>JAVMKO010000008.1:14336634-24336634 GCA_032164245.1 Sternotherus odoratus
ACTTAGAAGAGATGAAAATGATCAGGAACAGTCAGCGTGGATTCACCAAGGGCAAGTCATGCCTGACTAACCTAATTGCCTTCTACAATGAGATAACTGGCTCTGTGGATGAGGGGAAAGCAGTGGATGTGTTGTTCCTTGACTTTAGCAAAGCTTTTGATACGGTCTCCCACAATATTCAAGCCAGCAAGTTAAAGAAGTATGGGCTGGATGAATGGACCATAAGGTGAATAGAAAGTTGGCTGAGTCGTTGGGCTCAATGGGTAGTGATCAATGGCTCCATGTCTAGTTCGCAGCTGGTATCGAGCGGAGTGCCCCAAGGGTCGGTCCTGGGGCTGGTTTTATTCGATATCTTTATCAATGATCTGGAGGATGATGTGGACTGCACCCTCAGCAAGTTTGCAGATGACATTAAACTGGGAAGAGTGGTAGATACGCTGGAGGGTAGGGATAAGATACAGAGGGACCTACACAAATTAGAGGACTGGGCCAAAAGAAATTTGATGAGGTTCAACAAGGAGAAGTGCAGAGTCCTGCACTTAGGACGGAAGAATCCCATGCACTGCTACAGACTAGGGACCGAATGGCTAGGCAGCAGTTCTGCAGAAAAGGACCTAGGGATTACAGTGGATGAGAAGCTGGATATGAGTCAACAGTGTGCCCTTGTTGCCAAGAAGGCTAATGGCATTTTGGGCTTTATAAGTAGGGGCATTGCCAGCAGATCGAGGGACGTGATTGTTCCCCTCTATTTGACATTGGTGAGGCCTCATCTGGAGTGCTGTGTCCAATTTTGGGGCCCACACTACAAGAAGGATGTGGAAAAATTGGAAAGAGTCCAGAGAAAGGCAACAAAAATGATTAGGGGCCTGGAGCACATGACTTATGAGGAGAGGCTGAGAGAACTGGGATTGTTTAGTCTACAGAAGAGAAGACTGAGCGGAGATTTGATAGCTGCTTTCAACTACCTGAAAGGGGGTTCTAAAGAGGATGCATCTAGACTATTCTCAGTGGTAGCAGATGACCGAACAAGGAGTAATGGTCTCAAGTTGCAGTTGGGAAGGTTTAGATTGGATATTAGGAAAAACTTTTTCACTAGAAGGGTGGTCAAACATTGGAATGGATTACCTAGGGAGGTGGTAGAATCACCTTCCTTAGAGGTTTTTAAGGTCAGGCTTGATAAAGCCCTGGCTGGAATGATTTAGTTGGGGATTGGTCCTGCTTTAAGCAGGGGGTTGGACTAGATGACCTCCAGAGGTCCCTTCCAACCCTAATATTCTATGATTCTGCAAATCTATGAATCTAGAAGCTAGAAAGTACACAGCTAGATTCCGAGATCCCATGTTAAATCTGTGATACTAGAACATAGAAAATCCATTTACTTTTCTTAACTGACCACAGGCAAATCAGATGGAGTAACATCTTTGGTCAATTATCAACTTTTCCCATTGATGAAGGATGTCTCTAGAAGAGATGGAGATCCGTTAGTCCATACCGGTGCCAATCCAGAAATTTGTCTAGTTAAGTTCCAAATGTACCGGTACCGCTATCCTTGGGAAGCCTAGTTTAGCAGATTTTTCTTGATATCCGCCTAAATTTTCATTTGAAAGGAGTTGATAATATCTCTTATTACAGATCATGAAGCCTAGGACAGTATAATCTGTTTCTCTGTTCAGAATGACAAGACCCTAATACAGTCCAGTTTCACAAACTATTACCTAGTCCCAAATTGTGTCCTGTGGTGAAGCAAAGAGCAAAATGATGTATCAAAATAAGTACATAGGGGCTGCTTCTTTAGTATGTGTCTAATTCTGTTGTGACAGAATCATCGATTTCCGTGGAAAATTTTCTGATTTAGCTGCATTTCGTGATTTAGAGCAGAGGTAAACCATCCTTTGATCACCTTTTATGTGTTCAAGCAATAGCGAGCAGCAGGAATCATTTTCAAATCCACTGTTGGAAGATATCCCCAATTTTTTTTTTGGAAGTTTTGTTTGTACTTGACTGACATTTTTTATTGTGGAGAGAATATTATACGGATGTAGTAATTCTTCTATAGCATGTGGTGGCTTGGTTTGATTATAGTTAGTTAGATTTAGGCTTAATAAGAGGATTAGTTTTGCTCTTCTCCATCCCTCCAGGGAGGCTTACCTTCCTTGGAAGTGCATGCCGGGCATTCCACGGCTCAGACACCTCACTTGCCAAGAGGCCATCCTGCTTAGCGAGGGCCACTCTGAGACTTTGTCCACACTAGCACTTTTGTTGGCAAAACCTTTGTCAGTCAGTAAATCAGTAAAGAACTGACATAAATTTTCACCAACAAACGCGGCAGTGTGGAGAGTGCCATGTTGGTGGGAGAGCATCTCTGGCCCTAGGTGACTACCTGAGGGTCACACAGGAAGTCTCTGTCAGAACAGGAACTGAACCTGGGTATTCTGTTGCTTGGGGTACAGGTATCTCCTGATGCCATGCGTTTGTGGAAGGAAAGTCTACAAGTCAATGCATACATTTTAGCTATGTAGATCTTGTGTTAAGTTATAAACATGTATTGTTCCGTCTTACCATTTGAATCGCCAGCAAACGTCAAAACATTACTAGAGATTTTAAAATGAATGTCTTCTTTTGATTTGTACGTGGCAATGGGGAGTTTTGCTTTTGATAAAGAGAGGCACTAGATTCTAAATGTAGGAGTGGATGAACCACAGTGGAAAGAAATGCCAGTTTTCATAGTCAGAACAAGAAAATGTATTGGCTGTAGAGCAGGGGTCTCAAACATGCGGCCCGGGGGCCACATGCGGCCCGCAAAGCCCTTCCCTGCGGCCCGCCAAGCTTCCTGGCGCCCCCCCCTCCCCCCCCGGTCCCCCCATAGCAGTTTGCAGGATGGAGGGGCCAGAAGTGGAGGCTTCTCTGCTGCCTGGCTGGGCCGCGCGTGTTTCTAGCTCTGGACTTCCTAGATTGCTCTTGCTTTGTTTGCCAAACAGCTGTTGGTGGTGCCTAGCGCTTTCCAGGAGGGAATGGGGAGCTGCGTGCTCAGAGGAGGAGGTGGGGCAGGGGTGGGACCTCTTGGAAGGGGTGGAGTGGGGACAGAGCCGGGGCAGCGAGGGCAGGGTGTGTGTCAGTGGTGCGGCCCTCGGGCCAGTGCACTAGTCCTCATGCGGCCCTCATGGTCATTTGAGTTTGAGACCCCTGCTGTAGAGAACTCATCATGTATATATTTCAGATCTATTGCTTATAAACAGTGTCAATGCAGCATTACCTAGAACAGTAAACAAGGGAAGGCCTCATTTGATTACTTCCTGTGATGCTGTATGTGGGTTTCCCAGACAGAAAGACAAAGAATAAACCCCATACGTTGAGCCTCTAGACCTTACATGTAAATAGGTACATAGTGGCTGCTTCTTTAGTATGTGTTTAATTCTGTTCCGACAGACTCATCAATATAAGTGTAAAACTTTCTGAGTTAGCTGCATTTCATGATTTAGGGCAGAGGTAAAGCAAGGCAGGTCTTGCCCAGAAATGCCTGAGTTTTCTTACTTCAGGAAAAAGGGTGGATGTGCCCAGTCTCTTGTTTAGATCATTCTAAATGACACAAATAATAGAAGTTTTTGTTTTTATTTTTCCAGAAAAGGCTATTTATTATAAGTGTGTATGTCTGTGTGTGTTTCTGTTTTTTTAAAAACCCATGTTAGCTCAGGAACCCCAGGTTGTGCCCGCAGGTAGCCAATCCCATAAACGCTAATGAACCAAGGGCTGGCAAACATCTTGAAATCCATTTCCTGAAAAACAGAAGCAGCACACTTAGTAGGTTTGGTAGATACATAGTTTTGAGGCTCAGACAGTAGTGGTAACAGGTTTTTTTCAATATGTATTTTACACAATCCTATCTTATGCCTTGCTTAAATAATCCTCGAGGTGTTTCAGTTGCTTTTTTATACTACTGTAAGGTATTTTAAGACGTGAAAAAGAGATCCACTTTTAGGCCACAAAACCAAGGGTCTTGTTTTGGGAGGGCAAAGGGAAATTACAAACCTTCATCTGAGGAGAGAGAGGTTTAAGGCTGTTTGCTCAAAAGGAAATACCCAGTAGCTGGAAAGGATGCCAGCTTTCCGCAACGGTGTTAGCGGCAGGTTGCTGCTTTGGGTCCACAGAATGAAAAGTCTGGCACAGAAGTGGGTTATCTGTTTTTCTGCTGTGTGGACTTTCCCCATCCCCTTGATTTTGGCACAAAAACATATTAAAGCTTTGGCTTTCTTTCATTGTTAAGGTTCATACTTGATTTAAAATCCCCCCCCTCTTCCCCCATTTCCTTCACAGATTAAATTTCAACACTAAGCCAGGTGTTCTAATAAGGAATTTCCCTCCTTTTGCTGGCATGTCAGATTAAGAGTCCCTTTTTGCTAGTATGAGCAGAAATTCCTTTTCTTTTCACAGTGGGAATAACTGGAGTGTTGACCACAAACGCCTCCCTTCGAACACTACTGCCCGTATTAGGCCTGCGGGCCCCCAGCCAATCTGATGCATAGATGATGTCTTCACATTGCTGATAGCTTTCAGTATTTTTGCAATGACTTCCAAGTCTGCTTCTGCTGCCTATGTCTTTTCACATTTTTGCCTCTCTCTAGACATTTCAGTACTCTCAGCTCAACCCAGCACCATACTCTTTGTAAGGTCTACTCTAGAAACATTTCAGGGTAGTCCAGGAAAACTAAATCAAACACCATACAACTTGGCCATAGTGATGATTAAAAGAAGTGCCTTAAATTTCACTATACACTTAAAAAGGCAGCTTCCGTGAAAGCGTAAGGAAGAAAATATATAGACCTCACATCCCTTCCTTTCTTAATTCATGTAATTAGGGTGGAGATGACTGCATACCAGTGCCTGCTTCAGAGAGAATGACTGAGGCACACATTCTCAAAACACTGGCTAATGGAAATTTTACTTTCAAATAAAATCATATTGAAAATACATTAAGAGTATTATGGGGAAATTGATGTAGGACTAGGAAGCAGGGATGCTATGCCAAAGCTTTCCCTAGGGCAATTTATGGAACAACGTATGCTTTTGTCATTCATGTGAACATTTATTTGAATTAATAAGTGCAAGATCTTAAACTTACTTTCTCTGCTGGCCAACATTTTCTGTTTTATTTTCCTTTTCCTTTTCTTTTCATCTCTCTCCTTCTGGCTTTGATTGTGCAGGAGTCTCACATCCCATCCAGTGCTTGTCTTCATGCCACCTGTCAACCATAAAACCTTACCCCCTATCCCAGCTGTATGAATGCATCTCAGTCTTCACCTGCAGCACATCTGCTTATTCCAAATCTGAGCTTCTCATAAGCAGAGTCTTCCTAAAGTGGCCTTAGTCAGAGTCTGGAAGGGAATCTCTAGACGCAACAGGCTAGTAAATTAAACAAATCTACTACCTATGCATTGTCATCATAATCAAAGTGTTAAGACATGGAGTAGCTCTGTGTACATGTGTTCATTGGTTCCTCTTTTGCTGTTCAAAACTAATATCTAGCCTAGACTTCTCCTGGTTTTAAGTCCTTCCTTGAGTAGTGTGTGCCTATTTTCTGAAGGAGCTGTCAGTTTCCATCTGTACCACATAGGCTGTAACATATAAAACCTTCATATTTGCTCACCATTAGCTCATTCATGACTTGCAATTGCCAAAGAGCTGACTGATGATTGGGAGCATGAGCTGGATTCGTATTGAGACCACCTTCAAGAAGAGTTCTGTCGCTTTTTCTATTCAGCCCTCTAAAAACCTTCCTCCTTCTATTTTCCTTTGCCAAGCGGCCTTGTTGTTCAGCTGGATCTGTTTTCTCAGTAAAACACTGACAATTTCCCCTAAAGGGGAAGGAGGAAAAATAGAACTGTTCAGTCACAAAGACATCCTGTCTCGCTCTGAAAGAAGATCCTTGTGCTTAATTAAGTTCATAAATTAGCTGGTGCTGTAACACCATCACTTTAACATAAAATGGAGGTAATATAATCTCATTGGTTCTTTTTGTCATTGTAATGGATCCTGACCACCAATTAATTTTCTCTTGTATGCTTTCAATTCAGCTGCATTATGGCTGTGAACAAACTGATGTGCAGACACAGTTGACAAGGGAGTGCTAAGCTATGAAATTATCAGTAGCATAAGAACCACTGCCAATTGCTTGATTTTTCTTTGTCATGCTTTGCTCCCACCCCTGTTGCCTGCTCTTGTATTCTGAGTTCCGTACCCAGCTAACAGCTCTGCAGCTTCCCCCACATCAAACACTTGGTGGCGGTGGCAGTAGTGGTGAGTAGTCCAAATGCCAGCTATGTTTAATGTGGAGTACATGCTTGCCAGGAGTTGTACGATCTTCCTGAGAATTGTGCCCACTAGGCCTAGAGGAGAATCCTTTTTTTTCTTTAAGTACAGTCTTCACATTACTCAAGCCCCTCCCTCTCCCTTTTTAGTTCAAGGATGGATGGAAAGGAGATAGTTTGTGTGCTGTGTGTGTGTGTCTGAATTTTTTTATATAAGAAATGGGTGTTCTGAAGGGAGATGGCTGGGGAAATGGAAAAACATTAACGCAAAAAAAAAAGATAAAGTACTTTTCTCTCTTAGCTGCAACAATTTCTGCTTCTCCCCCACTTTCAAAAAATATTTTCAATATAATTTTGTTTTCCATCGACTTTTACATGTTGTGATTTGACAGGCTTTTAGTAGAGCAATTCATAACACTTTTAAAGGTTCAATAACCATGAATTTGTTCAGTATGCTTTCCGGTAGCATCAGTCTTTCAGTATCCTATGGATCCTCTCTCCCCCCACCTTTCCCCCAGTAAGCTAAGGATTTCTGCAGAGCAGTTCATGAGAATTCAGAAACGGACATAAATTCAGAAAATGACAAAAGTCAAGACTGATCTTAAACTCCTTAAATGAAATGCAAAAAGGCCTCTGGGAATGCTCCAGCCTATATTAATTTGCCCTCTGATACCCCACTTCGTGAAATAACCAAACCAAATAACATTCTGCTGTCACATTGCTCATACTGAGTACAGTAAAACCCCGATTTAACGGACCCCGATTTAACGGACTTCGGATGCAACGGACAAAATTTCCGCTGCATCCGAAATCCGTTTTTCGGGGTCCCACCTGCGGGCGGGCTGGCTGCTCCCGGATCCCGCCTGCTGGCGAGCGGGCTGGCTGGCTGCCGGCTCCCGCCTGCGGGCGGGCGAGCTGCCGGCTCCAGGCTCCCGCCGGCGGGCGGGCGGGCTGCTGGCTCCCGCCCGGGTCCCAGCAGCCAGGACCCGGGCGGGTTGACGGCTCCCGGCCGTAAAACCTCCATATAATGGACTAATTCGGGCGAGGGGGTGTCCATTATCAGCCGAAAGTCCGTTATTTAATAATTTAAAAAAATTATTAAATAACGGACTTTCGGCTTTAACGGACACCCCCTCGCCTGAATTAGTCCATTATATCGAGGTTTCACTGTACATAGGCTTCAGAGATTAAATCTCTGGCAGCCTAGCTTGTATTTAGTGTGTTTTGCAACTGGAAAAATACATGTGTATGTATCTCTGGCCTTAGTTTTGTATTTGACATGAGTTAAAGCATTTTTCAGGTCTGTTTTCATAGGACTGTGCCCTGTTTCACATCTTTCTACAATTATTGTGTAATATCATAGATCTAACCCAACATGACTGTGCATTGACTGTGAGGACAGTATGGTTGGCAAATAGAAGTGAAAAGATAAATACAGTGTCCAGTAGTATCAAAAATGTAAACTCACGTTTTTTTAAAAAAAAGTCTTAATCATGGTTAACTAATTGCGGGCAAAAGGGAAGTGAAAATATTATATTTTAATCTTGATTACACAGGACAAATAAATGAGGATGAAATTCAACCCAGTTGAGTCATACATACATACACATATACCGGTATATATATTAGGGGCTTACTCACTTAACATAAGGCTTGAGTGAGCTTCAGACCTTACATGGAATATGAATTCTACCCATAGAGCATTCTTGAAGTATCTTAACATTGGGAAGAGAGGCTAGATGGTTTAGGGCTTGATTCAAAAACCATTGAACTTGACGGAAAGGCTCCAATTAATTTCAGTGGTCTGTGGATCCAATTTGTTAATGGACGAAGACTTGAAGCTAGAATCTCTGAGTTCTAGTCCCAGGCCTTGCAACAGCTTGCTGTGTACCCTTAATATCTTTGTCTGATTTTCCCCTTCAGTGAAATGGGGTATTCTGATAATTGATTGTCACTGGTTGGAAAAATGCCCCTCCCCCAAGTATTGACTGTCAAAAAAAAAAAAAGCACCTCCGCTACTTTTGATCCAAAACCAGAACGCTTTTGGTTTTCAGGTAGTTGGTGAAAAATCAAAATTTACAGTGAAAAGCAGACATATATTCTGAAACTAATTAGTTTGTTTGAAAACTCAATTTTTCATTGAAAAATGGTTTTGTGAGAATTTTTATGACCATCCCTATATTTAATATCTGCACTCTGAAAATATGAAACACCCCACATGAGTACTCTGCATTATTTCAGAAAGGAAGTAGACTTATTTGCAAATTCAGAAAAGTAGTATGATAGTCTTTTATTTAGTGTTCTCCGTCCATCAGTCTCCAAATACTTTACAGCGGTAGGTAACCTCCATTATTATCCCCAAATTCTGTCACCTGTGTGCACAGGTGTTAATTCTTTGCATTGTGCATGAACTGTTTGCACATGATAAAAAGGAAGCTGGTTGGAGAGGTTCTTAGCCTCCCGCACAGTTGAAATCTAAAATAAATAATTATAGTTTTGTGTTAGGATTTACATCTATGTGAGGAAAATTACTAAGCAAGTAATGAACTTTCTTCTAGGGCATGTGTGTTAAAGGAAAAGCCATTCTGTCCATCACCAGATAGTACTTTAAAAAATATAAAAACAATGTTTCTTCCTTCAGGGTGTGGATCTCTTGTTGGTAATGGCAGCTTGTGGGATTTAGTTGCTGCTGCCTGACCCATATTAATAACCCTTTATTGCTCATATTTGCAAAACAGTACGTTATCTTTGAGGTTAACATTAGTTTCTGTGGTATCAGAGGGTGTGTGTGTGTGGGGGGGGGGGGGTTGGGAAGTGTGTTGAGTGAAATCATTAGTCCAGAGTGACTGAATTGTATTAGAGGCCAGCATGTCTTTCACTTACTTCAGGGTAAATTATTCTTTCCTTCCAAGACAGGGTTCCCCTTCTTTACAGGTGTATTTTTGCCCCCATTGTTCCTTTGTGCCAAGAAAAGGGAGGCTGGTCCTCTGAAAATTTAGACCTTTTGGGCTGAGCTCTGTTGGATGAAATAAATAGATAAAAGGGCAAATGAAAGCTGTTTGTGGCTCTCTCATGCTGTGCCGCGAGACCCCAGTGCAAGTGAGGGCTGCAAAGGAGCAGTTCTGTCTTACACTATTGGCATGGCGTCTTTGAGAGACCACACACAAGTAGAGGATCTCATGGAGATCTCCCCTCCCGGTTGCTATCCTGAGAGTGAGAATCACTAACACTGGAGACAGTTTTGCCGCCTCCATCAGTTTTACTCCAGCAGCGAGTCTCTCTACAAAGGAGGAATTCTCCATCTCCATCCACGTTAAGATCATTTCCCACAACTTGTGTGTTGCAAAGCGGCCTCAGTGGGGCAGAGTATCTAGACCAGTATGTGCAGAACAATGTGTTTCTCTGAAAACATGATGAGATGAGAACTTTAGATTCAAGGAGGATTTCAGTTTCCTTCATAACCGATGGGGTAATAGTGGACATTTTGCAAGGACTCCTAGTTGCTGATTGGTTGATTTAACTTTTAAAGTTACTCCGTAAAACTAGTTGTTTCTGAAAGAAATAAAATGATAGTGGATTGAGTATCAGAGCAAATGTCCCATCTAAAAGGAGAGGTACCCGGAGGGATATACCAGTTTTCCCTAGCAGTGAGCAAACCTTTTGATAACTAATGCTCTTTAAACCTTGGAGAGTTATCTTGTGCATTAGAAGAAACTGCTAATGAAAGAAGATGCTAATAAGATGCTGGCCCCTGATTTACAAATCCTTCCCTCTTAACATGCAATATGGTTTTCTACTGGCACATATAATCATTCCGTTAATAATTAACACCTTTAATGGGGTTTGAAAGTGTCTAGTTCAACACAAAATCTACTAGCTTGAGTTTTAATCTCACTGAAAGCCTTTTGAACAGACATGGAGCAGGGACTCTAGTTATTCCTACAGCAGAAAATACAGCTTCAAAGAAAATGGGTAGAATAAATCAGGATATTTAGAATGTAGGCTGAGTGGTGTGAAGGAACCAGGCACAACTGTTAGTCCTGAAATCAGGGGGCTGTTTCTCCTCTCTTACCTCTGAGTATCTCCATTGACTTAAGTGCAGCACTTCTACTCTAGTCTCACTGACTAAATAATCAGTCCACCTGATGGGGGTGGGGTGAGGTCAGAGTCCATAAGGAGAGGTCTGATTTGGGGAGCAAGAGTCGCCCTCTGCGCCTCTTTTGAGTGTGTGTGTGTGTGCGCGCGCGCGTGCATGTTGCACAGGTCTGAGGAGAGGGCTGAAGGTTTGATGAGTCTGTGCCCTATTTAGTCTTAATACCGTCCTGGAACAGCAGTGGTTGGTTGGTGAGTATTGTGTTGTTTAGTGATGTAGATAATAGATAACTCATTTCACCACTGCTACTAAATGTAACTGAGAGACAAGAGATCACTTCCTTCCACTTGGTTCTACCCACCAAAGGTCTCAAACTCAATTTACCTCAGGGCCAGTGCAAGTCCTCAAATCCTCCCAGTGGGCCAATAATGTCACTGAAGATGGTGTTCAGAAAAGAAAACCCGTTTTTATTGTATTTTTTATTTTGAATTTCTTAGAACTAATAAAATTATCAGACAACTTTGTACAATTCTTCATCTGCCAGAGAGTTTTTAGTGTTTGCCAGACACCTGGCAACACTCTGTCAATTTGAGGATGTTTGGCCTCAGTGAGCAGCTGAAACCTTCAGGATTGCAGCAAGGTGTGCAGAGTTTGTTTGGTATTTTGACTTGTTTATAGTCATTGTGGAAAAAAGTGATGTGGCCTCCATGGCTGACTTTGCCCGGCAACTAATGATGCTGCCTCCATGGTTGACTCTGCCCAGTGACTAGTGATGGTATCTCTGTCCCTCTCCTACAGCCAATGGGAGCTGTGGGGGGTAGTGCCTACACCAGACATTGCCAGCTGCATGTTTGCCTGTATCTCTCCTCCCACGGGCCCGCATTGAGGAGGTTCTTATGCTGTAGATGGCTCGTGGGCCGGGACTTTGAGATCTACTCCATGCATCTGATGAAGTGGGTTCTGGCTCACGAAAGCTTATGCCCCAAAAAATGTGTTGGTCTCTAAAGTACCACAAGGACTCCTCATTGTTTTTGCGTTCCACAATGCTTATTCATTTGAAAACACACCTTTTAATTAATCACTTTTTCATCCTGCCTCTCAGCATTTTCACTAATCTACACAGGAAGTGCTAGCAAGCTAGTGATGGCAGCACATTCATTCCAGACTTCCAAGATGACCTGTAAATATTATGAAATGTGATTTTCTATAGAATAGACCAATAAAAAAAAACATTTTTTTTTGTTTCCATCAGAGGATGACTCCCATATTTACAGATATGCAATTGGGAGTAGGATTTGGCGCAGTCTCTTTATCATTCAAGTACACTTTGTGCTACTATGCATGTAGTGCTGATGAAAGTCCACAGCATTGCTAAAGCCTGATTAGCAAAGCAGAGAAATATTTGCAACTTGTATCATATGAGGGTGTGAGAAAATATGCCAAGCAGAAAAAATAAGAGGGGAAACCAACGTGAAAGGCATCTCAAAGACTGTGAAGACACAGAGTCGAGAAAGCCGTTATAAAAGGGAAGGGAAGATGGACTACACTTATGGAGACATAGATATAGATGTAGTAAGGACTACTGTTTAAGAAGCTATATTGGTTGGACTTGTTTGGCAGCTGGTAACAGAATCCTTGGGCTACTGTTTTTTTCTACTCTTGACACATATGGATGCTTTCTTTTCAGTTGAATAACTATGCTGCTAGATAATACCTGGGGCAGAGATGAATTTAGCTTTACCTTGGTTACATTTTAAAGTGTCATATGAAGTAAATTTTAAACAAGGCATTTTTTTTTGTTTTAACTGAGAAACACTTGTATCCTGCATAAGTGACTGACACATATGAATGAAAACCAGTAGATTGGGATAACCAAACTGCAGCTCACTGAGCAGTGACAACCTGAGGGATTTTGCAGTGCCATTTTTAACATGGAGGTGCAGCCTGAGTAGATGATGGCATTGCAATGCAAGCAACATTTCATCCTAATGGATGTGGAGTGTACCTTGATCAAGCTGCAGTACTGCATGCTGGAGTCATGCTCTCTATAGACTAGATCTCTGTATTATATCTTAGGGCAGCTGGATTGAGGTCCATTTTATTTATGCACAGTTGATTTGTCCTTTGGAAATTTACTAAGAGGGCCCTTGGTGAACAAAGTTTGAATACCCTTACATTAGCTAATTGTGCAACAGCTACCCTCTGGCTGTTGCACCGAGAGCGCCTGAAGCTTAGCAGCTTTGTTTTGTAGAAATGGAATGGTGATAACATTGATTTTTTTTATACAGTCAGGTATTCATAGAAAAAACAGCATGAGGATACTGAGTATGTTATAGAGCTGATTCATTGATTGGCGATTTCCATTGATCGATAGGCTGTTCCAATTCACATGTAACCTATTTTTATGCTGGAAACAATTATCTGAATCCTGAGTTCTCTAGAAAATCATTTAAAAAGCTGCTTGCAGCAGAACTGATGTCCTGTGAGCCAAGTGAATAAAGCGGTGAAATTTGGCTCAAACCATGCTGAGGATAATTATTTAGACCCGTAAATGGCTGCAAGGGTTGAGCCTTGTCATGTAAATGTCAGAGATACTGGTAGGTAGACTGGCAGGGTACAGGGAGGAAGAGAGAGACAGGATACGGATGGAGGCGTGGGTTAGAGACTTTAGATGCAGCTCTGGAAATGAGATCAACATCTGGAAATAAAGCTAGGGCTTTTTACTTGTGTAGGCTATAATTAAATACTAGGATGGGAAGATAATGAGATGTACAGCAGGAATGGGGATAAAGAAGGGACATTTGGGATGAAAATCCTTCTGCTACAATTTTATTCATTTCTAATCATACCTTTTTTTCTTGCAGTGTGGAATTTTCAAAGGGGGCATATATGAGTTTGGTACAGACTGCTCACTGAAAGTCAGTGGGTGCCAAAAGCCTTCATGCTCCTTCGAAAATACCATTACCAGTGCATATACTGTTATTTTGCCATGGATTTCCACAGTTGCTCTTAGTATTCGTCAAAGTTTGCTCAAGTAGAAGGTATCTAATGAACATGAAAGAAAGCTCTAAGCAGTGGAATATTTTGGGCTGCCAACTCACGGAATTCCCTCTCCTGCAGCTATTTGTGAAAAGTTAATATCCTGGTTTAGAAATTCTATTTTCAGCCACTGGAGTCAGATTTTTGTTTCCGGTTTTTGATATTTTGGGTTCCTAGCGATTATTTTTTCGGCGTTATTTCCCACTATGCACCAAACCGGAAGCTTCGCAAGGGTAAATAACTAAATAACTTCAGATTGAATGTTACTTTTGCACACAGAGTTAAAATGCACAGTTGAATTTAGACAGGAATTGGTATTTTCAAATGCCCCACCACCTCCTCTGAGATTCCTGTGAGAGAGAAAGAAAGGAAATCAGTCCATACAAAAATAGCTGCTTTCCAAAGAGATCCCAGAATAGTGTATGTTTATTCAACCACCTTTGCTTGCCAGAGAGACATAAAGAAAGCATAGGCTCTGTGGCCTCGTAACTGGAACAGTTGGACAATATTCAAGCAGTATGTTAGAGTAGGTTTTAAAAGGAAAAAAAGAAATAAAACCATATTAATAGGGAGGAGGCCATTAACTTGTGTGTTGATCAGAAAGATGGTAGGCATGAACATTCTACAATCCTAAAAACACAATCTCTACTTCATGAAGAGGTTTGTTGTAAAGATTCTTACAAAATTACTTATAAAATTGAGCAGAGAATAGCTTAGTCAACTTGGACCAAAATCAACCTTGATGCAACTCCACTTAAAGAGAGTTGTGTAACTCAATTAAAATGGGATCATTTTTCCATTTAATATAATGCATATCTTCATTAATTATTATTTTCATTGATCGGTTTGATAGGCACCGACAGTGTTTTCTGTGCTATCCAAGACCCATATAAAGCCAGTCCCTAGCCCAAATGACTTACTATAACACCTTCCTAGGCAAAGGTTAATTTGCTAGATGTGCCCCTTACTATACTATTTTTTTAAATAAAATAGCCAAATAAAAATACTTCTCTTTTCTGAGAAACATATTGATTATATTTTATATTGTCATTAGTGCATTGAACTAAATGGCTAATGTGGAAATACACAGTGGTGACGCATCTGTCTTTAAGATTAATGAGAATTACATTGTTTTGAAATTAGTTTAATCTCAAAAAAAGTGTGTTGGCCCAATGCACCATATAAAGGGAAATGATTTTAATTACACATTCCTAAATATCCAAGTCCTGCAGTGAACTCTCTTCATTGGGTATTGTAACTACTAAATACTCAGCGGTAAGCAAAAGGCCTTTCATAGATTATAAAATTTCCTGTAACTTATTCTGAAACTGCAGACTGTCTGGGGTAGCAAGGCATTCAGGTGAAGTGGTTGGAGTTAAGCAGATACTGGAAGTTGAGTGTTCTATTCCCACATTTGCTACTGACTCACGAGAGCAAGCCAAATTCACTTCTCTCTGCTTCAGTTTACCAATCAGTAGAATAACATTCTCCTCTACACAGTGCTTTGAGAGCCTCTCATGGAAAGTGCTACATAAATGTAGAGTAGTAGTAGAAAGTCTAAAAGTATATGTACCCTGTCCACTATTGTAAAGATGAAATCATAATGTAATTTCCATTGTATTTGCCATGTAAAAATGTGACACTATAAGGGTATGTCTACACTACCTGCCGGATCGGCAGACAGTCGTCGATCTATCGGGGATCAATTTACCGCATCTAGTCTAGATGCGATAAATCAATCCCCGAGCGCTCTCCCCGTTGACTCCGAAACTCCACCTCTGCGAGAAGCGGAGTCGATGGGGGAGTGGCAACGGTTGACTTGCCACTGTGTGGACGGCCAGGGAAGTCGACCTAAGATACTCCAACTTCAACTACGCTATTTGCACAGCTGAAGTTGCATATCTTAGGTCGACCCCTCCCACCAGTGTAGACCAGGCCTAAGAGACTTGTAATGTTCTGCAACTCTTTAGCATTGCATCTGGTTAGCATGAGGAACAGAACTGATGAACTTCAGCTTCCAAAAGACAAGCTCTTCTTCATTACCCCAAAGGAGGTGTGGAAGAGCTCAAGTCTCTCATACAGTTGAGAGAAGAACTCATGTATATTTGAATGGCTCTAGCATATTCTTTCCATTCAAGAGAAGAAGCATGCCCATGCACACACTGAATAAACCATACTTGCCTGCTACATGTGCTCTACAACTTGATGTATTACCATAAAATATAATGTCATCACAGGATAGCTAACATCCTATGCCTGCCAGAGAGAGAACAAAAAAGGGTTAATTTTTATGATCTCAGCTAAAGGGTTTTGCAGTGCCAGCCTTTGTTTAAACATAGAATATATTCAATATATAATAAATTCAAACAACCTAAGAGGTTTTGGTAAAATAGATAAATAAACAAAGGTCTGGAGACAATTTGTAATATTTAGCAAGATCAAAATAAAAACAAATAATTTTTTTAAAAGGCTGCTATCCATCAAGGAACTATGTTTGGGATTTCTGATAGAAGTCTGTATAAAAGCATTCTATGTTGTTGTTTTTTTCATGTAGTATTCCTAAGAATGTTCTAATGTGCTCCTGTAGTTACTTATTTCTTTCTAAATATGACTTTCTTAAGCAAGAAAAGGTAAGGAGATTGTTTGCTCCTCTTGATTTCAATGAGACTGCTATTCGTGTGAATAAGGAAAGCAAGGATTTATCCCTGAATGGGCATGGACACAAGCAGTTTAGGCTAAAAATGGGACCTCTTGTAAAACATGGTAGAGAATGTCCTCTAGGTGCTGACTGTGATGATGATTTTTGTGATGCAACCACGTTCTCACCAGAAAGTGGACTGAATCCACCAACTCTTTTAACACCAGTTTCTCTCGCTGATGTGGACAACTCCAACGCGGAACAGATGAAATTTGCATGGAATTGGACACAAACAAAATGGAGCCGTGTTCATTTCAAATGGAAATAAAAGGGGATGCGGGAAACCCTGATTTGTGTCATGTTCGCTCATCATTTAGACTAGCGAGGACTTGAGTGTTGGAGAGCCACGTCTAGAATGTTTAGGGGCAGAGCTAAGAGTATGAGAAACCATAATAACCTCAAGAATCAGAGAGGTAGCCGTGTTAGTCTGGAATAGCAGAGGTAACAAAGAGTCCTGTGGCACCTTAAAGACTAACTAAAGTTTTCAAGCATAAGCTTAGAATGTTGACAGGGGATGCTGCCTTGTCCATGAACTTGTGGGGGAGGGAATGAGGGTTGCACAAGTTGGGGAAGAGCATGCTATGCAGGGAGTTACATTTTATTTTCAAGCTATTAAAAGGATAATTCAAGCAAAGGAAAGAAATGGTACCAAAAATTACTCAACAGTATCCTTTAACCTATCGCTGAAACTGCTGATATGTTTGTGATAGAAGGTTGGCATTTGAAACATAACCTGAAACTGAATAAACATCTTGTCTATCCTGTTAACTTCTCTCTGTCACTCTAACAAAATATTCCAGAGTTTGGGCCAGTCCAAGTCCTATGATAAAAAACAGAAACCATGAGCTGGAGTCGAGCATAAGGTCATTGTTTTCAGAAGAATTTTCCTTGTCTTTGTTCTTTTAAAAAAACCTTTTGATTGTGATGTTTTAAAAGCACAGATGTTGCCCCTAACACAATTCATGTACTAATGTAAGGACACCTTGGATAGAAGGAGCCAGAAGACAGATTTCATGTGCCCATGCCGTTTCCTAGAATATGGTATAACATGGCCTGGCATTTGAGAAGGACTTGACTATACTCTTCTGTTGTCCAAACCACCTCTTTGTTAACCTCTCAAAAGGGATTCCTATGGGCCATTCTCAAAAGAACAGAACAACATACAAACTTCATCTAGTGCCCCTTGGTATAGCAAAGTAGGGGAGAAACAGGCATAGTAACAACCTCTGGGAGTCTCTTAACATAAGAGACAGATCCATTTTGCCATTTTCTCCCTCAAACACAAATTTAATCTCTTATCATCAGCCCGTGTTAGTTTAGCATTGAATCCTCTACCCCACTTCCCTTTTAAGTACTGTATTTGTCTACAATACTGGTGGCTGCCGCACGTTCTCTAGCTTACAACCCCCACTACGTATCAAGGACAAATGGAACAAAAAACTTGATTCCTCACGGGGCTGAAGCACAAAACCAATCTTTACAAAGTAACCTACCTTGGCATTTTTATATGCTGCTTGTTGAGGGCCGGTAGCGTGCTCAGTGTTATACAAAACATGGATTGCAATCTAAATTAGACGAACAATACAATTCAGACACCAAACACACTGGAAGGCTAGAAGATTATTGAGACTTCAAATGGTGCACATTCTTTTAGTGCAATTGTTACATTTATACTTAGATCCTCCGAAAGGCACTGAAACAGTTAAGGGCGTTTTACTCCACTTCTCTATAAGAGGAGTTTCACTAGTTCAGAATTTGCTGTAAGGTGGTTCCACATTATTCTGTGTTACGACACGAATACTTCAGGGAAAAGTACTGAATCAGTATCTAATAAATTCCAGAGCTAGCTGAGTTGATTTCTCTTATACAGAGGAGGAAAAAGAGTGAAGTTTAAAACAAGCCAATTAAAAAGGCAATGGAAAGGTTACAGTAGAAGAGGAAAAGAATCAAAGCAAGCACTGCAAAAATAATGAGCAGGCTCTATTACATGCAGATCAACCATTTACATCACTCGCAAACCAGTTGCATTGTGATAGATTGGTTCATGCTGGAGTTCCAACAGAGGCTCCTGAGGCATGCTGATCATTTATAAATTTGACATCTATAGACCAGTTGTATTTAGCTGCAGACTATGAGTAATAGGTCCTCTACCTACACTGGCAGAAATCCCATTAGATAGGGCATTGATGCTTTCCTCAATAGCCTTTTGCTGATTTCACAAAATAAGTTATACTTAAAACTTGGTTTTCGTTCGTTCTCAGAACAGAGAAAGAGTCCATGTCTGCAAGCTGAGGTAGTCACAGAGTACATGTGGAATGTATGTTTTGTTTAGGGTGACCAGATGTCCTGATTTTTCGGTCTTTTTCTTATGTAGGCTCCTATTACCCCTCCTCCCGATTTTTCACATTTGCTCTCTGGTCACCCTAGTTCTGTTGTGGGCATGTCAATATTGGAGTGAAGGGTCTTTCTTTTTTCATAGTAGGTGCCTAAGTTACGTGATTTGGGGCATATCTTTGGAGGTTTTTCTTCAGACAGATACTAGTGAAAGAACTTCCCTGCCATCCTTCAGATAATGAACTCCACTAGGCTTCCAGTGTGTAAGGCCCATTTAGTTAAAAATATAAACAGGAAATGGTTTGGGGGCCCTGTGGATTGCAGCCCAGAGAATAGCCTTTCATACTTGCACACCACAACCACCAACATAAAAAGAGGAATGAAAGGCTGGTTACAGACATTGTTAATGTCCAGAAATATGATCAACAGCCTGGCAACAATGGGGAAAATAAAACAAAGCAGGTAAGTAGCTGGGGAAAGAAAGCAGCTGTGTGCAGTGAGATGACCTCTGTGACCTAGAATATAGTTGCTCCGTACAACAAAGCAATAAGCTTGCCAGCAAAAGAATAATAGAGCTGGGATTAATTGCAAGGACCAGCCCTTTTTGTCTACAGAAATGCAGATCTGGCCTTGAAACTATTTCCCAAGGTCTCAGTGTTCCATTTTGTAGCTTTGTTTCATGCTGTGAATATTCCCTAGGCACCTACTCTCCTTGGATGTCGTTGGAACCTCTTTCTCTGTTTTGTTTGTTTGTGATAGTTGTGTGTTGATAAGTTATCTGATTCTGTCTTGCAGCCCTCAGAATCCAAGCCCAACATCACCCCTTTCACCGTCCTGGCCCATGTTCTCTGCACCATCAAGTCCTATGCCCACCTCCTCTACGTCCAGCGACTCATCCCCCATCAGGTCTGTTGCAGAGTTTGTTCTGGTTTTCTGTTGCTTCTGCTGCAATTTTATTTTTATTTTTTTCTGTATGTGTTGTTCAAATTCCCCCCAGTGCAGTCCAGCTTCGGTCTCTAGCTTGTTGTTTTAGCTACCAGCCTTCCCTTCATGCAGCAAGAGAGGAAACTTCCAAATATCCCGTGATCCAAGAGGAACAGTTTGAGATGACCTAACAACAGTTAATTATCTATCAGGTGTTCCTCTCATCCCAGCAGTGGTGCAGACCATTGGGAGAATTTCTCAATGATCAGAGCAGGCAACTAGGAATCATGTTATAGAAGTCTTATTCCCACTGCTACAGTTGTCTTTCTGTGTGACCTTTGCCAAGTCTCTTAACTTACCTGAACCTCATTTTACCATCTCTACAACAGGTAAGGAATGTACTAACCTCACAGGAATGTTGCAAGGCATAACTAAGAATTGTTAAATATTATAGGCCTTGATTTTTCCCCCCAGACCCAATCTCCCTTTTCACACCTGCAATTTTACAGGTGCCGGTTACTGAATGAAACTATGTAATATAGACATCTGTCTTATTGTGTCTGCATCAGATAGTTAGACGTCACATGAAATAAATTGCTCCTGGAAGTTGGGGACTCCCCCTAAAGGATGGTTTAAAAATCTTACCCTTTGAGGTGGAAGAATATGGTATTATATAATGCTCTACCTAGGTTATTTCTAAAGAGCCTAGAATCATGGTGCCTCCAAGTACTGAAAACTGCTGCATGGTCTCAATTGCTAAAATACCCATTTTCCTAGAGCATTCTTGTTTTGCGAAGTGCCATCTCCTGTGACCCTGAGATCATGGAGTATTCTAACTGGTTGCTGTGATTATCTTTCATTGAAAAAATGTATAGCAGAAATGCACCTCTCTTCAACATAAACCTTGGTACTGAATATGTATCATGTTATGGAGGTGGAGGAATGCAAAGACTATTCACCTTGTAAGAGAAATTAAATTGGGTGCAACATCATTGATATATTTGTGTCCTCTTATGATTGGTATGGGAGCTAGAAGCAGTCAGTTTGTCTTACAGATCTGTCCTCTGTTCCACACCCCCTTTTCCCTGCCTACTCTCCCTGTACTAGTTAGTTCAAGGTGATTTGATTAACCAGACTTCCCAGCTGCTTTGCTGTCCTGGATTCTAGGGGCAACATTGATGCCTCAATATCTAACACTCATTCGTAGGCAGCACCCCAGCCCATCTCTGGCAACTGCACTGCTGCAGTATATAACCCAGAGGTGGCAATAACCATCCTCTGATCATTTTCAATATGACCTCCAGAAAGCTGCCCTATGAATAGGCCCCTCTCTTCAAGTGGATCATAAAAAATGCAGTAAAAAGCCATATTAATTCCTTTAAGAACAGCCTAAGCGGGAATTATCTTTGCTTTTTTCCCGTCCTTTAATTAGTATTCACTAGTGCATAAATGTTGCAGAGCAGCAGGAAGAGAGATGTCTCTTCCATCGCAGGGAGAGAGGCAGACCCTGGGTGCTGCTCCTTATAGGGAAAAATTGAAAACTACCCTCACCCCCTACTTACAAATGCCACATTTAACTCCTGTCTATTCAGCAGGTTATTTGTTTTGATGGGAGCCTGAAAAGGCCTAACAGTGGTAAATATCATCTAAGTAGCCCCTCTTCTGAGAGGACGACTCCCTCGTTCTATAAATTGTACAAGGGCACATTGGGAGAACTCCACTGAGTGCTTTCCTGGCTCTATGCCATGCTTGGAGGCAGAAATTAAAAATGAGTGATCAGAAGGATCCAAGCTTTTTTATCTCCTTGAAGGGCGCAGCAGCAGCAGCAGAAATAGCACAGTCCTGATAGTAGCAACTTGCACTGAGGTGCTCTGAGGACAAAAAAAAGTGGTTGGAGGCCTAAAGGGGACCAAGCAGTGGAGTTTATTTCACAAGAATGGCAGCAGCTTAAATAATTCAGGGCAGTTGCCAAGAAAATACCTTTGTTTTAATTCTATGATCTCCACAAAGCTTTGCATGCTGAGTGAGTCCTTCATGGCTCCTGAATGGTAGAGATGTGTAACCCCTTTAGTTTGTGTTTGTCTAGCAGTGCCACTCCCCACCCTTGACACCCAATTGGACTGGATGGGAAAACTTGGAAAAGTGTCCTCTTTGGAGCTGTGCCAAAGCATGTCCATGAAATCACAAAGCCACATGAAACTTTCCCGGTCTGAGGTTTTGTTATGAATTTGACCAGGCTTACTGAAGAGGCTTGCATAACGTCTGGGTGAATCCATGCCCAGTTTGAGCAAATTTGAGCCAAAATCTTGACGCCTCTTTGACAAGTCTGTGCTGCCTCTGGTATCTGTATGAGTAGAGGCACAGCCCAAATATCTTGGACTATGAGTCTCAGTAAGGAACTGGACAAGTAACACATTCCATAGAGCCAAACCAACTTTACAAGTTTTCTGCCTTCCAGGGCTCCCAATCCAGGCAGGAGGCTTCCATTTCTCTGGTGGGTTTTCCATCTGATGCAGTGTCAGCATGCAGCTTCCTGTGTGATCATCTCACTGAAATGGGAGGGAATCTCCAGTTTCCTTATTTCCAAAACTGCAAAATATGCTACATAAAATATACTCTAGTCGTCTGCTTAAAATACAACAATAAATCCTAGTTTGTCCTAGTTCCTACTGATCAGTCTTGTTTGACCTTAGGACAGAAGTGGAAAGGTGGGCTAACACTTCCACACCTGACTAGAAATCTGAGATAACTCAGTTTATGTTGTGGTCTTCTGATTGAAGCAAGAGCCAGACTCCCCTTCATTCTGTTGCCCGTCTTACCAGTGAATGGCTGGTTGGCTTGTGGATGAGAATGCTTTCTGCCTCAGTTTACCCTGGAAGTTCAACTGGTGAAAAGCTTATTTGTTTTCATAGCAACTTATGGATGTAACTCCCGAGAAACTATTGCTGCTGATACGGGGAAAATTAAAGCCCTTGAGATGCCGTCCTCGTGAAGATTTTGACATGCTCCTGGATGGCAAAGAAGATGAAATATTGTTGGAGAAAAGCAGACCTGTTGTCTGGATATTAACTTACATATCATAGTTGGAATTGTGGTGGGAACGACCAGTGAGGAAATCAATAGATGGTGCATGGCAGGTCATGGAAAGGTCATCTGCTGAGTGTGCAAAGTTAGCCAGGAATTAAGAATGCTTCTGAAAATTCTGTTATGAGGTCACCAGTATTCAGGCATGAATAAATAGACTTTGCACCACATTACAGTTTACCCCACTGCAAAGTGGCACTAATACAGAGGCAGTTTTTGAAGTTTAATGTTTGTAAAGGGTTTTGAGACTTTCAGGTGGAGGGTTCTGACATAAAGCAGCAAATTATTAATAAAAGCTACTTATTGTTCTGGTTTTGAAGTGCTCATCTGGGAGTTCAGAGTCCCCAGGAACTAGAACACCGCAGATACAGCTAGAAATGAACTCTAAGATATTTTTTGGAAATGTTAAAAACAAACCACCCTGACGGATTTACAGTGTCAATGAATGACTACTAATGCTGCCTGTCTGTCTGCCTCAAGCAGGAACTAGGTTTTTAGTTAGACATTTCTCTGCAGTGACTCACAAAGTACTCACAATTTACTCCAACCTTATTTAATTCTCCCCTTAAATGGACACGAAACTCTCCCAGTGACCAATGATTTAGTGCACCTCGGTGTGTTTGTACATGCCCTGTTCCTCAATACTTCAGTTTTGCTCACACTGAAATTTCTAATATGGTGAAATGGGACTGTGGAGGAAGTGATATCTCTGAAAGAGCTGGACTTTATTGGAAATATTTTGAATTTTTTCTCCCCTGACTGGGTAACCTTATCACCCTGAGCCCTGCCATTTGGCATCTTCCTCAAAAATTCCCCCAAGAGAGCGGGGACGGAAATTGTGTTATATTTGTAATAGATATTTTCTTTCTTTTTTTTATGGAGAAGACATTCTCTCTCTCTCTCTTTCTGTGTTCACAGCTCACCGTTCCGGAAAGCCCGAGCCTTGTATGCTTGCAAAGCCGAACACGACTCAGAGCTCTCCTTTACAGCAGGCATCATATTCGATAATGGTGAGTCTTCAATTCCCAAGCATGGACGGTGTAATGTAATCCAAAATGCCTCACAGAGGGAGAAGCAAGAGAGTGGCCGTTGAAAGCTACAAAGAAGAAGAAAGTGTTTACAGAGATGACGATGATAAGGAGAGGAAGAGGTTTGATTTTCAGAGGTGCTGAAAACCCACAGCTCCTATTGACTGGAGTGCTCAGCACCACTTAAAATCAGGCCCACCGGAGCTAATTTTGTATAGGTGGGAGTGAAGGGTGCTCCACACCTCATAGGAAGTGATCAGCACTCATCAGGACTGAGCCTTTTGAGGGAAGGAGAATGGTCGGGGAACTATAATTGAGGAGGAGAAGCATCAAGAAGGACAACGCTGGAAATTTATAATATTCCATCATACAGGTTTCATTATAACAAACTACCACCATTGCCTTTGGTTAGCACCAGATAGTCAACTCATGCATTGAAAATGGAGGGAAATTACAGGATGTGATCATGCTTCATCTTTCAGTGGAGAACTGGCTGGCATCATCACCTTGTATACATGCAGGGGTGAGAATTAAGTGGAGAGGTTGCAGTGATCCTCAGGGCTCTGTTTAGGAACATGGAATGTGTGCTCTGATCTTTAATAAGTAAAAATGTAATGTAATGTTTAGCATCGGAGCATCATTCACCATTGCAGTGATACACAGGTGTGAAAACCTAGCTAATGGGTCCTCTCTCAATCTGAAAACCAATACTGCTTTTGAATTGCTTTCCTCTTCTAACGCAATGCGTTCGTGCTGGTTGCTGATAGGTATATTATTTCCTGGAAAGCGTATGCCCCAGTTCTCTAGATAAAATGACTGGATATGTTATACTGTGTATTTGTAGGTAAAAGATACTTGTCAATATACTGAGAAATGGAGTTAAAGCATATTTCAGTATGTTTTACTTAGGGTGACCACATGATGTGTGTGGGGGGCGGGATATGATGCTACATTTCCCCCCCCCCACACACACACACATGTTGCCTCGGGAAGGTGGGGCACCAGGTACCAGGAGACATGGGTCTGTTCCAGGGGCCCTACCACGCATGGAGGGAAGAGAGCGCCCAGCAGAGAGGGTTGGGTCAGTCGGTCACCCCTCCTGCATGTGTGTGTGTGTGTGTGTGTGTGTGTGTGTGTGTGTGAGACTCTTCCCGTGTGTGTGTGGGGGGGGGGGGGTGCCATCCCTCCCAGTGTGAACCCTAAAGCTTTAAAAATAAGAAGGTAAATAAAAATACACAGTATTTCTTTTTAACAGGCTCAGTCAAGTTGATGTTAATGTGAACATTTGTACTGCATAGTTCTGATTGATTGCCATTGAACTCGCTTGAATACGAGTAATTTTACCAGCTGTCCCATGTTCAGCATAGAGAAATATGGTCACCGAAGTCGTACTTTGTGCATGAGTTCATTGTTCTATGTCTGATGCCATTTTTGTTCCCCTTTCCACATTTTGGGTCTCAAAAATAAACCTTCTTTGTAAGGACGTTTAGGGTAGTCAAGGCCCAGATGCAGAAGCAGCAAAAGCTAGTGTCAACTTTCTGGATTCCTTCAGCAGCTTTCTAGGTGAATGTGACTGAGACAGATTAACTTTTGCATATTATATCAGAGCTGTGCTATGACACTGCTATAGTGGTTCATGCATCAGATGAAAAGGGGGGAACGAGTGATTTGCATGTCCTTTTTCTCCTACACATTGCTGGGACTTGGAGTAGGTAGACTGAAATCAGTTTGTTTATGGGAGTTGTTCCTATGAAACATAGTTTGTTTCCTCCATCACGAAAAAGGGACACAAATATTCTGCTCAATGGAATTCTTCAGTGTTGTCTTGGATATAGTTGCATTATAATGAAAAGTATTTTCTACTACTTCCCAGACTGTCTTGGGCTTTATTTTTGTGTGTGTTGCCACTTTGGAAGCAGCTGCCACATTCTCTTTTTGTCCCCTTCTTGTTAATTAGCACAGTCCCCTCTTTGAGCTTATGACAAAGGGCAGCAACTAAACAGGTACAAGTTTGATTTAAATATACGGCGCTTGCTAGATAAAAATTGATGGATCACTCAAGAAAAAATAGACACAGAATTCCCTAGTCACTTAGGGTTTTCCTAATAACTCTAACAGATAAAACCCACAGTCACTGGGAAGGAAATTAAGTAGACACTATCTGGTTGATGATGTCCCAGTTTTAGTTTTTGTGATAATGAGGTTTTTGGAAAACCTAATATTAATAGCAATGTTTTCAAATAATCTTTTGACTGTAGACAGTTTTTTCTTTGGATTTAACTAGTCTTCTGCAGCACTAGTTTCCTTGCATTTCTCAGAACACTTCAGAATCTTTATTGTATTTATCCTCACAATTCAGCTGCGAGGCAGGGAACTATGATTAGCCTCTCTACCTCAGTTATCCCCGAGGTCACACAGGATGTCAGATGAGCACTGAATTGAACCTGGGTTGTAGACTAGGGCCCTAAACACTGGACCATCCTTCCTGTCCTGGCATATGTGTCAAGATGTACATGGAAAGAATTTTAATAATTCTTCCATTTTCATAATCTAAAGCATGAGTTCCCGCCCTAAGGCTTGCAAAAAGGTATCAGGGGGTTTGCAACCACTGAAGCCTTATCATAGTGCTAAATGTGAGAGAGCTCCCAGCAAGACAGGTGGAAAGTCCTGGAGGGAGAGGCGGGGGAGTTTTGTTATGAAGAGTTTAAGAACCATTATCTGTCAAGTATTAGTGACATGGATTAGGAAATATGGTCAATAGTTTTATTAAACCTAACATTCAAACTTGATTTTCTAAAGTTAGGTTCCTATAGCTAGCCACTTATTTAGGTGCCTAAATAGAGACTTAGAGACTGTTTTCCAGGGCTATTGAACATCCACAGATCATGTGATCTACAACAGGAGTTCTGGGTACTTATGTAAATTGACCCATAGGTGATTAATTTTAAGCACAAGTTTTAAAATGTTGGCCATATTTCTAGCGTATGTCCCTTTAAATTAACCTAAAAACCATCTTATTTGCTGCTGCCAGATGCTATGATCTGTATGCTGTGAATGTAGAAAAGTTGTGTTCTATTTGTATTCTCATTTCATACAGTAGTGGGGAGAAAATGCTGTTAAGATGATCTCTGGCATCTACTTTGTGTCATGCTTTATCAGACAGCCTCGGGAAAGAAATTAATGGCTCTATCAGGAATGTTAGTCATTTTTAAAGGAAGAGAAGATTAGTACCTGGAACCCATGTGACTTTCAACAAAAGTATTTTCCTGAGCCCATTTACTGAGACCTAGAATTTGAAGATAGTGCAAAACCCCTCGCTGTACAGGAAAACCACACACACAGTGGCTGGACTTATTCTGCTCAGTACAACCATTTGCAAGCACAGGCAGCGAGAAGCCCTTATTCACATACATGTATGGTCCCTCAGTCACAATTTCGAAAGTTTCTAAGGAGGGATGGGTGTTTCCTAGGTGCCTGCTGGAGATAGAGACACATTGCTGAAAAGGGATGCCATTTGTGACACATAATCAATATAGAGGATCTAGTGCCACAGCTAGTAAATCGGTATCTAATCAGCTTTAATGGGCACAGTCAGTTTTATTCAATCTGAATAAATGGACCCCATGGTGAATCTGTGCCCTTCTGGGACTCTGGTCAAGTGCATTTCTTTTCCTAAGCTGATCATTGTAGCCTCTGACAATGTAAAAAAACCAAAAAGACAAGAGAAGCCAGATTAGGGGAAAATAATAGCATCCTTATTTTAGGTTGACTTATCTGGGCGTCCTCACGGTGGCAAGTCAACAGCTGCTGCTCCCCAATCGACTCCACTTCCACCTGTAGCGGTGGTGAAGGAGAAGATGAAGGAGAAGGATTCAGTGACCCATTGAAACCCTATTAAACGATGCTGAGCTACTTGGTTTTTCCCCCCCTTCTCCTCCTGCAATCCCAATAAGTACTTCTCTCTACAAGCTTTCCTTCTAAGTAGTGCTGAAGGTAGACCACAGTGGGCACTGGTGGGCATGTAGCAGTCTTTATTGGCAACTGGAAGGACTGTCAGTAATTGGAGAGGAGCCTGGGTGTTCTCTGAAGATTTAGTAAGGGTTTAATGGGTGAACTGAGATTTCAAGCAGGCAGAATAGCTGTGAGTATGTTGCTCAGGGAGAGATTATGAAGATGATCTACAACTAGAACAGAACTGAGGGGGAAGATTTGGAACAGAGTTTGGGTAGGAGGAAGTAGGCAGGAGTTTTTCTTCCTTTTGTGGTGGCCTATTTCTCTTTGGAATTCTCCCCAGAAATTGTTTCTGATAAGACCAAAGCCAGGAAATTCAGATAAATCTGAAGTGGTGATTGGCTGTCGTCATCTGATAATTTACCGTGTCAGAGCATGGAATACCTTTGTGCTTGCATCAGCTTAACCCTTGTTTATAAAATAAGCACTTTCCCAATAATTTGATCCATATCCTAGTGCTATGTGACTATGAAGATAAAATACTCCAGCATCCTACAGGAACTGCTCATAATATCTCATTTTACAGAAGTGATACTGCAATGTTTTGATACTTGTGAGAAAATGCTAGTATTTTTTCTTATGGAGGCTGGTGAGGCCCAGACCAGGAAGTGCAGAATCATATGACAGTATGGCTAACCACATTTTTTGAACTTCAAATAAGTCCTTGCTCAGGGGTTGGGGGTATTTTGAGTGTATTGTCATATCAAAACATATTCTCATCTTCCCCCCCAAATCCTCACCCCGCCCCAATCATTACTGGGAAACTTGTTCTTTACCTGGGTGCTTGGCTCTTTGTCCCTGAGTCTGTATTCAGTGCAGAACTTGGAGGAGGGAGTGCTTTTCTAAACCAAGCCCAGGAAGTCATGTTAATGCACACAGCAGAGTGCGAAAGAGCTTTAATTTCTCAACTTCTTTAGAAAATTAGTTTATGTAATTAAAATAATCTTTAAAAAAAAAAGACAGCAAGGCCCAGTTCTCTGCTGAGAGTGGCTTTTATATTATCAGCACACAGACAGTAATGGCTCTTTCATAATTCTTCCTGCCTTCCTTCCTTCTTTCTGCCAGCCAGGACCTGTGACCAGGCTTTTATAATCCTCTCGTCGTCACAATGGTTTCCCCAAACAGAGATATCATTTCTTTATGCCATGTTAAAAACACACATGCACAAAAAGCAAGGCTAGGAAGGGTGGACACAGGAAGAGTCCTAGACCCTGGGATCTGAGTGGACAGAAGAGGGAGAAGGAGTTTTTAAGACCACAGTACAGGACGGGAGAGAGAAGAGGAGGAAGTTTTAGACCATAGGATCTAGAGCAGGGATTAGCACCCTTTGGCATGTGGCACACCAAGGTAAGCCTCCTGGCAGGCCAGGCCAGGTTGTTTACCTGCCACGTCTGCAGGTTCGGCTGATCCAGCGCTCACTGGCTGCGGTTCGTTGCTCCAGGCCAATGGGGGCTGCAGGAAGCAGTGGCCAGCACATCCCTTGGCCCTCAACTCTTCCTGCAGCCCCCATTGGCCTGGAGCAGGAAATTGCGGCCAGTGGGAGCTGCAATCGACCAAACCTGCGGCTGCGGCAGGTAAACAAATCGGCCCAGCCCGTCAGGGGGCCTTACCTTGGTGGGCTATGTGCCAAAGGGTTGCCAATTCCTGATCTAGAGGGACAAAGTAGGGGAAATGGTTTTAGACCTTGGGGTCCAGAGAGAGAGGGGGAAAGCAGGTGTGTATACCCTGAGGTCTGCAGGGAAGGAGGGGAGAGGAGAAGCCATTTTAGATAGCTGGGTCCAGCGAGAGAGGAAATGGGAGATATAAACCTAAGAATTTAGAGGGGGGGGGGGGGAAAGTGGGGAAAGAAGGCATTTCAGACCTGAGGTTCCGGTGCATGGCAGTTTGAATTTGGGGATCTGTAGGGATGGGGAGAGGAGAAGCAGCCCCAGTATCTGAAGAGCAGGGGAAATGGAGAGGGGGTTTTAGGTCAATCAACTGCAGGGAGAGAGTGGAGGCCACTAAGCAGATGCTTTAGACCCAAAGCTCTGGAGACAGGGGAAAATGAATCAGGAAATAGGATACACGCGAATCCCTGGGATAACGCATCTGAAGTTGGTGGCCCCCGGTTCCTGACAGTTTGCACCAGTAATTTGCATTTCTCCTGTGTGATTCCAACAGCAAGTGCAGGAAATAGCTCATTGCCACCCTTGTCCCAGAGAGCTTCAAACCACAGCAAGGAGAAGGAAGGAGTACACGGAAATTCAAAAATTGTCATAACTGAGTGCGATCAGTTGTGGGTGAAAATGGTCATATTTCCTATCAACTAGAATTGTAAGGTTGATATTAATATCGTTCTGTTCTCTCCTCAGTTCATCCATCTCAGGAGCCTGGCTGGTTGGAAGGAACCCTGAACGGGAAGACAGGACTAATCCCTGAAAACTACGTGGAGTTCCTATAACTTTGGGCACAGAAACAACACTGCTGAGCTTTACATGGTATCCATGACAACTGCTGATTAGAGTGTTGTAGATCATTTGCCCTTTGCCACTGTGAAATGCAGGGTGAAGGACGTCTCGATTCCTATTGAAATGAATGTTTATATGAATGATAATGTATATGTCTCCTTCAGTGATCTATTGTGGTGTGTGCAAATATACTGCAGAAGGGGCGGTCAGAGGCTCCGAGGAGGTCATTCAACTCTTTCAACTTCTAGTAAAGGCAGGTGATTCCTACAGCCACTGCTTCCACTTCCTTCCTTTTGTTGAGCCATTGTATCAACAAAAGGGAAAACAGTGAAGCGCAGGAGCTTAAAAAGGAGTATTAATACCCATTTCAGGGCCCTATTCTGCAAATCCTTGATTTGAATGAGTAGCCCCACTGACATCAACGTTGACTTCAGTGGAACTGCTTATGTGAGTACTATTAGAACAAATCCAGGGTAAGTAGTTTGGACCTGAAGACACCATTTCACACTGTGGGGAGGAGATTATATGGGAGCGAGGAGGCTGTTGCCATTTCTTGCTCCCAAATTCTCCCCTCCTTGTTGAATCAGCCAAAATGAATCTCTTATTGGCTAACAGCAAAGCAATCTCTCTCTCATATAGCTGTGGGGAGGAGAGAGGTCAAGGTACTGTTTACATATGTCAAACCACTAAGCATTTCTGCAGCAGCAGTCTGCAAAGCCCTGAGCCATCCTTGTCGGGATTCAGTCCAGTCTAGACAAATGCAACACACTGATTATTCCCACACCCTGGCGCTGACGATAGCCCTACTTACTTAGTATTTTAGGATTTTTAAATACCATTGTTTTCTGATGGTGAAAGCAAAAACAAAAGAAGTTGAATGATCTCTGAGCGCAAGATCAGCTGGGAATGTTGAGCGCTCTGATGAGCATCAGCACAATGGAGGAGAGAATATTTTGGACCAAACCTTCCATCGCTTTTTTTTTTTTTTTTAGATTTAGATTTATGCTGGGTAAACATCTGTGATCTGTGTAGCCGGCATTTCCTTCCTGGAAGGCAAGATGCAGCTCATGATACATACCACTTGTTTTGTGTGACTTGCTGATTCGTATCATCACTTACCAGTGCACATTGTAGAGAGAGGAATCCATGCTTGTTGAATGCCCGGGCCACTCTTACATCCATTTTGGTTACATTTGCCACTCACTGCAGTTGCTTTTATAGATGGCGTCTTTGCTTGCAGCCTAGCATATAGTCTGGTGATGGCAAATCCGTGCACTGCTGATTATACAAAGTAAATCTTTCGTAGCTATATAAGCATTTATTGTTCATGTAGCCAATTGAAATTCTAAGGAAAACAAAGTCATTCTAATGGTTTTTATTTCCCCCCTCCGCACCTCTCTTAGAAAGTCTTGAAGCCTCCTCCATTGTGTACCTGGTTTGGGATAGAGTCACTCCAGTATTGTATTGCTCTCAAGAAAAAAATTTCCCCATAGTCCTCGGCACAGCTCAGACCATATTTTTTTTTAAAAAAAGAAAACAAAAGTCAAACTTTCCTCATATTTTGTCAAGTGCTACAACATTTTATAATAGAAAATCATGAGAAAAGCTGGCATCTTAGCAGGAAGAATTGTCTAGCCATCATGTTCTCATGCAGAGATGGGATTTAGGGAATGGTTTTATTTTCTTTTTTAATTATTTTTTAAGAACATGAGTGCTTGAATTGCTGTATGTTTCACTTTTTATTGTTGGAAAAAATCATATGTAAATAGGATAATTTGAAATATTATGAGGGAAAGTTCTGTGTGATATTTGTAGTGGAGCTGTAATGAGCTAGATGTTCCAAGGATATCTGAAACCGGTTTACAGGGGAAAGCACACAGGTACACAACCTAACCTTTAAATGTGTTGACCTTTTCCTTCATTTTGTCACCTACTCTGCCAGCCAGCTGGAGTTTTTGCTCACTTTTTAATTTCATTTACATTCATTAAACTTCCTACACTTTGGTGTTGGAAGGAGACAATCTAATATATATTATACGTAAAAGATATGATATGTAATATGTATATGTACTATGTCATCACACATGTACATGCGTGGGAGAGAGAGAGAGAGATAGCACCCACACATGCCTTTGTTGGTTTCCTCAGCAAAGTGGAACCAAGCTAAGGGCTTTCTTTACTTATGTCTAGATGTGACAGAGATGGGAGAAACTTCGTGGCAGTTTGCTTGCCTTTTCTTCATAAAAAAAATAATTAAAAGGCTAGAAATTGTTGAAGAAAGATAATGGAATGTTAAGAATGAAAAACAAGTGATTGACACCCCTCTACAGAAGGGGAAGGGACAGATTTCCAACATATCCAAATTAAAAAAAAATAGCCAGGTACAAAAGATTACTTAGTTAAAACACTCCCTGACTGCCCACTGGTTGACTTTTAGAAGCCATTGATGCTTGACTGTTCTGGGTTACTTTAGTGTCATACTTTTGAGCTAAATAGTGTGACCGTCTGTGAATAAATTGATGAATAAGATCATACCCTCTTTGGACAGGACTGGTTAGATTGTCAGGAAAAGCAACTGACTATAACTAACCCCGTCCTATAGTATTTTCTGGTTTGAAAAGTAATCAAATTAAGAGGATAAAATGGCCGGGAGTGGGGATTCATAATGGGATAGAAGAGAGGTTGTTTCACCAATATCTTGCTGATTTAAATCCACCCTTGCATGTTAACAGCAAAAAAAAAATAATAATAATAACCAGCTGATTTCTGTTTGGTATCCTGTATCAAATTATTCGGTTGGCCTTCATCTGTATCCCAGCGGACAGGTGTCTATATTGTAATATTCACCACTACGATGAGCCCTCATTAGCCTTTGTGTTGACGTCAACAAAGAAAAACCAAAGATTTTCAATGGGCAAGGGAGAGCGAACTAAGTTCTCAACTCTGAGGTGAAGGACACCCCTTCCCCTCACTGCAAGCAGGATGATATAACATACACTACTGTTCTGCTGAGCCTGTTCTGTGGGTAGACAGGGGGTTTCATCTTCCATGACTGTCATCAGGCATGTTTGTTCAGTTTTGTCCCCTCTACGCAGATGATGTCTATGTTCTGTCCCCCTTCCCACCCTCCCGCACCTGAGGAGATGGGGCATCTGTTTCTTTGGTCTCTGCCCAGCATTCCCTGTCATTAGCTAGGCTGGCATATTTCACCAACATTAAATTCAACTGAAAAAATGTGAAAGATTTAAAACACAAAACGGAACCCATTTGCTTCTCAAGACCACCTGTCTGCAAGTAATTTGTTTCCATGGCGAGTTACTTTAAAAAATAAGCTGGTTCTGTGTACTTAGCTCTTGTAATCAGTTCTTTTTAATGACACTACCCAGAAGCCTCATTTAAATGACTGCAAGTCGTGCAGTTTGAACCTTCGGCAACTGTTTTAAAAATATACTCCTTCTTGCTCAAATGATTCAATGGTCACCAAACAGATCCATTGGCTTTTTACTGCTTAATATGAGCTGTATCAAAGTGATCACTGATATCTGGGGTATTTAGATTAAATCTTCTCCACCCCCTACAGGAGGCCTATAATATCAATCAGGATTGTTGTGTTAATTTCATAGGTGCATTGCCTATGTTGATATGTTTGCAGAGGTCCCAACGGAAAGAAGAGGAAGCCTAACTTGTTGGCTTAATATGATTGTTGTTTGCTAATATCCATGATTTTCATACCATGACCCCAGTCCTACAATCAGTGCTGCCCCTGTATCCATATGGCACCCCTTGCAATCAGTGGGGCTCTGACAGGGGAAGGGGTTTGCCCACACAGAACCAGTTTGAGATTGATGCTCGTATCTGGAACCTTTTTTTGTTTTAGCTTTTTAAAGGAAAACACACTAGCATCTTCACTGGAAATCCACATTTTGCGCTGAAATTGTTGAGTTTCAGCACAAAAATAAAACCACCACAATGAGAGTCTTTTTGCGCTGATGTGAAGACTCTTGATTGCTTTTACCAGTCGAATTGCCCTTCAGAGCTGTCCCACAATGCAGCGCGGGGAGCAGCCGCTCTTTGAAATTCAGCAGTCCCACCTGCAGGTATGCGCCTCTCCTCTTTAGCTCCACTCTGACAGTCTATCACTACTCCAGGACACACACCAAATCATTACTGCAGAATGCTCCTGCTGCCTCCCACAATGTTGAACAGAGGCAGACAGTCGGAAAGTGCTGTGCAGAGTCAGGGAGGGAGGCGAGGGCTGAGGTCGGGGTCTCGCCTCCCCCTGCCTCAGGACTGGTTGCTTCCGGTGGCTGTCGCGCACACACACGTCCACCCTGCCACAATAATGATTTGCTTTGTGGCCCAGCGCACTGCACAGTGGGATAGCTACCACAGGGCACTCTTCTCATCTGCGACACAAGTGCTGCATATGTAAACACCCTCTGACACCTGTGGAAAACAATGTGAACACAAACCAACGCTTTTCTTTTAGCGCTTTTCTATCACCGACAAAATGGTCAGTAAAAAAACTCTGCAAGCCTAGGCATAGTCTTTGTTTTATTTTTATTTGGGCACCTAATGCCTTTCAGTGAGACTAGGGCCAGGTCCACACCAGAGTCTTTCGCCTGCATATTGATGTCTGTTAGGGGTGTACCGTATTTTTCGCCCTATAAGACGCACTTTTTCTTCCCCAAAACGGGGGGGGGGGGGGGGGGAAAGTTGGTGCGTCTTATAGGGCGAATGCAAAAAAAAAAAAAAAAAAAAAAAAAAGCGCCTCGCTCTCCCGTCCCCGCCGCGCGGGCGGGCTGCCGAGGTTCCCCCCTCCCCGCCGCGGGCGGGCTGGGCTTCCGGGAGCGTCCCGGTTCCCCCCTCCCCGCCGCAGGCGGGCTGCCGAGGTTCCCCCCTCCCCGCCGCAGGCGGGCTGCCGAGGTTCCCCCCTCCCCGCCGCGGGCGGGCTGGGCTGCCGGGAGCGTCCCGGTTCCCCCCTCCCCGCCGCAGGCGGGCTGCCGAGGTTCCCCCCTCCCCGCCGGACCAAAAAAAAAAAAAAAAAAGCGCCTCGCTCTCCCGTCCCCGCCGTGCGAGCGGGCTGCCGGGAGCATCCCGGTTCCCCTCTCCCCGCCGCGGGCGGGCTGCCGGGAGCGCGCCCGCGGCGGGGAGGGGGGAACCGGGACGCTCCCGGCAGCCCGCCCGCGCGGCGGGGACGGGAGAGCGAGGCGCTTTTTTTTTTTTTTTTTTTTTTTTATCCCCCGGCTTTTTTATTAAAAACCGAGGGGGCGTCTTATAGGACGGAGCGTCCTATAAGACGAAAAATACGGTACATTTTGTAACATATCTATGCCAGCAAATGCCTCAATGTAGATATAGTTATACTGGCATACCAGTCCTTTTGCCAGTATAGCTAATTTCACTTGCAGAACTGGTATAAGCTATACTAATACAAACACTGATCAAAGATGCATGTGTACTAGGAGTTTTTGTCTGTGTAGCTTTATCCACAAACCTCTTTAGTATAGTCTAAGCCTTAGGCTCCTAAGTGCCCAAGTTACTTTTGAAAATGAGTCCCAGGCTCCTAATAACATTACTTTGTCCCTCGTTGCAAACAAAAGCACATTGCTGAAGTTTTTACAGAATATTTTAAGGTTAATTAAAGCATCCAGTTGGAAGTTGCCTTTGTTAAATTTAAAGATTAAAAAATATCAATTTTTTTTTATGAAAATGTGAACTTCTTCCCCTTTTTGATGCAACTATAAAGGTGGATTGTTTTTGTCAAATTTCCAATTTGTAAATTTAAAAAGGGGGAGAAAAGAGCGGCGGGGAATGATATTTAATCCGCAGTACTTGTATTTTATGACAAAGCCATTAAAGCCATTATTCAAATGCATCAGAAAGCAGCGACTTTCAAAGTTGATGCTCTATATATTATACCCTTTATTCATTTTAAATTTGTGTTAGCATTTTAACAAAAAATACATATTGCTGTAGTATCTGTTGACACAAGACCTCAGTAACCAATGTTAGGGTGAAATCTTGCCTCATTTGAAGTCAGAGGCAAATCTCCACTGACTTCAGTTTCAACCAGAATTTCACCTTCAGTATCTAATATAGCACAAGTAAGTATTTAACAGAGTCCTGGGGACAAAGACCTTAAAATCACGGTGGTTTAAGCTAAACAGGTAAGGCTAGAGGCCTGGTCTTTGGATCCATAAAAGTCAGTTGGTGTCTTTTCCTTGATTTCAATGGGCTTTGAATCAGACCCAAGAGAGTTAATCCCCAACTCTTGTAAGACCCAGATTTGTTGAGGCCCCAAGCTGTGTGGAAGCTCAGTTAAAGTTATTGGTCCTATTTTTGGAGTAAGGAATTACTTAGAGTAAGGGTCTCCGAATCTGTCCCTAAATATTTAGGTATCAGATTCATATTCAACTCTTTTTAGTCACACATAATATTCGCTCCTCAATGGGAGCTTTGCCTGAGTTTTAAGGCCTAAATAGCCACGTAAACCACTATAACTAATCACAGCAGTTTTCCTTCAATAGCTTACTGCAGGTGAGCCATAAGGGGAGAGGGAGATATCAAGAGAAAATAAAATGCTCAGTGTAAAAATGCCATTTTGAAAAGCTTTATTAATATTTATACCACCTATTTACAATATACAGCTACATTCTTTAATACCTTAAGAAGAATATCCCATAATGCTGTAGTTATCAGTGTTTAATAGATTTTATGCAAAGCTGTTTAAAAGCAATGTGGATACATGTTTAATACATGAATGAAGATTATTTTCAAGCCTACAGTAAATGCTGTATAAAGTAATAAATATTAATAAATTCCTTATAAATGGCATCTCCATGGAAAATATCCCATAAAATTGCTGCTTTAAATGTCAGATTCAGTGTTTTAGTATTGCAGTAATTGTAAAATTGTATGTTGTTTGGGTGTAACTTTTTATTTTAACCTTTACAACCTGGTACAGAAGTTCTGAAAGATTCACTCAGTGCATCGCTCTACTGTAATCCCCGTTAGCAAGCTCATTATCTTCCATTCTTTGGTAGGTTTGGGTGACAAGCAGAGGTGAAAGGAAGCCGGTAGGCCCCGGTACACTGGAGCCAGTACGCCCTACCGGGGTGGATCGGCTTCCCCAGGTGCAATTTAAAGCAGCGGCTGGAGCCCCAGGTCCTTTAAATTGCTGTCAGAGCCCCGCTGCAGGAGCTCGGGGGAGGCTGTGACAGGGCTCCGGCAGCAGTTTAAAGGGGCTGGGACAGTAGCGGCAGCCCAGGGCCGGGCCCTTTAAATAGCTGCCGGAGCTCCCCTGAAGCCTCCCCAGGGCTTTGCGGGGACGAGAGTCCTGTTGCTGGAACCCTCGGGAAGTGGCAGCGGGGCTCCGGCAGCTATTTAAAGAACCTGAGGCTGGGCCGCCACTACCACCCGGGGCCCTTTAAACTGTTGCCAGAGCCTGGGCAGGGGGAGGGGGGAAGCCCCTTACTGGTGGCTGGGGCTGGCTCTGACCCCTAGCCCCTCCCCTTCTGCCCAAGGCCCCACCCCGTCAGCCCAGCCCCCGTAGCGGTAAGAAACTTCAGTTACTTTCACTCCTGGTGACAAGCCATGTAAAGCGAGTGGCAATATGATTTTGAATTAAATATCTTTTCTGCTTGGAGACTGCTAAGGCCCTTTCTCGGGGAGAGGCTGGACTAGAAGCTTGCACTTGAAGCAACCTTTTCATTTTTGCCAGAAAAGAAGCTCCCATGTAAAATATGCTGCCTTTTCAAAGGTTGCCAGCTCCACTGTGTGCTACACAGCTACACTAATCAGTATCTATGGGCTTGTCTTCATTAAAGCAGGGAGGGATTGATCTTTTGGTGATCGATTTATCGTGTCTCATCAAGACGCGATAAATCGATCGCCAGCGGTGCCCCCGTGGACTCCGGAACTCCAGCTCGCTAAAAGGCACAAGCTGGAGTCGACGGGACCGCGCTGCCGCCCGCCGCCGCCATGAGGATGGCAGGTAAGTCAGCTGTAGAGATGCCGAATTGAGCTATTTTTTTAACGTAGCTGAATATGCAGATCTGCAGCCGATCTCCTCCCCTAGTGAAGACCAGCCCTATCACTGTGTCACCTCTCCCCACTCTGGGATGGTCAGATTTTAAATTCAGAAGACATTAGTGGTGGAAGTCACAACAGGGCACGCTCACCTCGGTGTTAAGCTGACCACAAACATTGCAGTCTTTGTGTAATAACTAATCCTAACAAGCATGTGCTCCAGTTTGCTGCTGCAGCGATCCTTAATTTGCTATTTTCTCAGCATGCTCCCCATCCACACAAACCTAATAGTGTAGGTATGGTAACATTTCCTTTTCTCCAATCTTTTTTTGTCCTTTCTTTCTAGGTCACAGGTTGCCTGCAAGCCAAAACTGTCCCATTAAGTTCTGCAGTGCAGCCAATGGCAACCTCATATTTAATAGGGAGATTACAGGTGACAGCATTCAAAGCTCTAGCTCAAGCCAAGAGCAGGCTAAATAGCAGCTAGTGTACATGTATCAATGCTTCATAGTCATTGTGTTGTCACTTTTAAAATCCTTAGTTTTTATGTGATCAGAGTCGGTCTGGGCTTACACTCTGGCTGTTTTCTTCCCAGAACTTTGCCTCCCAAACGAAAAAGTCTTGTAGAGTTTAGTAAGGATGAAGCCAAAAGGGTTTCATAGAAATTACTTTTACAACCTATACTGTTTAATAGAGAATGAGATCCTTTCAGTAGATTTATATTCATGGGCTTAAAGGTTATCATTCTCCATTAAAATCTATAGGACTTTGCCACAAGGGATCAATTAAAACTGAAGACTTTATAATTGTTTTACTCAAAGAAGAAGAAAATGATGAGAAGTAAAAAGAATGACCCAGAAGGTTAAAAGAAATAAAAATGCAGCTAATTGGATTGTTTAAAGAAGTCCAGTTTACATCTCCAATACTTTGCACTATTAACTCCATACTTTATTGTCCTCTATGGTATTACCGTACTTTACCATCTATCTACTATCCTCTCTTTTCCAGCTCATCCCTGTCTTGCAGCAACTCCACTCAAGCATTGCCTCTTATTGTAGGACAGTGACTGATTCTGTTCATGTGAAGGTCTCTAGGAAAAGTTCCCATTAGGATACCAGTGCCATCCGGCAGCTATTAAAATTCCTTTGCTTGACAATCTGGAAACTGATTGTGCTCCTCTTGCCATGGGAAAATGTAGAGGTTGGTGATGAATGTCGCCTGCTCCCAACCTGTATTTGGAGCTATTGACTCCAAAGCAGACCTTGGAGTCTGTGAGGCCTGGACAACCAATCAAAGGTACAGGGCTCTCTACACCCCCAAGTAGCCCAGCACAATCTCCGGTTTGAAAGGCTGTTGACAATTTGACCAACTGCAGAAATGAAGCAATGGTGGGGAGGATAAAGGCTGAACTGCCCTGTACCAGAGTTCTCTGAGAAAAGTGACCCTGTAGCCCCACGCTATCCTTCCCCTGATGGGGATTCTGTGTACTTTTCAGGCTTCAAGAGCCTTCCATCTCCATGTGTTTAAATCCCTCAAGACCCATTCTTTTGTGCTCAGGGAAAATGTGATGGGATTTCCTTGCCACTCCTTAGTCAAGAGTGTTTCTATTAACCACTCATTGCTCCCAGCAGATGGTATGTGCTACCTTGGCTCAATCCCAGATCAGGAAGACTCAAACCCCAGGAATCAAGGAATCAATTCCAGTTTCTATTTCTTATCACAGGCTGTGGATGTAATTATGGGAGGTGACTGAAGTAATACAAGACTCCCAATTCCAAGGCCCTGTGTGCGATTAATCACAGTAAATCAGTCTCAGCTGGAATTGCACTTTGGTTATAAAATATGCAGTACGGAAGAATTCTCTGACCAAGGCAACTTTAATTGTGCACAGCTGAAAGGCAGCGAATGCCACTAGAACACAGTGCACAGCAGGTGTAGGGAGACGTAACCTATGTTTCTGCATAAGCCAAGGAAGTGTTCTGCACCCAAGAGCAGCTAGCTGCTTGATCTTTTTTCCACAGACAGAAAGTTTGCTCAGCATTGTGATACCCATGTATTTTCATTTCACAATCTCTACTCAGCACACAAGTACACCCTGGGACAGTAATGTTGATGTTGTCTTCGCTTGGGAACCAGCTAGGGGAGAGATGCTATCTACCCTGCAATGCAAACGGCAGCTGGATAGTTAGGGAAGAGCAAATAGCAAACAGTTCAGTTCAGATAAGCCCCCAAACATTAGGTGAATGTTGTGAGGGTGGAATCTCACAAGAAGAAACACTGTTATGAGACTTCTAGTACTCACTGCGTCCTATCAGGACATGACACAGAGGTTGATTTTACAGCAATCTAACGTTTCCACTTTGGCTCCTGGCTAGAGATGGAACTGGAAATGAAAAAGAGAATGTGAAAATGCAAAATAAGAGGGTTTAACTGAACTTTTTAAACTTCACAATCAGGGCAGCAGGTCACAAAGTTCTTTGGAAAATGGTCTCTTAACATGGCCAAAAATGTAGTTAGGATCAGGAAGAGGGAACAAGTTACTAAGTGACCTGCAACTTCAGTTGCTTTTTAGTCAACCCCTGCTAACACAACTACAGCTTTGTGTGATGTGTGCACCTGACCTGTTGACAACAGATGGCAAATATGGTTTGCATATAAGGAGTTAAATATGCTTAGCCTGCTAACGTAGACAAGGCTGAACCATTTTTGCTTTCTATTCCAGAGAGAATCAAGATATAAATGCTGATGTTTTATTCTTTGGACGTTTTTAATAACTGTTTGCCACTAAAGGCCAACTTTTCCAAACCTGAATGTCTAACATTAGTCACCTCAACTTATATTTGGGTTTGAAAATAAATGGGCGGGGGTGTCAATCTCTGAAAAATCAGACCACCTGGGGAGATGCACCCAACTTTGCAAACTTTAGCTCAAGTGTCTGATTTCCCATTACCACTCCACTTCTACATGACAGGCGAGGCGAGGCTGTATGGAAAATGCTGCACGTACAGTGCTGGGACTGAATGATTTATTGTCCCATCTTAGGAATGATCTCACGACTCCTGCATGGCGATTTGTCAGGTCATTTCTAATGAGTCACAGTGTTTGGCATAATGCTCTCGCTGTGGTTTGTCCAACTTTGCAAAGATTATCTCCCTCTCCCACCCCCTTTTTTTCCAAAATCACTTGCCAAATCTTTTGAAAATACAGTCAATTATTTAAATACTTGTAGTGAGGAGTGCAGATGTGCACACCGCAAACATCACAAACCGAGTAATTAGTTTACACAGAGAGAGAGAGAGAAACACATAGCCAAACACCTGAATCTTTAATCCCCTCGGACAGGAATTATAAATTGAATTGAAATCTTACCATTTCTGACAGGAAAAGTCACAATTGGGGGAGGGGAAAGGAGAGACCAGTGTTAGAAATAGTTGGACAGCTGGTGCTATTAATGTTCTCCCCACAGATGGACTTGGAAGCATGAGTTGTGTTATTTCAATCACCTGTTAGGAGACACAGCCACTGCTAGGCAAGTTGTGCTGTTGTTGTACCTGTTTCTAGCCATATTTTCACAAGTCTGATACAGGGCATATGGGTCTTACTGGGAGGGGCTTTATAAAGTCAGAGTAATGCAGTCCCTGCTGCACTTGTGCTACATGGCAGTCTGATTTGATTTGCATTATTAATTATTCCTCCAAAAACAAAACAAGCCGCATCCCCACCCCAACCACCACCAAGCAACCTAAGGCTGTGACCTTTCCAGACCCGCTGAATCCCTCAAATCCTTTATTGATCAGGTCCTGAAGGGTGCAGCGTTAAACGATGAGAACAGCAATGCCTGAGCCATCTGTTGTTTCCCCTAGCCAAGCGTGGAGGCTCAGATTATGTGGATTTGTGTAATCCATGTCTTATCGCTGTGTTAATTGGACGGTGCTGTGGAGTCACTTGGTTGGAATGTGATCTGTCTGTAAATCATTGTACCATTGCAGTGGGGCGGGGGGGGGGAGGTCCCTTCAGGCAGGAGTAGAGTTGTCACTGCAGAACAACAACTTGCAAGGTCTGGTCAGTACAGTGGGTTTGGATTGCAGATGTGTCCTGTCGAGTTTCATTGATTTTTGACCTAGGGCAAATGGAGCGGGGGTTGTTGTTGGGTTTTTTCCATTTTTTTCAAAGAGAGGGAGAGCTCAGCTCCGCCAAGAAGTATACAGTACATAGGAATAGTCTGGAGATGAGGTATCCCTGCTGTGGAGGCACTCAGATTCTCTGCAGAGCAAGGCAAGGCCTCTGAGAAATTCAACCAGCCAGAGGGAGAGGGGCTCCAAGGATAATATAACAATGAAAATTGACCTTTCCAACGTCTGATCGGCTAGCCTGCCTCTCTCTAAATGCTGCTTGATAACTGGAAATAAAGGAGAAATAAGGAAAAACGAGGCACAGTTGGAATGAGCTCAGTGCACCAGGTGGCTAAAGGAGGATAATTAATATAACTGTATTTTTCTGCTGTTTGAAGATGTCGGGATGCTGTGTGTACAAGGTGCAGTAATGGAATCCAGAGCCACTGTCCTGATAGGAAATCTCACTCTCTCCCCGTAGAACTGAATCTCACCCCGTTCAATGGAGTATCGATTTTGCCCAACTGCTTGCTGTGAAAGTGGGGCAAGTCACATTCACATATGCCAAACGCTAACCCATTCTTAAAGGGCCAAGTTACATTTGGAAAGTGCAGTGCACTTGAATTACTGTACGGAACCAAAAAACTCAGAGCAATTATAGCTTGTCGGTTTGTGCCGATTAGAATCTTATTTCATCATTTAAGGAATAGAAACCCCTTTTTAAAAAAACAAAAAAATCCAAAAACCATCCTTTTTATTTTACTCTATGGGTGGTGAACTGATTATCTGAAAGCCAAGAGGGAGAAAGCAGCTTGTAATTTAGCCCAACTGTTTGCTCAGAAAATAGCACCTAGCGATTATGTATTATAAATCCTCCCTTCAGCTAATGAAGCTTATGCTCCCTTCTAAACCACAGACAAAAGAGGCTTGAAAATAGCACCTGTGCTCTAAAACTCACTGACGCACTATAGAAAAAGAAACCCATCCTGTGACTCTGCTGCTGAGCTCTAATTATATTTCCCTTCCTTGGAAAAGGCCAGAAGATGGACATTTGTTCTCTGCTTAAGGTCCACTAAGTTTCCATAAAATAGCTTTCCTGTGACTGGCATTCAAGATAGGAGCCACCACGCTGATCTTCACATCCCCGCCAATTAAATTGTCTCTTAGATCCAGAGGAAAGATATTCAGGGTAGAATGTGGATGCGTGGAATCAGCTGGTGTGTGGACTGGCTCAACCCTGTCTCAAAGAGTAAAAGCCAGTGCAGTGATATATTTTCACTTACCATCAAGACGAAGGGGATGCCATGGGTTTAAGCTTATTGCAAATCAGAGACACAATTTCAGTGTCTCTAGTCACATGCTTAAAATTAAGCATGTGCTTCTAGGCTAGAGTGCTCAACCTATGGCAGGGTCAAAACTCCGTGAAGTACTAGGTTCTGTCTGCCACAGTTATGACCATTTACCTCAAGTCTCACAAGCATTTCACAGGATCTGAATTCGGTTGCATTCTCCGGTACTAGTTGGGTCTCATTGTGATACTTTGTGGGTGACCATGTCTTCTCAGAATTAGCCAGTGTTGGGTACAGGAATCGCAGTGTTTTCCTTCATTAGCCCAGGACCTATTTTTGCTTGCTTCACACAAACCAGAAACAACTTTATTTTAGCAGAGGGTTGCTCTCCATTAGCAATGGGCATGATCTAAAATGGTGAGTCTCTATGCCCTAGACTTTAGGAAGTTCTTAACATGAGCCTAACCTAAACTGCAAGGCCAAATGCGTATCTGAGTTTCAAGATCTTTCAAATTCAGATCTGAATTTTATTTGTATTGTGGGCCGTGACTGGAGCACCGAGGGATTATGATATTACAAAGAAATAATACCATGTAGCTTGGATATCACTCTACTGTCCAGGTCTTTGCACTGAAATTGCTTCTTACTGGTAACATTGTTCATCACCTTCTCTCCTTCTGTATATCACATTAGCTGAGAATGTTGCCTAGATTCTGTTGTTCAAAACTAAATATTTGCAATTTGAAAGGTGATCAGATATCCCGATGAGCTCTCTCCAGCAACCATCCGAGGGGTGTGCCAAGAAAAAAGTTACAATAACGGACACTGAACTCGGTTCTACACCTTGGGGTATGTCTACACTGCAGTTAGACACCCCTGGATGGCCTGTGCCAGCTGATCTGCGCTCACGGGAGTCGGGGTAAGAGGCTGTTTAGTTGCAGTGTAAATGCTCCGGCTGCAGACCTAGCTCTGGGACACTCCCACCATACAAGGTCCTAGAGCCCAGGCCAAAGCCCAAGCCTGAATGCCTGCTCTGCAGTTAAGCCCTTTAGCCAGAGCCCTGCGGGCCCAAATCAGCTGACACAGGCCAGTTGCAAGGTTTCATTTGCAGTGCAGACATACCCTTAGAAACTAAACTGAAAAATGGATTAGATCAGAGCCAAAAATGTCCATTTTTTGGTCACAGGCTATATGCCACATGAGTTTTAAATGCACAGACTTTCTTTACCGGGGTGGTGGTAGAGGAAATAATTCTATTGTACAACCAAAAACTCTGCTCCTACTATTGTTATATAATACCTGTCTATCTCGTCAGAGTCAAAAATTCATGAAGGATACTCACATGGAAAATTGATGCCTGCAAGCCAGTTAGTTTCTATTCCTAGAGATCAGATGTTTCACTTGAGTTGGGCCTTCTTGGTAGAAGCTGGACAGGTTGAGTGAAAACACCACACGCTCAAGAAAAAGTTTAGAGGACAGAAGTGTATTAATGTTGTAAAATAATCCTTCTCTGTTAGTGTTTGATATTGTCCAATAGTAAATCACTTCTTGTGGGGTATCACATTTGGTGGTTTGGGGTTGTTTGTTTTTTTAAACCAGTTGGTGCTACTGTGAAATCCGGAGGCGGGGGCTAATCGAAGGTGTGACTATGTATGTCATCATCTGGGGTTCCTCGAGTTCCCACTTTGCAATCTTTAAGCACATGATGTTTTCTGCAAAGGCTGGGTGAGGAGGGCATTTTTCCCCTCTTCATGTCCCTCCACACGTGAACTTCATAAATCTTAATTTCTACTCTTAACTGGCGGTGTCTTGTGCAGGTTCATTCATGAGAAATATTAAAATACAATTTGAAATAAAGATTTGTATTAACCAAAGGATGAGTTTAGCTTTACACAGATCTCTATATATTTTTTGAAAGTTGGGATTTAATTTAAATCCGATAGAGTTTTATGTAAATGAAGATAAGTTCCAAATGGGATCAGACCACACAGTGTTTGAATTTCCTGTCATTTTTTAAACCTTAAAGCTAACTGGCAAAATAAAATAAAAAAGGCTTCTGAAATCTGTATCACGAGCAACATCAAATAGCATGGCTATGGATCTGTGTTTCACAGTATTGATGATCATTATTTTCTAATGTGTTTGATTATATTGCTATGCAGAATAAGAACAGTTCTTGGGCAAGCATGCAATCCCTTAGTCTAATTTTGTTCACATATCCAGCATACCTGATGCGGGATGTGTCCTGGAAATGAGCTAGTGTTATGATATAGCACCAGCAAATATGAGGCTGAGTAAACCTTCCTTCCAGCTAATTTACCCACGAGCTTCAAGCCTTGGACTGGAGTATGTGAAACATACTTGAAGTTTATATTTACTGAGCTGGTGCAGCCATAAAAACATGGTGCAAGGATGGGGGCCCAAGATTGATTTATAATGAAAAGCATTTATCGCCTTTTACTTTGCCTCCAGTTACCCATCCTTTCACGCTTTCATTCTAGTTGCTGTCAATACTGGTCTTCTGACAGTAATTCAAAACGAAGGGCACTCCTTGAACTATTAAATAAATCTGTTTGCAGAATCTAGCATTTTTGTAGAACTAGGTCATGCCGTTGACTGCACAACACAGTAAATATACATAGCTATATATAGGCATGGAAGGAAAAAATAATGTGCTTCATATGTTTGTCTTGTATTTGCTAGTCTGTTAAATTTTGTAAATATCATTTTACATGTGCCTTTTTTACAGCTTATTAATTTTGTTATATTCATAATGTATAATAAATATTTTTGGGCCCGGGAATCAGTATGCTGCTTCTTGAGTATGTCTTTTGAAAACCAACCCCCCCGCCCCCAAATGTGGTTTCTGTTTTCTTCTATTAGTTGAAACCCTAGTCCTGCAGACAGGACCAGCAGGAGGTTTATCCAGCCATGGCAAAATGAACACGTTACAACACATGAAAATTGGTTCTCTGTTTCTATGCACACACTTTACTCACAATAGCTATTATGAGATTGGGAATTTTGTAGCTTTCAAATCCAGCATTATGTGCAAACACGATTTTAGAAGAGCCCTGATCCCTCAGCCATAGCACTGGTAAAATCAGTAGGAGTTTTGTCTGTGTGAAGATTACGGCATAAGGCCCAAATAAAACAGTAGAAGAGCCTACCCAAAACACAGACATTGAGAGGAACCCTGGTTACATGGCTCTTCCCTTTCATTTAGACCACTAGCACCCTACCATGACGCCCTGAAGAAGCACTTCATCATGGACCGCATTGGAAACTGCTGCAAAAGAAACCAACCGGGATGCAAAAATGGATGCTAAACTATATGCAAAAACATCTGCTAAGGAGTTACTATTTATCTGAGTTGGCCACAAGTGCAAATCCAGATGTAATCTACTCAACTATGTATGTGACGTATTGCCAACTTCGAGCACCCAAAAATCATGTCAGGCCTGCTAAAAAAAAGTCATGAGAGGCTTAAAATTAATGAAATTGGAAAAGATAAAAAGGTTGAGGTATTTTTTCTTTGCTTTCTGTGTTTGGAGCATTTAGGGTTCCCATTTTCAAGCTTTCCTCTACAATCATGACAGCTAGAAAGCCACTTCTCATTTGATTAACCTAAGTTAGGAACTTGGGCTTTAGGAAAAATAACAAATATGAAACTTGGGATGAATTTGTGAGCGTTTGCAACACTGGCCCATCCCTCAGTATTTATTTTTAATTGCTATTTTCCCTTGTATGGCCACCTCCTTCACCTTGAAACCTCTTGGAGCTAACTCAGACTGAAGGGAAGTGTTCTGCGTAGGGCTATGAAGCTCCATATACATCATGATCAGTCTGTGTGCACATTTCATGTAATATTTACAAGTTGAATGGTTATCAAGTTTATTCATGTATCAGGTAGAATTATGGATGGCAGAGAATGGAAAAGATTTAGTTTTGTATTGGATTACCCGATAAGTGTGTGTGTGTATGTACACACCCTCTCCCTTCCCTTCTAAGATGACAGTGACAGAGTACAAGTATGTTGTGACTGATCCGTCATTGACAGAATGTGACTTATTCTCAGGAGTGTTGAGGCAAAGACATATTAGGAAATCTAGTCAATGTCTAGCTATTCAGTGTTAGTTCCTCTGTTCTATTCCCAGGGGGTATATGTAGTCTAGTTCTACAGAACTGGGCTGTCCTTCCACTGGAATAGTTCCATAATTTAAATGACCTCCCAGTTAGCAAGAGTTTTCTAGATACCAGACTCAGTTTTCCTTTACTTAATATGATCATGTTACCCCTTTGACTACCTTAAATGTTTCCTCGGATGTCTCCTCTTTTTTTTCTTGCACTTTTTAAATGCTGGGGGAAGGGGGGGGCGGTAACATTCCAGTTCCTTCTTGTAAACACTAGGCAGCATTCACTCCTGCTTAGCTATGTGTGTATAGATACGTTTCAAGTTCCATAAATAAGCTCAGCAGAAGTGCATCAGTACTGCTGAGGTCTATAAACCAAGCCATACAGTAACAATTGGTTTACCAGTAATATTTGAGTTTAACAAGTGGATTAGTGGGATTTTAGCCATCATTTCTGCTGGGTCATGTGTGACTGGTGAGATCTGAATGTGGCTTTAACCTTGCACCTTAAAGTATTTACAGATGTTTGTAGCGTTGCATTCAGAGTAATGGAATGCTGCTGGTCCCAAGTGATGTCACAAATTTGGCACTCTTTTTTTGTTTTGTTTAGTAGAATAGCTTTCTTGAAGTCTGAAAGCCAAGTCGATCCACTCGCCTGGTCTCTTTGCTCCCAACTGTTGTTAGATAAAAACTGAGAAGCATTAGTGAATGTTAAAAGTAGGCCTGATAATTAACTTGCCAAATAGTACTTGACCATCTGTAGAGCTAGATTAATAAAGAGAAAAAATATCAAATAATTACTCTTCTCTTGATGGAAAAATATTTGTGCGATTAAAATACTCGGGTGGCTAATAGTGCTGAATACTTTAACAACACCCTTCTCTTGTCTTACTGTCCAGGGGTTCTCAAGCTTTTTCTTTCTGAGTCGTCCTGTTTTCCCCCCCCCCCTCCCCCCCGCGCTTCACCTCCCAACATGCTATAAAAATGCCGCAGCCCACGAGTGCCATAACAACTGTTCTTCTGCACATCCAGTAGATTAAAAGCCAGGGCTGGTGTTTGTGAGTAGCAACCGGGGCAACTGCTGCGGGCCCCATAAAATTAAGTTGCTTGGTCTTTGGCTGCAGTGCCACAGGGCAGGGCCTGGGCTTCAGCTTTCTGGCCTGGGCCCCAAAGAGTCAAACACTGGCCCTGCTGGTTGATTTATTTTAGAGGCCCCCCCCTCCAACCCCCCGAAACCTGATCACGGCCACCAGAAGTTCCTGGACTCCTGGTTGAGAGCCTCTGTCATAGGCCAAAGTGGCTCTTAGCAGAAAGAACCCCCATTAATCGGACTCTTTAGCAATCCACCATTTAATGCAATTGTGTTCCTTAGCGTAGTGCCCTAATAACGAAGCGAGTATGCAAGTTGGGAAATCGCTGTCTGTTCTGAAACATAGTTCAAGCCACTGCATGAATATCATGTTTCTCCCCCCCCCCACCCTCTGCCCCCATAGAAACCCTCTCAGATCCTGCCCCCCCCCCCACACACACACACCATGGGGCTACATTGACCGGCTCCCCCTAGGGGGGACCTACTGTGCCACAAAAGGGAATCCCCAGATCCTGTAGTATGAATCCCCAGTATGGAACCCCCTCCCTCACTTCTCCATAGGAACTTCCCATGACAGGCCACTCCCAGCCCACATGGAACCCTCATGCCCTGGGAAGGGCAGGTGCTACAGAATGGGGGGAAGTAGCACTGGGCAACCCCCCCACACACTCTTCCTCCACCTCCCTGTTGATGGGGGAGACTCATCCTGCCTCCTCATCTCAGGCCCGATATCCCCCAACAATCCCTGGCCCTCCCCTTATCTGATGCCCCACGCACCGGTCTCTGCCCCTCGGGTGGGGGGGGGGGATAATCCCCCCCAAAATGGCAAGGATTTCCCCCTCTTCTCCCCTCTTCCCCCCCCCCATCCTTGCCCACCCATCTGGGGTGATGCTCCCACATAACCTGGGGGCACCCGCTATCTAGAGTAATGCCTTATCCAGTCCCTGCCTTGACACTATCTGGGGTGACGTGTGCTCTATGTCCCTTATCTGGGGACGATGTGCTCAGGGCTAAGGTGCCCTCTCCTCCGCCGCACGGCCCGGGCCTGATGCTGTAGCTCTCCCTCTCTGCCAGCAGTGAGCAAACAGTGCGCTGCCTGAGCCTCCCAGTGAGCAGCAACTGGCTCAGGAGAGACACCAAAGTGGGGGGGGGGAGCTGGATCTGGACAACGTGCTGCTGGGTCGGTGGATGTGTGTGTGTGGGGGGGTTATGTCTTAATCCTGCAAGATACACTCCGAGAGTCTTCCCAGGTGTGTGGTTACTGACCAGTCAGCTCCAGGGACTAACCCCGTCTCTGCCGCCCCCCCCCCCCCCGGCCCCCAACACTGCTGGGCCCAGATTCCAGTCTCTTGCTCCTGGAAACAACCCTCCCCCCCCAAAAAAAAAAACACCCGTGCCCTATTTCGCCCACCTCCACCCCACCCCGGCCTCTCACCATGCCCCAATTAAGCAGGTGCTGTGTCAGCTCTTCCCAACTCAGGTCTGCAGGCATCAGGTAACGCCCCGGGGGATGGGGGAACCGAGACACCCAGGGGTGGGGAGCCTGAAAAAAAAAGGGGCGGGGGGGGCGGGGGGGAAAGGATGCTCACGTCTAAGGGCTGAGAAATGTGGCATCGCGCCGGCCTGAGGCAGAGTACGATATAGTGAAGCCTTTGGCATAGCGACCATTTGGGCACCATCCACAGCATCATGGGTGCCACACCCTTCCTGGGCTGCACTCCCCTCCAAGCTTTTGTCCGTTCCCCGCCCACCCCCGGCCCCCTAAGTGAGACGCTAGGCATTGTAAGCTACCCAGGGAGCCTGGGACACTGTGAGAAACCCTGAACCCGCCACCTGCCTTGGGTGGCAAACCCTGGGCAGGGACGTGTGTGTGTGTGTGGGGGAGGGGGGGTGGCGTTGGCACTCAGGTATCCCAGACCAAGGCAAGTAGTGGGTCTGGGGGGGGCTCCCCATCGCTGCCTGGGCAGCTTTTGCCACAACCTAGGGCAGGGTTTCCCCCAAACTGGCCCCGGGTTGAGCTTTTTTTTTGGGGGGGGGGGGAGAAGGAGGGTCACATGGTGGTGCCCAGCCCTGCACTGCCCCCCCCCACAACTCCTCTCCGACCATGCCTCAGCCCTTCCCCTCCCCCCCCCCCAGTCCAATGCCTTCACCATGGCGCTGCGCCTGGCCATGGTACCACGCCCAGCCTTGGGAAAATGACCCCCCCCCCAGCTCCTGGGGCAGGTATGGGGAGAGGAGGGGGCATTACCAAAAAGTTCTGGGGATGCCTGACCTTGGGCGCCCACACAGTCCGTTTGGCCCCAGGTGGCCTTAGATTTTTTTTTTTTGGCCAAATGTGGCCTTTCTTCTACTTGTTCTTGAAAGCGCAAATGGGACAAAGGGCCCGTTTTGCCAATAAGGGGATGGAGTGGGATTGGGCGAGGGGGCGGGGGGAGCAGTAGGACTCAGTCCACTGCCATGCAGCGTGCGGGGGATGCTCTGGGCACCCTACCAAAGGTTCCAGCATCTCAGCGAGCTTGGGGCCTCAGGGGGAAGTGGAGGAGCCAGTCCGTTGGGGGGTGGGGTGCCAGAGCGCCAGCCTTCCTGACGTGCCCCTGAGTTGCCCTGGGCCTGGCAAGGCACTCTGCTGGCCTTGTGCGGGAGTGCTGAGGCCTGTGGTCAGGGCCGGCGACAGGGGGGGTACTACGGTTACAGCTGTTCCGGGCCCCCCTGACTTTAGGGGGGCCCCGGTACACAGCTGTACCCGTTGTGTCCCCCCTTGTCGCCGGACCTGGAGAGCAGGGAAGGGGCGGGGAGGCGGCACGGCTCTCCCCCGGACAAGCGTGCCTGGCCCCGGCAGGAGCAGAGAGCCTGTCCAGGGCCGGGGGGGGGGGGGGGGGGGAGAGCCGGCTGGGCTGGCGGGGGGGGGGGGGGGGCAGGCTGGGCTGGGGGGGGCCCATCCGCTGTCGGCTGGGCTGGTGGGGGGCCCCATCCGCTGTTGGCTGGGCTGGGGGGCCCCCATCCGCTGTCGGCTGGGCTGGCGGGGGGGCAGGCTGGGCTGGGGGGGGCCCCATCCGCTGTTGGCTGGGCTGGGGGGGGGGGCCGGCAGGGCTGGGGGGGCCCCCATCTGCTGTCGGCTGGGCTGGGGGGGGCCCGGCTGGGCTGGGGGGGGGCCCCAAACTATTGGAGTAGGGGGCCCCCAAATTTCTGTCGCCAGCCCTGCCTGTGGGTGATGCAGCCCCCGTGCCAACAGGTGTGAGCCTCTCCGTGCCAATCAGTAGCCTGTTGTTGGGGGGGGGGGGCGCAGTGAGTCTGTGGGTCATGCTTAGCTTAGGCACCTAAATCCTTTTGGCTAGGCAGCTGCCACCCATTGAAGGGCCTAGTTTAGCAACCCCCCCCCCCCAACCCCCCCCCCCCATTTTCTTCTGCCTAGCTTGGGCATCGCTGCACTCAATGTGCTGGCATCTGTGCCATTGTAGGGTACATATAGGGAGGCCGCATGGCTAAGGTGAGGGTTGAAAATTCCAGTGCCTGGCAGAGCACCTAACGTTGATCAAACTGAGGCCAGAGACATGGTTTTTAGTGCCACAAAAAAGCGCTGATTGGCTCTTGAACAATTACACCTTGAGGCTTGGTCATTAGGCAACTCATGACTATACAGTACTAAGAGTTTACTACTAACACCAATGGCAGCATCAGCAGAGAACCATGCTAATAAAGCCATTGCTAAGAATTTCCTTATACCAAACACCACCAAAAAGATACCTCTCTGTACCAGTCTGAAGACTGACCAGCACACAACTCCCTTGAGGGCATGTGCGCATGCACAGAGCATCAAAATGTACTACAGCATGGGGTGCAAACCCCCTTCCTGTGAAGGCACTGTTACGTTGAATGGGTTTTGTTTTGTTTTTTTAAATATAGTAGCCCATATATGATGCTAACCAACTGCGCTACGAAAGACTGAATTAACTAGCAATGGTAACAGGCCTGTTAGTTGTCTAGCTCAAGTTACAAACTTTAAGGGATAGAGCTGATTTTTCAGAAAGTGTTGAGCCCTCACCCTGAAGGGGCGGGGGAGGCTAAATCCCCCCCCCCCCCCGCCCAAATGACACAGGTGTTGTTGGAAATGCTGACTATACATAGTGAATGGGGAACCTTTCCCACCAGTTATGTCCCTTGCTGTCCGTGACAATGATGAAAATGGCGCTAGTGTTAGATTAAAAATGGTTGGCAGCACTGCAGCAGTGTACCCTTTGGCGCTGGCACTGGTGACCTTATAGCACAACCGATGACTGTAGGTGTTTGCATCTTTTATCTACAGACTTTCCATCCGCCCTGCACCCACAGAGCAGCAGACGCCCCTGCCCATCCCGTAGAAGTACTTTAAAGTGCCAGTGAATGGCAGAGCGGGTGATCACATTTCGCTGCCAACGCTTGGGGTTCTGGCATTAAGATCTGCCCTCCCTGCCCCCAGTGAATTTTTCTCCTTCACCCTCTTCATGTTATCCAGTACACGATTCCCAGAGTCCTCATCACGTTTGCTTCCATCACTACACTGTCTCACGAACTAGCCTTGCATTTATTCACCTTTTTATTTATTTCACACTGGCAGCTAGACTGCTTTATGAATGAGCTGTTTAATAAACCCCCCCCCACACACACCCTGGCCCCTGCTTATCTTGGCTACCTTGTGCGGATTCAATCACAGCATGACAGGGTTTAATAATTGAACAGCCTTTTTTGCACCTGTTTACCATAATCTTTGAATTAATGTAATATGTCTCTATTAAGTTAATTAATTAGAAGCATATGAATGGCACAGTACTGTATGCCCATTTAGCTCGCCTATGGCTCGGGGCCTCCGACAGCAGCACAGACAGTTTTCCTTACTAAAAGCACGTAATTTTCTCTGTATGAGAAGAAGACAGAACCCCCGACCCCCACCCCCGAATCCCACCCCCTTTTTAACTGTGCCAGTGGTGTCCTGATCCAGATCACATGGGTAAGAACACAAAGCATTAAGTAGACAGCCCATTTCATGAAGTTTGGGTCTCAAGGACCCTGGGCATTACTGCTGTATAAACAAACACTGCCCTTTAGAACAGGGTTGTTTATTAGTCAGCCAGTCACAACACACATTGATTTTCATCCCCCTGCTCCAGGGTCTGGAAAGCTTCGTCTATACTGTGTTCTCGCTCAGCTCTGCTGCAATAGACTGGTAACACTCCCTGCAAGGGCATGGCTTACGGCCTCCTTCAAAGCAGGGCAGAGGCTGGTGAGCGGGTGGGGGGGGGGGGGGAATGGAGTTACGGCTTGCTAACATGGTGCATGAGAGAGTTTTCAACCCTTCCTACAGGAGTTAGGCGCCCAGGACTAGCACCACACAGAGCCTGAGGTGTTGCAACAGTAATCCCCAGTTGCGTTCACAAATGAAGCATCGCGCCCCCCCTCCCCCCATTGCAACAGCAGGGCCCAGTCCGCTAGGCAGTCTCAGAGCCCCGCAACTAGATCAGGATAAGAGGCCATCCCAACAGCCTACTGGTGAGCGCCGGAGTGTGGGCAGGGTGGCTGCAAAGCCTGTCTCACCTCCCATAGAAGTGAGGCATGAGCAAGGGCTGTTAGCGACGGGGTCACTGCAGGTCTTAGGGAGCTTTGCACACACCTGCTGGGGGAAGCTTGGTGGCTAGGCAGCAGCTAAGCAGGGGTTTTGAGCAGGTCAGAGGGTCCCAAATGTTGGCCATGGACAGCCCGAGGATGCTCTAGGCATAGCAGGGTAGGCAGCTCCCTAGGACAGCACATTTCAGGACTATCTCTTGGTTCCCTTCAAGGGCAGCAGTAGTGGCAGGGAATGAGTCCAGCGGGACCAGGTAGGGCCTGTCTGCCTTGCAGGCTGCTGGTGAAGTGCAGTGAAATTCATGGGACTTGGGCCTCTTTCTTAGGACCTTTCAAACTCTTCTCATCACTTATGAGCGCAGAGGGAAGGGTTCTGTGGGTCACTACCGCAGCTCTGCCCAGCCCTGGGCCTCTCATGGGGAGACATGCAGGGTAAGGTAATGAACTTTCTTTCTCTTTAACAGCACTTAAATAGAAGGCTTCCAGCGTCAAAACCGCTCAGCCAGGGCTGTCTAGCACACAGACACTCAGGGAGCGACCTGCATGCTTGTGGGCGGACTGGGTGCATCCCCGGCGGGAGATACAGCAGCAATGCATTGTAAGGCACCCAGGGTTGCAGGGGACGTGGTGATATAGCCCCTTACTGCTCTGGAGTGCACCCCCAGAACGCCGTGACAGAGACCTAAAGAAGAGCTGTGTGTAGCTTGAAGGCTTGTTTCTTCCACCACCAGAAGTGGGGCCCATACATTCGCACAACTTGTCTCACTAATATCCTGGGACCAATGTGGCGACAACATCACTGCAAATAACTTTCAAATGCTGTTGAATCTCTAACAAAGACGTTCCTTCGTTTAAATGTGGGCGCTCTTGGCATACATTTGTGGAGACGCCGTCCAGAGATGCTGCTGTAAAACCCCAAATGACCAAAACTTGACCTTGCTAATATTTTAAAGACATCACAAGAAAAAACAACCACCACCTCTTAGGCTTTCTTGCAACAATTTAAAGAAACAGAACCCACACAAGTCCAATTTAAATATAATCCCTTTGCAAGTGACCTTTAAAATAAGATGGCTGTTCTGATATATCTGATTTCCTCAAGGGCTGAAGTTATATTGGTCTGAGAGGCCTGGACAGGCTTGTAGATCCCCCTGGTGATGTTAGATAAGCAGATATTGCTCAACTACCAATGACTTGGACAAGACAAAAAATAGTGAGCGCTCCTGCGGGTCTACATAAACTCACCTAAGACCCTGAGGCCTTAACACCTTGGTCACAGCTGAAATAGTCTCCTTCTCTAAACATCTTGCCTGGCTATTAATAGCCCTTGAGATTTAATAATGGCCAGTCACACTGAATCATAAGGTTTTAAAACAAAGCACTCCCACCAGGATCTCAGCATCCCAATGCCTTAAAATGAGTCTGTTTCTGCTTTGCTAAATTATTAAAATTAGCACCAATCTTGTTTTCTGTGGATTTTCACACTTTTAATAGACCAAGCATAGCCTCCTGCTACCTTTACCGGTCTACTGAATCAGTCTGTGGTGATTTACTCTACAAATGTAACCATCTTCCTTTCTCCCACAGGGGACTTCCTCTCATGGAGGAGAGATTCCACAAACATGACCATTCAGAATGATTGATGTGGCCAAAACCATTCGTAAAATATCAGGGTTGGAAGGGACCTCAGGGGATCATCTAGTCCAACCACCTGCTCAAAGCAAGAGCAATCCTCAGTTTAATCATCTAACAGATTTTTGCCCCAGATCCCTAAATGGCCCCCTTAAGGATTAAACTCACAACCCTGGTTTTTGCAGGCCAATGCTCAAACCACTGAGCATATAGTGTCCAAGTCCTGTAGTCTGAATTTGTTCAAGAGGAAGCACTTTGTGAAAGAGCACAGGTGTGTGCATTTCAGCTTGTGCCCTCTGGAGCGTTTTATTGTAAAACAGTTTTATTTGTTTACTGAACATTCAAACTAAGTCAAAGTTAGTATAAGAGGCTGGGAGTGTTGGCCTGAAACCTCCCACCTTGTCACCAGGTGTCTATCCTGCTGGGAAAGGGTTAAGTGCAGCAGGTAGCTTGTTACCCCACCCAGACAAAGGAGACAGGAGTGGCTTTCTAGACCAAGCGAGGATCTAGGGTGTGGGCAGAGCATCTCTGAGGTAGGAACCCTTGGAATGTGGCATGCCTGGGGAGAAGAGTTGAGATGAGTTTTACCTAATAAAAGTAATCGCCCCCCAGAAAGACCTGAGTTTTTGACTCTACGCAACATGTGGAATTTGTTTTGCAGTAGGTTGGGAAAGAAACCTGCTCACACTTGGTTAGATACTATTTGTGTCACAGCTCCACTTATAGCCAGCTCGGTAATGGTGCCCACTTCACTTAATTGGACACAATACATTGCTTTTTCAGCCTGTACCACATCAAGCAGAAAGTATAACGGCTGTCCTATCGCATTAGCAATGCAATTAGTGGCTGTATTAAATGCTGCATCAGCAGTTTCCCCTCAAATGTTTCCACCTAGTTTATTCTGGAATCAACAGAAGCCTATAATCAGAACGGTGGGGGAGGGGAAAGCCAGAAGAATGGAATCAAACATATAGGTTCATGTCGAGAGCTTAGAAATCATGTTTAATTATGGTCTGGAGGTATGCCAGATTTATGATGCATTGTATAGGAATACCTATGCATGCTCATCCATAGCCTGTTTTTACAAATACAACCGCCCGTGACCGTAATTTATGTCAATTAAGTTTATTCTCCTCTGCCATCAAGTTAGAGATTTAACTTTTAATTATTTTAAGACAGTTACTGTATAGGAAGGACTTTTTAAAACCCTGTGTCGGGGGAAATTATTAGAATTTTTTTTTAAAAAATAACCTTCATATGCACCAAACTGAACCCTACCTTAGCTAGCAATAGTCACGCCTAAGTGGAGGTAAGCAATTACCTCATATTAATATGTCTTAGACTGTTACCTTGCATGAAAAATATACAGTCTAGAACAGACTGGTTGGGCAAACCTTTTGGCCCGAGGGCCACATCTGGGTGGCAAAACTGTATGGAGGGCCTGGAAGGGAAGGCTGTGCTTCCCCAAACAGCCTGGCCCCCTGCCCCTATCTGCCACCTCCCACTTCCCACCCCCCTCAGAATCCCTGACCCATCCAACATCCCCCTGATCCTGGTCCCCTGACTGCCCCCTCCCAGGACCCCCAGTCCCGAACCCCACCCCTATCCAAACCCCCTGCTCCCTGTCCCATGACTGCCCCTCTCCGATCCCTTCCCATGCCGCTCAGAGCAGCAGGAGCTCACAGCTGCGCCGCCTGGCAGGAATGGCAGGCCAGAGTGCTGGCGGTGCACTGAGGCGGTGAAGGAGGGAGGACAGCAGGGGAGAGGCTGGGGACTAGCCTCCCCGGATGTGGCCCGTAGGCTGTAATTTGCCCACCTCTGGTCTAGAATATGGCTGCACTTTCTTTTCCTCAAAGCACCTGATTTGTCTAAAGATCTGTATACCGCATGTAGCAGCTTTCCTTGAAAAGGACCCAAGATGCTGCACAAAGCTTGTTATTGCCCTTGCTGGAGGCACCTCTGGAATGTGGTGGTTCTTTAACGTTGCTCAGTAACACTACACATGCCTGCGACAGGAAACTACAAGGGAAACTTGTAGAAACAAGGGAAACGACAGGAAACTTGTAGAAACAAGGGAAACGACAAGGGAAACGACAAGGGAAACGACAGGAAACTTCTAGGAAAGCTGAAAATCATGACTCAGATTGGAGTTTGGCAAAGGCAATAGTGAGTTTACATATCTATTATAGGACCCACGTCTTCCCTGTGCCTCCTGCCTGGACCCCTGCAGAAGTCCTGGATTTGATTGCCTTCTGTGGAGACATGCATGACCTGTCTCATCTGGATAAGCATCATCAGCATGCAGACACCTACAGGTCACTGTCAGAGCAAATGAAGGTGAGGGGGGGGGGAACCTCCCGAACCGATGCCAAGGAGCTCCTGCCAATATACCTGAAGACAAAAAAAAAAGTATGGATTGGATGAATGGACTATAAGGTGGATAGAAAGCTGTCTAGATCGCTCAGCTCAATGGGTGGTGATCAGTGGCTCCAAGTCTAGTTGGCAGCCGGTATCAAGTGGAGTGCCCCAAGGGTCGGTCTTGTTCAACATCTTCATTAATGATCTGGATGATGGGATGTAAGTTCGCGGATGATACTAAGCTGGGAGTAGTGGTAGATAGGGTCCAGAGTTATCTAGAAAAATTGGAGGACTGGGCCAAAAGAAATCTGATGAGGTTCAACAAGGACAAGTGCAGAGTCCTGCTCTTAGGATGGAAGAATCCCATGCATGGCTACAGGCTGGGGACCAACTGGCTAAGTGGCAGTTCGGCAGAAAAGGACCAGTGAGAAGCTAGGTCTGAGTCAGCAGTGTGCCCTTGTAGCCGAAAAGGCTAACAGCACATTGGGCTGCATTAGTAGGAGCATTGCCAGCAAACTGAAGGAAATGTTTATTCCCCTCTATTCGGCACTGTCGAGGCCACATCTGGAGTATTGCATCCAGTTTTGGGTGCCCCACTACAGAAAGGATGTGGGCAAATTGGAGTGAGTCCAGCAGAGGGCAACAAAAATGATTAGGGGGCTGGGGCACATGACTTATGAGGAGAGGCTGAGGGAACTGGGTTTATTTAGTCTGCAGAAGAAAAGAGTGAGGGGGGATTTGATAGCAGCTTTTAACTACCTGAAGGGGAGGTTAAAAAAGGATGGAGCTAGGCTGTTCTCAGTGGTGGAAGATAACAGAACGGGAAGCAATGGTCACAAGTTGCAGTGGGTGAAGTCTAGATTGGATATTAGAAAAAACTATTTCACTAGGAGGGTGGTGAAGCACTGGAATGGGTTACCTAGGGAAGTGGTGGAATTTCCTTCTGTAGAGGTTTCTAAGGCTCAGCTTGACAAAATCCTGGTTGGGATGACTTAGTTGGGCTTTGAGCAGGGGATTGGACTAGATGACCTCCGGAGATCTCTTCCAATCCTAATCTTCTATGACTATGCCAAAGGAGCATAACAGTATCTCTGATAATACTCTTGGTATTTGCTCATATTATGAGGAACTGGACTGAATTTTTGCAAGCAATACCATCAATAGATGGTAATAGATGTAGTGGATAATGACAGAGAACATAGGAAGCCCAAGAGAATCTGGAGGCAACCCAACAATTATCAGGGTCCCAAAGCTGTATGATTTAGCAGATATGGACAAATACATAAGAACCCCGTGTGTGCAACCATACTGAAACCACTGGGTAGGACAGCTGTACCAGAACCCAAGGGTGCTACACCAGTAAGTGTGATGTGCTGCATTACAGCACAAGTGTATTGGGGGATTTAAACCTGTCTTTCTGGGTACAGGCTGTCCGGAGCTGTGTTTGGTGGAGATGTGAGCCTCTCTCTTCACTTACTTAAACATTTAACCCCCCCCCCCTTCCAGCCCATTTGCTCTACATGGCATCTGCATCAGAGACTTAGAGCGTTATAGAATTATTAGGCTGCAGTAACTAATCTCATGGCCACCGGCCATGGTTTCTGGGTCCGTACGCACTCTCTTACTTGGAAGCTTCCTGGTTGTGCTCCATCCCCACTCGAGCCAGGATGTCCGTACGATGGGGGTTAAAAATAATATATTGCCTAAAAGTCATCTTTATCGTAGCCCGACACAGAACTATAATAGTAATTGAAAAACTACATTGGCTCCTAGTTCCATGAGTGCATTCAGCGTCTACTGAAGTTTACAGTTCAGGAGTTAAATGCCCCAAATCAGGACCTTTCAAAATGAAGAGACATTTTAAAGCATTAGAATGCATTCAATAGAGAATAATTACTGCATTTTGCAGAGCACTTTATGCTGATCTGTAGGAGTCATAAGAGAGACATTAAGGCAAAGACAGTGCTTAAGTTTGGCATGAACTTTGCATGACAAAGATATTTCAGAGTTGCCCTTACAGCTAGTGTTTTCCTTCTAGTCCTGCAACCTCGTGGGGGAGGGGAGAGGAGAGGGAAGGAAACTATCCTGGTAAATAGCAGCAATGCATCTCTTTCCAGTTTGCCCTTTGCCTTTTTGAATATTTCTCTTGGGGACTTGCTTCAGGTTTACATCCTCTAATATAGGTGCGCCTGCCATTAGTAACCTGCCCCCTACATCTACCGCGCACCCACCGTAGAAAAGAAGCATTCAATTTCCCACTCTACCGTCCTCAAACAAACTTAAAAAAGGAAATTACAGGCACCCAGGAAGGGAGTCCCTCTCCACACACTCCCCTCCCCAAAACAGGGTTCTATAGTGTGGGAAAGTAATCAGAAGGCACTGTACCATCGCGAAGGGAACCACAGAGTGGGAAATGACGACGAGAACGGTATTCCAAAATTGTGCAAAAAGCAGCATTTGATCATTGTTGGCATGGAGGTGAGGAGTGGGACAACAAATAGTTGTCTTTGTTTAGTTTCCCTCAATACCTGTGCTTGCACAAAGAGGGAAGGTATCATCCACAGAGAGGCCGTTGAATCTCCAAAAGAAAAAGAAAAGCTAGAGACAATCTGTCCCATGAAGTATTCACGTCACTTCATCACAACGGAGGGCCAGGAAGGCAGAGCTGTGGAGGGTCCGTTTCCTGGCACATCCTCAAAAGATCGAAATGGAGCACAAGGCCTCGAAGATGCAGACAATGGAGAAGCAGACAGCTGTGATGGAGAACCTTTTGACACACCCCAACATGCCAACATCATGCAAAGTGTCGAGAACAACCGCTCTGGGACCACTCCTTCACTTAGCCAAGTGACGAATCCTTCCCGCTGCATTCAACCCCACAAGAGCTAAAGGAAGGAGAAACTTTTCAAGCACATCACCTACAGGAGTTTGTGAGCACCCCTTCACGTGGCTATGCCTGAATATCATTGTTCTGAAATTTGCACTGCACACTTTAATTGTTTTGTTTTTTTTAGGGAAGCGCTAGGACCTTTGGTTTTTGTAAATGCAATAAATGCATTTTCTAATAACTCGACTGAAACTCTTCATTCAGGAATAATTCCACCAATTCATGGCATAACAGCCACCATCCCATGCTATTAATTCAGAATAAAATCAAACCAACACACATTTTATTGCTTGCAGCATATTCAATAGCCACAAGACCCCCCTCACGCCGAGCACAATGCATTCCTGGCCCTGATCCCTTGATGACTTTGCCAATTTTGTAAGGGCTGCCCATAATTTTGAGAAAGTCTCTCTAGTTCCTGCTCCCATCCACCCTCCAGGATTTCTCCCTTTATCTGACAGATGTGCAAAATACAGCAGGTACTTATCAGAAAAGGCACATAGTGGTAAGAGACATCCACCCTCTTCATAGTGCACCTCCATCTACCCATCAGCAGCCCAAAAGCATGCTCCACTGATTCTGCAAATACTCGGGGTAAAGCTTAAACCTCTCCTTTCTCTTGTCCAAGTGTCCACTAACAGGGTTCCTGAGCCAGGGAGGCAGAGGATAGGTTGGGTCTCCCAGAATGCGGGGAGAAATCTTAACTCCATTAATGTCCACAGTGTTCTAAGAAGCGAACAGGCCTGAATCTCTCAAGACCTTTTCAGATTATCCTACATTAATATTGGTGAATCTTCCATGGTGATCAACCAGGCCTTGTAGCACTATGGAGAAATACCCCTTCCTGTGGATAACGTCTCTGGCTGGGTGTGGGACGCAGAGAATAGGCATGTCTCCCCCACCACTAGCTCCTATACAGTTTGGGAACCCTGTCTCTGCAGTGGGCCATCAATACACTTCTGTGCATTGCCAAGATGGCACAGTAGCACCTCATAGCATGAGAAACCACCACGAGAACAGCCCTGACAGGCGATCTACCAGCACCAAAGTGGTTAGTAACTGGCTTGTAGCCATCAGGGGTGGCAGCAATACACTTCTCAGAGGGAAAATTCTCCAGTTGGTCTCCTGCTGCTGCAGCTCCAGGATGAGCTCTGTGCAGATTTCTAGTGAAGTTGCCTTTGTCATCCTGAAGTTCTGCCACCACTGCTGGTCATCCCAGTTCCACATCACTACAGTCTCCCGCCAGTCAGTGCTACTTGGCTGACCACAGAAGCAGCAGTCCTCTGAATACAAGTGTTCCAAGAACATGCTCTACAGAAACAACTGCTTGATTTCATCTGCTGTTCCTCCTCCACCTTTAGCCATACATCACAGCATCAACAGCCCTATGAAACTGCAGAGCCAAATCCATCACCTGCATGACACAAATATCATAGTGTTTATATTAATGATTGTCTTGATCATGGCACACAGCTCCAGACTCTTTATGCTGCCTGACAAAAAATAAAAAATGGTGCAGGCAATATGAATGGATGCCAAGAAAGTTATCATAGGACTTTGTTAATTTGACCCCGGTCTCAGAATTCCTGTAGCTTCTGCTATGCATCCTAGAATGCCCCTTGCAAAAACACAGCGTGCAGAGCAGAACCGTGGAACAATGCACCTTGGGATATCTACCCAGAGTGCCGAGCAGTTCATTTGAATGAATGCAGAATTGTGCAGATGCAATGATTAATATGAAATTACCATCCTGAAGTGGCGAGAAGCACTTTGGTTGCTACAAATACACTGCTGCATTTAGATGGAACAAACTATACTGGTTAGAAATGCCATCAGTAATCTTGTCATATATCTATGTATCCTGTTAGGGAGGTATTAGTGTAGAGAAATAGTACTATACAATGTGGGACATAATGTGTTGTAAAGAAACAGAATGAGGGATATTAAAAATGGTATTCATACAGGAAATGTAAGATCCAATCCGATTTGTACATATAGTATAAATTTTCTGTAAGCTCAAAGAAATGATTATTTCTGATGTAAGTAATTTTCAATAATAATATAAGGGGCTCACCAACTTTGTGTGGAATGTAGGTAAGTCTGGGGTGTAAGTAATGCCCGGTGTCAGACAGGACATTTGAACATATGTCTATACTGCTGCTGAGAGGAGTGATTTCCAGAGTGGGTGGGCAGATTTACACCAGTTGTCTACCCAGACTGGAAATCACATCTGCCAACTGCAGGGCTTGTATGGGAAAAATATAGACACTTCTGAGTATTTCACAGTGATTAGAATTCAACTCTGAAATAAACTGGTTCCTCACCTCAGAACATGCTGTTAAAAAGGTCTTTCGGGGGTCCACCAACAGATATTAAAAACATTCATCTGTCTATAACCTTTGTTCCAGTATTGCTCCTTCCATGTTGGGATCAGAGTCATCATTACAGAGCTATTCTATCACTGCTATGGAAGAGGGGCAAATGAGCTGGTTATATTTAAAAAAAAATTGTCTGCAGTTTTATTTACTGCTGGCTTCAAAATACTTAATATTGCAGCTTTAAATCTCTGTTACGGTGACAAGCCAGGAAGCGAGTTTTATGGCAGCTCTTCATTCTAGTGACTTAGAATAGTCTGAAGTGAAGAGAGTACTTTTATTCTTCGTCAACAACCAGAGTAAAGATGTTTCTCAACAACACTAATCAGCAAGCATGTGTCCCTAAGTAAGCATTCCCAGTACATTAGCTGGGACCTCTCAGACCCCATAGCCCTTCTTTGTCCAGTATTTATAATGGCGCCTAGCCTAGCAGTCAAAACTTTCTCAATTGCAGCCCTAGGCAGGGTAATTGCACTTTTACTTTAATTTTCTCTTGTGGCTGATGTGTTAAAAGAGAGCAGAGCCAGACACTCAGCACAATGCAGAAACAGTGTCACATTTCACATTTAAAGGGCAGGATTTGACGGGAACTACCACGGACAACCAAGCATGGATATCTAGATAGTGGTCAGCACGTCTCAGAGAGACTAGCAGCCATGGGGTAAACTGCAGTCTAGGACTTTGCTCTGTAACCACGTTAAAATTGTTTGATCATTACTGTTGTAATGGTAGAATTACTGCAGATTTATCTCTTAAGTTTTTGCTCCTCCCTCTTTTACTACTGCTGTGCAAACAAAGACTATTCAAACTATGTTGGAACTAGCCTAAGCGGATTTATACTTTAAACATTGTTTTGTTGAAGACATTTGTTCACAGTGCTTTCTAAATGCATCTTAAATATGTCGAAAAGAAGTGTTCAGTAGCTATTGTTTTGATTTTCATCCTGGCGTTATTAACCCTTTCAGCTTCCCACACAGCCCCAACAGCAAGGACTTTTCCTTTCCATCATTTACAAGTTCAAATTCTTCAGAAAAATTGTAATACTAGAAGGCACTCTATTTCTAAATCAATTTGTTTTCCGGTATCTATTTTAATTCTAAAGTTTTTCTTACTTTAATTTAGTTTTACTTAGGGGGCCGCTAAATCTGCACACTTCAGTTAATTTGAGTTTAGCCATCAGAAATTCTTGCACTCCACAACTTAACTACAGAAGAGACCAATAAGATGTTAATTCCTGTGTATGTGGTAAATGGGGAATAAAATAAACTGATTGATTTAACTGGCTTCAATAATCTTTGCCAGGTACACAACAAAAACTCTCCCAAAGCATTTTGGAACTATTTAATGAAAAAGCAGAATTTTATTATGTGATTTCTGTCCATTATTTGGCATTGCTGTAAATGGTTCACATTTACTGCAACATCTGTACAGATGTGTGGTTTTGTATTACCAGAACAGCAAATTTAAATGAAAAATAAATGTTCAACAGTTCCACACAAGATTTTACAGTCCAACATTTCACTGAGTAGGTGAAAACTACAGAATTGTTACTACAGAATTATTCAGCATGAATAAAAAACTACAACTTTTATTTTTAAACAGGAGTCACTGGTTTTAATTTTTACACTGTTTAAAATTACTGTGATAAAAAATAAAGAAAAAAGCTTTTTTAATATGCCATACACCAGTATAATATAGGCTCTGTCCCCATTATATATCTTTTGTTTAATATACAAAATAGAATAATGACACACTGTTGAATCTATGCTGTTATGCAAATTAGTTTAGAGTTGGGGTATATTTTCATACACACAGCCTTTTATCAGAAGTAAAACCCTGCAAGCATTGATTTTTTTAAAAACTGTTGTAAAGAGGCTCTATTCCTATCCTGAAAAATTGGTTCCTATGTGACATCAATGGTGCATCAATACCTGGCTTTGGACTGGACAAATGGTGGAGCTTTTAACCACTCAACTAGTATATTATACAATCCTTTTAAACATTCTCTCATTGGGTTGGCTCCTGCAGTCCTAACTCACACAAACAGTTCCACTGAAGTGTGGCTACGCGAAACAGGATTTGGGCTACCGCTGCTCACTGCTCCAGGCACTTTCTCCTCCTCCTCGCCCATTCTCAACACTTAATTTTGTGAGACTAGAGAGGCTATTATTTAAGCTAGGTTGGCACTTAGTCCCATACACTCTTCCTCTCTTACCAGTTGCAAAGTAGATTCTAAGTAGAATTTTGTTTTACAAAAACACTGTACAAGATTCAAGTTCTTCCTCTCTCCATCCCATGCCCTGGCTTATCCTATGTAAGGCCATTATTACTTTCAGTTTCCATGTGCAATTATAACATACAGCATGTATCTCTAGGGCCATCCAAATGTCCCTTTGTCAGATGTATGCATTATGTGATAAGGCACTGAAGAGACAAATCAGGATTCCCTCTGCTTTATCTAAAGTGTAGGTTTTTCCCAGTGCTAAAAGACTAATCGTACAGGGAACATGTAACATTTCACTGCTTGCTAAATGATTACATATTTAAAATGGTGTGGATTTAAGACTTGAACAGTACATACAGAATGAATTCTCTCTTCCGACATCACAGTTTCCTCTTTCCTTTGAATCCATAACTCAAGAATGAATATATGGGCACACAGATCAGAGGGGTTAGAGCCTCTTTCCTCTGAAGTACTTATTCTCACAAGGTAATACTATTTTACTCATGTACATTTTGGTTACTTTTCTATTGGCAAACAAATAACAGCACATACCTTTGTCCACACACACTATGAAATTTCTTGAGAGCTCGAATTGAGGTATCAGGGACTAAAATGAGAGATTAATGCATTGGAGTGTCTCAGATTAAGTTTTAGGTCATTCTCTGAAATAAGAACAGTTTTTAAGCTCAGCCTTTTAATTAAAGAGCCTTTTTTTAAAAGCAAACACTATGAATCTCCTAACTGTACCTCAAACAGCGTAAATATTTTCATCCAGTTGGGTTGCCAATGTAGTTAAAATACTTTTTGAGGTTTAGTTTAACTGTTACAAAATGTAGATATTCTTCAGAGATCAGAGAGAACAGAATGATTTTTTAAAAAATTAAATGTGATATTTTACTCCAAAGTACTGAATACATCTTTTCAATATGTATAACATTAAAAAAAATGTAAAACGACAAAAATGCAGTTTTCTATTTCAATTGGAAACAAACTTTTGCTGAACAATAGAAATGTATTAGTGTATTGTGAACAACCTATGCTCTATATTTACATATTGCTGGTACCTGTATGCATATTATTGCCAAATTTTTTAACTGTTTTTGCTATGCCGCATGAGGCTGTATATGAAATTAACCCCGTAAGTTCATACATCTTTTCAGTTTACATTTTTTTGCAGTGGAGGTCAAGTAAATCTACAACGTCAGAAGATTTACTATTGGAATGTGAAGGGTAACCAAACATGGGCTCCAAGTTCCAAGCTGTGGTTCTATACAGTGATCTAATGAATGTATATTTCAGCCCTAGGAACAACCCACTCAGTGTGGGTTTCTTCCTTAAAAAATAAGTACCTCTTTGGATACCTAACACCTATGCTGCCAGTATGAATACTTCCAGAAAAATCACAATTCACATGGGTTACCATTCAGCATATTTGTGACCCCTACAAAAACTATAATCATATGCCATGATAAAGCAATCTGTCATCTAAAAATCACTTATTATACACTATACAAGCTATTTAACAATCATTCAATAAATTGCCTTTAAAGCTGCAGTAGCCCTTCCCTTCTTTGCTCTGATTAGTGAATATACCAATTACATATATTTGAAACTATAACTAAATATAAAAATATATTAGAGATTTCATATTTTATCAATTAGATTTCCCCCCCCCCATTTTCTATTACACAAATAACTGGGCCTCTTTGAATAAAAATCTAATTTCAGGGTGGCTTAGTAAGTATTTAAATTATGCTTATACAGAAAGTTGTTAAGGTGCACACAGAAAGGGCTACTACAGCTTCTAAACTATTTAAAACATCATTATCAATGGTGACAAGAAGTAGTTCACAATACATATGGTAATTTTATGGCACACTAGTAATTTGACATGAAGGGATGCAGCCTTACAAAGAGAGAAGTCTTACATACAATTCTAAACTACAAAATCAGTAGCGGAACCTTCCTGTTCTCCAGGAAAAGAAGATGAACCAATCAATGACAGATGAAAGTGTGAAAATGGTGACTAACCACATTCAGGTCTGAGGTTTGTATACCCAGCGAGTTACAATGTGTCAGTACAGTTGGTCTGTTTCACTATCTGCTTAAAGGTAATAGAAGAAAACCCTTCAAGAACCAATACAATATTAAAAAATACTAGGCAAAATTACAGGTCTGTCTCATAAGCCAATAATATTTTTCCATACCAACTTGTATGATGAGACATTTATGTGTATAGAAAAAGTGAATTTCTCCACACACAACTATTTAAGCTATGCATATTTTTGTGAAATTTTCCTGATGGGCAGTCAGGACTGATCTTGACATCGATTCAGCCCAAGACTACTGTACTTATGGCTGTTGTAGTATATGCAAATATTAGCTTTGTTGTTTGTATAAAATAACCTGCTCATTTACATCCTTAGGACTGGGCTAATTTTCTATGATCTGTATCCAACAACACATTTTTACATATACCAAAGGTGTGTGTTTCATTCATGTCTACTTGGGTTAGATTTGAGCATAGTCTCCCCTCCACCCTAGAAAAAACAAAAACAAAAAAACCCAAGCCAAATTGTTATGGTCATCTTGACAATTAAAGCAGTCAGGTTAGAAAAGCCAACCCATTTTCACATGAATATGTTCAAGAATTAATGGCTAAAGGTCATTTAGGAAAGCTACAAGCCGTCCCACCTTAAAAAATAGTTGTACAATAGGCATCTTGAAGTATTACAAAAAATTATGTAAGAAAAAATGAGCAAGCGTAGTTCACGGTATATAAAGTTAAAGGAAATTGCTAAAACCAGACAGTAATAGCTATAAAAGGCACAACTTCCCTTTTCTGATATACACTTGTAAACTTTCTTTAGGTTACATGCATAAATCAAAATGCTACCTTAACTATACAAAAAACCCAAACCATTTTACTGGAGGGGAAAAAAAAAAAAAAAGCCCAGAAAATGTTATCCAGCCAACTGCAGAAATTACTAGCAGAATGCTCACAAGTCAGATTCAGATCGTGACACCAGTAGTTTTGGTGCATCCATGGATGTTGCACTGGGGGGATAAATCCAATTCCTAGCACATAAGGCTTAATTACCTTACCTTTCCTCTCCCTCCCCATTCTAATCATCCAATGTGAGCAATGCTGCTTCTGTAGCTTAAGTCTTGGCCCTCTGTAAACCACATGTAGTGCATAATTACAAAAGAAACACCGTTGCAAGACAAAATTAACAAGTCTGATAGTCTGTACAAAAAAAGCTATAGTTTGACTTTTTCTTAAGGCAATCTTTTTGTATTAAGGCAGTCACTTTTGATGAAATAAGAGTTTCTTGATATTTCCATTTGAATATTTTGGTATCTGATTGCTGATGATTTCTGCCAACATCTCCGGGAACTCAATACTCATGGATTTATCCAAAAACGTTTGGAAGCAAAAGCTTAGAAGATTTTCAACCACCTACAATTGATAAAGAGAAGATTTAGTCTCACACTAATGCACAGAGTAAAAACACTGCTTTGGCACTCTACTTCTTCATTGTTATTCATATTTTGCTATAATGGGGTCCAGTATATACCACTCTAAAATGGGGATAAACACAAAATATTTGAAAACTTAGCTAAAACATTCATATTTAAAGGCTGTAATGTTATATTGACTACTGTGCCATTCTGTAATGACATAAATAAAATGATAGGATAAAAACATTATAATAGATTTTAAAACATTTTTGTGTTACTCTATTTTAAAAGGTTTAAGATTAGCAGCTGTGTTAGTCTGTATCCATAAATAAGAGGAGGAAGACTTGTGGCACCTTAGAGACTAACCAGTTTATTTCAGCATAAGCTATATGAGCTATAGCCCATGAAAGCTTATGCTGAAATAAACTGGTTAGTCTCCAAGGTGCCACAAGTCGTCTTCGTCTTATCTATTTTAAAAGAGACACAATCAACTTTAAAACTACTCAGTTCCAAAACACGAGTTAAAAGTAGTTTCAAGTACTATACTACACTTGCCCCTGAGACTGTCTGCCAAAATTCTGTGAAGTGCATAAAGTAAATAAACTAAAAAATAACAAAATTCTCTAATAGTTTCCTATTAAACTTCTTAGGCATTTCATATAAAAAGACAAAAAATATATACTTTTGATTTTTTTTAAAGCTGACAGTGTCCTTTTAACATGTATTTATTACAAAAACTTCAAACAACAAAATATTTTCTTAACCATTCTATGTGGTCTGACAAGTCTGGGTTCTAAGGGCACAGTAGTTTTCCACAAACTTATCACTGCAGAACATGTAAAGTGAACATTTAAAAAACTTACATCATGCATGGAATCCAAAAGTTTAGTCAGTTGATAAAATCTCTGCCAGTTCTGGCTCGAGTTCCCCTCTCTCTTCACTATGGCTTTCCCCAGCTCTTTGATGTACGTCATACGAATCTCATCAAACAGAGCCTGACTCTTCAGGCCCTCCTTGGGAACTGAAACATTTAAATGAACCTTTGAGACATTATAGATCTCAGCTGGTCCTACTAAACACGAGATTATAAAAGTGCTTTTTTCACATTAATTCCATGACAAAATGGCAAAGGGGAATAAAATCTGGGATTTACATCTTAATATGTATCTGGGCCTAAGCAGGATTTGTGTAATTGCACTTCCCGACATCTCTGGGCCATTTGAGGTACAGATCTGGGCACCTAAATTGAGGGTAGAGAGCCTCTCTCTTCTGTGCTCTGAAAGTTTCTTCCTGTGATGGGCTCAGACAGCCTAGATGCTCAATTAAAATGCAGAGGAGATAAGAACTGGATGTGGGGTGGAGAGTAGATTAGGGAGAAAGAGCCTGGGAGTGAATTAAGGATCTGGTCGAGGGAAGACTGGTCCAGACAGAGCAATGGGACTGGAAATGGGAGGGAGGGAAGAAGGGGCAGATGAAACTAAGGAAGGAATGGTAGATGTGAAGGGGAGTACAGGAGCCAGTATGAGGAGTCTGGGACTGGTATCCGGTGGGGCGTTGGAAAGGTGGTAGGGATAGATCAGACAGAGAGGCAGTGTGTGTGTGATAGGAGAACTGGGACTGGCTGGGCAGAGCCTGGGACAAGAAGGGCAGTCATCTTTGAAGCACTTTTACGAAGTATCCTTTCCCCGTCTAGTGATGTTCCCACACAGAGGATGACAACCTACTCCTGTTATCAGTTATTCCATAAGTTCATGTGGCAGATATCTGCATGGTGAATTCAAATGTGCCAATCTGCTGATGACCCATGTGTATCAATATGATGGAATACAGTTTTTACAGTTTGTTTTATAAAAACCTGAGAAATTTAATATGTCCCACCTCTATCCCCCAAGTAAAAGAGATTTATTAAGACTACAAAGTCAAGCATTCAAAAGTTAGGAAATGCTAGAGGTAAGGTTGTCTGTGGAAGCTAAATTTTGCCTGCTTGCGGAAATGCATCATGAAGAAAATTGTTGTCTGTAGGACCCCTGCCTCATGTATTTGCAGAAGTTGGAAGATGTAAAATGAATGAGACAAGAACTGCAGGAGGAGAAAGGATGGGCTCACAGTAAAGGCAGATGAATGCTGCCCTGGGAATTGGATTCTAGCCCTACTTCTGTCACAGAATCCCAATGCAATGCTAGGCAAGTCACTTAAACCAATCTCTTTATGGATGGTCACTAACTGGTGATCATTTCTGGGTATCTGACTTGAAACCCTGGTCTGATTTACAGAAGTGTCTATCATTAGCAACTGAAGTCAATGGGATCTGCGCCTCGAACATATAAAGTGCTATGTTACAAGCTCTAAAATCAGGCTGTGGGGATCTCAAAGTGGATACTTTTGACTTTAATCCTCTCTCTACCACATCTGTAAATTGGGGCTAATGCATCTTTCATCTCACAGGTGTTGTGTGAAAATAAATTCATTAGTGTGTGTGAAACACTCAGATATTGTAGCAATGAGTGCCAGAGAAAAGCCCATGAAGAAGTTAATAATTCTGTCTTCAGAGCAGGGTTTGGACAGTGTGGAGCAAATAAGGCATAGGACCACACACAGAACAAAGAGAACAACAAAACACTGAAATGGTGGCACATTACGTGAGAGCTGTACCATTCTGTGCACTGAATGAGGTAAAAGTCCTGAAGAAAAATGAAAGACTATCATAACGCATAAGCACAAGGGAGCCAAATTATGATTGCACAGTGCACTTTAATACTGTCATTTCCCAGCTTCTGAGTGCATGACTTTGCAACCTTACTATTCTTTTAACAGTTTTTTTTTTTGTGTTTTATTATACAGGGGGACCACGTAGTTATATGTAATACTATTTAAAACATTATAGTAGCATCCATGAACCCAATAAGATATGAGCCCCATTCTATAAGGTGCTGCACAGTCACATATGAAGGCATCATCTCTGTCCCTTGCACACGAGCATACAAATCTGCAGTCAAGGTTGGAAAGTTTATGAAATCTGGATAATTTACCATCAATGTCATATGTAAGTAAAACAAAAAAAATGACCCAAATTATCCTCTCGTACGGGGGGGGGGGGGGGAACCTCCAGCCCGCGGGCCTTATACGGCCCGCCAAACCATTCTGTCCGGCCCGCAGCGGGGCCGGGGATGCGCGCGGGCCGCCAGGCCGGGGTGGCTCGTGCCTGGAGGAGCCGCTGGCGCCGGGACGGCTCGCGCCTGGCTGAGCCGCTGGTGCCGGGACGCACGTGGGCCGCCAGGCTGGGGCGGCTCGCGCATGGAGGAGCCACCGGCACCGCGCGGCCCCCAAGCGGGAGTGGCTCGCGCCTGGGGGAGCCGCCCGTTAGCCAGGCGGTGAACGGAGGAGCCGCGGGGAGCGGATGGTAAAGGGGGCGTGGGGGGGAGGCTGGGCTGGGGGGCAGGCAAGGGGGAGGTGGGGGGGAGGCCAGGCTGGGCGGGCGGGGAGAGGGGCAGGAGACTAGTCTGGATGGGGTGGGCGAGGCATGGGTGTGGGAGGGAAGGAGATTTGGTGGGGGGGAGGCTGGGTTGGGCGGATCAGGCATGGGGGGCAGGAGGCTGGGTTGGGAGTGGGAGGGGGGAGGAGGTTAGGTTGGGTGGGATGGGCCGGGCCAGGCAGGGGTGGAGGAGGAAAGGCGGTTAGATGGGGGGAGGCTGGGCGGGGGTAAAGGAAGATCACCCCCTACACCCAGGCTGATAGCGGGAGCTGGTTGGGGCAGGCGGCAGGACTAAGCACTCTGCCTGCCACTGCTTTGGGGTTTCCCCCGCTGGCCCCTTGCCAGCTGGGGTCTCAGCTCCCGTTGCCAACCTGGGCTTCCGGGGGGAGGGGCCCGCGAATGACATTATAAATGGCCAAATGGCCCTTGACAGAAAAAAGGTTCCCCACCCCTGCTCTAGTACAAATTCACCTGCAGCAGTGAGATTTTTATCTCAGTTAGAACCAGTGTTGCTTTGTGGGTTATTGTACATGGGATAAGAGATAGTACTGTTTCTTTCTCCCAATCTTGAATGATGATTCTGATTTGAAAAAGTTTTCAGAGGTGAAAAATTCTCAAGTAAAAGTTCTTTTGGCAATGTTACCCTAAGTCTCATTTTGAAAAGTGAAAAATCAATTAGACTTGGGTGCTTTTGAAAATTTACCTTTGGCCAGGAGTTTGAAACAGATTCTTTACTTTGTATAGAATAGCAGCACATGTATCATCTATAGAATGTTGTCTAGAGAATCAAGAAGTGACGGTGTACATCCCCAAAGATTTATGCTGTATATCAAATACATTTGAGGAGTTTAAAGAGAGCTGTCAGATGGCTGTCTCATAACTTCAGTTTCAAGGGCCCAACAATATGCGTAGAACTGTGGAGCTGAAAGATTTGGAATGCTTCCTTTCAAAAGAAGCATTGTCCCAGTTTTTGGGGTTGGAAGGCTGCACTGGGGTCCTCTGCCAGGACACTGAGGGAAACTACTCATGGAAAAGTTTGGAACTTTGTACACTGAAGATTCTTGCTTTGTGATCTTGAAATAAACTTGCATGCTGGACATACAATAGTTTGAACATATAGGCTGCAATATCTTACCACTGAATAGGTTTAATTTAATAATACTGTATATCCAGTTACAATAATCAAAAGCAAAGTTTCCTTCAGTAGAACCATGCAGTCATGTTGGAAGGGTAGCATTTTTGCACAGTGATGAATAAGAAACTCAAACTTTGAGCTTTAACTCCGTGTGAGATACCTGCCATACCATCAACCCAATACACATGTACAATCTCATGATATTTGCAAGATTCATTCTTCACACAAATTTTGTAACTGGCCACTTACTTGTAGAGAGAAGCAGCAGGGTTTTCATGCAGAGATATTCTTCATATGACACTTGAAGCCTTGATAGCTCATTGGCAACCATAAGCATATGTTTGCATTGGTCATACATACAGGGCAAATTCATTCTCTGCCTGAAAAATAACAAAAATCAATTAAGTAAAATGTATATCTTCATTCTAGGGGCAACAAAGAAAAAAAAAGATTCCTATTGTATGCAATAAAGTTTCAACAGAAGAATCTTCACTTTCAACAACTGGTGAATTCGAGTGGGATTATTATTCTGCTAACTGGATCTGGCGAATGGCCTAAAGTGAAGGAGGAATTAAGTATTAAAATCCCATTTTGTATGTCGACAGACAAACCCAGTTTCCCCACAGAAGCGTATTTAAGCCAGGTCATACATTCGGTAAACTAGCAGTCCTATTGGTTGCCAAAAGACAACTTTTGAGATTTCATCACCATCTTGAGATAACTAACAGATTTTCAGATTCAGTAGATTTGCAACAGGCTTCTCTTCCCAAGGCCAGCAATCCTACAGATTTAACCGTGTGATCCATTGGCTACAGTGAAATGAAATGGGATTTTCAAATGGGTACAAGGGAGTGAGGTGCTCATATCCTACTGAATTTAACTGGGCATCTTGCTCCTTTAGGCTCCCAGGCCAAACTACCAATCTGTTTACCACTAATGACACCATTAAGTCTTTTTAGAAGAACTTTCCAGTTATAGCTTAGCCTACAAAACTACTTTATTACTAATCTTGCATTTTGTGATCTTCTCAAAGAAGAGCCAAATCTAGCAGATAAATCTAAATACATATAGTTATAATCAGGTATCTAAACATGGTTTAGAAAGTGAAGATGAAAAGCACTATGTTGGAATCAGTTTGGCTGACATACTATGTTTATGCATTTATCTTCTCACTCATTCTCTATGTCTAATGAAATCTGTATCATGATGGGAAATGTCCTTCTTAACAATCCTGTTGTTGTTTAGTTTCCCACCGGGCAATTACAATTCATTCCTGTGAATATGGCTCTCACAGGATTACAACTTCAGGAGGGGAACAAGAACCAGAACCACATCAACTCTGAAAGTTGGCGGGAGGGAGAAGAATACAGGCTGCATTCATACAAATTGTTGGTGAAAAAAAAAAAGGGGGTGGGAGAAGATAAACAGAAAAATGAAGGTGAATTGTTCTAATAGGGTGATTTTCTAATTTTTCAAAGAGGTGTTAGCAGACTTTTAAAAACATTAAATGCAGTCTCCCTTAACACAGATCTTATTCTATTACTTTTCAATTTATAATCTAAGACCTTCAAGTCCCAATATAATATAACTGTATTCCTGAGGGAATTTCGTGCCACTGTGCAAGCGTAGAATTAATGTCCCCCGACAGATTTCCCCCCTGCAGAATAACTGATTCTGGGAGGCGAAGGAAAACCACGAGAGGCGTCACACTGCAATTACCCTTTTTGCCCATCAGGGGCTGATGTGGCATCAGAAGAGAGGGCAGCTGCCTCACGGCCCAGAGCAGCCAGCTGCAGAGACGGCCAGGTGAAGAGGCATGAGATATGGGGGAGGGGCAGACTGGGGTTCAGAAGAGCAAATGAGGTGACAACATCGAGCCAGGGGTTGAATGGAGTAGGGGTTCATGGACCCTGGAGACAGGGGTATTTGTGCGTGGCTGAATGGGAGAGGCTAAGGGTCAGCCAGGATCTGCATGGGGGAGCCTCCCCATCTCCCTAACAATCCCTCACCAAAAACCTGTTCTATGTGTCTCCCCCATCCATACCCAACAACTCTCCAGGATACTTACTCCCAGGCTCCTTCCCAGCAATTACTTCCCTCTCCCTCTGTTACCCCTGTCTCCCTCAAGCTTTTGCACTGCTTCTGAAGGGTATGGGAAATATGTTATATTTATAATTTTAAAATATTAAATGTATAAATATTATAATTTAAATGAATTACTACTCAAAGTTCTGTAGTAATATGCCTAGTACTTCTACTGCTTGCATCCAACAAAGTGGGTATTAGCCCACGAAAGCTTATGCTTCAATACTCTAGTCTTTAAGGTGCCACAAGACTCTTTGTCACTTATGCCTATTAAGGAAGCTATTTGTCAAAAAACATTTCCAGAATCTTCTTTTGTTGTCTATATTGTAACAGACATACCTGCTGACAGGTATTTTGAAATAAATTACCAAAATAACTGGAGTAGTGATAAAGAGTCCTGAGTTCGTGCATCTGACGAAGTGGGTATTTACCCATGAAAGCTTATGCTCCAATACATGTTAGTCTATAAGGTGCCACAGGACTCTGTCACTTTTGCAGATTCAGACTAACACGGCTACTCCTCTGCTACTTGAAACTGAAGTGATTATATATTGTCTTATTTTAATAACTAAAATATGCAGAATTTTGCAAATTTTAAAATATTGTGTGCAGAATTTTTAATTTTTGGCATAGAATTCACCCAGGAGCAAAACTAGGTCTTGCGTATGAAATTTTCCCAATTTTTTTCAAAGCTAGGATAATTTATCAGGTCTCCTTTCACTACTCCATGCAAGAGAAATATACAATACAGTAGACTCTTGATTATCCTCGATGATAGGGAAAAGTTTAATCCCAGTTAATAAAATCCTGGTTAACCACCATCCACAGGAAATATGTGTGTGTATGGGGTGTTGGTTCGCTGGCCGCCCTGTGCTGGGGTGGGGTGGGGGTATCGTTTGCCAGCTGCACTGTGCCGGGCTTGGGGGGGGAGGGGAGAGAGGGCGGCTGTGCCGGCCACCCTGCACCCTCATTTTTTTCCCCTTGGGGCGGCAACAAAGCCAGAGATGTTCCTGTGAGGTACCTGTATTTTTCTGACATCCCAGTTAATCCGCAACCCAGTTAACTCGATTCCGGATAGTTGAGAGTCTACTTTATACACTCACAAAAATGCTCAGCAAGGAATTATCATTAAAAAAGAAAACTAATTGAAAAGAAGATGTCACATGCTAATTCCACAAGGACACAATACAAAATATGGAAAGAATATGAACTGAGATGGGCAGTTTCAGAAATTGGTGACTGCACAACAAGAAACATGGACCGTTTCAAGACTATCATAAACAAATCTGAATCAAATTTTGGAAAACCCTGATTACAAATGAATGTTGCAGTACCATATTTTGAACTGTATTAAAACTATTAGTTGTGGCATTTTCCTACATCTATCCCTAACTAAACTAAAGCCTAATGCCAGAGTTTAACAATCAAGCAGCAGCTGAAAGAACACACAGTAATCTTACAAGGCAACTGATCATATGGGTCTGGGAATAAACATTCTACCTTTTCTCTGAGATCTTGACATAAATCTACACTAAAAGTCTGCTTATTTTCTGCTGTCTCCTTTGGGTATCAAAGAATAATTTAAGTGTTTTAAACTGAGTAATTGTAACACATTCTGTGACAAGGCTCAGCACTTTTCCTCTTGTAAAATATTACCATTTCTGGGCAGGAGGTTAAAATAAATATTATGAAACAGGCCAGTCTGTTATTTATTTTTATCTTTTATAAATACAGCCAGCAGTAAATACCTGGGTGCCTGTACAAAGCCAAACACCAATGTTAATATTACCAAAGCTACATAAAATGCACTCTCTACCAAAAAAACAGAGTATAAAACACCCTCCCTCCCTCCAGACAAGGCTAAGTAAACAGATGAGCTTTGCACTGTGTCCCGAAGGGCAACAGGCAGGCTGTGTCAGAACAACGGGAAAGCTAATTTAGTGGAGGGTTCTCAATGCTAGAAAACAGTCTGGGATCAGGTCCCAGACATTCCACTCTGAGATCTCCTGGCAGGAGAGCATCAGATGATCTCAGCTGCCACAGTGATGCACAGGGAAGAAGAAAAGGGACAAAAGGATTATGTACAAATGATGGAGCAGAGAACCAACCAAAAGGAAGGGCTATAATACTTAATGATGGTACCTAGGTGGCCTAGTCTTTGGACAGTGCCTGAAAAGCAACACACATTAAAAGTGCAAAGGATTTATTATTAGGCAGGAAATGCAGAGGTCTGAGTGGGGATATACAGACATACCATTGGTTTCAGAATAGCAATACAGTAATACAAGTGACTGGTAACTACAGTGTAGTTGCATTGCAATTATGATGTAATTAAACAGAGGTTTTCCTTTCCAATATGTAATTACTGCCTGTTCTTATAGGTAGAGCATTAACTAGATGACTGCACTACTCATTATTCCTCTAGTGGGGTTCTTGATTTGATAGTGATTTTAAAACTGATAAGGGTTGGTCACTTTATTGTTTCTTATAGATCATGTCTTGTTCTCTTGATCAGCTACACTGCAAGGAAACAAACTGGTGAGTTATTTAACAATCAAGTACCTTAGTGTTTAGACATCTGCCAATCTCATGCCATTGTTATAGTAATGAAGTACACTATGTGTTTCAAACATAAAATAATGGGCCAGTCTCCAAAAGCAAGAACCGGATACTAATGCTTAGAACTGCTGAGGTAGTGCTAATCTCAGACATACACTGTCACTAGGAAATCCCAGCTCTCACTGCGTAAACTCTTATTCAAAGTGCGCTATCCTATATGCCGACTTTATTTTATAATGCCAGAAAGAAAAACCCAGCCATACAGCATCTGGATGCCATATCTCCCATGTACAGCAACATTACGTGTGCTTTTATTAGGCATTATGTACTTACTTAGATTATAACGTTCTGTTTTAAAGACTACTTTCTTTGAACTGATCTTAATAAAAATATATAGGATTTTGGAGTAAACTTTACACAGAATATACAACACTAGTTAAAATCTATGTAATTTACAGTTAAAGGGCACATGAGGTTTGTGCGGGACACAAAAGGGAGTTAAAGATGTGATTTTCAACATTCGATATGAGTCACTCAGCTCTATTAAATCTATGAAAGAATAAAAATCAGTAAACAAGGTTCTAACACTGAACAACAGGCTATAACAATTCAACACTCTGACGTACAAACAAATATATTTTTTAAAGAAATTGGTCTGGGAATAAGAAAACTTGCCTTTTAAAAACATTTTTCAAACAGCCATAATACTTAGTTTTATTTTCTTTCCACTTCAATTATGTTTTATAAGGTATATCACACTCAAGAAAATGAAACAGAGGAGCAGACCTCAGAGTTAAGAGCAGAGAGCTGCTGAAATGGTGAGCAGGCAAATGAGAATAGGAGTTTCAAAACTTGATTTATAAAAACCTTTTTATAAGGCCATGCAGTCAATACATGCTATATACTGCTTCATGGCTACAAATGCATGTGATTTGCTGTTGCTTAATATGATTCACATACAGTCGGGAGGTCTTGTCTTGAAGACAATAGTTGAAATATGCAGACGTGGGCTCTGATATAAAGTGTGTACTGCATGGCAATTTTTGGCAGCAATGACAGAGCACTATAAAATTTCACATGTTTTCAGTTCCAAAATACTAAAACATGCCCTGGGGTTTAGGATATGGTGGGCTGCCAAGCTCCACCCCAGCTTTTAAAATGGGTCATATAAGCACATGCCATGATGGTGTATTTGTAATTTAATACACACACACTTTGGATATGTTCTTTTTTACATTTCAGGTTGTAATGTGATGCATTTGTTAAGCATAAAAATATGAATCCAAATAATATAGTTCCCACATGAGAATTTTTTTTTTGATTTTGTACACTCTTCCCAGTACTTTTGGGGGGGGGGGGGGGCGTGGGGGTATGTGCGGGGGAGTGGAGGGTGTAGCAGGGTGGTTACCCGCTCCAACCCTGGAAGGGTTAAAAGCCAGCCCTTGGGGAGGGCTGAAGCCTGAGGAGCAGCTAGGCTGTCTGGAATAACAGCCACAGCTGTGGCCAGCTCAATTAGGGCCCAGCTAGCCCTTATAAGAGGGCTGTGGTCAGGCACTGAGAACAGTCCCCCTCTAGCTCTGGAGGGAGATGGACCTAGCTGCCTGAAACTGCAAAGGGTACTGAGGGTGAAGCAGCGCTGGGGAAGGGGCAGGCTGAACTGTGAATCAAAACCCAACAAAAATTCCTTGGTCAGCAGCAGACTCCTTTGTGCCTTGGGTCACATCACTTATCCTCATTTTCCTGATGGTGAACTAGGGGACTCAGAGAGTACTTCTTTCCTGCATTAGATGGGCACTGTGAGGCTAAATTTGTTGTTTCTAAGGTAACTAGAGATAGTTGGGTGAAAGGCACTAGTCATTAAAACCACTTCTCATTACTTAAGGAAGTGCTTCAAGATCATAATTTCACGCCATATGCTATACAAACTGTTGTATGTTGTTGTAATGAGTCTTAGAATCTATCACAAGAACTTCTGCTATATTTTTGTATGATTGAATGGATATAATCCATCCCGTGTGGGTGAGTCCATACAGCCCCACAGAGTCTTCCCAAATCTTCAGTTATGCACTATTCAGCTAAAAGAAAAGGACTATCTACTAAAATTAATTTCACCTAGTATGATATGGATCAAGGAAAGGAGCAGAAAATTCTATTTCAATTCGAGAAAGTAATTAATGAATCAAAATTTGCCCGTGACTGAAATTAAACATATCTGAGGCTAAAACAAATGATTATTTGTATTGTTGATGGAAAGCTCAAGCACCTCCTATTTCCTAATCTTTTTTTTTTTCCTTGTTAGAATTCTGCAACATTGCATGGGAAGTCAGACTTCTGGTGCAGAATTCTAATGCCCGTGTTGCTGCACTGAAATAGTCTACTCCTAATCCATTTTGCTTAGATAAGAGATAGATCAAACACTAGATACATGATCCCGTTACCACAGCTAATAATGATTAAGTGGCTGATTCACTGGGCACTGATCACCTCCTCACAGGTGCTGAGTGCCTTCAACTCTCAGAATCACACCCTAAAATAGAAGTATTCACAAAAAAAATTAATACATTTCTCCCACTAGACAATATGCTAAAAATTGCTAAGTCAATGCTACACTATGGAGCATTTTGATAATACTAAATAGCACTTTTCATTTTCAAAGGATGAAATATTAGATAACTAATTTAAAATGTCTGGAAATGTTAAGACCTGGTTCTCCCAACAAATGAAACGTATCACTCTGTCTTGGATTTTGATTCTATTCTACTACATAGGTTAAGCATGGTTGAGCCTGGTTCATACTTGTATAGGAGACCTTCAAAACACCCCTAACTTCAACAGAAAGTGGTGTTAGTGATTCAAGAGACAGTAATCGTCCCTTTGAGTTAGTGTTGAACCAAAGCCCCAGCATAAGGTATGCGAGGCCATGGTCATTTGTGTTTTTTAAAAATTCCAAGGCATTTCTTCAAGGTATAGGGATATTACCCTGATGTGCTAGCCAAAATCTCTAGCTCTGGTAATTATATTCTGCTTACGATGCCTGAAGTTATCCTTATAGTTTCAGTTGAATATGATATTCTTCATTTCCTGTCTTATATCAGTTGTGTATTGTTTTGTGCACTATTTGATAGTTGACACGCTTCATTCAGAAATACCTACAATTTACTGACAAGTGACGTGAGACATTTCAGCGAAGAAGGTAATTTTTGGTGACACATTGAAAGTAAGAAGTTAGAAAGAAAGTGCCAATCTAATTATACATACAATGCCACTAGCCCGACACTAATTTAATCTCTCAGTATAGATGCTTTACTCAAAATTAGGGAAGTTGTACATTCAAACAATATTTCAAGATTGTAACTCAATTATGGAAATAAAATAACCATAGTTAACTCATCGTTCAGAATGTATGCTCCTTGGAGTCACACTGTCTTGTCTGTAAAGATTTATGAATATTTACAGCAATATATTAAATAACAGCAGCTTTCAAAGGTAAAGCACTCTGTGCACCAGTTTAGGACATTAGAGAATGTTAATCCCATTAACAACAGTATCAGAATAATTAACCATATAAAGGTTGCAGCTTTTTAACAAAGACATATTCAAAATATTTTAATATATAAACAAAGTCAGAAGGACAAAAATCCAAGGCTTTTACAACATAATTACTAAAAGGAATGATAAAAGTTTATAAAGGGCATGACAAATATTTACACCAATAAATGAAAGGAATGAGCACATGAAAAGATATTTGAAATACAAATGGCCAATCATATAGAAAATAAAAGGATTACTGGTCAGCAAACTAAGACAGGACTGGAGAGAAATTCTTTAACAATGTCTAATTTTCTGCTTCTACAGTGATGGGTAGCCAAGGATGTCAAAGTACTTTAATGGCACTAAACAAGTCCCCAAACACCCCAATGAGATAGATAGATATACCCATTTTAAATATGGGAAAATTGAGGCACGGTTAAAAAATCCTCTTCTGCTCACTGGGAAATCAAAAGTCACATGGGCTTCAATGGTGCAGGATCTGATCTTAAGTGTTTTGTCCAAGGCTACAAAGCAAATGTGTGGCATAATCTGTATGAGGATCCAGATTTTCTGACTCCCAGTACAGGGTGCCTTTAACCCTGTAAAGCAGCACAACCTCTTATGCAATGGACCCAAAGTCCATTTGTAAAGCCAGGATTAGAAATCAAAAATTAGAAATTAGAGTAAATACAAATGAGCAAATGCACACTGACTTTCATAGCTTCACTGACACTTTCAGCCTTTTACAAAATATTGCCATTAAAATTGTGATAATGATAAAAAAAAAATTAGCGGCTCTATATTTTGCGCACCCTCCCATACTTTGTATGCCACAAAGGGGATGATGTTTGAGTTCATGAATAAAAGAGAAGCCAATTTCACATTTTTCATAGTAAATCCTCACATTTACTTAAAGTCTGCAGATGGTTAAACTGAATCTTGGACTGTTATGGCTAGCAACCTCAAAGAGTTGTATTTACAGACCGCTTCAAACAATCAAGTGAGTCAAGAGACTTAATTAAAATGTCACAAAATATATTGTAACAAGAGTAAAAACCCACAAGAAGACAAAACCAGTAAATAAGCACAAAACCAATAAAGAAGCTGAAGTGACTAATAAAAGCAAAGCTATAGTGCAAAATTTAAGTTATTTTCTTGTTCTGAAAGACAAATATTTATATGCCCAAAAGCAACCAACAAGCAGTCATGCTGTAATCTATAAAAGTCAGCAAATAAATTAGTGCCCTGATAGTTCATCCTCAGCCATTAATTTAAACAGCTAAATTCAAATGTTTTTATTCTAGAATTGGCTCATCCTGACTTCACATTCATCCTGGGCATTATTTTAGCATAGTGATGTCACCTTTGAAATCCATGTGCATAAGGGCCTAATTTTCAAAAGTAATGAGCACTTGCAGCTCTTCTTGCCTTGAATCGAACTTTGGGGTGCTTGCTACTTCCAGAAATCAAGCTCTAAGCTTATTGTTTTCTTGTTTGGGATTCCAACAGAGAAAGTGATTTAATCAAATTAGGTGCTAATATGCTGCATTAGGAATTCTCTAATTTGTTTTCTCCCTAGCTAGTGAAAAAAATACATATCCCGCCTCCAGTGAATTTAGGACAGGTTTAGACAACATGATGGTAAGAATGCCTGAGACTTATACTAGAGCTGCCACAATGGAACATTACCTGCAATAACTACTGTAGACCAATTAATTGATAATTTCTATTCTGTAGAAGAAATAGGTTTTAAAGGTGAGCTAAAGGGGATGGTCCCACTGAGATCCATCTAAAGTAGAAAGAAGGCAAAGAGGAGTGATCTATCAACCCTGCAAGCAAGTTACAAATTGTCCTGTAACTTCGGAATATTTAGGCATTATGTTTAGAAGAAATCAAATGGTGTCAGAAATACCACATATACATCACTCATATATTGGATTTAATCAACTCAAATGCATGGGCAGTAGCGTACAGTTCCTTACATCAGCTTCCGTTTCAGCTGTTTCTATCAAACACAAGCAAACTCCTCCCCCCACCAGCCCCAAGTTCACTAATCCCACAAGACTCGAACCCATTATGAAAGGGTTAAAAAACATAAAAAATGTAAGTACTGTATTTAAATATCTTACCTTCAGAAGAGTCCAACACTTCAGCAGGGAGCTCCTATACCCAAAATGTTTTATTTAAAACTAAATAATAATAAAGTTTGACACTGATGCACAAAAATGTACTTCCTATAGAAAAAAGGCTCTACCCATGTTATATTACTTACCTAAAAAGAGAGGATGGGAGAATAAGGGTATGTCTTCACTACCTGCCGAATCGGCGGGTAGCCATCGATCTTCTGGCGATCGATTTCTTGTGTCTTTTGAAGACGTGAGAAATTGATCGCTCGTGGCGCCCCCGGCGACTCTGGAACTCCAGCTTGCCGGGAGGCGCAAGCTGGAGTCGACGGGGGCTGCAGCTGCCATGAGGACGGACAGTAAGTCGGCTACAGTTACGCAAACTTCAGCTACGTGATTCACATAGCTGAAGTTGCGTATCTGCAGTCAGCCTCCCCCTCCCCCCCGTAGTGGAGACCAGCCCTTAGTGTTTGAAGGTACACAATGCTAATGAAACACTATTTATCATAGTTACTATTCCTCTGTTAGATACTTACATTGCATTCACTCACCATAATATCTGAGATATGGTCCTACCACCCTTTACCCAGGGGAAGATTAAGCTCATGTGGCAGAGACAAGCAAGAACTTAATAAAATACTTTAGTGGCAGAAACCTTTAACACTCTCAACATATTAGGATAAAAGGGTTCACAAATGTAAAAAAGCAGAAAAGATATCTGTCAGACCATTATCATGCCTTACTAATAATTTCTGGCCCAGTCTTCAAACTGTATATTTTGGAGATTGTTTTGCTTTGTGATTTAAATCCCATTGTGCTTCTCTCTAGACTCATTCAATTGAAAATATTAATATACAGTAGACTCTATTATCCAGGATTAGGTTAACCAGGATGTCAAAAAAAAATATGCGTAACGCGCAGGGCTGGCTCTGGCTTTGTTGCCGTCCCACTACACACACAAAAAACCCCCACCAGTGTGTAGAGCAGCTAGTGAACCAATATCCCCTCCCCCCAGTGCAGGGTGGCTGGTGAACTAAACCCTCTGCCCCATATATCCTATGGATGGTGATTATTCGGGATTATTTTTTTCCCTATCATCCTGGATAATCGAGAGTCTACTGTACTTAAGTATTTAAAATACCTAATTATGTTGGATAAACTGATTTACTTGATTAACTAAATAGTCTACCTTGAAGCCATGCGAATCTACTGAGAACTAATGTGTTTTATATCTTTTTTTCCCCATTGACCTGCCCAACGATTTTTTCCCCCTTCCACAGTTATGGACTTTCAGTGAATGGCTTGATTTTTTTAAATTAAAACCAATGTGCCACACTTTACAAGACAGCTTATCTGTATTCAAACTAAATACTGAAAAAAAGCAAAAAAAGTATCTTTAGAGACACTAAGAAGCTGAAGTCTTGTTTGAGTGTTGCTACAGTGGAGTAGAAAACTTGCAGGAATTGTTACAAAGACAAAGTCTTTTGAAAACATGTACCCACAGAACAGATACATTTGTTTTGAAATAAAACTAGTGTGTATACCCAAATCTGATTTTAAAACCACAAAAACTGCTGTTTTGCATTTTATCATCAAAATATCAAAAACTAAGAAAGTTAGAACTATGTTAGATGTAAAGCCTAATGTTATATTTATATTATATTCGGTATGGGGCCGATTCTCTTCTACACCAATGTTATATGCTAGTGTAACTCCACTGTCTTAACTGGATTTGCTCACCATTTACACTGAAGCAATCAGAAGAGAATAAGGCCCCATAAGTGCAAGAGAAAAAAAAAAGTCCAAAGGCTTTAGCAAATTACTCAAAAACAACAACAACAACAACAAAAAACACAATAACCACCAATGTTTCCTGAAAATGGATAAAACTGGTTAGGGTACAGGATTTGTCTATATATAAACTTTGACTTTCTGCAATCTGCAGTTTTACAGTTGATTCCTATTAGGGAGCTTGAAACAGAACAGCTGTGGAATTACAAACAGCAATGCATTGGCCTACTTGTACACCGAATCATGATTAGCTAGTTACACAATTCTTTAAATTGTGTTTTGTACAATTCTTTTTAAGTTAAGCAAACATTTTAACTATATACCAGCAGCTAGATCAACAGTACCATAAATGCCACCAACTAATTTAACTGATTATTTCAGTGACAATGATAATATTATTGTTTAGGAGTTTATTCCATTTGCCAGTCTTCTTTTTTCAACAAAGAACTTTGAGAGAAATATTCTGTTAGCATAATTTTTTCGTGAACCTTTAGAACTAATATTGTAATGAATGATGCACATGCATCAACAAAATAGAATCCATCCATTCACCCCCCCCCCCTCCATCCTGTTCTAGACAGAAACAAACTTTCAGCTAGTTCTAAAAGGCCATTACTTCATTTGACTTATTTAAAAGCACACGTATCATGTGCTAAAAGGAATCTGATTTTGCAGGCAAAATGTCAGTACAGTGATTCTTGTACAACTTTGTTACCTAGTGACATATATTAGTAGTATTTACTCTATTAAAAAATACTCTTATGGCAGAAAAATGTTTCAGGGAGTTTAATACAGCTCTGGCATATGGGGAAAATGACTCATACACTACTTACTCATTAATAATCAGATCTGGTGCAAAACACAGCAGGTTTCCATTTGACTGTTTATATGATCTCCATCCTAGAGCAAAAGCCATCAGGAACATCCATGAGTACTGCAGAAGGGTCATTTGGTCGTCCAAATGTAAATTTCGGAAACCTAAAAAATACAAAATATAACAGAATAGGCAGTAAACAAGTCATGCTTAGGAAATATTCCTTTTCAAATCTATCAAATAAATAACCATCTGTGCAAATAAAGTATTATTAATACACAACAGTACTTTAAAATGTATTTCATATTATTTTCTTTAGCTGCGGTGGTGCATGTAGACTTGAAGACATCAAAATTGTGTCTCGAACTGCAATGAATAGATATAATCAAGTACTTCTGTATTTTATGTTGTCAGATGCTAAATAATCTGATCTAACTAAAAGTGCATCTGTATGCTAAGAAAGAACAGACTGCACTTGTGGTGGTAAGGAAGATGAAGATGTGAGATTAGAAAAATTATATGTGTCTCTGACCTGCAAATTCTTGCTGTTGATCAAAATAATATATAAAACTTCAGCATAATTTTAAAGTTGCCAAGATTACATTCTGCTGCTTAGCATACGACTTTAATGAATCCTTTATTAGCCTACAATTTTTTTTGGCTAGGCAGACGAAACAGTACCCACCCACAGGAGCCAACTTAATGTGGTTATAGTCACAATCTCTTTGCCAGTCTTCGGAAGTCCTTAACATAACTAAATTCTTGAGCTGGTTTGAATTTGTGGCCTTCCACAGTTTTAATTACACCGAATACAGAAATGTACTGAAAAGGATAAGTAGCAAAGAAGATAACATTTATACCTTACTTTTATAAATTATTATATGTTGTTATTACTCCACCCCTAACCTCCAGGTGGTTGTTTCCTCCTGGAAGAGTGTGTGTCACTTGGAGATGTATTAAAAAATACTACAGAAATCAGAAGGAAGTGTAATATTAAAAATTTCGAATTTTTCCCCCATGTAATTGGAAATGAAGGTGAATGAAAAATATCCTACAAATGATGAATTAAGTTAATGTATTTCCTCATAAGCAGACAAAACTGATTCAACTGTCTTGTGTAAATATTACAGTAACTTCAGACTGAAGTCCACTGGCTTTATTTTAAACAGTCTCTTATTCAACAGTAATTGTACACAGTAGTCACAAATCACAGAATATGTACCACATTACTCATAGTCACGAACTGCCTGTAACATTATAGCAATATACAGAATGAACAGGGCAAACAAAAATAATGAAGAAATGTGTTATATCTTAAAATTGCTCCCCTGAGCAAATTTAAAATGCAGGCAGCTTTTAATCTACAGTGGTGGCTCATATCAAGCCCTGGCTGCTTTTAACAAGATTTTCTGCCACAGTGAGTCCTTATCAAATTTAGATTCAAGTTGACTTTATTTAATGTGATCAGATACTTGACATCCCAAAAAGGTCACTTCAGTGCTATTTCCCTAAGATGTTTAAAATGATGTTATCTGGTGAATTAATATGCCCAAGTTATATAGTTTCTCACTCTGGTCTATTTCAAAATAAAGGCTGGAGGACCCCCCTCCATATTGCTACTATTAAGACATTAGTAACTCTCATTTCTAAACTATTGGGTCAAACCTCAAGGTCCTTACTCAGACATTACTCAGTCAAAACTCCTTCGCTGAAGTAAGGGTGAACAGAGAGCACATGTGAAAAATCGGGACTGGGGGCGGAGATAATAGGAGCCTATATAAGAAAAAGACCCAAAAATTGGAGTGTCAAAATCAGGATATCTGGTCACCTTATCCGAAGTAAAAACTTCAGGATACAGCTCATCTTATTTTCTATACATTTGTTTCATCCTTTATTGTTAACTAACGATACTAGGGCTAACAAAATGATCTTTGTTCCTTATTGGTTCCTTCTGCTTGCATTGTTTATTTTCCACCTCCGGCAATAGCCCTCTGGACACTATAAACATTTCCACAGCAACTAACTGTGATATTTCAAATGGAGAACTATTAGAATTTCTGCAGAGTTGCAAGAAATCGGGAGTAAGTAAACACAATAAAATGAAAGACTGTTGTGAAGAAAAGCTTCAGTGATAGATTGATCAAGAAAAGGAAAATAAAAAGGCCTGGTATGATCAGAACAGTTACTAGTAATATTATTATTAAATAATAGAGAGGCCTTTCAGGGAACATCATTTTCTGTAAGATTAAGAGCTTGTCTACCTAGGGAAATTAACTAGAATAGTTCCTCATGTGGACACACTAATTCATAATAAAAGGTCTGCTTTCAAAGCAAAGTGTTTATCCTGGAATAATCACTTTTATCCCAGAATAGAGAGCATCCACGTAGCAGTTCCGTTTTGCTAGCTTCACACCTTTACTTTATTCAAATTATTTTCCCAGTGTAGACAAGATATAAGGGACATTTCAATTTCCCTAATCCAGAATAAAAGTTTGAATCTGGTCTTTCCTTGTAACTCCAAGGTTACAGGTTTATTTTTTTAAAAAAGGTGAGATCATCATGTAAAATGAGAGGCCAAGTTATATTACATCTTTACTTATGTGCACATTGTACATCGCTCTTTAGATTTATTTATGGAAATGGGTGGATAACAACACTGGCTAGAGCCAAACACAGCAGAAGCAGGTGTGACAGTTTTCCTGTTTATAGCTCTCCAAGGTGCTCAATGACACCATATATCAGTCTGTCCGAGGACGATGCAAGAGGATACTATGCATGTCAGAACTTGAGGACTCATTTTAGCTACCTGTTTCCTGATGTGAAAAAAAGCCAAAGCAAGCTGTAAATACAGCATCCTTACTGACTCTACAAATGGGAGGCATGGTAGCAATTCTCCTTTAAAAGTCCCATGTAACACACCCAATTTTGTGGAAGCAGCTACGGTGCCTGAACAAAATGGAATATCAGGCTTTACTCCTGGCCTGGGATCAGAGATGGTAATGACTGTTCCCATTCAGGTAGGAAGGATGGGCAGAGTGGAGGAAGTGTGAGGGGGAAAAAGTGGCTATGGAGACAAAAAGATACAGGCAATTCAGTTAAGGAGAAGGGGATCAGATTGGTTGCATCCTGAATCATGGGAACCCTTTTGCTAAAAATTAATAATGAAGCATTACATTCAAAACTGCTGTGGAAACAGAGCCAGGAACACTTCTCTTTTTCTGTCAGAGTTTTTTCAAAAACTGTTCATGTGGTGTGCATGTTTTATCATACAGAGACTGAAGAGTCCAAACTAATTTAACCTCAGTGTGTAATCCAAATAAATCAGAGAGATTTTGGGTCTGTTTTGTTGATAGGTATTTAAAACATAATTTATTTAAGATATTAATCAATGAGTTAGTCCAGAAAAGTACTGAAGGAAACCATCAAAGATAAAAGATTGTAATTTGGGACAAAAACTGACATCTTTTACTAAACATCTCTGTATTACCTGGTATTGCCTTTGCCCATTTTACTGCAGCTACCACTTGCCGTCCTCCTAACATGTTGAGAGTAGACATTATACGCCATGTTGAGTCAGGTAGAGTACTGTCGTAGCCCGAATATAGAACTTCTGGCTCAATGACTTCCAGCAGGGAAACCAGGGTAGGGGTTAGCTGCGGCAGAGATGCAGGAACTATACTCTTGCTTACTGGACTTTCAGAAGCCTCCCTCGCTGCTGTCACATTGGACTGCTGAATTCCTTTGATCTTCTTCTTCGTTTTTCGAGCTAGGGAAGATTTTAGAAGTGAAGTAAGTAAAATAAGGAATCTACACAGTAAAGAAAATATAAAATATCGGAAGTGCTGCTCACACAGGGAATACTCCTTTTTCTTTAGTCATTGGAAACTTTTAAAATATTTTTTCATAGGTTTTTGTAAAAATTTGCATCAGTGAAAGCTAAATCCCTGTTGTAAACTAATTTATCTCAGAGATTTCTAAGAAAGGAGAAGTCACGTTAATGTATCAGAGGGGCAGAAACAGGTTGACAGACTAATGTGAAGTCTGCAAACCATATTGGGTGTGACTGCTGTATTTCAATGAGACTTCTCAACATACTGAGCCCCACTTAGTACTAACTGTTTGCAGGATTGGGAACTTTATCATATGCTGAATATGTGAACTACAGAAAACACACAGAAGAAAGGAAAACTGTATTTTATAAATAGGATGCTACTGAATACTCAGAGCCAGGGAAAACATTTTTTGGGGATGGTACTGGGCAAGAGATGAGAATTTTCTCTGGCAATCCTCCTGCAAACAAATTATTGCTGCAGTAATTAAACAGTAAATAAAATTCATATGATATACCAGATAAACACAGCATAAGCATCACATTGCCAGAGATGTCAGCTCTAAAATAGAAAGACTATTTATTAGTGTATCACAAGTAACTGAGTCTCCTGCTTCCCTTTTGACTTCCAAGAATGTAGACTGCCAACTGTGTAGATTACTTAGTACATTTTTTGCAGTACAGGAAATTAACTGAAAAACTATTCTTTTCTGAAGTCTGCATCTTGGTCCATACAGGGCTCCCATAGGTACACCAACAGCACATAATAATGCCACTTGTGTAACTTCTAAGAGCGGGAGGGACATAATTTCTGTCCTCTTTTAATTTGACTCACCACCACTGCAGAGTAACATAAAATACAATACAGATATAATGTGAGACTGTTGTTTTCTCATGTGTCCATTCCATTGTCCAGATGATTATAAATTGTAGATGATGACAGAACTGTCTCAATTACCATTCTGAAAGTGTACGATATAAAAAGATGCCACAAGCGCAAGTCTGATCTGCCATGGATGGCAAATGAACACACAATACAGAGCCTGCCTAATTGTTCAAAAACCTGTTTTAAATTCAGTAACCTTCAATTATTTTATCTCTACCCATGCTGTTGGTAATTTTGCCAAAGACAGACAAGTTACTTGCACTGAATATTGGAAGTAAACTGATATTACTTTTAAAAACACTATAGTACTATACTAAATGTCTACAGAACAAAACTTAAGGATATGTGATGAGTGGATAATTTTATTATGTCTCCATGACAACTAGTACCTTGATTATAACTAATGCATTATTACAAAATATATCACATAACTCAGTAATTTTACAGTTTCAAATTTTGGAGGTAATATGTACTAAAAAGAAATTAAATGAAAAAATATGTTACAGCAACAGTATGGCAGGCTTAGCAACAGAATAATATTCAGAAAATACAAAAGTTTAGATTCATAATATGATGGGTATATTGTGGGAATGGAAAAGATTTTTCATTTTGTAAATGAAAAAGTTTCATACACTACACATAGTCCAGAATCCCCTTTATGATTTACAATCACATTTTCTTATTTTTTTAAAATGCTCTCTCCCCTGCTCTTTAAAAGGCCCAAAACAAACATAATGGCTTGATCTTGCAAAAATAAGGAGCCAGAATTTCAACTGTTATTACATTGGTGTAGTTACTTACCTGAATAATCCATGCTACTCACATCAATGTGAATAGGGGGGTCAAAATCTCTCTCTTACGCAAGTGAGTGAATACAAGTGTTTGCAAATTAGGCATAAATGATGATCTGGACAATAAAGTGAAACTGAAATATCAGAACTGAAAAATTGTAGAAGATGATATATTTCTCTTGTTTACTTTAGGCTTTTGACAATTTGTGTTTTGTCAAAAGCGCAAAGTAAACAAGAGAAATATATCATTTTCTACAATTTTTCAGCTCTGATATTTCAGTGTTGCTTAGTAGTATGTGAGATAATATAATTTTCAAAGAGAAGCGTGCTTTTTAAGTTGACTGTGTCTATTTAAGTAACAGCTTAGATTGGAGTTAATTCTACAAGTTCTGCAATTTTTTTTTATACCATGATTTTCTACTGTCCCAGATGCAAAAGCAGTGCTTTATGGGAGAATGTATCCATGTGCAAATGAACAAGATATTTACAATCTCTCTCATGCAAATTATTCCAGCAGCAACCTCTGTGCCTGTCAGGCTACACAAGTAAACGTATAGTGAAGCAACAAAGGGGAACAGTTAGATACTGCTCCTGTGTGAAAAAGATAACACTTCTGAACACGGAGGCCTGGTTTACACTGGGGGGAGGGTGGGAGGAGGGTAATCAATCTAAATTACGCAACTTCTGCTACATGAATAACATGAATAACATAGCTGAAGTTTATGTACTTAGATCTACTTACCATGTTGTCTTCACTGTGGTAAATTGAAAATCTCCCGTCGACTCCGCCTACGCCTCTCGCCCTGGTGCCGTATTGGAGTCGATGGGAGAGTATCAGAGTCAACCCCCGCTGGATTGACTAGAGAAGCCCCGAGTCACTCGCCCTCTCATTTATAACTTGGTTATCTGATGCATTGTTTTTCCTAGTGTGTCATGGACATGCTCGTCAACACACAGTGCTATTTACATGTCAAGCATTTAATGCCAGTTTTTGTGTTTTAGGGGAAAATGTTACAATAACCTTTTACAATCAAGAAAGTATTTTTCCCCCAACTCTTCAATATCTCAAGAATGGTTTAACAGATTTTATTCAATTTCTCCCAAAAAATAAAAATGCATTTTTCATCTTTTCATCTGAGACCAAGCATGACACCCTTCCAGTGTACAGATGTGTTAAGTAAGAGTAATGATAGAAATTAATATTCATAAATAACTTCATAAAAAAGCAGGAGATGGGGAGGAAAAAATAATGGAAAACAATTTTGCAAATTTAGCTATGGGTAATCCCAAACAGATGTTATAATTATTTTTTATTTAGAACAATTTCAGAAATGACCATATTACAATTTTTAACCATTTTATCACAGTTTAATCCTAAAGAAAATTACACACAAAAACTACATTAAAAGAATATTATTAAGGTTGCATGGTCAAGCACTGACAAGTTAGGAGATACCACAATTAAAGGTACCATATACATGTTCCCCCCTCTTCCCTGCACATTATGATGCAGACTTTACTTACATGATTACATTTTTTTTTATGGGATCCTTGCCTTATTTAGTGCACAGGATGAACTTTGCCCAGTCAGTCACAAGTTCTCCACTCCTGCCCCAACTCTCGATCCCCAATGTCTTTGTCCAGACAGTTCCACTTCTCCCCTCCCGACTATTCGTCCGATTCCGCCCACTGCCCAGCTGTTTCCCTTTCCAGGTTCCTCGTCTAATCTGAGAGCCATACTCCCTCTCTCCCTCAGCTCAGAATCTGGTCAGCACTAAGAGAGCCTTGAGTATGCTCAGAGAAGACAGTCTTCTGAGATTTAACTGTGCGAAAATGGACATAAGTCTTATGACGTGCAAACTGTGATTTTTTTTTTCAAAGGCTTACAACTTGACCAAGTCAGGGCACATTTTCACAGTGATGACAAAAAGCACATCTCTGACACAAAGGCCACCCACCTGTCAAGTTTCAAGCCTCTGTTCCAAAGCCAGACGGCATTACAGATGTTAAAAGAAAGGGACGTAAGAACTTTTTAATATGGGCAAAACAGCATATATTTTCCTAGCCTTATTCTCAAAGATGACTAAAATATTTTGGCTTAAAATTTTTACAAATATTCAGTCTGAGGCAGGCACTTGTCATGAAAAATTTCAGCCTAAATGGCTAATGTTTGGCAAAGCAATATACAACTCAAAACAGGATCTTTTATAGTGGAAAGTGACAAGCAACCTGCGTATAACAACATGCAAATATTACCCATGAAAAAGAGGAATGTTGAGGTAATTATGTATTTTCTGTACACTGTTTTTAAACAGGTATCTTGTATAAGACATGGTATAGAATTTCTCAAATGTTTACACAGATGTGTCTTTATATAGCTATAGTCTGAAGGACCAACTGCTCTCTCGTTCACAAATTGCACATCACTGTGACAACTATAGAGGTTTCCCAAGTATTAGAGTCTTTCCAGTTTACTGCTATTAAAACTGATTTGTTTCCAAAGACTTTTACTGTCTCTTCTGTTTAAGAGGATTAGAGTGACTAACTCCAATATGATGGTTTGTAAATATTGCTCCAATCAGTAGGGGAGTTTCTCCTCATAGCCATATTAAAGATCTGGAATGAAAATATACTCTCTCTTGTGGTAGCATACCATACATTTATTGGTACCTAATCTCAAGAGGTACTCAGCTCCCAACATTCTCATTAATTTAAACAGCAATTGTAAGTATTCAGCATCTCTCAAGATTAAGCCTGCAGCTATAGCCTGATTTGATATATAGTGTTTCTGTTTGGTTAGTAACATCAGAACTTTACATTATGGCAGAATTTGGTGTAAATAAGCATAGCTGTCACTGACTTACTTCCCACAAGCCACAGTTGCTTACACAAGCACAGATTATGGCAAACACAAACTTTAAGTAGATAAGGATGATGGTCTAAGGTTAATAGTTAGTCTCAGGTCTAAAGTAATTAACAAATTACCCATTTTATAAGTTTAAAAATTACTACTGTCTCATTAATGAAACAATTTTGCCTTCCTAGAATTTTCAATACACAATATCATATATTATGCATAAGCAAATGTTTCCTTTCCCATACAAGGATGATCCATCACTAGCACAAAATGGGAACTAGCGCCTAAATTTTCTGGACACATTCTAGTGATTGTGGTTGCTTCAGTTTCTGGGAGTCCAACCTGAGATACCTTGAAGTGGCCTGATATTTATGGAGTGCGGGGCACGTGCCTTCTTAAAAAAATATCAAGCTTAAAATGTGTTCGCAGTTGGATGCCCAGAAAGAGAGGCAACGACCACCACAACCTCCCTCCTCTTAGACATTTTCAAACATCTCTCTTAAATATTCAAGTTTTTGAAAGGAAAATGAGATGATTTTCCATAGCATTCACTCAGGGCACTGGAAATATCATTTTTTCTTAGTTTTTGAACTTGAAAAAAAAAGATATAAATAACGTTACAGCTGTCAAGAGGAAACCAACTGGTGAGAGGAAACGAGGGCACCCAAGAGAAACCTTAAGAACCATCCTTAGCAGGGAGAGCAGAATAGAATAGACTACCTCAATGCCACAGAACAGAAGAACAGAGCAGTTAATGACAGAGAGGGATTCAAGAGTGTAGTTACTGCCATGTGCCAACACTGGTGTGAGAAGAATGTAAATAATGTCATGCCTACAGCATAGTTTATTAAACCCAGCGGAATGTATCATTTTAAAAAGCAATCTCCCCCAATATTTGAAATCTGCTGGATCATTTCAGTCTTCAAAATTAAGTTGTCTTGTCTGAGATGTTTATTTCCCCTCCTTTCACATATAATTTCCCCATAATTTTCTATTTATTTTGATAACCTACCTTTCCATTAAGATGTAAAAACACATTTTCTATAATGTTTATGGATAGTTGCAACAAGAAAATTGAAGTCCAACATTCCAGCTGGTGTATAAAAATGCACAAGTGGCCTTTATAACAAGCAAAATAAGGTCAAATTTGCACTCACTATAGAAGTTTTGCTGAAAAGTTGGCCCTTGAGGTTTAGTGCTTAAACTATCACAGTGGGGCAGGAATTATATTAGAAAGAGAAAAAAATTAACCTGTGAGAGAAACTGCGCCCTATTAAAGGATATATCCGCTATAAACTGACTATACTCAGTCTTAGCTAAAACACTGAAATGATAGATGTTTATTTTGATTAATTTTGCTGTGTTTTTGGAAACACAGTTTAAGTATTTTTCTCATCTGGAATGATCTAAGCAAGGATCTTCTGAGGGAACAAAATGTTTGTAGTTCATTTTTAAGGCAAATTACTATTTTATGTTTTTCAGAAGAAATGCTTCACTGTAAGCATAGTGATAGTGTGGGATAAGCATCTTTACTGACAAAAACCCATACATCTTTACTAGTATCGCATAGCTAGTAAGTTAATTCACATCTGAAATCAATAGCTGCCCCTTATTATAGCTCAATTTGCCAACACCACTCATTCTGGCATGGATAAAGCATGTAGGAAGGATTACAATGGTCAGAGAACATTTTTGTTCAGTATGAAAAATAAACAATGAAAATGAAAACCATGAAACTTCAGTGAGGTGTCAAACAGCAAGATTTTCTATTTATTGCATCATATACTTCTAATATTTTCCCCTTCAGTTTTAAAGATCTGTTTGTATTCTAAAAAGCCTTTAACTCTGTTCAGCCAATCAGGTTACTCAATTCCTTAAACATATTGAACACTTCTGTCTTATTTGTTTGGAATCTTCCTCTTTTTTCTTTTCTTTTGCTCTTCCAGTTCAGTCCTCTGTTTTAACTTCTTCACTCATTTCTACCTTCTTTATTCTTTATCAATAAAGTTCTGAGTAACTCTTCAGCAGTGTCATTGTGGTAAAGCCTTTGCAAAAGCTACTGGGGGAAGTCATGATTAAGGTTACGTTGTAGTCATAGGTATTTTTAGTAAACGTCATGGACAGGTCACAATGAACAAAAATTCACAGCCTGTGACCTGTCCGTGACTTGTACTATAAATACCCCTAACTAAAATTTCGGCTGAGGGACCACAAGTGCTCTGGAACCGGTGTTCCAGGGTGGTGTGGGTGCTTGAGGGGCGGGGTGAGGGAACTGCAGGTGTTGGGGGTGAGACCTGCGATACCCACTGGGGGGAAGAGGGGCAGGTGGCGGTGCATAGCCCAGGACCACTGCTAGTGCTGGGGAGAGGGGAGTGCTGGGGCTGGCAGGCTCCCTACCTGGCTGTGTGTGTCCCTGCAGCTCTTAGTGGGAGAGAAGGACATGTGGGCTCCCTGCGCTGCCCCTGCCACAAGCTCTGGCTCCACAGCTCCCATTGGCTGGGAACCTCAACCAATGGGAGCTGCAGGGCTGGCGCCTGTGTGCGCCAGCAGTGTGCTGAGCGTCTTGGCCTCATTGGGAGCTGCAGGGACATTCTAGCCACTTCTGGGGGAGTCCCCCACCAAGGTTGACACCCGAACCCACTGCCCCAGCCCTGAGCCCTTCCCACACCCAAACTGCACAGCAGAGGCCGCTGCAGAAGTCATGGAGGTCACGGAAAGTCACAGAATCTGTGACCACTGTGACGGACATGCAGCCTTAGTCATGATCACAGAGAGGGAGAGAATCTCTAGTTCATATGTTTAACTTTGGCAACTGATCTTGCTTTACACCTTAGCCTCCGATATTGTAAAAAGAGAAATACACTTTTTTCAAAACCTGCACAGTTGTTTTGTGAAGTAACTAACCGAGCTGAGATAGCAAATCTTGTAACACGTTTTCAAACTACTAGTCCTGCCAGTCACTTTTGCCATCCAAAAGTGTTAAAGCAAAAGACCAAAAATCTGAATTTGGATGAGTGAGCTGCTCACATTTTTTTGGGTACGTCAATATAACAGCTGGAAAGGTACTTCCCAGTGCAGATAGGTAGATGCGTTTATAAGCAGTATGGCTGTGGTAGCACAGGTGATGGCTCAGGCTAGCCACCCAAGCACTGAATATTTTTGCATGCACACATGCCTGCGTTGGATTACTTTTCATTATTTTATTTGCATCTATAAAGTTTTTAAATAGAAACTTTCCATGCTAGCAGGAACTGTTTTTCTATTCTCCAACGCTACAGAATCGGAGTTAGAAATCTCTCCCTGCACCCTATCTTTCCAATAAATTAATTTTCTCATTCCTATATTTTCAACTAAATTGCAATGCAAATGTTTAATATATTTTGTATTCTGGCAAAGAAAGGCCAGAAAGAACATGTAACCAGTTAACATACATTAAACAGGAGTTTTGTAACAGTATGGTTTTTAATAACCAAAAGCTAAATCTAGGATTTGAATCGAAGTAGGAAATTCAAAAACTAAGTGCAACTTGCTAGCACAAGTGCTGTTTGTATTTTGGGCCCTAAACTTTTATTTGGATCTGCTGTGTCCCATGCAGAACTCCAGTGATTTTATTAGAACTTTGTATGGGTTTAAGAATCTGCCTGTAAACACCCAATTACAGAATCAGGGCCTGAGATGTCAGTAAACAGCTAATGAACCAAATTCATTAAAGGTTAAAGCAAAGTAGTCAAGAATTTTAACTCCTGAAGGAAATATATTTATAGTCTTCTAGAGCCTTCTGATAAGCAAAAATTGATTCCAGTAAGACAATAGTTGATAATCCTATTAATTGTTCAGATTTATTTTGGAGTGCCATCTCTTATATTTTTTTGCCCATTTATCAAACAAAATCCTGTATTCTGTGAAAATTGAGCTAAGCATTCTCCTAATAAGGTATGCAGTTAGAACAGAGTTCTGTCATGCCTCAGATATTTTGTGAAGCAGGAAGATAAAAGGCTATATGACTGCAAATACATGAGGATATTCCTAAGTAAGCTTGCTTTGTCAAATGGGTTATTGGTTTTTATTAAAAACATAATAGCAATATGAGGGTAATGTAACAAAGAGTACTGATCCATGTCACTATTTTGGATAGTTAACAGTCCAAAAGCTAACTTAACCACACTCCCGGTTTGCCACATGTCATTTTATAATAAAGGGTAACTCTTCACTTAATAATTTGTTAATTTTCTTTGTTTGTTAGATCAATACAGAACCATTATTTTGGGTTTCCAACAGCTCTCAAGTTTCATGTTTTGTTTTTTGTTTAAAATCAATTGCAAATTATTTACAAATTTACATCCAACAAAATATATTTCACATATCTCTAACCATTTTGGATATACACATATCTTTTGGGATATCTGAACCAATAAGTAGTGTGGTATGTTTTCTGGATTACTATGTACAACTGTCATCATCCATGTCCAAGAAAAATTAATTCATATTGAATCAGGACCAGAGAAGGACTACTAGGATGATCAGGGAAAGGAGACAAGAATAATGCAGCTTGGCTTGGTTGGCCATGCCAAAACAAAGGCTAAGGGGAAATGTGACTGCTCTCTATAAATACCGTACATAAGAAGGTAAACACCAAGCAGCGAGAAGAAGTAGTTAAAAAAAAGCATAATGTTGGCACAAGAATAAATGGATATTATCTGGACACAAATAAATTTATGTTGGAAATTAGAATAAAGTTACTAACCATCAGAGGAGTGTGTTTCTGGAACAGCCTTCCAATAAGTAATGGGTGCAAACAATCTAACCAGTTTTAATATGTAATTTGATACATTTATGAATGGCATTACAGTATATGACAGGGTTGCCTGCAATAGCAGGCGAACAGACTATGATCCAGGAAGTCCCTTCCGGTCTTATATTTCTATGTATGCTTGGCTGTAAAAGGTATTAATCACAACAATTCAATAGAAACATATAAAGCATAAATAGAGAGTTGTACTAATTTATTAGTAGAAAAAGTTTTTTTGTGATTATGCTTGATACTGAACACTGGGGGAAAAAGTTTTGAAGCAGCTAACCACTACATCTGTAGCTGATATGCTTTTGAATTTCTCAGTAGCCATCTATGACTTAACATAAAGCAACCCAGACTTGTACATGTGTATATCTGTTAATGGTTTATTTTCCAGAAAATTTGGCACAAGGTTTTTAAGGAACAAAATAAGTATTAATTTTGCATAGCCTGCACAGAAGGCGGTCTCTCTCTCCACCCAGCGTTTCCCTTCCTTTAATATTGGAAGCACAAATCTACTTCATTTCACCTTGATCTTTTCTTAATTTGAGTTTTTAAATGGCACATCTTCCTAAGTGATATGGGATATGTAGGATACTTTCCCCAACTCACCATAGCTCAGTTCCTGCTGTCAGAGGTTCAGTGAAGGAGAGAGGGCAAGAGATATCTGTGTGTTGGTGGGGGAAAGGAATGTCCTAAATTTTATGTGTGTGCTGTGTCTGAATAAAAACAAGACATTGGTGATTAATAGTGGATTGTTAAAATTCAGAGTATGGTAAGAGATATAGCGGTTGTAGGAGAGAAGGAAAGTTTAGAAACAGCACCCAAAGAAAATCTTTATTTTTGCCAATAAAATAGTGAATAACTATTTTGAACAGGTTAAGGCACTGTTCAGATGCCTGCTTATATCATAAAACCAAATAATCCTTGCCAGGGGTTCAGAGAAACAATCCATTCAAGTATTTTAAGTTACCTTCTAGATTCATGCCAGCTTGAAGACATTTCCGGTAGCGACAGGCTGGACAGTTTTTTCTTCGAATTTTGTCAATGATACAATCATTTCTTCCAGCACATAGATAATTGTGCTGTCCTGTATTTACACAAAAAGAAAATATGCACATTTAAATTAATGGATACATTTGTCCAGTTAATATTGGTTTTAGAGTCAAGAAATTGAAAAGTATATAACTTGCTGAATCACTACACCTCATTTTTAGCAGACTCATTATAGTAATATTGGTATCCACAATTCCCCATCACCACATGCATTTCCTAGGCAAGACATATGAAGAATTCAATACAAATAAATGTTTCAAAAAAAAAATAAATGTGTTTCTTTATGACCAATTTAGATGGCCTTTAGACTATTTTTCTCTTTAATTTATACCAAGTCATCTCCTACTGAATGTCTTCAAATTCTTTATAATGCTTTTCAAAGTCACAAAAATCAGTAAATATTAGGATTCTCAGATGATAGTATGGAAAGTTAGAGGCAAGAGGAAATTATCAAACAGTCTAAACGCACCATATAGTCCCCTTGAGAGAAATTTGATAATTAAAATACAAAATAAACATTCATAAAGCAGTTCACTTTAAAATATCTAACTTTATTGCTGATAGGAAAATAAGATTTCAGAAACAACAATATGTAGCTTTGCATTTTTGAGATTAAGAGAAGCCAGATAGCACCAAGGCCAACTGCCAGAAAGGCCAATTTGAGAGTATTCATTGTTAAATTCTTCAGGATATACTGATTTACCACTTTTAAAACACGGAGGGAGAGCTCCTCGGGTGGAGCTTGTGAACTGGAGAGATTAAATCCCTTGGTATTTTTATGGATATTTTATGGTATTTTTATGGATACAAAACTAAGCTGACCTTGGAAGCCTAGAAAATTGAACTACATAACTTAAAGAGTTGCTTCTCTCCATGATGATTCCTCAGCAGAGTTAAAGAAGGAGGTACACTAGAATATATATTAATGAGTTTTAATTGTGACTAATTTTCTAAAGATCTTTCCCTGTTCAGAAATAATTGGCATCAAAGGACAGCTTCTTCTCCAGTCTGAAAACTAAAATAGACTCCAGAAACAGGACTCTCTTTAGCTGGTCTAATGCCATTGATACATACGCTGATTAAATGGCAATTCTAAAATTTCATTATCAATGAGTAAGAATTGAATCCAACTTTCGCTCTAATGGATTATTACAGTCCTGATCACTGTCCTAGCAATTTTTACATAGCATTCAACTACAGCAGCAGAATATGAGAGGGAAACAGAAGAAAGCTTTTTATCTTTGCATTAGGGATTCAGCAAGTTTTCTAAAAATACCTGTGAATTTAATGTTTTTTTGCTACAATGTATGACCATTATCACCCCACCCATGAAGCCAAGGCTATTCCAGTCTGTTTATTTCAAAATAGGCACAAATTGTTTAGTGAAGTCATTGAAAGCTCTACTGTAGTATGAGTACACTAAGGAGGTGATTTCATTATAAAAACTCTTTTGCAACTCTCTCTGAGAATGAATTAAATATACAGGACATAGATTGAATTCACACTCATTTAATTCGCTAGCATTTAAAGTCTGCTAATCCTATGCCCAGTTATTGGGACAATAGTTATTTCATTGATGGGAGGGCAGTCTGGGAATTTTTAAAGGTGAAAATAAACATTCAACTTTCCCTGATATTTGAGTGGTGAAAACTGCCTGGTTAGCAGCAAAACTTTTTGATTAAGGAGTGTGTCAGGTCAATTTGTGCAATTGGCCGTGAAGGTGGGGTACAAAGACTTTTACAATGACTTCAGTCAGGCTTACTTCCTTAGGTAGCTCACTGATTTCTTGATATTCTAAGGGAGCTTTTTTTCATTCAGTTTTGTACAAGCTCCAAAAATCTTCTATTTGGAGAAGAGAAAGCAACAGTGACCTTCACTCACTCATTCCATCCAGAATGAAAGCAGTAAATGGACATCACAACCAGGAAACTTGTTCTCATTAACAAATATGTAAGTAAGTATGTATATATAAGCAACAAAGAGTCCTCTGGCACCTTATAGACTAACAGACATATTGGAGCATAAGCTTTTGTGGGTGAATACCCACTTCATCAGATGCATGTCTATATATATATAAAAGTCAAATGGTGTATGCGTGTATGTATTTGCGCTTACTCCTTCCACACCGTTTGAGCTAGAGACTTGAAATTTGGTACAGTTAGAGGTCTTGGGGTCCTAATCAGGGTAAGAGTCGAAAATTTTTCAAATCTCACCTCTGACGCCCCCCAGGGGTGAAATTCTTTAAAGGCCAATCACATCAGCTGGGCAGCTGCTGTTCTCTGTGACATAGTTATGATGTCATAATACCCTCTCCAATGGACACCGCACTCGCTCAGCTCTCTGCCCCCTCCCCCCTCCAACGGACCCCGGAATCCCTCAGCTGTCTGCCCCCTCCCCACCTCCGACGGACCCGAGTTGGGTTTGGTTGGAGGGTAAGTGAGGTGGGGGTGTCGGGTTTGGTCTGGGGGGGTGAGGTGGGGGTGTCGGGTTTGGTCTGGGGGGGTGAGGTGGGGGTGTCGTGGTTGGTCTGGGGGGGTGGGAAGGTGTTGGGGTGGGTGAGGGGTAAGGTGTGGGTGTTGAGGTTGGTCAGGGGGTGTTGGGTTTGGTGGGGGGGGTGAGGTGGGGGTGTCGGGTTTGGTCGGGGGTGGGTGAGGTGGGGGTGTCGGGTTTGGTCTGGGGGGGTGGGAAGGTGTCGGGGGGGTGAGGTGTGGGGGTTGGGGTTGGTCAGGGGGCGTTGGGTTTGGTGGGGGGGTAAGGTGGGGGTGTTGGGTTTGGTGGGGGGGTGAGGAGGTCGGGGTTGGTCGAGGGGTGAGGAGGGGGGTCGGGGTTGGTCGAGGGATGAGGAGGGGGGTCGGGGTTGGTCGAGGGGTAAGTGAGGTAGGGGTGTCGGGTTTGGTTGGGGGGTGAGCCGGGGGTGTTGGGTTTGGTCTGGGGGGGTGGGAAGGTGTCGGGGTGGGTGAGGGGTGAGGTGTGGGGGTTGGTCAGGGGGTGTGGGGGTTTGTGGGGGGGTAAGGTGGGGGTGTTGGGTTTGGTTGGGGGTTGAGGGGGGGGTCGGGGTTGGTCAAGGGGTAAGTGAGGTGTGGGTGTTGGGTTTGTTTGTGGTGGTAGGTAGGGGTGTCGGGTTTGGTTGGGGGGGGAAGTGAGGTGGGTGTGTCAGGTTTGGTCTACGGGGTTGAGGTGTGGGTGTTGGTCAGGTGGTGTTGGGGTTAGTAGGGGGAGACGTGGGGGTGTTGGGTTTGCGTGGGGGGGTGAAAATGTGAGTCGGGGTTGGTCGAGGGGTAAGTGTGGTGCAGGTGTCAGGTTTGGTCGGGGGTGTGTGGTGGGGGTGTCAGGTTTGCTCTCTGTCCCCTCCAATGGACCCTGCACTCGCTCAGCTCTCTGCCCTCTCCCCACCTCCGACTGACCCGAGCAACGCCGAGTATTTTCGCTAGTATATATATACAGATAGATAGACAGATAGATACACACACAAAAGGACACTGCAGATCAACTAAGTAGAAAGATATACATACCAATCACTGCAATAATATGAAAAAAGAGCAATTTTTCTTGCTTTCTCACAGAGATGCTGAAATTCAGAATATGAATATTGCAGAACAGATGATATTTCAGGTAGGTAGTCTTTAGGAGCTGCCCCTCTTTTCCTGACACATGTTACCACTTATGGTGCTGATGCACTCTACCATTAGTGATTAGCCATCATTCCTTTTTTAGATGAAATGCTCCATTGCTTTTATGACCTCTGAGACCTCTGTCCAGCCATTAACATTTTGTGGTGAATGGAAGCAAGGTGATTGCACAATGTTCTGCTTCATGCAAGCCTGGAAGCTATGCAAACGTATAGAGGTGTCTAAAAAAAACCCCAACCTTCTCAGTCACCTTTGTAACTAAACAATGGCAGTTGGGGCAATACATTGGTAAAGGTAACTAATGAATAGAGAACAAACTGGAAAGTTTTTAAGGGTGTTTACTGCAGATAAGAATGCTTTATATGTAGTGCGGAGGACAACATTGGACCATGTGAAAGGTTGTTGATCTAACCACTCTTGCATTATCAACCACACTGCAGGCATGCTGCTTCTGGATATCAGAACAGACCAAACAAATCTGTTGACCCCCACAAAAAGGCCACAATACAATTAATTTACTGATTCTGTCTCTTTTGAGATTCCAACACCTTTCCACTCTTGCTTGTGTGCCTTTTCTCATGCTGCTCCCTTCTCCTGAAATGACACTCCCACCTTTAGGTATACACATCCTCCTTTGAATCCCTCCTCAAAACCCACTTGTTCCATTTGGGTCTTCGCCAGTCTCTTCCACACACTCTTCCACTATCTTATTTTCAATTAAGGAGAATATCAGGACTTCTCAACCTATTTGCCTCTCCTCTACCCACTCCTGTGTCAGTGCAGAGCATAAAATCTTTGCAGCAGGGATCAAGTTTCTTTTAAGTCTATATAAATGTGTTATGAAGTGTTACAATGATATAACTATTTGATAATTATCACTATTATTGGAATCCTCTAAAAAGGAGATGCAGTGTTTGTGAGTTTCTTGTCTACTTACAAATAAGGACTCTGATAGGTATCCATTGAACCAAACTGTACATGGATAAAGATTATTTGATTAAAATACAGTAATCTGCAAGGATTACAAATGGAAGGAATTAAAACTGCAGCAAAAAAAAAGACCTTTACTCCCTTAATGACATTTCAAAGTTTAAATTACAGGGCTGTCATGTCATATCTTATTTCACCACAGTTCATTCAGGAGTGTCACATAGCTAAAACTGCTAATTAAACTTCCCTTCTTAAAGCAGCTCCAGAAAACTGAAACGAGCACACAACCCTGTGGGCCAGATTTTCAAAAGGGCATGGCATCCTGGATCCCCTTGCTGAGAACAATGGCAATCACTGGTATAGAGCAGTTTTCACAATATGGCCCTGTTCTTTTCGGTTTACAGTATAAGAGCTACTATTTTTTGCACCAAGGAAGTTCCCTGTCACAGCTCAGTCCAATCCCATCCTCTGAATCGACAAGAGTCTGTTGTGAGGAGATCCAACAACTGATGACCATAAGCTCCAAAGCTCTCTAGTTCTGGGTAGTGACGCATCCCTATTAATAACTCTGAGTCACTCAGGCACACTTTCCCCTCTTGGGAACAGGGTGGATAAAAATGGCTGATTTTTAATTTTTTGTATATCAGATTTTTTAATTTAAATTAAATACCTGTTTATTTTAAAAAATAAACCTACTTAAAATTATACTTGAAATTATGATAACCTCTGTTAAGGCCTAAACTTAGTATAATGTATTAAAATTTAAATTAAATACAAAATATTAAGCAGTACAACAAAAAGAGTCAGACCACTGAACTAATCAACTGAAACTAGAGTTTATGATGTGCTAAACCAGCTTTCAACAGCAGTAACCTCTTCTGCAGGTCCAGAAAGGGGACTTTCTTAATTTTAGTTTAACTAGTTGAGAGGATGAGATCTGCTAGTTCTAAAATCTTGAAGGACATGGTAACCAGAAATAATCAGTTCAATTCACTAACTATAGATCATACTTACTTTGCTTATGAAATCAATTAGTTTTAAATATGAAACATGCTTTGATAAATGCTTGGATAACTTTTTTCTTATGCATGTGGAACATTTTAGGTAGTTCATTTAAATAATCAATCTTAAAATGCTGTTTTTGTGCATTTTAAATTGAATTTCCATTCAAATAGAATTTGACACAAAGCACAAGTAAAAAAAAATAAATCATCATCTGACACAAGCTTCCTCATGGCAGTACAGGCAGACTGATGGTCTCACTGACTAAGAAGGAGCCCAGGCAAAAAGTACAGATCTTGAAGCCTAAAGGCCTGAATGTAATGCAGCACCCTTAACATGGTACAGGAGGGTAATTCCTCAAGACACGGAACTACTTAACTATAAAACTTAGCTAAAACTATTGAGTAAAATTCAAAACTATTTACTATATATTCTTACAGACTGAAGAATAAAGGAAGACAAAGATCCAGACTGGAAGATCTGACCTAGGTCATGTGGTGGTAAGAAGGAACTGGAGAGGTGGTTGGTCAGCTCTGGTCTTTACCTCCACAGTTGGAGGCACAGAAGATAGTGAGGGCACATGAGTGGATCAACGGACACTACTTTCAAAATTCTCTGATTCTGGGCACATAGCATACACGTGTACCCACAGTGAAATACACATAAGGATCGGCATTTGTAGAAGAAATAGTTAATTTCCCATAGAATACTAGGGAGCAGCAAGTATGCCCGCAGAGGCATTACCTTGTATATATATTTTATAATTTTTAACAGATAATAAACTCTTCAAAACACACCCTACCTTCCACAGCTCTTTTGAAGAACACTTTGCAGCTGCCGCAAGTTAGGACACCATAATGACATCCAGAGGCTTCATCAGAACAGACCAGGCAAAGCTTGGGAGGTGGTCCTGTCGCTGTTGAGGTGGTGGATGGAGAAGAGCTTACATCAGATCTCACTCCAGGGCTAAAAAACAAATAAGAGGGAAGACATTTCAGTCATACTTCTTGGAAAACCATGTCAAACATATTTCATTCACAATCACAAGAGGAGTCAAGTATGTTGAATAACTCCAGTAATGTATTTACATAGTAAATTTTGCATTTAGACCTATTAAAGCTATCATCTTTGTTACAGGTTATGGGTTACAGGTTATATGCAGGCATTAAAATGTTTATATCAGAGTCATTATTTAAACAATATTCTTTTTCCAGTCTACTAATTACCGTAATCACAGAAATTCAGGATGGAACTTCACATCTTGAATTAGTTTCCCACAACAAAGAAGTCACCAGGTGGAAATTCCTATAGTTTTCTACATATTCATGCATACTGAAAATTAACCACTGTATTAATAGAAGTAATGAACCCATTTGATCCAGGAACTTAAACTAAGATATTTAACAATACTAGGGTTCCCAAATATCCCTAATGGGGAGGAGCGGGAGTTGGAGAAGTGAGCGAGACCTGTTGCTCTTTAATCTTCTACCTTAAGTCCCCATAGTTTGTAAAATCCTCAACTTTTTTTTTAAATATTGCTTTAAATTGGTATTTCCCAACCTGCTGAAAGCAGAATTTCAGGAATAAAACCCAATTAAGTGCCACTGTCCATTCCATGAGTTGTTAAAGCTCTTCCCATCTCAATTTATGCATCTTCAGCCTCATTTCCCCCCTCCTCTCTGCCTAAGTTAGTCCTACACCAGCTCACCTCGACTTTATAATACACTTAAAAATCTTCATACCACTTCTCCTTTCTTACACATTTTAATGAGATGTGAAACAATTAAAATATCCCATTTGCATCCAAGTTAGCATCAGCTAAATGAATGGGACAAGTCACATCTAAGGAGTATTCCAGTTCCAGGCTCTCCAGCAGATATTGCTGCATCAGTTATTTGCTTCATGCCTTGAAGATTTTCTTCACAGCCAATCAGAGATTTTCAAACAAATAATACTAATACTACAACTAATAATACATTCAAAAACCTCTAGAGAAGAAGTAGGAAGCCTATGCTGCAGCTGGTCCTTTGTATCCTTTACCAGGGAACAGTTAACCCATTGGGATCACTTTAGATCAACCTTAAATGATAGATAATATAATTCACAAATGTCTCCACTTCTAACATCCCCACTTTACCTAACATTGTTGTAGAAAACTAAACCGTAGTTAATGTATATTTTTTTGCAAATTTATATTCAGAAAGCTTTGCTGACAGGCTCAGTGCCTCCTGTCCAAACACAATAGCTGATTGTCTCAGGGTTATCAGCAAGAGATAGTTTAATCATTATTATCCTATGGGCTTTCTGCAAAAATTATAAGGAAATAAATTTAGCAGAACCATGACAAGCTTAAATTTAGCAGAACCATGACAAGCTTCATTAAGAAAGAGTTTGACAACATTTCTCTTTATGGGATTAATGTTAATATTTAAAAAGTTGCAGCCAATTAACATGTGGAAATTTGGCTGAGAAAAATTAAAATCCATGAGCAGAAAGAGTATGAAGGAGTCTGAAACAGATTCTATTGAGACAAACAACAACGAAGAGCAAAATGCAGAATTATTTATAATATCTAAACAAAAGACTGCAATGTAGAAATAACAAAGTAGGATTCTTTATTGAATAGCTTAGGGTAGGGCTACCCTACTTGCCAGATCAGCGGGTAGAACTCGATGCATCAGGAATCAATTTATCGTGTCTCATCTAGACGCGATAAATTGATCCCCGAATTGACGCCTGTACTCAACCTCGGAAGGAGGAGTCAGCGGAATCGGTGGGGGAGTGGCTCCAGTTGACCCCCAACCGTGGGGACGGCAAGGTAAGTCATACTAAGATACTTTGACCTCAGCTATGTGAATAGCATAGCTGAAGTCGCTTATCTTAGTTTGAAACACCCCCCCCCCCCAATGTAGCCCAGCCCTTAGTGTGCCTCAAAATAGAGTACAGTAAAACCTCGATTTAACGGGCCTCGGATGCAACGGACAAAATTTCGGATCCATATCAGACCGCGACCCCTTCCTGCTGTGGCCCCGGTCCCCTTCGCTGGCAGCCGTCTGCTGGCTCCCGGCTGCCGCCTCGGTCCCAGCAGCGGGCGGACTGGCTCCCGGGTCCCGCCTGGGTCCCGGCAGCGGGTGGACTGGCTCCCGGCTGCCGCCCCGGTCCCGGCAGTGGGTGGGCTGGCTCCCGGCTGCCGCCCCGGTCCCAGCAGCCGGGACCCGGGCAGGCTGGCTGCCGGCTCCCGGCTGCCGCCCGGGTCCTGGCAGCGGGCGGGCTGCGGAGCTGCCGCCCCGACCCTGTGGCGGGCGGGCTGCTGCTCCGACAGCTCGGGTTTTTTTTTTTATTAAATAACGGACTTTTTGATTTAACGGACACCCCCTCGCCTGAATTAGTCCGTTAAATCGAGGTTTTACTGTAATAACAAGCAAAAATCCCATGTAGAGGTAAATCAACATGCTTGTTTATCAAATGATTAACAAAAACAAGCCCAAGTTCTTGTCAGAGAAAAATGAAATAAGATCAAACAGTTAAAAGCTAAATCTGTGTATTATAATTTTTTAATGGATTTGGAATGTACTAAGCAAAATAAAAATAAAGCTCAACACATCTTGATGACACCAAATAATAACTGAACTCAAAAGACAGGGAAGCAAATATGTTTAGAAGCAGGGCTCAATTATTACAGGCAGCTTTGATTAGTGTTATGGAACCAAAAGAACTTTCCATATAAATCTCTAATGGGGAAAATGAAGATTTAATTTTTTTATTCAAATCTATTTTGGTTTTCTAATTATATTGTTGATTTTCTTACATCTAATCCCCTGCCCATCCTTTAAGCGTCAGACCATAACTTCTGTCTGAAGCAGAGAAAACATAAAGTGATCGTTTTGGCAAACTGTATACAAAGGAGAAGTTTCTTTAAGGGCGTGGATCTAAAACCTTTGAAGTCAATGGGAGCTATGCTATTGACTTGAAATGGGAGAAGGATAATACCCTAACCCAGGAGATTGCTTTTACTGTAGTTTACTTTTTTTCCACTGCACAGAGAGTCTTTCTTTGCTAGAATCAAAATATCAGCACAAAGAAATCATGAATAATACACAATGAAGAGTTTTAAATCATCCCATAAACAACAAATACTCATTCATTTGCTAATTTTGCACATTTTTAAGAATATCCCTTTCCTTGTATCCACACTTCCCTCGTTGCAGCATCACCTACAAACCACTGCTGAAATAACAGATGGAAATCAAGCATGGAAAGTAATTTCTAAAGTTAGTCTAATATTATTTTCTCCCCCCCCACGTCTTGGAAAACAAGGAATATTTTTCCTTCGGGGTACTTAATGTTTCTCATTAAGATAGTCATATTTAGTACCAGGCCTCCCCATGCTCAAAGATTCCTCTTCACTTCCTACTGTGGAAAAAATCTTCAGCTTCAATAACAGGTCAAGGTTACCACTTAGTACAAGTATAGATTCTGAGAATCCAGGAAAATGTATGTGGAATGGAGTTATGGTTCGAATTCACTTTGATATTTGGCTGTTTTCTCACTCATGGTAAATATTTTTCTAACAATAAGATCAACAGATAGGACCAGGATATTCAATATTCAGGAAAATTCCTGAAAGAACCACTTCTTATCAGCATCCGTCTCTACTGTAATTTACAGAAGCATTTAAACCTTTATAAAACTGTGATTCCACGTGGCCACTTGGCACTTTCTAACCTCAACACTCCACTTTTTTCCAAGATATCTACTTTGCACCTCTTCACACATGGTGCTTGAGTGAGGTGCTTTCACCACTTGCTTCTGCAATGCTTTTCTGGAGTACTTTAAATTGTCATAGTGGCTGGAGACTGTACAATGCACAAGTAAGCCTATGACAGACGATCTCAGGCTCCTCAAAATCATAGTCTGCCATTCTATGGCTTTTGTATTTAGGAGAGAAAGCATGGGTGGCGAGCAGAGCCCTCTTTTGGGGAGGCTAGCCCCTGACTCTGCCTGTTTTGCCCCCTCCCCCTGTGTCTAGAGCCCCATCACCCCCCTGCAGCCAGAGCCACAAGACCCCTGGCACTCCCTAGTGGCTGGAACCATGCCCCCCCCATCTGGGGAAGTACCAAGCACCCCCTTCTCCCCACACCCCCTGCCCTCCCAGCTAGAGGAGGCCCAGGATGGCCAGAAGCCAGAGCGCCCCCACAGCCAGGAGCCTTGGGCTGGCCGCAGCCATGCTGTGCCTCCCCTCCCCAGATCTCAAGCTGCCCCAGGGAAAAGCGTCTCCTCCCAAAGAAACTTTTGATATGCCCCATGCAAGTTCCTGGGTGGCTCAGGAAGTGGTATTTGCTACTCAGCTTCCTGGGTTCATCAGTAATCTCTCTGGAGTCAGGGGAGATTACTGATGAATCTAGGAAGCTGAACAGAAACATACCACCTCCTCAGCCACCCCAAACCTGTATAGTGCATAATAAAGCAAAAACTTTCCCCCCAAAACCCTACAACCAGGTATCCGGCAGCATGTTGTCTTTTTAGCAACTGCATCATATTGTTGACTCATGTTCAATTTGTGACTCACTGTAACCCCCAAATCCTTTTCTGCTGTCCTGTTGCCTAGCCAGATATTTCCCATTTTGTAGTTGTACAGCTGAGTGTTCCTTCCTAAGTGTAGTCCTTTGCACTTGTCTTTCCTGGAGTTCATCTCCTTGATTTCAGCTCAATTCTCCAATTTGTCAAGGTCATTTAGAATTCTAATCCTGACCTCCAAAGTGCTACCAACCCTTCCCAGCTTAGTGTCATCTGCAGGTTTGATAAGCATACTCTCTACTCCGTTATCCAATTAATTAATGAAAATATTGACTAATATCAAACACAGGCCTCACCCCCTGTGGGTTCTCCCTGGATACATCCCCCCACTTTGACAGAGAAGCGTTGATAACTACTCTGAATAGTCTTTCAGCCAGGTTCGCACTGATCTTATAGTAACTTCCCTAGTTTACTTATGAGAATGTCATATGAGACTGTTTCATAAGCCTTACTAAAATCAAGATATAGAGGGGAAGCTGCAGATGTGATATATCTTGATTTTAGTCAGAAGGAAATTAGGTTGACGTGTCAAGATTTAGTCAGGGGAATATAGTACAAGTCAATGACAGGTCATAGGATGTGAATTTTTGTTTACTGCCCATGACCTGTCCATGACTTATTAAAAATGCCCATGACTAAAATGTAGCCTCAGCTATTACTAGTATCCTTTAGGTGCTTACAATTGATTAATAATTTGTTCCAGTATCTATTCAGGTATCACAGTTAGGCTGACTGGTATATAATTCCCCAGGTTTTCTTTATTCCTCTTTTTAAAGACAGGTACTCCTGTTTGTCTTTCTCCAGTCCTCTGGGAACTTACCCATCCTCCATGAATTCTCAAATATAATTTTTAATGGTTCTGAGATTGGTTCAGCTAGCTCCTCAAGAGCTCTTGACTAATTTCCAATTACACCTAACTTATCTAAATATTATTTTAAATATGTTATCTCCCTATTTCAGGCTGCATTTCTTTCCTTTTGTTTGCATTTATTGTGTAAATATCTGGTCACCATTAACCCTTTTAGTGAAGAATAAAGCAAAATAGGTATTAGACATCCCCCTGATGCTATTATTAGCTCTCCTTCTTGCTAAGTAGATGTCCTACGCTTTCCTTTCCACAGAGAATATGGTGAATGATAGTCTCACCAACACTAATTGAAACTGAATGCTTGAATTTAAATAGCCAAACCAGCATGTCCAAAACAGTCAATCCTGTTAAAATGATTGACCTCTGAGACTTGAACACTGAAATGGGATAAAAAGCTTCCAAGTAAAAATTTATGTCATTTGAGATTTTCAGGCATCTTATACTCTGTCTCAGGGATTGGCAACCTTTGGCATGTGGCCTGCCAGGGTAAGCCCCCTGGCGGGCCGGGCTGGTTTGTTTATCTGCAGTGTCCACAGGTTTGGCCGATCACAGCTCCCACTGGCCACAATTCTCCGCTCCAGGCCAATAGGACTGCGGTAAGCAGTGTGGGTTGATGGATGTGCAGGTAAACAAACTGGCCCGGCCTGCCAAAAGGCCTATCCTGGTGGGCTGTGTGCCAAATGTTGCCGATCCCTGCTCTGTCTTTTATAAGGTTAGAGTCAACCTATCACACCTTTTCCATAGTGTTTGGAAAATAAACCAGCAACATGGGTTTATTTCATTATGGTTATTTTATCTCTATTTCTAATACTTCTTTTCATCTAATATTACTTGAATTGGGTCTTGGAAATGTTACCTAGGGCAATTACTAATAGATGCCACAGAAAGAGAACCTTAATTTTGATCTTAGGAAGAGGGAGAACCACGATTAGGTAATGGCTTGATACACAGACGAAGCTGCACTTCCTCCATCACCTCAAATTATGCCAATGATGGCCAAGGCAGCTAGGGTTTGGAGAAGTGAATGATCTGAAAGGTCTTAGACTTTATCCAATGTAATACAGAAAATATAACAGGGTAGTCTGTGACCATACTATGAAATTACATGATCCCACCATCAGAGTGAGCCTCCAACGTTTGCCATCAATGCCTTCATAGGTTAGTTAAGTATTTATTATTAGTCTCATTTTATAGCTGGGAAACTGAGGCAGAGGTGGATCAAGTGACTTGTCTAAGCTCTCTCAGAAAGTCTGTGGCACAGCTGGGAAGTGAACAAAGGCATCTTAGTGGAACCATTCATTCTCTCCAGACTCATTCTCTCCAGACTAACCTTTTACTGGGGGGAGGTAAAGGGTTAGTAAAAACTTGTAAAGACGACAATGTGGCTACCATTTTGACAGTGTACTCACTGCTATTACCTGTCAATCTTTGGACCTGGGCAGAGAATGCTTCTTTTGCATTGTCTCACTGTGCCTACCAGATCAAAGGAGCTGCTGTCTTCAGGCATAGGCAAGATCAAAGCTACCATGCCTACTTGTTTGCTCATGTAAGCAAACTCCTATTGCATGAAAAAGTTGCTTTTTCCTGCCATAACACAAACAGGACCCAACAATGCACTAAACTTCCTATTGCCGCATTAAAATGCTACATATGCTCCCTGAATGGTTATAAGATTAAGTGTAAAGTGATCTGCTCTCAGTTCCAGAAAACGCAACCTCATTAGCTTTTGCACTTGCTGACCAATGAGCTTTATATTCACAACCTCTTTGAATTCCTTGGTCATGATTACTTTTCTTTTCTAACCCATTAAAGTGCACTCTCTTTCCACACTGTCCTTATTATCGTCATGTTTCCAGCAGACAGGATAACACAAGAACAGTCAAAGTGTGTCAGACTGATCGTCCATCTATTCCAGTATCCTGTATCCAACAGTGGCCAGTACCAGACCTTCAGGAGGAGCATGCAGAATTGGGGGGAGGGGGCTGGCCATAGCCACCTGTTTTCCCCTTTATATACTGGCATTCTATTTTCTGTCTCTTTCCTAATAGTTCCTAACATTCTGTTAGCCTTTTTGACCACTGCAATGAACCAAGAGCAGGGAGTCTGTCCCTCTTGTGTGCTCAGTGTGCCCTGCTATGCTGACTCCCAATGCAGAAGAGGAAGTCATCTGATTCTAGTGCAGGGGAGACAAAGGCTGGACCAGAGAAGAGGGAAAGGAGTAGGAGGGGACTAGAGGGAAGAGAAGCGAAACTGCCTGGGAGCTGGAGGAGAGGCATGACTCTGTTTGGGCAAGAAGACTGACTGGGAACCAGTGGGGATGGAAGTGACAGGAGACACAGATTGGACAAGGAGTTAAGAGAAGGGAAACTGGGACTGGCTGGGCAAGGGAGACTGGGACAAGAAGCCTCAGGAGTGGATACTGAAACTGTTTGAGAATGGGGCTGGTATGAGACTGGGAAAGGAACAGGTTGGAGAGGATGGGGAAGAAGGGGTCAAGCTTGGGGAAAATGGGGAGAAGAGTTCATGTCCATTAGGAAGTGCCTGCATTAAGACTGATTGTGCAACCTTAATTTGGTCTACTTGTGCATATACATTATGAGAACTACATGATCATACACTTTTTGCACAGGACCCTGCCTCATTAAGTGAACAGAATGGATGGTGTTCAACTAATAAGCAGCTATTCAGTTTTGTTTTACAGTAGACTCTCAATTATCCAGGATTGGGTTAACCAGAATGTGGATTAACCAGGATGTCAAAAAAAATATGCGCAACTCGCAGGGCCGGCTCTGGCTTTGTTGCTGCCCAAAGCACACAAAAAAACCCACCCCACCAGGGTGCAGGGCAGCCAGTGAACCAACACCTCCTCCCCCTGGTGCAGGGTGGCTGGTGAACCAACTCCTTCCCCCCCATATTTCCTAAGGATGGTGATTATCCGGGATTTTATTAACCAGGATTAATTTTTTTCCTATCATCCTGGATAATCGAGAGTCTACTGTATTCTCAATGTATGGTCTTAGTTCTTATGTATTCGCACTATTCAAACACTACTATGCACACAGAATGTCCTTGAGCTTTTCTATAGAACTCACCACTACCGAACCTGAGTGCTTCACAAACATGAATTGATATTCAAAACACTCCTGTGAAATGGGTATTATCATCAGCATTTTATAAATGGACAGCTAAGGCACAATGAGATTAAGATTTAAAAATATGCATTAACTTTGGTCACCAAATATGAGATACCTAAGAACTGCTTTTTCAGAGTACTTTAATATTATATCGTACTTAATATATTCAGGTACATTTCTGATTTTCTTCAGTTGCAGCTGTGAGTGCTCAGCACTTCTGCCAAAGAGACCATAGTGTCTCAAGATGGACACTCATAAAATTAGGAGGAATTCACAATGAGTTCACCTATGAAAAATTTGGTTTGAGTGATTTGACCAGCCTCACATAACAGCTCTATAAAGAGAAACTCCAGTTTCAAATGATGGCATTCGGCTGTCTTCTCCGTGAGACTATGCCCTCTCTTCCTGCAATTCTCTCTCTCACTCGCTGGGCAACTCCTAAATGTCTGATGCTAGACTTTTTAACGTTGAGTGAGAGAGTGAGTGTATGTCTGTCTCCAAGTTTAACAGTCTCCTACAGCAATCATATGTATGACCAGACCTTTATTTTTTTATACCCTCAAACTATCTTCACTCCTCCAATTTTGACACTACACAAATACTTATGTAGCGATCTTAGAGCGTCTTCTAGCAAGTTCATGAGAAGTAGAAACCAGATTCTAATGGCACTGCTGGCTGTTTGTTTAGATAATTAGATGTCTGTGCATAATGGTATACTATAGTTTCACCATTTCCAACATTCACTTGTCTGAGGAATTCTTTGTTCACAACACAAGAAACATTACCAGTTTGATTTAGATTGTCCACTCCTTGTGGCAGGGAGCTGGCACTGGGTGAATACAACTGTGCTAAGCACACTATGGGCATCAAATAACTTGATCTAAAAAAATCCCTATGTTGTGTAGGTTGGTAGAGAGAAGAAAAACATTACTTGTTTGATTTCCACAGAGATTTCAGAGAGTAAGTCCAGTGGGTAAGGCATGAACCTGGGATATGGGAGACGGGGGTTCAATTCCCAGCTCCACCACAGAGTCCCTTTGTTATCCTGATAGTCATTTAGATCTTGACTTCACTCGCGAAAAGGTGTCATTTTACAAGGTAGGAACTAATGGTGATAAAAATACACCATTTCCCACCAGGGTGAACATGCCAATATGTATAAAATGAGGATAATAATGGTACAGGTGTTGTGAGGATAAATTCACAGAAGATTGAGTAGTGCTCAGATACTAATATAACAGGGGCTACCGAATTATCTAAACTACATGTGAATACCGAAAATTATCAAGTTACCCAATGTCTTGCTTCTCCTTCCCTAAAACTTTGTAAATTCATGACAATAACTCTTTTCAAGGAAACATTTATCAATTTTCTTAGAGAATACTAAAACTATGTCAAGAATATTCTATAGTAATAGCTCCATTGTCTTTAATTTTTAATAAGGCTCATTTGCTCTACAAATATCATATAAAAATGTAGCATGAGACAGAAAGCCGATAATATGACTTGCAAAACTAAAAATAAACTGATTAGTACAATAGCCAGCACCCTACTGTCTAATCTGGGTTTCTGGCATCTCTTACATGCAAGCTACATCAGATAAAGACAATACTTACTGACTTCATGAAGAACTACCAGATGCTACCTTTCCGTGGTTGTGTGAAATTGTATTTTATTTGCCACACAAATGTGGAAACTAGGATGGATCACAGTGAATGAAAACCAAAGATTTCAGACAACAAAATGCAATTGGTAGTAAATATTTAACAAACTAATTGTGTCATTAATATAAATTTTTACCCATAACTTCTTAATGTAAAGCAACATAAAAAGGAAATACCTACTACCTGAACAAAAAAATTAGACTTCATGATCTCTCCTTTCATTGCAGAATTATATTTTTAACCATCAACTAGAACTTCAGAAAAGCAGTTAACTCTGTTTCTTTTCTAATCAAATGAAGAAAAAACAGAGGTGGCAGGAATAGACATGCAAAAAGGCAAGAAAGTGTTCCAAATTGTAAAGGAATGTTCACAAACTCTGAAATTATTATTTTAGGTTTTCAGGGTCCTAGTTCAGAACTCCATTTGCAGGGAAAAAACTTCAAGTAATTTATATATCATTTAACACCTACACTTCATATGCAAGGTTAAGATACCTTACATTAAGTAAATAATAATCACTTTCCTACTGGGCTGCTCAAGTGACACCAACATGATAGGGAGGGGTAGGCATGATTTGCTTCTCTTTAGAGGCAGAGCTAAAGAAAGACAAAACCAGAAATAAAGACTGTCTGGAAAGCAAGAGAAAAGTAGAGTAGGGAGAAATTAGCTCTTCAGAAATCAAGTTATTTAATTAACAGCAATTTTTTTTTTGTTAATGATTTGCCAGAGACTTCTCAAAGCAAACTCAGAGTCCAAACATTGGCAAACAAGGGTGCAGTAAAACTCTTAATGCTTTGAGACAGATTTTCACTGCACAATGTCCACTGCCATGAATGGACATGTTTGCATGAAGAGATAAAAAACATTTTTACAACTGGAAAGAGAACCTAATAGCCATTTGGCTTCAAGTGAGTTACACTGGTCAAGAGCCCCCGCAGACTTGGAAGAAAAATCATAGGAAAATAGTGAGTTAGTGATGCAAACAAGAGATAATCTCATTGCTAGAATATTAAAACAGAGATAGGAGACATGGAAGCTCATAAAACTGACAGACCTGTAATTAACTATAGAAGAAAGATGTGACAGATAAAGTTATTCACTCCCCTGAAGTAGTAAGCCTTCCTTCAGTTCAATTCTTTGCTACTGAGAAAACCCCCTAATGTTTTTAAATACAGCAGTTCATCCTTGTTTCTTTCGAGTCTTAATTATAAAATCTCCCTGATACAATGAGGTTATAGTACTTTTAGGCCAAATTGCATTAAAACACTCTACAATTCTACTAGAGCACCTCTTTAAAAAATATTTTGAATTAGTTTTTTAGAAATGTAAAACCTCTATTGAGACAATGAAGGCAAACATTCAATACTTACCTTTATTTTTATAGAATCATTATAAATAATTAGCAATAAGAGGACATGATTAACCTCCAATCAGTGCATAAAGCCTTTGAATGTTTTACATGACTTATCACTCTAAAATTGGTTGTGTTTTCAATTCTACTGCTTGTTTAAAAAACAATGAAAAAAATGCATAATGTCAACTTTTTGACATGGCCAGAGCATGTTACACTGGTAAATAATGAAGCATAATAATGGATGGACCACTAAAAATACGCATTTGTCTGCAAGATGCACTTGGTCTACAAATCTGCACTCTATCATTTATTTAGTCTTTCTAATGAGCACGTGAAGTTATGTAAGTAAGGAGAAAACTAAGCACATCTCCATTCTTCAAAAGATAGAAGTATAGAAGAAAGCTGTCAGTTTTACAAGATATTTTCTCCTCTCCAAAGCCACATGAAACTAGAGTAATTAATGATAATGACTTATACATGTGCAATGAGATGAGATGCGAGGCGTAATAGTTTAAAGGCTAGGAGTGACTCTAAGGAAAACATCTAGGACCTACAAAACAGGCTGAGCAATGCACCCCAGAAGACCTATGGTGGTTCTAAGTACAAGTTGCCCTCTTAACAGCCTTTCATTTTACTAAAATTACTCCAGAAAAAAGTGAGAGGAAAATACATACAGATAAATTCTTTAAGTTATAAAAAATACCTAGCAATTAATGTGAAAACTGGCAACCCTTATGCTTACTATTACATTACAAACATTGTACAACAGCAATTGGCTGCTGGAAAACTGGAGTATAAGTGGTAACAGTGAACCATCAGTTTTAGTCTAAGAAGCAGACAGTATTGGTCAAAATGGAAAAAGAAAATAGCTCCAAGATTTGGTAAAATCTCTCAAGTCTGAATCACTAAGGAAGATCGGTCATCTTGCTTCCACTGAGCTACTACTTTGCACACAGGGGTTTCACTTATTCCATGTTAAGTCCAAATCATGAAATATGAAATACTTCTCAAAAGGACTGGTTCTGGAAACTTGATTTAAAAATTATGCTAAACTGAAGTAAATTACTGATTCACAAAAACTAGATCATCAGGATTGCATTTTCTGCCTTGCTCAGGTATTCCTGCTTTACCTTAAGAATAAAAAATTATTTACTTCATCCCCTGGCTAAGTAGAAATATAGTTTTCAAATCAAGTATGAAAAAATGTTAGAAGCCGATTTACATTATAAAAAATGTAATCTCACTAGCATATTCAACTCAATTTTTCCTTGCCAATTTTAAAAAAAAGTTTTTAAAAAAGATTTATTTTAGGCAGTCTCACACTGTTGGTAACGTTTTATTGGTAAACTATGGTGGTGCTGTTTTCTCATTATCATAGTAGTAAGGATTTGCCCATAAATGGAAAAAAGGCTGAAAAATTACTGCTGTTATTCATTTTGGTAGATTAAAAGACACGACCATGTGCACATTATATAGATAAATTACAGGCAGAGTTGGTAACATTGCCTATTATTAAGGTCGCCCAACTATTCCTATCAGACTGTCTTTTCAGTTGGATATAACTTTTGGCTAACTTTACCTGTTTGGGTTGAAGTTTTCCATGCTGGGTGCCTGTATCAGGCTCAACATTTTTAGAAGATTTCAGACAAAACAATTCAGTTATCTTTGAGAAGGAGGCTAAGGAAAAATAGGCCCATGTTAAAATTCCATTTCTTTCAGAAGCTTGAGCATTCTCATGCTTTGGAGCAGAGACTTGAAATTTGGCAGGTGTAGTCTGTGTCAGGGTTGTGGCTTTTGCTGTTTCCATGAAAAATCTGCCTAAATTTGGCCAAGTCATATGCCTTTAAAAAAAAATTACAGTTTGGACATGCTTAGTTGTGTCTTCTTAGACCTTAGCAGCCAATTCCCCCAAAATTTCATCTGCACTGAGCATGCTCCAGACTGGGAATTAGCAGAGCTTTCTCTTCAATTGCAGTTCTCAGTTACTGTGAGCTATGTTGGGTCCTGATCCCCAGAACAGAGAACCTGTCTTTTCTGTGCTCTCAATGAGCCCCTGCTGGCTTAAAGGAAGAAGCTGCTTGATACTGATTCAGCAGTAAGAAAAATAACCTAGGGAAAAGATATGGAATCTGAGGACTGATTTCAAAAGGAACCAGGATACCGTGAATGTGGCTGGATAAAGAATTCCTAAAAGGGGTTTAAGACTGGTATCCAGTGCAGACAGGGAACTGGGAATGGCAGGGCAAGAAGACTGGGGCCCTGTCTTCACTACCACTTTAATTCGATGTTAACGACATTAGGTCGAATTAAACGTGTACCTGTCTTCACATACATGCTCTTAACGTCGATGTAAAGGGCCCTCAAGATCGAAATTGGAACTCCTGCCTGACGAGAGAAGTAAGGCTAATTTCGACATTCCAAGCTCGACTGTGGGCTAGTGAAGACGGAACCGACATTAATAGCCTCCAGAGGCTGTCCCACAATGCTCCATTCTGACCGCTCTGGACTGCCTCACTGCTCCACTGTGACCGCTCTGCACTGCACTCTGAACTCGCTGCTCTGGCCAGGTAGATAAGACCCGGGAACATTTGAATACCATTTCCTGTTTGGTCAGCGTGGCCAGCTCACCTGAACTGCTCAGTCGCCATACAGAGCAATCAGCAGCACTAGCCGCCATGCAGAGCTCAGCATCACAAGACTCCATGCAGAGCTCATCTACCCTGGAGACCAGCCAGAGGAGAAGAGCTCCAGCATGGTCCACTCGTGAGGTGCTGGATCTCATCACTATCTGGGGAGAGGAATCCGTGATGTTGGAACTACGAAACAACAAACTGAATGCCAACACCTATGGAAGAGTCTCCAAGGCCATGCTAGAAAGGGGCCACAACAGGGACACCACACAGTGCCGCGTGAAAATTAAGGAGTTGCGGCAATCGTTCCAGAAAGCCAAGGAGGCAAACGGACGATCAGGGGGCGCGCCACGGACATGCAGGTTCTACAATGAACTAAATGTGATAATGGGGGGCGCCCCCACCACCATCGCGCCGGTCTGCGTGGACTCCACCGATGGGATAATCGTCAGGGAGGAGACTGATTCCGAGGACGACGACCATGAAGAAGAGGAAAATCTCAGCAGGAGCCCAGCGGAGAACCCGTGTTCCCAGAGAGCCAGGAGCTGTTTGTCACCCTGGAGCCAGTACCCTCCCAAGCCTCCCAGGGGGGTAAGTGTTTCTTTTTTAAGTGATTACATGACGCGTGATTTTGTAAAGGAAGCATTTATTAATGAGTAACTTGCCCTAAGGAATTAGGGTGTTTTCACTGCTGGTCAATTTCTACTCAAAGAGTTTGTCAATATACTCCGGGATTGACCGGAAGTCCTCCGCGGGCATTTCAATGAAGCTATCCAGGAGGTAGCGATGAATCCTCCGCAGCAGATTTCTGGGGAGAGCCGCCTTATGTGGTCCCCCGTGATAGGAGACCATCCCACACCACGAAAGTAGTAAGTAGTCTGGTATCATTGTGCAGGCTAGCATTGCGGCGTATGGACCAGGACTTTGCATGGAGTCAAGGAGCATGCGCTCTCTCTCTCTCTCTCTGAGAAATTCTCAGCAAAGTGATGTCATTCATGGTTGCCTGTTTGAAATAGGGACTGCAATTACTAGGGAGATAAAGATTCCCAGCTGCAAAGAACTCTTTTCTGCTGAGGACCGACCAACCGCAACCCTCCCCCCCCCCCCCCGAACGCTGACCGCCCGTCCCCCCCTCCCCCCCGCCCGTAGCGGTAGCTAGCAGGGAACCAGAGCAGTCTGCAAGCGGTTGCTTCCGCTTCAGATCCAACGCGAACCAACCCCCTCCACCCAAGCCCGTAGCGGTAGTAGCTAGCAGGGAATCTGAGCAGTCCGCAAGCGGTCTGAGGAGCCCCAAAAAGACCTTAGCCCTTAGCGAGAGATTTTTTGGCATTTGCTTTGCAGTTTGCGGTTTCAGTGGGAGCCAGCCACGCGGTGGGGGGAAGGGGGCGGGGTTACTCTACAATATGCAAGCGCCACTTTTAACTTACCATGGCCGGCTGCACGGTGATTTCAGAAGCCGTCTTGGGCTGAGGCACGCATATGTGTCTGAGATGCTCTGACTTTTCTGTGAGCTAGTCAGTCACTTTTAGGTGTAGAACATGACCTTGTACAGAAATCATATCAGGCCTCTGAATACTGAGGTTGCAAATGGCATAGTACTCCCATTGTGTACCGTCCGAGACTGCATCTGCCTCCTAACCTTGAATGTATCTGTCTCATAACTTTCAAACTTTCTTTGCCCACATTCGCACACAGATGAACAATTATCTCAGAATCCCCCGGCCTGCTCCTCCCGCCGTGCACCGCAGATAAGAAAGCGTAAAAAGAAAACGTGAACGCGCGATGAGATGTTCAGTGAACTCGTGGAGAACTCGCGCGCTGAGGCAGCCCGCCAGATGAACTGGAGGGAAAGAATGATACAGGCAAGGGATCGAGAGAGAGAGGCAAGGGATCGAGAGAGAGGGGCAAGGGATCGAGAGAGAGGGGCAAGGGATCGAGAGAGGCAGGAATGGAGAGCCGCTGCAGAAAAGAGGGAAGAGCGCAAGGAAAGACGCATGGATGCTTTCCTCCACATAATGGAGGACCAGAGCGACATGCTGCGATCTCTGGTGGAGCTGCAGCATGCCCAAAGACCACCTCTGCAGCCCCTGTGTAACCACCTCCCCCCCTCCCCAACTCCCACAGCTTCCCCACCCAGACGCGGGGTGAGAACACGGGGGGGCAAGCTCCGTGGGCCGCTCCACTCTACCCCACAAGCCAGCAGAAGCAGCAGCAGCAGCAGGCTGACGTTCTAGGAAAACTTTTAAAAGCTGCTGTGTCTTGCCCACCCCTCCTCTCCCCCCTTCCCACCCCCCCTCCTCTGTCCGCTCCTCCCCCACTGCGACTGCCGGTTTCCCTCCAGGATACCAGGACAGTGATCCCCTGTATTTGTATTTCCGATTAACCAATAAAGGAACCATGATTTTTCAAACAGTGATTTTATTTCCTCTGCAAGCGTGTGGAGGGGGGAGGGAAAGAATGGGGAGGGGGGAGGGAAAGAGGGTTCAAGGGCAGCAGGCTTAGAGCACAGCAAGGGAGCAGATTCTCAAACGCCATCTCAGCCACTCATAAAACTGTCTTTCAAGGCGTCCCTGAGGCGCAGGGCCTCACGGTGTGCTCTTCTACTTTCCCTGCTGTGTGGCTGCTCATAAGTAGCAGAAAGTAAATTTGCCTCTGCCTCCCAGCCCGCCATAAACGTTTCCCCCTTGCTCTCACAGATATTGTGGAGCACAGAGCAAGCAGCAATAACAATGGGGATATTTCTCTCGCGGATGTCTGAGCGAATCAGTAAGGAACGCCATCTCCCCTTCAGACAGCCAAATGCACACTCTACGGCCATTCTGCACTTGCTCAGCCTGTAGTTGAACAGCTCCTGACCCCTGTCCAGGGCTCCTGTGTAGGGCTTCATAAGCCAGGGCATTAGGGGGTAGGCTGGGTCCCCAATGATCACGATCGGCATTTCGACCCCCCCCACAGAAATTTTCTGGTCGGGGAAGAAAGTGCCTTGCTGCAGCTGTCTAAAAACCCTAGAGTTCCTGAACACTCGAGCGTCATGAAGCTTTCCCGGCCACCCCACGTACAGGTCGGTGAAACGTCCCTTGTGGTCAACCACTGCTTGCATGACCATTGAGTAATATCCCTTCCGGTTTCTGTACTTGGCGGCCTCGTGGTCCGGTGCCAGGATAGGGATATGAGTCCCATCTATAGCCCCACCACAGTTAGGGAATCCCATGGCGGCAAAGCCATCTATTGTGGCTTGCAGGTTTCCGAGGTTTATAACCCAGTGTAGCAGCCGCTCGACGATTGCCCTGCTTACTTGCATCACAGCAAAGCCCACTGTAGACCTACCCACCCCAAACTGATTCGCCACTGACCGGTAGCTGTCTGGCGTTGCAAGCTTCCAGAGGGCTATCGCCACTCGCTTCTCCACTGTAAGGGCCGCTCTCATTTTGGTATTCCTGCGCCGGAGGGCCGGGGACAGCAAGTCACAAAGTTCCATGAACGTGCCCTTTCGCATGCGGAAGTTTCTGAGCCACTGGGAGTCATCCCAGACCCGCAGCACTATGCGGTCCCACCAGTCCGTGCTTGTTTCCCTGGCCCAGAATCGGCGTTTGATGGCATGAGCCTGCCCCACTGCCACCAAATTTGACAGATTGTCAGTCGCCCTACTTCCAAAACAGTCAGTGTCCCTGTTGTCCCCGCTGTGCACATCCTTGTCCATCTCCTCCTCACTGTCGTCGGGTTCCAGAAAGCGCATTCCCCGGATCGCATTCCTCCTCTGCAGACGGTGCAGCATGAACTCCGCAACCGTGATCGAGGTCCTCACAACGGCCATTACTGTTTCCGTGGTGTCAGCGGGCTCCATGCTTGCAGTGCTATGGCGTTAACATGGCGCGGAGAAAGGGCGCGAATTATGGGATGCCTACCCACAGTGCACCGCTCGTAATGGGGGTCGGCGGCGCGGAAAAAGGGCGCGAAACTTGGAAATGCCTACCCATAGTGCAGCACTCGAAATGGTGCCTGCTGGGGGATCAGGGAACTGTGGGATAGGTACCCACAGTGCAACGCTCGCTATGTCGACGCTTGCAAAAGTTGTGCGGACAGACACTGTCGACTTGCTGTGCTTTGCTGTGCCTAGTGAAGACACACAATATCGACTGCATACAGTCGCGTTCACAACATCGAAATAAAGGAAATCGAACTACTGCTGTAGTGAAGACATACCCTGGGACTGGGATGAGGAACCAGGGTGGGAAACATACATGACTAGAAAAGAGACAGATTGAAGGGGACGGGACAGAGGTGTCAGTGCCCATTACAGCATACTTCCCTCCAGAGCTTGAAATGGAAACCAGGAATTCCTGAGTCTTACCATTCTTCTGCTGCCAGCAAATATCTGTGAAACTCATCAAGAAAAAGTGTCCCATTTGCTTCTAATTGCTGGTCCACAGAGAGGATAACAACCTACTACTATCATTTATGCTGTTAGCACAAGTGGCAAAGATTTAAGTGGTGGATCTAAAGGTTGGAATCCTGCTGATGACTCGTGTGTGTCATGTGATGCTACAAGATGAATTTTCTGTTTTTTTGTTTTTATAAAGAAAAAGCATTGGTCACCCTCACAACAAAAACAGGTGACAATTAACTATTTCAGACCAGTTGGCATTTCAGTTTTGGATTAAATAATTCCCAACACTACCTGACTAATTTTTTACTTTAACTAATACTGGGCTACTTACCAGATTTACTAACACTCTCACTAATGGCCCAGAAGCTGTTAAAAGGCGAGAATTAGGCAGTCTCTTGCCTACCAGCCCCCCTAGGAATTACATGTGACAGAAGTCTCTCATAACATGGTCACGGTGGTGGAGAGTCTCTGAAGATTATTGTTGGTAAGATTTTCACCTATGTTTACATTTCAGACCCTCTTTTCAAATCCCACCTCCATACAAGCCAACAACAGCTGCTGAGGAATGTACGCTTTGGTATTTTCCATTTAGTACCGTATATTTCGGCGTATAAGACGCCTTTTTAACCCCCAAAAATATTCTCAAAATTAGGGGGGGGCGTCTTATACGCCGAATATATGAACCCTGGACCCTGAGCACCGGGCAGCTGGAGCTGGGGAGGCTGCAGGTGGCCCGGCGGGCGGGGCGGCGCTTCCCCCCCGAGCCCACCCGCATGTGTTCGGGGCCGGCGGGGAACGGGAGCAGCTCGGGCCCCGAGGCTCCTGGGAGCGCCCGCCCGCGCGGCAGGGACGGGAGAGCGGCGCGCTCCCAGCAGCCAGCCCGCCCGCGCGGCGGGGACGGGAGAGCGGCGCGCTCCCAGCAGCCCGCCCGCGCGGCGGGGACGGGAGAGCGGCGCGCTCCCAGCAGCCCGCCCGCGCGGCGGGGACGGGAGAGCGGCGCGCTCCCAGCAGCCCGCCCGCGCGGCGGGGACGGGAGAGCGGCGCGCTCCCAGCAGCCCGCCCGCGCGGCGGGGACGGGAGAGCGGCGCGCTCCCAGCAGCCCGCCCGCGCGGTGGGGACGGGAGAGCAAGGCGCTTTTTGTGTGTGGTGGTGGTTTTTTGTTTTTTTTTTGTGTGTGTAATCCGGCTTTTTTACTTAAAAACTCGGGGGTCGTCTTATACGCCGGAGCGTCTTATATGGCGAAAAATACGGTAAATACTGAGATCCCCAGCTTAAATATTTTCAGTGGAGGTGAACATACCAATTTGCATCAAAGTCAGTGGTCTCCCTATGATTTGGGGAGCGGGTTACTTTACTTTGGCTCTCTCTACTGATTACCTGGCGGTACAGCAGTTCTACATAAAAAGTATTTATTTTTAGTTTTTAAATTTTTCAAAGACAAAAAGATGGATTATTCTGGTAAAAAATATCTATTTTGGCTCATGGGGGTATTCTTGACCAGACTACAACAATTTTAAAAAGGTATATCAAATTACTGTACTTAACCAATATCTCTGAACAAGTAAGTCCAATATTACCACTTCAGAAACCTATAAGACAACAAGATTGGCACCATTCCCTCATCACTGACTTACATGAAGCACTTTATCACCAATGACTTAATTGCATTTTATTTTTGAAGCTACAATTGCTTTATGAGAAAAGGTTATTAAAAAGGCTATTGACCTGTCACTCAGAGAGTGTGAAAGAAAATGCCACCTTCAGCTTTCAACTTTGAAACTTCACACCTCTGAATACAGAAACTCATCCTAGATAAACGCAAGCTCTCTCAGAATCAAATCAGCACATACCTATCATCACTCCCCCTTCCTTCTGGATCCACCTCTTCTTCAGAGGCCTGATGAATATAGTTTACAACTAATTTAAAACTACATACAGTATCTGGCAGTCTCAAAGTGCAATCTATTTTAATAGTGTGATGGTTTAGGTGAAATATATGCTTCGTTGTCACATAATCTACTTACTGCGTCTATGTAATAGCCCTCATCATCTTTGCATTCTTTTCTACCTGCTTTTAAAAGTGTCTTTGCATTATGAGTCATTACTCAGGGGTAAATGTTTTAAGCAGGTTTTCCTTATGCTTCTAACCTTTTTATATAATAACGAACTCAGCACAGGTATAGAAAAACAAGCTTGTAATGAGAATGTGTCTTCAATCTAATTTATGGGAGGACTATGCATCTCTCCACAATGAAAACTAACTTGGGCTTTGCTAGAATACTCAAGCCGCTGTCTGAGCACACAAAGGCCATAATATCTTCAGTGCAAAATTGTACTTAAGAGTCTGTCAAAGTTTCTTTTAAATTTTGCTTGTTAAATCGTATTTATTCCCCTTCACTCACATACCTTGTGAGTCATTTGCAGAGAATCTTAACTAAGACCCAGAGGTCAGCTTTGGATATATAAATGCCAAATATTTGTTTTCTCACTGTACAAGTCTAATGGTGGAAAGCACTTATTGGAATCCAATGATCATACACTAAATTGTTATTGGTCGGGGTAAACTAGACATTTATTTCTCTCACACCAGAATATTACATTATGACTTACTGAACAATAAGGAAATTCAGAAAAATGTAAATAGTTTTAAAGGGATGCAAAATAGTTTTAAAAGACAAAGCACTATTTAGGTTTTCTATTTTTCAGTATGTACAGTTTAAGCACTTTAGAATCTAAAGCAGCCATCTGCTTTTATACATAAGGCAAAAATAATATTAAATGAGAATACTCTGTAAATTTGTTGCATAAGAACCAGATTCTTGATGCTGAGACGCTTGAAGTCTGTATATCCCAGAGGTCAACTGGAATCTGGAGAACAGAACCCAATTGTCCTTTATTAAGCACCCCAAAGACACAATAAAATTAGTATTATTGTTGCAATAATATTTTCTTAATAATATATATTTATTGTATCTTACTAACCCTTAGAATGCATAAAACAGACATTTAAAAAATTTAGAGAGCCGAACACCGCTGTTAAAAACAATTAGAACTACTGGTGCTGGCATAAGCTGGCATCTAAGTAGACCACCTGGTCCAAAGAAGAGGGAAGTGACATGCAAATGCTACAGTGCGGGAATGGTATACAAAACTAAATAATTTACAAGATTTCCCACATTTTGGAAAGTATATATATAATTGGCAGAGCTAGACCTCAAAAAAAAAAAAGTGTTAATAAGGACAGAGTGTAATAGAGTTTGCGCTTTCATGGCATCCTGGCAAAAGGGATCTCAACAACTATCTTCTACAGTTTATTACATTTCTTATAAATGACTTGCTATTGGTATACATGTACCCTGAGGCAAGAGGTAATGGGAGTGTAAATACACATATAAATTAACAAAGAATGGCCTATCTGTGCACAGGGTGCTATCAAAAGACTAGGGTGACCAGCCAGCAAGAGTGAAAAATCGGGACATGGGATGGGGGGTAATAGAAGCCTCTATAAGAAAAAGACCCCAAAATCTGGACTGTCCCTACATAATCGGGACATCTGGTCACCCTACAAAAGACCAACTGATTAGAAGCAAAACAGACAATTCAAGCGCTGAAGTTTCCCTGTGAATTTATTGTTGTTTTACTTAATTTTTCAGAATCCTGTGAAATTCCTTCCAAAATGTGCCCTTGTTTCTGAAAAGCAAGGTTTTCCTAAGACCCAATTTATGTTCATTTCCACTTTATTTGGTGTTCAATGATCATCTTTACTTTGGCACTGCATGCTGCTAACTAGGATGCGAATCGTCACCTACTGCACAGGGTCTCAGCTTTAATTAATTTGCCAAGCTCAGAAGTTGAAGTTACTGGAGTTTGTTTACACTCTAAAAAGTGTGCATGGCTTCAGCTCACTTCAGAACCACTTGCATTAGAGAAATTCTTCTGCTTTTCTTTAAAATGGCGTCTGCTACCATTTTAGAACTCATACAGGAGTGGAAGAGAAACATCTAAAGCGAGTGAGTGATGTGATTTTTTTTTTTTTTTTTTTTTTTGGATACTGTCCAGAATGTAAAGGTTTCAAGGGCACAGCCAGAGTTTTCTTGGAATGGATAAATTGTAATTGCTGTTGCAGCTGCAACCTTAGGTAGAGCTCTGAGGATTTCAAGCATATCTTATAATATTTATGACAAATATAATAATTCAAGTTTAATATTTTACTTGTATTAATCTGTGTTATAGCAAACCAGAAAAACACACTTTACTCAGACTCAAGGATTTATATGTAACTCATGTTTTTCAGAAAGTATTTTCAATTATTTCCATTGTGCATCCTTACTTCCTTTACGGGATGGCCTGCAAGACAGTCAGACCATAGAAACCAGCATCCTGCCTCTAAAACAGGGGTGGGCAAGCTATGGCCCGCAGGTCACATTTGGCCCACGGGCCCCTTCTGCCTGGCCCCCCGAGCTCCCAGATGGGGAGGTTCACCACGGCCCCTCCCTTGCGGCCCCTCCTCCCCTGCAGCCTCAGCGAGCCGCATGGGCAGCGCTCTGGCCCGTAGTTTCTGCTGGTGGCTTCGGCGGTGCTGCGCGCTCCACACACCTGCAGGGCATAGCTCCCGTGGGCCGTGCAGAGCCAGACACGCTGCGCGGCGTGGTAAGAGTGCTGGGCAGTTGGATAGGGGGCAGTCAGCAGGGACAGGGAGCAGTTGGATGGGGCGGAGGTTCTGGGGAGGGGTGATCAGGGGACAGGTGGGTTATATAGGGCGTGGGAGGGTTGGATAGGAATAGGGGCAGTCGGGGACAGGGAGAAGGGGGGACAGGTGGAGTTCAGGGGGGCAGTTCTGGTGGGGGTCTCAGGAGGGGGTGGTCAGGGAACGAGGAACAGGGAGTTCAGATAGGGGATAGGGTCCGGGGTGGTGGTGGTTGGGAGTGGGGGGCGGGTCTCTGGAGGGGGCGGTCAGGGGACAAGGAGCAGGGGGTGTTGCATGGGCTGGAGGTTCTGAGAGGGGCAGTCAGGTGGTGAGAAGTGGGTGGAGGACAAATAGGGGATGGGGCAGGCTGTTTGGAGAGGCACAGCCTTCCCTACCTGGCCCTCCATACAATTTTGGAACCCTGACGTGGTCCTTGCGCCAAAAAGTTTGCCCACTCCTGCTCTAAAAAGTATACAAGTTAAAATATGGACTCAAGTCATTATGGAGCTTCCTAAAATCTCGATGATTTGAGGATCAAATCTTTAGGCCTCAGTGTTGCTGGGGCTTCTTGCTTTATGCAAACATGTAGTTCCTTTGGTGTCAATGTACTGTCTGCATAATACTAAGCACATAAGGCAGTCTTTAGTTTGAAGGATATCCACTGCTTAAAGAGTAGTGAGGTTTGAAGTAGGTAGAGCCAGGCTCAAAAGTCTAACATGGACAGGAGTTGTGAAAAGACAAATTCTGATTTCAAAACAGAGAATGTTTGAAACCGTTTGTCTTCTTTTAATATGATAATGTAGCAAACATTCTTTTTGAAAAACTCTCGTAACAGTTTCCATACATATATCAAATAAACACGTGTTTTGGAAACAGATTTTTAATTTACCAATTTTACAATACTGTATTTCACAAGAGAACACAAAGTCAATCACCTGCCAAAACATGAATCATAAAGTTGATATTCTAAGGACATGCCAATAATTTGTTCCATAAATATCTCACAAAACTGGATTCACTGAAAGAGTGATGTTTCTGCCGACAAATATTTTCTAAATGTTATACTGATTAAAGGTGGCTAAGCAAAGTGGACAAATACAAAGCTGTGCGTTGACTCTACCAACTACATATCAAAAATTATAAAACTCATACTCTGCAAAAAGTTTAGTTACAAACATCACATTTTTTAAAAATTAGAATGACATGCAACTTAGGTATAGAACAGAAAGGACCACTAGAGTTATAGATGCTATACTGTATACATGTAAAATTACCATAGTAAAGATTTCTATTGCACCACAGACAGAGGTCTGAATAGTACTGGGCCTCATTATGCTAGGTGTCACAGAAAAGTGTAGGAAGACAAGTCTTTCCCCTTCAGAGTGTATAATTTTGTTATATAATCTCAACAGGTAGCAGTTTGCAGTCCCAAATTAAAGAACTGTTAGGCATGGGAGTCCCAGGGGGCCAGTCAGGGGTGTGGATAGGGGTAAGGGCAGTCAGGGGACAGGGAGTAAGGGCAGTAAGGGGAAAGGGAGCAGGGGAGTTGGATAGGGGGTGGGGTTCGGGGGGGGGGGGCGCAGTTAGGGTGGAGGGTCTTGGGAGGGAGCAGTCAGCAGACAAGGAGTGGGTGGGGGGTTGGATATTCTGAGGGAGGCAATCAGGGAGCGGGAAGTGGGGAAGGGCGGAGGCCAGGCTGTTTGGGGAGGCACAGACTTCCCTAACCGGCCCTCCATACAGTTTTGCAACCCCAATGTGGCCCTCTGGCCAAAATGTTTGCCCAGTCCTGCTATAGTATCTCTAAAGCATCTGCAGTTCTCATAATTGTAGTTCATAATACCCAGTGCACTTTTTCTAAAAGTCTGTTCTTGGTGTATTTTGAGTGGTGTTTAATATTTTAGTCTTTAGCTATGATTTGGATTATTTACCTTCTCCCTTTAAGCAGGGAGAATTCCCTTTGTAGGTCAATGTGTATGTATGCCTAAAGGAAACAGCATATGTCTACAGACTGGTCTTTTCTGCATTGACTTGCAATGCAGTAAGTACTTTGCAACGGTGAAGATTATCTGCCTTGATGCACTCTTCTAATTTATTCGGGCTGAGGGAAACAGATTTCATTTTGTGCCTCGAGTAAGCTTCCTGGAGGAATCCCCTGAATGAAACTCTTCAGAAGATGAAGGGGACCAGGGACTGTCTTGTGTGTGTACACGATTTAGGTTGGGGCAATTAGAGGCACCTGTACAGCTGACAGACCTCTTTCTCAAGTCTCCCCTTGATCTTCCTCCTCAGGAGAGAGAAATTTCAGAATGATGGTTCCCTGGAGAGGAAGAACAAGGAACTTTGAAGTTACTCTTGAGAAAGAGGGGTTTTGTGCTGGACTGAGTTCAGAAGGGGGAATGACAGGCTTTGTTCAAGTGAGATAGGCTGACCCCAACCCAAGAGGCAACAGGCTCCAAGCTTGGACATTCAAAGGAATTCCTTGGCCGATTAATATACTGGGAGACAGTGCTGGGCTTACACTGCTGTCAGGAAGCAGCTTTGAGCCACTGTAGGGCTGGACCTTCTGTGGAACAGAGAGAGGGGATAGACCCTGGCATGGCTCCCTGTCTATCTCCCGACTGTCACAGAACTGCAGGGGAAGGGCTAAGCAGCTGCAGTGGTCAACAAATGTGGTTTTGAACCTGGCTTTAGAGATTGGTGGGAAGCTTCCCTGGCCCTTTGATACTGTGTTTTAAGCTACACTCCACTTGTTTGTGTGGGGGGGAGGAGGCCGGGGGGGGGACAGGACTTGCTGATCCTGGTGCTGATGCCATCACCTGTGTCAAATCCAGGAGATTCTGCTGAAAATGTGCTGTCATTACTTCCTATGAGCTCTCCTTCTGCCTCTGCCTGAGCATTTCTATGGAGACCCAAGCCTCTCTCAACAGGCACAGATCTCCACACAGGCACTTAATCAAGAGCGGAGATGCAAGAGACGCATCTGATTTTTCCTCTCAGCTGTTCTGCTATGCTAGACTCTGCAAGGGTAAGCAGGGTGCATAGAGAGGCCCAGAATCTGAGAAGAAAGGGAATCCTCACTACTGATCAAGGCAGACCCTGACAGGCAGGAGATTTTAAGACTTTCTCCCCCTGCTCCTTCTTTAAATTTACTCTGCAGCAGGAAGGAAGGTCCTGCCTGCAACTACTGAGTTTTTGAGGGAATGGGCGGGCACAAGCCCGCCCACATCTAAAGGCTTCCCCACCCTTGGCCCCTGCCAGAGGCAGATGAAAACTGGTTGTTTCTCAAAAGTGGAGCTACAACCCTCCTGTCTCAGATTAACAGGTTTGGTCTGCCTCCAAGGGTGCATACAGCAGGATACCTAATGTCCTGGATCTGTGGACCTCATTGTGAATAAGAAAATTCTTTGAGAATCTAAATGTTTACATTAATTATTACTATTATTATTTGCATTGAGTTATCACCCAAACAGGATCAAGGTTCATTTTTCATAAAAACATAGAAAGACATAGTTACTGTCCCAATCTGCTTACAATCTAAATGATAAATACAGCAACTCCTTACTTAAAGTCATCTCGGTTAACGTTGTTTCATTGCTACATTGCTGATCAATTAGGGAACATGCTCATTTAAAGTTGTGCTCCCTTCTAACTTGGTTTGGCAGCCGCCTGCTTTGTCCATTGATTGCAGGAAGAGCAGCTCGGTGGAGCTAGCTGGTGGGGGTTGGAACCAGGGTGGACCGGCAGCCCCGCTATCAGCTCCCTGCTCCCCTAAGTTCCTGTGCAACAGCTGCCCATCAGACTATCAATTGATGGTAGTTCAGATGTGCCTCCCCACTGCCATGTGCTACTCCTGCCCTCTGCCTTGGAGCTGCTCTCTGAGCCTCCTGCTTGCTGTGTGGGAAGAGGTTGGGGGGGGGGGAAGTGAGGGGCTAATGTCAGTGTGTCCCCCCACCCCCTGCTTACCCCATCTTCCATAGAGGAGGGGTGGGACACGACAGTCCTGGAGGGAGCTTCTTGGCAGCAGCTGAGGTGGTCTTAGCTTGCTAATCTAATTAACAAGGCAGTGTACTTAAGACAGGGATCAACATACACATCTCTCTCTCTCTCACTCTCTTTCTCTCTCTCTCTCTCTCTCTCTCTCTCTCTCTCTCTCTCTCACACACACACACACACACACACACACACACACGCTGTGTGTGTCCGTCTGCTATGCTGTCTCCACTCCCTTCATTCCTTCTGCCTTGTAGCGTGTGAGGCTACATTAACAATGAGTTAATTCTTGAGGGCTCAGCCAATTGCTAGTTCATCATTTAGCAGTAAGGCATTCCCTGGGAAATATCCCACGCTCTGACTTCACCATCTCAACCAAGCTTCACAATCATCATTGCTGTGTACCAGTATTCAATTGTTTGTTTAGAACTTATACAGTGTGTATATATAATATAGTCTTTTGTCTGGTGAAAAAAAGATTCCCTGGAACATAAAACCTCACCCCCATTTACATTAATTCATATGGGGAAATTGGATTTGCTTAGCACCGTTTTGCTTAAAGTCACATTTTTCAAGAACATAACTACAACGTTAAATGAGGAGTTCCTGTATAGCAAAGTTGCCACCTAACATGCTACTTCCTGGCTTGATGTGGCATTGCAGCAGCACCTTTGCCTCAATTTCCCCCATTGTCCTTTAGCCAACTCTGACTGTAAGAGTGTCCCCCAGCCATATCACTTTGCAAAGTCCTGCCCCCTCTTGGACCACAAAGTCTTTTACCAAAGTTCAGCAGTAATGTATATAAAACCCAGACCTTCAGCCTAGCTGGGTTCAGAGGGCAGCCACCTTGTCACAGGCATGCCTCCACTGCTCTGGACTGTCCTCTTGTCTAACAACAGGTTTCTTTGTCTCTGTCTCTACTAAGGGTTTCAGGAACACTACAACTCCCCGGAGTGTCTGTCTCCAGTTGGGCTTACAGTGACTATGGCGAAACCTGTCTACTCTTCTGTCCTTCTCAGCCTTCTTTCATGCTGCTTCCCATGGAGAAGGAACTCTTCACTCCAGCTTAACCCCTCCTCCTCTCCAGTGCTCTATGGGAAAAAAAATCAAAATCCAAGCTGCCCTACCAGCTGGGCTCTCTCTCTCATTGGTCTGGCCCACCCAACGTGGTAAGCTGGCCTCCCGAGCCTCTATTAACTCTTCCACTGAATGTGTGGGGTATACACCGTAACACAACTATAACAGGAAGAAGGACGACAAAAGTAAGAACAATTCATTCCTTGTTTATTATTAAAATATGTAACGTGAACGCTAATAAATGTAAAAAAGTTACCATGCACATATACAGACCTCTTTAAATTTGGTAGAAATTTCAATTTCAAAATTGCCAAATTCTGCTTACTTTCTTAACATGAATAACCCCAGTGACTCCAAAAACCTAATCGCGTGAGTAAAGCAAGTAGGCTTGGTCCTGTGTCTTGAATTCATATAGAAAGATTTGTGCTCTTCAAACAAAAACAGTGCAATAAAGCCATGCAATCTGTTACCAATTTAGCAACAAAAGGAGGTGGGGGTGGCAAAAAAACAAACATGCAGAAACCTCACACAAAGAAACACAAGAAGAAAATCAGTCCGTCACTGTGAAGAGCATGGTTTCTCACTGCACTGCTTGCCCATAGAACTGCCTCTCTGACCTACAGCCCAATGCCATCCTGCATAAGCCAAATTCAACATTTTTTTATCAAAACTGATCCAAACGTGAAGATTTACATATGATCAAAAATACATGAATGATGGGAATTTAAAAAGTTTAGAAACTACAAATCATACCTCCCAAAAATAGAAATAACTCCTTTAGCCATTTTGTATTCTCATTTAATCAGAATCTGGATTTCCTTTTCCCCCTCAATGAACTCACTCTTAAATAACCCCTTTGTATTTTTTGATCAACAATAAATAAAAGAGATGCACATACATTTTTTCCTTAAATTCATTTCTCCTATTCTAATTTGGCTATGCTGTGCTCTTTGGGTATTAAATTGCTGCAAACTGCTTTCTTTGAAGCTGTACACATAATTTTTTCCCCCTAAAGCACATATTTTTTTTACTCTACTTCACATTCCAAGAATGCAGTAATGTGTTTTGATTTTAGATATATGCCAAGCCCATTTATTCTATGAAATGATTATAAATGACCCCTGCCAATGAACACAAGCAATATGAAGAATAAAATAACCTTCACAAATGCCATAAAGCTGTCCTAGCTATGGGTCACAGATGTACAAGTCTCTTTTTAGAAATTATGTTCACAGATGATCTATTATTGAAGTCTACAGTTAAGGTGTGGCACACATCCTTAAGCAGAATTGACTTTAAAAAAAGAACAACAGAGATTTCTGGTACTCTAAATCATGGGCATTTGTTCGAAAGAAAAGCTTCTGCAGCTAGAAGAAATATGTTTGCAATAAATACATTTAATTTTTATTTGCTATGGACCTTCCTTTTTTACTTTTGATTTATAAGCTGCATATTTAAATCTATCCATTTTACTATTTGGATTAGTTAAACCTTACCTCTGCAGGCGGAAGAGTACCTACCAACAGCAGTAATCTCATAAGGGAGAGCACGGGTTAACTGCACCATATGTAGACTAACCTTTTATCCCTGCAGACTCGAGTTAAATTTTGGCTTAGCTTAAAAGTAAAACAGAGGTTTGTGGCTGTAAGCATCGGCACTCTGCTTCTCCCTGGAGAACTGAATAAACTTGTCAAACTTCATTACAGGATGATACATGTTTATTCATACACTTGCTAATAGTTTCATAAAAACCCAGCAAGCATAGGACACATGTATACTAAGGCCCTGATCATGCAATCAGATCTGCAGTACTGTCAACCTCAGTTGTTCAAAAAAAAATCATGACACAGGCCACCTCCCAGAAGTCATGAGATTTTTTTTTTTAATTAAGTTGAATTCTTTTTATTTGCGTTCTAGTTTACATGCCTTTATGGTGCAATCAGGTCATAATTTTCAAGCCTCTCTCAGCAACCAGGAGGGATAGAAACTTACGGTACTTTAAAAATAATAATGAAAACTGAGATACTCATGAAACGCTTGATTCCAGCAGAAAAGGCTTAAAGAAAAACACCAAATATCACAAAGACTTGTGATTAAATTGTAAGAGTTGCAACATGGGCTCTGTTGAGGCAAAGACACCTGTGCTTGTTAGAGACCCCAGTGACTTTAGTAGCAGAGTCAGGGTCTAAATTCTAACTAGAAGAAATTAAAAGATTTTAGACTATTTCAAAAGAAAGCTTTTAAAACTTGTCCCCTCTCTCTTTCATTCCTTAATGAAGAACCACGGTCTGGAATTTCTGCTCAGATGATAATCATGACAAGAATACATTAAGTGGATCTCAACAAAGGTCCATGAGACTACCTGTATGTTTTTGTGAGAGGCCCTTTTAAACGTATTACCTTCCTTCACAGCAACAGGCTTTGTATTGAGGCAAGTCTTCTCCAGAAGGTCTGGCTAATGATCCCTTCTTAGGCTTATTCTAGATTGCCTGAGATGAGTATCTTACTGAATTAACATGGAATGCATTTTAGTCTATTGCTAAGCAGTATGTTGGCTACGTTTAACAAGACCTAAGGTAGCCATTTGTAGACTGATGAACATACACATCATTAGAAAGTAACCCCTGCAAAGTCTCTGGGTTTCCTCTTTGCATATTTGTAACAGGGAACCCTAATAGGAATGGATATTAACTTGCAATAGTCACTAAGTACATAGGATACGTTAGGTTGAAGAATAGCAGCCATGTTAGTCTGTATCTATAAAAAAGCAAGGAATACTTGTAGCACCTTAGAGACTAACCAGTTTATTTCAGCATAAGCTTTCGTGGACTATAACCCACTTAAATTTCTTTTAAATTACATTTAAATTAAATTAAAATGCAGAGCCCCCCCAGACTGGTGGCCAGGACCCGGGCAGTGTGAGTGCCACTGAAAATCAGCTTGCATGCCGCCTTTGGCATTTGTGCCATAGGTTGCCTACCTTTTAATTTTAAATTAAGCTTCTTAAACATTTTAAAAACCTTATTTACTTTACATACAACAATAGTTTAGTTATATATTACAGACCTATAGAAAGAGACCTTCTAAAAACATTAAAAGGTATTATTGACATGCAAAACCTTAAATTCAAGTGAATAAATGAAGATTCGGAACACCTCTTCTGAAAGGTTGCCGACCCCTGATGTAAAGCAAGAACATTTTAGCCAAAAGGAGGCTGAGTCTATATGAATGATCAAGTTTTTTTTTTTAATGGCTCATTTCACTGAAGTTTTATAAGGAAACTCTTTGAAAATGAACACTATCAACTTGGAAATCTCATTCCTCTTTGATTTCAGAAAGATGCATACATATTTACAAGCAATACCCTTACATTATTAACTGAAGTTAATAATATATATATATATATATGCTATTTTTTCAGTGTTTATTTTATGCCTTTGACAGCACTGTGTGTGTAGTCTTTTCTTCCTTTGCTAAAAAGACCCAAACAAGCAAAAATCAGTAATAAGGGATCAGAAAACATGTTGCAATTCCTGTTGTTTTTAAAGAAATATTTTAAAAAGAGGCAGGGCATACTACTTAAAGGGTGGTTTACTACTCTGTTTAAAACTGTAACCAATACTAAAAATAGGATCTGAGTCTAGTAGACTCCAAGCTCTTCAGGGCAGAAACCACATATTTCTGTTGGTCTATGAAAAACCTAGTACAGTACAGGCTTATCTTGACTGAGGTCTTTGGGCACTCCTACAATCCTATTAAATTTACATGCAAATCAGTTTATTATGGAACCTTGACCCACACCACCATTCTAGGTTCCACTTCCAGGGAGTTGTGCAGTGAAGAAGGCTGTCAGGAGATAAGGAATGTGTCATAATTTTAGATTTTGGCCTCAATCCACCTGATACAAGTCTAGGTTGACTAGGTTGTCCACTGAGTCATATGATGTTCAACTGATACCATGTTACATTGAACTACTTATGGTTTTTCGAACTTTGAACATGACTTCAGAGGCTCAAAAAAATCTAGTAAACAAAATAGATCTTTTTGAAATGAGATTCACATGCAGAAAATATTCCCCATTAAAGCTGCACCTACTTTTGAGCTGGTACTAAAATCGATCCCATTCACTACTGGAACATAGTTCTTCAATGTTATCTGATGCCTGCTAAATATTAAAACAACACACCAGTGTTCATTCAGTATTTTTTGTGCCATCAAAAATTACGCTCCAATTTGATGCAAGGTAAGGGGAGAAAGTTTGACCTCTTTCTTTCACTGCCAGGTCTGAGTAAGCAGTGAATCAAACTGGCGATGCAACTTCCCTCATTAAGGAATTCTGTACTAGGTTACTAAAATACTTATTGTTATAACTTGTCATGACTCAGCTTACCCAATGCTCAAAAGTGTGATGCTGCCTGCTAAAATATGCAACAAATACACCACTTAGAGACAACGAAAATCCATTAATCAAATGGGATATTATTTCTTTAACAAACACAAGCTTTTTATTGTAACCCCAGATTCCCATGGTAGTCCCTTTTAATCATGGACAGAAAGGTGTGATCAAGAAAGTTTATGATACAGATTTGCATCTAACAACAAAGACGTACAGCTGAGATTGATGCTCCATGTACTGCTTTTCAGCGTATCCGCTTGTCTGAAACAAAGTTTTTTTTGTTTTGTTTTTCCTAATCTCAGACAAGAGGTAGGTTCTGGCCTCCACAAAAGTAAATTTTAATTTCAAATTTAATGTTGCATCCATTGGTTTTTAGTTAGGGCTTAATAAATAGATGATAACAAAGGGAGCCCGTGCTAATGGGAAGCTTCTGTAGAAGCAATATACACCGCTCATAACTGTAAGGATAATAATGTAAAGCGATACAGTATAAGTAGAAAGGATATCTGGAGGTTTCAAATGTCTTGAGGGAATTGGTTTAAAAAACTGAAAAAACCCACAAGATTTACAACTTTGTAAGTTCTGCTGGGAAACAAAGTCTTCTCATTATTTTAGTTCTGTGTTGTGAATGATTGAAAAACACTCTTGACAGGCATTAGAGGTCAAGATTGAGGAGCACTGGCAAAACATCCCAAGGAAAATTTGTACACTGCCAGCCCACATACCTGAATATAGCCAGTCTAGATCATGAGCAATAAGTTCACTAAAGAAAGGTAAGCCATTTTAAAGCTCCAGAAATAGGCGATAAAAATGCAATTCTTTACCTCCTCAAAGGAGGATGTTAATTATTGAAGAGAGGGTGGAAGACCAAATTCAAGGATCAATGGGTGAACTGAATGCTTGTCTTATAAAACCAAGAAATTGCTAAAAGACAAAAGAAATATGAGGGCATGTTGCTAAGCTCCCTGAGGCAAAGACCAGGCTGCCCTACAGTGAAATCTACTGTAGGTTGTATTTAAAAAGAGAGTCTCCTCTTTTTTAACTATGGTGTAGAGTCACAAGTTATTTCATATCAGTTCTTTGTAAATGTATATTTCAACCCATGAAACCCAACCAGTGCACCAGAAAGGTATTTCCCTAAATAAGAAAAATAAAAAGCTTATGAAACCTCATTCTTTAATTACCCAATTTAATTTTTGCAAGTGTCCTGCTACCTGTGTTGATACTAAAGTTGAACAGGGAATAAAAAAAGATATTGGAATAAAAATGTGTAATAGATTGGTAGTTAATTGCAATAAAGATATAAGCTGGTGTAATATTCTGAAGAAAAACTACATTATCACAAACTTATAGTATGCCCATAGTTCGGGTATTCTATGCACTTGTAGGTCAAATTCAAGTCTTCCACTGGAGTGCTATAATTATACTTGCTAACACCGCTATATAGTAAATGGCATAATTTCCATTATTACATCTATGTTTAGTAAATTATTCATCTGCTTTTATTCCACTTGACAAACACATAAATAATTAGACTACCATCATGATTCACCACATCTTTCATCTACTCATGGGCTGTGGACAAGTGTTTTTCCGGAGACCACTTGCCCAAAGTATAGGAAACTGCCAAGGTTAAAATTAGTTTTGTATCTGTGACCTTTCATACGACATTCAATTTTATATAGTTTCCTTTTTCAAAAGCACTTTTGCAAGTTCTATTTATATAATACTAGCATCTTTATAATAAGGTGCAAAAACTACTGACTGCATTTTAAAAACAGTTAAAAGTATAAAATTTATAAGCAAACACAAAATTAACTGTGTATTGAAATAAAAATGTGGACCTTTGTGGTAGTCTTACCTTTAACAAACTCAAAATTATTATGTGCTTCATATTGAAGCCCTGTTGAAACCACTAGACTTCTAGGGAAGTGCCTCTTCACACAATGTGGAACTCATTGCAAGGGGAAGTTGAGAAGGTTAAAACTATAACTGGGTTAAAAAAAGAATTAGGTAAGTTCATGGAGAATAGGTCAAACAATGGCTATTAGCAAAGATGGTCAGGGATTGAACTCCCATGTGCTGGGTGTCCCTAAGCCTTTGGTTGCCAAATGCTGGGACTGGACAATAGGAGAGGGAGCCCTTGATAACTGTTCTGTTTACCTTTGAAACATCCGGCTTCGGCCACTGTTGGATGACGGGATATTGGGCTAGATTGTGATTCTTATGTTCTATGCCCTATTAAATTGAAGCAGGCCATCAAACACACCAGGTAGTTGTTTAGCAAGAGTATTTGTGTAAACATCTGGGTGTTCCAGAAATAAAAGGACCTTTATTTCCTCAGATACTATCAATAGACATCACACCTTCTAGATTTATGGCCTCCATCTGTGTGCCTCACAAATACTTAACATAGAAATAACACTTTTTCTTTCTTCCTTTCTAGCCTGTAGGCAAACAGCTTGATTAGTTTAGGACACAAGTGTGTGTGTGCATGGTATAATGGAAAAATGGCCAGTTCAAAGAAGGTGAGTTTTGAATTTCTGAGGCCAGTGATCATTCTTATCTCTCACAAGAATGAGTTCCACAATTTAGATCCAACTCCTGTGGAAGTTGTTTCCTACATCAGAAGCTTCTCAAAGTTGGTTCACAGTTTCATTCTTCCAGTGGAACTTGTGGGACCACATGATTATGGATGCAGAGGTGATCCCTCAGACAGCTAGGGTTGAATGTCAGGAGGCAGACTTCACACTGGTTCCCCATTTTATACTCTGGTTAAAAGAGCAGGTCACCAAGGGCACACTTTTAGGAGGAAATGGGCAATACACTCTTCTTCCAGTATTCCCTCCTGATCAGTGGGTATTCATTTTCAACTATAATTTTTTCAGAATTCTGCAATAAAAATACTCTCCTTTTAAATCCATACTTTTAAAAGAGAAATTGGAAATATGTGCTTGGAAGGAATGTGAGGGCAACTGTTTCTGCAAAGGGATTAATCTTCACAGAAAAGCAATGACAACTAAATCGCATATCAATTGTATATTTTAATATCAAAAATATATTTTCCTACTTTTAAGCATGTAACTCCTGTCCTTCAGATTTTATTTACATATATATCTAAAGTAAAAGTGTTCAGCATCAGGCAATTTCCAGCTGAGTAAAAAAAAAAAAAAAAAAAAAAGAATTATAAATAAATGAACAAACAAACAAATGGTACAAGGACGGATGACTGGCCCAATGGTGAAATCCTGATCCCACTGAAGTCAAAAGAAAAACTCCCATTGACATTAATAGAGCCAGGATTTCAACCCAAATATTATCTAACCCCCTTTTCTCCTTGAAATGAGCTCCCTCCGCACGCTCATACCCTTGCTGCAACAATAAACTTAAATTCCACATTTAGCCTACAAAACAATCACTCGGTGTGTCTGTTTTGTTTTTGTGACCAATATTCTGGCACTTCCATACATTTTCCGGTGTTGTGTCCTGTTTAAGAATCCCAAATGATGGGGCTTCATCATCTTCCACTTGAAGACTATTTCCCAGCCTAAATAGTTGTCTCCTTGCTCCATACGAGGGTATGTGACTGAAGCCCCAAAAATGCACTGTTTTCTCTGCTAGTATATCATCGTGATTTTATCTATTATGCTGTTTAACATTCCCCTAGGCCCTGCTTTCCAGATTTTTCCTGGATGTTTCAAATTACGTTTTTCTTCTCAAGCTGTAGAAGGAGGCTGCACTTTTCCCATGCTGAATGTCACATTATTTCCTGATCACATTGTTAATCTATGCCCCTTTGTATTCTCTCTTTTCCTGCCTTGTGCTCATAACTCCTCCCAATTTAGCACCATCTGTGAATCTCATTAGCGTGTTGTTTACTCCTTCCATCAGAGCTTTAACAAAAGTGCATAATAAGGCCAACGTTAACATTCATTCCTGTTTATCTGTAATGTTTGTCTCCACATAATCATAGAAAACAGCAGGAAAAGACTCATCAACACTGGCAGTTCAGAACTGCACCGTACATTATCATCAAGTTTTATACAAATGATTGGGTGGCTTTCACTACTCTTGAGATAATTCCCCACTTAACAAACCTCACTGTTAGAAATATTTTTGTGGTCATAGTATTCAGACTTTTTCCCCTCCTTAATTTCATCCTATTGGTCCAAGTTACTATTTTCTCCCCCAAAAAACCTTGAGAATGGAGAAATCTCTCCCACGCATATTTCCACCTGCTTTACATTACGTTAACTAAAGCTGGCGCTATAAAGTTCCAGTAGAATTGGTTAGGATTTCACAAATATAAGATATCATCCTTTCTTTCAAACCTGCCAGTGGCTACCCCCTTCTCGATCACATCAAACATAAGGTGACTGTACTCACTTTCAAGGCTCTTCACCATCAATCCCCACCCTATCATCTCTCATGTGCTATTGAGTTGTCAGACCTTACTCCTCTCAGTCCATGATGCCTGCCTTCACTGTCCACTTGTCAATTTTTCAAACACACACCTTTGTGTTTTCTCTCATACCATCCTTCATACTTGGAAGGAGCTTCCTATGAACATCCACAAAGCTACCTCATTAACCTCCTTCAAAACACTCTAAGGACTACCCTTTCCTTTGCCATGATGCCTACTTAAAAAAAGGGGGAGGGGGCAATGCTACTGTGCAGAGACCATTGCTTATCACATGACCAATATTGTCTGTTTATTTGTACTCCCCCATCTATGTCCATCTGCTGCCTCTTGCATAATACTAAAGTTGAAGCCCCTTGGGACAGGGACCATATTTTTGTTCTGTGTTTATACAACACCTAGCACAATGGGTTCCTGGTCCATGACTAGGGCCTCTATGTACTACAGTAATACAAATGTATTATTTATATTAATAACTATTAGTTGTATTATTGTAATGTCTAAGAGCCTCTGACCTGGACGAGACCCACTGTGAATGGCACTGTACAAACAGAGAACAAAAAGACAGTTGACTTTCAGAGGCCTGTACCATGTATGCTTTTATTTAGGACAAAAAAGTTTGTAGCCCTTGTGATTGCAAAAAAAAAAAAGCCCTCCAAATGTGAAGGAAAGATTATTCGCCTTACGCAGTAACTGGAGTTCTTTGAGATGTGTGTCTGTACGGGTGCTCCACTTCAAAGGTGCAGGGCATGTGTGCTCATGATCAGAGACTTTTGGTAGCAGTGCCCACTCATCCTGCACATGCACCTCACCCTTTTCATACCTATACTGAGGAATTATAGGGTTGCACAGGCAAACCGCCCTCAGTTCCTTCTCCACCAAAAGGTTCCCAACATAGAACTCTTAAGGAGAACGGAAGGAGGATGGGATAGTGGAGCACCCATAGTGGGACACATCTCGAAGAACCCCAGTTACTGCACGAGGTGAGTAACTTCTCCTTTGAGTAGTGTCTATGCATGGTCCACTTCAGGTGACTTCTGAGCAGTAGCCATGAGAGGAGTGAGCTTTTGAGTCAAGCCCAGTACTGAAAAAAAAGAGTGCATTCCTAAGGGCAGCATCTAATCTAGTAGACTGCACCACTGCATAATGCTTGGAAAGATCAAGTTGGAGCCTTGCAGATCTCAATGATGGGAATGTGTCTACTTCTATGGCATTGCTTAAACAAAGACCTTGCAGAATGAGATAATATAAGTACAACACTTGTTATACTTGTTATAACCTTGTTATACCTCTATGGAAGACTTTCTATTACCATGAGCAATTGAGAAACCAAGTCTTGACAAGAAGAATTCTCAGGTTGGGATGGAGACTGCAAACGGTAGCTTGAGAAAAAAAGATGGGGAAATGGGTGGAAAATTGATCCCTGTACAAACTGTAAGGCAAATCAGATAAGGGTATCAGACCTGTCTGGGCTATGCTGAAGCTACTAGAATAAGCTTGGCTTTGTCTCGTTTGATCTTGTTTCCCGCTTTCAAAATCACGGTGTTGGAGAAAATGGAGAAGCCCCCTTGGTCATGGAATAGGGAAAGCATCTCCCAGACAGTGGGGGCCCAATCTGCCACTGAAATAAAAATGTTTGTAATTTTTGTTGGTGATCTTGGCAACCATGGAAACCCACAAATCAGAAAAATCTAATTGAGAGTCCTCCTGGGAGGAAGTACCAGTTGAGGTAGTCAGCTGTGGTGTTTTGTATGTCCAGAAGGCAAGCTGCCAAAATTTGGATGCAACTGGCTGTGCACCAGTTCAATAATCTAGCTGCTATACCATAAAAAGAAATGGAATCTCCTCTCACGCCCTCTGATGATTGATATAAAACATGAAAACTACATTGTCTATCATGATTTTGATGGATGCTTTCATGATTAATGGAAGAAAGTGGAGGCAAACATTCCTGACCACCCTCAGCTCACGGAGGTTGATGGGTAAATGATATCGTGTGTAGATCACTGGCCCTGAATGGTGGGTGTCCCTAAATGCTCTCCCCAAGGACGCCTCTGTTGTTTTGATGATGACTGGAGAATGTTAAAAGAAAGGAACATCTGCACAGATATTGTGAGGGTCTTTCCACCAACAACCTTGCACTTGTTGAGGGGCCAACACCAATCCTTTTATGCCGTCTTTGTCTGGGGTATAAACCATACTGAGCCATTTCTGGAAACAGCAGAAACATAACCTGGCATGTTGCATCACAAAAGTACAAGCTGCTGTGTGTCCTAGTAGCTGAGGACAATTTTTAGTTGGAGGTCTGTGACCTTATTTGAATCTTTGCAATTAGATTTATTAAAGCCATAAACTTGTTCCCCGAAGCTAGGTTCTGATAGCTACTAAAACTAACGAGGCTCCTATCCTTTGTACTGGTGTCAAAGTGGACTTTTTGACATTGAAGTGAAGCCCTAATCTGAGAAACAGGGACAATCTAGTCCTTATAACCAAGAGAACTTCATTGTAAGATCATCTTTGAACAGACAATTGTCAAGGTGTGGAAAAACTATTATTCTCAGTTGACAAAGACAGGCAGAGTCTAGTGCCAAAACCATAGAGATTGACTCTTGGAGCAGGGAAAGGGCCAAAAGGAAGGATGTGATAATGCAAATGATTTTGGCCAATCATAAACCAAAGACATTTCTTGTGAGATGGGAGAATCACAATATAAAAATGTGTCCTGAAGGTCAAGGGCCAAAAACCAATCACCTGAAACCAATGATAGACGCTTGACTGGTATGTCAAATTGACATTTTGAGGATGAGGATGGTGGGGTGATTAAAGCACGTGTAGTAGGTTGTCTCTTTCCCTGAAACTTAGTCTCTTCCTGGGTGGCTTAGTTAAGAACCAGAAAACTGGAGCAGGACCTCTGGGCCATTTAGATCTAAGTTTGCTTGCAGGTATATAAATCCCAAGAAATCACAAGATGGCCCTAGAGTCTTTTCAAAGGTTCCAATGATTCATCCACAAAAAGAACGATGAGTACTTGTGGCACCTTAGAAACTAACCAATTTATTTGGGCATAAGCTTTTGTGGGCTAGAACCCACTTCATCAGATGTATAGAGTGGAACATACAGTAGGAAGATATGTCTCAGCAAAAGGTTTTATCCCATCGAAGGGCAGATACTCAACAGAATTTTGGACTTTCCTAGGGAGCCCAGAGAGCTGGAGCCATGATGTGCAACAATTGACAACTGCGTAGAGATGGAACAAGCCACAGTGTCAGCAGCATCTAGGGAGGCTTGTACAGTCATTCTTATCAAACAGCTGACTCTTGGCTGTGATGTCCTGGAACTTTTCCTGATGTTCCATCAGGAAATATTCAATAAACAAGTTGAATTCTGAGTAATTGGTATGACTGTACTTTGCCATAGGAGCTTAATAGTTCACAATCCTGAACTGTAGGGCTGCAGGTGAATAAGCCTTACAGCCAAAACATTAAGGCATTTTTTATTCTTGTTATATGAAGTTGATTTAGAGTGGTGCTGTCTACCACATTTATTTACCCCATCAACTACCAAGAACTTAAGTGGAAGATGAGAAAATAAAAATTAGAAGTCCTCGGCTAGTATTTAATTTTTATCAGCACACTTACATGTAGATCATGCAGATGTTGGAGACTGCCATGGGGTTTTGGCAAGATAGAGAATGGCTTTGCCCATAAATGAAGACCTTTGTGCAGAGGGTGACATATGTAAAACATCCAGGAGTTTGAGCTGAGACTCTTGGACCTCTTCTAATGGAATCTGCAGTGAGTCTTCAACCTGTTTCATAAGGTCCTGAACTTGCTTACAGTCATTGGCCATTAAGAGTGGGGGAGGCATAACGGCCTCAATTGTTGAAGATGAGGAGATGTTTGTTGAGTAGCTTCCTGTTCTTCAAAGGTCTCTTCCTGAAACTGAGGTGGCTCAGGAGGAACATACAGGGTAGGAGGCTGCTTGTCTTGATGAGAAATACTACAGGCTCATGAAAACTGCTGTCTGAAGGCAGCCCAAGGGTCCAAATAGGCCACTGAGAGGGACCATAAGGCACAGAAGGTGGCATCCATTGTTGCTCATACTAAGGAGATGAAGCATGAACATGTCTGACATACGAACAGTCCTTTTCCCTGTCGGAATTAGGAAGGTAGCCCCTGTACTGGTAAGCAGGGGAGTCTTGCATTGAAATGTTAGTCAGATAAGAAGTCCTCCAAAACTTAGTTCAGAAATTGGTGCGGAATTGGGAAGTACTGGAGAGAACTGCAATTCCAGTGGCCATGTCACCTTTGGTACCAGTAAATACCCATTAACAGGCATACTCTTGAGGTACCAGATGAGGTGTCGGAGATGAGAAAGAGGTCTGCTTCAATGAGTCTTCTGTAGTGGAAGTCATTGATACAGAAGATGCTAACTGTCTCAAAGAGTAAGTAGCATGAGGTTGCTTAGACTTCTGCAGTACCAAGGAAGTCATGTGGTGAGGTACCATTGATTGCAATATAGAGTGTATTGTTACTGTCTTGCCAAGAGCCAAGTGTATCTTCTTGCTACTTTGGTCATGTTTTGACAGTACTGAAGAAAATTTAGGTAACAAAGGCTGCTTGATGACCTCGGAGCCTTGGAAGCACCATTAGTACTGGAGGAGCCTAGAGCCTTAAGGGTACCATGCCTGGTAGCTGAGGATTCAGAAATGATCAATTTCGGTGGAGGCAGAGATCTTGATCCAAGATATTTGTGAGCAGAACTAGAACTCCTTTTCTTCAATACCTTCCTATTATCTTCTGATGTCTTCCTTTTCCAAGATCATGACAACTGTGATGCCAAAGCAGACGGGGCAGTATGTTCACTGGAAAGCTGATGTGCAGGAAAGGTTCCCTGACCCAGATCCAGAGCAGAATTAAGGGAAGAGATGAATCATGTGGAGTTTGAGAGTAATATCCCAGTTATGCATGTAACTGGAAAACTCATCATTGTCTGAAAGTCTGAAGCTGCTACTTGATTCCACTGAAAATATTTTCAGATATTTTAAAATATGAAACTTTGGAGTGGAGAGCAAACTTTTGGTTGAAGCGGACTGGGAAATGGAAGCATTTTCACAGCTGCCAGGGAATAAAAGCTTTTGTTTGCAGTTGCAAGCTTTTTCATGGAGAGTTCAGACAAAAAGGCTTTTCCTTCTGTGATTTGCCCCAGCTTTCCCCAAACAGCACAAGAATTAAGAGTGAAATCCTGGCCTTAATGAAGGCAGTGTCAAAATGCCCATGGACTTCAACAGATGCTAAAGTTCATTTTAGGAATGTGGCAGCTGTCTCATAGTAACAGATCAAGAAGCTTCAAGAGTCATTCACCCAAAGAACGTACTGCAATGCTGTTCAGGATTTTCAACACTGTCTATAAGAATACTTGGCTAATAGTGAATATAACTGGGGTCTAAAGGAGAGGGTGTTAATAAATAGTAAGTACTTAACCATTCTATAGCTATGTTCATGTTCACAACACTTTATGCAACTGTGAGCTAGATTTTTTACGCAGATGTGGAAACTGAGGAAAAGAGTTAAGTGATATCACCCAAAGCTATAGAGGAAGTCAGTGACGGACTGGTTCCTGGCCCTATCTAATCCACTAGAGCATGGTACTCATTTTCCATAAAGATTCAAACTACTGTATCTGTGATAGATTCAGATGCCATACAGTCACCAAAGAAGCTTTAAGAACAAGGAATCACATATCTTGTTTGTGTTAAATTTTGCTACAATGTATAGCCTTTGAAGTAATGACTTGAAGGCATAGATATGATGTTTATGTTGTACAGCTAACAGTATATTCCATCTGAGAAACATTAAAAAAATATCGACTCGATAAAGAAGAAAGTCGGCAGGAAAAGAACAAAGTGAGCAGTGGTCCCAGGCTTAACTCCCTGTTCCACTAAGCTCTTGTTAAAGCCTGTGGTTAAGTGCATGTTTTAAGAGGGATTAACTTAAAACAAATTTATGGTTGTACATGCAGTGCGATGCTAGTTATGTGATTAGGCATTACTTGTAAATCTGTGCTACGTTTGCCCTGTTTGCACCCAACAAGCCACATTTATCCTTTCATCTTTATAGAACCATTTCACAGTAAGTAGACAGAAGAGGTTTGTGATTTCTAACTTGTTAAAAGCAACATTTCATATACTTAGTAACAAAAACAGAGTCCAGTTGAGAGAAATAAACTAGTTTTTAAGAGCTACAACAATGCCTGAACTATCTGAAATTGTTATGGTTTTTAGGATTCAAAGTCTGTGTGAGTCACTTTCCAAAGTTACAAAGTTACTTCCACAGTTATGATGTGATCAGCAAGTAGATTAGCAGAGTTGAAAATGCAAAAAGCCAAGAAGTTACATATTTTGTTCGAGCTTAAAAGAGACTACAAATATTTCAAGTCTCTAAAAGTAAATTATATGGCTATGTTTTTATATCTGTATGTATAAGCAGCCATTTGAAGAAGTGTAAGTTTACATTAATATCATCCTAACATAAAAAGCCTTTATAGCTGGATATTGGATCACTAGTCATCAGCATCAATCTGCACTATATTTAGCTGCTAACAAATGTTGGATTACTTCAGAAGCAGATATTTAAATGCACTAGAAATCTTTCAGTGCACTTTTGGTGTATATTCCGTACATGACCTGTGACCAGTTTGTTTTAGTTTTCCTATTTATTTGTATTTTATTTCTTTTAATTTAGGGATCAGTCAGAATTTGATCCTGCAAGACGCCGAGGATCCTCAAGTCCTACTGATTTTAATGGGCATTGAGGATGTTAGCGGCTCTCAGTAGTGTTGACATCTTACCAGATCACACCTCTAGTGTGGTTAAAAGCACTAGCCCACGAAAGCTTATGCTTCAATACTTTAGTTAGTCTTTAAGGTGCCACAGGACTCTTTGTAACTTCTGCAATTCCAGACTAACATGGCTACCTCCCTGATTCTTAGCAATTTAGTGGTGCACTACATAATATAGTCCCAAAAGCCACTAAAGTGCCAACTGAACTGTTAATATTTAAATGACAGTTTTCCCATCTGAGATCATTAAAACTACTAACAGATTAATGTTATAATTACTAAGAAATCTGGAATGGAAGGGTGCAACTTCCACTTAAGCTGGTTTGCTTTTGCAATGGACAGAGAGAAAAGCCAGAGACAAAGGTCTGTAGTTTTTCCATCTTAATTGTAATGGCTTATTTGAGTGAGTATTTCCCAATACTGATAACTTGCAATTATATCACAAGACTCAAGGTTTTATCACAACTCTTGCAGTACTAGGCATTTCTCTTACATCTGCTTCCATTATTTTTTTTAAAAAAAGTTTCTAGTCTTCACCTATAGGTATAAAACTTGAAAATCTATGAACTCTAAAGGCTCAAAAAACAGAAAACAAACACTAAGAACACAGCATTTATTATTTTTCAACATCTCATGATGTTGGGGACCAAATTCATATTTTCAGATATGTGGGGTTAACAATACTTATTTCCTTCCTCTTGATGAAGATATTTTAGGTCCTGACTATGAAGCTGACCCTGTGCAGGAAGACATACAAGCCTCCCTCCTCCAGTCAGCCCATGCCTCCATAGTCCTCTTGTCAAATTTTCAGAACAAGCATCTTCATGCATTTCTCTCATGCTACCACTGATGTTTTGGATTACTGCCCATAAACATCCACAAAAGTAACTCATTCTCCTCCAAATCCCTACTTAAAACTCTTCTTTGCCGTGATGCCTACAAAAATCTTGACAAAAGTTATACTGTTGATGTGCAGAGACCACATCCTATCAGGCTGGCCAACACAGACTCATTGTTTCCTTCTATTCCTCAGTCTCTATTATCTGTTGTCTTATTTTATATGTAGACTGTATGCTCTTGGGGATGGGGAATATTTTTGTTTTGTGTTTGCGCACAACTAGCACAATGCAGTCCTGAGTCCATACCTGGATTTAAAGGTGCTATGATAATACAAATGATAAATAGTAAGTGTGTAAATATACTTCAAGCATTTTGGGGTAGGGACTGTGTCTCCATGTGTATGCACAGTACTCATTCAATTCTGAGCACAACTGGAATATAAAATGATTAATCATTTTAGTTAAGTGTCTGGGAGCACAGAGATTAAACAAAGGGAATTTATCATAATGGTTTCTGTATATAGTATGTTTGTATATACTAAGTTTTGTACTTACTAAAATAAAAAGCTTTAATGTTTGAAAACTGTTTAACATGTAGGGTAGAATGGTCTGAGATGCCCACATAATTGTGTGAAAATCGAACAAGATGTTTGGGGAAAACAGTACAGGGTTCTTACTAAGAGTAGACAATCATGTGAGAATACTGTCAAAATGTTAGACACAATGAATGTTAGAAAAAGTAGTTTTCAAGGAGTATATTCCCTTTAAAGTAAGATTGTTTACTTATCTGTATTACTGCTGGACCTTTTTACCCCCACTAAATAGTGGACATAGGTTTACACAATGTTATAGGGAAAGGAAAAAAAAATCATCATATGCATATCCCTCAACCTTGAAAAAGGACAAGGCAATCCAACTGCAACAAAAGGACTGTGGTGTAAGTGTACAGAAGGGAACACATGCTATATACTCTCAAGTGTTTTAATATGAAAATATATGTGATGGAAACCACATTCAGAACATTTAGAAATATTTCATAAACAAAAATGCCTAATAAATTACTTTAATGTTCCCCTCAGACACTCAATTTAAAACTGAGTTAACAGTATGAAAAATCTTTTCCCAAGTGACTTTAGAGAAGAGGCCCTTCTTCCTCCTTCTCTGCAAAATGAAAAAATATGAAGCATTTTATCCTGTAATTTTATTTATTTTGGGGGACAGAGGGTATTATAAATGAAGGAACCTCTTCTATTCCCTCCTCAGCTTTCTAGAATCTTGCTACCAGCTCACAAAATATATCCAGCTGCAAAAGCTGTTCTGTTTTTCCAGAATGCTGAATTTTGTCTGTGGTTAATGCCAAGCAAATGTCATTTCTGCGTAACTATCTAGTTTATACTATTTGGTTCCACTATCATAAAAAAATGCAAAGCAAGCACAATAGTTGCCTGCAATGCATACTGTTGTGAAATAGTATTGTTTGAATAACTACCCTGTTAAAATAAACCTCCCCCCCCCCCAGATTATAAAGAGGGGTTAAATAAAGTTGAAAACAAGACTTCTATAGAAGGCATAAGTAGGCCAGCCCCAAGGAATGTTTGCATAGTTTCAGTTTTATTGCTAAGCATTCATAAACCTACTACTTACCTCAGTTAGCACATAATGCTTATTGAAAGCAAACTAAAGGGGCAAAAATAGATTGTATCAAGATTTCTATTTAAGTAATAGCATGTATGCCCAGTACAGTACATAGGTATTACTGTATATATACTAAGAATCAGAGAGGTAGCCGTGTTAGTCTGGAATAGCAGAAGTGACAAAGAGTCCTGTGGCACCTTAAAGACTAACTAAAGTATTGAAGCGTAAGCTTTCGTGGGCTAATACGACGAAGTGGGTATTAGCTCATGAAAGCTTATGCTTCAATACTTTAGTTAGTCTTTAAGGTGCCACAGGACTCTGTCACTTCTGTATATATACTGTTCATCTTAAAAGGACTTTTGTTTCAGCATCCAAACAAACTTAACTCCTAGGTACATTCAATATTAGGTTCAAAGGACACCATCAAGGCTAGCAAGCCTAAAATAACCTGGCCTATTTTACACAGTCGCTCATTATTTGAAATGCAGAATACGGGGGGTGGGTGAGGAGGGGTGAGTGAGAGAGAGCGAGATCCTTATTGTTCAGAGCAAAAACAAGAGGCACAACTGAGGCCTACTATACTATTAAATGTTTTCTGAGCATAGCTATGTCTGTTAGGGGCTTAAAAAAAATATCACACCCCTATACAACTATGACAGCAAAAGCCCCAGTTATATAGGCAAAAAGGCTCTTTATAGTTTATTTTGTTTGGGGAACTTGTATAAGCTACATCTCCACAATGAAGTTTTGCTGGTATAAGCTATACCAGTATACCATTTCTAACGCAGGCAAGACCAGAGACTCACTGTAAAAGTGATCTACAGTATATAACAAGATGTGTGTTTCATATGCCCAAGTTACCAGTTTATCATTAATCTCTCAGTAAGTCAGGACTACTTTAACATAATTTTCTAAAAGGCAGAATGGTTTTATCTGAGTAGCAGAATTATATCCTTGTAATCCTGAAAGGTGTAAAAACACCAAAACACATCAAAAAAATCAGAGACAGTTCTCAAGGTAAGCCAACTACTAAACCTACGAACCTCAACACTGTCCCTTTAAGACTTCTAACTAAACATACACAGCTTCCCGTTTTAGAAAAAAATGTCTTGCACATTAGTATTTGATTATGTCCATCCCCCATTTTTGCATTTATGCCAGAGACACTATCTAGCAAGTTTTTCCCAGAGAATGTTGCTGATCTTATTTTTTGCATTTGAAAGGAAATGAACAAGTTAAAAAGACATTTTTCTAACCCTGAGTGTAAGTCACAAGCTTCAAAGTAACCTGGATGCCAGCTGGCAAAAAGCCTATTTACAGTAGGTTGTTTACTTGCTGTCCACCAATCATAAATATAAAAAATGAATCCATGAGTCCAAAGAGAATCAAAGTTTCTGCTAAAAGAGAAAAGAAGAACAAAGCAATGATCCAGACATTCAAAGTTGATTAGCATTTTTGGGCTGTTGTGCCACACAGATTGCTGTTACAATCAGTTCCCCATTAATGTAGGCCAACACTTAAAAAAAAAAAAAGAAAGAAAGAAAGAAAGAAAAAGAAAAGATGATGTGTAGCAAAAAAAAATCCAATTAAAAAAACAGAAAACAAAATAAAACAGAGTTTTTAAGCCCATCTTATAATTTTTGAGATCTTGGGGTTAGGAATACCATGCCTGGCTGTTATTTAGGTCATTGACTGTCGCAATGTCATTGACTGATCCTAAGTCAGGGGAGATTCAAAAGCCTTTCAGTTCTCTCTCTCTCTCTCTCTCTCTCTCACACACACACACACACACACACACACACAAAGGTATTCAATAATTGTTTATGTGCAATATTCCTATACAAATAAAGCCCAAAAGGATTTAAAAAGAACAGTTACTTACCTCGTAACGTTGGTTCTTCGAGATGTGTTGCTCATGTCCATTCCCACAGTGTGTGCGCACCGCGCATGCACGGTCCCGGAAGATTTTTTCCCCAGCGGTACCCGTAGGGTCGGCAGGGGCGACCCCTGGAGTGGCGCCCTTATGGCCATGTATATATGCCCCTGCCGACCCTCCCCCGCCCAGTTCCTTCTTGCCGGTACTCCGACCTGAGGGGAGGCGGGTGGGATTCGGAATGGACATGAGCAACACATCTCGAAGAACCAACGTTACGAGGTAAGTAACTGTTCTTTCTTCTTCGAGTGCTTGCTCATGTCCATTCCCACAGTGACTTACGAGCAGTTACCGTGGAGGAGGGTGAGGAGTACTGACCGTACCAGCTGCCAGGACTGCATGGCCGACAGCAGCATCCTCCATCGTCTGTTGCACGATTGCATAGTGCGAGGAAAAGGTGTGTATTGACGACCATGTTGCTGCTCTACAGATGTCAGCGATGGGAACGTGCGACAGGAATGCTGTGGACGTGGCCTGAGCTCTGGTTGAATGTGCTGTTAACGGAGGAGGAGACACATTCGAGAGGTTATAGCACAGCTTGATACATGATGTTATCCAGACCGAGAGGCGTTGGGACGAGATCGGCAACCCCTTCATTCTCTCTGCCACTGAAATAAAAAGTTGAGGAGATTTACGGAAGGGTTTTGTACGCTGTAAATAAAAGGCTAAAGCCCTTCTCACATCCAAAGAGTGGAGCATTCTTTCCCTGTTAGAGGTATGAGGTTTAGGAAAGAAAACAGGGAGGAATATGTCCTGATTCACATGGAAGGCAGAAACCACCTTAGGGAGGAAGGCCGGGTGAGGGCGTAACTGGACCTTATCTTTGTGAAAGATGGTATAGGGTGGTTCCGAGGTAAGAGCTCTAAGCTCGGAGACCCTTCTAGCCGAGGTAATGGCTACCAGAAAGGCCGTTTTCCAGGACAAGTAAGAAAGAGGGCACGAGGCTAATGGTTCAAAAGGGGGTTTCATTAATGCTGAAAGGACCAGGTTCAGGTCCCATGGGGGAACTGGGGTTCTCACCGTGGGGTACAACCTGTCCAATCCCCTGATAAAGCGCACGACTAGTGGGTTACTGAAGACAGAGACACCCCCTATACCTGGGTGGAACGCTGATATGGCAGCCAGGTGTACCCGGACAGTGGAGATTGCCAAACCTCGCTGCTTGAGGCTAAGGAGGTAATCTAGAACAAGGGATATAGGAGCTAGAGGGGGAGCGACTCCCTTTTCCTGGGCCCACAAGGAGAAGCGTTTCCACTTGGCCGCATAGACGGCCCGAGTAGAGGGTTTTCTGCTACCCAATAGGACTTCCCTGACCTGAGCCGAGCACTGAAGCTCCGAAGGGTTCAGCCACGGATACTCCACGCCGTGAGGTGGAGAGATTGCAGGTTGGGGTGTAGAAGTCGGCCGTGGTCCTGCGAGATCAGGGTCGGGAGGAGTGGGAGAGTTATGGGCGTCCTGACTGAGAGGGACGTTAGCAGGGTGTACCAGTGCTGGCGGGGCCATGCTGGCGCTATGAGGATCATGGAGGCCCTGTCTAGACGGGCCTTGAGCAGCACTCTGTGGATCAGGGGAAACGGAGGAAACGCATAAAGTAGACCCCCCTTCCAAGGGATCTGAAAGGCGTCTGCCTCTGACCCCGGGCTGAGGTTCAGTAGGGAACAGAACCTCTGGCATTTCCTGTTGGATCTCGTGGCGAACAGGTCCACGAGGGGAAACCCCCACTGAAGGAAGATTGAGTGTACAATGTCGACCCTGAGCGACCACTCGTGACCCCGAAAGGAGCGACTCAGGGTGTCCGCCAACACATTCTGAACCCCTGGGAGGTAGGTGGCCTGTAGGTGAATATTGTGCAAAATACAAAACTCCCATAGGGCTAGGGCTTCCCTGCATAGGTGAGAGGACCGAGCCCCCCCTTGTTTGTTTATGTAAAACATTGCTGCTGTGTTGTCTGTCAGCACCAATACACACTTGCCTTGTATGCGTTCCCGAAACGCTTGGCAGGCTAGACGAACTGCTCTGAGCTCCCTGACATTGATGTGAAGGGAGAGTTCGCTGCGAGACCAGAGGCCTTGAGTCCTGGCGTCTCCGAGATGTGCTCCCCAGCCCAGGGCGGACGCATCTGTACCCAAGGTTACTGAAGGCTGGGGCTTCTGGAAGGGTACTCCTACTGCGAGGGAGTCGTGGCGAAGCCACCACTGGAGAGAACACAGTATGTGGGTTGGGAGAGTCACAATCAAGTCTAGAGGGTCCCTGCCCTGTCTGTACACCGTTGCCAGCCAGGTCTGCAGGGGGCGAAGCCGCAACCTGGCGTGTGGCACCACATAAGTGCAAGCTGCCATATGCCCCAAGAGAACCATGCAGTTCCTGACTGTAGTGGTGGGGAATCGAAGGGCCGAGTGGATCAATCCTGCTATGGTGAGTGCCCTGGTAGGAGGTAGGAATGCCCTTGCTTGTTGAGAGTCCAATATCGCCCCTATGAACTCTATCCTCTGAGTAGGCACTAGGGTCGATTTTTGTTCGTTCAGCAAAAGGCCCAACTTGGTGAAAGTTTCTCTGGTGAGAGCTATATGCTGGGTCGCTAGCTGCTCTGACTCCGCCCTGATGAGCCAGTCGTCCAGGTAGGGGTACACATGCACCTGCTTTCTTCTGAGGGATGCAGCCACGACAGACATACACTTCGTGAAGACCCTTGGGGCAGTGGATAGGCCGAACGGCAGTACCGTAAACTGGTAGTGTCGGTCTCCCAAAACAAATCTCAGGAATCTCCTGTGACTGGGAATAACTGATATGTGAAAATATGCATCTTTTAGGTCGAGGGCAGCAAACCAGTCTCCGCGATCCATAGAGGGAATGATGGTTGCGAGGGAGATCATGCGGAACTTCAGCTTCTTTATGTAGGAGTTGAGGCCCCGCAGGTCTAGGATGGGACGAAGACCGTCTTTGGCCTTCGGGATAAGGAAATAACGGGAGTAGTAACCCTTGCCCCGAAATTCTTGAGGAACCTCCTCTATGGCACCCAAAGACAAGAGGGTATTGACCTCCTGAACTAAGAGCTGCTCGTGAGATGGGTCCCTGAAGAGGGACGGGGAGGGAGGATGGTGGGGCGGAAGGGAGGAGAATTGGATAGAATATCCCACCCTTACCAGGCTGAGGACCCATCTGTCTGAGGTAAGAAGGGCCCACTCCTGGTAAAAGTGGGATAAGCGACTCACAAAAGGGCGTACTGGATCTAAGGGAACTGGTCTGAAGCCCTCGGGCGCAACTTCAAAAGTTAGGTCTGGGCTCTTGCTGGTTTCTGGGTCCAGGATTCTGCTGCCCGTTCCTAGACGAGGAGCTAGGACGTCCCCTGCCATTACCCCTACCACCCCTCCTAGGGGGGTCTCTCCGAGGAGGGAACTGGTATGGTCTAGGTTGAGTAGGAGGGGGAGGTCGGAAAGGTCTGCGGAGGGGCTGGGGCGTATGGAGGCCCAGGGACCTCAACATGGCCCGCGAGTCTTTCATTGAGTGTAGTTTTTTGTCGGTGTCTTCCGAAAATAAACCCTGCTTGTCAAAGGGCAGGTCTTGAATTGTCGATTGCACCGGGGTTGGGATCCCGGAGACTTGTAACCATGCCCCACGTCTCATGGCGATGGCAGTAGCCATGGTGCGCGAGGCCGAATCGGCGGAGTCCAGAGCGGCCTGGAGGGCTGCTCTCGAGACAACCCTGCCTTCTTCCAGGATGGCTTTGAACTCTGGATGGGCCTCCGCGGGAACCTGGTTCTGGAATTTGGCCATTGCCGACCAGGAATTGTAGGCATACCTTCCCAGAGCCGCTTGCTGGTTTGCAACACGCAGCTGGAGTGCCCCCGAGGAATAGACCTTCCGTCCAAACAAGTCCAGCTTCTTGGCGTCATGGGACTTCGGGGTAGAGCCCGTCTGTCCCTGACGTTCGCGGTGATTGACCGCGTCTGCCACCAGTGTCCCCGGCTGGGGGTGTGTAAACAGGTGTTCATACCCCTGTTGGGGGGCAAAGTAGCGCCTCTCAACCCCTCTAGCAGTAGGTTGGATCGAGGATGGTGTCTGCCATATGACGTTCGAGATTTTGTGGATCGTCTTAATGAATGGCAGTGCTATTTTGGTAGGGCCCCCCGATGTCAGGATATCCACTGTGGGATCTGTTTCCTCCTCCACTTCCTCAGCTGGGAGGTGGAGATTCTGCGCCACCCTTCTGAGGAGTTCCTGATGTCCCCTCACGTCCATTGGTGGTAAATTTGGGGACGAGGAACCAGCCACTGCCTCATCGGGAGAGGAGGAAGAGGAAGGAGCGAACTGTGTCTCTTGAGCCGGTTCTTCCATAGGGCGGTCACTGGTGGGCCCTGATGGTGCCACTGATTGAGGCGCTGACTGGGGATGATGTAGCCCCGAGGAACCAGGTGCCGGAATCTCCGGGGCCACTTCAGGGGGCGGCACCGAGACGGTGGCCGAGACCGGTCCCCTCGGCACCGACGGCAAGGAGGACGATACGGATGGCGGCCCCTGCTGGTGGATCGCAAAGGGGGTCCAAAAGGGCCATGGGCCTGGAGCCTGTTCCTGAGGCAGCCATGTCGGGGGGGTCCTGTGATGGGAGGACCTGCGGTGCCGAGAATGGTGGTGGGAACGGGAGGTATGATGACTACGACCCGATCTAGAGGAGCGTGCGTCGGACTCGGATGAATAATCTGACCCGGACCATGGGGGAGCAGACCCCGACGGTGCCACGGTGTACCTGTCAAATATGGTTGGCTTCCCTGGGTGCTGCTCGACGCGCCCGGGTGCCGCAGGGTCAGAGATCGCCGGTACCGGTATGATCGGTACCGGGGGAGCCCGTGCCGGCACTGATTCCGGGTAGGCGGGAATCAGCGGCACCGGGTCCGGGAGTCCGATCGGTGCCGGAGGACGTGCCATGACCGGTGCCGGTGCCAGAAAGCGGGTCTGAGGCGCTGGTGCCGGGCCCGGCTCCGCAGTTAGGGCAATTAAGTCCCTGGCCGCCTCAAAGGTGTCCGGGGTTGAGGCTCTGTCCGGCTGCTCCATCTGCAGATGCAGAGAGTCGGTGCTGAGGGGCCCCTGTGGCTCTGTCTCAGCTGGCGGCGTAGGCACTTGACGGGGCTCGCCCTTGCGACCCGAAGTCTGCCTTTTGGGAGAGGGTTCACCCTGGTTCTTACGTGCCGGGGAACGACCTCTCTGCTTCTTCGAAGGCACCGGTGACTGGGAGCGGTGCCTTCGGGAACTCCCTTTCTGGGAGGAACGGTGCCTGTGCTTGCCCCGGTCCGCCTTCGGTGCCGACTGGTCCCGCACCGAGGCCGGTGCGCTGCGCACGGAGGTGGACGGGATTTCAGGTTGAAGAGCCGATTCCATTAGGATGATCTTCAGGCGGGAATCTCTCTCCTTCTTCGTTCTAGGCTTAAAAGCCTTGCAAATTGGGCAGCGATCAGCTAGATGGTTCTCACCCAAGCACTTAAGACACTTGGAGTGAGGATCGCTCACGGGCATAGGCTTAGCACAGCCTTCACAAGTTTTGAAACCTGGCGCTCCAGGCATGCCCCAGCGCCGGAATCTCAACTTCTTTATCTAATTCTACTATGATAACTATATACAATTAACTATGAACTATAAGAACTAACAAAACTACGCCTAACTATCGAACGAGGAATTTTAGGATACAAGGATACCGCAAGAACGAGCCGAAGCGTCGTTGTTCCAGCGACCGTCATGAACGGAAAGAAGGAACTGGGCGGGGGAGGGTCGGCAGGGGCATATATACATGGCCATAAGGGCGCCACTCCAGGGGTCGCCCCTGCCGACCCTACGGGTACCGCTGGGGAAAAAATCTTCCGGGACCGTGCATGCGCGGTGCGCACACACTGTGGGAATGGACATGAGCAAGCACTCGAAGAAGAATACTGTATTTTTTTAAATAAAAAACCAGTGTTCTTATAATTCCTGAACTAACCAGTGAACGAAAGAACAGAAATACTGTCAAGGGTGTATTTTCTACTCCAGTATATCCAGAACAAGATTCCATGATGTAAATCGGGGAAGCATACTGTGGGAGCCTATTTTGCTCTCTTAGAGTAGCAGAGCACACTTCCAGTTACCGCTTTGTGATTCTAAGAAAGATGCTCGACATACAGACCACTCTTTTGGGGCACACAATGTGAACTTGCCATTATATAGACCAGGGATCGGCAACCTTGGGACACGGTGCTCACCGCCGCTTCCTGCAGCCCCCATTTGACCGGGACGGCTAACCGTGGCCAGTGGGAGCCGCGATCAGCGAACCGGCAAGTAAACAAACCAGGGGGGCCTGTTAAGGGTGCTTACCCTGTGGTGCTGCGTGACAAGGTTGCCAATCCCTGATACAGACACATCCTAGTATTCCCAGTCATTCACACACACTCTTTTGGAACAACAAAGATTTAAATTATATAGTTTACTAGCGAAAATACCCGGCGTTGCTCGGGTCAGTCGGAGGTGGAGAGGGGGCAGACAGCTGAGCGAGTGTGGGGTCCGTTGGATGGGGGAGAGAGCAAACCTGACACCCCCACCTCACCCCCCCGACCAAACCCAACACCCCCACCTCACTTACCCCTTGACCAACCCCGACTCACATTTTCACCCCCCCACCCAAACCCAACACCCCCACGTCTCCCCCTACCAACCCCAACACCCCCTGACCAACACCCACACCTCACCCGCCCGTAGACCAAACCTGACACCCCCACCTCACTTTCCCCCCCAACCAAACACGACACCCCTACCTACCACCACAAACGAACCCGACACCCCCACCTCACTTACCCCTCGACCAACCCTGACTCACATTTTCACCCCCCGACCAAACCCGACACCCCCACCTCACTTACCCTCCGACCAAACCCGACACCCCCACCTCACTTACCCTCCGACCAAACCCGACACCCCCACCTCACTTACCCTCCAACCAAACCCAACTTGGGTCCGTCGGAGGTGGGCAGGGGGCAGAGAGCTGAGGGATTCCGGGGTCCGTCGGAGGGGGGAGGGGGAAGAGAGCTGAGGGATTTCGGGGTCCATCGGAGGTGGGGAGGGGTCAGAGAGCTGAGGGATTCCGGGGTTCTGTTGGAGGGGGGAGGGGACACAGAGCTGAGGGATTCCGGGGTTCCGTTGGAGGGGGGAGGGGGCAGAGAGCTGAGCGAGTGCGGTGTCTGTTGGAGGGGGTATTATGACATCATAACTATGTCACAGAGAACAGCTGCCCAGCTGATGTGATTGGCCTTTAAAGAATTTCACCCCTGGGGGGCGTCAGAGGTGAGATTTGAAAAATTTTCGACTCTTACGGTCATTAGGACCCCAAGACCTCTAACTGTATCAAATTTCAAGTCTCTAGCTCAAACAGTGTGGAAGGAGTAAGCATACACCCATACATACATACACGCACGCACACATACACCATTTGACTTTTATAGATATAGATTGCTAACGTTATTTAATCAGATTAGTTCAGCATATTTCAGTGCTCCAAATTTTACAAAATCAGTGTTCAGTAACAGAAACATGGTTTAACAGTTATGGGGTTAAGTGGCACTCAGGTTTCAAAGGACCAGTTTCTCACAACTAGTCAAGGCTAGTAGCACTCTGGCACATAAGTAGAAGTGCTTTCAGGACTAAAGTTTAAAAGCAGTGTTGTAATTGCAGGGGTCCTGACCCAAAAAGGAGTTGGGAGGGGGACACAAGGTTATTTTAGGGGAAACTGCAGTACTGCTATCCTTACTTCTGTGCTGTTGCTGGCAGGGGCACTGCCTTCAGAGTTGAATGCCCAGCCAACAGCTGTCGCTCTCTGGTTGCCTAGCTCTGAAGTCAGAGCAGAAGTAAGGGTGGCAAACCATGACCCCCCAAATAACCTTGTGACCCCCTTGCAATTCCCTTACGGGTCAGGACTTCCAATTTGAGAAACACTGGTCTCCCCCCATTAAATCTGTATAGTACAAGGTAAAAGCACTCAACAGATCAGATTTCACGGTCCATGGTGCATTTTCCATGGCCAAGAATTTGGTAGGGCCCTATACATGACATCAAAATCAAATGCCCAAACCGTCTAAAGAAAAGACATAACTATTGAGGGTTGTCCTACTTCTGAATTTGTAATAACTGTGATTTTGTAACCACAGGATACCATATTGGACTTTGTGGCTTATAGTGGACTGCTAGATGGGTTAGGGATTATTTGGATTTTATGTAAAAGTGTGAGATGTGGAAAAGTTACAGACTCAGCTACTGTAGAAAGGTGGGGGATCAATAGCGGTGCTTTCCAATGAAGGCCACTGATTTATATGTAGCTAACTGAAAGGAGAAGTGAACAGGAGGAATGTCTAAGACCGGATGTATTTGTGTTACAAGTAAATTGATTACACAGTTTTACAGCAAAGAATGGTGTAGTTGGGTTATACAAGAAACATAGCTCGTAAGAAATGCAGAGCACCCACAGTACATTGCTGAAAGGGTGGCCCAGGCTACGGTTATAGTACAATAAGGGACTAGGATTGGGCAAAATGAAATTGCCTTTGTGTGGAATCTTAACTTCTATTTCCTGATTTTCAATCTATGACATTCTAACATGGTTCTTTTTGCTTAAAGTGGGTGTTTTATGCCAAGCAGTGACTTCATGAAAATGAAATAATGGGGGGAAGGGGGGGTTCATTTATTTGTGACTCCTGATCAAATCTTTACAATGTAAAGAAGTGTTTATTTTTTTTCTAACAGCAAGCACTACACAGTCTACCTGGAATCTAAACAGCTGAATGGGTTATTTCTGGCTTACATATCACCAACAATAATTATTCTACGATCAAAATGGCATCATCAATTCTCTCAATATGTGACCTGGGACAGAGTACAGCTCAGTTTCCAATTGTCTTGTATCTGCAGCACTAACAAGATTAAAAGATAGTGAAAAGTAACTTTAGTAAGAAGGCACCATTTTTACACTAGGTAAAATGATTCTTCTGCTTCCTGTGCATACAGGATTTTTCTTTTTCCGCCGCAAGTATATTACACATGTGAACTATTTGTACTCTAACACCTTCTCAAAGATCGTGCTTCTAAAATCACTAAAGAAATTTCAAAACAAGAAAAGTGACAGATATATGGGGAAGATACTCCTAGCTAAATAACACCACATTGACAGTTATGAAGTGACCCTGTCCATACTACATCTTCAATACTAAAATAAATAAGTAATAAATGAAAGACTAAATAGAAACTTAGTCAAATCAGATCCCAGAGAAAGAGTAACCAGTCAAGAAACTATTGTTGGCTCAATACTGACAAAAGAATGAACTCCCAACACACACACACAGGTCAAAATCAAACTACTGTATAAAAAGAACTAGTGATATGGGAACTCTACTTTGTGTATGTTTTATATTTATATTATATACATATAGAATATATATGGTAAGAAACTGGCCCCACAAACTCCAAACTGAAACTTCAAATCAGAAATGGTCTAAAACAAATTTATGAAAATAAATCTAGAGAAAAATTGCAAATTCCTTATATTTGCATAATTGAATCCAGGAAACAGCAAGCAAAAACCACAACAATGGGTGCTATAATTAAAGCATACCAAAGATATAATGTTGCTTCATTTGTGCTAATGGCAATTTCTTGATATAAGTCAAATTATGTATTAAGTTCACAGCAAAAATATGAAGTCAGCAAAACAAGCTTTAGCAATTTAATGTATGCATCTGTTATTAGCCTACTCAACCACATCATAAGTTCAAAGCCTTTATCTTATAGATTTCATCAAAGCCATATTTACATTTAAGCTCAAGCATCTACATACTCTTCAGCATCAGAAAATATCAAATAAACTCCAGGTAATTGACTGTTTTTTCCAGAGTGAAAAATATGTGCATCTTTAAATAGCAGCAGAAATCAGGATTTTGTAACTAAATGTAGTGCACCAAATCCATTTGCTGTCACTTAAAAATAAATAGTTACATCTCCATTTCCATAGTATCCAAATACCTAGCAATCTTCAATGTGTTTATCTACACCAGGGGTGGGGAACCTCCGGCCCGGGGGCCTTATACGGCCCGCCAAAGCATTCCGTCCGGCCCACGCGCGTCCCTGGCCGGCGGCTCCCCCAGGCGCTTCCCGGCCCCTTTGCCGAATGTGGAGCCGCCCCGCCTGGCGGCCCGGGGTGGCTCTGCGCTCGGCAAAGAAGCCGGGAAGCACCTCCGGGAGCCACCGGCCAGGGACGCGCACGGGCCGCCAGGCAGGGGCGGCTCCCCCAGGCGCTTCCCGGCCCCTTCGCCGAACGCGGAGCCGCCCCCGCCTGGCGGCCCGGGGCGGCTCCGCGCTCGGTGAAGGGGCCGGAAAGCGCCTGGGGGAGCCGCCGGCGCCGCCACCATTAGCCGGGCGGGGTAAGGAGGAGCCACAGGGAGCCGACGATCAAGGGGTGTGGGTGGGAGGCTGGGCTGGGGGGCAGGCAAGGGGGCGCTGGGGGGGGGGAGGCCAGGCTGGGCGGGGAGGGGGACAGGAGACTAGGCTGGATGGGGTGGGCGAGGCGTGGGTGCGGGAGGGAAGGAGTTTTGGTGGGGGGGAGGCTGGGCTGGGCGGGTCAGGCATGGGGGGCAGGAGGCTGGGTTGGGAGTGGGAGGGGGGAGGAGGTTAGGTTCGGTGGGATGGGCCGGGCCAGGCAGGGGTGGGGGAGGAAAGGCGGTTAGATGGGGGGAGGCTGGGTTGGGGTAAAGGAAGGTCACCCCCTACACCCAGGCTGATAGCGGGAGCTGACTGGGGCAGGCAGCTGGACCCCGGCTGGCAAGGGGCCAGCGGGGGAAACCCCAAAGCAGTGCAGGGCTAAGCACTTCGCCTGCCACTGCTTTGGGGTTTCCCCCGCTGTCCCCTTGCCAGCTGGGGTCTCAACTCCCATTGCCAGCCTGGGCTTCCTCAGGGGGGAGGGGGGACCGGCCCGCGAATGACATTATAAATGTCCAAATGGCCCTTCGCAGAAAAAAGGTTCCCCACCCCTAATCTACACAATATTCTAATAGCTTGGGAAGCACCCTTACCCCCATTTTATAGAACCAAGGCACAGACACTAGGGGACAGATTTTTAAAAGATATTTGGGACCCTAAGTATATTTAAAAATCTGGCCTTAAGTGCTCAAGTCACACAGGAAGTCTGTTTCTGACTATTGCCCTAGATATTGGACCCTATTTTTTACAATGCCCCCCTAAAAGGAGGCAAGAGATAAAAATCTTCAAAAAGTACCTAAATCCCATTGACAGTCAATGGAATAAAGGTAACCTAAATAACCTATGAAAAATGGGATTAGGCATGTTTTAAAATTGTACCCAAGGTATCTACCCCGAAAGAGTCTAGGTTAGACTTGTTATGAGTGAGGGTAAGTAACAAAAAAAGTGTGTGGAGATTGAAGAGCAGAGTTGCAATAAGAAGATCACACAGTTAACTCAGTATATCTTGAATGGTACTAAACTTGTGGGTACATGTATCCACACACTAAAATACAAAATTTTATTGAATATTGAACTTTTGTTCAATAACCATACATTATTTTTCACATACATATACATGCAATATGTACTTATATACAAATATATGTAGTATGAATTCATTCTTTTCTTGTGACCCTCAACAGCAGGAATGAGCTTTTAGGAGGGATTTGAAAGGAAAGAGGTTGGTGGTTTGGCTAAGAATTTAAGAACAGCCTGCACAAGTATCCAACAAATCTTTTGAACTAATTTAATCTGTAAGCTTCACAGATACTGTGTTTAAGATTTGATCAACATTTTCAAAAATGGCTGGCAATTAACAAAAGGGAGAGTAACTTAAGGTAAATTTGTATGCTAGTTCTCTGACAAAAATGTGGTGTGATTATTAGCAAGAACTCCTCATTTAGTTCAATAAGAATTAGAAAAAGCACCCTGTCTGGAAAGAAAAACAGTTGTTAAAGTGCAGAAATCCACAACTATGTCCAATGTTTTTCCATCCAAGAGACAGCTCTACTGTATGAATTCCAATTATGGGAAACTTGATTAAGATGAATGAATGTGGAGAAGTTAAAATGTAATGCAGCATACTGTATATTGGCCGCACATATGGAAAATTATTTGGACAATCTTTTTAGATTAGTGCTGAGAGAAGAGGATTTAGATGGGGAATGGCTGGATCCCAGGGTAATGTTTGATGCCAGGGGTCTGTGTCTGTCCATCCAAAAAACACTAATCAGCATTCCCCCCCCACCTCCCAACCCCACCAAAATGCCAGACTTGGTGCAACCAGTTTTAAAAACTACAGGAAGTTAAAAGCAACATGAAGTACAGCTAAGAAAAAAATTAAGTATCTGTATAAGAGCAGACAAACAAGAGTGCTGAACTGGATCATTTCCTTTTAGAGAAAATATATGAAGTTAATGACATTGTTGGAATAACTGCAACATTGTTTTAACAAAGTAAAAATGAGTAAGAGTTTAAAGTACCACCACACACTTCACACCAAAGGGTGAACAGTACAACAGAGCTGGAGAGGGCTGGCAACAGTAGTGGAGAATAATGTTAAAATCTGTGGATGAATGATATGAATGTTTTGGATGACATCAGAAACAGAGTAAAAATTAAGGACAATAAAGAGTCATAATTCTTGAATGTTGCTACATCAATCTGAGGCAGAAACTAGAGGAAGATGATCAGGAAGTACTGTAATAGACAGTCATGCCAATCAAATGGCCAGAACTTTGACAAGGGAGATTTTAATTACTCACATCTGTATTAGATCTACAACAGATACATAACACAGAGGCAAAAGAGGTTTCAAAAGTGAAAATTTTCTTATGCAGAAGGCCCTACTTGAATTGCAAGATGTGTACATGCGTGGACAGGCCTGGTTCAGCAGCAATGACTTATCTATATTCTTTCTTCCATCAGCCTTGGTTACAACTGCAAAGTGACCCCACCATACTCCCATTTCAAAGTTTCCCCAAAACTATGTGCTCTGTAATGTCAAGCCCTCTCCTAGACAGTTCAGAGAAATAATATGGTCCATTTGTTCCTCAAAAGACACAAAAGTTCATCACAGCTTATTAATTTATCTCAGGTAAATACACCCGTTAGTTTAATCAGCATTGAATTGGTTTATAGTAAAAATATAACAAATTGATTAACAGGAGGACATTGTTTTATTTGTCATCACTTAACCCAAGTTAGAAAGTGTTAGAAGCAAATAAAAATGAAAATTCATTAACAGTCTAAAACAATCTAGCAAGATACAAGCTTTGTTCCTGATGTGTTTCTCTTACCAGCCATTCTTTGTCCCAGCCATGGCTGACTCCCTCAGTCAGGACCTTCCACAGAAAGTACAAGGTGCTGGCTTCCCTTGTCTTCTTAGGTGAAAGATCTTTGTCTAAGCAGGTTTCTCACCCATATCTAGTTCTAGAGACTCCAACACTTCCTCTCCCTATGCTGAAGGGCCCATCTTTCTCAGGTTGCAAGAGCTCTGACCTCTTGTGTCTGACTAGTGATGGAAGCCAAAGATGGCTTCTGTCTTTGTTTATCTCTTCCAAAGTTCAAATTACTGTTTCAAGAGGTAAGATGACCTCATGCTGTTCTTCCCTTTCTGTGAGCTTCCCATCCCCCGGTATGTAAATAAGGCTTCCATTGTTTTGATTCCACAATGCTTAGATTACAAAAGAGACAGGTAAATAGCTCCTTCCTTCCTGTCTGGAAAGGAATCTGTTTCTTACTGTTAGGCCATAACCTTTAAAACATAATATCATTACCTACCCAAATTTCCTCATATAGTGTTAATACACATTTCACACTGAAATTTATCACCAGTGTGTCACTAGCTTCCAGACAAGACCTCACTCTAGACAGTCATATAATACAGTAATATTGTATTCAGCTGAGTCACCTGTTCATCCCTTGAGTTTCAGCCTCCTACCTGCTCCTATCTTTACAGAACAGTAAACCTTTGAAATGGATTCTTCTGAGGGTTACCCTTCGAAGTAAAATTTATTCAAGCTGTGAAGAACGCAACATGGAGTCTGGTGGTGAAGGAAGCTCCATGCTCTTTCCTCTCCAACTTGTGTTTACTGAGGGCTTGGTTAGACTGGCACTTTATAGCGCTAAAAGCCTCCAGTAGCGCTATAATTCTCTAACCTTACACACTGGCAAGGCACATTTTGCGCAATGAGTCTCTGTTTAAAGCGCACCTTGTAAACCTCCTCTCCGAGGGTGATAAGGGCTTTTGCGTATTCCCTGTAGCGTGTTAGGGCCAGTGTAATCACTCATTGCGTGATAAGGGATCTCTAGCATGCCTCCGAGCCATGTAAGGCAATCAACAAGCCATTTAAGGCAAATGACGTGTGAGTGTTCTTTTGAAAAAGGAAGGAAGAATGCGGAAGTACCTTTTGAGTTTCTCTCTTAAAAATCACAGCAAATAAGCACTGGAAATGCTGACGGACCGAGCTGTGTGACTGCAATGCAGAGCCTGTCAGTTTCCTCTAACGAACAGTCACTGACAGCCTGAACTTGCCTCCCTGCCTACACGTTCCCCGTTCCCCCTCAAGCCCCTCCTTTGCAAAGCACGTTGCACTCAGATGAATGCTGGGATACCTGCCCATAATTCACCACTCCCTGTGCCGCCAGAAGCCCCGGAAATGTGTCCATGCTGTAGCGCTAAACGTTCTAATGTGCACAGCCTCTAGCACAATCCCTATCGCGCTAAATGGGACGCGCTATAAATAAACACGCTACAATTCTGCAGTGTAACCTTACCCTCAAAGGCAAATTGTTGTGTTTCCTGCCATCTCCGCCCACTGATGTCCTGATGGTCCTATTTATTCCTTATATATAAACTGAAGTAAATACACATTAATTGGTTTAGGATAGACCTGATTATCAACCCCCAAATATACCTGGTTTATACACATTTTAGTCATAATTCTAGCATGTATACATAACTCGACAGTCACCATGTATGTACATCATGCCAGAACATTAATGATCTGTGGGTTATTAGTTTTCAAATTATACTTCACAACAAACATTTTGTACAAAGATTATTATAATATTGTGTAGCCCAGGGTATGAATCCTTGGGTGCTTAGTGTCAAAACCACAGTGGAAGTAAAATAGAATAATTTCCTATCCATGAATAAAAGATGGGTTATCTCAAACAGATGCAAAGGGCAAGAAAAACAAAACTGATGTTTGAACTAATACAGATAGAAAGATCATCATTCCCCTCTACCTCCCAACAATGAGGAAGAAATCACTGGGCTGATTTATATGTATCCTTAAGTGCATGTGCACTTCTGCTCTAGTGTTGGTTTGGTGATGCAGACTAAGGCCATCATTCAAATGGAAGTACTTCCAAGAAAGGTAAGTAGGACAGCTAAAAAACAAGAAACAAACACAAAACAAAAAAGTGTTCCACTGAGAATTACCAGAATGAAAAGCAAAAACTAGACATTTTGCTTTGTGAGCAAGGTAATTATTCTAGACCAAGAGTGATTTATTGCAAAATATAGTGTTGACCCTAGAATCTATTACAGGTCAATTTCCCCAATGCAGACGAAGGTGAAGCTTTCTTTTTCCCCTTCTACTTTTTTTTTTTTTTTTTAAGTACCTTGTAATGGTTTACCCAGGTTAGGATCTGTCCTTGTTTAACATTTACCTGCTTGTGAGAGGCTTGTGAAATTGTGTGCTACTGGGATAGATGGGAGGAGCAGTAGGCCACGGTTACTGCACATGATTCACGAACTCTACACTTTTAGCTTTAAGACAGCGTTATGTGCTCATGGCACAATCTCATCACGAAATAAATTCTCACTCTGTTTATGTAGTTTATACTAAATCACAATAAATAGAACATTTGGTATGATAATTCGATGAATTAATGCAGTTAACTTGTGTTCTTCCCACTAGCTTTAAAATTGTAATTTCATTTAATCTTAAGAACATAAGCATCTTTTTTCAGAAGCAACTTAATACGCACTATTTTCCACTAGCTGCATGTGGTGGATTTTTGTTTTTCTTTGTGTTTTTCTTTGTGGCAAGGACTTAACACAGCAAACTAAGTAGTACACCTACCATGAAACCACAACACTGTAATAAAAAGTTAACTGTAGGGTTTCTCTGAAAGTCCTAACTACTAGTGGCTCAAACATGGTTTTGTTTCCTACTCCTTTGCATTTCCTTTCAAGTGAGCGCTCACCTTTTAAATTTGAATACAGAAGTAATCAATTTAAGATGCATTTTTTAATTTCCATTTTTGTAGATATTTGATGACTTGCTACTCACCTTCTTTAAGATTTTGGGAGATGTCCTAGGCTATGGCTACACTAGACTACTTACAGCAGCAAAGCTGCACGTCTCCCATTGACCTAATTAAGCCACACTTAGAAGCTCTCCCACCAACATTGCACTGTCCATATTGGTGCTTTGGACAGTGTAATTTATGTCACTCGGGGGTGGTTTATTCACACTCCTGAGCAACATAAGCTATACTGACATAAGTGACAGTGTAGACATAAGCCTTAGTTGTATATTTAAGTAGGGTATCTCCCAAGATTTTTGAAAGTATGAGGAGCAAGTCAACAAATACCTCATGGACTTTTCTAAGATGCTCATCACTACAGCGTTTGAGTGCTGCACAAATGAGTATTTTCACAACATATCTGAGAGAAGTGGGTTCTCTTATTTGGAAAGAATACAGGATTTCTATTTGAAAGAAGTTTTAGGAGAAAGAGGTGAAACTCTTGTGAAATGTAATGTTAGAGACTGGCTAGGAGCAATGTTAAATAATCCCAAATTGTCCCCAGGAATGGTCTAATCTAGGTCAGTCAAGGAAAAGGGGACCCAGCCCATTTCCTCTTTCTGCAAGAGTTGAGCATAGATTTCTGCTCTCAAAGGTTGTAACAAACCTAATACATCTGCTTTTGCCAGGGTTAACATTATTCTAAACTCTTCCTTTGGTATTTAAAAACATGTCAGAAACCATTTTAATCTTAACTACGTCAAAAAGGATTTAAGAAGAACTCATTGATTCCAAACTCATCTGAACTCCTAGCTGCCTACTTGTTTGTCAGGAACTGTTAAATAGTGAGTATGACTAACCCTACCACCTTGCAGGCATCTTAATCATAACTGCTAATTAAAAAAGAAGAGAGAAAGAGAAGCACTTGAACAGAGTCAAATTTAATGCTTTACTACAGGAAATATTTGTGCTGATTGCAAGCAGTAAGATTTTTACAACCTTCACATTTTATCACAGGAGTTTTATTAGCAGGGTAGTTCATCATACATAAAATGCTTTAACTAGAAAATATTTGAATAGTACTGTCTCCTCTAAATTGTAGAAAGTTAATTCATTTCAAATGTTCTACTAGCTAACTAATTTTCAGGTAAATAGTATTTTGAAAATGGGTTCTTACTGAAAGCTGAGAGGTCAGAATTGGATGCCTGCTTGCTAACTAATTTGTGGAGGCATAAATAAATAGACTGGAAATAGATACTTCTCAGGAGCAGCAATGTGAAAATTCCCCAACTGAAAGAGAAAGATGTATCTTGGGAGTTATGCAGCTAAACCATAACAGAGATGAGATTACAAAATATGCTTTTTGGGGTGGAAGAAGCAGCATTCAGTTCATGAATTCTTCAGAAAATCATGGCTGTTTATGGAGGAAGAAGAGTTTTCTTCCATCTCTTGTGCATTTTAGATTAACACAACTGTATATAAATTTTAGGTAGCAAAAGAAAAGAGTGTATTAAATTTATGGCTTAACATTTTATATTGTATAATTAAGCAAATGGGAATATACAGAAAGCATAATTAAAGGTTATTTTCCAAAGGGGAAAAAAAAAGAAAATCATCAAAAGAGTTAGAAAGGTTAATGGTCAACACAAAGGAAACATATTGTCCTCCTGTAAACATTGATTTGACCTCTATTTGCTTAGTGATCTAGGGAAGCAGAACAGATGCTAAAGTTTCTTTGCTTATACTATTCCAATAAACACTGTTTGGTTAATCTATACGGTCTTCTATGATTTCTTCCTATGATTTCTTCCCAGGTTGTTCTCAATTTTAAATCACTGTCTTCTGACCAATATAATTTTAATGTTCTCCAAATCTCACTGACATTAGTGGAAAGATTTCCATTAACTTCAATCAAGCCCTTAAAGTCAGGGATTTGCATGGCATACCTATATGCAAAGAGAAATAAAAGGTGGACTCTTCGAATGGATTTGGCCTTTATCATCACAAGGCTGGAGCTATGGTGTTCAGGGTTTAAAGCACTGGCGGAACTGAGTTCCAACATTCACAACTGAGTCCTACATCCTGCATTTAATTCAAAGTTGACACTGTCTCTTTTCCTAGCAGGTTCTTTCCCAAATATGGGTTTCAATAGTAAAAACACAATTATGCTGGTATTATAATTTAAATAGTTGCTTTTTTGGTTCAGAACCAAAGACCTCTAATTGGCTTAGGTTATCAGGTTCATGTCAAAACAAAACAAAAAAGGGAGTCAGGATCAGTTATAACTAATGTATGTGTGCCTGAAATGCAAGTGAATCCTCACTTAAACTTTTGCATTAAACTACTGTGTGTCAGTAGGAGAAATTCATATGCTACTGGAAGAAAGAAACTCCAGTTTTAAGAGTATTTAAAAATTCAAACAAAAATACATTGTTATAATTGCTGAAACCCAAGAACTTGATGAATATATGTAAATAATAATTTCCTCTAAAATTAAACACTACATAATCATTTCTTACCTAAATCAGTGGAGAGGGATTGATTTCACGCAGATTAAAACAAAAAAGGTAACTTAAAATATTGAAGTTTTGCTCTTAAAAGCATATAAAAACGCACAATAGAGTAGAACCTCAGAGTTACAAACACCTTAGGAATGGAAGTTGTTCATAACTGTGAATTGTTAAACGAAACAAGCACAAGAACAGTTTCCTTACTTTGTCAAATCTTTTTTTTTTAAACTTTCCCTTTATTTTTTTTTAAATAGTTTACATTAACACAGCACTGTACTGTATTGCTTTTTGGGGGGTGAGAGAGAGGTGTCTCTGGCACTGCCTGATTGCATACTTCTGTTTCCAAGTGAGGTGTACGATTGACCGGTCAGTTCGTAACTCTGGCGTTCGTAACTCTGAGGCTCTACTGAATTTGTTGCCTCCCAATGGCTTCTACATCATCATCGCTCAGTTTATAAAGTAAAAGATTTCTCTCTCTCTCTCATTGTCAGCTCTACAAACACACTCAGGGATCAGAAAGTGGGACTCAGTTCTCTCTCTTACTGGCTCATGTATTGCTAGTAACAAAAAATTTGCAAACCATACTCTGGGCTCAGTTAAACTTGAGCAACCTCACTGAAGGCAATGGAGATTGAACACAATGAGACATTTACACTTGTGCAAATGACTGAATGGAACTTGGTTAACAATTCAGTGGCTATGAGTTCACACTCAGCACTGCAAAGTCAGTAAGTCTGTAACAGAAAATAGGGACAAAAATACAAACTTATTTTTGCAGCTATAATAAAAAGACATGATTCTGAATATGGGAATAGATCTGATGTGCAGTCGTCTTTCACAGTCATTTTTCAAAGAGAAAGACTTCAAATTTGCTATGAGAGCTGTTTGAATTAGTAAATATTCATTCGTAAAGGAAAACTGTGTTTCATCCTCTAGGATTCTCTGAGCCAACAAGATCGTGGACAAAGAAGAACCAGTTGCTGTCATACAGACTTAAAAAACCTTTGACAAAGTCCTTCACAAGAGGCTAATGAAGCTAAATAGTTATGGAGCGACAGGCTAAGTACTGGCATAGCTAGATAGGAGACAAAACTAAAAAGTAGGAATAAATGGACAATTTTCAACATGGCAAGAAGTTAGCAGTGGTGTGCTGTAGTGTTCTGTACTAGAGCTATGGTTTAATATATCAATTTTCTGGAAAACGGGATGAACAATGAGTTTACTAAGTTTACAGATGATAAAATTAAATTGGATAATCAAGGCCACATTGAGGAACTTAAATAAGGCAAGACTGCCAAAAATCCATTTCGAACAAACAATATTTGAAGCCTCTTGGCATATCCAAATAGTTAAGATAGTTAAGTTGGATAAAAGATACATTCCAACTCGGTAAGTACAAACCAATTTTTTTTAAAAAAAAAATCCATGTTCACTCCTCATGTATAGAGGTTTATGAATGAAGGAAAGATGCTCTTTCCCTATAAAAAGCTTTCACTTGATTTTGGCTCACCCATAAATAAAATAAGGGGAAAGCAGCTCTTGCAGGAAATCAAAAATACCGGGAAAGTCACTCAGGAGTTTGTAGAACCAATTCCTGTACTATTTTGAAGGCTGAAATACAATACAGATGTGTAGAAAAAGATTCTCCTTTGAGCAAGCAAATCTCCTAAGCAAATTTAAAAACTGATGGTCTTTCAAGCAGTTTTTTTTAAAAAGCACTTTGATACATAAATCTTGACAAACTAGAAGTCTCCCCCTCCCCCCCCATGAGAACCCTTAAGGCTTTGTATTACCCAGGCTTTTCATTACCCAGGCTTTTCTTTTTTCTTTTTTTTTTTTTTTGAAATGACAGTCACTGCATTTTCTTAATAAAACACCAAATAAAGAGAGAAATGACTATAAATCCAAATACCCTAGCTACATCTGAATTAAGATTACACAGATCGCAGTATCTAAGAGAACAGCATAATTAAAAAGAAAAATCCTTTTCAGTGTGTCACACTTTCCTATTAATATTAATTAAGGCCTTGGTTACACTGGCACTTTATAGCACTATAAAGTCTCCAGGAGCGCTATAACTCCCTACCTGTCCACACTGGCAAGGCATGTATTGCTCTATAAACCCACAGTTATACCGCTCCTGGTATAGTTAGCCCTATAATTACTTAAAAGAAGTGTGAATACAGTATCTATCTATCTCCAGGTATGCAAAATTTAGTAAAAAAAGCTGTATTTAGTTGTAAATCGACATGTTTTAATGGTTATCAAGCAATGAGAATCAATCTTTCCTTAGGAAAAATAATAAAATAATACACACGCAAAACACAATTAAAATAATTTAAATTAAGGTTTCCTGCTTGCTGACCTAAATCACGATTAAAAACTCGTGATTTAAATCAATCTATTCTGTGAAGAGAATTCTAAACTGAAGGCATCAGGAAACCACTCAAGAATCTATATATATAAAAGTCAAGTGGTGTATGTATGTATGTATGTACGTATGTATGTATGTATGTACGTATGACTGCGAAGTCCTCCCGCACCGTTTGAGCCAGAGACTTGAAATTTGGTACAGTGAGGGGTCTTGGGGTCTAGATGCTGGTAAGGGTCGAAAAATTTTCGGATCTCACCTCTGACGCCCCCCAGGGGTGAAAGTCTTTCAGGGCCAATCACATCGGCTGGGCGGTTAGGTGGTGATGATGTCATAATACCCCCCTCCAACAGACACCTCACTCGCTCAGCTCACCCCTCCCTCCTCCAACGGAACCCCGGAGATCCCTCAGTTCTCTGCCCCTCCCCCCTCCCAACAGAACCCCGGAGATCCCTCAGTTCTCTGCCCCTCCCCCCTCCCAACGGAACCCCGGAGATCCCCCCTCCCAACGGAACCCCGGAGATCCCTCAGCTCACTGCCCCTCCCCCCTCCCAACGGAACCCCGGAGATCCCTCAGCTCACTGCCCCTCCCCCCTCCCAATGGAACCCCGGAGATCCCTCAGCTCACTGCCCCTCCCTCCTCCAACGGAACCCCGGAGATCCCTCAGCTCACTGCCCCTCCCTCCTCCAACGGAACCCCGGAGATCCCTCAGCTCACTGCCCCTCCCCCCTCCCAATGGAACCCCGGAGATCACTCAGCTCACTGCCCCTCCCTCCTCCAACGGAACCCCGGAGATCACTCAGCTCACTGCTCCTCCCTCCTCCAACGGAACCCCGGAGATCACTCAGCTCACTGCCCCTCCCTCCTCCAACGGAACCCCAGAGATCACTCAGCTCACTGCCCCTCCCCCCTCCAAACGGAACCCCAGAATCCATCAGCTCTGTGCCGCCCCCCACCTGTGAAGGTCCCCGGAATCCCTCGGCTCTGGGCCCCCTCCCCGCCTGCGACGGATCTGAGTCGGGTTTGGTGGGACGGTAAGTGAGGTGGGGGTGTCGGGTTTGGTCGGGGGGTGAGGTGGGGGTGTCGGGTTTGGTCGGGGGGGTGGGAAGGTATCGGGGTGGGTGAGGGGTGAGTGTTGGGGTTGGTCAGGGGGTGTCAGCTGTCTGCCACCACCCCACCTCCGACTGACCCGAGCAGCGCCGGGCACTTATGCTAGTTGTAAATATAGAGAAGTTATGTAATAATTCCTTCACTGATGATCCCTTTAACAGTTTCTACAGAGTACTGTGGGATTATGTCTGGTACCTCGACTAAGTTTTTTAGTAGATAACTGAAAATCTTTAAAGAGCTAAAATCCATAACAGACAAAGTGTAGACTTAAAAGTTTCAAGAAAATCTGTTTGATATCACTAACCTAATACATGTCACTTTTGTAAAGTTTTCCATCTAAGGATTTTAAAGTACTTCATGAGCTTTAATGAGTTAAGCTTTACAACACACCTCTGGGATATTTTTCCACCGGTTTATCAGTATGTAAAATAGGCACGAGAGATTAACTGACTTTCCCAGGGTCCCATAGACACTCTGTGGCAGAGCTGGGGCAAGACTCTTTGATCTCATGACTTCCATTGTCATGCTTTAACCACAAAATCCTGTTGCTTCATATATTTTCAAAGAAAATATGAAAATCATTTCCTCCTTCACTTGCCATCCTCAAAATTCAGCAAAAGATTGCACCACTAACAACTAAAGTAGTGCAGGGAATATAGCTCTTTGTATGTCCTTAAAGAACTGTCTCTTGCTTTTACTGTATTTTCTCTGTCCTTTTCTGATTGGCTGTTTGGTCCAACTCTTCCCCTCCCTCAGTCTATTCACTTCACTCCACTCCTGTTCCTCTTACCTCTTCTTTCCTATCCTGTCCCCTCTGCCCCCCCTCACTGCTTTCCTGACCCTTCTTACTTCCCATTTTTTCTATTTAGCTTATTCCCTCCTAAATAAACTCATCCAAAAAAGGTGGAAAAGAGAGAAATGTGGAACTAACATCCTGTTTGCCACCATCACATTGTTCACTCTGTTCTTCTTTTCCCCACCCTGTCTCTATCTTGTCTATTTAGTTTTTTAAGTTCATTGTGGGAAAAGACTTTCTTTTTGTTCTGTGCATGTAAGGTACCTAGCAGAATGGGATTCTGGCCCTAGACTGGGAAATTTAGGTCCTATAATACAAATATATATATATATATTTAAAAGTATGCTATTTTAGATGACCGTCATGTTAGCTGCTTCAGGAGTAGTGCACAGTCTTGAACAATGGCCATAGCAGATTAAAATACTTTCATTTCCCTCTTAAAACTGATGTGTTGCAATCAAACTCAAGCTACAAAATGGTAAATGGATAGCCTAATGTGAGTTGTGTAAATGCATACTGAATTATTTTATTTTAAGGTATAACAACTATGCAGGGGAAATGGCCATTGTTTGTTCTACCAAAAAATAAATATGGAATTAATTCAAAAATCTCAACTATATATATATATTTAATTCTGCAATCAGATACCAGAACTCTCCAAAGACACTTTTGGCAAGTTTAGTACCAAAAATGTACAAATAAGCAACAATATTAGTTTAAAAGATCATCCCTTCTCCCCTAGGCTATGTGATCAGCTTCAGTTTCTCCTTTATCTTTCTACTCCTACCTCTTTTGTATGCAGCGCTGTTTGTTTGTGCTGGTTTTATTTCCCATGGACAGCCTGGAAATGTTTGGATAATGGCATCCCATGTGTAAGTGGTTGGTGCCATATATTATTCCGGTTTGCTAACCTGGGGAAAAAACCTTAAAGTACATTGGATAGAGTAGTGAGAATGTGACTTTAATAGGTTGTATGTAGATCTGAATTTCCTCCTTAAGGCTGCTTTTGTGGCAGACCAGCCGTGCTCTTGGAATTGTAGAAAACTAAGGCAGCCATATGGACAATCCAATATTACTGAACTGTAAAGACATCCTTCTAGGAACAAGGTGTGAGCTGGTTTGATTTAGTTAAATCATTATGTAAATAGTAAAGGAACTCCTAGTTATGTAGCTTCAAGGAAGAACTAACCTGAGATAACCAAATCTGAGTCACTAAGGGACATCAAATTAGAATATGGTGGTAGTGGTGTAAGATCCTTTATTTCAGGTTTCTGTGGTCCCTGCCCATGTGAGTACCCAGTCCAGTTGGCCCTAGTTGGTAATACCAAATAAGGGCCCATGCTCAAGGTAATGAGCAAAGGCCAACAATGAGTCCAGCAGGTGAGGGCCAAATTCCCCAGCAGTAGTGAAAGTGGATGAGCCATGATATATGGACCAGATAAGTCACCCATGCCCCAGGAAGCATCTGTTGGATGAGTTTCAGGGAAAGGAGTTGGGTCCCCCAAAATAAACACCTTTATGTCTTCCCAGTCTCAAGGAGGCAGAGTGAAACAAAGGCAAACAGCCATGACAGACCATGACAACAGCATCAGGATAAAAGCCTCTGCTACTACCAACTCCAGGAGTTTGACAGAATCAAATCCTGAGCATGAAGTGGTTTAACTGTGTGCAGAATATCACAGTCTTACAATGATCTTGTCTTTCTTCCATTGCTCCTTCTATTCAAAAGCAGCATTACATGCTCTTAGTCCATGTCAGCAGGATAGACAACCCTCCTCCTCCTCCAACATGCCAAGGCTCTTACTGTTTAATTTTAATCTTGGGATAAAAGTCATGTTGAACTTGAATTTTTAAAGATGTCTACTTAAAAGACTTCAGTCTGTCTGAGGCATCATCATTTTTGTGACTTTACGGTTGGATGCTACATTTGTAAAGGTGTAAAACTATATTTAAAATTGGACAAAATTCTGAAAAGTTTTAGTTAAGGGCTATTTAGCTTTGACAGTAGGGTGGATTAAATGAGCTGTTTTCCGTATCTAATTTCTGTAAGTCAAATTCATGTCAATCTCATAAATTTGCCTTCTGTTCCTCAAATTTTCATTACGAAAATTAGCTATTTGCTTTAAGATCCAAAAACTGTGCCAGCTAAAGCAAGTGAAATATTATTCCAGTTTTATGGTTGAGATTTATGTTTTTTTACTCTTGGATCCGAGAAGACCAGATTCTGTCACCAATAGAACTTCTTTCTAAGTAAGCTATTACCTACTCACCATGAATGAGGATTGCAATACTGGATCTATAAAAATTAATTGGTAATCCACTAATTATGGAAGCTGGCTTTTATGGTTAAATAGTTTTCCTTTTTGGTGATCTGCAAATGTAAAGATGAACAGCACATTTCTCCCCTACCAATCATAGTTATTAAGAGGAGTTAATCTACACCTGCATTTTTCAAAATAGCAGAGTTAAATGGATTTATAATGGAACTGAGCATGTTTGGAGGCATACTTGCTAAAATGGTTTGGAATTAATAATTATTTTCTCTCAATTTCAAAAGGCCAGCATGACACTGTATTTTCCTCAACAAATAACAGTGGCTTCATAGTTAAGCTTTTAAAAAAAAAAGTACAGAATATTGTTTCTGTTTTTTGTCATTGCTCCAGTTGAAGAGCCCAGTTGAAATGGCCTGACTAGTATATTAAATTTGTCACTGAAAGACTCGTTCAGATTACTAGAATTAAAAAAAAAGAAAAGAAAAAAAAAGGGGGGAATTATCCAACAGTTCCATTACCCCAACAAGAATTGGAGGTGCTCTGTAAAAGTGGATGTTAATATGATGATCAATTGCTCTTTCAATGGAACTCTCTACAGAAGAAGAACTACAATCGTATTTGCTCCAACCCCTCAGACAGAGACCAACACTTACAAGATCTTCACTAAGCTTTCTCAAAACTACAATACCTGCACAAGGAAATAAGGACACAGATCAATAGAGCCAGATGTGTACCCAGAAGCCTGCTCCTGCAAGACAAGCCCGAGAAAGAAAACAACAGAACACCACTGGCCATCACCTACAGTCCTCAGTTAAAACCTCTCCAACGCATCATCAGTGATCTACAACCCACCCTGGACAACAATCCCTCACTTTCACAGGCCTTGGGAGGCAGGCCAGTCCTGGCCCACAGACAACCCGCCAACCTCAAGCATATTCTCACCAGAAACAGTACACCGCGCGTGCTATAACCCTAACTCAGGAACCAATCCACGCAACAAACCTCGATGCCAACTCTGCCCACATATCTACACCAGCAACACCATCACAGGACCTAACCAGATCAGCCACACCATCACTGGTTCATTCACCTGCACATCTACCAATGCCATTATATGCCAGCAATGTCCCTCTGCTATGTACATTGGCCAAACTGGACAGTCCCTATGAAAAAGGATAAATGGACATAAATCAGATATCAGGAATGGCAATATACAAAAACCTGTAGGAGAACACTTCAATCTCCCTGCCCACACAATTAAAGATTTAAAGGTCACTATCTTGCAGCAAAAAAACTTCAAGACCAGACTGCAAAGAGAAACTGCAGAGCTGCAATTCATTTGCAAATTTGATACCATCAATTTGGGATTGAACAAAGATTTTGAATGGCTTGCTAATTACAAAAGCAGCTTCTCCTCCCTCGGTGTTCACACCGCCAATTCAGCTGCTAGAGGAATACCTCATCCTCCATGATTAGAAATAACAAGCTGGTTCAGCCTGATTGGACTAACCTTAATATCTCCAACCTGGTTCTTGTCTACTTATTTATACCTACCCCTGGATACTTCCACTGCATGCATCTGACGGAGTGGGTATTAGCCCATGAAAGCTTATGCTTCAATACTTTAGTTAGTCTTTAACGTGCCACAGGACTCTTCGTCACTTCTGCAATTCCAGACTAATGTAGCTACCTCTCTGATTCAGAAGAAGAACTGTTACCAACATTGTTTGGAACCATATGGTAGCCATTATCTAGTAATTGGTCCAGCTTGCTGGATAGAACAGATCTGTAAAAACAATTATCGCTTCACTTATTTGATTTTCTACCAAGGTAAATTGAAATCGGCATGAGTTGCAATGCTGTGTAGGAACTTGGATCCTATACTGTCTTGATTCAGCTGTTAAATTTAAGTTCATTCTCCGAGCAGAGGATGTATAGTATGCCTTTAAAGGGGATATTAGTTAAATGAAGATGCTGGCTGTCAAGTAAATGCTCTATCAGCGAAGGATGATGCAGTATATAAAATCATGAGATCATTTAGGAGTGGAATATATACAGGACCTCCTCGCTTAACATTGAAGTTATGTTCCTGAAAAATGCAACTTTAAGCAAAATGATGTTGAGTGAATCCAATTTCTCCATAAGAATTAATGTAAAGGGGGGGGGGGGAGAGAATTAGGGGAATTTTTTTTCACCAGACAAAAACAACTATATACACACATACACAGTATATGTTTGTTTTAAACACTGTTTATGGTGAAGCTTGGCTGCGGTGCTGAATTTAGAGGTTGGGATAGTTCTCAAGGAATACCTTACTGATAAATGATGAACTAGCTGTTGGCTGAACCCTCAAGAGTTAAACACATTGTTGTTAATTTAGCCTCACATTCTAAAAGGCAGCATGGCAGACAGACACACATACTGTGGGTGAGAGAGATGTGCATTGCCTTTTATGTATGCTGACCCCACTCTTAAGTGCATTGTCTTTTTAAGTGGATCAGGAAGTTGAGACAGCAGCTGCTGCCCCAAGCGCTCTCTCTCTCTCAGTCCGTGTCCCCACCCTGCTCTATGTGGAGAAGAGGTAAGTGGGGTGCAGGAGCAGGGGGGAGGGAGACACCCTGACATTAGTCCCTCCCTTTTCCCCCACCATTCCCTCCCCCCCCCATCAAGCAGGAGAATCCTAGGAGCAGCTCCGAAGCAGAGGGCAGGAGCAGCACATGGCAGTGGGGGGAGGGACATCTGAACTGCTGGCAATTGATAACCTGCTGGGCGGCTGCCACACAGGGAACTTAGGGGAGCTGATAGGGGGCTGCCAGTCCACCCTGGTTCCAAGCCCCCACCAGTTAGCACCAATGGGCTGCTCTTCCTGCAAGCAGTGGACAAAGCAGGCTGCTGCCAAATGACTTTACAAGGGAGCATCGCACAACTTTAAATGAGTATGTTCCCTAATAGATCAGCAACTTAACATTGAAACAATGTTAACCGGGCAGACCTTAAGTGAGGAGTTCCTGTATTTACAATGCCTTCATTGTCATAAATCTTGATTTTGGTAAGGCTTTTGACACAATCCCACAACACATTCTCATAAGCAAACTAGGAAAATGTGGTCTAGTAAAGTCGGTGAACAACTAGTTAAAAGAGCATACTGAGTTATCAATAGTTTGCTGTCGAACTGGGAGGGCATATCTTGTGGAGTCCCTCAGGGGCCAGTCATAGATCCAGAACTAGTCAGCATTTTCATTAATGACTTGAATAATGGAGTAGAGAGAATGCTTATGAAATTTGCGAATGACACCAAACTGGGAGGAGTAGAAAGCACATTATTAAAATTCAAAAAGACCTTGATAAATTGGAGAATTGGTATGAAATCAACTAGATGAAATTCAATAAAGACAAGTTCAAAGTCATTCACTTAGGAAGGAAAAATCAAATTCCCAACTGCAAAATGAGGAATAACTGACTAACAGTACTGCTGAAAAGGATCTTCGTGTTCTAGTATCAAAGAGTCCTGTGGCACCTTAAAGACTAACTGAAGTATTGAAGCATAAGCTTTCATGGGCTAATACACACTTTGTCAGCCCACGGCTGGGAGTGGGCCAGGACCAGAGCTGCAACTGGGACAGCAGCCAGGAGTGGAGCTGTGGGCAGAACGGGGCTGGGTGGCACTCCCTGCCCACTCCACCCCCCTGTGAGGATGACCCAGGTTCTGCTGCACTCCCTCCCCTGAATGTTCCTCCACATCTCCCAGGAGGGCCCCTTACAATTTGGGGTCCACTGGCTTATTGGCAATTGCTAAATTTTTAAAAATTAAGTCAAACTGCTGTTTACAGTCAGTCTTGCTATGTAAACCTCTAATGTTGTCTAGAATATAGGAGATCAGTGACCTAGTTCTTTAAAATGTGAAGTAAATTAGAATGCGGTCAGTAAGTAGATAGCAAAGGTACATATATGGTCCTATTCTGCTCCCATTGGAATTCATGGGGAAAAAAACTCTGCAGAGGGCCTATCTATGTTGCCCTTTGCATCTGCCATGACTATATCAATTTCCTTTGGTAAAAGTTACTTTGATCTACATCAGCTGCACCAATTCACTTGTAAAGTAGCAACATGTTTTGTGGCCAGTTTGAATTTATTTGAGGTACTTATAAATTTTTTTTTTGTTCGCCATTTCCAGTGAGCATGTGTAATTTTGCTACGTTCCTCTCTTCAATGAGTTTCCATGTGCGGTCTGAAATCCACTCTTTCCGCTCTCTTCTCCGACTAACAGGCATTAACAACGTAGTGGATGAGGTGAAACAATGAAGATGGAGATGGTTGGGGCACGTGTTGAGAATGGATACTACCAGTCATACTCACACTGCTCTAAGATGGACACCACAGGGAAAAAGGAGAGGCAGACCGCTGGGAACGTGGCGAAGAACTATCGAAGGCGAAATGAAAAATATGGGAAAGACCTGGGATGAAATCTACTGGCTAGCCCAAGATAGAGTCGAATGGAGAAGAATGGTTGGCGCCTTATGCTCCACAAGGAGCGAAGAGGACTAACTAAAATGCCTTATATAGTAAGGTTGAATGTGCTTCATGATAATGTTTACTTTCCCCTTTAGTTTTAAGTGGGAATTTTTTTTCCCACTTAAAGGCCAAATCACACTTTATCTAGAGACAATTGGCATAATCGTACTTCACATAACAGAAAAGGCTTTGCCAACTGTTCTTCCTAAACAGAGAATAAATATTTAGGAGCTCGAGGGATCCCATACTCAGTATCAAAAAAATGCTATTAGAATGCTCTTCTCCTTTTAAAATGGCTATATTTTAAAGAATCCTTATTGAGGTTGCATTAACAAACCATCCTGATGTGTAGAAAGAATAGTAAATATAGCAGGCGACCAGCTTGGCTTAAGAGTGAAATCCTTGCTGATCTTAAACACACAAAAGCAGCTTACAAGAAGTGAAAGATTGGACAAATGACCAGGGAGGAGAATAAAAATATTGCTCAGGCATGCAGGAGTGAAATCAAGAAGGCCAAATCACACGGAGTTGCAGCTAGCAAGGGATGTTAGGAGGAACAAGAAGGGGTCTACAGGTATGTTAGCAACAAGAAGTTGGTCAGGGAAAGTGTGGGCCCCTTACTGAATGGGGGAGGCAACCTAGTGACAGGTTATGGAAAAAGCTAATGTCCTCAACGCTTTTTTTGCCTGTCTTCATGAACAAGGTCAGCTCCCAGACTACTGCACTGGGCAGCAAAGTATGGAGCCCTCTGTGGAGAAAAAAGTTGTTCAGGACTATTTAGAAAAGCTGGACGAGCACAAGTTCATGGGGCCAGTTACTCTGCATTTGAGGATGCTAAAAGAGTTGGCGGATGTGATGGCAGAGCCATTGGCCATTATCTTTGAAAACTCATGGTGATCACGCAAGGTCCTGGATAACTGGAAAAAGGCTAATGTAGTGCCCATCTTTAAAACAGAGAAGGAGAATGACCTGGGGAACTACAGGCCAGTCAGCCTCATCTCAGTCCCTGGAAAAATCATGGAGCAGGTCCTCAAGGAATCAATTTTGAAGCACTTTGAATAGAGGAAGGTGATCAGGAACAGTCAGCATCGATTCACCAAGGCCAAGTCATGCCTGCCTGACTAACCTAATTGCCTTCTATGATGAGATAACTGGCTCTGTGGATGAGGGGAAAGCAGTGGATGTGTTGTTCCTTGACTTTAGCAAAGCTTTTGATATGGTCTCCCACAGTATTCTTGCCAGCAAGTTAAAGTAGTATGGGCTGAATGAATGGACTATAAGGTGGATAGAAAGCTGACTAGCTCGTGGGGCTCAATGGGTAGTGATCAATGGCTCCATGACTAGTTGGCAGAGGGTATCAAGTGGAGTGCCCCCAGGGTCGTTCCTGGGGACATTTTGTTCAATATCTCCATTAATGATCTAGAGGATAGCATGGATTGCACCCTCAGCAAGTTTGCAGATGACACTAAACTGGGAGAAGTGGTAGATACTCTGTAGGGTAGGGATAGGATACAGAGGGACCTAGACAAATTAGAGGATTGGGCAAAAGAAACCTGATGAGGTTCAACAAGGAGAAGTGCAGAGTCCTGAATTTAGGAAGGAAGAATCCCATGCACAACTACAGTCTAGGGGCCGAGTGTCTAGGCAGCAGTTCTGCAGAAAAAGATGTAGGGGTTACAGTAGATGAGAAGCTGGATATGAGTCAACAGTGCGCCCTTGTTGCCAAGAAGGCTAACGACATTTTGGGCTGTATAAGTAGGAGCATTGCCAGCAAACTGAGGTACATGATTGTTCCCCTCTATTTGGCACTGGTGAAGCCTCATCCGGAGTACTGTGTCCAGTTTTGGGCTCCACACTACAAGGATGTGAATAAATTGGCAAGAGTTCAGCAGAGGGCAACAAAAATAATTAGGGAGCTGGAGCACATGATTTATGAGGAGAGGCTGAGGAACTGGGATTATTTAGTCTTCAGAAGAATGAGATGGGATTTGATAGCTGCTTTCAGCTACCTGAAAGGGGGTTCCAAAGAGGATGAATCTAGACTGCTCTCAGTGGTATCAGATGACAGAACAAGGAGTAATGGTTTCAAGTTGCAGTGGGGGAGGTTTAGGCTGGATATTAGGAAAAACTTTTTCACTAGGAAGGTGATCTGGAATGGGTTACACCTAGGGAGTTGGAGGAATCTCCTTCCTTAGGTTATTCCTTCCTCAAGCTGTGACACTTAGTTCATGAAGGGTATACTGCTAAAGCATACTGCTTTCGGAAACTGCCAGCACCTTGATTTTGGAATGGCAATTACTTAAAGAGAAAGTAAATACTTATATAGCTCAAGCCCATAATCTGACCTGACATTTACCAAAATATATGAAAGAAAAAAGCAAAAGATCAAAAAATCTTTTTAAAAAACACTTTCACCACTAGATGAAGTAGTGCCTTACCGATGACTAATTCCCATCATTCTGTGAAGATGCCCAGAGCAGGTCTACACTTGAAATACTGCTTTGACTCAGCTGCACCAATGCAGCACTTCTCACATCAATTTAGTTAATCTAATCTGAGAGAGGCAGTAGCTATGTTGATGCAAAAAAAACCTCCCATCGACATAGCACTGTCTGCACCGGGGAGCAGATCGGTGTATCTGCATCACTCCACGGGTGCAAAAAATCCACACCCCTGAGGGATGTAGTTATACCAATATAAGTTTATAGTGTAAACTTGGGTCCAGGTTTCAGCTATTTGTCAGTCTCATCCTCACCCCCAAATCCAAAGAAAATGAGTTAAGGGTGTAAACAGATATAAGTATGTCTATATTTAAAACACTAAGGGCCTCTCCTGTCAGCATTGGTAATCCACCTCCCCAAGAAGCGATAGCTAGGTTGACAGAGAATTCTTCCACCTACCTAGTACTGTGTACTCTGGGGCGGGGGCCGTAGGTCGATATAGCTACATCATTCAGGGATATGGATTTTTCACACCCTGAGTGATGTAGCATACTGTATGCTTTCAGTGGTCACTGAATTCAATAATCATGCAGAATTTGAGCTTAACAACATAGGATTTATACTTGGTGGGGGTTTTTAAGTCAATGCTTCATCCAATTCCCAGTCTCCTAGTGTTAAAAAAGCTTAAAACAGAGAGCTGCAGTTAAAACAAACAGTCCTTTACTGAATTTATTTTTATTAAATGGTTTTGAGGCAAACAATACTCCTTAGGACATTTTGTGCCAAAAAATTAAAATTCGACACCAAAAAAATTAAAATTCTGTGCACAGTATTTTAAAATTCTGTACATTTGTCAAATAATTGTGGAGGCTGTGGCATGGCAGTGGGGAGCACAAGCCATGGGCTGCACAAAGGTGGGAGATCACTGTGCAGCTCCCGCACTGACAGACTCAGCGGTGATGCTGCACCTAACCCGGACACAGTGCAAAGACCAGGCCTGCCCCAGAAACACCCCAGGGCCCCTGCCCCTCTGTGCCAGGTGCACCAGGTGTGGGCAAGGCAGGCTCAGCAAGGCAGGACACATGTGGAGGGGATTAGTGTAGGGAGATCCAAGTGTGGGTTGACAGTGCAGGAGGCTCAGTGGGGGATCCAGGTACAGGGGGGGGGGGATCTGGATGCACAGGGGCTTTTTGGGAGGGTTCTGGGTGCAATGGTAATGGGACTCTGCAGGGGGGTCCAGGTGAAGGTGATTGGGGCTCATCAGGGCAAGGTTTGAGTGTGTGGGAATAGAGCTGGGGGGGGGGGGTCTGAGTGTGGGAAAAGCTCTAGGGGGTGACTGGGGGATACAGGGCTTAGTGGGGTGGGGATCCAGGTGCAGCTGGTTGGGACTGAGTGGGGGGTATTCAGGTGGCTCATTGGAGCAATCCAGATGCAGGTCGAGTGGGGCTCATCAGGGAAGGTTTTGAATGCAGGGCCAGTGAGGCTCAGTGGGAGGGTCTGGATGCACAGGGGTTGAGCAGATGGGGGAGCAGCTCCCTGTACAGAGATTCTCTGCCCCTGCAACTGTGGAGTGATGGGTGTAGGAAGCGTGGGGGGAGGGGGGGAGAGAAGAGAAGGGAGGGAAGGAGTTTTTGCAGAGCTTCCTGATCGGGAAAGTAATCTGGGGGTGGGTCTGACCTGGACCCAGATGCTGTGCAGGAAAGAGAGAGTCCTGTCCTCCCCAGCCCAGCTGGGACTATCAGCTGAGCCCAGCACAGCATAGAAACCACCTCCCAGGTCTTCCTCAGTCCCCTGACCCACAGTGCTTTACCTCTCTGCCGGATGCCTTGGGCACCCAAAACATACTGCTAGGGAGAGTCACAATACCACTCTTGTGGCTTCCATTTGCTTCCCCATCAGAAAGTCATTTTTCTGCGGGGAAGCAGAATTCTTCCAGGAGTAAAACAAAAGAAACCTCATTTTTCCTTTGAGGTCTCAGAAAAATTGAAAATAGGTTTCTGCTGATGAAAAGCACAAAACCAAAGTAGCAATTGAAAAAATAAACATGTATTTTAATATCACTGATACTATAACAGCTTACACCTAAATTCAATGTATGTTAAAAATTCATGTTTCAGTATCCTATTAACTTAAAAGTGAGACGATGATAAAACAGACTTCCACAATCAACCTAACATACAATTCAATACAGACAACCAAGAATATAATTATTGACAGAAATCTTCAATTTAAACATCTAAGAGAGTTTAAATTGGCTTTTAAAGTTTGTTTCTTCTTTTTGGATTTTGATGTGAGAACTACAGTGAAGGATGCCTAAGAACTCGTGCAAGTGGCCTTTTGGTTAATACTACATACTACCTCCAAACACAGTGGTCAGATAAATATATATCAGTATCCTGTTCTCCAGTTCCTGCAGAAATTAACTGCATAGAAACCTTTGTGTTAAAGTTAAAACAAACAGATGTACTGCCAAGGACTTCTTCCCATTTTTTTCCACCAAGGCAGGATATCTTCAACACTGGATCCTCATGGAAAAGAAAATAGGGAAAAAATATCTAAAGGGTTGAGTTGGTATGAGTGGAGGAGAAAAATGCCTCATGTACTAAGCAGCATTTTAGAAACCAATCACCATCACACATATTTCTCAAACATTTATTTATAATATAAGGGATATAAAGATCTATTAATGCCCCTAGTGATGCAGAAACATGAAATAAATGCATCTATCAAGAAACTAACTGTCTCCCCTTCCTTCAGTCCATTAACCCATCTCCTGATAACTACTATTTTGATTTTAAAAATCAACCATCGTGATTTCTCTATATAGCATACTCTGTACACATAACTAGGATTCTGATTTTGCGGAATTACTTTCCTAAGAGTCATTTGAGAGAGGTTGAGAGGAAGTCAAAGACTTGGCATTCCATTACAGTGAAGACCTGAAGAGGACTACTAACAGAATTTAAATCTTCTGACACACCAGGTATTCCTGATTCATTTCCCATACATTTGTGTGTGGTTATCTAATTACAATATCTGTATTACTCCCAGAACACAGCATTGATAATTGTATCAATTCTTGAAATACTTATGAACATTTTAGTTACTTAAACTAATGTTGTAACATAAATGGATTTCTCATTAAAGTGAACAGAGTTAGAAATACTCTGTCATGAAGACTGTTGAAATAACCCATATATTAAACCATACAGAACCTTATTATTTGAGGGTGCATTAGAATTTCAATTCTGATGTATGCACTGTCAAGATTTGGGAGACAAAGGCTGGAAAATCAAAAAGACAAACTCTCACTCTGCTGTACAGTGGAAAGGAAGTTTTGATTCTAACTTGTAATTATGGAACATGATTATACCTCCTATTTGCAAGTCAACAGATAGTTTTATTCACCCAAAACCCAGGATTTTTCACACCCCGCCTTATACTCATGCTGCAGCCTGCCTTTTCTTCTTCAGCTAGAAATAAACACATTTCAGAACATCATAGCTGAATACTGGATGACCTTTCTGAATGAGGAAGCACCATGGAGAAATCCAAATATACCAGTTCATACTAATATTTCTTTTTCTGTATTGGCTTCTCTCATCTGGAACACAGGCCACACCTAGTAGAACCCACAAATCCCAATATTTGAATACAATATTCAAAAAATTGAACCAAACTGCCTTGGATTACAGCCACCAAGATTCTGCAACTAATTGACACAGCTAAGAATATACTGTCATTTGAAGGAGTGGAGACACTGCCAGGTGGCAGCCTACCAAAATCTCTTACTGCACAGGAAATGACCATTGCTTTAGTGGAATGGGGCTTGACTCCTAGGGCTGGTCTTCACTACCCGCCGGATCGGCGGGTAGGGATCGATCTTTTGGCAATCGATTTCTTGCATCTTGTGATGCCCCTGTTGACTCCGGAACTCCAGCTTGCCGGGACGCACAAGCTGGAGTCGAAGGGGGAGCGCGCCGCCAACTGCCGCCGCCGTGAGGATGGCAAATAAGTCGGCTGCAGATACACAAACTTCAGCTACGTGATTCACATAGCTGAAGTTGCGTATCTGCAGTCGATCCCCCCCGGTAGTGAAGACCAGCCCCTAGTGAACTGAAGAGGCCTCTGGCTGTGAACACTGGCAACCCTATTGAGAATTTAGAGAAGTTGACTAAGGAGAGGGGTTCAAAAATAGAAGAAAAACAGCCAGTGGAGAATCAAAATTAAGGCCTAGGACTGGTATGAGACCTAGTGCCCAGGCTTAGCACTGCACAAAACTTAGAGGCCATTGCATCATAACCTATGAATAGATTCCCTATATATACCACTGCTAATCTCTAACAATAATGTCAGATCCCTGGTGATTCTAAATGCTGCTTCTCTCTCAAACTCTTTATGAAAGAATTTCAGCACTTGAAAAATAGGACAGGGCACACCTTGAGAAATAAAAAAGGTACCCAGAAAGACAACTTTCCCCAAATTCAATTTAAAGAATCCTCTCAGTAATTAAAATACTTCCAGGAAGTCAGGAACATTTTGATGACCTGGCACTCCAGGAATTTCCTCTCACATAGCAAGTTTTAAATTGCAGCTAGCCCAATAGACCAAGAGCTACCAGCTCTTATGTTACAGGGTATGGGAGTCAGGAGATGGTCTCTGTCATCACAGTCAAAATCTGATACAAGACAGATACAAGACAAAAAAATCTTCAGATACTGCCAGGAGCACAGGGACCAGCAAACCTTTGACTGACTGGACCTTCCTCAAGACTTGATGCCACAGGCAATGCTTACACATGGCCTTTCTAGTGGATGGAAAAGACATCTTCATGGTCAGGAGCAAAAAACAGCAGATTTTCCCTTGAATCTGAACAGCCACACCCCTCGATCTTCCTGCTGTGGCAGCAAACAACAAAAAACAAACAAATCACGCTGCCTGAATCAGAACATCATAGTTCTTAGTGCCAAATGACCAGAAGTGTTTCTGCATCGTGGGGAGCATCCTCCCCCTCTTGGGAACCCAATCACTCTTCAGGAGAGGAGTGCCTACCCTGAGCCTGCTCCAATAGTGTATGAAGAGGGGAGCACCACCTAGCTATCAAGGTGGATAAACAAGTCTCTGGACACTAGAGCTGATGAGATGGACAGGAAACAGGAGAAGCAATGGCCATGGCACTTGGAAGGGAATAGGGTTTCTCCACGCCAGTCATGATTTTATAGACCTCTATCATATCTCCCCGTAGTCATCTCCTTTCTAAGCTGAATAGTCCCAGTCTTTTTTAATCACTCCTCATATGGAAGCTGTTCCATACCATTAATCATTTTTTTCCCTTTTCTGTATCTTTTCAAATTCTAATATATCTTTCTTGTGACAGGGCACCCACTTTAGTGCAATCCCTTTGTAAGTTTCTGCAGTCAGCTTTGGATTTGACTATCTTGAATTATTTTGTATCATCTGAAAATTTTGCCCCCTCACTCTTCACCCCCTTTTCCAGATCATTTACGAATATGCTGAACAGCACAGCTTGCAGTACAGATCTTTGGTGGACCTTGTTGTTTATCTGTATTCATCAATGAGTGAGACAAAATTTAAAGGAGCCCTTGTTAATATTTTGGCAACATAGACAGAAATATAGTTCAGGACACAAACTCATCAATAATACAGCTTCCATTTCACTATGAAAAATCTTATGAATCAAAAAGTCCCTCAAATGAAATAAAGTAGTGAAAAACGGTAACTAAATCTAGATTACTGATGTAAGAACTACCTTTCCTTTCATACCTAACTCCTTTACCAACTAACATCAGTTACAAGCAGCATAAATTGCCTTTGAAACTAGGGGCATGTCTACACTACAAACGTAAATCGACCTATGTCCACATGCACTCCTTGTGAAGGAGGGTTTTCCACTGACTTAAGAGGGGCAGTGCGCGGCACTGAGAGTTAAGCCCAGCTTCTGATAGGGAGTCTGTCACCGGGTCTCTCAGCTCCACATGGAGCAGTCACCTGGGCTCTGGGAACAGATCTCACCACCAGCACACATACCCCCACAGGCTCTGGGTGCAGAGCCCTGGGTAGGGGAGTGAGGCAGCTGGGCTTCTGGCAGGGAGTCCAGGTTTCAGCCCAGCTGGGAGCCCCCCACCAGCCCCAGTATGGCAACCTAAGCTGTGAACCCATACAGGGTTGACAAGAATGACGTGAACAGCCAGTCAATGTAAATAATGCAGTGTCTGTGTAGACACTGTGTCGCCCTAACTACACTAATGGAAATGGAGTTATGTCGGTGTAGTAGGGCATTTAGGGCTTGTCTACACTTACTGGGGAAATCGAGGCATGGCGATCAATGCATCAGCGGTTGATTTAGTGGGTCTACTGAAGACCCACTAAATTGACCTCGGATCACTCTCCCATCAACTCCAGTACTCCAGCTGAACAAAGAAAAGCAAGAGGTGTCAAGGAGAGAGCATCTCCTGTCAACATAACACAGTGTGGACCCTGTGTAACTTAGACTGATCTCCCCGCATAGTGTAGACAAGGCCTTATATCAGTGGGAGCAGGGCTACAGTTTAGTCTCTTGACATAAGGCAGCTTACATCAACCCGATTCTGTAGGAGAGATCCGGTTACATTAAAGTAAGCATATCTACATCTAGACTGTATTTATGCATGTTAAATATTTCATCAGGAAAAAAAAGTCATTAAGTGGAACATCTGGCTTCCAAAGGCAAAACAAGAGCAAGACAGCAATATCCATCCCTAGGCAAATATCTAATACAAAAGACAAAATAATCAGGATCTATTTTTGTTGTTGCAAGTTTTAAAACCTGCTTTCTATAGCACAGGCTGATACAATGTTAGTTTCAATATAGGATCAGAGTTTTCCATATGTGCTTCACAGTTCCAACCAACATACGTCAAATCATTTTGTGGACAAGTGGCCATTTCAACTGTAGCTTTCACATCTTGGTGACCAAATGAACTTTTACATTTTTAAATTCTGCTTCTGATCATAAAACAGATTGAAAGTTAAGGGATGGTCCACTAGTGTTATTTCTCTGAAAAACGATTGAATAGACTAAAAATAAATCTAAGCAAAGACAAAACTGACAAAACTATCAGAGAGTGATTTTGCCCTAAAAAATAAATACTAAATACTCTAGCACTCCATGCATGCTAAGTGAGAAACAAAAGAGATGATTACTAGCTATTATCAAATTTGTACAGTAGTTTTTTTTTGTTACGTAGAAGAAATGCTAGTTTATTCTCTTCTCAGAGTGTACATGTCACTCATTAGCTTTAATTTACCGATTCCTTCTAAATTAATCCCTGAAATCACTAAGTTTAAAAAAAATAGACCACACATTCCCTTCCCTAAAATAATTATCCTATGCCACCATTAATTTAAAATAATAACCAAAAAAGCAAGTAGGGGTACTTTTCCATATATTTAATCTTCTAACATTGCGGGGAGGGAAGAAGAGGAACCATAGGTTACCTTGTGCTCCACCCTCCTCCTTTCCTTAAAACCTTAATAAAGAGCTATAGTTGTAAACACTGCACACAGGGACACACTGTTTTGTACAGTCATAAGAACACTGCTGGAGTTAAAGAAATAGTAATACACAAGCATCAAAAGAAACAGTAACTCCTGTCGTATTCAAGGCAAGTCTCAGACAAAAATATAAACAGATACATTTTAGATTACTTATGGGGCTTAAACTGCGGGTTGAGTAAATTCCCTTCAGATCCCTGAGGCTGCCAACACATCATTTGGTCCCTAGCACAAGTCACAGCATCTTTAATACTGCTCTAACTTGCACCCCGCTCTGGTGGCCCCAAAGGAGCAACACTGGTAGCTAGGGATCACCAAAGTGCAACTTTTTGTAGACACAAACCCTGCACCAGACATATCCCCTATGCCAGAAGTACCAGGAGAAGGTGCTGGTGAGACAGGTATGCCAGCTTTATGACACCTGGGGATTCCCCAGGAAGACTCAGATAGGCCTCTCTGCACAGACTATCACAAAGGAACCGTACTGGGGACCGGGATCTGGGCTACAGCTTCCAAAACTCAGTGAAAGATACTTCATAATATAAGTCCTATCTACTTTAAAAATAAAATACTGGTTAGCATGTTAATGGGGAATACTTTATCAAAAGCCAAATTCCACCACCCTTATGCACATTTGGTAATAAAGTAGACCAGGGGTCTCCAAACTACGGCCCGCGGGCCAGATGCGGCCCGCGAGGTCCTCTCATCCGGCCCGCGGCAGGGGTCGGGAACCAGCCACGGGGCCGGGACGCGCCGCGTGCTCCGCTGCCGCCGCCGGCCGGGACGCACCGCGTGCTCCGCTGCCGCCGGCGGCCAGGGACGGCTCAGAGCTGGGGCCGGGACGCGCCGCACCGCCAGAAACAAGGAGCCACCCACTGCCAGGCGGCGAAACGGTCTGTGGGGAGAGACCGGGTTGAGCGGGTCAGTTGGGGTGGGGGGAAGAGACCGGGTTGAGCGGGTCAGTTGGGGGGGGGGGTTGGAGGAAAGGAGGTTTTGGGGGGAGAGACCTGGCTGGGTGGGTCAGTTGGGGGGGGGGGTTGGAGGAAAGGAGGTTTTGGGGGGAGAGACCTGGCTGGGTGGGTCAGTTGGAGGAAAGGAGGTTTGGGGGGGAGAGACCTGGCTGGGTGGGTCAGTTGGGGGTGGGGGGGTTGGAGGAAAGGAGGTTTTGGGGGGAGAGACCTGGCTGGGTGGGTCAGTTGGGGGTTGGAGGAAAGGAGGTTTTGGGGGGAGAGACCTGGCTGGGTGGGTCAGTTGGGGGGTTGATGTGTAGTGTTCATGTGTAGTGAACAGGTGTTCATGTGTAGTGTTCATGTGTAGTGAACAGGTGTTCATGTGTAGTGTTCATGTGTAGTGTATCAATGTGTTATTAAATAATAACTGAATAAAATAATATTAAATAAATAATTAAAAACAACATCCATGTTTTGATTCTTTTTTATTTGGACCTCAAGTGTGTTGTCGGCCCCCGAACTGCTATTTGATAGTTAATGCGGCCCTCGGGCTGAAAAGTTTGGAGACCCCTGAAGTAGACTCTTGATTATCCAGGATGATAGGGAAAAAAATAATCCTGGTTAATAAAATCCTGGACAATCACCATCCATAGGAAATTGGGGAGGAGGGGTTGGTTCACCAGCCACCCTGAGCCGGGGGGGGGGGGGGGGGGACGGGGTGTTGGTTCACTGGATGCCTGCACCCTGGTAGGGGGTTTTTTGGGTGTGCTTGGGGCGGCAACAAAGCCAGAGCCAGCCCTGCGAGTTGCGCGTATTTTTTTTTTGTTGACATCCTGGTTAATCCACATCCTGGTTAACCCAATATTGGATAATCAAGAATCTACTGTATCTTTCTTCTGAGACAATTCTCAGAATAAGGTACTAGTCAACATGAATAAGAGTGGCAGAACCTGGCTCAGATTACTCAGGCATAAAATATATGAATGCTATGGGATGAACGGATTCAAATTCATGTTTAGTGTACACAAATTAACACCACATTCAGTGTTTTTTTTAACTAAACAGAATACCTTAAATTCTGCCTGTTACAAGTGGTGTGGTTTTATACTGCATAATATTAACCAACACCACCAAAACTAGTTTTAAGCCCTTGTTTTTATGCCATTTTAAAATACTCTCTTTTAAAAAAGATAAATAGGTGACTCCAAAGACAACTCTGCTCATTTTCTGAGTAAAAGTGGAAGTCAAAAGAAAAAAGTACATTGAATACCATTTTATTTATTTTTAAATTAAGTGGCATGGTGCCAGGTGAGGCAAATCTGAAAAACTTTCCTGGCTTCTAGATGTTTTCTTTTAAGAGAATGTAAAAGAGGACTAATTCATACAAAAGTGTTTATTTAAGAATTTGAGATGTGATTTTTTAATTCTGCTGCAAATAGCACCAAGGAATTGACAACTTATTTTTGGTTACTTTAAGTATAGGAAAATAAATCACAGTGATTTTAGAAATCCACACATTACCTGAAAAATACACGTGAAAAATTATAGGAAAAGTAGAGGCGGAAGCTTGTCTGCATCCATCAGACAATTAAATGCAGTGTAAAAGGCAGCAATCTTTAATACATTAATTTTACACATACTTGTAACTGCTGCTTCGCACAACTGACTTTTGAAAAACGGTACAAGTAAATAGGATTTGTTTAAATTGTAGTTTTATGGTTATCCCCAGCTGAAGACTAAAACTAAGCAGTAAAAGTTCAATCTACTATTTAAAAACAGTTAAAGTATAAACAACAAAGCACGATCAGATTGTTTTCTATAATTAAAACTAGGTTTAAACAGAGATCACTGTACTGGAGAATCTCATAGATTATAACAACTCTAGTCAGGACTATACAGCTTTTCATACAAACCTACTCTGCTCTCCTCCTAGTACAACTGGGTATTTCAAGCACAGGGGGATAAAAATTGATTAAATCTTGCATAACTGATCATTTAATGTAAATGCCGTGAGTTTCATAATATTTGAAGTCATGTGCTATAAAAAATTCCTGATACAATCCCTTTTTGCCAAAAATGCCACAGTATTTTTTAAAACTATAAATATAGTATGATTCCACCAAATTCACATAATCAAGACAAACTTTGTAGTCCTAAATGCATTTTCCCACACTGCAATAAATCTATTCTTTCAACAAGTTTACTTCTGTAGAAAAGGATATGTTTCATCATGTGTGCCACAATTTGCCACCACACTGCAAACTCAGTCATGTTATAGATTAGCTGTATTCACTGAAGAAGCTAAATCAAAAGTGGTCTTAGGTTAAAAAAAAAAAAAAAGAGGTGTGGAAGGGTAATCTTTATCATCCATAAAGAATTAGTCAAAGGAACCTCACAAGCAGGAATGTCTTTCAAGTCTTTAATTGTTTAATTTCCCACCGATCCCCACCACCCCACACTTTTAGAATCCATATGAGTTTCTGTCCAACAGTCTACTTTCATTTTTATTCAAACATCCCAGAATCTATGAGGCTGCTGACATCAATATCACCACAAATTAGCTCTGACACAGTGGAGTCCACCTATGCTTTCTCTGAGAAAATGGTGAGTTGCGCTTAGGTCCCGCGAGGACTCATATTTTCCCCTATCAAGCACTGTAAGTACTCTGCTTTTATATACACTGCAGGCTATATACATAGAATGTTTAAAACCCAGTGAGTGAGCCACCAAGTATTCAGTTAAAGATGTTTTTAGTTCTCTCTTTAGCACTAATTACTCTAGAAGCCCCTCACATATTGTGAGACTGAATTTCCTGAAACAATTAGCTTTGAAGAGGCAGGCAGCTAGCAGCAGAAACTAGGCACCAAAAAGACAGACAGCAGTTGATAGGTGTAAGGAAGGAGGCAGAGAAAATTCATTTCAGAAGACTCGCTAGAGGTCAACATGAGAACAGGTCTTTTTTTAAATAGAAGTTAAACCCCAATTTTTTTTTCTTACCTGAAGTCAGGTGATTCAGCCCTCTTCCAATTACTCCTTCCTCTTGCCAATATCTAAATGGGTTTTTTGTTTGTTTTGAAGGAAAAACCACTTGACTGCAACTGACCAGAGAAACTGTGCCTAATAGAATGTACATTTCCATTTTTTCCTTCTTCATTCATGGTCTTTGGCCTCTCTTCTCCTTCTTACCTTTTCCTTTAGCCATTATCCCGTAATATCTTCTAGCATTACACATATTAGCAGATCCAAGGCATAACAACAGAAGCACTACCAATGTTAGGACCAGCAAGGCTTGAAAAAGTGTACACCACTTTCTAGTTCCAGGTCTATTAGACAGGATGAAACACTAAACCATACTATGTTCCACAGAGCCAAGTCTGCATCTGAGAGGAAAAGCCGCACAGTCACGTAGTGGATTTAACTGTAATATTGTCAATGTAATGGTTTTGGAAGTTAGCTTTTTACTAGGGCAGGATGAACTTAAAGTATTTATTGGTAGTTGTGCAACAAGTTTCACTGGTATTTATGGTATATATTTGAGCCAGTCACACATCACAAAAAGAAATTATTCAGTGAAGATAACTGAAAAATATATTTAGTGAATACTATTCACCCAATCATGTTTAACATTTTCCCCTTGATTTCACCCCTTTTTTTCAGTAAGAGATCAAAGTGTATCCATTTCCTTTCTTTTCAACTGATTCCTTCACTTCAGCGTGATTTCTGACTCTTCCTGTCCAGCTAATAGCTTCAGCTCATTGTTCTCGATGCTCAGAATTTTCATAAGCAGCAGAGAAGTGAAAGTGAGGAGAGATAAATAAGACTGGGACTTTTCAGTTTGGAAAAGAGACAACTAAGCGGGGAGATGATGGAGGGCTATAAAATCATGACTGGTGTGGAGAAAGTAAACAAGTGTTATTTACACCTCATAACACAAGAGCGAGGGGTCACCAAATGAAATTAATGGGCAGCAGGTTTAAAACAAACAAAAGGAAATATTTCTTCACATAATGCACAGTCAACCTGTGGAACTCTTTGCCATGGAATGGTGTGAAGGCCAAGACTATAACACGGTTCAAAAAAGAACTAGATTAATTCATGGAGGATAGGTCTATTAATGGATATTAGACAGGATGGACAGGAATGGCATCCCTATCCTCTGTTTGCCAGAAGCTGGGAATGGGTCACAGGGGATGGAAGACCTGATGATTACCTGTTCTGTTCATTTCCTCTGAAGCACCTGGCATTGGCCACAGCTGGAAGGCAGAATACTGGGAAAGATTGATCTTTGGTCTGCCCCAGTATGGCCGTTCTTATGACTCGTCAGTTTTCCTGCTTCTACAAGCCTTCTGAACATCAGTAGTTGAAAAGCTGCTAGCTGTGCTACACCTTGGAAAGTTTGAGGAGCAGCAGAAGCAAAGGAGCACACTGTCCGTAGGCTTTGGAATACAGTACTGCATCAGTTACACCCAGTTCATATTTGGAAGGCTATTTTCATAACCATGGGGTCTAGAATTTTCTTAATTTAAAGTTTACATTCTGCAGAAAACTGACAGAATTCACCTCTGAAAGCTTTATAGCAAGGGTCGGCAAACTACGGCCTGAAGGACCATCCCCTCCCTCGCCTCCCCCGCTCTCCTGGAGCCTCAGCGCGCCACTCAGGCAGCACTCTGGGGAGTGGGACTGCGCGCTCCTCTGGGAGAGCGGTGCAATGTGCCTGGCTCCAGCTGGGCCGCCAGCAGCGTGATAAGGGAGTCGGGGGGTTGGATAAGGGGCAGGGAGTCCCTGGAAGCAGACAGGGGGCTGTTGGATGGGGTGAAGGTTCTGAGGGAGGGGCAGTCAGAGGACGGGGAACAGGGTGGGAGGTTGGATAGGGTGCGGGAGTCCCGGGGGGCTGTCAGGGGGTGTGGATAGGGATTGGAGCAGTCAGGGGACAGGGAGAAGGGGGGATTTGGAAGGTGGTGGAGTCCTTGGGAGGGCAGTTAAGGTGGGGAGTCTCTGGAGGGGGCAGTCAAGGGACAAGGAGCAGAGGGGCTTAGATGGGGGTGGGGTCCTGGTTGGGTGGTTAGGGACAGGGGGTCTCTGGAGGGAGCAGTCAGGGGAGAAGGAGCAGGGGAGGTTGGATGGGTCGAGGATCCTGAGGTGGCAGTCAGAGGGCGGGAAGGGGCCAGATGGAGGCGGGGCCAGGCTGTATGGGGAGGAACAGCTTTCCCTGACCCAGCCCTCTGTACAAGTTTTCAACTCTGATGTGGCCCTCGGGCAAAAAAGTTTGCCCACCCCTGCTTTATAGCCTACATTGGCAAATGCACTTTTCCAAGTCCTGATTACCACTGATCCCCCAGTAAGACAGTATGCTAAGAAGCTGAAATATTTTAAAAATTGCTTTACACCAATTCAAGACTGCAAGCCTGGGGACTAAGTCAGCATTAAGTATTTTCCATTAAACAACATGATTAAATACCATTTGACCAGAAGAGAAGCTTAACTTTCCTTTGCATATATGCTTAATCAATACTGAACAGATTAACTATGCTAAAAACAAGGGGAATATGTCTACACAAGACCCTATGCCAGCATAACCCTCTAGTAAACATGCAGCACACAACAGAAGGTGTTTGTCTGCTGTTGTAGGAACAGCACCTCTCCAAACGACATTAACTATGCCAACAGAATCAGTCTTCTGTCAGCACAGCTGAAGGTACAGTTGGTTTTTTGTTGCACAGCTATGTCACTAAGGTTGCATAGTCTTTTCACAACCATGACTGACAAAGTGAGACTAAAATACTGACAAAGCGCTTTTTGGAATATAAATTTAGCTATTCTCCTTCTCCACCTACCTTTCAATACAGTAAGTACAGTCAAAATCCCGACCTGGACTAAAAGAACCACTTTCCCTAGAAATAAGGAGAATAAAAGTTTCTTGGCAACTGTTTCTGTGACAGATGACCAGCCTCACTTTTTTTTTTTAAACCTTTGACAAGTCTTGTCTTTAAAGTATCAATTTTTAAACCAGCAAAATCTGACTACTCACCTATGTCAACACTTTAAAAAAAAGAATTTCTATTATTTTAACAGTACTGTGCCTAAAACTCATTAGAAACTAAAGAACAATTAAAAAAAACAAAACAGTGAAATAGTCTCATTTTCAATTGAAAAACAAAACACAATAAACACCATATTTCTGGGAATGGATCCACAATTTTAGTAGTTATTTAAAATCAGAGTAAGAAAGCTTTCTATCCTCACATCCCCACACCAGACTGCATTTGAATGTTTGAGGTTTACTGACAAAAATCCAGCTACTGGTCTCAAAAGTTCCCTTTCCTTTCTCTGTCTTAATTAAATTCATTTGGGGGAAAATTCATCATCTCAAAGTACTCAGAAAGAAAGAGTTAATGACAGGTAATGAAGTCCTGTGGGAAGTGGGAATGTCAGCACTTTTAAATAAACCATTTGTCATCTGAACAATGATGGATTACCAGTTTTGTAGATGTCATTGGTCAAGGCAAATGTCTGGCTATAACCCTATAATTTAGCTTTTTATCCCGCAGGATGGATTAAAACAATCGATAATTTAAAAAAATAAAATTGGATTTTTTATTAAATGCAGGTTAATTTAACAACTATTTAAAATTAAATTTGAAAGTGACAACCTATACTAAGGCCTACATCTATTCAAATCATTTAAATTAAGTACAAAAAATATTAAGGAGTAGGTTTGCTGCCAAATTTTTAAGAAAGTCAGACTGCTGAACTGGAACCAGAGTTTGCTGAAGTGCTAAATCAGCTTTTGACAGCGGTAGCCTCTTCTGCAGGTCCAGAGAGAATATGCAGTTTAATCATAGTTCGATTAAATGACTAGTTCATGTAAAGTTTCAACTCCCAAACCAGAAAAGTTGTTTTCCTCTTCTAAACTATGAATAAAAACTAGGTGTGAGAGGATGAGATCTACTAGTTTTCAAATCCTGAAGAATATGGTGATCAGAAACAATCAGTTTAGATCATGAACTACAGATCATACTTTGTTTAATAAACCAGTTTGTTTTAATTTAATATTGTTAAACTTTTTTCTTATGTATGCATAAACACTTTTAAGATAGTTTATCTAATTAAAAAAAAAAGCCACGTTAGGGCATTTTTAGTTGAATTTGAATTTCCATCCAAATTAGTTTCTGTGATAGATGTGTATCCTCCTGGTTAGCAAAAAGCAGGATTTAAAAAAAACAAACAAACAAAAAACAAAACAAAAAGATTTGATAAAATGCTCTTTGAGGAAAAAGCCTATTTAAAGATTGAGCTATAAGGTATCTTAATTAAAACTAAGATACCTCATCATGAATAGGGCTTATAAATTCTCATTTTATAGTATGAGACAATATATTCATGTAACGTTTAAGAAAAGTTTAGTAAATGAGTTCTAATAGTTCATGGATTAGGTACTCAATTTTATGGAGTTCCAGGGGCTTCTGTATAGATTATTTAGGTTAATCTTTCTATCCACCCAATGGGACTCCATGCTCAGTCTAGGAGTTACCATCAGAGATGCTTAGTTTTGCAGTTCTCAAACTGTGGATTTGTGTCCCCAGATATAACATGCTTGTTAGCAGCAAAAATGTTTTAACATAAATAAATAAATAATAAATAAAGATGAGAAATAACAGACCTCAACCCTACTATCCCTTTGCAAATTTGTGTACACAGAGTCAATCCCTTACTTCTAACAGTGCAAAGTTTCAAAAAGTTCAACAAATAGAAGATTGTTGGAGAGGAAATAGATCTGGACAAGGAGAAGAAGTCTGGAGATAAATGTGAGACGGGAGGGACAGCATAAACAAAAGTGAAACTGTCTGAGCAGCATATTCCAGAAGTCTTGAGGTCATTCTGAGACTAGAGTAGCTTTCATTGATTTGAAGTCTACCATACCATTCTCTCACTAGAAGGGAAAACCTATAATGGCAGCAGGCTGTAAAAGAAACCCAGTTTGAGAATATTTTAATAAAGTTCCTCTACTTGTGGGTAAGACAGGCATGCATGCAGAATGCAAACAGTGCAACAAAGAAATGCAAGGCCTGGTTGCCCAAATAAAACATCATGAGAAGTGTTCCTTTTCAGGAGGAATCTGTGTTGAAGATGATGAAAGGAACATGTCTGAACATGCAGGATCTTCAAGTTGGTAACAACCAACAAAAATGCACTTTTAGTTAGAAATCCATGATTAAATCGAATCTTCCTGACTAGTAATTTAAATCATGATTTAAATTAATTTGATTTAAATCAAATCCACCCTGGCAAAAAGCACCACCAAATTTATTGTAAAGGCTATATTTAGTTGCAAACAATATGTTTTAATGGTTGCCAACTAATGAGAATCAATCTCTCTATAGGCAAATAACTAGAAAGTACAAATGCAAAAACCCAATTAAAATCAGTGATTTTAAATCACTTTGATTTAGCTCAATCCACCCTACATTCTGTTATGGGTCCTATCCTTCCAGGGGCTCCACTGGACCCTTGTATGGAGTTTGATGAGTGAAATAAAGTATTTCCCAATGGAAAAATTTAAATACATTGCTCAAGTCTACCTCATAACAGCAGCAGCAACAAATATGAAATGCTGCTCTTTTTAATTATTGGACTAAATACAGTCTACGCACAAATTACGAGAAAAGATCACTAAAGCAACTAAACTAGTGACAAAAATATAATATATAAAAATGGTGAAATAAATACATCCAACTAATGCATTTCTCATTAACATGTTTAAATATGAACTATTCATAACAGCCAAACTGTAGTCATCCTTAACTTCACCCTGTAATATAAAAGTGAAAAAAAGGAAAACAAATCCACTAATGATGCATGAAAAAAACCCTTATATGGGTGGTCTGACAATCTACACAGCGTTAATTCATAGATTATTATTTCCATGTGCATCTTTACAGTGGGATTTTTCTACAATTGTCTACTGAAGTTAAAATCCCAAATTTGAAAGCTTTGTTTTTCTTATTCGATTACAGATTGGTTTTATAATGGTCACCATAAAATGCAATGTATGATTATTTTTAACATGCAAGGAAATCAGAAGTCTCAAGGGCTACCACCCTTGTACAAAAAGTACAAAATACTTTAAATTAACTTATCAAAAGAATAATACAAGGACTCTAAATATTCAAAGAGCATCATTTCCATTCTGGTATCCTTCTAGTAGCTTTCTCTGAAATTTCCCAAGTTCTTTACACTACACATTGCTGTAAAACTCTTACAAAGAAAGACTTTTATGATTTTACAAAATCCAATAGTGCCAAGGAAATCCAGGAACAAAGCTGGTAAAACGGTCACTTCCTGAAGCATCAACTACACATACTTGAAAAAACAAAAACACTACTATAAGCAATTTATAATATGTCTCATTCAATGAGAATGGAAAAGGTGTAGCTTTGAAAGCTGTATCTGTATACCAGTAAGATCTTCAGCCACTAATTTGTAACTAGCAGAAAATTAATACAGTATTAAAAAAAAAAATCAGAAATTTGGTTTTCTTCATAAAAAGTGTATAAAGCCATAAATGTATAAAGCCAACTGTTGTAGATTTCTAAAACAGACTACACAAAAACTCAGTGAAAACAGAATTCATTGAGACTGACACCTTAAACAAATATTTCTATGAATACATACTGTATAAGAAATAAAGAACTGAAGCCATACCACTTAAAAATAGGTGTCCCTACTAAGGTTAGGTCAAGTACCTGTGGTGTGAATGGGTAAGGAGGCTGCTCACTGAAAAAATTTGGGAAAAAGTTGGCACTATGTTATATATCTCATCCAGGAGTAAAGTGTTCTTTCCCAGCCATTAGAGACCTTAATTCAATAATACAGATAATTTTTTTAAATGTCCATCCCAAAATAACTTTTGGGGGTATCGATTTTAACAAAATGGTTATTTTAATTTGTGAATCAAAATGTTCCTCTGATTCGGTGCCACAATTAAATTCTGCAAACCTTGATTGCCAGATGCAGCTGAATCTTACTGTAAATACCCTTATCTTTTATATGTTGCTATTAAACAAACAACTGCTATGGATTTCAAACTTGGAATTCTATTGTCCTGTGTACTGTACCCTAAATACACCAAGATAAACCTAGTTCAATTTAAAATCTAACTCTACGAACTTTCCTAGCAAGCAAATTATTTTTGTGCTGACCATTCAGAGTATAATTGGAAAAAAAAAAAGAGGATATAGTTATTAAACCCCTAATTCCTGAAAGTAAAATGGCTTTTGCATATGCTTACAAATTGGTCTGAATCATTTTGTGTAGCAGATCTCTATTGAGTCTTCAGATTTTCCCCTTATGTAATTTATCTTATAGTATGCTTTATAAACAGGATGCCAGTAATTTTCATACACCCCTAGATGAATAAAATCACTTTTCTTCTATACCATGTACATGAACTGAAGTTTGCTATAAAAAACGTATATTACAAATGAGAAAAGATGACTAACTTTAAAGAAAAGTCAGCACATTTAAATTACAATGCTGAATAGCTATATTTCTAATATTTTAATTAACTTGGAAAAAAAACGACTCTTACCTCAAATAGCCATTAGAGAAAACAGGTCTGCCAGAAAAGTTCAGGTTTCCCAAGGGGGTCATATTGTCATCCCCAGATCCCTGGCACCTATTCCAATTTTCTGAACCAACAGGAAGAGACGGAATGACATTAAAAACTGGTTTCTGATCCTGCTGTTGAGCAAGAGATGCGGTATTCAAGTCATAATGATACAATTGTCCTCCAGAAGTACTGACACCATGGACAGAAATGGCAGACATTTTATTACCCATTAGGTTAGACCCAGAAAAATTAGCTTGACAATAAACTGGGCCCATTTTCTCTTGTTTTATTACCCCAGGGGTGCAAAGTTCAATGAAGTCTTCCTTTTCTGTCTTCACTTGAGGCATCTGCATTTTGGGGCTGGGTAAAAGATCTCCACGCTCGTTAATTTTAGGCTTAGTATCTGGTAAAATGGGAGGCTTGCAATCTTCACTTGCATTTCCTTCAAGGAGAAATGCCTCATCTGCAGTCATAGGAGACAACAAATCCCCTTCATCTAGCAATGGGTCCAGTCTCCATGGGCTCCCATTTGGTTCTTTACCTGGCGACACTGGTGGCAATTCTAAATCCTGCAGAATATCAAAGGTGCTTTGGTCTTCAGGAAACTTCAAGTTACCACCATTAGTGCCAGCCTGGCCTAAAGGGAGATTGCTGTTAGCCATAATTGGGAAATCCTGTTCCAGGGGAACCCCAACAGATACTGTCCCCTTTGAGCCCTCTGCCAGGCTTGAGGACTTGTTCAAGCTTGCAATGCTTTCTTCCAAGAGCCTGAAGTCTGTTTCCCCAGAAGAGATGCCAATTTGGCTCTGCTGTGGAAATCCAAGTTCGTTTCCCATCACTTTTGACTCCGTCTCCCCCATATAGAGTCCCATTGAGAGCAACACTGCCTTGGAAAGATCCGGCTGAGGCGCACTGCTTGCTAGTCCTTTTGAAAAGTCACCCAAAACAGGCTGCTGTTTAGAATCCGACTGAGAAGATGCAGACTGGGGAGATGTAGATGCAGGAGCCCTGACAGTAGCTCCACCCCTGAAGGTTGGATGAAAGTCCATCACAGTCCTTCCTTTGTCACTGAAGTGCACATTTTTCCTTGCTTCCTCCCCATCCAAGGGGCTTCGTGATTCTTTGGGGTCCATTATTTTAACACTGGCTATTAAAAGAAGATATTTGTGCAGTTAGCAGAGTAGTAAATGTTTTCACAATACAAGAAACCCAGACTAGTAGCATAGTGAATCTAGGTTAGCCACAGCCGATTGATTTTACACAAGTCTAACATGTCTTGCTGTCTGAACAAATTTGACTGCTAGTAACTATAATGTTGACTATATTTAAAAGCTTTTCTGAACTCTGGATCTGTGATAATAGCAGGCAAACTGACTTCCCCCCCCAGATTAATTTTTCACAATTCCACCTATCTCAGTTATTCATCTGTCCAACTGAAGAAATATCAGATTAATAAGGTCTTTAATTAACTAAATTAATTTTAATTCATTAACAATTGATTATGTGTATTTTTTAAAACCTTAATTAGGCTTCAAATACACTTTTCTTTTTCAGAAGACAATATATTATTACAACCTCCCTTTTCAAATCATCCTCTTTTTCTGGAGAGTTCAGATACATCTGTTTGTATGGGTAAATCAATGTCAGTATTCTCCAACTGCTTCCTCACAAATTCTCCACTCCCTGAGTAGACACACAACCCAATTGTTTTACTACCACTCTCTGATCTACTACTGTAACCTTTCCACCAGAAACCTTTCCACTGCTCCCGAGTTCTCAAAATGTAACTTATATACCCTGAAACCTGAACACAAAATGGAAGCTTAAAAAAAAATACAACCCTCATTTCCTGATCTTCCAATAAACATCTAAAGGAATAATAGTCTTATTTTGATTACGTCCAATACTACTATGTAAATTTCATACATACTTCCATAACCATGCATACTTCCTTCCTTAAAATTTGTGCTTATGATCAGTTTCATTGCTGTTCACTTAAGGGGTTGAAATAATTAGCATATTATGGTCTCTTAAAATGTCCACAATAAATTTACATTCATCTTAATTTTAAACCCTCTTCGGTTTGGGGGCCATACTGATCAGGAAAATAAGCCACCCTGCTACTGCTGCTATGACTGTAGGAAGAAGCTCATTCTTTCTGTACACAAAAAGTTCAGACCGCAATCAACAATTAGTAGGAGTCTGTTATGTGGAAAAATATTTTCAAACGTCAATTTAAGGCAACACAGATTAAAATGCAGTTGCATGGATGAAATCCCCCTTCCCAAGTTTAAAAATAGGAGCTTTCTTATGCCCCAAATAAAGTTAACAATTAAAATACGACTGAATATTGCACAGAAGAATATTCTAGCTTCCGAGGACCTTGTAGGGTGTTCATGGTGAAACATGTACGTACACACACACACACACACACACAAATGCTGCCTAGTGTATTTCCACGCCGCTTTCCTGACAGCTGCCACCGAACTCGAAACCAAAACAGCGAGTGCAAAATCGAAACGAGTCCTTCAGTAACATCCTCTCTTTTAAAAGTTGCAAGCGACACTAAAATATTATTCGGCCATTTAACGCAAACGCCACAACTTAAATCGGGGGGGGGGGGGGAGAGACAAGGTTCTGATGGTGGTAGGAGGGAGCAGGAGAGAACTGGAGTTATTGCATTTGACAAGTTTGCAAAAAACCCAACGTCATAAAGCAATAAACCATCCAACATAACCAGCATGCCAAAAAAACTAACTGCACGATTCGGTTTAACTAGAAGGGAGAGGGATGGGGGGGAATCCGCTAATATTTAAACTCGTTGAACTGAAATAAATCCCCCTGTACGAAGTGGAGTTTTCAGACGAGAAATGTGTCGAGACCTGTTGAGCTTTCTCCTGGCACGCCCACTTCTGCCAAATAACACCAGCTTATTGCTACGAAAGTCGCCAAGTCGGGCGCTTTGCAGCCCCTCTCGGCTCTTCCCTCTCTTTGCCGCCCCAACCCCAGAAGAAGAAAAAAGATCAAGCAAGCGGGCACGTTTTGTTCGTTGGTCGGGAATCCTTCACCGGGCAATAAAAACCCAGCACTGCCACCAACCACAGCGGGGGGGCTGGCGCACCCCTCGCCCCCCCCCCCCCACGAAATAACTTGCACAGATACAGAGCCACGGGCTGAGAAGCGGGCACGGGGGTCTGGATCGGGCACGGGCTTTGCACGGCCGAGTTCCCCCCCCCCCCCAGATTGAACGAGGACGATGGGCAGTAAAGCGGCCCCCAGGGGAAGGACGGGGTCCCATGACAGGCTCCGATGGGGGGGCAGAGCTACCCCCCCCTTCTACGCGAGGACGCGACTCCCCACAGTTCCCAAAAAGTTTGAGGGGCTCACCCAAAAGGGAGCCCCCCCCCCGCTGCTCATTTGTGGGGCTCGGTCAAACTCCCCTTACCTTGTCCGGGGGGCGAGGGGGCCGCTAGCTTCTCTAGCCACCCACGTCCATGGCTCCCGCCGCGGCGGCGATCCGGGAGGAATAAACAAGTCGGCGTGCGGAAGGAGGAGTGGTGAGGGGCGAGCGCGGGGGAGGAAGAGCCGCCCCCGAGAGCGGAGAGCCCGCAATCCCCCCCGCCGGCCCGAGCAGCCCCGCGCCTGGCCCCCCCGCCGCCCTGACCCAGACACTCCTCCCGCCCCTGCCGGCGTTCAGCCGCCTTCGCCCGCTCCCGGCTGCGCCTCACGCCCGGCCGGACCGTCCCCTCCTTGCCCCAGGCAGCGAGCGACTCCAGCGGCGCTCGGCCCCGCCACAAAATGGAGGACGGCGGCAGCCGCCTCCTCCCAGACGTGCGGCGGCGGGAGCGCACTCAGGCAGCGCTGCGCTCGGCGGAGAGGGGCCGTCGGCGCTCGCTCGCTCAGCCCCGCGGGGCAGCGCCGGGGAAGGACGCGGGGGAACGGTGCAACCTGTCGGCTGAACCGCTCCACTGCGCCCTCGCCGCCCTCGCTCCGCTTCCCGGCGCCGCCGCCACAAACTCTCCCCGCCGGCTGCTTTCCCCCAAGTTCCTTTCGGCGGCTCCCTTCTCCTCGCGCCCGCCAGGCGGAGGCGCCCCCCGCCGCCCGCTCTTGGGACGCTGGCTGAGGGGGGGGGAGGGGGGCTTCGGCGAGGCGGAGCTGGCGGGGCTCCGGACTGGCGGGGCTGGGCCGGCTCTCAGGGCAGAGGCAGCCCCTGGTTGGTCACTGGAGGGGAGAAGGGGGCCCCGTTTCTTCCCCTTTCCACTGGATCGGTTCCTGGGCTAAGGAAGGAGCCCGGGGGGCGCGGCAGCGCTGCTCCTGGGTCCGCGCTGTGGTGACACCCGCCCGAGAGCTGCCCGGAGACCCCCCGCTCCCAGGGGAGGCGGCAGACTCCGTCTTTTTGCGTGCGGTGGGGAAGAAGGTTGCAAGCGGCTTATACACACACACACACACACACACCTTTTCTTATTCTGTGCATCGGGGGAGGCTGCCTGGTGATCACCTCTTTCTCTCCCGGTTACACTGGGGAAGGGTTTATAACCTCTTTCTATCCCTGTCAGTGACTGTTTCCACTATGCCTGTCACAGGGTAGCTGTTGAGCCTTTCGCGGCTACAGAATTTGGATTTGGATCCGCATCCTGTCCGCAAAAATGCCCCCGGACTTGCAGGCTCTACGTCTCTGAACGTGAGACCCTCTGCTCCCTGTTCCTCGTTGATCAGCTGTGTGGGAAGGGTGATCACTCCTTGCTCTTTCACATACTCACCCGCACCCCTTGTTGCCTTGTCCTCACCAGTTGTTCCACCAGTGGTTCTTCCCCTTCCTGCCCCTGTCCCTCAGACTTCTTTCCTCAGCCTCCTCCTCTTCTTCCTCCAGTGTTTCCCTGGGCAACTTCATCCATTCATAGAGTTTCAGCTATAATCCCAGTGCTAAAGACAACCAAATCTCACACACTCTGTGCCACTACTGTCTCTCTGACATCTGGTTCTGGATGCTGCACCATCATCAGACCTCTCATCTTCAACAGATTTTCTGTTCAAATTAATTTTTTGCTTGTGTGGACAGCTCCCACTTCTTCCTATTGGAGCTACCAGTTAAGCCTGTCCCTGGCAGCATATTAGCAGATCTTGCAGGGACAGGAAAATCAGGGCTAGATGGACTAATGCTGTTTCAGCCCTAAGGTGCTTGCATGTAAAGTAAATAAGGTTTTTAAAATGTCTAAGAGGCTTCATTTAGAATTAATTAAAATGTAGAGCCTCCGGGACCGGTGGCCAGGACCCAGGCAGTGTGAGTGCCACTGAAAATCAACTCGTGTGCCGCCTTTGGCACTTGTGCCATAGGTTGCCTACCCCTGCTCTAGCATATTTTCAAAGTAGCAGTGCTACCTCTGCTTGCATGCTACTGGCAGCAAGGGGCAGCATTGAAGAGAGAGCCCAGAATAGGCTGTGCAATGGGGTAAATTTGGGGACAATTCTGGGGCCCTAAAACTTGAGCTGAAAAGAATGAGAGTCCAAATCTTGGAGTGGGGATGTATGGGGCATAAAACATGGAGGAGGAAGATTAAAAATGATGCATGAAGGGTAAGATTAGGGGAGGGAAGAGAGTGGTGAAGAGAAAGGAGACTGGGGGAGACACCAAGGACCTGCCCCCTCATAAGCAATGGCAGGTTAGCCATTCTCATCGAGCAGGGTTGCTCCCTTCCTCCTAGAAATAGATCCACCCTTTACAAAATCATTCTCTCCCTTCTCTGGGATCATTTGAGTTGAGGCTCTGAACAGGTTGGGGGGGGGGGGGGGCAGCAGGGCTGGAATGAAGTAGGATACTGTAAACTGGCCACATTTCTGCATTGAAATCCCTGGGAATTTATATAGTTCAGATGGGAGTTGCATTAATTCCCTGTGTGTGGCTGCTGCTGATCAGCTTCAAGAAGGCTTAGCCAATGGCAATAGAAGGCAGCCATGATGAAGTGTAAAGACAGCAATCAGAGAGGTAGCCGTGTTAGTCTGGAATTGCAGAAGTGACAAAAAGTCCTGTGGCACCTTAAAGACTAACTAAAGTATTGAAGCATAAGCTTTTTGTGGGCTAATACAAAGATGCATGCAGTGTAAAGACAGCAGTTATCACTTTATTCCACAGTTCCCACGTGCATCCCCTGGATATGTGTGTTTGGGAGGCTTTGCATCTGAAAACTCTGCAGGGCTGCAAACACCATTACCTTCATAGAATGCGCAGCAAGAATCACCAAGAGAGGAAACTATGATTTAGGTAGATTTTTCCACAGCAGTGGATGGTCTGTACGCTACTTTCACTGAAGTAGCTATAACAAGCTCTGAACAGATGAACTAAGATAGTGGATGGTAAAACAGTGAAGGGATACTGCTCAAATAGTAAAAAATAACAAAACATACTAGGCCTTTCAAATTAGCTGCTAAGCTGACCTTTAAATAAAGCATTCTGCTCTCATGCCTCCACAGAGGATAACCAGGAGATATGGGAATACTTGTGTGCATATTGTAAGTCACAAACCGTCTTAATCTATTCTGATTTCTCTAGAAAAGTGATGGTTAAGTCTGTGCGCATGGGTGACTAATGACTTTTCTTTTATCAGGGAAAATACTGGAGGAAAATGCTAAAATGATGCTTGGATGTGAGTTGTACTGTTCACAAGTAAGAAGTGTCAGGCATTGTAAGCACTAGTTGCAGTTAATATTCAAATTAAAATTGTTTAACATATATGGTCACAAAGCAAAGAAATATTTATCTCCTCTATCATTTTAGATCTTGGTGGTGGGCATATTTGGGAGTGGAGGGTTTCTTCACTAAAACTGACAAACAGCTAAATGCTTTGAACTCTTAAAACAGACAAAATTTTTATCTCAAATATTTTTGAATGCTACATTTTCAAAAAGGATATTAATACATATCTAAATATGCAGTGTAAATGCATACAATGAACCAATTTCACATTCATTTATATCAGTTATTGGACAAAGGCACTTTAAAACCTAGAGACATTTCTGCATAAATGTCTTTATCTTAAAAACTATTTTGGAGTGTCAAATATGAAATGACATTGCAATGAAGGGGCCTTTACACTTTTTGGGAATGATGCAATGGATTTGTAACCTAAAATAAAACACATGCCCCATGCTTCCCACCAGCAAAAAAACCTAGTGGGAATGGAAGAACAAAGTTACAATATCCATGAGTATTGAAGAAATCTTAGGAGGAATGTGTTACCAGGGGATCAGAGGTGACCAGACACTCAGATATTATGATGGGCTATATGAGAACCTAGACAGATAAGTCACAGAAGAGGCTATGTGAAGCACTAGAATTCTTGGGGGAAGTCAGGAATCATTGCCGTTAATCATCTGGGTCTTCACATAGAAGGCCTACTTCAATTTGCTGATATGTTTATACCCTGCTATATGCACTGGACGACCTTGTCCTAAACACAGACCATCTCTGAAAAAAACAGAATCCAAATGTACAGAGTAGATGTAGATGGGTATCTGCTAGCCTAAGGGAACTAGAACAGCATAGCACATGCTTTCACTCCTCTTCAGGGAAATTTGTGCCCCAGTTCCTGCTTCTTTCCACCTCCCTAAGCTGTCCAGCAAAGGACACATGTTTAAAAACATCACACTAAAATGCTTTTCAGCTGGTTTTGCATTGTAGTGTGTGGACATTTCTTCTGAAATTAACCATAATAATACCATATACTAATATTTCACTATTTATCCAGAAGAAACAAACTTTAATTTGCTTACAGAATATATAGGAGCATCACTCAGCAACATTATACAAGACTGTAGGACAGTGAGCAAAGAATATCATTCTCCTTTTAAAATGAAGAGGGCATTTAGGTAGATCTGAATGTAATTTCCTGTAATATAATATGATCAGCATAGCAATGCATTACCTTGCAAGGTGGTGCAATGCCTTGCTTATTACCTTTTAAACATCAGAGTATTTTATCAAGTCATAAAGCTCACACTTTGCTAGAAAGTTGCAAATCAGCAGCAAAAGCAGAAATTCATGGTTTTTTTAGGTGAAATATTAAGTTTACATTGCTTATTGTCCTAGTGTCACTGCAGTGCACATTCATTCAGATTATTTTAAAAGCTCATTTTTTGACAGATTTGTATACACTAGAGCAAGGTGAAAAATTCATTGCATCTCCACTTGGTTATATCTACTTCTGTTTCCAGTGTATAGTGGTGCTAGGAAAGATTGTTACTGACTCATGGTTCTGCTAGCTACAAGTGCTACTGAGACTGAGCTACTACAGAACCCACAGCTTCATGCACAGTAGGCCTTCCGGACTGGTGGGAGTATAAAGCTATCACACATATCACTTGGCTTCTTGCCTTACTAACATAAGTGATCCAATGTGACTGAGCAGAATGATGAATGATTTGTCCCTTTGTTCTTCTTTAAAGTGCTGCACAGAAGTTTCTTAGGTCACGTCTAAGCTAGAAAAATGTGTTAGTTAATGCATTTTGACTTGAACTTTAACTCACTAGTGTAGAGTGGGTGCTCATGATCCACTTTAAGTTAAACCTGGTCTTCCCTTATGTATAGAAATTTAATACATTAGACTGGATGTCTTTCTAAAAGCTATGCTCTATCTCAGTATGAAGTTAGAGATTGATGGAGGAATCACTGGATGACATCTATGTAGTTTATTATGCTGGTAGCCACACTAGATGATCAAAATGGTCCCCTCTGGCCTTAAAAATCTGTTAAACATAATTTCAAGCACTTCCTATTGTCTAGTGAGGTGTGACAGCATACAGATTGTGTCTGTGCAATGTATGTGAACCATTGGGTGATTATGGCAGATTCAGATTTCCAGATAATGCAGAAAGGCTTGGGTTCTTGAAGCGTAAACCACCTAGAAGTGATTCTAATTACAGTACTAAAGACAATACTCTTTTTTGTACCACTCTACCACCTCTAATCTACACTCAAACTGAAAATATATGGAAGTGTGTTGTAGTCAGATTAGTAACAAAGTTATCCTTACATTTTATATAGCACGCTGACCAATCCTGCACTGAACCATTTCCTAATACTGCTCTATTAAACCTGACCCAGGGGACTGCCTCTCCGAGCATTACCACCACTATTACCGCTAATGAAACTGCACTGGTGGTCATGCTATGATGGGAAATTTGGGGGGGGGGGGGGAGGGAAATCTAATGTAGATGATGCAACCAGAGCAAATACACAGTTCTAACTGCATCAGTTCTGTCTTTGGCTTCTCTGTTCAGCTGAGATTGCCCATGGGGGTTCCAATGCATTTAATCTGGGACATTTTTTTCCTGATGTGAATGCCACTCTTCTAGGAGCTGTACTAAGACTACTAACTCATTTCACAGAGGCCACAGAAAAGCTATCATTTACTATGATCCTAAACAGAGGGCATACTGGTGATATTGGCTCATTTGATTTTAAATTCCAGGTGGAATTCATGGTGTACATATATCCTAAGTCCTCTGCGGGCTCACTATATCAAATCTGTACAATCACACCCTTCATACAAATGTCTTGTGTTATTTTATAAAAGAATGACATATAAAAGGTATTTTAAAGGTTAAACTAAAAGGATCATGTTTTTGTTCATCTTAAAACTTTTCCAAAGACAGAACAGCAACCACAAGTGGATAAGGAGTTAAATCAGAATAAGAGGAGAAAGATCTTTCCACAAGCTTAGAAGTTTTAATTTGAGGAGGTTGTAAATGGCTCGGCAAAAAAAAAGTGAAAAACAACAGGGTTTAAAAAGCAAAAGCAAGATCACAGAGGTCAAATGTGGCTTCCCCATGAAGTGTCCTCACAGGGAATTAAATTCTGCTCTCAGTTTCACCAGGAAAACATCACTGAAGAATTTGGCCTAGAGTCTTTTACAAGTCAATCCATAGCTCTATGTGAGAGAATTGGAAAACTCTCAAAACTGATGTAATGCCGTCTGGGGTCCACTTCTGGTTAATATCCAAAAATATTAATATCTGGTGAATGCAAACTTATTCCATGAGCTTCTACAGTATTCCACAGATCAGAATGATTTGCAGTTGTCAAGACATTAGGCTAAAAAAAAGTATCAATAAATGATTATATATTTCTTGAGATGCTAAAACTCACAATATAACAATATTTCAAGGATAGTGATTGATAATGTTGACAGCCTAGTAAGGGCATTAAACAAAAGTTCATTATGTAATGTAGGGATGTAGATAATATTTAACCTAGTCAGTCATTTGACCATTAAAGATATACTTGTGATCTACAGAGAAAAAGATGTGTTCATTTACAATATTCTAGAATGAACATCAGAAAGGCCTTTTTGTCAGCACTGAAGGACTTTCTTGTTGACCACCAGAAACAAGCCAAAAATACCGTAAATCTGACTTTTCTGAGCATTATTCTGGGCTCTACAGAGAACCCTATTTTTAAACTTCAAAACTGTATGTATTATGATCTATCACAGAAGTTTAAAAAGGCATAGTGTGAATGGAAACGGGTGTAGATAAGTGGGCTCAGAGTTATAATGGGAAATAATGTAGCACCCACACTAGAAGTATGGAAAACCAACAGTAGTAAAATGCTGCCATGTAAATAAGTTTAAATACTGAAGGAAAATTCCTTGGTTACAGGCTGCTGACAGGAAATTGTAAGAGTAAAACTGACAAATGAGTCACAGACATGGAGGTCACTGAAGACAGAACTAAATCATTCTTAGTGCTAGAAGTAGGATAGAAAAAACCTGATTGAAGTTTTTCATGTAAGTCATTTGCTGAGATGCTCATGAAACAAGATAGCAACTATCTTCTACAAAACCTTCATGAAATCGAAGAATGGATTGGCAGCTTGCAATTAATCGGGGTGGGGGGGGATAACAAGTTTCAGATGATAGTGTCTACTTTGTTCAGATAGGACCGAAGTGTATATTAGGTAAGACAGGGGTTGCCAATCTGTGGCTCCGGAGCCACATGTGGCTCTCCAGAAATTAATATGAGGCTCCGGGGCTGGAGTTATAGGTGCCAACTTTCCAATGTGCCGGAGGGTGCTCACAGTTCAACTCCTGGCTCTGCACAGGCCCTACCCCACTACACCCTTCCCGCCCCCTCTCCTGAGCCTGACTTGCCTTCGCTCCTTCCTCCTCTCTCCCAGACTGTCCTGCATGCCACAAAACAGCTGATCGGAAAGTGTGGAGAGGGAGGGGAGACGTTGATCGGCAGGGCTGCCAGTTGGGGGGGGGGATTGCTCATGGGGGGGCTGCTTACTGTGGCTCTTTGCCAATGTACATTGGTAAATTCTGGCTCCTTCTTAGGCTCAGGTTGGCCACCCTTAAGGTAAGAGATTTCAAGTTACAATAGTTAAAGCACTCAGATAAGCCACAGATGACATTCCTGACTTCTGCAGTAGTTAATAAAGGTAATGTGAATGAAAAATCAGATGCTGAATAACAAGAACTATACACCAACATAAAAGGAATAGGAAATGAACACATGGTGATTGAATACACTTAGTGGTCATTTTGTCAAAACAACAGCAGAAGCAGCATAAAACAAACAAAAACTTAATACTTGCACATATCCGGAATTATGAGAGTGCTATTTAGCATTTTAGAAAATGAAGCGCTTAAACTTGGACGTGGATTAATAATTGTACTAGATCATATCCAAAATAATAAAATCAATCACATTTTCCTTAGAACATCTTGATAATACTTCCAAACAGAATGGGGAAGGTAATATAAGTAGCATTCCACTAATTCTCCAGGCCATCCAAAAGCGTCTTAAAAACAAACCAAAATAACTTTATATTCAGTTGAGTACCAAGGATTGCTAGTAGTAGACCTATGGCTTTGCAAGAGAGGGAGAACTTAAACACAAAGTGAAAATAAAAATTATGAAAATGAGTTATGCAGATTATCTGCCTCTCCATGAAAGGCAGTGAACTGCACACTTTTTAATGCTTTACACGAGCAATAATCTTCAGGGTCACAGCTGTCTTACAAAGAGGACAATTGTATTTCCTGTCAGTCTGTAAATGCCTTAGGTCAATTCTCAGATAAACATCCATGTCCTTCAGCCAGTCATTATCGTGCATCAGTAGCTTTCCAGGTGAGCCAGAACGGAAAAAGAATGTTCCCCAGCAGTTGTGTTCCCAAGCACAGTAATACGTATCCTTAAGAATCTCCAATCCTACAAGCTCATTCACATGCACAGTCTTCTGGGTAACTTCAGGGGGACTCTGTGCTGACATAGGAGTCTTGCAGTGCATATGAGCCTGTAAGATTGGGACCATAGTGTACCAACAGAAAGTCTGTTATAGTGTCTGAGGAAGGAGTGGAAACCCTCAGTCCTCTCCTTTCATCCTCTTCAGGCTAGTACAAATCCATATTACTTTACTACTTCCTCCACGTCTTCCCCTGACCTTACTCCCTTCCACTGGTCCTGAGATCCTTCTGCCTCAGGTAGTTTTATCTATTGCCACCATCTGCACTCACTTTGGTGCTTCTCTATTGCCCCCCCCCCCCAAGATGTTCCCTTTTATGTCTGTTGGTTTGCTCCATCTTGCATCTCTGGATTAAATTTCCTGTTGTGCCCTAGGAACTTCACCGTCCCTAGAACCTGCTTTCCAACAGAGGCCTGTAGTCTGCTCTCTCTAACCCTTAGCATGCTGGTATCCTTAAGGCTCACTCAGCTCCAAATTAAAATAAGAGCGAAGTGAGTGAGTGAGTGTGTGTATGCTATGAGAGATAGCTGTGCTGGTGTGAAGGGTTCAATTCTGTGAGCAGCTGAATCCTTTTCAAGGGCAGGATCAGGCATGAATAGAGGAGTGCGATTACAGGAGAAGGAAATTGCTCATCAGAGACAAGAAAATGTGCACGATGAAACTTAAAATCTCATCATATAATCAAGTATAAAATGCAAGTAATGCCAAGAGCCTGCATATGATAAGCCACCAAATTCATCATAGTCTTATAGTGAACAAAATGCAAGTTCATGCCTGGCTAATGAACCAAAACATAGGGCCGGTGTAACTTGACAGATCCATCGACTCCAATGCAGCTGTGCCTAGTTACACCATGAGAATTTGGCCCATAGTGTTTACTGGAGCAAAAAGAGCAATGTTGAGTGTGGAATCTAGCAATCACCAGGATTTGCATTGTGAAAACATTGAGGTGTTTTTGTTTGTTTGCCCTTCTTTTGTAAAAAATACAAGACATCTCAACTGTGTTGGAGATTATCCTGAAAAGGTTTAAGTTCTACTGAAGAGGCTTTCTGAAGAGTTGGCTATAGTACAATAACAAATGGTTGAAATGCTGTGACAAATAAGACAATAGAAATGCTTTATAAAGTAAGTGGAGGGAACTTAACTGGTTTAATTGAAGAGGAGGAGCAGCAGCATTTTGAAGTAGGGATGAAGTCACATACACCAGTGCACACAAATTACTTTGTTGTTTTTACGTTTGGTGGAAACATCTGGCAACAACATGCAGCAAAGAGGAAACTTTTCTGTTTTGTGCATCAATATCTTGCTGTGAAGAGAAGAAAACTTTAGCTAATTACAGGATGCCTGCACAAGAACAACCACCTTTATGTTTCACAAATAATTTTTCCTGTGATTCAGTGTCTAATATTAAATTTGTAGGGTATAATGAGGGGAAAGGGTTGGATAGAATACTGCAAGAGAGTGAAACTCAGCCATTGGCAAAAGAGCCATACAAGGATCTTTGTGCTGCAGAACCCCCTTCCCCCCCAATACTGTATCTGTCAGGGCAGGGAATGAATTGGCTATGCACCAAGGCTTTCATACCCCCTGCATGTTCTCTTCCAGCTCTGAATATACTCGTATTAAGGGTGTGCTGAGAGAGGGGCCAATGATCCAGAGGCCAGGAACATCTGCATAAAAGAGACATATAAATAGCCATGTGTTATAAGTTGTGCAGTACACAATAAAAATAGCTTTAGAATATTTTTATATGCTTCTGTGGAAGACTTTGGAATGCTTCAGTAGGAACAGTGTTGTAACAGGAACAATAAAATGCAATTCAAAAAAGAAGCTATGATATTAGACAATGGACATTCGAATTCATAGATTCTAAGCCAGAAGGGATCATTATGATCATCTAGTCTGACTTCCTGTATAACACAAGCCAGAGAACTTCCAAAATAATTCCTAGAGCAGATATTTTAGAAAAACATCCAATCTTGATTTTAAAATTGTCAGTGATGGAGAATCTACTACGCCCTTGGTAAATTGTTCCAATGGTTAATTACACTCACTGTCAGAAATCTATTCCTTATTTATAGTCTAAATTTGTCTGGCTTCACCTTCCAGCCATTGGATTGTGTTATACCTTTGTCTGCTAGACTGAAGAGCCCATTATTAAATATTCATTCCCTGTGCAGATACTTATAGATTAACCAGAGAATTAACCTTCTCTCAGTTAATTAATATACATTTGTATATTGCAGTGTAATCCTCCTGTGAATGGTAAATTTCAGGAATATGGAACACAATAGATGTTTATTTGTTTTATTTTAAAGTCAGTCCTATCTTTCTGAGTTAGTAATTTCAGGAAAAGTTGAATAAATTTGGAACCTGTCACATTAAAGTAGAATTCTAAGTGGGTAATTTGCTAATGAAAAGGAATTCAGAAACCAACACCATGCAGTTTTAAAATTCAGGTTAATAAGTAATGTATAGGAGAGGAAAAAGCAAGTGAGAGAAAATATTGTGATCATTGTGTATTTTATGAAATGTCAGATAACTTTTAAAAACATCTTTCTCTACTCAAAATAGGAAAGAGCTCTGTAAGGTCTTTGAATGTTTCAAAAAATCCAAATTTTAAAACATGCTGCAATAAACTGGTACTGATTTAGGTCCTGATCCACTCTAACACTGACAAACCTTGGTCATCGGTGGGCAGGATTGAACCTGGGATCTCTGGAGCAAAATGCCTGAACCTCTACTCCATGAGCTAAAAGCCACATCACCCATAGTGAAGGTTATAGCTGACTCATTAATCTCTAGGTGGTCTTGGTGCCACTAGAGGGGACATAGCACCACACCCAGGAGGTGTGTGGGTTACACAACCACCAGTGGAGTCAGTAGAAAAACTTCTATTAATGTATATGCATTCTGGATCAGACCCGGAATACAAAGAGAACTTATTTTTTTAAAACTCAGACCCAAACAGTACAATTCTATTCTACAAAGAGTGAAGTAAACAGCAAACAGATGGAAGCTGAAATTTAAAACAAGCTTTCCTATAAACAACAAGAAAGCATAGTATAAAATGAGTTTAATATAAATCCCGTATCTACTGGATCTTTATATAAAGCTTTGGGGGGGAAATCCTCCATTTATAAAGGGTCTTCCTTTTATATCCTGTTTCCTATGTTACTCCTCCACTGAGTTTTATTATTTGGACATTTACAAGAATATAAATTTGATGGACCATCAGTTTCAAAGCAGCTGTAGTTGGTGACTTTAGTGGGGAGTTCTACTTAAAAGTCAGGGGCTTGATAGGGTCCTTGATTTTTAAGGTTACATCTGTTGCTTTTGTTTATTGTCATCTGATGTCAGCAGCTGATATCACAATTGGTTGGTAGAGAAATGAATAGGATAGAAAGATTTAACTTTAGATGGGAGGTAAGCAGGAGGAGAAATAAAAGCAAAATAATTATGTTGTATCAGTATTGAAGCAATTAAAAGATGACTTAGATAATAAGACATGGCTAAGTTCTTTGGGGCAGGGCCATCTTTTTGTTCTGCGCTTGCACAGGGACTAGCATAATGGGATTTTGGTCTGTGGCAGGGGTTCCTGGGCACTACCTAGGTAATACGAACAACAAATACTAATCACACCAGTGTCAGAACCTGTTTCTAAAACGCTGTTTTAAAAAATGAGTCAGTCACCAGCATCTTCCCATGTACAGACTCAAGGAATATATGATTCCTATTCTGCATCCGTGAGGACCCTCTAGATCTGTCACTGACTTCAGCAGCAATGTGCCATAAAAAGGCAGAAGGCATTATCTTGCAAAATGCTGACCACCTTCAACTCCCATTGACTTGAATGGGAGCTGAGGGCAGTCAGTGTCTTGCAGTATCAGGCTCTTAGTAGGTAAATTATTTACAGCAGGACCAGATCAGAATTTTCTCAATTTTTTAAAATTGACTTTCTCTTGTTCCCACAGCTTAATTTACCTATTGGTAATTGATATCAGAACAGAGGCATTAAACCATTCCCAGTGACAATTCAAATAGAGTCTGCTCAATAGCTTGCTATGATCACATATGTGTAATTGGAATGCTTTTTAAAAATCTGAATGCAGGAATAAAAAATCCCTGTGTCCTTAAACGCAAAGTCAGACATTCCAGTTTCCATCTCAGATGCTCAAACTGCTACAATTTGTAAATGCCTCATCATACAGAATTATGGTAAAGGTTGCTTTGAAAGAATAAAGCAAAATCAATTAGAGCCTTTTGTGCAATGAGAGTGCACATCATCTATTAAGATGCACAAAGATCATCCATGGATATCTGTGCCAAAGCTATTCAGCTTGAAATTTTTTTATAAAAACCAAACGGCTTCCAACAAGTGCTGGCAGCATACACAGCACAGAGGCACATTAATCCACATCTCTGGCACTGCCTGAAAATGCCCCGCCTACTCTGGCAAGGGACCGGATCGATGCAACCTACTTCTGAACTTACTTACACCATCAAGCACACGTGCTGCTTAATATATTCTTCTGCTAAATCTGAAGTAGTGCTGGACCATGCTAGGAAAGTCTGACTTTTAAGGGCATCCACAGCCTCCCTCAGAAGACTCCTATCTTGACCTAATTTTTTTAAATCAGGGCTAAGAATAGATTAGTGAGCCTGCTTTCTATGAGCTATCAACATTTACTATTGGTATTGCTGTACGGGCTAGGAGCCCCAGCACTGCATTATGATAGGTGCTGAGGTTGAGAAAGAATTTCTCAGCAAAACTTCTATTTTCAAGTAATAAATTTGTCATAAATTTGTCAGAAAACAGTTCTTTCAAGCTGAAAATTTATAGTCATAGTCTCAGTGAATCAGAGTGATTTTTTGGGGGTGGGTAGGAGGACAAGATTTGCATTTAATATTTTGCAGGGCCCAGAGAACTCAAAAATAACTTCATTTTAAACTCTGAAAATTAGCATATCAGTTTCCAAGAGAACTAATTTATTTCCCCCTTTGTTCCCCCTTTTTTGCAGTGGGGCAGGGAGGAGGGAGTAGAACTATTCAAACTGACAGGGTTATTTACTAGTATAAATGATGTATATAATATGATCATTATGGGGCAAATTCTGCAGCTCCTTACACAAGTGTGAACTACACAGGGGAAAACACTGTATGCAGGAGGCACATACCTGTTTTGTTCTCTAACATGACATGATACTTGTGTATCCCTGTCCAAATAAATATGCACAGACTGTATATATATTACAAGGATAAAAGAGGCAAACAAGAGAGTGAAGGTCAAATTCTGTCTTGGCTTAGGCCTTGATTCAGCAAGGCACATAAGCATGTGCCCAACATTAAGTGCTTTAGTGTCATGACTTCCGTGGAATACTCAGTTGCTTCAGTTAGGCACCATCCTGAATCAGGGCCTTAGATCACAAAGAAAGGCAAGATATTGCAGAGAGCTTTATACCACATAGCAACCTGCATCCAAATTAGAAAGGGATAATAAGGAAAGATGGGGTCAGGAATAAAACTCTAAACATTGTGATACCCCATTGTGGATGGACTGTACCTATTTCTGAAAGATACTTTTAGGACATTAGGAGTAAGACATTAGGCTGAGACTTGGGAGATCTGTGTTCAAGATAGTTAGCCTCTTTGCCTGAGATTCCCATCTATACAATGGGAATAATACTTGCCTTTCTCATCCACTAGCTCACTCCAATCCTTGACTCTGGGAGCCAGCCTTACCCTGCTCTGCTGTGAGAACCCCCACTCCTAGGCTCTTCACACACAGCCTCTGGCATGTAAGCTGCTCCTTGGACAGTGCAACTGCTTGCCAATATCTCCAGTCCCAGACACAACCCTCCAACCTCCAACTTGCAGTGTCCAGTTATGCCAGTTATGCAGTTATGCTGCAAGCTTATATGAGTTCATCAATTGAACAAAACAACTGATATCTACCAGGCTTGTTATCCCAAGGGGAGCCTCTGACACACTTAAAATCAAATGCACGGCTTCAAGTAGAATAAACAAACAGATTTATAAACTATAAAGATAGATTTTAAAGTCAAAGCGCAACAAGTCAGATTTGGTCAAATTAAATAAAATCAAAAGGTATCCTAAGCTGATCTGAACACTGTCAATGCCCTTATAAACTTAGATGCTTCTCACCACAGGCTGTCTGGTTGCCCTTCAGCCAGGCTCTCCTCTTTTATCAGTGCTTCAGTTGCTTGGTTTGGTGTCTGTAGATGGAAGAGAAGGAGAACATGGCAAACCTATCTCCCTTTTATCATGTTCTTTCTTCCCTCTTGGATTTGCCCCCCTTTCAGAGTCAGGTGAGCATTACCTCACTACAGTCCCAAACTGGCCAAGGAAGGGGTTTAACTCACTCCAGAGTCCAACGGATCCTTTTGTTGCTGCCTAGGTTAGCATCCTTTGTTCCTGTGAGGCTGGGCTGGCTTTGTCCCATATCTGCCCTGATGAGGTGTGAACTGCCTCTCTGCTCTTGGAGAGTTTTTGCCTGGGCTTATTTTAAGCCATGAGGATACATTTTCAGCCTCATAAGTACATACATCAAATGATAACCTATAACATTACTGTAATAACAATGCCCAGTGTATCATGAGTCTTCCAAAAAGACCCGACATGATAAACTTTGCATTGGACACCACACAATCATTTTACAAGGATGAACATGGGGATGCTGGGTGTTTCACTGAGGTACAGAGCATCACAAAGGAGTTTTCCCCCAATTAAAAAAAATATTTTTTATCAAGATGTTTGAAAAAATATAACACTTTACCCCTTTTTTTAAATGAAATATACTTAACCATTTTCCAACCAGGTCTATTCATGATAAATAAAAGGAAGTTAACTGTGAGATAATTTAACAAGAAACAGCAACATACATTAAGAGCACAGCATAAAACTAAAACAGGAAAAAATATAAACAGAGAATGAAAGCATCATGCTTAAAATATTACACATACAGCTCTCCCCCCACCCCAGTCATGATTGTGAACTTTGCATCACAGTCATATCATGACACTCCGGTAAAAGACTTTTTCCCCCCAGTGAATCAAACATTTTTTGGTTCTGACTACGATTTTGAAGCACCAATTAAAAAAGGCAGACAATTTAATTGCCAGCCCTTGAACTCATCTATTTTCAGCAACAACAATAAACTCTTACAAACTAGTGAGGAGAAAGGTGATTCCTATACAAATGTTGGAGACTGAGTAGAGAGGGGTAAAATAAAATAGAAGATTTCAAATTGTGGCTGCATGCCAGGCAACAAAGAAGGGAATCTATAAATTCAAGGTCTCCATATCTGTTATTTTCCTTTGCTGATATTTCCACCAGAAAAACAGTGCAAAAATCAACTATCGCCCAGCAAAGATATCTCTACTTGGGGTGAAGTGTGGGAGGGGGATTGTGGGAAAGACAGGAAGGATCCCTCAGCGAAATTGAAATGAAATATCAGAGTCTTTTCCTTCTCTCCAACCGCTTGTGCACACATCACCACATCCTTGGGCATACATCTCAAGGAAATATTCTACATAAATACATGGGATCACACCACCTAATACAATCTTCAGTTTGTATCAAATGTCAGCAAACAAAGCAAGCGCAACTCGGAGGAGGGGGAGGAAATATCCATTAATATTTTATTGTATGGGAAAAGCTGCTTATTGCATACTTTGTAAGAGAAGTACTGCAATAGAAACCAGCAACCACATAAAAATACTGTACTCGATGACTAATGCCATGTCCCCAGTAAGGAAAGAATTAACTCCAGCTTTCCTTCCCTTTCTCGCTGCAGGTAGGTGCTCAGGGCATGCATATGGGATGGACTTCACACCCTGATTCGGAGGTCTGTGCCAACTTGAGACCCAGGGTGATATTTCTGGTGGTTTATTTTTGCTTGTTGTAATTTGTTTTGAAGTATTTAAGGTATTTAAAGTAATTTGTTTTAAAGTATATAATTATAAAGATTTGCTTCTTCTGAAGCATCCATGCTGATTGCTGCAGTCTTCTTCCTCCTGGATAACATCACCAGTTTATAGTAACCATTCTCTCTCCGTGTTGTATCATCACATGATCGCAGCAAAGACACATTGTGCTGCCTCCAATGAGGAAAGGCTGGTAGCAGAAGAGGTTACTGTGAGGGATCCATAGCTTTGCAATTCACTTTCCCACTCCTTGATCTGCAATAGACTGGATTCAGGGACTTTCATGGCACCCTGCAAAGCTTGTACTTTTCCCTAGGCATTTGAAAAGGAATCCGGGCGTGTAATTCAAGCTTTTGAGTCTTTTGGTTTGCAGGTAGCAGATTATATTCAATTATACTGTTGCATTTCCATTATGTTTGGGCATATTTTTTTCTGGTATATCAGAAGTATATAAGAAGAGGTATAAGTTATATCAGGGGTGCCAAGAGCATATGGATACATGCTGGTTTTGTGCATTACTGGAAAATATGTAGGACCAGGTACTCCGGTGGCATAAATCCATGCAGCACCACTGAAGTCAACATAGCCATTTGGATTTACATCAGCAGAAGATCTGTCCCCAAATGCAGATACTGTACCATGAATTCAGAACTCCTTATTCATTGACACCAATGGGAATTTTATCTAAGTACAGACTGAAGCAGCAGGACTTGGTACTGATTATTTAGGCTAATGGTCCAAATGAGGTCCATTGCATTACTCTGCTAAGGAAGGGTTTGCACGAGTTAGCTCTTGATGTCAGCGTTAAACTTTTCCAAAAAGATTGCTTTTAAAGAAAATATTGCTCCACTGTTTTTCCATGCATTCTGTGAAACATATTGGTTCATTTTCATGTAACAGAAGGTTGCACCCATTCTGTCACAATGTGAGAGGTTATGTGAGGGAAAAGCGCTGCAAGGGAAATGATTTACGAGGCTACAGTAACAGCAGAAAGGTCCAGAGTTATTATTTGCAGTGAATTATTGTAAACATTTCCTGCATAAAGATCTCTGGGCTGGAACACTACACAAAGTAACAAAAACCGCTGTGCTACATATTATTGGGCCCTTTACTTCCGATGGGGATATCAAAACTTGTGCATCTCTTAATTTGCAAAGACTGCCAGATCACCATTTACCTACAGAAGATTATTAAATACAAACCAAAATATTTAAATCTCTTGTTTCCACAGCATCACTCTTTTATGGGTACAGTAGACTCTCGATTATCCAGGATGATAGGGAAAAAAATCATTCTGGTTAATAAAATCCTGGACAATCACCATCCATAGGAAATATGGGGAGAGGGGGTTGATTCACCAGCCATCTTGCACTGGGGGGAGGGGGTGTTGGTTCACTGGCTGCCCTGCACCCTGGTAGGGTTTTGTGTGTGTGTGCTTGGGGCAGCAGCAAAGCCAGAGCCGGCTCTGTGAGTTGCACATATTTTTTTTGACATCCTGGTTAATCCACATCCTGTTTAATCCAATTCTGGATAATCGAGAGTCTACTGTATATTGATTGGTATCAATCTTCTGTCACCTGGATCTACTGTTGGTCACTTCAAATTATTCAGCGAGTGCTCTCTCCCTGCATTTGATTTAGCTGGAGAGGCAAAGGGAAATATTGACTGCCTTATTTATGTTCCAGGCCATTTTGGAATTGATAAGTTTGTGGAGTGCAAAAAATAAAAATAAAGCAAAGAGAAAAATATATGAAAAACTGACAGAATTAAGGATATTTTAAAGTGATTGGTCCATAGGCGATTTGCTCTGCCCTGTCCAGCAAAATAGAATAACTATTAATTTGTTTCCAGAGAATTAAGAATACTTAGCATTTATAGAGCACTTTATAGAGCACTTTCCATGCCCTGTGCACTGTACAAATCCTTTAGCAATGGGAAACACCCAATGACTTCAGTGGGAGCAGAATCAGACCCTTAATACTCTCAACAGCACCTTGAAGTGGGTAAGTAATATATTCCCATTTTACAAGTGGGGAAAACTGAGGTACAGAGTGCTAAGTTTTCAGCTGCAGCCACACTGAGTGCATGGCACAGTGTGAGGGAAGGGAGAGAGGGCAAACATATTTACCAACTTTATACAGCTGATTGTGGATCCAGCTTGACACATGGTGTAATTTAGAGCAGATTTTAAATGCCTTCAAGGAGGTGTTCCAGCATCACTGGAGATAAATAGCAGTCAATATGCCTCTCCCAGCTCTACACCACTCCTGCACTGGGGAATAGTGTAATACCAGATCTCCTATTACTGACCTCAAACCGCTAGATTGCACCTCCTATCAGACATGGTTTTACCCATTTTTTATGGTTAATGGGCCTATAAATTCAGTGACTGCATACTTAAAACACATTCGTGGCCCGATTGTCCACCACTCTACACCAAATGAGTACAAATTCAGTGTGAAATATTACCGTTCTAATTTGGTACCATGATACATTCACTTTGCATCCATACATTGTCAGCAGTGACTGCACAAAGTGTAGGACAGTGGCATACTAAGCCTATTGCCCTTCACTGGAGTTAGGGGTATGCAGTGCTGGAAGATCAGGCCCTGCTCTGCTAATGAAACATTGTAAATGGGAGAGGGAGGTGAAGAGAAAGCTTATGTTTGAAGAGAGTGCTAACAAGTGGGTATGTGACTCATCACTTAGCTGTGAAGTAATTTGTTTCAAAATTTGGAATATAAATGATGCAGATAAAAAAAAGGGGGAGAGACTACTCCAGGCAGAATGGATGTTGTAAGCTTATCCCAGCACAGGAGGAAGTTGAAGAAAGAATTGCGAAAAATGCAGGGATTATGGTGAATGGCTATGGCTGGAGAGTGGGAGTCAATAGAGTCGGGTTCTTTTCTCAGCCAGGCTGTTGATTTTCTGGAGGGTCCAAATAATCTCAGGATCTTAAATTCCATTTTCAAAAGTGATTTAAGCACTTAGGCTCCAAAGTCACTCAGATGCTTTTAAAAAAATTACCTTTAGCCTCTCTCTCCCTTAGTTTCCTCTTTATTTGCCACACAGGGCTGATACAAGGCTTCATTCAATAATGTTTGTAAAGCACTAGAAACCTCAGATGGTAGGGACCAGAGAAGTATTATTCATAATGATAATTATTAATAGTAATTGTTGAGACTTTTTTGTCTCTTGTTCAGATGAGGGAAGGAAGATCTGCAAAGAGTTGCATACAAATTCTGATTTTTATGGAGAGGTCTATAGATTTGAACATATTGCCACCAATGGTCCTTGTAAGAAAGGTCAGGACACGCCCTCCACACTAGTACATAATGAAGCCCGAGACTTGAAGTGATTGCAAAAGAAAAACAGTCATTCATTTAAAATCTCTTTACCAGAACACTACTTGGGTACAGTTCAACATAACAGCTCTTGAAGAGCAGGGGTTAAGAGACAAGAAAATTAGAGGCCTGGCGATGGCAAAAGCCTGCATCTCTCAGATGAGTCTGACTAGTAACTAACTATAGGTTGCAAGGACTTCCAATTGCCTATTAATGCTGTCAGCTCTTATGAGATAGGTGTCTCTTTAACCACTCCTGAAGTGTAGGTCTTAGAATGGTAAATGTAGTGCTGCTTAGCAGCTGAAAGGGACCTTTTTAATAGTTTGTTTTATTGAGACACACATACAAACTGATTTTGGGTGCCCAACCAGCTGCTACTATATTTGAGATTATAGAATGCAGAGTTTCCTATTCATCCTGAATGAAAGTGAAAACAAGCCGAACAACTCCTTTGATACTCATCCTTAGCCTAGAAGTAATGTAGATTAAACCCCTGTCCCTCCTTATAGAGAGAATGTCTTTCCTGGCCTAAATGCTGTCTACAATCTGAGAAATTACCTTTCACATGGCACATTGTATAGTATAACCTTCAACTGTTATATCCCAAAATAATAGCATTCTTCTCTGGCCATTTATAAAGAAAGGGCCTTGCTACAGCTGAATCCCAAATAAAGTGTACAACATATCCAAGGCAAACTGCTTGGGTTAGATAACAGAAATGGGTTACATTTACTTGGAAAGCAAGTGTATTCAAAGCAGATGGTATGCTGCTGGCATTATATGAACACTTAATAATAACTGGCCAATAGTACAGAAACATATCAATGTACAAATTCAATTAGGAAGGCAAAATAACAATATAATCTGAAGTACTGAGCTAGCCTAATACATTCTAGCCTGGAGTTCAGAATTTGTTTGAATTAGATGAGAAGCTATAATCAGATTTAAGGTAGGCCCCATAAATTTAACAGATATGAATGAAATAGACAATGATTTTCATTCTTGATTACATGACCAAGGTTAGAAATGGAAGATAGGCGTGTAATGAAAATAGTTGGCTAATGCATTTGCAGCTTGTCCGATGAAGATTAACACATTTTTAAAATTCTTTTTTCTTTAGAGAGGTTAAGGAGGAGTGTCTTGAAATTGAACTAAACAGATACAGAAACTGAGAACCTCATACACACAAACATGGTAATTTCTTAATGTGAGTGGATGCTAAACCACTAACCAGAATATATAGACCTGTTGGGTTTCATTCACACCCATAACAGCTAGAAACTTAATTTAGAATGTTTGAATTGACAGAGTGAATAATGTCAGGAAGATCTAGGTGAAGAGAAGAAAAGCCCACCACCCTCTCCTTCCTAAAGATATATAATGAGGATATTCCAAATGCAGTGGATTTGAGCCAATGTAGCTGAGCCATCTTTATAGATTTACCCAAAACTTTTGACCTCTTAAATTATCGACTTCCACTTCAGGAATGCAGAAACATTAGACTGAGTGATTTGTTAGATTAATTAAATAGACTCTTAAATTGTAGCCCTCACCATTACTAATCAGCTATTTTAATCCTTTTAGTTCAGATCTGAAGGGCAAGGGTGTGGTTTAGAGGTCACTTTGACTTTCTATATTTTACATTTTGCTATAACCAAAGTCACTTGTGTGCAAGCAGTGACACCAAATACTTTATCACTTCAAAACAAGGCTACAGATCTACATAATAAATAACACCAGAGGCAAAGATAGGTTAAGAGGCAAATGCAAGGATGAAAATATAAGACAGATCCTCAGATGGGGTAAACCAACATAGCTTTATAGAAAAATATGTAGCTATGTCAATTTACACAATCTTGGGGATTTGGCCTGATGTTTTTAATCTGAGATTAAAAATGAAATGGAGAATAAGTGAAGCAGAGGTGTTAGAAATCTATTCCATATTGCAGGAATTGCACAGGAGAAGACTTTTGCATCAATAATGGCAAGACTGGTGAGGGACTAGAGAGGCAGGTGCTAAACAGACGAGCAGGAAGGTTATTACAAAGAGAAGGCGCATAAGTAATATTTGCCTGCATGGAGGTGGTATAATCCTTCATACTAGCCTAAGGTATTTGCAGCTGAAACTAGGAATGTTCAATCACATTGTCAGAGGGGTTACCCCCCAGCCTCTATGCTCCTGAGTACAAAGGCTGGGCCTCTTCTATGCCAGACTAACAAATCCTTTTCCCCCCACACCCCCACCTTTGCCAGTTGGGGTTCTTGGGGTCACCAATCACTGCCACCAATCGGGTATACTTCCAAAACCTTGGAGGGACCCCCGATCTTCCCCTAACCCTGACTTTGTACCCCCTCCCTGGGTTTTAAAGTTAGACACCGGAAGACTGCTTCCCTTCACCCTGGCCAGCTGAAGGCAGACTTCCCTTAACCCTGTCTCTCTCAACCTGAGAGCCAGACCCTAACCTTGTACCCCTTCCTGGGATTTAAAGTCAGATACCTGGAGGCTGCTTTCTGTCCTTCATCTTCCCCAGCTGAAGGCAGACTTCCCCCACCCCTGTCTCTCTGTACCTGAGAGGCAGACACCTGGAGACTGCTTCCTCCCTCCCCCATCTAACCTGATAGTAAGGAGAGACAGTCTTCACACTCCAGCTAGGCCCCTAGCTGCCCTGGTTCCTGTTCCCTTCCCTTCCCCCTTCCCAGACTGGAAGCAGAGAAAAACCCTAAGGGAAATAAACCAGACGGTTTTATAACTAGTGTGGTAAACCCAGGGCTGGAAGGCTGTGGTGAGAGGGGAAACTGCAGGCTAAATTAGGTCCAGCTGAGCAAGCTGCCACAATCAGAAGTAGGGCCAGCTGAGACCAGTTAAGGAGGCTGCCAGAGCCCTTTAAAGAGAGTCCTCCCCAGAGAAGGGGGTGGGAGTTGAGGAGTGTGGTTGGAGGCAGGAGGAGTTAGAAGAGCGAGTTTGTGGAAGCAGAAGAAAGTGAGGGAGAGTGAGGGTCAAACCTAGAAAGGCTGCCAGCAGGCAGAGCAGCTGGAAGGAGCCCCTTCCCAGGAGGGAGCTCGCCCTCCCTAGCCAGGCGAGGAGCCAAACTTAGCCAGAGGAGCTGCTCGAGAACCTGAATCTGGGGTGCCCGGGGGGCCACCTTGCCACACGTGGTGTCAGAGGTGTGATAAGTGAGTAGACTTGGTGGCAAATCCTCTCGGGCAGGGCGAAAAGCCCCCCCCCTTTTAAAAAAAAAAAAAAAAGAGAGGAAAATGGAGGAGGTGGTGAAGGCACTGGTCCAGGCCACGGCGGCCCAACAGGAGGCTGTTCGGGTACAGCAAGAGACCAACCAATTGCTGATGTCCCAGGCAGCCCAAGACCGAGCCACGCTGCAGGAGCTAGTAAAACAGGTGAAAGTCCTGGGCACCATGGCCCGTGGGGGCCCCGACGCCCGGCCGCTGCGGGCAAGCAATTACTTACAGAAAATGACGGCAGATGACGATACCGAGGCCTACCTCCTCGCATTCGAGAGGACAGCCCTGCGAGAGGCCCCTTTCCTGTGTGGAGAGGCTCAGAAGGCCTACTTTGATTTGGCAACCGAGGCCGCTACGGATTATCCCCAGCTAAAGGCCGAAATCCTGGCAAGGGCGGGAGTGACGCCAGCCCTGAGGGCCCAGCAGTTCCACGAGTGGAGGTACAAGGCCGACAAGGCCCCCAGGACTCAGCTATTCGACCTGATCCACCTCGCCCGGAAGTGGCTGCGGCCCGAGACCCACGGCCCCGAGAAGGTGGTGGAAATCCTAGTCCGGGACAGGTATATGCGGGGGTTGCCACCTGACATAAGGGGTTGGGTCCGTAAGAACGATCCCTCCTCCTATGACGAACTAGTAGCTCTGGTGGAGAGACACCTAGCCTCCCAGGAGCTGCCTCGGACTGCCAAAGAAGGACTGCGCCCGAGTAGAAGGCAGGGCCTAGGGCCAAAACCCCGGGTTACCATGACCCCAACCCGATATATGGAAGGAGGAAAAGAGGCTGGGGATCAGCCTGGGAACATGGAGAAGCTTGGGGACTGGGGGAACGAGACTTGGGGGGTGAAGCCTAACAGCCCGAAAACCAGGGCACTATCCCGAGCGGGTATACGCTGTTACGCCTGTGGGGAAGTAGGGCACATAGCTGCCCAGTGCCCAAACCAGGCAGAACCCATGCAGTGCGACCTGGGGGGAATAGAAGGTCCATGTGACCTAATAAGTCAGGTGGGGGTCGCGGTGGCCCCCCATAGATACACCCGGCCCGTTAAGATGAACGGCATTAGCACCACCGCATTAGTAGACTCCGGGAGTGCGGTCACGTTGGTCTCGGGGAAGCTGGTCGGGCGGGACCAACTCGCCCGGGCCAAGCACTCAGGAGTATCCTGCGTGCACGGGGATGTTAACTATTACCCCACCATCCCCGTAAGCATAGACATCCGGGGAAACCCCACGAAGGTAATGGTGGGGGTAGTCCCAAAGCTCCCCTACCCAGTCCTCATTGGCCGAGACTTCCCGGGGTTCGATAGCCTGCTCCCCGGAGGGCAGGCAGAAGGGGCTAGCGCCGAGAGCCAGGAGATGGCACCGAGGGTGCACAGACCCCCAGCCTTTCGAGAATTTGACCAAGAGCTATTTTCCATGCCGGGGGGACCCAAGAAGTCTCGGAGGGAGAGAAGGGCAGCGAAGGAGTTGGGGACAAAGATTTTGACCAAGTACCGGAGGGTTGCGCTGGTAGGAGAACGAGTAAGCCCCAGGGGGAAGAGGGCTCGGCGAGCTGTGGGGGAGCCAGACGCCGGACCTAGTACCCCTCAGACTGACCCCGAGAGGGAGTCAGGGGTAGATCCCCCAGAGTTGGGGCCAATTGGCCCCTCAATGGAAAGTTTTGGGCAGGATCAAGCCAATGATCCAGCCTACCACAATATCCAGAGGGAGGTAATTGAGGTGAATGGAGTCCCGGTAGCAGGGAAGGTCAAGGGCCGAGAGCCGTATTATATAATAAAAGGGGACCTGTTATACAGAGTAGCCCGGGTATCGGACCAGACCGTTGAGCAACTCTTGGTACCGCAGAAGCACCAGAGAAGCGTGATGGACCTAGCCCATAGCCACCTCTTTGGGGGCCACCTAGGGGTAGATAAAACCCTTGATAGGGTCCTGAAAAGATTTTTTTGGCCTGGAGTTTACGCGGCTGTCCGGCGGTATTGTGCCTCCTGCCCGGACTGCCAATTGCACGCCCCCCGGCCACACTTACGGGCCCCGTTGGTACCTCTACCCATCATTGAAGTCCCGTTTGAGAGGATCGCTATGGACCTGGTAGGCCCATTAGAGAAATCTGCCCGGGGCCACCAGCACATACTGGTTGTGCTAGACTACGCCACCCGATACCCGGAGGCCGTGCCCCTACGGAACATGATGTCTAAGACCATAGCCCGGGAGTTGGTGCAGATTTTCTCCCGAGTGGGGATACCCAAGGAGATCCTAACCGATCAAGGGACCCCCTTTGTATCTAAACTAATGAAGGACTTATGCAGCATGCTCCAAGTGCGGGCCCTAAGGACGTCGGTTTACCATCCTCAGACTGACGGCCTGGTCGAACGCTTCAATAGGACCTTGAAGAGCATGCTACGGAAGGTAGTGAGCCAGGACGGGAAGGATTGGGATACCCTGCTCCCCTACCTACTGTTTGCCGTGAGGGAGGTGCCGCAGGCCTCAACGGGATTCTCCCCATTTGAGTTGTTGTATGGGCGCCACCCTCGGGGCATCCTCGACATAGCCAAAGAGGGTTGGGAAGAACAGCCGAATCCGGGGAGAAATGTCATTGAACATGTGGCACAGATGAGAGAGATTATAGCTCAGGTCACCCCCATCGTGTGAGAGCATATGAAGAAGGCCCAAGAGGCCCAGCGGACGTACTACGATCGCCGGGCGTTGAGCCGGAAGTTCCAGGTGGGGGACCGGGTAATGGTGTTGGTACCCACGGCTGAAAGTAAACTGCTGGCCCAATGGCAAGGGCCTTATGAGGTGATCGAAGCCGTGGGGAGTGTAGACTATAAGGTCCGACAGCCGGGACGCCGGAAGCCGGAGCAGATCTACCACGTGAACCTACTGAAGCCTTGGCAGGATAGAGAGGCCCAAGTAGTCGCGCTCAGCGCAACCCCCCAGAAAGGGGACCAGCCTAGCCAGGTACGGATATCCCCCGAGCTGACCCCAAACCAAAGAGAAGAAGCAATCCGCATGATCGAACGCCACCCGGACGTGTTCTCAGAGACACCAGGCCGAACCAGGGAAGTATGCCACCACATCCACGCGGAGCCGGGGGTAAAGGTATATGTCAAGCCATACCGGATCCCTGAGGCCAAGAGGGAAGTGATTGGGGCAGAAGTCCGGAAAATGTTAAGATTAGGGGTCATAGAGGAGTCCCATAGCCAGTGGTCCAGTCCCGTGGTCTTGGTACCCAAGCCAGATGGCAGTGTACGATTCTGCAACGACTTCCGGAGACTAAACGACGTCTCCCAGTTCGATGCCTATCCGTTACCCCGAGTAGATGAGCTGATTGACAGACTAGGAACAGCGCGGTTCCTTTCCACCCTGGACCTAACCAAAGGCTACTGGCAAATCCCCCTGGTCCCGGCGGATAAGGAGAAGACGGCCTTCGCCACTCCAGAGGGATTGTTCCAGTACACGGTCCTCCCCTTTGGGTTGCACGGGGCCCCCGCCACCTTCCAGAGGCTGATGGACAAACTGCTGCGGCCGCATCGTAAGTACGCAGCCGCTTACTTAGATGATGTAATTATCCATAGCCCTGACTGGGAGACACACTTGGGGAAGGTGGAGGCAGTGCTAGACACCCTGAGGAAGGTCGGCTTGACTGCGAATCCTGCCAAGTGCGCAATCGGACTAGCAGAAGCCAAATACCTCGGGTACATAGTGGGGAGAGGACTGGTACGACCCCAGCTCAACAAGCTAGAGGCGATCCAGAAGTGGCCACGACCAGTCCGGAAGAGGCAGGTCAGGGCATTCCTGGGGTTGGTCGGGTATTATCGACGGTTTATTCCCCATTTCGCCGCCCGGGCATGCCCACTAACTGACCTGACGAGAGCCCGTGGCCCGGACATCGTGAGATGGTCAGATTCAGCAGAAGAGGCGTTTAGGGATCTGCGGACGGCCCTCTGCACTGACCCCGTGCTAATAGCCCCGAATTGGGAGAAGGAGTTTTTATTACAGACGGATGCCTCTGAAGTAGGGCTAGGAGCGGTGCTGTCCCAGATAATAGATGGAGAAGACCACCCGATCCTATATCTCAGTCGGAAGCTCCTACCCAGGGAACAGAAATACGCCGTGGTAGAGAAGGAGTGCCTGGCGGTAAAGTGGGCCGTGGAAAGCCTCCGCTACTACCTGCTTGGAAGACGGTTTACCCTGGTCACGGACCATGCTCCGCTGAAGTGGATGCACCAGAATAAGGACAAAAATGCAAGGGTCACCAGATGGTTCCTCTCGCTACAACCCTACCACTTCCGCGTGCACCATAGATCCGGCCTCCTGCACGGAAATGCAGACGGCCTGTCAAGGGTACACTGTGCAGCGACCCAAGTAGCCCAACCCCATGGTGTTGAGCAGGGGGGGGGGGGATGTGTGGTAAACCCAGGGCTGGAAGGCTGTGGTGAGAGGGGAAACTGCAGGCTAAATTAGGTCCAGCTGAGCAAGCTGCCACAATCAGAAGTAGGGCCAGCTGAGACCAGTTAAGGAGGCTGCCAGAGCCCTTTAAAGAGAGTCCTCCCCAGAGAAGGGGGTGGGAGTTGAGGAGTGTGGTTGGAGGCAGGAGGAGTTAGAAGAGCGAGTTTGTGGAAGCAGAAGAAAGTGAGGGAGAGTGAGGGTCAAACCTAGAAAGGCTGCCAGCAGGCAGAGCAGCTGGAAGGAGCCCCTTCCCAGGAGGAAGCTCGCCCTCCCTAGCCAGGCGAGGAGCCAAACTTAGCCAGAGGAGCTGCTCGAGAACCTGAATCTGGGGTGCCCGGGGGGCCACCTTGCCACACTAGAAAATTTAATAAAGTAAAAGGTTAAGGCAGAGATACAGACACTTTACATTTGGGGTTCCCCACTTTGGTCTGAAAAGGAAGAACACCCCAAAAGGCATGGCTTAATAGAAGAATTAAATGGTAATACCCACATTAGCTAAGTAGAAGTATAAGAAAAAGGTAGATCCATCTTTATAGCCAAAGATGGTCTAGAACCCTTGCCAGCTACCTTGGCAAGCTTCCTGCCTCATGTGCAGCCAAGCTGGATCTCCCCTGGCCCTGGCCTCCTCCCTGGAGACCAGCCAAGATGGAGCTCTCTGGCTTTTGCCTCCTCTCTGGAAACCAGACAAGATGGAACTGACTGTTTTGCTCTTCCCTTCTTCATGGGCTTGAGGCTCCTCCCTCCCCCATGGCAGGGAAACTCCTACGTTACCTGTTTCAGATAACAAGCCCCACGCAGGCAAGGCACACTGTATTAGATAACATAGCCCAACCCAGGCAAGGCACCCTTCACACTTGTAACACACATTATTTACTGAACTTGTTCCTAGTTTATTTGGAGTACGACACTATTGAGAAACACTACTGAAATCAGGCTAGAAGCATGCTCAAAGCCTTGTGAAGAGAATGAGGATCTTGTATCCTTTCCCTTTGGCCAACACACTGATAGACTCTGGAATGGACATTTATATCTCCCCAACCTCTCAGACAGTTGTGACAATGTAGGGCCTTTGAGGGAATGACATTTTTAAGAGGCACTCAGAGATATTTTTAGCAGCTGGATCTGAACTTCATGGCTTACGCATAACTTTATGATAAGGTTGAAACAAACACAAATCTCAAATACAAACACGCCCAAGTGTGAGGGAAGTTCAGAGGTGAATTTGAACTCAGTAGTTCAGGCCTATCTCTTATACTATTGTTAAGAGGGACAGTTTGACCCTCTTATAGTGAAGTTTAATGAGAACTAGATAACTGATTATCATCAATACTTTATGTGCATTTTAACGTTTTTAGAAGGTCTCTTTCTAAGTCTTTAATATATAACTAAGCTATTGTTAATAAAATGAGGAAGACTTTGTAGCACCTTAGAGACTTCATAAATACTATTTTTTCTCCTACTGATAATGGCCCATCTAAATTTAATAGCCTCTTAGAATTGGTATGCTAATGTACAACTTTTTTTCTTTCTTTCTGTGTGTATAAATGCATCTTACTTCTGTTCCATTCTGTGCATCCGATGAAGTGAGCTACAGCCCACAAAAGCTTATGCTGAAATAAACTGGTTAGTCTCTAAGGTGCTACAAAGTCTTCCTCATTTTATTTAAGGATACAGACTAACATGGCTGCTAATCTTAAACCTGTCACTAAGCTATTGTTGTATGTAAAGTAAATAAAGTTTTAAAAATGTTTATAAAGCTTCATTTAAAATTAAATTAAAATGCAGAGCCCCCCAGACCGGTGGCCAGGACCCAGGCAGTGTGAGGGCCACTGAAAATCAGTTTGCGTGCTGTCTTTGGCATGCGTGCCATAGGTTGCCTACCCCTGTAGTAGTCAAACTTGTTAACGATTTCATTTTGCATGTAATAAAGGAAAGGGATGTTCTCAAATCTAAACAGTTTACTGTGAGTAAAGTCTCATGGTGCCACAAGTGGTTCACATTTGGAAGAGCTCTTAGCAACCCCCCAAGACCACCTGTCAACAAAAAAGCCAAATCCAATGAGCCTAGCAGAGCCCAGAGGGCACATTAAAACTCCACTGAGGAGGAGCCATGTTCAAGGAGTCCAGTACAACTCAGAGTTGTTAGATATTTTCAACATCTCTCTGTACAATCTACTGTGAGCAGCATCTCATTTTGGCTATTCGTACATAGAGAGTTTGGATGAGTATTACCATCTCACCACCTTTTGTCCTTCCCTCCCCTGCCTCTTCATTTGGTTAGTCACATGAATGCATAGCTTGTAAAGTCAGCTCCTGTGTTCAATTACACACACACCAACCATGATTCTGAAGTCTGATCTATACAGATGGTCCCCTGTGTCACATGGGCCCCCACTGAGTTAATCAGGATTCTGGGCCACTTCAAGGGTTTATCTGCATGTATCAAATTGCAGGATTAGACAATGGGCGTATAATATATTGTAACAATGCCACCTTGTGTGTTAGTGGCTAGGACTGAGCTGTGCATTTTTGGATTATTATGCTCTTTTGTGACATGAGTGTATTTGACCTATTATACATTTACAGATGTGTAATTTTGGGGGGAGCATTCAAAACTGCTGCAAAAATTTAGGTGTGTTCTATGCAATAAGTTATTTGATTAAAAAAGATCTATATAGCACTTACCAAATCTATATATCACTTTCACTTTGTTTAAGACTAACTTGCTTATGTTCAGCCATGGAAAGAAATGGCCATCAATACTTATTTTATAGACATGACCATAGTAGTAAGCTGGGTGGTGGGTTAACTTTTTAAAAAACACTGTAATTCTGCACTGTGCTTTTTATTTTATTTAGTTAATTTATTTTAGAACACTTAAGATTTGGGGTGAAAAGAGACTGTAGTGATAGATATGTTGGTTTGCTAGCTCAGCCGCAGATGGATGGAATCAATTTTCAGAGTCCCTTAAACTGTCAGCACTGAAAAGTTTCTGAATGTATTTGCTTATTTACTTGAAGGAACCATGCCAGATCTTCTGAAATTACATAGAAGAATTTATTGGCATTACAGTAAACCCTCGATTTAACGGACCTCGATTTAACGGACTTCGGATGCAACGGACAAAATTTCTAAGCAAGTCTGACGCATCCGAAATCCATTTGTCGCGGGCTGGCTGCCGGCTCCCCGCTGCCGCCCGGGTCCCATCAGCCGGGACCCCGGCGGGCTGGCTGACGGCTCCTGGCTGCCATCCGGGTCCTGGCAGCAGGCGGGCTGCGGAGCTGCCACCCCAACCCTGTGGCGGGCGGGCTGCTGCTCCGACAGCTCGTTTTTTTAATTATTAAATAACGGACTTTTTCATTTAACGGACACCCCCTCGCCCGAATTAGTCCGTTAAATGGAGGTTTTACTGTACTAATGTTTTTTTTAAATAATGTTATACAGGCATTGTATTGTTTGCATTTGACTATGCTAATTTTCAAGATGCCATGCTTAATGTAATTAACCACATTTGCTGTTTCCTGGGTCCCTCCTTGCAAAAGTAAGCTGCTGCATCTCAAGAAACTATATACTAGTTAGCAAAAGTTGAGGTGGGAGGAAGCTATATCCACACAAATTTTCCTAAAGCTCTTTCATTTGACAAGAGGGCAAGCTGCCCAAGAAAGTTGGTGATGAAGTCATTCCCATCCTTTCCAAAGTAGGTTTTTCCATCTCTTGAATCACCAGTGCTGAATGAAGGTGTGATGGGTTATGCCCTTTAGGAATCCATTTGATGTTCTGAAATACCCCTGAGTCTACCTGTTCTGCCAGCATGGGCCTCCTTTAACCTGTCTTTCTGAGCCAGGCTATTAAAGGCTCTTCTAACACACACACAGGCTGGGCCATACCCAGCAAGAAGAAACATCTGGAAGCAAAAACTGAACTCAGGGGAGAAGGATTGAACCCAAGCTGGAAGGGTGTCCAGCTTGTGAATAATAATAACAACTGAGTTTTCAAACTGGAGACCAGTGCATCTGCCCTTCAAGACTTTCTGTAATCTGCCTGCAACAATACTATTTGAAATATATTTGTAACCAATTTCTTTAGTGAAACTAGCTTAGTTTGCATATTTGGTTTCATTTGCTTAGCAATCTGCTTTGTTCTGTTTACCACCCCTTTTACTATTTAAAATCTGCCTTTTCTAGTTACTAATTTTTTTTTGATTATCATATAACCCAGTTTCTGTAATTTCTAATGGGGGTGGGTGGGGGTGGAGAAGTTGTGCATACCTTCCTCCACATTGAGGGAGGAGGTGGATTTCATAATATACCTTTGGATTTGCACGACAAGGGAGGTGGACACCTGAGTGCTGAATAAGGAGTGTGGGAAGACATACCTCTATGCATCTTGCTCTCAAGGTGTGCAGTAAGTGACAAGAACCATTGGATTAAACACACCAAAAAGCCAAAGGAAATGCAACAAGATCACTGTGTATCCAGCCCATTCTGCATGCTAACCCCAGCACCTCATTCAGTTAGCTCTCGTGAAATTGTGCTCACTGATATTGGGGAAAGTAGATGCATATTGGCTGACTTGAAGGCTTCAGCTATTCCCAAATATTGTCTTAGCTAGACAGAAGACAATCAGCAATGATTCTCTCACTGTGTCTATTTCACAGATATTTACTTCCTTCCTGTTGAACTGTCTACTTCTTCAGATAATATCACTTCATAGATAACAATGTGGACATATTGTTTTGAGTCATGTGACAACTAAATGAAAATTTGAGATTCATTTCACCACTGTCACTAGAGAGCTGGAACAGACCTCTTTATCCAGTGAAACCTCACACTTCATAAGACCCAGAACCTCTTGATTTAGAAGCACTTATAACTTGGCACTAATGGGAAAAGTTCCAACCAAGTCAAATCTTGAGAGGTGCTATGTATCTGCAATTCAAACAGACTTTAATGGAAACTGCAGGTGCATAGCACTTCTCAGCATTTAACCTAGAATTCTTCCCATCTCTTTACAGCTCTTTACACCAATATTCCACACGAGGATGGACTATAAGCTGGAACAGTATCCCTAATGAGGCCATAGCACACCTGGTGGCTGAGCTCTGTGACTTTGTCCTCACCCACAACCATTTCAGATCTGGGGACAACTTATACTTTCAAAGCATCAGCCCTGCTATGGGTAATCGCATTGCCCCACAATATGCCAAACATTTTATGGCCGACTTAGAACAATACTTCCTCAGCTCTCATCCCCTATCACTCCTCCTCTATTTGCACTACATTGATGACATCTTCATCATCTGGATCACTGGGAAGGTGGCCTTTGAAGAATTCTACCTGACTTTCAACAATTTCCACCCCACCATCAACCTCAGCCTGGACCAGTCCACATAAGAGATCCACTTCCTGGACATCCCAGTGCAAATAAGTGACGGTCACATAAACACCACCCTATACTGGAAACCCACTGACTGCTGTACATACCTACATGCCTCCAGCTTCCATCCAGAACATGTTACATGATCCATTGTCTACAGCCAAGCCCTAAGATACAACTGAATTTGCTCCAATCCTTCAGACAGAGAAACGTCTACAAGATCTTTATCAAGCATTCTTAACACTACAGAACCCACCTGAGGAAGTGAGAAAACAGATTGACAGGGTGAGGCGGGTACCAAGAAATCACCTACTACAGGACAGGCTCAGCAAGGAAAATAACAGAACACCACTGGCCATCATGTACAGCCCCCAGCTAACAACCTACACCCTATCCTGGAAAATGATCCCTCACTCTCACAGACCGTGGGAGGCAGGCCAGTCCTCACTTACAGACAACCCCCCAACCTGAAGCAAATACTCACCAGCAACTACACACCACACCATGGAAACGTTAACCCACGAACCAATCCCCATTACCTACTCTGTCCCCATATCTATTCTAGCGACGCCATCAGAGGACCCAACCACATGAGTCACATCATCAGGGGCTCATTTACTAGCACATTCACTAATATGATATATGCCATCATGTGCCAGCAATGCCCCCCTGCCTTGTACATTGGCCAAACCGGACAGTCTCTATGTAAAAGAATAAATGGACACAAATCAGACATCAGGAATGGTAATCTCCCTGGACATTCAATAACAGATTTAAAAGTAGCCATCCTCAACAAAAAAAAACCTTCAAAAAAAGACTTTAAAGAGAAACTGCAGAGCTACAATTCATTTGCAAATTTAACACCATTAATTTGGGTTTGAATAGGGACTGGGAATGGCTGGCTCACTACAAAAGCAATTTTCCTTCTCTTAGTATTGATATCTCCTTTTCAATTATTGGGAGTGGGTCACATCCACCTTGATTGATTTGGCCTTATCAACACTGGTTCTCCACTTCTTTTCATGTGTTAGTATATTTATGTCTGCATCTGAAGAAGTGGGTTTTTTTACTCACAAAAGCTTATGCCCAAATAAGTCTGTTAGTCTTTAAGGTGCCACTGGATTCCTCATTGTTTTTGTGGATACAGACTAACACAGCTACCCCTCCGATACTTGTTCCCATCTCTTGTTTTTCCTGTGACAAGGGGGATAGGCATGGCTGTATGTTTGGTGCATCAAAAATAAAATATTAAACAATATTCAGAGAAAGGAAGTTAAGCATCCTAGCATAAACACTTATGCACATAAGAACCTTTATGCGAATAGTCCGAGTGAGTTCAACAGGACTACTTTCATGTATAAATATTTGTAGATCTGGCCCTTAATTTAAACCTAAAAGCAAATAAACTATAATTTCTAAGTTATTTTTGATGTCAATGTGTAAAACCAATGTCAAAACAAAACTCTATTAAGTAATATACTACTGCATTCCAGTAACATGATCTCATGGTGATGAGATTTATAAAGAACTTTATCCCAGACAAAGTGCCATGGATGTGAAATGGATTCTTCTTACCGGACTGCCCCCCGCCCCCAAACAGAATTCAGTTTTTAATAATGTTAGATTTGTACATGGCTGAAAATAATTGTTCTATGTTTCTGTCCATAAATAAAATGACTTAATTTTGCTGATGCAAAACCCATATTACTTTGGAATCTTATGTCTCACAAGCAGGCATTGAGCTGTGTCAGTATTTGGATGGTTTAAGATTAGCAGCCGTGTTAGTCTGTATCCGTAAATAAGACGAGGAAGACTTTGTAGCACCTTAGAGACTAACCAGTTTATTTTAGGATAAGCTTTCATGGGCTATAGCCCACTTCATCAGATGCAGTATTTGGATGGTAGACCTCAGAGGAACACTAAGTGGCTGAAGGAAGCAGTAATGTTGATTCAAAAGAGGAGATTCTTCCCTTCCAGTCAATACTGACCCAATGCATCAGAAGGATAGGGAATATTGTACCGCTGGAACGGCTGTCTTTTGGATAAGATGTAAAAGTATATATGATCATTAGAGACAGCATGGCCTAGTCCAGTTTAAAACTCTCTTGGATCTTCCAGGATGAAATGAACTATATAATATTCTAGATTTATTGATAATAATGTACACACACTTTTGTTAAACAGCAACATTTCAAGATCTGTTTACCTGGGTTTTTGGAAACACTTATCTTCTCATTTTCTTCTCTGTCTGATTTAATATGGGTCTGAGACAAACTGAGTTTGAACATTTTGGTTTTATTAATGTAACTTCTAGAGGATTATACCATCTCCCGCTTATTTCCATAAATAAAGCATAAAGTAACACAAGATATATAGACTTTACCCTATGACCAGCAGCTTCACTCAGAGACTGACATAATAGTGCTCAGATATCACTATGTAAATACCCAAATAAATGTTCAAAATAGCTCATATTTGAAAGTATTTTCAATGGCACTGACAGGGTTAACAAGCAAAATTAACCTTTGTATACCTCTGTGCAGAGCAACTTGCTGTCAGGATTCTGGGTGAAGGTAGGCAGGACTAGTGGCAGGAGCTTGGGAGCCAGGGACTGAATCAACATCAGAGCTGGTCTCGGGGTCATGCTGTGGGGCAAAACCATAGTCTGAGTAAGGAATTGAGCTGAGGGTCAATATCAGGATCAGTGTTAGGGTGCCTGGGGTCAATCAGGGGTCGGGATTCAAATCAGAGCTGAGGTCAGTACTGGGAGTTCAGAGGCTGAGAAGCAGGACAGTCCTGGCAGCTGGTTAGGAATGTAGATTATTGACTCACTCCAGGGGCTTAAATAGGATCAAGGAGGCACTCAGGGATGGCTAAGAAAACTGTCAATCAGATCATTCGAGTCGGAACTTCCTGTGGCATTCAACTTCTTAGAACTGTGAGTCACAGGGAGCAATCAGCTTATAGCTGCTACTAAGTAGCAGTGTGAGGCTGTGGGTTGGTTGAGTATTTTACAGGCCTGGGTTCAAGTCTTGTTACTCTTTACATTTGCTGGATCAGGGCCCCAGCTCCCATCCATGATGATTTATAATCATCTCTGACCTAGTAGAGCAGTTCAGCTCTGCTCAGAATTAATTTCAGGTTAATAAAAGCTTTCTTTTCTCAGTTTAGAAAAGAAAGACTGTAACCTTCTTAGCTGTGATAGCTGCACTATAGCTGACAGAGCTGTCACTGGGACTCATCTTTGGGCTGAAATGAAGCTGGAATGTGTTTAATGGTAAAGAAAATAAATTCTATTATGTATTTGGCTAAAGCAACTCTGTTTTCCAAATGGAAAACATTGCAGTCATTTCAATCTGCCACTTACCTTAACCAATGCCATTTGACAAGCACAAATAGAAAAGGACACAGAACTGTGCACATAGTATATTAGTTCTAAAAGAGGCAATTTTTTCTTCCTTAGGGCAGAATGCTCTTTGCCACTGTACAATGTGGAGAGAAGCAAAAACAAGATAAAAAGGGACACACTGGTGGAGCAGGTGGAAGTGAAAGGTGACTATTGGGAGGGCTGTTATATGTTCCCATCCACAGAGTAAACATGTAGTTTTCAGTCTAGCTTTAGTTTATTTAGGTGGGATTTTCAAAGGAGCCTTTCAAAAGTCCATGAGAGTAGGGCACTTAACGCTCTTCTCCCATTTTGAAAATTCCAGCCTTAATTTAATATATATATATTAAAAAAATCTAGACGCTTCAGTGATGAGTACCCTAGAAAAGTCTCTCAGCATGTCACACATGAATACATTTCCCAGCACAATATAGGGAAGTAGGAAAACTGATGACTTATTGAATATTAAGGAAACAAACACAGAACAAATACAGTCGCCATAAGATATGGCAACCTGCTAACACTGAGTGGCAAATTTGCCCTTCAAAATAGCAGCTGCCTTTGCTGACTGGCAGATGCCTTAGAAATGTAACAGTGCAGGGAAGAGAAAACAAAAGTCTTAATTATACAGCTATGTACAATACAGGTAGCACATGCCCCTGCTTCAGTATAGCTGCTGATAGACCCTTGCTCAGCAATCACAGATTAATGGAAATGTAGACCTGGAGGGACCTAGATGAGTTGTCTAATCAGGTTCCCTGCACTGAGGAAGGACTAAGTATTATCTCTAGAGGTGTTTTTCTAAGCTGCTCTTAAAAAAAAGCTCCAGTGACAGAAATTCCAAAACCTCCCTAGGTAATTTGTCCCAGTGTTTAACTACACTAACAATAAGGAAGTTTTTTCTAATGTCTCCAACCTAAATCTCCTTTGCTGGAATTTAAGCCCATGACTTCTTGTCCTGTTCTCCGTGGATAAGATCACTCTCTTCTTCATAACAAGCTTTTATATATTTGAAGACTTATGTTCCCCTCTCAGTTTCTTCTTCTCCAGACTAAACAACCCAAATATGGTTAGTTTTTCCTTGTAGATCATGTTTTCTAGCCCTTTAATAATTTTTGTTGTTCTCCTTTGGAATTTCTCCAGTTTGTCCACATCTTTCCTGAAGTGTGGTGCCCAGAACTGGACACAATACTCCAGCTGAGGCCTTATCAGTGCTCAGAAGTGAGGAAGAATTACTTCTCATGTCTTGCTTACAACACTTCTGCTAATACATCTCAGAATAGTGCTTACTTTCTTTTTTTGGCAACGGTATTGCATTGTTGACTCATATTTCAGTTGTGATCTACTGTAGCCCCATGTCCTTTTCTGCAGAACTCCTTTCTTGGCAGTCATTTCCCATTTTGTTTTTGTGCAATTTATTGTTCCTCCTGAAATGTAGTACTTTGCATTTGTCCTTATTGAATTTCGTCCTATTTATTTCAGACGATTTCTCCAGTTTGTCCAGGTCATTCTAATCCTGTCCTCCAAAAAGCATGCAACCCCTTCCAACTTGGTATTTTCTGCACACTTTATAAGTGTACTCTCTATGACATTATCCAAATCTTTTGCAAAGATATTGAATAGAACCAGACCCAGGACAGATCCATGTGGGGTCCCACTTGATAGGCCGTTCCAGCTTGACTGTGAACCATCGATAATTAATTCTGAGTATGGTTTTCCAATCAGCTGTGCATTCACTTTATAGTAGGTTTGTCTAGGTATATTTCCCTAGTTTACTTACGGGAAGATCATGTGAGACTGTACCAAAAACATTACTGAATTTGAGATATATCACATCCACCACTTCCCCCATACATGCCAATGGAGAATCTAATCCTTGATGTTCACTAACAGAGAAAAGCCAGATTTTTTTTTTAAAAAATCCAAAGTGCATTAAATAGCCTGACGAAAAACCCCTTCCCCTTTCACTAGCACAATTTTCATTCTCTTGGCTTTTGTTAAGGTATCATTCAGCTACAGTAGTTGTCCACTATCATCAAGACTTTCAGGCTGAATTACTAGCATAAAATGCAAGCAGAGAAAAACCTCTTTTCTTAAAATGGAATTAAAAATCCTCTTTCAGGCCTTCTTTTATACACCATAAAGACATTAAAAGGGCACAAGCTATTTTGTTCCTTGGCAGATTTCCTTTATGATATTAAGACAGCATTTTTCTTATTCTGGAAGATTCAGTGACACACATATGAGCTTTCTAGGGTATAAAGAAATTAAGGTGGAACGGACTATAAAGAAAACAAAACATTCTGCAGAACTACTTCTGGAACACTAGGGTTTCTCTTCACTACAGCTGTAAGTCAACCTAAATTATGCTCCCCCAACTACGTGAATAATGTAGCTGGAGTTGACGGAGCTTAGATCGACTTATCCCGGTGTCTTCACTGCACTTCATTGGTAGGAGATGCTCTCTGGTCGACTTCCCTTACTCTTCTCGGAGAGCTGGAGTACCGGGGTCGACTGGAGAGCACTCTGCCATCGATTTAGCAGGTCTTTACTAGACCTGCTAAATCGATCCCTGCTGCAGACCAGCCCTCAGTGTGTCAAATTATTCTCACATCAGGAAAGAGATAAAGGATCAAAAATTTCTACTGGTGTTAATTGTGAGAACATTTCTTGGAAAGAAGTAACATTTCAGTTTAATACCTACTGGTCAATGGGAATGAATATTAATAGTCTTGCTAATGACAGTGCACAGTGCAATATATGTGCTTTATGGATAATTTATAAAGAATTTACTGAAAACAAGTCACTTTGAGAGTCATAGATTATAAAGTCAGTAGGGACCATAGTGATCATTTAGTCTGACCTCCTGTATAACACAATTCAGAAATGTCCTGTTGCCTAATTCCTGCTCGAACTAGAGAATATTTGTTTAAAAAAATCCAATCTTGAATAAAAATTTTCCAGAAATGGTGACTTCACCACAACCCTGGTTAAATTGTTCCAGTTGTTAATGACTGTCACTTTGTCAGCCTCATCTGGTGCTTGCTGGCTCCCTCCCCTCCCCCCAGTCCTATATGGGATTCAGAGGTGAAAGGTCACCAGCTGACCAGGCTGTAGGGAAGGGGCTCAGTGCACAACACAACACCCAGCACATGGTCAAACGCCCTGTAAAAAGGGCAGGATGGTGGTGAGTTCTCAGAGGTGTGGTTCTCATCCATGGTGTTCCGGTGTCAGGCTTGAGCCACTTAATTTGCTCCCTGCACTGGTCACTGGTCCAGTGAATCCTGAATGCTGCAGCTTCTTTGCTATTAGCTGGGATGCCTGGGCATTCCTGGAACTCTTGCTAAAGTCAAACTGTTTGCTCATCTTACACCAGCAATTAACCAGAATCTGGCTGTGCTTCCATTACCATCTAACAGCCTGCTTGGCAAAGGACTTCTTCATGCTGGTGGCCATTAAACATGCAGGAGAAGGTTCACTTTGCTTGCAGTTTTGCAGTCAGAACAAAATGGAAAAGTTAAATGCTGAGCAGCTGTAATTGAACCAGAGGGGTTGCTTCCATTTCCTAGGAATTGATTGGTCACTTTTGGGATAGAAAGGACAAAGGACACTGTCCCATAGGATTGTGGGATAGCAGTAGTGGACTCTCAGGATCCAAGTCTGTGGGGTCTGGGCAAAGTGATGGTGTTTGCCCCCAAACTCCCAGGAGACTTGAGCTCAAATCCCCTCCCCCTCCCCCCCGGGATTTTAGGGTCCAAGTTCAGGCCTGAGTTAGACAGAATGGGATTTGCATGAGTCTGAGTCTGAGCCAAGGCTTACCTTGCAGTGTAGATGTACCCTCTCTCACAAAGGATCCATTTTGATTTCCATCTTCAATCTTAATTCCCTAAAACATTTAAAGAAAGGTTTCCTTCAATGCTCTGGACATGTTTTCTGACAGGCAGAGCTTAAGAAAACCTCAAGTTGTCTTACTTTATTTTTCTCCCTGCCTTTTTGCTGTCCTTGTTTAAATCTCATGCACATCTTCCATTTCCCTAAAGGAAACACATCCATGCTGATTATAAACCTTCCCCTCCCCACTCATCACAAAGTGTAATCAAAATGTAATCACAAGCAAATTGCACAATTTTGTATTCCATGTTTCATGCCTTAAATTCAGCTTACGCGCTCTGTCAGGTCAGTGGACAGCCTCGTCCACCAGTGTTTTTGTGCTGCAGATGCTTTCTTTTACACTCTTTCAATAATACAATAGGTAGTCACATTGTACAGATTGGTTTGTGTAACTCCTTTAAACTGAAAATGGGCCTGGCAGGAGAAGGACTAATGCAAGATAGTTTTTCCCAGAGCAACAGCCGGATGGTCCTATAGTCAACTGATAATCTTTTAAATTCCTTGAAACAGGATTTATTCAGCAGGTAATTAGTATTATTTAATATATTTAGTATCATGAAATATAACAGTTATATTCACTGTGATAGATAAATGCACAGTAAAATACAAGACCTTAACTCCCTCTTCCCCGGGGCATTGTTTCCCCCCTTCTTTCTATTCTCAGTGCTGTGGTCCCAGTCTTTTAAGGATGGATTTTCTCTTACTTCACCTGAACTGTAAGGTTTGATGTACAGTTATACCTACATAACTATGTCTATTAGGAATGTGGAAAAAAACACAAGCGATATGGCTATGCGGACAAAACTCACCGTGTAGATATATTTTAAAATTTTTTAACAAATAGTGCTTCTGTTGCCATAGCTAACATTGTTCAGGGAGTTGATATTCCCATACTGGCAGAAAAACATCTGTCAGCATACACTGCATCTATTCTAGGGGGCTGTGCTGGCACAACTGTGCCGACAAAGGTTTGTTTACACTACAGAGCTTAAGCCAGACATAGCATGAAATGTCCCTCATTTTCATAAAGGGTCTGACTAATCATGATGAGCAGCACCTTCACAAGCTATTCTTTCACTGTCTTTGATGGCACTACTTGTCATATATACGGGTGGCAGAACTGAGCTCCAAGGCAGTAATATATGTTAAATACCTTGTTAAATATACAAACACCCTCTCAACTTCTTTATTTGAGCCTCCTATTTATTCCCTGTGTATTCTCTCTATCTACCTACACAAACTCTGGATGTGCCATTGTTACCTTTGACCTGCAGCCGTCAAACTGAAGTAACTAACTATATGGCTGAAGAGATGATGCAAACTCATAATTACTTTCCCTCAAATATTGAATATTGAGCCTTGGAGCATGAAGATTGCTGAAAACCCTCAGAATCCTGAGTGACACTGGACTGAGCGCATCCAAAAATGCAAAACTTTGATTTTTAGATATGTTATGCACCTCTTAGCATATCTTAAAAAAAATCTCATCAGTGGACTCCTAGAATGTTGTGCACATCACTAAACCGTCACAACAATAGGGCACAAATGTTGGTTCTCTGCTCCAAAGAGCCATTTTGTACTTAGCTCACATCTGTGAGGTCTGACCAAAACAGTTTTTGTATAGCACCCAAATATTCCTGGAAAACCTGCAGGTCCCATTGCACAATAGTTTCTAGTTTCCGGAAACTATCTGCCACTAATAAGATAAGAGCTTGCTTAATAGTTTTGCTGGAGTTGTTGCTTTTGTCTAACTAGTTAGTGAATATAACACAGTTGAAACATTATTTTTTCTCCTTGCAACAAAGTTGCTTAATCAGGCTTAATGTCTCCTTTAAACCCTCATCCCTCCAACAATTCCCCTCCAAATCGTCAGCCATTTCTTACCTAATTTCACGGACATTTTTCTTCAGCTCTTTTTAGGACAGAAGTAGAACTACAAATCTGGCTCAATCTCCTGTTGGTTGATCCTTTTTTATTTTCCCCAGAGAGGCAGTTTCTCTAATGATAAAAGACTTCTATTGTCTTGTTACACCTGTCTCACCTCAGGCAAGCCCCTACAATTTCCAGCAAGATAAATCCTATCTCAGGCAAAAAGATGCAACCTTAGGCAAAACCACATTGTTCAAAAAACCCAAAAACCAAACAGTAAGTGCTTGAAAACTAAATACATTGCACAGCACATCAAAAGCAATATAATCTCAAGGCAGTAGCACTTCCCTGAATAATGTGTAAATGAAACCCTGATCATGCTGACACATACAGCCTGATTCTGATCTCACAACACAAAAAATAATGATAAATTTCACAGGAGGCAATAGTGTTACACTGGTAGAAAGCTGATGTAAGCACATTCAGAACCAACACCCACAATTCACAAAAAGCAGGAAACTGGCAAAGAGAGCTATGCATTTTGTAGCAGATATTTCCAGATCAGGTAATGTTATCTGCCCAGTCAGTCCAAGTCCCTCCCTTGCCTTCCTTCCCACCCCGTTCCACATCAGATCTCAGTCTTTACCCGCCAGATTCCTTGCTTCTGTTCTCCCCCACAATCTCGTTTCCCAATTTCCATGCCTAACCAGTCATAGTCTTCCCCCTGCCCTAGCTCCCAGTCTTCCTGACCGCTCTTACTCCCTTCCCTAGAGTCTTTGTCTCAATCCACTCCCTCTGCTATCTTCCAGGGCTAGTTCTTGTCCCTTCAGCATTTCAGTCAGGCATCTTCCTCCTCCATGCAGCCTAGGTGCCAGGTGTTGGAGCACTAAGTGCACACGAGACACAATCTCCCTCATACCAGTATCACAACAGTAATTGCAGGGAAGTCCTGCTCTGCCTCTGAAACCATAGGATGGAGCATGCTCAGTACCAGCACTATCTCTGGAGAATTTAATTGCCAAACTCTAAGAAGTTGTGTGCAGTGGTATTGTAGTCATGCTGGTCCCAGGGTATTAGAGACAAGATGAGGGAGGTAATATCTTTTGTAGGACCAACTTCTGTGGGTGAGTGTAGCTGAAAAGCTTTTCTCTCTCACCAATAGAAAATGTTCCAGTAAAAGACATGACCTCACTCACTTCATATCTAAACTCTAATAAGTCCCTACTGAGCATGTGCAAACTGCAATTTTTCAAAGGCTTATAATTTTCCCAGATTTGGGCAGTTTCTCAAGGGAACAGCAAAAACACATTCCTGACTCCCAGGCAACACCCCTGCCAAATAAAGTCCCTTCTTCAAAGCAAAGGGGCACTAGAGCTTCTCCGTGATTTTTTTTTAACATTACCAAATGACATTTTTTCTTAATCTTGTTCTTGGAAATAGTTGCACCATTTTTGCTGAAGCTGTCCAGAAAAATTGAGATTGAGGTAAATACCCAACATGGAAATGTTCAGCCTGAGCAGTTACAGTTTAGCAAACTTATAAGCAACTCGATCTTATATAAAGTGTAGGGCAACACCATTTACAGGTATCGTCAACCAGTAGGTGTTGCCCTACACTTTATATAAGATCGAGTTGCTTATAAATCATGGTCCTTTTCTAAAGGAAGAAAGAAACTTGCTGTACCAAAGTAGCCACCTTCAGCACTAATGTTTTATTTTGTGGGGGGATTAATGAATGCGACGAGGCTACTTATAAATAATATGGTAGTAGCGTAGCTTATTTATTATCTGTTGGCTCCAAACCTGGATTATTTTTGCTATGGTCTCTGAATTACTAATCCAGCAGCCCTTAGCTAAATGTAGGGATGAATGTCACACACTCATTTACTAAAAATGGGCCTAACAGAAATGCCATTTCAGGGTTAGCAACTCAAACCGATCCCTGTCATAGGCTGAACATTGAATTTTAAGAGCGGTTTTTTGGATTCAGATTCTGAACCCCCCTCGAACTGGGCAGCATTCAGACCTCGGTTCTGAGTTGTGGCCCATCTCTAGACTTTGCCAGTTTAGCAGCATATTCTGGAATTTTGCTACATTGCTTGGCCAGGTGCCCCATTCCATGTTGTAATTTTCCATTGACTTCGGTTAGCTGTTGTAGTCCATTAAGCAGATGGGTAGATTGGGGGTGATTCTACCTCCACATTCCCAGCTTACTCTTATTGCAGATGAAAACATTATTCTTTTGTACTGTAATGAATACTCTTGTAGAGACTACTTTGTTGCTGTAAATACTTTGTCTGTTGAACTGATAAATACTCTTTATTTGATTGTTACTATTGTTGTTGGGGCTACTCGAAGTTCTGTGCAAGTTGTCCTTTCTTTCTGACCAGCATACTAAAGCCAAAACAGATTTGTCTCCTCCCTCAACCTTATTTTCTCCAGTAAATTTCCAACTCCAGAGTGAAAGCCTGGCCCCATTAGCACCCTATATTTTTTTCAGAGTATGCTTTTATTTTCCTCCTCATAAGATTTGCCATAGTAAACGTGGCAGCAAAGTCTGTGCTTCAAAAACTATACCTGGACTCTTAGAGCTAAATTCCATTTGACTTACAAAACATCCTTAAGTGCATTTTCTCTCAAAATCTTTCCCTTTTCTCTCCCTTCTAATCACCTCATTTTCAACTAGATTGTATGCCATTAAGGCAGAGCACTAAGATGGGGTCAGTATAGAACAATGCTATTCCAGGGGGAGCTTTGGGTAGATTTTCATAAAGCTGTCCATCTCTGAGTCTTTTCTAGTATCCAAAGTTATAGCCGTTTGAGTTGTTCAGAACCATAACATTAACACCACTGTATAGAAAGCATGCAACTCTATAGCTGAGGAGTTGGGCACCAAATTTTCTTAGGTTCCTCTGAAAATCCTCAGCAAGAAGGAGAGGAACACTTCAGAGGTAGTGTTCCAAAACCTACAAACCCCTCCTTTGATTTTTTTCACGTATGCTACTCAGTATAGTGATGGCAGAAAGTTACAAACCAAGAATGTAGGATGTGCCAGATCTGCTTCAAACTGCTATACATTTGGTCGGTTCAGTGTATTTATCCATAGCTATAACCATTAATATAATATCATAAACAGGCCTATTTGGTGATATTTTGATAGCTGAACTTTGAGGAAGTTTTATAACATGTTTTCTTACATTCACAGGAGACCTTATTCCATGTGTGCATATGTGGGGCCAGATCCTGGTCTAAATGAAGTGAACAGCAGAACTCTCACTGACTTCACCTTCCCAACCACCAGAGGGACAAATTCTGATCAGGACACACAGAGGGTCTTCAGTAGGAACCCAGAGTGTTCTTACACTGGCAGACCTAGGTTTCACATATGACAAGTTTTCTTTCCAAGGGGATCCCATGCATTTAGCTTCATCTCTTCAGTCTGTACATCTATTACTAAAGGGTCTCTTTATAAGACTATTTTTGCAAGGATGAGTTGTTTATATGTTATCAAGGTAAATGTCTATTAAAATAGGGACATTGTTACTGGCTGTAAGACACTGAAATTCTATATTGGAAAAATATGGATGCATTAGAAAGATACAAGAGATGTTATGGAAGATGCAGCTAGTATGCCAAGGTTAACTTACTGACCCTGCACCAAAATGCTTGATTTTTGGGGACAGGGGGATACTGTAAAGAGTCTGACAGACTATAGTGGTACACAGGCTTCAATAAGTTATGCCTCTTGATCCTCTCTTACAGTAGCAATGTTAATAAGGTCACTTAGTTTTATAAACAATTTGTCAACCATTGGCACATATTACAACACAGGACAGCAGTGCATAGAACTCCAGTTATTAGCTTGTATTGCACCATTAATTCCCTCTCCACTGTTTTGAAAAAACATTCTCCAGAATCATGATGGAGGATTGGGAAAGATGACAGAGCTTGCCTGATTTTGCAAATTGTTACCTTGATTTTAATTGGGTTATTTCCATAACACTTGGATCTTTCATAGAACTTTTCATCTATTGATCTTAAGTCACTTCAACAAAGGTACGTAAGCTTTATTATCTTCATTTTACAGCTGGCAAAACTGAGGTGCAGAGACGTGATATGACTTGCTGAAGGTCATATGCTAAGCCAATGCAAAGATGGACACAGAATCCAGGTCTTGATTCCCAGTCTGGTTTTCTATCTCCAGGATTATGCTCCCTTCATCAAACAGGTTTACAGATTCAGGACCTTCATTCTCCAGTATAGCCATGGTCAGAGAAAGGCAAGGAGAGAAGATGGTATAGAAACACTCTCATTCCAACATAAACATTAGGGCAATATTCCTCCATAGCAGTCAGTCAGATATGATGTCACATCCCCACGATATGGTCAGTCAGTCGGACATGACATCACATCTCCAAGATATGGTCAGCTCTTCAAGGTTTGCACCCAGAACTTTATGACTAGGGCATGAACTGGCATTAGCAGCATTCACTAGTCAAGGCTAAACCTCCAAAAAGGATCAGTAATGGGTGCTTTATCGTCTTCCCGGTCCACCCCATTGAATTCCACTCTGTCCAGAAGGACTCTCATGACAGAGGATGCATAAGCAGCATCTCTGCCCATCCTCAATCTGCTGCTTATAGCATGATTTACACCATATGAATATTTGCAGTCTAGAAGGGTAAATATTGTATTATCATTCTTAACAGCTTTTTATAGGCTCGTCGTGAAGGTGTCTGCTCCCCACAAATGCTGCCTAATGGTAGGACAGGGGTGTGACAACTGCTCTTCTGTCTTGGTGTTACCAGTTGATAGTTGCTCTCACCCTTCAATGGGTTGTCCCCTTCTGTGACTTGGTCCTCCATCTGGATCACAAATTGTGTCTACCCTTCAGGAGTACATAACAGAAGTCCAACAAAGGCTAGTTCTGCTGCCAGGCAAGGGGCTTTAGGCATCACTCAGCTGAAGTCCTATAGTCAGGACTCTCTGGGATATGTAGTCTTCTAGTTCTGAGTCTCATGCAAGGGATAGGCTTTTTGCCTCCAGTCCATCGGGAGGTGGCTAGAGAAACCCAGGCCCTCCCCCTCCACTGGGTTCTGATCCGGGGCCCAAAAGTAGGCAGCTGAGTCCTGCACCCTGGAATGGATGTGGCTGCCTCACTTCCTACCAGCCTCCCCGTCCAAGAGGGAAGAGCGAAGACTTGCAAAGAAAATAAATCAAAGAAGTCTCAGACCTTGCAAATAGCCAGAGTCCTTTCCCCTCAGTAGGCCAGGTAGGCCTCAATAATCAGAGGCGCTAGCATCTGGGTGTCCTATGGTGCTTCTTCTGACTGCCTGCAAGTGAGGGACTCTGTTCTCCTTTTAAACTCCTCCTCTAGCCTGTACAGGCTTTGCAGTTGTGGTGGGGCAGAGCTGCCTAGATCCAGAGCAACTCCTTAACCCCTTCCTGTCTAGTGTGGGGTTGGTACACCTGCCACATGTATGCATTGATTAAAATGTAAAAAAGTTAGCATCTTTTAGATAAAGGTTTTAGATTTACAAAGGAAAACAAGAAGTATCACATGCAGTGAACTACAAGAGCAATGACACATGGTGAGATGTTTAAAAGTATAGAAGGCTGTGTTAAAAGAAAGGACTGCAAGTCAGAGAATCGGAGTTCTGTTCTTGGTTCTGCCACATTCTTGCTGTGTGAACTTGCGCCAGTCTCCACACTGCAGATCTCCAGTTGTAAAATGGGAACAATGCATACCTCACAGGATTTGGAAGCTTATGTGTTGAGTGCTTAAGAAATTCTCAAATAGAAGGCACTATAGAAATGCAAAATACTATGTGAGAAGTCAACCTCAGAGAGAAAGGAGAAAAAGTGTAGTTACTTTTAGCTGCTGTATTGTACCCCATCCCAGGGACTGCTGGGGAGGGATGAGGGAAGAGACTCAAGTAACAAGGTCACTGGAAAGAAACAATGAAATTATAATTAATTAATTTATGTGAAATGAAATAGTTCACAATATCTATCAGTGACTAGTAAGTTAATTAACTGACATTTTGGGGATTTTTAAACAATTTAGGGCAACAGCAAATAAAAGGGCAGGATAAGCAACAACACACACACACACACACACACACACACACACACACACACACACACACACACACACACACACATCATCCGCATATATATGTTTTCAATATATATTAAAAGACATTCACCAAAAAGAGTCAATGTGATATTAGAACTGATGATGAAGCAGAAAAGAAAATCCCAAACCTAGTTAAGGAGATACTTTGTGCAACTATCAAGAATGAGCTAAAAATAGATATCCTTGAATAAGCAGTGCCACAACCTGCAGACGCTACTGGATCTAGCAAAGGACAATAATGAAATCTATAGTAACTATGTGGAAAACAAACCTACAGTAATTCTGTGCCATAAACAAAGGAACGCCTTTGAAGGATGTTAATAGAAGGAAGTTACAAACCTTGAGGCTTCATATTTAAATGCAAATCAGAAATAGTTTAGAATCATTGACCTTGAACACATTCAGCTACAGTGGTGATAATAAAAAGAATGTGATGGTTCTTCACTTAGTCATCGGTTCAGCATGAAAATGTCATTGTTATCTCTGTGGATTCTGGAGTGAGTCTGAAGTCTAAAGCATGTGCATATTCGTGAGCAGATCAGGGAGGCAAAGTCATTGGTGAGCATCTTGGTAGTTATAACAGTAGTATGACACTTTCCCCTTGCAGCTAACAGTCGATTATATCCTCTTCAAAGGCTTGGACAGCTCTGAGTGTTGTGTGTTGCCATGCTGATCTATTTGATGCAGGCGTCTTGAGATCCTCTGGTTTTATTGCACCAAAGAATATGATGACCTTGATGCTATCTTTGTAGTGCTTTTTGGGGTGGCCCTGATTCCAGAGTCCTTGTGCTAATTCTCCATAGAAATTTTTTCTGGCGAGTCGATGTTCAGGCATCCTAACAGTGTGTCCAACCCAGCATAGTTGGACTTTTATCAGCATGGCCTCAATGCTGGTGGCATTTGACTTTTGGAGAACCGTCAGGTTGGTAATTTTGTCTTGCCAGTGGATTTTCATAATGGTGCACACAGACCGCATATGGCAGACCTCTAGCTGTCGGATATGCCATTTGTATGATGTCCAGGTCTCACAGCCATAGAGGAGAGATGTGAGCACAAAAGCATTGTAAAGATTTATTCTTGTTGAGGGTTATGTTGTGGGATTTCAGGACTTGATTGTGTAGCTTTCCTAGTGACTGAGAAGCTTTTTGTATCCTGTTTGTGATTTCGTTGTCAAGAGAGCCATCATGAGAGACATTGCTGCTGAGATAAGTAAAATTATCAACGTGCTTTAGTTGGATTCCACTAATGGATATGCCAGGGGATATGGTCTGGAGTAGTGTAGATGACTGATGCAACACCACCATTTTCTTCAGGCTGATTGTGAGGTCAAACAATTTTGATGCTTCAGCGAAGTGATCTATGATGTACTGGAGATTTCCCTGTGTATGTGTTAGGAGGGCACAATCATCTGCAAAGAGTGCCTCTCATTAGTAATTAATGTTGAACAAATATAGAAATGAAAACAATAATAATAAAAAGAATATGATGGTATGAGTCAGAAAACAGATTTCTGGATGTGGGATTACTTTTTGCTTTGATCATTTACGTAAATGTATACTTTGTTACTTAAAATGTACCGAAGTGCTTTAAACTGTATCACAGTATTAAAAGGCACCTTACACACAAGTCTGGTGGGAAATATCAGAACAGTAACCCTACATGTTTGGAAATAGTAAAAGCCAGATTTCAAGAGCCAAGACATGCAAATTAATAAGCATAATGCATGTGCAATTGAGAATCTATTTGTTCAAGCAGTTACAACTGCATATGCAAATTAGGTAACTGCATGCACAAATAACTGGATCTGATTATATGCATATCTGAATTTCCAGTGTGCATATGTAACTAGTTATACAAGCACCTGTGCTTCTAAACTTTAAAAACTGGACCTTTAATCTACAACAATGAGCTATGAGCTTCGCACCATGTAGATTTTTCTGTGCTCACAACTATACATATAGCAATCGTGAGCATGGACACTTTACCCCACTTTTACTTTTCATATGAACATTTGACTATATTGTATGAGTGGAACATTTATAAAGTGTTTGTGAAAGTTTCCAGTAAAAACATCAAGTTTTGTTAAAAGTATTTTCATCTGAACTTTTTTGACAAGCTGTAACTGAGAGCATAAAGGGTTAAGTAGATTTTTAAAAGAAGTCTGCAAGGTGTCTCAGTTGTAACAGTTTAAATCTCTGGCAAAAACAGTTCATTGGTGTGAAAGTTAATTAGAGGAGTTAAGCAGATTTATCTAAGAATGCCAAATTTAAGATTATCTCAAGCTATTGGGCTATCATTGTATACATGGAATAGTTTTTTACATTGAGAAAGAAATATAAAACAGAAGTACTATTGGTGTAAATACTTGCATGTCGTTTATAAATTTATGTAGATGAAGTATTATCTTCCTTTTCCAGCTTGGGTAAGTGGACATTTTTCATTGCTAAACCTATGAGAAAGGGAAGTAAAATCAGCTCCAAAGGGGTTTTGTCTAAATGTAATATATAGTCTGGTATGACTTTTCAACCAAAAAAGACTTAAAACATATTTTAGTAAAGAGAAATTACTGCAGCCTTGAGCAGCAATAACTTATGCACCAACAACTTACATGGATTTCATAAAACATGCATATTTGCCATGGCAACCTCTTCATAAGATGTCAATATTCCATTGCTGAGATATAGAATTCCTTCTCTAAAGAGACAGTCTCAAAGGTCATTGGGGCTTCTAAAAACCTTTAGGGACATGGTGTGTCTGATTTAATGAAAAAAGGATTTGTGTTTGAAAATATACTGAAAAGACTTGGAAATGCGCACTAGGAAAATAGAGTTAATTGTTTTTTTCAAATACTTATTAAGGAGATGGTATGGCTAAAGATCATGTTACCCTCATGCCATTCTTTGTAGTCTTGCTTTTTATAGATATTGTTTGTGGTAATATGAAAACACTTATTAAATGTGAATTCTTTTAGGTAAAAATGTATTAAAAACATCATATTTATATTATGTAACTTCATATTTAGATTATGTAAATAATATCCATTATAATTCATAAAAGCCCATTTAAGGGAGCAGAGGGGCGGGGAAGAAGGAGGCCCTATGCTGAAATGTCAGTCATTTTGGTCAGTTCACTCAACTAATCTCTAATGTGTTAATCTCTCTTTCTCTCTCTATCTAAATTCTAAAACTATTCTATTGCAATAGTAGGTGATACAGAATACTATACAGAAATGTGGAACACAGAACCATAATTCTCCTGTCTTCCCTCATTTTAAGCTGTTCCCCAAGAAGGGCTCTTCACGGTTGATTGTCTTCCCTGAGGACTATTGCTGGGATTCTCCATCACTTCACTGCTGTGGGAAGATCTGTGCAGAAATATGGGTCTTGGCCTCATCCTCTGAAGCTGGCTAGTCTCAAGTTCCACATCCAAGGACCCTTCACTGAGAATACTTTGCCCTTGGCCAATGTGGGTTTCAACTGTGGACCTTCAGCTTGGTTGTTCCTCTTGATCGCAGATCTGCGATTAGGAGGAGAGATTGAGATCACCATGAAGGTACTTAAAGCCTGGCCCATGTGCTCTAAACAAAGTAAGACTGTTAAAGCTATATAGTATATTGAAAGCTGTTATACATTTTTGTCTTTCTGATGTTTGTTAATTTCTCTCATCCATTAGAACATATAAGTATTGCAGCTCACAAGTTCCTCTATCAAAGGAACATTAAGGAATTTGACATCAGTTGGCAAGAGCAAATGGGATAAATGCCCAGTTTTGCAAAAAAGTTGGAACAGCTGGGACAGGGCTTAAAAAAAGGACTGCCCCAGCCAAAACGGGACATATGGTCACCCTAACACAATTGGACAAAGAAAGCAGCATACTGAAATCTAAAATGGGCTTCTTCTCCACCACTCTGGCAGTGTAAAGGAAAGCCTTTCTATACTGCTCTGGAAGAGCAGGGGGCTAAGAGGGGAAAAACTTTAAACATTAGGACTTTGAAAAAAGATTTATTTTCCTGGGCAGTGGGAGGAAGATGGGAAAGACTGATTTTGGTAAACTCTTTTCAATATCTCCTGGCACAAACTGTACCCCACAAAGCTAGCATTAGCATTTTATTTTACCCAGTAGTAATGCAAAGGAACCTACAAGTCTGTATCCTGTAAGATATTCATAAGCAGTTAGCATAAGACTTTGAGGACTGTGAACTCTGGCACAGATGAATGGCCTAGCAGTCACCTTGAGTTTTGGGGAAGTGGGAAAGTGTATTTAAGGGAGAGGTTTATACCGGGTTACCGCATGTGAGGCTAGTAATATAATGGACATTTGCTCACATCATGCAACCTCCACACACTTCGGCAACGTCCAGGTTCATTGCTCAGATGACGCTTATTCTGTGGAACAGCAGATTTGTAGCAGGCGAGGACTGAGACACGCACTGGCAGAATGTCATGAGGAAGCCCGTTCCATACACAGTGCAGGTGGCATGTGACTGTAATTAATACAAAGGAGTCTATTTTCATGAGCATTAAAATTAACCAACCCCAGGCTCACAAATAAAATGATATATATGGAGCTCTAAACTTAATGCTTTACATTTCTCCTTATGGTCCAGTTTTCCAAAGGCTATACTCTTTCTAGAGGAACAGATTATAAATCCTTTGTTCACACAGATAACTACTGAGAGTAGTCCATTCATGAATAGTAACCTACCATAAAGCTTGTCTACACTGCATTAGTCCTCACTACAGGGATGTAAATTCTAGTGCGCACTGCACTAGTATGTACTAACTGGCTCTTATGGACTGCTGTGCAGTAGAAGTCCTCTAGTCTGCATTAATGTCGTACTGTTTGAAATGGAACTACATTAATGCGCAGTGAAGAACTTCTAATGTGCGGTAGCAGATTCCACATGAACCAGTTAGCAAGTGACACCCCAGTGTGCACTAGAATATATACCCCTATAGGCACACTAATGCACAATGCAGAGATGCCCATCGAGAGTTGTTAAATGAGGAACTACAGCCAAATAGTAGGTTATTTAGTAGGTTACTGATTAGGGGATTCAATACAATAGAATGACAAGAATTTATTGTTGAAATTGCACCCCATGGTGATGTTTCACTGTAGGGCATAATCTCTTCACTTGAATGGGACTATAAAGATGAACAATTGTTCAATGATGCGAGGAAAGGTTTTGCAAGATTTCCCTTCTCTTAGGAAGTTTTAGTTTACAGAAGGAAACATCATAATATACAGACAGTTGCTAAATATTTGAAGTACAATGGGTCTCAAATTGACAATTGAATGGCATGCAAGCTTGTTAATTAATTCTTACCATCCAAATTAATTGAGTCACCTAGTCAATAAGCTATTGCCTAAAATGCTATCTGGCTGGATTTCACCATTATTTACCAACAACTGTACAGAACATTCACTTTGGACCCAAAAGGGAACATACATTTAGGGTGACAAGATGTCCCAATTTTATAGGGACAGTCCCGATTTTTGGGTTTTTTTTCTTATATAGGCTCCTATTACCCCTGACCTCCTGTTCCAATTTTTCACACTTGCTGTCTTGTCACCCTACATAAATTTATGCAGAAAAGATTTTAGTGGAGAATTCAACATTTCAGATTGTTTTTTATGTTGAAGTCAGAAAGCTGGTACAAAGTCACATGTTGGTAATAGCCTATGGAATACTGTGTGTGACAATTCAACAAGGTTTGTGGGTGAAAGCCTGATGTTAATGAAGTCAATAGGAGTTTTGACTTCAATGGACCCAGGATTTCGTCCTGCATCTTTAAAAGTTTATGCATGAAAACTCTTCCAAATATCTTGTACTTTATGAACCACCCCAGGAGTATTGAGATTATTCTAATATGAAACCTCTGGAAGGCAGTATGTTCCTGGAGAGGTGTATCACAACCATCAATCATCATCATCTGCTACTACACATAATTCCCAAATTTACTACTTTAATTGGGCAGTACTGAGAACTATGGGGAGAATCCAAATAAGAGGTAGTCGGGCAGGCAGTATAACCCAACTGTAGTTGCATTCTGTGCATAGTCTGTTTGGACAATCTGTTCTCATTAGGCAGGATTATTTTAGATTCAAATCCAACTAACAGCTTCTCAAGTGACAGAAACATCCTGTCAACCTAGGCATACAAACAGTGTGTGAATGATTACTACTTGTTGAGTCCTGACCATGTGTTTAGCGCAGAGCTGGGGAATAAGGACACAAACCCGTAAAACCTCAGTCATGTGAGACTTCAGACAGAGTGACCAGTTGCCTGAGTAGGGATGATTTATGTGAGTTTTCAGGGGTGGATCTACTCCAACAACTAGTTCCTGTGCCTTATAGATTGTAGACCCCATGATGCAATCATGAGCAGGTCCAGTGGGTACTCCCACAGTATAGATGCATTATAATGATATCATATTGGATCTTACTTTCCAAGAGAGAAACACAGTAAAATCCTTTTCAGTGAATGCATAAAGAACAATCTTGTTGGTTGGTTGGTTTGCTTTTTTAAGGAAACTTCTAGCTTTACCAAGGCAAATAGCAATAGCAAAAGAACCTGCCAGACAAAGATGCAATTCTCCTCTCTCCCATATTACATTTTAAAATGCTACTTAAATCTAAAAAAATTAAAAATAAATGACCAGACCTGTTAGAATGATGTTTTTGTTCAACAAGATGTATTTAAAAAGAGCCTTACAAAGAAATTCTGCTCTTTTCATGTTGATAAAATAAATATTTGTGAGCAGTGTGATCATTACTTTGATGCTGAACAGAGGTAAGCAATTAGCAATGGAAAACGCATCTACTGTATCGTGTCTTCCAGTGTTAATTCACAGGAGGGAACAAAGAAGATGCATGCCATGGGATTCTTTAGATCTGAAAATAATGTTACTGGGTAATGAAAACATAATTATGGCAGTTGAAAGAGAGTCATACAGTGACAGCTTTGGGTGTTTAAGAGTAAGCCTAAGAAAAACTGTAAGCTGCAAGAAGATATTTCCACATCTTGGACACTGTAAATCACTCTGATTATGAACACTGGCACACAGACAAGCTACATTTTCATCAATGGGCTTTCCACATTCCCAAGTGTATCATAAATTCACAGGTGGGGATTCTCTCACGTGCTTATGGTAGAAATTAATACTGCAGGACTTTATCAGTTAAAACTCTTGTTCCATAGACTTCAGCAGGAATTTTATCTGAACATGGACTGGGTAGTAAATGATAGCTTTAGATTAAGAGTGACTAAGAAGGAAAAATTAACTCCTTTACAATTGTAGAAGATAAACTCTGTGCACTAGGGAGAAAGAGTAAAAGAATAATGGGGGTAACGTGCCTTAAAAAAATATAGAGCCAGATTGTATCACCCTGGCTGAAGTTGAGTAGCACCTTATTCCACATATAGTGCCCTTGATTTCAGAGGGGCTGTGTGCAAAGCGAGGTACTACTTAGTTGAGGGAGAGTTGCAGAATATAACCCAGAAGTGCTATGCTTTGGATTTAAACTGTTGGAAACAAACAAAAACACTGCACACAGGTGTCAGATCAGATTGTTTGAGGTGTCACCTAAAATGGATACAGAGCATCAAGGTCATAATTCTTGTCACCCTGTAGATACTTGTTTGACAATGATACGGTTCAGACAGATACTTGAGGTATGCAGGGATAAGACAACAGCAACAGCAGCCAGCCAGTGCAACTGGCAGAAAGGTATGTGTGTAATGGGAATGGTGTGTGACTGCAAGAAGGGTAAAAAGGAAACTTGTGTAACATGATAAACAAAAAAATGCTGCTTCTATCTGACTAGAACTGGTAATGTGGATCCCCAAAAAACTGGATAGGAATCAGTCTATGTTTTGTACATTTGAAAAGATATTTTTTTAATTGTCTTTTCTCCTTCCCCTCCCTCCACTATGAAAGCCTAATCTGAAATCAATTTTCTATATCTATTTTCTGAAATCATTGCTACACACATATACACCGTCTTTTGCACATACACACTGGTGCGTAATTATGGAGTTGCTTGCAAATGCTATGTATGTATGAGCACTGGGCAACTGACATAGAAATAATATTTTTTTCGGGATTTAAAAAACAAAACAAAACATGGATTTATGGATAAAAAATACAGACCAAATTTTGGCTCCTGCAACCAAATTAGTGTCCTTTTAAATAATGTATCCATCTGCATAATGTAAAATCCAGTACTTTGATGGACATTTTAAATTGTGCTTGTAGAAGACAACTGCATCCATTTTGCTCAGCCTAACAGTGTGACAGTTAAGAGGCAATTCTCATTAGAAATAAACTCAGATGTACAGAATACCTGCCCAGATACAAACTTTAGATATCGGAACCTGCACAAGTACGCTATTTATACATGTGACTGGGAATTTTTTTTTTAAAATAATACACTTTTGGAAAGGTTTTCACAAGACTGAACATCTTGGAGCATGGGAACTTCCCTCGAGTTGTGAACTGGTGAATTGTGTGTCATGATTATCAATGCAATGTGAAGTGTTTACTGCATTTCACTTGAACAGGAAATGCTAAAAGAATGATGATACTCTTCACATTTAGCAGGGACTGCTGAGCAGATGATGTTTGACGAAGGAACCGTTCCATCTGCCAACTGATCACTAACCTAAATGAAAATACGTTTGAGGAAGTTTTTTGTGCTAGCCCAGGAGGAGACAAACATGAACACCTTTTTGCACAGAGCTAGTTTAGAGATGGCTGGAGATGGTGTAATTGCACATGGCCAGTGTCAATCTTTCATGCAGGGCAAAATCATCTTCATCTATCAGGCAAAATTGTGACAGCAGAGAAACTGCTGGAATGTGCTTATTCAAGGCCTAATCCTCCAAGATGCTGAGCACTTCAGTAACCATTGGGTTCAGTGGAAGCTGAAGGCACTTCGCACATTAAAGTAGGTGCTCAGAATCTCACAGGATTGAGATTTTAGTTGCTGTGCATCCTACTCAGTTAACTTGTAGCATATGGTACAAAGGCACAAGTTTAAGGCCTGACTTTGCTTAAGACCCATTTCATAATCAGAACCAGCTTCAGTCAGACCATTTACCTTGAAACCCGATTTTGTGCTGTGAGCCAAATCCTGCCCTCTATTGCATTAATGGGGGAAAGAGGACATAGGGAAATGTATTCCCCTCCTCCTCCACCACACACTGAAAGAGCACTTAAGGATGGGGAACGCATATACAGTAAAACCTCCATTTAACGGACTAATTCAGGTGAGGGGGTGTCCGTTAAATGAAAAAATCCGTTATTTAATAATAATAATAAAAAAACCGAGCTGTCGGAGCAGCAGCCCGACCGCCACAGGGTCGGAGTGGCAGCTCCGCAGCCCGCCTGCTGCCGGGACCCGGATGGCAGCCGGGACCCGGCAGCCAGCCCGCCCGGATCCTGGCTGATGGGACCCAGGCGGGAGCTGTCAGCCAGCCCGCCCGGGTCCCGGTTGCCGGGAGCCGTCAGCCAGCCCACCCAGGTCCCGGCTGATGGGACCCGGGCGGCAGCGGGGAGCCGGCAGCCAGTCCGCGACAAATGGATTTCGGATGCGTCAGACTTGCTTAGAAATTTTGTCCGTTGCATCTGAAGTCCGTTAAATCGAGGTCCGTTAAATCAAGGGTTTACTGTACTGTCTGGCCAGATTTGTATAAGGCATGGGTTGATAGCTTGGAGTACAAGTGGGTGCTCTGGTTCTTTCCATTTAAGCTGTGGAGAGAAGCGGGCAATAAACGTTGTACAGTAACAAGTGCACCTCATGAAGCCTGCTTTCCCTTGACCCTCCATGATCTGTATCTGGCTGCATTGCCATGGTGGCTCTGGTTCCAATACTCCGTTCTCTCATTCCACCCAACGCAGCTCCAAATAGCATGGGCAGGATTTTCCCCTCTATGTGTAAGAACCATGGAAGCTGTTTTCTAAACCTTGCTTTGATTCAGTGGTGCTGGCACAATTTTTATAGTAGGGGTGCTGAGAGCCCTTCTAAACCTTATATACAATGGAGAGCATTTCAAGCCAGAGGGGGCGGAAGCTCCCCTAGCACCGGTAGTTCCAGCACATATGCTTTGATATGTTTTTTGCTTTATTTCATTTCAAACTTTATCTTATTCCCCTTATTCTTTTATTCAGGCTTTTTCCATTCTGAAGTTATCTGAGTAATCTGGTATGAGATCAAAAATGTGCTCCCAGATGTATTAGACCAGTGGTGGGTGATGAGATCTTTCTATATTACATATGTTTACGCTTTAGTATATTTATTACTTTGCCAGCGCTAGCCCATTGGAACCTGTCCAGATTCCACTAGCTGCTCCACAGGGGGCTAGAGGAGGGCCAGTGAAATGCAATACATTGTTGGTCACTGCCAACATATTTGAACATTTTGTTTATTGAGTAATTTATCTTTGGCACATTAGGAGGTCATTAAATAGAACTGTGCTAGAGAGGAATAATTGCTGTTCTCGTGATTAAGTTGAAATGAATGCAGATGTATGATTAACAGGACATGGTATTTATATAATATTCTCATCATATAAATAGAGTTTCTGTGTATAATACTAAGGGCACAGTGTATGAATCATTCATATGGTTTGTGTGACTGAGTGAATTTTGGCTCCTTCTGTATTATTATCACTGAGGAAACGGACTGGAATTGGGGGAACTATTTGTCACAAATCTGACGCTGGGGAATTTAATGATTATTTTCCATTTAGACACCATAACCCAAAAAAGGTTTTTATTCAAAATTGCATCAGAAGAGTAACCATTTCCAGCAGGGGCACAAGATAAGATGTGGTTTTAATATTAGTGTATGGAGTTCTTTGTTCCCTCAACAATGATGAGTCTTAAAACCCTTACTTGGGTTTAATTCCTTTTTGATATCAATAGGAGTCTGTTTCTGCTCAGATAGAACTATAAACCTAGAAAGGACCCCATAGTTTGGCCAGATAAATATAGCAGATTATTATAGTTAGGGGCCCACACAAAAACTCCTTTTCCAGACACCCCTGAACTTTGGGGGGGAGTTTAGATTCGGATAAAGTGAGGTCCACCTCCAGAATCCCAAAGCACTTTCTAAGCTGGGAACCAACCAAATCCCACGACAGCTAGTGCTGTGAGAATCAATCCCATGACGGCTAGTGCTAGGGGGAATGTTGTCTGGTACACCTTCCACTTTGGTGCTGAATACAGGAGACACTCCTGTGCCTTTGGAATAGCACAGAAAACACCCACAGCTAGAGTATGCAACAGGTGTAACAACTAGTGGTTGGCCTTTAGGAGGAGGTGTTTAATGTGGTAGGGCAGGGGTCTCCAAACTACGGCCCGCGGGCCGGATGCGGCCCGCGAGGCCCTCTCATCCGGCCCGTGGAGATCGGTCGGGAACCAGCCACGGGGCCGGGACGCGCCGCGTGCTCTGCTGCCGCCACCAGCCGCGGGGCCGGGACGCGCCGCGTGCTCTGCTGCCGCCGCCAGCCGCGGGGCCGGGACGCGCCGCGTGCTCTGCTGCCGCCGCCGGCCGGGACGCGCCGCGTGGTCCGCTGCCGCCGCCGGCCAGGGACGGCTCAGAGCTGGGGCCGGGACGTGCCGCACCGCCAGAAACAAGGAGCCACCCACTGCCAGGCGGCGAAACGGTCTGTGGGGAGAGACAGGGTTGAGCGGGTCAGTGGGGGGGGGGGGGGAAGAGACCGGGTTGAGCGGGTCAGTTGGGGGGGGGGGGAAGAGACCGGGTTGAGCGGGTCAGTTGGGGGGGGGTGTTGGAGGAAAGGAGGTTTTGGGGGGAGAGACCTGGCTGGGTGGGTCAGTTGGGGGTTGGAGGAAAGGAGGTTTGGGGGGGAGAGACCTGGCTGGGTGGGTCAGTTGGGGGGGGGGGTTGGAGGAAAGGAGGTTTTGGGGGGAGAGACCTGGCTGGGTGGGTCAGTTGGGGGTTGGAGGAAAGGAGGTTTTGGGGGGAGAGACCTGGCTGGGTGGGTCAGTTGGGGGGGGGTTGGAGGAAAGGAGGTTTGGGGGGGAGAGACCTGGCTGGGTGGGTCAGTTGGGGGTTGGAGGAAAGGTGGTTTTGGGGGGAGAGTCCTGGCTGGGTGGGTCAGTTGGGGGGTTGATGTGTAGTGTTCATGTGTAGTGAACAGGTGTTCATGTGTAGTGTTCATGTGTAGTGAACAGGTGTTCATGTGTAGTGTTCATGTGTAGTGTTCATGTGTAGTGAACAGGTGTTCATGTGTAGTGTTCATGTGTAGTGAACAGGTGTTCATGTGTAGTGTATCAATGTGTTATTAAATAATAACTGAATAAAATAATATTAAATAAATAATTAAAAACAACATCCATGTTTTGATTCTTTTTTATTTGGACCTCGAGTGTGTTGTCGGCCCCCGAACTGCTATTTGATAGTTAATGCGGCCCTCGGGCTGAAAAGTTTGGAGACCCCTGTGGTAGGGTCTGAGCACTAGGCAGCACTGGTGATGCATGGAAGAGGCTGCCTATACCCAATCCATGCTAGTTCACTTGCAGAGTATAGGGCAGAAAACAGACATGGACCCATTTTTTAAGCATTCATATTTAGATGTAGATCGAAATGTCTCTCAAAGGATCACAGTACCTGTCAGTGAAAAGTTGCCACCTCAGTGGGAGGTGGGAGACAGCTACTACATAGGACACTGTTCATCAGCGGAAAAGCAGGAGTATAGCTGACTTGCTCTTAAGGGCTGTAGGGTGGAGGGGGGGGGATAGGAACTAGCCAACCCTGATTACTAAAATGGCACACCTGGGTTGGATCAGGTAATTCCCTTGCATGTGCCTGCAGCAAAGGGAGAAGATTTGGAAACAACAGGCAGTAAGAAAGGCTCCTGCAGGGAAGACCTAGTTGCCAGGTGGTTTGGAAGTCAGAGCCAGAAACCTGAGGCTCCAGTACCTGGGAATGCCTTGCCAAAACAGGAAAGGACCCAAACCAGAAGGCCTTGGAGTAGGATTTGGAGATTGCTGTAGGGTGACCAGACGTCCCGATAAAATCGGGACTGTCCCGATATTTAGTTGTTTGTCTGCATCCCGACCGAGGTATGGCTGGGACGCCATTTGTCGTCCTGATATTTTGGCTCAGGGCTGCTCCCAGGTAAGGGGGGGCAGTAGGACCCGGCTCCACCGGGTACAGAACCCCCCCCCCCCCCAGCTTTCAGCCAATGGCAGCTGGAGCCAGTGCTTATGGCCGGCATAGCACGTGGAGTGCAGGGCCCCCCCTTCCCGCTGACCCTAGGAGCCAGACCGGAAATGCCAGGTAAGCAGGGGGGGCTGCAGGCTGACGGGAGCCAAGGCCCTGGGTCCCCAGCCAGTGGTTTCGGAGGGGGGGCTGCCCGGAGCTGGGGGGGGGGGCTTTTGCCCCCGACTCATGGCGGGGCTGTGCAGTGCCCGGAGCTGGGGGGAAGGGGGAAGGGCTGGTGCTCCCGACCCATGGCGGGGCTGTGCCCGGAACCGAGCCCGCTGCCACCGACCCGTGGTGGGGCTGTGCGGTGCCCGGAGCTGGGAGGGGGTGCTTGGTGTCCCCAACCCACAGCGGGGCTGTGCCCGGATCGGGGGTGTGTGTGTGTCTTGGTGCCCCTGACCCATGGTGGAGCTGTGCCTGCAGCTGGGGGGGGGGGGACTGGTGCCCCCGACCCGCGGAGGAGCTGTGTGTGTGTGTGTGTGGGGGGGTGTCCTGTGCCCCAGGGGAAGGGGGACAGGACCTGGGGCAGGGTGGGGATGGAGTCTGGGAGGAGCAGGGGTGGCCCAGGGGGGCCCCCCAGTGTGTCCCGATTTTCTGGTCCTGTGATCTGGTCACCCTAGATTGCTGGGCGTGAGCGGGCTCCAGCAGAAGGATGTGGGGGTTCCCTACAGAGACTACAGGCATTAAAAGCATGGGAATGGCCCCAAAAGAGGGTAAAACTCATGGACTGTGGGCTGACACATTGAGCTTTATTTATGTGGATCCCCCAAGAAAAGGGGTTAATGGACAAGAAACTCCTGTGTGGAACTTTAGACGCCTGTCGAGGGGCACACAGGAAGTGGCTGACTCCACTACAGGGAGCATTTTAAAATGAGGGACAGTGGGGCAAATTCTTGCCTTACTGAAAAATGCTTTGGGATCCTAAACATCCATGCCCCCATATTGAAAGATCTAATCTGAAATACACCTACACTATAACCTGCATAGAGCTCTTATCTAGCTTGGAGCAGCTAAGGGCTGAACTGACTCTTGTTAGCTTGGAATCAGTGATGACAAGAATCCAGGTGTTTCAGAAATTATGCTTTCACCATTAAGCAACCTCCGATCTACAACAGTTTTTGCCATATAAATAAATATCTTAAGTTGAGTCCCAACAAACCTCCACAAATACTGTATCCATAAATTCACCAACATAAAAATCCAGAGCGGGGAAAGAACTCTGCAGGCCATGTATTCATGAAGTATGGATTAATGGGCTGCAATTATGAGTTTGAGTAGTCATTCTAGGAATTTCATAGGCTAGAATTAGCTAGAATATCTAACTATCCCAATCAGCACCCATCTTATTTCTAGGGAAATGCGTTTTCCTGAAACTAGTGAATGAACCTCTGTATTTTCAGCCAAAAGGATCAACAGAGAAACGAACAGAGAAAATCAGTTGAGGAGGAGGAACTGATGTTCTATAAATATAACTAAACTGGGTTATCTACTTAAAGACCTTGTTTTAAATGAAACAGGAATCTCCACATACTTATATCAAACATTTGGAACTCTACCAAATGAACTAGATCTTTGAGCCCTAGTTGAGCAAAGCACTTAAGCACATGATGAACAATTTTAACACGTGCATTACTGAGTTGCTTCCTTCTGGCTTCTGGTCTGCTTCAGTTTCCCTTGGATGGGGGGACTTGCTGTCTCTCCCTACTGGTCCTCCAACTCCAAGTTCTGTTGGGTTGATGAAGCGACTTTACAGAAGGGGTGGACTTTTGTGAGTTAGCCTGAATGCTACCAAAACAAGTCCACAAACAAGTTTTCCACCCCACTTTCTCAGGCTTACCCTCCTCCAGCTAGACAGGTTCTTTACCCTTATCTAAGGCTCATCAGCCAGAGACCCCATAGTCCCTTCCCGCAGGGGTATCAGCTCAGTCTTCTCCTGGAGGCACCCTTGAGTTGAAGCGGAATTTCCACACTCCCACCTCCAGATGGCGTTGTCGGGGAAGATGGATCCTCTTTCTACCGTGTGTTTCATTCCAATGACTGTGGCAAACACAACAGTTCTACTTACTCAGACCAGTTGCTTCACCTTCCTGGACCATGGCCATCTACTGGATGAAATAAAAACGGTTGATTGTGTGTTACAGGCTGACTGGACTCACTCCCCAAAGTTCTGATTGGCCTTGACGTACTGCAGACACAGCTGTGAAGTTACTAAATGACTATGGATTTGTTGTTACAATATTTTATGGTTAACTTGTAAAAGAATCAGACACATTAAAAAATCCTTGAATGAGAAACCTTAATCGTAATAGGAAACATAGCGGCAAACTCAAAATGAATTGCTCTAATTTCAGTCTGATTGAGAGAATATGTTTTGCATTCTCATAGTTTCCCTATTCTGGCTTTTAAGGTTTGAAACATTGCATAGTTGTGGTGACGTTGTCTTGGTTGCTGTGGGCAGCACTAGAATGGCACTCACATCACATATTTGTCACCGAGGTATTTCATATTTCCAAAACACAACTAATAAGTATAAAGCATTATCCTACAGCTAGAGGGACACACAAGCCCGATCCAATTTCAATAATGGTAGGAAAACCTATTAAACCCAACTGATTTACTCTGTTAATTGACCAAAGTTATTTTAGCTTTGGCCCTGCTTCTGTTCCTACTGCAAGGAATGGAAGTTGTGTCACTGAGAACAGTGACAGTAGAGCAGATACTAGGGCCCCAGTACAGGAAAGCACTTAAGCACTTGCTAATTCCATCCCTCAGGAAAGCGCTAAGCATGTACTTAAGTCCCATCATATGCTTAAATAGCATGTTTAAGTGCTTTCCTGAGCAGGGTTACTTTCCTTAAAACTCTAGTGACTTACATTTTTCAGTCTGTTATTTGACTCCAATGGGGTTGCACGGGATATATAAATCAGCACAGCAATGATCTTTACAACTGAGACATGCATGAAGGATGATTTTTGATACAATTCACTATTAAGTGAGTTACATTTTTCAGAGTTAAGAGTGCTGTAATAATTAGAAGGGGAGAAAAAAGTACTAAACAAAAGTTGGATAACAAATTCCATCCATCATTGCTGTAATAGACTAAAGGAATGAATGTTTGTGTTCCACTGGAATATATTCCTTATGTTAAATGGCATCCAGAAATATTTAAGACAATATGGGATCCTTATATGGACTTGAATATGTTTCAGTATATGTTTGAATTTACTGAAGATTAATAGACTCTACAGTTACATGGATTTATAATTTTTTAAATTGTGTATACAGATTTCTATAAATATCTATTTTCTTGCTCTTTACTATCAATGAATATTTAAAAGGTATGAAACCACACAAATATTTTAGAAACTATCCAAGACAAAGACTTCAATGTATATGCACCTTTGTTACAGTGCTATTGATAAGGAATTGGTGGAACAAGATAGTGGTGTCCAATGGGTTACAGGCACCTTTGCTGTATCCAGAGAGCCTCATCATGATTTACTTTAGGGGCAGTCCACTTCCATTCCCTTCAAATGGAAAAGTGGCAATTCATTGATTGAGTGGTTAGTTTGCTGGAATTAAGGGCTATTTTATTTTACAATTTAAGAGAACTGCAATACTGGATCTGAAAACACGTGGACCTTGGGGATGTTTAGGTCCACATCCAGATATGGATGTATGGAGTTAACTGGTCAGACAGTCAAGAATCAGAGAGGTAGCTGTGTTAGTCTGGATCTGCAGAAGCGACAAAGAGTCCTGTGGCACCTTAAAAACGAACAAAAGTATTGAAGCATAAGCTTTCGTGGGCTAATACCCACTTCGTCGGATGGATGCAGTGGAAGTCTGGTCAAACAGTGTTTTTCCCCTCTGTGCAAAATGTTGATAAAACAAGAGCTGTGTGAGTGGCACCATGTCTTGATTTTCCTCTTCCAGAGCCCCCCAGTAACTCCATACAAGACCTTTGAACATAAATAACCCTTTGTAGGGTTAATTTACCATGAGAGTCCCACAACCATCATCCAGTATTCCCCAGCACAGTCTAAACCAGAGGTGGGGAACCTCCGGCCCGTGGGCCTTATACGGCCCGCCAAAGCATTCCATCCGGCCCGCGCGCGTCCCTGGCCGGCGGCCTCCCCGAGGCACTTCCCGGCCCCTTCGCCGAGCGTGGAGCCGCCCCCGCCTGGTGGCCCGGGGCGGGTCTGCGCTCAGCGAAGAGGCCGGGAAGCGCCTCAGGGAGCTGCCGGCCAGGGACGTGCGCGGGCCGCCAGGCGGGGGTGGCTCCGCACTCGGCAAAGGGGCCGGGAAGCACCTGGGGGAGCCGCCGGTGCTGCGCAGCCACCATTAGCCGGGCGGGGTAAGGAGGAGCCGCAGAGAGCCGACGGTCAAGGGGGTGTGTGGGGGGAGGCTGGGCTGGGCGGGTCAGGCATGGGGGGGCAGGAGGCTGGGTTGGGAGTGGGAGGGGGGAGGAGGTTAGGTTCAGTGGGATGGGCCGGGCCAGGCAGGAGTGGGGGAGGAAAGGCGGTTAGATGGGGGGAGGCTGGGCGGGGGTAAAGGAAGATCACCCCCGACACCCAGGCTGATAGCGGGAGCTGACTGGGGCAGGCAGCAGGACCCCGGCTGGCAAGGGGCCAGCGGGGGAAACCCCAAAGCAGTGCAGGGCTAAGCACTCCGCCTGCCACTGCTTTGGGGTTTCCCCCGCTGGCCCCTTGCCAGCTGGGGTCTCAGCTCCCGTTGCCAGCCTGGGCTTCCTTGGACGGGGGGACCGGCCCGCGAATGACATTATAAATGTCCAAATGGCCCTTGGCAGAAAAAAGGTTCCCCACCCCTGGTCTAAACAGTACATTCAATCTACAGGACACACCAAGTACAGATCTGGTATCTCTCACCGCACTTGGTCTCTCAGGTATGACTCTGCTGTCTCTCACCATGCCTTACCCCAACCCACGCAGCTGGGATGCCATGCCTGTCCACTGTGTTTCATCCTCAGATACAGTTTTAGCTCTTGCCCTGAGACATCAGCGAGCCTCCTCTTCCATCATTCCCCCACCTTCAGCACTCTTTAGCCCTCTGGCTTCAGCTCTCTGGCTCAGAGAGCCAACAGGCATCTCCCTCTGCTGCTCTCAGCACTCTCTGGCTATGGCTGTCTTGCCTGGGTAAGTTTGTAGGTGACAACCCCCCTATGTTCCTCCTGCTTTCCTGCCTGGGCTTTCACCAGCCTGATCTGGCTCCACTGCTCAATCAGGGAACTCTTGTACTCTCTCCTTCAGTGACATCCCATCCTTGAAGTTCCCAACCAAGGTTTGCTCTTCCTCTGAGCGCTCTCTCTCTCAGGACCCGGGACTCTGAAGTATCTTGTGCCTTTTGGGTGCCTCCCATTTATAACTCCCAAGGGCAGCCCTGCCTTCCTTATTATACCAAACCAGGGCCCACTCGGACCGGAACAGGAGATCTGGGCTCCATTTCATTTAAGGGGCCAGGGATCCTGCGACACCATCTAAGCTTCCATTTATTTTGTGCTGAGAGGATAGTGTGAGGATGTCTATACTTGAAGCTAGGGGGTGTGATTACCAGCTCATGTAGACATACCCGAGGTAGCTATCATCGAGCCTACACACTAAAAATAGTGGTGCAGCCAGCTATGATAGCACAGGCAGTGGTGAGTGGCACCATAGGTTGGCTGGCCTCAGCACATTCCCGCCTGAACCCTGTGCTGTTGCAGCTACACTACTGTTTTTAGCGTGACGCTCAGTGAGAGCTAACACAAGTACATCTACCCGAGCTGGGAATAACAGCCCTAGCTCCATGTGTTGACACGGCCTACAGGAGGCACTGGGCAGTGCTGTATCAGCTCATTGCTAGATGAGCCATTCTTCTCTTGCAGTTTATGTTTGTGTTATGTCCCTATTTAGAGTACTGGCACAGACAATTCTCACCTGCTGTACCTAACCAGCATTATGTATTTCAGGGTGGAGGAGATGCTAATGGAATTCCTGCCTAAGTAGCAGGGCTGCACTTTAGTTTTTGAGGGTATTTGTAATGTTTTTTTTCAATAAAAGGATACATGTAATATTGACTCTTTTTTGTGCATATCTGAACATCTCTCTAGGGCTAGGAAAGCAGGATTGAGGGCATCAGTCTGGAGAGAGACAGGGAAGATGGGTAGGTAGATGAACAGTGGATTAGAACAGCTGGGGAGTAGAGTCACCCTTAATATAGGCCTGGATGTGGATCTATTCTTAATGACGGTTGTTGTCAGGAGGCCAGATTCATATGGACATATGTCTTGCAAGTTTGCCAGACTCATTTATAATCCAGTGTGGGTTACACACATTCCTATTGAATTCATGGATTTCTTAATTTTGCTTAACCGTGGATTCTACCATTAAAGACTTAGAGATCATTTTTTAAATCTAATATCTCCACTCTTTTCCTCACTCCTGAGCAGATAAAAAGCAGCCTTTCTTGGCATAACTAAGCCATAGAAAACAATAAAGCCTTTGTCTCCATTGGCATTCTGGCTTCACTCTCTTGGCTCCAGCAAGGTTTCTGTTTTCTAGGGGTGTGGTGCAGTACAGCCAGATGTCACACACACTCATTTTCAACAGCTGGTCTGTTCTCACATAGGGCCGGGTCTACACTAGGGATTTTCCAGAGGCACAGCTGTACTGATGCAGCTGCGCCACTGTAAGATCTCCCGTGTTGTCGCTCTATGCTGACACGGGAGAGCTCTCCTGTTGACCCAACAAGCGGTGGTAACTAGGAGAGCGTCAGCAGGAGAGCGTCTTCCACTATCATAATGCTGTGCACACTAGAACCTCTGTCCGTGTAACTTATGTCCCTCAGGTGTGTGTGTGTGTGTGTGTGTTTTTTCACACCCCTGAGCGACATAAATTACACTGACAAAAGTGCTAGGATAAAGATAGCCTTTACTACTCCTATGTTGGCTCAGCAGTAGATATATGCCCCGTCTACCATTGGCATGGAGATTATCCCCAACATCTTATATCTATATATATAAAAGTCAAGTGGTGTATGTATGAGTGTATGTATGTACGTATGACTGCGAAGTCCTCCCGCACCGTTTGAGCCAGAGACTTGAATTTTGGTACAGTGAGGGGTCTTGGGGTCTAGATGCTGGTAAGGGTCGAAAAATTTTCGGATCTCACCTCTGACGCCCCCCAGGGGTGAAAGTCTTTCAGGGCCAATCACATCAGCTTGGCGGTTAGGTGGTGATGATGTCATAATACCCCCCTCCAACAGACACCTCACTCGCTCAGCTCACCCCTCCCTCCTCCAACGGAACCCCGGAGATCCCTCAGTTCTCTGCCCCTCCCACCTCCCCAACGGAACCCCGGAGATCCCTCAGTTCTCTGCCCCTTCCACCTCCCCAACGGAACCCCGGACTACATCAGCTCTGTGCCCCCCCCACCTGCGAAGGTCCCCGGAATCCCTCGGCTCTGGGCCCCCTCCCCTCCTGCGACGGATCTGAGTTGGGTTTGGTGGGACGGTAAGTGAGGTGGGGGTGTCGGATTCGGTCGGGGGGGTGAGGTGGGGGTTTCGGGTTTGCTTCGGGGGGTGGGAAGGTGTCGGGGTGGGTGAGGGGTGAGGTGTGGGTGTTGGCTTTGGTCAGGGGGTGTCAGCTGTCTGCCACCTCCCCACCTCCGACTGACCCGAGCAGCGCCGGGCACTTATGCTAGTCTTGTATAATGGCCATTCACAGCGACGTTGCTAGATAGGAGAATGCTGAGGAACTCAAGATGGCTCACTTCACCCTATTGCAGCACTCAGACCTGCACCTATCACGGCGGAGCAACAAACCTATTTATGCACCGTTTCTTTGCTGCTGGTGGTTATGCAATGCTTCTTGTTTACAGAGCACAAATTGTTCTAACAAACAATTAAAATAGAAGATAGCACATGGTTACAAAGCCCTGAATATTCCTATTCACAGACCGAGAGCTACAATTATCAAAAAAGACTGTGGTGTTGATGGCACTATCTAACAAAAGCTAATATATTCACTGATAGAAGGTGAATCTCCATCGGAAGTGGGTTTGCAAATTGCCCTGTTACACCTTGGTGTTGCAGGAGTCTGACGCAAACATGTGATGTTATATACTCTACCTGAAATCTCGAGACACAGCACGGTGAGTTAAGAACAGCTTTTCGCCTAATAATCGTAGTGTTTTTGTCATTGTTTTCTTTAAATTTGCCAGTGTGCATAGAAGTGCCTTATGAAATATAGACAAGTACTTGAAATGATACATTTGGGTAGGGTGGAAGACACAAGAAGGGTCAAATCCACAGATTATGGAAGTCAGTGGAAAGACTCCTATTGACTTCAGTGGGCACTGGATCAAGACAGTCTTCTACTGAGCTGTTTCACGTCATAGTGTAGGAAAATATAGTTTTCTTTTGGATAAATGACATGAATAGTTGCATGACAGATAAATTTAATGGTCACTAACATCTTAAACTTTGACCAAATTTAAATTTTGTAAAGGAAGTTTTTAAGCCAAAGAACAATGTTCCTCACAAACAAATTCTGATGAAATCAGATGTTTATTTTTAAAAAACCTTTCCTAATCTCTTGCAATGTCTGAAACCCAAACACTGCAGCACAGAAAGTGAAACTGCCTACTAGCAAAACCAAAGTATCCTTATTTTTATAAATATCCTTGTTTTCATTGTCCACACTCAGTTGTTATTCAATAATATATATAAATACATTTGTTTGCATGATTTTTAACTAGAAATGTCTGATTAAATTTGTTAACATACTCAGACATGCCAGGATAGGAATAGACTTTTAGCATAATATGCTTTTGGGAATACTCAATGCTCACTCCCACAATGTTCAGAAGCGCAATGATGGCCCAGGATGATTGGATCATGGATAGATTGGCTGAGAGCTAAAACTGATTTTAAAATTACCCATTACACGAAACTGCTAAAATAGTATCAATTTTCTATTATTTCTATTTTCAATTGAAACTATTAAGGTTCCTCTTAAACTTGAATCTGATAAGAGGCTTTTACTCATTTGTTCATACCTCTAGACAAGCAAAAAGATAACCAGCTCTCTCGTGAAAACAACGATGACAATGCTGAACTGAATATTTTGGTGTGCTCATGAAAAAAGATTTGCTGTGGAAATGCGTTTCCACCCTAACACATGTACATGAATCTCAATGTTCTGGGATTTTTTTGGGTGGGGGGGGGGAGAGGGGAGAGGTGATGCAAACATTTTCTTCCTGTGAGAAATTGAACGTTTCCTGTGAGAAATTGAACGTTTCCTTCCTGTGAGAAATTGAAATAAAATTACAGTGCCATGTTCTCTTTGCACAATCTCTCATGTCTCTCTCACGTTCTCTTGGCACAATCCCTTGTGTCTCTCTCACGTTCTCTTGGCACAATCTCTCGTGTCTCTCTCACGTTCTCTTGGCACAATCAGCACAGTCTTACTTAGACTAAAACTGGGTTAAATGACCCGGGGATGATCACCCAGTGGAAGAGTGGGCCTCTAGTGGTGCCCAGCTGCCTCTTCTACCACTCTGTCTTCCTACTGCCTGCCCAGCACTAGGGTTGCTGCCTGTAGGGTAGGTCAACAAATAAGATTTCCATGACTCAGACATTGTTGAGGTTTTGATATTTGTTTCTGTTCCACATTGGAACGAAGACGAGGCTTTTCAAAAAATTCCCAGTAGCCCAGTGGGTTGGGGCACATGCTTTGGATTTGGGACTCCCAAGTTTCAGTCACTGCTGCTCTGCCTGACTTGGAGCAGGGACTTTAATCTGGGTGTTCCACATCACAGCTGAATGCCCTAAACACTGGACTACTGGCTATTTTTTTTTCTCTCTCTCTCTCCTCCACACACCCTTCCCTCCGCCACCTCGCCAGGGCTGGAGAAACGTTCTCAACACGTTTGTCAGAACCAAAATGTTGTTAAAGATCGTTTTGGTTTTGACAAATTGGGATTTTCTGTCAAAAATCCTTTTGTTGAAAAATTCCCAACCAGTTTTACCACATTTGCACCGTCAGCCGCCTGCGGCCTTTGCACCCAGAAGATGTTAGAGCAGCAAACCAGACCCCAGTGTAGAGCAGCCCGAGGAGTAGGAGAGGGCAGAGATGAGGTCTAAGTCACTTTGAATAGCATCTCCCGACTTGTACACTGTACTGATGAGCTGCATCCAAGGGTTTAGCATGTACATTCCAAAGTTGGCATAGGGACAATGCTGCATTCCATTATGTCAAAATCACAGCACCTACGTATTTTTCCTGTTTAAGTCCTGTTAAAATGACTTCCTCCTTGTGTTGTTTTGGCCTCTATTATTCATATAGATACTAGCCTGTATATGCACTTTGCAAATGTCGAGACAACTTCCTCTTTATAGTTATTTTGACCTTATAATTCGAGTTGCTGTCAGACATACCACATGTACCTGTATGTTCAAACCACCACTTCCTGTTATTGTCTTAGTCAGCATATATTATGCGATACCACCCCCCCTCCAAGCCAGACAGGGACATGTAGCCTATGTAGCCTTACCAGAAAAACCCACGATGTTATCTTCTTAAATTCCTAATAAGGACGAAATTTTGCTGCCCCTACCTTGTCACGCCCTGTGCCAAGTCGCGTCATCTCAAGTATAATTGTTCTGCCCGCACTTATTGCGGACGGAGAGAGAGGCGTACCTACTGGTCCCTGGAGGCTGATCACCCCTAGGTCTCTCCCAGCTCTCGTGTCCCAGTGGAGCTTAACGTGTTGCCGGCCGTGTGATGTGTCGAGTTTGAGTTGTATTTGTAAGTATAAATTGATATATGTGTACATATTGTGTGTAATTTTTATAGTATTGATAGCTAGTTATTAATGTATCTTTGTTATTTTAATCATAATCTATAAGCCTAAATTGTAACCTGTAATTAAGAACCTTTTGTTCCCTGAACAATAAATTGGTGTCTTATTTTCCCAAACCCCAATATTTTATTTATCGCCACAAGTAAAAAGTTCCCCCTTAAATTAGCCAGACAGACCCCCTCCTTTGTATAGTCACCCACCTAGCGGGCGTATCCTTTAACATGGCGTCACGAACAGGATGCAAGGGAGTTGGGTCATGTCTGTGGCATGCAGATCGTACAGATGATGAAACTGAACAGTTCCAACATTTGCAGTTTCACCCTTTAAGTAGCCAAAATTCGACTGATCTAAAATTAGATTGCTCTCTACAGTCTCAGTGCACGGGGACTGGAGAGAACATGAGTCTGGCAAACAAATTATTATGCCAAATGATAATAGAATTAAAGTCAATTAAGAAAACCGAAAAATTGAGACCTAATGAATGTAAATCTGAGGATGTTTCCACCATCCTGTTTAGTGTGTTAAGCAAAGCCCTCGATCTGTGCTCTGTCCTCCACGGGGGCACAATGTTTACAGCTAAGCAAGCAGCCCCAGGCTCCCCTGAAAATTATAAGGAGGGGGGAGATAGTTGTTTGTTTGGGGAGAGTTTCTCCAAGTGTTTGTCTGTGCAAGAAAGCCATTTGCCTGTGAATAAAGTTCCTGAATGTCTGTCTAATGTCTCAGAAGTGAGTCTGGAATTAGATACAGTGCAGGAGGAACTCATTAGTCAGGAAAGGGTTTCTCTGAAGCAAGTTAAGTGAATGAGCAGGTAGAAGTATTAACTGAGGAAGGAAAGAGTGAAATAATTTTAGCCGGTTCAGCTTGTAAAACTGAACCTGAAAAAAGCAACAGTGTATATAAAGGAAGTGTGCCTTTGTCTGTCAAGGGTATTAACTTGCCTATGGAGGAAGCTACTTTAGTTTCCAAACAGTTGTCTGTGTGCTGGGACCAAGGAAGTGAGATCCCAAGCTGTGTGTCTAGTGAAGGAGAATGTGTCTCTGAATCTTCTTTGTCTGTAGAACAGACAAAAAGTGTGTTTCAGCCTGTGATGGTTAAAAATAGTGTAGTGTCAGAGTTAGTTTTGAATTCAACTAAAGCTCAGAAAGGGAACAGTTCTAAGTTTGTGTCTTCTGGGGAAGAAGGCTCTATAACTAGGTTTAATCTAGTTAATGTCTTAGCAAGATCCCAGAGACCAGACAATTCTGATGCTTGTATTTTGCCTGTTGCTAGTGTGGTGCAGCAGAAGGGTGATTTGGTTGTGTTACTTACCACCAGCTTGATAACAGGGAGCAAGGAGAAAAAAATTCCTGAACTGGTATCTAGCAAAGGGAAGAAGAATGATTCTAACCTCTTGTTCAGTAAGTCTGTAAGTTTGCCTAAAAGGAGATTTTGTAAAAATCTGCCTGATGAGCCGAAGATGATCAGAGAAGTTCCAGTTCCTAACAGCCAAAAGTTTAATGTAGTAAATGGATCTACAGATTTTCCTGTGGAAAATCTGAGTGGAGATAGCTTTGAGGAGGAATTGGGACAGCCCTATAACCAAGTGGCTGTGTTTGACCAGTTTGATTGGGAGACAAAATTGTTCAGAGAGAAATGTCTCCATGTTAATTTTGCAAGTGAACAGCCTGTGTCTCAGGTTAAGAGAGATAATGCAAGAGCTAAATCTGTGAATCAGCAGAAATGGGTAAAAAAAGGACAATGGAACTTTGAAACTAGCTTGTTAATGATAGTCTGGAAGCTTGTTTCTGCCTGTGGAGATGCAGATTACCTAACTGAATGGAAGAGTTACTTGCTAATAGCTGTTTAGCAGGGAATTCTGTTAAACCAAAGAGAGCAGGCTTTGTCCCTTCCCAAAGAGAATTTAATTTTGTAAAGGAAAATCGTAAAGTGACCCTAGAAAGCTAAAATCCTAATAGTATTGATCCATTAGATCCAAAGGCATAGCTTAACAAACCTAATAGTAATTTGTGTAACTACTGTGTTATTACCAGGGACTGTCAAATTGTACAATGGTCCTGTAAAAAAATCGCAGTTTTAAAGACCATGCTGCGAACAGTAAACCCCAACCCTGATTTTAAAAACTAGCTCAGCAAATGTAGTTCTTTACAAGTAAACTAATGCCCCCGAGTAGGGCTCGTATTATTCTGTTTTACAGGTTATGCTGCCCTCCCTAACAACATCTTTACCCACGGAGCCCTGGGAGAAGGTAGACTACAAACCTGGTTCACCGCCTACTGAGTGCAAGAAGTCAGCAGAAACCAGTCCCTGTCAGCAATGAGTCCAGAAGATTGTTTTATTTGCTCCACTCAATTGTCACCTAAATATCCCTTACTCTTTCAATTTGTATCAATAGTTTATAATTTTTCTTCATTTAATATTTCTAGTGTGCATTGTTCTTCCCCGTCGTCCCCGTCATTTATAATTTTACTGCCTTCCAGTTAGCCTCCAATGACAATTGTACCTCCTCTTTTCTACCGTGGTCCAAAAAACACATTTGGGCCCGCTGCCAAGCGAAGTTGCTCCCAAGTGTGTTTAACACCCTCAATACTATGAAGCGTAGTCGCCTTCAATTTCCCCTTACTCCCCCAGACGTCCCCCCCCAAACTTCGCATTGTTGGGTATTCATAAGTGTCAGTCATTTAGATCTCACCTCGTGAGTTGAAGTGTACCCAAATTGTTTACAGTTTAGTTGTTCTTTCACCAACGCCTCATATTTGAATCCTAATTTTACTCGGTTTTATCCCCCTAACCCACGAGGCATTTGTACCATCAGTTCTCTATACCTAAATAGTGAAAGCATTTTGTTAAATCTGTATCCTCCCTATCCAACAGAGTTCCCCTCACTAGTGGAAAAAACTCAAATTAGTTGTTGCCTCTCTTACCTCAGCAGTCGTTACCTTTAACCCCGTTGAGTATATGTTGTTACGCGATCAAGTCCTTTTCAATCTATTGCCATTAAAACTTTGTCTAATGTTACAGCCAAAGGATTTTAACTTGTTAATCAACAACTGTCTGAATTATCCTTTTATGTTGTACAGAATCGTTTAATAATCCAGTATCTATTAGAGTCATCTAGTTTTTGTGAAAAGTTTGTAGAAGTGTATCCTAATTTTAAAGAGAAATGTTGTGTAACGTTGCTGTCCATTTCCCTTAAATTTAGTTCTATTGTTCAAGACCTGCACACACTAAGCTCCACTGTCTGAGAATCCCGTGAAACTTTTCAATTTTGGTCGTGGTTTAACTGGTTAGGTCTCGGAGAATACAAATCATATTTTCAGTCCCTGTTTATTTCTCTTTTAGTAGGATGTGTCCTGCTTTGTCTCGGATGTGCCTGCATATAAGCCTGTATCCAGCGCGTAGTTGGGTCGGCCTACATCGCCTCTACTCCCGAAACACATCCCCTCGTAGGCGGGGACGCTGAATCGGACTATGTATTTGAGGTTTAGGCAACTTGCTCCCAAAAGCGCGGCCAAAACACGGGGGCATGTTAAAATGACTTCCTCCTTGTGTTGTTTTGGCCTCTATTATTCATATAGATACTAGCCTGTATATGCACTTTGCAAATGTCGAGACAACTTCCTCTTTATAGTTATTTTGACCTTATAATTCGAGTTGCTGTCAGACATACCACATGTACCTGTATGTTCAAACCACCACTTCCTGTTATTGTCTTAGTCAGCATATATTATGCGATACCACCCCCCCTCCAAGCCAGACAGGGACATGTAGCCTATGTAGCCTTACCAGAAAAACCCACGATGTTATCTTCTTAAATTCCTAATAAGGACGAAATTTTGCTGCCCCTACCTTGTCACGCCCTGTGCCAAGTCGCGTCATCTCAAGTATAATTGTTCTGCCCGCACTTATTGCGGACGGAGAGAGAGGCGTACCTACTGGTCCCTGGAGGCTGATCACCCCTAGGTCTCTCCCAGCTCTCGTGTCCCAGTGGAGCTTAACGTGTTGCCGGCCGTGTGATGTGTCGAGTTTGAGTTGTATTTGTAAGTATAAATTGATATATGTGTACATATTGTGTGTAATTTTTATAGTATTGATAGCTAGTTATTAATGTATCTTTGTTATTTTAATCATAATCTATAAGCCTAAATTGTAACCTGTAATTAAGAACCTTTTGTTCCCTGAACAATAAATTGGTGTCTTATTTTCCCAAACCCCAATATTTTATTTATCGCCACAAGTAAAAAGTTCCCCCTTAAATTAGCCAGACAGACCCCCTCCTTTGTATAGTCACCCACCTAGCGGGCGTATCCTTTAACAAGTCCCATTGACTTCAGTAAGACTCAACTGTGTTAAGTACCCCCTCTTGAATAGGGATGCTTTTCTGAAGGCCTTACTTTTCACAGTTCTGTAATATATAATCCCAGGGTTCTGCAAATAGATGCTCCAGTAGAGCATGTCTCTGCATGCCATCACGGTCTCAAATTGCTAAACTGTAAATGAACCAACATTCTGTTTTCCCCAGTTTTGTGGGTTGTTTCATTAACTTGTGAAGCAACATTTGTAACAAGCACACCACAGATCATCTCAGAATGGTCTTTGCAGTTTGACAAAATGACTAGCCCCTTCAGTACAGCAATCATGAGACTGATCATAGTCTGTGATGAACCCAACAGATGTAACAGCTTGCTCAACTGAGTAATGATCTCAAGAATCTCATAAGTGATTGCATGCTGTGAAGGCTAAGACTATAACAGGGTTGCACAAAAAACTAGATAAATTCATGGAGGCTAGCTAGGTTCCTCAATGGCTATTAGCAAGGATGGGCAGGTGTCCCTAGCCTCTGTTCACCAGAAGCTGGGAATGGGAGAGAGAGGGGATGGATCACTTGATCATTACTTGATCTGTTCATTCCCTCTGGGGCACCTGGCATTGGCCACTGTCAGAAGACAGGATACTGGGCTTGATGGACCTTTGATCTGACCCAGTATAGCCGTTTTTATGTTTATGTTCATGCCAGATCCTCAGAATGATGTAGTGTGCGGAGCTATGCCAATCTACAAAAGACCATCTTGACTTCAACAGACCTATGCTGATTTATACCAGCAGACGCCCTGGCCCAATACATATAATGTATTCATGGACATTTGAGACGAAATATTAAGTTTCAATAAATCAATAGTACTTTTGTGGTTTCATGAAGTAGTTTACATCTGACTGGTGTAATACCTACAGCATAGGGAAAGATCTAAAAGAAGAATTTTCAGCGTGCAAAATTGTCAATGTCATCAGGTACAGGAGACTCCAGGGTAGATATATTTTATTAAGATCTAGTCAGTGTGGGTGGAACCCACTCCACCTAGGCAGAGCAGGGAATAGAACCCAGGAGTCCTGTCTCCCTAAGCCTTGGTCTAACCACTAACACAGGAAAAATGTCTGTAAGTAGAACAGAAAGGTGCATTTGCCCCAGAGAAGAAGATGGAATACAGAGTGGCAGATGCTCTGCTGTGGTAAATTTTCATAGTTTCCCTGAGGATTTATGCCAGAAATTGGATTTTAACCCTATTTCCTGCCTTCAATATGTGGATACAAAGATAAATGTAAGATTTTTAAACAGTTTAAAATGATAAAAATGGTTAAGGTGAATCAGTATTCACCAAGAGCACTGGGAAAGCTGTCTCCTGGTTCCCAAATCCACAGACTTTGGGAACTGACTTCTTGAGGCTTTGAGCATAACTAACTATGGTTGGGCTTTGCAGAATAGGAGGGGGAAGCATTCCTGGAAGAAGGGAGGGATTAAGATATGAGAAGAATTTTTACAGTAAGATTTTTGCTAGCTCAAACAATGTTGACATTTTCCAGGCTCTCTTGCAAGGGCCTAATCCTGTAAACTGCTGAATGCCTAAGAGAGGTCCTGTGAGTGCCCTCAATTCCTTTCGGCACTCAGCACCACATAGGATCAGCCCCACAAGAATTCTCCTGGAGGACATTCAATGTGGAGCGTGTATTCATGTCTGCAGTTGCCAAAGGGTGAAATAATTTCGGGAGGAATTTTATTTAGCCAGGGACGATTTCTGGAAATATTTACAGGTCAGCGATTGCATGTTTAAATTCTTTGACAAAAAAGAAAGTAATTGCCCGGGACCTGAGCTTGAAGAGCTCTGTAAATATTTCTTCAGCTTTTCCACCCCCAGCAGGCTTTTAGTATTCTATCTTGATGGGCACAGACAAATCCCCCAAGTTAGAGAGAACTTGGGAGTTGGACTTGCATATGGAATTTTTCTCTGTTGGATGGAAAGCTGAAATTTCTTTTCAGTTTAAAGCAGACAGGGAGAGAAAGTTGCATTTATTAAACATAAGCATAAAACTAAGCAAGTTGTTTCTTGGAGATAAGCAATCAGATCCCATCTTTTATGTAGCAAAGCGGAAATGTCAGTTGTGAAAAAAATCGTAAATAAAACTCCACTCTGATGCAAGAATGGAAGTTAAGATAGTCATTGTAGACTCTTCTGGGTAGGAAGCATGTCTGGAAGCTTAGCTGTCCCCATATACTTCAGATAGAATGCAAAGCCTTGAAGCCAAACTACCCCAAGGGGCTGGAATCCTGGCAAATTGTTCAGATGTGCGAATCCAAACCAGGAGGTTTCTCTCAGCATCCTGCTGGTGACTCCTCATCCCATGACTGTGCTGCTCATGTTGCCCCTTGCAGCTTGAACACTTCACACCCTAAACAAGCCTAGGGAGAGCTCAGGAAGTTTCCACATGCCCTGGTTTCCTATTAGGTAACTTGCACGCATAATGAGCATGTCATAAGTGTGGAGTGTGCCTTGCCTGAGTGGGGCTATGTTATCTGAGACAGAGTGTCGTCAGAGCCTCAAGACCATGAGGAAGGGAGGAGTTTAGTGAGTTCAGTTTCGTTTTGGCTGGCCATGCGTCAGGAGCCAGGGCCCGAGTCATCTTTAGCTGTAAAGATGGCTCAGCTTTCCTCTCTTATATTTCTACTTAGCTGATGTAAGTGATCTTTGATATATTAAGCCTGTGCCTTTTTGGGGTGTTTCTCTCCTTTTCAGAAGGAAGTTTGGAAACCCCAGATTGTAAGCTGTACTGTATCTCTGTTTATTCTTTTTCTTTATTAAATCTTGTTAGTTATAAAGCGTTTGGTTTTATTCCCTTAAGGTTTTCTCTGCTTCTAGTCTGGGAAGGGAGAAGGGAAGGGAGTAGGTAAACAGATCAGCTCAGGTTATCAGCTGAGGAACGGTGCCTGACTCTTCAACTAGAAGAGAGGAGGGGGGAGGTGAATAGCCCCCAGGTGTCTGGCTCTGGCTCTCAGGGAGGGAGACAGGGTTAGGGGAAGTCTGCCTCTGCCTTCATCCGGGAAGGGTGAAGGGGGAAGGAAAGCAGCCTTCAGGTGTCTAACTTTGGCTCCCAGGGAGGGGGACAAAGTTAGGGTAAAGGGGAAGTTTGGGGGCCCCTCCAAGGTTTTGGAAGTACACCCAAATGGTGGCAGCATTGGGTAACCCCAATATCCCATCTGGCAAAGTAGGGGTGTGGGGGAGAAGGACTTAATTTGGCTGGGAAGCAGCTTGGTTGAGTGGTTTGGCTAGTAAAGAGTCCCAGCTTTTGTACTCGAGAGCACAGGGCTGGGGTAACAGGCACTTACAGAGCACTTATGGGCAGGTGCTGAGAATTCAAGTGATGGGTACTGTATAAGAACTTGGTATTTGGGTATCTCAGTTTTGTCTGATGCGCAATTTTCAGCCTATTGGATGCTCATAGCATTTATACAATTGTCACTTTACACTCCCCTTCCCACCTTCCCCCTTAGAATTTATCTAATATTTAGCCCTTGACAAACACTTTCCACAGTGCGGCTCAGAGATGACTTAAGTACTTCTCACATCTCTTTGCAGGAGGTAAGGAGGCACTTTGGGTAAAATCCTGGCCCCACTGACGTCAGTAGCAAAACTTCCATGCCACTGACTTCAATGGGGCTAGGATTTCACCTTTCATTCTCATTTTAATAGCTTATAACCAAAAGGGCCTGGGATACAGGACCCCTACCATGTCCAAGTCACACAGTCTCCTTGACTCAGTTTCCCCCTTTGTGAAATGAGATTAATACTTCATCACGGGGTGAGGGGTGGGGGAAGGGATGATTTAAGTTCATTTTTATTTGCAATGCAATTGTTTGAAATCCTTGGATGAAAATTATAATACATATTAAAGAACTCAGTTCCTACATATCTTTCTGGGCTTCTGTTCTCTGCATGTGAAAGGGAGTTGCTCAAACAGAAGAGGCACAAAGGATCGCGTTTTACTCGTACTATTTGGTGAAAAGGCATGGATGAAAAGCATATCTTACTTGGGAGGTAAAGAAAGACATTCCTCACTTTATCTACAATCAAAAACACTACATTCCTGCTCAAACAGGTCTTCACCTTGTGACGCCGAATTGCTGACAACTGGAAAAGTGCCAGGAAACCAGTTGTGTGTGCATGTGTGTGTGTTATTGAAATACGTACTTCAGTTAAGTGATCTGTGGCAGCTTCAGAGGGATCAGCAGTTACAGAATGGGACGGAGAGCCAGGAACTCCAAAGTTCCAAATAAGGCTCTATCAATTACTCCATCTATGACCTTGTGTGAGTCACTAACTCTCTGTGCCTCCACTTATGCATAAGGAAAATGGGGGAGAATGTCTATGTCACAAGGATGTTGTGAGGAGCTATTAGTTAATACATATAAATCACTTTATTCATACTGAGTATTGAGTGACAGATTCCTTTAAACAGCAATATGGAAATGGTGGTGTTTGTAGATAGACTGAATTAATTAGCGAACCTCAGACACTTTGTGGCATCTACTTGATCCATTCTGGATTAGTACGAAATCCATGCGATTGAGGCCCAATTCCCAGAGATACAAACAAATCATGGCAAAGTAATAGTCTTTGGCAGATCCAGTTACATTATTCCTAGAGCTATCTACAGTACTTCTAGGGGTGTTACATCTGAGAATTAAGTACAGATCTGACATCTCATATATCCACGTACCCCTAGGGAATAAGGAATAGTTAGGTATTGGGCCATAAAATAGCTATACAGTAGCAGCCAGATGATTAATCAAACAGTTTGGTCAACACAAAATTTGTTTGGTTAACTGTGAGTTTGTATGTACTGGGAGTCAATGATATGAACGTGTGAAGATCTGAAGTCTGGAGGTTCATAGACTAGTAATTATGACCCTATTGGATTTCAGTTCTGGCTTATCTCAGGAGTATGAATTCACCACGAGGAGACCACCTACCCAAATACGGCTGTTCACAAATATTTTAATCATGCAGATACAGCCTGTTTTTCAAAATTGGGTTTAATAGAATTAGGGTCTTTTAATGTCTGCCCCGCATTCTTCATAACAAAAACCAAATGGGCTTCCAACAGAGAGACCAGGGTTCAGTTAGGATTTACCATTTAAATTGTGTACTTAACAATTTCTGTGCAACCCCTTTCCTTTGAGCAGCCTGTGTATTTGTTCTAGACAATTGACATGACATTTATCACCATGGAAATGCCTTCACCAATGATCCCAACTCTCTTCCTTGAAAATCGCCTATGTGAAATCTTCCTACATGAACCTGTCCACTGACTGTCTCCACACAGTGCTCGGACAGGAAAAAAAAGTGAACCAACCGTTTCCTCCCACTCATTATAAACAAGCATTAGTAGTTTTGACATGTGAATACATCCCAGCCAGATTTACCCATGAAATCTGAACACTAGCCTCATACTAGAACAACTATTTTACATATTAGAGTTAGACTGAATGCTGCTCATGGCAGGTGTCCTGTCTCCTATATGTTTTCCAATATGCTATGAATAAATAAATAATAGTAACAATAATGAACCAGGAGCAGGTTTTATTACCTGGCAAAATTATCTGAAGACAATTATCTCTTACCTGGATACCCTGCCTTCTTTCACTTTGGGCTCTCATCCCAAGCTGTTACTGCTTCCTCGTCCTTGTTTACTGGTGTCACTACACATGTTTGAGCAAAGAAATAAGGAGAAACCTCCTGAGTTTTTCATGAGAAAAGAGAATTCTATGGAGGCAGAATTTCTGATGACACTGACACAGAGGGGTGGAAGGGAAGAGAATTCCATAGTGTAGTTCTGTTAGGACATTTGGGAAATACATACAAGGGGAGAAGTTTTGTCTTGAGTACAATAATTCTGTAAATTCAAATATAAAAGACAGTGGATAAAACGAGGTCTGTACCTATTACACTGAAGTTGGACTAATTGGAAAATGGAAGTTTTGTCGAAGTCATATTGGGGTGGCTCCTGGGATGATAAAGAGATTTTTACATCAGTTTATTGCTTCTGTATCTAGAACTTCCCAGTGTCTAAAACAGTGGTCGCCAACCTTTTGGACCTCACGGACCACTAAAGTCACAATTTTGAATCCCGCGGACCACTAACGTGATTTTTTTTAAAAAAGGTACAAAGACCGGTGGTCTGGGGACATATGTCCCCCCCCAGCCCATTTACCCGCTTCCCTGTGCCGCAAATTGCAGCAGCTGGTGAGTGGCCACCTCCAGCAGCGCTCGCCCGGCCCGAGTGCGGCTGCCCGCTGCTCCTGTGTGCCCAGCCCTGGCTCGAGTGGGGAGGCACCGCAGCCCCCCGGCACGGCGCGGTGTGGCGCAGCATGGCAGGAGCGAGCCGGCAGTTGCTGGCCGCCGGGGACGGGGCGGGACAGGCGCCCACAGCCTCTTGCCTGCCCGGCGCGGCGGCCATGAGGGAGCCCGGTGCCGCAGACCACCAAAATTTTCTCGTGGACTATCAGTGGTCCGCGGACCACCGGTTGGCAACCGCTGGTCTAGAACACCTAGATTGGGACTGCTTGAGGCAGGGATTTCCTGATTTGAGATTAGCTAAGAAAGGCATCAAGACTTGTCATCTTGTTGTGCAGGGAGAAGGGCAAAAGAAAAGAACAGCTCTCTACCAATATTGCGTTCCTTTGTAGTGAACTAACACCAAGAAGCAAGGAATGCCAAGTGTGATGGCCCCAAGGAATGTAAATATTTAAAACCCAAGGTGATGCAATCCCTCTTGGTACCTGATATGCCCTCCTCAGTTCTCTTCCAGCTCCAGGACTGTCACTCACATGCTTTTGGATGGGCAGAGTCCGGTGACTGCACGCCCTTCACGGTAAAGAAAATGTCCAACAAAACAAAACCTCAGGAGCCTCCACTCTGATTCAATAATCCTCCCATCCGTCATAGCAGGGGGAGCTTTTCACTCTGCCTTCCTAGGTGGTGACAGAAAGTGTGTGTGGGGGGGAAAAACTAGAGCCACGCTTCACTCAGTGTGATCAGCAGGGCTGCCTGAGCTGGATCTTCATCATTTTATAAGAGAGGGGATAGGGGTCAGGGCATTCTCTGTGAGGGCTCCAAATCTCTGGAATTTACTTCTCCCCTCCCCTACACCTCCTGGCACTTTGTTCCAAAATAGCCCACATTTGGTGACCTTCCGGGCACACCACAAAATACATCTGTTCGGTAGTTTTCTTGGCGTGGGTATGCTTCCCACAAGAATGAAAGAATGGTAAGGGGCTTCTCACAGGCAGAATCCAGCTGAAATGGTTATTTTGATGCTGCTGGGATTTCACTGCATTTATTGTGGTGTTGGTGATTTGTAAGGGTGCCCAGGGCCCGGGCTAGGCAGTTTTAAAGACAGGCTGCTAGCCTTGGGAGTCTGTACCCTGGGCTATCTGTCCTTAAATGCATGACTCAGGATCTTCTGCCTCCAAGCTATCTCTCCCAATAGGTAAGTCCCTCCCTTTGCGTTCTCCTGTGCTCAATCACTTCCAGACTTTTCAGGCCTGTTTCCCTAAGCTCTTCCAAGGCCTTCTCCTTGGCTCACTGCAGAAAACCTTCCAGTACTTTCTGCTGTCCTCCTCCCTTTATTACAGGAAGCCCTTCCTGCTCCCTACAGGTCTCTCCCCTTTGGAGCTAACTCCTTGGCCTTTTTTCAGCTGACCCTACCCAGGCATATGGCCACTCTGAGTGCCTCTGTCATTATGCCCAGGCCTTTCCTGGGCAGGAGAGTTAACTCTTTCTCTGCTAGTCTAGGGACAGCATCTCTATACCTTGTCACAAAGAACAATTTTCTCCATAAACAATGTGGCGGGGGGAGGGCAGTTATTTCCAGTCAGAATTTACTTTTAATGTAAATTAAATGAACTACAAAACTAAAAAGAATAGAGGTAAAGTTTTCCTTTGGGAATATGCAGCGTTGGTCTCCTTTGGAACAGTCTGCACTGAAATTAACACATAATGGCCGCCACTTTCAGAATACAGCAAGGGTTTTAGAGATTAGAAGGTATGGAATACAAAAGAAGAATCATCACAGTTCCATATATACAAACACCAGACCAACTCTTTTGACCCCCTCACCACCAGGGATATTGTGTAAAGAACAAAATGAAAATGTAAGACTAGAAACCACCACGTTTTGGGTTGATGTAAAATCCTGTTTGTTGCCCGAAGTTCCTTCCTAAAGGCTTATCGAAAATATTTATAGGATAAATGTGAAGATAAAAACAGCCACAAGTATAATTCTGAAGAGACTGAGCAGGAGAAGCTCAAATGTAGACGCTATGGGATTGACAGACTAAGCTAATACCACAACTGTTGTTATCATATTAAAATGATCTCAGAGGACTATATTATTAAACCAGCTATGGTGTGAAATCTAATCTTGTCATTTATAAAGGAAAAAAAAATGTTCCTGGCATACAAACAGCTAGTTATGTATGAGTGTAATACATACAAACCACAATGTTAGAAGACTCCCAAGAGCCAATAATTCTGCAAATATAACTTATTCAATATATTTAAATGAAGCCCCCCATTTTTTACCACACCTCCCAATCATTTATTTGCATAGCTTTCTTTAGGGGGACTTTTTTTCCTAGCTTATTTCCATCATCATTTAGTGAGCTGAAAGCCATTAATATAGGCTAAAAATCATTGCCCACATGGCTGTGAGCAACTGTAAAGAGGAGACATTTGCTGCCACAACCAATTTCATCATAATTATCCTTTAGCAAATGGCTGAGTTCCGAACATAGTCAGAATGTTTTCACTTTTCCCTGAAAAACTGTGCAATTCAGTTAAATAACAGGTTCCCGACACTGCACTAAATATGTTCATAATACATGTTAGGGAAACTGCTTCAAGTGAAAATTCCTTTTTACACCATTTCACCATTTAATAGTTTAACAACAACAACAACAAAAAAGGACTAGCCGGGGGCTACAAGTCCTTTGGGGGCATTCTCTACTTGGTGCTGAATACAGCCATCTAGCCACATTTCTTTCAAGCTTCCAAACCACAACCGCCAAAGTTCCTTTACCACTGGCCCTGCTTTTTATTCTCACGGCTTTGTTCAGAACTTCACCATGATTGGTCAGGGCATGTCAGGGAGATCATGTCACCCCATTATCCGTGTTTGCTTCCCCACTGAGACCACCAGGATTGTTCAAACTATTGGTCCTAATGGAGCTGCTCAGTGTGAGGCATGTTACAACGTACATGTTACAACTAATAGGTTTAATAATCTAGTCCTCTGAGACCATTTTAATATGACGACAACAGTTGTGGTATTAGCTTAGTCTGTCAATCCGATAGCTCCTGCATTGGAGCTTCTCCTGCTCAATCTCATCAGAATTATACTTGTGATTATTTCTATCTTCGCATTTATCCTATAAATCAGGGATGGCCAACCTGTGGCTCCGGAGTCATATGCGGCTCTTCAGAAATTAATATGCGACTCCTTGTATAGGCACCGACTCTGGAGCTGAAGCTACAGGTGCCAACTTTCCAATGTGCTCACTGCCCAACCCCTGATTCTGCCACAAGCCTGTCACAGGGTTTGACAGACAGGGCTTGACAGCTGCCTCTTTGCTGTCCCTCCAGGAGGCATTTAGAAACATTTTCAGGAAGTGCCCCAACGCCTCCTCAGTGACTTTCCCCATCCAGAGTTGGAACTAACTTATTGACTCATAGATTGTAAAGTCAGAAGGGACCAATGACAAGAGATCATTCTACTCAGCCATGAGTAGAGCATTCCAGTAGGAAGCCAATATTCTTCCCCAGAACCCTCTAAGGCCGGTCAGGCTCCATTAACCTCAGGATAGAACGTCAGGTCTTTTACCCAACAAGAAAATTGTTGGCCTCAAAATGGATGGGGTAATGGCTTGACATAACAAGAGCACAATCTGCACCCTTCTTACTCTCTCTCATTCCCATTTCAAAACAAGATCCAGAGAGTGGCCATCTATGTAAATTAAGCCTGGGGCAGTTCCATCCTAGCCATGAGATTCTGAGCCTATCCATGATTTGCTCTTGTACACATGAAGTCACCCCCAAACAATTAGCTCAGATGAATCCAACGTTACTGTGCTGCAAGGTTACCTGTACAACAATACAAATTCTACCTTAATCCCATTCTGGGATTCAGGTCCTTGAAACCATTGCAAACTGTATGTCCTTCATACACACATTATGGGTGAAATCCTGGTCATGCTGAACTTAGAGGTGAAAATCCCACTGACTCATCCATAAGTGGGGAAGATGCCCTCTTGTGTCAGTGCTACTGCCACACCATTTCCCTAACCCTGTGTTATTTCATGTTGAATAGACTCTCCAGTTGAGCAGTAATGAACTGTGCACTTTATCTAGCCAGGTTTCTGCTATGTATGCACATTCAGGGGCATCATCCTTAATAAAGGTTGTATAAATAGATAATGTAGATAAAATGTAATAATTGGATACATCTGAAAGTGGCCCAGCCCAATTCCTGCCTGAAAACACGTGATTCAAATAGAGGATGCTTGCTAGCCTTTGTGCCCACTTCATTCTGATATGCAGAATAAGAAAATGGACTTGAATTTTAGCTATATAATTTATGTAACTTATGAGCATCTGACCTGAATTATCAGTGTTGCAGAATGGATGGGGATATTTGGGTAATTCTTCACCACTTAAAGGTAAAGGGATGGCCCCTATTTTTGCAGAGGAGCTAAGTACTTGAAAAGCCATCTAACTTCAGTGGGAGATGTAGATTGCTCAGCACATTTAAAAATTAGACCCAATGTATCTCAAGCTGGGCATTTGGATCCCGAGGCTGCCAACTTGGTATTGGGCAAATTGTTCAAAGATTTGGCTACAATGTTATTGTAGGTTGGTCTGGCTGACATATTGCATAGCACTAGTGTGAGAGCCGTAATGAAGAGTTAGTGCTCATGCACAGGCCTGCACTGATCAGAACTGTGTCTAACTAAAACCATCATTTGTTCACTTAGTGAGTTCAATGGGGCCAGGATTTCACCCACAGTGTATAAATTAAGCACTTGCAGCTTGCAAAGGCTTCAAACAAATCTTTCCCTTTGTTTTAGTTTCCTTGAGATTTGCACGCTGCAGTTTCATTAAGTAAAACTCCACATGTACCATTGCAGATTCACAGTGGTGAATCTTGAGATGAGATTCTACCTGTTAATGAGTTAGCAACATCCTTTATTACATTAAGTGATTTGCGCAGGTCAGTGAAGCAGCTCGTAAAAATCCTAGGGAAATGTGATATTTCTTCTTCATTCTATACAGCAGAAACATGTGTATGCATGTGCGTGTGTGTGTGTATACTGTGGATTCTGTGTGTGTGTGTGTATTCTGTTTTCTGAATCGTGTGTGTGTGTGTGTGTATTCACACACACGATTCAGAAAACAGAATCCATGAGGAACAAAAGGTGCAGAGTGGCACTTTTTATATTATTATATTTTTATTTAATTAATATTAAAATTAATATTTTAATTTGACAAAATACCATAGTTGTACAGCAGGAAGGATTAACAGTACTGATCAATTAGTTACAGCACTGGGAGGCTTTACACAAAAAAATGCATATCTGTTCCTGTGGTAGCTCTTGCCAATTGTTTCTTTGCTCCTTCTAGTGGATATACATCCCTCATTTCCCTACCACTCTAAGGGCTGGTCTCCACTAGGGGGGGAGATCGACTGTAGATACGCAATTTCTGCTACGTTAAAAACGTAGCTGAAATCGGCGTCTCTACAGGCGACTTACCTGCCGTCCTCACGTCGGCAGTGGTCAGCGGCGTGGTCCCCCGTTGACTCCAGCTTGCGCCTTTTGGCGAGCTGGACTTCCAGAGTCGACGGGGGAGCCGCTGGTGATCGATTTATCGTGTCTTGACGAGACGCGATAAATCAATCGCCAAAAGATCGATCCTTCGCTGCCGTAATGAAGACGAGCCCTTAGTGAGTCTTTAAAGGCTAGAAGTCATAGAAACAAGTTTGCCATCCCTATACTTCATGCATATGTGTATGAACACACATGGCTCTCCAGCAGCCTGGAACATATTTGTCAAGAAAGGACCATCTAATATAAAAATTTCATGCATCAATGTGCTTATTTTTCAGCTAATTTAGGAAATATTTTTTTCCTCTACACTAATGGTCTGAACCAAAGTCCATAAAAATCAATGGAAAGACTCCCATTGACTTCAGAGCCCGGTGGGCTTTGAATCAGTCCCTAAGTGCCATTTTGTGGTGTGCCACATTCAGATGTGTTTTGAACTTGTAACAAAGCACTAGTGGCACTTCTCTTTAGCAACATAAGCGTAGAGCTCTAGAAGAGGTGGGCTTTGTCAATAACCAAGCAAAGAAACAAAGTGTTTGTCATATGCTTGTTTTGTAGTATTACACAGTCATACCTATTAAATTCCTGTGTTCCTATTATATTCTCAGCCTATCATTATTAGTTGGTTTACGTCAGTTGTACATCTGCAATCCTTAATTTTGTAGCACTCAGGATCTCAATAATTTATTTCTCAGCCAACTGCTTAAATGACTCATCAACAGGAAACATGGCTTAAAAAAAAGTCAACAAAAAGATACATTTATGTTGGGGATAGGAGGCTGTAGGATTTGCTAGGAACAAGATCACTTTTCAGAAAGAAGGATGTTTACCTACATTTTCTCTGCTGCTACGGTAACTGAGAGAGAGTATTTGTTGTGTTGTTTTTAATTAAACTTTTTAGCATTCATCTCAGCCACAGTATTGACTTTTTAATATATGAATATTAAAGTGCACATATGCTTTATACTCCACATTCTGCATTTATTCACTGCGACATCCAGGATTCTCTACAGCAAACTATGTTGTACATTTTCAACAGCATCCTGCTATGTTTCAGAAAAGACAAGGGAGGCAGAGGAAAACATTGCTTTAACCCACTGTGTCCTGAAATTTGTACGTGCTCAGCTCAGACTGCACATCTTCATTGATAATTAGGCTTCTCAGTCATATTCTGCATCAGCCAGTGATTTCAATACACTGTGCAAATATTAATTCTCACAACACCCCTGGGAGATAGCCAACTGTAATCTCCGCTTTAGAGATAGGGAGACTCATTGCCAGAGGTTAAATATATGTGCTCAGCCACCACATTAAGGTGCTCCATATAACAACTAGCAGTCATTGTTAGAGCCAAGAATAGAACTCAGGAGTCCTGACCAATATACTGTGGGATTTTAAGAATTGCCATACTGAATTAGGTCAGATGTCCATCCAGTCCAGTATCTGACCATGGCTGGTACCAGATGCTTCAGAAGAAGGTGTCAGAAACCCGCAGTTGGTAGATGTGGGATAATCTGCCTCAATATTAAGTGTCATTCTGACCTCTAATAGTCAGAGATTGACTTGGCAATTCTGGATATTCTTGTGGGGCCAGATTTTAAAAGGTACTTAGGTGCCAAAATAAAGCAGATAAGCACCCAATGGGATGTTCAAAAGCGCCTGGACAGCTCAGAGAGTTAGCAGACTTTTAAAATCCTACCAAGTGCCTATCTGGATCTTCAGACACCCAAACACCATAAAATACTGGTCCATTATCTGTGTAAATAACTATCCTGCTTTTCCTTATTACAAGGCTTAACTACCCAAGAAATGACTTTTCACTTGGTAAGCACTAACAATATGTTCAATGCTATACAGGATATAAAAGAAGATGCAGTCTCTGCAACAATGAGCTCACGAGCTATGCAGACAGACAACAAGGCATTGGGAGATCCAGATGATGGTGATAACTTAGGTCTCGATCCTACAATGTGATGCGTGTGGTTGGACCACTGAGCCTACAGAACATCTCACTGAAATTAATAGGACCCTGAATAGATGTAGAGGTCTGCCTGTGTGCAGAACTGGGGCATTAGTATTATTTTTTTCAGATGATGTGGTCATTGATAGCTTTTACATGAGAACACTGGGCTTATATTAATAAAGTAATAAATTGCCATCTGGCTAAGCTGACTAAAGGTTAATTAAAACAGGTAGTGAAGCTTACAATAGGAGCTATGCGATTTAATTTATATTACAATTTTCCCTTTGAACATGTTGCATACTATTGAGAAACCGGTAAAATAACCCACCTCTAAATAAATAAAAATAATAACTTAATAAATTAGGCCAATTACCCCTCCAAATCATCCATTATACCATCACTACCAGCTATTATTATTCTTCCTTTCAGCAAAACCTGGATTGAGTGGTGAAAAACATGTCTTATATGGCCTCATGCAAGGTAATATAAAATGACTGACTAGATCTGAGTAAAGAACAACTGATATTATTCATATATTATTCAGGATGACTGGTCCATGTCCTATTTGATATTCTGGAAATTGATTGGCAGAGGAAGGTGCATTTACAACCACAGGAGATATGGTATGAACCATTTCCCCAGACTATTCAATTTCCCCTGCTTCTCCCCTCTTTTTAACGAGCTTTACTGAAATGTAATTCCATTTACACTTGGTAGATACTACATTTCACAGTGAAAACACACAGGAATGGGAAGCAGAAAGTAGAACGCTATCTGGGCCAATGTTTACCACTACTAATTTGACAATGGAAATGTCATAAGGAGAGGGACTTTGTGAATATTTTCTCGTGGCCATTTTTAACGAGGGAAAAAAAAATTCAACTACAGAACTTCAAAGCCCAGTAAGTATTGGAAACTCCCTAGAGAATTCCAGTAAAACAGTATACATTTACTGAATTCAGGGAAGGATTTATTTAATTGGCTATTAGAGCACATTGTAAGTATAAGTCACAAATAAGCAGAGCTGGGCAAATGCTGCAACATTTTGCCGTGAATATTCACTTAAAAGGAAAATTTGCTTCCCCTGTGTGTGTGCTCATTTGGGTGTTTGTTTTTAGCAAATAGTTTGGTCAGCAAGTACATTGGCAAGGATGTTTGCAGAAACGAATGTTAGAGGAGGTTTACAAAAAGAATGTCTTGAACTTATGAACTTGAATATTTTGCCAAAATCTCGATTTTCAGAGTTTATGGTCCACCAATTAGGGATCAGAAACAATGCCATGTGATCTGCATGTCCAATCCAAACTAACCAACTCAGTTTAAGGACAATCTATAGGATAAAATGTTCACGCTCTTTTAAAAAATGATCAAAGTCCCAATCCTTTAAAATATTCAGCATGGAAGGATCGAGTGCCTATGTGGATCCCTGTTATCTTCAGTGGGGATCCAGTGGGGGTCAGGTTTTACGAACATACCCGAAGTCATAAAATTGGTGTTGAAAACTCATCAAAGTCCAAGTCTCTTCCTGGATAATCTGCAAGTTGACAAAAGGGCTAAAGTAGTTGAATGAATTATATGCTATGAATAATTCAGCCTGCTCAGACCTTTCTCTGACTTCCCTTTTTCAACAATTTCACAATGAAATTGTTGTTTGAAAGTTTTGTTTTTAAAACATTTTATTCAAAGTTAAGGATTGAAGTAGACCCACAGCTCTAAAGCCGTGCTCCAGTACTGATGTCAACTCCTTGACGCCTCCGAGTGCCCCCGATAGTCCTACCCTGGGGCTGCCTGTCAGGCCAAATTATCTGCAGTTCAGAGCCACATGCCTTTCTCAATCTAAACCATAGCCCGGGTCAGCTCCTGCCTCCAACTCTATCTGTTGCCTGGGGCCACCAGTTTCTTTCTTCTTTTTAAAGATTGGGTTTAGATATTTGCTCCCCTCTAATCCCTTGATAACCCTTTCTTCTCTTCAATGAGCTGTTAGAGAGTTGATACAATATGGATTCCTTTTAAGAAACACTTTTCTTTCTGATTAAGATATGAGTATGTCTTATATATTAGTGATTTTCTGTTGTTATTTTTCTTCCTTCTCTATTGCTAAGCAGGACATTGGCACCAAAATAAGATTTCTCTGTGCTGAGGGATCATGTTCTCTTGTTTTTCCTCTACCTGAAATCATAACACATTCTATATTTGTGATGTTATAGTTGGTTCCTGTGTAAAAGAGTATGATGTAACAAACAAAGGATTATGACTTTCAGTGAAGAACAAGTAGCAATAGTGGAGGTGGTGTTTTCAAAATTATTTTCCTTCTGTAAAGGCCAGCCATTGTGATTTGCATTGACTTCCCAGTATTTGTGCCTCAGGATCCCAAGTCTACTTCTGTATTGATCCTTGACTGCTTGGATCCCAGCCTACCTACTCTTGTTATGATGTATATCAGCTGGGCAATTCACTATTTTATTTTTTTCCAGGTCATTACAAAAGATAATATTATGCATCCGAGTATGAAGTCTCCCTCCAATCTCTTACAATCAGGGACTTCTGTTTGCATAGCACCAAGCACTTTATTTGTGCTAAACAAATAAGTACTAATAATATACCCTTCCTAAGTCTAATTACTTCTGATATTTAGACATAAGCTGGTGTCTAACCATGAGCTGAATGTGTTCTTTGGTATCCCACCACTGTACTGGATTGTCTACCCTGGGTCTTCCATTTCAAGGTTTACAATGTTACAAACCTATGAATCTGGCCATCACATACTTTGTCCTACTACTAAGCTGGCCATATTATCTTCTTACTCTCTATTTGCTGTCATTCATCCCTATCCTTTGATCACGATGTTCTAGACCATAGCTTCTGTCTTTCCCTTCGTGTGGTACATTCAAAGTCACCAAGGGACTCACTGATGAACTTCTCCCCTGAACCCATTTTCCTTAATACTTCTTACGGTTACCAATCCTCTTCCATTTTCTCCCTGTGGTTCTTATGCATTTTGGTGCTCCATCAAGCAATACATCATGCCCTGAATGCATAAAATCAGCCTTTCAGCAATTACCAGTAGCTAATTACCCACTTAGATGCAGTGTAAATTAAGTATATTATAAACAGTCACCCTTAAGGAGCTGCTTGCGCACACACACAGGGAAGCTCTTAAGATAAATCCAGGTCCCAAAGTGTTACAGCCCACAAGAATGATTTCAATATTTAAATTCAGAGACTCAATTAAATATTTGTCCACACACAGGCTCCCAGCAGAGAATAGCCACAAACAAAAGCATCAGAACATAAACCCGTAAAGCCGACTACACATAGCACAATGTGGTGTTTTAGATGTTGCTTGTAATGATTAGAACTGGGAGTCTGTAGGACAAGAAACAGGAAGGAGGAGGGAGGAGTTGAGCCAAGTGAGAGCTACAGAGCAGTGCAGCAGCAGCTTTTTAAAGAGGTTCTGCTGTTAAATAAAGCCCTGTTGAAGTTTCCTAGTACCTTGCTTGCTGATACAACACACAAGCAGCAGTCCCCCAAAACAAAACATCCAAAGACCGGATGTAAAGATAGTAGGATAACTGTTCCTGGGCATGATCATTCGCTCCATAGGCTGGCAGGAATAACATGGGGGAAGCATATTCAGCCCTTGAAATCCCCAGAAATCCTTGGAAGGGAGTGTTTGCATTGGCTCAACAGTGCCCCGGGCATTAAATTAGGAATTCTGACAGCCTCCAATGGGAACCTTCCAATCTTCTTCATCTAGAAGCATGGTAACTCCACTGTGCCTATAGGTTGGGGCTGTAAAAGGGGAGAAAAAAGAAGGGGATCCTCAACTCTCTCACAGGAATTTAAAGTAACTCCCCATCTCAGAGAGAGTAAGTAACTTCGCAAGATAAATACAACACATATATAGACAAGATATCCCCCTTGACATTCTATTACATAACAGTGCAAATGTTACAGGGATATGGGGAAACTGTTTCCAGGCAGTGTAGAGAAGTTAAGTGAGGCCAACCTAACACTACTACCCAGCACTACTTACTAACCCATGCAAGGCCTCAATTTGCCATTGCCCTTGAGTTGACCAAATGCATGGTAGTATGGGCACAGTAAATGATTTGGAAACCACTTTACATGTTGGTGAGTCTCAGCTGAATTGGGTGCAAGACAAGTTGAATGACTCACTCTGTAGGTATTTTGGCAGCACATGTGGAGAGTGTGTATTTGTACTCTGCCCATCTGTAATGAAAATACACCAGAGATGGATGGATAACAGGAGAGGAAAACAAAATAGGTATGTTTATTGAGTGCTTTTCCGCAGTAATAAGGTTGAAAGTACAGAAGTTATTTATGGTGTTCCTTAGAGTAAAAAAAGCAACTTGCTTTTCATTTAAAAAATCAAAAGAGTCAATCAAATTGAAACAACAAGGAAAATCAACTGTAAAAGACAAAGGTTTAAGAGGAACAAAGTTGCACTTGGGTAACATTAACTTAGTGTTCACCTGAATTTAGGGAAAAAAAACCCAACATGTGTAAGGCCAGACCACCAGCCCGTTCTACAGTGCAAAACATCCAGAAAGGTGCCCTCATGGGGCAACTGGAGATTCTCAGCCTGAACCCCAAGGGTCATAAAACTGGTTGAGCAAATTCTATGCCATCCACCCCTGGCTCCCACCAGAGGGGGTGACACAAGCACTCATGGGAGCATAGCAAGGGTTCTCCAGTGATCCCTGGCTGGTGAAATGTTCATGTTGGTAGTATAACTTAGAGCAGCCTTCTGGCCCTTAGTTGGCCCCAGAATTGGGGAAGCAGAATGGTGGCTTAGAGTCTCCTTTCAATCCGTCCCTGAGTCGTGCACCAACACAGCTCAGCAAGCTCCAGGAATCTGGCCCATAATATCAGTCTTTATGATGGGATGGGCCAGATTTTGATCTCAGCTACATTGGTGCAAATCAGTAGTAAAGCCCCCACTGAAAGTGGAATTATACTAATGTCAAATCCAGTCTGAGTTAGATCAGACTCAGACTTTATATGTCCAGAACATGTAAGGAAAATAAATTATTCCTGCTGTTGTCACTGGACAGTGGCACATTGGTCTAGCATTGGTCAATGGACCATTAAAATATCAACAGTTGTCAACAGTAGTTGTGGGTTTTTCCTGGAAAAAGTATAGTGAAAATCTATTAAATCTTAGCTATCTCTGTGTAGCAAATGTTACAAAATACTGAGCTCTGAATGGTGCGGATGAATCCAAGGAGGCTGGTTCTGATGGGGACTCTGCGGAGGAGGGCCACTCATCTCCACACTGCATAGAATAACTAGACATAATTATAACCATCAACATGCTGCAATTTTGCTGTCAATTTCATTAGTGCTAGGTTAATGTAGCAACAATGCTAACAGATTGTCGCACTCGGAAGCTGTTAACGTGGACAGGGGGACTTCTAAAACCATGACTGAAATTAATGACAGGAAGGATAAAAACGAAACAAAACAAAAAAAGAAAGGTTGCCATGACAGTAACAGTTTGAAGCTTTAAGCTTCAGCTTCAAGACAAGTAGTTAGGACATAGTAAACAGAAAGCAGAAAGCATTTTGAGTGTATAAATCTCAGTGTATGGTTGCAGAAGTATGGTTGGGCTCAAGAAATTCAAGAGAAACCTCAGCTGTGTCTGACATAATAGTAATGTTGGCTTCCTCCTACAAAAGGTGGCTAAGTGGAGAGCTTCCCCTGTACCATACTACTAAGGTAACCAGATGTCCTGATTTTGTAGGGACGGTCCCAATTTTGGGGTCTTTTTCTTATATAGGCTCCTATTACACCTCACCCCCTGTCCCGATTTGTCATATTTTCTGTCTGGTCACCCTACATACTACAGAATATTGGCAGACTCTTGGTACTGTGCCCCAACCATCAACATGCCGGCCAGTGCAGCTGAGCTTTTGAACGGTGAAGTACTCTGCTACAGGTATTATCAGTGCAGCATCTAAGCACTGCTTAGATATTAGACAAATCCTCTTTGGCTATGCAGTTGTGCCTCACTATGGTTATTTTCGGTGCTTCCCTAGTTGTCCTCATCTTGGAAACTTTTCATTATTGGCTGTAAATCAAGAACACTATTAGAACAGCCTTTGGATAGCTGGGCATTGGTTTGCCTCCTCCTGGAAGTATAAGAACATAGAAGAACAACCATACTGGATCAGACCAAAGGTCCATCTAGCCCAGAATCCTGTCTCCTGATAGTGACCAATGGCAGGTGCTTCAGAGGGAATGAACAGAAGATGTAATCATCAAATGTTCCATCCCCTGTTGCCCATTCCCTATTTCTGGCAAACAGAGACTAGGGACACCATTCCTACCCATCCTGGCTAATAGCCATTGATTAACCTATCCTCCATGAACTTATCTAGTTCTTTTGTGAACCCTGTTATAGTCTTGGCCTTCACAACATCCTCTGTCAAGAAGTTCCACAAGTTGACTGTGTGTTGTGTGAAAAAATACTTCATTTTGTTTGTTTTAAACCTGCTGCCTATTAAGTACTACATGGATCTTCCTATGAAGACCCTGTCAACTGAAAGCCTACTCCCTAAAAGACAGAAATATACCTCTCATTCTTTATGATCTTATGCTATACCCAGTAACAGATTACTTCCCTCCCTGGAGCAAGGAGATATGGAGTCACAATTCCCTTCTGCTCCTGAGGCAACTCAGCTACATACTGCCCCGTGCTCAGGGAAGATTGTAATTTAACTATATAGCTGTGTGAAATTTATCAGTTCCATGGTCCAATCCTGTATTTTTTTCACCACAATGGGAAGCCAGTGGAAGTCTTGGGGTACATAAAAATGCAGAATCATGCCCCTGTGAGCAAATCAGAAGCTTAGTCTGTGAAACACATACATCCAAATCAGTCAAAGGAAGTGTTCGTCATGCAATTGTTTGGTACTCATAATGGGTGGGTTCTGCAGTGAAGTTATGACCAATTGTCTGTTACCCATTTATATTTCAGTTCAATGGCTCATCTGTAAAAATTGTTCAAATGCTGGACCATGTATTTCTTTAACTGAGATGAACTGGTATTTATTAGAGAATGGCTGATGGGGGGAAATGACCGCAGTACTTTATTTTGAATATACCAATAAATCTTCCATTTATATAGCACCCTCGACCCAGAAGGGTTCCTAATTCACTTTACAAACTATATTATAACCGAGCCAATTTCACTCACCTCTGAAAGGCAGACACAGGAAAACAAAAGCTGCTCAGATACAACAGTTTAAGACAGGAAGTGAAGAAAAATACAGTCTCCAGATGAAAGTGCTGGGGAGAGTGGGAGCGGTATTGGAGGTAACCTGAATGCTATTAATCAAATTGGAAGCTGCCCAATAGTTTTAGGTTTGTTTTCCCATTTGTGTTTTGGCACCTGAAAATCCTTTTAAGGACCTGTTTAGTTTGAGTTTTTTGGTGCAAATTATAATTAATTATAATTATTTAGTACAGAAAAGATCACTTTTTCCTCCTCCCCCATAAAGAAGTTGCAGCTGACATCACACAGAAGGGGACATCACACAATACAGTCTGAATACAGTGAGCATTATACTGCTAAATAAGATAGGAACATAGTTTCTGGTAGGGAACTGCTTAACCCACACAATCTGATTGTACCTGTAAAGATGTTCGGTGTTGGAGCCAACTTGGGTATAGCACAATGCATATCTGACCAAGTCAGTGTTCAACTCAAAAAGCATCCCTATGATTCAGCTAGGTCCCCCATTCAGCAGCAGCTGGAGTACGGGAATTAACGAGCAGGATTCGTTCAACGTTTCATGGAAACACAGTGTTTGTTTTAATATATTGAAGGGTGAAAAATAAATGTGTGATTCATAAATATTTGCATTCTATAACTGTCTTTAGGAAAGATCAGCTGGGTTGAATCTCACCGGAGCCATTTTTTTCCTTCCTGGGAGGGACAGCAGAGTTGTTAACACGTTTCATTTCCACCACTCAGCAGCTAAAACATGATTTCTCAGTCTGATCACACTCCTGCTTCAAAATGGCACTTCACAAAGTCCTGACATTTCCCCTTAACATAGGGGGGTGGTGGGTGGAATGGTTTATCCTCTGGATTTTGAATTGGACAAAGGATTAGATTAATTCTGGATTCCCCAAAGGGCGGTGAACCTAATCAAGGACAAGAAGTGGTGAAATAAACAGTCCTGCACTGAACAAATAGGGACTTCTAGTTGCTGGGTTCACCTATTTGCCGGCTAATCCCTTCCTGCTTGCGGGAAGCCTTTACAGGTTTTGTCCCAGCCATGGAGTGCTTTCTATGGAGAGGGGTAGAAAGGGAATTGGAGGAGGAAGAAAAGATGAACATGAGGCTTCCCTGCAGGGAACACTTGAAAGAACTTAAGGCTGTATTAACTTTTCCAGGGCCCCCTCTTTGCATCCAAATTCTGAGCTCAGATGAGCCTGATCCAGCTTCTGAACTTCAGGAGAGTTTGGATCCAACTTTTATGACTTGAGTCCATCTCTAATTCCAAGTCTTTATCAATACAGCATTACTAGTCTTTAGGGTTTTCTCATTGCTTAATGGCAGATGCTGTAATGCAAAGATTGTAATCTACACTGACTCATAGAATTATCCTATCAAATAAATCGTTCTGAAAGTTCAAAATGGTAAAAAAGGTGATAATTTGTGTCACAGAAGGAAGGTTGTGTTATAAGATCTCCTGTATTGTCAGGAGTTTATAATGATGTGTTCTGGGAAGAGGCCACAAATAAGACAGCATATGTTAATCATGTCACTAAAGAACAAACTCTATGCTCCTTCCACCCCCAAATGAATGAGATTTGCTTATTCTCGGTGAGTCATGGAAACACAGGGGCCGACTGTAGGAGATTCTTAACAACCACTGACTGCAGTTGCATTAACCTCCATTGATTAGGCCCCATGTCCAGCTCCATTACAACGTTACTATTATGGTATAAATCCTGGTCCCAATGAAGTCAGTGAGAGCTTAGTCATCAACTTCAGTGGGACGAAGATTTGGTCCTGTGTGCTTCATTGTAATCTTGAAGCTCTCTGACTGTGGATGGAAGTATTGTGGAGAGGATAGCAGAAATACAATGTGGGGTGGAGGATGAAAAAAGCTTTGATAGCCGGGAAAATTTTTAATAATGTCTATTTTTATTTCCTATAGTTGCTGACCATATGGTCTAATGGGGCATAATGGGAAGACTGGATTTAGTAATTTGCTTTATTATTAGGTCTTGATGTACTTCTGTCAACTCCAAAATACTCATTACATGTGATTAGGAAGATTAGCGTGTACAAAACAATGATGCAACTCAACAAGTGCCAGTGGAAAAAACAGCCCACTTAGAATACAGTCTCAAAAGTGCTGGGCAAAGGAGAAGCACTACTTGAAAATGAGAAAGCTGGGGATGGTGGTGAATAATGAGGGCTAGAGTTTGGAGTGGAAAAGATTCAATGTAATAATTCTACCTCCTCCTAAAATGAACCTCTGGTGTTTATTTAGATGTTTGTATGTAATGTTAGTATGAATTTGGAGTAATGTTAGTATGAAAAATCTGACATACTAAATGGGATAGTTTATTCCAGAACTTTATAGAAGAATTTTAAAAAGACATGGAGACAGAGGTGGTTGTCTAAATGCGACAAATTGTAACTGATCAAAGGATATAAAACAGTCTGGTCATTTATGCAGAACTAATTGCCATGTAAGAGGGCTGATGATATAAAACCTAATAAGTTAGTATTTCAATCTTATTTCCTTAAGCATGCTCCAATTTAGTTGATCAAAAATGCCAAATTGTAGATTAGATTTAATGTGGAATAAAATTTCTGTATTTGAGAGTAGCTCATGTTAGGACGCATGAGCTATGTAAGGTGAGAATGAAAAGGATTATGTGGGATGAAAAGTTGGAAAGACAGAGGGGCATTTCAGAAAGTTTATTTTAACAACATGGTCACCTGGTAAAACTGGGGGATAAAGACAAGAAAGGAAAATGAGATGGGAATTGCATAACAAAGAAAGACAGTAATGAGGAGCATAACAATGATGAAAGCATGCTACTAAGAGCCAGTGCTCTGGGATCTATTCCCAACTGTACTATCAACTCTATGACTGGATAAAAACAGGATCAGTTTCCCCATCTGTAAGTAGATATAATTATAGTGTAGTGAGGAGCCTGTACAAGACATTCAAATAAAACTGATCCAGTTTGATTCACAGCTATTTGTGGGACCATACACTTGTCCAAAAATCACACAGCAGGTCAGAGGCAGGAATAGAACCAAGGATTCATGATTCCTACTTTATGTACTTGTAGTAGATGCATCTACTGAACCATGTAGCCTTGTTTGTCAAAGCACTTTGAGATCCTTGGCTAGAGGGTGTTATGGGATTATGAATACAAAGGTATTCACAAGATCTATATGTGGAAATGAGAGTCTCATCTTCTGTATTAGTCACTGCTCAATTGCAGCTTCATTCAAGATCACTGATACAAAGGAATGAGCCCTTGCAGTTCCTATAATACAGCATGCTGTTTCCTTTGGCCCTTCATCATATGATCATAAGAGGATGGCTTGCCCTTGGGCTGGAGAGCGTGGGGCCAAGCCAACCCTGATTAAAGAATGAGCCCCACCTGCAGGGAATCAGGCAATTTCTGCTAAAGAGAAGGAGGTGGCTGCTGTAAAAGGGGGAGGGGGTTTGCTCAGGAGGCTGCAGTGAGATTGTAGAGAGTGAGAGGCCCCTGTGGGAGGAAAGATCCTGAGATCCAGAGAATTACTGGCAATAGCCTGCTAAAGCAAGGACTCTGGCCAAAGCAGGGGAGTTTGGGCTGCACCTGGTTGGAGGGAAGAATTGTGTGTTTAGTTTTGAACTTCAAGTTAATAAATCAGCCCCTAACGTGGGCTGTTGCGATTGGACTGGAAAAGGGCTGCGTGGAGTTTATTTGGGGATCCAAGAATGGAAACCTAGGTGAGGGGCTGTCCTGAGGTCATTAGGCCTTGAGACAGCCATTCAGAAAGACGGATCGTGTTTGGGAAGCCTCTTAGTCTTTTCTAGGATCTGATTAGTAAAGCCATTCTAACCGTCATTAAGAGAGCTGGACAACATGTTTGTTAACTTCATGAGAGCAAATGGAAAAGGAGGGGCAAGAATGTAATGGCATAAAAAGATGATTAGTAGATGAAGATGCCCTAGTCCAGGTGAGAGTTTACCCTATAAGTAAAGTGGAGGATGCATTTGGCACTTGAGGGACTCGTCTTCATTATGGCAGGGAAGGATTGATCTTTTGGCAATCAATTTATCGCGTCTTGTCAAGACGTGATAAATCGATTGCCAGAGGCTCCCCCATTGACTCCGGAAGTCCAGCTCGCCAAAAGGCGCAAGCTGGAGTCGACGGGGGACCGTGCCGCCAACTGCTGTCGCCATGAGAACGGCAGGTAAGTCGGCTGTAGAGACACCGATTTCAGCTACGAGGGCTTAGGCTTAGGCTTCATGATCTCTCCCTGCTGTTGCTGTACAATTCCTAGCAGTTATAACATGTGCATAATGTCTGACTATCCTGAATAATTGATGCTGACCACTGAAATGTGGGTGCTTAGAAAGATCTCTTTTCTAAAGACTCCAGTTAGCTTGATGCCTTATGTAGGATGAGGTGAAGGAGACATGTATGGGGTGTGTGTAGAGAAATGTCAGCTTATTTTGGCTGCCCAACCTGCAACATGTCCACAATGGCAGCACTTAAAACATAGAATTCTTCCAAAATTTAAATGTAGAGAGACAGTGTTTCCACAAATTTGTCACACTCAAACACCTACACATTCAGCCAACTTCTTTTGGCTACCTAGGAAATATATTCAATGAAGAAATTAACCAAAGAAGATTTGCAGCCCCAGAAGAATCTTGAGTTTACACTGCATCTGTACACATACTAATTGGGCAGATTAGCTATATCGATCACTAAAAATGTTTAGGTACAGCTGCAGTTAGGAAAATCAGATATTGGAAGATGGAAGATGACAAGGGCTTGAATACAAAATCTAACTAGGACAAAATAGACAAATCCAGTGCAGTATATATTTAGGCTACAAGAAACACTAACACACGCAATCATGGGGTTTTTTGAGCAGTTTCATAGATGGCTCTATTCCTGTTGTGCTTTTAGCATATACAAAAGATGCCGGGAGAGCTTTAAAGATTTTTTCTACTTGATTTTCAGTGAGTTGCAACATCAGTACTATTTAAAATTTGAAAGAAAGAAAGAAAGAAAGAAAGAAAGAAAGAAAGAAAGAAAGAAAGAAAGAAAGAAAGAAAGAAAGAAATCAAGCTGAGAGGTAGAGTAGGGGGCATTTTATAATGAACCAAAGCAGCAAATAGCTGAATATGAAAGTGCACAAACCCAACTTGTTTGTAATGAACAGTCCATCCAACTGGTTTCTGCAGCTACAATCCTGTATTAATTAGTGTTTAAGTGATACACAAATGCAACATTACTATGTGATTATTGTGAAAAATTTGCTTACAGATGGCTTCAGCTTCTCATACCTTTTTACAGTCAGGAGACAGTACACAAGATACTTCTAAGATTCACATGTAAAAATATCTACAGAAATGGATTCAGTTTCCAAAGAAGCACCGCTTTACTCTGAAAATGAGAAACGAAGAGGATTTTAAAATTCCAGTTCTGGCCAGGGAACCTCGAACTACTATATCTATAAGGACTCATAATAATGACCAGATGTTTCAACTTGGCCTAGATAAATTAAATGAGGGAGAACAGCCAGTCCTCTTTCATGCACAAAAGTCAGATGCCAACTAGTAATGAATTATAATGATTGAAAAGCAAATCTCTGGTTTTATCTAAAATGCAAAATTGGGAACCAAACCAAAATGTGTGGTAAGTTCTAGGTCAAATGTTCTGTTAGTTTAGGTCAGGCTACAGAGGTTGAAATGAAATGCACGCTGCATATTCACTTTATAGAGAATTATATTCACAGCCTCATGAAATGTAGTCACCCTTGCAGATTTGTTTTTCTAAGACCTTTCCCAGGTCCTTCGTACTGTTCTACAACCCTCTGTGAGATGGTGTACTATGGACAATTGATGGAATGCAAGTGAGGGACATCCTTAAAAGATTGTGTTTACAGTCATTCCCTATACATTATACTACCCATCAATAACTTACCGCTCACAATCATCTGGATGTGACAAGTTAGAAATTAATTAAGAGGTATTTAAAGAATGAACTAGAATAGGATGAATAATGGGAAAAAATTATCCCGAGAAAACATGCTCATCATGAATATTATTTGCAGAGTGCTATTCATCCACACAGAGAGCCAGTCAAATCATGAAAACATTTCTGTGCAGTTATTAGATGAAAACATGACAATATTTACAGTAATCACATTTGATCGGCTCTGGTTTTTACTTTTATTTGGTCTCAAATATGAATGTAAAACAAGCAAACAAATCATTGAGAATTCTAAGCTCAGTAGGGATGCTCAGCCAATCCCTGTAGTTGTGTGGCTGAATATTCAGAACATACTACGTTAGGTGCCTTGCACCAGAACTTTGGATCCCATTTTAAGATTATTAGAGGACAGGCACAGTTAAGGGACACTCGTAGGTTAAACAAGACATTTAACACATACTCCTGACCTACAATGCTGTATTATACCATATTAGTCTGACCTGAATTACTTCCATTGTTTGGTAACATTTTCTTGAGCGTTAGCTTCACATGAATTGCCATTTTTCTATTTTATTTTACATTTAATCTTACTCTGACCCAGGCCCTCTCAGAGGTCCAGAGGGGCCCGGGCCACTTCCAGCTTTTGAGGCCCCTCACCATAATAAAAAAAAATTACGACACATGAAAACAAAATAAAGCACCAAAAAAGCAGTGAGACATAATTTGAATATTTTTTTATTTTACAAATGCTTTTCTAGCCTTTTCCTGTGCAAATGCACTAATTATGGCGGGGGAAAAAATCTAGCTTTCATGCAATGGCACAATTGATATTAAGCACGGCGAGCCCATTCAAATTAACAATTGTCTAAATTTGAGGCTCCCTTTGATCTTGAGGCCCAGGCCAAATGGCCCTCCTGGTTCCTCCTCTGACTGGCCCTGCCATGACACGATTTTGTATCTTTATTATGGAGCTTGTTACACAGCAAGTGAGTTACCAATATCACTATCAGATGGAGCTTTTCTACTGACCCAGAAGAACTTTGTTTCATGGTAGTTATAACACATTGGTGTTGTACCCTTTCTGCACAGGCCAACTGGGATCAGACATTTTGCATGAGAGGGGCATGAATCAAACCCTGAATAAAAAAAAACCACTGAATTTTCAGGAATTCAAAATTCAGATCCTAGCTTTGCTGCTTGGGTTTGTCTTTAATGTATATTAATTTGGGAGACAAAATGACACAAAACAGTGTGGCCAGTTGTTTAACAAAGTAGGTCTGGTTGCTTCAGAGAAAGAGATGATGTCAATCATAGTGACAGGCAGGCCTCTTTCTTCTGAAACATCCTTTTGAGCCACTGACGTATACTGTGATCCAGTTGCTGTTTTGCTCATTTGGGTTTTATTACCCAGTGGTCAACCTTAGCTAGTAATGAATGCCAGCAAGGGAATGTTCAGGGTCAGACCCAGAAATGGTCAGAGATAGTGCCAGTGGTAGTTGGATTTGAAATATTTTTAATTTACTTAAAAGTTTCTGGTGGTGTGCTATCTTGTCCTCCCCCACTCCTTTTTTAAAGGCAAAATATGTGCCAGATGTACAATAGCTCTAATAGAATTTATAATGTTTAGCTGAAAACCTGATTCTGCTGTCCCACCAATTTTACTCAAGCATAAACTCCATTGACTTCAATGAGTTTGCTCCTAATTTACAAATGTTTCCATGAAGTAGGATCAGAATCTGGTCCCAGATTTAAATGTAGTTTGCAACAAACACATTTTTGCTGTTTTTTAGGACTGGAGACAGTAGGAATTTGAAAGAATCATCCATCACTCAACTGTAAATCTGAATCGAAGGCCTTAAGGCATGAAACTGCAGACAAACATCTCGGCTGAGTGCCACCATCACAACTGTTAGTGTAAACACTAAAAAGGTTTTGTATGTAGCCAAAATATTAGTTTACAGATTTTTTTTTGTTTTAACCACATACTGTACAGTAAATTGACCTACCAAAGCATTTTGTTTGATGATAATTTTATAAAGCTCTGCTATTTATTTTGTGGATTTGAAATGTATGAATAGTTGGCCTGTAAATCCTTCTCCAGGAGACTATTTGGAGAGGAACATTAGCATATGTTAGTGGAATGGCAACATTTTTTCTCCCTCCTCTTGGCTTGACTTCGCTTCCCGCTTCCCTTCCTACATCTTTCTCCTCCTTCTCCCCTGAACTTTCTCATCTGCTCTCCTCCTGTAACCCTGCCCTTGTTGTAGTGACCCCATCCTATCTTCCGATCTTCCTCATGATTGCTCTCATCCCGGTCCATATTCCTCTGGCTCATTCCCCTCCCAATACAAGAATGCTTTAATCACTCTCATCTTAAAAAAAACCCACCATTGACCTCACTTGCCTCTCCAGCTACTGTCCCATCTCCCAACTCATTGAATACATACTGTCTACAGTTGTCTGGAATTCCTCTCCTCCAATTCCAACCTAGACGCTCTCCAATCCAGCTTCCAGCCTTTGTACTCTACCACTCTTTGCTCCTCTCTTTCAAATCTCATTATCACTCCTTTAGCACGACCTTCAGACGATCTTCTCATTCTCCACGTCCTTAACTTCTCTGGGTGTTCCACAAAGCTTTGTCCTTGGTCCCTTTTTCTTCTCTCTCTACAAGTCATCTCTGGATAACCTCATCTGCAAACTAAAATTTAACTATCCCCTGAATACTGACGACTCACAGATCCACCTCTCTACTCCAGACCTCTTCCCTTCTGTCCAAACTAAGAACTTGGCCTGCCTCTGTGACATCTCCTGAGGAGGTCTAACCATCAGCACAAGCTCAATACAACTGAAACAGTACTCTTAACCTTTCCTCCCCCTCATCAATTCCTTTCTCAGTCATTATGGAACCTGCTTGTTAATCAGGAACAAACTATGTATCATCTTCGCCAGGCTTTCATCCTCTCCCATCTCGATTACAGCAACATTATTTTCTCTGGACAAATGTAGTCTTGCCCCACTCATCTCCATTCAGAATGCTGCTCAATGATCATTTTCATAGTCTGTTGCCCTCTCTTAAAATTGCCTGCATTGACTCACTTTTCTCTATTGCTTCAAACATAAGCTGTTTGTATTCACTTTCAAACTCCTTTATGGCCTATGGCTCCCCCTACCGGTCACCTCTCATTTGCTATCAAATATGGAATCCTATCGCCAGCTTCCATTGTCTACTTGTTAAGTTTTCACACAGACACCTTCGTGTTTGCTCCCAAGTACCCCTCAGGCTTGGGAGGAGCAACCCATGAACATCTGCAAAGCGACCTCGTTATCCTCCTTTCAAAACCCTCCTTAACACAACCTTTTGTCTACCTACAAACAACGTGACAACAGTTAGGCCACTGTTGAGCTGGTACCACCATATATCATGCTGACTAATATTGTCTCATCGTTTCCATTTACGCACTGTAAGCCTGTCTAGATCCATCTACTATAGCTTCTCTTATACTTAAATTGTAAGAGAATGTCTTCTTGTTCTGTGTTTGTACAGAGCCAAGCACAAAGGTGTCCTGATTCATGACTAAGGCTCCACGGGGTTACCGTAATATTAAGTATCATTAGTAGTAACAAATAACAGAAGTCTGAGATGGTCTCAGATTTAATGTGTGCCTTTAAATGTATGATAATTTTGCCATTAGTATTTCTATATCTCAATGATACCTTCATGAACCAATGAAATAATAGATTTGATTATACACTAGTTTATGGAAAAGATTTTCAAAGCCACCTGTGGGATTCAGGTTAAAGTTAATGGGATTCCAAATTCTTCCTCAGGTGGTTTTGAAAAATCTCACTATGTGCTTTAGATATATTCCCAGAACAGCCAATACTGTGTTAAATTGGAGGTAAGGATGATAGACTATACCAGTAATTTGAGGTAAGAAGCCCTGGCAGGAACCATGTCATTATCACTAAAACAAGCAATGCAAACCCAACTCCAACCCTGAAATTTAGCGCTCATGTTATGGTTAAAAGAAATCAGAACACATGAAAGACATGAAAAAGAATAGGTAAGGCACCCAAACAACATTAACACTGTCTTGTAGTGATGCAATTATGGATAAATTTAAAAAACCCCAATCCTAATCCCGCTTTAACAATAAATTTAAATCTAAACTGGGTGTCAACTCAAATAGTTTGGGCTTTTGTCTGAGTACTGATAGCAAGATGTAAGTCCCTCAGGGGAAGAAGGGGAGCCATTTTATTGAAAAGTGCTCCATTTCCTACATGCATTTGTGACATATGATCGGGTATTCTCAAAGCTTTACAGAAAACTATTAGCTGATTGGGGTTTCATCCATCTTTTTGTCAAAAGAAATTATTTTCATCCTATCTAAACCTGTTTTTTCCCCTCTTCATATTTTTAATTCAGTGCTCTTCCTGGTTTATAATATACAAGGGAGATGCAAGGCCAGGAAAGCTCTTGCTATCACTGGGTCCCCAGCTTTTCACCAGTTAATAGTCTGCAGGTTTGGGGAATGTTATGGTCTTATCTCGGAGAGAGCAGCCTGCTGATGCCTAGAGAAAGTGGAGTCATTCTCTAGGCATTCTCTTCTAGCGTGCTTGGGGAATACCGAGCGTTCATTTTTTCACAGCAGACATGGCATACAAGCGTTCTGGAAATCCAATAACCTTGAGATTAGATCTTACAGTCTTATTATTTAGGTTCCCTACCTAATCTTTTAAGAGTTTAATATCCTTTAGAACTAAAGTTGTCACCATTCCTGAAGCAGCAGTACAGTCTCCTGTTTTATTAAGTGTCTGATCCCACACGATGACCCCAAAGACCAGAGCTTTTCTTTTGCAAGGAAATGCCATAGATTCATTGGGCTAGATTATGCCATGCTCTCCTGTGACTGTACAGGGGAATAAGAAAAACACCCATTTGCACAGACTGGCCACAACTACAGCTGTGGTGACCCAGGGAGTATGTCCAATGTGGTTACTTAGGAAGCCGGGGGAGAGAACAGGTGGGGAAAATGGAGAGTAAGGCCACAGTTCTGTGCTTCGATGGACTGAGCAGTGGAGTTGGCTGTTCAAATAGGAGGGAAAAGTATGCTATTCCTTACAGTAGTGTGGGAAATTATTCCTTAGTGCTGCAAACAGGGAGCCCAGATGCACCCACACATCGACCATACCATGGGCTGCATGCTAAGAAGCAAGGGTGACCAGATGTCCCAATTTTATAGGGACAGTCACAATTTTTGGGTCTTTTTCTTATACAGGCTCCTATTATCCCCCACCCTCTGTCCCGATTTTTTCACATTTGCTGTCTGGTCACCCTATAAGAAGCACAAGAGGCCACTGACGATAATTGTTTTCAGATTTAAATGTCCATGTACCAAACTTACTTCTCTAATACTTTGAAGCATGACACAGCCTTCTGTGGGACCATATACATGGTCCTATGTTTTTTATCTACTGCAGTTTTGCTCTTTAGAGGTGGTGGGAATGAAAGGTAGAAGTCAGGAATGGCTTTAATGGGCTGATTCTGCCAACTTTATGCCTAATGAGTAGTTCCTTTTACCTTGGAGTTGTCCCACGCATATGGAGTAAGGAAACATTCCATGTGAGTAATGGTGGCAGCATCTGGCCCTTAGGTTTTTTTTTGTCTGTTTTCTAGTCACTCTTTTCATTGCACCATCCAAGAAGCCATATGTATATAAGTGTGAAAGATTTCTGGTGCCCCGCTTGCAAAAGCCTCCCCAGACAGAAATGATGGATTTATGCTTTTCTAGGAGGAGACTCTCTCATTTGATTCTAAAATTCCAATATTCTGAAGGTGGTTAATAACATACAGCAATTTGGAATTTCCATGGACTCTGTCTGATCTATTGCATTGCTCCCTCTATGTAACCATTGTCTCCCACAGACCTGTCATTACATTCACTGCGCCAAAACAGTGCATAGGCAAAACTCCTTCTGAAATCAATGACTGAGGACTGCTTGTATGGTCCCATTATGAGCACTGACAAAGCCGGTGTGATTCGTTACAGTGGTGTGTTAAAATAAAACCTAGACTAGCCACCAAAAACATGCTGCTAATCGAGGAACGTTGTTCTGAGATTTTTTTAAATTTTTTTTTTTAAAAGTCCTGGTGTATGTGGCATGTGTATGTACTTGGCTAGCAGGAAGGGTCTGTACAGTGGGAAGGGGGTTGATGGGATCTGTAGTCTCCTGCTTAGCCAGATCATCTGACTTCTGTGATTCTACACCTATATATCTTTCAGAAGAAATGCCCGTGGATTGATTTACGTGACACCACGTCTTCGTGATATTAGTGGAACCAACAAGGCTAGATCCCAGCAATTTGATTTGAAAATGAATCTAAGTTGATTAATTAATAAAGATGAAAACACAAATGAAAAACCTGGAGGCTGATTTTCTGAAGTATCCTTGCAAGCAAAAGCACAAACTCCCTGGCAGGAATTCATGGCTGAATTCATCCTTGAAAGCAGAGTAGTGTACTATAGGCAATAAAGCTTCGATTGGGATTAGGTCAGATGAGGTGGAATTTAGAGAATCAGTGTTACTAACCCTCATGATTTTAATGAGAGTCACAATATTTGTTTATTTCCTTAATATCCCCGCTCTCAGAATAATTTAATTACATGAGAATTTTTTTTAAATAATGAAAACAAATAATGAAAACAAACCCCACATCTAGAAATATGTTTCTAGATCTGATGGCTGCAGAGAAAAGCTTGAACATGTAAATCCTAAAGGCTCAAAATTCAGAAAGCAAATAGCAAGAGCCCCGATTTATAAAATCTTATGATTAAGACCTTTTTCATGACCGGGCAAGGGGAAAGGAGGAGAGGATCTGACTCATGCTATTTGAATATGTGAGGTTCTCAATAACTGAAAATTTCTAACCTTAAACTCACCAAGTAACAGTAGATTTATGCCACATAACACAAAAGAACAGAGGAGATAGGTTCTGTTGGCAGTTAGACTTAGAAATATGAGGAATTAAAGCAAAAACAAACAAAATAGGAAAACTTGCAGACAGCATAAGCTCGTAAATACCATCAAGATAACCCTTTAAGGCCAAATTGTACTCACGGGTACACATGTACGCTCCCACCCGTGTAACTGTCCATTACTAGCAACAGTGGGAAATTCTTGTAAAACTTCCCTAGTGTAAACAAGACTATTTTGATCAGTACTAGAATGTAAATGTTTCAAAGCTATGTTCGGTGGCTATATTCTTAAAACACTGTGAGTCCAACTGCGTTATAAACCTCTTCATCCTCAGTGTGAAGGTTAGATTCTCAGCTGGTGTGAATCAATATGGTCCCACCAACTTCCATGGTGCTACGTCGAATTAGACCAGCTAAGGATCTGGTTTTGAGTTTAAACATGGTCCCTGAGTATCAATTTTGGCACACTACGAATATGGCCAAAAAAATTACTGAGCAATACAAAGTAGTGGAAATGATAACACTCCAACCATACCCACTATGGAGTCCTTTGCATTTTACTATTATATAGACGAAGTGATATTAAAAGCTGGTAAACTAACCTTGTCTCCCAAGGGAACATTATCAAACTCAGCAAGCCAGAAACAAAGACTTTGAATATTGTGGCAATAGTTTGGATGATCAGGATAACTTTTGGATAGAACAACAGTAATAATGGGACATTATCAAACTCGGCAAAACAAACAAGGACTTTTTGAACCAACAAATCTTGGTAATAAACAGGTAACAGGTTCAAAACAAACAAAAAGAAATCCAGAGATCAATCAATCATTCTTAATACTGATTGGTTCTGAGTCCAATGCCAAATCAAGACCAACACTGCCAAACATTCTTTACTGGTGATATGCAGAGGATACTAGGGTAATTAGCTGGGGATCACAAGGTCCGTCACCTCTGGAAGAAATAAAGATTAGCTATTGGGCAAATGACCAAAGGATAGTATCGTGCTCAAAGCATTGCTAAAAAGGTTTGGATCAGACCCGTAACAAACTGCACCTCCAAAGATACTACAACATTTTTGTGGTGCCCCAAACATCTTTTATTCCCAGTAACTGGTACATGGCATCAAGAAACCTAACTAGGGATATAGATACTGAGATGCTAATTTGTTTTCTAAAAGGAAGCAAAGAAATGTGACTTCTTAATCTAGTAAAATAGCACTTAATTCAGACTTTACCCATTTCCAATGGACTCATTTGAGATTAATAATACTAACCACATATATTAATTAGTATTTATTCCTTTTTAACTAATTCAGTCTGGAAAATTGTATGTTATTTATTTGAAATTTGTAAATTCTAGCAATTCCCTAAAGGACAGAATGTCCAAGATAGATATTTGGGTAGCTACTATGGCTTCTTTTTTAAAAAAATTGGCATAATCCTTCTGGAAGTTTTTTATATCTGGTTAATTAGTAGGAATGGGATGTTCTATTTGTTGTCACTTTAAACTTGTGTGTAGGGGCTAGATTAGAGATAATCCATGAGATCCTTACTAGCACCACAGGATTTGCAGTCTGTCTTTTTATGGCATTTTTATGCTTAAAGGGGTGGACCCAGAGAGACAAAAGATTCCCACCTTGTGCCAAAGCTATATAAGGGGATGGAATAGAATAAAGGAGGCTGCAGTCATGAGAAATCCTCTAGCTACTATGTGAGCTGGAACAAGGACTGTAGCAAGGGAAAAGATTGGGCCCAGACTAGGAAGGAGTCCAATCTGTGATAGAAGCTTATTGGAACGTCTCTGAGGGTGAGATTTTGTCTGAAATCAGTTACTTATTGTATTAGGCTTAGACTTGTGTGTTTTCCTTTTCTTTTGCTTGGTAAGTTACTTTGTTCTGTCTGTTATTTTTGGAACTACTTAAATCCTACTTTCTATATTAATAAAATCACTTTTTGTTTATTATTGAACCCAGAGTTTGTGACTAATACCTCAGGGAGCAATAGGGTGACCAGACAGCAAGTGTGAAAAATCAGGACAGGGATGGGGGGTAATAGGAGCCTATATAAGAAAAAGACCCCCAAACCAGGACTGTCCTTATAAAATCGGGCCATCTGGTCACCCTAGGGAGAAACGGCTGTGCATATCTCTCTATTAGTGTTATAGTGGGCGGACAATTTATAAGTTTACCCTGGATAAGCTTTATACAGAGTAAAATGGATTTATTTGGGATTTGGATTCCACTGGGAGCTGGGTATCTGGGTGCTGGAGATAGGTAACCTGGTATTCAGTTAAAGCCTGCAGCTTCGGGGGATGTGGTTCAGACCTGGGTCTGTGTTTGCAGCAGGCTAGAGTGTCTGGCTCAATAAAGCAGGGTTCTGGAGTCCCAAGCTGGCAGGGAAAATGGACTCAGAGCTAGTCTCAGCACATCAGGTGAGAGCTCCGAGACCGAACTGGTCACATCCACGTTTGGGTCGAGTTAGTTCCAATGGTAACATCTAGGGGTGGCTCTCTTCCACTGACCTGCTCCTGTCCAGAGAAAGTTGGGCCCTGCTCCACTGTGCAACTGTCAGGTCCAGTCCAGCAATTTCAGCTCTGCTTCCACCAGCCTCGGTGGGCTCAGCCATGAAATCAGCTCAGCACTGCCTCCTGCCTCGCTGTAGATTCAGCTGTGCTCTTCCTGCTGGTGCCTGGTCTAGCCCAGCAGATTCCTCCCCACAGGAAGCAGAATTTCCAGGTGGGGAACTCAGTGCAAAGCAGGTGATCAGAGGGATCCTGGATAGCACACTCTGGCTCTGAGGTAGGACCCTTTCCCCCACTCACTTGCTGAGCCGGAGCTTCATTAACCCACCCAACTGTCCATGCACTCAGGATGACCCCTCACCCAGGGCATATCCTGCACAATCTCTATGCCCTGTCATGACAAAGATAAATAGTCCATTATCGCATGCACTTATCGGAACGTAAACGAGTTCCAACCAAAACAATACTCAGGTGGAATTATGTGTAAACATTACAATTCATGTAACTAGACCCGAACAGAGCTGGCTTTCCTCCTCCATTCCTCTAGGTCTTCTAGCCTTCAGGCTTATTCACCTGCTTTTATATTTCTGTATATGAGATTGTAGCCTTTTTGTCATTAAAATGTCCACATAAAAGTTGTATGTTAGTATAACTTTTTAAAAATTTTCTGGGATGGGAGAAGTGAGGGGAGAAACAGGGAATCATCTCCAAACCTCCACTTATTTATCTTCTTGTTCCATTGAATCTTTTGGGATGATTCTTTGGCAAGACAGCACTTTTCTTCATTGCATCTCTCTCCTCTTTTACTATGCAGCTTGAAGGATGGTATCGAAACTCTAAACAGGGGGTCAGTGTGTCAACATAAAGCTCTTTTCTATGATCTCAGGGAACAGCAATGCTTCCACAGCCTAACATTAAGGTAAAAATATTTCAGAGCATTAAACATGAGCAATCCACTTTAGAAATCCTATTCTGAAACTGAATGTAGCAAGCCATTCAACCATGCAGCCTTACAGTGCTTTACCAATTATACTAATTAATAAGAATTGTATTGTAACAGTGATTTGCAAATGGGCGATGAGGGTCTGTAATTCTTTAAGGATTAGTGAGATAAAATGTTCAGTTGCTAAGGAAGATTAGATGGAATTATCCTTTGTAGCGCCCTTTAAAATGGATTAGTCACCGCTCATCATACTGGTGACATGCATATCGCAATAACAAGATGTTAGCCTGTTGCAAAGAACATTAATTTTTTAAAAATGTGATAGAACAGAACTCAGCATTATAAATTACTAGCCAGGTGATGATGTTGGATTTATTTAGTACTGTACAGTAACAGGCTTTGCTAATATAAATAAAATCAAACGTTGTTCCTACATTTTGAGGGTCAAATATACAGTAGGAAAGTCCTTCATCATCATGTGATGCTTCAGATGTCTAAGAAATTCAAGAGTCCATCGTTTTTATCCTTCATACAAGTGGAAAACTAGCTCCAAAATGTTTAGTAGAAGAGAGAAGCCCTGCTTAGAGAGCTGATTTCAGCCAATTTTTCAGGCAGAAAGAGGAAAAGGACTTATGAAGAATGGAGTAGAATGAAAGAGCTGGAATGGTAAGAGATGCAAATTATTCATGCAGATGGAAGCAAAGGGAGGATGGATTGATGTAATGTTGAGGGCAAAGACAGGTGAATGGATTTTTAATATGGCTATTTTTTTTAAGAACTGGTTTCTAATTCCTGTGTTACTGATTATGCATGTTCTCTATCTGTTCTGTATGTTCTGTGTCTCATATTACAGCACTTATATTATGGGTAACTATAGTTCAGTTTCTCACTGGAAGCTGTGTGTAATAACAAAAATGCTATCATCATTGCCCAAGCATAGATGCATGTTGTACAGAAGGGCAGTTAACTACCAAACATTAAAATGTCAGCGTGCTTTCATTTTGGGATGTCTATTCAATAGGAGGAGCGAGTCTGAGAGATAGTTGGAAAATGGGCTGTGTGTGAGAGAGAGAGAATGTGTCCCATTTCTTTAACCTGGAAAACTGAATTTTGAAATTTTTTTGACTAGCTCTGCTGAATTTGCTGCTATAGCTGAGAATAGTGAGAGTCTGGACTCCTCACCTTCGTCCCTGCATCTCAGTCCTGTCTTAAAGCGTGCTGTCTCTTCTGAGGAGTGAGTTGTGCTGAACTTTGAAGTGGATTTCTACTTTGGACGAAAGGGGATTAAGGAGGAGACATGCCCGCCGCCACCCATTGCTACACTCACTTTTGCAGCTGTGGCCAAATTTAGAAAATGAAAAGCTTTTCAGTAACTACCCATTGCATCAGCTACCTCTGCAAGGTTATCACTACTATAGCCCTGTCTTAGGACTTACACTGGTTTGCAGGACAGAGTAGATTATTATTCAGCATGGGCAGCAGAGTAGACATTACAAAGAGGAGCCACAGGCAGTTTAATGGAGACATGGATAAGGGCTTGTTACACAGTGTGGCAAAGCACATCAGAGGAGTGTGATTTGTATCACACTTTAACATGTTGCAATCTACCTGTCCTATGTAGACTCTGCTGGTGTCCCTAGGTACGCAAACAAGGTATCTTTTAGAGCATACCAGCAGGATCTATACAGGGCAGTTAGAGCACAGCACATTAGAGTGCTATACAAGTCACACATTCCTGATGCACTCTGCCGCACCATGTAGACAAACGGTAAGTAAACAGCCTGCTTCTTCACAAGCCTCTGTTGTACCTCCGTTAGCTGAGGAGACAGAAGATGTAGAGTACGTACTTCTGCTATCATAGACTTACCAATGTTAGAGTATAGGAGCTTTGGGAAGAGTTCCATAGCTGACAGTACCACTCTGTAGCTGGTCTAGAGGCCTGTGCCCTAGTCAAGGGCATGGCTGTATGCTTCTGCCAGGAGTGGTATTCTAGGCTTGAATTCATGGTGCCACCACTGGTGTCACTTGTCTTTACCTGAGCCACCTGCCCAAGTTTGTAGATGCAACTAAGCACCTAAGAGCCAGCAAGTTCTATCTGCCTCTTTACAAGTGCAGGGCAACATTTTTCAACAAAGTTTTTTTGTGAATTTGTTTTTGGGGGAGGGGGGGGGGGGGAGGGGGGGAGGGGACTGCTTTTTGGCCAGCTTGTGAAGTGGTGGATGCTTTTGGAAAAGTCAATATTTTGTCAAAACATTCTAAAAAAAGGTTGCAACATTTTTTCTGCATTTTCAAACAGCTGTAGTCTTCAGCCCTTTTCTGTATCGACGTTCTCTGCTTTTGATCTGACATAATTGCTTTGAACTAGTAGAGTCTGCCCTATTCCTGAACAAATTATTTAATTTTTACTGGACCCAACAGCATCAACCTATACATCAGCCTGCAATATTTTTGTCAGAACCAGTTTATTGTATTTAATGATGCCAATATTTTTTTCCACAGTTGCAGTGGCATTAACTCATACTGGAGCCAATATTCTCTTCCTTGTTCGACTTTGCTATTTACCTTGGACCCACACCCAGGTCCTGATTGATGCTACTGACATTATAACTAATGTTCATCCAATCTAAAGTTCCCTCCACGTAGCCTTAGTCCACAAATTCTGCCTCATATCGAGGTCAGTGATGCTACCTCATATCAGCCTTCTGCAAAAAAATATCAACCAAACCGTATCTGAGCTGGTGACTTCCCCTCCATTAACTAATTCATCGTTTGTACTGCCTATAGTACCTGTAACTACTGCACCAAACCAGCAATGTCTATTCTATGCCCACTCTGTGCTTACAGAGGCAGCAATAATTTTGTAACAAATCTTGGGCCCCCAAGGACTTCGTCTTTTTTATTGTGCTGCACATCATGACTGCTTCGGCTATCCTGACACAGTGAGGAAACACAGGCTCCTCCCTTTTCATCTCAAGGAGAATCTCTACCACCTGCCAGCAATATAAGTCATCTCTGAAAGTTGTGAGCAGTCTGATTTCCTCCGTGTGTGTATGTGTGTGTGTGTGTATGTACAGTAAAACCTCCATTTAACGGACTAATTCGGGCGAGGGGGTGTCCGTTAAATCAAAAAGTCCGTTATTTAATAAAAAAAAAAAACGAGCTGTCAGAGCAGCAGCCCGCCCGCCACAGGGTCGGGGCGGCAGCTCCGCAGCCTGCCCGTTGCTGGGACCCGGGCGGCAGCCGGGAGCCGTCAGCCAGCCCGACCGAGTCCCGGCTGCTGGGACCCGGGTGGCAGCCGGGAACCATCAGCCAGCCCGCCCGCTGGCGGGACTCGGGCGGGAGCTGGGAGCCGGCAGGCAGCCAACGAGAAATGGATTTCGGATGCATCAGACTTGCTCAGAAATTTTGTCCGTTGCATCCGAAGTCCGTTAAATCGAGGTCCGTTAAATCGAGGGTTTACTGTATATATATACACACAGATGTATAGAGATTAAGGGCTTCTCTACATGATGCGGCAAAGAGCTCTAGAGGGGTGAGATCTGTAGAGTACTCTAACATGTTGAGCTCTAACTACACCTTGTAGACCCTGCTGGTATGCTCTAAAAGGTACCTACCTCATGTTAACGTGATCCTGTTAACGTGAAGTAGGTAACTTTTAGAGCACACCAGCAGGGTCTATATACATTAGAGTGATTTCCAAATCACCCACCTCTGAAGTGCTTTATCATGAAGTGCAGACGAGTTCTTTAGCCTATAGACAGGATAAATATTCCCTGCAGCCTGCTGTTACACCCTCTCTAATGTCACTATGTCCTTTCTACTACTTTTCCCCTCAGAAAGAACTCATAATATACTTTATGTGGTTTCAATTAAAACATATAGTAAAACCTTCCAGCAGTTATTTCCGTTGGCAGCTCATGAGATTGTCTTGGCTTCCCCCCGCCCCTCACCGTACAGTTTAATACTGGCACAGATAAGGGCTCATTTTTCACTTGAGCAAAGAGTCTAAATACACTTCACATGGTGCAAAGTCCATATTTTATCCGAAACTAAACAACATCAAATAAAATGATCAACAGACAATAACACGTTAACTTAGCTTCCACGCAGATTTGAGAACCTTTCTAAAACTTTTTCCTTCTGACAGTCACTTTTAAATCGTACCAGCCAGGGCTTTGTCAACCCATTTAGGGTCAAACTGTCAATCGTTATTCACATTATTCTTCAAGGTGAAAGAGAAGCTACTTTCTTTAGGAGGTGCAGTGTGTTTTTGGCCGTGGTTAGAGGTCATTAGATCACACAAATGAAGACATTAAACCAGTTAAGAATTCTGTTCTTTGTGGCTGATGCTGAGAGAAACTTAAAGGCAGTGAATATAGGGAATATAATGGATCGCTTCATGTCTTGCAAGAGATTAAATACGTGCTCTCCAAAAATACCTAACGTACATACTTTTCTCTGGAAAATGAAGGAAACTTCTGAAGTTGAAGGTGCCAGCCAGGGATGGGATTGATGCTACAGAGGCAGCGTGGTGAGTCAAGGGAGCTGGGTGCAATTTTCATAAGGAAAAACCAAGCAAAACTTTCCTGGTTTTGGATTTTGCCACTAACCCAAAACTCAGACCAGGCTTATGAGGCTTTCAGCAAATCTGAGCCAAACTAGGAGCAAATTTCAGCTGGACGATGCACAGAAAGAAACTTCAGTTCCTGGTGTAGGGGAGGAAGAAATATTTCAGCACCCTCCAGGGACTCCCTTCTGGCCTACCTGGGACCAGGCACCAGCAGACTTCAGACTTTTAATCCCTGCCCTGGGAGTTGGGGGAAGGAGAGAAGAGGAGTAGCTGCTCTGAGGTGGGGCCTGAGGAAGTTTTTATTATTCAGAGACACAAGGCCACATGTATAATAAGCATAGCAGACATTAAGAATTGCTGAGAACTAGGTGCGACTCCTCTCACCTGACCCTAGTACTTGAAGTGTAAAATTTGGTCTGTATTAATCCAAACACACTTACTATCTGCCTGGATGCTTCTTCCAACTTTCAGTTTCATCTACAGGCTGCATGCATAGACAAAGCACACATGTATCAAAGAGTAGCTGATGGCTCACACCAAGTTATGGATAAGGACTTATTTAGAAAATTTCTGTTTTGCAGAGTCTCAACTCTTCCTCAGTCCTTATGGAATCTGTGTGAAATGGGATCTTGTGGCTTAATATGTCCCCTATTTCTGCTGTTTATTTCCCACCTGAGGTCACAATTCTCAGTGACAACATAATCATTTCCACAGCTGCCAACTGAAAAGTCACCCACAGAATGATGAATTCCAGCAGGGAATATACAGCAATACGACACCATTAAATGAAAAATGCATTAAAATATGAATCAGTAGAAGCATTTTAATCAACTTTCCATCTGGTTGCATCATTAGTTTGCTCTTCCTTAAAGCCAAAGTTCTAGCACATTCATCTTATGAGAGGCAAAACACTAATACATCAGCAACTAAGCTACAGTTCTGCTTCTATGGAGATACTTCTCAGTCTTAGTCTTTTCCTTGTGAGCAACAGCATCTGCATTCAGGACAGGAGGAAATGGGAGGAGTAGGCAAAGAATTTACTTTGGAGTGTGGGCTGGGAAGAGAGGAGGAAACACAAGAAAACTAAAAAATGAAATGTTGCTGTTTTAAGTTGCAGATGGTGGCATTTTAAGGAGTAGCTGAAACTGGATGAAATTTTGCAACTGTTTTAAATTCAGCTGCCAAGTTTTGTAAAGCAAAACCCAGAGATTCCTCTAATGGGCAAAAATCAAATGCTGTCTCAGATGCAATGGCTGATATTCTCTCACCAGTAACTTTAGCCTGCAGGTAGACAAACATACTTAAAGTGCAGTGCCAAGTGACTGGTGTCTTTTAAAAACATGTATACAGCGAGGAATCCCAGTGTTTTAGTGGTAAAGCTATGGGAAACTTGGATTCATATTCCAACCTTCTGCTCTTCTGTGCAGAATGGGTAGGAATATAGTGTGTGTGTGTGTGTGTGTGCGCATGCGTTTGCATGTGTGCGTATATGTATGTATATATGTAGAAAGAGATGTGATTAAAAAATATTGAGAGCTTCTGGCCACCAAACTCTTGAAAATCTGGCCCTAAATGACTTTCCAAAATCATATAATGACTGACAGCTCTAAGATTAAAAGTCTTCCACCTGTACAACTAAATCACACCTCTCTTTACACACACACACACACACACACACACACACAAAACGATGGGAGTTGCTGGATGCTGGGCACTTTTTGAAAATCTTCCCCCTCCCCCGATGAGCATATTTGAAAATCTGGCCTCTCTGCCTCAAAATGAAGATAACATTTACCTACCTCACAAGAGTGTGATGAATTAAATCATCAGTGTTAGCAAATTGCTCTGTAGAAAGACTGCTGAATTATTATTATGGGGGTGAGAGGTTTACAAGCTCTCAAGGGGATTGTGAGATTAGTTCTTAGATGGGCAAGGAGCTTTATGTTATTCTACGGTGACCTTTGCTGAGCAATCAGAAGTGTCAGAGAAAGAGTTATATTGTCATAAGAGGATTAAGGAAAATTACTTGGGATTAAAAATAGATCTCTTGGAAGCCACACGGGCGTTACCTCTGAGCACTCCTCTCATCTTCCCCAGCCTCGCTTAGGTCAATGGACTTCATGTTCTGAAAAGGATCCTCTGACTGGAACAGACCCAAGTCAAAGAACAGAGCCTGGTGTCTTCTCTACAGATTTTGGAATGCACCAAGCTGGGACAGGGTAACCAAAGGGAGAAAGTAACAATAGCTGTACAGATCAACTTAGGAGAGATGGAGAAAACCAGAGGTGGTTTTATTTGACGTGATCTCAGGCAGGTTTCCACATCGCGTTGCATACAGGTTCCATTTAATCCCTGCCAGCCAGCATTGCAGGGGCTTGGAAAGGGGTAAGTTTTGGTGGTGGTGGTGGGCATCCCTATTAGGAAATATTAACCTTACTATATTTCTAGTATTAGTGATACTGATTTCATAGGATGTTCCTTTAAGCTTCCCAAAAGTTGTCTATGAGTTAAAAAGACAGAAAAAAAGCCTGCTTCATGCCACTGAAATCACCACCTCCCAATAGTTCAGATGCCAAATATTCACTAAGTACAAAAGTCTTTTCCACAAGATTGAAATCTTCTTTAAATAAATCATGGAAGCTTTTTCCTGGTTCCACACCCACACGCTGGTCTGGCCTTTAACCACTTGTGGTTTCAGTCCCTCAAATCTGGAACCCACACATGGCTACCTGCTTTATTCTTTACAAAGGGGAAGTTGCTAATGAGCAATTTTGTGCCAAATGGGCAGTTTTCCAGCTGAGCTGTTTGGCGTGTTGGACAAATACTACTAGTGGGTAGCCAACACAGTGTGCAATGGAGGTTTTTTGGAACATCCATCCTAGCTGTCAGGGTAAACATATTTTGCTTTTCAACAATAAAATTTAATATTGAACGACTATGTGCATGTTCCCAATTAGAGACGAGTGTATCAAGGAGAAAGGAAACATGTTTGGTAAAAAAACGTACAAAATATATTTCAGAATTATTTGTTTTTTGATTTGCATGAACCACAACTTGCAGGAACCAGATGCAATATTTTTCAGCCGAACATACTGCTATTGCTTGGTTAATAAGGCATTCGTGTCTGAATTCTAGTTGTTGCATTAAATTATGCTAAGGTTCCTTCCACTGTGTTAGGCAAAATCATGTTGGCTGTCACTGCAATGAAAAGAAACAGGATGTGATTGAGAAAGTGTGAGGCGCATTTATCTTGCATGAGCTAGGAAGTTGAAAGTGTGCAGAATCTGGTTTGCATTTGTCATGCCAATGTTGGTTATGATTACGAGAAGTTGGTAATGCATCTGCCTTCAAGGGCATTTGGAGAAGCAGATGTAGAGAATGACGAATACTTCTGCATTTTTAAAAGTTAAAAGAAAAAGCTTCCACCTTACAAAGGCAACATTTAGAAGGTTTTAGGGGTTTGAAATGTCAAAATTAACATTAGTCCCTGCACCAGTTTCGTTGTTAGTCGATTCATGTTTGTATCTGGTAAATCAACCTTCAAGACAACTTCTCAAAGCCCTGCACACACGTAGCCTGCACAGTAAATGAGTCATTTTCTGAATACTCGAGTCCTATTCTAAGCTTGCTTAAACGGCAATTGCTTAAACCTCATTTTGTTCTCATTCTTAGTGTAGCGGGGTGACCACCTGCTCCCCCCCCTAAAAGAGGGCTGGGGTAGCCCCGGGAAGGGGCTTGTAGCAGCCCAGGACAGGGGTTGTGGCTGGGAGACTGCTAGCAGGCTTAATTGGGTAGCAGGCTGAGGTGGGTGGCCACACCCCAAACACAGGCCTGGATAAAAGCCTGAGAGGCAGGGGCCTGGAGAAACAGTCTCCCTCTGTAAGTCAGAGAGGAAGACAGGGCCTAGCTGCAGGGAGCCACAAGCAGGGTACCTGGACTGGGACAGGGCGAGGGCAAGGCACCTGGGAGCCAGGGAGCTGAGAAGCTCTAGGGAGAGGGCCCCAGGTTGCCAAGCCTAGCGCAGGCCCATCCCACGGGGTTCTGGGGTTGCAAGGGGGCAGCCCTGGGCTGGGTAGGAGCAGCAGGCCCAACCCCCTCATTGCCTGTGATGAGCGACCATGAGACTGCAGTCGGCCTCAGTGAGCAGAGGCAAGTGGTGACTAGCAGTGGCCAGGTCAGAGGCGAGTTGGGGATAGTGGGTGGAGGGTTCCCCAGGGAGGGGAGACCCTAAGACTAGGGGGGTACTGCAGGGGTGCAGCACCCTCAGCTAAGGGGCGCCGGGGTCTGGGAGGGACCCGGGGCCAGAGTGCAGAAGCGAACGTCGGCCGGCAGAGGGCGCTCCGGGGTCGAAAGAGCTGATTCCCCAGACGACCAGACGGGGGCGCTGCCGGGTGAGTGGACGACATCGCTACACTTAGTTATACGTGTAGGTGCTTGGCAACAGTCCAGACGCACCCTAACTGAAGTGACTGGAACTATGAGTCCTTCACCATGGTCTCTAGATTCTGGCATCGCCGGAGAAGTGTCTATTCAAAGCTGATATTAAGGACATCCCCCAGATGAGCTGGCAATAGGTGAGGGAAGGGGCATACTCAGGCACATTTTTACTCTCGGTCTTCTGGAAGGCAGGGCCATGTGCTACCAGCTGGATTAGGCTTATTTTAAAAGCATACTCCGGGAGGGGGCTGTAGTCTGAATTATTTTTTCCAAGGTAAATTTATTGCTGGTGCAAGTTTCCAGGCAGACAGCTGTGGAGGGTAACCACAGGTACGGTGGCTGTGCTAAAGGTCCCTGCTCTGCCAGATGTGTCCAGTTCAGTCTACAAGCCTGAGTGTCCCAACAAAAGGAGCAAATCCACTGAGAACTGCCATTGAGCTGAACTCATTTCACAGATGCCACTAACACCTTGCGTGAATCCCCTTCACGGTTCCCCAAGGGACCCAGTCTGCCAGTGATACTGAGCCGTACAAAGGCCTTAACTCTAGCAGATTAGAGACAAAAACCAAATTAAAAGTGTCTGCACTACATCTAATTTTAGAGAGAGAACAGATGTGTGTGGTCGGAGGAACGCCAAATGTGGTGCGGCTAAGAAGATAACGTATGGATAAAAACAACAACAAATGTGTCAAGTAATGTTTAAGGAAAGCTTAAGTGGATGGCTCAGCAGAACTTGGACCACTTTAGCCACTGTAAGATTTAAGGCTACATTAGAGCACAGGACAGGTTGCACCAACCACTGGGATTCCTACCCCAGAGTGCCCCCTAGGCCATAGGTCAGACCCCACCCCTCACACAGGCTTCTGCTTTGGGGTGTCCAGCTGTTGTACCGTGCCAGTAGAGTCAAACACCGCACTGGGCCACACACAGCCAGAATTTGCTAAGAAAGGACCCAGGTTACCTGCCTGGCTGCCCCAACCCCTTCTCCCCCCACCGCTCCCTGTCCCTGACTGCCCCAAACCCTAGTCACATCCCTGCCTGACAGACCCCTGGGACTCCCACGCCTATCCAATCCCCCATTCCTCGGCCCCTGACTGCTCCCCCCCGAACCTCTGCCCCATCCAACTGTTCCCTGCCCCTTATCCAAGCCCCTGGCCCCCTTACCATGCTGCTTGGAGCATTGTGTCGGGCAACTGTGCAGAACCAGACATGCTGCCCCGCAGGAGCATGCAGCCCCTCCCCCCCTGAGCGCTGCCCGCACGGCGACAGGAGAGGGGCCGGGAATCACCTCCCCAGCCGGGAGCTCAGGGGCCAGGCAGGAGGTCTAAGACAATCAAAACAGTCCCACAGATGTGGAAAAAGCTTCCTTCTTTCAGAAGATTTCTCTTAAACTGTGGCAGGGTTTCTCCCTGGTGTTTGTATACCCCTATCACACCCGCATAGCCACTCCATCCTGCAGATGCAGAATTAAGTCACTGCAGTGAACCAGATTTTCCTCTCGGTGTCAAATCAGGAGTAGCTTCACTGAAGTCCGTGGAGTTACATGCAGTGTAAAACTGGGGTAAGTGAGATGAGAACTAGGCCCAGGGTATTTAGCCACACACAAGACAAAGCAATCCAGAGATAGGTAATGAAATGTTTCTTTGTTGCAGATTTTTAACTAAATTTCTTTGGACACTAAGAATGTTAAAATCTAGTCTGACCCTGGTTTAGAGATTTTTCTCTGCACTTCAAGCTTCATACCTTTCACAAGGCAGCAGCTTTCAGCCAGCATGAGGTTAATAGGAACAGCTTGTACATCTTAAATGCTGGTCTAAGAACTGAAAAATGCAATAACAGTGTTCAGGTTAACGAATATGTATTACTAAAACTCAAGAAGACGACGACACTAATCACTAAATCAATGTAACTTAGGGTATAGTTTTGCCCAGTAATTTTCTTTCTGCTGACATGGACGGAGAAAGCTGGGTGAACAGCATGAAAAAAGATATTGGTCAGATAAATATTTTTTAAAAAGCATGATGTCAAATTATTCAACAAATATTATGTTACCAAGCCTGGTGATAAATTCTTGGAGCAAATTGTGTGGGCTTCACTTAATGTGCATCTGCATTGAACACAACAAACATTTAGGTGGCAAATCCAGGCACAAAATGGCCAGGAGAAATATTATCCACAGGCCAAAGGAGGCAAAAAGACATTCCATCATCACAGTAAGTTTCCCTTTCAAATACTCTTTCAGAAGGCCCCAGAACCTTTGATCCCACACAAATTATCCCTCCGCCGGGATGATGTTTTTGTATCACTAAAGCCTTCCGTGGGCGGTAGCTCTGGACAAAGCATAATGGGGCACTTACAGAGATTTCACATTCTCCCTAGCAGTGAAGATTTTGATCCCCTCTACGGCAAGGGTAGCCTAGTAAATCACATAAGCAGGCTTTGTGGACAGATTTAATTTTAGCTCTGAATTTTCCAGCTATCCATGTCTAAAGATGCACATGCTTCATTTTCACATGCCGTTATAGTGCGTGCATTTATACACATATGACCTTCATTAGCTAACTTGCCAGCTCTGTATGCAATTATCACTGTTGAATAACATGGTGCACATGCATTTTGCATAAGCAACTGAGCATCCACAATTAAAAAGAAATCTAGGCTTGTTTTTAAGTTTGGAAGTGATCATTTTAACCCATTGAGGAGCATAGACCAGCAGCAAAGTGGAAAAAGTGGGGGCCAGGTCTGAAATGCTGCTGAAAGGTGCTATTCAGAGAAGCTTTCCACGAGCTACAGGAGAAAAATCGGGGCTTGAACTGGAGAAAATAAAGTAGTGGTATTCCCCCATGCCCCACTGACAAGCCAAGTTCTGACCTAGGGATGCCAAAGTGAGATGTCACTCACAGTGTCATATTTTGAAAATCTGCCCATAGGCTTTGGTAGGCTCCTCAGACCTGGGTTCTCCTCAGTAGGATTCGGATACACCTATGGGCATGGCCACAATGTGCATCTTCTTAGAGACCCTGCCAAGAGGTAAAGAGCTACCAGAGGAAGCCATCTGCACTGCACAGTAACAAGCTCTATTGGCCATAGAAAACCCAGGAACTCTGCTACACATTCTTGAGTGCCATCTATTGGCTTATTTACAGAGCACTCCTGTAACAGCCTCAACTTCCAGAGACATAATGCAATCAGAATCTCAGCTTTCATTTAAATGCCTGCACAGGGAAGGACAGCAATCAAGGGAGAAGCTGCCTGGACCCACAATCACCACTGGAGCAGACCTGATCCTCACTGCTTTGAGATGGCAAGTGCTGGCTGGTTGTGAGGCTTGGATGCCCTGCTGGCTTCTGTGGGGTTTGAAGCCCCTGGTTGGGACTCAGATACACCATTCCTTTTGACTCCATAGGTTATACTGGTGACAAAAGAAAGCGGTGGTGGAACTCTTCCAAAAGCCAGCAACATCAAATAATTTCACTCACACTACGTAATGCAGAGCGTGAGCCTCTTTTTTGTTCATGCTTTGATAGCAGTGAAATAGTTAATTTTAATATGAACCTTCTTATCATTGGGTATCAGTATTCCCACTCCATTGAACTGAATGGGGAAGTTCACACCTCTCTAAGCTGTTGTATCCGGCTTCCTGGAGATAAAAGCAGGCAGCAGTGTATTGGTTCATGCTCATTTCATGTTTTCTAGGTTTTCTGTGCAACCATAAAGGCTAGTTTTTTTAAAAAAATGAAACAGATTCCGGAAAACAAGTTGTAGACTCATAATGAATGCAGGGCGGTCAACCCAGTCCAGTTAGGACCCTGAGAAAAGTAGTAGTTTGGGGCACCTAAGGAACAAGCTGAAACAATCTTCACACGATTAGCAATTATCTTTAAGAATTCATGGAGGATGGTTGAGGTTGCGGAGAACTTGAGAAGGGAAAATGTTACACCGATCTTTAAAAACAGGGGAAAAAGAGAACCCCGGGAATTATAGACAATGTTGTCTAACCTGAATATCTAAAAAGATACTAGAACAAATGATTAAGCAATCAATTTGTAGGCACCTAAAGGATACCATGGTTATAAGTAACAGATAACATCGATTTGTCAAGAACCAGTCACGCCAAGCCTATCTAATTTCCTTCTTTGACAGTGTTACTGGCGTAGTGGATGCAAGGGGAGGGGAAAGCAGTAGACATGACCCATCTTAACTTTAGTAAGCTTTTGACACAGTCCCATTAAGCAAACTAAGGAAATATGATCTAGATGAAAATTCTGTAAGGTGGGTGCAAACTTAGTTGAAAGACTGTAAGCCAAGAATAATTATCAAAGGCTCATTGTCCAACTGTGGGGACAGTTCGTGGAGTCTCAGAGGGATCTGTCTGCATCTGGTACTATTCATTATTTTCATCAATAACTTGGATAACAGAGTGGAGAGGATGCTTATCAAATTTGCAGATGACACTAAGCCGAGAGGGATCACAAGCACTAGCGAGGACAGGATTAGAGTTCAAAATAACTTAGACAAACTGAAGAATTGGTCTGAAATCAGCAAGATGAAATTTAAAGAGGAGTGCAAAGTACTTCAGTTAGGAAGGGAAAATAAAATCAAATGCACAGCTACAAAACCTGGCTGTAAGTAGTACTGCTGAAAAAGATTTATAGTGGACAATAGATTGAATAAGAGTCATGCGGCTGTGAAAAAGGCTAGAGTTCTGGGATGTTTTAACAGGAGTGTGGTATGTATGACATGGGAGGTTACTGTCACACTCTACTCTGTACAGGTGAGGGTTGGTTGGAGTGCTGTGTCCAGTTCTGGACACCACACTTTAGGAGAGTTATGGACAAACTGGGGAGAGAGACTAGAGAAAAGCAAAAAAAAAAGATAAAAGGTTACAAAACCTGACCTATTAGGAAGGTAAAAATAAAGTGGCCATGTTTAGCCTTGAGCATGTTATAAAGAGGACGGTGATCAATTGTAATCCTCATCCATTGAAGATCAGACAAGAAATAATTGGCTTAGTCTGCAGCAAGGAAGAGTTAAACGTTTGTTCCCCTAATATCTAATCTAACTGAACTATAAAGATGGATAAGCACTGGACTAGGTTTCCAAGGGAGGTTGTGGAATTCCTGTTGGAGATTTTTAAGAACAGGTTAGACAAACACCCATCAGGGATGAGCTAGGTTTATGTGGTTCTGCCTCCAGCTTTCCAGTCCTATATTTCTCTGATTATAACTCCCACTGAAGACAATGGAGGTTAATGTCACTTAGGATCTCTTAGGAAGTTCATAGCAACTTGAAGGGCCACACCAACAGTTTAGAGCACTAATCTTCCATACCTGAAAACCTGGGTTCAAGTCTTGTTTCTGGACACAAATAGCGGAGAACAAAACAGTTTTCTCCACATCCTCATTTGCCCTCTAAACATGCCCGATGGTGATAAAGAGCAAGGTTGAGAAACCTTTACACAGGTATGTGAGGAAGCCTCCATAGTTGCTAAGGCAATGCTCTTTGTTATTTTTTTATTTGAACAAGGGACTAGTTTGTTAAATAGAACTTGATTTAATTTGGAGGGAGAAAACCTGAGTAGAAACATCTGAACAATCTGTTAAACGGAAAGCTACAAAATAAAGGATTTTCTCCTGCATGTCCAATTAACAATAAAAGAAGAGCTTGCAGTCTGAAGAGATATTTGAAGATCTGGGTTCATGGTCATGTAGGATACAACATGCCTTTCTATTGAATTTTTCACCATTACTTATAATCATTGTGCTGAACTATACAAAAAGGTAGAAACAGAGCTAACAGGCAGCAAAATAAAAAACAAGTGCAACAGCTGCTTAATGCCAATAAAATAGCTACGATTGACAAGATTATCAAAATGTCAGATGTGCTTGGCGAGCTGACATTTTTCCTTGCCTTTTTATTAAAAACCTCATTGCAAAACATAATAGACAGGCAAGTGGAGTGAGTTTAGTATTCACTTCCTTTTCTGACCCAATTCTTTAGAAAGTCCTTTTAATTAGTAGTCTTCAGTTTGCATCATTAGAGAAGTGAAATGCACCCAGGTTAATGGCTCCATTGATTGTTGGGTTGGGTTATTTTTGCCTTTACAAAAAAAAATAAAATAAACATTCTGTGGTGCTAAAATAAATAATGGTCTCCTGAAGAAATATTTTGAAGGGATCACTGTTTTGGAAAGTTTTGAGGCTGTGTGTAAAATTCCTGCTACAAAGTTAGTTTTCTCAGTATCTTTGTTGTTGTTTTTAAAGGGCCTTTCATGGTTGAAAGGAAGGAACTAGTTAAAGGAGAGACTGCCACAGGTCATGCTGAAAAGCGATCTGTCACTAGTGGAGTTCCTCAGGGTCTGTCTTGGGACTAATCTTATTTAATATTTTTAATGAGTGACCTTGGCACAAAAAGAAGTGTAGAGATCAAACTGATGATGACACAAAGTTGGGAGGTATTGCCCATATGGAGGAGGTCTGGAATGTCATTAAATGGAGATTTGGACAACCTTGAAAATTGAAGTAATAGAAATTGGGATGAAATTGTGTGAGAAAAGAGAAGCTCTAGAGGTATTGGTTGATCACAGGAACACTACGAGCTGCCAATGTGATATGGCTGTGAAAAAGGCTAATGTAATCCTCGGCTGCATCAAGCTAGATATTTCCAGTAGAGATAAGGATAGGGTGATCAGACAGCAAGTGTAAAAAATCGGGACGGGGGTGGGGAGTAATAGGAGCCTATATAAGAAAAAGCCCCAAAAGTCGGGACTGTCCCTATGAAACCAGGACATCTGGTCACCATAGATAGGGAGTAGTGGCCATTATACAAGGCACTGGTGAGACCTCAACTGGAATACTATAAGAAATTCTGGTCTTCTACATTTAGCATTGATGGATTCAAACTGGAGAGGTGCAGAGAAAGGCTACTACATGATCAGAGGAATGGAGAATGTTCCTTATGAGAGGAAATTTAAGGAGTTTTCTTGTTTAGCGTAATGAAATGAAGGGTAAGGGAAGATATGACTTCTCTTTATAAATTCATCAGAGGGAAATGAGAGGGATGGGGAGAGAAGGTATTTAAGCTAAGAGCTAATTCTGGCACAAGAACAAATGGATATAAACTGGCCATCAATAAATTTAGTTTGAAATTAGATGAAAGTTTCTAACCATCAGAAGAATGAAGTTCAGAACAACTTTCCAAGGAGAGTCGTGAGGACAAAAAACCTAACTTGTTTTAAGACTGGGCTTGATAACTTTATACAGGGGATGGTATGATGATATCAGGAGGCTATCTCATGAGTGAGACCAAAAGGAAAGATGAACACACAGAGAATTAATGACTCTAATATGCAGAGGATCATGCTGACTTGTGTCAGGAAGGAATCATTGAGAACACAGGCAAGACAGACTCTGTTCTCTCAGTTCTGGTACCTGGCCCTGGCACAGCCAACAGCTGCGATTATAGGGAAAGACCACACTGAGCATGTTCCAACTGTGGATGAGGTTTTCAGGGATTTTGGTTGAAGCTCTAGCAAACCTCCGCTGCATATGTGCAAACTGCAATTTAGAGGCATGTAATTTGGCCACATTTGGGTAGATTGTCCCAGGATGACAAAAGGTAGATCCTGGCATAAAGGCCACCTGCCTGCCAAATTTCACATCCTTACTCTAAAGCAGTGATCCCCAAACCCCGGTCCGTGGACCAGTACCGGTTTGTGGAGTAATTGGTACCGGGCCGCGGCCGCCTTGCCCTCCGCATCGGTCGCCTTCCCTTCCTGGGCGCCTGGATGCGTTCCCTTCCGCATTCCCTTTCCGAATCGTCTTCCGCATGGTCTTAACTTCCGTTTCCGGCGGCTTTTCGTCGGACACACCAGGCTACGCCGCGGCGAATCCCGAAATAACCTGTTTTTTTAGGAATATTAGATCTATTCGGCGGCTTTTCGGCGGACACATAAGGGTCCGCCGCGCCGAGAGAAAAATTAAAACGACCACCCAGGCCGCAAGCAGTGACCGGTCCGCGTTGACCGGTCCGCGGCGGTAAAAAGGTTGGGGTCCACTGCTCTAAAGCATGGAAGTGCTAAAGTTTCTCAAAATAAAAGACTGATGGAATTTTTATTTTAACATGGACAAAACAAGCTATATTTTCCTAGTCTCATTCTCAGAAACAGCTCAACCACTTTGGCTGAAGTTTTTCAGAATAATGCAGCTTGAGGAAGCACCCAGCATGGAAAATATCAGCCTAGATCATTAACATTTGGTAAAGTATAAGCAAATGAAAACAGGGTCTTATAACAAAGTGTCAGAAAACCTTAATTGTAAACAGTGCTACTAGTGCCACCTATCATAATATGGAAGTCGTGGCCACAGATTGAGGACAATAAACCATGGGGTTTGGAATGAAAGCCTTTCAAGCCCCACTCCTGCTGTGGTTCTAAGAAGTCAACCAGCTTCTGATGGCAGATTTTTGTGGCCATCTGGCATACCATGGATGGTTTGATCAATTAAAGAAATCTCTATATATAAAAGTCAAATGGTGTGTGCGTGTGTGTATGTATGTTCCCTTATTCCTTCCACACCATTTGAGCTAGAGACTTGAAATTTGGTACAGTTATAGGCTTTAGGGTCCTAATAAGAGTAAGAATCGAAAATTTTTCAAATCTCACCTCTTACACCCCCTAGGGGTGAAATTTTTTACAGCCCATTAACATCAGCTGGGCAGCAGGTTAACACCTGCTGTTCTCTGTGACATAGTTATGATGTAATAATACCCCCTCCAACGGACCCCACACTCTTTCAGCTCTCTCCCCCTTCCCCCCCTCCAACGGCCCCTGCACTTGCTCAGCTCTCTCCCCCTCCCCCCTCTCCAACGGCCCCCCACTTGCTCAGCTCTCTCCCTCCTCCCCCCCACTCCAACAGCCCCCCCACTCGCTCAGCTCTGTCCCCCTCCCCCCTCCAACGGACTCGAGCAACGTTATGCCGCTTAATTACTTGAAATTACTTAGACAAAATGAGACTTCTGAACAAAATTTGTATTAATAAAAAACATTGTAGTCTTTTTACATCCCAGTTTCCAATTACAAATACCCCGAGCAACGCCGGGTATTTTTGCTAGTAATAAAATAAAACAGACTTTCCAATGCTCTGGCACCATAAGCCTGCACAATGTGTGTCACTCCATGATTTTATATCCATTGTCTTTGTCCCCCTTCTCCAATTCCTCTTCAGTTGGCTAGTCACAGTCACAACTTAATTTGAAACAAGCAGCAACAGGTTCTCTGGGGCAAGGCCTGTCTTCCATATGTTTGTGATAAGTGCTGAACAATGAGGCCCTAACCTTGTTAGGTTTTTTTCCCCCCACCATTTCTGTAATATAAATAATAACTGTTTAACAATAAAAGAGGATACAGCCGGTTTGTTGTTTACAAATATGAAGGATGCCTCACTTTTCTGAAGCTCTGCTTCTACATTCTCAGACTATGTCCTTGGATAGACTTCTTCAATATACATAGGGAGTACAAGGCTGTGATCAAGGCAACACAATGCAGCTGGAAGAGGAGCACAGAAAAAAGGAAATGGGAATATAGCACAGATTACACCCATCCATTCCTACAGTTTTCTGGCACAAATACAGAGCACCGTGTCACGCAACGACTATTTTCATTCTCTAAACAGAAATCGTTGCCGCACAGGTTCTCTTAATTGTTGCTTGTAATTTTTTTATGACAGTTATCAGCAAATTGAGTTCAATGGGTTCATTCAACAGCAAAGACTGCCCTGATTGTCCTAACCTTGCTCAAGTGGGTGTGAACACACACATGCAAAGATTGCAAAACAAACTACTTTAAAAAATAAGCAAACAACAACAACAAAGACCTATCACACATCTGCTGCAAGGCCTGGAAGTTCTTCCAAAATTTGTAATTCCCATCAGCAGATGACATTGTGCTGTTAAATAGAGCATTACTTTGGCAACAGTGTTTACACTTCTTTGGTTCAGGAGCAATTGGTGTAATGACTTCAGGGGTTTTGGTGATGGAAAATGTTTGAAACTGAAGGAAAAAATATCTGGCTGTTCTGTATTGTCCTTGAGGACTTTACTGTGTGCTGTCACTTTAACTGCTTAGCAACAGATTGATAGTCTCTCAAATCAACCATTTCAAAGCAGCGAGCACAGTATATAAAATGCTTTCTGTCCTAATTCAAGAGATGGCACTTGGGAAGCAATGTAAGCATCAGACTAAAGGTTTTTAGATGTAGTTAATTATATCAGAGACAACATGAGAACCAGGACCACAAATAGCTTCTTCTTTTTAACCCTCAAAATCATGAGAGATCGACCATAGATTAGCAAATCAGCAGCTGCAAAAATGTAATAATCCAAAACTAAAATGAGTTGGCAAACACTTGAAAAGATAAGATATGACACCTTTTAAAAATGATTTGCAAATTTAATCCTAGATATTTTATTTTAAATAAAAATCTCGTTTCTAAGTCAAGGGATTCATTTCCAATAATTTCCTAGTATGGGCAGTCCTCGATCTTACAACGTTCGATTTATGATGAACAGCATTTACAACGCTTCTGAATTGACTGATTCAACTTACAACAATTGGTTCCAACTTTACGACACGCAGTCCCACAATGGAGTGGATTGCAGCTCCTAGTTACGACATTTTGACTTGCAATGCAATTTTCAGGAACCAATTGTGTCGCAAGTCCAAGGACTGCCCATAGTTTGTTATTTTGATTTTTGACTATATTTTGGCAAAGTTAGGATAGCTGGCTGCTCTGGTTGAGTGGGTAAAAGGAGAGGTAGTAATAGCAGTTAAAATAATGTGTGTGTATATATATTTTACAGATCATATGGCGAACAAGCCAGATCCCTGAATTGCTCATATCCAGACAGTTTAACACTTAGGTTTTCTAATAGAGGTGGAACACTTAAGGGATGTGAAATGTTGTTAAGGCACATTAGCTGGAATCCAGTGAAAAACATTTTTAGCTCTTCTTTTATAAAATGAAGTTTTATGTTTGCAATTTTTAAGGACCCAATAGTTATGTGGTAACTATTTAGGTAAACTACAGCCAAGAGATGGAGAGCCAACCCAAATTTTTTTTGTCCAGGCAGCTGGTTGAAATGATAAAAGGCAAATGTCATCAAACTATCACCAAAAGGGCATCTCAGAGTTCAATCAATAAATACAAAAGCACTTCCTGAGTGACTCCCCAAACCACTGGTTCCTCTCTTTAAGAGAGCAATTAGTCACAGCTGAGACCAGCTCTGTTTCTGCATAGCTGGGTTCCTTGGAAATGCAGTGTGGACACCTTTAACTCTCTTCCTGCCCAAAACAAGATGAGATTATACAATTCATAATAACTGCAAGGTTTTCTCTTACATTTTATGCTTTGGTGCTCAGATAACAGACTGATAAGAGAAGTCAAAATGCCTGGACATAATATACGTTCTCTATTCCCTTCTGTTGTGATTTCTACTTTGATAATTCCTATCAAGCTGTCCTTATTTGCTTCAGTAAAATGCTAGACAACGAGTCCTGCCCTGGTTACTAAATAATGAATGCTACAGTGCTTCTTACTTGAGCCCGCTGCTTCTGCGCAGCTATGTTTGTTCCTCCTGCAGGGCAGTTTGGAACACTTCTGAGGTCCTCTGAACTGAAGTTTCCCTATCAGTCAATATGGCAGTCAACCATCAAGGTAGCTATTGCTCCAGGTCTCCAGGTGCTGTTACTGAACCCTCCGAGGCTCTGAGTTCACTTTTAGATGCTATAATTGTCAGTCCTTCTCTGGCAAACTGAACAGTTGCCTGGCTCTGATGTCTTTTGGGATCATTATCACCCAATAGCCTCAGTCAAGATCATGGCTCCTCAACACTAGGCACTGTACAAACTCAGAGTGGGCAAGTTTCTTTCTCTGTTATTCCAGGGATTTTTATCATGTTCATTATGACGGTGTCTAGGCACCTGGATTATTCTAAGAGTTGGATTTAAAGGATCAGTTGCTTTACCACCACTCTGGAGGAAAGGGGAGTGAGTTTTGCATTTTTCCTGAAGTCAAGGAGGGTTTGCAGTTATTCTAACCCCTTGAAGCCGGTTCCACAACTGTCGGCCAGCTGCTGAAAAAGGGCCACCTGCACTCCTGAGTCTTACCCTCTGAGGAACTTAGTTATCCTGAAAGGTAATAGCTGTACCCAGAGACATGGCAGCTAGCTACAGCAGGGCAGGATGCTGTCAGAGAAGCTTATGGCTTACTAACTCCCTGCATCAACCCCAATGCAAGTCGGGGTTGCTCCAAGTTGCTCCAGTCAGATGTGGTCCCTTAGGCACCGTATGCCAGCTGGGGGTGGCCTGAGCACATAATGCTTCAACCAGACCCCTAACAACTCTGAAAACACCCAACATGTCTCTCTCTGCTCCCAGCATGCCCTCTGTGCTGCCTTTTATTTCTTCCAGACACCAGAGAAATGTTAGTGACCACCAGAGATGGGCCGAAGACAAAATTCTGATTAAACTAACACCTTTTCAACAGTGACACATTGTACATGACTATCATGGTGCTAAGCAGAGAGGTTTGGAAAACAACCAACCCTTACAATACATATTAAGAATATAATAACATTACCACGATTCCTAGAATGATAGTCCTAGGATACCTGAAGATATCTCTTTTTCAGTGTTCAGTCTTATCTGCTAACCCTCCCTATGTCCAAAAAGTGGGGAGGAGAGAAACTGTGCTCAGGACAATGCAGGACAGTTCATAAGTACTCTAAGGAGTTGCCATTATTCAGTTGCAAATTGAAACTCAGGAGTTACTATCAACCCAATTTTGGCATTTGTTCAGTCATCTTATAGGGCCTATTTAGCTACAAGAATGGGAATATTTCCATTTTCCTGGGCAACATTCCTTCTGCCACATTTACCTAACTGCAAGGATTGTTACCAACACAAACACTTGCAGATGTAGATGACAATGGTAGAGGTGGAGCAGTAGCAGTGGCTGAACATACCTTCATATCCGATATGCCAACTCCATGGGAAATTGGGCTTGTTTTGGCTTAATTGGCTTGTGAGTTACTTGTTGATGGGTTTTGGCTTGTTGCTTGTTTGGCTTGTAGCTTGTTGCTTCTTTTATTTGTTGATCAGCTCCTGGCAAGCAGGGGCAAAGGGGGGCAAGGGAGGCGAGAGTCAGGAGTGCACAGTGGTCCCACCACAGTCCCAGACTGAACACCGGGGGCATCTAGACACATATAGTGTTGGGGTTCTTAGGAATTGCATTATTTTGGCCTTATTTTGAAAGGGGATTAGCTTGATTTTTGGCTTATTGTGAAAGTTGGGGTGCTTATTTACTGCATGAAAGTTGACAACTGTGCCTCCTATTGTTCTTGATACACAGATTGCACAAATTCATTTCTCTGGATTGGGATGCAGCACAGCAGTATAAGGGACGGGTAAACCAATTTGGATAACATTGGAATTTATTTACCATGGACCAAAACTGAAACCCAACTGGAAGCATTTTAAAGGATGGGAAAAATAAGTTTGTTTAATGTAATCCACTGGTGAGTGTGTTACAGGTCCCCTTCTGCAGTGATCCACAGAGGATATGAGTCTGTTACAGCCCTACCTAACAACCTCATGCTATAGTACCTCTTGGTTTAGGTCTGGAAGTCACTGATTGAATCCCTACTTTGTTGGGCATGACTGTGACATCACATTCACTTTCTGCATATTTTATTTTCATCTATTTCTTCATTTCCTGATTTGGGCCAAGACCAGAAGCAGAACAGCAGAGATACAGCTGAGGACAGGGGGAGCGAGAGGTAGGCATATTATATAAGCACCAGCTACATAACAGGTAGTTGAAAAGTTTGTTTTAATCACAAATGACCCTTTTTCAAAGTTGGAACTTTGCATGACATTTTAAACCCGTCCTCCCTTTTTTTTGACATGGAAAACTTAGTCTACTTCGCCCCCCCCCCCATCCCCTACCCCTCTTCATGGCTGAATTAAGGAGAAGGGGGGGAAGATAAGAGATAACTCAAGCATTTTGTTTTAAAAGTTTTATGAAAAATTTGAAAAACAAAAATGTTATGTTTTGAAATTTGTGGATTGAAAGATACTTCATTTTTATAATTCTTTCCACACCATTTTCAAGCAGCTCAGGTATAACTGTTATATGACATACAGTGAACTCCCTCTTCTCCCTGGGTTTTTCTGCTAGTCCCTATTCCATTTTCTAATTTCCACTGTAATATTCGAAGCTTATTTTTCCCTTTCAGACCTCTCTCTTACTGAGAGAGCCTTTCACATCCATTACCAAATCACTAAAGGGAGCTTTTTGGACAGTTTTTGTTGGGGTTTCTCTTAAAATTTAGACCATTTAAAAACAATATAGCTGAACAAATTTACTGATCTATATATATAAAAGTCAAATGGTGTATGTATGTATGTATGCATGCGTGTATGTATGTATGCGCGGATGTATGCTTACTCCTTCCACACCGTTTGAGCTAGAGACTTGAAATTTGGTACAGTTAGAGGTCTTGGGGTCCTAATGACCGTAAGAGTCGAACATTTTTCAAATCTCACTTCTGACGCCCCCCAGGGGTGAAATTCTTTAAAGGCCAATCACATCAGCTGGGCAGCTGCTGTTCTCTGTGACATAGTTATGATGTCATAATACCCCCTCCAACAGACACCGCACTCGCTCAGCTCTCTGCCCCTCCCCCCTCCACCGGACCCCGGAATCCCTCAGCTCTCTGCCCCCTCCCCACCTCCGACAGACCCGAGTTGGGTTTGGTCGGAGGGTAAGTGAGGTAGGGGTGTCGGGTTTGGTCGGGGGGGGGTGAGGTGGGGGTGTCAGGTTTGGTCGGGGGGTAAGTGAGCCGGGGGTGTTGGGTTTGGTCTGGGGGGGGTGTGGGAACGTGTCTGGGTGGGTGAGGGGTGAGGTGTGGGTGTTGGGGTTGGTCAGGGGGTGTTGGGTTTGGTGGGGGGGTAAGGTTGGGGTGTTGGGGTTGGTTGGGGTTGAGGGGGGAGGGGTCGGGGTTGATCGAGGGGTAAGTGAGGTGTGGGTGTCGAGTTTGTTTGTGGTGGTAGGTAGGGGTGTCGGGTTTGGTTGGGGGGGGAAGTGAGGTGGGTGTGTCAGGTTTGGTCTACGTGGGGGTGAGGTGTGGGTGTTGGTCAGAGGGTGTTGGGGTTGGTAGGGGGTAGACGTGGGGGTGTTGGGTTTGGGTGGGGGGGGAAATGTGAGTCGGGGTTGGTCGAGGGGTAAGTGAGGTGGGGGTGTCGGGTTTGGTTGGGGGGGTGAGATGGGGGTGTCAGGTTTGCTCTCTCCCCCATCCAATGGACCCCGCACTTGCTCAGCTGTCTGCCCCCTCCCCACCTCCGACTGACCCGAGCAACGCCAGGTATTTTCGCTAGTAGATTATATAAATCTGGTTAGTAAAATCTGAAGGGTGGGTTCTCCAGTCAGTTTTTAACAGTCAGGCTCTTTTACTAGTGTTTGGGTTCAGTAAACCAACAAACTACAGAACTTCATCTCTTGTCCCTAGTGAGCTGAGCTACCACCATGAGTAGTACGGAAGAGTCATTCTTTCCTTTTTCTTGACATTGTCTATTGCCAAATGAGTAGTGGTAAATATTAGCTCAGAGACAGTTCTCTTTCTGCCTCTGGTCACTGTGTTTCAGTTGTGAAATGTAGTATCTTTCAAGTGTGACTGGGATGTCATTTCAATATAGTTTGATAAAAATAGATGCGGGTGAAAGGAAGAGGAACAGCCAGGGGAAGTGGCCAGGGACCATCTCTTGCAGTCGCAGCACGTGTGTAATGTTTCTGTGCAATCGTTTTTGTCTCCGACAGCCTGGGCTGCTATAGAGGTAGTTAGACCAGGAAAAAGTCTAAGCACCATGCACATTTATGGAGCTATATACATAGTAATGATAAAAACAACAAAAAAAGGCACTTTCCTCACCCTTTCTCCTAGGCTATAATTATCAAAGCAGGCTGCTGAAGTTAGGTGAATTGAATTCCCTTTGAATTCTAGTTGGGCACCTCCCTTAGGAATATTTGAAAAATCCTAGCCAAGGTATATGGATAAAGTGCATAAGCACTGAAGAGCTAAAGAGCTTCACAATGGAAGGCACTGACAGTGTACAACATTTGAGCTTACAAGACCCAGGAAGTACATACAGTACTACATATTCTTGTGCACCACCTAGTGGCACCTTAGTCTATTAACAATGTACACATCTATAGACTTAGAGCACTCTTGTGACAGACCATATATCTAATGATCATTCTAAAACTAAACATTAGACACTAAGGGTATTGCTCTATATTGCTTCAGTTACATTGTAGTAAGGCTCATATATGTTTTAAGGTCGGTGTGAAGACTGGAAAATTTGTTATTCTAAAAACGAAGTCTTGGATTTTATTTACTGAATGTAAGATATTTTCACTGAAGACCCAGGGTCCAGGACAGTACATTAGAGCACAGTCATTTCAACATGATATTTTTCATTAGGCCATCTAAAAGCTTCCCTCTTGCAGCAAGTGAAAAAAAATCACCAGAGAAAAATCTAATTTAACATACATCTTTCATGAATGAACATTTAACACATTAAAATTCCAACTGTCATGAATAAACCGTGCAAACATTATAGGTTTTCAAGTAGCAAACACAGTTTATCAGGTAAGCAAACTAAAAAAATTTAAGGATTACAAACAGGAAGCCATCTTTAAAATTAGTATCTGTTTATCTATACTTCTCATGTAGTAGCAAAACGTCTGTTCTGACTGCAATATTCACATTTTTATCCCTTACACCATGTATTTTCTTGCAAAGATTGCACTAGAAAAAAAATCCTACATCAGTGGATCATCTGACATGCTCTAAAAAAATCCCTCTTCAAACATCACTTGCCCCTTCTCCAAATCTATATCACAACTACTGACAAACTAAACATCTCCCACATATTTTTGGAGGCAGGTTATTGAGCTGATAAAACCACTTAACCAAAAAAAAAAGAAAAAAGATTTGTTTGAATCTATAAAAGTGTGTTTCTGGTAATAGTTATGGAACATTCATCCTGGAAAGGAGAGAAAAAGCTAAAGAGAGAATCCTTTGTGTTAGCAGAGTCAGTACTGGATCTGACAAAAGGACAGGATTTAAATTGGAAACTTCCAAGGAAAAGCTCATATGCTTCAGGAATTAGTGTGGGAATCTGGTGGGTAGTACACTTGCCTCTGAGTCAATAGTGAACTACACCTCCATTGTGGTGCTACTGACATTTAATAATGAATTCCTGACCTTCTGTGGACGTAGAAGGTTTTTTTCTTAACTGAACATCAAATTTGCTCTTTTTAGTTGGGTTAAGTGCAGCAGAAAGCAGTATTTTGATACTCTCTTTTAGGCTTCAGCTAATAATATGTGAAGCACTCAGAGGCATCATGAACATTTAAAAAAAAAATCCAGTCACTTTTGAACCTCATACAAGATTTAAATGGTTCGGTTCACATTCTGGGTGAAAGTTATATCTCAAATAGGAGAAAACTAGACATACTAATACAGAGGGGTCTTATTCCACTTATATGCTTGTGGAACTCCGTTTCCTTCTTTGAGTTACTCCTGGTTTACCCTTGTAACTGAGTGGAGAGGTAGGCCCCTGCTCTTTAAAATACCATCCAAATAGGCTTCATGGAAAACACACTATTTCCCCTCTCCCTGGTCTTCTACAGCCTCAGCTATATTCCTTTAAACATGCGCTAATTGAATTTCAGATTAGTCACCACTGGGAACTAAACTGAGCCCATCTAATTTAATGGTCAGAAGATTAACAGCTCTGTATTAGCCAGACCTTCTAACTGCAAATGCTTTCACCAAAGCAAGCAGAGGGTTGTACAGGGATACGTTTTTCTTGCTTAAAAATCAGACAGCTTCATATATCATTGGTATTAGTAAAAATGCTAATTTAGCAACTATAACATTATTAAATGTTTATTTTTCATGCAAAAAGCTGTTCTGCAGTTTTAAATAGAAAAATTATGAAAACCCAGTATTCGAATTTCTCTGCTTAGTAATTTTTACCGGTTCTATCAGCCTAGTAAATAAAGTCAGACAGTTGAATTATTATTAAACTATATAATTTATTAAGTGTGTTCATAGTGGAGGAGAACTGTGTAGCCTGGAAATACTTCATTCGGGAGAGAGAGACATGTTTCTTCCCAAGAGAGGTGATGTCTGGGGAGCCAGAAACCTAAGAGTGGGTGCCCTTGCTGGACCATGGGGAGGAAATACAGGTGCAGTCTCTCTGAATGTGACAAAAGGCCTCTCCCTGTTCTCCCCAGTACAGGTTCTGCTTTTCCTAGTGGCCCTCTCCTTTAGCCCTCATGGATGTTAGGCACAGCATTCTGTTAGTTTGCAGAGAAGACATAGTTGCAGGGAAGCTTGATTTGGTAAGGATTTGCACTTTGAAGACTTGATAGGAAAGATTAAGTTGAACATGACCTCTACACCTCAAAGACATATTCCACTAGCAGGGCAGATGAACATTTGAGGGGCTGTAATTTGCCATAAGGTGGCATGGTATTTTAGGAGGTGCATATTTACAATTACTACCATTTAAAGAACTCCACACAGGTCACCTCCTTATCCTTTTATCAGAGGAATTCTTTATCCACTGGGCTGCATCTGCTCATTCCTTTTTAGATCACAAACCCTGCGGAGACAGGGATTTGGGTTTGGTTGATCATATTTCGCTTGTAATAAGGTGCCACTTTCAGCTGCAAAGCAAGGGGCCTGATTCTCCTTTCACTGACACTGCTTTAACTTCATTGAGTTCAGTGGAGTGACTCCTGAGTCATATGAGAGAAGCCATACGTAAATACACACCTCAAACGCACACTAAGGATTTGACTACTCCTTCTGGTTTCTAATTTCGTCCTTTTGGCTTTTATTGAGCTGTGTATTGATGGAATATATCCTCTCTCCCATAGTCTGGTTTTCATTGTATAAAGCATGTTGTAAAGCAAATGGGATGGGTATAGTTTGATTTCAGGAGTGGTCATATGGCACGTATTCAATTCTGTGGAAGGCAGAATGTTGGTTTAGTGCATTGCTAGCTACAGAGCCATGTGATGTGGCTTCCTTGTTGAAACCAGACATATATGTTTACCTTAAGCCTTTCTTAATGCACCCCTCACCTTAGCATCTAGGTGTCAAGTGTAGGATAGATTGTCTCTGAAAGCAAAATGGAACGTGGGGAAGGGGCTGCATCGAAGGACACCCAATACTCAACTAGCACTAGTTAGAACCTGATGCATTCTCAGTGCCTCGCACACAGACATGCACAGGACAATGTAGTATCAACATTCTAATTATACCAGCCACATTTGCACTTCGTTTTTCTAGTCTTGTATCTAGCGATGCTGAAAATCCAGCATTGTTTAACTCCTAAATCTCCTTTTAAACCATAATTGACAATTGCTAAATAAGCACTAGTACATTTTATACAAGAAAAGCAGGAAAAACTAGTTATATGCTCCCGAAGATGGATAGATTTCAGCATTTCATACTAAAGCCTGGTGTAATGAGGCATGTGTCTCCCGACATGTGTAAAAAAAATCCTGATCTACCTCTAGAGAAAATAATTACACCAGCCCCATTATTACTTTAAGCCAATTACCTCAGATTGCAGTATTAAATATTTAATTACACAGAAAAACCAACTCACACAGCCTCAATGACCTTGCAAGTTTCATCCTCCAGGAAAAGCAGAGTCCTGTCATAAACGTAGCTTAAAATCTGCTTTAAAGAAATTGAAGCTGGGGGAGTGTGAGGAGATGGAGTGGAGTTATGCACTGAATCCTGCAAGAGGGTGGCAGATTTCTTCCCCTCCCCAACTCCCTCCAGCAACCTGTGGAGGAATTTTGGCTGAATCTTCCAGAATGATTTCTGGGGATTACATTGCAACATGGCCCCTTCCCACTGCTTCCCGCCTATGACTTAAAAGCACACTCTGTGCATATAATAAACTGGAGTCTGACTATGGCTGAATGTTGATATTGAAAGCATGCTGCTGGTTTATGTACTGTCCCAGGCTTTCCCTATGAAGATGGGCAGAGGGAAGATGAGGGTGTTGAGGAGGAAGGATTATAGTGTTCAGTTGTGGTGGATTTGGAGTCCTTTTGTAGGCCAACTGCATCAATCTAGATATTTAAGAAATATTCTATGAACATCTAGCATTTGGGCCCCCCTCTTTTTTTAAAGTCAGTTTGGGAAACAGCGTTAAATAGAATGAGAGTAATTTCTTTCCCTATCCCTTCAGAAAGACTTAAGAATTTATTTTTAAAACTCCAAACCCCTGTTTTGCACAAGGAGTGATAACATGAGGATTCAGTTGTAGCATGCCCAGGTTATAAACGAAACAGAATTAACCACATATTGTGTCCGCTGAACGCATTTTTATTTCAGGCGGTTAGAGCTTCTCACACAAGGATCCATGGGTTAATTGCTGCTTGTAACTTTTTTTTTTACAGGTATGTTTTAGATTATATGCTAGGAAATATCAATCTTCCAGTCACATTATTTGTTCATGTAGTTGCTGATCCAGACAAACAGGCATGTCTGGGGTTGTTTTAAGTTACTCTTGCATGGAACATTTTTTAACTACAGGTCTCATTTTTTAATAATCTGTCCCAAGATCTGCAATAAACCTTTGCAAACTCAGTTTTGGGCGGTGTCTTTTATATTCCAACTAGCGAAAATACCCAGCGTTGCTCGGGTCCGTCGGAGGTGGGGAGGGGCCAGAGAGCTGAGCGAGTGCGGGGTCTGTTGGAGGGGGGAGGGGGCAGAGAGCAAACCTGACACCACCACCTCACCCCTCTGAACAAACCCGACACCCCCACCTCACTTACCCCTCAACCAACCCCGACTCACATTTTCACCCCCCCCAAACCCAACACCCCCTGACCAACACCCACACCTTACCCCCCCGTAGACCAAACCTGACACACCCACCTCACTTCCCCCCCCAACCAAACCCGACACCCCTACCTACCACCACAAACAAACCTGACACCCACACCTCACTTACCCCTCGACCAACCCCGACCCCCCTCCTCGCCCCCCAACCAAACCCAACCCCCCCACCTTACCCCCCCACCAAACCCAACACCCCCTGACCAACCCCAACACCCACACCTCACCCCTCACCCACCCAGACACCTTCCCACCCCCCCCAGACCAAACCCAACACCCCCACCTCACCCCCGACCAAACCCGACACCCCCACCTCACTTACCCTCCAACCAAACCCAACTCGGGTCTGTCGGAGGTGGGAAGGGGGCAGAGAGCTGAGCGAGTGCGGGGTCCATTGGAGGGGGTGTTATGACATCATAACTATGTCACAGAGAACAGCAGCTGCCCAGCTGATGTGAATGGGCTTTAAAGAATTTCACCCCTGGGGGGCGTCAGAAGTGAGATTTGAAATTTTTTTGACTCTTACCCTGATTAGGACCCTTAGACCTCTAACTGTACCAAATTTCAAGTCTCTAGCTCAAACGGTGTGGAAGGAGTAAGCACACATACATACACGCATAAACCATTTTACTTTTATATGTATAGATATAGATATAAAAAGGACGTTTTGCTTTGTATCAGGCTATAGGTAATAAGGACTTTCCTGCTGGAACCAAGTGCAGCTGCATAGCTCAAAGGTGAATAGGCCCCAGTCCAAAGGGCAGCAGTCCAGTCGTGGGAAACAGGGTTATTATAGAATTGTGCTTGCTGGTAAGATTACCTGCAGCACCCTTACAGCGCCCAGGAATTGGCAGACAAAGTCCATCCCTGGTCAGATCCCCAATTCTATTGTCGATATAGGAATAGTTACACCCACCCAATGCCATCCGGGAATTCTTATACCAAAGGAATGCTTCTTGGGTAACTTGGGTGACTGGTCAGACTAGTCCTAGGCCATGAATCTGGACAATCCTTCTTGCTTAAGTGTCAAACCCATTTGGAAAGACAGGAGCTAAGTCCAGGAATGGATACTTTTCTCTAAGCAAGACAAGCCCTCAGTATGAGAAGCAATTCAAGGGGGAGACCCTCACATAAAGGAACTACACAGCACATAACTCAGCAACAATATACTCAGGCCCCTAAAAACCAAATACATAGATCCATCCCAGCCTGCTGTTCCATTCAGGGTACTAACCAACTCTGCTGAGGTCACAGTTGCTGGCCCCTGTTTCATGGGCTTCCCAACCAGGTTCTACTACTCTTGGCTCAGGGCTTTCTGCAGCAGATTTCAGTTCCCCTTCTCTTCTACTTGTCTGCATAAACCCAACTGGCACCACAGTATCCAACAGGACCTCCCTACCAGCTCACTGGCCCAGAAAGAACCACGTGAACCCTCCACAATCACACCCTTTATGATGCAGACAACATCAGCTGAATAAAAGGCCGATGGTGTTGACAACCGTGACATGCCTGTAAACGCTGAGTAAAATACCTGAGAATATTAAATCAACCCATGTCAAATTGATATGGGCCAGGATTCTCACCCCAGAGCAACAGGCAGAGCCTGTTTCTTGATGTTTATTTATCAAGACCAAAGGACATTTTAATCTAAACAATAGCTTACTGCAGTCTTCCTGGGGCGTATCTTGCACATCTACTGTTAAACATCTTAGGCAAGTGGATGAACTTTTATCTTTTCCTCAGGACTCTGTTTACCATTCATCGCCTGTAGATAGGATTTAGCTTCTATCAGTGAGACATAGGCAGAGTCGGAACTGGTGGAGGCCAAGTGAAAGCTGCAGTTTTTAATCACATTGTTGTTTAAAGTATTTAAGGTGATCTTTGAATTTAAAAGGATCAGATCACGGTTCTGGGGAAAAAAACAAAACAAAACACAACACCAGTACTATGCTTATCTTAGTGCTGGGGAGGGAATGTTACAAAATTAAAGATTTTCAACAACACACAAAAAAATCCAGACAAACCTGATTTACAATTGAGGTAAAATGTTGATTTTTAATTGTATCCATATTTTGCATTTCTGCAGAGAGACAAGCTTGGTTTTAATTATACTCTCTTCTGAAAGAAACCAAAAATACGGAACTCATTTCAAAGATGGCTGAAATAGAGTAGACGCTGTACATGTGTAAAAAGACACTTGTTCGCTCAAACGCCACTCAGGAAGGCTCAAGCAAGGGAAAAAGTAAAATTCTTACGCTGGCAAAGGAAAAGGCAATGTCCTTTGCAATTAATCAGAGAAAAGTAAACACATTTTATAGTCAGCAATACAATATAAGTTAAGGAAAGTATCAGATAAACTCCAGCATTGTTTGGGATATCTGATACTGTTCTCAATTAGTCTCAACTGCACAGATTATTTCCATATAAGGTAGCTTCAGCTAAAAGGAGACTCAAGAAGTGTTTTTTACAGTAGAGATGAACTGCAAATGATTTAAAGTGATTATAATGTACCTTGCATTGTTTAGAAGTGGACTTACATTTTTTCCCATTTAAAAATGTGCGGAGCATGTATGAAGCACATATTCATAATTTGACTAGTGCTCCAAATTTTTCCAGAATCAAGTAAACTAAAATGGAAGATATAAGGGACATCATGCTCTTTTAAATAGTTTCAAACATTAAAAGGATTAAGTATCTTCAAGGCAATCATAAATCATGCAGTACTTGGCCATGAGCAGGAGAGGAAAGTGAACATATGCAAAAATTGAGCTAGTTTCTTAGCATTTAAATATTATTTTTAACCATAGATCTCAAAGTGGTCTAACAAAAAGTGGAGAAATATTTTATAAGGGAGACAAGTGACTCAGTTAATAGAGTCACAGTGGGGGTAAAGCAGTAGGTTAATTAGACCTGTTATATTTCTACCATCATTATGAGGTCATATGACTAAGAAAGATGAATATGAATCAGTACTGTCTGAGCAGTGATTGACTTTGGAGCACGTTTCGTACTTCTCTAGATCACGTTTGATCTTATGATAGATTAAGATAACCTGAAGGAGAGAATCAGTTTAGCATATTTTGCCCTCTCCAGGAGCTCGCAGAAGTGGGAACACACCTACTGAATTCTGTATTTAGGCTCCTAAATAAATTAGGCCACTTATTTAGGAATTTAAATATGTACATAAAAGTCTAACTTCAGGCACCAGCTTTTTAAAAATTTGGCCCAGGTTTTCAAAGGAGACAACCTATTAGATGAAGAGACACAGACACAAACACAAACAACTAGCTCTTACATAGCATTTTTCATCAGAAGATCCCAAAGCACTTTACGGAGGAGAGAAGTATCATTATCCCCATTTTACAGATGGGGAAACTCAGGCCTGGGGTAGTGAAGTGACTTGCCCAAGGTGATGCAGCAGACCTGTGGCAGTGTCAGAAATAGAACCCACCTCTTCTAAGTGCTAGCCCAGTGTACTATCCAGTAGGCAGCACTGTCATTGTAAATGGCTGGACTGATAATAGACTAGAAGAGGTTAGGGAAATGTTTCTGGAATTGAAGTTGTATTCATTTACAGTGGCTCAAAGCCAGGCAGCTGTGCACAAAAATAAGAGAATAAACCAGATCATCAGGATACAACTCTCCCTCTTTTGAATACCATATTTTTACTATCTACTAAGGCCACTCTCTGCCTATTCCTGGAGGTATCGGCCAAGTATATGTGCAGGCAGTGCACTCCTCAAAAGTCTAGATTGCTTAAAACTAGAAATCATTACATTTTAAGCAAGCAAAAATGAATCCAATGCCAAGTTCTGTAATAGACAGAGTTTGGCTCCCATTTTCCAAAAGGTCCAGCATCTAAGCTGGTTATCATAAGTATTTTTGCTGATCGGTAAACACAGTGTAATTTGTTGTCCTAGAGATTATTTGCAATTAAAAACTTATTAACAAAGTGCAATGATAATGAGAGGGATAAAATGCCAAGCTGTGGAATTACTTAATTATGTGAAATACTTTTACCAAACCCCAGGCTCCATGGAACATTTTTTTCCTCTCTCTAACGAACAATCAGTTCTTGTTGAATTCTAATTAGCTTCACTAATGTTGATTCCACTAAACTATTAGTGGCAGAAAATGCAAAATGAATGTTTCCATTAAACAACCGCCTTCAGGTACAAATGAGCTCTCTAAACTGCAGAGTGAATTGCAGAACTTTTACATCTCCAGCAATCACAGAAGACAGCTGTAGGTTATCTTTAAGGGCCAAGAAATCTAACTCTAATGGTGAAGTGACACACAGAATAATACATTGGTTACATCTATACTTGGAGCTAGGAGTGTGATTCCTAGCTTGAGTAGACATACTGGTGCTAGCTCTGAATGAGACAGCGCTCTAAAAATAGTATAGCGTAGTAGCATGGGCAGCAGCAAGTGCTGGCACTGGCTAACTGCCTGAGTATGTACCCACAGTGTCCTGGTAGGTTTGTACTGGTAGGTGGCTAGCCCATGTTCACCATTGCCTATGCTACTGTGGCTACACTACTAGTTTTAGCATGCTAGCTTGGTGGGAGCTAGTGTGAGTATATCTACTCAAGCTGAGAATCACAGCCCCAGCTCCAAGTGTAGATATAGCCCTTGATTTAGTAGACACTTCGTGATGCCTAAGGTATCGCCCAGTGTTTGCATGTAAAGCAAACTCAGTTTGGATACTTAGGCTTGTTTTATCTGGATATACGGCTGGAATCTAACAAGAACAGGCTTGTAGGAAATTTTCTGGCTAGATCCAGGTTGGAAGTGTTTCAAGAATAGCCTCTCTTGTGGCATTTCAGAATTTTTGCTGAGATCAGGAAGTCAAGAGGCATACCAAACTTAAAAGACAAATCTTCCAACACCCACTCCCAAGCCTGAAAAATACAGTTGTGATTTGAGTGAAGGTTCTGGTTAGCTACATAAACAAGATTACACCCCATTTCTTATTGCTGAGTAGGATAAAGAGTGCCATACTTCTCATCTACCTTAATTCGTTTCACCCTCGGATTCTAGGTATTCCCTGTTAGACCATTAGCTTAGTCCCCCTCTAACGGATGTTTACCAGTTTGCTGTATCGAACCCAAGCTTTAGTTCCCAAGTTCTTTCAAACTCAACGGGTCTGGCAGGTTGCAATAATAAATGATACAAAATGAAATTAATAAAATGACCAAGACATATTCCTAAAACTGCCCCTTCACCTGAAGTATTAAGAAGTTTAATTAATGTTGCAGATGTTCAGGCTAATTTAGCTACAGTAAACCCTCAATTTAACGGAACTCGATTTAACGGACTTCGGATGCAACGGACAAAATTTCTGAGCAAGTCTGATGCATCCGAAATCCATTTCTCACGGGCGGGCTGCCAGCTCCCGGCTCCCGTCCGAGTCCCGCCAGCGGGCGGGCTGCCGGCTCCCGGCTCCCGCCCGAGTCCCGCCAGCGGGCGGGCTGCCGGCTCCCGCCCGAGTCCCGCCAGCGGGCGGGCTGCCGGCTCCCGGCTCCCGCCCGAGTCCCGCCAGCGGGCGGGCTGCCGGCTCCCGGCTCCCGCCCGAGTCCCGCCAGCGGGCGGGCTGCCGGCTCCCAGCTCCCGCCCGAGTCCCGCCAGTGGGCGGGCTGCCGGCTCCTGGCTCCCGCCCGGGTCCCGCCTGCGGGCGGGCTGCCGGCTCCTGGCTCCCGCCTGGGTCCCACCTGCGGGTGGGCTGGCTGGCTGGCTGCCGGGTCCCGCCCGAGTCCCGCCAGCGGGCGGGCTGGCTGACGGTTCCCGGCTGCTGGGACCCGGGCGGGCTGGCTGATGGCTCCCGGCTGCCGCCTGGGTCCCAGCAATGGGCAGGCTGCGGAGCTGCCGCCCCGACCCTGTGGTAGGCGAGCTGCTGCTCCGACAGCTCGGGTTTTTTTTTATTATTAAATAACGGACTTTTTGATTTAACGGACACCCCCTCGCCCGAATTAGTCCGTTAAATGGAGGTTTTACTGTATTTGCAAAAGGCAAAATTGACTAGTTGTTAAAGCACGTTTAAAGGTAACTATGGCAGAAGTGTGTGAAATACTAAATCAAGTTCAACAAATGCAAGTTCTGAATAGGACCAAAAAGGTCCTATTTTTCAAATATAAACAATATTTTTAAAAATGCAAGAACTGAATTATTGAATTTTTTCCTAGGCGAGAATAATTTTTTTAAGCAAAAATAGTCAGAATTAGTAAAGCAGGTCTATTTATTAACAACTAACTATACAAATAAAACCAGGTGAAAACACAGTTTTCCTGTGTTGGATGTAAAAATACTAATTTTATTTAATTTTATGTGGAAAAAGTGCAATAGCACCCCTACCACTGCTGGCACTTAACATTAAAAAGGTTTGCAGAGCAGTTTTTAAACTAAGAGATGGGAGAAAGCTTATTGTTGCAGAGGAGAAAGTGGATTGGACAGAGAGAGAAGTGTAAAAAACCTGATTTAAGTGAACTAATCTCTATGTGGATTAGGCTTCCCCCTATCCCCCCCCCCCAAAAAAAAAAGAAAAAGAAAAAGAAAAAGAATTTTTTCTTCAAATAACCTAAACATGGTTCCGGATTTTATTAATGGAATGATCAGAGCAGGAATTCCTCTGCATAAAATATGTTAAGAAAGTCTTTATGCTGAGACAGAAAATAGCTTCTTGCGTTTAGCATAAAAAAGTTGGATATACGGTAAGTCCTGTAGAATACAGGCTTTGTTCTCTCCAGTGTTAAATTGGCCTGATCTCCCTGACTCTGAAATATCTGACTGTAGAGTATTGTTAGTTACATGCCTGTACGAATGAGAGCTGACTTAGCACGCTTCTCCCTGTAGCCTTTTCTGGGAGCAAGTGGGAGCAATGAGGAAAGTCACACAGTTTTAAAGTTATGTCCTGGTTCAGAGAAGGCAATGGAAAAGAGCTTACAGAGTTAGACATCAGTTTCTATTTTTTGTTGCTGTGGTTATAAGTAGGATGTAATCATACAGTGATGCTGCTCCCATCACACCATGAACGATGTGCAAGGCCTGTGTCAGCTCCAGCTGGCTCTTGTTTTATTCAGAGGAATTTGCTGTAGATTCCAAAATCTATAGTCAGTTTTTAAAATCTCTTCCCCCAGAGTCCCGCAGAGAAATATGTTCTGTTACGTTACAACTTCCTCCATCTCCTTCTGCTGAACTAAATGGCAACACTAATAAGAACATAAAAGGGCCATACTGAGTCAGACTAAAGGTCCATCTAGCCCAGTATCCTGTCTACCGACAGTGGCCAATTCCAGGTGCCCCAGAGGGAATGAACAAAACAGCTGATCCATCCCCTGTCGCCCATTCCCAGCTTCTGGCAAACAAAGGCTAGGAACATCATCGCTGTCCATCCTGGCTAATAGCCTTTGATGGATCTATCCTCCGTGGACTTAACTAGTTCTTTTTTGAACCTTGTTATAGTCTTGGCCTTCACAACATCCTTTGGCAAGGAGTTCCATAGGTCGACTGTACATAGTGTGAAAAAATACTTCCTTTTGTTTGTTTTAAACCAGCTGCCTATTAATTTCATTTGGTCACCCCTTGTTCTCGTGTTATGAGGAGTAAATAACACTTTCTTATTAACTTCCTTCACACTAGTCATGATTTTATAGACCTCTATCATGTCCCCCCTTAGTCATCTCTTTTCCATGCTGAAAAGTCCCAGTCTTATTAATCTCTCCTCATATGGCAGCTGTTCCATACCCCTAATCATTTTTGTTGCCCTTTTCTGAACCTTTTCCAATTCCAGTATATCTTTTTTGAGATGGGATGACCACATCTCCACATAATATTCAAGATGTGGGCGTACCATGGATTTATGAGGCAATATGATATTTTCTGTCTGATTATCTCTCTCTTTCTAAATGAATCCCAACATTCTGTTCGCTTTTTTGACTGCCACTGCACATTGAGTGGATATTTTCAGAGAACTATCCGCAATGACTCCAAGATCTCTTTCTTGAGTGGTAACAGCTAATTTAGACCCCATCATTTTACATGTATAGTTGGGATTATGTTTTCCAATGTGCATTACTTTGCATTTATCAGCATTGAATTTCACCTGATATTTTGTTGCCCAGTCACCCAGTTTTGAGAGATCCTTTTGTAGCTCTTTGAAGCCTACCTGGGATGTAACTATCTTGAGTAGTTTTGTATCATCTATAAATTTTGACACCTCACTATTTACCCGTTTTTCCAGATCGTTTATGAATATGCTGAACAGGACTGGACCCAGTAAAGATCTCTGGGGACACCACTATTTACTGCTCTCCATTCTTAAAACTGACCATTAAAACTACCTCCCCCCCCCATCTTTTAACCAGTTACCAATCCATGAGAGGACCTTCCCTCTTAGCACATAATAGCTTGCTTTCCTTAAGAACCTTTGGTGAGGGACCTTATCAAAGGCTTTCTGAAAATCTAAATACACTATATCCACTGGATCCTTCTTGTCCGCATATTGTTCTTTATTATAGCTTCAACCAGTTTGCCCGGTACAGAAGTCAGGTTTACAGCCCTGTAATTGGTACAGAAGCTGATTTAAATGGTAGGTTACTGACTACAGTTAGAAGTTTTGCATTTTCACATTTGAGTTTCTTCGGAACTCTTGGATGAATACCATCTGGGCCTCATGACTTACTACTGTTTAGTTTTGTCAGTTTGTTCCAAAACCTCCTCTAATGACACCTCAATCTGGGATAGTGCCTCAGATTTGTCACCTAAAAATAATGGTCAGGTTTGGGAATCTCCCTAACATTCTCAACCATGAAGGCCAAAGCAAAGAATTCATTTAGTTTCTCCACAATGGCCTTATCTTCCTTGAGTGCTCCTTTAGCATCTTGATCATCTAGTGGCTCCACTGGTTGTTTAGCAGGCTTCCCGCTACTGATTTATTTACAAAAAAATTAGCTCTTACTTCTTGAGTCCTTGGCTAGCTGTTCTTCAAATTATTTTATGGTCTTCCTAATTATATTTTTATACTTCATTTCCCAGAGTCTATTTTCCTAACTAGGATTTAACTCCCACCCTTTAAAGGATGCCTTTTTGCCTTTTACTGCTTCTCTTCCTTTGTTGTTTAGCCACGGTGGCTCTTTTTTGGTTCTCTCAGTTGGTATCAAGGGGCGACCGTAATACAAGTAAATAGTAATAGTTGTTATTATGCCCCTCAACAATGTGACCTTCATCACTTCTGGGGTATCATCATCCAAATAAACAATCAGCCCGCCTGGCTACAAGAGTCTGATAGAATAAATTGTCTCTTCATCACAGTTGGCCTGGTTTTATCTAGTGGCCTTGTTTAATTTATCGAACAACTGAAAGTGCGTTGTGAAATGTTAACATTTAGAACCGTATGAATCAGAGCTGTCTGTGGCTTTCCTCTTCATCAGATCTTTATTCCCAGTTATTTTCCTGAGCTCTGACTCATTCTGGGGGGGTCAGGGTACAAAGATCAACGGGTAACTAAACAAAAAGGTCCAAGCTCAATTGTACCTGGGTGGATCTTTGGCTGCTCTGGCCCCAGGATTTCCACCAGGGTTATGACTAGCTCCAGTTGACTGTACTGCGGGCTGGGAGAAGGGTAGCTTCCTCCCTTCCTCTTCTGGAAACATGCACTATATTCACCCTCAGTTTCTGCAAGCTGTGTTGCAATACCCAGGGCAACTCCCTTGAGCCAGAGACCTCTCCAAATAAGACCTTTGCACACTCCTGACATAAACAAACTCCCCTGCTCAAGATTTCTCCTTCCAGGGTCTCTCAGTGCTGGCTCTGTAAGACACCTTCAATCACTGCCCAGGCTCCATCTAGGGAAAGGCTCAGCCACTCCTGCTCTCTGTGCACTTTATAGGAAGACCTACAATCTTCATCCCAGTTCTGCTACTGGGGAAAAGAGAGGTCTTTTATATTCCTACCCCCTTTCCTGTCATGAATTACTGCCATACCCACAACTGCCATCGGTCCTTCTGGGTGGTGCCTTGGTTGCTTCAGCAAAATTGGACCAAGTCATAAGCTTGCCTTAAAGGACCCATCACACTGTTACCCTGGCCTCCCTTACATGAGTTTGCAAAGCCCAAAACATAGTAGGAAGTGCAGTGCTTTGGCTGTGCAGTTGGACTGTGTTGCAGAAAGAGCTTGTGCAGTGAGAAATGTCGGTGCGTTGTGCTGTGGATCTCACCACCAACTCTGTGCTACTCACCTTTGACGGGGGAATGTATTGAACCCAGTGCAACTAATGGATGGAATAACTAAGGATCTGAAGTGTGCTTGGCTTCTGTTTTGGAAGGCAGGGTTCTGGGTAGCAGGCAGCAGATCAGACTGAGTGACTGGCCCGTAGCAGGCTCCCTCTGCTATTTAGTGTAGTTGTTAAATACAAGTTCTCTGGGACTCCATAAGAACAACAATACAATCAGCAGCTCCATGCTGAGCATGGATATACTGTCCCAGTACCCAACATCAGAGGAAGCAGCAGCTCATGCGCTCTCTCTTTCCTTTGTGAATATGCCCTGGTCCCATTTGCTGACGGAGGTGGAGACAAGAACATTCTCCTACCCTCTGCATACAGTGTTTTTTTTGACAGGCAGAGCAGAGCCCTATAACTTGAGCTTTGCTGGTGGGACCAAGATCTGACCTTGTGCAAAGGCTGTTTTTGGAGGAGGAATTGATGTGGGTACATACAAATTGGAGGTAGGGTACATTGCTATCCTCCTAGTACTTATCCAACAGGTTGGTGCAGAACAACATACACACACAAAGCAGTATGATTAAGATGAATTGCTCTGGCAAAAGGTCCTGGATTAACATCCCAGGACACAAATCCTAGGTTTATCTACAAAACAGACATAGCAGCAGAAGTACAAGCTTTCATCAGATGATTGTACCAGTGTGACTTAGAGGGACAATCTCTAGGACAATCTGCATGTATTGCAGCAAGCCCTTACACTGAGGTACTCCATGCTGTTGCTATTTGTCCCAGAAGGCAACTATTCTGCCCCTTTAACATTCTCCCTGTCTCCCATCCCATTTTGGATTAGAATTTCTCCGTTTGTTTTTGTTTCTGTCTACATGAGTGATCAGGATTTAAAAGTATGAAGCTAAATGAAAACACATAAGGAGATTTGTTTCCCTCTCTCTCTCACACACATTTCCTGTTGTTATGAAACCAACAAGCATCCTTCTTTAGAGGTCACATCATAATTACCCAGCCCAGGATGGGGGAGGGGGAAATTTGCATCCCACATGCGACATTTAAGTTCCTTTCACAGGCTGTACACTTCTGGGTTTGCTTTTTCCTACTACCCCGGGATCTCTTTTATAGTTTCCCTTGATTGTTCATTTATGCTTTCAGACTTTGGATCCAAACTGCTTCTTATGCTTTGGTGATTCAATCACATGTGCAATTTTCTCTCTTTGTGGGCAAAAGGTTTTATCCTGCAGCTCATAAATTAATATCCTGTCGCACCCCCTAACCCGCCTACATCTTCTGAAGCCCAGTCACTTTCCTGATTACCTTGACTTATCCAATATACAACATATCTTCTTTTGGATACCTTGTCTCATATTCATTTCTCTTGCATAGAGAAATCACTTTGTCCTCTTTTCTGCTGGAACAAGGCCCAGCCATCTTTACCATTATTGTACTCTAAGCATCTTCTTTCATATTTTATTCGGACAGCAGCACATTTGGGAAATAGAAAAGGTGGATAATTTTTAGTGGCTCCCAACTTTTATGCCCTTGGGACTTCAGATTAAATTCCCTCAATAGTTTGAAGGATTTCTAGCAGTGGAAATGGTACTTTGCCCTCCAGCCTCTTTGCACAGTGTGAGGAAACTTCACTCCTCCCTGGTTTCTGGGAGTGGGTGGAAGAGCTTTCTCTCCCATGATGGGAGCTGGGCTCTGTACTTACTAATCTGCTTGATACCAGTTCAGTGAATAGAATGCCAGTTAGCAGGTTCTGACATCTTACAGTGTTGTTACCCTATTATTAAAATCTGCTGGCAACCCACCCCAGGGCTGTTATCCACAGGCTGAAAACAACAGGGAAGGTGGGGGGGAGGGGGAAGGAGGAGAGGGGGTGGCGTGTTGATTTAGAGAATCTTTCCCCTGGTTGAGAACGTAGACACCAGTAACAGTAGTATTTAGAGAAGACCGGATTGAAATGCCAAAATCAAACAAACAAAAAAAAATGTTAAGAAATCTGTACAGGAAAATGAAAATCAGGAAGCGAGTTCACGAACTGGAAATCCCATCAGTTAGCCCAGTTCCATTTATGGTATCAGGAATACTCAAAATATGAATATTGCATGGTATGGCTACATTTTACTGACTCAGGAAAAATATTGTGGAGTCATCGTGGATAGTTCTCTGACAACGTCCACACAGGGTGCAGATACAGTCAAAAAAGCAAACAGGATGTTAGGAATAATTTAAAAAGGGATAGAGAATAAGATGGAGAATATCTTATTGCCCTTATATAAATCATGGTGCACCTGCCTCTTGAATACTGTGTACAGATGTGGTCTCCTCATCTCAAAAAAGATATACCGTATTTTTCGTCCTATAGGACGCTCCGGCGTATAAGACGCCCCCGAGTTTTTAAATAAAAAAGCCGGGGGGAAAAAAAAACAAAAAAACCACCACCACACAAAAAGCGCCGCTTTTTTCGCGCCGCTCTCCCGTCCCCGCCGCGCGGCGGGGAGGGGGGAACTGGGACGCTCCCGGCAGCCCGCCCGCGGCGGGGAGGGGGGAACCGGGGCGCACATTCGCCCTATAAGACGCACCAACTTTTCCCCTCCCGTTTTGGGGAAGAAAAAGTGCGTCTTATAGGGCGAAAAATACGGTACTGGCATTAGAAAAGGTTCAGAGAAGGGCAACTAAAATGATTAGAGGTTTGGAACAGGTCCCATATAAGAAGTGATTAAAGAGGCTAGGACTTTTCAGCTTGGAAAAGAGGAGACTAAGGTGAGATATGATAGAGGTATATAAAATCGTGAGTGGTGTGGAGAAAGTGAATATGGAAAAGTTATTTACTTGTTCCCATAATATAAGAACTAGGGGCCACCAAATTAAATTAATGAGCAGCAGGTTTAAAACAAATAAAAGGAAGTTCTTCACACAGCGCACAGTCAACCTGTGGAACTCCTTGCCTCAGGAGGTTGTGAAGGTGAGGACTATAACAGGTTTTAAAAGAGAACTGGATAAATTCATGGAGGTTAAGTCTATTAATGGCTATTAGCCAGGATGGGCAAGGAATGGTGTCCCTAGCCTCTGTTTGTCAGAGTGGTGATGGATGGCAGGAGAGAGATCAATTGATCATTCCCTGTTAGGTTCACTCATTCCAGGGCACACAGTATTGGCCACTGTCAGTAGACAGGACACTGGGCTGGATGGACATTTGGTCTGACTAGTACAGCCCTTCTTATGTTCTTCTTGCAGTATTGGTGCCTTTCATCAGTGCTTCTGTTAGAGATTCCAAGTTCTCAGTTTGAGCTTGTGACTCCATCCCCTTATCACAAAAATCTTTGAGATGTATTGACAGACTCAGCATGTGAGTCTAATGTCATCCTTCCAAGTGTGACGGCATCTACCTTTGAAACAAATGAATCACTTTTTCCCCCCAGAGGCTGAATTGCATTAAGTACAGTATGTAGAGAAACAATCAGCAGTGGCAGATTTACAGCTCTAGAAGACAATCAACTGAAAAAATTTTCTATTTCTATTACAGAGGTCGTACAGAGACACAGGTAGGGGGGGCGACGCCCATGAAAACATTCCATCATCACATTTATATTATCTTTATCACCACTGAGCAACTCAGAAATTGCACCCTTTTCTCTTGTACTTGCTTCCTTTCCCCTTCCTTCATTTAGGGACATAACTAACTTTAACACACGCGCGCACACACACACACACACACACACACACACACACACACACACACACACACACACACACACACACACACACACACACACACACACACAGAGTTAAAAGTTGCCTGGAGAGTGAGGAAGCATTACAGGGTGTGGAGGCGCCATCAAATAAATTCATAGGAAAAGAAAACAATGAAGATACACCATGCTGAGCTGGAGGTGGGATCCAGATGAACCCAGGCCTGTCAATCAAACCCAGAAGGGGATTGGCGTTAAAGGAAGTAGCTGGATAGATAGGGATGCTTTAGACACTTTTAGGGGCAGATCCTCCATTGGTGTAACTTGTGACAGCTTCACTGATTCCCATGGAGCTGTGACAACTTACACAAGCTGAGGATCTGCTCCTTAGTTTTTGGCCAGGACAATGGAAAGAGATGATCTTGTGTTGCCTATAGTGTTATATTAACAGAAATGGAGAAAGAGGTTTTAAAAAAATACATTTAATAGGTTAAAATGTATCCGATGTATTTAAATATGCAAATAAAAGCCATAGACTGTTCTGGTTCATATGATCCTAAATATAAATATTTTCACAATGCACTTTCTTTTGTTCAATATATGAAACCAGGCCAATTTAATACTACATTTTTGCGTGTATGTGTACACATGTATACACAGATCTGCCATGGAACTAATTATTTTTCCTGAAAGTGACACTGGTAAATATTACCATTTTAGTCCCAAACTATGTATAAATTGCTATATTGAACTGTTTGTGTGGGTAAAATTGACTAATGGCTATTGTTCTTGGCTTTTTAACTTAAAATGGTAAATTACACACAGGCATGCAAAGCCTTTGCATCGATCTTTATGGACTACTTGCCTGAACATCTTCCAGGGATAACTCTTATTTATTCAGCTGGCATGACTGAATTGAGTTTCATGCATGCAGTAAATTTCCAGGAAACATGTGGGAAGTAGTGACACAGCTAAACCATCAGCACTGGAGTCAAAACTGTAACTACATATACTGTATAAGTATGCCATATATATGCACAATATATAAATATATGTGCATGAACTACAATATCTTTTACAGGATGGTAACATGAAGGAAGAAAACATTATTTTAAATAAGGGCAGACAACAAGAGAGCACAGAAGAATGTCAATTTGTCTGACTGGTGGGAATACATTATGCAACAGATTTAAAAACAGACTCTGACTCGGTGCGCACGCATGCACACGTGGGTATGAAAATGAGCAGCAAAACCACATGGGCGCTCTGCAAAGATTTGTTAGGCCTATTGTTTCAAATGCCAGCATCCTTTTATTCTGACTGTTTCTAAAAACAACATTTAAATGCTACCTCCTGTTTGAATTTGTTAATCAGATCTAATGATTGGGAAGGTTAATAGATATAGTGCAGAAGCTTTTATCAAGTAAAAAGTTTTTGATTTGTAAAAAGCAGGAGAGTAATTCTGCATTGGTGGCATTAGTGCTGGGTGAATATTGTAACATATACATTATGAATATTTCTTAGTGCTGGGTGAATATTGTAACATATACATTATGAATATTTCTTCAAATGAAATCTGCAAATCTGCTATCAGTTATCTCCTTTATTTGCTTTCTGTAAACACCTGCATGAGTGAATTTCTGTTCACAAAAGTGTTTGCAAAGAGAAAGTATTGCAAACAGTTACATGAATATGTATATGCAGGAGGATTCATGCTGGAAGTGTTTGCATGGGGTCATTTTAAAAGCCCTTTGTAGATTTGGGAATCATCCAATCACCAGGCAGAAGCATCATGATGTTACTTAGGAAACCAGCCACTTGTTATGAAAAGAGAATATATGAGACTACTCAAGGGAAGCAGTCCAAAGGCTGAAATACATTCACATCTTAAATTATTTGTTAGGTAATAAAGAAATCGGTACAAATCTAAGTCTTTTGGTGGGTAATTCATGAATAGAAAAAGGAGCTGAATTCATCACACAAACTGTTTATAGTGAATAGTTTGCCCAGTTCTGGTTACCAGATATTAATTGAACTCTCATTTTCACAGCGATTCATAGAGACACTGTGCAGATTTGAAGGCCAGAAGGGTTCACACAAATCAAAGGACATGTCTACGCTTACAAGCTTACAGTGGCACAGATGTGCCAATACAGCGTTGTCGCTGTACAGCTTTGTCGCTTGTGTAGCTGTGTTATATTGATGGGAGAGAGCTGTCCAATCACCATAATACAACCAGTTCAATGACCAGTGGTAGCTATGTTGGCAGGAGTGAGGCTCCTGCTGGCATGTGAAAGCTAATGCCAACAAAATGTATGTTGCTCGGGGATGGGTTTTTTTCCCCCACACAAAAGTTTTGCTGACATAAGTGTTATTGTAGACATGGACTAAATCTTTATTTAAAAATTGCCAATGATGGAAATTAATGTATGGCCCAATCCTGGAAGGTGCCAGGCCTTCATAACTACAGTTGAGCAAATACTTGGTTTTTCAGTTTGGTGACCCGAGCAGTTTGTTACGCCAGTGTTAACTGGGAATAACACTACTGGAAGAGAGAGACAAGGTGGGTAAGGTAATCTCTTCTATTGGACCAACTTCCATGGTGAGAGAAAAGCTTTCATGCCACATACAGCTCTTCTTGTGTGTGGTTCAAAAGCTGGTCTCTCTCACCACAGAAGTTGGTCCAATAAAAGGTATTAGCTCACTCACCTTGTCTCTCTCATATCGTGGGACTGACATGACAAGAACTACACTGCATACTACTGGAATAGAGTTACCTTCAATTTATACTGGTGTAAATGGGCACAAAAATTAGCAGCTATAGGGCTAGATTAACTGTGAAAATTGCTCAATCCTAGTTTAGGGGTCACTTTGGAGCTACATAGTCCCTAGAGGAGCACTAGGACAGGTTGCTTCTCCTGGCATGTGAACCTAGCTTTGGGGGTCAGCAGGGGGTCGAATGAGATGGAAAGGAAGTAGCTCTCTAGGTAGTTTGACCACTGTTAGGCACAAAGGGCAAACAGTTCCTGCTTACAGTGACCACTATTGTGAATGTCCCTTGTGTGGGCCGTTGTGAAGGATGAGGGATTGTGTGTTCCTGCCAGGGAAGATCATAATGAAGCTTATATTTTTGGGGACGGGCACATGAGCAGATATTGATAGGTATATTTTTACAAGTGAATGTATGTATGTATGTATGTATGTATGTATGTACGTATGTGTGAGTCCTTTAAATTCCCAGGCTTAACTGTTCTCCTTAGTGAAGTGGACTGGGCAGTCATTACAGCTATTAGAACTCGAGTGCTCAACCCAGTGGCTTACAATGTTTGGAGAATGAAGCTATGCACTATTACTGTACATGGAAAGAGCTCTGCTTGCTATTAATCATTAATTACATTTGTTCTGCATTTATAGATAAACAGCTCAATTTGGAAAAGATTTATGCACGGCCGTTAGCGTCCCCAACATGTAAAACATGACAGTGAAAAACTAGTTTAATAGTCTTTAGAGTAGCTAGTAACTATTCATCATGCATAGTATAGTCACATATTTCCTAAGCAGATACCTTTTTCAGAAAAGATTTCAGACATTGCTTTCTTCAGGATGCCAGCAGTCTATTAAATTTTCACTATGTTACCTGGTGTATGTCCTCATCTCTGAATAACAACAGTATATGATTATTTCCCCCCCAGGAATTATGTTGGTCTTTGTCAAAGAGGGTTTTAAGTGCAAGGTCGGCAGTACTGCCCAGTGGCGATACTCCAGTCTGTACTGCTCTGTGGCAAAAGTCAGGGGCCGCCTTGTCTAGTGGTGGAATTTAGCAGCTGTGTTGCCCAGAGGCAAGAGACAGCGGCTGGGGAAAGAGGACCCCAGGCTGCCCCTGCTCCAACAGGTTCCAACCCAGGATCAAAACAAACAATAATTCATTTTGTGTGGCCTAGGAGATGGGCACCTCTGCACCTGCTCCGTGGGCCACTTCCTAGCCTGGCTTCAGATCCTCTGCTGGTGCCACTGGTTGGTCTTGGGACACCCCCCCCCCCCCCCGAAGCTCTCTCAGGCCACTCTCCAGAGGGTCTCCCTCCATCTGCAGCCGTTAGTTGTCCTCAAGCCCCATGGCTGAAGGGTCTGCAGCGATTTGACCATAGGGCCCGGACCCAGTCTCTGGGAGCCTTGGTGGCTTCTCTGCAGGAGACTGAAACACTCAGCTACTCTTCTGCCCGGTCAACCAAGACTGAATTGAGCTGCTCCCTTTTGAACTCTGCCTCCACTGTGTGCATGCCCAGCAGAGGGATCAGGGCGTGGCCTCCTGTGTCCAGAGCAACTCCATAACCCTTGCTTCACCTGTGTGGGGTTCATACATCCCATCATTGTCCTGCTATTAATTGATCTACCCTGGTCTGAGGGAATAGGGAAGACAAGAATGTACCAGAAGTGCATCTGCACATTTTTTCTGTAGATGAGAGAAAAAAGAAAACCTGTAGAATGAAGATGGATATTATTTGGAGTCTTTTAAAAATATTATAAGTGGCCTCTGCCAGGTTAAAAGTAAAACATTCAAAATGTTTTTAAAAGACACAAGTAATAGAAGGTAAGTGATGACTTTGGGAGCTTAATTAGGTTTCTTACATGCAGTATGTATTTCTGGGCCATAAATACATTTGACATTTATGTTTTGTGGAAACATCAGTATGTTTGTCCTCTGTATCTCTGGGCTTTTAGTGCTTCCATTTAGTAGGGAAAATCAAAAGGACGAGAGAGCTTTTCAGCCAGATGGAATTGAAAAATGTTCACATTAGTCAGAGACCCCTTATTTTCCCTCTTCTGTTACTCTGGGTGCCCTGGTGGAGTATAAATGTGAGTAATGGAATGAAATAACATAAGCAAAATATTACGCATAGCTACTCTCTGTTGACATCTAGTTGGCTGTGGGATAATCTCCTAAAAGCAATGATAAGTGGTATTACTTGATTCATTTACAATTGGACTGGGAACAGCAGTAGAACATATAGTGTAAGAGAAAATCCGGCATTTCCATAGAAATGGACTTCATGATTTATTTTACTTTGTAATTACTATGATTCTTGTTCAGGCGCTAACATTGCAGAGAGCTGTCCGCGGTGACAGCAATCTGCCCACCCAAAGTGCTCTCCAGATTAGGGTCCTTAGTACCCATTCCTCAATTGTTGGTATGCCATGTCAGATAAAAGCCCTCCCTCCCAACTCTCCAAATCATTAATCTTTATTCCCACCTGGCTTCAAAATTGGCAGATGCCTTTGTTTTCCTAATGGAAAAGTGGAGACTCCCTGAACATTACAGTTGTTTAGCTCAATCCTTCAGATTCTAAACTGAGGTTCTTTCTACCTGTCTCTATGTTTGCCCAACTGGAAGTTAAAGATCTACTGGCTCTTTTCAAGGACAACATATCGAAGATAACTCTGCAACTGATATGCCTCTCAAAAGAATAGGTTGAAATATCAAACCTTGCAAGGTGATACAACGCACACTCTGGTCCCAATTCAACAAAGCCCTTAAGTGCATGCTTAACTTCAAGCATGTGTCTAAAGGGAGTCCTCAGCGAGCTGTTTGGAAGTGCTGTTGCATTTGCTTATTTATTCACGACACTCTTATTAAGTCTTTAATACCAAAGGGCCATTTCTGCAGTCTTTATTCAAGCAAAGCTGAATTGAAGCATATAAGTAAGGATGATAGCAGTGTTCCATATAATTGCAAAGTGCTTTAACCTTCAGGTAGGAGTTTTGTTTGACTGTGGCACTGCTGCCTGTTTTGCTTTATTTTATTCCTTGGTCATCCTAGAAGTACATCAAAAATTATTTCTGAACATGACTCTTTACTGTGTGCGAGATGCTAGCTTCCATTTTGGTAGAAACATGATTTTTAAATAAGCTTTTCTGGGAGATCAATGGTTAGAATTTAAATCAAGGAAAAAAACCAACTGTGTGAAGCTAAGAAATAAGTTTTGCAAAACCCAAAATGTGAAGAACTTGCTAGGCATTTACCAAATCCCACATTTCACCTGATGCTCCTCTCCCTGAAAGAGCAGACATGAACCAAATGTGATTCTTTTGAATGGCAGGGGTGGGAATGCAGAAAGATGAAACCAGAGAGCATGCATTTCATGAGCCAAATGTTAATCCCTAGTGTAACACCATAGAAGTCAGTGGCATTATGACTAGGGATTAATTTGGCCCGCTGCCCTAACTTTAGGTTCTACTACATCCCCTTCCTCCCTGTTCTTTGGTGATTCTACTTATTGTCACCTCAGATATTTGAGCTCTAAACTGTTCTCTCCTTTTCCAATGAAAAAAACCCAATGCTTCTATTAACATTTCTTCTTCTGTCTCCACTTTAACAAATGGTGATGTAGGCAGTAGAGAAAGAGGAAGTGGTGAAAAGCTCTCTTGGCACTTTCACAAGACAGGACTTTCCAGGAATGGTTTTGTCACATTTGTTGTTTAGAAAGAGACAAAAGCAAAAGTGCAGAGGCTGATCAATGCAAATGTTGTCAAAGAGCTACACTTACAAAAACTCAAAGGGCCAGATTGAATCTGTCATGTGGTAGGCGTGCAAGGAGTGACAGGCACAAGAACCTTCACCCATATCCCCACCTAGGATGCACTAATGCAACACTACTGCAATTCTTGCATTCCTCTAAGCACAAACCTTCTTCTCAGAATCTGCCATTGTACTATGCAAAGTGCACTTTGCTCTGGCTGGATTTTTAGCATTAGTCGTTCCCATGGTCTTTGGCACAAGTCAGTAGCATGCGAAAGGGGAATGGATGGTTAGTGGATGGATGAAATTTCTCATCTGATTCACCCATCCCCAATAATAAATTACAGTAAACCCTCGATTTAACGGACCTCGATTTAACGGACTTCGGATGCAACGGACAAAATTTCTAAGCAAGTCTGATGCATCCGAAATCCATTTGTCAAGGGCTGGCTGCCGGCTCCCGGCTGCCACCCGGGTCACAGCAGTGGGCGGGCAGGCTGCCGGCTCCCGCCTGAGTCCCACCAGCGGGCGGGCTGCTGGTTCCCGGGTCCCGTCCGGGTCCCACCTGCAGGCGGGCTGGCTGGCTGCCGGGTCCCGCCTGAGTCCCACCTGTGGGCGGGCTGGCTGACTGTTCCCGGCTGCCGCCCGCATCCCAGCAGCCGGGGCCTAGGCGGGCTGGCTGACGGGTCCCAGCTGCCGCCCGGGTCCCAGCAGCCGGGACCTGGGCAGGCTGGCTGATGGTTCCCGGCTGCTGCCCGGGTCCCGGCAGCAGGCGGGATGCAGAGCTGCTGCCCCGGCCCTGTGGCGGGCGGGCTGCTGCTCCGACAGCTCTTTTTAAAAATTATTATTAAATAACGGACTTTCTGATTTAACGGACACCCCCTCGCCTAAATTAGTCCGTTAAATCGAGGTTTTACTGTATTTCAGATAAGAGGTATCCCACCAATAACTCCTCATCCGCTCTTTACCTAAGTCTGACACTGCAAACCCTTCCTCTAGCCTTTTCACAAAGAGTCCCATCAATTTCAGTAGGAACAACTCAGTAAGTAAGGACTGCTTATGTGAGTAGCGTTGGCAAGTTGAGGAGGCAATATGACTACAGAGATTTCTTGCATACAGGACCCAGATAGGGTGGTGGATATTGACATATTAGAAGGAGACAGACTGTTGAAATTTCATTTTCACTTTTACATGTGACCTTTAGTTCTTAAATCATAATTGGTCATTACGCATTATTAATCCAGGTGCATTCCCCTTCCAAAGGTTGATGGGGCTGGGGTACCGCTGTTTAGTGGCTGTTTATAAGAGAGGATAGAAATTTCTTTTTTCTCCTGGCTGGGCAGAAAGACAAAGGTGACTGACAAAATGATTAGGATTTTCTGCCTTGCATTACTAAAAGAATTCTCAGTGAAGGAAAACAATGTTTTTGACCTTTTATTTGACTTTTCTCCCTCTTTCCAGCAGACTAATTATAAGCTTTTGCCATTCAAGAATAAGTCAGGTTTTAAGACTACTTTATTGACAGGTGGACTTAGATATTGATTTTATTTTTTAACCTCTTTTTTTCCTCACAGTATTATTTTAGATTTTATTTTCATTTATTAAGAATTTTAAGGCTATAACTACAATACATAGCAACAAGAAATTAGAGAGATGATGGCCCTGATACCCAGTACACTCCTTTTTTGTACTCATCATGAATTGTGGATACCTTTTGTAGCATGTAACTACCTGATAATGCCCACAAATCACATCGTTAGATGTCATAGGGCTGGATCCTGCAGGATGCTGAGGAAATGGTGAGTAACCCAGCTCCCATTGAGATCAATGGGAATTGAAAAAAATTGCTCAGCATTTTACAGGATTGAACTGCAAGTACTGTAAAATGCATCCCCAGCAGTTATCACCTGGAATCATTTGCAGGCACAAAAAGTTTTCACAAATTGGCTGCAGATTGCTTTTGAGAACTGAAAATCAGGCCCAGTCTCTCAATAGTATTCAATCTACCTAAATACATAGATATAGAGAGATAAGGAAGAGTGTCTTTCTCTCTCTAAAACATAAACACATTGTTATAAGGTATATTTTAAAATAACGTACAGAACGCTACATAGCTACAACAGTGCAGACTAATACACATTTACTGTAACAAGTTTTATAGCTGTATTTTCTAACAAAGAGAATAAAGGAGGACAATGGTACAGATCTATATTGATATGTATGATTTGTTTATAATTTGGTTATATATTCTTTCAACAGAATCAAGATCAGACTTTTCATTTTTGTTTGGAAGATATCCTGAGCAGGATTGTACTTCAAGACCATTAACCATAATAATACAAGAATTACAAACTGCACAAACAGTACACGGCAGGCAGAAAGCAAGCTCTGTTCTCAAGGCAACAATCCCTCCTCTTCTGTCTTTAGAATCAAACCAGTCCCTGCCTCGGATAGGTAGCTAGCACTCCTAAATAGGCATGATTTGCGTCTGTACATTCATTCTGCTAAACATGTTACAAAGTCTGATTTCATAGGTTAACTACAAGATGTAGCATAAAGATGATTATAAAAACATTCTCATTTTAGAGATGGGCCTGAACTGAATATCTGGAACTGAAGACCTTGGTCTTTGGGGATACTCAATCTTGATCCAAATGCAAACTTCACGGCTTGGATCTTTCTCTACTAATACACCAAAAACTTCATTGTGAAGCCATTAGGGTCACTACACACAAAACCATACCTGACACAAGAGCAAATAAATGAAAATTAAGCTCCCTGATAGTATCTGCCAAACAGAAGCACGTACCTTATCATTACCATAACTATCATTCATCACAGCACCACAGGCCATATATCACAATCTTTTCACCACTCCTCATGCGTCCTATGCATCCTTTCACCAGGTTACTTTCCCCTTCCTCCTCCCCCTCCCGCAACACTAGTAGTTGTGTCTCCTTGGTGTAGTAGTTGATTGTGTTGGAAGTGGGTGGTTTGGTAAAGGTATGTTCAGAAAGGTGTTTAACGGAGGAGATGGAAGGGTGAGAATTAATGCTGCAGTTTGTGGTCTGTGGTGTGATAATAGGAAGGTGTGTGCTCAGTAGAGGGTATGGATGTATTGGCAGGTGGCTTAACGTTTCATTTCTTTGCCTTTGAGAGTCAACCACTTAGGCTTGTGTGTACCTGCTACATTCAACCAATCAGGCTTGTGAGTGCCCAGTGCCCCACAAGCAGACTTGTCTCTGATCAATGCCCTCCCTTCAATTGCATTTGGATGAACCCTTCCCCAGTCAATCAAGTTGCTGTGTATATCCAACTTCACCCCCATGATCACTTAAACTTGTCTGTGCCCCACACTGAACAACCAAACATTGACTGCACAGGACATAATTTTCCAGTTATAATGTGAATAATGGCTTTAAAATAAACCTAAATCCAACATTAAAAAACAAAACACAAAAATCTCCTCCCCCCCACGCCAGATCTACTTAGGACCCACCTTCCTACCTAGTTCTGCTTAAATGGACAATATTGCTAAGAAGTATCATTCAACAATGAAACGTAGAACAGCCAAGAAAAAAATTTCACTAGAGCCTAAATTTCTTTCACTAGGGTATGAATGGAAAGTGAACATAAAAAAAGATGTGTACACAGCATTAAAAGAAAATTCATTAAAAAAATTAAACAGATATGTGTGGGCTTTCTTTGCAGTATTCACTTAGCTTTTTAAAATACCAAAAATGTATTAAAAACATAAGCCCTTTTCCTGCGACCGTATACACATATGAAATAAGTTTGGATACATGAGCAGGCCCATTAAATTCAGTAGGATTAAAGGTACTTATGTATATATATGTATATATACAGGCATATAAATATACACTATGGATAAAAGGAGATCTGTACAAAAGATCCATTAAGGAAATCATTTTTACTTTCAGAATGATGACCATTTTCAGTCTTAGAATCCTGGAATCAATCCCTATGTATCTACTGATTTCTCTAAGGATTAATTTAGTCTCTTGTAATAAAAAGACAGGATTCTAATTGCAGAGGAAGTTGTAACTATCTTGTGTACCTTTTCATCATACTTTATTATTTCCCCCAGATTTACGTAGGGTTAGCCTTGCTCACAGTTTCATGAATTATGTCTTCCTTCTTTCCTATACGTCTGTCTGCTAAAATCATTCTGATTGCAAAGAATTTCCCTTGGTAGATACAAGATGAATTTGACAAATGCATCTTTTTTTCAGGATATGTACTAGTTGCTTTGTTGTCTGCTTCCATTTTGTCATAAGCCATCTCACTGAGCTTGAGAACCTACACAATTATCAAACCATTGGAGAGCCTTTGCTTGTTTTTTTGAGGCTGTAATGACTAAAAATTTCCCTCTGGTAAAAACTCATCTACTGAAAAAAATCACTCCCTATGATCATCAGCATGCCTTGTGGAGACAGATTTAATTCATTTTACAATGTTCTGAGGTACTGTGATCACTGTTTCTCCTTCCCTCTCTCACATGTTGTTAGTATATGAAGCATTCACATTAGATGCAGCATCGGTCACTGAATTGCTGTATTCAAGACTACACTGGGGAAATGGATGGCTTGTGATAAATGGAAACTGAGCTATTCCCTCTATGTCACTTGTTCACATCCATCCCAGTGACTGGAAATAATTTCTATTTGAGGCGGTTTGAGGCAAGCTTGCATCCGACGAAGTGGGTATTAGCCCACGAAAGCTTATGCTTCAATACTTTAGTTAGTCTTTAAGGTGCCACAGAACTCTTTGTTACTTCTGCTATTCCAGACTAACATGGCTACCTCTCTGATTCTGAACAGGCAAAGTGGATAATTCCATAACCGTCCTTCCCATTTTGTAGTATTTATTGTGAGGAAGGATGATCCAGTATCTTGGGTGCTAGCTGGAGACTTGAGTTCGATCCCCTCCTCTATTCAATTCCCTGTTCCTGGGAGACCTCAAGCAAGTCAGTTTCTCTCTCTGTGCCTTAGTGTCCCACCTGTAAAATAGGGATAATAGCACTGCCCTATTTCACAGGGGTGTTGTGAGGATAACTACATTTAAGAATGTGAGCTGCTCAGAAACTATGGTCATGGGGCCATATTTTCACTCTCTATAATGCATGTGGCAAGTGGACCATCTTACTTCTCAGTCTTGCTAGTGTGCCGCACTCTCTGATTTCAGCCACAAACTGAGGTATTCAGGACTAAATCATGCAGATGAGCTGTACAGGAGCTCCCAAACTCAACAGGAATTGAGGTCTTCTTTACATCTACCCTTGTGGAGCTTAGAAACTCTGTGAGACTTGCCATTAGCCCTGAAGGGATTAGGAAATTTCATCAATAGCAATATATGTTGGCCTAAAGTAGGGTGACCTGACATCCTAATATTATCAGGACCATCCCAGTCTTAGGGGCTTTGTCTTATGTATGCAACTATACTCTCCTCCCAAAAAAAGGATCCTGCTATCACACTTGCTATCTGGTCACACTAGCCAAAAGTGAAAGATTTGACCTCAGGAATACAGATGCCATTAGAATACCTTAGTAGAATTATATCCTTGTATCTGTGGTTGGTGGCCCATACCCCGGCTGGGGTGACGGGCAAAATTATTATTATTATTATTATTATAATGATATGGCTGTATTAATTACAGTACAACTTCAGCTCAGCAGGTCAAGCAGGAGTGACTCTGTATCTCTGTGATGTTATATCCTAGCCACTAATGTTATACAAATAAACAACAATATCTAATTAAAAAAATTCAGGAAAGAGCGTTTTGATTGCATTACTTTGTGCTGTCTTAACATTACTGTTTCTGGTTAATGCTTTCCTTCCAGCTTAATGCTATAATATAGCACATATATAACACACAATGCTTGTTATTGTTTATTGCAATATAAGAAAAGAATCAACATTATGTATACAAGTTTCCTCTATTGTATGTTCATGGTACATAATAGCTGATATTCAAATAGGGTCACAGAGTAGTTGGGGAAAGGAATATAGTAATGTTATATCCAGGAGACATGTTATAATCAAGGACACTAAAACCTCAGTTGATTGAATGGAACAATGGGTTAGTGTCTTCAAAGGCAGTTGTGCCCAGGTAAGAAGTAGTACAATTTGTTCTCATAAATGTATTCTAATATCTCTATATATACACATGTATGTGGATTTATACTGTAAATTTGTTTCTATACAGCAATTTTTTCTAGCAATCAAATAATGAATAGACTTGCCATTTGTTCTAAGATGGGAATTAAAAAGAAAAATACCTTTCCATTATTAATTTGGTGTCTCTAACCCAGTCCATGATAGATAGATAATACATTTGCCGGGGAACATAGCGAGAAGAAATGTTGGAAGAATCATAAACAATAACAAAAGCAAATGCAGTTCAGGTTTACATGTGTATTATTAAGCAGAAAGTAAAGAAGGTAAACATACAGATAGGAAGACTAAAGAACAGTGCAATCAGTATTGATACAAACATGAAAAATAACATACTCTTCAGTACAGAGGGTATTAATAAAATCAAACAGCCTCATTTTTCAGCTGTTGTTAAAAAAAAAATAGTCATAAGACAGACGTAGGTTAGCATTCATCTTTGTGTGTTTCAAGGGGCTAGTCAGTGATGGCCAGAAAAGCTAGAGGGGGCAGACTTTAACTCGTCTTTTGGCCTGTATAAATACATGTTTTTATTACTGATTTCTAAATGTTCCCTGCAAGTGTAGGTTACATTCACTCATTCATTGTCTTACTTACATGTTAAGCTCATTGCATTAGGTACTACCTTGTACTTTATGTTTGTACAGCAGCTAGTACAATGGGGCACTGATCCAGACTGCTGCCTCTAGTTATTATAGTAATAGCAAACAACAACAACAACCGGACAGGTTTGGAGTTTCACTAACATCTCTTGCATTTTTTTTGTAGTGTTGGAAGAAGCTGCCATCAAAAATGTTCATATGAATCCCTTAATGGCATCCTTTGCATCATCGCAACATTTCCAAAATGATTACCTGATTTTCCTTTTTCAACTTTCCTATTGAGCTTGAAACTTTACAGCTTTCTCTACCACATTTTGACATTTTAAACCAAGCAAATATGTAGAGAAAATTCATCCATATTGTTAGATGCTCATTGCAATTTGTTTTTGTTTATCCTATAAATCGTATTGGAGATTCATTCACTTGAATCCAGCTTTTCTATTTTATTAGAAATCAGGTTAGATTCTTTCACTGAATAGACCTTAAGTACCTATGCATGTCCTTGTAAAAGGTTTCCACACACCTGGATTTTAGATTTAATCTTTCAGGTGAAAAAAAAAAATCAGTCTCAGGGAAGACCATGTTTTAACTACCGTACATACAATCTTTGGGGCTTACTATTTTTAACAACTCAGATTACAGTAAATGCAGAAAAGGAAAGGAAACAAGCTGTGGAAAGTAGTGACATTTCATCTAGGCACAATTCTTAATTTGCAGTAAGGTCCCCATGAAAGGGCTATAAGTCAGAGGACAGAATAATACATGAAGAGTTTACTTGTTTGTCTGGTTTACCCTGGACATAATTTTTGGTGCACTTCCTTGAGCAATGTAGTTTTACCAATAGAGGTCTATAGTGTAGACCTGGCTCCAGAAAGCTAAACCTTTACTGTATCTCTTTATTAAATAACAAAAATGTTACTGAATCTAACAGTGATGGTCTAAAGCTACTGCTGCACTGCTATTATTCACTGGCCTGGTTTGGACCTTTACTGTTGAATATTGAAATGTTTCTATAAGGGGCAAGAATCAGAGAGGTAGCCATGTTAGTCTGGAATTGCAGAAGTGACAGAGTCCTGTGGCACCTTAAAGACTAACTAAAGTATTGAAGCATAAGCTTTCATGGGCTAACACCCACTTCATCGGGCTTATGCTTCAATACTTTATTTAGTCTTTAAGGTGCCACAGGACTCTGTCACTTCTATAAGGGGCAAGTTATAGTTGGGAATTAAAAGGCAAGAAACCTTAACAAAATAAGAAAAGTTCCTACTGCACTAAAGTATATGAAAGCATTGGTGTGCTAAAGGCTTTCCTGCCCTCTTTAGAAGTCCATTCACACCTTTCCCCCCTGAATTCCTTCAAATGAGGGTCACCTTGTGGTTGGTTTATTTAAACACCTGCCTAGTAGTGTTTGTTTTGGAGTGTTAAGAACTAATGGCTATCCAGAAGGATGTTATTGATTGAAGCAGTTGGGGCAAATTCTGACCACCCATTGCAGGTGGAGACTGCCTTCGGGAAGTAGAACCAGTGTGACTGGGTTCTGAAGAAGGAAATGGAGGGAACTTCAAGAATTGTAGAAGCTGCAAAGGGGAGTTCGTGACCTGATGGTGCATGCGTTCAATGCTCTTCCATCTCCCTGCGGTTGTGTAACCCACACACTTTCTGGCTATGGTGCTCTGTCCCATCTAGTAGCACCAAGGAGAAGGAGAGAGAGAGAGGGTGAGGGTGAAAGAGTGAGACAGACAGACAGCTCTACAGCCTTAGCTCAGAGGCAGTTGGCTTTTAGCTCGTGTGGTAGAGGCTCATGCACTCAGCTCCAGAGGTCCCAAATTTGATCCCATCCGCTGACAACCAAGGGCTGTTGGTTACAGTTGCACCCGGGTGTGGTTTACGTGTGGCTGAAATATCTACAATTGTATGCCTCCTCTCATTCTTCATCCCCTCAGAGAAGACAGAACACTGGCAGTGGCAACAACTTCAGCCAGAAGCCTGGAGAAGCTTTTCATTTACACTTCCTCTTTATGGTGCAGGGGGGTCCTTTCTTCCCTCTCGTCCCCAATGTGGAATTCACCACTATTTAGCCTAAACGACTAGGGCAGGGTGCCCAGGAAAGGATTTTAAATGGACAGATTTGATTGCTGATTAGACTGGATTTTGCTGGCACTGTATTTCCTAAAAACCTCTTAAAGATTCATTAGAAAATATGTCACCTGGAACACGAATGTCTGACAATATTCGCTGGTCTGAGGTGAAGCATCTTTACCATTTACCAATATAGAGCAGTGTGGAAACCTAATTCTTCCTGACCCTTTTAGGGAAGGGGCAGGAAGAATTAGGTTTCCACTTTGCTCTTCATTGGTTTTCTTCCGGAACGTTCTCTCCCTGATGCTAGAAGAACACTTACAGTAGCAGTGTTTCTGCCTTTCTAATAGAACAGAGGGAGTGGAGAATGAGGGAGTTATGTGTCGTACTTTTTGTAAATATCATATGCCCCTAACACCATGAGGACCAGGAGTTCAATCAAAGGAGGCTGTTATGGGAGATGCCAATAGGAAACAAAACAGTGATAAAGTGAAGACTCCTTGGGGAATCAATGGGGAAACTATTGATTGGGGATACCCGCCGCTTGGCGGCAGCTGGTCTGATGACTTTTCTTCTTCCCAGATCAAAATGTAGGATCAAAGGGGGATCCTAAACCTCAAAGATACTGGTATCAGGGGACAAGTGAATTGTCAGCAGACAAGACTGGCATTCAGACTGACAGAGGCCATCAAGCAGACTGGCTCTCCCAGCCCAGACATGAGAAAAAGCTGGACTCTCCTGAGATATGCATAGAGAGGTTAAGCTTAGGAAGGAACTAAACACAGAGGGGAAATGGGTTAACACTACAGAGTCCTAAATGCTGTGTTTCCTTTGACAATGAAAAGCTACTTTGTTTTGAAGATGTTTCTTGAGTGATTTTAGTCAACTCCTTTCACAGGTCCCTGGAGAAAAAAGGCCAAAGAACAGTTGGGCCTCTCGGGTTAACATGGTAGGTAAACATGGGGCTGCAGCCCAGAAATCCAGTCTAAGAGGGAGTACACCAGGGGGGTTCCTGCAGAGAGAAGTGTAGGAAGCCAGACTTGTCACCTAAGGGGGTGCACTCAAGGGGGACTAAGTCATGGCTCACCTGGTACCCGTGACAGATGGTAAGGCTATCTCAATGAAGAGCATTGCCACTCTTGGACCAATCTGGGGCTACCTGAATCCAGTGAAAGCTCTTTAAGAGAGAGGAACATTAGACAAATGAGAGACGTGCAAGATCCCTTCCCCCCATAATGTCTCAAAGAGCGATGGCTCTCCTGTATACAGTCATCATTTTAAAATCTGTTTGTTCAAAAAGCCTCTTTTGAACAGAGGATTAGCGAGTTCCTCTAGCCCCCACAAAGAAAGTAAGGATGGGGCAAGTGTGCTACCCGGTTTGTGATAACTTTCACAAACGGTGAAAGTTAAGTACAGGAGCTGCATCTACTATCTTACATCTTATATCCCACATGACGGACCCTCAGTGAAATAATAATCCTCTGTTAAGTTTCTAGTTCAAGCAAGCAGTGAAGAAAAGGTTTAGTCTGAACAGGATGGCATGCCGATGAGAAAATGTGCATGTTGTGTACCTATCAGTGCTCTGGTCACCTCAGACACAGACTTGAGTATACCAGAAATAATTATTAAGAGGATTGGCAGGCAGCATTCTGAAAAGCTGAGGATTTATTTTAGGCCATGGGAGGATTGTTTATGGCATCATAGACATTTATTAGTATTTTCTCAAATTACACTTGCCATGTAGCACACTGATTACACCAAGACATGCCTGGTGGCAGGTAACACAAAGAAATCCATGCGGGTATGGCAATGCTGTCTTCGTACAGCATCTAGAACCGTGGAGTGGGGGCTCTTAGGTGCTATGGCTATATATATATTATATAAAATCACTCCATTGCCTTGCTATTTCTCCAAGTCTTCTGTTTGGTTAGTGGCCATGCCATGGGGCTTCTTTTTACCCCTGCTCTATCTTCTTTTGGTCTCAAAAGCTTATCAATGTCATGGAAACCCCAAGAGGCAAAAGAAAGACACTACAAATGCTACCGGTGGCTCCTCCAAATAAACCCAGTAAGTAACTTGACAATTTGTACTGCATTTGCATTAAGAACTCTCCAAAGCATGTAATAAAACCATTTTGAACAAACTCACATATGTATTTTTTTCCCTTTAAAATTGGCACTTAATTGCTTGCAGGCATTTGCTTATCCAGCAAGCAAAGTAATCAACATGAGAATGAATCTTATTATTGGATGCCTGGTCAATTACCCACTAGTTAACAAGAAAAACAGTTCTGTACAGCAGTAAGTTAATTAAAATTTTTCTTATGTAGAATTTTTAGCTTCTCAAATACTTTATCACAGTTAAATAGCTAATTAAAATGGAAACCAATTAAATCAGAGCCTGAGCTGTTTGAAATAGTCTCCCTAGCAAAACTGGTTTAGTCTTAGGATACATCGACACTATGAAATTATATCTAATTTATAGAAGTCAGTTTTTCTGAACAGATTGTATACATTCCATTGTGTGTGCCCCCACTAAATGCACTAAGTCGGTGGAGTGCGTTCACAGCACCGAGGCTATCATTGACTCTCGGAGCGGTGCACTGTGAGTAGCTATCCCACAGTAACCACAGTCTCTGCCACCCATTGGAATTCTGGGTTTAGGTCCCAGAGCATGATGGGGCAAAAATATTCTCGTGGGTTTTCCTGGGTGTATCTCGTCAGTCGCCCCTCCCTCTGTGCAAAGTACAGCAGACAATCGTTTTGCGCCCTATCACGGAAAGCATGGAGCCCGCTCAGCTCACTGCTTTAGTTGTGACCATTGTTATAACTCTTGTGTTATCCAGCAGTATTTGCAGAACCTGTCAAAGCGGCTGAGGAAGCGACGACAGCGTGATCACGATTGTGATGAGGACATTGACACAGACATTCTTATAAAAAAGCCATGTGGCGATTGGGACCTCATCGTGTTGTTGGGCCAGGTTCATGCCGTGGATCACTGATTCTGGGCCTGGGAAACAAGCACAGACTGGTGGGACCGCATAGTGTTGCAGGTATTGGAGGATTCCCGGTGGCTGCAAAACTTTCGGCTGCATAGGGCCACTTTCATGGAACTCTGAATTGCTGTCCCCTGCCCTGAAGAGTAAAGACACCAAAACGAGAGCAGCTCTCAAAGTTGAGAAGCGAGTGGCCATAGCCATGTGGAAGCTTCTCAACGCCCGAGAGCTACCGGTCAGTCGGGGATCAGTTTGGAGTGGGCAAATCTATTGTGGGGGCTGCTGTGCTGCAGCACAATCATTGATCAGCTGCTATCAAGGATAGTGACTTTGGGAAATGTGCAGACCATTGTGGATGGCTTTAATGCGCTGGGGTTCCCTAAGTGCAGTGGGGCGATAGATGGAATGCAGATCCCTATCTTGGCACCCAATCCAACCCAACCCTCCTTTGGAACATAAACAACATAGTGTTAACTATGGTTAACATTAGAGCTGGTTGGAAAATTTCTGAGAGGAAAAAAGATCCGAGACACGGGGTGAATTATTTCAACCATCTTTCATATCCTGACCAGTTCTAGTTAATATACAATGTGTGTTACTGGTCATGCATTTGAAGACTAGTAAATGTATTCTCTAAATAAAGGGATACTGGGTACTTCTGAGACACTTCATAATTTATTTAAAGATCTTCCAGCCCCCACTCCGCTCTGAATCACTTCTACTCCCCCCCTCCCCCCGTCCCCATTTCATTTCAAATTTTCTTTTATGGCAAGTGGTTTGGGGAGACGAGTGCAAGTATGATTCATCTCACTCACCACTTCGCTTACCGTATTTGGTTTCCTTTCCTGATGCAGTGCTGTGCGCTGTACCCTACAGTTTAACCTCTAAAGTAAATTCCCAATTTTGCAATAGTTGTAAAACTGCTCCCTGCTTCCATAACCCTCAAAGAGTCTTCTTCTTTGCAGGCAACAGTAACTACTGCATAGATAAAGTTGTTAAATTCTACAGTAGGAGACCTTGAGTGCTTCAGAAATGCAAGAGTCTTTGAAATAGTAACCCCTGAAAGATAATCCATCTACTAAAACTCTAACAAAGTCCTGTGGCACCTTAAAGACTAACTATAAAGTTTTGAAGCATAAGCTTTCGTGGGCTAATACCCACTTCGTCGGATTCCACTGCTTGCATCCGACAAAGTGGGTATTAGCCCACGAAAGCTTATGCTTCAAAACTTTATAGTTAGTCTTTAAGGTGCCACAGGACTTTGTTACCTCTGCTATTCCAGACTAACACGGCTACCTCTCTGATTCTAAAACTCTAACGTGACTTTAACCAATCTTCCAGCAATCTTGTAATCTCTTAATCTGATGAAGTATCTTGACCTCTTAGTGTTGGAAGAAATGAAAGACAGGATCTTTACTGCATTTACACAAAGCAGATACTAGTCAAACACTCAAACTTCCATACAAAATAAGAGACTTGAAATGGCATTTCAGGCAGAAGCACCTTTGGATAGTAAAAATGTAATACTTTATTTCAGGGGTGACTGCAGTTTATCCAGCCTCTTGGTTTTACTTTTATTTTTGGTGCTATTACAGTTATGAAACCTCCCAGGTTGCTGAAAAGGCAAGAAAATAAGAGCAATGCTCATTAGAAATTATTAATGGGATTAGCAATATTTTCCCTCCTGTTCTTCATTTTGAAGCAGGGAACTCATGATTCTCTCTCTTTTTCCTCCCTCCTGTTCTTTTACAGTAACTTACAGGGTATCACTGGATTTAACACGTTGCTTTGATAACAGAGGACTGCTCCCACTCAAAAGCCAACAAGAGCTGCAATTTCTGTAAAAGTGTCTTTTCAAATGTATTTTGTTAAGTTTTTAGCACCTTTGAACAGGTATAAATATTATTTACGCTTTAAGGGTACTTATGCTTTGGGAAGTGCAATTCACTTCTTATAACACTTCTATCCAGATCCCATAAGAAGAAGCCTTGTAGTATCAGTTTTAGTAACCCAGTCTCAGGAACGGTATCTATCTATCTATATAAAAGTCAAATGGTGTATGCGTGTATGTATGTTCCCTTACTCCTTCCACATCATTTGAGCTAAAGACTTGAAATTTGGTACAGTTATAGGCTTTAGGGTCCTAATCAGGGTAAGAATCAAAAAAATTTCAAATCTCACCTCTTACACCCCCTAGGGGTGAAATTCTTTAAAGCCCATTAACCTCAGCTGGGCAGCAGGTTAAAATCTGCTGTTCTCTGTGACATAGTTATGATGTAATAATACCCCCCTCCAACAGACCCCGCACTCGCTCAGCTCTCTCCCTCCTCCCCCCTCCAACGGACCCGAACAACGCTGAGACGTCCGAACAAAATTTGTATTAATAAAAACATGGTAGTCTTTTTACATCCCAGTTTCCAATTACAAATACCCCGAGCAACGCCGGGCATTTTTGCTAGTACAGGATAAAGTTTAAAAGCCAGAGCTAAGCTTAATTGATATGCTCCTATTTTTAAAGATTCCTTTTAGTAAAGATACCTAATCAAGCCATTCACTTTTGACACGAGTCCCAGCTCCCAGATTTGTGGGCAAAAATGGCTCCTCCTCCTCAAACTTTAATTCAGCACAAGAAATGTATTATTTTTTTCTGGATGGAAAAATGCTGATTTTACATGATTTGAGCAAGAAAGCTATTTTTTTATTTCAACTGGAGTGGCAGGTGCTCAACACCTGTAATCAGTCTGTATAGTTAGGTCTGAATACTAGAGTCTGGTTGAAAACAGTTTTCCCATCAGAAAATGTTGATTCAATGGAATCAAAAACATTTTATGGGAATGTGTTAATTTTGTTGAAACTTTTGATGGAAACTTGCCTGCCTGGTTTCTGGACAGCTCACCCAAGTCCTGGAGCTCCCCAGCTCTGAGGAAGCCCATGTGTCAGGCTGCTGGGGAGGTAGGCAGCCTGCCAGGGATCCTGGGAAATATTTTGGTAAGGCTGAAACAATATTTTGTTTTGATTTCCCCCCCAAGATGAAATTTTGTAACAGAAAAAAAAATCAAATTTCAGGCTTTCTTGCAGAACGGGAATTCTAGGCTCTGACTGGCTCTTCTGAATACAGATTTAGAAGCCTGATTTTTTAAGCACTCATTTTAAAATGTTGATGTCTGTTACTTGCTCATGGCAATGCAGGAAATCTCTGTCAGAGGAACGTACAGAACACAGCTCCAGACACACAAAACCAGAAGAATTCCCTTTTTAATATGCTCAGGAATTGTCCATAGTAAATGCTGGATATCATGATTAAAAGAAAACCTTTAAAAAGACTCCTATGGGACTGACAATGCATAGTTAAATGGTCTATTAACTATATGATCTAATATGTAAGAAAAATAAAAAATGGAAAGCCCAGAGATTGGACAGGTGAATCAGAGCTGCCAGTGAGATTCTAATGCCTACATACATAGATTAAAAATTAAATTAATAATCAGAAATTTTCTCATCTCCTATATTGGTCACTACTTTTGAGGACGTTTAAAAAGAACCTTTAAAAAGGAGATGTTTAAATACTCCTGTTAAGAAACATCCCCTTGGAAAAAAATCCTTTTTGATGATATGCCCATTGTTCTCCTAAACTACCAGCTCGAAAGAATGACAAATGGGAAATAAATGTGGCAGATTGATCTAGATCCAAACTCTACTCATAACAAATGGCAAGACTGATTTCAACAAACCAGTAATATATTGGTACACTATGTAAGAACCTCTAAGTGATAAGTAAAGTTGATTGAATCATGGTTATATCCCTGTAAAAAAAGGAATAAAAAAAGACTTCCCTTCATAATGGAGCATTACCTAGGTTTTCCAGATGGCACCTCTCAGATGATACAGTAAACCCTCGATTTAACGGACTTCGGATGCAACGGACAAAGTTTCTGAGCAAGTCCGATGCATTCCTGATCCATTTCTGGCGGGCTGGCTGCCGGCTCCTGGCTGCCTCCCGGATCACGGCAGTGGGTGGGCTGGCTGTCGGCTCCTGGCTGCCGCCCGGGTCCATGCAGCAGGCGGGCTGGCTGCCGGCTCCCGCCCGGCTCACAGCAGCGGGAGGGTTGGCTGTCGGGTCGCGCCTGGGTCCCGCCTGCGGGCGGGCTGGCTGACGGTTCCCAGCTGCCGCCCAGGTCCCGGCAGCAGGCGGGCTGCAGAGCTACTGCCCTGACCCTGTGGCGGGCGGGCTGCTGCTCCGACAGCTCGTTTTTTTTAAGTTATTAAATAACGGACTTTTGGATTTAACAGACACCCCCTCGCCCGAATTAGTCCGTTAAATGGAGGTTTTACTGTACATTGATTCTTAGAATGGATTGTGCTCTCTTTGGGGAGAATTTTTGGAGGACAGTGGGAATCACAGTGAGCAAGACAAATGATGCTCCTTTGAATTGTTCCCCCAATGTCCTCCTATTACAATAAATAAAGGTGGACAAATATTTGAGAAAATTTATTGTTCTAGCTTTCTGGCCAGCCTAAAGCGATATTTCCAGGCTTTGATGTCTGACACACCTCCTGCTCACGGAAAGGGGCTCACCAACCTTTGTAATTTAGTTCTGCTGTGACAGGGGCACTCTAAGCAAACAGAAAGACCAAAGATTTATAAGATTTGGAACACCTTCCTCGATCGCGTCAAAGAAATTAGGTAAGATTATTTTAATATTTGGAATGCTATGGCACCTAAACCTACTCTTCATCATTTGCAGTTTACTAAGTCATAGCACACCTTACCCCCTCTTTCTGATGCTGGATGTAATTAAAGTTCAGAGAGACAAGATGGGTGAGGGAATATCTTTTATTGTATCAGCTTCCACCAGTGAAAGAGACAAGCTTTGGAATTCAGGCAGTGCTGTTCTTCAGGTCTGGGAAAGGTAATCAGAGATCAGTCTACATTTCAGACCTATATCAGTAGAAGTACGTCACGCAGGCATGTGAAAAATACACATGTCTAGTGACGTAGTGATATTGACCTAAACTCTAGTCTCAGGGCGTTGGTCCACAGAAAGGGAAAAGAGGATGGTCACCCCCTTCTGGTGGTGGCGACACCCAATAGTACGTATCTGCATAGTCACCCTACCTCACAGGGTGGGATAGCCCAGCGACTAGTGTCTATAATCTGCCCTCTCCTTCAGGGCAGCGAGGCCTAGTGGCCAAAGTCCACAGAGACTGTCTTCCCTCAGGTCTGCGAGGCCTAAGGGCCAGTCCACAGAGATGGCGTCTTGTGCAGGAGCAGCAAGGCCTAGCAGCCAGTGTCCTCAGTCCCAGGTACCTGACATCCACAGTCCTGTGCAGACATGCTCAATATCCCCAATCTCAGGCCATAGTACCTGGTATCTAGGGTGGTCACAGCAAACCAACCGACCAACCTGGATCTTTTGGAATTTGGCGAGCTTGCCAGCCAGATCTGGTTCTGAATTTTCCAGCTTGATCCTGTTTCTAGTTTCTCAACCATTGGCAGAGAAGTTACTTCACTGTACTAAACAACAGGCAGGGCCCAGGAACCAAAGATCTAAATCTTTTTTGGCTCCTTAAATATCAAGCTGCTTACAACAGGGCTTCAAGCACCTGTGAGTTGAGGAGTGCCACTCTGAAACAGCTCTATCTGAGGAGGGGTAGAGACACCACTCCCTGTTAAACAACCAAATATTTTTTTCTTTTAAGTGACCATGGGCTGAGGTGGGAAAGTGCCAGAGAAGGGGAGGAATGGAAAGTCTTCAACTTTGTCACGTGTTTACTAAACACATTCTGTTTCTGACCCATGCTGGAGTATTTCTATAATGTTGCTCCCGATACCTAGCCTTGTGTGCAACCTAATGCAAACATTTTTTATGGTGAAATTGCAAAGACTTTTGTCAATTTTATTTTATTCCCAGAAATCCTTTTGAAAATGCTAACTTTTGAAGGAAGGAGAGATTGCTTCTACCTACCTCTGACTGGCTAAATGTGCTATTACATAGCTCATGTAACATCAATTTGGAAATACATTAGTGTTGGCTCTCTGTATAGAAAAGGATGCAAGTCTAATTTCAATAGGGATCAATTTATTTCTTCTCTGTTTTACTGGGAAAATTGCACACACTGAATCATGGGACTTATTTGCAAACCTACAAGCATCCCTATAGATTCTCTTTCAGTCTTTCTAGTTTGTGCTTTACATCACAACAGAACCAAACCATTTAGGTTTACATGCATGTGGGTAAGTTCAGCTATTGATACACAGGGAATAGTAGATCTATAGTTATATGCAGCCACAGGTTATTGTATAACCCAGAACTACAGCTCCCTTTGGTTATCAGAAAGGGGTGCTGCTCTAATAAAAGACCACTGCAAATCCCCACTATACGTAGGGGTTAGAGCTCAAGCCACAAAGGGTATGTCTACAATGCAATGTAGCCCGGGCTCGAGACTAACCCCCTCTTGTGTCTATACTGCAATTGCACTAACCCAGGGCTCAAGCTTAGATTTGCAGGATCCTGCCGGGCTGGAGGGTCCGAGCTTGAATCAAGCCAAGGTCCGAGCTTTATTGCTTTGCTGTGTAGCTTCAGCTTCACTTGACTCGGGTCCCAGGAGTAATCCCGAAGTATCCCATGGGACAATTTCTGTAGGTCTCTGTAACTCAATAATCTGCAGTCCACCCTATTGAAAACAGAAGCCCCTCCCCACCCCGCCCCTTGGCAAACAGCAGCAGCTCAGACCAACCTTAACTCATTCTGGTCACTGATCTGCAAGCACACCGCCAGAGAGCTTCCTGGGTTTGCAATGGAGAATACCTCCATCAAGCCTTTTGCAAAGTGAGCTGCTTCCTCTCAATGTGAAGGATGGGCGGTAACGTTTTCCCTCACTGCACCACATTCCTAGGCTGCATTTGGGGAGGGGGAATGCTAGGACCTCTGGGAAACTTTGACTCAGGTCTGTGCACTGCAGTATGGATGTTGGAGCCCTAGGTATCGGAACACAAAGTCAGAAAATTCTTAACCTAGGGCTTAAAATACAACATACCCGCTCAAGCCCGGGGTTCCCTAACACAGGTCAGCCAACTTGAGTCCAACGACTCCTGGGTTTACATTGCAGGCTAGACATACCCAAAGTGGGTGGAGCTGGCTTCACAGGAGGTGTGCTTACAACAAATGCTTTGAAAATATAGCGGGTCTCATGGCCTGAACTCCTTGGATGTGTGTTGATAACGCACTTCCTCCAGGCAGCCTATACTTCTGTGGAGCCCTGGCTGTAAATTTAAACCTCTCCACCGCTGGATGAAAGAAGCCCTGAAGGAAAATTGCTCTGTGATACTATAGGTACAGGAACTAGGGGTGCGGGGGTGGTAGTGCCGCTGCATATCTGGCTCCCAGCTCTATGGCTGGGCTCCCAGCTGCCGACCTCAGCTCTGGGGAGAGGGGCGGACAGGGGAAAGGGGGATGGCACTATTAAAAATGTTCCAGCACCACTGTGTGATACTGCTGTCTCCTTGTCAGGAGTTAATGCCAACCTTCTCTGCTGTAGTAGATGAATCAAGCCCATAATGTTTCAATAGACTTTTGACTTAGTGCATTGCTAAATTTTGGCTACTTTCCAGTTTTGGGGCTATGTGGAACAGATGCAAATTGAAATTCAGTGGACTGCTGATAATTTTGTCTTTTTGTTCAGAATGTTAACTTGAAATGAAAACTTGATTTTATCTACATTTATATAGAGATGTACAGTTAACGGAGACCTGGTTTCAAAATAACACAAAATAAATCATTTTGTGTTGAACAAAAGATATTTAGTTTTTGAGCTTCTTTGTGTTTTCTTTCCTTAACTCTACATCCAGTCCCATTTGACATTTTCATTAATATGACTGTTCTCAGAGCACATGAAAAGACACGGTGGTCACCTCAGAGAGCTTACAATCTAAATTCCAGACATAACAATCGGAGTGAAAGTGACAAGGAGTTGGGAGAGGAAGAGGTGGGGAAGAAAGAAGGCTGAAGCAGCATGATGATGTGGTTACTTGGTTGAAGGCATATACATGCTTGGTGGTGCTACTCCAACCCCCCTACTGTATCTAAAATCAGAAAGATGGAGCCGATTCATGAAGCAGTGTGGCCTACTGGAAAGAGCACTAGACTGGGACTCAGGAGATGTGAATTCTACTCCTGCCTCTCCAGCTGGCTTAGTGGCTGACTTGGAAGTAACACATATCACGTCCATGACCCAGTTTCCCCATCTGTAAAATGGGAATAATAATACTTCCTTCATAAAGCACTCTGAGCTTTATGGGTGAAAAGCACTATATAGCAGTCAGGCATTATTACTATTAATTCTAGATAAAGATGAATAAAATATAAAACTCTCTCTGGGGTTTATTTGCAAGCCTCCCACTGCTCCACTGGATGATGATTTTAATCCCTTATCTTCTACTCCTTCCCTTGCACCTGCTCGGCTGCTGATGTCCATTAACATTCTGTTGGAATCAGTGGAAAGTTAGGGCTTACATGGTACATTCTGAATCAGATATATAATTAGTAGTCTGCTTGCGAACATTAGAAAAGTAGGACACTGAGTGAGGCTTTTAGTAATCTCTCCTCACCATCCAGCTGTAGCACTCAAGGAAATGCACTAATTAAGTGCAAAGGTCAGTTGGTCAAACCAGATATGAAACTAATAAACAAATGGAGAGTAAATATTTTGATGTAGCTCAAATTTCTGTAGGCATAGCTGGCCTTGACCTGAGCCACAAAATGAACACTATCATCATTGAACACTAACGGATGTGAACTGGACTGTGAAGGAAATACTGTTTACTTGCTATTGTCATGTTTATGAAACCTACACTTGGAAACTCCCAGCCAGCTTCACAAATTAATGTGTAGCTCTTGCAGCTCGTAAAAACAGTTTCCGAGTAAACAATTATGAAAATTCATTTAATTAAGATGTTTTTGATGATTGGATTAGGTTGACTTTTCTTTATCGCAGTGCTCGGGGAGTTAAACACACAGCTCCTGAAAACAAGAACCGAGGCGTACAGAGTGAGAAGAGAGCCAAGGCAACTTGGCACGGCCATGCATAGAGTCAAGTTGGCACTTAGCTACCCACATCCTTACCAACTCCTCTTCAGAAACACTTTGTTCTTCCTCTCCCTATGCCCCAGGTGCGCAGAGCATCTAGGACACCCGGGATCACTGAATCAGAAAGTGCCGATATTGTGTGATGCTCCGCAGGGGTACCCAGGGTTGTGAGGCACCTTACTAATGTCTGTCCATAGCCTGAAGTACGCCTGTGCCTGCTGTGGATCAGCCTCTGGCAGCACAAGCACTATCTTACAGGCCTCCGCAGGCTTTGCTTTTTCTGTACAGGTAGCAAGAGACACACACCAATCCACCCGAAAACTCAGAATGTTCCCTACAGCATCCATTCCCTTATCCACTGAACATTCACAGAATTAGCAGGCCTGCTGTTCCCGAAGGAACAACGCACACATCAGCTTGTAAGAGTCCACGCAGGACCATTATTTTACTTAGCTTAGCACCACAGCACTTAAGTATGTTTATAGTGAAAAGAGGAATATGTTTATTATCAAAGAACAGAGATTCAAGTGGGGCACAGGAATGGGGGGACGCCAGGGGGCCATGGCCCCATCGTTTTTAAAAGTGAGAGGGTATAGCCCCTTACCTATAGTCCCTTACCGTCCATAGAGGTGAGGGACTGGGGGAGGGGGCGGAGAAGAGAAAACGGGGGATGGGTCTTGGGGGAAGAGGCAGCCCTCAGAGGAAGGGGTGGCAAGAGGGTGGGGGGAGCCATGGGGAAGGGGTGGAGCATGGTTTGCATGCCTGTGCCCCCCCAACCCCCACTTTTAGCAGGCTTCCGTCACTCCTGGATTCAAGTAGTGGTGAGTAAGAATACTGGAAACAAATGGTTACATATAAAAACAAATTCATAACAGGCTTTCTAGAGACTAATTTTAACTAACAGGTTAAACTTCTTATCCAAAGAAGCTCTCTATCACTGAAAGTTTTCTTCAGCATTTTCAACCAAACCTGGCTGAGACCTAGTTGAAATGAAGCAAAACCACTGTCCTTTTACTTCCTCAGTTAAGTGTGCCTGGAAGTCTTCTCTGTCCCCAAAATATATCAAGTGAAGTCCACCTCAAGATAAGGTTCTCCCCCCCCCCCCCAAAAAAAAACAACCACCCCACCTTGCTGCTTTTCTCTTCCAGTTCAATTAGTTCTGACAATCCTTTTTCTGCATGCAGTTCAGGCTGGTGATAGGAAGTTCATTGTGAACGAGACAATCCTTAATTTACATGTAAGCAGATAGATGGCAGAACACCTGTTTTATACCTTTGCTGCTGACTAAACCTTTATACAGCCTAAGGCTTTGTCTACACTAGGAACTTACTATGGTTTAGGGATGTGTCTCAGGCATGTGGATTTTTCACACCTCTGAGACATGCAGGTATACTGACCTAACCGCTGGTGTAGACCAGGGCTAGGTCAAAGGGAGAATTGTCCTATCTACTGAGGCCATAACTATTTGCACAGTGCTGCAGTGGTGTGTCTGGTGAAGATGCTCTATGCTGATGGGAGAGAGCTCAGCATAATAAAACCATCCTTGCAAGCAGCAGAAGCTAAATTGGCAGGAGACACTTTCCTGCCGGCATAGCGCTGTGCTCATGAGTGCTTATGTCAGTATAACTTATGTTGGCCAGGGAAGGGAAGGGGTTCACACCCCGAGTGACATAAGTTACAGCTGACATAGGCTGTAGTGTAGACACAGCCCTAGCAGCTGCCTCTCGGGGAAGTGGAGTATCTACACTGATAGAAGCCCTCCTGTCAGTGCAGGTAGTGTCTTCACTAAAGCACTGCAGCTGCACTGCTGCAGTGTTTCAAGTGTAGGCAAGCCCCGAGAACACATTTTCGGTACGTGTAGACACTTAACTCCTTACACAGTATCTAGACATGTGTTTCACAATCATATTGAAGACCAATGTGACGCCAGCTTTCATTTGAGACCTCACAAGGCATTCCTTTGGTGAACTAGAATGTACACAGCGTGAGAGTTCTGTAACTCCCTGCACACTATTGAGAGGTTGTTGGATTACAGTCCTCCTCAGAAGTAACACCTTTTAGACACATGAACACTGGGTCTGCTAACATGGAAGGAAGCAACTAACTTCTGTGGCCCCAAGGAAATGAGTCTGAAGTATGGTGGAGCAAGCCTGAGGCAGAGACTACAGTTACAATGCTACAGTGGACAACTACAGTGCTATAGTGCTTCAGTGTAGACACTTACTATAGCAATGGGAGGAATTCACCCCCATAGGAAATCTGCCTCCCCAAGAGGCAGTAGCTAGGTTGACAGAAGAATTATTCTGTCAGTCTAGTGCAGGATATACAGGGGCTTATGTTGGTTTACCTATTTTGCTCAGGGGTATGGGTCAATCTAATTTTCCAGTGTAGACCAGCCCTCACTATGCTATTATATAGGATATTCCAGAATGATATTATATTACACTAACACTGGGTGAATAGTCAAGAAAATGATTCACAAATTTAAGGTTAAAGGGGAAATCCTTTCACAGTCATTTCCTGGAAGCTTGAAGTTTCCTCAAAGAAGTGAATTTTCAGATAAAATCTTAATTGAAAATAATTTTCAAATTGCACAGCCAATCAATAACTGAATTTTGAATTAAATTCTCACATAAGCTATCTGAAACTAGCAAGCGCTTTGGCTAATGAATCAATATGAGAATTTCACAGGACACCTCTCTCTCACCAACCTCATAGGAGATCTACTAAGAGTATCCATCTGGAAGTTTCTCCTTGCATACTGTATCCTTCATATTTATTTTTCCCACCATTCTTTGTAGAAACATCACACATAAGGAACATGACATTCCAGATATATGATCGCTGGTTGACTGACTCACTGGTGTTGTGCATGTATATCTCCGTTTACAGTGATTAAAATAGCACCGTTATATTGTAAATCCTGTGTACATTTGCTAGTTATTACATTTAAGGGACTTATATGTTAATCAGTGCTGACAAAAGACAAGAGAACTTATTGCTCCTGTAAAAACGTGAAGGTTTGAAACTCATTAAGAATATGCCACTCAGATAAAAACCCAACATCCTTAATCTAGTTGATGAAAGTGACATCAAAGACAAACTTCTAGGAATTGCCTTTGCAAATTCAAGGAAATTATTAAAGATTTTTAATTTAATAAAGTGAAGTAACAAAGTATAATCATTTGATACTTTAGATTTTTTTAAAGAGTTAGTACTTAATTTCCAATCTAAATGAATAATAGAGCCAGAGATTAATTGAAAAAGTCTTTCCACATCTAGTCATTGGTTCAGAGAGTCATTTTTTAAAAAAAAACTTTGAATATTTGAGGATTTTTTTGTGGGTGTCATGGCCGCAACTAAACAAATTCCACTGAGACATGCAAAGTGAAATTGTTGGTAAACTCATAGGGATCAGCTGATTAGCAATACAAGAGGCCAGATCACAAAACTTGACAGACAACAAATCTACTAATGTCTCATGAGATTCCAACATCTCCAAAACACAAAAAATAAACATGTCTTTCAGTGTTACAAGTTAAATTGGGTAGATCTGCAGTGAGAACTCAGATTACTGACTAGGGATGCCAGTGACTGAACAGTTTTAGATTTTGCAAATGTCTCACATCGTTTCTTTAGCTGTGCGATGATCAGAAAACTAATTCATATTTGTAAATCTTCATTTCCAAAGAGATTCTATTAAAAACAATGTTTGTCTAGGTAAACGGAAAGCCATGCAAGGTATTAGGAATAGAGGAAGACCAAAAAGCTGGGTGCAAGACAGTGCCCTCTGTGTGTCTATTGTACACACACATACACCCCACCCGATTCTCAAGTCTGTTCTGATTGCTTTTCAAGCAATATGCACAATTTTCAGAATTTCCCTCCATTTTCCCCTCCCCCAATTTAAATGTGAGAAAAATTCTCTCTCTCACCCCACTCCCCCACAAAATATAACTAGCAATGGGAATTGGTAAGTATTTGGTTTCAGTCATCTAAGAAAACTGCTTCTACTAGTGAAAGATCCATGATACAGTGGAAGATTGCTTGCACCTCCTAGGAGGGACGGCTAATGCCTTTGAGGTGTGGCACTCTCTTTAGCTCTGTGTATGTGTGTGTTACAGGGAAGGGATATTTAGCAACAACCAAGCATAAAACCTGCTCTTTGACCTATGCTTCAATTTTTATAGAGTATAGGGAAGTTTCTTTTACCCTGATGTGTTGTCATGGGGAATTACATGCTCTTTAATTGGTATTGCCAATCCTTTGCGTAAGTGTTGATTTTCTCTGGAGCTCAGTGGCATATCCATTAATGTACTTTTCACTGATCAAGTGGTCTAGTTTAAATAGTTATTTTAGTTACATCAGTTTGGAACTCAGATTGTCAAACGATACCTCTGGCTATTGTGAAGTATATTGTAGGCAGGTGTTGTGCAAACTGCTACTCCCACATGCACACACACGTGCATGCAACACACAAGAGGAGAATTGTTTCATTCAGCAACAGCTGAGACATTCATTCTGCTTAGCCAGATTAGCTTCATCTTGGCCTCTAAATTCATTAGACTAATTATTGTCTGGAACAACCTCTGTATCGTCGCAAAGATTAAAGTATTATCCCTGCATAAGTATGTACAGTGCAGCTGAAATTCACAGCGATACTTGCAAGGTCCTTTGTTTTTCACGTACGGTATGCATTTTGATTCATTTATATTCTCCCTGTGCCTGTTTTCCTCTGATCAGTGATCTGAGGCATTACCAGTGATGATATTTGTGAAACATTTAATAAGAAGATTTTTTTAAAAGAAATGGAGAGGTGCCTCAGAAATCATAAATCAGTAGAGTTAATAAAGACTTTAGAAATTCAAAGATTAATCTAAAAGGAAGATTTAGAAAGGCTATCCTGGCATTTGGGGGCTGGGGGGAGAGAGGTGGAATTGCAAAAGAGACCTGAATGGTAATGACGAGAACCCGCTGCAGTGCAAGGAGGGGGTGCAAAGAGATAGGAGGGAGAATGAGGGGAGATACTGAGAATTGTTGGAGAGGAGGCACGCAGCTATAGGCTAGACAGGAAGGTCCAGTCTATAGCTGCTCCTAGGCCCATTCCAACCACACCAGGTCCTGCTCCTCAGCCCAGTCCTGGGCTCATGCTGCCTGCTTCAGAGCCCACAGGGTGTGTTCACAGTTACACAAAGTGGAGCCTCCACAATATTTCCGTGGGGGGGGGGATTAGCCCCCACTGCCCCTTGGTTCTGCTGCCCATGCCCGAATGTAAGCAGAGGTAAGATGACTGCTACATTTCTCTGTTTAGCAATAGGGCCCTGAGTCAGCAAAGCACTTCAATACATGGGTAACCTAAAGCATGTGCTTAAGATTCATTGAAGTCAATGGGTCTTAATTGTGTACTTAAGTGCTTTACTGAATGGGGTTAGGTTATTAATGGGCTTAATATTAACCATATGCGTATGTGAGCCGCAGAATTAGGGCCCTGCAACCAAGTGTGGCTCTGTGGTGCCCCCTGAGTCCACAATTCACCCAGTCACAGCTCTTGGCTAGTCGGTCACTGTCTCTTGTGCAGTCCAAGATAGTTTTGCTTTAGCTCTCCAGCCCAGGCTCCTTCAGACCTACCCCTTCCCAGGTGTTAAAGTCCAAAAGAAACAAGGAACTGCCCCCTCCACCGCTATTCAAAACAAGGCTGTCCAATGAACTTTCAGCGGGGCCCCACCCTTCTATTGAGGGCTTGACTACCAACCGTCTGTACTTCAGCCAGTCTCCCTGGGGCTGGTTATTCCTTCTAGCAGGAGGCTCATGAACCATCAAGCTAGCTCAGACTAGGCTGCCAGGGCTTCTCTCACATCAGGAGAAGCAGAGCTCTGCTCTCCTGCCTAGTCAGCCCCAAACTGGGCTATGGTTCCTTCTTTGAATTCCCATCTCCATCCCTGACATTTGCTGCAGGTGTAGTGGGGTAGGACCAATTGGATCCACAGGCTCTCATTAACACTTTCATTGCCAGTCTGGGGCCTGTGTTTGGAAAACGGGCAAAAGTGTTGATAAAGAGACATACAGGGCCTGATTCTCATTTACTTTAAGGCCACTTTGCACCATTTGTCATGTCAAGGGGGCTTAAAGTAAATACACTACTTTAGGGCCCCTTGACATGACAAAATCAGACCCATAACCCATTCCTGACGGTGAGTGAAAGGTTTGAGCCATATAGGTGGGCCATCTTATTTATTCCTCTTGCTCATTATCCAGCGTGCTGTAAGTTCACACATTCTTTTTGAACAATCTATTCATGGACAACCTTTTTATTGGATGAGAGAAACGCAGTCTGTCAATCAGACCAAGAGACTTAACCTGCAAGAAAGTTAGTGCACGGTAGTGAAGGGAAGTAAAGGTTGAAAACATGCACCATGGCTGGGTAGAGGCCTCAACTTGTGTTGCAGAATTAGTGAGCCTGAGGCAGTTCCCATTTGGGCTCTATATTAGGGCTTTTGAACATGCAAGGTGAGTGGGCCTGACTCTTGGCCCTGTTCACACTCCGTTGTTCGGTGTACCCACCTGGGCGCTGAAGGCCATGTGTCTTACATGTGTGTCTTACACCCTGGTTTTGAAAATGCCTTGCACAGCCGGAGGAGGCAAAGCAACCACTTTTAGGTGCCTAAATTGCCAATTTTTCTTGCACAAGGTTCTGAGAATTCTGTCTCATATTTCCAAATCACTCCGTGTCTGGACTTTCCCTCAGAGAGATTCTCCAACTTACTCCTTAGTAAATCAGCAAGCATATTTTAGGTTCAGCTGTTGGCTCTGCAGTTATCCATGTGCACCACTGCATTTATGGGGCTGTTACCAGATTCCTTCCCCAGGATGCTCCCTAGACTAGGCCCCTGTACTCCCTGGCCTTCTGTTCTGTTGTGTCCAGGTATTCCAAAACACCAGTCCAGTTGGAAGTAGCTGAGCCCTCCGACTGAGCCCTGAACAGTTTGCCCCTTTCAGGGTTGTCAGTGAACACAAAAGGAAGCAAACACAAATGTATTGTCCAACAGGTGTGGTAAAGCTCTCTTTCTTCAGAGTGCCATGTAAAGCAGTAGCGCAACTAGGGTCACAGGCTAAAAAGGACAAATAGTCCTGCCTGCATCAGGCCCTCCCTTCCTTCCGGGAAGAACCATTCTCAGCAATCGTCTAAAGATCTCTTGCCTTCAATCTCTGCAGGACCTGAAGATTGGAGATCAGTTCTCCTCTCTGGTCTGCTGTCATTTGGCCTGGTTCTCCCCTTTTAAGCTCCTCCCTCCAAGTCTGACATCTCTCAGAGGCTTGGCAGGGCTACCTGGGCCCACAGTAGCTCATTAATCCCGTGTTGCCCAGAGTGGGATTTGCATACGCCATCACAGGAACAAAATTTCATTTTGCCTGTATAGGCAATCAAGCCACAAGCACAGTTTGAAAGGTCACTTCTAGTTGTACAGAACTGGATCGGACACCAATAATAGTGCACTGACACTAACCTTCCTCCATTGTCTGCTCAATGCTTCAGCAGGGCAGACAGTATTCCCTCTCCTTTTCCACCTGTAGGCAGTATTATTTGTTTGGAAGGAGGTAACTGAAAGACCACAGGGCTTGGCATCTCCATGTATGACACCAACTGCAAAAAAAAGTTTCACTTTGCTTCCATTTTAGACTCACAAAAGCCTACTGCTCTCCCTTGCTGTACTCAAATGGAACACATCTCGAAATACAAAGCTATTTTATTTTGGTCCTTCCCAACATTCCCTGACCGGGCACTGATAAAAACCATGGAGTATAACATCTACAAGAACACACACACACACAAAATAACCACTCAACAGTAGGGCATTGTCTATGCTCCAAAACCACCTCAGTGTCTTGAATGCCCCAAGGAAAGATTATATAAGTACTCATTTGGTTCCTGGTTCCTGCTGCCTGCCTGTTTCTTTTAATTCTGACATTTTGGCTCACTTACGAGCCAACCCCCCCAATATACCCTGAAATAACACCCCCCCACATCCCAAAGGAGATGATGACACAATGTATCTATTCTGGGCCTGATTCACACCACTCTGGAAGTGCAAAGGGGCCTTTATGTGAATAAGCCCTATATGGCTCATCTGTTGAAGCTCCCTGACCTCTGAGGAGCTCACCATTCCCCCTCTTCACTCTTTCTTTGCCCCCCTTCCCTCTCAGGACTTTGTAGTGCTATCATGAGCCAACCCTCTGAGAAGAATAGTATGGGGTTCTCCTTTCAGAGCCTATCAGTGCCAGCCCTGACTGCTAAAAGGAAGCACCATCAAGTGATATAAATACTGCTCCCCAGACTCCCAGAGCTCCTTCCCCACACAGCCTGCATCAACCAGAGCCAAAGGAAGAGAATCATTTAGGATTTTCCAGAAACTCAAAAGTACCCAGAAAGGCCTGCCCCTGGCACCAGGCCCAGCAACATCCCCTCCATATGGGAAGCCGCACTGACTTGCCTGGAAGAGCTTTCAGGGAGCAGGCTTTGGAAAACCCCAGGTTCTCAGAATTCCTTCCCCACATCAGGCAGCACCAGCTAAAGATTCAGAAAGGTCAGTGAGGTCCTTTCATTTTACCTCTTGCCACACAGACCCCAGACCCAGAAAGCAGTAGGCCCAGATATATTCATCCAGGGCATTGGTTCCAGAGAGATGTTTTCCATCTGGCAGCCTCCTGGCTTCATCATATTATCTCTGCTCTTGACACAAACTATGGAGATTGATTCTCATTTTCTGTGTTGCCATTGGTTATTTGCTCTACTTTCCTTCCATTCTTCTCCTGCCATTGCAGCTGCTTTGCTGTGCCCTGCTATACCTTCTCTTTAAGCTTCTCACCCTCTTTCCTCCCATCATTCCTTTCCCATTCCAATGTCTGCATTCCGTTTCACCTCCTGCTTTCTTTCCACTCTCAATCTCCACAGTCTCTTCCTCCTCCCACCATTCACCTTCAGCACCGGCAAGTGCCTCCCCCAAATAAATAAACCCTACGCTTTTCATAATGTTGGTAAAAGAGCAGCTAAAAGCACTTTGTAGCAACAAATCCCCATAAGATTTTCCCCACATGGGTGCATTGATCTTTAAGCAGCCACACAGTCTTGCTAGAATAGTCTTGCTTTGCCCTTCCCCTTTTTTTGTGTGGATCCATTTTCTTAGACTGGAAACTCTTCAGGGCAGGGGTTATGTTTTCTCTATAATTTGTAAGGAATCCAGCCTATTTTTGAGTCACTGTAAAATAAAAGCATCTGAACATGCCAACTTCAGAGCGCTCCCAGCTACTGGCAGGCAGGGTTGCAAGGGTCCAAACTTGTCAATCAAAGCCAGATCTCCCTCTTGGCAAAAACATTACCACCAGGTCGCTGGGTTGGTGCCTTTGACACAGCGCTGCTATGTTTCAGCAACCCTGCTTGGATCCTTCATTTCAAACACTTTGAATTTCCTGAGGGTGCAGTGTTGTGCCAAGTTCTAGGCTAGCTTTTCATTCCAGGTCTTAATAGCAAACAGCATTTTTTAAAGGCTTGGAATGAAGAGAAAATAAAATGGGGCGAACAACAATGACCTTCCCAACTAAAGAATATGAGTGAGGTGGGGTCTTGCTAAACGATAAATAGCTGGCAACAACTCAGTGGAGATATCACCAAAGAAAATAAATTAAGAGTATGGAAATCTGCCTTCCCATTTTCCTAGGATCACAGACATCTCTTTTGGAGTTTTTTAAGGGGAGAGAAAGAAACAATCAAGTATGCAAGTATTGGCAACTTTCTAGCTTGCTTTCCGTCCAACCCTAATGGGCAAATGGCAGGGATAAGGTGAATTTTTCCAGTCCACCCTAAACTAGAGTTTGATCCTTTGGTATCCAACATGAAGCTTATTGCAGCTTCTGAATGAACTCTGGGATCCCAATGGTTTAGCTTTTTGACCAGTTGTGACTTTGAATTTAAATTATATGAGCCATCAGATGATTCAGATCAGTACAGCAGCATTTTAAAATACAGGCATTAGAGAAATGCAAGGCACTTCCTCTGAAAAACAAAATGCCAACTCCTTCTATTTAGTTTAAACAGACCCATGCATATAAAAAACTGCCAAGCAGACAAGAGGCTTAAGCAGCAAGGTCTGAAACAGGTTTGGTTTTGATTTAATAAAATCTGAGTCAAAATTTCAGTACAACCTTCAAATTGCTGTACATGAAATTGCATAACCTGAATACTTGTTTATGCAATTTTGGGTGTCCTAAAACTTGGATTTGTGCATGAAAATGCCATTTGTGTAGCTAGATAGGTAGTTAGATGTCTAACTACTTGAAGTGAAATCATAGGCCTGCTATTGTCAATATGAGTTTTGCCATTGATTTCAATGAGGTCAGAATTTCATGTCATGCAACGTCTTGCTAAATTGCACACCAAAATGTCATTCATACGCAAAATCTCAAGGCCCTTTATAAATCAGTTAATGACCATAGTAAATAAACAAATCTTTTCAAGTTGAAGATTGTATTGTTTCCCTTCAAATTCTGGTGTAAGATACCAGTATAAATTCAGAGCAAATCCATTCTGCTAGCCGGAGTTATTCTGGATTGCCATCCATATAATTGAGATAAACATTTGGCCCATAGTTTTCATGAACTAACTTTAGTGAAGTTCAATTGTAGTGAGTATTTTAAGGACATTTTTTTTTTAGTGTGTAGTAGGTACAATTAGGAATATTTGTTGCTACTTAACAGAGAGGAGCCGAACACAAAAACTGAACATATGTAGATGTTTGGGCCACAGGGAATACAATTCTCGAATTAAAATGCTAATAAATGCAGAATATCCCCTTCCTTAATTAATTGGTTAAATAAACAGTGAGACTGGGTGAAATACATCTATGATTATTTAACACACAAAAATCAAGAAGGTTGACTGAATAACAATTACATAATTAACACGCAATAAAGAACACTTGAATTTTAATTAATCCTCATTGGCACTGCAGTAACTTCCACAGAGAATCTATTTCGATTCATTTCATAGGCAGGCCTCTCAAGTGTAGGTAATTTTAACATTTGGTGTCCAATATAAATCCATTTATTAAAACTGATAAAGATACATGGGTTTAAAATTAAATATAAAGGGCAAGTACTTCTGGGAGCTAATTTATCTAAGTAAAAAGGTGTTACTATCTTTGACTGAACATATCAAGCTTTTTCCCCTTGGTCTTGCTAACTTGCCATTTTAAAACCTCTCTCTCTCTCTCTCTCATAGCTTTTAGAATACTAGAAGAATTATTTCAAGCAATAATATCCAACCATCATTTGGGGTTTAAATTCTATCTTGCAAATGGGAGAATAAAAATAAACAAACTGCACTAAGTTTAGCTGGCAGGCTAGACTGATCGTGTGTGGCTGATTGCTGGCACTAGTGCCTGGATTAAGAATTTCAGGCCTGTTAATTTTTTTGCTTTGATGAACTGTTACATGTAGCTACAGAAGAGGCCAACATTTAGTAAGAGTCTACTGAAGAGAATCTTGCATCATTGTGCAGAGAGGGTTGGAACAGGAAAAACTCTAAACAGTTGAAGAAATTATCTTCTTGCCATGATGGTGATGCTGGCAAATCAGTTGCCAGCTCTTGCCAAGACCACAGGTATTAGCTAAGAATTGACAGATTTATAGGTGGAGACCAGACCAGCTCACCTGTATGTTAGTTTTGCTCAAAATAGGTATTAGTCTTATCAAAAGGTGTTTAGACTCTATGTCTTTAAGTTGCTGCATGCATTAGTCTCACTTGTAATGTCAGTATTCCATGCTATAAGAAAATAAGTAAATTTTGCTTCATAAATTTGAAAGTGTTTGCTCTGAACTGGTGAACCCAAGCATGGGAATTGCCTTCTCCACCCTACACCCAGAAGGACCTTCAAAATCAGATTGGCCATTAAAGAACATCACAATAGAAAGGATTGGTTAATGGCCCTATCCCACCTTGGAAATGCTCTGTGCAAGGAAGCGTGCCCTGTGGACTTGGAAGCTGAATGAAAGAAATAAAAAACAAAGTAACAGGAAAATTTTCCATCTCTCGCTAAGCTCTTTGAACTCTGAGGGGGCCAGAAATTCTAAACTGAAGCAGAGATTCCCAAGGGTTACCTCCTGGGTTCTCCCTGAATGGACAGATCACTACAACTCTGTCACTCATAGGATTTAGATGAGAACTCTGTGTTTATGTTTGCTTGCTTTAATCTGTAGAGAACTCATCTCCTCTTTTCCTAATTAATAAACATTTAGACAGTTTAATACAGGACTGGCTACCGGCTTTGTCTTTGGTGTAAGATCTAGGGTACCAGCTGATCTGGGGTAAGTGATTGGTCTCTTTGGTCTGGGAGCCATCCTAACTAAATATGGTGCGATTTTTGGTGTAAGTGACAATTTATCACTAGGTCCAGTTTGCCTGAGTGGCAAGATAGATTGGAGAGTTTGAGGGGACTGTCTGACTCCATGGTAAGACTGTTACAAAAGCTCACATCTGTTATTAGTTTGGTGAAATGGAATTCTAGAACACACCACCGGTTTGGGGTTTCTGGCCTGTCTTTGACAGTCTGCCTTGAGGTAGGTTCTCATGATCGTGAGCCACTCCAGACAGCGTGACACTTGCTTTCTGGACATTATTTTCTTGTGTGTACTACAGAATTCCCTGATTTTCATTGTGCAGCTCCTGTACGAATTAAGTTAGCCCAGGACCAGGTCTGTCCCTGCAAACAACTAAATCCTAGAAATGTAGGGCTGGAAAAGACTTCGAAAAGTCGTCTAGTCCAGCTCCTTCCACTGAAGCAGGACCACACAAACCTAGACCGGGGGTTCTCAACTTTTTTCTTTTTGAGGCCCTCCCAACAGGCTATAAAAACTCCATGGGCCACCTGTGTCATAACTGTTTTTCTGCATATGAAAGCCAGGGCCAGGGTTAGCAGGCAGGAAGCAGAGCAGTTGCTCAGGACCCTATCCACAGCGGGCCTTGCAAAGCTAAGTTGCTTAGGCTTTGGATTCAGCCCCAGATGGCAGAGCTTGGAGCCCTGGGCTTCACCCCCAAATAGTGGGGCTTTGGCTTTCTGCCCTGGGCCCCAGCAAGTCTAATGGTAGCCCTGCTTGCGGCTCCCCCAAGGGGCCCCAGGCTCCTGGTTGAGAACCACAGACCTAGATCATGCCTGACAGGTGTTTGTCCAACCTGTCTTGAAACTCTGACAATTATGGGGATTCCACAACCTCCCTTGGAAGCCTGTTATGTTTTTTCATGCTCTTATAGTTAAGTTTTTCTTAATACCTTACCCAAAACTTCCTGGCTACAGATTAAGTCCCTCACTTCTTGTCCTCCCTTCAGTGGTCATGGAGAGCATTTAATCATGTTCCTCTTTGTAACTGCCCTTAACATACATGAAGACTTATCAGGTTCCTCCCACCCCAGTCTTCTTTTCTCAAGATGTGTTTACAGTTCAGTGCACAAAGTAGGGACCACTGGTATATAAAGGTTGTTACAAGGAGGAGGGAGAAGAATTGTTCTTAACTTCTGAGGATAGGATAAGAAGCATAGATAATAGTCCTGCCATGAGTGCAGGGGACTGAACTAGTTGATTTATTGAGGTCCCTTGCAGTCCTATGATTCCATAAGGCCGCCACCTAAAAAATAAACACCATCCTTTTTTTCAAAACGAAACCACCCCTTCTAGAACACTTCTGCAAACCTGCAACATACTTTAGGTTTACATGATCGGTGGCTCCCTGGCTTGGTAAATAGGATATGTTGAATTATAACTTTATTTAATGTGCAGCACGTGTTAAGTACTTAAACATGCATTTTCAGACCACACATAGAAAACTCAAATGTTTTTTTCTTGTAGATCTTGGGTGATTGTTTGCTACTGCGTTGACTTTCATTGCTGACTTTTTTTTTTAAGGTAGGATATTTCTGAGTTGTCCCATGAGGTTAATGAACATACCAGTTGCCCCCACAATGCTAAATAAACCTTTTTTCAAAAACGCTACTCAAACTATTCACTACAGTCTTTTTTTCCATTCTCTAATTCCTTTGTTTCTCTTACTTTCACAGTAATTGGGTTTGGGGTTATAGTTATCTGCACAAATTGCTATTTTATTTTCTAGGCTATATGAGCTCAGCAAATAGGACTGAGGCTTACTGAAATCTGCAGTGTACTGTATTCATGACCTCAGAACCAGTGTTATACATACACAGAGTAAACAATTGCTTAGGGTTCTGAGCAGCTCAAGGGCCCCCCTATTAATTATTAGGGTGCATTGGAGGGGGGGGGGGGATATTCCTGTATAGAGCCACCCATAGGTTAGCACCAGCAGTTGGTGACTTTATGCAGAATTAGAAAGTGTCTCTCTCTGTGATCACTGCATTGATGCTAAAGGGCCAGGAGTCAAGGCAGTAGACATTTGGTGATTTTCTCTCTCACAATAAAATCATTTGAAACCTAGCAGGGAGAGTGTTTTTTTTTTCAAAATAGGCAGCCTTTCCTTTTTGTTTTTCTTGGCTCTGAACTTGTATTTTATTGCCACATGTCACCATGACCCTCCAAGGCTCTCTCAAATATGTTTATTAGCTGATTAAGCTCAACAGCATATTAAAGCGGTGAACAGCATGGTCAATAGAAATGTGTAGGAAACTTTGAGAAAAATCTACAGAGCTTGGATTTTTCCCAGATGAAATAATTGCCTTTTTCGAGAGAGTCCACAGGATAACGTGTCTGATCAGCAATGAGAGGCAGGCAGGCTCTGGAATACTTAGAACGATACAACGCTGCTCACTTCCCCTATTCAATCTGATCTAGTCTATCCCTTTACGGAAATAAATGGCTGATATTCAGATCCAGATGCCTGATCCCATTAAAGTCAGGGGAAACCTTCCCACTGATTTCTGTGGGCTTTGGATCATACCCAGCGGCGCTGGAACTGTTTTTATAAGGGGGTGCAGAGAGCCATTGATTCCAGGGCCAGATTAACTCTCCTATGGGTCAGGGGCTATTAGATTTTGTGGGGGTCCTGTATGCAAGTCTTTCTCTTAATTTAAAACAAAATGATCACAATTATGGCATTGAGGATATTAACAATATACTAAACTTGCCTTTTAATTAACAAAGCCATTCTGTGGTTACATTTCAGTCTTAAAATATGTAGAATATAATTAAATTAATTCAGGATAACCTACTTCTTACCTTAGAATAGCTGTTATATTAGTTTCTTTCTGGGAGGGAGTGTGGGTGCAGGAGGGGGCTCTAGGCTGGGGCAGAGTGTTGGGGTGCAGGCTCTGGGTGCAGGCTCTGGGAGGGAGTTTGGGTGCAGGAGGGGGCTCTAGGCTGGGGCAGAGTGTTGGGGTGCAGGCTCTGGGTGCAGGCTCTGGGAGGGAGTTTGGGTGCAGGAGGGGGCTCTAGGCTGGGGCAGAGTGTTGGGGTGCAGGCTCTGGGTGCAGGCTCTGGGAGGGAGTTTGGGTGCAGGAGGGGATTCTGACCTGAGCCAGGGAACTGGGATGCAGAACAGGGTGCGAGGTGCAGGCTCCAGCCAGGAGACACTTGCCACAGGCAGCTCCCAGTCAGCGGCACAGCAGGGTTTAAGCAGGCTGCCTACCTACAGGCCATGGCCCCATGCCACTCCCGTAAGCAGCCAACTGCTGGCACGTCTTTGTGTAGGCTGACCATACGTCCCGTTTTGAACAGGACAGTCCCGTTTTTTTCATGTTTTTGAACCGTCCCGTCTTTTTGTCAAAAATATCAATTTTGTCCCGTTTTTGGGGCAGGTGCAGGACTCCCAAGATCTTAGGTGAAGAATCTTGCTACCTAAGGACAAGTATCAGATGTCAAATGTCAGATCTGGGGGGGGCTGCCGGCCGGGTTTTATGATTCATAATCATATAAATTCAGTTATGTGATTATGAGTCATAAAACGTCCACCGCACCACCACCACCCCCCACCGCCGCCGGCGCGCTTGGACCCCGGCTGCGGCTCCGGACAGCTCCGATACGCCGTCGGCTTCAGCCCGCTGCCCGCTGCCACCTCCTCCTCTCTATTCCTCCTTCCCTCCTTCTCTCCATCCCTCCCTTCTCTCCATCCCCCTTCTCCATCCCTCCCTTCCTCCCTGCTCTCTCCCTCCATCCGCTGCCTCCTCTCGCTCCCTCCATCCCTTCTCTCTATCCCCTTCTCCATCCCTCCATCCCTTCCTTCCTCCCTTCTCTCTATCCCTCCATCCCTCTCTTCATTTCTCTCTATCCCTCCATCCCTCTCTTCCTTCTCTCTATCTCCCTTCTCCATCCTTCCCTTCTCTCTCTCCCTCCGTCCACTGCCTCCTCTTCCATCTCCCTTCTCTCCATCCCTCCTTCTTGCTGTCCCTTGCCTCCTCCATCCCCCTGCTCCCTACCCCCATCTCTTCTCTCATCCATCCATCCTCTCCCTTCTCACCTTCATGCCTTCTCTCCCTCCGTCCCCTCCATCATCTTCATCCCTCATCCCCCCTTCTCTCTCTCCCTCCATCCTCTTCATCCCCCATCCCTGTTCTGCTTATTCCTCCATCCATCCCCCCGACCCCCCTCTGTCTCCCCCCCGCCCGGTGCTGGGGGGCCCAGGTGGGGCTATGGCCCCCCCCCACACCCTGTCCCGTTTTTGCCATCCCAATGTTCCGTTTTTGTCTAAAGGAAATATGGTCAGCCTATCTTTGTGCGACTCTGTGGGTAGGGGGACAGTGTGTCTCCGTGCTCTGCCCATGCCTGCAAGTGCCACCCCTGCAGCTCCCATGGGCCGGGAACCAACCAATTGGAACTTCAGGGACAGTGCACGGAGCCGCCTCCTCCATTCGCCCACCAGGGGCTACAGAGATATGCCAGCAGCTGGCCGCTTCCAGTAGTGGCAAGGGGCCACGGCATGCAGGCAGCCTGCCTGAGCCCGGCTGTGCTGCCCCCCCCCCCCCCCCAACTTGGGGGGAGGACTTGGGCTGCAGCCCCTAAAGCCCCTGCATTAATCTGGCCCTGACTGAGCCACACTGTAAACCCTGTCTCTAATGTAATCTACTTCAGGCCAGGGAGTGCTGCAGCCCCCCCCTTCCCCCCTCCCGGGTTCTAGCACCTATGACCTATGACACTATTGCTGGTTGGGGGACAACAATTCAGTTTCACAGCAACATTCAAGGGATTTGTGGCCTGATATTTAGGACGCTGACCTGGGATGTGGGAGGTTCAAGGCCCTATTTCATTTTCCTAAGAATCTGCCTCTAATCGCACCCTACATGAACAAGAGGGTGCATATTAAAATTTTCACATGGCATGTCTCAGCACAGGCAAATGTGCTCCACTGTAGGTTTGTCCACGGTCAGCAACATTTTCAGAAGTTTGCTAATGCAGAATTGTCCACATAATTTGAAGGTTTGGCGGCTTTTAACCCCCATTTCTGGATGTGCAGCACTTAGATGCTCTGGTGACTTGCTATGGAAAAACCCAAGCTGGGAGGACAGACAAAAAGGTAGATCAGGCTGGAAAATGGAAACAGGATTTTACCAATCGTGTTTTTTTCAAAGGACGTTTTTTAATGTTTGGAAATGTCTGACTAGTTCTGATTGGCAGTGCCTGGCAACCTGCAACCTACGGGGCAAGGTGTTTCTGTGGTGATCAGCTGGATGATACACTGAGCTGCACCACAGCTTTGAACCTGGGAAATCCATTAAAAAGCAGCAAAAAATAAAAATAAAATAAAGCTCTGTGCACAGAAAAATTGGGGAAATTCTATCAAGAAACATTTTCCAGGGAGCACCTTGTTAAAGAAGTTGTTCTTATCTACTCTATCTGCAGGTGATGCCAAACTGCTATGGTAAAAACAACAAGACCACACAGCAACGTATATGTTTTAAGTACTTTTAAATATTAACCCTCAACGTTCCTGAGACATAACTGGTTACATTATACCCATTTTACAGATGGGGTGGGGAATGCAAGGCATGGAAAGGTTAAATTAGAATCATACATTGGTCAGTGGCAGATCCTGGATTAGAACCCAGCATCTCCCTTCTCACAGGCCTGTATTCTAACTCCTAGACCATGGCATCTTAGTTGCAAGCAAAGCAATGTGGAGACATGGATTAATTCCAAGCGTCACAATTGAAAATATATATTCCTTTCAAGCCATGCCCCCATGTACTTGCTTATAAAGCCTGGCAGACGCTTGTTTGCTGTAGCAACCAAACACCAATACCCACTCTGCCTGCCAAGTGCAACATACAGTTTCTGCTTTGCACGGCTGAAGAGGGATTCTCTCTCACCCATTGATGGAAAAGCTGAAGTCTGACCTATTTAAAGGAGGGAGTCACACCAGGTAGATGGCATCATATTTGTACAGCTGCAGATCCTTGCTGAATGTGCGCCCCTTCTGAGGGACTCAGCAATTTTTTTTTCATTCTTTATTCAGGAAATTCAATATCCAAACACCAATGCTTAAAACGTACCTATAGGTTGGAATGGAAATATAGGCAGCAAAACTCCCTTTAAAGAGAGGCATTTATAGACGAAATCCCATGGGTGATTCTTTTTTTGAAAACCTGGAGCATGTTTATACTATAAATAAAGAATCCTGTCCTCAGAATCAAACTGGAACGAGAAGGAAATGGCATCCCAAAAGGCAAGATTGTCTAGACAGTCCATAAGCAGCCTAACCACATGATGGGTCCAATGGCAGCTGCAAAGCTATCAAAACACCACCTTGTGTAGTCTGTCACTGAGCCATACCCAAAGCTGATCCTCTTTGTGCACGGTGGATATTATACAAAAATGGGGAACAGGAGTGATACAATGTAGGAAACAGCACTCTGCCTTAGCCTGTTTGGATGGAGTCCCCAAAAATGTAATTACAGCATCGAGTTCATGAATTTAGATTGGCTCCCGATGAGGGTTGGCAGAAAGACCAGAGAAGATTTTCCAACACGCTTAAGCTAACGTATGCTTTAGTGAGAGCACTAGAACGCCAAAATGAGGCTTGTGGCTAGCCAAATTTGTTCCTTCTGGATAATCAAAGACCCGTGAAAAGGTTTTGGCAAATAGTGACTATGGTGAACTCCTCCCTTTCCTACGGATTTGGTAAAAAGCAAGCCAGGGAATGTTGACTGGTGGATCTGTGACAATATGTGCGTTGAGAAACGGGTTGGGAATGGTGGGATGACTGAAAAGCTTGTTCCATCACCCTGCACTGTGCAAATCATGGCTGGATTGTGTGGCTGGTACACAGGGCTGCATTGGGGATCCTCAGACACCCCATAAAAGAGCTCAGGGTAGGATTCTCCCTTCACTTCCCCGGTACGTATTGGCGATGTGTGGGCTGCACCATGCTTAAAGATGGATCAGCTTTCTCCTTTTAGGGTGTCCAGACAGTTCTGTGAGCCAGCGTGGAAAGAGGGGGTGGTGCCATGCTACTGGCTCCTCCTTAGCATTCTTCTCCCCTGTGGCATGCTCTGCAGAGAGGCACCGGAGTGAGCATGTGCTGCATTGTAAGGGGCCTTGGGTGGGTCACACAGGAGCTCTGGAGCCTGGCCACCTGGGTTCCTCTTCCCAAGGCCCAGTTACACCTGGTACATCTGTGTGCAATCACTGCCAGGCAGTCTAGAAAGAGTTCTATTATCTAGCAGTTTAAAAAAATAATCCAGTCCAAACAAGTACAATACAATTGCTTACTGCCCTTAAAACTCCCGGTGCACCACATGGCAGGTGCAGTGGCCTGTGGCTTTAAACAAAGTGGCTTTCTGGTTCATTTCCCCAGTAATAGCAGTGCTAGCGTGGAAGGAATGGGTGTTTTCTGGCTAATTGTATCCAACTTCAAGATGGCTAATTTCCTGTGATAATCCAATACTTATTTAATAGGCAACTAGATTTTTCTAACTTCTAGATTCACATTTCATTCCAAACTGGACCTTCATCCATAAACATTAAAGATTTAATAGGAGGAAAGTCTGAGACTCAAGCTTCGTCTACACTAGGGGGAGTGGTCGACCTAAGATACGCATCTTCGGCTACGTGAATAATGTAGCTGAAGTCGGCGCATCTTAGGCCGACTTACCTGCCGTCCTCACGGCGGCAGCAGGCTCTCCCGTCGACTCCAGCTTGCGCCTTTTGGCAAGCTGGAGTTCCAGAGTCGATGGGAGTGCCTTTGGTGATCGATTTATCGCGTCTTGATGAGACGCGATAAATCGATTGCCAATCGATAGATCCGGCGGGTAGTGAAGACATACCCTCAGGTTTGTCTTTGCTGAATTTTAAAAAGTATTTTTCCTGGCTTCTGCACTAGCATTTTCCTTTTGAGTTCTTTCACTCTAGGCCAAATTCACATCTACAACAAGGTGTGACTCCACTGAAGTCAAATGAAGCATCAACAGTTCTGCAGTTCCACACAAGCCACCTTCTTTCACCGTCCTTGTTTTCAGTGTTGTAATTGTTCCTTGCTGCTTCTTTTCCTTCACTGTGGGTTTGTTGCAAGGAATTTATCTCCTGGAAGGACATGCCCTGTGACGAGTTAGACCAGGATTCTGCACAGTGTGAAGCAACACTTACAGGTGTTCAGCACCTTACATAACTGAGTCTTTAATGAAATACCCTAGAGCATCCCTTAATGTTCAGTAGTGGAAACATACAGACAGACACAAGTTGGATTGGTTGGGAGAGGGAGTGAGTCGCAAGACTCCTGAAAATGATGTTTTTTCATGTTCTTTAAATTAATACCAAGCAAGGCAATTCTGCATGTTACGTGATCCGACTGTAGATCGGCACCTCAGTAACATGCCCTGCAAGTGTTAAAGGGTTGTAAGCAGAGTGAATTAGTTAGGTTTTCTACAAGGAAAGTGTAAATGCAAAACAGTTCGTTAGTGAATGAGAAGTACAGGTTTGGACTGGAAAAGAAATTCACCAAGATCCCTTTTCTGCTGGTTTTTATTTTTGCTCTTCATTATTTCACTCAGGTTTGAAAAGAAGCTTTGTCCTGAAGAAATTCTCAGGGGTTGGGTGGCTGTCAATCACCATAACAGAAAGCTCTACAGCCTAATCACAACTGGATAGCAGCAGGTTTTGCTAGGTTTTGCATACATTCCACAGCATTATTAAAATACCATCTCCATGCTAACACCTCTAAGTCACAAAGTAGCAGCCAATAAGTTCGCATCTTTGATAGTGTTATTCCTTCCAAGGGAGAAACATTTATATATTCATAGCCTAGGATCTATACAGTATTATGCCATGGCTGTAACAATTCTTCAGAATAAACTAGTTTTGAGTGATGTATTGCAAGTGAATTAAGGGGAAATTTCATTATGGAGAGTAATCATGCTTGCATCAATATCAGAGTGCTTATTCAAGAGAGGAAAGTCAAAATCAGAACAAACCTTAATTATTGAGAGACAAGGAAGGTTAGACTCTTGCTTGTCTACTTAGCTGCTTTCATGAGAGATCAGAAATACAACAGAAGTTTTAGAAATATGAAAAAGAACCACTTTATAGGTCTTTGGATAAATCACGGAAAGCATTGTGGGACACCTTTACTTGTTTACCAAACAGGGCACTTGGGTCAAAGAGAAAAAAATTGCTGCACAAGCTGTTATTGCTAAACATATTCTTGAGCTGCTCTTTAGCAGTAGAATTACGCCCTTATGAATTCTGCTTGTAAATGGATGCAGCTACTTATGCAACCAGAAATTTCTACAGACTTGCTTGGAAAAGTATTGCATGTACAAAACCAGCAATATATATTCTAATTCCAATATCAATAGACTTGGAAAATAAGGAGATTCTAGAGTCATTGGCATGTACAACTTCCTTGCCTACCCAAAACTCTTACTAATTTCATTGACGCACACAGAACTGAGCTCAGAAACTGCATACCACCACTATAGGTTTCAGTGCAACCAGGCTAAATACCTGTTCTCTGCAAAATGAGCCCTGTGGGGAGATCTGGTTTTCCACACATTGTTTCACTGTGTGATTAATACATGGTTCTGCCTTGTGTATGGGACCCATCTCTGTTTTAATTCTGTTCATGAACATGTTGCTTAGGTGACCAAATCACACAGCACAAATAGATGAGTGAATAGTAAAAAGAGAACAATTTTCATCATCCTATACACTGTTCACAACTGACCAGTGAAAACTTACAAATAGCAAATACCCACAGAGGGATCCAGATTGAAGAAAGGACTAAATGTTATTCATAGGAAATAATTTGACCGGTTCTAAAAGGGACACTAGACAGATGACAATGCACTCTGCTGATAAGTCATGCCTGAGACAATGAAATAGTTCCAGAAGAAACCTCCAAAAAGGTTTGATGTTCCATTAAAAGTTTCCATTTTAAAGAAATGCTTTACTTGCTTTACTTGAGAGTGCTCTAATGGATTTAATGTAAACTCTGTGGCTTTCATGGATGTGTGTATTTGGGATATCTGCATAAATTATGGAAATATTTCCTTCTGAATTCAAATCTTGTCACAAAGTATATTATGGAAGCACCATAGTGACTGTACAGTTAAGAATGTATTAGATTTGCACTTTAATCCTGCTTTGACTTTTTCATTGTGTATGAATGATATAGTGCACCCTTCACAAATTGACACTGAGTAAAGGAGGATTTTTCAGAGAATTGCCAACCTAATCAATAGGTTTATGAATTAACATTTTAAAATGGGATTTTATGGCATATAGACTTTTTTTAAAGTTCCTTTCAGCACACTCATTCCCAACATGAGACTTGAAAATTGACTGCATTCTAGATTGTAACATACATTGAATATGTAGTAATGTGTTAATTTTGCATTTATTTAAACTGTTAGTTATAACTGTTTCTGTGTTATGATGGTGATAGATCAATATTTGTATTGCCAAATGTTACCACAGTTAAATATACTGATTGTCATGGATCCTTCATTAGCTAAACTTCCATGCTTCTTTTATATTGTTTCTAGCCCATGTGGTTCTGAAGAACCACATGACAGAGTAATACCAGATAGTCTTTAATGCAAACAGTGGAAGCTTTATTCTCCAAAAAGACATTTAAGTACTTCCTCTCTTGAGTAAGTAAACCATGGTGGTAGGAATTAAGACTGATTTTCAAAGCCACCCAATAGAAGTCAAAATTCAATGGGAATTGGGCACTTACCTACCTGAAGATTTTTTGGAAATCCCTGTGTTAAAGGATATCAGGTTCTAAAAAGATGTCTTGTTGCTGATGCTTCACTAGAATTTACACAGACTTGTTCCCTATAAAGCAGGTTATATGTAAATTAACCCCCATTGGAATCAAGATTAGGGATATGAGAAAAATGTCTGCACAAATGACAAACTGATTCTGTTTTGGTCACTTTATGATCTATTTATGGGATTATTCTTGTATGTGGGAGAGGGAATGAGACTGGAGAGGAAAAGGACAGGGGCTACAATCATCCTCTGATGGGAAAAAGAACATTTTACTAATGAAAAAAAATATCTGATATTCAATGAAATACCAAAAAACACAGGTGAAATTACTAGGCTGGATAATGAATAGTTATTTATAATTGTTATACATATTTGGTGTGTATATTATCCATTCTGTAAGAGAAAGTGTTCAGAATTTGCACCTGTCACATATTTAAGGTGCCTCTCTAATCTCGGTTAGGTTTAAAATCCACCATTCTTAACTACATTTAAACAGAGTCCTAATGCTATTCCCAGTGAAGCCCACTGCAACACTCCCATTGACTTCAAAGGAAGCAGGATTGTGGCCTTATATTCTGTATGTCTTGAGCACAAACCACATCTCTCCGTTGACTCTACGCAGTGCTAAGCACAAAGTTGTTGCACACTAAATGAATAATAATTAAACAGTGAAATATCCTCAAAATGTTTGTTTCCTGATGCTAGATAGGGGCTTGATCCTATGCACATTAATGTCAATGGCAAGGCTTCCATTAACTTCAGTATTGCAGGTTCAGGAGCTAGGTGAACATAGGCATTACCAGCTGCTTGAAGGTTAATATTCATATCTGTGTGCACATAGCTAGACATGCAAGTGAAACTCTTGAACAGTGCACATCTGGAATTGTACAGGCAAGGTAACTGTATTTGTCTGCAAGAAAACACATACTTGCCTACAGCCTTAAGTCAGACCTTCTGAATTTATTTCTTATCTGAACCAAATCCAAAAAGTTTGAAAGTGTTTCAGGAGCTTTAAGTGTCCAAACATCTGTCTTGCAAAAAAAAAAAAAGTGTTAAAATTTAAAGATAGTGTTGGTTTTGCTTTTTGCCAGATTTCTAGAATAAAATTCCTTCTTCTGGTTGGGTTGTAAGTATTTTGGCATTGTTTCTCTTGGTATCAGCCAGTATGGGGCCTTCAGGGAAACTTCAGACTACAGTGTCATTCCTGGCAGAGAAGAGATGGACTTGTCTGCAATAAGTATAAAGGGGATTCTTTACAGAGTGCTGGAAACAGACAAGACTCTGTGGTTCTCTCACCGCCAAGACTCACCACGCAAGGTCTTCTTAAATCCAGGCCTCAATCATGCAGTCATGGAAACAGTTTCTGACCGTGCTATTCTTTACTGGACAAGATGACCTAGGTCTTTTCTGCCACAAGATTCAGTGATACAGCAAACATCAGCTATATCCTATTGAACCTCTGAGCACTCATTTGGCTCGCAGTCTAGAAAATGCCAGCATTTTCAGGGTTAACATTTCCTGCTAAATTAGTGCTGGCATACTGTAGTGTATCAGTAGTAAAATGCGCAGTGTGCAGATTTGTCCTGCAACTCCCAATGTCATTTGGTTAGTGAGACCTTACATCACTACAGCTAAAAAAAGGTTTCATGGCCAGCCAAATGTGCTTCCTTTAAAAGGATATAAACACTTTAAGCCCTTATTACATTTTCTACACCTTTTGTGATTTTCACTCCCTGGTCAGGTGTTCCTCAAACTTCATTGATTTTTTGACAACACTCAGAATAAAATATTGATCAGCACCTCATATTCCATTTGACCTTTACTGCATCGTTTAAAGACAGCATCACCTAGGCTCTGCACTAAAGGAGATGCTGCCGCGTTACCTGTTTTCTTAGACAGGCTTCCAGTGACTACTTCTTTCTGTTCTCTCAACATGGGAGGGTCAAAGGGATGGAATATAAGCAAGAGCAGCCCTTTGACAAGCTAGAGAAGAGAAAAAAGGCAGACACCAGGCAGGAAAGCGGGACCTGTCACAGGCTGCCAGGATACTGTTCCACTCCGTTAGGCGGTGTTGGAAACCTGCTGGGAAACCTGCTGGGAACTGCAAGTTCGTTACTGATGACTGGGTGGGGCAGGTGCAGCTCATTAGAATCCACTCCGAACAGAAGAAAGATAGAGGTAGTCCTGGGGAGGAGGCTGTGGGAAATATGGGGCTATGGGAAAAGAGACCTAGAAGTAACCAAGCCTGGGGTTCAGTAAAAATTATTTTTAATGGCTGTTTTTGCCAATCCAATTGAACCCCCAGGACAAAAAGGAAGGGTTGATTTTTGTGTGTGCACAATGAATGTGAGATTTTTATGGAGCTGGGTACAGGCCCCTCGGAGTAAGGAAGAAGAGAAGTTAATGTAGCATACTTCACCACTATCTCTGATGTAATGTGTGTTTCTGTGGGCCCGATGGAAGCTAACTCCATGCCAATTCAGCATGATTGAACTCCATGTTGAAATCCTGGCATCATTTAATTAAATGGAAAATTTCCCACGAACTTCAGTGGAGCCAAGATTTCACTCCCTGGTCTGGTTGGGCCAGTCCAGGGAGGAGTGGCAGAGCCAGGAATTAAATGCTTTCTCTGCTGAGCTCCTCTCCGTATTAAGACGGCTTTCCATTCTATCGCAAATTACAGCTGTACTCACATGAGCCCCACTAGAAGGGAAATAAATGGCAGGAAAGAATGGGGACCAACTTGGCTCCAGAGAGAACCTTGCGGTCACCTTTTTTGGGACAGGAACCCGTATCCCCCTCCCTCCAGACCAGAGATTGAGGGTACGTCTACACTGCAGAGAAAAACCTGCAACACTGAGTCTCAGAGCCCAGGCTTATTGATTTGGGCTGAGGCTGCAAGGCTAAAAATAGCAGTGTAGACATTCGGCTGGGGCTTTGAGACCCTGCTCCCTTGCGGTGTGTCACCTGAAAAGGTGGTGATTCCTGCCAGATAAGGGACTCAATTAAAAGGACATAGAGGAGGCTTGTAAGTCCACTTCCTCTCTGATTTTTTTTCTGAAATCTATTTTGCAAAGTCCCTGAAATTTATTAGGACAGGACAAAAGGGCCTTATAATTTTACATACATTTCAAAGATTCTTTTTATGGTCAGAGGTATAACATTGCCTTTACATAAGAATCCCATAGTTTAGAAATTAACGTGCAAAAATTAAATATTGTGGTAAACCCAGGGCAGGCGACTGCCAGAGAGGGTTGTGGAGAGAGGGGTAACTGCAGGTTAATCGGGTCCAGCTGAGCAAGGCTACCACTGGCCGAAGCAGGAGGCTGTCAGAGCCCTTTAAAAACACTCCTCCCCAGCTAAGAGGGGGGGAGCAAAGGAGAGAGAGAGTGAGAGACGAAGAGACAGAGACAGAGAGGCTGCCAGCAGGCAGGGGAGCAGGACAAGGGAGTCCCTCCCAGGAGGGAGTTAGCCCTTCCTAGCCAGCGAGAAGCCAAACTCAACCAGAGAGAACTGCTAACGGGGAGGGAAAGCTGGGTTTTGTGCGTCCTAGGCAAAGTGCCGACACAGCACTCGCTGCACCAGAACCCCAAAGGACCTGAGTCTGGGGAGTCAGAGGAGCCACCTTGTCACAATATCCTATAAGTAAATAATTACCAATGAGTAACCTTACAGATAAATCAAAAGTCAACAACCCAGCAATTAAACACAACCTTGGACTCCGAGAAAAGAGAAGTGGTAGAGACCAAGTCATCTAGTCCACCAACCTTTAACAGTCTGTTCCAGGGATGGCCAACCTGAGCCTGAGAAGGAGACAGAATTTACCAATGTACATTGCTGAAGAGCCACAATAGTACATCAGCAGCCCCCCAGCAGCTCCCCACACCTGCTCCTGCACCACCCCGTCGCTCCCCAACCTCCTGATCAGCTGTTTTGTGTTGTGCAGGAGGCTCTGGGGGTGGGGGGAAGGAGCGAGGGCACGGCAGGCTCGGGGGAGGGGGCAGGAAAGGGTGGAGTGGGGGCAAGGCCTGTGGCAGAGCCAGGGGTTGAGCAGTGAGCACCCCCCCCCCCCCAGCACATCGGAAAGTTGGTGCCTGTAGGTCCAGTCCTGGAATCGGTGCCTACACAAGGAGCTGCATATTAACTTCTGAAGAGCCACATGTTGGCCACTCCTGGTCTATTCCCTTCTCAAAGCAATGAGGAGAACAGGGTGGGTCAATCTCTTAGGCAGCTCCAGGGGCATCAAAGCAACCCCCTACGCCTCACATGGGGCCACCTGTCATGATCTAGCCCCAAACGGATTTGGTCATCCATGTCAGCATGCTTTAATCATACAGTTTTGGGTTCAAAGAAGGGATAATTAGGTGAAATTCTATGGCATTTTATATACAGGAAGTGATTCTTGATCCAATGGTTCCTTCTGACCTTAAAATCCATGAAGTTATGAAAGATTTGTACAGTACAACATGGAGGAAATCTGCATTGCTGCGGACCTGGCCATGTCTGTTTTGTGAATAATGAGCATTTCAATTCTCAGTGCTACTAGTCTGGCATCTTTCAGTAACTCTGAACTGACTATACAACGATTCCAGGTCACTGGCTTTAAGTGTCTGAAGATGGGTGTCAGGAAGTGTTATAAAACACATTGGTCAGAAGTCACAGAAAGTTATCCAAGCAGCACTGTGCAAAAACTGGATTTATCCCATCTACAGAGCAGGGCCAGAGCAGTTGGTGTAAATCAGCATCAACAAGTCTCAGATTCTTTGAGACTGTAAAGAAGTTCTCCAGGTCAACCAGTTTCTCAACCCAAGTTCCTTTATTACTGAACTTTCTGAATTCTCCACGCCGGGTAATTAAGCATCCTTCCGACAGATCCTATCACATTTAGACAGTAGTCACAATCCAACATCTTTTTATGTTCCCTTCCAGGTCATTTTTCCTCAGCATAGTTTGGATTCTCCACAGGTTTTAATACACGCACATGTGGAATTGCTTTCTTTGAATTGACTCATTAGCTTTTATAGATCTAGTGACAACACTTTAAAATAATGACCTAACCATTATTCATTTCTGTGACATTTATTTTAACAAAATTAATCATAATGAAGTCACTTGGCATTAATGTGGATGGCAGAAGGACTTCTATAGGCTTTCCACTGCATTAATTAGCTAGGCCATTAAGTTTATTATTTTTCTAAAAGTTACCGGTAATTTAAATTGAGCATGAAAGGTGTTAGACTGAGAGAACGGGAGATTGAAGTTATCTACTGAACAAATGTGTCATCTCCTAGCTGTGTGAAGGTGTTTCAATCTCTGGATCAGCCACTGCTCTGGGAATCAAGAGTCCTGGGTGCTAGACCCAGTCTTGCCCCTCGCCTGCTGTATAACTATAGGCAAGTCACGTCAGCCATCTGCTTATCCTCTCATCTTTTAGCGCTAAACAGACACATCATGTATAAGGGACTATTTCCACAGGGACTGTCTTTTCCCATGTGTTTGTAGAGTGCCTGATGCAACTGGGTTGCAATCTCAGAGTGGGTCTTTCGGTGCTACAGCAACAGAAATCTATATATATATAAAAGTCAAATGGTGTATGCGTGTGTGCGTGTATGTATGTTCCCTTACTCCTTCCACACCATTTGAGCTAGAGACTTGAAATTTGGTACAGTTATAGGCTTTAGGGTCCTAATCAGGGTAAGAATTAAAAATTTTTCAAATCTCACCTCTGACGCCCCCTAGGGGTGAAATTCTTTAAAGCCCATTAACATCAGCTGGCCAGCAAGTTAACACCTGCTGTTCTCTGTGACATGGTTATGATGTAATACCACCCCCCTCCAACGGACCCCACACTCGCTCAGCTCTCTGCCCCCTCCCCCCTCCAATGCCCCCCCCACTCACTCAGCTCTCTCCCTCCCCAAGGGCCCCCCACTCACTCAGCTCTCTCCCCCTCCCCCCCAATGGCCCCCCACTCACTCAGCTCTCTCCCCCTCCCCCCAATGCCCCCCCACTCGCTCAGCTCTCTGCCCCCTCCCCCCTCCAATGGCCCCCGCACTCACTCAGCTCTCTGCCCCCTCCCCCCTCCAACTGCCCCCACACTCGCTCTCTCCCCTCCCCCCTCCAACTGCCCCTGCACTCGCTCAGCTCTCTCCCCCCTCCAACGGACCCGAGCAATGTTATGCTGCGTAAAAAGCTAAAACGTATCAGAGAAAACACATCTAAATGCAAGAGAATGAAATTACTTAGACAAAATGAGACTTCTGAACAAAATTTGTATTAATAAAAAACATTGTAGTCTTTTTACATCCCAGTTTCCAATTACAAATACCCCGAGCAACGCCGGGTATTTTTGCTAGTCACTAATAATACACACACACATGCATTTGGTCTCTGGCATACTGCCAACAAAAAGTGTACAGTGGAGCTAAAGCCCTGCCCCTTTGAAGGGTCTGCCATCAATCTCCTTTCTTTAGGTGACCTTTCATCCTCCTTACTGTGGACTCAAGACTGCATGTTATTATATTTTTTAAAAATCCTATTGAAAAAGCTTCAGTTTGCACTAATCAAATGCCACTAGTTCATCAGAACACAGTTCTTCTGAGGTACAGTAAAAGCAGTGAAACTAATGCAAATTCTGGCTCCTTTCTCTGCGTTATGGCACATTTCAAAACACAGTTTATAATAATAGGCAAGTGTATTATTTGAAATCCCTGGATTGTAGTAATCTTGGAGGAGATATTTGAAACAGCCTGCTGTAATGTAATGAAAGCCTGTACTTGGGCTGGAAAGAACCACATGTAAAGATAAGAATGTGGCATTCCATATGATCACAATCCTAACCTATACAACAAAGCAGTAAAAATGTTTACATGGCTTTTAGAATGTTTATAAGACTTTAAAAATATTATTCTTGGATCCAGAATTGCACAAAGAGAACCTGCTTTAACTGGATATTTAAATGTGACCTTAAACTATTTGCAATGAGAATATTTTCAGTTAAAATATTCTAGGCCAGTACAGGAAGAGAACTTTCCAGAAATGATGTTCTGAATAAGACACCCACATGATATTGGAATGACTCAATCTGAATGCAACAGGCCATGTTACAGGAAGCTAAACTATTCAGTAGTTAGACCACAGTCCGTTTCCCACCTTCCCCTTCACAGGCTATGAGAAGAGAACACTGCTCAGCAATTAGACATTTATTTCTGATGTCTGGTCCATGGTGTCTCCACAAATGCCTCACACTGAGCCATGTCAGTTACACATCAGTGTTCCTGGGTCCTCCCCCATACAAGTTCAACCGTCCTGTTTCTATTTGAGTGAAAATGTCATGAACAGACGTTTAGTGCATTCATTTACATTCCAGCCGAACATTCTGTCGAGGAGTAAGCACCAAGATGCTTGTCAAGACACCAGTCAGGAGTGGAACTGGATGATGGGCAGAGATCTGCTTTGCCCAGTGTTTGTTAAAGCTTTAAAAGGAAGTCTGCAGCTTGCAACAATACATTGCAAATGTTACACAAACTTGCACCTGCCCTCCCAAGGCTGCCTATACAACAGTCTGGGAAGGAGACAATTTCGCAAGCTTAACAGTGGGATGTCCAAGCTCTCAGGATGCCTGCAGGACACAAGTATCTATTGTTATTTTGGTGTTATATTTGCAATATGTAGGCTGCTCAGATTTGTGTAAGAACACCCTATTTAAATTTTAAAAACAAACAGACTATGTGCATTTGCAAATTAAAATGGTTTTAATGAATATTGCTATTACTAAAACACTCTCCCCTTTGATAAAGGCTAGTACCAAAGGATCTCAAAGCACTTTACAGATATTAATTAAGTCCCAGTGTATCCTTGTAAGGTAGTTCTCACTATTTCTTGATGCATATGGAAAAGGCACAGAGGTATAAGGGGACTTGCCCAAAGTTGCTTAGTCAGTGAGTAGCTGGGGCAGAATTGAATCAAGGAAGCCAAATTCTTCATTCACTTACCACTTATACTACCTCACTGAAGTTAATGATAGTATACAAGGTGTTCCTGAAATTAGCACAGAAATTGGCCCCAGAACTACAGTCTGATACACCTGCCCTAAATCACGAAAAGGGACATTTTCAAACACGTTCTGCAAAGGCCATGTAACAATAGCCAAGAGTTCATTTAACACCCCGCTTTCCCCTTCTCCACTCCCAGTAATGTAGTAGGGAATTAACCTTTGAATTCTTATTTCCTAGCCCAACTGTCATGACAGGGCTTCAGTCTCTTAATAGCACCCCTCCGTGCCAGACCTCAGAAGTCAAATTTGAAATCCATGGGACTATATGCTGCCGAATATGGCCTCAAATGTGTATCCATAATATTACATGGTGTTGTACAATCATACATGTGTGTATGAGCCAAAATCCAGAGTTTTACAGATATTTGAATGTGCAGAAAGTTGTAAGTGTAAACTGAGAGACTAAATTAGGCCACTTCAAAAATATAACCTGAAATAACACTTTTCAGCCAATGAGCTCTTTTGTCTTCAATGCAGAATGTTACTCTTTATTTATTAAATTTCCCTAAGACATTTACGTTATTTTAAATCTTAATACTGTTGGCTCACAAGAACCAAATAATAATTAGTCTTCCTTTTATATGAGCGGACTAGAATGTTGATCACTATGCTATTAGGATTAAATATCACTACATTTATTTTATTAGTTTAATACAAATCCCTTTTTAAAAGGTTCCAGTTTATGTGTTTGAAGTTAGCGTTCTAAGTGCCTGATGGTAAATTTTAATTTAATAACTAAACAGATAAAAAAGACTTACATCTCATATCTGATGGACATGTAAATGCTGAAAAACAAGATCTGTTTAATTTATTCACCAAAGGGAGTTGGTTAGTACAGACTAAACATGAGTCACAGATGCAACAGCATACATTGTATCTTTCTCTAATCACTTGAAAACATTGATATATTTGTCTCTGTTAACAAACGCATACATGCTTTGTTCTTCCTCTGGGGAAGTGAGAATCTGTAATGTTCCATGTTGCTACAAGCGATAGATATGTGCATTCATTAATCCGAAAGCTGTGCTGAAGTTGGCTGGGCAAATTTTCAGATTATGATCTTGGTTGTAACAGGGGAATGGGTGGGGACCCACTCACAGTGTTTTAAAATGTGTTCTTGAAAGACGTATTAACCGCAAATAGCGATGGGGCCAATGCAAACAGTGATGAGAGATATCCAGGCTTCTATAGGGGGACTCATTTTAGGCATCAGATTGAATCAAACAAATCCAGATTAGAAATATGTTTTGTTTCATTGGTCTCCATGAGTACCAGAAAGGAGTCGTGAGCAGGAATACCAGAAGAACAGCACCTGCTAACATGACATCCTTACATATAAGCCCCATGCCATAGTTTGTATATACAAACTAAGTAGACAGCCTCCATAGACTCTCAGAGCTGGAAGGGACTTATAGGAGATCATCTTGTCCAACTCCCTGCTCAAAGCAATTCTATTCCCATTTTCGCCCCCATCCCTAAATGGCCCCCTCAAGGATTGAGCTCACAACCCTAGCTTTAGCAAGCCAACGCTCAAACCACTCAGCTATCCCTCCCCCAATACTTAACTAACTCTAGTCAATGCAACATTTTTAGTGTGAATGAAATCAATACTGAAGAAAGTAAAAAAAAAAACCACTTCCAATTTTCATTTGACAAAAAATAATCAAATATATGGGTGTTTTTTTCATTCTGCACGTTGGACTGGAAAACTCACAGGAATATCTCATTACATCTTGATTATTTCCTGCTTCTGCCAAAAATATCATGGGAACGTTAAATCTGCTTTTGATCTGGGCTAGAACTGAAAAGTGTAGGGACGCAAGGAAACTAAAATAGGAGGTAAAGAGGAAAGAACACAAGACAAAGAGTTCCATATTCCAAAAAAGTTCCAGATTGAGTAAAGGTTCCTTAGCTTATCAAAATGGTTCCTTCACCCCTAATAAAACCAAAATGCTTAGAAGCAATATAACCAAATACAAGTCTTAATCAGTCCCTTATTTGAATTCCAAAGTGCATATATACAGATTTAGGTATGAATTCTCATATCTGAACCCATCTTCTCCCTCCTGTTCTAGTTCTGTGTCATATTCAAAACCAGGCCTGTTTTCCAATTCTGGGTCATGTACAACCAAACATTTGTGAAAAGAGCTCATGAGATTTTGGTACCACTCCTCTAGTGACAAATGCACAAATGAGGAGCATGCATGGAGGATGCAAAAAGCTCAATTGCTCAATGCTGAACATAGGAACTGTGCCAGGAAAGGATAGTCTATAGAAACACAATTCTGCACATTGGACAATATAGAATTGGATCTTAACCTCAACTCAAACTTTAGAATGATATATAATGTAATACAAAATAAATTCAAAACATTTCATTTTTTCTTTCAATGAATGTATGTTTTGTTCCAAAAATCTCAAAATGGGACTTTCACCGCCAGAACTTCCTTTGCTCCTCCGCATCACAAATGAAATTTAGCAAAATTTACATGATATTTCAATTTTGATGGAACTGAATTTTCCAATCGAAAACTCTTTTGTCCAAGTTTTTCCAACCAGCTCCATGCATAACACTCTGAAAGGATGGCAGCTTTGCTTCACAGGACATCAGCAGTGCAATAAGATGCAGGTTGCTATTAATGCTTCATTTGCTTGGCTTTTAGGAAAGTGTACTGGTCACTTTGGCATAATGCTTGTTACCCATATTAACAGAGGGAATAATATAAACAATGCTAAAAACAATCATTCATATATAGTACCTGTGCACAATATTAATGCTATTTACTATGATACAATATAATAAAGTAGATATTCTTCTAGAAGAGCTTCACTGAATAAAGCAATCACTAAGCAACAACCACCATCCTGGAGCAGCGTAATTTCTGTTCTACATTACCGGTAGTTTCTCTGCTGCCAACATCAGCTACGTATCTTTTCATCAGTATTTGGCACCACACTAGCATTGCCTATTTTTCATTTATTTGTAGTCAGAAGAGCTTTGTACAATATTTAGGTGCCTCAGCTTTCTTCATCTAGCTAGCCCGAGAGGGGAAACAATGTTACAGCAGTTATTACATCTTTGCAAAGTTTTTGATTGGCATTTTATCTCCCCTCACACAATAAGAGGAGAAAGGGTTTAAAAATATACTCCCTTTTTTTAGCAGTAGCATTTGAAATCAATATTTTCCATTACTTCTGTTCGCTGTGACGAAATATACGGTAACATTTCAGCTGTTAATATCTTATGGCCTGATCTATACAGAATATGTACTTTTGCGGTCTGATTGCATTGATTCCTCATTTGACATATGAATGAGGCTGTTGCATAGTAGTTTATAGGTACTACTCAGGAGACATGGAGTTAGACTATAGCAAACTTATGGATGAACGGTAATTGCAAACGTGTGTATACTTGTCTCAGGGAGCTGCATGAACCTTTTTATGGGCTATAAACCCTGCTCCAGGTTTCATCAAAGCCTAATGTCTCTCACACAGAAATAGCATCTTTTCCTTAAGGCACAGGAAAAAAATTAATGACTTTCACACAGCGAGCACTTTTAATGAGAGCTAGAAGCGCTTTCCACAAATTCTTGGTAGCAGGGGTAGGGAGGAGTGGGAATAGCAAAATATTTTAATCATGCATACAAGGCATGAAACAGCATGTCACCCTCCCATGAGAATCTATATTCCCTAATGTAGCAACTATTGAAGTCATATCCATACATCTTATATCAGACACATTTACACCTAATGTACCCATGTAAATATTACACATGTCCAAGTTGTGCTGAGCTTATACCTTAACACAGGACAGCTAGTGAATGTCTGTTGCAGTCAATGTAGTTACGCCAATTTCTGTCAAACAGAGCTTGAAGTTGATCATGGTATTTGATAGTCTGAGTATAAGACATTAAAGGAGAAAACAAATATGCCATCTTAGAACACCCCTGCTGCTATTGTACATTGCAAAAGAATTTGCCCTTCTACTCCACTGACACTTGACACACAAGTGAGTTATTATATTTTGAGATCTCTGGAACACTAGAACTGTTAATAAATTGCACAAGGACAACTTATTCAAAGCAGGGTGGAACAGGTGTACTCACAAAAGGGTATATAAAATCTTTGGCATGGGCAAATACGCATTTGCATGCCCAAAAGAAACAACATATTCAAATATCTGTTTGCATCTTCATGTACCCATTTTGCATGGACAAGTGCAAAAGATTTTGTAGATCCATGTACATTTCTGAAAGTGGATCCAAGGTACCCTGCTTTGAAAATCTGGTCCTGTAACAGTGCCGGACTCACCCCAAAGGCACCTCCTGGCGGTTGGTTAGGGAATTAGCTCTTTCAGCAGCATGGCTTCGCTAGTGTTGTCTCCACCATCCTCACTGTCAGACTGCCATCACTCTCAGACCACGGCATCCACTTCTGGACACTTCCCTCCGGCTGTGCCCGCTCCCCTGGCTCTTCCCCCTTCCAGGGGACCGGCAGCTTCTGGTTCTATCACTCGCCTCAGTGGCTCACTGCAGTCCTCAGTCTAGCCCCTTCCTCCAAGAGCAAACTGCAGTCTGACTGAGCCCCTCTCATTACTGGCAAGGTGGGGGGGAAAGAGGGGGAAGAGAAGGGGCCCTGACCCATGGACATTCTAGCAGCAGCCACTTATTTCCCTCCTCCAACTCTCCTCTACTGCCTGCATCCCGGACCCTGGGCCACTTCCCAATACCCCCTCCCCTTCTTTACTCCTGTGTGTCAGGGCCCCACTCTGGCAGTCATCAGCCTAGAACTCTCCCAGCTTCTGCTAACCCTTCCCAGCCCAGCTCCATCTTAGATGCTTCTTTCTCTAGGAACCAGCTCTTCTCCCTTTATCCCTCAGGGAGAGACTATGGTCCTCTCACCCCTGCAGGCTTCTTATAGGGCCAACCTGGCCCTGATTGGCTGCTTTCAAGCCTCCACTTGATTGGCTCCCAATAAGCCCTTCCAGAATTGGCTGGGACTCTGTGTAGCCTCTCTGGCTTGCTTTAACCCCTTCCACACCAGAGTGGGGCTGCTCCCCCCACTACCGGCTCATAGTGTAAAACAAACAACAGCCTCTGCTGGATTCCAAGTAAAAATGATCCCTCAAGAAGTTTTTTTTTAAATTCCTTTGTTGTCCCAAAACTTGTTTCTACCTCTCTCTATAAGGATAGAATGATCTTCAGTCACACACTGTGGTGTTATTATTATATTATGGTAGCACCCAGATTCCTACCAGGCTATAACCTTTGACCAAGTCATAGAATATCAGAGTTGGAAGGGACCTCAGAAGATCATCAAGTCCAACCCCCTGTACAAAGCAAGACCAACCCCCAATTAAACCATCTAACAGATTTTTGTACCCATATCCCCCCCCCAAGGATTGAGCTCACAACCCTGGGTTGAGGAAGTCAGTGCTCAAACCACTGAGCTATATCTCTCCCACAAGCCCAGATTGAATGTACCTTGGCAATATGCCCTATTAGTCTGATTTGTATACCGTCAACAGGGTTAACTTCCATAAAAAGACATGACAAACATCAGTTTGTCCCCTTGTGGAGATGAGGCCCCAGATCCAATTAAGTCTGAATTTTGGTGGCATTTGAAACCTGAATTAAGAACCAGATTTGAATGTTGCAGATGATTCCTAGCTTTATACACAGGCCTAATCAAAACCCAGGTTTGACCATCCCATCTTGAGAAATTGGAACTACAAATCCAGTCCTTAATTCCATGTCTTAGGCCCATCTACACCACCACTCTGAGATGTCAGACTAACATGCAGGGCAGCAGGTAAATTCTTCAGCGGGGCATTATAATGATTGATGGAAAGCAGTTTATTGCTTGCTTTCACTGTAGCATACTTGTAACCAACGAGTATGAATGCCTAGCGAAAATAAAAGCCCTACCACTAACGATAGCTAAAATTCATCCTCATTTATATCTGGTGATCTTCAAGTGAGGGATAGTATTCCTAATAACACATGTATATGGTTTTAATGGCATCTGAGATTCTGCATGTAGGTAGCCTTGAATTTCTTAGAAACCATGAACCTCAGAAATATTAGATATTTGCAGACTAAAAATCTGTTCTCTTATGAAGTAATTGTCTTTTGCTTGCCCACGTGGGGAAATAGCATGGAATAGGTAGCATGGCATAACTATTTTGCACCTGCTCCCCATTTGGTCACTCTTATTCTGCACTAGTGGAGGGGTTTGTGGTTGTTAAATTCAAAGCAATTTGGGTACTTAATTCTCTAAAGCTCTTTTAAAAATCCCAGTCTGATAATACCACCTTTTATATAGCCCTTTTCATCAGCTAATCTCAGTGTTCTCCACAAAAGGAGATTGGTATCCTAACCCTCACTTCAGAGAGGAGGGAAAGTGAGGCCCAAGGAGGTGAAGTGATTTGCCCAAGGTCACACAGAAGGTCTGTGGCAGAGCCAGGACTAGACCCTGAGGTCCAGCTCAGTGCTCCATCCCAGTTGACAATGCTGCCTCTATTTTCACATAGGCTACTTGGAATCATCACCAAGGGGGAACAATTTTCAGTCACTGTTGAGCTAGACTAAATTTGAATTGTTGAATTAAGGATTATAGCCTATTACCAATTCCCTACTGTCTTCTGTGCTAGAGATGAGCTTACTCGCCAGCTAGACAACACTTTACTAGGAGACATTGGTTTGCCATACTATTAGGCACTGAGTTGTGAATTTAGAAAGATAACAGCATGCTGGAAGAACTCGAGGGAAATGACTAGTATGCTATTAAGATAGTTGTATCGTTTCCAAGGGACCTGCATGCATCTATCCTGAAGATTAGGTACATTTATGCAATCTAATGCTGGATCTGAAGCGTCCCATACTTTAAAGAACACTGTCCTTGAAAATGTAATGACTGTAGTATCTCAGGTAATGGGAATATTGTTAAAAATCAGAAATGTGAAAGTTATAAGACACTTATCACCCATAACTGCCACTGGGTGTCAAACCTTTTAACTTGCTGACATGTCAAAATATATTTTCCAGAAGATAAGCAGTGAGAGAAGATCACTCTGGAAATTACATCATAGCTCCAATGAATCACATTTTCCAGCCTGAAGATCCTCACACTGAAAGTACCGGTACAAGTGATATGCAATGTCTAAACATATCACCTCTGACCCAGGCTGCTGGATTCAAAGATACATTTCTGATGTCCTCAAGTTTTCACTAAGATGATCACAATTATCCACATACTTTCCATCTCCCACTTCAGCCATCGTCTAGTACTCACAGAAAGTTGCGTATCCCACACATACTGCCTATGCAGCCGCTCTCTGTGAGAGTGGGGGTGGTCTCCTTTTCAGGCATGCACACCTGAAACCATCCTCAAAGAACAATCCAGTGTGTGTTGTGCTTCTGCTCTACAACTCCTGCCACTTCAGGCCTCTCTCCCTTCACTCCCTCCCACTCCGCCTTCTTTGAGGAATTCTCCATCCAACTCTTCTCCACCGCGTATTGTTCTTTATGTTGTCATAGCTCCTAGAAGCTCCAGTCATGGAACGGGACCCCATTATGCTAGGTGCTGTAGAAACAGGAAAAGAGACAGTTTCTGCCCCAAAAGATCTTATAGTCAAAGTGTATGAAAAGAGAGCTGGATAAACACAGACCGATGGGGGAGTGAAAGGAAGCAATGGAACAATATTGATCAGTATGATAGGCTGTGGTCTCACTCATGAGCGGCCTAGTGGCCACCTACCTGCTTCCCAATTCCATCTTTGGTCCACCCACCATCAAACTTCTGCCCTCTCCGTTCCACTGACGACACTACTATTAGCAAAGTTTCTAACAATCTCGTCCTAACCCAATCCCAAGACCTCTGTTCCATGCTCAAAATTTCTTGATCTCTCTGGAGTGTTTGATCATGAAAGTCCTTAAGTTCTTGTCAACCTGTGCCTTTCATGTTACAGCCTCTCGTGTGCTAGTCTCCTCCACTTACATGGTGTCAGCTACTATTGCTGTGTTGAAAACTCAAGTCTACAACTAAACTCCTGACATATCCTTCCATCTAATCCCATAGCTCATCTCTTCTCCTCATGGATGTCTCAAAGTGAGCTTCAAACTTCATATGGCCAAAACTGAGGTCTTCATCTTTCCTCCAAAGCTCTTTCACCACTATCACTATCTTGATTAGTGTAAATTCCCACTGCCTGGTTTCAGACACTGACAGTGCTTCCTTCAGCCCATTCAGAAAGCACCAGCTAAAATAATGTATTTTGCACATCACTTTGAATCATGGTAGTGTCTGCTCCTGCTGCAGCACCTCAAGTTCAAACTAATTTCCATCATATCTTCACCTCCAACTTCCTCCATAACTCTACCCTCCATGCTGAGTCATCATCCCACCTCCCCCTCTAAGCCACCAGTTATACCAGCCTTGATATGCCAATTGTGTGCTTCTCCCACAACCATCTTTGTGCTTTCTTCTACACTATCCCCTATGTATGCTATGATCTTCCTGAGCTAATTTACAAGGGCATCATTCTCTTGTCATTCAAATCACTCCTTAAGTCCTATTTTTGCATGATGCCTATATGAAATTAGACAACTATGTAAAGCAGTAAAGGCATCTGTTTACTCTAAAAAAATGCTCCTTCGGGCTATGCAGTAACTCTCACTGAGCCATGGCTTATCTTACTGTTGTCCTTTCTGCCCCATTTCACAATGTCATCATCCCCATATGTCATGTCCAATATTATCTTGCAAACGTCTGTTTTTGGAAGGCACCTGGTGCACACACATGTTTAATTACCTATAGAAACAATAGATTAATATCATAATACATATTGAGAGAGATGCTTAAATTCACCCACTAAAGTTAAATATTTAGTACTTTTATGGACTCTTCATGTCTTCCATAAGTTTAACTAGCTAATCCTTTTTGTTAGCCTCTCCATCTCCTGTGCTGGGTGATGGTTGTAATCACTCTGTCATTAAACACAGGACAAATGTAGTTTATCTAGTTGCTGAAAAATTATAGTGATGGATGTATCCATGAAATGAGTATTTTATTTTTCTGCGTATTTACATAAACTATGGAAGCTGGAGCTTGTTTATTTGCTAAAGGTCCTATGATTAAATTATTTATAGGAATTATGAATTAAGAATGATGAATAAACATGGATGACAATTAATAGATTCTTTGTTGAATTCTCATATGGAACCAGATGGTCTACTGATGCATGTAAATAGATCATTTATTTCATTTAGAAATCTGAATGCTGAATAAGGAATTAGATATTTATAATTAAAGAGCTTACCAAATGTTAAAGCAAATACAGAGTGGAACCAGGGGAGCAGATTTTTATTTATTTGTCAGAAGAGAATAAATTCAAGAACTCCTTCAGAACTAATATTTTAATTATATCATCTCAGTTAATCACAAAACCTCAGTACTCTTGAAATAGTAATTGTTATTTGCAGTTATGTTTACCATAACATCATAAAACATATTTATGCTACTTCTGCTTCCTAGCACAATATACAAATGTTTGTTATCACTGGCTGGGTAGCTGCACAGAATTAGAAACCAGCCACAAAGAACTAAAGAGGACTTTCTCCTGAGGTTATCATGTACTCCGTGGCCAAAAAATAAGAACTGAAGGAGTGGTGGGACCACGAGAGAAGGGACTAAAGGAGAATGCAACATGTCAGAATGAAGCCATGGAGTGGCTCTTAAATGGTTATGGAGCACTAAGCGGACATGCTTCAGGCGCTACAAGCAAGGCAAACCGTAGGCTCTGTGCCTGCCCTCCCCTGCAGCCGCTGTCACAAAGCTCTTTCCCGGGCACCCCCCCAGACACCGCCAATGCACTCTTATCAACCTCCTGGCTCCAGTCTATCCCTGCTGCATTCCACTCCTCCCCCATCACAGTCCAGCCCTATGGACTCCTACTACCCACCACACTCAACACTCATCCCTCTGCAGTTTAGCTCTGCTGAAGTACAGTACCTGCTGCACTGTACTCCAAAGAGGAAGGTGGGATTTGAGCCCTGGACATACATGAATCTTTAACTGTCCCAGGACCTCATCTCCTCCTGGGGCCCTCCCTTCGCCCTTCCACCTCAGTGTTGATATGTTTTTCTGTTTGTCTCTCCTTTGGTTGTTGGGCTTTTTTACATAATTGTTTTGTTTTGAAAGCAATCTTTATTCTATTAATTGAAAGCAAACAGAGTCCTGCAAAACAACAGGCAATTTTCTTAAACCTTCATATTGCATCATCTGCACCAATCACAATCACCTCCTAGCATTAGAAGCACCGCACTCCCAAGCATAGCTACCAATAGGTGACATAAGTGAGAGGTTTATTGTGGGAGTGGGTGGTAAGGTTCGGTGGCCTGCATTGTGCAGGAGGTCGGGCTAGATGATGGTCCCCTTTGACCTTAACGTCTATGAGTCTAATATTAGTGGCTTTCAGCTTCAAATCACTGCTTCAAGGCATCCCTGATCCTTATGGCCCTGCGCTGGGCCACTCTAATATCCCTGGTCTCTGGCTGTTCAAATTCAGCCTCCAGGCGCTGAGCCTCAGCAGTCCAACTCTGAGTGAAGCTTTCACTTTACAAATATTATGGAGCACGTGGAAATAAGCAGAGGGATATTGTCGCTGGACAGGTCCAGCCTCCTGTATAAGCAGCGCCAGCAGGCCTTTAAATGGCCAAAAGCACACTCAGTCATTCTGCACTTGCTCAGCCTGTTGTTGAACCGCTCCTTGCTGCTGTCAAGGTGCCTCCTGTATGGCTTCATAAGCCACGGCATTAAGGAGTAGGCAGGGTCTCCCAGGATGACAATGAGCATTTCAACTTCCCCTATGGTGATCTTATGGTCTGGGAAGAAAGTCCCTGCTTGCAGCTTTCTGAATAGGCCGGTGTTCCAAAAGATGTGTGTGTCATGCACCTTTCTGGACCAACCTGCGTTAATGTCTGTGAAATGCCCACTGTGATCCACAAGCACCTGGAAAAACCATTGAGAAATACCCCATGTGATTAATGTACTGGTTAGCTAGGTGGTCAGGTGCTAGAATTAGAAAATACATGTCATTTATCACCTCTCTGCAGTTAGGGAAGCCCATTTATGCAAAGCCATCCCCAATGTCACGCATATTGCCCAGAGTCTCAGACTTTCAGAACAGGATGTGATTAATGGCCCTGCACTCTTCATCAATACAAGTCCCATGGTTGACTTTCCCACTCCGAACTAGTTAGCAACCAATCAGTAGCAGTGTAGAGTAGCCAGCTTCCGCAGTGCAATCACCACGTACTCCTCCAACGACAGGGCAGCTCTCATTCCCGTGTCCTTGTGCTGCAGGGCTGAGGCGAGTTCATCACACAGACCCATGAATGTGGCTGTCCTCATCCAAAAGTTCTGCAGCCACTGTTCATCATCCCAGACGTGCACGATGATGTGATCCCACCACTCAGTGCTTTTTTCCCCAAGCCCCAAAGCAGCGTTCCACTGTAGTCAGCACCTCTATGAATGCCACAAGCAATCTCATGTCGTAGATCGTATGCGTGGGAACAGCAATGTCAAACTGCTGTTAGCTTTGTAGTCTAAGGAATAACTCCACTGTCACTCGTGACATGTTAGTGAGAGCAAGCAGCATATTGGTCAACAGTGCAGGATCCATTCCCACAGAACGAAGAGGCAGAGCAGAGCGTGTAGTACACAAACCATTGAAAGATGGCGCCAAATGTGGACGGAAGCACAGGGATTGCTGGGATGTAAAGCAATGCATTAGGACAGGACCCAGGATGCCCCGCGACCCCCTCCGCCTTCCCACATCTCTTAGCGGCAAATGAGGAAGAGATGCTCTGTGGGATAGCTGCCTAGAAGTCTGCTGTAAGTTTGAACGTGCTATTGCGCAGGCAGTTGAACACACAACAGTGGTTTCCCTTCAGCGCTCTCTGAGCAGCGCTGTATCTCTGCCAGTGTAGACATACCCTAAGATACCAATCACAGTGGTTTAACAGTTGGATAATGCACAGGTATACATTTAAGTCATTGCTAAATAAACCAAAGAACTAGGATTTCCACTGCCCTCTTATACATTAGGCAAAGGCAAATATTAATCTGACATTTCAGCAGATCAGTAGGGTGCCACCACTCTATAATTACCTCTGTATATTTGAGACTTATGGTGACCCAGAAAAATAGTTTATGAACATAGAAATGCGAATGACCTCTTTCTATCTCTTACATTGGTGTAAATGAGGGGCCAAGGTGGTTATACCAATGTAAGGGAAAGGAGAAGGAGATCCAAAGACTATCAGCTTTTAAAAAATGTAATGAGGGCAGGAGGGCTAGTTCTCCACTGCACTCCTGCCTCTTTATAACTCTCCAGCAATATAAGAGGGTCAGAAAGAAACATCCCTTGGAAAATAACCTCTATGTAGGGAACTTCTCCTGCCTGGTATAGGCAGGGTTGCCTCAAGGATTCTGCACTAGTCTCTCCTAGATATCAACACAGGGGCTACATTGAGAGAACAGGACAGAGAATAACCAGAGTTCAGCAGCATCCTGCTTCCCATAGACCAGGGGTGGGAAAACTTTTTGGCTCGAAGACCACATCTGGGTATGGAAATTGTATGATGGGCCATGAATGCTCACAAAATTGGGGGCTGAGGTGAAGGCTCTGACTGGGGGCCTTGGGATGGGGCCACTGTTAGAACTTTTAGCTGAAAGACCAAGGATTTCAGGCCTATGCATAAGTGCTTACATTGGTGTGAGGGAATAGGGAACCTGACTTTCCCATAGGGGTGCTGTGAAATACTGTCCCACCATTTTACAGCTAGGGAACAGAGACAGACTTGCCCAAACTCACACAGGGAAATTGTAACACACACCAGAGAGAACTGAACCCAGATCCCCTGAGATCTACACTAGTGCCCTAATCACTGAACCATTTCTCCTCTGCAAGCCACGGTTGAGTTTGTTGCTGGGATGTTTCAGTAATCCTGGCTGGGTTTTTTAAATAACTTAGCTACATTTCTTTATGAATATGGTGCTCAGTACTTCTGTTACAAGGAAATAAAAATATACATCCACCCCTAAGAGAAGTGAATGGGTCCCATTCACAGTTACGGCTCTTCCTGGCACACATTTCTTCTGTAGCCATTACCAAGGCGCAGGTTTGGGTGGAAGGGGTGAGGAACAGAATCTCTAATGTTTAACAAGACTATACGGCTCTCCAACTCATGCAACATACTTGAACTTGGATAAGAATGAATATTAGTGCAGCCTCTGTGGTAAAGCAATGGTAGCCCCTAATTGCACTGCTTTTGGGGAAGCCGGGTTGCACGCTGCTTTCTGAATCAATGGCTCGGAATGGATCACTCAGACCAATTGCACCTCCTGAGTGACAGCCAACCAACTCACAATTAGCATCCATCCTACCCACGAGGAGAGCTGCCAGACTCCCGTCTCACTACCCTGGGTAGAAGTCTCACACTTTCTTTTTATTTTTTTAAACTGCACAGCAACGTTTCTTGTTCCAGCCTGGCGACACCTCCCTTTTAAATGTCCACACAGCAAAGCAAGTTAAAAACTTCTCAAATACGTGATCATTTAAACAAGAATGTGCAAAAGAAACCCTTTCACAACAACTTTTTAGGGCCTGATGACTTTAAGTCCAGGGGGTCTTTAATGGATATCAACCAAGTGCCTTCGTTTGTAATCTGCAAGCTGTTTTTCTACAACCAGAAGGCACAACATGTTTCCTTGACTCAGGTGCTCCAATTAGAAAAGAATAAAGATTTTCTCTGCTGAGACAGCAGAACCAGGAAGCAGTAACAAACAGTGAAATATATTTGGTGTTGTGTTGTATCATAGCGGTGCGATCAGTAGATACACCTACGAGTTTCAAGGCCAGGATTTCTAACTGGATAAGTTACCAAATCATTGTTTTTATTGCCACAAACAGACTACAGGTTTCAGAGGGGTAGCCGCCTTAGTCTGTATCAGCGAAAACAATGAGGAGTCTTTGTGACACCTTAGTGATTAACAATTTTATTTGGGCATAAGCTTTTGTGGGCTAAAATCCACTTCATCAGATGCATGAAGTGAAAAAGATAGTAGGCAGGTATATATACACAGTACATGAAAAGATGGGATTTGCCTTACCAAGTAGGGAGTCAGTGCTAGAGTGGTTGCATTATGACACCATAATTACATAGCCAAATGTAACCCAGTACACACACTGGCTTACTAATGTAAGTTAACATAAGCACAGATTTTCATTCCATACTCTATGCAATGTACTGCAACATCATAAAAACAGAATCTAAACTTCTAAAACAATAATACTTATCTGTCTTAATACATTTGAGTAAATGTCTCACCAGAGGTGTAAGTGCTCCCTCTAATGTTAGTAGCTAATGGCAGCCCACTGGTATCAGTTACTTACACATTGTTTATAATCGGAGATTGCTTTAAATACGAGCAAAAGTGCATGAGGACCTTTTTCATTTTATAATAAACACAGTGGTGTTCACAAGAGATGATTCGTGTTTGTCAAATGGTGACGTTTTCTTCCTTTAAGTGCTTGGGAATATGTACTGTGTAGGAAGGCTTATGAGAGCAAATTCGAATCTACTATACACAGTCTTGTGCTATTAACATTGCTTGGGGAACATTGAGTGCTTTTTCTCCTCTGAAAAAAAAAAGTATTTTTCTTAAATAGGGAAAGGCAAGTGATCCATCTGTCTAAAGCTTTTTGGGGGGCTTCTCTAGATTTTTTAATGATCAGTTTTATATAGGATTAATATTGGATAGCTTTCTTCTTGCATACTGCATTTGTAGCATAGCAACATACCATTAGGCATAGTCAAGTATGCTGTTATAGGTATGGAGCAAATGTGCACCTCATCGAAGGTTAGCTTTTTCAGAGAACAAAGAAAGAAAATGTTTCAGTCCAGTATGCATGTAAATCTGGAGTAATCCCTCTGAGTTCAGTGTGGTTACTCTGGGTTTATCTGGTGTAACCAAGAGGAGTTCACCCTATTTTTTATGCTTAGGAATCAGAAGAGAGTTTGGTGCTAGGAACAGGATAGAAATATTGTAAATAAGATTGATGGCTTTTGAGAGATAGGATGTTTGAAATATTCAGCATGGTCTGAAAATAGAAAGTTTTACTCCTAGTAAAAACATATTTCATAAGAGGCTGAATTCTTCTCAGATCAGTGTAAAGCAGGAGTAACAACTGAAGTCACCCCTTTGCAGGGTGCGCATAAAACACCATCACACTTCATACTCACTTTGCACAGGTGTAAAATGGCTATACAAGATGGGAGAATCAGGGCCAATGGAGATATGTAGATGTAAAACCAGTGTAAGGGAGGCCAGATATATGTCTCTGGTTATTGATCTGTCTAACAATAATTGTATGGAAGTTGAATTTGGTAATGTCCTCGTACATTATTCCCAAAGGAAATTAGACTGAAAGACCCTAGAGAATTTCAACCGTTTGATATTTTGTAATGCAAATATCAAATTCTATAAACATAGATTAAAGTAGATTAAAGCCTAAGTGTTTTGTTTATCCTTTCTCAGTTTAGGAAAGAGATCTAGAGTTAGTCCATTAGGACACTTACTGTCAGATTTGCACTGACATCAGAGTGTCTCCAGAGAAGTCAACTTCATTTAATTGAAGACTTCTTTGTATCAGGCATTGTCATTCTTTTTTTCTGAGTTGGATGCACATAGATTTCCATGGAGAAAAGTATGGCTCAGAGGGAGCCAACTATTCTTGGTGAAGAATCATGGTTAAGGATTTCCAATAAGCCTAAATTAGATTGTGATTATATCAGCTGCATACCAGAAGGCAATATATTCTTGATCGTGAAACACCATACTTTGCGAGTGAATTCTTGCATCTGTTTCATAATCCAGGAGAAGTAAGTGGCCGTCTAGTTATTTCCTAATTCTTCATGGGAGAAATAAATCAGGGATTACAAGTTTTTTAATTGCATTTATTCTGGGAACTAGCTTTGTCAATGACATCAGAACCTTCAATTGTGTTGTGGCTCCGTCCTTCCCATAGCTTATACAAATTACCAGAGGTTTTGATTAAAGGATAATTAAGTCAGAAATAGAAAATCCCAAGTAAGCCATTTTTAATATTGCCCTAGTGATCAAAAGTACAAAATTAGAATACTTGCAGCCAGTCAGACTTTAGACACCTGTCCCTATGCATTCTATCTTAACATCAGTTTAGAAAAAAAAAAAACCCAGCAAAAACATAGCTAACTATAATATCCAATTGTGACTTCAGGAGGAATTTTAGCTAAAAGAATTTAATATATCCAAACTAGAATTTGGCTAGGGCATGAGAGCAAAAACCTACTGCTGGGGGAAAATGCCATGGGATCTTAAGTGGCCACGACTGGTCAGAACTTCAACTTTAAATTTTCCTCCAAGAGATGGAAGTGACCATAGCAGTCAGGGCAAAGAATCACAGAAGCTAGAGATGGAAAAGAATGACTAGGTTATCTTCTCCATCTTTGTCCATGCAAGGTCATTTTGATCCCAACTGATTAATTTAATCACGTCTAAGTGTTTTGCTCAAAGTATCAGAGTAATATAAATAGTGCATTGAAGCCACCCACATGCTTGAACCCCCCCCCCCCAAGTGAAGTGCTTTGCAGGGTGGGGACCTAAATCAAGGGCTCTGAAGTCAATGGAGTTGTACCAGTATTAAATGATCTGAGATCAGAATCAGACCCTAGATCTCATTCTGAAACTTCCTTCTTCTTTATTGAGCCTGGTTTATACTCAACAAAGTATATTTTTACTCTCAGGCCTGTGTAGAAAAAAGTTTCTTTATTTGTACTATTTTGGTTAGGGGTGAGATTTTTTTCAAACCACAACAGTTATACTAGTATAGGGTGACCAGACAGCAAATGTGAAAAATCAGGATGGGGGTGAGGGGTAATAGGACCCTATGTAAGAAATAGACCCCAAAATCAGGACTGTCCCTATAACATCAGGACATCTGGTCACCCTATACTAGTACTACCCCAAATGTAGGGAGTTAAATCAGTATAAAAGTACCTTGTACCCATATAATTGAATTATATTGAAATAGCTGTACCAGAATAAAGCACCTTTCTGACACATTAGAGAGGGGTACTATACCACTTTAACTATATTGGTATAGCTACAACTGAAACAAACTTGTGTATTGACGAGCACTTAGATTAGTTACAGGTAAGATTCCATTCTATCTTTCCATCTCTTTATACATATAGAAAATCTTTGTGTATCAAATGTACTATTATATTCTTAAATGTTTACTGCAGACGACACCTCACAATGAATGGTGAGCAAGTTTCACCTTCTTAGACCTCTATGGTTCTTCCTTTCTTCTGATGCTGTGTGTGTCAGTGGATGTCACATGCATGAGGTACTTTTAGTGACTTTCGAAGTTTGACAGGAGGAGTAAAATTGAGTACTAATGTCAATAATCTGTTGTAACCCCTTCCTTATACACAGGACAAGCAATTCAAAATCTGACTAGCTACCATTTTATACTGAACTCATCAAGATAAACTAGAATAAATAAAAACCAGTGACTGGCATATATTTGTTATAGCTATCTTCTTTATATGCTGCCATAAATATACATAGCATTTCACTGACCATTAAAAGAAGAAGGGAGCCAATTCTGATCTCACTTGCATCAGTGTGAATAAAGATTAAGTTTAAATTGATGGTACTACACTGGCACGAAATCCATTTCAAATGAGGTCAGAATCAGGACCATATACCAGTCATAAAGAACTAATAGTCTAATTACATTAAACTAACATCAGTAAGAAACCCCGTATTATTGCAGCCAAGTAAATGCATCCATCTGACCAGAACATATAGTTAATTAGCTTTTTCCTTTACATGTATTAGCTGGCTATGTAGTGACATAACTATTCAGCATACAACACGTAAAGAACATGACAACAGTGTTATATGCATTGGTCCTCTGCAATACTGTGCTCTACTTGCATGAAACTTTCTTTTGCATTAATTTACCAAAGTTTATGATCCATTTATCACACAGTCTGTTATAAGTGGTTTATTCTAGTAACATGCCTTAATATTTCAGTGTTGGTCCCAAGAGATTAGATAAAAGTTTGTCAGGTACTTAACTATCATCCTGGAATGTCATCTTAATCCTCACTAAAACTTTCCAAGTATGAGTTTGGAAATTTACATTTTTATTTTCTGCTTATCAAATATTTTAATCCATTAGAATAGGAGGATCAGGTAAAGTTTGTTTTGGTTTCTAGTTCCCCCCTCTCCATATAGTTTTCCAACAGTGCCACCTTTTGAAAGCAAATAGTTATTTCCTTATTATCCCAGTGACAGCATGTTGTAATAGCTGTAATTTACCATCTCATATTGACAAAGAATCTTCTTAAATATATTAATGGATAGAAAGCCACGCCAGTAGCAGCTTCCAGAAGCATATCCAGTTGATCCTTCATACAACCAGTATCATCAGAGTTCTGCAAAATCATACTATTTCATTACTAAACTGGCAATTCTTCTCATATAACAACAAACAACAACAGTTTAGTCTTAAATCATGCTGAGAAAAGTCTCACAGCTGCTTATTTGGTAAGCACTCAGAAGAGTTGTATTAATATGTGAAAAGGTAGAACCACTATGCAGTAGTTTATAATTATACAATACCTAGTTCTTATAGCACTTATCAGTAGATATGAAAGCACTTTGTAAAGGAGATATCCCCATTTTACATATGGGGAAACTGAGGCAGGGAGGTGAAGTTGCTTGCCCAAGGTCACCCAGCAGGGTAGTGGCAGAGCAGAGAACAGAATGCAGGTCTGACTCCCAGGCCAATCCTTTATTCACCAGACCTGTGGTTCTTAAAACCAGTCCGCCGCTTGTTCACCTAGTACCAAGTGACAAAAATAAAGAATGGGGGGGGGGGGGGGGGAATGGAATTTTAACATTCTCAGTCTCAAGTCCACCCTAAAGCTGAGCCAAGCTTGCTCTCTGCCAGTGAACTCACATTTTAGAGTTGTGAGTTCTCCCCGTCCAATTGTTTAAAGCTCTTAGAGAGCTCTGCAATAAACACCATCCTATGGAGATGACTCAGAATTGTCCTTATTGTGATAGGTAATACTTCTGTTGCACTACAAGAAATTCTATAAGGAAGTTTCACTACGTTAGCTCTTCTGAGTTTTCTGACAAAAGACATCCTATAATTGATTAAGCATTTGTTCTGGACACTGGGACAAAACACCGTTGAAGAATGCCCTGTATCTAATGTCCACAGATGTTGTGATGACATCAGAGGTGGTCAGATGTGACCTTGACTTCCCAGCTCATATGGAGGATGGAATTGGCTTAATAGAATATAAAATCACTAGAGAGAGAGTGCTAGAGCAAACACATTTTAATGTAACTATTAAATCTTCAGTCAAAACCATCATTCTTTCACATTCTACCACCACCTATAAATTAGATTTTACTCAAGCATAATAGCATATACGGACTTGAAAATCTCCTTAGGGCAAAATAACTTAAGGATTGGAATGTTGATTTTCCCTTTATTTTAGAAAAGAACTTTGGTACAGAATTATATAAAACTAATCATTTAAGTCACAGTTCAGCAAAGTACTTAAATACGTCCCTTAGGCCACCTCAATTCTATAAAACTCCAAGCATGCGGTTAAAAGTTAAGCAAGTACTTAAGTCCCTTCAATTCAAAGAATTTAAGTACCAGTTTAATTGTGTTGGTGACTAAAGAGATTAGTCACAATCATATGGAGATGGTAAACCCTCAATTTCTGCTGACCTCAATGGGAATTGGACACTCTGTAACTCAAGAGTTCCCAGGGCAACAAAGGTCTTTAGGCACATTCAAGTCCTGAAGTCAATGGGAGTTAGGTGCCTGAACAGCATTGGTGGTCTGGGTCCTGGAGCCCACATTCTTCCTGACTCTTCATATTGTTTATTGGTACATAGGGATAGCTTTTCAAAGGAACAAACAGGAGTTGCACACCCAAACAATCAGTTGGCACACATAACACAGATTTTCAAAGGGACAAATGGCAGCTGGGTGCTACCTCCCATTTGTCCCTTTGAAAATCTGTGTTATGTACACCAAGTAATCATTTGGGTATATGACTGGAATCAAAGTATTATCGCTAATAGCCTCGTTTTCATTAGGTGAGTATATTTTTCTTCTCCCATAGCTAAACAAAACATACATTGTTAAATGCTATAGATGCCCGCACAGTGATAAAGGAAACCATGAGAACAAATAAACAAAGCAAGTGTAATCAAACACAAAGATTTTCTTCACACAAACTACCAGAAATTTCAAACTGAAAAAATATCCAAGGGGCCTTCCTTTCCTTTCTACACTCCTTAGGTCCTCCTGTATGAACATGATTGTGGCACTTTGGTACTAGCTTTCTCCCAGAGGGTGTAGTTGGAAAACATTCCTGGATTCGTCCCAGACACTTCTGGTTAAATTCTGTCTTTAAAATGAACATGCCTGACTCCCATTAAAAGCTAAATTTTGTCAAAGGATGAACATTGTAAATATAGTTTGAAAATATAGTCCTTTTCTTTTATGTTCCAAATTACCAAGATGTAAAAAAAAATTGAAAAAAATCACTGTAATAATATTTACCTTCCTCAGAGGAAGTTATGATGCTTAATAGTTTTCAAGTACTCTGAGGTGCTTGGATGCAAAGTGATAAGTGCAAAGTTTTATTATTATTTACTAGAGTAATCAGTTATTAATGAGTAGAAATTCAAATTGCTGACAATAAATATATGTATTCAAAAGTATTTAAACTGTGATTTTTAGAGCTGATTATTCAATATAAGGGTTTAGGTGCCTAAATATCTTTCAAATCTGTAAGGTCTGGCTCCTCAAATAACCCTCCACAGATATGCACATCCCTACTGTGTGCTGATGTCCAATCCTCACCGCTGCATTACAAATCCCAACACCAGAGACACCTCTGCATGACACTAGAAAAGATGATACGGGGCTATCACTGGGGTATCCAAGATTTTTTCAGGCATGAAGTGTGAGAGCTCCGTGCATCTGCTGGCCTATCTTTGTATTTAGGTCCTATGTACAAGGGACTGTTTATGCAGCTCATTGATTTATTTTTAATAGGACCTGTGCAATGCTGAATGCTTTCAATGCTTAATTCTTCAATATCCCTTTAAATTATTTGGCAAGAACTGGATTGTTTAAAAAAAAATTCCCTTTAATCCCAGTTTTAAGAGCAATCTCCTGCTCCTCCAGCAGGCCAGACAATCACACTTAACATGGAATTTGATTAATTATCTAGTCATCAACACTGTGCATTGTTTGCTCCAAATTCCAGAATTCAGGCAAGAGCACTGACCCAACAAACCAGTCACATGAATAGCCCTGCTGAAGTCTGAGGGTCTATTCATGTGAGTAAATATTACTCAAGCAGATATGAGTTGAAGGATTATGTTTTTTATTAGTAGAATTTTTGAGATCAGGGGCCCATTGCTGTAGACACTAGCCAAACACATGAGATTGTAAACGTGTTGGAGCAGAGACTATAAAAAACAAGATAAAGGCTTGGAGGGGAAGGAACCACAGAGTGGGGAAGTGAATTACCCCTGGGTCATGCATTGAGTAAGTGAAAGATGTGGGAATGAAATCAAGGTCTTCTGGTTGGTTCCTACTCCAGTGCCCAATCCACTACAGTGACTTCACAAATAACTCTGTCAATGCTGATTATCCTCTTTGTAAATTGTTCAGTGCATTCATAATCCAATGCAAAATATTATGATACTTTCCATCTGCTTTCAACTTGAGGGCTAGGAAGATTATTTGTACTTTATGCTTCTTTTTCCTTGTGTACTAAGTCTGAATAAACAGACCATTACTAAACCCCTTACCCCAGACATTTAGACATGTATTTTCCCTCAGTATGAATGCAAGATTCAAACTGGAGTTTGACATACATGGGATATGCAGGCATCTTGGTAGATATTATGTAGCACAGTGCAGCAGCTGCAAATAGGTCAAAATGTGGGCTTCAAACACACACTCAACCAGGGGATCAATTATTTTTTTGTCAAGGTTCAAATTTCTTGGTCATGGTCCAGACTCCAGAGAAAATACAACCCAACAATAATAAAAAGATTTTGCAGTCATTTAAAAGTCTCCGTTAGTCCAGATTTGGCCTCCGGTCTTCCTGTTGATTGCCCTGCCTCAGCTTTCATTCTTTACATTACTATGAGAAGCAGAGACCAAATGTAGAAAATGTGGATTTGGGGGTGTAGTGATGTGACAACTCACTGATGAGTGCCTCCTGCTGGTCATCTGGGAATTAGCTCTTTTTCCAGCATAGAGCACCCTCTGCAGGCTGGTGCTTCGCCTGCCGCTGGCCCCCATGTCCCTCCCACACCCTTATCCTGGGGTTCTTCCCCCTGGCAGTGCCCCCACACTCTGGGTCTCCCCTCCCAGGGGAACCGACAACCCCTCTAATCCCACCTTGCCTCAGTGGCTACTGCCAGTCATCATCTCACCCCCACTCACTGGGGAAGATTGCAGTGTATAATGGTCACTCATCAATGGCAAGGAGGCTGGACCAGCTGCCTCTGCCTAATCCTGGGCTGCACTTCTGTAAGCCCAATACCTGTGTAGGCCTTTACCAAGGCCTGCAGCCTAGAGGTTTACCAGGCTGGAGCTCTCCTGCTTCCTTTTTCCCATTCCCCTGCTCTGCTCTGCTCTCAAGCAGCCAGGTCCTTCTCCCTCCAATGCTGGAGAGAGACTCCTTACAATGCCTGGCCCACAGCCCTCTTATATCAGGGCCACTTGGGTCCTGACTGGGGTGTGATGCAGCTGTGGCTGCTTTCCCAATCAGCCCTTTCACAGCCTATGCCTTCTCCAGGGCTGCTTTTACTCCTTTTTATCCAGGAGTGGGGCAACTGCCCCACTGCAGAGGGTCATACTGTACCATATTTTTGCTTACATATTAGACTGGAAAATTACACATAAGATAACTAGCTGACTTGAAATAAGTCATTTCTCATAAACATGCACATGTTATCTCACACAATCAAATGGAAGAGGCTTCCTCTCGCACTAATGTGATATGTATTCTCCAAGATTTTACCTTTCAATGTTATTAATAAGGGGTCAGTTCGTTCCATCCTTTGTTGGATGCACAAGGTTCCAAAACCAGCAGTGCCCTCATGAAGGCTGTCAAACCATTGAGATTTCATGGAGCGTGAAAAGAAAGAAAGGTGAGAGTTAAAATTGGTTAAAGGAATCAAATACACCAATTGCAAAGTTCTTGGTTCAGGCTAGTAGCAGTGATGGAATAAACTGCTGACTTGAGAAGTCTTTGGTTGCTTCCAAATCATTGGAAGGACCTCAATCCCTTGGTTAGAATGTTCCCATTAGTATAAGTCCATAGTCCAGAGGTTTGAGCAGGACAGAGGCAAAATGGAGATGTTTCCAGGCCTTTTATCTCTTCTGCCATGTGGAGGGAATCGCATTGTTTTTACTGTGGAAAATTACAGTAACAAGATGGTGTTTGGAGTCACATGGACAAGTCACATGTTCATGCATGATTTCACGTCTGGACATAGAGCCAATTCTCATATCCTCAAATACAAAACGATACATGCATACAAATAGCACAATCATATTCAGCAAATCATAACCTTTCCATAGACATCTGACATGCCACATTTTGTACAAGATTTGTTGCAAATATATAACTGTGGTTGAAACAATGATTTACTGTAAATGGTCATATTTTAATCAGATAACATCACAGTTGGCAACTATTTATTGCCCAAAGGTACCTGACTCATTGCAGAAATAGCTGCAACATTTCTAATTAGCTCTTTTCATAAAGCTGATTAACAGCATGTGGAATGTGCAATCACCAGGAGTTTGTGGTGCTTGGGTTATATCTTCTCTTGAAGTTGATTTACTGAGAAAACCGGCCAACTGTTAAAACACAATAAGCTTGCTTAGCTTCCCATAATGAGTGTATGAACTGAAGTATATTTGCTGTTGCAGGTTTGCTGCAAAGATCTCTCAGATTGAAAGGCAAGGCCTCCAGAACTTCTGCCTGGGAGACATAAGACTACCCTGGACAGGAGAATGGGCACAGTGAGGTATTATTCAGTGCTGCCATACTGAGAATTTGTCTTTTTCTAGTTGGCCAGAGTATATTTGGTGCCCATGTGAACATTGCATCCTTCATAACGTATGCAAATCTTTGCATACTATCCCTATGTTAGTGCTGAGCTGATTGAGATCCTGAGATTTGGGGGGTTAAGCAACTGTCTGCAGCTGGTTTAGGATGACACCTCTTTCTGGATTGTATTTATGGTGCGTGTGAGACTTGGCAGGCTAAGGCTAGCATCATTGAAGTCATTCCTCAGCTAGAAACAAAGCCAAATGATAATTTTATTGTTTCTCGTATTGTATTAAGGAGAAAGTCATCAGCATATGGTTACAACTGATTGGGAGATGGAGATTGGATGTTCTCACTCAATGCTGGCATATATGGACTTAAATCGACATCTTTCAGCGTTTACATTGGTCAGTCTGTTAAACTTCACCCTTGGTTATTGCCCCATTCAGAGCCCAATCCTGCATCCCGCTCTCATTGCAGACGGCCAAGGGGGAATGCTTGTGACCTTACAGGATTGGGCCATCAAAGACCATGGCTCAGATCTTGAGAGGAGCTAAGCACCCATTGGAGTTGCTAAGTGCACAGTATCTTACAGGATTTGGCTCAAAGCCAATTACAGATTGCATGGTAGATGCTTGGCTAGTTGGAGGCCTTCAGTCAGGTTGGCTGCTGACTTCTTTTGAACGTTTCATCACAGCCCATCTCACCATTCATAAACAGCAGCATTTTCCCTGGTGACTGTCTGGGTGGGTTTGTTTTTTTCTTTTACACCATAGAGGTCCCTGCATGTCTTATTTAAAACACCTCTTGCTGAATTAGAATTTACTCTCTGCTTTAAGAGTTAACATTGGCAGACAGCTTTCAGAGAAAGCCTGAAAACTTTAAGAGGATTATCTGGGGTGACATTGGGATTCTGCTGCATCCCAGAACTATCAGTTGCCTGATAAACCCTTGGGGGGCGGGGGAGAGCCCATTAACTAGTTTTGTCTCAACCTTGATATTTTATTATCACTTGCAGCAGCTGTCAGGCAGTGTAGGTTACTGAGCCTCATTTCTAACTGTCCTTGTTATTGACCCCTTGGGCCAAATTGCCCTTAGTTACAGAGTGTGAGTTTAATAGGGTTATGGGAGGCAAAATTTATCACTTTAATTCTTAGGCAAGCATTTCACCCATTCAGACAACTGTCAACATGGCTATGTTTGTCAGCTCCAAAAATTTGCAGCTTCCTAACTTTTCCCAAGTTTTTTAGACGTGATTTAAATGAGATGAGGAATTAAAATAAGGTAAGTGGGTTTTCTCCACTCACTAATCCATAAACCGTAGACAAGTGGAATAAATACTGGTTGTAGAAAACTAACTGAAGGCAGATTTTAGCCCAGTTAAAGATGGCATTTGTGAGGTAATAGACTGATTTTTTAATTCTTTCTTAGCTCCCTAGGAGCTCACTATACATACAGAGCCATCCTTCATTCTATCCTTCCAAAATATCCCCTATTTCTTTTCCTCAGATCTTGCAACCAGCTACTTCTCAATTTCTAAAATCCCTTCCTGTCTGACCATTTCTCTTTTGAATCCATACCAAGCCATTGCCTGAGATGACTAGCTGAGCTCAGCCTTCTAAGTGACTATGAATATTCAGGTAAATGTGTTTAGTTGGAAGATTACTCAATCAGCAGGCCCCACATGTACAAAATGTTCTCCCGTTTATTTCTAATGAACTTACACCGTGGTATTGGCCAGAATTCTGACAGTTTGCCATGGCATAGCCTTAACATTTCTCAGGCATATTATCTGGCATGTTACTGAACACAGAAGACAATGGTTGCCCACAGTGGGCTTAATACACAGACAAAAGATACAGGCTGGTATAGTGTAGAGGGATACACAGTGTTGTTTAAAAAGAGAGAGAGAGAGAGAATTCTTCTTGTGGTAAAGTAGAGCCCCCCAGAGGAAATGTTTTAATAAAGAATATAGAGAGGAAGCACATGGTTGTAGGGCCAGGCAAAGTAATGGCACAGCTTCAACAGGAGAGATTGAGGGAGTACTCTCCCCACCTAGGAATACCCCATAGTTCAGATATTAGAGCACTCTCTCCTGAGAGGTGGGAGACCTCAGTCCAAATCCTTTCTCTGTCTCTACCTGAAAGGGAAGAATTAAACTTGGGTCTCTCACAGCCTAGGTGAGTGCCCTAACCATAAGGCTAAACGCAAGTGCAAATGCCTCCTCTTTTTGTCTGAGGAGAGAGGAAGGTATCTAACACATTCCCACATGAACCTACATAGGCACTTAAGCTGGGAGAGGGGTTCCTGTTGGTGGATCATAGCATGGTGAGGCGCCTATCACTGAGAAAGAGGCAGGGCTTAGCACATCGGCATCTCCCCTTGGCTAGTTTTGGTAAGGAGCGGCTGAGCAGTCTGGCTTTTGTGGATCACATGCTAAGGTGCCGATCTCAACCCATTCATTGTATAGGGAGCCTTACGCAGCTTTGTGGACCGTAGTGGTGTTCTTGTGATTGTCTAGGCATGTAAAAGTGATGGTAGTGTTGCACCCCTTAAGTCCCTTCATGGATTCCACCCTCTAAACTGAAGGCTGAAATAGGCTTCCAAGTATAGTGGCAGGGTCAGGGGCGGGCACACTTTTTGGCCTGAGGGCCACATCAGGTTTCCAAAATTGTAAGGAGGTCTGATTAGGAGAGGCTGTGCTTCTCCAAACAGCTAGATGTGGCCTGGCTCCTGCCCCCTATCTGACCCCCCTGCTTCTCATCCCCTGATGCCCCCTGGGACGCCTGCTCCATCCAACACCCCTGTTCCCTGTCCCCTGACAGCCCCCCTGGGACCTTTGCCCCATCCATCCCCCCTGCTCCCTGTTACCTCACTGCCCCCCGCTTCCCCATCCAACTCCCACCTCCTTCCTGACTGCCCCCCTGGAACACCTGTCCCCATTCAACCACCCTGTTCCCCACCCTCTGACTGCCCTGACCCCTATCCATACTCCCGCCCTCTAACCACCACCCCAAACTCCCCTGCCCTCTATCAACCCCCTCTACTCCCTGCCTGCTTACCGCACTGCCTGAAGCACTGGTGGCTGGCGGCACTACTGCCGTGCCGCCTAGAGCACCAGGACAGGCAGCCGTGCTGTCCGGCTGGAGCCTGCCAGCAGGAGCTCACAACCCCACTGCCCAGCATTGTGCCATGGCACAGTGAGCAGAGGCTGTGGGGAAGGGGGAACAGCAGGGGAGGGGCCGGGAGCTAGCTTCTTGGGCCAGAAGCTCAGGGGCTGGGTAGGAGGGTCCTGTGGACTGTAGTTTGTCCACCTCTGTCTGTATTAAATCCTTCAATCTAGTCCTCTTCTGTTAATTTAGGAAATTAAGTTGGCACAATTTTATATATCTAAATAAACTGTCAAGATTATTAACTTGGTCAGAAAAGCCCTTGAAAGAAACAGACATTGACCTACTCAAAATTCAGCTGACCTTGCCTACCCTTTCCTAATGTTTAAACTTTTCTATTCATATTCTAATTATTTTTTTAAAAGAGGCCTGAAACAGTTTTGATTCTTTGCAGGTCAAATGAGGTAGTATTAGTAAGCACCATATGGAAATTGTTTTACAGTTATGGATACGATTTATTGGACTTGTGTGGAAAAGTGAATTCATGTTAAGGATAAACATCTGCGTGACAAATGCAATTCTTTGGACACATGGAATAGTCAAAAACAGTTGGATCTTTATAAGTTGAATAGTGGTTTTATTCCCAGAAAAATGAAAAAGCTAAAAGATGTTTCCTCTGTATGAGCAATGGTGGGGTGAAAGGAAGAAGAGAAGAGGGAAAAATAATGCAAAAGCATGATGTACATAAGTGTGTGGAAGTTTCATCCCAAACTGGGGGGAAATAGCATGGAATGATTAGCCTAGCTTCAAGAGGCTGGGCAAACAAAACTGCCAACAGTAAAAGTTACAACCCAGATTTAGGTGAAGGGTCACTTGGCCTCACTCAAGAGCTGACATGAAATTTGGACTATGAGAGGCAGGGCCTGCAGGAAGGGCCTAAAGCAGGCTTGTCCAACCCGCGGGCCGCACGCGGCCCAGGAAGGCTATGAATGCGGCCCAACACAAAATCGTAAACTTACAAGGTTATGAGATTACGTCCACAAATACCGGAGTATTTATGAAGTTTTATTACTTAGATATGTACATTATATGTACAATGTAAAATATGTACATTTATGAAGTTTTATTACTTAGATATGTACATTATCTATGCTACGTTTTGTTTTGTTTTTTGCTCATCAGCTATCATTAGTGTTAGTGTATTTTATGTGTGGCCCAAGACAACTCGTCTTCTTCCAATGTGGCCCAGGAAAGCCAAAAGATTGGACACCCATGGCCTAAAGGTACTCGTATCCCGTCAGGGGTCCCATGTGGAAGATGGATAACTGCTTGGTAATCTATGCCTGCAAATAAGCTGTTTATTGATTTTATGATGTTGTCAATTGTAATGATTTTGTTGTGAATTTGTAGCATTTTGCTTTATGAAAGGTGGCTGGTCACTAATTACGGTTGCCAACATTCTAATTGCACAAAACCCAACACCTTTGCACCGCCCTGATGCTGACCCTTCTCTGAGGCCCACCCCCACCCCTCCCTCTGTTGCTCGCTCGCTCTCCTTCATCCACACTCGCTCATTTTCACCTGGCTGGGGCAGGGGATTGGGGTGCTGGAGGGATGAGGGCTTCGACTGGGGCCATGGATGTGGAGTTTGGGGTGCAAGGTGGGACCTGAGGGTTGTGGGCTGGGGCCAAGTGGTTTGGAGTGTGGGAGGGGGCTCCAGGCTGAGGCAGGGGATTGAGTATAGAAAGGGGTTTGGGGCTCTGGGCTGGGGGTGCAGGCTGTGGGGTGGAGTGAGAAATTAGGGGTTCAAGGTGCAGGAGGGGGATCTGGGCTGGGGCAGGAGGCTGGAGTGCGGAGCTTGAGGGCTCTCGCTGGGGGTGCGGGCTCTGCCAGGTAGAAACACATGCCCCTTCACTCCAGATGACCAGCATTTCACCCTGTGACAGCACGTATAAACCCTTCACTGGACGGGGGGGGTGGGGGGTGGGGGGGGTTGAGGAACAGCTCTAGACTAAGAAGGCTCCGCCCTTCTGCCTGTACAGAACATGCTCGGATTGGAGGCGGTTTAAAAGCCTGTCAGCTGCCAGGCAATTCAGTCAGACTCTGGCAAACTTGGGAGGAAAAGTGGACCAGAGCCCATGCTGATTAGAGGAGCTACAGCACCCAGCAAGTAAGACTAGGGCTGGAAGCCCAGAAGGCGATATTCCCCAGGGATGGGGAGTGGCTTGGCTGGGGGTGCAGACAGAGGTAGGAAGTGACCCAGGAAAGCTGGCTTGAGGCTGAAACCAGATGAAGATGGGTGAGCTGCCAAACCAGTGTAGTGGGAGGGCCTGGGTTCCTCTACCACTGCACCAGAGCCACTAGGAAGAATTGCTGCCTTATAGACTGTAGCCACTAGGTGAGAGATCCCTGATCACCCCCCAAAAAAGATAAACGATAATAGGATTGATTAACTCTGCACATTGCATGAGGCTAGTGGAGAAAACGGTTAAAAAAGCCTTCAAGTTCTAGAGCTTTTGGTTATTGCTAGCTTCCTAGCAGCAAAAGAAAAATTAAGTCGAGTCCCATTACGGTGCAGCAGAAAAGCTGCAAACCTATTACTGTACCAAGGGCTTTGAAATAACTATTTTTCTCATATCACAAATTAATCATTTCCCTTCAGTAATGGAAATATTTAATTGTCTTTTTAATGGGCTTTGATCTTAAAGCTTCAACAGTCAATGGTGAATCTAAAGCCTCACTGGAAATGGATTTTTTTTATTTTTAACTAGAGCGAGTTTAGAAATGTTTATATCTACAAACCCTTGGTTTAATAAGACTCTTCAAGAAAGTTTCATATGGATTATTATTTAGGCATCCAGAATGTGCTTGGTGTTCTACAAGACATGAAGTAAAAGGCATTCAGTGCCCCAAAGCTTACAGTTTAGACCCTGGATCCTGCAGACATTTACATCTGAGTAACTTTATACATGTTTGTAGAAACACAGAATGGACTTATGCACGTGCACAAAGTTAAGCATGCTTTCAGGATTGAGTCCTAAGACTCTGATCTTACAAATATTTGTATACACAAATAACTTTAGCATGCAAGCGATCCTCTTTTGGGAGTGCTGTGCCCAATGTTTGTAGGATTTTAGCTTAAGAGACAGAAGTAGAAAAATGAACATGGTATGGTGCCCATATTTAATAGACATGTAAGGCCCTCAGACAAGGTCCACACCACAAGGCACAGAAGCCTGTCCACAGCTACATATTTAATAGTAGCTTTGAATAATCCTGTGTGCATATGAAGCTTGTTTCATGAACATGCACAGCATCGTAGTTTTACATGTGCAAACTTTCACCTGCCACAGATGCTGGTGATTTCATAAGTGTGTATATGCCCATACCAATCCAATAGATAAAATACTTGAGAAAGTATATGCATATCAATTATGTATATTTGTTTCACTGGTCCCATCATTTTTTCTATCTAATTAATCAATTGCTTTGCACTCAAATAGGAAGATCTGCTTTGGCCAGTGACTTTTTCCTTTAGTATAATAAATCATACTAATACAAAGATATCCTTTAAACACTTTACGAGCTTTTGAAAATAGTTTGCTTCATGTAAAGAGCCAAATGTTTACCCTGTTGTATGTTCAAAGCGGTGAATATTTGTCAGCCATTTTATTACAAACCACTATTTAAGTGTAAACTCTGGTCACTATCATAAAATTTAGCACTAATTGTAGAGCGAATTGTAATTTTACGGTCCGCTCTGAATAGTGCACAGCGCTCATCTCACCACCTCAGAAGCAAACAAGGAAATGAAATTGTCTCAAAACACTCGTGGAAGGAGTAAGTTATTTCACCCCCCTTTTCATGAAGCAACCTATTTCCCACCACATGACTGGCCAGCTACTTTGGCAGGTGAATAGATGGGGAAGGGCTATTCTCCCATCCTTCTGACTCTTCCCTGAGCTAGGAATAGTGATTAATCACTACCCAGACCCAGGGAGCTTAAGAGCACATGGAATCCAAAGGGTCCAATATGGAAGACTGATAACTGTCTACTACCAGGACTCAGACAGGGCTGTAACAACAACCATAGCCTGTAACATTACAACAGCATAGTTTCTCTAGCAGCGATATCTCTGAATCCTGGATCAAGGGGGCTGATTATAGCAGAGTACTTAAGTACCTGCTTATGGGGTAAGTTTTTCAAAAGTGCATAGGTGAGTTAGGAGCCTAAGTCCCATCAACTTCTAATAAGACTTAATACACAAGGCCAGATTTTTCAAAGGTATTTAGGTGCCTAAAGATGCAGACAAACAGCTAGTTGGATTTTTCAAAAGTGCCTGGATTCCACATTGAATCAATGTGACTAAACACAAATGCTTTTGAAAATCCACTCGGGGCGGCTCCAGACACCAGCGAACCAAGCGCGTGCCTGGGACAGCAAGCAGGGGCGTGGTGGGAGGGGCGGGTAGCCAGTAGCTGTTAGGGTGGCAGATAGGTGACTTTCAGCTGCGTTTCTGCGGGAGGTCTGCTGCAGATTCGCAGAATCCCACAGAATCCCACAGAAACGCCACCGATTGCCGCCTGACTGCCGCGCTTGGGGCGGCAAAACATGTAGAGCCGCCCCTGTTTCCACTCTGCAAGTTATCTTTAATCCAGGCCTGCTCAACTCGGGAAGCAGTGTGGGCCATATTACTCCAAAGAAAACAGCTGCGGGCCGAAAAGCTCCTGGAGCACCTGCCCCCTGCCCCAGAACCCGCCCCCCCTCCCCGCTCGGCTACACCATCACCCCCCCCCTTCACCTCCTAGCCCCCTGCTGGCTTTCTGCATCCTTCCTAGTCAGTCCCCCACCCACCACTCGCCTCCTTTCACCTCTTCCTCCCCTTCCAGAAACCTCCATGCCCGCCCCTAGACCCCTGCTGGCTCACTACTTGCTTCTTTGCCCAACCCCCTCTTGCCCACCTGCTCACCTCCTCATCCCCCCTCCAGCCACCCACTTGCCCCCTCACACACACCTCCGGCTTGTTGCTCACCTGCTTGTCTCCTCTGCCCACCACCAGCTCACCTGCCTGGCCGCTGCCAGCTCGCTCGCCCACTGCCACTGGATCACCCTCACTCCCCCGCCCGTCACTGGCCTCTTCACCTTCCCCTGCCCGCCTTCTCGCTGACCGGTCACTTGCTCGCTCCTCATCTCTCCTCCCCCGCCTGCTGGATAACCTCTTCACCCTGCCCACCCGCTGGCCGGCCAGCCAAAAGTCATCACGGGCCGCACAGTGAGCCCCCACGGGCCGCATGTTATGCAGGCCTGCTTTAATCTAACCAGCTTGCCTGACCTTTTCATGGTCACAGTGTCTGTCAGGTTTCTCTTTTGGCCTCTACCTCTAGATGCTCAAAGTACTGGAATATGTTCCACACATGAATTGTCACGGTACGCTGAATATTATTGGCTAAGCCATTTGAAACTTGTGCTACTCTTGCGTGTGGTTTAACTGTACTACGTCTCTAAAGCCTTTATTTATTTAATCCTTTAGGTGTCTGTCTCTGAACAACCTTGGCATTAACACATCTACAAGACCAGTTCTAGACATCAATCGAGTTTAGCAGGATCCCAGTTTCAAGTTTAATCGCTTCTCCATTCTCCCTTTTTTTTTGGTTTTTGTTCCTTGAAACTTTAGTTGGCTCATTCATCTGCATATTGCCTTAAAAAAGAGGGATTTTGAATTGCTGGCAGTCTGACATTACAGTAAAGAATACCATATGTCTGGCCACCTGATGCCTGTGTTAGCCTCCATTTCTGGAAATCCTATAGCAGAAATTAAATATTCGTACTGATTTTTACAAGGAGATAGATTTAACTGAAGCTGGTCACTGATGTGCTCAGTCAAGGTTAAGAAAAAAAAGTTTTGGCAACCAATCCAGCCCCTCACTTGTGCTAGTAAAATGGCAGGACTGGCTTGGTTTGAACTGCTGTTTATCTAGGTTCCAGACTATTTATCTTGATTCTTATAATTCACACGGAACTGTAGTCCCACATTCTGTCCACAAGTAAGGATATCTGATAGCTAGTTCATGGTTCCCAAACTTTAACAACCTGTGAACCCCTTTCACTAACATGTCAAGTCTTGCGAAACCCCTCCAAAAAATGAATATTTCCAGGGATTTTCTCCTTTACATGAGCATAAATTATAAAAGCAATGCTTCTGAAAATATAAAATTTGTTTTTATGACAGGCTTATTACATGCTATTCATTATTATTGATCATTGTAGTATTTTAATACATAATGATAATGACAACACTCTTCCAAAGATCTCACTTTTGTAGCTTGTATTACTTTGAATAAGCCTGTTATAAAACAAAGCTCCTATGTTTCATCAAGGAGTATCAGATGTGAAACAGCATGAAGGTATTTAAGAAGCCAACTCAGAGTTCCTCCTACACAAGCATTCGGGTCTTGAGCAGTCCAGGCAGCAATGCATGTTACAACAAAGCTTAAACATGTTCTTCATAATTTAAAAAACAATACTAGCTGCCTATTTACTTTTAAAAACAGCAAAAAATATCCACTGCCCTTTCCAGTTCTGATAAGGAGTCTTGAAGTTGAAATCTCCTCAGTGGGATAGACTAGATATGCTTGCTTTGATCTGCTTAGCTCTTGGAAATCCAGGGACTCCAGGCTACTGGCCCAGTGCTGCCTGGGGTCCCTAGGGACAGCTCTGTCTTCCATTAGGGATTTTTTTCCTGAGAACCCCCTGTAACATTTCAGGAACCCCCAGGGGTTCACGAACCCCAGTTTGGGAGCCATTGCTCTAAAGGGAACGGTTACATCACCACTAAAGATATTGTAGTGATACTGAACCACTTAAATAGCTTTAGTGTGTTATTTTAGGATGGAGAGAGCAAGAGACAGTCCAGTTATTTTTATTAAAATGTTTCCACAATGTTTAAAAAGTGTTCTTATCTGTTATGACACAGTTACAAGTTTTTTTACAAATCTCCAGCTAAACAGGCTATTTCAGTTCTCCAGAGTAAAGAAAGGACGGGTCAGAAATACGTGACATGACTTTTTCTAAATTGTTATTTTTGGGCAAGGTCAGCCGCAGGAAAAGGCTCACTAATAAACTACAAAAGAAATGAAGGGACAGAATGTGAATGACTGCCTACAGTTTCCATTGACTTCAGGTATGGGTGGTTAATATAAGTTTTAGTCATTTTAATGGCCAAGTAAAGCAGGGCACCATTAGGAATGGTTTCCCTGAGGCTTCAAATTGTGGATTTGTAATATAAGTATTGGCTGGTCTTAATCGAGTTTACTCTAACTTGGTGAATAGAATGTCTAATGCTTTTTCTCTCATGTAGAAGTCTTTCTATAACCTTTAATTTTTATTATTTATTAAATCAGATACCACTTCTTTGTGTTCTGGGGAAAAAAATATGCAGTAAAAACAAAATGTATCCATGCCACAAAAGCAGTGGAGCAGACGTTCATGAGACCTCGTTTAACGGAAAGACAATCCCCATGAAATTTGCATCTGGAGAACCGCATACACATAAAACAGACTGTTTTAAAATTGAGGAAAACAGCTAATATAGGGTTTCCCATAGTGAAACCAAGAAAGGAACATTAATTAACATTTCTGTAGAAGGACTAGAGAGTTCAAATAAAGTGCATTCATTCTCCAGGTCAAGCAGAGCTCAACTACAATACATTGTGATTTTCAGAAAACATTGCAGTTTACTTTTTAAAAAATGTTTTAACAAGAGGAAAAGATAGTAAAGGTCAAGGATAATTTATTCAACTCCCTCCCTCCCCCATATTTTTTTTGATATTATGAATCAGGTTGTCAGTAGGCCTCCTTTATTCCTTTGACATAATTTGTGAACACAAGTATTCCTCCCAAACCCTATATTTGCATGTCTGTTGGTGCACACAAATGCAGAATATGCCAATGGATGTGGCTGTTCGGGGGACCTGTTTATGTACAATGTATGACTGTTCGCTATTATGAACTATCTGTATAGATGTGCCATTGGAATAGTCTCTATGGCATTCTTGCATCTTCTATTTTGTGGCAAGGAATGGTGCCTGGGTGGCTGCCTCTGAGAGCAGGTCTTCCCAGCAATAAAAGACTGTGACTGACTTGGATCCAATGACTCAGACTCATGGGGCTCAGGCGGTGGGGCTAGTGTCCGTGTTTGGGCTAGAGACCCTGTGAGGGGGGAGGTCCCAGAATCTGGGCTCCAGTCTGAGTCTGAATGTGTACATGGCAATTTTATAGCCCCACAGCTTGGGTCCCATGAGTCCAAGTCCGCTGACCCAGGCTAGCCCTGGCTGGGCCATGGATCTCTTACTCCAGTGTAGCTATACACTGAATGGGACAGCCATTAAGGACCATCAACAAAATGAAAGCCTTACCCTAGCACAGAGGTGGGCAAACTATGGCCTGCGGGCCACATCCGGGCCACATCCAGCCCACGGGACTGTCCTGCCTGGCCCTTAAACTCCCGGCTGGGGAGGCTTCCCCTGTCCCCTCTCCTGCTGTCCCCCCTTCCCTGCAGTCTCAGCTTATCATGCTGCCAGCGCTCTGGGCTGCATGGCTGGCTCCTGCCAGGCAGTGCAGTGGTGCGGCTGCTAGTCTTGCCACTCTGAATGGCATGGTAAGAGGGTGGGGAAGGGTTAGATAAGGGGAAGGAGATCCCGGGGGGCAGTCAGGGGGCAGGCGGTGGTTGGATGGGGTGGAGGTTCGGGGGGGGGGGGAGTCAGGGACTGGAAAGCAGGGGGTGGTTTAATAGGCACGGGAGTTCTGGGTGGCAGTCGGGGTGTGGATAGTGGTCGGGGAAGTCGGGACAAGGAGTAGGAGGGGTTGGATGCGTTGGAAGTTCTGAGGGGGGCATTCTGGTGTTGGGAAGTGGGAGGGGGCAGATAGGGGCCAGGTGGTTTGGGGAGGCTATATAGCCTCCCCAAACCACCTGGCCTTCCATACAGTTTCGCAACCCCGATGTGGCCCTGAAGCCAAAAAGTTTGCCCACCCCTGCCTTAGCAGAACAATGGAGTGCCTGAAATTTAGGTAGAACCAATTCTCACCAGCTTCTCTGCAAAGGAATGGAGAATGAGGGCAGGGGAACAGGAGAACCAGCTGGTGTTAGCCCTAGCTTTTTAAAAACACAGACTGGGATAATTAGAAAGGGAGTTTGGGGTACAGGAGTCTGAGGACAGGTCTACAGCATGCCTCTGTACCGCTGTAGAATGTCTGGTGAAGACGCTTCAAGCTGACTAGAGAGCACTCAACATTGACTTAACTCCACCTCCTCAAGAGGCAGTAGCTAAGTTGGCGGGACAGCTCAGGGATGAGGATTTTTCACAACTGAGTGACATACAGTAGACTCTCGATTAACCAGGATAATAGGGAAAAAATAATTCTGGTTAATAAAATCCTGGATAATCACCATCCATAGGAAATAGGGAGTGTAGGGGTTGATTCACCAGCCATCCTGCACTGGTTGGTTCACTGGCTGCCCTGCGCCCTAGTAGGGGTTTTTTGTGTGTGTGCTTGGGGCGGCAGCAAAGCCAGAGCCGGCCCTGCGAGTTGCATGTATTTTTTTTTGGACATTCTGGTTAATCCACATCCTGGTTAATCCGATCCTGGATAATTGAGAGTCTACTGTAGTTATACCAAAGTCAGTATGTCGTGTAGACCAAGCTAGCATGAGAGGGGACTTCATGATCTGGAAGAGAAGCCTGAACTAGAGGAGTGAGTGCAAGAAGAGGGAATTTGGAACTCTGAAAGGATCCTGACCAACCCCAAAAGAATGCTCGAGGCTGGTGAGGAACCTGAAGCAGGGGTATTGCTTACAGATGTTTCTTATATTGTCAGGACCTGTATATCTTGTGCTGCCAAAAGTTAAGAATGCTTGGTTTTAGAAATCCCTCCGCAAAGTCTGTCTTATGCTCTCGACTATCATGTGTCCCTGAAAGGTTAAACAATAAACTAAAGCTTCCCAGTGTTCCACCTCAGGGGTGGTCATAGGGTTGCCAATTTTGTAATATTTAAAAACCAGGCAATCCAACAGGAGTGCCAGAATGTCACCTGTCCCACCTTCCCCCCCTCCCCCCCGGGCTCTGCTCCTGACCTGCCCCTTCCCCAAGGCCCCACCCCAATTTGCTCCTCTTTTCCCCCTCCCCCTGTGGCTCACTCCTCTTCCCCACCTTTGCCAGTGTCAGGAGGGCTGGGAGCTGCACTGCCCAACACAGGTAGAAGGCGGCTCTGGCTAAATAGGGGCTGGTGTGGATAATGACGTGGAGCCTCTCCTGCCTGCAGTCACTGGACTTTGTCTATCCAGTCAGTCAGTCTGACTGGACACTGTGAGGTCCCCTTTTTGACTGTACTTTCCAGTCAAACACTAGACACCTGGCCACCCCACATAGGTATATTTAAGCTACTGGAGTCTGTGGAGGGGAGGGGGTTCAGTACTGGAGGGGGTTCACCTTTGAGAAGGGGTACCAGACAGGAGTCATCTTCCTAGGCTCACTCCCTGGACAAAGAGAGAGTACCTAGAATTTACCCAGACCCAGGGGAGCTAGAAAGCACACAGATCCAGCATCCAGGTCTAAACAAAGCAGGGGGGAGCTTGGCCAGGCCTGAGATAAGACATCCATGAATTCTGTAGACCTGTACTATTAGTAGTAATTCAGCTCTCTTCCTCTGGATTAGTGAATGTTATACAGCTCAAAAAAAGAACATGGCTTCTGCAGTATTGCCAAGTGTTACAGCAATGCTGTACTGCTTCACCTTGATCTCTTATCAACTCTCACAAGCTCAGGGTAGAGTGACCAGACAGTAAGTATGAAAAACCGGGACAGGGTGTGAGGGGTAATAGGAGACAATATAAGAAAAAGACCCCAAAATCGGGACTGCCCCTATAAAATCTGAACATCTGGTCATCCTAAGTGTGGTCAATATTTGCATTGAAGACCTTCAAATCAGACCAAAGGTGCTGCCAGGAATGGGGTGGATTCAGTAAGCCATGCTTTAAGCATCCCGCTAAGAGGCTTACTTACAGATAAGCTAAACAGGTAATTAAGGGTAAAAAATATTTGGTAATTAAAATCCCCATGACTCTTTTCTTAAGATAAGTTATTTCCTGTGTCAAAGTTAAGTAACTGAATTTGGCATCTTTAAATTCCTCCTAGATTTTTAATTTTATACAGTTTTGTTCTTCACTTCCTGTCCCAAACTGTTATGTAGTGTTTAAAAACTCTCATATTTCTCTCTATTTATGTGGTAGGCAAACAGTTCTTATATACAGATTATTTTAAATACTTTGGGGTTCTTCAAGGTGAGAAGAAATTAATATGAGTCCATAGTTCTCTAAACTTTTATTGGACATACATTGCATGAGTGTATTGCTTTCTCTAACTTGTCTGGAACAGTCAATCTTAATGCTCACAAATACTTTTTTCCATAAAACTCAGGCAATGATCATTCCTTTCCTATATGAATGTGTAACTTGATCATTCTGCTTAGTCACAGAACACTTTCACAGGATGTTTCCCTGCTATTGTCCTATCTACTTCTGCTTGTATTCACATTTGCCTTGAAAAAAATTGATAATGGCTGCTGTCAACCAAGATTTATCTACATCAAACTTCTTTTCTATCAGACATGATCCAGCCATGAAATCAGTCAAACTGGGCCTTAAGGCCTTGTTTACTGGCTGTCTAGGAGATTAGTAATGTGGTTCATAACATTTCCCCACTTCCTTTCCTTAGAGATGCCTCTTCTGTATGGGTTGCAGAGCTTCTGGAGTACTATGACATGACCTTTTTTTCCTTTGTCCATCTGAAGTTCCTCTGATTGTCTCATTTAAGTAGATGGTATTTGTCCTAGCTTTCTATCCTAAATTCTGTGTTTTATATTACTGTGGACTGTTAAACAATTTGTGCCTCTCCGTGGAGATGGCTTCAATTTGGGGCTGGATGAAATGTGTCCTTTGGAATAAAAAAATGCTGAATAATGTAGGTCATCATCATTTGACCGGGTAGTCATGTTCCCATAATTTGACTCAAGTGTCCTTTTCTCCATTGTGGAATCAAATTGTACGTTCATGTACCTTCCTGTTATGGATGTCCAGGGCCTTAATTTATCATTTCCTCTTTTAGGAAGGCCTCTGGCTAGCAAGTAAAGCTTGATAGATTAAACACTTTATTTTCTCTGAAACATTTGAGTTTCCTAGGCACCAAGAATAGATTGCAAAGATATTTTTTTTCTTATTTCCTTGGAGAGATGTGGGTGAACTTTGAATCTCTGTTCATTTTGCTTTGGGAATGCTCTAATGGTTTTATTTGCTGTACAATTTCATGGCAAAAGCATCTAGCAATGGATCTCAGGTTGAGAACATCATGCAAATGAAATGAAGCAAAACTTAGCAAATGGGTCTTCATACATTTCAGTGCATATACTGCACTTTTTATAGATGTATAGTATGCTACAACATATATTAGGGCAGCCTAGATAATAAGACATGATTGATTATAAATGCTGATGTAATGCTTTTCTAGTCCCAATTGTATTTTCATCTTATTGTGATTAATACTGGTAAAAGTATAGTAGCTTTCTCATACACCTGGAATTTTGACCTTTTAGATTGAAAAAAAAAATGCAGTAAGATACATATCTTTCCCCTATAGAACCCACTAAAGTGTGTATCCAAATCCAGGTATTTACAGAACCATATTGCAACCACAAGTTTTTATTTTTTTAATTTTAAGGTTCCTTTGACGTGTTTTCAAAATAGGCACAGAGAACAAGTTAGTCTTTACTGAAACAAAATGGCCATTTTATTCGAGGAGGGTTTTGCCAGAGTAAAGAATGCAGGATTTGGCCTAAAGTCAGGAGCAGGGGAAGTGCCCTAAAAGTGGGGGTGGCAGAGGCACCCAAACCTCTTCCACGTAGGCCCTGCTCCCATGCTGCCTCTCCTCCCGACCAAGACCTCACCCCCTGCTTGCTCCTCTCCACCCTTTCCCCCCCCCCCCATCACTCGCCCTTAGAGCTGGTAAAAAGCGTGGGGCCATATTTCCCTCCACCCCTGGTTCTAGCATCCCTGCCTTCGCTTTCTTCCAGTCTTCTGAAACTTCCCCAGTGCTCCAAGAGTTATTAAAAATCCACATTAATGGTCCAGCAAGCACCTCAGCCAGCTCTTTTAAAACACTTGGATGCAAGTTATCTGGACCTACTGATTTAAAAATGTCTGACTTTAGTAGCTTCTGTTTAATACCCTCCAGAGATATTAGTGGAATGGAAAGAGTGTTATTACCATATTATGAAATTATACTATTTGTTTTTCCAGTTTGAGTGGAAACCATGCTTAAGTATGCGGTCATATGTGAATGAAATCAGGCTAAATACAATGGTTTTAGGTGAGTTTATCTTTGAGATGCAAGTTTTTACTCAGGACAGGAATTCAGAGTGAAAATTAGGGGATTTCTTAGTGGACATTCTAATTGAAAAGTTCCAGCTGATTACTGCTGGTTCCACGTGGCCAGCTAGGTTTTGGACCTGAGCAATGAATTTGATCTACTGGTTCCCCAAATTAAACCCATCAAGACTACTAGAAACTAACAAACGCCAGCAAAAGTGTATAATGAAGACTACTTGAAGTTTCATTGGGACACCAAACTAAATGAGATGAAAATGGGGGTTGGGGGAAGAGGGGTTCACACAGACTGGGGCAGAATCCGTTTCAATTCTGTCTACTTTCTAATAGCTTTCTCCCTTGCACACACAAAAACATGTGCAAAAGTTGAGGAAACAAAATTCTCAGAGTGATAATAATCAAGTTCACTGGGTAACCAAAAATAGGAGCACTAAGTTGTCAGGGTATTTTAAATATCTATCCTGTACAACTTTCTGGCTTTTGACTAAAATACTAGATACAGTATCACCAGTGGTATAAGTCTGTTTTCCCCTCCCATCCCTTGTTGTACACTCTCTTCTCCCAGTCCTGTGGTACCAGGTAGTCCAACTTAGTGACTCACGATTGGGGACAAGACAAAGAGGAGAGTAGTAAATTCCCACCAAAAGGAGGGAGGGGGAAACCATGTGGAGAAATCCTGATTTAAGATAGGATAGAAGGAAGGAGAGCTTCTCAAACTTAAATGTTCCTCCTCCTCGGTCACTTTGACATCAAAGAAAATAAAATGCAAGAACAACAACTTCATGTGGAAACAGACTATGAATAGACAAATATTTCACCATCAATTTACTACCATGACCTGTCTGTACAGAGAGAGTCCAATTTATAAAGACACGTGTGCTGCTCATGAATACTGCTCCTCCTCCCACCTTTAATCCATTAATACTGATGTTTTCAAGCTACTAGAAACACTGGAATAAAGGGCACTTTTAGAAGTAGCACAAAAGGGAACTTCTCTTGGAAAGCCATTGGGTGAGCAAAGGTGGCTGTGACCCTGAGTTCTAATGCAGTGTGGGGAGACAGAAGCATAGGGGTTGTTGTACGAATTCCATTGTGCTGGGCTGTATAAATTTTCTGCCATTCAACAGGCGTGGTGACACAGCCTCCCGTATAGAAGCTGATTTTAGCAAAAACAAACAAAAAAACCCTTAAAATTGAAATTAATGGCTGCCCCCACTCCTTAGAGATGAGCCCTCAAATATGACCCTCATACCTGTAATAATGTTTGACCTCTTCAAGAAGAGAAGTATTACCTAAACTGGGACTTGTGAGATCTCACATGTTCCATTTCTGGCATAGGCTCCCCATGTGACCCTGGGCAAGTTACTTAATGTCTGGGCCTCATTTGCCCATCTATAAATTACAGATAATACTTCCTATCTCTCATCCTTTGTGTTGACTGTAAACTCTTGCACCTACTACAATGGGTTCCTGATCTCTTTGGGGCTCAATGTTATTGTAATATGAATACTCTTACAAATATCAATGGTATTAGTCTCCCACCTGGATGTTATTGTTAAATAGTCCCCATTAGACCATTCAAGAACATCACTTGCTTGTCCTCATTCCCTAGCAAGATTCTTAGCAGTTTGATTCTGCAAGGTGCTGATTGCTGTGTCAAGGCACTTAAGTATGTGCTTAAACTTCATGCATATGTGTCATCCTGTTGAAGTTAATGGGACTATCGAGTGCTCAAAGTTAAGCAGATACTTAAGTGCTTTGCTGGCTCAGGGACAAAATGATGAGCACTTTGCAGGACCAAGCCCTAAAGCCATGCTGTAATTCTCACCAATTGGAGTGATGAGAGCATTAGCTGTGCAGTTTCCTAGCAGGATCATTTCACATTATAATCTAGTTAGATAAGGGTGGGAACAAACAATCACCTCAAGGTTTAACTAATTTGTTGCTCCACTGAATATCCTTGCTGCAGCCTATCATCTTCAGTGATCATTACTGCTAGGTCAGATCAGTACAGCTGAAGGGAATTGATTTGCTTGCCTAGCGAGCACATTCATGTGTAAGACTTCACATCCCCAGCAGTTTAATTATGAAGGATAATAGGACAACAGCTGCAGCTGGGATTTTGACAAGACTTTTTTTAAGTTGTTTCACGTATGTTTTGCAGTGATAGTATTTCATGCATCTGACTTAAGTTCAAAAGCAGCACCTAGAGGTAAGCCTTACAGCTGGTTAGTTGTAACTCAGTATTTGTGATTCAGCACAACTCTAAGATGTGCAGCATACTGTTGCTAAATTCTGTGTCCTCAACTTCCACAACAACTTTCTTCTTTTAAAAAAACAAAAACAAAACACCATTTCAGGCACATTTTTTTCTAGAGGAGAACTAGCAAAAGAGAGAAAAATACAATGAAGTAAAATAGCTAGCCCCTCCCGCCCCCCGTCTCTCTTCACACAATAGATAAGGCAGTTATTTTTAGACAGCCACAGCACTCAGAATTCTAAAAAATTGATGTAAAAGACTTGTGAAGTCCTTATGTCCATTGCCTATATTATAAAATGGTGGGTTTGTTGGAGCGGGGGAGGGGAAGAAGGGGAATTACTATTTGTCTGTACAGGAGCTAGTACAAAGGGATCCTGATCCTTGACTGGGATTACTAGCTACTACCATAATACAACAACTACAACGAATAGTCTATGCCCTGCCAGTACTTATAATTGTAGTTCTTTGTCCAGCCAGATTTTAAATGATCCCCATTATGGAACTCCAGCTGTTTCTACTGGGAAATTCTCTCCTTCTGATGACCATTGAGCTTTATTTATAATTTTCTTTAATTGATTTTACTTAGAGGTGCACAGTGCATCCACAAGGTGAAAATCCTAATCAAGCATTTGTGGTGGTGTAGTTTCTCAACTTATCTAGTTCTCTCATATGACAACTGTCATAAGTATGAAATGCCTTAGAATTACTGTTTTACCTGTGAGGGGTTAACCTGAAGCCAAAGAAGCTATGACGTATTAAGAATGCAAATTCCTAGGGACAAAGGAGTGTTAGTTGGGCTGACTCCATCTTCTTCTCCCCAGCTCTGGGGTATGAATCATCTTCCTACCTTCCCTCTCATAAGTTTCTACGTTAGACTAACAGTAAGTAGAGTTGTTAATTGTATAGGCTTTGTAATTGATCTATGGTGTCATGAACCTCATCGGGGAGAAATCCTGAGGGAGTGGTTAAGGAGGGGTTAAGACTAAAATTGAGTATCTGTGAAGTCTGTGTAAATTGTATGCTTTTTTCTCTTTTCTTTATTAAACTTTTTATACCTATAAAATACCAATTTCCATTGAAGTGATCTGAGCTTTGGATCTGGCACAGGCTCACGGCTAGTGAGGGTCTGTGTGCTTGAATCTCTACCAGACAACAGGGGGGAGGGGCTGTTGCTTGGAGTCTGTGTTCTTTTCTCTCCCAGGTGGCCTAAGGGAGAGGGGGGTTTCAATGTGCCCCACTCCATGGTCTTGGTGACTCACATTAATGGTGGCAGTGGAATTCCAAGCCCCAACTGGAAAAGTTTGGGTTTTGGGGGGAAAGATTTTAACTTAGGCTGGGAAAGTGCTTAAAGTTAAGTGGTCTTGCATAAGAGACCCCCACACTTTTACCCTAGAGTTTAGAGTGGGGGAAAGGGTATCTCTTACAACAACCATCACCATGGTATCTGGGTACCAGTTTGAACTGGTCAGGAGATTAAAATTCTGAAGATTTTCCTGAACATATTCTGACAGTCAGTGGACATCATATGGCTGACTTGTTATGGAGTGTGGATATATGAGGGTGACAGGGAAATTACAAAAATGAGTTTCAAATAAGATTTTGCAAAGTGCTCTTCAAAGAAAAGGTAAAAAAAATCCATAATTGATTTACTTTTAAAATTTCAGTTGTCATAATTTGATGTACATCTTTAAGTGGTGTCTCTTATTCTTTGCCTTATATTTAGAACTCTGGTTACCATAACAACAGAATACATTTTATCATATAGAAAACCTGTTTTAATGAGCTCTTGAGTGTGTAGAGTACGTAGGAGACTGTAGGCCTAAGGCTATTCATTGAAGGAGATGTGTGTTGCATATTCTGATTTATCTTCAGATGTACCTGGTACCGGAAACAAAGGGGAATTGTAATGTGAGGTCAGGGATGGAAAGAAATGCAAGAAACAGAAGGCAGGGTTAAGTGCACAGTCTCTTAACTAGCAGCATTACAGGGATAGCAGAGCCCGACAGAATGCTGGATATGCGGAGAATGAATAGATTAGAGAAGCTGCAAGCCAAAAGAGGCCATGTAATCAGTAGAGTTGCCAACCCTCCAGGATTGTCCTGGGGGCTCCAGGAATTAAATAGTCATATTTATTTTGTAAATTATGTCAGTTGATGAGACCACCAGGAATGCATCCAACTAACATTGGCATCCTTCGTAATCAGTAGGGTCTCAATACAAAGTCCTTGAAACGCTGTATGTAAAAGTAAGTGTGTGATCATGCAAAGTGCTATCTGCTTTTCACAGGATGTTAAACCCTCACGACTTATTGACTTTAGTGGAAGTTGAGGGTGCTCAGCATCTGGCAGGATTTGGCTCAAAAAGAGTGCATGGTATAAAATGCAACTCACCAACTATATAGGCTGGTTTTGAATATCTGTTTTCAAACCCTAATGTGCTGCCTGTTTAGTTCTGGCCTGTCTCTTGTGTATATTTTTCTATCTCCTGAAGTTCTGATGTTTTATTCTAAAGTAATAATAATAAAGTCAGTGGCAGCAGTCCAGTTCTCCTGGGCAACCCTGCAATTGCAAATCACGCACAACCACTTCATAATAAAAGCAAACAGCGTACTCAGCTTAAGACTCCTGAGTACTCCTAACAAACCAGTATGCAATTGAATTTCAATAGATGTTTGGTTTCAAGAAACTGAAGAGCTATTGGTAAGAGTGAAGAAAAAAATCTTTAAAATTATGGAAAGCATCTTGATGGTTTTCTTTGTAATTGTTGTTTTTTGTTTGAAATCTAACTTTAAGGATCCACTGCGTTTTTAAAAAGCTGTTACCTTTGAGTCAGTTCTTGTATGGCATATTAATTATGGCCAGAAGTAGCACAGAAATGTTATTCCTCAAGAAAGAAGGTGTGGGAACTTAGGTGAAAAATGAAAATAGATAGAGCTATCATGCACAGGCAGTGCCGTCACTGAATTCCTGCTTTTTATAGAGCAGAAAATATTTAGGTTTGAGAGCATAAAGAACCTGTATCATGCTCCGGATAACAAAGTATAGTAGTTAAACGAGTGCAGTTATTGTGTAGGCAGATGTAGCAGCTATTAAAATCAGTCCAACATTTGTTACATGGAGGTGGGGAGGGCGAATGTTTGCCAGATATCATTATCCCCCTCTTTTTTGTGTGTGACGTGTCTTTTTTTTCTTCTACTAGAGACCGACAAAGCCTTTAATGTACAAATGTTGGGTTTTGTGCACACAGACTTTGTTACCCAAAAGGCTACCATTAACCTTTTATTATTAAGGTCATTCATCTGATGGGGTTGTGGTTCATCTCCTAGTCATTCAGATGCATCAGGTGAAGATTTCATAATCTACTAACTTTCCAATATCTGGGAAATATTTTTTCTTTCAACTTCTTATGTTTAGGTGTCATGCCAAGAACTGACATACTGTCAGATATATATTAAAAAGAATTAGCAAAGTCTTCTGGAATGCAGAGTGCAGGGCCAAACCTACAGCCTTGCTTAATTTTGAGTTATGTTGTTAAAAATGTTCATGATGAGGCTTTGAATGACAATAGCGTACATGTAAATGTTTTATTCGTTAAGCAAAAAAGGAGCAGCTCTTCATGAGGGAGAATTGTTTGCTTCAGGCTTAAGTGACCTGACTGCACTCTATAAAACCCTGTCCTCAACCAGCTTTAAAATACTTCAAGTTGAACACACTGCTTTCCCACACTGGGGGAGCCCTCCCAGGCACATCAGAATGGCTCAGTGGTTAGAGCCCTCTCCTGTGTGGTGGGAGACCCCTGTTCACAAACTCTCTTTAATTTTGGGAGACAAGGGGAAATTGAACCTGGGTCTCCGACAGCTCAGGTGAGTGCTCTAACCACAGGCTTAAAGTTGAAAGGAGAGAAGCAGCACCATCTCCGCATCTTCCTGTTTTTTTGTGGGGGGCTAGTTCCCACAAGAAACTACTTAAGTGCCTATCCCAGCTGATTCCAGGAGATAGGTCCCCATTCATGGACTGCTAAGCAGAGAAGGGTGGAGCTTAGGAAGCTCTCTACCTAGAGTGCTGGCTTGTATGAATCCTATGGGAAGGCACTTCTCCCTTTCCATTCATTACATACAGGGCCGGCGACAGGGTGGTACTACGGGTACAGCTGTACCGGGCCCCGGACTTAAGGGGGGCCCGGTAGGCAGCTGTACCCGTAGTCATCCCCCCTTGTCGCCGGGCCTGGAGAGCGTGGAAGGGGCGGGGAGGCAGCGCGGCTCTCCTCTGGAGAGCCCGGCCCGCAGCAGCAGCGCAGTCCGGGGGAGAAAGTGCGCGCGGGGGGTGGGGGGAGCAGCAAGGGCGGCTCGCGCTCCCGCAGGACCCCGCACTGCCGCCAGCCGATGGCAGCTGGGGGGGGAGCGCCGGCTGGGCTGGGGGGGAGGGGGCCCGGCTGGGCTTCTCCCCCCAGACGCTGTCAGTTGGGGGGGGGGGAAGTGCCGGCTGGGCTGGGGGGGGGGGCCCAAACGATCAGAGTAGGGGGCCCCCAAATTTCTGTCGCCGGCCCTGATTACATAAGCAGCCTAGGCACCTAACTTAGGCTCTGGGGATTACATTGTTGTTCCAGTGATTTTTCTAAGCACCTAAAAGTAAGGTGCCATGATGCTGAGCATTGAAATGCTTGCTAAATCCCTTTGAAGATCCAGACCATAGCATTTACGTGGTCTTTATTTGTTCAAATTGCCATGCAGATGTTTATTAATTAATCTTAATCACAATATTGGATAAGACCTAGGATGAAGGGTTATTGTATTATACTTATTATACTGGGATTGTATTTTCTCAGTAAGACAATACCCAAAGGCAGAAGCATCAGAACCCGAAGTGAGGAGGAGGCAGACTGTGACCAGGGAATAGGAGCTTGGACTGGGACAATTGGTTTCTAATTCCAGCACGCCTGTTTGGTGTCCTTTGGACAAAACTCACCTCCTCGTGTCTGTTTCCCCATGCATGATATGGGGATGATAATACAATTGCACTTTGAGGAATCTCCAATGGCTTAACAAAGATAAGAGCTAAGAAGTTTATTTTTTAAACATTAGGAGAAATCTCATGTATGCGTAATGTCACGGAAGTTCATGATTTTTCATTGGCTCTCCGAGTTTGCAAATCCAATCTCTGTGCTTCTGATTATTATAGTGCTTGAAAGTCAAAACATTTGCCATGATTTCTCACACTATTTGATACCTTTATTAGCTTTAAATATTAAGAACTTTGGTGATTAATGTGAAAATACTGAGAGGGCCTGGATAGGTTAAAATACACTAATTTTCCACTTCCAATGACCTGGATTTGCACCAGCAATGGCCATTTGCTTGTTGCATAAATCACCCCACAATTCATCAGAATTGTTCACCTCTGCTGTGAGAGAGGCTGACAATGGAGGGAGCAGGATGTGCTATAGGCCCTAATTACCTCAAGATATATTGGCTGAGTTGGGTGGGGAACAGGAGTGGAGTAATGGTGGGGAGGGTCAGGGTTTGAAAAATCAGCAGAGAATCGCTTTGGCAGAGCTGGAGAGATGACTAAATTAGTAGCACGTGTGTTCAGCCCTAGTGTGCTTATATTCCTTTGGGGGAAACTTGTATAGCATCTGCATGTATTAAACCTCTCTAACAAATACTTTCAGTATGTCTCTTTCACATACGAAAATAACCCAGCCCTTCTTGACTGCTAATGCTTCAGTATAAGGAAACATGGCCAGATCAACCAGATTAACATAGGTGAATGGCATCCAAATATCAGCTCTGCGTATATTAGAATGAAACAAGTTCTCTGTAAGATCACACTGCAGATTTTCCAGGGAAGATATCCTCATGAAACCAACTTCCTGATGAATTACTATGAAAACTAAAGGGGATAGGGTTTAGCACTTTAGCATGGGGTATTAAGGATGAAAGATTCTATACCAGTGCTCTAGTTATTGTCCAAAACCTCCTGACTTCAAGATTCTATCCCTACCCCCCACTGATTCCTTTGAAATCAAGAATATAAGGAACAAGAAATGGCCAAATATGATTATTCCAGGGACTGCTTAGAGATCCAAGTTTAAAAAAACGAAACAAAAAACACCCGCAAACGTATTTCCTGGAAATACTAGATAATAATAAAAAAGGAAGAGAACCAAAGAAGAATATTTCAGAGCTGCTTAAGGCACAAAAGAATTAGTGTTCCCTCGGTGAATTCTTCACACACACAGCACACCCACTCACAGATAAACAAATAACCCAAAGAAACAAAACCTTATAAATCAATAACTTTCTCCTACAGGGTACAGAAGAAAGAGAATGAAAAATAATCATCTCTCTCTATATTACTATTATATAAAACTTTCAGATACTATGGTGATGCAGAATTTCTGAATACCTATAAAAGATGCATGAATCAAGATGTATTGCCTTTCCTTTCTGCCCCCCAGGAAGTGGTAGAAATTCATGGTTTAGCATATTGACAAGTAAACCTGACAAAGCACAGTAAAGAACAATCCTGCATTAGCAGGGAGAAGGACCATGTAACATTAAAAAAGCATTATTTAAAATTGCCAGTGTTTTAAAACCAACCAAGGTTCCAAGCCACCAAATGCAGGCTTAATGTCCCCACAAGCATAAGCCAACTGAAGTCAATGGGCCTCTGCATGTTGGAAGTCTGGGCACGTTTAGGTGCCTGTGATTAGAAGCACACACAGTAACAGCAGCTTGCAGTTATTACAACTGTGGAACACATAATTTTGCATATTGACTTGTCAATGATATTTGACAGTATATTGCACATAATGTACAGAATGAACAAAATTAATTTTTAATGACAAAATTTGTCAATCTTGTGACCTTTAAAAAGCACGACAGTATTCAAAATATATTATAGCATGAACATTGGGCAAGTTTAAATACAGTTTGAATAGTTACTTATCTTATTCATATATTATTCATGGTGAATAGTAGACTGTTGTAATAACATTTATTTGATGAGTAAAAGATTCATATCAAGTTTAATGACCTGACAGTTAAAAAAATTAGGTTTACAAACATTTTTATTGCTTTGATTTTTTCATGATTGTCTCAGTTGCTTTCGGTCACACCCAGACATATACAGCACCCTTCCTTGTCTTGCAAAAAGGTGCAACATTCATTACAGCAGTTAACCTTTCTAAGCACAGGCTCACATAGTCAACAGCGAGCATAGTGTGGGTGCCTGCAACTGCTTGCATTTGGCTCCTGATTTTGCACAGGGCTCTGCCCACAAGGAGCCCATTGTCGAATTGGATTTAAACACTCCCTTTTGCATGCAGTTACCTTATTGGTGTTCCCATCAGTATACTTGTTCTCCTTTTGCTTGCAGTGATTCTCCACCTACCGTGTTTCCCCGAAAATAAGACAGTGTCTTGTATTAATTTTTGCTCCCAAAATTACATTACATTATATTACAGCGAGAGGCAAAACTGGAAGTACGTCTTATTTTCGGGGTATGTCTTACTTTCGGGGAAACAGGGTATGTACACTGACGTGAGGGGGGTTCTTCCTGATTTACATGAGTGAAAAAAGAATCAGGCCCTCGACATGTAAATGAGAGCTCCTGGGTGCAACAGGGACACATGTGTAGGTATACTTATGAATCTCAGGTTTTAAAATGTGGTGCTCAGTATTTATTCAGTCAGCCTATCCTGCTACATTCTGTTTTGTCAGGAGGACAGCCAATACGGGATGCTTATGTTGCCAATGTTCAAACCTCCCCCTAGAAGTAGAACAGTATCAGTTTAACTTGAAAGCCTCCCAAGTAATTTATTTTTTTAAACGATTTCCACAAGCAAAGTCAGATATAATCTTCCTCTGAGTTTTCCAAGTGACTTAATGCTGCTTCTCATCTCCCTCCATCTCTCTTGGCTTCCTGTCCATCTCGTGTGATCTACAGCTTAGTGTAGCTAGCCTGTCCACAACTCGGATCTGATTTATAAAGGTCGAACAATCACTCTGGGCTACTTCTTAGCATTATCCTTCTCACTAGTAATGCACATTGCTTTATTTTTAGTGGATGAAAAAATGACACTAGTTAGTTCTATATTAATGAATACAAGAGCAAGGCTGTACATTGTGAGGATTTGTTACACAGTGAATTATACGGTGAAAGGTTTAGGCTTATAAAAGAAGTAGCTTATTTTAAAAATTCTTTATATTTTTAAAGTGGTGTATGTCATTGTATACTGCACCTTTTAAATGCAGAGGAGTTTCCTTGTCTGTTCAGGGGGACCTGTATTGCAATTCAAAGGCAAGACGTTGCTCAGGCCCCAATCCTGCAATAAGCCCTGTATTTACTCATACAGAGCTTTATTGGACTTCAGTAGGATCCACCTACGTGGAGCTCCTAGCTAGACTGAGGCATTAGTTACTTGTCTCTTTCCCAGAGATTTCTAGATTTTTCTTTATTACCTGTTTTTTAAAATCTGTAATAAAATCATGTTTTTCCTTATGCATGTGAAAAATTGAGCTTGGCTTTTGTTTCTTTCACTTCTCTGTTAGCAAATATTTCTCAGTTAAGCCCATTCTTTCTTTACAAAGCAACCTTTTCAACTCCCTCACATCAACTGCACTGAAATAAACAGAACACAAAGAATAATAATTTTTTTGCTAACTGATCTTGTATAACAACTCTACAGGCACAAGCAGGCACAGGTGTGTTCTGGGCAAAGTGCCTCTCTGAGCTCTGATCTACACTGGGGTGGGGTGAGGGTATCAATCTAAGATACGCAACTTCAGCTACAAGAATAGTGTAGCTGAAGTCTGCATACCTAGGGCTGGTCCTCACTAGGGGGGTGGGGATCGACTGCAGAGACGCAACTTCAGCTACGTGAATCACGTGGTGGCGGTCAGCGGCGCGCTCCCCCGTCGACTCCAGCTTGCGCCTCCTGGCAAGCTGGAGTTCCGGAGTCGACGGAGGCACCACGAGCGATCGATTTCTTGCGTCTTCATAAGACACGAGAAATCGATCGCCAGAAGATAGATGGCTACCCACCGATTCGGCGGGTAGTGAAGACATACCCTTAGATCGACTTACTGCAGCGTCTTCACAGCACTGAGTCAACTGCTGCTGCTCCACCTTCAGCTCCGCCTGTGCCTCTCGCGGCGGTGGAGTACTGGAGCTGACAGGAGAGTGCTCAGAGGTTGATTTATTGCATCTAGACTAGACATGATAAATCGACCCCCGATAGATTGAGCACTACCCACCCATCCGGTGGGTAGTGTAGACCTGCGTGTGTCTCTGCCTCTCACTCCTATATATAAATGGGAAGGGAAGGAACAGCTATTTTTAAGTATAGTGATGTCAGGGCTGGCGACAGAAATTTGGGGGCCCCCTACTCCGATAGTTTGGGGGCCCCCCCAGCCCAGCCGGGCCCCCCCCCCCAGCCCAGCCGACAGCGGATGGGGCCCCCCAGCCCAGCCGGCCCCCCCCAGCCGACAGCGGATGGGGACCCCCCCAGCCCAGCCCGCCCCCCCCAGCCCAGCCGGCGCTCCCCCCCACCCCCCCCGCCAGCTGACAGCTGGCGGCAGCAGGAGCGAGAGCGTGAGCCGCCCTTTCTCCCCCCTCCACTCCCCTCCCCCGGACAGCGCTGCTGCCGCCGGCCGGGCTCTGCTCCTGCCGGGGCCAGGCGCGCTTGTCCGGGGGAGAGCCGCGCCGCCTCCCCGCTCTCCAGGTCCGGCGACAAGGGGGGACACAACGGGTACAGCGGTGTACCGGGGCCCCCCTAAAGTCGGGGGGCCCGGTACAGCTGTACCCGTAGTACCCCCCTGTCACCGGCCCTGAGTGATGTGCAAAAACAAAGCTAGGTTTTCTCAGGCTTCAGAATTGGATTCTTTCCTTGTGTAGAATTTCTTTGTTCCATTTCATTGCTAAAACCCTGATCCTGAACACACTCCTCCATGCATGTAACGTCATACACAGAAGTAGTCCTACTGAGCTTAATAAGGGTATTTGTGGGTGTTCTCAGGGCCAGCGCTACCCATTAGTTGACCTAGGTGGTCGCCTAGGGTGGCAGAATTTGGTTTTTTGCCCCCTTCAGCGACAGTTCGGCGGCAGCTCAATGGGTTGTTCGAACAGTGTCAGCCGAAATCAATGCTCTATTGGCGGCAATTTGGCGGACACTAGGACCCACTGCTGTGCTTGCTGCCTCAGGCGGAAAAATTGTTACCGCCTAGGGCAGAAAAATACCTTGCTCTGGTCCTGGGTGTACAGTTTGCAGGCTGAGAGCCCCCAAACTGGCTGTAATTCCTAATAGGTATATAGGCATCTACAGGTCCATAAACAAATGTCTTAAGATGTAGGCTGATGGGATGGGACAGAAGGGAGCCAAGGGGAATGCCTTTAGGAAAGAAACACTGAATCATAGTACTGGGGAATTCTGCACCCCAATTCATACCTTCCACAGAGTTCTTAAATAAATTATCAAAATAAATGAAACTAGTGTGATTGTATTGCATTACCTGACAAAAAAAATAATGCAAAATTTTGGAATATTTTTGGTGCAGAATTCCCCTAGGGGTGTCATACACTATATATGTGTAGTTCTGATTTATTTGTAACTGGGAAAGCTAAAAAAGTAAACTTTCAGAACTGTTCTTTGACTTTCAATATTAATAACTTTGTAGCCAGGGAACATTTTTCCTCTCTCTTTGCTGTTTTTTACATTGTCATTTGCTAAACATATTAAGACTTACTATTTACCTCACTCTGAAGCTTTGAGACCTTTTGTGGCTTATCCGTGTCTGGAATTCCTCAAATAAGTCATTGTATATTTGCAATAAATCTTATGAAGAAGAAAAAGGCTAATATGTAAAATGTAATAGTTTTCCATATAGGCATCTGTTTAAATGATCTCCAGTGACATACAGTAATAGTTAAAAGGAATGGCCTATATCTTAAATCCATTAAAATCTGTGTTTGCTCTTGGAAAAAGTTAGCACGGGAAAACATTCTGTTATTTAATGGATGGGCATCCGCACGTGTTTAGATCCTGAGATAACTGTCATAGCAAAGATGCTTGGTGAGAGTTAAACTGTGTTCTAAAAATAATGGTGATGTAAGACTGAAGTAAAAGTAGCTTTAGTATCATCGCTCTCATGGATGTGTGTGCAGATCATTTCAGAGGAGTTGAATTCAGAGGCTTTGGACCATTTTTTAAATTGCAAGCTATCTGAGGTAGTGTAACGGGGTCACCACTCACCCCTGCGGCGCCTCCCGCTGGTCGTCTGGGGAATCAGCTCCTTCAGCATCCAGAGCACCCTCCGCAGGTTGATGCCCCGCTCCTTTGCTGGCCCCGTGTCCTTCCTGGACCCCGGTGCCCTCCAACTGTGGGTGCTGCACCCCGGCAGTACCCCTTTGGTGTGAGGGTCTCCCCTCCCCAGGGGAACCCTCTACCCCCTATTCCCACCTCGCCTCAGAGTGTGCCACTGTCAGTCACCACTTGCCCCCGCTCACTGGGGCGGACTGCAGTATCATGGCTTCTCATCACAGGCAAGGAGGGTTGGCCTGCTGCTGCTGCTACTATCTCCAGCCCTAGGCTGCCCCCTGCAACCCTGGTAGTTCTGGGTCGGACCTTGTATCAGGCCCGGAGGCCTGGGGCTCGTGGCTAGAGCCCACCCAGCTCCTTCTGCCCTGCCCCAGCTCTGCCCTAACCCAGGTACCTGGCTCAGCTCCTGCAGCTAGGCCTGTCTCCCTCTGAATGCAGAGGAGACTGCCCCTTCCTGAACACAGAGGAGACTGCTTTTTGCCTCTCTGCCTCCCAGCCCTTATATCCTGGCTGGGAGTGTTTGGGGCGTGGCCGCCCAGCTGGGCCTCATGCCCAATCAGGCAAAGCCTGCTGGCTCCCAGCCTTAACCCGCTTCTGGGCTATTCCAAACCCCTTTTGGGGCTTTTCCAAGCCCCTTCCGGTAGGGGGCGGGTGGTCACCCCACCACAGGTAGAGACTGTCTTTTTGTTCTGAGTTTACACAGCACAATGGGGTCTTTGTTTGGGATTGGGGCTCCTAGGTGCTACAGTAATTCAAACAACAAATCCAAGACAACAAAGGTAAACTAAGATCTTGTCTACACTTGTGGCGGTGTGTAGGGTCTGTGTACCTACATGCCCCAGTGCAAAACAGGCTGCATCCACACTGCAGCATGGAACTACGCACCAGCTGTGAAAGGCTCTGGCATGGGGGAGGCAGCAGGGGCCCTGAAACAGGGAGGCAGTGGGATACCACAAACTATGGCCCATGGGCCACATCCGGCCTGCAGGACCCTCCTATCCGGCCCCAGAGCTTCTGGTTCAGGAGGCTAGCCCCCGGCCCCTCCTCTGCTGTTCCCCCTCCCACCCAGACTCAGGTCACTGTGCTGCTGGCGTGATGCTCTGGGTGGTGGGGCTGCAGAGTTGCAGCCTGACCCAGTGCTCTGTACTGTGCAGTGGCGTGGCTGGCTGGGCAACACGGCTGCCTGTCCTGGTACTCTGGGCAGCATGGCAGTAACACCGTCAGCCACTGGTGTTCCAGGCAGCACGGTAAGGGGGCAGGGAGCGGAGGGGGAGGTTGGATAGAAGGCAGGGGAATTCCGGGTGGTGGTCAGGTGTGTGGATAGGGTTCGGGGCAGTCTGAGGGCAGGGAACAGGAGGGTTGAATGGGGGCAGGGATCCTCTGGGGGCGCAGTCAGGAAGGAGAGGGTGGGTTGGATGGGGCAGCAGGAGACAGTCAGGGGCAGGAGTTCCTGGGGCAGTCAGGGGACAGGGAGCGGCGCGGGGGGGTGGGGGGGCATGGATGGCACTGGAGTCCTGGGAGGAGGGCATCAGGGGACAGGGAACTGGGAGGTTGGATGGGGCAGGAGTCCCCTGGAGGGCTGATGGGGGTGTGAAGCAGAGGGGGAGGGTTGGATAGGGTCGGGGGCCAGACCATGCCTAGCTGTTTCAGGAGGCACAGCCTCACTTAACTGGCCCTCCATACAATTTTGGAAACTGTAGTGACCGGAAGATTATTGTGACGGGCAACCAGTAGGGGGTGTAGTTACACTTCTGAGTCAACTCCTGGGGAGGGCATAATGGTGGTATTAATCTGAGAATGGCCTTGGATTCCTGTTATCTGTTGTGTGTTTGGTAACAGTTTCCCAGCTGTGAAAGTGTTTACCCCGTCTGTGTGAGAACGAATGCGTGGGAAACTAGATGGGGAAACTGAGGCAGGACAGCATAATCAACAAGTGCTAAACAGCATGTAATCAACCAATTAGCTTGCTGCGTGCTATTAATGAGATGATGTATGAGATGTAAATGAGCATGGTTATATCTGTGTTGACCACACCTTCATGGGTTGGGCTTCTTCTCTGGACATCACTTGGGTGTGTCAGATCTCCTGTACTGCGGCAGTGCTGACCGGGAGGCCCCCAGCACGGTAATGCCGCTCCCTTCAATAAACTCACCACTTTCCATCTAGCCACCTGTGTGAAGTCTCGTTTGGCAACGAGATAACCACCCCCACAACAGAAACCCAATGTGGCCCTCGGGCCAAATTGTTTGCTGCCCCTGGTCTGTACTGATGTTTATACCTATGCTAGATGGGCATGCAATGTAGGTACTCTACAAAGCACTGTAAGTGCAGACATAGCCTAAGATTTACGCTGGTATAACTGAGACCAGAATTCAGCGCGGTAGCTATGTTAGTCTGTATCAGCAAAAACAACGAGGCACCCTTGTGGCACCTTAGAGACAAACAAATCTATACGGGCATAAGCTTTCGTGGGCTAAAACCCACTTCCTTAGATGCATGGAGTGAAAAATACAGGAAGCAGTATAAATATTACAGCACATGAAAAGATGGGAGTTGCCTTACCAAGTGAGGCATCAGTGCTAACAAGGCCAATTCAATTAAGATGGAAGAGGCCTAACAGTTAACAAGGAGGGGTGAAAATTAAGAGAGGGAAAATTACTTGTGTAGTGCTAAGGAGGCCAGTGAGGAGAGTTGCACTGGTCTCATTAGCACTACAAAAGTGGTAAACTACAATGATCTAATTGAAAGAGAGAGAGAGAGAATCAAACACATAATTTGTGCATAGACCAATCCATCATTACTGTGAGACTAATTTTTTCCTCGATATGTCAACTTCACGTCTAATTCTATTGCTCTAGTCCAGGGGTCGGCAACTGGTGTGCCCTAGTCTTCATTTATTCACTCTAATTTAAGGTTCTGCATGCCAGTAATATATTTTAACATTTTTAGAAGGTCTCTTTCTATAAGTCTATAATATATAACTAAACTATTGTTGTATGTAAAATAAATAAGGTTTTTAAAATGGTAAAGAAGATTAATTTAAAATTAAATTAAAAGGCAGACACCCCCCCACCCCGGCTTTCCCAACCAGGACCCAGGCAGTGTGAGTGCCACTGAAAATCAGCTTGTGTGCTGCCTTCGGCACATGTGCCATACGTTGCCTACTCCTGCCTAGTCTGATATGATAATGGTGCAATCCACAAAGCCATTAAGGCAGTAGTTCTCAAACTTTTGTACTGGTGACCCCTTTCACATAGCAAGCCTTTGACTGTGACCCCCTTTATAAATTAAAAACACTTTTTACATATTTAACACCATTATAAATGCTGGAGGCAAAGCGGGATTTGGGTGGAGGCTGACAGCTCATAACCTCTCATGTCCCAACCCCCAGTTTGAGAACCCCTGCATTAGGGCATATCAACACCAGGATAAAAGACCTGTGGCACAGTCATGGCTGGTTCAGGTCAGCTGAGTTGGGCTCATGGGGCTGAAATTACTGTGCAAATATTTGGGTTCAGGCTGGAGCCCAGGCTCTGGGCCCCTCCACCCTCGTAGGGTCCCAGGGATCAGGCTCCAGCCACAAGCCCGAACAGCTACAATTTTTCAGCCCCACAAGCCTGAGTCAGCTGACCGCGGCCAGTTGTGGGTTTTTTATCCCTGCATAGACATAGCCCAAAGCATCTAACCTCCAGAGTTAGGAGCCTACATCCCCATACGCAGCACGACCGCAATCCTCAAAATTCCTGCTTGCCTCTCCCAACTCTGAAGGTGCCTAAGCTTACTTGGTGCCTAACTCTCCATTGTAAAAGTTCCCTAGGCACCTAAGTTTTAGAACCTGAGGCATGCACACTGCTGCCTCCCAGAGTGATTCATGAACTAGGGGAAGATAGGCTTTCAGCCGCCTACATCTTACGTGGGCCCAATTTGGTAAGCAGCCTCTGAATACACCCTACTGGATTGGGTCCCATTCAAAACTGAGGAGGAGGAAGAGAAGATGGTGATTAGAACACATGCCTGCCAGAGGGGGATCAAGGGTTTAAAAAGGGTCTCCCCTACACCTTTCAGGAGAGAGCTATAGGATATTCTGCTGTAGATAAATAATGAAAGAGGGACTGGACCTGTGATCTCCCACCTCCCTAGTGGGTGAGTGCCCTAACTACTGGGCTACAGAGTCATTTTTTTCTTTCTGGTACAAAGTGGATAAATACTTAAATAATCATGGGGCATGCTGGCTTTTGTAAATCATGTTCTAAAGTGCTTCTCTCTCCCCATTCATTGTATAGCCGGTGTTGTTTTTTCTAGGCACCAAAATGTTAGGCATTGTGACACTTGATATTGCAACACTCAAGTCCTTTTGGGGATCCTACCTGTAAGCATGTGGCCACTCACCCCTGCAGCACCCCCTGCTGGTCATCCAGGGAATTACCTCATCCAGCTCTGGAGCACCCTCTGCAGGCTGGTGTCCCACTGTCCACATGTCCCTTCCTGGACTCCTGTGCCCTTTACCTGGGGCACTGCCCCCTGGCAGTATTCCCACAGTCTAGCTCTGGGTCTCCCCTCCCTGGGGAACCCCCAACCCTCTGAGCCCTGCCTTGCCTTAGTCTAGGCTACTGCCAGTCACCATCAAGGCCCCACTCCCTGGGGCAGACTGCAGTGTAACAGCCAGTCATCATAGGCAAGGAGGCTTAGGCCAGCTGCCTTCCTCCTAACCCCCAGTGCGCTTTTAGGCCTTGTCTTCAGGTCTGGAACCTGGGAAGTTGCCAGGCCTGAGCTTCCTCGCTCAGCCTCCCCTTTCCCCAGCACCTGAGGTACCATCTCAAGCTCTCAGTAGCCAGCCCAATCTCCCTCCACAGCTAGAGGAGACTCTGTCTAAGCACTCACCTCTCAGCCCTTTTATCAGGGCCAGCTGGGCCTTAATTGACAGGGCCACAGCTGTGACTGCTCTGCGCTCAGCTGGGCTGCTTTTCTCTAGACACAGCCCTTTTCAGGGCTGTTTTAACCCCATTTATGCTGGAGTGGAGAATATCAGGCTAGTAGGCAGAAGTGGACTGAGAAAAGAGATTCCTCTTTAAAATAATTAGCTTCAATGGTAAGATTATGCTATTTTAACTTGTCTGGGTTTTTTGTTTGTTTTTTCTTCTCTGTTGAAGGTCCAGGGCTTCAAAATTGGGATTCAGATTGTGTGTACATTTGAATAAATTGAAAATGGATGCAATATAATGAAACCATTGAGGAATACTGGGAACAAGTTAACAAGAAACATCTGGATGGCTAAAGGGGTTGGTCATGGTATACTGGATTTCTTTATTTCTTGACCACCATAGAAAATCTAGTGCAGGATGGCAGATAAATGCATTTAGTTTAGGTAACAAATAAGAAGAATTCCTGGAAATTATAAAATAGAAAAAGGCTGATTTCTAAAACCAAGCATAGCTGATCAAGTGATATGGACCATTCCTATTGAATATCATACTCTCTTGTTTCCACTCGGCAATATGTTCAAAGCTCCCTACATATTTCTTAACCGTAAGAAAGGGCAAGTATAGTTATGAAAGGGGTCAACTGCTGTGAATTATGTGTATTCACAATTATGGAAATCAAACACTAAGTGTGCTGTATTCATAAGTTCATTAAAGTGCATACATTTAGTAGAAAAGTACTGGAGACAAATCACTGAAATTGATTCCATTTGTATCACAGCACTTGGCTTTTGCCTCAAAAATGAAATTACATTGCTTTGCTTCTATCAGTTTTGTCTACAACTTTCTTGAAAGAAACCAACCCCAGCCAACTATGGATATATATAACATTGCTGTGTGCCCATTCTAAAATGATCCAGATTTTTAATTGATGAACTGATCTTGGGCCAAAAAGAGGTAAACTTTGATGCCAAAAATTAGGCTTTTAAATAAAGGACTTGGCTTCCAGAGGTGTTCAGCTGACTCCAAACAATAACAATTCAATGAGAGCTGTTCTCTAAAAATCGGGCAACTTTTATTCAGCTCCCTAAATGTGTATAAACAAATAACTTTAAGCATCCAAGTTGGCCAGTTTTAGGCATATTGGCATTTCTGATCCCTGAAGAGACAGAACTGTGTATTTTAATCGTAGGATAAATATAGCATGGGTTCTAATAATGAGTAATGCAAGCTTACCCTGCATCAAACTATCAATGCATGCTACATCCTTGTTTAGGTTGCAATATAATTCAAAATAGTGACTGGGAAGCCCACCAAAATTCTTGGAAATATATTCAGCAGATTAGATCAAGATTAAATTAACTATGAATAACACTGTATCTGTACATTTCTTAAAACATCAGCATTCAACTGTAGCAATAAAATTAGTATTGTCCTCATAAATGAAGACTGCAGGACTTAGTCCCTTGAATCTTAGCCTGCTAATTACTTTCCCATGTACCTATAAGTCCACTGACAATGTTCATAAAATATCTTATTTGACCACCTTCTGTTCCATCTGATGTTTATTTCCTGAATATGAATATGTGAAGGCTAATACAATAATGGGGTTCAAAAGGGAGCTAGATAGGTCCATCAATGGCTATCTTCCATGATTCTATTAGCCAGGATGGGCAGGAATGGTGTCCCTAGCCTTGCCAGAAGCTGGGATGGGGTGACAGGGCATGGATCACTTGATGATAAGCTGTCTGTTCATTCCCTTTGGGGCACCTGCCATTGGCCACTGTCAGAGGACAGGATACTGGGCTTGATGGACCTTTGGTCTGACCCAGTATGGCTGTTCTTATGTTCTTAATATTCAGGAAAAAATGAAGTGACAGCAAGATAAAGAGAAAAGTGACTGCCTGAAATGAAGTGGAGTGATGGTTTCAAACCCACTGGGTGGATGGCATATTTTTTATGCCATCTGCCTACCACTGTTAAAAAGGAAACAGTTTTATGGCAGATCTTTGCCTAAAATCTACAGGATGCCAGGTGAAAAGGTTTGCCTTTCTACTATCTCCAGTGTCTCTATTTAGTGGCTAAAGGGCTTTGGTCACTTGTGCTATCAGGCTAAGATCTTTCATAATTATTTCCTTGACATTAACACATTTTTACATAAAAAAAGCTTTCCACTTTGTAGTCGTATAAACCTCTGCAGAGTGATAGGTTTTGTGAGGTATGAAGGCAAAATTGGCCTAAAAGATTTTAACTGTATGTACAGACCGTGCATATGACATCTCCGGGGTTTAGGATTAGAAAATGTCAGGCATGGAAAACTCAGTGCATACGTCACAGTCCTGGTATAGTTCCTCTTGCTGGACACTTAGCAGGCTGCTGTTTGGGCCTCACACACTGGGCCCATGTGCGTTAAGCTTCCTTGGGTCTCAGCAGGCTCCACTGTCTCTTTCCTTGAGCTCTCTGATACTTCCCGGACTCAAGTTCTTGTTGCTCCTTCACTGAAATGGAACTTGATAGTCTAGCTGCCCTAGACCCCCAGGATTAATACTGACTCTGTTGTCCTCCAGCCCCCCCATACACACCCCAGTTGCTTAAGCATATCTTTTCCCAGAGTTCCACCTCGTGGATTCTCTTGGGCATATCCCACTTGTAGGGGCCTTCAGCATTCATGCACCTTTATCCCTCCTATCTCTGCCTGTGGCACACAATAGTTCAGTCTCCTAAGGACTGTAATACTTTGGTCTGACTGTAGTTGTTGGGCTTCAGTGGCCTGTGATATACTAGAGATCAGACAAGATGGTCTGATAGTTCCTTTTGACCTTAAACTCTATGATCCATGGGAGGTCAGAACAATGTGAGTAGAGACCCTGTGCCTGGAACCTGGCCTCCATCTCTCTGGCAATATGGCTCCAATGGAGTTGTGCTATCAGGACATCCAGGAAGCTACATAGAAGGGTAAACCTCATGGTGTTAACTTCTGGGAAAACAGTGTATTAGTTCCCAGCCCATACTCTTCCCTTCTTTCTTCACTGGATTGAATTGGTGGGGGTGATGCCATAGGCACCAACTCCGTGGCTGCTCCAGGACTGGAGCACCCATGGAAAAAAATTAGTGGGTGCTCAGCAGGGCTGGATTAACTCTCCTGTGGGCCTGGCACTAGTAGATTTTGTGAGGCCCCTATATACAAATCTTTTCCCTAATTTAAAACAAAATTATCACAATTACGGCATCGAGGCTATTAGCGCTATACTAAACTTGCCTTTTAATTAACATAAAGCCATTCTGTGGTTACATTTCAGTCTTAAAACATGTAGAATATGTTCATAAATTCATTCAAAATAGCCTACTTCTAATCTTAGAACGTCTGTTATATTAGTTTCTTTCTGGGAGGGGGTTTAGATTGAGGAGGGGGCTCCAGGCCGGGGCAGAGTGTTGGGGTGCAGGCGAGGGGTGCGGGCTCTGGAAGGGAGTTTGGGTGTAGAAGGGGATTCTGAACTGCAGAAGAGGGTGGGGGTACAGGAGGGAGTGCGAGGTGCAGACTCCTGACGGGAGGCATTTACTACAGACTGCTCCCGGCCGGTGGCGCAGCAGAGCTCAGGCAGGCAGGTCAGGCCTGGGCCTTTTGTAACTAGGAACCGAATGGGTGCTTGGCAGAATGTGGTAAACGAATCTGGCAGGAAAGAGCTATGGAAAGAAATGTGGTGTCTGTTTACAGCTTTAGTAAAGCGTGGATACTGCACTTTTCAGATCTCCTAACCTCAGGTGAACTGATAATTGGAACAGGAAAATCATCCTGAATTTGAATGTTTCCATCTGTGAGTCTATAAAGCAGCTGCAGTATCAATAGAGTTTTGCCAAGATGCTGGATTATCTGCTCTTGTTGACAATTAAAATTTGAACCACCTACTGAAAAATCAGACAACTGACTTGTGTTAATAAAGTGAATATTAACTGAACAAAACAGAAGGCACTAAATTCATTAAGGTTCCCAATAACCTGCCAGGAATCTTCAGTGTTTTTCTCTATGGTGTGATTATAATAAATCTGAGCTCCAACCCGTCTGGATAATTTAACAGATTATTAGAATTCTTTTTTTTTCCCCTGTAGGCTGGGCAGAGTTTATTTATTAAAGATTGAATTTCTGGTGTCAACACACCTTTCAAATTGAATAGGAACACTTCAAAGGTTAGGTATGGGAGTGGTATTACTCTATCACAAATAAAACCCTTTTCTATGTAGATGAGGCATGGTTCACATTGCAGAAGTGGGAGGCAGGAGCTCGAATGTCTTTTGATCCTGACACTGACTCATACTGTAGTTTTGGCCTTGTTACTTAATCTGTGCCTAGGTTTGTCTCTGTAAAATGAAGATAATCATACTTATTTGACTGTGTTGTAGTCATGGTCCAAATCCTGAGGTTTCTGATTCAAGTAAATCTCCCGTTGATCTCAAAGGAAATTTTGTTAGCGTGAAAATTGAATATTGATCCAGTTCCTACTGAAGTCAATAGGAGTCTTTCATTTGACTTCTATAGGAGCTGGATTGGGCCCCAAGTTAAAACCTCAGGATTTTGTCCCAGGATTAAAAATCACTTTGAAGATGTGCCCATGAATTGAAATCTGCTGACTTAAAAGTGCACTTCAGAAATAAAATCCTTTCAGGCTGTTTTATCAGTGGGTCTGCAAAGCATGTGAAATAAAAGACCTGGGTTAGAGCTCAGCTGATTCACTAGAGTATGTTTTACTCCAGTAATTTATTTGTGAGATTCCTCAGAACAGAAAGCTGGGTGAGAGGAGATCTATGTGAAGGTCTCGAAGGTGCTGGCCAAGGTGTAATAGCATGTTGTAATATATTTAGCAACTGAAGTTTCTGTGGTTTGCAACCCACATGAGACGGGAAAGTATACCCTGTGCATGGGGAGCTATTCGACACTTTGGGCAAGAGAGCAGAAAGATTAGAGGTGGGGAATTTTCCTGGCTTTCTCATAACAAAAGATCACAGTTTCATAGACTTCCTCCCAGGAGAAGATACAGGCCCCAGGGTTAAAAGACTATTTAGCTTGATCTGGTCCAGAGCATGATGGTAACTTCATGTCAAAACAAGGATTGTGTGGAGCGGAAGAGAATTGGGATCAGAGGTAATGGTATTGGTCTTTCCAATAAAACCACACAATACTACTTATTTTCTGGCATCAGCTCTTGAAATGTGCATCTGCTTTTATACATGGCTGGGAAAGCAAGTGGATCTGGTAGATGAGAAAATAAGGCAGGTCGCCAAGAAGAAAACTAAATTTCCCCGTGTTGCTACAAAGGGGGAGGAATTAGGGAAATCAACATTCAAATATCTGTAGTAAGGATGTAGAGCGTTACTTGGAAAAGCAGCGCTATTACTATTAATTATGTGGTGGAGTTGGGGTGTGTGAAGGGATGGAATGAAGCATCTCTTAATAAAGAGGAGAAATTGCAGAGGGAGGCCAATTCAAGGGCACTAACGCCTCATGTTACACAGGTTTCCACTTCATCAGCAAGTCTTTGTTTAATGAACATAAGGAAATCCTTGCTTTCTTCCTCCAATATTTCCCACACTGAAAACAAAGAAATCAGAGAAAAAGTAAGAAAAAAAACAAACATAAGACCACAAGGCTTAAGCCTTTTCCAAAAGTATTGATCGGATGTCTTGCTAATGGTTTGACAGCTTGAAGTAGGAAAGACTACAGGGTAAAAAAGAGTTGGTAATAGTTAATAGATTCTATAGCAAAGTTTTCTAAGTGGGAGGCCTAGAGAGCAGACTGGAGAATTCATCCTTGGAGAGCAAGCTGGTGACAGAGTGCTAGAGAGGTCCAGTGGTTAGATTAGTAAGGACTTGTTCAGTTCTCTGCTCCTTAAAAGACTTCCTGCACGACCTTGGACAAGTCACTCCACCTCTTTTCTTTAGGCTCCCCATCTGTAAAATGGGGCTAATAGAACTTCCCTTTTTCACAGGAGTGTTATGAAGATAAAAACACATTTAAAGATTATGAGGTGTGCAAATACTATGGTAACGGGAACAGATAAGAACCCAAGATAGCTTCTCTGCCTTATTTACAGCTGCTAAACTGAAAACTAAAAACTTTCTCATGTCACTTTTCCATGGAAGCCATGCTTTAGTTGCCATAGGGATGTTAGCAATTGCAAATAGAGAGTGGTGGGGGTGGGGGGAAGGATCTGTCTTTATGAATGGAGGAGGAGGTGCCCACAAGACTGTTATAATGGGATCCACACTATGAAAAAGTTTGAGAAGCCCTGATCGGATGTGTTACTCTAGGAGGGGGGAATTACACTGAGCCCAATCAAAATCTTCTTTGACTTTGTTGTGGTTGCTGAAGGTGAGGAGGCTTCCCCCGTGAAAGGGAGGAAAAATGGGTTCAGACTGCAAAATTGGAGTACTCAGTGTACAACATGAAGTGGCAATTCTTTCTCAGTCATCACCAGGGTTACCCAGTGCACTGAGGCTTACAGCAACATCTGTGCTCATTTGAAAGGCCATGATTGAAATGAATCCCTTGTTCTTTGCAGGAAATAGAAATCTGAATTGGTAAAGTTGTGAGTTAACTGCGTGGTAATTGAATTCCTATTGATGTCGCTGGGTACAGATGAAGAGGGAGGACAAAAGGCTGTCTTGTGATCCACTGCGGTGGATAAGAGTTTAGCTTGAGAATGAGCACTACTGCATCAGCCATGCTGCAGGCCCACCTAGTGGAGACCTAAAACATAACAAGTCCTAATAACTTTTTCTTTTCTTTTCTTTTCTTTTTTTAAATGTGTGGTACAAATAGGGTGACCAGGTGTCCCGATTTTATAGGGACAGTCCTGATTTTTGGGTCTTTTTTTAAATATAGGCTCCTATTACTCCCCAAGCCTGTCCCAGTTTTTCACACTTGCTGTCTGGTCACCCTAGGTACAAAATACGTTAGCCATGCCATTTAAGTTTAGTTTTTAATCTGAACCATTTACATGTGTATCACCTGTGCTGTTAGCTTTTAAAAGCCTTAGAAAAAACAGAGATACTATTTGAATTTAAAAAAAGCCAACGGTGGAGATTTTCAAATCGTGATTTTCTTCAATGGGAATTAGGGGCTAGATTGACAAGAGAATTTAGAAGTGGTGATGCTGAGCATTGCCATGCCTAACTATTAGCTCCTCAAAAATCACCAGGATTCACAGTGTTTGGCTTAGACACCTTGGCTCCCTAAACCGTGAAGGGGGGATGGATAAGAGCAGACGTAGGCAAACTACGGCCCTCAGGCCACATGTGGCCCACCAACCATTTTTATCCGGCCTGCGAGCTTGGGTCAGGTGGTGGGGCTGAGCGCGGCAAGCCGCGTTGCCCTGCACTCCAGGTCGGGGGGCCGGAACGAGTGCGTCTTGCCTCAGGGCCCCACGCCCCGGGCCAGGGTGCCTGGCCTACCGCAGCAAGCCACGCAGCCTCACGTTCCCGGATCGAGGGCTGGACCAAGCACGACAAGCCGCGGGCCCCACGCTCCTGCCTGGAGGGCCGAGTGCGGCGAGCCATGCGGCTCTGTGCTCCCGGCCCAGGGTGCAGGGCCAAGGGCGCCAAGGCACACTGCCGGGTGGAGCGCTGCAGCCGCGGGGCCCGGTGGCCGGCTGAGCAGGTAAGCCAGTTGGGGTGGTGGGGACTGGGGGTGGTCGTTAGTGTGGGTGTGGGGGGGAGGGTCTCGGGAGGGGGCAGTCAGGGAACAGATAGCAGGGGGACTAGATAGGGGGTGGAGCCCTGGGGGGCAATTAGAGTGGGGGGGTCTCTGGAGGGGGCGATCAGGGGACAAGGAACGGGGGGGTTGGACAGGTCAGGGTTCTGAGGGGAGTAGTCTGGGGATGGGAAGTGGGTGGGGGTCAGATAGGGGGCGGGGCCTTCCCTACCCAGCCCTCTGCACAATTTTGAAGCCCCGTGTGGCCCTCGGGCCAAAAAGTTTGCCCACCACTGGATAAGAGCCTCAGAATTCACAGATGTCAGCATGCTGGGTGGCACCTCACCTAAACTAGCCAATGGGAGGTGCCAAGTTGTGTGCTAAGCCCCACCCCTTTTTCAGGGTGGGGCTTCTGGGCTGCACAGAAGTGCCTCTCTTTGGGATTCTATGCTGCAAACCCTCTCTCGCTGTTAAGCACTACGCTGTTGTGGCAAGAAGCTGGGGAGGAGGGGGATCTCCCTTGTAACTTTTAACCCATCTGAGATTGAGAAGCCCCCCCCTTTTCCAATTGCCCTTCCTCTTGAGGAGGAAAAGGGATTTGTCATCTCCCAGGAGAGGTGCCCAGACTGTTGGGCTATGGGATACTCTGATGTGGGATTCCCTCAGGCTCTGCTGTGAAATGTGTTTCAGTTTAGACTAATAATGAAAGAGCGATTGGACCAAAGAAAGGGGAAAAGCAAACTTGAGCATCACTTGGTAGCCTGGTGGTTGGCACACTCACCTGGGAAGCGGGAGATCCAGTACCCCTGCTCCAGTGTCCTTTTAAAAATGATGAATCCACAGTGGAACAGCTACATCTTTTTGTGAATCTAGCCCTAGGGGCCTAGCTGCCATTTGCTCTCTTGAAAAGCTACTCTAAGATTGGACACTTGAGGCTGACTTTAACCCTCCAGCCTTCTGGAGTCTGCAAAACTTGGCTGCAGACCTACATGATTAGGCTTTCTTGGGAAATTCTGGTAATTTTGCTTTCCTCAGGGCCTGGGATACCAGAAAAACCACCTCTTTTCCAGTGTTTCAGCAGAAATAAGAAAGGGCAGAAGTGCACAAAAAAGTAGAGGAAGAAAAATTGAACTTAATACTTTCCAACCCCCAAAAGGAGTTGGTTCAAGTTTTAGGCAACAGTTCATGTCTATTGTTCTTTCTCTTTCTGGATAGAGTAATGCACTAGAAATCCCACGAGGGCTTTCTCATGAGATTTCCAGCACAGCTGTTTTTGACCCAAGATGTTTATCCAGCAAAAATATTCTGAGATTCCCATTACTCCTTGAGAGCCTTCTCAAAGTGCGTTGCAAATTTGCTTTGTACCGTATTTTTGTGCAATACTATTTGGAAATCACACTTATGTGCTTTTAAATTCACCTGTATGGGAGAATTTAACATATGGATTATAGTGAAAGTGTATCTTCACAGTCTCAGCTAGGAGTAGCCTACCTAAAAGCAGGTATACGAAATGGTGACAAAAGGAGACAATTTCATTGATGGATCAGTATTAGGCTCTCAAACAGCCGAGGCACCTCCACAGCTGTGTCCCTGAGCTTTTGTTTTAACGTAGCCCTCAGGGAAGGATCAAATTTATGTTTTCTTTTCAATTTCTTGTTATAAAAAGTCACATAGTTTGAAACTAAATTATGGTTCTAGGCGCATGTGCTGGCTCAGCAACTTATGGGGCGATATGGTTGTAACATAACTGTGAGTACATGCAACACCTTACAGACTAACAGATCTTAGAGATAATGAACTTTCATGGGTAAGACCCACTTCATCAGATGAGTACAGGTTGATGAAAGATTTGTAGCCCTGGAGACTGAAGTCTACAAAAGTAGTACAGGCAGAGGCAACAGCTATGCAAACTTTTCCCTTGCAGCTCCACAAGTTTTTTGGCCAGGACACGGTTAGTTATGCATGTCTTCACAGATTAAGAAAAAAACCTCAAACTTATTAGAACTGGTCTGGACACTTTTGCCATCAAAATGTTTGACAAATAGCAACCCTTTTGTCAAATATTTTCTTTGAAATTGTCAGGTTATTATAAAAAACTATTTTTAATGAAAATTAAATTCAACCCCAATAGATACATTTAATTAAAAAGCCATTTTTTGGGTCTAAACTTCTTTGTAACTAAATTTTTCAGTCAATATTATGGTGGCTAAGATGTCCTGATGGGAGAATTTGAAGAACTGAGTAGTGGGGACAGATCAAGGGCCTGATTCAAAGCTTGTTGCAGTCAAAGGAAAGGCTTTCATAGACTTCCATGGACTTTGGATCAGGTCCCAAATAAGGAGATCATTTTAGCTCTGGCATTTGAGGTGGCTATCAAAGAGGAGGAAGTTACAATAGCTAGGTCGTGTGAGCAGGCCAATGGTAAGAAACCAAATCACGGACGTCAGGGGATTGTTTCCCTTCTAGTACATCTAAGTAAACAGGTTTTATTGCAGTGAATTCTGTTTTTAATAACTTTCATAAAATAGATAATAATCTTTGTCCAGGCACTGTGCTCTTAGGGAAGGGCATAAGCAATCAGAACCATCTGCTAACTGATCAGTCAGTTGGGATTTAAATGTTATTAACTTGTAGACATGTTAGTGAAGGCCATATTTGTCTCAAGTGGATGGCCTAACAATTAGGTTATGGAATATTCTGATAGGGATCTCTCTCGGTCTCTGCTGTTAAAGTTGTTCTATTTTAAATATGAGTTGGCCCAGAGAACATTAGAATGACTTTCTATCCTAGTGTTGGGCACTCACCTGAACTGGCTGATTCCTGATCAAATATCTTCTCCCCTTAAAGGAGAGGGGGACTTGAAGAAGGAGCATCTTGGAGCCTGGGTGAGTGCCCTGTCTACTGGGCTACAAGTTATAAGGAAAGGCCTTCCCCTCAGCTGTTTTGTGTATACTCACGAGGGGCTCAATCCAGTAGGCAAGCTTTGAGGAAACTTACTGGTTTGGGCCCCTGTACGTTACATGTAGATGAACGCCTGTCTTCTTCAGTTGGTGAATCAGTCTGGGGTGTAGGCAGGTGCTAGAGGGAGACAGCAGTGCATGTGCCCAGAGGCAGGAACATAGATATCTAGGGAATTTTTACTACAGAAATTAGGAGTGGAGTGAGTTGAGGCACCGATAAGATTAGGTGATAGCTGAGCAGGAGTTTTGCAGATTGCAGCAGTACATAAAAATAGGAGTTAGGTGCCTATGTACCCTTGTGAATAGCACTCTGTCTTTTGATGGGTGGGTAAAATATCACTCTCTTCCATTACCATCAATAATCATAATGAGTGCAGGTGAGTTGACTGTCTGGGCTGGTAACACTTCCAAACAAATAGCATACCACAGCCTCACAAAATTAACAATAAGGTTTTTTTTTCTTCCCTTTTTAACCATTATTGGCTCTTGTAGTTTTCCCTCTAATTTTTTCAACCCATGTGCAGAATGAAATTTGTTAGGTGCAACAATATGGAGGTGATGTGTTCATACATCACCTCCATATTGGTGCACATAACAAAATTCATGTGGCGGAGTGGGGCCATAAAAGATCAAGGAAGTCTATGCCAAACTTTTTATCTTGCGATAATATAAAAGGGGGTTAAAGGAATGCCTTTTGGACTTGTCTTTTGCAAACCAGAAAATACTGATTTTCCTCCTCCCCAGGATAGGAAACACTATTTTTCTTCTGTATTTTGAAGGGAGTTGAAATGTATCTATTTTATTAAGCTTTCCATAGCAGGGCCATACTGTAAATGCTTTTAAAACACTAACCCAAATACAGGTTGGCTCTAAACCTCTCAAATATTTGGTTCCAGCTCTCGCCCTCCCCAGAGTGTGGAGTTGTTAGGGCAAACCAAATGGGAGTTGGGAAGGGTGGAAAACAAACAGAGGAAGAACTGAACTGAGAGAAAAAAACATTCAGAGGGGAATTGATCCAAATAAAGGCCTTGCCCATAACTCTGAAGATGATTAATGAGGAAGGGAAAGTCCGAGAGAAGTCACTAACGGAGGAGGCCCTCACTTGGCCTGATCTAGTTCACAGAGCAGACAGCAAGAAATGTGTTTTTTATGTTGCTGGTGGGAGGCATAAGCAGAGATGATCATTGGGTCTCGATCAGAGGGACTTGCTCTAGTTTAGCAACAAAATAGATGGCTGCTTTTCTTCAGCAAGTTCCACAGCACCACTTATGCCAAAAACATCTTGGTTTGTGCACTAGCATAATCAATGCCTGAAGAGCTCTGGGAAGGTTAGTTTAAACAGATGCAGCAGAGGGAGAGCATGGTGTCTCTCTTAAACCTTTCATTTGGCAAATTCTTTAAGGGAAAAATAAAAGGCAATTAATGTGCTTAGAGCAAATTCTCCATGAGGTTTAATTTAGGAGAGTCATTTAAAATGTTAAGTCTTTGGTTAGAGCTCTGTGCCTATTATTGTATTAATCCCAAAGTTTATAGTACATGGGAACAAGTCTGTTGGCTTTTTTTATATAGTCTGTGTACTAGTTACTTGTCATATACTTATTTAAATGATCATTTTTATATTATTAAGCCCATAACTAGTAAGTGGCGTTGGGTCACCTGGTAGACTCTAGGACGGGGTGGTCAACCTGTGGCTCCGAGGCTGGAGCTACAGGTGCCAACTTTCCAATGCTCACTGTTCAACCCCTGCCTCTGCCACAGGCCCTGCCCCCACTTCACCCAAGGCTCTGTCCCTTCCCACCCCCTTTCCTGAACCTGCTGTGCCCTTGCTCGTCTCCTCACCCCCCAGAACCTCCTGCATGAGGTACAGGGAGGGAGAGAGGGAGGGAGGGGAAGTGCTGATCAGCAGGGTGTCTGGCAGGCGGGGTGGGGGAGCAGATGGGGGCTGCTAACATTACTGTGGATCTTTGGCAATGTACATTGGCAAATTCTGGCTCCTTCTCAGGCATCACTTCTGTAGCAATGTGAACCCTGATACCACAATTGTGCTGGTACTAGTTCACAGGAACCACTGATTGAATTTAACTAGTCTAATTTCAATATCTGACCATGGTAAAATGGAAAAAGCAAATTAGGGGTCATTGGTAAAACAGTTTTTGTGGAGAGTTTTATTCTGAGTGTGTCCCTCTAAATGTCAACATCTGTTTTCTGAATCTATAAAAACGTGGCATAGAAATTGTAAATATTTTCTCCAGTTGCTTTCAAGTTTTCCCTTTCTATAAACAGTTAAGACAACTAGTAGCCTAGAACAAAAAAAGAATTAGTTTTTCTTCGCACTCAATTTTCTTAGTGTGCAACAGTGTCAGAAAAGCTATTTAAAAACAGTTTAATGCATAATTAATCACCATGCCAGCTATCTGCAGATTTACTGCTAGTTTTCAAACATTAAACAATTTATATATTCAAGATAGGACTAATTAGTCCAGCTCTCAAAAATGCAATACAAGTTTTAGAACCTAATGTGCTCAAAGTATTTGAGCTCTGAAATTTATTAGGGGAACAGTTCTGTAATTAATTACTTCTCATTTAAAAAGGTAATCATTTTAATTTACTTGCAGAAACACAGGACATTGTGCTCCATCAGCAGATAATGTTCTTCATTAAACAGAGTAGGAACTTTGTGCACTGGGGCAGCTGTGGTATTTCCATCTCTGATGAAAACCCAACTACAAAATATTGAGAAAAATGCTTTTAACTTTATGACAAAGTAAAGAGAAATGATTTTCCTAATATTGTTTGGATAATTTGTAATAAGGTACTGAAAGGATAAGATTATGTTAACATAATCTTAACTACTCATGAAAAAAAATTAAAAGGCCTTGTCTACATTACCAGCTGGATCGTCGCATAGAGATCGATCTACTGGGGATCGATTTATCGTGTCTCATCAGGACACGATAAATCGATCCCCAGAGGCACTCCCGTCAACGCCGGAACTCCAGCTCACCAAAAGGCGCAAGGCAGAGTCGACAGGGGAGCCCACTGTTGACCGCTGGTGCCGTGCCGTGAGGACAGCAGGTAAGTTGACCTAAGATGCGCAGACTTCAGCTACGTGAATACTGTAGCTGAAGTTGCGTATCTTAGGTCGACCCTCCCCGCTAGTGTAGATCAGGCCAAGTTTAAGGCATATATATGTGTATCTACTATGGCTCATAGCATATAGCTATACTGTATTATATGACACTTCAAATCAGTTTTGAGAAGTCTGCCACACTGAATTAATAGTATGTGATAAGCTAAGGATAAAATTCTCTCCTTGCGCTTTGTGAATATGGGAGCATCTACAGATACCACTGATGGCAGTTACGGTTGGGGATGTTCAGCATCTCTGAAGACCAAGCCCTACTTCCACAGATGTTACTGCGGGATGGTTACCTATATTCACTTTTCCACAACAGTGGGAGAAGGATTAACAAGCGTCTGTTCTACTGTCCCTTTAAAACTCACCATCCATGCAACATTAAGACAACACTTGCAATGTTATGATTAGAGTTTGCATTGAGAATGGCAGTAGCTTTTAGTACCCAATTGCTTTGTTAAAATCTCTCTTTAATTTAAAATAAGACCTACTGCAAACATAGAACTTATCCACCCTGGTGTATTCAACAACTGAATTTAACAAGAAAAGATTCAAAAGTGCAGCCAGTTTGTGAAGATGTTATTTCCAGAATGATTGCATTACCTTGGCATATGAGCATTAACTGAAAGCAAACTGTTGAAATGTAAACATTATTAGGGAAGAAAGGAAAAGTGGAACAATCATTGAAATTAAAATAGATTACAGCTTTTCTTCTGTTAGATGGAGTAGTATTAATATTTCTCACCAAGGAATACATAAGTAACAGAGTAGTCCTTTTGGGAAGACCCTTTCTAGTCATTGTGCAAGGCTAGTGAAAGAATACCAGAAAATATTTTAGTTACACAAGTTTCCAGGCGTGCAAAATTTAACTTTTCAAATTATGTCAAGTATTTTTATAACCTCTCTACACAATATTAAAAACCAGCTGAATGGTAAGGATTTTCCCCTTTTCGTCCTATCAAAAAGTATTTAAAACTACATGCATCTGATTTGCAATTCAACTCAAACAGTGTAATCTACTTGTACTATCGGATAGTTACACTGGTTTAAAACTGGAGTAACTACAATGCGGTCAACTATTACTCCAAGTTTACACCACCGTAAGAGCAAAATCTCAGCCAAGAACTTACTTGAAAAGAGCTTTTACCATTTCACCAAGAAATATTTCCAAAACAGGGACAGAATTTGAATCTTTAAACCAGACTCTACCCCTAGAAAGAAGACTTTAATAACCACAAGTGTGTAAAACAAAATTAGAATGGTTTCTTTCATGCATGTTTTAAAAATAAGCAAAATCTTCTCTTTCCTACTAATTTTTTTTCCATGAAATTATGACAATGCTGAATCTGAGAGTTGACTGTCACCAAATACAAGTTTATGCTTTTACTACAAGATTAAGCAGAGTAAAAAACTAATTCAAACATATCAGAAGAGTAACCAGAAGAAGGGAAAGTATTGCTGTTTTATTTAAGTGTTGTGATTTATTCCAATGTGAAAGTTCCAATTTCATTTTAATAGCTGAAATTCTCTAGTCATTATGGTCACTCAGAACCATAAAGCAGAAGGAGGGTTAGAAAGTCAACTCCAGCACCATCTCAGTTATTTAGGGGGAAATGTAATCAATATGCATCAAATGACCTTTACAATAACTGCAATACTGACAATGATGACACTTTAATATGCTTTTCCAAAAGGTTGGTTTTTTCCCTCTGAAAGTAAATACTTCAAAAAAGAAAAAAGAAAAAAAAAAGTCTACCCTTGAGCCATTAATATGTGCATTATTAGAACAAGCTCCTGCAAGTCATCTTGGTAAACCCAAAATAAAGTATAGCCACTTAAACTGATGCTAATATCTAAACACAATCACATTTCAAGTCTGAAATTTATTTGTATACTTTTGACTAAGGATTTGTTTTCAAATTAAACAATTTAAATTGTATATCAAATTCTGAAATACCAACACATTGTATAAATAACAGCTAAAGAGTATTTGTTAAAATACAGAAAATATGCAATTTTCAACTTGCTTAAGAAACTCTTTGCAATAGAGGTGACAGGAATTGGGTTAGCCAAAGATTGTTTGGGTTTTTGTTTTTTTGAATAAAGACTGCAATGTCTGTAGTTTCATTTACTTTTGCTGATTAAAAACCCACCAAATATAACCACAATCCCACTTCTCCTCCTGCCCCAAACTTACTTTTCTAAAGGCTGTAGAAATGGTAAAGAAACATTACATATTTAACTGTATAAGCACGAAAACTTAGCTATAGACACTGCAGGTCAATTCAAACAGTATTCAAGAGTCCTATAAAAGTGAACAAGACATGTTTGTTTCCATTGCTCCATCAGACAATTCAATAATTAAGTTTGCATGATAGCACTGATGTAGCTGTTTGCTGGTCCAATTAGGTGTTCCAAGTTTTTTGGGTTTTTTTTCCATTTGGCCCACTGAAGTCCAGTAATTAGAATAGTCAGTTCAAAACACAGAAATAAGAGCAAAGACTCCATATAATAAAGCACAGGGATATGCTACTAGAAGCTGTTGTCCTTCCATTGCTAAGGCAGAAATGAAGATTTTGGAAGCAGAAAAACTGCACCATCCAATAATTCCAGCAGTGAGAATAATTCCCACCATTCCCCTGTAACATACAAGAAAAGAACAATTTAAAAGGTGTCTGTGTATTCTTTGACAAATGCAGGAATTAGAATATTTTCTAGTAAGTTAAATACATTTCAAGGGTTGATTTTTAAACTTTATACTGAATTTTATCATTGAAGGTTTTTAAATAAAATGTACATGGAATTTCAGTAATTAGTATCATTATTCAGTAAAGATTTTAGAATGACTAGTAAAAAAAAAAAGACAAATTAAGTTCTAAGTACAAAAAGGTTTAGAACTGAGTAAACAAGGTGTTCCTTTGTACTTTTGTACAAGTAGCTTTCTCTGATGACTAATCAAAATTAGTGATTTTCTTTGTGCTGGGCATTTACCTTAGTTTTCCAAACTTAACAATAATTAAAATGTAATCTATATTTCTTAAAACATTTTAGTTTTCTATATCCCGATATACAGCTTGCTTGAGTTGTTTGACAAATAAACATGTATGAAGTATACTATAATTTGAATCTAAAAGTAATTTGTAATAACTGAAAATGGATAGTGAATAAGTGTTCACGCTGTTTACTTCATTTGACAAATCCATTATTAATATAGTAAAAATTCCATCTAACAAAACTTCCCCCCAGTGGGAGAAAAATCCAAAATATATGGAAGCAGGATTTTATTATAGTTAGTATTGATACTTACTGCAAAGAAAATATAACTGCAAAACTGGAAAGCAGGATCATAGGAAGAAGACAGTATCCCAGGACACTAGCAACACAGCCAAACGAGACGCCTGTCATGCTCATTAAGTTCAGCAGGCAAAACATTCCTAAACATCCAATTGCACTAATTCCATACACATACCCGAACTGAATTTTACCAACCTAAAGATGAGAGGAGTAATACAAATTAACATGTTTTGTCTTAAAGTTCACTAAATACTGCTTTTACAAATAATGAGAGTATAAGATTGTGATAATCTTTGTCCTAGGGATGAATCTAAAGTAGGATTTAGGGGACAAAAATTAAAAGGATTAAAGGTATCCCACAAACAATCCAGAGTACTAGTATACCAAAATGTCCAATAAGCATATTTATCGTATCAGTTTTCAAGTACAAAAAGTGATTCATCTAACCAGCTGAAAACTTAGTTTGCTTATGTAAAATGTAGTTCTAGTTGGGCTATGAAATCTTGTGAACTCTGCTTGATTTACTCCTTTATATTTGCATACTGATACTACTCTGAAGATTATCTGTATTTTTTTTTATCAGCACCTTTACTGCAGCAATGATCAAAGGCTAAATAAAAAATATAAATTGGCGACCTACTGAAAAATGCTGTATGTGACATAACTCTTTCCATTTCTGCCAATGATTGAGATTCTTGATTTTTGCCTCAAGGAGGTAAATTGTTTTGTGAAGTGTCATGCATAGCTATGGCACACTGTAAATTCATTATAAAATATTTCAAGATTGTTTCCTATCTAGAATTATTTTTGGTCTTGTAAAATAGTGTTAAGACATTTTTAAAAATCGGATTCCATTATATTTAGGTATGTATCCTCTCAGAGCATAACTTGGGACTTGGCTACACTGGCACTTTATAACGCTATAAAGCGCCCGGAGCGCTCTACCTTACTATCCGTCCACACTGGCAAGGCACGTAGAGCACTGACTCCACGGCTGGAGCGCTCCTGGTATTCCACCTCAGCACATTTGGAATAACGTTTGTTATGCTCCCACTGTACCACAACGGCACCAACGTGGACACCCAATGTGCACTGACTGGCCTCCAGACTGTCTCACAATTCCTGTTCTGGCCACTCTGGTCATCACTTTGGAACTCTTCTGCCCTGTCCTCAGGTGACCAACCGGCAGACCTGGGAAATTTGAAAATCCCCTTCCTGTTTGCTCAGCGCAGCGTGCAGTGCTCTCAGTGCATATTTCCAGGTGATTGTTCAAGGTGACCATGCCTCCACATGCCAAGCGATTTCCGGCATGGAGCAATAGCGAGGTGCTGGACCTCATCAGTGTTTCGGGGGAGGAAGCCGTGCAGTCCCAACTGCGCTCCAGCCATAGGAATTACAATACTTACGGGCCGATATCAAGGGCCCTGATAGAAAGGGGCCACGACCGGGATGCCGTGCAGCGTCAGGTTGAAGTAAAGGAGTTACGGAATGCCTATCACAAAGCCTGCGAGGCAAACAGCTGCTCCGGTCCTGGCCCTGTGACCTAAAAATTTTACAACGAGCTGGACATGAAACTTGGGGCTGATCCCACATCCACTCCAAGGACCACCATGGACATTTACAAGGCCCCCACTGGAAGGGAGGAGGAGGTGGAGGAGGAAGCGGAGGAGGATGAAATTGCGACCGAGGGTGGTGAGGAATCCCTGGAGGCATGCAGCCAGGAGCTCTTCTCGAGCCAGGATGGCAGCCAGCCGCAGCGTCTGGTGCTTGGGGAAGAGCAATCCACAGAGGAGGATGCTGGTAAGGGTGTGTTTTTTTTGTGGGGGGGGGGAGGGAGGGGGAGAGAAGGGAGTTTTTAGATGTGGGCTCTTTGGGCAGGCGGGGAGGGTAATGACTGCATGCATGCCTAGATGAGGAATAGGGCATTGATGTGGTCTATCACATCGTGGTAATTGGCATCGGTGATCTCTTCAAAGGTCTCAGCCAGAACGTCAGCAATGCTCCTGTGCAGGTTTATTGGGAGAGCCAGCGTGGTTCTTGTCCCAGTCAGACTAATGTGTCTGTGCCACTCTGCCACTGGGGTGGGGAGACCATCGCTGCACACAGGCAAGCTGCATATGGACGAGGGCGGAAGCCGCACTGTAGAAGACCCTCCCTTGCTTTCCCAGTCACCCGCAGAAGAGATATTCCAGGACGAACCCCCGCGGAGAATGTTGGGACAGTGTTCAGTGTGGGTGCCCCCTGCAGCTGTGTGCTCTCCCCAAGGCACAGAAACCCATAGAACAGTACAGGCATGAAACAATCAGTCCCCCTGAACCCCGTGCTTACTCACCATTTCAGGGGCTTATGTGCCCCTGGGTTATGTGTGCTTGCTTTGGGACGAGTAAAGGATGGTTTCCCTGGACTGTGAGTGCCCTCCTTAAGTGTGGGGGAAATCATTGCCCTGTCTGTGTACAAAGCTGCCTCTTAAATATTGCATTTTGCCTGGATAGGTGCAACCTTGAGTTCTCCGCCATCAGTCTTATCACTGTCTGACAGACTTAGAAACCTAAGGAGGAGGCCGCAGAAAAGTAAAGACTTGCTAAACCAAGTGATGCAGCAGTCTGTGCAAGAGAATCGAATTGCACAGAAGCGAAGGCAGAAGGAAAGGCGGTTCCACCAGGAAAACTTACTGGCGTCAAACTTACTGGCGTCAAACCATGGAATGGCTGATTAGCATCATGGAGTGCCAAGAGGACTCTATGCAGGCACTCGTCGACATGCAGTGTGAGCAGTACTGCGCTTGCCCCCCCCCTGCAGCCTTTGTCCCAGAACTCTTCCCCTTGCGCCCTCTTGTCCCCTCCAACCTACTTTCACCAACATCTCAGTTCTTACCGCTCCCAGCTGCCTCCTACACCCATAGCTTCACCGCCCACCCACAAAAATCACAACCCTTACCCACTGCACTCAAAACCCTTCTCAACATGCCTTATTACCATCTGGAAGTACAGCACGGAGTGCAAAGCAATCCAGAACGGATTGCAGAGTATGAAATCAGGACATACTCTAGTCTCTGAGTGAACCATTTCCCAAGCCACCCCACCCCATCCACTTCCCTTTTGGGTATTCTGTGACACTTTCTTATTTTATCAACAAATGAATTGTGTGTCCAATAAATGACTAGTCTATTCCATAAATGGAGTTTTTTATTTAGAATACATGCATTATTTGTGGCTAAAGCAAATATCCTTTGCCCATGAAATCAATAAGCATTGCCAGACAATCTTACAATCAAGCACAGGCAGTGCACTTAACTACCATACATAGCAACAAACATTACTGCTGGCTTTCAGCCTCAAATTGCTCCCTCAGGGCATTCCTAATCCTTGTAGCCTCATACTGGGCCTCTCGGAGAGCCCTGGTTTCTGGCTGTGCAAATTCTGCCTCCAAGTGCTGAGCTTCTGAGACCCATGCCTGAGTGAATCTTTCACCCTTCCCCTCACAAATATTATTATGGTACAGGATGCGGATATAACCCCAGAGATGCTGTCTTCAGCCAAGTCGAGGTTCCCATCAAGACAGCACCAGCGCCCCTTCAAATGGCCAAAAGCACACTCCACAGTCATTCGGCACCAGCTCAGCCTGTAGTTGAATCATTCCTGGCTGCTGTCCAGGCTCCCTGTGTAGGGTTTCATCAGCCACAGTATTAAAAAGGGTAAGTGGGGTCTGCAAGGATCACAATGGGCATTTTGACTTCCCCAACCACGATCCTGTGGTCTGGGAAAAAAGGTCCCAGCTTGCAGCTTCTTGAACGGGCCGGTGTTCCAAAAGATGTGCGTGTCATGCACCCTTCTGGGCCGCCTGCATTAATGTCAGTGAAACGCCCCTGGTGATCCACAAGCGCCTGGAGAACCATGGAGCAATACCCCTTTCAGTTAACGTACTTGCAATTGGTGGTCTGGTGCCGGAATAGGAATATGCGTCCCATCTATCACCCCTCCGCAATTAGGGAAACCCATTTGTTCAAAGCCAGCCAAAATGTCATGCATGTTACCCAGGGTCATGGTTCTTCTGAGCAGAATGCGACTAATGGCCCTGAAAACTTGCATCAACATGATTCCAATGGTTGACTTTCCCACTCCAAAATGGTTAGCGACCGATTGGTAGCTGCTTGTCTGGAGTTGCCAGCTTCCAGATTGCAATAGCCACCCGCTTCTCCACTGGCAGGGTAGCTCTTAATTTCATGTCCTTGTGGCACAGGGTGGGGGCGAGTTCTGCACACAGTCCCATGAAAGTGGATTTTCTCATCCCGAAAGCTCTGCAGCCACTGCTCGTCATCCCAGACTTGCATAACAATGTGATCCCACCACTTTGTTTCCCGAGCCCAAAAGCGGCGTTCCACAGTTGAGAGCGGGTCCGTGAATGAGAAGCAATTTGGTGTCATAAGTGTTATGCGATTCGACTTCAGCATTGGACTCCTCACTGTCACTTTGGATCTTTAGAAATAACTCTATTGCCAAATGAGACGTGCTGGCGAGCCTTGTTAGCATGTTCCTCAGCAGTTCGGGCTCCATTCCCGCAGACCAAAATGGACAGAGCGTGCCCCACAGAAACCGTTGAAAGATGGCGCCAAAGGTGGACGGAAACACAGGGATTGCTGGGATGTGAAGCGATGCATCACGGGGCATTGGGACAGGATCCATAATGCCCCGCAACCCACGCCCCCTTCCCACAAACCATAGCACCAGAATGGGAAGAGGTGCTCTGTGGGATACCTGCCCATAATGCACCGCTCCCAATGCCACTTCAAATGCCGCGAATGTAGCCACGACAGAGAGCTTGCAGCTGTCAGTGTGGACGCATTGGAGCACTTTCCCTGAAGCTGTCTACGAAGACGGGTTTAACCCAAAGCACACTACAGCTGCAAGTGTAGCCTAAGCCTTGGAGACACGACTTAAGAATGCATCCAATATGGACAGAGCCACATGACTGCATTAGATTGACAGATAGGAAAGTGTTTGAACTACAGCGCTCAAAGCACAGGGAAGTCATTCTTTAATTTTTAGACAGGCCATGAAAACTGTACCAAATGACTGAGTGCTACACAGACACAGTGAAATACTTGGGAAAAGCAGGCTGTGCCATTCTAAATTCTGGACCCAAAAACAGTGCTGTTCAGAGATAGTATCAGCCACCTGACTGACACTGCAAAAAATGGAAGACATTCAATAAACAAAATGTTGAGTTTTATTAAAGTGATTACCCACCATATTAGTATCCTCTGATACGCCAATTTCTCATTTCAGTGTGTATTCTATTGTCTTAACCCTACCTGTTATCCTTACACATTACCATTTTCAGATTACTCTCAAACTGGTAACACATACAAGTGGTTACTTTCTTCACTTCAGAGGGGGAGGGCTCGGAGTTACTACCAAGATTTCTTTCCCTGGTAGGTCTTGCCCACATGCTCAGGATCTAACTAATCACTATATTTGGGGTCAGGAAGGATTTTTCCCCTGGGTCAGACTGGCAAAGACCCTGCAGGTCAATCTTATTAGGTTAATGGCAAAACACCTATAGCAGAGGTCACCAACCTGTTGACTGTGATCGACTGGTCGATCCTAGAGAATCTTTCAGTCGAACACTATCTTTAGTGGTATAGCGGGGCTGCCACTAAGGCAGACTCCCAGCCCCACCCCACTCCTCGAAGCGGCCAGTGCAGCCACGGGGGCAGCAGTCTCACTCTGTGAAGAACTCCTGCCTGCAACCACTGCCCTCGAAGCTCCCATTGGCAGGGAATGGGATGCTGTGGCCAATGGGAGCTGTGGGGGTGGTGCTTGCAGAGTGGGGCATCACGTGTAGCCACATGTCCCTACCCAGAGGCCACAGGGGCACACTGGCCCCTTCCGGGAGTGATTTGGGGCCTAGGTAGGCAGGGAGCCTTCCCTAGCCTCGCTGCACTGCCAACTGGGAGCTGTCCAATGTAAGTGCCACCCAGCAGGAGGCCATACCCCAACCTGAAGCCCCCTCCCGGAGCCAGCACCCCAAACCTCCTTCTGCACCTCAACCCCTGCCCAGCCCTGATCCCCCATCTCAGAGCCAGCATTATATCAGCAATATATCAATATCATTTTAAAAAGTAATTGAATAATTGTGGACCTCCTTCATTAGTAATTTTTTTCTTAAAGACAATCAACTAAAGGAACATCACCAACAATTAACCATGCTGAATAAAGAAATACTAGAATGACCCATAGTAAAATTTCAGTGCATCAGAAACTGGCATGATAGAAAAATCTACTAAATGTATAAACAGAATATGTATCAAGAGAGAAAACCATGGATAAGGAAACCAAATTAAAACATGTTGTGCAAATAAAACAATTGCATTCTATTGAATCTGTGTTTCTGACAGCAAACAAGACATCTTGATTTGTATCAGGAGAAGAAATTGAAACAGTTAAAATTGAAGTTTTAACTTTATAAAAACAAGGACAATGAGTCATCTGATTTCCCTGTACTCCCCCCAAAATTGTGACTATGGTCCTCCGTCTTCATGACAACAGAAGCAAGATATGCAAAGAAGCCACTACATAAAGAAACATGGCACATTACATACTTGAAGTACCTGACCCAAAGCATGATGAGGACAACAGAAAGACTTCCATCAAGGGGCTTTGAATCAGGCATTAATGAGCCACAAATCCTTGGTCAAGACCTGTTTTGTGACTTCTAGGCCATAGAGATTTTTACAAGAGACCCCAGGGTAATTTAGCTTTTCTCAATGTTTTTGGACTATGATACACATTAATATTTTGCAATCTGTATCTTACCAGCAATAACGTGGCTCCAAAGGCAAGACAGAAGACCATTGGTCCTGCCAAATCAGTCTCATTCATGATGCTGCCATCTGCTACTTTTAATGGGTGTAGCACTGTTAGTGTCTTCTGCCAGATGTGGTCGAAATTGATCCCTAATTCTACAGGTTACATGAAAAGAATTATGCAGATTTGTTTTTCTTTTTATTTCTCCTTTGCCCCCATTTTCCTCACCGTTTTTTTTTCCTGCCCCATCACTTTGAAATCTGCTTCAGACTGAAGGCAAGACATGAAGGTTATCAAGTGCCATTCCTTAGAATGATAGGAGACATTCCATCTCTCCTTTAGGGGGCTGAGCACACTCTCTCTGTGGCACTCCATTTCTCAACTACTCAGGAGTGAGGGACTGCTGGTCTCTAAGGCCCAGATTCTGCAATCAGATCTCCTTGGGATTGCTTCTAAGACAGGACTGTTTCTACGATTAAGCCTCTGCATGGTACAGCTTTGATTTACCAACTCAAGGAGTGGGACACTATGTAGATTAGTAAACTATGTACTAGAATGTACATGATCTGCTTCTATCCAAAGTGTACTTCCCTTGTCATTAGTAACAGGAAGAGTAATTTATCTTAAGCTCTGACGAAGAGTATAACAATGTATAGAGAAGGTGAAAAATCCAGCCATCAGTTTAAGTCTTCTCAATATCTATCAATTCTGTACCTTGTATTCTTTGTAGGACATATCGTACAGGTTTGTTACTCCCTTCCTCAAATTAAAATTTGGGTTCCAAAGTCAGTTAATTATAATTAAAGAGGCACTATCAATTAAAAAAACCTTAACCTTTCGTGGTTGCAAACAACACCTACTATAACAGACTGAGGGGAAAAAAAATCTATGCTTTTATTTCCACATTTGACATAATGGTGTATACAATCAATTTTCCATTTAATTTGTGTGGCTTTCACAGACCAACAGGAGAGAGAAATAAGAGAATGTGACTGTAAAGTGAGAAATTGGCAGGGGAACTCAAAGGCAGGCATGACCGATGCAATTACTTCTAAATTTTTTTTAGGTAACTAGAGAGTACACTCCGTACTTCTCAGGTTACTCCAAAGTTAGAGGTAGTTTTGGAGATGAGTAGTAAAGAACAAGTTATACCTTCTAGTAAGGGTGGCTCATCCTCAAAACTGCTTCCATAGAAAGACTGTGCTGTAGTTGGAGTGTATGTTTGTGTTGGCTGGTAAATCTGCCCGGTGTAAGGCTGCTGTTGCTGCATCATCTCTGGAGGAATAAATCCACTTTGCTGAGAGTAGTCATAGCCACTATATTGTCTGTGGAGAACAACATAATATTACTGGCAGGCACAGGTTTTTTTAAAAAATCTTTTCCCAGTCACATAAGACACTCCTCCTATAACAACTTAGTATACAATAAAAAATTAGCTAAACAAGATTATATAAGAAGTTAATTGCTCCTCCCACCCTAAATGTGTAGTTGCACATATGCACTCACCCCAACCTATCACAAGGACTAAAGTGTGACTTGAAAAGGTTTGTGTGTCTATGGACAAGTTCACTAATTGAAGAAATCAGGTCAAATCTTGTTTAGCTTTTAAGATTTTACACCTTTTTACCATCAGATATTACATAGTGATAAGAAAATTTAGAAGCCTACAAGTAGTAGCATTTTCAGGCCAAAACCAATCCAAGCCCATTTAATTTGAAAATATGACAAGATTGGGCCTACAGAAGAGTAGCAGAAGGTATCTATCAATCCAAATATAGCCCCTTCGGTTGTATATCTCACTCCTATAATTTATCAAACGTTAGCATGAATTTATACTCAGTATTAAATCCTATATTTAACAGAGCTCAATCTTGAAATGAGATCCAAAGTCTTCATATTGTTTAAGTTTCCCGTATGATATTTTCATAGAGTTGAGAGACAGCCTAGTCAAACTGACCATCTTCCCCTTTCCCATATAACAATTGTATCAGACATCACTCTGAGCATACACGTGATGAGGATTATGACATTAAGAGCATAAGCACACATTATGACATCTATCATTATGATCCGATGCAGATGACAACCTTAATAATATTTCAGTTTCTAACTCAAATTTTTTCAAGCTCTGGTCACAAAAGACTAATTCTGTGTCAAGTCTGCACTTTTGAATACTGTGCATTTGCACCCACACACTTCAAAACAAAAACATTTGAACAATACCCTCTCACAGGTAGCCTGAAACTAGTACTGCAAAATTTCAGCAGCAAAGGATCACTGATGTAACCCCAGAGGGGTCACTTCCGAGAAACCTCCTATAGATGCTATATAAAAATACTGTTATGTTGTATATCTAATAGAGTGTTGTTCTTCAATAGGTCTTTTTTCTCCACTCATTATGTGAGTGTAAGTGCATTGTATAATTGAATGATAAGTTCTTTCTGCACATCAATGAAAAACTGTCAAAACTGTACAGAGACATTTAAGAAAAAATGAATAACTTCATTACAAGGGTCAGTATTTTCCTCTCTCCATCAGCTCAAAACCCATACACAGAAGAGACCCTCCACAAGCAAATGTCCTTTTCAACCTCTATGGAAGGAACACTCAGATGCCTCTGCAGCAATGCGATCCTCTGGACGTGTGCTTCATTTACTTCACTTCCCTACCTCCTTCACCCCACCCACACAAAAATTCCCCTTTCTAAGCTTACATGCCTTCTCACAGAGATGAATACGATTTGTTGGGGAAGAGTCAATGTGGCTTTGTGTGCAGGGAAATCATGTCTCACCAATCTACAGTAGACTCTCGATTATCCAGGATTGGGTTAACCAGGATGTGAATTAACCAGGACGTCAAAATCAAACAAACGCATAACTCGCAGGGCCGGCTCTGGCTTTCTTGCCACTGCAAACACACACAAAAACCCCCACCAGGGTGCCGGGCAGCCAGTGAACCAACACCCCCCACCCATCCCCACCAGGCGCAGAGTGGCTGGTGAACCAACTCTCCCTCCCCATATTTCCTGTGGATGGTGATTATCTGGGATTTTATTAACCAGGATTAATTTTTTCCCTATCATCCTGGATAATCGAGAGTCTACTGTATTTGAATTTTTTGAAGGGGATCAACAAATATGGACAAGGGTGATCCAGTGGATATAGTGCATTTGGATTTTCAGAAAGCCTTTGACATGCTCCCTCACCAAAGGTTTTGAGCTAAGTAAGCATTCATGGGATAAGAGGGCAGGCAGTAACTGGTTAAAAGACAGGAAACAGAGGGTAGGAATAAACTATCAGTTTTCACAATGGAGAGTGGTAAATAGGACTGTTCCCCAGGAATCTGTACTGGGACCAGTGCTGTAGTTAAATCCAAAGCAGATAATGAAGAGTTACAAAGGGATCTCACAGAACTGGACACCACAATGGCAGATGAAATTCACTGTTGACAAATGCACAGTGAAAAACATAAACCCAACTATAGATACACAAAATAATGGGATTTAAATTAGCTGCTACCATTCCAAAAACAAAAAAACAAAAAAAAAAAACCCTCAGTTATTGTTGCTACTTCATAAAATCATAGAATTGTGGGACTAAAAGGGACCTTGAGAGGTCTTCTAGTCCAGTCTTCTGCACTTCTAGTCCAGTCTTCTGCACAAGGGAGGACTTCAAATTATCTTGACCATACCTGACAGGTGTTCTTAATCTCCAATGACAGATTCTACAACCTTCCTAGGCACTTTATTCTAGTGCTTAACTACCCTGACATTTAGGAAGTTTTTCCTGATGTCCAACCTAACTGCTCTTTGCTGCAATTTAAGCCCACTGCTTCTTGTCCTGTCCTCAGAAGTTAAGGAGAATAATTTCTCTCCCTCCTCCTTTTAACAACTTTTTATGTACTTGAAAACGTTTGTCCCGCTTCAGTCTTTTCTTCTCCAGACAAAACAAACCCATTTTTTCAGTCTTCCTTCATGGGTCATGTTTTCTAGACCTTTAATCATTTTTGTTGCTCTTCTCTGGATTTTCTCCAATTTGTCCACATCTTTTCTGAAATGTTCACCCAGAACTGGACACAATTCTCCACTTGATGCCTAATCAGTGCAGAACAGAGTGGAAGATTTACTTCTCATGTCTTGCTTACAACACTCCTGCTAATACATTCCAGAATTATATTTGCTTTTTTTGCAACAGTGTTACACTGTTGTCTCCTATTTAGCTTGTGATCCATTATGATTCCCAGACTCCTTTCTGCAGTACTCCTTCCTAGGCATTCATTTCCCATTTTGCATGTGTGCAACTGATTATTCCTAGGTGGAGTACTCTGTATTTGTCCTTATTGAATTTCATCCTATTTACTTCAGACCATTTTGAATTGTAATCCTATCCTCCAAAGCACTTGCAACCCTTCCCATCTTGGTATCATCTGCCAAGTGTATTCTCTATGCCATTACATAAATCATTGATGAAGATATTGAACAGAACTGGATCCACAACTGATCCCTGGGGGATTCCACAAGTCCTTCCAGCTTGACTGTGAATCACTAAAAAATTCTATTTGGGAATGATTTTCCAACCAATTTGGCACCCACCTTATGGTAGTTCCATCTAGGTTATATTTCTCTACTTTGTTTATGAGAAGGTCATGCAAGACAGTATGAAAAGCTTTACTAAAGTCAAGAAATACCACATCTACCACTTTCCCTCCCTTCTCTGAAAATATCTGCTCAATGTGCAGTGGCAGTCAAAAAAAGTTAACAATGCTAGGAATCATTTGGAAAGGGAGGAATAAGAAAGAAAATATAATAATGCCACTATATATATATATCCATGGCACAGTCATAACTTGAATACTGTATGCAGCTCTGATCTCACTCTAAAAAAAAAACACATACATTAGAATTGGAAAAGGTGCAGAGAAAGAGTACCAAAAATGATTAAGGGTATGGAACAGCTTCCATATGAGAGGAGATTAAGGAGATGGGGACTTCTCAACTTGGAAAAGAGATGATTAAGGGCAGTCTATAAAATCATGAACGGTGTGAAGAAAATTAATAAGGAAGTGTAATTTACTCCTACACCACACAAGAACTAGGGGTCATGCAATGAAATTAATAGGCAGGAGGTTTAAAACAAAAGGAAGTTGTTCTTCATACAACACACAGTCAACCCGTGGAACTTTCTGCCAGGGGATGTTGTGAAGGTCAAAACTATAACTGAGCTCACGAAGAAGTATATGTGCTAATGGAGAATAGGTACATCAATGGGTATTAGCCAAGATGGTTAGGGACACAACCCCATGCTCTAGGTGCCCTTAGCCTCTGACTTTCAGAAACTGAGAGCGAATGGCAGGGGATGGATTACTCGATAATTGCTATTCTGTTCATTCCCGCTGAAGCACTGGTCACTGTCAGAAGAAAGGTTAGTGGGCTAGATGGAGCACTGGTGTAACCCAGTATAGTCATTCTTATCTGTAATAGTTTTGTTGTTTGCGTGTGTTTAAGTGTTAGAGATGTAAAGAAATGCAATCATAGACAGGATAAACTAATACTATACAAGTTAGAGAATGGAAAAAAATGTGCAAATTACTTATTATGTGGTTCTCCACTTCCACTGTAATCATAGGAGTGTGTCTGGTCATCAATGCTATAACTTGTTTGGTAGAAATCTGTATTGAAGTTGTCAAACCCAGACATTGCAAATTATCTGTAAAACAAGAACATCAAAGCTTGTATAAGTCACAAAGCTGTACTTTGGCCTCTGGCTGTCAAACGACTAACACATTTTTGATGCAGCTAGGGACAAGTATTTGCTAGAAAACAGGTAAACTCAAGAACACTCTGAAAATGATTGTGACACCCAAAAAAATCTGTTAATCTTCAAATTGAGACTAGACTCCTGGTTGCTTTTGTGGACACAGACTAACACTGCTACCCCTCCCATAGATGTGATACTTTAGAGGATTGTGTATACATTGGTGTGTAAGTGTATAACGTTATAGTGCCTTAAGAACTGAAAACATATCGATTATATAATGGAGATAGGACGCCTGTTTCCTTCCACTGTCACTAATACACCCCAACCTGTACGCTCGGAGTCGGGGCCCATCCCCCACTGCCTCGCAGTCACCTGAGGCCAATCACCTCACGCCTCTGTGCCTCGGTTCCCCCCCCCACCGACCGAACATCCCGCTGGGGGGCTCGGAGCTGCTGTGAGGAGCCGCGGGGAGGGCCAGGGAGAGCGGGGCCAGGGAGAGCGGGGCAAGGGAGTCGCCGCTGGTGTCCGCTCGGGGTCAGGGGAGCGGCCCCGGGGAACTAACGGCTCCTGCCGTTCCGCAAACTCACCTGGCAACCCCGCCTCGCAGCGCTGAGAGAATCCCCCCGGCTGCCGCCCCTCACCCTCCGCCGCTGCGACGTGTCACGAAACCAAAGAACCGCTTCCGGGTCAAGCGGGACGAGGCATGCGCAGCGGAGGTTCCCCCCCCTTCCCCGAGATCTTCGAGTGACTGAGCATGCGCCGCAACGTCTCTCGGGTGGCGCCGGTTGAGCGTACGCCGTGGCGCGTGTTTGGCGTCCTGAGGGGTTACCGTGCTGGGGTTGAAAGTGGGGTTCTGCGTAGGGGCTGTGTGAGGAGAAGGGGGTGGGCGAGGGGGCAGAGGAAGGCGGGAAGCGGGGTAGGAGAAGAGGGATGGATGGGGGAGGCGCTAGCTCCCCCGGCCTTATTTTGGGTGGTAATGAAATTTCAGCGGGGAATGAAGGGGGAGGGGCGGAGGCTGGTGGGGGGTGGGATGGGGAGGGCGTTGGGGTTGCTGCCCGGTTCCAGTTCGTCAATGCGCACACGCCGTCTCCCCCCCGGACGAGTTCTCTACTCTCCTGGCTCTGGCCTCGCTGGAGTCTGCTGCACCTGCTCGTAGTCGGCTTGGGCTGGGCGTTCCCCTACCGCTGTTCTCGGGTGGATGGGAACGTCCAGCCCGAGCCAGCGCTCTGCGTTGTATTTGAAGTGCGCCTGCCAAAGGGAAAGGGATCCGTGTGAGACGCGCGGTCGTTGGGGGGACAACATTGCACACACCAGGCTCTTGGTTATTGCCCCCTGTGGTATGATTTGCCCACCCTGACTTGCATTGCTGATGTTTGGGGACTTCTCTTGAGTGAACCACGGCCCAATATATCTCCCTGTTCGGAGATGTTTACTGGTTCTGGTTCTGGTATCCTTTCCTCTCTCTGATTGTTTCATGATTCTACTAGTGATTTAAATGAGATTTCCTATGGTAACTTACATGACTGCAGAGGCCACATGTAACGCGGGGCGGGGGGGCACAATTCTGAACCCACTACCCTTGAACTGAGGGGTGTATGATCATTTATTTATTTTTGGTCTATAATAAGTCAGAGATTTTTAAGTGCAATATTGTGAATGGCATAACTTGTAATACATTTCAAGCCTTAATCAGCCGATGATGCACTTGTGATTTTCTTTGTGTGTGTATAGTTAGTGACTGAAATGAAAATAAAGTTTTAGTCAATATGTTTTCTACTGAACAGTACTTAGTTCATTTTTTCTTCAGTTTCTGAAATAGGTGATTTACGACATGCAAGGCCAGTATCAGGAATGAGCAGACAATACATATATTAAAAGATTTTTTTAAACAATGATTTTAGAGACTGAGATTTATGTCAGAATTTTGAAAGAAGATCTCCCATTCCTGATGAGTGAAGAATGCAGTTTTCTTTTGATGTTGCTGTGGATACCAAAGGACTTAATCTTGTAAACCTACCTTCATGTGAATAACATTATTGAAAATAGTGAGGCTACTATTCATGCAAGTAAGAATTTGTCAGAAATGATATTTATTAATCAAAATGTGCCAAGAACATACTTGTACCCAGATTTAAGTCTTTATTGGGGACATTGCCTGGAACAGTTTTTTGTGAATCCATTAAATCACCAAAATGTTTGTGTTCAGGTGGAATTATTTCCTCCTATTTTATACAGTGTGATGGATATTGCAGAGTGTTCTTTGATCAATATGTCTCTCCTGTTTTTACTGCATGTTTAAATCTTCCATTTTCCATCAGAGGATGAGTTTTTTGAATTTGCAGATGTCTGATTTATAATGGTGTAGACACTATCTTTCCCATAATTCAGTGTGTCAACAAGAAGGATCACATAATCTTGAACTGCAGATACTGCAAACTGATAAAACCTTTCTATTTTTTATATATAAAACTTTCAGTTTGAATTACGGGACTTAATTTTTGGGTTTTTTTGCATCTTACAGAGAGATGTGGTAAAGTGTCAAGTCTCAATACCTAGTAAAGACATAGAAAACACAATACAAAGTGGTCAATAAAGCATTCCGAGATTAATTTTATACCACGCTTCCAGAATGTCATGCAACATATAGTCAATGTTAATTATTTCACATTTCAGAGATCTCAGAGCTGGGTTGTTTTTTTCTGCCTGACTTCTTGATAGTTCATTTTCATATGTGATAGCAGGAAGTCACAGCTGTCTGTTTTTCTACTGATGCATGAATCTACTGTAGATAACTTGTATTAATGAAATGTTATGACATGCATTTCCCATGCATCAATGGAAAATAGGCATCTTATATATTCTGATACGTTGCATAATTGTTGCTCATGAACTTTTTAGTTATGCATTGTGTGTTTGTATAGTGCCTAGCACAATGGGGTTGAGGCCTTCAGGACATACTGCAGTACAAATAATCTAAATCTCACCTGAGTTCATTCGACCTTTTGGATAAACAAGTAATGCAAGACCAGCTTCTGGTGGTCACTAAGGCCCACCTCAGTGGGAGTACAGTAAAACCGCAATTTAACGGACTTCGGATGCAACGGACAAAATTTATGAGCAAGTCCGACGCATCCAAAATCCGTTTTTTCGGGGGCTGGCTGCCGGCTCCCGGCTGCCGCCCGGGTCCAGGCAGCAAGCGAGCTGCCTGCCGGCTCCCTGCTACCTCCCCGGTCCAGGCAGCGGGCGGGCTGGCTGCCGGCTCCCCGCTGCCTCCCCGGTCCAGGCAGCGGGCGGGCTGGCTGCCGGCTCCCCGCTGCCTCCCCGGTCCAGGCAGCCGGCGGGCTGACTGCCGGCTCCCCGCTGCCGCCCGGGTCCAGGCAACCGGCGGGCTGACTGCCGGCTCCCCGCTGCCGCCCGGGTCCAGGCAACCGGCGGGCTGACTGCCGGCTCCCCGCTGCCGCCCGGGTCCAGGCAGCCGGGGACCCGGGCTGGCGGGTGGGCTGCCGGCTCCCGCCCGGGTCCCAGCAGCCGGGGACCCGGGCTGGCAGGCGGGCTGATGGCTCCCGCCCGGGTCCCAGCAGCCAGGGACCCGGGCTTGCGGGCAGACTGACGGCTCCCGCCCGGGTCCCAGCAGCCGGGGACCCGGGCTAGCTGACTCCCGGCTCCCGGCTGCCGTGATAAGTAAAACCTCGATATAATGGACTAAATTGGGCGAGGGGGTGTCTGTTAAAGCCGAAAGTCCTGTTATTTAATAATTTAAAAAAATTATTAGATAACGGACTTTCGGCTTTAACGGACACCCCCCTCGCCCGAATTAGTCCGTTATATCGAGTTTTTACTGTAAGTTACTTAAATATATTTGAGAATCTGGTCTTATGTCCTTTAGAAATCTTAATTGATTTGTATCATCAACTTCTCTAGGCTTCAGATTCTCAATCTGTAAAATAGGAATAATAATACCTGCTTATCTGAAAGGGGAGTTGTACAATCATATATTTTTAAATATTTTTTTATTCTACTGACCCATTTAATTAGGGCTGGGATTAAAATGTAAAGCTCAATATTGGTCATCATAATTCCATGTGGTGACATTACAGTAAAACCTCGATTTAACGGACTTCGGATGCAACGGACAAAATTTCTGATCCATATCAGACCATGGCCCCTCCCTGCTGCGGCCCCGGTCCCCTTCCCTGGCGGCCGTCTGCTGGCTCCCGGCTGCCGCCCCGGTCCCGGCAGCCAGCAGGCTGGCTGCCGGCTCCCACCTGGGTCCCACCAGCGGGCGGGCTGGCTGCCGGGTCCCGGCAGCAGGCGGGCTGCGGAGCTGCTGCCCCGACCCTGTGGCGGGCGGGCGGGCTGCTGCTCCGACAGCTCGTTTTTTTTTGTTTGTTTTTTATTAAATAACGGACTTTTTGATTTAACGGACACCCCCTCGCCCAAATTAGTCCGTTAAATCGAGGTTTTACTGTACTCTGATATGGAGGGTCAGCACAAACCTGCCACACAGATGAAGTCCCTTGCTGGGGTGGTGGAGAGTTAATATTCCAGTTTAAGCAGGAAGAGGACCTTCCTCTGTGCAGGAAGCGTTATCCATGTCAGTGCCTCTCCTCTTTTCCCCCATTGCCTTTAGAGGGGAATTTTCTTTAGGTAGAAGAGCAGGATTTGGCCGTACAGCTTGTATACTTTGTATAAATAAATGTTAATTTGACACATTTTTCCTGAAGCTCACAGCTTTGTACCATGAAGTTGTTTTATCTACAGCTATACCAACTTGGGCCATGATTTTCTAGCCTTAGATCATCTAGATCAGTGGTTCTCAAACTTAATTGATGCCCTGCTTCTTTGTGTCTGTAGTTGTTTACTCCTTCCCTCTCCCAAAGTACCTCCACCTCTAAGCTCTGGAACCTGAGTAGACAGCAGCAACTGCTGGTTGGGCACCCAGGTCTCAAGGCAGTGTCCCGCCAGCAGCAGCACAAAAGTAAGAGTGGCAATGTGAAAAGTGATATTTGTCAATATTGCTTTCCACAGCCGACTTAGTGCCCCATTGGCCCTCCTTACTTCTGCGCTGCTGCCACCTTGGGACTGACTGTTGGAACCCCACTGTCTCCAGGTTAGGGATTTGGGGAGGGAGGGGAGCCCAAGCCCAGGCTGCTTCCTGGTAAGGAATTTACTGAGGGGCAGGGCAGGAGAGCCCATGCAGCAGGGCTCTGGCTATCTTTATCCCCACCTCCTGAGTGTGCACACTCATTCTGCATGAGCCCCAGCCAGCCAGAGCTCTTTTAAAAAGAGTACACAGTTCGCACCTCCCTTGACATGTTCCCATACAGTCCTTGGGAAGCATGCCCTATAGTTTGAGAACTGCTGACCTAAATTAAATAGAGTGAGATCTGTTTAGCACTTAGGTGGGAGATCTCACAGGAAACTCCATATGTGGTAGAAAGAGGTTAGTAGCAGGGGATGGTTGGAAAGGAGAAATTGTTCCTTGTGTGCTAGCACTGAACCAAGGTTCCTACGTAATGTCCATATTCAATTAGAGGTGACATGTTTTGGAGGAGACAAAGTTATATTCCAATCACTTTTGGTTATTGAAGCTATCACACCACTTCTTGCAAAATACTCCTATATGGGCAAAATTCCATTTTTTTTCCCCATTCTGCCTTCTTAAGTTCTCTCTGCGGTTTCAATTAGTTCACTTTCTTTCTTATGGGGTTGCTGTTGAATACTTACTAGCTGTTGTAACCCACCACAGAAATGAGAGCAGTTCTTTGATGGATAATTGGTTTTGTTGTTGTAAAATACTTTAGGATCCTTGAGGATAATCTCACTATAAAATACAAGCTATTATAACTATGTTTCTACATAAGCATATGTCCATTTTCAGTATTCTATATACTGCTTTCTTATTAAACTTAAATATAACTGTTTGGAGTCCAAAGAAAAAATAAAATCTATAAATCCTAACACATAAAGAACCTTATATATAATTCTCTGCAACTCCATTAGGTTAAGTTAAAATTGCTGCCTAAAATGTGTCAAAATTTACTTCCCTCAAAAATTCATCTACTGGATAGAGCTATGATACAATATTGATCTGGAAATAAGATAAAATACTGAAAAATATAAAAAATTAGGAGAGAAATTAATATTAGAAGGCCTTAACTGATTGTTAATAGTGACTTTTAAAATATATCTAACATCATTTTCTAAAGAAAGGAAAAAGTTTGCATTGGATTGATTTTTGTATCTGGTGAATTTCCTTGAGCAGTGTTGTCTTCAGTGTAAGCAGGGGTTGTGAGCAGGTGTTAAAGCTCTGTATTGGCAGTCTGCATTCTTTGTTCTATTCCTGCTCCTGTCACTGGCTTGTGTATTCTTGGGCAAGCCACTTAAGGTTGGATTCTCCTATCCTTTCTCATCTTTTAATTAAAGAGAAGGGGATTGTTAATGGAGCAAGGTTCTGCTGACCATGAGCAAGTGCCTGATCCTGTGCCCATAGAAATTAATGTCATAAGTCCCACTTCCATCTCACCATTGCAGCTGAGCATGCTCTATCCTAGAGCTGCAGGGGATGAGCAGGACTGTCCCAGCCAATGATCCTCCAGTGCACTAGGCATAGGCGCTGACTCCATGGGTGCTCTGAGGTTGGAGCACCTACAGGGAAAAATTAGTGGGTGCTTTGCACCCACTGGCAGCCAAGCTCCTTGCCCCACCTCACTTCTGCCTCCTCCCCTGAGTGCGCTGTGTCCCCACTCCTCTGCCTACCTCGCAGTACTTGCCACCCCCAAACAGCTGTAGCAAGCTCCGGAAGGGAGGAGCAGGAATATGGTGCACTCGGGAGGAGGCAGGGAAGAGGTGGGGCCAGAGCGGGGATTTGAGGAAGGATTTGGAATGTGGACAGAAGGGGGTGGGGGCAGGGGCAGAGAGGGTTTGAGCACCCATCGGCACCAGGAGCTGCTCCATTGCCATGCACAGGAACTGAGAACAAAGCGACTCTTCTGTGCACCAAAGACCTTCCCATCCCATGCTGGAATGCAGAAGGGGAGGGGCAGTCTATAGGTGAACTACGAGCCAAATCCAGACCACGAAACACTTTTGAACAGACTGCAAAATCTTTTAATGTACTTATTATTCTCATTATTGTTAATGTGGTGTGAAAAATGTTTCTCTGGAGTCTGGACCTTGACTATATCTTGACTAAAATTTTTTGGCCTTGACAGAAATAATTGACTACCCCTGCAGAGGGGTGAGTGTGACAGATATTGCAAACACATGCAGTATCTGTGAGATTTTAACTGAATAAAGGCTGTCTGTATGGTTGAGCCAGACCTTGAAAGCATGAACACCTAAAAACTATCATACCGAGATGGGCCCGGTGCTGTGGGCTGTAGAATATAGACCATTGAATCAGTACGTATTATGTCTCTTTGTGTGTTCCTGACTTGCTGGGTGGATTTCATTTTGAGTTGAAATCACCAGGGGGTGATTAATGCAAAATTCTAGGGCTGGTTAAGCAGATGCCTGTCTTCAAATCATTGCCATCTGGGGAGTGGAGCAGTGACTGATTTTACCTGTTTCAGGAGGTCTGAAGACAAAGGGTTTTGGGGTCTAAAGGATCAGCAAGACCTTCATTTTGAGCCAACAAATGGACACCAGCTTTTGTCTAGGGATGGGAAACCCTGCGAAAGGATTGAAAGGACTGGAACCTGCAGGACTATAGAACTGAGGGGAGTGCCATTGGTAAGCCTAAACACTCATTTAGATCTTTTATTGGTTTTCGTTTTTTTTTTATAAAGCATTTATCCTAAAATAAATGTCCTCTGCTTTGAAGGAGCTATTTGGTTACTTGCAACTGCTGGCATACATTGGTTCCTTAAAGCCCATGGGGAGAAAGGAAAGTGCAGGGCCTGGACTGTTGTCAGATCTGGTGGGATAAACAAACTGAAGTGCAAGAGGGCTGCAAGCTTAAATCTGAAAGAGAGAAGGATACAGGGCTCTGCCCATAGAGCTGGAGGCTGGAGAGGGCATTCCTTGTGCAGACCATCAGGGCTGCTAAAGATGTAGTTATCCCAAACGGTGACAGTGAGGAGCCAGGCCTGGGGTAGATGAGGGAGACCTAAAGAGTCTGGAGTGGGGACTGGGACAAGTGGCGGAAGGGGTAGGGAGACCGAAACTGGGATGTGGATCTGAGACGTCGAGTCGTGCATAGGGGGACTGAGGCAAAGAGCCAGCGGAAGGGTTGGGAGGGGTATGACAGCCTGTGTGGAGGAGCTGAGAGAGGCTTGGGGGGAGACAGGCAGGAGAATGCACAGGCTGGAGGGGCCAGGGACAGAAGACAATATAAAACACAACGCTAGAATAGTTCTGTATGTTTCCAGTGCTCTCATATTGTATAGCTGCTGGCCTGCTGCTAATTTGTCCTCAGAGCTTTATCTTGCATTCCATTGCCAGTTGCTCTGTTTACTTCTTCCAGTATCATCATTTGCTCCCTCTTCTCATTGTGGGGAAGGGGCACATTCTCAGACTGTGTTAAATTAGGGTTTGTTTTTATGAGCTCTCAGGTAGAGCTATTTAGTACAGGAGGAAGCAAGCACTGCTGACTAAGATGAGCTTCCATATGGGCAGAGACAGGGAACCCCCCCTCCTCCCCCCCCACTTAGGTAGTTTAGCTGAGAATTCATAATGATATGAATCATAATTGCAGGTTTGTTATTGTTGCTGAATAAATGCATGGTAATAAGGATCAGAAAATGTGTTAACTGAGCACTTACCAACACTTACAACCCCCACTGCATGTGAGTCTGACTTGTATATGCACATTGGGATTAAACACTTGCCAGCTGGGCAAATGAGCGTTAGAAAATGTGAGCCTTTTTTTTTGAAATAGGTGCGCCTTTTTCTTTGCCTTTGCCTTTTCATTTTTGGAATATGTTCACAGTTATTTTGTTATGAAGCTCTCCACTATGTAATGATCTGTTGGTGAAATTATTGTGTTCAGATTTTAGTTCTATTGAAGTCTTTTATCAAATCTTCCTTATACGACACACCTTGCAATGAAATCTAAATGCTGGCTCTCCTAAGAGCAGGTCCCTTAGAAATTATACACTGTGTCGGCGGAAACTGAATGGAATAACAGTGCTGGAATTATAACCACAGTAGGACACAGATCAGCAACCACAGCACAGGCTTCTTTTTGCTATTTTATTTTGTTGCAGTTCACTAGACAATTAGTTAAGAGCCCCCAGTTCCAAATCTCAGTCTGCATACTCTTTAATTGTGATTAAATCTGCAAGGGGACATGAACTCCTTCAAATACCGTACTTTTCTTCTCTTGTCCTTTATTGATACTTCCTGTTGCAGTAAGATGACAGTGCACTGCTGCTGCTGCACCATACAACTTCAAGAACCCTGATGACAGCCACCAAAATTGGTAAACTCCCTCTTTTATTTTGATTTTCCTTCACCCTGGAAGTTACCAGATGAGGAGATTCCTGTGTGCCCTCTACATACCACATATTGTGGTTCGAATCCTAGAATACAGCCAGCTGAAGTGGCTGGATTGTATGATAGAAATTCTGTAGGTGCTTGGATGGGGAGGGGCCCTATAGAACTGCAGTGGGGTAGCCCCTGTGTTTGATGTGCTCCTTCTCCAGGCATGACAATTAGAAATTGAATTTTAATCGGAATATCTTCTCATTACTATTTCAAAATAAATATTATGCTCCATCACAAAGACACACTTCCAAACAAAACAATCCTCCCTTTGGTCTCTGAAATAAAAGTACAGATAGTTGTGTACTGCAAACCTCAGCTCTGTATCCCTTCTGTGGACACACATTTCAAGGAGGTTGTTATGAATAGCCTCTGTGTCTTTTTTCCTGGCTGCATGTGCATATTTCAGAAGCTCATTAGGAGTAGGCTCTATTGTTAAAGTTCTTTTTCTGTGTTGACTAATTTGGATTTTATACTGATTTTACTCTAGGTAATTTGGATGATACAATGCAGATGCTTCAGTAATAATGCCTTCCTTATATCTATCTTACTTAAATGCAAATCTGAGATGTTCAATTTATCAGTAAATCTCAATGGCAGATTTGACAATACTCCTAATTTTTGACTGATGAATTGTCATTTCTCTGACTTTCTTCTTCTTTTAATTCTATCATTTTCTCAAATTAAAGGTGCAGGGAAAGTGTCATCCCTTCAAAGTAGTCTTTATTTGCCATCATATAAAGCTAATGCAGGCCTTTGCTTTCAAGTTGCTGCCATTTACACGGTCTTTTGGGGGGAGTTTCTGACCTTATTTCAGAATAAAGCATTTGATTTTTAAAAGCCTGCTTTGCACACCTTGATGTTTTAAAAACATATTGCAGCTATTGAATTTTCATACCTCAGAGGATGAAAGAGAAACTGTTGTGCTCTTGTCAGTCGAAGAAATCATGTGTCCTTGAATTCTTGCTGGGGGAGAGTCAGCTACAGAATGGAGAAGTGACAGATCACAACATGCTCCTTCCTTTTCCCAAAAGGTCTCCCTGTGGAATCTACTCTAGAAGTAGGGACAGACACCCCTACAGAGTCTGCAGTAGTTTGTTTACCCATTCTCTACAGATTTCTTTATGTGGGCAATAGCGATCAATAGTCTTTTGAAAGAAAGCTGCTAAAAGAGAATCTACTATTTCCCTCTCTTGTATAAATGTGACCCATCACTGTAGTAGCTGAACACCTCACAATCTTTAATGCATTTATCCTCATAATTCCCCCCAAGAGGTAGAGCAGTACTATTGTCCCCTTTTACAGATGGGAGACTGAGGCCCAGATCCTCAAAGATATATAGGCACCTAATCGATGAGAGGTGCCTAAATACCTTTGAGGATCTGGACTAGAGAGAGTAAATGACTTGCCTGAAGTCATAGAGACTGTCTGGTGGACCTGGATATTTATGTGAGTGTCCCAAGTCTCAGGCTATCACCCTTACCACTGGCCATCCATCTAATTCTACTTGTTCCTCCTATGAACAAGCCACACATAACAAGGCTCGTATGCTGTTCATGCTGTGTTTTTCCTGGGAATTGAAATTGGGGGTAGGGGAGTGAGGGCCAGTGAGGAAAAATGGATAAACAGTGAAGTGGCAAAATTTGCAGCTGATACAAAACTACTCAAGATAGTTAAGTCCAAAGCAGACTGCGAAGAGTTACAAAGGGATCTCACAAAACTGGGTGACTAGGCAACAGAATGGCAGATTAAATTCAGTGTTGATAAATGCAAAGTATGGCACATGGGAACACAATCTCAACTATAAATACAAAATGATGTGGTTTAAATTAGCTGTTACTACTCAAGAAAGAGATCTTGGAGTTATTGCGGATGGTTCTCTGAAAACATCCACAGTGACAGTCAAAGAAGCTAATGGAATGTTAAGAACCATTAGGAAAGGAATAGATTACAACAAGACACTATCATAAAGCCACTACATCAGGGGTCTCAAACTCAAATGACCATGAGGGCCGCATGAGGACTAGTGCACTGGCCCGAGGGCCGCACCACTGACACACACCCTGCCCTCGCTGCCCCGGCTCCGCCCCCACTCCACCCCTTCCAAGAGGTCCCACCCCTGCCCCACCTCCTCCTCTGAGCACGCAGCTCCCCATTCCCTCCTGGAAAGCGCTAGGCACCACCAACAGCTGTTTGGCAAACAAAGCAAGAGCAATACAGGAAGTCCAGAGCTAGAAACACGCGTGGCCCAGCCAGGCAGCAGAGAAGCCTCTGCTTCTGGCCCCTCCCTCCCGCAAACTGCTATGGGGGGGGGGGAAACAGGAAGCCTGGCGGGCCGCAGGGAAGGGCTTCGCGGGCCACATGCGGCCCCCGGGCTGCATGTTTGAGACCCCTGCACTACATTGATGGTACACTCACATCTTGAATACTGTGTGCAGATCTGATCACCCCATCCCCAAAAGATATGTTGGAATTGGAAAAGGTACAGAGACGGGCAACTAAAATTATTAGGGGTATGAAACAGGAGGAGAGATTAAAATGGAAGAGAGACAACTAAGTGGGGATATGATAGAGGTCTATAAAATCTTGACTCGTGAATAAGGAAATGCTATTTAATCCTCCATATAACACAAGAACTAGGGGGTCACCAAATGAAATTAATAGGCAGCAAGTTTTAAAAAAACAAAACAAAAGAAAGTACGTCTTCACACAACACATAGTCAAACAGTGGAACTCTTTTCCAAGGGATGTTGTGAAGGCCAAAACTATAACAGGGTAAAAAAGAAAAGAAAAAAGACACAACTAGATAAGATCCAGGAGCATAGGTCCATCAATGTCTATTAGCCAGGATGGGTAGGGATGCAGCCACTATGCCCTGAGTGTCCTTAGCCTCTGTTCGCTAGAATCTGGGGCTGGATGATAGGGGATGAATCACTTGATGTTTGCCTGTTCTGTTCATTCCCTCTGAAGCACCTGACATCAGTCAATGTCAGAAGACAGGATACAGGGCTAGATGGACCATTGATCTGACCCAGTATGGCTATTCTTACGTAAAAATTAATTATAGTAGTAAAAGTGTTTAGCTCAGAAATTCCCCAAGATAATGAATTCTTAAGATATCTGTGATGTGAGATAATGACCTTGGCAAATAACACATTTTAAAAAACCTTGGCCTACTAGGAAACATTTATATACATATCCCAGTCACAAATCTAGCATTCTAGAGCAAAGTTACTAAAACATAGTCCAATAAACAAATAAGAACATGAGTGACCATATTGGGTCAGACCAAAGATCCATCTTGCCCAGTTCCTGTCTTCTGACAGTGGCCAAGGCCGTAAATGTTCCTTTAATGTGCCCTTCACTTTTCCCTCCACCGCACCCCACTCACCGTTGTCCTTGGTCAGTGTAGACTCAGAGATGCTTTTACGTGAGTTCACTTCCTGGGGGAGGAGGGTGTAGTGGGAGAAGAAGAAAGCATCTTGCTCTTTCATCCAGCCGCTCACTACTCACTCTGTCCACTGTTTGTTGTGCCACTGTTCATTCCACTGCTCTGTTGCCAATGGCTCTGCACTGTCACCTGCTGCCACCAGTCACTGTGATCTCTGTGAGTTGGTCTCTTCGAGGTTCTACCCAGCTCTCAGTGAGGAAAATCACTGCTAGAGCAGGCTGGGCAGTCTCTTTTAAAGAAACACTGTCCCACAGCAGGTCTAAGCACTTAAACCTGATTATCAATAATTTTTGCTTTAGTGGTTATTTAACAAAACAAAAATCGCTATGGAGTCTAATCAGCTCTATCTTTAAACAGTGGAAAGGGGCAGGTCAAATAGTTCTTGTGACTCCTAGGCAAAACACCTGTCCCCGGTCCACTGGGCCTTGGCATCTGAACTCTCTGCTCAGCGAGTGCATTTCAGCTGAGGATGACTCCCTCAATCAGGACAGGGTAAGCACGGTTCTGCTGCTCTTCCCTCATACAGTAAGGATAACAACATTTCATTACCCCCACATTCAATACAAAAGTGATTTGTAACCCAACATCAGCCAAAATTGATCACTTGGGCAACACAGCTCTGTCTGCTGAATACCTAGGCAGAATAGGTGTGTTTATATAAATACAGTCTGGTCCTGAAGCCTCACCCCCCACCCACCCCAATCTCCTCATCAGTAGCTGTCAGCAGAGAGCTTATTTAGACCTTACTTGCGAATCATGATTTGAAATTATTAGGTTGGCCAACATCACCAAAACAAATGTGCCAATCTTGTCATAAAAACAGCTGAGAGAGGAAGCTAATCTTTGTTTATACTTTTCAAACCTATTATGCTTTCAGGTACAGGTATTTTATCATATACTACATATCCTTTTAAAGTGTGTATTAATGTTTCAATTTCAGTTCAAATTTCCAGTCAATGGCTAAATTGGCAACGCTGCATGTAACTAGTTGACAATTGGGATGGGGAGGTGTTGGGGAAATTCTAGGGGAAAGTATAGGGAAATCTCTGCTGTCCATGAGCCACAGGATGCCAGGAATCACATAGTCAAGTGGAGGCAAGATGATCTCCCAAGAGACATGGCCTTCCCCTCTGTCACTTCTGCAGTGGAGAAAAAAGCTTCCCCTTCTCCCTGCAAGGCTTAGAACTCATTTTCATTGCCGCATGAGATTTATTCCCCTGTTGGGAGACAAGGGCCCTATTTTATTAACATGAGATTATATACTGTACAAACACCTACTACACACTGAAGATCAAATCTCACTCAGTTGCAACAGTGTATTCATTGAATCCACAGTGATTTCAGTGAGGTTGCACTAGTGTCAATTAAAGGAGAATTTGGACCAGAGGCAGAACAACACACTTAGCTCTATTATGGATAAACGTGTCACATCGTAAGAGGGCTATGAAATCAGGTGAGAATTTGTCAGATAAGGGGCATGATAAGGAAATATTTTTTGACAGAAATAAAATAAAACTGCCTTTTAAAAGGGTAATCAGATAATAAACAGGACAATTTCTCTACTGTTTCAATTAATCTCTGTGAGTTTGTGTGAATGTAGATGAGATCTCTGTCTACCCGTGGGTTTGTGCAGTGGTGAACTGTTGTGTCACTGACGCACAGGACCATTTGTATGTCAATCTGTGCTATTGGACAGAGTGAAGAAAATCCTAACTGGTTTGCCAACAAAGGATACATCAGTTCCTGGTTGGAATAGTGTCTGATGTGCAATGACAGTCATTGAATTTGATTGAACATGCCTCCTCTTGCTGTCAGTTTCTGAAAACCTGGGCCTTGTGTGATATGTTTGTCCTTTGGATGGGGGTTGATAAAGGTAGCGTGCAGTTTTCTCTGCAGAAGCTGTGCACGCATGCTGTATTTTACATGGTGAAGAAACAATGTTTTCCCACATCCCCTATTTCGATTGCAGGCTCTCTCCCCTTTACACCTTGCCCACATGCTGAGCAGCTGTATAAGTCAGTCTTTTTCTCTCTCTTCTGGTGGATGTACATTATGCACTCGGCTTATGAATAAAAGATCTAGAACAGAATTTCATAACTCGTGAATGTGTATATTTTAATGAATTGTACTTTATGGTATTCAAGCTTTTTGGCTGGCAAGCCCCTTTCTGGGACAAGTCTGCCATTTCATGTTTCTTTATGTATCTTCTTCAAAGTGAAAGATTTTATTACGACTTCTCATTCACAAGACTTGCTGAGTTTCAGCACGTGAGACTTTTACCCTATGTAACTCATACTGCTGTATCAATAGGAAACTTATTTCAACTGATTGCTGTACCTTTTCTTGTCATATTCAGAACTTGGAGCTCTATGTCAGGTTCCAAAGCTCTCTGAGTGATGTGAAGACTGCTGAGTGCTGGAAGTAACCACTGAGCACTATGCATTTTATAGACATTTCTAGAACAACTTATTTTATTTAAAGGTACATTACTTTGGAGCAGCTTGGAGCTTGCACCTTCAAGTACTCTTTTGCTTCCCTGTGAAAAGAAAATGTCACAGGTTTAGATTGGAGATTTGATTGAAATAGCCAGAGTTTGTCTACTGGAGTTGGTGTCTGATTCTCATTTACAGTAAGGCTTCTTTATAGTGTTCTGGCAGTGTATATATAGGGTCCTTAAAATGTACATAAGGCATAGTGTAAATGCTCCCTAGAAATAGCACCATATGCTGTGATCTGCTCCTCTCATAATATAAGCAGGGTTGGGTTGGATCAGGACGTAAATGTGAAACTGCCAAAGAACACCAAGTACTGCAGGATATGGCACTTTTCCCTCCCAGTCATTTCTGACTCAGTGGTGATGTTAGAGAGCACTATGCTGTTGGAATGTGTTGTTTTTTGGGTATCGCATAAAAAATAGATGCTGATCACTTGTAGTCATCAAAGTTCCCAACTCAAATGTCCCAGCCAAATTCAAACTCAGATTGTTATATTCTCCCTCTCAAAATTCTTTACATTTTAGCTGGGTACTATATTCTTCACTTACTATCTTAAACTATTGTGTAGTGTTGGGATGTGCTATTAAACAGCTTTCACATTTCACACTGTAGAATGTAGATACATAAACTGATTCCCGTATATAGTTTGTATATTTGTTTCTAAAGCGGTTCTGAGGGATGGAATGAGATATATTTCTATATATTTACTAAGATTGTTATAGATTTAGGCAAATGTGTACTCTTTACTTTAAATAGTCTGTGTTTCTTTATTAGAGATAGACACCCACAATGTTTGTCTTACACATTAGTCCCGCGAATCCTAGAAAGCCTTAATGTTATTATGCTACTTTGGCAAAAACAATTGCATCTAAACGATGATGTTTCCAGGAATAATGTCGCACCATTGATTGACCATTTTGAGCATAGCTTTCCTGTCACTTTGAAAGCTACCCTTTATGTCAGGACTAAATTTTCCTCCAGGAGTATTGGATGTGGTTCTGGTATTAGTTAAAAGGAAGAACATGTTTCATCTTACTCCTTTCTGATAGGTGCTGTACTACATCTACATTGGATTTCAGATGAGTTGTGGTTTTATACTGGAGTAACTAAGATCATAATTTTATACCTGACCGTATATATGTATGTACCTTTATATATATTATATTTCATACTTGACTGTATGCATATCTCACACCAATATTTGTCTCAGAGACGTGGGAGTTTTACTCTTTTCAGGCTGCATTTAGCTGAATTTGGCTGATGGCTTTTGCTTGGCTTTGAAGCTTTATGTGATGCTTTACTAAGGCAGCAATTGTACCAAAAGAAATTGCATTATATTTCAGCACTGAAAAATCCTGTGTAAAGAAACAAGACCTTGGATTGAATTTATTTCGTTTATTATTTGAAAAGTGTAAATGCATTTCTAAAGCTGTTATGACTAAGATTCTAAAGTAATTGTTCTTTTCAAAGGGCAATTCTGATTAGAATGCTTCAAAAGGACTTAGAATTTAAACACATCAGTGTTAGTAATCACCTGGTATCATTGCCAGAGTACTTTGTGGGAATGTTTACAGGCACCACCACGCTCTTTATTGGAATCTATTTATCATTGAGACACTCAATATAAAGTGAAATGAGGGAGAGTGATCCTGATGCCTCTACAGTACTTCCAAGACATGCCCTCCCAAAAGCTTGGAATTGGAAGTCAGATCTTACTCATGGTAGCATGTTGTTAGTCACTAGGGGCAAATTTAGCTCTGGTATGATCAGGCTCAGCTTTTCTGACCAGTGGTGAGCTGATCCTAAAATTCCCGCCCACTTTGTAGGCCATGATTGGCCTAGTCTAGATTAAGATAAAAGTTGTGTTGTAGAAAATATAAATTAGCAGGTTCCACCTAACATATTTGAGAACTCTAGAGAGTGTATACAAGGCACACTGCTTTTAACAAGTGCTAAACTGAGTTAAATCCTAGTGGAAGCCTACGCATCTACCCAGCCTAAACGCTACACTACCTTGTTTGTACTAGGCTTTTCCAATGTGTTAATTCAGACATGTTAACTAACATGTTCTTAATATCACATCTTTAAATCCTAGTCTAGACAGAGCCTTTGTGATCTTGACATGGCAACTATTAAATTGGGCGAAAAGGACTGCAACTAAGTAATGCAAGATTCCCTATCCTCCTCCCTCTGATGCTCAATTGCAAAACCTCCACAGTATCCACTGAACTGGAATTAGAAGTCAAATCCAGAAATCTAATTGAGGTACTTAACCTGGGAGCCCAGCCATTGCCTCCAACTGAAATCATTTTAAGAAAAAATACAGATTTGAATAAATGTTTAGCTCTCCTAAAACATCAGTTTTAGATTTCATCATTCACTTTTTAAATCATAAGGTATTCAAATAAATGATTTCCCCCCTTTAATTTTGATTCATTAAGTACATCTTTCAAATCCCTGTGTTTGGTGTTTTATGTAAATAAAATCTCAGTCTGGCCTCTGAAATTGCAGGCACAACTTTGAATGAACAATTTTTTATTACCCCAGTTTTGTAAGCACAAAACTGCAGATTGAGTACAGAAATTAGTTTTGAATGCCCCAAGACAGGTATAGACAACTAAACCATGCAAAAACATGGTGATGAAAATGGAGTTGTGCTTAAAACTGTGCCTTTGGTTTTTGAAACTAAGACTCTTATTTGATTATTATACTTTCAGAGAATTCTGAATAGCATTTGTTTTTGGGTTAAGATGATGTGAAAGGCATAGGATCTGCCTTTCAATGCATACATAATTTCAGAGTGATGTTTGTTGTAAACAGTTACTACATGTACAATTATGTCTTTGATTTAACAAAGCATTTAAGCATGTGCTTAAGACCTGATTTAACTTTAAGCATGTTTTTAATTTTTTACTGAATAAGAATGGACTTGAATATGTGTTTTCTGATTGGGGACCTATATAATTGGTATTTTCTTTGTATTTTGGATTTAATTTGAATAGCTGAAAACAAAAGGCAAAAATAGTTCACACCACAATGGTTCCTGGATAAAAGTTGAAAGCTAGCTAAAGACGACTGCAGAATTAGTCATCATGTAACTGTAATTATATCTACAAACCATAAGGTGGTGCTGTAAGCATGCTAAATAATATACTAAGACTAAATAGCAGAGGTAACAAAGAGTCCTGTGGCACCTTAAAGACTATAAAGTTTAGAAGCATAAGCTTTCGTGGGCTAATACCCACTTCGTCGGATGCAAGCAGTGGAAGTGTCCAAAGGCAGGTATAGATAAATAGTCAGGAATCGGGTAGGAGGTAACAAGGTTAGTCCAATCAGGCTGAACCAGCTTGTTATCTCAAATCAGGGAGGGTGAGATATTCTTCCAGCAGCTGAATTGAAGGTGTGAACTCGGAGGGAGGAGAAGCTGTTTTTGTAATTAGCAAGCCACTCAAGGTCTTTGTTCAGTCCCAGATTGATTGTGTTAAATTTGCAAATGAATTGCAGCTCTGAAGTTTCTCTTTGCAGTCTGGTCTTGAAGTTTTTTTGCTGCAGTATGGTGACTTTTTTAAATCTGTAATTGTGTGTGCAGGCAGGTTGAAGTGTTCTCCTACAGGTTTTTGTATATTGCCATTCCTGGCACACAGACAACCGGCCAACCGTAAGCAGATTCTCACCAGCAACAGCACACTGCACCACAATAACTCCAACTCAGGAACCAATCCATGCAACAAACCTTGATGCCAACTCTGCCCACATATCTACACCAGCAACACCATCACAGGACCTAACCAGATCACCCATACCATCACTGGTTCATTCACCTGCACATCTACCAATGTCCCTCTGCAATGTACATCGGCCAAACTGGACAGTCCCTACGAAAAAGGATAAATGGACACAAATCAGATATCAGGAATGGCAATATACAAAAACCTGTAGGATAACACTTCAACCTGCCTGGACACACAATTACAGATTTAAAAGTCACCATACTGCAGCAAAAAAACTTCAAGACCAGACTGCAAAGAGAAACTGCAGAGCTGCAATTCATTTGCAAATTTAACACAATCAATCTGGGACTGAACAAAGACCTTGAGTGGCTTGCTAATTACAAAAACAGCTTCTCTTCCCTCCAAGTTCACACCGTCAATTCAGCTGCTGGAAGAATATCTCACCCTCCCTGATTTGAGATAACAAGCTGGTTCAGCCTGATTGGACTAACCTTATTACCTCTTACCTGATTCCTGACTATTTATCTATACCTTCCTCTGGACACTTCCACTGCTTGCATCCGACGAAGTGGGTATTAGCCCAGGAAAGCTTATGCTTCTAAACTTTATGGTTAGTCTTTAAGGTGCCACAGGACTCTTTGTTACCTCTGCTATTCCAGACTAACACGGCTACCTCTCTGATTCTAAGACTAAATAGGTTAGTCTTGCACTCTGAAAAAAGTTACTGAAGCTACAACAACAGGTTAATGTGTTGGTTGAAGAGGCTGAATTAAATATAAATAAGCAATGAGAAGTTTATAAATTTGCTGACTGTGTAAAGTGACCTGGACATTTTTAGTAGGGTGCTGATTAAATGAGGCATTATACATGGAGATGCTTGTATTTTACAACAAATTATATATTAAAACGGTTTAAAATGTGAATTAAAAGTTGAGCGTGCCTGTCTGAAATCAGTGTTTAAGTACTGCAGATTGTCTGATTGATATGAATTCTATACATTAGTTGGCACCCGATTTTGGCCATGTTTAAATATACTCCGGCTGATGCTGATGTGACCTACACTGTTGTGAATCATAACTTCAGTGGAAGCCAATAGAGTTACCCTGGAGTGAAATCAGAAACTGCCTCATAATAAAGGAAGTAAAATATTTCTTAAGTTATTGGTTCACTTTTCATTCAGCAAGGTGATTGTTTCATGCATATTTATGAGTCAAGAAATTTATTAATTTTGTCGAAGGACTTACCTAGTTTGGGAAAGTGAGCAATGTTTGAAAATGTTTCAGCTAATGTGTGTTAATTAACATATTGTATACCATGTAGCACATATAGTAGACGAAGACAGTGGTGTTTGAAAATGTGTTAGGTGGTCATAGTCAATTCTAGGGTCTACACAGGGCCAAATAGAAACTATCATGGTTGAACTATTGGAAAACAATGGCCGTGATTCTCCCCTGTTTCACTGATGACAGTTCTACAATGGTGTGAGTCCACCAACTTCACTGGAGTTAATGCCTATTTACACCATCACAGGTAAAAGCAGAATAAGACCTTCAGTTAAATGGCGCAAGTTATATTTATCGCACTGCTTGAAGGTTTGCTCAAAATGACAATGGCCCAATAAAGCTGATATACCAGTAAAATGCAGCTTAATTAACACATACTATCTAAACTGTTTTCAAACATTGCCCATTTTTTCAACCTCACAAGCCCTTTGATAAAGTCCTCATGGTTATTTTTAACTCCTATGTTAGAAATCCCCTACAAATTAGTTTAACTATGAAATTACAGTTCAGGGGCAAAATTGTGCACCTATTCTAATTATTTAAAAAAAACCCTTGCTTCTCTCTTGCCTATTCCACATATTTTTTTAATAATATGTCCCAGTAAATTCTGTGTCAGGGAACTGAAAGAGAACCTACCGTGATAATATATAGAAAAGTTCATTTTGAGTCCTTACGTATTCGATCGTTTTGCTCTATTTATCTATGTGTCCCTAAGTAAAATCACATTTGATTCTGTGCTGTATAGGTGGATGATTTTTTTGTGTTATAGGAGAAATATATGTAATGCTAAAGGATTAATGAAAAAAACCCTGTGCTTAGAACAGGAAAGAACTTTATTTGAACTTTTAAAAACAGAGGTCTGCAAAAGAAGCAGCAACTGGAATTTCTTTGTCCAGACAGAGGATTAAATGGAAAGTCATAGTTCAGCCTTCCCTGGAGGAGATTCTGGCTGCCTTGGGAATAGCTGTCTGTGGCAGCATTGGTCAGTGCTGTTGCTTCTGTAACTTGTTAAAAAAGAAAAATGAATCAGAAAGTCCCCCCTCTAGGTTCTTCTGTTTTCTCAAAGCCATATTCCTTTAAGATGATGTAATAGTCATTTCCCTGGATGGTTTCTTCCCTGCACTGCTGAAACAACAGCATCTGAACTGCACTGGGAACTGTGGAACCACCCAGCTCAGCAGCCAGAGCAGCAGCTCGGGCAGCAAGAGCAGATCTGGGCATCCTTTCAGACTGCTGCAGGCTTGTCTTCTCTACCCCTTGCTGGGAACATGGGAGCTTCTTTGCCCTTCCTGTCAGGCAGGATACCACTTTGGGAACCCTCTGAAATATGTCAGTTCTTTCCTCAGATTCTGGGGTTTCTGCAAGTCATCTAAACCACGGTCCTTTCTGAAACTCTTTCTTTTAAGGATCCTGACTGGGATTTATTTTGTTTTTTTTTCCTTCTCAGATATTGTTACATATATTGGTTTTTCATCGTTACCCATCCTGGTTAACTTTCCTCTGACTCAGTTTAACTGTTGAGATCTACATGGATGGCTATTAAGAGCACTTTTCTTACCTTTTCTGTCCCTTTCTGGGGGTTGGATTTGATATTAACTGGACTCAGTGTGCCTGTGTGTGTTCTGATTACTCTGAAAAAATTCTTTCCTTCACAAGAGCTATACATTAACTGTAACCAAGGTAAGATTTGATGCTCTCTCATTCTCATCTGTAAAGGCTCTAAATTAGCCACTTGTTTAAAGCTGAGGTATGTATTTTCTTGTTAACAAAATGTTGCCATATGTATCTCCACCCCCAAACATGTTAATTATTGCTTGGGGAGGAAAAAAAAAACTTGTCAAAAATGTATTTAGCAAAAGATCTTGATTTTCTGTTCTGCAATCAGTACTAGAGGGGGCTTTGTGAACTGACCTAATTCCCTCTGTTTTAACTTTTTTGATGCTTAGGGAAATAATTGTCTTATTTTGTTTTCCCCCTTTAACAGACTTGTGAATAATCGTAGGCTTGGCTTGATCTTGATTTTTTGGGACTTTGTTGGAAGATATGATTACATTTCATGAAGTTATTGCTCTCCATCCATTGTTTAGGTTTTAAGCTGCTTTGCCAGCTTCCGTGACATAATCACTTTTGGACAATTCTGATCTTTTAAAAATACATTCACTTTTTGTCCACCCCTTTTTTAAATATTATGAGCCCTTTTGTGAGTCTGGTGGAGGAGCCTCCTTCTACTCTTTGATGTGATTGATAGTCCTGCCATTCCTTGTGGCTGATTTTTGTTTTAAAATACAATGGCTTTGAGTGGAAACTGCAGGACTTACCTCCCTCCTAGAGAACAAGGGGCTGGTCTACACTCCTTCCCAGAGGTGGTGGAGCTAAACGTAGGTGGTCAAGTCTACTTCACTCGCCATTCCACCTTGGTGGGCATCCCCCACTCCTTGCTGTGGAAAATGTTCACCCCCAAGAGAGAGACAGCCAGTGATCTAGCTAAGGACTCCAAGGGAAGGTTCTTCATTGATAGAGATGGTTTCCTCTTCCGCTACATTCTGGACTATCTCAGGGACAAGCAAGTGGTCCTGCCAGATCACTTCCCAGAAAAGGGAAGGCTCAAAAGGGAAGCTGAATATTTTCAGCTCCCAGACTTGGTCAAACTCCTAACTCCTGATGATGTCAAGCAAAGCCCCGATGACTATTGCCACAGCGACTACGAGGAGGTCTCCCAAGGCAGTGACACAAGAATATGCCCCCCATCATCGCTCTTACCTTCAGATCGAAAATGGGGTTTCATTACCATTGGGTACAGAGGGTCGTGCACCATGGGCAGAGAGAGCCAAGCTGATGCCAAGTTCAGGAGAGTCCCGAGGATTTTGGTTTGTGGAAGGATTGCTCTAGTCAAAGAGGTCTTTGGAGAAAGTTTGAATGAGAGTAGAGACCCAGACAGGGCACCGGAAAGATACACCTCCAGGTTCTATCTCAAGTTCAAGCACCTGGAGAGGGCTTTTGACATGTTGTCAGAATGTGGATTCCACATGGTGGCCTGCAATTCCTCAGTGACGGCTTCTTTTGTCAATCAGTACACAGATGATAAAGTCTGGTCCAGCTACACTGAATATGTCTTCTACCGTAAGTACAAGAGATTTATAGGGAAAAATAATTATCAGGTTAAAGCCTGTCTCATTTGGTGTGCATTTCATTTTCAGAGCACTAGCAGGTTTGATTTCATTGTCTCTGCAGCTGATGGAAGTTCTCTTCTGACAAAACAGAATGGAAGGGGATATGCTTTATTTTAAGCTTTTAAAATGTAAATGAACACTGAACTCAGTGGTGTGGTCTTGGCTAGGGGGCAGCACAGACTGCAAAAAGCACCTTTTTTCCCCACAACCCAAAGGTATTGCTATCTGAGGCTTTGTGAATCAGCCATTTGACTGCCTTACACATTTCCTGAGTACTCTCTGGATGTAATGTAAGCCTTGCAAACACACTGTAGATTTAATTACAGAAAATCTTCAAATGAGATTCAATATACAAAGGTAATAGATGTTTGATAATAGGCACAGTCAGTCAAGCCATCTGTCGACAAGACTGACACACACACATGCAGGGAAGTGGAAAAAATACAATCATGCTCGCTCCTTTTCAACAGGATCTTTTCCAGAACCAACTTATGTTCTTTAAAATGAGGATTCAGTGAATAGATAGGCAGGTGGCTAAATGCTATTGTGAAACGTTACGAAAAGCAGACCCTTCCTAACTAGATGGATATGTCCTACTAACTGGAATCACATCCGTTCACATACTGCTCTACTAATTTTGATCTGATAGCTCTAGCAGGCTCATTAACTTCCTAAATTGATATTCAGCCAGGGACACTGTTACCAATGGTAACATCAGGGTAATTTTGATTCCATAATCCTGTATCAGAAAATCATTCCACAGCTCTGAGAATTAAATATTCTAGGAATAGGGTAGGCTATTTTACTTTTACTTCAAAAAGGTAAAGGGGAGAATGTTTCCCTAGTTAATTTGCACAAGTGGATTTTATCATCTTTCAATGATCATGTGTTGGGCAAAGGGATAGAAAGGTGAACAGCTACTTGTCTCACCTGCTACACTGTATAACTATTGTAGTCAGTATATCCCCAGTAACCTGAAGAGTTGACTGTGTTGAAAGATGCCTAGAACTTGAGTAGTTTATTGACATGTAATAAACTACAATGCAACACTAGGTTGAGTGCCGTCTATTCCTATTACTGAGCTTAACAGGCAGCCCAAATCTGCTTATGTAATAGTGCTTAAGTTAGCTTTCCAAAGAAGCCTTCCGTATTTTTGATATGAATAGATTTATTGAAAATTAGTTTTATATCAGGACTTCTTAGTAAAATACTTCTGAGGTCTTGGATCAGCTCAAACTCAGGCTGAGCTGGATGATTTATATTACTAGGTTTCTAATATTTGAAGTTAATATCTGACATGAAGTTACAGTAGAATTAGTATCATTCCAGAAATGTATGGTGATAAATCCTATTTAAATTCTTTTAAAAATCAGAAAAATCTATAAGCTTGCTGGAATTTTACCAACTACTTTAAAACCTGAAGCAGGACCCAAATAATGTTATATTAATTAGGAAATAGAGATCACGAATATCTTTTATTCATATTCTTCAGAATTTTATCCTTCATGGACTGCTAGTTATTGGCTTTCTTTTTGTGATTATTAGTGATGATGTTTAGATACCAAGGTGATAAAGGCCTTAAAAATATCTGAGGAAAAAAAGAGAGAGTGTGTGTATAATGAGCTTGATCTAACCATGTTTCCCTTGTCCATCAATACAGGCCTGATCCAAACCTATTGAAGTCCCTGGAAAAACTTTCATTGAATTCAACAGGATTTGTGTCTGACCCTATCCGAACACACTCAGTTTTGTGGATGTTTGAAATTCTAATCTAGATCCAGACCTGAATTTTTTAAATGGTCCCTATCTGTATAATGGGCCAAACCAATGACCATGATGTAAACTCATCTTGCTCAGTCTAGATCCAATTCAGACTATTGTGACTAGTTTGTCTCCAGTTACTATAACAATTGGTATTGTTGAACTGCAGGGGTTTTGAAAGCTGCAGGTTCATAATCTGGTCATGGGCAGAGCTAATGTAAGAACAGAGGCAATACATATTGGTTATGTATAGAGTGGAAAAAACCCTTTCACATTTAATCTCCAAAAGTCATTTTTTGAAAGTTTTAAGGACCAGTAAAATTGACAGCTGGCTTTCTAGTGGGACATTACAACTTCTGTGCAGCTGCTTAGCCATAATTATTTAATTAGAAGCTGCCAACTGTGCCTATATAAGCATTAATTAATCAAGCTGTTGTACTCAGGTTAATGGGCCAAAACCATGAGAGGTGGTCTAAAGCAACTAGTTACTGTAGTTATGTGCTAAGATGTTCTTAGGAGAGCAACTTAACTACCTCCTGTGAGAATGTAAAGCTCAGGTGGGGAATGGACACAAAAGAGGTTCATTTTTAAAAGAAAGACAAATGGAGGGGAAAAACTATGTTGGTCTCTGATAATGTATGTTCCAGATGCTTGGAATTTGAAAGCCCATAGCTGGCATGCAGATAAAGAATATCCTGCATGTGGAAGTTAATTCATTTGAAAGTAATGAGATGGACCAAAGACAAGTATGCAAAGTGGAAGTTTTCCAGATAAGTCAATAGCTACATATTGTGCAGTCAACAAAATGTAATGTTAATTCTAAGGGACATGTATGCATATGCAGGTACCATTTAAGGCTAATGGGAGATTCATGTTCTCAATGGGTGAAATTTAACCAGAATTTCAGGGATCACAGACAGTATCCAACACCACAAGCCTGCAGCTGTGTTGCTGAGAAGGGCTGCAGAGCAATGACTGTGCAACATCCCTCCCCCTTGTGTGCAGTGCAGCTGGGCTCCACTCCAGTTTCAAATAGGCCAGTGCAAAGGGGATTTTGGAGACAGGCTATGTTTGTACAGTGGGTCCACAATTAAACAGATCCAGGGACTGCAGTATCTATGTAGGGAGTATGCAATTCCTTCTCAGAGGTGGGACAGTAGTTAAAAATGAAGGATAGATTTCTTTTCTCTTATTCCATCCTCCAGTTGTCCTGTGCTAAGGCTGTTTAAGCAGAGTTTATATTGGCGAAGGGTGAATTTGATCCAGTGAGAAGAGTATCAACCTTTGATGTGCTTTCTTTACTACTAAGTACAGATAGTCCTAAATTAACACCTTACATCCCAACACCCTGATCCTTTAGTGTTCACCCTCTGCACTTGGATTTTCCTTTTTGAAATGTTTTCAATCTTTACCATAGACTGAACCAAAAGCTTGGGTTTGGATACCCCTTAAACTTTGGTGTGTTTTGAAATCTGGAACTAGGTCAGAATTTTGTGACTTGAGTCCCTCTAATTTTAAGGCAATGTGTACAGACTTCCCCCCTTTTATTTCAGGAGCAGATTACAAAGTAAACCTTTCCATTTGATTCCAAAATTACACCCCTGCCAGAGCAGTTGGCTTGGGTCTCACACAAAGATATCTGTGAGTTCTTAAACCTGACGTAGGAGAGAAGAGGTTGGAAAACTGAAAAGCCCCAGTTTTAAACATTAGTTCAGTGGCTCCCAATTTGTGTGTGTGCATTTGTGTACTAGAGTGTTTCGGGGTTACAGGGCAGAGGAGAAGTGAAGTGGGTTGGGGAAAGCTACATGATGCATATCCATTCTGCTCCTACTGCAAACAAGTCTGCTGCTGTAAGTAAAGTAGCAGGTGGTTTCTTTAAAGCCACTGGCACTAACCATCTCTCCTGGCTCCTCAGTGGCCTCTCATGTAGTTGGCTGTGGGAATAGCTCACATACAAATGGCTGCAAGTCTATACTATAACCTGCCATTCTAAGCTCCTGTTCTCTCTTGCAGCTCTCAATTTAGCTGTGCGTAGCACCAACCAATAACCCAATACATACCCCAAGTGACAGGTAGCTTTCTGTTGAGTTGGAGGAGTGGAGAGTCAATGAAAAAGAAAAAACACAAAAAAGCTGGGAGGGAAAAGAAGAGAAAATACAGAAAAGAACTGGAGAGAGAGCACAAATGAACAGACAGACAGACAGATGAGACTGTAACAACTGCCAAAACATGGTGAAAGGGGATTTGGTAGTAGTGTCCATCCTCCAGTATAGTCTTATGATTTTCCAACAAGAAAAGATTGGAGGAGCCACTGAACTAGATTAGATTATTGTCCACATAATGAGTGCAGAGAAACATGCAAATAAATTATTCTTCAAGCCATTTTCCAAAATCTAACCACGCATGAAAGTTACTTTTAAATTTAAGGAAATTATGCACATTTCCTTAAGCCTGGCCTTGAGTAGGCCACTTAATAGCCATGCACACAGAGCATCTCAAGTAGCTGTAATGTTCAAAGGAAGCTTTGAAACATCCATGGCAATATGACTGTAGGCCTAAAATTAATTGACAGGATTCTTGCTCCTTAAAGACATGCTCTGCCGCCACTCATTATGGCAGGAGTTGTAGATTTTAGCCCCATTCTCACCTTATCTTATTAACAAAATAATGTTCGTTGGGGCATTTTTCTACTTTGTTGATAGCAGTTTGGTATAAAGAGATGGAGTACTCTCAAATTATCTTCAGTTTAATGATCATATCCTAGTAAGTGGGGTTGGATGGGGGAAGAAGTAAAGTAATCGGTAGCCACTTAGAATTTAGCTCGATGGACTTAAACTGAAAGTGCAAATCTCATATATATAATCTGTATAGTATTCATATGGCATATTTTACCCGAGATTCATGTAACCAGCTGCAGCAGCAGGTCAGTGTTTTCATGTGAATACAGCTGAAAGAGCATTTAATTAGTGTGTGTCTGTACAATCTATAAATAACTTGAGCCTCAAGGCAAAAGTTTGACAAACAAAATTCAATGCAAATGTATTTTGAAATCCACAAGATATAAAACCACATGGATTAGGCATAGAAGAAAAGGCTATTAAATTATCTTATCCATCTTTCTTTCTCTTCAAATGGTTCTCTTTAGTATATTGTCTAGTATTTTCTTCAGTCTAATTTTAAATGGCTTCAGTGAAGAGGATCAAAATTACCAGAAAAATAACAAAATGAAACCAGGCCCTGAGAATGATTCAGTCTTCAGTTCCTGCTGATGTGAGATGTTCATCGCCCCTATCCACCCATCGTGTTGCCTTCAGTTCATCATCATCATCATCTGTGTTGCTTATTCTATGGATGGGTGAAAAGCTTATTCAGCAGTGTTTTTTGTCCATCATGCTGAATAAGAGGCTTGTCTGAAGTCTCAGTAGGCTTCACTTCCGCACCTTGATGAGTGTGATTTTGTTAGCCAGCTTTATGAGAGTGTGATTCTGCTTATGTTACCACCAAATTAGGAGATTTCAAGGGCCCTGCTCAGAGGCACTGTATCAAATTTGGGTGAAGGTCAAATTGTGTCCGATTTGTTATCTAGACTGAATAGGGTGCTCTTGAGAATTTTACCATATGGAACAGTTTGGCTAGCTCACTGATCAGAAGTTTGATTATTTAGGTGTTGATACATAACCTGAATAATCTCATTATTCTAATCTGATTATAAGAAAATTGATCCAAAGGTTTAGGTCTCATCTCAGCAATTATGTGAAACAAACTCTCAAAAAGTGGTTTTGCTGGTTTTAAGGAGTCTAACCTCATTGTTTTGTCTTCATGCTTCTCCGGTCATATTAAACTATATCTAGTTATTGTTGTTAAGGAGATTTAAAGTAGGAGATGGCCATATTGCTGCAGGGGTGAAAGTAACATAAAAGCGATACCAGTATAGGGGCCCGACTCTGGGCTGCCAGAAGGGGTGGAGCCTCAGACAGAAGGGGCGTGGCTGGGGTCAGCCTCTCCCTGCCAGCCCATCTGCCCATCTGCCTGGCCCGTGGCAGTTTAAAGGGTCTGGGACTCTAGCTGCTGCAATGGTTGTAGTGCCCGGGAGCCCTGGGCCCTTTTAAATCACTGGATGCCGGAACAGCTGCCCCTTTTGCTTCCCCAATCAGTGGCCCTGGTGTGGGGGGGGCAAAAGGGGCAGCAATCTTAAAGTACTGCCACGGCAGTGCTTTAAGGAGGATCCGTAAAGAGCTGCCGTGACAACGCTTTAATGTCACTGCCTCTTTTGCCTCCCTCTGTCAGTGGCCCCAGTTAGCTGTGTACAGGCCAGTACCGTCGGCCACTTCTTACTGGTGCGCTGTACTGAACTGTACTGGCCTACTTTCACCCCTGTATCAGTGCCTTTCTAGATACACAGTACTTACTGTGAGGAGTAGTTATCTTAAATCTCACCTTGGACATACCTATGTAGACTTGCATGTTTAGTTTAAATAAACAGACCTATCATGTTGCTGTAATTAAAAATACCATGTAATTCCAGGTCCAAAATTATTCCACATTGGGGAATGTAATTTTTACTGGCCTGCTTCAGTGTCAGGTTGATTTCTGGGTGGATTCACCACAAGCAAAGGCACTCGGTATTGTTACCTAACTCTCCATTGGGGAAGAAGAGTTTTAGTTAAGGGCCTGCCAAATTCAGGGCTGTGAAAAACTCATCACAGACCATGAATCAGAGAGGTAGCCGTGTTAGTCTGGGTTTGCAGAAGCGGCAAAGAGTCCCGTGGCACCTTAAAGACTAACAAAAGTATCGAAGCATAAGCTTTTGTGGGCTAGTACCCACTTCACCAGATGTAAGACCATGAAGTCTGAAGGGCCCAGCTCTGAAGGCAGCAGAACAGAAGTAAGGATGGCAGTTCCATATCATTGCTATCCTTCCTTCTGTGCTGCCGCCGGTGGTGGTGGTGCTGAGTTCAGAGGTGGGTTCCTGTCTAGCAGCCGCTGCTCTCTGGCCATCCCAGTTCTGAAGACAGCGCCACCTGCAGCAGCAGTGCAGAAGTAAGGGTGTCAGTACTGCAACCCCACCTACAATAATCTTGCGACCTCCTGCAACCCATCTTTGGTTCAAAACCCCTAGAGTCACAACACTGAAATTTCAGATTTAAATAGCTGAAATCATGAAATTTACAATTTTTAACATGTTATGATTGTGAAATTGACCAAAATGGACTGTGAATTTGGTAGGGCCCTAGTTATAGTTAGTACTCTTGTGGAGTCCCACAGGCGGAGGCTGCATCCTTTTGCTGACTTTCTGCTGGTTATTCGAACCTTCTGTCACTTGGGCTCTCTAACTTTGTGTGGTAATTTGCATGATTGTGTTGGGTCATATTGTGCAACCAGCTTTTATGCAGAACAAGCCAATGATGAAATCTTAAAAGTAGGTATCATGATCTGTATGGAAAAATCCCATAGAATTTAACAAAGGTAAACACAATAGGGTTGTATGGTAATGTAATTCTTCTAGAAATTACTCTAGAGACCTATAGAATTTAATAAAGGGTGATCACCTCTCTATAGGTATTTTAACCATCCTATAAAAGGGGTATAGTTCTTTATGAATCCCTATAGGATGGTTTGAGGAATCTTTAAAAAGGTTATAATTCTCTAATTATTTAGGGGCTTTTCCATGAAATGATGTGGTCCTTTCTAATCTGAAAAGGGACTATGTAAAAATGGCATTTTATGTAATGCTACTGATCTGCTGTGTATCCCAGCTCATATTGGCTTACTTTAGTGACAAAACATTTTTACTACTCTTTCCTTTTGGTTAGCAGTGCAAGTGTGCAACAAGTTGAGGAATGTGAGCTGAATTCTCTTTTGGCTTGGGTATCATCAACAAAAAAGTTAACTAAACTTTAAGGATCTAATCTAAATACCAGTGAAGTCAGTGGATGAAGCCCAACGTGCAAAGCAAATTTTTTCCTTCAATTATGCCTTCTAAGCCTGTATTTCTGCACTGGTGTTAACAGGTATAATTCAGGACAGAATCTGATTTGCAGAATCTTTATTGCTGCTGCTTGTGTACAAGGCATAAATAATGTGGTTTGAGTTTCAGTGCCCAGCTTGAGTTTTCAGGACTGGCAGTTAGAAAAACCCATCATTTTAATAGTAAACTAATCACATTTGATCTGGATGTCATTGAGAGGTACTAAACATGGGAGATCTCAACAATGCCAGTTTCACAGTTTCACTTTTGCTATTAGAATTCCATTGTTATTTATATAATATATGTAATAGTTCTCTGGGGAGTTTTAGCACCAATCTCCCTGGAAAAGACGTGAAAGAAAGGAACCCTAACACTGAACTCTCTGAAGAGACTGCGGGAGGAAAAATTCCAGTTGCTAGGTTCCCTGAAGAGAATAGAATTATAGAAATTAGAAATGGAAATCTTTGACTGTCATTTTATATGTTCCCCGAGGACCAGTTCAAAATTGTTCTCAACAATCTGTTCTCTGGTGCTTTTTCCAGTCTGATGACTTCAGTTTTGTTTTGTTTTTTTAAGTTGGCTGGAGTGTAGCTGTGGTTCTTTAAGAGAAACTAAATTGGAAAGAATAAAAGAGCAAGAATGAGAGAGCACAGTGAAGCTACTTATTTTAATTAGATTTTAACAAATTTACAAAAATATACAGACAAATGTTTCACTGTGGCAATTGTTTTCCATTACTCTGGAATGGTTGGAATTTTTAGCAGCAGCATATTCCTGTACTTCTCATTTTTGCAGCTTTTCAAAGGGTAAAGTAATGTACAGCACACTTAGAAACGTGAAGAACGATTTAAATTACATGTTCAGAATGAATTAGAGTAACCTTTTATGAATCTTACCATAAAATGTATTCTTCTTGGTAAAGAAGGAAAATAGTTATTGAGTGGGTTAGAGTTGATGGAGTGATTTAAATTGTCTCTAAAAATGAAGTGGGGAGTGAGTATGCCATGCTGAAGAATATCACGAGTGATTTTTCATTATCACTTTCAGAGGATGTGAACAAGTTAATATAGGGATCAAAATAAACAAAATCGAAGACAAATACTAAGCCATATGACACTACCTATTTTAAGCAAATTTTCCTATTAAAATCATATGCATTAAGTCAGTATATTACACATGTAGTGAGCCATATTGTGCTATTATGACTCATTAAAATAGTCCTACTTAAAAATTAATGTCTCAATATGCCCCATTCTTTGCCTGATTTTTAGAGTTCCTGAGCCCCTTCTAGTTCCCAATGAAATCAGAACACACAAACTCTGTCAAGTAAAATGTAAAAGTACAATAAGGAAGGCCAAGAAAGAATTTGAGGAGCAGCTTGCTAAAGATGCAAAAAACTAATTATAAACAGTTTTTTAAGTACATCAGAAGCAGAAAGTCTGCCAAAGAGGCAGTGGGGCTGCTAGATGACAAGGGTATTAAAGGAGCACTCAGGGAAGACAAGGCTATTACAGAGACGCTAAGTGAATTATTTGCATCAGTCGTCACTGTAGAGGATGTGGGAGGAATACCTACATCAGTTATTCTTTTTGGGTGACAGATCTGAAGTACTGTCCCAGATTGATGTATCAATAGAGGAGGTTTTGAACAAATTGACAAACTAAACAGTAATAAGTCACCAGGACTAGATGGTATTCACCTAAGGGCTCTGAAGGAACTCAGATATGAAATTGCAGAATTACTAACTGTAGTATGTAACCTGTCACTGAAATTAGCCTCAGTACCAAATGACTGGAAGAGGTGATCCTGGGAATTGCAGGTTAGTCTAACTTCAGTACCCGATAAATTGGTAGAAACTGTCGTAAAGAACAGAATGATCAGACACCTAGATAAACACAATTTGTTGGGAAAGAGTCAGCGTGGATTTTGTAAAAGAAAGTTATGCCTCAGAATGTATTACAATTCTTTGAGGAAGTCAACAGGATTGTGGATAAAGGTGATCCAGTCGATATAGAGTACTTGGATTATCAGCGAGTTTTTGTCAAGGTCCCTCACCAAAGGCTCTTAAGGAAACTAAATAGCCATGGGATGAAAGGGAAGGTCCTCTTGTGAATCATCACTGGCTGAAATATAGGGGAAATAAATTTCGGAATAAATGGTAAGTTTTCACAATGGAGCGAGATGAACAGCGGGGTGTCCCATGGATCCGTTGTGGGACCTGTTCTGTACATTCCCCCTGAAGCTTTGGCAAGGACCCCTGTAAGAGATAGGATGCTAGCCAAGATGATCATGCTCTGACCCAATATGACATCTCTTATGTCCTTGGCAGTAGCAAAATGCATGCTATTATTCCTGGTTTCCACAGGAAAGCTTGTTGTATTAGCCTTCTAATAATATTTTAAAAGGTAACTAATAATACGATGACGTGATAAAATTTTTACATTTTAATACCTGGTTATGGGCATTGTTGAGATACCCATAAATATACACATTTCCGTTAGAATGTAATCTCACTGATCACTTTTTATTGAATATCAATCACGTATGTGCCTTTTTATGTGTAAGCTGAATGTTGATGTTGAACACTCTACAGCTGTAGTAGACAAACAGGCTTACATTGGTAATATTAATAATTTTCTAGTGCTTTTTCAGAATCTTCTGGCAAAATGATTAGCAATTTGTAGTGGCTCATTGATTAGCTGCTGCAGGCAGTCAAAAAACCCTCTATAAAATAATGATAATAAAGAAAACCCTGGCCATCTTGGTTTCTAATCCATCTTAAAACCCCTTTATAAAAATGACCTTATTTAATGAACAGCTGAACACTGTGCTTCAGCTGATTACTGGAGTGTTCTGTTTGCTTCCTTTGGGCTCCTGAGACTACTGAATATGGTGCTCTGAGCATGGTCAGCACTTTGCTCTAGGTGTTGAGTGCCTAGATGATTTTTACATTGCTTGGTAGTGACTCCTGGGAAGAAAATACTTAGTACTGTAATGTACCTGTTAGTTTTAAAAGCAAGAGGCCCTGATGAAGTAATATCAAATGGCATCTAAGTGATGTTCAGCAGAAAGGAAGGGGAGAGCTTTGAATTCATCATGCTATTTTAGTCCCCATTAAATAAAGTTTTCCCTAGAGTCGATATGTGAATTACTTCAGTATACTAAGAGGCTTAAGAAACAATTGCTGTTTTTCATTTTTCACCATTTCAAACATCCTAAACTTTTATTTTATTTATGTTGCAAACATTCTTAGAAATATGGTTGGTGCTCTCTGTTTATTATGGAGGTTTAAAATGCCCCTTTGAACTCCTGGAGGCAAAATTATTGAATAGGGTTTGTGTGTTTGCTGGGTTTTTTTTGTTTTGTTTTGTTTTTTGTAAATTTGGCAGCTCAGTGGCTAGACAGTGGGTATTGTTAATCTCCTTTACTGTGCTTTCCGAACACCGTAACCAATTCACTTTACCAGCTCTCTTTTTATTATAACTGGTCCTTAAAATATTGCTCCTCCCATTGAAACTACTTTTTGTAACCTTAGGAATAGTTTGAAGCCTGCTTTCCATATTCTAAATCCCCCCCCCCCCCAAAAAAAAAAATCTAGCCCCTGTTTCTCACCCATGGTTCTGACATGAAAGTTTTGGGCTTGATATGGAGGTTCCATGATTGACATGAAGATTTTGGGATGTAATTGTTATAGAGATCACATGGTGCATTTCAGGGGTAATGTAATCTTGCAGTCTGAGGGTGATCTAAATCTAAACAGCGTTAGTTTGGGAATGGAGTTCCAAACTCTCTCTGGGTTTCTAAGCCTCTATCCAGATTTATACAGAGGAGCATTCCCACTCTCTGCAAACCTTTGGAGGGAACCTTAGCCCCATTTCAAGTGAACATGGATTAAGTTTCCAGCACATTTCATATTTTTATATCAAAGCCAAATCAAGTTGAAACAGAATAAATGAAACAGTGGTTTGACCAAATTTTGCATAAGTTTTTAAGTTTGTTCAAAGTCAAAATCTCAGAGCAAAATTTGATGAGTGAGACTTTGCTGGGATAGAACCTGAAGAAGTTTATGCATGTGCCCCTTTTAAGGGAACCTAGTGAGTTCCTCTTAGCTCAGAGTTGTAATTGATAATATTGAATGGTTCAGATATTTATTGCCATATTTCCAAAGGTTGTCATGAGAGCTGCATTTGAAAGCATAGTTGGCTTGCTGCAGATGTACACTTTGTATACTCCTTTCAAAATGTGATTATTGATAATCCACTGAACCTATGTGTAAAAATGTCCACATCTAACATGCATGCAGATTGTTTTCCTTATTGAAGTTAGACAGATTTTTTTGTCTCACTGTGTGAATGTTTTAGGAACTTCATTAAAAAGAAGGCTTGTCATTCTTAAAAAAGTTTAAAGATGCTGAAAAACAGTTGCAAAAAATGTAAAAAAGTTAATGGTGACATGCACAATTACTACATTTGTACTGAGCCCATACAGAAGAATTTGACAGGTTTGTGCTAATTCACAAATACTTTGGCTTTATTTAGTTTACTTTCTAGCTTTTGAGATGATCTTCCATTCAAGCTGGGGAGCAACTGTCCAGATGGATCAGACAAACTTTAAAAAAGCAAGTACTTTTGAAAACATGTGGGAGGCATGGCTAGTGCTGAATTATTATGTCTCCTTCAATTTCATATGTTGCACGATAGCATTGGGGCATATTGAGCCACTGATTTTTCAGCAGAACTCCCTTTCAAATTTATAATTTCCCAGGAAATCAAAGGGGAATTCTGTTTCAGAAAGCAATGGCAGAATAATAATAATAATAATAATAATACTTTGCATTTATATCACATCGTTCATCAAATGGTGTCATATGTATGATTTTCTGGGCTTCATAGGTATTCATATTTTATGTAAAAACCCTTGGTACTCAGTAAATCAAATAATTACAGTAAGATAGAAATAAATTATATTTATAGCAACAATAATCATATTTTCCCCTCAATACAATATATTTGGCCAAACTTCACTGTAATAGATATCATACATGCAGTATTTTTATTTAACATCTCTTTTTGACCTTTTCCATCCAATAGTTCACCCACTCTGTTCTTCAGCTGTCCATCAAATGGCTCACTATCTCAGTAGTATAGCTCTGATGGTAAATCTACAACTAGTGTTAATTGGCATTGCTCCATTGACTTCAGCGGAGTGGCACCTATATATAGCAGCTGAGGATCTGGTGAAGAGAATTTCTAAAGTATTTTTTACTGTACTTACTTATTGCTCTTATTGTCCTGTGGCAACAGCAGCTGGCTTCTCAGCATGCTCCTGGAACACTTGGCCTTTAGGTTTGTCGGAAAGTTATTGAACCCATTGCTTAACTAGACTCTTTCACTCTCTTTGACATTATTTGTCTTTAACCCTTTGTATATTCCATATATTTTTCAAGACTGTCCTGTACTTTCTCTAGAGCAGCAATGGTGCATCAAGACCATGTCTTCTAACCATAGGGCTATGCGATATCTGTTAGCAAATTACATTATGTTCATTCTACAGCAGCTGTTAGACTAGATCTTCATTTATGTATTGAATTGGTGCATTTCTATGACTTGGAGAATAATAGCTTGTCCCTCTCATCAATATTAATTTTATAATACCCATAGGGTGCTAAACACTTAGACAGATGTGAAGACAAGGTCCTTGGACCAAAGATCCTGTGATCTAAACAATGTTTGCTTATGTCCAGTACATTGATAATTTTCTAAGTAGATCTGTACCCTAGTCCAGGAATGCCCACATATGTGAAGTACATATTTTGGACCTATACTTAAGCTTGCGTGGCTTTTTACATGCCTGTGTGTGTGTCAGATGTGAAAAACCCTTGATGCATGCATATAGACTGATTTGCATGCCATCTGAATATGTAGGCCCCCCAATGTGTGTGCATGCTCTGGGAGTTTTGCATACCCATCAGTGTTTTAAAATGTGCATTATAGGCATGTAACTCTTCGAAAATATGGATTTAAGTTTCCTCCGTGTATTAGGAATGAATAAGCAGGTTGCCTGCTCTGTATTGACAATATGCACATTCTGCATAGTAACCTGCATCTGAACCCCGGTAGGTCAAAGCAAAAATCTAGGGATATTATTTACTGCAAAAAGGACTGAGAAGCTACCTTTTGGTCTAGTGTGGGAAAACATACTGTAGGTCAATAGCTATCATCATTTCAATGGAATCTTGTGGGAGAATCCAGATCCACCATCAATACTTCATTAGGTTCCCCCCAGTGAAATCTTCAATGTGTGGGTTTTTGCTAGGATCAATGCACCTGCTTCTGTTATCTTAACAATCAGGGAGACTTACTCTGCTCACCACGGGCCTGAAAAAAGGGCTTCTGGATATAGAAACCTCTAAACCTCTAAACATGCTTATATGTTTTTCATGTTGTCATAAAGACAGAAAGTTTTGTGGCAATGGTATTATTCTCTATGTTAGGCACTAGGTCTGCCCTTTATGATAAAAAGAAATTAAATCAATTCCATCCCAGAAAGTCTGAATTTGAATGTAAAATGGAAATGGATACTTAGTTTCTCTTGTTTTACATGTGTTTAGAGCTTTTGTTTGTGGGATGAATAATCAGTATAATAACCCATTTTACTATTCTAAGACAAAGCAGAATTGCCCAGGTATGGAATTTTGCAGACCACTTTTATCAGCTCATGATAGATCTGTGTGCATAGGGTGACCAGTTAGCAACTGTGAAAAATCAGGCTGGGGGGGTGGGGGATAATAGGCGCCTATATGAGAAAAAGTCCCCCAAAATAGGACTGTCCCTATAAAAACGGGACATCTGGTCACCCTATGTGTGCATTGTATACTGGCAGATCCAGTGGAGATGGTTGCTGATCATGAAGGAATCAAAATCAATCTCTAATTTTCATTCTTTTAATTTCTGTAATTCTTGATTTGTACCTAGGAAACAGCACTATTTACTTAATAAAAGGCTGAGATTAAAAATAAAACAGACTCGCCTTACACAGACAAACACCGTGTAGAAAATAAACTTTAAAGTCTGTAAAAGATGATCCATTTTAAGCTCCAGTAATTGTGTTTTTCCTTAACAGCAGCTCTCAGATTCTCAGTTATACTAATACTTAACAGGTGGTGCATTAGCAGCCAAGTCATGTTAATGCTTGGAAAATGATGGATTCTTTTCTCCCTCCCCAAAGCATGTCTTTAATCGCTCATTTCTAAAGACAAGATAAACAGTTCAGACCTCCCATTTGGAAGAGCACCAATCCATACATCTTAGAAGGGTTTCTTCTCTTTTGCCCAGGTGTTGCAACAATTGCACAGCTTGCCATTCTAAAATTAACTCCACTGCAGCAGCAGAGAGCTTTGAGACTGTTTATTTGTATAAAAGATTTTAGTGTGCAACAGTAACAGAATTAGGGCCAAATTCAGGCGCGGTGTAAGCAGTCAAATCTCTGATTGACTCTGGTAGGAGTTGCATCTGCTTATAACTGGGTTAAAATTCTCCATGAATTTTGTTTGTTTAAACATCTTTGAAAAAATAAATATAATTATTATATAAAATGTTGTTGGGTATCTACAATAACTAATACATCTGAGAGGGAAAGGGAAGTCCAGATTTTAGGTGTGAAGGAACTTGTTCTCTCACAACTATGTAGGTAGAATTTCCAAAAGAGCTTAAGTGATTTAGGATCACAAGTCAATGGGAATTGTGTTCCTAAACTACCCAGGCACTTTTGAAAATTGCATCTGTACAGTACAAACTGGTGAGAAAAATTCTCAGAGAAATACTTTGGTATTCAGCAGAACAAAGGGGCTGAAAAACAGCGTGGTTCTCAGTTTATTCAGTTGCACAGAGCTTCATCCAATCTAGCATCAAGTGCAGCAGTAGCTGAATGGGGCTTTGACTTTAAAATGAGGTGCAAATATTCCACTGCTGAATACACCAGTGCTAATGCAGAAGCTCTTATATGATAGTGGTTATTCCCTTGAGTGTCTCATTGAATCTTAGCAGCAGCCTAACATGTTTTCACTGACGATGACGATACAATAGAATCTCAGAGTTATGAACACCAGAGATAACCACACACCTCATTTGGAACTGGAAGTATGCAATCAGGCAGCAGCGGAGATCACCACAAAAACCCAAACAATACAGAACTGTGTTAAACGTAAACTACTAAAACAATAATTGGAAAGCAGCATTTTTCTTCACCATTGTAAAGTCTCGAAGCTGTCTTAAGTCAATATTCAGTTGTAAATTTTTGAAAGAGCAACAATAATTTTTTCTTCAGAGTTATGATCATTTCAGTGTTACTGACAACCTCTATTCCCAAAGAGTCCATAACTTCCGAGATTCTACTGTATGATCCAGAGCTATGCCAAGTTACATTATGTAGATATTAACATGTTGGGCCTAACTTTTTAGATTAAAGATCAAAGTACCCTTTTTAATACAGCTGGAGCCAAATTCTGCCCATCTCATAGGACAGAATCTGTCTAAAGGATAACTACTTTCTTATGCAGACTCAGCTCCTATTGAAGTCATTGGGAGCCATGAGTGCTCATCATAGATTTAGAAAATACTGAAACAGGGTGAAAGACAAATTTTGAGGGCTTTCAGATGGATTGAGCACTTGTATAAATACAGTCCCATGGTCATGAACCTTCATGAATCCAGAACTTAGGAGTGTTTTGCCAGTGACATCAGTGCAATTGCGGTTAGACCTGAAATTTGTATAAACAAATCTATGGATTTTCTTTTATTAAGGCTATCGGTATATAGGTTGAAAAACAAGAGATGACACCAAGCCTTCAGGCAAACCACTTCTGAAAGGTCTTTCTTACCTTGTCTCTGCTAATGAACACTGAAATGCAGCAATAACTGATCTTTCTTTGGGTAAAGCTAAAAAGCTACATGACAGGCAGTAAATAAATAATTGCAGGGAAATATATCCATCAGCTTCTTCGAGGGAGAGAATCTAAATTATATTTCATGGACATGCCTATGCACTCCCATTGTTCTGAAAATAATACTTGTGTTATGTGTTTAAGGATGTACTTTTCTAACTCTCCTCTCTCTTTCTCTCTCTCTCTCTCATTCCCTTATATGATCCCCATCACGGTAGTATCCTTGGGAAGAGAACAAAGTCATATGGATTTTTTTTTTAGTAACTGATTCTGTTTTTAAATACGTATTTGATTCTACATACACAATAAAGGCAACCCAAAAGTTATTCTGCAGTGATGGTTAGCAGAGGCTGAATAATTTGATGTTAATCTCTGTTTTCCAGTGAACTGCTCCCACTAGGATCAGTTGAAATTGTTTGCAGACTTTCAGGAGTCTCACTAGCATTATGTGATTTTAAATATAACTTAGTCGCCTGTTTCATGCTACGCGCTATATTTTAAAAACCTGAATAGTAGCCATATTTTATTATATTAATGATGATGGTTTGTACTGTGGTAACTCCTAAATGTGATAATCAGGACTGGGGCCCATGGTGATAGGTGCCATAAAATCCCTGCTCACTGGAATTTACAGTTTATTTTAATATGCAAATTAAAATAACATACAACTGGTGGATTTGTCAATATTAGAGCCCAGCAACCTGTTTGACTCAAACCTTATGAACACTTGAAATCTGCTTTGCTTTGAGTTTGATCTTCATAATACATTACAATTTTTTATGCCCATTGAGACATTTTGAATTTTTTTTCTCTCTATCTGGATAGCAATAAACTTTTGAAATTTGTTGTTTGCTGGTGACTTTTGTATTCAAAGTTGAGGACCCATCTTCAGCTGAGAGTCAGGAATGAGTTCACAGGGAACAAGTCGTCTGATGCAGGTCCCATGGTATGTCTCTCTCTTCTTGCTTCAGAGGCCAGCAAACCCTGCGTGAATCCATGCAGATTTATGTGAATGTGCATGACCCTGTTGGCTCTGAACTTTGCCTGCGGGTTTTGCAGAGCCAAATGCAAAGATAACAGAGTCCTGTGGCACCTTAAAGACTAACTAAAGTATTGAAGCATAAGCTATCATGGGCTAATACCCACTTCGTCGGATGCAAGCAGGTGTTCACAAAATGCTAAATTAAACACAGATTAATGATGGGCCTAAATCAAAACTTCAAACACCGTTCCCCTTGATCTTCAGGGGGTTTAGTTTGGAATCCCCAAGTCCAATTCGCACTGTAGTTTTGGTTCTAGTCAGATCCAAAAACCAGTTAGAACCAGTTTTTCAGATCTGGTTTGGATGTAGTACAAGATGGTAGAAATCTTATGAGACCATTCTGACCATATCTCACTGCAGTGGCTTGCAAGATTTTGGTGTCATTTCAAGTTTTGGGTCACCCATGAAGTTGTACTCCAAACCCCAATCTAAATCAAAGTGGGATCTGGATGCAGATACTGATTTGAACAGCAACTCTTTGGACCAACTATGAAAGAGATGTAGAAGATGGAGGTGTAGTTGATACTAAATTGACTTCATTTAGAGGGGGACAGGAGCAAATGGACTATGCTATCTGTCCCCTTGATAATGCAGTAAGTGGGTGATTTTAGTCATTACATAAAGTGACTTCACACGCTATCTCAACAGTGAAGGAAAGATTCTTCGGGCAGCCAAAGAATGACAAAGAGGCTGTTGGTGCTGGGAATAAATGTACTGCACTACAGTCTGCAGAATTATTTGTTTTCTCGCTGGTCATCTTGTATATTATACAACTTGACTTTTTCATATCTTACTATGAGAGGGCGGTTACCTGAGTCCCACTGACAGCATGTGTCTGTTTATTCCACATCAGGGCTAATAGCAAGCAAACCAATTCATTTTGCTCCAAGCTGGCTGCCTCTAGTTCCCCATCTCATTAAAGTACGGTAGCAAGTTATTTTGTAAATGAGGAGACTGCTGTCCTTGCTAACATAATTGTGATTTGGCATATTGGTACAGTATTAAAATTCAAATTGAACAGATGGTGTCAGGATTTAAACTTATGCTTATGAGATGCAGATGGCCCAAGTAGTGAACTTGTGTGCTAGTTATTTTTATATTGAGCAGGTTAAGCACAAATTACTTTATGATTATTATTATCACCATACTTGTCATTTTTTTTTTGGGGGGGGGGTTGCAAATGCTCTAATAACTTGTGTCTTCCTTATAAATCTGTGACTAAAACATCCCCATCCGATGCTAAATTTCACACACACCCCTTTATTCCCTCTCTCCTTCCCAAGGCCTTTTTTATTTCAACTCAAACCTGTTGTTGGTGTACCTGAAACCCTTGCAGGGAGATCTGCAAGAGAAGACCTGACTGGAACAATTACAGTTGCGTAGCTCTCAGGAGGTGTCAGTGCTGTGTGTTCAGCTTATTCCCCTCCTGGGGAAAATTGCCCTCTTTGTCACCAAGGAGAATAAATCCCATGCCAGGCTCACTGAAAACCAGACACGCTGAAATCTCTCAATGGGGCTGATTCCCAGGAGGGGGCTAGGGTAACCCGATTTTGGTAAATGGAAAAATGAAAGACTGTTGTAACCCAGGAGTCTTGGGCAATATTCGGAGTCTAAATACATTGTGGTAAATCCAAGGTTACTGCAGATTTACATTGGACAGATTCTGGGCCCTGATGCGTAATGTTGTTTTGAAACGGGGTTACAAGAGAAATAGGTTAAGAAGAGACCTTTAAGCAGAACTGCCCTTCATTCTCTTTTTTTTTTCTGGTCACAATTTGTTTGACTACGCATTCATTTCTAGAGAAGAATAAAATAATGGGTCAAGTTCTCTGCTGGTGTACATTGGTCCAGCCTAATTGGAGCCAATTTCTGACTGTATTTTATGTAGAGCTATCCAGGTGCTTTAAAAATCTTAATCATTTCTCTGAACACCCTGTGAAATAGGTAGGCAGGTGGAATACAGAGCTTTATAAAGGGAAGCAGAGATGACTCACATGGTATGGCCAAGCTCATTCAGTAGGCGGTGAGTAGAACCCAGATCACTGCACAGCATTTAGCCACCCCATCTGATTCACACATAGGCAACATCTTTATAGTAAGAAAAAATACAGTATCTGCATCTTCAGGGTTTATGATAGTTGTTGGTTGTGTCTATAATTCTACTGTGAGAGCATAGGCCAGTTTCTCATTAAGGATCCAGTCCCCCAAGGTATGGAGCACCCTCTGCTTCTACTGATTTTAAAGTGAGCTGACGGTGCTCAGCACTGTTCAGGATTGAGCCTTTAGGAGAACCCATCATTTTCAGCAGTTAATTAATTTTGGAAAATTTCTGTGTCCAGAGATGAGGCATAAAAAGTTACATTCTTGGGGAAAAAAAATAAAAATCCAGTTTGAAGAACCAGAAGGAAAAGTTACCGTTTGCAGGCACTTTATGCCACTTCTATAATTAGAAAAAAAAATCCATACATTTTTGTACATTAAAAATTGTGCATTTTGACCCCCATGTAACAGTAACCTTTGGAGCCAGTGGATATAAACTCTTGTCTTTTGACAAGGGAATTAACCTCAGAAACTCTGGCAGCAAAAAATAAAGTCAAGTCTCTTACCAGCCTTCCTGTGTGTCACCCATTTGTTACATCCTGGCATTAAAGGCTGTGGAAAACATTTCCTAGAAAGAAAATGCAAACATCAGGTCCAAGGACAGATGATACAGTTGCAGGTACATGGGTAATATGGGCTCATTTATACTTCCCTTATGCTTGTTGCCATTACCCATGTCTCTCACTTTAAATGTAAAAGTCTCCCTACGCAATAGCACTGCCTACAATGTTTTAAAACAGAAGCTGTGGTAGCCCTCATGATTCTTATGCATATTAGGAAGGGCTCTGTTGACCAGTTGAGAAAAGGGGCTATTCAGGGATTCTCAAACTTCTTTGGTTCAAGACTCCTTTTCGCTGTGTCTGCTGCTGCCCCCGGGTCTGTCCACCGAAAAGCCGCCGAATTGAACTCTTCTGGAAGAGTTCCACTCGGCAGCTTTTCAGCAAACTCCCACATTTTGGAGCATCTGCCAAAATGCCACTGAATGCATTGAGGGCTCGTGACCCCCCTGGAATCGCCCCGTGACCCCCAGGGGGGTCGCGACCCCCAGTCTGAGAACCGCTGGGCTATGTATGTCCTGTTCTCCCAATTTTCTGTTGAGGGGAGATAGAGAACCAAAGGAGTCTTGAAGGAGTCCTATATCCTGAAGTCCTAATTCAGAGTCTCATTCCCTCTGAGAATTGTACTGGGACCTTATTTTACTTTTCTGTAAGTTGGATCAGAGAATCCAAGGAATTTGGGTCTCTTCGCCCCCCAGCATGCTTCTGTTGTCAGCTCACTAGCTCTCCACTCCTAATAAATCTGCATCACAGAGCCACTACAGCTAGTTTACCAAGGGTTTGGTAATGGGGCAGCATGCTTTGAGAATGGATGACATTTATTCCCTGCCATGTCCTCCCAGCTGGCATTATACAGGGGTGCAGGCTTCCCTACTCCAGAGAAAGCAGATGGAATTACAGGATCTTAGGTTTTACTCAGGAAAACCCAATTTTCCAGGAGCATATTATGTTGGATTTTCAGCCAATCCTATGTGATCTTACAGATGTCTAATTTATAAGTTCCTAAATTCTGAATGATGGCATAGGACCATGTATGCTTGTTGGGTGTCATTAAGGTCTGGGAAGTTAAAGATCAGCCTTTTTCCAGAATCCGGAATTTACACTCCTAATGAGCCATTAAGATTTATTGTGTAAATAAGCAGCATTTTTACAAAGCCCTTAAGTATCTATTTAAATGCTAATCTTAGTGTTATATTTTCATTATCTTTTTTTATGAAAAGACCCCAAGTTTATAGTCCTATGATAGTTAATTAGGTAAATAATGCATATTTTTAATACTCCAGGGCAGCCTCTGAGTTCACTTAAGCCAGTGGAGCAGTTATGCAGAGCGTGGAACTGAGTTCAGAGTCAGGCCAGTATGAGAACATACATACTTATTTTTTTTGAAGACCTATTTGTTTGGCCCAGATTTTAATTGATTCAGTAATAAATCAGGGTTATTATTAGGGCACGCTTGGGGTTTGCTTATATTTTGAAGGGGCCACTCTTAGAAATGGGTGACAAAACTCTCGTTAACTTAATTGTTAGGATTATGATTTGTTTCTGAAAAGGCCCATGATTTGTTAAATGCTGTCCTGAAATGAGGGGAGGCATAGTCTCTACCACCAAAATAAAAGAGAGACCAGAAAAAGACACGGCATGGGACCGGGATGAGGCAGACTGTTTTGACTGATGCTTGTTGGGGGTAGGTCTGAATACACATTTCTAAAAAAAATAAGAGCCTTGATTCATCTTCTTCTCACTCGACTCTGTGGTTGGATGTTCTCCTACTTTGGGCTTCCCAGAGAGAGACCATCTGTGCTGAAAGCATCACAGCCTGAGCTGATTCCTTGGAAGAAAACATGCCACTCCTGTATTTCTGCAGGGAGAGATCCAGGACTAGCTGCGGATAAAGAGGTGTTCTTGGCCGGTAGCCCTTGTTACCATGACAGCTAACTGAGCAGGAGGTCACAACCTGGTAACCAGTGAGATGGCCTGAGAAGTCACAAAGCCTAAAGGAAAGAGCTGTTCCAAATAGTAGAGAGGGGAGTTCTCTGTATTTTGGACAGTTTCTTTCTTGCTGTAGTCAATGGCTATGAATGATGCACCCTGAGAACCTAAGAAGAGATGTTCTTGGTGTGTCTTATGCTGTTTCCCCTCTCTCTCCTGATGGCCTAAATAAAGCCAGCATCTTGGGCTATGTCTTCACTTGAAATGCTGTAGCAGAGCAGCTATAGGACTTCAGCGTAGTCGCTCACCACAGCGAAGGGAGGGGTTCTCCCGTTGCTGTCATTAAACCACCTCCCCGAGAGGCGGTAGCTAGGTTGATGGAAGAATTTTTCTATTGATCTGCCATTGTCCACCCTGCAGCTTAGGTCGGCTTAACCATGTTGTTCAGGAGCATGGATTTTCTCATGCCCTTGTGTGACATAGCTGGGTCACCTAACTTTTTTTTAGTGTAGACCTGGCCTTAGGAAGGGGAAAGACTCTGGCCCCAGTTCCCTGCCTTTAAGGAGGCATCGCCCAAGAAATATCGGGAGCTTTTGTGCCTCCAGTGTATGAGTTTGTCCCCCCAGTGCAATGGGTTTCCTTTGAGTACTACAGAACAGGCAGTGTTGCTCAATGGATAAAGCACGTACTGGGTGTAGGAGACCTGGGATCTACACCAACCTGTGCCATTGGTCTGATGCATGTTCTTATACAGGTGACTTTACCTCTTTGTGGCTGAATTTCCTGGTTGGTGTAAGTGCTTAGGAATAAGAGCTGGGTATTATTATTATTCTTAGAGCAGCTTCCCACAGCCAGCTTTGGACACGGCTGAGCCAGAAGAGCCCGAGTTCAATGTGCTGGACATGCCTGTTCCTACCCCCAACATGCTTCTTTTTGCTGCAGGACCACATCCTGTGCAAAGGGTGAGCCTGGGGCTGCTCTGGCAGCTCTTCATCATAAGGGAAGCTCCTTGATGCAGGGGCTATTATGCCACCAGAGCAGGGTACAGCAGCCACACCAGGGGGGGAAAAAAGAGAGAATTAATACCTTTGCCATTAACCAGATTGTCTGATGTTCCTTCTGGGGGAGAAGGCTGGGAGTCTTATAAAGTCGTTAAGTGTTTTGTCATCCAATGGGACTGGAATGAGGCCTTTTATGAGATCCTTGTTACAAGTAAAGGGAGATTAAATAAAAAGAACACGTAAAATAAAGCCAAGAACTCAGTCTCCAAAATCCCAATGCATGCAAATTATTTTGCAGTAATTAGTAGCTGTCATATTGGCACCACAGGGGATGGTTAGTGGTTTACACTTCAGGTTCGAAACACTTGGTTTACTTGGAACTGCAGGTTCAAATAGCTGCACGGGTGATTCAGCTCATTATTTTTCCAAGCCAGGTAAGCAGAATTCCATGTAATGTATGGTTAGGGTCTCTCTAATAAAAGCTTAATAAAACCAGAGCACATTTGCTGAACATGGACAGTAAGGATCCCAGGGCACTTTTCATAAGAGGAAGGTTTTGCTAAAGTTATTCCTGGCCACCCTGTTGCTTGTGCCCCATTACACTCCATTCCAGAAGTGCCTGCATGTCGGTGGCAGGTCGAGTGATTCCTATTTGGGGCCCTCCAGAATTTGAGGTACTATAAAACTTCAGATATATTATCTATAATTATTGTTATGCCACAGATTTGTCCTGGTTAAGGCTGGAATTTATTGTGAACTCACCCATTGTTCTTAGGCCCTTTTCCTTTTCTTCCAGCCTACCTCAGAAGACTGAGCCACCAACTGTGTAACCTCCAAGATGCTATTTATAGGTATTGACATGTTATTTAAGGACATAGGCCAACCTGTATTTTGCAGCGAGTCGCTTTTGTGGACATTTAAATATTGAATGAGGTGTAGGTGGGTGATGGGAACTTGTGCATGATTAACAATTAAAATGCTGTGTATAAAAAGCAACTTATGTCATCACATCATCACTACCACTTTCTTACTGAAGTCGATATTTTTGTCTTTTTACTTACCTGATGTGATGTGAATCATGAGTCAGTGGCAGAGGAAAACGTACAATGCACTAATTCAATCTGCCATGTTTTGCCTCTGAAGCATAAATATTTGAAAGTTTGCATTGCTATTTCTAGATGACTGGATTGAGTAGCTATGAAATATTAACTTCTGCACTTTATGCTACGGTGGAAACATTACCTTCAAAAACAAAAACACTGTGCTCTGTGAAAGGGGTCTTCCCCTCCCTTCCCTCGCCAGTTTTTCTTCATTTAACGCTTTGCAGTTAAAATAATACAGCAGGAATTGGCCTCTCTGAGCCACAAACTGCAAACCCCCTCATGGTTCCTCTTTCAGATAATAGCTGAGTTCAAAGATGAACTGCAGCAGAGTTCCCTTGCCTCAGACTTGCATGATCTCCCAGCTTGTATGGAGCCACGTAGTCATTGCTCTGTTCGTGCTCTCTCAGGGATCACACAAGCAGCTCTTCAGTATGCATGCTGGAAGTTTAAAGCGAGTATTTTTACCCCCCTCTCTCTTTTATGTTGCTGCTACATAAATAAGAAAGTGCATAGCCTAGTGGGCATTTTCCTTTCATCATGCAGTGGCCTCTGCGATAGAAAACTTGTCACCAGCTCTCACAGCAGTGTGCGCCATCTGTATAAAATTGGTCTTGAAAGCTAATACTGAAGCACTCTATTATGAAAGCAGCTTCCCTCACTCATACAGGCTTGTCATACAGGCTTCAATAGCACTAAATATTATTGGGATAAATGATGATGGGAGAGAGGCCCCAATAATTCAGGACTAGCATATGTGTGGACCATATTTCACCAGTGTCTTGTCAATATAATTGAGATTACGTAGGGGATGTGCCCCTCAGGTTAAGTAAGGGCAGTTCTTGGTCTCATCTCTGGAATGCTCTCCCTTGCAGATGCCTCCCAGAGATCTTCTATGGCCGACAAAGTCTTCATGGTTGTGTGGGAAAGTATTCCGGGAATCAATTTAACGTGGTCACTACACCACTAGTGATCCGCAGACCCAGTGTGCAATCCCAGATATACACCAGGGGATGCCCAACCGGAGGCCCATAGGCTTGGTGTACTGTAGTCCGCAGCAATGAAAGAGACGTTTTTCACATGTGCTGCCTGCTGCACAACAGCTGCATCATGCTCTGGGAGCTGAAGGGTACATTAATCTCCGACTTCTGTTGGATCCCATCAGTTAATAGGAAGAGAGAAAGGAGGTGACTGTGAAGCAGAAGTAAAATCGCATTTCACACTGAAAAAGATTGTGCAGTAAAGCAGGCGAGCTCCCAGGGGACAGGTGAGCAAAGAGGTAGCAGCATGAAGTAGTGTAACATGCCCGTAGGAAAGAGAAGGAGCAGCAGCTTGGCGTGGAGACAGCTGCTCTGGCTGAAAGCCTCATTCTGTCGTGATCATGTGGCCCAGCCATCAAAAATATTTCTCTGTCTCTCTCCTACATAGCACAACATTCCTTGTAAGGTAGGCGTGTTTGAGCTCACGATAGCAGAGAATCCTGTAAGCTGAGGAGGAAGTAAGACAAACTTTAGAAAAAATCACCAATTAAAGTGACTCTCTGATTCCTGCAGGTCAGTGAAGATCAGATGGGCCAAATTCCATCCTCATTGAGGGTGAGATTTTCATAACCTTTACTCAGTCATAATGGTTGTCTCTCTTGCTCTCCTGCTCAGATGTTGACCTTGCTGGGCTTCATGTCCCCCACTCTCCACCATGAGCAAGTGGGAAGGGAGTGGGAATAGTTTTGGCTCTACCCTCATCTCTACTTGCTGGCCAGAGTAACTGATCAGGTGCACAGCAGGCAGGAAGCTGCTCCACCAAAAGGGGTGAATAACTTACTCCTCCACCAGAATGAGAAAGGAGCAAGAGAGGAGCAGTGAACAGCGCTCCTCTGTGAAGTCCACATACAGGTTATGAAAATAAGCTTGTTGTTTAACATAGGGAGGGTTTAGCTCCCTTTCTCCCCCCTCCCCCCCCCCGTTGCTGAAAAAGTGGCACTATTTGTAAAAGCAGCAATATAGGCATCACAAACGTTTTCAGGGATTTCAACACAGTTTCAACTTAGTATTGGTTTTATAAGCAGGAGAAGACTTCCCCTATTTTCTTTTTCAACGTGAAACTTTTTGTTTATCTAGAAAAGTTCCTTCTGTCTGTCGGAGAGCCCCGTGTATCTTATTTGTTTCATTGGTGGGTGTTGAGTTGCTAGGCAATGGTGCAACACCTCGTCAAACCACTACACTGAAAATGTGGCCAGAAGTATAACAGTAACAAAAAAGGCTTGTGGCATAAAGTGATATATTCTTCACATGCAGGAGATGCAATGTGAGAACAATCTGCATTTCAGATACATGTGGCAAGCAGTTTAGGTTGATGTATTTAATACAATCTATAAAGCTTTCTTTTTAGTGGGAATTTGGAAATGCCTCTTCTAGAAGGTTCTAAGAATCTGTTACCTGCAAAAATCTAGGGCACCCTATGTTCTACCAAGGGCTCAAGGCGTGACCTGGTTAATTTAGAGCACCCCGCCTATACCTAATGGAGATCTCAAGATGTGACCCAAGCAATGTAGGCACCGCCACCCTCTCCCTTCTGAAGGTTCAGAGCTTAAGGCACCTATCCTCACCCAGGGGGCTCAGGAAGAAACCTGGTCAATTTAAGTACCCATCCTTTCCCTCAGGACTCTACGGGTCCGCAGAACCTTTTCCCAGCAAAAGAACCTTAAACAGCTGTGCTCTAAACATCTATTTATTAGCAACGCACAGAGAATACATATACCACACAATATCTTATGCTCACCACCCTCAATATACAGACACATTTCATTGAATGGTTAGTCAGGATCCTCTCATCTGGGGGTTCCCAGCGATGCCTCTGCATGTCACAGCCATGCAGAGGGGTCAGAATTCCAGCAGTTTGGTGTTGAACTGCAGTCTGGAAATGGTTCCCAAAGAGCATTGTTTTTCATTTACATTATATAGGGAAAACTAGCTCCCGCCTTCACATTTATTAAGTCTATCACATCATTCCACACTTCTAAATAACAAAAAAAATTAACCAATTACACATCGGCACCTGTGTGCCCTCCTGCCTGCCCAAGTTTTTACATGATCTTTCATGCCTAAATTGTAACTTAGTGTTGACCTTCTCTGGTTATGCAGCTGATCAGCATAAAAATGCTGGTTTGAGCTTATCTTACCATTTGTTGAGTCTCTTTCTGTATTGTCCCCAAGTTTGATTTTTCAGAATTTGTGCACCCACTTTATAGTAATGTCAGACCACGTTTCCCTATTGCCTGTGAGAATGTCATGCGAGAGTCTGTCAATAGATTTACTAAAGTAAATGATGTACTCAAATGTGGTACAGTAAACCCTCGATTTAACGGACCTCCATTTAACGGACTTCGGATGCAACGGACAAAATTTTTCAGAGTCTGATGCATCCGAAATCCGTTTGTGGAGGGCTGGCTGTGGGCTCCCTGCTGCCCCCCCGAGGCTGAAGCTGCGTACTGCCGCCTGGCTCTCGGCAGCAGCTGGGCTTGCTGCCGCCCGAGGCTGAAGCTGCGGGGGGGGGGGGGGGGGGTGTGTGTGTGTGTGTGTGTGTGTGTGTGTGTGTGTGTGTGTGTGTGTGTGTGTGTGTGTGTGTGTGTGTGTGTGTGTGTGTGTGTGTGTGTGTGTGTGTGTGTGTGTGTGCGCGCGCGCACTGCCTGCCTCTCCGCAGCAGCTGGGTTTGCTGCCGTCCGAGGCTGAAGCTGGGGGGGGAGGGGGGGGTGCACTGTCCGCAGCAGCTGGGTTTGCTGCCGTCCGAGGCTGCGGGGGGGGGGGGGGGGGGAGAGAGTGTGTGTGTGTGTGTCCCACCTCTCCGCAGCTGGGCTTGCTGCCGCCCCAGGCTGAAGCTGCGGGGGGGGGGGAGGGGGGGCTGTGGCTCTCCACAGCAGCTGGGCTTGCTGGTGGGTCCCGGGAGCCGGGACCTGTGTCCGCTCTCCTGCCGCCCGAGGCTGAAGCTGCCGGGGGGGGGGGAGGGGGGGAATGCCACCCGGCTCCCCCCCAGCAGCTGGGCTTGCTGCCGCCCGAGGCTGAAGCTGCGCGCGGGGGGCGGGGGGGGCTGTGGCTCTCCGCAGCAGCTGGGCTTGCTGGTGGGTCCCCGGAGCCGGGACCTGTGTCCGCTCTCCTGCCGCCCGAGGCTGAAGCTGCGGGGTGGGGGGCTGCCGCCCGGCTCCCCGCAGCAGCTGGACTTGCTGGCGGGTCCCGGAAGCCGGGACCCGTGCGGACTGACTGTCCGCTCTCTGTGGCCGCCGGGGTTGCAGCCGCGGGCAGGCTGGTTGCCGGCTGCGGGTTGCGGCCCCCTCTCTGTGGTGGCAGTGGGGCTGCTGCTCCCACAGCTCGGTTTGGGGTTTTTTTCCTTTCTTTTTATAAAATTTAAATTTTGCTTCGTTTTTAAGAACATTGTTTATTTGTTTAGTTAAATATAAGTACAGTAAAGTGTGTTTTCAGAAAAATGTTTATTTATTTCGATTTAGATCGCATACTTGTTTATTACAGTCTCAAAACTACACTGAGTACATAAGCAATAATACATACAGAACACTTTTCTGTGAAATTAAACTTTTCATACATACAGTACTTAATTTTAATTACACAAAAGTCAATTTTTTAACATATGCATTCGGAAAACCTACTTTCTTAAATAACGGACTTTCTGATTTAACGGACACCCCCTCGCCCCAATTAGTCCGTTAAATCGAGGTTTCACTGTATTGCAAATTCACATACTGTTACAGAAATCATCCACCTAAGTTATATGGAACTGTTTCTGTTCCTTATGTAAGTAGCCAATCCAGCATAAATTGCAAAATTCCAATATTCACGCTCACAGAGAAAACCAGTAAACCATTTTCATGGAGAAATTCAGGAAAAATTGTGGAGGAAGATACCTGGTAAATTCCTAATCTGTTTCTGAACATTTCTCAAATAGAAAGGGAATTGGGGGAAGAAAGCAAAATTTGATAAATACATTTCGTTCAAATTTATTTGTTCAGCTTTAATGACAACTCTAATTAAATACCATATTATTTTTGTTTGTAGATGCAGTTGTTACAAAGCTGTGGCTGTAGCAGAGATCAGAATATCGTTTGAAAAAGTGATTGAAGATTATATTTGCATTCATTCTATAGCTCGTACTTAAATACTGAAAGCAGTTGTTTAAATCAGTTTGTACTGATAATTGAAATATAATGCCTAGTCTTGCTTGTAGAGATCCTGATTGGATCCACATTTACTGTGCTTGTTCCCAAGAAATGAAGTGACTGAAGAGAACAGATTAAGTTAATGAAACCTTAAAGTATGTTTTGTGCTTCTTAGGGAGAAGGATATGCTCTATGAAGGGCTTTGACTTACTTTGAAAAGGATTACTAGGTATTTGATTGTTTATATTTCTACCTATTTATCCAAATGAGGGCTTACTTAACTGTACTTTTCTGGTTTCTGCGATACTTTTGGGCCAAATCCTGGCTCAGGAGTCTGACTGACCTATAGTCTGTGGTATTTAATCAGCCTTGTGGAAGATTGTAAAGTTACCTCCCGGTAAACAATAGGAACTCTAGAGAGGTGCAACCCCCCAAAACTAGACGGGTAGCTACTAGATGGGTAGCTGAGGATTCCCCTGGCCGGAATGAATCTCTCTTTGGTATAAAGCTAAATTAGCCAGATCTATGCCATGCCCTTCCATTTCTTCCCCTGCACCATCCCCATCATAGGGGATGAACCTAAGAGAGCTACTGATATTTCAAGGGTCGAAGAGGGGAGGCTGGAATGCATTGCACTCTGATTATCCTTGCTGGCACATGGTCATCATGAGGATTGTGGGAAGGGAGTTCTTGGAAAGGTAGCTTTGCCTTTGCCTCTCTGACTCAGTTGTTCTAAACTTTGTTCCAGTGCAGTGCCACTAAGGATTTAAGGTATAGACTTCGACTAAATTAGAAACCCTGGACCCAAAGCACTTTTTACAATGTAACTATTTAACCTAAAGTGACAGCATCATCCCAAAGAGACATCAGGCTTGAGAAATTCAAAGGGACATAGTTTGCCAAAAGCTGTTTGAATATATGCCATCCAAGTTTTTACTGAACTGCTAAGTACATGTCCATTGGAATACAAACTGGATCTAATGCATCTGCCTGAAAATACCACCTCAGATACAGCTACTTTCTTTTATAGGAAAGGGAAAAAATTGAACTCATCTGATTATCTCTTATCAAAGCGCAGAGCTTGCATATACTAATCAAAAGGCCCTCGGTGAAAATTCTTAAAATCTTTTCATAGCTCTTCTGGACTCAAACTAAGTTGCAAAAGTCATTACACTAGTCCTGCTAAATAGTCTCAATTCAATGATTCCTTTAAAATATTCTCAGAAGGCACGTGGGCACCCTTTGTTTGTTATATATTACACACCAGGCATCCGAATGGAATTTGTGACTCCAAGTCGTATTCTTGAATTGCTGTCGCTAATTGGCTTTCAAAAGTTATGGCATAGCCAACCAATCAAAAATCAGTGAAAATTTCCCCATTAGATCCAAGGATGGTTAGCATGGACCTCTTGGGTATGCCACCTGGAGATTATTCTACTTTTTCCAAATATAAATTTTTCTGATTTCAGTTAGGGTGCAAGTTTAAGTATTCCACTCTATTGGAAATCTGAAAAGGCCACAATAATACATGAATGGACTTCAGAAGATTCCGCCAGTGTTGAACTTGTTTATAGAATGGGAAACAGAAGCAAGAATTTTCTTAAAATATGTGATCCTTGATGAGTTAAAGGATGGCATAAATAGGCTATTCTTCTCAGTGTGCTCTCTGTGAGCGCAAACATTTACTACTGGATTGGTTATTCTTAGCAGTGAGCATATGGCCTGTTATTGGGCCTGGCAGCACTATCTCCAAGTTGACTCGCTTTGGCATATCCCTTTATGGGCGCTCTCTGAGACATGGGGCCCATCTGTGGATCAGTTTGCAAGACTGGGCACATTTTTGTAAAATTAAAGGCCTGCTAGTATCTTACTACTTGTATGGCTGCAGTATGTAGGGTTGCCAGGTGTCTGGTTTTCGACCGGAATGCCGGTTGAAAAGGGATCCTGGCAGCTCTGGTCAGCTCTGCCCCCACCCCTAGTCCTGGCTCCATAGCTCTCATTGGCCAGGAACTGCAACCAATGGGAGATGTGGGTGTGGTACCTGCAGGCGTGAGGGAAGCACTCAGAGCCTCCCTGGCCACCCATCCACCTACGGGCTGCAGGGACCTGGCGGCTGCTTCCTGGGAGCCCAAATCCTCTCCCACATCCTAACCCCCTCCCAAGCCCGGAGTCCCCTCCCACACCCAAACTCCCTCCTGGAGCCTTCACCCTGCACCTCTCAACACCCCAACCTCCTACCCCAGCCCTGAGCCCCCTCCTGCACTCCAAACCCTTCATCCTGGCCCCACCCCAGAGCCTGTATCCCAGCCGGAGCCCACACTCTCTCCCGCATTCTGAACCCCTCAGCCCCAGCCCGGAGCCCCCTTCTGTACCTCAAACCCTTCATCATGGCCCCACACCAGAGCCCGCACCCTCAGCTGGAGCCCTCATCCCCCACACACCAACCCACACCCCAGCCTGGTGAAGTGAGTGTGTGGGGGGACGGGAGAGTGAGTGAGGGAGAGACGCGGGATGGAGTGAGCGGAGGCGGGGCCTTGGATAAGGGGTGGAGCAGGGGTGTTGGGTTTTGTGTGATTTGAAAGTTGGCAACCCAATCAGTATCGCCAGCCATACTGATTAAAACACCATGTTTCTTTGAGCACTGAGGGTTCACTTTTAATGCTTTTCTCTGCAACCATGAGGTTTAAAAACTCAGGGTTTTTTTAAAATGAAAGCTGAGATTTTCATGTAACTTCCTGGCCCCAGGAGATGGAGCTTTAAGAAAAACACCAGATATCATGAACCTTGTAGTACAATCACAAAAGTTGGCAACCATACAGCAGTACCATAGTAATCTATGCAATACTTTTTATCTCACCTCAATTAAAAAACATAACCTTCTCCCCTTCCCCCCACACAACGAACCGACTGGTCTCTGATTAGAAAATTGTTAGCTTAAAAATCATGGGCCTATTCCAATTAAAATCAATGGGAGTTTTGTCACTGAACATAATGGGAGCAGCAGGTAAAGTAAGTAAGTAAAGTAAAAATATGTTTACTTGTCTTACTAATTACACCTCAGATTATTTAAACAGAAAAGATTCCGGTTTGACTTTTTGCTGTTTATTGTGTTTGCTTTCTTGCATCTCTCTCTGCTTGTGCAATAGCAATTGAGGATGAAAATTTCACTTTTGTTTACGGTGTGAAATATCTGTAGGTTCCTGGTGCTGTGATGTTTGGGTTGCAAACGTTGCAGAGTAGTGCATATTTGTTGAAAAGTAACTTTAGATATACATTTTTAAAAATGTTTGGAAACATTTCTATTACTTTTAGGGTTAGTAAATGCTTATTTTGGTAAACCTTGAATTTAGGGCTCCATTTGAGCCTCAAACAGGTCTGTACTCAATCCAGTCACAGTGTAATAGTTTAGTAAATTTTACATGCAGTGAGTATCTGTCACTGTAGTGTGCCAACATCCATCAGAAGTAGTAATTAAAACAAAATGAATCACTTGCTATAAGTGAAGTTATGTGAATTGAATGGAATGTCTTCAGAGAATGATTTATCTTCTAAAAATAAACATCTTGGTTTCCCATTATCATATATTCTGATAAATTATTCAGATTGGCCTCTCATTTGTCTAGTAACAGGAGATCACCATCCTGTGACAATGTTCTTAGTCTGATTGGCATTGTCTCTTAAGTAACTTTTGAAAGTCTGTAAGAATGGATCACATGATTAATAATTGTTGCCCATGCCTTTGAAATCCTCTCTTTCTTTCTCTCTCTCTCTCTCTGGTTCCATGGGTGAATCACTCTCTTTCTCCATTCCTTTGTTACAACCATCTATGGGCCATCCTTATGCATTTGATACTGCTTTTAATGCAAAAATCACAGCATATTCATCCCTGGCGGAGTCAGCATAGAGTGAAGATAATCAGTTATACATATGGGGAAGGGGATTAGATGTGATCACCATCTGATCTGAATCCAAATTTTCCCAAAGCTTGGCATTGTGATTTGATCAATTTTAGAGATAATGAAGAACCTCAGCATTACAAAAACCTTGGGAATGGAGCTTGTTTTAACTCTGAAATGTTCGTAACGCTGAACAAAACATTATGATTGTGGTTTTCAAAAGTTTACAGCTGAACATTGACTTTGAAACTTTACCATGCAGAAGACAAATGCTGCTTTCCCTTTTCTTTTTAGTAGTTTATAGTTAACACAGTACTACACTGTCTTTTTGGGGAGGGTGTTTTAGGTCCCTGCTGGTGCCTGATTCCATAAACTGCAGAGCATATTTGCTGCTTAGGTGAGACTATGAGATGACTTCAGTTTTTGAAAAATGAGGATAAAAGTATCCAGGCAGCCTTAAGACATGACTATTCTGTTTGATCTCTTACTTGATGCTGAACTGCACCAAATTCCAAGCTGATGTGAAAGTGAATCCTCTCTTCCGCTCCAAAGAGTTGCTAAGTCACTGCTGCTTCATAATGTGTTTCCTTACCAAGTGTATTGTACCCAGATTTAGACAGACAAGTCAAACTGATCATCAGAAGAACAGATTATTGTTTTTCTTTCTAAAGCCATTAGGCTTGCCTGTGATTAACATAATAACAGTGAGATGTCTTAATATTCTGCTGCTTTGAAGGAAAAAGAATGCAAATAAGGCATTTCAGACATCTGCACTGTTGTTAACAGACAGTTGGTCCTCTGCACATGTTGGTCAGCTGTACGTCATTAGTACAGCACCTGAAGTCTTCTTTCCTTTCCTTTGAAGATAACAGTGCATACTCTGAATGTGGTGTCTTTCTTTCTTCATAATATAGCTGCTACAGAGATTGGCAGTGAGCAGAGAGAAGGAAGTGGGGACTGAGTAATGTTATAAATGGAAAGCGTGTTCAGTCTAAATTGTTGCTGGTTAGAGCAGGCATTTTTACCTTGTCTTGTTACAAGCTTTCATTAGGATTTATTCCGTTTTTTGGTACTCAGGAATTCTTTGCCAAGTTTCTGCGCTTTCTTTTCCTAATAACTTGTCTGATGTTTGTATCTGTTTATATAAATGTTGCTAGATTGTTTGGAACACAGAAGAGTCATAACTCCAAGGCATAAGTGTACCAGTGCTGTTCAAATATTATAAGTTTTTGAGAAGGATGAAATGCGAGAGGGACTCAAAAGGAGGTTAAAATATGCATTTCATTGAAACTAACAATAGAGAAATTAGCCTTTCGTCAACTTCCACTTTTGACTTTAAAAAATTAGCTTCTGGCTCTTTAAATTACAGTGCTGCTCATGGTGAGACATTACCTAACTGAATTATTTATAAAGCTACAGCAAACTGCAAACTCTGGCATACAAGCCCTTTAAAGCTCACAATCCATCTGTATATTTTTGTTGGGTAGGCTCCATCTTCACCCAAATGCTCCCATTCATCTCAATTGTGCAGAGGGATGAGCCCTGAAAATTCCTTCCCAAATTTGGTCCATCAGGAAATTCAGTCTGCTCCCGAGCACTTGCTGCTGAAAGCAAAGGAAGGGAATATTTAGAATGAAATCTCTACACCAAGATTTTGCCTCGAGCTTGCATGTCGGGATGAGGGCGTAGCTTGGAGTCTGGTGGAAAGCTTGCACTAGGTCTCCTGGAATTAGGCCTCAGTTGAGACTTGTATTGAGAACAGAAACTTAAATCCAAAAAGCAGGCATGTTAATGCTTGGCATTTCTAGGATGTAAAGTAGAGTTATATTAAAGACACACAAGGAGCCTGATTCTGACTTACTTTGGTTTTTACTCAGTTCTGATTCTTATCCACGGGTGAGACCAGAATCGAGCCCACATTCTTGTGTAAATATGCATGCATAACACCCAGGTATTAATGAGAGTAATGTGCATACATCAGAGAAAATTACTCACTTGGGACCTGATCCTGCCAGGGGTAGATAGCCTCTTGCAATGTGCCAGCTTTCTCAGCTCACTAGAAATATGTTTGGTCCCAGTGTGGAGAGAGTACTAAACAGGCTGACATCTTGAAATGCATGTGCAGTGCTTGCCTGGCTCTTTTCAGTCCTTTGCAACACTCCTGCTCTCTATACAGTGCATTTCTGTCACCCTTGACTTCCCTTCCGAATCACATCTTCAGTAAGCCCATCTTTTTTTAAAAAAACAAAGTCCAATAAAGCTATAGTATCTCTGAAAACCAGTTTTGTTTGAACTATACTTCTCAGTAAATCGACAATTCTCGTTCCCCTCGTTCTCGTTCTCAATGTGAACATTGCTCAGATAACACAGTATTCACATTAAAAGATTTCTTGAAATTCTTTAAGTGCACATTAAAATGCAAATCGGTCTTCTTATTAAAGATTTCTGGAATTTCTCTGACAACACATTTAAATGCAAATCGCTGAAACGTAGACTCAATATTAAAACCCAAATAATTATTTGATCCACATGCTGAAATTAAAATGGGAAAACTTTATACATCTCAGTAAAATCAGTGCAGTTTTAAAAGTATATAAGAGGAGGCTTAGCACAAGGTCTGTTTGGCCTTCTAGATACTGAGGCATAACCAGAGCTGAGTGAACAGTTAATGAAAGACCAGTCTTTGCAAATTGGCTGGCCTGAAGCCAATAGATGTCACTGGTTTGAGTTCTGCTGTCTTGATGTTGGAGGTTATTCGTTTTCCATTTCAGTGTTGTTGTTTCTCAATGTCAATTCAGAACATCCCTTCCGTTGGCCCTTCCCAGAGAGAGAAGGAATACGCTGGCCACTTCCCCACGGGGCCATGCTTCTCCTGTGCTTCATTATTGGAATGTGCTGGACATGATTGTTTTTATGTCATAACGTTTCTCTGGAATGTACATGGTACATTGTAATGTTGACTGGATTCTGGTTTGTGGAACCTTGTGGCTAGGAACCTGCAGCTGAACTTGATGTTTCTGAGGGTTGTGTATAACCCTAATGAAGCTGTTCTTTAACACTTCTGCTGTCTTAAGTGGGACTCAATTTCCACACCTCATGGGGTTTTGAGATGGGAGAATGAATAGAGATTTTGTCTGATGGACTGCAGATGTTAAGATTTCATCTTAAAGTAAATATACTAATAGGATTAAGTCCTCTTCTCGGAGACAGAGAAGTCATCAACATGTGTGATTCTTGCCAGTAAGTTCTTGCCAGTAAGTTAAAGAAGTATGGGCTGGATGAATGCACTATAAAATGGATAGAAAACTGGCTAGATCGTCAGGCTCAGTGGGTAATGATCAATGGCTCCATGCCTAGCTGGCAGCCGGTATCAAGTGGAGTGTTCCAAGAGTCTGTCCTGGGGCCATTATTTTTCTGATAGAGCACCCCTTAAAATGTAGACAGTAGTTTGAGTTTTTAAAAATCCCTTCTAAAAATGCATACAATTTTTTCTGTTCTCCTGCTGTGCTTATTAGGTTATTTTGGGAAGGCCCAAGAGCAACAATACAAACATGCTTTCCTCAGTACTCCTTTCCTCCCTGTGCCCACAACTACCCGCTTCCTCCTCCATTTCAGCTTAGCTGCTGCTGTTACTAGTAAACACCCTCTTGCAGAGTTGGGGGAAGAGTATGCACACAAGTTCCTCCGGAACAGTGCATGAGAAGGATGCAGTGAAGGCTGGGTGGGAAATGCATTTCCTGTCCCTCAAGAAGTTTTGAGATTTAGATCCTGAATTGGGATGAAAAGTAAAAAAACTCAATAATTTTCACAAACCAACAAACTCAAAAATTTGATTCAGGAACATTTCACTTTTAATTTGACCATTTTCCCTCTTTTTTTTAAAAAAACCTTTCATCAGTCTAAATGTCCTAAACCACCTCACCAAAGTCATTTTGTCTCCAATCTCAAAACTTTCTGGTTCAACAATTTCAAAACTTTTTTTCCCATTTGTTTTTTCCAAGTTGGGAGCTTAGCTGAAACTGCCAGCAGTTTCAGTTTTGACAAACAGGCATATTTGGGCAAAAAAGGTTTGTTGAATAATTCCCGACCAGCTCCAGATACAATAGACCATCCCCACAAAATGTTGTCCAATTAACTACGTAAGCAAATGGAAGAAAATAGAGAAAAATATTTTTTAGCCTATTTCTGTTTTTAAGGATTATGGGTAATAATTGTTGGATTAGCATTTTCAGTTGGAAATGTGATTGTCAAGTGGACAGTATCCCTTTAACTGCATTACCTTTACATAGATATACCTACTACTTTGGAGAAAATGTACCTCAAGAGCTGGGAGAGAGTCCCCACTAAGGCCTTGTCTTTGCAAAGAATGGAAGCATATTGAACACAGGATACTAGAGCAGATGGACTTCGGATCTGCTCCAATATGGCAGTCCCTGTGTTTTACAAATCAGAGTCTGAATGCTGGCACTTAAAACAATGCCACCAAATGCTTTTGCTATTGCAGTTCTTATACTGCAGCCCCATTTGGCAGTGAAAGGGGTAGCAAAAACAAAAGGGGTTAAAGTTAAACATTTACAAAGGGAGGGATCCTAAGAGAGGGATCACCTGCTGAGTATCAGTGAAGTCAATGGGAGGTGCGAGTGCTCAGCATTTCTTCAGGACCAATGCAGGAAATTTCCCATTAGGGCATTACCCCACCAATCCTCCTTTGCTAAAAATCACTGAAAAAAGCCAGAGTACCACTTGCTTATGCATGTTGCTGAGTTATCGTCACCCATAGGACCCCGAGGCAGGATATGGAAGAATAAGTTAGGATTCAAGACTTGTACATTCCTTGCCTGATAATAGGAGCCCTTTCCTAAGCTGATTAGATGATATGCTTTCTGCCCTTGGTGCAATTCAGCAATTTGACAAACCTAAGATCATAATTAAAGGATTAAAATAATATAAAATAATCAAGTGATGTGATTTGTAGGAAGAAATATGTTATTTATGTTGGAGTTGGTTGAGTTGAATTTGATACACCCCAAATTAGATGAATTTAGCCTTTGTTTGTTAATCATAGACAAACCATTGTTGGTGTCTTCAACTTTCTATGCTATTAATATTCACTGAGCGGTTTGAATTAATAATTTCCACACTACATGTGTTTCACAAGCTATTTGCTGCAGCTGTTCACTATTTGTTATTTATGGTGGGGGGACTGTGATTTATCATATGGTGGTATTTCTGTTCCCCTGTTGGATGGCTTAGTGCTTTAACCAGAAGAATGGGGTTTAACATACTTCTGGAACAAATTAGTTAAACATTAAAGTTTCACAAATATTTTCATGAGCATCAATTGTTCAAATATTCATAAATGAATGTGGGAGCCTATATAGTGATTAATATGTTCCCAGGAGTTGAAGTGACTCAGATAGGAGTTGTTTATTTACAAATATTAGCAAATCTGTTGCATTATTCCACCAGCTCTAGTCAACAAGGAGCAAATGACAGGCGGCACCGTAGTCTCAAACTGTGATGTTGATTTGACGCATCAATTTTTATTAATGGTTGATGTGTATCTAACAACTCAGATTTCTCTCTAAAGAAAATAAAAGTCAGATTCTTCTCCCATGGGTGTCTAATGTCTCACACACAAGCTTTATGAACACTAAGGGCTTTATCAGGGATATTTGCACTTCAGAAACCTGAGATTTTGCTTATATGTCGATGGTTATGATATTTCATGTGCTAATCAGGGCCTCTTTATCTAGGCTGACCATATTTCCTTGAGACAAAAACGGGACATTGGGATGGCAAAAACAGGACGGGGTTGGGGGTCTCACCAGATGAAGTCGGTGAAGTAGCTGCAGAACATGGGCTGAGGGGCGCACGGGGGGTGGTCGGGAAGGCTGGGGGGGCTCTAGGGGGGCTCTGGGCAGTCTGGGGGGGCTCTAGGTGGTCTGGGGGGTCTCACCAGATGAAGTCGGTGCAGTGGCTGCAGAACGTGGGCTGCTTGAAGAAGTGCGCTGTGAATTTGTGGCTCTTGACCTCGTGGATCACCTTCTGGCGCAGCGCCCCCTTGTGGCAGAACAGCGGCTTAGCCAGGCAGTCCAGCTCAGTGGGCGAGGTGACCGGCGCCATGGCCCCACCTGGCCCCCCAGAGCCGGGCGGGGGGGAGATAGAGGAGGGACTGGGGGGGTGGAGGAATAAACAGAACAGAGATGGGGGAGAGAGCGATGGGGGATGAAGAGGATGGAGGGGACAGAGGGAGAGAAGGCACGAAGGTGAGAAGGGAGAGGATGGATGGATGAGAGAAGAGATGGGGTAGGGAGCAGGGGGGATGGAGGAGGCAAGGGATAGAGAAGGAGGGATGGAGAGAAGAGAGATGGAAGAGGAGGCAGTGGACAGGGAGAGAGAAGGGAGGAAGGGAGGGATGGAGAAGGGAGATAGAGAGAAGGAAGAGAGGGATGGAGGGATAGAGAGAAGGCAGGAAGAGAGGGATGGAGGGATAGAGAGAAGGCAGGAAGAGAGGGATGGAGGGATAGAGAGAAGGCAGGAAGGGAGGGATGGAGGGATAGAGAGAAGGCAGGAAGGGAGGGATGGAGATAAGAGTAGGCAGCGGACGGAAGGAGAGAGAGAAGGGAGGAAGGAAGGGATGGAGAGAAGAGGAGGCAGCGGGCGGTGGGCTGAAGCCGACAGTGAGTGGAGCTGTCCGGAGCTGCAGCCGGGGGCCGAGGTGGGGACGGGCGCGCCGGCGGGAGAGCTGCCGGCCGGAAGTTATTAGAAATAAATAGTTCTCGGGCAGCTTTTCCATCACCCGTCCAGCGGTGGGACACTGGTGCTGGGCAGGTGAGATGCAGTTTGCTCATCAGCGATTTTGATCTCTTTGCCTTTCTCCCTCTCTCTTCTGCCTGCACCTTGCCTGCGTTTTCAGGCGCTTCTGCTGAGCTCCAATACCGGGGGGGGGGGGGGGGGGGGGAGGGGGTGGTGCGACCCCTTGTGTCCTCTGCAAAGACAGACCCTCTGCAGGTGCATTTTTGAGCCCTGGATCACGGGGTGGCCGCGTGGGGCCAGATCTTGGCTCTCGCTCCGCAGGCTGCTGGCTCAAGAGCTACCGAACAGGGAGGGAGGGTAGTGTCCACAGAGCGGCCCCAGTCTGGTTAGTTCAAGGGCCCTGCTCCCACTGAAGTGTTGCTACTGATGGCAGTGAGGGCAGGATGGGTCCCTATGTGTTTGTCTCTGGAAAGAATAAAGGCGAGTAAAGCCGTGTTCCGTTTTTTACAAAAAACGGGACAAAATTGATATTTGTATTAAAAAGACGGGACGGTCCGAAAATATGTAAAAAATGGGACTGTCCCATTCAAAACGGGACGTATGGTCAGCCTATCTTTATCTCAACTGTTTGCCAGTCAAATGCTTCTTGATGAGGATGAGCAGAACTGAAGTATTTTACTGCTCCACATATATCAGCAGATTTTTTTCAAGAAAAAAATGCTTTTTTCACATTTTCAAAGACAGATTAAAAAAAAAACAACCCAGAGAAGTTGTATTGTACAGATATTCTTGTAAACAAAATTGAATCCCAGGGACAAAATGAATCTAGTCATTTCCCCTCATGCATTGTTTTTGTCCTTACATGAAAAATAAGTATTACTCCCAAATAATATTGAATAATATTGTACAGACAAACTGTACTGTAAGCTGACAGTAATTGCTGCCTGCTATTTTTCAGTATTTTAAAATAAATTAAAGAACAGGACAAATTTCAGTTCTTTTCTTGGGCATATGTAGCCAAGTGTCATTTGACTTTTCCCCTCCTTTCATACCAAATGCGTCTCTGCTGTGAAAAACAAAGCAGGCAAAATATTGTAAATGACAGAAAAAGGTGCTAAGTGGATGGGAGCCTTAGGAAAGTGTCCAGAGACAAATTCTCCGTTGAGTTTCACCTGTGTAAATCCAGAGTAATTCCACTCACTGGAGTTATTCTGGATTTACAGAGGTCTAAATGAAAGGAGAATTTGGCCCCTAGGCCTCCAAGGATTCAGTTGCCCCCTGACTTGCACTTTGTCATGTATTTACATTTCCAGTGGTGCAAAATGGTAGTAAAATGCTGAGAAATCAGAAAAGTAGCACTCTGTGCCCTTTTCACACTCACTGTGCACAGTTGCTAGTTATGGCATAAGATAGACAAACATGCTCAGTTTTATTTAATACTAGCACAAATACCTGGCGTTGCTCAGGTCCGTTGGAAGGGGGGAGGAGGGAGAGAGCTGAGCGAGTGCGGGGTCCGTTGGAGGGCGGGAGGGGGGAAAGAGCTGAGCGAGTGCGGGGTCCGTTGGAGGGCGGGAGGGGGGAGAGAGCTGAGCGAGTGGGGGGGGCGTTGGAGTGGGGGGAGGGGGGTGAGATTTTAAAAATTTTCAATTCTTACCTGAGGGGGGAGAGAGCTGAGTGAGTGTGGGGGCCGTTGGAGGGGGGAGAGAGCTGAGCGAGTGGGGCGGCTGTTGGAGGGGGGAGAGAACTGAGCGAGTGGGGGGGCCATTGGAGGTGGGAGAGCTGAGCGAGTGGGGGGGCCATTGGAGGGGGGGAGGGGGAAGAGATTTAAAAATTTTTTGATTCTTACCTGAGGGGGGAGAGAGCTGAGCGAGTGCGGGGGCCATTGGAGGGGGGAGGGGGGAGAGAGCTGAGCGAGTGGGGGGGCCGTTGGAGTGGGGGGGAGGGGGAGAGATTTTAAAAATTTTCGATTCTTACCTGAGGGGGGAGATGGAAGGGGGAGAGAGCTGAGCGAGTGCGGGGTCCATTGGAGGGGGGAGAGCTGAGCGAGTGGGGGGGCCATTGGAGGGGGGGAGGGGGAGAGAGCTGAGAGAGTGCGGGGTCCGTTGGAGGGGGTATTATTACATCATAACTATGTCACAGAGAACAGCAGGTGTTAACCTGCTACCCAGCTGATGTTAATGGGCTTTAAATAATTTCACCTCTAGGGGGTGTCAGAGGTAAGATTTGAAAAATTTTCGATTCTTACCTTGATTAGGACCCTAAAGCCTATAACTGTACCAAATTTCAAGTCTCTAGCTCAAACAGTGTGGAAGGAGTAAGGGAATGTACATACACGCACGCATACACCATTTGACTTTTATATATATAGATAGTCTGATATTAAAGGAATTGAGGGTCAAATTCTGTTTTCACTCATTCTGATGTAAAAGCTGGAATAATTCTACTGATTTCAGGGGTGTTTCAGCTAAATTTAAAGTGGGCCGTTTGAAATGCATCTGAGAGAAATACTTCATGTACGTTGCCACAATTCAGCATTTAGTACAGGCATGCAGATGGGATAACATGCAAGATTGATTCACTGCCTATCATAGCTGATGCCATTCGTAATATAAGAGCATATCTGAGGAATCATTGGTGACAGCAAGCAGTGTGCTTTGAAAATACATGCCTTGCTGGTGTACCACCAAAATACTTGAATCAATCAGATAATCCTATCAGCTAGGTTAAAAACCTAACCAAACAGCTCCATGAATCAGATACTCAGCATCATATGAAACCACTTGAAAAGTGAGAGTCAGGAGCCACAGGACTAGCGATCAGAACCACTGCCATCAAATGAAGGAGGAAAACATCACAGAAACAATTTTATATTCATTACAGATGGCACCCCAGTGACAGAATAATTAGGGTTGTTGATTGTAGGGTGACCATATTTCCCAACGGGAAAATGAGACACCAAATGAGGCTGGCCCGAGCCACTCATCTGAGTCCTCCCTACATCACACGCAGGGCTGGCCCAAACTGCTCCCCCAAGCCCTGTCCCCCATCCCAGCATGGGGCTGAGGTCGCTGCTTGCTCAAGGCCAGCCTGCCTTCATCACAAGGCTGGGTTTGCTGCTCACCTGAACTTGCCTGCCCCCCGGCGTGAGGTTGGGGCTGGCATCGCTGCTCGCTTGAGTCCTGCCTGCCCCTCGCACATTCCTCCACACCCCATTTTATTGACAAAAGTTGGCATTTGCCAAAAATGTTGGGTCGTCTGGAACAGGGCTTAAAAAAAAAGGAAAGTCCAGGCCAAAATGAGACATATGGTCTCCCTATTGAATTGTTTCCACTACAATCCCCTGGATGAAATTTTACAGGCCCGATGTCTGCATGATGGACAATTTTACTAGAAATTTTGAGCAGAGAGGGAGGGAGAAATTAATTTCTCAATTTATATTTACTTCTCAAAACCTCTGAAATGGCTGAGGGTGGTGGGGGTGAAATTTGGGGAGGAAGTAGCTCTCCTGGGAGAACTGGCTAAAGTGTTCTTAACTTCTTGGGCCAAATTCCATTCTGAGTACACCACTGCAACACCATTGATTTACATGGAGTTGCAACAGTGCAAATGAATGAAATTAGATGAATTTAGCTTCTTATACATAGAAGAAGGGCTGCAGATGTGCAAATTTGTCTCACCTGGGACATCTTGTTCTATGGACTTTGAAGCAGAACTCCCATGGAACTCAGAATAGAGTTCAGCTTTAAAAATCAATGGAACAATCAATGTCAGATTCGGCTTTCACTTGACACCAATGTAAATCAGAAGTTAATGCCAGAGTAAAATCAGTAGACTTATGTGTAATTTACACAGCCATTTACATCATCTCAGAGTTTGGTACAGAGTGAATTGCTCTCACTTACCCCAGCATAAGCCACAGTATTTTACTCCAGGCCTGAGTTTATCCAGCACAGTTATCTCAGGAAATGTTTCCCAGACTATGCTATGGACATGCTGACTCTGATCCTGATCTCCTTAGAGAGTTCTGCCACTGACTTTCAGTGGGAACAGGATTGTTCTGCTCTCCTCCAGTGAATCCCTTCAGTGAGGGGTGTGTGTGGAATACATCCAGACATTGGCAGAGAATGGGTTAACTCTTTCCTTCTAGCTAGAGGGAGGAGGGAGTAGTCAATTAATTCCCTCAAGCATTATATAAGCGGAATTTCTGGCAAGGGGGTATGATCTATAGGTGGAGGAGTTGAGCTGGGTGGACTGAGTTCCTGTTTCTCTCTTGAGCGGAGCTGAAGGGAATCACCTTTCAGACCTTTGTTTTGTGTGTGGCTGGAACAAACTTCTCTCATTCTGCTGTTAGCTTGGACTCAGTCTGAGGGGGAGCCTTGTTGCATGTATGTGTATGCTTATAGGACTTGGGATTTCTCTACATTTATTTCTCTGTTTTACCATGAAACCCACTCAGGTTTTTAAGTAGACTAGTGTTATATCTTCCCAACTTAGGCTGACCATATTTCCTTGAGACAAAAACGGGACATTGGGATGGCAAAAACGGGACGGGGTTGGGGGGGTCTCACCAGATGAAATCGGTGCAGTGGCTGCAGAATCTGGGCTGAGAGGCACTGGGGGGGGGTGGTGGTTGGAGGCTCTAGGGAGGCTCTGGGCAGTCTGGGGGGCTCTAGGTCCTAGGGGGGTCTCACCAGATGAAGTCAGTGCAGTGGCTGCAGAACGTGGGCTGAGGGGCGCTGGGGGGGGGGTTGGAGGCAGAGGGGGGTTGGGGAGGATGGATGGAGGAATAAGCAGAACAGGGATGGGGGATGAAGAGGATGGAGGGAGAGAGAAGGGGGGATGAGGGATGAAGAGGATGGAGGGGACGGAGGGAGAGAAGGCACGAAGGTGAGAAGGGAGAGGATGGATGGATGAGAGAAGAGATGGGGGTAGGGAGCAGGGGGATGGAGGAGGCAAGGGACAGCGAGAAGGAGGGATGGAGAGAAGGGAGATGGAAGAGGAGGCAGTGGACGGAGGGAGAGAGAAGGGAGGAAGGGAGGGATGGAGAAGGGAGATAGAGAGAAGGAAGAGAGGGATGGAGGGATAGAGAGAAGGGAGGAAGGAAGTGATGGAAGGATGGAGAAGGGGATAGAGAGAAGGGAGATGGAAGAGGAGGCAGCGGACGGAGTGAGAGAGCAGGGAGAAAGGGAGGGATGAAGGGGGATGGAGAGAAGGGAGGGATGGAGGGAAGAAGGAGGAATAGTGAGAAGAAGAGGCAGCGGGCGGCGGGCTGAAGCCGACGGCGGAACGGAGCTGTCCGGAGCCGCAGCTGGGGGCCGAGAGCGCCGGTTCGGGGGCTGCCGGCCAGGTTTTATGAGACATAATCACATTGTGATTGTCTCATAAAACCCGGCCGGCAGCCCCCGCGCCGGCGCTCTCGGCCCCCGGCTGCGGCGCCGGACAGCTCCGCTCCGCCGTCGGCTTCAGCCCGCCGCCCGCTGCCTCTTCTTCTCACTATTCCTCCTTCTTCCCTCCTTCTCTCCATCCCTCCCTTCTCTCCATCCCCCTTCTCCATCCCTCCCTTCCTCCCTGCTCTCTTCCTCCGTCCACTGCCTCCTCTCCCTACCTAAGGACTAGTATCAGATGTCAAAATCTCCGATGAGCGCAGTTTGCTCATCGGAGATTTTGACATCTGATACTTGTCCTTAGGTAGCAAGATTCTTCACCTGAGCTCTTGCGAGTCCTGCAAAGAAAGAACCTCCCCCTAGAAAGCAGCTTGGGACCTGCCCCAAAAACGGGACAAAATTGATATTTTTGTCAAAAAGACGGGACAGTCCAAAAATATGTAAAAAACGGGACTGTCCCGTTCAAAACGGGACGTATGGTCACCCTATCCCAACTGCCCTACAAGAAAGAGAGACAGAGCTGAGCTTCAGATGCGTTTATTAGCAAGAGCAAACCCTTTGCTTTTCCTTGAGTTCTAAAGCAGAAAGAGAGTGTATTATGTACAAAATCAATTATTTGAAAGCCAAAATATTGAGAATCTCATTCTTCAAACTGTATCAAACAGCAAGAGCTTATATTTATTATTGGTAGTCAACTCTGGAAAGGTAGTATCAAGACAGTGAGTCTCATGAGACATCGTTCAGTTATAACCCGTCTTCAGAAGTGTAACTTAAACACACAAAAGCTAAGAAATATAAAAATCTTAATGACTCCTGAACATACCACTCTATGTGAGTCATACAATACAGGTTGTATTAGAAAAATACATTGTTTTTGATCCAGTAAGATTTACAAATGTTGACAACAAGCACAAATGAGCTATTTATGGCTGGACTTTATTCCTGGGTTTGTCCTTTTTTGTTTAAAAGAAAGATAGCGATTCAATCAAAAACAATCCCCCACAACTCTCTGTTGTATATTTTATAGATATTTAAAATGCAATGTCGATTTTAATGAAGATCTGAGCTAGTTGTTTATCAGTTTGGTTCTTTGGGTGTGCTCCTCCCCAGCATCAGTGTTTTCTGTTTCATTGCCAGATGAAACAATTTCTGGCAGTGCTGGGAATTCATAAGAAGCTCGGTTCATAAAGGGCAGCTTCCTTTTGGAGCAAAAGCAGCTCTAAATTACTTAAGGAAAACTCCACAGCTGCAGATCATCTGACTTATATGACCCATTTCTAGGCAGTGAAAACTCACTTTGTGGGTAAGGAAGCACAGTCATTTATGGAGGTACCTGAGCTACGGCCGACCTATCCATACTAAGAGAGGTTAATCGTTGTAGCTTTACTTGCTAATAGCTTCTTAACTTTCACAGACCCAACATCAGACTATTTTTATTGGCTTAAAATTCCATTTCTCATATGTATGTCCTCTTTAATTGCTGCTTAAGCCTGTGTGTTTTCATTCCCCCCCTATTATACTGACTTAGTATAAAAGAAAGAAACCTGCTATTTATTTATTAGCACCTCAGTCTTTTCCTACAGGGAACTGTGGCTGTGCCCAGAACTTTGCTTGCTACTGCATTTTACCTGAAGGGGAATGAAGTAATTTACAATCACTAGCTATAAAACAGCCCCATTCATCCTGCTGTATGAAAGGAGAACGCAGATCTAGCCATTTCAGTCAGCATTACATTTTCCAGGGCTCTCTCTAATGCCTCTCTGCTAAGATTTTAGGAAAATTGAAGTCCAAGGCAGCGAGCCTGCAGTGCCATAAAAATTTCCTGAGTGCCTAAGCCTGTGTAGACATCCGTCTATTGGGACTGCTTATTATCCACCTCTCATCATTCTTTCTTCCTTTGACTGGTAATCACCTGTCTTGTGAGAACATATGCTTTTCAGGTTCCAAATTGGTATTTGCAAACAGTTCTTTCCTCCCTTCCTTCCCTTTGCCCTTGCTTTTGCATATAGCACAGGGCAGGCTTACCCCCCATGGTGTATGGAATCCACTCTCTGCATTAGAGCTGACTTGAGCACCCAGAAGTATCCAGTGACTGGAATTCACCTGATGTTTCTTTAAATAAAAATAAATTTAAAAAAGCCACAGACCCCCTCTGCCCAAAACACATTTCCCTTAGTAATTCACAGGATGCATTTCTCTTAATAGATGTGCCCGAGGTAATAATGGCCAAATGCATTTTCTCAAATGTTCCTAGAACAGTATTCAGTACTTAACAGTATTTCTGTGGAAAGCTGCCTTCTGTGCTCTGGGGGGAAATGCTTAAAGAAGCAGTCAGTGGGAAATGGGTTAGAAAAGCAACTTCATTTTCGCCATATCACATCATTGGTAGTTTAGTTTATTTTTTTAACCCAAGGTATTGAAATCTTCTTGTCTTGGGAAAGAGTTCCAGGGTTCCAGGCAATAGGCACTCTCACTGATTTGCTTATAGCAGTGTTTTTCCCAGTGAGTTGGTGACTGCAGAGGCCCCAGTTCTGCAGTTGGCTCCTCACAGATGGATCTGGTCACCCACACAGATCCGATTACAGGATTGGACCCAGAATTATTAGCATTTTTAAACAGGAAATTTCCCATGTTTAGAACAAACAGAAACCTAATGGCACATTTATTTTTCATATTTATGCTGCTTCTGTGAACCCCTTCCACAGTTCTCAGTTTTCTCTCCTTCCGCTTCCTTCTTTGCATCCTAAGAACTCCACTGCTGCTTGATCTCCCAAATCTCCTTGGAATCTCCTTGGCAATCCAGTGCTCTGTGTGATGAATGTTCAGTAGTTTAGATGCTGGTCTCTGACTGGGTGATTATCTGAAGATTCTAAAGCATAATTTTGCTTTTATTTGTAGTCAAGAAAAACTGAAGATAAATACACACAACTCAGAGCACTGAATGAGCCCAAAGTGAGGTGTCTCCAGGGCTGCTTCTCCCTTCATTGCGTCCTGCAACAGCTTCAGTCATCAAATGCTGCAGCTAAGGGTCCTCTGGGCAAAACTCTTGAAGTTTGGAGGCAGGGTATTTCAAAGGAAGGGTGTAGGCTGTGGAATTTCTATCCACGAGAAATGAGGTTGCTGCTTTTAGGTGTCACTATAAGAATCTCTTCTTTGTGCAGGCTATCCCCCGATAATGTTGGATAGGATAACCTCTCATCAGCTTCCTGGATGGTATCATAAAATGATTCCATGCACGAAAGAAACTAAATTCTATTTCTTGGAAAAATATACAGCTCTTACTTTGGTATTTGGAACCTATTTGCTGTGGTAATGGGGCCAGTAGAGATACACAGGTGCACAGTTCAATTGACTTGCACGAGCAATTCCATTCTAGAAATTCACTCTTAAGACTTGAACTGAAATTTAAACTGCAGACAAGGAAATGAGGAGAGAAGTGGACATTGAAACAGGAAGTCCATAACTCGGCTGGTTGTATCCGGAATGTCAAACAGCTCAATTCCTACAGCTGTTAAAATGCTAATCTATCCAACATGCATGCATTGCAGCATTTAATGTGGCAAGTGAGGGAAGAAACAGTAGGGAGGATACATAGTTCTTGCTTTTGTTTTGGGAGACTCTGTGTGCGGACAAACTTGCCATAGCCGGTCTGGGGCCAGCATCAGGAGAAATTGGGTGTGGCTGATGCTAGGTGTACTCATTAGATATGAAGCTGCTTGGGTGATTTCCATTGTGGGCAAGCAGCCTGGCAGGACACAACCAGAGTCACTCTCTGAACATAGAACCAATAGTGGAGGGGGGAGTATATACATAGAAGGAGTGGGAGCCTGACTGAAAAAAAACAAACCAGAACCCCCTTACTAGTGGAGCTGTGCAAAGGCCAGAAGGTCTGGTATAAGGATTTTATTCCAGGGATTAGGAAGTTTGTTGGGTTTAGACTGCAGGCCACCTCATCCCACTGGAGGAGAAGAACAGGACCAGAATTATGTTAGGTTGCTGTTGCAGAGACTCAAAGGAGTTTGAAGAGACTGGGATTATCATTTCTTTCCCAGATTTTCAGGTGTTTACATGCCATACAAAGGGCTTGGACACCATTCCACAGACACTTCAAAGAATAAATCATCTCAGACACTGCCCATGGGGAAGTATATACGTGTGCATAAATATATTTTGCATTTGAATTTGTGAAAGTAACAAATACAAAATTAGGGACAATTATCTCAATGGTTGCAAGCAAACTATTATGTATGTATGTATTGAACATTATAACTCTATAGAGAGTTTGTGCCACTTTCTTATCAGTGATAAATAATATTAATATATAAGGAGATAGATAAGAAAGAAAGAAGAAGTCCTGAAAAGACTATAATCTGGGTGAACCACAACAGAATGGTCAACTGAGACACAGGAAGGGGAAAGAAATATATATATATATTCATGTATATGCTGCTAACAGAAAGCCTTCCCCAAACCTGATACAATAGAGTAACCACAACTGTATTTTAATAAGTGAAATATATATTTACATTTTTTTAGACATTGTATATAGTTAAGCATGAACTGAATTCAACTTTGAGCAGGTGATTCCTTGATAGCTATTTTCCATTATTTGAGGACTCTCTAGTTAAGCTAAATAGGCAGTAATAAGTAATGTAAGCCATGGAGAAACTTCATTTTGTCTTGTGTATCAACATCACTAAAGTCACAATAAACAAAACAAGATAAAACTTAAAGTGAAAATAATGAGAGTAACAAAAGAAGATGACAATGAATTTTTTAACATTTATTGACTTTCTTTCTATTGATACCAGCAAAATATATGCCGACAATGCCATAATACTTTCCAATTACAATATTAGTATATCTCTTATATGCATCTGTTGCTGCAGCTACAAGTCTATAGTAAGACATGCAGTAGCAGTCAGTAGGTTTAAATTTTTTTCCCTTCAGATAGAGTTCTTTGTACATTTATTATGAAAGTGATTCTAATCTGATTTATCCTGTATGAAGAAATTTCCAATCTGCAGAATTTCTTACAGGCAACATTTCACTAACTTCAAAATAACTGCACATGAAAGATTCTAGGGAACATTGCTAATAGCTTCATGTGTCTGTTTTTGATTGGCAGCTAAGTTTTTGGTTTTTTTAAACCCCCATTCATTTTCTTTCATGCAGCACCCTCAGGCTAACACAAACTCTTAGGCTAACAGTAACAGATGAAAACAGGATGTGATGGCATGGCAAATCTCCCTGAAGCAAGGCCCTGTCAATACCAATAACTGCTTATCTGGTTCAGTGCCGACCTCTCCCTTTGAATCTGTGTGCCCTCCTTGAGGGGACAGACTATATTGATGATCCAGACATAGCCACTTGTAGCTGACATGTCTGCATCCAACCGGTGGCTCAAGAAATCCAGATGTACATCACCCAGATGTAAAGCATCTTGAGGGGTGCATTCATGATCATAAATAAATTGATGTTGCTAGAAAAACTTTTTCAAAATATAAATATCACTAGTTAATAATCAATCTTTAATGATCCTTTTATCTGAAAACATCACAGCACTCAAGAACTCTTGTGGTGATATAAATACCTATGTAGATAAAGAGGTACATAATGCTTTCTGAACATTAAACCTCCAGCTATGGGCAAGTATTATACCTATTTTACAAACCCTGGTACAAAGTGGTCACATATTTTGCTTAAAGTCCTACAGCAAGTCAGTGACAAAGCTGGGAAGAGACCCCCTGTATTCCTAACTCACAGGCTATAGCTTGACCTATTGGCCACACTTCTCTGCATGTACAGTTCATCCACTAGGAAAACTATCTGCAACATATCTTAACTTATGCAGGATCATAATTCCAACTCAAGGGTCAAGATTACTCCCATATGTTCATGAGTGATATCTCCAGAACTTTGGATCAAAAGGTCGTGAAAGCTTGATATAAATTAACTACTTGCATTTACTACTGATTCACTCTAAGGATTTGGTTTTAATCATTTCAGGGAAGGGAGAAAGTTGCCATGTGTACAATGTTCACTGAAAGAAATCATATATGCTACCGCCATTGCAGTAGGAAATAGAAGAAAAGATTTTTCTTATTATAATCCATTAATGTCAGGAAAAAACAACCAAACAAATCCCCAAACAAAATCACTGATACTTTTAAAAAAAGTGGATTTAACATTAGTTCTGATTTTACTTACCTTTCTTAGGAGAAACATAGAGTAACAGGCTAACGAATAAGTTTTATTATTTTGTTAAGTATGAAAATCAGTAAAATTTATAGAAAATCTAATTTATTTCTATGGATCATTTATCCAACCTTTGTGCCCCCCTGTATTATTTAATATCCACTTTATGTAATAGACCTCATTAGGATATTGATACCTGCTTTCAGATGACAGTATACTCAGCTAACTATTAGCATTATTGATGTGCAAGTTCAAGGCAGTACAACCAAGGCAAGCAAATACTCTGTTAAGAGCCAGGGAAAACTTTTTAATTGTTATTTGCGTATTTCTTTGCATTTATAAAAATACATTCAGCCCCAAGTTTTGTGTGAATAGATATAACACAAACCAATGGCTGTAAACTTAATTTTGAGGAGGGGCCACAAAAATCATGGTATAGCCTGTGATTTTTGAGGCCTCAGCTGATGTGAGTTACTGCTCTTCAAAGCTTTTAATTTATTTTCTGTACTCATCTAATTCAGTATTTTAAATATGGACTCTTAACACCTTCTCCAGTAGAAAATCTCAGTGTGCTCAGTACTCCAGCCTCTGTGTGGCATTGGTATTTTGAAGATGGTGTGTTTGTTAGCCAATTGTGCACCAATAGGAGATGATTAAGCACTTTCATCAGCCGTGCTCAGCAAGTTATGTGCAACAGATTGCAACTCTGCTGAATAAGCGTCATCACCTCCCTCAGTCTCACAAGCCAACCCCACTGCTCTTTATCCACTAGGGAGCATAACATCAAAGAAAAAAGAATACTCCGGGCCATAGCCTTCCACAGATTCCCTTCATAGGACTGACACTGAAATCAAGGGGAGTTTTGTTTAAAAACATCAATGGCACGGTATGTTCAGTAGCAACCCAAAGTCATACATTTGCAGGGGGCATTATGTCTTAGCTGCTCATACAGAAACATTGGGCAGGGGTCAGTGTCCTGCTTCTTCACCTGCTGCTGCTACTTGTATTTTGGAGTCCTCTCTAGTAGAATGTGTGTTACGTAATTGAAGGTCATGCCCCTGGAGAAATCTCCCATGTAGCAGATGGGAAACACTGTTTCCCCCAGTACTTGCTTTAAGCAATGATCATTTTCCAGAGCTGAATGAAAATTTTCCATAATTTTTTTTGAAGGAAATAGCTTTTCTTTTCCTTTGAAGAGACACAGCTTTGGGACAAAACAACTTTTGTGAAAAAAGAAAACCAATTTTCACAGAAACAGTTGAAGTTTCCAGCAACTGAAAAGATTCAAAATAACTTTAGATGAAAATTAAAAAAATAATCGTTTCCGCTACTCTTCTTTTCCTCATTTCCCCTTATGTCTATGACATTGAAATAATAAAGAAAGGAAGAAAAGTGTAATCTTCTGAAGTGGGACTGTAGTGCATTGGCAGTAAAGAACTTCACCATGTCTTCTAACTCACAGTTATTTATTACACTTGTCAGTGAAGAGAGGTAGAATACTATTAAACAACTGAACAAAGAGTGAAAAGGATAATAAAGATGTAGAGAATTGCTTCATATTAACACCACAACAGAAAAAATATATGAAGCCGTTCAGAACTGAATCTAGGACTTGTAGCTTCATCCACTGAAGATAAATGCCAATGTCCCATAGATTTACATGGGACCAGGATCGAATTTCCAATATTATACTGATGCTATCTAGAGAAGTTACATTTTAAGGGCCACGGGCCAGAATCTGTGATTAGTTAATCCATTGACTTCAGATAGAATTACTCTAGAGTTACACCAGGATAACCAAGAGCAGAATCTGATCCCAGGTTTTAAGAAAAGTGCATAGTAGGATGTGTGCATGCATTGTTTTCATGTGCAATTGCATGGGTAATATGAATAACTGTACATGAAAATGACTATGTGTAATCTGAGTAACTGTACAGTTGTGTATTATTTTGAAAATTGTGAATGATATTTATTTAAGCTACGTTTGAAGCTCTGTACAAGGCTGCAAACACGGGCATACCCTTGCTGCTACAGTTCTGAGCCTCTCTTGAGCAGCTGCTGCTCGTCAGGACAGACAGAGAAGTGGTTTTATGATGTGGGGCAGAGCAGGACCAGAATGAGAAAACAACCAGAATTTTTATTTTTGAAGGGATTCCTTCTACTCACATGCCAAGATGATGGATGCCAAATAAATGCTCATAATAATAACAATAATATTAACTCCTATGGAAAGGGTAATTCTAAAATAATGGTATGAATACACATACTGCTATGTGTTTCAGCATGTATCAGTTTAGCTTAATAAGCATGAATGATATATAGAATATGTTGCCTATGGGAAACATTGTGGATTAATGTAACAACAGGATGTGTGTCTGAGGGCTGAAAGAGGCTGAAGAGATGTATACGTTTATTTTGTCAAGTGTAATTTATTCTAAGAAGATATAAGTATGTGCACGTAATGGGATTCTAGAGCTGCTGCAGTCAATATCCTTTGTTACAGAATGGTAATTGCCTTCCTTTCCTGCTATTCATGGACTCATTAAGTCCACATGAGGCAGACGTCTGATGTTACCATCTTTTCTGGTTGCCATTTCTCCATTAAAATCATTTCCCTCAGGCCATCTTTCAGCCAGAAGATTTATCTAACTTGCAGCCTATGTACCTGGTGCTCTACATTTCTGCATTTGAAGATGTTTCAGTTATGTTCTCGGTTGCATATCTCTTCATTTCCATCAGCGCTTCAGGGTTTCAGTACCAATAAGTGCTGGATCTTTTCTCCTCCAGGAAAAGTAATTTCTAGAGAGGGGGAAAAAAAAAAGAATTCAGGGCCTCAGTCTGAGCTCAGTTACACCAGATTTAACTCCACTATAACTCCATTGAGCTGAATGGAGTTGATCCTAATTTATACTGGTGTCAGTCAGAGCCAAAGAAGGCCCACTATGGGGGAGCTGTTTCTTCACTGGTAACATAGGCTAATTTCCTCAATATTTTATAACTAAATTTCATTGAGCAATTTTGCTGAGTAAAATAGAGTAACTATGTGAAATCTCATAGTAATGCATCACATGTGAGAATACCATACCCAACATCACAATTGCTGCCATGTGTATCTCTACGGGCTTGTCTTCACTACCCGCTGGATCAGTGGGTAGCAATCGATCTGTTAGCGATCGATTTCTCGCATCTGGTGAAGATGCGAGAAATCGATCGCCTGCGGCACCTGAGGGGTGCAAGCTGGAGTCAACGGGGGAGCGCGCCGCCAACTGCCGCCACCGTGAGGACGGCAGGTAAGTCACCTGGAGATACGCAGACTTCAGCTACTTGATTCACATAGCTGAAGTTGTGTATCTGCAGTCGATCCCCCCTCCCATCCCCATAGTGAAGACCAGCCCTTAAGCACCACTGGCTTATCAGGAGTAGCTACCAGGTAGTCATGGGTTGAAGACAAATTGATGATTAGAGAGCCCTTTCAGGGAAACAATTCTTCAAATGCTACATCAGAGATGTTTCCTGGTTCCCTGTCCCCTGCAGTATCCAGGGAAAGAAGGAAAGAAAGAAGGAAAGAGATTGTAGATAAGTGTGACAACCTCTTTCTTTCTCTCTCTCTTGCTATCTTTCTTTTTTCATCTCTGTTTATGGTCCTGTATCGATTTCCATATATGCTGTAATCGGCCGGTGACAGAAATTTGGGGGCCCCCTACTCTGATCGTTTGGGGGCCCCCCCAGCCCAGCTGGCACTTCCCCCCCCAGCTGACAGTGGCCGGGGGCCCCCCCAGCCCAGCCGGGGCCCCCCCAGCCCAGCCGCCCCCCCCAGCTGACAGCAGCCGGGGGGCCCCCAGCCCAGCCGGGGCCCCCCCAGCCCAGCCGCCACCCCCCCAGCCCAGCCGGTGCTCCCCCCCCCCCAGCTGACAGTGGCTGGTGGCAGCGCGGGGTCCTGCCAGAGCGCGAGCCACCCTTGCTCCCCCCCACCCGTGCACATTCTCCCCCGGACTGCGCCACTGCTGCCGGCCGGGCTCACAGCTCCTGCCGGGGACACGCGCGCTCGTCCAGAGGAGAGCCGTGCCGCCTCCCCACCCCTTCCCCGCTCTCCAGGCCCAGCGACAAGGGGGGACGACAATGGGTACAGCTGTGTATCGGGGCCCCCCTAAAGTCCGGGGCCCGGTACAGCTGTACCCATAGTACCCCCCTGTCGCCGGCCCTGGCTGTAATCAGAGATGGCTTGGTCTGCAAAATTTCCCAGAGTTTGTGATATTTTGATCCCCATACAAATAGTCTAGTTGCAAGTTTGGAACTCAACATAAACTTTCACGAAGGTTGTTCAGATATGGGGCATGGTTGTTCAGATATAGGGCGTTGGTTTGGTTTGGTTCATTAAGGGAAAGGGGCCAATCACTAAGAACTGATCCAAATGTTTCCTAAATTTGGGGAGTGTTTTTGGGGGACATTGGAGGAGTCTCATCTCTAGATATAACATGACAAGCAGGTATTAAGGAAGGTGTTAGAACACTAAAGGTGATTCCACCATATGGCATTCCCTGCTGACTTTTGTACAGTTACATCATATACCTACCACATAAAGAATGCTTTTTTAGACTTCTCACTGACCAATTCACAGCTTCACTAAGAGTAGATTGCAGATGTCTATAACAGTGCTCATTCATAGAAATATTTGACGCTCTGCTCATCCATCATTCTCGGTTCATGCACTCAAGATCCATACACCCTCATTTTGTGGGCTTCCTTTCTGAAGAAGCTGCATTGTAGTATACCTTGAGATAGTAGCAATTTTCTCCTCTGACCTGTATTGCAGTGCAAACAGCTAATATCAATCCAGCACTGTCTCATTCTGCTTCACTGATCTCTAATGAGGAAAACTAAGGGAATGTAGTTATAAGTTTTTGTCAATGAGTGAATATATGGTAATATGCAGAAGTATTTGTCTATAGTTTTATCTTTCCATAGCCGTGCTAATATTCCATTTGGTCTTTGTCACAGTAAAAATATCACTTCTCTATCTAATCCTACGTGTATGGATTTTCTGAGTGCCAATTAAATTATAAGCAATTCTTTGATTACACAATTTCCACTGGCTGCTTCATTCTCCACCTTGTCTTTGATGGCTCATAAGTGTTACAGGGTGAAAGAACTGCATGTTCAGGGAATCATCTTAAAAGCTGATAATTGTTAATTTCCTCATCGATTTGTTACTTTTATGCATCCTGTCTAGGATGGGTTCAGAGACAAGAGGGTCATACCCTAGAGAAGGTAATGGGGATCATAGACTATTATGTTTATAATGATATGCCAATTATGAATGGCAACTTTCATGCCATTTCAGGAGAAAAACAGTAAAATTTGCCTTGTTTTGCCACAGTGACATCAACATAGTTCCAATCAGCTTAACGACTCACTGATTTGCTTATTTTTAATTCATTTTCCATATGCTTTTTTCGTTTGGTTGTGTAGTTCTGTAATGTAATTATCTTGTATTTTGATTTGATGACCTTATTTTATTAGTTAAGATGTTTTAATTACTCTAGTTGCCATGTGTGTTGATAATTGCTCCATATTATGATAATAGTTTCAAGATCATGAATAATATGTAAGACCTCATCTTCTGTGCCATTATTAATTTGTATTGTAAACTGCAGAGGAGATTTAAACTCATTTTAAGGCTCCCTTTGCTGTGTTGAGATAATATAATGGGTGTGATAAAAGCGATAAAATTCCCATCTCCAGCCCTCTTTAGATTTCACAACAAATGTCTAATTATTTTCCTCACAATCTGACCCATTCTGAACTTTGTTAATTTGTGATATAAAAATCCAATTTCCTGTTAATATTTCTAAAATACATTAATGAACTGCTCATGACATTTAAAATCATAAGTAAGATAAACATAATGGGCCAGATCCTGAAGTATCCTACATGGTGCTAAATCATGGCATTGACACACATCCTGCTTTACTGTGCTCCAGCAGGAGCAGACTCTGAGTCATAATCAGCCTTTGGTTCTCCCCTTGCTCTGGGGGGGCAGGTAGCCTTCCCCAGGACTATACCTAGCACTGTGTACTTAACTGGTGCAACTATGGTGTCTAGCACGTGGGGTCCTTTGTTCATTCTTCTCCCATTCCTGCTCAGGAGAATCTTTTGACTGGAAGTTGGGAGATTGTGTTACGTCTGTATTTGGCATTGATGCTACAACTGCCGGAATACTGCAGTTCAACAGGGATGCTGATACATTGGTGAGAGTTCAGAGAAGAACTTCAAGAATGATTAAAGTGAAAGACTCAAGGAACTCAATCTATTTTGCTTAACAAAAAGAAGGTTAAAAGGGTGACTTGGTCACAGTCTGTAAGTACCTACACGTGGAACAAATATTTGATAATGGGCTCTTCAGTCTAGCAGACAAAAATATAACAAATCCAGTGGCTGGAAGTTGAAGCTAGACAAATTCAGACTGGAAATCAGGTGTAAATTTTTAACAGTGAAGATAATTAACTGTTGGAGCAATTTATCAAGGATTGTAGTGGATTTTCAATCACTGGCAATTTTAAAATCAAGAGTTGATTTTTAAAAAAAGATAAGCTCAAGTTAAAATATCCATTATTTTGTAGACATTCTCTGTCCTGTGTTATACAGGAACTTAGACTACAATGGGCCCTTCTGGCCTTGGAATCTATGAATCTATAAACCATGAGGGTGAGGGAATGAAGCCAAGACTTTGCCCATTATCCTTCCTTTCCTGCCCATTCCCACCCACATGCATGGAGGGGATGTAGCTGCTCCGAGAAGACTGCTTTCCTTCCTATGTAGCTACCTACAGCCGGGTAGCCTGTAAAGGGAAGCAAAGGGTGGGCAAGATGTGCCAAGTTATTCTCTTCTCTTCACTTCACTTTTTAGTGCAAATTTTCACTGAATCCAAAGACTTCATTGACAAATCTAGAGACAAATCCTGGAGTCCTTACTTACTTTTTACTCAACCGTTACTCCAGTAGAACTCAGTAAGGATCCCAGAATATGTCCCTATACAAGTTTAAAATAACATTTGATACAGAAATATAAAATAAGAAAAACGGGTTTGATCCAAATTCCATAAAGACAATGGGCATTTTTGTCTGACTTCAGTTAGCTTTCAATCAGGCCCATAGACCTGTGTCAGTGAGTACCAAGTAACATGTGTTACTTTCCAGAATAACTCAGTTGTTTCCAGGGACATACTCCGGATTGACACAGATGTAGGGAAGAGCTGAACTCGTCCCAATAAACATTATAGGGACACTGCCACAACAAAAAACCAATCAAACATCTCCTTACTTATGTTAATAACGCCTTAGATTATTTTAAAAAAACAATCCTCCCAACCACACCCCCTTTAGAAACCTAGTGTACTGTGCACCATTTGCACTCTTTTTAAAAAAAACACCCTTTCTGCATATTACTACATTTGGATAACATAACTAGATTGACCACTTTCCCTGTTTGTATTTCCCTGTAGTTTCACTTCTGATTCTTTTGAACTAGCAGAATGCTGTGGATGTTGTGTTTGAATTTCAAGAACTGCATGGGAAGGTTTACATTTGAAAACAGGTATTATTTTTCACTGTTTTTGTTTGTTGAACAAAGGAAATGATTTTACTAATTTAAAATGAGATAGAGGAATTGCCTTTCTGAGTCAGGTCAGTAGAGTATATAATCTAGTTAATGTCTTGGACAGTGGCCGGTACCAGATGCTATAGAGGAGGAGGAGGCAAGAAACATACAACAGGCTTTTGTGAAATTATTTACCCACAGAGAAAGTTTCTTCCTAATCCCCATTAATCAGAGGTAGGTTTATGCCCTGAAGCGTGAAGTTTTGTACTCTTGGATTATTTATTTTAAATCTTGCTGTTGTAATTATGATATTCCCATTATCCATATAAATGTTCAATTCTATCTGCTGATTCCTATTAAGCTCTTGGCTTCAGTGATCTCTTGTGGCAGTGAATTCCACAAGCTAAATATATATTACATGAAAAAGTCATTATTTTATGGATCCTAAATTTTGGGCTTATATTGCTCATCTTTTGTCCCTTGAAAAATAAATTAAATGTATCAAAGTCAGCTTCTGAAAGACACATGTCTGAAGATAACTGTTATTCACCTTTCTTGTACACTGCAGAGCTTTTTAGAAGGCTAAAACAAAATGGCATAAAAGAGGGGAAATCCTTTGTACAAGGTAGCATTTACTGAAATGTATGTATCACTACTGAAAATACAGCACCGAATGAACTTGCTCTGCAGCGCCTGAGCTAACAAACAGGAAGAGAAACAACAGAGAAATGTTAATAATTGTTTGAGTAGGAGTTAATTAACCTGCATGAATTTAGCTAAGTAGGCCTAGAGTATACACTGTTCATTTTTCATTTATATGCAAAATTGTTCCATATTCTATCTGGCATGCTACTTTGGGATTTTTATTAACTCCAGGGTTTTCATTAACTGCATATAATTAAATCTTTATGTACTACAGTATATATTGCATTTCTGTAAAATATTGATAATGGGAAGCAAATATGTTTTTAGGATACAAAGAAGTAGGTTAATCTGGTATTTGTTGTAGTACTCGATCATGTTGCTTTTCCTTACTCTGCGTGCCCCAGAGTAATGCTTACCCTTCATATCTGGACACTTTCTGGAACAACAGAGGTATTGGCAGTCTTTCTATAGGAATATTTTCATGATTATCCATCACTGGATTGGAGGTGTTACTTAGTTCCCATTAGCATCAGCCTCAAGAGATATATCTTTTCAGGAATAGCATCTGTTGGAAAGACCCAAAATAAAAACATTAGACAGATTTATCCTTAGAGAACCTAGACTGACATAAAATGAGAGGAACATAACCGGTCTGGCTTCTGTTACGGAAAATTGTGCCTCTCCAATCTACTTGAATTCTTTGAATGTGTCAGCAACATAATGGATGAAGAAGACCCAGCTGACATTTATTTGGCCTTTCAAAAAGCCTCTGACAAGTCTGTCACAAGAGACTACTGAGGAGATAGTTTGCTCACAGGAGAACAAGTAAAATACTTTCATGTATCTGAAACTGGCTATGAGACAGAAGGCAAAGAGGAGGATTAAATGCTCAATTTTCAACATGGCACTAGGCTGGCAGTGCAAGCCCATGTTCCTTTTGGCACCCAAAAAGCTGTGGCTGGGAGAAGCAGCAATGAAGACAGTGGAGGAAGGGAGAATAGCAGGGAGCTGCATGAGGATGCAGCTCATGTGGGTGGAAAGGGGGCAGCGAGGAGCCAGAGCCTACTGGTGGGAGGTCAGGAGTGAAGAGACTGGCAACCTCTATCTCCTCGCTAATCTCACACTTCCTCTGAGGCACGTAAAAGGGGCAACCTGTGGCTGGGACCGAGCAGCAATAGGGGTATAGAATTCATACCTCCAATCCCTTGGAAGACTAAGAGCTGCAGCCCAGCTTCTGTAGAGCTGCTACTTCAAACCTTAGGCTAGAACATCAACTACTGCTGCCTTTCACCCTGTGTTAGGGGTTAGGACCATCCGATCTGTGCAGCTCCCACTCTCAAACCTCCCCTATGTGCCAGCCTGTTTAAAACCAGTGTGATGCTTTTTTTTGGGGGGGGGGGAGGGTTTAGGGAGTGCAGAGACCCTGCCCTAACATGGCCTCCCCATGTACAGTGCCACTAAGGCATTTAAGGGCTACAATAGCCAGTTTCACCTTACATGAAGTTGACAGCAGAAAGTGTTAAATTCCATTATAATCAGTGCTATTCATGAGGTTTGATTGCTGCCACAATTAAGCCAAAGAAACACAGACCATACAAAATAAGCATACCGTAGAAGTCAAGCAACAAAAGACACATAAAATAGCAAATATCTTTGTCTATGAATTGCTATTTTGCTCTGATTTATGCCTTCCGTCATGGTGTGTGCTATCTCGTCATGGGTAATGTAGTGTTTAGCATCTGCCCTATTAAATTTCATTGTCGGTGTTTGTAGCTCAGACTAGTAAAATAAACTGGAAATATTTGTGTCATAGACCTAACAGGGCCATAAAATCTGGGAGATATAATAGATTTGATCAAGAGCATAAAATGGTCTTCATCAAACTATTTCCTCGGAGAAGTCCAGTTGTAAATATTCTTCATCTCTCCATGTTCACTAATGCAGTATGGCCCGCAGGGAAGTGATTCTGTTTGCCAAGAGAACTGGCGTTTGTTGATTCCCCATGTTCAAGTGTGCAAATAATTCAGAAGAAGAAAGAGCTGAAGAAAAAAAATGAGTCTCCATATTTTACTATGAAAGATTTCCTAAGGAGAAAATAAAAAAGGCCCTCGGCACCAGTCAATAACATATCACACTGAATCTGTGGAAAATAGGTACATTGTGTTCAGGGAAATGAAGCTTTCATTTCCTTCCTCCACTCTTTAGTGTGATGTGAAATATTGCATCCAGTGCACTAGGAAGTAATCAAGTTTGTTTAAATTTATCAGGATTTGGTTAATTTCCAAAATGTTGTGGGAACTACTGAGAAACAAGGAAGACTGAATAAAAGAGGCCAAAAGCCAGATTCATTCCTGGTGTGACACTAGTGAAATGATTAACCCTATATGTAGGCAGAGAATTAAACCATCTAGTCTGCATTTATTTGTGTAAGCAAATTTCATTACATCTCGATACACATTCCAAAGCCCAGTTGCCATGAGGACAACTTTGGTGTTTTTGGCCATGAATAACTTTTGTCTCCTTAACTGGGTTTGTTTGAGAAATAGAAGAAATAGACTGTTTTCCTGCATTTGATATTTTAAATACTTGATAAAATATTGGTATCTAGGAATTTGGGTGAAGAGGTCACAAACTAGGTGCCAATGCTCAGTGCACATGAAGATCAGGACCAGTGAATTTGACACACAATATTTTTGGAAAGGACAGGTTCTCAAACTCATTGTGCTGTGTTAACAGCATATGACTTGGATAGTCACCAGATACCAGGGTGATTTTTATCCAGGCTAGGCCTGAATAGTGTATGACAAGTAAGCATGTCACCCATCAATATTAAATCATTCGAGCTCAAGGTACTGAGTGCTCAGTTTCTCCAAGATATTGCTCGAACAGTGTTCATTCACTTGAAACCTTGTTTGGATGCTTCTCTCATGTAATAAATCCAACACTGGGCAAAAATAGATTTGTGTAGATAAAGTGCTTATTCTTTCCCCTCTGGATAATGTCAGCACAGCTGGTCCTCACTGACCAGCTCGACCCCGGTGTTCTGGAGCACACAGATTGCTTGCTGACATTGAACTCTTACTTCTTATTAGCCTGACTCGCTCACTGAGGTTGGTTTTGATATAATAATTTAAAGGCTGCCTTTGCTATGCAGTCTGGCAGGATTTATGGTCCTAGTAGCAGAGAATAAAAAAAAAAGTTCTCCAGAGTTTTGTTTCTTCAGGTTAGTGTTAATGTGCTACCCATATTTATGTACTGGCTCTGTGGAATATAAAAAGTAAATCAGCAGTAGAACAATAAATGATGGTTCATGTTTAGAGCTGTATAAGCTTTGCAAGCCAGCATCCAAGAAATTGGGAAATATCATGTATGCCAATAAAATGTTTCATCGATTCCAGCATCAAAGAAAACCAGAAACCGCCCCCCCAAAACAGAACAAAATGACCTCCTCTCTGCTTCTCCCCCAAACCTCCCCCCCCTCAACAATTAATAAACTTGATCTTTTTGACATAACAAAAAAAATGAGTAATAATTATCCCTGGTGTAACTACCTGACTAATTCATGCCTTTGCTATCATCTCCCAAAACTGAAAATAGTATTTAATTATTTAGATTTATAAAAATAGAACACAGAAAAGTATAGGTGTCAGGGTCTAGGGATTTTTATCAGTTCTTTAAAATATAATTCAAAACATGAAGGCAGACTCGGCAGCAACTTTCCCTCTATGTGGCAATAACTAACCCTTAGATCAAATCCATGAAACAGAACCCTCTCCAAATATTGCCCCCCTAGACAACAGTCCCTTAAAGTGGTGGGATTTTACATCATGCCTTGAACACATATTTGGGGAATGAACTGTCCAGAGCTGAGAGACCCTCACAAAGAATGCCCTGTCAGGGGCATTCTCTTGTTTATATTGAGGGATAACCAACCGATTTTTGTTGAGGCAGTATAGTTCTCTCTGCCATGTTGGATGCTGCTCAAACATTTATCAAGTATCTTGCTAAGCTCTCTCTATACTCTCATTAATTCCAGCAATATACTAGTTTGTGATTTAATGACCAAAGGAACCAGGGTGGGTGGCGGGGAGAGAAAAAGAAAGAAAGAAAAGAACACCATCAAACATTGCTCATTGACAGTACTTGGAAATATTGTTCTTAAACCATAAACTCAATGGCATATATAAAATAGTCTATCTTCTGGCATCAGTAAATTGCTCTTAGAATAATTATATTATTACTTCAGTGCTGCTTTGATAAGATATAATTTATATGAGGTGATAGTATCTCAACAATCTCTGATGTTTCAAAGCTTTTTGCAGAGGAGGTTTCCACTGGTGGGATCCGTTGACTAAAGCCAATGGGAGTAAAATACAGTAAACCCTCGATTTAACGGACCCCGATTTAACGGACTTCGGATGCAACGGACAAAATTTCCGATGCATCCCAAATCCGTTATTCGGGGGCTGCCGGCTCCCGCCCCGGGGAGCCGGGCAGGAGCTGTCACTCCCCGCAGAGGTTGACAGCTCCCGCCGGGCTCCCCGGAGCGGGAAGCCCGGCGGGAGCTGTCAACTACCCCCCCCCCCAGCCGGGACCCGGGCGGGTGGGTTGACGGCTCCCGCCAGGGTCTCAGCAGCCGGGCTCCCGGCCGTGATAAAAGTAAAACCTCGACATAACGGACTAATTCGGGCGAGGGGGGTGTCTATTGTCAGCCCAAAGTCCATTATTTAATAATTTAAAAAAATTATTAAATAACGGACTTTTGGCTTTAACGGACACCCCCTCGCCCGAATTAGTCCGTTATATTGAGGTTTCACTGTATGCTTACTGTATTGAGGGGGAAATGTTACTTGCAACTTATTTAAAGTGACCCTTACATGTAAAGCATGATGCATTTACATTATTTGCAAAGAAAGAGAGCATGCCTATTACTTTCCCCTTAGCAGCAATGGATTAACCCCATCCACTGCTCTGAGACTGGGATGTTGCCCCTGGCTTGATCCACTTAAGGAGAAAACAAACAAACAAAAGCAGCTTCCCCACCTGAGCCCCTGAAGACTGCTGAGGATGCAAAACTGGAGTTGTTTAGCAAGAATTCATTGGTAATATTTTCCAAGTGATTAGAGCCTCCTTTGGATCACGTTGAAATACATGAGTGAATTATGTTGAAACAAAAAAAACATCATGTTGCCCTTTCTTCTTCGTCTGATAGGTGGATGTTGAACCTCACCTTATCGCTGCTCCAGCTATTCTTTCCCATGAGTAAATATTAACAGCTACACAGAAAACTGGGGAAAAAAATTCCCTTTTTTTATTGAATTTTTTTGTCAATATGTCCTGACAAGCTCTAGTAAAGATACCATGAATTCTTAGAAGATTCAGATTGAAAAATAAAATGAGCAGTGCCTTTTGCCCACTAAGTGTCCATGGATTCTATATCAATGTCATGTTTCTTGGCTCCTTTCACTCTAGAGCAGGCCTGCACAACTCGGAAAGCAGCAAGGGCCATATTACTGCAAAAACCCAGATGCTGGCCGAATTGCCCCGCCTTCCCCCCCTCCCCCCCATCCACTTCCCCTCACACCTCCCCCCCCCCCACTTGGCTTGCCCCACCCCTACTCACCTCCCGCAGGCCACACAGTGAGCCCGTGCGGGCTGCATGTGGCCCCCTGGCCGCATGTTGTGCAGGCCTGCTCTATAGCAAAGGTCTTTGAAATATTCACCTCAAGGTGATTCTAGTGTAGTTCCATGTACGGTAATTGTAGCATAAATCAAAATTGAATCACAGAGAGTGAGTGGAACATATTGATAATGATGATGATAATGATGATTTTATTGGCTGTGAGCCAAAATCCATTTATGTTAATGAGTTTTTTTTTCTATCAAACTTCACAGGGCTTTAGATGAGGCAATAAAGCACTTTTAATTTTCCAAGCACTTGCCATATAATTAATACCATCACACACTGGTGAGGTATTATTACCCTCATTATGCAGAAGATGGGGGGAGAAATCAAGTGACTTGGCTAAGCCCAGGGAGCTGGGATATGAACTCTCAAACCCACAGTCAGATCTGACCTCCCTTATTATGGTTAGCATCGTTGGCATTTTGATCCTCAGCATGGCTAAGCTAGAGAGTTGACACTTCCTTGAGGTGAACAAAGGGGGGGGAGCATGTGTATAGGGACATTTTCCTTGGGGCTTTTCTTTTAGTCTTGCTGGCCCTCCAGTTTTCTTATTTCATTGTGTTATTACAAGGAGGAGTCACAGGAGCAACACCATTTTTATTAGGTGACATCTTTAAACAAAATAATGTTTTGGCATAAATACAGTGCAGCCTGGATTTTAAAAGGGACTTGGACAGTACTGAAATGTTTGTAAAATCAGGGCTCTGTTCATTAGTCTCGAGCTCATTTGCTAAGACATTTAATGGGTTGATTTCCAACACCGGGAGGTTAAGAGCTATATAGCATCATAAACAGCAATAACAAAATTAAGCAAATACAGGTGGTGTGGGATGCAGAGCATGGTTTTTATTTGTACTGCAACTGTATTAAATGTTGCTACTTTAAAACTGAACATGCTGTACAAGAATTTGGCGAAGAGCCAAGAATAGCATCTGCATTTGCATTGTGTAAATTGGAACGCAATCAATCTCTTGATGGAATCCATGGGTATCCAGAACCAATCCAACCTCTATGCTCCCAAATTAGTCTTCAGACATGTATTGTGAGTAATGTTGTCATTGTGGATAGTGTACGGCTAAAGCCCCTTTCTCCTTGTGTCCCAGTTGAACTGACCGTCAAGGGACTCTGAAATGCATTATTTGGAGTATTCTGTGCCAGTGGCCTCATTCTGATACGCATAGGACAGGTCAAAGGAAAGGCTGATTCTTTACTTTGTACACTTCTGTTGCTAGCAAAAACTGAGTGCTTTTTTACTGGTGAGAATAAGACAAGGATTTGTGTGGATTCTTAACTACCACGAATGATACACAGAGCACAGCAAGCAAATCAGACAAGAGCTTTTTTTGAACTACACTATCCTTCTCAGCTTATGTTAACTTTCTGCTCAGACCTAGCATTTTGTGAAAATCAGCGGTTCGTCTTGGTTCCTTTCCAACAATGTGTTCTGGGTTGAACTAAATTTCATACCACATGAAAACTGGTTTCATGATGAAACCATGTGAAAAAGTAAATGTTGGATGGTGTTAATATACTGCCAGAAGTTGTCCTTGGTCAGCTCTAAAGGCCTATGGAGTGTAGTGACTATCTTGCCAAAATCTGAACTAAATTTTATGTTTCTTCTGCGCCTTGAAATCAGATAAGTTCTCCAAGTCTGCGGCTTTATAACAAAGATTTGGTGCAAGTCTACAAAGAACAGCAGAGGAAATTGTTACATTCACCCATATATATAACAGGTGGCCAGGCAGTACTGCCAGAGTTTCAAAACTGCACCTAATTTGCATATAAATATATAGAATTTGTAAATAAAAAATAAATGCATGGAACCATAAATATTTGCTTAGACAGTGTTATTGATGACACCTCTTCTCAAGGGACAATAGCACTTGTGCTGAAGATACATGGAGAATAAATGGCAATATTTTAATGGCATCCACTGCAGTTGTATCTTGCAATAAAAACCTACATCTGATCACTTTTTATCCATGTCCCTGTAGTTACCGGGACCCAGTCATCATAGGCTGCAACATATGGCCTAATTAGCTATATTTGTCCCTGGGATTGCATTTTGGACATCTTTGGTATAAAAATAATCGAGTGGCTGGCAGTTGCCACTGTAGCATTGTGAGGCATCAGCTCTGTGACACCAGTCAAACCTAGCTTCACGTTATTATGCAGCAATTTTTTTCCATCCCACTGTCTCATATAAAATAAGTGAACCATTAAAAGTGACCCAGTTCTCCGAACCAAAAGGAACTGAATAACAACAGGGAACTATAGTGAAAGCAAGCCTAGGGCAATGGGCACCTTTGTTAAAGCATCTCTCTCTTCCATCTCCTCTTTCTTTGTTGGATCAAAAGATGAAAGAATTCTGCCTAACTTCTGTCTTACTAAATAAACTCTTAAACTCAGCTGCCACAATTATGTTCCTCTCTCCCTTTGCCGTTAGTGTCCCTATAACTTCAACGCAGTATATTAAAATAGCGTGGACCCGGGGTGGGATTTTCAGAAGTGTTCAGCATTAGCCTAACTCTGCTCCCATTGAAGTCAAGGAGTAGAGCTAGGCCAATGTCAAAGGCTTCTGAAAGCCTACCCCTGGAGCCCACATGACCTTCAAATAATTGCAGGCTTAACACAGAGGGCCAGGTCCCCAATTTGCGTAAATTATTGCCGGTCAGTTGACGTCAATGGAGCTATGACGGTTTACACCTGCAGAGGATCTGTCCCTGAGTAAAGACGTAATAAAGGCAATCGCCCTCTTGTAATCCTAGCCTCATTGAATGGCAAAACACCTACTGGCTCCAAAGGGACCAGGATTTTACTTTACAGTACATCTTTTTTCTTTCTCAAATATGAAATTGAAGAATTGCTAACTGTGGCGTGTAACCTATCATTTAAACAAGCCTCTGTATGAGGTGACTGGAGGGTAGGTAATGTAACATTTTAAGAAAAGACTCCTGAGGTGATCCCAACAATTACAGTCAGGAAGCCTAACTTCAGTACCAGGCAAATTGGCTGAAACTATAGTGAAGAACAGAATTATCAGATATGGAGATAAACACAACATGTTGGGAAATAGTCAACATGGCTCTTGTAAAGGGAAATCATGCCTCATCCATCCATTAGAATTCTTCGAGGGAATCAACAAACATGTGAACAAGGTTCACCTAGTAGATATAGTGTACTTGGACTTTCAGAAAGCCTTTGCCAGGTCCCTCACCAAAGGCTCATAAGCAAAGTAAGCAGTCATGGGATTTGAAGGAAGGTCCTCAATCATGGATTAGCAGCTGCTTAAAAATAGGAGACAAAGGGTAGGAGTGAATGATCAGTTTTCACAATGGAGAGAGGTAAATAGTTTTTTCTCCCAAGGATCTGTACTGGGGCCTGAGCTGTTCAACATAGTCATAAATAATCTGGAAAAGGTGGTGAGCAATGAGGTGGCAAAATTTGAAGATGATACAAAAATTACTCAGTATAGTTAAGTCCAAAGCTGGCTGAGAAGAGTTACAAAGGGATCTTACAAAACTGGGTGACTGGCCAACAAAATTGCAGGTAAAATTCTATTTTGATAAATGCAAAGCAATTCATATTGGAAAAATAATCCTAACTATGCATAAAAAATGATGAGTTCTAAATTAGCTTTTACCACTCAAGAAAGAGATCCTGGAGTCATTGCAGATAGTTCTCTGAAAACATCTGCTCAATGTGCAGTGGCTGTCAAAGAAGCAAACAGAATGTTAGGAACCAGTAGGAAAGGGATGGATAATAAAACAGAAAATATCATAATACCCCTATATAAATACATGGTATGCCCATATATTGAATACAGCATGAAGTTCTGGTCACTCCATCTCAAAAAAGACATTAGAATTGAAAAAAAGTGCAGAGACAGGGAACAAAAATGATTAGGGAAGGGAACATCTTCTATATGAGGAGAGATTTTAAAACAACAGGGACTGCTCATCTCAAAAAAGAGACAATTAAGGGGAGCTGTGATACAGGTCTATAAAATCATGAATGGTGTGAAGAAAGTGAATAGGGAAGTGTTGTTTGCCCCTTTACAGAACACAAAATCTAGGGACCAACCAATGAAATTAACAGGTGCAGAGTTAAAGCAAACTAAAGGAAGTACTTCTTCACACAATGCACAAACTGTGGAACTTGCTGCCAAGGGATGTTGTGAAGGCCAAAAGTATAACTGGGTTCAAAAATGAACCTGCATATTGCAAATTATTTAAATTTGACCTTCCTCCTCTTAAAGGAGTGAGGTCCCTTTAAATGTTCTCTACTCAGCAGCATTCAAAAAAAAAAAAAAAAAAAGAAAAAGAAAAAGAAAAAAGAGAAGAGAATTTGGAAGATTGTTCAAGACAATTTTAGAACAAAGAACATAAAAGATGAAGTTGCATATGGGAATAAATTATCAAGCAACCATAGTGGGTTTGCTCTGTTCATCTTTTATTCATCCATTTTTTAGTTCTCATGTGCATGTAGAAAGTCTGTTGTGATGTGCGAATGTGGACATACAGTCCTGTATCTGTCTGTTTGTGAATAGCATACCAGCCTAAACTTCACATTGAATTAGGCTTTGCTCATTGCTCTCAGCCTTTAAAATGTAATATACTTAAGCTTCATAAGCCTTTGTATCATGAATAGGTTCAGCTCTGACACTAGTCTTTAAATTAGAGATGACTGAGCTGTAACTAAAATATCTATGTAACAGGCAAGCCAGGCCCCTGTTAGCTCAGCTCCAGTTAACAAGGGAATTAGTTGGGGCTGGCCAGGGAGGCCGTGGCCAAATCACCTGAGGGGATGCACCTGCAGGCCTGAGTAGCCAGCCTGCTATATAAAGCTGGCTGGAAGGAAGCAGGGGAAGAGGAAAGGGGAGACAGGAAAGGGAGGTGGGTGAGACTCCACATGCCTTCTGGCTGGGGAAGCTAGTGGTCTCCCAGGGTGTTGGTCTGCAATATATATAAATAGTAGGTGGTGGGGACAGGCACGAACAATAAAAGAACACTGGTGCATGTACTTTGGGTTGGTCTGACTGAGTTTGTGGAGGACCCATGGAGGGATGTGTTACAATCTACTAGCTGCTTGTGCCACCGACAGGTACCTCCAAAATTATACCCATATACATAATAGCTGTTCCAACTGAAAGTGCTGTGGTTCTGCTCTAGGAAGTACCTTTTCTGCAATAGTTCTGGTACTGAATGATTTCAGGGGGCTTTGGACCAAGCCCCAGTCAGCATTTTTGGTGCAGCCATTATGTTCCTGAAGGGACCATCCCCTTTGAATGAAACATTATGGCTCCCATAACAGATAGGTTCTCTATAATTAGTTGCAAAATTCCCATTAACCTCATTACTACAGACACTTTTCTACCATCTGCTTTCAGGAAAGTTCATCATGGGATACCAAAATATGGATTCTGTGTCTAGGTGACATTGGTATAAATGACAATACTGTATCTACATTCTGTGGTAGCAGTTTACACTTGCTTTGTACTCCCTTTGTGCTGGTATAAATGGCTACTCAAGATGCCAGGCAGCGGAGAATCAGATTCTCACTGGGACCTTTGATCTCAGTGGAAGTTTAGCAGGAATAAACATCATGACTTTGCCATCAAATGTTGTGATCCAAAGCCTACTGAAGTCAATGGGAAAACTTCTATGAACTTTGGATCAGTCCCTCTATGCTAGATTTATTTTACCACTGAAGAACAGATTCCAATTGTTAATGCATTTTTGTCAGCATCCCTGGGGTTTTTATTTACTTCACCTGCTTTCTCTGCACACTGTAGTGATTCATTTTGTTGAATCCTTGTCGTGTTGTTTGAGCTAAAATTGCGTTGCAAATGTACAGCAGCTATTCCTCTCGCTCTCTCTCTTTTTTTAATGTGAAAACAGGCAATGGAAGGATAAATTACTGTAGTTCCCTTCGAGCACATATTGATGAGAAGCAAACAGTAAAACATCAAAATAAAACCTTTTTTTCCATAGCCCTTTTTAAAGCAAGAATATAATTATGCGCCATGCATCTTGTAAGCACACTGATCAAAGAGATTAAGTAATTGCTCTTGGCATTTTGACTATAGTTTTGAGTGGCCGTGTACTTGCACTGGCATACAGTATTTATAATGATGTCACTGGGAAGTAGCTGTCACCTCAGGGAACTCCTCCTCCTCCTCGGAAGTATTCAGAGTGAGCTTGGCTTGTTGGCATAATAACAGTGCTTGTATGAAATTACTGTCACCTGGAAGGCCCAGGAATGGGAACTGAATCAGTTTTACAAACCCTTGGGTAGATTGAAGCTGAGCCCTTTCCATAGCAGTATATGTGATTTCTGAAACAGTGACATGAAACTCTTCTATATTTTAGCACACAAAATGTCTTCAGTACTGAAGCCTAAATAGATGGTCTTATAGAAAAAGTCTCCCACTTTAGGTTGCTGTTCTGCTTATTGCAGCCATTCTGGTGAAAGGGCCTTAGTCAAAATCTTGTGTCTCAATACTTTTGAACGTTGGGGGTGTTTGAAATACAAACCAAGCTCCAGACCCACATTTTTCAACCTACCTTAGCAATAGGGTGAGGCAGAATATCTATCTATCTGTCTATATCTATCTTTCTATATCTATATAATATTGCTGCTCAATAGGGTTGGTCACGGTTTTCAAAAAAATTAAAATTCAAAATTTAAGAAATGGGGGGAAATGTTAAGGATGTTTTTACAAAAAAAAGTTCCTGTATTTTTCAAGCAAATATAGAACCAGTCAAAACTTTTCAGATTTTGACATTTCAATTTACTTTTGAATGAAAACCCCCACAACCAACCAGGAAAATGTTTTTGAAAAAAAATCATGACTTTTCTCCCAGTGTCCTTCAGTGTATTGAACAAGCAAGGAATAAGCAGTAGAAAGATCCAGTGGAGATGAGAGCTGCACAGTGTGGATTAGAATGGAGAGTCTTGCCCACGGTGCCCAGATACAATTCTATAAACTCATCTGCCACCCCACAGTGCTCTCCTTTTGGAACAGAAGCTTACTCCACAAAGCAGTAGCTTCACAGGCTGTGCCTCACTTGTTTGCCCAGCCAGCCGGGAAACTATCACCAGAGGAGGAAGGAGGAAAAGAAAGCTGAACAGATGAGGGGATAACAATCAGTTAAAAGAGAGGAAGAAAAGACTCATTTGTAGTCACGTGCTATATTTTGAGCACTAAACACTGAGCAAAAGGCAGGTCTGAACTGCCGTGGGTACTGGAAATCTGTCCGGATGGGTGAGCAAGATGTTGAATAACATCAAGAAAATCATGTCAGCGCTTAATAAAAACAGCAGATAAGCATTTGTGTTTGACCTAATGCTGCTTTTAAATCAAGACACTTAGGACCAAGTCATTTGCCCAGTTTGCCAGGGTCTATATATAATTTGGGTTCTAAAATTGGCTGTAAACAAATGGGACGAGTGGAGGTGATGACAATGAGTGGAGCAATGACTACATCCAAGAGTTTGTCCTTCAGAAGAAATGAGGTCATGAGCACTGTGCTGGCTATTGTTTCTCCTAAGGTCTGAGCCAACACCAGGGGTGTGGCAGAGAGGCACAGCTGATGCTGCCTTCCTGGCTTTGCATGATAGCACAGGGTCACCTACAGCACTAGCAAAGCAGTTCTTGATTAGTGCAGGGTAATGAGAGCCAGGGGACACCAGCATTTTGTTCCTGGCTGCTGCCAGTTGACTGTCGGCCAGATTGTGACTAACTGCTACCCAAGTACATGCAGGAAGAAGAGGGCTCCAGGTACACTTTCCTGTTTGCGTATAAAGGAGTGCTTGTCACATTTGCAGTTCTTGTGCTTGCCTGTGGAGTTGCATCTTGGATGGATTTGGACCATGGAGTAGAGTTAAAAATAATGCTCAAAATATAAATTAGGGGCCTGAAATGACTGCTGCTTTCAAATGGGGAGCAAATGCTATTTTTCTACAGACTAACTGTCCTTGTATAGTATGGTGTAATGTAGAGATGTGGAAAAAAATGGAACCCAGAAATATTACAATTTAAAAGAGGAACAAGTTTTTTTTAAAAATTTTTTTTGCAAGCATGCTCATGAAAAATACATTCTGCTTGTTCACAAGCTGTGGAGCTAATTGAAAATTTTTGCAATTCAGAATTTTCCTGCTTAGGGGAAAAGATACAATTTCCTTCCTCCCTCCCGCCACAAAAAATGTTTCTGGTTTTTAACCAGCTCTAGTGTGAAGGGTTTTGCACTGCTGTCTGAGGGCAACTTCATTGCCAGAAATTTAGACTATAATCCAAAATAACCCTGAAATAAATAAATAAAAACCAATCAAATAAAAAACTCATAAGTATGAAATACTGGTGTGATGTTGCACTCCATAATGTTTTATGGGAATATGTTTGTGAATGTAGATATAATGTAACTGGAATATGCTTCATGCAAAAGATCTCTGGTAAGGTATCATTACAAAGTTTATAATCTACAGTGTGAATTCTAAGATAGCAGGAACAACAGGCTCAAAGGTAAATTCAGCACATCAGGTGACAGTCCCAAGGGGGTCTCTGTGACCAAACCTATCACAACTGGAGGTGCAAGTTTAGGAGCTAATAAGATGCATATTTTCCCATTATAGTTTGTGTTAAATTAAGAAAAGAGCCAAGGAAACAATAAATTAGTCTCTGAAAGAGAGATGTTTAGGGCACAAAGGTTAGTGAGGCACCCAGCTTTCAATGGGACTTTCAGTGAGAGTTAGCCACCTAACTGTCTTTTGTGCATTTGATAATCTTCCCCTACATGGAAAAATAAGAATCCTTTCTTATCCTTACCTTGTTTCCCAGTATAATGATTTTTATACTATTATTTCATGGAGGCTTAGTAATAGTAGGAAGATTTGAGCTACTATGTGTACACCTGCAAGTCTTGAAAGTGAGCCATAGCTCCTGCTTTGCTAAAATTAAAAGTGCTTGCCAGGTGCACTGGCTGCAGCAAATTTTACCTTAACTGATTTAGGCTATTTTCTCTCTGGACTAATCAAAAGACTCTTAGATTAGACTGAAAATTGTTGTTCAGCACACTGCGCACAATACCAGACTACAATTCTTTTTGCTCGCTCAGGGATATATATCAAACACTGATTGTGACCCTAGAGGTGACAGAATTAAAATGCAGGGAAATGTAACTATCATGGCATTTATTAATGTGTAATTACATAGTCATTACATATTTATGCTCTACCGATTAAATAATTGGAGCAACTGACTGTGATTTATCGTGTGTAAAAACAGTCTGACGTGTTCACAGAACTGTGCACTGTAATTAGATCGTAATTGGCATGCTTTGAGTAAAAGTAACCAATAAAATGAAAACCAACAAGTAATTGCTTTATTATTATTTTGAGAGAGAAATTGTTTCAATGAAAACGACTGGAGATAAACAGATGAATCTTTAATTTGATAGGGTAATCTGTTCTTCAACTGAAACCCCATTGCAGTACATGTCAGGACTGCTTGGAATCATCCAGTCTGTTTGGGTTTTTTTTGACTTCCTGTCTCATGCTATGGAGCAATTGAGATTAACCAGAGGCAACACCATGGGGACTTTGGAGAAAACACTATCCTTTCAGAGGAACTGTCTCCTCCAAGAAACTAGAAGGAGTAATGAAATGAATTTGATGACCCAACCTTGTAGCCTTTGATGGAGGATAGCAGATCCCCCCCCCCTCTCTCTCTCAGTTAACACATCCTAATTCCACTTCAGGTTATAACTATAAGACTATTATTTGGGCAAGTAGCAAAAGCTATTGCTGAAATGGATCTTTAATGGCCCACAACTGGACAGATTACCGGTACCAGTGAAAATGCAGATACAACGAGCTCAAAGCACAGCAATTTATTTGAGAAAGAATCGCACAAGCAGTAAAAGGTTATACAGTATGTCTTCTTATTAATCTCAATTCCCCAAGCTATACCTGCTTTGTTTTCCAATCAGGATACTCTGTAGGGGGCCCTACAGAGTATCCTGATTGGAAAACAAAGCAGGTATATCTACCAACCCTGATGGAGTCTTCTCTTCTCAAGTACTTGGTCTGTCAGATGTCCCACAAAGCAGGGTTTTGGTTACCCTTAGGCCCCCTGTTCCAAAAGTCCCTTGTAGCAGGGTGTTGGCTCTCCTGAGACCCTCTGTCTTAACAGTGTCATGGACCTCTTCAGGTATTAATTGGGAAGCTGCCACTGCACGTATGATATTCTTAGTATTTATACCCCTCGCCCTCAAAGGAGTCATGTGCCCCTGAAATATGCTCGGTAAGCATTTCATTCCTTGTTTTTCTAATTAATATTTTGGAAGGGGGCAAAAAGGGACAGACAAAGGCCGTTTGACAGTTACTCTCCCATCAATCATTCACTTAAGCCAGCGGTGGGCAACTTGCGGGCTGTGTGTGGCCTGTCAGGGTAATCCACTGGTGGGCCACAAGACAGGGTTTACATTGACCATCCACAGGCATGTCTGCCTGCAGCTCCCAGGGGCTGTGGTTCACCGTTCCCAGGGATGTGCAGGCTGCCATGAGTTGCCCACCACTGAGTTAAGCTCTTAGTGTGGTGCCTCCTTAACGGGGTCACTTTGACTCCGTTAGTACCAAGCTCACTATTTGCAAATTTCCTGTGTATTTACTGACCATGACCAAAATTCCAAGATGAACTACACACACACATAGAGCCTCTGGTTAACCATTCATAATCCATAATTATATCAGCATTCAAATGCAATTTCAGCATATCTGATTCTCAGAGACCCAGAATCCTTGAGCAAATTCAGATGTACCAAGCCTTGCTACATTCATATCAATCACAGTAATTCCTAATAATAATTTGACAGCATCCCACCAGCTGTCATTCCAGCAAACACTTAAATGGGCTATTCAGCTCTGTGAAGTTTTCTTTTCCTTTTTAAAAAAATAATCACCCGCCTGTTTTTCCACCCTTCTCACTTCCTTCTTTTTCTAAAGGCTGAACATTTCAACTCACTATGCCGGGGAAACTCCCTTTGCACGGGTGTAAAGGATTACACAAGGCAGCAGAGAAGCAGGGCCAGTGGGTAACTGGCAGTTCTATGGCACCTGTACAGTAGATGTTTCCGCTTATAGAGGCTTCAAAGCTGGTGGTTCTCACCAGAAGTAAGGGGAGTTCTGTGGTAGAGTAAGGCTAATGAATATATATAACAGCTTGCTTTACAACTCCTAGCATGGAGACACACTAAGGCCATGTCTACACTCTGGACATTGTATCGGTATAGTGATGACACTGTAGCCTCTACTGATGGAAGGGCCTTTTCTGTCAGTGTAGGAACACCACCTCCCTGAACAATGTGCCTACCTGGTGCATTACCATAGCAACATTGTTCAGGATGTGAATTTTGTCATGTCCCTGAGCGGTGGAGCTATGTTGACCTAAATTTTAAGTGTAGACAAGAACTAAAGGCCTCGCTGGGAGCAGTCTGAGGGAGGAGTATGGCAAAAACACATTGCACTCTTACTGTTCTGGGCTGCTGGTTGGTTTCTCGGGGCCATTGCAGGCAGCATAAATTAGAGCAACTGCTGGGGCTGTTGAGCATTGCTTCTACAGTCTGGGAAGCACAAAGGTCATGCACAGACACCTCTGTCTTGCCCTCGGGCTGTGCTGAGTTCAGCTCAGCAGCAGCTCCAGAAAAGGGCCTCTGTTTGTATACAAGGCAATTTCCATTGTAAGGAGAGCTGGTATGGGCCATAAACGTGGCTCAGAATTGTCACAGTAAGAGTAATAGTACAGAATGCCAATAGACAATTATTCATTCAAATCACATGGTTTCCATTCAGTGAAGCATTTAAATTCAGAATCTCCAAAAATCCTCTGGTGTATAGGGCTCCCGAATGCTTTGTGTCTAAGGCAACTGCCCCTGCTGCCCACTCACAGTCATGTGGGAAACAGCTGATCTGTTCATAGAATCTGGGAGGTGCCCACAGCCCTGGAAAGCAGAATTTCCCCCCACTACTGCTAATTAGATCAATAGGGATCTTATTCACAAGTTATTGAGAGAGACAGTCGTAAACTAATTAAGCATACTCTGGCTGAGCAATACTTTCTCTTCCTGCCCTCTGTTTCCTGTGCGAAATTAAAATAACCTCAGAGTGCTCTAGGCTGAAGCAATGGTACCGATTATTTGCTGCAAAAGGATATTTTTTAGCCAGTTTAATTCCTGTAATACCTCATGGTATGTGCAATGTTCAAGAGATGAGATATGGAAAGTGATTAGGCTGCAGTCCGCAAGGTGATGTTTTGCTATATTCACATGAATCAGGATGCCAGCCAGCTCTGAGTGAAGTCAGTGGATAACATGGGCAAGGGTTAAGACAAGGCAGATTTAACTCACCTGAGCACTCTGTTTTGCACACCCAGCACACTGCAACAAGCATTTAAAAGCAAAATAAAATACCCTGAACATATGCATCCAAGCAAATGCCTGCTGGGATGCTTGCCCAAATGGTGATCTATTGCATTAGGATAATTAGAGAACAACACTATTTTTGCTGTTTCAATAATTTTCTGTGTCAAATATTTTACTGTTAATTTGAACACATGGGGCTTGCTTTAATACTGTTTAGAGCTTTGATGTTAAATTACATTTTCTTCAGATGCATGATAAATCACTTAATGGAAGTTCCCAAATGTTTTAAAATTAAGTTTATATTTTCTTAAAGCATGTCAGTTTCAGAGCCGTAATGGAAATGATGTGAGGTAGCTAGGGAGCTTTCAGAGCCTACAAATTTATTTCTCTACTTTACGCTTTAAATCCAGTTTATACAGAAGTCTCTGCCGTTCGCTGAGTGTGTGGAGGGGTCTTCTCTGTGAACATGAAAGATCCTATGTGAAGTGCATGTAATACCCATTAAAGGGTTAATCCATTTTCAGTAACTGTTAGACGAGATGGGCCAACACAGGCAGATGAAATCTGAATGGGTTTAAATTTCAAAAGGGTCCAGACTGATATTGCTGAATTGGAATCCTTCTCTACAGGCTTTATCCCTTGTTTCCAATTCTGGTTTGGATGTGGTTGAAATCTCCCCAGGATAGCTGTTCTCCCATGACTGCAGCCAGTGTTGGGAGAAATCTTGTGAGGGTAGCTAATGTCACTTACAGGGCTGCCCCTGGTGCTGTGGCTTTGGCGTGGTGAGTTAATGGCATGACCCAGGGAGCAGTTCACACTCCAAAGTCTCAGCGAAGAGACACTGAGTTCCCCCTCCCATATCAGGCACCCTGTCCAGCTTACAACTCCAACTCTATCCGAAACCTCTGCCTTCCCTGACCTGCTACCAATTCATGCCAGCTCACTCACTGTCTCAGCCCTCTCTGCAATCCCTCATACCCCCCCAAGCCCTGCTTTCTCTGCCTGCCTTCTCTCATCCCCAGAGAATCAAATTCCACATAATTACATACAGTATTAAAATACCTCTTAAGAGATATTGAGCTGCAGTTGGAGACAAAATTCACTCATTAAAGCATGACACGGAGGGGTGTAAATCTCGATACCCCCAACAGACTCATATGGAAGAAATAAAACTAAAGGAAATAAATACCGCTAGGAGCTTTTCAGCACTGTGGGAATTAGGGGCTGGCATTTCAAGCTTGTTTTCATTTGGTTTAAAAGCAAACTAACTGTACAATGCATCTTCCAGGCTTAGACATCTCATGCTTCATAGCATTTTCTGTGACTGCCAACCAAGAGAGCCCTGTTTAGGGACTGAGAAAGGATTTCAGGCCTCAGACAGAGGGAAGCTAAATGTGTCCCTAATGGGCCATGTTCACCCATTGGCAAAAAGAGTCCGTGATCTTGCTGCCTTTGCATGCCTGCTGGTTGATGAAACGAAAGGCACTGAGCTCATTTACATTCCTTTCAGCTCAGTCAAATGAAAGCTATTGCAATGACAGTGTCCTGCAGTGGACAGGGGAGGGGTGAATGAAGGAGCAAGGCCTGGAGAAAAGAGTGCAGAATCCTGCAGGCTGTGGTTTATGGTGAAGAAAGGGGTTGCGCTAAACCAACTGCCCAAATGGCTTTTAATTCCATCGAGGGGCAAGATGGGTGAGGTAATTCATGTCTTTTGTTGGACATATGGTGGTGAGAGAGAGAGACGAGCTCTTCTTTATCTCTGTGTGGCTGGAAAGCTTGTCTCTCTCCCCAGCCTCACTTACCTTCTCTCACTGATATCCCGGGACTGACACAGCTCCAATTACACTTCGAACTCAATAGTCATGCAGCCCAGTTTTGTTCAAAAGTTGTCCATGGGCTGTGAAGTCGTGCAAACACCGTCCTACATAGATCAAAACTAGCAGGACTGAGACCCTGGCTTTCAAAAGATGAATCCACATCGGCGCTACTAACCGTACAGGATGCATGTAACTGACATCTTCCTTTGTGTTTGGATGCCTGCTTGCTTTGTCCTTGACTTCTTTTTGACTATGCAACATGACTGTAAAGTTGGGTAGGGGAAGCAGAGATCGCTGCAGTGGTCCAGTTTAAAGGTTTTATTCTCACTTCTAGGATTTACAAGTACCATGTTTTTCTCCTCTTCCCAGTGCTCAGTTGGGGTCGGTAGCTGCAAAGCATTGTAGCCAAATAAAAGCTAGCATGCCCAGACCTAGGGTCACGCTTCCATCAATATTTATCTATGAAAATATTTTCAAATCACCCGTGTTATCTATCTGGCTATGCCGCACAGTAAACTCAAAGTAAATGTGCTTTCTGAGGATCAAGTAAGTGGACCAGAAAGCTTCATGCTGTCTGCCGAAAAAAAGCTTGTTGGTGCCTAATATATTTCAGAACAATTAATCCATGTGAAAAATGCTCTAAACACTCCGAAGTTCAGTGAGACTGACTGTTCAGTGACCTGCTTCATGTAACTGAATGTCAAGGAGATTTGAACTGCCAGATGGCCTCTTTAACACACCCTGACATATTCTTCCGAAACTGAAAAAGGTTTGGAGACCAAATCCCAATTACTGGTGGATCTGTTTTCCCCATTTCTGTTTCCACTCTCCTTCCTTGAATATGTGCTAGAAGAGGAGATAAATGCAGGAGGAAGATGAGACAAATAAAAAACCTAGATGTACAGGAACTGGTCCCACAGCTGTCAGTATATATAGTTTGTGTGATGCTCAAATCTATACCATGCAATCTTGTTATGATTCCATGAATCCTCCCTATTCTTCTGTGTATTGAATCTTTGGGGTTAGCTCTTAAGAACTTTATCTAGTGCTTTCATAATAGTTTCAATCCAGGTAATCAATATTTAAAGAGATAATTGCTCATTTTTAGAATTTAAGGTACTCATGCAGTATTGCTCAAAGTAGATGCTTTTGGCTGCACTTTATAATGTTGGCTTAGTATATCCATCATAGTCTTTCCTGCTTTCCTTCTTTGAAGGTGAATTTGGCTCTCTTAATGTGTGTACTGAAATGAGGATAATAGAAAATGTATTTTAAAGTTAAACAGCCATATCATAGATGTGTATTTATTCTAGAACTAGGTGGACAAATGTACTTGTTGAATATTTTTTTAAATCACCAAATATTCTTAATAAGTTATTCAGTGAATAGTATTTTACTAGCATTAATTTATACATATTTATCTTAATATGTGTATAGAGGATTAACATAATTCAGTGGATATATAATATATGGATAATATTTTACGGATGTTAAATATGAAGAGCCTGATTGTCATTTACACTAAGGTCTGGTCTACACTACAGAGCCAATATTGGCATAATTATGTTGGTCAGGGGTGTGAAAAATCCACAACCCTGAGCAATGTAGTTACTGACCCAAGCCCCCGTGTAGATAGCGCCACGTCGGCAGGAGAGCTTCTCCCATCTACATAGCTACCACCTCTCGGGGAGGTGGATTAACTATGCCAATGGGAGAGCTCACTACTGGTGGCTTAGAGCATCTTCACTAAAGTGCTACAGCTGTGCAGCTTTAATGGTAGACTTGCCTTTAGGCTCTTATATGCCATTCTAAAAATGTAAAGGAGCCTTAATGTGAGAATAAATTACATTTGCACCTACTATGAGCCCTTTGACACTGCCAGAATGGTGCAAATAGGCCTTAATGTAAATGAAAATCAGATTATAGGATTCTTTCTGTCCCAACTTCTGCAGTTCTACCCAGACCAAGCTCATGTTGAAGTTGGTGGACATTTTTGAGAAAGGACTGCAGGATTTAACCTCAGCAGGTGGAAATTGTCATATCTTCATTGATTTTCATGTAACTATGACAACGTACACCAGCTGAAGATCTGTCCCTATGTGTTGCTCTTAGTAAGCAGTTGTTACTGCATTGAAACAATGCAATTTCAGTGTCATTTAGGGTACATCTATACTACCCGCTGGATCGGTGGGTTGTGTTTGATGTATTGGGGATCGATTTATTGCGTCTCATCTAGATGCGAATAATCGATCCCCAAACATGCTCCCCATCAACTTTGGAACTCCAGCTCTGCTAAAGGAGTAAGCAGAGTTGATGGGGGAGCTGCCACAGTCGACTTGCTGCCATGAGGACGGCCAGGTAAGTCGAACTGAGATACTTCGACGTCAGCCACACAAATAGCATAGCTGAAGTTGCATATCTTAGTTCGACCCTCCCCCCTGCCAGTGTAGCTAGCCTTAAATTCAAAAAGTCAGTTAGCACATGTTGGTTAAAACAGTAATACGTGTTTTAGCTCTTTTGGGCAGGAACATTCTATAGAACTGAATAGAAGATAATAGTCCTGCTATAGAATTGTATTAGATGGTTAAAAAAACCTACAGAAAGATAGCATTCTTTATTAACTTCCATGGATTTTTAAAGTGTTTTCTATTGAATGTGAATATATTTACATTCCAGAACCCTACAGTTTGAATCTCTGTTATCTAGAGTGTTTTCCATAAGGGCAGGTTGACATTGTAAGGCAGAAAGCCAAAGGATGAGTGATTTTAACAATGCATGAGATGCAGTAATCCCCCAGAAATGCACTGACTTGTATGTTTACTGTCAAGGGTCTGATATTACTGATAGCACATCAGAAAAAAATCTGCGGGCCACATTCCTAGCTCTGCTCAGTTTATGCTCCATGAAGCAGTGGTGGGAGGAAAACCATACACGAGTAGGTTACAGCTCCTTGATTCTCTGCCTGGTCCTAGTGGTGCTCTAACTGGCAGCATGAATCCCCAAGAGACTGTCCACCAGCTGAGGAAAGTTACAGTGCAGTGCTATGCCTCTTTTCCACCCAGATTTACACCCAGCTTCAGTGCCCATTGGGTTTTTCTCCACACCAGGAGAGTGCAAAGGAAGCAGAGTGGGAGAAACTGGTTCTAAAGCCCTTTCCTGCTAAGGTAACAACTGTGTAATAAATGGCATCTATTTCCAGGCTGCTCAACTCTGTTAAATATGTTTATTTATATTAATTTGTTATTTATTTAATGTAATAAAAATCATCCAGTAAAGTCTAAATGAAATGCATAGATAAGCATTGTTAAGACTTCTTATGCAAGGTGTCACCGTGATAGCATAACAAGTGCAAGAAGCCATTGCTTTGGTAATGGCAGTGAGACAGACCTGTAGTTGTAAATTTTTCATGTAAGGGACTAATGCATCAGACATTACAGATCGGTGCCAAAATATTATTCAACTATTTCTTATGCTTGACTGCAATAAAGACAAATGATTGCTTTGTCTTAGGCAGTATTTGGTAATATACTGGTCTCAAGATAAGACTTATCATAGCAGAAATCCAAGAATCCATGAAATGAAATTTCACTACATTAAATATTGTGTATTAAGAGATTTGTCTCCTATCATAGATACCAGTTTATTTTATTTTTCCAGGAAGTGGGATGAACTGTGAGGATCTATAATGAAATGTTAACCCCAGGATGATAGATGTATTGTCTGCCAGCCCAAACATTCGGTCACAAATATTATATGTAATTCAGGAGCCCAGGATAAATTTTCAGGTGTTTTACCTTCTTTTTCTAAAGTAGGGAAGTAATCCTGCCAGTTAGATGCAGGTAAGTGTTCTGCATGCATCTCCCACATAGTTCTACCATTGCATTTCAAACTTTACATATCGTGCAATACCCTCCATACACCTGTACTAGCGTCATCCTTTGCTATTTCATGTCCTGGCCCACTTGAGCACTGGCTGCCAGCTAGGGGCAGCAGGTATAATAAGCAAGGTGAGGCACTGCCTCCCATAGCACAGCCATCCCTGCTGCCCAACACCTGAGCTGTGGTGCCCCCACTCCTGCCTCTTCCCCGCCCGGCTCTGACACTTCCCCAAGGCTCCCATGACTTGCTGCTGCTGCCTCCGGTGAATCTTCGTCCTCTTCTCAACTCTCCTCTCCTCCACCCCAACCCCTTCCCTCCCTCAGAGGTCCCTGCAGCTGCAGGCTGCATCTCTCCTCACCTCCTCCTCCCCCAGTGTGTATGTGAGAAGAATGCAAGCGGGGAGTCAGAGGCAGATGGGGGAAGTGAGGAGGTGAGGTGAGGGGATCCCTGAGTGACTTTACACAGTGAAAAAGCCTTCCAGAGACCTAGTAGCAGAGATCACTGAAGCTGTTAGAGCCATTAAAGTGGTAATGAAGCCTTTTGCCAATGCCCAGGAAGCCTTTCAGCACATTCAACTGACTTTTATATTGTAGGAAAATGTGTTATTGGGGTCAAAACAGTTTCCAAATGACGACCTGTCAGTTACTCTCTGTACCCAGAAGACGTAACTGCTAACCTGGCTCAAGGAGGAACTGACATAGCCAGTGAGTTTATTTCTTGATCAAGTCATTTTATTCAAACCCAGTTTAAGTAAACGAGTCTGGCGGGGAATTGTGTGATTAAACTGCGGCCTTAATGCAGGCTGTCAATGACCAGCCCCTTTTCAACAGGAGAGATCAGGCTTCAGGTTGGCGCAAGTATTGTCTCTCTCTAGACAGCATACACTGAACTCCCTGCCATGCAGAGGAGAATCTATCTGGCAAGTGAGCTGTACCTGTTACCTGTTCGGTTCCCTTGGGAAACGTTATTAGTGCTTTATGGTGAAAAGGGCAGAGGGTGTCATGGGGGGAGGGGAGGCAAGTGGTGAACTGGTAGGGGTAGGGGCCTGTGGCGGATGGGGAAAGGATCTGGCAAGGGGGAGTGAGGAGGAGTGAGGAGGCGAGCAGCAGGTAGGCGAGCGGTGGGCGGGAGAGGAGGTGAGCGGAGGGGTGGTGGTGAAGAGGTGAGTAGCGAGTCGGCAGTGGGTGAGGCGGGGTCTGGGGCAGAGCAGGGGAAGAGTGTGGGCGGGGCTGTGGGCGGAAGAGGCAGGACAAGGAACTCGCCTTCCCCAGGGGAAGTTTCACCCACTGCCCATGCTGCCAGCTGTCCTGCTTTGTGCTAAATTACATGTGGTAGTTTTGTTAAGTGAACACATTATCTGAGGGTCAGCAGCCCCCATTACAAATTACACCCACTATGAATTTGTATTCTCTCCTGCACAAAAGACCATGTCTGACTCTAGAAGTGGAAGATATGCAGAGCCTGATTCATCACTGCATTACCATCGTTAATGGTGGTGTGGTTCCATCGATTTTTATGAAGCTAGTATACGGAGTTGGTATAAAACAGATCTAACTCGCTGACAAATCAGGCCCAAAGAAGCTAATAGGGAAAATGTGAAATACTCTAAGACAGTGGTTCTGAACCTTTCCAGACTTTATACCCCTTACAGGAGTCTGATTTGTCTTGAATACCCTAAGTTTGACCTCACTTAAACTACTTGCTTACGAAATCAGAGATGAAAATACAAAAGTATCACACACAACACATTACTGAAAAATTTCTACTTTCTCATTTTTACTATATAATTATAAAGTAAGTACAATATACATATTCCAATCAATTTATCTTTCAGTGTGATACTTGAGACTGTTTTTTACCTGTGAGCCTTGTCTGAAGCCTGAGCCCCAGGTACAGGGGCTGAAGCATGTAATTTACCTTATGAATGTATTTGGACCAGATGCACTTGGAGCTCCAGAACCTCCAAAACTTTTATTATTTTAAAAGAAGCTCCCTGGTTTTATTGGCCAATGGTATCTTTTTATGATTTTCTGGCCCCAAAACCTCTGCCATAGATTGATAATTTGTGGGTTGTTTGGAATAGAGATTTGGATACACTAATATCTCTGACCCAATTGAACACAAATGTATCTAATGTTACAACAACTATAGGCCAGAGAAAGATGTTTTTGTAAATATGTTTGTCGCCACATAGGCTAATGGTAAAGAGGGCTTATAAATGCTGACCGCTATAGGAAGTGTAACTCCCTTGGTGCTACATTAGTTCATCTGTTTTGGGAGTGCCACTGTATCAAAAGTTTCTAGTATGAGGTGGGTTAAAGGATCATGTGATATTGGAGGCTAAATTGGAGTCCTTCTCCCTAAATTTTACTCTTGGATATATTCCGAATACAGTAGACCATCGATTATCCAGGATGACAGGAAAAAAATTAATCCTGGTTAATAAAATCCCGAATAATCACCATCCATGGGAAATATGGGGAGAGGGGGTTGGTTCACCAGCCACCCTGCGCCTGGGGGGACAGGGTGTTGGTTCGTTGGCTGCCTTGCATCCTGGTGGGGTGTTTTTGTGTGTGTGCTTAGGGCGGCAACAAAGCCAGAGCTGGCCCTGCGAGTTATGCGTGGGTTTTTTGACATCCTGGTTAATCCACATCCTGGTTAACCCAATCCTGGATAATCGAGAGTCTACTGTACATAGAGATTACCGGTAACAAGGTTGCCTAGTTCCAAGGTGCCGCTTTGGTTGATAAAAAAGTAATCCTGCAAAAGTGGAAAAGTCAATCCCCACCATATATTGATGCCTGGCTCAGTGATATGGCTGACCTTGCAGCTAATGAATGACGGGCATTCTGCTGAAAGGGAGTGCCTAAAAAATTCAAAGCAATGTAGGCTGACTTTTTAAGAAGTCTACGATTAACGTAAACCCTGAAAGGTAGATACGTTGCTCCCTTCATCCCAACCCCCTTTGTTTACTAATATATATGATGCTGAATCTGGTATTTTGCTGTATTTGTAGTATCTTGAAAAATAAATAACAATTATAAATAATAATAAAATCCTTCAGATATCTCGGTTTAAGTGCAAAAGTTGCACCTTGAGTACTAATAGGCATCCATAGCTATTCCCATGTTCAGTGATGCCTGGCAATTTAACAAAACACAAGGTCCTCAGGAAAGCAAAAATAATCTGAGGACTCTCTTAATTAATAGCTCAGGATTTATAAAATTGCCTGCTGTTGCTGTGAGTCCTGACTTGATCTTGGAATTGAACTGGCTTCTTCCACCCTGTACAGTGTAACTTCCCTTCACACACAGAACTTCTGCCTCTGGCCTTCCTTCTTTGACCATATTGAATTATTCTGTGCTAGACAAAGCACCTTTGTAATATTGAGGTCTACTTGTTTGAGGAGTGGGTGGGATGGAAATGTAGTTTTCCTGTGCCAGTGAACTGCATCATGTGTTAATAAGCTTTTTACTTGGCTAAATTACTTTGTTTCTATAGCTGATCTGAAGGCAAAAAGGCCCTAGAGGATGCAGGGGGAAGAAGGAAACATTCTCAAGTAATTAGAATGATTAGAGCAGCTGAAACCCCTGCCTTACTAAAACTGCATTGTTTTCTCAGGAGATTTGTACTATACGATAGCCTACATGGCTTTATTATGGATGTTTTCCAGTCAAGTGGAGACTGAAAATCTTTCATTAAAGAGAGGCGTAAGCAGCATACAATGGAAATTTAAAAACACATGAGCATTTACCAGCCCTGAGCTCAGTTCAGTTATCTCCTAGTCCTAATTGTCTTTGTTGCACCTTTCCTGATACCAAGAGGTCAGATTGACTTCCAATTAATTTAAAACAGTGAGGAAATAAAGAACGTTTGTATAAACAGCTAAATCAGAGTAATTCAAAATATAGGTACATATCCTACCTGTCTGTTGAGGGGAGCACAGTAGAAAATGCAATTGCAAATATGCAAAATGTCAATTACAATAACTGATTTTCTATGGACCAGTTACTCATTGATATGAGATGTTTCAGTTACGCACAGACATCAGTGCCAAAACTAAAGGTTTCTCCATATTGTGAATCTCTATGGTATATACAGTGTGCCACATTTGCCGTGTCAGTCCCATTCACAGAACGAATGTATAAGATGCAGTTGACATTGCTGACCCGACTAGACTCAAATAACAGCACAGTAACTTGCTTTGCCTTACTTATGTAGTTCCCAGTCCCTTTTAATCAGGATGACCATTTATTAGCATTGCTATTAATTAACGATTTGTTAAGCACCAGAAAAAATGCCAAGCTCAGTACCCCACAAGACACAAAATACAGTCAGTCCTTGTGTGACTATGTCTGCACTAGGAAAATAGATTGTGTTTAAAAATGCTAGCCCTAAGGGGGAACCTCATGTTGACCTTGACCACTTGAAATATTTTACTGTCCACACTAGTTTAAAACTGTGACAATTAAAATATGCTAGTTTATATGTTAAACATGACCTACTTTCCTAGACGATGGCCTCTCTGTGGATAACCAGAAGGACCTGCTAGAAATCAACTTTTTATAGAATCATAGAATATCAGGGTTGGAAGCAACCTCAGGAGGTCATCTAGTCCAACCCCCTGCTCAAAGCAGGACTAATCCCCAACTAAATCATCCCAGCCAGGGCTTGGTCAAGCCTGACCTTAAAAACCTCGTAGGAAGGAGATTTCACCACCTCCCTTTTTCTCTTCTCCAGGCACTAATAGATAGCATCTGTGAAACCATCCTGTCTATGAAAGAATCCCATTGCTAATGGTATTCTATGGGGTGTTTGGAGTGTAACAAGAACACACAAACAGCTCTGCCGAGTTCTCTGCTCCACACTCAGGGATTCTGTTTAAACTAGCCTGTTTCCTAGACACTGATGCTTGTTTTCCGTTAAAACATACATTCAGTGTAAAACAAGTTTTGAAATAATTTAAGGGACTCTCAGCCCTGAGGCTGTTCTACATTATTCATGATTTATATTGCAGTAGTGCACAAAGGCCCCCATCAGGGATCAGGGCCCTACTGGGATAGGCAGTGTTCACTCATGCATAATGAACAGTCAGGGCCTGGCATAAAGAACTGAAAATCTAAACCCTGGGTCCTCTCCTGGTCCGCTCTCACCCCGAGATTGATCAGAGAACAGGTGACACAAAGGGGCCTTTGCTAAAACCCATCTTGAATTGCACTGTCATAGCTCAGGTATGGGGTCAACATTATGAAGTACTGGGTAAATCTTAAACCTCTCTGGTATGTACAGAAAACTCCCCAGGTGCTGGTAACCCTCAACCACAGAACTCCAGCCTATTTGGACCTTTGTCCCTTGCAAAACTTTTCAAAATATTGACAGATAGGCACAGTGCCCAGTATTATCAACCGAGCTCTTTGCTCCTCCTGAAGTAGTTGGCTAGAAGAGGGGCGGGGTTTTACAAATTTCCCTTCCCTTCCTATGCCCTCACATAACCCAAACTTACTTCCCATCAAGGAGCTGAGTGCATCTGCAGGGAAACTCACTTGAGAATCATATTCCATCCCAGTATTGAACATCTACAGTGAACGAAGCCAAGGACTCCATCTCTCTTCTTGGAAGAAAAAAATAAAGTCTTTGGTACTGTAACATTAGATGGTTTCTTAATGTTTGGCAATCAATCTTTGTTCTAATGCTACAATTATAGCCCAAGAAAACATATCCTCTCCTCCCTCCCAGGATCTTACTGCTCTGTGCAGTAAGACTGGAAAGGATGCAGGGATTCATGGAGTATAAAGGAACTGGATACACAGATATCCCTTCGGGTTCTTTCTTCCATTTATCTGCTAAAACAGTTTTCATTTTGTGGGTCTGAATTGTGGATGTTATAGAGAGAGTAACTCCAATCAAGATGGAGTTTTGTGGGCACTTTTGGTTTTACTTTTGGTTTGCCTGAAATTGCAGAATTTTCTCCATCCTGCTAGCCAATGAATATGTTACCCAGATGCCTGTGGCAAAAGAAATGAAATAAACTGGGATTAATGAACAACAGGTTATGCATTCTCACATAACAAAAAGAAATTCAATGATTGTCATCGTGCTAAATATGAAGTGAAGATGTAAGGACAAAGTTTATGTAATGGTAGTATGCCTGTTGTTATCACAGGGCCTTAGGGCCTAAAGGAGACCTTGTAAGAGTAATATAAAAGATTTAAATAACAACGAGAGATGTGCATTGGGACTGAAATTGAAGTATCTAGTCGGTAATCGCAATCATATGATAGTATTTGATTTTTGCAGAGTAATGGTATAGCCCATTTATCACTGCAGCTAAATAGTTACCCACATTTTAATATTTTATACATAGGGCTCTACCAAATTCATGGGCCATTTTGGTACATTTCACAGTCATAGGATTTTTAAGATAATTAATTTCATGATTTCAGCTACTTAAATCTGAAATTTCTTGCATGATGTTGTCATTTTAGGGGTCCTGACCCAAAAAGGAGTTGGGGGGGGTCGAAAGTTATTGTAGGGGGGTTTGCAGTCCTGCTAATCTCACTTCTGCACTGCTGCTGGCAGAGGCGCTACCTTCAGAGCTGGGCAACTGGAGAGCGGCAGCTGTTAGTCAGGATCCCAGCTCTGAAGGCAGAGCTGCTGCCAGCAGCAATGCAGAAGTAAAGATGATGTGGTATGGTATTGCCACCCTTACTTCTGCGCTGTTGCCTGCAAGCTGGGCCCTCAGTCAGTAGCCGACACTCTCTGGCCGCCCAGCCCTGAAGGCAGCAGCACAGAAGTAAGGGTGGCATGATATGGTATTGACACCATTATTTCTGTGCTGCTGCTGCTGCTGCTGAGGGGCATTGCTTTCAGAGCTACGTGACCACCACCAGACACCACCCTCCAGCCACTAGCCACTGCTCTCCAACTGGCCAGCTCTGAAGGCAGTACAGAAGTAAGGGTGGCAATACCACAACCCCCCTAAAATAATCTTGTTGGGTCAAACCCCAGTTGGGTCAGGGCCCCCAGTCTGAGAAACACTGGTCTCCCCTGTGAAATCTGTATAGTATAAGGTAAAAGCATGCAAAAGACCAGATTTCACTGGGGGGGGGGGGGGGGACCAGATTTCACGGTCCGTGATGTGTTTGGTAGAGCCCCATTTATAAAACCTTAATCTATGTGAATTCATGGATTTTTCAATTCAGAAGCATTTGTTAGTGAAAAGGTACTGCTTCTAATCTTACACAGACAGACCTGCCTGCAAAAAACTGTGTTCAGTCTTTACATCAAACTAGTTTAGTTTTATAGTCTTTGTAGGTAGCACTGGGTGAGCAAGCTCTGATGGCACCTAGTGGCCCAAGTGAGGAAGATCACAAGAAAATAAAGAAGGGAGGAAAAACCAGGAGGTAGAACCTAAGTTAATGGGTGTGGAGGGAAGCAGCAGACGGTGAGGAGTGCAGAGATTCTCTCGTATAAAGAGCGGTGATTCATTATTATTTTTTTATCTGGATATTTTAATCTTTTTTTTCCTGAAGTGTCACTGTGTCACCAAAGGTTTCTCCTAGGCTTAGTTTCTACCTGTAGTTCATATAGTGGCCATGCACATTTAAACTACAATGCCATGTATCTGTTTTTACCCATGGGAATGGCTGATACTGTATTTATGCATTCAATGCGAGATAGGCCACTCAAGTAAAATTTGAAAATCCAATGCAAAGCCAGTTAGAAATCCACTTGGTAGGGGTCTCACTTGTTTTCAGGTTAAAGGTCTCAGGATAAGTGGGGCATTATGTATATTGATAATCTCCACGATGTCCACAGACATGATTTTGATGATGATGACTGACAGTGAAAGAATTAACTCTTTCAGGGAAGTGTTTGCTGTAATGCCACTCGAAAATGTCCTGTCTTTGATGTTTTTGATGCACAGTCCAGCCACAGAGGCCTTCTCTTGGGAAGCTATGTAGGCCAGTGGTCCCCAACCCCCGGTCCGCGGACCGGTACCGGTCCGTGGAGCAATTTGTACCGGTCCGCGGCCGCATTCCCTTCCGGCGTCTTTTCGGCGGATACTGAAGAGCAGAGTTAGGTTTCACGCCGCAAGCAGAGTTTCGGCGGCTTTTCGGCGGACATACTAAGGTCCGTCGCCCGGAAGGAAAAAAAATTGAAACGCCCGCCCCGGGCCGCAAACAATGAGGGCCCGCGTTCACCGGTCCGCGTGGCTAAAAAGGTTGGAGACCACTGATGTAGGCCATACAATTGTCACTGGTTAATTACAGAACAGGTGGTCACTGGAATTCTGCATTGCAAACTTCAATTTTAATTAGGAAAGATTATTTTTATTTGTATTATTTATTATGATTATCATTAACATATAATATTATAGGAGCATCCAGAGTCATCTGCTGGATCGGGACCCCATTGCTTTAAGTACAGAACTGTTCTTACTTACAGTTTAAAAGGCAAGACATTGCAGGTGCATGAGACTAAAAGTTAGATGGAGAGGGAGAGGATGTGGAGAGGGGAATAATAGGATGTTTTAGCAAAGGTTTACCATGTGCGTAATTCTTAGCACACCAGTAGCAGCAATCAGATTTGTCACCTGCCTAGCCATTATCAGATGCCTACAGATCAGTTTTCTGTAGGCATTTCAGAAGAGGAGAATTTGGAGGGGTTCGCAAAGGAAGCTAAGGTGGAAATAGAAGATAATACAAAATGAGAGCGTACTGCGGCATACACCTGAGCTTTTGCAGCTCTCATGAACTCCCCTGTTTCATACATATATAGAGCCCAGTTTCTGAATCTCCAGAAAGGGTCGGCTCTTAAATCTACAAAGCTAAGTCTGGAAATGACATAACCCCTGCTGTTCCAATTCCCGGCTTCCAAAGTCTCCTCATTTCCCTTTACCATTTCAGCCTGTCTCTGGCATCTTCTATTTTCCTTAAGATTAATTCCCAGGAGCACGGAGATCTGTAGTGGCTGCTCTGTCACCCTTTCCCCAGCCGCCGTTGAAGGGGGGATTCCTAGGTGAAAAGAGTTTTCCTAGGGTATGGTCAGGGTGTCTCTATATCGCAGTGACCCACTGCTAGAAGAATCCCTTGGGGCCGTGAGTCTACCATAGTTCATTGTGGGGATCAGCCTGGCTGCAAGATTGGGGCAGCGTAAAGGTGGCATAAAGCCATCCCTGGGTCTTATGCTAAGCCCAGCTTTGCCAGTCCAGAGGATCTGGCTCCACGTATACAAATAAAGGTATTTTAAAGCAATATACAAAAATCCCCAACACCAATTCTTCCAGCAACGGAGCGCTCCAAAGAGGGCCACTGTGTGTACCAATCCAAAAACAGCCACTAGAATGAGTCACTCCATTAAGATTTCCTGTTCACCGTCATGATCAGTAAGGTAGGAAAATGTCCATGCAGCATCAGCATAGTGAAAGATAACAGCAAGCTGTGCTACACTGACCTTTTCAGTAGTTTTGTAATTTGACTTGTTGCCTTTTCCCTGTGTACTCTGCTTATTACCTAAGGGAAAACTGGAATAAACAGCCAATCAAAATGCAGACTAACGAAAAGGTCACGTTTATGAGGTGTTTGAATTGTCATATCTGATTCTTCATTTACTTATCTGGATATTGTAAGCAAATTTGTTATTTGTGGCTGTGCGAGGTACATGCACAGTGCAGGCAGGGACTGTACAAGCTCCTGCTTCAGAACATTTCCAGTGAATCTCAGTCCTAATCCCTAATTCTTATGACACAAGGGCAGGTTCCTGTCATAGCATTATCCTCCATAATGGCAACTCTGGCATCATCTATCTTCCCAATTTGGTGTTTGATAGGCTTTATCGCCTCCACTCAACTTTACCATCCCTGAGGGAGGGGATAGAGTTGAGAAGAGTCTGTTGAGGGCAGGCCTTCCTCACACACAACTGTGAAGATTCTTTAGACCGCCCGGGCAGCTCAGGGCAGCTGTTGTAACATAGACAGACCTCTATCCATCACGTTATCATCCTGACCTTATCTTTAGGAGGGGACAGTATGTTCTCATTACCTTTGGGGTTTGTGGGTTTGTACCATACTGGGGATTGGGGTGTTCTGGCACCATCCTTCTGGAATGTTTTTGGGTGAGTGTCCTCTGCATAGCCTTTCTTAGGAATGGGTGTGGTTTTGCAATACCAGCCCTGTTTTTGGCAGGTTCTGTGAGCTCACAGCCCGTCTCTTGCTAGCTTTTGCTTTTATATTAGCAAGGCTTGACCACTACTTTAGTTCAGCCTCTGATGTAAGGGCTTATGTCTCTGGCTTTCTTCCTACTACGGGCGGATGGATGAGTAGCAGGAGTCTTAGAAATATAAGAGAGAACATGTGAGAGAGATCACAAGTTCAGAAGCAAAACCTGGGTTATTAGTAGCTGACAGTCATTGCTGTGGTGACTTATTATGAGAAAGGACTTGAAGGTCTCAGTCCAGTCTCACGGTAACTGGTGTCTTTGTGAGTTTTGACCAGAGAGCCCAAAGACTGAAGGGTCCTGAATATGGGTTTTTTACCCTTAGAGTGATCCCTCTAACTCAGTGTTAAAGCACCCTGGGCAAGCCAGTCCAGTGAAACCTGACACTACACACCCAATTTGTGGATAGATTCCCTCCCTGACCCCCATTAAATTCACACTAAAGCAGAGAAAGTAGCCACGACAGGTTGACCTGTGCCTTGATTACAATATGTTACTGATGCTTTGTGATGTGAAAGGCATGTAGGGTTTATTGGAAATAAATCGCCGCCCATGTTTTTTACTCGCCCCTGCAAAATGTATGTGCCTTGTGTACCATTTACCTTCACTTCAGGCAGTTTTTCATGTGTTTAAATGCTTTGCAGTTTTGCGAGAGGAAGAAGAGTTAAGTGCCTGCTTTATTTTATTGGAAAATGCAGCTTTCATTTCACATTAAGTTTTTGCATTCTCTGTGCCAATTTGCAACAGCTTGTTTCTCATCCCCACATTTGTTTAAAGCTCTCGAACAGACTGATTCATTTTTTCATGCTGTTTTTTAAGTGAGAGGAACAGGACTTTGCACGTGGTCGGGAACCCAGATAAGCCTCCCTCTGGAGGCAGTGATTGACAGCTGCCTCCACGGTGCAGATGTGAAACTAGGAAAGCTAATTTTCCAGTCTGACTTTCTAGTTTCTATTACTATCTGTCATTTTACACTGCCACTCTTTAAAGCCAACTCCTTGCCAGATGGCACTCTGCCTGCTTACAGGGTGTCTATTTTCTGCCACTCATGGATCATGACAATGTCAGACAATATGTCAGTAAGCTCCCTTCCATATCCTTTCTGTGCTGGATGAATTGGTGACATTATGTAAATTACCTGCCATCCAGTGGGGCACCTTCCTTAATGTAATTTATTGGGAGTGTGTGGCTGGAAGGGGGGCATCATATCCACTAAGAATAAGTTGCCTGTCATAGGGATTGAGGTGGATGACAGGTTGCGGTAGGAATGAATCATCTTGTGACCACAGATGATCTCTCTAAAGAGAACAGGAACAGCTAATGACCCATGAGAACAATATAGGACCTCCAAGTGCTGATATGTGAACTACTGGAATAAGTAAATCATTTGCTTGAGCTGAGTGACAATTACAGTTACAACTAGGAGACAACTTCGGTACCAGTATTCCCCACCCTAAACACACACTTCCCACCAAGACAGGCAACTTAGTTGAACTGCATTAAAAGATTCAGAGGCCTGAATTAATATCCACAATGTTTGATATACCGTATTCAAATGATCTGAACCCTTTAAGACAGCACAAATGGATTGAACGCCCCGTAAGAACACTCTTCTTCCCAAGATTTCTGGCTCTTTATTATTGCTTAAGAGCTGACATGCTGCTCAATGCCATACAAAACTCAAAATACGGACGTGCCCTACCCCAAACAGACACAGAGTAAACAGGGCACACTGGGAAACCCAAAGAAGGGAATGATTAAGTGTGCTGGGGTATACGAAACTCACACTGGGCCTGAAGGGATTAATGAGCTCTTGCAGGTGCAATCAGCCTCAACACAATACACTTGAGGGAGGAGTTAAAAGGACTGAACCTGGCTCAGTTAGGGCCTGATTAGGAAAAAGAGCAGATCTCTGCCTGTCATGCAGTGAGAGAAGCCTGGCTGGAGTCAGGGAGCTGCATGGATCTGCTGGCTGATACCTTCCTGGAGAAAGGTACAGCTACAACAGGGCATCGTTGGGTAAGAACATCAGGGAATGTCTTCCCAGGATTCAGTGCTCTGGTGGAGGAGTGAGACTCAGGGACCCTTTTGTACTATCCGGCAGAGGGCATAAGGGATGCGTAGGGGGGTTATACAGATCTTCTGGTCTGATGTCTACATAATAGTGCACTGAAAGGGTGGTAAGTGAGGTCACTACCAACAGTCAGTAATGCACTGTTTGTCCTAATCATGGTGAGGAGCATTGTAGATGATATTTAAGGAGTGATGTATCTATACTGAAAACTATGTTCTTATGGTACATAAGTTAAAACAGGTCACCAGAACATTCTGTTTAGGAAAGGGGTAGGATATACTTATTTCTCTCTGGCTAGTCATTGCCTATTGTGTGGCAGCTAATCAAGGTTACAAATTTGACAAGAGATCACAAAATCAAGAGGAAGGAATGTCCAGCAGGAGGATGTCCTGCTTATGACTAAAAGAATTAGTCTGGAATATGAGGAGAATGCAGAATCACAGGGGGACATAAGATATCCTGCATGGAGGAGACAAGTTGAGAACATGCATTGTTTCATGCTAAAGAGATCACAAGCACTGAAAAATGCTGGGGAGCAATACTGTAAGACATGATGGTAATTGGTTAAGTAAATTTAAGTTTTAGAAGGCATGTTATTTTATATGTAACCATTTATTTTCAGGTTCAAGAATAGCAGCCGTGTTAGTCTGTATCTGTAAAGAAAGCGAGGAATACTTGTAGCACCTTAGAGACTAACCAGTTTATTTCAGCATAAGCTTTCATGGACTATAGCCCACTTCATCGGATGCATAGAATGGAACAGAAGATGCATTTATACACACACACAAAAGAAAAAAGTTGCACATTAGCATACGAATTCTAAGAGGCTGTTAAATCTGGATGGGCCATTATCAGCAGGAGAAAAAAATACCTTTTGAAATGGATTTCTGTGTCTGCACTAGATAGCAAGTGTTGAAGATAAATTAACTCAGGAAATGCAATCAATTAGTGTAATGAGAGAGCCATTCACAAGTCCTATTTAGCCCCTGGTTCATTGTATCCAATTTGAAAATTAATTTCAATTCCTCAGTTTCTCATTGGAGTCTGATGGTGTGGCTGATTAGGTCCTATGATGGTGTCAGTTATTTTCAATATTTCTACTTGCTAGCATTCAAATATCTATTCTTTATTCAATAAACTTTCATGTTTTCACTATAAATATATCTAAGTGCTGTGTGTCGAGCGGAGCGGTGATCTAAGGTGACACTGGGAAGCTGGTGTGTACTGTGTCTTTGGGAACAGCTAATCTGTGAATTCTGTGAGTGCCCAACAGAGCTGGGGTTGGTCACTCCAGGGGAAATTTTGGAAGCTGGAGCATGCCTGCCTATTGCTAACCTGCAGAATCTTCATAGGCTACGAGTGGAGTGCTTGTGTTGCGTGTGGCCAGTGGAGGTGGGGAACTAATCCCCGGTTGACACAGGCAAGGCTTTCTCACTGAGAGCAGGGGGCAGCAAGGTGCCTCACAGCCCAGGGTACCCTGGGAAGTGTCACAAGGGGCCTGGAGGTTGCAGGAGGACTCCTACTGTGTCAGGGACTGCCCTTGAGGGGAGTGGAGAAAACTGTCCTGCGGCACAGCCAGCTGGGTAGCAGAATGTGCTAAAAGCTCTGTAGGGAACCTGGGAAGAGGCCGGAGTAAAGGCCCAAGACAGGGTATGGTAGGAATTAGTCCACGGAGGCAGCAAAGAATCTGTGTAGTTAAGCCTTGACTGCCTATTCAAGAGTCCCTAGACCAGAACCCAATGGAGAGGGAAGGCGTCTACCAGCTCACTAAGGAAAATGGAGCCAAAACCCTTTTGACAAGGGCTATGTACTCCTGAAACTCCCTGATACTAGGATAAGGACTAGTGAGTCCAGACTCAGATTGAGGGTCCTACGTATGGCTGAAGGAATATTAGTTGTTGGACTCCTGATTTACCCCAGAAGGAGCGGGACTTCATGTGACCCAGCTGGAAAGCTGAGAGACAAGAAGAAGCAGACCTCTGCCGAGCTTGAAGGTCTGTCAGCAAGGGGCACTAAAGGAGGATAGTCTGTTACACAATGCTCAGTCACTGGGGACATGCTGGCAAATGAGTTACATGCTTATGATACAGTTTTTCTTCGTAATTGTTAGCATTGTGGACTTCCTTTGTGTAAGGAGAGCCAGTGTGGTCCAGTGGCTAGGGGACTGGAAGGCAATCCTGTCTCTGCCACTGACTCCCTTTGTGATCTTGGACAAAACACATTTCTCTGTTCCTCAGTTTCCCCATCTTTAAAATACCTACCTGATCTGTAAAGTGTGTTGAGGTCTGTGGCTGAAAATACTAAATAAGACCCAAGTAGTATTAGTCTTGGAGGCGTCATGGAAGAAGTGAGTCTATAGGAGGGATTTGAATGAAGAGGTGGTGGAATATAATAGAGAGGGCATTTCATACATACATGGTGGTGTGTAAAAAGGCACAGCAACAACTGCCTGAGAAAAAAGATTAACAGGGCACCGAGGCTGGTGGAGTGTAGGCAGAAGCACAAGGTTTGAGATCTAGACCAGCACAGAGGTTTGTAGATACAGTAGACTCTCGATTATCCAGGATGATAGGAAAAAAATTAATCCTGGTTAATAAAATCCTGGATAATCTCCAGCCATAGGAAATATGGGGAGGGGGGGTTGGTTCACCAGCCACCCTGCGCCCGGGGGAGGGGATATTGATTCACTGGCTGCCCTGCCCCCTGATGGTTTTTGTGTGTGTGTGTGTGTGTTTGGGGCAGTAACAAAGCCAGAGCTGGCCCTGCGAGTTGCGTGTATTTTTTTTTGTCATCCTGGTTAATCCACATCCTGGTTAATCCAATCCTGGTTAATGGAGAGTCTACTGTAATATGATTTTGCCAATTAATTGATCTTTGACTATTGGTGGTAGATGGGATGTTGGATGGGATGGGATCTAAGTTACTAGAGAGAATTCTTTGCTGGGTATCTGGCTGGTGAGTCTTGCCCATCTGCTCAGGGTTTAGCTGATTGCCATATTTGGAGTCGGGAAGGAATTTTCCTCCAGGGCAGATTGGCAGAGGCCCTGGGGTTTTTTCACCTTCCTCTGCAGCATGAGGCACAGGTCACTTACTGGAGGATTCTCTGCACCTTGAAGTCTTTAAATCATGATTTGAGGACTTCAACAGCTCAGACATAGGTGAGAGATTTATTGCAGAAGTGGGTGGGTGAGATTCGGTGGCCTGCGTTGTGCAGGAGGGCAGACTAGATGATCATTATGGTCCCTTCTGACCTTAAAGTCTACGAGTCTGAGACCTCTTACTTTTTAGGCATGCTGAGAAAAACAAGACAAAAATATTATTTCTTGGTCATTTAGTTTTCCCCTTTCCAAACTAAGCCAGAGTGGGGAGATGCAAAGGAAACTAACACGGAACATAATGGGGGGAAGTGTTTCCCAAATGTTTTCAATTTTTTCAGAAATAGTTGGTTTAGTTTGGGTCAATTAGCCTTACTGCAGGTGCCCAATCTCCCCATCTCTTCTGGGCCATTAAATGGAGTATCTGAAGATCAGACAGGATGTCATTGCATTCCATTTTATTTTAAAGGGCTGTCTGTAGAAATGTAGGTGAACAGGGTCCAAGCTGGGGCTTACTGAGCTGAGAGCTCCATTTCAGAAGTGAGATGGAAATGGTTTCTGTAATTTATGCTTGCAGACTGCTATCTGAAAATATTTCAGTCCAGTCACTCTAGAAATGCATTACGAACACTTAGGATCAGACCTAAAATGTAACGCTGGAAATCAAGAAAATGGAAAAAAAAACCAAAACAAAAAAACAGCTCAGCTACATTGCAGTTCTACCAGTTTCAAACAGACTGAAGCAGCCTAACTGTGCATTGTGCTGGTACTTCAGATAAATAGGAAACTACTTTGCAATCACTTTGACACGAATGAAATGTACACGGTATGGTAATGCACTACCATCTAGGGCAGCGGTGTCCAATAGAAATTCCATGTTAGCCACACTTGTGGTTTTGAATTTTTCTTATTTGCCACATTATAATAAAGGATTAAAAAACATACCACACGTATGCACTAGGGCCTGTCGCTATTACCCACAGCACACACACATCCACTGTCGTCTATGCTGTTGTCTCTCTCGCACTATATCCTAGCCACGTTAACAAGCTGTATATCAAAGAAGGCAACCAGTCTTCCAGTACTGCTGTCTTCAATACACCAAAGCATTGCTCATGCATTAGCCACTATTCAATAGCCTATTCACCACATGTGGCTAGTGGTGAATGTATTGGACACTGCTGATCTAGGGCTGAAGTTGCTATTGTCTGCTGGGTGACAATCAGAGGACTATACAAGTTGTATCTTCATTTATTCAGAGCTGAGTTCTGCAGTTCCTGCACACGCAAAACACGCGTCCCAGAAAAGCCTTATAAGCTTACACATGAGAACAGACAAAAGCATCCGGCTTTATTTATTTATTTTCTATTTGCTACAAGGTATAAACTCCGAGTGCAGAAAACCTAGGGATCCCAAGCCTCCAAATATTGTGTAGAGGGATTTTGTCCAGTAATGCTTCTGGTACTCGAGGAGAGACCTGTTAGTGACTCTGATCTTTACTCAGCTGAAAAGATTTGTAACTTTGCACTTAGCATGTGTCTAGGGATCTGACTTCTGTGCCCAGCCAAGCCATTCATCTGAAAATCAGCCAAGTCACACATGCCGCTTTAGCTGTTTTGTTTTTCCTGGCCATGGAGGGGTTAGAGAGACTTCAAACTGTGCATGTAAATGAGTCTGTCTCTGCATCACCTTCCAGTCAACACTTTTTCTGATTCATGTTGTTTCAGAGCATCCTTTCCATCACTTGGGCACGGCTGCTTTGTTTTTTTAAATGTCATTTACTCCAGAACCCACTTGGATTTACTCCCACAGATCAGGCTCACAGGTGTTACTGATTCACTTATTGGAAATACTACTCCCAGGGCCCAATTCTGCTTTCCCTTCTGCCCACAAAGCTCCCTTTTTAAACAGCATTTACAGGGGAAATGAGACTTTGCTTGGTTCCCTACCTTCATTTTTTATACATTGCAAAAATAGAAGCAGCCAGTTATAGCGAAAGCAGCGTGTTCACGTTAACTCGCTGTGTTGGAAAGAGCTTCTGACTGACCTACATAGAGACCTGCTTTGTGTGAAGGAAAACGAACAGGGCTTTTGCATTTCCTCTCCTTGTCAGGTTGCCTGCATCAGCAGCAATGCCACCCTCAATGTACCCTAAAGCCTTGTTTTTCTGGAACAGAAAGGCTGCTCTTTGGTTAGAAGTGTTCAGACATTTGATCACTTAATTGGCCTTGATGCTGGTGCTAAAAATGTTTAAAAAGAACTGCTGGATTTCTTTTTTTAATAGCGCAGTATGCGGAAGGTCTCTTACCTCATGGGTTTATATGATGCAGAATTGCTCTGCTCCAGAAGTTAAGGCTGATAAACCAACCTTTAATAATAAAAGTTCAATACACCACTTGCAAGAAGAAGTAAACAACATTAAACAGAAAGATACAGAATTTAAGGCACAGCCTTCTTTCAGTCTCCCTATGGTGAAGAGTGTTTCTCACACATAAACCCAGTTTATCTCTGCATAGCGGGCCGCTTTTTTATGGGGGACATAGCAAAAGGATATAAAAGCTCCCAGAAAGAGCTGGCCAGACTTTTCTCTAAGAAAGGGCAGACCTAGCTGTGGTCTAGGCAAAGCTGTGCTGCACACAGCTTATATAAAACAACCACCTGCCTCTAAGGACAGGGCTACCCAGAGTTCCCATCAACACAACTCCCCAGATGCAGGTAGCAGCCACCAGAACCTAATGGAACCTCGGAATTCTTCCCCTCTCTGCTTGGTGAGGTTGCCTTTGTGTTGCAGTTCGTTAGAGTCATGCTTGAAACACTCAATTAACAAGTAATATTCCTTCAGGAGTCCGCCCTGCAGGACTCCTCCTTATATAACATCCTTTCACTTTTTGATTTTCTTTGTAACGATAATGTCTCCCTAGATACAATTGATTTGAAATGTGTGGAGGACAAAAGCAAGACTCCCGCAGTACAGCACAGTATGACACCGAATAGCGGGGCCAACTCAGTAAGAATTGATGAGTTACCCCCGCCCATGTTTTTATGGGACGTTGTTGATGGCGCCGGATGCATACACCTGACACATCCATGTGCTTGCGATCAATTGGCCGATTTGCCAGTGCCACACAATGTTATTGTTAAGAAGTCATTTATGAAAAACGAGGCTTGGTTTGATGCTATTGAAAATGCGCTATTACGGAAAAGAACAAGTTATTTATTAGTGCTCGCTGTCAGAGGGAAATACCACAAAGGCTTCTGTGTGATACTAAGCAGGGAGTATGCGGTAAATGCCTTGCAAACAAGGCTAGCCAGGCCATGCAGTAAATCATGATTCTGTTGTGATGTTAGCTCCTGATAACTATGGAAATAATTCATGACACCACTCAGGGATGACTCCCGAGGATGTAAAAATGATGTCTCAGATCAATCAGGGAAAATGAAGCAGAGTACGCCCTGTTTGGTCAATAAATGTTATAGTCATAAGCCATGCCTCTAGGTTTGTAATCGATGTTTCCCCATCATTGGATGCAGTTGGTTAGTTCCTCTCTTTGTGCAACATTTATGGTAAGCAAAGGATGTTAGATTATTTAAAATAAAGCTAAAAGAAAACCAAATCCTAGCAATTAGGGGATTAGTAATGGTTTTAATTGAGAAAAAGACAGTGATATCCAAAGTAATTGTTTTCTTTAAACAACTTCTCCGGCCCCCAATTGCTATCAATAGTCATCTTGGAAAATGTTCATTTATTAGTAACAGGGACATTTCTTCCTGATTTGCTGAACTCTGGGATTCTTCTCCCCTCTTATTGTAGTATGATCCAGATGCACATGTTATGGGTCATCTCATTTCATAATAACGGCATACATCACATTGCTGTTGATAATCAAGAAAACACCTGTTTCCCTGAGCTCTGCCAAGAGCATCCATGCCGTCCCAGACTGCAGAAGGGAATCTATAGCAAATTGAGCTGTACTTAGGCAGAAAGGGCTACTGTTGATGAATTAATTTTCTGTTATTACATACAGTAAACTCTCGATTATCCAGGATGATAGGGAAAAAATAATTCTGGTTAATAAAATCCCGGATAATCACCATCCATAGGAAATATGGGGGGGGGGGGGTTGATTCACCAGCCATCCTGTGCCAGGGGGAAGAGGTGTTGGTTCACTGGCTGCCCTGTGCCCTGGTAGGGGTTTTGTGTGTGTGCTTGGGGCGGCAGCAAAGCCAGAGCCAGCCCTGCGAGTTGCGCATATTTTTTTTGACATCCTCGTTAATCCACATCCTGGTTAATCCAATTCTGGATAATCGAGAGTCTACTGTATAGGTAGATAGTAAAAACTTCTTCATTACCTGTGTGATGACACTTAATATACATAGCTTCATCCTCCCTGATATTTTCCTCCACAAACCTTAGAAGATGCTACAACAGACATTATAATGGGTTCTGTGACTGTTACCATCTGAAACTGTTAATGGCTCATGTGAAATGAGGTGGTTCAGGCAGTCCTGTTCTTACTGGACAGGTATTCATATCACAAAAACTACTGTTTCAAATGAACCACATCAAGAAGGGAAGGGATTTGAACTGGGTCGCCCACATCCTAGGTGACTGATCTAGCCACTGTTCTACTGAGTAAAAGGACGATGGTATCCATGCCGCCTTCTCCTGCCCTTTTTTCTGCGGTGCTCGGTCTGATATGTGCTCACTGAGCACATCTACTGGATTGGGCCCTCCAGGCAAATTAGGCAGGGGAATGCTTAGTTTATTAATATCTCCTGGTCTTAAGTGGGTTAAATGCTGGGTGTCAGCTCTTAGGCATCCATGTGCATTCCCAGCAGAAATGTAGGCACACAGGGGGCTATACCAATGGAAACTTAGGTGCCTAGGGAATTTGGGTATCTACAGGTTTAGGCAGCAGTTGAGCAGTTTTGAATTTAGATACCTAAAGTGGCAGTTGGGTGCCTAAATCCCTTTGTGGATCTAGCCGCAATGGGCTATGGAGACTGAAATATCTTCGTATCCCAATTGGTGAGATGCCATTGGCCAGGGGAGAACCCAGCCTTTACCTGATCTAGGTTTGAACAGAACTTTTGTCTCCAGGACTGTCAACAACACTGTATACGTGTCTCCTGGACTGTCGTTCCACTAGCCTCCATTCGCATCTTAATACTAAATGTAGAAAACTCTCCCTCCCATACACATTTTCCAAGTTGTAACTTGTATCAGTGATAACAGCTGATTTCCTGTTATTACATATTCATAATAATTTATATAGCACAATAAATGCGTGTGGAGTGCAAGGAGACATGGCAAATTTTTACTTTTTGTCTTCAAAAATTTTGATGTTCCTATTAAAGCATTCCCTCCCCGCCCCCATCCATTTAGATTTTCACTGTTATGCAAAAAATCTGGGTTTTAAACATTTTTAAATGTATTTATTTACATTTTCCCAGGGGTAATGATGGGGGTCAGACCCCGGTGGTGTGTGTGTGATCAGACGATAATTAATTTATTTTAATGACAGTAGCTGCTGATTCAAAAAGTTAAACTTTGTAACTGTTCAACTACAATGATCAACGTCACATGACAAAATATACAAAGTAAATATCCTTGAATAAGGTCTCAAGCAACATTTTTCTTACTTTGCCTATCTATAAATTCTTATTATTACTGATGGCTGACGGCATGTTTTGTTAACTATGCCGATTTCCCCAAATGGCCCCTTCCTGCAGGGTTTACTCGAGCTAATTTCCCATTGACTACAATAGGAATTCTGCCAAATGAAGGGCTGCAGGATTAGGTGAGAAGCCATTCCAGTGGTGGCACACACACTCAGCCTTATCCTTTCTGCCCATATTTCTGCTGCAAAATGCTCATTCTTCAACCTAACTAGATCTGGAAACCATACTAGATCTTCAAATTGTCAATACAGCATGTCATGGTGCTACGCAAGCAATACTCTTGGGGAAAATATTGGTTGAGGGCTATTTTAATCCTTGCTTTTTCTCTGGATGTAAAAGTAAAACAGTTTTTCATTTCTTTTAAGTCTGTGGCACATTTCCAAAGAACTCCAAGGAGATACAGGAGGTCGGCCTTTCTCTCTTTCTTTCCTTTGCAGAAAAGGGATGGAGTTCTTTGCATTTGTGTCATTAATGGTGGAAAAAAGCCCCAAGAAACTGTTTCACATTATGTTCTCTACAACTGTAAGTCTTTAAATAGCTCTCAATTACCAATTGATTGCAATTAATTGGAACAACACGGGCCGACATGATGACTCCAGATCTCTAGAGTCCTTTTGAATTTGAGTCCTAATTTTTAAAAAATTCAAAACAGAGATTCCCATATTATTGTAACCATCTGTCATTAATTTGCAATGTTTTCCTCCTAGAATTAGGGATTCCCGATAGCACTCATGTTGCCTTTGTTAATAAAAGCAAATGTCCACAATGAATGCTGAATGTTAAGCTTGACGTTTAAAGGGACACCATCAGCTGCAAAATCACGTTTGTGTCTGTGTGTATGTTGAATGTGACACGTATCATTACTATTAAACTAATAAAAATGATTTCCTATCAGCTCAGTACTCTACAATCATGAATCGAATAAAACTAGAAGCACAATATGTTGTAGAGGCTAGAATGCAGACTGGAAATCAGAATTTTTGCATTCTTGAATTCTATTTCCAGCTCTCATTACTTTGCTTTGTAACCCTGGTCAAATTAATGAGTATCTGTTGATTTAGCTTCCCCATATTTAACTAGGGGTAATATTTATCTCCCTTGTATGTCAGTTTGCGTGCCTTTTGGGGTTTTTTTCATCTGTATATTCCCTAGACGATTAAGGTGGAATTAAGTCTAAGGTGGAATTTAAGGTCAGACCAGACAGAGAGAGACCCCAGAATGGTACTGTGGGTAGGGAATTCTGGTTCAGGCAGAGCAGGGACTAAAACCTGGGTTTTCCACATCCTAGTGCCCTCACCACTCGGGTGGTTCTCTCCCTCTGTCTGTCTTTTCATGAAACATTTTGAAGGTCCTGATGTGAACTGAAACCAAATGTTAAAACCTTGACATTTTTCATGAAACACAATTCTTGTTTTTCAGCAGCCCTACACCCATGCACCTTGACTGTACAGTAGGTAATGTTAAGTAGTTCCAGTACCTGACACCAGATGTTAAATTTCCATGACTCCATAATTGTTCAGATGACTACTGCATATGGGCTAGTTCAAAGCAAATTAAATGATTATCAAGTCATCCTTTAGTTTTGTTAGCTTGCTGGATTTTTACTTAAAATACTTAATCCTATGCCCAAATAAATCTACTGCATATCCTCCCACTACCAACTCCAGAACAATAATCAATTACTTATATGGCATTTGTCTTTGTTCCTATGCTTTACCTTGATAATTTTATTTAAATAGGGGCATTTTCTGCTGATAAATCTAACTAGATTACCAAATCAGAATGTATTTATTAAAACACCAATTAGATCTTGCTCTTTCATCAGTCACAGGACCTTTAATTCATGCATGGATACAAAAACAGTTTGAGATGTTGTGTATGCATGAATGAGTGATCTAAATCAAATTGTCACTTTACTAGCATTACCTTATCTCTAGACTTAGAGGCAATCCATTTTTTATTTACTATGGGAATAATGTGTGACTTTTTTTTATAAACCTGAACATTTCATTTTTGGTTTTGAAAGGCGAATACTTGCTTTTCAGGCTGAAAACAAAGGTGACTGTGGAAGTGAGTGAAACAGGCCATGGGATTCTAACTAAAAGGTGATTTTAGGTGAAGTGAACCATAGTTAGATGAGTGTAGAGAGTACTAGCATTGAGCCAAATAGCTCCTATCTGCATGAGTGAGAAGGGGCCAGGTCCTTCCTCCACTGCGTATTGATTTGGACTGATCTTCCCCAGCGTCATCTGTTTAGTTTTGAGTTGTTTTTTTTCTAAAGTTGAGATCAGTTGGCTGTAAGAACTTGTGTAGATTTTAAAAGCTTCTCCCGGTTCCTTGTCCTCTTGCTGTTCCTCACTGCCGGTGGCTCATCTTTTCTGCTGTGTTGGTTCAGCACCTTCAGAAGCAGCCTCTCCCCGTTGATGGGCAGTTGTTGATGCTTCAATGTGTGAGGGACAATGGAGCCAAGAAAGGAGAAGTATAGGAACAAAGGTTAATGAGGAGTGAGAATAAACTAAGAGGAAGGGAGTCGTGGAGAGAGGATAGAAAAAAGGGAAGCTAAGTAAAAGCAGCAGAAAGGAGAAGTGAGGAAAATGGTAAGATAGAAAGGGAAGAGATGAGAGAGTAAGACAAGAATAAATGGGCAGAATGAGGAAAGGGAGGGAATGGGGTTGTAGAAACAGAAAAGATGGTGCTGGGGGGAAAGAAATAGGTGAATGGAGAGTGGGGCAAGAAAAGTAAATGGGCAAAACTGGGATGATCACAGACCTAAACTAGTTCCTTTCCAAATATGGACTGGACCAAAGTGCATGGGTAAATAGCCTGTGTTATTTGACCTAAGGACCAGTCATCATTTCAAGTTATATCAGCTCCTGAAACTTCTGTTCCACCATTTACCACTGGAGGAGCAGGAACCTCTCTGTACAATAATGGACAGCAGAACTTTCTAGAATAGATGGTTCATGGAACATCAGAACTTGTTTGCATTGTAGCCTTGCATATGCACTGTGTCCTGTACTTATGGAATAACATCCTAGCTTGTGATCTGGCCAGGCTAGCTCTGTACTTTTCTGTGATCATCCTGTTAATGTTGGGAGCTATGTTACTGCACAGCTGTTATTCCTTTCTGAGAAAGAAAACTTGCTTATGTCCTTTGATTACTCATTCATTTTCACTTCCATATCTGTAGCGATACAACTGCCATTCATTGTTTTGTATCATAGTCTCAACCCCCTCCCTCCAAAAAATAGAAGAATGTATTTGAAAAATATAGAGGTTGAGTAAAGCAAATACAACTTTGAAAGCAATGAGCTTTCACATCAAGAATGTAAGAGCAGGGGACCAGAGCTGATTGGGAAACAGAATTTCCATCCCGCAGGAAATTACAACATTTTGTTTTCATTTTGAATCAGAAAGAAAAGTTGAAATTTCAAAATTTCTCATTTCTGGTCCGAGCAACGTGGCATTCCTCCAAACATTCCTCTGCATCCCACTGCGGGGGGCTTCCTGCTTATTTAGCACAACTGGGAATTTGTCCTGTTTGCTCTTGCCAATCCATGGCTATTCAGTAGAGCCGGTCAAAACTATTTCAATTCTGAAATCTTTCTATGAAAAATATATAAGTGCTGGTTGGAAAATTTCAAATTTTGAAATGTTTAGAGAAAAAGAGACAAATTTGACCTAAAACGGTCACTAAAAATGTGTTCCTTGTTCCAGCTTGACTACTCAATAATTGATGTGCAATGTGTTAGATTTTGTTTATCAGTTTCAGTTGCATACCCTATTCTGCTTCCTTTCCAATTCCCTTGTGTATTATACTGTGCTTGGTGAAACATCTGCTGCATTCCATCCTGATTGTGAATGCATCCGAGTGGTGGCTGAATTGATTCATGTTGGCAAAAAGCATTGGGATCATGTGGAATAAAAGAAGTCGTCTGAATACCAGGCACCAAGAATAAATTATTTGTTTAAATGAGAGTAATATTTGGTCTCTCCAAATAGAGTTGTGGCAGGAACTGACCCACAGTACTGAGGATTTAAATTTCTAGAAATACTAGTACCAATGTTACGTAGAAATGGCAGTATCGAAACCTGCTTGTACTGTTGCATATCACTCTTGTATAGTACAAAACACTTGCACTTTTTCATGTGCCTCCATAAAAGCTGGGGGCAAGTCTACACTACCCTGCAGATTGGTGGGCAGTGATCGATCGATCTATCGGGGATTGATTTATCGCGTCTACTGTAGATGCGATAATTCAATCCCTGAGCGAACTCCCTGTCGACTCCGGAACTCCACCACCGTGAGAGGCGGAAGCAGAGTCAACGGGGGAGTGGCAGTGGTCAACTCGCCGCCGTGAGGATCCCCGGGTAAGTCGACCTAAGATACGTCGACTTTAGCTACGCTATTCACTTAGCTTAAATTGCGTACCTTAGGTCGACCTCCCCTCCCCCCCTCCCCCAGTGTACACCTGGCCCTAGTGTCATTTCCTTGCAAACGGTCCCTGCATTGTATTTGTGTGTTCAGATATTACGTTGCTGCGGAGCCATCTAAGTATCTAGATCTGTCTCTCCATCTAGTTATTTATCCATGCTTATCATCACCACAGTATCTGCGCGCCTTGGTATCTGGGATGGATTTATAATGTCTAGCCTCAAGGTCCATCAATCATTCCTCACCAAATACTCTATTGATTTGGGGGTTTTGAGGTTTTGTGCTAATCTGGTAATTTTTTTTTTTTTGAAAAATCAGAACTGCTATGCTCTTAGCAGATTTATATAGACATAAGAGGCAGACTCCTTGGATGGGCTGTTTACCCTAGCTGAGGGGAAGTGTCTCTATGTGTACATTGGAAAGAAGGGAAAGGAGAAGAGAAATGCTGGAAGGCTGATATGTCAGTTATACATCAAAGATGTAATGCTGCTTCAGAAATATTTCCATTGATTCTAATAATATTATAATAATTAGGGAAGTAGGTGAGAGATGTGCTGAGTTCAGGGGGGAGAAGCAAGGGAGCAGGCTAGAATTAATTCGCCATTTTTATCCAGGAATCTCAAACCATTTAAACATTAATTAATGAATCCTGTTTAAATTAGTGGCATGTCCATTTTGCTGAAAGGACAGATGATCCTGTGTTTAGTGCACTGGAACTGGGACTCCGGAGTTCTGGGTTCAATTCCTTACTCTGCTATGGACTCTCTGTGTGACCCACAGCAAGTCACTTAATCTCTCTGTGTCTCAGTTTTCCACCTGTAAAATGGGACAATAATATTTCCTTTCTTCCACCCTTTGTGTATTTAGATTATAAACTCTTCTGGGGAAGAACCATATCTAGTTCTCTGTTTGTTCAGTGCCTAGCACAATAGGCCATTCATCTCAGGGGCTTATATGTGATAACTGTAAATTCATCCAATAATGATGGAATCATAGACTCGTAAGCAAGGCCGGCTCCTGATCGTAAGACTGGAAGGGAACTTGAGAGGTCATCTAGTCCAGTCCCCTGCACTCATGGCAGCACTAAGTATTATCTAGACCATTTCTGACAGATGTTTGTCTAACCTGATCTTAAAAAACTTAACTGATAGAAATTGCACAAAATCCCATTTCAATTTATTCCAGTGCTTAACTACTCTGACAGGAAGTTTTTTCTAATGTCCAAACTAAACCGTCCTTGCTGCAATATAAGCCCATTGCTTCTTGTCCTATCCGCAGAGGTTAAGAAGAATGTTTTTCTTTCTCCTTCTTGTAACATTTTATATACTTGAAAACTGTTATCGTGTCCCCTCTCAGTCGTCTCTTCTCCAGGCTAAACCAACCCAATTTTTTCAATCTTCCCTCAAAGGTCATGTTTTCTAGCCCTTTAATCATTTTTTGTTTCTCTTCCCTGGACTTTCTCCAATTTGTCCACATCTTTCCTGAAATGTGGTGTCCAGAACTGGACACAATACTCCAGTTAAGACCTAATCAGTGCGGAGTAGAGTGGAAGAATTACTTTTCATGTCTTGCTTACAACACTCCTGCTAATACATCCTAGATTGATGTTTGCTTTTTTTGCAACAGGGTTACACACTGTTGACTCATATTTAGCTTGTGATCCAATATGACTCCCATATCCCTTTCTACAGTACTCCCTCCTACGCAGTCATTTCCCATTTTGTATGTGTGCAACTCATTGTTCCTTCCTAAATAGATGACGATAATGATAAATGATAAATGTTATCATTAGGAACAAAGAACATAGGCCATAATTACACAATAGGGGACTCTATACTGGGAAGCAGTGATTCTGAAAAGGATTTGGAAGTCATGGGGATAATACAAGCTCCCAGGGTGACCCTGTGGCCAAAAAGACTAATGCAATCATTGGATGCAGGGAAATCTCAGGTAGGAGTAGAGAGGTTATTTTACCTCCTGTATCTAGCACTGGTGTGACCACTGCTGGAATACTGTGTCCCGATTGTGGGGTCTACAATTCCAGAGGATTCGAGAGGAATGTTGATAAAGAGAAGGGCCACTAGAATGGTTAAAGGATTAGAAAACTGCCATATAAAGTAGAGTGAAGGAGCCAAATCTATTTACCACAACAAAGAGAAGGTTAAAGGGTGACTTGATTACAGTCTATAAGTACCTACACGGAGAACAAATATTTAATAATGGTCCCTTCAGTCTTGCAGGGAAAGGTAGAATGCAATCCAAGAGCTTAAAGTGGAAGCTAGACAAATTCAAACAGGAAATAAGACTTAAATATTTAACAGTGAGTATAACTAACCATTGGAACAATTTATGAAGGATTGTGTTTGATTCTCCCCATCACTGACCATTTTAAATCAAGATTGTTTTGGGGAAGTTTTATGGCCTGTGTTATATAGAAGGGTGGACTAGATGATCACAATGGTCCCTTGTGGCCTAGGAATCTAGGAACATTGCTGGGTAAATGCCTATAAGGTAATACTATAGTCGTTAGGCATTATTTTATCCCTTTTACTGGAGGGTAAATGGGCAGGTTTAGTAACTTGCCCAAAGTCACATACCAAGACAATGGCAGAGTTGGTACTACTGACACCACATGCCATCTTCTGAAGACTTTGCTTTTGTTCTTTCTCGCATTGCTGTCTCAGTCTGAAGTCCAACAGAAAGGATATGGTTACTTTTTGAATATGGCAAAGTCCACCCCTCCCATTTTTCTGCATTCTTTCCCACATCAGTACCATCTTTCTTTCTTCTGACACAAGGAGCATTCTGTTTGTCGGGGAGGGAGCATTGAGTTTGCAGAGCATTAATGCAGCCCCAAGGATGATAATGGCTCTGAAGAATGAGTTGACAATGTTTCTTTCCACTTTCTGAAATCACCAAGAAGCAGTACTAAACTCTGTTAATCTGTGAAATTGTTTTCCACTTTCTAGCACCCCAAAAGCTAATTGCTTTCTACAATGAAACAAGGCTATCTACCAATCTGGCCCTATGCTCAATGAGATTATTCCCCTTTTGCAGTTAGTTTATCCCTTGGAGTCTACCACAAATGTTTATTACACAGAACGGTACCTTAAGAGGTAGGCTTTTGTTATAAAGTATAAGGAAGTTTCCCAGCCTGTAAAAATTATGCCCTTCCTGGCTTTCTCAATACAATCGTTGCATTTTGTTACTTGACATATATTTAATGATAGAATTAATTGTCATTCACACCCTGAGGGTAGTTCATACAATGCAGAAGATATTGTATTTATTTTACAAATTATGTAGAAGTTCGTAACTCGTGGAATAGCACAGTGAGTTCAATTAATCCTCTTAAGGTATAGGAAAGAATACAAATTATATCTATGAGGGCCATTGTATATCTCATTTATTTATACCCATCTTTTCAATCAGTTTTAATAAGATATTGTGCCTGTTGATGTGCTGCCAGGAATTTGAATACAGGAGGATAAATCTGATACAGTAGAGGTAACAAAGTCCTGTGGCACCTTAAAGACTAACTATAAAGTTTTGAAGCATAAGCTTTCGTGGGCTAATACCCACTTCGTCGGATGCAAGCAGTGGAAGTGTCCAGAGGCAGGTATAGATAAATAGTCAGGAATCAGATAGGAGGTAACAAGGTTAGTCCAATCAGGCTGAACCAGCTTGTTATCTCCAATCAGGGAGGGTGAGATCTACTTCTAGCAGCTGAATTGAAGGTGTGAACTCGGAGGGAGGAGAAGCTGTTTTTGTAATTAGCAAGCCACTCAAGGTCTTTGTTCAGTCCCAGATTGATTGTGTTAATACAGTAGACTCCCGATTATCCGGACGCAGGTTAACCGGGCTGCGGATTAACCGGGATGTCTAAACGGGTGGTAGGGGAAGCCCCAAAGCTCCGGCGGGCTCAACGTTAACCTGCCTCTGCTTTGGGGCTTCTCCCACTGGCCCCTTACGAGCTGTGGTCTAAGCCTGCAGCCAGCCTGGGTGTAGGAAACCCAGGCTGGCAGCGGGCTGAGACCCGGGCTGGCAGGAGCCAGGGGGGAAAGCCCAAAGTGGCAGCAGGTTGGATGCTGAGCCCGCCGCCACTTTGGGCTCTCTCCCCAGGCTCCTGCCACCTGCCCCACTCAGCTCCCGCTGACAGCCTGGGTGCAGGGAACCCAGGCTGACAGTGAGAGCAGACTGGGGCAGGAGGCAGGACCCCGGCTGGCAAGGGGCCAGCGGGGGGAAACCCCAAAATGGCGGCGGGTTGAGCGCTAAGCCTGCCACTGCTTTGGGGTTTCCCCCGCTGGTCCCTTGCCAGCTGGGGTCTCAACCTGCAGCCAGCCGGGGTGTAGGAGGCCCAGGATGGCAGCGGGAGCTGAGACCCCGGCTAGCAGAGCCTGCGGGGAAACTCTAAAGCAGCAGGGGGGTGAGAGCTCGGCCGCTGCCGCTCCTCAGCTCTCTGCCACTTTAGACTTTCCCCGCAGGCTCCTGTCAGCGGCGGGGAGGGGGGCGGCTCCCACTGCCAGCCTGGGCTTCCCAGGCTGGCAGCAGGAGCTGACTGGGGCAGGCAGCAGGACCCCGGCTGGCAGGAGCCTGGGGAGAGAGCCCAAAGCGGCGGCGGGTCGAACAGTGGATCCCTTGCCAGCGGGGTCTCAACTTGCTGTCATCCTGGGTGTAGGAAGCCCAGGCTGGCAGCGGGCTGAGACCCCGGCTGGCAGGAGCCTGGGGGGGAATCCCAAGGCGGAGGCAGATTGAGTGCTCAACCCCCCGCCTCCTTGGGCTCTCTCCCCAGGCTCCTGCCGCCTGCCCCAGTCAGCTCCCGCTGCCAGCCTGGGTGTAAGGAACCCAGGCTGGCAGCGGGAGCTGAGACCCTGGCTGGCAGGAGCCTGGGGGGAATCCCAAGGCGGAGGCAGATTGAGTGCTCAACCCCCCACCTCCTTGGGCTCTCTCCCCAGGCTCCTGCCGCCTGCCCCAGTCAGCTCCCGCTGCCAGCCTGGGTGTAAGGAACCCAGGCTGGCAGCGGGAGCTGAGACCCCGGCTAGCAGGAGCCTGGGGGGAAACCCCAAAGCGGCGGCAGGTTGAGCGCTCAACCTGCTGCCACTTTAGAGTTTCCCTGCAGGCTCCTGCTAGCCGGGGTCTGAGCTCCCGCTGCCAGCCTGGGTTCCTTACACCCATCATCCCCCCCCTGCCAGGGGGGACGGCGAACCCCCCCCAGTAGACACTTGATTATCCGGGATTTTATTAACCGGGATTAAGGTTTTCCCGATCATCCCGGATAATCGAGAGTCTACTGTAATATTAAAGAATCACCCAATGGCATGCTATTCCTTTTTTATTGTGGTGATGAGCAAGTCCACTTCATGGTACAACAAGCCACCACACAGTCAGAACTAGGATATTATGGTGTTTAGTTCTGTTCACCAATGTGGTGAGAGAGATGTGTGTAAAAAGAGAAACAATTTGCCTTTAGGTAGCAAAACATTTTAGGGTGTCTCACTGTGCCTCAGTTGGTCACAGATGAGAATGCCAGATTTGGGACAAACTTCTGTGAAATAGGGCAGACTAACCCCACCTCCCCCGCTGTTTTCCCATCATGATGCTGTTCTACGCCAGAAACAAAAGTAAACTTCTCTCTCAACACATTGGTGAACAAGAAGTCAAAAATGCAGTCTCCTTAGGCATTCCAGCCCTTATTTCACCACCCAGACACAGGGCCGGCTCCAGGAAGCATGCGCCTGGGGCAGCACATTCTAAGGGGCGACATTCTGGTGAATCTTGGGGCGGCCACACCCCCACACCCCTTTTTTTTTGCTTTGGCTGTTCAGGCGTGTTTTTTGTTTGTTTTTTTTGCTTGGGGTGGCAAAAAAGGTAGAGCCAGCCCTGCCCAGACACTAGACTTTATGATGAGTGGTTATTGAAAACCAATTTAATCAAAGGGTTCTTCTGATCTCAAGATACCAGCCACATACCCAGGTCAATATATAACTCGGATCTTACCCAATAATCGCATTGCTGCCAATCGTTTAGTATCTAAAAGCTAAAGGTTTATTAATAAAGAAAAGAAGAGTTTTTAAAATGGTTAATAGATCATATACACACAACAATGGCAATGTTCTCCTATCAGGTTTGTAGCAGTGATGTTATACACTGCTGGCTTGTAAAAGTCTCTGCTAACTTCCAAAAGACTGGAAGATCCTTAGTCCGTAGCCCAATGTGCCCCTGTTATCATGCCAATAGCAATCTTACTGGTAAGAGTAATGTGGTCAGGTACGTGGTGAGAACCTTCGGATAGCAGTAGATTTGAAGAGAGACTGAAGAACTAGTGTGGGCATAAGTGACTCAAGTGCTTCTGTAATATGTAAGAGCAGCAGTGGTTAAAATGTCACTGTAATAGAGCATTTTGTGGCAGGTGGATGTACCATATGGTCTAACTGGTCTTTCTATGTCATTTCGATGAGGCAAGAATGGAGTATGATCCTGGGCTGTAGAGAGAATGGCGCATGGTCAGGTGTATATTAGAATTGTCATCAAGGCATTTGTATAATTAGCTGGAGGAAGGTACATGTCATAGCAATAGAGGTGGAAAATCTGCATTTCCCAGCAAGAGGCATCAGGGATTGTTTTGCAGTGTTTCACTTCCAGTGAGGAGAGCAGTTCACACTATCTCTGTAGTTTGCATTGCAACTGGTGCATCTGATAGAAGTTCACAGCCTCTCTCTCTCTTGTTTTCTTCACAGCATTGATGGATACCATAGCACTTTCTTCAGAGAGACTTCCTAGTGACGATGCAAACATGGACGAGATGTTTGAGGGGGAGGGAAAGAGTGGTATTCTATGAACAGTCTCCTCTCATGTAGCCAATGAATGTGTAAACACAGACAGCAAGTAAAACACTTGAAAGCAAGTGCAAGAAGGAGGCGGATAGTCATTAAAAGGCTAAATCATTAAAAGGCTAAAACATGGGCAATACCTAAAAAACTTTAATCATGGATTGTTTGAAGGGAGCAAAAGTATTAAGGGGCCACTGAAATCTTACAACTTCTATGGGAACTAGAATAAGCTATTTTATTTGCATCACTCCCAACTTCAAGTTTTTCTAATTAAATCTTTATTCTTGATTCATTTAGGATCAAAGCACATTTTCAAACTGAAACACAGGTTGGGGACACTATCTTGGGGTGCCTAGTAAGCTGCCTCTGAAGAGACTCTGTAGACCGTTTCCCTGGCACAATTCAGGTTCAGGTCCTTTATAACATTACAGCACTAAAATATATTTATAGTGGAACAATCATTTATTATCAAAGGTTAAGTTTTAAGAGCTAGTGAGTAAGGATAATAAGTGGAAACAGAAATGGTTACACATATAAAACACAATCCAAGATTTATACTTATCAGTTGTTAATGATCCTATTTAATAAAGTAGATTTTCTTCCAAGGATTAAGTCTTTGACAGAGCTGCTGCTTTTCAGTCAAAACCAGGATCCAAGTTTTCATGAATACCCCACACCGTTCAAGAGGCTTCCTCTAGGAATGGATGACAATGTCTTACTTGTGCCCCAGTTACAGTCCAGAAAACCTTTGAAATGCTCTTCTGGTGTTTGTCCTCCTATGTCCTCTTCCCTGTTGATTTCACAGTATTAGTTCTGTATGCTGATGGGTCTTCCATGTTATTGACTTACAATGCTTAATTTACATCTGACCGGAAGATACATATCTTATCTTCTGTCTGGAAGAAACCTGTTTGTCAGCTGCACCTGGGACAGTCCCTAAACCTTTCTTTAGTACATACAGGCACAACTCCTTAAATATCATCTCTACATATATCTGACAATGATTATGAGAATCAGTATGACATAAGCTTTCGTTAGATACCTCATTGTATCCTCTTTGGATAAATACTTATGAAAGCAATGTGTTGGATGTAGTGACTTTGTCAGGCCTCTCAAGAATTGCTTGGTCCATTAACTGCACCCTTTCTACAAGGCATCCACAGGTAGAGTAAGGAGGATTAAAGAAAAGAGGACAACACAGCAGACCTCTAACCAAAAGCTGGACACTCAGCTACTGCATCTCAGTCTAGCTATTTACCTAACCACATGAATGTACAAGAGCTGACCCAGAAATGTCCTGATTGCCCTAAACTGCTAAAAAAAAAAAAGAAAAAAGCCAAGTTAGCCTCTTTGTCTCATTCAGGTGACTAACAACCTCAGCCCAAATACTGAACAAGATTTTAACCTCCAAGTGAATGCACCAAGGCTCTGTAAAGTCGTCATGCTTCAGAAGTTTCAAAATGCAAAAATCTTCATTGGTGGCGCAGTGGGGGAGACCTTGGTTTTCTGATGACATTCCGAGAGGAGCGAGGCTGCCAATAGGTTGCAGCAGCAGTCACCCCCGAAGTCTCTTTCTCTCTCCCAGACACACAGTTAGTAAATCCATCAAAACCGGGCCTCTCAATCATGTCAGGAGTGAGAGCTCTTTCAAGTGACCTAGGCTTCTGACAGATTGCCACTGTGAAAGAAGTGCTCTCAGGAATGCTTCAGTGTCTTGGGATCAGATAAGATGAAACGGGCAGAAATGATTCCACTGTGATTTCCTAACTCTATTTCTGACTAGCCTGCTTCTTCCTAAAGGAAATGTTTTCCTGCTTAACTCTTGAAAACTTCCCCCTACAATGTAAACCAATGTTCAGTGCTGGGAATATTGGTAGAGTAGCACACTCAGTTAGCCTTGATTGAGGTGCGTACAGATTTAAGGCATATTAAGTTGTTGATGGTCTTCCCAAGCAGTGAACTTAAGCATCGGTGAGGATAAAATAGGAATTAAACTTGAATGTACTCTGAACACTCAAGGGCATTTTCTGAGGTTCCAAAAAACAACAAAGCAAATCCCCTCCTTCTCCCCCCTCCCCCCACAAAGAAACAAAAAACCCAGTCAGTTCAAACCAATTATTTGAATTATTTTCTGTTTCTTGCTGTATTGGTACTTGTAATTATGACCTGGATTGAGACCACCAAGTCATTTCACACCAGGCCATCAAGCCGCCTTCATGTAGTATTGATGTGCAGTCAGAGTTCTGGACTTGATTTGCACTGCTGGCTGGAGGTGACATATTTTTGTATCCCATTAGCAATCTCCTGAGCCATCAAGTCCCACAGTAATTTTTCCTTCCTAATAGCAGTGCTAACAATTTTATTTTTCAGCAGACTTTAAGGGTATGCAATTACCCATAATTCTGGGGTTATGGGCTGAGTCACTGCACTAGGTTAACTGATCATTTTCACTGGGTTTGATGTCGACCATTTTGGCTGATGTAACAGAGAGGGCAAATTAGCCACTTCAGATGATAAAATTATGGCTTCTATAATATGTAAAATTTTAAACTTTCTTCTTCTCCTTGGCAAATTACATTTTTTCTGTATTTCCTTTATCCTACTCTGCAAAACTTTATGAAAATTCTTAGAACAGCTATTGAAAGGACATAGCACCCACTCCTACATTATAACTGTAAGATTGGAATTTAAACTTGAAAAAGAAGATGAGAGTGGAGTTTTAAAAATATAAGTGAACCTGGCATAGTACAGCCCATCTCTGCTTTCCAATATTCAGAGCAGGTATAAATCCGGATTGATTCGACTGAAGTCAATGGAGTTATTTCAGATTCGGAGTGAGATCAGAATCTGGCTCTAGGATTGTACCAATCTCTAAAAGAACATGACAATGAAACTTGAGCTACATACACCTCATTTATTTTATTCAGTAGATTGTGCTGAATTGCTACCCGTCTTGAATTTAGTCACTCTTCTCTAGGCATCATTCAATGAATTCATTTAACTGGTGAATGCATTTTTGACTGATAAATTTATAGTTGGTTCAGATTTTGGATTTTTAAATTCCTTTTGGCAGGACTGCCTTTGAAACTGCTCAGAATCCTTCAATTTTTAGACAGGGTATAAAAAACCATTTTACTGAGTGCCTATCTGAATGTTGGTTTGTCTAGAAATAATAATACTAATTTGCACTTTAATAGCCCCTTCCATCCAAGGCACTCAACATGCTTGGCAAAGTTAACAAATTCAGTTTGAATAGTCCCCTGGGAGGCCGGGAAGAATGAATAACAATTCCCAGTGCTTATATAGCACTTTTCATCAACGCTGTTCAAAGTGCTTTACAAAGTATCAGTATCCCCATTTTACAGATGCAGAAACTCACACACAAAGGGTGAAGTGCCTTGCTCATGGTCACATAGCAGATGAATAACAAAACTAGGAATAGAATCCAGGTCTCCTTATTCCCAATCCAGTGTTCTATCCACTAGGCAGCACTGTCTCCATTGTAACTGGAGGGAAATTGAAGGACAAAGAGGTAAGTACTGAAGGTGACCTACCAAGTCAGTGACAGAGCCAAGAAAGGTACCCTGTTCTTCATATTTTTTGTCCTGTGTCATTTCCACCATATCATCTTTCCCCTGCAATTTAAAATAAATGTCCTGTTTTTTTATATCTCTTGCAAGGTGGTTCCACTCCTGGCCTTCTGCCTGGTATGTTCCAGAGAGCTGGCAGTGTGCTCTCCCCAGTTATGCAGCCATGAGGCCCAAAAAATGTCATTAGGTTGCATTGCTGCAACTGTGATGACCACATACCTTGTTCTGGAGAGAGAGATGGCACGTTTGCACCACACTATTTTCCCCCAGAATAAAATTTGCCTTCCCAATAGTGTGGTACAAATTAGGACGTCTCTTAGTCTCTTGATTAAAATACCCATTGCAGAACCTAATGGAGCCTTTAGGTTCCTGCTGCAGTAGAAAGGCATATGAGTCAATTTATACTTTTCAAAACCCATTTTTTAAATAAGACCTGCAGATATGTTTTTACCAAAAGCAGTGTAGAAAACATGAGGAGTGTGTACATGTTTGTTTTGCCTTTTTTGTCAGAAAACTGAGACATGTACACAGGGAATTTTAAAAAGGATTTTTCCAGAAAAATCCTAAGCATTTCCAACTAACTAATGTGTGCATAATGGAAAGAAAAAATCAGACCAAATCCTCAGCTAATATACAGCAATTTACATGTGCTGAGGATTTGACCCATGGAGTCCAGAGTTAAATATATATTAAATTTTATATTATCATATTGTTTAATATATTGGAACACTACTGTAGCTTCTTCAGCAAACTGAGGAAGGCTTGTCCTGTATGTTGCACCTAAATAACAAATTATGCTTAATGAAAACAGATGAAACCTATAGGGAATGTCTGTTACCAGCTCAGTTGATAAAAAAAGTTGATTAGAGTTTGAGAATCAGGGTTTCCAGGGGACTGTTCCTGATTCTGATACTGACACATCCGTGTGTGATACTGGATAAGTCCCTTTGTTTGTCTCAGTTCTTCCATCTGTAAAATGGAGAGCATTTTTGTCCTAGTTTAAAGCGAGGTGGGGAGTTGTGAGGCTTCATTCACTCATGTTTTTAAAGATCTTTGAGATCTTTTTATAAAAAAGATAAGAGCAAAGAATAATCTAAAGCTACAAAAATGAGACTGAGGACCAGCTCCCTGGGAGGTTCAGGGAGCCTTTGCTGAAGTCAATAGTAACTGAAGGTGCACCGCAGGTGCTGAGCAGCATTCAGGCTTTGGCCCTGGCTGTGGGCCTGTCTGATCTGTTTTACCACAAGCAGATCTACTTAGTCACAGCCAGAGGAAGGCAAGATCAGGTGCAAAGATGTGACATGCAGATGAAAATGAGAAAGTGGTGCTGCACACAGGAAGGCAGTAATTAACTGAAATGCATATTTATCATAGTCTGTCATTGTTTACAAACAATATAATGAATCCTGATTGTAGAATTAGACTCCAGGCACCCAATCAATGGAGTCAATCAAGCAACCCCCAGCAGGTGTGCAGGAACAGACAGCCTAACCTAATAAGTGCTTTAATGTACAGTATAGGGAGAGACTAGAGCTGTCAAACTGGCCTCCATGGCATAATTGAATAGTCAGTGCTGTCTCCTTTCTGTTGAGCAAAAACATTTTTCTTCTTTCCAAACTAGGACAGTTAATTTCAGGCCAAACTCACCCAGAGTAGAATCAAGGACTGTTTTAGGTAGCTCAGTATACAGGCTGGTTAGATTGTCTTTCCTGCGTTGACATCTGAGCTCTGCTAGCTGATTTCCTAGTAGCTTCTCTTGACTGGCTGTTGAGATGGTGGCCCTGTGGTTTTTTCTCACTGACCCGTTTCTTCTCCTTTTTCTTCTCACCTCCACAGTGGTTAAAATAGATCCTGAAAAGGAGGTGGGAAAAGAACAATTGTGGTGGCTCTCACTACTGGGAATGAGGTGATGATGCCATGTTGAATCATCATCTAGTGACAGGATGCAGGAAAGGGAAGAGAATGGGAACATGATTAAGGATCTGTCTGAAAGGCTCTGGTGTGCCCAAGTAGCCCATACACAGGTGCTGGAGCTAGGGGTGATGGGAGTGCTACTGCCCCCATGGCTTGAAGGAGTAATAACAACAACCCAGATCCATGGGTTCTGCTGCACCCCCACTATAAAAGTTGTTCCAGTACCACCGGGCCCATCAACAGCAAACAAACATGTGTGTGTTCTTTGTGTACAGGTGGTGAGAGGCACATCCCTGGTTTTCCTCACTCCCTTCTCTACCAGGATGGAGTATTTGTACTGATCCAAAAAAAAAAAAAACCTAATAAAATGGTAATGAAGTGTGTGTCTGAAAGCTTCTTCCCAAGAAATTGTTCAGATACCTGATGAAGTGTCCAGCCTGTTAGAAGTTTAGGACATTTCAAAGAACACATGTTATGCAAAATTGCTGCAGCCGGTGTGAGAGTTTCCTTCCCTTTACTTCTTAGAGCAGATGGGGACCCAGCAGGAGGGACAAATCTTCCTGTAGAGGAGAGGTTGTTGCTTCTTCACCCCCAACAAGAGGTTCAGAGCCTCCCAACTCCCCCAGACAGGCATCAGCTTTTTCTGCTACTTCCAATTCCCCTGCCTGATGAGAGCTCAGAGTCAGAGAAGAAGTGGAGTTCAGGGAAAGCAAATTGCCTTAAGGCAAGGAGACCAGGGAGAGCTCTCCCTATGCTTATCCACACATCTTTTAATCCTGATCCTAAGGTTTCCTAATCCTGAGCCTGCACCACTGAAATCAATGGGAGTTTGGCCATTGACTTCCACAGACACAAGGCTGGTTCAAAAGAACCAAGACCGTAAGTAAAGCTTTTGGAATCCACAGTGCCTGAGAGGGGTCAAAATTACATAAAGTGAGTTTGCAAAATAACAAACTGGGCAACTGGGCATGCCAGTCAGATCTTCACATGCACAGGTATACCTCGTGCACATGAAAGAAAAGCTATCCGTGCATGACTGGTGCTCACACTGTTTTGCACATGATGCACTCACCTTGGAAAATCTTTTCCTTCATATTTCAGTTATTATTTATTTGCCCATCATTGGCATGGGAAAAAAATTGGATCTGTTCCTTCTTCTTGTGGCAAAACAGCCTGGGTCTTGAAATGACAATTACAAAAACGAACTGAAATCAATGTAGAAAGGACTCAACTTGAAACTGGAATTTGTGGCTGAAATGCAGTGGGCAGCACTGTTTGAACTAACATTTGAAATACTGGTTAAGCTGCACAGCTATTAATTTCATTGTGATTTGCTCAAATATATATATTCTGAATTACTGCTTAATTCTGAAAAGCTTCTTTTTCTCCCCTTTTCTATTATCAGAGGATGGTCTAATGAAAACTATTCCCCCTGACCCTCACTTCATTAAATGTTAAAGGGCAATTGAATTTCCTCCCTTGCTGTCTTCCTCTTTTTCTAGGTTTCCTTATGTACTGGTTTGACTAGTGTGATATGTTATCTTTATAATGATGACGCCATGGAGTTTAGTGTAAAACCCTGAGGTTCGCACTGTTGTAGCCAGAAGCCAATAAAAATTACACTTATGGCACTTTATGTAGCCTGAAAGCCCGGGTGTGATTCTGATTTCACTGACACCTGCGTAATTTTGGAGTAACTCCAATAGAACCAGTTGATTTACAGCAGTTTGAAACCAGTAAAGGACCTTGATCTTCAAAAGAATGTTTAGCAGAGTTTCACACCTTTCCCCAAACTGTCAAAAATATATCTATCAAAAGGAGAGAGAGCTATAGATTTTCCCCCCTCCTGTTGTAAATGTATTTTCAGCATAGAGGATAAATGGGGCTGACAACTGAAAGGTTTTTAACACTCCCAAGTGATTCTCTTAGGGCCGAATCCTGTGGTGTGCTGAATCAGTCAAGTTGTTTTCTTGGTCTGGAGGTGTTTTGTATACTTCTATCTCTAGGCCAAAAGGAGATCAGTGCCCGGACCATTTGCAGTTGATGAGACTATTTCAGTGATGCAGTCATCATGGCAATGTGACAGAAAACTAAATACAGAGGTGTACACTACTTGCACTCTGAAGGGTATAGAAGCTCCTCCCCTCTACCCAGTGTTGTGGGCCTTAAACCCTGTGGTGTTGAACAGTCAAGACTCCAAGATTTCTTCTAGTGGTCACTATGTTGTCGCCCTGAGAGAAGAGTTCCTCCCTTGGGATATGCAGTGAGTTGAGCTGCCTCTGGGCTCGGGATAGGGCCTGTTTTCACAGTTCTGCTGTCAGAGTAGATTTTTGTCATGTGCCCATAGTTGCTGAATATTCATTAAGTAGAATTAGCGATTATTAGATCTTAATTAATGTACAAAAGGCTTATTCTGTGTTCAATTAAGCATACATTTCAAATGGTCTAATTGCAGTTTGGTCATGGCTCTTTCTTGATGTGATCATCTTAAATGGAAAAAGAGAAGCAACCATAGGAGCATGGTGACTACTTCTGTTCTCTTTGTTGGTTTTCATGGGTAGTTTCAAATCGAATATCACAGTGAGTCAAGAATGCCCTTATAAATATTATTATAAAATTGGCTAAGAAATGTCAGGCTATTTAGTTGTTTAGTTTGTTGGTCAGTCTAAAGAACAGAGCTCTTTGAATTCTGCAGAATGTTGTTTGAGAATATTTTCTTGAGTAATACAAAATAGTGAATGACATAAAGAAGAGAGATTTGCCACTGCTAATAATCCAAGAACAAACTATGAAGTTGAAAGAGGGAAATGTAAAACAAATACAAGGAAATACTGTTTCACAAAATGTCTGATTATACCTGCCTCTGATACTTCCACTGCATGCATCCGACGAAGTGGGTATTAACCCACAAAAGCTTATGCTTCAATACTTTTGTTAGTCTTTAAGGTGCCACAGGACTCTTTGTCGCTTGATTAATCTGTGGAACTCACTGCCAAAATCACTGATGCCAAATACTGAGTGGGATTCAGAGCAGGGTTGGATAACAAGAATAAACAGTTACAATAATGAATAATAATAACCACAAGAGTTTGAAAAGGGAGCTTCAGGGCAGAAGCCAGCTTCTAACTTTGGGAGTTAACAGTAAATGTTCCTTGTTTAGAGGGCATCAAAGAACTGCCTACTGTAAGGTTTCTTGCACCTTCTGTTGAAGCAGTTGGTACTGGCCATGCTCAAAGACATGATACTGAATTTGATGGGTCTTTGGTGTGATCTGCCATGGCAGTTCTTACATTTCTAGTAGAAACAATGTGCTCGGTTGTTTGAATATTCATAAGTATTTGCTTAAAATTTTGCTTCTTAGGCAAATAGTAAACTTCTTTGCTAGAAATTAGCTAAAGGGCCTGGGTGGAGAATGAACATAACTACAATGGGAGTGATGCATGGCCTGTCTTCCTAGCTCAAGATATTGGAGTAACATTCTCTCTCTCTCTCTTTCCCTTTCTGTCCCTTTTTTTTTGTTCAATTTAGTTTGGGGTTGAGAATCAACTGCAGAGCCACTTAATGTGTAGTTACAAACACAATCTGATCTGTTTCTATTTGTGGGATGCACTTGAATAGCACTTCAGGCTCATCTTTTAGGGTACATGCAGAAGCTTCCTCCCCATGGTGGCCCTGTCCACCTGCTCCCTCACTTTTAAGAAGGATGGAGGGAGCTAGCCCTGTGTTCTTCTGAGTGCATGGTCTTTGATGATCTCTAGTTCTTGCATAGGAGGTTCATGGCAGGCACTCTTCCCCCTCTGTGCAACTTTGCAATGGTCACAGCCCATCTGGGCCAGATCCTCTGCTGGCGTAAATGGCATAGTTCCATTCTTGTCCATGGAGCTGTGATGATTAACACCAGTTGAGGATCTGGCTTGTAATGTGCTAAATGGGGGGTATAAATAGAGAATAATGGGATGAAGTCAAGGAAGGACAAATTCAGGCTTGGTATCAAAAACTCTTGCTGCTGATGAGATCGATGTTTTGATTTATGGAATGGCTTCCCAAAGGAAGTGTTTGAAGCTCCATCACTAGGGACATGTTAAGCCTGATGGCACAAAACTCTAGAGACTGTGCTGTAGGGAAGAATCCTGCGCAGACAAGGAGATAGACTGGGTCTCTAACTGCTGTGGATAGCTGTGGGACTTAGGAGGCCTGAGTCTTATTCTTGACTTGGCCACTGGCCTGCAGAGTAACCTTGGGCAAGTCAGTTTACCCCTTGTGCCACAGTTTCCCCATCTGTAAAATGGGGATAATGATGCATACCTCCTTTGTAAAACACCTTGTGATCTATTGAGGAAATGTGCTATATAAGAGATAGGTAGGAGTGGCATTACTAAACTGGTTTTTAATTAGAGTCATTGTCAACTTGAAATCTAGTCAATTAAACAAACAAGATAAAAGTAGTTACATTTCCTACTGCTGCTCCCTATCTTCCTCTGTTAATTTTCATGGGTTTACACTGGCATTTTTCTAAAGATTCAAGGTTTCCCTTCCAGAGTTGCTTTATTAAAGATACACACAGACAACGGGGGAAAGATGACTGACTCTACAGGGGAATACAGCGAAAGTAACTATGCACAAAGTGCTGTCAAATGCACAAAGTAAACACAGGAAAAAAGAGAGAAACTTATTTTTCCTTCTAATCTCTCACTTGTATCAAACTTAATATTTTCAGAAAGAAATGTGTTTTTTAAGTTAACAGTGTCACTTTAAGAAAGCTGTTTACTGGATTCCCGATGTTTTCCAATGGTCCAGTGTGCAGTCACGTACATCCCTATCAGCTAGTTTGCACCTGATGGATTTCTGCCTTTTGAACACTTGCGGTTGCTAGCTGGAATAAATCATTTTCTGTTTATGCAGTACAGGAGTTCTGAACCAGTTCTCTTCTTACCAGAAAACAATAGGTAGTTGCAGGAGAGGAAAAATGCCATCAAGTTAAAATGTCAACCGCAATAAAGAGCTGCAAATCAATAAGGCTCATGGATATGTTTTTTCAAATTTCACACAGTCAGTTTGTACCGAGCCTCATGTGTGCAATGTCTTTTCCTGAGCTGGGAGAATTATAAAAAAAATTCAATTTAGCCATTATTGACTTTTTCAGACTAGATAAAGAACCAGTCTTGAAGCAAGTCTATGAATTAAATTTCACCACACAGACTGCAAGACTACTTCATCATTGACAGGGAACAGCAAGTAACAGGGTGGGGAAATTTTTTTCCCAACTGTTTCTATAATCAATGTGAACTTTGTTCACAGCTGCTAGCAAGATGGAGAATTTGAAAGATGGGTGTGGCATCTTTTTAAAGAATGCATGAGCAGTCTATGAGCTTGCAAATTCCTGTTTCACTCCAGTGGGCTTGACTTTCTCATGGAAGAAAAAGCAGCAGTTTCTATTCAGCTGTATGTTTAATTTAGTATGTGCCCAACAGCCATGGCCCAGTTAAGACTGCAGAGGACCTGTGTAGCTAACATTGAAGACAATGGCAATACTTCTGTTGCATTCAGTGCAGGACCAGTGCAACCAGTAGGCAACTGCTTAGGGCACCAAGCGGTTGGGGGCACCAAAAAGCACACTCAGGGGAGGCGGTGCAGCGGAGGTGAGCTGGAGAAGAGGGGTGCGGAAAGGGTGCCTGCAGCAAGTAACGGGGAGCACATGGGAACCGCTCCTGTCCCCCAGCTCACCTTGGCTCCGTCTCCTCCCCTGAGCATACCCCCTGCTCTGCTTCTCCTCACCTCCCAGGCTTGCTGTGCCAAACAACTGATTGGCACTGCAAGCCTGGAAGGCGGGAGAAGTGGAGTAGTGCTGGTGTGCTCAGGGGAGGAGGCGGAGCTGAGGTGAGCTGGGGTGGGGAGCTGCTGCACAAGTGGGGCTCCCCGGGTGGAGGGGGGCGGGGAGCTGCTAGGGGCTGGGAGTTCCCCTTGCAGTGATGGGACTGCCGCACAGCTCCCTGGGTCAGGGGGAGGGGACTCAAGGTGGAAGTTTCACCTAGGACGTAAAATATCCTTCCACCGGCCCTGATTCAGTGGGCCTAATTCACTGCTGCCGTGCCCCTTATTTAGTTATTGATATCAGTGCAAAATGAGTGCCAAGTAGAAGTCAAATGCAACCATTCTGATTTGAGTGTTTCACACCCGTAGTGTAGTGTAAACGAGAACCTAGTCAAAAGTCTCCATGAGCGAAAATATTAATCACTCCACAGCTGAACTGAAGCACTACATGGCACGTGATTCCCAGAAGCCTCTGCAACAGAAACGGAGACAACCCTCATTTAAAGATATAGAACACAGGAAGCAGAACGACATCTCCTTCCAGCAGGGCCGGCAACAGGGGGGTACTACGGGTACAGCTGTACCGGGCCCCCCGACTTAAGGGGGGGCCCGGTACACCGCTGTACCCATTGTGTCCCCCCTTGTCGCCGGACCTGGAGAGCGGGGAAGGGGCAGGGAGGCGGCGCGGCTCTCCCCCGGACAAGCGCGCCTGGCCCCGGCAGGAGCAGAGAGCCCGGCCGGCGGCAGCAGTGCTGTCCGGGAGAGGGGGGCGGGGGAGAAAGGGCGGCTCCCGCCGCTCTCGCTCCCGCTGCCGCCAGCTGTCCGGGGGAGGGGGGGGGGAGCGCCGGCTGGGGGGCCCCCATCCGCTGTCGGCTGGGCTGGGGGGGGGGGCCTGGCTGGGCTGGGGGGGCCCCCATCTGCTGTCGGCTGGGCTGGGGGGGCCCCCAAACTATCGGAGTAGGGGGCCCCCAAATTTCTGTCGCCAGCCCTGCCTTCCAGTTACTTAACAGCCCGATCAGAAAGATTTTGAGGCTTTGTCTGTCCTCCATAATCTTTCCATAAAGTAGGAACCACTTGCTTTTCTTTTGGCTGCATCTGTACTGTGTAAATTGCAGAAAAGCTCCCCTGGCTGAGTGAAATGTGAAGTACTAGATGTGACGCACTAAAAGCCATGCCCAGTTTCTGTTTTACGGGTGGAATAAAGTGCCGTGTTGCTGATATAAAGCTGCTCTACAGCCTGCTGAATTGCATTTTTCTTGACCTTAATAATGGTACCAATCTGCAGTGGTTGGAGGTGATCATTTTGATTACTGGGAAGATGGATGCTTCCAAATGCCATTTAAATCCATGATTATCTTGACAGTTTGGTCAGGAAACAGTTTTTATCAATGCCAGCTTTCCTTCTTTGTCGTGGATTGTGGCTATTGGGCAGTTCTCCATTAGAACATGAAAAAAAAAATGAGAGAGAGAATTCCCTGTACACTGTGGCCAAGAGACATGTTGACACAGACAACCCTTCCTGCAGTCAGCGCCCTTATTTTCAGTATATGACTGTGGTGTAACTTTTTTCCACGTGTGGTATGAGAGATGTTTCCTTCACATAAATAACCTGCAATAACCGGGACTTCAGGGTGCTTTTTGTTTCTTTTTTAAAAAGAATGAATGGCTACATTTACTTGAATGAAAGTATAGATATGATGGTGATTAAAATAATAACGACAGCATCTTTCTCAATAGCAGGTGCAGGCAGTGGAAGCATTATAGGCTGGATTTTATTTTGATATAGAGAACATTTTGGCTTTTCCCTTGGAAGAAGTCATATTTCCAAGACAATGCACTGGAGTATATCTTTGTGTGCGTATACATACATGTCGGCTCCACTAGATTAAATTCTATTCTCTGGGCTCCATTGTGAGAAGGATGCTACTTCTGAATGTAGATCTCACTGTTTGCTTACAATAGGGATATGTCAGCTGTCTCCAGCACGTTCACGGCCTGCCCTGGACCACAGAGAGCAGTTTGTTCATGCGCTTTCAACAAATGAGCTATCAGGAGTATTGCATCGTGCTTGAGAGTGCCACCAATGCATTACATGCGGGAGGGGTGGGGGAGGGAATTGTGATGAAACCACACGATGAAGCAATGGACATTTGACTGTAAGGAGACAATGACAGAGAGCAGCAACAATGTCTGCATACAAAATAACTCCATGTGTGTCCCCACTTGTGCTCTGCAGCCAGCCAATGAACTCAAATTAATGCATTAGGCAGAGTTCTCCCAGCTTTGTCTTGTAGGGTTTTTGTGAGTGTTGGGCTGTAAACACAGGGGATTAAATCCTGGTCCTATTTGAAGTTAAGGACAAAGTTCTTATTGGCTTCAATGGAGCCAGGGTTTCGCCCTAGCGTGTTATTGTAGGGATGCCCACGATTACTGGGTTGTATGCCCTACCTTATTATTTTAGGACTGTCTGTCAGTGCTAATTGGCTCAGCCTGGCTTGTCGTTGTAGGGTTGCTCATGAAATGAAGCTGTGCAGGCTGTTTTGTTATTGTAGGGTAGCTCATGAGTGCTAAGTTTTTGGTTTTTGTATTTTATTTTACAAGAAGATATTTGCAGAATTCAGTAAAGTGAGAAAGAACAAATGGGCATTCCAATCATAGATAAGCAAAAACGATAGGCTGGATGTTGAGCCTATCAATCTTGACAACATACTATTAATGGGGAAATTTGAATGGGACATAGAATAACATTTCATCAATCACTACCTGAACAGTTTGAATATCCTAAGTAAAACAATCCCTAGGTCTATGCAGTTGTTTCAGGGATAGCTTGGTGTTTACTCTGAGACACCTATTCCCTGAACAAGAATTATAGCTTCATTCCTTTCTCTTCAAGCATGTTTTGTTCCCTCCTGCCTGACCCTTTGCTTATTAAATCAAAACCTTTGGAAGACCAAGCACTAGAATGAGCTTCTGGACCATTTGCATATTGTGGGGGCCATAATTGGCAGCAGCTTAAACAGTGAATTTTTGCTGAAGGACAACCAGTTGGATATTGGCTCCATTTGGCTGTCAGTCTATAACTTACCTTTTTTCCTGGATTAGTGGTCTTGGCTAGATCCTACAACCTCTGTTTACCTAGGTAAGCTGACTGGCACCAATGGAACAACGAATGTAAGGGCTGAAGTAATGGGCCAAAGGTTGAAGACCTTACTCTGATTTTACTCAGGTCTTATAGTCAAAGGGAGTTTACCTATGGAGAATCTCAGTGAGCATCTCAGGATCTGGCCTGTTAGTAAACTGCTATGGAGTTAGCAGCAAATAACCCACTCCTCAGACTTACCCTTGGCTTTCAGAAACCATCATCGTTCACATTTCAGAAAATAACGACATTGTTCTTTGCATTAATATAGTGGCTTCATCTGAGGATCTCCAAGCACTTTTCAAACATTTGTTAATTAAGTCTCACAGTCAAACCATTTGACACAGACATAAACTGAAACACAGAGGGACAGATTCTCACTTGAGCAAAGGGCCTTTGCTCTGCTGTGGCAATCTAAAGGGGCTTAAATTGGACATTGATGCCCCTTTTCGCTGCCAGAGTGGAATAAAGGGACATTATTGTTAATGACAATCGGGCCCAACGAGTTTAAGGTTCTGATCCAGCAAAGCACGTGTGTGTAAGATGTTGGCCATATGGACTTACCCAAGGTTATCCTGAGAAAACTTAGACTAGAACCAAGGAGTTCTAAGAGGCTTTATCCTGCTCTAACCCCTATCCTAGATTCCTTTCCTCCTCCATTTTCTTCTGCTCACACAAGTGTACTTAATAGACAGTAGTTCATTTGGTGGCATGTGAAGGAATACCCCGCTGTGTGTGTACGGCAGCCCAGATGTCTGTGCTTTTTGTAACCGCACCGTGTGCTTTGTTCCTTCTTTTAGGTGAGCCTTCAAGGTGGTCTTCATCCCATTGTGACTGCTGCTGCAAAAATGGCAAAGGAGATAAAGAGGGGGAAAGTGGCACATCTTGCAATGAACTCTCCACTTCCAGCTGTGACAGCCAATCAGAAGCCAGCTCCCCACAAGAGACTGTCATCTGTGGCCCGGTCACCCGCCAGCCCAACATACAGACTCTAGATCGGCCAATCAAGAAGGGCCAAGTACAGCTACTTCAGCAGTCTGAAATCCGAAGAAGAAGTGATCTGCTCCGAACTCTAACGTCTGGCTCCAGGGAATCCAACTCTAGCAAAAAAAAAGCAGTGAAAGAAAAGCTCTCTATTGAGGAAGAGTTAGAAAAATGCATCCAGGATTTCCTTAAAATCAAAATCCCAGACAGGTTTCCGGAGAGGAAACACCCCTGGCAATCCGAACTGCTACGGAAGTATCATCTATAAGAGCGGGGCGGGGCAGGGGGAAAAATAACCTTATTACAATTTACAGATCAAGATCCTTAATGCTAAGGAAATAAAAGGAATAACTACAATTTGTTAGGTCACAAAACAAATCCATCTTGATAGTACTGCCTAATTTGCCTATTTCACCGTAACATTGATAGTCACAGGGTAATGATATTTTTCAAGTTGTGGAAGCACAATGAAAAATGCTTTTGTTTGTAAACTCCTAGTCTTACGCAAGCTGAATACTTTATACACTAAAGGCACAACAACATCACCAACTAAAGAAACCCACACACAGATGCACCTCGTGCCGGTGGAGAAAGTCCTACACATGATCAGGCAGTGGCCGGGGGGTTCCTGCAAACGACATGCCTTTTGAGTTCTCCTTTTAATTCACTTATTTGGAGGAGTCAAGGAAGGGCAGATGTACATGATTTAAAGGAACAAGCTATGCCGTGCCAGTTTACACGAAGGATGTGTGTATATATATATATATATATATATATATATATATTTATACACACACACACATGAATATACATAGACATGTGTCTATTTATATTGCATAATGAATTTTTCTGGTTCTCTCCTTATAATTGCACTTTCACAACAACAACAATAACAACAAAAGCAATTGTTAGCACTCTGTGTGCTCCATTTCCCCTCTAGCTTTATGAGGTGTGAATAGTAGAAGACTGTCTCTCTCCAGCTGTTATTTTTTGGGGATGGGGGGGGAGGTTGGAAGTGGAGCGCTGTAAAAGTGTCTGTGTCTGTTGCAACGGTGGGCAAAATATTCCATGAGTTTTTTTACAACAATGGCTATTTGAATCTGCGTGGTTCCAACACTTCTTCCCCAAAGCTTCCGGATGACAAAGGGTTTATTATGGAACGATTCCAATTGGAAAGGGGGATCCAGAGATGGCGGGTCAAATCGCTGAGCTGGTGAGCTCAGCTGATTTATGGAGGCCTGCCAAACCCTGCTGCCAAAGAGTCTTTGGTCCAAACAAATGAGGAGCGCAGCCTCCCGTTCCCATCCAATACAGATGCAATTATAAGAAATTATAAACCTAACAAGATGCATTTTGTGCTCTGACTGGCAGGAAATTGATTGTTAAAATGGCAGGCACCGCGCCATGCCAGCTAGATACATTTCAAAAAGGAAATTGAGAATTGAATAGAAACCAACCACACTCTGTAATGGAAACTGCCTTATCAGCATCCTTTCTGTAGTCTGTAGGATAACCTGTTGGGTGGAAGGTGTAATTTAGTACCATTTGTTGCCCGTAATGTGTAATAAACTGGGAAAATATCAGCAAGCTCAGTTTGATGGGACTGGGGGGGAGGGAGGGCGGGAGGGATGCCGCACACAGACCCAGCCGTACAAGAAACTACTGTGCCCAGCAACAACAAAAAAGCACAGTCCTTCCTTGACAGGTTCGCCTACCTACCTGTATCTTAGTTGTCATTCCGGAGCTAATTCTTACCACAGTCCAGTAAGGACCTGATGTCCCTCAACAGTCCAGTGGGAGCCAAAGGTCCCATGGAAGGGATTTGGAAAGTTAAGAGTCCGGTAATGAAGGGGGGTCCCAGACACAGACTGCATCTGGTGGGATGAAATTGGTGTCTGAACAGTCTGCAAAGCCGTTACTGAGAGGTGCAGTGCATCAGTGGGTCCACACGGGCCTTCCACTGGCTGCAGATGGGAGCTGGTTAGCTGGGGAGATTGGCACATGTCAATCAATGTCTCAAGTGAGGGACATGGAAACTAATAAAGACAATAGCGTTAACACCGGTGATATTGCCTTGTTTAGCATCAGTAACATTTCTAAAGCTTCAGTTTCACTATCTAGCATTCCCAATTCCCAAGGCTACAAGGGAGATGACTTCAAGTGTGCATAGAATAAAGGTACATTTGGATTGCACATAGTGTATTTCAGTAGGTCTGGGGCCCAGTCTCCTTGCCTTCAGGTGCAATTTCCTCCCACATAATTTGCTCTTACTTTTTTTTTTTTTTTGCACCTGCAAAATGAACTTTGGGGGCAAATCTGCATAATCAGGTGGTTAAAGGAACTAGCCTTCAGATTTGTGCCTACCATTGAACTGCAAGTGCAATGCAGGCACAGGTTTTGTGGGTGCTCATTGCACGTGTCTCAAACAATTGCAAAATGTGAGCTGTACGTGAACAGAGCTGAGCATGAACCAGATCTCCAGATCAAAGCACCCTAAGGGTTATGAGATCTGGATTTTGTAGCTCGGAGTCATCTCTGGTTAAGGTTGCAAGTTTGCCAAGATGTTTTAGGTGAGAGAGGGATGCTAGTTCTTGTGATTCCTAATTATTGTCATGTGTAGAGTAAATATAGCCAATAAAAGCCTAACTTGAGAAGTCCTGAGCTAAATTGGATAGCTCCACACCTCTCAGGATCAGGCACTAAACTGATTCAGTTGTTAAAACACATGTTCACACTCAAATGCGTGCATTTCCGATGCACACCTACCCACCTTCACATGCCTGTGCACACATATTCACATGCACTTTCGCACACCCATGTGCTTGCACACCTCCATCCCTCTGCTTGCTACTGATTTGCTTTTCCTCTTTTTAAAAACAATTGTCTCTCTTGTACATTCACTCCTCCCTATTTACAGCTGCTGTACTGGACTCCCTCTTGATAGCACTGTGTTCAAAAGTTTGCCTGCACCTTCCCTTGTGTGTGTCGATGCAAAGCAAGAACACTAGGCTGGCTCCCATGACATATAGATTGGCTTAAATGGTGCTTTTTCTCTTTCTTGTTATGTCCACACCAGACAGCAGCTCCATTGTCTCTGACACTTTAAGACTTGGAAACTGTGATTTTTTTCTATGTTGAGCCAGTCAGTATCAGCCAGACATGCCAAATCGGAAAGTGAATCTTTTGCAGGGTTTTGATACCATCAGGCATTATGCAGAATCCTCCTCCACTCTCAGTTCTGCTCTCTGTGAGGCACGAGGAAGAAGTTTAACATTAATTCATTGTATTAGCAAATTAAGGAGAAAAATGAGCAGAGAGTTGACTCTGCTTCACCTGGAATTTGTTTTGAGAATTCCTTGCACAACATAGTCCATGTCTCTACTTTGATCACGCAGAATGGCTAGAATCTGGCATCCTCAGCTTCAGAGTTTCCCTTTTTCTTTTTCTTGTTAATCTCCAAAACATTGAATTACACAATATGAGGGACAGAGAGAGTGTCCCCTGTTTTTCAGTCTTTCTCTCTGAGTCGGAATGAACTTCACTCTATTTGCACAGGCCTGTACCATGATTAATATCTGCAGAAAAAATTAGACCAAATGAAATGCACTGGAATGGGTTTGATTCACGTGGCCTTCCTATTTCCTGTTTTAGATGAAATGGTTATTACTCTGCACCACTATCGAAATAAGAGTCTTGAACTTTAATAAGCACGAGCCGGAAAGCTTATATGTATATTCTACTTTGTTACTGTAGGGTACTTATATAGTGTATCCATTCCTGGGACCAAATTTATCTCAGGATTAACTTCATTGACTATGGTGAAGTTCCATCCCAGATAGATTTCTTCCCTGGTGACTTCCGCTCTCCATTTCAGCTCATGCTCCTCATTATTTCAATGGAAAGAGAGACTGTTCCACTTGTGTAACATCTGTACAGACTTCCTGGGTCTGATTCTAAGGGATCTTTATAGTTGGAGCTGGGGGGGTGAGTCCCCGGCTTGTGTAGACATAGTCATGTTGGCTCTCTCTGAGCTAGCATGCCAAAAATGCTCCTCGCTTAATGTTGCAGTTACGTTCCTGAAAAATGCGACTTTAATGATGATGATGTTAAGCGAATCCAATTTTCCCATAAGAATTAATGGGTTCGGTTCCAGGGATTTTTTTTTGCCAGACAAATGCATATGCAATAAAGTTTTAAATAATTGGAAACAAACAATTGAATATTTACTCAGCAGTGATGATTGTGAAACTTGGTTGAGGCAGGGACGTAGCAGGCTTGGGGCGCAGGGGCTTGCTTGGCTCCCTGGCTCCATCCACAGCTCCTGCCGGGTGGTGGGGTCGGTGGCTTGCCCACGCCCCAGCTGGAATGCCAGGCCAGCAGAGTGGGGTAAGCTCCTGTGCCCTGGATCCCACACCCCGGCAGGAGCACCCTGGGTGGGAGGAGCGGGGCAAGTCCCCGCGCCCCAACCCCACTCCCTGCTAGGAGCTGTGGGTGGAGCAGGTGAGCCAAACAACCTTAGAACGGAACATTGAACAACTTTAAACGAGTCTGTTCTTTAGTAGATCAGCAACCTAATAACACAGCCATGTTCAGCGGGACGATGCTAAGTGAGGAGTTACTGTAGTGTAGTCTTGGTAGACGGAGAGCAGGGAGTGGTGGGAGAGGCTGGTCAGCCTGAGTACAAACCCCCTGAGTTTGTACTTGGGTGGTGAGCCCAAGCCGCTGCGATGACCCTATTATAATTAATGTGCTAACTCAATGAGACCAAGCTGGGAATCGCACCCCTCCCACCCCCAGCTCCACATGTAGGCACAGCTTTGCACTGCTTTGGCAATGGAAAGTCACCCACTTTGAGGTTGGTTTACAATGATGGATATACAGTGCTGGAGGCCTTCGTGAAAATGAGAATCTGGCTCCTTAGTGAAATGCTTTTTGTCCATAAGTGTCTTAGGTAAAATCTTCTGTTTGGGCTCCGTGCGGCCTTGGGCAGGAGCTCGGACAGCTCTGCATGGGGAGTGTCCTGAATACAGCCCAGAGAGGACTAAACTCAAAGTTGGCTGCATTGCTGCCTGTATGTGTCAGAGTTTCCCCCAATCCCTTCCTCGCCTCAGAGCTAGGAAGCCGACGTGGAACCCGCGGCTCACGCCTGGCAGCATAAGAGCTGTACCGCTGTGCACAAACAAACACACGGCTGTGTCTGTTTTTTACTCAATGCAAGAGGCACCCTAAACATAGCACTCCTCTAAAATTAGGCACTTGCTCCAAAAGACGAACCATTCCGCTGGGAATATCCGCTTCAGAAAGGAGAGTGGGAAATAGGCCACACTGACTGGGTTCTGTCAGTCAAGGCACAGCAAAATGGCCCGATAGGAAGCGACCCCGGATGACACTTTTCCCTTAAAGATGTTCCTTCCCGGTTATTGTTAGTTATGGCTGCAACTTAAAGACGTTAGGTGCCAACTTTCAATAGATGCTGAGTGCCTAACTCCCTTGGGCCCTTTTGAAGAACCGAGTCTTATATCGTCGGTTGTTTGTAGGAGCAGCTGGAATTTGGTCAGTGCTGTGCTAATGATGGAGGGCACAGTCCCAGCCCTAACAGGTCTGTAATATAAGAGACAAGCAGAGAATAGATGAACTACATGTGCCATGTAAAAGGGCAGTGCTCAGTGGGATGATGGGCCAGGCTTGGATAGCAGGGAGTGTTCAATGATATGGGGTTTATTAGGCATATAAACGATCCCCCCATGTTATCCTCATTCTTGCTGTTTGTACTGGGTTAACTTTTTGTAGTGCATGGGTATCTGAGGGAGGAATTTGGCCTCTATATGGGAGGTGATTATCAGAGGCCCTTGCTTGTCTGCTCAGGGTCTGAGTGGTGCACAAACAGCCACACCCCAATTTGCATAGCTATACAAGAATTTGCCACGATAGTAGGCCCTGCGCACCCTATGCTTTGTAGAGTGAAGGAGCTGTTTGATCATGCTCTCTAATCAGGAAACAAGACATTGAAAAGAGGTATGTTCGCTCCTCCCCCCCCCATACACTAACTGCAGGCTGGTGCACCAGAGAAATTGTTCTCACCCACACTCCTCCTTCCTCCCTCCCTGGCTTCCCCTCCAGTGCCCACAGAAAAGCTGCAGAGAGATTTGCCTGTCTGTCTGGTGCATCTCCTGGTGTGGAGTGGGGCTGTCCTGCCCACTACTGCCTGAAGCATAAAGCCACAATCAAGCCTTAATCGTTTGCGGTATTGGTGGCGGGGTTGATATATGCGACGCTTACACTGCTTCTGCCTCTGATGTGCACATTCTGTGGAGAGAGGACTTTGGTCTCTATAAGTCTCACTCTGGCACCTTTCATTAACACTGAAGTAGAAGAAATGGAGGGGAAATTACATACCCCCAGATTAGGAGCTGTCGGGAGCATTGTCCAGGCAGGGTAATTTTTCTGTTTCTCAATGTGACAGTGGTAGTCACAATTCCTACATTAGGATTTCAACTCTCTTCACTGTACAGACTTTTTTTTCTTGTCAGCCTGAGCTCAGCACTGGCATCTCATTCATTTACATGCAGCGATGGTTTAGAACCAAGCAGCAGGTCCTTTAGCTGGCCCCATAATAAACACAAGCAGCTGACAGTACCTAGAGATGTAACAAGGGGCTGATTATTTTTTTCTTATCTGAGAACTGTGATATATAAACTTTGGAAGACTTGACCCATGTGTATGCCTGTGTATGCACAAACCCACCCACCACACTTTATGGAGGTGTTTGTTCTCCTGTATTTATAGGGCACAGGATCAGTCAGAGCCCTCTGTTAGAAGATGCAAGAGTAATTCCCGCGGAGGGTGGGTAGCAGAATTGTACCTCAGTCACAGCTGTCAGAACTATAATGGAAGTCAAATGTAATCCTTACTCAAAATTTAAGGAGCCTTTTCATTTCACATGGGCCTTTCAAGCATTTCCCCCCAGCTATACGAAATGAGGTAGCAAACAATTGTCAGCGCTGCTGATCTATCCTGGTGTATGTGAATAAGAGAACTAAAAGAGGGAAGAAGAAAAGATAGTAGAAAAAGAGCAGTAAAACCCCACACAGAGGATTTAAGGTGCATGGCTATTCATGAAGATCCGGTTGGTCTCTGTTACCCTGCACCATGCACAATAATTTACACTGGTGCAAAGAACCTGTCCTTTCCACTGGAAATAAGCCTGCCAAATGGCAAAAGTCTTATTGACTTCAGCAGCATTATTGTCCCTGCAAGCTTAGACAGTTGGGCTTAAGAAATTAGCTTATTTTGGAAACAATTATTAGGAGCTAAGTTGTGCCTCATGTACCCATGTACAACTCCCATTTATGTCAATAGAAGTTTTATGTGCATACCTGAGGGGAGGAGTTGACCATCAGCTATTTCAATTTCACTCTTAAAAATAACAGATTGTGCACCTCTAACCTGGGAATTTGCTTTGGCAACAGAATTTTCTTCCATTGCGAATGTGGAACTCACCAGGCGATTCCCTTACAAAGTCACTTGTTTAAAATTTTCCAACAGTACATTCCTTTTTTCCTTAGTAAAAAATAAATAAATGTTTCTGGTTAGAACAAAGGATCAAACACCAGATATTAGCAGCAAAACCAAAGCAGTCTGTATTTGCAACTTAAGGTAAGTGAAATGTCAGCTGCTTACAAAATATACATATAGCTGCAAGAGACGTAGGGTCCAGTCCAACTCCTGTTAAAATCAATAGCAAATACTCCCAGTGATTTTTAATTGCAGCAGATTTCAACTTGGAAGTAAAATACAGTGGAAAATACTTATTAGGTAAGGGCTAAGCTTGGGAAATTCCATTTGATTAAGCATGCTAACTTTTGGATTCTTATACATACAGGTTGGGTCTAGAAATAGAACCAGATATGTTGTGGACTAGTCTTTCTAGTAATATTTCCATTCGTTTTTTGCTTTACTGAGAAATACCAGAAAATTGTGCTTTTTTTTTTCTTTTCTATTTCTGTTTCTGGTTGATGCCAGGTAATACAGAGAGTGTGAAAAAATAACAAAACTCAAAAGCTAATATTTTGAGCTCTAAAAATGTTTATTGGGCTTGAGTTTGGATTGAGAATTTGGATTCAGTCATTTTTATTTTATTTTTATCCAGACATGTATGCCCATTCTTAGAATATGTGTGGTCAATTATATCATGGACATGAAGTCAAATTGCAATGCAATTACCTTTGTGAAATATTTGGGGAACAAACTGGATATTTGAGTTATTTTCCATGCATAATGAGGGTCGAAGCCAAGATCCTTTGAAATTCATTTCAGAACTTCCATTGAGTTCATTGGGACCAGAATAACAAAATAAAACTTCTATTACTCATCAAAATGGTTGTGTCTGAGAGTGAGTGAGAGGAAAGCTGTTAACCTTTAATGTGGCACAAATCCACCTGTATTATGTGGTGAACAGGCTTTATTACTTCTGTGAAGGCATTGCAAAACCTGTCTTTGGTTAACTTGTTCTCTTTTGTGATCTTTTAGGTACAGTTGCTGATTTTCTTAAGACATAGTTTAAAAAGTTCTGTTGTAAATAGCACAAGTGCACCTTGGAGTGAATGTATTCTGAATACATTATGCAGCTGCCATCACCTACCTTTCACAACCACAATGGTGTGTTGTACCCCTGTGATACGGGAGCCATCCAGTGATAAATTTGCCACAGGTGTAAGTAGGTGCAACTCTGTGAGCTTCCGTGGATTTGTGGCCTCTTCCTCAAGTAGTGGATTTGGCTTGCAGGTCCTAAGATGGCCATCTGAAAAATAATCTTGTCCCTTCTCAAAGGGGTTTCATTTCATCAATCCAAACACAGAGGTACACCTCCAGATAAGCTAAGTAGAACTCAAAGCATAAAAGGGAGAGGAAGGAAGAGCACACAAATCTTCATAAGCCCCAGGTACTTTTCCCCTAGGTTATCTGTAAGTGCAGTACTCCCCAGTGTTGTGTAAATGATTCATAGCAGTGTGACAGTGGAGGGCACGTTTTGGACATTCATTCCAGTCCTGATGGGTCCATTTGGTCTTTTTCTTTGCAAAGAATTGTGCTGAAGTAGAAAGTGAAAGCAAGTCTGATCGCTATTGGCAATGACCAGAAATGAACCAACTGATCTCCCCTCTCATCCCACCACTTCTTTGCCCTAAAAACCATAAGAAGGTAGTCCCATTTCATACCTTTCCATGCACCCTATTTCATCACCTGTGTGTATGCATGTAGACTTTACTTTACAAGTACCTTATGTATAAGGCCCCATGTAAATCATGGTACAGAACGTGGCCAGGTATCATGGATTGTTCATGCCCAAAGGGGTTTTGTATGTGGAGTATTGGAAAGGGGCAAGCAAACACTGTTCAAATAATTAAAGATATACTTTATGTTTCCTGGCATTGATCTTGCTAACGAAAATCGGCTTATGATTATGATGTGAATTTGAATCTGTGGCAAGGAACAAATAAAAAGGAACTGGCCTTTAGAACAGATACAGAACTATTGATGTCAATGGGAACAGCATCGGGCGCAATTGCTTTAATGGGCAAAATTCTTCTCTCAACTTCACATAGAAATCTCTGCTCTGGTTCACGCATGGCTCTCCTGGTGACATAATCAACGGGAGCTCCTCACACGCAGAGAAACCAGAGTATAGGAGGGAATGTTAGAAGTTGATTTGGGCCTTTTGTCAGCAGTTGGTACTGAGCTATCCAAAAATATAACGTAACTCCTTAGATTTCATAAAGACACATAATCATAGAGGAGTAAATGCGTCTAATGTAATGTTTCCACAGCAAACATAGGAATTTGTGGGGGGTTTTGTGACTTCTGTGATATTGTGATCTATACGGGGCCTTCCTCATGTTACATTTTCTGACCTCATACAAGCACTTAATGACTTTGCCTGGCCTGAGTCAGTCTGTTGCACATTGATGTATATCAAGTGGCACCCACTGAATTACCTCTTCTACTTTCCAATGTGGTTCACTTGTACATAAGTGTAATGTCAACTTGTTTACAGGTTATTTTGTGCGTAATTGTAAAAAAAAAAAAAGCAGTTTTAACTAAAAGTTTAAAGGAATCAACTTTACTGGACGGTGTTTAAAAAAAATGAATGTGCTTAATACAGTATAGACATCATTGATTATGGTCTCACATGAATGCATGTATCTCCATGTTGTCAGTCCCCACCAGTGAGGTTATTTGGCAATATTTTGCAGTCTGTGAATAGCAAATATACATAAACTACTGTGACTCTAGCAAATATAACTCAGTAACTGTTTTTACTGTGGTATGTAAAACATGTAGCTTTTAGCCTGCTGTATTTCCCTGTTAAAAATAAAATCCTGAAAGAAAGAGATGCTGGGGGGAGATGCCTGTGATCGGAGAGTAGTCATTCTTGGAATGGCATCTGCTGGACATATCCGGGCCAGCTCCTAGATAAACTGCCTATTTACAGAAGCAGTGGGTCTCCAATGGTAGATATACCTATAGCTATTACCATTCTGCCTTAGCTGCACTTCTGGCAGAGGAACACGCGGTTTTGTTTAGAATCACTAGCAAGGAAGACAGCATTTAGATATTAATAGCATCCATATACTGTTTTAGTCTTTATCCAGTAGTCTAGCGAAAACATACAGCTATCAGTATTGTGAAATTGTGTGGCTGCGAATCTGCTACTATTTTGTGTCTCACCATTTAAAAAAAACCTCATTTCATATACATTGTAATGGCACTAATCATAATAAATCATTTGGTATCATTTAGTTGTCATATATAAAGAGATATACATGCTGACATGTTACACTACCATTTAGCACCAATTGATGTGACTTGTTATGTCTTAGATTGGAGGTAATTCCCCTTGAACTCCGTGTCTCCCTATTTTAGTTTAGAGATGGGCCAAAAATGACCTGCCAATCCTTCTGCATACATTTTTTTTTCTGATGCCACTGCTGAAAGTACTGTCCTCAAAAGCAGCACTTGTGGGAATGACCTCATCTCATCAGAGACATGGACTACCTGCCACTGTGAATGATGCTTGCACTGGGAACCTACGTGTTACCACTGGAACTGTGAGAGCTTAGGGAAAGGAAAACATCTGAAGAGGGAGATATTTATTTTTCTGTACTTTTTAATATGGCTTGACAAGGAGTCTGCATTGAAGACAATGGGTGAATTACAAATGGGGGAAATGTAGGACATTGAGCAAAAGAAAGGAAAGGCCCATCAGGAGAGATGTGATACAAAGGAAAAGGGACAGCTGTGGAACTTTCTCTGTGTTGGGTCCGCTTGTCATCCACCCAAGGCATGTGTCACATTCCATAGTTGGATCGCACACTAGAGCTCAGCTGTGCATAAGAGCAGTTAGATCTTCAGAAGGTTTCTCCCCTAGATGTTGCAAAGATAGAAGGAGAGGGAAGCTGTTGGGGTGGGCGGTGGGGGGTGAGCGGGAACTCTTTTTAATCCTTTCCCATAACAGCCTTTTGCATTTGAACAGCACACACAGTTTGGGATTGCGATCATATTTTTTCCCTTGCTGCACAGCTGTCTAGTGGATAATTGGAGCTCAATTCTGATATACTCATTATATTCTCTGGTCTGATTCTGATCTCATACTCCACTGATGTAACCCCATTGACCCACTCCCAATTCATATCGGTCCTAGTGCAATTCCAGTTAAGTACCACAGTTGCAAGCACTCTAGATATGAAAGAAAGAGAAAGGCACAGTTATGCACTCATGTCACTGAGCTTGTTCAGCCAGTTATTTATCGTTACTCCTGCTGATCTTCAAGGACAGTTTCTTCTGATGGCTAGTTCTTGAGGGATGCTGACAGGATCCAGGGCTCTCTGCAAATGGTGTGTCCCCATGGAAGAGATGTGGCTATTGTTACAAAATCCACACAAGCATATGGAAAGCCAAGTGTTTATGGAAGTTAAATGGTCTCAGATGGTGCGGTGTAGCACAAGCGTGGTGCACTGCACTAGTTTGTATATCACACCATATTGTGCCAAGCCTTAGTAACTAGCAGCCTACATGGGACCATGGCTTGGTATCAATTTGGGCCTGATGATGTAACTTATCTATCCCTAACTTATACGATACTTTCATCTTCTTGCTTTGTGTTATCTGCTCTGAATCAGCTCTGTAGAACCAGCAATGTGGGTACAGTGGCCTTTAAATTGTTTCCTTTGTGGTTTCCAACAGCTATTAGAGATCTCAGCTGATTTTTTTCTAAGCTAACCAACTACTGCATGGGACTGAGGCGATGGTGTAGAATATGGAAAACAGGCAGGAAAAACTGTGAGGAAATGTTGGTAGATTGTGATGTTGTGAAATTAAATCTCCGACCAAGTGGTCAAACTGTCAGTGTGAGGCTAGGAAGTCCATCACTGTGCACTTGTTTCATGGCTTCATGTGCAGTTTCCCAGACAACAGCTGTCCACAGTCAGTCTTGATTCAATCAATGATCCATGTTAGTAGAGATGCCGGCTTAGTGTAAGACAGTGATTTTGAAAATACTGCAGCAGGTAGTAAAATGATGCAGATAGCACAGAAAATAAAGAGGGACGTGACTGGCCTATATTTGAGCTAAGTGTATTATGGTAGAAATAATAATTTACTCCGTTGACTTCACTTGTCCTTTCTCTTCACTCCAAATAGTGTTCATCGAATGGAACACTCTGCCCATTGAAATGTTTCTTCCTAGTAAACATAAAGCAAATTCTACTAAGCACAGCCCTACATTGTGCACGATTTTGTAGTTATAAAAAGTTAAATATTTTGATTGACTAAATGAAAAATTGCAACACATCAGATGTCCTGAAAGAAGACCCCAGGATATCACCTAAAAAACTGGAGCGGGTTCAATAAAACAGGATTGGGTGGCCACTTTTAGACCTGGCCAGAGGACAACAATTCTATTTGCAACAACTTGTGTATTTTCAAAATGTATTTTTGGTCCATGTTACAGTGAAAACAAAACCTTACAAACATTTCTGGCAACATTTCACAACTGTGTCAAACCCTGTTTCCAGTTGAAAAAGTCGGGTCTCTCTCTGGTCAGAAACCCCGGAGCTCAGAAAATCTTCCTATTGCAAAACGTAAAAATCAAAATGTTGTGGCTACAATGAAACAGCATATTTTGATGAGTTCTATTTCCTTTTTTAAAAGCCCATTTAGTAGTAGAAGCGAGTGATCCCTGTAAGTTCAAGGATGATTGTCTTCCCCAAATCCCATTCAAGAGCTATTTTAAAGAGATGCACAGGCCTGTGCAGGGCTTCTGCATGGGACTGGATTTCAAACAGGAGTGAATTTCATCTGTGGAATACATTCATACCCACCAAAGTTCCTTTAAGACCTCTGAGTTCTTGAGATCTCATTGATGACCACACCAGACACAGGCTATTTGAACTGACTTATTGGTCATATGCACAAAGACAGAAGAACACCCTCCCCCTCTCCCCCAGGGACAGAATGTTTTAGTTTCACAAAAGTTCTTGCTTTCCCTTAATGTCTTAAGAGATCACAAAGCACAGTGCAGCAGAGCCTTTCTAATTCATTCATTTACTTTGGCTTTACTTAGTTAAGATATTTTTATTACGTTTTTGTTGGTGCTTTGCAAAAATGGTGCTGGTAACGATCTGATGCTTCACTATAGCTGTGTCATTGCTACCAAATCTTTATTAAGATGAGTGGAGAGAGAGTCATTTTTTTTTGGTATGGATTATGCATAGTAGAGTTTATCCAAATGCATATTAGTGAGGTTCCTGCGAGTAAGGAACCTGCAGGAGAAGAAAAGGAATGAATTGTTGTGATAATTCTCTTCAGTGCTTACAGAAAAACCAACTCTTCTTCTGTACTGACCAGGGATATAAGGACGAGGCACAACAAATCAGGAGGAAAAGGAAACACTTTGATATACTCTTTTGTGATTGAACCCACCCTCTGCCTCTCTTCTTCTTTCACGCTTTCCAGTTCACGTGTAAAAAGTCCTTATAATAAACTAGCTCTTTGCAGCTTAATCCAACTCTTCATCACTCTCTCAACCTTTGATTCTCACAGAAGGGGAAAATAAAAATACATTTAAAATTGCTCCTTTGGTTCTTGTTCCCTGTTGATATAACTCTGGCATCCTTTCACTTCTCAGCTCTACTGATGATCAAGCATTGGCTCTTACTTGGTGTCCTGGGGAGGTTTCAGCTGGTCCATTGGCTACTATGTAAAGACCATTTTCAATTTCCTCTGGTGGTTGGTAATGTAATTCTCACCAAGAACTTGAGTTTCAATCTTAGTAGTAATCCTACAGGGAGTGGGAGGAGGATGGCAGGTGCTTTTTATTTTCTTTAATTTAAGGCTGGTGCTAATTTATAGTGAGTTTTCAGGTTACAGTCTCTGCCCAATAGATGGCTGCAGCTGTAATCACAATCCAACTATTGTATTGTACATGGGAGTAGAAGGTTTTTTTCTTTGATCCCATGTGGTATCAGCAAGTAGTTCAAGTCCACCCCTTCTCTGTTTATTAAGTTCAACTCCACCTCATCTCTAGATTATAGGAAACCAGAAATTCAGGAATCCCAACCTACATTTCAATCTTCTCCTGTGCTGATATTATGAAAATTTATTTTAAAAGGCTGGACAGGTGCTTGTGAGTGGGAGGAATAGCACTCAGAAGGAGTCACTTGTCCAGATCTTTGTCAGTGGACAGGACAGCTTCCTGGAGATGTAGTGCATCTCTGACCTAGTTAATGAAAAGCTGTCGGAACATTTATAATATGGAGATGGAAGTCTCTGATTGGAAGGTTACAGGTTAATACTTCGGTTACCCTCTTCACTCCCTGATATTAGCAAATGCCACAGGATGCAGCTTTCAGGCAGGGAAGGAAATAAGTTAACTGTCAGAACTGTCCAAAGGCTCAATATAAATGGCAGTAAATTAATATCATGTCTAAAAGCTCAATAAAAGTGGAGTGACTTAAAACCATGGCTTGATATAATTGGCTTGATATAATGCACAGTGACAAAGGATCCTTTCTAAAGATATCAGGGCTCAGGGGTGGGACTGGGATGTTTTGTGAAATTTCATCAGCTCTGAAAGGTCATTGCAGGTCCCATCCCTCAACAGTATCCTTGTCCTTCTTTGAAGATAGCAGGAACGGGGCAAAGATGAGATCTACAGCAGGGATTATAGGGAATAGACACTGCCGGGCTGGCTCTAGCTAGCACAGAATGCAGGGGAAGTCTGCATCTCGCTCTCTTTCCGAGTGCCATTCCTTGTGAAGCATACCGGGGGAGGAAGGTTCTTTGCACAGCCTTTCAGTGACTTGGCTGGCGGTGACTATCCATTGGGTCCCTTCTGATCAACATTTATGTGGAGGTGGCGCAAAAACTCTGTAAATACAGCAGGTTAAAAGTTGGCAAAGTAACTGCAGATCCATATTTAATGCCGCTGTTTCCTATGTTTTGTAGTATTTATTGTTTTATTGATAAATAAAAATCGACCAAAGACCAAAAAACCCAAACCAACCAACCAAACAAACAAACCCCAATAATGTGACATTGTATGTGTGACTTGGGAATGGGAACAACTTTCTTGGTGGCCTGAGGAGGTATCAGGCATCATACCGGCAGGCATATTGTGCAGGAAAAGTTCACATTCCAGAGCAGGATTTAGGAACAACTGAAGGAGTAACAGCTCCAGGAGAATCCAGTACATGCTGTTCACAACACTTTTTAGTTTGTTCTAGCTAGCCCATCGGCAATGCTGGAGATACTTTTCTTCCTGATGAGTCTTAGAATTTCAGTTAAAGATTCCCAGTGACTTGAGAAACAGCAGTAGGCTCTGTCTAGCTCACCGTACCCTTATTTAAGGCCTGGTGTACACTGGGATTGTCCTGATTCCAGTCACTGGTGCTCAGTTGCCTTGGTACAACACCCAATGAAACTCTTATATGTAGACGATGCTTTATTCATTCTTTCAGTCCGGTGGTGCCCTAAAGACTAACATTTATTTGGGCATAAGCTTTTACAGGTAAAAAACCCACTTCTTCCGATGCATAGACGAAGTGTTTTTTTTTTACCAACAAAGCTTATGCCCAAATGAATCCGTTAGTCTTTAAGGTGCCACCAGACTCCCCATTGTTTTTGTGGCTACAGCCTAACCTGGCTACACCCCCCCCCCCCGATACTTGGTATTCATTCTTTCTCTTCCAGAGGCCAAACCCATCTGTTACTCACTTTTTTCCCTTTTCCATCTAGGAAATGAACTCTAAAATTACTCTGTAATGACCTCGCAGTAGTAGCAGGACACTCCTCATTCTCTTGCTCATTTGTAGACCAACATGTCTAGGGAAGTAGATTTAATGGTCTGATTCTCTGGTGGTTTTTTTTTACTCATACACTTACACTGTGTAATCAGTTGATTTCAGTGGATTAACGCCTCATTTGCACCAACTGAAATGACAGCAAAATCAGAGTTATAAGCTGTGTATCTTATCCTGAGGCCACTATTAGTCAAGTCAGCACTTTAAGATCATGCACATTTGTTGCCCATATATCATTAGTCAAGTCCTGTCCTGTCATGGTAGTACACTGAAGTCTCAGCACTCCTGCTAGTTCATTAATTCATTCTTACAGTCATCAGGAAATACTTACAGATGGGCTGCTTCAAATGCAGGAATCTCTAGAAGCCATTTAAAGGCACAGTAAACATTTTCCTTACTCCGAATAACCTATAACCTCTGAAACAGCTCTGTGTTAGAGTAAAGCAAATGGATGGGGTGACTCTACACTCCATGACCTTAATTTCTCAAAAGCTCTTGTGATTCTGGGGTGTTAAACCTCAGCTAGCTTAAAGGACCCCGTTTTTCAGAGGGGAGATGCCCCTAGCACTTCTGAAAATCAGGCATCCTTAAGATGCTTGAAGGTGAGAGCCCTCAAACAGAAGCACAAGTTACTTTTGAAAACTTAGGCATTATAACAAGACCTCAGAGTTGCTGAGATACTACGGTGATGGGTATGGTACAAGAAAACAGACAAGCAGATAGATAAATAGTCCCTTGTCCTTGAAGGGCCAGCTCCTTTTTGCCCTGATTCAGCAAAGCCCTGAGGCACATACTTAAGACCAGGAAGACTTTGTAGCACCTTAGAGACTAACCAGTTTATTTCAGTATAAGCTTTCGTGGGTTATATATATATGCTGAAATAAACTGGTTAGTCTCTAAGGTGCTACAAAGTCTTCCTCGTCTTATTTTCGGATACAGACTAACCCAGCTGCTAATCTTAAACCTATACTTAAGACCATGCTTGTACAGCAAGGCACTGAAATGTCATGCTTAACTTTAAGTATATGTGTACAAGCCACAGAAATCAACAGATAACGGACTGCACTCTCTGCCCTTGGAAATCCAGCACTTTTAACAAGACACCACCAACTGACCAAAAATATACCGAACACTCAGCGTGTTCCTTCTTAATTCCATCTAGTCAGGGCCATACCAGCACCGTTGGCCAAACATTCTCATCATTCTGCTAGAGACAATCGGGCAAACATCCTCATCCTTTGCTGACATACCTTATTTCTTCAGTGTCCCACATCCGTGTCAGCAGCCATCTATTAAGGATGTTGCCCCTCAATAGCTCTCCGATTAAGACTTAGGGATGGGGATGTTAGCACAAGCCTTACACCTGGCCTTAATGCACCCTGGGAGGATAATTCCATATATGATCCCAAATTTCTATTTCCCATTGGACAGCGAATTTTTTGCATGCCCAAGACAAGATTGTAAAAGCTGTACCCAGGAGGGAAGGGGTGGAAGAGAGAAGAGACTAAATACTAAGAAGCAGGTTGACATGCTAGTGTGAAATGCAGTGCTATGTGGTGTGAGGTAAGAGCTTCTGCGTACTGTCTGAGAGCCGCATGCTGACAACTCTAATCCTCCCTTTGGGACTCGCGAGCTCTTTCTCTTTAACAAGGTCATTGTTATGGAGGTTCCTTGCTCCTCTTGTTTAACAGGAATCCTCCAACCACTAATTCACTCCATATATGTACACCAGTTCTACACACAATACCGAATTCCCCACTCTCCCATCTCATTAATACGGCTGCCACAATATATGGGTATCAGGGTGTGGGTCACACTCTAAACCCTGGGTAATATCTGCGAGCATCCAACTGGATGATTTGTGCCCCCTGATTTGCTTGCTTTGATCCTGGTTACTGTGCACTTCCTTGTCTCCCCTCTCCACCTCCACCTCTGAGTCACTGCCAAAACAATCTCAGACTCTGGATATCCCAGTACATTTCTTACTCCAGATATCCTCCTAGACCAGGAATATTGCTTCCATAAATGAAAAAGTCATTAAAAACATTTCATAAAAACCAGAACTGTATCCTGCCTTTTCACCGGAGCTGGCAGCACAATGACACAGCAGACTCACTTTATTTGAAAAATGAAATATGGTTCTAATCCAAAAGGAGCCCATTGAAATCAGATTGCACATTTCAGTGTAAGTTTCTCTGTAACAAATATAGCAATCTGCTGTGATTACTCTGAGCTCACCAAGTTCAGCCAGGAGAGAAATAAGGCCCTGAAAATGAAACATACAAGCACTTGCCTTATTTTTGGAAAGTGAATGGTGCAGAGCAGCAGATGTAAAAGTGACCCTGAGACGAGGCATTCCAGATTTATTGTTTAGGTCTTGCAGGTTCAAGATGAGAAATTTATTGAAAGGACTTCAGATATGCGGCTGCGTGTCTTGGAACTGAATAGTAGAGTTACCGCATGTGAATTTTGAGATGTATACCACATATTCCCATTGACAAGACTGCAGCTATGACGTAGGGTAGGAAAATGACCCGCTTATGGAGACTTTCACCACTAACAGTGAGATTTTAGGAAAGTTTCTCAGCTAGAACAAAAACAATGCCAACCCAATTTAAATAAAATTTCACTAAGGGGAATTCAGGGAGCTGGTAATGAGATACAGAGTCTTTCACCTGAGAGTAGGGCATTGCTTTGAATCCAGCTCTGGTGTCGTCTGATAGCTTAGACACTAGGTAAATGAAGTCTGATTTCAGTCTAGTTTCTAGTGGACAAGTGTCCATACCACATAAATGTTTGAGCTGGGCCTGTGCTGTTGCTATCAGTGTCTTCCCTAATTGCGGAGACCAGGACTTAGAGAGATCTAGTGTTCGTGTAGCAAAGTGGTCATCAGGGGGTTAACTGGTTATTCAGAGTCTTATGGGTTGGCGTCATTTTCCACCTCTTCCTTATCTTCCTGTTTCCTAAGGGGATGTTTCCCCCCTCTCCCCCTGCCCCCCCCACCCTGTTTATTATGCAATTGAATAGAACAGCACTTCCCTCCTAGTCTGCAGAACTGTAGCTGCAGTGAGTAGAGCAGTACTTTCTTGTGTACTGAGTGCTCCTTTACAAAAGTTGCTTACATACTCTTTGAACAAAAGTAACTAAACACATGACCCAGCTGTATGAATAAACAGGAGATTCTTTACCGAGGCTGCTGGATTCAGATGGATCCTGTCATTTTTTCTGGAACCCCAGCTTCTTGATTAGCTAAACTCAGGAGCAAGGAAACAAAATAAATAATAATAATAAAAAAACTAGAGTCCATCTGAATGTAGCAGCTTCAATAAAGAATCCCCTTTTTATTCATTACAGTCAAGTCTTCTATTCTCTGGTCTCTTTTGAAGGACACGACAGGGTCTGAACCAAAGCCCGTGTTGACGTCTGAAACCTAGAACTGAATTTCAGGACATAGCCAAACTTCCCACTGTACACTATGTCTAAACACAACTTTCAGGTGTGGCTTAGAAATCCAGATATGAACATGAACATTCCCAAATGTGGAGCTGTTCAGAGCCAGGATTCAGATAAGGCTGTGACAGAAATTGGTTGGAATTCAGAGCCAAACAAGAATCTGGACCAGGAGTTTGGAGCAGGCCCGTCTTTAAAAACATAAAATAAAACAACAAATACAGTTAAAAATGATACTAACTGGCATCATTGTTGACAGCTCCCCAGCTAGGTCCTGGGCTTAGTGGCCATGAACAACCCTCACTTTTAGAAAGATTTCTCCGGCCCTCTCCAGGTCAGACTAGATGATCATGATGGTCCCTTCTGGCCTTAAAGTCTATGGTTGAGAAACATTGATGGAATAAAGTGCAGCTGCCTGTGCTGTGCTGTTTCTTATCAGGGAGTAAACACCTTTTGGAAGCGTTGAAAATTCAGTTTAAATATTAATATAAAATACCACACAGACAGGCAGCATGACTGAATGAACTGAGTTCTGGCCGGAGAGTTAGGAACTCCTGAGATCTAATCCCTGCCTTTTCGACTGACTGCGTGTGTCCTTGGGGACACGTTTTCCAAAGTGGTCTGTTATTTTGGGTGCCTTTGTTTTGGGGTGTCTAACGTTAGACATGTTGGGTCTTATTGTGACAGAGTGAACTAGACTTCAATTAGAATCCTGACCCCAAATTTGGGGTAGGAGGGACCTGGGTCTCATTTTTGGATTTTGATCAGCTATTAAATGAAGGAGTTAGGCTTTTCCATTTCCACGTTAGGAGGAAATACCTCAAGGAGAGTGGCTTTTTAAGTTGTTCTTCCTTTCATGGACTTGTCTCCAGAAAGGATGAGACAGAGAGACAGCACTGATATTTGGGAAGATGGGTGTGCAAGCAGGTGAGAGGCCCAGCTGGCGAGGGGAAGGATGGTATCTCCACAAAGGAAGCGTAGAGCTTGAGTGAGAGAGATGGAGGATTATGATTTCAAGGAGAGAGAGGAAATATTAAGACACAGCTGTGGAGGAGGAGAGACAGGCTCCACCGATGGAGACGGAGATAGGGACCTGAGAGAAAGAGAGATTCTATTTGTGCCACAGGATACCTCAGGGGTGGATTGTGAGTGACACCAAAGCTAACATTCTAGTGACCCCACTCCTGTGAATGATGGGGGCTTTTCATCACTTGTCACAGAGCTTTTAACACTGGAATCCATGTGTTGCTTATTCCACACTGTGGAACAAAGGAACTTTTGCTCCTTTTAAGAGTAAAGGACAAAACTAGTTTAACTGGAAGTCAGAAGGGCAGTGTGTCCTTAGGTTGATTGATACACGGGGTTTTGTACACCCCTCTCAGGAGTGCAACTGCAAGAGACCCTTGCAGTGTTGTGTAAAGCTCACATTTTCTTCACAGATGGAGAAGATACATTTAGCGTAAAACCAATAATCCCACATCTCTGTTTTGATAAATGGTATGTGTGAAGCTACCAGTGAACCTGAAACCGTCAATTTACTAACACAAGCTAGCAGGTTGCATCACTGGGAGGGTCTCTGCACAGTTAGTTTTCTTTGTGATGGGAAGCATTAAAGCTAAAACGTTCGCGCTAACTGTTCTCTGTTGTTGGGTTGTTTTTTTTTTAACTCTGAAAGAGACAGATACTGAAACAGTTCTCCTTATACTCTCTGATTCAGTGTAGTAATGAGCACAGGCTCCTATCTGTGCTGGCTCTGGTCTTTACTACATACCAAAACCAGCAAGGTTTCTTTAGCACCTTACATGCAAGGCTCTGAAACCAATTTTTAAAAAATAATAACTGAATCCTATGGTCACCCTGTGACTTAGGTTAATCTTGCTATCACCATTTTCCAGATGGGACAATGGAGACACACAAAATGTAAAGCCAACATTTTCATGATTGGCCACTAACTTTGAGAGCCTCAACTTGTTATACTCTCCTCCTGGTTTCCAGAGTACCCTTAGCTCCATTTGAAGTTAATGGCAACTGCAAGGGCTCAGCTCACCTTTGGCCTTAGGTGTATCATGTTGGACCCTCAAAATTAGTGGACACTGTAGCAGAATCAGAAATAGAACTGAGATCTCTGGGGTTTTACTGCATTGCTTTTAAACAGGACTGTCTTTCCTGCCAGCTCTTGTTTAAGTCAATGGGCCAAATCCTCAGACATGCTGGGCAGAACTCTGCAACAGGTCCTGTATTTAGTGAGGACAAGCAGTACCGGATGAAAGTATTCCCCTGTAGGGTGGAGCATCTCGCTGAAAAACAGCAAAAAGCCAAGATGAACAACTATGCGCTATCATACATCGGTGTTCATGAACCAAGGCAGTGAATGAATAAGAGAACACTTAACTCCAGCTATTCATTCTTCCAGCTGAGGGCTCTCTGGACACACACTACTTTCCATGATCTCATCTGAAATGAAAGAATTAAAGCATAAACTCTGCTTTGTAAACTACACCAAGTTGCAGAAATTAAGTAGCTAAATGGTTGAACATCAAAGCCCCAGTCTCACTCTCTTTTAAGTCAATAGCAAAACTCCCATCGACTTCAGTGGGAGTAGGATCAGTTCCTATGTTATTTGCTGTAGATACATCTTGCACCTTAGAGAGGATTGTAACAGAATTATTGGTGTGATATTGATTCACAGAGCAGGCGCGTTCGTCTGGGATAACTTCACTAAGCATTGACAAATCATCCCCAGACGTTCAGCATTTTTAAAGCATACCAGGTCAAACAAAATAGAGAGTAATTGAGCTGCAAGTAGATTAGCTGGATCCCCAAAAAAGGCCTTGAAAAATGGTTTGAAAACAGGCTCATTGAAAGTATTGAAAGTATGAATATTATAAACACATTGACTGTGGTATACTTTTTGCATCAGAGATCTGTTATATTAATAAATAATGCTTGGCATTCAATTTTCATTGTGCCAAATATTTGTAGGCTTTGTAGGCCTTTATAGAGGTGTTCCTCCCTATGCTTATCTTATAGATGGGGAAACTGAGGCACAAATATTTGAATAAATTCCATAGGGCATACAGAAAATCAGTGGCAGAACCTGAAATATTGTCCATTTCACCTTATTCCCAGTCCCGCTGGACCATGCTGCCAAATGTAGAAGCCTTTACTCATGACTTTACTAAAGCAAAATTTTGACTGATTTCTTTGGGAGCAAGATTCAGCTTTGACTTAGTCACAGTACCGGGACTAGAACCAAGACACTGCAACTCCTAGGTCTCCCCGCAATCCACTGGTTAGAGCTTGATGAACCAAACCCAGCAATTTAGGCTGCAAATGTAACCCGCTTTTCTTTATATGAAGCACCCATAATCGGACTTTGTTTACAAAAGTAAATTTTCTGACCCCATTTAATAAAAGTTAATGTAAACAAATGTCAAACTGTGGATTTATTATGAATAACAGACCACAGCTACTATGAAGAATATCTGCCATTCATATTCCACGACACTCTATCTGATCCATCACTTGGCATTGTTGCTGCATCCTGATTGGATAATGGACTGAAATTTTATAAACAGGTTCAAATAAAGTCCCTCCCATTCTCACAAGTTGTTGTGCTCATCTGGTGTGAATATACATTTGAAGGGATGGTTGGTTTGGTTTGTTTTTTAATCAGTACCTAGTCTTGTACCATTACTTGGGCTTTTAGGTGTTACAATGCTAATAATTCATAATGCTATATTCCCATGGGTGAGCATGACACATTCATTGTGTATGCACATTCTTGAAAGCCCCTCCTCCTTCTCCCGCCAAAAAAATATCTTGTATTGGCCAAGGGAAGCCAATGAAGGAAAATTCAAGGGTTTGCTCAAGTTAATGTTCACAAATCCCTCCCTTCCCCCCTCCCATTGCCTCACCTCTGAGATGGACTATAAGCTCCAGTATCTCTTGAATTGCAGGCTACAGGTAGCCCACTCTAAAATGGATGAAAAGGGAAGATGTAGGCTAGCGGAATACTGGCAATCACTCTGCACAGAACTCTGGTTGTTTCATGCTGCTGCTAAGGTTATTTCAGTGTCTAGCGGTCAATCAGCTACATCAACAAAATGACTGAAGGTAAGTGTCCTCATCAAGTGAACTGAGGCAAACAAAGCTAATCTTTTCATTCCAGACTTTCACCCCGCAAGAAGAAGGTGCCTTTGGCTTTAAAGGAGAGAAATGAAATCCTCCTAACATTATTAACTTCTGCCTCCCCCCCACCTTTTTGTTCCCGTGCTTATAAATTGTGATAAAATGAAGATAAGCTAGAACAACAGATGAACAATAAGAGATAAAGGGCTTCAAGCATGGAACGGACTATGCACATTGATTTCAAAGGAATAAGTGACCTTGACTGCACCTCTGAAGACAAATCAGTGTCATTCTTTTATTTATTTGCACCCCAGAAATTAAATATAATACAGCCTGTTATTAAAGTAGCTCCTTTGCATCCCATCTATTGCAAGGCTACATGTATTTGTAGAGAATTTAACATTATTTATGGCATCATTTCCACGTTGTGAGGTTGCCTTCACATTGTCATCTTGAATTTTTTTAATTAAAATGGCCCAGTTAATTACAAGTAAGATTCAGTTAAAATGGCTGGGATTGTACAATTTTAATGTCTCTTATGGTGTAACGTCTATGGTTCAGTGATATTAACAATGCACAGATAAATGGACTCAAGACTGGGGGATTTTCATGTGCTTGTCTGTACCTGTAGCTGAGGTTTTACTATTTTCAGACTTAGCCCAAACAGCTGCAAGTGACACACTCATAATTATTCATTATACAGTAGACTCTCGATTATCCAGGATTGGATTAAGCAGGATGTGGATTAACCAGGATGTCAAAAAAATATATGCGCAACTTGCAGGGCCGGCTCTGGCTTTGCTGCCGCCCCAAGAGCACACACAAAAAAACTCACCAGGGCACAGGGCAGCCAGTGAACCAACACCTCCTCCCCCCAACGTAGGCTGGCTGGTGAACCAACCCTCCCTCCCCATATTTCCTATGGATAGTGATTATCCGGGATTTTATTAACCAGAATTAATTTTTCCCTATCATTCTGGATAATCAAGAGTCTACTGTACTCATGTATACTTTATCCAAAGCTACATGTTATTTTTCATTCTACCACAAGACGCTGTGGAGTGTTGTGGCAGTGGGGTGTTGAACACTTGCTGTGTTCTACCCACGAGGTGGCTGAGTTTCATCAATGACTGCAGTACAACGTATGTTATCTGTTAAGTTTATGTCTACATCTACAGATAGACTGTTCAAAGGATATGTTGTGATTATATCCACATAATAAATGATAGAATGTGATAAATAAATGTCCTGTTTCACTTTTAAAATCACAAATGCTACTACTTCCTGTAACCACTGAGCTCCTCATAAAACCTCCCCTCAAAGTACTAACCTGGCCCAACCACTCTTGAGATCTGAAGAGAGCTCAGCCTGAAATGAGCTTGCATCCGACGAAGTGCATAAGCCCACGAAAGCTTATGCTTCAAAACTTTATAGTTAGTCTTTAAGGTGCCACAGGACTTTGTTACCTCTGCTATTCCAGACTAACACGGCTACCTCTCTCAGCCTGAAATGGTACATCTTCCATCACTGCCATAAGTGACATGAGAACGTATGCAAAGCTGCAGTTTCAGAACAATAACAACGTAAGTGTAATGTGGACACATTGCTGAATTTCTATATCACAGAGTTAAACAGCTTAAAAAGGCAACAACAAAAAAGCCTCTGCCCACACATGCAGCAGTAGTAGAATTGCAAACTAAGTATCATCACTCACCTAACGATCATCACTCACCTAGGGACAATTCCATCCTGAGTGGCTGCACCCCATTCTTTTAAGCCATGTGCTCTCCCATAGACTGTAAGGTGGACCAGTCTGTCTATCACACCCTCCAGCCGTTGAAGGCTTCCCGAAGGCTGGGAAACTCTCTATACCTCCCTGGCTCAACCTTCACTACCCATACTGTAGATTTACCCACTTCCTTCCTAGCTGGAGATTCACACCCTACAACTGCCCTCTGCACCCATGCGACTCACCTGGAAAATGCGCACACAAATTACAGCATTCTTCCCCAGAATGGCCTCTATTAATCACCCACTGGACTTTTTCACTGAATATGTGAAGGGGGAAACAAGCGTGAATGTGGAGACATATTGCTGGCTTATTTCCTCCAGGGATGCTCCTCCTTTAACATATGTCACCCTGCAGAAATCAGAGAACTCCTCTGCTCATCAAAACAATGTCCTCAGACAACCAAATCCACTGTTCACATGGCAATTCCACCACCAGCTGTCTCTTTCACCTCGCTAAGTGGTTAATTAAAGATCTCAGCAGGGACACTGACTCCTTTGGTCCTTTTTCGGTTATTGTTTTGGGTTATCAGAGCTCACACAAATGGGCTCCAGAGCCCCAGGAAGCAACTCCTTCAATGAGTATCACTAACACCAATATCAACATCAGAAGCAGCAGCCTTACAGTATATTCTCTAGTAGAAAATGTCATCAGAGGGTAAAACTGCTATTGACCTGAAGAAGAGCACGATTTGGCCTTCAGAAATAGAAGGGAAAGTGTCTTTAGCCAGCCTAAGCAAAGGTCATGCATGTAACTCTTACGCATGTGTCCACCTTGTTTGTCTCCATTTTGGTCTCCTGTTTGTGGCTGTCAGTCTGAGATGAATTACTCCATGCCCATCTGTTGCCACTTGTGTTAAATCACTACAGGTTGCAATTTAGTTCTCTTTTGGTGGCCGCGAATTTAGTTTATTGATTAGATTGTCCACCGAGCAGACATTTTTTGGCATGCTCTTCATGCACGCATCCATGCTTGTTTATATATAACTTTTAGCCAATGCTGTAGCTCTGAGTTTTTGCCTTGGGAGTTCTGTCTTAAGAGAATGGATGATTTAGCTTAATAATAGGCCAGTTTTGTGTGAAAATGACTCACACCATTGTCAAATAAGGTTACATGTGGTGGTGTATTTTATGCCATTCTGTCCTGCCATATCATCCCACCCAGTCATTCCCTACCTGCTTCAAGGCAAGCTTTCAGTGCTGCTCCTGTTTAATTTTTTTAACACATATCACGGGAGGTGGGGATTGGCTGAGAATGTCACGTCCCCTTTCTAGTGGCAGGCATAACGGATAAGAGCCCACTACTATTACCACCTAGTTGAGTTATTCTCTTAGCTCAAGTGGTAGAGGTGTTTGTTTTTGTTATTTGGTTGTCTGGTGTTCAAGTCCCGCTGATAGAGGCAAGGGCTTTTGCAAAGTCGTGGCCCATACAGTGATATGAATGCCTTTATTGCCTGAGCTCAGTTTCCCTGGTAAAGGGAAGTATATAACACACTGAATAACTGTATTGCATCTCCCAACTACAAGAGTGCTTATTAATGTCTCTATCTAATGGAGTTACACTTGTAGCTGAGAGTCAATGCCTGGCCTGAAGATCCCATGTTCAAGCCCCACTGCTGGTTTAGATACCATTACACAGGGACCCTGTTCTGTATGAATACTGTTGTGCCTCAGTTTCTCCTAGGTGTTGCATGATTAGCTAAGTGGTGAGATAAGGGTGTTTGATCTTTGCTGAGACCTTTATAGGACCGGGTGTGACTGTTTAGCTGCCTGGCCCAGACAATGGCCGGACACTTTTTAACCTAGCAACTGAGGACCGGGAAGCCATCCTCTGCAAGAAGCCAGCTGGCTGCGACGAGTTGAAGAACAAAGAACGGAGGTGGACATGGAAACGGAGGTGGAACAGAGGTGGAACGGAGGTGGAGACTTCCTGTTTGCCCAGGAAGAGGAACAAAGGACAGAGGAGGGGCAAATGAGCAGGACTTTGGATGGGTTGCTGAAACAGGACACTCTCCTCTTTTGGGATCTGGAGGGGGAGGGAGAGATAAGGCCTTGGGTCTGACCAAGATGGAATTTGCTGTATTTCCTGGATTCAGTGTTGTGTTCCAGACAGCATTATAAACCAGATGGGTATATGAGTTGACTGAAAGGCACGGAGGACTGCAGAAGTTGGGGATGCATGACTTCCCTTTGGGATGTGTGTAAGGCTTCCCCAGGCACTCAACTGCAGTGAGTCCTCCTGAATAAAGTCCATTAATGGCTATTAGACAGGCTGGGTAAGGAATGGTGTCCTTAGCCTCTGTTTGTAGAGGGGGGTGATGGATGGCAGGACAGAGATCACTTCATCATTACCTGTTAGGTGCCCCGGAGTGAGTGAACCTGGCATTGGCCACTGTTAGTAGACAGGATACTGGGCTGGATGGACCTTTGGTCTGACCCACTACGGCCATTCTTATGTTCCTATGTTCACCCAACCACAAGGTGCAGGCTTTTAAAGGCAAGTAGTTACTGTAGGGATGATGTGGAACCCGCACAAAGCATGACACACTAATCTGACAGAAGGTTTTCAGTTAATATAATGTGACATAACAAGAAAGTGTGTCAAGGTTCAAACTTTTCCTCTTCATCTTCTAAGCATTACACAACTTGACAGTGTATATCTATACACACACACACACACACATATTTACATATATACACAGTATAAACATTTCTCTCCTCTATGCTTTTGGGCCAACCCTCCTGATAGTTCCCTTCAGTCATATCTTTATGCCTTCTTTCATGCTATCCCTTCTGACTAGACCAAGCGGTCCTGAATATAAGCCAAGGCTCTCCCTAATTTTGTTAGGGAAGGTCTTGAAAACCCACCTATCCCAGGAAGCATCCAGTTACAATGACTACATCTGTGACTGCCCCGATGACATGTGCTTGTACTGTTATGGCCTATACTGTGAACATTTATATGTAAGCAGAGTCAGGATGAGCTATACCCTGACATCTGGTGGGGAGTTGTGGGGAGGTGTGGAAAAGAACTTCAGGGGCTGATCTCATTTGCATAAGCACACCCACTCTGCCTAGCATGAGCATTTCATGGTCATTTCGGCTGCTGTGGGATACCCAGTCTCTCCGTTATTGGGGCAGGAAGAATAAAGTGTTGTTGCCCTGATTATGTAAATCAAGGACAGTGTAACTGTTTTATGATGGAGGGAATCGCCATCAACTCCGTAGCAGTCGCTAGGCAAGGGATATGGGTTCCAAAACCCAGTGAATTGAGAGAGGCTGGGGATAGGTATTTGTGTTTGGTGGTGTGGGCCTGAAACTGCCAACTACATTCTCCACTGTGGAGTATGAGAGCTCATTTTAGTTCTATTAGGAGTCTAGTTACAGGCTGCTGAGCTGAATCCACTTTGGGCCACTGGTGCACCAGCACTGAGGTTCCCCTACTACAAGCTAAAATTGCTAAAGAGCTAAAATTACTAAGAGCTGAAATCATTGAGTGCTGTGTTACGTAGCGGGAGTCTGAAGATATAGTGCTGAGTGGCTGGTGGAGTGTAGCATTTCGTGGAGTGGCTGGTGGAGTGGAGTGGCTTGCGGGACGGCCGGCGGAGTGGAGCAGATTGTGGGACAGCTGGCGGAGCAGAGCAGAGCAGCTCGCAGTGAAGGCTGCAGCAGAACCCCACGGAGAGGCGGGACAGTTGGCCTTGGACCACATAAGGTAACCCTTAACACTCCCTGCTCCATTTCCACCCAGGCTGGAAGTAAAACTCTGCAGATAAACTTTTGAACTCTGCAGCTGCACTGACCAGGGACAGAGACTTTTGGGTTGTTGGACTTTTGGGACTTTGGATGATTTTTGGGTTGCTGGACTCAAGAACCAAAGGGAAAGGACACGGCTCAATTTGCTGGGGTGGCTTTTTCCTCATGGTTTGGTTTATGAACCCTAGTTGTGGTGTTTTCCCAATGTAATGCTGATGTCGTTTGTCTCATGTTATTAAAGATTTTCTTCTACACCGAGACTCTGTGCTTGCAAGAAGGGAAGGATTGCCTCTTTGAGGTGCCCATGGGTGTGTGTAAGATTTTCCCAGGTCACTGAGTGGGAGCTCAAGCTGGTTTTGCATTGTGTTGTTCAGAGGGAATCCCTATGTACTGAACCTGGCCCTTGCTGCTATCAACGGGGCCTGGCAGAAGGGTTACATATGCATTTAGCCCATGAACACCACTATGCAGCGATTGTATCTGGCCAACTGTAAAGTGCCATGCACACTTTCCAGCACTAATGATAAATAAGAATAATAAAAAAGACAGTGGTAATTTGGCTAATGAGTCAATATTGAATCAATTAGATGGAGCAGTACAATATGCTAGATATCCTCTCCCCATTAAAATAAATTTGGGCAGTCATGTGATTATTCCTTTCCTGTTAGCTTGATGTGTTAGTTACTTCTCATCTGGGACTGGATTCCTTCATCTGCTCAAACTGCTCAGTGGGGGAGGCATGGTGGCGTCCCAGCTCCTTTTCACTCCCCCAGTCATGGAGCCAGTCAGGGCCACAACATAAATTAGAGCAGCATCTGGGATGCTCTATTTACACCCAGCTGGGGTGCACTGACCCTCAGCAATGCTGCAGCAATGACATCTGTGCCAGGGCTGTAGAGCAGGGGGTTCTCAACATTTTTCTTTCTGCCCCCTCCCTCTGTTCCCGCCCAACATGTTATAAAAACTTCACAGCCCAGCTGTGCCACAACATCAGTTTTTCTGCGTATAAAAGCCAGGGCCAGCATTAGGGGGTAGCAAACAGGGCAGTTGCCTGGGGCCCCACACCACAGAGGGCACTGCAAAGCAAAGTTTCTTAGGCTTTGGTTTCAGCCCCAGATGGTGGGGCTGGGTGCCCCACACTGCAGTCCTGTGTGGCAGGGCTTTGGCTTTCTGCGTTGGGTTCTAGCGTGTCAAACGCTGGCCATGTTTGATGGACCCCCGACACCTGCTCGCGGCTCCCACAGGGGACCCCAGACCCTTGGTTGAGAACCACTGTGGTAGACAATGCTGTAGGTGCTGTTAACCTGACTCTGTGCTACCGAGGTATTATTATTCACATTAGGCATCCTCAGAGAACTAGTTAAACTGGCTTTCCAGCTCCTGTGTGTTGCCAGAGTGATCCAAGGCAGATAGAACAGACCAGTGACTTTAATCTGGTAAATCGGGAAAGGATTATTAATTGAAGTAAAATTTCAGTGAGATATCTGTATAGAAAATAAAAATAGCCTTTTAACTGAACGGAAGCTCCTGAATATAACAAATGCAATACGGCTCTGTAAGAGTGTTTTCCCTCTCTCTTAACCTGGGGTAAAGAGAGGGGTTTCTTCTATGCCAGACCAAATAACTACAAGCTGCTTTCCAGCCAAAGTTAAGTCTTCACACCCCCAAACCCCACACTCTACCAGCTGGGAAATTGGGGGATCGCTGCCACCATCCGGGTGGATCTCCAAAACCCTGGAGGGGGGCACCCAGACTCCCCCAAACCCCTGCTCTCTTTCCCGAGAGCTGGACACTCAGAGGCTGCTTCCCTTCCCCCTCACCCTTCTAGCCTGAAGGTAGAGAGAGACAGACTCCGCACTCCAGCTCATACACTGAGCTTGTCCTTTAGGCCTACTCCCCTTCCCCCCTGAAAGCAGAGAGAACCTTAAGGGAAATAAACCAAATGCTCTTTATAACTAAAAAGATTTAATAAAGAAAAGAGAATAAAGCATACACTTACAATACACCTTCACAATCTAGAGTTCCCTAACTTCCCCTCTGAAAAGGTTAGCGACACTCTAAATAGGTACAGAAACTTATGGAAATCAACATATTGTACTCACAGCACAGCTAATTAGGAATATAGGAAGGAAAGTAGAAGTTTTCATCCTCCATAGCTAGAGGCGAAAAACTGGGTCTCTTGCCAATGCTGGAACGGCAGGAAACTGAATTAAAAATCCCTCCCTCTCAGCCTCGTGGTCCGGGGCTCTTACATCACTCCCTCTCAGGTAACATTAACCCCATACAAGCAGAATAACACTCTCTAGCACTTTACACTTATGACAGGCTCTAAGAATTCCCCATGCGTTCTCACAATGTAACCAGGTACACCTAGGAACCCTAGGGTGCTGATTATATCCTGTACATGCTGATATTTACTTGAGAATAATTGAATCTGTTGTACATAACAAATAAGCAACTCTACCAGAACAGCTCTGACAATATTTATGAAGGCCCTATGATTGCAGTATCTAAGACATCAATGGTTGTACTCACACTTAAAAGTAAGCACCTGCTTAAGTGCATTGCTGGATCATGGCCTGAGAGTTGTACATGGATTGAATAAAATATAGAGAGAAATACTCTCACTGGGAGTTTTGTGTAATTTTGGATGTAATCTTGGTCTGTCAATTGAGTGAGAAGTCAGGTCTGAGCACTGCTCTAAGATTAAATTTGGACTGTTATTTACAAGTGGGCCAACAAAATAACTTCCTTGTTTCCATTTACTCCATACAGTCATGGTCAATATGTTTTTTTTAAAACATACTCCATAAAATGCATAGCCTAATGTGCATTACTAGAAAATGGGGGGAAACCATTCCTAATCCCACCCTTCCTGATTATTCTATGCTTTGAAGTGTGAGGCTCCCTCTCCTCTAGAACTTTTTCATTTACTTATCACAGCTGCAAATGTTATTCCAGTTCCCATAAATACTTATTTTCTAAAGATTTTCTGCTAAAGGACAAAGCATTTGAGATCTGGTTTGTGTGACTATTCCTCTAGGCAGCCCCAGTTTTCTTCCTGCAGCTGTATTTTAGCACTAACTAATAATCACCTCCAAGTTAAACCTTCAAAGGAGTCCCAGATCATGTATTTAAATTCTAGGAAAAAATTCCCTCAACTCCTTAACGTTCATGATCTTCAATTTCACTTGCCACATATTGCTAACCCTATAATAGCAATACACTAGAGTGTCAAGACTTTATAGTTGCACTGAAGGAATATTTGCATAATTATTAGTGTATAATCTGCTTTAATAGTGCTACTAATTATGATTTTTAATAGTAAAAATAATATATGTGGTGTCATATTTGGGGGCTATGAAGTATGGGAAAATTCTTCAGTTGAACTGTATATGATGGAAAATAAAATACATTTATGCATACCAGTGCTTCAGCTTTCGTCTATATAGTGCCAATGTTTTTACACTAACGCTGATACAATACGTGACTTAATGCAGACAAAATTAGGATGTTCTCATTCATGTGCTTATTCTGCTGTATATTACAGCTCTTCCCTTTCTTTCTCAGAAGATTCCAATATTGCTGGGAATAGTTAACAAAATACAGTCTTGGCAAGGGCCTCCACTTTCATAGTCATGCAGAGGGCCCTTGCTTTATTGTCACTGGGTTCAAGCACTGAAGATGCACTCTGTGTGAATGCTCAGAGAAGCTATTCGTAGCAGTTTTGGACATAGCATATGAGGCCTGATTCACCCCTGTGCTGTTTAAGGGTATGTCTACAGTACGAAATTAGGTTGAATTTATAGAAGTCAATTTTTTGGAAGAGATTTTATACAGTCGATTGTGTGTATCCCCATTAAGTCAGCGGAGTGCATCCACAGTACCCTGGTTAGCATCAACTCTCGGATGATCCCACACTTCCCGCGGTCTCCACTGCCCATTGGCATTCCATTTTTTTGAATGGAGTTCTGCCTGCACAGATTCTTCTCCCCATACTGCGATCAGAGCCAGTACCTCCCGTTTGGTCCATGCTGGAGCCCTTTTGCAATTCTGGGACTGCAGGAAATGAAATTCAAAAGTTCCTGGGGCTTTTCCTGGGTACCTGGCTAGTGCATCTGAGGTGAAACCTCTGTCCAGAATGATCATAATGGAGCATTCTGGGATACCTCCTGGAGGCCAATACTGTCGAATTGTGTCCACAGTACCCCAAATTCCAACCAGCGAGGTCGATTTTACCGCTGCTCCCCTTGCCGGGGAGGAGTACAGAAATTGATTTTAAGAGCCCTTTAAGTCGACAAAATGGGGTTGGTTGTGTGAACAGATTGAGTTTTAATTCGACATAATTTGGTTAAATTCAACATAATAGCATACTGTAGAGCAGGCCTAAGGCACTGTTACAGGAACTGAGAGGAATTTGTCTCTCTCCTGTTCAGAGAATAGTGGGGATGGATGTGAGTCCTGGCACAAGTTAGGGAAAACCTCAGAGCTGTACCAGTATGAGGTAAGCAGGGGCATAGAACCGAGGTGCGGGGAGATAAGAATGCCCCAGTTCCACCCTTCTCATTGCCAAATCTCCTCCTCAGCTCCACCCAGGCCCTGCCCCAGTGCATCCCTGCCCTAAGGGTTGCATGAAGCTTCTAGAGCCAGCTCTTCCCCTGTTGATAGGAACCTCGTGCTCTGAGGGTATTCCTTGGTGGGGGCTCTAACCCTGTAGTCTCTTTTATTACCACTTTTTGCACTCCTCTGAGAAAGCATCACAAAAGCATTGATTTTTCTAGTGGTCCATTGAAATTCCCAGCCTGAGCAAACCCATTCTTTGGGATTTATGTTTCGCAAGTAGACTGTAAACTATGACTAAAAGAACCCAGGCAAAGATGGAGGCTTTAGAGTAAGATTTTGTTTCCGAGTTACTTTTTATACCATACATTGAATAAAGAAGCTCAAAAAGAAATACACTTAGATAAGCAGTAGTGCTTAGAACTGCAGCTTTTTTTCCTGCCTGCTGGGATCATGCTAAATCCATCCTATTTACCCTGTGTTATTTTTCCGAAGCACTGGCTTCCTTTAAAAGATAGAGTTAACAAAGTCCTGTGGCACCTTAAAGACTAACTATAAAGTTTTGAAGCATGAGCTTTCGTGGGCTAATACCCACTTCGTCGGATGCAGGCCTGCATCCGACGAAGTGGGTATTAGCCCACGAAAGCTCATGCTTCAAAACTTTATAGTTAGTCTTTAAGGTGCCACAGGACTTTGTTAACTCTGCTATTCCAGACTAACACGGCTACCACCCTGATTCTTTAAAAGATAAGCACTAACCAGCTCCTGTGTCATTAGCAAGGTACAGAAACAATTGTATTCCTTCTGACATTGGTTCTGGTCGATCAGTTACTACAGAAATCAAATGCTGTTTTTGTTGTAGTGAAAATGTCTAATCTCAAATTGTTTGGTGCCCACTCAGCTTTGATTGTGTCTGCTTCATCCTTCTTTGCAAGATGCCAGAACAGGGCCCGTCTTGGGATTGCATTTGGAAGCTGCACATTAGAATTAGATCTAGAGAAAAAAATATAAATAAAAGCCTTGACATCGCTGTTATTCAGGCAGAAACTGTGTGTGTGCTGCAAGAAGGCATCAGACCTCAGCCGAGAAAACTGCTAGTCAAAGGAAGGACAAATCCAGCCTGCTTCTCACAACAACTGGAAGCCCTGCCTACATTCTTGCTCCACAGCTTTGCCAGTTCCTGACAAACATCACATTGAGTCTCAGGTCTATTATGCAGATCCTAATAAGAACACTGAGGGGGAATATAGTCGCTGAGGTTAAATAGCTGCGGTCACATGATTTCTGCACATTTGGTAGTGGGGATGAGGGGCCAGCTCTGGCTTATTATTGACATTGCATATGGTTGATTTCCTTTCAAAGTCAAAAGCTTGGAATTTTTAAAAAGCCAAACGACGGGAAGCATCAGCCCCCAGTTCCACTTGCCATGTGATTTGAGGAGGAAAATCGTCCAGTTGCCCAAAGTGTTTTGCAGAGATACAGCCCACCAACCACACTAGTCTTTCCAACGGCAATATCTCCTTTCATCATACAAATGATTTCTGCTTCCCATGAATGCTCTTGTACCCTTTTGTCTAAAATGAGACCAGAACTATCGTTTCTCTTCTAGGGATGAAATTATGTCACCTGCTTATCATCTGCATCCAGACTGTGACAGTTTGTATGTGTTTGTTTTGCTGCTGCTGCTGCGGCAGAAAACCTGACCCAGAAAGTATTGTTAACGTGTTCAGAGATGCAGGGCAACAGTGTCCACTGAGAGCATTTCAAAGACAAGGCAGTAAAAAAATGGCATGAGCACGTCTTGTTTTTATTAGCATTACTTAACTGGATTATACTCGCTCCTAATGGCCATAACTTCACCGCTCACTATACCTAGGCACTGTACAAGCACGTGGGTCTTGCAGTACAGGATCTTCTTGCATGGAGGTTGGTTAAGTAGGCCTGAGAAAGGAGCTAGAGGGTTCCAGAAGAGCAATGGCATTGCTTGTTTGGGTTCATTGGGTAACCCACCTCTTATGCAAATCCTAAATTAAAAGACATCCTTTTATTCATACATTTCACATTGCTGGGAGGACGCAGGTAGTGATCATTACACCGTACAACCCATCATATTACATTCCAAGTCTTACGCATTTCCCCGGGGATTATAACTCTTGAATAAGTTTTGCTGTCAGTAACTGAGCAGTACTGACTGCTCCAGTAACATGCAGCGGGGCCGGGAGAAGAAGGATGGTCCAATGTTTAAGACATTAGCCTTGGACTTGGGTAAGTCCCTTAGTGTCTGTCTGTGCCTCAGTGCCCCATCTGTAAATTGTGGCTAATAGCACTTCCCTGCCTCAGCGTGGTGGTGGGAGGATAAATACTGTGGTAGACCCAGGGCAGACAGCTGCCAGAAAGGCCTGTAATTAGAAGAGTTACCACAAGGGAACTGGGTCCAGCTGAGCAAGGCTGCCACAGCCAGAAGCAGGGCCAGCTGAGGCCAGTTAAGGAGGCTGTCAGAGCCCATGAAAAGAGACTCCTACCCAGAGAGGGGCGTGGGAGTTTGAGGAGTGAGTTTGGAGGCAGTAGGAGTTGGAGGAGTGAGTTTGGTGAAAGCAGAGGAGTGTGAGGAGTGAGTTGGAGGGACGGAGAGACTGCTGGCAAGCAGGGGAAGAGAACTAAGGGTCCCTCCCAGGGGGAACCTAGCTTTCCTAGCCTGCAGGAGCCTGACCCTGAGAGAGAGAGAGACAGAGACAGAGAGTGGGCTGCTAAGGAGCAGCAGAAAAACCGGGTCTGGTGCAGCCTGGTCAGGGTGCCAGTGCCGTGCCAGAACCCCGAGGGACTTGAGTCAGGGGAACCGAGGAGCCACCTTGTCACAATACAGTAAACAAGAATGTGAGGTTCTCAAGCTAGTATCGTGCTGTGACCACATAAGTGCCATAGATAGTGGGTTTGACTCAAAACTTTCCCCTTCTGCCATTTTCCAATCCGTTCGTATTTGCTAGTCATGCCAGGGATTTTATTTTAATTTTATTGTATTGTATCTGCCATTGTGCACATTATGGAAACAACGTTCTAAGGTGAATCTGTACTAAATGGATTTTATATTTAACTTGCCTAGAACAGCAGTCAAGGTATAACTCTCATTTCTTCATCAAAATCATTATGAACAGCAACTTGGCCTGTAAAATCTGGGACATAAATATGGAAAGTGCTGTTGATACCCCACCTATAAAGTGCATATCTTAGGTGTATTGTAAAGGTATTGTTAGGAGAACTGTTTATTTTAAGCAGCTATGTTTATGAGAATTGTGAAAGCTATGTTAGTAACATATTAATGTTACTTGTGAGTGTTCCTAGCTCTGAACCTGAAGGTTAGTACATAGAAGTCTATTCCATACGAAGCCTGAATTCATCCTCAGCAATAACATTGTGTCTTATTAGGAGTGAAGGGACTTGAGTGGGAAATACTCCATCTTTCAAATAAGACATTGAATGATCCTTTATGTCTGTCTTGATGGAAGCTAAAGGCTCCGTGGCAATTCTGAACAGCAAAAGAGATGACCTGGTTGTTCCAAATGGCTAGTGTTCTTTCTCGTTGCTAAATAAGTTTCAGGGCTCAAAACACTTTGAGTTACTGCAGCAGTGGGCCATATACTTGGATGTAAATCAGTGTAGCTCCACCGGCTTCATGTTATCAACTACCAAATAGCTTTAAAAAAACCAACTGTTTTAAAAGCGTTGCCTTCAATGGTGCTATGCTAAAATTGCCTGAGTCATTCTCTTCCTCTGTGCTCAGCTCCTCCCATTGAAATCAATGGCGCTGCTGAAAGGCAAATTTGATTCTTTGAGATGGAATATGATAAGGGAAAACAGGAATTTGATAGGTGTGGTGAAGTGTGCTGCATAAGTCCAAGGAGGGATACAAGCCAGTATATATATATATATATTAGGAATTCAATAATCTGTTTGTATATATGTATATTTGAACTTAAGAGACTCTCTGTGAAAGAGGAGGGATGGGCCTCTGGTAGGGCACTAGCCTAGGGCTTAGGAGGCCTAGGTTTAAGACCCTGTTCTACCACAGACTGACTGTATCATCCTGAGCAAGTCCCTGTGGGCTACATTTTAAAGGTGTTTAGACGCTTAAAGATGCAGAGAGGCACCGGGATTTTCAGAAGAGCTGAGGTGCGTAACTCACACTGGCCCTTAGGGTATGTCTATGCTACTCTGCACTTGAACAGCATGCACACGTGCTTAACTGCCCAGAAGTGCTCTTTCATAGGTCTTAGGGCTTTTTCTTTTCTTTTCTCTTTGTACATAGCGCTGAAACATAGTGGGGACTGTTTCTAGTTGGCTAACTTCTGTTGGTTATCTTTAACGTTCCAGTACAGATTTATATATGTAAATAGATAAGGATGATACATGTATTAACACCTCCTACGATCTGATGGAAGACATGCTAATAATGAACAACCTTCTGTTATATAAAATGTATAAATGCATTTTACTTCTGTTCCATTCTATGCATCCGACGAAGTGAGCTATAACTCATGAAAGCTTATGCTGCAATAAACTAGTTAGTCTCTAAGGTGCTACAAGTATTCCTCGCTTTCTTTACGGATACAGACTAACATGGCTGCTATTCTTGAACCTGTAACCTTCTGTTTGTTATTTTACTTATTATACTCCTGGGATTCCAGACTGGTGAGACACTATGCGGTGCTCCAAATTTGTTCTTGCTTAGCAGCTAATAACTAACATTAATTACTAGCCTTTCAGATATCTACAGTCAACTGCAGTAGCTGTTTATGACTTTTTTAAGAACAGGCCCTGTCAGAATAAGATGATTAAATGTTGCTGTCATGCCTAAAAATTTGTGCTGCATACTATAATCCTCAAGTTTTTTTTCACAGTTTTCATGACACCATATTTCCATAATAATAGATAAACAACCATGTCGTACAAGGCTATAATTTCATTGATTGTTCCAGGCAACATCATACACTATGTCAGCTGATGTTCCTCAAGTGATTTTTCACTAGCTTCTCAAGATGCAATGTTCCTGTATTACAGTGTTTCATATTTTACATATAATCTATTTACATCTAATGGTCTCATAATAAAAAAGCTCCTATCAGAACCTCATACTTTTACAATGTGATGCCACATCTGTACCACAGAATATGGGCTCAATCCACAGGTGTGCCGAAACAGGGCTCAGGACACCTGGTTGGTAAGAGAGGGCAGAGGTAGCTTTATACCACCTTTCTGCTCCCCTCCTTCCCTGGCAGCTTGAAGGAGACTTACTGGGGGCTGAAGATCTAGCCCTGTCACTTTGACCCCTGGGACTCATACTGTGAGGGGGAGAGGAAAGGCTATGCTGCAACAAAAAGCCCCGGAGTCATTCTGGACAGCTTTGACAACATGAAATTTTGAACCCCCTTGCTGATTCAGAGGGTTGGTGGGGTCACAGCCTTGCTCTCCCAACTCCTTTTGTGGTGAAAAAACCACAGCACTGAATGCAAAGGCTTCAACTGTGGCTGACCGCAGCCAGGGCCGGCGACAGAAATTTGGGGCCCCCCTACTCTGATAGTTTGAGGACCCCCAGCCCAGCCGGGGCCCCCCCAGCCCAGCCAACAGCGGCTGGGGGCCCCCCAGCCCAGCCACCCCCCCCAGTCCAGCCGACAGCGGCTGGGGGGCCCCCAGCCCAGCCGGCCCCCCCAGCCCAGCCGGCGCTCCCCCCCCCAGCTGACAGCGGCTGGGGGGCCCCCAGACCAGCCGCCCCCCCCCCCCCAGCCCAGCCGAGCCCCCCCCCCCCCCCCAGCTGACAGCTGGCCGCAGCTAGGAGCGAGAGCCCGGGAGCAGCGAGCAGCATGAGCTGCCCTTGCTGCTCCCTCCCTCCTCCCCTCCCCGGACTGAGCCGCTGCCGCTGGCTGGGGTCACTGCTCGGCCGGGGACACACGCTCGTCCGGAGGAGAGCCGCGCCGGATGACTACGGGTAGAGCTGTACCGGGCCCCCCCTAAAGGGCGGGGCCCGGTACAGCTCTACCCGTAGTACCCCCCTGTCGCCGGCCCTGACCGCAGCACAAAACCATAATGGGGAGCTGGCATTTGTACCTCCTGCCGATTCCCTCCCCCCCCCCCCCCACTCAGCAGGGTTGGCTCCAGGCACCAGTGCTCCAACCGCGTGCCCCTGGGGCGGCAAGCCACGGGGGAGGGGGGAGGCCTGACATTTGCCATCAGGGCAGCAGTCACACTGTCTTTGGCAGCATTTCAGCGGGAGGTTGGCAGCTGGCTGTGGGACCCATGGACCTCCCGCAGAAACGCCGCTGAATCCGCGGCAGCTGCGGACCTCCCTTAGGCATGCCTCAGAACTTCCGCGCTTGGAGCGGCAAAAACCTTAGAGCCACCCCTGCCACTCAGGGCCAGCCACATGTTAGCACTACTGTAACCATGCCTCAGTGAGCCACAACTGAGATGCCAAATTCAGGACGAACTGCTGAGAAATAGGGCAAATACATCCCAAAACTGGTGGCTAATCCCTCATAGGATATACCAAACCAGCAACAAAAGTAAACACTGGCTAACAAGAAGTCATAAAGGCAGTTTCCTCAAGCATTCCAGTCCTTGTATTATCACCAAAAAACACTAGATTTAGAGATGGGTGGTTCTTTAAAACCAGTCTCTTCAAATAAAAGGCTCTTCTGATCCCTAAGTACCAGCCACACACCCAGGTCCGTATATAATTTAGATCTTACCCAAAAATCATGCTGATGCCAATCCTTTAGTAGCTAAAACAGGGGTCGACAACCTTTCAGAAGTGGTGTTCCGAGTCTTCATTTATTCACTCTAATTTAAGGTTTTGCGTGCCAGTAATACATTGTAATATTTTTCGAAGGTCTCTTTCTATACGTCTATAATATAGAAATAAACTATTGTTGTATGTAAAGTAAAAAATGTTTTAAAGATGTTTAAGAAGCTTCATTTAAAATTAAATTAAAATACAGAGCCCCCCCCCCCCCCCAGACTGGTGGCCAGGACCTGGGCAGTGTAAGTGCCACTGAAAAATCCTGTGGTTGCCACAGGTTGCCTACCCCAACCTAAAATCATAAAAAGAAAGAAAGGTGAGAGTTAAAATTGGTAAAAGGAATCAAATACATGCAATAAATGCAAAGTTCTTGGTTCAGGGTTATAGCTGTGATGGAACAAACTGCTGGCTTAAGTCAAGTCTCTTGCTGCTTCCAACTCAGTCCCTTGGTTAGAATGTTCCCATTGGAATAAATTCATAGTCCAGAGGTTTGGGCAGGAAAGAGGCAAAATGGAGGGGTTTCCAGGGCCTTTTATATCTTCTGATATGTGGCGGGAAACCAACTGCTCTTACTGTGGAAAAGTACATTAACAAAATGGTGGTTGGAGTAACATGGACAAGTCACATGTCCATACATTTCACCTAGTCATTGGAGGAGGCCATTACCTATACTTCAGATCAAACATTTGCAGGACAGTCCATTCAGTGTTGATGGGTGTCTCCCACGGCCCATTGTCAGTTAAGTGTTTCTTGATGAGCCAATTAATTTGAATAGTCCCTTCAAGATGTGCTAACTACTTGGAGGGCGTTACTCCAGGAGCAAACATTTGAAATACAGGTATAGAGCCAATATTCATAACTTCAAATATAAAAATGATACATGCATACAGATAGCATAATAATAACCAGCAAATCATAACCTTTTCATAGACATCTTACATGCCACATTTGTACAAGATTTGTTGCAAATATATAACAGTGGTTGCAACAATAATCTATATGATCATATTTTAATCAGATAACATCACAGCTACCATGACTTTTTATGTCTTCCAGGTATCTAGAGGTATTTCTAGAAACCATATCTAATGACATCAGTAACCTGTGCATGTTACCAGACACTGACGGTTCAGTGTTAACCCTTGTACTACAAACCAATAATCACAGTTCTCCTTTGTAAATGATGCAGTTGTAATGAGTTAGTTAATGGCTTCCGGATAAATAGATTTATTGATGCAATTTGGCCATACACAGCTAGGATGAAATACTGGTGTGTTTATAAAATATTTACATAGCTCAACATTTTGCTTTGCAACGATGGACTGGGAAACAATCAAACAATATGGGGTCTTTGTTAGCACTGTTTCACATGCCAGGTTTTTATTTTGTTTTGCCATGTCCCTACACTGAGTTTTTCCTTGGGCTAAATGGATCCAGATCATTAGTTAATAATTATCTCTTCAGTGTAAAATCAGATTTCTTAAACTAGCACAACTGGCTGTGAATTTAAGATTATGCACAAACCTGTGCGCATTTGTCTACTCCGTATTTAAGACATTCCACTATTCATTGGAAAAACCTCATCAGGACAGATAATAAACCACTTCATGAACAGATGTGCCACTTATTCATCTAGTTCTGTAATGATAATGAAGAAAATTTAATCTGGAGTGTCTGTGGAAGATGATCTAAAAGACAGATTGGTATGAATAATAAAGACTCTACACTGGAATTTAAAAACTGACATGAAAAGGCAATCATTAACTACTCTACAATGCTGCCTTTGATATAGTCCAATTTTGTATAAAAAAAGCACCTCTTGGGTGTTGGACTCCACAAGGCGCTACTATTTCTACAGATGTAAATGTTTTAAATTGCTTTTACTTTAAAGGAGAATAAAGGATAAATTCTTTTACAGCTGGGAGCAACGTCTGACATTGCAAAATGCTGAAAATATGTTCAAGAGAGATTGGAGAGTTCAGACACATTCAAGGTGAACTGAATAACACGTGTCACTGAATGTTTTGTCTGAGAAATAAGCAAATGCAGAGACAAGTGGATATTTGTGAAACCCTCTTGCGCTGGACAATGATTTCCTCCATTCATTGGATATATACATGTATAGTTGTTTGGGACATTGTTGCCTCATAAATACAGCTATTGATTCCTGTTGGTACAAAAAAGGCAGTTTTGCAATATAGCCAGAAGACACACACTGAATAAATGGCTATTTACAATGAGCTGAATGGAAGTATAGAGTCACATGATTTCTGTTAACCTTAAAAATAGCTGAGCAGCTAAACACCATCTGACTCTTCGAAGAAAAGAAGCCACTGTATTTAATGCTGGTGAAATTAAATACCAGACTGACAACTGTGAAGCATAAAGAACAGCAAAGCACAACCCATGGCAGTGCAAGATTCCTGACCTAAAGGGACCAACCGTACGAGTAAGGGGGGAGCTGAGGCCTGTTCTACACTTAAAATTGAGATTGTTATAGCTATAGCACTCAGGGGTGTGAAAAACCCACCCTCCTAACCAGTGTAGCTGTGCCAGCCTAACCTGACCTGCAGTGCAGATGCCATTATGTAGAAGGAAGAATGCTTCTGTCAAACTAGCTACCGTTGTTCAGAGAAAACCAATGAGAAGACCCCTTCCATTGGTGTACGGCTGCATCTACACTATGGGGTTATGTTGGCATAACTACAGTGACATAGCTATGCTGGTATAGTCTCTGTAGTGTAAATGTACCCTTAGTCTCCATGCCCATGAAATCAGAGAAACACAGATCTTTAGGTTGGCCATAACATGAGCCGTTTGCAAATGTACAGTTCATGGTTGGTATGTGAACCAGACCAATGGGAAAGTTAGCTGTTTGAAAGAGAGAATGGGAAATTTCTCACAGCTTTACCCGGAAGTAGAAAAACAGGGACAGGGAATTGTAAGGCTGGATGAATTGTCATTGGCAAAAACAAGTGGGAAAATCTGGCCCTGGATCTTGGAAGTGAATGAAGTTAATGGGACCACCCACACATGCAATTATTATGAAGCACATGCTTAACAGTTAATAGGATTTAAGTATGATTTCTGAGGAGGGATGCAGTCCTGGTAACATGCTACTTAGGTGGGATAAGAGAGGTAGAATCAGGTTCTGACTCACTAGCTCATTCAACAAAGACACACTGAACAAAATAAATAGATGTTTGTGTTTAGGCAGAATGCTGCTTGAAATGACATGCACACATACCCAAGATATCGCCCCCCTTCCCCTTGTATATATTGTATATTCTTGCGCTGTATTCCCATAAGTCCTTAACACTGACAGAATTAAAATTATTCCCTGTAGCAAAGGAACCTGAGGGGAAAACAGGCCAGTAATAGTAAATCTTTTTTTAACAGTTTGTCAACAAAAAATGTTGCATCTGGCACTTGGCATTGCCAAGCTCTTTCAGCATCTGTCTCAGAAGCAACAACAGCAGCAGCTGCAGCAAAGTCTGGGTTATAAAGATGGGATACAGAAGTGTTGTTTGTGAGGGGAATTGTGGAAGTTGGGTCAAGTTCCTCCCTGGTGTAAGTATTGAAACGGGAGGGCACTGCACCTGCTTACACCAGGGGTGATATTGGTCATTAGCTTTGTGTATTAGAACCTATTGGATAAGTGCCCAGTGCTTAAGATTGGCACCTATAAGTCATGTTTAATAAATCTTGAAAATAATGGGTCTCCTTTGCCTCACTTGAACAAACAGTCTCCTTTATTTCATTCTGTGAACGGCTGGGGTCCTCACACAAAACACAAGCACAACAGGGTCTTATCCATAATGTGTGTGTACAGCAACAACCAAAGTAAAGTGGAAGCTATGTTGAACTGGGAGTTTCCTAGGGGTTTGAACTGGGGGATGTGGTAACAGAGGTCTTTTTATTTATTTTCTTCTCTTCTCAGTTTTTTGGGGGGGTTATGAAATTCAGGGCCAAATCCTGGTCATACTGAAGCCCATGTGAGTTTTGCCATTGATTTAAATGGAGTCAGGATATGATATACTCTACTGGAACCCTGGCCTTGATTGATGCAGATACATCTCTGACTCAATGGAATGTACACTTCGTTCTTGACATCTACGAAGGCAGAAAGGACCATAGAGTAGATGCTGTATGCCCCTCCACTCCCCCCACCATTTACATTAATTTTATGGGGAAATTGGATTCGTTTAACATCGTTTCGCTTAAAGTCACATTTTTCAGGAACATAATTACAATGTTAAGGGACGAGTCACTGTACATAAACATTTCTTTGTTAAACTGACAAACTCATATAAGCTTGCACTGTCCAGTGGGCATAACTGGACCCTGCAAGATGGAGGTTCCTAGGGTTGTGTCTGGGACCAGAGATATTGGCCTGTGTCATTCAGTTGCACAATCCAAGGAGCGGCTGGTCAGAAGTGCTCACTTATGTAGCTGGGAGCATCTATCCTAGAGGCTGTGCGTGAACTGCCTGGGAGTGGAGTTCTCATAGCAGAGCAAGGTAAAGCTGGCTCCCAGAGTTGAGGACTGGAGTGACCTAGCAGATCACAGATACCACCCTCACTTCCTATTTTCTTTTGTGTAGGAAAACTTGTGACTGAGTTGCCTCAGGGAAGTCCCCGGAGTGCAGGAGAGTTTGTGTTTTGGAGAAGACTAAGTGAATGTGTCACTACACAGGGAGCTTTTGTTTTAAGTATCCCAGGCTGAGAGTAAGTCATGGCAAGGACCTTAGAGGGAAGGGCAGGGTGACTGCAGGGCTATGTCAGACCAGAAGGGGGCACTCTGGGGTAATAGCCATGTGCAGAGACTTGGCCAGAATGTGCTGTGCTCTTGGAAGCCTTTACCAACAGAAGGAGGTCAGCCCAGCCCCTAGGCTGCTCTAAACTCCACCAGGAATGGGGAGTCAATATATTTCTAACCTTTGGCATGAATTTCCTAATGTGCTTGCCATGGCAGTAGGCAGACTGCGGTCTCTGTATACCAAATTCTGAACCTTGTTTAATATTGGACAGTTTTAGAGTCAGGCTAACACCTTTGACTCTTTGATCCCCTATATTTCATCTAAATGAATACAACAGTGCCTAGAGGTAGCAACTACATAAGGAATCCATTTTTTCTAGGCATTGTATAAACAAGCCTCCTGCTCTGGAAAAGAATACTGAGTACAGTGTTGAGGGAGCTGAAAGAAAGCAATGCTAATGAGTGAGTCCTTGCTCACAAACCGGCCAAATGAGTCAAGATGATGGAGACAAGATGATGGAGTCTTCACCCCTCCCCATTTATCAGTTGTCCTCTCATATCATGTTTTCATACAGCTGTAAGAATTCAATACAGATTTTTTTAGAAGGCTTTAAGCACTAGATGAGAGAGGAAGCTATAAGTTTCATTGCCTGGAAGCGCTCAGTGAAAGCCATCGGTCCTGTTTCCTTGATCAAAATGAAGTGTAAGTCAGATCGGCAGCAGCCACCCGCTAGCAGCATCTAACTGAATTGCAGTAATGATTCAGCCAGCCTTCGGATCAGTCGTCTGAAGGGGCTGAGATGTCAAAACAAAAATGCATTAGAAATATTAGTTATTATTTTGAATAACAACATCAAATCTTTGCTGAACTTTCAAAGGGCAGTTGGTCCCATTGCAGTGCGAGAGCTCAGCTTCCCAAGGATTAGAAAGGACAGGGCCTGAAGAGTACATTGCTTAAGCTTTAAATGAAGTAGGCAGCATTTTAAGAAGTAGAGTACTTTACTACTGTAATAGCCTCACTGAAAGTACACCTTCCTGAGGGCAAATAATTAATTGAGCCCCTTATAACTATTTGTCCACGAGACTGACCTTGAAACTGGTGAAAGTTCACAAAGTGCATCATGCATCACCATCAGAAAGCAACATCTATTTATCTCTATGACACGGAGGCGAAACTGATGTTCATACGATGCTCAAAGTATCATGTATAGACCTGAATCAGAAGCAATTGTAATGACCTAAGCTAGATCCAAGTTGAAGCATTTCTAGGCAAAGTTGTTGCTCCTTTGGGAAAGAAATGCGAGACCATTTATTTCAAAAAGTTGAGGGAAAATCTGGTACCTTTGGATCTGTGGCACCATACAAATGAAGATGTCCAGAAAGAAAGTCCAGCAGAGTTGAGTGCAGCATTACCCATGTGTTGCTGCACTCACCGAATTTGCAAAGGAAATGACTAAGCCCTGATAACATTTAAATGTCTACATTTCCAAAGTGCCGAGGACAGAAGATCAAACCATCTGTTGTTGCTGGCAGCTGTCACAGATAATACAATATTGCAGAATATGTAAGTCCCGATGACAAATTGTGGAAAAAATCCCATTTAAGGATGATGAGATCTATCTGTTTAGTCATATGCTTGATGTGTACCATACAATAGGCCCACATTTACGTTGCTATGGTATAAATAAGTCCCTGAGGCACACATTTGGAATATAGGGCCAAATGCTCACTCAGGTAGTCAGCATACACAGATGCTTAACCCCACACTTTTCCTAGCCTGAGACTCCAACCCGCTTGCCCCATTGACATATTACAGAGGGGTTGCTATAGATTGAGATCAGGCTGTGCCTCTCTTGGCTTACCTACATGGGAGGTAAGGTCTTTCTAGCTGACTGCTGAGGCGGCGGGGGAGGGGGACATTTTGCCCTTGCCAGCAGAGCTGGCCAATATCTCTGAAACATTTTACAAATAGGGAAACTACATTTTACAAAACGGGAGGTTAGGTGACTTGTCCAAGGGCTCACTGTGAGTCAGTGGCAGAGCTTGGCATAGAATCAAGATTGCCTGCCCCCCATCCCAGTGTCTTAAGTACAAAACTATCCCTTCTCTCCATTTGTTTAAAGTCTGTTTGGACCAGTCCTTTCGTCCTTGGTGTTTGTACCATTTTTGGGTATCTTCCCCCTTTGGCATTACAGCTGAGAGACAGACTGAACCATCTGATAGTGGGTCATTCTGCTTTTTTAACTCCTGGAGCAGCCTTTCATGCACAAACCATTTCTTTAACTTGTGAATACACATCAAGGTAAAAGGCGGCCAGTTTAGACCCTGTTTTCTCACCTCTCTGCCCTGGCAAATGCCAGTATTAAAATAGCATCACATTGTTCCATCATGAACCAGCACCTATATTGGAGCCTAATCTCTGTGTGGCTTTAGGTAGACAAACGTAGCTTTGGGGTGACCAAAACAATTTTTGAATCTGGGTTAAATTCATCAAATTGATTTGATTGGGAAAAAAGAAATCCCTAGAAAGTAAAATGTTCATTTTTGACATTTTCAAAATGAAACATTTAGATTTTTTTATTCAAAACACTTTTACATTTTGAGTTTTGCTGAATTTTATAATACAATTCAAAAGTTTTAAACCCCTGAAAATGAAATAAAGTGTTTCTGTTGACCTGAAATGACTTATTTTTTTTTATTTGCCCATTGAATCAAAAATGCAAAACTAAAAACTGAAAAAAAGAATGAGGAGTACTTGTGGCACCTTAGAGACTAACAAATGTATTTGGGCATAAGCTTTCATGGGCTAAACCCACTTCATCAGGACATATAGAGTGGAAAATACAGTAGGAAAATATATATAGATAGTCCTATTGTATTTTCCACACAGAAAAAATGAAAAGATTGGGGGTTGCCATAACAACTCTAAGAGGCTAATTAATTAAGCTATTATCAGCAGGAGAAAAAACACTTTTTTTAGTGATAACTCAGGATGACCCATTTCAAACAATTGACAAGAAGGTGTGAGTAGCAGTAGGGGAAAATTAACATGGGGAAATAGATTACAGTGTGTGTAATGACCCTGCCCCTCCCAGTCTTTATTCAGGCCTAATTTAATAGTATCCAAAAGCGATATCTGTATCTTAGAGCTTGGTTGTAGACATGGATTGTGTGAGGTGCCCTGGATGGAAGCTGGAGGCATGTAGGTAAGTATAGCGGTCAGTAGGTTTCTGGTATAGGGTGGTGTTTATGTGACCATCACTTATTAGTACTGTAATGTCCAGGAAGTGAACCTCATGTGTGGATTGGTCCAGGCTGAGGTTGATGGTACGATGGAAATTGTTGAAATCATGGTGGAATTCCTCAAGAGCTTCTTTTCCATGGGTCCAGAGGGTGAAGATGTCATCAATGTAGCGCAAGTAGAGTAGGGACGAGAGCTAAGGAAGCATTGTTCTAAGTCAGTCATAAAAATGTTGGCATATTGTGGGGCCATGCGGGTACCCATAACAGTGACTTGAAGGTATATATTGTCCCCACATGTGAAATAGTTGTGGGTGAGGACAAAGTCACAAAGTTCAGCCAGCAGGTTTTCCATGACATTATCGTGGATACTGTTCCTGATGGCTTGTAGTCCATCTTTGTGTGGACTGTTGGTGTAGAGGTCTTCTACATCCATAGTGGTCAGGATGGTGTTCTCTGGAAGATCACCAATGGATTGTAGTTTCCTCAGGAAGTCAGTGGTGTTCTCTCTCTGTGTGTATATGTATATATAGGTACATAGATAGATAGATATCTTTCTACTGTATGTTCCACTCTATGCAGCTGATGATGTGGGTTTCAGCCCACGAAAGCTTATGCCCAGATAAATTAGTTAGTCTCTAAGGTGCCACAAATAAGCCTAGTTCTTTTTGAAGATACAGACTAAGATGGCTACCACTCTGAAACCTAAACAAAACCAGTTATTTGCACAACTCTAGTTATAGGGAAGGTTCAGTGCCAGTTTGTTAAACTGGATTAACTATATTCGCTCCAGTAACTGATAAATGCATTTTATTCAACTGCATCTGTTCTGGGCATTTATCAGCAATTCGGTTTCCTAGTCCTTCATTCCAAAGGAATCATAGGCATGTATGTAGGTGCCCAATATGTATTCCTGGGAGGACAGTTGATCATTTCTTATTTGGCTCCCCTCCAAATCAACTTTGGCAACAGGAAAGTCCCTGATTATTTTGGCACTAGGCATGAACTGCTGCAACATGGTTAAATCTCATTTCAAAAACAGGCAGATAGTACATTAACCAGCTCTCTTTTCAGCAGATCATTTTGCCCCAGAAAGAGTATTGAGACAGGTCATGCTGCAGTGGTGTCAGCTTTATGCATTATGCTTCACCAGCATGCATGTGCTTGTTGCAGTGTAGTGTGAGCCCAGCATGGTCTGGTTAAAACTACCTGTTTGTCTATAGCACCTTTCATATGCCAGGGAGATTTTCACAGTGCCAAAAGCTAGGTGCCAGTGGTACAATGACTGTATGATCAAGTATGGTCCTGTCTCCTGCACTCTGATGATACACCCCCCACCCCACCCCACCCCCAGCTCCCCAGCCTTGGATATTACAAGGGAACCTATTTCACTGAGACAAGAATTGTTATGCAGATCACCAGGTATGTGCGACAGGAACATCAGCTGTTTTAACATCTTAATTGAAAGGGTGAAAATCTTTTCAGCTGTACAGAGATGGGATGTAGCTATGGTCATCTGGGGTTACTGCACATTGTCCAGTCCATTAAAGCTTTAAAGACTCAGGCCTACATGTGTAATGTAGCACATTTTGGGAAACGGCTGTCTGTTCTATTAACCTCTAGCTAATTTGGTGGCTAGCAGCCTGGAATCTATGCTATTTATACCTTTCCCCCTGACAGTCACATCTTCCAATGTTGGGAGCGGGTAGGATGACCAGACAGCAAAAGTGAAAAATTGGGACAGGGGATAGGGGGTAATAGGAGCCTATATTAGAAAAAGACCAAAATATCGGGACTGTCCCTATAAAATCGGGACATCTGGTCACCCTAGGAGTGGGGGATGTTCCTGCCTCTGAAAAATAGTTTGTAATCCCTATGCTTGCATATGCTCTCAGCCTCCTCTCTGCTGCCACGCGCTTTTGCTTATTAACTGCTACTACATTAAGGATATCAGCGTAGTCTTCTTTAAAAAAAATAATTGTCCAGTGCTCCCTTCCTTGCTGGGAAGAAGCCTCTGCCAAGTATTTGAAAATAAAGGAAAACCCACAACACCTTTGCGGCTGTTTAGCTTGTTTTATTTTTCTGCTTAAGGATTGCCAGAGAAAAGTTAGGGTATGTCTTCACTACCCGCCGAATCGGCGGGTAGCCATCGATCTTCTGGCGATCGATTTCTCGCGTCTTCATAAGACGCGAGAAATCGATCGCTCACGGCGCCCCCGTCGACTCCGGAACTCCAGCTTGCCGGGAGGCGCAAGCTAGAGTCGACGGGGGAGCGCGCCGCCAACCACCGCCGCCATAAGGACGAGCAGAAAGTTGCGTATCTGCAGTCGATCCCCCCCCCCCCCCCGTAGTGAAGACCAGCCCTTAGTTAATGCCCTGTGCCTGCAAAAAGCTAAGCAGGGCAAAAAGCTAATCAACTCTGCCAATATGTTCAAAGGGAAATGCAGAGCGAGTGTTAACTACAAGACTAATTGATGTGCTTCTTTTCAAACCCAGTCAGCCATCTGAGACAAAAGGGGAGTTCTTTGTAACTTTACAAATGAGCGACTTGTGCCAGCTTTGGACTGTGTCTCCAGCATAGTGAGTGAGTGCTTGAAACAGACAAACTAATTCAGGAAAGCTGATTTTTAAATGGGGCCAGCTTGTTAGTGACTGTTTTGTAAAATTAACTCAGCCCTTATTTTTCATAAAAAGGTGAGGATGATGCAAGGGTGAAACAGGCGTTGAATCAGAAACTAAAATTTAAACAGTGATTGTTGGTGAAACAAACAGAACCCGCCCAAAAAAATCTGAACTTTTTTTTCTCCTACATTTGTGTTTTGATGGATTCTGTTAAGCCAGAGTCTAATATCTTTACTCACCCTGAGTACTGCCTTACACCACAAGTAGTCCCACTGGTTTGTCAGGGTGGCAAAATTTGATATATGACATATTCATGTGACATTATACACGCTAGAAAACAAATTCTAATCTCCATTACATTGGTATAAATCAGATTTAAAATATTTCTGATTTAGACCAGTGCAAGTGGAAGCAAACATTGACTCTAGATTCTTTAAGGTTGGTAATACATTTTCCAAGTGCTGTACAATAAATAACTGTAGAAATACCAATCATCTTCTGTGAAACTAGCTAACTTGTCTCTATATACTTACTTAATGGAAAAATGCCTGACTGTCCTTATAAATTCAGTCAAGGTTTAGGGATTTCGCTTAACCACAGAAGAGTGGAGCAAAATTGGACGTAGTAATTAAAAGAAAGGGTCTCAGTGGATGCCAATCTCTGTCTACTTTTCAGAAGGTTACTTCTCATCGGCATTGAACTGTGGTGTAGAAATTTAAATCACTAGCACCAATCATCTTCTTTGAAACTAGCTAACTCATGCCAGAGCTTCTAGCCTGCTGCACATCTGGTCCATGATGCAGGGAATCCAAAGATGACTGAAAGTCTCTTCTACTCCATGAGGTGTGCTGTGTGCTCCTGAGCTGCACTGACAAGCTGGTCTGGACTGTGTAGCATTTCTGTGCTGTATACAGCTGATGTTCAATAACAATATGGGACTGCCGTCAGTCTACACACACACACACACACACACACACACACACACACACACACACACACACACACACACACACACACACACTCTCACTCTCTCCCTGGCCTTGATTACACTGGCACTTTATAGTGCTATAAAGCCTCCAGGAGCACTATAACTCCCTACCTGTCCACACTGGCAAGGCATGTATTGTGCTATAAATCCGAGTTTATAGCGCTCGTGGTAATCCACCTCCACACGGGGAATAAGGGCTGTAGCGCTACGGCGCGAATGTGGACACCCATTGTGCGTTAATTAGCTTCCAGCCTGGCCCATAATTCCCGTTTGAGCCACTCTGGTCATCACTTTCAAACTCTTCTGTCGCGTCCTCAGGTGACCACATGTCAGACCTGCCCCTTAAATTCCCAGGGAAATTTGAAAATCCCTTTCCTGTTTGCTCCAGCCAGGCGTGGAGTGCTCCTCAGGCAATCATTGCAGGTAACCATTTTGCTTGGCCATGACTCCACGTGCCATGGCTCCTCGCAATAAGCGAGCTTCACCGTGGAACAATGGCGAGGTGCTGGACCTCATCAGTTGTTGGGGGGAAGAGGATGTCCCGTCTCAGCTGCGGTCTAGCCACAGGAATTACAATACATATGTCCTGATATCACGGGCCATGGCGGAAAGAGCCCATGACCGGGACACTCTGCAGTGCCGGGCAAAAGTAAAGGAGCTTAGGATTGCCTATCGCAAAGCCCGCGACGCAAACAGCCGCTCTGGGGCAGCCCCTGTGACTTGCAAATTCTACGAGGAGCTGGACGCGATCCTTGGTGGTGATCCAAGGTGCACTCCACCGACCACCCAGGACACTTCTTCCCAGCCCACCACTGAAGGGGGGGGGGGGAGGAGGAGGCCGAAGAGGAGGAGGACGGAGAGGAGCAGGATGGAGAGGAGCAGGAGGAGGAGGCAGCGGCCGTGGCAGCGACCCAGGGCACGGAGGAGTCACAGGACACATGCAGCCAGGAACTCTTCTCAAGCCCGGAGGGCAGCCAGAGCCAGCCACGGCATCCGTCGGTTGCGGGGGGCAGGGAAGCAGCAGCGGATTGCACAGGTACAGCTACTTTTCTATTGGGAAGGCAGGCAGCGTGGCCGGGGTGGAAAGGGATGCTTGCCGCATGCTTGCCTACATGTGGAATAGTGCACTGATGAGTCTATCACATCACAGTAATCGTCATCAGTAATTTCTTCAAAGGTATCAATAAGAGCGCTTGCAATGTGCCTGTGCAGGTTTCTCGGGAGAGCCAGTGTGGTCCCTGCCACAGTCACTAGTCCCCGCCACTGTTCTATAAAGGGTGCGGGGAACATTGCTGCACAGAGGCAAGCTGCATATGGCCCTGGCCAAAATCCGTATCTCATTAGAATGCCCTCCCTTTTGTTCCTCCGTCACCTGCAGCAGCAAGATATCTTCCAGCACGAACACCCAGGGCCAGCGACAGGAATTTTGGGGCCCCGTACGGCAGATCGTACGGCCCCCCCCCCTGTCTCCCGCCACCCGCGGGGCCCCCCCCTGCCAGTCTCCCGCCGCCTGCGGGCCCCCACCTGACAGTCTCCCACCGCCCGCGGGCCCCCCCCCCGCCAGTCTCCCGCCGCCCGCGGGGTTCCCCCCCCCCGGTCTCCTGCTGCCCGTGCCCCCGCCGGTCTCCTACCTCCCGCGGGCCCCAACCCCCGCATGCGCTGCGGCCGCGTGGCCGGCCGGGAGAAGCAAAGGGGGGCGGGGGAGGGGGCTGGTGAGCGCTGCAGCGGCTGCCCTGAGCCATGCCTTGCTCACAGCCCCGGCGACAAGGGGGTACAGCTGAGTACCCGCCCCGGACTTCAGGGGGCCCCCCTGAAGTCCGGGGCCCGGTACAGCTGTACCCGTTGTACCCCCCTGTCGCCGGCCCTGGAACACCTACACAGAGAATGTTGGGACAGTGCTAGGAGTATGGTTCCCGCAAATGCCGTCCGCTCCCCCCAAGCCATAGGACAGCAAGGCAGGGAAATAATCATTCCCCCTGCATCCTGAGACAACTCACCATGGCAGGGGCTCCGTTGCTGTCTGTGTGTGCTATAGCTGTGTAGGACAGGCAAACGGGACAGAGAAACATGGAATGCGGGGGAATCATAGCACTGTCTGGAATCATAGAACTGTCTGTTTTGAACAAAGGAATCCTCTGTTTTAACTTTGCATTGACTTTCCCTACTAGTTTCAACCTTGAACACCCCATCAACGTCAGTCTTATCTGCAGCTTAGAAGCTGAGGAGGATTCGAAAGAGACCACGAAAGAGCAAGGAAGATCTTTTACAAGAAGTTATGCAACAGGCTGCAACGGAGAATCGCGTTGCACAGCAGTGGCAGGAGAATGAGAGCAAGCGGAGGGATGAACAGATCCAGTTGAGGGAGATGGCTCGCAAGCAGCGTGCTGACAAGCGCACTGACAAGCTGTTCATAATATTACAGCTGCAAGTAGAGACTCTGCAGCGGTTCACTGCCATTCAGAAGGAGAAGCAGCACTGTGCTCGCTGTCCCCATTGTCAGTTGCCCCCTAACCCTTCCCCTTCTGGCCCTCTGCCCCTTCGGGACACTATCAACAGCTGCCTGGTTACCACCACCCACGGCTGCCTCCAACCCCCCTGTCTTCACCAACCAACCGACAGACCCAGCACCCTTATCCACTGCACTCAACCCCTAATAACAAGCATAATCGCCCTCCGCAAATGGGGTTGGGGGGACACAGCAACTCGAAGAGCATTGGAGGTTATGAGGCCAGGACATACGCCAATCTCTGACTGACCCCTTCCCACCCCAATTGCACCCCCCCTCCTCCCTCACACATTTTACTTTATTTCAATATCTGAAAAAGCTGTTCAATAAATGAATTCTTTTTAATAAATGGGTTTCTTTATTTGGTGCACATATATATCTAATGGCTACAGAAAAGCAAATGCCTTATCCTATTAACAGAATGCACCCTCCTTCCCTCCCTCTCTCTGGAATTCCCATTAGAACTCGCTTTCAGCATCAAAATGCTCCCTCAAGGCATCCCTGATCCTTGTACCCTCGTGCTGGGCCCCTCTAAGAGCCCTGCTCTCTGGCTGTGCATACGTGGCCTCCAGCTGTTGCACCTCCGAGGACCATGACACAGTGAAGCCTTCGTCCTTCCTCTCACAAAGATTATGTAGGGCACAGCACACAGAAATAACCGCGGGGATACTTCCCGCTGCCAAGTCTAGCTTCCCATAAAGACAGCACCAGCGCGCCTTGAGACTCCCAAAAGCACACGCCACAGTCATTCGACAGCGGCTCAGCCTGTAGCTGAACCTTTCCTGGCTGCTGTCCAGGCTCCCTGTGTAGGGTTTCATGAGCCAGGGCATTAGACGGTAAGCGGGGTCGCCAAGAATCACAATGGGCATTTCCACTTCCCCCACGGGGATCCTCTGGTCTGGAAAAAAAGTGACTTCTTGCAGCTTCCTGAACAGGCCGGTGTTGCAGAAGATGCGTGCATCATGCACCTTTCCCAACCAGCCTGCATTAATGTCAATGAAACGCCCACGGTGATCCACAAGCGCCTGAAGAACCATGGAGAAGTACCCCTTTCGGTTAATGTACTCGTCTGCTAGGTGGGTGGGCGCCAGAATAGGTATATGGGTCCCATCGATCGTCCCTCCACAGTTAGGGAAACCCATCTGTTCAAAGCCAGCCACGATGTCACGCACGTCACCAAGAGTCACGATTTTTCGTAGCAGGAGGCTATTAATGGTCCTGCACACTTGCATCAACACAACTCCAACGGTAGACTTTCCAACCCCAAAGTGGTTGGCCACCGATCGGTAGTTGTCTGGGGTGGCCAGCTTCCAGATTGCTATAGCCACCCGCTTCTCCACTGGGATGGCAGCTCTCAATCTGGTGTCTTTGCGCTGCAGGGCGGGGGGCGAGTTCAGCACACAGTCCCATGAAAGTGGCTTTTCTCATGTGAAAGTTTTGCAGCCACTGCTCATCGTCCCACACTTGCATGACAATGCGATCCCACCATTCAGTGCTCGTTTCCCGTGCCCAGAAGTGGCGTTCCACGGTAGTGAGCATGTCCGTTAAAGCGATGATCAGTTTAGTGTCCAATGCGTTCCTCGGCTCGAGCTCATCTTCTTCAGACCCATCACTACTGTCACCTTCCCTGCCAAGAATGAACTCCGCTGCACAGAGAGTTGTGCTGGCGACACTCGCCAGCATGCTCCTCAGCCGTTCGCGATCCATCACGGCACACAAAACAGACGACAGAGCGCACCTTGCTGAAATCGTTGAAAGATGGCGCCTGAGGTGGACGGAAACACAGGGATTGCTGGGATATGACACAAAGCATCACGGGGAGTTGGAAAAGGATGCAGAATGGCCGCAAGTGACACCCCCCTTCCCACAAGGCATTGCGCCAGATTGGGAAGAGGTGCTCTGTGGGATACCTGCCCTACTGCGCTGCTCCTAATGCCGCCTGAAGTGCTGCAAATATGGCCATGCTCTAGCGCTGGCGGGTCTAAGTGTGCACACGCTCTAGCGCAATACCTATTGCTGTATCTGGGCGGCACTATAACTAAAAGCGCTATAATCCTGTAAGTGTAACCATGGCCTCTCTCTCCTCTCCTCTCCCCTCCTCTCCCCTCCCCTTTGGTAGAAATGATTTCCCTCTGAGTAAGCCAAAACTAAGGGAAGAAGGCCTTGGATGTCTCCAGTGCTGGCAATTCTAGTCTCACCTTACATGTCTCCAATTATGTCAATTATACATTCCCCTTTGGCTGCTTCCACTCACACCAATTCAACTCCATCAGCCAAGTGTCAATGAGAGCAGAATTTTGTTATGATGTTTTTATTTAATTGGTCCCTGCCACATTTTAAACATGTAACCTTTTTTCTCACAAACTAGAGACAATGTGCAAGGTTTGCCTTCTCAATAACACATCTTTGTTTTTCTAGGGCAAAACAATGATTGGTTTGTTACTCTCTAGGGCGCACTGCAAACCACGTTTTAATCTCAGGATTTCAAACAGAGGGAGGGTTAAGGGTATTTTGAAGGTTCTGAAATACAATTTAAAAGACCTTTTCTTGTTAGATTTCCAATCCACTTGGGCTAAAATCTAGATTACAGATGATCAGAAAATGGATTTTTCAGGCTATAAATTTTTAAAGATTTTTATTTTTTTTCCATCATGATTTAGGAAGAAAAGAGAAAATTTCAAAATATTTTGCTAAATTAAATTCCAGAAAAGCAAACAAACCTGTCTCAGTCAGATTAAAACATCGCATTCTGATAAATTCAGACTGTTTCTTTTAAATTTTGTTCCCTTTTAAAAATACTTAAAAATACAAAATAATGTACATTTTGAAATTAAAAAGGCATTTTAAAATGAAAAATTGAGAAATTCCATTCTGAAGCTGGATGTTTTGACATTTTCAAATGTTGCCAAAAAGCAATATGAGTTTGCAAGTAAGTTTGGTTTCACCGAAATGGCATTTTTTCCAACAGAAAACTGTTTTGATGAAAATTGCCCTACCAACTCTAATCTAAATGCCTCTAGAAGATGCCTGATTTTGAGAGGCGCTGAATGTCCTTGGCTTCTATTGATCTCATGCACTACAAAATCTTTTGGTACTTTTACAGACTCTACCAAACATTTGGCAGTTTAATCATGCCTCACATACTTTGGTAACTGAAGCAGCTGATGTAAGTTATATTTATTTTGAACATGAATATTCTATGTAGATAAATGGTTTTTTTTTGTTATTATTATGTCAAACTGTGAATGCACAGTACACTGGTTACGTTTCTATGCCAGTTACCATGGTTGCTAATACTTGAGAAATTGCCTGAGAAAAGAGTGGAATTGTTCTATCCATGCTGGGATGTTTCGCCCTATCTCATTTGTGCCCACGTAATGTAGCAATGCTGCTGCTCTGCCCTCTAGATATGAGGCTTGCTGAGATATAGAGAGCCAGGTGTGGCAGACAGCTCCTAGCTGCTTCTCGTTTATCATAATCATCACTCTGCCAGTACAAGTCTCTTCATCTCTGCTCAGTCCTTATGTAGAGTCAAATCTTTCTTATTATAGCTTCCGGCATACACGCCTCAGGAGATGATGGAAAGCCCACTGGCATCCAAAATAACCACTAGTATGTCATATGCCTGGTCTGATCCATCACAGTATAGGTATGGCATGCTAGACATATGAGCACAAGATTAAAGAACATAGAAAAATTGAAGAAGCATTAACTATAGTGTTGTGTGGCCATGAGGTCACTCTCAGGCTAAAAAGGGTGGGCAGAGAATTGGTGTGACTGAGGAGACGTGGGTTCAAGTGCAGGCCCCATTATTCTAATGAGGGGCATTGCTATATGCTCCCCTCTCTGGCTTAGTCCTGCTACTAAGCAGGAGTAGCTTTGTGGCAGGCTCCGTTCTGCTTATCACTTTTCCCCCTGCCATTACGAATGCAACACTCCATACCTGTGTCTTCGAAGCATCAAGCCCCTACAATGTAGCCTGAGAACCATCCCAACACATGTGCACAAGTTCACAAACCCCCTGCACGATGCACAAAGCTGCATCGTTTAGGGACATGCCTCCAATTCCCTGAAGATAGGACAACGTTGGTCACTGGCTTTCCAACAGCCTGAATTCACTGGATCTTCATAAGAAACTACCTATCTAGCTGTTCACAGGTCACTGTTTGATTTCCCTGCCATCTAATTTTTGACTTGAGTTTCCTTTGCTTTGTTGCTTCAAAAGAATTAAAGGTGGCATTTGTTGGCACCTTTGAATGTAACACCTTCTACTGTGCCTTCCAAGCGACACAGACTGAAATGGGAGCTGCAGTGGGATATAAACATCCAAGACAAAATAGCAGCACAGAAGGCTTGAAATTATGTCATGTTCATTTCATTAGCACAAACAATAACCTCAGCTTCACCAGTCTGTGTTTTTTTGAGCAACATAATTTATAATAATAAAAGTGGTAGCAGTAGGTTTGCATGGAATCGAGATGAATAGGAATCTGAAATGAAGGGCAACCTGGTAATAAGGGAGAGTTGTTGAAAGCTATTTACGAGGGCATTTTAATGCAGAGTGTGAGAATAGCATGGAGATGGCGGAAGCTTGTAAACAGGAAGAGAGGCATAAATCTCCTGAGCTGTTACCATTGTTTTATCACCCATGTGTTTACGTCTCCAGCCTCACATTTTGGGTGAGCCATGTGCTATGTTACTGGCTTCAATAAAAGGAAAGTAAGTTTGCATTGCAAACTCTTCAGAGTTCTGGGGTGTTTGGATCCAATGGTTTGTTTCAGCCCATTATAAAGGGAAGGGTCTTTTGTAAAATTTGGATTTAGTTCAGAGTGCACATTTCAGGCACAACCAAAGTTTGGAAGTGTTCAGATCTGAGGCAGTAGATTCTACCCCACCTCTACTGACTGTTACTACTATGACTAACTTTATTTATTCATTATAATTTACTACTTGCGTGGCAGCAATGCCTAGAGGCTCCATTTGGATTTGGGGGACCCCATTCTGCTAGTCCAACAAAATGACAGACTCTGCTCGAAAGATCCTGCAGTCTGAGTATACGATGAGAGACAACAGGTGGCTACAACAAACAAACAGATGAAGTCAAGGGACCAGTACAATGATTATGATTAGTTTATTAGGCAGAGATCATGGCACTTCAACTGCCTAGTCATTGTCATAAGAACATAAGAACAGCCATACTGGGTCAGACCAAAAGACCATCTAACCCAGTATCCTGTCTTCCAATAGTGGCCAATGCCAGGTGCCCCAGAGGGACTGGACGGAACCGGTAATTATCAAGTCACTCTTTCCCTGTCGCCCATTCTCAGCTTCTGGTAAACAGGCCACTATCCCTGCCCATCTGGTGAATAGCCATTGATGGACCTATCCTCCATGAATTTATCTAGTTCTTTTTTGCAGATGCCAGAGGAGGTCTGAGATTTTTAGGAGAGATTTAAAGGCTGGATATCATCATGCCCTAGCCTAGATTCCTCATCACCAAGCGCTGGAAGCAATGAACTGTCTTATGAACAGATACATATTTTTTTCAAAAAAGTAACTGATTTATTTGTATGTTTAAAGAGTGACTCATCTTGTTCCCTCATCTTCAGCAGTAAAGAGAAAACAGCATCATTTATTATTAATAGTTCCGGTCAAGTACTCCAAAATAGTATCTGCAAACTTTCTTTCCAATTCTCTGAACAGTTGTTTGATTTGGTCATTGTTAGTCTCTTTGCTATTGTCTTTTCGTGAAGGTCTTTGCTCCTGGGCTTTTGCCTGCTTCAGTGTGGGAAGAATGTTTGTTCTTCATACAGATATCCATATTTTCAGGGGGGACGGGTATATTCACATCCAAACAACAATATTCCCTGTTGGTTAATCTTCAATGGTGAAAAGGTTTAGGCACCCAACCAGAAACAATAGTATGTGATGTAGGTGACCTATCACACATAGCAAACAGTAGAAATGAGTGGTTTCAAACAAGCCATAAAGCTGAGATTGGCTCATGTGAGAACAGGGTCAGAAAAACCAAAAGGACAATCTCCTCACCATTAAGGCAACTGCATGGCGGTTTCCTGTGGGCCATTGGTAGGTGATGCAGTTAAATTAGTTCATACAAAGACTGTCAAGACACTGGGCTAGCACTGAACTGTTTGGGCAGACCCTGCCCCCTTCTTGGGTCCCATCGACTCCGGTACTCCACTGCTGCGAGAGGCACAGACGGAGTCGACGGGGGAGCAGCAGCAGTCGACTCAGCACTGTGAGAACGCCGAGGTAAGTCGACCTAAATACGGCGACTTCAGCTATGCTATTCCTGTACCTGAAGTTGCGTATCTTAGGTTGATTCCCCCCGGTGTAGATCAGGGCTCAGACTCTTTTTAAGAACCTCTTCAATGTAATATATAAAACATTGGCAAAGTATATAATGTATGCAAGACATGCGCGGAGAAGTAGGGCACTTGAGAACCATCTCAGGGGAAGTTTCCCAAGTGTAGCATTTCACATGATTAGATCAAATAATGTTTTACTGAGAAATTATAAATATTAATATAGCACCTGTTTCAATTACTTTCAACTATAGGAGAAGACATGCCCCCGTGTGTACTGTGACACAGAGAGGATGCAGTTCATGACACATCTCACATGTTTATTTTCATGGCCTTTGTAGAATTGCATCAGGCTTCTTTTTTAATTGGTACTCTAGGGTAGGTGTAATGGTAATCCAGTGCTGGTCTCAAGAAGGTGAACTTTCAGAAACTAATCACACTACCTAAAATACCTTCATACACAGTAGGGGTCCAGTCTTGGTAGAGAATGTAGGTTACTGGCTTCCACTTTCTATACCCTGTTTTCTGATATGTAGGTTTCAGGGCCACTAACACTGCCCTGAATTTTCCTTTGATGCTAGCCTTTGACCTTAAAGAGCTCTTGCATGCAAACGATACAGAAAATGTTTGAGAAACAGCCATTTTGTATTGTTTTAACAAGAAAGTTTCAATAAAAGTTATTTTTGCTGAGTAATGTGGTTTTCCAAACTTCTAAAACTGTTTTTTTTTTTTACAAATTACATGAAATCGGGAATCAAACATTGGCACCAAGAAAGAACGTACAAATAGTGGAAGGTTTGCAAAGAATTTAGGTTCCTCATAACTGTCTGCTCAAATTCCATTTAGTACCTTTAGTTGCCAGACACAGGTATAATCCAGCAATTGCACAAATACATGGAGAAGTTCTATATGCAATGTGCCGCAATCACTTGTTTGCAGTGGTAACTGAGGTTGAGATTTTTTAGAGTTAACTGGGGGATTTAGATACACAGATCTTATTAATTATAATGGAAGTTGTGTGTCTAAATCTTATCGTTAGCTTTGAAAATCTCAGCCCAGTACAGAATGACATACTTTATTGAATATCCAGTCGTTACAATCCAGAACAATACAAAATACAGTATACTTTACTGCAATCAAGTGTTATTCCTCTCCAGCTAAAGATAACGTAGGGGGGAAGGGCCAAAATCATGAACTATTCATTACATTCAGCCCACTGGGAAATAAGGAAATCTGAGGAGATAATGTTCTATAGAGACACTCAGGCAGCTGTGTTCTATTACAGATGGGCCCCATATCAAATCTTTGGCTCAAAAAAAGTTCAGGGGATGGAATCTAAACCTAGATCTGAACCTGAGTTTTGCAGCTTGCCCCTATGTCTACAATAGGCAGAACCAAAATATTGGATCTAGATAATCCCTAAAATGAGGGGAAGACTCAGAATCTCAGATTCTCTGTCACTGACAATTTTTAAATCAAGATAGAAAGTTTTTCTAAAAGATCTGCTCTAGAAATTAGTTTGGGGAACTTCTGTGGCCCGTGTTATAGACGATGTCAGACTAGATGATTATAATGCTCCTTTCTGACCGTAGCGTCTATTAATCTGGATCCAAGTTTGATTATTTGGGATTGTCTCCAATTAGTTAAGATTTTTACAGCACAATCTAAACATACTTTCATAGCACTCCTTCTGGAAAGCCTCCCAGACAGCACTTTCTCACAGTTGTGCATTGAGTCCTCAGAAAAGAAGGGTTCTGTTGACACCAGAGGTTGAACACTGGACCACGGAAAGTGATGTAGGTTTGAGCTGTGTGTGCCTGTGCCTAGGAATGCCTCTGGCTACCTGAATTATTCAGGCATTGCGCACATATTCCCTCACCAGCCCGCTGCACCTCCTGTATGGTAAGAAAATTCAGCAGGTCTTAAATCTAGCCCAGGAGCTCAGTGTCAATAGATTACTGCTCCCTCTGTGCCCTATAAGACACTAGTTTGTCACTTGGTCTGCAAATCTGTCTCTAAATAGAAAAATATCTAGGTTAGAGCTCCTTACAGCTGTTACTCGTCTGTAATAGGGAAATTAAATTCCAGGGTAAATGGCAATCCATTCGCCATCTCAGTGCTGCCCACTCCTGAAATGTACAGCTTTTGAAAGCAAGCTACTATTTTTCACTGGCTCCTGAAAGCTACTCATGATGTGGTATCCAAATTGAATTTTAGCTGAATGGCATGTCTTGTCCTACTGTTCTGCCTTTCAGACTCTAAATTCCTTGAGCTAGGAACTGTCTTGTCATTTGGGTCATGTATAGCATCAAGCACACTGTTGGAGTTCAAAAATAATACCTAATATTGACAACACAACTTAATTTAAAATAGGAGTGAACGAAATGTTTAGTGGTCACACGGGATCTTTCATCCATGGCTCTCCTAATGCTTTTGAACTAATTAATGTTCTTTTGACATGTCACTGTGATATAGCTACTACTAAACACACATACCAGACAGGCACTGCGGTGGAACCCCCAAGGCAAGCGGAAAAGAGGCCATCCAAGAAACACCTGGTGACGCGACCTTCAGGCTGACACCACAAAAATGGGCTACACCTGGAACCAGCTAGAGAGAATGACCCAGGATAGAGGACTCTGGAGATCTGTGGTTGGCGGCCCATACCCCGACTGGGGTGACGGGCATAAGTAAGTAAGTAAGTAAACACACATATATTAAAGCTAGATCTATCACTTCAGTCACCAGCAAAAGACTGAAATGCAGCCACTTCTCGGGTAGAACACAACACGTGTTGAACAGTGCCAAGCAACACATTACAAACAGTGTAGAATAGGAAATGAAGAATACCATATTCAGTTAAAATACATGGAAAATTTAGCGAGGTAGAATACAATGGCTTATGTTGGAACTTGTCCAGATTTCTGCCTAGATCTTTAATAGTCTCTAATTGTGAGGCCCTGGGTTTTAAACTTCACCCAGGGTATAGCACCTCCAAGAATCCAGGCAGTAGCTCAATACATATTCAGGAGGGAAACAGCTATCTATTGAATCAAAAGCACCACCTGTGAAGTCTCCCACTCAAGCTTTGACCTGCCACAAGGCAATTTAGTTCAGTGAATTGAGAAAAGTAGTGTCCTGGCGGAAAGCCAGAAACTTGGTTTAAAAAAAAGTAATGCTTTTAATTAGCACTTCCTAATTGTCTGATGGCAATCTCTGGTGTAAATCTAAGGTTATTTTGCATTTACACCTATGTTCCTGAGATCAGAATTTGACCAACAAAATCTAGAGTTATATCAACCAGATGATCTTTGCTCTCAGAAATCACAATATTGAGCTACACTGTGCTCTGTCTGTATAATTTCTAAATGGAAGAAACAATGAATCCAAAAGATAAAAAGATAAGACCTCTTTATGCCACCCTGGCAACACAAGGAACACTTTGAACTAGTGTAAGTGAGGAGTCCTTTCCTTACAGGCCCTGGTATCGGCAAAGCCAAAGAAAAGGAGTCATGGCCAGAGGAGCCATACACACAGGGCCGGCGACAGGGGGGTACAACGGGTACAGCTGTACCGGGCCCCGGACTTCAGGGGCCCCCTGAAGTTCGGGGCGGGTACTCAGCTGTACCCACTTGTCGCCCGGGGCTGTGAGCGAGGCGCGGCTCAGACAGCCGCTGCAGCGCTCACCAGCCCCCTCCCCCGGCACCCAGCAGCCTCCCCCGCCCCCCTTTGCTTCTTCCGGCCGGCCACGCGGCCGCAGCGCATGTGGGGGTTGGGGCCCGCGGGAGATCGGCCGGGGGGGGCCGCGGGCAGTGGGAGATCGGTCCGGGGGGGCCGCGGGTGGCGGGAGACCGGGGGGGGGGGCCCATACGATCTGCCGCACGGGGCCCCAAAATTCCTGTCGCCGGCCCTGCATACACAATCTCCAGCTGCTGGACTAACCCATTGGCAGACATTGCAACTGGCACAATTTAGAGTAGCCTCAGACTGCACCAACGACCTGTGATTCAGATTGCTGCAGAAGTGGTTTAGTGCTAAACAACCATCCTGGCCCACCCATCACAAAAACCAGCAAGGAAAACAGAAAGCCCATTAGAGATTCAATCTGAGCCATATGTTCATCAATGCCTTTGAGCAGGGGGTTGAACAGAGGTCCCTTCCAATCCTCATCTATGATTCTATGATACTACTGCTCAGTGGCAATATATGTGATAAATAAACCTTAAACCTAATTTGTTGTCAGACCTAATTTTAAAAAATCCACGTGGGAAGAAACAAAGAACGACACTGCCATTTATATGAAGAGAAAATTCCATTTGGTCTCCTTTAAAAATCTGGCAGAACTGAGTTCTTAGCAAATTTATTATAAGAAGCAAATAGCCCATATTATTCACCTCTTGAGTTTTTCTTCCTGAGGCACCTATCCTACAATATTAAGGAAGTTTAAACTTCCCAAAGTCATAATAAAAAATTCACAGACTTGAGATGGTGTAAAACTTTATTTGATTCATATGATCCCATCACCCCCTCAAAGTGCAAAGCCATGAGGTAACCAGGTTAGAAAGAAGTTTCCATACAGTTTAATTCATGCCCCCCCCCCATAATACGCTTCCAAAGACCACTAATTAAGTGAGACTCTCTTTCTTCTGCATTTCAAAGATAAATAACTCATATTTGTAGGGTTAATTAAAAGAGGTCTGATAAAATTAGAAGCCCTTGACCCCAAAACTTAATTCTGAATTAAACCCTTTTTGAGGCTTGAAAACTGTGACCGTTTTTTCAGCACTATTTTTCATTTTCATGCCCTTTTGCATTGCCAACTTCCTTCTGCGGTCAGAAGTAATGTTGGAATACCAGGAAAAAAGGCCTATTAATGGTCGTTACGGACTGGGTGAGAGTAGGAAGAATTGGAAATGTCACGTTCTTGTGAGATTTCCAAACTCACTGAGCAGAGTCAAGTTGTTTGGACAGTTCTACATTAGGGTTGGATGATAGGTTCAACTCTTAGATGTCTCCTCAGGTTCACAGGACCCACAGCTGCGCTGAGCTTAGGAGCTGAGGACAGTAGGGGGAAAAGTAGTAACCTGACAAGTTGTTGCAAATTATGCTGGCTGCAACAGTCCCATAGGAACAAACCTCCATCCTAGGATCAGGCTATGAGTTTTGTCCCCTCCTAACCTTTGGGTCTAACCAGACAGCTGATTTTACCCCTGCCCTGGGTGGGGGGGGGGGTGGGGCGCGGGTGACTGAGCTGCCCTTTTAGGGCAGCCTTCTGGCTGCAGAGCCTCAGCGATGCAAAACAGCTACCCGCGGGGCAGGCCTCTTGTTGGGCCAGCATGTTTTGATGTTCACTAAGGCACTTACATGGCCCCTCCACTGCAGTATCTGAGCATTTCACAATCTTTAAGGCATTTCTCCCTGTGAGGTAGGGTAATGCTATTAGCATAATCTCACAGATGAGGAATAGAGACGCAGAGAAAAGAATTAATTTGCCCAACATTACACTGGAAGTCTGTGGTAGAATAAGGATTTGAACCTTGGCCTCCCAGCACTGCACCACCCTTCTTCTCTGTGAATACTGTACTAGGTTGATTCAGCTTTACAATTATCCGACGATAGTGGGTATTAGCCCACGAAAGCTTATGCTTCAATACTTTAGTTAGTCTTTAAGGTGCCACAGGACTCTTTGTTATCTTTACAATTATGACAACATGGGCCAGGGAGCCTATTTCAGATAAATATACAGCAATGAGAAAGGAAAGAGACCAGAATAAGAAATGAAAATGTCCATTCCATTTTATTTTTCTTTACGCACAAAAATAAATAAATAAATATTCTAAATACATTGAGGAAAGATTTTAGTCTCTCCTCCCTTTGGTCAGAGAATTAGAGATGAAGGACTGTGAATAGCAGGGATGTTAAACAGTTTGTCTGCATCACACATGAAGACACTGGCTGTATGCCTACATCAGAAATCAGATGCCCTGGGATGGAAGTACAGGAATTAAGATGTGCATGGATAATACCTCCTCTGGTTATTAACAGATTAGAATCTGTTTAGATGCATAAGGTACTAAGGCAGATGCACTTCCATCTTCAAGCGTTAAAGGGATTCAGTAAAGACATTTGAGAAACTTCAGCAGACAAGCTTACTAATCTCCAGAGACCTCCCAGAAGCATGGAGGAAGGGCATATGTAAGGAGAAGAACTGCATTTCCTCAGGCGTGAACAGCTTGGCTGCCAGAGCTGCTAGACTCTGCAAAGGGAACTTCCAAGGTAGGGGGACCTGCAGGGAGTGGGGGTTAGTAGAAAGCAGCAGAACATGGGGGCAGGGGAAACTGAGCTATGTTGGTTGGGGATGCAGGAGACTGAGACGCAAGGAGCTGTGGGAAGGTTGTGCAGAAAGAGGGACAGAGCGGTAGCAGTGCTGGGAGCTAGACAGAGGGAGCAGAGGAGAATAACTTGATAAACCTGAACCTGAAGAGAAGTCCAGTCCAGTTTTTGAGGGTAGGCCAATGTTTCACTCAGTCCCTGTTTTTCCTCTCTCATGTCTCTGGCCCTACTTTTCACTACAGCTGAGCATCCCCAGATATGAATAATGAATGCCATGCCGTTGGTGTTATGATATCGGACTGCAATCAGTCTCTGTTCTGGAACCAAAGGCCTGGGGTTTCCCTTCTGCCACTGTCTCCCCTGTGCCTGTCCATTCTGAGCAGATGGAAATGCAAACACAGACATGTCCCCCTGCCACCCACACCACACATTTTTGTTTGATTGTCTCATCCCTTTCTGTTTGCTGTTCTTGGAAGCTGCATTGCAGCATCACGCCTCCTCCATCCTGAAGGAGTTTACCTGAGAAAAAAAGGCAAATTTCCAGAGTAAATCCTGAAAAGCTCCTAAAAAATCCCCTGTTGCTCAGGCTTTGCAAACAGGATCAGTAATTAGATAGTAATTAGATAGTCTGAAAAAATGAGCAAATTCATACTAAAAACTTCACCATGGGGGTGAAGAGAAAATGGGTGCCTGAGAAGAGAACGGAAGGTTTTAGAAGTGTACCACACAGGACAATAGAAATGAGAAACAAAAAGGGCAAAGGGAATAAGACCAGCAGCACAAACTGAGAGAGAACTGCAGGATTTGGTGGAGGCCGGGATCTATAATCACAGACATGAAAAACGTTCCCTTGCACTTATAATATGGTCTACTTTTAAAATAACTCTAACGCATCACAGATGACTTCATCATTGCTTCAGGTTCCTCAATAAGCCAAGTACATCAGGCACAAGGTTCCTTCCATGCTGCTCCTCCTACCAGGGAAGAACATCAGCAATCAGAGGAAGGTTTCTATGTGTCAGTGCAGTGAATGGTGCTAAATTAAGGCTGTGGGCGACAGATTTATGTTACCAATCTGCCTGTGGCTTCAGGTGATTAGGCTGAGGCTGCAGGATTTTTAGGAGCGGAGATAAAGGAACAGACCAAGTGACTAAGTATTAAAGCCTTATTAACCGAACAACAGCGGTGAGTGTGGGGTGCGCCCCACTTTACTCAGAGGAAGGAAGTGTTAGTGCCCGAGCCCTAACCCACTTTCATACTCACACATGTACAACCCAAACCCCGCCAAGCCTGGGTGTAATGTAAGAAGAAGCCGGGGAAGGGTGGATGAGTGTTCTTTCCCTATGCACAGGTCGTTCAGGGTCCACTGTAGGTCTCCGACTTGCTTTCACTCTTGGGAGGGTTTCTAAGTTCTGGGTTTTCCTGGGGGCATCTCAGCCGGGAGAGCCCTTTCATCCCCCGTGCTCTTTGCACCAGTCCACACCAGCTTTTTGCAGCTTTTAAAAACTTTTCCACAACTCACCGGCCTCAGGGTCACGTGACAGACTGTTGATTTTAACCGGGGCAACCTTTGCAAGTTTGTAATTTTTTAGTTTTGTTTAATTTTTTATTTTTTTATGGCCAGCTGGGGTTGGGATGCAGACTTTGGCGGCTTGGCACGCAGAGAGTGTGTGTCTGTGTGAGTCGGCCTTGAGGGCTGGCAGATCTCTATCTCTGGGCCTGGCTGAATTTTTTCATTAAGTCGTTCCCTTCTCCCTCAGCCTCTCGCAGCCTGCAAAGGGATTTTTCATTCCACACTTACACCTTTAACACTTCCCCACCGACAATCCAATAAACCTAAAAGCGTTAGCAATATACACCGCTGGTGCTTACCCAAGGGACCCTATGGGGGGGGGGGCAATTCTAATTGTGACAAAACACAGTATCTGGACCAATTCCCAATGCCTCATTCAGATCTCCTCATGTTAACACTGACAAGAGATGAGCAAGTAACCCTGTATGGATCTGTAGTGGAGCGGCTGCCCCACTTCTGAAGGACAGGGGTTAAAACAGCCAAGCTAGGCTGATTGGAGTGGCAGCCACAGCTGTGGCCAGCTCAGTCAGGGCTCAGCTGGCCCTTAGAAGAGGGCTGGGGCCAGAAGCTGTAGGAGTTGCACTCTAGCCCTGAAGTGGGAAGGGCTAGCTGCCTGAGAGGAAGTACCTGAAGCAGTGCAGGGGAATAGGGCAGGGGAGCTCCAGCCTGGTAAACCCCCAGGCTGCAGGCCTTGCTGAAGGCCTTTAAAAAGGTACTGGGACTGCAGAGGGGCAGCCCGAGTATAAGTGAAGGCAGCAGGTCCTAACCCTCCTTGCCACTGATGATTGGCCATTACACACTACATTCTGCCCCAGTGAGCGGGGGCTAGATGATGATTAGCAGTGGCCAATGAGACAAGATGGGTTTAGAGGGTTGGGGGTTCCCCTGGGAGACCCAGAGTTTGAGGGTAATGCCAGATAAAAGAGAAAAGGACACAGCGGTCTAGGATGGATACGGGAGCCAGCGGCAGGCAAGACATCGGATTATAAGGTGGCACTCCGAGGGCTGGAGAGCTAATTCCCGAGGTGGTGCCACGCCGGTGAGTGCCACGCTGGAGAGCTAATTCCAGAAGGAGGTGCCACGCCGGTGAGTCTTCAACATCACTACAGTACCATATGAAAAAGATACCCCTAACTTAACCCCCTTTCCCCCTGCAAACAAATAATACATTCCTATGGCATAAATAGGATGTTCCTATGCCTAGACAGCAGCACTTGCCGGTGATAACCATCCAGGCCTTTTGCTGTATCTCTGTGTTCTTTTGACATATCATCTCTCTCATTTGCCTACAAGAGATGGGAATTAGAACAAAAAAAAAGTGAATAGCATTCTATTGCCCTAAGCGCATCCTTACTCACTGCAGATCCTTGTTCTCCTCAATGAACAGCTGGTTCGCTGTTAATAGATCATTTGCTTGTGATTAGCAAGGGAAAAATATTTCTCTCCAACCCCCAATATTCAGTTTCTGTGCTGGCTTCTGGCGCTCAGAACTCTTAAAGCCAAACTCCCCCTGTGACCTGTTACCACTTGATGATATTACTCATGAATAGGTAATAGAGTTTTTTCCTATTCCAGTTTTGTTCCACGATTCAGCAAAGTACACTAGCACATGCCTAACGTTAAGCATGTGACTAGTTCCATTGAATTCAGTAGGGTTACTCGCTATGAAAGCCTGTAGGAGAACACTTTAACCTGCCTGGGCATACAATTGCAGACCTCAAAACAGCCATCCTGCAGCAAAAAAACTTCAAAACCAGACTCCAAAGAGAAACTGCTGAGCTCCAGTTCATCTGCAAATTCGACACCATTAGGTCTGGACTTAATATTAGCTGTGAATGGCTCGCCAATTGCAAAAGCAGTTTCTCCTCTCTGGGCGTTCACACCTCCAGATCACCTGCTTCACCACCCCCACTAATTGAATTTACCTTGTTTTCTTGCCTGCATATTTATGCCTGCCTCTGGAGATTTCCACAACATTCATCTGATGAAATGCGTCTTAGCCCACGAAAGCTCATGATCCCTAAAATCTGTTAGTCTATAAGGTGCAACAAGACTCTTTGTCGCCTTAAAGTTAGTACATGCTTTAGGGGTCTCAGATATTATTTTAAAGATGCTTTTTGGTTTTCATAATGTCTTCTCTAAGCCAATAGTGGGAGGAAGCAATCATTTTAGAGACAAAAAAAAAATCCAAAAAACACTGAGGTCAGGATTCAAAGTGTATGATTTTGGTTTCCATTGAATTCTTGACACCCTTCCATCCATCCACAAGATCTATGGCTTAACTAATTCCTCAGCTTCACTGACACATTTTTGAAGTTGCTATTGATTTATAGATCGATATCCGAGCAATTGAAACATGTCTCCTCATCATAAACTCTACTTGCTGGAAGTCAAAATTGAATCTAATTGAATGATTTCATTATTTGTAAAACCAGGAAGGTGGGAAAACCAACCCCCCCCCCCCCCCCAAAAAAAATCCTCAAACACATTTTGCTATGTTAAAAGCTATTTTTCCTTTACTGCTTAAAATGATGACAGTCTTCACATGTCACACAGCAGGAAGATACGGAAAACATTTATCATAGGCCCCCTAGCTCTGTGCCATAAGAAGGAGTGTGTAACTGGATTCCAAATAACATCAAATCCCAATGCAGAACAAAAGACTGTTCTGATACTGCTGATGAGCCAATATAGTTCCTAGCATTAACTCTGAAATTAATTTTGCCCTTTCCCAAAGAATAGACATGAAAAGTAATCCTGGGTACACAGGCAGACACCAGTGTACTTCACTTGTTGAGTTACACCAGGCAATTTATACATCTCGATCATGAACGGTAAGGTTAATCTGTAGATGACAGAATTTCAGGCATATCTGGAGTTGGGGGGTGGGGTATGTTATAAGCCACATGAAGTGGAAAAAAATATGAAATGATTTGGAAACCATTTATATAATCTCAGTGAACTGTAGCCAGGGGTTTGAGAACAAATAAACGTATCCAAACATTCAGCATTGCTTCTTATCTTGTTTGTTTATTTAATTTCTACATTAGCCATTTTAGACTGAGAAGTAGCTGGGTTTATAAAACAAGGATCAATGTATCAAAGTCTCATTTGAAACTGATCAGACTACTCCTGGTAATAATCAGTCTGTAAACCATACTGAGCCCAAAATAAATAAATGGCATTTCTAGGTCATAATTCATCCAAGGATCTTAGAGTGCTTTGCAAATTTTAATGAATTTAACCTCACACGTCCCATACCTGGAGATAGCCACATATTATCATCCTCGGTTTAAAAAGAGAGACAGAAAGGTTTGATGACCTACTCTAGGCCACACTATGACAGAGTTGGGAACAAATCCTTGGAATCACAGAATCATACAATATTAGTGTTGGAAGAGACCTCTGGAGGTCATCTAGTTCAATCCCCTGCTCAAATCAGGACCAACACCAACTAAATCATCCTGGAATCCTGACATTCCCCCATCTCCTAGTTTAACCACTAGACCTAAATCAATTTCCTGCATATTTTCTAGACTTCTCAAACCAGGTTACCATTTCTTGCCATCTGTACTGCCATATGCTTACAATTTACATAGGAATATTATGGTGTCAATGTCAATTTTGCTGTTACAATATAATATGGCAACATTATGAAAATACAGTAAGAAATTATTTCTGAAATGCATTAATATTATTCTTTTATGGAGTGGGCCAAGATACATAACTGTGATGTTCCTCACTAAATATAACAGGGTTTTTTAAATCTCTGGGTCTATTTTCCATTTATTCTGGTCTTTATGTTTGTCACATTATGTATGTAATGAATTTTCATTTTGTACATCTTGGAGAAATCTCTTTTTCAATAGTCAAGGAAATACTATCCTTTTGTTTCCCCACCTAATAATTCAAATGCCAAGGCAGTATTTTTCAGGTAGAGAGGAAATGATGTTTTTGAAGATTGTATTCCATGCAAAGTAATTCAAAGTACATTACATTTCTTCCATGGTGAAATCCTTGATCACCGGTTTCTTCTTTCTATTAATAAGCTGTTATCAGTAATAGTAAAATTTGATTTCTGTGAGAATGCTGCAAACTTACAGCTGAGAGTGGAACTCGCTTGGATCGACTGCACCTCAGCCTGATGAAGCTCAAAAATTAGAGGGTTCCTTTCCTCCAACCCCATCAAATAAATAAAAACATAACCAGAGTGTTATTATCACCTAGCTGATGTTACTATATGGTGGGTTCATAACCAGCTGGAAAACCTTTCCAGAGAGTAGCTATCAGTGGTTCACAGTCATGCTGGAAGGGCATATCAAGTGGGGTCCCACAGGGATCAGTTCTGGGTCTGGTTCTATTCAATATCTTCATCAGTGATTTAGTTAGTGGCATAGAGAGTACACTGTTAAAGTTTGTGGCGATACCAAGCAAGGAGGGGTTGCAAGTGCTTTGGAGGATAGGATTAAAATAAAAAAATAATCTGGACAAACTGGAGAACTGGTCTGAACTAAATAGGATGAAATTCAATAAAGGACAAATTAAAGGAATTAGGCCTGGTCTATAGTACGTGATTATGTTGAATTTAGCTGCATTATATCGAAATAAAACTAGATCCATTCACACAGCCAACCCGGTTTCATTGACTTAAAGGGCTCTTTAAACCAGTTTCTGTACTCCACCTTGGCAAGGGGAGTAGCGGCAAAATCAGCATTGCTGTTCCGAATTTGAGTTACTGTGGATGCAATTCAACAGTATTGGCCTCCAGGAGCTATCCCAGAATGCTCTATTGTGACCGCTCTGGACAGCACTCTCAACTTTGATGCACAACCTCTCTCCTGAGGAAGAGTAATCCTAATAAATGAACGTACCCCAAGTAACGGGCAAATCTGGTAACACTGGCATAAAATAGACCTCGCTATGGAGATATTATTTGTGGAGACTACAAATCCCACCATGCAATCTTCCTGGACCATGGATATTACGCACTTACTGTGCCAAATTCTCCTCTCAGTTACCCCATTGAAGGCAGGGATGAGGTGAGTGGAAAAGAGATGAAGCACGGAGGGCCTACTTTCTTAGCAAAGAATTTTCTGTGAACTCAGTGGCATGGGTCAGCTTTTCTGCTGTGAGAAATTTTACAGCAACATCTGGAGGGACACCACCTCTGGAGTCCCAACAGAATCATAACCGTCATAATGAAGCTGCATGGAGCTGCATGGAGCTTGCTGATGCTGAATCCTGGCTCATTACAGCCTCAAGTGGAATACTTGTTTCTGCTTAAATCACAAACTAACAGCTCTGTGCAGCCCCAACTAAAAGCCTCACTGACCAATATCCTGCTGAGTATCCATATCATAAAAACAGGCTAGTGTCAGATCTTAATGCTGAGCCAGGCAGCTTTCCACATTGTTTGATTTTCAGAGAGCAGGTTAGATTGAATTTGATGGCTTGGAATTGGTCACTTTTTTCTTCCTAAACATCTGCCACACGCAGACTGGAAAATTAAATACGCTCTCCACCCAGCTGGCAGGAGTCAGTTAATTATTCAGGACAATAATGGGGTTTTTAAAACAAATTAAACAAGTCAGCAAAGTCACTGTGCTGGGGGAAAGTGTGTGAGGGTGCCAGGGAATAAACAGGGCGAAGAGGGACACCAGCAGTGCAATCTGCTCATAGTTTCACCTCTGGTCTAGCGCATGGTCACTCGAGAGGCAGCATGGTTGGCAGGAAGGTTTGCAATGGCAGGAAGCAGGAGGGCCTGAGTTCCATACCTGCACTTTTGCTGACTCACTATGTGGCTTGGGGAAAACCACTGTTTCTCTCTGCCTCAGTTTCCCCCCATAAAATGGGGATGATGATAATATGTTTATCATGGAGCCCCATGAGGATTCTTTAATTAATTTTTGTCAAGTGTTTAGAACCTATCAAGTGTTATGTATTTGATCCAAAGGCCACTAATATCATTGGGAAAACTGCCATTGACTTCAATGGGATTTGGACCAGGCCCTTTATAAATGCAAACTATTAGTATTAATAAGAGAGAGAATCCTCTTGTAATCATAATGTAATTATCTCCATTGCAAGCCTTGTCCATGGCGCTAAACACATGTTATAAACAATAAGGAATGAAACTGAACAATTACCTGATGAGCCGACTTCAGTAGTTTTCTCTGCAGTTAACTCAGGTCTCCTGACTCCCAGACCTGCACTTTCAGCAGTAGCATGGTCTAGTAGTGCAGCTAGGATGAGCTGGGCTGGAGATGGGAAGCAAAGAAATCTCGGAGTTACTCTTTAGTGTCTCAGTTTTCCTAGTTTAAAGTATTCATTTTCCATAATGGCTGTAAAGAAAACCTTTAAAAGATTAAATGAGTTGTCTGCCTGAGTTTGCAGGCAGCCTGAACTGACCTATCTATTTCAGTGGGTGCTGACTTAGTGAGCAGTGATTAGACTACAAATGTCAACATCATTAACTAGTTCACTTCTCCACAAAACTCCTAAGAAAGGAAAGGAAGTATCATAGGATGAAGAGTTACACCTTCATTCCCCAAGTGGGGGCTGGGTGTATGTGAAAGGAGAGCTGGTGGGAATCAAAGGGGTATCAGTTAAGATCCCTGACTCGCTGTGTGACCTTGGCTAAGTCACTTAACTTCTCGGCGTCTCAGCCCTGTTATAAGATGATTCTCCAGCTTCCCACTTTTGTAAAGTGTTTTGAGATCCTTGGCTAAAAGGTATACGTGCAAAATATTCATGATAATTAATTATTAAGAACAACCAGAATTTGCTTCCTCTGCTATCCAGAAGCATATGACTATGGGTTTCTTTGTGATCTGCCTGGCCTCATCTATAAAATACACAATCAGAGGGATATCTTAGAGGTGACAGAGTGTATCCCAATTTTGACTGTGTGTGTGGGGGGGGAGTGTCACCTGTTACTTGTTGGGCAATCTTGTGTTTAAGGCCATCTCAAGAAAAATAAAGTACCATGGTATGTCATTTAATTAATTAATTTATTTTGCTGACCTCTTTTCTGCATTATATTTCCACTTGTTTTGTGCTTCATTAAATTTGCATGATGCTATCTAATCTTCAGTGCCTTTTAGTAAGGTTGCCAGGAATTAATCCTACATAAATTGGAAATAGCCCTGTAAAATAATAAGCAGGTTTTTACTGGCGTTGCTTATCTCACTGTAAAGCAACACAATTAGCAGATGAGATGACAGAAAAATTAGAGAGGTTGCTGTTGTAAGGGGGGGGGGGAAAGGAGGTGTACATAGACACACAGAAAGATAAACTGGGAAAGCATAATTTGCCCACAGCACCACAAGAGTAAAGATGATGACACTACTGAGCATAAGACAGAGGGAAGGTGTGGTATGATTGTAGAAATATTCACTATACACATCTTCATCTGTCTCTATGCTGATTTGCTACTTACTAAGAATACATCACTCAATGTTATTTCTTTGCCAATGAATTTTTATCTGAGTGATTTATAGCCAACTAAGTTGTGTGTTATCTGCTAAGGAGAGCTGCTTGGGAATTTTCTAAAAAAAAATTCAATCCAAAAATATAAGTTTGTCAAAACCAAAACTGTGGGAAAGGGTCAGTTTAAACAAATATCCTATTTCAAAAATAATTTGAAAAAAAACCCAACGTTTTGAAGCAAAACAATTAGTTTTCCAGTTCAAATCAACTTTGTTTAGAAATTTTAGTTAATTTATAGTAAATAAAGATTAAAAATGTCAAAAGCAAAACAAAACAAAATATTGATTGACCTGGTCCAAGAAAAAAAAAAGTTGGTTTGTCAGATGGTGAAACTCTTGGGAGGTTTCAACTTCATCCAGATTTAGAATAGAAAAAAAATTCAAATTTTGGAAAACTGTCTCAGGATGGGAAAACTGTTTCCCACCCAGCTCTAATTTAGCATCCAGAACACTCTACAGTTTTACTTTCAGTTCTTCCTTTCCACATATAATTAAATTCCAAAGCATTCAAACCCCAAAACACCACCTTAAAACTTGCCGCTGCTAGAGATGTGCTGAATTAATCTCCCTAGATCTAAACATGTTTAAGATTTAAGGCATGTTTGAGACATGACAAGGAAGTATTGCAGAAAGGGATTCCGGGGTCATAGTGAACTACAAGCCAAATATGAATCAACAGTGTAACACTTCCAAAAAAAGCAAATATCATTCTGGGATATATTAGCAGGAGTGTTGTAAGCAAGCAATGAAAAGTAATTCTTCGGCTCTACTCCACGCTGATTAGGCATCAACTGAAGTATTGTGTCCAGTTCTGCGCGTCACACTTAAGGAAAGATGTGGAGAAATTGGAGAAAGTCCAGAGAAGAGCAACAAAAATGACTAAAGGTCTAGAAAACTGGGAAGATTGAAAAAATGATTTGGTCTAGAAAAGAGAAGACCAAGAGGGGAGACGATAACAGTTTCCAAGTACATAAAAGACAGGAAGGAGGAGGGAGAAAAATTGTTCTGCCTAACCTCTGAGGATAGGACAAGTTAAGAAGCCTCGGTCTTAAATTGCGGCAAAGGAGGTTTAAGTTGGACATTAGGAAAAACTTCCTAATGGTCAGGGTGTTTAAGCATTGGAATTTGCCTAAGGAGTTTGTGGAATCCCCATCGTTGGAGATTTTTAAGAGCAGGTCAGACCAACACCTGTCAGGGATGGTAGATAATACTCAGTCCTGCCATGAGGGCAGGGGGACTGGATTAGATGACCTCTCGAGGTCTCTTCCAGTACTAAGATTCAGATCTGAATTTTACAACATGGACTGTCCTTAGTTGCCAGACATCTTGGGTGAGAGCTCCAGCTGGGAAGTAGCTCCTGGACCAAACTGTGATTTCACTTCCAGTGGTTTCAATCAGGAGTCACTAAATGAGCAGGTGTAAAACTACCTTAGGTTTGGAATCAGGCATTCTGGGTGAAATCTTGCCTCCACTGAAGTCAATGACAAAAATTCCACTGACTTCAACAGAGGCCGAATTTCAGCATCCATGTTAAAGCGTAGATGTTAACTTATAGAGATGGTTGAGGGAAGAAAGAGGAAATGTGGGATTTTTTAAAAAAATGGTACCCTTGCCCCAAACACACACACATTTTAAATTATAAAGAAAAATGCATTCAACCTCCCTGCACACGGCAAAACATGATGGAGGTTAAGCAATTCATGGCATGAACCAATTTGTTTGTACTCATATAGAGAGGTGAACAGGTGCTTCTTTCTGTTTTTACACTGCAGTTTTCTTCCTTGGAGGATAAGCTTTCATAGTTCCTGGAAACCAGTATCCCGCAGAGACTTTTCTCCAGACAAAGAGGCTTTTTCTGCTGCATACAGATCCTGGGAAGAAATGATTTCTTCCTTTTAATAGATACAAAGATTAAAAGCCCCAGTTTACTAAAGGACAACATCATATACAAATATTAATGCAAGTAAGTGCCCTCCATCCAACATTCACGAGAGTAAAGTGCCCACAGAAATTCTCTCTACTCTGATAAAGATTGTTTTATGGCGAGTCTCTCTCTTACATAGTTAGAGAAAACAATCCTGAACCTGATTATGACTTTGTAGTGTGACATTTCCCTCCTTTCCGTTGCCCTAGAAAACAAATGTCCCCCTGGCCTCTTCCCTAAATTCAAATGAGATTTGCCTGGATTTTTTTAAATCACTAGTGCTGTTGCATGTCTCAATTTTTGGGCACTCAAGTTGAGAGACTTTAAAGGGTTCTGATTTTCAGAAAATGCTGAACACTTGCCTTTGAAAATCTGGTCCCATTAAGGTATTTCAGGTTGGGTACCCAAATATGGAAGCAATGAAAATGACCAGTCACTTTTGAATAACTTCACTATTAGTCTGACTTAAAGGTCTTGGATAGGGTTTACTGTAGAAGGCGTACAACAAAAGACAGTGCTGCCTAGTAGTCAGGCAACGGTTGGCAGGATATCTCCACACTGAAGGACAGTCCAGTCCTTCAGTGCCCCCCTCCCCAGGATTTCTAATCCTCCCCTTTAGCACAGGGACTTTGAGGGCTGGGGTCTTTGAACAGTCACAGTCTTTTCCAGCTGGCCTTTCACCAGAGGTAAAGGCTCTTGTTGTATTGTTTTCTGTCCTGGGCCCAATGGTGGGTAGCTACACCCAACACCTTAGGGTGCTAAGCCCCTGCCCTCATCCCCCAGACCACTTCCTAACCCCACTCTTCTTCAGCTTCCCAGAGTAAATCACTCCAATCAAGTCTCTGACCCACTCACTTCATCCCCTGCTTCTCCTTTGTGGGTTTGCACAGGTCTGCGTTGTCCGTCCAGGGGATGAGCTCCTGTGCACTACTTTCTGCTCAGAGCAGCCACCTGCTCCCTTCTGCTGACTGCCTTGGAACAGCTCTGTTCCTCTTTCGAAAGCCCTGCCTCCAGCCTGTGCAGGCTTCCCAGGGATGTCTGGGTGGGGCTGGCTGGGCTTAAGGTTGTTCCTTAACCCCTTGCTCTCCAGTGCAGCGTTTGTATACCCCATCACAGAACCCAGGTCCCATGGGATGTGGGCTCTTAACTCCCTTATTTTCCTTTGAAAATCCCAGCTTTAGGTATTCAAAGCAAAATCATCGTACTGACTAATCTGTTTATTGTTTGATTTGAGAGATTTAGGAATGCATGTCCGTTTTACTGAATACCTAGTAAAGCTGAGCTCTGGCAAATTTGTAATTTAGGTTTCTCTTTTATCCAGTCTTTCAGAAAGGTTGATGTGTATATATGAGATCAAGTGACTTAGCACTAGCTAGACACAAGGCTCCTCAATAGTTCGCCCCAGAATTACTCTGGCACCCTGACTGCTTGCTGCAATTATTTTGTGTCAGAAAGCCTTTGCATTTCAAAGAAGGTTAAAAAAAAATCTCTGTATATTGTTTTTGCTAGAGAACTACTTTGACCTGTTGGTTAACTGTGTGTTCACTCAGACATTTTGTAAAAGGCATTGGTCAATATTTTCCAACCTGGACCCTTAAATAATCAGTCTGATTTCAAAAGTGCTAAGCACTCACAAATTTCATTGCGATGGGAATTGTGTGAGGACAGAACCTCTGAAAAATCAGGCCACTTATGCAGGTGCCTAAATTTAGATTTGGCTGCCTAACTTTAGGATTCCAAGTTTGAACATTTGGACCTATGTGATGTGTCCAAGATTGTATAGCATGGTAGTCAGGAAAAGGACTCACATCTCCTGACAACCACTTTCCTAGTGTAAGCATTAGATAGACTACCATGCTTGGCAATACATTAAGTAAACAGATACATTTGGGCAACGTCTGCTCCAAGTACATCTATTTAAAACCTGAGTCAATCAGTTTCCAATGCTGAATGAGTGAAACATTATTAGCATGTCTAGAAACAGGCAGACAACAAGCAGTCAGGAGCAGGAATGCAGAATGAAATGAGGCCCAATCCTGCGCCTATTGATCTTAAGGGTGAAATTCATTGATTTCAATTATAGGAGGATAATGCCCTCTGTCTGATGAGCTTCTAGCACTGGCAGCCTATGTAAGTACCCCTGAAAAGCCTGTCTGATTTCACAAACACCTGAAAAGACTTGAGGGATCAATACTAAATTAAGAAAAATAAACACTCTGTGACAGCTGAATGGCACAGATGCTGGCCCTCAGACGATGCAATTTCCTGTGAGCATAAGGCAGTAATTTAGTTGGGGAGTTGATCTTTTCCCTCATTTTCAATGCAGTGATGAACTGCCTCATGGGATCATCCTGCTACTTTTAACACCAGGTAACTGTCATTTCCTTAAGCCTATAGCACTTCTAACCACATGATGGTGTTTCTTTTCATTCAGGAGCATGCATGATACATAGGATGGTTTATCTATGCTCCTCTGACTGAAATTGCTTTTCTAGTGTGTTTCATACTCAAAGTATCCCAAAGCACTTAAAGATCAATGCATTAGACAGTAGTAATGTTTATTGAAGACAGAAGACTAGTCGTTTTGTTGATGGTCCAACACTGATGATGATGATGATATTATTGCAATTCTCATCTAAGCCTGCACATGTGACTGAAATATGAACCCGCTGATGCACAGAGTTGGTCACACTGAGGGCATAGGAAGTCCATATCTATGATGTTTGTTGATGCAGCTCTGTGGTACCTTTCATGTGCAGCCTGGAGATGATTCTGTTGATTCCACTCAAATCTGTTATATGCTGATTTTGTCAGAGACCAACAGTGGGTCCTCTTCTGATGAGTTCTTTGAGACTGATGCTATCCCACTGGCCACTGCTCTTCAGGTTATCTTTGAACCATGTATATGGATAATCCTTCATTCTTTTCCACTGCCTCAGCTCCCCACACAGGATCTGTTTTGGGAGGTGGTCTTGCATTCTGATGACATGTCTGGTCCACCTAAGTTGTACTCTCAATAGCATTTCCTCAATACTGGTTGTGTTTGCTCTTGCAAGGACCTTAATATTGGTCACTCGGTCATGCCAGTGCTCATTATTGAGCAGAGAGCACACATGTGGAATTGCTCAAGTTGTTTAATGTGCTCTATATAAAGAGTCCATGTTTCAATCCATTCAGGAGAAATGTTAGGGTCCACTGCACTGTAGATGTTCAATTTGGTGGAGAGATTGTTACATTGGTTAAGAACTTTTGTATACAGCTGGCCAAGGTCCTGAATGGCTTTACTAATTCTTGGGGCAATTTCCTTATCAAGGGAACCATCATTTGCAATGGTGCTGCCCAAATACTTGAATTCATCCAGATTTTTTAGTTGTATGCCTTGGATGAAGATGGCTGATGATGGGGAATTGAAATGAGGTGCTAGTTGAAACAAGACCTCTCTCTTACTGAGACTGATGGTTAGGTGAAAGGACTGGGATGCTTCAGAGAATCTATCAGCAATGACCTAAAGGTTGCTATGTCTATGGGTCATCAAAGGTGCAGTCATCTGCATAAACTGCCTCAACAAGAAGTCCCTCCAGCATCTTGGTCTCAGCATTGAGCCTTTGAAGATCAAAGAGGGAGCCATAGAGTCAACAGTGGATATATATCCCCTGATCCAAGTCCCTTGCGACATGGCTAAGGTCACAGGCAAAGAACAAGTTGAACAGCACTGGAGCAAGTACACAGCCTTGCTTCACTTCACTCAAGATTTCAAATGTGTCAGAAAAATCACCACTGATGAGCACTTGCACTGTTATGTGGTCATGGAACAGATGGATAATTTATATGAACTTCCTTGGGCAGCCCAGTTTATGCAGAATACCTCATATACCCTCTCTGTTAACTGTATCAATGGCTTTGGTCAAGTCAATGAAGACTGCATAAAGGTCCATGTTCTGCTCTAAAAAAATTTCCTGGACCTGCCTTATGACAAAAATCTTATCTATAGTACTACGACGTGGTCTGAAACCACACTGCAATTCTGGCAGATTTTCCTCAGATATGTTTGCAATGAGTCTATGCAGTAAAACGTGAGGTATATTTTCCCTGCTGTACATAGGAGAGAAATGCCTCTGTAGCTTCTGCGGTCAGCTTTGCTGTCTTTGATCAGTAAAACAATAATAGCATCTTTGAAACTTGTGGTGTTTCTTCTTCCCAAATGCTACTCAAGATGTTGTGAAACTCCTCAATAGCCTTTGGCTCTGCTGCTTTATAGTGATTTGCTGGAATATCATCCTTTCCAGATGCCTTGCCAGCGTTCAATTGTTTGTGGCTTTCATGAGTTCTTCAACTGATGGAGGGAGGTCGAGATACCCTTTGATGGGTTTCTAGGATAATTGATCAAGGACATGCCGCTTGATTGTGGATGGTCTATTGAGTAGACCTATTGAAGTGTTTAGCCCATCTCTGTATGATTCCTTTCTTGTCTTTGATGAGGGTTATGCCATCTGCCTACTCCAGGGGAGCTGTGCCAGTATTAGATGGTTCATAGATTGTTGGGAGGGGAGTCAATGAACAACCTTGCATTGTTTGCATCGGCATAATGCTGAACTTCTGCTGCTTTGCTTTCCCACCACTCATCATGCATTCGCCTCAGTTCAAACTGCTTTATAGCTATGTAAACCTATCTATCCTTGAGATGGAAGTGTGAATGTTCTGCCATTCAACAAACACTTTCTGCTTGTCACTTAGGAGTTTGAAAATGTCCTTGTTGTTCTCATCGAGCCCATCCTAGTGTACACTTTTTGGGGGGGGGGCAGCACTGATTTAGCTGTGTCAATAATCAGAACTTTGAACTGGTCCATTTTTCTATTGGATTGCCCGCAAGGCAGTTTCCCTATCTCACCAAGAGCAAAGGACCCATCAGCTACCTGACAGGTATATGGCGGGTATGAAGTAGAACACACACAGGGCATGGAACATCCAGGGCTCAAACTTCATCCACGGGTGGGCAAACTTTTTGGTCCAAGGGCCACATCTGGGAATAGAAATTGTATGGTGAGCCATGAATGCTCACAAAATTGGTGTTGGGGGTGCAGGCTATAGGGTGGGGCAAGAAATAAGGAGTTCAGGACGTGAGAGGGGGCTCTGAGCTGGGGCGGAGTGGGATGTGGGGGAGGGGGGAAATGAGGGCTCTGGTTGGGGGTGTGGGCTCTGGGCTGGGACTGAGGGATTTGGAGTATGGGAGGGGATCAGGGCCGGGGGTTGGGGTACAAGGGGAGGCTCAGGGGTGCAGGCTTTGGGCAGCGCTTACCTCAAGCGGCTCCCAGAAGCAGCAGCACCATGTCCCTTCTCCGGCTCCTACACAAGGCACAGCAGCTGTGCACACTGCCCCATCTGCAGGCACCGCCCCTGCAGCTCCCATTGGCTTTGGTTCCTGGCCAATGGGAGCTGTAGGGGCGGCACTTGGGAAGGGGGCAGCATGCAGAGTGGAGGCACATGGCTGCTCCCACAGCATAGAAGACTGAGGGGAGGCCATGCCGCTGCTTCCAGGAGCTGTATGGTGCATCCCCCTGCTCCCCGGCTGGAACACCAGAGCAGGGCAAACACCAGACCCCGCTCCCCAGCAAGAGCTAGAGGGCCGGATTAAATGGTTGGCAGGCCATATCAGGCCCGCGGGCTGTAGTTTGCTCACCCCTGATTTAGTCTGTTGCATTCTGATACTATGTCCTGTGTGGTATTTTCCCATCATAAACTGTTCATTTCACTGCTCTCCCCCACTAACTTACCAGTGTGTAGCTTTGTTGCTAGCAATCACTGAAACCGAAAATTCAATTTGGAAAAATGTTCTATAATGTCAATGTTCTTTGGCTGGATTTTTTAAGCCTGCAAAAGTGGGTTGGACATCTCATGCCAGCAAGCTTGGTGATGTTATTTGGCTTTATTGGGCAGGCCCAGGAAGTGGACAGGCACATGAAGATAAAAATAATGTGGAAATAAAACCAGTTGAACATTGCCAAACCGCCATGAGGGATCCATTTGGGTTTGGGCAGGGTCTTATTTTATCTCTAACTAGTTCAGTCATGCCTGCAATTACTCTTTTCTTTACCACCTGAAAACAAAAATTGACCCTTTCATGCCTGGAGGAATTTGTTGTTTGTTATTGAGGATGACTTTGGTGCAGCTAATTTTAAACTGTCACCAACTCGTGCTCTGAGGAAACCTGCCTGCTCTTGGGAAACACATCACAGGGCAGAGTGTCAATGTTTATGTGTCAGGATGTAAAAAATCAATTTCAATCCTTTGGAGGTGAAACAGTTGGTGCAGAAAGTTACCCGGTATTATGAGTTCCTCTTCGGCATTGACAGCTAGGAACAGAGGGCCTAGATGGATGTGAAACAATGGCATGTGCCGGGGCCCTGGGTTAACATAGGTTTCACTGATAGAAATGAGATCAGGAGATTGACCACCCTAAATATGAGAGTTAAAATGATCTTCCAGCTTCTTTTATTCCCAAGGATTTCAAAGAGTTCTACAAATCGTATATTGTATTCACGTGGTACATCTCCATCAAAACAGCCATTACTGTGGTTGAATGTGGCAAATGAGCTCAAGGGGGTGCTAATTATGTTGAGAAAATTGCTCTGGAACAGTTTTTTGTTTCTCCAAATTTGTCTTCAAGGCTGATTCCAAGTTGAGCCATGGGGCAAAGAGCTTTAAATGTAACAAATCTCCCGGGATGGGGGGAAGGGGTGGTGGAGAGAGGGCGGGGAAGCTTTCACTTGTGAAATTCTGGCTCTGTCAAAGTCAATGAGAGTTTTGACCTTGACTTCCAAAACGGATCCAGGATTTCAGCCCTGATCTTTCGGTTCCTTTCACTTCCACAGACAGGCAGACTCTGATTGCTGTTTGCAATGGCTCCCGGTCTTTTAACCACATTCTCCTCACCATCCTCTAATGCTGTACCATCAAATGGCCTTCCCAAAAAATAGCATTTATAATAGTATTTGTGGCACTTACTGCACTTAGAATAGGAAACACTACTGTAAAGTGAAGTATCTTGATGTGATAAATGTTACGATGTTACTGGCAACCATTTCACCAGCAGAGTATCCCGTTGCATTGCAATGATACATACTAGAGTGGGAGAGGATTGATTTAGTGTACATCATGCAGTGGAGGCATGACAATACAGTGCATTATTCATCAGGGGCTGTGACGGCTTTCCATTTAATCTATGTGAAAATTGGATTTATGGGAAAGGAGTAAGAGCCATCGGAACATGGCCCATAAAACTGGAAGCGTCGTATGTTTTCTCCAGAAAGCAATTTTTAACAGCTCTGCTGGGTGCTCGTTTGCAGCAACATCGCAAAAATGTTGTCTCTGCTGTTTACGACCCTTTTGCTCATTTCTGCATGAGAAGGGGGTTTGGGTTTTGGAGTACAGCTCCGCTGGTGCTGTGGTTTCTGGGTGTGATTTGCTCCAGGGACTCGTCTGATAGGGAGACTTCTGCTGTACTAATGTTCCCATTAACCTTGATTGTCTCTGTAGGGGGTGGTAAAGACTCTTGTAGCAAAATGTTTTGGAAAATCCTTCTTGTTCTTTGATATTATTACATTTTCCTCTTTGTGTGGGTGTGTATGCAATTCTTATCTTGTTTTTCTTTGTAGAGATTTCTAGTGCTGCTCTTTGTGCTATTTTATGCTTCTACAAGGTAGCTGGATTCTCTTTTATGGGGGTACAATGTTAGGACCTTTTAGTTTTTCACAGGTACAAAATAGTTCCCTATTTATTTATTCATTCCTCATAGTGTCCTTGTTTCTTTTGGACTGTTTTTACAGTTATTAAAGACATACAGCTTAAAAGCACAGGTGACTAATTTGTGCTTATCAAATACTACATGGCACCGTTAGTTAGAAGATGCTGTGAGAAAAAAATTCTGATGGGAAAGTGGAAAAAAAAAGGTATGTTGAGAAAATATTCCACTGAGAATACAGTCAATGGTCCAAACCATACTGGTAAAGTCAGGAAACAGTAGTGGGTGACAGACTACGTTGAAAAACATAAATCTCTCAAAAGTTCAGATCCTTATTTGTACTATGCAACCAAGTAGATCTGGAAATGAGGCTGCAAATATCATTGGAAGAGGTAGCACTGTGGGAATTTTTTCTCAAAACCAAGTTTTTGTTAGAAAATACTGTTTCAAGTTTTAAAAAATTATGTCTATTTAGATTAAATTTCCTGGGGAAACATTGCTAAGTGAAAAAAAAAACCTATTTACAATTTTGTTTCAGAAAATAATTAAATTATTTTTCAAAATTATTTTTTGTTTAATTTTTTTTCCATTTACGTTATTTAATTACATACATGTAGAAGTAGTAAATACTATTCTATGTAATATTATGTCAGGTCAGGGCATAATGTGACATGGCAAGATGTCATTGTGACATAATATAATAGTTACAATATTCAATTTTTTATTTTATTTTTCTTTAAAATATTCAGGTTTGCTGCACTACCGGAGGTATTTTGATCTAGAAAATAACATATGATGTAGCAATCTATCCTAAGTAACAGCTGCCATTTATGTTTTTTAATAAAATAAAATATATTTTGAATATTATAATTATATTGAATTGATACTGAATTAATACCAAAATAATAAATACATAAAAAATAAACCTCCATAAAATAAATTTCAAAACAAAAAAAATCATTATGAAACAAAATTTCAAAATTTTTCTTAAGCAAAAAGTTCAAAATGATTTTTTTCTGGAATTTTAATTCCATGGGGAAATTTGGAAATATTTTGTTTTTGTTTCATTTGGAATGATAACAAATTTCAAAATATCAACATTTTCTGTGAACAGAAATTCCAGGTATCAATGGTGTCTTACTACAGATACTTCCTGCTTGTATTTAGGCTGGAAATGATCTGAGCATGACTTTTCTGATGGAATGGGAAACAGCATTGACTAGGGGTTGGAATGGAGAACTGAAAATTGGCTTCTCCTCACAGCTCTGTTACCACGGGTAAGTCATTTTGGTCTCTATATGTCAATTTCTCAATTTGCATAATGAGAATAATACCTCTTCTTGTAAATATGCTTCGAGACACTAGGATGAAATGTGAATTATATCTCCATAATAATTATAACCATTCTGATACTTTTGGTCCTGAGCAGAATCAGAAAGTGCCTGTGAAATAGTAATGAAAAAGAAGAGTTAATTTAAGTTTTTTAGGCTTTAGAATTTTCAGTGAATGTTTGGCAGAAGTTCTTAGTTTATCCAAACTGGTTTTCCAACTCTTTAATAGATTCTTTACTGGTATAACATCTAAGGAACAGATCAGCCTTGCTGAACCATTGCAATATATTAAAGATACCACAAAGTTTGGATCCAAAATTTCTAAAATTCTGGAGTGATAAGATCCAGGGTATTGGTTCAAGTCCATCTTTGCTCTCGCTGTAAAGAGGGCTAGATTCTGAGCTGGTATAAATAGATGTATCTGCATTGACTCAAAGACCACTCATATGACATCCCAGTAAAAGTCTACTTAAATGACTATGCTTTACAGAAACATAAAGTAACATCAAGAGCAAAACTGAAAACTGCTGCAGAGGAAATTAGGCAAAGAAAGAGGCAGAGGAAAGTGTTCTTTACCAGTTGTTGAAATACTAGTTATTACCCTGTTTTCTCAAAATAAATATTGCACAAGTATTACTGTTTGATTGTTAATTGATTGATTGCCTTAATCCAAGGCACGAGAATAAAAAAGCTGCCCAATCCTCGTCACACACAAGAGGGATTAAGCGAAAAAACAGTGTTGAACATTACCCTGATTCTAGCTAACCAACAGCTTTACCTGGGTGTGCTATTATCCATGTTGGAATTAGGCTACCTGGCATATAGGAGGTGTAAACAAATGAAGCACCCACCTTCCTTACCCAGCTTGATTCATGACATCATCTCCTGAGGCAGATTGGTGAGTTATTAATTCCTTCCTTATTAATCATCCACCATCCTGATCACCTCTGTGCTTTATACAGGGAGGCCAGAGAATCATTTGACAAAAGAAGCAATTTGTGTTCAGTGTTAATTGTACTTGGAGCGGGACTGTGGCACTGGGTAGTGACACATCCCCTTAAACACAGGTGTATGTGCTCAGAATGGGCAAGCCACGGGCACATTTGAGGCTTGTTGTTGAGCTCTAAACCATACCCTCACTCCCACCTCCAGCTGATGCTCATGCCTAGTCTCTTGGCATCGTACACACTCACCCATCTGGTTGGCTGGCACATAGGCAGAAATTGATCAGACCCTTTCACTAAGTTCCATGTGCCAGGCAGCTATGAGTTGCAGATGAGCAACTTGCATCCTACTTCAGTTCTTCCATCCCGTCTGCAGGAAGTCCCTCCTCTGGGACAATACTGCCACATGTCTGTTTACATGGGTCACACTTGTTGCCAGCTGCAGATATGACCTAAATAAAAGGGAGGAACAAGTATAACATGGTAGCATTACTTGGCTTTGCATGGCTTCATGGTCACCCTATGCAGAAGATTCCAGAGGGAGAAGGGGCTTCTTTTAGCATGAATCTCTTGTGATGCTTTTTTTTCCCTGGGAGTTTGGAGGATGAAGATAAGAAGGCCATCAAATTTGAATGTTAAGCTAATAAGAACATCTGTGTACTTAAATCAACACCGAGCAGCTGGTACATTTAAAACCGCCCCCAGCATGTTTAAATACTCTGTAAATACAGAGTCAATATCTCCTGAGATCAATTTATCATTAATAAGTTATAAAAACACAATTTAATGCATGCTGAAATAAAATTAGTGTGGGGGAAAAGATAAAACCAAAACCCAGCCTGTTCTTAGTGACATGAGTCTTATGTGACCAGACTAGTCAGGGAAAGCAGTTATTATAGCTAAGATATATTAGGCTATTCTCCAAGTCCTAGCCTGAAATACATTTCCCAGTATATTTTCTCCCAAGATGGGCATATAAGGTCCTGACTGTAACTTATGTAACAACAATTTTCATGATTAAAAAATGTGTATTTAAGACAGTCACTGAGATGTTTCAATGAGGAGTGAACCAGAGACTTCAATGAGCATCTATTTCAATTTTTAAGGGCTATTATCAACCATCAGTGGATATCATTCTGCTTAGAAATTATTGTTCGTGACCACAGAGAATAAATTAAAATGGAGTCATCATGAATTGAGAATGTGTGGTCCATCCTGTCACACACATGTAGATGTCAGAGGGAAAATAGGCAAAGCTTTTAATACGGAGGATGAAAAGCTCTAATCTGCTTTAAACTCTCCCACAGTGCGGCTGTGATCATGGAAACCTGAGCATCTCAATTCAAATTACAAAGTACCCTGCAATGGAAGGACCAAAGTTTAGGTCATGATTTACCAAAACAGACACATCAAGCTAAGATCTGGAGCCTGCTGATTTGAATTAGTACCAAGCCTCCTGCTGCTTCCATTAATTTTATGGGGAGCAGCTGAGTGCTCAGCATTTTGGAATTATTTAGGTATCTAAATATGGACTCTTATAGTCCTACTTCAAGCAACCATTTTGGAAAAGTCTTGGCCATTTTATATCCTACTAGTGTAAAAGCCTGTGGACACGGGCCAATGGAAACGGCTCGCGGGCCCCCCACTTGCTAAGCTCTCTCCCCCCTCCCCTCCACTCCAACACCCCCCCCACTCGCCCAGCTCCCCCCCATGCCTCCCCCTCGCCCAGCTCCCCCCCTCCCCAATGCACGCCCCCCCTCGCCCAGCTCCCTCCCTCCCTCCCCAACCCACACCCAGCTCCCTCCCTCCTCCTCCAATGGCCCCCCCACTCAGCTCCCTCCCTCCCCCCAACGGCCCCCCCGCTCAGCTCCCTCCCTCCCCCTCCAATGCCCTCCCGCTCAGCTCCCTCCCTCCCCAATGGCCCCCCGCTCAGCTCCCCCCCCAATGACCCCCCCGCTCAGCTCCCTCCCTCCCAATGACCCCCCCCTTGCTCAGCTCCCAACCCCCTCCAACGACCCCCCCTCACATAGTTCCCCCCCCTCCAACGACCCCCCCCTCACTCAGTTCCCCCCCCCCCTCCAACACCCCCCTCCCTGCTCAGCTCCCTCCAACTATGTCTAAATTTATATGTATAACTGCTCCTTGGTGCTCTAGCTCCGTGTGAGTGAGGATCCCTCAGGCGGTGCACGCGCGGTGGCCATTTTGTGCCTCCAAACTACAACCCCCAGCGTGCCGTTCGTCCGGGCCGTCTCTACTGCGCATGACGGCTTCACACACACTTCTCTAGCCGATTATTAAATAGGATATGCCACATGGCAATAGGATTTGATGTTTGGCCTTAGCAGCTTCCACACCTTAGGACTGACATAGGACACACCTAGAGAGTGATTGCACTGTTATGGCTCTTGGTGTCAGAGGTCTTCATGCTGGACCAAATGCAATCCTGGTGTAACTCCATTGGCTTCAGTAGGATTCCATCAGGGATTATTTTGGCCTGTTATATCAGAGCTTGCTGTTGTGGCTTAGGTTTGCACATCATGTAGAGCACATGAGATCAGCGCCACAAGTGGCCAAGAAAACACATATTTGTGTCCAAATAAATGCAGTGATGGAATTGAACATGTAGGTTCACAAAATTTAACATGATGCCTCACCCAATGCTTTTCATTATTGGATCAATTGCATCTATTACTAGGCACTCCCATCCTTCCCAAGCTGACGTTGGGAAGGGTTGTTGGGGGAACACAGTGAATCTATCCATCTCCAGGGCCTCGTTGAGGTGCTCACAGTGAGTTCATTCATCTCCTTAGCCTCGCATTCCCAGGGCTTCAGTAGCTGGTACAGAACTTATGCAAGGGAGACAGAGATGCAGGAGCCCATGAGGCTCACTGCTAATGCGGGAGCTTCCTGCCTGGTTTTGGGAGACCTTAGGAACCGTTCTGCACGATCCAGCCATTCTGTGTCCCCTGTTGTCCTGCCCTGACTGTCTTCAGAATTCACTGTCAAGCTCCCCTCCATGGCAGTAAGGGAGCTGCACACCTCTTGGGATTTAGCTTTTTATGGATGTATAAATTCCTTCTCTCACACGCCCAAATAAATCCCTCTGTTTAACTTAGGGCTGCAAAGGCATCCCAAATACAGTGTGAGAACAGCATGGCTCAAAGAATCTGATTAGTGGATGCAACTTATTTTGTCCTTTTCTGTGTTTTACCCACACCAAAATAATAAATAAAAAGATAGTTACTATGCTAAAATAAATAGTTTTTCTTTTTTGAGCTCAGATCATCTGGCTTGAGATGGCATCAGGAATTGTTCCTGTGCTTCAACCATTAGGTTTCCAGAGTCCATAAATTGGTGCTTTCTTTATCAAACATACTTTCTCCATCTCACCAACTCAAGAAAACTGTATATTTCAAGATCAGTAACCAGGCTAAGCCAGCGGCATTATGATCGATGCAATGTACACGGGTAAAACTAACATACTCTTCTCTACATTTGTTCCTTCCCCTTCCGCTGCCACTGAAATTCTTTTATCTCACTCCAGTAATTGCTGGCAAGAATCACAAATAGAACAAGTACATGTGTAAACCTTATCAGCTGGGCTGCACTTGCATCAGCCCTCTCCATCTTCATATGGTCAGATCTCGAGAGTAGATGAACACCTAACATTCCCATTGGTTTGCAGGTCCTCATTGCCTCTGAGGATTCGGTCTACTGAGACTTCTGTGGGGAGAGAGTTGTAGGACTCTTAGAGCTGGACAGAGACAACTGTATTTTACAGCTTTGAGTTTTATTTTGTTTTTAAACTATGTGTGGATGGTTTTCATATATAAAAGGCACATATATATCATGATTTCGCATTTTCCCCAGTTCCTCCAATTTTGGAACACAGGAACTGATGTATTAGAACAGACCAGTGGCCCATAGAACTTGAAAATTCCTTTCTAAAGAAGCTTCCCAAATGCTTTACTAAGGCTGTTTAAAATCAAACAAGTACAGCCAATATTAATAACTTCGAATTAGAAAATGATACATGCATACAAATAGGACGAATATATTCAGTAGATCCTAACCTTTGCAGAGACATGTTACATGGCCTATCTAGCAAAAACATACAGTAAACCCTCGATTTAACGGACCTCGATTTAACGGACTTCGGATGTAACGGACAAAATTTCTAACCAAGTCTGATGCATCCAAAATCCATTTGTCGAGGGCTGGCTGCCGGCTCCCAACTGCCACCTGGGTCACGGCAGCGGGCGGGCTGGCTGCCGGCTCCCGGCTGCCGCCCGGGTCACGGCAGCAGGCGGGCTGGCTGCCGGCTCCCGGCTGCCGCCCGGGTCATGGCAGCGGGCGGGCTGGCTGCCGGCTCCCGGCTGCTGCCAGGGTCACAGCAGCAGGCGGGCTGCCGGTTCCCGGGTCCCGCCCGAGTCCCACCAGCAGGCAGGCTGCCGGGTCCCGCCCGAGTCCCGCCAGCGGGTGGGCTGCCGGCTCCCAGCTCCCGCCAGTGGGCGGGCTGGCTCCCGCCCGGGTCCCACCTGCGGGCGGGCTGCCGGCTCCCGGCTCTCGCCTGCGGGTGGGCGGGCTGCCGGCTCCCGCCTGCGGGTGGGCGGGCGGGCTGCCGGCTCCCGCCGGCAGGTGGGCGGGCGGGCTGCTGGCTCCCGCCTGCGGGCGGGCGGGCTGCCGGGTCCTGCCCAGCTCCCGCCTGCGGGCGGGCGGGCTGCCGGCTCCCGCTCGGCTCCCACTGGCGGGACTCGGGCGGGCTGGCTGCCGGCTCCCGCCTGCAGGCGGGCAGGCGGGCTGCTGCTCCGACCTCTCTTTTTTTATTATTATTAAATAACGGACTTTCTGATTTAACGGACACCCTCTCGCCCGCATTAGTCTGTTAAATCGAGGTTTTACTGTATCGCAGTTATGTCATATTTACTTTCATAAGCATATTTTTATAAAGCATTATGGGGTGCAACATCACACTGCCTAAATATCCTGGCCAAGCCTATTGGGTCAGCAAAGATGAGCTGGAAGTTGTGAAAGATCAGACTTTTTTCAGATGTTTCCAGTATTCCTGGCTTTTGATCAGCCTAGCAATAGTGTAAGATAAGATTCTCATTAAATATTGTAGTCATTTCATTCAGTCAGAGCTGGAGCAAGACAGGAAAGAGGCACAGAGAAATGTAAAACAATTGAAGTGAATCATACCTTTGTTGCTAATAGCTGAAAAGATTTGTTTGAGTTCAGTTCTAGTTTGGGCTGATGTTCAGGACTAGGGTTTATTTTATCTGATCTTGTATAGCTGCCTCCATAAATGACGTGCAAAGGGGTTCATAAAGACAGAACCAACCAGGGGGGCCTAAGGAACCCAAACAAAAACATGGCAACCTGCAAATGCCAATGAAACTAAGGGATAAAAAATGTTCATCACGTTGTTGCAGTTTAAATAAATTGCTTCTTTGACAGGGCAAGATGGCTGTAACTCCATAACCAGCTTGCTTTGCTGGAAGGGGAAAAGAAAACAATTTTTCTTGCTATATATATTGATTTAATGAGCAGGTCAAGTCACCACTCACCAAAGGATGTCAGTGAAGGTTAACAAACAAGTAACTCCAGCCAACCATAGTTCAGAGGAAAAAGCAGCTTTTACCACATGACGCAAATCAAAACTGATGCCTAAAGGACCATCCTGAGCAATACAAAGAAATCCATCAATTGATAAACAGCACTTAATAGCTGAGCTAGTCTTTGCCTCCTATAGCGACTTGAGCGAGAGACAGGAAGAGCTAACAGGTTGACATTGACTTATTTACTGAATTACTGCAATAGTATTTCTCAACAACTCCACTAGAAACAATGGAAACCAAACTACATGATAATGCAGTGTGTTATCTGGTCATAAGGTGACAAATAATTTTGATTTAGCATTGATATTTAAAAGCTATAACATCCAGTTCCAACCATGACCAGCGGCTTGATATATTCATTGACAGACCATTCACCATTTAACTGTTTAATTTTTTTTCTTGTGGTTTGAAATACAGGAAGTTTAGAAAAAATTACAGCGTTTACAAAAACGCAAATCAATTAACTATGACCAAAACTAACATTATGTACAACATCAGTTTTGACAAGATGACTCCAACCTCCATTGATCACAAAGAAATCGTTAAGGCTGCATATTTTCTCGTTTATTGCTTCGGAGTTAAAACATTTGTATTCTCATGATCACTTTGAATATGAACCTCAGACTTCAGGATTCAGCAGCACCAATTGTAATATTTATAGACGGATTTTCAGAAGAAGTCAGCACAGTGGGTCCTTGCTGGGTACTGAGCCTTTCTGAAAATCTAGCCCATGATTTGTAAAGGACTGAACAATTTATTATTATTTTTTAATCGGTTTTATCTGGTTTTGCAGAAGGACTTAGAGGATTCAGCTCACAATCCCAGACCCCAGTCTTACAGGTGAGAACATGTGGACATGCAGAACGACACTGACGTCCATGGTGCGCCATGCAGGCATTTCTTCCAACCAGTTGAAAGCTTAGGGCCCAAATTTCTCTCTCATGTACTTTCTCCTATGGTTTTGCCTCTACACTGTTCTGGTACTCAACTGTATCAGTTTGAAACCAATACATCTCTCTAGAATGGATGCAGGACACTGGTATAAGCTATACTGATATAAGGCACTTTTATACCAGCATCAGTGCATTCTCATCAGGAGTTGTACAGCTATTTTTGGTTTAAAAAAAAAAAGCAACCAAAAAAACCCAAACAACCCCCCAGCCTTGACTGAAATAGATAAACTGGTACCAAAACAGGCCAAAGTGTTTTCCTTGGAGGATACATTACATAAGGCTGAGCAGAAACATCCCAGAGTTTTAAATACCTCCAGTAAAAACAACTTCCCCTGTCGAAACCAGATTTCACTAGGTTTTTATTTCTGATTTCATAAAGCTGCTACTTCTAAAGTTACCTATAAATTTTTTCAGGAGAAACTGGGTGGACAAGACCTGATCTCTATTTTTTTTTTAAAGAAAGAAAAATTCCTTTTTTTTAAAAAAAAATACACCTTTCAGGACTTTCTTTTGGTATAATAAAGTGAAAAACCACAAAGGCTATGTGAATAGAGCACTGGACTGGGACTAAGGAGATCTGCTTCCTATTTCCAACTTCTTAGTGCCCCAACTGTGCTTCCGTTTGTGTATCTGTAAAAGGGGGAGAAAGTTACTCACCTCCTTGCTTAATGCTTTGAGAGCTAGACTTGAAAGATGCTCTATAAGAGCCGGGTATAATTTTTTATTATTACTATTATTTTACAGGTCACTTTTAAAAACAATTCTGTAGACTAGGGAACTGGAAATGTCAATGCTGTAGAAGCTTAAATAGCGATGCTCTCCCTAGAAATCTATAGATACAGTAGAATACAGATATGCAACATAGGTATGGCAAGGTGTGGGTGGCCCAGATCAGACACTGTTAGTCCAATAATTCCCTCCCTCTGGACTCTTCTCATTGATTTTTCCATGGAAGGGATAATTCTCACTCTACTTCTAACTTCTATCTGAGATGGGGTTTTAATTTCCCTGCTCTATTTACTTCCAATTTTTTGTTCTAATTCAGTGCTTTATTGATCCTGGAATCCTCTCTGTTGTCCTACTCATTTTGAACTCTGTCTAGTGCTATTCCCTGCCATTTTCCCTCCTAGTCCCTGTATTATTTTTTTTTGAGCTGTTTCAGCTTATTCAACAGCCTTTTTATAACTAGCCTGCAGAGAGTGAGGGGTGAGCTGCATATCTGTGGGTGCCTTAGGAATGCATATTCTGGCACTTACCGCTAGTTTTATTTGATTGGATCATTTATGTAATCTTACAAATATATTCTTGCTACAGGCTTTTGGTGTAATGATACAGCAACGTTTTTCTTCCCATATATTCAAATATACACATTTTAAAGAAAATGGTCTGTTTGGAATTTTACCTCATGCCCTTTAATCAATGAACTTTTTGATATTCTGAAGCTGTCTGTTTAAAAAGTGCTTGAAGGATCTGATGGCTGTCTTTATCTTAAGATTCATCTTAAAATGGCTTGCTTGCCCCTAGTGTTTTCATACAGAAATAAATCAGAGTGATTCAGTTAATAAAAGAAATACCTTGTCTTTCTTTGCAATCTGTAAAGAGAATAGATTACGTGATTACAAGAAGTTTTCATTCGGCTCCCTTTCCTTGCGCACTGGATTGACAATACAGTAAAACCTTGATATAACGGACTAATTCGGGCGAGGGGGTGTCCGTTAAAGCCGAAAGTCCGTTATTTAATAATAATAAAAAAAAAAACGAGCAGCCCGCCCAAATTAGTCCGTTATATTGAGGTTTTACTGTATAATAAACTATCATGGCAGGCGGGAGCCGTGAGTCAGCCCGGGACCCGGGCGGGAGCCGTCAGCCAGCCCGCCCGGGTCCCCGGCTGCTAGAACCTGGGTGGGAGCCGTCAGCCAGCCCACCCGGGTCCCCGGCTGCTGGAACCCGGGCAGGAGCCGTCAGCCCGCCCGCCCGGGTCCCTGGCTGTTGGGACCCGGGCGGGAGCCGTCAGCCAGCCCGCCCGCCCGCCCGGGTCCCGGCTGCTGGGACCCGGGCGGCAGCCAGCAGCCAGGACCCGGGCGGGCTGGCTGACGGCTCCCGCCCGGGTCCCAGCAGCCGGGACCCGGGCGCGCTGGCAGCGGGGAGCCGGCAAGCAGCCCTCCCGCTGCCTGGACCCGGGAGGCAGCGGGGAGCCGGCAGTCAGCCCGCCGGCTGCCCGGCCCCGGGCGGCAGCAGGGAGCCGGCAGTCAGCCCGCCCGCTGCCTGGCCCCGGGCAGCAGCGGGGAGCCGGGAGGCAGCGGGGAGCCGGCAGGCAGCCCGCCCGCTGCCTGGACCGGGGAGGCAGCGGGGAGCCGGCAGGCAGCCCGCCGGCTGCCTGGACCCGGGCGGCAGCGGGGAGCCGGCAGCCAGCCCTCGAAAAACGGAATTTGGATGCATCGGACTTGCTCATAAATTTTGTCCGTTGCATCCGAAGTCCGTTAAATCGGGGTCCGTTAAATCGGGGTTTTACTGTACTTTCATTACGACAGGCCTTTTAAAAAAAAAGAGACACTATATTCTGACTCATTCACTCCTAGTCAGATGCTATTTCAAGTTGTATTCATTTCTGCACTAATAAAAAATATTCACTCGAGGGTTGTAGCCTTGTTTCTAAATTAGAGGGGGTTTTGATAAATGTCTTGGTTTTACCTGGCCTGCTTAATTATTCATGGCTAGATCATCAGTTAGCCCTATATTGTCCTCCAGAGGAGGGGGTGGGAAAGGTTTAAAGCCTTTCCCACCCTCCCCGCCATCCCTGTCAGGCTGCACAGGACAGGGTGTGTACATGTAGGGAAAGCTGAGAGGATAGGAAAGGAGAGATTGGGTCTGTGGCTCTTTCCCCTCCTCCTGCACTGATCAGTGGAACTGGCTGGCCACAGAGAGACACATACACTGCACTCGTTCAAAGGCACAATGCCTCCTAGAACTCCACTGGGGGCAGCATAGCTCCCCATTGCCCCTCCCCCCAACCAAGGCTTGTGCTTTTATGGGCACAATCAAGCCCAGGTTCTGTTGCTCATACTTCAGATACGAGCTGCAGCAGCTATTTTTACATGCATGTTTTCCCATGACATGCTTTGTCTTTACTTTACTCCTAAGTCAGCCCAACATCACTAGGACTAAACAATCCATGGTGCTAATATGTTCCTTTCAGCAAAAAATCATTGAGGCAAAGGAACGGTGGCTTGACTGGAAAAAGGAACACCTTTTTTAACTTATATCCTGACCCTGCACCCCGATGTTCAATGCGATTTTTGCTGTTGACATCGATAGAAGTAGGATCTGGAGCTTAGAGCATTTTCTCCCACTCGACCTTTTCTCTCTAGCACTTCTTCACAGATAGCATTAAAAATAACAAATGACACCCCCCCCAACCTCTGCCTTTTTCTTGCTATTGAATAATGTTGCAGAATGCACTTCTCACTGGAAATTCATGTTATACCCCTTTACACAATTATGTCCATATTATGGGTGTTTAAATTGTTTGCCTGGGTTTCTAAGGTATGTGTGTTCCACCCTACCAGCTATTCCTTCCTGAGGCCCTTGCTCCAATCTAAATATATAGGCTGGGATTTTCAAAGTTGCCTAATTGAGTTGCCTCAGTTCCCAAATCCCAGACATAATATCTGAGGGCCATATCCTGAAAAGTGCTTTGTTCTTTTTCAGCAGTCTCAGCTTCAGAAGGCGCCTCAGAATAAAAGGAAGCTGCATTCCAGAGCTTATATGCTTAATGTACTTTTTCTTACCAATGTTTTCTAGATGGCCATGGGATATGGCTAGAAAGTGAGGATATTTTGGTTGTGTGTTGTTTGGTTGCATTCTTCCTGGAGGGAGATGATGACTGTGTAGGAATATGTTCCTGTACCTCTTATAGGGCTGGTGACGGCAAAAAAATGAAAAAAGCTTGATAGCACTGGGTGACTGACTGACAAATGGCATCAGCCTGTTTTTCAGCAAACTGTCAATGGGCAAATGTGCCCATGCAACTCAATGGCTTTTGGACATGCATGTGTATAAAAGAGTACCTAGCAAGCATGTGCAAACTTCCAATGAACCTGGAGAAATGCCAGGAATATGCCCGCATCAGGTACAGGCTCGATATATTCCATTGGGACGAACATTTATGATCTCTCACTCTTAGCTAAAATTTCATTATGTATTAACATTTCATGTATGTATTTACTTATTCACAAAAGATCCTACCCAATAGTCAGGGCTCAGGACAATAATTCTGCATCCCTTTAAAAAAACTCAGTAGCGCAAAATGATCACTAAAGGACCTCTCAATCATTCTAAAATGAAATTCTTCCCATTATACAAGTAGCACTGGCCACCTCAGAGCCTCACCTCACAGATTATTTCCACTAGGAACACAGCACAACTGTATCTGAATTTACCCCGTATCCTTCACACCCTCTTCTGGAATGTTTCTCACTAGCATCTGTCTGGGTGAGTCTTCCTAGGTTTCTGTCCCTGCCAGCAGGTATATGGGATCTTGGGGAGCAATTACCACACAGGTGGGGTGCAAAATAAACTTTATTAAGAAAATGCAAAAACAGGGAAAATTTAATAGTGAGGGGTATGGGGTTTGTTAAAGTAGACAATTGGGGAGGGGTTTCTTTTAGTAAATGGGATAGGGGGTTTCAATAGTGGGGTACAATACAGTGGGGTACAATACAATTGGTAACCAATTAACACTGAAGTATAAATGTGACAGATAGCTAACAATTTCTATGTAAAGAGTGTGTCACAGCAGCATATAACCAACTAACAGTATGGGTAAAATGTGTTAAATAACCAACAATTTTAGGTAAAAATGTAAATGTAAAATGTGAGGTGTGTTAGAGAGAAAAGGGGTAACCAATGGGGTTTTATGCTAGAAAGAGAGAGAGAGAAGACAGGTTGTAAGTTGAAACAGCAGAGAGGGAGAGAGAGAGAGAGAGAGCGAGAGAGAGAAAGAAAGTGGTAGATAAGTAAGGTTGGGGGAAGAGGAGCACATGGTGGAGGGAGATTTAAACTCAGGGAGACACAGAACAGTCAGGCTGCAAGTTTAAACAGCAGAGAGACAATTATACAAAACACAGCAAAATCTTATCTATGATTTAACTTAACCAAAACTACACAAATTAGCAAGTAACAAAACACAATGCAACAATTCTTTAAGGCTAACTTACAGGGTAAAATGCAAGCAATTTCCTAAACCTAACTTAACTACAGCTATGCAAAATGAAATTACAACTTATCTAGACTAAAAGACAAAATCTAACCTAATGGGTGCACCTTATACTAGGGGTAGTTTCAGAGGGCAGAGTGGTGTGTGCCCAGGTACAGTCCAGGAAGGCACAGGCTTATTTCTAGCAGCAAAGGTGCTGCAAAGCAAGAAACAGATTACAGATACAGACCAAGGAGTTTAAGAGAGGTTTTAAGACACAGACCAAGGTTTAGTTTAAGTCTAAGAGAGGTTTTAGTTTGAGTCTGTGTGTTGGGGAAACAGAGCCAGCAGCTAAAGTAATTAAGTATAGAAAGTTTCACAGAGGGATTCTCACCAGTCCCCAAGGCAGCAGCAAAGGCAGAAGCAGCAACAGCATCAGAAGAAGCAAGGAGGGCTCGGCACGGTCTTGATAATCAGCAGGTCTCTCAGGCAGCAATTCGTTCTTCGTGGGGGGGGGTTAAAATGGGGGTACGCTCAAAAATAAAATGAGAGCGGAGAAAGGACCCCCCAGAACCCCTGGCTGATCAGACCAGGTAGCAATGCAGGAACCTTTCTGATGTTTGTTTCAAAAATGCCTGTTCTTAAAGGCAAACTCAGGCAGTTTCCCCGCCAGTAATCCTGATAGGCTCCTTCTGTCACAGGGGAGGAGTTACAGGGAAAAACTGCAGGTGAGCATAGAGACATGCCTGGGCAGAGTCCTGGACCATAGGCGTGAGTTCCACCTCATGATTCAAAAGCACATGAGGCCTATGACTCATGCCCAGGATCTCAAAAACACATTAGGTCTTGCAGCTTTGGACATTGCCTACCCTACACCGAGCCCAGGTTTAACAAGGTGATAACAGGACCAACCCTTTGAACAGGGCAGTTGTCCCACTTAGCACGCAGCACAAGTGGCCATCCCTTTGAGAAGGGCAATGGCTCTTGGTAAACAACTTAAGGGGCCCTCCCTTTGAGAAGGGCAGTGGCCCTGGTAAACAACTTAACAGCCAGGGAGGGGCGGCCACAGGAGAACAAAAACAAAATGGAATGGGGGAAAGCTGTAACAGACAGTTTCGAGTCAGAGCCTGGAAGGTAGAAACTCCTGCCTACAGGTTTTCCGACATGCAGCTAGAATCTGGTTCGTTGTTTGTATCCTAGATGGAAATAGGTGACAAGGACCAAACCCTGCCATTTTACTTGGGTCTGGCCCTAATAATGTAAAATAAACAGACAGCATTACTTTAGATTTTAAAATGGATATTAGCAAAGAAAATAATCCTAACTAAAAGAAAATCTGGTTTGGTTAACCCCAACCCATTTTACTGGTAACTTTACTGCTGTCATTTTAATTGATTTCAGCATATTTTGTACAAATGCTTTAAACCAAAGGACCTATTTGCATGATGTCTGAGTGGAAATGTTTCTGGACTGAACTATTGACCATTTAGTTATAGTTTGTACTCCATGATTGTCAGTTTTGACTCTGAACACAAATACCAGCTGACAGTCATCGCCTGCAATTGCACGGATGAGGTCAGGGCTTGTGAAAAGAATGTGCAGAGGGAACAAAACCATTACATATGTAAATAAGAGAGAGCCACTAACCCGCTTTAATTTATCTGGTGCAGCTAAATGCAGTACAGGCTGCAAAGCAAGATAATGCTCCCTGTTCTAGTGGAGATAGTGCCGGGTAGCATCTTGTCCTTTCTTGGAGTAGAACAATAATTATGAAGAACAAAACCCCTCCAGTAATTTGTTTGAAGAATTTTTGGCAAAACTGCTTCAAAGGATGTTTCTAGAGGTAAACAAAAATAGTACTTTCCCGGCTGTGCTGCAGTATGGGGAGACGATGATCCACTCTCCCATGGCCCTTCTTATTTACCATTGCACAGATTATATTTCTCACAGGTCAGTGGTGTGGGAGCTGCCGTTTAGTTTGGGCTTCAGAAGTTGGGTTGCCATCTCTCTTTGTGCTCAGGATACAATTACTATGAGACAGAAATAAATGAAAAAGGCTGCAACTGTAACCCGACAGATAGGCATGGGGGAAGGTTTAAAGAGCGGCTATGTTTACCTATATCTCTGTATGCTTCTTGTCCTTTGAATTACTCCCTCCTCTCTAATGTCATGACCTCAGCACTCAGCAATGAGCTCCTTTCGATGGGCTGATGTAAGGACAGCAACAGCTGGAGGAAAGAATCGTAGGAGGAAAATGGGCAATTCCATCAGATGATCTAGTGCAGGGGGTGCCTAACTCCCTGGTCGGATCTGATCAGATTGGTGTACTCATCTGACCCTTCTATGACTTATTCATCTTCCACAGACTGGCCTTTAAAAGAAATCCCTAATATCAAGATTTTGGAAATGGGGGCCTCGTGTTGAACTAACTTCGACCAGCTGAGTGTCTGGCACAATGAGAGCTGCTGAGAGCTCTGCAGTTCTGAAAATTAGACAACATATTTAGGGGCCTAAGTATGGATTTAGAAGACTAAGCCGAGGCACCCATTTTAAAAAATCATGGCAAAGTTCCGAAACCAGGATTTAAAAAAAAAAAAGCCCAAGAGAGTTTGGCATCTATTTCACATTCAAATGCTCTTGAAAACCTCAGCCCAGGCCCTTATTATACTAATGTGATGATCCAAAACTTGAGTTCTTGCAGCACTGTCTTAACTTGCAAACTAACTAAAAATAGGTAGGTCACAATAGGATATTAATGTCAAAATGCAGTTATGATGTTTTAAAGTACATCATTGTTCCTATTATGCACACAATGTGTGCAATAGTGAGTGCAAATCAGGCCATTGTGCACACAAATGACCAAAGAAACATAGTTGTATGCAGTGCAGTTGTAACTGTGTAGGTCCTAAGATATTAAAGGGAGGTAATATCTTTCAAAAGCTTGTTTCCCTCACCAACAGAAGTTGGTCCAATAGGACAGTGGTTCTCAACCAGGGATCCAGGCCCCATGGGGTGGGGGTGGGGGGTGAGCAGATTCCGGGGGGGCTGCCATGCAGAGCCAGCATTAGACTCGCTGTGGCCCAGGGTAGAAAGCCGAAGCCCCATTGCATGGGGCTGAATCTAGGACCCTGAGCCCCAGAACTGAAGCCAAAGCCTGAGCAATGTAGCTTCTTGAGCAATCCTTGGGCAAGGGGCCCCAGGCAATTGCCCTGCAGGCTAACCCCTAAGGCCAGCCCTGACTTTCATATGCAGAAAACCAGTTATTGTGACACAGGTTGGCCATGGAGTTTCTATGGCATGCTGGGGGGGGGGGGGGGGGGGCTCAGAAAAAGGTTAAGAGCCCCTGCAATAGGAGATATTGCCTCACCCGAATAAATATAGGGGAGAAATATCGCTTGTTCTAAAAGTGTCCTGCATCATTTCCCCCCAGTGATGTTGAACACATGATGAGCTTTGCCCTCTCCATACACTTGACCTTTTAGCAAATGTCCCCAATACAATCCAGTGAATGAATCAGTGGTATGAGTATGAAGTTTTAACATGGTACCCCTAGCCCATGGAAAATAAGTAAACATACAATTGGATCTTTTTGCACAATGAGTTTGGCACCTTGGTCCAACAATTAACAGAGAGGACTGGGAGTCAGAAGATTTGGGAATTGAAACAATCTCTGCCACTTACCATGTGAATTTGGGCAACTCCTGTCAGCAGTCTCTGCCTCAGTTTCCCTGTGCATAAAGTTGGGCTAATCATACTCATCTACCTCTGTTAGTAACAGTCAGGCTTAATTTATTAACATTTGTAAAACACAGATTCTCAGATTGAAGGTACAATGTAGTATTAGTTAACAGTGCATTCCCAATGCATACAAACTAATATGTGTATAATAGACAAACTGCAAAATATTAAGCACTGAATTTTATATTTGATAATGCAACATCTTGACTCAATTCTCTGATAAGTTAACTAATTGCATAATTGCAGTTCTCTAGATTTTGTTGTTCTTTCATTCCTCCTTCTAAGTGCTTGGTAGCTGGAAAGTGTAAAGAAAATTATCAGTAAAAAATTAGATACCACCTCAAACACCCCTGAACTCTGGGCAGGGTCAGGGCTGGAATAGAACTTACCATTTCAGCCCATTACTGGGCTGTATATTAAGAAGAAACAAAGGACTCACCCAGTTTGTTTTGATGGCTACAAGTCCAGAGTTCATAGACACTGAATTCAAAAGATCACCGAGACATAAAAGACATACTGCATTGTAAAGTCATTTCCTTCAATTTTATATGGCATTGTCATTCCATTTTTGTAGTGCAGAATGTACTTTGTATTCCAGCGGCAACTTCAATGACATTGACAGCAGCAGAAACAGTTCAAACTGTGCAGTTAAGCTCATTTAGGCCATTTAAACTTACATTGCTAATGGCCCATCACAACTTTCAGTTCCTTTTCTTCCTTTGGGTTTTTTCCCCCTCCTCTCTACAACTGACTACATTTTGAAACTGTTAAATTATACTCAGTAACCCAAGAATAATTGAGGGCAACAGGTAACAGCTTATTACCATAGGAATGTGAATGCTGTGGGTAGCACTGATTATAATTCAGAAACATTTCAAGCAGTGCATTGGGTTGTGTCATTTAATGCTGAAATGGATAGCTCAGTCTTCAGAAAACAGAAAAGGAAGTACAGCCATTTTTCTTCTTCTTTCACTTCTGTGCAAGCTAATTATTTTTATTCACTCGTACCAGAGCTAAATATAACCTGAAATGCACTGGTTGTTTTATCTAATTCCAACCTTCTTCTGATTCAGCTTCTATGCCAGCAGGAGCTAAACATTTAAATTATTGATAGCTAGTCAGTCTCATACAGAGATGAGTTTTCCATCCGTTTTTTTCTTTGAGAGGGTACTGCCACTCTTAATTGAAAAGAAAATCTATACATTATAGAAATGAAAAAAATCCAACTTTCTGCTCTCAAAAAATAAATTGTATGAAACAGGTAGAATGTCTTATCCTTTTTAATGCCATATTAAAAAGACCGACACAAGCAAACATAAAAAAATAATAAGTTAATTTATTAATCAGAATGGGACCAGCCATCAAATTAAAAAACTTTTAAACTAAGAGGTTGTAAATGCTACTGCAAACAGACCTGGAATGACAATGAAGTGCTCATAAGGTATTGCTGAAATATCTAATATATTGCAATGTTTTCTGTCTTTCCCATCTTGGCTACTAACATTAGAAAGGGAATGTATTCAGAAATGTAGGATTCCAATCCAATCGAAACCAACTCATCACTGAATCTTGGTACATTCAAACTTTTGAAACAAGTTGTAACCAGAGGAGCTCTTCATGTATTGGAACCTACTGTGTGAGCTGAAAGGGCTCTGTGCTTCACATGTTTAATAACAGGAATTACAAAGCATATGGATTGTTCAGAAGAACATCCAATAGACTGTTTCATAATAACTGTAGATAGAAATTCTAGTTCCAATTTTTCATCACCATAGTATCTGGTCACCTACAAAATTAGGCCTGGATCCTGCAAATAAATATGCCTGCCCTTAAGTTTACTCACAGTGGTAGCTTCAGTAAATTCCAGGTGGCTACTCATGTGCTTAAAACTGAGCACATAGGTAAGTATTATTTTCAGGTTTGGGGCTTTACATACCTGATCAAGCAGTGTGAAGAGATGTATTCTCCATCTCTCTCTTCTACATACGCATACAGTGGTGATGGACAGCATAGTAAGAAGATTAGATAGATAGATCTATACCAACTGAGCATGCTTGTTTGTCTTTGTTTTAAAAATATATAAAATTCTGAGGACAGTGTGTGTGACTAATTTATAAACTGATTTGGAAAAGCAGGGACTAGGGGTTATAATAATCAGAAATCAAAAGTAATCTGAAGTTTCTGTTGGTGTTACAAGTACAGTAAACTCTCGATTATCCAGGATGATAGGGAAAAAAATAATTCTGGTTCATAAAATCCCAGATAATCACCATCCATAGGAAATATGGGGGGTGGGGGTTGCTTCACCAGCCATCCTGTGCCAGGGGGAAGGGGTGTTGGTTCACTGGCTGCCCTGTGCCCTGGTAGGGTTTTTTTGTGTGTATAGTGGGGCAGCAGCAAAGCCAGAGCCAGCCCTGCGAGTTGCGCATATTTTTTTTGACATCCTGGTTAATCCACATCCTGGTTAACCCAATACTGGATAATCGAGAGTCTACTGTAAGTGAAACAATGTTTTAAGGCATGAAATAGTCTTGCCTAGATTATATGCATTGCATCTTCTCTAATGGTAATGGGGATTTGATGGGAATCACTTTATACTTGTTAAGGGCCAATTTCTGATCGAACTTGCCACAGTATAAATCAGGTCTAGCCCCAGTGAAGTCAGTGGTGCTACGCTGGTTCAAAACCAGCCGGAATGAGAGCAGAATCAAGTCCCATATTTCATGATATGAATAGTAATGGCCACAAATAGAACTCTAAGGCTACGCCTACACAGCCTGCAGCAGTGAGCCTCCCAGCCTGGGTCAGCGGATTCAGGCTTGCTCTATCGTCATGCAAAAAACCAGCTGTGCAAATATTGAGGCTTGGGTCGGACCTTGGGCTCTGAAGCCTAGGAAGTGGGATGGGCTTCAGAGCCACTCCTCCAACCCAAGTTCCAACTTCATATCACTGTTTTCATACCACTGTCCAACTTCATATCACCGTCTACTTCATAGTGCTGTCTAACTTCATATCACTGTCTATTTTCAGTACGATAGCATGAGCCCAAGTCGACCTGTGATGGGAGACTTGCTGTTGCAGGCTGTGTAGACATACCCATAAGAAACAAATATAGGAAGAAATGTCCAGCCCAGCCTTAACCAGCCTTCATGGAAAAGGGCTCAATCCTGCAAACACTTAGTCACATGAATGACACTCTCTATGTGCCCAGATCCATTGCAGTGTTTGCCCGTTCAGGCATATAAAATTTAGTATGGAGTGAACCCAATCAGGTTCAACTGGAATCTAATAGAAGTCTAAAGAATTTAATCTAAACACTTATAGACTGCAATAGAAAATGATCTCTTTTCCAGAGGTTTCTTTGAACCATCATATGGAATTCTATAGAAGGCATATAACCTTATAATAAATTGTATTTGGTGAATCAATAAAATCTATAGAAAATCTGTCATCTTCTATTAAATTCCAGAGAATTTTTCCAAAAGGGTGAAAACAGTGAATTTGTAAATAGAGACTAGCTTTTTAGGTGCATTATGTTTTAATGCAAATGCTCTTCCTAATAAAAAATGACGGGAACCAGCAATAGATTTTCTGTGATAGATGGAATTGTTTTTTTAAAAAGAATGAATTCCAAACTTTTTCATGAAGCAGCATCTTCTTTTTAACTATATATTATGAACACCAGTGAGGCTCAGTGAAAATCAATAAGAGTTTGTCAATGAGTAAAATATTAAACTAATTTTCTGACCTATTTCATATTTAGCTATTGATTCCTTTATTTTTCTCCACAACAAACATCAACTTCCTGCAACAACATATAGTTAAAATATCTTGTACCCACTGCCCCATGATCCAAGTTATTGGACTGGGCTAGGATTCAAGCTAAATGCTTCAGATTAAGCTGTTTAGGATAAAATCTGCAGTGTGCTTCTATTTTTCAAATTGGTTTTCTTTTGTTTTTAAATCAATAGGAGCTTTGTTATGAATATATGATGTACTGAATGATTCTAAGTAATCTGAACAATCAGGTCCTAGGCATGTCAAATTGAGCACCCCAAATTAAATTAAAATTTTGGCCTTAATCGCTGTGTTTTCCATTTCCCATGTGAAAAATTGGGCTAATAATATTCCCTCATCTCACTGGGGTATTCTGAAAATAAATTCACTGATGTATGTGAAGCACTCTGATATTATACTGATGAATGCCTGTCACGGGGCGCACACTCACCCCTGCGGCGCCTCCCACTGGATCTTCAGGGAATTAGCTTTTCAGCGTCCGGAGTGCCCTCCACAGGTTGATGCCCCACTCCTGCTCTGGCCCCGTGTCACTCCCGGACCCCGGTGACCTCTTTCTGAGGGTGTTGCACCCCACAGTATCCCCTCCGGTCTAAGGGTCTCCCCTCCCTGGGGGAACCCTCCACCCCCTATCCCCACCTTGCCTCAGAATGCGCCACTGCCAGTCACCACTTGCCCCCACTCACTGGGGCAGACTGCAGTATCATGGCCTCTCATCACAGGCAAGGGGGGTTGGCCTGCTTCCTCTATCTCTAGCCCTGGGCTGCCCCCTGCAACCTCAGTACCCCTGGGTCGGGCCTTCTGCCAGGCCCTGCAGCCTGGGGCTCTCCGGCTAGAGCCTCCCCAGCTGCCTCTGCCTTGCCCCAGCCCTGCCCTAATCCAGGTACCTGGCTTAAGCCCCAGCAGCTAGGCCTGTCTTCCTCTGAGCAGAGGAGACTCTCTCTGTGTATGCCTCGCAGCCTCCTTATACAGGCCTGCGAGAGTTTGGGGCGTGGCCACCCAGCTGAGCCTGCTTCCCAATCAAGCCTGGGAGTTTGCTGGCTCCCAGCCACAAACCCTCCCTGGGCTATCACAAACCCCTTTTGGCAGGGAGCGGGGGGTGGGGGGGGGAGGGGGGGTCACCCCACCACAATGCCACAGAAAAGCCATGAGGAAATTAAAATTTCTGACTTCAAGTCAGGGTATGAGTAGTGAGCTGTAACTAAGGCATGGGGTCACACTTTGGACAATGGGGATTAAAAAATATTCAGTATCTGTTCATTAACTGAGCACCATTCATTCTGTGCACTGAAAAAGGCAAGAGTCCTGTGGAAAAAAACAGTATGTAATTAAAGCCAGCATTATAATATTAAAGCCAGCATCATAAGGCATACACACAAGGAGGCCTAATTAAGGTTGCACAGACAAATTTACCTCTGGCATTTCGTAACCTTTGGGTATATAATTTTACAACTCTAGTGCTAAATACACACACATCAACCAATCACAAATCCCAAACCACAAACAACCCCTTCCACCCAACTCTCTCTAATTCAGTTTGAATCCATCCCAGCCTTAGCTGGATGACCAAAGTTTGGAACATATAGGCATTTCACATCTTCCCTTTTGCTTTCGGACCAAAAAAAATCTATAAATATATCCGAAAGTTTCTTGGGGCAAATGCTTCAGTGATTCTTCTCCAAAACAAAAAATAATTTGTATTGATATCTGATATTGCACATGTTATTACACAATAAAAAAATTCTGTGAACAGGTGAAGGTATTTAGTAAATCAGCACAAAATCAATGTCAGATTCAATCTCCTAAAGGTTATTACAAATAAGCTAGGGGGTTGTTTCAAAGAAAGTAAAATACATTGATGCTAAAGGCCAAAATCTATTTTCATTTATGTGGGTGTAAGTCTGGATAACTCTAAGCTTCAGTTCAGTTATCTGGATATAAATCTGTGTAACTGAAATCAGAATTTGGCCCTCACTGTGCTTTTCCATGAGTTTTAAGCACTGTGGTTATTTTTTTTAATCAATTGAAGCGAGGCACCATGGACAGTTCCAAAATCTTCCAGCTCCACGGACAGCAGCTTTAGATCTTATGTAGCACATTATTACTATTATTAAAAGTTTTGCCTGCCTTTTTTACTACATTAGTAATAACATGCCCTAACTTCCCTATTTCAGCTAGAGGATGTTGCAAGTCTTTGGAAGACTAGAAAAGTGATGTCACAGAAGGCCCAAACAGGAGCTATAGACCTCTGTCTTCAAATAACTAGTGAGAGTGTTTGAACTCTAAGGGCACAAACAGGTTTTTTTCCCCAATGTTTCATCTTGAAACTAAGGTATCTGTAGAGGAAAGATGGTTTATTGGTTAGGGCACTGTTTATGAGTTAGTAATTTAATGCCCTGATCAGCCACAGACCTCCTGTTTGAGTTTGGGCAAGTCTCTCTATCCCATCTGTAAGAAATGGGGATATTAATATTTTGCAAGTTTACAGGGTTGTTGTGAAGATAAATACAGTTAAGCTTATGAGATACTCAGATACTATGGTAATTATATGAGTACCTTTGATAGATAGCATAGTCTTAGGCCCTTTTGAAAATTTTACTCCAAGTGATTTAGGTGTCTACATCCCATTTTCAAAAGTGACTTAGGCTAGGTCTACACTGGGGAGGAAGGGGGAGGGTCGACCTAAAGATACACAACTTCAGCTACGCAAATAGCTTAGGTCGACTTAGCTCGGCGAGTCAACTGCTGCCACTCTCCCGTTGACTGCACTTCCGCCTCTTGCGGAAGACTAGACTAGACTAGACTAGATGCGATACATCAATCCCTGATAAATCAATCACTACCCGCCAATGTGGCGGATAGTGTAGACCTGGCTTTTGGCACCTAAGGCCAGATTTTTAAAACAAAGACATTTTTTAAAATTCTATCCCTTAGACTTAATAGCTCTTCTACCTTAAGTGTCTCCAACAACATCTTCCAAACATTGGCAGTGTCAAATAACCTATCTAGCAAGTATTTAGAGATTCCACAACTCTTGCTAATTCCTCTTCTTCCTTCAGATCTTTTTCACTGCCAACAACATAAGCCCCCTCTCCAAGCAACAGGTCACAAACCCTCAAAATGCCTATTTCTCTGAACATCAATATTTTAATTAAACTGGTGTCTTGAAATTCAAAATGTCTATTGTGTTGGACATCATTCTGTAAATTAAAAACCTAAAGGAGACTCATCACAAGAGTCAGACAATGTCAGCTTGTTCTTCCAAAGCCCCATCATGAGTGTAAAGAGCAACACTGCAAGATTCCATCATCAAGGCGCCAGCAGTTATCATGAAACTCAGCTCTGGAGTTTATTGCAGCTAAGCAGTGACTTGAAAAATTAGCTGCAATTAAAATACATAACCTTTATCACTTAGTTTCAGTCCATTAAATAGAAAGATGTATCTGAGTTCAGATTCCTTGTGTCCATTCTATTATGGATTAAGCAGAACTGCAGGAGAGAGTCATTAAGAAGTTTTGTCTATTATATCCCCTGCACTTGGCAGGATGAAATGTTTTTGTGTGTGTGTCTTCCACTAGCGGAGGATTATATATATTTAGTGCTGTTTTCCCACAAAAATACTATTTTATTGAAACCACCATTTTAAAGGGGAAATGTCCATTTGGAGGAAAACTTAGTTTTCCCATGGGAAATTTCAAACCAAATATTTCCATTTGGAATTGACTTTTTGAAATAAAAACAAATTCAAAATGTCATTTCATTTAAGATAGGGTTCCAAACACAACTCAACCTGACATTTTAAATTAAAATGACCATCTGAATCAGATCTTCTGTAGTTCACAGAAGGGAGCTGTGGAATGGCTGCAGAGTTCCATAGCCTGTCCCTGTGAAACGCACCCTTCTGATAAAAATACCAATTCAGGGCTAGTTTGTTCCCTTAGCCACAGCTGGACCAAAGGGTGGTGCATAAAATAAACCAACCCAGAAGGTTTTGTGCCTTAAAAACTCAACTATGAGGCCCATTTCCCTTCCCCTTCCCCCTTGTCTAGCAGCTGTAGGCATGCTGATTTGCTTCTGACCTATACTAGCAGCACTCTGTGATATCCCTGCAATGGTTCAGCTCACTATCGGCACATTGGGGTTGGGTGAGAGCAGGTAAAGTCAGTGTTTTATCTGTCCTACCCACTTGCTCTGAGTTGGTGCTGGTGGGAAACAGGGTTGTGGGAGGAAATGGATATGTAGTGCTCCTTACTCCTATACACTAAGACCCTAAGTCTGGATAACCCATGTAGCATGGTAAGGGGGTTCTTATTCCCCTTTTAATCTCCTGCATCAGCATATAGTCCAAATCACAGTCCTGCTCTCCATGACGTAACACTAACAAAATATTTTCCACTACATAATTAATGTTACTCTAAATGATGTGATAATCACTTTAAAAAGAAGCCTGACTCTTATGTCATAATATGTGAAAAGGTTGATTATAGGTTTAAGATTAGCAGCCGTGTTAGTCTGTATCTGTAAATAAGATGAGGAAGACAAAGTCTTCCTCGTCTTAAGCTGATTACAGGGCATCTACAGAAAAAGTGAGTGAACCCAGGAGAGGGACTTTTAAATCAAAATAGCCAGTGCACAAGTTTTACAATTTCTTCACGAAATGCTGGTTTAGAGGGAACTATCTCAAGCTAAAAATAATAGAGACAGTCCTTTCTGGCTGTATAATTTGCTAAGGACCTTGTTTCATTCAGAACCAAAAAACCACTATTCCCTATATCTCTCTCATTACAAGATGGCTGCACTTTTAGTTAACTGTCCTCATGAAATTGGCAAAGCTTGTTTTTGCCATAGGGACTTAGTTGCTATTTCTCCCCCTTTTTCAAATTCTTTATGAAATACTTCATCAAGTGCAAAACCCTCCTAGATGACAAAATGTACTAGAGGGAATGGGGGAGGGGGAAATCAGCCAGGAATTCTGATTCATTGAAAACTGATGGCCCCTTCAGAAGTTAGAACAAGATTACCCCTGGTTTTCTCCTGTAAAAACACTTGATATAATCTATTCTCACTCTTTGAAAGATAACTGCGTAGCATGCTCAGTAACAGTTATTGGGCTACTACATATTACTCCCTTGTCTCACAGACTTGGGACCACAGTCAAGTGAAAACTCTCTAGTAAAGCTATGTAAACAATGAATTTTTTCATTCACTGGCAATATGAAAAAGTTTTAAAAAGAATGTTTTGGATCAGGCCAAACCCAAAAATTCTCAACATTTTTAGAGAATTAAAAAGTCAAAACCAAACACGCACACAAAAGTTTTGTTTTAATAAAACTGAAATGTTCAATTTGACTTCAACCATTTTTTTAAAATATTCCTGAATTTTTTAAAACAAATTTGAAATGAAAAGTCATATCATACAAAAAATCAAAATGTTTTGTGTTAAAAATTTGGAAACTAAACATTTCATTTAAAAACGTTTTTTTCTAAACAAACAAACAAACAAAACTGTTTTCATGTCAGTGAATTGATTTTTCGCCCTCCAAAAGTTCTGTTAATTTTTTTTTTCTCACAGGTCAAATTTTACTCCCAGTTACACCCATGAAATTAGTGTATTATTTTCAGAAGGGCAAATGAATGTGTAACCAAAACCAGAATTGGGGCCCCGTGTTACTGAAATACCTTCAAATATTAATATTAGCTAATTTAAAAACAGAGTAAAAGGCATTGGAAGAAGGAGGGTAAGGAAGGTCAGTTATTCATTTTCTGTTACTGTTCCATTACTTTTATTCTTCTTGTGTTTTTGCTCTTGATTTTCACTACATTTAATAGGGAGGGAGTGATAACCATTACTACAATATTCTGATTCGCCTAGTGTCAGAATAGCTATATATTCAGGAAACACGCATTAATAGAATATTACCTTAGATTTTTCAGATTTACTGTACATCCTCCAATACTTCATGTTTTATTAAAATATTATTTCTGTTAATATTCATGGTGATTTACATACATTTTGAAAAAAATGAAATATAGTTATGGAACACAGTTTTATTTATTGTTCACCTTTCACGGTGTTTATTTACTTTTTGCTTTTCATTTATTTTAGATTGTGAAAATGAACTAAGTTAATTTATTTTGTTTATATTCAACTTTCATTTTCCAGTCCTCATGCAATTAATACAATGCTGTTGTATTTGGATTTCCAACACTCTGAGGAGATGTTTATATCTCCCAAAACAGATTTGGGGAATTTTTTTTGTACATCTCCTTTATGGTTATTTTTGGTTTTGTAAACATCCTTCCTGATAATTTTGGTTTTGGTTTAACATATTTTTAAATGTTTTGATACAGAAAAATAGTGTGTGTATATGCATATATGTATTAACCAAAACCTAAATTATTTTGTACTTATAGAGACATTGTCAACAAACCGAGCACAGAACCCCCGATCAATTCCTTATAAATTATCTTTTTTAAAGGTCCAGTTTGTTTACAGATTTTTTTTTTGTCAGTTTAAGATCTAATTCTCCATGGAAACTGATTATCTAGACATACGATGTGAATAAAAAAACAAGTTAAGAAAACACTGTGACAAATGTTTCAGCTGAATAGCTTTGATGTCAAAAACACAGAAATAGATATTAAAATAAAACCTTCTTCTACAGAATATTGTTTCTATAGTTTTAGGTCCCTGATCACCAGTTAATCCTTCATACTTCTGAGAGCTTTCCATGGGATGTACATATATTTAAAATTAAAGAGGAATTTGGCAAATATACGCTTGTAAACTCTGGAGTCAAGAAATACTGACCTCTGCTATGTGAAGGAGTGTAGTTATTTATAACCTTGATATGTTTTCTATGTTATGGGTTAGGGCACAAAGACCAATCTCTTCCCAGCACCTGACCATATTTCACACACTCAAAAATGCAGATTTAAGGATTTGTTCCCAATGAGTTCATGGGAAACCCTTTTGTGAGCCTCTAGCTTTACAAAGTGGGTAAAATGGAAATCCTGAGACATCAACAAGGATAATCACTGGACTGAAGAGACTTCAATAAAGGCCTAATTCTGACACCTTTGCTCATGCTGAGTTTTTTACCTTAACCCACAGGGAATCTCATTGATCTCTTACATAGTGAGATGCTATTTTACATGGATTAGGATGGCGGGATCATGCTCTAAATGGACAATAATCTACTAAATCCATACAGAAGAGCTAACGAAACACAGGATGAAATCTTGGCCTCATTGAAGGCAGTGGGAGTTTTACCACTGATTTCATCCACAAACTATAACCTGCACATTAATTACAGTGTACAAAATAGATCTCAAAAAGCCAGCAGTGCATTGTAAGTTGCCATTATTATTATTAATCAAAATTCTAAAGCTCTCATAACAAAATCAGTGAGTTCCTTGTGGAGAAAGGTATTTATAGGAGGAGAAAGCAGGATATAGCCCCCCCCCCTCCACCCGGATTCCATCAGAGGGTATAGATGTGGCAAACCTTTGCCTTTGCTGATTTTTCAGCTGCATTACTAACCTTTTCCCCTGATGTGTACAGGAAAATGGAGAACATGCTGATGCAGAATAAAGACTAGGTCTAGCAATTAACTCACCTAGCAAAAGCCTCTGTGGAAAACAATTCTATTTTTAAATCATTAATAATAAACATACACATTAGAGTTGGTTAGGGTGTTTGCGAGGCAGGGAGCTTAGTTTTGCACAAAAACTGGAAAAATATTGATTTTTCCCATTTAATTGTAAAGCTATCTTCTATTGTGTGTGTGTGAGAAAGACAGTTGGTGTGTATATGTATATTCACATATATATACATACTAGCATAAGTGCCTGGCGCTGCTCGGGTCAGTCGGAGGTGGGGAGGGGACAGACAGCTGACACCCCCGACCAACCCCAACACCCCCCGGCTCACTTCCCCCCCGACCAAACCCAACACCCTCACCTGACCCCCCCCCCCCAGCAAACCCAACACCCCTACCTCACCCCCCGACCGAACCTGACACCCCCACCTCACTTACTGTCCCACCAAACCCAACTCGGATCCGTCACAGGCGAGGAGGGGGCTCAGGGCTGAGGGATTCCGGGGACCTTTGCAGGGGGGGGGGGCACAGAGCTGATGGATTCTGAGGTTCCGTTGGGAGGGGGGGCAGAGAACTGAGGGATTTCCAGGGTTCCGTTGGAGGAGGGAGGGGCAGTGAGCTGAGCGAGTGTGGTGTCTGTTAGAGGGGGTATTATCACATCATCACCACCCAGCTGCCCAGCTGATGTGATTGGCCCTTAAAGACTTTCACCCCTGGGGGGCGTCAGAGGTGAGATCCGAAAATTTTTCGACCCTTATGACCATCTAGACCCCAAGACCCCTAACTGTACCAAATTTCAAGTCTCTAGCTCAAACGGTGCGGGAGGAGTTCGTGGTCATACATACACCACTTGACTTTTATATATATAGATAGATATATATATACATATATATATATATACACACACATATAACCTACTGTCACACATACACTGTATATACATACACACACATCCATATATTCAACCTGCTCTAACATATTATATACATATACACGACACAGCAAAAAGATGCAGTTTCTTTCTGAATATGCAGTTCCTAGAGTATGATAAATCATGGGAAGAGGGAGGACGCAACTCCCTTCACAGAGATATGGTCCTTTGATTTATATTATATTGTTATATAGCTCTCCTCATCTGTTGAAGATAAATTATTTAAACACATTTTAAGAACATGCATGACACATCCATATATATATTAGAGCTATCCAAAAATGTAGTGTGGGGGGGGGCGGGGGGAGGTTACATAGCTTATAGTGCCTGATGCCCAGTGATGTTTCTAAAGTGAGTGGCATCACTTTACTGAAAATGGAACACTGCTCCTATTGGCCACTTGACCTGTCTCCCGCCCAAGATACTAAACCTGGTCAGCCCAAAAGGCCCATTTTCAAAAAGACATTTTTAATTGATATTACAATTGGGAACGAATCCAAATTTTTATTAAAATAATTTTCAGTATTATTAAGAAAGCCTGGGCTTTGGCGAGTGAAATATGTTGATCACAGTTTAACAAAGCATTTCAGTTACAATTCTGGTAACATTTGTATTAAAATATCCATAACATGCTACAGAAAAATGAAGAATCACTCCTCTTCAAAGCTGGTGAAAAGAAAACACCGTCAACATTTTTTGACATTTTTCACAAAATTATTTTCCTGTTTTTTGTCCAGCTCTAGAACTCAAGTTTAGGTACCTGGACTGCAATTTTCAAAGGAGCCTTACAGAATTAGGCAGTCAGGTATTCTGCTCCCAGTGTTGTACTCTAACCTCTAGACAACACCTCTCCTCTCTTGAGACCTAGGTTTTTCTGCTATAACTAGATAATAGACATCAGATGCATGGCTGTACTCAGAATGCCTATCATTAATATTAAAGAGGTTACTCATAAATATTGGTGTAAATAAGAAGTAGCTCCAGGGAAGCCAGTGGACTTACTCTGGATTCATGTAGGTGTAACAGAGCACGATGTGGTCTTCCATTAATATTTACAGTCATCTATTACTATTCTGCTGTCAAAATCAATTGTTATCAGACCTTTAAAGGTCTATATTCCCAACAGTGTAGAGCGGTGTTTGTGAGTTTATTATGAGCAGATTATACTTGCTGGGACTGAAACTGTGTGACCTTTGAATCTAAAAGCAATTATTCTATCTCTTGAGTTAGCTTAAATCTCCACTCTCTACCACTCTACCAATCTTACTTGAGAGCTGCAATAACCACATTAACTCCCTCCCTTAAAATTAAAGGAGCTAAAGACAAATGACAGGTCTCCACTACATTTCAAAGAATCATAGATATAGAGATGGAAAAGAACCATTTGGTCAAGTAGTCCATCCCCTTGCCAGTGCAGGATTCTTTGCTTAAGTATTGCTCCTTCAGGCCTCTAAGCTATATCAAGGAAAGACCATATAACAAACTCCCATTAATTACCTAAATCAATCCCATGTGTATTGAGGAAACTAGACCCTTTAGTCTTTTACCACAGAGTTTCTTTTGGTATTGGACCTTTGAAAGGAAAGGAAAGGAACATGCAGAGTGAAATAATACTTGTAATGCCGATTATACAAGTAAATTGGATGTATCTTCTTGTTGTACTTTTATGCTTAGCGTGGAATTAGAAAGGGTTGGATAAACATAGCTAACTCCATTCACAGGTAATCACAGAACAACTGTACTCTGATTCCCCGAAATTTCAGTCAATTTCTCAGTGTGTGTGTGTGTGTAGGAGAGAATACATTTGAGGAACTCATCAATTCAGAATGAAAAAGCAAGACCTAAATCTAATCTCAGTTACACTGGTATAAATCCATAGGACTGGATTTTTCTCTAATGGCAGTTTTACAGCAGTGTCACTACAGTGACTTCCTTGACACCAGCCTAAGTCAGGAGCAACTCCAATGAGCAGAGGATGAGGGCCAGTTAAAACCAGCACTGTAAGATCAGAATTAGGCCCCAAAACTTTATCTCTGAGCTTGGAAGATTTTTTCCCACTTTCTTTCTTTTAAATAATTTGTAGGTCTATTACTTTGTAGTGATGTTTGGGGAATTTTGATGACCTTGAAAGGAAATCTGTAAACGCCGACATTAACAAACAGAAAAATCAATTTCATTAATGCAGTAGGGCTTTTATCCCATTTTATTTAGGTGAAAAATGTTTGCACATGAAGCATGGTCTTTGGAGATTTATTAATCTCCTTATCCATGAGACACAAATAGTTAGGTGCTGAAGACTTTCTGTGATGGGCACTATCATTAAGCCTCAGGCCAATGGCCTTTTCTCTGAGGTAGGTAGCTTAATTGTTAATAAACCATTGTCTGGCCATGCTGAAAGAAAGGCAGAAGGCAACAAATGTGGTTTAATTAATCCACAACTTAATATGCTTAAAATAACGGCACACCCAGCAATAAATTGTACAGGTCATCATCACTTCCTTAATCATTTCCACATCATCCCCAACCTGGTCCCAAGCATCTCATAGCTGGGACCCCTCTGTCCCTCCCTTTTATGAGTGGGCTAAGGGGGGGTGAGAAAAAGAGGAGGGTTGACTCCCCACTGTACCAGTTGTAGGAGTCCTGAAGCCCCCTTCCTCAGGTACCTTAAAGGCGTTTTTTGTTTAACGCTTTTTCCAATCCATTTTATCCTCTAATGGTACCCCTTTCAGAGTGAATAATTGCACTGGACATCTGCCATTAGTTTTTATGTACTAAGACCAGTACCAGGTTTACAATGGTGCCAATGGTGTCATTGCATTGGACCCACACTCAGAAGGGGTCCACTATGTCCGGTTGAAAAGCAGACCTGGCTGCGTTCAGTCAGCAGTGCTGAGTGGACACTAGAAGTCTGGATACAGGAGTAATCGTGATCAGCCTCCCTGCCAGGAGGACAGGAAGAGCAGCTGCTGCTGCCTGGAGGAGCTGCAGCCTAGCTGGAGAGAGGGAGAGAGAACTGACTCCCAAAAACCCAGCTCCAATGGAGAGAGGTAGGTATCGGCTCCACGTTGCCCTAGGGGGCAGGAGGCATCCTGTCTTTTTACTTTATTTTATTTGTGAACTGCAAAAATATAAACAAAATAAATAGTATTTTTCAAGTCACCCCATACAAGTACTTTAGGGCAATCTCTTTATCGTGAAAATTCAACTTACAAATGTAGATTTTTGGGGGTACATAACTGCACTCAAAAACAAAACAATGTAAAACTTTAGAGCCTACAACTCCACTCAGTCCTACTTCTTGGTCAGCCAATCACTAAGAGAAACAAGTTTGTTTGCATTTATGGGAGATACTGCTGCCTGCTTCTTATTTACAATGTCACCTGCAAGTGAGAACAGACATTTGCATGGCACTATTGTAGCCAGCGTTGCAAGATATTTACATGCCAGATATGCTAAATGTTCATGTGTCACTTCATGCTTCCACTTATAGATTGCATCTTTTTTTAACCTTTTTACAGCGCTAATATTTGTAATAAAAATAATATAAAGTGAGCATTGTACATTTTGTACTGTGCTGTAATTCAAATCAATATATATTTGAAAATGTAGAAAAACATCAGATATAAAAAAATTAATTGATATTCTATTATTATTTAATAGTGTGATTAAAACTGTGATTAACTGTGACTATTTTTTAATCTCATGATTAATTGCGATTTTTAAAATTTGTTTGACAGCCTTACTTAGCTAGTTTTTAATCTATTACATGCGTGCCACGTTAATTTCATACCATTCTAAAATGTCATGCGGTACCAACTCAAATGCCTTACAGAAATTTAAGTATATCATATCAACACTATTACTATTACAAACCAAATTTATAATCTCATAAAAAAAGGTATCAACTTAATTTGATAGGATTTATTTCCCACAAACTCATGGGCTCCCTCATCAGACTACACCTCCCCTGATGCACCATGGACTTCCATCTTGGTGAAGGGAGCGAGTGTGTGACGGGAGTCCTGTGGGCACAGTGAATTAGAGGTGATGATATTGGCTTTGGAGCCTGACCCATAGAGGAGAACGCAAACATAAAACAACCAACTACAATTCCCATGCACTATCCAGTATATCTAAACTGAAATATTTTGTTTTTTGTCCCTAAACCTGAAAACTTCTCCTTTCAGGCATTTGTATTTGTTTGTTTCTTTTTCTAAAACACTCCACAACCACCCAACCAATCAACCAAAGCCCAACAACTATAACAACATTTTCCATGGAAAGCCGACTTTCGAGAACCATTTCATTTAACTGAAAACTCAATTTTCCATCAAAAACAGTTGAGATGGAAAATTTTCGATCAGCCTTAGTAATTCATGGTGTGAAAGATGTGGTCAGATGGTGAATTTATCTCTAAGAAAAAGTATCCCATAACAATAAATAGAAATGGGCATATCAGTCCAATACCCACATGAACGTCCTAGATTTGCTTGCTTTATCATGTCCTTTCCCAGCTCTCAGAGCTTTGTGTCCCACCCTTTTGCAGAAGAAAAGCCCAGTTTGTCTTCTAATCAAATGAAAACTGTTGGTGGCAGTAATTAAATCCCACCTTCTTTTCCGAAAATGAAGATGCTTCTAGTTTACAATACAGCTCGTTGTCTTAAACCATCCCATATGATATATTAGAGAAAATTGAATAATGTCCTGCCATCTTCAAGAAATTCAGTGATGCAAGACAAATGTTCAGGCTAAAAAGAGACAATTTACCATATTTATCTGCTCTGTTTTGCTACTTTTGCTTTGATTTGCATGTAAACTGCTTGGCTAAACAACGGGATAACAAGGACGTGAACTACTGTCCCCTTGTTCTGTTGATGTAAAAACACTGGAAGTATTATTTCTTCATTTTCAAAGTCCTAAGTGGGTAATTATTGTCCAATTAGACTTGCTATTAACCTCACAAGGACCATAAAATGGGAATAATAAAATTTACCTTGCACAGACTTATTGTGCAGATTAATTCATTAATATTTGCACAGCACTGTGAAAATTAAAAGAACCGCATAGCAGCTAAGTATGATCATTCATAATTAATAATTGTTAACATTGTTATTATATTTATGACCTTAGAAACCAAGTGACTGGTTTGCATATCTGCTGCTTAGGCAATATCAGGGTGCACCTCTAAGTGTTTATTTCATATAAGCACCCAAAACCTGCATAAATAGTTTGAATCATGATTTGACAACATTGGAGCTACAAATCAGGCATAAACAGTCTTACTTGTGGCAACAGTCACACACCTACTCCTGCTCTTGGTTGAAATCTGGAAGTAAAGAGACATGCAAAATCAAATGGAATAGTTAATCCAACTTTTTCTGACCTCTCTTGCAATTCAGTTCCATTTTTATTCCAGTTTCGGTAACTTTATATATTATCTGAACTGCTTCACCCATCTCTAACTCTTTGTAGTACAAAAGTAAAAAAGGCACCAGACCTTCAGCTCTGGAGGCTGAGTGTGGAGACTCTCTCTCCTGTCCCCATTTGTCTGAATGACAAAACCACTGCATAATTTGGCAACAATTCAATACTGGTATCACTCTTTGCCCTAAAGAGCCCCCAAACTGGAATACAAGTGATGTGTACCCACAACCTGTGAGATGGTAGAAGAGAGACGTTTGCACAGAAAGTGACTCTATTCCTGCAGGGGATAGTCATCCCCTAGTTTAACTCAACAAACCTGGGAAGGAGAAATGAATTAAGCTGAAATTCTCCCTTTTTCTCTTCCTTCCTTATTCATCATTTCTGAACAATAATATCTAAGGCAACATCAGGTGTAGGACCATGCTGTTTGCTTAAGAGCCAATCTCATTTCGTCAGAGCAAAGCTTTGAGCGGCAATTTGAAGGTCTCACCTGCACAAAGTACTAGTGGCTGTGTTGCTGAGACTTGGAGCCCAGCAGTCACATGTGAAATTTCTGCAGAAGTTTGTGAAAGTTTGAACCTGTACAAAACTGAAAACAGGGGAAGAGTTTTCAGCCAGTGATGAGAGAGGAACTCCACCGAAGGTGAACACTTACACTACAGTAACAGAGATAAGAATCTGGCCCAGTAATTTTACATGTAAAATATGTTGCCTAACTCCCAACCTTCCTTATTTTTTGCAGTGTTTTCTTTACACTCTACCTTCCACTTGTATACAACAACACATCTGTATGGTTTACGACAGGATCCTCTTTGAACTGAGTAGTGTATATGATTTCACTCAGTCTATGGGCAACAACACTGACAGTTACTCACTCATTATAGCTGAGGCTTCACTACACCCTCAAACACAAGGATTTCCTTGTAAATATGGCATAAAATAGCACATAATTTGGATTCACTTTAATGTAGAACCTTTTATATTCAAAGTGGTTTGCTAAAATTCGACACAGTAGTGATGGCGCAGGGACTGTAGATGCAAATGCTGTCGTCATCATGCATTTAGCATCAGCTCACCACATTCTTGAACATTAGAGAAAAAGAAGAGCGAATAAAAATTAATATTGTTCAAGACAATCACTGCTCTCTTCAGAATTATTCAGGCATGCTTAACTTTTCTTTGGGCAGCCAGCCGAGAGAGGCCAGAGAGAATATGGTTTCCCATGAAAGATGAATTGCAATGTCAGAACCATTGTCTCTGAACCTCCGCTCTGCTGCACTTGAAGCCACAAGGGTCTGATCCAGGGAGAAGAACTCGATGATATCTCTTCAGTGTTTAACCCCGCTGGTGCTAGAGAGAATCAGCATCAACTGCTTGTGCGTTTGATGCACATCTATATAATCATGAGTGGGTAACTGCTAATGGCTGATTTGATGAGCACGTATAAGAGGGAGGCATGTGGTCCTCAGTTCAAGTAACTGTTTTGTTTCTTCTAATTATGTATCATTGTTTAAAAGCTTTCACTGTGAAGCTTTGTTCCTATCTGCCTTGTGTTTAGTATGCCATTGAAGGTTTCTCACTGAGCAATTAGCAGCTGTACAGAACAGTTTCCAATATCCATGAAGAAAGTTTAATTGACTTGCATCACAGGGTCAGACACACACACACTTCAGCAAAAAAGTTCAGCTGATGCACTAGTAGTGGATATAGACAGCAGTCTGTTCTGGACCATGTTATGATAATTGTGCACAGCAGATGTTGTATAGAAAGAATTGCAATAGGAGAAGCTGGAATTATGCACTCAAAAAATACTTCCAGAAAGTGGGATTTGGGAATAAAGGCATGAAAAAATATTTTGGTTTTCAATTAAAAATATTTTATCTAATTGCTATCTATGATAATAACCCAATGGAAGCTATTAAGCTTCTACAGCAGGCCACCAGTGATGAATTAATACTTTCTGTTGCCCTGGGCTGAAACTAATAATGTTACCCTCCACACTCCCCATCCACCTAAAGACAGGAATTTAAAAATATTCCCTCACACCTTGTATCTTAATCTAAGACATCAGAGCACCACCCAGCAGGTCATAACTAAGGCTACATTTGGAATCCAGAGACTTCCAGAGACCTCTGACATTTTCTGCTCAGCCCCTGGGGCCGGAGCTGGAAGCTAGCGGCGTCCTGGCAGGGTTCCTGTGATGGGTAACAGACTATTCAGGGTCCCCCTGAAGGGTTCCAGTGATATCTGACAGACTTACAGCCTTGCAGGGGGAGGCGGGGAGTGTGGAACCCCACAGCTCCAAGCCACCACTGTGCAGAAACCATGTAGCTGCAGCAGCAAAAGTCACAGACAGGTCACAGCTTTCATGAAGTTTTGTTTATTACCCTGTCTGTGACTTTTAATAAAAATAACCATGATAAAATCTTAGCCTTAGTCAGAACAAAATACAACTGGGTACATTAAGATGGTGGCTTTGACCTACATGGGCCAAAGTGACCTGGGACCAAATTCTATGTCTTCACTGCAAAAACAGTTATGTTTTTCCATTGAGTTAACTTGACTGAGCTATCACAATATAAAATCCTAGTGGAGACAAGTCAGAGAAGGTTTTCACCTCAGTGTACCTCAAGATAAACCCCAGCTAGCGGCTATAGGTTAACCTCATGTAGCTACATCTAGATAAAAACTTACCCATGACTTGTCTCTCCTAGGATTTCACTATCTCGATGTTACTGATTTTAGCACTCTTGATGGAAAACCTACCTTTTTTTTGCAACGAAGACATAGAATAAGATACTGCCTCTCATCTCCTAATGTACTACCACAGTTGCCATCAGGGTAAGTCTCTGATGAGCTTACACCCATTTCAGTAAAAGAGAAGGGATTGTTGGCCAGGTGTTCTCCATATGGTCTGTAATGCAGCTGCTTGAAAAACAGAATTTCCATTTTGTGGGGGGAAATTTGCCATTTTAAAAACATTTGACATTTCATTTCAAAACAAATTGTTCATGTCGAAATGTATTTATTATTATTTTTATTTCATGACATATCAGCAGTAGTGCATAATAGGACACATAACATTATGACATGTCATATAATAGTCAAAATATCCTGACCTATTCTATTATTTTATTTAAAATCATTAAGGGCAGCTGCTAAATAGTACTGATTCTGGCCTTATTTTCCAAAGTGCCTCCTGTTTGTGTTGTAAAGAAAGAATTTGACACTTTAGTACACTGAGTGCCTCTCTGATTTTCTAGATTAATTAGAGAAGCAGCTGGTTTCAATATCCTAGAAAAGTGATTTCAGGCTGGAACAAAGCTGTGGTTAAGAGGTCTGGGCTTTGGAATCCGATGTACTGCTGGTTGATCAGAGATTGAGTTGGTTGGTCATACTAAATGGTTTATATGTTTACATAGGTTTTTATTGTTGCCCGGGGAACTTTACTTGAGTCCTTTTTCCAGGTCAACATTCAGGTGCCCTGTCAGCCACTTACGTTTTAAATTAAAGAAAAGAACCTCTGCCACCAACCGTAGTAATAAGTGTTTTTATTTATTCCTTAATGTATAAAATACATTTTTTTAAAGTTCTGTTAATCTCTTTTATCTTATTAAACAGTGGATTGTTTCCCTTGGCTAACTGTGGCTCAATCCTTGTTCCATGTGGCCCAGAGGTAAATACATCAGTACCTTTCAGTGTTATAAATGAAAATAAAACCAAACACATTTTAGTTATTTCTGCTGCCATACTTTTTACTATTTCTATGGCATCTGAAAGCAGCTGTCTGCTCTTTAAACCCCAGGGTGATATCCTCAGCTGGTATAAATCAGCAAGAGTCCCAGTGAAGTTAATGATCAATGCCAATTTACAGCAGCTAAGGATCCGGTTCCAACTCTGTATTACAGCTGCATGCTTCCTTTTTGATAAAATACCTGGACTAGTTCCCAGTACTCTGATTGTTAATTAGTAGGTCAGTACCTTTTTCCTTGCCACATGCTATGGACTTAGCAGATTTCAACTAGCCAGACAAATGTTGATGTGGTAAATTAATTTTAATATTTCCATACAAAGAAAAGCTAAATTGTTTAGAGTATGCTACATTCCTGCCTGGACTGTAGCAAAATGATCTGACTTTTGGCCAATAGCTTGTACACTGAAGAAAGAAGGCAGTGATTAAGTAATTCTCCATCTCTGGAATGCTCTACCAACAATCACTTGAAATGAAAAGATCTATAGACAGAAATATTTTCATTGGTATCTGTAGTGCTGCTTATTCAACAAGAAAAGATTAATCTGGTGTCTCATATAGGTACAGCAATAACATGTTAATTTATTAAATCTTATTGGTATCATATTTCCAGTCTAAAAGAATACACATCATTAAAATAATTAATAGCATAACTAGAGCTGCTTGAAATTGCAATTATTCTTTGTCCCACAGCCCCCTCCTCTAACAATCCATGGATGCAATGTTAGGCTTGTGTAGTTTGAATGCCGCAGCTGTGTTTGGAATTTGGGGTCGGGGTAACTGTGTACATTAAAGCTGAATGGTAATGGGAGTCCCACTGTGGAGTGGATGACATTAGTATGAACAGCAGGCAATTGTTCATTAGGCTTCAGCCTACCATTGCTACGGGTATCATATAAATTAATAAACTGTCATTTAAGAGCTAATTGCCAAATATTTTATCTAACTATCATGCTGGCTCTTCTGTGTAGATGAAGAGATGAAAGAGCTTGGGAAAGGGAATCTCTGTTTAACAGAATACACAGTAGGTGTATTAGCTTCAAAAACCTTATTGGCCATGGTTGTGTAAAGTAACTCAAAGACATGGGTTTCCCTGGACTTCACAAATTGTCAGTAGCTGCATGTTATCACAGCCTGTTGACTAGAACACCACATTTTCCCCTCTCTCTGCACAGCTAATTCCATTTTGGTAATGGGATCATTCCATTTTTAAACATGGCCATGTATCAGAGCACACTGAGGGGTATTCAAGAGGTCATCCACTCTGAGCAGGGATCAGAAAGGAGCAACAGAGACTAATTGGGGCTGCTTATGTGGGCAGGAAAAAGCGACAACTGCTAAGGGCTATAATAAGGGAGACTCTAATGAGGAGTGATCAACCAATACAGACTGCTTTTAAAAATGAAGATCAGCGAACGTAAAGAAAGACACTTGCGACCTGAACATCGCAATTACAATGGAACAAATTTGTATTCCCATACTCAGCTTCAGGAGCTGGTCAGTAGGCAGATGGATCCTCCCCAGTAGGCTGTGCAGTCTTATCTCTGAGATTGCTTCAGCCTATTCTCTTCTGTTCAGGATTTCACACCATACTCATCCCTACAGAAGGCACTTCTAATACCATGGCGAGGGACTATGCCTGAAGAGCCACATTAAATTAGGAGGAGACACAGTGATGTAGCTCCTCTACATCAGGTATTTGCTTGGAAACAGGCCCAGTGACTACAGCTGAGCAATGAGGTATGGAAATGAGGTATGGCTGGCCCATACCGTTCACAGCCTAAGCATCATTATATTCAGAATCAATGTGTCTTTAAAAGAAATCTCAACTGGGTGATCACTTACCATTAGGGTCTCTTTTATGTTAACCCTTTCCATTATGAGGAAAGGATAAAAAACAATGGGCATGTTTTGCTTGGAGAAAATATGACTGAGGTGGTGGTGGTGGGGAAAACCTGTTAACAATCTGCCAGTATGTTTAAGGGCTGTTATGGAGAGGACGGTGATCAGTGGTTTCCCATGTCCAGTGAATTCAGAACAATAAGTGATGGGCTTAATCTGCAGTAAGGGAGATTTACATTAGATATTGGGAAAAACCTTTCCAACTACAAGAGTAGTTAAATTCTGGAACAGACTTCCAAGAGAAGTTGTGGAATCCCCATCATTGGACGTTTTAAAGAATAGGTTGGACAAACATCTGCCAGGGATGGTCTCGGATTACTTCATCCTGCCTCAGCACAGGGGATTGGACTTGATGATCTCTCAAGGTCCCATCCAGCCCCACATTTCTATGATTCAATAATTATCTATTGGTCACATTCCCATTTGCGTCAATTGCAGGTTTTCCTTCATGAAGATTAGACAAGTTACCATAGATTGGTGGTAGCTGGTTATCCAGTTGCTGATTTCTCTTCCATGCACCTCCAGTTTGGGAGAAAGTAACATTTCTCCATTATTTCTAGTGCAGTTGAACTTGGGACTCTGATACTTGGCATGTGCAATTTGAAAGTAGTATGTAATTTGGAAGAGTTCCAACACATTGCAAATAATTGATTAGGATAGAAAAAAGATAACCAAAATATTGAGTTGATAGCTTAGCCTATTTAAGTACACTATAAAAAACAGAGTGAATCAAAGCCAATTGCTGAGAATTACACATAGAATAATTATATACATATACACACACACACATATTATATATATATATATACACACATACATGCCTTGACTCATAATTATAGAACCCTAGCAAAAATACCCGGCATTGCTCGGGGTATTTGTAATTGGAAACTGGGATGTAAAAAGACTACAATGTTTTTTATTAATGCAAATTTTGTTCAGAAGTCTCATTTTGTCTAAGTAATTTCATTCTCTTGCATTTAGATGTGGTTTCTCCAAAACATTTTCACTTTTTATGCGGCATAACGAATAGGGTCCTTTTAAAGAAAAAAACAGTTTATTTAATTCTGTTTGCGCTACACACAAGGGGGCCCTTGGAGGGGGGGAGGGGCAGAAAGATGAGCGAGTGCGGGGTCCGTTGGAGGGGGGAGGGGGGAGAGAGCTGAGCGAGTGGGGGGGCCGTTGGAGTGGGGGGAAGGGGGGAGAGAGCTGAGCAAGTGGGTGGGCGTTGAGGGGGGAGGGGGGAGAGAGCTGAGCGAGTGCGGGGGCCATTGGAGGGGGGAGAGGGGGGAAGAGAGCTGAGCGAGTTCGGGGTCCATTGAGGGGGGTATTATTACATCATAACTATGTCACAGAGAACAGCAGGTGTTAACCTGCTGCCCAGCTGATGTTAATGGGCTTTAAAGAATTTCACACCTAGGGGGTGTAAGAGGTGAGATTTGAAAAAAATTCGATTCTTACCCTGATTAGGACCCTAAAGCCTATAACTGTACCAAATTTCAAGTCTCTAGCTGAAACGGTGTGGAAGGAGTAAGGGAACATACATACACGCACGCACGCATACACCATTTGACTTTTATATATATAGATTTCCAGGAACTGAAAAAGTATTTTCTGGGTTGAAATAGAGTATTCAGTTTGAAAATAATTTTTAAAAGGAAAAAAAACCCACATTTTTTTTTCTTTAAATGAGCATCTAATTTTCTCTAAATGGCCTCCATTAAAGCTGTTGCTTTGCCTGCTTGAGGTTGTGGTTTCAGTGCAAGTATACGTACAATAGTGGTCAATCCATAAAAGCGAGCGCTTAAGGCAGAATAATTTCTGAAAAAAATATGCTCCAAATTACTTTTGTAAGCAGGCTGTAAACACAGAAATTATACTTTGCAGAAAGGGCCATTGTAGGAAAGAATCACGGAAGGTCACCTCTCCTACTGTGTTATTCATGCCTCCCCTTATATATTTTTTTCCTGTTTGTCCCTGTATCTGAATTGAGTGGCCCAAGGCTTTCATCATCTCTGATTTAAGAAAGAAACAGAAAGAAAAGGATCTGGCTCGTATGCAGCAAAGGACATTAAGCCAGAGGGAGACAATCACATTTCAGAGAGGAAACGTGGTGTTTTGATGGTTCAAAAATTAGATTGCTCGGGCATTTCAAATGAATTCACTGATCAACAACTGGAGTGTTTTATGATCAGATTATGCTTCAGCGGGGTTGGTTACCCTTTTGCAGCCGTACAGGAAGTCTGGAGCCACCCAGTTTTTTGGCTAGTTGTGAGGGTGGATTGCTAGCGCCCTCTGTCCTTGTGTGATCACCTTGCATTTATCCCATTTTGGCCAGAAAGTGAATGGTGAGAATAATGAGACTTTCAAAAAATGGGAGAAATGAAAGCCAACCATGTATTTATTGAACTCTGTCATAGTGTAAAACACACATAAGTATGGGAGGAATAGGTCTGAACTTTTCCTTCCGCTCTATGGTGACATCATTGCCTTTTTCCATTTCTTAATTTTATGAAATATTTTTGAATGCATTTAGGGAAAAGTCCAGCCACCTCCTTTGCTGCTAAAGAGGGTCACTTGGCAGCAGAAGTGGTGTGGTTCTGCTAGACAGGGACATGGGCACCCCCATCATGGAGCGGACACTGCATGGCCGGACCCAGCAGGAATGTGGGGCAGGAAGTTGTAAAGTATGATAAATCCAACACCACATAGATCCTCTTGTCTCTCCCCATCCCCATAGGGGTCTGCGCAAAGGTCCAGGTAGGGTACTTAAGCCTCTGAACTGACTTCATTTCCATGCAGCAGCTCCTTGCCTCCTCTGCATAGGCAGTAGGTATAGCAGGGCAGGACCGGCTAAGCCTCCCCTGGTGGAGCTTCAGCCACTGGACACAGGTTGAAGGGTTTCCCAGGGAATTTGTTGCTTATTAGTATGCACTATTCAGGTTCCGGGGCAGCTGAGGAGGTAATATGTGCTATTCAGCTTCCTGGGTTCCTCAGTAATCTCCCTAGAGTCCAGCGAACCTGCATGGTGAATATCAAAACCTCAGGTTCTCGGGGAAGAGACAAGCTTTTCCTGGAGGGTGGTTTGGGGTCTCAGGAAGGAAGGCGTGGAGCAGCTGGGGGGACTACAGCCAGCACAGAGCTCCTCCAGCAGTGGAAGGATGGGGCCGGGGCCGGGGGGGGCACTCAGAGCTCTAGGGGGTCCTCCGGCTGTGGAGGGAGAGGGAGGCTCTGGGTTTCTCTGTGGAGGCCTTGGGGCTCCAACCATGGGTGAGGGGGCTCAGGCAGAAGGGGTAGGGCCAGGAGCCCATACTTCTCTGCCTCCTGAGGATAGCTTCCTCCCACGGCCCTTTTCTTTGCATCTTCCCAGTGCTCAACCTGGCCATTTGGGAGTGGGAGTTGGGTTTTAAACTTGCACCTTAGTGCTCATGACAGTACGAGACTAGCAGCATTGGCGAAGGCAGGCACAGAGCAAGCAGGTGCATAGAGAGATCTGCCAATGCATCTCAGTCCCAAATGGAGCACCCCCTCTGCTGTTTCAGCTCTGAACTCTCACACATCCTGCCCAGAGCACCCAAATGTTGATATGCAAAATATTCTAATATGCAAAGCTGGCAACACACCTTAATCCTAACCTACAGCAAATCCTAGCCTTCCAGTGCGAGGCCCTACAGAGCTCTGCCCATGTATTTTAATTCTGCCTGAAATTCCACTAGACAGGCTCAGTCAGACCTTGGTTCTTAATTTTTGTAGAATATGGGTCAGGTTTTGGATACAAGCAATATACATTAGACCGAGATCACCCAGGCTTCCTTTGACTTGTGGCTTTATCAGGATTTGAACTCATTTCTTCAGACATGGAAGGCTAAAGCATCCAGAAATACTGACAGTGTCTGCTTCTGATATTTTTGGTAGGGATGGATAAGCCAGATAGGAGCTTGAAAACATGTCCATTTCGTGGCCTACATTATGTCCACAGATATCACGACTTAGATTGATCACTTCTTGAGGTTGTGTCAATACTTGACCCACTGCAGAACAGTGTCATTGTGCTAATATGGTGCAGATGAGGCCAGCGGTTCATCAGGAGTTGAATGATCACCATACAGGTGATTTTTCAGTGGCTAAATCAGAAACCTAACTGAGTTAAAGTGGTTGAGTTCACTCAGCCTCATTTAAAACCCAGCCTAAAAGCCCTATTATTTTAACAAGTTGCCATTGTTAATGTCATCATGTCCTTTTCAGAAAAACTGTTGTCCTAATTTGAAACAAGTGCTTCCTTTAGGGCTAATTAAGCTGATGAATAACACTTTAAAGAATGAACGCAGTGAAGCTGGGGGCTCTGGAGAGGACTGATTCTCTCTGCTCACAGCTGGGAGAATTATTTGCATCCTTTCTACAGGAGGATATGGAATGAGAGAAAAATAACATGTAATCATCTCCATAATACACTTATTCTAAACAAAGTAATTCATAATTTGATGGTACACATCTACACACAAGTTTGTCATGGAGATTGGCTAAGCTATCACTCAAACTACAAATCAAAGTGTACAGTAAACGAAGAAACCTATTCACTGTGACACAGTAAGCAAACCTATTTGTATTCATTCACCCCTTGAAGTTTAGGCAATGTTCTCTCAAAACCAGACTGATGATAGATGAAGTTCAAAAGGTTTATAGATTTGGTTTGGATGCTTATTGGACCCTGGGCTCGGTATGGGACAGCACGCTTCAATGGACAAGGCCCAGGACGGAGTCAGAAGACCTGGAATCTATCTCATATCAGCCTCTGCTATATGACTGTGGAGATGTTACTTCACTTCTATCTGCCTCAGTTTCCTTATCCACAAAGTCAGAATTTTGCTAGTTGCCCACCTCTGTAAAGCAAGAATAAAAAATTGTTTTCTTAACTTTGTCTGATGCTGACGTGCCATATGTAAGGCTTCTTATATGGATGGAGGGTAGGTATTATACTATCCTCACTCAGTTCACCTGGTGAAGAGCCAGGCACAATGTTGCACTGTGTTAAAAGAATTATGATAATCATGGGGATACTACTACTTACCCCACACTGGTAAAGTGAAGTATACTTAATAATTAAAGATTGCTAAGTGCTTTGAAGGACCTTAGTAGAATGTGCTTCTAGAAGATGTGTTGCAATGTGTTCTGAAGCCAAAGAGACTCCCATTAATACCAACAGACTTTGGATCACGCCCTAGAAGTACAGTTCTCTATTATTCATCCTGTAATTTCTCTCTTTTGTTGATCAGCATTATAGCAGTTCTGGTCAAAAGCCACTACCTGGATGTTACTGTAAATCAAGCCAGTGAGTGTCCACATGTTGTCATTGTCTCTTTAAATAGCTAATGATGATTCAAGCAAACATCCCTACATGAGAGCAGCCATTGATGAAATACTCACATGGAAATTTCAGTTTCTGAATAACAGTCCTCACTGTTGAAAGCTACCAAGGGGCCCATTGGTGGTTCACTACTCTTGTCTGGCCCGACATACTCATGATACCTCATACACTGTTGCATAATCAGTATCTAAAAGGTGTCATATAAGGTAGCACACAAATTGGTAACACACTGGTCCTGAAAATCATTGTATGGTATATGCACAGGGAGTGTACACAGCATTATAAATATGCATTAGAATTATGTTCTTAAAACGTGTTTAGCAAGCAGTGAATAAGCCCGTCTGCTCTACGCAAAGGAATGTGTATGTGCTTGTCTGTCTAGCCTAGTGGTCAGAAACAATGAAGATACATTTACATAAAAGGTTAACAAAGCCATCAGCCTAGTGAGTAGAGGAGATACCCTCTTGACTATGAGATGGGGGCAGAGGAGACAGCAAAATGGTGTCTCCCTGGCAAACACAGCAAGCTGAGCCCCCAGGAGGGCCTTCTGAAGCAAGATATAAACTTCAGATATCTTTGGAAGATACAGTAAAAGCTTTGTTATCCGGCATTGGGGGACTACAGAGTGCCGATTAGTCGAAGATTACAGTTAACTAAGAATCAGAGAGGTAGCCGTGTCAGTCTGGAATAGCAGAGGTAACAAAGAGTCCTGTGGCACCTTAAAGACTAACTAAAGTATTGAAGCATAAGCTTTTGTGGGCTAATACCCACTTCATCGTGCCACTGCTTGCATCCGACAAAGTGGGTATTAGCCCACGAAAGCTTATGCTTCAATACTTTAGTTGTCTTTAAGGTGCCACAGGGCTCTTTGTTACCTCAGTTAACTAAGAGTTATACTTACCAGTTGATTACCAATTTTCAAAGAATTAGAATATAATAAAATGAATAAACTTTCCTATTCTTGCCCTTTTCAAGATGTGTACAAATATCTGCTTTCTGTTTTAATGTCAACACAACTCTCTTATGTGTCTCTCCATTGCTTTTCACTGGTATTTTGGATGTCATAATTGTAGGCTGGGGTTGATATTTTATGATAAACACAGGGCAATACACAGAGTAGTAAACTGACCAATTACAACGGTGGATACAAACAGAAAGCACAGCATTCTGCTCTTCTCAGTTAACTCAAGCATAGTCCGACTGCTCTCGGAATATTCGGGTTCCAAATAGCTTTGGTATCAGTCCCGGTTAGCTTCTACATCCGTCTCAGTTACTAGATTGAAGATTTGTATTTGGAGATATCAAAAATGCCGGTTTTTTGAGCTTTCAGGTCGTTAAAGTGCTGGATAACACAGATTTTACTGTAGAAGTAAGGACAGAAAGCCATTTTGGTGTCCATCACTAAAGGGGCCAAAACTCTTGAAATCACAAAATGTTGGATCCTTCAACCAAGGGAGTTGAAATCTCTCAGAACTAAGATTAGGCAAGAAACCTGCTTAGGGAAACATTTTAACTTGCTGAAATTAAGTTTTAGTCTCGGGAGCTTCTTTTTTTTTACTTTTGTTTGCTTGTAATCCTGTCTAATGCAATTCCTTGGTATCACTTCCACTTGTGACTTTTTGTTTCATAAACGGTTTTTACTTTTAATATAAACGAACATAGTGCTGTGACTGAAATATAAGTGTTTGTCCAGCTTCAGCTAAATGAATGAGCTGCTGTTTTCTGTCTCTTTAAAGGAGCAGTGAACTCGATAACTTTTGTGTGTGCTCCAGGAGAGGGTTAGACACTACTGGGCAGATGGTTTGGGGGCAGATGGTGGGTCAGTAGAAGCCAAGGTGCGATGTGAATGCTTGTCTGCTGGTGTCTGGGCTGTGAGTCACAGCGACATAACGATTGAGGCACCTAGAGTTACAATGCCAGACAACCCTCAACTGGTCTGGGTTTGACCTCAAAGCATCAGAGAAGCACTGTTTTCTAGGCCTGCTACAGGCACGGAAATAATGAATTTGAGAGCTGTGGGATGAGACAGAGACATTAAGGTTTTAAATTCCCAATTTCCTTTGGTAGGATCTGGGTAATGCTCTGTAGCTGGCAGCTTTGGGATAGCCTGATCCTTATTCCACGGGCAGCAGCAATGAGCAATCACAGCTGGTGTTCTAACAGTTCACAGGACTCTTGTGGATTTCACATGCCCCATTACACCCCTAAATCACATCTATTTAGATTTGCATATCAAGCTTTTTGACAGCCTGGATAGCCTCATGGGAACACAGTAAGGATGAAGTAGTGTCATATTACATATTTTTTTCTTTTTCCATAATAGAAGTAAAGACTATTATTAGATCAACGAGACATCAAGTAATAATATTTCAAATACACAGTAATTTGCATAATGCTTTGAATGCTATATTTCCATAATTTGCTACACTTCCTCCTCCCACTCTTCCAACTTAATGCTGCGTGTTTGAGGCAGTAGCCCAGAGCTCATGATCATTTGTCCGTGCTGAAGAAATTAACTAATGCAGAGAAGAAAAAACTATAGCGATTTCATAGCGATTCAGCAGTTGTAGCCTTAAAAATCTAAAATCTAGGCAACTCTGCTGGACTGAAACTACCAGCTGCTGTCCTGTGTGTTTCAGAGCCTTGCCATCTTCTTTAAATTACTCTCAGCTTGTAAGTTATTTTATCCAGTACATTTCTAATTTATGTGCCTCTTCAATAGACCCATCAGAGCCCAGGGAAAACTCCATCTGGCAATCAGGCTCTCTTCTTTTAACACAGCTCATCAAGGTCACTAAGCTCACAAACCTGCTGTTACTACTTTGAACTAACTCCTACTCCTGTTCTTGCACTGGTGCTGTCCTATCTCACGCTGCCATTAGGCTGTTCCCACAAGCACGAGGAAGTCTCAGGCTTTTTTCTTGAAGATCTGGGATAACAGATTGAGAATCATTCTTTTATACAAATCACCATGGTGTTGCTGCAGACACTACTGAGCATAGTACTTGCCACCCTGAATAGTCCCATTGAAGTCGATAGGGCTACTCATTCTATTAGGTATTATGCTGACTGTCAGGATTTTGCTGGACTGAGGATACTCATTGTAGTAAGCACTATGTCCAATATCCCGGACTGAGCTCATACTTAAGATTCAAAATGGGCACCTATCGCAATTTACAATAAATCAGTGATCAAATGGCTGCAGAGTATCACTGGAGATCTAAATCACTGCTGAATAAGTATGACACGTTATCATAGTCATTCAGGAACTCCTTCTTACAGCACATCATATAGCTTATCCTATGGAAAATACTAATGGGATGCCAAAAACATTGTTCCACATGGGAATCATTGGATCATAAAATAACTGTGGGAGGCTTTGATAGAAGACAAAAGACGTGCTCTATGAAACTTGCAATTCTACCTCCCCTCTGCACTGAGCCAGAGAAGGATTATCTAGTTACCTGCCTATCTGCATACGATCTTAGGCACAGAATCAGGAAAACACTTAAACACCTGTTTAAATGTAAGCCTGTGCTTAAATTCCATAGCAGTCCTTAAGTTCCTTTGAAAATACTTTCGTGAATCAGAGCCCTTAAAGATTACACAAAAGGATTATAATAAACAAATATAGATCCAGTCATCTGTGCTCCTGTGCACAGAATGAGAGCTGAACAAATAATGAATTCAACTCAGTTGGCCTCTTTGTCTGCTTTTTTGCCAGCAAAAAGATCATATCCTCTTTTTGCTTTATGCACTGATCACACATGTAGCTTAGTTTTCATTTGTCTAATAGTCACATGGCAAGGTTTGTCTTTCTTAGCTGGAAATCAGTGTCAACATTTCAAGCTGTGAATTTTTCTGAATGCAAATATACGACCTGATATCTATAAATGCTGGTGTGTGCAACGTTGGTTTTCACTTTCCATTACTTTTTTTGCCAGTAAGATTTACTCAAACCTTGACAGAGCACAGGCAAGAGGCCTGGGCATGGACAAAGTGAATTTATTTAAATAGTCAAACACATATTCATGAACTTTTTATTCTGGATTCACTCTCCTTTACCAGAAATATTCATATGCCTACTATTGGTGAAAGAACACAAATAAGTGACACCTCCATGCCACATCCTGATGTTAACGGATCAATGTGTTTCCTGTAAGTGACCATCCTGAAAAGGAAACCACAGACTCTGACACAATGAGGATAACACATTCAGATGATTCTTGAGAACAGACATCTATGGATTAGGTGAAGATCCAGGCTTTTCACTCAACATCAAGCCTCTATTACTGCCTGGATTTCCAAAGTCTCCCAACTCAGTTGATTGCTCACTCAGTTCCAGAATAATCTCAGATACTGTATAATGATTCTAATCAGCTGTTTATAGCATAGGTGCTAGAAGTATGGCTCCTGATGCACCCTCTGGCTTGACGGGGTTTCCATCATATACAGGGTTTACTGTTTGGTTCCATGGACTTCAGCACCCCCACTATCAACATTGTTCCAGGGTCCCTGGTTTATAGTGTCTGTGGCAGTATGTAAACATAAATGAGAATTATTAGGAAAGGCACAATCCAAAGTAGTGCAAAGCACCCCTGAAAGATTCTGAATGCCCTCAAGTCTGACACCTCCCAGGAGATGGTCAGATCTTCAGTGGATCAGGCCTTTAAGTAATTAACTGGGAAAATATGACAAGATATTAAACAACCTTCACATTTATTCACTTTCATATTCCTTATCTTCACGGTTGCAGTTCTGCAATAATCTGCAATAATCCCTGCATATCGAAACAGATGCTACCCTTAAACCTTCACCTGCATACAGCATTGCTCCTTAACTCTAATTAGAGATGGCCTTGAGTGGCAAAATGCAGATCCAGTTTTCAAACTCTTCCTCCTTCCCACTGTTGCTGAGTTCCGAAGCCTTTGGAACTGCGATTTTGGTGCTGGAAACTCAAATTCAGTTCTGGATTCAGATTCTATTTCCCGCCCAGCCCCAAAGATTGGCAGTATTAGGATTCAGAGGTGGTTTTATCTCTAATACTGATGTATTACTCTACCTTTGCTTGTTTCATTTATTTCCCTCCTAGCCTCTTATCTAATTTTATATTATTGTTGTCTTTGAATCCTTACATTTATTATTTTTGTTATTTATACAGCATAGTGAATGTAGACAAATTTAATTATGTTGTTTACATGAGCTAACCTGATAGACTAATGGGGAAATTAAGTCTTTCACTCCTGCAGTTGGCACAAATGCAATTTCCTTTCTCATTCACATTAATCCATTAGTGTTTGTGCGAGATGCCAGGCTGATAGCACTGGAGTTCAAAGTCTTTCTTTATCCAGATAATAGGTACATCTTGAGCAACAGCAACATAAGTGTCTCCTCTTTTACCCCCCACATCCATGTAGTTCAGTTCTGATCTGGAGACATCAAATAGTCAAGAGTGGTTTAAGTTATTCCAGAACCTAAGGGAAACCTGGGTTGCACCGTGACCAGAGAACATCATATTTTAACTTTGTGGATGCAAGATGTTAAGGGATGTTTCAAATCATATTAGCCAAGTTGAGCTTAAAAAACCCTTTTTTTGTCACCTAGACAGTCTCCCAGTCCTCTGCTTGGGTGATGTTGGCAGAAGCTTCCAAAAAAGTAAATTCCAGAGTTCACAGCCGACTAAGACGAATGGGGCAATAGACATACCTCTGAGGTATTGTTTCAGGCTGTCTGCAGACTCAGGCAGATGTTACTACATCTGTTGTGATTGTGGAGCTGAGCCATGTTTTCAAAATTTTCTGCCCCATCAAAAGGGCTTGAACCATTTAAAAAACAACAACAAAAATCTAGATTGTAATGTCATCATGTGGATTCATGAGAACTGGTTCTCACCGCAAGACTATTGTGCGTATACTGTAATCCAGCCATGCAAGCAGTGTGTTCTTCTTTCTGATGTACATCTATGATCTTAACCGCCATGTGTTTGGGGTTTGGTTTTTTTGGTGGATTATAAATGCTTCTGCTCCATACCTATTAGTTTGTCTCACTAACGTTCAATCCTAGGGATTGCGCGCTAAACAAGAACAAGAGAAAGAGAGAAGGAAATCATAAAAACATTGGAAAGTAGGTACAGAGAATTGCAGACAAAACAAAACAAGAAAGGCAATATCAACAAGAGGAAAAAGCCAAAACAACTATCCAAGAATGCAGAAGAAGAGAAATCAAACAGAGCAAATGGTACAGCTGTCTCCCTCAAACCTAGGAAGACAGATGTTAAAGAAGAAAGAACACATCTGAATGTTAACCAAAACACAAAGCCACAAAACAGGAACAGGCAGAGAAAAAAATACACTATACTCTCTGCGTAATAGAACTATGAAGGAAGATCTATTGCCGCTGGAGCAGATAAAGTTGTTCTCTGTCAGCAGAAACATCATGGGCTCTATTGAGCCTGCAAGGCACAGACCTATGCTGAGAGCCTACGTGCAAAGGAGCAGCACCAGAAGCAGCTCTAGGAGGCATTGTGTCAGACGCAGAGGGATGGCAGCTACTGTGCTACTCCCAAGGAAGGTTCCTTTCCCTCCCTGCCTGGCCCGCTCTGTTGGCTGTGCGAGTGGGAGACAGGATCATGGCCTGACCCCTCACCCTTCTGAAGAGCAGTGTAGCTCTGAGCAGCTTTTGATATTTCAATGAGCTGTGTGTGTCTTGTATCTAGAGGCCTGATTCAGAGCCCACTGAAGACAATGGAAGTTCTCCCATTGACTTCATTAGGCTTTGAACCGGAACCTGGGGGACATGATTTTTAAAGGCATTTAGGTACCTAATGTTGCAGATTTATTCACCTGTTGGGTTTTCCAAAAGCACCTAGATGCCTAACTCCTATTTATTTCAATGGGAATTAGGTGTACACAGGCTTTTAAAAATCCCACTAGGCACCTATCTGCATGTTAAACACCTAAACACCTTTAAAAGTTGGGCCCTCCATGTCAAAATATGCATTCAGGCAGGGCCGGCGACAGGGGGGTACAACGGGTACAGCTGTACCGGGCCCCGGACTTAAGGGGGGGCCCTTAAATCCGGGGCGGGCCCGGTACGCAGCTGTACCCCCTTGTCGCCGGGCCTTTGAGCAAGGTGCGGCTCCGGGCAGCCGCTGCAGCACTCATCAGCCCCCTCCCCCGGCACCCAGCAGCCTCCCCCCCGCCCCCCTTTGCTTCTCCCGGCCGGGCCACGCGGCCAGAACGCATGTGGGGGTTGGGCCCCGCGGGCGGCGGGAGACCCGCATGATCTGCATACAGGGCCCCAAAATTCCTGTCACCGGCCCTGCATTCAGGTGCCTATCTTTGGGCATCCAACCTTAGAAATTTTGGCCATTATGCTTAATTCAGGAATAATCTTTGGAGTTTTGAATTATCCACGCTGTTAGACAGCTTGATTCTATCTACAAATGGGCTGTATCATTAGAACTGAATTTCAGCTGCCATTCACTGTTGATGGAATATTATACTTCTTTAATAATTTACACAGTTAACATAATACAAATATTAAAAAGTAATTTCAGAGTTTAAGTCAGCGTTATGACTTGGGGCTATGTTAACTGTATTGCTACACAAGTACTTCACCCAAGTAGCCCAGAGAGAGAGGAATCCCATGGAAATATGGTAACATCTTTTTACATACTGAGACTTTGGAAGGCAACGTGGTCTGAGAATGGGAAAGGGGGAGGCTGGGAGTCATGATTAGAGCTGGTGAGAATTTTCTGACAACATTTTTTATTTTTAAATCAGAAAATACTGATTTGTTGAAACCGAAAGTGTTCAATGGAAAGGGATGGTTTTGATTAATTTCCTGGATTAAAAAAAATGGAAATTGCTGAAATGACCTATTTAGACATTTTTAAAATGAAAAAAAAAATTTTCATCTTGAAATATTAGTTATTTATACATACATACAGTGAAACCTCGATTTAACGGACTAATTCGGGCGAGGGGGTGTCCGTTAAAGCCGAAAGTCCGTTATTTAATAATTTTTAAAAATCATTAAATAACATGACTTTTGGCTTTAACGGACACCCCCCTCACCCGAATTAGTCCGTTATATAGAGGTTTTACTGATCACAGCCGGGTGCGAGCTGTCAGCCCCCCTGCCCGGCTCCCTGCAGCGGCTCCCCACTGCAGGGAGCCGGGCGGGAGCTGTCAACCCCCCCGCCCGGCTCCCCGCTGCGGGGAGCCGGGCAGGAGCTGTCAACTCCCCCGCCCGGCTCCCCGCAGCGGGGAGCCCGGCGGGAGCTGTCAACCTGGCTGCCCGGCTCCCCGCAGAGGGGAGCCGGGCGGCCGGGCTGACAGCTCCCGCCCGGCCCCCGAATAACGGATTTCGGATGCATCGGAAATTTTGTCCGTTGCATCCGAAGTCCGTTAAATCGGGGTCCGTTAAATCGAGGGTTTACTGTACATACATACATACATACACACACACACACAAATAAATAAATAAATAAACGAACAAAGAGTGAAACAAAATATTTCGATTGACCTAGTTCTGGTTTTGGATTATCAGTTTGTGGAAATTTGAGATTTCAACTTTTTGTCCTGATTTGGGATGGGAAAAATTCTAAAAAAGCTTGTAGGACAGGAAAGCCACTTTAGACATCTTTAGTCATGACTGATGAGTCCTATTCCCCATTTCTTTTATTGATTCACCCTCTGAGAAGTCAACGTCACGGTTATGTGCCTCAGTTTACCCATCTATAAAATGGGTCTAATGATTTCTTATTTATTTATATATATGTGTGTGTGTGTGTGTGTGTGTGTCTACCTCGTACTCTGTGAGCAGTTCTGGGAGGAGGTTATAAAAATAGAAAATGTTATAAAATAGGATAGGATCAGTTTCAAGAGAATTAAGGTTTAGGTGGTGCCTTGGCTAACATAGAAAACAACCAGCAACCAAGTCTGCAAGTTTTTCTCTAATCTAGGTCTACCCTAGAAGCTGTAAAGGTCAGAAAATCTGAAAGACATTGGATCTGGCATGTTTGTGCTCTCAAAATAACATGTTGAACTTGTAGAACTGAAACATCCCCCACAAGCCTTCAGGTCCCTATGAATTTGGTGCATTGTTCACTACCATAAAACCCAGGAGCATAGGGTATGCATCCACTGAGATCTGTGCAAGACAGGGCTGATGCCCATATCACATGCATCAGATACATATATATAGTACTTGTTCTGTCTAAGCCATTAATCATGTACTATTGTAGCTTTATGTAATTTTATTAATGGGTGCTGAATCAGACTCCAGACTGATAGCTTTCTGAATAGTCTTCCAAGCACAAACAATTCTGCATCAGGATAAAAATTAGTTTTAAAATGTATATCATGCTTACCAGTCCTTGCATTAGCCAGCACAGGATAGTGCGGTGAATAACCCCAGTTCTGAATTTCTAACAGGCAGAGTTTGATTGCATCTGTTAAGTCAAGCAACACTCTTTATGTGCCAATAATGAAATAGTTCTGATCCTCTATTCTAGAGGTAATTCATCTGCTTAATTATTATTATTGCACTTAATCTGCAGCAAATTTCCATCTGGTCTGTGCATATAGCAACCTTTCTAGAAAAACATCCGATCTTGGTTCAACGATGGCCAATGATGTAGAATCCATCAAGACTTTAGTAAATGATTTCAATGGTTAATTACTCTTACTGGTAATTTTTTTGGTCTTATTTCTAAGAAGGAATGTGCCATGTCAGGTACATCACATTTTAATGACTAATGGAACTTGGCTGACTCAGTCTCACTTGAGGGGCCACAATTTCCAACAGCAGTAAAAAATCTGTGGTAGTTCTGTAAGAAATCTTGATTATGTTCTATCCAAAAAAAAAAAAAGTTAATTTCTCAGAGCTTTCTGCTCGTATCTACTTGAGAAGCATAGAAATTCTTGTAAATGAACAAATCCATAATCCACAGCCTTTCTGGTATTAGATTCAAAATATACTAGAGTTGTGGAGCAAAATAAATGGAAACTATCCAGTTCTATTCCCCGCCCCCATCCTCACCCCACATTCACGCAGTATACCAGCACCACCAAGCATGAAGAGTTATCAGGAACAGACTTCAATCCTGTCAGAGTTGATCTATCAGTGAGCAGCATTTTCAAAGCCTGGGCTGCACCTGGCAAGCAGATGAATTTATTGCTTCAAACAAAACTCTAAACTTGCTCAGAGACATCACTGAGAACAATAGATGTTATCAGGAGTCTGCTGCTGGGAGGTGCTTCTGAACCTACCAGATCTTTACAAGGTGGTATATACCAGCCAGCCCAGGAGACACAGATACTTCAAAATTTGCTGAAAGCCTCAACCTCCAGGAAGAGGATATCAACACAAGTGGGGAGCTTGTTCAGGGGTGTCAAGAAGCTTACTTCTGAGACATTTTTTGAGCTGTGGAAGATTTGGGCTTGGTTACTTCCAGTTTCGGGGTGAAGGTCTGGGTCATCTTTTATTCCATGCAAACCACCTTCTTTTTCTCTATTAAACATCATTTTAAATTATTCTTTTATTTACGGAGCAACATTAGAGCGCAGGGTGCTTTAAAAAAAGCAAAATTGCTTCCCACATTCTACTTCCACCTGCGTTCCATTTTCCAGTGAGGAAAAGTATAAAGGTGAGAGAAAGTAAATAAAAAATAAATAAATATGGAGATATACCTAGAACTGGAAGGACCTTGAAAGGTCGTCAAGTACAGTCCCCTGCTTACACTAGCAGGACCAAGTAGTGTCCCCTGACAGATTTTTCATTTTTTTTGCCCCCAATCCCTCAAGGATTAAACTCTGAGTTCAGCAGGCCAATGCTCAAACCACTGAGCTCCCCTGTAGACTCTGCCTATGCCTCTCGATGCGATGGAGTTCTGGAGTCGACAGGAATGTGCTCGGGGATCGATTTATTGTGTCTAGATAAGACACGATAAATCGATCCCCGAAAGATCGATCTCTACCCGCCAATCCGGCGGGTAGTTTAGACCTAGCTTTAGTCCTCTTAGCTGTCAACAATTCCTTCTCATATCATTAGATAGTGAAATGGCGAATAGAACTGGAACCATTCCAAAAACACTACTTAACCTTCTTCCCCCCCTACCAACCTCAGCACACAGACACTCCTGCTTCCAAAACCCTTTCACAATTCTGATCAAATAGATAAGGAATGGGGAACCAAAGACATCTTGCAGTTTCCTGTCCAGTGATAAACACTCTCGGCATGCAAGATCTCACTGATTAAAGTGCCAAATAGACCCTAATCATATTAAAATGAAATGTGACCACTGCTCACTATGAAACGGGACATTCCTGTCACTTCTCCTCTTTCACATTATCTGGAAGGCAGCAGATAGATATTGCTATTATAGGGGAATGTCTATTCATATTTCAGTTACAATGAGATGACTTGTGCTTGACAGATCTCATTACATTATGGATCAGCCAGTCTAAAATTAACATAGGCTTGTCTTAAAAGCTGTTATGCAGAAGTACTGTGCTTCATGTGGTTTCAGGTAGGTAAACTCCCCTCCTTATATCTTTCTTTTAAATAGAACCTAATACACACAAATAGCAGAGATCTAACAACATCTAATCAAGGCCATCAGTATTGTCAAACACCTCAACGGAAATCATAACCTGGGATTCCACAAAGCAGATAAGTCATGAGTATGACTGGTCTGAAAAAAGTGTCTCAAAGTTTAACCATGTACAAAGTTGATCTACTTTCTCCTCCTTCCTGGAGCAGAAATTATATTCTTCTGTAAATGAAATTTGTCTCGCCTTTTAAGGCTACATAGATAATTTTAAATCAGCATAGGTGTTGCCCTAGTGAAGAGAAGTCTAATTAAAATAAAAGGCAGATATAGTACTGACATGCTAAAATGCCCTTAAAAGTGTTACCTCATGAAGTTGATAATCTCCATTTTCTGCACGTGAAGCCATTGTGCTAGAGATGTACAGGTGAAGTGGTCTATATTCCCCAGAGGGAGGCAGTCAAACAAAGAAGGAAATCTTCACCCAACAAACAAGCTACATGTATGTATTTTGTACATGTATGTATGTATGTAAGTACATGTATGTATGTATGTACATGTATGTATGATTTTTTTGCCTTTATGGCCAGATCCACCATCCACTGAAGTCCATGGAAAGACTCCCACGTGCTAGAAATGGCATTGGATCAGGCTCCTCCTTTCCTTTGAATGTTTCCTTTAAGAGGATTTGGGGAATCTGCATGGAAAGGAAGCATTAACTCAGTGTGCCTGCCATCCCTCCCCATTAGTCTCTGTGCCTGAAAGGCAGAGATAGAATAAGGGCTACAGAGTTTGGCCTTATTCTCACAAATAATGATTATATAAATTATACAGGATTCCAAATCAGTTTAGCAAAATTAGGTTTATTCCAATCTGCATCAAGTTTCCCAGTTCCAGAAATTCAGCTATGATACAAACACATCCAAGAGGCTTCCCTTAATCATGTCTTTCATGCTTCAGTGTAAGCCCTGCCTCCATATGTCCACATGTGCCTGACACAACATCGGGAGAAAAGACTGTTGTTACACAGAAGCTGTGTATACCAAGTTGCATAGAACTTGCTTCTCTGGTGTACTTGTAAAGGTGGCAAATAAACAGAACAGGAAAGAGAGAGAGAGAAATTACTGTAGAGACCTACAGCCATTCACTCCTTGAAAGGTGAAATCCCTTCCTGGACTGCAGCATAAGAAAATTTATAATTGTCAAACTAGGGCGACCTGACAGCAAATGTGAAAAATCAGAACAGGGGGTGTGTGGTAATACGAGCTTATATTAGAAAAAGACCCCAAAATTGGCACTGTCCCTATTAAATCGGGACATCTGGTCACCCTATGTCAAACTGAGCTGGGGCCAGTAAAACTAATGAAGGAGAGTGTTTATGTCCATTCCCACAATACAAGCCACAACTTGAAGTGAGTGTTTAGGAGAGAGAAATCATATACTCTCTGGCAAACTTACCCTTTTTGCCCTGAGGAACTCCCAATATTCAGTGTGTTTGGAAAGGCAATCAAGTGCAGAGAAAGTAATTCGGGGTTGGGGATTGCAGTGGGTAAATGCATTCACCTTTCATTTCTGGAGTCTGGTGCTTGGCTGCAGTTTCTAGGATCAAATCTTTGAATTTACTTTGCTAGCAGCTCAGAGTAGAAGGAACAAGAATGGTCAATCCATGAGTTAACAACTGCTCAGGTGACAGATTGATGGAAGGGGGGAAATTCTGTATAGGTTACAGACCTAGTAGACCTTGGCCATCTTTAATAAGTGTTTGTCCATTCCCAGCAGCTGCTCAGGAAGGACCCTCACCAGTGTCTTAACAGATTTTTATCAGTTCTAGATATGTCCTCTTCACACAAGGCAATATAAATCAGGCACCCAACTACTTACTATTGACAACTTTCATGATTTTATCATGGAAATGGCAATTTTTGTGCTTTTTTTTTTTAAATGCCTAAGCTCCAGGAAAGTCAGGTAGTTACCTGAAAATCTCAGCTTTAATTTAAAAAATACAACTCACACACCAAATTTAACCCTCATGGCTGCAGAGACAAAGTGAAAAACCATGACCCCTACGGGCTAGAAGGCAATAAAAAGGAACCCGACATCTCATGATTTTTAGGCCAATTGTTCTGATTTTTTGTGGGGGTCTGATGATTTTGGGGATGGAAATGCTGCTTGCCGTGGCACTGATGTATCCATCAACATCATCCTTCTCTTGGCTGAGTTCAACACAAAATTAAATTGCATCAGAGGTGGTTCCTTCCGAGAACTGTGTGGTACTTATTGTTCTATTACCATCTGGCCTATTTTTGTGCATCTTGTCTTTGTATAATATTTGTCATGCCTGGTATTCTGGGTTTCGGCAGTTTGTGTTTCTCAAAAGGGAACATTCTTTTTAAACAGCTAATATATTGTTTTGGACTTTTCTATAAGCAAATGAAACAGAGATTTATGATGGATATCTTTACAACAGAGACCTTTTTTGAATACACTCATTTTATACACATTTATTTATATTAAATATCTTTATTTCCTTCCTTTTTTTGTTTTTAATAACTCATTGAACACAAGGTCCAGTTCAAAATCACTTCCATGATTTTTCAAAGTCCTGCATGGACCCGGTTCTAGCTGCCCGAGAGACCTTCTCTCTGTATCCGTCTGCAATCACAAACCCCCACCCCAGGACAACTGTTCCAGTAGAACAACTGAAACTCTCACCCAATAAGGGAAACAAAACTTTGCTGCAATAATATCATTTCAAGACAGACAGACAGACAAAAAGAAAGAAATCACTGTAGTTGTTACTTGCGGGAGGTACTTAGATACTATGGTGCTGGGCACCAATACAAGATCCTAGATAGACAGTATATAGTACATTTCTTAAAATTCCATTTAAAAATCAATATAGCCCTTCACGGGCTAAATCCTCAATAGGGTCAGGATCTGATCCAAAGCTCTTTGGACCTACTCATAACTTTGGAGCCCATGCAGCAAAGGTGATTTGCTGAAATTCCCTAAAAGGAAATCCTATTATATTATCTCAGTGCAAATGAGTTGAATTCAAATTAAAAAGAACAACCTTGCACCATTTTGTAGAGCAGTGGTTCTCAATTTTTTTCCCACTGATCCCTTGAAAATTGCTGAGGGTCTCTGCGGATCACTTAATGATCCTTCCAAACGATTCTACCGTTAGCTCACCATTTTAAAGCACTTTGAATAAAAGCACTATATGAAAAACCCTTAATAATTAACTTTTTTTTGTTCTACAAATAAAAGCACACAACTCATATTTTAATATCAGTAGTCTTACCTTTCTAATGTGATGCATGTGCCCTCTCCCTCGCCCTGGCACCCCCCCACCCCCCGCCCCAAGCTGGGGACTGGGAAAGAGGGGGTGGGTCTTTCCCTCTCTCCCCCACCACAGCAGCCACAGAGCTGAGGCAGGGAAGGACGGGGCTCTCCCCCGCCACAGAGCTCAGGCTGGGAAGGAGAGCCATCTCTCCCCAGCAGCCTCAGCCCTGGAGCTGGGGAAAGTTGCCTCTTTCACTGGCCACTGCAGCCCAAATTTCCCCCACCCCACTTCTCACCTCACTTCGCCCTCCCATCTAACTCTCTATTCCCCCCAAGGCCACCACCTCACCTTACATGTGCATCTTCTCCATGTTCCAGGCATCTAATTAGTGGCTGGCCCTTCATTCTCTTATGTGCGGCCACCCAGGCATGTACCTTAGAGGGAACTATCTGTGGACCACCTAAATGGAGCTCATGGATGGACCACTGGTGGGCAGCAGACCACAGTTTGCAGACCTCCATTATAGAGCAATCTGTATAGATTCTTCAGCACAGACTTCTGCCCCACTAACTGTAGATGAGCATTCTGAATTTGATTTCTATTATGTTAAATTACGGCATCATAATCAGGATTACGTGGCTGTCATGCACCGCGACAGTGACAGTCAAGAGTGGAGATGCTGAAGTTTCAAAATTACCTTTTTATTGTACTCCGATATTCTCTGGGATTTTTGAAAAATGAAGATTAATATAGTGCTCACACAGAATATTAATAGGCTACATCATAGCAATCGCTCTTTGCATAGCCATCTTGGAACACACGGTGGAACGTTCAAATTAAAGACAGCATTTGTAGCGCTAACACTGTAAAAGTAAAACCAGCCAGTAAATCAATCACCTACGCAAAATGCAACTCAGAACCACCTTTGTGCCATGTAATTTCAACTGTCTCTGTATTTGACTGTAAATTGGTGTAATGTCATATGATTGTAAGGTAAACAAGAGGTATGAATGGAATGATTACAACACACTCCTATAATCTCTTGGAATTATTCATATATCTGTTATTAGTTTTTTAAATTTTCTCACAGTGCCACCAGCAACTTCAAGGGTAACTGATAGTATCCAATACATCAAGCATCCTTTGTAGACCCAATGGCTGTCTACTTCTGCTATGTATTTGTTCTAAATATGCTGTAAATGAAGGAGCCACATTATTATTATTTTTTCATAATGATGCCTGAATATCCTACATTCCAAATCAGTAGTTCTGACAAAGGCTCTAAATGTTGACACTCATTTGGTTCACATCTCTTCCACTGGCATAATTCAGGTTGTGGGCCTCTGCAAGAAGAAAGCTTATGAAGGGAAATCTTCTGTGACAGAGAGTTAGCCAGAGCAAACCAGAAAGTGAGTGAGGCCCTCGGGTACAAGTTGGCTGGGAGAAGCACTGATTCTTCACTTCTTCAAGAGCTCCTCACTTTTCTTAAGCCAGGAAAATGTCTAGATGTATAAGAGGCTGCAGGACAGGCCTGAACAATTTTGCAATCTCTGAAGTAAGCAAAGAGGGAATAAGAAGAGGGTAAATCAAGAGAATAATCCATGCACTATCAGTTGTGTTTGGTATGCCTTCCTCCACCTTCATGCCTTTTTCAATCACACAGTATAGGACACAAGGGCATGATTCCCCTCTCACTCACACCAATGTAAATCAGAGACAGCACTATTGAAGTAAGTAACTCTATTCTAAATATAGTGTCAGAGGAGAAATAGGCTCTTTGACTTCAACAGGACCAGGAATTTGCCCATTCTGTATCTGTGATGCCTCATTCCATAAATCAGTGGATAGATTCATTTTCTTTACATCAAAAATGTTAAAATATTGTTTTCTAGAGTCTCTGAGCATCCACACCAGTTAGTGCACAAATTCCAACAGGTCGATTGTTTCCCCTGTGTCCTGGGACTGATATGTTTGGTAACTATTAGCAGAGGTGTGTAACTAGGTAAGCAAAACGCAGATTGTCTTTCATTCTATTTCTAGTCTGCACATCACTGTATCATTTTCAACCACTCTTAGCAGATGCTACTAACAAAAATGATGTAAAGCAAAAATGTAGCTGTTGCCCGAACTGCATTCTCCCCCTCTTCCTAATCTTTACATTGCACGTAAAATAAAATAACATAAAATAAAGTATTTTATTTTTATAATTCAGTTGGAGTTTTTCAGTCTCTAATGCCCAAAGAAGTGGTGCCAGGCTATTCTTCAGACATCTGGTATTGCAGGAAGGGCTGCACAAAGAGCTGAGTCATTCAGATTATGCATCATGCCAGGTCAAGAGCAAGCAAATTTCACAACATTATGGCATAATTTTCACTAATTAGGATGCTCAAGAATTTACATACCCATGTGAGAGCAGCCAAATGAGTACCAAAATATAATGGCTTCCCCTGGAAGTTCCTGGTTTTGGAACCTGCCATTAGGCCTAGTTTCCTTTTATTGTGGAAACCAACTGAGCCTTTATCTCCCCTGCACAAATTGGATGTGTGCTTTCAGCGAGATGAAGCAAATGTTACAATTAAATCCACGTGCAGTTAAATCACATGAATGTACCTGACTACATATGCAGTTTGGCACACAGAAACTGTTAGACCACAGGAAACACTGATTAGTTGTGCACATTTATGTTCACTTACATACATATTGATGTTGCACCTTATGCAAAGAGGCCAATCCTTCCCTCATTCAAATGTAATGGGGGTTTTAGCATTGACTTCAGTGGAAATAGGATTGACCGATCCAAAGCTTCTAGATAGCCATGTTTCTCTTTATTAGAGTATGCTTTGGATCAGGACCTGAAGTTGGCAGAAGAAGACTCAGTGTAAAATAAAATAAAATCACTATCAAATACTCACCATGAATTAAACTGTGTAATTGTAATGAAAGCAATGATACTGATATGGGAAGGAAAATGACCTTGTGTTGAAGACACTAGACTCAGGAGATGAGGGTTAATTTCCCAGCTCTGTCATCGCTTTCTTGGGTGAATTTGGGAAAATAATTTAATCTTTCTGTGCCTCAGTTTCCCATCTGTTGAATAGGTATTATAATCTTTCCTTTGTCTAACTCATGCATTTAGATTGTAGATTATTTGGATCAAGGATTGTTCCTCATTATGTATATGCCCAATGGCTAGCACACAAGCTGGGGCCACTAAATGTTACCGTAATATAAATAATTCATACATAGTACTTTTCATTCCAAAATTCTTTAGAAAACAAGCAGCTAGATAGTGTCTGCCCCAGCATAGCTGTGCAAGAGAGGAGAATGACCAGGGACCTCATGCTCCCCCAGCTCCATTTCATGGAGCTGCCAGAACACAGGTATTTGCACCTTCTGATCAGAAGAGGCAGAGAGAGTTTGAGACAGAGTTGCATGTGCTAAAAGGTGCATGACTGGCTGGACTTTGGAATTTCTGAGGCCACATCTACACTACCCGCCAGATCGGTGGGTAGTGATCGATCTATCGGGGACTGATTTATCGCGTCTAGTGTAGATGTGATAAATAGACCCCCAAGTGCTCTCCCCGTCGACTCTGGTACTTCAAGTTGACAGGGAGCAGCAGCGGTGGACTCGCCGCCGCAAGGACACTGAAGTAAGTCGACCTAAGATACGTCTACTTCAGCTATGCTATTCGTGTAGCTGAAGTTGCGTATCTTAGGTCGACCCCTCTACCCCACTGTAGACCTGGCCTGAGTCCCACTCTCCTGGTTGGAAGCCAATGTTTAGTGTAGGGCGTATGTGCTGCCCCTTAATTTGGAGAAGTTGAATGGAATCTATCAATTTTGGCTTGTCCCCTGAGTTTGTTATTCTAGAAACCCTCCAGGCAGTTCATCTTGAGTTCTGAATTTAAACACAAGAATTCTGTCACAGGAATATCTGTAACATTTCTATGTCAGCGAGAGTGGTGGGGTGATAGAAAAAAAATGTGAGCCAAAGGGACTGTTGGCAATGATACTTCAGCCATAACTACCAGGAAATTCACACCATTAGGCAAACAAGACTGGGTGTAATTTGTAATATAACAAGGCAGTTACTATGTTGCAGGAAAACATGGAGTTCCATGTAATTTCTCTATCCATTTTAAGTCATAATTTTGCTCTTTATCGGCTCAATGATCTATTCAGCCTCCCGAGTTCTTCTCCCACTTACACCCCTGCACCTCTACTGACATCAGTGAGGTTACATGGATGTAAGTGAGGGCAGAAGATAGCCCAGAAAATCGGTAAACTGTGGCCCAGTAAAATAACATTAGCAGGATGGAACAGTGTGGCTCCCCGTGCATATCATCAAAGAGAACTTCAGCAAACATGCAGCTTATTACATTTGTGATTTGCTTCTCCAGCAATCTGCTCAGCCAACTTTTTTCTGCCGCCTTATAATTTAAAGGCAATGAGCCATGATGGCACCTTTTCCCTTGATTGCTTCAAAAAATTCAGTAGGCTCCATTTGGCAAATGCATATATTATCATGTCTTCAGGAAAAACGGTTTCAGAAAGTTATTTACAAACTAGGGTCCTATATCTTCCAAATATCAGCAGTAATGAATTTTCCTGGTGCCGTGCACGTGGTAGGGCCAGATCTCTACCTATGTGAAGTGCCACAGTTCTGTTGACTTTCATGGAATCGCACCGATTCACACCAGGAGGCAAGCCAGCTTTTCGAATCCCAGCCTTGTTATTTTGGCAGCTTATCTCTGTGTACAGAAACCAATTATTGCTGGAATGGATTCATTTTTTGCTCAGTTACATTTTGAAGATTTAGCAGCCCTTTCTTCTCGCTGCCATTTCCAAGTTGAACGAAGGCTTCTTTAAAAAAAATGGTGGCCAAATAATAAGTTAGATGTCAAGGTGCTAAAGGAAAATGCTGGATACCCTCCTGTAAGCATCATACACAAAACTCCCTATTTAAATACATGAAGGCAAAACTGCATTTCCTGCTTAGATGCTCCATATAAGGAAATCGCACATTTGATTCTGACTATTGTTTCTGCAAGTTTCCATTTCGCATACGAATCTTAGCTAATTAGTTCCCAACCAAATAACTGTTAAAAATCACCCTGTTTCGAAACCTCAAAAATGCAAAGGATTCGAGAAGGTGATTGCAATGGAAATGAAACGGCGGTTCAAGCCAATAAGAATGATGAACACGAGCTACTTGAGTGATGGAGCCAGCGACAGGCAAAGAACAATGACACAGACTGCTCAGGTTTTTGGTGGGTACACAACAAAACAGGGAAGAACAAAAGTGTTGGTCTTGACCATGCCCCACTTTGCATGAGTAAGCTCATTCTCACAGAGGTTTTCAGGTGCTAGGAGAAAGTGCTGGTTGATTAATGCAAAGAAAATGATTCAGTGACTAGAGTACTGGAACATTGTTTTAACACATTATTGGCCAGACAATTTCCAGCTGGCTCCAGTGCTTGGTAAGACTTAAATCTTGGTGTGTCCTCATTTTATGTTGGTTCTCTAATGTGTAGAAAAAGCACTGCCTGCTCTTGGACAATGTACTCCTTCCTCACCCAGTACAAGTGTTGGCCCTCCGGATGGAGTGTCTCACAGGTATGTCTGATGCCACCACTACAGGCACCCTCCCGGGGCCACCTCCTGCACCAAGGATAAAGGCTCATTCAATTTATGCAGCATTCCGCCCACAATAGTATTCTCAGAGAGTCAAGCTGGCCACCGGGGCTGCAAAGCTCATCTCCCTGCCCCCCGGCATTCAAAAATGGTGAGGAGGAAATTCTTGGGCTGAGGAATTCTTGGAGTGGGAGGAGGATACGAGTTCTTGAACACCTACTTTGCTGGCCGTGGGCGATACCCAATTGCGCTGCTGCACTTTAGTAATCCTTCCGAATTAAGTCTGCTGTTCTTTCCAAATGATGCCCAGAGCACCTAGATAATAGGGACAAGGTTGCGCAAATGTAAAGAAAAAAAAGATTCCCCATGAAGTGGATTCCGCTGCATGGGATGCTTTTGTCATCCCTCCCCTTTCCTGTCCTGACCCCACTTTAATGCTTGTAAGGCTTGGTCTACACTATCAACTTATTTCAGTATAATGACGTTGCTCAGGGGTGTAGAAAATGCACAGTCCTGAGCGACGCAGTTATACTGACCTAACGCTCAGTGTAGACAGCACTATGTCAACGGGAGGGATTCTTCCATCAACATAGCTACGACCTCTCAGGGAGTGGAGTATCTGCACCGATAGGAGAAGCTCTCCTGTTGGTGTAGGCAGAGTCTTCACTAAGCACATACAGCAGTGCAGCTGTGCCACTAAAGTGCCATGTGTGTAGACAAGCCCTAAGTCCTGCAGTCTTTACTCAGTTTTCACTGAGCCTTTAGGCAAACTCCCACTGAAGTCACATCAAACCAACTGAATAGGATTTAGCTCATTTGCATTAAAAAAGGGCTTGAAAAGGGGAATGAGCTTCATCTCTCTCATCATTAATCAATCAGTCATGATTTAGGAAAGGGAGGGAGGGGTCTAAATGGCATTTAGAAAAATTATTCATCCTTTTCATGATTCTCCCAGCCTGCCACATTTTTAATAAAATGGTGTGTGCACCCTTCCCCACCCCCCACCCCTCCTAGTACCAAGTCTGAGCTGTCATGAGACTCCGTTTCACTGAATGTAACAGAATTAACTACCGTCACTTTAGCCCTGCTCAGCTGGTTGAATTGCATGGTCCTTTTTCTGTCCAAGCAATTTAATCGTTCTGAAACTTTCCATTTTCAATTCATTCTGCTGGGGTCGAAACAAAGGCAAAGAATGCTTTTAACCCTTCCTGGGACGGAAACAGCTGTTGCACTTGTCAGCTAGCAAGGAAATAAAAACACTAGCATTCAAAGGAGAATGCAGGTCTAGGGAGATATTTCCAGCACCCTCTGTTGGATAACAGGTCACACAAACTCTTGGATTAGAGGCTACAAACTCTGATCATCATGTATCAGACTCTTCTCATTTGGAATGGAAACCCTTCAGTAGATGTGTTTTTTATAGATTCCAAGGCCAGAGGGGACCAGTGTGATCATCTACTCTGACCTCCTATATGACAAAGGCCATATAGAGCTTCCCCACAATAATTCCTAGAGCAGATCTTTCAGAAATACATCCAGTCTTGATTCAAAAGTGGCCAGTGATGGAGAATCCACCACGACGCCAGGTAAATTGTTCCAGCAGTTAATTATTCTCACTTCAAAAAAATGGTACTCCCCATTTGTCGTCTTGATTTGTTTAGTTTCAACTTCCAGCCATTTCACCTGCCTCTGCTAGATTATCTGTGTCCCATGGTTGCTGGCAAGGGGCTGGGGCTGCTGCTGCTTCTTTCTGATCTGTGATGGTACTGTCTTCCCATAGCAAAGCAACCTTGTCAATAGCCCACCTCATACCTGCAGTCCTGACACAATTTTTCTCTCAAGCAACCTCTCATTGACCTTACTAGGAGGTTTTGCCTGTGTAAGTATAGAGTAAATACTGAGCATGAATCTTCAGGATGTGGCCCCATGATTTTAGTGAGAGATTTGCCTATTGAACTGAGGACAGAGACGAAGGATTGGCTTGTGGTTAAAGCACCGGATTCAACTCCTGTCTCTGCCATTGACTGTATGAACTTGTGCAAGCCCATTTAGGTCTGGTTCGGGTGGCTGAGCACTTTGTCAAAATCAAGCCTGTGATCGCTCTGTGCCTCAGATTCCCACCTCTAATATTGTTAACTAAGGAAAATAGTACTTGCCTGTCTCACTGGGGTATTGAAATCATTCCTTCCTTAATGTTTGTGGGAGCTAGGACACTACAGTATAAGGATCACATGAATAGAGCAAGAATTGCTCTCTCTCTAAGAGGACCCAAGTTTATGAGCTCTGGGATGCCGAAAGCTGGCTGAAGGCAGAAGCTTCTGACCTAATATTCACACTCCTGATCCATTTTTGCTAGATAACAATATAAAAATGGCCACATTTCCTAGTCAATTTCATACTGCTGTTTTTTTCAAGACACAGAAGGCAAATTTACTTTAAAAATCTGAACCTTTGATGGTTTGAAGTGGAAATGTTTTCATGAACTCTGGATCAGGCTGTTTTGATGGTTGCATGCTTTGATGTATGTTTGGAGCACAGTGACTCAAAAACTTAAAACCCGTTCTACTGATTTCTCTCTTTTTTGTTGTTCCCCCTTCACACAAAACTAGATGTCTCAAAGCAACAAAGTAACAATAAGGAGGAAGAGGCAAACAGAAACACAAGGGGAAAAGGTGGCAAGGGAAAGGTAACATTGATCTAGATATTTATCTAATTTAATAATAACCTACATGCATCTATCCATCTCTCTCTCTCAGGGGCAGTAATACAGAGATATACTCATTTGTACCAAGTTTTTGTTCGAAGTGAACATCAGAAACTCTATTTCGTAATCCTTCTAGGAGAACAATGCTATATGTGGTGTTCGTAAGTAGGATACAAAATCAGCATGGTCATTGATATTCTTCTCTTTTGCATACTGGTGTGGCTCTGAAGTTGCTCCAAAGAGATCAGAGTCTGGTGGAGTCTCTGTTTGTGATGTACTGCAGGAGGCAAAGCCATGACTGCAACAGATGAATGAGGCATCCTACTAACAAATGCAATACAATTTACTATAACAGTCATCCTTTAAATAAATACTCCACTTTCACCCCCATCCAATCCATTATTAATAATATTATTTGCCTTAACACAGCTAGTTGGCCAGGAGGAAGATTGCCCGATGGAACTGAAGGCATCATTCCAGAATGCAGGAAGTAACATGGATGTGTCTGTGAAAAACAAATGGCCAGGGTCTTCTCTGGCACAAAACATGAATGATCCTGAATAGAAGCTTTTCAGTTTCTGCACCGAGCGCTGTAATCGTTCAATAAGGCCCATAGTTGAAAGAACATAAGAACAATTGGCCTCTTAGCTCCATGATGTGAGAGCAAATGGTGTGCCTAAGCATTCCCTTTAGTGATAAAGAATTCATTTGACCATACAGGACATTTTTACTCCCCTAAAATGGAGTTACTGATATAGCAAGTCACTGTCTAATGGCTAGATTAGTCACACTGGCCAATGGGATCAAAGCATGCTGTACACTTAGGACTTCATCCAATGCCCAGGGAAATCAATGGAATTCTTTCGATTGCCTACAATGGGCACTGGCTAGGACCCTTTTTGTATGAAGCCAGAATTTAATGACACTTCTCTTATTAAGGCCTTTGTAATTTAAAGAATAAAGCTGTCTAGTCAATAGCTATTTAAAGGCAAATTAAATTGACATGTTCAGATATTGCCATACTGAAGGCAGTTTATAGAAAATGAAACAAAACAAATTATGAGCCATGGGAACTAGAGGCAATGGGATGTTTCCTATCACTAGTTAATTAGGATTTTCTATCCCAGTTGTTAGATGTATAGTGTAATATACCTCTTGATTTCAAGAAAATATACAGGGTGCGATTACTTATCTGCTGACACAGAGCTGTGCTAGAAGGATGATAGATTACGCTGTCCAAACAGGGGTGCTAGGAGGTGCTGAGTGAAACTTGCTGGACAACTGGTCTTGTTAACAGTGCTTCTTCCATCAAAAGCTTGCTGATCTAAAGCATAGTCTGTTTTGCTGGACACATCCACCCTGGTTCCAACAGAACTACTGGAAGTGTTAGCTGGCCCAGTCCCTTAGTCCCACCAATTCCTTAGCCCAACCACTTGTTTTTTCCTTATATGGCCTCTCATCATCCCTATTCACCTTGACTAACGTGGTCATCATTGAAGCCTAATGAAGGATAAGGCAATAGAATTAGCACCAGTAGTATTTTATCTTTACTTGGAGTTTTAGATATACAGCCTTAATACAATTTTAGCCTTTAATATTTTATTACAGAGAAACTTGTTTACTGGGAATTGGCCTAGTGGAGATAATCTTTTGCTGGTATTACAATATTGCCAAGAGACCCCCAACCAGGAGCAGTGTTCCATTGTACTAAGTGCTCTACCTGCACATAGTGAGACGGTCCCTCACCCAAAGAGCTTTCAATAAAGGACCTGATCCCAAACCCACTGAAGTCAATTCAGTGACTCTCATGGATTTCGGATTAGGTCCTAAAAAGCCAGAATGTAAGACACTGAGCCTTTTTATAACCAAATCTTGGGCTCATTTTTCAACCCTCTATAAATGATGGTGCAAAACGTGAAAGCTGCTGTTTTGCTGCTATTTAACTTTCTCTCGGCTGAGAGCAATACTTCATTTCATTCCCGTCAGGCATTACGATTTTCCAAAGCTACAGCTAATTATACAAGATTTATCTATATGAAAACATGGGGATTAAGCAGACAGGAAAAATAGCTAAATATTATTTAGTGGCTTGTTTAATAAAAAGGTAATGAGAACAAGGTTTGTACAAAAACAAATAATTTCTGAAACAAATATCTAAGGGGAGAGATAGTGCGGAAGGAAATTGTAAACATTCTATTTATTGCTTTAGCCTACTTTTTCAGGAACTGCTCTCAAGAATAAAACTTTGATGCACTAGTAAATTCATATTGTACCGATACATTAGCAAGTATCACCAGTTTCCCTATGGCATGCATTGCTTTTCGTGGTCATGCCTCTTTTACTAAACTGGATGGATACCATTGTCAATCCATTGCATACCAGCTATTTATTTAGGGTGAAGTTGCCTCATCCAGAGACAGCTTGATCAAAACCCTACGCTCCAATTAAGCTCTGAAGTAAATAGTAAGGAAGCAAGAGCTACATGGCCCGCTTTCTCTGTAGTTAGTAACAAAATCCCCATTGACATCTACAGGAGTAGGATCAGGACCAAAATGGGGCTGGAGTGACATATGGGATTATGAGGTAGGGTGACCAGATGTCCCGATTTTATAGGGACAGTCCCAATATTTGTGTCTTTTTTTATATATATATAGACTCCTATTACCCCCCACCCCTTTCCTGATTTTTCACACTTGCTCTGTGATCACCCTGTTATGAGGTATAAAGGTTTTTTTTAATCTGATACTTCTTGAGTTGACAGACTAAGTCCATTCACTCAGGGGTAGTAAGAATCAGAGAGGTAGCCGTGTTAGTCTGGAATAGCAGAGGTAACAAAGTCCTGTGGCACCTTAAAGACTAACTATAAAGTTTTAAACTTTATAGTTAGTCTTTAAGGTGCCACAGGACTTTGTTACCTCAGAGGTAGTAGTGGACCGTGAAATGTTATATATGGTCTAGCCACTAAAGTGAGACACAGAGCTGGATTAGCCTGCATTACAAAGTGCCTCTATGCAAAGGTGGATTTCACCCATATAGCATATCACTTGTCACATAGGTAACAGTGTTTTACAGACAATGGGCAAAGACTTAAAAGGTGCCAAGTGTCCCACTGATTTCAATGAGACATAAGGAGTTGCCCCACTCTACTGGGCTTTCTCTGCTCCTCGTAGGACTTACTATTTTGACCTCCAAAATGTTTTCTGTAGTCCCAAAATTATACCTGTGTTCACCTGTATTTTATGAAGAAGAGCCTTCAGTCTTATTTTTCTAACACAAAGCTTTAATTTGCTAAATTCTCAGTCTTAGAATTTATTTCCTTTTTCACTCACGTGTTTGGACTATTTGTGTATTATCAAACAGTGACATACATCTTCCAAACATGCAAAGAATTTGAAAGTTTGCCATCACTTTCATTAGAGAGCTTTGTAATAAATGGGCATTAAAAACAGCTACATTTTGCAGGTTAAAAATGTTCATCGGAATTTAATTTAGCATCAACTTCTTTATCTTTACTTCCACTCATTCTTCTGGTGCAATAATGCTTAGGCACACAGATTATGCCTATCGGGTTCTGCCACTATTCAGCCAGATCCTGCAAGATGCTAAGTGGCTTTTACACCGACTGAAGTTAAGGGGAGATAAAGGCACTTTTCAGCAAATGAACAGCTTGCATGTTGGAGAGAGAAGCTTCTATAGAATGAAGACTTGGAGTATATGTTGATAATAAAATGGTGAACATTCACGATTTTCCCCCTTTATTGATCACTATTTGAAACTTCAGTGAATACTTCTGTCAAATTTTTGTCCAAGCCTATTGGCAACAGAATGTGTAAAGCTGAATCTATATATATAAAAGTTAAATGGTGTATGTATGTATGTATGTAAGCTTACTCCTTCCACACCGTTTGAGTTAGAGACTTGAAATTTGGTACAGTTAGAGGTCTTGGGGTCCTGATGGTCGTAAGGGTCGAAAATTTTTTGAATCTCACCTCTGACGCCCCCCAGGGGTGAAAGTCTTTAAAGGCCAATCACATCAGCTGGGCAGCTATGTTGTTATGATGTCATAATACCCCCTCCAACAGACACCGCACTAGCTCAGCTCTCTGCCCCTCCCCCCTCTAACGGAACCCCGGAATCCCTCAGCTCTGTGCCCCCTCCCCCCTCCGATGGAACCCCGGAATCCCTCAGCTCTGTGCCCCCCTCCCGCCTCCAACGGAACCCCGGAATCCCTCAGCTCTCTGCCCTCTCCCGCCTCCGACGGAACCCCGGAATCCCTCAGCTCTCTGCCCCCTCTCCCCTCCGATGGACCCCGGAATCCCTCAGCTCTGTGCCCCCTGCCCACCTCCGACAGACCCGAGTTGGGTTTGGTTGGAGGGTAAGTGAGGTAGGGGTGTCGGGTTTGGTCGGGGGGGTGAGGTGGAGGTGTTGGGTTTGGTTGGGGGGGGTGAAGTGGGGGTGTCGGGTTTGGTTGGGGGGGTGAGGTGGGGGTGTCGGGTTTGGTCGGGGGGTAAGTGAGCCGGGGGTGTCGGGTTTGGTCTGGGGGGGTGGGAAGGTGTCTGGGTGGGTGAGGTGTGGGGGTTGGGGTTGGTCAGGGGGTAAGTGAGGTGTGGGTGTCGGGTTTGTTTGTGGTGGTAGGTAGGGGTGTCAGGTTTGGTTGGGGGGGGAAAGTGAGGTGGGTGTGTCAGGTTTGGTGTACAGGGGGTGAGGTGTGGGTGTTGGTCAGGGGGTGTTGGAGTTGGTAGGGGGAGACATGGGGGTGTTGGGTTTGGGTGGGGGGTGAAAATGTGAGTCGGGGTTGGTCGAGGGGTAAGTGAGGTGGGGGTGTCAGGTTTGCTCTCTGCCCCCATCCAATGCACCCCACACTCGCTCAGCTGTCTGCCCCCTCCCCACCTCCGACTGACCCGAGCAATGCCGGGCACTTTCGCTAGTATCTATATATATAAAAGTCAAATATATGCGTGCGTGCGTGCGTGTATGTATGCGTGTATGTATGTCCCCTTACTCCTTCCACACCGTTTGAGCTACAGACTTGAAATTTGGTACAGTTATAGGCTTTAGGGTCCTAATCAGGGTAAGAATCAAAAAATTTTCAAATCTCACCTCTGATGCCCCCTAGGGCTGAAATTCTTTAAAGCCCCAGGGGCATCAGAGGTGAGATTTGAAAAAGTTCTCTGTGACATAGTTATGATGTAATAATACCCCCCTCCAACGGACCCCGCACTCACTCAGCTCTCTCCCCCTCCAACGGCCCCCGCACTCGCTCAGCTCCCTCCCCCCTTCCCCCTCCAACGGCCCCCACACTCGCTCAGCTCTCTCCCCCCTCCCCCCTCCAATGCCCCCCCACTCGTTCAGCTCTCTCCCCCCTGCCCCCCACTCCAACGCCCCCCCCCCCACTCGCTCAGCTCTCTTCCCCCTCAGGTAAGAATGAAAAATTTAAAAATCTCCCCCCCCACTCGCTCAGCTCTCTCCCCCCTCCCCCCTCCAATGGACCCCGCACTTGCTCAGCTCTCTCCCCCCTCCCCCCCTCCAACGGACCCGAGCAACGCCAGGTATTTGTGCTAGTAAAGTATATACGAGTGTCCAATATTATATCCCTTCCTCTCTTTGCCTGTCTGGTCTATTTAGACAATAAGCTTTTTGGGGCAAGAACTGCTAGAGAAAAATGCAATGCCTAAGTAAACATGGCCACTGTACTATGTTTGACTTGGTGCAGTGTCCACTTATTTCTCTTATCCCAGGTCATCTTTGCTGGACATTGCAGGGGAGATGCTTTCATGGCCTTTCCCTGTCTTTGTCCCTCTCCTTGTCTGTATTTCTGGTGCTTCTCAAGAACACACAGCTTTAGAGTTGTGTTCGGCCCCTGTGAACTTACACAAGGGATGTGTATCAAGGTCCACTACTTTTTTTTTAAAAAAAAAAAATCTGTCCAGTGAAGCTCTGGTTGTGTGCCAGGCATGGTCAACTCTGGCCCTCCACCACCAAAGGCTTTCCAGTCCTTTTATTTCCCTTTTTGTCCCTTTTAGATCCAAGACCTGGCAGGCGTCAGAATCTTCTGAACTCAGCACTGTGTCTGTCATCTGTACATCTGCAATAGTTAAGTCTGCCTCTACTGATATGTCACAGCTCCTAGTGTAATTCTGTCAACACAAAACCTTTTTCATTGAGGCAGCTCTAAACAGCATACAGTGTGATATGGTGTCATCCTGTCTTGGCTATCTTTTTTGAATTGATATTGTCATGGTTTCTCTACCATTCGATTTCCACGGAGGACTGCCTATTTCCCAACCCGCTTTTTTTATTGTGTGTGTGCTGGAGAATCATTTCATTGCTCTCAAGTGCCTTTTCAGACTACACGGTGATAAGGCACAATTGGTCAGCTGATTAGGTATGGTGGCTCACTAGTTTATAGGACTGTGTTGTTACGGTTTACAGCTTAGTAACCATGCTGCTGTGACGAGCTGAATGCTTCCTGGGAAATGATGAACATCATCATTTCCCAGGAAATCACAGATTCAGGCTCTAGAATTGTCTTAGGGATGATAGGGGCAGGTAAGGGAAACCTTATCGGACCATACCCTGAATAGCATAATTAATTATTAACTGAATTCCCAGTGCAATGGTGACAGCTTTATTGTTCGAAGGCAGCTGTTTAGTGCCTACGAAGTAGGGCTACATCTCCTACCCAGACCCACTCCAACAGATTAGCTTCCTGCATTACTTCTGGACTGGCTCGTGCCGTTTCCCTTGCTGCATGAAATGGAACCTTGACTACATGGAAGTCTCATGTCAGAAAGCAAGCCCAGATGTGGGTGCAAAGGTGGGCAGGTTTTTTTGCCCTTGATGGCCTTCATTGCAAGGAAGATAGTAACAAGAAGAAAGGAGGAGTGAAGAACGGGAGGAAGACGATCATTGGCTCCTTTGAAAATCTCAGCTTCATTGCAAGGCCCATCTCATTGTGCTTGACAGGAGAGGGTTTACACTGCGTGATGTGGAGTGTAATATCACTTCCACCTAGATTAGACACAATCCTGGAGACTTCACATACCATCTGCCCTCTGCGGGCTCCATAGGAATTCGGTGTTGTTCTTAGAATCCACCCTGCAGGGCAGGAAATGCCAGATGGGTTTTTAAGGGTTCAGGACTCTGACATACTTTGTGGATCACTTGTCTTTACAAAGACACCTGCCCAGTGAATTCAGTTGCCAAAAGACATCACCCAAAATGCACTCTTTTCTGAGCAATGTATTTATCACTTACACTGTGAGCTTTGAGACAGCGGAAGTGTCAACTACTTACAGCTTAGACGTCTACAGCATAGCTAGGTCTATTAGGCGCTGACCTGCCTTTGGGCACTGCAGAACTGTACCACCTGGACGGACCTCGGGCTGCTCAGGGAGGCAGAACCCCTTTTGGAGATCCCTGGTATGTGGGGGACAAATGCCTGCTCCTCCATCCTTCCGGAGGATGCAGCATACTCCCCTCTGCATGCCCAGGTCTGCTGGCCAATGTAGAAGGTGAGTAGGCCAGTGGCCTCAACTCCTTCACCCACCTTTAGGGGACTTGTACCCCAGGGCTGTTGGGAGCGTGGCAGTTATTGCTCAGCTGCTGCACAGAGGCACACAAAGGAGGAAATGTCTTGTATTGTCTTCCTTTCGCACACCTGCAGAGCAGCGGGGCACAGTCTAATGGGCTAATGGCTGGCTTTGGACTTGTGAGACCTGAGTTCAAATTCCCTGTTTTACTTCTTACACAACTTTGGGCAAGTCACTTAAGCCCAGTCTACACTAGAGAGATTACAGCGGCACAGCTGTACCGACAAGATCTCTTGTGTAGCCGCTCTATGCTGGTGGGAGAAAGCCCTCCTGTCGACATAATTAAACCACCCCCAATGAGCAGGGATAGCTATGTTGGGGGGGAGAAACATAGCATTGCCCATACCAACAAAAGTGATAGTGTTGACATAGTCTGAGGGCATGGCTACATTTGCAGATGTAGAACACTTTGAATTAAACCAGTCTTCGAAGAGCGCAGTAGGGAAAGTGCTGCAGTCTGTCCATACTGACAGCTGCAAACACATTGGCATGGCCACGTTTGCGGCACTTGCAGCGGCACTGGGAGCGGTGCATTATAGGTAGCTATCTCAATGTTCAACATTCAAAGCTGCAACATGCTTTTCAAAGGCTGGAGTGGGGTGGAGTGTAACAGGGAGTGTGTTGTGTGATTGTGGGGGGAGAGAGAGTGGGTTTTTGGGGTGCTGAGAGTGTGTCAGCACACTGTCTTGTAAATTCAGCCTTCCCTTCCTCCCAATTCCTGCCTCGTAATGTTTGCTTTGTCTGGGATCAGATAAGCAGCCAGCTGTCAGAAACGGAGCTTTGAAAGGGCATATCCGCATCAGGGCCGGCGACAGAAATTTGGGGGGCCCCTACTCTGATCGTTTGGGGGCCCCCCATCCCAGCTGGCACTTCCCCCCCTCCCCCCGAGCTGACAGCGGCCGGGAGGACCCCCAACCCAGCCGCTCCCCCCCCCCCCCAGCTGACAGCGGCTGGCAGCAGCGCAGGGTCCTGCCGGAGCGCGAGCCGCCCTTGCTGCTCCCCCCCGCCCGCTGCCCTCCCCCCCCCCGCGCGCACTTTCTCCCCCGGACTGCGCCGCTGCCGCCGGCCGGGCTCACAGCTCCTGCTGGGGACACGTGCGCTCGTCCGGAGGAGAGCCGCGCCGCCTCCCCGCCCCTTCCCCGCTCTCCAGGGCCGGCGACAGAGGGGATGACTACGGGTACAGCTGTGTACTGGGGCCCCCCTAAAGTCGGGGGCCCGGTACAGCTCTACCCGTAGTACCCCCCTGTCGCCGGCCCTGATCCGCATTCCTACAGCCACGTTCAAAACAATGACAAGAGTGGCCACTTGACTTAAGGAGATTATGGGACATTTCCGGAGGTCACTCAGAGCGCAGGAATGCAACACCTTGTTCACACTGATGCTGGGGCATCTCAGCTGAGGTGCAACAAGCCTTATGCTTCTTGTGAAGGTGAAGTACCAGGAGTGCTCCAGCTGCAGAGTCCAGACTCTACGTGCCTGGCCCAGTGTGGACGGGGCTGCTTTAATGCACTCTAACTCACAAGTGTAGCCAAGCCCTTAGTCTCTCTGTGCCTCAGTTCCTCATTTGTGAAATGGAGATTTTAGAATTTCCATATTTCACAGGAGTGTTGTTAGGAGAAATACATTACAGATTGGGAGATACTCATATTATGGTCATGGTGGCCAGATAAGTACATTAAGAAAGACGGATCTGGCCCCTCCTAAATCATGCAATAATTTTATCCTGAAATCCTTCATATCCGTCTTTCATTTGAAATTGCAGTGACAAAACATATATTGTGTTAGGTTCAAGAATAGTAGCCGCGTTAGTCTGTATCCATAAATAAACTGGTTAGTCTCTAAGGTGCTACAAGTATTCCACGCTTTCTTTATACATATTGTGTTGTAACTTCAGAGGTATAGTACCTATGGGAAAATGTTTGAAAAAACTTCCTTTTTCTTTTCTTTAAGCAAACAAAAATGCTTCCAAGCTTAGGAAGAGCTTAATAGAAAGACGAAGGAGAAATTGCAAAGATAAAACAAACCAGCACTTAACATTTTCCCATTCCATTCTGTTCCCACAACGTTTTTTCCTCATTTAGTATGAAGGACTACAACACTCAGACACAGCGTGTATCACAGTATATTGAAAATTTGACATGAGGTTCGACAAAGCTACAAAATAAAAAAATCAACTCCCTTTTTAGTTAATTTTTAAAATGTACCGGGCCTGATTTTCATCTGGCATCAGTTTTACACATTCACTTCCATTAATCCTGATTTACACAGATTCAGTCCCATTTTAGAGTACCCTCTTTGCAAACTCATTCTTAATAGTTAGTGGCCCTGAGTGTTCATCAGGTATATTAAGTATTATTTGTTATCTGTTATTATTAGTTGATAAACTGATTAATTTATGTGTTTAGAAAGTTAGTTGTTCTGTGGTAGTAGGAGAAGCATGCCAGAGCTTCAGATGAGAGACTAGCATTAGGAACAGTGTTCAGCATTGAAAAAAAGGTGAAGTTTAGGTAATAAATCTAATACATTACTAGAGTTGATCACTTCTTCCCAGTAGTTCATTTAAAGCTCTCTCCTAAGCAACTAACTTAATCCAAATTACTACTTTTGATTGTCAAATATACAATTAGCCTCTGCTTTTTTGAACAAGATAAAAGCAATATAATGTTTCTTACCAGAATCCCATCTCTGTAACATGGAGACAATTCTAGTTTCAGGCATGCAGGGTCTAAACACCACCATGTGCCTTGGGAAATCAGCTACTGTGGATGTAAAAATCCCGAGCAGCTGATCTTGTTAGTGATGGAGAAATTCCCAAAAGGTTTGGAAATTTATTCTAGATATGCACCAAACTCCTGACACTTTAGATATATTATTTATTGGTAGGGCGGTAGCACTGCCTACTGTGAAGGTGGCCCCCACACTTTCCATTATAAAACCCTGTATGAGGAGAGAAAATCTATGAAGAGAGATTAATAAAATGGGACTTTTTAGTTTGGAAAAGAGATGATTAAGGGGTGATATGATAAAGGTCTATAAAATCATGACTGATGTGGAGAAAGTAATTGACATATTATTTACTCCCTCTCATAACACAAGAACCACGGGCCACCAAATAAAACTAATAGGTAGTGGGTTTAAAACAAACAAAAGGAAGTATTTTTTTTCATACAATGCACAGTCAATTGCCAGAGGATGTTGTGAAGGCCAAGACTATAACAGGGTTCAAAAAAGAACTAGATAGCCATTGATAGACCTATCCTTTAAGAACCTATCTGTTGTCATGTTGATATTATCTGCTTCTATCAAGTGTTCTGTTTACTTATTTAGTTTTGGAGAGTCCTCAGTGCTCATTTTACAGCTAATTTAGAAGGGGCTCTAGCTATTTCCTGAAAGATAATAAATTACACATACTCTGCGCAGATATGAGAGAATGACTGCTGGACATGTGGCTCCAGTTTGGGGCTGAGCAGTTTTACCTACAACTGCTGCTCTGGGATGCTGTTGTCTGTGCCGGGGCCTGGGTTCACAGCGGGCGGCAGTGTGGAATGTAGTGGAATGGTAGGGAGTAGATTGGGACAAGGAGCTCAGGGCATGGGGGAGCAGAAACTGGGCCCGAAGGAGACCAAAGGAAAAAGAGCAAAGGAAAGACACTTCCCAAGTACAGTAGATGGTGGGGAGACAGGGACAGGGAATGACTATTTGTATGCTGGTTAGTGCAGAAACCAGGGCAATCAGAGGGTCAGCAAAGAGAAAGTCACTCTTCTACTTATAATGAGGGGTCACAGACCGTCGGTGTATTATTTAATCCAATACCTGGAAGAAGCGGAAAAAGCTAGGCCAGAGATGATTCTGTGGAAGTGTTAGATACACTGCTCGGCAGAGTAGGACAAGGCATATGAAAGATACATTCCCTGCTACAGGACACAGCAAAGGAGAGAGAGGTTTGAGGCTTTTGGCAATCTGAAAAGCACCTGCCATGTTGCCTTATGGCTTAAAGCACAGTTGTGTAACTCGGGTGAACCTGGGGGGGAGGAGGATTTGGGGATCAGATAATGTTTGATGTAAATAACAACAAATGAAGACCTAGAATGGCAGCGGAGGACAGTCAGAGCTCAAGCTCAGTGATGCAATAAAAATCTGGGGACATGCAGTAGCACAGTTGGCATGTTAAAATGTTCAGTGCTATGCAGGCCCTGTGCAACACTTGGTAAAAATAGCACAGCTGAACCGGTTACTAAGGATCATAAAAACACTGAGAAAAATGGTTTAAAGGGACATGATAAATAAAAGAATCCCCTGGGAGGTGGGAAATACAAACTGGGAGGAGGGAGAGGAGAGGAAGAGAGAGAGAGAAATAATTTAATGTTTGTGAAGAGAAGCAGACTGACAGCCCTTGGAGATTCAGGTTCCCTATTCACACTGATGGCACGGCCCAAAAGCTGGAGCCTATGTGTGACCTATACAGGCTCCATGTGACATACTAGTGGTGGATGACCTACATATTGAGGTTGATTATCCTTCTACTGCCCTGGTTAATGGCACTGGATCATAATTTTAGATCTAGAGGTTTGTCTTAGGTTTGATCTCACCTAAAGTCATAGTGCAACATAAGCTTCCTCCATGCTTGCCTTCCCAAGGTACCTCAATCTTGAGCAAAAGGGATGTCTTTGAATGGAGAAGATAGAAGCCACATCAGTATTTTTATAACCCTGCTACAGATGACTTATGAGTAAAAACCATTTAATCAAACTATTTACAAGGTGTCAATGAGTTAACTTATTAAATATGTGCAGCCTGAAGCATAGCTCAAAAAATCTGAAAGAAATTCACTACACTAGATAGACCTATAGGACCTGTATTGCAGACGTGCTACTCTCATTTACTTCTGTGTCAGCTGAAGGTGAATACAATAGGTTAGAAACATGCTCTGTTTATGAGATTCTTTCTTTGGTGAGAGAGCACACATTAAGCTCTTGAACTAGTTAAAGGATCCTCTGAGTCTGGAGTTATGGATGCTGCTTGAAATGACATAAAAATTCACCCTGGTGCAGAGGACCCACACAACCATGAGTCCCTCACCAATTCACATGGCAACATGCACTCAAAATCATGTAAAACCAGTGATGTAACATACACTATCTTCAGAAAAATTCTCTTCCATCACAGGGGAAAATGCACAGAAAGTGCTGTAAGCATGGTGTTACATCTTTTGGTCTTCACACAGATGTAACATGAAGGAACCACATAGGAACACTAGGGTTCCAAATAATCCCCATGTAAGTAAATACAATATGCAAGTCCTAACTACATATACATACTACAACTCTGGCATTGTTCTGGTCCCTTCTGAAACAAAGAAGACAGTAAGGGCTCATTGAAAGGGATACCAAATTACCATGCCCTACAAATAGCTAGTGGACGATTGGGGAAAGAGAGGAGAGGAATATCTGCTGATTGTGATTGTGATATTGCACCCCATATTCTTCACAGTGATATATATATATATATATATATATATATATATATATATATATATATATAAATATATATAAATAAAAGTCAAGTGGTGTATGTATGTGTGTATGTATGTACGTATGACTGCGAACTCCTCCCGCACCGTTTGAGCCAGAGACTTGAAATTTGGTACAGTGAGGGGTCTTGGGGTCTAGATGCTGGTAAGGGTCGAAAAATTTTCGGATCTCACCTCTGACGCCCCCCAGGGGTGAAAGTCTTTCAGGGCCAATCACATCGGCTGGGCGGTTAGGTGGTGATGATGTCATAATACCCCCCTCCAACAGACACCTCACTCGCTCAGCTCACCCCTCCCTCCTCCAACGGAACCCCGGAGATCCCTCAGTTCTCTGCCCCTCCCCCCTCCCAACGGAACCCCGGAGATCCCTCCATTCTCTGCCCCTCCCCCCTCCCAACGGAACCCCGGAGATCCCTCAGTTCTCTGCCTCTCCCCCCTCCCAACGGAACCCCGGAGATCCCTCAGTTCTCTGCCCCTCCCCCCTCCCAACGGAACCCCGGAGATCCCTCAGTTCTCTGCCTCTCCCCGCTCCCAACGGAACCCCGGAGAGCCCTCAGTTCTCTGCCCCTCCCACCTCAACCCCAGACTCCATCAGCTCTGTGCCCCCCCCCACCTGCGAAGGTCCCCGGAATCCCTCGGCTCTGGGCTACCTCCCCCCCTGCGACGGATCTGAGTTGGGTTTGGTGGGACGGTAAGTGAGGTGGGGGTGTCAGGTTCGGTCGGGGGGTGAGGTGGGGGTGTTGGGGTTGGTCAGGGGGTGTTGCGGTTGGTGGGGGGGTGAGGTGGGGTGTTGGGTTTGCTTGGGGGGGTGAGGTGGGGGTGTCGGGTTTGGTCGGGGGGTAAGTGAGCCGGGGGGGTGTCGGGGTTGGTCTGGGGGTGTGGGAAGGTGTCGGGGGGGGTGAGGGGTGTGGTGTGGGTGTTGGGTTTGGTCTGGGGGGGGGGAAGGTGTTGGGGTGGGTGCCCAGACCAAACCCGACACACACACCCCCGGCTCACTTACCCCCCGACCAAACCCGACACCGCCACCTCACCCCCCCACCAACCGCAACACCCCCTGACCAACCCCAACACCCACCCCTCACCCCTCACCCACCCCAACACCTTCCCACCTCCCCAGACCAAACCCGACACCCCCTGGCTCACTTACCCCCCGACCGAACCCGACACTCCCACCTCACCCCCCCAAGCAAACCCGACACCCCCACCTCACCCCCCCACCAACCGCAACAACCCCTGACCAACCGCAACACTCACCCCTCACCCACCCCAACACCTTCCCACCCCCCCAGACCAAACCCTACACCCCCCGGCTCACTTACCCCCCGACCAAACCCGACAACCCCACCTGACCCCCCCAAGCAAACCCAACACCCCCACCTGACCCCCCGACCAAACCCGACACCCCCCCCCCCGGCTCACGGTGCACTGTGTAGCACACAGATTATTAAATACACTGTTCGGTCGGGGGGTGAGGTGGGGGTGTCGGGTTTGCTCAGGGGGTGAGGTGGGGGTGTTGGGTTTGTTTTGGGGGGTCAGGTGGGGTTGTCGGGTTTGGTCGGGGGGTAAGTGAGCCAGGGGGTCTTGGGGTTGGTCGGGGGGGTGGGAAGGTGTCAGGGTGGGTGAAGCGTGGGTGTTGGGGTTGGTCAGGGGGTGTCAACTGTCTGCCCCCTCCCCACCTCCGACTGACCCGAGCAACGCCGGGCACTTATGCTAGTGTATATATATATATATATATATATATATAAGATTATGGCATAATTCTGAGGTATTGTATACAAGATAGGTCATGTGAGATATCACTGGAAAGGTTATGATTTACTGAATATGATTATCCTATTTGTATGCATGTATCATTTTTGTATTTGAAGTTAGGAATATTGACTTTATATCTGTATTACTAATGTGTTTACAGCTGGGTAATGCCTAGTAGGCAAAAGGCTCCCAGCCTATATGGCTGACTACAAATGGCCCATTCAGGTTAATGAGCCATTAGGAGAAAACAATGGGCTTTAGAAGAAGCTTGTCTCCAACTGGACATGGGGTGGGGAGCATTCCTAGAGCCTCCAAGTTATGGCTGCTGTGACCCTACAGGGATATGTGATCAGGTCCCCTGGTCCTGGACTCCATCTTGGGATACCAGCGTTTTTCCTATGACTGGCATGGGAACAAAGGATTCCTATATGCAAAAGCTATTTAAGGCAGGGGAGTGACATCATTGTGGTTCTTCACTGACTCCCCACCCTAAAGGACCCTTGGAAACATCTAAAGAACAGAGAGACTGAACTGGGGGCAGTGCTGGACCCAGGCTAAAGGAATTTTTAGCCTATGAATGGAACACCTGGGGTTACCAACCTGCAAACGAGTGCAGCCTGTCCCTTACGAATCTGCAGCTTGCTGGCATCATCACTTAGGGTGAGGATCTGTTCTTCATATCCAGTCTCTTTAGTATATTAAATTTAGTTTGTGTGTTTTGTTTATTTGCTCGATAATCTGCTTTGATCTGTTTGCGATCCCTTATAATCACTTAAAAATCTCTTTTGTAGTTAATAAACTTATTTTGCTTTGTCTAAAACCAGAGTGTGTGGAAGTCATAACCTGGGGCAGAAAGCTGTTCTACATTTCCTCTCCACATTGAGGGAGGGGGCAAATTTCATGAACTTACCCTGTCCAGTTCCCTGTGCAACGCAAGACAGCATAATTTTGGGGTTACACTCTAGAGGGGGGTGTGCTTGAGTAGCTGGGAAGTTCCTTAGCTGAAGCCTCCCCATGCAGAGCTGATCATAGCATCTGTATATAACTACAGCTGGGTGTATCCCTACTTGTATGTGTGCTGGCTCAAGTGCAGGCTGGAGCCCGGGAGAGGGCTTGGCAGGCTGGACACAGCAGTACAGTGTAAAGTGAGCCCAGGCTGATGGTCATGAGGGCTCAGGGGTACCCCACTTCCAGGAGGCACCCTGGGAGGAACCCATCACAGTGATATCAGAGTCTGAATGAAAAAAGAGCTTCTCGTTATGAATTTATGAGTTAGAAAGCTCTGAATGTTAACATAAGGGAGAACTTTCTCAGATTCCCAAATGAGAAAACACAATAAATGAAATGTTATTGGACTGCTATCTATCCAAGACAGATACACTATTATGGTGATTCCAGAGAAGAAAGCTTAATAATTAATGCATTGAACTTAAACATTGGAGAACTCATGGGGCAGAACTGTTTTTGCAGGATTACTACTTGCTCCTAAATCAGGACCTGGAATATTTCACACAATAATGATGCTTGTTATAGTACATTAATAAAAGCCTCTTCATATAACACAACACTAATTATTTACAGGGAAGTTCTATTGAATTTAATAGAAAATTATATCCTATCTATAGCTATCTTATCGGTTTTTGGACTGTGACAGTCTCTGGATTCTGCCTTCCCCATAGGCAGTGGACTGCACTCAACTGCGTTCAGACAATTCATGGAAGGTGCGGATATCTTCTCCACAAACAGAAAAGGATTTAGAATCCTTTTCCAAGGATTTAGAATCTGAAGTCACTTTTGAAAATGAGACTTAGGCTCCTGTGTCATTTAGGTGTGTTTGAAAATTTTACTCTAAAAGACTAAGTTGTGCAGTGAACTCTAGGATCTGACCTGTGACATACTATTACTGATTTTCATAAAGATACTATTAAGGCAAATAAACTTTTACACTTTATAAATTTGCCGTAATGTGATCTAATAATAAGGATAATCTGCATTAGTAAGAGTTTATTAATTTCTACATTTTAGCCAATTTGTATATAATTTTACAAGTAGCTATACTAGTAAGATAAACAATGTTCCAAAGAGAAACTGGAAGCTCAACCTGGAGAACTGTGAACACTTCTGCAATTTAAAATGGAGCACCAATAGATGGGAAATAAAAATAGAGAATGTTAATTTTAGAGGAATGAATTTACCTATGTTTTAGCCAAAGACCTTCTGCTGACATTTTAGTGCCCAAGTAAAAAGAAAAGAGGTCTCCAATCCACAGATGGATCAAATAACTGCCTTGGGGCGACTTTATTGAAGTATAGCAGAGGCGTGAGAATTTCTGTAGCATGTGAGGCTTAATTGATGCTAAGCCCAAATATGTACAGATTGGAAAATGAATGTCTAGCTCTTCTCTTAGTATTGTGAAGAGTCCTGACTACGTTTTAGGATTACTGACAGGGTGACACTTCTTAATTTCAGTTCCAAACATTATACCTGTGAATGGGTCCACAAGTTACCATGGATACAAATGATTTAGTTCTGTTGGTCATCCAGTCTACTCTAAATACATAGGTGGCCCGTTATATCTAACGCCAGATTCTAATAATAATGTAAGATTTTATGCTATTATTTTATGAAAAATTTCTTTTAATGGAGATGCTTTGCAGTCCCGTGGACCATCACAAGATATCATGACAAGTATGGAATTATCACTCATCACTGCAGTCAAGTTGAAACCTCCTATACAACCTTTAAGAGCAATAGCAACCTTTGGTAGTTGGTTATTTCAGTTACTCGACAGCTCTATTCCAAGATCTTTCACTACCATGGCTACTCATGTTGCTTCGAAAGCCCATGAGACATGAGGGGAGACATATTTTTGAATACTATCTCATACCTGTCCAAAGTAGCCTGAAACCATATATATCAAATGTAAACTACAGCCACTCTTGTGCTAACGCAGGCCATGCCTTTGTTAGCTTTTGAGACTGATCAAAACACCAGAGGTCAGTCCTGAAAATACCATTACAACTATCCCAGGGAATTGTCATTTGAGTGAAATCTCCATTGTGCAAATAACCAAAATTCAATTCAGCTACAACGTGACTGGTTTATTGTATGGCACTTGCTATCTGCAGGTACTGTCTGCTGTAGCACAGGTATTAGATGCTACAAGAGTTTGCATAAAGGACTTATCTGGAAATTATCATGACTGTCCTTCCTGCTGCAGTCACGCCTTTTACTTCTTTTGGCCTTCCAGGAGCAGCATTGTCGAGCAATGTGATTCAATTAGTCCTCAGTCCTCCCAACCCCATTTCTCATGCTTGCTAATTCTCTAGTCTGGAACAGCAGATGCCTCCCTATCAAACTTCCAGTGCCGAGTGCTGACATTTGGAGATAAATAGAAAAGCACTAGACAGGCAGCTAATTCTCATCTCATCCGGCTCAGAATTTCTATTACAATTTGCTTTTAAGATGTCTATCCTCAGTGCTAGTAGGGAGATATGTCGGACATGAAGTGCTGCTAATAAAAAGACAACATCACACTTTGCATGTCAAACAACAGTGTAGATAGGTTCAGAAAATTCACAGCACATGTAAAATCCTATTAATGCCACCAGCATTTGAAGTCCCGTTTTAAAGCTGTAGCAAAAACTCATTCTCCAAACTGATTATGACACTGGAGAACACCATTATCCCTAGGGGTCTGAAGATTCTATTTACTTGAGCTCAACGACCCCTGAGGCCAAAATTCAGTATACTTTGTGGCAGGCATAATAATTAGACATGCAAGAGTAGGTACCCTACTTCTCCTAACCTCACAGGCTTCCTCCACTCACCCTAGATGAAATTCACTTCATGCCAACAAGCCCAGCTAATGAGGCTTATATACACAATGGCCCTGATTCTGCACTTAAAGTACATTCTTAATTTTAAACACACAAATAGCCCCAAGGGAGTATATATGTGCTTAATTTAACCACATGCTGATGAGTGTTGCTGGATCAGGGGCAAAATTCACCAGGAATGGAGAGTTAGCAAAGTTTATCTGCTTTCAAGTTGGATCAAGACTGAAGCACAACACCCTGTTACTACACAGTCGCTGCTCGAGCCTGTGGGCTGGAATATAATTTTTATTTAGATTATGGCAGTATCAAAAGACATGGCGGGGGACTAGGGCCCCAGGCACTGTGTATATGCATATATTGCGACAAAGACAGCAATAAGAGAGTGGTGGAAGGAAGGTACTACCGGGTAGGTATATCAGCTCTAGAATGGTAAAGGACATTGTTCTATGAGCTTTGTGCTTTGTGAGCAGTTACTACAACTGCAGGAGAAAATGACCCACAATGACAGTTTATGCACACGAGAACATTGAGTAACTGTGATAAAAATTAGACCATACAGTCGTGCCCTACATTTTCTGAACATGTGAGCCCCTAGGATTATTTTATTTATTTTGAAGTGTATGATCAAGCCATCACACGCAGCATGCTGGGCCTACCTAATGTCACCAACAAGCTAAACTATTCCCACTTCCACTCAGCACCAAAGGAAATATTGTATCCCCACCAGGGCCAGATTAATGCAGGGGCTTTAGGGGCTACAGTCCAGGGCCTTGGGCTAAAGGGGGCCCACTGCTTCTTTTCATCTGGTTCGTGGCAAGTCTCCATGCCATGGGCCAGAGACCGGTCCCTGAGCCTTGGCACACTCCCTGCCTCCCCGCCACCCAGCCTGGAGCCGTGAGCACCAGCTCACCAATATGCCCCTGCAGCCCCTAGGCCAGGGGTGTTCAGGGAATCTCTGCACACAGCCCCTGCCCTCAGCACCGGCTCCACAGCTCCCATTGACTGGGTACTGCAGCCAATGGGAACTGAGGGGGAAGCGTCTGTGGGAACAGGCAGCATACACCGTGCAGAGTGGCCTGGCCCCTCTGCTTAGGGGCCAGACATGATGGCTACCTCAGGGAGCAGAGCAGCTCTCCCTCCCTCCCGCACCCCAATCCCCTGCCCTACCCCTGAGCCCACTCCCCCACTCCAAACCCCCAGGAACCCTGCAAAAACCTAATAGCCCCAGGCCCACAGGAGAGTTAATCCAGCCCTGACCCCCATACATTACAGCTCAGCTACAGGGTTACGTTAAAAAAAAAACATGAAAAAAACCCGACATCTTGCACCACCTGTGAAAAGCCACCTGCACAGAGCTCTGGCACATTGTGAAAAGGAGCCTGTTGCAAGAACATCCTGCCATTAGCCCTCATGAATTTACCCTTAAAGGCTGACAGCAAGATCATCTAGTCTATGATGGATGCACCCACGACGGAATATAGGTTAGAGGAAGTCTGAGGCAGTACTATAGAATCAATCTGAAGAATTAGCAATACATTTGATAGTCAAGTTTGTGTGTGTGTAGGTAGATAGATTAGATAGATCACAGAAGATATAAAACTCCATCAGTAATAATACACTGTCTCTGCTAAGTGCAGTCTGCTTGCCTGCAGTAACCTCTCCCGAAACTCCAGCAATGGCTTAGTCTGGCAGAATTGTGATGGGCTGGAGGAGGCTCTTAAGGGTTCTCAAAAGCCCACAGCTATAATTCTGCTTCCAAAGGTTGGAGTCGTTTCCCAGCCACTGGTGGAGTTCACCGCCTCTCTGGAGACATACCTGACAGAATGCCTGAGATTCAGCATCTATTTCAGAGGAGCATATTGTTTCCCTTTTGAATAGATCAGATTGCACCAAAGACATGTATTTGCAGGAGATTTCCCAAGGAGGTACACACAGGTCCACCTACACAAGTTCTCACCCCCACACACTATTTGAACACTGTGCTGTAATATATCCAGGATAGTTTTCAGGAACATTTCTAGCAAATACTGCCCAGAATGAGCTTCTGCCTTGTGGCATTACCTCTTCCTTTAGTTATAATGAGAATGTGCTTTGATGATATGGGGAAACAAATAAAATATCCTCTCCCTCCCTCCATCTTTCTGCAGAACATGCACCCCTGAGATACTGGTTTATCATGGGCTAAGTGAGAATCTTTTTATGGAAGCCCTTGTTAAAATATTGGCAGCACTTGACTGTGTCAGAGCAAGTTCTGAAGACGTAAAAGCCAGCAATAAATATTTTGAACTCTCTATAATCCTGAATTCCTCACTGGTTCACTGAATATTTCCATCCCATGAACTGGAAGCATTTTCTGGCCACTTTATTTATGTACCATATGCCTTGTACTGATTATATTGGATAAAGTATGAAATTATAATGATTAGTATTTATGAACACTGTGGGCATTCCCCCCCTTTCCCCACACAGAGTATAACATAATCCACCAGTGCATTCATGCTGTTTCTCAGGTGCCATAAAACATACTTCTTCAGTCCATAATGGTGGTTTATATTGAATGTTGTATATCACATCAGTACTGACTGGCACTTTTATCCATCTCGGCTGCTCTGAACAAGATGTACCACCTTTTCATGAGCATCATGGTTCTGCTGTGGCATGGGATTTTCTTTTTAAATGGTAGCGAAGTGCACACAACAAACAGGAACGTGTCCTTGAAAATCCAACTTCCTTCAACACAGAGGAGGTTGCATTCTCTGATTTCTTGCATGAAACCTTCCCCCAATGAAACTATTGTCACAAGGATATCCTGGCTTAGGGACATGATCTCAGGAGCCCCTTAGTCACCTGACACAAGTTCTAATTCTAATTTCAGCTGATGTAATTTTGTAGTCCCCCCAAGCATCTTAAGTATTATTTTATTTTTTACGATCAAGCCAAAAAAATCTGCAAAGATTATTTTTGTAAAAGGCATTCAAAGCCATCTGCAATGTCTCCTCATTAATTCAGATCTCACCACCATATGAAAGCCCAAGACATCAATGAATAACTGCAGCACCAGGCTGTTAAAGAACAACAGAAACAAATGCACATCTGTGCTGCTTGTACAAGGCAAACATCATTAGGACATAAACAAAATGATTTTTCTGTGGGGTGCTTTCAAGAAGAGGTTGAGGCACAGGGGTGCCTGCACCAGCTAATGAAGTGATTGCTTCAATTTGTGCATTACTAGCAGATGCTCTAGGAAGTGACGGTTTGGGGTGGTTTGAGGAAAAGGCTGCGAACTGAAGTGGTAGAGGACAGATGTTGTCATCTCTCCTGATGGGAGCCTCAGCCTACTGACCTTATAGTTCGTTGCAGATGCCAGCTGATCCAGGAGAAAGTCAGGATAACTAATCACACGTTAAAGAATAAACAGCATTGTGTGGGCACCGCGAGATCCAGGAGGTGCACTGGGAATTAGGGGTCTGATGTAATGCCTACTGATGTCAGTGAAAGACTCCTATTCACTTCAGTGGATCTGGGATCAGGACCCAGAGGCATAAATCACACAAGTTCCATTTCTAATGTTTTGTTTTTTCCACTGCTCATCCCTGTGGTAAAGGAGCCCCCCTAGCCTTGGGAGAACCCTAAGCTTGCAATCTCAGTAGCTGGTGTGGTGGTTTCTTGAGTCCTAATGAACACATTAGGCATGTGGGGGGCGGGAAGGAGCAGCTGAACTGAAAGGTCAGTGATGAAAACGACCGCCTTTTGCTGGATCCGCATGTGTCATCTGCTCAGCACGTACACTCCATAAGTCAACAAAGGCAACACTGTAGTCCTGAACACATCACATTACAAAACAAAAAACTTGGGACCCTACCTCAGTCAAAGAAAATGATTGAGGGATAAATGCCTACATCACCCTAGCACAGGGATCTTGTGGTCCATAGGATGAGGCGGGAAGGGATCTTCCCCACTGGAGTGATCAGATGTTCCAATTTTATAGGGACAGTCCTGATATTTGAGACTTTGTCTTATATTGGTGCCTATTATGTCCCCCCGCCCCGCTGCCATCTCAAATTTTCACCCTGGCTATCTGGTCACCCTACTCCCCACCCCCTGAGGCCAGTAAAAAGGTAATCAGTAATTCAGGACCAGGACATGTGTGTGTCCATCTATCACAAGGGTCTCAAACATGCAGCCCACAAGCTGCATGCAGTCTCACCATAGGTGCCGACTTCACCGGCAGCCAGGCAAGGCGCATTACTGAGGGTTTATATTTTATCAAAACCCCCTTCACGTTAGTTTTTAAAAAGTTAATACATTGACTTTTAATAGCATACTACATTACTCTTCTTTTTTTCATTTTTGCCTCATTGTATGAAAAGGTTTCAGTGATGCAGCCCTCGGGCCAATGTATTAGTCCTCATGTGGCTCTCATGGTGATTTGAGTTTGAGATCCCTAATCTATCATAATACCTGAAATCTGAGGGACTATCCCCAGTGATAACCTTGAGAGACAAGAAGCAAGGCCTGGAATATTGTCCCTTGGACACACCAGAGTTGAATCCCATTGATTTCATCTGTAGCTGGGAAAGCTCAGCACCTAGCAGGAGGCACCCGGTATCTTGCAGGATCACACACACACACTTGTGTGTGCTCCCTGCAGAGCAAGGCATTACTGCTTTATTTTTAATGTTGCATTGGTGGCCTGAGTGTGTCATTTGTATTTATCGAATGTAGCCCCATGACTGCAGAAAAAAAAAATTCAGCACTGAGGAAAAGAATGTTACTGTGCATTTCCTCGTGTGCCAAGCTGGAAGGAAGAGCATCGCAGTATGAAAGTGAGAATGAGGGTTATTCACTGACAACCATTAATATAGCAATGACAGTCTAATTGACAAGGGGGAACCCTCTCCTCTCTCTAAAGTAAAGCACATGGTCAATTCCACTAGGTATAATATAAGAACCCTGTTTTAACCAAAGATTCAGCTGAAGCTGGTCTTTTTGGTTCAAACAGTATGATTAATTTTTAAAGCATTACTGAGGCACTGTAGAAAAGTGAATCATGAATCAGCCTTCTGGCCAGATCACCTTAAAGCCTTACCCCTTCTGAGATATCAGTATCTCAGACACACGGTGCCTCACCACAACTCTAATTCTCAACACAGCATCTTCCACCCATCCTGGGCTCCTCTACAGTCCTACTGGTAGTGGGCTCCCAGGCTCTTCCCTGACATCCCTCCAGCAAAATGCAGAAACCAGACAAACCAAATGCAACTAAAGCAGCCTCCACCCCTCTGAGATTTCAGTCTCACTGGGTTTCCAGTTGTAGCCCCCCTCCCAAGAGCTATTTCTCTTGAGCCTTGCCCATTTCTCAGGGCCTACCTGGAGTCTAGCCCCACTCCTAGAGCTTTCTCAGAGTAAGGCACTTTAACTTTCTCCTTCCTGGGTGGCTTTCCTGGATCTTCCTTTATGAAGAAGACTCTACTCCTCCCCAGCTGGGGCTGATAAAAAAATCCAGCCTGACATGCCTTCCAAATTCAAATGCCTTCCAAGGTTGGCTAATAGAGCTCTCAGGTGCCTCTTAATCCTTTGTTTGTCTATGTGGGGTTTACATCCCTTCACAAGTCCCAATCCTGCAAAGACTTATTCACTTTAAACACAAGTAGTCCCATTGAAGCTTGTCAGTTTCAACCTCATTCCATTTACAGGATTCTACAGTTCCTTCCAATTTTTTAAAAATAAACTTTTAATCAGCTCTTTTCCCTACTGCTCTCCCTTTGACTGTGCCTGATTTAAGCATCTCTTCCCTTAGTAAGGTTTAATCATCTGACAGATTATTTTAAATCCAAATTCACCCATATGTAACCACAATTTTGAAATACATTAGTCAGAAACAATCACGTTAATTAAGGTCTTCCTGGACTGTAAAGAAAAGAAAATATTTACCTAGGAGAAGCCAATTAGGATATTTTCATTCCACTTACTTATATAATACAGTTTGTGAAATGAATGGGCGGTTTGCTGTTGATTACACCGGATTCATAAATAAACATGGCTGGGGACTGCTGAGAGTAGCTTTTCTATTGCCACTTTGAACTCATGATCTGCACATCAATCTGCGTCATGTCCTTAGCTAGTGGTCCAACTTCATCCTTTCTGTTACTCCAATGAATATTATGGATTTATGCTAAGGATGAATTTGGTCCATTGTGTCTATGCACCTAGTAGAGTCTGCAACATCCTTGACTCCTGACGTGGATGGTGAAAACAGTTACAAAACCATATTATCTCATTCACCCTACATAGTGCAGGATTGTTCCCTACAGTATATTCACCAGCCTAATTGATGAAGAATGGGATTTTCAAAGGAGTTTATGTGAGTTAAGACCCATAGGTACATTTAAAGGTATTTAGATATTGTTCCACTCAGTGTATCAAGGCCCAGGTCATTTAAATGGCTAACTCACATTTCCAAAGGTGACTAGGTCTAAGTCTTATTGAAAATCGCTAAGTGCCCAACCTTTGAAAATGGGGCTTAGGCCTTACAAGACTGACTGGACAAATATCTAAATACCTTTAATAATCTGGGACTAACTGCCCAACTGCCATGTAGTCTGGGTGCTTATTACCCTTAGGCTCCTTTGAAAATCCCAGCCTCGAGCAGCAGGGCTTTCACTATTCCACTGGGGACCATTCAGCAGTCCAATCGGTCTCAGCATTAGGAGAGTTTCTGGAGAATCATCGGAAAGATTTCCTCTCTTAATTTCATCCCATTACGTCTAACTAGATACCTGATGAAATCATAAACATTTTGCTCCCTTCTTAGCATTTACATCCTTCAAACACTAGTAGCTGGTTATCACATCTCCACTTAGCCATTGTTTATACATATATTTTCTTCTAATCACTCCTCTGATGTAAATTCCTCAAGCTCCTTAATCACTTTTGTTCCACTTCTCTGACTTTACTGAAATACATATCTTCCTGGTATTTAGATATACTTGAGAAGAACACTTGTAAATCAGTGGAATATGCCAGGGATGGAGCTGGCTGCATATGCGAAAAGCATCACATTATATACAAAGGAGATAGTAATCCCTCTTCAGAAGACTCTGGTGTGACTGCACCCAGTTCTCTGTATTTAAATACCAGAAATCTGTAGGCAACTGAATGACTTCAGCAGAGTTACACAAGGGAAGGGTTTTCTCCCCCCCCCCCTTTTTTTTTGACAACATACTACACTGAGAACTCATGTCTAATTGGCTGTCAACTGCCATCCAAGGTCTCTTCTCCACTATCATCCCCTACACCTCTTATAGCATTGCTGCTTTCCAAGGACTAGCTTCTATTCCACGCATGAAAATCCTGATGTTCAAATCAGGAATTGGCAAAATCTTGCCATTAAGTATCCAGTCTCTGCTTTCTCCTTCCCACCAAATGAGTATGTTTCCATTGATTTGTCTCCATAATTATGAGTTTGCATCTCAATTACATTCTCATTTTTATTTCCAGCCCATATTTCTAACCCTTTGTAGTGCTTTTTTTCTCTTCACAATATTTAATTGTGTTGCCTAAACCCTGTGGTACATTACAAGCCCTTTACATCCTGGTATGTCTAGCTTCTATTTAGATGGTGTACTCCTTTGTTTTTAAATCAAGTGATGTTGTAACCATGTTAGTCCCAGGATAATAGAGAAATAAGATAAGTGAGGGTAACGGAAGTTGGTCCAATAAAAGATATTACCTCATCCACCTTGTCCCTTTCATCAGGTGAGACATACAACTGGGAAGCACTTGTGCACTTAAAAAGACATCAGAAAAATAGGTGAAAATAGAAAACACTTAAATGAAAACTGAGTTGTGCCTTTATGCAAGTCTTTTAAATTCCTGAGAGAATGTTTTTTTAGAGGAAGCATACCGAATCACATAGGTCAAGAGAATGGTGCTTGAGGCAGTCCATTTTTTCTGGCTGTCAGGGTTTGGGGTTTTTTTTTCCCCTTTGGTTTGTTTGTTTTATAGTTTTCTTTAGCTCTATAAAGTACCTTGACGTTCTGCAGCAGACCGCTGGCTTGCTATCTATTTCATATTTTTTTTCTAAGAGAGATACCACTTTGAAAGGTATTGAGGCATCACTGTTAAATTGCGCCCACAGTATGTGCAGACAACCATATAGTGAATTTACTCCTACTTACCAGTTTAGTATTTAATTCATTTCAGGCTTAGGAGAACAGGAGCGATAACAAAAATATGAGAGACTAGATAGACAGATTAGACAGCAAGATGCATATTCTTCCCTCACTCAGCTTTTGGGGACTAGTCTGTGCTGTTTATTTTAGTGGTCAGCTCTGGTTCTTTGACTCGTCTCTTGCTTAACTGGAATCCTAACAGGAAGACATTTTAGTGGGTGCTCAAAATTTTACTCTTTAGTTCTCTCCCTAGCTGTTTTGCCTACATATGAAAGGAAGGAGGGTTGAGATGGAGATATATTTCTTAGAGCAGTAATTCAATTTGCTGCTCAGTTTCATCTTTTCAACTAATATGAGACAGTCACTGATCAAAATATTTATTGCTCTGTATTGAAAATCCAGGTCTTACTTGATCATTCAGGGATTAGCACTTGAATGGCTACTGGAAGGGTAGAGGGTCTGTCTGGTTACACTATTCCTTAGTGATTATTGGTGGGGGGACACTGGGGACCACTTTGAAAGTGTGAAATTAGGAACTTCTCTACTGCTTCAATACCACCTTTCTGAATATAAAAACAGCCATCCTGAGTCAGACCAACGGTCTATCGAGCCCAGTATCCTGTCTGCTGAAGGTGGCCAATGCCACATGGTTCAGAAGGAATGAACAGAAAAGGCAATTATTAAGTGATCCATCACCTGTCATCCAGACCAAGCTTCTAAAATTCTGAGGTTTAGGGACAGCCAGACCATGTGGTTGCATCCCTGACCATCTTGGCTAATAGCCACTGATGGACCTATCCTCCATGAGGTGAGGCCACCATAAACCCAGCACATGACCAGAGTTTTAGGCCTCAAGAAGGTCCAGATGTGCTCATTGAAAGATATATCCAGGTTACTCTCCCAAATTATTACTATAATAATAAGTACAGACGTTCATCATATGCAAAAATCATCTTTATTTTCTATTTTTAATGAGCTGTTCTTCTTAAATGACATGATTTTACTTGTAAGGGCATCAGTCTCCATGTGCAAAGAGGTGTTTTTGCAAAGCTGGTAATTGCACACCTAATCATCTAAGCGGGAGTTAAAGGGGAGAGGAATGGTATTCGTATATGCAAAATGTGGAGAGTATTCAAGCAAAAAAGTTTATGCTACAAATCACTAATATTACAGGCTGAGTTAAGGAGAAACACTGAAAGTTTCACACAATATATTTAGTTTCAAATCAATCTATCATTTTGTTTTGAAGAGAATAGAGACCATAATTCACCTACAAAATGTGGGGCATGCAGAGCAATTTCTTGCTGTGAATGTCAAAGTGTATTTCACCGAGAGAATGGTTTATCTGACATGAAGGAGGGTCTGGACAGAGGTCAATGCTTTTGAACAAGATTGTGAGTGTTGAAGCTAAATCGTTTTACAGACATTAGCTTTTCAGTAAATGGCTGAAGTGAAGATTTGTGGTTCAGTCAGAGAACTCCTTCACTGAAATGAAAATCAGCCACCGATGCAGTTGACATTTTGTGGGTTTTTGTAGTCATTTAGAAATGTACCTCTGCAATTGGATAGGGTAATCTTCACTTCCTGTCCTAAACTATTGTACAGAGCTATCATGGGCCGCAAAACAGTGGTCATATTCCAGCATAGCTGGTTGCTTTATGGCAGGGGTGCGGAACCTCCGGCCCCAGGGTCGTATACGGCCCGCCAAATCATTCGGTCTGTCCCGCAGGCGGGTCTCAAAAAACTGCGCCGTAGAGACGGCCGGACCAACGTGGCGGTGGGGGCAGAGCAGCGTGGCGGGAGCGGTGAGGCGGCGGCAGCGGGCGCTGCTGAGGGGAAGGCAGCGGCGCCTCCCCCCTCGCAGCAGGCCGGGCGCGGGGCTGGATGAATGGAGCGGGGGAGCCAGTGGGCTGCGGCGGAGGGAGGGCCGGGGCCTGCGCGCCGGAAGTGAGCGGCCAGGGAGATCCCGGCGCGGTGGGGCCGGGTCTGAGTCAGGCACTGGGGCGTGGGGAGAAGACGCGCCGCAGCCGCCGGCCAGGGACGCGCACGGGCTGCCAGGCGGGGGTGGCTCCGCGCTGAGCGAAGGGGCTGGGAAGCGCCTGGGGGAGCCACCGGCGCTGCGCGGCCACCATTAGCCGGGCGGCGAAAGAAGAAGCTGCGGGGAGCTGACGGTCAAGGGGGTGTGTGGGGGGGAGGCTGGGCAGGGGTAAAGGAAGATCACCCCCTACACCCAGGCTGACAGCGGGAGCTGACTGGGGCAGGCAGCAGGACCCCGGCTGGCAAGGGGCCAGTGGGGGAAACCCCAAAGCAGTGCAGGGCTAAGCACTCCGCCTGCCACTACTTTGGGGTTTCCCCCGCTGGCCCCTTGCCAGCTGGGGTCTCAGCTCCCGTTGCCAGCCTGGGCTTCCTGGGGTGGGGGGGAACGGCCCGCGAATGACATTATAAATATCCAAATGGCCCTTGGCAGAAAAAAGGTTCCCCACCCCTGCTTTATGGCAATAAAAGAATAGATTCCATATGGAATGTGAGAGACACTTTGGATCTTTCAGGCAGAAAGGTCCTAATTATAAACCAAATAACACATGCATGTAGTCAGCAGATCCATCCATAACTGCTAGCAGAAGTCCAGGTCAGAGAGACAGAGACCTTATGTGGTGACATTCGGTGGCACAGAATGAGAGCCATAGAGTCCATCTGCATCCAATAATGTCAATAAAGAATCCCTTTAACATTCATTACAAATGGCTCCTCTCCTCTGTAATGCAGGAAGTGCTATAGTATACACCATCGTAATTAAATATATATATACACACACACTAAAAGGTTTGTCCATTAGTTACCATGGTGTATACTATAGTGTCTCCTGCATTACAGAAGAGAGAGGAGCCATTTGTAATGAAACTATCTGTAAGATTTACCCCACACAATTCCCGAATCACAGAGTCCTTCCTTAGCAAAGAGTAGGTCTGATGAGTCCTCTCTTCAGAACCAAGTGAAGCTGTTCCAAAGGACTGCTCAACATTAGGAACAGCTGCTAATTTTTTACTCTCATGCACTGCTAGGCACTGAAAAGTCTCTAGATTCAACCCTAACCTCACACTCAACACAGCTCAGATGGAAGGGAGGCAACGATGGCTCAAAACCAAACGTAACACTTTCCTGGATTCAGGGGTCAAAATCTACAGGTCCTGCCTTGTGGTGCCAGCCAGGATTCTCATAAGTGCTCATTCCTATGCAGAGTCCTCTATCCCAAACCTATTGCATGTATATTAAAATATCTGGACATCAGACTGGAAAACTAAGTCACAGTTCACAGGAAAAAAAAAAAGAAAATCCCACACAGTTGGAATGATATAACATCTTAGATTTAGAACTACCTGGTGGGATCTGAATTTTCCTTCCAGCCTTCTGACTGAAACATGCATAGCAATGAACTCATCATCTCTCCTGATAGCTATGAGACTGGTGTTCTCACGACCTAATTGCCTTCATTCCAAAACATGGTCCCTTCAGAAGAGTTAGAAGATTTGTCTAGCAAAAAAGAAAAACCCATATATACTTGTCCTGCGGCTACAATACTTATTTGACCTGTTGCTAAACTTGAAACCCCGTGTTGAATTTTTTCTTTAGTAGAGAAAACATTGGGGAAAGATCCGTTGTTACAAAAGGAGACAGTGTCAAGGTGGCTGATTCAGGGGACAGCAGTATTGGTGGGGAGGGCAGGAGAGAAAATGTATTTTCATACTACAGATATTGTTCTTCAGAGACAAATGATACCAGAAAACACAAATGCCCTGCAAAAGAGAGACAAATATTAAGCCGCTGCTATGAGTCTGCTTTTGCTAGCCAGCTCAGTGATTCAGAAACTGTCCCATAGGAGAGGATATAGAATTACAGATCTTAGCTTCTGATGTCACCCCCAGTTAAGGTGCTGACAAATCCTTGTCTCTTCCAGAAATAGATTGCGTAATTATGAAAAAGCTTCAAGATGACAGTGAACTGCTCAAGTTGCAGGAGCCTGTTTGAAAGGTAACATCAGCCTTTAACTGGGAAGAATATTAAATAGCACAATCGTTCTTGGACCCAAAGTGACAGAGCAAAACAACAAATGTTTTCTGCTGTAACTTTTTCCTTTGCTCTCATTATCTTGTTGTTTTTACGAAACGTTTACTGCATGTGTCTTGAGGCTTTCAGCTACGTAGATTGTTTTAAAACATGATGCAAAAAGAGGCTTTTAACATCAAGGATATTTTAAAATTCACTATGAAATAGAAGCAGCCATCTCAACCTTTTTCCTCTTATCATGAATGTTTATGTAGCCATGTATATTATTATTAACTGAATGACTCAAACATGCCAAACACAAAAAGGAAAGGAAATATTTAAAGGAGCTATCTTTTAGCACACTGAAATAAATGGACTGTTAGCAACTGAGTTAGAGATATTGTTGGCAGAATAGCCTCTATAATGCTATCGTATCTAAGGGTAGGTCTATACTATCCACCGAATTAGCAGGTAGTGTTTCATGTATCGGAGATCGAGTTATCGCATCTCATCTAGATGCAATAAATCAATCCCCAAACGCGCTTCCAGTCGACTCGGGAACTCCAGCTCCGGAAGAGGAGTAAGCAGAGTTGACGGGGGAGCCGCCACGGTCGACTCGCCGCCATAAGGACGACCAGGTAAATCGAACTAAGATACTTCAACTTCAGCTTCTTAGTTTGCCCCCCACCCCCACCCCCGTTGCAGAAAAATGTTTTGGGGTTTTAAAATAATTGTTACCATTGGTATTTAAGGACATCAGCAAAGTTCTATCATTCTTAAGGATAGAAGGGTGGTGTTGTTTTAAACACAGAACTTAGTTTTAGTACCATATTTCTTCTGGTGGTGTGCTTTGGGTGACCCACCATCTATCTATATATATAAAAGTCAAGTGGTGTATGTATGTATGTATGTATGTATGTATGTATGTATGACAGCGAACTCCTCCCGCACCATTTGAGCCAGAGACTTGAAATTTGGTACAGTGAGGGGTCTTGGGGTCTAGATGCTGGTAAGGGTCGAAAAATTTTCGGATCTCACCTCTGACGCCCCCCAGGGGTGAAAGTCTTTCAGGGCCAATCACATCGGCTGGGCGGTTAGGTGGTGATGATGTCATAATACCCCCTCCAACAGACACCTCACTCGCTCAGCTCGCCCCTCCCTCCTCCAACGGAACCCCAGAGATCCCTCAGTTCTCTGCCCCTCCCCCCTCCCAACGGAACCCCGGAGATCCCTCAGTTCTCTGCCCCTCCCCCCTCCCAACGGAACCCCGGAGATCCCTCAGTTCTCTGCCCCTCCCCCCTCCCAACGGAACCCCGGAGATCCCTCAGTTCTCTGCCCCTCCCACCTCCCAACGGAACCCCGGACTCCATCAGCTCTGTGCCCCCCCCCCCCACCTGCGAAGGTCCCCGGAATCCCTCTGCTCTGGGCCCCCTCCCCGCCTGCGACGGATCTGAGTTGGGTTTGGTGGGACGGTAAGTGAGGTGGGGGTGTCAGGTTTGGTCGGGGGGTGAAGTGGGGGTTTCAGGTTTGGTCGGGGGGTAAGTGAGCCGGGGGGTGTCGGGGTTGGTCTGGGGGGGTGGGAAGGTGTCGGGGTGGGTGAGGGGTGAGGTGTGGGTGTTGGGTTTGATCTGGGGGGAAGGTGTCGGGGTGGGTGCCCAGACCAAACCCGACACCCCCCCCCCGGCTCACTTACCCCCCGACCAAACCCGATACCGCCACCTCACCCCCCCACCAACCGCAACACCCCCTGACCAACCCCAACACCCACCCCTCACCCACCCCGACACCTTCCCACCCCCCCAGACCAAACCCGACACCCCCACCTCACCCCCCCCCACCAATCGCAACACCCCCAGACCAAACCCGACGCCCCCCGGCTCACTTACCCCTGACCGAACCCGACACCCCTACCTCATCCCCCCAAGCAAACCCGACACCCCCACCTCACACCCCCACCAACCGCAACACCCCGACCAACCCCAACACCCACCCCTCACCCCTCACCCACCCTGACACCTTCCCACCCCCCCAGACCAAACCCGACACCCCCGGCTCACTTACCCCCCGACCGAACCCAACACCCCCACCTCACCCCCCCCACCAATCGCAACACCCCCAGACCAAACCCGACACCCCCCGGCTCACTTACCCCCGACCGAACCCGACACCCCTACCTCATCCCCCCAAGCAAACCCGACACCCCCACCTCACCCCCCCCACCAACCGCAAAACCCCCTGACCAACCCCAACACCCACACCTCACCCCTCACCCACCCCGACAACTTCCCACCCCCCCAGACCAAACCCGACACCCCTCCGGCTCACGGTGCACTGTGTAGCACACAGATGATTAAATACACTGTTCGGTCGGGGGGTGAGGTGGGGGTGTCGGGTTTGCTCAGGGGGTGAGGTGGGGGTGTCGGGTTCGGTCGGGGGGGGTCAGGTGGGGTTGTCGGGTTTGGTCGGGGGGTAAGTGAGCCGGGGGGTGTTGGGGTTGGTCAGGGGGGGTGGGAAGGTGTCGGGGTGGGTGAGGGGTGAGGTGTGGGTGTTGGGTTGGTCAGGGGGTGTCAACTGTCTGCCCCCTCCCCATCTCCGACTGACCCGAGCAACGCCGGGCACTTATGCTACTTTTGTATACAAATCCTTCTTTCAGGAAGGTATACTTCAGTTAGAGTCAAGCTACTGGGCTCAATACAGGAGTAATTGGACGAAAGTCTATTTATGAATCTATATTGAACTTTTAGATATTTTGAGATTCCGCTCCTCACTAGAGGAAAGTGGGAAATATGAGATGACTAGAAGAGAATTCGTTATTAAACATGTGGAATGAACAACTAAAAAGCAGCAGTCGTGGCTGCAACTGGGAATGTGTTCAAAAATGAATTAGGTGTTTAGAATGAAAAAAAAATGTAAGATACAAATGTTACCTTGTGTAACAAAAAAAGATCTAGAGGGCCACATGATCGTGACTGCCTTTCATCTCAGTCTGTGAATTCTGTAAACTCTCATTCTTTACAAAGTTTCTAATAAAACTCTTGAGCATCAAAAAAAAAATTGTTTTGGGCCCAGATTTTTAAAGATGTTGTGGTTCCTGAGTGCCTAAACCCCTTTAAAAATGAGATTTAGGCTCCTAAATGAGCTAGGCATTGCAACACTCAGTGCTGCTAGGCCTAGACACCTTTAAAATTTGGGCCTTGATCTTTCAAAAAAGAAAATTAAATGAATTTGGAGTTGATGAAAGAGTCATGAATGACAGCTATGGAGACTGAAGCCTTCTGTCCCCCTACAGGACAGAGAGCAACAACGCATGCTCATGCGTGCCACTCAGAGGTCCTGGGCTGGAGAGATGACTACACTCTGAGCCCAGGCAGCAGAAATGTTGAATTTGTATCTTGCATAAAAATAAAAAGAGAACTAGGAGTTTCCAGATAAGACGACATGGCCAATTCCTTCACCCAATTCCCTTCATGTCTTATGCCTCTTGTGTTTCCTTTTCAGGGTAAGTCCTTCTCCACACATGAAAGCTGTATCTCTAACTGTATGGGTAAAGTTAGAACAGTAAAAAACTCCTAATGTGAATGCAATTATACTGGTATAAATGTGTATATACTGGTTATTCCCATAAGGGAAGGTGAATAAACTATGCTTCTATGAGTACTTTAGTGGCATAGCCACAGGTGGGCTTCAGTGGATTATGGGCCACCCAACTCAGCCTGTACGAATATGAAATTTAAGTAAATTCATTTATGCCCAATATAAATGACTAGCGAAAATACCCGGCGTTGCTCGGGTCAGTCAGAGGTGGGGAGGGGGCAGACAGCTGAGCGAGTGCGGGGTCCGTTGGATGGGGGAGAGAGCAAACCTGACACCCCCACCTCACCCCCCCCAACCAAACCCGACACCCCCACCTCACTTACCCCTCGACCAACCCCGACCCCCTACCTCACCCCCCCAACCAAACCCAACACCCCCACCTTACCCCCCCACCAAACCCAACACCCCCTGACCAACCCCAACCCCCACACCTCACCCCTCACCCACCCCGACACCTTCCCACCCCCCCAGACCAAACCCAACACCCCCGGCTCACTTACCCCCCGACCAAACCCGACACCCCCACCTCACCCCCCCGACCAAACCCGACACCCCTACCTCACTTACCCTCCGACCAAACCCAACTCGGTTCCGTCGGAGGTGGGCAGGGGGCAGAGAGCTGAGGGATTCCGGGGTCCATCAGAGGTGGGGAGGGGGCAGAGAGCTGAGGGGGCAGGGGGCACAGAGCTGAGGGATTCCGGGGTTCCGTTGGAGGGGGGAGGGGCAGAGAGCTGAGCGAGTGCGGTGTCTGTTGGAGGGGGTATTATGACATCATAACTATGTCACAGAGAACAGCAGCTGCCCAGCTGATGTGATTGGCCTTTAAAGAATTTCACCCCTGGGGGGCGTCAGAGGTGAGATTTGAAAAATTTTCGACTCTTACGGTCATTAGGACCCCAAGACCTCTAACTGTACCAAATTTCAAGTCTCTAGCTCAAACGGTGTGGAAGGAGTAAGCATACACACATACATACATACATACATACATACACGCACACATACACCATTTGACTTTTATATATAGAGATTTGCTGTAATGTCAGACCTTTGGTCACTGCCTGTCCACTCTAAGTGGACGCCCACCCAAATTTCCTTCTTAACTATGCCACTGATGTCCTTTTATAACAGGGATGGGCAAACCTTTTGGCCCAAGGGTCACATCGGGTTGCAAAATGATACGGAAGACTGTGCCTTCCCAAACAGCCTGGCCTGCCCCCTATACAAGCCCCTCCCACTTCCTGCCCCAGACTGTCCCCCTCAGAATCCCTGACCCATCCAACCCCAACATGCTCCTTGTCCCGACCGCACCCTCCAGAGACTCCCCCCCCCATCCCTAACCACTCCCTTGGCACCCCATCCCCTATCTAAGGCCCCCTGATCCTTCTCCCCATCCACTCCCTCCTGAGATCTCCTGGGGACCCCACACCCTATTTAAGCCCCGCTGCTCCTTGTCCCCATCCGCCTCACCCTAACTGCCCCAATTCCCTACTCAACCCACCCTGTTCCCTGACTGCCCCAACCCCTTTCTACCCTCTGGCCCCCTAACAGACCTCCAGGACTCCCATGCCCTAACCAACCCCTCTAGTCCCCATCCCCTAACCACCCCCCAGAACCTCCGCCCCATCCAACTGCCTCCTATCCCCTGAACGCCCCCCAGGACTCTCTGCCCCTTATCGAACCTCCCAGCCCCCTTACCCTGCCACCCAGAGCAGCGTGTCTGGCAGCCACATGGAGCCAGACATGTTGCCCCCCAGGAGCATTCAGCCCCTACCCTCACAGCACTGCCCATTCATTGGTGTGGGTCCAGGTGAGGGTCTGGGGGGTAGCTTCCCCAGCCGGGAGCTCAGGGGCCAGGCAGGACAGTCCCATGGGTCAGATGTGGCCAGCACGCCAGTTTGCCCAACCTTGTTTTATAGTGATAAAACTGCATCCACACTAGGAGGTTTACAGATATAATTAAACAAAATAGCATGTATAGACCGGGATTAACCTTTCTTGACCTACAGTTCCATGGCCCAAGCAGCAAGGGGAACATATTATGTCCATGTAAAATGTTGCTCAACAGGTGAACACTTTAGGAACACTTGCATAGTGTATCCCTTGCTAACACCACAGAGGCAATTCCCCCTTGCCAGCTAATAAACTTTTGATGAGACCATTTCAGATCTGCTCAGAGATGTATCATAAATTTTAATTTTCTCTGTTTATTTAATGAAACTCATTGAAACTAATCCTCATTTTCTAGCAAGTGTTAAAAAAGTTCCATTTAATTAAAATTAATGACCTTCATGCCTACAAATGATTTTCAGGCTCAGAGGATGAGAATTAACACTTTGTGAAGAAGGGAAGTACCAGTGCAATGTTTTCTATTATATGAGGGGAAAAAATCTCTTCCAAATATAACTTCTATAGTTTAGACTTCTGCTTTTGGGGGGGAAGGGGGAAATAGCAGTTGGGAGAAAACAGGTTTGTGAATATTGGGCAATCTTTCCAGCAAGAAAGCAAGTGTTTGTAGATTAACTGTTTCCAGAACATTTGGTTCAATAACATTGATTACACCCTTTTGATTATTTATTTATTTATTACGAAGTAACATTGCAAAGAGAGGGAAGAGAAAAGGATTTAAATGTCATTTTTTAAAATGCCTTATTAACACTGTGGCATTTTAAATCTGGCAGGTTTTAGATACTAATGACAAAATTAAATGAAAGCCTCTGACTTAAGACATGAAGATTAGGCAAATGGCAAAACACATTTGGCTGTGTATTGCTATTGATTATTTTCCTCTTATGTAGCCCCCACTGCATCCTTTCAGCAATATGTATAATTTATTAGAGAAGTGAGAGTAAAATTTGCTCCATGCATAACTGCTGAAATTACTTTCACTCAGCGTTAATGGATGCAGTTAGATTTTTTAAAACATCAACTTGGAATCAAGGACAAATTCTATTTCAACCAATGTTTTAATCTAAAATCAAATTTGACAGATATTACCAACATTAAAAAGGTAAAATAACATGGCACACTCACCTTTACACAGACCCCCCACAATGCAACAAGTTGCTCATAAAGTATCTGGAATGTTCACAATCACGGTTACTTCTATACACACAAACTAATGAAACTTAAGGTTTCTTAGGGCCTGACCCAGCATCTGCCTTCGCACTGAAATCTCAGCATCTCACAAGGCTGGATCAATTCAACCTGACAAACAGTTTAAAGAAGTATTTTCTCAGCCTCTTTCTTTGTGAAGTCTGTGGAGGCTGGAAGGAGGGGGCTCGCTGTTCAAAATATTTTAATTTCTTGACTAAGATTAAAACAAAAAGCACCAGAAAAAACACCTCACCAAACCAAACCATATCTCACTTCAGCCCTAGTTGGATGTCATGTGCCGTCTTGTCTGTATTGAGGTGAATGTTACCCCCTGCTCCTGATGGAGTTTTGCCATTGATTTCAGCAGGAGGAAGATCTCACCACATCTCCACCATCCACTCTCTCCCCTCCCCAGTGAAGGAGCCTGATTTTGCCCTCTCAGCTTATTTTAATCCAGTAGAGATACTCCAGTTTTATTTTACCAGCACGGGGCCCATAACAGAGGCAAGGAGCTGATGAAGTTTGATAAAGAATGTTAAGTCATTAAATAATTGCAATCAGTATCTGAACATGGCACATAATGTAGGATGATTTATTGCTTAGGGGGATAAAAAGTCACTTGCTGTGCAAGCTGTGATTGTCAGTGACTGTGTTATAGACACTGGGAATGAGAATTGCCTGTCTTCCACAATTGGCTTCACTATAAAAAGTGAATAATTTAATTTGGCTCACACAGGGTGCCATCCTGCTGAGCACCCAGGCCCAGATCCAGAGAAGAACTTAAGCACTTGCTTAAACTTTAAGTCCCTGGGCTGGCCCCAGGGGCTTCACTGAGGTTGCACATTGGGAGCAAGAATTTGGCCCTAATGCTTTAAAAATCATTACCTCAAGTGATTCAAGATGAGGCAAATTGAACAAATGCCAGAAGCTGCCAGGGCGAAGAAATTCTACAAGTCGACCTGCCAAAGAGAATACAATGTGCAGACCCGTGTTTTGCCCTGCTTCTGCTATTCAGGCTTTTGCTGCTTTCTTGCAGAAAAGCCTGAAGAGAAACAGAATAATGATGTTATGGTGAGCTCCCAAATCACATATATTTTAATACAAAATCAAAGCAGTGAAAGGCACTTTGTGTGGGTGATGCTGTACAAGCTGCCGCATCAACACTGTTGTCAAGGGAAAATGTTTTCAGGCAGAACTGGAGCCAGGGCCGAAATCTCTCTCCTAGTTCCTGTCCTCTTGTGTGGTTTCTCCTCACTGTAGCTTATTGGGAACGCAGTGTTAAAAATTTGGACATAACCTAAGGTGGCCATTTACAAATCCTCAGAATACTAGACATTCCAATACCTCCAGGAATGGTGTAGCCCCACCCCTTCCTGCATGACCCCATCCCCACTGGTGTGACCTCACCCATACTGTGCATGCAAGGTCATGCTACGTAGAAGATGCCATTTTGAAGACCTTGCCATCCTGCCTGACCAGCCTGACCAGCGCAACTTGCTCTTCAAATGGCTTCTCCTGTCTTTGATACTAGACACAACTATGTCCAGTTTTGTCTCCATAGCGGACAGGAGACAAACAATTTAAAAACAGGACTATCAGGTTTAAAACTGGAGGATGGGTCTGTACATCTCACACTGCCTTTACTGGGAAGAGTAATAACATGGTACTTTGTAATACTATAGCTCCTATAATCTGAGAATGTTCACATATTTTTTACAAAGCATTGACTAAGTCACCTGTGTGGCAGTTAATTTTATCCCCACTTCACAGATACGGAGATTGAGGTATACAGAGGGGAGATTATCTCAAGGCTGTACAAGAAGATATTGGCTAAGTGGGGCTAGAACCCAGGAGTCCTGACACCACGTTACTTCATTTATCATGCTCCCTCCTCAGTGAATATTTGTCAAAGAAACATCTCTAAATGCAGAAGAGTGCTTCTGTTGCATTTATCTATCCTCGTGCTGATACAAACTCTCAATAAGATTGAGGCTCAGTCCTGAATACCATTTCTGATGAAATCTCACTCAAGTATCTCTGTGTGTTTTGGGACCATAACAAAGGTATAAATACATGCTACTGTATGCAGTGAGACCCCTCTCATTGTAAGGAGGGATTACTTGTGATTGAGGATTGCAGATTTGGTCATTTAGATTTATAAGCTTTTTGAGACAGAGACTTTGTCTTTACTCACTATGTTACTGTGAGCACCTACACTGGCATATATAATATATATAGAAATAAAAATAATAAGCATCCACTCGTCCACCCCACCAATCTTTGAGGTATATTCCACACCACCCCTTAGTCATGTCGTACCAACTCTGATCTGATGATAAGGCTATCTTCTCCCTCAAATCCCTTGAAGACTCATCTCTACTGTGATGCCTACAATAAATCAAATGATATATTTGACTCAGCTGTGAGGGAGCTGAGGGACAATTAGAGGAAGCTGATGTTTATGTAATGACAAAACTAAAATAAAAGTAGTAAAATATAAGATGTATGTAGATACCATATCCCTCCCCCCACCCTTTAGATGCTATTTTTCTTAGTCTCTGACCCTACAAATATTTAAGCACACACACTTAATGTTACATGCCATGAATAGGCCCATTGATTTCAGGTAAGTTTTTGTAGGACCAGGTCTTAGATCCAGATTCAGGAAAGCGCTTAGGCACAGGATGAAATCCACTCCCATTCAGGGAAGCATTTAAACAGGTGCTTAATTTTCTCAACAGGGGATACTTTGCTGTATTAGGGCCTTAGATTTCTAGCACTACTGTGTTTGTGCAGCACCTAGCTCAACAGACTGATCACACCTAGCTGATCATGACTGGGGTTGGGGGGTCTGCTGTAATATACCGTAGATATTAAACAAATAGCAAGTATATTTAACACATTGTTTACAGGGGGAAAAAAAACACTGTTTTCTCCCATGAGCGACCTTAAAAGTTAAGCAGCAGCTATAGATTTTTTTGTAGTTGTTTTTACATCTTTAATCTTATGGTTTCTCTTTTGTACTTGCTATTCACTTTTGATGAAATAATGCCTTTCTGCTTATGCTAAAACATGTGTCTTCACACCCAGTAATGCTCACAGCTCATCTAGAGTTTGAAATCATTTTTTATTTAATTTACCATGGCAAAGCAGAACTTGACAAATTCATGTGTGGGAGTTGGACATCGTAATTTTCTAATTACTATTAAAAAATAATCCTGAACAAACTGAAGAAGTACGTTAATATCACACTTAAACTATTAAAAGATGAACTTCTTTACAACATGCTCTCCTAATCACTTTTCTTTCTGGGGTTATATTCAGCCTCAGCCATTCATCTCAAGTATTAAGGGGCTTTCAAATTAAATGTGAGCTTTTGTAGTCCAGCAGCCACCAATTTTCCATTCTGATGTGCTTTTCAAACAGCAGCAAATAAAAGCATTTGTTTCCACATTAATTATGTTCCCAAATCTCCATTTTATTTGGCATTCAAATACACTGATCTTAATTTTTAATTACTTTGTTGAAGGAAATCAATTTTTTTTCATGGTCCAGCTGATAAATCTTCACAACTTGCTGAGTTTTGCAAGTTTCAAATGGCTAATTTATTTCGTTTTTTGTTTTTTTAAAGAGCAACATAAAAAAAATTCTACTGTAGCTATATTTGTGTTTACAGATATTTTAATTTATGCCTTGAAGTTTAGTAGTTCAGTATGTGCCTTGGGGCGGGAGTCCCCCATGCTCCAGTGGTAGAGTGAGAGATGTAAATAAATGTTTTTTCTCCAATATACACTCTCCAGTTGATTTAAAAAAGACAAATGAAACCTGCATGAAATCAATGCCTTTTCTCTTTTAGTCCAACTAGTAATTAGTTCTTGTAGCACTTTTAGGATTCTACTATAAATTAGAATGTGTAGGACAGTGGCGAATAAATTACATATCAAATTAATTGCCTCTATCTTATTAAGATGACCTATAAACGAGACTCTTCTATCTACTTATCCTAGATTAAAGAGATATTCTTCAACTTTTGGTTATTTGGGCATACTGGAATATAAAGTTCTATTTATAAATAGTTCACAAGGGGTTAATGATAATGGTACAGATGAGTAATAAGTATTACAGATGGTTAGAAGGTATTATGCAGAATAAGCAACCAATTGCCCTCTATAATAATTTGTAACCATAAATATACCATTTATTAAAACATCTATTAACCATTTAGTAACCTATTATAAACTATCTAGAATGGAACCTTAATATCAAAATGTCACTTATTGCACTGAAGAATACAGCTTGTATAATCCCTACAGCTTTAATAACCTTTGGGTTATAGCACAGACCTCTGTGTCTTAAGGGACCAAGACATTTGGAAGCTGTTAAATTTAAAGTTACCAGCCAATAGGCCAGTGTCTTTATACTCTAAGGCCCTGTCTTCACTATGACTTAACGTCGACTTTAACGACGTTAAGTCGAATTAAACGTGTACCTGTCTTCACATACATGCCATTAAAGTAGATTTAAAGGGCCCTCAAAAGCGACTTTGTAACTCCTGCCTGACAAGAGAAGTAGTGCTAAAATTGACCCCTCTAGGTCGATTGTGGACTAGTGAAGACGCAACTGACATTAATAGCCTCCAGAGGCTGTCCCACAATGCTCCATTCTGACCGCTCTGGACTGCCTCACTGCTCCACTGTGACCGCTCTGGACAGCACTCTCAACTCGCTGCTCTGGCCAGGTAGACAGGAAAAGACCCGGGAACATTTGAATAGCATTTCCTGTTTGGTCAGCGTGGCCAGCTCACCTGCACAGCTCAGTCGCCATTCAGAGCAATCAGCAGCACAAGCCACCATGCAGAGCTCAGCATCACAAGACGCCATGCAGAGCTCAGCTGCCCTGGAGACCAGCCAGAGGAAAAGAGCTCCAGCGTGGTCCAATAATGAGGTGTTGGATCTCATCGCTATCTGGGGAGAGGAATCCGTGATGTTGGAACTACGCAACAACAAACGGAATGCCAACACGTTTGCCAGGGTCTCCAAGGCCATGCTGGAAAGGGGCCACAACAGGGACGCCCAGCAGTGCCGCGTGAAAATTAAGGAGCTGAGGCAAGCGTTCCAGAAAGCCAAGGAGGCAAACGGACGATCAGGGGGTACGCCGCAGACATGCCGGTTCTACAATGAACTAAATCAGATAATGGGGGGCGCCCCCACCACCATCGCACCGGTCTGTGTGGACTCCACCGATGGGATAATCGTCAGGGAGGAGACTGACTCTGATGAGAACGACCATGAGGAGGAGGGAAATTTCACGGAGCAGCAGGAGGCCAGCAGAGAAACCGTGATAGCAGACAGCCAGGAGCTGTTTATCACCCTGCAGCCAGCACCCTCCCAAGCCTCCCAGGGGGGTAAGTGTTTCTTTTTAAGGGATTACATGACGCATGATTTTTAAAGGAAGCATTTATTAGTGGTTAATTTGCCCTAAGGACTTAGCATGCTTTCATTGCTGGTCAGTTTCTACTCAAAGAGTTTGTCAATATACTCCGGGATTGACCGGAAGTCCTCCACGGACATTTCACTGAAGCTCTCCAGGAGGTAGCGATGAATCTTCCGCACCAGATTTCTGGGGAGAGCCACCTTATGTGGTCCCCCGTGATAGGAGACCATCCCACGCCACGAAAGTAGTAAGTAGTCTGGTATCATTGAGCAGGCTAGCATTGCGGCGAATGGACCAGGGCTTTGCATGGAGGCAAGGAGCATGCGCTCTCTATCTCTCTGAGAAATTCTCAGCAAAGTGATGTCATTCATGTTTGCCTGTTTGAAATACGGACTGTAATTAGTAGGGACATAAAGATTCCCAGCTGCAAAGTACTCTTTTCTGCTGAAGACTGACCAACCGCCCCCCCAAAAACACTCACCCGCCCCCCCCTCCCCGCCAGCCCGTAGCGGTAGCTAGCAGGGAATCTGAACAGTCTGCAAGCGGTTGCTTCCGCTTCAGATCCAACGCGCACCCAATCGCTCCCCCTCCAGCCTGAAGCGGTAGCTAACAGGGAATCTGAACAGTCTGCAAGCGGTTTGCCTCCGCTGAAGAGCCCCAACCAGCCCTTAGCCGTTAGCGAGAGATTTTTGGGCTTTGTTTTGCAGTTTGCGGTTTCAGTGGGAGCCACACGGTGGGGGGAAGGGGGTGGGGTTACTCTACAATATGCAAGTGCTGCTTTTAACTTACCATGGCCGGCTGCACGGTGATTTCAGAAGCCGTGTTGGGCTGAGGCACGCATATGTGTCTGAGATGCTCTGACTTTTCTGTGAGCTATTCAGTCACTTTTAGGTGTAGAACATGACCTTGTACAGAAATCATATCAGGCCTCTGAATACTGAGGTTGCAAACGGCATAGTACTCCCATTGTGTACCGTCCGAGACTGCATCTGTCTCCTAACCTTGAATGTATCTGTCTCATAACTTTCAAACTTTCTTTGCCCACATTCGCCCACAGATGAACAATTATCTCAGAATCCCCCGTCCTGCTCCTCCCGCCATGCATCGCAGATACGAAAGCGTAAAAAGAAAACGCGAACGCGTGATGATATGTTCAGTGAACTCCTGGAGAACTCGCGCGCTGAGGCAGCCCGCCAGACGGAATGGAGGGAAAGATTGATACAGGCAAGGAATCGAGACAGGCAGGAATCGAGAGCCGCAGCAGAAAAGAGGGAAGAACAGTGGCTGCAGCGACAGGACCGCGAAGAAAGACGCATGGATGCTTTTCTCCGTATAATGGAGGACCAAAGCAACCTGCTGCGCTCTCTGGTGGAGCAGGGCCAAAGATCACCTCTGCAGCCCTTGTGTAACCACCTCCCCCCCTCCCCAAGTCCCATAGCTTCCCCACCCAAACGCGGGGGGGCAAGCTCCGTGGACCGACCCACTCCACCCCACAAGCCAGCACAAGCAGCAGCAGGCTGACGTTCTCTGAAAACTTTTAAAAGCTGCTGTGTCTTGGCCCCCCCACCTCTCCCCCCTTCCCCCTCCTCCTCTGTCCGCTCCTCCCCCAGTGCGACTGCTGGTTTCCCTCCAGGCTACCATGACAGTGATCCCCTGTATTTGTATTTCCGATGAAGGAATAAAGGAACCATGATTTTTAAAACAGTGACTTTATTTCCTCTGCAAGCATGGGGAGGGGGGAGGGAAAGAGGGTGCAAGGACAGCAGTCTTAGAGCACAGCAAGGGAGCAGGTTCTCAAACGCCATGTCAGGCACTCATAAAACTGTCTTTCAAGGCGTCCCTGAGGCGCAGGGCCTCATGGTGCGCTCTTCTACTTTCCCTGCTGTCTGGCTGCTGGTAAGTAGCAGACAGTAAATTTGCCTCTGCCTCCCAGCCCGCCATAAACGTTTCCCCCTTGCTCTCACAGAGATTGTGGAGCACAGAGCAAGCAGCAATAACAATGGGGATATTTCTCTCACTGATGTCTGAGCGAATCAGTAATGAACGCCATCTCCCCTTCAGACGGCCAAATGTACACTCTACGGCCATTCTGCACTTGCTCAGCCTGTAATTGAACAGCTCCTGTCCCCTGTCCAGGGCTCCTGTGTAGGGCTTCATAAGCCAGGGCATTAGGGGGTAGGCTGGGTCCCCAATGATAACGATCGGCATTTCCACCCCCACCCCCCCACGGAAATTTTCTGGTCGGGGAAGAAAGTGCCTTGCTGCAGCTGTCTAAAAATCCTAGAGTTCCTGAACACACGAGCGTCATGAAGCTTTCCTGGCCACCCCACGTACAGGTCGGTGAAACGTCCCTTGTGGTCAACCACTGCTTGCATGACCATTGAATAATATCCCTTCCGGTTTCTGTACTCGGCGGCCTCGTAGTCCGGTGCCAGGATAGGGATATGAGTCCCATCTATAGCCCCACCACAGTTAGGAAACCCCATGGCGGCAAAGCCATCTATTGTAGCTTGCAGGTTTCCGAGGTTTATAACCCAGTGTAGCAGCTGCTCGACGATTGCCCTACTTACTTGCATCACAGCAAAGCCCACTGTAGACCTACCCACCCCAAACTGATTCGCGACTGACCGGTAGCTGTCTGGCGTTGCAAGCTTCCAGAGGGCTATCGCCACTCGCTTCTCAACTGTAAGGGCCGCTCTCATTCTGGTATTCTCGCGCTGGAGGGCCGGGGACAGCAAGTCACAAAGTTCCATGAACGTGCCCTTTCGCATGCGGAAGTTTCTGAGCCATTGGGAGTCATCCCAGATCCGCAGCACTATGCGATCCCACCAGTCCGTGCTTGTTTCCCTGGCCCAGAATCGGCGTTCGATGGCGTGAGCCTGCCCCATTGCCACCAAATTTGACAGATTGTCAGTCGCCCTACTTCCAAAAACGTCAGTGTCCCTGTCCCTGCTGTGCACGTGCTGGTCCATCTCCTCCTCACTGTCGTCGGGTTCCAGAAAACGCAGTTGTCCCCGGATCGCATTCCTCTGCAGACAGTACAGCATGAAATCCGCAACCGTGATCGAGGTCCTCACAGCGGCCATTACTGCAGCCGTGGCATCAGTGGGCTCCATGCTTGCAGTGCTATGGGGTTAGCGCGGCGCGGAGAAAGGGCGCGAATTATGGGATGCCTACCCACAGCGCACCGCTCGTAATGGGGGTCGGCGGCGCAGAAAAAGGGCGTGAAATTTGGAAATGCCTACCCACAGTGCAGCACTCGAAATGGTGCCTGCTGGGGGCTCCGGGAACTGTGGGATAGGTACCCACAGTGCAACGCTCGTTATGTCGACGCTTGCAAAAGTTGTGCGGACAGACACTGTCGACTTGCTGTGCTTTGCTGTGCTTAGTGGGGACACACAAAATCGACTGTATACAGTCTGCTTTACAAAATCGAATTAAAGGAAATCGACCTACTGCTGTAGTGAAGACATACCCTCAGACCCCCTTCACACTCCATTTTTTGGGAAGTACCAACCAAATCCGCTCCCATCTTGGTTTATTGTTCAGTGATCTTACACTAGGACTCTGCTTTCCTGGCATGTGCATTTTAATCACATTCAAAAAGGTACTTTACCCTCAGGAGTCAAACAACCCCTTAATTTGTGGACTGCAAGCATACATGACTCTAGCCCTGAGATAATTAATGACCTTTCTTATCAGCACTTGAATACAAGTGACTTTTCTAAGTCTTTCCCCATCTCCTTCAGAAAGAAATATTTAACCATTTCTTTCCCATTTCTGATCAGGAGTTTCCACTATTGCAAGCTATAATAGCACAATAATTAGCAACTCCATGCCTCATCCCGTCACTCATTTGCCGTTCTATTGGTGGAATCTGCTTACATGACATACAAAGGTTATCATCAAGTGTTATTTCCATCTGTTGTACTTTAGCATCTTCTCTCTGATAGCTGACCTTGTAACTTTTGTCTGCAATACCTAGGTGGGTAGTATTTGGAATTAATGGCAATGCCAAGGCAGGCATCAGCCCACACAAAATGTCCCTACAGAGAGATGACAATCACCCGTGAGTTGCTTGGCTTGCTTAATGATGAGGCTCTCAAAACCACTACAGAGAGCAACACATTTCTCAGCAACACATTTCTCAGAGAGTAGGGTAGCCAACAATGGCACATTCTGATTGCTGTCCTGCTGCTTCAGTGTGGTGCTTTGTCTTCTACTAATGGATCTTACTAAATGAAACAAAACATTATTCTTATCATCAGTCCTGCTGAGATCCCAGCATTTCCCAATTGCAGATGAGAATGTTTATTTATAGTGAAATATCTAGGCCTATTTATTCCCATGGAGCGATTGCCCCTTGCACACTCAAAACTTGTCAAGTGCGACAGAATAGATTCAGAACAGGTTGTCAGAGATATGAGATATGAAACCTGAGATATGTAATGCCAGACATTCAAATAAAACATAAGCTACAGCAATACCTACCACTCATATTGCTTGTGATAAAACCATGAACTCCATGGGAGTTTGGCCATCATAAGGAGTTATCAGGCAATGGGCTATATATTTCATCTGGATATTTATTGTAACTCCGGCTTCCTAAAACATCGATGTAGCTGACATCCAGCAATAATGGATGGTGAAATTAAGTTCAAATTAGGACTGGGCAACCCCCCAAAAGTTACATAATGTCCCTTGGCTCCTGTTATGGATGAATATCCAAAGCTATCAGCAGCCCTTTGCTTTGCCAATCAAAGCTTACGCTGAATGTTGAAGTCCTGATTCAGCACTCAAGCAAACTCCCACAGAAGCCAAAGAGAGTAAGGACTCATGCCCAAAGAGCTCAACACATCAGTCCTCCCCTCAGCCCTGTACTCATTTTTCAAAGGAATTTCTAAAATTGAGGACACCACTGTATTTTCTGCTGGTCTATTGAGGAGCCAGAGAAGGCTCTCACCAGACACTTGGCAATGGAGCCAGCCTTTGGGCATCATGGAGACTAAGCTTTCTTTAAGAAAGTGAAATCAATAGCTTTTAGCTTGCAAAAATTGTCTTGATAACTATTCAGACCTATGCAGTGCCAGTTAACACCCCACCCTCCCCATGACTGAATGCACTGCACCTTAAGCAGTGGTGGGGGGGGGGGACATGGTCCAGCTTGCTGTGGGAACAGAAATAGCACTTTATGGGCAGGGGTTGAGAGAGAGGCTCAGACACTGATGAAAAAGGGGTGTGGGTCAGCAGGGTGACTTTGACTCATCCCCAGGGACCAGAAGGGTTGAGGAGTTGAAAAAGGGCAAGCTAGGATGAGAGACTCCTTTTCTCCAGCCCAGGCGGGGCAGTACCCACTCTCCCTCCCCCAAAGTCCCCCAGAAAGATATTGAATGAAGTTATCTGTGCTGTACACTTTTATCTGCCGGGCAGTCCCAGATGCCTAATGATAAAGTTGTGGCCTGATTAAAACCACAACAAGGATCTCCTGTCCTTTCAGTATAGCCGGATGACCGCTGGACCTCGCTAATACTGTGGGGAAGAACAGCGGTCAGGTAAGGGAGTCACCTGATGAATGATGAAGCATGGCAAGTCCTGAGGACTTGGGCCACCGGTAGTGGGTGGATACATCGATGGAGCTGCATGCGTGTGTAGGATTGACAGCTGCTTTTGAGGAGGAGAGTGTATAGGATTGGTAGGCTTTGGGGAGGAAGAGTATTTTTCTAGGGAATGTCACATGAATTATTGCCTGAGACAGAAAATATCTGACAGCAGCCCTTGTTAAAATGTTGCCAGCACATCACTATGGGACCCTCTCACTCCCTCTTCTGCAACAGGGAAACCAAATAAGCTGGTGTATCCAAGGGAAGAATGGAACCAAACTTCATTTCCAAGGAGCAGGGAAAGGATTCTGAGAACTAAAACCAGTTCAGAAATAGCTGGCTCTTGCCTTGGGGCATCTGTGAGGTTTGGGGATAGAATCATGTGGTGGTAGCAAGTGCAAAATTTGAGGGAAGTTCCATATTTTTCCCTTTGTTGTGATTTTTTTTTCTTCCCAGGCCCCACTCAAAGGTCCTTTGAAGGCACGATGCAGGCAGGACTAAGGACCTCAGGCTCTGGCTCTTTGTGTTAAAAGATAGTTTAAAAAAAGTTCTCATATGTAATTCCCATTGTTGCTACAGTAACAACTTTAGTCCTGATATTTTGGCACATTTGCTGGTGATGCAAAGAAAGAAAGGGAAAAACCGAAATTATTTTAGCCTCAGAAAATATTTGGTTGCAGTTTTGGGGGCTGCTTCTTGTTTTCTGAGAGACAGAATGGTCTTATGATTAAGGGATGGGAATCCAAGAGACCTAGCAGTTTCAGAGACTTTCCATGCTTCCAAGTCACTTGGAGTTAGATTTTCAAAAGGTATTTAGGTACCTAAATATTCAGGTAGCCACTGAATGGGATTTTTAAGAGCACCTAATGAGTTAGGTGCCTAAGTCATCACTTGTATGGAACCTGCTTAGGCACTTTTCAAATTCCCACTAGGCCTTATCTGTATATTTAGATACTGAAGTACCTTAGAAAATTTGCTCTTTGATAGCTATATACCTCTAGTTGTTCAGCTGTAAAATGAGGACCATAATACTTCCTTTCTCTCACCTTCTAAAGTCACAGTAGGTGATCATAAACATCCCCACAGGGCTTTAAAAATACACATTTATGTATCCTGTAACCAAGTTTTAAAACGCAGCTCATGTCCCCACAAATTAGCCAGTGAGAGAAGGCACCATATAAAAGTGTTTAGTTTTGCTGCGAGGGACTGCTCCAAATACATCAACTAAAGCAAGAGACAATATGTAAGACAAGGGAACGAAGATAGCCCAGGTTGTTTTCTTAACTGGTATAATAAACACTTTCGCATAATGTGTGCCGGGGCTGCTAGGAATGTAATGCTACAGCGATAGGGTTTGTGCCAAATGTCAGCAGGTACAAAAATCCAATCAACTTTCTAATCAGATAAGGCAGCTTCTCTCTAGCATGTTGCTGGTTAAGTCTTCAAAGATTTTGGGTTTTTTTTTGTAGATGTTGTTTTGTTAAAGCCACAGCACGTCAATAGTCCTGTGCTGATTTTTTGTAAAAATTAGAGCACGTAAGAGCACTGGACTGGGGGGGCCAGAACCTTCTCAGACCTCATCCTGGCTCTGTCAATGACTCTGGAGCCTTGAATAATAGGTTGCACTTTTCATTACTAAATCTTATGTAGCACTTTGTGTGAGTAGATCTGAAAGGAGGGCAGGATCATTTATTCCCATTTTACAGCACAGAAACTGGGGCACAGAGAGGCATTGCATTTAAGGCCAGAAGATCCACCAGATTATCTAGTCTGACCTCCTGTGTATCACCGGCCACCACCACCTACACACTAAACCCAATAACTGAAATGAGACCAAAAGAAACTAGACTATGACATGCCACAGCCAGACAATAGGGGGCATCAAGGTGCACCAATGCCCGAGGACCCTGCAAGGGAGGGAAATGATTAAATGAGATACCCAGCTAATCCTGGCAAGGGACCCATACCTACATGCTGCAGAAGAAAGTGGGGAAAAAATTAACAAGGTCACTGCCAGTCTGACCTGGGGGGAAATTCCTTCCCAACCTTATCTGTGGTGAACAGCTAAACGGTGGGCATATGAGAAAGAAGTAGCCAGCCAAGCACCTGAGAGAGAGAGAATTCTGGTGCCAAACATGGCCATCCTTGGTGTTTCAGAAGAAGGAGCTTGACCCCTCTGTTCCCCACCCCAAAAAAAAACATTGGGGGAAGCGATTCTGCTGGGTGATTTTGGGCAAGTCAAGTAACACCTGTTTGTCAGTTTTCCCATTTGTACAATAAGGATAATATTTATTAAAGATTTTTAAAAATTGTCATGCAAAACATTTTCCCACCAATTAATCTGGTTCTATCAACACTGACATTTTGTGTGGAAAAAAATGTCAGTTTGAAGAAAAAATGGTTTTCCTGCAGGAAATTTTGACACAAAATGTTTTATTTTGACCTAAAATGTTGATATATTTTCAATTTGTTGGTTACGAAGTTTTTTAAATTTGTTCCAAAATTCTGGTAGGAAAACCAAAACATTTCAAATGAAGCTTCTTCATTCAACATTCTCATGGGGGGGGGAAATACGACTTTTCCAACCAATTCCCTATAGCTACCTGGCATGAATTTTGAGGATTAATCAATAGACTTAATAAATCAGCTGTGCAGCAGGTGTGCAACGATCCCAGGACTGAACTAAACAGATCGTAGGTTTGGAGTCTGTATTTTCAATAAAGTTTCCCAGAGCTGCCCTTATACTCTTTGCACAACCATATCCCAACTTCCACTCCCCATTAATTACTTCCTAAGGTATTCATGATAGGAAACTATGAGTTGCTGTTCCTCCCCTGGGGTTCAGTACAGTAAAACCTCGATTTAACGGACCTCGATTTAACGGACTTCGGATGCAACGGACAAAATTTGTAAGAAAGTCTGATGCATCCGAAATCCGTTTGTCGAGGGCTCCGCCGGGGTTTGAGCTGGGGGCGGGCTATCGCCCGCCCCCCGGCAGCAGGCAGGCTGTCTGGAGTGTCCCGGCTGGTGGGACCCGGGCGGGAGCCGTCAGCCAGCCCGCCCGTGTCCCGGCTGCTGGGACCCGGGCGGGAGCCGTCAGCCAGCCCGCCCGTGTCCCGGCTGCTGGGACCCGGGCGGGAGCCGTCAGCCAGCCCGCCCGTGTCCCGGCTGCTGGGACCCGGGCGGGAGCCGTCAGCCAGCCCGCCCGTGTCCCGGCTGCTGGGACCCGGGCGGGAGCCGTCAGCCCGCCCGCCCGTGTCCCGGCTGCTGGGACCCGGGCGGGAGCCGTCAGCCCGCCCGCCCGTGTCCCGGCTGCTGGGACCCGGGCGGGAGCTGTCAGCCCGCCCGGCTGCTGGGACCCGGCTGCCGCCCGGCTGCTAAGACCCGGGTGGCAGCTAGCAGCCCGCCCACCCGCCCGGGTCCCCGGCTGCTAGGACCCGGGCGGGAGCTGTCAGCCCGCCCGGCTGCTGGGACCTGGCTGCCGCCCGGCTGCTAGAACCCGGGTGGCAGCTAGCAGCCCGCCCGCCCGCGTCCCAGCTGCTGGGACGGGGCGGGAGCTGGCAGCCCGCCCGCCCGGGTTCCCGGCTGCTGGGACCCGGGCGGGAGCTGGCAGCCCGCCCAGCTGCTGGGACCCGGCTGCCGCCCGGCTGCTACAACCCGGGCGGCAGCTAGCAGCCCGCCCGCCCAGACTTTCGGCTTTAACGGACACCCCCTCGCCTGAATTAGTCCGTTATATCGAGGTTTTACTGTATTCTCCTCTAATCACTCCCAGCTCTGCAGGGACTGCCAGATGCCACCAGCGACTTCTTCAGGAGACTGCGAGTTATACGGTCTTCCCTACAAAGATCTTGTATGGCATTGCGGAGCAGGAACTCTTAGAAATAAGTGCTCCAAAAATTAATTGGAAAGGAGACCTTTTCTATGGGTTTTTGAACCATCCTGCAGATTTGCATAGAAAATTATATCCCTGCTGTAGGATTCAATAGGAAAATAATAAAAATAAATATATAAACTCCTAGAGAAAGCAAAACCCTGTTATAGTCTAAAGGCTTTTAGAATTATTTCTGTAGAACTCTATACATTTTTAGGACATCCTAGTGATAGTGAATACTATGACTTTTCCCATAAACAAAGTCTTGTCTCCTCCCTACTTGACCCACTGTCGCCATATTGGCAATATTTAAAATGATCATTCAAAATTCCCAAGAGATGAGCCATGCCAAATACAGGAATCTTCTCTGTAGAAATCAGCTAACAATCTCAAAACACTCATGACTCATTTCTTTTCTGGAAGCATTTATCATTAGCAACTGTTCAAGGGCAAATTGCAATATTGTGATGTTTGTTTGTTTTGTTTGAGCAGGCTCAGATTGGAATGGCTTTGTGTCAGGAATAATTGGGAACAAATAGTGGAATAACTAGGCGCTTCAGTGTAAATAATCCAGCATGTTCCCTCCCCTGCAGAACAAAGTAATTTATAGAGGACGTTCAGTGATGGGGGCCTTTCTTCTCATTAGTACAAACAAAATTAAGGAGAATCTGATTCTGGCATCACTGCACAAATATATTATAATGGGAAAACATGAAATCAGCATGTGGGAGGAACTAGCACTCGAGTAATAGTAACTTGCTTTGATACAGTGCCTTTCCTCCCAAAGATTTCCCTAAAGGATTTTGCAGACTGTGGGCTAATTTTTGCAAAGGCCAGCCTCCCATTCTGCATTTCCAGCTTGCAGGTGCAGATAATTTGCAGGTGTGATTTTGTGCCTGCAATTATCCACAGGAGAAATTTGTGCCATTTAGATATTCAGCTCCTTGAGATGTAGGTAGTTAGAAATCCAGAGAGCAATTTTGGCTGCAGTTATTCGTGCCAGAAAAATTGTGGCTGTAAAAAGAAAGGCTGATCTATAAGTCAGGCACTATATGTCAAGGGTTCCATAGTATCTTGGTACACATACATAGGGATCTAGTATCTTGGTACACATACATAGCATCTCACTACCAGCCCGAAGGCATGGGTGCATCTAGGGTCAATATTTGGCAGATGTTCATACCAAAAATCCCACAGCTGTCAATGAGAGCATGAGGCAGGGAACTGACCAACCCTATTCTGCTTCCTCCAAAAAATCTTGTGGCAAGTCTGATCCTTATGGCCCCTTGCAACAGAAAATGCAAGTGATGACCTAGCCTATAGGCCATGAGGACACAAGCAGTCAGTATTTCTTACCCAGGAATGGGCTCTGTGCTGAGCTCCCTATTGCAAATTTCCAGTTAGAAGCACTGTTAGTGCGCAAGGGGGCTGGTCTCATCTGGAGCAGAAATACAGACCCATGCTTCTTTGGACGTGTGTACCTACACTCATTTAGTTGGGACGCATTTGGCATCTTTCCAAACACTTACCACAATTTGGCTCTTGGCAGAGTGAAATAGTGATTTACGGGCCCTCTAACAAATCCAAACTTTGGCCAAAAACCATCAGGCCTTTCAAAACAAACCCCAAAAAAACAAAAAACAAACAAACAAACAAAAAACCCTAGTCCAAGGACTTGGGGTATTAGCTGCAGACTCAGGGGATCCAGGTCCAATTCCCTGTTCTGCCATGAGCATTCTGTGTGATCTTGAGCAAGTCTGTCGGTGTGTCTGTAAAATGGGGGTTGAATTACTTCCCTTCATCACAGAAATGGTACGATGATCAATATAATCAAGTTTGTGAGAAGCTCAGATTCTGTGGTAATGGGGGGACTACAGAAGCACTTAACATAGAAAGGGGATCCCCCCCCACCTTACACACAGTACAAACGACAGTATTGACAAAGCCTAGGCCTCTGATGTTTTACCCGCACTCTGATTTACCTTTTCTCCTTAAGCGAAAGTAAAATAAAATAAACAAAATATCAAGCGCAGCTTGGCCCTCGCCCAAGCTCTGATAGTAGAGCAGCTGGCCTGGAGGAGCAACACAGCAGAGCTCTACTGCTGAAGGCCCCAGTGCTGAGCTCAATGAAACATCTCTCTCCAGTGACTAGTCAAGGTGGGGGAGAACGATGATTACCAGAGAACAGAATCGCTTCTTTAGCTCTAGGAGTCTAGAGAGGTCTGAACTTCAGTGCTGAAACTCCAGGGTTGAGCTAGAGTCTTTGAAAACCTTGAGCGCTTCCAAGTTCAACCCTAAGGGTGGGTCTACACTACAATAAAAGACCCGCAGCTGGCCTGAGTCAGCTGATTCAGGCTTGCAGAGCTTGGGCTACTTTTGGGGTTGTGCTAGAGCCACCCGCCCCCCATCATGGGGGTCTCAGAGTCTGGGCTCCAGCCCAAGCCCAAATGTCTACACTGCAATTTCATAGCCCTGCAAGCATGAGTCATCTGATCTGGGTCAGCCAAAGGTCTACTGCAATGGCTTACAGGTCCCGTCCCTCATGGCACACCTTTTTGCCAAGTCCATTTACTATGGCTTCCTAGAGAGCAGGAGTTTTGGACAGCAGGGCAGCAGCTCAAGACTGCTTATCTACCGAGGTCTTTATACACCCTTGACATTACAGTATCCTAAAGCAAATCTGTCACCTCTCCTTCCTTCAGGGCTGTTTTTGTTTATTTATTTTCTCCCTCTCTCCAACCCAACACAAATGAATACATAACGGCCTCACAGAAAACAGGGGAGTGAACCTGGGTCAGTTCTGGTGTGACTGTTCAAATTATACAATTGATTATTGGTACTGTGGTAGCACCAGGGGACCCCAGTCATATTCCAGGAGCCCCATTGTGCTCAGAGCGGTACAAATAACCAATCTTCCTCCCCTCCCCCCCCCATCATCACAGCATTGATGCAGCTCTAATAATGTTCACTAAAATAAAGGCTATTTGGGATCACAGGAAAGCTCACTGAACAGTTGTGTTCAAAGAACGAATGAATGGTGTCAGAATTCATTAAACCCAGTAACTGAATTATTTCAGATATGGTTTCGCGTTTGATGAACTGACAACCCCTGGATAGCTGCCTGGTTTCCTACTGGTGGCACGTCAGGACCACCAGAACCTGCAGCTCTGAGGCCGCCTCATTCTACAGCTCTCTGGGCTTCCAGGCTCCCTACCATGTAGGCTGAACATACGTCCCGTTTTGAACGGGACAATCCCGTTTTTTTAATGTTTTTTAACCGTCCCGTCTTTTTGTCCAAAATATCAATTTTGTCCCGTTTTGGGGGCAGGACTCATAAAACATGGACTCATAAAACAGGACTCATAAAACGTGGAGTCATAAAACGTCCCCCCCCCCCCCCCCGCCGCCGCCACCGCCGGCTCGCTCGGCCCCCGGCAGCGGCTCCGGACAGCTCCAATCTGCCACCTCCTCCAGCCCGCCGCCCGCTGCCGCCTCCTCCTCCTCTTTATTCCTCCTTCCCTCCCTTCTCTCCATCCCCCTTCTCCATCCCTCCCTTCCTCCCTGCTCTCTCCCTCCGTCCACTGCCTCCTCTCACTCCCTCCATCCCTTCTCTCTTCATAAAACCTGGCCGGCAGCCCCCCCGCCAGCGCGCTCGGCCCTCAGCTGCGGCTCCAGACAGCTCCGATCTGCCGCCTCCTCCAGCCCGCCGCCCGCTGCCGCCTCCTCCTCTCTATTCCTCCTTCTCTCCATCCCCCTTCTCCATCCCTCCCTTCCTCCCTGCTCTCTCCCTCCGTCCCCTGCCTCCTCTCGCTCCCTCCATCCCTTCTCTCTATCCCCTTCTCCATCCCTCCATCCCTTCCTTCCTCCCTTCTCTCTATCCCTCCATCCCTCTTTCCCCCTTCTCCATCCCTCCCTTCCTCCCTTCTCTCTCTCCCTACATCCACTGCCTCCTCTTCCATCTCCCTTCTCTCCATCCCTCCTCGCTGTCCCTTGCCTCCTCCATCCCCCCCTGCTCCCTACCCCCATCTCTTCTCTCATCCATCCATCCTCTCCCTTCTCACCTTCGTGCCTTCTCTCCCTCCGTCCCCTCCATCTTCATCCCTCATCCCCCCTTCTCTCTCTCCCTCCATCCTCTTCATCCCCCATCCCTGTTCTGCTTATTCCTCCATCCATCCCCCCCGACCGCCCTCTGCCTCCCCCCCCACCCGGCGCTGGGGGGCCCAGGTGGGGCCATGCCCCCACACACACACACACCCTGTCCCGTTTTTGCCATCCCAATGTCCCGTTTTTGTCTAAAGGAAATATGGTCAGCCTACTACCATGGAACCAGGAGCTAGAGCTCTCAAGAGGTGTAGCAGGAACCCTAGAAGTGCTGAGAACCCCAGCTCTCAAACACCATGGCTCGCAGGGCTACACATTCACCCAAAACCCAGCTGGCTGGTTGGGCTCCCAGGATCAATTTAGTTTCTAAGTTTAAATTAAACAAAACATTTCCATTAATATGAAACAAAATTTGTTCAGATTTTCCCTGTTGTGGGAAATTTTGAAATGTCTACTTTTTTGTTCCAAAATAGAATATTTTCCCCAGTGTTTCCCATGGAGCAGACATTTATTTTTCAACCAGCTTTATACTTGGCAGCATTTTAAACATGGTGATGTGTAACTATGTTCCTTTTCACCCTGGCTGCCTCAGGACTTGCCTGAAAAAGAAAGTGCAAAACTTACCAGCAGTCAACTTAACTCACATCAGGAAAACAAAACACACATGAAATTCAAATACCTCCCTTGTGGTTGGCTAATATCTTTGAATATGACATTGGGCTTCAGTTAAAGGATTTGAATTCAGGATCAACATAATTCATATTAAGTTCCACTATAGATACCTAATCTTCTGAAATGATCTTCCAAAGAATGCCCTGCCCTTGGGATTTGGGAATTATTGTACTTCTGCTGAATAAAGCAAAATAGCTTGTAATTTTCCATGCATGCACTTTGATTTCAAAATCTGACAGAGCTGATAAGCACTATTTGAAATAATTGTTGAAAATGTGCTTCTACTAAAGCATCTTAATACAAACGAGGTATCATTAGCAACCAGGCACTTATTTTGTTACCATTGTTTAAGAATTAGCAATGATTGTTGTTGGCACATTTTACTGAAGTAAAAATCCCTTGACATTGTTTTGGTTAATGCACTTAAGATGTTGTATTATCATTAGAATAATTAAAGCAAAAACAAAACAGGAAAAAACAAAAACACACCAAAGCCAAGACAAGTTAAATGAATAGTGTTTGTATGTAAGATACCGTATTGTCAGTATACTGTGCAGAACAGTTGCAATGCAAGGGAGGGTAGCTGTACCAAAAGATTTGTAGCTTCACTGAGACAAACAGGACATGCACAAGGAGGCTCAGCTGTGTCAACAAAGAGCAGTATAAGGAGTCTTCACAAAAGAAGGGAGAGTTGAAGATCAAAAGATGGGACGTAGGAGGGTGTTCCAAAGAAAAGGGACAGCATGAAAAAAGGCTCAAAGTGAAGCGCAGGAGGGGAGTACTGAGTAGAGAAAACATGGAGGAGTGATGAAGACATTGTATGAAAAGAGAGCAGAGATGTGGACATGGGCAGAGGAGGCTTGAGCATGAGAAGAAGAAACATGAGCAGGGAGGGGTGGGGAATCAGTGCAGAAATTGTTTGGAGAGCCAGAAATGGAAGAAAGTGTTGTCAGCCATATTTTGGCTAGATGGGAGGGAGGGGGGATGGCTAAGTAAGGTATGCTCATTCTTGCCTTTGTCCTTCTAGTCCTGGGCATCTTCCAAAGACAGGCCACTAATCATTTCAGAGCACCAGGTGGTATTGAGATGGTCACAAACAGGTACTAGCAAAGACCATATAACCCATTGTCTCTTACGGGATAAGATTGGAACTCTGATCTCCAAAGATAAAAAAAGTTTTATAAAATAAAATGAGCCTTCCCTCAGCTGACAGAGCTCTACGGACATAAATAAAGCTAAGATGATTTCCCCATCCAATCCAGTAGGTCACCTCGGCTGCTCAAACTAAATACTGTAATAACCTGAGATGTGTGTAAGCCACTGCTCATTCCACTGGATGGAATCAGAATGGATTATATGTGCTTCATTGAAGCTCTACAGTTAAAGATTCTCCTTTAGATCAAGTAAGAGGGCAATTGCTTTTAAGTAAGAGTATCTAAATCTCTCGATGGCATGAAGATATGAATAGTGGGGGCAAGGTGCAGCATTTGTTATTTCCATTAATCTATATATATAAAAGTCAAATGGTGTATGTGTGTATGCATGTATATACGTGCACTTACTCCTTCCACACCGTTTGAGCTAGAAACTTGAAATTTGGTACAGTTAGAGGTCTTAGGGTCCTAATCAGGGTAAGAGTCGAAAATTTTTCAAATCTCACCTCTGACGCCCCCCAGGGGTGAAATTATTTAAAGGCCAATCACATCAGCTGGGCAGCTGCAGTTCTCTGTGACATAGTTATGATGTCATAATCACCCCTTCCAACGGACCCTGCATTCGCTCAGCTCTCTGACCCCTCCCCCCTCCAACGGACCTCGCACTCGCTCAGCTCTCTGCCCCCTCCACCCTCCAATGGACCCCGCACTCGCTCAGCTCTCTGCCCCCTCCCCACCTCCGACGGACCCAAGTTGGGTTTGGTCAGAGGGTAAGTGAGGTAGGGGTGTCTTGTTTGGTCGGGGGGTGAGGTGGGGGTTTCGGGTTTGGTCGGGGGGGTAAGTGAGCTGGGGGTGTTGGGTTTGGTCTGGGGGGGGGGAAGGTGTCGGGGTGGGTGAGGGGTGAGGTGTGGGTGTTGGGGTTGGTCAGGGGGTGTTGGGTTTGGTGAGGGGGTAAGGTGGGGGGTGTTGGGTTTGTTTGGGGGAGGTGAGGAGAGGGGTTGGGGTTGGTCAAGAGGTAAGTGAGGTGTGGGTGTCGGGTTTGTTTGTGGTGGTAGGTAGGGGTGTCGGGTTTGGTTGGGGAGGAAAGTGAGGTGGGTGTGTCAGGTTTGGTCTACGGGGGATGAGGTGGGGGTGTTGATAGGGGGTGACGTGGGGGTGTTGGGTTTGGGTGGGGGGGTGAAAATGTGAGTCTGGGTTGGTCGAGGGGTAAGTGCAGTGGGGGTGTCCGGTTTGGTCAGGGGGGTGAGGTGGGGGTGTCAGGTTTGCTCTCTGCCCCCTCCCCCCTCCAACAGACCCCGCACTCACTCAGCTCTCTGCCCCCTCCCCACCTCTGACAGACCCGAACAATGCCGGGTATTTTCGCTAGTCTCTATATATAAAAGTCAAATGGTGTATGCATGTATGTACGTGCGCTTACTCCTTCCACACCATTTGAGCTAGAGACTTGAAATTTGGTACAGTTAGAGGTCTTAGGGTCTTAATCAGGGTAAGAGTCAAAAAAAATTCAAATCTCACTTCTGACGCCCCCCAGGGGTGAAATTCTTTAAAGCCCATTCACATCAGCTGGGTAGCTGCTGTTCTCTGGGACATAGTTATGATATCATAATACCCCCTCCAACGGACCCCACACTCTCTCAGCTCTCTGCCCCTCCAACGGACCCCGCACTCGCTCAGCTCTCTGCCCCCTCCCCCCTCCAATGGACCCTGCACTCGCTCAGCTCTCTGCCCTTCCCCACCTCTGACAGACCCGAGTTGGGTTTGGTCAGAGGATAAGTGAGGTAGGGGTGTCGGGTTTGGTCTGGGGGGGTGGGAAGGTGTCGGGGTGGGTGCAGGGTGAGGTGTGGGTGTTGGGTTTGGTGGGGGGGGTAAGATGGGGGTGTTCAGTTTGGTTGGGGGGGCGAGGAGGGGGGTTGGGGTTGGTCGAGGGGTAAGTGAGGTGTGGGTGTCGGGTTTGTTTGTGGTGGTAGGTAGGGGTGTCGGGTTTGGTGGGGGGGGAAGTGAGGTGGGTGTGTCAGGTTTGGTCTATGGAGGGGTGAGGTGTGGGTGTTGGTCAGGGGGTGTTGGGGTTGGTAGGGGGGAGACATGGGGCTGTTGGGTTTGGGTGTGGGGGGGGTGAAAATGTGAGTCGGGGTTGGTCGAGGGGTAAGTGCAGTGGGGGTGTCAGGTTTGCTCTCTGCCCCCTCCCCACCTCTGACTGACCCGAGCAACGCCGGGTATTTTCGCTAGTTTAAAATAAAATAGTAATTCAAATTTGTGGCACATGTCCAAAAAGGTGCAAGAACACTGGAGGTATGCCTGGGATCGTACACAAGAAAGAACAAATGTAAAGCCTCCCTGGGAGAACACAGTGTCTCAGCATGGGATGCATCAGATCTCTCTGTGCCTCTCTAGACAGGTAGACACTTTAAAATTTTAAAGGTTGATTATGGAGAATACAAAGGTACTTAAAGGACAGGTACCACACTTACCCCCTATGTTTGCCCTTTGTACATGGGAAAGCATAACACCCTCAACATGCCATTCATCAGTAGAATCATAGAATATTAGGGTCGGAAGGGACCTCAGGAGGTCATCTAGTCCAACCCCCTGCTCAAAGCAGGACCAATCCCCAGCCAAATCCCCAACTAACCCAGTAAGTCCACACTTTGCTTTACCAGTACTATTCTCATTGCTGCTTGCAGTTCCTGAACACAGCATGTGCCCTGAGCTCTAGATACATTAAGATGACTTTCTTGCCAGTCTAATTTCAAAACTCCTAGAAACGGCAGTGGGCCTGTGCCTTGAACCGGTTATTATCACCGTGTGTTCTGATAGCCTGTCCCAGTGGCCTGTTATCTGTGACCTACACTGTCAGCTGAAGACCTAGAATTGGTTTCTGATTCCTGCCTCCAAACCAGCACAGAGTCTCATGGAGGCGGAGGCCAGCAGTGCTGTTGAGCGTGTGCAACAGACTTCTTAGGATACAAAGTGACTCATCATTCATGTCATCTCCCAAGCTGACCCAAGGGCTTTGTTGGCAGGTGGAGATTTAATTTCCCATAAGAGGGCTAAACATTTCCATACTGAAAGTTACTTTCTTCTCCTTTGGCCCATTCCTCCCACTCACATTACTAATGATGATCTATGTTATAACATGGAATCAACTGCAGTGGATCCCTGTGCTCTTGGTATCCACGCTTTGTGTCATTTAGGTGTTGTTTCTAAGGAATTTGTCAGCAAGCAACCCTTACACAATTCAAAGTGTCAACAAAATGATAGAAAAAGGAGTTCTGAATAACAGATTTAGGAAACCAAATAAAAACAGCTAGTGGACTGATGTGAAGGGAAAGCTGATAGGGTACTAGCATCTATGAATGCTAAAGTAATAGGGAGAAAGAATTATGGGATCACAAATGCAAATTCTACTCTAACGTCAACTATCTACACTACTTTGAATTAATCTGGGAGGTAATAAGTCTGAATATATCTGTTTTGAGACAATACTATACTTTTCAAATGAACTTTATATGGACCTTTGAATTGTCCTCAAAAAATCATAGATGCCCCCTTTTACATCCCCCCCTTTCAAATACATTCACTCATTTGGGTTTGAGACAGTGTTATATTTTAGAAGGAAGTTTAGTCTAGTGGATAGCACAAGGAGATTGAAGTCCTAGGTTTTGTACGGAGTTCTTGCCCTGACGCTTTAGGGGGGAAAAATCAAACTTTGATTGGTTTGCCCACCTGCCACTTAAAATAATCAGATAAAGCTCACTATGCAGTAGATTTGTAAGGCTTATCAGGCCAGTGTAAATAGGGGGCAACTCCACCAAAGTCAGTGGATTTAGATTGGGAATAAACTGGCATAAGTGACAAAAGTATCAGGCCCAGAGTTTCTGAACATGCGCACATGAAGAATGCTGTAGAAGTGGAAAGAATTATTGCTATGTAGGGTAGGAAAGGTTCTCTGTGTCCTTCAGGGAGCCCCAAGTGTTCTCCAATTCCCACTGCCCAAGAGCAGAATTGCAACATCTAACCTTCCAGGAAAATGTGCTGGGAAGGGCAAAGAGGTGTAGCAACAGCTCTTCTTAAGAGAGGATAGGGAGGTTAAGAGGAAGGATGGTCCAGTGGTTAGAGCAGTAGCCTGGGATCATATACTCTGGGTTCACTTCCCTACTCTGCCACAAAATTCCAGTGTGACCCCAGGAAAAGTCTTGTTTACTTTAACCCAGTTTGGTCCTATTAATCACACTGATCATTTCTATTCATGGATTTTGATGTCTGACTCTTAAGAAGTGATCCCATTATGCTGTCTCTTATTAAACTGTTCTCACTTTCACTCTTTATACACATGCTCATTTCTTTTTTTTATTTCGCCCACTACTGTGAGGCTTTTCATTTAATATCTTGTTACATAGTGAGTTTCCCCACCCCATTCTGTCTCTTTAGCTTTGACTTTCTGCATCTAATTGACACTTCTATTGGCCATGTTGAGAGATCCACTTTGCATATCCTCTTCCTTATTCCAAGCCAGGAGAGGAGAATCCTGTCCCTATTCCTCTGACCTAGTAGGATGAATTCTAATGGATAGCACTGAGTTCTTTTAAAGAATAAAGATGTACCCTCCTTATTGGACTTGAGGAATTTTAAAGGAACATCACACCTTTTAATTAAACATTTGAGTATTAAAAAAACCTTTCATCCAGCTATCTCTCTGCTCTAGATATCAGTTAGACCAAGCAAAGTCTACTCTACACAAAGAAACAAAACCAAGCAGTTAGAAACATATGCTATACTGTACACTCACTTATAGGACATCTATTTTCCCTATAAATTTGTTGTATGCCATCTCCGTGAACCTACAAGATCATCATTTCAGTGGCATGCCTGCCATCTGTCTAAACCAAACTTAATGGAAGATTAAAAAAAAAAAAAAAAAAAAAAAAAAAAAAACCCACACAATAGTTTGTCTTATCTCCCCCCTCCCCCGTCATGTGCTTTTAATTTTTTTAAATTTCTGTTCCATCTATTGTTGAGATGGAGGATATGACACATGGAGGCCTAATTCTCGACTGCCTTGAAACTTATATAATCACTAGCATAAGTGCCCGGCGCTGCTCGGGTCAGTCGGAGGTGGGGAGGTGGCAGACAGCTGACACCCCCTGACCAACCCCAACACCCACCCCTCACCCCTCACCCACCCCGATACCTTCCCACCCCCCCAAGCAAACCCAACACCCCCACCTCACCCCCCGACCAAACCCGACACCCCCACCTCACTTACCGTCCCACCAAACCCAACTCAGATCCGTCGCAGGCGGGGAGGGGGCCCAGAGCCGAGGGATTCCGGGGACCTTCGCAGGTGGGGGGGCGGCACAGAGCTGATGGATTCTGGGGTTCTGTTTGGAGGGGGGAGGGGCAGAGAACTGAGGGATCTCCGGGGTTCCGTTGGGAGGGGGGAGGGGCAGAGAACTGAGGGATCTCCGGGGTTCCGTTGGAGGAGGGAGGGGTGAGCTGAGCGAGTGAGGTGTCTGTTGGAGGGGGGGTATTATGACATCATCACCACCTAACCGCCCAGCCGATGTGATTGGCCCTGAAAGACTTTCACCCCTGGGGGGCGTCAGAGGTGAGATCCGAAAATTTTTCGACCCTTACCAGCATCTAGACCCCAAGACCCCTCACTGTACCAAATTTCAAGTCTCTGGCTCAAACGGTGTGGGAGGACTTCGCAGTCATACGTACATACATACATACACCACTTGACTTTTATATATATAGATTTGGCCTTGTTTAAAGGAAGCCCAAACATCATTAAGTCAGACTATTAGCACTTTGCATTAAATGATTACACCAAGCAGGAAAGAATCAAGACCAGCGAAATCATGTACTCTCATTCCAGCTAAGACGACAAGCTGTGGCCCCTTTCCCTACCTGGAAACAAATCCTTTCCACACATAGTATTTACACCCTTCAATCCCTTGTAGATCTTGCGTATCCTTGCTAATAATCATTTGGTGAATACTTGTTGCAGATATGGGACCAATTTGGATCAAATAGAACCTAGATCCAAATATCACCCCAAAACTAAAACCCTACTGAAGGCACTATACAAAAAAATCAAAATCCTCAGGCCATCTCTACTCAGAAATCAGTTTTTCTAGCACCTTGTCATTTTTGTTGGTCTTCTCCGAGCTCCTTCCAGTTTGTCAATGATTTCAGGTACTTATCTCTGTGATCTGAACTGGTATATTTTACTATTGAATGAATATCTAAAGTATGTGTCCGACCCAGAATGCAGCATGTTCCATAGCTTATGGAATAGACATTTATATCTAAATCTCTCTATGGAAAAAATAAGAGGGGGGGGGGGGGGGACTCCTTATAGGCAGCAGTAAGAATTCCAGATAAAAATAAATGAAAATAATTTAGCCTAATTTGCTGTTAAATAATTAGACTTTGCTAAAGCCGGGGTAAAATTTACATAAAAGTTAAACTAATCCATATGCAATATTGTGACACTTTAGAATTACTAGTCATTTAATTGAAATCTCATAAATGGTTTATTATCAGCATGATTATTGTGGATTTCTTGCATTGTCAGGAAAAATAATCAGAATAGGCACCAGTTATGTACACTCCCAAATCAATCAAACTATAAAACTAAACTTAATGAAGAGACATTTTCATATTTTGTGTATTATGTGAAGTCAGTTTATTTGCATGTTAATGTAACATGTGCAACTAATTTTGGAAAGCAACTTGCATGCATAATTCCACAAAATTCTAGCAAGCCAGAGTGGTAGTGTTGTTGATTTCTCTTGTAGTATTTACATAGGGCTATTTACTTGGTTTTATGACTTGATCAATAATCAGGTTCTATTCAGTGTAGGACCAAATTGTCCCCTTTTTTATGGGTGCAGTTCACTCTAGCTCAGTGGATCATCATCATTCCATGACGGGACAGAAAGCCAGAAGCCATGTATCCCTTGCTACCATGATGCACAGCTCCCTGGAGACTCCTCATTAAGCTCTGAACAGGGACTTTGATATGCTCATCTTTCCCATGACTTGGGGAACCAAAGAGTAGGGAAGATACCACTCATTCCCAAAGCTTTACCAAGCTATTGAGAGAGTGTGGTCCTTTGAAAAGGAACAATACATAATTTGATCAGTTTTACAAAAGGGAATATAGATATACAACACCCACTGGTGAGTGTGTGTGTTACAGGTCCTACTCTGTGTCCGATCCAAAGAGGATACAAATCTGTTGTGGTCCCCAGCTAGAAAGCCTGCCTCTTTAGCTCAAGCAGGGAAGATTTATGCTTTCTGTTCTGGAGTCCTCAGTATTGGGAACCCCTCACCCCAATACATTTTATTTACCTCTAACCAGCCACCAAATGAATCTACCGGTCCCCTAACTCTACAGCTATATGAACAGCACTTTCTATGTCAAAAAATACATTTTAAAGAAAGAAAGCAAGGAATACTTGTAGCACCTTAGAGACTAGTTTATTTCAGCATCCGACGAAGTGAGCTATAGCTCACGAAAGCTTATGCTGAAATAAACTAGTTAGTCTCTAAAGTGCTACAAGTATTCCTCGCTTTCTTTACGGATACAGACAAACACGGCTGCTATTCACAAGTATTCCTCGCTTTCTTTATGGATACAGACTAACACGGCTGCTATTCTTGAACCTGTCACATTTAAAATCAAAAAATGTAAAAAACCTTTTTTTTAATTTCCCCACACATTTTGGGAGTAGAAAGGGGAAAAGTTTAGAAATAGAAAAGTTTTGGGAAGACACTGCTTCTCCATCCTTCTAAAAAGTGAGCGATGGAGTCTACCGAATTTCTTCCTCAATACGTGGTTTTGCCCACCATATTGTAAAAGCAGCAAAGGACGTATCTGGGGGCTTGAGCTTCTTAGGGTGGACGCTCACCTGAGTAATTGGGGAATGGGGGAGGTTGTTCAAGTGGTGAATGGTAATATTAGCCTCTATGCCATTGCCTGGAAAGTAAGATAGCTCATCTAGTCTAAGTGCTGACTTTATCTTCATGTCAAACCCACCAAATATGCTCAGGCACAAGAATAATAGAGAAGGAATTTAAAATAGTCTAAAACTCATGAGAAATTGTCTGACACTGCATTTACAAATGAACGTGATTTATTGAATAGCAGTGTGGAGATTTCATATCTTGACAGCAGTTTACTGTAATCTCAGGACACCCAGAACACACAGTAGTTCATGTAAGGTCCGTACTGAAATCCTAAACATTTCAAGTCCTGATACAGCTATTTAATATGTTTTTAAAAAGCTGCTGTGAATGCTAAGCCATTTTATTTTAAAGCAACCAGGAACTAATCATTTTTTTAAAATTGGGGCAACATTATTTTGTGAATGAAATACAGTCCTTCATACAAAACAGGCTCTTGGGCCCTGATCCCACAAACAGAGGTTCTAGTGAGGTCAATGAACTATTCACAGCATATACAGTTAAGTACATGCATAAATCTGGTCAGGATCAGGGCCGTAATAAATTACCAAGCCTAGCAGAATGTCTTCATCTTCCATCCCCTTTTGAATTTACTTTTGTATAAATTAACTCAGTGTAAAGGAAATGTTTTGGTGTTATGGCACTGAAACCTAAAGGCCTCTGTTTATCAACAGGTACAAGCATGGGCAATGCAGGTGAAGAAGCTTGTATTGGTATGAGGACTTATTAATGAGACCAAAACCCAGTTTGAAGTTGCCAAGTATTCAAGTAATTGGGAGTACTTGGTTAACAATGGACTTTGAAGTGTGTAGATATGAATTGTGCCCTGTGCATTGTCAGATGGATAATATTTGGATGGAATATGAAGAGGCCACCCTCCTTCCCACCACACACACACCCCTGTGTACTTTACACCCTGCTGTGGCAATCAGCAATAAACCTCTATTAAAACTCCATGACACTTACTAATTTACAGGGACCTAGCACCATAATGCTAAACATTGGGAGACTTCTGATCTCACTTGCATTGGAGTAAACCCTTCTAAAACCAGGCTGGAAACCTTCCTCTTCAGATTATTTAAACTCCTAAAGCGTCTCCTTTAGCAGTTATAGCAGTGTGGGCATGACAAGAGGGAGCAACATAAGCCTTTATTATAGATCGGGGGAGGGGGGGGATAACTTCCCCATCCCAATGTTCATGATTTAAAATGTAGGAGTCTGCAGAATTAAAACCTGCAATCCCACCTCCTTTTATGTAAGCCTGGAGTATTACACTGCAAATTCAACAGGGTCATCCCAAGTTCAGTTATTAGCAGATATTGTTGATTTTACTGGGCAGCAAGAAAGGGCTATTATAGCTTACTTCAACGGAGGGCTCTAAAGAAAAAAAAAGCCTAATATCAATTTAGTTAAAGTCATTAGGAATTAATAGGATCCCTGGCACTGCAGTTCGGTCCATCAAAGCTCTTACATCCCGCTGCTTATTAAGAAGGCAGCCCTTCAACAGCGGGAAATTATAAGGCCAGGGGAAAGCACCATTGTTATCAAGTAATCGTGGCTAGCCAGTATACCTCTGTGGAATGCTGTCACTTATCAGATAGCTTTATAGGAAGTATCAGAGAAATAAAACATGCTCTAAGCATTAGTTGGATTTCAGTGACCTTAAATTAACATTCAGCTACTCACCGGAGCTGCCACTTCAGCTTTTGAGAGGAAAAGTCCTCTTTCCAAAAAATCACCAGACAACTTGCACGTTAGGGGGAGCAGGTTTATAGCTGTAAAACACTTCCACTTCCCATACATGTTGAGAAGAAAGCTCTAAAAGCACAACAAAGAGTGAAAGGAGAGTCAAAGCCCCTCATCTAGGCCCTGGATATGACATTGTGTAGGTTCCACTAACTCCTAATTTAATAAGAAACCTCTATGCACTAGTGCCCATCTCTTCCCCTCCCCCGCAGTTCCCACCACCACATTGTACAGGGCAGTTCTCGGTACATTCTTTGTGCCACCCACTCAGTCAATCTGAATGACCCAGCCTGCAATGCAGGGTGGTAGGAAAAAGTTTGGCAGTTGGGAGATCACTGGCCAGGTTTGTTCAGATTCGCCTTGCAAGAGAAGCTACTATTCTCATAGTATTTCTTACCTGACCAGAATAGCAGAGCTTATCACGAGCATTTCCGCTACCCCACAGCAAGCATATTTTGCTAATTCTGAGAGGAAACAAAATAGGTAAGAGGCTGAACTAACACATGTTGTAAGTTCAGTGGGTTTCTTGATAGTACAGTGGTAGGGAATGGACGCACTGACAGCTCAGAGGCCAGGGCCTTATTTTTTGGTTCCTCTGGGTACTAGGAACAGAGAGGTTAAGGATGGCTCCTTTACAAGCTTAGAAGAGCAGGTTGGGAGCAAATGTTCTCAATTCCTGCCCCTTGGTGTACAATCCTAAGGATGAGAACATGGCATTCTGAGGACTAGTAGAATAAACAGCTTCATTAATTAAAAAGAACCTGTGGAGAGTCTATAGAACACAGGCGGTCAGTACTTAGGCAGGAGTGTTACTTCTTAACCAGACAACACCCAGCTACCAAAGGAGTTCATTTGCCTATGGTGCCAGTTGAGTGGTAAGTGAAATAACAATAAATAAGAAATATTAACTTATGTCTGGAATACAACAGGTTAATGGGGAGTTAATATGAATGCACAGCACAAGTTACTCAGCTCTGTAAATATAAGCAAGATTAACTTTACTGATCTGTGCAGCAGTCTGTGCTACAAACTGACAAGTTTAATACTTATTTACTGTTTATGTTAGTTACTTACACAGTGCCAGACTAGCTGTGTGCTAAATACAGTATCACCATGCAGCAAGTATAACATTTTTCAAATAAGTTCTGTTCATGCCCTTCCGGGTTTCAGCTAAGAAAGCTAATATGTCTTTTCTCACTTAGCTCCCATCTTTCTTGTTTCTCGTCCTCTTCACACTCTGGCTTGTTAGACTAATGATATTATTTTACCATTGCAGTGCTATGGAGGTGTTGTTAACTACAGATGTGTAACACAGGGGATACAGGCCATATTGTGAATTTCGGACCAGATTTTCAGCAGAATTCAGCACCCACAACTATGACCAGATTTTCAAGAAAGCACAGCTCCTTTCAAGGCATCCAAGTTAGAATTTGTTAAGGAACCTAAGAAAATTATTTTTAGTCTCCTGAAAATCTGGCCACTTATTTTAAGGTGAGATTTTTCAAAGGGAGTTCAGCCCCATGGGTGCTGAGGACTTTTGAGAATTTGGCCTTCATTGCAATGCAATGAAATCAGTGTTTTTCTGAAAGTATGCTCCGAACTGTGGGTGCTGAGGACTTGAAAAGTTGAACCATAGAATCCCATCTCTTTAAGCAACATGCTCAAGAGAATAAGATGAAAAAACCTCCAGACAAACTCAGGTCCCATCATCTTTGCTGAATGTGCACAAAGCTACGGAGTGCTTACTGTATATATTCTTCCATAAGCTGAATATTTTAGTAATAAAGGGAAGCATCAGAAAAAGGGGTCATCTTATGAATGGGTATAGAGAGGGAGAGGTGGGACACAACCCCCCCCCCCCAACAGAGGGGGCAAGGAGAGGCAGCACAGCCAGAAGGGAAGAGGCAGGCTGATACACTAGACACTTTGTTTACCTAGGTTTACCTCCATATCTGCGGATGCTTGAGGTAAACAAACCGTCTCAACCTGCTAGCGTCTCAACTCGCCAGTGGCTTAACCGGATGGCCCCTGTCTGTTACAGCTTTCCCCCTATTCCATTTTGTTTCTTACAGCTGTCCCCTTACTCCATTTTGTTTTTGTTCTCCTCCTGTGGCCGCCCCTCCCTGGCTGTTAAGTTGTTTACCAGGGCCACTGCCCTTCTCAAAGGGAGGGCCCCTTAAGTTGTTTACCAAGAGCCATTGCCCTTCACAAAGGGATGGCCACTTGTGCTGCGTGCTAAGTGGGACGACTGCCCTGTTCAAAGGGTTGGTCCTGTTATCACCTTGTTAAACCTGGGCTCGGTGTAGGGTAGGCAATGTCCAGAGCTGCAAGACCTAATGTGTTTTTGAGATCCTGGGCATGAGTCATAGCCTCATGTGCTTTTGAGTCATGAGGTGGGAACTCACGCTTATGATCCAGGACTCTGCCCAGGCATGTCTCTATGCTCACCTGCAGTTTTTCCCTGTAGCTCCTCCCCTGTGACAGAAGGAGCCTATCAGGATTACTGGCGGGGAAACTGCCTGAGTTTGCCTTTAAGAACAGGCATTTTTGAAACAAACATCAGAAAGGTTCCTACATTGCTACCTGGTCTGATCAGCCAGGGGTTCTGGGGGGTCCTTTCTCCGCTCTTGTTTTATTTTTGAGCGTACCCCTGTTTTTAACACCCCCCCCCCACGAAGAACGAATTGCTGCCTGAGAGACCTCCTGATTATCAAGACCGTGCTGAGCCCTCCTTGCTTCTTCTGATGCTGTTGCTGCTTCTGCCTTTGCTGCTGCCTTGGGGACTGGTAAGAATCCCTCTGTGAAACTTTCTATACTTTTATTACTTTGGCTGCTGGCTCTGTTTCCCCAGCACACAGACTCAAACTAAACCTTGGTCTGTGTCTTAAAACCTCTCTTAAACTCCTTGGTCTGTATCTGTAATCTGTTTCTTGCTTTGCAGCGCCTTTGCTGCTAGAAATAAGCCTGTGCCTTCCTGGACTGTATCCTGGGCTGCCAGCTTGCAGCCACCACTAGTTAAATCCCCCTCCCCCTTTGGAGCTGTATCCTGGGCACACACCACTCTGCCCTCTGAAACTACCCCTAGTATAAGGTGCACCCATTAGGTTAGATTTTGTCTTTTAGTCTAGATAAGTTGTAATTTCATTTTGCATAGCTGTAGTTAAGTTAGGTTTAGGAAATTGCTTGCATTGTACCCTGTAAGTTAGCCTTAAAGAATTGTTGCATTGTGTTTTGTTACTTGCTAATTTGTGTAGTTTTGGTTAAGTTAAATCATAGATAAGATTTTGCTGTGTTTTGTATAATTGTCTCTCTGCTGTTTAAACTTGCAGCCTGTCTGTTCTGTGTCTCCCTGAGTTTAAATCTCCCTCCACCACGTGCTCCTCTTCCCCCATCCCCCAACCTTACTTCTCTACCACTTTCTCTCTCTCTCTCTCTCTCTCTTCCTCTCTGCTGTTTCAACTTACAGCCTGTCTTCTCTCTCTCTTTCTAGCATAAAACCCCATTGGTTACCCCTTTTCTCTCTAACACACCTCACATTTTACATTTACACCACTGAGACACATTTTTACCTAAAATTGTTGGTTATTTAACACATTTTACCCATACTGTTAGTCGGTTACATGCTGCTGTGACACTTTACATAGAAATTGTTAGCTACCTGTTACATTTATACTTCAGTGTTAATTGGTTACCAACTGTATTGTACCCCACAGTATTGTACCCCACTATTGAAACCCCCTATCCCATTTACTAAAAGAAACCCCTCCCCAGTTGTCTACTTTAACAAACCCCATACCCCTCACTATTGAATTTTCCCTGTTTTTGCATTTTCTTAATAAAGTTTATTTTGCACCCCACCTGTGTGGTAATTGCTCCCCAAGATCCCATATACCTGCTGGCAGGGACAGCCCCGAAGCCAAAGTTTGTCAAGCCAGCAATTATAGGGTCGGCCTATGAATGGGTCATAAAATTTTTCCATTTTTACTTATCCATCTTGGGGGGGGGTGTTGTCGGCTTATAAACGAAGTGGCTTATGATCAAGTATATACGGTATATCTCAGCAAGTTGAAGTCTGAATAATACAGGGGTGGTAAGGTTTAAACTAGGCTTGTCCAACCCGCGGCCCACGGGCCGCATGCGGCCCAGGACGGCTATGAATGCGGCCCAACACAAAAATCGTAAACTTACAACGTTATGAGATTACGTCCACAAATACCGGAGTATTTATGAAGTTTTATTACTTAGATATGTACATTATATGTACAATGTAAAATACGTACAGTAAAACCTCCATTTAACAGACTTATTTGGGCGAGGGGGTGTCCGTTAAATCAAAAAGTCTGTTATTTAATAAAAAAGAAAAGAAAACAAGCTGTCGGAGCAGCAGCCCGCCCGCCTGGGTCCCGGCTGCTGGGACCCGGGCGGCAGCCGGGAACCAGGAGCCAGCCCGCCTGCTGCCGGGACTGGGGCGGCAGCCAGGAGCCAGCAGACTGCCGCCAGGGAAGGGGACCAGGGCCGCAGCAGGGAGGGGTCACGTTCTGATATTTATCAGAAATTTTGTCCATTGCATCCGAAGTCCGTTAAATTGAGGTCCGTTAAATCGAGGTTTTACTGTACATTTATTACTTAGATATGTACATTATCTATGCTACGTTTTTGTTTTTGTTTTTTGCTCATCAGCTATCATTAGTGTTAGTGTATTTTATGTGTGGCCCAAGACAACTCATCTTCTTCCAATGTGGCCCAGGAAAGCCAAAAGATTGGACACCCATGGTTTAAACAATGTCAGTTATTCGAAACGCCTAAAATAAAAACAGAGAAATGAAGGGTAGCATTCTGCTGTGTTTTGATACAAAGTAAAACAGCACTCATATACAGCATGTTCAAACGCAGCCCATGATCCTTCAGCCTACATCCTAATTTAAAATGTGCAACCCCGCTAATCTGGTAGCACACTCTATGCTTTCTGTTTAGTAATAAGAGACCAATAACCAGAAAATTGTGAATGCAACAATTTTTAAACTACAGTAACAAGTTTTGTGATTCCCATGGTCCCCTTTTTGCCAGCCAGATCTCTAGGAAGAGAATGAAAGAATACGTCAAGAGACAGGGCCGGCGACAGGGGGGTACTATGGGTAGAGCTGTACCGGGCCCTGGACTTTAGGGGGGCCCTCTTAAGTCCGGGGCCCGGTACACAGCAGTACCCGTAGTCATCCCCCCTTGTCGCCGGGCCTGGAGAGCGGGGAAGGGACGGGGAGGTGGCCCGGCACTCCTCCGGAGCGGACGAGCACGCGTGTCCCCGGCAGGAGCAGTGAGCCCGGCCAGCGGCAGCGGCGCAGTCCGGGGGAGAAAGGGCACGCGGGGGGTGGGGGAGAGCAGCAAGGGCGGCTCGTGCCGCTCCCGGGCTCGTGCTCCCGCAGGACCCCGTACTGCCGCCAGCCGCTGTCAGCTGGGGGGGGGGGGGGAGCGCCGGCTGGGCTGGGGGGGCCCCGGCTGGGCTGGGGGCCCCCCCAGCCACTGTCAGCTGGGGAGGGGGGAAGTGCCAGCTGGGCTGGGGGGGCCCCCAAACGATCAGAGTAGGGGGCCTCCAAATTTCTGTCGCCAGCCCTGTCAAGAGATGAGTTTTAATTTCAAACCTATTATTATAGGCAGGGCTGGTAGCACCATCTACTGATAAGGTTGCCGTACACGTCTCAAATAAGACCCTGTTTTCAGTTGCCTATAACTTTGCCAAACTGTAACTGAGCTGAAATTTTCCATACCAAGCTGGGTTCTTTGGGAAAATTTCATCCAGAATTGTTCAGCCATTTGAAAATGGGGCTAGGGGGAAAATGCATTGTTGTGCCCATTTTTAAAAAATTCTAGTGACCTTTTCATTGAAAAAAAAAACCAAAACAAACAAACAAAAAACCTCTAGTGCTGCCAAGCTCTGCAGCAAGGACATGAAATTATGGGTCCAGGGTTTGCCTTTTTCCAGCCTCATAAAAGTCTGTTCATATATGGTCAAGTTATGAGAAGCTGAAAACAGCAGTTTTTGCATGCTCAATAGAGACTTCTTAGATATTTATTATCAGAGGGGTAGCCATGTTAGTCTGGATCTGTAAAAGCAACAAAGAGTTTTGTTGCACCTTATAGGCTAACAGATGTTTAGGAGCATAAGCTTTTGTGGGCGAAGACCCACTTCATCAGATGAACGTGTGGAAATCTCCAGAGGCAGGTATAAATATGTAGGCAAGAGTCAGGCTAGAGATAACGCTGTAAATTCAATCAGGGGGGATGAGGCCTACTTTAGCAGCTGATCTGGAGGTATGAACATCAAGAGAGGAGAACCTGCTTTTGCAGTTGGAAAGCCATTCACAGTCTTTGTTTAATCCTGAGATGATGGTATCAAATTTGCAAATGAGCTGTAGCTCAGCAGTTTCTCTTTGAAGTCTGGTCTTGAAGGTTTTTTTGCTGCAGGATGGCTGCTTTTAAATCTGCTATTCTGTGTCCAGAGAGATTGAAGTGTTCTCGTATAGGTTTTTGTATACTGCCATTCCTAATATCTGATTTGTGTCCATTTATCCTTTTGCGTAGGGATTGCCCCGTTTGGCAATCCCTACATACATAGCAGAGGGGCACTGCTGGCACATTATGAATGAACCAGTGATGGTATGGCTGATGTGGTTAGGTTTTGTGATGGTGTCACTGGTGTAGATATGTGGGCAGAGTTGGCATCGAGGTTTGTTGCATGGATTGGTTCCTGAGTTAGAGTTACTATGGTGCGGTGTATAGATGGTGAGAATCTGCTTCAGGTTGGCGGGTTGTCTGTGAGTGAGGACTGCTTCCTGTGTGACAGACTAGAAATGAAGCGTTACATTCCTAAAGATTGATCTAGTCAAGTAACATGTAATGTACAAATCACAAGCTGCCTCATCTCATTGCTCAGGAGAGTCCTGGAGCATCGTTATCTTGGGCTGGAATCAGGGTCAGATGAAGTCAGCACTTAGGATGAGAGACACCTAAGGAAAATCCAGCCTACTGCAGGAAATGACGACGGTAATTCAAAGTAGCACTCTTCCCTTTGGATCAGCACTGAACCAGGGATAGGGCGATGGAGGGTGCTGTTCTAGTAGAGGCATCTTCTGAATTACATGCAAAACCAAGGCCCCATCCCACTGCGTGTCATTAAAGCTCTTATGCAACTTTTCACAGGAGCTGGGGCCTGATCCAAACCCCTCTGAAATTGAAAGGAATCTTTTCTCGGATTTCAGGGTGCTCTGAATCAGACCCCTGGAGGGTGCACCCCAGTATCCTACCCCAATTCAACTTTTGGTAATTATACTTCACCTAAATTCCATTTTCAGTTTGAAGTACATAAGCTCCTGTATACAGATGTTATATAGTATCAACTGTGTACTACTAAAGTGTCATATGGCTGAACTTCCACGGTGGATGGGGAGATGAAGTCATTCCTGCAGTTTCTAAAGCCCTATGGGGTGAGATGCACAGTCTACTGCAAAGGATATTATGATGTCCCTCCTTTCATAGGGAAGGGGACAGGCAAAGAGTACAATGACCTTTGGGGCCTTTAGTTGCGGCACCACCCTTACATAGTTCTAATTCGCATCAGAATTGTTGGTAGATACCAAGTTCAAATGCAATACTTTCCTTGAAATTCAGCAATTTGGCAGCTGTTTAGTAGTGCTCAGTGTCACCACCCAACATTTGAATGCATGAGCTGAAGAACAAAAATGAAACTGCTTGAAGACTAATTACTGAAGCTACTCCCAACTACAGCATCCGGTCTCATACTCAGGCAGTGATCTTCTAGTCTGTTCCCCATTATGACATCCTATTGCAACCTCACAAAGTGGGTCCACCCCAATTCAACCTGGGTTCAGCCATGGGACCCCCTCCACAATCTGATGTACTGATCCTCAGCTCCCTCTGAACTGAGTTTTGCTAATCTTGCAAATTTAGCATCACCCTGGACCTTGCACTTAAGTGCTGGACTGTCAAATCACCAGGCATTCAAGAGCCCTTCCACCATTCCCATAAGATCTGCTAATCACCTAGGTTCTTCCTCACCCTGAATAGTTCCAATGACTGATTCTTCATCAGGTCTGTACTGAAGGCAAATGGATTCTCCATTGTTTTCTATTAGCTACATCCAAATCCTTTCATCCTTCAGCTTGTGCTCAAATCCCATTTCTTCCATTTCTGTGAGTTGACCTGTAAACCATACTGAGCTTTTAGAATGGTTGTCAAGGTTGACTCTCAAAGGTTAGCCAACGGAGTCAATAGCAGAGGTTTGAGCACATCAAAATGTTGCAAGGTGCACAGTTTTGGAATGAAAGTGCATTAATCCTGCAGACACATAATGGAGGATATCAACAAGTCAGTACTATGATAATGGGAGGATGCATCTCCATCAGTCTCACATTAGCTGACCCTAAGGTCAATTTTATACCTCCTGCTGTGTGGTAGGCTCAGCTCTGCTGGGGACTGAACTGATGAAAATAATATATGAAATATATATGAAAAAAATATATGAAATATATTAAAAAATGAAATTAGGAAGAGCATTGAAAGGTATTAAAGTAAATGGCTGAACAAACAGTTGGATTTTATTCAAGAGACCCACTTAAATCTGGGTTTAGATGCTTTAGTGGATCCCACCCTTACAACTGAACTGGGGCTCATAAAAAGAATTAGCAGCCAGGGATGTTTACAAGACTGACTCTTAAAGCTAAAAACAGTATAGTAGGAGGAATCTCAATCTTCTGGAGAGCTGCTCATCGAGTCTAACCCTCCCCCTTTTAGAATACATTGTTTCTCTGGGCTGTTAGGGCATCTGCTCACTCATCATACTTACCGCCTTGCACCAAGAGTATAAGCCTTTTTATAACGAATACCCTTCACCTCTCCTAAAAATAAAAATTGCAAGTAATATCACATGGCACCCTCGGTAACAAGAAATAATAATTTGCTTATTTAGAGACAAGTGGCATCACATACAGGAGGAAATAACTAACCTGGCTGCTGATTATAATAGAAGATAATGGGTCTGTTTCCAGGCCTTGCTAATATTTCACTGTCTTTTCTTGCCATTAGCTATTTACTCCATGTCCACTGAATCATACTTTGGATTTCATTATCAAAACCAATAACAGTGTTTTGTTATTAACCAGAGTATGTTGTGCTCTGTCCGAAAGAAACCTGGCATTGTATTTCTCATAATAAGTTTTAAATGGATTTTAGCTCTCTGCCTTTTATACTTCATCTTAGGTTTTATTAGGTTTAATTACAAATCCATAGCTATTTGTTATGTGGCTCTGGTTTGATATTTTGCAGTGACAATTACATTTTTATTCAAAGAAAAAAATTATTAGGAAAAAATAGCAAGAGACAGGCTCATTGTATGAGTTGATTAATTGAATTTCAGTTTTATGTGCATTTATGATGAATGATTGCATGCGGAAAAATGACTAGAATAGTAGATCAGAGCACGGTTTTTCATTTTAATGGGTTTGCACAAAGTGCAAGCAACTATTATGATAGACCAGCTGTGAAAATACAAAAGTAGTCCAGGCAACATAGTGGCCTGATTTTAAAGTCTGTTAAACAGATGTTCACTTTCGTGCAAAGGAAAACTTTTCAAGAAAGGTAATAACTTATAGACCCATTGTGAATTAGTATACATTTGATTGCAAAAATTCACAATTTAAAATAGCCAGAGCAATGCATCACTGTATGTACTTTGCTTATTTTGACAGCTACAGTTGACTCTTATTTATGATAACAATATATTAGCAAATATGCTGCTGTATGTTTTTGCAAAGAAATAATGAAGTCTTAGTAATAGGAGATCTCCCCTCACTGCCATTAAAACTCTCCACCAGGGGAAGATATGCTACAGTGTACTGGTAGATATTATACATTGTGTGGTTAAGCCAAGTTCTGCTATATCTGTGTTTTGGGACTCTGGCCACAATAACCAATGACTGCATCTCTAGTCAATGTTCTAGAACACTAGGACCAGCTCATCATGTTCTGAAGCACTCATCCTCTGCTGCGATTGTAGTTTTATTTTACCAGCTTGCAATAAAACCATGAAAAAATTAATCCCACAGACAGGGACGGGGAGGGGAGATTTGGAACAGGGAAAATAATATTTTTACAAATAGTGTCATGGGGTTTTTGGTATTCAGATAGTCCGACTGTGAAGCTCTCATCATTGAAACCCCAGAGAGTAAACTGATGTGTTCTCAGTGCATTTGCCTTAGAAGGATGCAGAAAGTCTACCTGTTTCCTTATCTTAAATTTCAACCTAGTACTCCTTCGACCACCTTTACCAATTTCCCTCCTTCCTTGGTGTTTTACACCCTTCACATATTGTAGATGGCTATTTTCCCAATTGGTCATTATTTACCCAAGCTATACACCCAATATGCACCTCTTCAGAATGGTATCCAAATATACTTAAACCTGGGCCAGAATCTCAGCATCTATAAATCAATACAGCTCCACTGGATGCAACAGAGCCATGCCATTTTACACCAGATAAGGATCTGACCCATCACGGTTATTTTAAAAGCTCGAATCCCTTTGAGAAAAATAAAAGAGAGTATTTTATAAGAGAGGCATGGTTTGAAGGCAGGCTGCAGCTTAAATCCAACAGAGAAAGTGTTATCACAACAGCATTCTGAAGGCAGATCAACACAATGAAGCAACAAAAGCAAACAATTTGTCCTCCGATTGCAGAACATTTCCTTCTTTTACAAAGAAAAACTCCTCTCACCTCCCCAGGGTGTTGACTGGTTGACTTGCAAAGATAGTGAACAGTCAACCAACAGGGAACCCAAACACAGTTAAGGAACAAGATGCTTTTGTCCTAATGGTTCTAGTCTAAAAAGGAAGGGAGATTTTCTTAGGACTCGTCTTCACCAACGCGGTCCCGGATCGATCTTCTGGCGATCGATTTATCACATCTCGTTAAGACGCAATAAATCGATCGCCTGCGGCTCCCCAGTCAACTCCGGAACTCCAGCTTGCCGGGAGGCGCAAGCTGGAGTCGACGGGGGAGCGCGCCTCCAACTGCCACGGCCGTGGGGACAAGCGGTAAGTCGGCGACAGATACGCAAACTTCAGCTACGTGATTCACGTAGCTGAAGTTGCGTATCTGCCGTCGATCTCCTCCCCTCAGTGAGGACAAGCCCTTAGTCTAAGTTGTAATTCTAGAAGTTAAGAAAGATTGGTCTTATTATAAGCAAGACTGAGTAATCTTATAGGAACAACTACCCTCTACCTGGGTCTTCAGTCTTTAAATTGTACCTAGTGTCTAAGAAACACATCTTTGAGAAGTTTTCCTAGACAGTCAAGTGGGAGCAAGATTCAGAGCCTGACCTTTTCACTAAAGAGCAGCAGCACATTTATTATTTGTATTACTTTATTGACTCGGAGCCTGGCCACAGACCAAGACCCTATCGTGCTAGGTGCTGTACAAACGTGGATCAGAAAGTGGGACTTAAGTTAATGGGTTAATTTTATCCCCATTCGTAGACTTTGGGTAGGGGTAAAAAAAGACTTGGGGGTAAAATCGTAGACTTCGTAGGATGGGTGATCCATTCATAGACTTGGGTGACATTTTCCTGCCCCATCCAAATTTTCAAGATTTCAAAAATTGTTCCCATTCTGCACTGGGATAAAACAGACCTTTTGAATTCTTCTGTGAAGGAAAAAATAACAATGGGGGTGAAGGGAAGGGAAGAGTGCCTCACCCCTGAATACCCAATAGCCCAGTGGTTAGGACACTCATGTGAACATCAGGTTTTAATCCATGCTCTGAATCAGGCAAGGCAGAGAGGAATTTGAACCTGGGTGTCCCATATCTCAGGTGAGAGCCCTAGATTCTGGGACATAGCCATTCTCCTGGACCTGAGATATCTTTCCAATGAAAGTTGTATTGTAATGGATATATTTCCACAAAATGTTTCTGTTTTGACAAATCAGCATTTTCTGATGAAAAACTGTTTAGCTGAAAAATTCCCGACCAACTGTAAGTACCTGTAAACACTAACTTAACTAATAGAAAGACTATAGTAGCAGATATGCTTTTTGGTATTAGAGTAAAACTATGACTATCCAGTCCTAATACTGAAGAAACCAGTCCATTGATATGATTTAATATTTTAAACACCTTTTGGAGAAAAACTTCAGCTTCATTGAGGAAAACCAAGAGTCTCCAAGACATTGATACGTAACTTAGAACCATCTCCACACTGTCACCTTGGAACAGTTATCTAAAATAGTATTGGCCTGTTAGTCCTTAATTTGTTCTGAAATAAACTAAATTATATTTATATAGCCTTCTAAGCATTCATAGCTGCTCAGTTTGTTCACATTTCCAATGCAGACACATTTCACCTCTGCACTGAACATTTACACATTATTCACTATCAAACTCCCTAATCTTTTGTCAACCAAGTTCAAACATATTCTGTTTAAATAGGGCATCAGAGTTTAAATTACAGTTGTGGCGCACTAAGGACACTTTAATTTACAAACCCATACATTTGAATGTTAATTTCCTGCAAATGTCATGCATAATTTTAACTATCATCCCAATGATAGCTGCCTACCAACAAACTAAAGCAAATACAGTTGAACAAGTCACAGAGAGCAAATCTTATGTAGGGACTATATACACACACAGGTATGTAATCAAATAGAAAAGATGGGAACTGTACAACCAATTGCTTTTGTGCTACAATTGGCCTAGTGAGTGATTTCACTGTGAATGGAGAACTTTTAACAATCCATAGTAAATAAAAGGTGGGAAGAACATTTGACAGACAGACAATTATCATCTCTTCCCTTCCACCCACAAATTCACACAACTCTAGCAAGTGCTTACAGATCCTATGCCATCGATCAAAGTTTTCATGCAAGACTTGCATTTTCTGTTGTAAATACGTTATATTCAACATATTTAGCACACTGTTCTTTTTATGAGTAGACTGAATATTTAGTCAGGTCTTAATCTCTCTGTTAAAGTCAATGTCAAAACTCCTACTGACTAATGATGAAGGATGACCCCTTATGAGTAAGGAATACATTACAGCAGTGGTGCCCAAACTGGGGGAGGGAAGACACATGAGGTTCTCAGGGAGGGAGGAGGGAAAAACTTCAGCCTTTTAAAAACAAATATACAAATAAAAGCACAAGCTGACTTATTTTCAACAATTTGGTAAGTTTCATAACTACTGTAGGCCTGCTATGCCTTTAAAATTAAATTTTGCTTCTCATTAATTTAAAAAAACTCATTTAATGATTAATAATGGATATTAAAAGACATAAACCAGCACCATCATCATAGCTCAGAGCCCAAGACCGCTCGAGTGAAGCAGATGCTCTAATAGTAACCGAATGAATGAATAGCCTCATCTGTGTTTCCCCTCCACCTGCTGGCATGAAAAACAATTTCAGGTTTTAAGTAATATAGTAACAAAAACAAAAAATCCCACAACTTCAGATTACAAGTAATGGAAGGGAGAGGGCGACAGATTTTGTGAATGGCAAGTGGAAGCACGATCGGAAACGTTTGCACACCAGTGCATTACCGGATTAAAGAATAAAGTATTTCCCAAACACTTTGTGGACCAAACTCGACTAATGGGTTGTTCATGTATCATTCACTTAGACTATAGGCTGGTCTCCACTGGGGGGGAAATCGACTGTAGATACATAATTTCAGCTACGTTAATAAAGTAGCTGAAATCGACGTCTCTACAGCCGACTTACCTCCCGTCCTCATGGCGGCAGCAGTCAGCGGCGTGGTCCCCCATTGACTCCAGCTTGCACCTCTTGATGAGCTGGACTTCCGGAGTAGAAGGGGGAGCCACTGGCGATCGATTTATCGCGACTTAACAAGACACGATAAATTGATCGCCAAAAAATTGATGCTTCCCTGCCGTAGTGAAGACAAGCCCTATTTCACTATACATCTGGCACAGTACATGAATGGGCACTTAAAATCAAAATGGCTGTTTGAACCAGAGACGGTCTGTGGTACAATTTGTACAGTGCCTAACACAATGGGGTCCTGATCCCGACTGGGACTTCAAGGTGCTATCCCAATGCCAATAAATAACAACAACAACTAATTACAAATAATAAATGCACATTCAACTATGCCGTTTGGATGATCAATTATTTGGGCTTAAATTCATTGAGGTGTTGGATTTGCAAATGTTTTCATAAACAAGTTCATAGCTTAGAACCACCACCAACTGGCACTACAATAGCGAAGAAAAATGCCATATCGAGTCACAAAGATATTCAAGAATCCCTTTGTACTCGTTACCCAGCTCTAGTCAAAAGAAAAGATTTGGGCCAAGATTTTCAGAAGTGGCTGGCAATTTTGGGTACCCAATTTAGAGAACTTAAAAGGGCCTAAAAGGAAAGTGTGAAGCACCCACCTCCTGAATATTAGCCCTTTTGAATAATTTCTCCAGATGGGCATGCACAGGTTGAGGCAACCAAAGCCATCAGTCATTTTTGAAAGCCTTACATAAGAGTGGGTGATTACTCTTTAGAAATTGTTTTTTGGGTAGAACCATTCAAACACTTCTAAATTTAAAAAAAAACAAAACCACAGAGCCGTTTCAGTTACTCTGAGTGTTTCTTTCAATCCTTAGATAATGGTTGACCTAGTTAAGATTAAAATCTGTTTCAGAGTGCAGCTACACTAGAAGTTCATTTGTGTCTCAAACTAATATTGTGCTTCTAAATCAAACTCCCTGTGCAAAGAGTGCTGCCAGAGAGATTTTGTTTACAGAGCCACCTGCACATCCTTCTATGTCATTTATGGACTGCAAAAGTGCAGTTATAATTGCTTCATAGCTCACAGTAGGAGTAAGAAGGATAAATACACCTGGAAAAAAAACAGACTATTCGTGTTTATCTCCAAAAGCCTAGCTAAAACAATGCTGACATGATCTGAAGTAGAACTTAATGTGTTTTATTGTCAGAGCTGGTCAAGAAGTGACCAAATGCAATTGATGGGTATTTGTAGGAATCATGGTTTATCACTACAGTACTGTTGGTGGGATCACTATTTCTTGACTACAATGTTGGGATTACTGCTTATTTGTTCATGAAAGTGTGAATATCCTGAGGTATCAAGATTTAGCTTGGATGTTTGTCTGAAAATTCACAGTGGGATATGTATTATTCTTTTAGTGTTGTTATTAATTGTTCCTTCTTTAAAATTTTCATTTATCTAATGGGAGAACAGAATATACCATGTGACTTAAGCAACCAATCACAGTCCACCACAGTCTGGCATGAATAATTAAAGCCACTGCTCCAAAGATAACTCTGTTATGAACAAAATGCAGCCTATTAGAGGAATGTTTGCAAATAATGAAGTCATTTGAAGGAAGAAGAGGGAAGGATTGTTCCAAACAGGATTATATTTGGCAGATCATGGTCAAATTTATTGTGAAACTAAGGTGGGACTGGATACAAAATGCATTTTTCTAGAACAAGGGTGAACAAACTTTGGCCTGCAGGCCACTTCTGGCCTGTCATGACATTTTTATCCAGCCCTCGAGCTCACACTGTGGAGCAAGGTTGGGGGCTTGTCTCGCTCCACCTGCTCCTGCGAGGGAGGAGGGTTGGGGGCTTGCCCTGCTCTGGTGCTCAAGCCAGGGAGCAGAGTCAGGGGCTTCCCCGCTCCACCTGACAGATGCGCCCCAGCCTGAGCCACGGTTCCCTTGATGAGCACCATATTTTGGCTCGCAGAGCTACACTGCGCAGGCGCAACTTCACCATGCTGTTTCCAGGACTGGAACCCCGCCCTTAGGTGGCAGCACGCCCACTCCCCGCCCGAATTCCTACGGCCTCACTCTCGAGAGCATCAAAACCGCCCAGGGACCACACCCATCCCAGCTATGGCACCTCCACCCATGGCGGTGCCTGGTACGGCCGCCTTGGTGTCGCTGCGAGCAGGGCCCCTATGAGTCCCCAGTGCTGCCTCTGTAGAGCCCCCACCTGTGTCAATACCCCATGAATCTCCTTCCCCCCCACCTTGATAACATCCCTTACAGAGTACCCTTCCCGCACTGGACATTCATGGCCCGCCATACAATTGACATACCAAGATGCAGCCATCAAGCCAAAAAGGTTTGCCCACCCCTGCTTTAGAATAACTAGAACCAAAACCTGATATGGGAGATTTGCAACTTGGGAATTAAAAGTCCAGATGTAATTACAAGACTTCTAAAAAAAGTTAGATCCAATCTGACTTGTTTGGATTCACAGATTGGCAAATTCTTGAGAGGAGGGTTTGAGTTGCAAACACAGATCTAGATCATGGCAAGACTGCAAAGGAATGTGTAAAAATAAAGCCACTAGAATATTATTAAAAAAAAAAAAAAAAAAGACATTCTGGTTCTGATCACACCTATACAATCTTTACAGAAGTTTGACATCACTGGCTTTAAAGTCAGTCGCCACAATTTACACTGATGTAAAAAACAGGAATCAGGCCCATGTCTGAAACTGTCAGTGCAGTTAGAAATTGACAGCAACGTTCAGCTCCTTTTACAACAAAAGCTACTTCTGAAATCTTTAGAGACCCTCAGCTGCTCTCTAGCAAAATTTAGAAAATATGTTTTACCAAAAATCTCCATTAAACTGTCAAGCATTTTTTCCTTTCTTTGGTCTCATTATTGCTGCTTCTCAAGCTGTGTGTGTGTGTGTGTGTAAACAGAAGATTCCTGTTTGTATACAACATAAATTGGTGACTGCAGACAAATGACTTGTCAACTACACTTCACACATGCTGCATTAGAGATGGAATCCCAGTGAGACAAATAGGTTTATGCAGTCAAGCCAAGGGTGAATCTGCTAGTTAAGATTTTTATCATCTTTCTGGTCCATCCACTGGGCAACATACTTTGATACTCTCACCACATGAAGGCTGGCATTGTGCAATGCATGTGTACACACATTCAAGTATGTTACAGCACAACCAAACCTTGCTTTGTAGATCCAATTTCCAAACTTAGGCATATAAAGAGGGCAGCCAGTCTCATATCTCCATCTGAAAATTGGCAGTTAACAACAGAATTGGTTGGAACTCTTCCCTCCAACAAAAAAATCAAGTTTGTCAAAATGGATCTCCCAAAACCTGAAGGAAAAATCATAATAAGTGTTGAAGTTCTTGATAGCCTGGCCCATAAAGAAGAATGGAAGTATGAGGCTTCTAAGCTACAACTTCAATGAGACACCATGACAGTGTTTCAAAATAAAAATAAATAGTGTAGTTTTGGGCCAGAAAATGTCTTGGCTTTCAGGCATTGTTTGACAGACACTGCAAATGTTCTATGGGAAAAACACAGTTTCTATTATTGGTTTTATTTAGCTCACATTTTTGACCTTCCAAGGAGGCCCAACATCAATTACTGATTTGGAAGTCTAAATCAAGAACTAGAGTCTAACTTAAGGGCATGTGTGAAAATTGGACTCTTCCTCTTCGTTCAAGGATAATGAGGCTCAATTTTTTGTAATTCAAAAATTAATATAATGAAAGCAATCAAGAGGTCATACATTCAGTTATGCCATAATGCAGAATACATCAGGCAGGCAGAAGATTGAATGAATGAGGAGTGGCAAGGAGAGCATGTGTTTCACTGTTTGACTTTTCAGCATCATAGATAGTTCATCACAAGTTCACAGAGTTTAAATCCTTTTGTGGACTAACCAAATCTTGTCCTATTCTCTGAGTTCTGGTAGAATAGTAAAAAAAAAAAATCTGAAATAATATTATCAAGAACATAGCTTTGTGTAGCAAAGGTAAGGGAGAGTCTGACATGAGGGACAGCAGAAGATTAGAAGTTCAAACCTTGCCTAAAGAAATTGGTTTTATCAGAGTACAAAACCTGGTGCTAAGCAGAGTAAATCCATGAGCTTTCCGTAAAGTTCTCTGGAGAATTCTGTAAGCTTTCATTATAGAGAAAAATGTATCTTCTATGTATTATTATATCATCACCAAGAAAGCTACAGTCTTGACAAACGAAAGTCGTCTTGAAGGGCTAGATTATGCCTTAAAGTACATACCAAAGGTGCAAACAAGGAGTGGTGCATAATTTACAATACCTCCTCGGGTAGTTGAACCATAAGACACCACGGAGTCACAATCTTTTTCCTGTGGCCTCCCTGCTAGAAGATGGCAGTCATTTACTGCTGGCATAAGATAGCAGTAAATGGCTATTCCTCTCCTTTCTGGTGCTGGCTCATCTACTATGGCCAGCGAGTAGAGATGAGGGGGTGGGAGTTGAGGGGGGATGAGACAAGCCTCTGCTCATTCTCTACCCGTGTGCTGGAAGGAAGCAAACACCCCATGTACTCCCAGGTGCCTGGACTCAAGGTCCAAGGAGCCCACATAGGATAAAAGGAGTTATTCCATCACACAGCTGTACAGTATGAATCAGAATCTAGCTCTAGATCATTAAAACCCTCATCCTTCAGCTTGACTTGTGCACCTTACATTTTCAGTTCTACACCAGAGATGTGTATATTGAATGTTAGCTGTGACTGATTTTTAAAGTTTAATGCATAAACATGTTGCCTTTTTTCCCCCCCTCACTGGCATTTAGAAAACAGCATGAACTATAGAGAGAACTCCCAAAACAGTGTTTAGTTTCAATGCAAAAAAAGTTTGCTGGAGAGAAAAACAAAATCCCAGTTTCATAATGTGAAAGTTTGACATTTCACAATGTGCTTTGACTAATCAAACTGTTATACAAGAGAACCCAGGATACGGCGCTAAATCAAAGCCAAAAGAAATCACAGCTTTTGCAGCTCATCTCCATTTAAGGCCATTCAAAAATAATGCAGCCCTTAAAAAAAAAAAAAAAAGCAGCTATACTGAATACCTATTCGGTGTCAATACAAGAAAGGAGTCCCAGATGTGCAATTATGTCTTGTCCATCAACTACCTCATTTCAGCAGGTTCTTGGCCAGGGCTGAATGAAACTATTCTTTCATCTGTCCTGGTCCTTACTGCTGTAAGCTTGAAGTGCTCTACTACTTGTGAACTCTTTGCAGAAATTGGCACCCACTAAGAGCTGTGTCAATCTATTTAAACACTTCAGAGAAAGTGGACCTCTTATCTGAATGTTCTCTGTACAGTAGTATCCAAACAATTTAGCTGGATCATGTAGAAAGCTTTGGGATGCCTGGAGAAAGTTTTGCCCACTATAGTGTGATGCTAATGAACGGTTTAACATGCTTATTTACATAGTGTACAGGTTATATGGAAACCTACTCACTGTGAGGTGGTGGATGGTCTTGTAGTTAAAGTCTGGGAGGACTCAGGCGGTCTGAATTAGTCTCCCTCTTCTGCCAGACTTCTGTGTGACTCTGGAAAAGGAGCACAGAGATTAAGTCAGTTCCCCATCATTTCCATTTTAGAGATGGGAATACTCTCTCCTATATGTTCTCTCTCTTAGCTATTTACACTGTGAGATCTTTGGGATAGTGACCGCCTCGTTCTGTGTGTTCATTTATATAGCACCCACCAAATGACTAGGAACTCCAGGCATTACCACAATACTTGTAAGGTAATAAAACACAGGTTACCATTGGTGGCTTTGCCATCTCTAGTAATTATGATTTGAAAGTTTAAATTTTAGATTAAACTTTATGCTAGAGGAAGGCAAAAGAAGGGTGGCAGGGAGGATGCACCTTTGGAGAGAATGATTTCTTATGTTTATATAGAAATGTAAGTAGGCTCTCCCAATAAAAATCTATTTCTTACAAGGGTCAAACAAGGCCTGTTGAAATCTGAGTGAAGTGAAGACAGACAATTCATAGGTAAGTTAATAAGTTAGGACATTACAACTTGACCTCTGGTATACATGGTTAGGCCTTAGTTTTTTTATTTTACAGGTGTTTTAGATAAAATGTTAATATTTTAGAAAATGTTATTTATATTGGTAGTTATTGGTAGGGCATTTACACATATGTTAATTAAGATGACACAGCAGTCAATAAGAAAGCAGAAAATATTTAGTTACGGTAAAAAGGGTGGATTTAATGTTCATTAATGAAGGGCCATTATTATAATTGATTATGAGAGGGGTAACATGCTAATTTGAGATTAGGCATGCCCATCCACTATCAATTTACCATTAGAGATAGGATTATACCAATTCTTATTTGGGGATGGATCATCCCTGAATGCATCATAAAAATTAAGATAAGTGCAGTATATAGCTATGGTGATGCCTCTTTGCTTAACTCACTATTTTATATTAAATAAGTTTTTAATTATATCGCTCATTGTGTTATTCATAATCCTCCACTAAATTAATCTATAACTGTCCTGGAGACTTGAAACTTGGAGAATTTAGTTTGATTTTATTCCTTATTTTTAAAATTAATAATTGCAATCACCTCAAAGCAAAAGGTTACAATGGGGAACATGACTGCAAAAAAATTTGCCTTCTGACCTCCAGAAAAGGCAGTGGATTATACTCAAGCACAGAAGGAGATGTGTATGGGCCACATTTTCAAATCTTTTCTCTGAAACCATGAGAACTAGAAAATTAACTTTAAAAAATGAAGTGAGATTCCCACCATGATACAAATCCAGGCTTTAAGAAGAAACACAAGACGTGCGACAAAATGACAAGAGTTGGCAACTATGCATGCTACAGTAATGTTAAATGGCTTATCCTATAAAACCTACAGTATATGGACAAATTCACATCCAAATACAGATGTGCTTAGAGAGCTCAGATACAGATTAGGATTCAAAGTCTTGAACTGTATGGGTACTCAACTCTAAGGTTAATGGGACAAAATAAAAACCCTATAGTTGAAAACAAATATTTTTGTGATGCAGTAACAACAAGATACAAAAACAAAAACACACACTAATAAAATGGAAGAATCAAAACCAGTTACAAATCTTTGTACTGGAATAAGAGTATGCAACAGCCAAAATAAAGATACCTTTTTATATGCTTTTATAAATTACAGTGAAATATACAAATATCTGTTCTGTATAGAGATATTCATCTTTTTTTAATATTAGAGACAAAGGTGGATGAGAGAATATTTTTCGATGGGCCAACTTCTATTGGCAATAGAGAGACTAGCTTTTGAGCTAAATATAGCTCTTTGTTGGTCCAATAAAATATGTTCTCTCCCACCCTGTCTCCCTAATATCCGGGGACCAATACACTACAAGAACACTGCATATAACAATGGAAGGTTGGGTTTTCTTTATTGTCTGTAGTCTTGACTGAAAATACAGATCCTTCTCTTCCCAGATTCTATGTCCTGGGATCCAGGGGAGGATAAACATTGCAGAGGTTTGTTACCAGTGGGTGGAAAATAGGTCTTTTAGGATCAGGGCACATTCCCCAGTACTAATTAAATTTTTAGAACCTGTCAGCAGCACAGAAGAAGAAATGAAACCTGAGAGATCTTCTGGCCTACTTCGAATCAACTTGTGCTTTAAGATTCGGGGACATCAGATAAAACAAAGGAACATGCACCTAAATGTTTGTGCATAATACAGTTACAGGAGATTTACTAGATCCTTTTAAAGGCTCTCAGGGCATCAATTAGGCTTCCATTTACTAACTATGTCTGTGGCATACTTACTTGCATATATCCTTTCCCCTGTCTACCCAAACATTACAAAGCAACTAACAATTCCACATTGTGATTAGCACCTGGGGGGGTCGTGAAGTTAAAAGAAAGACCCAGTAGGAAGAATAACGGAAGTGAGAAAATGTGTGTTTTCATTCTCCCAGCCCCCAACAGCTGCAAGAGTTCAGACAGAGCATATGGTGGTGAGCCAACAAGCTGCAGAAAGGGATCAGGAGTCAGGAACATGCAGACATATTAGAGTGGTGGCACTTTTCTATTTGCACTGTGGAAATTGCACATCTTGCAATTGTTAACTGCTTGCTCTTGGAGGAAATGTATGTACCTCCCATTGGATGTTATTCAATTTACCTTGGTGGATGTTCTGAAAAGGGAGCACTTCTCAGAAGTAAGTGCTGTGCTAAAACAAAGCTACAGGAAGGACAAAAATGGAAAGCTTCAAAGCAGACACTATCGCCATGTGCCACTTGGCACCTATGACATTCTGCCAGATTTGAGACTTGCATTAAAAGTGTGCTGAGAAAGAAGGTTCTTTGAAGATGTCTCAGCCTGGACACCTACAAATTGAGGAATTCAGGTTGCCTAGTCCCTTTTGAAAAAATATAGGCCATATATTTCTAAATTAAGCGCCTCTCTTTAGCAATTTCAGAATACTCATCCCACCTCCTCTCTGTAGTGGCTTCAGCTGTGACTAGCATTTGCTGGGGAGGTAGAGCTCAAAGAATTCAAAGTGCCATTTGCGCCATATTTATTTCTCTCTGTAAGCTGTGTCAAAACAATGAACTTACCTAATCTTACCCAAAAGAAGAGGCAATGGGATGGTTCTGGCCATGGGAAGTTGGAAAGGATTTCTCCCATTCACTTCCATGTGTTTTGGAATAGATCCTAAATTGGCATCTGAGTGACATTTTCTTTTCGCTTTACATCAGAAAGTCCTTACTACTTAGGAGTATGGGGCCGCAGCCGGGAGGCGTTGCGGTCTGAAATGGATCAGAAATTTTGTCCGTTGCATCCCAAGTCCGTTAAATCGAGGTTTTACTGTATATTTTTTGGCTATTAAATCCTTTGCAGATCTATCCTAAACCTTCCTCACTGACTAACACGGAGAAATAAATTTCAGCTGATAGATTTATACGTGAATTATTCACTTTCCTATCTGCTACATGAGATTGATTACATGGCATTGTTTCTGCTTAGCTAGAAGATACACTTATCAAAATAGGAAAATACTTCCCAGTGTGCATTTTCAGAAGAAGAATTATGTTAATGCGTGGAACACTTGAGATTGTAACACAGTGGCAAAGTAAATGTCATGTCACCCTCTAGAGACAGGTCCACTATAGCATAACAGTCTTCCACGGTCATCATTTAACGGAATTATTCCTTTAGCTCAAGTGGTAGAGTTCTGTGCTGCAGTGCTGAGGGCCCTAGGTTCAAATCATATTGGTGACCAACATGGGAGGTTTTACAAACATTTTCACAAATACCCGGAGGTTGCCCAAACACTGGCAAACAACACATAATATAATCCTATAAACCATAGTGACCTGAACTTTTGTTTGTGAAAATAATCACAAATCTTTAGGAATAGCTCTATTTATGAGACATTCAATTAGCTGCCTTTAACAAGTCCTAAAAATATACTGCCCAGCATTAGGAATGCAGGTTGTATCTCATTCTAAGAGACGCATCTCTAGTTTCCTTCAAAATACATTTGTGCTGTATTTTTCTTTTGCTACTTCACATTCGCTTATAGCATAGAATAGACTTATTTAAATTTCCTAGCTACCTCTTTAATGAAGCAAAAGGACAATAGATTACAATGTTACTTGCCTCTTTACATTTGCTTTTGTAAGTAAAAAAGAAAAAAAAAACATACACAACCTACCTATTAAACACTTATTATCACAATCAAATAGGATGGCACTGTGAACAGTTGGAGTCCTATTGGATTTTAGATGATGAGTACAGCCCAATGGTATAGATGCTAATTTCCCAGCTTGAGATAGCAACACAGTGGACATTCTCCTATTGAGCTTGTCAAACATAACCTACCACAAACAGTAGGAGAGGAATTTAAAAGGGGAACCTTAGATGACAGGAGGAAACAGAGATTGCAAGTAACTGCATGGTTAACAGATACTGCGTTCTATTGCTAATAATGTCAGCCTTTACAAAAAAGCCAATTACCGGAGAGCTAATTTACGTCAATGCTGGATGCACTGTACATTTTAAAAAATACGATAATTATCAGTCCCAATTAGACTGCCTATGGCTTGCCTGACATGATCAGTGATGGTTTGCCAATTATTTTCTCCTTTTTCAAACAGAGAATGTTTCTTCTATTGTGAGGCTCGTAACCAATCAGCTTTACTTATGACTTGACTCCACAATGGACAATAGTCAAACTATTTTAAGGGTTTTATTTTTACTGCCATTCTTGAAGCTTTGCTCCATTTGGAATGGGATCTTTTAGAGTGGAGAAAGGAGAGGGAGATTCCAATCCATCTGCAATATTGTGAGTAGGTCTTATTACAGAGACAGAAAGAAACCGTTAATGAAGTTTCTTTAACTGTTGGTAGAGCAGGCTTCTGCCTCATCATTCCCAGCACAGCAACAATGTTTTGAGCAGTCAAGTGTCTTTCTTGCATAAAATAAAGCAACAGAAGAGCAATGTATCATTCTCAATGAGAGATATTGATGTCATAAGACAGAATCCAGGAACTAAACGCATGGCAGCATTTGCTGAAGAGTCAAAAGGCGGATTTAACGGAATGAATGAATGAGTGGTAAATAGTGTATTTCATTAAAGTTCCTCTAACCCATAGATATTTCACACAGTAGACAACATGAGCCACAGAAATTCAGTGTGTGGGGGGGGGGGGAATCAGAAATAAGAGCTGTTTTTGCTGTCTGAGTCCCTCTCCCCATATTCCAAGCTTTGCTTTAAACAATGCCTATTAATTTATTGAAAGAGTAACTGAGTTAAGGGTGCATAGACAAGATTAGACTCAGGCGGAAGTTCTGGAAAAGCTTGCTCTTTGCCCCTTGGGCAGCTCAGTTCATTGGACTGTTGACAAAGGTCTAGGAATAAAACAATCAATCACTTCCCGGGAAAACTAGAGTGGGAGCAAAGCAGTTGGAGAGTTAGCCCAGGTCTACATTGGGGGAGGAGGGGAAGAAGGGTGTGAAGAAATCGACCTAAGATACACAACTTCGGCTACAGAAATAGCATAGCTGAAGTCGACGTATTTAGGCCTACTTACCATGGCGTTTTCATGGCATTGAGTTGACTGCTGCGGCTCTCCCTTTGACTCCACCTGCACCTCTCGTGGTGGTGGAGTACCAGCATCGATGGAAGAGTGATCAGGGATTGATTTATCGTGTCTAGACAAGATGCGATAAATCAATCCCCGATAGATAGATCACCACTCGCTGATCCAGCAGGTAGTGTACACCTGGCCTTAGATTTGCAACAAAAATGAGCTGTGGATTTTCCAATGGCTGTATTGTTCTTTATTTCATTAGGATCATTCTCCATTTCCTTTCCTCTCCCCATTTAATTTGTTCTCTCCATCTTCAAACATACATATTCAACCCGGAAATCAGTCCTAAACAGAACTGCCATTGACATGAAAGGGTGATTTGGACTCTGACTCAAATTGGAATGCCATCTTCTCCTTGAAGAGATTTTGGATGAAACAGCTCTGTGCTTCTGTTTAATAAATCAAAGGACCTTCTTCTCAGGGCTTGAGTACATAGGCTCCAGTGTCAGACACTGGCAGTGTGGAAGAGAATGATTTAATCTAGAGGCTAGGCACTAAATAGCCTACTATTTTCACATACCTAGGAGAGTTCTCCTTTTGATCAAGTGGTTTTTTCCTACTGATGGTTCTGGTTTCAATCTCCACTGATGACCATTCATGGGATCTATGTATTAGATTCTACCATCCAAGGCTGTAAGAGTCTAGCATCAGGATCAAACCCTACCGTTCTATATAGCTTAGATAAATGCTATCTTGCTATCAAAAGTGGCCCCAAAGTACTGTTTATTTGTGACCAATTTTTAGAGATCACCTACCTTGGTTTATTTGTACTAAGCACCAGATGTTAAAATAACTGGTACAGAAAACATGCATATGAAATCTCATTTTTATAAGGGTAATTAAAATTTCACAGTTGGTAAAACAATATTTTAGATATTTTATTTTAAATTATGTATGGTATGTGAAATATGCAGTCTTTGGTTAGCTATCACAGTGGAAATTGGAATAAGTAGAAAAAAATGTTAACACCACATCCTGGGACCTATTCTTACATCTCCAGAATAAAAAGAACAGGAGTACTTGTGGCACTGTAGAGACTAACAAATTTACTTCAGCATAAACTTTCATAGGTTATAGCCCACTTCATCAGATGCATAGAATGGAACATACAGTTGGTAAGATGTACAGAAAATATGTAAAGGTGGAAGTTGCCATACCAATTCTAAGAGGCTATTTTTAGATGGGCTATTATCAGCAGGAGAAAGAAAAACCACAAAAACCTTTATTAGTGATAATCAAGATGGTCCATATCAGGTAATCAACAAGAAGGTGTGAGGACACTTAACATGGGAAAATAGATTCAATTAGTGTAATGACCCAGTCTCTGTTTAACCCTAATTTGATAGGGTCCAATTTGCAAATTAATTCCACTTCAGCAGCTTCTCATTGGAGGCTGCTTTTGATAATTTTAAAACAGAAAAACTTCACCTTCAGGTCTGTTATGGAGTGACCAGGGAGATTGAAAGTGTTCTCTTCCTGGTTTTTGAATGTTAGGATTCCTGATGCCAGATTTGTGTCCATTTATTCTTTTGCGTAGAGACTGTCCGGTCTGGCCAATGTACATGGCAGAGGGGCATTGCTGGCACATATCACATTGGTAGATGTGCAGGTGATTGAGTCCCTGATGGTGTGGCTGATGTGATTAGGTCCTATGATGGTACAGAGCAGTCCTTGCTTACAGACAGCCCCCTCAACCTGAAGCAAATACTCACTAGCAACCACACACCACACAACAAAAATACTAACCCAGGACCCTATCCTTGCAACAAAGCCCAATGCCAACTCTGTACACATTTATTCAACTGACGCCATCACCAGCTTGTGAAATGTTCAAATGCTTATTTTCACATAAGTATAAGCTGTATAGAGAGAGCTGTTTCCAAACAAGCCACATGTAACTTGCTTTTATCAGCACAGACAGTGTAAAGGGGATCAAGTGGCAATACGAGAGTGAAAGAGGGGGAAAATATAGAAAGAAAAGAATTAAGAAAGTGATACTGACAAGTGTACACAAGAACTTAACATCTTGAGAGGTCACATACTAGTTTATATTCACAAAACAGGCTCTCATTTTCAGCCTAAGAATCAACTATTATTGTCCAAAAACAATGAAGAGTCTTTGTGTCATCTTAGAGAATAACCAAATGTATTTGGGCATAAGCTTTCATGGGCTAAAACCCACTTCAGCAGATGCATGGAATGGAAAATACAGGAAGCAGAATATATATTCTAGCACCTGAAAAGATGGGAGTTGCCTTACCAAGTCGGGGGGGGGGGGGGAGGGGAGGGAATGGAGGGCGGAGGGTCAGTGCTAATGAGCCAATTCAATTAAGAGTGTCCTAGTCTGAATAGTTGACAAGAAGGGGTGAATACCAAGGGAGGGAAAATTACTTTTGTAGTCCTAACAAGGCCAATGCAGTCAAGATGGCCCATTTCCAACAGCTGAAAGAAGGTGTGAGTATCAGCAAAGGGAAAATTATTTTTTGTAGTGACCCATCCACTCCCAGTCCTTATTCACGCCTAATTTTATGGTGTTGAGTTTGCAAATTAATTCCAGTTTTGCAGTTTCTCACTGGCATCTGTTTTTGAAGGTTTTTTGGTTGAAGAATTGCCACTTTTAAGTCTGTTATTGAGTGTCCAAGGAGATTGATGTGCTCTCCTACTGGTTTTTGAATGTTACAATTCTTGATGTCTGATGTGTCCATTTATTCTATTGCATAGAGACGGTCTGCTTTGGCCAATGTATACGGCAGCAGGGCACTGCTGGCATCTCTCACATGCGGTGGCATATATCTACCAATCACAGTCCCATTCAAATCAATGAGACACCTCCCATCCCATTGGGATCCTAATCAAGAATAGTATCAGACCCTTAGGTGAGGGCTGAATCCCATAAGCCTTGTAAAAGATCCAAGGCCATATGAAGAAAAACACAAACATTGTCTTGGGGTCCTCATACCATCACCTCAAATCTCACTGCCTGCTGTGCAATTCCACACTTCACTGGTTTGCTAACTAGCAGGGATCCTGTGGCATCCTATCAGCCTGATTTCTGCCTTTGAAGGAAATACAAGAAGCTAAGATCCAACAGCTACTAGTACTGGTTGCAGCATCAACCTTCATCCTGGATGTAAAATGTGTGGGGGTGGAGTGATTGTGAATTTATTATTTAATTTTGCAGGTGTTTGCAGATCACTTACTCTCACTTCCTCTTTCCTGCCTTCTTGCTCTCCTTCTCACATGCAGATCTCAGGTAAATACTTTAGATTTCATACATGAACAAAAGAATTTTGAGACCAGCTGGTGTGGGAAATAGAAACATTCCTTTTTGTGAGTGAATGTAAAACAAGAGAAAATTATAACTGTCCACACAAGAAAAAAATCCCATATCTACAAATATGCACTAACATGGGAAATGGGGATGGGGGGGGGGGGGAGGGGAGAAGGTAAAGAGTAAAAATGTAATCCAAGTGTGAAAATAAACAGCAGCTAAAGGCAAAAATCAGTGTGTTTCTTTAAGAACAGGAAAAAAAGTATAGTGAAAGGAAAGTAGTACAAAATAACTGGCAGCTGGAAGACTGAGTAAATTATAAAAAGCTAATAGGTGAATAGATAGATAAGGGAAAAATTATAATTAAATAAGAGAGACCATCTCAGCTGGCAAGATCCCTTTCAACTCTGTACACACTAAAAAAAAAGCGGGTGAATTAAACTGACAGCAGAATTAAATTCATACTCATTCCCTAATTACCATTTTTACATATGAAGTTGGCAACTATTTAATTAAGACCAGGATCTAGAGTCTAGACTGATGGAGAAAGAATTTTAAAGACATGGGAAGCCCAAAAAGTCCAAACAGAATAGTCCAAATCAATGTCACAATATTTAAATCACTAATCTTTAAACATCCAGAGTGGCTGATGGCAAGCAAATGATAGACTAGCTTTGTGAAATGGAGAATAAACTGAATGAGCGTCAGCTGAATGGAAAAAATGTTTGCTTATGAGGAGAGAGATTTGGGAGTTATTGTAGAGAAATTCATAGTCTTCAATCCAATGTGCAGCTGAAGCAAAAGAAAATACAGATAGAATGTCTGATTTTATTGCTACAAGAAATACTATACCAATCAAAGGAGGAAGTTTTCTTGCAGTGTAAGGCACTGCTTAGAGCTACTTGAAGTACTTTATATAGTGCTGCATCCTACTTTAATAATGATACAATTATTCCTGATGTGGTACAGTGCAGACACATAAAAGGCTGGCATCTGTTCTAAAATGTAACTACTTAAGGAAATTCCGAATATTCTTATGAGGAAAGACTAGAGAGGAGATAAACTAAAGGTGCCAAACTGAGCAATCAATGGGCTCTGGAGTATAGTCACAGCAGTCATTGTGAAGCAATAAACATGATTTTAGTAGTGAATGGACCTAAGCTATAAAGTTCAGATTCAGTCCTGGATTTCAAATACCTCAGGGCTTGGACCCGTGTCTCATTTTTATATCATTCTCTAAAACACTGATAGAAGAAAACCTTCTGTACCAATGTTCTTTTTAGAATTTAATTCAACTCAGAATGGCATTGTGCGGGTATAAGTCTCTGGCTTCTTACTGATTCCCATAGCCTAGACTCAAGGCTACTGGGGGGAGGGAAGGGGAAGGGCATTGGGGCTTAGAGGGTCTCTTGAAGGAGGTAGAAAGAGGCCAAGGCATTTATGAACATTGATGCACCTGAATTGTCTGTTCACATGTAAGACTAGAACCTAAATCCACCCTGATTTCTGAAGGGCTCAGGAGTTGTCTTATCAACAAGACAGTAAAATACCATAACTTGTTATGCGATCCCACTCGGTAGCCTCAATGACAACGGTGAAGTTAAATAATGAGAGATAGCAGAGTTAAATAACCAGAGATAGTTCCATCTGGAGTCTTCATTCAGGAACATGCTTAAGCATGTGCATTAATTTTCAGAACAACATTACTCCTACTGCTAATAAATATTTTTCAATCATGCTTTCTATTAATAGATCTCAAAGCCCTTTACAAAGAAGGCCAGTATCATTATTCCTATTTTACAGATGGAGCAACTGAGGCACAGAAGTGATGTGACTTGCAAAAGCTCACCCTGTAGGCCAGTGGCAAAGCTGGGAGCAGAGCCCAGATCTCTGGAGTCCCAGCACATGCTTAAGTGACATTCCCGATTAGGGATATGTTCCTGAATCAGGGTCTTGTGCTTTGTCTATACTGCCCAATCCTGAAGTATCTAAATGCTTTTCAGGTAAATTAGTTGTGCACAGTGATGTCCCTTCTGCTTCCCCCTCCCCCCCAATAGTAGAACATACATTTATTTTAGTCTTAAAAAGAGACAAAAACAAATCAAACAAAACTTTGGGGCTGTTGATTTACAGAGAACTTACTGGCGAAAGGCAAAAAACAAGACATAGCATTAGCCTACCACAGCACAACCTCACCTCTGAGGCTACAGATGAGAGGGGAAACTGAGACACTGTCACATCAACAATGTCCCCGCGCCGATGGCAAGGTGCTTGGGCAATTTAAAACTCCATCCCTTCTGGGGCAAACAAGAGTCTAATGAAAACTCCAAAGAAAGCACTGGCTTTGGTCAACTGTTCAGACCTGGCAGAATACACCAAACATTTTCTTCTAGCTAGATATCATCCATCATCTGTAATGACCAGCTCAAACACCACAGTAGTGGGGAATGGGTGAAGAGGATTTCCTTCTTCCTCCCCTCCTGCAAGTCCTGATTCGGTCTCTCTAAAGAAAGCAGAAACTCACCATAGGTGTACTGCAAACTCTGCTTCAAAGCCCAATGTCACTTCCTTCAGCCTGTCTCTTGGGCTTCCTTGCCAGGTTGGCCTCAGGATTCTTCATACAGTCCTTCCCAGTTGATTTCTATCACTATCCTCCACCGTTACATAGATTACTGAACAAAAGAGCTTGAGCAGGGCAAAGGCACTTCATAAATAAAGCCATCAAGAGGGGTAAACAATGAGCCAAATGCTGTTTCTGCCTGGGCTCTATAACAGAGTTTAACCCAGCCTTTCTAGAAGAATTACAGACAGTCCTACTCCCTCTCAATCATTCCCTCAATAAGGGATAGGAAGTTCTTTTATTGCCCTGCTCCCTTCCCCAGCATGCATTGCTGCCTTGCCTACAATTCCCAGAGTTCCTGTAGGAACTACAACTCCCAGAATTCTCTTGTTGTGAGCAGCACCAGGACTAAGACCATGCATCACCTGTTGGCTTGCTTAAAGGGTCAGCATATCATCTGCTTGATAAAAGCAACTATGCTGCCAAAATATATCAGCGGTAACATGTACTACTTATGAGCAAAGCCTGTTCTTCCAAGAAAGGCCCTACAGTGGTAATACTTGAAAAATATAATTTCCCTGCTGGGAGAGATTTGTAGAATCTGCTATACCCAGAACTTCCAAGGAATCAGATAGGGTCTTCATTATTATACATTTTCTTCTTTTGCAGGAACTATGTTTTGTTTTTAGGTGTTTTTTCTAGACTGCATATTAGAACCTCATATACACATGGGAAAAACCAGTTTGTCTAAACATAACCTAAAGTAAGAACTCCAACAAACTGGAACTGGAAGATGGATTAAAACCTTGTGCTAAAAGCAACAGACACAAATTCTAAATAAATACACAAGCATGCACCCATCTGGGAAGCCAGGACAGCAACTCTGGAGTTCACTTCCAAAAATACAAGCCTGTGCCATTTGAACTAGATGGGCAAAAATTGAACAATTTTTGAAGAACTTTTTGCCAGACTTTAAGTGAACATAGGCTGTTTAAAAAAAAAATCAAGTCTACTTGCAAGTCGAAATGAGTCTAATTTTTGAGGGGTTTGAATAAAGAACGAAGATACATAGATTTTACAAGTTGCTGAGGGAAAAAATGACAATTTGTCAAAATTGTGAATTAAATAAAATTGTGAGGATGAGTAAAATGACATGAAATAAAATGGCACACATTTCCATATTATACAGTGATTTCAGAACTCCTCAACTCTGCAGAACTAGTGACAATTGTGGAAGTGAAAAATACAGAATAGGGAGGAACAAGAATTTCATTTTAACCCTTGATATTGCGTATTTAATGTTGACCTACACATGAAGAAAGATCCTCAGCTGATATAAATTGTCATAGCTCCATGGAAGTATAATTTTCTATCAGGTTCTACAGGACTTTTTCCATAACTGGATGCCAGCCAGGGAATCCAGAGACCAGAAGAACTCAAATCCCATTCTCTTACATGGCAGTAAATACTATCACTGGGAGCTCAGCCTGGCTCATTGGAACCATTTTGGAATGTGGTGAACATCTGAATAGCTAGATCTTTTCTTAAGAGCCAGGAGCAAGGAGAGCACTATCCAGGGCAAATTCACTTAGCAATTGTATCAACTGGAGATTATGCCCGTAATGAAAGGTCTTTAACTCTGGTGAGGGCTTTCTAGAGATCATTTGGGAGAAGTTCCTAGATGTTCATACCAGAATCGCACATTAAACATTTCACAGGTTCTCTATGGTCTCATCTCTTCTCTATTGTCCTTTGACCACCTTGTGGGCTGCACCAGCGGACTGCAGCACCCCCAGCCACTAGCAAGTTAGTAGCAGGTGGGTAGCTGTCCCACTGCAGAGTAAAAAGCATAAATAGTGAAATCTACATTCAATTTTTTAAATTCTACCACTTTTAATCATCTCAAGTGTTATTTGCAACAAAGATATATATATATATATATATAAAAGGTTTTAAAGGGAGGTTGTCAGGATAAAAAATTATATTTATAACATGTTATCCTGAGGGATAGCTCAAGTTTGGCCTGCTAAACCCAAGGTTGTGAGTTCAATCCTTGAGGGGGCCATTTAGGGATATGGGGCAAAAATGGTATTTGGTCCTGCTTTGAGCAGCAGGTTGGAGTAGATGATCTCCCTGAGGTCCCTTCCAACTCTGAGATTCTATGAAAACATACCTGGAAAAACAATTGAATGCTCTACCTTCCCTGTTGTGTAACATACCACTCCAGGGATATCTTCAGATGGAGCAGAGGAGGAGGATTGAATTACTCTCTGTGAAATAATTGTGGGTTCCACAAAAATACCTGACTGCTCTCAGACTAGCCAGAAAATATAAACTGAACTATCTATCTGCTAGGGATGCAGAGAAGTGTGCGCATTATTTCTGAGTGCTGAGTCATCGGCTGAACATGTCATATGCCCATTGCTTCATTTAGCTTTGGCTGAGATGGGAAATCCATTAGTGTAGGAAACTTCACAAAACACTTAAATTGAGACTGTACTTCCCTAAATGACCATATAAAAATGGTACTGGCAATATCATACTCCAACAGATCTGTTCCCTCAGTGTTTTAAAATCAGTTCTGCTGACTTGAGTGATAAAAATACATTTTTTGCTGCTTTTAAACTTGTTGGCCCTGAAAAGCCAGCACAGCTAAGAGCTGGATTCTGTTCCTCCTTGTCCACCCTCATCAGAATCATTGGCCAAGTTCCAGTCAATTACTCCTGTGCAAACACAATCAAGGTAACCAGGTTGCACAGGTGTTGTTACAGGGAGTAACTTGAAGGTAATGGTATTGTGAAGATTTCATCAAGATAGATATGCTATGCAGGTGCATCTGAGGGTATAACTTGTCCTGCAAGATTATATATTACCGGTGATGATACATGAGAAAGAAAGTTTGTATCTCATCTCCTAGGTTGAGTTTGCTGGACTGGCAATGAGAAACAACAATTAAACTCATATCAACAGCCACGGAAATCAACAGTGGAGAGAAACACAGAACCCCACAATGTCATTGTTACAGTGTCTGTTCATATTAGAATGGCATGTTAAGCAGCATTTTTCCCCATTATCCATTGAAAGAAATATTTCCAGGACTGTGACAAAGTCAGTGCAGCCAGGGAATGGATCTGCCTTTCCATAAGCAAGCATGTGGTGCAAACATAGGATCAATCCATTTGGGATGGGCAGCAATGACCAAGGTCACACTGAATTCAAGGCCATATTGTGAACCCCTTATTTGCAATGGTCATTCAGACAGGTGGATACATTGATTATAATGAGAAAGAGGCCCAGACTGCGAACCTATCACCCAGTTCCAACTGTTTTGTGAAACTACCATCTGATCATTCCTAGGTAGGGCCCAAGGATGGAAAGGAAAAGCCATCCAACAATGAAAGGTTTTTAGCTCACTTTGGTTTAGATTTACTGTTAGGCTCATCATTTGTGGGACAAAAGGAAATAAAATCTCTTGGCCAAGTCTTGAGGTCCTTGTTCAGTTTAGTATTCATTTTTATTTCCATAGTCAGTTGGTGATCAAGAAAATACTGAACAAACTTCAGCAGGGATGCTGGGAGTTGGTAATTTATTTGCTTTGAAGATGTGGTAATCCCCATACCATAAAAAAGAGTAAGTAATACACTATCAGATGCTTCAATATATTCAGATTCCTACGTAGCTTCACATCCTTATAGAGACAATATGGGTTGTGGTTTCAATATATCTAACTCATAAGTATTTTGACTACAGTCCTCTGTCTCTTGACTTTGCTTTGTAACAGAGGCTAACAAGATATGATCTGGCTCAAGTGCTTTATAGTATATTCCACTTGAACAATAGTGATTCTTTCGTTAGCTGCAGCTGAAGAGGCATGGAGATCCATGACAACATAATGCTTCATTACACAGGGACACAAATATGTGTGTGTGGAGATATATATACATACATTATATATAAATTAAATAAAAGAGGCACTTAGGTAAGTAGAATAATTGTTATTCTTCATAAAATATAGATAACTATAATGGACATGGTGTATGCAATTGGAGATCCTAGAATTAAAGTGGAACATAAAAATAGAGAGGTTAAAAAATTATTTCCATTTAAAGCTGGTATCACTGTGACTATGTTCCTCATTACACAGTTTAACCTCAGATAGCAGAGCTGGGATAATATTGTGTGAAAATACAGAAATAAAAGTAACAACTGCCAAAAGAGATCGGAGTGAGTTGAGTTAGTTGAAGCTACTCAGCAAGTAAAATGGCAGTGCAGAGTTGCAAGGGAACTATAAATTTTATTTAATGGCAACCACCTGCATAAAAGGAAAACAAGGATTGTTATTTTTCTGTAGGGAAACTGTATGGGAAAAGTCAGCACTAGACCTATGGTGTGAAGCTAATAATTGGTTTTCTGCTTAAAATACTTTGGCCAAAAGGGGTGAATATGGGCTAACATTCTCCAGAAGTTAAAAATTAATGTTGGCCTGAACCAATTCAGTAAATTTTGAAAACATCTGAATGAACAGAACCTCCAAACGAGAGAGAGAATGATTGGAGGTATAACTCATAATTGGCTAGAGTTTAGCTATCTATACACTACCATCTATCCATACACATATAAACAGAACTATTCTCAAATAACCTTAGCTAAATAACTATTGCTAATATAAAAGCTAATGGGTAAATATTTTTCCTATTGTAACAAGTAGATTTATAAAGAATCCAAGAGAGATGTAGTTGCCTATTGGCTGATTGGGCTAGGACCATTAGCAACAGGAAAGTGTATTAAAATGGAAATTAATACCTCTTTTGGATATGCGACAAACATAATTCAGTACAGGCCCTAGGTTGTCCCTGACTATTAGAAAGAGATGTGTTTCCCAGCTCACATACCAACACTTTGCTAATTGGAATGCCTCTCAGTAAAATTTGCAAGGTCAGTGCTAATTGTATCAGTGCATCTTTAGACAAAGAGTCTGTTCTGAAGAGTTGTTAAAACTGCTGCCCTCCGGAACACAACAATAAGATTTGTTGGCTCTCATCCTTCATACTTTTTATCTTGCTTGTTTTCTTTTCCTATGTAGCAAGCGATATGAACAGATCTATTGAGACCTGTCATGCCCTAGCAAGTGTAGAGGGGTTATGTTAAAGGAAGTAAAATAGGAATGTAATAAGAAATAGGATAGGTGAAACAGAGGGTGGATGTGAACGTATGTTTGACTTGAATGGGCGATAAAAGGGTAAAAGTCCCAGCCTGAGAATTACAACCCCAACATCAATGGCTCAAGAATGCATGGAGTGAGATGACCAGGGGACTCCGAGGACAAACGGAATCCCAAGCACCCCAAGGACGGAAGAAGTGGGGGAAAAGAATTGAAGAACAAGATAACAACGAGCTGTCATTGGATATTCCATCTGCTGATTAAACATCACTTCAAACATGGGAACAGTGATTGATTATCACTTCAAACGTAAAAGTAGCATGATGAAGCGGATTCCATAGTCTAGTATAGGGATGAATAAAAACAGGACCTAAGACTAAGGACTTTGAGTCTGGTGCTGCAACCACCCTCCAGGAGCATCAGATGCGCATCTGACAAGACTCGGTTCCGTCCTTGTGTCCAGGCTACCTGCCCAGTGACTTGGCATGAACAACCTTCAGGCTGGTAACTATAACTACCTTGCAAAACTTTGTGTATATGGATAAATGAATGTGTAAGAGGATAAAATGTTATAGCTATACCTGATTGCTTATTCTGATTTTTTTTCTTCTGTATTCGCAATAAACATGGCATTTTTGCCTTATCCCCTTTAATAAGATCATGCTGGTGTTTATTTTATTGGTATAACAAAAGGAGGTGCTACATGGAGCTAACAAAAGAGAGAGAGAAGGGTTAGATGATTTTTCATAACATTTTCCTAGGTTTTGTTTTCAGTGTGACATGGATGAGTGTTTCCCTAGATTGTCTCTGACAATTTGGACACTGTGTGTGGTGCATAATTGCCCATACTTGAGGTTTTGCCTTTGGGCTGAATTTGGCCCCAATACCCAAGGCGGTTTATATATGAAGGCAAGTTGTTTTGACTTCCAGGTCTTAAATGGAGCAGTCTGGGGAAGTGAAGGAAGGCACATTTATCATCTTGGTGCAGGGAAGGAAAAAAAAACAACTAATCCATCATTGGCTATACATACAAAGACAATATGCTCACCAGCTAAGTCACACACCTACATCACTAGAACTAGCATTCAAGACCTCTGCTCCCAAAACTCATGACTACACCACTTGAGCTGAAGATGAATCACTAATCATTAGTATTAACGCTGATTATCTTCTCTGAGAGGTCTCCAGTCAATGGATGTAAATATTTTGGCCTGATATGCCATCCTGATACTGCATTCACAATCAAGACCATTCAGTAGAACAATCACAATCTTACAATGTTACCTTTTGCCCAAGTAACATTAATACAATATTTCCTACCATTTGTCCAGGGAAGAATTTTAATTATTTGCAATCAGCAAAATTGAAGGTTTACACTGTGACTGCAAATGCCATCCCTATATATTCACATGCAAAAGGTAAAGAGTGAGAAGTGCCAATGGAACACCAGTGAATTTTGATAAATAGAGAGAGACTGCCCATCTGCAGGTGAAGTTATAATTCAATGAGATGTACAAGTCTTCTGTCAATAGTGAACTCAGGTAATTAACACTCAGGCTACTCATTATGTTTGCAGTTTGGGGTTTGAATTAACTAGAAATTTCACAAAAATAAAGAGGAGTCTTTTCACTTTCTCCTTGTGACAGGTCCCTCTCATTGTTCCTCCCATGATTTATATGGAAGCTCAAAGGGCAATCACTAGACCAGTGATGGCAAACCTTTTTGAGCCCAAGTGCCCAAACTACAAACCAAAACTACGTGTTTTTTTTCAAAGTGCCAACACCCCCGCTCGACTCGGGACCCCCCCCCCCCGGCCTCAGCAGCGCGGCTCACCCCCCCCCCCCCCCGGCCTCAGCAGCGCGGCTCACCCCCCCGGCCTCAGCAGCGCGGCTCGCCCCCCCCCCGGCCTTGCCTCGCCTCGCCTCCCCTCCCCCTCGCCTCGCCTCGCCTCCCCTCCCCCTCGCCTCGCCTCGCCTCCCCTCCCCCTCGCCTCGCCTCGCCTCCCCTCCCCCTCGCCTAGCCTCGCCTCCCCTCCCCCTCGCCTCGCCTCGCCTCCCCTCCCCCTCGCCTCGCCTCGCCTCCCCTCCCCCTCGCCTCGCCTCGCCTCCCCTCCCCTCCCCCTCGCCTCGCCTCCCCTCCCCCTCGCCTCGCCTCGCCTCCCCTCCCCTCGCCTCGCCTCCCCTCGCCTCGCCTCCCCCCCCTTGCCTCGCCTCGCCTCCCCCCCCTTGCCTCGCCTCGCCTCCCCCCCCTTGCCTCGCCTCGCCTCCCCCCCTTGCCTCGCCTCGCCTCCCCCCCTTGCCTCGCCTCGCCTCCCCCCCTTGCCTCGCCTCGCCTCCCCCCCCTTGCCTCGCCTCGCCTCCCCCCCCTTGCCTCGCCTCGCCTCCCCCCCTTGCCTCGCCTCGCCTCCCCCCCCTTGCCTCGCCTCGCCTCCCCCCCCTTGCCTTGCCTCCTCCCCCTTGCCTTGCCTTGCCTCCTCCCCCTTGCCTTGCCTTGCCTCCTCCCCCCTTGCCTTGCCTTGCCTCCCCCCCTTGCCTTGCCTTGCCTCCCCCCCTTGCCTTGCCTTGCCTCCCCCCTTGCCTTGCCTCGCCTTCCCTTCCCTCCCCTTGCCTTGCCTTGCCTCCTCCCCCCTTGCCTTGCCTTGCCTCCCCCCCTTGCCTTGCCTTGCCTCCCCCCCTTGCCTTGCCTCGCCTTCCCTTCCCTCCCCTTGCCTCCCCCCCCTTGCCTTGCCTCCCCCCCCTTGCCTTGCCTTGCGCCGCGCGTCGCCTCGCCTCCTGCCTCGCGCCGCGCCGCGCCTCGCCTCCTGCCTCGCGCCGCGCCGCGCCTCGCCTCCTGCCTCGCGCCGCGCCTCGCCTCCTGCCTCGCGCCGCGCCGCGCCTTGCCTCATGCCTCGCGCCGCGCCGCGCCTCGGCCCCGCCGCGCCGCGCCTCGGCCCCGCCTCCGCTCTCCTTCTTGCCTTGCCTCGCCTCCTGCCTCGGCCCCGCCTCCGCTCTCCTTCCCGGGCTCCGGCCGTCCTTTCACTTCCTCCTCCACCACCCGCCCGCCTCTTACTGACCCCGCCCCTCTGCTCCGGCGTTTTGACGGCGTGCCCACAGAGACTGCTCGGCGTGCCGGCAGCGGCACGCGTGCCACGGGTTCGCCATCACTGCACTAGACCATCATAGGAAGCTCAAGATATTCCAGGGGCTAATGTTCACTGTGAAACTTTCACAGTGGATTTGCAAAAGGTCATTTATCATAATTTGTTTTCATAATTTCAATGAATTGTGCAATATTCATTTTGTTCAATGGTCCCCCAGGCTCTTCAGGCCTTCATACCGCACATGAAGGCTTGTGATCACTTGGTATGTAGTAATATGCAACAGAGAAACAACTTCCTCATGCCTGGAGATAAGGAGAAAACAGTGAATTGGAAAGTACTGTATATTTTGATATTAGTGGTATGTATATAGTTATATGTGCATGTAGTGGAACCTCTTTAACTGGATCAGCAAAAGAAACAAACAAAAAAACATTAACCCAATCCAACCCTTTTAACTAAAGATCAAGCAGAACTGTACTGGGAACCTTGCTGGTCCTTTAAGGCAGCCACTGGAGTGTCCTTTAGTAAGCGTTTCAGATGTAGAAGCCAAATCATCCTGTTCTTATTCAAGGAAATCAGCCTTTCCCTACAACTGGAGTATAAGGACTGCAGGATTTGGCCCACAGTTAATATTACAACTTTAACATAGAGACGGCATTTTGAATCGGTAAAGAGTAAACTGAGACAATTCAGCAAACTGCCAAAACATACATACATAAAAAGTTCTGCTGCAGACAAAGGGAGCGACAGAGTAACTTGCTCCAATATGAACTCTTCACCATTCTAAATGTGAAGTGCTACTGGCACCACTGCAACCTGCCAAAGGGACAGATGGCAAGAGCTGAAAAAACAGATGTGATGAGGAGTGGGATGAGAGTTAATGTCATGTTCACAGTTCTATTCATTTCCTGGATCTAGAAGTAGAAGTACCAAAATACCACAAGAAAGAGACTGTTCACATGATCATTTCTGCACAGTCAAAAGCAACTGGTGACCAAAATCTCAGGAGGATGTTGCTTCTAATCATATGTTCAGCCTACATTTGCAGAGAGGAAATTCAGAAAAGGAATCTAACCATTTAAAAAAGAAAGAAAGAAAGAAACCAGATTCCCAAACCACCAATATCTTTAAGAACAGCAGAAAGTGTTCAGAAAAATGCCAGCCATAGAAATATGTTTTAAAATAAACATCCTCCCCCATACTTTGGCTTTCACGTGACATTCTATTTTGGTTTTTAATGGTTATTTGTGCATTCTAAAGAACAAACAAATAACCATTAATTTATGTCTATATATAAAAGCACTTCTCTTAGGTTCCAAGGAGGTTAGGTGCCAAACTCCCACAGTCTTTAACTGAATGTCAGTTAGGTACCTAACTCACATAGGCACTTTTGAAAATTCCACTAAGCATCTATCTTCATGTTTAGGCACCTAAATACCTTTTGAAAATCTGGCCCTTAGTAATTTATAGCAATGTCTAAACAAATAAACTACTTAAAGGCAAATATTTGCTATCCTCTTCACTAGACTGCTTTCTTATCCCAACAGGGAGAGGAATGTTAACAATTACTGTCATCTGGCTTTTCAAAATAAATGTTACCTATTTCTTACCACAAGTAAAATGTTTATCACCTTTTCTTCCTCAAAAGAATGTCAGCATTTTATTTGTGCATTAAACATCTTTCCAGTACTTTGTCAGGTACCCAGCCAGTGAGATCATCTGGAAGTGTTTTGGGGACAGCAGAACAAACATAAAACTAAGCATATGGTGTTTCATTTAAAGAAGCAATGTCAGCTTCATCACTGCTGATGAGATCTCAGAGAATGCATACTGGATGCAAATTTGCATTGTGAAACCAGGGGAAAAGAACAGTCAGATTTCTAAGGAAATAGGGTAAATATTATTGAACTCCAAACTAAATAAAAATGATTGGCAAGATCATCCATTCAGATTTTTTTCCCCAGTTGAATCAAATGGGGATTTTTTTCCTTCCCCACCCCAAATATTGATTAGGCTGAGACTGTGCAGTACATCTTGGAAAACAATTTTTAAAAGAAAATCCAATAGGATGAAAATGAAATGGGTTTCTAAGTTGTATTTGAATCCTCATCATGAAGTAAACGTAGGGCCTAGGTTTTTTCCCCTCCTTTTGGGGGATGTGGGAGGGCGGAGTTGACATGTAAAACAAAAATCCAACTTCCAGTGGCCTTGTAATGGTTCACGTCATACTAAATGACTCAATGCAAATATTCAACAACAAAAAATCACACACAATACAAGAATCAGACATTGATCGTGCAAGAATGTTCTCTATGCCGCATGATTCCACTAAATAATTAATCCTTGCATCCTCTATATATGAGCCTTGAAGTTTTCTCAACTCTGGAGAGCTTCCCTATTTGGAGTAAATGGCAAATTGTACCTTTTTTTCTTACCAGAGAAGTGTGAGGGATTGCAATCCAAATCCTGGAACAATTTCAATGCTGAATGTTAGGGGGGAAAATCATCTCTAACAGGAAGGTTAATTAACACAGGGCAAAAAAGAGTTCTCTTTAAATGAATTTAATTAACCTCAAGATCACTTGTCAGCTGCAATATTATAAGTGAAAGATAGGACAGTAGGACAGCTTAGTCATTTTTCTTATTTTTTTCTAAGTTAGAAAATGGAGTCACTGTTTTCCTTTCCTCTTAATATCTGCACAAAACTCGCTCTAGCAGCATTGGAAGATACTAAGGAAGAATAGACTCAGAGTGCTGAGACCATTCAACACGTTTTAGGATTAGGTCCTTATGTCCCTCTATCACCCCAAAATGGAAACTGACTGAAAACATTTTCACAATGTCTGTCGTAGCCCACAACTGAGTGACAACTTCAAGGCAGACAGTCAAGAAGCAGGGCAGAGATCCCCAAACTAGCTGTATGTTCTATAATTCGATTTCACCAATCCAGTAACAAGTGTGAACTACTATCATAAAGTCACAAACAGTCCCCTCACTTACCCCAGGTCAGTTTGTACCTTAGATCTCCTGCCAAAGACAATGCTTGTATCCAATCCTATAGTAAACTATCTAAGTATTTATTAACTAACAAAGGAAATGAGGGTGTTATTACAAGTTTAAAGCAGGCAAGTATATATACACAAATGAGTTACAATTTATGGTTTCAAAAGGTGACAAAGTTCTACTAATTTGTCCGCTCTGAAATATTAACCCTGGGGGGTCTCTGCTTTTGTTTCTTAGTTCCAGCCCCATCCGAGTCTAAATAGCAAAAGAGAGAGGAAAATATTTCTTACCAGCTATTTTTATTTCCTCCTTCCGGAATTCAAGATGACAGGACAAGCCTTTCAGCACGTAGCCTCTTCATGGGTGTATAGGGGACATTAACAAAGTCTTTGTATTGTGATGTCCCAGAATGATCCCTCTTGACTAGATTCACAGTTTCTGAGCAAACATTTTTACAGTTAACTAGCAAAATTTAACTATTACCTTATAACATGTGATAAAGAAATTATAAGTGAGATGAAAGCACGCAGCAATAAAATCTAAATAGTGTTGTAAGTCCAGTACCCATCTTAACCATACTAACACAGGTGAAACAAGCTGGTTTCCAGCAATGAATTTGTCAGCGCTCAGGTGAGACAGAAAGTCTTGGCAAGTGCTGGCACCTGGTCTGCCAGCATCACAAACACCATATTACTGGGAATTACCAGCTGGGGCTATTCCAGATAGTCTAAGAAGCTGTGCTGAACTGAATAAGCATGGCAATTAGATTTTGGAGAAATGCTTGTTGCTAGTTAAGGTGCAGTTCTTTTTGGAAGCTAAACCTTGTCCAAACTTACAAGCGTACAATGGCACAAGCTATGCCACTATAACGGTGCTCATGTAGCCACTTTATGCGGCTGAAAGAGAGCTCTCCCAATGATATAATAAAACCAGCTCAACACTGGTGGTACCTATGCTGGTGGTAGAGTGTCTCCCACAGACATAGCACTGTGCACATGAGCACTCATGCTAGCAAAACTTATGTCACTTGTGTGGCAAAAATGGTATTGTTAACTGCTTATTGTGTATGGTTTGTTACCTGCTTTTGATTAGCTGCTATGGAATCTGTGTTTCCAAGATGGAGTTTGTGTTTTTAAAATGGAGTAGATCAGCTGGATGGGCATGCAGCCATAATCTAGGACAGAGACTGCACGCAGCACCTGTCAGTTCATGTCATGCAACATTGTTTGCCATACATGTATCAGTAAGTGTTGTGAGCCAACGGCCGGTGGCTATGACACTTTTCAAATCTGTATACAAACTATGTATGTGGCATCAGATTATTGGCTGTATGAAGCTGTGATACTCTTTGAATTTATTGGTTGTGTATACTTAGGACGATTTTCAAGCACTGTATATATGTTCTGACTGCCTGTCAATCAGGGGCAGTCAGGTTTGGAGCATTAGCCCCTTGACTCCCCTATTTGCTAGCAAATAAACCTTTTTATTCAGGTTACCTTGCGACTCTGCCTGTTCTTTGAAGGTGATTGGGAGACCTCCAAAGGAATGAGCTCATTTATGCAACACTTGAGGTGTGTTTTTTTCACCCCTGAGCGACAAAAGTTTTGATGACATAAGGGCTAGTGTAGACCAGGCCTAAGTAAAATGTATTCACCTCCTAAGTCTCTCTGAATCATTTCTAAGGTGCAGAGCTGCTACTTCCAGGATAAAAACAAAAGCATTACTTAGTATCATCAAGACATTAGAGAAAAAAAGAAAAGAAAAAAAAAGAGGGGAGTGAGAAGGCCCATAAACCTCACCACACTTGCTGAAACCACATTTTGAACCTGTGCCGGCAGTTCCACACTCCTGAAGGAATCTATATTAATGTCCTGATCTTGTTTGCATTAAAGCTAATGGCAGACCTCCCCTTTGACTTCAGAAGGAACAGGACTGGCCACTAATCTGCTGGACTGATTACCTGCAATGCTAGTGTAATGACTGTGATGATCAGCAGCTCAGCAATGTGCCCCAGACTAAAACTGGAGCTTCCAAATAATAATTATTTAAATAGCAACCAAAAGCATGCTACGTACTTTGCATACAGATAAATTAACAGACTTATACTCATTGATCTGCTAAAAATGATTCACTTATATGGCATGCAACTGGCATTTTTCCAGATATTTAGCCACCTCTCTATATACTCAGAATTACTGGTGTTATTAAGGAAATGTCTTTTCACACTGCTGTACTTCTTGATGTTAGTGCTTTTTTTTTTCATTCCTGGTGGTTAGGATTATGACCATTACAACATTTATTTTCTTGAACACTCAGAGAGTCATTTTCTCTCATTGCTGTTTGTCTCCATTATTATTTTCTGCAATGCCAGGAGTTTATGAGCTGGAATTAATGGCAAGTACAGCATTTGACTTTGCCAGCTTAGTGCACCTGCAGAATTTATGTCCTCTCCCCATATATGTAAAGCAGAAATTATGTTGTCCTAAACCTTGTCCTCAAGTGAGTCTCTCTTGTCAGGGAGAGGACAAGCTGCTAATATCTGGTCTGGATTTCCATGTTTGTCTCAGAACAGGTACTTATTGAGGAAGCTTCTCAGATATCCACAACAATCTGCAGGCAGCCACTTATTTTGTATTAGTATTTTCTTTAACCAACTCAACTCAGAAGCACTGATTACTTGCAGATCTTCACTTAGCTTTATAAATGGATTCACCTAGGCATGAAGGAGGAAACGTCTTTTTGGCTGAATTGGGTCTTGAAAAAAGAAGACTCAATCTAGGAACAGGAATTACCTGGCCGGATCTACCCTGAGGTTCATCATGCCCATTATCCTGTCTCCAACAGTGGCCAGCACCAGATGCTTTATACGAAAGTGTAGGACTCCACGGGAGGCAGATGTGGGATAAGCTACTTCCTTACAGTCCCATCTGGATCTCTAGTTAGACACTAGCTTAAACCCCAAAGTCTGAGATTCATTATCCCTTCCAAAATGCTTGCTGTTGTTAATTATAACATCTCTGGAATATCTCACTACCCATGTATACGTCCAATCCCTCTTTGAAACCTAATCTCAGGCTTTTTCTTTACCAAAAAGATTTTTAAGGATACCTCATGCTCTTCCTGATTGCAAGTTCTCTTACCTCTAGGACAGGGGTCAGCAACCCGCGGCTCCGGAGCCGCATGCGGCTCTTTCATCCCTCCGATGCGGCTCCCTGTGTGTTCTAATTTTAACCGGCCCGCAGACTGTTCTCTATGCGGCCCGCCAGCACTGTCCAACTAGTGCGCGGAGCCGCAGCCGAAAGAGAGGGGCGGGGTCAATAAGAGGCGAGCGGCGGGGGGGGGGGGAGAAGAACGGAGGCGGAGCCGGGGCCGGGGCACGAGGCGAGGCGGAGCCGGCGGAGAAGTGCGAGTCGGGCTGGGGCCGGGGCAGGAGGCGAAGCGCGGCGGAGCCGGCGGATAAGAGCGAGCCGGGGCCGGGACACGAGGCAAGGCAAGGCAAGCTGGGGGAGGGGGGGAGTGAAAGCACGGCCGGGGGGGGGGGGGAGGAAGAAGAGCGAGAGCACGGCTGGAGGGGAGGGGGAGGGAAGAAGAGCGAGAGCACGGCCGGAGCGGGGGGGGGAGGAAGGGGGGGGGAGGAAGAAGAGCGAGAGCACGGCCGGAGGGGGGGGGAGGGAGGGAAGAAGAGCGAGAGCACAGCTGGAGGGGAGGGGGAGGGAAGAAGAGCGAGAGCACGGCCGGAGGGGGGGGGGGAGGGGGTCGGCCCTCACACAGCTTCACCGTCCTTACCAAATCTGGCCCTCTTCCCAAAAAGTTTGGACACCCCTGATCTAAATGCAACACATTATAGTTTGTTTATACATAGCATAAAGGCAAAGAAAACGTTATATGCAGTGTTATTTCATTTTAAATGTCAAAAGGGTTTTGTGGCTCCCAGTGTTTTCTTTACTGTGGGAAACGGGTCCAAATGGCTCTTTGAGTGGTAAAGGTTGCAGACCCCTGCTCTAGGATGACCAGATAGCAAGTGTGAAAAATCGGGATGGGGGATAATAGGTGCCTATGTAAGAAAAAGCTCCAGAAATCAGGACTGTCCTATAAAATCAGGACATCTGGTCAACCTACTTACCTCCGTCCTATGTAACTATGCAAACACCCCACCTCATTCCTTCACTACAACTTGCATCAGATGGCCCGACATATAGTATCTGTGACTGGTTGCCCAATTCAGAAATCCCAACTTACTCTGAATGACAATGAGGATGGTTTATATTACAGTAGTACGTAGAGGGCACAATCAGGGTCAAGGCCCCATTATGCTAGGTCCTGTACAAACACAGAGTAAAAAATGCACTTGCCATGGAGAACTTAGTCTAATTCTCCATGTTGGGCAACAGCAGAGCATTTCCCTGGGTGTGTGCGCAAGTAGGTGCGTCTGTGAATATTTGCGTGTGCACTAGAGCTCTATTCCAAGATCTGCTCTTTACTCCAGATCTGGTAGATTCCTGACTCAAAGATATAGCCACGATTCCTCATGACTGGATGGAGGTAATAAGGAATGAGAAGCAAAATGGCAGTTTGGAGAACTTGGCGATTAAGGAAGGGACTATTGGGAGCCAAGGTCAAGAGCTGGCAATAGTAGAATGGGAAGATGGATAGTTTTGGCCCCCAACCACTTGGGAGTATTCCTCCCATGAAACAATCCACATGAGGTCAGCTCTAATCATCAATAAAAAAGATAAAACAGCTGAAAAGAACACCAGGCGTAGCTTCTTCAGGCTACAAGAACCACCACAAACCTCCCCACCCTCCACTGCATGGTGTGCTTCTTTGACCTTGCCTTCACCACTAGAAACAGCGCACAGCACACAAACAAAATGATTGTTTAAATCCATATGTAAATTCTCCTCTAGGTAGAGGATGAGAGAAAGGAGGAAAGAACCATAATAACAAGTGCTAGTCACATCTCTTACTGCACAACAGGGAAGTTGCTTATATTCCAGGGTAAGGGGCACAGCACAATACCCTGAATAGAATGAAGTGTCTTGTCCCTTTCATTGCTATACTGATTGGTTAACAGGATGGTCATTAAGGGAAGGAAAAGATGGAGACCGTGAACAAAAGCTTATCTGCAGCACCATTCAGTATACAAGGTATTCTGCAAGGTTTATAATAGAGATAATGACCTCTGTATATGACATTGTCAGATAACTAATGACCAGCTGGGCTGAGGACCCATACCCAGACAGTCATTAATTGCTATAAAATGTGTTCTTTGTTAGCCATTAGTGCTTAAACAATATATGCAAAGCTATTCAGATTTATGTTCAGTCCCTACAAACAGCACTTGATTGTGATTAATCTATGTGCATTTCTTATTTGCATGGGGGAGGGTGTGTGGAGGAAGAGGGATACTTCATCAGCCTACCTTATGTGAATCTCATAAGCACACATATTTGTTGATTGGGGTAACTTCCCAGTAATACTCAAGGTTACTTAAATAAAACAGCAACGTTTATTGCAGAAGAAAGCTTTGCTTCCAAGTGTGATCTTGCTAATTCGGGGGAGGGGGGATATACTAAATAAATAAATAATAGACATCAAACATATGAAAACAAAGGCCACAGCATCATTCCACTGCACAAACATCCCCAACAGGCAGTATGGTGTATATTCCCCATTCAGGAAAATGGATTATATGAACACATTCCAAAATTACACTCACTGCGCTCCATTAGTCCCCATATGGTGAGTAGCTAACTGTCTTCTGGTACCTAGTAAGTCATTTGCATAGCCTAACCAGTGTTTTTGATCACTTCATAAATGCAGCGATTTCATTTTAGCAGGTTTCATTATTATGTCTTAACCGTACTAGAGTTCCACATCATAGCTCATTGCTCCATCACCTAATTGCAATATCTGATGATAATTAATGTCCCTGAATGTAGGCAAAATAGTATGCAAATGAATAATGCCAATTGTGCTTCTTGGAAGGTATGAAATGAGAGAGAATGAATGCACAATTGTCCTTGTCGTTTGCAGCTTCTACATGAAGCAAACAAACAAAAAAAATGGCCTTTTCTTGTATGTTTTATTGTAGTACCAAGGTCCCTCAGATGCTAATTCAACATGAATAATGTAACAGATCCAATGCTCTGGAAGTGTGGAATATTCCAAAACTATTATGTTGAGATGCAACAGATGCTATGGCCACATGGAATATTCCAAGACTAATGTATCAATTTTATAAATGTCATATATATATATATATCTTCATGGGCTGATTAGTGATTATATTCCAGCTCAGTGGGTGAGCTACAAGATGTTTTCTGTATGAATTAAAATCACCCCACGGGTAATTAATGCAAATCCATAATACAGGTAAAACATCTGTGGAAGTTAAACTCCTTGGGGGAAAATAGCATAGATTGAGCTGGCCTGGTTTGAGCAGTCTGGCAAACAAAGAACTCCAAACTGTACAAAGAGACAGTCCTGATCTGGGAGAAGGATCAGTCTCACTCAATCCAACAAGTGTCATGGCATTATGACCATGAGAGGCAGGCCCTGTAGAAAGAGCTAAAAGTATTTTAATCCTGTCAGGATCTTCATATGGAAGACTGGTAACTACCTGGTAAAACAGACCTGCAAATTGGTCCTCTCTGTAATGCTTTTGTTCTGAATAAATAGTCCATTGCTTTCTGAGAGCTTTTAGGTCAATGGTTAACATTGTTATTGACCCGGAGAGACCTGGACTGCAGGTGTGGAACTCAAGTCAGATCTGCTGAGGTGATTACTAGGACCAAGACTAGAAAGGGCAAGTTGTGGGACTGTGTGCAGGGGCGGCTCCAGGCACCAGCGTAGCAAGCGCATGCCTTGAGTGGCAAGCCACAGGGGGAGACCGGTCACTGTCAAGGTGTCAGTCAGGAATCCGGCGGCATGCCTGCTGGAAATCTGCTGGCCCCGCGCGCATTGGGTGGTATTTCGGCAGCTGGCACACCGAAACCAACAGACCGGCAGACTTCCCACAGAATCGGCGGGACCAGCGGACCTCCCGCAGGCCAAAGGCCGCGCAGACTGCCATGCTTGGGGCGGCATAAAACTGTGTCCCAAAAAAGATGACAGCAAAAGGACTGAGACCTAGGCCGGGTTCCCTCAAGACTGCCATGGTGTGGTCAGAGGCACAGTTCCTTCTGGGACTGTAACACTATTTCCAGGTCATTCATTACGGTAATGAGACAAGGAAAATAACTCAATGGTTTTGATTCCCCCACATGATCTTCTGACAGAAACTCTTGGGACCCTTGAAAAAAGTTTTTAAAAAAACCAAAAAACTTCCGTCATCAATGATTGTACTGGAAAAATATGTACAAAGAGAAATCACTGCATAGAAGATTTTACTGTGAGACACTCAAGCGCAGCTTTTCTTAGGGAACAGAGGGATGGGAAATACCGTAGGTCCCCATGGGAAATCAATTAGGATTGGGTAGGATGGCAATATTTCCTTACACTTCTTCATATATTTTCATTGCTGAGCTTCTTGTTACCACATTGCTTCATCCATGGAAGGGATTATAACACATGCACTATCATTGCCTACTACTTGAGGCTAATATCAGAGAAGCATTGTGCCCTGTGTGACGTAGTGGGGATTTCCCCTTGTTATGTTTCATGTGAGCCTATGTGAATCTTACTGTTCTGAATGAATGCTGTGTGTGCCTCAGTTTCCCTGCGTATTGCACCAGTGTCTAGGTGGTGGGAATAAGGGTGTGAGAGTTTTGCGGGGGGGGCTACTCCAGCTGCCTGCACAGATGCTATTTACAATAGGGGTGTTTTTGCTTTTAACTTTCTCAAGAACAAAATTTGATTACTGCACCCTATTGCTCACAGGAAATGGCTATGTTCATACATTAGAACTATCAGCACTACATCTGTGAGGGAAAAGCTGAGCCCTTTATGAGCCAATGCTTCTCTGAGTCACCACCCATCTGTGGGAATACACGCTATCCTTTTGCTAATAGGATGCACTCCAAAAATTCTAGAGACAACAAGAAATGCTTAGACTAATGCATTCAATCTAGTGTGGGTTAGAACAGGACCATTGGGTCATAGCAGTCTAAGACAGAATAAGTCTTGGTAAAGACATTTCACCCAGCTCTTATAGTGACTACCTTGCCTGCTGGGCCCTGGGGATTTTCTCTTTCAACTCTTGCCACATTGGACAACAGAACCCCTTATTTTGGACTAGCGGACATTTTTGTAGCACTTTACAGCCTAGATTTGTTCCCTGTCTTATGGCAGTAAGATAGGAATCTTTAAAAAAAGGGATACAGAATAAGACAGAGAATATCTTATTGCCCTTATATAAATCCCTGGTGTGTGCCCACATATTGAATACTGTGTACAGAATGGGTCTCCTCATCTCAAAAAAGATATACTGGCATTAGAAAAGGTTCAGAGAAGGGCAACTACACTGATTAGGGGTTTTGAACGGGTCCCATATGAGAAGAGATTAAAGAGACTAGGACTTTTCAGCTTGAAAAAGGGGAGACTAAGGGGGGATATGATAGAGGTATATAAAATTATGAGTGGTGTGAAGAAAGTGAATAAGGAAAAGTTATTTACTTGTTCCCATAATATACGAACTAAGGCCCACCAAATGAAATTAAGGGGCAGCAGTTTAAAACAAAGAAAATAAAGTTCTTCTTCACACAGCACACAGTCAACCTGTGGAACTCTTTGCCTCAGGAGATTGTGAAGGCTAGGACTTAAACAGAGTTTAAAAGAGAACTAGATAAATTCATGGATGTTAAGTCCATTCATGGCTATTAGCCAGGATGGGTAAGGGATAGTGTCTCTAGCCTCTGTTTGTCCAAGAGAGGAGATGAATGATAGGAGAGAGATCACTTGATCATTACCTGTTAAGTTCACTCCCTTGGGGCATCTGGCACTGGCCACTGTCGGCAGATAGGATACTGTGCTGGATGGACCTTTGGTCTGACCCAATATGGCCATTCTTATATTCTTGCAATCATTACAATTCCCAGGGCACTTTTTGCAAGAATAGGAATATTATTAACAATGTCCCGGAAAAATTCTAAGAGGGCAGTTACATTCTTTCTACATAACATTTCTCTTTAGTTTCAAATGAATAGTGTCCTCACTTTCTATTATGAAGAGTTGTATACCATCGCTTTGTTCCATTTCAAAAATTTCCACCTTTCAACACAGAAGGTGTTACATTTCAGCCATGGGTGAAGTGACCTCATATATCTCCTTTGAAAAGGGTCCTCTCCTTTGATATCTTCAGACCATTCAAGGGTGGACAATTCCTGGTATAGGCTCTTCAAGAGAACATACCCATTACAGTGGGATTCGGAGCCCCAGGTGCTATCACAGTGCAAATATAAACCACCACCACCCATCTTTTTTATGAATATAAAAATGAAGGTCAGGAGAACTGCTAATCTGTTTAATAGAAAAAACTGAATCACAAGCTCCAAATACCATGTCACATTTTGGTGTTTGAAATCTGGATTTGAATTTTACACCATGAAACTCTGTTTGCAAAGGAGAAAAAGAAAGAGGAAAAAAATTATTCTAATCTTCCAGATTTTAAGCAGTTTAAAAGAAGCTGTTGAATAAGTTCTTATGGTTTGTTTGTGTGCCTGTTACATGTATTTAATGTCTTGGCTGTCACAACAACCACTTGTTCACCTGCATAGTTTCTGTTCTTCCATAATTGTTTTATTTTTCAAGCTGTTACCTAGTGTCCCTCTCTCTTTCTCTCTCTAGTATTTTAAGGATTATAAAGAGAATATCTGAGGGCTTGTTTCTTCTATAGTGTTTAGATAGATAGGGCGGCTGCAAAAAGAGCGACTGCTTGCTTCATAGCATCAAGCCCAGCTGGGAGAGTGAGAAAATATTTAAAGGGAATCTATGGGGATGCTACTTAAAACCCAGGGGCAGTCAGGACCTGCGAAATGTTGCTCAGTTGCTTGGATGAGAGCAAAGCAAAGAAATAAACACAAAAGCAGCTTCAAAAAGCATGAAGTAGAGACCACTATGTTGGAAGTATGTTGGAAAAACTATACACACTGATGCTAATTTGAGAGGAATAGTACAATGAAGTTGCTACAGTGAGTAGTGGCCATATGTAGATCAATATAACAACAGGCCTCTGAGCTTAAAAATAATTAAATAGGAAAAGAAGGACTACCTGCTAAATGGAATAACACTGTAGCATATAGGCTGGGTTGTGGTGTTAGGGAGTTATTTTTTTAATGCCATAGCTACAGAGAATAATGCTAATTGCCTGCTACATTGTATTGATAAGAGAACCTAATGCAAATGATAGGGTAAAGTTTCCTAGGTACTTGCAAATAACATTCACGGTGAGAAACTTTTTAAACCTGAAGGCACCTGTGATGGAATAAATCACAGGTTTAATCATTTTGATCATGCTGTGTACCACTGATACTTTTTCTATACATCAAAGTTGGTGGTAGCTGTTAGTGCCAGGGTACTTGTTAAACTCTTTTCCTATACTAACATGCAGTGATGGTCATAATACAATTCCTCTGCTGGAAGGGAAGAGACAGTGCCAAAATGTCAAAGATTAAACCATGCCAGAAAGCTGGGGAAAAACTGAGCTTGGATGGGGAAACTTCATGGAATTAACCTAATCAAACCATTGCAGAAACATGAAATTGACAAGGCATGCTTTCCAAATGTGCAATAAAAAAATCAAGTCTGAACAAAACCAGTTTGTATAAAGGGTAATAAGAATGTCTGCCGCACGGAGCAGCAACATGTTTTTCAGAAACTACTAGAGGCATTTTTAAAGCAAATCTATCAGGTTAATAGTATAAGCCAAACAGAATCCAGGCAAGATTCAAACCGTCCTTCCTTTCCTCCCTCCCACTCCCGTCCCCCTCCCCTGCAATGTAGAATAGATTTTCAGAATTGTATGTGCGCACATAACTCTATGCCTAGTATATAAGCACTATTACCACAACAGTACATGCAAACTGGAGAACTGTGCACATAAATTTATATGAAGATGCCACCACACAATGTGCTTGTGCAATTGTGGGAAATGCATATGCAAATTTGGCAAATCATTCTAAAGGTGTTTTTGCACATGTAATTCTTAGAAAAAAGGGGTCCTAGATTTCCTTCTAACATGTATGCTACTAATACTATGGTCGTGTGTCAGCACAGGTTTGATTTGGGTTGGCGTAAACACAGGAAGGGTTAGAATCCTATATCTTGCTTGCGTGTTTTAGATATCTGGATTACTGCTACTGATGGGTCCCACCAACTCTGGGAGACCTTATAAACAGAGCACCATGGACCAGTCAATCAGCAACTTTATTGCAGAAAAACTATCAAGAATGGACTTTGAAGCAAAATCTGATTTTTAGAGCTGGTGAGAGTATGTGTTGCAATATCGCCCATTGTTTATTTCTCTCTTTGAATCCCCCCCCCCCTTTTCCCCCATGCTCACACTCTAGTCCATGACAAAAAATGGTGGGTAATCTTGATTTCTCTGAATCTAGTCATAAGTACTTGCTGAAAAGCTCCTGTTAACCAAATTTCAGCAAACCATTTCTGACTTTTTGAGGTGAGTGATTGGTCATCTAAGTCACGTAACCTTGTTTCAGCTGCTTGTTTTTATGGTAAGCCTTAACTACACATGAATAACAAATAGTGAATAGACTTGTTTGCACATGAGTGTAATCATTCAAATACAACTCCAACACTCCTGTGAACAAAAACCCATTGGGAGGAATGTTTGCAAATGTAAATAACAGAGCATAAGCATAGTTAAGCTGACACCTATTTGGAATGCAAAATATTGGCCAACTCTGCTTTTGCACTTTTCATAGTGAACAACAAAATATCAGGCAACTTTTATTATAGGATTGCTGGTGTGTATCCGCAATTGTGGAATGTTACGCAGATGCAGCTGAGGGATATTGTGTCCTTCTTGCATAATAAATCTACATTGCTTAAATTGTCCACATTCAGGTGCTGCTTTGATCAAAAGGAAAGAGACAAACTAAGCAAACCAACTGTGATAAGCTATGATAGGTGTTTTTAATTATTTGCAGACCACAGATTGTAATAACCAAATTAGTAGACAATCAGCATTTTGCAATCACATTCTGTAAATAATTCATAATATCCCTGCCCTCCTTCACACACAAATTCAAAGTTATCACTAATAAACTGATATTTATCCCTTGACTTAATGGGATCACTCTGTGGGCAAATTAGGTTCATTGCCTGGCTCCAGACCTCTTCCTTTCCAGGCAATCAGCAGCTAAGAGTACAGCTAGGGACCAGCTTAGCCACCACTCTCTACTTTTAGCAAAAAATGAAAGGGTCCTAAAAATAAAAAAAAGGATCCATATGTATGCAGTGGCAAGGGGACGCAGCTGTAAAATGTTTCATTTTTGCATGTTAAATATCTTTTTGCATCTTTCTGCAGTAAAAGTTGCCAACATAGGAACAGATACTCCAGAGAACTCAGTTGGTTCACCAGGCAGAGCTGCTGATTAAATGCTACCTTCAAGTGAGTCCAAACACCACAAGGACTACCTTTTACTACTGGATGAGTTGCCTTGACACAGTGCTGCCCAGCTTCTCCCCACCCCCTGCCACCTAACTAGCCCAAGCATATCCCATTCCAAGCAAAATTTGGAGGTGGTTGAGGCATAGAGCATGAGTAACAGGGCCAGGTTCTCATATGATGTAAATTGGAATTGCTTAATTGAATTAGTGTAGCCCCATTGACACTAATGGAATGATTCCAGTTTACACTAGCTGATAATTTGACCCAGACTTGTGACTGATCCTTAGAGGAATGTGCTACAGAGTGATATTGCTCCTTGCTCTGCTTACACTGTGAAGCCCTGGTCACAAACAGTGAGGGCACAGGGATTGCCAGGCATCTCCTCTGGGCATAAAGCCATGACATTACTCCTGTTGTAACACCTTATTTGATAGATTTTGCAATGATAGATGCTAGCTAAGTGGTGGAGATGCTCTACATAACTGCTAAGAATGAATGGCATAGAGCACTCGCTGCTAAATAATTTGATTTTGTAACAGGAATTATTTCTGATGATGGCTTGAAACTTCTAACATCTACCTTAGTTACTTGGCGTAGGAAGCCATAAACTCTCCACATTTCATTAGATGTATTCTGAGCCACACGATAAATTGTATAAATTACTGATACAAGAATTGTGCCCGTTCATTGCTGTTTCGTGAGCTCTATTTTGCTGTTTGTAAATGGCAGATATGACCATGCCTGAGCATTTGTTTACAGCTTAGAGACAGAGCAGCCTTGTGATTATTTGTGACTTCCTCCTTGGCTTAGAGATTGATGGAATATGAACTGAAAGTCTCTGGCTAGCTACTGATATCTACCTTCTCTCTTAGGCACCTACCACTGATTTCAGTGGGAGTTAGGCACCTAAACACTTTTAGAAATTTGTTTCCAAGACTGGTGTGATTCTGCTATAGAGTAGGAGAAACAAAACAGAAAAAGAGGTCTTGATGGATAGCAAAAGATTGCCCTATGTGGGGTCAATCCATATCACCATTTAGGGGAAGCCGAAAGCAAGGACATGGCAAGCAGATCTGGCACTACATGGATACATAGACCATATCCCACGCATAAGGGGAACCATGGGTATACATGTTGTTATGGCTTGTTGGAGAGCATCATTGGATAACTGTGAGGATTAAGAAGGATCCCACCCCTAAATGCTCCTCCAGAACACCTCTGGCCAAGGCTACTCACTTGGCTATGTGCAACATTAGAGGATTTGGCCATTAAAAAACTCTGAATAAATGGCAAGTGAAATAACTGTCCTGGATAACTCAACCTGGCACATTATGAAAAGTAGAAATTTGCCTGCAAGGAGAATTTCCTTTCTGTATTCATGGGCAAATGAAGCATTCTTTGGAATTAACAGGCACACGTCAAACTCAGTTACTTCCTACTATCTTTGACTAGAAACCAAGTGTTGAAAGTTGGCTGTTGGAACATCACTAGTACTGATCTACTTCACAGGGGAATAAGGCCATTGATTTAAATTGAGTTATTTCTGAGTTACACGGCTTGAAATCAGAACCACCCCTCAGAGCTGAGGAAAGGGGATGTTTTTGATGCACACGGTAATCATACTGATTCACCAATAGTCCTATATTTTATACATACTGACATTCTGTGAATTAAACCCTCCCTGTGAAAAGCAGAGGGTTTAACATATTACAAAGAAGAAATATATGCAGCAGCATCAGCTGACAGAAAGGCATGTGTTCACATCCTGACAGAAAAGAAAGAGAAGGCAGATTTCAAGCACAACACTGAAAAAAAAGGGGGAGGATGAAGTCAGCTGAAATGTTAACATGACAGTTCTCCTTCTGTTCCATGTTTGGAGAAAGCCTCAGCTATGGATTGCCAGGGGATAATGTCACATCGAAAGTTGTTTTGCTACTATAACCATATTGCAAAAGTCGGAGTAAAAAACAGTAAAGCTAGCACTGAAAGGAGCAAACTCTCTGAAAATGGATACCTCCCTCCCCTATTTCCCCCCCGCTCCCCAGGGGCACTAACAGTTGGTGACATCTGAAAGCAGCTATGCAAAATTGATACACAAAGGAGCACTTGTGGCCAATGAGTAGTAATGATCATAAATGTATCGGATTAAAAGAGAATAGGCTAGAGTCACTCTGTGTACTGCGAGGAGTCTGCCTCCTCCCAGTGAAGCAGAAGATTTTATAGCAAGAGTTACCTTCTCAACCCCACCCATAGCTGAGTAGAATCTGTGGCAGAATGCATTGATTTGACTATGTGAGGGGGAAAAATAATCTAACACATAATGAAGCCAAAGTCTACTGTTGGAGCTGGGCACAGAAGCCAAAGTCTGGCTGTTTTCCTATAGGCAAAGAAAGTTGGAGGTGGTACCAATATTTTTCTGTCCTAAGGCTGGTAATTTTCTTCGCTTAGCATGTGTTGTGCGTGGCTCTAATGCCCTGATAAAAGGCTTCCCTGGATGAAAGCTACCGTGAGCGTTGCCAAGAAAATAATGAGGCATTCCAGCTCATTATGCTTTAGCTGTGTTTAATCAAAGAAGCAGTGGACTGTTCTAGCACCTGAGGCATCCAGTAGATAGATGGGTTTCCACTATGCAGGCCACCTCTGTATGGTGTAGTATGTAGTAAAATGGGAAAGAAGAGACTCTGGAAGAGTGGCTGAAGATGGAGCTTGACAAATAGGTTATTTCTGAAGAATAAAACATGTTTGACTTTCCTACTGCTGTGGCTTTTTGCTTCTAAAAGTGATTTTATTCCCAGTATATGGTTCACTGATAGGTAGCCAAAGGTACTCTCCACATGACTGTGGGACTTCAACTATCTCCGTATTTGCTCACTAGCACTGAAGTCTAATCTTGTATCACATTTCTCAGCTGTAACTTGAAAAATAAGACACTGATGAAAGTTAGGGAATTTCTAGACATTTTATCCAGAGCCCTACAAAAAAAAAAAAAGAAGAAGAAAAAAAGTCTATACAGTACCAGGAAATTTTCCCTTAAACCATCCTTTAAACAAACAAACAAAAAAACATAGAAAACTGTCCACCATTCAGCAACATACCGTATTTTTCGCCCTATAAGACGCACTTTTTCTTCCCCAAAACGGGGGGGGAAAAAGTTGGTGCGTCTTATAGGGCGAAGGTCTTATAGGGCAAAAAAAAAAAAAAAAAAGCGCCTCGCTCTCCCGTCCCTGCCGCGCGGGCGGGCTGCCGAGGTTCCCCCCTCCCCGCCGCGGGCGGGCTGCCGGGAGCGTCCCGGTTCCCCCCTCCCCGCCGCGGACGCTCCCGGCAGCCCGCCCGCGCGGCGGGGACGGGAGAGCGAGGCGCTTTTTTTTTTTTTTTTTGGTCCGGCGGGGAGGGGGGGAACCGGGGCGCACATTTTTTTTTTGGTCCGGCGGGGAGGGGGGAACCTCGGCAGCCCGCCCGCGGTGGGGAGGGGGGAACCGGGACGCTCCCGGCAGCCCGCCCGCGGCGGGGAGGGGGGAACCTCGGCAGCCCGCCCGCGCGGCGGGGACGGGAGAGCGAGGCGCTTTTTTTTTTTTTTTTTTGTCCGGATTTTTTATTAAAAAACGAGGGGGCGTCTTATAGGCTGGAGCGTCCTATAAGACAAAAAATACGGTACACACTACCCTTTAGTTAACTGAGTTGTATATGAAAAGTAAATACAGCAACTCAGATATGCTGGTATATCAAACTGTATGTGAAACCTATCATTTTCTATATACAGAGAGAGAGAGAGAGAGAGAGAGAGAGAGAGACAGACAGACAGACAGACAGACAGACAGCTAAATTTACATAGGATTCCTTGCTGGAACTTACAACATTTGGGTATCTGACCCACTGTTTTAGCTGCCAGCGCCATAAACTTTGAAAAAAGGACTGCAGTGGACCATGAACTTGTACAAATCTTTACCCCATTTGAAATACTAGAACTTGCCGACCCCCAGTGGGTTGGAAACGGATTTTTCTACCCATCTATAATACAAGCAGCCATATGCTTTTCCTATTTCAGGGTGAAAGGTTAAGACTTCATGGGCTGGGGATTTTAAGTGGATTATTTATTTTTATTGGAGCGGACACATTTGCTAAGGACAGGTCTCTTCTCTGGTCTTTCCTAGCATTGTTTTATGGCGTTTACAACATCAGCTATTTAAGAAACCTAGCAAAATGTGTGTGTAGTATTGGTGTTGCTGTGCTTACATTATTATTCATTAGCTGAATTACAGTACTGCCTCAAGACCCCCGACAAGATTAGGACCCTATTCCTGCATGAACACGTACTAAGAGACAGCATAGGAGCTTACAAGCTAGAAAAAACACAAGACAAAGGGTGAAGAGGAAGTAAGTGTTGTTATTCTCACGTCACAGCCAAGGATTTGACTCTCAGACACATGGAGTGACTTGTTCAGTCACATAGGAGTTTGGGGCAGGCAAAAATTGATCCAGGTCCCCCAAGTCACAGACCATTGCCTTAAGGCTATCCTTCCTCTCACCTACTCAGTTTTGTGATTTTTTTATCATTTGAATTAAGAGCTATGTGCACACATGCATGTGCAGGGGGTGAGAGGGTAGAGTGGGAAATCGCAATGTAAGTCAGCCTAATTGTTGTAGGGTTGCAATTACATATCCAGTTCTGTGTTCTCTAGTGAAACTATACCATCTTAGAAATGCCCTAATTACCTCCAGTACCAACTACTGAGTGGATTGATAATTTCTCTTTGCATAAGGCAAGATGAATTAAAACTAATGTTTTATTAAAGGAAACATTTGATTGATATTTAGGTATTTGGCATATTCATTAAGTAACTTGAAAGGTCATCCCTTTTAACCTTTGCAAACAAAATGAAGGGAGAAAAATCTCATTAGAGTCAATGTAGCATACTAATAAGAAGAAATTTAAACAGTAGTAGTCCTTCATTTAACAAGAACAAACCAAAAGATTTGTGCTTCTCTTATCTCTAAGCCTTAGTGCTTTCTCCAGGGGATTGGTGTAATTAGTTATTTCATATTAGTCCCAATTTGTGCAGTTGATTTTTTTCCTATGGCAGCTTTCCATTTTCAGCTGAGTGTAAGATCAAATAAAATACAAATGTTCCTAGATGTCATACACCAGCAAGGACAGCAGGCTGGCTACTGAGGCAGATCAAGAGGTCCTTTTGCCTTCCTTCCAAATTGGGGAGTCAATTTATAAAGTTACTGGTGTACAGCTACTCCAGGGCAGTGGTCACTATTTTGTAAAACTGATAGGAGACCAATGCAAATCTTCAGTCATTTTTCAAGTGCCAAACTTAGTTGGTCATGCTCTACTGGAATTAGTGCTTTAACATTTGATGCAATATCAAATATTATGAACATGCTAAGATCTGCTTAACTATTTGACATCTGTATATTAGTCATGTTCTACAGTGCAGTGGCTCATTTTAGATAGCAGAGGTAGTCCATTATTTGCACATCTCAGGGTTTATAGATAATATAGGATAAGAGCCTTGGATTATCCATACTTTCAAAAGAATGCAATCAGCTCTTCACCATTTAAGTAGAAGTAGTAGAGATGGGATGAAAAAACCAAAGACCCAGTGTTGAACAATCCAACTATAAGTGATGTTCAGATCCAGAGCTAGCTCCAGTTTGAAACAGTCTCTAAAACAGTGGTTCTCAACTATGGTCCACCGCTTGTTCAGGGAAAGCCCCTGGTGAGTCAGACTGGTTTGTTTACCTGCCGCTTCTGTGGGTTCGGCTGATCATGGCTCCCACTGGCCGCGGTTTGCCGCTCCAAGCCAATGGGGGCTGTGGGAAGTGGTGCAGACTGAGGGATATCTGCCACTTCCCACAGCCCCCATTGGCCTGGAGCGGCGAATCTGTGGAAGAGTCAGGTAAACAAACCAGCCCAGTGTGCCAGGAGCTTTCCCTGAACAAGTGGTGGACCTCAGCTGAGAACCACTACCCTAAAACATCATCATGTATGTTAATTTCATTTGCATTACTACTCTGCAGTGCAAGTGACTGGTCTGAGAATTCACATGGTCACTTAGCCAGAATGGCAAAATTTATTCGAAACATTTTATTTTTAGTGTTCTCTCTAAAGTTTTGTTCTTGTAATATCAGCTTAACTCAACAGGGATCCTAGTTTGTCTGCATTTAAATCTGTTAGATAACTGAAACTGTATCTACTATAGAATTCTTGTCCCTGTGATATGCTAGTTAACAACACCTCTCTCTAAATATCTGTTAATAGGTACACTTTAAACACTTTAAAAGTTGTATTAGTAACAAGAGTTTATTTGAAGAATAGCAGCTGTGTTAGTCTGTGTCCGTAAAGAAAGCCATGAATACTTGTAACACCTTAGAGCAGGGCTGGCGATGGGGGGGGGGGTACTACAGGTAGAGCTGTACTGGGCCCCGGACTTAAGGGGGGGTCCCCTTAAGTCTGGGGCCCAGTACACAGCTGTACCCGTTGTCGACCCACCTGGGCACCTCATCTCCCTGGCCGCTCTTTCCCGGGCTGTGTCCGGTGCCGCAGCCGGCTGCCTCCCAAGCCCTTCAGCCAGCGGCTCATCCCGCACCCCAGGAGCCACCCCGAGGCACCGCCGGCTGCAGCGCTTCCCCCGCCCACCTGCAGCAAGAGCCGGGCCAGCCCTTGGCGGGGGGGGGAGCCCCCTGGCACCACAGGATGCTGGCTCCATCGCCTTCCCTGCCCCGGCGGCTGCAGAGGACTGGCCGGGCACGCTGCTCCACGGGGGCAGGGGCCAGCGAGCGGGGCTGGGGAGAGTCGGGTGCGCGCAGCCCGGCCGGCGCCAGCCAAGGGGCCGGCGGGGAACCAATGGGGGTAGGGAGGAGGTTAGGCTGGGAGGGGCTGGGGGGCCCCCAACGATCAGAGTAGGGGGCCCCAAAATTTCTGTCGCCGGCCCTGCCTTAGAGACTAACTAGTTTATTTCAGCATAAGCTTTTGTGGGCTATAGCTCACTTCATCGGATGCATAGAATCATCTTATGCTGAAATAAACTAGTTAATCTCTAAGGTGCTACAAGTATTCCTGGCTTTCTTTAAGAGTTTATTTGAATTTTTTAATTTCTAACTCTTCACTGTAAATTGGATTCAGTTGCCCTTAAATTTAAGAGGTGTAGTGTTCCATGACAAACAAGATGTTCAGATACCCAATATCGCAACAGCCAAAGCATGTTTTTGGTTCCCAGCCCTGACAAACTAACAGCGAATGGCAAAGGCAATAAAAGTATTCAGGTTCGTAGACTTTAACTTAGCCATTTCAGTGTATTGATATGAATAGGTGGTAACTTGCTACATTGTTAACCTCTTTTTATCTTGACATAAATACATTCACTCTCATTCCCCAAGGCACAAATCAAATTAAACTATCTAGAGAAATAAAGGGCAACAAGAAAACATGTTACAAATATACTAGAAGCAAAAAGATGACCAAGGACAGGATAGGCCCATAACCTAATAAGGAGGAGGGGAAGAAGGTGACAACCGAAAATGTGGAAATGGCAGAACTGCTAAATGCCTTTTTTGGTTCAGTTTTCACCAAAAACGTTAGTTGCGATCTGACTTCTAACAGTGTATGTCAGTAAAAATGAGGTAGGATCTGAGGCTAAAACAGGGAAAGGACAAGTAAGACCTAATTAAATACATCCTAGAACACTCAAGTTGCTGTTTGAGGAAATATCTGAGCCATTAGCAATTATCTTTGAAAATTCATCAAAGAAGGGAAAGATTCAGAGATCTTGAAGAGGAAAAATATAATGCCCATCTATTAAAAGGGGAATGAAGACAACATGGGGAATTACAGACCAGTCAGCTTAACTGCGGTACCTGGAAAGATGGACCAAATAATCAATTTGCAAACACCTGGAAGATGATAAGGTGATACATAACAGTCAACATGGCTTTATCAAGAACAAATCATGTCAAACCAACCCAACAGATTTCTTTGACAGGAAAACAAGCTTCATGACTGGGGGGGGGGGGAGGAGCAGTATATGGGCATGTCAGGGTCCACCCTCCCCCGTCTATTGGGCAACGTGGCCTAATGGCCAAAGTCCGTAGGCTCGCCCTTGCTTCAGGGCAGCCCAGCCTAGTGGCTTGAGTCCACAGAAATACCCAGTGGTTCCTGGGTCCCATGGCCGATTGGCCAGAGTCTATAGAAATACCCAGGGGACGCTGGGTCATGCGGCCTACTGGCCAGAGTCCCTAGGAATACCCAGTGGTCGCTGGGTCACACGGCCTATTGGTCAGAGTCCCTAGGAATACCCAGTGGTCGCTGGGTCACACGGCCTATTGGTCAGAGTCCCTAGGAATACCCAGTGGTCGCTGGGTCACACGGCCTATTGGTCAGAGTCCCTAGGAATACCCAGTGGTCGCTGGGTCCCACGGCCTATTGGCCAGAGTCCCTAGGAATACCCAGTGGTCGCTGGGTCACACGGCCTATTGGTCAGAGTCCCTAGGAATACCCAGTGGTCGCTGGGTCACACGGCCTATTGGTCAGAGTCCCTAGGAATACCCAGTGGTCGCTGGGTCACACGGCCTATTGGCCAGAGTCCCTAGGAATACCCAGTGGTCGCTGGGTCACACAGCCTATTGGCCAGAGTCTATAGGAATACCCAGTGGTCGCGGGGTCGCACGGCCTATTGGCTAGAGTCCATAGAAAGTTGCCCCGAGTTGCAGGGCAGTGTGGGCTGGCGGCCAGTGTCCGACTGAGTGCCCCTGGTCACGGGGTAATACAGCTTAACTGCCGGAGCCTAAAAAAGTGGGCTGCCCACCCAGGGGGAGGGTGGCCTTGGTAGGGGGGCCCGGAGCCCACCCACCTCCACCGGGTCCCGACCCAGGGCCCAAACAGTGGCTCAGCGTCTTGCCACTGACTCAGCGGGGGGGGGGGGGGCGGGGGTCCCACCGAAACACGCTGAGTCTTTCCAGGTGGGAGATACCACAATCGCACCTGCCCTGGGTCACTTCCTAATGGAGTCTCCTAGGGGGTCTCCCAGGCATCCTCGCCTCCTCCTCGCATGGTGGGGAGAGGGGAAGCACCTCTTCAGGATGCTCCCGTTGCTCAGTTCCAGGCAGGCTTGGACAAGCCTCGGATCCCGGTATCTCCCAGGGCTGCAACTGGTCCACTGCGGGAGCCTCCCAGCCACGTCCTCCTCCCTTGGTGGTCAGCCCAGAATGAGCTAGGCTCCTGCCTTTCATACAGGCTGAGCACTTCGGGCATGCCCAGTACGGCGGGGGCGGGGCTTCCGCTGTCAGGGCTACTGGCTTAACCCCTTCCGCCCCAGTGCAGGGATCGCTAGCCCCGTCACAGGGCATATCTTCACTTTAGTAAGGCTTTCGATCCTGTTCCATATCACTGCCTCATGAACAAACTAGGGAAATATAGCCTAGGTGGAGCTATTGTAAAAGTGGGGGAGTAACTGGTTGGAAAAAAACTGTTCCCAGAGGGTAGTTATCAGTGGCTCACAGTCAAGCTGGCAGGGCATATCAAATTTGGTCCCACAGGCTTAGGTCCCGGGTCCATTTCTATTCAGTATCTTTATAAATTATTTAGATAATGGGATAGAGAGAGTGTACACTTATAAAGTCTGTGGATGCTACGAAGCTGGGAAGGGTTGCAAGTGCTTTGGAAGATAAAGATTTTCAACATCATTGTAACATTTTAAACTGGAAAAATGATCTGAAGTAAATAGAATGAAATTCAATAAAGATTAGTACGCTACTTACAAAGCAACAATCAATTGCAGACATACAAAATGGCAAAGGAGTACTGTGGAAAGGGATCTGGGGGTCATAATGGATCATAAAGTAAATAGGAGTCAATAGTGTAACATTGTTACCAAAAAAAGTAATCCTTGTTCTGGGATTTATCAGCAGGAGTGTTGTAAGAAAGACACGAGCAGTAATTCTTCTGCTTTATTCCACTCGCTTCAACTGGAACAATGTGTCCAGTTCTGGGTGCCACATTTCAGGAAAGATGTGGACAAATTGAAGAAAGTCCAGAGCAACAAAAATTATTAAAGGTATAGAAAATACGAGGAAAGATTGAAAACATTGCGTTTGTTTAGTCTGCAGAAGAGAAGATTGAGGGGGACATAAAACAGTTTTCAAGTACACAAAATTACAATCAGGAGGGTGAAAAAAATTGTTCTCCTTAACCTCTGAGGATTGGATAAGCAGCAATGGACTTACATTGTAGCAAGGGTGGTTTAGATTGGACATTAGGGAAAGCTTCCTAACTGTCAGAGGAGCTAAGCACTAGAACAAATTGCCCAGGGAGTTTGTGGAGTCTTGGTTATTGAAATCAGAGAGGTAGCCATGTTAGTCTGGAATAGCAGAGGTAACAAAGTCCTGTGGCACCTTAAAGACTAACTATAAAGTTTTGAAGCATAAGCTTTCATGGGCTAATACCCACTTTATAGTTAGTCTTTAAGGTGCCACAGGACTTTGTTACCTTGGTTATTGGAGGTTTTTTAAAGCAGGTTAGACAAACACCTCCCTCTGTGATCCACTGCCACCGATTTCTGCAGAATATTCTCTTCCTGGAACCCAGTCTCTGCAGGAGGAAAGGTGGGAAGAGCAGTCCCAGTATTACCAGCAGCAGATGTACCATCCTCTGCTGCTAAATCCAGTCAATGGATTCATCACAAGCAGATCAGGTATGGGAGTCAATCTCAGAAGACCTACATTCTCTTCCTGGTTCTGCAAATGAGTTTGACAAATAATAACTTACCCCTCCTGGTTCCATTTTCCCACCTTTAAAAATGGGTTTGACGGTACTTCAGTGTACAGCATGTTGAGATTTGCAGATACCGTCTAACGCTCGTGAGAAGTACCCAATATTATTATTCTCCTCCCATTGTGCAGGTGTCAAGTAAGTGTCACTTTGAAACATAATAGTTGCTTCCATCATGGATCAGCTCCCCTTTGTTCTTCAAGGTGAGCATCAGAACGTTGCTTCTCTCTGCTAGCTGAGATCATGTCAAAGCAAGAGGACCCATTTGTGTGAAACGCTGGACGGCTTTAAGAGAGTGATTTATTAGTGGGGATGAGACGGAGAACTCGGCTAAAGTGAGAGGTGGCTCCAGCTGGTCTCGGTCGCCCAAGCTGACCATCGGGAGTCTGTCCCAGAGTACTCCACAGTCATCGGTGTAGTCGGATCCGGGGAGAAAAGGCTGGCATAGAAGGCCCTGGCTCTTCTATTCAGGTTCCCCTCACGTCAGCGAGGGACATCGGAGTTCAATTAAATGCAACTTCTCCTCTAGTAATAAGATGACATACACATCTCTGACAAGGTTGAGAGTGTGCCTTGCGTATTTACATCTCTCACTCAGAAATCTCATTTGAGGGCTCCCTGAAGATATCCTATCCTTCTTCAGGCACCATATCACCTGGACTCTCGTTGACTGGAATATCTAGAGAAGGCTGTATTCTAGTGTCTTTCAATATATAGTTAAAGCACCAGGTGAGCTAATGTACACTTCCAAGGCAAGCTTAGTTATCCTGACTTTGTAAGAAGTGCTGAGAGCAGAACATAATGGCTGCTTTAAATGAGAAGACATTAAAAAAAGGCACATTGTAGTTCAGTACTCCAAAACTTGGACATTATTCAGCCTTCCCATTAGACTAGCTAAGTGCTTTGGTCACTGTGCAATTATCTCTCTCCACAATTTTTATGCACTAAATGTTTTCTTTTGTGACTTTTCAGTCAGGACTGTTTAAGAAATCGAGAATTAGCTCTATGTCAAGATGATTTTGAGGCAAAGAGAAATACACATAGCAAGTATCTTTTCAATGGCCCTGCAGGGCTCCTAGGAAGACTTCAATCTGCCAATGGAAAATAGCTTTCAACTTTCTGATGCTCCATTAACAATCAAGTAGAATAGTCTATTAAACACAAAGCAATCAGTTTTGCCTTAACTCTGCTACTTCTGAAGTCAGACGTTTTAGCATGGATGGCAATGAGGACAAATGTAGTGCTTTTGAAAATGCCACACAGACCAAAATCATCAAATTTATAGGATTACGTTAGGTACCTTAGGCAAAGATTTCCAAAACAGGAGGAGATTTTCAAAGACACCATGGGGTTGGGCACCTGTGATTGAGCTTAATCCCATCACCTGTTACACATGGCTGAAAGAGCCAATCAGTGCACCCGTGATGGATGGACTGATTTCCTTCTGGCCAAAAGAAGCAGAGTTAGGTAAGGATCACTGGGCAACTAGTCACTATAAGGACCCTGAAGGGGATAGACTGAAGAGCAGATAGGATTCTCCTGCAGAGAGAAATCAACAGAGACCAAGTGAGGCTCGGGGGGGGAGGGGGGAGAGAGAGAAGCCCAGAGATAGCTTCTTACCTGTTTAAGGAGCAGGTAGGAGGATTCACAAGGAGCAGATTAGGGTCCTGCAGGGGAGACCCTGAAATAGGGTCAATTAAAAGTGGAACCCAAGTGGAACTTCAGTGGAACCCAAGAGGGGCAGAAGAGGGCTTCGTTCAAGAGACAAAGGAGGAGCTGGGAGGATCTAGGGAGAAAGAGACTTGGGACCCAAAGGAAGGCCAAGTTAAGCATGAGCTGTGAGAGAACAGCACAATGGGGGCTTAGAGGTACAAAGCAGCCCAAAGAAACAGCAGCACATCTGAATAAGGTGACTTAATTATTTAATGGAGGGTCCCTGGGTCAGAACCCAAGGTATAGGATGGGCTTGGGTTCCCCTACCAGCCCCTGCGGAATGGGCACACAAGCCCAACTGAAGGAATATTGAATGGGGGGCATGGGGGTGAGTGTGCTGACTGCTGACCCCCACAAGATGGGCCCAGAAATAACCCAAGAGTGGGAGCCAACAGCTCTCTTGCATTGAGACATTCTGTGAGCTTACCGTTGAACCTTCTTCTTGCCCTGGAAGGGGGTTGAACTTTACACAACTTGGCCAGAGGGCTGAGACAAGCAGGAGACAGTGAGAGAGAGATGGCTTCCAGGAGATAGATCTCCTTGCAGCATCACACCAGGGAGCTGTACGGGTGATGAGTACACTACATGTCTGAACCCAACTGCCCTTCCTGCCTTCACAAATCTCCTCCTCCGAGATAACTAAAGTTATTGTGTGGGGGGGGGGTTTACAGCGTGTCTAAAAACAGACTTAAGAGCATTTTAAAAATTCTGCTCGTGAAATCCTACGTATGCCTCTAAGTCAGTGCCGACTCTTTGAGAAGCTCCCCATCAACATAAGTGAGAGTGGTAAGTACTCAGCATCTCTGAAAATCAGGCCAACAAGTTTCAATCCAAGTATTGGCCACAATAGTTTTTTTTTCCCTGTCCAAAACACATTGTGCCATTGGTGCAAAGGGAAACCTCTGGAAACAATCATTTGGTTTAATGATTTTACTGAGATACTGTTCTCATTCTGTAAGCTGTCCTTCATAGTGTTCAGTCAAAAGCTACTCCCCTCCCCCTTAAAAGGTGGTTTACTTTTGACTACTTTCTCAGAGGATCACAGACAAAAATACCAGAGGAATTCAGGGAAAGGGTAGTGGATGCCCCCTCAGGAAAAATAAATCTTTTTAGCTGCTCAGAATTTCCAACACAAGTAAAATCTTTTTAGGTATTTTCTATTCATACTTATTAAACACTCATTTCTGTATTTCAAAACATGCCTGAACACCCCAAATATAGGGAATATACCAGGGTTGGAAATATAAAAATATAAAAGGAAGGATTTTCCATTTTTAGATCTATATCACAGAATGATGTTTTTGATGACCTAGGAAAGCATCATAAAAAAACTGAATGAGAAGGAAGGATTTGCCCAGGCTGTATCTGAAAGACTAACAAGCGCCTGGTTTCTGGCTTTTCTTACCGGGGACTCAAGGTGTTCATTTATTCATTCTGGACTTATGATCAAAGCCTTCTATTAGGCAAACAGATCAAATTCAGCAATGCTGAAGTCAGCACCTCTAGCTGGTAAATCTATTCCCCAGTGAAGGATTTAGTTCCTGCTATCTACTTCTCCTCCTCTAGTTTCAGCTGAAAGATAGGACAGGATGTGAACAAGTCTAAAATGTTAATGTCTTGAACCGCTGTCATACATACAGTGAATTGCTCTGTACTGTAGGACTAGATCATACTTTACATAGGAATTGTCATGCGTTCAACCCACCCCACCCCCAGATTTTTTCCCCCAGAATTGCCAGCAATTTGAGAAATCTGTTTGCCCAGCTAGGAGGATGCAGTTTATAATTTGCAGTATAACCTGCTCCTAGCCAGGCTCAAAATACCATGAGTCCATACTTGGTTTTGTTTCCTCTCCAGACACAGCCAGAAGATGAAAACATTGAGGAAAAATAATGTGTTGAGTTTCTGGATATTGTCAAACCCACAAATATTCTATTGAGATTCAGTATGAGTGGAGGGAAGGCTGAGATCAGTTCTTATTTATATCTGAACCAGTATGGCCATGCTTATTCATTTTAAATGGATACACTCAAATGGATTCCATCAAGCTGTTTTCTTTTTTGGGTATTTTTTTCCTTAGTCTCTTACTCATGTAGAACAAAATGTTGCCTACCTGTACCCAGTATTGTAATCAAATACTATTTATAGGAAAAGAAAAGCAGCATAGTATTTACATAGTTACTGTTAGGCTGAAGGTGGATTATAACCATTTAAATAATTTATCCCACAACACAATCAACAATACCAAAATGAAGCTTCTTATTTACATAGAAATGAAGAGGTTGTCTTGATGGTCACAGTTTGAGCAGCTATTACACTAATCCAATCCAGCTGCTACACTGTACCCATAGTCTGGGAGTGGAAGCAGTTAAGAGTACATGCAGACTGATAAACCCTTGAAGTCATCTAGTCTACCAGGATCATGGCAACAGCAGATACCTGTGAATTGATTTACCCCTGTGCGCTGCTTGCCTTAATTTGTATTCATTTTCTGCAGCACATTGAAATTCTGATTTCCATTGAACTAGACTGATTTGCAAAAGATTGCCTATTTTGTTGCCTTTCACTCAGGTGATAATGACTCAAGTATCCTAATGGAAAAAAAAATCCCAGTGTCTGAATCTTCTGCAGCACTGGTGATGTAAACTGCTCTCATCCCTAATAAGAGATGGTTTTGGCCATTAGTGGATTGGTACTTTGAGAGCTGAAAATGAGCATTAATAAACACATTTCAATTCTGTTTAGAGGTTTGAAAGATTTTGCTATAATCAAACTTATTTCATGTGACAACGGAGCAAAATGTGCTGCTAAAATCTGTTCTAGACTTGACTGTTTCTGTGCTCAGCAGCTGGGAGGAACAGAATTTAAAATACACCTCACTATGAAACAGTTGCAATTACATGTTGCTAGTGAAATATTCTAAAGCTCTGAACTGTGGAGACTAGGAGAGTGTAACAGTATGTCAGGCTTCTTAGATTTGCAGAGCTCTTTTGCTACCTCAGCTTGATGTCAGATGCTAGTAACGTACATGGAAAATCAGTTATTTCACAGACTCTGCCTTGGCTTCCAGACCAAATGCTGCCCTATTATGTTCCACCCAAAGGAGCTAGAGGGCAGGAAAAGAAGAGTTCTTCAGGAAAGAACAGCCATGTTAAGGAGAAAGTTTAGGCTGTGGTCTGTGTTTTGCTGCTATTTAAGTTAATAATAATAATGATAGTGTCTAGCAAGAAGTAAATTTGAACAAAATTCTCTGTGTATGTACTTGGTGTTTACGACCTTGATGAGCAGGGCTGGCTCCAGGCACCAGTGCAGCAAGCATGTGCCTGGGGCAGTGTAACGGGGTCTTCCTGCTGCCCCACCTCCTAGAGCCCCCTGGCCCTCCCAATAAAGCTCTGAGAGGCTTTAGATGTGCAGCACCCATGTCTTTATTTACAGTGTTGTCCCAACACTAGTGTCCAGCTATATACAAGGCTTACCAGCCAAGTTGGCTCCTTCTAGCCACAGTCAGCAGATAAACCTTTCCCTGACCATTCCCTCTGTCTTTTGGCCTCCTCCCGGCCTTTATAGTCCTCAAGCCAATCTCACCAACATCTCCAATGACCTCTTCCTACATAAAGCTTCGATAGAACTAACACTTTATCCTCATCCTCTTGACTTGTCATCTGCCTTTGACGCCATCAGCCACACTTCTCTTCTTTAAATATTGTCCTCTCTTGGCTTCCATGATGCTGTCTACTTTGGTTCTCCTCCTACCGCCCTTATAATTCCTCAAAAGGACACACTGAAGGACTGTCCTCTTCCCCTAACTTCAATTTTCAGTGGGGTTTATACACCAGTAAGAGCTGATACCTTTGATTTCTAAAGTCATTTTATTGTCCATACCAATAATCAGACCATAGCAGGACTGTAGTTCATCTTCATGCAGTTAGCACACTTTAAAGGCTCCCATTTTAGTCCTCTGACAGAGCTGTCCGCTCTTAAGGGTAGTGGTGACTAGTGATCAGCCCACCCTCCTACGGCATGTAGGTTTAAGATTTTGAAAGATCCAATATACAAGATAATGCGATTAGTGATAGGAAGCAGTCCCAGGAATAAGTGAGAGATTTGAGAGAAATCCCATCACTGTACCTTTAAAAGCCTGGGACCAGGAATCTTGGAGACAGGACAAGGCAAGACTCCCCTCTCACCTAATCCATTGGGGATGAGCTGGGAGAAGAGAACCAGCATAAATGTTGCTGCCAGCTTTTTAGCAGGGTAGACAATAGCAGGAGAAGGCACTTCAAGTGCTTTCCACCTGAGGACTCTCTGGAAAAGGAGTCAGTTGAGGGAGGAGCTGGCTCAGAATCTACAGCTAACTCACTCAAAACCCAGCTCCAAGGAGAAGAGCTGTGGAGTCCTTTGTAAGGAGAGACCCTCTGAGGCACAAGCCCCATCCAGGAAGAGGGCTGGGAAAGGGTCTCCTGAACTGGGATGAGACACTCAGGCCTAGGGATGGGCAGAAGATGCTTCTATTGAGTGTTACTGTTTTTCAGTTTTGAGCTCTACTGAGGGGTCCAGAAAGGAGCACCGGGGTCTGCTACTTTGGAAAGAAGTGTGTGATTTTTGTAGAGACCTATGACAAGATGGAAGGACTTTCCTGCTCACTCAAGGAGAACTGGGTGAAAGGATGAAGAATGGCTTGGGCCCTGACCAGTTACAACTGGACTTGGTTACCCCAGAAAGGGACTGAACTTTTAAGTGACCTGGCTGGAGGGCTAGGCCACAGAAGACCCAGACGGAAGTGGCAAACAAGAGGAAGGCTCAGCAACTCCACACCCAGCCATGGGGGAGGGGGGGATACAGCCAGTGAGTCACTTCTGTGCAGCTGGGGGGTTCATTCTGGGGTGGAAACCCTTAACTGCTCCTTACTGAAAGAAATGGATGTTCTCAACAGTTCTGAATCCCAGCTAGAAGCTGGGTTATATATTCCTTGAGCAGTGTCAAGGGCTAGGTCACAGAGTAAAAGCTAACCTCATTCCAGTGGCTACTGAATATTTCAGCCACAAAACCCGTGTAAGGGTGTCTTTGAACAATGGGCTTTGTGGTGCCCTCTGCCTTTCCCCTTTCCACTGCATTTCAGCAAGTCCGTTCTCAAACCAATAGCAAGAAAATATAGTTAGCTAATTCAAAGCCCAGGAGAAACCCCATTTATTCATTTCATATATTTGTAATTGTACTACATGTTCCCGCATCCAATGTGTTGTAATATTTTAGTGTTCCAAAAGGAATTGAAATCCAGTCACTAAACTACAAAATGTGATAAAGATCCATGGCTCCATTTTTAAAGTCACACACAGAAACAAAAGTCCATTTGCTAAATAGTCAGCTAATTTTCCTGGGGCTGTTTATGGAAATATAATCATAACAACATAAGCCACATTTGATATGAACAAAATTGAGCATGAGTTGAAAAACAATATGCAATCATCAGTTTAGAAATGGGCATTTATGCATCTGAATGCTGCAAAAAATTCAAGCCACAAACATGTAGTTTCTGAAAGGAACGGAGGAAGAAATCAATGGGTCGAGACTGGAACTCAAAAGGATTAGCAGCATAGTGCTATTGAACCATTCCCACCTGCCCAGGAACCAAATATTGTTACTATCGGATGTTTTTTATATTCCACGTAGAAAAACAATCCTCAGTTCACTTCCCAGAAGACAAATTCCTATCAATTAACTCTTGTTGACATTCTTTTTACATGGAGCCCAAATGGTGAATGACCATGAAGACTGAACTGCCTTCTAAGACATAGCCACAAAGCTCTTCATGGCAGGGACTCTATGAAGGTGTATAAGTGCCTAGCACAATATAGGTGGTTGCTCTTACTGCCATAGTGCCCCTTGTTAGCAGGGTGCTGCACTGCAAGGGGCCCTAATTTTGGCACCCTCTAATAACTCCTTTCTTGGCCCCTGGCTGGCCTGTCACTGGCAGGATCATCTTTGAACTTGGCCCTCCAGACAAGTTACATACAAGTTCGGTCCCCTTCCACAATTACAAAACTACTGCTAAATGCAGCCCCAAACCATGCCTGAACAAAAGATCCTTCTGTTCCCTCAAGCCATTTCCCACCCTGTCTTTTTGGACCAATCTTCAGCCACACCTTATGTTGGGCTTGTATGCCCCTTCCTGAGGGCTGGTAGGGGAACACAGGCCAGCCCACCTTTTGCTCTGGGTTCTAGCCTGGGGACCCTGTATTAAGTTGCTCTCAAGTCTGCTTCTTCACATGCACTCCTATTTCCCTAGGTGCCACTTACCTCCAAGCTCTTTGTGCTGCTTTCCTGCAGTCTGTGCATAACACAGCCTTTCTTCTTAAGCAACTGGCTTCTCCCCGGGTCCTCCTCTTGGCTGGTCAGCATTCTAGCTGAGAAAGGACTAAAGTCCACCATAGGGATTAATTCTGTTTCAGTGGCTCCTTTTCAGCCTATCTTCCCAGAGAGTGGGAGGTCTATTTGTTCTTGGGTTTTCTTCCTCTTACAGAGTTCAGCTCTGTTTATGTAATCCTCCACAGCTGAGGTCAGCGTTCTAATTAAACACCCAGCTGGGATCACAGATTGCCACTAAATTGATAGATGAGGGGGAATACTGACCCCAAGTTGCCTCACAGTGCCAGCCAGTCTGTGACAGGCCTCAGTGGAGATTCAGTCTCATTTGGAACCTCTAGGAACTTCTGCAATATAATAAATAATGTGGTCTCTCCATATCAGTCCTGAAGCATATTGTTGGGGCAATGTAGGGCAAAACAGATTACACTGTTTCTCCCTGTCCTGAAATTGTGGTGCTTTCAGTTTTAGATTTATAAAGAACAAGTCTCTGGATGCACGTACATCAATAAAAACACAATTAATAAAGTTGTTCAGCTCATACTGATGACAACTGACTGCATCAAAAGACAATCCTCACATCTTTAACTGTCAACGTGTCAAGAGAGGAGAAAAAAACATCCCCAGACAGTTACATTAAACAACCCAACTTTCCTACTTATCTGTATGAAGGCAAAGAGCACGAACAGATAGGCATTGAACCATGAAATGAATCTGAATAGAATCAAGTTTGTTCGACAAATGGGAGAATTCCATTATCAAGGATCTACCAACGGAAACACCCTGCCCAAATAGTCAAACCTAGGGTCTGTCAGCACATCAGCTGTTCCCTATCACATCCTGAAATGAGGCCAGACCTCCTGATTCTCACACTAAAAAAGGAGAGAAAACAAAGCATTTTCTTAGCACACCAAAATGGCACGCAGTTTTATTTTTTAAATAAAGAAACATTTTTACCAAATAAAATTGTGTGGCCTTGGATAACACAGGTACTCGAGTGTTGAAGTCCTTTTGCTTATTGCACCTGCCGCTTCACGAAAATTGTCATCCCTCTAATCTTTTGTACACTCATCTGCATCAAATGTTTAAACTTTACTGTTTGAACAATTATTTGCACACCATATATTTAAGTTCTGAATCTAAGACAAATAATGTTTGTCAAACACTTTCTGGGAAAAAGGTAGAAATGTGCTCTGTATTAATTCACACTAAATCTTCCAGCCTGACCAATAAATAAATTCCCAATATAAGCTAACCAGCTTAATACCGAAGTAGACAACACTCCACACTTGATTAAATCTATTCTAACCTTTCCCAAAGAAATACTCGCACTTACTTAGATTAAGTGACAGTATTCATTCATTACAACTGCAACAAAAATAAGATTACAGATGAAAAGGAACATGTGTACCTAAAGGAGGCAGTCAAGGATTCCTCCTGACAAGGCCTGGCCAAAAATTTCCATAGTAACATTCTTTCCCCTCCACAGAAAATGGCTTTTCAATTACATTGAAAGTTCTGTGGAATTTCTGCCCCCTCCCCCCACCAACTTTACATAAGAATCCTGAAAATGTTTCAGTACAGTATTCAGCAGTGAGCTGGGCAGCTGAAAGTCAACCTCCTCCACCTCACCCCCACCCATCCCCGTTTCTACATCTTCAGTCTTTTGAGGACACCCAGAAAAATTTCACAGGAAAACTGACAAAAAAACAAAAGACACTTTTTGAAAAAATTCCCACTATGGAGAGGAGAGGAAAAAATGTATATCGCAAACAGCTCTACTCCCAACACAGAACAATCCATGGTTGGCATAGAGCTCTACAGCACCTGTCCATGTAGGAGTATTACAACGGTAGTTAGGGACAAGGAGGGTATGCATACCACCAGCAGGAGGCAAGGGACGGAGTTCACAGTATTTCACCAGTTCCTCAGGCACTGCAGTTAGGCTTCTGTAAATTAAACCAGAGGCTATTCTGGCCCAAGGGTGAATGAACAGAAAGGTAGTTTTAAGTCTCTTTCCCTCTGCTCTCCTTGCCTGTGTTGAAGTTAAATTCTGCCCAGCTGAGGATGTGGCCCAATAATATTCATTAACGGTTTTTAAACTGTCTTCTAAACATTATAACTGACCTCTTTACTCTTTAAGATGAACAGCATTCAGGTCAGTAACTAGGCCCACACATCTTCAGCTTAAGTGGAAATCAGTTCATTATTCAGACAGAGACCGAGAGGTACAGCAAATGAAGTCCAAGGTCAAATATCATCTAAATAACTCATTGTCTGATCCTTTGCACATATCATTCAGGGAAAAATAAAATAGAATGCACCATGCTTTCAAGAAATGGAGACTGAATCAGTTAGTGTACACAACCTCCTCTGAATAGAGTGAAAAAGAACAAATCCACAATATTGATATAAATTGAAATCAGCCTTTAAAGCTTGTTTAATAAAGTGGAATGGGTAGTAGTTCCCATTGATTTCTGTTACAGTCAACTCCTCTTGAGCACGTCAACAACCTTGTTATTGAAAGTCAGGTCTCCCAATTTCATTAAGGTTACCCTAATGCTAATTACTCTGTGGGAAGACCACACAGATCATAGTGTTTGTTCTCTCAAGTGGGACACATTGACCTTCTCTGCTTGAATTGAGGGTATTTAACATTCCACCATTGCTTTATCATTGACAAAGTAAGGGAGGTCTAAAACCAAGACCAAACAGCATTTTCATATGAGTCATGCTAAGCATTAGGCATAATAAATAACCAACCTTTTTATCAAATTGATCCAGTGACAGGCACTTTAAAGCAGTGGAGGAGTCTATGTCTACATGTCATCTAAGGAAAGACACAATTCGTAGACAAAGCTATTCTCAAGGGCTTAGGATATTACCAGCCTCATGACATGAGAGATGACATGATCTGTTCAGTATGGCATTGTCTTTTCTAGCAGTTGAGATTTGGGACAAATATCTCCTTGGCCTACATCTATCAGGTCTTTTGGGGAGCTAAAAAATAAGTCTATTGTTACACATCTGGGAGTAAAGCCACAATTTCACAGGACTACCAAGAGCTCGTCTAATAGTTACATGTCCTTTCTTCTTTGGAATGTGAAACAAAGTTTAAGGAAAGATTGGTGGAAACCAGAAAGCAAGAGAGCCAATTAGAGTGAATGCGGGGCGGGAGCCTCCCTGAGTTTCATACAGGAGGCGTGTAATCTCCCAAGTGGAGCTCTAAATTCCAGCACAGCATTAGTGTGAAATTCCTGTTCTGCGGAGGAGAGGTGCCCCTGGGGGAGGGAGTCAGTATTTTGTTTACAGACAGAGTCGCGGTGACTACGATAAGAAAGGGCTGGTGATTACATTAAGGATATGGAAGTGTAGCCTGTAAAAAAGGAATCCCTCTGTGGAGAGGGAAGAGTTGTTTGAGGCTGTGTCTACACTGCCACTTTCAGCACTAAAACTTTAGTCGTTCAGGGGTGTGGAAACCCCCCCCTCCCCTGAGCAACAAATGGTTTAGTACTGAAAAGCGCCAGTATAGACAGCGCTTTATCGCTGGGAATGAGGCCTGGTTCGGGGTGGTTATTTTTTATCGCCGGGAGAGCTCTCCCCTGGTGATAACATGCGACTACACTCCCACATCACAGCACTCCCACAGCCGCACTGTAACATGGGCAGTGTAGTCACCCTTAGAGAACACAGGGGACTCAGGAGAAAAAAAATACAGCAAAGCACAGAGTCAAGGTTACATGCAGAAAAGCCAGGGGGAGATTTAGGGGCATAGGTGAAAAGAAGGGGTCAAACCCAGGGAAGGGCTAGCAGTGTATAGAGAAGTTCCCACTCTGCCCCATCCCATCAGTATCTGAGGCTGCGCCTTACCATGTCTAACCTATTTCTCCTCCCAGCCCTTTGGTGAGGTAGAGCAATGCTGTTAACCCAATTGTACAGATGGAGCACTGAGACACACACAGACTAAAGGACAGATTTTCAAAAGTATTTAGGCACCTAGTGAGATTTTCAAATTGGTTTGGTGCTTTATAAACCCCACTAGATGCATCTTTGGATGCCTTAAAACCTTTGAAATTCTGTCCTTAAAGCACTGGCCTGGGGTCAGACAGGAAGTCCATGGGGGGAGTAGAACCCAGGTCCTTCAAGGCTAGCTCCATATCCAGCAGACAGAAATACAAGCAGAAAGCAACTCAAGTGCAATAGATGGAGAGAGATAATGGGGGGGGGGGGGAGCAAACATCAGATTGTCAGAACTTCTGACTATCACTCATTAGTGGCATAAATAAGGACTTAATTCAGCAGAGCATTTAAGGAAGTGCGTAGTCCCCCTGATGTTAGTGGGAATACACGCGCTTGTGATTACTGTGCTACTGCTGATTTATCAAAGTTAAGGAATAAGTGTCTTAATTTGACTGGACTTAAAATGGGAATGTGCAGATGGTTGGAAGTAGTTCAGACGGTCAGATGGAGTTCAGATGGTCAGAAACTCAAGCAAATCATTAGCCATCTATTTTCCCCCCTTTACTTAATTCCTGCCCTTCCTTTTACCTTTTTTCCTTGGAAGAAATCTCTCTAAATTTCCCATTCCAACTCCCATGGCCCTTCCCCAGTCAGTAGTCCTGAGGAACGCTCTGAAACATCCGTGTCACATTCTTTAGTCCTCACGTCTCCGTCTTTCTTTTTTCTAACTGATAATGATGCTCCATTGATGTTTGACACAGCAGGAAGGTTAAGTGAAAATTCCCCTCTAACCAAACGTTCCTTTAGCCCACTGGGGATTTTCTAACGCTAGACATTAATACTTCCTGTAATTAAGAAATAATGGGCTTTCTGAAGTGATTTATTTCCATAGATTTAGTGTCAGGTCTGAAAAGCGACAGTTTAAACTGTTGCAGACCTCCAGTGTAAAAACCTTGATCAATCACCACAGAGACTATTTAAATAAGCTTCTGAGTTTCCATAAAGGCTGAATGGAGACATCCTTCCACTAAATATCTCTGAAACCAGGAAAGAAAACACCCCCCTCCCCCAAGCTGCTAATAGTGTTACAATTTGGAATAGTAACCGGAAAAACCATTTATAATAGTGGGGGTGATAATCTAACAGCAGTTCCACTCATTTCTTCTATATTTTTCTACCCGTAGTTTCTGCCTGTGACACTTTGCACTACATCTGCCTGAACTATTCATTGTACTTTATTTCACAAATGTTGTTCCTTTTCTGAGAGCAGATCACTGAGTTGCCTCACATGCTCTGGGACTGTCAGCAGGGCTGGCGACAGAAATTTTGGGGGGCCCTACTCCGATAGTTTGCCCCCCCCCCAGCCCAGCCGGGCCCCCCCAGCCCAGCCGACAGCGGATGGGGGCCCCCCAGCCCAGCTGCCCCCCCCAGCCCAGCCGACAGCGGATGGGGGCCCCCCCAGCCCAGCCGCCCCCCCCCCCAGCCCAGCCGACAGCGGATGGGGGCCCCCCCAGCCCAGCCGCCCCCCCCCCAGCCCAGCAAGCGCTCCCCCCCCCAGCCCAGCCAGCGCTCCCCCCCCCCCCCCGGCCAGCTGACAGCAGCGAGAGCGGCGTGAGCTGCCCTTTCTCCCCCGCCTCCCCTCCCCCGGACAGCGCTGCTGCCGCCAGCCGGGCTCACAGCTCCTGCTGGGGCCAGGCTCGCTTGTCCAGGGGAGAGCCGTGCCACCTCCCCGCCCCTTCCCCGCTCTCCAGGTCCGGCGACAAGGGGGGACACAACGGGTACAGCGGTGTACCGGGGCCCCCCTAAAGTCGGGGGGCCCGGTACAGCTGTACCCGTAGTACCCCCCTGTCGCCGGCCCTGACTGTCAGTGTAAAATAATGCTTTGTGGCAGGCAGGATCATTGTCTTCATTGTTTATAAAGTACCATGCATATTTATGGAGCTATTTAAATAATAAGAATTTGTAATGGTAAGTTAGTAGCATGTGTAATTTACTGTACTTTTATTAATTACTAGGCCTGATTCTGATCTCGCATGGATTATACAAGCGTCATTCCAATGTCTTAGTGGAATTATTCCTGCTTTACACCAGTGTAAGTAAGATCAGAATTAGACTCACTATTATTATACACTTTTTATTACAAATTGTTAACCCTTACTTGTAACTAAGTACATAAAATATTGTCAGTCACTACCATAATACCTAATAAAACTTAGTGGAAGCATTTTATTTTAGAATAAGTGCCAATGGGAAACAAGCCATAGTCATGTCCCATACTTATATAATGTGGATCCCGGATCTTTCTTAAAATATTATCCTTGATTCTCCAAAAATCCAGGGTACTCTCCAGCTAAGTTCCCTCTAAGTTGCACAACCACACAACAGCCTATTAAGCGCCACATAGGTGGTCAGGCTGTGGTGGAGAGGCCCATCTGTGGAGGACCTGCTGCGGCTGGGGAAAGGATGCCTTTCCCCACCGGTCCCAACCTAACCCAGCCCCAGACCTGCCGCACCAGGGGGAGAGACACCCCTCCCTCAGTCCCAACCTGGACCTGTCGCGGCAGGGAGAGATGCCTCGCACACAAACACACCCCAGCCCAGTGCTGCTGTGGGGAGTCCTCTCCCCTCCATAGCTCCAGAGCAACCTGAACTCCAAACCCCTCATCCCTGGCCCCACCCCAGAGCCCACACCGCCAGCCAGAGCCCTCACCCCCTGCACCCTCCTCCCATACTCCGAACCCCTCGGCCTTCCCCCCACCACATGACTTTTGCTATGTGCATCATATCGGTGCATATAACAATTCATTCTGCACATGTGTGGGAAAAATTAGAGGGAACACTGTCCTCCATATATTTACAAGATCTCCATTCTTTGTGACAGTCCTAAGTTTGCAAGAGACAGGAAAGAAAGGGTGGGGAATTACATTTTTTAAGTCTAATGGTGCTTCTAAAATATCTTACCACCATTACAATTTTCATTAACGTTACTAGGTTTTTGTCTGTATCCAGCAGGAATTATATTTCTTCTTCTTGTAGGGTTCTTATTAAACAGGAAGACAGTTACTGTGACACATGAATTATTAAAGGCCTGCTAGGAAGATGGGAGATTTAGGTCTGTATGTCTCTGAATTTGGTCTTTACAAAAATTAAGAAATTGAACTGGTAAAAAAAAAAAGGAAAGGAAAGGAAAGGTTTATTTCAGCAAACCCAAAGTAGGCCTTGAACCCTGGTGTAGTAAATTTGGGGACATGCAACTACGCAGCCCAAGACCTGAGTACTTACTCCATAAGAGATGCTAAGCACCATGCCTAAAAAAGTTATGGGTAGGATGAGGCCCAAAGTAAAGAACATTTAAAACAAGTTCTAAGTGGGGCAGGAGCTTCATGCAAAACACTTTGAGAAGAAAACCTTAATCAGAACAGAGAAAAGGTTCAGTGCCCCTTACTACAGAATACAATTATACCTCTTCTTGGGAACTGAATACACCAGATTTTCAAATATATAATGGCAAAAAGTACATAAGAAGAGCACCCTTGGAGTGCTCTCTCACTTAGAACTGCTATAGCCACTGAAACGTAAGGCAGTGAAACAAAAACAGTATTTGACAAAAATGAAACAGATCAAATTTTAAGCTTAAATGTAATTCTATTTCCAAAAGATTACCTGCCTTCTTTGGATTGCAGAGAAAAATTCTGCAAAATTCTCTACCACAAAAATAAAGATGATTGAATTACCATGAAATCTGAGTAGGGCTTTTATTTATTTTAAAGGTGTATGCGCGCATTTAGTCATTTGGCCACAAGGCCTAACATGATCCTTGGATACATAAATAGTGGGAATCTCAAGCAGAGGTTATTTTACCTTGGCATTTAGCACTGGTGCAGCTGCTGCTGAAATAGTGTGTCCAGTTTTAGTGTCCACAGTTCAAGAAGGATGTTAAAAAATTGGAGGGGATTCAGAGATGAGCCACAAGAACAGTTAAGAGAATTAGAGAACCTGCCTTCTGATGATGGTCTTAAGGAGCTGGAGTCTTGATTCCAGGCTATAAAAATCTACATGGGAGAACAAGTATTTAATAACTGTCTCAAATTTAGCAGAGAAAGGTATAACATGATCCAATGGCTGGAAGTTAAAGAGAGACAAATTGAGATTAGAAATAAGACAATTTTTTAAAAGAGAGAGAGTAATTAACCATTGAAACAATTTATGAAGGATCATAGTGGATTTTGCCTCATCGACAATTTTTAAATCAAGATTGGATTTTTTTTCCTAAAAGATGCACTCCAAAAATTGTCAAAAAGAGTTCAGACTAGATGATCACAATGGAGTCTTCTGACCTTGGAATTTATGAATAAAGATGCTGAATCAGAAAGACTATTGAAAAATAGGTACAACATGGATAGAGCTGGTCTAATAAATTATCTGATGAAGTCTGCAATATTGTTTTTTCAATTAAGTTAATTAAGATTTTTTCCCCACATTATCCACCAAGTTTTCAGAGATTGTTAAAAAATTCTTGTGTAGTTCACAAGATATTCAATGCAGAATTTTCCACATTATTTCACACAAATCCCATCTCTAAATTTTAAGTGTTTTGCTGAATAGGGATGAACTTCAGCCTGCTTACAAATTTTGCCCAGCTGAGGCCTCAGCTGTAAACTTTCCGTATGCCAATGTAACGCTGACAGACCCCGGTTGGCAGGCAGGATCAAACTGGGGACCTCTGGAGCTTAGTACTTGAGCCTCTATAGCATGAGCGAAAAGCAAACTGGCTAGTAGCCAAGGCTGTTGAGCAGACTCAATCTCTCTTCCTTCCACCTCCCAAGGAGGGACAGAACACCATACACAGGAGATGTGGCGGTTACACCAACCAGAGTTGCCCAAATCTCATCAAGCCACCACGTTCTGCTCCTTCAGTATTTAGATTCATTTCTTCCAAACTGCCCACAAGCAAATAGGAAAAAAACATCCTTCAGGTTTTTCCTTCTGCTGAGTTTCTCATTTTGGCTTGTACTCTTGTGGTAATTTTTAAGATTATACACTACTTAATGCAAATAGTCTCATTTGCATCCTGTACAACACTGTGCACTAAGTGCAAAATAAATATACTTAACAAGTTAAACTACCTTGAAAATGAAAGGCCACACCTAGAGGTGAGAAAGCAGTTTAACCTACCTGGGCCATTCAGTTCTCTGCCATTCCATGACTACCATCCAGAATGCAATTTAATATCACTTATGTTGTGATGTGAATGCTAGGAACAAGACCAATACCGCAAATGATTAAACAGACCTCCAGCAACCCAGACCAGATTTAAACTGATGGTACAGAATCAGAATGCTGTGTTTCCCGTTAACAATTCCCAGGGTCATCTCCTCTCTCCTATTCAACCATATTTAAATAAAACTTAATTACAGAGCATCTCTGTCATCCTGGTATATTACACTTGATTAGGGAAGTAGATATATTTATTTTCTACATGATCATGCCAATTTATTAAATAGTGGCAGAAAGTGATTTCTAACCTCTGGTTCAGAAAAATACATTTTAAAAGTTTGGCATCTTTTGATTTATCTGAGTTACATATCACATGGCATACCTCTTTGCATAATGATCAGATGAATATTTTAAATGAGCATCTAGTGTCATTTCACCCACTACCCTGAAATAAAAAGAAAGATGTGACAGTCAACATGAATCAATGATTTTAGATAGAATCTTGGGGGAAAATAATCTCAGATGTGGTCCTGTGTAGAGACCAAAGGAGAATATTTCACACTTTTCTTGCTTCATGACAGGACTTTCAGTCTGGTGCAAGAAAAATTGCAAAGCTCAAGGATTCCAAACAGAAATCTACCATGAAGATCTTTTCAATCTACCCTACCAGCAAACTTTGGGTCAAGATACACTTTGCATCACTCAAAGATAGCCTATAATTGTATGGTGAAAGATCCTCTAAAAGTTCAGCCTAGATCATTAGCACTACACATATAATCATAAGAAACCATGAACATAGATTTTTGAGTAAGCAGTTTTATGTGATTAGTCCTGAAGTCTGAGCCTCAATAATTGGAGTCTGGTTCAAATATGAAGCCTGTAAATAACTGCTTATAACAAAAGCTTATGCTGAAATAAACTAGTTAGTCTCTAAGGTGCTACAAAGTCTTCCTCATCTTATTTGTTTTTGTGATGTTGGTTGTCCAAAACACTGTCATCAGCAAAGTTAGATTGGAAGTCTCCTGAAAGTAAGCTTCCTAATAAATTCATAATAATTTCACTATTGGAAACACTTGAAAACACCCCTTGCCACATAGTGATATTGAAGACAATCTAGGTGAGGTAATATCTTTTATTGGCTCAACTTCTGTTGGTGAGAGAAGTGTTTGAGCTACCCAATGCTCTTGGTCTAAAAAGAGCTCTGGGTAGCTAGAAAGCTTATCTTTTCTGTTGGTGAGAGACATTACTTCACGCACCTTGCCTCTGTAATATCCTGGCATTGACATGGCTATCACAACACTGCATACTTAGTGATTTTGACACTTACTATCCCAGTCTCACCAGCCAGACCCAAAGCGTAGTAGATGTATTTCTCTCTGCAAATGCCGTTCAGAAGGTGAGAAAAGGTTTGGTTACAAAAACAGGTGATGGTAGAAAGGAGAGTGATTGGTAGGAAAGGAGCTCTAATTTTATTCCATCCTTAACCTTGCTGCATTTCCTTTAGCTACTATGCTGTACACCCTGACTGTTCCGCTAATGCAGCAATCAACAGATGAAGAAAAATGTTGCATCCCTCTACCTTTTGCACTCTCACCATCATTTATTTACTTCATGACTAATTTATCTAGCGGAAGATAAAGTGACGAACACTGCTGAGGTCAGGACTAGCCTATTGCTTGAAACTGCTTCTCAGCCATTCAAGAATAGAAATTGGAGGGAGGGAGAAGAGGAGAAAAATCATCTACTAGCTCAGTCCATTTTGGGATCAAAACACTACCCAAACTGTAATCATTATCTTCATGAGACAACGTTGGACTATGGAAATTATGTATGTTTTCCTGAGACTGCAACTAAAGGATGTTCGGATATGAAAAAAAAATTATAAAAAGGCTCCCTGCATTTAAAAAAAATGCAGGTCGTATTTCATTACTATCGACTTCTATTTAATTGGGTTGTTAGTGGACGCCCAGAGATAGGCTTACCTGCTGTTCACTCTTAATCAGTTCTATTGTAGGTGGAAAGCGTTGGACAAAACCTGTTTGTTTAAACAATACACAATTGAAATTTTAATTCAACACTCTCTGCCTAGCATCAAAGTAATTATTTTTGTGCATAAGAAACTTAATAAAGGTTCAAAGAGTCCTGTGGCACCTTAAAGACTAACAAAAGTATTGAAGCATAAGCTTTCGTGGGCTAATACCCACTTCGTTGGATGCAAGACCAAAGTCGGTATTTGCATCTGACAAAGTGGGTATTAGCCCTCGAAAGCTTATGCTTCAATACTTTTGTTAGTCTTTAAGGTGCCACAGGACTCTTGGTCACTTCTGCAGATCCACAACAACACGGCTACCTCTCTGATTCTTAATAAAGGTAGCTGCTCTCCATGGGGCCATGGAGAGGAAGAAATCAAGAAGCCACTCTTCAGTAAGTACAAAAAATTACCATTAGTTTCCAGGGCTTTATTCACTGCTAGTAAGAGAAAAACCCTGTTCCCATTGAACTCAATGGCAAAACGCCCATAGACTTTCATGGGGCCAAAACATTACTCAAAGTACTCAGAGGATGGCTTTTTCAAAGGGGAATGGGGTATCCAAACCTCTTGAGCAGTGCTGAAAAATCTCAGCCAGGATATATCATATTGCTAACACAAACTAAGCTACCCTAAACCTGGTTTGAAAACAAAATACAGCAATGCAAACTCCTAAAGGTCGAGCATGCATAGAACCACCACCAGGGATCACAGATATTGCAAACTCCATCTCCAGAGATCCCGATGTAATGAAATAATGGTTACTAGATTTTTGCTCAGAAGTCCTGTATCCTTGTTATTAGATTCTGATGAACTATTAATTACAGATGTTATTAATAGTAATGAACAGATTCCATTTACATGAATGGCTAATGAACCCTAAAGGAATAAAGTATTTAATCCATTACTCTTGTATTGAGAGCAAAATGGCTTAGCACCTATTGGTACAATTCTTAAAGGCAAGGATAGGTAAGGGTCCTTGTGATATGTGGGTCTAATGTTTGGAGGAAGCACTCTGACAACCTAGTTTTGATTGAAGCAAGTTTGACAAACCAAAAACCAAGGGTTTCTGTTCACATGAATTGCCAGAGGTTCACCTGTGCTTGAGGGTGTGCATGTGCTGGAAAGCTTGTAAATACAACACAAGGAAGTATGGAGTTATATATTAAAAATACAGCCCCATTCTATCAGAAGCAGCAGCAGATTTGGGGCCAGATTTTTAAAGGCATTTAGGCATCTAAAGCTGCAGATGTGGGGTCTAGTGGGATTTACAGAAGTACCTAAATATCTGTCGAACATCTATAGGTGTATGCCTGATATACCTTTAAAAATCTGGCTACAGGAGAGTATCTCGTATGAAGTTGGGGATTGGGTAGGTCTCCATTTCCAACAGAACTGTGGTTTTATCAGCTCACCTGAGGACAGAACCTGGTGGAGACCATCCTCTGGGCACCCATTGCACCTAGGAGACAAACTTCCAGAATCCGCAAAAATGTTCTTGACATCAAGAGCAGGAGACTGAATTTCCAGTCAGACAGTTCTGAATAATACATTATAACTGATAACATTTCCACGTACCGACCATTATCACATGAGAATGAAGCTTGCAGTTAGGTTTGAGTTCACCAAACCTTTGTCTGGCTACCAACCTCAATCCCTAATTTGATCTGGTTTGCCCCTTACTGGGGAGTCATCAGCTATTGATGGGGTTAAGTTTGATATAGAAATCCAGGTAGTAGTAGGAGAAAGATAGATAGAGGATAATAGATTAGCTTGCTAAATAAAGAGATGTGTATTTTGTAGCTGTGTTGGCCCCAGGATATTGGAGAGACCTGAAGAAGAGCTCTGCGTAAGCTTCTCTCTCATAAACAGAAGGTGGTCTCATAGGCATTGACTCCATAGACGCTCCAGGGCTGGAGCACCCACAGAAAAAAACTGGTGGGTGCTTTGTACTCTCCAGCGGCCACCTCCTCCCCTCCAGCACCTCCCGCCTGCCTATGACTCCGATCAACTCTTCCCCCTCCCTCCCAGTGTCTCCTGCCTGCTGCAATCAGCTGCTCAGAGGCATACAGGAGGCGCTGGGGTGGCAAGGGGAGGAGCAAGGATGTGGGCAGAACTGGCTGGGAAGAGGTAGGCTGGAGGAGGAGCAAGGGTGGGAAGAGTCATGGCAGATATGGAGGTTAGGGGAAGAGGTGAGGTGGGGGCAGGACCTAGGCAGAGAAGGGAGTTGGGCACCCCCAAGGCCTGAAGGAAGCTGGCATCTGTTGGTGACCCAATCCAAGATATCACACACACCTTGTCTCTCACATAGGGAGATCTGAATTCTTGGCTATACTCATGTTACTTGGCTATAAATATTTAGCCTAGACACTTGCTTAGGCAAATTACAAGTTCAAAGTATTGTGCATTATTTTAGTGGTGGTGTTGACTTTAATAGTGAAAAGCAGCTAAAACTCTGCACAGTTTCAGAAATTTAGGAAATATACCATTCAGTGCACTGGGGCATCTGCAAGGCCAAGCAGCTGCATTATTCATGGTATCATTCCAGAGCATAAAAGTATGAAAACAAGTTTGTGGCAATATATCCTATTGGGATGAAAAATGTAAAATAATATTTGGGGGGAGAGGAGTTGTCAAGAGCTTGCAGAGAGGAAAACAATTCATTTGGTGCAATAAAACCTTCCAAGCAGCATTGCGTGCCTTTCAGCATTTTGGAAATGCAAGTTAATGAGTTGTTACTATAAGTAGATATTTATTGAGAATCTGCATCGTTAGTTGAAAGTAAAGATTTCATTCTTAAGTTATGCTTCTTCCTCAGAATTCATAGGGTTTAACATTAAAAGTTGAATGGAAAGCATACATTAGGTACTTTTTGTTTAAGAGACTGAGGCTGCTTTTAAACTGCTGGCATATGTTAAATTACAAGGAAGTTCAACTTCAGAAAGCTTAGAATAGAAAAAAACAGTTGCCAGTAAGAGAATCTTTTATTTATATACAACAGACTTACATAACTAAGCAAGTTGTTCGTCCCAATACTTTATGATGAGTGTGTTGTGCAATCTGGCTTGACACTTGACCAACCAAAAAGCCCCATTAACAGGCGCTGCATTATTTATATTTTAAATTGATTGAAGATTAAATTATACATGTTCAGCCAAAAACTATCACAGCATTCCACAACCTCTTATTATGCATATTCTCCTTGCAGTTCTTCATTTGGAAGCGTGCATAGCTCATACACATCAGATAAATTCTAGCTTTCCTAGTTCTACAGCTTGCATGGTTATAACTTCAGCAAAATGGTTTGAGATATGTCGGCAAGTGATAGCAATGCAGTAGAGATATGTAAATATGCCCACCTCCATGTCTGCTCCTTAACTCTCAACTTTAATTTTAAAATTGTGTGCACACACACACACGCATTTAAATATGAGAGAGATTTTTATATATATATTGAAGAGGAGTGACTGCTGTACTTTGAAGTTTCAAAATAGTTTACACGATAAAATCCCAATTTTCAAATGCTTGTTGTCTACCCAAAAATGACTTTAAAAATTCTCTAACTGGCCAGCCACTTGTGACAGGAAAAGTGGGCTCAGTTTGTTTACGATCTTTACTATTTTAGAAGCATTCTTGCCACTTACTCTCCCTTCTAGTCCTGTAGATTGGTTGATATAAAAGTTGGAGAATGCCTTAGGGAAGAACTTGGGGTGAGGCCTGAAGGTAACTGTCCTTGTGAAAGCCATGTATGGTGGCTCAGTCGTGAGAGCCTGAGTCTTCCTTATTCTTCTTGCACTTACATGTGCAAACAATTACTTGTCTGTGCAAACAGGTATATGCATGGGCAGGTAACTGTATGCTTAACAACTATTTTTCATATACACTTACCTATTGCATATGCAAATGCTCATGCAGGCAATCAGATAATTTGCACCTGCAAGAGGCAAGCTCAAAATGTGTAAGCCTTTTTTTAAACCATTTAAAAATAAATTATGGACTGCAATGAAAGGGCTATAGAGCTGGTTCTCAATGCATGGTCTATATACAATTACTGATTGGTGGAATCTTCCCCAGGGAATATTTTGGGAGCTAAATATTGGAGGGTTGGGGCATTAAAATAATCTGATTTACTGATCCACAGAACAAAAGATCTGGGAACTCACCGAGCTATGAGGCAATGAGGATTCCTTAGTTCTCACAAGATCTACTATATCTGCGTGAAAACTTCCATGCAAATAAGACTCAATTTAGCGTGGTTTGTATCAATAATAAAGAGTGAGATGAAGTATTTTTATGCATTTTAGTAAAAAATTCTCATAAATAAGACAATTCTTTTTTTATAAACATGACCTAGAGTTTATTGGGCAGTCTTCACTTCCATCAGAGTTTTGTCTAAGAATGGAGGGCCAAATCCTCAAAGTTATTTAGTCACTTAACTCCCATTGATATCAATGAGAGTTAAGTGCCTTTGAGGATCTGAGCCAAAGTAAAAAATTAGCAAGGATTTCAACCTGAGAGAATCAAGTTTTAGTGCCTGGCATGATCTTGAATGCTGTCCCTTCCTGAATCCACCAGTAGCAAAAAAATTGCTTGGGTTTTTGTTTTTTTCTAACATGACTTGTATACCTATAACTTCCACTTCAGCAGAATGAGCTACAGGTTTGTTGCATATCATGTTCAAAAAGGTTAATTTTCAGCTGTTCTTCCTCCCTTTCTTCCTATAATTCTCCTCACTGAAAATAAAACTCAGGACCAGCCCCAGCTTCTCAATTTGATTTAGGGAGGGAAGCTGCTAGTGATTAAAAGTTAACTCCTCTATTAAGGTAGACTGAAAGTTATTCATGTAGCCTAGAGTTGATTTTACATCTAGCAGCATTACTTTAAAGGTTATTTCTGATGACTCAGTTATTGAACAACTTTATTTGGGCATATTTCCATATAAATAGGTGGAAAGAGGGGTACTTTAGGGTTACAAGACAGCATTACCATTACATGATTTTTTGTCCATTCACATAAATATAGTTTATCTTCCCGCACTCAGTTAGGACCCATATATTATATAATCCATTAAATCCCTTCGTAATTTTTTTTATGGTTGCAACAGCAGATTTCACAAGTGTTTCCTCCCATAGATCGTTAATCAAGAACTTCAATTTCAGCCGACACCCTAGTAAAATAAATGGACAAATAAATTCCTTACATCAACTAGAAGTTACTCACAATCATTTTTTTGTTTGCACCTACAGATATGGGAGATGAAATTCAGCTTTCGTCAGGACTTTTTAAAAATGGTCTGAGGCAAAAGTATTGACAACTTCCACATCAGAAGTACAAACACAAAATAACTTTACAAGTCCAGTTTCAAAAGCTCTGCATGAAATGTAACTCAATAGAAATACACTTTGAAGTTATAAAGTTACATTACACAACATTACTCAGTTTGAAGTTTGCCCAAGATTAAAAGTCCCATTTTTTTTTTTAAAGATACTGCCTTGAGAACAATGGGTAGGACACTGGAAGTCAGGAGGCCTGAGCGCTAGTCACAGCTCTGCCATGGACTTCGGTGGGACCCTGGCCAAGTGACAATCTTTGTAAGCCTCTGTTTACAACCCTATCCATTCTTTATCTTGTCTGTGTAGTTTGCAAGTTCTTCAGGGCAAGGACTAGGTTTGTACAGCACCTAAAATAATGGGACATGGATCTCAGCTGGGATCTCCGAGCACTAGTTATCAAAGTTTATTTCTTATTATAAAGAGTTCTACTGACGGACAAATGCTCCTTGCCCTCTGCAAGTGAGAAGTCCCATTGACTTCAGGAGCACCATTTCCAATAGCACCAAGTTTCTTTGGGATCCAGCTCAAGGTTCCTTTTAATAAAACTTCTAGGTAGTTTATTTCTTGCATGACTAAAATCATGGGGTCTTATAGGATCATCTAAATATATACATTACACTCCACTACCTGCTGTGTTGTATTGGTCAGTTACAAAATTACTTTAAAGTGTTTTATTACTAGCTCTCAAGTATTTCCAGCACCCTCTCATTTTAACACAATTACATTGCATCAAAATCAGTTACCAAATTAATTCTTCACAAGGCATTTGCTTACATCTTAAGTTAGCATTTGCAAACATTACATTTAAGGGTAATTGAGTAATTAGAAATTCATTTACCTTCTTTAAGTAATTTGTTTACTCACAATCAGCACAAAGTTGATACAGTTTGTTTTAGACTATTATGCCTTTGAAACAGAGGAGGGATTACCTAATAGGAGATTAAGTAGAACCTCCTTATGAGGACAGGTGGGGGAGGTTTGAGTGGGCAGGGAAGGGGGCATTTTCTGTGATTAAAAAGATATTGAATTATTTTAGTGCTCAGAGAAAGAAGATTCAATATCAGTGGCTAACCCCATAAACAGCATGCACCAGTCACTCTCTTGGCCAATACACTGAGGATGGAATGAGGGACCTAGGAGGGTGATGAAGCACTGGAATGGGTTACCTAGGGAGGTGATGGAATCTCCTTCCTTAGAGGTTATTAAGGTCGGGTTTGACAAAGCCCTGGCTGGGATGATTTAGTTGGGGATTGGTCCTGCTTTGAGCAGGGGGTTGGACTAGATGACCTCCTGAGGTCCCTTCCAACCCTGATATTCAATGATTTTATGACCTCTACAGGATCTGCTACAGCCTGAGTTAAGAGCCAATGCTCTTGGGAGCTGTGACAACTCATGTCCTCCATGGATCAGCACAGAGGGGGCATAACACACTCACCAGTGGGTTACAAGGGCAAACAGATACTTCACATCCTTTCCCCAGTCAGCTTTCCCACTCGCAATAACCCTACTTATTTAATTTGTGCATCTCAACGGAGACTAGGCTCTGATTCGGCATATGGAAGTCAGTGGGACTTTTGTCCTACTCCCACTGAAGTCAGTTGACAGTGCCCTAAGGAGGGCTGGAAAATGGATCATTCCTGGTTAAATCCTCAGCTTCATAAAGAACAGGGAAATGATCCCATTTTGCCAGAGTTGCTGGGAGCTGCTTAAAATAAGGTTCTGAGCCTTTCTGGTGAGCTGATTGGTCATATACAACTCAGATCAGGTATCAACAAAAACTAATAAGATCTTGTCCACACATGTACTGGTTTTAGTATAAAACCCAGGAAAGATTCTTTGAAGCTCAGTCTCATCTTTGATTCAGGAATCTGGAGGGAATGTCCCGACCAGTCACTGGTGTGTAGAATCTACAACAAAATATCTTGGAATCTGCAAAGGTTAAAATTGTCCTGGTAACTGCTGGCAAAAGTTCTCATTCCAAAGCTGCACCATCTCTATTGTTGGCTTTGTATTCTCTTTACCTTAGGAGGGACAACAGGGAATTAGAGATCTAGGGCTCAAGGTAAGGCTAAAAGTTTGGCAAAGATGCGAAGGGCAGTTTGCGTACCCAACTCCCATGGGAGTCTGTTGCTTAACTGTCTGTGACTTTGAAAAATCTCTCCCATGTTGTTTTAGCATCCATCTTAGCCCACTGTTACACTATCTGAAGGTGCCCTGAGATGTATGTATAGCTCTGAGACCTACAACATTCCAGTCTCTTCCATGTTAATTGAGACCCTCATTCTGGTCTGTTACTACAGCACCTGAGACTACTTGGATTGACTTTAAAGTGAACCATGATGGCCAGCAAATAAAAAAATAACTCAAATATTCCCTTTTATGATTCAAATTAGGATTTTCTTAAAACGCAGTAACAAACCTTTTGATTTGTTCAAGAAGTTGTCTCTTCTCTCGTATGTTATCAGTCTTATGAGACTCCAGCTTTAAGAAACTCTCCCTAACCCATGAAAAATCTAAGCCAAAATATTCTAGTAGAAGCACAGTTCCCATAAAACTAGGATCTTAAGTTAATGATCACTGAATAAATCCACAAGAGACATGTTGAATAAAAACCTCAGCTTGGTGTATCTGTAGCACATATCTCCCTGAAGTAGTTCAATACAAATGTAAAACTGGGTGCTTTGACAGTTAAAGGAGAGAAATGTATGCGGTGTCAGAGAAAGATGTAGTGTCATTAAATCAAAACAATGACTTTACATCTGCAAAAAAACTTTCATCAGAGGATCTCAAAGCGCTCAACAAACGAACATAAAAAAGGCCATCCTGGATCAGACCAAAGGTCTATCCAGCCCAGTATCCTGTCTGTCGACAGTGGCCAATACCAGGTGCCCCAGAGGGAGTGAATCTAACAAGTAATGATCAAGTGATCTCTCTCCTGCCATCCATCACCACCCTCTGACAAACAGAGGTTAGAGACACCATTCTTTCCCATCCTGGCTAATAGCCATTAATGGCCTTAACCTCCATGAATTTATCTTTTAAACCTGTTATATTCCTAGCCTTCACAACCTCCTCAGGCAAGGAGTTCCACAGGTTGACTGAGTGCTGTGTGAAAAAGAACTTCCTTTTCTTTGTTTTAAACCTGCTGCCCACTAATTTCATTTGGTGACCCCTAGTTCTTATATTACGGGAACAAGTAAATAACTTTTCCTTATTCACTTTCTCCATACCACTCAAAATGTTATATACCTCTGTCATATCCCTCTTTCCAAGCTGAAAAGTCCCTAGCCTCTTTAATCTCTTCTCATATGGGACCCATTCAAAACCCCTAATCATTGTAGTTTCCCTTCTCTGAAACTTTTCTAATGCCAGTGTATCTTTTTCAGAGGAGCAGACTACATTATGGATTTATAAAAGGGCAATAAGATAGAGAATAAGATGGAGACTATCCCCTTTAAATGATTCCTAACATCCTGTTTGCTTTTTTGACTGCCGCTGCACACTGCGTAGACGTTTTCAGAGAACTATCCACGATGACTCCAAGTTCTCTTTCCTGTTTAATTGTAGCTAAATTAGCTCCCATCATATTATATGTATAGTTGGGGTTATTTTTTCCAATATGCGTTACTTTACATTTGTCCACATTAAATTTCATTTGCCATTTTGTTGCCCAATCACTTAGTTTTGTGAGATCTTTCCGAAGTTCTTCACAGTCTGCTTTGGTCTTAACTACCTTGAGCAGCTTAGTATCATCTGCAAACCTTGCCACCTCACTATTTATCCCTTTCTCCAGATCATTTATGAATAAGTTGACTAGGACTGGTCCTAGGACTGACCCTTTGGGAATACCACTAGTTACCTCTCTCAATTCTGAAAATTTACCATTTATTCCTACCCTTTGTTCCCTGTCTTTAACCATTCTCAATCAGTGAAACGATATTCCCTCTTATCCCATAACTTAATTTATGTAAGAGCCTTTGGTGAGGGACCTTGTCAAAAGCTTTCTGGAAATCTAAGTACACTATGTCCACTGGATCCTCCATGTCCACATGAATTAATGAAGCCACACATTCCTGTGACATTGAAGAGTATTAAGATGGGGAAACAGAAGTACAGAGAGAATGAACCTGCCAGAAGTTGTAGTGACTGAGCTAGGATTGTAATTAACTCACTCCCTGTCCTGAGTAGTCCCAGGCACCAACCCTCTTTCAACCGGATTGGAGAGAACAAAAAAACAAAACAAAACAAAACAAAAAAAACCCAACCCCCCCAATTTAAAAATGAGGAGGTGTTTCAACAAAATAAGCAACATATGCATTTCACTTATTTACATCATGTGTGGGGATTCAGTCTAACTATGCTTTAAGGTATGTTAACTAAGACTGACAACACATTCCTGTGTCCTATTACTGGCCTGTTCATGGTCATCTGTTAGCCCTTAATAGGGTTGAAATGATCTTACCTAGCCTTCCCATTATTCTTGGTGACAAGTGAACAATATGAATGCCCAATAGTGCTGGACTATATATCCTTCACTTACAGATTGGGTTTGATGATTTAGTGCTAACAAATATATTTGTGGAAAGAAAATAGATGTGCTAATCTACAGAGATTACAGACAGAGGAAGGGTCCAGCCTGTCAAGATCTCACTGTCCCTTTTCTTTCCAGCTTTGTGACAGAGATTTCCTTTTTTCACCATCTACACCTAACACATGGGGATTCTGTGCCATGGATCAGAGGTGGACTGGGTTTCTTCATGACAAATGGATGCTGTATAATTGGGGTTGGGGATTTCCTCACTATTTAACTCAATTCAATCACACAGATTTTTTTTTTAATTCCAAAAGCCACACTGCAATTGTATAGCCCAGTGGCCCGAGTCAGCTGACGTAGGCCAGCTGAGGTAGGGTGACCATACATCCTGTTTTGGCCAGAACAGTCCCTATTTTTAAGCCCTGTCCCGGCCATCCCAACCTTTTTGGAAAAACTGGGCATTTGTCCTGTTTGCTCTTCCCAACCAATGATCCGTTGGCAAGAGCAACTGGGACAAATGCCCAGTTTTGCCACAGAAATGAGGTGCGACCCCCTAGCGAGATGTGGAGGAACGTGCCGGGGAAGGACCGGCAATGCCAGCCCTGTCTGTGAGGGCAGGCCTGGGAGAGGGGCTTGGGCTGAGCCAGCCCCAGGCGGGTAGGCAGCAGGTGGTCTTGGGTAAGACTCGTGTGACGGGGGCAAGAGTGGTACCTTAGATTGGCCCTGCACTGGCGGCGGAGGGGGACTCGTGCTGGTCTCACATGCGGAGGACAAGAGGGAGTCTTGGACTGGCCCCACGGGCAGGCAGCAGGTCTGCTCTGTGTGCAGGGGGGAGGGGGAGGGATTCAAGCTGGGCCCACACAAGCAGCGGGGGCAGGGAGGGCTCATGCTGGACTCACACAGGGGAGAAAGGAAGGCCTCAGATGGAGGAGGGTGGGCTCGGAGTGGGGTGGGGGAGACAGGAGGGTGTGCTCAACATACCCTGGAAGACAGCACAAAATAGTTCCAATAGACCTGAGAATACCACCCTTTGTTCCATCTCCACTACTTTCATGTCTGACCCAAACGTTCAAACCTATGACATTCAGTTGAGTTCAAAACCAGGCAAAACCAGCTTGGCCCTTCCCAGATTGTCACTCTAGTCCATGACAATAACTTTCGGTGTTTCAGCATCCTGCAGGATTCCAAAGTGCTCTATAAACTTTATATACCCAAGACTCATTTCACTCATAGCCCTGGAATGCAGCAGAGCAGCAGTTTGACAGCACACAGCAATATTACATAACTACCAGGGAGAAGAAATGAAGGAGGATGTCTGATCCAGCTGAAACTGCAGGGGAAATTTAGGGAGGTGGAATATAGTCACCCAAACTGGAATTTGGCCAGGACTCTGGTCTCTAACTAGTTCCAAAGAAGCACTGAAAAATATATAACATTTTTTATTAAAGTCTTGCTATTGAATGTAAACTTTCTGTTCTACTCTGAAAAGTGTCTGCGTAAAAATAATCCCTTCTTGCTGAATGGACAGTCTTAAGTGACTAGCCAAAGTTTTATCTGCTACTTTTTGACTAAAATAAGTTTCTTTTTTTAATCCTTGTAACCCTGAATACAGATCTGAAGAGGAAGCTAGATTCTATTGTGCATCCTCCATCTTCAGTAGAATTGTTAACCAAGTCAACTGCAGAATATTATTGTTTTGGGAGTTAATAAAAATAAATTAATCACAAAGAAACAAGAAATGAAAAGTACAGCAAGGTGAAGGACTTTGTCTGTTTTCTGCATGATTCACAGGATCTCCAATAGAATTATGCCATTTGACAACTCAAAGCTGCAAAACCAGACAATACTTCCACTTTAGGGTGGGGAGTTATAGTAATAAAATTCCAAGACATACACAAATCAGAAAAGAAGGGAAGGAAGGCTGATAATGCCCATTTCAGAAAGAATCCAACTTAAATTGTGATTCCAAGCTGAGTTTGCAGGGCTGGCGATTGGATGGGGGAGTCCAAAAATCAGTGAGTTAAGTAGGAAGCCCACAATATCCATTTACAAATTACTCAGGGTCTAATGCAAAAATCCATTGAAATCAATGGAAGGAGTTCTGTTGATTTCAATGGTTTTTAGATTGGGCCTTTTAGGACTACTTTCCTACTTTCTTTTCCATCAAGATGATTTTCCTGACCGTGTTAATTAGACGAGAAGTACCTACCACCCGATTCCACCAGAAACTACACAGTTAATGGAATCACAAACAGTGAACTGTAATGTCACTGAGTGAAAAAGTCAAGAACTTCTGCTGATTAGGCCTGGAATATTTGGCAATAAGAAGAAACACATGAAACATGCATGACAGGTATGGTAAAATATTGCATTTTGTAAAGTTGGCTGGAATACGGAAAAGGTTCAAGATTTGATAATTAAAATAAAAAAGTTCCTTCCTCTGAGCTATTTGGTACAATAGAAAGCTTATACAATTATCCAGTAAAATAACTTTGCAAAATTCTCCTCACCCTGAGCTTGTAACATTAGTTGATGGGCAAGTAAAATATGTTTTTTCCAATATCAGCCTCCTCACAGTAATGAACAGGGTTTTGCCAATTCTAGCAAACTCTCATGAGATTTGCAAGCCTGAATTAAAAATACATTACTACTTTCCATATGAAAAATGGTTTTTACTGCAAAGTCACAGAAAACTTAGTATGTCCTGGTCAAATGTGTGTTTCTTCAAATGAACAGAAAATAAATATAAACAACATTTTTTTCATCTGAGTGGGATTCTTTATGTTTGAAAGCTGACTTACCCTTGACTTGTTTAAGCAACTGATCATTCTCAGAATGCTTTGTCTAATGAACTAGGAAGTTAGCAAGCAGCATTTGTATCCAAACAACAAAGGAGTTCTTTGCTGAGTGGCTGAATTATAACTGCAGCAAATGCAGCATGTAGTCCAACTGGAGTCAATAGGATTACTCACATGAGTAATTATTTCCTAATGTGATTAAGAGGGTTAGCATATTAGTTGGCATCAGAGTGCATTTGTTGAGCGTAGCTAAAAAGCCACAAATGCTTTAAAAATTATGTTTCCAAAGTTAGAGCTACACATGTTCTTCACATTAACACAAGGAAATCTATTGTTCAAAGTTAAATCTAGCTTAGCAGGCAGCTCAGCATCCTCCATGTCCTGTAGTGCATTCAAGAATGATGGCCACCCCCTTTTAATAGGCACTCTTCCACACACATGCACTGGTGCAGAGTTCTTCTTCTTATCCTCTTCGCTCCTGGTGGAGCATAAGGCACCAACCATTCTTCTCCATTCTCTGAAGATTTGGTTGACGTTTCTGTAGCATTCGTTTTTTACATGGTGGGTTGCTAGCCCAACGCAAAACCCTCCTCCTTTCACATCTTGGGCTTGGGACCAAGCAATGGCGGAGTTCTGGTGCAGAGTAGCAAAGTCAAATGCTCACATGGACACAGGGCTGCACCTATAGATGGAGCTTAGTGAAGGGTTGGGGCCATAGGTTCTGGCACTTGCATTTGTACGTACCCAAAATGCACAGAAATATCCAGAGCAATTAGTAATTTGTATGCCACCATACCATTGAGGAATCTAACTGGCCAATGATGCATGCAAATATCTGATTCATGGAGGCATATGTGAAAACAAATAAATTAGGCACATGTTAATGTATGCATGCAACGGACTGTGAGTAGCTGAAACTCTGGGGCTGTCTGCAGGAATATTTTACTCAGTCCTTCTAGAGAATACTTCAGCTGTGCATAGAAAAACTTGGCAATGGGTTAGGATAGGAAATGAAAAGAAATTTTTCCTGGGGAATTTTAAAATGACAATTATAAAAATTAGATTTTGTCCAGGACATACACGCTAACACTCTTGAGAAAAATGTCACGGAGCTTTAATTTTACCTCTCCCCTGAAAGAGGGCACATGCAATATCATAGCAAACCTAACCCTATCTGTTTGTGTTGACTTTAAAAAAAGTGCCGTCTCCAATCAAATTATTTCTCTCAGTATCGTGAGTTTCCTATGAAGATCTCTCATTCAGGTACAGGCCAGGTTCCAACCAGCTTAGCTTGCAAGATATAACAAAATCTAAGTGGAATAACTCCAGGCACCAAAGAGTACAAAAAAGTGTACCCAGCAATTCAGAGAATATCAATTCTGCCAAAAGGGGAAAAAACCACCATAGAACTAACAATGTTTTCTGCCATCAAGTTATTCTTTCTGCTGAGGTGTTCTACCCCTTCTCCCACGCTGTCTATCCTGTCTATTTAGATTGTAAGAATCAAGCAGGAGCATCTAATTGTCTGTGTTTGTACAATGGCTAACACAACCTGTTCTTGGTTGGCCCTTAGACACTATTGTGAACACGATTAAATAAAGAAAGAAAGAAATAATATCTAATACAATCAACTTGGAAAATAAGAAAAGGAACACATTCTTGTTGTCACAGCCACACTAACACAGCACCACAAGATAACATGCCTATGCCAGAAGCAGCATGGGCAATTTATAGGAAATGTGAGAAATACTCTGTACACTCATGACAGATTTATTTCATATTACAGTACTTGCTGCTAAATTAGCATAGGCCCGCCTGCTCCACAAGGAGATGTGCAGTGAAACCTAGTAGCCACTCCAAAGCTCTTGAAACTCAGCACTTTAAGAATAGCTTTTGAAGCTTTCATGGGGGGCGAGGGGGGGGGGAGCTGGATGCTGCAGCGAAACTCAATAGATGGTTCAGTCCTCCCATAATAATCCAATAATGGATTCACCTGGTGCTGAGTAAGTTCCTGAAGGCTCCCAAAGTAATATGCCTGCTCTTGCTTCCCCAGGCATTGCCAGTCCCTCTTGCTCAGTTGCTGGTGAAGGTATCATATACATTTGCGTACGTAAAGGAACAGATCTATATTCTTGCCTCTCTTTTCTAGAGAGAGATCAGCTTGAGAATTGAGTCTAATGCAACTTCTTCCAGTAAATTCTCTACAGGTCCCTATTTAGAAGCATCTTGAGGAAAACATAGGAGCAGGAAAGAAATTGTTGGATTTTGTTGCAGAAAATAAATTATTGTTTTTTTAAAGAAAAGCATGTTATCTGATCTGGACAGGAGACTAATGAGTGAACAGAAAAATGTTCAATTTCTGCAGCTCACCTGAACCAGCCTTCAAACAAAGCTAGTTGCAGCTCTATCATTCATGAACAACCAAAATTTGTAGCAGCTGTATTGCTAATTAATGATCCACTAATGTATTTTCACTGTAGATGCGATAAATTGATCCCTGAACGCTCTCCTGTCAACTTGAGGCACAGGAGGAGTTGACAGGGGAGTGGCAGCAGTCGACTCACTGCTGTGAAGACGCCACGGTAAGTGGATCTAAGTACGTAGACTTCAGATTTCAGCTAAGTTATTCTCGTAGCTGAAGTTGTGTACCTTAGATCAGTCCCCCCTCCCCACCCGCAGTATAGAAAAGACCTCAGTATAAGACAAGAGATAATAGCTGGATACAGACATATGGGGAAACACAAGGAAACAATGAGAATATTTGTCAGCCTGATGGGCAGTGATACCTAATCTCAGGCTATAAAATCAGCAGTAAGAGGATAGTGGTGAACTTGTGATACTGTTATTTAGAGCTAGATTGTGAAGCCCTTACTCAAAATTAATCCCCTGAACCCAATGATCCAATTACTCACGCGTGAGCGTAAATGATCAACAGCCGAGCTCTAAGTATTTCTGTTCTTGTTGTGGCCAGAGATCCCAGTCAGGTTTAGGGCCTCACTCTTCTGAGAGCTGTAGAAACAGAAGATGCAGTCTGTGGTCTGAAGAACTTCTATGCTAAAAAATGTCTATCTGTAGAAAAATGTATGCAGAGTTGTAGCTCTGGTGGTTCCAGGACATTAGAGATTGGTGAAGTAATATCTTTTATTGGACCATCTTCTGCTGAAGAGAGAGAGAGAAGCTTTTGATCTCAAACCTTGGCTGTGTCACCAACAGAAGATGATCCAATAAAAGATATTACCTCACCCATCTTGTGTCTGTAAAAAATTGCATATCTGTAGTCTTACTTGCAATATTGACATTGGTGTAAAACATTTAAACAGCCAGTTTGTGTATAGGTTTCTAAATCCATTTCATAATAAAACTGAATTAATGACAAGGCAGCTAACCTATTTAGTATGCTCTTCGAGCCCTGAATTCTTTCAAGTGTAAATGTTTCATTTAGTTCTTTCCCCCTCATTTACCAAAAATCCCTTTTAACTTTAAGGAATTTAGTAACAGACAGGGAGTGGACAAATCTTCACAAATTTAAGAATTCATTTTACAAAACAGAGAACAAATTAGATCTCAATTTCTCTGCAGTTCTCAGTCTTTGAAGGACCAGCACTAAAGAAGAGTAATAAAATAGCTTCCTTGTCAAAGATGAGCTCTACTGGTGGTAAGGCATGGTTCATATACAGAGAGAAGCTCTAAACCCCAGGGTGCAATCATGATTAGAACATCAAAGTAGTTAGTGCATAGAACTGAGGAAAACATATTACATTGACCTAGTCAAGTGTCACTACCAGAGGCAGCAGAGCGGACACAGGGAAGACTATAAACCTAGGAAGCCAGTTTCCTGTGTTGTAAATGATTTATTTCCATGTCTAAGGAAATCTGAAATATACCACATCTCATTCCAAGAGGTCTTAATTGTCCAAAAATTAGACATGAAGTAATTGACCAATCTAATTTCTAAACATCACACAGTTCAAGTCCTAAATCCTCCCTCTGCCCCCTGCCTGCCAATACTCTGAAATACAATGGAAATGGTATAGTGGTACTGCACCAAAGGGCAGGGTCATACAAAGCCTATATGGAAGCTTGGTGAGGAGTATGGGCTTGCTTCACTGGTGGAAAAGTCAAGCTGCCTACTCACTCCAGTCTTTGCTGGGTGGGTAGTAACAGCCAGTGCAGCCGAGAGCAACACTTTCATTCCCTGGTACTAATGCAACTCGCTGGAACTCCATATCCCAGAGAACTTTTTCAGGTAGAAACCAAGTGTGGCGATGTTCAGTTCAAAGGAAAAATCATTTGGCAAGTTTTAGCATGTGAGACCTGGGACAGACAACTGGAACAACATAGAAATGTCTAGAATCAGAGAAGTAGCCTGTTAGTCTGGAATTGCAGAAGTGACAAAGTGTCCTGTGGCACCTTAAAGACTAACTAAAGTATTGAAGCATAAGCTTTTGTGGGCTAATACCCACTTCGTCGGTTCCACTGCATGCATCTGACGAAGTGGGTATTAACCCACAAAAGCTTATGCTTCAATACTTTAGTTAGTCTTTAAGGTGCCACAGGACTCTTTGTCACCCATAGAAATGTCTAACACACACACACTTTTAATGGACCAACTTCTGTTGAGGAAAAAGAAACGTTTGAGCTTACTCAGAGCTCTTCTTTAGGAGCTTTGTGTAAGTTTGAAAGCTGCTTTCTCTCACCAACAGAAAGTGGTCCAATATATTACTTCCCCCCACCTTGCCTCTCTAATCTCCTGCAACCAACATGACTTCAACAACACTGCAAACATATGTAATATTGCATGCTTATAGTCCTTTTCAGCCCTGGATCCCAAAGTACTTTACAAGCTTCACCATATCCCTGGGTGGTATTGGATAGTAGATCCAGTTTACAGGTAAATTAGCTAAGGTGCAGTGATAAGTGACTTGTTCAAATGAATCAGCTGATATGAAACCACTAGTAGCAGAACATCAGAACGAGCAACATCACTATGCTTTCACAACCATTGTCTCCTGTATTTGCAGGCAGCTGGACTAGCCCTGCCCATAGATCAGTTTCATCTCTAGGTGTAGCTGAGTTGCTCCTGCTTACACCAGCAGTGACTTTGGCTCTTATGATCTTCAGTTTCCATCCCTACCTTAAGAAGCTTGTTATTTTTTTCATCATACTTTTGACTCCTGAGCTGTGCTCCACTCTGGATGAGCATCTGCTGGAGACCCTGCATCAGTACATAAAGCAATTCTCACTTTTTGCCAGAACAGGGCTTTACGTTCATTACTGCAGTAAGTGTGTTTGAAGTGCACCACAGTCCTCTCCTCAATACTATTTTCATCACTGCCAAGTCAATTTAATAAACTCAGTTAATCAGCCCTGTCCCTTTGAATACTTCCTTTCCTGAAGGGAAAGAATCCATTTTAACATTTCAGATATTTAAAAGGTTCTTTCATGCCCAACCTTGGTTCAACATTAATAAAATACATTGTATTCTATTCACTCTGTGCACATGCTGTGTCGGATTTAAGATACAACATCTCATCAAATTTTCAATTGGGAAACAGGCACCTCCAGAACTCATTAAAGTTTCCTCCTCTTCTTACTGCCTTGCCTCAGATGCTGCTAAACAAACATTCTAATGAGAACCAAACAGCAAATGCAGGCAGGGAATGCTGGTGAGAATATCCTGCCTTGTGTCTGATTATTCTCTTTTCAGAAGGGGTGTGTCCATTTTTCAACTCCCTCTCTACAAAAGCAGCTTTTTTCCTCCATTTAATTCCAATCCAGCCCACTCCATTCTTTGAACTGCTCAGCAGCTTCCCTTAAAGTCTTTGAGCTAGAATCTGCTCTATTACGCTGCTGTAAATACAAGGTGTAACTCCAATGAAGTCACCAGCATAACTGAGAGCAGAATTTCACCTCTTAGCTTTGGCTCGGGTCTAACAGCAAGTTCCCATTGTTGTCTCACTCAGTAGGTATAATAAAAAAAACACTCAAAGAGAAAAAAATCATTAGCAGCTTCCTAAAGCCTCAATCTCAGTCATTCCTACTCAGCAGAAGAGATAAAAGCTTAGTATGATGGATAGCTGATATTTTTTAGCCCCGAACACCTTTAAGACTCTAGTTTTGGCACTGAAACCTTGTCTCTAATTATCCTGTTTTAAGCAAAATTAGTGCTTCTGAAAAGTGTAAAGACCAACAGCTTGGAGATTAAGGGCTGGTCTTCACTAGGGGGGGGAGATCGGCTGTAGATACCCAATATCAGCTATGTTAATAACGTAGCTGAAATCGGCATATCTGCAGCCGACTTACCTGCCATCCTCACGGCAGCGGCGGTGCGCTCCCCTGTCGACTCCAGCTTGTGCCTTTTGGCAAGCTGGAGTTCCGGAGTCGACGGGGGCACCGCTGGCAATCGATTTATTGCGTCTTGATGGGACGCGATAAATCAATCGCCAAAAGATTGATCCCTCCCCAGCTTAGTGAAGACAAGCCCATAGGGTATGTTTACATGGCAAACACTCCCACTACTGGCCCGGGTCAGCTGACGGGCTTGCAGGCAGTGGTGCAAGTAGAAATCATTTCTTGCCAGTACTGCACTCACTGGAGGAACACAAGGGGGGGCGTGTGACCCCCCCATGTGACTCCTCCGCACCCCACCCTGGGGACCCCATGCTCTCGCCATCCCCTCTGTCATTCCCTTTGTATATACAAACATCAACATGCTTAACTACTCACTTTCCCCCCAAATAAGTAGTATTTCAGTCTGTTTATATGGAATATGGGAGTTGGGTATATGACTTATTAAAAGACAAATTTTAAGTAGAACCGTACCCTAACCTGATTTATGGTACTGTAACCAAACTTTGCATTTCAATGGGGGATTCAACTTATTTTATAGGAACAGACTCCTGAAACTCTTACCAGTCCACAAAAGTGGTCCAATAGTCATGCAAATAGTCCCATTGTCTTGACTGGGATTGATCAAATGATTAAGGGTTTACTGGATTAGGCTCCAATCTTGTAAATTGTTCTGGATGAAATGGACAATGCCCGAGCTGTTAGATCAGAAGGGGATTCATTAGAATAAAGGTGGGCAGGTGTGTGACAAGTCTTAGCTTCATTTTAAGATGAGGAACATATTTTTCAGCAACATTCTTGGCAGATTCTGGCTTAAGGCCATCAGTGTCCGGCATTATAACCTTCACTTCTAGTTCTCTCCACAAAGCTGGAAAATAACGCATTTGTTTTCTTTGTTTTGCTGCTCCAGTTGCAGTTAACATGCAGGTTAGACTAGTTTGGCTGCAAACAAGAATTCTAGGTACACAGAGGACAACACCTGCTTCCCATCAGGCTGAAGAACTGGGCTGACATCAGATTCCAAACATCCTCTGGTCAATGCAAACAGAGGCATTCCTCTGATGATTTGGACTTGATGTGATGCAGTATGGATGGCATGGATAATTCAGACCAATGGGGAGAAATAGAATTTTTAAAAAAATGTTTAACATCTTCTGTCCTCCCTATCTTTCCCCTCTTGAGGACAAATGTAACAGCACAATACATATGATAACAAACTTAAACAAAGCCTTTGTTTAAGTTTGTTAGCATATGTATTGTGCTGTTAAAGCCATATAAAGAATGAATGTCCTTCCTAACCCCATTCTGCTCCTTCAAGGAGCAGAGTGCAGGCCTCCCCCTCCCACACACAGAGGGAGTGGCTAGTCACAAGCCTTTCCAGTACACCATACCTGCTAAAAATCTCTTGCCAGTACCACGTACTGCAGAGTACTACTCTACTTGCACCCCCGCTCACAGAACTCAGGCTACAGAGCTATAAAATTGCCATGTAGATGTTCAGGCTTGGATTGGAGCCCAGGCTCTGAGACCCTCCCTGTCACAGGGTCCCAGAACTATAAGGGTAGTTAAGCTCTGGAATAGGCTTCCAAGAGAGGTTGTAAAATTAAATTCCCATCATTGGAGGTTTTTAAGAACAGGGACGGTCTAGGGTTACTTAGTCCTGTTTCCGTGGAGGGGGCTGGACTTGGTGACTTCTCTAAGTCCCTTCCAACCCTAATGTCAAGGATATCAACCCAAGTCCTATTATCTTCAGAGGGAGAGACCAGAAAACTTGTGACCCCTGCTGGATCTCTCCAAAAGCAGCCCAACTGCCCACTACTGCTCTGCAGTAATTGCTGCTCTGCAGTAGTTGTTTCTAGTATCTTCCACTGGGCCTGCTGGTCTGAGCACTCAACATTGTAAAGCCCCTGGGTGCTTGGCATAACCTACACCCCCAATCCAGCCTGGGCAGGAAAAGCTTGAAGGATCTGAGAACCTTCTTCTTTTGATGTCTTCTCCATGCCATTAAGCATTCTCATGGGACAGGGAAGAGGAGTTCTCGTATAATACTGGTATTTACTAGCCCAGGGTGAAATCTGAAGCCATTAGGATCACGAGCCACAATGTAAGTGTCACTGAGGAGTCTCCGCTGCATGATAGCAAGGAAAGAATCAGGCAATCTTTGGGATGGATTGCTGGATCATGGAAATGCCAGCCATTCCTCCTGGCCTTCACCTAAGGCAATCAACCACAGTTAGCAGAGAGGCTGCTAGGCCAGCCCATGAAAACAAGGGGTGGGAAGCAAAGGTGCCATATGTCTACCCCCAAAAGATGTTTCAACAAAATAAATAAGAGAGCATCACATATCCATGCTATTTCGTGGAGGAGAAAAGAGTTGGTGTAAGAGAGCCTACCAACAGAAGGAGATACCAACAGTTTCCTCTGACATCTTGGAAAAGCTTTTGCTAAGCACCCAAACTTTGGGATGTTTTTCCCAGATGAACTGAACCTCATTCATCACCTTTTGAGATTCACTGATCACTGAAAATAAATGCCTTCCAAAGCCCCTAGTCTGCAAATTTCTTTCCAACAACATTTGCAATACAAATAACTCAACAACCTGCAGAAGATGATTTATGCCATGCCATCTTTTTCATGCAAATAAATTAAAACAAGAAAATGTAATTTAGAGTCAATTGCATTGTATAATCCTATAAAGAAATGACACTATGCCTGTAGAACTCTGTGTACAATGTGCTGCTGCCAGCACTGCTTGTGATTTAACCGCCCTGAACATAGAGACAAAGACTCTGATCTATTTAGATTTGTATATAAATAAAACCAATCACTGTATGGCTTCAGGCATGTCTGGAAAAGACATTTATTCTAATTTCGGTTTATGCTGGTGTCACTTGATGGAAATGTGGCAAGTTTGAATCCAAGTTAGGAATTGAAATAGACCCAAAAGAATTCAGCAGCACTGAAGATAGTGAATCAAATCAAACCAAACCCAAATCTCTGAAAAATACTTGGGTGAGGGAACACCCTTTCCATCCTACTGGGCCTCCCTGTCTTGCTGAAATTCATAGCAGAGCGTAGGGTGCTTCTTAATAAGTCAGGCAATCTGTGCTAGACAAATTGTCATTTAACCAACATAAGTATAGAAATATACATGGGCTTTACTATTTCAGTTAGAGTGCCCCTGAGTGCCTGACTTTGTTCATTACAACTGTAAGCTTATTTCATACACTATATTCTGGGAGGAGTTGTTCTGGAGAGAGAAGTAGCCTGTTTGGTCAGAGTACCAGTAAATACCGACTCTCCAGAATTTGTATCTTGTGAGTGCCTGTGACCGACAGCAGCTTCTCCCTTGGTATTTGACCCTAAGTCCTTAAACACCGTGGTTAACATTCACATTTCCATTTTTGTTTTGCTTTGTTAAACTTTATCGAACCACAGGAAAACTCCTTTCTCTCTCTCTCTCTCTCTTTTTTTTTTTTTTAAGCCAACTGAGCAGAGGATGTCTCTTGTTCAGTGGAACATACCAGCAGTCACATCTACCTATGACTCTGGTTACAGTACTGTATCCATCTCTTCATTTAGATGGGAAGTGATTTAGCAATGTGTAGCTGTGCACATAGCTAGACACAATGTAAATGTTTCAGGCTCTAAGTTACAGTGAGGGGATGTAGCACATGGCCTAAACAATGTATAAAGAGGACTGTCACAGTACATAAACCCTTGCCAAATGATACTAGTTAAATCTTCATTAACAGCATGTACTTTGATCTAAGCTGTCCACTATTACAAGTCTCTGCTACACTCAAGGGCGCACTGCTGAGGCACCTGGCCAGGCCGAATCAAACGATCGGCTGATAGTTATAGGCTTACAGTAAATTGGTCTTGTTCACAGACAGGATTTTATGGTTTGAGATTCACAGACAAATCATACCAAATTGACATTTTATAAGCTTTTTATCTGTAAAGATCTACAAATTATTTTAACCGCTGCAGATTTCTATCAAATACAGAAATGTACTTTATGTTTACTTTCCCTGCCATTAAAAGGCCAGGGCTTTTTTATTATTAAGAAGCTAAAGCTATTTATATAATAGTGGATCAGTTGGACAAGCGTCCATTTCTTCCGGTAATGACAGAACTCCGTGAGGCAATGTCAGTCCTTGCATAACAATGTTTTGCCATCACAACAGTCTTCTATTGCACCGATAGAGGGTGAATATGAGGCAATTAATCTGGCTCTTGAAAAAAAACCCACCTTTTTACTAAGCATGACCTTGTCAAATGGGCTTGTGGGTTGATTTTCTTGTTTCATCTGCTGTTCTGCATTTTGTTTAGCAAGACATAAAATTAGCATTGGGTGGTTTTGTTTTGTGTTGCTTTTTTGTCTCAGCATGAAAAATTCATGGAGGTAAGGAAGATCCTACAAAGGAGAGAAGTGCAGTCTCATGTTCTAAGCACAGGCCTGGAATCTCGAAACCTTAAGGTCTAGTCAATCTGTGGCCTTAGGCAAAAATCTCTTCACCTCTCTGTTGGTTAAATTAAAGGCCGGTCACAAGACTCTTAGGTCGCAAAGTCTAGTTGCACTGCCATAGGAGCAGACCAGGAACTGTAATGCTGACAGACCCCAGTCAGGGGCAGGCAGGATCAAACCTGGGACCTCAGTGCATGAGTCTCTACTCCATGAGCTAAAAGCCACATGGCCCTTAGCTAAGGCTGCAGAGCAGACAATCTCACTAAGGGATCTCACTGCCACTAGATGGAACAGAACACCACACCCAGGAGGTGTATGGGTTACAGAAGTAGACGGTGACTCAGAAAGTTTAGATTTGCCTCAGCTATGGGAAGCAGGAGTAGAATGAGATACCTTGCTCCAGTTCTATCTGTGGTGCAGTGTATATCCCCTGGCACAGTGCTACTGGAGGCAGAGCCTCTCATTCAAGTCCCTATGCCCCAGTGTAGAAGAAAGAGTATTCACTCCAAGGCAACTGCTTCCCCCTACAGACTCCACTGTTGCTTCATGTATCAGGCAAGGGAAGTAATTCCTTGCAGGCATGCAAGATGGGCCAAAATCTAGTTAGGTGTGTTTCTCTATTTGTAAATTGGGAATAAGACGACTTCCTTGTTTCACAAGATGGTTGAGAGTTATTTGTGAAATGCTTTAAAAGTGAAATCTGTGATAAGTTTTACATAGTGCTATAATCATGCAAAGACCCTTTGGGTCCTCATTTCTCTCCTATCCAACAATAGGCAACAACATTTTAATGAAAGCTGTGGACCAGCTTTTATATTTGCTTAAGCTTTTATCAGTCTACTGTACATTAGAGATGAGTGAATAATATATAGATAATTTATTCAGCAAATTGAGCCTCCTTTTTCTGTTCTGGAATTGTGAGCCATTTACAATTTTCCTGAGTTTGTTATTCAAAACTTGCAAATAATTCACAGTCTATATAGTCAACTAATTGACCAAGGAGAGAGCATTTCAGAAGCTGTGTTGGCTAATTTTGACTCTCACAGGTTATATGGTGTCTCTACTTTCTATAGAAGTAAGAAAGAATAGGAAAGAGCCATAAAGCAACTGAGTTCTAAATAGTTGTATTTTCTAGCTATGTACTAGTATACAAAGCCTAGGTACATATACATACTGTTGCTCTAAGCATCTGATGGTTTCTACGGGAAAAAAAGAGAACCCAATGGAGAGCTACCATACTATTTAAAGGAATACTGCCCAATTCCAATACCCGACAATATTGTTTTTGATCCTTGATTAGATTAATTAGGCTCCCAGACTCATGTTTCCAGTGAAAATACTCATGTTTAGAAGTTTGGTGCTTTGTGAGAATATTCACTAATATTTGTTTAAAATTTAGTATTCCCACAAACAGTTCCATCAATAAAGTCATTTCCTACAACACTGTCAGTAAACAAACACAAAAAGGGCTTTAACGGAGGCCAAGTTGATTTTTTTTAAATGCCAAGTGTACATTCACAGAAAATAGAATTCAAGCTGCGATATCACAGATACTTTATTTTCAGATCAGTAAATACATAATTAAGGGGAAAATGTATATTAAAATGAAATGGGTATAGAGAGTGGCAAGATCCATGGTAAGTTACTGTATTGCAAATGGCTTCATATTGGTTCATGGAAATGTTATTTTAGTGCACTAAATGGTTTTCGCAAATAAACAAATTACCAAGTGCAAAAAGTGCTTTTGGAAAATACATTAAAGCAATTTGCAAATAATTGCTGTTTGCTGGGCTATTATGACTTTGACTTCTGAAGTATAAAATCTCCCTGAGATAATGATGATAATCATGTTGAAAGTAGTTGCCACCCTTTAATCTTCTAAGACAAAACAGAGATCTTTGGGGACTTGGGACCCTGTCACTCGAAGTAAATATCTGACAGGAACGTAATGTGAGTGGAAAGCAGAAAGGTCACCTGTTTGCCTATGCAAAATTCATCAATTTCCAATTGCCATTACATGGGGGCAGCTAGTTCATCCCTTACACAAGTTTCTCATTTAAATAGCCTCTTTGACAATAAAGAAGTTGTCAGAGACATGGTTTCCAGAAAGGCTTTGACTTTCATTGTCTCTCTCCAGTGCTTATTATAAAGGAAGTTCGGGAAAAACATAAGAGCAAAAAGTTAGCTGCTGATAAATCTATTTAAATGAAAGAACAATGAAACAAAGGGTTCATTCTTTAAAAGGAGAAAGGAAAAATATCATTGTTATGGAAGCACCAGTTTAATTCCTCCTCCCATTTTTTAACCTAAACTTATTTAGTTTAAGATGAATACAGTGGTGCCTGTTTCCCCATAATGCACTGCCAACAAGCCTTGAGCAACAACTTCTAAGAGTAAGGGAGTTGTTCATACTGACTTGCATGGGAAAGCCTTCCATTGACTTCAGTGGACAATAGATCAAATCCATTGCATCTATTCAGTCCTTGGGCTTTCTGATGACACTGCCAGCAAGGATACTTGTTAGTATAAATATTGAAATGGACAGCTGCTCACTTTAAAAAAATGAATAGAGACCACCCATTGGTTATGAGAGACTGGCCATTGGTTATGAGAGGGCTAAATCAGCCGCCAGTCACAACAAAATCAACAGCATTTTAACTAACAGCATAGACCCAAATTAACTAATAGTTGAATTACAGTACCTGTATGTGCCCATCAGTAGTACACCAAGAATTAATTTGGCCTTTTTAGTTACAAAGGTTTTGTATCTCATTACCAGTCCTGTGAGCCATGCAGGCTCTGAAGCTAGCTATATTCTAATCTAGTATCTTACTAAGTAACCTTGCTTTTCATAAAATCTTGCATGGTTCTTCTTAAGGATGCTATCGGGAATGTTTTAAAGGTTATTTCATATTTTCTTATCTAATTTCCACAGATGATAATAAAATAATTTGCTAAATACACTGAATTTGAAGATCAAAGTTGTGCAATTTACAAAGGGGGGTATTATCTCAGTTGAACAGATTGGGGAAAAGAAGCAGAGTTCCTGGTTCTCTTCTATCTTGCACTTTGTGCAAATCTATGCAACATAGGTGCAAAATGCTTTTACTGGTGCAAACGAGTGGTGAATACTGATTCTGTAGCACTTTGCGCAGGTATAAATTATACACTGGATGCAAAGCAATGGAGTGTGAGACCCAAGGAGATTAACGATTGGTCCAAGAATTCAAGTGTTGGAGAGCCAAGGCTAGATCTCAGATTTCATGATTTCCATTACTGTGCTCCAATCGCTAGAAAATGCCACTGTCCCTTTTCCCAGTCACTTAATTTTGTGTTAAGGCATAATTCAGAAATGGCTCGGATTCAATCCATTTATGGAGCTGAAAGACCTTTAGCTGAAGCAGCTGATCTTAGAGCATTACTCAGGACTAAAAACAAAGAGAATTTTCTTCTACTTTCAGTGCTCTGACTGAGGTCCATAAACAAATCAAGCATAAAATGTGCTTTGCAAAAGTGAATTATGGTAATTAGAAAGTAACTTCTTTGCTGAGATATGATGGTGTAAGTGAACAGCAGATTCTCAAGCCTATATTTGCCACCACATTAATACTTTACTGATTACCTCTCACATTTATTCTAAATATTTCACCAACCTAAAAAATAGGGCGATTAGAACATAAGCTCTTTGGGGTAGGCACTATGTCCACTTCTATTTGTACAGCATCTAGTGCAATGGCGACCTGAACTTGGCTTGAGTCAGAGCCCTACCTTGATATCAATAATATATAAACACAAAACAGTGATATTAATAATGTCTGAGAAATTAGAGTGAAGCTATTTGGAATGGAAATAATGAGAGGACATCTCATCAACCCATCCAACTCAGCCAGCTCCTGACAAGTAAAATGATAATGGCAAGAAGTTTAGAATAACGAGGAGCTACTAACATTAGAAAAATTGTAATGGGGGAAAAGGAGGGAGGGAAACAGTACTTAATGGTGGTATTGAGCCGCAAAGGAAAACCGTTCATCCTGAACAATCACAAAAATCACCTCTTAGCAAGGACAATAAGATGCTTTAAAGTGCTCCCAAAAAGAGAACCAAGAAAGGAGAGAGCTTGGACCGGTCATTACTGGCTGAAGGAGGAGAGTTTAGGCCCCACATTTCCATGGCCATGTCACAGGGATCGCTCACCACTGGGATACCTCTTTGTGGCTATCTGGGGAATCAGGTCTCATCCAATCTGGTGAGCCGTCTGTCGTTCACTTGCCCCGTGGCCTCTCTCTGTCTGACTTGGGGTGCTCTCTCTTAATGACTCAGCCCACCCGCTAGGTCACTACACTAAAATATTAGATACATGGCATAGCTATGGCTTGCCTGGCTCCACTGGTTTGGGTTCAGAGGGCTTAGGCTGGGCAGCTAAAAATTGCTGTGTGGACATTTGGGTCCAGGTGGAGCCTAGGCTCCACCCATTGCAAAGCCCCAGAGCTCAGACTCCAGCCTGAGCCCAAATACCTGCATGGCAATTTTCAGCCAAATCCCTGAAAGCCAGAGTCAGCAGACCCAAGGCAGCCATCAGTGTTTAATTGCTATGTAGATGTACCCTATTTAATTCCCCCTTCTGCAGTACTAAACTCCTTCTGGACTAGCTGTCATAGCAAACTATCCTGTGCCACTTCCCAGGGGCTGGTAAAGGTATCCAGGCCCACCCCTTACTCTAGGTTTCAGGCTAGGAACCCTACAATCAGCAGTCAAGGTCTACAGATCTCTGTCTTCCAGCCTCACTGTTCGTTCCCTGGGCTGCTTCCTACTCCATCTCTTACAAGCCTTTTTCCTCACCCTTTTGGGTAAATCCCTCCCTTAGGGCCAGGATCCCAATGCTGTCTAGCTCTTATGCCCTTCCCTGGTGGCGTTCCTCTTTTCCCCTCTATAAGCTCAGAGAATACCTGGTAGTTTCCCTACGGCAGCTCCTTCCTGCTGCAATCTTTTCTGAATTTATGCCTTTAGCAAGCTTCTCCCCCAGCTGGGCTTTAACAGCCATTAGTAATTTCCAGCCAAGCCACTCTCCCCCAAGTGCAGCCTATTAAGTCAATTGGCCTTACTTGTGCCACCTTAACCTTCAGAGCTGGTATGGGGTGAACACACCATCACAGGCAGAACAGTGAAGTTAATGGGAACTTCAAAATTAACCCTCCCTATAAATTCATTGGTTACAATTTCAATTAATAAAACTATAATGTGCTGGTATTACAGAGCCATGCCCTTGTAAATAAATTGAAGCAGTTGCACCAAAACTCACCTATATTTGCTAGAATGCTATTGAAACTGGACATCATATTAGTCTTCACTTCCTGGTCTGAACTCTTTGTAATGTTGCTCTGTGCTGTTAAATATTCACAGTGTTCCACCCTAAAGTTCCCAGCCTTTGCACAGAAGGTGAAGCTATTCCATAATGCATATTAAATGTTTTTGAGGTCCTTAAAAATGCAAAGCACTATATAAACTAAGATGTTTCTCTCATCTTTAAGGAGTTAAATTTTATTTTCCAATATCATGTGATCAAACATCCTCACAGGTATGAAAATTTACCTTAATATCACCCCATTACTCTTAGTTATACTTTTACATCTGCCAAATAACTCTTCCCAGCCTTGATATTTCCAGCCTTCAAATACTTGTAAAAAGTTCTACTTCTTATGTCATCATTCTGCCAAGCCACATATATTTAATTCTTTTAGACCTCATAAATCCAACCAGACCTTTAATCATTTTTTTGCTCTTCTAATAATTAGTTAAATTATTATTTAATATGCAACAATGACCAATTTATTAATAATAATTATTATTGCTATGGGTTATTAATATAATTATGATTAATTCATTATTGCTTATTTTGACCTTTAATTATTTTTGTTGCTCTTTTCATTATCTCCATCTTTCTGGGACTGAAGTGCTGAATAACTCTTCTAAATGTGGTGTCACAAGGCCCACAGAGTGAGAGACGACCATCTCCCTCTTCCCTGATATTATACCTCTGTTTATGCAGCCTATAGTCACATTGTCCTATTCTGCTACCATATCACATTGAAAGCTAGAATTTAATTTTCTCTTGACTATCTAACCAAAATGTCTTTGGGGATTTCTGTTTTCCACGTTTTGCTATGTCCTTAATTCCTTTATGACCTCATCACTATTTGAATCTCTCTCTATAATTGAGAAGTAGCAGCAACAATCTCTCTCTCTCTCTCTCTCTCTCTCTCCCATTCCAACAAGAAAAATAGCTATGTGTGTGAAGTGTACACACATGTAAAGGCCTCACTGAGGAAGAGCCAACCACCAACTTGCGCAATGGACACTTGACAAAATTAATGTACTTAGTGATGGACACTGGGGGAAATGGGAGGCGATGTCATTCAGTCATTCAATTTTTTGAAAAATTATCCCAGACCTCAAAATTTTTACCACAGACACTTCTGTCTGTGTACGGACACATTGCTGACCCCTGGAGCCTAGTCAAACTAGATCAGTATTGTTCATTTTCATTTAATATCTTCAGGTTATCCTTCCTGTGAAAACAGCCTGACAAGCCTCCTCTGATTCAGTGATATGGTGTTCTGGTCACTGACAAGACAGACTAGTTTAGTCGGCACTTCCACATTCCTACAGGCCAGCAGTGGAAAGGACACAGCCAACATTTTTTAAAAGTTTGCACTAGAAGTGTTGCCAAACCTTATGGTTTGCTGGAGGAAGGAAAAGCTGTAGGTTTGGACAGATGAATAGATAGTTGATGCAGCCATAAAAATATGTTAATTATCCAATGGATCATTCCTGCACTTTGCATTCTGTCCTCTTCCTTTTTTGGATTGTCAAAGACAAACTCAAATACTTCAATTCAATTACAATACAGTGCCTAGTCTATTCATTTTGAATGGTGAATGATTGACTTATTCTTCAGGTTACGTTATCTCAACTGTGGAGCAGGGCTCAACTGATGCCATAAAGATCCCAAACAAAATTGACGGTTTGTTGAAAATTAGCCAATAGCTGCCTAGAGAGGAGCCTTTTTAAAATTAAAATTGGTATTTAACATACATTATTTATATAGCTAAGTTATTTATGATCGGACATGCTACCTAATAGAAATGCTGTACAGTGTGACTTTGTAATAAAATATTTTATTTTATTTTGTTTTCGTTTTTTAAAACAAACCAGAACATTGTGCTGCATAAGCAGAGAACGATTGCATAAGAAACTAGAAAACAAATAGATAGGCAAGGTTTGAGCTGAACACTGCTCAGCTGTGTCCTAAGGCAAAAAAAGCCTGTAAAAGAAAAGGTTTATAGGCAGCAAGACATGCTAAGTAGAAAATTAATGCTGAGATATTTTCTGTCTCAAAAAGTATGACCAGGGGATACAGGCAGTGCTTAATTTGTGCCAGGACTTAGTCAGTGGCATGTCTGGACTTATCACATCAGTTATGAATGTTAAAAAATTGCTTCAGCCCCTGCACCTGTTTCATTACAAATTAAGCACTGGATACAGGCTTTGTTCATTTACTATGTCTCCATTCATTTTACCAGCACAACTGGAAGACTTCTGAATTGATTTTACACTAATGTTAATCCCACTGACATCAGAGGAGTTACTTTTGGTTTCCTTGTGTCAGTAAAAGCTAAGACATTGATAAGATTGTCAATAAAGCTACTGATCAGAATCAATTATGATGCTAGTTTGTGTTATATAGACACCTGTCCACTAGGAACTGCATTTAGGCCACGAACTCATTTCAGAAAGGCTGCGGAACAGCTGTCAGATGGTAATGATTTTGGTCAGTACTGATCCAGACCAGATTCTCTAGTGGCCTAAAGATAAACAGTTCTGTAACCCATCATTAACCCTCTGAACCATTCATCCCCTCAACTAATGACATGTTAATATTCATTAAGATGTACTGCTTTAGTCTGTGCTTACCAAACAAGTCCTAGCTGCTGCTATAAACTCACAGCAAGAGGTTGATGCCCAGGGATTAGTGTGTCAGAATAAGCTATTTCTAAAGAGCTGGAGTAACATTAAAGGGGTTCTACTAGATATGCATAGCAACTGTTTCATTAATCTCACTTGCGTTAAACTTGCCTTAATGGGCACCAATACATAACCCTAAAATAGATAGATTAAGGTGCCACAGTTTGCAGATTATATAGATTTAATGACGAATAAGAGTGAGGTAGAGTTGATGGTTATGTTGAAGAGGTTAAGAATTAGTGAATCAGCATGCAGATGGATGTAATGAACTACCTTAGCTGTGCTTCTTAAAGTATTAGACCACTCTTAACTTAATACTGTCTGATACATGCTTTGAGCCTCTATCGGTTTCAGAATGTCTAATAGTAACCAATACTTGCAAGGAGAACGCAAATGAAAAACAGTTTAACTGGGGATCCGAAAAATCACTTGTGTGTTCTCTCCCTCTCCCTTGAATGCTGATAGACATTACAAAATTAAGCTGGAGAACCTCAGAGTTTATCTAAGGAGAAAAATTATAGCTCTTATAGGAGATACATGTACTGAAGACTATACATGTATACAGAAGGGGACAACAGAACAAAGATCAGGAGTATCCTGTGGACAGAGACAGCATTCATGTCATCAAGAGTTTGAACACTCAGCAATATACAAGTGATGTCAAGAAGAATCAAACTCCAGCAAGAACCTTAGCTGATGAAGCAGAACTGAATATGAGATTAATTTGTTTGGGATTTATGATGGATAAAAGTTGTGATACCTATCCAGAGTCCAGTACCGGGCTCACACTATTTCAGTCAACTGACAGACCAAAGGAAATATAGCCTACATGTTCCCCAGGAATATATTTTTAGCAAGTGCTCTAAACCCACACATTACAATGCTATATTTCCAGGGTAAACTTTCTATATGACTTCCCACTAAGACAAGAATTACTGGTCATTTCTTGAAATACATATACGGCATATTGGTCTTTCGGTTGACCTCTGTGTAGTGAATTACCTTTCACTCTCAAAACACACAAGACAAGACAGACAATGGCCCACATTCTTCCATGATTTACAGCCTCTGGAATCCCACTGAAGCCAATTTAGGTTGCATAAGATGCAAGTCAGGAGAATTTGGCCCTTTAAATTTAACCCATTCCAATGTTTTTATAAACAGCAATCACTCACACTTGAGCTAACACCTTGTGACAACATTCTGAGACAACTTTCGGCAATGATTTTGACATTTTTAGACTCATCACTAGTCTAGGCAAATATAGTAAAAATAACAGATGTGGTTTCTGGTATGAAGTAGACTGCAGCCATGGTGTAGTAAAAAGGCAACATATTCTAATGCTGCAAACTTCTAGATGAGAAACTTACACACTTAAACAGCAGGAACTGCACTCAGATAAAGAGGGGCGCCCCCCATGTGTGCCAGCAGGCTGGGCATAAACGCTGCATATGGACCACCGGGATGCCTGTTGTAGTGTTGGCTGTATTATTGTACAAAATGCAACTCACTGTGCCAGGCTTTGTCCTCAGTGTATCCAGTCTCCAAACAAAAGACTCCCTCAGTTGGTGAATTCTGCTTTAATTCCCAGCTACAGTGGAACCTCAGAGTTACGAACACCAGAGCTATGAACTGACCAGTCAACCAGATATCTCATTTGGAACCGGAAGCACACAATCAGGCAGAAGAGACAACAACAAAAAAGCAAATACAGTATAGTACAGTAGTATGTAAAATACAAACTACTAAATAAATAAAGGCAAAGCAGCATTTTTCTTCTGCACAGTAAAGTCTCAAAGCTGTATTAGGTCAGTGTTCAGTTGTAAACTATAACGTTTTGTTCAGAGTTATGAACACCTCAGGAGTGCAGGTTGTTGTAACTCTGAGGTTCTACTGTACCAGTCATTACCAGATACAGAACCAAGACAGTTTTTCCTAGTCTTTTGAAGAATCAGTTTGATTAATTGAGAAAGATAGTGTTGTTAGGAATATAGCTAAGCCTCAATGGTCCATCTATATCCTATATTGTTGATGGTGAGCTACACCAGATGCTTTAGCAGAAAACAATGAAAAATTCCCATAATGCACTTGGCAACTTGTGCGCAAGTGTACCATGAGGAAGAAATATTTCCCTGGTCCTAGCTGGTTATCAGCTCAATCCCTGAAGCACGATGATTGATGGCAATTGTATTTTTTATCCCAGCTAGTGACAACTGCACATGCTATTAGAAGAACATAGGAATTATCATAACAGAAATAGAATAGTGTATGGTCCATTAATCACACTGGACTCTTAAGGTGACAGGCAGATGACATGCAGCAAGTTACTATATAGACAAAAACACATATCTTCATACCTGTATGTGTATTTATAAATGCATATGTATAGCCTCATGTTACATGTGCATTTACATATATATTCACACACAAGCTCAAACAAATATTAACACAGAATGAAACTAGCTCTCAAAATTACTGATAAAAGCAACAATTAATAAATAAGCACATATTTTCTAGAAGTGGAAACTATTATTGTGGCTTCACTGCCAATAATCTAATCTAATTTTATGGCAGAGGCTGCAATAAAGATATAGGGCTGCCACATGTCCAAAAGAGTCACTCTTCTGTGTAAAAGGAACAGAATGTAAGTTCTCATTTAGGTTAAATATGCTACTGATGAGAAAGCAAATGTGTCCTGACTGGTCACAACCAGTTAGTGAACATTTCATTTTGGCACTATCTGACCTCCTTAGAAATGTTCTCATTATGGAGAGCAGTATGTTTATATCTTGCAGATTTTTTGTGTATTATCTCTAAGATGTGGCCTTTCCGGTCCTTCCATAGAACTAAATCTCCCATCATCTCTAATCTTGATTACTGCAACATCCTGCTCTCTGGTCTTGTCAAATGTAACCGTGCCTTGATTGTATGCAGCTATTGCAAAGGTCATATTCCCAGCCCATTTCTTTGACAATTTCACTACAACTGGGTGACATTTTTAACTCAAAATATATTTTCAGCAACACATACAGATTCAACTATACCAAAACATTTAACAAATTCATGTCAGTTTTACCAAATTCTTTCAGTTGAAAAAAATCCAATTTTTTTTTAAAAAAATCAAAATGTTGTGACATTTTCAAAATGAAACGTTGATTTTTCCACTCAAAATGACTTTTCATTTCAAAATTTCCTTTAAGTTGAATTTTTAAAAAAAGAAAATTAAAAGAAAATGTTCAAAATCTAAACAAAATTTTTTAGTGTGGGTTGAACAAAATGTTAAGCTTCACTGAAAATAACCCCCCCTCCCCCAGCAACTTTTCTGAATCATGGGAGAACCAAAAAAAAAATAATCAATTATCCACCCAGCTCTACATATCACCATTCTCTTTGCATCCCTTCACTGGTGCATCCTTCTTTATCTCATTGAACATAAAACTACTTTGTCTTTACTTTCAGGCCCCTCCATGGTCTATAACCACCCCATGTACCATCTCTCAGTCACTACTGAGATGTTGATGCCCACTTCCAATCAGCCCAGGATGCTGGCCTCTGTATCTATTTGTTAAATTTTTAAACAAGCACCTTCATGGTTTCTCCAAGGTGGCTTTCACACTTGGAAGGAGCTCCTCATAAATATCTGCAAAACTAATTCACTATCCACCATCAAAACCCACTCCCCCAAATTCTCTTTTGCTGTGATGCCTACAACAGAAGTTGACAACATCTAGGCACCTGGTGAGCTGAGACCACTATCATGCTTACCAATACCGTCTCATTGGTTCCTTACACTCCCCTATCAGTCAGTCTGTATCCATCTGTGGTCTCTTGTCTTATACATAACTTGTAAGCTCTTTGGGGCAAAGACCATCATTTTGGTCTGTGTTCGTATAGTACTTATCACAATCGGATCCTAGTCCATGACGAGAGCTCCAAGTTACTACAGTAATATCAATAATAACTATAACTTGTTATCACTAACAGAATAACTAGGTAGATTAAGCACTGCACACACTTACTTACATGAGTAAAGGCTGTTCATGTGAGATAGAGCTTGCAGGCTTGGATCCTCAGGTAGAACCATTAGGGTTGTGAGTTCAATCCTTGAGGGGGCCATTTAGGGATATGGGGCAAAAATGGGATTGGTCCTGCTTTGAGCAGGGAGTTGGACAAGATGACCTCCTTCCAACTCCCAAGGTCCCTTCCAACTCTGAAATTCTATTTTCAATCTACTTCCCACGGTCAGAGAGATTCTATATGGGGCACCAAATCTATAAGGAGCACCAGACCAGCAAGCCTCAGTGAAGGATGCTCAGTTTGAAGATCATTCCACTTCTGAGTCCTTCAAGCACATCTGGGGAGTCTGAGAAGAAGTGTTTGTCCAGAGGTTCTCAAAACTTCGGGGATCCAGGCCCCATTTCATCTTTATGGACCATCAGGGAAAGTGTCTAAGTTATCATCAGTAGGATGGGGAATAACTTTATAGCATGAGTAGTTGCTCTAATAAGCTGAGTAATAACCATCACAGCACTCAGTCACATAGATACGCAAGCAACACAGGCTAGAAATATTTCATCTTTAAAATGGAATGTTATTTATAGAAAAACATTCTTATTTGGTATAGTATACAGCATGTCTTCTGTACATTTACAAAGAAATTATTCTGGGCTACATAAAACTTCACAATACATATTCTGCTGGAAGGATTAAATGACTTTGAAATAGATTCCCATTAAAGGAAAAGTTACTGTTGCTTCACAGTAAATACTTGTAAAGTAATGGCTTACCAGTGGAAAATTGGAGCTTGAAACAAATCTGAAATGTAAACAGAAACTTACAACATTGGTCTTGAAATATGCACACACAGACATTACCATCTTGAAATTTTAATAAAAAATATTCCTTACTGAATGGATTATATGGTTTTTACTCTATGCTTGTGATACACAGGACCACAAGGCTCCAACTGAATTTTTCAAAGCAGTCAAAATCATTACAACATTAAAGGCATTATAAAAGTCACCGGCTCAAGTACATTTTGGAGGTTAAGGGCTCAGAGGCAACACTTCTGGATCTCTAATTCTTTCTAACATTAATTAGTATGTGGTGCTAAACTCCTAACCCTGTCTTTCTCATCTGTTAGTCCAATTGATTGCCACATTACACAAATATATATTCACTTCTGGTGACCTAGGTTCAAATCTTACTTTTTAGGTCCCAATGGGCGATGAGTTTTATGGAATCATCTCAGTCACTAGTGCATATTTATTAGCATCATAAACCAAACACACAATTTTATACAACTGATGGTGTCTCACCTCAAGGGAAGCCCCGATAAATGACAAATAGGGGAATAATGCAGGTTCTGAGTGAAGTGCACTGGTAGAGTTTTTCAAGGGAAACAGGACTGGAAGAACTGGAGTGTGGGATTGTGGCTCAGCTGTGTGTGGAAGCTTATAAAACTTCCATCTATGCTATGCCTGTCTCAGAGTCTCCGGGTCTGATTCTCCTCTCACTCCAGTGTAAAGCAGAAGTAATCACTTCCGTTAACATTAGCAGACTTATACAAATGTTGAACTGGTGTGAGAGAATCAAATCCTGTGCCTTTTCTTTGTCTAGCACTTAATTTTCCTTTTTTCCTCCCATTTAAGAAAACAGCAACCTGAACTTACAGCTTTTGTAGCTTCAAGCAACACATCAATATCTTTTACAGCAACATTAAGTATGCTGAAAAATAAAGAGGGTTTTTAATAAGACAGTGATTTGCTGTTGGGAAGTGATAGTTTATATGAGTTATTATTATTGTTTCTAGAACAGAACTTTGACACTCACAAAGAAGAAGAAAACATACCATCAAGAATATTGATTTTACAAACATGCAATTTATCAAATGACACAAATCAGCTAAATGACATGAAAATATCTCTGGAGACTTCATAATGTCACCATACAATCCTGCTAGTATTTGACAGATATTGGGTGAAGAGAACTGCTTTAAGCTAGGCAGGGTTCTATTATGGGATAAGAAATTATTCCATCACTTAATATCAGCTATTTTCTCACCTCTTCTGGGAGTTTTTCTTCACAGTTGTTAAACTGTTGACACACTGTTCTATTCCAGTTAAAACTGTCTCTCCTTCTGGAATGAAGGCGTATCTTTGTTTTCTGCAGCAGAAGGAAATGGAGAAATCCCCATTTTAACATATCATGCAAAAGGGTGAACTATGGAACATCCTGCAAATGGAAGAATACACGTGCCTTAAAAATTTTTTATATGATATGACATGACACTATTTGGCGGTCTTTGATAGGAGATATTATTGCAACTCCATTTGCAGGACTTAGAAAGGGTTATCTCTGCTCTTGTCTCCAGCATGGAATCTCATTCTCAGAGGACAAGCTAACAGGTCCGAACTAGGTCTTTATTAATAATACAGGAAAGGAGAAGCCATACACTGAGGTACGCACAGCAAGCATGTGCAAATCCCACTGACATTCCTGGGAATTGTATATGTTCAGCAACTGTAAGCACTTAAACACATGCTTGATTTAACTACTGTGATGGGATTACTCATGGTAGTAAAGTTAAACACATGTGTAAGTGTTCCCCATCCCTCATATGCTTATTGTCATCTTACATTGTAAGCTCTTTGGAGCAGGTACTGTGTCTTCCTATATATTGATATATTGATATAGTACTCTGCCCAATTGGGCCCCCACCGTGAGTATTAGAGTAACAGAAAGAATAAATAATACCTGGAAGAACAAAAGCAAGGGCAAACTGCAACAAGAAAACTATCTCAATGCCACTGCTTGCATCCGACGAAGTGGGTATTAGCCCACAAAAGCTTATGCTTCGATACTTTAGTTAGTCTTTAAGGTGCCACAGGACTCTTTGTTACCATCTCAATTCTTGTGCTTTGTGAACCTTATTCACTTGTACTTTAAGATTTTGAAAAAGGTATATTAACAGGTAGTACAGTATTTCATGGAGCAGAATATGATCTCAGTTACATTTGTGTAAATCAGGCATAACTCACTTTAATTCATTCAGCAAGGCTACTTTAGAACTACACTGGTATAACAGATCAAAATGTAGCTCAGTATTTGTAATAAGGAAAGGCTCAGCGCACGCATACTGAATGGCCGCAGGCAGCATTGCAATTTGGTTTTATGAGATAATTTAATTGTTAAAATTTTTATCAGTTCATGGGAGGAAAAATAAAGTGAAGTAATCTTAATTTTTCCCATTTTTATTCAGTTCCATTCCATTTTATTCAGTTTCATCACATAAAAAGAATTCACTTTTTAAAAAAGCTTGGCCTATTTTTGAACATCATTAATATCATTTTTTATACCTAGCAATTGAAAATGAAGAGACCTTACACTAATTTTTTATTTGCTCACCAATGCATTAAATCCAGTCTAAATGTCATAGGCCAAATTTTTCTAACGGTACTTTTGACATAGTTGGACTATTGCACTAAAATTATGAGAAAGAGTCAAACTTTTCTCATGAAGAGAAAAATATTCATAGCTATATAACTAATTATGCATATTAACTATTTTGATAACCTTATTTAAAAATGTAAAAGCTACCTTTTAATAAGATATCAACTCTATACATTCAAAACCAAGAAAAGGAATCACTGAAACAAAATTAAACTGATATATAAAATCTAAGCAGCACTACAAAGCTTATTCCCCTATGGAAAGAACTAATTGGTTGGATTTTTTCTATATACTGAGTTCCCTTTATTTAAGTTGCTTTGGGAGAAAATGAAATGTCATATGAGAACATTTCTTTTTTTAACAGTTGAGATGATAAAACAAAATCTCAGACATACTATTTTCATGCACATCAGATTCTGATAAGTCGCTGCTCTTCTGGGACAACCCAGAACTTAAACAGATGAATTGCAAGTGTTATGAAACATATCTAATGCCCATCACAAGAAATGATGCCTTATAAAAAAAGTTACACTCACACGTCCTAACAATTTAGCAAACTCTCGTGAACATTTTGAAGGCTAAAGCACCACATTTCAAGGGAATATGTTACTCTGGAAGAGAAGTAGTTATACAGACCTGATTTAAACCTGTAATATTTTTCTTCTCTCCAAAGTTTTTCCATCTCCATACGTGATCATTGAAAGGAGTGTTGGGATGTAAACATTATGCATTAAAAAAGATAAGGAGAGAAGGCAAGAGCTAAGCAGTAACACTATTAAAGTGAGGTGATGTAATCTGGAAGATGTACTATGAAGAGATCTATAAAGTACGTTCATAGACAATTTTCTGATCAAAATTGTACCTGGACAAAAAAAGAAAGAAAGAAAATAAATAAATCTATACACACATAGTTTTGCTTTTGATTGGTCAGAATTTTGGCCAAAGATTTTTCAATTTATTTTTTATTCAGAACTGTTTTGCCCATCCCTACCCAATTAATAACAAACATGATGCAATTAAAATTCATTACAAATAAACTCATGTGGAAATTTTTCAAAGGTCTAAATGGGAGTTAGTAGCTCAACTTTCATTGACTTTCAAAGGCAGCTGGGTGCCTAACTGGTCTGGTTGTCTTTGAAAATCTCCCTTTTGATCTTTTAAACAAATTTTACTCTTATTCAACACTGGTGAGGCCACATCTGGAGTACTGTGTCCAGTTTTGGGTCCCCCACTACAGAAAGGATGTGGACAAATTGGAGAGTCCAGCAGAGGGCAATGAAAATGATCAGGGAGCTGTGGTACATGACTTATGAGAACAGCTGAGGGAATTGGGCTTGTTTATTCTGCAGTAAAGAAGAGTGAGGGAGATTTGATAGCAGTCTTCAACTATCTGAAGTGGGGTACCACAGAGGATGGAACTTGGCTGTTCTCAGTGGTGGCAGATGACAGAACAAGGAGCAATGGTCTCAAGTTGCAGTGGGGGAGGTCTAGGTTGGATATTAGGAAACACTATTTCACTAGGAGGGTGGTGAAGCACTGGGTTACCTAGGGAGGAAACTCCATCCTTAGAGGTTTTGAAGGCCCGGCTTGACAAAACCGTGGCTGGGATGATTTAATTGGTGCTGGTCCTGCTCTGAGCAGGGAGTTGGACTAGCTGACCTCCTGAGGTCTCTTCCAACCCTAATCTTCTATGATTCTATGAACCTTGGCCACTGGGAGCTACGGGTGGCCGTGCCTGTGGACAGTCAATGTAAACAAACTGTCTCACGGCCCGCCAGTAGATTACCGTGTGGCCCTTAGGTCGCAGTTTGCCCACCATTGCCTTAGATCATTTTATTTTCTCTATAAAGCTGTGACAAAAAAAATGTCTACTAATTCAGCAATGAATGAACTCTTAGAATGTTCACTGGCGTTAAGCACATCCTACTAGTTTGCTATGAGTAGGAAGGGAATAGGTCTCTCTCTCTTATAACCGTAAGATGGGCGTCTCTGTTTATCTTAAATGGAGCCGGTAATTTCTTTGGCTACCAATAATCCCAGTCAGTTTGTGGATATTATTTGTGTTAAGATGCCAGTTTGCATTTGAAAAAAATCTATATATTACTTGACTGAAATCAAGAGGATATATTTGTTGCATATACACCTACATACTGTAGAACCAGTGCATCTGGCTCCAGAAAATGGTGATGATACAGTGCTTTTTGATAACTGTTGCCAGTTATCTCAACAAATTGCCAACACAGTGTCCAAGTGCCATTGTGTCGGAGTAGAAGTACTTCAACATTTTGTCTTATGCAAAGTAATAAAAGTACTTTTACAATAAAAATGGCCAGTTCCACAATATGTGATGTATACTCAGTAACACACACCTTTTTATTAGGAGTTTAAACACCAGAATAGTAGAATTACTGCTTAGCATGGTACTAGGGGAAGTTAAGTGAGAGTATTGGGCTGAAAGTAACAATTAAATCTAAATGCTATTTCAGAGAAAGATCCTTGAATAGCAATGAAATCTATTAGACCATGAGGTGTCTCCCAGAGGAAGGGCTGAAGCCCCATTTTAAACTGGATTGGAAGAGGCATTAGAAAATATAATGAAGGCGCAATCCTGCACTGGCAGAAGGATGAAGGCCTCTTCCACCTCAGGTTCTGTATGTCAAATTAAACATACAAACCACACAAGAGGTAGGAGAGAAATAACAATATCAGCTGAATGCAGAGTCCCATAACAACCTGCAGGCTCAGGGCAGATACAGGCTGAAGGGCACAGCCTGAGGGGGAGCACACAGCAACAACTTTAATTGTTGCTTTGCTCCTGAATGGAGCAGCAAGAACTCCCTGTGGTATTTTCTGCCAGATATCAGTATGTATTCTAGAGGAGAAGGTCAGGCAACACACAACCCCTCAGCAGGATGGCCATCCTATTTCTTGGGGTTAAGGATCATTAGTGGGTGCACTAACACAGCCTAGCACTCGAAGGCTCTTCTTAAATTCACCCTTCTAGTCCCAATATTTTGGCACAGAATGAGATAGGATTTAATGGGAGGGGTCACATTCTCCTGTATCAAATCAGTGCAGCTCTTTTGAAGCCAGTGAGTTTGTGCCAGTGTAAGAGGGGACTCATGATCTATGTGTCTGCAAAGCTCTCATTGTCTATATATTTTACAGGTGCTACCTTAAGGGGAATTTGAGTGATGTCTATTTTTATAGATAAGTCTCATAATTAACCACTGAGATTAATGTGGTGTTGTTTTTTTTTGCCAGTGAACGGTTTCCTTAAAAAGTTAGAAGGGTGATTTTTATTTTCCTTCTTTCCCAGCATAGCTGGAGGTAATGACAGTGCATAGGTTTATCAAAAGGGACAAAAGCAAAATGTTCATTCCCACAGTAAGAGAACATAATTTACATTTCAAAACAAGAGGAAAAAGGTCTGAACAGATGAGAGATACCAATAAAATGGGAAACATTTCCCCTCGGCAGGCGAGAGTGGATGATCTAGTCAAGTGCTGACAGTGAAATTAATTTTAATATAGTGTTTATTTCTCCCTCTTCCATAACAATGAGTGTGTATATATTCACACATACACACACACACAAACCCACATACATGGCCAGATCCTCGGCCAGAACACACAACAGCTACACCACAGTGCTATAAAGGGGCCATCTAACCGGTTTAAATGATCAGATAAGTACTAACTTCTCAGACTAGCCGTAAGTCGGTGAAAGTCTATCGTCTGTGTTATTCATTTATTAATGATCATTTCTGGCTTTGTATTCTGTGAATGGGGTAACATTAACTTTGTCAGCCAGTGGCATTAAATAATACTTTACACTCAGCTACTCAGTAAGTCAAGAAAAACAAGAAACCCGAGTTCATGGGCCAACCCCTGGAAATAAGCCTTTAACCTGGCCCTAAAATGCTTTCAATACAGGCTTTTGCAGCAAGCTTGGTAGGCCAAGTTCAGACTAATTGGGACCAATGGGTGTCTGAAAATAGTTTACTTTGATTATTCACTGCTCATGGCAAGGGGCTGGTCACTTCAGGTATGAGAGGTTGTTTCGTCTCACTGTATAGGTGACAAACTTTTAAAACACATGCTAAAGAATAGCTAATAGCCCACTCACTGCTGGTGAGAAGGCTAGAAATTGAACTTTGACAAACATTTTCATAAATGCCAGGAGGTTGCCTGAATACCTGTGAACTGCTGATAATAGGATTCTACAATGAACAGCAAACTAAACTTGTCAGTTTCAGTTGAGGAACGTACTCACTAATGTTGTGTCTTTGCCAAGTCCTTGCTCCATGCACTTGTGACCCTTCTGCCATACTAGCTACTTGTTTTGAGCCATCTCCTTTAATTAATGCTACCACACCAGTTAACTAATATGCCACATCATAAGTCATACTTGAAACATGACAAATAACTTGCCTTCCAGCTACTGATTTATCCCACCTACTAGGCAAAGTAGACAAGATGTTTCTGGCATGTCCTGAAGCAAATGAATAACCAGCATGAATCCTATTTGTACCTTCTAATTTTAATATAACGATGTAAGACTGAATTAGGTTAATGTAAAACTAAAAATAGCTGCTCCCCTTATCAGAATCATACACTAATTTTGACATAAGCCAACATTTGCTTTTATTAGGAACCCACAGGAGCAATTTATCTAAATTATGTTCCAACACAAAATTAGCTGGGTCTCTTGCTTGCTCTTGTTTTGAATCTTCTTGACAGAATTTTCAAAACCAAATTAAGAGCTACTAAATGTATTATGAACCTGCCTGCTGTCAGTCAGCAAAATCAATGTCAGGAGTTCTCAGATTAACCCAACCAATCAGGTTTTCTCAAGTGTCATGAGTAAGAGCAAGTGGGTGTGTGCCTATTTTTAAATGTTTGTCTCTGCATGTATCAGAGCACCATAAACTCTTTTTTTACTGTTGAAATAGACCAAAGAGGACTGGTGCATTTACCCCAAAGCTAGAACAAATATAAAATGGCAGCATTTTGAGCTGTGCTCCAAACAGGTGAGGTTGCCTGAAGAACAGAATGAAATTCAAAGGCATGAGACAGAATGTTTGAAACAAAGGGTACGTTTTTCCTTGGATCTGATAGGACAATAAGGGGCTTTTAAAACAAAATGATGTACCTCTCCTTCCCGCAGAAGAGCATGTTCACGTCATAAGAGAAAACCTGTTTGCATGTCATTCTGAGTGCAGGTGTCATTTATTCACACCAGGAAGCATCACTCACATACACCATTTGATTCTCCCTTTTTTTATACCCATTTTCCAGATGGACTGACTGAGGCCCAATGAAGTCATATAATTGGCTGAGTGTCCATTCACATATGTCATCATATCTTTGGACCAAATTTATCCCTAGCATAACGCCACTCCGGCTGGATTGCTGGTGTTAGTGGAGTTATACCAGGAGTGGATTTCACCCTCTTTTTTAAAATACAGACTTTATCCCTCCCATCATTCATTGCGGGTGATCCCACAGAAGTCATACTGTGGCATTTTTTGCATGGCAGCCTAGTGAGTGCAATATTAAAAAACCAAGGCATAATTGCAGGATGGAGCAGAAGAAAAATATAGGCTGCAAGGCAGAGAACAATAATTCAATTGTAAATATCTTCAGTGGTACTGCAGGGATGTAAGGACAACCAAAGTATCATTTTGCTTCTATGGGGAATATGGAAAATGACTAACAAAGAGCTTTTTTTAAAAAAAAATTTTGTGCACATGTTCTCCTTTTCAAGCTGTATCATGTCTGTCATTGGGTTTCCTGTCATCTCAATCATAGACTGCACTCTGTCTTTTTTATAGCATCACTTTAGCAACCAGGCTGCCACTGGAGCCATCTTCCGAGCAGCATTGGGAAGCAGTATATTGCATCTTTTTCTCAAGAGAAATATGCCAAACAGATTATTCATGCTTCTGTTGCTTTATAGCCAGCTTTCCTGCAACTCCCTTTGCTAGGCATTGCAGTAAAAGCCACAGCTCAGTTAGAATGGGATCTGAATACAAACTTAAATGTTTCACCCATGTATATTTGCATCTGTGCTGGACAGCGGTAGATTCCCTTTGAGTTAAACGATCAGATGGTATCTATAATTTTCCCTGCAACAACAGAGCTACACCTAGGAAAGCTGCTGAGCTGTTTAGTGTATAGTGTTATAAAGGACCCACAGGATCAACTTCTTTCCTGCCTCTTAAACTGCACGCTTCACATTCAGACCAGATATGCCAGTCAAACCAAAAGGGAGTAGAGATGGGCCTGGGTTGAATAGTTCAAAGTCAGATTTGGCTCCACAGTTTCCCAAAGTCCAGGACATTTTCATCCATTGTACACACAAGGGCCAGTCACAAAGTTCAGGTTCAAATCCCTTCTGAATTTTGTCAAAGGTTCTGACCTTGTGTATCCACACAAACAGGAGAGTGCCCCTAGGATTCCATCTCTATTCAGCAAACACTTAAAGTATATAATTAATGTTAACCATGGGCTTAAATCTCACTGAAATCAGTGGGACACAAGCATATGCTCAAACATTTTGTTGAACAGGGATGGAGTTCACTATGTGTTTAAGCACTCTGCTGAATTAGGACCTATAAATATTTAGTCCATTTGTAATGAAAACTAATTCTTACCTGAACTAATTCACCTCACTCCTTAGACCAGCCCGAAACTACTGCTTGGCCTCTCACAGATGGCAATAGAAGTTTAACGTAGCCCAGATCAACATTACCTTCCTCAACTGAAAGGTAGGTAGGTTTCTTTGGCCTTTGGGGACTACCCCAGCTGCTGTGCAACCATTTAGAGCTTTGTACAATATGTTTTAAAATGTTAAAAGATCCATGTCCCAAGTCTTTGAGGTTAGCATCCTCAGCATTTTCTAAATCTGTTCAGGAAAAGCTTTGGGGGAAGGCTGCAGCTTTCTTAAAAGGGACAGAAGAAAGAGCATGTACTTTATCTGCATCATTTACCAGTGTGGGGTGCGGGTTTTTTTCCTTTCCCGAAGCAGCACATTAATTTAATTAAATAGCTCAGAGTTAATCTGTCTGAAATGTTCACTCTGCACCTATTGTGAAAAAGAACTCTGGACGCGTGCGCGCTCATGCACACACACACACACACACACACACCAGTCCAGTCCTCCCCACACACACACACACACACAAACAAGAGTTCATTTGCTGCTTCATGTCTGAATTGTGTTGGCCTGAGTGTAGGGAGACTAGAGCAGACACATGAGAGACAGCTGAAGTGATTTTAATTGCCTGGAATTCAGGCACTGTCAAGCAGTAGGGCAGGAAATGAGCTTTTATAGTTACCTCACTGCTATACATATAGTGTTGTCAGTGCTTGAAATTCTTCTATGTTATAAGGGGCTTAAAATAGTAATCACCTTGTGTTATTTAACTAAAAGGCCTGTTTTTTACTCCTGTGCTTTTGTGCACATCCAGTGAATTAGTAACCAGGCTATATCGACAGAAGAAAGCGTGGGGGGTGAAAATAACTTTTGTCCAGTCTTCCTGGGAATAATACGTAGGGCCAGTTTCTCTGCAGTACAGTGATACAAAAAAGGGGGGGCAATTAGATTTAGGGTTCCCTGATTCTCCGTTATGGCCTAGGCAGCAGGGGAAGTTTACAGCTGTCTAGGAGTCACTCTAACATGTGCCAGAGACAATGATTCCCAAGGGACCTTCTTTTGAAGCCAGTGAGTTTGTGCCAGTGTAAGAGGGGACCCATGATCTATGTGTCTGCAAAGCTCTCATTTATATTTTACAGGTGCTACCTTAAGGGGAATGTGAGTGATGTCTATTTTTATAGATAAGTCTCATAATTAACCACTGAGATTAATGCTTTTTTTTTTTCTGTCAGCTGGGGACTTCCCACACTGGCCATGCTGACTCTTCACCCCTCCTTAATCCCACCACATACCTGCTGGGTTGGTGACTCACCCATGCAAAGGGAATCACCAGGTAGGGGGTTGCAATCAGCCTCTTCTCCCTTTGCATTGCCTGAGCAGCAGAAACAGAAGAGTAAGGGGCAGAGAATCTGCCTGAAATGCTGAACTTGCACACAAAGGATCTAAGGGGACTAGAGACACTGGTGATTGGTGGCACAGGTTATGTGTTGCAATATAACTTCAAAAGAAGATGGGGGAAATCCATCCATAATGGAAATCCCTTTCCACATCGCCAAAGTATTTTGGGGCCATTTATATACTGGTCTCATCAGAATCAGTGAAAACAACAAACTTAAAAAATCTTTGGACAATGTGTCTGCCACATTTCTGATCACCAAAGAGAATTGCCACAGACAAACCTGAGCCCAGTGCATGCTGGAACAGAACCTGGGGAGTTTAATCACTGCTGTGTGACAAGGCTAATAAGAGCAATTTATGTACTTCAGTGTGTATAATATATAACCATGCATTTTACCATGCACAAACAAATCTACATGAGAGAGTTTTATTATGTTTGTTTGATTACTTCTCTCTATGGACCATATACTATAACATTCTTGATCTGTACACAGGATTACAATTAATATGAATGACAAGTGTGTTGAAGAATGAGTGCAGTATATGGTCCTCTTTTTTACAGTGATTGCAGTTCCTAACTTCATACAAAGTAATTAAAATTTTAATAAGTGGGCCTTTACAGTCAAATATGATCTGGTTTCAAATCCAGATCTGAATACAGTTTGGTGGGTGCTTGTCCTTGGCGTTTGGTTATGCCCATTTAAGAAGGAGCAAAGTTCAGATTCAGAGTTTCCTAGAGATCAGAGGTGTTTGGATCTCATGTCTTAGTTCAGGACTCTCCTTAATTTTAATAATTCTGAATTAAATGCCTGTTAGCAACCACCACAGCGTGTGAGAAAATGGAAAAAATGGATTAGACCGGTGCCGCTGTTCACATTTTACAGTAACAGCCCAATGCTACAGTGAGTCATAGTGTTACTACAGTGTGTTAGCTTTTATAAGCAATGTCGGCCAGTAAAAGTAACATGTAGCTGAGCAGTGGTACACCTATATTGCAGCCAACGCACACCCCACAATGTGATACCAATTTTTTAAAGCAGACAGTTATTATCTTCTATTAACATTATCTGATAATCTCTCCCTACCCACCTGCCCTCGCATAAGTGCATATTGCATGCTCCCTATCAAACTGATCTACACAAAGGAGCCTCAGAAACCAAGAACTGAGAGAAATGAGCTAACCCGATACTGTAGTTTCATGTGCCCAGCTGGTTGGACTGTTCTATTCATGTTCTTACAGTATCTTCCCCATGCGGTCTCCACTTCCCACGGCTGGGATTAAGAGACCGAATTCCTCTGAGTGAGAATACACATTGCACCTTTAGAGTGCCACAAAATGAAGATGTTAATTATAGAAGGAGATGCTGCCAGGATTATTAGAGATGTGTCAAGCAAATTAGAAACAGTTATTCAAATGGTGACTAGTTTAACAGATGCTTGGGATTTTTTCATCTACTCATCCACAAACCTGGGTAATACACTCTGCTTCTTGTCCCCATGCCATCTACCTGTAGCAGGGATATCACAATGAATCCCCACTCTTCCAATTTATTTCTATCCACCAAAGGCACCTTTCTGGCACTGAACTGCATTGAAATGCTGCCAAAAACACCCTCCAGTGTACAGTGTCGATTGGGTTGTGGTTCTGAAAGAGAAAGTCATACAGATGGATCCTTCAGATCATGTTAGCATCTTCCCATTGCTCTCCTATTATACCACATTGTAACTTAATTAATATAATTCTCCAGAATGTGTTCTTTAAAATTGCAGCAAAATCTGCTTGAGTAATATACTGTCATATTCTCGTCACTTTACACTACCTTTGCACAGCAATAGCCAAATCATGTTCTCACTAGCTCGATGGAAAATTTACATTCTACAAAATAACTTAGCTGATGGTGTAAGAGCTGAAAGGACGACCAAGAGTAAAACACATGCCAGTTGTCTAAATCTGAGTATGTGACCAATACATGTGTTTGCAAGTGTTCACTTTCCTGTCATACCTCTATTTCTACTTGAATCTTGCCTTAAGTGACAAGTAAAATGATTTTGGCATTTTCATAGAAAGGTAACAGATAATGTGTGTATAAAATTCCAAGCCGAATTGTAAACTAACAGGTAAACTTCAATCAATACTTGAAGTGCATAATTTTTAAATTTTGCTTTATGGCACGTGACACAGTATCATTAATAGTGAGCATTAGCCATCTAATTTTATTTCAGTTTTGCCAATCTAGAGTGGTATTAGCACACTTCATTTGTTTTTAAGACATAAATATTTTTTAACCTGATTGTCCCACTCTAAACTGTTGCTTGTATATTTCCTCAGCTGATTTCTCACACTTCCTGTTTCCCTGTTACTGAGTCACTAATATCCCAACTTTCATCAATCTGGACGTGCACATAACCATAATCATTGGTGCATACAAATAGCCAGTTAGATGCATAATTGGTTATTTGTATGAATGATTGATTGCACAATCTCTGCATATGTGTTCTCAGATTAGGTGTAAATGTGCTCATTTGCACATAGAATATTCTGAACAATCTAGCCTTTACTGTAAGGAAAGTACAATTGTGGACGGATTTCATTTAGATGTTTTTTCAATATGGAAATCACAGGGTATAAAACATCTTCTCATTCAGATGGAGTGAATATTGAATACAGAAAGACTGTATTAAGGGCACTCAGCATCTCAAAAGGATACTCAAAGCTTTGCAGGATCCAGTCCTGTGTCAGTAAGGGGATAGAGAAAGACACGAGAGGGTGAAATAGACACACACAAGACGGGGGACATAAAAAGATAACTCAATGGATCACTTGACTCCTAGTACCCCTTGGGTTCAAGGACCTTCATTGTACACATGACAGTTAAGATACCAAATAAATACCACAGATTCCAAGACAAAGTTTTCCTGAAATTAAGCTTTTAAAGACCAGGGACGCACACTGAAGGAGCAAATTACCTACCAGACTGGCAGTGCAATGAGCAGCCCCGTATGATGTTACCTTTACTTTATAGCTGTAATTCCGGGCATGTATAATGAATACTAATATGATGCAAGTATTATATACAGGCACAAAAGATTTGCTTCCTCAAAGCCCAACTGGAGCTTGAAGCACATCAACCAGAAATGTCAAAGCCATGAATAAAATGAGAGGGAGAAAAAGAAGAAGGTTCTCTCGAGGAAATTGTAGGTTTTAATGAAAGGAATCATACTTGACTCAAAGCCGTGCCACATCATATAGAAATGTAAATAATACTGACAGATTAACGCTGCAGCTCCAGAAAGAAATCAGCCTCATTCATTCATAAGGTTTTAATATGTAGATGGCGATGAACAGTTTATATATCCCCCAGTATTAATCTAAAATATGCATACGTTATTCTGATTTGCAGAGCTTCACCTCGCTTGACTTCTTGGACCACAGTAATTTCATCATCCATCTGTAGTAAAGTCATTGTCAGCACTGTCTAAGGGCCTGACCTTGTGTCACCACAGTCAGTGAGAGTTTTGCCATTAACTTCAAATGGGAGCAGGTTTAGCCCAACAAACAAGACTCAGTCAGTAGCAGGGAGCCCAACTTCACTAATCTTTGTACAATGCCTAGCATAAGAGGGCAGGGGGGCTGAATCGTTGATTGAGGGTAGCATGTAGTAACCTAACACAAACAAATAATAATGAGTCTATTTATTAGTGCACTGCCATTTACTGACCTCACCGTCCCTCAATTTAAACAAAGTCCTAGGTCACAAGTTTTGTTCTTTCATAAGCATCACAAGTCCTAGAAAGTCACTATCCTGCCAGTTCCTGCTGATTTGCCATAACTGATTTAGCAACATCCTTTTGTGGCAGTCATTCATGAATTCATGTCCAGTGCTGCCACTCCAGCGCCAATCGCAGCTGAACAAGGGCGTATCAGGGCCGACAGCTATGTCCTCGCAGGGTGGCAGCAATTCTGGGATAGAGAGACAGACATGCTGACAAATGTCAGAAGCCCTAATTTACACCTAACTGTTTGCGATCTGGGGCACAGATCCTAGACTAGGCTTTACTAACTGCCAGAGTCACTGCCACAATGAAGAAATCTGTTTTAGCCCAATCTGCACAGCGTGATGGAAGGGTAGCAATGCAAATGGTCAGGCCTGTGGTGGAGGAAAGCACAGTTATGAGATTGGAGGATGGACTGCAACACCTTGCTACTCTCGATGGTCAGCCATCTAACTGCTGCATCAACCTAGAGATACTGAGGGCACAGATAAAAATGAATCTGATGATTTCAAAGACGCTATTGCAAATTTGTTCATATCAAGAAACCACTATGGGATGGATGTAAATCTTGGACCAATAGACAGATATCTGACTGAGTTTGATTTACACATGCACAGCTTCAAATATGAACCCAAATCAGAACTGTGTAACATGCTGCCTTTACTAGTCGGCAGCCTAAATATAAAAATAAAACATTTAGAGTCTCTTTTTCAATCTTAACCGCACATATTTTCTGAATACAGACTATTTCCTGCCTTAATTTAGTACCATATGTCTCAGAGAGGATGTCTGCTCTCCCACTGCAGTGTTGCTTATCCATGTATTTAAAAAAGACATATCAAAAACTTTATAAAAGCCATAAATAAGGCTCTCACTCCCATTTATCATTTCTGTCTTCTAAGCATGCCTGTAGCCTGACCCCCTAATATCAATGAAACAAGATAAATAGTGATAGAAAAGAACAGGACAGTTTACTGATCAGTAGTGGCCATCAGAGAATGAATGATGCTCCTTTCATGTTTAAAATACTTCAGACAACCACGGTGGTTGCTTGAGAGACGCCATCTTTCTCAAAGTCTTGCACCATCTACATACCTCTAACCTTTTCCCTTTCTAACCAAAAAGCCACCACTTCCATTGTCTACCACATCCATCATTTCATTTTCCGCCTACTAGTCTTGGAGTTCTCATCCCCTTTCTTTGTTCCCTAAATGACCTCTATCCCCTTCATTCAAATCCCTCTTTAAAAGACTCATCTTCCTCAAGACCTTTCAGTAAGACTCCATCAAGTGCAGAACATTATATATAAGAAACCTGCATTGCTGGAAGTTTGGACTTTGAATGAAATTCTGACACATCAACTGTCCTGGTTGAAATCAGTGGGACTCCTTGGTGAATTAAGTTGCTCACAGGCATAAGTAAGGAGATTGAACATCTGAACAGGTGCCTTTCCCAATGAGTAGGACAATCCAAACTCCTACTACCTTGCTGAGGGTTGACTTTATTAATAAAGAAAACAATAAGGTAACAAAGATCAGCTCAAGCCTCCTTCTAGGGTTCCTCCCTCAAGATTGTTCGGCCCATAGCAGAGATCCTCTTTTCCTTTATATCCAAGCAGGACAATGAATAATTCAACAAAAACCACTCAATTCTTTCCCAGCAGGCTGAAAACCTGCAGATAGGGTTGGGTGTTTCAGGCAAACACTAAAAGCCTATTACAAGCCCAGAGATCATAAATTCCTTGGGGCAGAGGCCACATGCTCCTGTTTGCATAGTGTGGATGCTGCACATACCAACCGTAAGGAGTTAAATTATTACAATTATAATTAACGCAGCACCAAAAACATTTTTAATTAATAGGACTTCAACCCGCTGTTCACCAGGCATTACTGGGAAATGTGAAGCCACATCTGTTGACATGAACAAAGTCCTGCATGTCCCATGCTGAACAGGTAACTGGTGCACAATAGCCCACTTACACACGCAAGTATGACATTGGTTGTGCAAAAGGTACATATGTAAAACTAAAGAGCTATTTAGTGAACTTGTGAATTTAAAGCCTTTTAAGACCTGATCCTGCCATAAACAGCATATGCACAGTCTGCCCGCCTGTTACAAGTTACAGAACCAAGCCCTTAGTCTGTGCATCACAAGGGTATCTGAAAGTTAATTCTGTTTTGCATTCTGTTGTCTTCTCTGAGACTGAGTCAGGTCAAGCACAGGAAGATGGACAGAGAGACTCTGACTAACAGGCCAGAATAAGAATAGGAGATCAGAGTAGTCATGAATTTTATTTCTTCGAATTACTTCCACTGACTTTAATTAAGCTCTCCCCACATTCACAGCCTTGGTAAGATTAAAGTTAAAGAAAGCAAGCCAAAGAACTTGCTTACCGTGTAGTTTTTACTATAAGCATTAATAGCTCTGTAATTGAATTCACATATATACGCATCGTAATTGTGATATTTGGAAAGCCATACAGACCTATTTTAAAGCAAATTTATATGTACCCCATGGACAGGTCTGAAACAATTTATTTCTTCATTTATGTTAAATAAAACTAATTATTATTGGTATGATCAGAAGTCCCTCTTTTCCTGGACAAGAACCCCTTTGAATTGTGAAATTTTGTACAGGATTTTCTTACATGAAATTCCTATCTTAATTATTTGCTATTACTATGTACACAGCATGTGTTTTGTTGTTATTTCAGTAGCAACAAAGGCCTGTCCAGAGAGATTTGCTTTATGCGCTACAAGTATAGAGCAAACCTCACTATTTATTTTTTTGTGCTGGCAGCATCAGCTTCCTTGCCGGGAGTGTGATAAATGGCCAGGGCCTTTGCTCTGTTCTGCTGCACAGTGCAAAGGGAATTAGCTCAAGTCCTGTGCAAAACCAGGGGTTGAACATAAAGAGGGAAAAGGCTGTTCCACAGCATGTTCCTTCCACTCTGTGTTGCTGCCTGCATGGTCAATCTGCAGCACTGCCAATTCTTACAATTTATTCTCGAGTCTTGCGATATTTGGTGTTGCTTAAAGCCTCAATGCTAGAATCATGGGATTGCATGAGTGTCTCAGATTTCATTTAAACAAAAGTAAGCTCCTACCCCCCACAGCTGTGGAGTAACGCTTGGAAAGGGGAAGCAAGCTCAGAAACTTGATAAGGAATACAAAGACCCTCCAACTTTATTTTTTAAACATTTCATGATCTTTAAGCTTGACTTGTGCTATTTGAATGCTTCAGGTTGGCAAAGCTGAGCCTGCTGTGGTTGGAAAAGTCAGGCTTCAGGGGAGGATCTAGGACAGGGGTAGGCAACCTATGGCACACAAGATGATTTTCAGTGGCACTTGCACTACCTGGGTCCTGGCTACCAGTCCTGGGGGCTCTGCATTTTAATTTAATTTTAATTGAAGTTTCTTAAACATTTTAAAAACCTTATTTACTTTATATACAACAACAGTTTAGTTCTATATTATAGATTTATAGAAAGAGACCTTCTATAAACGGTAAAATGCATTACTGGCACGCGAAACCTTAAATTAGGTGAGTAACTGAAGACTCGGCACATCACTTCTGAAAGGTTGCCGACCCCTGATCTAGGAAGACAGTTGCTTTGTGTGGGTTGAGAACTGTGTGTCTAAGGCCTGGCCTACACTATGGCCATAAAGCAGCCGAAGTTACGCAACTCCAGCTAGCTGGAATCGATGTAGCTTAGGTTGACTGACTGCGGTGTTTACACCACACTGAGTCAATGGGAGAAACTCTTACTTTATGCTTCTTGTTCTGGTGGAATACCGGAGTTGACAGGAGAGTGAACTGTGGTCAATTTAGTGGGTCTTTAGTGGGCCCGACCAGAGCCAGACACGCTGCCGCACTGCCCCACAGGATTTCACAGCCCCGCCTCCCACCGCGCTGCCCTTGTGATGAGCTGAGGCTGTGGGGGAAAGGAGACAGTGGGGGGCGGGGCCGGGGCTAGCTTCCACAGCTGGGAGCTTAGGGGCCAGCAGGACGGTCCCACGGACCGGATGTGGCCTGCGGGCTGTAGTTTGCCCATCTCTGCGCTAAATCGACCCCTGGTGCATCAATTACTGCAATGTCAATCGCCGGTAAGAGTAGACACACCCCGAGAAGGGCTTGGGAATGTTTCTCAGAGCATAAGTAACCACCCTTGCATGGTTTCTCACCCCATTAGTTAGGAGGGACAGTAGCAGCATAGCCAGTGAGCACAGCGGGATGCCCTATTCACAAGTGCTCTGGGATCCAGTGCCTCAGAGAAAGGATATAAAGTTTATTAGAAAATAAGTTTTCCAGATTTAATTACTATGAGAAACAAACAGAGACATAACTAGGGTCAACTGAAACAAAGGGAGCTTTTCATGTAAGTTACACGAAGTATGAATTTAAGCACATTATGATCCTTCATGACAGCTGCTGCAGGACAGTGCAGAACTGCAGGGTATTAGTAGCTGGTTCATCTCTTAATAGTACCATAATCCATAGACTCTCTACACCATCTCCATTAAGTGTTCCTCCGTCTCCAATGCCTGTTCAGTGTACTTTGGACTTGTCAGAATATCCAGCTGTCACCTAAAGAAGTTTCAGCAAAATCTTGCCCTTCTTTAAAGCTATTTTCAAGCAGACAATTGTAACCACTCTCCATTTCTCCTCTTGGTTAGAGCCTCCATGTTGCTCCAGGGGAGATTACTTTGCACTGTCAATCCCCTTTTTATCACCTCACCCTCAGTCAAAGGAAATGTCTTGAGAGAGAGAGAGGTTTGCATTTCACACTCCATTTCAAGATCAGGGAACCCTACCAATGAACCCCATCCAGATGCTGTAAATCTATTTCTTCGACGCCTCATGCTGTCTGAAGAGAAAATGCAACTGGAGTTATTAAAAAAGGAACTATAGAGGAAGTAGACAAGGTACAGAAAGCACATCCCTAGAATCAAATTTATTTCAACTCCTTCATTCATTAGAATGAGTCTATGGAACCAGGCACTTTTCCGCTGCTTATGATTTATGCATTTCATTTCTACAATTAAACTTATTGCAATACATTTTTAATACTTACATTCCCCCTCCAATCTTCAACACAGTCTTAGATAACATTACAGTTTGTGGGCTATAGCCCACGAAAGCTTATGCTGAAATAAACTGGTTAGTCTCTAAGGTGCTACAAGTCTTCCTCGTCTTATTTACTAAATTCTATTCTATTTCCTGATGGTCCACTAATACTCATCTTCATTTGAAATGTCTGGCCCTTCCCACGCTGGGATCAGAACCGTGCTAACTTTTTTAACACAATGATCACAAGAAGGATTCCAGCATGATTTGACTGATCGATGTGAGTAGGGATTTGATTAGTCACTTAAGGATCTTTCTATATACAACACAACTAGGTGACCCATAGCATAGTTTTATACTGTTCTAAAGCAGTTCTTATAATAAAAATGCCTTTCCACAGGAGACCCCTGCTAGAAACTACTACATTCAAATATCAGAGAGGTAGCCATGTTAGTCTGGAATTGCAGAAGTTACAAAGAGTCCTGCGGCACCTTAAAGACTAACTAAAGTATTGAAGCATAAACTCTCGTGGGCTAATACCCACTTCGTCGGATGCATGCAGTGGAAGTATCCAGGTACCTGCCCCTGGATACTTCCACTGCATGCATCTGACAAAGTGGGTATTAGCCCACGAAAGCTTATCTTCAATATTTTAGTTAGTCTTTAAGGTTCCACAGTACTCTTCGTATGTTCAAATAGACTACAGCACACCTCTGAACCCAGAGGGATTTTTAGTTTCCTGGACAATTCAATAGCCATATTTTCAGTTGAGATCTAGGTAGGCCAAAAAATTTAAACACAGAACCCTATCACCATATTCAGGCATCTACATAAAAATGATTGTGGGGTTTTTTTAAGTGCTGGACATCTAAAATTCCCATTAACTTCCGTGAGGGTTGTAAGCACTTAGCATCTCTGAAAAATCACACTGCTTTTATTTAGGTCCCTAAATATGGATTAAAGGACTTAACTCTGATCTTAAATTTGAAAAAAATTGGCCTATGGCAACTGGCAGCCTATAAAAAGCATTAGACAGGATACATTCAATTCACTCATTTAACTACCCTATTTTTCCTGTTTCAGCATCAATGGTTAGATCTTTGTGACAATCTAAAATGTTGAAGACTGGTCTTTCTCAACATGTTCTAGCTAATATAGAGTAATTTAAAGCACACAAGTTATTCTAAAAATGAAATAAAAACCAGGCATGAAATAAGTTGAGAACCCAGATAATAAATAGTTGTTTGCAGACACACATCCGAGAAGAAATTCAATTTACTTAATGCCTAAAAATCCGCAGTCGCATGCTGTCTATTTATCACACTTAGATGTGCATTTTGGAGGCTTTCAATTACATGTTTGTGTTTGTCCTTCCAGAGGAACAGAATGGCTAAGCAAACAGTGAAGGAAGGGTTCGTCTAAAGTCCTCAGTGGGTTTTATTTTTTGCTCCACTTCACAAGCAATAACTGTGATACGATAAGGATTTGCAAAACAAATGCAAAGCTGCACAGTGCTTATGTTTTGAAGCTTTAAGCAAGAAAATCTATTTGAGGGCCTGTCTTCCTACTCACCAAGATAAATACATTCTAAGTGTGGTGCATAACTCTGACAACGGAAATGTAAGCAACTCCAAAACTTCTTATTTGTTTAGCAACAATTAAAGTTCAAAGTGTGGGATTTGTAAAGCTCACATACATCAGCTACCTGCAATTTGTACCTCCCTGTCCGCACTGTTGTAAAAAGACAAGAAGGTTCATTTCCTTACATTTCTAGGGGTGAATAAAAGTCATGTTCTATCTAAACTTAAAACAGGAACTGCCAGAATGGATCAGACCCAAGATCCATCAAGTCTGGTATCCTGTCCAGACAGTGGTAAGGATAGATGCTTCAGAGGAGGGTGTAAGAACCCTGTAGTAGTAGATGTGGGATAATCTGCTGCCCACCACACATTAGGTCTCCTTAAGACCTGAAACATGAAATTTAATATCCCTCCAAAAAAAAATCATCATTTATAACACCAGTGGATATTCTTGATATCGACATAATTACTCAATATCTTTTAGAATTTTATTCAATTCTTTGTCTCAACTTCCTATGGCAGTGAGTTCCACAGCTTAATTGCATGATGATGTGTGGAAAAGTATTTCCTTGTAGTGGTTTTGCATTTCCTACCTTTTAATTTCATTGAGTATCCCCTTGTTCATGTGTTAGGACACAACGAGAACAGAAGTTTCTGATCTACCTTCTCTGGACCATTCATTATTTTATATACTTTTATCATGTCCCCTCTTATTGTCTTCTTTCCACAGTAAGCAATCACAATCTCTCTTCATAGGAGAGGTTTTTTTTCCTAAGCCCTTGATCATTCTCATTGCCCCTCTCTGAACCCCCTCTAGTTATGCAATGTTCCTTTCTGAGATTGGGTTACCAGAACTGTACACAATATTCTAGACGAGGCCACCCATTGATTAATATAAAGGTGTCAGAATATTCTTTATTATTCACCATCCCATTCCCTATACATCCTAAACATTGCTTGCTTTTTAAAAAAAAAAAGCATAACTGCACATTGGGCAAAGGTTTTCATTAAACTGTCTACAAAGACAACTAGGTCCCTCCAATTGTATCAGGGTCCATTAGGTGCAATATTTTAATAGATAAATCAGGCCAAATCCCACTCTTATTAACACACATGCAACTCTTTGACTTCACTGAGACTACCTAGGAGTGAGTTAGTGAAAAAAAACTCATTTAAACATAAAAAGAAGAAGAAAACAACAGGATTAGATCAATCACCTCTACCAATTTTTAGCCATCAAGATATCTGGACTCCAGTAGTCATCGACACTTGATATTTTAGATGAAGGTTTATTTGTTTCAAAATAAATAATGGACCTGGTTTAGCAGCTGGATCCTACAAGGTGCTAATTACCTCCTGCAAAGTCCCGAGCCTCTTCATCTCTTCCTGGCTTCTCCTGAGGGCATGTCTCACCTCACAGGGTCAGGCCGTAGGTGGGGGATGCTCCCTAATCCATTTGGTGGGTCTCAGTTTTCATCCTAAAAGAGGAGGTGTCATGACTCCTCACGTAGTATGCAACACACATGAGAAATAGGCATAAAAATTAAACAGCCCCATGTAAAAACAGCTGCTGAGTTTGACTCCACAATCCTCCCTGCAGCAGGGAACTGCACAGGCTTCATAAAGACGCATTTGCTTTTATCATCTTCTATCCTAACTGTCGTTAATTTTATCAAGTGACCCCTACGAACCTCATCTATTAATGATCAGACTTTGTGACAAATGGGCTGCTCACACAGTCATTAGACACTGAAATGCTGGACTGTGCCTAGCCCAAAACTCCTGCCCTCTCCTTCTGACATATCTGGTGGCCCCAGATACCTAATTCTTTGTCTTTGTAGTCCTTATTGTACATCCCCTTTTACTGCAAAATAGCTCTACTACTTCCAGTTTGATCTGCACCCATTGCATTCCTGTATTAACCTGTGGCAACAGCAAGAGGAATGGAAACAGAGTTGAAATGACAGCACAGCTGGCAGCTAGAAGTAGAAGCAGCTCCTATCAGTGTTGAGCTCTTTGTGAGGAAGCAACAGAAGCACCAGGGAGATGTACATGACAAATGAACACCTCATCTGGAATTCTGTCTTGCCCCCACCCTTTCTCCAGCTGTTTTCTGTTTCATGTTCATGCCATCCCCATTCCATAGATAATCTGGGATAGCTCTATACAATACACATCTGCAATGATGGCCAGACATTGGAGAGGTGCCTAACACATGCATTTTTTGTGCATTGAAAGAGTTATTTAAACTGTGTTGCTTAAGTGAGCGGCAGTGGAACCTTTCACCTCTAGGCTGCTTGCTCAGGCTGTTTATGAGTGAAAGTTGGTCTCCTGCGGCTGTCTGGTGGCCTGCGTGAAATGAGTTCACGTTCTTTCTGGACAGCTCCTAGAAGGCATGTGTCTGGCACATGGTGCCTTTGCTGGCTGTCTCAGCAGAAAAGCCAGAGAGCAATTGCTTTACACAGAAAAGTAACATTAAACAAAGTTTCATTTTTCTCAAAGTTCTTAATTAACTTTAGCAGCTGGAAACAGCTACGGCGGCTGTAAGGAAAACAGACTTCATCCTGCCACCACAGAAATCAATGGCAAAATTACCACTGGCACCTTTAAGACATTAGACCTTATATGGGGAACTTCTTATTTGATTAGAAACCAGCACATACTCCAGTTTTTAGATGACAAAACATTAGGCATTTTAAACAGTTCAATTGAAGTCCTGTGATTATCAAGCATATTCCGAAGATAGGAACAGCAGCACTGAGCATTTATATCACATCATACACCAATGTGTCCACTCTTATTCTCTCTGGGCCTGATCCAAATCCCAGTGAAGTCAATGAGAGTTTTGTCACTGATTTCAATGGATTCTGGATCAGGCTCTATCCAGAAAACAGTGTGGACATATTTTGGCTCTGGATTATTAAAGGGATGGGTTTGAAGTTTAAAGTGTAGATCAGAAACTATATCCAAATTTCCCAAAGATTTGGGGATATTTGGATTCTGAGTTTTCATTTGGCCTGTTACACAAATACGGACCAGTTAATGTTTGGATCCAGATCTAAACTTGCCCAAAGTTCAGGGATGTTTGGATCAGTGTTTTAGGGCAGGAATATCTCTAGTTTATGCTTATTTATAAGGATTTATGCAAAGGTCAGGACCTATTTTTCTATAATCCACTGGTTAATACCTTGCATTTATATATTCATATTGTTTAAGGTCAGAAGGGACCATTAGATCACCTAATCGGACATTCATCACAGGCCATTACATTTCACCTAGTTTCCCCTCTATCCAGCCCAATAACTTGTATTTAACTGAAGTATATGTACATTTTAAACAAAAGATATCCAAAGTGCTTTAGAAATTATAGGCAAAATTCTCCTCTCCAGTCTTGTGGCTATTGCAGAACTCAACACTAAAACATGAAGTAAACTGTTGAAATAAAATTCGGGATTTTTTTTTAAGTAGCAGCAGTATGTATTTTTCTTGTGTATACTTATATGATGTATATACTTTTCTTCAATGGCCTGAAGAACTTCAAGAAGCGTCATGAACTGAGTTGGCTGAATATCTTTTAAAAAATGGATTTGATAAATTTCATAGTACAGCTGGTCAAAAAGTGGGTGCCTTTCACCCCTGAACATTTTACTTTTCAGCTGAAATTTCAGCTGCAACTACAAATATTTTGGGTCTGGCGTTCATTTTTTAATGGAAAAAATTGAATTTTTCCAAGGAAAGCAGACAATCTTTCTGAAAATTTTGTTTAATTCAAAACCCAATTATCTGGCAAAAACAATTTTAATAAGAAATTTTCAACCTGTCATATTTCACAGTAATTATTTTTAATAATGTGATGAATGTATCTTGATTGTCCCCGGTCTTATACTAATGAGTAAATAATTCTGATACATAAAAGATTTGTGATTTTAAAAAAATATATTCACAAGTATTACTACTTATTTACCCAGCATGAATGAGTAGTTAGGTGAAACATTCTTTCGCTTTGTGCAAAGGAAAAGTTTCCTGATCACATACTCAAACAACCCTGAAAGCACATGTTCACCATTCATTACTGTCTTTGGAAGCTGTCCTGAGTTTGCAGCAAACTGGAAGCTAATGATGTCTGAGATTAATTGTCTGTTTCTGGGATTTACTGGGAGTTAAAGGTGACAACTTGCTTTCCAACTGTATGAAAAAGGGAGAGCATTTTATTTTCTTTGCAATTATTTATTCTTAGTACATAGTCGTCCTTTTATATTAGAATGCTTGATGCTCTGTAAGATTAGGGATTGGAAACTTATTTCCTTTTTCCCAGCTAGCTTGGGTGATATTGCCAGCACAGACTTTCCAGGCTTACCAGTCCAATGCTCAGTCCATATCCACTCTATCCTCCCATACACAGTCTATTCCCCCATTCTATTGGGCAGCCTTTTGTTCTCCGCCCATGACTTCTAGTCTCAAATGCCTCTTTCGTGGGAATCCCTTCTTCCATCCTTCACACATGCCCTTACCATCTCAGCCTCCTCTCTTGCAGCTCCTACACAGGCAACAGTAATACATCTTTCTGTATGTAGCAAACAATTTGCTAATGTGCTAGATTAAAACATGCTCTGTTCAGAGAATGAAATGAAAAAAGCTTCAAAGCTATTAAAGATTCCGTCCTGCAGCCTCGGAATCCGTTGTCTTCCTGACTAGGCCTTTCCATTTTCAAGCTTTTTGTCGGTTTAATTAATTACCTTAAAGTATTACTTGTTCCTTTTTAAGCAGAGGCAAACAGGATTTTGTTATGACAGATAACATGAGATTGGGACAGCTGTGAAACACACTTTTGTAGGAGACACTCGCACCAGCTTCAGGAGAAAACACCTTCTGTAAAAAGTGAAATAGAGTATTTCATGTCAAGACTCCATCAGTCAGCTTAACCACTTGTAACACTGCAATTAAGTCCAACCATCATTAAGCATTTTTTCTCTTTTCTTTTCAGATTGGAAGTTGGTATTTTCTCTTTCACTTCTTCATTTTAAGTTGTTGTATGAATGTTGGACCCAGGAAGGCCACTGGCAGGAGAATCCTGGAGAACGAGGCCCTTTGTCCAAAGACCAGCTGAGGCAGTGAAAAGAGTAGTGCAGCATTCCCCAGAATGGCACCATCCAGTGGACCTCAGCCTTAGTCTGCTGGGCCCACCATTAGCGATAGCTAAAAGTAATCCCTCACGACCTATGTGCTTGTTGGCCTCTTTTCTAAAAATGCCAGCAAAAATGCCAATTGATGTCAATTACTGTATGATGGTAGGGTTGCCAACTGTCACTGCACAAACCCAAACACCCTTGCCCTCCCCCTCCCCCAAGGCCACCCACTTCCCTGAGGCCCCGCACCCCACTCACTACAGCCCCCCTCCATCACTCACTTGCCCCCACCCTTACTCACTTTCACTAGGCTGGGGCAGGAGGTTGGGGTGTGGAAGGGCTTGGGGCTGTGGGCAAGGGGTTTGGACTGTGAGAGGGGGCTCCAGGCTGAGCCTGGGACAGGGGTTGGAGTGCAGAAGGCGGTTTGGGTACAGGAAGCGGCTGGGGCAGGGGATTGGGGTATGGGAGGGGGCTTGGGGTGCAGGCTCTGGCCGGCACTTACCTTGGGTGGCTCCCAGAAGCAGCAGCACAGCCAGCAGCGGCTCCCAAGCTCAGGGGCATCCAGGAGGCTTTGCGAGCTGCCCCCTGCCTGCAGGCACCATCCCCCACAGCTCCCATTAGCCACAATTCACTGTGCCTGGCCTGGGAGCTACAGAGTCAGTCTCTGGGTGGGGGCAGTGTGCAGAGAACCCCTGGCCTCGCCTCTGCCTAGGAGCTGCTGGCTGAACATGCTGGCTGCTTCTGGGAGAGGTGTGGACTCAGGGCAGGTAGGGAGCTTGCCTTAGCGCTGCTGCTCCTCCAGACATTTAGTGGCCTAAAAAAACCCAGATTGTTTTCTGTAGAGATCAAACCCAACTCTGGGAGACTCCCTATCTGATGTTTTGTTTTGTGCAGCTGACACCTGCACAGTGAACTATATTTATTTTATAGGTCGCCATAGAGCCATCAACTTTTTATTTTATACGTCGCCAAAGCGCAAACAATATTTGCTTATTACTGATAGAGATGGATTTAAATTAGTACCTTGTGATGTCTATTCTGCCCTACAGTTTGGAGTAGGGGTGTGAATAGTGGCGCACACCGAAGTGCAACGCTGCAACTCTTCCCCCGTAGATGCAAACTAAAAGGTTCCTAGTTTGCATTACAGTAGTCCTGTTTGAAAAGAACTATGTTAACATGAATTAGAAACCTTTTAGTTTGCACCCACATTATCTACATAGAGACATTACAGCATAGTATTTTGGTGCACACCGCTGTTTGCATCCATGTGGTGTGAACTGCGGAGGATGGCAAACAAACCCTTTTGGGTGTATAGCTTACTACCATTATTATGAACAATCCAGTATCTTTCACTTTGCGCTGACACAGAAACATACACTCTATCATGTGGTTGTCATCCTTTCATCTGCACATGCCCACGTCCCTTATTACAGCCATCATCATTTTACTCAAAGAGGAGGCTCTGGATGGAGGTGTGTTTAAGCCTTATCAATGTGACTATTAACTTGGCCAACAGGAGTACATGATTCTGATTCAGCACAGCTTGCTTAAAAATTGAGCTTAACTTTAAGTATGTGTTTAAGACCACCACAATTCAGCACAATACTTGAAAAGTTAAGTGCTTGTGTGCTGTGCTGAGTCAGGACCACAAACTCTTCACCCAATACTTTAAAAAAAAGCAGTAAATACTATTCCCAGTTTACAGATTGGGAAACCGAGGCACAAAGTTTACACTACAACGGAGTGGAAAAGACCAAGAATTTGGCAATGGGAAATGTTTCAACATTTGCTTTTAACCTAAATTTGAGGCAAAAAAGCTGAATTACTAAAATTTGGGGGGGAATTAACAAGTTACAAAAACTTTGATTTGGAAATGTCAGAAAGTTTCATTTCAGCATTTTTATTCAAAGATGAAACATTTTGATATTCCCAAATTGAAAGTTTTGTTCAAGTCAGTCAACATTAAACTGCATTTTCCTATGGTGGGAAACTGCCTCATGAGAATTGTAGTGTAGGCGTGTGATGTCCCCCATTCCCTTCTATTGGCCAGGCTTCCTGGCTGGACAATATCTCCCATGATACATCAGCAGCCATGTCACACCATCTCACTTGGTCAGAAGAGAGACTGTGATGCAACATGGGCGATACAGACACAGATTTCCATCTTCCCGCTCCTATTCTAATATGTATAGCCATGTCTATCTACGCTCTGGAATTCTGAAAAAAACCATCCATCATTGCTAATACTGGGTCAGCTCTACCAATGTGACTAGCACTGAGACCCCTAGTATACCAAGAGGCAAAGATGCCAAACATAGGTGTTTGAACTAGGGATGCTGGGGGTTCCCCTGGTTTCAAGTGGTTTTCCATCATATACAGGGTTTACTGTTTGGTTCAACAGCTCTCAGCTCCGCTACCATAAAAATTCCAGCACCCCTGATGTAGAAGGTATCTTACCATCTAACTTGCAGGTCACACACTGTTTAAAATGCCAGAGACCTTTGTACATTAGGCTATGAACAGTGGAGCTGAACCAATGTTAGCAATTTCTTACAAAATCTCCCTAGTTCAGAGAAGGCTTATTAGCTAATCCCACTCTGAGAATATAACATGGTGCTAGCTGCTTGTGAAAGCAAGAGTCCTACAAATTAAAACTGTCATATACACCATATTACTTGTATAACTCTGGTTTGGGTATATAAAAATATAGTTAGGTTTCATTTTGAAAATGGATACAAAAGGTATATTAATGTGAAGTGAATACTTACCCACTCTCTGAAAATTATTCTCTCTCCTCTACAGACTAAATCTTCCATGGCTTTCATTACTGCAGTATCTGAACTCCTCACAATATTTAATTAATTTCTCCCCATTACACTCCTCTGAGGAAAGGAAGATCAGATGCAAAAGGAGAGGGGAGGGTACAGTGAGAAGCCTCCACTCTGCAAATCTGTGCTTAGTTGCTTAAATGACTATATGATAAAAACACGCATGTGTGTGTGCACAGATTAGTGCATCTGTTTTATCTGACATGCTTGCACACTCATAGGTGGTTTACATGTAAATAGACTGATAAATTGCTCCTTCCCCTGTCTGTGGCATTCTTACCCTCTCCTGGAAAGATCTCACACTCCCCTACAGTAAATACTCAAGCACAGAGGTGAAGCCCATTTCCTCTTACAGATCATTGCTACTGGTTAGATTTTTCATCGTTCAATGTGAGCAGCCTCAGGAAAAGGAGAAAAGCTGAAACCAGAAACCCATGTCCCACTGAGATGGTAAATGACTAGCCACTGGTATCCCCTGCTGATCAGCAACCTGGGGCAAGCTTTCATCTGTATGTGAGTCAGCTGCACTTTGAATGGTCACCTGAATCCACTGGAGAAGTGTGAAACACGGCTCTGTTTTTAGGGTGTTTTGTTCAGTAAAAACTACTTTGACTGCTCCATTTTTAGTAAATGTCTGGAGGGGCCCTTAGAAATGCCTTGTGAAAGTTTTGCCATGCAACAGAACCCATAACTATAGGAACCCTAAACCAAGGATTTATAGGAACTCAAAGCCTAGTGAGGGGAGATCTACCCATAATAACTCTAACTCCAAATGCCCTACTCATAGGTACCCTAATCCTAGGGTGGGGAACCTTACCCATAGGAACCCTAACCATAACTATAACTCCAAGAACCCTACCCATAGGGACCATAGGCACCCTGAGTCTAGGGCATGGAGCCCTACCCAGAGGAACCTTAACTCCCAGGGCTTTATCCATAGAAAACCTAACCCTAACACTCAGTGCCCAACTCATGTAAAGCCTAACCCTAGGCGGGGAGCCCTACTTAGAGTCTGATTAAGGTCGCCAGGAGCCAGGAGCCAGAATAACTGGGGGGGCCCTCCCTTCCCCTTCTACCTGTGTTTCCATGCCGATTCTGCCCCTTGCATCTGTGGCCACGCCCCCACCCACCCGGGCCCTGCTCTCATTTCACCCACGGTCCCGACTGATTCAGCCCCTACCCACATTACTGCACCACCCACTGCGGTCCCAGAACCAGAGAGCTCTGTCCCCGTGCCATGGCCTCAGGGCCTCAGCAGGGAATCAGTGCTCCTCCAGCCCTAAGGCAAAAGTGCCTCCAGTTCTAGGGCTACAGCCAGGATCTGGGTGCTGGGGCTTCTTCCATTGCTTTCGGCTTCTGCTGGGGACCAGGTTCGGGTCTCTAAATATTGAATGTACTCTAACGTGGGCCAAATCCTGCTCATCTGACGGTCATGAATAGTTCTGTTTCCTTACGATCCTTCAGATAAGGCAAGTAGGAGGATGGCTCCAGTTTTACAATATACACAACTGAATGTGACAAAGCTAGGTACAGTAAACCCTCGATTTTGCGGACCTCGATTTAACGGACTTCGGATTTAACGGACAAAATTTCCAGTCCGTATGTCATATGTGAAAATTAACACCCTGTTAATTTTAAAATGCTTTTAACCAAGATTTGCTTATAATTAAATTAACAGGTTATTTTTTTGTTATTAATTCACTGTTACAGTAGACTCCCGATTATCCGGGCGCGGGTCAACCGGGATGTCTAAACAGGTCGGTAGGGGAATCCCCAAAGCGGCGGCAGGATCAGCCTTAGCCTGCCGTTGCTTTGGGGCTTCTCCCACTAACCCTTACGAGCTGGGGTCTCAGCCTGCTTCCAGCCTGGGTGTAGGAAACCCAGGCTGGCAGCGGGCTGAGACTCCAGCTGGCAGGAGCCTGGGGGGGAAAGCCCAAAGTGGCAGCAGGCTGAGTGCTGAGCCCGTCGCCGTTTTGGGCTCTCTCCCCAGGCTCCTGCCGCCTGCCCCACTCAGCTCCCGCTGACAGCCTGGGTGCAGGGAACCCAGGCTGACAGCGGGAGCAGACTGCGGCAGTAGGCAGGACCCCGGCTGGCAAGGGGCCAACGGGGGGAACCCTAAAGTGGCGGCGGGCTGAGTGCTCAGCCTGCCGCTGCTTTGGGGTTTCCCCCGCTGGCCCCTTGCCAGCTGGGGTCTCAGCCTGCAGCCAGCCTGGGTGTAGGAAGCCCAGGCTGGCAGCGGGAGCTGAGACCCCAGCTAGCAGGAGCCTGCGGGGAAACTCTAAAGCAGCAGTGGGTTGAGAGCTCGGCCGCTGCCACTTCTCAGCTCTCTGCCGCTTTAGACTCCCCCCCCCCGCCGGCTCCTGTCTGTGGGGGGGGTCTCAGCTCCCGCTGCCAGTCTGGGCTTCCTACACCCAGACTGGCAGTGGGAGCTGACTGGGGCAGGCAGCAGGACCCTGGCTGGCAGAAGCCTGGGGAGAGAGCCCAAAGCAGTGGCGGGCTAAGCACTCAGCCTGCCGTCGCTTTGGGATTTCCCCCGGTGGATCCTTGCCAGCCGGGTTCTCAACTTGCTGCCAGCCCGGGTGTAGGAAGCCCAGGCTGGCAGCGGGCTGAGACCCCGGCTGGCAGGAGCCTGGGGGGAAAGCCCAAAGTGGCGGCAGTTTGAGTGCTCAGCCCGCCGCCTCTTTGGGCTCTCTCCCCAGGCTCCTGCTGCCTGCCCCAGTCAGCTCCTGCTGCCAGCCTAGGTGTAGGGAACCCAGGCTGGCAGCGGGAGCTTAGACCCCGGCTAGCAGGAGCCTGGGGGGAAACTCTAAAGCGGCAGCCGGCTGAGCGCTCAGCCTGCCGCCGCTTTGGGGTTTTCCCCCCAGGCTCCTGCCAGCCAGAGTCTCAGCTCCCGCTGCCAGCCTGGGCTTCCTACACCCGGGCTGGCAGCAAGTTGAGAACCCGGCTGGCAAAGGGCCAGCGGGGGAAACCCCAAAGCAGCGGCAGGCTGAGCGCTCAGCCCGCTACCACTTTGGGGTTTCCCCCACTGGCCCCTTGCCAGCCGGGGTCCTGCCTACTGCCGCAGTCTGCTCCCGCTGTCAGCCGGGGTTTCCTACACCCAGGCTGGAAGCAGGCTGAGACCCCAGCTCATAAGGGGCCAGTGGGAGAAGCCCCAAAGCAGCGGCAGGCTAAGGCTGAGCCCACCGCCACTTTGGGGCTTCCCCTACCGACCCGTTTAGACATCCCGGTTAATCCGCAGCCGGTTAACCCATGCCCAGATAATCAGGAGTCTACTGTATAGAAAACTTTTCTGTGAAATTAAACTTTTCATACATACTTAATTTTAATTACACAAACGTGTCTACATAAGTAAAAACAGGTAAACTAACTAATTTGTCAATTTTTTAACATACGCATTCGGAAAACCTACTTTATTATATAATGGACTTTCGGCTTTAACGGACATCTCCTCGCCCGAATTAGTCCGTTATATCGAGGTTTTACTGTACTAACTATGTATTCTCCTCTCCCCTAAAGAAGTGACCAAAGGTCTTTGCCTTTGAACACACACAAGTTCAGCACAAAATTTTACTCTTCCCCGACAATTGCACAAACCCCCAAAGGAAAATATAATTTTGCTAATACAGCTCTTTCACTCTCAGTCTTTGCAGTTTCAGAAAAGCATTGTTCTGCCTCTGCTCTGCCATTTTTCAGCTCTCTCTGCTTTTAATAGGTCTAAACTAATTAATTTAATTTCCCAAAATAATAACCTCCCAGGGGCATGTAGCAAGATAATCCTTAACTCTTTGAGAAGTTAGTTTCCTGTAGGGTAGGGAAGCTATTACAACTCATTAGTGATCTATCTTACAAGGAGATAGTAGTTTATATTGATTGCCTCTCTTTTTATATACAGAAACTTTAAAAGAAGTTAGCATCAAGTGAAATGCTACAGACGGCTCATTAGGCTTAATTTCCAATGGGCAAAATCCTCTATCCTGAGTAAGGACCATAGAAGACCCTAAGCACAATGGAATTGGTGTGATATTGTTGTACAGAAGGGGTTGGTATATAGAGAGCCTACACAACGGGTCTTCATCACCTGTACGCCACTGTGAAGGGGCAGAGATGTGGCAAATTGATCTAGAACAAGATGGATCCATAAGCCAAACTTCTTCTATATAGGGAAGTGCAGTGGTAGTTGAAGCTACTTGAAGTCTCCCTCCCATCCATCTCAATGATCCAAACAGCAACTGCTGCAGAATCAAGTCATATGCTTTATCAAGATCAAGAAACACTACATAGCAGTTACACCCTCCACTTATCATTCTTTCAGATTTTGTCTCATTGTAAATATTGCGTCTATAGCAGCAGTTCTCAAAATTTAACAAGCTGAGGACCCCATTTTGATTTAAAAATTTTCACATACTCCCCAAAACCCCACTCCCACTCCACAGTTTCCACTGTCGCCCCTTCTCTTCCCCGCCTCTTTCCACCCCCTCCCCCCCCCCCCCAGTACACCTCATCCCCACTCCTCCCCCTCCTTCCCAATGCCTCCTGTATGCCACTGAACAGTTGCTCAGTGGCATGCAGGAGGCACTGGGTGGGAGGGAGGGGGACAAACTGATTGTCGATGAGCATGCCACGCTGGCTCGAGCACAGGGCACATTAGGCCTGAAATACTGGCGATAGTCTCTTTAAAGCTAGCTGAATCCTATAAAGGAAAATAACATGAAGTGGAGCCACCAACCACTTTCTAAGGATCTACCTTAGTAGGGGAGGGAGGAGCATAAATTATATCACTGCCAGGACAAGACTGAGACACCACCAGGTGCCAGGGGGTATGTACAACTAAGGCAGCATAAGTGCTGACTTCCTCTCTACCCCAGGCCTGCCCCCGCTGAACCCCTTCCCCCAAGACCCTATCCCTGCCCTGCCTCTTTCCTCCCCTGCCTCTTCCTCACCCCCTATCCTGAGTGCATCCCATCCCCAATCCTCCCAGCGACTCCTGGACATACTGAACAGCTGTTCTGTGGCATGCAGGAGGCACTGGGAGGAAGGGGGAGGAGTTGATCAGCAGGGCCAGCAGCCCTGGACATGACTTGTGGATCCCTTGGAGCCGGACATGACTCGCAGACCCCAGTTTTGGAAACCCTGATCTATAGTACTCCTTCCTTTCCTAAAATCATGTTGCTCCTCTATGATATTTTCCTTTCCTTTGCACCTAAACCTTTCCTCCAAGGACTCTCTCAAGGATTCTGAGGCTGACCTAATGTCTCAACATATAAACGCATCCGCAGTCTATTTTAAATAAAACAATCATTTGCTTTAACTTAAGTCAGCTTATTTCCTACTGTGATGCCCAGCTATCTTCATAATTTACCTCTTCAGACTTGATTAGAGTCTTTCATATCCTATTTTGAAGTATATGTCGTTTATATTACTATACCCTCCATGCAATAAATCTGACATTTCAGATGCCAACAAATGGCTAGAAAATTGGCCCCTTGAGTGTAATAGCCTAGCAGCATTTACATGTAATTATTTTGCCTAGGAATTTAACTTCTTATATATAAAAAGTTATGCTGATTGAAAGAACACTGGATAGTGATATTTAAGCTAAGGAAACAGACATTACCATGGGTACTGAAATACATGCCATTCTTTTCAATGCATAAAGCAAATTCCCTGTGGCTAAGTATTTCTGTAATAAGCTTAGATAATGCTTTACAATGACTAGCACTAAGTACTCTGCAAATGCTACGAGTATGTAAATTATTAGTCATCATATTGTCATTTTTACTTAGTGACTTTAAGTTACACCAAAATTACAGCTCACTGAGTCTTTGTGGATGGAAGGTTACTTGTGACCATGGTCAAAGCACTGCCCTCTTTCTGCCTCATTGCTGCACAGTCCTATAGTTTGGAAGGAACAGGAAGCACTAAGGGGAGAACAGGAAGTTAAAGCAGAGGAAGCTAGCAACATGTTGCTTTCTTGGGGAAACACAACGAAGACAATTAAAACTGGGCAGTCCTTAAATAACGAAAGGAACAAAAATAGAAAATACTATTAAAAATAGAACAATATACTCCTTATAATAATAAATACCTAGCTCTTACGTGGTGCTTTTCATCAATAGACTTCAAAGTGCTTTACAAAGGCAATCAGTATCATTACCTCTATTTTACCGATGGAGAAACTGAGGCACATATGTGAAAAACTTGCTGAAGGTCATCCAGCAAGCCAGTGGCTGACCTTGAAATAGAATTCTCATCTCTGAAGTCCAAGATCCATAGGCACAGAAACATAGGCCCAGGTTTTACGTGGGGTCCCAGCTGCCCTTCCTGTACCCAGCTCCATGCCGAGCTGCTCCAGTTCTGGCCCCGGTTGAGCTGCCAGCCCCATGCCCCGGGCTCTGCGTCTGGCCCTGTGGCCAGGGTCCCAGTGGCAGCCCCACACTCTGCACTCACCCCCAGCTGTGGCCTCAGCCTCAGCCCCCTTACCCCTGTCTGAGTGCCCCATCCCGGAACCATGGCCCTGCTCCCCTCTCAGCTCTAGGGGCACAGGGAGAGGTGGGGGGGGGGTGCAGCACCCCCACTCAAGACTGCCAAGACCAGTGTTCTATCCAATAGGCCACACTGTTTTCTGTAAACCAGAAACAGACTACAGATCCAGTGTGAGGACTGGGCAGGAAAATCTAATACTAGACGCATGTAGAGGATGGAAGTTCCATTTTTTAAAAGGATTTTGAAATTTTTCAAAATCATTCCAAAACTGAACAAAGGTTTTGAAGTTTTCTATGAAGGAAAATATCTGTATGTTTTAGGTCATCGTTTCACCAAAATTTAAATTTCTGTTTTAATTCTGAGTTTTTTAAATCTTGTATAGCATTCTAGTATTATATATTGTTATTGAATATAGTTGTCAACATTTCTCTGACCAGCTCTAATACCCTATCTCCCCCAAAATCACATCTTAAATCATCAATCAAAAAGATTTGCAAGCTCACACTGCTCTGCTCACCAAAAGATACACATACCAGCATGCAAAATACTGTGTAGTATGAGTAAACCTGTGAATTAAGAATCTTAACACTAAGAGCAAAGCTAGGAAAATCCTTAAATCACAGGAAGTCAGCCAAAGGAGCTGTAGATAACTCAAAACTAATGACTATTTTTGTCAGTAGAAACATACCATAGTCTGTAACAGATAACTTGCAGTTGGAGGAAAGAAAACATTTTTATACTTTGGTGACTCACATCCAAAGTGCTATCCAAATCTGGTTTAATTTTTAAATGTATTGTTATTAGACATTTTCTAAAAGAGATTAAATATATGCACAGGATAGACTATAAGTATAGGCAATATTTTCATACTACACTGTGTTAGGACACAACCAGAAAAATCTGGGATAAGGGATGGTTTAGTTTAGTTTAGTTAGCTGGTCAGTTTGAATGCAGAGTTCAACAACAGATGCGTATTTTGGTATAGTATTTAATCATGCAGCAGACAGAGTCTTGGAAGCATCTTAATGTTATAGGCATAACTGTCAATTTAAGGCTCTCTCTCATTCATGTTTAAAGCTGTGATCTGCATTTTGTTTCTAGTTTTATTTATGTGGCACTATTATGTTATTTGACAGTTGAGTGGAATGTGTCAAATTCCAACCTATTTATTGCAGGTTGACATACAGCTGGATTTAAATAACTGACCAATACAGCCTTCTCCCTCCCCCCTCCCCCACCCCCCCAGGAACCCAACTATTCAGTGCCTAACATTATTAGCCTTGTAGAAGTAATTTTGTAGGTCAATGAACCTAAATTGGATTTGAATTAGGAGTTTGTGTCAGTCCAATCCTACACACAGAAGAAATGTGATATACCCCTTAACTAGATTTATCCCAAACAAAACATTCATACAGCTGACATTTTAGGGAATAACCCAGATGGAAGTTTCCTGTTTTATTTCCTTTAGTCACTTTAAAAAAAATAAAGTGAAGTAGTTGATCCTGTTAGTGCAAAAATAGACTGAGAAACTACTCAAATCATCCAGGGAATGTAATCAATGGAGCATAATGTGAATTGTCATGTAATCGTATTTCAGTTCTGAATCTGCTCTGAAGAAAAATACCCGTAAGAGCCTAGGGAGTTGTGAATGCAGTATTATACACTGTTCTGGTTCAGTGCATGTTCATCATCTGGAGTCAGGAAGAAGTCAGGAATGACGGGGACCAGTATGAAAAAGCTGTTCAACTCAAGCAATATGAATTGACTAGTATGTCCATATCGGAAAGAGCCTTCATCTTACAGGGATCCTGGAGTTTGCAAGGAGGGGTTACTTCCTGTAGGTTTCTATCTCTCTCTCTCCCTCCCCTTTTAATGGGAGGGGTCTTATTGGTTCAATGCTTCTTTAACTGAAGATATTAAGGAGCTCAGCTGTGACCCTCAGGACTTGCCTAACAACTGGAAACTATGATCAACTATCAAATGGCACATGGATCCCTAATGATAGCACTTCACCTTTCACATGCTGATTTCTGGATTGCTTGATATTTTTGCAGAAGCTGGGAAAGATGCTGTTAATGGACAGAACATATGGGGAATTAGGAGCGTAGTATTTTACATTTGTTTTCTTCTCCTTTGTGACCTGCGTAGGAAAAGTTGGTTAGTAAGATAGAAATCATTATGGATTTCTGTGTCCATCCTCCTCCATCCATTCCATCCTTACAGGGGTTTTTTGTTCTTTGGTTTGGTGTGGAGGGAGAGGAAGGTAATTTCTTTGGCTTTATTTCAACAGTCAAGGGAACACAGGGAGCAGACTAAGACTAAACCAATACTACAACTGGAGCTGGATGTTTGTGTAAGAGTTACAGAACACATTCAATATCTCTAATGGAAAATCTCACGTCTCCAAGAATACTCGGAGATAGAAAACTGGTTCCTGCAGCTTGACTCGACTATATGTTTAACGGCTTTAGTTCATAACCTTTAAAGCTCATCTCCACAGGGCCATTTCAGATGTTCCAGTTGGGAATAGGATAGGCATGGATTAGACATCCCTCCACCGGAGGAACAAATGAGTGCAAGATTAATACCTTAGCCTTGTGCATCCCCCGGTATCTATGGGTGGGTCCACAAGGGTAAGGTATCTTCATGGATGCCTTATGCCTTTGCCCTGGCCCTTAGCAATCTTAACACCCCAGTCAGCTGGCAGTAGTGCTCCACTGGACCCTCATTACCAGAGACTCATCCCAGCCATGTCTGCCACTAAGACCCTCAGTTGGGGGCTCCATGGAAAAGTGAATACTGCCCTAGGTAGAGTTCCTGGGCTTGGTGGGGGCAGGGTGAACAGTGTGCAGTTTTTTGGTTCCATCTCTGACTAACCCTTTCTTCCCCATAATCTGGTCCCACTGAAATTGGTGAGAGTTTGTCACTGATGTCAGTAGGGTCAGGATTTCTTCTCCGGCACATATCCCATAGAGCTACAGGGAAGTGGGAATTGGAGACAAAGTACCATGGAGGCAGCTGTGTCCTGTTCCTCATGGACGGAAGAGAATCTATCTCAGTCTCTCTGGGGGAAAATTTGCGCCAATGAGACTGTTTAAATTAGTAAACACTATCTCCAGGCTTATGTGTTTACAGGATTAGGCATCTAATAGTGATCAGAACTGAGACACGAAATGGTATGAGATAGTATCAAAATGTTTACTAAGAACAGGTTTATTAGAGTGCGACTATATTTCTGGTCAAAGCGAATTGTATCAGTAGAGATCATTCTAGTTTAAGATTCTCTATTAAAACTGGTAGAAAGACAGAAACAAAGACAAAGCTTATGCATGATATGTAGAAATAAGCTATCTAACCTGTATTCAATTCTTAAGGCTACAACTTGCTTTGAGGGATCTTAACCTCATGACTTGGTCAAAGGGGCTACTTACTGGTAAACCTTATTATAAAGTACTAGAATGGACAGCTTAATTCTTGCTTAGTTTTGACATCTCAATTGTGGAAAGCTTGCTAAGTAGGTAATATTGGTAAAGCCTGGACCAATAGCATCTGAAAAAATTACGAACCTCAGTATGTTCGTAGCAGCCAAAATCGGTGCACCCAGAATGAGAAACCCTTGATTATTGGTAGAGATGAACAAATAAATCTGAAGATAATGTGACCAATTTATTTTCTTTCATACTGTGGGATGATTAGTATTTCCTCGAGTTTTATCATTGTTCAAATGTGTCTTCCACAATTTTTACTCTGTAGATGACTCATGAATTTCAAGTTATGCTGCTTTAACTGTAACTGAGCATCAAAAGTCACCAGCTCTAGTTTCTGTTCCCTGAGTGGATGAGTGTGAAAATGTAGCCCACCCAGGAGTATATGGTACAGGTTCTCTTGCATGGATCGATATAGAGGACATGAGTTGTTATATCCCTTAGCTACAGAGCGTCTTGGCTCTTAGATGCTCATACTTTTAGCTCTGGACGTCCCCGGTCCAATCCCTATTGTGTCAGCCAAGAGGACAGCCATCACACAAGTACCTCTGGTGTGATTACTTGTGATAAAATTTTAAATTGAGTTTGTGAACACACCCACACACTTGTCTTTAAAATTGGCTCTTTCCCAACATGTGTGCTAGCAGAACTTAATCATTAGAATGTGAATGGAAAGCACGAACAAAGATGGTATGAATTTAGATAAAGCAAATTCATTTCAAAATTAGAACAAATATTTGCATTTACATTCCCCACATATTAGTCCCCAATTTCTAGTGAGTAGCATTGGGTTTTGTCAAAATAGTAAGTTAATAAAATACTTAGTCCTGCACACCCCCAAAAAACTAGATAATCAAGATACCTAAATTATGTTACCACACACCTTGATATTTGAAACACTGAGTACCCAGATGTGGGCAAGCTTGTAAACTTGGAATATTTGTTCAGCAAAGCTTCCTTGCCAAGATCAAGACATTTGAACAAGTCATCCTAACTCACTAGTGTTTTTCCTCTTGTTTGGACAAGAGAAAAAACTCAAAATGTTCTGAAACTTCTGCCTCCAATCCTCAAGGCACCACATGCAAAAAACAAAATAAACTGGAAACACTAGCCAACTTATTTCAAACCTCATAAGATTTAGTTCAGGTTTGGCTAACTAGCTGGAAGGGGTTTCTTGTTTTATTTGTACAATCTCAGGCAACTCTATACATTTAGAGTTCTAACGTATTTGGATACTGACATGTGAAAGTGAAACATCTAAAAACTTCTGCTGCTTATTACCTCACCGACATTCAATGTGGAAATACCCTATGTTGTAGAAAGTGTGATGAAGCAGAGAAACTGCCCACCAGCGCGGCAGGGTTAAAGAGAGCCTTTGGGCCCAGCTAGCCCTGCCCTATTATACCTGCAGCCAATGCTAGGTCAGGCAAGGGGTTGGGGGGGAAAGTTTGCAGCTGATGGGTGAAGAGGCAGGAGCTTGCTGCCTTCCCACCTGAGAGGGAGAGTCACTAGCTTACCAGCCAAGGCAGCCACCAGGAAGTAGTGTTTCCCCCAGCCAAGGGGGGCTGCGGAAGAGATGTAGGAGCCTATGGTACCTGGGGTAACTGGGTGAGTGAAGCCCTGAGACATTGTGGGGTTTGGCCTCACCAATTTCTGACTGTCCTCCTCAAAGGAGCCTGGGACCGTGGCAGGACTCTGTCCAAGATCCATGACAGGGCACTATGAAAGGCAAGCCAGCCCAGTGAATTGGACTAGAGGGGCCACACCTCAAACTGAAGAGACAGTGATAGAAAGTAGCCCAGGGCATTGGATTTAGATACTCTGATGGGAGGACTGGGTGCTGCCCACCCACCAGTCCCAGTCAGGCTGCACACATGACCCTGGGCTGGGACCTGCTGAAGAGGGAGGGCCCATGTCTCCTTAACCCCTGCTCCCGCTTTGAAGACTGAGGCTCCTCAACCAAGCAGGGGGCTGAAAGTCAAGTATTCCATCCATTAGGATGTCCAGCCCACCAAGCCCCCTGCTACAGGGAGCTATTCCCAAAAGTCTATACCATAGATGAGCCTGAAGCAAAACCCTAGACTGGAATACCTCCAAAACAGAGTGAGGAGGTTGGATATGGATCTGAAATTGGCAGAGTGGATTTCTCTCTAGTTTACCACATATAGGATTTTAATTGAAAAAATATATTAACACAAGAAAGCTAAAAGAGATCAGAATGTTCCTTTCTGGGAGGGGGAAAATGAGGGGAAAGAGTTCCAGAATCTCATACACTGAAACTCTGGTCTCAGCATATTCAGATCACTGAGGGATGTTTAATTTTTGGATAAGACTTTGGGGTGACCTAACCCTACTCCTGAAAAGAGAGAGAGATTATGCAGAGATGTGTCTCCTATGATGTAAATCCTCGTATTGCCATTGACTTTAATGGGGCTAACGCTAGTTTACACCAGCTGAAGATCTGGTCCATTATCTTTTTTTTTAAAGGATCAAATTAGTCAGTTAATTAAGCATATCTACTCTACTGCATCCTAAATTAATCAAGAGCACCACCATGACATAGATATTATCTGCTTCATAAAGACAGGAGTGATGAGAAATCACATTGACATTACCTCACCTCCCCCTTGTCTGGGGAATTTCTCTCAGCAGCACAAAACTCTGAAAGCTTCTCAAAGATAACTGCCCATTAGCTGCATATTCAGAACAATTTCAGAGAGCAATCCCTACACCATCAGCAGTAATATCTTGCGGGAACCTCCCACACTCTGCAAGCTGTCTTTTTTAAAAAACAAAAACAACAAAAACCAAAGTATCAAATTCCTTGTGGCTCTGTTATTAAGACATGCTTCTTTTTATTTTAAACTCAACCAGATAAAGCATTTGCAGAAAAGAAGTCACTGATCTTCTGGAAGCCCATTTTTGGCTTGTTTGGAGGTCTGATGGCAAGAAACCCACTTCCGGTTCATAGACAGATACAGAGAAATCTAATTTTTAGTGGTGATGGTGAATCATGTTCAAAAATAATGTGTGTTACTTATTGAAATACAATCCTATTGGATCAATTTCTGTTCTTTATTTATTTAATATTTATTTAAACCAAATTTACCCTCAAATACATTTGTGCAGCTACAACTGAAATCAATGGGAGGAAGAACTCAAGAACCTAAATGTGGAGGAAGCTTGAGATTTCTTCAAATTCAGCTATACAAAAAACTATCTGAAATGTACATCCCAATAGTAGGACTAGGGGGAACTTGTAGGGAAAGACTCCAGACCAAGCTGGATGAATAACCACCTTGAAAATATCTATTAGGAAGAAGGAGATAACCTAAAAGGAATGGGAAAAGGGGATGATCAGCAAAGAAAGGTACATCGTAGGGGTTAAAAAACCTAGACATAAAGTGAGAATTGTTAAAAGTCAAGTGAATTAGCTCCACGAGGAAACAAGAGGTATTTTTTTAGTTATTAATTTAAGAGAATAAGGCAGGATGAGGTTGGTCTGCTATGCAGTGCGGATGGGAAGAAAATTTAAGAAACTAGTCATGGCCCAAAATCTAAAATAATAAGCAAATAAGTTTTCAATAAATCAGAATAATAAGGAACATGTGCATGAAGGCAATATGGCTGACGGAAATGAGTGTTTAGAAATTGAAACTATCACATCCAACGTGGAAGAAAAACGTAAAGAGCTTAATGCAGTCAATCAAGGTGGCCATATAACTGCCATCCCAGGATTCTGAAAGAAATGGCACCTCTGATTGTCAGTCCAGTGGCAAGGATTTTTAATAAATCCATCTATATGGGGGTAATCCCATATGCCTGGAGAACATCTAACATCATAACATATATTTAAGAAGAGGGAGGAAATGATATGGGCAATTACAGACCTCAGTTGCATGCAAACTTTTAGAGCAAATTGTGAAGGAAAGAATACCTAAATTCATAGAAATAAATGGTAAAGGGGATGTAACAGAGATTATGCCTGAGTAACCCGATTTCCTTCTTTGATAAAACTGATTTTTTTTTAAGGTAAGGGAAGTGCAGGATATATAATATACTTGGACATTGGTAAAGCATTTGACATAGTACTACAAGGGAAATTATCATTAAAGTTGAGAAGATTGTGGGTTTGGGGGGGGGAGATCAGTACAAGCATTGTAAGGTGTATAAGACAACTGGCTGCACTGGAAGGTGAATTATCTGGCTGGTGGGAAGCTACTAGTGGAGTTCCTCGAGGACCAGTCTTCAGACCAATCTTATTCAATATTTTTATTAATGACCTTGGCACAAGAAGCAGGCATGCGCTAATGAAACTTGCTGATGATACAAAGTTGGGAGGCAATTCTTGATACAGAGGAGGATCAGACTATTATATAGGAAGATCTGGATTACTCATAGACTTTAAGGTCAGAGGGGACCATATTATGATCATCTAGTCCAGTGGTTCTCAAACTTTTGAGAACGGTGACCCTTTTTCCTGTTCCTCGGCGGCACGGCAGACTCTTGTATGTTTGCTGAAAAGCCGCTGAATTGAATACTTCCGCATTCGGCAGCTATTTTCTGCAGACATGCCGAGCGCTTCCGAGAGCGCTCGGTATGTCCACCAAAAAGCCACCGAATGTGGAACTAATCAATTTGGCGGCTTTTCGGCGGTGGGACCTCACGACCCCCTTGGGAGCGCTCAGCGACCCCCAGTTTGAGAAACCCCGATCTAGTCTGACCTCCTGCACAACACAGGCCACAGTCTCATCCATAGATTTCTGCCCCAGATCCCTAAATGGCCCCCTCAAGGATTGAATTCACAACCCCGGGTTTAGCAGGCCAATGCTCAAACCACTGAGCTATCCCTACCCCTTCAAGTCTACCTTGAAGACTGGAGTGACAGAAACAGGGTGAAATTCAGTAGTACAAAGTCATGCAATAAGAATTTCTGCTACAAGTTGGGGGCTGACGGAAGCAACAGAGGAGGAAAGACCTGTGATATAGCTGTAGAAAAAGGCAAATGTGATTCTAGGATGTATCAGGTGAGGCACTTCCAGAGGACACAGAGAAGTATTAATGTCTTTGCACAAGGTACTGGTAAGACCTCTTTTGGAATATTGTATATAATTCTGGTCACCCATGTTCAAGAAAGATTCACTGAAATTGAACAGAAGCAGAGAAGAGCTACTAGTATGATCAGAGGAACCTAGGGCCTCTGAGGGCCTAACTTCGATTGGATTGGACAAGTGAAACTTTTACAAATAAAGAGATTAAAGTTTGCCTGAGTTTTTGCAAAGCTTTAGCTTTTTGCAACAATGACAATGTTAGCACAGTAAGTGAATTAAGGGCACCACAAAATTCTGAGCATGCTTTTAAACAGTACTCATCCAGCTCTTCTGCTAATCCTTTGCCCATATTATATAAATACATAATTATATAAATACACACATGAGATCTCTGGAGGCAGAGTTCTCAGAGAAAAACATCTCCTTCTGGACTGAAGTATTAATCTTGTGGACATATGGATAATTAGGAGAGGGTTTCTAGACCTCTGTTAGCACAGATGACAGCCAGCTGGCAACAGTGATAATGTACAAACCTGATGAACAGTTATTTGTGATAGGTAGCTCACTCATAAACTGAACAGGAAAAGTCATACAAGTTCTGTTTTCTTAGCTAATTATCTCATTTTGCCATTTGAGATCTTTGTGCTATGCCTACTTAATACAATCCACACACACAAATTGAAATCTGAACACTGGACTGTTAAAAAAAGTGTTTCTACCCAGAGAAATTACTATATGACATATGAAACATGGAGAAGATAGCTATTGAGTCATGTATTTTTTTTTAATTTGCAAAGAGACAATTATAACTTAAGATCCCCCATGCTTTAGGATGGTGGGGACAGCCTTCCACAGGTTCATTAATTTTTAAATAACATGTTGATAAGGCAATTGTGCTTCCATCTGTGATATTTACAGCTGCTAAAAATAGCTTTTTGATCAGAGAAGAGATCCTGCCACTCAAATCTAAATAGCAGATGCAATTGTTTTTGTAACCATGACCATTCAGTCACCGTGCCCTGGATTCTCACTAGTTAAAATCTAAGTGCAAATGTATTCATGAGATTCTGTTATTCAGGCCACATTTGGTGGGACTGGGCACTATACTGTTCTAAAAGTTTGCAGCTACAGAAAGTATTATAATAGCAGGTGAATGCCAACTGGGGGGGGGGGGGGAAACAGATTGGTATTCAGAGAGCAGAAAATCATCATTAAGAAAAAAAGGGCCAATAGTCGTCCTGTTTTCTGAGGTGTGGTGGGGAAAATGGAGATCATGGGAGGCGTAGAATATAGGGTAAAGATAATACTGTATATTAGTTCCAAATGATTGCAAGAGAAAAAACAATTTGGCTTGCTGAGCATGGTACTATGTAATAGAGAGGCAGTTTCTTGCATTAACTGCTAAAGCTGAGATTCCTGCTTTCTCTGTTATGTCTGAGTGCTAGAGCACCTGTATTTTCCCTTTCCAGTTCAGAAATACTCTGATGTGGAGTCCTTTGCAGGAAGGAGATTGTCTGTTGCTGCTCCCAGCACTGCATACGTTATGTACACTGTCACATACAACCAAACACACACACTGTAGGTGAAGCTGGTAGCGCCACCTAATTTAAGGCTACCTGACACTTCCCATTATAAGATCCTGTTTTCAGATACTCATAACCTTCCTTCCAACTATGCTGATGACCCATGTGGATGTCGTCAATGATACTACATCAGGGAATTTGTTAGTTTAATTTGCTTTTTTTTTTTTAATGCTAGGATGTTACACACAGAAAAACTGTTAAAAGAATATTAAGGTTTCAACATGAAGCACCGAAGACTTACAAAATACCAGAATTAAGGCTGTCTGCATGCCTAACTGTCCCTCTTTGTGTGTATACATTGTGGTAATCTTCAATTACATGATTACAATTTTTGACATGACCCCTGCATCATTCAGTGGACAGAACGAACCTGCTCCAGGGAAAGGATCAGGGCTGTACAGGAAAGGAGACTTGTCTGAGGCACACTTGTTGCAAAAGCTGGAAGGTGTGTAATGAATGAGGTAGAGGATAGCAGGAAGAAGGGTGGGCTCATGAATAAGGCAGCTAAATGCTAAATGCTGCCCTGGGAAATTAAATTCTATCCCTGCCTTTGCCACAGAGTTCCTACATGGTGCTAAGCAAGTCAGCTTAAACCAACCTAACCAGCTGTGTGTTTCTCATTTTCTGGCTGCCTGATTTGAGACCTTGGGATCTGATTTACAGATGTGCTGAGCACTCAATTGTGAAGTGAATGGAAGCTGGGCTTTGAACTCATAAAGCATTACTACAATAAGTTAGTTCTCTGGGGGGGAAAATCAGGCCCTAGGTTTTCAAATTAGGCACCCCAAATTTGTGACTACATTATTATTAATCATGTTTATTATGGTAGTGCCTAAGGGGCAATAGGCACTGTACAAACAGTAGTAGATGGCCTCTGTCCTATGGACAGCCAGACACCGGGTGGGGGGAAGGGGTGGAACACACAAGCAGAGTGAACAATGTGATGCAGCCGATGGCAAGTTAGTTGCACAATTTATTTTTGATCAAGTTACTTAGGAGGGGAATCAGCTCACTGAAAGGAAGGGAAGGGAGGTGAGGGGCCAGAGTAGGGGAAAAGAGAGTAAGGTGAGAAGTCACCCTGAGATGAAAAGACTGTGGAGAGGCAGTGGAGAAGAGAACAACTGGTGCCTTTTTTTGTGACTGAGTTCCCCTTCTATAAAATGGGGAATATATCACTCCCTCACTTCCTAAGGGTGTTGTGAAGGTAAATTAATATTAGTCATTGTTGCCTCAGGCAACCTGAATTCTGACATTCCTAACTTTTGAGTGATTTATCTTAATGTCATTTATTGTAGTTTTGTGTGTGCGCACGTGCGCACACACTCACACTCCATATGTATGTTTTATATAAATATGTAACATAATAGCTCCCAGTGGTAGCCAGAATGATGCTGATTGGTAGGTACATTATTCCCACAGGTGTTATTCTACAGAGACCTGTGTAGGGTACTTATTTTACAAAGTGATGTATATACTTGGGCAAAGGTCTGAGGCCATATTGCACTTCGGTAAACAAGTCTAAATCAGGAGTAATTCTTTCAGGGTCACCAGTACACCAGTGTAACTGAGAATAGGATTTGACACAGTTACAAATAGTGAGGGTTCCACAGCCTCTCTGCCAGCTTCTGCTCTGTTATGCTACTAAGTCTGTTACTTCAGATTTACTAGTATCACTGTGAATTTATCCTGATGTAAATTTAAAAAACTGAGTTTGCCCCTGATTTTATGGCTGGAAAAAACAGGGCAAAGTCATATTTCCTCCAGCTCTGGCCCCCATATTTATACATATGAATGGAAAATAGAAATGCCACAGTAAATTTTATGTCTTCCTACGTCCTGATCTTATACTACCCTGAAAATAACAACATGGACTGGAGAGAGAGCTTCACTCAGCTCAGTTCAGTATGTCTATAGTCAGTTGCAACTGCCTCAGGAAATGACAATCATCTGATTAACGGGGCCAGATCATTTCTCTAGGATGGATATCCGTACCCTGACGGTACCTCTATTTTCCGCTTAAATTATTTATTGCTCCCTCGCTCTGGCTCCTAGATAGGTAACTTGAAATAAAGAAAGTGCCCCTTGAAAATAATGAATATAACCTCAATCCAGTTAAACTTTCTGAAATAGGGAATGGAACAGTAAGAGGCACATTCAGAAGCCCCTGAATATGCACAGGAAAGAAGGGTATCAGTTCTTAGCATCAAGATTAACGACTATTACAACATCTAAAAAGCCTGCTATATTTACTCTCCAGGTTTTTAATTATAAAATCAATGAAGTGTTAATGATTTCAAGCATGACTTTGGCTCCCTGGGAATTCCAAAAACAACTTTTTTGCATAGCACAAATTCATACCCTGCTCAGTTTGACCAATTTGTCAAGACAATTTCCATTAGTAAATATGAATATTTAATGAAAGGGAAAACTGGCATGAGCAACTTCGTTTAAGCGCCTAATGACTTACTGGAAAACATAGCATATATTAGTAGATTGCTTGATTAACTATTTCTGGAGCAAAACAACCCATCTTCAGATGTCTCAGTAAAACTCTCCTTTGTTAGTCTGCTTTTCTATCCATCTACATTTATATGTGCACATGTAATATGCTCATCACTATGGTATCTCTCTCTCTCTCTCTCTTTGCCCGTCAGATATTATAATTTCATGATTATCACCTGTGACAGATCACGTCTAATAAAGCTAATTTTCATAGTGTTTTCTGTCTTAACCTAATCAGTGATTCTGACTCTCAGACAAGCTTTCATAAGAAGTTCCAAAAAGCACTGTCAGGATCTGTTTCGTTACTATGGTCCATAGGCTAAACTCTGTATATCTAAAGATACTTATATTGCCTTCAGCATTGCACTCTCAAGACTTGCTGTTTCACTAACATATACAGAGTAGGACAAAGAACTGTAAAGTGCTGCAGCTGTGTATCAAAGGTTGTAGGGAGTATTACAAAGGACACACAAAGCGGGATAGTATTAAGGTGTTATTCATGTAACTGGCATTTCCTGGCTTCTAGGGGCTTTGCCTTGGAGCCATAATACACTGATTTGCATAGGATTTCCCAAGGAGAAGGTATCTCATACTCCAGGACTTTGAGGTTGTGCAGAGCGATGCAGGTGCACTTTTCCCACCCAGCAGAAAGATTAAGATGGGGCCTGAAATGTTGGGAGTTGTTCGGGATGGTTTGCATTTACCTTGCAATTAAGTTAGATGGCAATACTTTGTAAGTACTAGACTTTCAATAGGAGCTGCATATCTAACAGCCCTTTGTTGCCTTTGAAACCTCCCCCTAAGAAAACAAAGTCATAGGCCAGCCTTGCTAAATACATTTCAGTGGATTGTAGAATTAGGCCCTAGCTGTGACCACAATGCAAACTCTGAAGTAGAGCTGACCTGGATATGTCTATCTAGTGATAAAGACCAATAATATGGCACAAAAGCCATTCAGTTATGATACGACAATAGAAGAGTGAATCACACTTTCTGCAGGTGCTGCCCTTCCTCGCCACATTGCCACGTATCCACAATAAAGGCATGCAGCTGTCAACTCTGTAGTTACTAACTGCTTGGCTGTCAACCGTGAACTAAATGGAGGCCACACCAAGATGCTTTGGCTTTCTCAGCCACTATTGCTCATGCTGTCAGCTTCTTGGCTCTTCCATGACCATTAAGCCCCTTAATGTTACAATAAATCCACGTTCCCTGCAATCCACATGGAAGACTCAGGATAAAGTCTTCCAAGTGACAGAATTACTACTGTGAAATCAAAGCCTTACCTGGTAGCACTCTAGCACTCAAAAACGGTATTCCCCCTACCCGGTCTCAGCCAGAGAAATACCCCACTGAGAGGATTAGAGGGCTAAATCTGAGACATACTGCCCCACCCACAGACCTGGCATTTATTACTTAATGTGATCTGGAGTGATACAGTTCTGTTGGTTCCAGAAAGGAAGCCTAGGTTCCTACAATCCTTTTCCCATCCGCCCTCCCCGTGCCTTGAATCAACCTGGATACTCCCTCGTGGTTACAAACAATGAGAATCTAGTCGGCTTAGTCATTAAGCCTGTAAAATACATTGACTCTTAATTACACCCCTCTGGTTTCTTTTGAAGGCTCTATTCATGCATGTAGGCAATAATTTGTGCGCACAAGCAACAGACCATGTAATCAAGCTAAAGAAGCATATAGTCAAATGGAAAACAAACTGCCACAGAGCATGGCAACAGAGGTGCTTCCCATGGAGAATCCTATAGAAATTCACCAGGGGATACCCCAACACATCCCACACCCCTTTTCCAAAGGAGAATTCTCTGCACAGGGAAGTGCCTCCCATCTCAGCTTCCTAGAATAACTAAATCTTTTAAACTTTATGTGGCGGCCTTTGACTAGTGCAGTCTACAGCCTGTATTGTCACAAGGAAATAGTAGGACATGGCAGAGGGATCTGGGAGTCAAACTCTCATACTTAAATTGACAGCTCTGGCTGTCACTTGCAGTTAGGGTGACCAGACGTCCTGATAAAATCGGGACTGTCCCGATATTTAGTTGTTTGTCCCGTGTCCCGACCGAGGTATGGCCGGGACGCCATTTGCTGTCCTGATATTTTGGCTCGGGGCTGCTCCCTGGAAAGTGTGGGCAGTAGGACTCTGCAACTCCTAAGCACAGTAGAGGCAAGTCCCTGCTGCACCTACCACAAGCACTGGCTCCATCGTGGCCAATGGGAGCTGCGAGCACAGAACTCCCCACCCCAGCTTTCAGCCAATGGCAGCTGGAGCCAGTGCTTATGGCTGGCATAGCAGGTCAAGTGCAGGGCCCCCCCCCTTCCCGCTGACCCTAGGAGCCAGACTGGAAATGCCAGGTAAGCAGGGGGGGCTGTGGGCTGACAGGAGCCAAGGCCCTGGGTCCCCAACCCATGGTGGGGCTGCGCCTGCAGGGAGGGGGGGGGTTGCCCCCGACCAGTGGCAGGGCTGCCTGGAATTGGGGGGAGGGCTGGTGCCCCCGACCCACGGCGGGGCTGTGCCCGGAGCCGAGCCCGCTGCCCCCGACCCATGGCGGGGCTGTGCCTGGAGCTGGGGGGGCTGGTGCCCCCGACCCACGGAGGACCTGTGTGCATGGGGAGGGGGGTCCTGTGCCCCAGGGGAAGAGGGGCAGGACCTGGGGCAGGGTGGGGGCGGAGTCTGGGAGGAGCAGGGGTGGACTGTGGGCGGGGCCCCAGTGTGTCCCGATATTCTGGTCCTGTGATCTTCTGGTCACCCTGCTTGCAGTGAGGGCTTGGACAAGCGGCTTAACCTCTCAGTGCCTCTGTTTTTGTTGGTAGGCTGAAAGGCACTATGGAAGTTTGTTACAATAGAGGTAAGTGTAGGGATGAGTTCCGCTTGGATACATACACACTGGCATAAGTCAATGCAAATTAAAGACACAACAACATGTAATGGAAACTAGATGCCACAACTTTAAAATATTTAACATGGTCATCTGAGCTCACAAAGACAAGGGATATTTCAGCATATGGCCCTTCACAGGGCAGTCCCTGTGTGCTGTAGTCTATGGGCTAATTTCAGCAGGCCTCATATTGGAGGACGGAGAGGGTACAGGGAGCACCATCCTCATCATGATGCACCTGCAAAGAAGGAAATCATTTAGCTGCAACTGCTGAGGACCACAAGGAGTGGGGTGGTTAGCGTGCCACCAGTACTTATTGCACCAAGCAAGGGGGGTTGAGCTGAATGTGACTATCACTTGTCTTTCCCCTGTGCACCAGGGAGCAGAACTGTTTGTAAAACCGATTAGGAGAATTATTATATAATGCCCCTTCCTTCACCATGCTTGCACTAAAGGCATTTCTCTTTCCCTTTCCAAAATCCCAGCTTTCCCTCAATTGATTAATAGCATCACATCCTTATCCCTTGTACTGTCCTGCCTACATCTCTGTGGCTCTGTAGAAATAATACCTATCTGTTTGAAGAAAAGAATCCTCTCCTTAAAGCTATTCCTTTCTCTGGATTATAAGGATACATATCATCTCTAGCCATTGCATTATTGTCCGATAGAAGCACTGTAGTACAGCAAACAGTTAGTGTGCACTATCATTAAGCTTGTGAAGCTATTTCTAATTTATCCCTGTTTTTACAAACTCACAGCTTTCCAAAACAGTCTCCTCAGAGACTGAAATCTTCCCCATGTGGTCTCTACTCACATTAATTTTTTTAAAAAAAGTTTAAAACAAAATCCCATCAGCCAGTTTTGGATTCCGCATGGTGAAATATACCTTTTTTCCTATGGAAAACAAACAATTAAAAGCACACTTTTCTCTAGAAGACTCTGTCAAAAGCTACTGCAGCTTGAAATATGAAACTTCGCATGGACACACTCCTCATGGAGTGCTTTTGCTTGGTTTCAGTGGGGGTCTGGTATCTCAACCATTTGAAAAGGTTCTGGTTCCATTTAGAGTTAAGAATTTAGAGCCAGTCTTCTCTATTTATTCCTGGATCATGTTAATCAGTACTACCAATGAGTAAAGATAACAAAGTGGGGAGAGAGTATCAGAATCAGGTCCCATCATTCCTTTCTTTCTAAATACACAGGAAAGCAAACAACTCTGATCTGTCTGGGGATAGCACATGTGACGCCAGAATGGCAGATTCACCAGAGTGAAGGAAAAAGCAGGCAGAATTTAAATACCTTTTAAAAGTCTTCTCTTGGCTTGCATATGAAGAAAGATATACCAGCAGCATCTTCAGGTTTGTCTAATGTAGACTCAAATTAAATCACTGATTCTTATGCATCTAATGCGGAATTAATAAGTCCTGGGTTCCATAAGAGGTTTTGAAACTGGAAAAGCAGAGTTAAGCCCACCCTCCATATTGATATATGAGGATAACATCTGACAATAACTGTGTCACAAGACAACTGAATATTGTTGGCGGGCAGAAGACAGACAGCGAGGTGGATAAATTGATCCAATTTACATCAAAAAAATATGCGCTTTAGCAATGCTTACTGCTATTAGCTAGAGCTCACTAGCAAAGAAAGTTTTTTGTTTTAAAATTGCTTGGCTGAACTAAAAATCTTAATGGATAATCTCTCCGTTGAGGAATTTTTGTGTAGCATTTCAATGACATCAAAAGCTTGCTGGCCAACCCAATTTTACGTGAATTTGATATGGATTTACTCACTGCAGGGTTTGTTTGAAGTCTGCAAAGAGACACCTCAGTGCTCTTTCACCCCCAAAGCATTCCTGTTCTGTATTTCAAGGTAGATTAGACTTTTTAAAAAGCTCAAAATGTTATTAAAAAGATGATGCCTTTCAAAATCTCCAAGTAAAAGAAAATATGGCTTATTTTTCAAACATTGCCGCTGGTCTCCTAGGTTCAGAAATGCCTGCTGTGGCCTGAAATAGACATTTGGTCTGATTCTGCATTTACACAAGTGTAAGTCAAGAATAGCCACACTGAAGTCCATGGTCTGACATCAGAGTCTCTCTACACTTCCTCTATTCTTTTCCTTTACGCAATCTCTCCTAATGTCAGTCTGTCCCAATTTTGCCAGGTTGGGTCCTCAGAGATAAATAAATATCATTGCCAACCTCATAATTTTCACCAACTGCCAGCCTTTCCCCAAATCCAACTCAAAGTGTCCATCTTAGAGCCTACAGGATCCTCCATGAATTCATCCCAAACTCTCCTGTTGGATGTTAACGTTCCCTATCATTCGATCATTCCCTACATCCCTCCAGTACCAAAAGTCTTTCCATTCTCTTAGTTACCTCCCTGTCTCCCCTGCTTCACAGCCTTCTGCTTTGCTGCCTCCACATCTCATGCTGCCTCCTAGAGGCGCTTTTCCTAGCGACTCTCTAATCCTTTTGAAAGTCCATCCCAAGGCCCCTCTCCTCTCTCCAGTCTCAGTTCCTAACACAGTCTCATGGTAAGTGTCATGAAACAGTCATAGATTTTATGTCCTGAGGTCTCTTGATCCCAATGCTCTGCGATTCACTCTGAAACTTGGCCTTTATCCCCGCCTTACCACATCTATAGAGGTTTCCTATCCTATACCCCCACATGGTGTATTTGGGATTAAACTGAAAATGGCTGATAGGCATTCTCTGCATGAATATTGCCACACTAGACTAATAAAGGTGTAATGTAACAACATCTCCTGTAAGATCAAACATGACTGCTGAATCGTTACGTTGCTTGTACTGTTTCAAATCCTGTGCTACATTGAGCTGAAGGTAGGCAGACAACTGATTAGCAGGCCATATCCAGACAGATCAACCCAGTAATACCCACTGACTCACCATTATTAAATTCCAATTAGTAAATTCGCAGTATGAGCACAGAGATAAGGGTGCCAGATGGTTGAAGTTTCTGAGATCTACTAATGAAAAAATGTTATGTACGAGCTGAGTATTAAGCATGTAAAACAAATCTCCCATCAGCAGAAAAATCACTTTAAAAAAAACAACACAACACACATACACAAAACTATACTGCAGTGTTCAGGCCCTTTCAACATCAGCACCATAAGGGCACTTGTTTGTTTGCAAGACTTTTAGTACTAAGGATTTTACAGGGGGGGGGGGCAGGGCGGGACAGTAGGGACATGTACACTGGACGTCCATCAGTAACCACCATTGTTGCTGATCGCAGTCACATCTTTGTACTCAGTTGTTCCTTTTGCAGTGGTCTGTTTCAAGGGGGAATCTGCCACATGAAATTTTAAGATGAGACAAGATGAGAGGAGACATCTTGCATAGATTATTTTTGACTTTTGCTTCATTCTTCTTGAACATGGCAAACCTCTTGCTAAAGTGAGTTTTGCTGGCTTGTTGATGGGAAAGGGAGATTTTTAGGGAAGTACATTTTGCTTGTTCAGGACTTTGTGACTTACTAGCCTTCGGACTCACAAAATGGTTCAGCGAAGCAAGGCACCAATTTGTGGGAAAAACAGCAGCCTTTCTGCCCCGCTTGAGTTCATCTCATATTTAAATTTGATTCATTTGGGGGTCTAAACTGGGCCAGGTATTAGTTTTCCAATTATTTGCAGGAGATGCGTGTGAACAAGAATATTTTTCCAGGTTATTTTTAAGACCCATAGTCCTACTACATACTGATCCTGTGGCCTAACCAACTATTCTCTTCCTTATCACAGAACACTCAGCATCTAAGGGATTTATGTCTACATACTTTAGGCTAATGGGATCATCTTAAACCTTTCATCATCCTGAAGGCATAACTATTACAGAAAGGGGAAGGTGGGTGAAAGAAGGAAGAAGCATGTGCAGAGACGCATATTTAGAGAGAAAAATCAGAGCATCTCCACCGCCTTCCAAAGTAATCAAACGACCTAAACACGGTTACTCCTGTATTACTTAATTTCAGTCAATGTGAAATAGTCAGTGGAAAAGGCGATAAGAGCAGAGCTAAAGAAATCCAGCTTGAGTGGCCTGCGGATACGGATCATTCAGAGAGGGCAAACTGGCCCTAAAGGACAGCCACTGCTGTCATGCTTGGTGTTTATTCATTCTAAATGTGAACAAAGCTGATTCTTTTTGACATTGTTTTGTGCACTGATGTGCAACTGGGAAAGTTTAGCTTCCTGTGGAACTCGTTCATTGCCCCAGTTAAGGGTTCACAAAGCAATGCCATCCTTTCCAATAGCACTTTAGCACAGGCTGACAGCCATAGAAGTTCCCTCTGTGTGCGACATAAACTGAACGTTCCTAGGCAGAAAAAGGACTAAGGACTTGACACTGACATTTTAGAAACTAAAGGTCTCTGCTTAGATTTTTTGTATTCAATTCCCATAGACTCCCAGTGGGAACACATTCCCACCCCAAGAGCGGAATTTCACCTGATGATTCCTGAACTTAGTTGTTATGATAGACATGAAATCCAGTTTTACTGACGAAGTCCTACCTTGCCTCACAACGCACACACAATAGTTTCTTTCTATTCTCAATAAAACCTTTCCCATCCATGAGAAAGCAAATTCCTTGACTCCTTCTAACTGTGTACACTTCCACTGAAGTTGGTAGTAGTTTGGCATAGGGTAGGACTGATGTATGAATAGGTTTTAGTGATTGAGCCCCCTTTTCTTTCTTATTATAATGTAGTGGTGTGAAAAAAACATGAAACCACAGAAAACTCAGTCGTTGCAACTCAGTTAAACAAGGATCTTCTAAAGATCATTGAGAATCAGTCTTTCAAGAGACCTGGGTTAATTTAGGATTTCATGTGGGAACCAGGTAGAATTCTAGATTTCCCCCCCAACTGTCATTTTGAGGTGTTGAGTTCATTCATGTCCGCACTGTACTTGAAATGCGGGGGGGGGGGGGGGGGGAGGATATGTGAAGTCAAATAGACTGAAATGGAATAAACTAGTCATATGACATGAAATCATGGCTTGACTAAAGTCAATGACAAAACTCCTATCGACTTCAAGAAGGCCAGGATTTCACCAATGAAGTGAAATTTCACTAAGTTTCACTTAGCTCAACTTTTTTCCTTCTGCTACATGAACCGCACTTTCCAAATCTGTTAGTTATATCTGTTGGGCGAGCCACCAAAAAGTGACAGTCATTCTCACGCTGGCTTCTAATGTTATTTGACAGCTGGAAGATGGGCTCCTGTATGGAATGTCTTTTGCCTGCTGGCAGGAAAGGATCTTGTCCTTGAAAACTGTTTTTATTTATTTAAATAATTTGTCACTGCTGCCACTTAGAGAGAGACACCTAGAGAGTATGTGGAAATCATGTGCCTCTTGTAGTTAGGTAGCCATCTTGTGGCAACATTTAGAACTACAAGCACATCTGTAATACTAAGTGTTCGTTTTCACGTGACTGTATGAGAGCTGAAAGAGGATGCAGTTAAAAATATAGACGTAAAGTAATGATTTACTGTACTACGCCAACGTTTAGATCTTAATTCTTTTAAAAGCTTTATGGAATAATTTTACATGGCAGGAATGAGCCCTAATTAATTATTATCGGTATTATCATAGCATAAAGGAGCCTCAGTCATGGATCAGGACTCCATTGTGTTAGATGTTGTACAATATTGTAGAACAACTATTACAGGCCTCATCCAAAGAGAGCTCTCAGCTCCCATTTAATACAATAGGAATTTGGGTTTTGTCTTGCATCAACTCTGTCCCATCTTTACTTAATCTTCCAACACTTGTATTTCCTATAATACATCCTTGTAGTTCTTTAGCACTGTATCTCTTCTAAGATCCAGTGAAGCCAATGAGATGAGGTGGTATACGAAGGACCTATTGATGAAGTTATCAATAGGAGTTTTGCCATTTAATTCAGTGGAAGCTGGATAAGACCCTGGGTGTGCATTGGAGGGTAAGGATAAATCAGTTGACTGGGCAGGAAACAGCTACTCAGCATACAAAGTGGAATTAACACCTTTACTGGGGCCTTATTTGTTTTACCAGAGAGCTAGAAACTTGCATCATAGCAGTGTCTTTCTCATAGGAGCTATCACTCTGAGAAGGGTTCATTTCAGAAGTGTGTACCAAGGATCTTAGGCACAATTAGGCCAAGCTCACCTTACAGTCATGTTTTGCACTGTTTATTATACAGTTTCAGGAGGAACAAAAATGTAGCAGTCAGTAGCACAGTGGCACACACTATTCAGACTGTACCTAGATCCTAAACATAAAACTGGAATCAACGCTAAATAACAATTGCAGTGGTGTTTAACCACTGAGTATTAAATGGTAAGTCCCCATTATGTAGTAACTAATGATGTGTAAAAATTCTCTACCGTTCAAAAACAACACTTTTTGGTGCAAACCCAAACTTGCTACTGTTTAGCTTTTAATCACCACAAGTTTAAATAATGTCCTGTGGATATATTACTTAACTGAACTTCAAATTAATTTTACCCTTCTGAGAAGCGCCATCTGTCTGTGATCGGATGCTGGGGATCTATTTTATCTTTGACCTAAAAAAGAATCAACTAATCATATATTCAGAGGGAAGAGGGATATACAAAGGGTACAAAAATTATTTCTCCCTTGCGCTTGGCAGAAACTTCAGTGTGGTCTAAAAGAATAGCCAGGGGAGGTAAGACACAATGTAAAGCATAGCTCTGAGTGCAAAGATGGGGAGGACAATGCCAGGAAGAGCTGCACTGCCTCTGCTTCTTAGCAGATAAGCATGAAGAACTACAGAGCTCACCTGATGTAAAGATGATTTAAGGAGCCATGTCTTTCAAGGTCAGAGCAAAGCATTGGTTATAAATGAGAAGGTACATAGGAAGAAGAATATAGCTAAAGATACCATGGTGATTGGTGCAGTACAAGTGCACAGTTCAGTTAGATAATGAACTTGTACTGAGCCGAGAGCCAGAATAGATTTACCTCCAGGTGTTTTTAATAAACATATGAATTATATATATTGGGGCAGTATGGAGATTCTGTTCAATTCTGATAAGTTCCTGAAAGTTAAGAAGCTTATCTTGAACTCTAACTTGTGCCCCTTGTATCCAACTCGCCTTTTTTCTCCCCCAATTCCTATACTATGTTCCTTTCATTCCAGAGACAACTGTCTCCAGTCCAGCAGGGGGCACCATTCTTAGAGGTGCAGAATTGGAGCCTCATTCTCAAAATCTGGCCATCCAAAATTGCAAGAGAATAAAATGGAGCACAAACCGGGATATCTAAACTTCTGCATGCTCAGCTCACACCTGCATATGCACGTGGTAGTCTACATGCCAACTGGAGAGACTTCGGATGGTTTCATCTTCCAACAGGGAGATGTCACTTGTTCATGCAATTCTGGGATATTTGGAGGAATCAATATTTAAACTCCCTAAAACTGCATAATGAAAGGCTTGGGTGCACTCAGGCTGAGCTGAAGCCAATTTGAAAGTGTGGCCCTACAGGCCTAGCAACTGGTTATATGAGCCGCACTATTCACAGAGGATCTCAAAGTGGTTTAGTAGGTACCAATAAAGGTTCAACACCCTTCAGAGATAATTAAGTACTAATCCGGGTGGTAGATGGGAGGCACAGAAATGTTTAGCAACATGTTAGCAATCATAGTCAGGGGCATATCAGAGAACAGAATCCGGAACTCTACACCCAGCATGCTGAGTTATCCACTACATTTCTAGCACTCAGCTCTCATCTAACCCTTACGCCTTGGAGTACACTGAAGGAATCATTAATTGTTCAGAACCATAAAAAAATTTTAGATTAGTTTCTCTTTGAGGGTCAAAGTGAATCTTTTCTCAAAACCAGTCCATACACCCTTCAGAACAAGATGGCAATGTGACCTCCCAAAAATAAGATCCAGATGTCTCCAAACGACATTCAGATGATCAAGATTTCTTCCCAATTCTGGCTTCAAAGCTCAAAGGAAAATGTGTGTGTCTGCATAATATATAAAAAAACCCATCAACACATACATTTTCCTTTGAGCTCGGCTTACCAATTTCATAAATAGCAGGTGGGAAAAGATTGAAAGCACACCTAGGCAAAGAATTTGCTCACAAACATGTGTGCACATGCACCCAGACACAAAATACAATGGTGGGGATATGGTGACAGACCAATGGCTAAACGACGCTAACACATAGCAAAACGCCCAGGGAAATAAAAGGACAAACATACACACACTATATTTACACATTCACCCACCTATATACAGCATTTCACTTGACCAACCGCTGAAATGCAGCCACTTCTGGAGATAATGCTAAAACCAACCATCACCTTCTACTTTTTAATAATGAAGTGCTCCCTCTCTTAAGAAACACGTGAAGAATCACACACTGGGCAAGTGAAATTTGAAAATGGCTCTTGCTTCCTCCTGCAGTGCAATTAGCAATCTCCTCATGCCATACTTCCCAAAGCAGTGATCTGCACAGTTGTATTGTTAAAGTGTTTCCAAGACCTGCTTACCAGGGGTGCCCTGAAGACAATCAAATTAGTGGGAATTCAGGCCTCCATTGTAAGAGCGTAAGTAGTTCAGGATGGACTTGCCTGACTGTATTTCCCCAGTGAGCTCTTTACATTTATTTGAGTTGATTGATTTTCAGTCACTTTTCTGTGCAATGACTTCAGATTCCCCCAACCCCCTTCTCCAGGTATATGGACAGAGCACATAAGTTTATTTACTCAACTACACAGTGGTCCATTCACAGACCTTTCAGGAAATGCCAGAATATGAAAATGGAAACTAAGTGCATTGTTCTCTGCTTCCTAAATTTGTTTTTCTGGACATATACCATACATAAAAAACAAGGATGAATGGATCCTCATAAGGGGCCAAAATATAGCACATATAGTGAGAAAGCAGGGAGGCTGGGAAATATGAGGAATAAAGGTCTGTTTGTGGGACAGAGAAAGGAAGATGAGACAGTAGTGTGGGAAGAAGGGTCTGTGCAGGGGCCCCTAATGATTTTACAGGGCAAGCACATGTCTGGATCCTGTTTAAATAACAGTGTCCAAAGATGGTCTATAATATAGAATGCCAGCTTTGAAGTGTCACTCAAAATATGTAGGCCTGCCCCAGACATTTCTAGGTTCATTGCACATTTAGTAAGGATCTCAGTTCTATGCTCCATTCCCACTCCCATTTGTGGTACTGGCCTATCAATTAAATTGGAAGTAAGGTGTCACCTTCTCTGCAAGAATGTGAGATCAAGAAAGTGTAGCGCAAAGGGATAAAAGATATTTGTTTTCCTGAGAGATTTAAGAACATCATTGGGAACATGCATGCCTTAAGGTTTGTTTATTCCATGTATGTTCATCGTACAATAGAACTTGGGGGGGGGGGAGAGATTATCATCACAAATGAAATGAGATACAGTAAGTACTAGGAATGTCACCTTCAAAATCGGTCTGTTATGACATATCAACATCATCCAAGCCCTGTAAGAGAACACTGCTCCTACATCTTTGAAATTAGACTTTAACATTCTCAGACACTAGACAGGGTCTCAGTATTTAAAGGTCCCATGGTGCTTTTTGTAAAATTAAGGTATTTGCTGCATGGCCCTGGCCCAAAATTTCCCTTCCTTCCATTGTCAGGCAGCATCTTCTGTATGTGCTGATTAAATAACCACTCCTTCCTAAGACCTTTCATTCAGATGATGGATAATAAAAAGCCCCAGCTCCGGCAAAGGAGATGGACTCAGACCAGGGATAAACAGAGAGTGAATCTGTGGGAAGAAGAAAGATGGACAGTGAAGCTACCTGTCTCTTGGGCGTCAGAGGGGTATCAGGCAGCCCTTCCCATCTCCATGGACCATCTGGTTAGGAGCTGCATTAGCACCTCTTAGGGACAACCTGAAAAAGCCTCGGCTCCCCCCAAGGTAAGGGCTCAGGCTGGAGAAGAAACAGAAGAACGTGGGCACCATTGTGCAGCCTCAATAGCCGACCTTCACCATCAGACACATTAGCTTTAGAAATTGCAAGTTTCGATGGAGAAACGATACAGTGAGAACAAGAGATGACAACAGGAGACAGGACATTTGGGGAAGGAGAAATGACTTTTCACATTGTGATCCTAAGAACTTCCTAGTCAAGGGTTACTTCAACTTGGATGGGGGAAAGAACAGTAAAAATTATATTAAAATCTGTGTTTAATCTCCCCTTCCGCTCCTTAGCTTCATTTTAGAAGTAATCCAATCCCTCTGTATGTATTCTGCTTTAAAGCACTGAAAGCTAAGATTAGCATTATCACAAGCAGGAGCTGATGGAAATTTTTCCATCATCAGATAAGGCTGAGATTCTACAGATTCAACACATCCCATAGGACAGGATTCCTCTGAAACTTTCAAAGGAAAGCAGGCAGGGAGGCCAACCAACTGACTAACCTGCCCACCTGGTTTTCTACCAGCCTGCCCAGCTCCCAAGACTCCCTGTTTTCCTCACAGCTTGCCTGAAGGGCTGCGAAGACCATGTAGGCTACCAAGGATACCAACCATGCCAAGTTCCCCTGCAGACCATTCCCTCTTGGACCATGCTACCGGGGCACCAGGCAGCCTTTCCCCATTTCCATTGACCATCTGGGACAGGAGACACATCAGCACCTTCCAGCTGCTAAAAAAGCCTCAGCTGACAGATCCCCGGACTGCCCATCTGGCAGGTGGATGACCGCCTCAGCTGCTCAGCAACTAGGGAATCTGCAGCCTCTGGAACTTGGAGACTGGACAGCCCAGGGATCCCAGAGAACATGTTTCATTTTGGAAATACTGAAACATTCTCACTGCAGGAACATTTTGGTGTTTCTAAAAATAAATATTGCGGAATTTCAGTTCTGAGGAAAAGGTTCAGTTTGGGACTTTTTGTCTCAATTGAGACGGTTAAAAAATTCTAAAAAATTGGTATTTTTAATGCAACAGAAATTCTATTTTATGGTCAGCTCTACTTCAAGATCTAACCTAGCTGGATGTTGCTGTCAGAGGGCCACAGGGCTCAAATTGTGGGCCTAAGTCAGATGTATTCCAGTTTCAATGGCTCAGGTTGGCCCTTAGCTAAACATTGATTTGAGTGTTCAGGGTGGAATTTGGACACCTCTCTCGCTTCATAAGCCTCAACTTTGAAAAAAAATCTAATTTAAATATTACACACAAACTTTCTTTCCATCTAGCTTAGAGTTTATAGCCTATACTGCAGCCCATTACTATAGTATCTTCTCAGCACCTTCCTCATAACATTGGTAGCCATCGCTAAGTCTTTACTGGATTTCAGAGTCTCTGGCACATTTTCCTTTTGGGGGGGTCTGCTTGGGATAGGTAGATGGGGATTTGAGAATAAAATGTCTTCATTGCTGGGGAATTATAAAACAAAACAGTTTTTTTGTTGGTGGTGGAGAGTTTACTGGTGCTCTTTTCTCTTTCAGCCTGAAATGAATTCCTCTAGCAATTTTTTTATTTTTTGGAGTATTGCTTACATAGACACTGCATCCAGGATGCACAGACAATGTACTTCCAGCATATTTATATTAGTTGGACGTGTATATAAAACCTACCTAATAATTCATGCCTGCCAGTGACACAGCTTGGATGCTAAGAGGGACACCTCCTGAAATGGGTGATAAAAGCACAGTATGAATATAGTCATTCCACATGTATTTCCTCCCCTCCAACAAATCCAACAAATTAAAATAAAAAAAAGATAACTTTGGCCATTGTTGCAATTTTAAACCCGTAATGGAAGAGCCATAGAATGATGGTCGCTTTACAATTTAGCCAGCTGCAATAGGGATTAGAAAACGCTTGCTGCGTCTTAGCCTGGAGGCTTGTTATCACAGTGCTTTTGTTTGCTTTGCTGAGATGCGTCTGTCCCACAGATTGCTAGCGCAGGTGTGAAGTAAGTTTAAAGCAGCAGCGGAAGGGAGTTGGGGAAGCAGTGAATGAGCTTAGCGGGATGGCGAGCAGGAGAGTAATAATACTATCTCCAGGAAACAGATGATGGAAATTCTAATGCTGTTTCATCACGGCAACAACCAGACTCAAACCCCAACCAACAGGGTGAGGATTTGGGCTCCATCTGCACAGCAAGCAAGGGCACGTGAAATTGGAATGTATTGCCTCAGTTTACCAGGCACAAGTCAAACTCTCACTTCCACTACTTTGCACCTGAATCATCTTCACTAGTTACATGATGTGCTGTTACACTAGTCGCCTGCCTGCTGCATAACAACGTATGCTGGGACCCCTCTCTGATCTCACAAACTCAACAGGCATATGCAATGTTGTAGCTGTGTTGGTCCCAGGAAATGAGAGAGACAAGGTGGGTGAGGTGTAACATCTTTTTTATTGGACCAACTTCTGTTGGAGAGAGAGGAGCTTACACAAAGCTCTTCTTGAGGCCTGAGAATAGGGTGACCAGATGTCCCGATTTTATAGGGACAGTCCCGATTTTGGGGTCTTTTTCTCATATAGGCTCCTATTACCACCACCACCCCCCGCGCCCCTCCCCACACACACACACCCCATCCCGATTTTTCACATTTACTGTCTGGTTACCCTACCTGAGAAGAGCTCTAGTGTAAGCTCAAAAGCTTGTCTCTCTCACCAACAGAAGTTGGTCCAATACAAAGATGTTACACCTCACCCACCTTGTCTAAGTGAACAGGGTTGGTCTGGGTAGACCTCGCTAAGAGTTACACCTAATCTAAGCACTGGAGTAGGCACAGTTGGTGGCCACTCATCCTTTGGACTCAGTATAAGACCTTCATGCTGTGGGAGGAGAGCATAGGTGCTGATTTCACCCAAGATGCAACACTGAATGTATCTACACTGCAATTAGACACCTGTGCCTGTGCCAGCTGACTTGGGCTAAGGGGCTGTTTAATTCCAGTGAAGATGCTTGGCCTCCAGCCCAAGATCTGGGACCCTCCCAGGCTTCTAGAGTCTGAGCTCCAGCCTGAGCCTGAACTTCTGCACTATAATTAAACAGCTCCCTAGCCTGATCCCAGTGAACCAGGGTCTGCTGGCATCAGCCAGCTGTGGGTTTTTAATTGCAGTGTAGACGTACCCATTGAGGTCCTGACCACTTGTTGCCTTAAAGAGACGCTGGTATTTTTTCATGGGGGGCTTACTCCTGGTGTCCTGGCCAAATTCCAATTCCAGCTATTTCATTCTGCCTTATATAAAATCCTATTGCGGTTTCAATCTGGAACAGTGCCCTCACTTTCTGCCCTGAACTATTGTGTTGTGCTGCTGTGCCCTCTTAAGCAGTTGCCACATTCAGAGGCAGCTGCATTTCAGCAGAGGGTGAAGTGTTCTCCTGTACCCTTCGTCTGACTCAGAGAAATGTTGTGAGAATGTATTTAATGTTATAAAGGATTCTGAGATCCTCCAGTAAAATGCAATGTATAAATGCACACCATTATCATATAGGGATACCAACAGAAGATCCACCCTTCCTTGCCAGGAAGGCCTGTGCATCCACACCAGAGAACCTAGTACTGTCCTTTCCCTTCTCACCACCAGCTTTCTACCTTTTACTGTGCTCCCATCCATCAGTCTAATCCTCCGTGCTGGGGAGCGAGAGGGGAGGAAGGGTCCTCATCAATGCTGCTCTTTTAATAGGCTACAAGGGATCCCATTGAGTGATACAAATTATTGTCTTCTTCCCAACCAAGCCCTGGAAGTGAGAGCAGGTCTAGGGAATAAAGTTGCCCGTTCCTCAGGGTGGCAATACACAGCACTGACCAATGAGCTAAATAGCTACGCTTGATAGAGACAGTAGGTGTTAGAAAAAGAATCACACAGGAAATAGAATTTTGATGAAGAAAGACTGTCAGCAGCCAATTTCAAAGGGAAAGCAAGAACACAAGACGTGCTATTAAATCAGACCAGTGCCCAGCTACTTTGTTATCTTGTCACCAACAAGATACTTCAGAGGAAGATAGAAGAAACCCTGAAGTAGTAAAATTTCCCTACCCCCAGGGAAATTTTCTTCCGAGTACCCATTAATTGGCGGTTGATTTAATGATTTCTGATCTGAAATAGGAAAGTTGATTTCTTGTGGCAAGAAGTTCCACGGATCAATTGTTGTAAGTAATCAGCATGGATTAATGATATGGGGAAGACATTAAATAAAAGCTATCTCCATTCCTTCACCTATACCAAACTATCTGTTTAGGTCCAGATCAGTTTAGATAAATCCACCCTCCCATTCAATCCTGACTTGATAAAACCCAAAGACTGTTACTCTTCCCAATCTCCAAATTTAAACTGTGTCTCCTTCTGCTGCTCCATCCATATCTCTTTCCCCCTTTTAGATTTACCTATTACTATTTGCTGACTATACAACTGAACATGTTTCACACTCAGTGGGTTCACTCCTGGAACCATGCATACTGTTTAGGATATCAACCAATTATCTCACGGTTACCGTGTTTCAAACTCTGGCTGTCTCTCAAGCTCCTCACTCTTCCCAAGTCAGTAGCGTCCAGTTCTCCTTCCTAGAGCTGGGTTCCGTTCAAACTGTCCCTTTGTTCCCTGCAGCTGCTTTTTCCAGCCATCTGACACACCCCACCTGCCAAGTACTCCCAGCCCTGCCTATTTGGTGCATTAGGTTCCCACTCATGTTTCCTTTCCCAGGGAGTACTCCAAACTCTAGTGCTCCTTTATATTGCCAGGCCTGGCCTCAGTTAATCACATTACCTTATTCATTATTACCGCCTAAGGAGGTGAGCCCATCTTGTCACAGGTGAGGTGGAAGCTCCATTTTCCCCTTAAAGGAGCCAGCCACTCTGTGACACACAGGATTCAAAGCAGAGAGACAGAGCAAAAAAAAAAAAAGAGGCACAAGAAAAGGAGGGAGAGGACTTGACTGAAGAGAGGGATAAACCTTGAAAGACAGTCTGGGGAGGTGGGAGGAAGAGACTGACAACTTAATTAATCTCTATGGAGTAGCAAGTTTACCACAGATGGAACAAAGATATTGGCCTCTGGCTTTAGTCAAAGTAAGGGGGGAAATAGCTATTAGCTCAAGTGAAATCAAAGGAACCATCTTTCTAGTGCATGTGTGAGAGCGAGAGAATGAAAACTGATCTTGAAAATATGCGTAGATTTTTTTCCCCTAAGACATTTTATTAGGTACTCAGTGCAACTCAATTGTATCTTCTCATTTTCATATAAAGGGATGGATCATGTCACCGGCAATCCTGCCAAGTGAGATGTATGAAGTAACTAAGTGGAAAGAGGTTCCTAAAAATCCAAAAGCCATTCCTCCGATGTCACCTTTCCTCAATTGCCCTGGAGCAATAATTTCTTTCAAGGCTATTAACTTTCTGCCATGGTGGCAGCCCTGTACCATTCTGGCAGCGCCACGCTCTGTGCAAATGTTTCCTTATTAATTATATTAAACATCAGAGACACATACTGTCAGGGTAAATTGATATAGTAAGCTCCTCTTTAGCATGAATCTGATAAATCATGAGCAATGCTTAGAACAAGATTAGTAAGAGTTTATTAAAAAGCTGAACTACTTCTCAATTCCCAGGCTCTGATCCAATGAAGTTAAAACTAGCAGACCATTAAAATTAATTGGAAGTGCTGAACTATTTCATGATGGATTCATTTCCTACTTATGTATATATAAGAATAATAAGGCAAGGGGACCAGAATACTCTCTGTGCTTATGAATTAGACCAACATTGCTATGGAAACATTTAAAATGAAATTTTTGTATTTGTCACCGGGATACTAGGGTCTAAAAAATCATTCTTTTGCACCTTGCTGTTATAACACAGAACGGCTTGGAAAGAGGACTTGGGTAACAGCAGTTAAGGATTAAGGGTTCCTGCAAACGAGGGAGTCTGCAGTCTTCATAAAAATCATCTATGTTTTATATTGCACCCATCGCCTTGGTATCTGATCTTGAAACTGTAGAAGTGTTTAGATTCACCAACTGATGTATTTATACTAGCGAAAATACCCGGTGTTGCTCGGGTCCGTCGGAGGTGCGGAGGGGGCAGAGAGCTGAGCGAGTGCGGGGTCCGTTGGAGGGGGGAGGGGGAAGAGAGCAAACCTGACACCCCCACCTCACCCTCCCAGACCAAACCTGACACCCCCACCTCACTTACCCCTTGACCAACCCCGACCCCCCTCCTCGCCCCCCCAACCAAACCCAACACCCCCTGACCAACCCCAACACCCACACCTCACCCCTCACCCACCCCGACACCTTCCCACCCCTCCAGACCAAACCCAACACCCCCGGCTCACTTACCCCCCCAACCAAACCCGACACCCCCACCTCACCCCCTGACCAAACCCGATACCCCTACCTCACTTACCCTCCGACCAAACCTAACTCGGGTCCGTCGGAGGTGGGGAGGGGGCAGAGAGCTGAGCGAGTGCGGGGTCCGTTGGAGAGGGGAGGGGGCAGAGAGCTGAGCGAATGCAGGGTCCGTTGGAGGGGGTATTATGACATAATAACTATGTCACAGAGAACAGCAGCTGCCCAGCTGATGTGAATGGGCTTTAAAGAATTTCACCCCTGGGGGGCGTCAGAGGTGAGATTTGAATTTTTTTTGACTTTTACCCTGATTAGGACCCTAAGATCTCTAACTGTACCAAATTTCAAGTCTCTAGCTCAAACAGTGTGGAAGGAGTAAGTGCACATACATATACGCATACACCATTTGACTTTTATATATATAGATATGCACACATACTTTTATTTGTCTATGAACTAGAGCTCCTCAAAAATGTATTCTCAGAATGTTGTTCTGAGAAAAATGTGTTTATTTCTAAATGAAAATTTTTATGGGCAATTTTCAATTTGCTTGAAGTTGCCTGGTTTTCTTTTTTTTAAAAAAAATTTCATTTTGAAAACTACTCCCCACCTACAACAGAAAATGTCCATTACATCTCTTTGAAACAAAAAATTCCTTCAAACTTCCGTACCCACAGAAAATGTCATTTTCCAACCAACTTTATTATGCACATATTCCCTCATATTTCACTCAAACATATACCTACTTATATGTAAGAAATCTCCCAATTTTACTATAATTCAAATTTCTCCAACTGCAAACCATTTTCAAAATCCATTCAGACTCAAAATACACTGAACAAAATCCTGATTAAGTTCCAGGTAAAGTTCCAGATAAAGCAAAAGAGTTCACGATAAGTGAACTAGATGTGGATATGAACAAGAATGTGTAGACATCACTGCTAGTGTGGGGACTCAGACTTTCATCAGGCTAACTTTCATTACTTTGGCTGCTGGAATCTAATAATGCATTTTCCATATATGCCACAGAACTCAATTATGCCTTCTTTAAGGCTAAGCCATGCCAAGGAAGGCAAAAAAGATATCCTGCTGCAGCACCAGGGACATATGTGTTAGACCTTTCAAGGCACCTTCCATCTGAGACTATCAACAGGCTATATAAGCATTAATTAGTTTAGACTGAATGCTGCTGTGAAGGTGTTTTTATTCAGAAGGAGTGGCCAGCAGTGGCAGAGAAACAGGTGGCAAAGAGATGCAGCAGGTGTGAGCCAGTTGCAGTGGCAGCAGTAGAGACTTTGTTCCACGACGCCAAGTCCCGGGGTGAGAGGTGAACCCACCTCTGAACTCTGTGTCTTCGCTAGCGAAGGATAGTCAACTGAGTGGGGTGCAATGGGGGGAGAAGGAAGTGATGAGTTAAAGTGTTGTTTGTTCATTATGACTTTCGCAAGGTGGGAAACAGAGTGAAAGGACACTGTGGACATGCTTCAGAATGTGGTTGTGGTGTTTTCCCAAACCAACGCTTGGTTCCTTTTCTCTTGTAATAAAAGTTTTCTTTTGCTGTACACAGACTCAGTGCTTGCAAGTGGGGAAGAACTACTCTTCAGGCACCTGCGGTGGTGTTAAATGTTCCCAGATTACTGGGTAGGGGCCCAAGCCGGTTCTGTGTTGTATTGTTAAGAGGACCCCCTAGATATAGAACCTGGCCCTTTTTGCTGTCGACTCCACCTGGCAGAAGAGTTACATACAGAAGAGGGTGATAAATCCTCCTTCACCACTGAGGACAGGACAAGAAGTAATGGGCTTAAATAGCAGCAAGGTAGTTTTAGGTTGGAGACATTAAGGAAAACTTCCTAAAGGTAGTTAAGCACTGGAACAAATTCCCTAGGGAGGTTGTAGAATCTGTGTCACTGGAGATATTTAAGGACAGGTTAGACAAAACACCTGTCAGGGATGATCAACATAACACCAAGGCCATGTCTACACTAGAGAGCTTACTGCAGCACAGCTCTACCAATGCAGCTGCGCCGCTGTAAGATCTCTCATGTAGCCGCTCTATTCTGATGGGAGACAGCTCTCCTGTCGACAACTTTAAACCATCCCAATATGCGGTGGTAGTTATCTCGGTGGGAGAAGCTCTCCCATTGCCAAACTCTGTGCACAGTATTTCTTCACACCCCTGAGAGATAGAAGTTTTGCTGACAGAAGTGATAGTGCAGATATGGCGTTAACCTTGCCTCAGTGCAGAGGAATGAACTAGACGAGTATCTTGGTCCCTTCCAGTCCTACACTTTTATTATTCTAAAGTTGTTTTGTTTTTTGGCTCTAAATGGTTTTTCCTGCTATACTGAGTGTCACTGCAAGGGTGTCATAAACAGGGATTTTATAAAAGAGGAATCCACTACATTGAGAGTCACATACAGGAGCCATAATCAATCAGTAGTACTTAGTTTTGAACAGGTAGTTAATACACTGAAATCTAACAATGGCAGGGTCTTCTAGTGTCTTTCAAATACCATGTGCTCCGTGCTTTTCCTAGAAGGCTCTCACACATCAATTTACATGTTAAAGATCACTCCCCTTTGGAAAGTCTCATCTAATGATGTGAGTTAGTCCCTGGGACCATGCGTTAGAGTGGAGAAGAGTTCAGAGATCAATCTTTAGACTTTATTGTCATTCACTCGCAGGGTCTCTAAAGTAGAACTGCATTCCCTGCTAGTAAGGAGCAAAGTTCAAAATTTGACCTTTGAGTATTACTGCTGATACATTACAAATTCTTAACCGTTAGCAAAGTAAAAAGAGACAGAAAGAATGGAGGAGATGTCTCTAAAACAGGATTTCTCAAACTTCATTGCACCGTAACCCACATCCTGGCAACAAAAATTAACACATGCCCCGTGAAGGGGGACCAAAGTCCAAGCCCCACCACCCCAGGCTGTGGGCCAAAGTCCAAGCCCTGCCATCCTCAGAGGTGGCAAAACTTGAGGGCTTCAGCCCCGGGTGGTAGGGCTTGGATTTTGGCTCCAGCCCCAAGCCCAAGCAAGTCTAATGCCAGCTCTGGAAACACCATTAAAATAGGGTTGTGATCCACTCTGGGGTCCTGACCTAGTTTGAGAACTGCTGCTCTAAAAGGATGACCGGAGAAGAGCTGGCATGAGGAGAAGGTCTAAGGTCTGGGAATTAGAGAAGACGAATATTATTGATAATTAACAGAGCTCAATTTACTGAGTACCACCTCATGGCCTGCGCTGGAATCACTTTGCAGTCAACTGTCTCTGCTAGCCACAAGGGAGTCTGTGAGGAGTGCTTAAGGGACCATCAAGAAGGGGGTAACAGCTTCCTCACCCAGGTCTGGTTTAGTAACAAAAATGGTTCAGACAATCCCCAGAATAAAGCTCACAACCATAACAGAAGTTCATACTCAGCTCTGGTTCTTCTGCCACACACAGAGCCCTTCCTCTGTCCCAGTCTGCTCCACCCAATGCCATCAGTCCCAGCCCTTTCTGGGTGGAGCTCTGGCACTGACTTCCTTCTGCTATCAGACAACAGGCTGCCGCTTCCTGATGCTCCTTATAAGGAATTCCCTGATCCAACCCAGGTGTGCCTCTTTAGGAGTCAGGGTTAGCTAGCCTCAGCCCTTAAGCGGTGAGCCATTGGGACACAATAAGGAAGAATATATGAAATGGATAAACTAAAAGCAAACATGCTCCTTCTAAGAACTCATGCCTAAAGCGAATGTTAATATCGTTACATGCCTTGACTTGGGTCTTTTGCAGCTTTCATGGAAATCCACCAAGACATCTTCTTAAAAAAATATTTTCTTTTTATGAGGAACAAATAAAACAATCCCATTTCCCAGAATCTCATCATGGCCATTTCATAACCACTGTTACAGCATTTATAGTACCTTGACCTGTGCATCTTAACATTGAGTTGATTGATAAGGCTCCCAGCTAAGTCCCCAAGTCAGTCAGATGTCTGAGCCCCATTTCAGATGTCCTGCCTATACAGCTATGGTGCTAAGTAGGGAACTTATCCCTTCATCCAACCCCCATGACTGGAAGTTACTAACACTGAGCTAAATCCTCAGATGAAGTCAATGGAGTTACACTGATGTACACCAGTGAAAGATCTGGCTCACTATCTTTAAAATGTTCAGTCCTAGTTTGTCTGCCTGGGTCCAGTAGATTTATTTTGTGGTAGACAAATAATAGAAGTCACTCTGGAATATTCAGATTAAATTGCAGCAGATGTAATGAGATATAATATCCTCTCTTTGTATAGTACACTGGTGGATTTTTTTCCTCTTTGACCTGTCTAAACTTTTTTGACAAAAGAAATAACATGGATACCTTCTATTCAGAATGTTATATACAATCTTACACATACCGTATGGAGATGTATAAAATAAGATAATTGACTATCTTCCTTAAAGAAAGCCCGGGATGATATTTTTCTCACAAACACTAAAAAGAAAAAAAGAATGTATGTAAATAGAAAATTGAGCCATTGTTATATTGTGGGGAAGAGGAGGGCATTTTCCCCTGATTGCACAAGAAACATTAACTTACAAAGTAATTGTATATTCTTTATTTTGGACAGCTCTAACCCAGACCACATATTTGTAACACACAAAATTTAATCAAGATGAAACACACACAGAAAAATTCTAAAAGTGCTATATCTTTATCCATTAACATCTCCAGATGTCTCCTAAAAGCTATGTACACTATACACAATCATAATTATGAAAATAGCTAGTACATAAAGGTCATATATTATGTTACTTCCAATATCTTAGAATGTCAAACTATGCAGTTTGAAAAGTACAGAGCAATCTGTTTACCTATATTTAACATCTATAAATCATAGAGAGGCTCTGATAGGACACAGATAATTAGCAGAGATAAAAGTTTTGAGAAGAGCTTTACTCTAACCCAACCAGACTGAAAAGAGTTCAGCATTATAAAGCCTCCTGAAGTGACAAGAGCATGAAAGCCTCAGGATGAGATAGACTATATTTATAAAAAGCATTGAGGGTAAATATAACAACATGCAAATTATTTGCTTAGGGAAACATATTGCCTTCAATCCACACATGGTACTCATTGATGTGGTCAACCTTTTACTGGGGTTATACAAAAGCTTCCAAAGAAAGTAATGATGAACTAATTATGCTGACTGTAGTCCCCAGCTATGGATCACTGAGGGACATCGAACCAGAGTCCAGAGAAGACTGCCAGTAAAAAACAAGGTTATTGTGTGACTTTTGTGAACTCATGCAAAAGTCTTGATCTAATCCTAATGGATAGGTACTGAAGCACGTGACAAGAAAAAAACACCATACCAAAGGATTCTGAAATGCCACCATCATAACTCCTAAAATGGCATCAACTCATGAGATTATTTGCTGGAACTATCATAAAGCAGTGACCTTCTGAAACAAAAATTATCTCAGGATGAGAGCTATATAGAATTGAAACTCACTTGCCACCCTGCATACTTGAGATGTTTATTCACATAAGGTGAAAATTATCCTTATGAATAAGGCCAGCAGAGGTTAAGTGGAAGTTCATGGTTGGTGTTTCAGTCTTATGCTGGTGTGCCACACAGGAGTGAATTTCACCAATAGAGAGGAAATAGTGAACTAAATTTAATTTTTCCCATATCATTATATAGCGGTGGCATGCATCTTTGATCAGCTATTAATGTAAGCACCACTTGTTTTATTTGGAAGGGAATGAATGTTTTTCACAGAAAGGAACTGTGTTGCCAGAATGGTTATGGGAATGCTGAGAGTTGTTTTCCAGTGCACACCTGCAATTTTGGACTTTTATCAAAAGGTTTGACGTTTTTCTCCTATCCAAAAGCACATCATAGAAAGCATATCAATACTCCCTGAAAGATTAATTAGAGCCGTGCTCAACTTTCCACTCCCAGTGTTAGTTTCCATTTTACTTGAAAGCGTAAGTTATTTTAGTATACAATGAACTATTGTGAGTTAGATCCAGATGTGATATTGTAAGCAGTGTCTTACTTAATTACAATCAAAATGCTTACACTGAAAAAAAATAGAGTCGGCATATAATTGCAATGTTAATTAAGATTCCATGGTACTGGAAATAGGCTACTTTGATTATGTTTGTCAACACGCTTATGTCTCCAGCTTTTTTCTCCAGTGAGGTGAGAGTGCTATCGTTACATGGAGTCCAAAAGAGGGGAGGAACTCTTTACTCCTGGAGAAACTTTGCTTTCTGTTTTACTTTACTGTTTTGCTTTCTGCTCCGTCTGCAGGCCCAGTATTACTAGTACTGTGTACTTACACATCACCTTTCATTTGAAGGCCTCAAGTTCCTCTCCTTGCCTTTCAAAGCCAAGTAATCATCATCCCAATAATAAAAGTAATATACTGGGGAGGGGGGAAGCGCAGAGTGTTCACTGATTGCTAACAATTATAAGTCTTGTACCCCTTCATTTCAAGTGCCTGTCTCTGAGGTCTTCATTCCTCCCTCTGTCTGCTTTATTCTCTTTGTCATTGTTATCGAAGGACTAAGATACAGAGTGACAAAGACTATATACATCATCTGCACTGCTCTCAATGTTACTGACTCCCAACGGCATCTTTCTCCCTTGAAATCACAGAAAAAGGTCATTTCTAAAGCACTATAGGATAGTCATCCACCCAGATTGCTAAAGAGGCTGAACTTGCCTTTCCATAATTTTGCACATAGCTAGCAGATATCCCATTAACTGCACCTAGACTGTTCCACAACGCCTATAGGACTGTTCCGAGTTCAGGATATGCTAAAAAGGAGAAAGCAATCTTAATTTTAATAAAATAAATGTTGTCACATTTAGAGCTATGAAAGTCATTAGTGGTGAACAGCATTTGAATTTTACCTGTTTTCTGTTACTAATGCTGAAATTATTCATTATTTAAAGTTGTTCTCATATTTTTCCAGCAAATAATTCTGGGTCCACAATTTATGAATCATCCGTAAGTGTTTGTAGTTCCTGCTATGTTAGTTGTTTTGTCCCTGGATAGAAAATGAATTTCAAAGTGGGTATTCGGTTTTAATACTCAGATTCATACAATGTTGATTTATTACTTAAATTACATAGTATTTTTCTGTTAAATTATAAATGACTAATATAACAAATCAGAAACAAAACATATAACTGTGTGAGTTATGTAACTCACCAGCACAGTATGAATTGGAGTTTTACAGAACTTGAAAGTTATCTCCAGTGAATAGCCAACCTTAAATTTCATTTTTCAGTAATATTTGAGCTAGTAAAAACTCATGTTCTAAATGCTCATAGAAAACAAACACAAAAGAGATAGAAATATAATCAAATTGAAGTTTGATTTTTGCATTTGAATGAATTTTGGGAAAACTATGTTTCTCTACCATGCCTTTACTTTTAATTATTTAATTAGTTTTTTGGGATTTTTTTTCTGTTATACTGTTCAACAAATTATATTATTTTAAGTTGCCATTTGAAGGTTCATCTGTTTTCAACTCCAGTGTGTCTGAGCTCCTTTTCACAGACATATACCACAGATTGTTCTTGATACACCCTGTAAAATAGCTAAAGAGACCTCAGGACACCATATACAAATGTAATCTATGGACCATACAAGTGCATATAACTGTTGTAAATGAAATTCACCCAAATGGAGAAAGCCCATGAGAGGTGTTGTGAACTGCTTCAGCCCACATGCAAGTTCTTAACATGAGCATGGAAGGTACATTTTACAAGCTCCTTGTATTGGGGTGAGCTTCATCAAGCTGCTGAGTATGACCACATGTTGGCTGAATTCTGCATTGGGGGGGTTATTGTTCTAAAGAGGGGGCTGTTTATTCTTTTTTCTCTATTTTTAGTGATCTTTTCTTATGAATTTCCTGCTTCCTTACTCTAGGAACCCCACCGCTTTCAGTAACATTACAAATTAACTATGAAAAGCATCTCTATTTGCTCCACAGTGCCACCTCCATGTTTTCATCTTAATTTTTGAAGCATTATATAGGGCAAGCTGCGATGAATATTGTGGTGCTCACCTCTTTATCCCTATTGAATATTTAACAGTTTTAGTTCCCTTAAAATAAATCTTTTCCATTTGGAAGGACTCGGGGCTACTGTTTCCATAACAACCACTTCCCAGAAAGCTACTTTTTTGTGGTAAATATTATAGAATTAACTGCTTGATTTTAATGTTTGATCAGATTCACCTAGACATACAGAGACAATGTGAACTTCATGCTCACCTTGTTTCTAAACTAGATGTTTCATTGACCAAAATAAAGCTCCTTACAAATGAAAGATAATAAAAGATCTGTGAACCTATCCATTACTCTGTTAAAGAAAGCTGATGAGCAGATCTGAAAAAAAGAAATAGGATTGAAAACTGCTGATGCATCCGTTATCATTGCAATTTTGACAAGGTTATAAAAGTCATGCTTGGATAAAATCTTGGAAATGCTAAAGCACTGATCTAAGAAATGAATGCAGATAAGCCTTATCCATTTTAAATGAGGAAGAGTGAACCTGGACTAAAAATGCTGCTGACAAAGATTCGAAAATCAAGGGTTTGATTTTCTCTGATTTGTATACCACTGGACAGCTGACAATTTCATGGGCCTTGCACAATATGCTAAGATGCACCCATGCTGGCAACCCATCTGATGCATGCATTGTCTCTACTAGGCCTGGTATCAGTATGGAAATGTTGATATCCATTTCATCACAGTGAAATGAAATGCTCTGACCTATCCAGTCATTCTCTGTACCACTATTTTACTTGAGATTGGCAATAAATAAACTGAGATTTATGTGATGTGGTAGAAAATTGAAGAGTTTGAAGAGTCACCTACCTTCAGGACCAGTGAAGATCAAGTGCATCAAGGAAATGGGTTTTTGTGGTCTCTAGGGAAATAAGAGGGCAGAGAAATGAAGGTAAGTGTTAAACCTCTCATGTAGCAATTAGAACTTTGAAAGCCTAATCCAGTCTACAATGTAAAATACAACAAAGTTTCTGCAAATATTTTTTCAAATTTTAATTCAACTTGTTTCTATTCTGTTTGTGCTTCCTTTTGTGTTTCCTTCCAAGAATATTCTAGAAAATGAATTAGTGGCAGAAATGTTTTTAAAAGAGCACACACTGCAGATTACTTATGGAAAGTGAATTTCATGCACATTCGCACCAAAAATCCAGCTCTGAGATTTAAATTAATTCAATCCAGGAATCGAAACATACAGTATCATGTGACCAACAGGTTAAACCAAAACAGCTCAAATTTTAAAAAGAATGCCCTGTTTGTCAACGAGCCACAGATTTGTAGTTACATTCAGAATCCAAAAAAATATTTTCAGTGAATAATTTTAAACAAATACATGTGAGAAAATTTGTAATCAATTCACAGATAAACAAAAATGTGACAACTTTCATCGAATAAATTACACACGTTGAATTAGCCACCCATCTCTACTAATAGAGCAAATTGTAAGAGAACTCTTGGTAATGGGGACCAGAAGAGTATTTTGTACCTGTAAACATGAAGCCATTTGAGTGGATTCTTAATAAAGTAGAAGTTCCATGCCACACTATTTTTAATCTTACTACTATTTTAATTTCCTTATAGCTCTTGGAATGTCTTTGGCATCAACTTCAGAATGATGAAAAAAGATCTCCCTTCTGGATGAATGAAGAGCACTGTGTAATGGCCACCAGAAGACACAAGTATTACAAGTCACCTATTTTTTAGTCTCTCAGGCTTATCAATCTGAAGATCCTACTTGCAACTTCAATTAAAAAGCAGACCCTTTGAGATCATGTTAAAGAAAGCATCCATAAAGGCCATTTCCTGTTCAAAACAACATAATTGTATATCAGCTACAGGACTTAACATACAATTCTGGCTTTATCAGTGCACCATTGAATATTATCCTGATCTAGTCACCTTGAAAGTTCATGAGTGCAACAGGCTCAGGTTCGATATTCTAAATCTAAACACGGTATTGAAGCCTGTAGCCTCTGAATTATTGTACAGTAAAGAGAGATTTAAAAAGAGAAACCAAAATCACTCAATGAAAATAAAGTATTAAAGCAATCAGGCTCTGTGAAGTCAAAAGCTATGGAAATACCATTATATCAAACTCCAATAATCCATAATCCAAGAATAAAGAGAGATGCCCATCACGCCGAAAGCAGCCAAGATGTAAAATAAAACATTCCACATAGAATTTCCCTCCTGATGCTTCCATAATGCATTGTGCAAGATTAAACAGTGCCCCCAATATACTAAAAAATGTCATAAAACCTTAGTGCAAGGGCATTTATTCTGAAATAACAAAAAGGAGTTCATTTATAAAACACTGCTCATATTCTGGTGGTTAAGGCAGAACAGAAAACCTAACTCAATGTATATACTTAATTGGTACACACATACACAAATTTTATTCCGTAAGGATTGAATGTGAGGAAATTAATGACAGATGGTTCTGACATTTCCCATGATACACCATGACAGCTCAGCTACAGGAAGATGCTGTGGTGCACGATGGAAGATTTACTTTTGGCAGGGGCTTAGTAGAAAACCGAAGTATGAAACACCAGGAGCAACAACTTCTAAAGGGCACCACGGAAGCTCAGGTAGATGTAGACATTAATGTCCACCTGAAATGCAGCATTTAATTTCTCTTCATTTTGGGGCAACAGGCTGAAACTGAAGTTTCAGTAAGGGAATACTGAAACATTTGGTTTCATTTGAAAATGTCAATAGGTGGTCCTGGGGCCATCGTGTCTCAGAAACCCAACCTCCTCTATATGACTCCTTTCATCTGTCTTCTAAAGTTATGGCCCACTCTGCTTTCCTTACAAACCATACTGCTCAACATTAATACAGCAAACAGCCTACTAACTTCCTCCCACACAGAACTTAGAATGTTGCAACCAACATCAATTTGTCTCTCTTGCATTTGAGCTTGCTCCTTCGTGACTTCAAACCGTTTCCAGAAACCTCTCTGTTGACTGATGTTTCTTTCTTCACTCTGATTCCTGCAGACACTCTCCAGTTACATGTTGCATTTTTCATCACTCACCTTTTGTTCCTTCTATAACCACACGTGCCACTCCTGTGCTTGTGTTCTGAACTAGTCAATCCTTCATCCTCCACAGAACATTTAGTAAATTTGTCTTGGCATTTCCATTCTAATGCATCTAGTTAGGATTTTAGAATTTTCAGTTGTTGTTTTCTAGTCCATGCACAACCATGATGTCATCAAGTCTTCTATTAACACACACAACAGCTAATTTACTTTCAGACATTCACAGAGACCTGTACCCTTGAAAAAGTTAACTCACTGAAATAACTGTACCCACCTCTTTATAAAAAGTCCCTTATATAAGGTATCTTAACTCTTATATTACCAATTATGTAATCTTCCCTAGACATAACTAATCCTCTTGACTAGCTTTGACAGTAATCCATCTGTCCAGATCACACATGAATGGCAAGCAAAACACAAAATTTACAAGAGATTGGGAGAATGTAATTGGCCAACATTACCTCCTCTTTATAGAACTTACTTCTGCCTTGGTCATTGTGTCCTTTGACCTTCTTCAGGTAGACTGTGAACAATATGAAAACAAAAGCCTACACTTCACTACAGCACACCTTTCTGTTGACAGCTTCTCCTTCCAAACATTAATTGCACTTTTCATATCAAAGACTGGAGGCCAATTCAGCTGCATTTGACTAGCATATGCATTTGGATAGCATAATCTAGGGAACACCAGCACAATAGGGTCTCTGTGAAAACTGCCTGGTTGTAGCGTCTGCAAAGTAATATGCAATAGAGAGCTGCTCAAGCTAAGAGAAAATGTAAATTGCTAAACTGAGAATTATATAACAGAACAAAGCTCAGCACAGCAGCGTAGGAAAAAAAAGGAGAGAGAATCACACCAAGTTCTAAGATGTTGAAAGATAAATCGTGTTATTTCACACTCTGAAAGGAGAACATATTTACCAGCCAGGAGCAGCTTCTTATATTTTTTGTTTAAATAGCAATGCATATAATATTTTTCTGCTGCCTGAGCTTCACAGGATACATCTTAGTAATTATAAGCAATAAAAATTTCACCCAAGAAAAATAACCAACCTTTTAAGAGAATTTCAACATCTCTTTGGTTCTAGTATAACTTGACTGGCTTTTGAAGTCGTGGGCTCCAAACCCAATGGGAAACACATATTTGTGTATTCCACTTGCTCATCCCACATTGCTCTGTTGTACTGTTTAACGCATACCACCCTAACTAACCTTTTCATTCTCTGAGAACTTGTCCCAAGTTCTGTTTGTCAAGGTACAGTAAGCTACCTTGACAAACACACACACACACGCACATGCACACACCCACACAAATTAGAAGTAACACAAACACTCCAGTAATATCTGGTAATTATGTTTGTATTTCTTACTCTGTGATGTGATATTGAATATGTGAATTAAGGGCCTGTTCCAAAGCCCACCGAAGTCAGTGTTATCTTCATCTCCCCTCTACCTGTTCCTTATTGCACAATTCTCCCATTCCACATTTAAATCCCTCCTCAAAATACACTTTTTATGAGGCCTTTTGAGCAATAATTTCTCAAGCTTTGAACACCACACCCTTCCTCCCTGCCAACTGCATAAAGATCCACTGTTCAACCAAGGTCTGTGCCCAGGGAGGAGACTATGTTTGGACTATACTGCCTATATGGCAAAAACAATTTCTTTGTAACATCCTCAGAAGCAAAAAGAAGGTAAGGAACCAATGACAGAAACATTCATTATTAATTATAGCACCTCTCATGACACTGTTAATTGGATACAATCAATGCACTGAGGAAGCTAACAAATACCAAATATGTCACTGAAAAAAAGGACAGCAAAGGGGCATCTAGGACAGAGGAAAGAAACCTGAGCTACTCTAAAATAAAGAAAATATCTAGGGGATGAGGATCAGAGACATTAAGGAGTTACATTAAAGAGTCTCTAAAAAATGCCAGCAGTGTAATAATTCCCTTTTACATTTCACATGGCACTGGAGTTTCTTACAAGGTGACATCAAAAAAAAAAAAAGAGAGAAAGAAGGGGTCGATGCTAATGATGTGAAGGTGAATCTCTGCCAAGACTACAAAATCATGGCTGCTGAGAAGTGCTGCCATCCCAGGAGGAAGTGAATTGCTCCCTCTTTGCAAATTAGGAATGTTCTGTATGTGGGCGAGGAGGTTTGATTTATCAGGCTGAATGAAGTGGCATGTAATACTGAAGCAGAAATGCTGTCAATTGGCCACAGTAACCTTGACTCAAGCCTTCTATGGAGAATTCATTTCTAGTTTGCGAATGCCATTATGATGTAGTTTGGCTGCGTGACGCTACAGGGGTTGAAAAATGCATTGTGTAATTGATGATTTCGCACTGCTAATACATCAAAGTGGCAGGGATAAGAAATGTTGCAGAGCAAGGTGTGCCCTTTGACTTCACAAACATAAGGACAGATTTATGAATCCATGCCTACGATTAGCATCAAATTTAACACTCTGATCCATCTTTTTAAACATTATTTTATAAAAGCAACCAGCACAGCTATAATTTTCTCTCTCACACACACACAACCAACCAACCAGGGAGCTAGCCAGAAATGTACCTATCAATCTGCCCACTTAACTTGAACGAGTCCATTGCAGCTTTCCACAAAATTTTGTGGAGTTTTTGTGGTTGGGGGGGTTGTTTTTGCCTTCATATAAGGTCCAGGTCCATGTCTCCTATATTTGCACAATGTTTAGCACATTGTGGGTGCTGCCATAATTTAAACAGTAAAAAATAATAAAGCCCTACTTTCTCAAGGCCGCTTAAAAAAAACACACCTGAGTATTCAAAACATGGATGAACTCACTCACTCTACATCAGACATTCTACTTTAGGGTGAAAACTTTCACAGTGGTGTCTGTTTCAAGGAAAGCTAAAATATTTATTTTCCCCCCACACAGTAGAAAGGGGCAGTACTGGAAACCTCTGTGCATTAGGAATTTCTTGACATAAACAGAGCCAGAAAGATTTGGTTCACAGGTCACAACTGGTTGGTATTTCTCCATTCTTTGGAGTTATAAATATGGGCTGAGACACCTACCATTTTTTTGTGCTCTCTCACTTTCCTGTTTTCTTCTTTCCATGCTCTAGTCAGACACATGTCCAGGTAGGGTATGCAATGAGAAGAGCCAGGAGCAATGCAGAGAAAACATTTAGCCATGTTCACTTAGCTGCAACAGGAGAGCAACTGCTGCCTGCTACAAGGATAGGCAGCCACCACAGAAATCTAGTCAGATACCAGACCCCTCCCGCACTGAGTGTGGAATGTAAGGGTGAAGGAACACCCTGTGCAACCAGACATACTGCAGGGATCCAAGACTAGCTATAGAAAGATCAAGCCACACATGGCCCAATACAATCTATAGACAAATCAAGTAAACTGTCGATATAATAAAAGCGCTATAGACAACAAGATTTGAGAAGCAGGCTAAAATGAAGTATAGTGCTTCCTTAGGCCATCTTAAAATCAGCAGAACTCAATGTGATTTTGTATGGTATGATGAAGAATCCATGACTGAGGTTGAAAGTCCCAGAAGAACCACCACTGGAGAGGCTAGTCCAAATGTGCATTCTAAGTACACTAAAAGGCTTCTTTGAAAGGGGTCCCAATAGGAAAATAGAGGAACAAAAAACAGGTGCATTCTACAGAGCTGTTGTCCTTCATTCTCCTGCACTTAGAGACCTGAGCATTCCAATCATAGGGAAGTACTTGGTTAATCCTCTGAATCCAGGAAAGGCCAACAATTTGGGATGAAGGATGCCATACTGGGAACATGCCAGTGCTGCTGATTAATAGCCACACACTCGCCATATAATTACAGAATTGCAGCTTCTCATTGACTTATACAGAGTTGCTGCAATAGGCTACATTATCATTGTTTGGTCTCTGTGTCAGCCTACATAACTCTTCACTCCCATTTAGCCAGAGTATGTGAAGGAAGCAGATATTTTTTATGATTAAAACACCATCCACAAACTGACTGGGAAAAGACCACATGGAAAAGTGAAGGGTGCTGATGGGCTAAAAAGAAAGAGAAATGCAGCTAAATGCATCCAGATCCAAGGAATAGGTAGGACAGAGTTATCTTAAGGTTTACAAGTTCTTAACAAAGGCAGGCTTTTTGAAGAGGTATTTGTTCTCTGAACTGTTACATAAATAAATTCAGTCCACTTTGTTCAATTAAATTATATTATACTATTATACACAATAGATATTAATTTATCATACATAATAGAACCCAAAGCACGTCCTCAGCACATGGTTTCTATATACAGATCATGAGGGACATTATATATAAAATATTGTCTATATAATGTTCTTCTACATCTATAATATACATACTCCTGTGGAGATATAATATAGCAAATCACTTCTCTCAAATTCCAGTTGACTACAACCAACTATTCAAAATGTGTAATTATACTGAAGTAGTAAGTGCAGTAAAGGTGGTCATGTACTTTAATCTAAGGGATAGATCCTGCAACTGGATCTGCTCAGCTTGCATACCCTGTGCCAGAATGGAGCCCCACTGAAGTCAACAGAGCTCCAAGCAGGCACAGGTGACTCCCATATAGGTCTAGTTGTAGAATCTAGCCATAATACTGATTCCAGAAGCAAACAGGTTTAGCAGTTTTCAAGAGCGGCATGTTATGTGAACAGTACCTCACTTTCCCTATTAAATAGGTTCAATAATACTTATTTCATAGGGTGTTGTGATGATTAATTCTAATTGGTGTTTATAAATCACTTTGAGATCTTTGTGCAAGAGCCCCTCTAGAAGCACTACGTAATATTAGTCACAAATCATGCATTTACAGTCCTTTAGGGCAAAGTACCCCTCCATCTCTGAAGACCAAAGCTAAAGTGGTCTGGCTTAGCAGAAGAGGGTTTTAAATTGTATTAGTGTTTACATCTGAAAAATGTTAGAACACAGGAATTTACAAAAAAAATGGGCTTTTTTAAACTTAATTCTGGGAGACGTATTGTGTTACCATACACTACAGTTTCATTTCATGTTCACTGCCCCATATGTAGTGTTTCCTAGGAATACTATCCTTTCTGCCAGTGCCAACAGACAAAGTTATGTCAGGATTGTGAATGCTACACTGACTGGGGTGTATCTGACTGACCCTTGTGGATTTTATTGTTCCAGTGTGACCAAGAGGCCTGATCATATCATACCTGTGGATTTGGAAATGGTCTGCTGGTAAGCTCTGAACGCTTATTGGGTTTCCTAGGAAAAACATCTTGTATACTTGGTGTTCACTGATTTCTGATCTAAGAAAGATTTGCACTGCAGAGACTTGCATACTTTTTCCATGCACTTGAAAACTACTCTTGCTTGCATTCACAGGTTTGAATTGCTCATCAAACAAGTGTGTCAGGAATTTCCACCACAGCACGTTGGTAGAACTGACAGGTTGTATTACCTTCCTCTGAAGTGGGAAATCATATGAGTGGTGGACGGTAAGGGCAGGCATTGGCTCTGTCTAACTCTACTCTTCTACAAGCAGCCATAGAACAAAAATTGGCTTTTAATGTTTCAAAAATCTTCATACAGAGGACACTATCTATTAGGGCTGAATGTTATTAGTTAATTAATTACTCACACCAAACTTTTCCCATTAAACAGTTGTTAACTCTATTCAAGTTCTCATTGCAGTGAAGCTGAGGGACTTTCCATCTATCTATTTATAAACAAGAAAAATTCCTGGATCCTGAGAACTAAGTTTCTTGTGAAACGTAAAATATGAATAACTCAGAGATGGCTACTGCCTGAATGTTGTATTAGCTTGTGACATTTTAAAGGGGCATTTTATAATAGAAAGAATCTTCAAAGCCAAACATTTAAGTATGACTTTCCACTGCAGGAACCTTTTCATCACCCACTAAGTCAATTCTATGGCATGATCACTGACTTTGGGGGCATTTATATCTAAACCTGACTCCAGATCTTCATTTTTCAAGAGTTCTAATGTGTCAAACTAAAGCCTTGGATCCAAATACTCCAGACGTTTAGGTTCAAAATATGGATCTAAATCAGAATTTTGTAGTTTGACCACATGTAAGTAAGCTAATGAGTCCTTCATGTGCAGTTGAAAGCAAAATGTGGTCCTTGTAATTTGGTTCCTAGGGATCTCTCTTTTACAAGGAACCAAATTACATACTTCTAAAAAGTATGGAGAAGTTCTCTACCCACCTCAGCCCATTCAAATGCTACAATAAGTGACACTCATTGGGTATCAGCATATTAACAATTCTAAAACAAATTATGCTGTCAGTTGTGTTCTGTAAATTATTGGTGCACATTATGGATTTTGGAAACTTATTAAATAGCCATGCATAAAAAATTAATAAAGATTCAATGTCATGCAAAACAAATTTCAATCTTCTTCCATTAACCAGGTATTGTACTTCTAAATCCTGATTTTGATCTCTTTCAAACTAGGATATGGAAGTTCAAAGTCTTGTTCAACTGAATTTATTGCAACAGGCCTGGTTTAATTTTATAGCTGTGAAAGATCTTCCTGTTATGTACCAGTGAAGAAAAACTACCGTATTTTTCAGCATATAAGACGCCTTTTTAACCCCCAAAAATATTCGCAAAATTAGGGGGGGCGTCTTATATGCCGAATATATGAACTCACCGGGGAGCTGGGGCGGCTGCAGGTGGCCCGGCGGGCGGGGCGGGGCGGCGCTTCCCCCCCGAGCCCACCCGCATGTATTCGGGGCCGGCGGGGAACGGGAGCAGCTCGGGACAGCCGGGAAGCCCCGGTCGCGAGTCCTTTGCAGAGACGCAACTTCAGAACCGGGCAGGCGGTTGCCTCCCGGTTCATCCTCCCTGGCCGTGACCCCGCAGGATCGAGCCCCGGCGCTGCCCTCCCAGAACAAACCCGTCCGTGCGCCAAGTCTCCCAGCTGGGGCCGGGCGCGTCCAGCAGCGCGGCTCGGGGAAAAGGGGCCCGACCACGGGCTACTGCGAGCGCCGCTGCCCCTACACGGCGGGGACCGGGGCCGTCCGCACCCGGCCGGGAGGAGGGGGGAAGCCGCGAGCCCGACAGCAACAAACTTATTGACCCTCCGCACGAGAACGGGCTGGAGCCGCCCGGCGCGATCGATGGGCTTGCCGGCCGGGCTCCGGTCCCTCCGCACGCTCCTGCCTCCCCCGCACCCCCCGCCGCCGGCAGCGCTGCTTGGCGCCCCCCCGGTGCAATCAGCGGTGCATGGAACCTCCCGGGGACGGGAGAGCGGCGCGCTCCCAGCAGCCCGCCCGCGCGGCGGGGACGGGAGAGCGGCGCGCTCCCAGCAGCCCGCCCGCGCGGCGGGCTGACGGGAGAGCGAGGCGCTTTTTGTGTGTGGTGGTGGGGTTTTTTTTTTTGTTTTGTTTTTTTTTTGTGTCCGGCTTTTTTATTTAAAAACTCGGGGGCGTCTTATAGGCCGGAGCGTCCTATAGGGCGAAAAATACGGTATATTAAATGCTAATGGGCAGAAGCGCAGGCCATAGAATATGTATATAAACGTGGGCCCAATTGCACATGAATATCTTGAATGAAATATACAATTTGCAAAAGATTAAGCTCAGAAATAATTACTATGTAATAGGGAAGAGATGGAAGTGCCACAAAGTGTAACATGTTTTATGTGGGCCAGAATATTCTAATGACAAAGATTTTTTGCCTAATGGACGGGGGAAATTGCACGGTACATTTTCCTTCTTTTGTGTGTTTTATTCTTCCTTTTCTCTTCCATGGGAGGATTTATAAGCTACCTTTCAGTTGACTGACAAGTGTATGTGCCCTTCTAACCCTCTTATTAGTTAAATGCCTCCTTAGGGAAGTCTAAAATCCTTCAGTAATAACTGGTATGTATACTTTATAATGCAGTTGATGGGTTTTGTTTTAAGATATGCTGAGGGCTAAAATGAGCTCAAGTAATATATTGCTTAGAAATCCACCTTTTCTTTACAAAAGCAGGCTTAGAAGATATTTTAGAGAGCCCAGGGCCTTAACCCTTTCATTGCTCAGTATGGTTGATTTCATCATAAGGTTGCAGTAAACCAAGGGATAAATACTGTACTTTTTTTAAAAAACACTTTACATTTGTATTCTTAATGGTGACGAGCCTTGAAGTCTGAGTTAACTTGCTTCACTAAGTCACAAATGTACCAACAAGCAAAAGCTGGTCAATAACATATCTTCTAAATACATTAGGGAGGCAGTTTCCAGAACGCCCGCTTATTTCAAACAAATGAGGAGAACATGAGGTAGCGAGGCTTGAAGACTCTTGAACTGCAAGGGGAAAAATAAGGCCATATTTTTAAAGAGCTGCATGGTACATCTCATAAAAACTACAAAATATATTTTATTTAGAAGTAGTCTGCATTATATAACATATCGTCTGTGCTTGGCTTCCCTCAGAGACTAGATCCACCCCTGGGCTGATCTGTACTGAGAAGACAGGAGCTATTTAGCCTAACGTCTTTTAAATTAACATATTTTTAAACCCCCCACTTAGTACCTAGTTTAGACAAAGGTGTTTTAAAAGTGTTTGCTGGCCATTGTTGACCCCAGGATGGAGGATGTAACATCAGGCATAAAGTTAGGCCAGCGTCTGGCTTTTAAACAATTCATCCATTCCTGCTGCTTAGTCTATAACCTAAGTCATAGTCCTCTGTGAATGAGTGCACACACATGCACAACTCTCCACTTTTGGTGGCTGAAGAAAATAAAGTTATGCAACAAGCACAATTATTACTTCAGATGAGGAAGCAGCAGCAGATCAAGGTTTCCACTGATACATTAGAGAGCAATTTTCACTGTGTGCTGGACTTTGTACTGTTGTCCTTACTCATATAACCTCCCATTCAATGGGAATTTTGCCTGAATAAGGACTTCAGGACTGAGCCATGTACAAGAGCGTAAAGAATAGTTACATCCAGAAAAGAGTAGCAGGCTAGCAGATATTTAGAGTGATCTCAGATTTCACTGCACAGTATATAATAGAGCAATCAGGGGAATAAAATGACAAGATTGTATGATAGGGCAGCAAAGATTTTTCTGTCGTCTGGCTAACACTTGGAGATCTTACCTAATGATGGTCAAGTGTGCCAGAAGCTGTTCTAATTTATCCCCATCTTATCTCGATGAGTTCCAAGTCCATTATAGAGTGAGACTATAGCAACACAAAGCAGAGTCTAATGTAATCAAGTAGACTGGTGATCAACTCCTTTGAGAGGCAATCAGAATTGGTTTTCTTCTCAATTAATTGCATCGGGCTGCCATCTTATTTATAACCCGTTTGGGAGGGAAACTGTCAAAAAGAATGAAGGTGCCTCTGACCTTCATATTCTTAGAAGGAGGGAAATGGTGCAGCTGTTTATTTCCCATTCCATCCTAATTTCCATGACATTGCACTGCTCATTAGGGAAATATGAAAGATGGAGGAAATGAATCAACCCTAACTTATTCTTGCAGACTTTGGACTCTTGGTGAGACACAAAGTGATTTGAAATTTTATAGGGCCAGTGGTTAAGTTATTAGAAACAGAAAGCTGTCAGCTGCAGAGTTCTGGATAAAGCACAGCATGCTGGCAGAGTATACTACAGTTCAGTGTTTTCATTGCTATTATTTATGTGTTTTTAACCCATAATATTTATATACAGGATCTGTTATGTTCACAGCCTGCACACAGAGAAGCTTTTTGGGGGGAGAGAGAGACTTTCTGGAAGGTTGTAATGCTATGCTAGTTTTCAGAATTCAGACCCCTACCACCCAGAAACAGACATAGCAGGCTGCTACCTAAGGCAGAGAGAGACATAACAACCCACCTTGCACTAAGTTGGCTCTTTGCAGACTCCCATGGTAGCAGACACAGATCACATGACTTCCCTCAGAGGGACCAACCAACATACATTCCGTATGCACACAGCCTGGAAGCAGTAAACCCCTTGCAGTTTAAAGTGATAGCTTGTAATGTTAACAGTCTCCAATAATTCACACAATATATATATGGTTAACCTTTGTATGCACACATTTGTGCACGCATGCACACATCCTTAAATGTGTTAAAGGTGAGACATAAACCAATAAAAGCAAAGACATTCTGCTTCCTGTGGCAGTACAGACTTCGCTCTGTTGTGCACAGAACGTTTATTACGTATGGTAGCCCATAAGATCATCCATTGTTCTGAACGACAACTTGGTGTAACTCGGCATCGACATACAGGGAGCTAAGTGCTATGATGACATTTAACATTTCTGGGTGAAATTCTGGCCCCATTCAAGCCAATGGCAAAAGTTATATGGACCTCAATGGGGCCAGGATTTCTCCTTCTATGATTTTGTCAGTTTGGGTCTGTCATGGGGCATACAGACCCCATGCTGTCTAGGCCACTAGAGATTTACTAGGGAACGTGACTGACTGCTCAGCTGGGGCCGATTGGTAGCCTCAGAATAGCTACCGAGATAAAAGAACTACAGAGCAGAAGGGTGGAGTGCTTGCCGGTGAGGCTGAGAAGCCATGCAGAGCAGGAGCCTTCAGCAACACGCTAGTGAGAAGCCACCCAGGGAAATGGACCCTCTGGAGGAGGGGACCACAGGAGTAACTAAGGAACAGCCTAGAGGTCAGGCTCAGTTGGAATTAGGCTGGGGAAACAGAAGTGGTTGGGAGAGCTTGTTGCCAGACACTTTGTGCAGAGTACCTGGCCTAGACCCCAGGAGAACAGGTGGGCCTGGGGTGTTCTTGATGTTCTTGAATATGAGGAGCTAGTAGTGCTGGCTCCACTCAGCTAGGGTAGATTCTTTGCAAGCAACCCACACAGCACTAAGTTTAAGATTTCCCAGTTGGAAATGGTTCAAGTTCCATCTATCACGCTGTTCCTTTAGGGCTAATGAGTGGGAGAAAGTTTCAGTGATAGTCCTCTCCCCTCAAGCTAGTCAGTCAATCAACTTGTAGCAAAGAGTCCAAATAGCTGCACAGTGGGAAGAATAAAGTGATGTTGTCAGGCATCTGAACCTCTCAGCTGCCCTTCACCCTCTATATAAAATGACCCTATGTGAAACCCTCTAGCCCTACCTTTAAAAAGCTCAGCTCTGCACCCTATCAGAACTTTGTGGGTTGAGCTCATTCTTCGTATCACAATTGATGTTGTTTTCTTAGATAATTCAGCACAGGTTGACAGAGACAAAAATCCCAAGTCAAATTATTGCTGTATTTTGCGAAAATTTACAGCATGTCAAAAAAGGAAAGGGCAGTGTCCCATAACTCATGCATACTACATTTTATGCTCTCATATGAAGGTTGCTAATCTTAGCACGCTTAAAGGAAGCTCTGAATTTTGTGTCCATTAAAATAATGGGCTGAGACAGGTTTGCACAAAGACGACTCAGGGCAGATCTATACTACCGCTTAAGTCAATCTAACATACTTAGCTCAGCGGTGTGAAAAAGCCCCCACAAGTGGTGCAAGTTACAGAGACCTAAGAGTTGTCCACACTTGCACTATGTCAGCAGGAGACGCCCGCCAATGTAGCTTCCGCCTCCCACAGAGCTGGAGTAATTATGCCTATGTGAGAGCGCTCTCCCATTGGCACAGGGCACCTTCACCAGATGCGGCATCAGTGCAGCTGCACTGATGTAGTGCTTCTAGTGCAGACCTGCCCCACAAAACAATTAACAAAAAAAAGGGGGTGGATTAGCATTTTACGTTATTAACACATCATTCCATCCTATTGTCTCAACGCCTATGATTCCTCGGAACCTTACTAGGGTGGAAATTCCAGGGTCCATTCGAATTTTTCCACTGACTTGTTTCATTTGGTCCTTGTTGCCTGCAAATGAGAACCACTGAAGCCGTAAGAATCAGCACACCTAACAGACCCATTGCCATTTAAAAACCTACTTGCCAACTAGAACTTGTGGAACCAGGCAATAAAAAAGTCCATTCAAGGAAAGCTTCAAAAAGAAATAAAGCTCACCTGCCCATTCAAGGCTGGTTGCTCATTCTAGTCTTTCACAGAGCAGTTCCTACTAGGTGCAGCAGCATCTGATGAAGTGCGTCTTCTTAGCCCACGAAAGCTCAGGATCCCTAAAATCTGTTAATCTATAAGGTGCTAAGCAGAAGGGTGGAGTGCTTGCCGGTGAGGCTGAGAAGCCATGGAGAGCAGGAGCCTTCAGCAACACGCTAGTGAGAAGCCACCCAGGGAAATGGACCCTCTGGAGGAGGGGACCACAGGAGTAACTAAGGAACAGCCTAGAGGTCAGGCTCAGTTGGAATTAGGCTGGGGAAACAGAAGTGGCTTTAGGATTTATGGGGCCTGATGCAGTATTATTAAACTGGTGCCCCTATGCTGCACTGAAGGCAGTCCCCAGCCGGCGCCACTGAACCTGGTATGTCGAGGGAGCACAGACACCATCCCTGCTCACGGACCCCCAGAACTCCCCAACCATTACTGACACACACTTTAAGTTCCCCTCTCCGACTGCCCCCACACACATAGCCCTGCTGACTCAGCACAGGGGAGGGGCTGGAGAAGAGAGGGTTCAAGCATGGCCAGCAAGGGGAACAGTGCCCCAAATTTTAGAAGTGACGAAGAGTCCTGTGGCACCTTAAAGACTAACTAAAGTATTGAAGCATAAGCTTTCGTGGGCTAATACCCACTTTGTCGGATCCAAATTTTAGAGTTTCCTATGCAGCCTCATATGCCGTCTACGCCGAAGGAGGCCCTGGCTGGGCTGGCCTGTGTCTACAGCAGCCATTGCTAAGGAGTGACTGATTGCTTTTCAGATTCTGACTCTTTCCAGATCAGAACTGAAGAAGTGAAACTGCTGCTGTTTTTTCAGGTAAAAAATCCCTTTAAATGGGAAAAGTGGAGGCTATGGGGGGAAGAATACTATCTTCTCTGTTCTGGGAAGGTCACAGATAAACAGGATTCAGGGAGGGTGACACTAAGTACTCACACCCCTGCTGTACCTATCAAAAAGGGCTCCTAGAGCAGGTGGTACTATTAAAAGTTAGGTGGGAATGTCCACTGCAATTTTGAAAGATTTCCCACGCTCCCCTTGTCAGGAGCACCAGTCTCCCTAAATAAATGAACGGGGGATGGCAAAAAACCCAATTCTTTGTCACAAAATCTTGCAAGAACCTTCCTCACAATAACCCTCGCAGACTGAAAGCAACTTCCAGCAGAGTGTGACATCTTGTCACAAGGCCCAACACCCTAGTGTTCTTATTCAGAGGTGGTTCATGGAAATTTTCACACACGTCAAAGTGCCCACTAGGAAGAGTTTACAGTGTATATAATAGTGAACAATAGCCCTAGTAATGGGGGCAAATGCTGTGCAAGCTTCTTCACATGCAGCTCAGTCAGCAGTCTGGATCCCAAAATCACTTGCCTACATGTTCAACTTTAAGTAGCTCCACTGAACTCAGAAGGGCTACTCACATGCTTAAAGGTTAAGCATGTATGTAAATGTTTGCAGGTTCAAGGTCTTTATTAACAACTTTTCCTGCTGTTCCACTTCTGGGTCTCCAACAGATCCATTCCCAGCAATCCTAATGCCCATTATTGGTCTTTTCCTGTAGAAGAATTAGATAAATATGGTCTTGGCACCCAGATGAGCCTTCAGAATCATTTACACATGTAGCCAAAGTGCAGTTCTGAACCCAAGTCTCCAGAGACAGCATGGGGAAGGCTGGTGCATTAACCTATTACACCATCTAGGCTTTTAGTAAACTTGCTATATTGTTATCTTTCTGTCTGCTATAAGTACACGAGAAGCTTTACTGTTTCCCATAAGGATGCTTCACTATTTAGTCAAGCAAAACCTTAAGCTGACCTTGAAGACTGCAAGCAAAAAGTAAAGTCACATAAGCAGTGACAGCTAAAATTAAACAAATGTTAAAGAGGCAGGAATAAGACATGCAGCACAAGAAAATAGGCCTTCAACCAAATTGGCTTCTTAAGCTGGTAAAGCAAGCACATCCTTTCACAGCCCAGCATGGCACAGTACGGGAAGACACAGCAATCTCTCCTCCCTCCTCCCCCGGTAAGATTGCCTATTGCAGAATCAACATTCAAACATAAGCAATTCTATATATAAAAATAAAATTTCTGGTTAATATCATTGATACATATATACATCTAATTGATATTCAACAAATTATAGTTGAATAACTTTCTGGCAGTATAACTCAATATTGTGCTACTCAAGCATTATTCAGACAAATGCCACGTCATATTAAGATACCAAGCTTCAGTCTTAGACCAATGGACTAATTAAAATCGCTATTATGTGTCAAGTTCATTTGATCAAATCTATCTTTCAGAGCCTGAACAATGTGATTTATCATCCATAAACATAAAAAGATAACAATGTGAAACTAAATGTATTAGGAAGGAGGGGCTTTTGTGGCGGGGGGGGAGATGTATTTTGTAAGTCAGCAGTTTTCTCAAGGAAAATAAAAGCCTGTTTACTATCATTGTATTTTTAGAGCCCTTCGCCTGGCTGGCCTGACTCATAAATAATTATGAAGCCTTGGGAACACTGACTTTTGTTGCAGCCAGCTGGTTTAATTTATGAGCAATTCAAGCAGCCAATCATTGTGCCCACGTTAATACAAGCTTATTGCTCATGAGAAGGCACTAGGGTTACTGGAAAAAGCAAAGGGACAAGATGTTGTACCACCAGGGAGCTAAGATTTATCAACCTTGGTGGCACATATTTTACCATCACCATGAGAAGCAACATGGCATTTTGCATTTCTTTTTCATATCCAGATGAAACCTTTTAGCATTTGCATTTGCCTCCCACATCAAGCATTTGAGGGAGGATGGTTGCTCTTCCAAAAGGAGGTGGAATTACACCACCGGATAGGACATTAAGCAACATTCCTGCCAGTCACATCCCGTGTGGAGAATCACAGCATGGATGAAGATTAAAAACAAAAACCAACACAGGGAAAAGCAGCTGCTGCTCAGTTAACAAAGTCCTGTGGCACCTTAAAGACTAACTATAAAGTTTTGAAGCATGAGCTTTCGTGGGCTAATACCCACTTCGTCGGATGCAAGCAGTAGAAGTGTTCACAAACAGGCAGTTATAGAAAAGTAGGTAAGAGCCAGGTGGGAGGTGAAAAGGTTAGTCCAATTAAGCTGAGCCAGCTTGTTATCTCCGATCAGGGAGTGTGGATTATTCGTCTAGCATTTGAATGGGGTCTGTGGACATGGAGAGATGAGAAACAATGCCTGTAATGAGCCAACCATTGTAGATCCCGGTTCAATCCCAAAGTGTGTGTGCCGAATTTGCAAATGAATTGAAGCTCTGCAGTCTCTCTTTGCAGTCTGGATCTGAAGTTCCCTTTCTGCAGAATGGTGACCTTTAAATCCGCAATAGTGTGTCCAGGCAGGTTGAAGTGTTCCCCTACAGGTTTTTGTATATTGCCATTCCTAATATCTGATTTGTGTGCATTTATCCTTTTTCGTAGGGACTGTCCAGTTTGGCCGATGTACATAGCATATGTACATAGCTATGTACATCGGCCAAACTGGACAGTCCCTACGAAAAAGGATAAATGCACACAAATCAGATATTAGGAATGGCAATATACAAAAACCTGTAGGGGAACACTTCAACCTGCCTGGACACACTATTGCGGATTTAAAGGTCACCATTCTGCAGAAAGGGAACTTCAGATCCAGACTGCAAAGAGAGACTGCAGAGCTTCAATTCATTTGCAAATTCGGCACACACACTTTGGGATTGAACCGGGATCTACAATGGTTGGCTCATTACAGGCATTGTTTCTCATCTCTCCATGTCCACAGACCCCATTCAAATGCTAGACGAATAATCCACACTCCCTGATCGGAGATAACAAGCTGGCTCAGCTTAATTGGACTAACCTTTTCACCTCCCACCTGGCTCTTACCTACTTTTCTATAACTGCCTGTTTGTGAACACTTCTACTGCTTGCATCCGACGAAGTGGGTATTAGCCCACGAAAGCTCATGCTTCAAAACTTTATAGTTAGTCTTTAAGGTGCCACAGGACTTTGTTAACTCTGCTATTCCAGACTAACACGGCTACCACCCTGATTCTTGACTGCTGCTCAGGTGCAGAAGACGCTTTGCAAAGTTAAATTTGGATGTTCATGTATTGTAAACAGAGGTGCCTGTGCTAAGTGACTACTCAAAGCACTGCCAAAAAGAGGTTGATAAATGAAGAGATTGGAAATGCTTTGGGGTAGTGTTGTGAAATGGGAAGCTGCCTAATAAAGGTCCCTTGTGCAGGTTTCACTGTATATAAACAGACCAGGTGGGTGAAGTAATATCTTTTATTGGACCAGCTACTGTTGGTGAAAGCAGCAAGCTTTCGAGCAACGCAGAGCTTCTTCTTCAGGTCAGACCCAAAAGCTCAAAAACTTGTCTTTCACCAAAAGTAATTGGTCCGATAAAAGATATTACCTTGCCTGCTTTGTCTCTGTAATATCCTGGGACCAACCCAGTTACAACAACACTGTAAATCACAATGTATGTACACAGGACTAAATGCAAAGTAAGATTCAGCCAAAATTTTCTAAAGTTTGTGAGTTTTCATATCCAGAATTTTGGTCCAGATCCCTAACACACTAAGCTAAGACAAACTTATGAAGTCCTGAAAGTAGGACCTCAAGTCATGCATGGGTAAGCACCCCTTTCTGGAGTTCTGCTCCTAAAAGAATTTCAACCACAAGAGCACTTGTAACAATTACTGATTAAAAGAAAACAGCATCGGGAATAATCATTGTTTTATTCATACCAGAGCAATTCTTTGAACAAATTACCATCATAACTGAGAGGTATAGAGAATGTTTTGAGACAATCTCCCAATGAGAGAGACATGCCCTCAAACTTTAATCGTTTATCCTTTTTTTAAAAACTTGTTAATCACCAAAGTTAACCCCTACAAGCCAGCCCATTTGAGTGGGCCATGATGTCTGAATTATCTTCTTACAGCTAAAAGCCGCTCATGTAGGTCATAGGTAGGAGCACTAGCAGGACAATTTGGTGCGTGGGAAGCTTGTTCTCTGCTGCCCATCCTGTCTCTTTTTGTAAATTAACAGAGGATTTCAGTCTATAGCCCAGCCAGCAATATTCAGATCAATGCAATAAACCAGCCCATTTGTAGGGGAGAGAGGAGAAGCACACACATCTCTATATATTTAATAATAATATGATGCCAAAAAATACTATGCATGTTTCACCCAAAGTGGCCTGCTTCTTAGTCAAAGGGCCCGGGTGTGTTTTTTCCACACACACCCCCCACACACACACCCCAGCTAGCAGCTGATATTAATATTGACAGGGCTTTTGCTGTTTCTCCCTAGTGTGATTATATATGACAGAGTACATTAGGATTCTTATTTAACTTGGTTAATTCATCATTTCGGATCTTATGGGGAGGCCATGCAGAAAGAGCATAAGTGGCAAGTAATAGAGAAGCAATTACACGAAAAAGAAAAAATATACACTTGGTAATCACTAGCTAACACTAGAGGGAATACAGTTATAGAGCCAAAATCACCCTATTTTTTAAACTGAACATTTATGAAAACGATAGACATGAATATTTGACACTAATGTGTTTTCCATCCTAGGGTGCCTGTTTTTGATTAAATATGGACAGTCCCAAGGAAAAAAGTTTATGTTCTAATAGCTACACCAAGTTTCCTTTCTTTCAGAAGATTATATATGAAGCCAGGTCATTGTACTTCAAAGGGATGAGGGGACAAAATATGGAAAGTAATAAGTATTGCTGAAAGAGAAAAAGTTAGTCCTCTTCGCTCCTAGTGGAGCATAACGCGCCAACCATTCTTCTCCATTCGACTCAATCTTGGGCTAGCCAGTAGATTTCATCCCAGATCTTTCCCATATTATTCATTTCGCCTTTGATAGTTCTTCGCCACGTTCCCAGCGGTCTGCCTCTCCTTTTTTTTTTCCCCCTGTGGTGTCCATCTTTCCTCCCAGAAAGAGAAAGGCAGGGATCAATTGTTTGCTTATCCATTGTAGAACATGATGAAGAATGTAAGTCAGTGTGTTACACTGGAGAGTTTTGTAAGTCAGAAAGCATGTTTACAACTCATTCTATAGATTACCCAGATGTAAACAAGTCTGTTAGCAGGGTTTAGGAAAGCACTAATTTTGTACAAGGTTCTAACACACATGGGGGAAAAAAGTACATTTAAAGTAATAATAAAACAAGGTGTGGGAGGTTTCCACACAGGGAAAGGGCTTGTTTTCTATTGGGAAGATGTTGGTGTGCAAACTGCCTAATCGCAGTTAAGATGCCCGGATTGTCTCCATCTAAACAACTGGCAGCCCACTCCAAACAAAAAAAGATACTGTCAAGGAGCTGCTGCCATATGCTTAGAGGCATATCAGTTTGTGCTGTGTGGGTGATATTTGGGAGAAGAGGTTTTTGCTGTAAGTGATATGCCACAGCCTTCACAGAGCAATCTTAAACCCAGTGTCAATTATTGTCACCTTTTGTCAATTACTCAGCCATGATTGCTTGTTCTAGCCTGTGACAGCTTCATTCACAGTGACATCACAAATGCTGCAAACTACTGTTATGTTACGGCACCTCTGAGAGGAATGGGAAGATGTGGCACTTTGCAAAGCTTGTAGGAGGGAAGTGCACTGACCTGTGCCATGTTTCAGAATGCATAATGCAGATGCCCATGCCATCAAAACAATGGGTGATAATGGGCTCTGTTGATAGCACTCTCAGCACAAAGGTTAGGGACTGAGTGGGCCATGATGTCTGAATTATCCTCTTACAGCTAAAAGCCGCTCATGTAGGTCATAGGTAGGGAGCACTAGCAGGGCAATTTGGTGCGTGGGAAGCTTGTTCTGCTGCTGCCCATCCTGTCTCTTTTCGTAAATTAACACAGGATTTCAGTCTGTAGCCCAGCCTAGCCAGCAATATTCAGATCAATGCAATGAAAAAAATGAATTAGAAAAAGGAAGAAAGGGTGGAGAAAAGAAATGAGTGCATAATGCACACACAGACACCGGAAAGCAGCACCAGCAGCACTGAAAACCTGGAACTCCAATGAGAAAAGAAAGTCTTCACCAATATTAGGAGGCAAAAATATGAAAACCAGGCTCTCCACACCATCTCCTGTACCCCAAATCTCTAGCAAGTGTCCAAAGTAGATTATGGTTAATTGGGGTATGAATCCACCAAACCCTTGGACAGCATAGGACAGATTCTTCCAGTTCAATCCTCATCTCTCAGACAAAGGTCAAGTTTACATTACCGGTTAAGTCGATCTAATTTACGTCCCTCAGGGGTATGAAAAAGCCCCTCTTCCCCTCCCCCGAGAGACACAAGTTTTGCACTGTGTCAGCGGGAGATGCTCTCCTACCAACTGACGCTTCTTGCCAAGGTGGAGTAATCATGCCGATTGGACAGTGCTCTCACCTTCACCAGATGTGCTACAGCAGCGCAGCTGCACCAATGTAGTACTGTAATGTAGACTTGCCCAAACTCTTCCTCCCAGATCCCCATTCACTCTTATGAGCATTCATCTCCCTCCCCCACCACCTGAGGTCTTGATCAGCTACCCCTAAAGCAGTCCAACCCATATTCGCAGACATCTGTCACAGAGTTGTACTGCTGCCCACTGTCTTGAATCATTGTTTCATCTAGACCCCCTGTGCAGGCTGTACCCCAAAATTCCTTCTTTAAATCCTGTTCTGTATTTATATACTATCCAAGGCTACACTATCTAGGCACTTGAGGACACAGAGTTTGCAGCTTTGGTCTTGAATTTCCAGGCTTCTGTCAACGTGTTCTTCAAATCTTCCTTAGCCTATGAGGTTGAAGGTGGTCCAGAGAGATATACACTGAACACATCACGGGCCATAGCCAGTACCAGGTCGAGTAGCCGAGAGCGCCGACCAGGGAAACAACCCACCCCCTCCTTCCCTAACAGAGGGATGCACCCTACCCATGTACTTATCGCCTACACCACCACTGACTTGGACTCTCGCTACACCCCATGGGTGGCGTACCCAAACACACCTATACACTGATGCTTTCAAAAACTCCCACACCCCAATCTGGATCTATGCTGGATATGTAATACGCATGTGCCTTGTAAACCCTGTACCTGTTACCTACAATCGCCCATAACCCCAGCCTGACTCCAGATGTCCAGTACTTTAGTTCTCAATTTGTGTATGTTTTCATTTTTAACATTAGCTTTAATAAAATTTTAACTACCCGTAATTTTAATTTGGCTCACTAGCTGGGTCCCAGCGAGAGCTTCAGTGGGCTACATGCCACTTGCTGTTTGGAATAGTGATTAGCAGAGCAATGCTTATCAGCATTACATCCTGCATGACTACGTTACTATTTCTCTCTCACAGAACACAGGTGATTTAGACAGGTTTGCTTTTAGTTTTAGGCTAATGTAAAATTGCAGGAGGATTGATCTAAATGACCTGACAGCTACTTAGGCTGGTAAATGCTTTGTATTGCTCTAGCATAATAATGAATGTGGCCTTTCATTAGGTTTTCTCATCCAAAATGTTGGGAGTGTGATGTTCCATTATTGAATTAACCACTTCCCTGCCTACGAAGACACAGCATATGAATATGCACTGAGAAAAGTAACAGCCCTTGTACAGTCCTTCAGTTACTGCCTTTCCACTTTGTTCAATCCAACAAACCACTCACTTTTAAGAGACTGGGAGAGTGAGGTAGAAGAATCAGAATTAGAGTCCTGGAAGTTTCCATATCCTAAGACATAAACAACAACTTGCCAAACTTGGGACAGTTAGTCCCAGGAATTTGGAATTCAATATGAAGCCAGTGGAAGAAGCGCTGTATGGTAGTCAGGACCTAGAGCAGGCCTGCACAACTCGGAAAGCAGCGAGGGTCATATTACTGCAAAAAAACCAGCTGTGGGCCGAAAAGCCCCGCCCCCATCTGCTTCCCCCAACCCCCTGCTTGGCTTGCCCCACCCCTACTTACCCCCCACGGGCTGCACAGTGAGCCCGTGTGGGCCGCATGTTGTGCAGGCCTGACCTAGAAACACATCTACACAGGCATAAAAAGACTCGCCGCACAGCTGTAGCTGTCCCAGGTCAGCTCGGGCTCAGGCTGCAGGCTAAAAATTGCAGGGTTGACATCTGGGCTCAGACTGGAGCCCAGACTCCGGGACCTATAAGGGGGAAGGGTCCCAGAGCTTGGGCTCCAGCCCAAGCTCAAATATCTACATTGCAACTAAACAGCCTTTAGCCAGAGCCCCGCAAGCTGCAGATGTCTAATTCCAGTGTAAACACACCTTCGGTGACCTGAGGAATGAGATGAAAACCAAAGCGTCCAAAGTGAGTGAGCACTGTAACGGTTAGGCACTTTTCAGAAGTGAGCGCCAGTAATTTTGGCTGCCTCCTACAGGGCCTGATCCAAAGTCTATTGGGAGACTAGGGCTAGATCCACAAAGGAGACTGAGGCTAACTCTGCACTGCAGCCTATGTATGTCAGCATAACTTGTGTTGCTCGGTGATGTGAATAACAGTCCCTCCCCCTCCCGCCCCTGAGTGCCGTAAGTTTCACTGACGTATGCACTCGTGTGCCCAGCACTATGTCAGTGGGAGAGCTTTTCCCGCCGACATAGCTTCTGCTGTTCATAGAGGTGGTTCAGTATCATCACCACCCGTTCAAGGGACTTAAAGCACCTAAGTCCAGGATGGAGGGTGGTACCTTCCTCTGCTCAGGATTCATAGCTGTGAACCCTAGTTTTAGGATTATGCCTTTTCTTGCAAATGAGTGAGGAGGCGGAAATATCTACGGTCTAGCTTTTAGCACAGTGGCTAGAGCACTCACGCCATACTTGGGAGACTGTAGAGGGGTGGTGTGGCCCCCTGCTGGCCTGGAGGGAGATAACCCCTGTCAGACACCAGAGTGGGCGGAGCCAGAGCACACCAAGTCCAGCCCCTGGGAGGTCAGGGGCCGGACAGGAAGTATAAAAGCTCTGCCTCAGAGCTCACTCAGGGAGCAGCCACCGGAGAGGCCAGACACTCCTGGGGTGGCTCCAGCTAGAGGGTCGCCGAGCCTGCCCTCGCCGTGCTCCCCAGAGGAGCCGCCGAGCCTGCCCCTCGCCGTGCTCCCCAGAGGAGCCGCCGAGCCTGCCCCTCGCCGTGCTCCCCAGAGGAGCCGCCGAGCCTGCCCCTCGCCGTGCTCCCCAGAGGAGCCGCCGAGCCTGCCCCTCGCCGTGCTCCCCAGAGGAGCCGCCGAGCCTGCCCCTCGCCGTACTCCCCAGAGGAGCCGCCGAGCCTGCCCCTCGCCGTGCTCCCCAGAGGAGCCGCCGAGCCTGCCCCTCGCCGTGCTCCCCAGAGGAGCCGCCGAGCCTGCCCTCGCCGTGCTCCCCAGAGGAGCCGCCGAGCCTGCCCTCGCCGTGCTCCCCAGAGGAGCCGCCGAGCCTGCCCCTCGCCGTGCTACCCAGAGGAGTCGCTGAAGCTGCCCCTCGCCATCTATCCAGAGGAGCCAATGGTAGTTGACCCCCCCGCAGACACCACGGGAAGCCAGGTACCTCCGGAGGGGGAGTGGGGAAGTAGCCCGGGGACAGCCAACCCAAGCCAGACTGAAACCGAGCCTGAACCCATGTCAGTGTGTTGCGGCCAGGATCCCCACTGACACAGCAGCAGGCACTGGCTGCTTCTAGGGCCCCAGGCTGGGATGCAGTGGAGTGGGTGAGCCTGCGTCCCCACCACCACCACCTTTTGGGCCACCCATCGCATGGGCGGCTGTCTTCCCCCTGGTCCAGCCCTGTTTTAGGGCCTGGGCTTCCTGACTTAGTTTACCTGGGCATCCGCTCAGCCTCTGAACTGAGAGCCTGAGCCTTGCACTGCTGCTGCCCCACCCTGACCTAGGGCCTGGGCTTATTGACTCTTTGTTTGCTCAGTCTCTGCACTGAGCCTTGCACTGCTGCTGCCTACGGCCTGGGCTTGGTGACTAGTTGTTTGGCACATTCCCTGCCTGAGGGTTGGAGCCAGAACCCAACGGCCCAGCTAATTCCCCCACAAGGGGCCGTGCAATAGCGTAGAGAGGCAGTGGGGTTCCCCCGCTGACCTGGCGGAAGGTGCAAGCCCCGACCAACCCCCTCTACAGAGACCAAGGCTCAAATCCTTCCACTACCTAATGCGGAGAAAGGATTTTGAACCCATATCTCCCACCTTTCAGGGAAGTGCCCCAATCACTGGTCTAATGAACGAACAGGGACTTGCACTTGGATTGCCCTAGGCTGAGTGCTCTAGGCTGTTGGGCAAAAGGGCACCATTACCATTTTGCACACATCTAAACTAGTAGGCATGCTCAGAGCACACCTACTGGTCAGGCTGCATAGGCAAGATAGGTGTGATCATAGAATATTAAGGTTAGAAGGGACCCCAGGAGATAATTTAGTCTAAAGCAGGACCAATCCCCAACAGATCATCCAACAGATTTTTGCCCCATATCCCTAAATGGCCCCCTCAAGAATTGAACTCACAACCCTAGGTTTAGCAGGCCAATGCTCAAACCACTGAGCTATCCTTCCTCCCCCATTTTAGAATTCCACTGGGGCTTAGGTGCCTGGGTGTCAGGAATTAGTTAGGTAGCTATGTACATGCCCAGAGGCAGACATTTATGCACCAGTGGTAACACAGGTAAGTGGGGGACTAAAATGGCAGTAAGGCACCTAAATTCCTTTGTGGAGCTAGACCTGCATCACTTTTGAAAATGGGACATTGACCCCTATGTTACCTATGCACTTTTGAAAATGTTATCCTTGATACCTCAGCACCCAAAGCTATTTTGATTTCTGCTGGGACTGTGGGTGTTCAGTGAGCTCTGAAAATCACTAAGGCTGGGCAGGAGGAAAAAAGGGGGGGGGCAAAGTTAGAAGCCACTTTCAGAAAGGTTGGAGTGTAGCTTCAGCTCAGGTCCATTATCAACAGAGTAGCAGAGGATCAATGTGCTACTTAATAAATTGGAACTCCCGAGAAGTTTAAGCTCAAGCAAGGGGGGAAATGTGTGCTGTTTTTTTAAAGGAAAAATGAGATTTGGCTTGAAAGAAATGGCTTTGTTGAATGTCATATAAAATGAGATATAGTGCCACACTGAACACTGAACTGCCATTAAAGATCAGTTGTTTTTGCAGAAAGCTTCAAACTATTACAATTATAATTTGCCTTGTTAGCAGGAATTTCTAAATACAGTTCAGAGGTAAATTCCATGGGCCACATGCTGTCTTGGCCAAACAGAAATCCAATGCTGCTGTTGTTCAAAAAGTATTTATCATCTGCCACCCCTCTCCACCCCAAATCAAGAAGCAAATAGCATATGTGGGTCCCATACTGCACGAAGTTGAAAAGCTAGACCTAACTCACTAGCAAAGACTCAACATGGACCTCATAACTGGACCATAAATCCAAGCTCTGGTACTAAGTATTTATTGACACTGTTAAAAGGTCTATTTCCCCTCCTATTTCTTATATTATGGCACCATAAATTCAATTTCCAAAGTTTATTCCTACCATTTTATCATCCGGAGAGGGGGCATAATGTGGCCAGCAGAGGTTATTGTGTAGGGAACAAACCAGAGGGTGCTGACTTAACCCTGAATCCTGAGTTTCACTGCACGCAGGCACACTGCTGCCCCCGTCCTGAGCCTCATTACCTTGAGCAGGATGCTGCGCAGGCTCATTGCAAGACCCATGTGCAGTGAACGCTGGCATCAAGAACTTCTATTTAGGCCATTATCATCCCCAGTTTCCATGGGAAAACTGGGGCATATAAAGAGATCAACTTGATGTGAAAGCCAAGAATAGAACTCAGGTCTCTTAACTTCCAGCCTCATGCTCTAAACACAATTAACAGAGGTTAATTAGATCTCTGACTTTCACCAACAAGCTAGTCTAGTCACAAAAACTGCCCTCAACCAAGCTTTACCAAATACCATTTGCTTTAGTAAAGGGTACACTATCCTGCAAGGATTGCTCAGCCTTCCATCACTCAAACTTTCCATTATCTTACCTACAACAAGCTCTACTCTGCATAATAAAAGTGGCCCCCATCCTGCAAACTATTCTATTACTTAACTGCTGCGCTGTACAGAAACACCACTGATGCAATCTCATGCTGCACAAGACCAAGAGCAGCATCTAGACCAGGGTTTCTCAAACTGGGGGTCGCGACCCCCCGGGGGGTCGCCGAGCACTCCCCGGGGGGTCGTGAGCTCCTGCCGCCGCAACTCGCGGCGACTGGGGCCGGCGCACAGCCGGCAGCCTCCCCCCCCCCCCCCCCCCGCGGCAGGGACGGGGGACTGGGGCGCTCCCGGCAACCCGCCCGCCCGCAGCGGGGACGGGGGACCGAGGCGCTCCCGGCAGCTTGCCCGCCCGCCGCGGGGACGGGGGACTGGGACGCACACGCTTTTTTTGTGAGTGTGTGTGTTTTGTTTTTTGTTTTTGTAATTCGGCGGCTTTTCAGTGGAGGGGGTCGCGCCGCGCCGCTGGATCACAAAAAGGGGTCGCGGTCTCAACTAGTTTGAGAACCGCTGATCTAGACCATCTGGAGATCTCCAGTGATAACAGATTGTAAATAAATAAATATCATCTCATACCATATGGCTCCCACTCAACACTGCCCCCCCCCCACCTGATAGCCCTACACTTTTGCATTACATGTCATTTAAAGTAGAATAAAAACTTCCACATTGTATGGGAGTGGCCATTTTTTATATATGCTCTTCAGCATCCTGACTATCTTGAACATTCAAGTGGTAAGAGATTGGGAAATGCCGTCAGCATATGAAGTTTTTATTAAGCTGTCCAATTCATCAGTAAAAACTTCTGCCTGTGTGCATTTGTTCCACTCCTTCCTGCCTCCTCCAATCAAAGCGATCCAAAGCAGAGCTATTTATCACAGCATGGTCAGAAGAAATGTAAACACAATTACTAGAACCTGTGCATACCCTAATTGCTATATAACAGAGTCCAAACCATGTTACTACACAAATAACCATATGCATACTGTAGCATACCACTGCTCCTGTTGCACTATTTACATTATCCTTGAAAGAGTAGAGACAATGAGCATGAAGGTGGAAGTCTCCGCAGTTGATACTAAGATGCAGAAAGCACAGTAGTTAATTGATATATAGTTTCTACTCAGTACAACTCCATTTCACAAACACATTATTCACACAATATTACAGCTGTAGTTGGAACATATGTTGTAATTTGTTAGAATCAAAAGGCCTAAGAGCAGGTGGGACAGCACTCATAAGCGACTGATAATAGCATGGGAAATCATTGTGCTGGCTAGATTGGAACCAGAGTTGGTAAGGGGCAGTGAAGAAGGCAGAAGGGACAAACTCATGGAGTGGAAGTGCAGAAAGAGGGTAAAAGGGAAGATCAGAACGTGGAAACAGACGGAGACAAAAAGAAAAACTACAGGGTATCTCTGTATAGAATTTTTTCTAGCTATTGTTTTACGTCCAGTTAAAAGGCTTTAAAATGTCATAATTCCACCACTCCCAACTGATTTTGGGTTTTTTCCCATTGGGAACAGATGTTTTCCCTCTCTGTTCAGAGTTGAAAATGGCATGGCTATTTTGATTTAGCAACGTCATCATCTTCTGAATGTCTTCGCATGCCAAAACATCTTTGTCTGTGCACCAGCATCACAGATTAATATCTGCATAGCTCTGGAAATAGTCGTGTCATAGCAGCTGAGAACACAGGGAGTACAAAATACTTTTCAAACAGAAGGGAAGTTTCTCCCCACCACCACATGTTTAACTAAAGAAATAGTCAAGAACTGATTCTTAGCCTGCTGTTTATTTGGGGTTGGATTGATTGACATCTTGCAAACCAGGCAGGGTAAAGGGCAGCATGCAGCTTCATTGCTTCCTCCCTTGGCGGAGAGGGGGGTTGGAGGAAAGGGAGAGCAGTAAAAGTAGTCCTTTTAACGGTACCACTTACTTCACCCTCCATGCTGGCTCAGCTGTATTGGCAGACACATAGGGGGTGGGGCTGCAGTCAAAGATCCACCCATCACCTGCTTACCTATACAGTAAGCATTACTCCATTATCCAGGATTGGATTAACCAGGAAGTGGATTAACCAGGACATCAAAAAAAATACACGCAACTCGCAGGGCCAGCTCTGGCTTTGTTGCCGCCCCAAGCACACACACAAAAAACCCCCACCAGGATGCAGGGCAGCCAATAAACCAATACCCCCTCTCCCGGTGCAGGATGGCTGGTGAATCAACCCCCACTCTTCACATTTCCTATGGATGGTGATTATCCGGGATTTTATTAACCAGAATTATTTTTTCCTCTATCATCCTGGATAATCGAGAGTCTACTGTACTTGGATGGAAAGTAGAAACCTCGCAGCAACTACTCTCCCCTGCCACTCACTGAGCAATTATGAAGGTAGTACATGCAGAGGAGGAAGGAGACGTTCACAGCCCTTTACTCCCCTGGAGGGCCTGTTACAATTGAGTCAGTCAGTCTTAACCCTTTCAGTTTACTCACCCATTACTATTACAAGACCACCACATTATCTTAGTACTGCAACTTAGTACCTTCCTTGCTCTATTCTCCTTATAGTTTGGTAGATGGTATTACTCATTGCATCACATATCAAAGCAATCCCTCTTCCTGCAAAATGACCCATGGAACAGAGTCCTGCACCACGCTGAGCTCCCACTAAAATTCACTAAAATCTCCATGTCCATCATTTTCCACAACTAGGGCCTTAGACTGTAAGTGCTTCAGGACAGCAACCTTGTCTTTTAACTTGTTCTGTAAAATGCCCTTCAGACTTTTGGCTGCTGCAAAAATAATATTGATGTGTTACTATCAACAGTTAGTAATAGTAACATAAAAAAAGACAAACTCCCATGTGATGCAAGTTTAAGAAAACCTAGTTACATAGAAGGGAGCCATAGACATATGGGCCCAAATCCTGTCCCGTCGTACATGCGGATGGATTCCTGCTCCCACATTGGAATCCCATGGACTTCATGGTCAATGAGAACATTCATTTTGGCAGAAATAGTATATAACTAGCAAAAATACCCGGCGTTGCTCAGGGTATTTGTAATTGGAAACTGGGATGTAAAAAGACTACAATGTTTTTTATTAATACAAATTTTGTTCAGAAGTCTCATTTTGTCTAATTAATTTCATTCTCTTGCATTTAGATGTGGTTTCTCTGATACATTTTCGCTTTTTACGTGGCATAACGAATAGGGACCTTTTTAAGGAAAAAACAGTGTATTTAATTATGCTTGCGCTACACAACACTAAGCTCTCTGGTTATCTGTATTATTACATCATAAGTATGTCACAGACAACAGCATGTGTCAACCTGCTGCCCAGATGATATGTGAGCTGTGTAGTTGATGTTAATGAGCTTTAAAGAATTTCACCCCTAGGGGGGTGTACGAGGTAAGATGTTAAAAATTTTCGATTCTTACCCTGATTAGGACCCTAAAGCCTATAACTGTACCAAATTTCAAGTATCTAGCTGAAACAGTGTGGAAGTAGTAAGGGAACATACATACATACACCGTTTGACTTTTTTATATATAGACTAGCAGAAATACCTGGCGTTGCTTGGGTGCGTTGGAGGGGGGAGGGGGAGCGAGCTGAGCGAGTGTGGGGGCCGTTGGAGGGGTGGAGGGGGGTGAGATTTTTTTAAAAAATTATTCTTACCTGAGGGGGGAGAGAGCTGAGGGAGTGGGGTAGGGGGGAGAGAGCTGAGCGAGTGCAGGGGCCATAGGAGGGGGGTATGGGGGAGAGAGCTGAGCGAGTGCGGGGGCCATTGGAGGGGGGGAGAGGGGGGAAATTTTAAAAAATTTTGATTCTTACCTGAGGGGGGAGAGAGCTGAGCAAGTGGGGGGGCCGTTGGAGGGGGGGAGGAGGCAGAGAGCTGAGTGAGTGGGGGGGCCGTTGGAGGGGGGTATTATTACATCATAACTATGTCACAGAGAACAGCAGGTGTTAACCTGCTGTCCAGCTGATGTTAATGGGCTTTAAAGAATTTCACCCCTAGGGGGCGTCAGAGGTGATATTTGAAAAATTTTCGATTCTTACCCTGATTAGGACCCTAAAGCCTATAACTGTACCAAATTTCAAGTCTCTAGCTCAAACGGTGTAGAAGGAGTTAGGGAATGTACATACACGCATACACCATTTGACTTTTATATATAGAGATTAAGATATTTAGTTATGGCTTTGTATAAAAAGGGAGGGGCATTCTTTTAAGAAGGATCTCTGGAATTGCTAGTCTCTTAACCTATCCTAAACCTAAAGTGTTTTTTTAAAGATTACTTGAATAAATTAAATGTTCATTGAAATATAGCCCCTGTGTTCAATACCTTGCAAAGAACCAGTCAAAAGAAATCACTTTCTGTACCTTGCTGGGAATTATGTGATGGCTCACTGTTAACATGGCCAGTGAAATTCAATCAGCTGATCAGCATAGATAACACTAAGCATGTAGGGTAATTCTCTCTAGGGGACATTTTCTGAGTGAAACAAAAGAATCTCTTATCTGGTGCATATTCTTTGTTTATGAACGTGAAGCATGCTATAAAATTGCACGCTTAATAGAATTTTGACTGATCACCTGCTGCAGCTGAAAATAACCCCCAGATCACAGGCTCCCTTTGACAAAGCCCTTTTCTTATAGGATGAACTCTGATCTACAGTCGTTAATGGAGAATTTTACGTGAGGAAAACTGAAGATGACAGAATCATTATTTAAATCATGATCTGGCCCCTCAATTAAAGTGATATTAAAAACCAGCATAATCTTCCAATAAAGAAAAAAAATGTAATCATTTCAAAGTGATTGCAATTCTTTCTAAAAAGAACAAGATAAAGAGTTCATTACATTGTAAAGCTTCAACAAGTACAAGAGCATTTGGAGATGAGATAGTGGGAGAAAGACTTTTACATTTATTTTGCTGGTTCTACATGGAATTTTCTCCTTGTCCTGCGCAGAATAAAGATTGATGGTTTACAACTCTAATCTGCTAGAAGAGCAAAGTCTTCCTTGTATGGCATAGGTTAATGATCAGAGCGCACCATGCTTCCAAATACAGAATGGAATCATTTGGAATTAATGCCATTTACGACAGTGAATGACAGGAATTGCACAATGGAGCTAAAGGTGGCACTCAAAATAATGGGGCCTGCAGGAAAACAAAATGAAAAAGGACAGTCAAAGGGCACAGAGACATTGGAATTGCCAGACTGGCTTAGACTTTATGGCCATCTAGTCCAGTATCCTGTCTTCATCTGTAGTCAGTGCCAGATGCCTCCAAGAAGATATATATCCACCCTATTGTAAGCGGACACATTCTAGGATTATACACCTCCCAGTTCAAGCTCCCGTTACCCCTTTATACTAACTGATATAAACAGTGATGTTTTCTCAGTGACTATGACTTTAACCAAAAGAAAGAAGCACCAGCCCTGCTTATGTTCTCATTTACAGAGCTGCAGCTCCATTGGCTTCAAGGGAAGTACTTTAGATTTACACCTGTGCGATACCTTAGCCTAGTGGCAGGTTCTGTCATCCTTTGCTTACCCAGTGATGTCTCTGTCCTGCCGTGTGACCAAGAGAGAAGGTGATAGGATGTGTTCCTGCAGGGATGGTTTGTCTGAAAGTTTTAATAATGTTACTTATCCCCTGCTTAGCATTTTACAAGCTTCAACAATAATACTTAAAACTTCTCAGTGAGTGAACAATGCCCATTTTACAGACAGAGAATAGCAATCCCCATTTTATGGACAGGGAAACCAAGAAGAGAGGGCTTGATGTGCAGTGGATCCTCAAATTATCTTTTGCGTGTGTGTACATAGCTTTGCATGCATGAACAACTAAGCACTTCTAGAATAGCAGCCGTGTTAGTCTGTATCCGTAAAGAAAGCGAGGAACTGGAATTAATTTTCAAATTGGATACAATTAACCAGGGGCTAAATAGGACTTGCGAATGGTTCTCTCATTACACTAATTGATTGCATTTCCTGAGTTAATTTACCTGACACATAAATCCATTTCAAAAGGTTTTTTTTTTCTCCTACTGATAATGGACCATCTACATTTAACCGCCCTCTTAGAATTGGTATGCTAATGTACAATTTTTTTTCTTTCTTTCTGTGTGTATAAATGCATCTTATTTCTGTTCCATTCTATGCATCCGATGAAGTAAGCAATAGCCCACGAAAGCTTATGCTGAAATAAACTAGTTAGTCTCTAAAGTGCTACAAGTATTCCTCACTTTCTTTAAGCACTTCTAGTGTGCTAACACATGCACAGGCAGCAGAAAGATGCTAAAACCAGTGAATGCAGGTAATAGCTTTTGTATACGCAAAGTTCATCTGGACAAACCGGATTAGCAAAGACAAAAGGCTGTCATGTGAATGTTCAGATGGTAGAATTTTTCAGTGTCCAAAGAAGATGATCGTGCATCTGGCTGTACAGGCTAAAGTGAAGGCCAGAGTCTGAAAAAGAAAATTACACCCCAGATGGTCATACAGCAATAAGATTAGAAGAACTGAGACTAGACCTCAAAAGTTATTGATTTCCCCTCCCTGGGATCAATTAATGGAAACCAAGTACAGGAACTCCTCACTTAACGTTGGAGTTATGTTCCTGAAAAATGTGACTTTAAGCGAAACGATGTTAAGTGAATCCCCATAAGAATTAATGTAAATGAGGGGATTAGGTTCCAGCATAAGTCCCTGCCCTTATCCAAGTCCCTGGGACCAGCCCTGGCCCCCTTACCACACCATTCACAGCAGCAGCCAGAGGCAGATACATTGCCATGCAGTCCCGCCCCCCAGAGTGCTGCCCGTGCAGTGGCGTGGCTGCAGAGGGACAGCAAGGGAGGGGTCAGGGGGAGCCTCCCCAGTGAGCTCAGGGGCTTGGCAGGATGGGCCCGTGGGCCGGATGTGGCCCACGGGCTGTAGTTTGCCCTCCCCTGTGTTAGATCCTCCCTGGAGGTATGATTCTGGTCTCAGTTATGCTGAGGTAACTATGAAGTGACTGCACTGAAACTGATATGTACAACAATGTAAATCAGGAGTAACGGAGATTAGAGTCCAGTGCTTGATAAATTATGACGTAGTTAGTGGTGTCAACTGATGGCGAGGGGGGACAGACTGTTTTGGGTCAAGTTTGGTGGAGAGCCAGAATAGAACAACATGTAATATGGATGGCCAGTTTCACCACGATATATGCAGGCACAACTCCACGATAGTCAATCGAGTTACACTCCTGCAGTGAATATAGGGTGAATATAGGTCAGAAAGTGCAAGAACAAATATTTTGCTAATAAATTTAACAACAAAAAACACAGCAAAAGAAAGAAAAAAATAAAAGCAAATTAACCTCTTCTTGGGAGAGAAAACAGTCTCCCCCCCCCCCCCTTCCCAGCTTCTTTGTGGGCTAGCAAAACAAATTAAATTAACAGGCTTTAATACAGCTGTACAAATTTCATTCAAACATGGATAAGTTCACTAACATCCATAAAAGTGTTAGCTACATTCAACTTTTGTTCAGTTTGGTTTTCTTTTCAGATGGATATTTGCCATCAAGTTAACAGCTTAGAAACTCACTCTTTAAAAATACGATTATAATTGTATATTTCGGATTCATCGTTGGGTTTTGCTGGTTATCTGTTTAAAAAAACATGTTGGGAGGCAGCAAAAGGTAAAGCTGGATTTGGGCCTTTTCAAATCCTTCTTTTGTTCACCTTTAGTTTATCTACAGTTCCACTAAAACCGAAATCCCGCACAACAGAGCAAAAGTGATATTTCGGTGACATCTAGAAAGGCATTTCAAATCATCTCCTGCAAATCCTCCAGCCTGCTCTGGCTGACAAAGGCGCTAGATGACATGCTGTCAGGAAGCTATCTATCAATAAAATCAGAAAACCACGCTGTTCACTCTCCTGATTTCTCAAGTAAAAATAATGCACAAGTGCACTCCATGGCTGTCAAATCAGCAGCACTACTCATATCTCCCCAAAACAGATGTCATTGGCTTTCGGTCTCATTTGACTAAGTGACTACTGTTTCTTCTTCCTGTCAATAGGATAGGCAAAGAGAGCTCTCCAACAACATTTGCCTGTGGCACTGCAAAACAGCCCTTATGCAGCATTTTACATGTTCAGGGCACTGTACACATATGATCTAATTAATCCTCCAACCATCCCTTGGAAGCAGATGAATAATAATAATCCCTGTTTTCCTAGCTGGGGGAAACAGAGAGATTAAAGTGATTTTCCCAAGGCCACATAGCAAGTGTTTGGTAGAGCTGGGTTTAGAGCTCAGGATTTATTTACTTACCACTCTCTGCTCCCTCCCACCTCTTGAGCCCTGGCTGAGAAACATGCAGCACAAGATGGAGGGAAGTGTGTGGCATTAAAATCACCTTTTCACGACTCCCAAAACACAACCCAATCTGTGGCTTCACCATACCGGCCCAGTGTTCAGGCAACTTGAGTGGCTTAGCATAGAACAAGGGAAGCACCCCATGTTACACAGGTTGTCAAGTCTTCCTAGCAGCTATAAACATTTGTTATACAAGGGCCAAATCCTTCCCCCATTTAAATCAACGGCAAACCTCCCATTGCCTTAATGGGAGCAGAAGCAGGCTATTCTATGAAGTTTCAATTGGATACAAAAGGTTGTCACTGTGTGTCCTAAATTGTTTTGTAGTGTTGCTGTGTGCTGTTCAAGTGATTGTGCTCTGCCCCAGAAGTAGGTGCATTTTAGGGGTAGGTGATACCATGCCTGTATATTTATAATTTGTTAGGTGTTTTAGGATCCTTCAGGATCAGAGTTGCTATATGGAAGGTAAGATTGTTAAGATATTAATTCACAGGATAAACAACTAATAAAACACACTCAAATGGCTTCATCTTTAAAAGTTAATCATTTCAGCAACAGACAAGGGTAGGGTTTGTGCAATATGGCCTCTTTCCCAGAGGCAAATTCTATGCCATCCCATCTGTCACCCCAAATGTTAAGTTTTTGAAAAGCTACTGTGAAAGGGTATTAATGAAAGAAGAGACTATTATGGATTTAGGTTAGATTAAGAATGGAAGGTGAAAGAATGACTATGGGGAGGGAATATATTGAGAATCATTCATATTTAATTAGATCCAAATCAAATACATCTCACATCTCCTTAAAAAACTCTTAAACCTGGCTGGACCTTCTCTCTGATTTGGGCCTAGCCAAAGATACTGTGTTTTGCTTATAGCATCACTCACACCCTCGCTTTACTTCATGCCAAGGCAAAAGTGACAGACCCAAGACTAAAAAGAAAAGGAAGTGGGACAGAATTTAAGTCATGCAGAGGGTAGCAACCCAACTGTGGGGAGCAGTGTTTTATTATATATTTGTACATTAACTAGCACAATGGGGTCCTGATCCTAATTGGAATCTCTAGGTACTACTGATATGCAAATAGCAACAAAAATGTTGTCCCTTTAATAACTGGTTAGGGGAGTAATCTGTGGGGGGAGGACTGTAGGACATGTGCTGTAGGAGATAGTGTGGGTGATTCCGAGCTCATGCCAATGTATAGTGTTTTGTGGTGTTATGTTGCTGGATTAGTCATCTTCTGGAAGAGACACAAACAAATCTCAACTATTTTTGTTCATGACACTTTTTCAAGAGGATGCGTTTCCCCAGTGCTCTGGCAGAGTGCATTTTGCTGATTTAAGTGTAGTGATGGCAAGCTTCTGGGGGCAGAGACTCTCTTGTCTTTTCGTTCTTTGTACACCACTTAGCACAATGGAGACCTGGTCCGTGACTGGGGCTTCGAGGCCCAACATTAATACGATAAAACACTTTGATTCTTCAGGGTGATATTGGCACAGTATCAGATATTAGTACTACAAAGAAACATTAACATAACATAAAGGGGATGAGCATATATGAAACAGGATACTGCATGTCAGGTGTCTTCAAGCACTGGAGAATGACCTGAAGTATACTAGAATCAGAGAGGTAGCCGTGTTAGTCTGGAATAGCAGAGGTAACAAAGAGTCCTGTGGCACCTTAAAGACTAACTAACCTGAAGTATACTGTTCTTTGGTTATACCTTTTGGGACAGGTAATTAATAAACCCTGGATGATGCCACTTATACATAGAGGCAAAAGTTTGATGAGTTCACCTGTACTGAGTCATACCAGATGTGTGTGTGTTATAGCCGATATGTGCTTAGGGAAACCTTTCTCAGCCAGATTCCTCCTTCAGTAATAGATACTGAACCACAACAGATTAGTGTCTTTGCCTATGAAAGGTCATTTGACAACCAAACTAGCAGGTGGGACTTTCGCTCACCTTCTTAGCTAGGAGGGGAATGCAACCCTAGATTTCACAGTATTTTCCAAAGTGACAACCAGCTGCAGTCCGTGCTGAACAGCTGCAGTTTTAGCTCAGTGCAAGAACGAGCTAAGCAGATGCCATTGTGTTCTGTGTAATCAATGTCTGACGAGATCTATGTCCCTTCTCAGAGCAGCTGTACAATAGCGATTCCTGTTATGACAAAAAATGGAACCCATGTTAGCAGAAGGAGGGGAAAAATTGATTGTTACAGCCTGAAAAGTGAAATTCTCAGCCAATGAATAGGTTCCAAGTAAATTCATAGCTAAAGAAGCTCCTGTAATGTGAATCCTTGCCAATGATTTGAGCATCTGCCCTATTTTTTGGCAAAGAAATTTGACATTCGTTATTGCAAACTTGTTGGAGAGGGGGTCAGTGGTCCCTTTCATTGATCTGAGCTGCATACAATGTGTTTTGAGAGTCCCAAGTGTCTAAGGACTGTTGTGGTTTGGTTTGGTTTAAAAACTTATTCCCTGTCTTATTGCAGGGAAAGGGAAATGCATCTTGCTAATGAGGGAAAATGGCTACAACGGACACACGTCGGTAAAGGGTACAATGCATTACTTCTGCCATCTGGAGGCCTTTCATAAAAGTGTCACCAAGTGATTTAATCTTCCCCAGGACTGTCAGAGCCAGTTAAACACATAAACTTGACTTCTAAAACCATTGCTCTCCCTCCTCCCTCAACTCATGAAGGAGCGCAAGTGAGACACAGATAACCTTTTAACACAAAGCTCTGATTGCTTGTTATAGCCAAAATTTTCTCTATTATAGACCTGTCAAATTCTCCTCCATTCCCTCCTCTCCCCGAGTCACAAGGGATAAAGGTAAAGACCCTTTATTGTAACTCTTGCTCTTTTCTGGAGGCATTAGCTGTTTGACATTGGAGTAATGGGCAGTGGGGGGAAGCAGAGAGACCTTCCAATATCAATACAAAAGCAAAGCTGATTTGCAGAAGCTGAGCGTGCATGTTATTCTTTGCTATAGCCATGATTTAGATTTCTGTTTCTCTTAGCATTAGCACTGATGCATGACTGCAACATTATTGCTCTTTTAAACTGACAAAATTATTAATATACTCACTATGGCAACTCCGTGTTCCTTATCAATAAAGATTTATATGTCCACTGATTTTTTCCCCCAGCTAGTTTAAGTAGGAACGGTTTCAGGATTTGGAGTACCTGGGATGGGATTATAGACTCCAGCTCACTGATTACAGAGACAGGGAGCAGGGACTCATCAAGACATCCACAATCTCTCTGCAGAAGACAGAACTGTTAAAACTAGAGATGTACTGTGGGGAGCGGTTTGGATCCAATTCTGGATTAGATTGGGGTGCTCAGATCCATTGCAGTCAGAACCAGATACATATTTCTCTCAGTTGCAATGGTGTTTGGCTCATTATAAACCCTCTAAGAAACATCTACTTCATAAGGGTTCTTTGAGGCACAATTCATTAATTAAAATACTTTGTCACTCTTGGTTGAAAGACCTGCACAGGGGTCTCAAACTCAAATAACCACGAGGGCCGCATGAGGACTAGTGCATTGGCCTGAGGGCCACATCATTGACATGCCCTCTCGCTGCTCCCAGCCATGCCCCCACTCCACCCCTACCATGAGGCCCCACCCCTGCCCCACCTCTTCTCACCCCTTCCCCGAAGTCCCCACCCCAACGCTGCCCCCTCCCTGCCACCAGGGGGTGCAGGAGGGGTGTAGGGTGAGGCAGGAGCTCAGGGCAGGGAGTTGAGATGCAGGAGGCATGCAGGATGCCGCAGGGAGTCGATATGTGGGGTGCAAAAGGAGTAAGGGGTGCGGCAGGGGGTCAGGGTGCAGCAGGGGGCTCAGGGCAGGTAGAATTAATAGCACTCCGGGAGGTTTTTTATTATTAATTATTATTATTAACAAAAGTCCCCAGGCTCCATTGACTAGTTCATGAAAAAAGATTGAGAAGCAGAGGTATGTACAATAATACTTCCTCTGAATCAAAGCCTACGCCGCTCTTGGAAGAAAGGAGGGGTGGGAAACTTCAGTGTATTGAGAACTGTCCTGCTTCAATAAAAGAGACGTTCTCCTGAAATGCTCTGCAGAGCCCCAGAAGTTTAACAACCCTGCCCCTCACCATTACAAAATTGCTGTGGCCCGCCGAGCAGAAAACACTGAAAAATAAATATCGGCGTTAACAATAAGATCACCGCGGATCTGGACCAAACAACCCCCCTGATCACAGCCAGCAGTACTTCCTAATGCATCCCAGGCCTCTGCAGCAGCTGCTTTTCCCGCCACTTAATTGTTCATGCAACCAGTTCCCACCCCGGGGACACAGAAATGCAGGAAGCCTGCAATCAAAGTGTGTGTGTTGGTGGGAGAAATAACACCACAATTGTGACTAATGACACATGAACAGAAAACCCATGGCTGGGGAGGAAGGTGGGATGGCAGGGAGGGGGAAAGCAAACAGGTTTCTACCCAATATCAAGTGAGCGACTTCAAAAGGCTCTCAGAGGGGAAGAAAGGGACACAAGAGCGGACCTATGCAAAGGACCGGAAGCTACCTCTTCTAGCACCTCTCTCACTCCTGGCCCTCTATAGCGGATGACGTCTGCTGCCGCTGCCACAGCAAGAGAAGGAGGCAGCCTGCAGAACGGACCCAATCAGCACCCAGGCTCCGGATCAGATCATGCCTCCCCCCACACCCTGGTCCAGTGCCCACTCCCCAGACGACCGCAGGTCCCAGTGCAGAGCTCGGCTCCCGACCCAGGGAGCTGGCAGGGCTCGCTGGCTCCCTGGGTTGGGAGCCCCGCCAGTTCCGCACCGTCTTGTCCTCTTCTTGCTGTGGTGGCGGGAGCAGGCGATGTCCGCTATGGAGGGCCAGGGATGAGAGGGGCACTAGAAGAGGTAAGCCTTGGAGGGTGAGTGGGGGGGGGGTACGAGGAGGTTGGTGGGCCGCACAGAAGAGCCCTGCGGGCCGCATGTGGCCCACAGGCCGCATGTTTGAGCCCCCGGCTCTAGCACAAAGTATTTTAATCATAACAAAGTCATCACAGGAAGAAAGTTCACCTTTCCACTCATGCTGATGACATTACCCACTTGCCTGTACATCTGTCTTGAATTAAAGATTGTAATGTTTGTGCCCAGGCCAGACAGCATGCTACCTGGATCCATAGTTTGTAAATGGCTAAGCAATATAAGCTACATACACTGAAGCTATCACAGAAGCTGGAGCTACTGAGCCTCATGTAACTAAGTTATTGATTTTTCTTCCTCCAGATGGTGCAATTCAGAAAAATTGTTTTTAAATTATGCCTTGCAGAGATGCTAAGAAGTGCTGCTAATAACGGGCATATTTCAGGTGAACATTGACTTCCTTTCCCTCCCCATCAGGCCAAAACATCACAAGTACTGCAAATGTCACATACACTACCCGCAGTGTATGAATTTAAAACTGGAGGCAACTGTTTAATTGGAACTAGTTAACTCTGGCCCACCGCTCCTGTGTGCATCCAATGGCATTCAAAGATGGCTGAAGAAAACACCTCTGGTGATTTGTAAAACACCGCAATCGCAGCACTGCTTTACTTCTTAAAAGAAAAATAACTCAACACCAGGGCTGCATTTCGGCAGCATACCTAACATATGAAATATTGATTTCATTGGCAGACCGAACCCATTTCTCTTTTTAAATGATTATCTCCATTTCATTGAGCAATCTGAAAAAAAAACACTAGCTGGGAGCAGAAAGCAAGCTCCCTAGGACACCCCTCTGGGGCAGATGTTGTCACACAATGCATAGCATAAGCCCCATAATGTACCGGGGGGGTGCTTGGAGCACCATTTCCATTCTCACTACTGTAGCCTGCAGCACAAAGTGTCAGCCATATTGTTTTAGTAGGTCACTATTTAGGAATTACCCATTTTACTTTCCTATTGCCAGAGCTAGATTCTCATCTGACCAGAGCGAAGCTGGTATAACTCCATTAACTTGAGTGGAGGTATCCTGTAATCTCACCCAATTGTAACCAAGATCTGAATCTGACCATAGTTTCTGCTCTTTGGGTGAACAGGAATTTGCCTTTTATGGTACTTACTTCATTTTGGATAAATTTAATCCAGTATATTCTGTTGCTGTTGGCAAAGTCAATGGTTTGATCGGCTCATTATCCACTGAAATTAATGGAAAGACTCCCACTGATTTCAGTAGCTGTTGAACAGGCCCCTAATCACCATCTTCCTCAGAGAAACAGAGACAATGTAGAAATGGCAAAGAGGTGATACTGAACCAGCTCAGAAATCAGGAGCTACTTCTGAATTATACAGTCAGGCCTAATGAGTAAGCTAATGCTACTTTACTATAATTGTAAGTAAACACCTGTGCAGCACTTTATCTCTGAGGGTCTCAAGGTGCCACAGGACTCTTTGTCACTTCTGCAATTCCAGACTAACACAGCTACCTCTCTGATTCTTAAGAAGTTAAAGGCTTTGCTCAAATGACAAAAGCAAAAATGAGTATTATAGCCATTTTACATATTGGTCAAAGTTAGGTTAAGTTAATGTGATGATTCCACATCTATACAAATAAGATGTCAGCCAAAGTCCTTTCCCCAGGGAGCTTCCAGTAGGGCTGGTTGAAATTTGTTCATCAAAACTAGTGTTTTGATGGGGGAAATGGGGTTTTGGCTAAGTGAAATTTTTTCTTGAAAAATCAGTTTCCTGTGCAAAAATATTTTTGTTTACAGCTCCAATCTGAAAAATTGTGATCATCAGATGCCAATGCAGTGCTTGATGCACTCAATCTCCTCTATAGCCTGAGTTTGCCAGCCAGATTACATCATGGCTGAAGACATCTATGATGTATTGCAGCAGCCATGCAAGAAGGGAGACCACGGTCTCCCGCACGGGAGATACAGTTCAGTCAAGGACCTCAGTTCATAGAAGTGAATATGGGAATGATCACACCACCATTTATGAATATACTTTTTTAAAAAAATCAAAGTCTAAAAATTTTCCATGTAAATGAAATCATTTTCCAAACAGTTCTAGCTTCCAGTCTGAGGAAGACACGGTGACATGGGGAGAAAAGTATGGCCATGGGAAAGCATTTTCTTTTATCAATTAATTACTATGGTTAAAGTGTCTTGTTCTTAAATATTATAAATAAAGCAGGATTGAAAAGGTGATCAAGAATCAAAATGAGAAGACTGTAGCCAAGAGAACCAACAAATCAAGGAATCCCGCAACTGACTCTGTGATGCACATGGCCACTAGGAACTTCATAGCAACCGCAAGGATAGAACTCAGATCCTACTCCAAAAAAAACCCATCACAACATAGGTGGGACAACCTTTTCAGTTAAAGGGGAAATCTCTGTTACTGAGATACAGCATATGACACATAGTTCAGCAGTTCTGATTCCCTTCAGCAGAGGACAATGGTAAACATAAAATTAAACAGTTAAACAAAGCTCAACTTCTAGCATCTGCCAGTTCTTCATAATCTGCTCTGTAAAATGCTTTAGGATCCTGCAGTGTGAGAGGCACTAAATCAATGTAATTTTATTACCACTATTATATAAAGACGACACTGATTTTTAGAACCATTTTTTTTCAAAGCAATACCACTCCGAAGCTTTATTAATTTCCTTATGTTATTTGGTAGAATAATGGAACTATGTAAATTTGACTGACAATCAAAATAAACTTAAGGCCTCTCTCAATGAAACCTTAATAAATGTCACATTCAATATGTGAATGCTCCAAGCCAATGTTATCTGGTATAATTTATCTTTATTCTAGCTTAGTGAATGCTGTCAGCACTACTAAATATATCCCAGCCTTATGACCAACATTTTCTCCTTCTTCATAAATAATATTCAGGATTAGTCTTTACACTGGAGTGATCACATAGTTGTTGAGTTTTTTAGTTTCTTCCCTGATGGGGACTGATGACTTGAGTAATTTTTTTAATTATCTCTAATTTTTTTATCATTATGAGAAGAATAAATTGGTTAGGAATATTCCACTTTATGAAAAAGCACAATGGATTACTCGGGTAATTGATAATGACATCTGAAGCATTTCACCTCAACCCCACTGATCTTAATATGACCCAGCTACTGAGCTAATAAATGATGCTCATAGACAGCTGTGTTATTAGGAAGCAAGTCATGTAGACAGCTCTCCGCTGTTACACATTTATTTCTTAGGAGTCTATCACAGATGACTTTTGCCATCCATAAATCTTTTCCCCCTACATCCAGTTAAGCCTATGAAATACCCAGGGAAGGTGAGGAATTCTCTGTAGATGGCCTTCACACTGCAATTGCAATGTTGAAATTCTACATAGATTCTACACAGAGATTTCTACATAGAAATTCTACAGATTGTTGGCACAGTCTTGACTTTCTAGGGTCAAGAAGGAAGGTGGGGAGAAATCATACCACTCATAAACATAAGAGTGTCTTAATACCAATTATGCAGAAGTTGTAGACAACTTGCTTGTTTTGATCCCAGGACAGCTTCTACTTACAAAAAAAAAACTTTACTTTCTCACGGGGAAAGTTCTCAAAGTGCCAAGTAATTGACTTTTGGCCATGATATTTATCTTTATTATTCCCTGTAGATTTGTATTGTGGTGAATAATAACAGTTTAACTCTGCATTAATTAAAAACAACAGCAGCAGCAGCCGATTTTGGATGAGAAAATACCAAATGATCTGTGAAGAGAATAATATACAAGACCATTCCTTCTTTCAGTGACTGATAGTTCCCCTGTTAAGTAGAATAAAGTGACTTTCCTATATTTTCCATTTTTCAGATGAGCTCAGAATTCAAGATCCAAATACATCAAAGTGAATCCCTATCCCTGAACATCCTCATATAAATCACTTGTCCCAAGTAGTTTGACTAAGTGTACTTGCCTTGCAGCACAACAGACCTGGGCTTCATCAAATCAGGAGAGAATTTCGGAATTTAAGTCCCTTCACTGACAGTGCCCTTTCTACAGATTCCTCTGCATCACCCCAATATTATGAGGCTTAGAGGCAGACTGTATCACACATCAGCTACTTGTCCTTCAGGCCGCTTACAAGGTCCTACATGACCTAACCCCACCCTCTCCCTTATTCACTATCAAAAAGTCAATTTGGACAAGGTCATGATGCCAGCCTCCATCACCCATTTGTTAAATCTTCAAATTCGCACTGTCAAGTTGTCTCCCCTGATGCCTCTCATGCCTGTGAGGTACCCCTTACAAACATCCACATCGCCATTTCATTATCCTCCTTCCCCAAATCCCTCCTTAAAGCTCTCCTCTGCCATGACGCCTACAAAGAATGACAATGGTGAGACTGCTGGGGTGCTGAGACTACAACCTAGCATGCTGACTCATTGTTTCCTTGTACTCCTCTGTCCATCTGTATCTCTCTTATCCTATACATAGGGTATGTCTTCACTACAGCAGTAGTTCGATTTCCTTTATGTCGATGTTGTGAACGCGACGGTATAAAGTCGATTTTGTGTGTCTTCACTAGGCACAGCTACGCACAGTACGTCGACAGTGTCTGTCCGCAAAACTTTTGCAAGCGTCGACATGACGAGCGTTGCACTGTGGGTACCTATCCCACAGTTCCCTGATCCCCCAGCAGGCACCATTTCGAGTGCTGCACTATGGGTAGGCATTTCCAAATTTCGCGCCCTTTTTCCGCGCCGCCCACCCCCATTCCGAGCGGTGCACTGTAGGTAGGCATCCCATAATTCACGCCCTTTCTCCGCCGTGCTAACGCCATAGCATTGCAAGCATGGAGCCCGCTGACACCACGGCTGCAGTAATGGCTGTTGTGAGGACCTCGATCACGGTTGCTGAGTTCCTGCTGCACCGTCTGCAGAGGAGGAATGCGATCCGGGGAGAACTGCGCTTTCCGGAACCCGACGACAGTGAGGAGGAGATGGACAAGCACATCGGGGACAACAGGGACACTGCCGTGCACAGCGGGGACGACAGGGACACTGACGTGCACAGCGGGAACGACATGGACACTGCCGTTTTTGCAAGTAGGGCGACTGACAATCTGTCAAGAATGGTGGCAATGGGGCAGGCTCATGCCATCGAACGCCGATTCTGGGCCAGGGAAACAAGCACGGACTGGTGGGACCGCATAGTGCTGCGGGTCTGGGATGACTCCCAGTGGCTCAGAAACTTCCGCATGCGAAAGGGCACCTTCATGGAACTTTGTGACTTGCTGTCCCCTGCCCTCCAGCGCAGGAATACCAAAATGAGAGCGGCCCTTACAGTGGAGAAGCGAGTGGCGATAGCCCTCTGGAAGCTTGCAACGCCAGACAGCTACCGGTCAGTGGCGAATCAGTTTGGGGTGGGTAGGTCTACAGTGGGCTTTGCTGTGATGCAAGTAAGCAGGGCAATCGTCGAGCGGCTGCTACACCGGGTTATAAACCTCGGAAACCTGCAAACCACAATAGATGGCTTTGCCGCCATGGGATTCCCTAACTGTGGTGGGGCTATAGATGGTACTCATATCCCTATCCTGGCACCGGACCACGAGGCCGCCGAGTACAGAAACCGGAAGGGATATTACTCAATGGTCATGCAAGCAGTGGTTGACCACAAGGGACGTTTCACCGACCTGTACGTGGGGTGGCCGGGAAAGCTTCATGACGCTCGAGTGTTCAGGAACTCTAGGGTTTTTAGACAGCTGCAGCAAGGCACTTTCTTCCCCGACCAGAAAATTTCTGTGGGGGGGGTCGAAATGCCGATCGTGATCATTGGGGACCCAGCCTACCCCCTAATGCCCTGGCTTATGAAGCCCTACACAGGAGCCCTGGACAGGGGTCAGGAGCTGTTCAACTACAGGCTGAGCAAGTGCAGAATGGCCGTGGAGTGTGCATTTGGCCGCTTGAAGGGGAGATGGCGTTCCTTACTCATTCGCTCAGACATCCGCGAGAGAAATATCCCCATTGTTATAGCTGCTTGCTCTGTGCTCCACAATATCTGTGAGAGCAAGGGGGAAACGTTTATGGCGGGCTGGGAGGCAGAGGCAAATTTACTTTCTGCTACTTATGAGCAGCCACACAGCAGGGAAAGTAAAAGAGCCCACCGTGAGGCCCTGCGCCTCAGGGACGCCTTGAAAGACAGTTTTCTCAGTGCCCGAGATGGCGTTTGAGAATCTGCTCCCTTGCTGTGCTCTAAGCCTGCTGCCCTTGAACCCTCTTTCCCTTCCCCCTCCCCATGCTTTCCCTCCCCCCTTCCCATGCTTGCAGAGGAAATAAAATCACTGTTTGAAAAATCATGGTTCCTTTATTGGTTAATCGGAAATACAAATACAGGGGATCACTGTCCTGGTATCCTGGAGGGAAACCGGCAGTCGCAGTGGGGGAGGAGTGGACAGAGGAGGGGGGGGGGTGGGAAGGGGGGAGAGGAGGGGTGGGCAAGACACAGCAGCTTTTAAAAGTTTTCTGAGAAAGTCAGCCTGCTGCTGCTGCTGCTTCTGCTGGCTTGTGGGGTGGAGTGGAGCGGCCCACGGGCCTTGCCCCCCCGTGTTCTCACCCCGCGTCTGGGTGGGGAATCTATGGGAGTTGGGGAGGGGGGGAGGTGGTTACACAGGGGCTGCAGAGGTGGTCTTTGGGCATGCTGCAGCTCCACCAGAGATCGCAGCATGTCGCTCTGGTCCTCCATTATGCGGAGGAAAGCATCCATGCGTCTTTCCTCACGTTCTACTCTCTTTTCTGCAGCGGCTTCCCTCTTTTCTGCAGCGGCTTCCCGCTTTTCTGCAGCGGCTCTCCTTTCCTCTCTCTCTCGATTCCTTTCCTCTCTGTCTCGTTCCCTTGCCTGTATCATTTTTTCCCTCCAGTCCGTCAGGAGTTCAGTGAACATCTCATCGCGCGTTCGCGTTTTCTTTTTACGCTTTCTTTTCTGCAGGGCAGGGCGGGAGTTCAACTGTTGTTGTTCATCTGTTGGCAAGTGTGTGGGAAAAGAAAGGTTGAAAGTTATGAGACAGATACATTCAAGGTTAGGAGGCAGATGCAGTCTCGGACGGTACACAATGGGAGTAGTATGCTGTTTGCAACCTCAGTATTCAGAGGCCTGATATGATTTCTGTACAAGGTCATGTTCTACACCTAAAAGGAGAGGAGAGCTCACAGAAAAGTCAGAGCATCTCAGACACATATGCGTGCCTCAGCCCAAGACGGCTTCTGAAATCACCGTGCAGCCGGCCATGGTAAGTTAAAAGTGGCGCCTGCATACTGTAGAGCAACCCCGCCCCCTTCCCCCCACCGCGTGGCTGGCTCCCACTGAAACCGCAAACTGCAAAGCAAATGCCTAAGGGCTAAGGTCTTTTTGGGGCTCTTCAGACCGCGTGCAGACGGCTCGGATTCCCTGCCAGCTAACGCTACGGGCTGGGGGGGGGGGCGGCGGTCAGCGTTCGTGGGGGGGGGGGCGGGTTCGGTTCGTCGGTCCTCAGCAGAAAAGAGTACTTTGCAGCTGGGACTCTTTATCTCCCGACTAATTGCAGTCCGTATCTCAAACAGGCAACCCTGAATGACATCACTTTGCTGAGAATTTCTCGGAGAGATAGGGAGCGCATGCTCCTTGAGTCCATGCAAAGTCCTGGTCCATACGCCGCAATGCTAGCCTGCTCAATGATACCAGACAACCTACTACTTTCGTGGCGTGGGTTGGTGTCCTATCACGGGGGACCAGATAAGGCAGCTCTCCCCAGAAATCTGCTGCGCTGGATTCATCGCTACCTCCTGGATAGCTTCCTTGAAATGTCCGCGGAGGACTTATGGTCAATCCCGGAGTATATTGACAAACTCTTTGAGTAGAAATTGACCAGCAATGAAAGCACGCTAAGTCCTTAGGGCAAGTTACTTAGGGCAAGCATTAATGCCTTAGGGCAAGCATTAATAAATGCTTCCTTTACAAAATCACGCGTCATGTAATCACTTAAAAAAGAAACACTTACCCCCCTGGGAGGCTTGGGAGGGTACTGGCTCCAGGGTGACAAACAGCTCCTGGCTCTCTGGGTACAAGGGTTCTCCGCTGGGCTCCTGCTGCTCCGTGAGATTTTCTTCTTCATGCTCGTCCTCCTCGGAATCAGTCTCCTCCCTGACGATGATCCCATCGGTGGAGTCCACGCACACCGGCGCGATGGTGGTGGGGGCGCCCCCCATTATGGCATTTAGTTCATTGTAGAACCTGCATGTCCGTGGCGCGCCCCCTGATCGTCCGTTTGCCTCCTTGGCTTTCTGGAAAGATTGCCGCAGCTCCTTAATTTTCACGCGGCACTGTGTGGTGTCCCTGTTGTGGCCCCTTTCCAGCATGGCCTTGGAGACTCTTCCGTAGGTGTTGGCATTCCGTTTGTTGTTTCGTAGTTCCAACATCACGGATTCCTCTCCCCAGATAGCGATGAGATCCAGCACCTCACGAGTGGACCATGCTGGAGCTCTTCTCCTCTGGCTGGTCTCCAGGGTAGATGAGCTCATCATGGATTCCTGTGATGCTGAGCTCTGCATGGCGGCTAGTGCTGATTGCTCTGAATGACGACTGATCAGTTCAGGTGAGCTGGCCACGCTGACCAAACAGGAAATGGCATTCAAATGTTCCCGGGTCTTATCTACCTGGCCAGAGCAGCGAGTTCAGAGTGCAGTGCAGAGCGGTCACAGTGGAGCAGTGAGGCAGTCCAGAGCGGTCAGAATGGAGCATTGTGGGACAGCCTCTGGAGGCTATTAATGTCGGGTTCCGTCTTCACTAGCCCACGGTCGAGCTTGGAACGTCGAGATTAGCCTTATGCCACTGGTTAGGCTGGAGTGCCAAGATCGATCTTTAAGGCCCTTTACATCGACGTTAAGGGCATGAAGACAGGTACACGTTTACTTCGACCTAACGTCGTTAACATCGATTTAAAGTGGTAGTGAAGACATGCCCAGGTACTGTCTTTTTGTTTTGTGCTTGTACAATGCCTATCGCAATGGGTGCAGGTCCATGGTCAAGGCTCCTATGGCCCATGATAATACGACCTCACCACCGGTTTTATTTTTTATAAGACTAAACTAAAGCTAATGGACCCAAAATACTAAGGATTTAATTTTTGGCACCCCCATTCTCTTCCTGTATTTTAAAAATTCTCTAAGCAGGTTATTGTACAATAAAGAGTTTTCCAGATATTTGGACCTCACCATATACTGGCATCATGTTACATATACACTGACTGAGGGAAAGGGTTTCTGCTACAAGTAAAAAGAACTGGCCCAGCTTTACCATAAGTACACAGACCCACACTGCTCCCTCAGCTGAGCTCAGTGTTTTTAGGTGGACGAGAGAAATAGTTTTTTCATAGAGCACCACCATCCCCACCCTAATTGGCTCCTCTTCACCTTAATCCCTCACTGTGCACATGGCAAGACTGAGGATTTTGGCAAGGGTTAGTGAAAACCCTTTGGAGTCCCCCGGAAGCTTAACTGCTTTGTGTTATATAGGAAGATATTCAAAGAGCTCGGTTTCATTGTATCTGATCAGATTTCAGATCTGTCCCTATGTGTTTTCAGCTACATCTGAAATCTGATCAGTCAAAATCATGGAGACATTAATACAGCTGAGCAAATATTGATACAGAATACACTAATTAATTTAGCCTCTTTTTTGTTTGTGAGTTGTGAGAATGATTCTGTTTTATTCATTATTTCAGCATTGCTTGTGAATAATCCTTGATCAATAACTGCTTTGAGCTGTTCATGGCAAATATTCAATATCCAGCATTTGAGCTATGTTGTTTAGTGTGGATCGAACAGCTGGGTCACCTGGTATTATTTCTTTATCGTAATCAGATAAGAATAACATGTAGAGTCAGCTTTCTAGTGCAAATATTTGTATTTGAGGTCAAAATTCACTTTGTGAATATTCACTAAAATGAGCTGTTTCTATATGAACTTTCCTGCCATAAACTCAGAGAAAGTGAGTGCAGGATAAAAAACCATAGGTGAAGTGAATCCCTCTCTCTCCCCCACAAACCACACATTAATGGAAAGCTTTTTGAGGTACTTAGCTAACTGTGTTCACCACCATACTGACTTCCCCTACCCCCTACACATACACTTTTCCCCCTCTTCTTTTGAGTGACAGTAGCAACAAAGATCGCAAATCCTGTGAAATTCAATTTCAGTCTCTTTACAGAGCTAATCTGGGGAGCCATGTATTTGTATTGCTTCTCAATGGGGTTTTAAATAATGCAATTATAAAACCAAGTGCCAAGATACTGTAGATTCTTAAGTGCTGTATATTTTTTTAAATGGAGATTTTATTATGATTGTTGAAAGGTTTATTTGTAATGCAATCAGATTAAAGAAGAGAAAATAAATGATTCAATACAGCAAATGATTAATATATTTCAAGAATTAAAAAAAGATGAAATAATATTTTGGGAATAAAAGCCTTGATGCGCAACAAAGTGTGGCAAATGACACAGCTGTGCTGAGCATCGCGCACACAGTGTTTTGTATACCTTTCTGGATAGAACAAGAAAATCATTTATCTATCCAGCCCTCATGTACATATCAGTTCAATCATAATATATGCAGAGAGTGTCTGTATCCACATTGTACTTTGAGAGATAGCAGACAAGATAAATAACATGATACAAAAGATATCACATTACACGAGATGCTTCGTCCAACAAAAAGTAGTCAATTTAAATGCACACACCCCTTTGAAACAGCAACATATACAATGACTGGAGGATGACTTAGTCAACAAAGCAGTCCTGTAATCCCCCAACAAATATTATGAAGAATGAATTTATATATTGCTATTTTTATCTTTCCATATTCAAATTTTATTAGCTTATTTTTAAAAGGGATATAGAGAGAAATATGGAAAATACAGCTCTATAACAAATGATTTTCCAGGATTGGAAATTATAAATGTAGCACATAAAGTAATTCAGAGAGACTGTAGTTTAGGAATGCTGAGTACAGTGTAAATTACATGTGGAATGCAGATGCTATGGTGTGTGACCTCAATATGAAATATTATTCTTCTAGTCCTTACCCAAAGCACACAATTCCCCAAGATACAAGCAAGCCATCTCCCATTGTTCCAATTTACCAAACAGACTAAGCACTAAAAAATATATTGTAGGGAGGGAATTCTGGGCTGGCAGATGAATTGACTAGATGGCCTAGTAATAGGTCTTTTCTTATTTTCTACGATTTTTAATACTAACCCATATATCATACTTAAGACATGATTTATATATTTTTCCATTGGGTCTTTGAAGTGAAGAGACACCTCTGCAAATCTAAATACTGTACTGCATCACATTACTGAAATCTTAAATTCTTTGCTACTTCCTTTTGAACTTGTCATCCCCCTTTGCCCGCCCTCCAATATCCTTAATAGTAGAATAAAAATAATAGATTCTTGCTTAAAGTAGTCACCCAAGAAGCAAAAGATTTACTCATCCAAAAAGAGAAAGATAAGAGGTGTAATAGTCACTCTAGCCTAGTATCTTGCTTCCCACAGTGACATTTATAAGGATTCCCTCAACAGAACCAAGGGGACCGTATGCCCTAAGTCACAGAAAAGACCACATTTACCTCCCTGGATCTGTGTGTAGAGTTTCTACATATGTAAATAACCAGTTTGAACCACGGTGAAATGCAGGCCTGTTAAAGAGAAAAACCTGATGCATCTAGGCTCAATCCTTTCAATTCTTTCTGTCCCTCAGTACCTCACAGATTTTGTCCTTAGTTGGCGGTGTTGTTCAGTAATAATTATGCACAGCTTGCCCCCATAAAAATCTACCAAGGTTGATTTCAGCTGGCATTAGTTTACTTACAAGTGCTAATAGCAAAACTAAGAGTTTACCGGCAAATCTAACTACTTTGCATCTCTCTCTCATTAACTCATGAGAACAAGAAGTCTTACTCTCTCTCATTTTTATTCAGTTTACAAAAAAGGAGAGGCTTTAACACTCATGGAACAAGCCAAACTGCTCAAGTCACTGAACCTCCACAAACACTGCTCAGGCTATTTTAAATGCAGAATGAAAGCATGTACTTAGTCACTAAAATTACAAAATGTCTTTCAAGCTGGTTGTTATGACCACCAATGCTATAACAATAAAACATTATGTAGACAGCAAGCGACACTGTATTAGGTTTCTTTTATCAGAAATTCTGATGGCAGTTTTGCAGATGTAACAAAAACATTTAAAGCAATATCAAGCTTCAGGAAGTAGTGATATGGATACCCACACTTTTAGAGATTGTTGAACCCTTAAGATATGAACCCGAAAGACCGGGGAGCTGTAAAATGATCTCATTTACCATTCCGGGGAAGAAGCTTTGAGAGATCATGTTAAATTATACATTTGCTTTTAACGCTATAACATTCCACTCTCCTACACCAATATCTCTGCACAACACACACTTTCATTAACTTCTACACCTCCCAGCATATTTAAGAGATTTCTATCTTTTCCTCACCAGGCTGCAAGTTTTTGCAGGTAAACCCCCTCAAGATGGGAAACAAAATTATAGGGCCATTGAAAATGTCAAGCATCAAAACTAACCTATTAACTCATGGGGACCTAGAATTAAAGATAAATCTCTGATGACAGGGGTGACAGCACTTTCAGTAAATCTGTGTCTTTAGGGGAAAGACTGTTAGACAAATAAATACCATTATGTGGTATCTCAGAGATTAATTATTTCCTCCTCCAAAACTTGTTTGTCATTTGGAGTCAGAATAGCACCACAGCTGCTCTATATAAACCAACAACAAAAAAAGTCTAGGCCTCTCGCTGCTTAGATTCCACTACTTACCTGTGGAAAATATGAATATAGTTCTCATGGAAATGTCCAACTGAACTGCCTACCTGCTTTCACCAGGGTCTTCAGCCCCAGCTCTGGGCCCTTTAAATTCAGCCCTTCACTCGGGCTTCCAAATAAGCCATATCCCCTTCTTGGGGTTTAAACTGTTTAGCCAGTGGTTGGTGGGGGAACCTGAACTTGCCCACTCACAATTTCAAGTTCCAAACCAGGGACCCTATAAACATTGCTGCTATTTTCCTGGGCCTCTTCTCATCTGGTCCCTTTATCTTCACCCATTACTTCTGGATTAAAGTGCTCAGGTCCTCTCTCTTCCAAATTAAGCAAATGCAGACTGAACAAAGCTCTAGTTATCCCTTGAGCTCCTTTGGCAAGAAAGCAGCACCCTTTCTTACCCTTCAGCCAGGAACTGAATTGCCAGAGCCCCGTGACACCTTTTAGCTGAGCCTGCTGGACTCCAATTGGCTGCTTCCATGAGGCCTGTAGGACCCACCTGCACTATTCCTTTCCTGGGGTGCAATGGGACTGCATGGCCCCCTGAAGGGAGCCTCAAAGGCTATGTACATTCAGTTACACACAAACACACACACTTCAGCAAGGCCAAACAGCCATCATATTGGTAATTACCTTTAGTAATTTCTGACCTAGGCCAGATCTGAGCCTGTTCGGCCCTACTTCAAAAATGAAGATCCCCATAGCTTCCATTATCTGAGCTAAGCTAGCCTCCCATCACACTGACTTCTTCAAATCTCATTCACTACAACAGCAGAACGTTTCCAGCAGGTTTTACTTTAGTGAGAGAGGTTTTGAGCAAAATAATTCATTTAACAAATTTTCCCTCAGCCCCACAAGTCAGCAGCACGAGAGTCTGCCTTGTTCCTACATTCCACCAAGGAACTCAGAAACATCTACGGGCTGCAAGAAAACAAACTAAACTCCCCTTAGATACTGAAATCAACCAAAACTTTTCAAACCAGCATTTTAAAAACATCCTTTTGTTTGGGATAAGGAGCGGAAGAGTGGAATAGGTGCTACTCCAGGCCTTTGATTAAAAGATATACATCTTGTCTTTCAATGATAGCCTGAAAACAGCTGTTCTTTCTTTCCAGGTGTAGTGTCTCAACTTCATGTTCTTTTGCAACCTGTGTTTCATTGGCCAGCAATCAGAAACAGTTTCTTTTTTGAAAACAATGGGGTCTACATTTGTTCCTTCTTTTCCCCGTAACATATTGGACGTTTAATTCCTTGCACCTCTCCCCAGTTGCATTGTCACTGGTGCTGATCCACTGGTAGGAGCAATGTTTTAGACATGCAGCTGGCATTTTTACCAGAGTATTGTTTACTTCTTCATTAAGGAGGCAAAAAAGCACCAGAGACTATACCACCTGCAGAGGGAGATCTTAAGGAAAAGCTTGTATCAAGTCAAAGCTGTGAAGAGGAGTTTTAAAAATCCTCATACAAGTCCTAAGTGACTACAATCTGTTACCATCTCATGAATGTCTGATGAAATGAGCTGGTAGTCTAAGGCCTGGACTACACTAGCAGCGGGGGAGAGGGGGCTCAGCTATTTACGTAGCTGAAGTCGAAGTATCTTAGTTCGACTTACTTGGCCATCCCCACGGGGGTGAGTCTACCACAGCAGCTCCCTCGTCTACTCCGCTAATTCCTCTTGCAGAGCTGGAGTTCTGGAGTCGACGGGAGCACATTCGGGGATCGATTTATTGCGTCTAGATGAGATGCGATAAATCAATCCCCGATACACCGAACACTACCCACTGGAGGGGTGAGTAGTATAGACGTACCCTGAGTCCAGTTTTTGCGAAAGAGATGGACACACACTCAGAAGGTGGCTCCCTAAATCTCTTCCCAAATAATTTTTAAGACATGGATATCCGACTCACAAACCCACACACTTTAGTTATTTATTTATTTATAGTGGCAGGGCACTTTATACAACAGTGGAGTCAGATGGGTTAGATTAGGCCAAGACATATGCAACTGAATAAAATCCACATTTTTAGGTACAGCAAATGTTAGTAATTTATTGCTGTGCTTTTGAGCATGATTGTTATTCATGAAGTTGCCTTGAAGTCCACCATCTCCTGCAGTTCAAGCTCTACTGCTACAGTAGACGGAGCAGATCTGTACTTAAAAACTCGCTTTTCAACATTTCAGAACAGTTTCAGTCATTCCAGGTTGTTATTAATTACCACACTCATTTATTGTACATTTCCTCATTGTACAGGGCAATTTATGAATCTCTGTATTGCCTGCAGAGGCAAGCAAATCTAGACTCCTTGTTTGACAGGTAGAAGGGAATGTCTGGGGCGTCCTGAATAAAATGTATTATGTTTACTTGCTAATGAGATTTATTCTGGTATTTTGTTTTATTTATAGGGCACTGATTCAGAGCCTCCACATCAATTAAATGATAGCTTTTATCTGGCCAGTTTTAAATATTTAAAACCCCTTCTCGGAGTTGTTGAGGAGAAAGCTAAATACATGCAGGGAAAGAGAAGTTCAGCTATAGCCACAGTACAGAAAGTTACAAATAACATTTCTCTCTTTGAGTGTGTCTGTGTAAACTCATGCAAACTGGCATGAATATTCAAAATATATTCTCAGAAATTTGACTGGAAAATGGCAAAAGAATCAGAGGCTTGAATAAGTTCTGATGCTTCTCCACAAAAAGCCTTGGGGCCTGAGCACATATGATGTATAACTCCAGTCACTTCAATGGGGCTAATTCTGATTTACCCTAGTGTGAGTGGAAAAAAATCAAGCCCTTCAGATTTCACCTCCCGTCCTATGCATCACCCTCTGAGAGCTCTGACAATTCCAATGACACCCTTCTCATAATACAAACTTACACTTGTTCCTGCCTTCTGGCCTCTCCCTCATAGCCCACCTGCCTTTGATAACCTGGCTGAAGAATTGCTCTTCATCTCAAAAGCCAGTTGTTCACTGTGGAGCCTCAAGGTTCTCTCCCACCTCTCCTTTCTTCCCAGAGGGTGCGGTAAGAACAAAGAGCTGCTGCTTTGGTGTGTCCAACAGCTTCGAGCGGCCTTTTTCCGAACGAAGACTTCACACTCCAGAGTCCTACATACTGAACTTCCATGAAGCACACATTTGGCATTCCTGACAATTAAAATCAACCATTTTTGTAACATACACAAGGGATGCATGACAATTTCTAATTCAAAGCCTAAATGGAGGCCCCTCAAGAGGTCTGGCTCAATTAAGCCTCTAGCTCAGCAGACAGAGGTGCTGGCAGATGTTGTGGAAGATCCCTCCTCTCAAGGGACAATAACCTACACATAGAACTGTTGAACTCAGAGGTCCAACACTGACTTTCCATTCCTATCTTTTATTTCAGCAGCATCCCACTGGAATCTTCTTGGGGATGGGGAAAGGGAATGAGAATTCTTACCATCCCAGAACTCTTAACATAAGAATGTTTATACGTTGTTATATTCTGCATAGAATAGGGAAAATAACTGGATGGGGAGAATGTTGGTAAGATTCTAAGGAGTCTTTAGGGGTTCTGCACACATAGGTGTGCTCCATTTCCACAATGTTTGAAGAGGCTGGTAAAGAAATGACGGTAGCCTATCAATGGAGGCTCAGTCATATCCCCTTCTTGGCAATCCTATAGAAAGAGAATAAACCTTCACTTAGGAGGCAGCTTACAAGGAAAACCTACATTAGCTGGAGAAACGGTAGTAGGCATTAAGATTAGTTGGGATGTGGAGGAAAGGTGAGATTATAAGCTAAGGTACACACTCTATGTGAGAACTACACTCTTGAAGACACCCCTGCACACACACACACACACACACACACTTCTTTTGCTCACACTGCAGACAGAAATTTGAAAAAGCAGGGTAGCTGTTTGAATAACTTCTTTCCTATTAGCAACTAGACAGCAATTAATATGAGCCATCTGTTTTCTCCTCTACAATCTTTGTCCTATAAGAGCACCCACCATTGGCCAGAATAAGTAGAAGAGGGGCAGGTAAGGCAAAAGGGGAGAGGTTGCTTCTGGCCAAAGCTCAATAAATGGAGGTAAATAAAGAAAGGGGGGAGAAAACTAAGACTAAGCTCTAGGTAGGCAGGTGCTCTGAGACACTGGCTTAAATAAACGACTCCCAACAGAAAGGGTTATGTTAGCTGAAGTTCTATTAAAAGAGCTGATATTTGAATTGTTTTAGGTGGCAAGCGAAGTTTCATTATAAATCTTATTCTCTCTCTCTCACATACACACACTATTTTAATAACTTACTCATAAATCTGATGAAATACAATTTCATCCAACCTGGTCTGTAATATCTTAAACAGGTCTGCTGACCATGGGAGTGACGGTGCTTAAGCAAACTAATCCAAATCATCCAACAATTCTGAATTCAGCCTACAAGAGAGTTTAAGATAAAATAGAATTGGGTTTTCCATAAAGCCTTTCATACCAAGTTCATCTCAGAACACTTTATGAAACAACATTACATACTGGCAATACCATGACAATGTAAGCAAACAAAGCATCCATCATGTTGCTAGGAAGAGCTCACAAGTTGCCTCAGACTTTAGTGTCCTCCTGACTAATGCTATCAAGAGGAGAAGTAACAAGAGAGTTTGCATTTCTACCTGGACAGCCACTAAAGACACAGACAGGGAACTTCAGTTTTAGATTTTACTTATAATGGGGAATCACATCTTGTTTGTGATATTTACATTTATAAAATGTTTGTAGGCTTTGAAACAACACTGTGCAATGCAATGTCCAGCCTGTTAACAGACAGCTCAAGTAGATTTGTGAAGTGTTTATGGGTGTGTGCTTTGTAAAATTTGGTTGATTGGTTAATTGGAATCTTTAGGGAGTGGGAGTGGGCTCAGGAATTTCAGTGGTGGGATATAAAATATAATTAATGAAATCTTTCTATTACAACTATTTTTTAAATGGAAAAGCTTATGAGTCAGATTTTTTTTCCCTAACGTTTTGGGTTTTGCTCCAAACCAAAAAAAAAAAAAAGGTGTTAAAACTGAGTTTTAATTTTTGTTGAAAACCCAATTTAAAAAATCACAAATCTGCAAGATCAACATTTTTATTCTGATTTGAATTTTTGGTGGAAACAAATCTTCTGCTGACTAACTTTTTTAGGAAAGGATTTGCACCCTCCTCTTGTCACAAGGGACCAATATTTATCATCTCATAGCTTGGATATTTCAGTCCAGCTCCCAGAGGACAATTTTCCACAATCACACTATCAGAATTGGCCCAAATTGTAAACCTGACAACCTCTGCCCAGGACAGAATAAGCCAGTATGACTAAGGTGTCCTATCATACACAGAGGTGGCGTCTTTCAAGACAAAGGCAAAAGGCATTGATGAGGCATCATGGGGTAAGCTTGTAACTGTTGTGACCTGTGCTGTACCTATGCCATGATGAACTGGTGCCTTCAGTCTGCTGGGCTACACAGTCTTCAAACATCCATACAGTAATATTACCATTATTTCTTTTTAAAATGAGTTTCATTACCTATTGATGGCTTTTCTTCATATAAGAGTTTGCAGAGACCTTTCTTCTGTTTTTACATCTTTCTCCTTTAGTGCCCAGAAACCCAGCTTTTTATTTACACTAAACATGAAGGAAATGCTGCAGGCTAAGAAAAATAAAATAGAATGAACTATAAAAATGTGGAAGAGGTTATTAGCGCAGCATGCGCTTCAAGTGAAAATGAGCATGTACCTGATTATGGCTCATTACATACCCATTTTGCTCCGTCATGCTAAAAATGAATAGCTTCATATTAGAGACCAGATTACCCTTCCATTTGGCCTCCAGAGAAAAAGTTGCATCATAAGACTATTTGCTTGCATCAAGAGTTGGGAATGAAGTAAATATAAGATTTCAAAGTTGTAATACATAGCTGTCTGTTCCAAACTCAATATTTTCACTGGCAGAGTGCATTATGGGGGAAAATAGATGTCGTTGCTGAAATATTGTCATTTTAAAGACAAAATTAGAGAGATCTGTACTTTTTTCTCAGCCTGCCTGACTACACACTTGTCAGACTGAAGCATAGCTGATATGATACAAGTCCACCAGTGCACAGCTCTTTTATATACAGCCGTTCACATTTTATTGGAGTGGAATTGTCTTAAACAGCAAGTGAAAGTCTAGAGTGGGCTTCTTGTTCCAAATCTCTGATGCACAGTTCACATACAGCAAGATGTTAAAAAAAAAAAAACTTAAAAGTTAGAGTGTGTGATCAGATGACTAAAAAGGTCTTTCCCTGCGAATGCCAGATTCTTCCCCTTAAAGAGAATAATCATAAATAAGCATCAAAGAATCAGGAGTATGGTGGAGCAATGTCAGTGTAACCTTTCTACTAATGCCTTACAAATTCAAATTCTTCCTGATCATTATTCATCCTTGGAGGATGCCTGCTTGTGACAACAACCAAAATGCCATTGAAACTGGTCCCAATGCACACATAAAGGCTCACATTTGGCAGCCAAATGAGTATGTACAATTCCCACAGAGGTTGACAGGTGTCTCGCAGACAAGTCTAGGGACAGAAATTGAGCCATAATAAAGCTTATGGTTTTAGGATGACAGTGGGGGGGAATCACCATTGACATGTTCTATAATTATGTCAATGCTGCTGTGATTTTCACATAGTATATGAGTAATGAAGATGTCAAGGTGTCTAGAATCTTGGCTAGATATTCTCTTATAGTTTTAAATATAAATACATATAAATATTTGAAATCCATATTTCACCCATATGCAAATTCACCATAGGCACAATGCATCAGAGGAGCTTAACATTCAGCAAACAGTATTGCAGTCCTTACACATGAGACCCACAAGGAGTGGAGGAATACATGTGCATAAGAAAGAAAACACAAAGAAGAGTTTTCACATTGTCCTATCCATGCTGATTTACAAAGGATACTCAGGAGGCTACTTCAGAGGTATTGCCTGGTCAAGTCCAGCTTCCTAACTTTTGTCTATGTTTTTCCTTTCTTCTAGGATAATATAAGGGGCCATCTTTTAGGGCATGTCTACACTGCCCCGCACTTTGGACTATAGGTGTGAATAAGTGTGTGTAACAAAATGCTTCACTGTCTCCCCCCTGTACCCCACCCATGGATAGTACAGGTGCTAACTAAAAGGTTCCTAGTTCACATTAACATAGTCTTGTTTGATGAGGACTGCATTAATGTGAACTAGGAATAGCTTTTAGCTGGCATCCACAGCATCTACACATAAGAGTTACAGAGCAGAACTTTGGTGAGCACTACTCTTCACATCCTGTAGTCCAAAGTGGGGGGGCAGTTTAGACACACCATTAGTGTGTCAGTATAATAAAATACCCCACATCTGGTAAAATTATAGATCAGGAGGAGTGTTTGTTCAGCTTTTAAATTTTTTACATTTTAATAAATTTTAACCAAAAAATGATTATTTTTAGTTAAATTACATTTTGCTCGGTGTCCTATGATTTTTGCAAAAGTACATCATCATAGAACTGAGTCATCTTTATGGCACTATATCATGATTTGGTCTAATTTTCCTAATATTTTCCCCATTTGTTCCATAAATCCAGGACAAATTGTTTCCCTGAGAGGTAAGGACAAAAAGAAACAAAATAACTACAGATTATTTTTAACTCAAAATTCATCTTGCCATTTAAATCCAGTGATGAACAATACTATGAAACAGCCAGAAAAACAGAGTAATCTTACAAATGAGTTTACAGGGGAAAACCGTACAACTTCTTGCCAGCATCAATGTACTATTAATAGTTAATAACATAATATAGGCTAAATTGCAGAGGGTGGTATTGATGATCTAAAAGGCTTTTCCTTCACTAATTTGTACAATAATCATGGCAGTACAACTCAGTGATATGTTTAAGTAAACAGTTAGGCAATAGCCCCAGAGGCTGGAGGATATGCTGTGCAAGCATTGGTCACGTCAGGAGTTATACGGGCAGAGACAAGTGGAATGAAGCTAAAAGCACAGAAGAAAAAAAAAAGAATCAGATATCCTGTAGTAGAGCCCATAGAAAGGAGATATGTCTGTTGAAGACTACATTTATTAGAGAAAGCTGAGTTTAAGAAACTGTGTACTGTAAGAATAGTCTAGCCTAACTATTTTAATCATGTTCTGCTGCCACCAAAGTGAATTTAGCCACCTTCCCATTAAGTCAAGATGAATAAGCTATCAAACCTCCATTATTTACTATGACGGGTTGGGGGGAATGTTGCCGTGCAAGAGATTAACATTAAGGTAGATGGATGCCTATGGTAAGGTGCTTAAGTTTTTTTCCCCTCTTTTTTTCTTTTTTTGCCTTTTGAGGTGCAACCAAGAGCTCTGCTGGCCTTGACACTTTAAGTGGTTTCTTCGAGTTGTTTACCTCTGCACTAAAATCTGCTTCTGAAAAAGTTTTCCCTTAACCAGCCACTCAGAGTATATTATTTTCTTGTAAGAAACATAATTGTATTGTGTCTATAATTCAATAGTACAGTTAGCACAAAGAGGTGTCTGTTAGCCCCAGTGCCCTGGCCAGTTTCTCAACTGGGTATTTCCATTATGCCGGATTCTCCTAGATAAAAACTATTATATTTCCCCTGCCTGTCTATAAATTTCTGTTGCATTGTGTTACTGGTGAAGCATACTTGCTCTTTTTTCCACACCAGTGGCTATGGGAGAGTTTCTGCAGCAGACAACAAGATTCTCTGTAGATAGTCTAGTACCACACTATCCCTGGAAAAAATAAAGCATTAGGATTTGTCCAAAAGGTATTAACTTAATCCTTTCTTTTCTGACACTTTTCTCTCAGAGATACCCAGCAACTAACGTTATTTCCAGGTTTCTCCCTAGTCTTGCTTTGCTGCAGAGAGATGGAATAAGAATAAATCTGGGAAAATAAGGCAAGAAACAAAAGTGTGCACCAACAATTTAATTTAAAAAACAAAATGCAAAATTGTGTCTGTGAAGTTCACATTCATTCTGAAACCATTTTCTTGCACAAATATTCCTGAAAAGCAAATAAAAAAGGGCTATGAATGCCATTTCAGCAAATGTGTTTTTAGAGTTTGTGCACACTTTTTTATTGCCAGATTTGCTCAGATCTACTTCTTTTACACCTGTGTGGCAATTTCAGCAAATAAATGCTTTATGTAGTCTGTCCAGATCTAACTTGCATCCAAGTTTTAAAAGATTGACCAAAGAGCTCTCTAGACTGTTAATGAACACTTTTAATAAGCCTTGGAACACACAAGCAGTCCCAGAGGACCGGAAGAAAGCTAGTGGTTCACCAATATTTAAAAAAAGCAAATGACATGACCCAGATAATTATAGTCTCGAAGATCTCATCAAACTAAATATTATTTCCATGAGATTGAAAATTATTTGATAAAGATAATAATGTGAATGTAATATACATAGACTTCTATACTGTGTCTTAGTTGATACCATATGGCATTTGATTAAGAAAATAGAATACAAAATCAACATAGCACATGTTAAATGGATTAAAAACTGACTAATTATAAACAGGGAATTATAATGGAGTGTGTTTTTGGTGGAATCCAGCAGGGATCAGTTCCTGATCTTTAGCTATTTCATATTTTTATCAATGACCTGAAAGAAACATTACTGATAAAGTAAAGATTGGGGGAGTGGTCAATAATGAAGAGGACGGGTCACACTGTTCGGAGAAATCTGAGCTGGTTGGTAAGATGGACACATGCAAATAATATGTGCTTTAACACAGCCAACATAAGGTCATACATAAGAACATAAGAATGGCCATACTGGGACAGACCAAAGGTCCATCTAGCCCAGTATCCTGTCTTCCGACTGTGGCTAATGCCAAGTCCCTCATCTAGGAACAAAAAACACAGGTCATACATACAGCCTGGGGAACTCTATTCTTGGACGCAGTGACTATAAAGAAGACTCGGGGGTTGTTATGGTTACAGATGAAGATGTGTTTCACACTTGGTGACAGACTTGGCTTCCTTCATCTCCCTCAGAAAAGATGGAACCCTGTGGCTCAACCACTCTTCAAGTGTTTCTCTGTATTGCAGCCTCTTGTTTCCAAACCACATAAACATAAGATGATCCTGTGATGAACAGTGCTCACTGACAGCATTGCCTAGTGGTCAAGACACTAGTTCTCTACTTGTCCCTCCTCCAACATCTGTTGGTAACCACTGTCCCACACCATGGTGGTCTGCCTTTTGGTGAGTATTGTCTTGACCCTCTGATCAGGTCACCAATTAGCCTTGTTCGTCTTTGGGGTAACAGAGTCCCAAGGAAGATATTGGGTCTCATGCCCTCACGATTGGGGGAAAATTCAGTCAGTCTGTTGGCTCCTGCCGGTGACTAGTTCCAGCTATGGCATTTTAGAAGTCTATATGGAAGTGAGGGTTTTTATGCTCTTCGTAACAAGGGTGGATGGTAGAGGAGCTTGGGCACTCCCACTCCACCAGGCTCCTGCATCCAGGAGTACAGGTATGTCGTGTCTTGTGTGAGGGTTCTGTTCCGCGGTTACCATGTAAAGCAGAAACCACTTACAGCTGAAACCCATTGAGTTCAGGCGAAATCGCCTGCCCTACAGAAAGTTTTAAAATTTTTATTCTCCCCCCCCCTTCTTTTTTTTGCCGACCGCATAAAGTGGAAATCGCATATGTTAAATGCACCTAACACGTGACATGCCTGTACCTGCAACCAGGCATGAGGGTATTTCCCAAGTAATTCCCATGCACACACACACACACCCCCCACGCACCCTCATAGTCCTCGTAAAATCCTTGGTATTGTCTCTAGACTAGACAAAGGTATTACAAGGTCCAATGACTGCAAGCTGGATAAATTCACACTGGAAATTAGGCAAAAAAAATCTTAACAGTGAGGGGCAAATATTAGAGCAAATTATCGGGGCTGTGGTGAGTCTGCATCACTGATTTTTTTTTAAATCAAGATCAGATGTTTTCCTAAATGTATGCACTAGTTCAACCAAGGTGCTGGACTTGAAGAAGGAATGAATCCAGAGAATTCCTATGGCCTGCGCTCTGCTTAACAGGAGACTGAATCACACAGTTATAATTTTGTTATGATCCACAGAATAAGAGGTCTATTCCAAAAAGATACTCTAGTTAAAAATCAATTCACTTTCCCAATGCCCTAAAATGACATTTACTTTACACCTGTGTTCCTGGGAATTGGTCTATGTTTTCTCTCTTATAAATATGGAACACAAGTACCAGCTTGTCAGCATGCTTGGGCTCCCTTGAAATCCATCAATGGAGTCAAGAAACAAATTTAAGCAAGTTAAGCATCACTGCATTTCAGAATGTGGAAACAGATTTATCCTTTTCATTTTCTTTAATTTTTAAGCAAAAAAGTCAAAAACAAAATTGTATCCTCACTGCTAAGCCAATTTCTTTGGGCCTCCTATTAAATTTTCTAAAACCTTTCACAGGGGAGGGAGGTGGAATGCAGACCAAGCCACAAGATTTTTCCACAGCTTGTGGCATTAGTAGGTTCCTCAATATGTCACTATGCTAACACAAATGGACAAAGATCACCCGTTGCCTTGGAAGGTTAAAAGCTTTTCCATTACCAACTTTTGCTGAATGCTTTTTGTAAAAAGATAAAGTGCCAGGAGAAAATAAAGCCTTGTCATTTACTTCAACAAATAATACAAGGATGCTAATGAGAGTGAATCAATCAAGGCAGAACTATTGTATGGCAAGGCCCTTTCAAGTGGGATCAACAAAGCATATAAAATCCTAGCACTAACGGTTTTGCCTATATGGCCACAATGAAGACCAAAGTTCAAAGAGAGTCTGGTCCAATTCTCTTGGGAAGAAGACAGTGGGAGGTTTAAAAAGCAAGGGAATCGAGGGGAGAGGAAATCAAACAACAGCTTGAAGAAATCCGAAAAGATAAGGTGAAAGAAAGCAATCAGAAAAAATATCCACTGAAAGAAATAGGGGTGTTTGAAAAGGCAGCTCCATGTATCATATAATCCAGGACTACTCAGAATGAGGCTCACAAGTTACTCTTTAATGTGTCTCTTGTGGCTCTTTGAAGCATGATACTAAAATACTGTGTGATTTAAATGATCAACCAATCAGGATGCTTTTACTATGTTACTAAATAATTGTAGTTGATTAAGAACACTTGACTGGTCATTTTGCTGTGATAGATAGATAGATAGATAGATAGATAGATAGATAGATAGATAGATAGATAGATAGATAGATAGATAGATAGATAGATAGTAAATGAAACAATGAAGTCACACTACTGTGGCTCTTTGGGGTAATGTTGAGCACTAATTTGGCTCCTGAACCACAGAGGTCGGAGTGGTTTTAAATAGTTATCAAAATACCTCAGTTGAGTTTGTCAAATCCATGAGAGAGGGGCTTGGACAGCAGCTGTCAAAATTGCCTGATGGAAAATTTGAGAAAGTTAAAGGTAACAGTCTCCATCCTTGCATAAAAGTATAAGGAAAGAATCTTCACATTGAAAAAGCTAGAATGTGTGAGAGGCCAGTGCAAATGTGTTTCTGTCTGACCAGGAGCAGCAGACTGATCATTAGCGCCAACCACAATACTCCTGGAAAGGAAGAAATTGAAATCTTACCTAAGAGAACTGGAGCTGTTAATGTAGTGGAGTTTTTCAGATCTTGGGTGCCAGGAATTCTTAAAGCTAGACTGTAAAAAAAATGGTCTAGTCAAAAGTACGAGATCTAAAATGAATTCCTAAAGAAATAAAAGTGCTCTAGTGCAGTGAACCTGGTGCTGCACAAATTCCACATGCAGAACTCTATAGAAGTTAAATCCAATCTTACCAGCTGTGCATTTAATGGTACCATTATTTATTTCTGCATCAAGATCACTCAGTCAAGATGCAAAAGCAAATGAAATCCTTTTTGGAACTACAATACCAGCTGTGAGAAAACAACCACTCCTGTGCTATGCTTTCCCTTGCCAAACTCAAATGGATCTGTAAGAGCCCCTACACAGACTTCCCCGCTACAAAGGAAGCTGAAGAATTCATTTTCCTCCTGTTTATTCTGACAACGGATTCTTCTTTTAGCAAAGAATCATGTGTCTGGGTTTTTGTCTGATATTCTCTTACAAACTCTGACATAAAACATGCAAAGAGAACTTGAGTTCAGGAGGCAGATGGAGCCTCTAAGGTTTAATATAATCTGACAAAAATCAGTCAAAATATAGATACATCAGAGTTTAGCTTTTCACATATTTCATTAACATACTTGCAAAATTAAATGCCTGGATCTTTGTAAATCCTCATGTCTTTCTGCTTCCCTCTAAAGACTAACCAGGAAAGTTTTATAGAAAGGAGGAGGTAGGATATGTTCAACAATTGGTGGAGTATTGCAGGACTGATTGTGACATGTACTAAGTACAGAAGTAATACGCTCCAGGAGTCTGGAGGGGTGGAGGGTGCGGAAGAGATGCTGAGCCCAGTTACAATATTACAACTTACAAGTGCTCATCACTTCTGCGAATCAGAACATGGGGAAAATGTTCAAAACACAGCTAAGTCCCATTTTCAAGTGATTTAGGCACCTGGAAACCTATGTGTCATTGAAAGTCAATATGTTTTGTCTCCTAAGTGCCTAAACCCATAAATCCCATTGTAGCAGGGTGACCACCCGCTCCCCCCCCCCCTGAAAAGGGCTGGGGTAGCCCCGGGAAGGGGTTTGAAGCAGCCCAGGGAAGGGGTTGTGGCTGGGAGCCTGCTAATTCCCAGGGTGAGTGGGAAGCAGGCTCAGGTGGGTGGCCACGCCCCAAACACAGGCCTGGATAAAAGCCAGAGTGGCAGGGGCCTAAGAAGGGAGTCTCCCTCTGTAAGCAGAGAGAGAGACTGGCCTGGCTGCTGGGAGCTACAAACAAGGTACCCGAATTGGGGGGGGTCAGGACTAGGGCAGGGCAACTGGGAGCCAGGGAGCTGGGAAGCTCTAGTGAGAAGGCCCCAGGTTGCTAAGCCCAGTATAGGTCCGACCCACGGGTACTGGGGTTGCAGGGGGGCAGCCCTGGGCTGGGTAGAAGCAAAAGGCCAAACCCCTCATTGCCTGTGATGAGCGGCCACGAGACTGCAGTCGGCCTCAGTGAGCAGAGGCAAGTGGTGACTAGCAGTGGCTAGGTCTGAGGCAAGCTGGGGATAGTGGGTGGAGGGTTCCCCGGGGAGGGGACCCCTAGACTCGGGAGGGGGGTTCTGCAGAGGTGCAGCACCCTCAGATAGAGGGCACCGGGGTCCGGGAGGGACACGGGCCAGTGAGAAGGAGTGAACGTTGGCCGGCAGAGGGCGCTCCGGGGTCGAAAGAGCTAATTCCCAAGAAGACCAGACGGGGGTGCCGCCGGGTGAGTGACCGACATCGCTACACCCATTTTCAAAAGTGATCCATTTTAAAGGTCTTTAGGTGCCTAAAGATACAATGAGGTACCTCATGGGATTTTTAATGGTGATTTCAATAGGAAATGCTACTAGGCACCTATCAGAATTTTAGGTGCCTAGATACTTTGAAATTCTGTCCCTTAATGCTTTTGAAAATTTTACTCTGTTTGTTTAGACACCTAAATATGGATATAGGTGCCTACCTTTAAACACCAAGTTTTACATTTTTGGCTAGAGTCACTGCCCCTCCCACACATCATCTATTTACATAGGTACAATACCACCTTTAGTTAAAATTATTTTTGTATTTGTATTGTATTTTGTATATTTGATGTACTCACTAAAAGAAAAAGAAACCGCAGTGTAGGGACCTGAAAACAGAAAGCCTGTACCTTTAAAGAATAAAATATTTGATACTTGTGGCACACAGTGAAAAGACATTTTCTGACATTTAAAACACTTTCTATTTCAAATGCCTCACATCTGGCAATAAAATCAGTGGAAATGCACAGCCTCTTTGCTACAAAGACAGTATTAGTGACCTGAGATTAGTGATGTCCCCTCAAATGCCAGTAACATTTTTAAGCATTTCTGTCGACAAAGTAACCAAAGTAACAAAGAATGTGATTTTTTCCCCCTTCTATAAAACATGGCAGGAGTTTCTGAGTACATCTTCATAACATCAACCCCTTTTAATTGGCTCCTTCTAAAGAGAGGAGAATTTACTTATTTTCCCCAGGATTTACTGTGATTATTTATCCTTTACATCTTCTAAAATACAAGAGAACTTTTTGTGGAAGAAGATGCATCATTTACTAAAGTTTCACCATCACCACCCCTTTTAAACTGGTTTTCTAAATGATACAAAGAACAGTGCCAATCCAGACTCCCTGTTTCTCAAGTTAACATAAAATGTAATGCAATGGCTCCTCATGCTCTGGGCACCTATGGTCCCAAAGGTTTCATTCCCCTTCTGCTCCACAGATATTATCACATCAAGCCACCATGTTGTAGTGTCCTACATGCGGTAGTGTCCTATCAGTTATACTCTGGGGCTATATTATGAGACAAAACTATGTTATAGCTCTGGAGCTAGATACCGGGCTCAGTTACCTTAGTGTAAAGGCGGATGATGTCACAGTTCAGGGCAACTGCACCGGTATTCCCCCTTTATGGTCCAGCAACAGCACCTACTCCTAGACTCCGAGCTCCTCAGCCGTCACCTTTCTTGGGCGAAGAACTGTCTCCCGCCCTCCTGACCAGGGTGTTTCCCAACTGCATAATTCCTTGCCTACAACTGTGAATTCCTCAGCAATCAGACTGCCTCAGATGGAGGCCATGCCCCAAATAGACCCAGCTGGCCCTATAAAGACCTGGAGCTCAGACAGAAAGTCTCTTCTAGCTGTGGAGGCAGATGGGCCTGGCTGCTGGGGAGCTTGACAGGGTACCTGGAGTGAAGCAGGGCTGGGGGAAGGCCAGAGGCGCTGGGGAGCTCCAGCCTGGAACTCCCTCAGGCTGCTGGCCTAGTAGTCAGCCAAAAAGGGTACTGGGATTGCAGGGGGCAGCCCACGGATAGGCAGAGGCAGCAGGCCAACCCTCCTTGCCTGTGAAGATTGGCTTATACAGACTGCAATCGGCCCCAGTGAACGGGGGCTCGATGGTGACTGGCAGTAGCCCCATAGGCTGAGGCAAGGTGGGAATGGGGGTGGGGGTTCCCTGGGGAGGGGAGACCCAGTGAGACTGTGGGGGTACTGCAGAGGCGCAGCACCCCAGCTAAGAGGGCACTGGGGTCCAGGAGGGGCACGGGCCCAGCGGCAAGCAGGGCATTGGTCTGAAGAGGGCGCATCAGAGGCTGGGAATGCTAATTCCCCAGAGAGACCAGCAGGAAGCGCCGCAGGGGTGAGTCAGTGCACTGTTACAGGGTACCTAATATGGATTTAGGAACCTCACTTTAAAGCAACTAAATTAGTGGCCTGGTTTAACTGGGAACTGCTGGAAGATCAGCACTCTTGAAAAATTAGGAGACTTATTTAGGAGCTTAAATGAAGAATTGGGAGCCTATTTTAGGTGCCCATTTTTGAAAATCTTTACTAGAGGGCTTTACATACTATTGATATACTTCACATTTACACCAGTGTAACGGAGACCAGAATCTGACCCCCTATACAGTATAATTTCCTAACATGCTTATAACAGTGTTTTATCCTATTCACATTGACAAGATTTGACAATGTTATTAGATCATCAGAGCATTACCATCTTCTAGCATGATGCCCTGGTTCAGTAACATTAGTAGTACAGTATGCCCATTACAATGGATCTTTACAGTTGTTTACTAAATCACAGAATATGCTCAAGGGCCCGATACCTAATCTTTGCAGGCTCTGGATATGCAGCTCAAGATAGAAGTCATATCTCCCAGGCTCACATTTTCCTTATAATCACTACATATTTCTATATATATATACTTCAAAGGACTGCCGCATTCTTAATTAATATCAATCAGTCTACTTTTCTGCTTTTGTTCGGGACTGCAATACTTGTAGTGACTACCATGCTCATCAAAAAGCACATGCCAGTACTACATGCCCGAGACTGAAAGGAGAGCAGAGAATGGCTGAGATTTTTACATTCAATGCACCCTTTTCTTATCAAACATTTTAGGTGCTGAGTTTGGGTACAATTTGCCTATTCTACTACATCAGGGTCATTATAACAGAGTCTTAATTATTTGTTGTATTTAAAGCACTTCCACTGTCTCAGGTACCAAGCTCATCTAATGCCTGAGAGTATTCAATTCATGACTCTAGCAGGGGATTGGCTAAGTAAGGGTTTCAAGTTTGGGCTCTATGTGGTATTAAAGGGTTTTAGTCACAACTTGGTCACCAGGTTGTTTAAAACATTGAGAAACAAAGCGCTTTAATCACTAAACTTGGCAGACATTTGGCACGTCTTTTGTCTTCAGAAAGATACCTCGTGTTATAAAGAAGAGAAAAATTCATTCAACCATTACTAAGAAACTCAGCTAGTCAACATCTAATTAACAGCTAATGGACAGCAGAATGAACATTACAAAATGATTAATTTTCCTACAATATAATAAATGCTGAGACAAGGCCAAGATGTTCATTATATTAAAGGGAGCTTGATTTTCTCTCTCTCTCTGGGAGTGAATAGTGAAGAATTTAGGCACAGAAGAATAAGTTGTGCGGTGGTTATTTTTCTATTTAGCTTATTACAGGGCCAGCCCTGTGGCAAACCTAGAGGACATCCTTGCTTCCAAGCTGGAAATACTTGGTGATGTGAATACTACAGCTGGGTTGTTTCAGAGCAAGTCATCTGCCTGAGAATGGACATTAGACAGACAAGGTGGATGAGGTAATATCTTTCATTGGACCAACTTCTTTTGTAAAGAGAGAGCTTTCAAGCTACACAGACCTCGTCTTCAGGTCTGCAAGATGATCAATCTTGGAACCAACTTGGCTACAGCAACACTACATAAGAGAATGGATTGTTATGCTCTTAAGAGAGCCCTGTCCAGTCCTCCTTGCTGATGCCCTCACCCCTATGTACCAGAACAGTGCAAACAGGCCAGAATCTGAACAGAAGAGAATTTCCAGTTCTGAGCTGGAATAAAATATTATAGACAAAGTGCAGAGCAGTCAAGTGGAAAGGACTGGGTGCCAGGGTCGTGGTTCTATTCCAAGCTCCACTACTAACCAGCTGTGTGCTCTTGGATGAGCCATTTCACCTCCATGTGTCTGTTTCTCTACCATCCTTTCCCTATCTTGCCCACTGAGACTGTAAACTCTTTGGTACAGTCCTCCACACACAATTTGTACTTGTACAGCACCTAGCACAGTGGGGGCTTAGGTGTTACTGTAATAGAAATGATAAAACAGTAAGTGGTGGGGAAGTAAAGGGGCGTGGCCACAACGGTACTGGTGCACTCCATCTGTTGTCAACCGACAATTGGCTAACCCTTTGGGACAACCAGGCCTCTGCATCCCATGCTGGATCTAATGCCAAGTCAGGCAGAAAAATAACAGCGTATCGTTGCCATAGCAGAGAATCTGGTCTTGTAGCAGCAACACAGAGCCTGGGCTAAGTTAATAGAGACAAAGGTTCAGGATCCTATCTCTAACACAGGGATCAGAGCGAACCTCCATCTGCCATCATGGCAAGGAGACTGAAGGCTGGAGGATGGGGGGGAGGGGAAGAGGCTATCATGATTATTTTAATATGGTGTTAAAGGTACTTAGGTCAGTGAAGCTAAAAATAGAATATGGGTTTTTCCTCTCATGTGCATTCTACTGAGAGGAAGAGTTCTGCGAGGGCGTAAAGGTAACTAGATATCCAATTTTCTCCAAAGTCCAGATAGAACTCGAAATATGGTAACTGATTAATATTAAAATACCGAAGTGCACTAATCTTGACAATGTTTGTATCATTAGTAAAACAAAACAAGTAGCAGAATGTGCAAAACAAGAAATAAACAAAAAATACATACCTGAGTGCTGGGAATACACACAGCTTTAAACACTGGCCATCGCTTAGATTGCTGCAGAGCAATTGTAGATTTAATTAATTTTCTATATTTCAGAAATGTCAGCTTGTCAGAATGAAAATGAACACTGAGTCTGGGGAGTGCAAACTTCCACATCTGTTTTACTGTAAATACCACCACCACTATTAAATCAGATTTTCAAAACATTGACTGAATAATAACAGCAATAACAACACTGAGCACTGGACAGCACTTTTTATTATTGTTGTCAAGCAAACTTGGTACGAAATTGATTTCTTATTCTGTCTCCAAGGTGTTCGTTTCTTTATCCTGTTCTCCTCCTACACTTCAGCTATTCTTCTACATTTTATGCATTTTTCACCATCTGTGTTTACTTCAGATTAATTTTCTGTCATTTTTATTCTTCTCAACATTTTTCCCCTGAAAGCCCATTTCTCTTTCTTCAAGCCACTTCCTGTTCTCCAGTCTCTTTTTGTAAGCGTTAGTGCTTTTCCCAGTTCTCCTTTCCCTATTTCTCCCCATCCCCTTTTTCTCCTTTATTGCTGCACTGATCTCCCACCTCTCTCACCCTCCTTCCCCCACCCCAGTTCTTTTCTCCTCCGGCCTGCTCTCCATGGGCAGTTTTCTAGAGTCTTTCTAGAAACACTGCAACATGTGGGACCAGAGCACTTCTTATCCTCTTCAGTACCGTGTACTGCAGTGGAGGGAGAAGTGGACATCTCCAGTACCTCCCACCATTGCAGATGGGAATCAAAATGTGTGTCTTGTATAGTCTCCAATTTAGGGTAATTATGGACTCTCGGAAGGTGAGGAGGAGTGTAAGTAGCATCCACCGTATCATAGTGAGCTATCAGCCTGGATATAGCTAATCACAGGCTTTCTAGCTTTCAGATGCCATCATCAGGAGAAAGGAGTGGTGGTTGGACAAAGGACAGAAGGAACTACAAGACTGTCTGGAAACAACAGTGGAGTTGCTGCTGATTTACACCACCGTAACATAATTTACCCCATGCTTTCAAGAGCACCATGCTGTGATTTTCCTAGAAATCTGAATTCCCCGGCAAATCATTATAGAATGCAGATATGGCCTAGACCAGTGTTTCTCAAATGTGGCCACGTGGCCATCAGGGGCTTTTCTTATGGCCACAGCCTCCTGGGCAGTGATGAGGGAAGGGGAACAGCAGTGGCTCCTTCCCCAACGCCACCAGCAGGGGTTGGATCCTGCCCCGCTTTAGAGACATGAATGCTGAAGGAGCAGGCTGCTAGTGATTTCCCCACCTTCCCTGGGATGGCGAGTAGCAGGCTCCAGCCCTGGGCTCAACCCCATCCATTCCTCTTGGCTCTCACTGCCTCCCCAGCCACTTATCACCTCTGGCCCCCCACTAACCCCATACCCACCTCCTCATCCAGGGCTTAATTTGTCTCTGGGCTTGCCAGAACTGAGTACGTCTGCTGCCGTGAAAAGTGATATTTGTATGTTTGTGAAATGTGATAATAACAAACATACAAATGCCACTTTGCACAGCACCAGACTTACTAGCTAGCAAGTCTTAAAAAAAGCAAAACACACCACCACCACCAACCAAAAAAAAAAAACCCCCAAGAACTCACAAAGCACCTTATTTGTGTTTCCATTTTGTTTAGGTCCAGTAAAGAATAGAGACACGTGTACATTATTTTTATTATCCAGTCTGCAAAAAATTTCAGCATAAATAAATTGCAATGATTTGGACACGAATGTGTGCATATTTATTTGTCTTTCCTAAACTTAATTAGGAATTTTAGTTTAAATTGTAAGAGTGGCTACCAACAAAAGTTGGCCACCCTCCGAGACCACCAAGAAATTTGTTGCAAGAACCCCCGCCCTAGACTCCCCGCATTACATATTAATGTTAATACTTTGCAGCAGAGATCTGATCACAGAGCAGACTTAAACTTGGCTTAAGTGGACAGGTCTGGATTTGCTTAGTGTGCTGGGAAGCCTGAAGTGACATAGGACAGGAACAGTTATCCTTATGCTACCTCCTACTGAAGCACTCACCTAGAGGGTGTGTCAAGAGACGAGGACATGGCCTTCGTACTATTGTACTTCATTCATCTCTGACTGATTTGCTGGCCCTTTGAAGGCCATTGCAGCTGGTCTTAAATTAGAACAACCCTTTAATGTACATGAGACCAAATCCAGTTCCAGCAGTCCTGGCACCTTGGTCTGCCTCCCTCTGGTGCTGTACTAACCCCAGTTTAGTGGGACACAGGGATCAGAGCCCAGGAGTTCAGTTTTCCTGACAGCATATATTGCCGGAAGTAAATGAACACACACTCCCAAACAGCAAGGATGTTGGAAGCAAAAGTATGTGTAATACACATATCTGTACCTATCAACTGAAGGGAGAATGGCTCCATCCTCTCTAATTTTACCATAAGGTTTTGTTTGGTACAAAAGCCTTCAAAATAAATATATTTTCATCAGTTTCATAGCTGAAGCAAAGAAGAAAAACAAAATATCAAGCATTCAGGTTCTGCTGAGCCTCTACATGTACCAACAGAAGAGATGATCCTTTCACAATCTGTGTTTCAGTCACACAGACAAATAACATTCTCAAGGGGAAAAAAATCCCAATGACACTGGCACTGGATTATTTGCTTTGTCTGCTGTAACTTGCATGTGTGGATGCCTGGATAATTTTTCACGCACATTCTGTTCTATTATAGTAGAAAGCCTCAGTAGTTGATGGAGCCACTTTTCCATGACTACCGGTAGTACTTGGCAAGGGGTCCCTCTATGGCTACAGTTGAAAACTCAGTCCTGTAAGCCTAGGTACCTACACAAGCAGTAGGAGCAAATTCAGTGGAACTAAAGCGTGAATAAGATCTACTCATGCAAGTAAGATTTTGTAAGATCAGATGGATTGAAAACAAAGCTGGGTCCTAATTGAATTTCAAATATGTATTTTACAAAACAGTAGCATCCAACTCTGACAGCTAGTCTTACAAGGCCAGTTTCAGTGCAGCACCTCCCCAGAGACATAACCTAGAGGATGGGGACAGAAGGGAACAAAGATGGCTTTAAGTTACCTGCATAGCTCGCAGAGGCACCAATCCATGGCTGGTGTAAAGTGTCATAGCTCTATTGACTACTGAACAGGAAAATGTTTTGAACTGAAAATTTCTGCAGCAGGCAGAAACCATTTCCTGCTCAGCTCTAGTACAGAGCACTTCAGCTACTCCCCATCTCCTCCATCCCACCCCTGCATAATGAGAAATTTCCTATGGGCTGTTTAAGATCTGTTTACAGTCCCAGAGCCACAGAAAAGGGCTCTAATAGCATACAGGATCTACCTCACTGAGTTTGTGTGAAACAGACCACTGAGTCATCCAGCAACTAGTAAATGTTTGCAAATCAGACTTTTTCCCTTTTTATTTTTTAAAATTCAGACAGTCTCCCTAAAGAGTCCCCATACAATATTCTTACCTTATATTTCACACTGGGGATTTGTTTGGATACACTACAGTACAATCAAATTTTTTTGTTTCAGAAAGTAAAACATCTTTTATAAACAGGATTTTTTTAAGACATGCAGAGAGATGTCAATGCCCATTGCCTTCATTCAGGCAGCATAGTCAAAAATATTCCATCACAAATGGCTGACCATGCTCTTCAAAAGGAGACAAGACATTCACAAGGCTGACAGTTTGCTTACCAGTCAATGCTTTACACAAAGTTGAAGTGAAGAGTTAGTTCAGTCTTGATTGATTTGGAAGAGAATGAATTCCTCTGAGTAACTAATGTCCTAACATTGTTGAAAAAGATTTACTTAAGCTAGCCAAAATAAAAAAAATCAGTGAGTGATATTTAAATCACCTGTGCAGATTTACAAATAGGCTACAAAGTAGGACTCATTTACCCTAGTGGAGGAACCAAAGTGAACAGCTGACAAATGTAACAAGCAAACGAAAGGCAGCTGTAAATATGGAAAAAACCTTAACCCTGAAAACTCTCTCTTTTCCCTTTAGGCTCCCCATTTATTTGAGAGGCAAACTCCAGATTCAGAACAAATTGTCCCCCACTGTGATCCTTAGATGCCGTCCTCTGTGAGGACAATTTTAGAACAATGTATACACTACCATACACATTCCTGGCACCTTCCAGGTAAATAAGTGACAGGACCCCACCCTCCCCTTGTCCTTACACGGATTTAATCATGGCTAACTTACACAATGGTGAACAAGGTTTACCGTTGCCTTCACTCAGCACAGTCATAGTCAACAGCATGTCAACTACTGTTAAAATTAGATCCCAATTCATACACAAGAATGATTGTTTATGTAGACCAGGGGTAACATTTTCAGAAGCAGTGAAGTAGCTGAGGAACCCAAGTCTCATTTTCAAAGTTGACACAGGCACTTAAGAACCCAGATCTCATTTGAAAATTTTACCCCAGGCCAAAATTAGACTAGACTCCATACAGCAGGGAGAGGGGGAATAGCTGAACAACAGTCAAAAGGTCCTGAGATGTGCTTAGTGTTATTTACATTCAGTTAGTTCCACTTGGGATTTTCTAAAATAAATATATTGAGGTTCATGCAGCGTCAGGAATGAAGGTCAGCAAAAATGTTAAAATTAATCTAAAAGTAAACAGGTTGGGACTATTTTTAGAAACACTTTTTTTGTAAACCATAGAAATGCATTCACTCTGACAGCCGGTATACAATAGTCATCTACAAGGGATAAAAGTGTCAGATATTAAACAAAGACAAGGATATTTGAATGGAAATGCTGATATCTATAATAGAACAGCAACACCACTATAATTAAAAGAATGAAGTATGAACTCTCTCTATTTTAATTTTTGTTATTTTTACCTTTGAGGCCAAATATACAGCAGTTCTTCTTGCATATTTTTATAGTCTGCCCTGAATTAAACAGCTGCATATCGAGCTGCCGAAGAAAGCACCGTGAATACAGATGAGATTCAACATCAGAGGGGTAGCCCTGTTAGTCTGGATCTGCAAAAGCGACAAACAGTCTTGCAGCACCTTATAGACCAACAGATGTTAGGAACATAAGCCCACGAAAGCTTATGCTCCTAAACATCAGTTAGTCTATCAGGTGCTAGAAGACTCTTTGTCATAGATGAGATTGCCCTTCGTTGCCCACCCTGCTATTTCAATCACACACACTTTGGGATCCCAGGCCTACCTTCCTATCTCTCGTCAGCAAAACAATTACAGCATGTGCTTAACTTTTAAAAAATAAGTGTCATGTTTAATGTGCCTAGGTGGCATGGAAGCCTGTGTCAATTTCAATAATGACTGAGAGATGTAGGAACCTAAGTCCATTGACTATCAATGGGACATAGGCAAGTAAGTGCCTAAGTCACTTCTGAAAATGAAACATAGGCACTTTTCAAAATGGATAGGAAGCAGGGCCAGGCTGTTTGGTGAAGCACAGCCTTCTCTACCCGGCCCTCCATACAATTTTGTAATGGTAACCCCGATGTGGCCCTCGAGCCAAAAATTTGCCCACCCTGGGCTAGGTGCTAACACTGCTGAAAAGCATCTAGAGGTTATAGTAGCTCACAAATTGTTACTCAGATTCAATGTGACAGATGTAAAAAAGGCTATCTTTCTAGGGTGCGGAAACAGGGTTGCACTCACCTCTGCTTGAGTGCATGTGCCTGCACTCTCTCTCTACCTCATTGGTTCTCAAAGTGGGGGTCGGGACCCCTCGAGGGGTTGGGACCCGATTATGTGGGGGTCACAAGCCCTGCTGCCGGCGGCACCCCAGACCCGGCCCCTGACCCTTGCCGGCGGCACCCCAGACCCGGCCCCTCCCGCGGTGGGCTACTTGCGGAGCCCCGGACCTGGCCCCTGCCACGGCGGGCTGCCAGTGGTGCCCCGAGCCCCGGACCCAGCCCCTGCCGCGGAAGGCTGCCAGCGGTGCCCCGAGACCCAGCCCCAGCCCCTGCAGGCTGCTGGCGGTGCTCTGGGCCTTGGCCCCTGCTGCGGCGGGCCAGACCCCAGACCTGGCCCATGAAGCAGCAGGCTGCCAGCAGCGACCCGAGCCCCAGGCCCTGCCGTGGCGGGCTGCCGGTGGCACCCTGGGCCCTGTCCCGGGGAGTTGCTGGCACCCTCCCCTGAGCCCGGCCACTGCCCCAGGGGGGCTGCTGGCTTTCCCCCCCCCCAGCCCGGCCCCTGCCCCAACCCCTAGAGGGGGGTCATGCTTAGAGGTCTGGTGTCCGAAAGGGGTCACCAATAGAAAAAGTTTGAGAACCACTGCTCTACCTGTTGTGGTGGGTCTTCAAAGACTCAGCCCTCCAGCCGAGTCAGACACAGTCTGTCTGTGTGATAAAAGCAAAGCAAGCCCCTTCTGGGGTATAAGTCCAAGGGACCCTCTGTATGGTCCGTCCATCTGCAGCCCTATCCTGGGGCTCACTCTTCAATCAGTCCAGCAGGGCCTATCACAGTACCCTGACCAAACTGTGTCTCAGCCCCTTCTGGGCTCCCTTGAATTATCCCTGCTCTTTAAGCAGTCTGGGCCTGATTGGGGCCAACTTCCCCAGAGCTCCCTCCCTGGAGTCTCTTCGTCTCTCTGGGCCTTTCTGGCCCCAGCTCTTCAGTTGGGCCCCTAAAAGAGTTCAGCTCCCCTCCTGGGGTGCACCAAAGTCCAGGCCACCTCCCCAGTGGCTGGTGGGGGGGACCCAAGCCTGCCCTCTACTCTATGTCCCAGCCCAGGGACCCTATAGATAGCAGCTGTCTGCCACATCTCTTTAAATACACTGTGTTGCTGCTATAATTCCCTGGCACACGTCCCCATGACTCCAGCACATTCTTCACCAGACCAGGGGCCTGAGGGAAGGGTGGAATCCCAGCCACCAACTCAGCACATCACCCACTCTCCTCCAACTCTAGCAAGGAACTGACCTCCCTCTGGCCCTGCAGATTTTCCTATAGGAGCCTGCTGGGCCCCCCACTGGTTGCACCCTGAAGCCTCACTGATTGGCTGCTTCCCATATAACCACTCTAGGCAGCTTGGAAGATCTCTCTACTGCCCTTTTCTGGGGTGAGGTGTGTGGCAGGGTCCCACAGCCTCCAGCAGGGGGCCTCCAAATCTGATCACCCCCTCACAGGTGTATTAACAAGAGTAAGATACAGGAGGTAATTGTCTTGTTCAACTTGGCACTGGTGAGGCCTCAGCTGAAGTACTATGTCCAGTTCTGGGCACTATACTTTAGGAAAGATGTGGACAATTTAGAGAAAGTTGAGAGGAGAGAAGAAAAAAAGGGGGGGGGGGAGAGAAAGAAAAGGTTTAGAAAACCTAAATTATGGTTAAAGAGTGGTCTTGTTTAGTCTTGAGAAAAGACGACTGGGGAGGGGGGGTGCTAACAGCCTTCAAATGTGTTAAGGGCTTTTATAGAGGACAGGGATCAATTATTCTCCATGTCCACTGAAGGGAGGATAAAATGTAATGGGCTTAATCTGCAACAAAGAAAAATTAGGTTATATATTAGGAAAAAAATTCTAACTTTAAGGATAGTTAAGCTCCAAAACAGGTTTCCAGGGAGGTTGTGGAATCCCCATCACTGGAGGTTTTTCAGCACCAGTTGGACAAACTCCCTTCAGGGATGCTCTAGGTTTACTTCGTCCTGCCTCAGCACAGGGGGCTGGACTAGACTTCTTGAGGTCCCTCCTGGCCCTACAATCCTATCATTCTATGAAGTTAATGGTAAACATGCCAACATTTACAGGTGTAAAGACTTTTCAGAGCAGGGTAATTGTGTTATAATTTAAAACAACTGAGTGTCATTCCATCCCAAAACCACCAACCAAGATTTAGTAATAGTCAGTCACAGTACTGGTATAATTTACCTAGCAGGTAAGAGCTGGAGGAGGTGCTGTACTGTGGTAAAAGATGTATTATCTTAGCTACAATTGAATAAACAGGGTGTCAAAAAATAAACCCCAACAAAACAGGGACTTTATTTAAGCTGGAACAAATGGGACTGGATTCCATCTACCTACAACATAAAATAGGCAAAAAATGTATTTAGTGAAAAAAAATGTATACTGAAAATTTGGGTACTACACCCTATGTAAAAACAGGAACATGCTTGAAGAACGGCTGAGGAATACAAGATGGAAACACTTGGTTCTTAAATTAAAAAGGATAGATACTGTGGAAGAAACATGTTGCAAGTAAGTTAAATCTTTATTTGGATGTTCCAATTGGGTCCTTAAAAAAATAAAAATAAAAACAAAAACACTATCCCTCCCTCTCTCACTCTGTTCTAGTTACAATACTCTCTACCCAGGAGACTAAAAGTGTATTCTTCATGTTTGCAATCATTATAATGAGACAAGCAGATTTACTGAGCAGTTGAGAAGAGAGAACAGATATTTACACATTCACTTCCCTCGATTTATCTCAAAATGTTTGTCTGTGTCTTGGACTGGCACTATAAGTCAGACAACCCATATAAATAAATTTACAGCAGAGAGAACAATTTGTTCCTGAAATAAGCCTTGCTGGCTTATATTAACTGAATTGTTCAGAGAGACTCAAACATGTTTTTTAAAAGGAAAAAAAGTAATACTAGAGTCTTTGACACTCCCTAAAACTCTAGCTTCCAAGAGAATTGCTATCTGCTATGGCCACCAAAAATATTGTGTGTTATTCTTTGCTCCCAGCTTGATTAAATCTAAGAATTGCCATCCCTGCTCCTTAAATTATTACCTGTGAAAATGTGAAAGTTTTATACCATTCACCCCACACTACACTCTACTAAATATGACCTTTTATCTCCACCCCATTCCCATCTCTACTGTAAGTATCTTCCCTGTGGAAGTAATCGGTCAGATCCACTTTTCTGTTGAACTCACTGTGTGGAGTCCTAAGGGACTTTTTCAGACTTGTTGACAAGAGTTTCTTTGATTTCCATGTGACTAACGCTTTTGCTCATCAGAGAAATGGCAAAGGGTAAAGTTACAGCAACAAAACATTTCAACCTGCGCGCCGAGGGACACAGCATTCATGAAGTCCATCAGTGCAGAAACTGTAGCAGCAGACAAATTGATAACTTTTATTGATGCACAGTTGTAAAAATTCTCTCTTACCCATTGTTTTCATGGTGAAGAGTTCATGCAGGCAACACACAAACTGAACTAGACGTCACTGGCTATACGTACTGTACATGACTTAGATACTTTAGTGATGTGCACTGTAGACATGCTTCTGGATAGGTTAAAAATTAGTGTCTCAACTAGGGCTGTCAAATGATAAAAAATTAATGATTAATCGGACTATTAAACAATAATGGAATACCATTTAAATATTTTTGGGTGTCTTCTACATTTTCAAATATATTGATTTCAATTACAACACAGAATGCAAAGTGTATAATGCTCACTTTTTATTACCAATATGAGAAGTCTCATATTGGTAACTTTGCCAGAGACAATACACCGTTCTCCCCCAAAGAATTCAGTCACCAATTTAATTAACACTTTTTTTTTTAAACGAGCACCACCACCATGGAAGCACGTCCTCTAGAATGGCGTCCGAAGCATGAAGAGACACATGAATGTTTAGCACATCTGTCATGTAAAACCTTTGCAATGCCAGCTACAAAAAAGCCATGCACACACACCTATTCTCGTTTTCAGGTGACATTGTAAATAAAAAGCTGGTAGCACTATCTCCCGTAAATGTAAATGAACTTGTTTGTCTTAGCGACTGGCTGAACAAGAAGTAGGACTGAGTGGACTTGTAGGCTCTAAAGTTTTACATGGTTTTGTTTTGAGCACAATTATGTAACAAAAAAATCTATATTTGTGAGTTACAGTTTCAGGGTAAAGATATTGCAGGATAGTATTTTTCAATTCACCTCATGCAAGTACTATTTCTTTTATAATTTTTACAGTACAAATAGTTGTAAAATATAAAAGGAGCACTGTACATTTTGTATTCTGTGTTTTAATAGAAATCAATATATTTAAAAATGTAGAAAAAACATCCAAAATATTTAATAAATTTCAACTGATATTAGATGATTAATTGCACTGTTAAATTATTTTTTTAAATCTCAATTAATTTTTTTAGTTAATCATGTGAGTTAACCATGATTAATTGACAGTCCAATTCTCAGTCTTTTCAGGTTGATGACCTCGTACTGAAGTTCAGAATTTTTCACAACCCCTTTACATTTACTATAAGATTGAACCAATGATAAGCCTGTATAATTTATTGGTGTGTGTTTCAAGAGGTTGAGCTTGAACGGTATAAGGGGATAGGGAAGCAAGATTTTGCTTTTGATTGTAGTACAATTGTTAATGGCTCACAACCACCCAATTGCCTTTCATGACCCCTCTGGGGGTAGAGAAACACTGGTTTAGATTTTCTCTGTCTGTTGCACCACAAAGGTCTAATTCTGTCACTTGCTATTCAGCTAGATCATGTTCCTATCAATATTTTGGGATTAGTCTTTGCAACTAACTCAAAAATGACAATAACTGCAAAACTTGGAAGGTACAAAATGTAACTTACCTTTATATTCAATCTATTTTCTTGACATGTGCTGCAAGATTTTTAAACCATATACCTCCCCACCCCCCAAGAACAAAAATGTTTCAATGCACTTGTGCAGACTGTCTAACAAATGAAATTTTGGGGATTAGATCGTGGCATCAGTTTTTAAAATCAGATCTCCCACTGATGTGTTCTGCTTAAAAAAAAATCCATTGAAATAATATGGCTATTGATTGAGAATAAAAATATCAGTCACAAATTTCCAAGTAGTTGTTCAAAGCAGTGAGGGATTTCAAGTTATGAGAAATAATTTTATCATTTACTTTTAAGCAATAGAAATTAACATGCAAGAAAATACCTATTAAATATATTGGAAAACTGCATTTTGTGTTGGTCATTACGTGCTTCTCACATTTCACAAATGCTTACTATTCAGTGATCAAAGACCTAAATGATAAGAGTTTGATTAACTAACAATATGAGAAACAAAACTAGAGGCAATTCAGTCCATTGTGCCAATATTCATGGATTGGTCAGGGCTCTTTCCACACAAGACAAATTGGGACCAAATTTTCACATGATAAACTGATGTAGGCCCATTGATTTAAAATAAAGCAATGCAAATTTAAACAAGTTGTGACTCTAGCAATTGGCTTAATTCTGTAAACATGCATATACATATCTTTGCTTACATGGGTAGTCCCATTTGACTTTAGGCTGAGTTAGATGCAAGTGTAAGTACTCGCAGGATCAGTCCTACAGTATCCAGACTGGACAAAGGAAAAAAGCCAATTCATGCATGGAAAGTTAATTCTATTTGGGTGGAAAAACTGAAAAAAAAAAAAATTACCAGAGTTCTTTTACCTGTGCATCTGAGAAAACAGAGTGGTGGGAACCTCCAAACAGTACAGAGCATAATCTGGAAACAGGATTTCTAATAATTTTATTTTATAAAAGAATTGCAATGTAATGAAATGCACTATTTCAAGGTTGTACAGAGGAGTGATGTCATTTGCTGTTGTAGTTAGCTGACATTTTACATTTCCTTTGTGTTCAAGTAGCCTTTGTATAATCACATAGCATATGTACAATGGTATGTATGATAATCCATTCAACGTTCACAGTGTAGTAGTATACATATAAAAGAACATTGTGTATCCAACAGTTAACATATGTTCATACACCCAAAATATATATTAAAAAAATACAGCACCTTTCCTCACCATATGGCTAAAGTGATAATAGATCACCTGGCTGAAATAAAGTCCCTGAATCATTGTTCCACATACATGATTTTCTTTTATATGCTATACTAGCAGTTGGTTTGGAGATAGATAGATAGATAGATAGATAGATAGATAGATAGATAGATAGATAGATAGATAGATAGATAGATAGATAGATAGATAGATAGATAGATAGATAGATAGATAGATAATCTGTGTGTGTGTGTATATATATCTGAGCAACTATCCTCAATCATTAATCAGTCATTGAATACATCTAAAAAAAAAAAAAAAACACACACAAACACTTTCATACTGGGATATTAGACTAAACTTTATTATTTGGATATTTTTCCCAACCAGTCCTTTGGGTGGTTAAAGAAGGATTTTCTACCAGATTCCATGTATTCTTCCTATTTGAATCTCCAGAAAATATTTAATGCTGCACTTCTAAAAGAATTTGTTAGTTTACTCAACAAACTGATATTATCTACAGGATTATGATCTCAGAGGATAAACAGTGCCAAAAGGGGAAAAAGAAGAGCTATAATCCCCACAGATTACCTCATCAAATGCATCATTGTCATTGAACCTAACAGGACACATAAGTGTCTTTTACTATGAGGTCTTTCTCCTACATCGTCCAGTCGGAGTCCTCCTCTAAGATTTTGTTTGCCTATTATATCTAAATTATTCATTCTTAAACTGCAAAATTACATAGGGACAAAGTCAAAATATGCCCTAGTTAAGATCAATAGTCGCTCTGAAGAACAAACAAACAATGTAAAAACTCAAAATACACCATTCCAAAAATCTAATAGAAAAATTAGTTTACAGAGGTGTACTTACTATAGAAAACATCACTGTTGTATTCCAATTTATCAACCCACTGTCTCACTTACAAATGCTTGTCTTTCTTTTTAGGTCTACCCTTTCCTCAGAAGTGTGCTCTATGTCATGCCTTTAGTGTAATGAGCAATCAGATTTCTGTCATGCTGAAAAATAGAATATATAAATTACAAGTTAAGGCCCAGCTTTTCAGAAGCATAGCAACAGCTCAATATCTCCCTAATCAAATTATTCGATTGTTAGTTGATCATGCAATTGTACTAGGTCTACCTTTTCTCTCCTTCCCTCCCTCCAAGCTGTTCCAATAAGGTCTTAAAAGCAGCGGCCCAGCCTGTTCTGCATGGATATTAAAGATCTTCTGACACGGTACACAGTAATGTGGATTTGCCAAAATTTCTCTTCTCCAAGGCCTCAGTAGTAAAAACAGTCACACTCATGCTCAACTGAAAGCACTTAGTACCACTTGACACCCATTGACTTCAGTGGGTGGACAGAGGTATTGTTCAGCATGAGCAAGGGTATCCAAATCTGGCCTTAAATTACTTGTATTTTTTATGAGAGGTTTTTAATCAAAAATTGCTGTTTCAAAATGAATCCCTCATCTATGCGAGCTCTCTTTTCCTCTAAGAATTTTACTCTGAGACCTTCTAATCCCCTTAAATGTCTGATCGGGAACCAATGGAGGACAAAAAAAGAAAACACACATGTTTGGGGGACAATCAAATATTTTCACTTTAAAACTTGTGGGACATCCTTTGAAATTAATCCAACTACACTGGCAAGGGCATGTTAGATGGATGTTTCTGCCAACGTCTCAGCAGTGAAATAATTAGTAAAGTTGGCACAAATTGCTGTCACTGGGTTTCTCCTCAGTGGGCTGATGCTTCCAAATGGGTGTAGTCGCATCTCTCAGAGTTCCTGTTTCTGTGTTTCTACAGGCTCAGCAGGGAAGCTTTGCATTAGTTCACATTCAGAAGGACTAGAAAGTTTATTTCAAAAGAAGGTTTAATTTGTTTTTTTGTTTGTTTTCAGGTTTTGCAGACACATTAGAAATACCAAAATACCTGCAGAGAGATGCTGAGTCCACACAATAACATGGAACTGTGATGGCACACATTTCCACTGACACCTCTTATTAGATTACACATTCTGTGACTAGAATCACTGTCCCTAACAATTAAGCTTCAAAATAAGCTATTAAAATGAATAGGGGACATTCATACCTCTCTTTGCAAGACTCAAAACAACTGAGCATTGGTTGGCATGATAGAATATATCTTCACAGCAAAAAGGGTTATTTATGTTTTTGCTGATGTTGGTTTTCTCAGTGAATGCTTAGTCTCTGGAAATTATATCAGAAATCCATGTGAAGACATTATTTCCACATTTACATCTGCTTCTCCAGGATCTCTCAGGATCAGAATCCCTTTAAAAGCATATCTTTCCTTAATCTTTTCTCCAAGCTGTGCATATTGAATACTCTGTTTCCTCAATAAAATGGTACCAATAAAATCTGGATAACTTCCTTGGAAACTGGAACAGCAATAAAGATATATTGCTCTGATGACACTTTTCTACCTGTAAAAAGCATAGAAAACAACTTTTAGAAGAAAATTTATAGGAGCTAATCAATAGCCATTTGCTCCATTCTGAAGCTACTTTTAAAGTTGGCCAAAACTTGCCTCTATGGGCAATCTTTAAAGAGATTACTTTTCTGCAAACAATAACGATCTTCAGACAAAGCTAACATCTTGTTTTATTAAGTCTGACTATCACTCTCATGCTCTAGTGATAGATAAATTACGGAGGAGAAAAAGACAGCCCACAAAGGAGGTCTTAATCAACATGATATTAAAACGGTGCTGTATCATCAAGTCTCACAAATCAGCAGTTCATTATTTTTTCCTGAAATCAGTATAAGTGTTGGATATTATTCAAAATGGGCTATAAATTCTATATAAAGTCTATATGTAGAAACACTGAGTATATTAGTTAAGAAACGCATGCAAGCAAAAATTACCAACTAAAAAATCTGTTTTATAACCACATTTTGTACATGCAAATATATACATATTTCATTTTGAACCTTTAAATTGAAGACACACTTACAGTTCCTTCTCAGGAAAATGGGCACCCACACTGTTCCTGTAGAAGTGTATCCATTATTCTAATACCCTGTAAAGAATACAGACAAATCACAACCTACATATATATTACGTGCATTAAAACAGACACTACAACATGCAAGCAGATGACTTGTTCAGATCATCCAAACAGAGGGACGATGGTCAAATCTGGAAAAAAAACAATTTACTGCCTTATTATAAAATGGCAATAACACCATTGTAATATTGTCTGCAGCAATATTTGGGTAGAAGTGCAATTATATAGCTTGGTGTGTGCATATGGGGCAGTAAGGAGTTGAGAAGCGGGGCAGGTTTACATCATATTGTGCCCATCGTATTCTATTCTAATTGAAGGCACCTTGGCCTCAAGGCTGGAGCACTGGATTGGGACTCAGCAGCTCCAGGTTCTATTCCCAGTTCTTTCATTGTTTAGCTGGGTGAACTTTGCCATGGCATTTCATTCCCCCCCCCCGGCCTCAGTTTTTCCATCTGTAAAATTGGGATAATGCTTATATTTGTTGTAAAGGGCTCTGAACTCTATGGGTGAAACATGATGCATAAGAGCTGGGTGTTATTTTTAATAAAGGAGCATCAGCCAAACACTCCTGGAAACTGGGGTAAGCACTACTAGTACAAATGACACTTGCCTTGTCTACACTAAAGGACTACACCAGAGCAAGACACAGTTTACTTGTCACTGGCTGCTGAAGTGGGGATTAATCCTCAGGACAGGCAATGTCTTAGGCAACATACATTAGCCTGTTCTGTTTACGGACTCGACTCATTCAAACTTTTACTAAACTATAATAATAATCCAGTGCTCTGGGAGCCCCTGAATCTTTCAGAAAGATGCTAAATAAGCTCAAGTCAAACACGTCAGTGACAAGAACAATAAATTAGCCTTCCCGTCCACTCCTCCTGTCACCACTAACCAGCCTTAGCCCAATACCCAGGTCCTCCCAGGCAAAGGACAAAAGCAGGCCCTACAGCGTACCTGTATGCTAACCAACTCAGGCAGTTACAGTGCTAAGGAGGAAGAGAGTGCTAAAGATGCAGGGCCCAAATGGAGTATGCCCTGCCAGACTACATATAACGTTTGCTACTACACGTTCAGATCCTGTTGGTGAAATCTTGGCCCACTGAAATTAATGGGAGTTTTGCCATTGTCTTCAATGAGGCCAGGAATTCACCCTGTGTATTCTTCTGTTCAACAAGCTGAGAAAATACTTGCTCAGTTTAAGTCGCGGGGGATGGGGGTGGGAGATTGGCAATACTGGTTTTAATAAAAAGTTTAAGAGCACTTCTTTACACAGTTCTATATTAGAATCAGGTGAAGTTTTAGAAATGTATATAATAGCTCACCTTCCAGGACTATTCTTTCCATAGGAAGCGAGAACTGGCTAGTTTAGCCCATCAGTCTAAATTAAGCATGCCACCATTTCCAGAACAGAGCACTAATTGACATAAGTGAAGACTCCAAGGTTTGCCTTGGGAATTTAAAAATGTTATTTATTGAATCAATTATGTTCACAGTGTGACAGCTGCTTTTTCTTTTCTCCTCCTCATAGCACTGCAGCCTTTCAGGCAGAATTGTTGAGGGGTGGGGAGAGAATCTATAAAATGAATAAAAAATACTAAAGGGCAGGTACAAGTCATTACCGAGTAACTTTTCAGTGGAGAATGACTAAATCAAAGACTAATCAATATATTCTTTTCAACTAAAGTTCAAACACTTAAATCTCAGCCCCAGGAGATCAAGCATAAAGGGGCTAAATTTACACTACTTACAGTGCAACGATGCACTTGAAATGCAGAACAAACATTGCTTACCCATTAAGCTGTCCATCTTTATAGATACAGCTTAAAAGCTTTTCTGATTGACAAGCCATAGAATAGTTTTATTTTTTCCAGGTAAAGAGTTTGGGTTTTTTTACTGCAAGAACCTCTCTTTTCTTGCAAATATTTAGATACTACTATATTCGTTTGTGTAAGAGCCAAGAGCTTACAGAGTTACTGGACATTCGATATCAACAAAGGTTCAAAAAACAAACCAAGAGGATGGTCGACAAAATAAATAAGGAAAGTCTGATGAATGGAATCTATGGGACTCTCCAACACCGTAGAAACAGCCACGTTAAGGAACGTTAGCTGGTAGTTTATAAACCTAGGTGAAAACTAATATGGTCTCCAAGCTACTATGAACAGAGATCATGCCTGTAATGTACTAGATACAACTACTGAACTAGATAAATATTAAATAAAATATGAGATTAAGTGGCTGCTTGGAAAATTTTATCCCAAGTACAAACCATTAATTTGATTCGGATGAGGAAAAAAAATAATCCAGGTCTGAATGTAAAATTCATCCCCACTTTCAGTACAAGGGATATGTAACCTGGATGTTTTTGATTTGCTAGCCACTTTTTACAATAGTCTCCTCTATATCATGCTAAACATCCTAATATCTCACATTCTTTTTGCAACCATGACAAAAACATTTGAGAGATTAAACAAATATTTGGTTATGATTTGCAGGCCAAGTACTGTAATTCCATCATTTTAGATTAATTATATCAATGAAAACATAACTCATTTATATTGTTTAATTTGGGCTTTTCCATCCCATTATGCTTTTTGGTTGTTCTTGGCATCAAAAATTCATCTAAAAAAATTCCAAGAATGAGCAATAATACAAACATTGCAGGGCTTAAGACAGGGGTCTCAAACTCAAATGACCATGAGGGCCGCATGAGGACTAGTGCACTGGCCCGAGGGCCGCACCACTGACACACACCCTGCCCTCGCTGCCCCGGCTCCGCCCCCCACTCCACCCCTTCCAAGAGGTCCCACCCCTGCCCCACCTCCTCCTCTGAGCACGCAGCTCCCCATTCCTTCCTGGAAAGCGCTAGGCACCACCAACAGCTGTTTGGCAAACAAAGCAAGAGCAATATAGGAAGTCCAGAGCTAGAAACACGTGCGGCCCAGCCAGGCAGCAGAGAAGCCTCCACTTCTGGCCCCTCCGTCCTGCAAACTGCTATGGGGGGAGGAGGGGCGCCAGGAAGCTTGGCGGGCCGCAGGGAAGGGCTTGGCGGGCCGCATGTGGCCCCCCGGGCCGCATGTTTGAGACCCCTGGCTTAAGAGATATTGGATAAGACTCAAATCAACACACACTGGTACGCATGGCCATTTTATAAAATGGCCTTAAAAGTGTTTTACTTAAAATGCAAAAGGCAGATTGTATACAATTACCTCTGCAGATGATCAGCAATGAACCTACAAACCAATTAGATCACTTTTTTAAAAAGTAGGATAAAAATAAGATGATTTTGTTGCTCACCAATTCCCCTTCAAGCTAGTAACCATCTTCGCTCTCCTATGTCTATACAATATTTAATAAACTGGAGACAAGAGTTCGGATATTGGAGAGGCTGTCTGTCTAACAAGTGCCTGAATGACATGTTTTGATATCTGGGATTCCCGGAGCACATTTGTCCAGATTTTTGAATTATTTGTATAGATAGTCTTATTGGTCACTAGGCATGCGAGCCACAGATTTTTTTTTCCTGCAGAAGAATCTTCAGGGGGGCAATTATTTACATTCTCTGCTTTCTACATTGACTGTAACATAGCAACACCTCAAGCAGAGACATCACTCTTCGCTAGATTATAAAGAGAGATTGTGGCCCCAACTCTCCATTGGGCCAATTCTGCACTTGGTGCTTTAAGCCACCTTTGCACTCCCGGAGTCTCAAAACGGCTGTAATTTACTCTGGTTGCCCATGGAATGTTGAGAACAGCAGGAGAGTAACTCCAATGACTTGCCCTCTCCCTTCCCCAGCATGCACCCTCTGGTCAGTTCTATGCCAGCAAGGGAACCCCCTATATGTTTCCACCAGGCTTGAGGCTCCTTTACACTGTCAAGGTATTATAAACCCAGGCCCGCAACATCTCTCGGTACTTAAAGTTCACTTTCCCATTAAAGGCTAATTTTCAAGCTCCAACTCCCAACTTCTACAAAACAAAAGGAATAATTCTGACACTTCACAGCTTATTTCCCATTACAAGGTACAATTTTTGGTCAACATTAGAGTTAAATTGAAGAAGAAATTCCAGAGGTATGAGTCAAAGATTTCACAGTCACTCAAATTTTTTAAAGCGCAGTTTAACAGTTATTGAGATCACATCTCAGTAATGAAATATACTGAAAAAAAGTATCAAAATCACCTTCTCTAGTGGCTCCATGAATAGAAAAGTGCCTTCTACTCTATTACGATAGGAAATTCAGAGATACTGAATACTGATTGTGTGGGAAAACACATACCTGATTGTCGTCTATTCATAACTATAAATATTAAAACAGCATTTTCTACTGCTTCATCTGAAGCCTATGCGCCATCTCAATGCTTTCCCCTCCCAGTCCCTCAGTTCTACTTCCAACCACCCCACCATAATAACCCTTCTCATTTTAATCGCTAAAAATGTAGGATTTAATGGTGGACTACTGGCAGGGGATCGGGGGTAGGGATGGGTATTTTCTCTGTAAACTCTTCAAAATTCTGACCATAATATAATTCTATTTGTTACAAGCACTAAAAATACCAGGTATAACAAGAAAGCGTATCTTTTTTGGCTACATGATATAAATTTGGTGCAGATACAAATCTGCATCTCAAGATTTATTAGGCCTTAATGAATTATTTCATAATTTCTTCTCCACTGCAGAAAAAGGCAATTCATTAGGGGTAAAATGACTCTCCTTATTAATGGTCTAAAGATTCTGTCTTTAGGATTAATTGAATTACTACTGGCACAATTCTGAACAGCAGATATTTCTATATGAATTAATCTTCACCTAGTGCTGGCGTTGGGAATACAGTAAACCCAAAGCTATAGGAATCTTTAGAATGTAAGAGTGGTCATTTATTAGGTATATGTTGCTTTAACACTTTAAAATATTATCTTTCTATAGCTGAAAGCGAGCATATTTTAGCCAACTATAATTGGACCTGCCTCATTCTCAGCTCATTCCAATAGAAATCCCCATCCGAGGGTTTTAAAGAAATCAAATGCACTGGGGAGACTGCTTTATCAAGAAGAGCATAGAAGCAAAAGGTACATAAACGTGTATGTCAATTTTGTTTAATTTGGGCTTTTCTTATCCACATATCTGCAGCTGTAGCCAAAATTCTCTGAGATTCCAGTGCAGCATTGTACAGTTATTGTGATTGGATTTTATTTTGTACACTAGCCCCAAGCTGTGATATACTAGTAAGGTGCTTAAAGTTTAACCCATTATAAAATAAGCATTTATAAAAAGGTATAAGAAGAGACAGTATTTATTTTTTTAAAAAAAATAAGGCTTTTTAGGGTAGCAAGAGTAGCCTAAGGGGAGAAAAAATGAAAACCACGGTTTGAAATATTTCTCTGAGAGTAACACCTGGAGCCATATTTTCAAAATCAGCCTCTCATTTTGTATCAGGCTCCTGAACCACCTCGTCTGGCTCCTCTCAATCCGGAAGAGTAGCAGCTGTACCGAGGCTTTCCCAAATAGCCAAGCCCCTCACCCTATCTCAGAAAGTAAGCCAAGGCACCCTGCGAAGAAACCTCACTTCTGCCGCTTGTACCCACAATCTTGTCCTTTTAGTCATCACCCAAAGTTCATGACCATACAGGAGAATGGGGATGTAGTGTGACCTGTAAACAGAGAACTTGGTCTGAGAACTCAGCTTCCGCTTCACGACCACAGAGCAGCCTGGCATCCGCATCATTGCCGCCACCATACCAATCCACCAGTTGAAATCACACTCCCACTTACCATCACTTATGAACGAGACTACTAGATAGCGGACTCTTCCACTAAGGGCAACTCCTCCCCCCCGCCCCCACCCTCCCCCCGGAAGGAACAGTCCACTCTCTTCTGGGAAAGGACTATGACCTCCAATTCGGAGGTGCTGATTCTCATCCCAGCCGCTTCACACTTAGCAGCAAAAACATTCAAATGCATGTCAGAGATCACAATCTGAAGATGCAAGGACATCATCATCTGCAAACAGAGATGCCACCTCCATGTCCCCATACTGGATACACTCCACAGCTCAGCTGTGCCTGGATATCCTGTCCATCAAAAATCACAAACAGGAGTGGGGACAAGACACACCCTTGGCAGAGTCCAATGCCCACCCTGAACGAACGACTTAATGCCAAGAATAGGAACACAGCTCTCACTCCAAGAATAGAGGGACCTGATAGCACGCAAAAAAGGACTTCTGAAAATCCTACACCCTAAAAGTCTATCATTTGTATCTGTTCCTAATTAGAAGTCAACTGAATACACTTTTGACAATGTGGATCCTTCAAATACACATAAAAAGTGAAATTACTCCTGATAAAGAAAAAAAATGCTGTGAATAATGGTAAATTTAGGTCAGTTACATTTTTTTGCGTTATGTAAGATTTATAGCCCAATATGAAAATACAGCACCACTGGTCACCCACCCACACTTATGTACATCATAAAAGCAACATACCTGTCAAAACACTCAAGATGTGTATTTTTTTAGTGAAAAGGCTTAACTAAGCATCCCTTTCCTTTCTAGCTGATGAAAAATTGCATATGGATCCAGTTGGACACCAACATTTCCTCCTCCTCAAAACCCCCACCCCCAACAAATGAACGAATTCTACACCATTTGATTTCAGAGTGAATAATTTGCATGAGATTTTGTTTGGAAACCCAGATCTTCAATATGACATGTCTTCTTCAAACTAATGATGTTGAATATTATTTCCTGGGAGATACACTTCTGAAAACCAGAGTGGCTTTTATTTCCTTTCATAATTCTTACCAAAAAGACAGGATTATTGATCCATATAAAATTGTTACAAGACGATTGACTGTTGCTATTGTAAATAGATCAAGCTGCCTGAAGCAAGCAATGTTACTCGGGGCTGCGCAGGAGGGGGAGTGCAGCCATACATGCATGTTCGTTAAGTACCATAAGATGATTGGATGCAACAGTGCTATAAAACGATAAGCTATTATTATTATTACAGTATATAAAATAGTACAATGAAATGTTAGCAGGAAAAAAGTTTCAACATCTAGCAGAAATGAGAATAATGAATTTAACAAAATTGATCTGGCAGTGCCCCATACTGCTTTAAAAATACATTTGGAAAATTACTTTTACATATTGCAACTGTATCCCATTTTTTGTTCTGTTTATTATTTACAATAAAAGTCTAAAAAGTTATTTTTATATGATGGGTGAAGAAGCCAAGTTTAAACTCCTTGTGATTTTAAAACCCATGCTGGATTATTAGGGATGGGCAGAATTTGACAGATTTAAAATGGAAATTTAGGAACAAATATAAATAATAAATTAAACCTACCTTCTTGACTCCTTGATTTAGAAAGCTTTGAGCAAAAGCTTCCAATACACAGTTGAGCAACCCTGCTCCTGTAATGGATATCCTGCCTTTCTGGATGAACTCTGTCCTATAAAACAGAAATGTAACAATTGTATTCCTCTCTTTAAATGCATGGACAGTAAATCTATGATGAACTATATTTTAGACACCGGTATAAAAATCAAAATTCACTGCTTAGATTCAGACAAGTGGATCAGAGAGAGGGTACTATTGTGGGCAGGGAAGAATGGTGCTTTTGTCCATCATCAGGGGGGAACATTCACATTGTTATTCTTCAAAATGATTTTGTTATTGTTGTAAAATTAATGGTGGTGAAAGGTGTAGCGGGGGTGGGGGGATAGCTCAGTGGTTTGAGCATTGGCCTGCTAAACCCAGGGTTGTGAGTTCAATCCTTGAGGGGGCCATTTAGGGATCTGGGGCAAAAAATCTGTCAGGGGACAGTACTCAATCCTGCTAGTGTAGGCAGGCGGATCCTGCTAGTGTAGGCAGGGGACTGGACTCGATGACCTTCAAGGTCTTTCCAGTTCTAGGAGATTGGTATATCTCCATTTAAAAAAAAAAAAAAAAAAAAAAAAATGGTGGGTAAAGCCCACCACAACGAAAGACACCCCCCCCCCTCTTCTTGGTGAGGTTGGGCCATACGGACAGCTTTGAACACTAAAGGTCCTTTGCATCCACAAACAAGCAGCAGCAAAACAAGCTTAACTTTCATACTAGCAAGTCAGGAAGCCTCAATCCTAACCTGGATATTTCTCTTCTAAATGTCTGACTGTAGTTTAGTTTTTATGACCTTGCTGAGGGTGACGACCAGGTAGCCAATTGTGGTGATGTTTCTCCGAGCCTCAGTTCCTCATCTGTAAACAGAACTAAACCAAGCTTGTTTGCTTTTGTCCTTCAGATTGATGCAATTTAATATAACAATGTCATGGAGTCAAAGAATGACGACTTTGGAGTGCAGAGGTGCTGGAATTAGGAGTACTATGGGTGCTTCCAAACTATCTGGCCTGAAGTAGTTTCATCATAATCAGGGTTTACTGTTTGGTTCAACGACTCCCAGCACCTCCACTATTCAAATTGTTCCAGCTTGAGTGTGTAGGAAAATTGTCCTCAGAAACAGAAATGTGCCACAAGAGCTAATAAAGACACCATGAAGACCCAGCCCCATCCAGTCAAGATTGATTTAAATTTATTTATCATTTTTTTCATGGCTCTGGGAGACAACCATCACAAAAAGCTCATGGAAAATATTGACCACGGATTGATTCTTGTAGCACACAGCTGGCGATGCCACATCTTTACAACACCACAGTCACAGGGAGAAGTCTATTAATGAGATCCAGCTACTAAATTATTGACTAGTTAAGTACTGCAAATTTGGCCTAATTGTTTTCCTGATGGGAGTTTAATTAAAGTGTCTTTAGTACAAAAAAGCCTAGCAATATTCTTATTCAGACAGTGTCAAGGAATGCTCTCACCGCTTGCTTGGGCTTTCAAAACTAAAATTAAAAGTTATATCAAGTGAGGTCCTCTAGCGAGGAAGCTTTTGTCATGGGAGAATTTATGAACTGTCTACATATTGAGCAATGAGTGCATCTGAAATGTGTTTAAATAAAAACTGAAAATGAAGGGCCCTAATTTAATTTTTCCCACTGTTTATTACCACCACAACAAAAACAGATGAAAGTCAGTGCTAAAAACTATTATTAATTTTTCTGAGTAAATATCGGGGCTTATTTGGGGGAAGGAAAAAGGGGTGGGGGGAGTATTCAGTAGATTACTGCTTTGAATTCCATTCATCAATGTGTTTGCTGCAGAACTAAAACAGAACTCAAAACACAATGCCCCGTCTGATGAAAACACTCTCTCTAATCCCCAAATAAAACTTTTCATTTGACTAAACAGTTTACTGTTGTAGACTTAGAACTATTAGCCTAGAAAATATTTAATAATTGGGCCACACCATTTGCAGTGCATACACTCAGCTTCATCCTTTTCTCCTGTTTTCTTTTCTTTTTTTTTTTTTTAAACTTTTGACTCCTTCCTTGTGTTCTGAAACATTCTGATACAGATTTTCATTTTCTTCCCATTGTAGTGTGTCAAATCTTTAAACCGTTATCTCCTAACAGCTTGATGGGCATGAAATTCATCAGTATGTTCAGATGCACACACACACTTCAGAGCTTGCGTACGTGCCTGTTTGCTTATTGTGTGTATCATCTAATCTAGACTGATACATAGCCTTACTTCAACAGGCAGTTTTGCATATACACAGAGACTAATGTATTATCATAACACAACACATTGCATGATGTAGGTATTTTTCCTAAGAAAAACCAGGAAAAAATATTACTCAGAAAACCCAGGAATTTTTTGGTAAAAATTGGTTTTAAACTAAACACAAAGGGACTTGCAAGTATGCAAATCTTAATGGAACACGCCTGGTTCTCCAGTCCTTTCTGGGTCAAATAATCCCAGTAAGGTTCATCTGAGAGGATCTGAACACTCCTCCTGAGAGCCAAATAGCAAACAAAGGTTGTGTTGCAGGGTTCCATCCCCATTTCCTCTTTCAAAAATCCTTCCACATTCTGGAAACTGGCAGAGCTCTTAAAAGCAGAGATAGAAGGTCAGAGTGTTTGTGCTGTCTTGAATTTCCAGTATTTATGGACCTGGATAAATTCCTTCCACAAAATGTAGACTAGGGGAATGGCTCTGTAAAATCTAGCAGTTCAATCCAGCACTTCTATAAACTGTAATTTCAAACACAAGCAGCCCCATTTCTGTAAGAACAAGGACACTTTTCAGATAGTCTGTCATAAATTGATGCCAAAGTATTTTAAAATTCAGGGTGGGCGGGGGCTGAGAGGTTGGAGAAATGAAAGTGGTGAAGTCTGAACCTTGCAAAAAATTTACCAGACAAGCAGTAACCTTGATTGATGAGATGGAATACAAAACATTTCAAAGCCTTACACCACTTTGTTTTAGGAACATATGAACAACCATAGTGTAACAAGCCAGTAGACCATCCCCTCTCCTCTCTCTGACAGTAGCATATATTAGGTGCTTCCAAGTATTGGGATGGGGGGGGTAGACAATTCTGTAGTACAGTAAACCCTGAAGAAATTTCTTCCTGAGTCCATCTGCTTACCAACTTGGCACCTGGAAGGACCATTCTGATCATCTAGTCTGACCTCCTCCAGAGCACGGGCCACAGACTTTCCCCAAAATAATTCCTAGAGGAAATCTTTTTAGAAAAGCCATCCAATCTTGATCTAAAAATTGCCAGTGATGGAGAATCCACCATGACCTTGGTAAATTATTCCAATAGTTAATTACTCTCAAGGCTATAAATTTATGCCAGATTTCCAGTCTGAATTTGTCAAGCGTCAATTTCCAGCTGTTCAACTGTTTTATACCTTTCTCTGCTAGACTGAAGAGCCCATGATCAAATATTTGTTCTCCATGTTGGTACTTCTAGATTGTAGACAAGTCACCCCTTCTCCTTTTCTTTGTTAAACTAAATAGATTGAGCTCAACTCTAGCACCACAAGGCAAGTTTTTTAACCCTTCCATCACATTTGTGGCTCCTCTCCAATTTCCTAGCAGCCTTCTTGAATTGTGGACACCAGAAACAGACAGCATTCCAGCAGTGGTTGCACAAGTGCCAAATACAGAGATAAAATAAACCTCTACTCCCACTCAAGATTCCCTGTTTATGCACCCCAGGATGGCATTAGCCCCTTTGGCTGCAGCGTCACACTAAAAGCTCATATTTGGGCGATTATCCACTACAACCCGCAAAATCTTTTTCAGAGTCACTGCTTCTCAGGATAGAGTATCCAATTGTGTAAGCATGGCCTACATTCTTTGTTCCTAGATACACACATTTAGCTGCATTAAGAACACATATCATTTGCTTCCACCTCGTTTACCAAGCAATCCAGATTGCCCTGTATTAGTCACCTGCCCTCTTCATAATTCATCACTCCCCCAGTTTGTGTCTTCTGCAGATTTTAAACAGTGATGATTTTATGTTTTCATCTAGGTCACTGTCAAAAAAAAAGTAAATAGTGTAGGACCAAGAATAGCTCTCTATGGATCTGTGCTAGAAATACCCCCGCTCAAGGATTCCCTGTTTACAATTACCAGAAGTCTAAAGTATATTGCATTAGCATTATTACCTTTAGCAACCAAACTTGTAATCCCATCAAACTAATTTGATTTTCTTTTTAGATAGGATCTGTTCTCCAAAAACCCATGTTGAATGGTATTAATTATATTACCCTCCTTTAATTCTTTAGTAATTGCGTCCCATATCAGGCACTCTATTATCTTGCCTGGGATCAATGTTAGACTGACGAGCATTTAATCACCTGGGTCATCCGGTTTACCCTTTGAAAAATATTGACACAATGTTCGCTTTCTTCCAGTCTTCTGAAACTTCCCCAGATGAAAAAAAAAAATCATTAATAGTCCAGTGAGCTCTTTGGCCAGCCCTTTTAAAACTCTTGGCTGCAAGTTACCTAGACCCGTGGATTTAAAAATTTCTAACTTCAATAGCCACTGTTTATCTCCTTTGAATGTTAGTGGAATGAAAAGTGTATCATCATCAATCATCATCATCAGAAGGAGACTACACATTTTTTCCCAAATACAGAAACATTTATTGACTTAACTTTTCTGCATCATTATGGATAATTCTACCATTTCCATCTACTAATGGGCCACTACGCTTGTCAGGAGTCTTTGTTCCTAATGTATCTAAATTCCTTATTGTCCCGAACTCTGCTGGGTATGGGTTTCTCCTTGTGTCCCTTTGCTTCCCTTATCAATTTCCTATAATTCCTAATTTCTAATTAATATTCATTACTATCAATTTTTCTTCCATATATACACACACTATATATGTGTGTATATATGGAAGAAACTGTGACAGGGAACATGGCATATTGGCAAGTAAAACAAGATGAGCTGTAGCCAAAGGCAAAAGAACAGCATGTTAATTGCACAGACCTAGATGTAGCTCTAACAAAAAACTTCCAGAAACATACTGAATTTGCTTTAAAAAGAGCTGTAAGAGTTCCCTGCAGTTCCCTGTGTCTGACTGCAACTCCAAAATTCTCCTCTGGACAGTAGCCTGACAATGAGGTCAATTCCCATTTTATTCTTTCATGTGTAATTTTTATATCTTATATAAACAAACCTATAGGGCATTTTAATTAAATAATTATTGATAACTTGATCACATTAGCAATGGATCGAGTGATTCATAACTATTTCATATTTCATTACAGTTTTCCTCCCTTGCATTTCAGCATTACTGATGTTGAGTTCCATTTCAGTCCTAGAAGACTGGGCAAGGCTACACAAGAAGGAACTAAAGAGGACAAGATGAAAGGAAAGGGGATATTTTTTTAAAACATCATTTCTACCAATTCCTTGGATATTTGAAACCAAAATCTATTCCATCAGCTTCAACTCTGGGTGAACTGGTTTGTTGTTATAGGGTTACACACCCATGTTCTCATTTTAGGGGGGAAAAAGAGTTAGAAAGATGTATATGGACTTAGTAAATATAATGCATCTATTTTGTATCCATTTCGACAATTAAAGTGTTTTTCAATATAATTACAACTTTCACTTTGTAAAATAGAGAAAGTTTTATGCACTGAAGTTACCTATTGATCTCATATATAGTAAATCCACTCCCAAGGAGAGTTACAGATTTACAGGAGCAACTGCCAGGTGGGAGTCAGATTAATCATTAGACTAGAGCTCAGTGTTTATTGGTAAAAGGTGGGAAGTGGAGAAAGGGGGTTTGAACATAAAATAAAATGGCTGTTCATGTTTCCTCATGTGCATCTGAGACTTCAGAATACAGAGGACTAGCCCCATCTTCCAGTATGATTTCACTACTGGAGAAAGAGGATCAAGATCTCCTACAACAACACTAGAGAGAGACAGTAGAGAGGATGACTTGTTTCACAAAGGTTTCTGTTAGACATTACAGCATAGCATTTCAACAGAGAATACTGAAGTACTTATGGAAGGCATGGTGACACTAGACAGACAAGTTCATTCATCTGAATAAACTATCAGAACATCCATTCCAATGCAAGCAAAACAAATTAAGAAAAGAAAGTGGGCAGTCTACATGCAAAGTTTTTGATCAATAAGACAAAAATACACAAAGATGACACTTTCAAATTTTAGTATAGCACTATAGCAAAATACTGTAGAGCCGTTCAAAGTTGTGTCCATTGAGTATTTCCAAGCAATGCAACCTTTGGATCTCCCACCAAGAAATAGCTCCACCAGAAAAAGTGCTATCTACTTATTTGGTCTTTAACAATTAGATAGATAGATGGAAAGGAGGAGTCAAATTTGTTATATTACATTTCATATTTCCTGGATGAAATCAAAGAGGTATTTACAAATGTGGTTGGTAAGCTTTGGTTATGTGTTGGGCTGGAACGTCCACATAGCAAGTTGCACATTTAAGTGCAAGGTTTAGAAAGTGAAGACAATACAAGATGTACAAGTTAACCCCATTTCTGCATTAACCACAACACTGCTCAGAAGCCACCCTATAGAAGCCGGAGAGATTATATCTAATCTCATCTCTCAGACATTTTTGCCCTAAATCAACATTCCAGGTGCTGAACAAACATCTAGTAAGAGAATTCCAAAAGAGTGCACAGTCCTAATTTAAAGACAAGACTGAACAAACAAGTTCAACAAACAAAGGGGTTTAAGGCAAGGAAGACAAGGTCAACAGTGATAGGAACATATGGCTAAATGAATTCACAGGTTCTGAGCATTTCTATATTTAAAAATAACTCAAAAGACTATTCCCCCTCCCCCCCCCCACACACACACACACACAAAAAACCCCAATGAAATCAGTAATTCCCGCTGATGACATACCTAGGCACTATCCACTGGCAATTTACCATAGGTGGAACTACATGCAATGGGCTTAAGGTTCAAGAACAGCAGCCGTGTTAGTCTGTATCCGTAAAGAAAGCGAGGAATACTTGTAGCACCTTAGAGACTAACTAGTTTATTTCAGCATAAGCTTTCGTGGGCTATAGCTCACTTTTCATGAAGTGAGCTATAGCCCACGAAAGCTTATGCTGAAATAAACTAGTTAGTCTCTAAGGTGCTACAAGTATTCCTCACTTTCTTAATGGACTTAAGGGTTACTACTACTCAGTATAGAAGAATAAATATGATTTACCCATACCTGTGTTCACATATACCCTCTGCTCATGTTTAAGTGCAACCACTTTATGTTTAATGCTGCATACAGCTTGTACAATCATAACCTTAAATATTACATTAAGGGAACAGCAGCTTAGGCAGGCTCTTCATAAACACAACGACATGACATGTTGAACAGAGAAAAACTAACATGTCCAAAACCTGCAAAGGTTAAGCATTTTTTATCTTACTAACACACTCCAGTGCTTTTTGTAAAGATTGTACATGAACACGTCATTAAAATTCTTTTATGTCCTTTGTACAAGTTCTCCACTTATTCAAATGCAAATTCCATCATGCCTATCCTACACAAAGCTGAAACTCATTCAGAGATGATCTTGCCTTTAGATTTTTCTATTTCACAGGCTGAGAATTGTTAAACTAATGTAAGATCTACTTTCCTGATTTCTGCACAATATCCTATGGCAGCAGAGTGCAGCAGTCATCATTTGGGCTCGCCTAGTCTGTTAGTGGCTAATGAGAAACAGATGGATCATGTTGAGGCTGGGATACTCCCTCAACTTCAGCCTCTGGTTTCAAGGCCTCTCAGTTTAAAGACTGACAGGACCAAATGATAGCTACCTTTTATTTACCATGGCAATCTTCTGGTTCCCCTCATGTGGGCTGCAATACGGGTACAACTACAAACTACTTTTCTAGGAAACTTTGGAAACCCCAATGCAGGAGCACAGGCCGCAGAACACTTACCAATCACAAGAATGGTGTAGAGAGGACAAAAAGTTTGTCTTCTGATAGCAACGTTTCCCCTCCCCCCACCATATTCAGTCTGCTCACATTTGCAAGGCACTGAATTTATTTAGGCAAAAGATGGGGCCCTTCTTAAACGTCTTTATATTTTCAGCAGTAGCATGGGCTGTACCCAAACACCTTGGTATGTTTCACAGAGAACACCACAAGGCAAAAAGATTAAGTAAAAAAGCAATACAGACATTGAAATAAGAAGGAACAGTGTTAACGTAAGGGACAAATTTCAACTGGTCATTAGTAGAGACGAGACCAAGCCAAGAAGACATAGAAAAAAGGACTTGAACATTCCCAACATCTGGAAATGTTTGGGTGCTGAGATTTTATTAAGTCCCATCTCTAGTTACCAGCTCAGAAGGCAATGTGCAAAACATTTTTAGGGCTACATGGCTTCCTTGGCCACCTAGCTTGGGACACTAGGACCAACGGATGGATGGACCCCCTTCCTTACCAATTTGGATTTTCCAAGCTTTCCCTGAAGACAGATTCTTCACTTAGAGATGCATATTGTGTCCAGGTAAGGCAATGAGACTTCATAACCATATTTCTTTCCTGCAGATTAAGCCAAGATTCTTCCTCTAAGTAGATGTCAGATACTTTTAAGACACTGACCTGTCAAGTGGAAGGATTATAATTTTAAAAAGTCAGTATTTGAGACCAAACACTTTCACATATTTAGAATTTATTTTTATCTTTGTATGCTAAAACTGAGGATTGACACCAAGAATGAAGGCACATCAGCTGCAGCCAGACCTTAATGATACACATTGACCTTAACAGATGCTGATGAGGTCATGCAAATGTTCAAAGATTTATGCAAACTGCTCAGTCCTCAGCCAGATTTCCTGGACTGCTAAATGTTAAATAAATGATCTAGCTACATCATGTTTCATTTCTAACTGGTTATGGCCTATTTAAATTGATGAATTCTAATTGGGCCCATTCACAGACTACTGCATGCAAGACACAATCAGCTAAAACTAAGATGTGCAGCAGAAACCAATGTCTGCACTCTCCTATTTCTGGGCTGCTCTGTTACGCAAACTAACTTACCCCTGAGGAGCGATTTAAATTACAGCAATCTGTTCCCAGCTGCCTATGGACAGCAGCACTTCCCAGAATCCCCATAGAGCAGTATATTGTGTCTTCACCCCCAACACACCCCTCCTACCCAATCATGCTCTTTTCCATGGGGCTTCAGGGGATATCAGAAACCAGCTTATGACTGTCTTTCTCCATTCCTACACCGGGGGAGGGGGGGGAATTCCTCCTCAGCCAGTTCTGATCCTTTTGGAACTCATTTACTCTGCTCTCTCCTGTCTACCGAGTGCCCAAAAGACAGAACAAAAGTGGGAATCACACCCTTGGATTATTTTACATTCTGTGTCCAGTACGTGGAAGTTTACTTTTTCCCTGTGTGGAAGAAGGATGCAGAATAACACAGATGTAATGGGCATAAATACTCTCGTACTAACTAAGGTAAATTACAAGCTGTTAATAAAATTACAGCTAATTTTCATCAACTGAAATTTAATTGAAACAAGGTGGGTGAGGTAATATCTTTTATTGGACCAACTCCTGTTGGGGAGTGAGACAAGCTTTTGAGCTACACAGGAAGAGCTCAAAAGCATGTCTCTCACAACAGAAGTAGTTGGTCCAATATATTAACCTTACCCCCCTCATCTCTTGAATATCCTGGGACTAACACCACAATAGCATTGCATACAAATTTAAATGAGGGTTCTCTCATCACTGCAGCACAATAAGATTCTTTAGATCACCTACAGGGAATTTGCTATTTCTGTTCTCCACTCACCAGGTGGGGATAACCTCACATTTTCTAGACTGAATATTTTTAGGGATGCCAAAGAAGTATAGGAATGAGGGGGGCGTGAAGTGACATTGCCAGGTTATAAAATGTTGGTTTTGATCATGACACAAGTGTCTTGGATCAATCAAAATGATTTTTGTTTAAAGATAGCGAATTTGTTGCTGTGTGCGCTCTTTGTATTCTTTGTTTGCATTTCTTTCAGCTTGGACCATGCATGCAGCCAATGAAAGATTCTCAAGAACTAACTCAACCATATAGCATTTGGATTACAAAACACTTCCATGCCATGTTCATCCCTCCCCCCCCCAAAGGTTTTTGTTGGTATTTAAACAGAAATCCCTGGCAGCATTTCTGGAGTGATAGGTTTTGTAAGAGACTGCAGAAGTGCCCAACCTCAAATATTGAAAAGTCTTGCACAAAGACTCTCTCGCCCCCAAAAAATCATGAGATTCACTTTCAGATAATAATTTTGGGTTATTTTTACATGAATTTTGGTTTCTGAGCCTTCAGGTTCACTTGGGTCACATTTTCAAGATTCTTTCTTCTACCTAGAGCGCTAGAAACAAAAGCTAACATTTTCAAGTAATCACAGGATTCTACAAAGTCTATTAATTTTGGTAACATCTCTTTAAAACCCTCAGTTCACACAATCATATACATTTTATAAAACATGTATACCAATCTTCAAAATCATACTTTAGAAATAGAATCAGAGAGGTAGCCATGTTAGTCTGGAATTGCAGAAGTGAAAGAGTGTCTTGTGGCGCCTTAAAGACTAACTAAAGTATTGAAGCATAAGCTTTCGTGGGCTAATACCCACTTCGTCGGATGCATGCAGTGGAAGTAACTTACTTTGTTAGTGCCACAAGACTCTGTCACTTTAGTAATAGGCACACAGATATATTCCAAGGTCTTCCAGTAACCCACTTCGTCGGATGCTTATGCTTCAATACTTTAGTTAGTCTTTAAGGTGCCACAGGACTCTTTGTTACCTCTGCTATTCCAGACTAACACGGCTACCTCTCTGATTCTTGAAATTGCTGAAAGATTCATCTTGACTATTTTACGTGTTCACAAGAGATGCCTCTGCTCATATCTTACTCTGTGCAAGACTGCAGTTTTGTCCTTCCTAATCAAATGCAGGACTCATTTATACAGCTCCTTCTTGTTATTTTTGCAAAGAAAAAGGTTTTAAACTTTCTTCTGGCTAAAAGTTAATGGGAAATCTGGTCTTTTCATGTAAATTGCATCATAAGCCTATACCAGGATTGTTGTTGGGTTGTTGTTTTGTTTTTTTAAGTATCACTTTAAAAAAAAATCAACATAATCCAAAGCCAAGCTTAACATGGATTTAAAGTAATTACCTTTCTTAAGATTTCTGGAATTACATTCTGACATGTTGCAATTCTCCTTCTGTAAATAATCCCTGTGGACAAATCTGATCATCAAAAAAAAGAAGAAATAAGACATACTGAAGAACTAGCCTGAAAAATAAAGTATCTGGAGACGTTAGCAAGAGAATGAAACTGTAGGCAGGAAGGCTGGCAAACTAACAATGCATTAGACTGTTTTTTATTAATTATTATTATTTAGAGTAACCACCATATTCCTTCTACTTTGCCAGACAAAGTGGTAAACAAAAAAGATGCTGACAATCTGGGCTCAGTCTCATTAGGAGGGTATCTGTACCCATCACTACACTCTAGCACCCCCTACCAGCCAGAGAACAGATGGTAATTTACAAACATTTTATTGGCATTTATACTAGTACTTGTAAGTGTTGCGCACACAGCCAAACTCAGCCCTCGTATAAGTGGGCACGAAAGCACTGAAATCAGAGCTGGATTTGGAACACAGCAGCAAAGGAGTTCATTTTCAGAGGCACTATTTTTTGGATGATCTGGGAATAGAGAAAAGTAGGGTGCAACTATTTCAGTCTATATGGACTGTTTAGCAGTCAGTCCATGACGGGACCAAAACTTTGCTTCCCACTTGCTCCATTCCTCCACTTAATATTCTCAAATACATCCTACGGGCACACAGAATATACTCCTCCCTCTTACTGTGTTTGAGGTCTCCAGCAAGCTCTTATGACTACTCATTTATTTTTATATTGAATTGGGCCCAATGACAAGGACAAAGCTATCTATTAAAAATCAAATGATAGTTATTTAGCATCACCAAAAACGTGACTGGCTTTCAGGATCTCTTTGCATTTTAATATTTAATGAATCAGACCAAGTACAGAAACCTCAATATGCTGCGAAAGGAGAAGCCAGCTGGCAGACAGCCCAGTTTCCAGAGAGCTCTCAGTGATAAAAGAATGTCTTCTCAAAGAGTTTATCTGGTGGGATCTGTGGGCAGTGAAAGGGCTCTGATGGTATATTGGGCAAATATTAAATGTGAAGTGTTTACATGGCATCTAAACCAGTATTTCACAAGAAAAGGGATGCTTAATGCATACTGGCACAATTCTGCCCTCAGAATACACTTTGGCTGATGTCAGTGCAAGTGTTCCATTGTCTCTATGCAGAGGGAGCTCAGGGATACTACACTTGTACAGACAAAGCAGAATACTCCAATTAAGACCCACCATGTAGATCTATTTTAGGTGCTTACATGGCCATTTTTACAGATTGGGAATTGAGGCACAGAGAGACCAAGTGATTTGCCCAAGGTCACGCAGGAAACCTGTGGCAGAGCAGGGAATGGATCACCCAACTCCCAGGGACCAGGCTCACCGCTTCCTCTCAATGTGAGGCTGGAGTTTAGCCCTATGTCATGGTATTTCCATTTGAGTGAAAATGTCATCAAAATGAATACACATCCTTTGTTTGTATCTCTTCCCCAGCAAGTCACCACACTAATCTGGGAGACAGAAGGTCTCTCCATTAGATCACTCGTGGGCAGCTTGGGCCAGAAGGTAAAGTACAGAAGATCCCCTCTCACCAAAAAATGAGAGCTTGAGCACATTTCCAAGAGCCGAAACATAAGTTGCTTCAGCACAAAAACTCTTTTGCATGGATGTTTATTCCCCCGTGTTTTAAAATAAAATAACCCAAGGGTACGTACACTGTATATCAGCCAGTGTTCTTAACTGGCCATTTTTCAGTGTGCCTACCAGTAAATCTCTTAATTACAACTACAAACACAAACACTATCTACCCATGAACAGCAGCAGAGGCATCCGTCTCACCAAAAGTCTGCCACCTGAGCAAGTGTCCCTTTTCCAGACAGTGTCCCGAATGTTTGGCAATTGGAGAAATCAAAATGCTTTACACTGGTTTAGACGTCCCAGTGGTTAAAGCAACTGGGGTGGAATTCAGGGAATCTGGGTCCAATGTCTGACTCTGCCAGTGTCCAGCATGAAACCAAAGTAATCAATTCATCAAATGCCTGTTGATTTGGATCACTTAGGGCTGATCTCCATTGACTCCAGTGGGCTTCAGAAATTCCAAGATAGCTACAGATGGGGGTCATTACAGAAATGGAATGGACCTATATACTTAAAGCGAGTAGTACAAGGAGAATAGAAAAGTCATGCTTCTAACACCCTCTGAATTACGGCCCAATCTAAAGAGAGTGTAAATAAATTGTAAGCTCTTTGGGCCGAGGCTATCTTTTTGTTCTGTGTTTATACATCACCTAGCACAATGGGGTCCTGGGTCCATACCCACAGCATTACTGAAACAATAATCATTATAACAACAACATGAATAGGTAACTTACCTGTTTTCTCTTCCATGGTTTTTATAGCTGTGACATGTTTCTCCATGGGACTGGGATACTAGATAAAAATGTACAGTGTAAACATCACTATATTTGTCACTTGAGTAAGAGAAAATTGCTAATGCTCACTTGTGAAATCAATAAGAATTTTTATGGTCTCGCTCAATGAATAAAAAGAGCAGGCTTGTGTCAAGAGTGTGCAGTGTCCATTTAGATTAACTTAAACAATTGCTAAGAGGAGATATTGAAAATATTTACATTTCATTTATTGTGGTGAGGTTTGCTTGGCCTTAAACAAAACAAAAAAAACCACCCAACCTTCAGTCTCACTACAGAACACTCATATTAAACAGATTTTAAAGCCTGATCCAGCATATGGAATACCCTCAAACAGAGTAAGATTGACCTGTATCACATGGTTCTAGCTGACCATAGCTTGCAGAAGTGCCGTACCTCCATGAGTCAAATTCATCTTGGAGGAGCTGCACCAGTGACAATTTGAACCTTATGTTTCCTGTAGTACAGCACCTCTAAAACACTGAGCATGCTCACAATATAATTCATAGTCCGAAGTTATGCAGCAAGATGCAGGAAAGCTGGTTTACAGTAACATCTGGAACGCAAAATACTACAGGTGAGCTTTTTCTGTCCTGCAACATCCCTTAAGATTTCTTCTAGAAAGGAAGCTGTCACTTCATCCTGTAACGTACTGATGGGTGCGCACATACCCACCCCTCCCCACCCACCCCACCCCGCTCCAGTGGCTGGCTTGAATAGAGTCTAACAGAACTACAACTACTGCCTGCAGCTGCTAAGGAAAATCTCCTTTAGCTCAAATAGCAGAGTCATTTCAGAGCTAAAGAAATGAGACTCTAGCTCTGACTCCCCAAGAGAGTGCGTACAAGAATTGTATCCAATGTCTGAAATATAGGGACTCTGTAGGACACGCTACCTAATAAGGAACGTTTTATGTAGAGAAACCGAGGCGAGGGATGAGTAAGCCATTTTGGATCCCTGTTGGCAGAGAGCTTGAGAAGGCAAAATGAACTATATTACCCATTGCTAAAAGCAAGCAACATTCCCAAGAATTGATGCTGAAATCAAAAACATAAAGCAAAGATAAATCATTGCAATCCAATATGACTCAAAAGTAACTGGGCTAAATACAAATGCCAGATTATCTGGCATTCAGTATCTTCTCAATGCTAAAGATTAGCATAGACAAGAAATATGAAGAGTGAAAGGAGGTGGGAAAATTATATCTGGAGACTAAATGAGTCAAGGTAATGCAATGATTACCAGTAACAGGTGTTACAGCATCCTGATTTACAGTAACCCAGGAATTCTGGGGAAAAGGGACAAAAAATCCAGGCTAGGATAATTGATTCACCCTGCTGTACCACCACAATTATTTTTGCTGCTGGGAATAAAAGTTGGATTTAAAAAAGGAAGTACAAGTCTGTAGACTCCTATTATGTAGTTAAATCAGAGGCTTCTATGCAACATGCTGCTTTGAAATGGCACAAGTAGTTGTATAATTACATTATCAATGTAACTTACACTCGGTAAGGCCCAATTGTGTGAAACAAAAAGCCATTTACATAAATCTTTCGCTAAACAGCAGACTCTATTACCCAAGTATTTAAAACAGAAACAGACTCAATTTCCTACACAGCAGAGTATAAGAAATGGTGTTAAGCGCCTGTAAGCAGATGGAATGGTTCAGCGAGCGTAGCAGTCACAACAAAATAGACTTCTAAGCCAACCACGTTGTTCCTCCAAGGATTTTATTTCCTGAGGATCTTCAAGCACAGCAACAGCAAAGAGCAAAAATCTCACTCTGGCTATTTCATCAGCCCCGAAGTGACTTTATGGGGTGGGCAGCTGCCTACTCCCAAGGTACTGGGTCACCACCACTGCAAGTATGGAGGTTCCAGCCCTCCTCTTGGAGTCTCTGATTAACCCGAGGGCTCTTGGCCTTGAACATGATTGCAAAGGAAAGGGGAAACTGCTGGAGTCAACTTTCCTGTGTGCCAGTGAGCAGGCAGGACCTGTGCATCTCCTCACTAAAACCATTTAAACAAACATTATCTCCTCGTGGCGAGATTTTTTTTTTCTTCCAAAAACCAACCAACCCACCCACCGAACACCATTTAAAAAAACATTAAGGCTGAGAATTCCAAAAAAAAGTCAAAGCTGCAAAGTGAAAAGTTAGGAAGTGCCAGAATTAACGTTGCCTGTGCAACCTTAATTCAGCCCACTTGTGCATATCCATTATGATACAATCTTTAGTCACATTATTTTTTCCTTCGTCCCAACCCTTAGCTCCTGCCTCCTCCCCTTTTGTGCCTATATACTTCCCACCTCCTCTAATCCCACCACCAGCTCCCCTTCCTCCAATCCCCACTCCGCTCCTTCCCTGCCATCCTTGCATTTCTCAGCCTTCTACATTCCACTGCCTGGACCCAACAGGCAAGGCATTGAGTGCACTGCGGAGACAGTGTCTTTACTTCCATTTCCCATGCATGGTGCCCCAGCGGCCTGCAGCAGTCAACAAGAGCAATTATAGGGAAAGTCTGGCTCCATCTCTGCATCCCCCTGGATGGAGCATGCTCAGTACAGACAGAATCTTCAGGGATGATGAACAATCAACCTGGTTGGAGTTAGAAAATGTCCATGGTTATACAGGTGAGATATGTTTGCGATGGGTGATGAAAGGGAAATAGTCATTCAATGGTCCATATGCAGTGTCTCGTCTCATCTTTGACTTGTGTAGGAGATCCGCTCTTCCCCCACGTCACAACAGGCAGGAGACTCTTTCGTGGCTTCCAACAGTGCTCTTTATTTATACAGTGCAAATCCCACTACCAGTATACCACTCTACACAGTTCAGCTGAGCCCCAGCCATCAACCTGGCTGGTCTCCGGAAGCAGTCAGCTCTTATAGGCTCCTTGCCTCAGCTCTACTTCCCTGCTCTATGTCTCTGCAGCTTCCTCTATCTCCTTCTCTCTCTCTCACTCACTCTACCACACCACCACACTGGGCTTCCTTCCTGGCAGGCTTTTAACCCCGTGAGGAGGCTGCCAGGTGCAACCCATAACCCTGAGCCCTCTGCAGCCCAGGTGGCGGATTAGCCTTCCCTGCAAGGAGAGGCTTTCAGAGGGGTTTTTTTTTCCTCTTAAAGGGCCAGCAGGGCTGGCTCAGGCACTCCTGGCCAGCACCCTGCCACACTTGACTGCTTGTGCCTTGGTTTTCTGGTGGTAGGATAAACAGTGCAGCACATTTAACTCCAAGTTAAAAATGTTTGGATTGAAATCATATTTATAAAGCATGACTGTTAATCCTTTATCTCTACCATCCCCATGAAATGATTTGATGCCATCTTGTGGTCAATTCTAGAAAGGCACTGAATGGGTCCAGTCCATAGTACTTTTATTGAGGCCAGAATGGGAGGGTGCAGAAGAGACAGAAATGAATTTCGGGAGATAAAAAATTGGCAGAGGCAGGATGATTTGCATATATTGCTACTTGGTTTCATAACAAAATGAGGTGGGGAGAAAGTAGTGAGACTGCGGATCTCTTTCATTCCATCCTTTAAAGTAGTTCTCAGTATATAAAACTGAGGATTGCTAAGATTTCATTGAAATGAGCATTTTAAAAAGGGTAAGAGACAGAAAATGGATGCAGCACTGTCAAGAGCCTGAAGGGAAGAGGCCAGGGTTCTATTTCTCTCACTTGCTTTGTGCTTGACCAAGGAACTTGTGTGTCTCAACTTAGGCATAAGATTTACCCACCTTTGTAAAATGCAGAGACCTGCACCTGACATAAACCACAGAAACCTTAAAGTATACTTGGTGGGAAGGGGTGGTTGGGTACTCGGGGGCACAGTGATTGATAGATACTATTCCAGCATGAAACGTAAATAAATGATTCATTGTTATGGTGGCTGATTGACTTGAAGTCTAGTCAGGTTTTAAAAAGGAGTTTAAAGTAGTTTCATATTCTACAACTGCCCTAGAGTTCCTCTGTCAATTCTATGGCTTTACAGACAGGTTTTCCTATTTTAAAAAAAACACTGTTTAACCCTCTATTATGGTGTGAAAGGCCCAAAGAAATGAGAAAAATTAACTGATGAGGTAGGAGAAACAGTGAAACTGACTTTCACAAGCTGTCAAGTGCACACCTGGGGGTGGGGAGAAGACTTTAAAAATTAATCTCCAATTATTCCATAGGTGTCAGTGGGGCTCCAGGAAGATCTACGAGTCCAGTTTGTAAAACTACAGCCACAGATATGATAGCATAGAATACTATCTATGCCAGTGATGGCAAACCTTTTTGAGCCCAAGTGCCCAAACTGCTAACCAAAACGACTTGTTTTTTTCAAAGTGCCAACACTGCAATTAAACCTGAATAACGAGGTTTTAGTTTAGAAAAAACAATTCGTACAGTTTTTCAAACTAATTAACAGCTTTTGTTTAAAAAGAAAAACACAACAGAGCTTTCCATTAAACATTTTTTAATTGAAAAAAACAAACAAAAAAAAACCTGTACACCCCCCCCAACTGACCCACTCAGCCCAGTCTCTCCCCCCAAAACCTCCTTCCCTCCCACCCCCCCCCCAAATGACCCACCCAGCCCGGTCTCTCCCCCCCAAACCTCCTTCCCTCCCACCCCCCCCCAAATGACCCACCCAGCCCGGTCTCTCCCCCCCAAACCTCCTTCCCTCCCACCCACCCCCCAAATGACCCACCCAGCCTGGTCTCTCCCCCCCCAAACCTCCTTTCCTCCCACCCCCCCAACTGACCCACCCAGCCAGGTCTCTCCCCCCCAAACCTCCTTCCCTCCAACCCCCCTCAACTGACCCACCCAGCCTGGTCTCTCCCCCACACCGCTTACCCCCGCTCCCAGCCCAGCCTTCCCCCGGCGCTTGCTTGTTCGCTGGGTCACGCTGCTGTGACCCGACTCCAGCGAGGCCCCTGCCCCAGTCGCTCCTGTGACGTCCTTGTGTCAGGTGATAGAGCGGGGGGCGTGGCTTCAGTGTTCTCTGGGGAGGGTTCTCCCCAGAGAACTGTGGGAGATGTAGTCTGCGGGAGCCGACGCCGTGACTACAGTGTATGACTGTAGTCACGGCGTGCCCACAGAGACGGCTCGGCGTGCCAGCAGCGGCACGCGTGCCACGGGTTCGCCATCACTGATCTATGCTGTAGTTCAAGTGTGAAAGCCAGCACAAATTCATTCGTTGTTTCCAAAAAATAAACTCGACACAGAATCATAGGACTGGAAAGGACCTCACAGGTCATCTAGTTCAGTCCCCTGCACTCCTAGCAGGATTAAGTATTAGACCATCCCTGACAGGTGTTTGTCTAACCCACTCTTAAAAATCTCCAATGATGAGTTATACTGGTAATTATCCTGTTTTGATATTTATTGAAAAAGATTAATTTATTTCTCCTTTTGTACAATGCCAACAACTCATAATGATAGGATTCTTAACTCCCAATTTTCTGTCTTTCTGCAAATTTAGTGACTTAAAAAAAATCACAAGAATTCAAATAGGACTTCCATTTAGAAAATAAAAGAAAAAATACACACTTTGTTGTTCCTTTAAAACCAAAGCAATTTGAAATAATGATCCTAAATAACCACGTAAACTGAATACAGTGCTTAAAAATAAGTTATGGAATTAAAGGGGTATATTCGAACCACAATGGTACTTACTGGGAGTTATTTGTGGGGAGAATAGACTTCTAGGAGTGTTTAGCTACAGAGAGAAATCCAGGAAGCTTATTTTTATATATACACCATTACATGTAAAGTATTTCAAAGCAAGGAAGAGCTGATTTTACATGCAAGATCAAATGGAGCTCAAATAAATCAAAATGGCAACATCAAAGGCTGGCAAAAATAAAAATAAATATATATTCTGACTGATTCTCCTTTTTTATCCCAGAGAAATGAAACACTGACATTGCCAAATCAGCTCAACCTTTTCAGGCTTCACAAGTGATTTTGCGAATACATTTATTTTTATATACCATTTTTTTAAAAAAAGGTCTAGCAAACCCCCGGCACATCAAGTAATCTGTGATAATCAGTAACTACATAAGCCTTTTCACATATGGGTATGTTTATTTTAATCACACCATTTGTCACACTGGAACTAAATGTTGGCTTTATGGGGCAGCTGCTGAGTTGGCATCTGTGGCCACCAAAGCAGTGGATATTATTGTTATTAATTGTATTGCCATATTCCTAACCCATTATAATCTAAGTAACATCGTATCTGCACGACACTGGATAGCCATGTAGCAGAGTCCATGCGCGTTATGGATGCCTTGACAGCAGCTATCCACAGAGCACCAATCAGAGAGAAGCAAGCATGGTCAGCAGATTTGTTCATAGTTTCAATTCACCACTGGAAGGAAGCAGTGTATTGTGCATGCTACTGCTGCCCTACACCACAGCAGACAGCCTTGCCCCTAAAGCAGGGGTCTCCAAACTACGGCCCGGGGGCCAGATCCGGCCCGCGGCTTCGATTTGTCCGGCCCTCCAGCCGAGCAGGAACGTGGAGAAGCCGACGCTTCCCCCCGCTCCCACCCCCCACAAGCTACTGCTGGCGGCCCCATGTGCGGAGGGGTGAGTGCCCCCGTGGTGGTGGCCAGAGGAGCAAAGGGGGGGATTTTGCATATATTGAATTTTTTCATAGTCGCTTTGGCCCGCAAAGCCCCTTCAAAAATCTAATATGGCCCTTGTCTCAAAGTTTGGAGACCCCTGCCCTAAAGCATAAGATGGAGCTGCCATTTCGTTCCAGGTGCTTCTACGCTTTGCTCCAATTCCAAAGTTTGGACCCAGGGCTTTGAGATGCTCTTTCAGAGGTAAAATACTGCTATTTAACTCACATAAAGGACAATATGTATTAATGTCCGCAGAGGGAAAAGGTTGTCATACATTTCTCTTTGGTCACTGGATCTTAGGTTGATCACGCAAATTGAGCAGGTTTTTAGAATAAGCGGCTTGAATTCGAATTTTGCTTTTGTGACCCAGCTTTTCGGTCCTGTAGAACTACTGCCTTGCATTATTGAGGTGTGCAAAAATAGAGAGAAAAAACAATTTGACTCTTTGGGTAGGTTAAAGGTCATTTATATGATCAACCCGAGACACCATATTCAGGTGTTTATACATGCACCACAGTTCATGAACTCTTAGAACCCAGCAACACATGCTATGATTTTCAGAAAAGCTAATGGGAGTGAGGCGCCTTACATTCATTAAAAGCCAATGGGAGTTCAGTCCCTTAGGCATGGAAGGGCCCTTGACAAATCCCAACTGTAATAGCTTTGTAAGTAAGTTTAGTTTTACTGCCTCACCCTACATTAAAGGGCAAAAAAAAAAAAGCAGTAAAATGTTTTTATTTGCAAAGTACAGAAGGGGGAGGAGGGGAAAAAAAAGAAAAGAGGAAACAATCTACTTGAACTATGGGGATTTATGAAGCTAACTATAACTCAAGTTATTTCTTTAACTGGATCAAGTTAAAGTAAGGAATGTGGTACTACATTGTCACATTTAAGAGAGGATTATTTTAACCTTTCTGCTCTATGCCTTTGGCTGCCATAGTTAAGCTCACTCTTTACTTCCAATGGGCATTCCTCTGAAGTCATGTACACTTATACTACAGAATATTATTTCGATTTTCAATGCGTTTGTGGCTCAAATCCTTAACAAGAAATAACGCTAACGATGTCTCTTTTCTGACCCTGAATGATCACACACCTAAGAAATCAACTGAACAACTAAAATCAACTCTGGTTTGTGTCCCTCTTTTCTATGTTTGTAGCAGTGAGGCAAGTATGGTATGGCAGTGTGGTACACCATGCCAGTAAGATATTTATAGCCAGTACTCCCTACCAAAAAGACACAGGAGGAGCAGCTCCCCTGACATGCCTGTACTGCCCCCAGTCCTTCCACACAGCTGCATCTGCTGTCTGAGGTCTGTACAGCAGCCTCGCCTGAGGACAAGGTTGGAGTGGGGCAGCCTGAGTGGGACTAGGGTCGGTACAGCCACGCCAGAGGAGCTGCCGGCATGGGGCTGCCCAACTGCAGAACTCTTAATAAAAATAAAAAAACTCAACCTAGAAGTAGGCATCCTCTGTTCCCAAGGGCACAGGACACCAGCAAGGGCATCTTTATTTAAAGTAGAGGTGCAGCCCACTCTTGATTCAGATAGCAGAAAGGGATTTTGGTCCCTCCCTGTTCTGCAGTTGACTGTGCATGGACTGATGGTTGTGCCAGCACAGAACCCTATTAACTCTGACAGGGCTTCACAGGGCCACAACAAGTTGCACGTGTTCCATCAATTACAGGATTGGACATTGGAGCCATATACTTAGGTTGTGTTCAGAGCAGTTTGTTAGTTTTCACAGCCCTATCCCAACCATAGAAAGATTTTGTTTTCTTAAGTGCAAGCACAGATTTTTGTTTCTCCTCAAGGCTGATTTTTTTCCTGAGAAGACTGCACCTGCTTTGTTGTGATTAACCCCAAGGGACGTGCAAGTTTCTGTTTCAGCCAATTCAGACCAAAATGTAGGAGCCCATGCTTGCTTGGCTTTAGTGAGAGAGTTTGCATTTTGGAAAGCAATTTGCAGAACATTCTCCACTACTTCTTATCACTGTAAGACGGTCTGAAGAAAAACAGTACTATTTGTGACTGGAGCCCTGTGCTACACAGCTGTTTCTCTATTGTCAATGTTGTGTTAATGTTTAAAGCATATGCTACAAAAACAAAATATTGTGGGCACTGCTCTGGATGTCCCCTTTGTTTTTATAAGAAAAGAACCACTGCTTGAGGACGATGAAACAGGGTCAGCATATTAAACAAAGATTACAATTCAGTCCCAGCTTCTTTTAATCAAAAGGAAAACAACAAGCAAAAGGAAGAGAGTTTGGATGCACACTCAGGAACTTGTCCCTACCGGTAGTCTCTGTTTGCCAGAAACTAGGAATGGATGAGTTGATGATTACCTATTCTATTCATTCCCTCTAAAGCACCTCACACTGGTCACTGTCAGAAGACAGGATACTGGGTTAATGGACCTTTGTTCTCACCCAGCATGGTCGTCCTTGCGTGTAAGAGTGTCACACGCAGAAGGGAAATTTGCTAAGATGCAACATGGCCAGGCCCAGCTCCGACGATGCAATCATTTACCTGCATTTGAACACCAGCTTCCATTATTTAAAATTATTTCACTTTTATAAATCTACTTCCCATAGTAATATGAAGTGTTTGCACGATCATCATTTTGGACAACAGAGAGTGTAACCAGTTTCACATCTCTGGTGTAAAAGACTAACCGCAACACTAGGTTTACAAGTTCTCTAGGAGGAGGTCTACAACCAAGAAAATGATGTCACTATTATTTATTCATGTCCTAGCATGGAAACATTTCTACTGACCTTTGTTTTTGAAGAAACTCCAAAGTCTGGGCCCACTCTCTTCAACAGTGTCCCTTGAAGAATGCAGATATTTAAGGGCCCAATCCTGCAAATGCATTCTGTCAACAGAACTCTATGCTCACAGAGTTCCTCTGACTTCGTTCTGGCTCAGACCAGCCAGATGCCCATGTGTACGCACTTGCAGGAGTGGAGCCTATGTTATCAAGTAAATGGGGTTGGTTACTACACCACAGCTGTTTACATGGAGACGTGAATCTGCCACAGATGCACCAACGAGTATGATTTACAACACAACACAGTTTAGCAGTTATAGCCCTGAAAGCATTTTCCTAGTTGAATAGAAACTTTTTCTAATTCTTCCCTTATGTGACTACTTGATTACTTATCAGGCATCATCCTGCACTGCCTAAGCACCAGAGTAGATTAGATATGTAGGTAAAGTCACAAGGAAACAACTACTGAAAGTGAAAGGGAGGTGAGGCAGGCTGGAGAGAACACTACCCCGGAAATGAGTGGTCTGCATAAACATCTGCTGTCATCCAAGTGAGAAAACACATAATTATACAGACAGACACAGACACAGACACAGAGAGAGAGAGAGAGAGAGAGAGAATTACTGAATACTGCATTCACAACTTTAAAAGTTTCTTCTGCCAATAGTTGCTCTCCACTTCCTTCCATTTACAAGGCTGCATAGCTCCCCCCCCCCAAAAAAAAAAACCCCACACACCAGAACAGAGTCAAATAAAAGATCATTTGGCCTCAAAATAAATAGTTGAAGGAACAATGGCAATTTACAAGTTATACCTTTGTCTGAATATTTTTATCATTAGTATATGGCAACCGTTCTCAAACTGTGGGTCACCAGGGCCCGCATTCCATTAGCTGCAACCCTGGCCTGAAGCCCGAGTTCCACAACCCCACCAACCCCCATGCCCAGTGGGGCTCACTTCCTGCCCCTCCCCCGGTCACCTAGTAACCGTTGTTAGCATGGGGTTGCAATGCAATAAAGTTTGAGAACCTCTGGATATGATAATAACACCTAAGGTTACTATGACTGAAAGAGATCAGAGATTATTTCTAACTTCCCCTCCCTCACCAGTTTGTTACTTTGAGCATTTGAGGAAGCTTTGTGTCTAATCAATTTCACTGTTTCTCTACACAGTCAAGATGTTTCTACCTACAGTAGGGGTCTTTCACGTAGCAACACAGGAGAGACATTCTCTTTTTCTATATCTTAAATATCTAAGTGCATATAACCACAATAATTGGCAGATGAACTCCAGAGATTGTAGTAGTACTGGAAACTATTTAAAAACTTTTTTTTTAAGTTAAATGAACTTAGGGAGTATTCCTTTAAAAATTGCCCCTCCCCCTTAAAAGCTGGAGAAGGAAGAGGCTTGCACCGCAAATTGCCTTATAAAACTTTCCAAGTAGGGGAAGATAGTGTTTTCAAGCCCCCGCACGCTGTTCATTGATGTGATCATAAGGGTGTGTGCATGCCTGCCTGGCAGCTCGTTTGGTTACATAACTTTTAGTATATGGCAACCGTTCGCAAACTGAGACCCGCATTTTAAAGGGTCCCATCACTGTACCCCGGTAGTCACTGCCTGCCATGTATTGCAACCTCGCTTTTTAGAAGAAACACTTGGAATCGTGAAATTCACCCCACAGGCGGGCTGAAGACAGAGACGGGGATTCGCACTGGAGACTTCCGAGAAAAGAGCAAACTTAACTATGGGCGCTGGGAAGGAGGTGGGGAAAAGCTCGGAGGGATTTTCGGGGGGCAGGGATACTTCACAGGGTGAAACCCGAGTTCAACACCGCCGCTCGCAGCTCCTGGGGAGGAACCTCCCCCCCCCATGCTTGGAGCGGAAAGCAGCAAAGAAACAACCCGCTCTCATTTGGGGGGCTTGACATGAATGTCCCTCGGCTCAGCGAGCGGCGCCCCAGCAGGTACCAGCTCCAGCGCCCCCGCCCTGGGCAAAACAGGGGAGCCGCGGCGGAGCCGAACTCCACCGTGGCCCATCGCACCCCAGGGCCCCCAATCAGCGCTTTAAACGCCGAGTGACTCCAGCGTTAGATTGTCCTCGGCGGCACCCCCCGCCGCTCCCCTCCCCCCAGTCAGCTGGCCCCAAAATGGAGGCGGTGGGGGGTGGGGATCGCCAGCACGGCACGGAAGTCCCGGCAGCAGCTGCCTGCGGCGCAGAGCGGACCCAGTGGCCGGCCGAGAGCGCTGCCTGCGGGCAGGAAAAGCGGAGCGAGGCGGGAGGAGCGGGAGAGCCGGTGGGGAAGGGTCGGGGGTTCGAGCCCCTCCGTTACCTTGCGGAGGTAGCTGGCCACCACCTGCTCGAAGGGGTATCGGAAAACCTGGTGCACGTCCACCGTGACCCCCATGCCCCCGGGCCGGCGAGCGCGGCGGGTCCCGCTACGAACTTCCCCAATTTGCAGGCGAGGGGAGGGGCTGCAACCACCCGGGCTAGGGTTTAACAGCCAGTGATAGCACGGCGTGCTTGGGTCCGGCTCCGCCCACCTGTCTTCAGACCACGCCCATTTCCCCTATTGTTTGCCCCACGCAGCGCTGTTCTTTTCTAGGCAAAGGTTCCCCGAGCTGGAGTGGCCTTAGTGGGCTGCCCTCCTGAATGTCTCACTCCTGGCCCAGCCTCAGCACTGGTCACCCCGCACCTGAGAGTTGTAACCTGGGCAGTTTCAGTCCTGCCCTGCATACTCAGGCAGTGTCCAAATGGTCCTGCTTCTTCTGCCCTGTCATAGTGTCCTCGCCTTTCTGTCCAAACAGCCAAATGCTTGTCCAGCCCTTTATCATCTCTTTGTTATGTAATCTTCCTTTTCTTTCTCTGTCACACCAACAATCCCCCCGCCATCACCCTGAGGTCCACACAGAACACAACTGTTGCGATCACCTTCCCTGGCTGTCACTACAATCCCATCACTGTCCCCTCGTTTTGCTGCATCAAGTTCATATTTCTTTTCTTTACCTTCCGGGGCCACTATAGTCCTGGCCCTCCCCATCTCTTATCACAAGATCCTGCCTCTTCCAATGTGCCAATGATGTCGGCGTCCTTCACCTACTTTTCCATTTATGCAAATATCTCCACTCTTATTTAATGCCACCACTCCTTATGCATGGAACATGGAAGTGATCCTTAAGGTCACTACCTTCTTTACCTTCAAATTTTTGCTCAGGACCCACTTCCTGGCACAAAAACCTTAACAAATCCACAACTTAACATTGGCTAGGTTGAGGACTGGGGGAGGGGAGACAGCTGGCACTTATTGTAACTGTTTGTAATAATTACCCAAAGATAGTGCCAATGTAAAGACATAAAGATTTTACATTTGATTATCTCACTGGCTGACTCCACCCTCCTATGGGACTTGTTCTCTTCATTATTATCCTGATTAATAGTCTCACCTAATGAGAGAGAAGAGGTTACCATGTAAAGAGACAAGAAAGACACAAGGAGGGAAAGGAAGTGGAAGCACAGAGAGGTGAAAAGACTCTGCTACAATCACAGAGAAATTTAGGATCAGAACCCATATCTCCCAGCAGCTAATCCAGACAGGACAGGTACTGTATATGGTACAATTGGACAACTATCCGAACAGGGGTGTCTATGCCAGATAGAAATATAAACAAGAAGTAAACAATCCCACTGTGTCCATCTGAATGTGGCGTTCCAAGAAACAGCATGCACATTATTCAGTTTTGTTTACTCAGTAAATTAAGAGAACATTTATTAAGTTACTCAGGGCAATATGTAACCAAAACCAGCTGAATCAATTCAAAAGGTAAAAAATTATATAAACCCAAATAATTGTATAACACAGTACTTAATATTATGTGTCATTCATATACCTATCTCACAATGCACACAGACACAGATCTTGAAATTCAGAGTCTTTATTTAGTTCCTAAATGAAGTAAATAGGAAAGAATAGATATCAGTACTAGACCCAGAGTTTCAAACAATGTTAAACTAGCGGGTCAGGATACATGGGAATAGCTGACAAGGAGAGGTGTGAAGAGCTGATAATACTGCTGGGGAAGGAATCTGGCTAATGAGAAAGAACAATAAATATTTTATTTTTTAAAAGTTACATTTTCAGCTATTTTTATTCTAAGTATTCAGTTTATGTATACCAGGCAAAATAATTTACATTTTATTTATTTTACACTGGTGAAACTGTAAATAAAGCCAATGAAACTCGAGAACAGCATTTTGAAATGAAAACCAAACAAAATTTGAGGACAAAAATATGCTTAATGAGAATTACAGACTTTTGGAGTTGATTTTACCATTAGTTCATGCACAGATCAGAACCCTGTCCATTCAAATTCACAGCATAGAATGATAGTGCCTCAAGTTAAGGAAACTAAATGATCTGTGATATTATTATGCACTTTTTAAAAAGTATAGTTTTTATATCAGTTACAAACATCAAAAGATCTGAGAACTAAGATGGGCATTATTTCTAATAATCCAGCTATCTCAGAGAAACCTTATAACATACACATGCCAAAGTACAAACTCAACCATAAATTACTCTGTCTAGGCTTGCAACCTCAGCATGTAGAGCATGTAAGAAGCCCCTTAATTCAGAGTCTCAAAGGTAATATGCAAGTTAAACCTTCATTAATATTACCCAAGAATATAAAGTGTAATAAGATTTTAGAAAACAAAAAGCATTTCCCCTGTTTGTCTCTACTTTTTATGAAGCCCTTGTGTCCTGTGCTGCCATTGGTAGCCTGCTAACTATTTAACATCGCTGCTTCAGCTAAACTAATTAGAGTTTATATTTTGCAAATTACAACATGGGATTAATACGAAGCAGCAACGGGAGCCCTGTTCACCAACAGCCTGATCCAGGGCAGAGCTGAACACTCTCCATTCCCATTAACATCAATGGGAGCTGTGGGTCAGTACTTCTCAGGATCTGGCTATAAAATGCTCCCGTTTTTCCATTTTTAATTTCCCTATGGTAATTTCTCAATAAGGTTTCAGACCTGGAGACAGGCTCTAGTCTTCTACTTAAATCATATGCTGGAAGAACTGCTGTGTATCATCAGACTATATTTGAAATCTGCAGGAAATCCACCGCAGGGTAGAGTGAATTGCACAATAAAGTATCATTTTAAAATGTCCACCAAGTTAAATCTAAGAGGAGGTTTTGCCAACATGCAGCAGTGGTTTAATACAAACATTTTGTAATTTGACAAGTTACTCACATGCTTAAAGTACAGCTACTTCTGCTGTTTATTAGTATTATTATTTTATTCCAGGAGCACCTACAGAGAAGCATTGCAGTTCACTGTACTAGGCACCGTGTAAACATGCAATCCCAACCCACGTGCTTAATTTATAAATATGTGTGGTCCCTTTGACTTCACTGGATTACTCACACGTCAAATTAAGCACAATGTGTAAGTGTTTGCAGGATTGGGGCTAGGGTGACCAGATATCCCAATTTTATAGGGACAGTCCCAATTTTGGGGTCTTTTTTCATATAGGCTCCTATTACCCCCCATCCCCTATCCCAATTTTTCACATTTGCTGTCTGGTCACCCTAACTGGGGCCTAATTTAATTAGAAGACGCAACAGGCGCATGTACAAACAAACTGGGGTGTGTGGAGTAACAGTAATAGGAGTAGGTTTACGTGTAGATTTAGGGGTGCACAATGCACTCTTGCCATTCTTTAATAACGTATTATGCACAGGCTGATTTCTTATATGAAGAATAGAGAATGTGTACTAAGGTTTCGGTAAAACATTGACCTGGATACACATAGGTAGCTGAAGGGATGGTAGATATGATTATCGAGCACAGACCTGGCAAGGTTGCAGGCCATTTTCATTGCAAGCAGGACATCGGAGAGCCCTGTAGGACTCTTTAAATCTGTTCGCCAACATGGAAAACTTGCTTCCATGGCACAGAGAGCAGGGGGCTGAGCCTGATCCTTTACACTTGGAGCAATGGTGCTCACTCCCTCCTTCCTGAAACAACAAAAAAAATCAATCAAAGATCTTTTATTTAAGACCAAAAATCTAATTAGTAACAAACAAAGTAGCAGAGAACTGTTACCAGAAGCTGTTACCAGTTTAGGGGGAAATTCTCAAATCAGTACAACAGCTCATGGCTTTGATACATTGTTCTCCCTCCCGCTACCAGCTTAGGTCTCCTAGCCTTATTCTGTTCTGTCTACAGGGAACTCTCCAAGGCAGGAACCGTGTCTTCCCATGTTTCTGGGGCATGCCTGACATATTGTGATGCTACCACAAGTAATAATTATGGGCTGTGTGAAGTGCAGGGAAGTTCCTTCTCCCTCAAGGCTCTGCAAAGCTCTCCATCTGTTTCTGCTGGCATTTCTCACCAGTCCTCTCCCCTCTGGCTCTCCATCAGTGAATCTTGCCTTGGTCTGTTCTTTCATCTCCTTCTTTCTCTTCCCTCCTCCACACACACTATCATGCCATCTTCTATCTTGCCCCATTATGCCTACAACTGCCTCCCCATCTGTGTGTGCCAGGTGCTCTCTTTCAAATCCCTCTCAAAATTCCCTGCATCTGCAGATCCCAGAAATGCTTAAATATCTTCACTGGGAAAATGCCTTACTGCAAAAAGGATGTCAAGTTCAGGTATTTGCATCATTCATGGACTTCTATTTTTCATAGCATTACAGAGCAAATGGTGAAATTTGAGGGCCTAAGTTAAGGTGTAGTTTGGTGCCAGATACATGCTTTAGGTGCCTACCTGCTGAAAGTCCAAACTGGTGTATTTCACCTCTGAGCTTGCACAATATCAAATACAATCTGTCTATTCAAATAGACTGGCCCACGGTTAGCCTCCAAAAAGAACCAGTCCTAACCATGGAAACCTCACCTTTTCCCATATTCTCTTCTTCCCAGGTGACCAGGAATCAATGGGCTTTGCTGAGCTTCTGCAAGGTTAGACTATTCAAGGACCACACTTTATGGCAGCTCCCTCTGTCTGTGTTGAGGGAGCTCCACCTTCAGCACCTCCACAGATTGCAACTATGAGAGTATCACGTAGGGAAGGAGGTAGCCTCCCAAGTAACCCATTTAGAGCTTTGGAGTTTAAATGTGGAATTTGGATCTCTAAATTAGGTGACTACATTCAAAAACGGGTCTCCCCTTATCTGTTTCGAACCCAAACAAGTTCAATGTTACTATATGTGCTACTGATTTGGGGGGGGGTTCTGTAATTTTGGGTGATGATTTTGAGATACCTTAAGAACACCCAAGTTTTGAGCACCCGCCCTCTGAAAATCAAGCCACTTTTATGTGCCATAGCACCCATAAACTGAGGCACCTGAATCCTTGAGTCACTTTGGAAAACCTCTGCCTTAAAACTTTCCAGAGAAGGTACAGCATTTGGTTTCCCTGAGCCACAAGCAGATTTTGTGTCTGGATAATTCCTATAAGTAAAACTACACCAAGCATAAAAGGTCAGTTATTGATTTGCAAAAGTGTAATTCTCAAGCGTGGCACTGCACAGCGGCACTACATTCTGGGAGCCCACTGAGGTCAGAGTAATTGGAATCCTGACCAGGAACGAATGACCTGTGCAAAAAATGGAGGACCTGAATCTGAAATGTTTCTGCTTATACTAAAGGACAACCTCAGGGCTGGCTCAGTCAAGAAGTAATAGTGCTCTGCATGGGGAGATTCAAGGTCAACTCTAAGGCCTGGTCTCTTGTTCCTTTGGGAGACAGGGACAAAGGGCCTGGTCTAACATCCAGAAAAGTCAATGGAAGACCAATTGACTTCACTAGGGAGAAGATTCAGGACAAACTAGCACTACAGATGTATAGCTCTTATCCCCTGGGTGTCACAGATGCCTTGGTGCATAAATAGTGATCTCCCACAGTCGATATAAGAACAACATTGATGCCAATAATTCCAGCTTTCAGCTGAAGTAACTGATGACCTTGCAGATGAGTGAGCTTTGAAGTGGGGCTGATGTGGGAGTTCTCAGGGCCCTGACCAGGCAAGGAGAACACATCAGGAGTGGGGAGAAAGCACTGCAGCCTACCTTGCCTTACCTGCACATACTGGTTGTCAACAAGTTGATTTTCTGAATTTTTCACATGCCCATTGATTTGATGACCATCCCCTTCCTTCCCATCTCGGTACATGAAGGACCAGTCATCAGTGCCCTCATTCTGGATGATTTTTCTCATCAGCTCCTTCTTGTCCATTGGCGTGCGGATGATTTTCAGATTACTAGTGTAGATGACAATCTTGCCAAAATCTAAAATGGGGGAGGGCTGTAAAAGGGACACATGAATACCTCAGCTCGGTAAAACCATCACACAATACAAGGCTGAGGCAACAGCAAACTCTGCTTCTCCGGTAGTTTCCAGAGGAATAAGGCCCATATGCTCACTGCAGTTCACCCAATAGGCTTGCTCAGCAGATTTTAAGAAGAGCTCAACACACTGAGTGCACATTGGGTACTGTGCTCTGTTAAAAACTGGGGCCCCAATTCTGACTGCTGAGCACTTGAAAATCTATCCCTGGACTCCTTTGAAAATTGGGTCCTATAGGCCTGATTCAAAACCATTGAAGTCAATGAGAATCTTTCATTGACTTTGGTGGGCATTAGACAAGGCCCTATAAGCCTCATACACAAATTGCATCTTTGGGTAGGACAGCTTCCTGGAGTCCATCTGTTTGTTTCAGCTCCAAGGGAAGTAAAAATACCATGGTTTGAAGGGGAGGATTAGGGAGGAAAACTATCTCTGCATTGGGAAATGACCTGGACCTTTTGGCAGTTGAGAAGTTTGCAGAAATTTATCTCCCCATGATTTGTCATATTTCCAAGCATGTCTTCATTTTCTGATCCTGCCCAGAAATGGAAGTGCCGAATGATGTCAGGAGAGTCTGTAACTTTTGACATTTCCTAAGTCAATTTTGCAGATTTTAAAAGGTACAGATGAGTAGACCAGAGTTTGGGGCGGTCACCCAAACAAAGGCAAATGTCTTAGAAACTCACCCAAGAATAACTTGAGTCCCAGACAATACTCCCGCTCTTAAATGTAAATTCCAATATCCAAAGCTGTACATGAGCTATTACAGGTTGTATAATGGCTGCCATGTTTGCCGCCAGAATCTAATTCATTATTGAACATCAAAGGTGTTAGAAAAGGGGCCTGGTCTAGTGGTTAAAGCACAGGTTTGTCCCCAAAGAGATCTAGGTTCCATTCTAAGTTCTACCCCAACTTGGTGTGTGACTGTAGCTAAGTCACCTTGGGCCTCATTCTGAGATCTGCTGAGTACCTGCAATGCCCACTGAAGTCGACATTGTTGCTTTCATTGGAGCCCACAGGTTTGCAACATCTTTGGAAATTGAACATCAACCTTGCTATGCCTCACTTTCCCTATTTGTAAATGGGCATAAAAATACTTACCTCCCTCTTGGGGGAAGGAAGGGCTTCATTTATCACTGTTCCTAAAGTGTTTTGAGATCCTTAGATGGAAAAAAACCAAAACCAACTAAATCCAGAGTCTGTTGTATCCTTTACCTAACAATGAAGAGAGGGACTAAATAAATGTTCTTGTGTCTCTCGAATTTATATTCTTTTCTACCAGTTGTAAAGCTCACCTGGGGAGCTGTCAAGCACTTCTAATAAAGCAGTAAGTTTGCTCAGTTGGCCCAGTTCCTCTCCTCTGTCTACAGGTATGATGCATTAGCTTCCATATCCTGCTATTTTATACATTGTGTTGACATTTTGCTCTACGTCGGTATTTGTGTCTTAACATCAAGCAATAGGAAATGTTACATTTTTAAGAGGTACCATTCCAGGCCTTCAGCTGATGCAAATTGGCCAATGGAGCTACACTGATTCACACCAGCTGATGGCCTGGCCCATCCTCTCCCCTTCCAATAGTAGCACAACATTTTCAGATTAGTTTAAGCCCTTTCCTTTTGATGAGGGATTTTAAAAGCTACATATTTATGATGCAAGCATGGTAACTATATATTGAATTGATGTTGGTAGAATACCAGTTGCATTTTGGATAGGTAGATTACTAATAGTACTACTCATAATACTTACAGATGGGGAAACTGAGTTATGGAGTAGTTAGGTGACTTGCCTAAAGACACAGACCAAGGTAGTGGTTGAGATGGGTAGTACCCAAGTCTCCCAATACCTGTTCCAGTGCCCCATCCATTGGTCAAATATTCATGGTGGTTTGGCAACCATGCATTAGTTAAACATCTAGTATGTGGGTCAGTGGTTTTACAATGCTAGCCCTCTCGGGTTACACTGAGCTCATCTCATGAGTTTAGCTAACAATGAGTGTTAATGCTGTAGGTTCTTCTCTGAAGTATTCCTGATGGTGCATAGGGAACCATTTTACAATTTTCAACGTCCTTAGAACATTTTTTCTAGTGGTTCTCTGTTCCTTGTTAAATAAATGATCAGCTCTGGAGTCAGACACTCCCCATTTATACACAGAACAGCACAGCCAGCAACACAAGTTTTCCCCTACTGCAACTGTCTGTCAGAATACCACAACCACCTGAAGGGGTGACAAGGTCTCTGTGTCTTGGGACCCACTGAATCCTTGGTTACTCTACTGGTATCTAAGGCTCAGATGCTAGTTACGTTGGGTTTGTGGTAATGTCAGTCCGGTTTTTAGTAAGGAACGCACACTGCCAAATCCCACCAGATACCCAACACTTGTCTGATGTCAGTTACAGCTGATTACTATCAACTTGAATCAGTAACCTACCAATGAAAGGCTCTGTATCATAATAGCAAGCCACCAAATTAGCTAGTTCCATTCACCTTTTCTGGTTATTCTTTTTTCTCCCCAGGGAATATCCATCTGACATTTTAGGTATCTACTTGTTACATCAAATACTATACCCAGTCTTAGCATGCTTATTAGCTTAACACAGCTATGCTATTACAAGTGTAACTACGGCATGATTCCTCATGTATTATTCATTAGTAGGCTTATCAGAATTTTACAATATTTAGTTGCTAATAAAAATTAAGGTAAACAAACCGGTAATGAAAAGTTTGGGACATAAATAATTCATCAAGGGGAGAAGTTTAACATAATCCCTGGATATTGATGTGTGTGTGTGTGTGTTCATTATTATATTTAAAGGGACACATCTGTAGTAATTGCTTCATCTAGTCAACTGCAGGGGACAGGACAGAGTATTTCCCTAATGCACAATTGCCCAGATGTAGTTTGGAGTTTGGTGGTTTTGTTTTGGGCTTCTTATGAAGTATCATAGATTGGCCACAGCTGGAGATAGGACACCAGACACAGTGAACCAGTGCTTTGTTGTGGTACAGTACAGAGAATCCTCATTCTAGATGCTTGGCGTGAGTGTCTTGCTCACTTGTTCAGCGTCTATCTGATCTCTAGATTTGGAGTAGAGAAGGAATTTTTCCCCGATCAAATTGCCTAGAATGTAAGGGGTTTTTTGCTTTCCTCTGCAGCATGGGGCATTGTTTGCCTGCTGGAATCATCTGGGCATCTCTCATCTAATCAATTCCCTGTCATTGCAGAGCCATTGCAGAATCTCTCCCATTCTTTCTCTCTCAGTGGTACACAACAGTTTAGTTTCCTTAGGACAGAAATGTTTTTATCTAACTAAAGTCTTCGGACCTAATGTGAGAGTATTTGGGTTGTTAATGGCTTGTGATTTTCAGGAGGTCAGACTAGATGATATAATGGTTCCTTCTGACCTTAAACTCTACAAAATGATGTTAATTAAACAGCTGGTGCAAACTAAGCCTGGGATTTTCAAAGTAGCCTAAGAGAGTTTTAGGCATCCAAAGCCAATTGAAATTCAACTCTCTTAGGTTCTTTGGAAAAGCCCAATCTACATATAGTGTCTGTTACTGAGATACAGCATAGGCTACGTGCTAAGGGTGTGCTACACAGTTGTTAAACTTCCCCAAATCTATCAGTCATTAGCAAATTAGTTCATACACTGGGCCACGTTTTAAAAAGGATTTCATTTTAGCCCAGTGTCACCTGTCATTTGCACCTAGTCACTTGGGCCTGCAATTCGGGTAGATAACCACATCCTACCATGTAAATATTTATATAGTACCTTACCAAAACACAACATTACACATTAAATTTCACCACTGAAGAGAGGAGGAGAGAGAAAAGGAATCGCACATAACACACACAACAGATGTTAGTCACTACTGCAATATGTGCAGACGTTGTGGTGTAGAACCTTACTTATATGGAATGAAATCGAACAGAATAACTGGTACATATAACTTGTGTGTGCTAAACCAAACCTGCAAAGTCCAGTGCAAATTTGTGAAAGCTATGGGCAGCATGATTTACTTTTATTACATTTTGATTTGACACACTTCAGGCGAAGACCCAGACTCCATAGTCTAAAAGTGGACCCATTTTAAAGTCACTTTGCAACCAGTGCGAAAACCTAGCATGGACATTACTTACCCGGTGATGAGTATCACTTGCTTGGTAGTCACCAAAGAGTGGAAGATTACTTGCTAGATTGTACTTGCTACCCTCTTTGAATACACTGATTCTTTGGGCAGTCAGTTTGGCTGATGAATAAAACCTGGATTCTGGTGCCGCTCCAACCCTGTTGAAATGGTCCCCTGCCTCAAAGCTGTGGTGCAAAAAACGGTGAGGGGATTCTTCCTCTGGAGGCTCCAGTTCCTGCCCATCTTCAAAGACCTGCTTTAACACCCGGCCACTGTATCCCGAAGAGATTTTGAACCTCACTTTGCGGGGTCTTGCCTCATACCTCTGGCTTAGTTTCTTCTGAACCTCATCCATTGATACGGATTTCATGCAGCGTCTCCCAGAAATCGACCCAGCAAGGAGATCTTTGGGTTTACAAGAAAAGCCTCTTTATTTTCTCCCTACCGTGCAATGTATAATTCAGGGTTCCTATTAGGTCCTCTTGTGTTACAGTCAAGCTGACACCACTGTATTAAATATTGATGGATGCTCATGAAATGGAATGTAATTGTGGTGGTGAAATATAAGGTAGTTTCACTGAGCTCCTCTGAATGATGGATGAGCTGGTTTACAAATGCGAACAGGCGTTAACTCGGGAAGGATGAAATTAAACTGGGACACACCCGCACTCGGTCTATAGCCATGGGAAGCCACTCTCTATACATTGTGATCAGAATCATCCCAAATATGCCACACTGGCAGCTTTTTGGTAGTTTTCTGAAAAGGCTGAAAGTTATGAGGACAAGTTTGCATGAAAAACAATCCCTCTACTCAAATAGCATATGTACAGAGTTCTCCTCCCCATTCCTGCTTTGAAACCCTAGGAGTAAAAAGCTCTATTTCATTTTAATCCAAATGTGTTTCTCTTCAGTTTGGTGGAGATCTAATTAAGATCGTCTCTTTCTTTAGCTTTAAATCCCTATTTGTAATTCTCACTGGCTTGCTGGGCCTATTAACCATTCTGGTTTTGCTAGTCTATTTTGAAAGGCAATCTCTTGCTACAGTAGGACTTCAGATACCTCCCCGCACCACAAGAAACCCACGAGGCCTGTTTCTCCATTGCCCTGCACCTTGTGTGGTCATTTATGCCTGTACAGTGGGTCCGATGTGGTGCACTCACTTTGCACTACATAAGGTGAAAGGCATTGGAGGATCAGGCCCAAGATTCTCACGGCCTGAACTCTTTTCTTCACTCCACAACAACAGCAATTGCTGCAGCTCTTATGCGGCTATTTTTCCCCCAATGGCAGCTCAAACTGCAAGGCACTGGTAACAGTAGCAAATATCTACAATATCTGATAGGAGTCCTAGGGCTTGTCTTCACTTGAGCCGGCAGGGATCGATCTTTTGGTGATCGATTTATCGCGTCTCGTTAAGACGCAATAAATCGACCACCAGCGGCTCCCCTGTTGACTCCGGAAGTCCAGCTCATGAAGAGGCGCAAGCTGGAGTCAACGGGGGACCGCGCCGCCGACCGCCACCGCTGTGAGGATGGGAGGTAAGTCGGCTGTAGAGACGTCGATTTCAGCTACGTTATTAACATAGCTGAAATTGCATATCTACAGTCGATTTCCCCCCCTAGTGGAGACCAGCCCTTAGAATAGACTCCAAGTGAAGCATCTATAATGTCCTGACACTCACAATGCTCCCTACCCCTATTGCAGCTAGCAGCTCCTCATGTCTCTTGCCTTTCAAAAAGGCACTGTCAAGGATCTCTGCCTATGTCTTAGTAGCATGCACTTTGCTGCTCTGGTAAAGTAGGTATTAGGCCTTGCTGTTCCCATTCCCAGCTGTGCATTTTGGGCTTTTCTTTCATGTCCAGGGAAATGTATGCTAAGTAGCATGATGCATCAGCAGAACAACTGTCACCTGGCATTTAAAGATCCTATAAAAATCTACTTACATGAAGTACATGGAGCAATAGCTGCAATCTCTGCCTTTTTGCTTAGAATCCCTGAGATTACAGTAAACTGTCTTCATAATTAAATGTGATTTTATTGAGTGGTGCTTAAACTAAGCTTTCTGTCTGCATCCTTCCCTGACTATTTCGTATGGCTGAAAAACAGAGCTTTGTAAAGCAACATGTTCCCAATAGATACATTATATTATATTGTCATGACTACTTTATGAAACACTAGGAAAACAACTCAGGGACCTGCATATTAATGAATTACTAAGCATTCAAATGGTGCCTGGGGGAAAATTTGTACAGTAAAGACCTCCTAAAAGTGTAGCCCTGATGTATAGAAAGTGTCTTCCAGTGCGACAAGTGCTGTTTTAGTGAGTTCCTTTGCATTTCTGGAGCCTTGCAATATGCAAATGTTAAGGGAAAGGTGTTTACTCAGAGAGGTGAAATTCATCCCTTAAGAGTATAAGTGGGACATATAGTAGCAAACACACGAGGAACCAGTGGATAATGTTTTCAAAAGCACCAACATGACTTTCAATGAGATTTTAGCTCCTAACTCACTTAGGTGCCTTTGAAATTTTTCCTTGAGCACTTTTGAAAACTCTTCCCACTGGGCATATTTTAATACCCTACACTTTGATATCAAATGCAATTCATTGTTCATACATTATAAGAAACGTATTATTATTGCCCTGTATGGACTTTGGATACTTTGCTGAGCAAATTGGGTGCAGTTTCTCTTTATCATCTTTTTATTGTATTTGCTGTGTGTATTTAAGAAACTTCTAACAGTTAGGGTTTGAATTCTCAGAACTGGCCTTTTTAAATCACTCTGCTATCCTTGCACTGGAATAATGGTGCATTATTCCATTTTATTCCTTGGATAATGTGCTTCCAGCAAGAGGTGTCAAAATGGAGATGAGCAAATTTGGGATGCTTTTAGTTTTGCACAGTCAAAATGATGGTGATTTGTCTGGATCTGGATCCCATTTGACTGAAATTTGATACATTTTAAAGGATGTAGGGTTGAATAAATGACTCTGATTTTTGCCCATTTCTAGCCCTGGACTCCTTATACTCTAGCATTCTCCCCAAACCCCAGGACTTTCTCACCAGCACCACCTTTACCACTATGCCTGGCGGATACTAACCAACTTTTTAATAGGCTTTTCTTTGCAGTCACTAAATTTTAAAAGCTAACCTATACCTCTTTCTGAAGCCTTACCCTGTGAAAAGAAAATTTCCCAGTATTCCTGATCCCACAGGGATGAAGACAAGAATTCAGGAAGTGACTTACTTCCTTTTTAAGGACAGCTACTGGCAAAATCTGACATCCTTAAACTGACCCCACTATTCAGCCCATGATGGCTGACCTGTTGAGCCTGTGGAGTACCAGATTTGACCATGTCATTGTTCTGACACTCAGTGGATCAAAAACAGAAAAAGGTGACTTGTCTTTCAAACAGGATGAAACCATTTCACTTTCACTTCACATGTTCAGATTAGCAGAGGCCCTGGAGGTTTTTCACCTTCCTCTGCAGCAGGGGGCATGGGCCACTTGCTGGAGGATTCTCTGTACCTTGAAGTCCTTAAACCAAGATTTGAGAACTTCAATAGCTCAGATATAGGTGAGAGGTATATTGCAGGAATGGGTGGGTAAAATTTTGTGGCCTGCATTGATCATAATGGTCCCTTCTGACCTTAAAGTCTATGAGACCCATTGAAGCTAATTTTGCTGAAGATATGTTGATTAATTTTTGAATTTTGTATTATCTCATTTTTTGTATTATCTCATAATACCAGAGCATGTATTTAGGGAATGACTCATCTCAGACTTCCCTATACCCACCTGCCCAAGGAAAGCATAAGCACAGCAGATTCTGGGAGCCATCTTCTCTGCCGCGGAAGGGGGCTTCCCATTATTGTAGATGGGCTCAGACTTGAACCAGAAATCCAGCATGTGTGCTATACCAAGGAGAGTCGTTTCCTAAACACAGGTTTCAGAGTGGCAACCGTGTTAGCCTGAATCAGCAAGAACAACTAGGAGTCCTGGTGGCACCAAGGTGCCACAAGAACTCCTCATTGTTTTTCCTAAACACAGTGATTCAGCATATTACACCTCTGTTTGGCAGCAAGGAAAACCCTGTAAAACATTTTTCCATTTCAGGTTAACCCAACAGACATCGTTCTGAGTTTTTTAGCAGTAGCTGAAGCAGTAAAATGTTCACTCTGGCTCCCGTTCTGCATCCATTAGTCAATGGGAGCATTGCCATTGATTTAATGGGCCAGATTTTACTCATGCTGAGTAGTATTACTCTGCATATATCCATACTGAAGAAAATGAGCCAACTGGCAGAGTACAGTACTCCTCTAAGTAAGGGTGGGCAACATTTGGCCCAAAGAGAGAAGGATCAGATCCTTTTTCGTTCAAGTAAAATGAACCAGAAGAAATTTGTACATTCATTACTAATTTCAGCAAACCACAAACTGAGCCGGAACTCTGCCATATGCTCCATGAATGAGACCCCCACTAGACTAGGGAGAGATGAAACAATGTACACAATTTGCACACAATGTATCATAAAAGACATCCTCCTAGTGCAATGAGATTGTGATGTTTACAGAACAAGTGCTGAACCTAAATCTTAATGTTAAATTGGGGGTTTTCCTACCTGAATACAGCTGCTTTGCGTGAACTAGGTCTTCCGCTTAAAACATTTGCCCAGTGCTAGATTAGAGAGCTGAGGTGATATCCAAAGAAGCAAAGTTGATCTAAGCTTATAGAATGTTGAATATAATCACTAACCCCACCAAGGCACACTTTGCTGTAGCCACATAAAAATCACCTTTTAAATGTATATAAATATCTTTCATCCAAATATGCTCCCCAAATAATACAGTATCAGCAGCCACTTCTGAAATAGGAAGGAGGCATAAACAGTGCAAAGTACAGTGCAGATGAGTGCAGGTAGAGGACATTTAGGCTAAGAACATCACTGCAAGCTTTACCCTTACACAGACTGTCATGGGACCTTTAAATGTTCACACATCAGGACTCAGAACTCTAGATGAGCACATAATTTATTCAAAAATTATAATTACTTTTTATTGCTACTACGAAAGGAGCAACCAAGAATCCGTATCCCTTTGTGCTAGGTATTTTACAGAGTCAAAGGGTACGGCTGTGTTTAAATGAAAGGTGTGATTGCAGCATGTGTTGACATGCCTTTAATCTAACTAGCTCAAACAACAAGGACAGTGAAGCCATGGATGGCTCCAAAGTCAATGAGAGCTGCAGGCACTCTGCCTCTTTTGCAGACAGAAAACTGATCACCCTTCACAATGCACTTCTGCGCATTTCCCCCATAAAAAAGGGGCTTCCCCCCTTTGAAGCAAAGTGTTATGTGAAATTTCACAAGAGTAACAGCAAAAGGTCCCAAAACAGTGCATAAGAACCAAGGGAAACTGGGCAGAGCGTGGCACTGCCAAAAGGACTCATGCTTTTCTTTCTCACAATGAAAGTGTCACAAAAGCAAAATCCCAGTAGTTGCAAGTAGGTGGCTTTTCTCCTGCTATAGAGCCTAATAACTATTGTATGTACTACTGAAATTGACAGTCCATCTGAACAAAAAGACACACGCTCACCACATGCCCAAACCAAAGCTCCCTAAAGCGCACCTTCTGCTAAGATTTTTGAAAGTGTGGCTATTAGTCTCCCATTTTCCTGACAAGTTTTTATGGCAACTTCTTACTATATAGTGGGAGCACATTTGCAGCTACAACACATAGGCTTAAAGACACTAAGAAACTGAAATCCGTGAAAATTACTTCAAAGTGGCAAGAAACCCAACTCAGAAAACACATCGGCGCTAATTAAACAACAGTCAGAGAGCTGAAGTGTTGGATCCTATTTGAGTGTTTCTGAGAACATGTAAATTCCTTTAGTGTACGCAAGGAGGAGCAAGGGAAGGGAAATGTAAACTGCTTCAGAGTTCAGCAATGACCTGCATACAAGCATAGAGAGAATGCTGCCAGCTGGCTAGCAAGAAGGAAATTCTGATATTCTTTATCTTTAAAATAAATGCCTCTAAAGAGATCTACCTTTCCCTCAGCGTGAGAGTGGGCATCTGTGAAAAACAAAATAAGCTCCATCCTTTGCAAATGGCTGTGTGTGTGTGAACTGAATGCACACTCCTGGGCTTTGATTGATCCTCCAGCATGATGGACCCTCTCCACCCACCTGAGTAGCAATCTGCTTTTTTGATTTCTCTCCCCACTGAACTCCTGATTCAGCCTGGGGCAGCTGATTAGAGGAGCCCAACAAATAGTGTTTCTGCCACTCTCACAGCCATGCTATAAAAACCTGCCTTCCCTCTGTGTGCCTTTCAAGCTTAATTTTAATTTTGTTCACACAAATTAGTTTTTACACAGCCCTCAGTCAGGGAGGTGGACATCAAAGGATATTTCTACCTTGCTATTAGAGGTGTCTTGCAGCTCAGGTAGCACACCCACACTAGCTTGATATATTTAGCTATTCTAGCCAATAGCAATGAAGCTGTAGTGGCATAGGCTTTCGTGTGGGCTGTACAAAGGACTCTGGGTAGATGGCGGCAGCCGGCACCCCCACATCTACACTACTATTTTTAGTCATGCCAGCTAGTAACTAGCTAGATGAAAGCTAGCACAGATAGGCCTACAATCACACCTCCAATTGTGCTATAGACAAACCCTGAGTGACATCAGTTGTGTTGGCATGTTACTGCAGCCACAAAACCAGGCATCAGGCTCAGGCCTGCTTTCAAAATCAGATACTCCAATCTATCAGTTTCTCAGTGACGTGCTCCGCTGTGAGTAAATTGTGTTAGCAGAACAACTGCTTATTAGCGAGGTTCTAGAGCAGTTTCCATAACCAGCATGGACATCTACTTTTTCTGAGGACCAAGCCTAGCCCTTAAATCAGGGGTGGGGAACCTCCGGCCCAGGGGCCTTATATGGCCCGCCAAAGCATTCCATCCGGCCCGCGCGCGTCCCAGGCCGGCGGCTCCCCGAGGCGCTTCCCGTCCCCTTCGCCGAGCCGCCCCCGCCCGGGGCAGCTCCGCGCTCAGCGAAGAGGCCAGGAAGCGCCTCGGGGAGCCGCCGGCCAGGGACGCGCACAGGCCACCAGGCGGGGGGGGGAGGAGTGGCCCCCGAATGACATTGTAAATCTTCAAATGGCCCTTGGCAGGAAAAAGGTTCCCCACCCCTGCCTTAAATGGTGTGGATTTAGGGCATGATTCTAACGTGATGTCCCGAAAATGTAACCTCTCTATGCCAGTCAGGGAAACTATGTTAGAATCTTGCCAAATACAGTATATTTTTCAACCATGTGCCTCGGGGGCCTGGAAGCCCAGGAACCAAGACAGTGGGGTAACTGTCAGGGAACTGGGGGAGCACTGTTTGTCACTGGAAAGCCATGCACAAGGACTGTAAATAAAGGACACTTGGGTGAAACACTGAGGCAGGGCCGGCGACAGGGGGGTACTACGGGTAAAGCTGTACCGGGCCCCGGACTTTAGGGGGGCCCCGGTACAGAGCAGTACCTGTAGTCATCCCCCCTTGTCCTGGAGAGCGGGGAAGGGGCGGGGAGGGGGCGCGACTCTCCTCCAGAGCGGACGAGCGCACATCCCCGGCAGGAGCGGTGAGCCCGGCCGGCGGCAGCGGTACAGTCCGGGGGAGAAAGTGCGCGGGGGGGGGGAGCAGCAAGGGCGGCTCGCGCTGCCGCCAGCCGCTGTCAGCTGGGGGGGGGGGAGCACCGGCTGGGCTGGGGGGGGGCCCAAATTTCTGTCGCCGGCCCTGCACTGAGGAATGGTGTAAAGTCCTTTATTGGGAGCAGAGAGAACACAGGACCGGCCTTGACCCCGTGACACCCCATTACAATCCTCCCACTCAGAGCTTTTCACTGTGTGGTCAGGAACTATAGTTTTCCAATTAATCAACTTTTAAAAACATGCTTCCTTCAGTGGCCAATCTTCCATTTTAAACAGAAGTCTGGGCATTAATATAAGAATTGTTGTGCTTCTGTTGGCTAGAAACACCTGGGAACCATAAACAGTGATATATTGTTGCAAATAATGCTCTCATTTGCATCTGTGTTTAATTAGGAACTGAAGTCTGCGGGCAGACCTGTGCAAAGAATTGCTGAGGAGAGCTGAGACCAGCCTGCAGAAGCTGGTTAGACAGCTGCTCATGTCTGTTGCTTCTTGGAAACCTGTTCTTTTCTTAATAAAGGTTATCTGTATAGGTTAAGACTTTGTTAGGCAATTCCAGAGGGTTATTTTGTAATTCTTCAGTGCACAAAAGGGGGGGGGGAATGACAGGAGGCAGAAAACAGAGAAAGAGATGGGGCCTTAACTGGCAGAAAAAGGAAGAGGCTGGCAAGAAGAAAAACTAACAAGCCCTCTCACCTCTGCTTCCTATCACAAGCTTTGGGTATTAGTGCAATTAGTACAACCCATCCCGAGACCTGCCAAAAGTGCTGCAGTTCTGAAGATGACATCTGAGAAAAGCTCACAACACAGCTGAAAACTGGTTTGGGGGTAGGGAACAATAGGCACCTATACAAGAAAAATCCCTGAATATCAGGACTGCCTTATAAAATTGGAACATCTGGTTACCCTATGCTCAGAGAAGCAATGGCTGCAGAATAGCATAAGAAATGTGAGGTAGGCAGTTATGGATTAAACCGGAGATGTTTGCAGTGGATTGAGTTTAGACTGGGATTACAGTCTAGATGTAAGGCCAAATGAGAGGGAGATTTTAGGGTTTGGGTTCAACAGTGACAAAATCTCAGGAACTGGTCTCCCTACATTTTAATTTAAGTCACATCCAATCCCCTACAAGACTTTTTGGGATGGGAGAATGCATTGTGGCCCAGATCCTCAGAAGTGTGTAAGCATTAGGATTGCCAACTTTCTAACTGCACAAAACCGGACACCCTAGCCCCACCCTCTTCTCCGCCTCTTCCCCAAGATCCTGCCCCTGCCTCCTTTGAGTCTCAGCTCCCATTCACTCCATCCCCTCTCCTGCTCACTTTTCCCCCCAACCTTCACACACTCACTAATTTTCACCAGGCTTGGGCAGAGGGTTGGAGTGCAGACGGGGATGAGGGGTTTTAGGTGTAGGAGGGGGCTCCAGGCTGGAAGGGTGGGGCCGAGGTGGCGCTCACCTCAGGTGACTACCCACAAGTGGCAACATGACCCTCAGCTTCTAGGCAGAGACATGGCCAGGAGGCTCTGTGTATTGCCTCTGCCCACAGGCCCCACCCCCACATCTCCCATAGGTGGCGGTTCCCAGCCAATGGGAGCTGTGGAGTCTACATTTAGGGCGGGGGCAGCACACGGTGTCCCCGTGGTCATCCCTCTGCCTAAGAGCTGAGAGACATATCACTGCTTCCAGAACCTGCACAGCGCCAGGTAGGGAGCCTGCCAACCCCACACCAACTGGACTTTTAACAGCCCAGTTAGCAGTGCTAACCAAAGCTGCCAGGGTCCCTTTTCAACTAGGTGTTCCAAAGGAAAACCAGATACCTGGCAACCCCAGTAAGCAAGGGTACTGGAACAATTTTTGTAGTGGGGGTGCTGATAATGACCTTGTGATGAGCTGCCCACATTAAATTCTCCAGAAATGTTTTGAACACAATCAGTTGGTTTTCTCTTTTTTTCCTGCAGGTAAATTTCCCTGCTAGTGAGGGGGATTTTTACGGTTTGTCCAAATAAACCCCTCAACAATCATTAAGAAATGATACAGTCAAAGAAACAAAGTCAGCTGGTCATCACCAGGGCCTAGTCAGAACTTGCTTTCCCACGGAATGAAGGAAGAACGGCCAACAACTTATATTATTGTTTTATTTATCTTAAAAGGGGACAGAAGAGAATGATATAGAAGGCCGGGTTCTTTTCCATAAGCAGGGGTAAGAAAGAAGCCAAAAAAATAGAAAGAGAAATAAAGCATCTGGCATTGAAGTAGGAGCTTGACCTAGGCTTATCTGCTCCTATGGTTCTTACCCCTTTCAGTGTCCACTCCATCATCCTGGCCCATGAGCTTCTATACCTACTCCCTCCCTCAAGAGAGCTTCCTTACCATCCCTTCCCAGGTGCCCCAGCCTCCCTCATCCCAATGCCAACTCCTTACCCCTCTCTGCTGGCATGCTTCGAGTCTGTTTCTCTGTCCCACTTTCTGGTCTCTGGCATGGAGAGGAGCAAGAGCTTCAGCTGCTGCAGTTTCAGCACATTGAGGACCCAACCTGCAGAGCAGGACCCAGCTGCTACACCAGCAATGCTCTCGGCCACATGACCTGCACCGCTGGTCTTTCTCTTGCCAAATGAAGTACTTTAATGTGTGAACGCTGCCCTCTACTGGATTAAATGAGACCTGCTCAAAGGCATGGCATAGGCCCTCTACTGTTAACAACTAATGGAGCCTCAGCATTGCCAACCCCAAGTGTTCAAAAATTGAGTTCGCCTCCCCACCCCCAAATCAAGAGATTGGTTTAAAAGTCATAATATATTAAATATTAAATTTGGTGTTCTCTTTATTTGCTTTTGAGTTCTGTTCTGCTGCTGTCATAAAGTCCCAAAGAAGCCAAGCTATGCAGCATGTGGCAATGCTGAAACAACAGGGAGCCACTAGCTATGGATTTGTTGCAGTATATACATATTATTTTAAATATCCAGATGAAAATCAAGATCACCTCTGCCCATCTTGGCTGCACAATATCCTAATTTCATTCCACTTTCAACAATCTCCAACATGCTCTCTCAAGGGAGTATTATTTACAGTTTGTTTTAAAATAATACACTCCCTTCTGGACAGATGCCAACCTATACCAATTCTATTCTGAACTGACCTCTATATGGTTTACATTACATTCGCAAATGTCCACTGAAGATAGATTGAAAAGATTATTATTAGGTGTCAAATATAATACTTGATTATTAAACATTTATTGAGGTTCAATAACTCTTTAATACACACACACATACATGTCATCTAGCTGCTGCTAAGACATATCTATATATATAAAAGTCAAATGGTGTATGTATGCGTATATGTATGTATGTATGTGCGCTTACTCCTTCCACACCGTTTGAGCTAGGAACTTGAAATTTGGTACAGTTAGAGGTCTTAGGGTCCTAATCAGGGTAAAAGTGGAAAATTTTTCAAATCTCACCTCTGACGCCAGGGGTCAGAGTTGCAGTATATACATATTATTTTAAATATCCAGATGAAAATCAAGATCACCTCTGCCCATCTTGGCTGCACAGGGGGTGAAATTCTTTAAAGCCCATTTACATCAGCTGGGCAGCTGCTGTTCTCGGTGACATAGTTATGATGTCATAATACCCCCTCCAACGGACCCTGCGCTTGCTCAGCTCTCTGCCCCCTCCCCCCTCCAACGGATCCCGCACTTGCTCAGCTCTCTGCCCCCTCCCCACTCCGACGGACCCGAGTTGGGTTTGGTCAGAGGGTAAGTGAGGTGGGGGTGTCGGGTTTGGTCGGGGGGTAAGTGAGCCGGGGGGTGTTGGGTTTGGTCTGGGGGGGTGGGAAGGTGTCGGGGTGGGTGAGGGGTGAGGTGTGGGTGTTGGGGTTGGTCAAGGGGTGTTGGGTTTGGTGGGGGGGTAAGGTGGGGGTGTTGGGTTTGCTTGGGGAGGTGAGGAGGGGGGTCGGGGTTGGTCGAGGGGTAAGTGAGGTGTGGGTGTCGGGTTTGTTTGTGGTGGTAGGTAGGGGTGTCGCGTTTGGTTGGGGGGGAAAGTGAGGTGGGTGTGTCAGGTTTGGTCTATGGGGGGTGAGGCGTGGGTGTTGGTCAGGGGGTGTTGGGTTTGGGTGGGGGCATGAAAATGTGAGTCGGGGTTGGTCGAGGGGTAAGTGAGGTGTGGGTGTCGGGTTTGTTTGTGGTGGTAGGTAGGGGTGTCGGTTTTGGTTGGGGGGAAAGTGAGGAGGGTGTGTCAGGTTTGGTCTACGGGGGTGAGGTGTGGGTGTTGGTCAGGGGGTGTTGGTAGGGGGTGACGTGGGGGTGTTGGATTTGGGTGGGGGGGTGAAAATGTGAGTCGGGGTTGGTCGAGGGGTAAGTGAGGTGGGGGTGTCGGGTTTGGTCGGGGGGGTGAGGTGGGGGTGTCAGGTTTGCTCTCTGCCCCCTCTCCCCTCCAACAGACCCCGCACTCGCTCAGCTCTCTGGCCCCTCTCCACCTCCGACGGACCCGAGCAACGCCTGGTATTTTCGCTAGTATATATATATATGAGAATCAATTGATATATGTTTAATATTAAGACGGTCAATTTTTTTGTCAAAACAGCTTTTAATGAAAAATATCATTCTCATTGAAGTTGACATTTTTTAAAAGATTCTATTTTAATAAAAATTTGTCATTCGTGAAAAAAAATGAAGTCACACATTTTGATCATTTTGAATTTTTTTTTGTTCCGAAACTAATTTAATTACATATATTAAAATTTTAAAAAATATCAAAACTGGAACTAATTGGGTTTTAATCAAAATGAAACATTTCAATCAAAATGATCAAAAATAGGGTTTTGGAATTTTGTTTCACAGCAAATTTTGTAAAATTTTGGTTTTGTTTTGGATGACAAAAAATTAGGAAATCATGGAAACTCCCACAAGATGAAAAATCTGATTCCTGGCCAAGTCTACTTAACGTGCAGCGTAACCTTTTGTATTAAATCTAAAGTGAATACAGACATGCAACTCCTTCTATTAAAGAACATGGCCAATTACTGATTTCTCCAACTATGCCTTATTCTAAAGAAGTCACCATAGAGAGACCCAAGTCACCGAACCCTTTTCACCAAAGAGTAATCTCAACACTTGATATTACAATGTGGAAATATTTCCAAACCTTCTTTTCATTGTGTTTAGCTTTACAACAGACAGACAATGCACTATTAAGGAAACAGGCACCACCGTGAGGAGCTTACCTAAGATCCCTGTGCCACTTAAGGCCCCCTGGAGTCCTATTTTGACTTCAGTGGAACTATCACATGAACGAAGCTACGCATATGCTTGTGCTTTGCATGATTGGGCCTCAGTTAATCTGTGACTAATAGCAGCTACAGAAACAAAATTTTCTTTCTATGAACATTCACAGGAACAGAACTTTGCTAGCAGAAAGTTCACACTATATCAAGAGAGGGGGAGGCGAAGCCAAAATTTTTGCTAACAATATTTTTTACTGTTTCCCCAATTCTGCACTGAAGCCACCACAATTACACAGGCAGACCATTTTGTGTTTGGCTCTGATAATTATGATATACAATAAACTATGAAATATTGGTTTGGGATTTGGGAGTTTCTGTTCTCTTCTGTCCAGGTGCCTCTATTGTGTTCATTACTGTGCTTTCGTGCTGTCCTGTTATATTATTATCTATATATATAAAAGTCAAATGGTGTATGCGTGTATGCGTGTATGCGTGTATGCGTGTATGTATGCGTGTATGTACGTGCACTTACTCCTTCCACACCGTTTGAGCTAGAGACTTGAAATTTGGTACAGTTATAGGTCTTAGGGTCCTAATCAGGGTAAGAGTCGAAAATTTTTCAAATCTCACCTCTGACGCCCCCCAGGGGTGAAATTATGTAAAGGCCAATCACATCAGCTGGGCAGCTGCTGTTCTCTGTGACATAGTTATGATGTCATAATACCCCCTCCAACGGAACCTGCATTCGCTCAGCTCCCTTCCCCCTCCCCCCTTCAATGGACCCCGCACTCGCTCAGCTCTCTGCCCCCTCCCCACCTCCGACGGACCCGAGTTGGGTTTGGTCGGAGGGTAAGTGAGGTGGGGGTGTTGGGTTTGGTTGGGGGTGAGGTGGGGGTATTGGGTTTGGTCAAGGGGTGAGGTGGGGGTGTCGGGTTTGGTCGTGGGGGGTAAGTGAGCCGGGGGTATTGGGTTTGGTCTGGTGGGGTGGGAAGGTGTCAGGGTGGGTGAGGGGTGAGGTGTGGGTGTTGGGGTTGGTCAGGGGGTGTTGGGTTTGGTGTGGGGTAAGGTGGGGGTGTTGGGTTTGTTTGGGGGGGTGAGGAGGGGGGTCGGGGTTGGTCGAGGGGTAAGTGAGGTGTGGGTGTCGGGTTTGTTTGTGGTGGTAGGTAGGGGTGTCGCGTTTGGTTGGGGGGGAAAGTGAGGTGGGTGTGTCAGGTTTGGTCTACGGGGGGGTGAGGTGTAGGTGTTGGTCAGGGGGTGTTGGTAGGGGGGTGATGTGGGGGTGTTGGGTTTGGGTGGGGGGTGAAAATGTGAGTTGGGGTTGGTCGAGGGGTAAGTGAGGTGGGGGTGTCGGGTTTGGTCGGAGGGGTGAGGTGGGGGTGTCAGGTTTGCTCTCTGCCCCCTCCCCCTTCCAACGGACCCCGCACTCGCTCAGCTCTCTGCCTCCTCCCCACCTCCGACGGACCCGAGCAGCGCAGGGTATTTTCGCTAGTAGCAAATATAATGCATGTATGAGGCATGCATGTTTTATAGTCTATGCTGTATGTCCAGTATCCTTTGCCAGAATACAGCAGCTATGTACAGCTGGTTGCACTGGCCACATTCCAGACCAACATGACACATTGTCCTTCCAGAAGCACAGTGAGCTCACCCAAATTTCAGCTTCCAAAAGTGTGAGACGGCTACTAACACAGACAACTAACCCCCAGCCTTCTCAGCCTAGGTATGACTTTTGAACTTTGGAAGCACAAGTAGGATCTTCGGTTGCTTGTCAGCCTTCAGAGACAACAACAATAGCAGGTCTGTATTCTGTGTTTGAGAGTGGGTAGGAGGACAAGTTGTTAGATCTATAATTTGTAGCAGCTTGGAAGAAGCACCCCCTCTCCCTGCCGTCCACAAGCTAAAAAAAGAGCCAGAGTTCTATGATTTCCCCAGAGGAGGAGGAGTGTGACATCCATTTACAGTACACAACATAACAACAGGCTTTTTCTATATTCCCAAGTGAAATGCTGTCATGCACATGTCCTCTGCCTACTCCCCCCGCCCCTCCCCCATCACCACCCACCTCTTTCTGACACACATACTTTTAATATGTGACACCACCCATACATAGCTCCCTTGGTTACAGCCCTGTGTTGAGGGCTATGCAGAGGTATTCTGGAACTCATGTTTATGCAGAGAGTGCAACATATATTCCCCAATCAGCGAGCAAGCACTGTAGTGTCAGTTCATTGGGCCAGCTACAACCCAGAGGGCACAAGGAAGAAGAAGCCCCTGGGCTGGAGAGGGTCTGAGGATTGTGGCTGATTGCACAAGAGAGACAGAGTAGCATTTGGTGGAGGCTCACTTTACCTATTCAAACCACTCGGCAAGCATTGTTGTCATTACAGGCAGAGCGCAGAGAGACTCCTCTAAGTTAATGCTCAAGCATTTCCTTTCCATATATTTCTCAGACATTTCCATTTGGGACTGAAATCATCCACATTTATGCTCAGCTGAAGGGTGAATTTTTTGGGGCAGTTTGATGCCTGTGCCATTTTTTACTCATTGAGGACAAAAAGTGGGCAGTACAGTTTGAGGGATTTTTTTAAATATTTGCAACTTAAAAATAAGAAAAGAAAAAGACAAAATTCTTTTGTCTCTCTCGTTTCAGTAGAGTGTTGAAATATGGGGTCAAATCAATTTGAAATACCTATCTCTAGACACAGGAACATAGTCTCTGTATCTGTGGAACTCACTGGGATGTGGCCTTGAGAAAATCTGTTTTGATTTGGCAATGTACAAAGGCTTTAAAAAAAAAACCAACCACTTTGCCCGTGTGCACCGATTGCTGTTTTACAATAGCATGATTTTCACTAATCACCTCCCAGTGTTCCATTAACACTGAGCATGGAGATCTATAATCACTGAATGGAATTTCACATTTTATATGATCTCTCCATGTTTTTTTAACTCCACTCACACAAGCATATGAAGTTTGAGTGGAATTTTTGTTTTTAATATGTAGCAATGAATATACATTATGATATGCAAAGCTGCCTATGAGGCAAGGCTGAACACAGAGGGAGGTCAATTGATCTCGGTTCTGTTCCTGACTCTGCTGCTGACTGCCTGTATGACCTTGAAAAGGCACACAACCTGTTTTCCTATTCTGTAAAATGGGGATGATGATATCCAGCAATATATTTTAAGTGCCAAGTATCATGATCTTTTACTGGACCAACTTCTATTGGTGAGAGAGACAAGTTGGTCCAATTGGTCCAATTGGCTATTACTTCCCCCACCAATCTGGCTACAACAACACAAGTATTATTATGTAAGACATTGTCTCATAACATCAGAATGTAGGGATGGTCAATGAAAAGGTGGTAAATTCAAAATCCATAAAAGGATATGTATTTTTCACACAATGTGTGAATAAACTGTGGAACTCACTGCCACAAAATATCATTGAAGCCTAAAACTCAGCAAGATGCAAAAAAAGGACTTACTATTTATATGGTTAAACAAGAATATCCAGAGTTACAATAATTAATGCTGATTAATTTTGGAAGAGAGCTATTAAACCTCATGCTTCAGATTTTAAACACAAACTCCAATGCCTACTCCCATCCTAACCCTTAATGGGATGGCAGATTATCCTACACTGATTTAGTGCAAGATGGGTTTTTTGCACCTTCTTGTGATGCATTTGGTGCTGGCCACTGTTAGTGGTGGGATACTGGAAAGATGGACCTCGGCTCTGAATCAGTGTCCCTGTTCCTATGTCATGGAACATACTCACAAGGATGTGCAGAAATCTTGTAGAGTTCTTCAAGGAAAGACTTCACATAACACTGATAAGGACATTTTGGGGTGTTGTAGTTTATCTTTACAACACCCCAGTAGGGTAGACAAAGGCATGACACCCCAGTGGCATTGACAGCCTAGAGAAAACAAAGGTGGCGCCTGCTGCAATGACTTAGCTCATTAAGCCTTGACAGTCAGCAGGGCATTGTCCTGCTTCTTAACAACAACAATCCTTTCTCCTTGTGGGAGTGGGAAGACAAATTCCTAGGAAGCTGGGCGTGTTCATTCTGTCCTCAGTAACTGACTTTTAACTGAGGTAACAAAGTCCTGTGGCACCTTAAAGACTAACTATACTTAGTCTTTAAGGTGCCACAGGACTTTGTTACCTCTGCTATTCCAGACTAACACGGCTACCTCTCTGATTCTTGACTTTTAACTGTTCTTTTTGGGAGGGCAGAAACCTTCACTAGCAATGATGCATCTGGAAATGCAGAAGGGACATAACATGTATGTTTTGGGACTTGTTTATTTGATCTAGTTTCTGAAAAAGCCAGCTGAGTGCACTAGAGACAGAGGGAAAAGGCCAAAAGATATCTGCCAGAAAACCATAAAGTTCATGTGCAAAGACTTGTGACTACAGGAAATTGTGACAACAATCTGCTTGAACTCTAGGTACATTGAAGCAGAATGGTGATTCCTGCCCTAACTGTGGTTTCCCAAAATGAAAGTTTTACAACAGAGAAAGTTCAATGTAAAGAAGAACACAGTTTGCTTTGACTTTAGGAGTATACGTTGTCATTCAGTGTAACCCAGACATTTAAAAAATAGACAGAACGGCTGGGTGCTGGAAACAAGACCAGACGTTGTGATAACCACAGGTCATTTCTCCCAGCTTCTTCTTGCCAGGATGCTGCCATGCCTTCCGCTCCTGTTAACCCCAATGGGAGCTGAAGGCCCAGAGCACCTCACAAGCACTAAGCATGTTGCAGGCCCAGGATCATTGTTAATTATAACATAAGTATCAACTGGAAGTTTTAAAATGAAAGGGAAGGCCTGAGATTTATAGCTCCAGACACATAATTATAAGAGGAACATTGCTAAATCAACAGGCAGCCATGAAGTTCTAGGCTAATAGGATGAGCATGGTGCTGGGAGCCAGTCAAATCTTGTGTTCTAATCCCAGATTGACGCTGATTTGCTGTGTGACCTCATGGCAATGTATCCACAGCTTCCTAGTTTCCCCAGATACAAAATGGGGATAATAGTTATGTACCTCACAGGGATGTTACCTGCATTAAATACTGTTGGGAAGGTGCTTTGAAGATTAAAAGCATTATATAAAATGCAAAGTATGATTATTATTAATATTATAGTAACACCCATATACTCCAGTTGAGATCAGGGTCCCACTAGGCAATTGACAAACTCTTGGTAAGAGAAAGTCCCTGCTCCTGAGATTTTACAGTCAAAATATACAAACCAGACAAGGGTGGGGAAAGTGATTTTATAGGTGGGGAACTGAGCCACAGAAATATTACACGCCATACCGAAAGCCTAAGTATATATTGTCATTTCCATGTGACTGCAATCTTTATAGGTGCTTCCAACAGCAGACAGTTTAAAAGAGGAGATGTCTGAGTAGTCTATTGCCACAGAACTGCAAAGAACACTTGCCATATTAAAGGGCCCAATCCTGCAAGACATTTGTGCTACTTTGCCCCCGCATAAAGCAGTGGGAATTGTGGGAATACCTCATTTTACAGGATCAGACCCAGTTTCAGGTTAGCTTTTCAGCCATCAGAAACCTTCATTCCAATTGTTTGAACCAAATTAGAAAGATTTACAAAGGGAAAAAGTAGTAACTGGGTTGGGATAGAGTCTTTACAATCTAGATCCTTATTTCGGAGGCTTTTATATTCAGTCCCAAGTGCAATTTTACCACTATAGCCAAAGCAGATGAGAGGTTGCATGTGGCTTAAGAACAATTAAAATGGATTTATTAACAAAGTCAAAATCTATTGGGGGGGGGGGGAATTAGCGCTATACAGTGTGAATGCATGTGCACCTGCCCCTCCCCACTCCTTATTTTCAGAGGTGCTGAACACCTGAAGCTCTCATGAACCATACTGGACATGTGGATGATCAACACTACTGAAAGTCAAGCCCATATTATATACCCATGTATGCCGGAGAGATGGGGGGAATATATGAGTGGGGCATAAAAACTCACCAGAAACACTGGATAGAACTGGACTGAAAACAATAAATCTTGAATGTTCATTTAGAAACATGCAATTGAGGTATGACAGGAATTTGTGGGGGCAAAAAAATCTATTTCGCTTTTCCTTGTATCTGGTTTCTTCAATACAGGGCAGGCCATTATTCCCCTTGCTACAAAGGTGGTGCATCAGGATATTAGAGAAAAAGCTGGCATCTAAAGAGGAGGCCAGCTGATAAAACAAGGGACACTGATCCCAATAGCACAAATTAACCATGAACTTCTTTTCCTTGCCTTCCTGTTCCATTTCCAGATAGCACATTTTGTTATGACTTGGAACTAGCAGATAATTAGGGGAGCACTAATTATTATATGATGGCTTGTTGAACTGAAAAATGAGGAACTGTTTACTTAAATGGTATATGCTGTTATTGTAGGACTCAGTCTTTCTATGTACTGAGCCTCCACCAATCCCACTGAAGTAAAGGGAAGACAAGAGTGCTCACCTCCTCAGGAGTGCTCAGGATAGAACCTAGCAAAGTGGAAAATCTGCTAAATGATCCCTAAGCATATTGGACCCAATCCTGCTCTTATTAGAGTTAAGTGTAATATGCCCATTGACTTCAGTGGGAGTAGGAGCAGACCCATTGGCTCATGGGAAAAGGCCACTAACAATTCTGAACCCAAGTATTGCTAGAAAAAGGAAGTGTGGGCTGAAGTAGTTTCCATGGAGCACCTCTGAAGTCACTTGCAGTCCGGGATGAGGCGAAAGCGAAGACTCATTCCCATCCAACCCACTTGTGGAGATACCCAGCACAGAGCTTGCTACCCCAGGTCTAAAACTCTCTGGGCTTGATTCTTCGGTCTGTCCAATCTTCCTAGTCCAATACAGTAAACCCTCGATTTAACGGACCTCGATTTAACGGACTTTGGATGCAACGGACAAAATTTCTGATGAATATCAGAATGTGACCCCTCCCTGCTGCGGCCCTGGTCCCCTTCCCTGGCGGCCGTCTGCTGGCTCCCCACTGCCACCCCGGTCCCGGCAGCAGGCGGGCTGGCTCCTGGTTCCCGGCTGCCACCCGGGTCCCAGCTGCTGGCGGGCTGGCTGCCGGCTCCCAGGTCCCGCCAGCGGGAGGGCTGGCTGCCGGCTCCCGCCCGAGTCCCGCCAGTGGGTGGGCTGGTTGCCGGCTCCCACCAGGGTCCCGCCTGTGGGTGGGCTGGCTGGCTGCTGGGTCCCGCCTGCGGGCGGGCTGCCAGTTCCCGACTCCCGCCCGAGTCCCACCAGTGGGCGGGCTGGCTGACGGTTCCTGGCAGCCGGGACCCGGGCGGGCTGGCTGACGGCTCCTGGCAGCCAGGACCCGGGTGGGCTGGCTGACGGTTCCTGGCAGCCGGGACCCGGGCGGGCTGGCTGACGGCTCCTGGCAGCCAGGACCCGGGCGGGCTGGCTGACGGCTCCTGGCAGCCAGGACCTGGGCGGGCTGGCTGACGGCTCCTGGCAGCCAGGACCTGGGTGGGCTGGCTGACAGCTCCCGGCTGCCGCCTGGGTCCCGGCAGTGGGCGGGCTGTGGAGCTGCCGCCCCGGTCCTGTGGCGGTCGGGCTGCTGCTCCGACAGCTCATTTTTTAAATTATTATTAAATAACGGACTTTTTGATTTAACGGACACCCCCTCGCCCGAATTAGTCTGTTAAATGGAGGTTTTACTGTACTATGATAATACAAATAAAGATGATGCAAGAGAGCTCAGGTACATTTGGGTCTAAAAATGAGTCCTATGTACCTCCAAATGAGAATAGGTGCAACGTTAGTTATGAAACCTAGATTCAATCAGAAGTGACTAAAACATACCCTAGTAACGGGTTTTTTTAAGTTCTGGTGACTACAATAGGATTTCCACATTCATAGCAACAACAGGATACGGCCCATTATTTTGCAATAAATTAGCACCAATTGAAGCATAAAATGTATCTATTGAGCTAAATAGCTTGGTCATATAAAATGTCTATCACACAGTGATCAATCCTCAACAATTATTTTAAGACTTGATTAGTGTTTAACATACTATAACTGTAATACCCAAACTCAATTAAATATGTATGTGGGAACCTTAAAAAGTGTTACCAGTATGTTAATAGATCCATGTCTTGTTTTGTTTTTAAAACTACAGTACCCTATGATACCTTAAAGATGTGGAAACTGCATCCTTAATGCTTTATTCCCTTTGAAATAAACATGTCACAATGTTACCTTTTTCCCTTACTCTATGCATTTTAAACTTTTAGAATGGTATAAATAAGCTGGTTTTTTTAAAGCAATATATTGTTGATGGAACTCACTGACTTACAATGGGATGGAGGTAAATAGCTTACCAAGTTTCCTTAAAAGAATTATACATTGCTCTGAACAAGAATACCATCTGCAGCTACACTGACTGTACCAGAGTCACAAAGGGACTTCGGCATTGCAAAGCAGGGCATCACACCACCGACCTTTCAGATACCTAGAAAATCACTGGGATTCACAGAGACTGAAGTAGGGACTAGGCTCCCTGTACAATGAATAAGGAGAGAGAGGTGCCTAACAATAGGATTCACAAAAGCCAGCACAATGAGTTAGGGGCTGCCTAAGCTAGCCAATGGGAGATGCTGTGGGGAGAGGTATATTCTAAGCCCTTCTCCTCTCAGGGAGGTAGGTGTTTAAATTTAGGTCCCTTTCTCCACTCTGCTTGAAGGCGCAAAAGGATTTGAACATGGGTCTCCCACAGCCTAAGTGAATGTCCTAACCACTGGGTAAAAGTTACATGGTGGGCACCAGTTCCTCTTGCAAAGGGGTGTAATCTGGTAGGGAGCCTCTGTGCATGCCTGCAGAATCAAGCCCCACAGATGCCCTTCCTATCTTCCCCTGCTTTGTGAATCACACCGTGGCTTAGGCATCTGGGTGGCTAGAGCAAGGCATCAGTGAAAATGCTCAGAGGCAGCAACATAGGCATCTGGGGAAGTTTTAGCCTGAAAATTTAGGTGCCAAGTAGGTTTTTAGGTTCCTTCTGGGTTAGGCGTCAGCTGAGCAGGGGGGTTGTGAATGCCAATGGCACCTACACTTTAGCCACCTGTATGTAAATGATAGGATATCACAGTGCCCATGCTTGAAGACAAAGCTGATCACCAGAGCAGATCAGAAAAGTGGATTCCCACTTCTGATAAAATGTAACAAAGAGAAGTGCCAGAGATGGTCTGCTGTCTCCATAACCAGTGCTAGAAACAGGGTATTAGTCTATGGATCATTGGTCTTTTCCAGTATGACAAATCTAAACCCTTATAATGCTAAGTTTGACTATTGCCTATTTCTGAGACTGCATCTATCTTATTTTCTTTGTGTCATTTTGATTAAAGTGTTTATAGCAAGGAGGCTTTAAAAGTGGTTCCTGCCTTTTCCAAGAAACAAGCACAGTTGCATAGACCAGAAAGAGGAAGATTCAAATTCTGATCTCGTGTAAGTCCAGAATAAACTCCACTGAGATGAGAACACCAAATCAGGATCTGGCGCCTAACCAGAACCATGGTATAGGAATTTATTTCTGAAACTTTCTTACGAGTAGCAGTCAGGCAGTGAGAGAGTTAACAGGGCTGGACACGTAAGTTGATCTGTCAGTGAGTAACATACATAGTTGTTATGTTAAAGTTTTCAACAAGGTTGCAATTTGGGGAGAGAGCGAGAGTTCTTATCTCTTGAGCTGTGCAGAGCTGATTTTGCCTTGGAAGGGGCACAAACGCAAGGTTAGTGGTACTTCAGGAGTTTCCTTTTGGGGTAGACATCTTCAAACACAAGCTTAACAAATGAAGTTATGCTGTTTATAATGTTCCTTCGCTGTGAGGAAATATTCCGGTATATATTGATCAGGATTACTAGGCAAAGTATCCTATAAAATCTTTGTATTTAACTTGGCACAGGTGCCACACTGGATTTTCAGAGAGCAGGTTTCAGGATTAGCAATATTTGTTTTAACCTCGGAGGGGAAATGATTCCTGGTAAGTAGGATCTTATTAGGTTTCTTTTACATACACACTTCTACTGTGTGTTACAGAACTGTACTTGTTTTCACAAGCCATAACTTGAATCCAAAATGTATACATATTTCAGTGTAAACCAACGTACAATTGTAAAATTTGCTAAACAGGTTGAGTGACTTTACATTGTGGGAGGGATAAGGATGTCTCAGGCTGCTGTTTTGGATAACCGAAGCAGCTAGTCTAGGTGAGGATGAAATGACAGAGCTCCTTAACTAAACTCCTTAACTAAAGTCTCTCTTCAAGATAGAAGAATTATGTTTGAATTAGGGTGACTTTTTTATATAGCATTGCTGCCAAAACTAGTAGAAAGCAAGCTAGTTAGGAAAGATGTTAAAAATGAAACAGTGTGGGTGGGTGTGGGATTGTGTGCAACTAAACTGCTGTGTTAAGATTGAATATATTTACTCTCGACTCTCTGGGATATTTACCAGAGGAGCTCTGCTCCTGATCTGGTTAAAGTATTGTCATGCTATTCATAATTAACATTAGACTAGACTGCAAAACATTAGAGCAAAGTTTTCCTACAGTACATGTGAGAAGGAATGTTCCTGTCTTGACTGAGTTGCCCTGCTTTGAGTCACAGGCATGGATTAGTATGGTCGCCTCAGTCTGAGCTATGATTATTTATCTACCCTGACAAACAGAAGCTTGGTCTCTCCTGTAGCAGACTTGAGCTTGAATACAATTCTTCTCACTAATACTGAATCACAAATGACTCACTTCAAACTTGGATGTGAGAGCAAAGTATGCATTTGCAAATTGGCTCGTGAGACATTGCTTTGCAATGTAGGTGGGATAGGTTTCATACTGTAGCAGTCAAATTCTGTTCTTTTTTTCCCCCTCCGCCTCTCTCTTCCTTCATGCAGGATGGTTTTCTGACTTCAGGATTTCAGTGTCGTTTTTGAAGGTACTGAAGCAATTGCTACCCAATGCTCTGGTGAATGTATCATGTGGACTTTCCTGGCCGCACGTGAGACTGGAGTTCTTCACTAAAGATGGATGATTTTGCTTTACTTGACCTGTTGGAATGTCCCGTGTGCTTTGAAAAGCTAGATGTCACGGCCAAAGTGCTACCATGCCAGCATACCTTCTGCAAGCCTTGTCTACAGGGAATACTGAAATCCCAAAATGAGCTGAGGTGCCCGGAGTGCAGAACTTTAGTCTTCTGCAGTATTGAAGAGTTACCATCCAACTTGCTTCTAATTCGCCTACTGGACGGTGTCAGATATGGACAAAATGTTATGAAGTTTGGCTCAGTCCAAAGATCTCGGGTCCTGACCTCTCCTGCTTCCATCAGGAAAGACAGGGGAGAACCAAGAGGTTTACAATTTAATCAGTACAGGCTGGCACCAAATCCCAGGATCCATATGGAAGGGGTAAGGAGAGTCCATATTTCTTAATATGCTCCTAGGTAAAAAAAAGTTGCATCACTATGTGTCAACAACTATGAAAACCTTCATGTTAGTAACACTGCAGAAATACTTAAAAATAGGAGAGATGAATTCACTTGATTACAAATCTGACTGCTGTCTCTGTCATATTTGGCTATTCTGAGTTGATCTCTGCAGTAATAACATTAAATCTCAAGTTAATCAAAAAATAGCTTGTCTTTCTGAAAATCAAGTTGAAAAAATTTCAAAAAAACCAATTTTCATCATGAGTTTTCTGGTGCTTGCTAGTTTCAGTTGGGCCAGAAATAGTGTGATCTGACTTGCAGATGATACTGTGGTACATATATCTCCCATCCGAGATTAACTTGGGAAATGCAGAATCATGGAAGTTAGAAACTGAAAAGTCTTTTCATTTTATCCATTGACTGAGACTGGTCTTCCCCTTCCCCCCCCCCCTTTTCAGGGATTTTATCAGTCTAATTTTAGAATTAAGTGGCTTTTGCCACAATCCATGACAGCAGTTTTTCTAATATATTCAACTCATGATATTTGATCCTTTGAATAGGTTTTTTTACGTCTGAATTTGGTGTAAAGGGTGGCATTAGGTTTTATTTTGCCTGTACTGGATTCCTGTCCCTAATTTGTAATCGCTTCGATTCTTAGGCACTCTTCATATAATGTTCATCTAAATCCTTTTAATAATACTCAAGAACAAAGGGTTCTGAAAGGCAACGGGTATTGGGTGGAATAATGGCCAGAGACACAAATTTACAAATATATATACAGTGAAGAAACACACACTTGCATGTGCATAGTGTTTATGAAACATTTATGTACAAGCATATTTCTGTATACATTTAGAACCAGGTACAGTTTTTTATACTGTACACTATGTAAGTACAATTTGGTAAATGCATCCCATTGAATCCCACAACCTCTGTTAAGTTAAAAACTCTTCTTGCATGAGTGGCATTTCAAAAAATGATCTTTGGAGAACAAATTCAGATTTTTCCCTTAATGTGAGAAACTGTGACATTGTTTCCCAAGAAGTTTATGCACTGGCCCTCCTTCTGATGTGGCCACCAAAGACCTGTGCTGTTTAAGGGAATGGATGGTTATTATTATCAGTTAGTGGTTCAAACTGAGCACAGTTTGGTGGTCGTGATCTGGAATCCCTACTTCCTAGCAGCTGTTAAGTGGTGTATGAGAAACATGTTGTATCTTTATTCCAATGTCCATCAATGGCACAGTGACGTTAATGGCATCCCATTGCAGCCTTAACCAAGAGTCTGAATTTCCCTCAGTTATAGAAGTCTGTTTCTTTAAGGTCAAGGTTAGGGTTAGGGACAGTATGGGTAAGCATGCGTTACTGCTGTGTGTTCTTGACCTGGGCTGTAGTAGATGAAGGACTAGTGGTTCCAAGGCTGTCAGTCTACAACCTTTCATCAGCCCTAAATTCATATGATAATTAATTAAATAAATACACACACATACAGGGATATGAGAAGACTCATTATTATATTGTTACATTTATCGTGCATGTTGCAGCAAATGAAATTTTACAATTGTTTGATTACTTGCAATCTCCTTGTGACAGTAGAAAGTGAAAGGTAAAGGTTGCGCAACACCAAATTCTTTGCAAAAAAGGGGGAAACATTTTATAAGCTGCAAATCCCACTGGAGAGCACAAGGAGATTCGGTAGCCTATCAGTGGATATTATTGTAATCCCAGGGGGGTTATTAAGTGAGCACACTGGCCTTCTCACTGCCAGTAGACATCACTCATTTTCATTCCGTTAGGTCGCAGGCCAGATAAGAAATCAGAGCCAGTCAGCATGGAGGAAATAAGTCGCCTAGTTCTCTTGCACACATACCTGTGTTGCCACAAAATATATTTAATCCAGCTCAGGCAAATTCTGACTGCAACTCAAACCCAGTCCCAACCATCGTAGACTAATCACAGCCCAAAGGGCCTAAACTGCAATATTCATAAGTGTGATTCATTAAGTGGAAGGTTTGGAAGGCACAGTACCATAAGACCTCGATCTCCTGCTATGTACTTGATCATTTCATTCTTTAAATTATTGTATGAGTGAACGTGGGGCAAGTGAAGAGTTAGTCCTATGGACTGAAGTTCTCTAGCCATGGAACAAATCCATCAGACAGTGGATGTGCAAACTTCCTTTGACAATACTCAAATTTGTGTTGCTCACCCCAGAGAACACCACATGGACATGTCAGCCTCCATCACCATGTAACCCTTGGCTGCTGTATTAAAGCTGCCAATGAGAATGACAATCAGTAGCATGGCCAATGATGGGTTTTCCAATATAAAATAGCTTCCCATTAGGAGCTGGAATTAATCATTGATTTATTTCAGGGAAGCTACTAGTCACTTATCAAATTGCAGCTGTTCTTAGTCACTATCACTATGGGCTGAATTTGCAACTTGAGGTGAAAAGTTTCATAATTTATCCCGTCAGAACCCGTGTCATCCAGCCCCCATTCAAAAACTTTTAATTCCTTTTTATGATCATACTCTTTTTTTAAGCTTTAGATTTTACTTAGCTCTCAGGACAAGTAAAAACTTGTTACTGATATTGTGCACTGGTGTCATTCAGCTATTTGCTACTACTAAAAACAGTTAAGATCAAATTATCCTTGGGAATCAGAATAGCTGGTTAGACTATTTCCCTGCTGGCTAGACAACAGGACTGTGACGTTCTGTTCGTTGCTCTGGCACTGCCTCACCGAGTAAAACTGAGGAAATCACTTAACTTCTCCCTGCCTTAGTCTACCTATGTAGTCTACCCATGTGGGAAAAGGATAGAACAACATTATACAAGAGTTCTGTAAAGCTTAATTAACTAATATTATAAAGCACTTTGAGATCCTCGGCAGTAAAGTGCTGTAGAGTGCAACATGTTTTGGTAGTTCAGTATATATGCAGCAGTGACATTTTTCCTTAGCTGCTGTACCTGGTCATTCACACACACAAACACACACACCTAATTGAACCAGCCCTTAGTGAGAAGAAGCTGACAATTCTAGAACGGTAACAATTAACCTCAGATGTGTTTTAGTGTAAAAATGTAAGACTAAAATGATGGCTGATCTTCTGTCTACATCCCAATGGGAGTGTTTGAGTTTATGTCCTCTAAACACCAGGATAAATCACAGTAATCTGAGGCCTCCATAAAAATGTATGTGTATGTTGCCCATGTTGTGAACATTGCTTAAATCAGAAAACCAATTTCCCTCTACATAGCTGATTGGGAGGAAGGATAGTCTTCTGGTAATAGCATAGGAGTAGCAATCTAGAGGCCATTTCTTCCACCAGACTCCCTGTGGGACCTTGAGAAAATACCAAATTACAAAACCCTCATTGACTTCAGTGAGATTGGGATTCTGCTGCCTTAGTTCTCCCATCTGTAGAATGGTGAGATTTACCCAAACTCAGAGGTAATGTACACTGAGAAGCTAAAATTATCTGTTGTTTGTAAAGCATGTTAAGACCTTGGGCTAGAAGATGCTGAAGGAGCCTTTTCCAATGCCCACTGAAGTCATGGGGAGTCGTTCCATGGGCTTTGGATCAAGCCTTAGATGAAACTAGCATTATTATTATAGCTAGGAAGAAGGCATCTTGAAAGACAGCAGCCTGGTCTCTTGGGTATTTTTAGATCTTATAGCTGTAGAAGAACAAGTTTGAACTTCTGAGATGATTTTCCTCTCTCCTGACCCTCTCCAATGGCTTTCATTATGTTCTTGAAGTGACTTGATTACAAAAAAAACCACAACAGTTTAATGAAGAGTAGTGAAAGCCTCTGGGAAGATGCAGAGAAATCTCTTGAAGACTATTGATTTCTGGCTCATTGTTTGCATTCAGATCTGTAACAATGATTCAAATTGGTGACTCTTCTCAGTTTAAGATTTCTGAAAAACAAACTATTTAGAACCTGTGCTAAAGAGCCATCTGTTCCTAGGAGAAAACCCACCAACCACCTTCGTGCCACTGAAATTTCCCGTTTGATGCAGAGTAACACACGAGGCTGCCCTAGCCATTGTCCAGGATTTCTTTTTTAAGAACTTCTAAAGAATCTTTATTAATATTTTAACCTTCCCCACCCCTCCTCTCTCCTGCCCCTGCCAATATACAAAAGGAGAGAAACCACCCGCCTACACACCTCTTTTGTCATTCCACATCCTTCCCAGCACCTCCCCAATCCTATTTAATCCTTTCCTCCATCAGCACCAGGCAGACTCCACACATTTCTGCACTATAAACAAACAAGTGTCTTCCAGATCTCAGCCAGCAACCCACTTATGGACTGGATCCGTGAGAACTGTTTTGCACATGGTGAAATTAGGAGAATTCACCTCAGTGTTGTTTTTACAATGGAGTTATGGTCAGCCAGACATCTTTGGGGAAAACTCAGTATTAGAATTTCTGAGAAAGGTAGCTCTTGAGGGAGAGCTGAGAGCATCATTTTATTTTAAAATGTTGCTCATTTGGGGCATGAGCCAATAAAGCGGCTCCCCTTGAAATGAATGAGCTTTGGATCAGGTGTGGAGATATCTCAGTGGGATTAGCATCTCATTTTTGCAAGTTCATTACAAGGCTAACATTGGTCACTTGCTCGTGTGTGCATGGATGCAGTGTCTATGTATGACTGTAGTGGGGAAGATCAGTGATGCCCAATCATAGCCTTGTAAGAGGAAGTAGCTTGAGGATGAATAGAATCTCAGAACTGGACGGGACCTCAGAAGATCATTTAGTCCAACCCCCTGCTCAAAGCAGGACCAATTGCATTTTTGCCCCATATCCCTAAATGGCTCCCTCAAGGATTGAACTCACAACGCTGGGTCTAGGAGGCCAATGCTCAAACCACTGAGCTATCCGTCCCCCACATCTCAGCTCTCTTCCCTGCTATAGGAAGCTGTGCATCAGCCTCAAACTACTTCTTCTTACAAGGCTAATAAAATAATCTTCTCTGTTCCATGCCTCACTGCAGCTGAGATGTGTCATGAAAGGCAGAATAGGGAACACATTTTTCTTCCACTTAGGAAGCCATCCTATAAACATATGGAGCTAAAAGAGATGGAAAGAGCTAGGCACAAGAAGACCATTTGCCACTCATACTCAGCAAGTTGTTGCTCTTCAGCTTTCTTGAGCTCAGGAGGTGTGTCCAGGAAGCCAAAAAACTTAAACAAATCCCATCACCACAGAGCAAGCAAAGAATTTAAACCTTTCCAAGTGCAAAGTGCATACAAGCCTCAGCAGAGCTGCTGAAATAAAGTTACCTAGAGACAGACCGTAGCCAAGAATTCACAGCCAGAGCCAAACTCCTACAAAGGGAAAGGGTATTTTATAGTTCCAGAGCATCTCTATATTTTACCTGGTGGTACCTGAATCATTTTTATCCATGCTCTGCACATGTGAATACAATATAGTATGTTGTGTATATTATATATATATATCATACACAAATACATATGTGAATAATTATACAAACACACAGAAGTGGAGGACAGCCAATTTAACAGTGCACAGTCTACTGCTTGAGAGCCAGGGGCAGGAGGAATTTTTGCAAAGGAAACCAGGGCAAACAACTGTTACAAAGAGATCTTTAATGCCTATGCAGAAAGCATAAGACTTTTGCTTTTAAAAGTGTTATCTGAAAGATCTCCACACAATAAACTACATGGAACTCAATCTAACAGAGGGCTAAAGGAGTTTCTGGAAACTGAATGCTAGGAAGTGTAAATAATTTAACCTAAATACTTTAGACTGTTAAAAGCCATCCTCTCCATGTACAATACTGTATATGGTTACTTTCTAAGTGAGGGCATACTTCACAGTTCAGGGGGAAAACTACAAGGTGGATACAAACTAAATAAAATACATTTTTGACAGTCGCAAGAAGAGTGAAAAGTTTCCGCGTGGAGCACTATGCATGAAGCTTCCATAGCCCTCCAAAGTGTAGCAGTTTATGCATGACTCATGACACTAAACTGCTATTTGGGTGATGAACATTATACTGCAAAGAAAATACGGGGGGGGGGGGGGGGGGGGAAGAGAGAGAGAGAGAGAGAGGCAAAAATATCCAGAGAGTATGAAAGTCTGCCTTAGAAACACAAAAAATACTAGTCTGCCTCAGGCCTATGTTCTTGTCTCAGTGCATGAACAGGAGGAGAACACACACACACCATTTTATGGGAGATAGACAGATACCTCCTCCACTGAGATAAAAATACAATATACTCCAACGTCACCACCTTCACACTGAGTCCTATATATAGTGACTATGGCTTGCTATTCTTCTCTTCTGTAATCATCTCCAACTCCTTTTTGAATTGACAGACAGGATCCACTTTGCTAGCTCTTTTGAAACTATATGTCCAACATTCTTTGCATTGGCACCCAGGATTCCAGAAAGAGACCAGTGCTGCAGGAAACAAGCTGTTTACCCAGGGCCGGCGACAGGGGGGGACAAGGGGGACAACTGTACCGGGCCCCGGACTTCAGGGGGGGCCCCCTGAAGTCTGGGGCAGGCCCGGTACGCAGCTGTACCCCCTTGTCGCCGGGCCTGCACAGCAAGGCGCAGCTCCAGGCAGCCGCTGCAGCGCTCGTCAGCCCCTTCTCCCGGCCTCCAGCAGCCTCCCCCGCCCCCCTTTGCTTCTCCCGGCCGGGCCACGCGGAGCCCCAGTGCACGGCGGCTCTGCGCCCCTAGGGGGGGGAGCGCATGCGGGGGAGGGGGGCGTGTCTTGCCTCTGCCTGGGGCGGGGGCTGCCAGGCTCCCTCCTCCCCGCCCAGCAGCATTAGCGGGCGCCAGGGAGCAAGCCGGTCACACTGGCGGGGAGCACCGTGCCCCTTGTGCTGTCAGAACAGGGCCGGGGTGGGCCCCACGGGCAGTGGGAGACCGGCCTGGGCCTGCGGGCGGCGGGAGACCGGCTGGGGGGGGCCCCGCGGGCGGCGGGAAACCGGGGTGGGGGGCACAAACGATCAGCGTATGGGGCCCCAAAATTTCTGTCGCCGGCCCTGTGTTTACCCATTGCACTACTCAGCTTTCCTCCCTTTGAATTCTGCTCCTTTCCAGTCTCAGGAATGACCTAACAATAGGAGGCAAAATCCTGTCCTTATCAATTAGAGTCACGTTGGGCTTGGAAGGGAAAGGAGTGGACAGATGCTGAGCATGCATTAGGAACAAGAGCTTTCCTATCAATGCACACAGACTCAGGGTGAGGCACAGACTTTTAAATGAAGGACCACTTTCTGCATGGCTAGCAGCTACTGCAGGCAGTGGTATACGTGCTGCTCACATGGGGGGCCTGTTCATGCCACACTGGCTGCCATACCACATCCCATTGTCCACCAGCTAGAGATGAAGTCAGTTCTCCTTCCATTCGGGGCTGGGCTATGCTGCTGGAAAGGGATGCAACCTAAGCCCCCTTTCCCATGCTATGGCCCAGGTTAGGATTTGGCTTATGGTGACCAGAACAGCATTGGGGATCCTACAGTGGCATCAGTTAGGAGGTTCAGGGAGCCAATGTCCCTCCCTCACAAGGCTGTTGCACTTCCTTAAAGTTCCATAGGCTGCTGAGCAGAGGGGCAGGGCACGGCCTGACACCTTTAAGCAGTGGTCCTGTATAGCTGCTACTAGAGCAGTGTGGATTTCAGCACCACTGACATTTGATCTGACCGCCCCTTCATATGGATGGAGGTGCAGCTGGGCCAAATTTTATTGAGTGATGTTGCCACCTACCCCATGTGATCTGCTCCTGAATGGCAGAGCACAGAGGAGTCCCTTAAGAACTTGACCCCTGGTAGCACTGGCTCATGCACAATGTGGGTAAGAGACAAGGGAGAGCTGGGGTCCCTAGAGGGGAGGAAACTGGAATTTACTCCCCCCCCAAAAAAAAAATCTGAATTGGCGCCACTGGCATCCTACATGTGACTTGACTAATGATTTCCCTAGTGCCAGAACAAATAATACAGTTTACGCTGTGCACCCTCTGTGCATCACAACTTTGTTTCCCCCTACAGCCACCACTACCACCCTCCAATGGTCTTAGTGTGGTAATTGCTGCCTGTTGGAATTAGAAAGCAATTCACTGAAAGGCAGAGCCTGACAATATGAACAGCAAAAGAGGCGAGCCCTCGAGATACAGCAGGCTTTCAAGAGGCAGCACTGTGTGCTACGTTTTAAGGTCTCTATACGTCTTGTGCTAGCCTATGAAAAATATAGTTACCAGTGTGTACTTTCAGTCATTTTTATTCGAGGAGGACACAAACCAAAATCACAACTATAAATCCTCAGAGAGGAGGATTTCAGCTCTAAATTGTGCAGCATTAGCAACTCACTAAAAGGCTACTCATGTAAGAGCTTGAGAAGAAAATTTAATCTTGGAGCAGGAGAAAGGATGAAGCATGCAAGTTCACCTAAAAACGTGAGTAGGGATTAACGGGCTCAGTACAGGGAAACAGAATGAAATCATCTGGCCTGTGTTATACAGAAGCTCAGGCTAAATGATCTCATGGTCCCTTCTGGCCTTAAAAAGCTATGAATCCACTAATCGCTTACCTGGTTAGAAACCTCTAATCCAGCTGTGCTGAGTGATAATGAGCAAGAACCACACTAGTGATGCAAACCACACTAGTGATGCATAACTACAGGGAGAAAAAGTCCCCCACCTGAACCCATCTATCCGTAACTTGGAAAGACTGCAGAGATATTTATCCCTGATCCATTACAGAGCACCCTAAACTCTTGTTCAAGCAGTTGGTAGGGGAACAAAAATGACCATACATGAGCCAATCTGTGCTCCATGCAAACTCTCAGCTGTTTCCCATCCCACAGTATGATCACAGTTTTGATTTGAACATGCCTGGAGAGAGTGACACATCGTGTGAAGGGGTTTGCAATAAATTAATCAGGAATAAGAAAGAAAAGATGTTGGATTAGGGTAGTGCCAGGCACTGACAAATAGAAAAATGACCTGTCCTAAATTTCAGAAGATGGTTTCCCTGGTTTTACAAAATTAGGTCCTCAAAAGGAAAACACACACAAAAAAAGTGTTTTAATTTGTTACCAAGGCAATGAGTCAGACTCAGATGGCAAGTTAGGAATAGAATAACCCAGGCTTTCAGCAGTGTGCTATGTTCATCTATTTAATACTGCAGTTGGAGGCATGGATGGTGAAAGTCTTAGATTCTTTTATTCTCCGATCAAATATTCCACACTGAGGGTTGGTTGGGTTTGTGATCAGGGAGATCAAGTAAAATGGATTGATTTTGTAATTTTCATTGCTGGAGGAAAGGAGAAAGAAAAAGCAAATTCGTGGGTCAGTTTTGCTTTTAGTCTGGGGTTATTCTAAAAGATGATCTGAGAGATCTGAGGCTAGTTCTTGACAGGAAGAACACTGATTCATTGCTTCAATTTTAAACTCTTCTCTTGGTCTCCTTCAGTTCTCCTCCTCACTAAGAAAACTATAGCATTTGCAGTTAAATGTTGGCTTTTGTTTTGAAGTTATTATTTATGAGGCATTCACACCAAAATATACTCCATTAGCAGGCACTTTGAGTAGCATCGATACGGTCTTCCATATATATATATATATATATATATATGGAAGACAGTATCGATATATGTGTACACATACACACACACACATTATATATATACATACATATACATACACACATATATAGTATATAAGGATAGTATGTAGCTGTATCATTCTGTTACCTAGAGAGAGAGAGAGGTAGCAGAATGATACAGCTACATACTATCCTTCCCTGGCATCTGACTGGCACACAAAGAATCTAGTGAGAGAAGAGAAGAACTTCTGAGTGATCTTGGCAGTACTGTCAGGCTGCACACTCACCATCATTAGGCCCCAGAATGATGGGAATGGTCTCTTCTCCTTTAACAGCATTGGGAATGTCTTTGTGATCTTACAAATGATTCCATCACTGCTTGACCTACCACATGCATTGGTTATCTAGACACATACAGCCATCTTTTTGGCATCCCTACCTGTCTATGAGCCATATCATCTTCCCTCCCTTGTTCAAGTACCACATAATGCACAAACATGTCATCAGGCCAGTCCACTAGACTCAAAGTCTTTAGGCACCTACTCTGTAGTGAAAATTCCCACCCAGCTTGTCACAACACTTACTGAGGCCCTGGTCAAGAGTGCATGCAGTCAAGAGACCATGTAGAGCAGGAATAGTCAATTGTTTTTTGCCAAGGTCCAAATTTCTTGGCCAAGGCATAGTGGAGGTCCAGACTCCATAGAAAAAATTTTTTTTAAACCAACAATGATAACAAGTAAATAAAAAGATTTGGGGATTTATTCAAAATTATCTGGTAGTTCAAATTGGGTCTGTAGTCTGCCAATTGACTTCTCCCCATCCCCCCCAATGTACATAGGGTGACCTGATGTTCCGATTTTATAGGGACAGTCTTTTTCTTATATAGGCTCCTATTACCCTCCACCCCATCCCGATTTTTCACACTTGCTGTCTGGTCACCCTAGATGTAGAGTATGAGCATCAAGGTCTTCCTGTTGTTGTTGGGGCAACCCAATCATTCACATCAAAATGGCTGCCTTCCTGGAGTTCCAAACTGATGGTTAGAAGCATGTACCATTATCCTATATAATAAAAGGCCAGAGGATGTTTGTCCGAAGCTGTCATGCGCAGTAGAGATGGCCCGGACAAACAGCAAGCTGGGAGTTGTAGTTCGGCATCACAAAATGGCTGCCGCGCGTGCGCCGCCGCGAGCCGTAGAGACGGCCCGGACAAACAGCATTAAGCACTTTGGCCCGTGTACACGGGCTGTTACACTAGTTAACAATATTCTGCTGAATTAACTTGCAGAAATAAATTACATGCTGCAGTGCCTATGAAAAAAAGAGAGTTTGGGGCCCTGTGCAATGATTCTTACAATGGTGAACAGAGACCTTTCAGATGATTCCTTTTTCCACTTGACCTCTCTGAACAAAATCTCTGGGGTTTTGCACCTTGGCTAACTTTCTGCTGTGCAGAGGTTCTGAGTAGCCTATGCCATGGGATTCCATACCTTCCATGGGCAAAGACCTGAACAAGAGGCCCCAATAAATCTTTTCCATATGTAATTCCTACGATTACACAGGTAACCAGCCTTCCTGCTAGTGGAGCATTAGCATATGACACCTCTAGTGATTGCTGCTGCTATAAACAAACTATCAAATGTCTATCCCCTAAAAGCCCACAGGTAACAAAGTCCTGTGGCACCTTAAAGACTAACTATAAAGTTTTGAAGCATAAGCTTTCGTGGGCTAATACCCACTTTGTCGGATGCAAGCAGTGGAAGTGACAGTCACAGTCACTCTCTCAAACAGTTTCTCAATGCTCTACTGCCCCTAACATTTTCCTGCTCTTGGTGATAGGCTCAGTGGTCAAATTTGCCCTACTCTAGCAATGGAAGGATACTGATGGCTACAGAGACAAGCAATAAGATTCTTAAATCAGAGCAACAGAAACAAAATACAAACTTCCCATTGCTATTGACAATAATCCTGGGTGAGGATTAAACTGTGGTTCTAAAGTACCTGAATCTAAAGAATCAGGACTGAACATTCAGGGTTGGCATATTTTGTTTCTGATGCCATTTAAAAATCATGACAGTGGTGGGGAAAAAATCCGATAACAATAACCATGCTGTAAAAGGTTTACAGCTGTAAAAGGTTTGATGCAGGGGCTACAGCTCACACATGCCTGTTGTCACTACCACCAGCAGCAAATATACTGTGCCTCCCATAAACTACAGGACCAAGATGATACATACTGCTGACAAATCCTTCCCCCTACTTCCTCCCTCCACCTCCCCAAGAAAGAAGATGGGATGATTCCTGTCCCTAATCCATCTTCACCTTTTCTTACCACCTACATAATAGTGTATGCACAAAAGAATTTGTAACCATTAAATGAAACCAGATTCTGAGATAATCCCTGAATTATACTTTGTTTTGACTTTAATTCTGCCTATCTAAAAGTTTCAGATACAGTAATACTTAATATGGTAGTGTCATCATCTTGAACTGTTGTGCGGTATTACTGTGCACTGTTGAATAGCTGATGTGTGCCACCCCCAGGATGGCTGCATTTCAGTAGTGAGTCATGTAATTTCAGGGTGTAAAATGCTTTGAGATCCTTTGTGATAAAAGGGACAAAGTATTATCTTTAATCATTTTTTTCTGAGCTGTTTCAATCACGACCTCCCCCCCTCCCCCCCCCGGTAAATAGCCACGACAATACACCAAATTCACACATGATGTAAGTGTGGGTGTGGTTGTGTATCGAATGCAAATTAGGGAAATGCTCTGATCTACATTGGTGAAGCACCATTGGCTGCCGTGGAGATGTAAAAACATTGTTTTTACGTGTAAGAGTAGAAAAGAGTAGAAATTAGCCCAGTGAGCATAATTTACATGCTTTTTACTTTATATTATGTGCTTTTATATACTTCTTTTAGTTGCTTTTCTTGATCTTTCTTCAGTCCGTTACAGCCCCTTACATCTGGTTTCTGACCAGTTTACACCTAATGAGTAAATTAGGCCAGTGTTTTCCATACTTTGCTAAATCTTCATCACTTACATTACCAACTTTCACATGAGGTGCATCCACTCCCACCAGATCTGAGCATGCCTCATTCATTAACCTGAGCCACAAAGCAGCTTTCATCTAACATCTAAAATGAATGAGGAGAAAATAAGGCAGATTTGGTGAATGCTCTTTAAGTACTTTAACGGGGCTTGGTTTTATTCTCCCTGGTGTAAAAACAGGCTGCTGGGAGATGCTAGCATTCCTCCTGAGGGGAGAAATAATGCAAAAACTACCCAACTGTCTGAATTAACAGAACATAATTATATGAAGAGATTGAAATGACAAGTTTGATGGTTTTGTTCTATGTGACAAGGCTGACGTTAATGCTGCTAAAAAGAAGAAAAACAGAATTGTAATGGTAATGAACTTACCTTCAAATGGTTCCTTTCAACCAGTTGGGTCCAAAGAGCTTTGGAAACTTTGAGAAGTGATTGTACACACTCTGTGTAGACTGTAGAGGTAGGAATCACTTCTCCCGCCTTTGAAATGCTGTCCCCTCTGGGACATACTGTTAAAATGGGGGTAGCAATGGAGATTTAGGTTAGCTATCGAAATGGAATTTCTATTGCTTGTCTCTTCTCAGAAGGACGGAAGTCAGTACAGCAATAAAAACCTGCCTTCTATTTCTATGTGGTTCTAGCACTATACGAGGATGCACGGGACCTGGATTTAGTTCCCAGATCTGCTACAAGCTTCTTGTGTGACTTTAGGCAAGTCAGTTAATGTCTCTGTTCCCCACTTGTAAACAAGAGAAACTGTAAAAAGAGGGGCTTCTTTCTCCCCGGCAGCCCCACCGCTTTGTCTCATTTGCCTTTTTAGATTGTAACTTCTGCTTGGCAGTGACTTTCTGCTACTATTGTATTTGTACAGCACCTAACACAATGAGACTGTGATCTTGGTTGAGGCCTCTGGGCGCTACCATAATATAAATCATAATAATGACTGATTGCAGCAGTCATTATAAATAAGAATTGCTAGATTGGATATTTGTTTCAGACCTCACGCTTCCAAGTTTCGCACTCATTCCACATGTATATTTGTATCTGATATTTTCATTTGCATAACAGAATAGTCTGGCTGCACACTACCAGAATTCAAGTACAAGTAGCACAAGCACCATGTATGTTCCATACCATGTCTGTGCCTTGTCTCTATTCTTACACGTAAAAACAAAACGATGCGCACTACCACTTGAACAGCAAAAAAATCCATAACAATAGTGAGGTGACGGAAGCCATGTCTACACTAGAAGCACTTTACCCAGAGTAGAAATACTGATACCAGCAAAGTTCCTAGTGTGGATGCAGCTAGAACAGCAAAGCTGCACTTTGTTCCAGAAGAGCAAAGCAACCCCTCATAAATGGAACAAGCTACTCCTGTAAAAGTGCAGTTTTGCCGGTTCCTGTCTACACTAGGGACCACACCTATGTCAGTCCGGGATAACAACACTTCATGCCTGACCGCCGTAACTATGCTGGCAAAAGTTTGGAGTGTAGAATTCGCCTAAGTAAATGTTTGCTATCAAAGAAGTGCAATAGTGGGAGAATTTAAGATAAAGGCTAGGGTAGACACAGCCCAAGCCAGCGAGTTCTCTATAATAAGCCTATAATCGCGCCAAGTTGCAATCCTGAATTTTCAATGACAGCTTCACTTATCTGTTAAAAAGTTAAGTAGGTCCGGAAAGATATAATACGCTTCCCTGGTCTCAAACAATGGGAGTTTGTAAATTATTGCATAGCATGCACAATGATTAGGAACTGGGAAGTCTCCCTGCTTGTGTGTGTCACGGAGGTTGAAAGGAAAGGGAATATGGCTAAAATTTGTAAGAGAAAGGGTCAATAGATCATCCTATTCATACCGATACTGGTTGAGCCTTGCCTTTTGTTTTAAAGGGGAACTTAGTGCAGGTGAGATACGATGGATTGACCAAATGGGAAACAGTTTAGCCGCTAACAGAAATGAGTATAACGTGTGCACCATGAGCACAGATTGCCACGCCCCGTTCCACCAACATGCCTCAAATATAATCTACAGACCCCACTTCTAGGGAGGGGTATACAGCTCACTCGGCTGAGGCACCCTCTGTGTCGTGTAGGCGGTTCTCTTGCCGCCCACGTCACAAACAGGCAGGACACTCCTTTGTGGCTTCACCAGTGTCTTTTTATTCTATTGCAGTGCAAACCCCACCACCTATATACAGCTTTATACAAGTCCAGCTTAGGCCCAGCGCTCAGCTTGGCTGGCCTCGCCTCAGGAACGGTTAGCTCTGGCAGGCACCTAGCCTCAGCTACCTTCCTCAGCTTCCCTTACTTCCCTGCACCTTCTCTCGCTCTCTCTCTCTCGGTCTCCTTCCTTCCTTCTTCTCCCTGGCTTCCTTCCTCCCAGGCTTTATATCCACCTGGAGGCTACCAGGTGTAACAGCTTTGGCCCTAATTAGACCCGGGCCCCACCCTGCTAGGCAACCAGCTCCCAAGCTCAGGGAGCTGCCAGCAGAGGCTTTTCTGTTCTTAAAGGGGCAGCAGGGCTGGCTCAGTCACCCCTGGCCAGCACCCTGCCACAGTCTCTAATGAGACTGCAAAAAATTCTGAAAACCTTTAACTCACACAAATAGACATTTGCAGTCAATAGGACTACTCCTCTGACTCAGGACTGCTCACGTGAGTAAAGGTTGGCAGGATTGAAACCAAGACTGTGTCTACACTTAAAGTGCCACTGTGGCAAAGCAACAGCGCTGCAGCTGTACCGCTTCAGTGTAGCCACTTACTACAGCAAGGGGAGGGGTTCTCCCATCGCCATAGTTAATCAACATCCCTGAGATGTGGTAGCTAGCTTGGCAGAAGAATTCTTAGGTTGACCTAGTGCTGTCTACACCAGGAGCAGGGTCAGATTAACGATGTCACTCAGAGGTGGGGATTTTTCGCACTCCTGAGCCACATGACTTACCTTTGATTATCAACCTGGCCCAAGCTTGTAAATTGTGGTGGTGGTTTAGTAATGGGTCCTCCTATCTATTATGGTCAACCCATTCATTTCACATAGACCACCCAAAACCCGACAGCTGTCAGTAGCCTGTGGTCACTACTAAACTTCATTCAGACCAGCCCTCGAAGAGGTGAAAACTACTGAGCAAAACCATTCAAAGTAATCTTAATTAAAGGTGAAGTCAGGCAGAACTCACCCACTTGGTTGTATCTAGTTTCATGTTTCACTAAAAATGGAGTTTTGTTCAAATGGAGTTGAGGGTTCAAGACTCATCTGATGTCTCTAGGCCATGGGCCTTATGAAATGCTCTGGTGGGCTGTGTATGGCCCATGGGCTGTAGGTTGGGCACCACTGTCCTAGGCAATGAAGACAAGTCCTTTCATTTCTCCTGAAATGTCACTTTTACACCTCTGAAGGGTTTGCTTGTATGATTAGTAGTAGTAACTCGTGTTGAAGAGTTGCAGCTCCTCCTTTCTCAGTCTTCACTCAGCTCCCCCTTTCTCAGTCTTTACTTCTCTGTGGCTTTGCAGGGAGTGGGAGGATGTTTTTTTCAAAAACTTCAGTATGGTTTGAACACTTGACTAAACTTTGTTCAGGCTTTTGATGGAGCACAAGGCACAGAGCCAGTCTGGAGGAGTTAGGGACAAGTGGGCTTCAATTTCACATGCTTCCATTAGGGATGGGTCTGAACAGAAACTCTGGACCCAAACACTTCTGAACATTGGGGTGTTGAAAATACAGATCAGAGTTTTGGCCCATCTCTAACTGATGTCAGGACAGGATGGGACCAAGGGGGCAAAGGCACCAAAGAGAATTAAACAGACATTTACAAACTGAATCAAAAGCCTCCAGTGGGCAAGAAGTCAATTTGGAAGATCTCCAGATGTGGGTTTCTTCTTCCTAGCGATGAATACCTTGCTCCTAGAAATAAATCACTGCTCCAGAGCAGAGCATAGTGAGGTATATAAACATCTACCAACAGGCCAGCCAGTGCCTCAGTGTGCCATTGCCTTTAACCCCCTATGCTGTTGCATAAATAATCTAGTACTTGAAGCAGAATAGAGCTGCAAGCACGGCTTGGATCTGTGCAGACATTTATGTTGACTCTCCAGTCCGCTCACTAAAGAACGGCCATGCCTCTTCTCTGCAGCATCTCTGCTTCTCAATGTCCTGCCAAATCTTTTGGGTGGCACATCTGGGTTTAGCTTTGTTTTTCACAGCTCATTTACAATGTTCCAGTTCTATTTCTGGTCATCTGTGTATCTTGTTGACAATGATTGAAGCCTGATTTCCCAACACCCACTGAACAGAACAGTTTTGAATGTGCTCTTAAGAGTCTCCCCGTCAGAGGCCAACATTTTAAAAATACTTAGGGCCTGAATCTGCTCTCCATTGTGCCAGTGAGACTCAGGAGTAAAACTCCATTCCTCTCAGTGAAGTTACACCCATGAAACTGAGATCAGAGTCAGGCTCCTGTTATTTAGTCCATGGAAACTATGCCAGTCTGGATGGTTTTCTGTTTTCCAGCAGACAGGTGCAGGCAAGAGAAATTCCAGGGCATTTCCCATGTGGAATTATCAACACTGCAGCTGGGAAAGTCACTTGAGTGAAAATCCAAATGTACCTGAACCAAGCCATGTTTGAGTCCGCCAAAATCATCCTAAGCACTGTGAATCTGGCTCTAGCAATCAAAGCAATAATGTGCTGGAAGGGGGTTCCGAGGCCTCTAATTAACATCCTGTCACTAAACTAAAAGGAGTATTGTAGTGAACTTCCTACCTCAGTTAAGCTCGCTTGCACACTGGATCCTACCAAAAGGCATTCTCTGAAGGTCAGAATTACTGAACAGCATTTTTTCCCCTTTGGAATGGACCAAAAATTAGGTATTTTCAAAAACTTTCCCAAAAGAAGGTACGAACAGACCTCTTTGCCTGACCTCTCCTCCAACACACAGACATGGGGCCTGATGCTCTGGCACACTTGATCCCTTTAACATTGCCAAAGCCTCAAAGTGGATGTAAAGGGGATGGCAATGGCCCCTGGAAATATCTCCCATGCAGAGGATCTCCCCAGTTGACCTACAGCTGGTTTCTGTGGCATAGTTCTGTGCCAGCTAGGGTGAGATGTCTTGATTTTATAGGGACAGTCCCGATTTTGGGATCTTTTTCTTATATAGGCTTCCATTACCCCTCACCCCCTGTCCTGATTTTTCACATTTGCTATCTGGTCGCCCTAGTTGTCAGCACTGATCCCATGTTAAGGAAGAGAAAGGGCAGTCTGGGGGGAAGGGACTTAGCTGGAGCACACTCCTCTCTGGCTATTCCCTTTCTGGCATGGCCCACAGAGGAGCTGGGAAAGCAGAAAGTAAGTTAGATCAGCCCAAAGGCAATAAATCCAGGACCACAGGGACTCTTCACACCACAGTGTGAGATGGATTCAGTATTGACTCAGAGGGTAGGATGCCACCTTTTTAAACAATGCTTCTTGCAGCATTCTGTGTCATTCTTGAATGTCTCCTGCCTAACCATGTAAGATCACCAACTGGTTGAAGGCCCTGCAGTAAGCAGACACTATGCAGTAATTAAGGACAACAAGCTGAAGAGAGGTGGAAGGTGCTGCTCATTTCTTTGTTTACCTACATAGTGGTTGTCTTTCCCAGGAATACAGTTGTTGGGAAAGAGGGGAAATCCACACTGGCGTCCTTAGCTTGGTTTTGCCTACATCATTTGCAACACCCTTGAAAATGGGATTAAAGGGAAATTCTGTGAAAATGCATTGTTCTGATGCCTAAAACAACCACATGTTCATCCTGATGTATCCCAACCAGTTTGTTTGCTCCGTTCATCCAGCTGGTAGAGCACCACAAGTAGGATCACACTGCTTGTCATGAACGGCATGCAACAGAATTGCCTGAGACTTGGCTTATCCAGAAATCTGTCTTCATCTGCCTCATTGTTCTTCCTTATATGTCTATTTCTTGGCATTTTTAAAGTGTCTTCCTCCCTCCTTTCTTTTAATTCCAATAACATGAGTTATGCAATCTTATAATAATCCAGCATCAATAATGGGGAAGTTATAACTAGCTAATTTAACATAATTATAGTGCACATTTATCCCAGCTATGAAGAGATGTTTGAACTGCTTCCATATATAGATAGATAGATATTAATTTGCCTCTCGGTTTTGCATGGCGGGAGATTCAGATGTTTTGGATGATAGCCACAGCTCTGCTAAAGCCAGATGCAAAACAAAACAAAACCCACCAAATTCAGCCAGAAAGATTAATTCTCCCACCTCCCTCTCAAATGCACCAGTATTCTGGAAAGCACATAGGGCCCACATTCTGCTGTCACTTACACCCTGTACAGAATCTTGCCCAGATATTTTATTGTGGTGATAAATCATGGAGTTCTTGAACCTCATAGCCTTTCATTTTGGCCCGTTGCATTCTCTCTTCCCCATCTCCTGAAGTCTCAGAATAATGCATTACATTGGGACCAGACAGTGACTGCATTAAAAACACCTACCAACCCGATGTAACTGAACTAGCTCACTACAAGTGATGGGCAAGCTCATTTGACATAATTTCTACCCTTCAAACACTGTGATCTTAAAATAGCCGCTCAAACATGAGTGCAATATATGGGTCACATTCTACTTAGGCAAGACAAAAAGGGAGCTTAGAGAGAAAAAATGAAACAAATGGAAAAAAGGGGATGGGCATAAGGCAATGTTATGACAGACTGAAAAACAGAGAGCGTGGGGAGCCTCTAGCTAGCTTCTTTGGGGGGAGAGAGGGAAATTTTCCCCTCAATGTCTAGCACAGGTTCCCTGTAGCTTAAAAACAAAAGTGGTTTCTAAAATTGAATCATACTTGGGAAAACACACATTATACATACAGAGGTAACAAAGAGTCCTGTGGCACCTTAAAGACTAACTAAAGTACTGAAGCATAAGCTTTCGTGGGCTAATACCCACTTCGTCGGATGCACTACCACTGCTTCCATCCGACGAAGTGGGTATTAGCCCACGAAAGCTTATGCTTCAGAACTTTAGTTAGTCTTTAAGGTGCCACAGGACTCTTTGTTACTTCTGCTATTCCAGACTAACACAGCTACCTCTCTGATTATACATACAGATACATTGAAATCTGAGGAAAACGAGTTTACAAACACAAACCATAATTCCACACCCCAAAAAGAACATGCAAGGTTTGCAAGACATGACATTCATCCATTTCTACTTGGCACCCTAAAAATGTGACCAAAGAGTATAACATTCACACTTAATTACCCCTTCTTCCACACAACCCTCTCCCTTCCTCCTCCCGCCCTCTCCCGTAATGATTGGGAGCATTCAAGTAGGAGAATGTGAAAGACTCAGTCCCTTTAAAAGGATTGCTGTTATAGGCCCAGTACTGCACAGGCAACCTGAAAATCCCTTCACTTGTATTTTTCATCCATGTTGTGTCCTGTTGGCCACTTTAGGATAGGTTAAGCTCTTCGGAGCCCAGGCTGTGATACTTTGGTGATGAATGCTATCAAAACCCTAAGTGGGTTGGGTGTGAGCATAAACCACCCTGCACTCTTGTGGTTCTATAATAATATGGAGATGAAATTGTCATATCCTCTCACACTCCCAGTTCTTTAGTAAGGATCCGGTTCTATCCATTAAAGTCAATTGGAGTTTTGCCTTTGATCTTGATTGGCCAAATTCTGAATTGCTTATTCAGGCAAAATTCCTACTAGAGTCGATACCCACAAGTAAAGAGCTCAGAATTTGTCCCCGTAGTAGCAGGATCTGGCCCCAGGTTCCATGGCACATTTACCCTTTGTCCTTTATTTATTTTCAAGTTTTGAATCAAAGATATACATCTAGATAAATGAAAAAGGTACATGCAGCATAATCAAAGAAGGGTGCTCCTGAGGCCTGCATTCCTGTTTGACATCAAAGTTTAGCATCCTTAGAGTGTGTATGTGTTTGTGTACGTATGTAAGAGAGAGACACAGAGAGGAACATTAACTGGAGGGAGTTTTTCAAATATCTCATCATTTTCAAAGTTATCTGGGTAAAACTTTCTGCCACTACTGATCCTCTGAAAATTAACAGCAGTTCTCAGAGTATCTCAAACGAGGGAGAGGGGCATCTGGCTAGAGACTTCGAGGTACCCACTAGGATACACAGGGGACGCTGCTTTTAGATGCATGTTCTTTGCGCTTACCAATGGCTTGATTTCTGCAGTTATACTTAATCCTTTTAAAAACAGGCTAAACAGGTTTATTTTCAGATGCTGCTGATACAATCCTAAGAGCAGGCAGAAACCAAGCGATGGCTGAGGGTGTGTCTACACTGCAATTAAAAACCCATGGCTGGCCTGTGCCAGCTGATTCGGCCTCGCTGGGCTGTTTAATCGCAGTGTAGATATTCGGGCTCAGACTGGAGCCTGGACTCTAGGACCCTCAAAAGTGGGAAGGTCCCAGAACCTTGGATCCAGCCCAAGCGCCGATGTCTACACCTCAGTTAAGCAGCCCTTAGAGTAATCCAAGCAAGGAATTCAATCTGAGGTACATCCAGAACTCCCAGAACCGCATTATTTTAGCGCCGTGGTCAGTGATCAGAATTAACATAGAGATGCCCATAGTGGTCTCTGCTCTTCACCTCTCCCAGTTTCAATAGGCTTTATTTACGTCATTGTTCTTTGTCTTTAGATATTTCATGAAAGCTTTTGCCAAGCGGTGAGCCTTGCTGTGCTCTCTGTAAGCCATCAGGTTCAGGTTTCCCTTCTTCAGTGGGCTGTGAAGTGCGGTTACCAGATTTTCCCGTTACTTTGGGGTACACTCATTTATTAGGGTTACTTTGACTCTCCTTAAAGGTTGACATAAGGGGTTGATCTGTGTCCTGAAGTGGAGCCAGTGGAAGGTGCAGGACTTTAGTACATGCTCTCAGTGTTTTTTCCAGCCAAAGAGGGGAGCTGCTGTGTTCTGCATGGATTTGAGTTTTCATTGCACCTTCACATCTAGCCCCATATACAGTGAGCAATAAAGTCTGGTGGTGGCAGCCATTGATCTTTGTGAAATTTACACATGAAAAGTGTTATGTTAGCCCCAGGGGTGATTATCATCATCTCCTGGCTAGATGGAGGTGAAGGAAGCTACTTCCCACTCCTGTTGCTCCCGTGGCATTCAGGATGAGTACTGGGTCCTGTAAAATGCAGCTATTTGTCACTATCTCATTGGATGGAAGGCAAATGCACTTCATCAGTGAGTCTCCTCGTGTACTCTTAACCATAAACCCATGAATAAGTGAAAAATCCAGCTGTGGAGAGACAGGATGAGTGTTCCATGGATACTGAACTAAGAAGCACTTCAGCATCATTAATTAATATTACCATAGAAGTCAATAACATCAATAGGGGTTTAATCTGGCCAGTGTGCTCAGCTATATAAAACCATGAGAGAGAGAAAGTCTCTGCCCCAAGATGTTTACAGTCAGCATTAGATTCTCTACACCAATTAAAGAGCAACAGAGCCAGAGAAGAGCTTAATGGAAGGGTAAGCAACGGAAGAGTTCTAAAGAGGGATTTGAACCAGGGAGGCCAGTGGGTGACACAATAAGAGAGAGTCTGTTCCAGGCCATAGTGAAAATTGTGTGGCAGAAAGGCAGTGAATTTTGAGTGTCAGGAGCAAAAGGGGAACATTGAGGCCTGAGGATTGGGAGGAGGGGTTGAGTGTAAGAAGGGGTGTCGTAGGAAAGGAGATCAACAATGTAGACAAAGCTGCAGACACTGAAAAAAGAAGGTAAATGGACATCTTAAACTTAATCTGGAACGAGAGAGAGAAAAAGCTAAAGAAGGGATTCGATGGGGAGAGATATGGTCAGAAGATCAAGACAAAACGATACTTCATTTGTAATGTTTTGGACAGATTTAAGAGCTGGGAAGGCCAGAGAGAAAGAGGTAATGGAACTAATCAACGTACATGCCAAAGTTTAACAATTTGGACAGAGAGGGATGATTGTATTTTAGAGACGTTGCAAAGAAAGAAGCAGCAAGATTTGACAAGAGCCTGGATGAGGGAGTGAGGAAGGACAAAGAGGTGTTGAGGAAATGAAGCCTGGATTGCAGAGAGGACAATCCAGTATACACTCTTTTACACTGGGAGCTCTAAAGAAAGTGAAGGTTATGGTCAGGATCTATTGTATCCCTCCAAGGCAAAGCCTTAGAGAGACCCTGTGATGATATTGACAAGGCGAGGGAGGGCATGTTGATCCCAAGTAAAAGGAGTGGCTACTATAGGAGGCAATGCCTGGAGGTGGATTAAGATCCATGGTAGGGATCAGCGGAAGAGTTCTTTCCCACACGGTGGCTGTAGCAGTATGCGTATGCATTAACTTTAGAAACTAGATTGACTGTGAGCAAAACAAATAGTGAGCTACACCCACTCCCCACTTGAAGCCTCTATATCTAACTAAGCGAGTGCTGTTGCTGATCCGCACTACAGTCACAATCCATACAGTACGAAAACTCCAAACTCCTCCACTTCCTGGGGGTTGACTTTGTTCACAAAGAAAATAACAATGAGGTAATCTCAAGATCCTCCCCAGGTTTAGCTGCTCCCGAAGTGCCTCCTTCCAGATTGCTCAACCCACTCCCTAGATCTTCTCTCCTAAGAGAGTCACTCTTGTCTCCCACATATCTAGGTGGGGTGATGAGTCACCTGACTCAGCAAGTCAGCAGACCCTGCTTAACCCTTTTCTAGCAGAATCAACAGCTCCAAACAAAGCCAGGTGTCTCACTCAAACATTGCCAGGCTGTTACACTATATTGAGTCTTTCTAGAGGCCTTGTTGGCTTTAACAAATGTGGTTAATGGGTCTGGCCCACATCTTGTGTTCATGCAATGCTAAGAGCCCTTTCGGGGGGGCCGTGGAGCCCTGCAGCTGAAACCCAGCGCCCCGAGCCCCAGCCCCAAAGCTGGGAGCAGCACAGGGCTGAAGCCAGCAAACCTCCCCACCCAAGCACAAGGGAGGCTAAAGCCAGGAGCCCCAGTGCCCCCACACACACACACTGAAGCTGGGAGCTGCACTGGGAACCCACCCCCCACCCCCATACACAGCCCCTAACTACTCCCTGCCTGCAGCCAGAGCTACTCTCCCCTCACCTCACCCAGCCCCTAGCTACCCCATCCCTGCACCCTGAGCTACTCCCCTTCCCACTCACAGCCCCAGCTACCCCCTGCTTGCACACAGCCCCTAGCTATCCCTTCTCTGCACCCTGAGCCGTTTTCAAACTGTTTGACCTGAGCCCCCGCTTTGAGTTATACCTTTGGTTGCACCTCCCCCCCCCCACACACACACACATAGGAGGCCACCCAGCTGTCTGGGCTAAGTGAGTCGGGGGTGGAGGTGGTGTTCCCTCCCTGGACCTCACTGTGCAGAGCTGGCTTGAGCCCCACCAGCCCTTGCCCTCCCCCCAATAGAAGTAAAACTATGCCTATGCCCAAGGTGCCCCCTCCAGCCCCCACTGGGCCCTGGTATTTTTATAGCATGTTGAGGGGGGCCTCAGCCAGAAGAAGGTTGAGAGCCCCTGCTAAGAGGGCCACAGTCATACAAGGTTACTAGAGCTTTCTTCAGTACAACACCACTAATGCTGTTCAGAAGAGAGTGGGAATTTCACCTGCTGACAGCAACCAAGAGAGTTGGTTTCCAGAGTGTGACGGGAATAGGCTGGATCACTACACACTTCACTATGAAGGTAACTAAACAGAGCTGCCCGTGATGACATTCCTCAGTGAATAAATTAGGTGACAGTTTTGATCCTTTCTTTCAGACTGTTGACATTTAAAGGTGCAGTGGCCAATACATCCTGGTCTGATCTGACTATTTCTGCAATCAGATTAAAATTTACTCTCTTTGTTAAGTACCACAGCATGTATAAAAGAAGCTAACCTCATGTGCGCTCTACACAAACAAATATCACTGTTTCTTTCAGATATTTCAGACCCTTTTTGTGTCCAGATTTGAATTTAAAGTGAGCTGATAGGTTTTTCAAGCTACACCTACCAGGGCCTTTGCAGTCATGTATTAGCTAAGGGAGGCTGACAGTCACTTTTGGCTCTGGACAATTTTATATACCTGGAAAGTTAAATCTTTAGTTAACAAATGTCCCACCTGCTTAGGTGTATTTAGTTCTTAAAATAGATCAAAATCAGAGGAAGCGCTGTGCTTAAATTATGTACGTGAAACCAAGCACCGCGTGTCATTGCCACACAGGCACAAAACTTCATTTCAGTGAAGAACCTACCAGCAGCGTTTCCATGTTTGCTTTTTAAAAATCACACCAGGCTGGAGAGACTGAGCTGGACATTTCAACTGGAAGTCTCTGGTTCTCTCTAGAACCATTCTGCAGAGATTTTGTTGTGAGCCTTTTCTTCCCGACAGCATCAGTGATGTGCGAGGTGCTCTATGGACAATAAGACAAGGTCCCAGCTCTAAAGAGCTTATGAACTTAAAAGCTTAGTTAGGTTCATTTAACAATGGCCTGCTTTCAGGGGTGCCAAGCAGCTACATTGGGAGGCATAGTGTCTCAGGCAGTCACAATACCTCCCAGAGGTTCCCAGCACATGGCCCACATGTGTAACACATGGGGAAAAAATGTGTGTCTTGTCATTCTCTAAGTGATTCCACAGCTATGGATTGTGACTCCAGTCATTAATGGATGGGGTCACGAACACGTCTAAACTGCTGTACAAAATGGCATGCTCCAGTGGCATGACCTTGCACACACCATACGTGCAAAATCATGTTGCACAGAGGTTGCCATTTTACTTTACAGTCTGACCTTGAGGGCATCATACATGTGAGATCACGTTGTAGGCCCAGGTTGCTTTGTTGGTGTCTGTGGTCACGGGAATCAATAAGTCCTAAATGGGGTCATGCAGATAAAAAGTCTGGGAACAGCGAATGCCTGGTCCATGTAAAACATAAGAGACAATTGCTACCAGCTAATGGAGTTATCCCTTCAGTGGTGTCCAGACTTTTCCTGTTGTGCCCCCCCTCTTACCAGTAATGGAATCTGTCCATGCCCCCCACTTCCATTACTGCACAGTTGGCTTAGCTGAAGAGTTTGGGCTGAAGACAGAGCTGGGGATGGAGGAAGAGCTAGAGCTAGAGATGAAGGTAGCCTGGGGGTGGAGAGGGAATGAGGGCAGAGCTGGACTATGGGTGGAGCAGGGGGCGGAGTGGAGTTGTGGTCAGGGCTGGGGGTGGAGCAGGGGACAGACTAGAGCTGCATATGGGGCCAGAGCTGAGCTGGGTGGTGCTCCCTCCCCGCATCCCTCATGGGGGCTGGCTCCTGCCCCACAATTTCCCCCTGTGTGCCCCACAGTTTGGGGACCACTGCTTTAGCTCAAGTGGTAGCAGCCTTGATCAAATTCCTGGGGTTTAAACCCCACTAATGACCCGGGCCCTCACTGAGCCCTCTTTAATAGATGCCACATGCATTTTCTACTGAGACCGACTAGTGGAAAATGGCAGCAAGGCTGCATGTGCGTGGGACCCATCCACAGGCAACATAGATATTTCTGGTTTCTCTCTCTTTCAGGCCGGCTCTAGCAAAAGCAAGAATCACTAGGGACACCTATGGCTGCAGGCATCTCGTTTTGAGCACCACAGTTGATTGCACTGGGCTCATCTGCTGTAATGCAGTGAAACTGTTGCAAGGCAGCTAGACTTTTCATATCATGTCTGCATTATGACGAGATAACTGGCTCTGTGGATGAGGGGAAAAGCAGTGGACACGTTATTTCTTGACGTTAGCAATACGGTCTCCCACAGTATTCTTGCCAGTAAGTTAAAGAAGTATGGGTTGGATGAATGGACTATAAGGAGGATAGAAAGCTGGCTGGATTGTCGGGCTGAACGGGTAGTGATCAATGGCTCCATGTCTAGTTGGTAGCCAGTATCAAGCAGAGTGCCCCAAGGGTTGGTCTTGGGGCCAGTTTTGTTCAATATCTTCATTAATGATCTGGAGGATGGTGTGAACTGTACTCTCAGAAAGTTTGCAGACACTAAACTGGGAGGAGTGGTAGATACGCTGGTAGGGATAGGATACAGAGGGAACTAGTCAAATTAGAGGATTGGGCCAAAAGAAATCTGATGAGGTTCAACAAGGACTCATACTGGGTCCTGCACTTAGGATGGAAGAATCCCATGCACTGCTACAGACTAGGGACCGAATGGCTAGGCAGCAGTTCTGCAGAAAAGGACCTAGGGGTTACAGCAGACGAGAAGCTGGATGTGAGTCAACAGTGTGCCCTTGTTGCCAAGAAGGTTAACGAAATTTTGGGTTGTATAAGTAGGGGCATTTCCAGCAGATCGAGGGACGTGATCATTCCCTTCTATTCGGCATTTGTGAGGCCTCATCTGGAGTACTGTGTCCAGTTTGGGGCCCCGCACTACAAGAAGGATGTGGAAAAATTGGAAAGAGTCCAGCAGAGGGCAACAAAAATGATTAGGGGGCTGGAGCACATGAGTTACAAAGAGAGGCTGACGGAACTGGGATTGTTTAGTCTGCAGAAGAGAAGACTGAGGGGGGATTTGATAGCTGTTTTCAACTACCTGAAAGGGGGCTCCAAAGAGGATGGATCTAGACTGTTCTCAGTGGTAGCAGATGACATAACAAGGAGTAACGGTCTCAAGTTGCAAAGGGGGAGGTTTGGGTTGGATATTAGGAAAATCTTTTTCACTAGGAGGGTGGTGGAGCACTGGAATGGGTTACCTAGAGAGGTGGTAGAATCACCTTCCTTAGAGGTTTTTAAGGTCAGGCTTGACAAAGTCCTGTCTGGGATGATTTAGTTGGGGATTGGTCCTGCTTTGAGCAGGGGCTTGGACTAGATGATCTCCTGAGGTCCCTTCCAATCCTAATATTCTATGATTGATCAATTTAGATTAACAGGGCACCCTGCTGCTCAGTTCTTCATTCAGCTGGGCTAAAACAGCGGCGCCTGGATCCAGGGTTAGGCTGGGTTGGGAAGATGGGGTTCTGGAATTCCAAGCAGAACCAGGGCCAGATTACACATTGGATGGGGTGCCAAAATAAGTTTTTAATGCAATCTTGTGGACTGTCGTAGGTTTACAAGGGCATAAATGAACATGGATTAGCCAAGTCAGAGAGTTCCTGGGCGGGAGGACAAAAGGAGACACAAAGTAAAGGGCATTGAGGCCTCCAGAACCTTCTAAACTACAGGTCAGAATTGTATAGGGGCTCAGCACCAACACCTGCCAGTGAAGCCAGTGACACCTATGGGTACTCAGCACCTCTGACAAATGAATCCTTGTATCTGCTGGGCTATCATAAGTCACTTAAGTTGCAGGTATAGGATTGTTTGATCCTTACATCCTGAGAGAGAGAGAGAGACTGAGACTGACTGACTGAGCTCAGAAGATAATATTAAAGGCACTTGTTTCTGGCTGTTTCAACAACAAACTATAGTGACTGAAAAGACAGAGCTTGCAGAGTTCGGACTTTGTCAAAGAACTTTAAGGCTGCACAGAGTTCTTTCGTTGCCTTTCCTTTTCCACAGATGCACTTCAAGTCTTACTAAGCCAGGTGCTTGCATTTTTACCATTAGCACATATTTCAGAACAAAATGAATTACTTAATTTGCATTAAACATTAATATTAATTGCTTCGTGCTTCAAAATACTTTGAAGGTGTAAAGAGCTATGAAGGTATTACAAGAAGTTCTCCTTTTCCTGGCTCCTTTCTCTGTAGTAAGTAGCAATGATTACATAAGTATTCTTGTAGAACATTCTCTTCCCCAGTTCTAGGTCACTTTCTGATCTCTCCCAAGTTCTAATTAACATGGAATCTAATCTTTCTCTGGAATCTTACCTCCATCCCAAAACATTGCTGGGATTGACAGGTTTGTGTACACTAAGTGCTAACCAAATCTTAAGCGTTGACGTATCTTAGCTAGATTTGCATTTGTGGAAACTTGTATTTCTCCACACACAAAAAGCAACCAAACACTTTCAGTTTGAATGACAAAAACAAGAACAAACATGAAATTGCAACAACGTGGGTGTGGGTATGTTGCCTGTTATATGTTGGCTCATATGCTGCCTCCCAACACGCATAGTTAAAACCAGACCAGAGAAAACACTAACAAGGGAACAATCTTGCAGTGACAGGAGCTAGTTGACTTAAAAGGTCTTTTCCATCTCCACAGACTAATTATCTACTATCACAAGTCCAGTCGAGCCCCTCCTCTTGGCACTCATCAGATTGCTGTACAGGGACCCAGCCATTGGATCCCTTGTGTTTTAAGCCTCCAGAATCAGAACAAAGCCCAGGCACTGGCCCTGACTTGGGAACCAGCTTTGGTACCCCCTTCTGAGAGCTGTAAACACAGAGCTCACTGCCAGGTCCCTGGAACCAGTACTGAGCCCTCAGGCTTCCTGTAGCTTTAAAACATCCTTCCCCAGAACTCTGTGTAAAAGTGAGAGCCATCTGGCTTACCTCTTCAAGGGAGAAGTGTAGCACATAACACATACAAACACTTCACACAGGCCTCTACAACATAATTGCTATTTCTTTAATAGCACAAGTTTATACAAGAACAATAAATGCTATACATGCTTCCCTACCCCAATTTCCTCACCTCTCTGGAGAATTCTTTGCAGGGGGGGGGGGGTCAGAATCCTTTGGGGCTGTCCACCATCCTTCTTTTGTAGTATATGGTTGTATTTAGCTCTTCTTCTCTGACCTTGGTCTGTCCCGTTCCCCTCTCTAGCTTAAACTTCCTGTGTGTAGCCCTGAGTCTTCCCCCTTTCCACCCTCTCCAAGTCCTCCCCTCCCCGTTGAGGGAATTTGGAGAGAACTGTGTTGCCCTAGGAAGTAGTAATTCTTTTGTTCTCCCCAGGTAAGTGCTATTGAGGGGTTGATAGTCCTTAACAGTTGGCTGTTGCCCCAGTTTGGCGGGACCAGAGACCTACCCCCACACTAGCATATTTACACAGGGGAATTCAATGATGCAGCCATTTTCAAAGTAACAACTTAATAATCAACCAGAATTTCATACAGGTTCTGCAAACCATCACACATACCAAGGGCCAAATTCTCCTCACATATTGATCCTGATTCTGCCAAGCCCTACAGCATGGGGTTTAGTCACACTGAAATCAGTGGGACTTAGGGCTATGCTTATGTGCTTTGCTGAAATAGGACCACAGATCCCATCCATGGGAGCTCTTGGGCCTCAGGATAAGAGGTGAGCTCAAAATATTTCCTTTGGAGCCACAGAAGCTTTTGGAAATGAAAGAACCGCTGGAAGCATGAACTGCGCTCTCAAGAGGGAGAATGTTTTTTACAACCGCGTGGCGCTCCCATTTTGACAGCCTGTGCTGGTGAAGAATGATGGGAGAGCAATTTCATGAATCACTGAGGGAGCAGCTCAGCAGAATCTAAAAGGGAACACAATTGTCAGATGAAAACACTGTTCAAAATAACAGTTTAGCCCTGATTTGGGGGTGATAGCCACTTTCAGGGGAGAACAACACCACTAAGCACTTTCCATAGCAAGCAGTGATCAGCCTTAACTCCTCACCACCACCCCAGCGAGGGGTGATTCCTACATTACAGATGGGGAAACTAAACAACAGAGATGTTAAGTGAGGTACTTCAGGCCAGCGCAGCCTGTCCCCAGCACAGCCAGTACTAGGACTCCAAAATTCCTGACTTCCAGGCCTGTGCTTGGCCCACTAGCTCGTGCTGCCTCTCCATTAAGATGATAATGATGATGATGATGATGATTTAATGTATATTGGTTATTATGTGAGAGAAGCAAGACAGGATCTGGGAGCAGAAACCAGGGACTTCAATTTTTTCCATTCATACTAGCAGAGTTTAGTTTTGTTTTGTTTTACTTTAGGGCTCATGAAGGTTAGTTGACTTAATAATAACACTTAACTCGTACATGGCACTTTTCATCCATAGATCTCAAAGCGAGGTCAGGATCAATATGCTCATTTTACAGATGAGGAAACTGAGGCATGAGGAGGGAAATGACTTGCCCAAGGTCACCCAGCAAACCTGTGGCAGAGCCAGGAATTAAACCCCAGTCTCCTGAGTTGTGGTGCAGTGCCTTAACCACTAGGACACACTGTCACCCAGCCCTTGACTGCCCTAGGGACTGAAATCCACAAGTTATCCATAGAATGTGCACAGTCTGAGCAGTAACAGTGGAAGCTCCCCACTTCCCCATTAACATGCCTTGCTCCTCTCCTAGAAAGTCAACTTCTAGATAGTGATACGAATTATTCAGTCTCTATTGATCATATAGTCCTTGGCCTCTCAGCCTATGGCAGCAGATCGCTTTCAAACAGCTGATGTCAATACATTTAACAGTAGTGAATGCCACTTTAATAAACCAGGTTATGCTCCAAAAAGGACCTATCATGAATTAAGCACATTTGCCAGCTGTTGATATGCAGTTTCTTCCCCTACATAAAGTTGCAAAACCCCGAAGAATGGGGAGAGTTAATATAGGGCTGCAGAGACAAGATAAAAGAGATGAAGAGGTGTTTGCTGGTGCTCTCTTTAGCATTAGCAGTTTTATTTAACTCTGATCTGGACAGTGGAGCCAAGGAGACGGGAAGGTGGTTCCAGAATGTGGACTCAGAACATTTGTTCTACAGCATGTGGGAGGTGACTACAGAACTCAGCGGGTTTTCAAGGGATCCTAAACATCTGGGCCTTTGTTGTGCCTGATAGGCATGGTGCTGAGTAATTATGGGGACTAGAGGTTGTGGAGCCTCCATAGAACAGGGGAACCCCAGACCATGTGCCAGGGGAGGTTCCTGTGACAACATCCCTTAAGGGGAAGGAACAACAACATACCTTTCTTTTGCTCTTAGTTCTGCTATCAACACAAAGGAGGAGGAATGAACCTTACCCATGCCTCCTCCATGCCCACTTCGAGGCTCCTTATGGAACCCCCAGACATTTCCTGTGTCTGGGGAGAATAAGGATGGCAGCTGTGCCCATCCTCAGTGAGGGGAGGGGCAGAAGAGTCCAAGTGGTGGAGCCTTCTGAGACGGGTTCCCCCCCTTCTTTGGGATACCACTGAGCCTGCCTGACTCACCAGCCTGGGCTCCCTTTACACTGTATTGCTGATGCAAGCCAGCCAAGCCCTCCCCCTCAAGCTTCAGACTGCACTTCACCAGCACACATACAGGTAGGGACACGCTCTGGCTGCAGCTTTACACACAGATGCTGAGATCAGCGCTGCCTGGGAAGGCTCAGCTAAGGAATTGCCCAGTACACAAGTGCACACCCACCCCTCCCCCCCAGAGGGTAGACCCAAATTTGTACCATCTTGCACTGCACAGCTAATGGTATAGTGTAAACTCATGAAATTCGCCCCCTCCCTCAATGTGGAGAGAGGTATGCAACAGCTTCTTGCCCCCCCAGTTATGAATTCCACACACTGGGTTTTAGACAAAACAAAACAAGTTTATTAACTACAAAAAATAGTTTGAGTGATTATAAGGGATAGCAAACCGATCAAAGCAGATTACCCAGCAAATAAAACAAAACGCAATCTAAGATTAATATACTAAAGAAATTGATTTCAAGTAGCAAATTCTCACCTTAAATGATGTTTTAGGCAGATGGCAGAGACTTGCTTGCAGCTTAAAACTTCAGATATTCCTTTCACAAGCCAGACACCCTTTAGTCCTTTCCCTCCCCCTCCCTCTCCCCTGCTCAGTCTCTTTGTTTCTCAAGCTTTTCCAGCATAATTCTTTCTAGGGCAGAGAGTTAGTGAAGAACAAAACAGGAAAGTGTCACTGTCCTGCCTTAAATAGTTTTTGTATATGGTGGGAATCCTTTGTCTCCTAGTGTAGTTCCCACCCCTAGTTAATGGAAAAATACTAGTATTTTCATGGAGTCACTTGGTCACATGACCCTGCAGCCATAACTCGGAGGCTGTTTGTAGGATCCCCAGGAAGACTTCCGGATGGGAGATTCGTGTCTTCAAAGACCTATTGTATTCCCTAATGGCCTTTCCCAACTAGCCATCCAGACTGATTGTATTCTGTCTGGTGAGTGTTCCCCAGGTATAAACACATTTGTAATAGATGCATAGCCAATATTCCTAACTTCAAATACCAAAATGACCCAGGCATACAACTAGGATAATCATATTCAGTAAATCATAACCTTTCCAATGAACTCTCACATGACCCATCTTGCATAAAATAATCTTAGTTATGCCATAATCATATCATAACCATATCTCCATGAAGAATATGGGGCATAATGCCACACCTTCTTGCATAGATCTTCCCAATACTAGCACATCTGCTTGTCTGGAATCAACCCAGCCTTTGTAATATGTATCCCAGGGTGGAACTGGTGGTGTTCTTTGCACCTTCTTCTGAAGCTCATTGGTACTGACCACCAATGGAGACATGATACCAAACTCCATGGATGACTAGTCTGATCCACTGTGTCAATTCTAACATTCCTAACTGATCAGACACTAAGCAGTTTAGATTTCTTTCAGCATGAATGACTGTGGAATGGGGTCCTTTGCAAGTGGGAGAGCAATCTCTTTCCGAGTCCCTGCATCTCCCACATCCCAGATGAGGGCCCTAAACACTAGGCTATAGAGTCTCTTTCTCTCTCTGGCCCAGTGACTAACTATTTATACAAAGTGAAGCAGCTCTAACAGGAGGGAGACCCATCTCAGAATAGCAAACAGCCAGGGCACTCTTCTGAAATGTGGGAAACTCAACTTCCACTCCCTCTGGTGAACCAGGCAGAGAAGGGACTTGAACCAGGTTCTCACTTCTCCCAGGTGAACACCCTAACTATTGGGCTATTGGATATTCTGAGAGTCCTTCTCCCCAGTCCCCATGGAAAACTTCAAGAGATCTCTGTTTCACCCTGATGCAGAGTGGGAACAACTTTCAAAATCTCCAACATTTTTCCAGGGAAGAGAAAATTGTTTCCCGCCCAGCTCTATTATTTTTTTCTGGTCTTTAGACCTTGGCTACAGTGCTCTGGGCCACCGTGGTATGTTGCATCTATAACCCACAATGGACCTTTGGGATATTTTTGACTTACACATTTTCAATCTTTGCCCTGGGGGAACCAGGATACCCCTAGAACTCTCTCTCTCTCTCTCTCTCAAGTTCAGAGTTCTCAATGAGTGATCTCTATACTTCCACAAGGAATGGAGCTGCCATTATTTCAAGAGGCATAACAATTGCAGCGAAGGTACCTGAGCATATTCCACTAAGAACTGCATAATTGCAAATAAAAATGTATTAAAGGAAACATATTGTATAAGCTGCATGGCCTGCGTGGCCCGTTGCTGCAAGATATTATTGAGGCAAACAATACTGTAGAATTCACAAAAGGATTAATAATTTATGAGTAAGGAGAATAACATCTGCAGTTACACTAGCTAAGGTAAACTTTATCAGCCGTATCTTCACAGCATAAAAGCAACAACTAATTGGCTCAAGTTAGAAAGAAACTTGTCCCGCAGGCCTGCTATTGCAAAATTGTGTAGCATAAGGGTTTTTTCATGTACTTCTAAAGCATTTGGTTTCGGCCACCATTGCAAATGTGGATACAAGACTAGACAGAGAGACTACTAGTCTGATACAGCATGACAATTGCTGTATTTAATAGCACCAAGGTGCTGTATTAAAATGGCATTATTAAATAAATAACGTTTAGCAAGCTAAAACAAGGACATTCAATAGCTCTGCTTCTAATGTCGCACTTCCCTCTGTGCTTAGGGATTGTAGAGGCTATTGGCAGTGCTCTTGATTGTAGGTAATACAACTTTTTACAACACTCAGGCACCTGGAATGAAATTCACCCCTGTTCAGAGAGCCTATACACTACTTAAGTCAGCTGCCCTCACACAGGGTTATTTTGTCAGTAGAATACAAGCCTTAACCCTTACTGTACTTCCAACTTTTTAATTCCTTTTGCAATTCAACCAGAAATATATGGTACAGACTACAGAACATGTAAGTGAAACCCAATGTCCACCAGTGTTATGTGGAGTGTAGTAGGACAGGACACTATCTAATAAAGCTGCTCACCCAAGGTATTTCCACCAGCCTGGAACACAAGTCCCCCAGCTCATTTTCTGAGCTGCTGCAGACGCTTGTTCCCTGTGCTTGTCGCACCAAGAGCTGCGCACCTGGAACTGCTGCATAGCAAGAAGCAGTCTTTGGCTTATCTGTACTCATCTTCTTCCAGGAAAAAATCTGCAAGGTTGCTTTCAAACTGTAGCTTTCGGGCTCGGGGCAGTGAGGCCGGTGAGGGCTCTGGGTTTGATTCAACCATCCAAACAATCCATTGCACTGTGTATTAAATTGAATTTTTGGAGTGGATAAAATATGATTCAGATCAGTAAAGTGGATATTTTAAGTGAACTCTAGTTTTACTCAGGAGACTGTTGAAGGGGACAATGTGGGAAGGTTCCCTCATCTCTTCTAATTTCAGTAAATTTCTCCCTCCTACCCAAATTGAACAGTTAAGAAAGAATAATATTAATAATTATTATTAATAAAGTGCCCCCTCCTAAAATGCTGAGCAGGTAAAATATCATCGAAAGCCAGCAGTTAAATCATAGTGCAGAGGATACCGAATAAAAACCTAACTAATAAAAAGGCAAATGATGTGGGTTTATTAATAGGAAAACATTGTGAGGGGATCACAAACTCACAGGAGACAATTACGCCCCACAAGGAGGACAGAGAAAGCAATTGCTCATGTCATCAAATTCCTAAATATTGAACCTGGCTGCACTGGTGCCAGTCAGAAGTTCTCTTTTGGGGCTTGTCTTCACTAAAAAATAACATCCGTTAAGCATGCAAATGTGAGGAGTCATGTTTGCTTACACAACGATGACCAGAACTTTGTGTCAGCAGGTCATACGTGAAAGCTAATGTTTGTTTCTTGTCCTGCAGGTTCCCCGGGCCAGAGCTCTGTACAGCTACAGAGGACAAAACCCTGGTGAACTGAGGTTCAATAAAGGGGACATCATCATATTGCACCGACAGCTGGATGAAAAATGGTACCTGGGGGAGATCAATGCGGTCAGTGGGGTTTTCCCAACCAGCTCAGTGCAGGTTATCAAACAACTTCCACTACCACCACCCCTGTGCAGAGCACTTTACAACTTTGATCTGAGAGAGAGAGATAAAAATGAAAATAAGGACTGCCTGACATTTCATAAGGTAAGGTTGCCTGTCCGCCAGTCAGGGGCAGATATTTTCACAGCTGGGTAGTTTCCCAACCCTGGTCTTATCGTCAGCATCATAGAACCTTGCAGGTCTATAGCAGCTTTCAGCTAAAGATCTCAAAGCTTTATACAAACAAGAGTTAAACTTCCCAGCACCTCAGTGGGTGAAGTATCATCTCCATTTTACATATAGACAAACCAAGATGGCGGGGTTGAGGGTGGGGGTTTCAGAAGTCCTCAGTATTAACCCAACTCTAACCAAGCATTGAAGTCAATGGTTGAAAATCCCACCTAAGTGACTTCCCCAAGGACACACACTGATATTTAGAAAATGAGTGGAAATTTTGACAGAGGTGGAAACAGAACCAAGAAGTCTGATGTTCGGTCCCTTGCTTTAACTTCTCAACAATGCACCTTTAGTCAATCAGCTAATAACTGATTAGCTGCATTATTCCCTACATTATGGGAGGGTTTGCCTTGGAAGATTCTTAGTTATATATTAAAAGGAGACGACTTAATAGTCAGGGGACAGAGGTCATCTATGCACCTTCAACCTATTCAACCATTCCTTTGGGAACATACATTAGTGAAGCAACACCTGCATGGTTCTACAAGCATTTGCCATCTGTCCCGGTATTCTACAGGAATTACAGGACTTGCATTTATTCTTTTGGGAGGAGATATTTTTCAAGGTAATTGTGCTTCACAGCAATGTCAACACTTCCTAGTATGTCAAAATTAGGTGAAGCATATTGAATCTAACTGAGAAACCAACGCCTATGGGCTCTGATGTCCTAACAGAAAAGTCACCTGTTTTTCCTTTCACTTGGCAACTCAGCCTCTAGTGCTGTTGCAAATCGATGACAAAAACAAGCAGTTCTCTAGAGGGGCTTAAGGACAAAGTTCAGAGGCTTGATGGATAGGGCTGGGTGAGGGGAAGGCTGAGAGAAAGAAAGTTCAAATATCCGAAAACCAGCTGTTATCTCAAACTGGGATGGGGGTGGAACCAGAAGAGAAAGTAAGTTTCACTGAAGTATCTGCTGCTGCTCACTTTGCATTGTCACTTTAAAGTGTGGTTTCTAATATTGCGAACAGTAACACAGGGGACGTGGAGAGCCAACAATATTTTTTAACTGCAGACACTTTCCTCTCTTTCATGCCGTCTGGTGTTGTTTTCTTTTTTGCTTTATTTGTCTTTGTTTCCCTGCTTACTCATTCTATTTGTTTGCTTTTGGAGACAGCACTCATTTCCACGCCTACAGCTCGGTTAGCACACAGAGCGCTATCGTACATATAAAACAGGCAGATGCTTCTTCAAGGAGGGAACAACACACTCACTCACTCAGTCACATCCCTGGGCTTTACAATGTTAGTGAGACAGCTCACATTGTATGTTCTCAGTGAAGGATACCAGCTGCTGCAGTGATTCCCTTTAATATCACCTCTCAGACTGCAGGAGGTCTATGAAGCTCCCTCTGCACCTCCAACCACATACCCCACATAACCGCCTCTCTGCTGCTCTTTTCCCCTCTTGAGGTTATTTGCACCCCAGTGGGTGCTATTCGTCAGCAGAACCCAGGCACCGCAATTGTGACAAGACCCTTATGAGGGATGCAAGAAAGGAGAGGTTCTGTGCAACCATACAGCGTGAACCACAATCTGGCCCTGGATGTTTGTGTAGTGATTTGAGAGTTGCGGTCAAGATGACAAGCGCTATCAAAGTGCAATGTATTACTATTAAGAGAAACACCTGGAAAGGGGGCTCCATTCTCCCCTCTCCTTCATCTTGTGGAGTCATTGACACCTGCGCAAAAGGAAAGGAAAGTTCTACCAACCTGTAATGGAATCCTCATCTACCCACTTTGCATAGATGCAACTGATGCAGGTCAGAGGGGAATCAGGCCAAGACCATTCTGCTCTCAATTGGAATTTGAGAATAAAATTTTACTCAAAAACTTCAAATTCAAAGGAAAAAAAACATGTGTTTAGTTCCAGGCATTTCTTTTTCTCCCTGCAGCTATTTTAAATAGATCAAATACAAATATATTAAAAATTAATAACATTCCATTTCTGCTGGGTTGCACAGAAAATAGATCTTTCCAACGGATTTTTAGTCACCAATCGATACAAAACTGGTTTTGCTCCAGAGTATTTGAAGTACTGCAGGTCCAATAATATTAGGGTATTTCAACTCTTGAAATATTGGTTTATATGTGAGTGTCTTGGCAGTACAGTGCCAATTGCCTGGAAACTTATAATGGTTTATATTTGGTACATATCTGAACTGCCATTTTCATTATATTATTCGTGCAGGGTAATTGAAGAAGAATTTCCACATGAAGGAAGTCTTTTAAAAAGTCATAAAGCTCACTTGCTTTTCATGCATTTTCCATTATTTTTTGATTCATGGTCCTGATTTAGCAAAGCATTTAAAGTTAAGTTAAATGCCTGCTAAGCATAGAGCTGAATAGAGATGGACTTAAACACGTACTTAACGCTAAGCATGTGTCAAAGAGCTTTGCTGAAGACCTGTGTTCTCTACAGTGGACATACCTCTGAGGCTGCTTAATCATTTTGCTTTTCAGCAATTACAGGTTAAATCAATCTTTACACCTCCTATCTGCCTATCCTAGACGGGAAGGTTGGTAACAATATACTTCTGCATTTCAGGGCGATATCATCACCGTGATTAGCAGAGTTGATGAGAACTGGGCAGAGGGCAAGTTAGGTGATAAAATAGGGATCTTCCCCATCTTGTTTGTGGAGGTAAGTGCAGCACATTCAAAAACACTTATTCAATCCATTGCCACAGTAAGCAGTCGACACCTATATTCTCTCCCACCATACTGAATGATGCTCCTCATGGTCCATGATCCAGAGGATATTCTCTGGTTTCTGTTACATCTCATTTAAGTGAAGAATAGTGGTTGGAAGCTAAGGAGATACTCTCAAAAGACTGCTCTGTCAATGTATCTCACCTCCTAACTGGAGGGACCTCAATTACCAATGAAGGGATAATTCAGTCTTCATGGCCTATTCAGTCCTTGGCATTTCGCTGACACCATGAATAAAGGGGAGGGAGATATGATGGTTTTTGTGATGTTAATAATTAGAAATAGTTGCAAAATTTATATTTAAGATTAGCAGCTGTGTTAGTCTGTATCCGTAAATAAAACGAGGAAGACTTTGTAGCATCTTAGAGACTAACCAGTTTATTTCAGCATAAGCTTCCATGGGCTATAGCTCACTTCATCGGATGCATAGAATAGACTATAGTCCACGAAAGCTTATGCTAAAATTTATGTTGAAAATCTATTTTAATGAGGGAGACACTTTCAACTAAACTGAACACTTTCATGGGGGAAAAAATCATTTTTTAAATAAAAAAAATTTTAAACTGAAAATTCTCAAAATTATTCATCCAAGGTCTATTTTGTTTTGTGCTGTTCATTGAGGGAGGGGGAACATTTTCTTTTACATTCACTGCCCCTCCCATCATCATTTCTAGTGGGAAAAAAAATGAAAGAGGACTGTTTTTCCCCATCAAAATGACATTTTCCAAATGTTTTTTCAAAATTTTGTTTCAAACATATTTTTGGCAAAAAAAATTCCAAAAAATGTCATGGAAAATTTTTATTCCTTGCTAATTTTTTGACAAGCTAGACTTGCCTTTTTTGATCATTTCTATTAATACATTTTCACTAGGAACTGTAATGAGATCAACCAACTGATTTTCCATAAAGCACAAAACATCTATCAGATAGTAACAGTCTTAAATCACTACCAACCTGCCCCAAATTCATATCAGAGATTTAAAGAGAGAGATTTAGATAGATTTATTGCATTGTCAATCTCTTTGGCCATGTAGTCCTTCCCCAGCCACAACATTTTTTGTTTAATACTGAATTGGTCATTAATGATCTTCCTAAATTTAGCTTGGTCTATAAACTGTAAATGGCACACAAAACAAAACACCGAGACACAAATGGAGATATTATTAAATTAATGAAAGAAACATTTGTTCTTTATTCCACAATTACTTTATAGACAGACACTAGTAAAAATATTACTTGAAGTTCTAATAGATCTTGTAAAATGCCTCTTCTTTTCATGAAATAAATTTTGACTCAAGTAATTACTTCATCTGGCATTAGCTGGAATAAATTAATTATGGCCACTGGGGAATTAGAAATTAATTATGGGAAGGCAAAACCTGGTGCTAGTTTGGGAGATACAGGACTTCTTTTGGCTTTGGCTTTACAGACAATGATCAGATCTGAGTTCCACTTTAACCAAACACTTAGGGCTGATCTTCACTGGGGGGTAGATCGGCTGTAAATACACAAATTCAGCTACTTTAATAACATAGCTGAATTCGGCGTATCTACACCGACTTACCTGCCGTCCTCACGGAGGCGGCAGGCGGCGGCGCGCTCCCCCGTCAACTCCAGCTTGCACCTTTTGGCGAGCTGGAGTTCCGGAGTCGACGGGGGCACCGCTGGCGATCGATTTATCGCATCTTGACAAGACACAATAAATCGATCGCCAAAAGATCAATCCCTCCCCGCTGTAGTGAAGACAAGCCCTTAGTGTTAGGGAAATTCAGATAAATGGTTTTGGTTTTAGACTCATCTCTAACTACTTACAGAAATTACAATATTATATATAACACTTATTTCTGTAAGTACTTGGAGAGGAGGCTAATATTTATATATATATTACACATGCTACCAGTTTTAAATCTTGTTTTAAAAATGTGTCTTTGGGATTGAGGAGGAGTATAGAATATAAAAACAATCTATGCTCTTAAATGATGATACTGTAGGGGTAATTACCTGTTCTATGCTAGATTGATTATTTTTCATCCTAGGCATTAGACATACTGCTTCAAGTGAGTGGGCGAGAATTTCAAAGTTTTGCAATTCTTTAATGTCAGCAGTAAATCATGATTAATTTCTTTGGCAGCCATTGTGATAAGAAACATTGCCATCACATGCCCTTTGCTATTAATATTGAGGTACTCAGCAGTGTCTAAGAAAGCCTGTTGAAATACAGGCTATTTCTACACTACAGTTTATGGCGGCAGAATTTACGTTGCTCAGGGGCGTGAACAAACCACCCCCTGAATGATATAAGTTACACCGACATAAGTGCTGGAGTGAACAGGGCTATGTCACGGAGGTGGTTTTATTATGCCAATGAGAGAGCTCTCTCCCGTCAGCATAGAGCATCTTCACCGGTGCAGCGGCATCACTGCAGCACTGTATGTGTAGACATGCCCGTAGTCTCTACACAAACTGAGGGTCTGACTCTGCTCCCCTTAAAATCAGTGGTAAAAATCCCCCTTCCTTCAGTGGGAGCAGGATCAAGCTGTGAATGTTTTGGTCTAAACTGATCTAATTGAATGGAAACAACACAGTTCATAAAGCTACCTTCATTGAGGACTTCTCCATATGAATGCCTTCATGCCAATTGGAAAGACTCCCTCCCCCCACCCTGATGTGAAATGTGCCCAATCTTGCCAACACAAAGCAATTAAGGAAGATGTGCCCATTAGTCCATTGTAATTTGGTGTTCCATTCATCATACTGTGTACTGGAGCTGAGTGGAAGAAACCAGCTGAGATACATTCTTCTTCATCTCTGTGAGCCTTGAGTTTTGACAGGAAAGGAAGCCAGACCTTTCTGTGAGACTCCAGCTGAAGAGAGAACCAGATATCCAAGCTTAATCAGATGGTGTCTCAGTAACAGACTTCTTCCACTCCATTTTAGTTTGGCGGTCAGCCTTGTGTTAGTAATTATGCCTCTAGGATTTGTCACTGGAAATATAACAAAGCTGAGCCACTCACTTGCAAAGATTAACCATAATGTCATCTGAAGCCCAAACTCAGCTATGCTCCTTGTTAGGGTGAGGTATAAAATATGGGTTTATGCTCACTGGGTTTGGGGTCTATGCAAAGCTTCATTTCTGAGATGATGCCATAAAACTTCTCTTCTTTCTGTCCCAGCCAAACATGACTGCAAGACAGCTCCTACAGACAAAGAAAAGCCACCGCTCCCCCCTGTTTAAATATTCATCACCCTTAAGGACAGCCTCTCCCAGAGCGAAAGGCACGGAGTCGCCAACCTTCCGCAAAGTGTCAGAATCTAGGAGGAAGAGCCTCAGACCGTTCTCCATCACGAGTGCCTTGAATTCACTCAATAGGATGGTCCACTCCCCCACAGAGCGGCAGACACTGGAAATCAGCTCGCCAGTGCTCATCAGCTCCAGTAATCCCACCGTGGCAACCCAGAGCAGCGAGAAAGTGGAATTCCCTTATGGCACCCCTGTCCAGGTAAAGGAAAAGCATTCATGTTGCCAATTGTTGAGCACACCCATTGTTTGTGCTGCAAACAGTAGGCTGAAAAGTAACTTTTGGGGGGGAAATATTTTTCACTATGCAGATAACTTGAAAAGCCAAAGCTCAAATTATCATGAACCAGTTCTTTTTGGCTTTTAAAAATGTATATCTACAGTGGTTTAAACTCTTTTCCACAGCTTGTTGCGTCTTTCTGTAAATACTACAGGAAGCTGATAAAGGTAAAAGATGCCTTTTAAGGATTGCGGGAGGGCAGGGAGATAGAATGCCAGTGCTAGAGACTCCTACAAGACAATACATCATCCATGAAGTCATGGACTTCTTCCCTCCTTTGGAAATGGAACGCTCTGCCTCGAGTCACAGATGCTAACGTGACTCATCAAAGGGGAGATGAAATGATCAGAATGACAGCATTGTGTTGGTACACTGCAGTGGAGGAGCCTGTGAAGAAAGAGGGTTTTCTTAAAAAATAAAAGACTTTCCGGTTTGGAACGTCTGGCATGGAATGTGCATTTCTTGGGCAATTAACTAAGCAGAGAAATGTGTACCGTATAAACATGCATGTGCGGGCATGCGTGCGCACACACACACAATCTCTCTCTCTCTCTCTCTCTCTCACACACACACACACACACACACACACACTACTATGGGTTTGCTTTATGTGACGGTATAATCCAAACAGACAGAAACGAACATCAACAAAATAGATGGTAAAATTAAAAACACAGATGGGCCAAGTTCAGAGGTGCCACCTCACTGTTGTTTCTAGCCACCCACCCAGCCTCAGATTGTAAAAGACTGGTACATGTTTGCATAAGTGTTGCTGATGACCCATTTAAGAGCCTGTTTCCTGCATGCTCTGTGCTGCCTGAACTCCTAGGGTGATATTCTGGCTCCATCAACGTCATTGGAAGTTTTGCCATTGACTTCAATGAGGCCAGAATTTCTCTCCAAATGAATTCAGTGTGACTTAGCCCTTGGGAGGAAGGACCTGCAAAGTCAGATCTCAAGTTATCATGTTTAATGAGGAGTTGAAAGTCCAGCTAGGTTAATGAAAAAGCTGCAATTCCTTAGGGACCCGTTAGATGGCAGTTGTTTTAACAGGCTTCTCTCCTGTCTCTTTGCTTGAATGTCAACTGTATGTAAACCTTGTGGTATTTTTATGTATTCGTTTATTTAAATATCTCTGCAACCTTTCCAGAGTTCTAGGAACCTCCTGGCATCTCAGGCAATGTCTACAAAGGGGTAAAAAACCCACGGCTGGCCTGGATCATCTGACTGGGGGTCATAAGCTCAGGCTCCGAGGCTGAAAACGCGCTATGTACCCAGGCTGCAGGTGGATGAGTGGGAGGTGTTCCAGAGCTCAAGTTCCAGCCTGAGCCAGAGAACACCTACACGTGATTTTTAGCCCTGCAGCCCGAGCCCCCCAACCCCACGTCAGCTGACCCAGGCCCACGTCAGCTGACCCAGGCCAACTGCAGCCATGCCGCAGGTATTTTGTCCCTCTGTACACATACTCTAAAGCCCTCCATTAAAAACCCCAAATGTGCAATACAATATTTTAATGCGATAGCTTCCCCTAACAGCAAACTTTCCACTTACGAAGCTTGTCCACAAAAACTAAAAGACTCTCTACTCAGTAATGTTACAACACCCTGCTCTTCCCCTATGGCCTCAACCCCGAAATGCTGGCAAGGAAAGATGGATGTTGCAGCATGCCTGCCTGCCCTGAAAAGTTACCAAATCAATTTTATCTGGTGGATTGCAGAAGCTCTCTTCCACTACGGAAGTCACAGACTGAGAGACTGACCTCGTGTAGTAATTTTCAGTCATAAAAATCCACAATATGCATAGGGGTATCTCTTTACCACCCCCCACCTCCCCTGCATGGAAACGAATCAACTCATCTCCCACTGTAATCAAAGGACATTGAGGGTGCTCAAGACCTCAGAGGCTTGACTGTAAGTTAGGAATACTAAATTCACCTACACTCTCAATTGGATAGAACTAAGAAGAATACGGTTTTCCAAACTTGAATTTGACCACCACCAGTGGGGGCGGGGTTTGTTTGTTTTTATAAATACCCTTCTTAAATATGTTGTCTAAGGGCTTGTCTGCCTGGTATGTTAGTGCGCACCAAACCAGGGTGTGAATCTACAGTGCACTCACTAGCTCACCATGTGGACACTGCTAGTGTACACTAAAGGTTCTGTATTGTGCTTTGACAAACTCCCCTTTTATAGACTTCTGTTTGAATCAGGAGTACATGAAAATGCACAGTGGAACTTTTATGTGTAGTAGCAGTGTCTACTCTAGCTAGCCACTTAGTACTCCACAGACTAGTGTGCTTTGTGGATTCACACCCTGGCTTGCCACACACTGACTTGCAATCTAGACTAGCCCTAAAATACCCTCTTTCAGTATATAAGCTGGAGAAAGCAAGAAATCCTGCAACTTGCCATCTAAAAAGGGTGGAAACTATTACTCGAAAGCCAACGTAATGTTAATGGAAACCTGGCATTATCGAGGGCCAAAGACTGAAACACCGAATTAAATCGGAGTTTTGACACTGACTTCAGTAGCCAGGGAATCTGGCTACAGGTGAGCTCTGCTCAAATGATATAGTAAAAAGTACCTTCCAGGCAGTTAAGAGAGGTGGTACTAGAGTAATGAACTGAGACTTTGCTAGCAATAAACGTGATGGCCTCTAAAAGATGATCTTAGCCTATCAACCTAAATACTACTTAGCGAGGCCACCTACTTTGCCCCTCACACACACAAACCTCCATTCCATGATGTTATGAAGCTAGCAAAGAAATCCAATCATCCAGACCAGAACTCGCTTTCCTCTGGAAAGGAATCCTGGTCTCTGCCCTTCTGCTGTCACTCTGCTGCCTGCAGCCCTTGACTTCCAAAAGAGGAATTTACCATGGGAGTAAATTCTCATGGCAGCCCAGGAGTCATTTCCTCCTTACAAACCTTACCCCAACACAGGCTGAATTTGGGACTGTAATGGTGTAATTACAACCCTCTCCTTTTCAGGGAAGTGAAAGGTCTCAAGATCCCCACTCTCTGAGCAGAGGTCTCCACCCTGCTTGTTTACTGATCTGAAAAGAAAAAGGGGTTGTTAAGATTTATTTGGCACCTTTCACACTCAAGGTAGCTCCCAAGTTTTTATGAGCAATAAGCCAGTCCTTGATAGTGCAGTGGCTATGCGAGAAAACCCAGCTGGCATTTTGTGCTCAGCAATACCTTGCACAGCGCGTTGAATGCTAGACCCTGTTTTACTGTGAGTGAAAGCAAAGCTTTAAAACAGGCTCATAATTCAAGTGAAATTGTATCATGGCTTGTGAACCCAATGCCATTTCACTGGACAATGTCTCTCTGTGGACTACTGTCAACAGCATAAGCCATAGAGCAAGTATGTTACTTTGTTGCCTTATCTCTCTCTCTCTGCCAGTCACCCCCCAGCCGGGGTATGGGCCACCAACTAGTGTTGGTGTTTCAGTAGCAATTGGTTCCCTTACGGGGTGGAGTTGCTAGCCCCACGCCCATGTTAAGCCTACAGCACCTGGTATTCCCAGGAGGTCTCCCATCCAAGTACTAGCTAGGCCTGACCCTGCTTAGCTTCCGAGATCAGACGGGATCGGGCATGTTCAGGGTGGTTTAGCCATATTTTGTTGCCTTATAATGGCTCTTAATTGACTTTTTTGTCTTGAGCCAGCATTTATTCCTGATAGGTTGGCTTGCTTGGCTGATGTTTGTTTTGGAGGGGGGATGCAGATCGCATCATGTGTAATTTCATTTCAAGCCTAAACTTGTGGAGGGGCTGTTTATATCCATTTGTTTTTCTGTCAACATTGGCTCTTAACTCCTCTCCTTCCCTGGTATTTATCCCTCTGATGTATTTACAGAGATCAATCATATATCCCTTCAGTCTTCATTTGGTTAGGCTAAACAAGCCAAGCTCCTTAAGTCTCCTCTCATAAGGTAGGTTTTCTATTCCTCTGATCATCCTAGTAGCCCTTCTTTGTACCTGTTTCAGTTTAAATCCGTCTTTCTTAAACAGAGGAGACCAGAACTGCACACAGTATTCCAGATGAGGTCTCACCAGTGCCTTGTATAATGGCAATAACACTTCCCTATCTCTACTGGAAATAACTTGCCCGATGCATCCTAGGACTCCATTAGCTTTTTTCACATTAGACACTCAGTCAGCCTGTGATCCACTGATACACCCAGCTCTTTCTTCTCCTCTGTTGTTTCCAACTGATGTGTTCCCGGTTTATAGCAAAAATTCTTCTTGTTAATCCAATTATACATGGCTTTGTACTTTCCATTATTAAATTTCATTCCATTTCTATTACTTCAGTTTTCAAGATCCTCCAGATATTCCTGTATGGTAGGATTATCATATTCCTGTATGATACAGGATTATCATATGATACAGGATTATCATATTCCTGTATGATAATATTGAGGTCTTCCTCGATATTGGCAATACCTTCCAACTTTGTGTCATCTGCAAATTTTATTAGAATATTCCCACTTTTTGTGCCAAGCTCATGATAAATGAGAGCCAAAGTTGTAGATAAAATTTGATGCTAGATCATCATGTTGGGTAAACTCTTCTGAAAATCTGGCCTTGACGTACGTGCTGAGAACTTTTGAAAATCTGGTCATCAGTGCATCCCCTGAAGTGTGACTGTATCCTGACAACTGTCTGTATACAAATGGCATTGTGTAGTGGAGAGAGGGTGTTCTGTGTTCAGATTTAATTACTCCAGATGAAACACGCTCTGTTTGCAAATAAAGATATATAAGGGGGGGAGGGTTTTCTCCTGCAAACTCAACCTGGGATCTGAGAGTCATGTGCAGTTCTTTCCTTCTTGCATATCATTAGTAATAAAAGTTCTGCAAGCCAATTAATCTATGCAGCTCTCTGGCCTGCAATAGGTTGGCAGAGGTGGAATTGACTGGAAGTCAATAAGTCATTCTGTTGATGATGCACCAAAAGGAACCGAACCCACAGTTCAGTCCCTCTTGGGTGTGTGGCCTAAGAAGTGTAAAAGCATATTTCTATCACTAAAGTCAGCAGATAATGTTCTGAATACACAGAGGGAGCAGATTGGCTGATTTAGGAGGAGCCAGTGTTTATATCATCACTATTCAGAGCAGAATGGTTCTTTAAACTTTCCTGGGTAATTCACCTGACTCAGTAAATATTCAACTTGTTGAAGCAAGAGGCTGATATTCAGAGGGAGCTTTGACTCTGAAAATCCCTTACCCCAAAATATCACTGTGGAAGGCTACAGAGTTATCAAATGGCTAAAAAATGCCAGTGATCCTGGACAACCAATTCCTTTAGAACAACTTCCGGTAGGCACTGACCTCGAAAGAAAATAAGTACCCTGAATCGAACTTGAGCTGGGGTAGCAAAGACTGGTGACAATACGACCAAGTGGAATCTAAGGAACGACCCCCAGTGTGAGAGCGCGTACGCAAGAACTTGAACAATGCCTGATACAATGGTCCCTGTCCATATCCTGTATTCCCAGGGCACTATTTGAGATAAGTGATATCATCAGGTCTTGGCTGCCGGTTTGGAGTGACAAGTATGATGATGACTTGCCTCTGTCACAAGAGGCACAGGTTTACTACAATTAGATCTGGCATTTTACCCAACTGTGTGATCCACTTTAAGTATGGTTGGCTGCATTCTAGTAGTATTAAAACAAAAATATACCAACAATAGTTTGTATGTTGTAATGTCATCTCTGTGCATGTGGCTTTGAAATAATACCATAATTACCACAAGCAAATGCGCACACACTATACAGCAACACTGGAAGTAACATAAGTGCTGGGCTCTAGCAGTGCAGGGAGCCTAAGTACTTCCCCTAAAAGTAAGTCCAACAAAATTAAAACAGGTCCCACCTCCTTGTAATGCTCCTTTGTTGTCCTCTACTGGGAATTCCAGTAGATTTCTTTAGAATCCTTCACCTGTTCTCTATTGACAGCCCCAGGCCCTAGTGGCCTGGGAGATTTTGGTTTGTTCTATTGCCTACTTGACCAGTTAGAACCAGCTGAAATTTCCACAGGCCGAGATTGACACAAAACAGGCCCCAACACCAAAGTCAAAATCTGAGACTGGATGCAAAACTTTGCACAAATGTGAGGCTGTTCAGATCCATCTTTATGATGTAACTGACAGGTGACAGTGGAGGTGCTAAGCCCTGAAATGTATTCACTAGAGATGGGCCCAAACTCTTCCTCAGAATCCCCTTCTTCCCCAAAAATTTTAGGGAAGCTTGGATCACTCTCTGAAATGGAAGCATTAAGGAGGTGCATTCCTTGAAGCATTCCTGGGTTTAGGTGTGTGGGTTTTGTTTGCTTTCTCAACTCAGTAGAGAGCCTGCCAGTTTCCCCAATGCATGGTTAGAAACTGGTGATACCTCTGCCTTGGATGGTTGCCTGCAGGAAACTGGAGGGGTACATTGGCTTGTTCTGCTTGACTACAAGCCTGAGATCTACTGTCAAGACTTCCATCTGCAGCTTCAGGAGGTTTCTTTGCAAGCAAGTTAGTTTTCCCTTTCACCAGCTCTTTCTTTTATACAATCTAAACTGAAGCTTTGTCTCCAATGCAAAAATAGGTCTGTTTTTACATCAAGATAGGTAACTTGAGACAGCTATTTCACTGAAAAAAAATAACACCTTGTTTTGCAGTGAAAATAGCATAACCTTTTGCTTTGTTTGGAACTAAAAGGATTATTGGGGCTATGGTCTTATTGTATATAGTATATAAAATATTAGGGGAGCCATGTAAACTCTGAAGTGGGGGGACACACTGCACATGTAGTATAGATAAACTAGATGGAGAAGGGATAGGAGATGGAACGATATTCCCCTCTCCCTCTTTCACTCCATAGTGGAAGTTTCTAGCTGTCCTCCTAAGATGAGTGCAGGAAACATGCTTTTCTGCACTAAGAGAGCAAGGATGGGTTTACTTAGATCAGTGGTTCTCAAACTTGTCGAGACCGCGACCCCTTTTCCTGCTCCGGTGGCACAGCGCGACCCCTCCGCCGGAAAGTCGCCAAATTCGCCCCGGCCTCGGGCTCCCGGCTGTGCGCCGGCCCCCAGTCCCCGCCGCGGATGGGCTCCTGGCTGCGCTCTGGCCCCAGTCCCCGCCGCGGGCGGGCTGCCGGCTGCGCGCCGGCCCCCAGTCCCTGCCACAAGTTGCGGCGGCAGGAGCTCGCGACCCCCTGGGGAGCGCACGGCGACCCCCCGGGGAGTCGCGACCCCCAGTTTGAGAAACCCTGATTTAGATGGAGCAAAAATTCATCACAGAATGAAAGACAATGGGTGAAAGCATTAGAAGTGTCAGGCGCCCTGGCAAATAGCCCGAGTCGCCTGCATGAGAGATATGGATCATGACAGACATACTCCCTTGCTGGGAGCGAGGGAAAGCCCGCTCTCGGGTATCTGAGGCGTCCATTTGAAATACAAAGAGATCAGGAGCACTGAGTGCCATAGGGCACCACACCTCAAAATAGGAAGCTGCTCTCCTTTCAATGAAAGAAACTGCCCTAGTCAGCATCCCCAAGACCTGTTGCTCACAATTCTTTGTCTGGGCAGCTGTTTAATCCTAGGCTGGAACAAGCTGTCTTGAGTATGATCTCTAGTGAATTTTGGCCTTTGAGTCAATACATTGTCTCAGGCAAGAGTCCAAGTAGTGTGTTTGCGAGACTCAAACAAAAAGACTAGAATGTGGGCTGGCTCACAGGCATTTGGATTAGCAGAAATTGGGATCACAGAAGGAAAGGTCTCAATCTCTATAGCAATTTTGGAGTGGGGCAAAGTAGAGGTGAAAAAAGAATCAGCTATTAGAAACTGAAAAAACAAAACCCTATTATATTCCCCCCCACCACCACCCCAGGAACACCGTCCCCTGGATAAATGTTAAGATTATACTTTGAACAGGTCATAAAATAGGAAAATTGTTCATGAAAAACTTCACAAAACATTTGTCGCCTTTTCTTCACCAAATCTGGGAATTCGTTTTCTTTTTTCTTTTTTTTGGGGGGGGGGGGAGAGAACTCTCATTATGCTAATTTGGCCTCAGTCAAAAGGCCACTAGATTTATTACTAGGGCCTCCTCACAGGCCAGTTAGAACTTCAGTATGGGCTGAAGAAAGCTTTCAGCAATCTCATCCATGAAATGACACCTCTTCCCGCCCCATCTTGATAAACAGATGGATTTGGGAGGTGAAAGAGAATTCCAGTCCAAAGTAAAGGCATGAGAGGAAAACCCACTAGCATCCAATCTGTCTCCATTACTGCCTCAGTACCTCCGAGGGAGCTGATGATGCTGGAAGTGTGGGAAGAGGATAAATCCCTAATCCAAACACTGTTAAGTAAATATATGTATCTTTAAAACAGAAGGTGACAACACAGCACATAACAGCAAAATAACTCATTAGAAAATCCCCACTGGATATCTCCAGTGTCTCCCAAAATCTGTTCTACCTGTCTAGCACCTTTACTGCGGAGGATCACGTCAGACTCATTTCAGTCCATTAAAGGAAATGAACTGGGAGAGACTTATTAGCTCTCCTCTACTGCCAGTAATTGCTGGCACTGCTCTCCTTTCCTTTTACTCTTGCCAAGCCACTCACCCTCTAGGAGCCAAAGCCAGTTCTAAAAGACTCTGGCCCGCTTTGCCCGGGCATGCGGTGAGCATCACTGCATGTTGTGAAATCGACCAAACTGAAAAAAAAGGCCATTGTTCAGTCACCGATCTCAGTCCTTCCCCTCCAGTTCCACAAGATGATAAAAGAAGCTATAGGGATCTCATGATAAACTACTACACTCATTCCCAGATCCAAACCAAGCCCATCCTGGCAGGTCGGGTGGCATTAAGGTCAGGGAGCACTTAGCTAGAGGCCACTGCTACCCTTCCCCCCTAGTCAAGTGGGTCAGTGAAAGCGGAGGAGCTCAAGAAATGGGATGGCCAGCCTCACATGTTATATCATATGTTACACAAACATGGAGGACCTGAGTTTCAGTTACACTAAGGCCACTTTACACTGTAAATTGGCAGAAGTGGCCCCCTGCCAGTATCCCCTTGCTAAGATGGCTTTTTGGGGAAACGTGGAGTTGGCGTAAGGGCTTTGCATCAGCGCCCAGTGTAGACAGCATACTGCAGACAGATAGCAGACGTTGAAGAGAGAGGCTGGGCCAAGGGCCAGCAGAGGACACAGTTATTCCCTGCTTCTGAAGGTGCACAGGGAGGATCGATGGGTAGCAGAGCACAAATAATTACAGCAGCCCTGAGGTTGCTCTCGACCTACAGCTGGTTGGAAACTTTTTGTTTAAACTTTTTTCATCAAAAGATGCCATTTTGTCAAAACCAAAATTCATTGCGAAACCATATTAATTTAGACAGAGGTTTCTATGGGACGGTGTCTCAGGCCCAGGGTAGACTTGAGGAAGAAAGGGAAAACTTCAAAAACCTGACCTTTTCAGTCCGAAAATTGATGTTTTGACACAATTTTCCTTTCATTCCAGTGTGGAACTAATACAAATTTCCAAACCTCAAAAATTGTCAGAAAATAGAATTGTCATTAGAGATAGCTGGACACTTATACCAGAGGCTGGACAGTTCCCCAAGGCCCAGGGAGAGAAAAGATTGCTTAAAGCTATGTTTCCTTCCCGTCCCAGAGCCCAGAACAGAGGAACTAAAAATCAGGGCTAATATGCTACAGGGAATGAAGTTGGTAACTCAATAAGCAGTGCTTTCTTTTAAGTCAGTATTCAACAAATGCCCCAGGGTATCGTACGAAGGAGGGGACTCTTCTGCTGGAATTTTTAGCTTTGAGATGAGATAGGAAATTAAAGCTCTGACCATTTTCATCATTAAAGATCCTGTGGCCCTTTTCTCCCAGAGTAGGAGAATGAGTCCAGGTGGCAAATTCCAGCTTAAATGCTTTGTGCTGACCTAAACTTCCCCGGGTTAACAGAATTGCAGAAGCTATTCTTCACTCTGCCTCCTGAGAAAAGCTATGCCACATGAGTGGTGCAATATGACTTCTGTATTTCAGCTTGCAAGTGGCTGCATTTTAGTGGTGGATGAACTGATTCTTGTATTCGTTTCATCCCAGAGCAAATGTTTATGACCAAGTTATAAAGCTGCAAAAGGAGGCTATGATTAAAACTCTTTCATGAAGGTTGCTTATCACCTCCCTCAACTACTTGTGTCCTGACTTTGAAGAAGTGCCAGTACACTGCCTGCTCTATGCCACCTTGAGTGCCAGCCACCAGGAGTCCAACAGCTCTGCCTCTGAGGCATGCTGTGTTGCAAATGTAAAGAGGACAAGAGGAAAAACAAAGCTGAACGTCACAGGAGAAAGTAGAACATAAAATCCCTTTATAAAAGTCTTTGGTTTTTGCGGTACTGCTGTTACACACAAGGACCGGATCACAGAAAGCTGCCTGGGCACCACCTTATAAGAATCCCGAGATGAACAGATGAGTGGCTTAACTAAATGAGACCTTCATGCACCAGTACAACCTGTTTGTTATTCTTTCTGAAGTGAATTCTGTCCCTGTGAAAGACAGTGAGTGGATTGTGGCTGCAGCCCCCAATGCACAGAGCAGGCCCGATGACAGGGGAGCAATGCTAGCTTCTCCTCCACCACCCTATGCAAGGGACCTCAGCCTCCCCATCTGTACAAGAGAGATAACAAAATCTCCCTGCCTCTCTGGGTGATGTGAGACTTCATTAATCTCTTTGTGTCTATAAAGCACTTGGAGATCCTCCAAAGCAAGGTGTTCTAGAGGTGCAAAGGGACCACCGTTGAAGGAGAGAGATTTCATTCTCCTTGTCTCATTTAATCCTTTGTCTCTCTGCTGAAGCTGCAAACAAGCCTAGCAACTGCAGCCTGTCAAAACATTTCTGCTGAATTAGTTTCTCTCCTTCCCCCAAAATTGGATTTTCAACTAAACGAAATGTTTCACAAAAAGTATCTGCTTTCTGAGGAAAATTTCAACTTTTTTCCATCAAAACAATCAACTGCCACAAAATCTACAGTTTTCCATTTGTGCTGGGAAAAAAATATTTCAATTAAGACATGCCATTGTGGTACTGATGGGAATTGTAGTTTGGTTGCCTTGTGTCTCCATTCTCCCCTATGGACTAGGCTCCATATCCACACAACATCTCCCATGATGCACCATAGCCAGGGACTCCCATGATCCATCAGCTCCCCTCACCAAGAAAGGAGACTATGGTGTATGGTGAGTTCTGCTGTTTGGCAAAATAATCCACTCTATAGCGGAAAATGGGAGCATGAGGCACCTGAACTAAAAATTCCCATGAGACATTGCAGCAACATTTCTACATTACATTATTTTGTTTTTTTGTTTTTTACCAAAAAGTCAAAGGAGAAATAAAAAAAAGCACATTTCCCAAGCAGGGTTGGACTAAGATCACTACCTCATTTAATCAAAAAGCTTTTAGATGGCCACACCCTTAAATCACTATCAACCTTAACTGGCTACCTAGAGGTGAAAGCCTCTGATTGTATTAGCTGTACCCTGAGTCCCCACCCTGTCCTTCAGCATACAGGTGCAACAGGTTTGAGTTTGTAGGTGTAGTTTTTATTTAATTGGTAGTGCAGATCCTATTTGCCAAAGTATAAACTTACAAAAGAAAATGGCTGCAGTTAATTAGCTGAATAATCACACAGTCCTTTAGATATTTGTTATGGGCAACAGTGGAAGTATTCTTGAGAGATCTGTACAACCCATCTTCCTAATTTCATTTCCTAGAAGAGTCATATTTGAGAGAGACCCTAACCTGACTGCTCCCATTCCTCTTCACTGGTCCAGATAAAATAGCTGTGTTGCTCAATGAAACATCAGTTATCTGCGTGCAGCTAATAAACTACAGGCTGGTTTAGCAGACTGCACTGGCTGTGAGACACACACTGACAAGAAAAATTAGTGACATAGCCTCTTGGGTTGATGACCCCCATCCACAGCTGGTCCCGTCCAAATTAAAATTAATCAGCTCTGTTCTAAAGCTTCATCTCCTCAGACCTGTTTATCAAGTAGTGGGTGACGAATGGGAGCCCCTGGAGGATATCCCAACACAGGCACACTAACAGACAACTGGATATGGGTTACCTGCCAATAGCATACTAGCATACTCCTGCAGCTCATGCAAGCACCAGGTAACCAGGTCGAAACACCTTGGGGTTCAAGCAGACCCAAGATTGAAGGTGAACAGAGCAGTAATAACCTGCTTACTCCAGATTCCACTATTTCAATACCATTTCCTGATTCCTCCTGTTAAGCACAGTGCTCTTAAAGGGTTAATAGGTTTAAGCCCTGGGTTGTAACAAACAACAGGCAAAACTCTGCTCTCAACTACAGGCAGGGAGCCCCACCATGTACTGGCACTTCTTAAGCCAACAGGGTAAAACAGAAAATGGAATTTGTCCCAAAAGCCCTTTCCCTCACACAGGTAAGTGTTTGCCTTTTACCCCTACATGAGAAAGGACGTTTCATCCACACCATTACTATTTAAGTGAGGCAGAGCTAAAAATTAAATACAAAATGCAGACAGTGCTTGGAAAAGGTGGAGATATGCAAATAGGTAAGAAGGAAATAAAAACTGCTACATACAAGAAAGAAGTTTGGCTTATGAATGGCTGAAAAATAGCCAGATGGTGAATCAGTTTTTATTACTATCTTAAAGGTGAGCAGTTCTGAGGTTGGGCTTACTATTAGTCGGCTTGCATATGGAAGTTACTGCATCTTGACTAGATGTGACTTAGGGCCATGACAACTATTAAGGTCCTCCAACATATGCAAATATCTTACTTGCCAGCTACCAAGTCATGGGCAGTCTTGTCTAATGGTTGCAACAAGAGTCTAGCCTACCAGTTAGAGCTGAATCTAGATGGGGCAGCTCCAGGAACAAAGCCAAGGGTCATAGCCAGGTGTCAGAAACCAAAGCCTTAGCTGCAGGGTTAGCTGGAATCACAGTCAGAAGGTGGAGCCAAGGGTCTGAGGCAGGTGTCAGAGGTAAGGAAGGAGCTGGAGCAAGGCTAAAGATGGTTGCAGTCAGAAAGTGGAGCCAAGGGTCTTCGCTGGGCATCAGAAGTCAGGAAGTTGCTGGGGGCCAGAGCAGACACGGGCTGGAGCAGAAGCAGGCTAGAGACAGTGGACCAAATGCAGCTGCTAGGAATTTGTTGAGAAGCCACTGGACTGCTGCTGCTCCTACTGTGTTCCAGGAAGCATATGGGCACAAGCCCACCTATTGCTAAAGGACCCACCCCCAGCCTTAGGAGAGGCTCCAGAAGGTCCAAGAACTCAAATAATTACAGAGACAACCAAAAATGTAACAGGGGCAGGTGTGACGCTCAAACAAAGGGGACACTGAGCATAGAGTGCTACTGCTGGCACCACCACAGAGTTTAAATAACAGTGGGCAGCCAATCAAAAAGGAGTGGGCAGCCAATCAGGTTGCACAGTCAATCAGAAAGCTCCCATCAGGGCCAGCTGCGCTCCTCTGAGTTGCCGGGAGGCTGGATCTGCTGTAGGCTGACACCTGACATTGCTCTTGACTGGCTTATCAGAAGCCAACAGTACGGTTGTTGTTTGTTCCAGGCCCTGTAATTTCATCCTCTCTTAGCAAGTCACCTCAATGAAGAAAACAAAACCTTTACACTTTAAGAAATTCATGACCATAATAGCAGAGATTTCTAGAGCTCTCTGATGAAAACATTCAGAACATCTGGAACAAAACATCTGAGGACCAGCAAAATGTATTGTCCCTTGAGTAAACTTGGCTCTATTAACTCTTCAGTCAATAAATCATGACAGTCTTCTCAAGAGGAGCCAATATCTGACTGTCTTTCTACATCATCCAAAACCTTCGCATGCAACATACGACACAACAAGATTACTCTGTTTTTACTGAATCATCTTTAAAGGCACGATATCAAGGGATTCATGGCTGGGAAGAGTGTGTCATTTTTGTAGCTGCTGTGTGGTGTGTGAGGGTGGGAAGTTCAAGAATTACAGATAATGGATGTGTGGGAATAAGCTTGCCTTAACCCATGTCAATTACAAAATGCTTCACACCAAAAGAAAATGTGGGCTGCTAAATACTGTGATAGTTTAAGGACCTTACCTCTAGTGCGCTTGTTGAATCCCACTGCACTCCTTAGCATATGACAATCTCAGGGGCATGGAAACAGAGGGAAGAACCAGAGTTGCTGTTCAGTGCTATAAATGTTAGGAGTGAGCCTAACACTGTTCAGGACTGGTGCTAAGAAAGATACGGCTCTACTCACTGAAGAGGTGAATGAGAGAAACTGATAAAAGAGGAAAACAGATCATAAGTTATTTTATAAGATAACCTTTCTGACTAACAGGCTTGTATCCCTTTAACCTAGGACTTTTTTCTTCAAGGGGCATTGCCTGGGAGAGGTTGGGACCATTTATTGATAAAAGCTTCCTGAATGTTCACAGGCAAGTCACTAAGGGGGGGGTCACACTGCAACTGGGGATGTAACTGCAGCCCCTGTAGACATACCAGTGCTATCTTTGATGTAGCTAGGTCAGGTACAGATGGCAGTGAAGAGGCAGCAGCGTGGGCTAATCAAGCCCACCTGGGTATGTACTCAGCCAGCTAGCCTGTGCTGCTATGGCTTTACTGCTATATGAGCTAGCTAAATGAAAGCTAGCTTGGTTGTGTTTATATGTACTGCAGTCACCCTCTGACTACAGTGTGTCGAGGTATTGTTAGTTTCTCTGGGCTTTAGTTCCTCAGGAGAGGATAACAGCATAGCCCTAATATAACAGGGAAGCTGTAAGGATAAATATAGTAAAGATTGAGAGATACTCAGATTCTATGGTAATGGGGCTAGATCAGTAAGATTGATAGATAACTGGCGAAGGTTGGGATTTGTAAAGGTTTCTTCTTTCCCATTCCCCTGGACTTTCTTTTCACTGACCCTGTGACTAGCGGCCCATCTCCTAGCAGTCCCTCTGTGGCAGGCAGCACAACCTCCAGGAATGTGAGTCTTATGGGAGAGGAAACAGGCCGCCCGACATCCACAGTGAAAGCAGCAGCAGTGTTTGGAAATCTCTAGGCAGGAACTTTTGCCTCAACAGCAGCTCTGGCAGGGACTTGGATTAAACATGAACCCCAGCAATCGCTTTAACAACCGTCACAGATTCAGGCCCCTCGCCCCAACATGAGAGAATCACACGAGAAAAGTGTAAACTGGGTGTTAGGATGACTGGAACATAGGAACATGGCAGGAAGGAGGTGTTCCTTCAAAAATAGTAACATCATTTGTGAAATTATGATCTCTGAAAGACCCCACTTCCCAAACTATTCTGCAGCATGCTGTGCACCACATAGTTATCACTTCCCACCCCAGAAGTGGCTGCATGTCAACGGAGCTTTGTATATGCATGAAATGCTTTTTGATCCCTTAGGATGGTATGCACCCTAGAAATACCCGATAATAATAATTAATAATACTGTTATTGCTGAAAGCTCCCTGACACAAGGACTGTCTTATTTGTGTATCATACACAGCCCCAAACATTTGGTTGGAGTTTACTAAACAGAATTATAATGATACAGTCCCACTCACCTGAGTGAGGTGACATTCTTCCCACTGGTTATCACCCTTGTGATTTTCAATAACATTTTGTCAACTCCTGCCAGCTCCTCTTCCCTTCTAGGTTTCATGGCTGGAGTGCATATTAGTCCCAACAAATGAATCAAGGACTCACCCTGTGGTAGGACTAATCCAATAGGAAAGAGATAGAAAAAAACAAAAGGAGGAATGAACTCTGCCGCCCTTGAGTGGATCTCATATTTATATGATCAGCCGTGATTACAGATTTAGGGGATTTGGGCCTCAGATATAACATTTGAAAGTCATGGCTGTTAGGTGACGTTTATCCTGTTTAATCAGCGTGCTGAAAATCTCCACAAACACAAGATTAGCCCTCCTAATAAGCCTGCAGCTTGACACCTCGCCAGGAATAGGAAAGTATCTACCTGGCCATTTTTCTGTGCCATGCAGCAGGGACACTAAGGGCAGAACTAGCTAGGCTGACCAGACAGCAAATGTAAAAAATTGGGACAGGGGGCTGGGGTGTAATATGAGCCTATATAAGAAAAAGACCCCCAAACAGGGACTGTCCCTATAAAATCGGGACATCTGGTCACCCTAGAACCAGCTCCACCCATCAGCTGGAGAACTGAATCAAAAATGATGACATATTGAATTCCAAAACTAGGAAAAACTCTCCTATGCCTCCATTTTAAAGTATGTGGGGCTGATTATCCTCTTACACCAGTGTAAATGAGGAATAGCTCCCCTGAAGTCAGTGGAGAAATACAGCCGTTGAACCAGTGTGAGTCAGGGGAAAATCAAGCCCGTGTGTGAGTGCAAGTCCAATAGGCACTAGTGAAAGGTGCCAGGCTGACAACCCTTGAAATTAGACACCACTTTTTACTCACAAAATGGTATAGCCTGGGCAGTGACAGTGCAAGCTTCCTCCTCACTGACCCACCTATGTGCATCAGAGTTGATGTAGAAAGGCCACTTTGAGAGGTGAACGGGTAGTAGCTTAAGTTTCCATGACCCATGCAGCCTTTGGACATCTTTTCTGTGACGGGCAGCAAGGTTGCCAATGGGCATCTACTGCGGTGTAGACAAGAGGTTTGGAATGTAGGTAACCTGGCCATTAGGAAATGAATTGAGACGACAGTCCACTGAAAAGATGGTAGCAATCACTACTGAACTGGGCTGGAATTCAATCTGTCCCCGCCCCTACACAAACCGTTCTGTGATATTCAAGGCCATTGGGGCACTAAAGTAACAGAACGCTTTTGTGAAACAGGACATGTTCCCTTGCTTTGGTGGCAAATGTCTGTGGGGTCATTTCACACCTTTCACAGTGGGGTTCCGATGGCTGAGGGATCCTAAACTCAAGGTCATTTTATTCTACTTCCTTTGTTTCCATTTTTCATTGTAGGTCAGCGCTTCTTATTATACTGCTCCAGGATCCCTGGGGCACTCAACTGCCATCGTCACCCTTCCCCATCTTCAGCAACACATATCAGCTAATATGTACGTATGAGTATTGAAACTTTGTCGCTTTTGTTTCAGAGGGTGGCGGGGAGCTTGACTCAGGAAAGCCCATCTCAGATATATAGCGTCTCATTTTCAATGGGGCTTCTGAGAGTTTAACCAACCAAGGCAGAATGGACACTACATGTTTTCCTGAAGTCACACACCGATGAGGAGCTAAAATCAAATTAGAAGCTGCGATTCTTCGGGATACGTCTTCAATACCCACCGGATTGGCGGGAAGTGATCGATCTATCGGGGATCGATTTATCACGTTCACTATAGATGTGACAAATCTATCCCCGAGCTCACTCCCTGTTGACTCCAGAACTCCACCTCCGCAACAGGTGGAAGTGGAATCGACAGGGGATCGGCAGCAGTCGACTCCACCATGTGGACGGCCAGGTAAGTCGACCTAAGATATGCCGACTTCAGCCACACTATATACTATACGCGCGTCTGATGGTGCGTATCTTAGGTTGACCTCCTGCCCAGTATAGCCCAGGCCTTGGACACGTAGTTCTTTCTTATGCATTCTAGCCACCAGATCACTGAGTCCTAGTAAAACTCTTGAACTCACAGCCTGACTTGTAGGGAAGTGAAAGGATATAGAGCATTAGAAAAATATAGATAGAATATTGGCAGCACACAAGGGCTTTTCATAAATTCAGAGGGCTTTTGCTCAATTTAAATGAATATGATCATCATATTTCAGTTACTACAATCCTAATACTGTGGGTTTGTGTACCTTTCTGATTGTTTATCTTGCCAATGCCGGCTGAATTACTGATGTGTTTCTACAATTTCAAACCAAATTCTTTAAAAGTGAACTGAAATGCTCTTTAAATTTAACTAATTATTTTAATTAAGAAACTATTTAAAAGTTAATTGATTTTTAAAAACAAATAATTCAAAGAAAAATACATGCAGAGTTAAAATGTGCAAATAAATATATTGCAGTGTTATTTTTGTCTGTCTTCTGGACACGAATCAGCAGCCTAGCTCTCATGATAAGCAACCCTACAATAACAAACCAGTATGAATGCAGTCTACTGCTCATGAGCACTTCTACAATGAAACTCCAGATCCTGATCCTGCAAAGATAAATACATATTAGTAAGGTGTATAACCTTGAATTATTCTAATGCATAAATTTACATACACAGACCCTGATCCTTCAAAGATTTACACATGTGGCTTACTTTAGATCGGGACTGGCAAACTTTTTGGCCCGAGGGCCACATTGGGGTTGCAAAATTGCATAGAGGGCCTGGAAGGGAAGGTGTGCCTCCCCAAACAGCTTGGCCCCCGCCCCCTATCTGCCCCCTCCCATTTCCCGCTGCCTGACTGCCCCCCTCAGGACCCGCAATCTATCCAACCCCCTCTGCTCCTTGTCCCCTGACCACCCCCTCCAGAGATGCCCCACCCCTAACCACCAGCCCCAGGACCCTACCCCCTATTTAAGCCCCCCTGCATCTTGGCCCCTGACTTCCCCCTCCCAAGACCCCCCCACCCCACCCTACCCTAACTGCCTCCCAGGACTCCACCCCTACGCGAACCCCCCTGCTCCCTGTCTCATGACTGCTACGACCCCTATAAGGCCGCAGAGACTCCCATGCACTATCCAGCCCCCCATTTCCAATCCCCCGTCCCCTGACCACTACCCCCCAGAACCTTCACCCCATCCAACTGCCCCCTACTCCCTGTCCTCTGACTGCTTCCCAGGACTCCCTGCTCCTTATCCAACTCCTCCAGCCCCGGCCCCCTTACTGTGCTGCTCAGAGCAGTGTGTCTGGCAGCCACGTGGAGCAAGACATGCTCTCACGCTGCCCCACAGGAGCCACACCCCCTAGATTGCTGCCCACGCGGCTGTGGGGGAGGGGAGTCAGCAGAGGAGGAGCCCTGGCCTTCCCACCCAGGAGCTCAAGGACCGGGCAGGACGGTCCCCTGAGCCGGATGTGGCCCGTGGGCTGTAGTTTGCCAACCTGTGCTTTAGATCCATGAGTAATCCTAGTGACCTGAAATGGGAATATATAAGGGGTTGCAATTAAGCACATGTGGAAGAAGTTGCAGAATTAGGGCCATACTGAAGTGTTAGTAGGATTGGGTCCCTAATTTGAACTGTTTATTGCTCAGAACCCACAGTAACAAACTAACATGAGTGCAAGCTACTGCCTAAGAGCGGTACTTCAATTAAAAAAATAAACCACGGGGGAGGTAGAGCAGGGCTGAATTTAGCCCCAACTGCACAGATAATAGAAGGACAAATCCTCTTATAAAGAAAGACGTTTCAATTTCAAACTTTCAAATAGTTGTTATGACCAACAGAGAGAGAACAGTCGCTTTTAAGAACTAGAAAAAGTCCTTGACAGTCTCCTTTTTTTTTTAAATAACAATTCGTTTTAAGGGGATGATGGTTTCTGTAGCATCTGCTACTCAGATTAATATTTGAGAACAGAACACATCCCCCTTGGGAGGAAAAAAACCCAATGCAATTAGAGAAAATGTGTCTCCTTGGAGACAAATAAAAGTTGTTGTGTTTTTTTTAAAAAAAATAAAGCCACAGGGCCCTGGGAAAAGGGTAAAATTGAAAAACAGGTGGATGAGATTTTTGATGTTTTGTTTTCCTTATTTTTTGCCATTCCATCTCACGAGGCTCCTGCTGAGAACACGCGATCTCATTACACATCTGGAATCAGTGGGGTTGTTTTGTTTTGTTTTGTTTTTTAACCCCACCTCTATGAGCAGGTTTGCTAAGCAGGAGAGACAGGGTGCAAGGAGCCCCCAAATATGTGTGTACGAGACAGCCATAACTTGGCAGTACATGCTGGGGAAAGCCAAGTAGATGTGGGGGGTGAGGGGGATATCTGGCTAATGCTTTCTATGGAGCTCACAGTCCCTTTGGATGAGTCTGGGTGACATTATAACCAACAGGTGCTGGCAGGAAGACCCAGGTTAATAAGTCCTGCTGCTGACCACATACTGATCCCATTGTGCCTTTCAAAGATAGAATGTTTCTTTGACACAGTCTTCTGGGTGGTGCACCTCACCTGTGCTCTAGTGCTGCTCTGCTTTGGAAGAGTCAAACTCTGTCCCAATCAGTTATTTCGGTGGAGTATTCAAGGTTTGAGAACAAAAACAGCCCCCTCCATCCCCAATACTTGCTGGGCCCCTTTGGCTGAGACTGACAGTTCTAGGTCAAAAAAAGTTGACAAAGACTGCTTCATTCTTCATTCCTGGTAGCTTTTCTTTTATTCATATCCCCCCCTGGCCTTAAGATGTAAGCTGTTTCCTGCCTACAAAGCCTTTCCACATTCATGACAGCACCCAGATATATGATGCGAGTGCCACCTGAAGATGCTTCAGGCAATAGGCTCTGCTCACATAGAACCAACAGCATCAGTTCCCAGAATGATCAGAAACAGGATTGTTGTGTCATCTCCTATCCTTACGGCACGCGGGGGAGGTGACTTTTCCAGAGTGCATGTCTGCGCTTCTCTAATGTCCTGTGTATCACCAGGTGCGTCGCTCTACACTCCTACACTGCTCATGGACCGGAGGAGCTGGATTTGCAGAAGGGGGAAGGTGTTCGTGTTTTCGGGAAGTATCACGAAGGCTGGCTCAGGGGGATGTCATTGGTCACTGGAAGAGTTGGGATCTTCCCCAGTAACTATGTCGTGCCCCTTTTCAGGTCTGGTTTCCTTATGTGAAATAATGTGTTTGTAGAGGGAGTGGGACAATGGGTAATCTGATAACTTTTCATCATAGGGGGGATATAATGCAGGGCATTGAGATGTTTCTAGAATATTGATCATGGATGTCAACACCATGGGTATATGAAATGCTGTCCTGCTGCCACCCCCCTGGAATAACCAGATCTCATTTCACATTATCCCCTTCTGTACTATGCTATTGGCCACATGCGCTATATGTGCTTTCACCTCCCTCTGAAGAACAGGCACAGGCTACCACCAGCAGTAAGATAACACTGAGCCATCCAATTGGGTCTCATTGGAATTCCCATATGGTCCAGATAAGATGGACAGATGAGCAGGATGGCGACATCCTTCATTCGTCTCTTTTGAATCTGGGAAATTCAGTGTAATGCAGTCAGAAGCCCTTTTCAATACTGCTTAATCCACTCCAGGATTTAAGGAAACCCTGTTTAGTAACATGAGGCAACATGCTTAGTTATCTTAGGAGCTAAAGAGCCATCAGGAACCACAGGGTCTCTCGGTGCCCAATAAAGAACCCCCTTTATATTTGTGTCAAGACCCTACTGGAATCAAAGCACTGTCTTCAGAGCAGCTGTTTGCTCCAAACATTGGAGGGTGTTGACCTAGCTGTATAAAAATGTGCATTAGCAACCCAATAAAGTAATAATTAGAAGCTTGAAATTTGGGGGAGGAAACATGGATTCACGTTTAGTCCCTTTGGGTGCTTCAAGATAAGTAACAGACAATCAAAAGGGACAAAGTAAAAAGATGATTAAATGGTTTCCACAAATAAATAGCTTGACACAGGGACACGTCAGACCTAGGTATCATCTTTTAGGAACATTTTGGCTTTTTTTTTTTTAAGCAGAGATTCCACTGCTGAAAAATTCATTGTGGATTGCTACAGCTTCTTTTCTCTCTTACAAGCAAGGCAGGGATGGACATCAGAGCAAAGTGGGAGAGCGCTATGCAGAGAAAAACAGCTCAGGACTGTGGGGATAATTCCCAAACCTACCCACTTTCCTTTCATATGTGATCACATCAAAGCAGCAGAGCCCTTTTTACAGAGGCAACAGCCTGTCACTCAGCCATGTGAATGCCAAGGTGGGAGTGGAATTGTTTGAGCTTATCCAAGGACTCGGGAGATGAAGTAATGCATGTGCAAATGAAGCTTGAGTGTCAGAGACGGGAGGGGTTGCTAGGAGGGAGTCTATTGGTTTGCAGAACAGTCTGCCAAAGGGAATAGTGTCACCCTTTGCTTATTCAAAACCGGACTGGAGAAAGCACTGTAGCATGTACCTGCATCCACAAAAATGCAGGTAAAAACCGCTTCCCTATTCCAGGCAGGTATTGTGAGATAAATACATGGAAGATTGCAAGGTGCTTGGTACTATGGTGACAGGTGCCATACAAATCCGATTGTCTGATTTACGGATCTCAGTAGATAGCCCCTCAAGATGTGGTTTGTCAGCACGTAGAAAGGAGACTGTCACAGGAGGGCATGCCCCACACCAGCGCTAAGAGTAGCTCCCCAAACAAAAGTTCTCCCTGTCTTGATTTCGTATGAATGGGTCCAATGAGAAAGCTCATCCTTTCCGGAGCATGAGCAGCGTAACACAGGGCCTGAGTCTCCAGTCACTTACCCAACTGCAAAGTGAAGTAAAACACTCCCATCCTGATCTAGGAGCATTTCACACTGGAGTAAACAGCCCTAGCTGGTGCAGAGCAATGGGGAATGGGACCCTCTGTCCTCTAGACTTTCCCTCACTGTTGCCCCCACTTTCCAGATACAACAGCCAAGCCTGGAAGGGTCACAGGCCCTATCTGCATCTGCTTCCTCACTGTTTAAACCCTTCATTCCTAGTTCACAAACTCTGCACACATGACAGGGAAAATGAGGTTTGGGGATTTAATCCTAGCTAGGCAGTCACACACCCGACTGCCCGGGACTTCCCTTTCCAAAAGGATAGCATGCCCTGTCTCAGAAACCTTGCCAGGAACGGAGTACCTCACCACTCGGGGAAAGTCAGACCAGCTCAATGCGTGTGTTTCCCTCTAGTGGCAGCAGGGCCGGCGACAGAAATTTGGGGGCCCCCTACTCTGATCGTTTGGGGGCCCCCCAGCCCAGCTGGCACTCCCCCCACCCCCCAGCTGACAGCGGCTGGCGGCAGCGCAAGCCCGGGAGCGGCGCGAGCCACCCTTGCTGCTTCCCCTCCCCCCCCCCCCGCGCACTTTCTCCCCCGGACTACGCCGCTGCCACCGGCCGGGCTCACTGCTCCTGCCGGGGACACGCGCGCTCGTCCACTCCGGAGGGAGCCGCACCGCCTCCCCGCCCCTTCCCCGCTCTCCAGACCCGGCGACAAGGGGGGATGACTACGGGTACTGCTGTGTACCAGGGCCCCCCTAAAGTCCGGGGCCCGGTACAGCTCTACCCGTAGTACCCCCCTGTCGCCGGCCCTGAGTGGCAGAGCAGAGATAAGCCAGAATTCTGATACACAGATAACACTTCTCCTCCGGCCCTTGCCCACGATGCCCTTTCAAGAGCAGAAGCTGAGTTCTATGTTAGTGTATGGCCATGAAGTCCTGCGCCGCTCGCATGCCCCAGAGACTGCAAAGTCCTGGCAAGCCACAGACACATGACAAACTCTGGGGTGGTGTCAGCAGTGGGTACTGGGGATTTGCAGGTGGCTCCTTGCCTGGTGAGTCACTCCTGAACCAGTGCCCCAGGATGGTGCGAAGGGGTGCTGCCTTTTGGACGAAGGAGCAATCAGCCGCTCAGCTATGGAAGTGTGCTTCAGTTTGGACTATGGGAAAACTTCTCAAGGAACTCAGGCTTTGACCCACTGAAATAGCCTAATGGTGGCCTAACTCCCCGCACATTATCTCTGACACTGACATAGAGACTCCGGCTCCTTTTTCTTTTCCTGCTTATATTTCACTGTGTTAAATTCTGAATGCAGACTGAAGACGATGCTGCCGCTTTGATCCCACCATTAGCCCTCCCTGATTTAAAGGGAGCCAGTGATTATTCTTTGTCTCTCTGGCTCATTTCTCTGAGATCCAGCCTCTGATAACACCGTGGGCCCACTTTCCCTCGAAACAGAGCAAACCAACAATCCAACACAAAGCCCAGCTACCCTAAAGTCGCCTCCGCCATAAGCGCCAGTTTTGAAGCTGCTCTTCTGTATCCTCCTTTGGACAGTTCATCATCATAAATTGACACAGCAGTTATTTTGATAAATTGCCACTCTGTTATTAAACCATAAATCATTCTTCTACTGTCCGAGAAAGCCACGGGAAGAGAGAGAAAAGAGTCAGAAGGAGACGACTTTCCGCTTTCAGAGGAGTTAGCAGGCAGCCTGTACCCTGGCCGCCTTTCCCTCTGAATTAGGAGCATTTGGGAGGGTTATTAAGCATCACGCTGATGTGGGAGATCGAAGGCCTTTATGGCAATTTAACGGATTTAGGTGAAAAAGGGAACATGCCCGCTCCCAGGAAAGCAGATGAGCAGAGGAATAATGGGAAGTGACAGCTGCTCGCAGTGGGGCCCGAACATGAACTGGGCAACCAGACTCAGAAGGGCAAGGAGTGCGAACGCTGCCACAGCCTTTTCCTTAAGGATCATGACGCTCCCTTAGTGCTTTCTGGTGAGAGCTGTACCAAGAGCCAAGGTGTGATGTGAGTGAGCCAACTGGCTCACTTGCCCAGCTCATTCAGTGCAGGACAACTGGTCGGACACAGGCCGAATGAGCAAAACCAGCATGGTTTAGCTGCATGGAATTTTTACAGTAACACTAACATGAAAATGGTCCATTTTCCCTTTGGAGGGGCACAGCTCAGACCAGAGCACCGGGTGAGGTTAATTCACCAAGCTAGCTTCAGAGCGTGTTAAGCTAACTACAGCACAATAGCGTTCCTTCCCTAACTCCATGGGCCGAGTGCAAACCTAACAATGGGTATTTGCAGATGACTCCTGACAGCATCTGCAAGATTTTGATGGCTTCTGTGCTGTGTAACACATTCGTAAGTGGGACAAATGCTGCAGCTCCACACAATAATTACCTGGCATGTCCCCAGCTGGCACTGTGGTAGAACACTGGCACCTAAAAGCCCCCTTCCTTTTGGCACCCCTGGGAACTGTTGCAAAGGATTCCAAGTCATGTCCAAGAAGGCCCAGGTATAAAGTGGGCATGTGGGAGTGGTGGGAACAAGAGGGCTGAGAACACTTGCTGTAATGGAACACTTGCTCTAATGGGTTTTTTATAACCTGATGAACTCTAGGAAAGGGGGTGCTGTTAAAAATTCTGATCTGGCTCCAGTTTTGCAAGCAGTCCTTTTCTTTATAATGGGCTGAACCAAAATGAAAAACAAAACAAACAAAAACACACACACCGTCCTGTGGGGGGGACTGAAGATTTAATTGAGCCTCTCTGTAGTTATATTTAATTAACTTTCTCTCTTTCTCTTCCTCCCCCCTCCTTCCTTTTTCAATCTATACAAGCAGGAAGTCGCCCAATTTCTCTGAATCCAGGATGCCTTCCCTGTATGCCACTTGGACGTTATCCACTGCCTCACTCTCCTCCCAGGGGAGCATCTCAGAGAATGGCCCAAGGCAAAGCAGGCCTCTGAAATCGGCCTTCATGCCCACAGTGCTGTCCTCACCACTGAGAAACATAGCTGTGCCAGCCACCTCGGGACAAACATCGCTGAGGCGGGGACGCGGCAGTATTAGGAAGAGTAAGTTCTGGTGGGAGGGTGGAGGGAGGGAGAAGACAGGCCTGTGAGCGTGTTCCCAGGTGGGCAACTGGTATTGGGAGCCTTTAATTAACAACAGAGACTCGGGAATGAGGTAAAACTGGTAATAAATAACATGCTACAGCTCCTAGAGCTGGCCACTTTATAGGATGTATCCAGCTGGGATGGAAGCTTGTGGGGGCAATGTCTACATAATAGGCACTACAGTGGCATAGCCACAGTGCTATCGCTAGGCTGCCGTAACCCCGTAGTATAGATACAACCTACAGCGATGGAAGGAGTTTTTCCCATTGCTGTAGGAACTCCACCTCCCCGAGTGACAGTAGCTAGGTCAAGGGAAGCAGTCTTCTGGTGACCACCTGCACGTCCCCCAGGGGTTGGATCAGCAGAGCTCCGACGGTCCAGTGGGTGGATATTTCACATGACTCAGTGCCATCGCTCTGTCAACTTAACCTTTACATGTCGACCAGGCCTTAAATCTTGTGTAAAGCCTGCAGGTGGATGGACTGGGTGGGAGTCTGTCAGGAGAGATGGTTTAACAGTCAAACATGTCCTGGTTAAAAGAGAACCTGGCTAGAACTGTATTGTCATTTCCCACTCCCTGTTAAATTAACCGATCTCCGGCTGCTTAAAGTAAGAGGAGGTGAGGTTTGCAGGAGTCCTTAATACTGAGGCCCTAGGGCTGGAGTCATGGGAGCTACAGAGGGACCAATTTGGTTCCTCTAGAATGTTAAGCTTTGATATTTCAAAGAGCTTCAACATGGCCTCTGATTTTGTACCTGCAAAGAACTGCAGGTGAAATTTTGTGAACAAACAATTGTGGGTGCATTTGACAGCACTCAGACATCGCACTACTCTTTTGGGTGCAAACAAGGGGTTAGGTGTCACTTTCTGAGTCCAAGTATGTGTTTGACCTGTGTCCTTGACCCTAATCTTCCCTTACTGCTCTATATATTGGCTGATTGTTGCCTTCTACTCCAGAAGTGCCTGCATTTCAGGCCAGTGGGCATACTCACACTTCGTCAGAATGAAGTGTAAGATCTATTTACTGGCATACGTGTAAGAACTGAGCACATCAAATCTCACCAAAGCAGGCCTCAGAGAAGCCTGCATGAGATAGGAAAGTATTATTACACCCATTTTAAAGATGAGGAAACAACAGAGCGAATAAGGTCATAGTGGAAGTCAAGAGCAGAGCTGGCAATCAAAGCCAAAGTTCCTGTTCTTAGTCCTGCCTTAACCACAAGACCATCCTTTCTCTCTGCTCCTGCAATTCCAAATTCCTGACAACACACAAAAGGACACTTTCCAGGGTCTTATGCAGAGCTCAGCATGCTTCATTCTTTCCATGAGGTTGGCAAGGTTTATTTCAGAGAGTGCAGACTGCCATGGAATAAATCTCCAGCTATATTTAAGCAATGTATCTTTCAAAAGTTTCAGCCTGAACTGTTACGTGAGCTATGTAGAGTCACTGGCAGGGGGTGAGGTTCATTTGCAAAGGACACGGTCAATGTTTTTAGGCTCAACATTGGATTTATCTTAGAAGTTGTTTTACCTAAAATGACTCGTTCCCCCCACTGTGGGTCTGTTTAAAATCAATCTTTCAGGCAGCGGGAAATTGCAAGGGGAATAAAGCATCACCTGTAAAGTAAACATTCAAATGGAATAGGCTGTGATGTGCAAACCACAAATGCCACACAACTGAGAAGCCTGCTAGTGAGGGCTCAGTTATAGGACTCATGCTTGGGATTTTGACTGGCAAAAAAGGGCCCACTTCTTTGAAGTCAGTGGTAACTGAGGGCACACAGCAAGCAAGGTCCTCACCTGAGGACCTTGGCAGGATCAGATCCTTCTAGGTTAGGGTTCTACCCACCTATTTCAATTTGTCTATGGGAGGCAGTAGAATTTTGTGGTGAATCAGTGAATGACGTGTCATTGCCTCCCCTGTTAATGCAAGAGTCCAACATGGAAATTCAATATTGTTATGCTGGGTTAACACGGCTCAAACCCAGAGATAGTTGTAGAGCAGGGGTGGCCAAACTACGGCCTGCGGGCCACATCTGCCCATCAAGCCCAGCCCCTGAGCTCCAGGCTGCAGAGGCTCCCTCTGGACCCGCCCCCACATTCCCCACTCCCTCGGAGCCTTAGCATGCCATGCAAGCAGCTCTCTGGCAGGGGGGAACAGCGCACTCCTGTGGATCAGCGCAGCAGCGTATCTGGCTCCAGCCGGGTGGCTGCCACCAGACATGCTTCTTTGAGCGGCATGGGGCCGGAGAGTTGGATAAGGGGCAGAGGGACCCGAGGAGGCAGTCAGGGGACAGGGAGCCGGGGAGCGTTGGTTGGGTGGGGATTCTGAAAGGGACAGACAGGAGATGGGGGGGGGGGTTAGGGATTGGGTCCTGGGGAGGTGGTTGGGGTGGGGGGTCCCGGGAGAGGGCGGTCAGAGGACAAGGAGTGGGGAATTGGATGGCTTGGAGGTTCTGGGGGGGGGCAGGCTTTTTGGGGAGGCACAGCTTTCCATACCCGGCCCTCCACACACTTTTGCAACCTTGATGTGGCCCTCAGGCCAAAAAGTTTGCCCACCCCATTGTACAGTCTTTAATGGTCCTGTAGTACACAGGTAGATGGAGAAATGTCAAGCCTGTCCTGTCCAATGCCATGCAGAAGGCAGAAGAATTAAGGACTTTTTTATTTTTAAATTCCATGGATTGAGATCAGCCTACAAAACAGACAAAGGGGAGGAGAGTAAATCCCAGTGGTTAGAGCAGGGGACTCAGGCTCCTCAGTTCTATACCTGCCTCCATCACAGACTCACTGCGTTTCCTAATGCAAGTCACGTTGTCTCTGTGCCTCATTCCCTGACATTTGGGAAATGATGACAATAGTACTTATGTAGTATCACACGTATTGTTTGTATTGCCCCAGCATGCCGAGACCCTAGTCAGAGTGAGGCCCCATTGTGCTTGGCACTGTCCAAAGAAGTGCTGGGAAAATGAATGAATTAAGCTTTGAGATTCTCTGAGAAAAGGCACGACCCTGCAAAGTCTGCTTAGGGAACCACTGTGGAATTGTGGGGAGCGGAAGGAGTCGCTTTTGCTCATCTGTTATTTATAGTGGGCTCCCAACCAAGCAAAGGCCCCTGCCTGTAGGAATTCAGCCAGACCCTGCCTTAGACAGCGGACAGTCTCAGCAGCCCACAAGAGCTCGTGGAAGGGGATGGAACGTGAGAGTTTTCCTCTATTCGGATTCTTTTTAAATGTTCAGATTTGCCAATTGACACCTATTTATTTTAACCTATGTCTCCTATTGACTTTGAAACCATCTTCCTCCCTAGATGGATCACTGCAGAGACCGGTGCAGCCCGGAGCTCTTGCTCCGGTTGTTGGCTCCCTCAGTCGTGTTCCCGTTGCCACAGTGCGGCCTCAGCAACTTCAGCTTTACCAGCAGGTCTCCTCTCAGCCCCATGGCCCCCCTGGCATGGCGGAGCCAGGAGCCAGACCCTCCGCCTCCCACGATGCTTCACTGCTGCTCGTGCCCAGAGCGGGTGAAAGTAGATCTCCTTCTGTATGTAGCTCAATGATCCTGGATGCCAAAGAATCCCCAGCAAAAAGCGAGCCTGCTCCAAAGCCACCTCCATCAGCTCCGCCCTCCATCCTGGTGAAACCAGATACCTCCCGGAACAGCACCGAAAAGGTAGAGTTAGGTGGAGTCATGGCAAGGAGCAGTACCCTGACACCGCCACCAAAGTCCAGAAAATCCTGCTGGGACTGACCTTAGGTTTCAGTGGATTATTCACCATGGTTCAGATCCCAGGAGGTCCTTACTTCAGAGAGTCCACACTCAGGCAAGACTCCTGATGGGATTCACTGGGATTTGTGCCTGAGTAAAGTTCTCAAGATTTTGTCACCTGTCCCACACCCAACCCTACCCCAAGGTGACTGTTGTTGAAACCATTCACAGGGTGCAGCTATTGTGAACTCTTCTGTCTGCAAAAGCCCCTGTTCCCATAGGGCCAAGTCCTCACATCTTTACCCAGACCTTAACCCAGGCAAGCGTCCATGAGGATTTGAGTGAGAAATGAGTAGGGAGCTCCAGATCTGGCTATTAGACCTCAGGCTTGTCCTGCCAGGGCTTCTGAGACTCCTGGCTGGCTCCCTTTGCTTGCGAATTAATTGCTTCTCCGCTGAATAGGTTGGGTGTTTTCTGATTGACATCTGCAGTAAAAAACCCCAAATGGTTCCATTCCAGGAGTGGAACCACCCTGGTGACAACTTTCCTCACAGGTGGCACCTGCAGCACAACCTTGTAAAAGCCACACAAGTCCCACAAAATAGGGCCAGCCCAGAGGTTTCTGGTTAGCATATTAGCTAGAGATTCATCTTTCCAGAGTCCCAGGTAAAGGAGAGCCAGAGGATGGAAGTCAGGTTCTGACCACACCCATGTATTCTGGGTGAATGGCACACCAGGACACAGGTCAGCCTGTCTCAGAGGTCTCCCTACCATTCATAGCATCTCTCCTATGTTCTCCTCCACTTTAACTCTTGCTGTATCCAATCCTGCTTCTCTAGGTTCTCATATCGCCCCCATTGTCTGGTATCGTTATTCAGGTACTCTCTAGTCTATACTCTTCTGATGTTTCCTGCCTGGTACAGTACACATTGTAAAGCCTCTAACCACTCCATTGCTGCACACCATCCCAGGCGTGGGGTACTCCAACACCGCCCTGTTGTGTACCTAGTCCCCTGCAGGGAAAGAATCTGTGCTCCATCCTAGCAGCACAATGCCACAGCAGCTCAAAGCAAAGGAGGGGACTCATTGTGTTTCTGCAGTAGTAACTCTTGGTTCTGTTCACATTTCAGCAAGTGAAAACGGTGAGATTTCAGAACTACAGCCCGCCTCCGTCCAAGCGGCACAGCTCACAGCCATCGCCAAACCACCCAGCTGGCAAAACTGAGCAGGGAGCCGCAGAGATAGCCCAGCCGGAAGTAAACACCCTGGGCCCTGACCTGACAGCTCTGTATTCACACCGAGTCAGCTCCAGCCCGGTGCATCCGAGGAGGACGCTGCACCCAAAAACATCATCACTGGATCTTTCTGCCCAGGTGGGGCAACTGACCTTCCCTACCAAAAAGAACTACAGCAGCGTTTCCGAGAACTGACAGGTTTTTTTCCATTTAATTGCTTTCCTTTTCAAATGGGGTTTTCTCCTCTGTGGTAAAACAAGCTCCCCACAGACCTCACATCAACCGGCCACCACCCCCGTTTCTCCTTACAAGAGCTAGAGATCCAGTCAGGAACTTACCAGATCCCAGGTCCATGGGGAGCAAAGCCTCCTTCAGGCACTCATGATATCTGCAGCTGCAGGTGGCTAGCCAGTAAACTGGGGGCCTCTGAGGAACTGGCATGGGGGTCAGCACCTCTCTCTAATTTTATGGTAGAGTCTCATTTGAAATGCATCTTCCCCACATCCAGCAAGCCACATCTGTATGCCATGGCAATGCATCAAATGTCACCAGCCCACATTGCCCCAGCGAGTAGATGCAAGCACCACCGACCAACATGGAATGGGTTTGTGGTCCCCACAAAACCAGTGTTCTCTGGTATCCTCCAATATCTTGCAGCCAGCCTTACAGAAAAGTGGAAGAGGGAAGAAGTGTGCATATATCGGAAATAGTTAAACCTTTTTTGGTCTCCTCTCTGCTATGAGAGCCCATAGAGATCAAAACTCTGGTTCATTACCTTTCTCAACTCTACAGGATAAAGAAACCATAAATCAAATTCAGGCAGTTCCTGGATGAATTTTCAAGTTCCCCTTTGATGGCTTTTTGCTTCAGTTTTTTTAGCCTGGGAGTAGAGGTAATTTTCTGGGGAGATAACCCTGCCCTGCAATCAGTACTAAGCTGCAGCTGTTTATGACAGTCATTGAGTCCTTGCAGCCATGAGATTTGGATCTTGCTTCTGCTGGTTGGTTGGTTTTCGCTGATTTGTGGATAGTATAGGCAGTACCTCCTAGGTGCCTGTGATTCAGCTGCAATGCTATTTCCCCCTATTTAAATCCTAAATGGATTTTTTAAAATCTGGGGCCATGTTGAAGTCCATGAAATATTTCTCTAAACAACACGAAGGAGAGGGATAGTTCAGTGGTTTGAGCACTGGCCTGCTAATCCCAGGGTTGTGAGTTTAATCCTTGAGGGGGCCATCTAGGGCAAAAAATCTGTTGGATGATTTAATTGGGCAGGTTGTTGGATTAGATGCTCTGCTGAGGTCCCTTCTAACTCTAATATTCTATGATCTCCATGGCATATACTCTTTCCTACTTTCAACTGATCTTTCACTCTCTCTCCTAGCTATGGAGCCACAGAAATGATAAGCAGAACTGGAATGTGTATCAAGCCCTTCCTCTGTGACTGATGATTAGCACAGTGGGCTTGCTTGTCTGTGTGTACTCTTGTTTCTAGTGCCAGTGCAAAGACTGTCCATTCTCTTTCCATGCTAGAGCATGGGGAGTATTGGATCTCATGACAATGGCTTCTGTGCTGATTCAAAGACCCTTGTAAAGTAACATTCTTGGCTCATTACACAGAACCAATCAAATTGACTTAATAAGTCACTGTAAGCTTTCTGGATCATTGAGACCTTTTTCTCTTGGAATTAAGGAAGGGGACTGGATGGAGCCATGCTGTGGACAAAACAGATTTTTTTTTTCATTTTTACCTATAGAAATAAAAATACTGTAACCTCTAGAAAATCACAGTTATCATGGTGCTGCACACCAAGGCCTCTCAAAACTTGACAATGGCAGAACTCAGATCCTCCCACTCCAAAAGCACAGCCCCCAAACACCTGAAACTATTTGAAAATCTCCTTCAGCTGTTAGCAGTATAAATTACATAACACAATTGATTCCAACTAGCCAGCTAGGGCTATATCTTCTTTGCCTGCCAGACATCCAGAACAGGAATGATGTGTGTCTAACCCTACTCAATCTTTCCCATCCCAGCCTGCTTAATCTGTACCCTCTGCCCCAGCCCAGTGCAGCTGCAGGGTCTGGAAGCAGAGATTCATGGTATCCAGAAATGTCTGAAAGCCCCAGTCCTTTCAAAGCCCAGTTGTTAGGATCCCTAGGTTTAGATTAAAACAGATATAACCCCTCTGAGACAAAAGTTTGTGATTAAAAATAAAAATAAAGAAGAAGCCGGAATTTGCCTAAAACTAAACATCTAAAATCAACCATGCTAAATACAGTTATTGGTCTGCAGAATTTTAGGGCAACAGACCTCCTTAGGAGCAGAGGGCCTGTCAGCTGGGATCTGTGGTGCACCTAGTCCAGTATACTGCCTATGACCGCACCAGGTGCTTCAGAACATGGAGCAAGAAACCCCATGGCGAGGTAATCTGCCTCCCCTACCCCACCCTCAGAAGCTCTCATCCTAAACCTTATTAGTTGAGATGAGGCTAGGCACTGGAACGTGAGAGTTTCTCTCTTCCTATGCTCTTAAGCACGAATGATCATGTCTCTGTCATGTAAACAGCAGGGCTACATGGGAATGCTGTGTATCTGTTTGAACAAGCCAGATTTAATTATGGGTGCTGGAACTAGGGGTGCTACAGCACCCACTGGCTTCAAGCGGTTCCCATCATACACAGGGTTTACAGTTTGGTTCAATGGCTCTCAGCACCCCCACTATAAAAATAATTCCAGCCCCTCTGAGTTTTGTAGCTCATCATCACACTGCACAAGTGCTAGCAGCTGGCGTCTGCTTTCACAAATTTAAAAAGCCCCATTCAGTGGCCAGAGGTCACCAATGGCATAGACAAAAGGCCTGACCCTCCTAGGGTGAGCAGACAGCAAATGTGAAAAATCGGGAGTAATAAGAGCCTATAGAAGAAAAAGATCCACAAATCAGGACTGTCCCTATAAAATCGAGGCGTCTGGTCACCCTCAACTCTCCACTACCTTGTATTGTGTGTTGTCATTTAGGGTATGTCTACTCTTGGAGCTGGGGGAGTGATTCTCAGCTCATGGAGACTTACCTGTACTCTCTGATCAAACGACCACACAAACAATAGAGTCTAGCTACACGGAAGACATAGATTTAGCCACCTGAAGCATGTACCTGTCTGAGAAGCACATACCTGGGGGCGAGTAGCCTCTCCCGTCACTCACGCACGCTGTTGTGGCTACGCTCTATTTTTAACAGGCTAGCTGCATCAGAGCTAGTGTGGGTAGGTTCCTTGAGCTGGGAATGACACTCCCCATACACAGCGCAGACAGAGCCTAAGAGTTGTGCCAATGGGTTAAAACACTACCAAATGAGAAGTAGCAATCTACCCTCGATTGGCGCAGACATAAACCACAACACGCAGTGCAAACAAATGGAAAAATCAAGCTGTTTGGTTTTGCTAAAAACGGTCGCTCGGATGACTAATGAACATATTAGAGACACTATCCCTTTGCTAAAGGTTCAAAACCTCTTTTAAAAAAACTGCACCAAAAAGCACTAGATTTCCCCCAAATGCACTCACGGAGACAGAAGAGCCTAATAGACATGGCCTGGATCAGCTCTTGTAGTAGTTTATATCTATAGCTAGGCAGGTTTGCCTGCTCATACCCTACCTCCGAATGACGATTTACAGCATACTGATGAAAGGCTGGGTGGCTTTCCAGGATCCACTCTGAAATGTGCTGATATATTAACCAACAGATTTCAACAGCTGACTCCTCACGAGGTCCATCTAAAGCAGAGCACAGGTGGGGCGGGGGAGCCACCCAAGACAATTAATTATACAGATGGAGTCCCTCTGTCAAATGCTGCAGGTGTAAAAAACAATAGAAAGTGGAACCTTGGGTTCAAAATAGAGAGGCTATCAGGGGCTTTTGCCTTCTACACCTCTGGAAAAAGCCATTTTACCCATTCATATGGACACACTAGAACCAGGCCTAGTGTGATTGTCTTGATTAGGCCATTTGTAAAGCCAGAGTGTAGTTCCTCTGAACTGTACGTGGCCCATGGGCCTGACATCCATGATCTAAAGCATTTATCTTAAAGTCAGACAGCCCTGTGACCGCTCGCTTGCCATTAAGCAGCAAAAGCTTCCTCCTTTCAGGCTGCCAGGAATGGGCATGCGAATGCTGAGGCATGTCCCAGCCTGAGAAATGAAGATTTTCACAATATACAGTGGCAGCTCTTCTTTGTAAGGTGGGGAGTTAACCTTCCACTTCCTTGCCAGTACGGCAGGACTTGGAGCAGGCATTTCAGTTCTCTTCCAATGCACAAATTTCACTCAATGCTTCCTCAAGACCATAGGAGGAAGTGAGAGAGAGAGAGCTGTGTCCTCCAAAGGTGGAGAGATTAGGTTCCTAAAGTGCGGAATGCAAGTGCTGAAACAAAGTGGAATATTGTAAAGGAGATGCTCTATTTAGACGTAAACGCTCATTGCATTGTGAACTAGTGGGATCAAGATGTTTTGCTCATACCACACATTTAGGTCTCTGCACTAGCGGCACAGAATGATTCTACATAGAACGTTGCTGATGACGGATACCGCTCCTGGCATTTCAGCTAAAAAAAACCCATCAGGTTTGAGGCTGTCAATTGCAATTTTGCCTTGAGCATGATTCATGACACCCCACATTCATCAACAGCCTAGCCTGATGTGATGGATTGGGAAGCCTAGGGCAGGCAGCTCCACTAAAGATCCTCTCTGATTACTGGCAATTAACCCCTGGCTTAGAAGCCTACAGTGTTGTAACTTCAGAACCTCAAAAGATCAGGGTGAAGGAGCAAGGAGAGCCCATCGGTAGTTTTGGAAACTCACAGGCAGTTTAGAGCTGTCTGCATACAAATAGAGATTTAAAGAGGGAGAACAGAAAGGAAGCAACACACTAATTCACCAATATCTTCAGAAAGAAACATATGTTGAGGTAAAGTCACCTTGTAAAGTTAATCTGTAGCTGGGGCAGATTTTCCCACACGAGACTCCATTCAGGCAGAAAGAGGTTATGGGAATGATTAACTATTAATAACAGAATGCTGTTCATTCTGGTGATACAAAGTTAGGTACCCAGCTAGAAACCTGTGTATTGAGGGGAAGCTATATTCCCTTCTCCCTTTCCCGAGTCCTGCCATCCATACAAAGGTGTGAAAATTGGTAAAATGATTTTTTGGTGGCCTGATTTTCAGAACTGTGGAGCATCTGCAGCTACCATGGATTGATCAGTGAGAGCTTCAGGGGCTCAGCACTTCTGAAAAATCAACCCATTACAACTGAATAAACCACTAAAGTCCTTCCTCAAAACCAGACTTACACTAGCCAGATCCAGCTTGTATTAGCATCGGTTCAGGAGCTTCCCTTTCATGGGGAAAAAAACCCACCTCTCTCCATGTGGATGACAAAATACAGTGAGATGAGTGAGGTCTCATATCACCTCTGGACATAAGAGTTTGCAAAGTCACACAACTATCCACTGTATGACACTGAATATGGAATGGTGCATATACCCAAACAAGTGCCACATATTCAACGTGATCAAAACAATTGCAGTCTTGGACCTTGTTCCCATTGCATCGTGACAGTACAAGCAGAATGAGTTGATCAAAAGGGAGAGGGCTTTTTGCTTATATACACACATGCTTTGAGTCCTGAGCAGTGACAGGGAAAGGAAATACTGACAGCGAAATTGGCACTTTGGTAAAATAGCATGTAGTTATCTTGGGCCAGGAGATATCTCAATCAGAGTTTTTGCACACAGCGTTTCAGTGCTTTGATGCCATGGTGATAGGTATCCTAAATATACCTAAGATATAAAGAGAGATACTGATGTGAGGAGATCAAAGTGGGGGTGGATGTATTTTAAAGTGACAGCTCTAAAGACCGGTTCTGTTGTCATTGTCCAACCCCTTCCAGCTACAAAATACACCCACCTTCCTGTTTAATACCCAACCCTGTTTTCGTGAAAATGTTGCAAACTATATATATTAACCATCTAGTTGGGTCTTTGCTGCATACTTTGGCCTCTTGGGATATCAAAGAGTAAAGGGGCTAGAACTAAGGTCTTCCTACTCCAGAAGCAAAGGCTAAAAGAAAATCCTCATTAAGGGTTAAACCATGGCTTTGCTTTGAACCTTGAATAAAGAGCAGCACACTGGTTCCTGGTTTGCTCCTGAGGCAGTGCAACAAACTGTCTCGGGTCTTGTCTGCACAGGGAAATCGATTGACATAGCCGTAGCAGAAGAGGCTACTCTGCTATAGCTATGCTCGAATAACTCTCCCTGTCGATACACTATTCTGCAATTTTAAAAGTGACTTTTATTCTGAAATAGTGTCTCCACATTGGGAAGAATCAGAGAGGTAGCCGTGTTAGTCTGGAATAGCAGAGGTAACAAAGTCCTGTGGCACCTTAAAGACTAACTATAAAGTTTTGAAGCATAAGCTTTAGTGGGCTAATACCCACTTCGTCGGATGCAAGCAGCATCCAACGAAGTGGGTATTAGCCCACGAAAGCTTATGCCTCAAAACTTTATAGTTAGTCTTTAAGGTGCCACAGGACTTTGTTACCTCCACATTGGGAGTTACTCCAGCATAGCTATATTTTGGATTCGCTGAGTACTGATGTGGGTGGGTTTTTACCTTTAATGAAATGTCCATTATTACTTATGTGCTGTTGTTGAGGGATTTGGAGGAAGGGGTTATCCCTACGCTGAAGACCCACATCACACCAGTTCTTCTGATCCAGCGTTGCTGGATGTGGCCTACCACCTCTGCCTGTTAATGTCACTCATTCCTCCCCAAGGGATACACATGTCTCTGTAGCACTCAGTTCTTGTAACTGGAACTAGCAAGACCAAAACTTGCTGTATTGCTAACTCCATTGCCTTTCCATTTTGGTCACAGATTATCAGATAAAGAAGAAGGTACAAAGGGGGGAAAAAACATTAGCAACCTCAGAATATCATTCCAGATGTACTGCAGCATAATAGGTTTGGATAATGAAAATATATTGCTCTCTAACAAGTAGAATGTAAAAGAGCAGGCTGATCACACAGAGCCTCCTATCATCAATAGAGTGCCTTGATTGTCTGAAGTGCATAGAAAAGTAGCCCTGGGATAGTGCATAAAGTAGTACATTGGGGACAGAGGGACCGTTAATGAACCTCTCTTGAGTTTGTGAACAGGGCTTCTCCTCAGCTCACAGTATCAGCTCATTTGATATGATTAGTTAATGAATTGGAGTCCGGATCAGAGCATTCATCAGTCCTGTTTTAATTGCCTGCCTTGCTGCTCAAGGACCTGGAAGTCCTTCAATAAGTAACCTAACCCCTTCAGCTTGAACTTCAGTCATGTTTCCTGATGAGAAAAGAAAAGAGAAGAGAGAGCAAAAGCGAGAACCAGAACTTTTGACCAATTGTTTCCATGAGTGTCTCTTGAAAAAATACAACCATGCCCCTAGCCAGAACTGACTGCACTCAGACTCCCCAGAGAGGCAAACACGCACCCAAGTAATGCGGATGGGATACTTTACCAGGTCAGACCCAAAATCTGCTCTTCCCCCTGTTCCCACCAGGAGGAGAAGAATGAAAAAAGGAGTATCTTATCCATCAAAAACAAAGGCATGCACATAGCGGGGAAAACAGGGAGACACCCACACCCACTAATCTGTGGGGGCACAGGACACCTCCAGCCCAGGGGCTGCGGTGGGAGTTGACACCTCCTCCAGCCCCGTGGCAGAGGTACAAAACATGCCCTTCCAAAAACAGTGAAATTTTAAATTCCTGCGCACGCCCCTAGTAAATAACCTTACCTGCCATGAATAGAATTTTGCAAGACTACTTTAGAAGCAACCCCACCCTTACTCTGTTGCTGTCATGGTCCCTTCTAGTATGAGCTGGACAACTGTAGTTAGGACAAGGGGAGAAGTTGCAGAGGGACAGTATTTGCCCCCTGATGGGGGTGCCTAATGGAGAGTTTGATCACTTGATAAGATGGATGGGCTGCGATTATAAATGGGTTACACTCAAGGAGGATGGCCACTCACATGGAACATAGGTTCAGAATCATGTATTTATTGGGAGTTGAGAAGAGCTGAGACATGCTAATGAGGTATATATGCAGATCACGGGCTACAGATGTTTGGGGTTCCTTTTATTTGCCTTCTTATTTTTAAGCCTTCAGTGTTCACATTTTCTCCACAACCAGGAGAGCAGGAAACTTTTTGTAGATGAAAACTTAGTGTCACTTAATCACTTGACTCCAGAAGCTGGGACTTTGTGAGAAACACCGGATATCACAAATCTTGTGATAAACAAGTCAAAGTTGAGAATGAGGTGGGCAATACCAAACCCCAGTTTCTTTACCTCTGATGCTTGGCTCTGCCTTTCAGACACAATTCAGGTGTCTTGATACTGGAAAGACAGGCTAGCCTCCAGGAAAACAGTGTATAGAAGAAATAGCATCAGATGCTAAGGAGAATTAGGTTGTGACTAATTTCCATGGTAAGTAGAACTGTATTATAAATATAGAAGGACGTTAAGAAACATTTATTGGATATCCATCTCAAAAGTGTTCAGAGAAAAGCCAGGAGGAATCTTCTGTTTGCACCAGAACAAGCAACAAAGTTTACAATCATTCCTCATCACTTAGCGGGATATATCCACAGCAATGATCTTAGCTAACATGTTTAAGAATAGCAGCCGTGTTAGTCTGTATCCGTAAAGAAAACGAGAAATACTTGTAGCACCTTAGAGACTAACCAGTTTATTTCAGCATAGCCCACGAAAGCTTATACTGAAATAAACTGGTTAGTCTCTAAGGTGCTACAAGTATTCCTCATTTTCTTATCTAATATGGGCATTCAATCCATTTACATGTCATGATCAAATGACAAGCAAGCAATGCATCCTTCTTCTCTTGCTTCAAATATTTTGCCCTGAATTTACAAGGTCATTTACTAAAACTAGCATTAGGAAGACCAATTAGCTTTAGTGCATTTAGACATCAAATTCATTCTGTATTTTCAGTCACAAGATATTTTAAATAGGTCAGTTGTTTCCCAGTGTTTCATGTTCCACCCTGATCCTGTTAATTTTTCATAAACTACAAAAAAAGGTAAAAGACTAACTGGTCTGACCTAAATCCACAAAATCCAGACTAAAAATCTGGGAAGGTAGATAGCTCTTAGCTTACTTAACAGTTATTTACTATATGGCAAATAGAAAGAGGCATACTGCAAAAGAAGATTGGTGTCAGCCTATGTTTTTCATTCTTACCGCTGAACTATCCTCGCTTTGGGGGGTTACTTCAACCTGGGGCTCTGTAGTTTAAGCTCTTTTTTGTTTGTTAGCTTTATAGCAAGTATTTTTGTTAATTAAAAACCCAACAGAGGCATCAAATATATAACTAAAGAGTAAGACGAAATAAGAGTAGGAGGAATGAGACCAAATCAACACCACATGCCTATTGTATAAAATCGCTTGATGTTAGGCAAATCTGTCACTGTTGTGTTATAGATACCTGGCCAACTTCTTGAATCCACTGTGGCCCCTTTACTCAAAGGAACTGCAAACTACTGAGACAATCGCTCCTGCCCTAGAAATATCTCCAATATAAGGAGGATTTTTTGGTAGCACAGGACACACTACCTCTCCTCACAGATCCCACTGCGGAGGTGCAGGGGATGTGTCTACAGCATGCTGCCCTTCCACTATTCTCAGTGATGAAACCACCCACAGGAGTCACCACATGGAAAGCCATTGTAAATTACAGAAGCTGCTCTAAGTTGCTCAAGGCCCAACTGGGCCCAGAATTTTGAGAGCATGATGGTGGGCTTTATGCTCCCCTGCCCCTACTACTCCGTGCCTAGTGCAGAAAAGCAGTAACGCAGGGTTTAGCCCACAGATTACCCACACAAGTGATTTCAGATGTATGTTTATAATACGAATCATTTACTGAATAGCGTCATTACAGTTTATTGTGTAAATAAATATATAAATGTAATAAAATCCATAGGAAGTGTTTTCTTTTCCTTCATGCACAGTGGCTTTTAAAAATGTTTGTTTTCTATCAATATCTCAACTGTTTAAAAAGTAACGTTGTTGTTCAGGGCCTGATTCTGCCCAGCTACAGCAAATGAGAGTTTAGCCATAAACTTCAGGAAGAACCTACACAAATCATTTACTCTGAATTCCACTTTGTAAATGAGACTGGTTTTTTGTTTGGTTGGTTTTTAAATTTTACTGATGGAGAAACCACTATTTGGAGTGGCTCCTGATAACCATAAAAATGATCAAACTTGGCAAAAATATAAACATGGAAAAAATAGTCTATCTAGACCAAGTTTCAACCCAAAATTAATATATTTTGGGGTCAAAAGGAACCATTAAATAATCTAGTCTGACCTCCTGCATAGCAGAGGCCAGAGAATATCAAACAGTTGTTCCTGTATTGAACTCAATAGCCATGAATATGACCATAACATTGCATTGTGTTACAAATGAAGAGAATGAAAACTTTTTTTAATAGAAATAGTAGAATATATTTTCTTTCCTAGTTTTGTGATGGGGGGAGGACTTTGGGGAGGTAGACAGAATGTATAATTTTTGTCTATTGTTTAAAAATGTTGTATAAATTTAGTTATGTGAAGTTCATTTTTAAAAGGTTGTTTGATTTAAGTCACTTTCCTCAAGAGGAGGAAGTGAAAAGTTGATGAACAAAATGTATCTTCATCTTCTGTTTTGTATTAATCACTGAGGTATTTATTTTGTACTTCATCAGTTGAAAGGCTCTGGTTTTAGAATGCTCTAACTTACTACCAATTTACTTGTTTAGGTTTATAACTCTAATGTTTAGATTTGTTGTCTGTAGACCAATAAAAAAAAGTTTCTTTTACTTGAGTGGACTACTGCACCTTATACACTGGAAAAGTAATTGACAGACTGGACTTGAGAATGAGTGCACTGCAAAAATTAGCTCATTAGCATGGTGGAGGTCAGCAGATGGAAAGTATAGATGTTGGTCAAGTTTTCAATGCCAAATATGTATATGATTCCATCCTGCAAAAGATTTTGTGTTGCCATGGAATTTGTTTTTGCATGAAACAATAAAGCAATGTTTATTTTCATTTATTTGAACTGAATTCTACTTCCAGTCTTTCCAGTTGCCTGCATGAAGGGAATTGTTTTGTCCAGGAGAATTATTTTAGTGCTGGTTTCAGGGGACTTAGCAGATCTACTCCGAATCCAGCCATTCCTTTCCCAGCTACTCTGGGAATATGGTTTGAGTTTGGGATTCTAGCCAGGACTACCATGGCTGTCTCCCTCTACCCACCACCGTTTTGACACCTGATTAAAGGGAGCTCTATCTCCATTCCTTGCGTCCAGCAAAACTGCAGTAATCTACAATGGACTGTATTAATACTACTTAGTACTAAGCAAGTTGTCCTCAAAGAATCTCAAAGTGCTTTTCAAAGGAGGATGAGTATCATCAGTCTCATGTTTAGGAAATGGAATCACAGAGAGACTAAGTGAGCTGCTTAAATCACACTTCAAGTTGCCGGAAAAAGAATCCATTTCCTTCCACTTCCAACTTCATTCCCTACTCACAGCTCTATGCTTCCTCCCTTAAATGTGTTCCTATTTCCTTATAGCCTTTTCAGTTGCAGTGATTTTGCCATTGCTGCTTTGCTAAGGAATTGCATGCAAAATGCTTTGCATCAGGATTCCAGATCCGTGCCCAGGGAGAGAGGTCATCATAGGTGCTATACTTCAGAGCAGGCCCTAGATCATTGAATCACATAATATGGTTGCACTGTGGAAATTTGCAACTGAGGCGGCTAAGTGTTATATGGTCTAACATATACAGCCTTGTGGGAGTATTAGAGAGCCTGTGCTGTAAGACATAAATGTATTTTATTTCTAAAAATAAGGTATTTTACATTGGCAGGAGGGGAAGTATCATGAGTCAAGCTTTCGGGCTAGGAATTTTTAAACTAAACTTTAGCTGTAGGAGCAGTGTTTATTTCATAGATCTGCGTTGTAGCCCTCCTCTTCAGCTCTCGGGCCACTTGGCAAACAACAAAAGGCCAGCAGCAATGAACTGCCATCCAGTCTTCACACAGGGTTCCCTGGGGAAAACAAGAAGATCATTTCACACAAATGGCATGATCGTGAAGCAGCTTTTCTGCTTCGCTATGTGTTTCCCATTCTAATCAACCTACAGTAAGAACACGTTGCTGGGCCTCGTTCGGATTAAATCAACAAGTTACCCTGGATTTACACTGGGGTAAATGAGATCTGATTAGGCCCAGTGACTAATAGGATCTTTTCTAATCTTTGGCCTACAGAAGACTTACGATCTGTCTACACTGCAAGCTACACTACACTGTCTAATCTAGCTAGCTCAAGTACTGGATAGCAGTGAAGCCACGGCAGCATAGACTTCAACCCAGGCTAGCTGTCCGGGTAATTGCTATGAGTCCTGGGCAGGCGTGTATAGCCAACTGAAGCCCATTGAAGCTTTGCAGCTGTCAGTACCCAAGCTAGCTAGATTGAAGCTAACCTGGGCACGTCTACATGAGCTGCAGTTACGGCCCCGCATTGCAGTGCGACTCTGACCTTGCAAGGTGCTGAGTGCCCATGACTCCCATTCAAGCCAATGAGATTTGAGAATACTCAGTACCTCATAGGCCTTTAAAGTGTTTCTCCACATGGTCTGAACAATGTTTTTGTTCCCTGCCATCCTGATTACATAGCAATGAATATTTTACAGCATCAGCTCTGGGCTATGTAAATTTACAGCCACAAAAACAACAATCCCCACCCACCTACCCCCATAGTTCTGTTCTTCCAAAGTACTTTAAAAAACATGAGTCGTTGCTTGGAGTTGGGATTCTATTATAAATCAAATGCTGCCTTTGCCTCCTTGCAAAGAGAAAGGGCATTCTTGAAGTTTAATGCATTAGTTCTGCTTTAAAAATGCATTAAGGCATCTGAACAACAGATTCTCAGATCACAAAGGAGTTTGGCTAGAGGACGCTGTTCAAACTCTAGCTGAAAATAAGGGAGGAGGAAGGCCAGTGAGGTGCTGAGCTCCCTGTTCTCAGGATGAGGCCCCAAATGAACTTTTTACGTTTGCATAATTTCTATATCATCAATATTCAGTGGCACACTCCTGCACACTAATCCCCTTTGACCACGTCTACAGATATTAAGCTTGTTCTGCAGTCTCTCTTTTGGGAACAGAAGGAAAATGTCTCTTAGCATTACGTAAGCTGCACAAAACAGCCTGCCCCCCAACACACACACACACTTACTCGTATCTTGTATTTCTCTCTGGCGCCAACTCTCAACGCTAAGGTGGAACCTGGCAGCAGTGGAAAACACAGGCACTCCCCATAGTGCCTTGCAAGGTTGCATTCTAGACATGGGCTACACAAGGCACCACAGACACCTGCCAGTAAGCACAATCACAGGAGTGCTGTAAGTTCACACTTAACAAAGAGGCAAACGGCACTTTGAAAATAACCTGGAACATTCACTTCATTCCAATAGCCTTGTCTAAGAGCTTTTTAAACTGGACTTCACAGAATTCTAGTGAACCCTACACTAGCAGGGTGGTGGCTTTCCAATGGCTTCTTTCTATGGGCAACTCACCTGCGTCCCATCTCCTCTTCCCAATCCCCTCATGCTTAGTTCTCAACATGTAGCTTTCTGCAGAACACCAGGTAGGGTTTCGTAAGTCCGAGTTTGATAATCACTATACTACTTTTCCCAGGTGGTCATTTTTGATTCTAATGTCTATGGATCTATGAACTATGCTATCTTCAACCACTCATTGCTAGCAGGATGCTGCTATGGTTTTGCTGATCAGCGTGGATAGGGATTTTAATCTTTGAGCTAAAGTAACCAACACAGGTATACAATAGATCCCTCACCCCCACAAAAGTAGTCTATATAACACTTTTCTATCACTAAAGGCCTTTTACACTACTCTTCCAACCAAGCCAGAAGATGCAGCTCCTCTGTAGTGCATATGGGTCCTAAATCTCCAAAAGTGTCACTCTGTGAACAAGGGGGATGAATGGACAGCAAAGCTTAAAATGCATTGTATTCAAAAGATCTTTCCCGACAGCACTGAATCCCATTTGTCTTCATTTGTTTTTCTTTTAAAAAATTCCTGAAAAAGGTAAATTCAACAGCATTGTTATCACAGTTTCATGCAATTCATTTAACTGTCTTTTGTTCTCAGATCAGGAGTCAAAGCACCTCGGACAGCATTTGTCTATAGTAGAAATACATCACAAGTGTCCATGGCAGGGAATCATTCATTTAATTTCTTTGGTGACAATAGGTACAGTATTTTTCAATAAAATATACTAGCCCCTGTTCTGTCAATTGTGGTCCCTAGCCCCCTTTTTGGAAAATCTTCACATTAATCTCAGTGGAATCCTAAATCTGTAATTACTTGAAATATTATGCTCTGAAGATGACAAAAGCTGAAAGAAATAGTGTGGCCATGACCCTCAAGTCACCTCATCTGGGAGCAGGGTACTGACTAAGCCAGCAAAGTCAATGCAAACGATCCCAGGTGATACAGCACGAGAAACTAAACAGAGTTCTTTATCCAGAAGATATTTTCTACATGTGGCTGAGAGCAAAACTTGAAAGCCAAAAATGAATTCCCAGTTCTATCTTCAGCTGAGTAGTGATGCCAACCAAGTCTTGCAACCCATTTTTATGGCACAATCAACCCAGCCACAAATTGGAATTAAAAAGCTCTGCTTTTTAATTCCAATTTAAAACTCCACTGATTTTAGTAGAGTTGACAGGTGTAATTGAGGACATAGTTTGACCTCATACCTGCATCCAAAACTCAGCTGAGCTACCTTCAGACAAGTAAGTCAAAGCAGTAGCAGTTTTCTGAGAGCATGCATATCAGCTGTATTGTTTCAGCTGCTCCACTGTGAATTTAAGTTAACTGCTCTATTGAACAATTGCAAACACTTACATATGTCTGTCTATTTCTCCAACTGGCATTATAAATACTTTCCCCATGAAATAAGCAGCCCTGGCCTTTAGAGTTGTGTTCATAATAAAATTCAGAGAACTAGTTCACAGTGAGCAATATGTAGCACCTTTTGTGCCTTTGAATCTGGCTTTGCTCCAGATTGTATTCTTGCTGCAAATTAATAGTGATGATTTGCTACTGTTGGCATATTATGAGAGATAAAAGGACAAAAGAAACTAGAAGAAAATAATAAGTGAGAGAAAATAAAGAGAAGAAAACCTGAAGTGCTATTCAGGAAATAAAACATCGAAAGAAACAAAGAAAAAACATTGCTATTAGTTGTTTACCTTCTGTTTAAAGGATTAGAAATTTCCGCAACAATTACTTTTACTAAGATACAGAAGGCAGATTCGTTGCCTTTTTTAATTTTTAGCAACTGCTCATACACATAAGAGTTTTTTTTTTAAAAAAAAAACTGTTTACGAACATAGTGTCTCTCTCATATCAGGGATGGCAGGAACCATTGATTAATGGCACCTAGTTAGTGCTATAAGCCATGGGGATAATGCAAACTCTCACTGTAACAGAGGAGATGAGGATGACAGGAGAACTAGTTGTTGACCAAATGTTTTTTGATACTGGAGCATCCCTGACTCCAGTTGACTTCCATGGATGAAGTCCGTGCTGAACACTATCAGGGATCTAGCCCAACTACATTTAAATTTTCCAGCATGACGGCTAATAGCTGTGACATTGTGAGCGGCTGTAGCAAAAGGAGTTCATTCAGCAGCCAAGATTTACCACAGCTACAGCAGAGAGGGGCTTACATACTCTATTGCTCGCTTAACATCATTTATGACCAAATTAAATAAGGGAGTAAAGAGAGCATATGTCTTTAAATGACTTCCACCCACCTCATGCAAACTCATAGGCACACACAAACCACAGCTCTGGATTATCCTATCATTTCCCAGTTGGTTGGAAGGGGACTCAAGTCCAAAGAAAATGGAAGGTTGAAAATAGTGAGTTTTCACTTTTCTGTTATTTAATTCAACTAAAATAAGGGAGAAGGAAAGGGGCTGTATTTCTGCCTTTAGCGCCTATCATTTCAACCCCTGGGTAGCACCAGGAACTCCAAGCGCTGTATGTAGATGTGCCACCGGGTAAGTAAATTTATTCTCTCTAATTGAAAAGAATTAAGCATTAAGGCTAATTTAATATTGAGCAAGTTCAAGGATCAGTTTTCAAACAGAAATTAATACTTTCCACTCCTTCTAAATGAGAACATCAAAGCCCTTGATAGACATACAGGAATTTAGTCTAACTTGAGGCAAGCTATCATCCCCACTTTGCAAATGGGGAACCTGAGGGACAGAGAAGGTAAGCGACTTGCCCGAGCTTATGATCATGCTACAGCATGTCTTTAGAAGAGCCAGGAGAACTCATGATTCCCAAGTACTTCGCCTTAACCACTCAACAGCCCCAGCTTCCTTCCTTTAGGGAAAAGTACACAATTAAACTAGCTTTTCAACTCTGGAGAACTGACCTTTTTCATTTGTTTTTTTAAATCAAATTCTGTCTAATTAAGGTACTTGTCTGGCCTTGATCGCCGGAGTATCTGGGCACCTCACAGTTTCTAAAGTATTTAACCTCCCAAGGAATGGCACTGCTATTACCCCCATTTTACAGATGGGAATCTGAGGCACAAAAGGTACGTATACATAGCAACTGGGAGAGTGTCCCCCAGCCAGGTAGACGGACAAGCTCCACTCAAGTTAGCGTGCTAAAAAGAGCAGTGTGGACATTGTGGCACAGGCAGTAGCTTGGACTAGATGCCCGAGCTTGGACCCAGGGATTCAGATTTGGACTCTGGTAACCAGCCCAAACTACTACCCATGCCATCACAGCCACTCTGCTATTTTCCGCGCGCTAGCTCAACTGTCTACCCGGCTGGGAGACCTGCTCCCAGCTGCAATGCAAACACACCCAGGGAGGCTAAGGATATGTCTACACTGCGACCCACAGCAGGAAGTCTCAGAGCCCAGGCCAATGGACTCAAGCTAAGGTGCTCAAAATAGCGATGTAGATGTTCAGGCCTAGGCTGGAGCCTAGGTTCTGAAACCTGGTGTGGAAGGATGGTTTCAGAGCAAAACATTTACACTTGTATTTTTAACCCCACAACCTGAGCCAGAGTCTGTTGACCCAGGGCTCCGAGATTCAGTGCCCTGGGGCTTTGGGTTTTTTTGCAGTGCAGACATACATTAAGTGAGTAGCTCAAGATCACACAGAAAGGGGTGGAGGGAAGCTGGGACTTGAACTCAAGTCTCCGGCTAGTGCCTTAACTGCTAGACCATCCTTCCTCGCTGAACTTCTGTTCAAAATGTGTTTAACATGCCGGTAATCCGGTAACATGCATCTCTCATAGTACACGCTCTATCTTACAAAATGGGGCATTCTATTCCTCTGATGGACTAGCATACCTTCCTATTGGTGAGAGTAACTGCTCTTAAAACGATAACTTTCAGAAACAATTCTCTTTTGGCAAGGATTGTTCTCGATATTCCAGAAACTATCTTCAAGAACTGATCAAATATTTAAAGCTATGCAAGGAAAATCAATGTGGGGGTCTTGGTTCGGGTGTCCTCTGGTACTGAGTGAGCTGGCACCAGAAACTACAAACAACGTCAACAAACAATATGGCTATAAGCAACTCACTAATGCACAACAGCAAACTGATTTGGCTGCAGATATTTAGGCTTTCAGGCTTTTCATCTTCCCTGGTTCTCTCAAGTACTGATGTAGTTTAATTCAGCCCGCAGGGCAGGAAAATAGACAGAGCCCATTTAGCTCAAACCTGCTACAGGACGTCCCTCCCGCTCTTCCTTCTGGGAACAGAAACGGTAGCCATTCAAATTAGGGACCATTCTAGAATTCAGGGCAGTTGTGGTAACCACTGTCACAAGTAAAATTAGTGTAAAGTTCACACTTTGATCCCATCATTTGCCCACACTATAGATCACCATGCAATATGATAGGTTGGGTATCCCCTGTTCAGGAAAGTCACAGAAGTCAGCAATGGAGTTCATTAGCAGGGCTGCATAGAGGAAGCTTGCAGGATACACCAGATATACCAAAGAGGAAAGTTTGTGCGAAAGATTCTTTGTAATTATTTGCAAAATTCTTAATGAGTTCTTGCATTACGTTGGCTAATACTTTGTTCCGTTAGCCACTCATTTACATGGAGAAAGAAACAAAAACATGGAACAATTAAGGCCTCTGTGATGGGCATTCTACAGCTTTCAGCACCTGAATTGGAGTCAAGAGAATTGGTTTATTCCTGACTTTACCACTAATTCACTGTTAGCTTCAGTAAGACACTTAATTCTCCAATGCCTCAGTTTCCCCACTGACAAAATGGGACAATAAAATACCCACAACCTTTAGAATCCATGAAAGAGGTTTCCACAAGCGTTATTTGTTTTTATGATTTGACTATTGATTTATTGGGAATCTCAGTTATATTAATTTCATTACTCCTAAACCAGCCATGATGGATGGTCTGATCTTCAATCTTTAGTGTCTGGTAAATGGTCTATAAAAGTCTCATTTTGTTTTCCTCCCCGTATTACTTGGAGTGATCCCCAAAGGAGGGATTAAAGCAATGATAATACACTGCAAACTCTTACAAACACTCTTGTCACTGCAGATACCAAAGAGGCCAGTTGTCCAATCTCCTCCGGTCCGTATGACTGTTGTGACGGTGGACGTGCCAACCTCGCGAATCGGCTGAGTTGTCACAGGCTCTGTTGGCTTTTTGTTCCTGATTGAAAAAAAGCAATAAAATAAAAAACGGAGGCTGGGCTTTTACCATCGAGGTCGCTCGTAAACGAAGCAATCCTGAATTTGAACGAAAAAACGTGGAATTCATTATTTTAGTGCTACCAATTTGCTATCCTCTTTTGCAGTTTTGTTTTTCTCTGCTTCTGTTGCTGCTGCTCTCTGTCCTCTCAGAGTGCGGCAGAAAATATAGCTGATCACCAGACCCCTTCAGTCTCTAGCAAACAAAGAAATGATCAGAAACCAAGTACTTCAAGTGCAAATATACAATATCCATGTAGGTTTCAGCATCCACCAGCCAAATCACTGCAATTTACCTCTTGAATGTTAACGCTAGAAATCTGTTCCTAGTACAGACCTTTCATCCTTATGATGAATGTATCAAATCATTCATCATTTCACCAGAGGGAGGTTTCAAGGGCTGAGCTACTGATACTGATTATTTTTCTGAGTGGAACAATTTCATTTGCATGCTGAAATGTATCATTCTTTCCTTTTCGGATATAGCGTGAAACTTGGTTTCTGACCCAAACCCAGCCTTTTTCAAAGCAGTATTGTGAGCAACTCTTCTGGTGGAATGTCTAAGGCTGCATTCTGTGGGGCACCTTCTAAGAGGTGCAGCTCAGAAGGTGCCACCAAGGCATGTAGGGCATGTCAACAGACCTTTAATCCCCCTTTGTACCACCCAGACTGTGCCTGCAGCCAGTAATGCAAACCCCAAGGTAAGTTATGGCAGCATCTTCACAGTTATCTGCAGGGATCTTTGCAGCCCAGAATGGTAGAAGTGTTCAGTGCTACTCCCTGGTTTATTTCATAGAAATGGAGAGTCAGACCAGAGAGGTTCAATCCCCACTTAGAAACCAAGAGTTACCAGCAAGAGACCTGCATGGATTTTTTTAAATTAGTTATTAAAATGCTCCACACAGTAATTAATTTTCACTAGGTTCAAGAGTGTTGTTCCACTTGCTTTGAAACTGAACCTGCAAGAGCCTTACTAAAAAGGGACTGAGAGGTTGACTAGTTTATCTGGACTTTGGTGAGCTAACGCTGCTTTTTACTGAACAGTTTTTTTGATGCTTCTTACAGCAATGCTACCTCAGTAAATCACACCAGTTAAATCTTCACTGTAGGAACTTCCTATGGGAGCTATTTTTTCCACCCCCTTACTCCAGCCATGGAAGAACACAGCAGTCTCCATGTGTGCTAAATCAGGGAAGCTGTCCTTCACGCCAATATCAATAGGTTCTGCTCTTAAACTATATAACTCAGGAGGGAGCCTGTATCAATCCTCAGCATTTCTTAATGTTATTCTTTGTGAGAACACACAATCTGATGATAATTTGGTCAATATTTTGACCATATGGGACAACACACACTTAAATTAGAAATGGCAGCAAGATCTAGTTGACATGGACCTAACAGCCAAGAGCTCCTGGGGCCCAGCCACCCTCTTCCATAGAAAGTCCCACGGGAATGTGTATTGTGGCAAGCCAAACGCTAGAAATCAGAGGTCTGCTGGAGAATTAAATTCATATGCACGGCGCTCCTGTGCCGCCATGCTGGATTTGGGATTTACTCCTTCCCCTCCAGCTCCTGCCATTCTGCTAGGGACTCTTGTACCTTGGGTCACCACAGAGGTGCTCTGGTTCATGAAGTAATATAGATGTTGGCTATATCAGTGCTTGAGTAGTGAATTCTCTGCAGAGTTGCTGGAGGGAGGCCTGGGGGTAGTAGGGCTCTCTCAGCCTCATTCCCAGACCCCTGGAAGCACGAGGAAGGTGCTGTGGAAGCAATTAACACACACCTGAATACAAGGGGGAAGATCCTCTCCATGTGGGTTCAGGGCCAATCCAGACCCTGAGCTGTAATCCCAGTTTTGCACTGATGCTTCTCAGGCAAGACTCAACCACAGTGTATGATGCCATTGTTCCCTATACTGCAAATGGGGATAATGCTTATCTAATCCCACACAGGCATCTTGAGAGTTGGTCAATACTAATGTAGAGCCACATGAAAGTGCACAGCACTATATAAAAATTAATAATGAGTATTTGAAAATGGGCTCACTCATGGCTGTTTCCTAATGGGGATTCCTTTCCTATTCCGCAGCTGATTTGTGTGTCTCATTAACATTTAGTTGATGATTTCAGGTTGTTCCTAATCTTGGTGGAGAATATATCCAGCTAACCCAGTAAGACAGTACTGCAATATATCCAGGTGTGGTTTAATCAAAATTTGGATTCTGGGTGCTTTCTTGGTGCCCCATGAAGTAACTGGTTCTCTCTTCATTGGCCATGAAGGCCTATAAGGGCCAATCAGCTTCTCAGCTGAAATCCACACAGGACTGAACAAGGAATCCTCTCTAAAACTTGTGCCAAACTGAATCCTGTGCACAGCACTATACTGCAGCAAGCATACATTTCTTATCACCTGTAAAATACTTTTTAACATACAGTTTATTTGCAATGCCAATTATGAAGTGAAAGGCAGGCAGCACATTTTATTTCTTACCGTAGAGCAGAAAGAAAAAGGGTCCCATCTTCAGGTGTTATTAGGGAAAGGATAAGCGGCTCTTGGATCTCAGGCAATGAGGCCTCCTCAGTCACACTGAAGCAGAGACTTCGCAAGCGGTTCATTTGGGGTTGAGGGGAAGGAGAAAAGAGAAAAATTCTCCTTCTCTGTTGGATTCAGAGGCGCCTCAAGATTGTTCATGCTGAAAGCATGCAATGATGTCATCAGCACAGGCCTGATGTCACAATGGGGTCCCAACAGCTGAAATAACCTCCAGATTAGAAAGTGAAACCACCTCCTCCCACAGAAATTACACAAACGCGCACACATATGCACGCGTCTTTATATGAAATTTGAAGATAGTCCTTCTGTCTCTAAAACATGTCTGTTGTGGATGGGAGAGTCCTTTAAAATGATGAATGACTGAAGATACAGGCCTGAAGTTTAAAGTGATGGAAGATAATCCATGTCCCCCTTGGTTAAGAACTGCTAATCAGTGCCCATGTATGTTTTTGCCACAGACTTGATTCAATGGCAAATCAATGGCCTATAGCTCCAGCTAAGAAGCGTATAATGGTATAAATATGAGCTCCAGTAGTATTACTATCTTTTCCATAGCCTTTCACACTAGAACTACTAACAGTTATAGTATACAACTAATGATAGATTATTTGAAGAAATATTTCAACAATTTACCAAAAGCAATGTGACAAAACAGTTGCTAAGGGCATGTCTACACTTAAAACACTGCAGCTGTGCCACCGTAGCACTTCATAGCACTACCTATGTCAATGGGAGGGTTTCTCCAAGAGGTGGCAGCTAGGCAAACAGGAGAATTCTCCCATAAGCCTAGCGCTGTCTACACCAGGGCTTAGGTTGGTTTAACTGCATGCTCAGGAGTGTGGACTTTGCACACCCTTCAGCAACATAGTTATACTGCCCTAATTTCAAAGTGTACACCAGGAGTAAGGTCGGAGGAGGGAAGACAAGAGGGGGACCGGGCAAAGAAAAAGCTACAGTTTAATGCTGGCTGACAGCTCTGAAAACAGCATTCTAGCAAATCAAGTTTGAAGGACAGAGATAAACCAGGCACAGGAGGAATTGAGTGCAAACAGATTTAATGCCTGTGTAAGGCAGCCCATTCTCCTAGTAAGGCAAAGTCATCCCAAAGTTTTGCTAACAATACATTAACAAATCCCCTTATCTTGTCACTAACTTTTACCAGACAAAAATTGGCCAAGTACCCATACTAAAGGCCCACAGGTCGCATAGGAGGGGCTGGTTTCTTGCCTCCATTAGAGAAGGCCTCCCACACTGCCCCTGGTGATGTTAATTTAGTTTTTTCGCAGAACCCATGTAAAAGATTGTTGATATTGGAGTTTTCCTTGTATCTTATAAGATGGGCACCTGATGTGGGGGAATCAAACCATATTTGTGCCACTTTGAAGAAGACTACAGCGAAAGAGGAAATCTATTTCAGTGTTGAGTTTATTTTTAGATTGCTGAAATCTATGAACAATTTGGGATTTCATCCAATCTGTGATGGCTTTAAGTAATGCAGCCCTAATAATTTGCATGTTTATAACACTTTTCAGGGGATTTCCAAGTTCTAGAAACATTAATGAAGCTGCACAAAACTCCTGAGAGAAAGGAAAGTATTTTAATACTATTGCTAAAGATAGGGAAACTGAGGCACAGAGGAATTAAAGGAATTTGCCGCATAGCCTTGATCGTCAGTCTGCCCCATACCACTGGACAACACTATAAATTAGCGTGAACAAAAAAATTGCTCAATGTTTTTAAAAGCAATTCCCTGTTAAAGCTTACCTAACCAAACTTTTTCCAGGAAGGCTATGAAGAAGGGACAGAGTTTTGCTATTAATATGGAGAACCTAACACTAACAAATCTCTTTATATCGTCATTAGTTTTTATCAGACAGAAATTGCACGTGTAGCTGCATAACAGTGACATCTCCTGGAAACAAACAAACAAAACAAGATGACAATGAATAATCAGTTTAATTTATCAATTGCTTCTCATGCATTTAAAACACCTGACACCCAGCTTGTCTGGACTGCAGGAACCTTGAGCAAATGTGAAGCATATTTGTCTTTGTTTTTTTGCTTCACAATGAAAAGTACAAGATTTTCCTCCTAGATGCCTTCTTTAAAAAGCAAACAAAAACATTATTTCACTGTGCAACATTGAACCTGTTAAATGACGGAGGGTCAAGAAGCTTTTGGATCAAGTCCAGTCGGCCCTGCTTATCTGGTTGTCAGTCCACACTACTTAGGATTATTTATTTGCTTGCTTGGTTTTCAATTTCTGGAGCCAGCCAGGGTGATTCCAGACAAGGAAAGCATCTGTTTAAGAAAACTTTTTTGATCATATCCATTCTACACTCGGGCCTGAAACTCATCTGGGCTTTTTCGGGGTTGTTGCCTATAACATCTGTAATTATTTGCAGCAGCACCTATTCGTTACTTATACCTGGATATCCACCAGAGCTGGTGGAAAAATTTTAGGTCTTATTCCAAAGGTAGAGACTTGTAATGTAACAACAACTTATAGGAACAGCATAGAAGGGTCATCGCTGGTATATCATCCTATTCCTGGGGTAATATCTAAACCTTTAACATTCTGGCTTGAAGTTAGTGTAAGTGTTATGAACTGGGACCACGGCGGCATATCTGGAAATACCTACCCATCCTTCATTCCTTCTCTGTTCATTAAAATCTCTGTTTTAAGTATCAGACCCAAAGTTAGTGAGGGCTGCTTAAGGAAAGTCAAACAATTAGGGGCCCTGACAATCTTCTATACAGTATTTGTTATAAATAGGTAAGAAAAAATAATACTGAGTCTAAAAAAGTGATTTTATCTGACAATTGCACCTGAAAAACCTGAGGAGTAGGAGGAACAATTAACATCCTACAAAAGTTCTCCTAAAGTGAGATGTTTTTCCAGAGACAGCGGAGAGGAGAATGGGTGTATGGAGATCCTTTGAAAAAGATCCACTGTCAGAGGTAACTCCTACAAAATACCAAATTGGTTGTGATGTGCAAAGTCTGTTTATTCAAGGACCCTTTATATAGACTCAGATGAATTCTTTGAAATGTACAAAAAGCCTATTGTAGTGTTCAATATACACCTGCGTGGAATTAGGAGGCCATGAATTAAAAATTGTATTTCATGAGGATAATGAATTTAAAGCAAAGGCTGCAACTTGACAATGCAAGGTGTACTGTCTTGAGAAACGAAGCAGCAAATGCTAATCAAGACTTAATATCACAAGACATTATAAATAGGGATGAAGGGCAAAAATGATCATTACTAACACATGGAGACAGCGACTATTAATGGAAGCTCAGAGGGATTGACATGATGCTAGAACATGACAGAGAGGATGAAATTATGCACTGTTGGTCTCAGTAGGGCATGAACGTTTTTCCTGCTCGATTGTAACTAAATAGCCAGACCTAGTTATAGTTATGTTTACTGCATCGTTTGTCTAACTATAGGTTATAGATGATGTTGGAGATTAGCACAGAGAGACACTTCAGAGAGAAGGCAACTGATAAGACAGGCAGAAGAAAAGCAGAAGTGATAGCCTGAGCTATTGAGGGTGTCAGAAGTGGGTTTCATGCCTCAGCCTCAGAAGGCCCAACATAATCTCACTTACCATCTAGGTCTGTTTTCATTTTCCCTGGTTTCCTCACCGTTTGTTATTCCCAACCTTTTTACCTTTTAAGGTTCCTGATCTCATTTCCCTCACTCTCTGATTTGTACTAGTCTCTCTACCAGCAACACTGCTGTATGTACTGCCCTAAGCCACCAAACATGTTGAAAAAACAGGTAGAGAGGTAGGAGACCTGGAGAGGAAAGGATCTCAAACTCAGTGAGGTCACAATGTCAAGAAGTGATAGCGTCAAAAGCGGCAGAGAAGACTGAGGAGGATAGAGATGTTGTAGATGACCTCAAATTTGCTGATGAAGAGGTAACTGGAGACCTTATTCAGACAGTCTACATCTGCATTTATATATCTTTGCCTACAATATACAATATATACTTATTACTTCTTTGATCCTACCCGCTTGTATGAACACACCTATTTCTCTCTCCTCAGTAGAAGTCCATCAGAAGCATGGAGTCTTCTGAGCATTTATTTCCTTGGCTGGCCAAAAAATCTGAGTCTTACTGTCAGTGTTTTATATACTTACACAGGGGCGAAGGGGTGTTGGTATGTGACGTATTTATAACTTTCAGCCCTGGTTGCTGTAATTCCCTCTCCAGCAGATATACACTTCAGAGCAAGTTCCTACTGCTGTGATGACAAGCATGCAGCCGGCAGTATAACTGCAGTGAAAATAGCTCATTTTCTTACTGACAAGCTCTAGTTAAAGAGGTGTTAGGAGGCAGCCTGATTGCCTGAAGAGAAACAAATGAACGCACAGAGAAAAAGGTGAGAGAAGGACGAGTGTCTTTCGACCTCAACCCCCTTTTCCACACTGGTTAATAAGTTATTGAAAAAGATGGTGGCTGCCAGTCTGCCCAGGATGGAAGGCAGCCATATATTGGACAGGAAGTAGAAATGGCCTAGATTATTGTTTATTTTTAAATACTTCAGATTTTTTTCTATGGGAGTTCTTGAAGACCTTGTGGCACAGCAGCAGTAAACCCATACTTCTTCACTCCTACATGCTTTGCTTGGTGGGGCTGTGGAAGGATTAGTGGCAAAGGAACGCTTGTTTATATTGGTGGAGGTTTATTGATATATTGCTTTAGTTCTCTCTATAGAGGCTAATAATGTGTGTCTAATTTCATTTGTATATGCAAACTGACATGGTGAGAGACACATCAAGTACATTAAAAATACACATCATAAGATGGGACAATGAAATGGGAATTGAGGAAAAAACCAACATGGCAATATTTAACTCTTATTATAATTGTCTTATACCAATACACTATTCCCTTTATTTTCACTCCCATTATAAATTTGATCTTCCCTTGTAACATGCTAAGCCTAGTGCAGTATCAGATGTTGTGAAACTCAAAGATTGATAGTACAGAAAAAACTATCCCATTTCTGCCTGCCACGAGTGACCTTTATTTAAATATATATCTGCACAGGCAAATTTTGTGTGTGTAAGATTTCTGAAGCTGTTTGTATTGATCCTCAAATCTAACAGAGACCCTTTGCTCTAGATGAGCTGAACATACTTTATCATACTGTTGGTGCCTTATGTTAGAGCAGCTCATTTTTAAAATACAATTTGGTAGTCCTGGAATACCAAACGCCAGGATATTTCAAAAGGAAAAGGACACTTCATCCCTCCACTTAAAAACAGTTCTACAAACAATTTTAAGAGCAGAGTAAAGTGCAAGGCCTCACCTAACAGATACATCTCAATTCCTAGTATCAATGCTTGCCTATTATATTTTATATTCACTGAGGAAACTTCCATGTATGCTTTTATTGAGGGGTCCCCACTATGCAATTCCTTCCGAGCTACAGGTCCATATAAAAATCCATCGCATTGTGCTTAAAGCCCCACCTCAATCTTTGAAAGAGTCATCATACAATGTAAGTAAATGCAATTTTTCCACTTTCTATTATTTTTAACAATCTATCCATAAGAGATCTGACCATCTTCTACGAACAAAAATCAGTATCTAGTTAATAAGAATAATACTTGTAAAACATGTAAAGCTTTCTCTAATACCAAAAAGCTAAGAAGCTCTTAGAAAAAGGTGAATTTGCTGTCTCAGCATTTGGGGAAATTATTTCTTTCAAGAAGAGCCAAGGGGAAGGAGGAAAATGTTTATTAAACCCATGTTTAAAAGATTCTGGGGACGTGCAACAAAAGATTTCTTTTAAGAAACGACAGTTATCTTGGTCCATTACAGATGATTTCAAAGCCACTCTGGAGTTTTAAAATATCATATTAACCCTAGATCAAGCTGATGTAGTCCACAATTTAATGAATGAGATAGACAATTGTGTCGCCAATATCCGCTGTCAGCCCGTTCTCGGTGACACGAACCCGTTTCTCGGCCAGGTCAAGGTGGAAGACGGCTTGCTCTAAAATGGGCGTTTTCTCTGCATCTTCTTTTCCAAGCACAGGAACACGACGGGGGCCCAGCACAGGATCATCAAATCGCATTAGTTTTACTTTAGAGAGCTCTACAAAAGAGTTAACAATTCTCAGGTCACAGGAGTCTATACCCAAGGTTTGAGTTTCACCCAAACTAACCAGAAAGAAGGTCTTTAATTAAAAATGGGCCCTTGTAAGGCACCTTTCTTCAAAGAAATGCACAACACTTTGTAAACACTAATGAAGCTTCAGCACCCATATGCAATATGTATTATGACCATTTTACCAATGGGCACAGAGGCTATATAACTTGGTCACAAAGCAAGTTGCTCGCAGAAGTGGGAACTGAACCCTGGAGTCCAGATTCCTATTGCTTAGCACTGAATGACACTAGCTGCTTTTTCAGTAGCTATCACAGACCACAAACAACAATTCACAGCTCAAGAGCTTTACTAATGAGCCCAGAAACTAACTGTGCAATAAACCTCTCTCACAACAGTAGCCTTCATCAGCTAGAAACTCCTCAGGTACTTGCTTAATGGTGATATCGCCTAGAAACAGCAAAGATCTGGAAGAATCATTGATTTACTCTCTCAGTTGTTTTCATTCACTTCAAGCAGCTGGTCTGTCGAACTCTAATTAATGGTGTGTATGAGTCCAAAATGTATTTTCCTTTCTGTTTGTGTTCTGCCATGTACGTTACATGTGCTCCTTCCTCGGAGCATTTTTTTAAAGTACTGTTTCCCTGTGCATCCATATAAAATTGTCTCTTTGTTCTTGAGAGAAGCATTACTACAAATGCAAGCTGTTAAATCACATGGAACAGAAGCAGCTTTGGTGTTACAATCCTGTAGACCAAGTCCAGTTTTCCCTTCATATCTGGTTGCCAGTCTGCACTGCTTGAGGTTTCCTTGTCTGACTCTCGAATTATCAAAGTCTCCAGGCAAAGAAAAGCTGCTGTCCCTTTAAAAAACCTGTTGCCCTTCATCATAGGAGCCTGAAATGTAACATTTTTCCAACAATGTGTTTGATGGCCACAGTATTCTCCAGTAAGGCATTCTTTAGCAAGCGAGTAAGGGACTGCTAAACAAATCAATTTATCAATGTAAGCTGGAGAAAAATACTTGTTTTAACTGAAAAGGAAAAAGGAAAATGTAACCTCTAAAAAAAATGCTGCCCAGATGACCTCTGAAATTACGCTACTTACAAAGCACTTTTTACTGTCAAGGCACTATACAAATATTAATTAAATCAAACCTTACAGTACCAGTGGGAAACAGCTATTATCCCCATTGTACAGATACCTTCTCTGTACCTCAAATGTGCTAAGGAATTTTCTCAAGGGCATATAGTAAATCAATGGCAGTCAGTAGGAGAACACAGGGTTTCCTTTCCTCCATTCCATTTATGCATCCGGCCCCTCTGGCACTTACAATGGGCGGATGCTATATTGCAACATAAGGCACGAGTCAAACAACAGAGCACAAGGCTATATGTCTGGAAAGCAAAACAGCACATGAATATCAAGAAAGTTTGTGGAGGTTACTTTGGAGATAATTTCTCTAAATAGGAAACCATACAAGCACAGTACAATGGAATTCGAGATGGGCGTGCTCGTATTTGCATAGAGTCCAGGGGTTTTTTGGTTTGGTTTAACACACGTTAACTTTACCACAATCCAATTTTTCATTGTTGAAAACCACCCTGAGCTGCTACAGGATGTTTATGTGACACAGCTACCTCTTAAGCTGTTCTAAGGGGGGGTGAACAGAATTGATAGCAGTTTACATGCAGAATCTGGCTCCCAGGTGACAAAACGCATTTGTCTTAATGCCTTCACGCTGCAGCTCATTACTGCCAATGAACTCTAAGTGCTTTCAGAAAGATTCTGCTGGTACTTATCCCCTATTTCTTTTTCGCACTATAGAGTCTGAAATTTAAAACTTTAAAATAAGGCATGTAGTGTACAGACACTCCCCGACTTACTCAAGCATAAGTCAGATTTTGTATAAGTCAGAAATGTATCTCTGACCATTACGTGAAAAAAAACCCCTGCTATTACTAGCTTAGGATGCTTTTTCTGTAAGCTCGAAATCAAGTACCGTATATACTCGAGTATAGGTCGACCCGAATATAAGCCGATGCACCTAATTTTACCACAAAAAGCTGGAAAAGTTATTGACTCGAGTATAAGCCTAGGGTGGGAAATGCAGCAGCTACCGGTAAATTTCAAAAATAAAAATAGATACCGTATCTATCAGGATTTTCACTCACTCCAAATGAAAATACATTTTAAACTTCTTTTAGTAGTTTTCACAAGGTACATCCGGTAAATCACCCACAAAATGTAAGTGAGTGCATCTGATAGTTGGAGACCCTTGAAGCTTCTATAATAAAACTATACTGATTAAAGACTGTTGTATTGATTGCAATCATTATTGGCTCAACCTGCCTAAAGGAGAGTAAATATGCATTACGCCCCGGTTCCTCCCCTCCCCGCCGAAAAAAAAAAAAAAAAAAAAAAAGCGCCTCGCTCTCCCGTCCCCGCCGCGCGAGCGGGCTGCCGGGAGCGTCCCGGTTCCTCCCCTCCCCGCCGCGGGCGGGCTGCCTGGTTCCCCCCTCCCCGCCGGGGAAAAAAAAAAAAGCGCCTCGCTCTCCCGTCCCCGCCGCGCGGGCGGGCTGCCGGGAGCGTCCCGGTTCCCCCCTCCCCGCCGCTGCAGCCCGCCCGCGGCGGGGAGGGGGGAACCGGGACGCTCCCGGCAGCCCGCCCGCGCGGCGGGGACGGGAGAGCGAGGCGCTTTTTTTTTTTTTTTTTTCCAGCGGGGAGGGGAGGAACTGACTCGAGTATAAGCCGAGGCGGCTTTTTTCAGCCCAAAAAGTGGGCTGAAAAACTCGGCTTATACTCGAGTATATACGGTAAGCTGGATTTGCATAAATCAGGGAGCGTCTGCATTGAGAAATGGGAGGGAATGGATGGCACAGGGGACTTGTAATGGAATACTGAGCCTTTCACATTTAGGTCACTGGTTCCAATTTAGCAGAGGTCAATAGCGACTGTTAGTCCACTGGGCATTTTTTCAGTGGTCCTTATTTGAAATGAACTAACGGCTTCTGTCTAGGTCAGTGATAGGCAACCTTTTGAGCTTGGTGTGTCAAACTTCGCCAAAAAACTGAGCATAACTCGGGTGGTGTGTCACTTTGAGGAAAAAACATTATTTCGCGATATTTATAGTTTAAATAACATAAATGTATAATTGTTATATATAATTGTATTTAATAAACCAAAAACTAATTATTTAACTTACCTGCTTAGTGACTTCTTTGTTCATCCGTCAGTCGGTTTCTTTTGTTGGTCTTGATATTATTTAGCTCGTGTGGGGTGCCGTGAACTAAGATAAGTGAGGGGGAGGGGGAATTCTTTAACTAACCTGCCTATTAGTGACTTTTTTGTTGCTGAATTTCATTGGCTAAATCGTCAATTGAAGGTTGGTATTTTGTACACTTCAGGCCCAAGCAAGCGCTACTAACTTCATCTGTCAATCTGTTTCTTTTGTTGGTTTTGATATTATTTAACGCTGAGAATAAGGCCTCACAAGAGTATGTAGAGGGAAAAATTGTGAGTAAAGCCATTGCTATATTTTTCAGGGTGCTAAAAGTGTCTGGTAGTCGGTTCCAGGCACTCCAAATTTCCTGTTCGTAGTGGCACTCCTCTTGATTCTCCAAGCGGCACCTTTCCAGATTCTCAAGCTTTGACCTCAAGTCAACAAACACCTGAGCCCAGATACTGTCTTGAAATTCTGCAAGTTGCATCTCCAAATCATCAATTTGCATCCATTGGAAACCATTTAATTCCAAACTATTGTAGACTACTACATCAGGATACTTAATTATTTTCATGGTCTGTTCTAGACTTCTAAATTGACTAAATCTATCACTAAACTGGTCAAGTAACGAGTCTAAAACATGCTGGTACTTCATATGCAAGAGTTCCATTTCATTTTGTACAGCTGCACTGGCCTTCTCAAAATACTTTGTTACTCGAGGAAAATACTTATAAGTTTTAGTTTCTACATCTCGCTTGAAAATTTTAACTTTACTTTCAAAAGCTTTTATGTATCCAAACATAACGTCAATACTTTTGCCAAAACCTTGTAACTTTAAGTTCAGTTCCTTAATATGAACAGAGAGATCTGTAAAAAACATCAGGGTGTTGACCCACTTATCATCATTAAGCTGAGGAAAGTTTCCCAGATCCTTATCGTCAAGAAATACCTTAATTTCTTCAAAGCACTCCACAAAGCGCTCAAGAACTTTGCCTCGGCTCAGCCATCTTACATTATTGTACATCAGCAGTCCACTGTAGGTGGAATCAACCTCCAGTAAAAGTGCCGAAAATTCTCGCTTGTGAAGGGGGCGAGCAGCTATTAAATTAACTATTTTTGTAACAACTGACATTAAGTCGTTTAAGTCGGTGAATCCTGCCTTGGCACATAAAGCCTCCTGATGGATAATACAATGAAAAGGCACAATCGGATGTCCAATAGCTTCTGTAAACAATTTGACAAATCCGACTTTTTTCCCCAACATATTTGGTGCCCCATCTGTCGTCACTGACACAACTTTAGAGATATCAATGCTTAGGTCACGAAATGTTTGTATAACAACCTTACATATTTCGCTTCCTGATTTACTTGTTGGCACTGATACTAACTTTATCAACTCTTCTCTCATTGTGAGACCATCAGAATATTGACCAATAATGGCCAACTGAGCATGTGATGTGACATCAGTAGTTTCATCAAGAGAGATCGAAAAATATTTACACTTCCTTATGTCTCTCTTTAATTGATGTTGCACGTTTGTGTTCAGTCTCATTATTCGGTCTTTTATGATATTTCTACTGAGTGGTAACTCAGATATTCTCTTAATAATTGCCTCTTTATTCTGCATATCGTGAAATAGAACTGGTGCACATATTAGGAGAGTTTCTTTAATAAATTCTCCCTCACGGAGCGCTTTTCCATGCTGAGCTATAGAGTGAGCAATGCTCAAACGTGCAGATGTTAAATTTGTAGAGCCTTTCATAAATTTAAGGATGGAATTAGATTGGCTCTTATAAAGGTGTAACTGCCTGGAAATGTATTCCTTCCTTTCATCCTCACTTTTTTCCAAGAGCTGGGAATGATTAGTTTCAAAATGTCTATTTATATTCCACGTTCTGCTTACTACCGTTTCAGTACATAGAACGCAAAATGATCTGCCATTTTTTTCTATAAAGCCATACATCTCAGTCCATGTCTCTTGAAAGGGTCGGCCACTGCTACTACCACTTCCTTTACTTAACCTTAGTTTTTTATTTTTTGGGTTCTCCATCAGGGGGGCAGTGACAGAAGATAGAATTATAGATAGCTTGTTAGGCCTGCAGGCAATTAGGGGTTAACTAGCCTAACTAACCACAAAATGGTGCATGTAACTATCTTTTAGGAAAGGGCAGGGTTAATAAGCAGAAATAGGGGTTAATAAGGATGCACAACAGTAATAGTGGAGAAATGGAGTCTGCACTATGGAGCAAGATGGTGTTCCTTATGTGAATTAAAATGGCTGCCGCTATTTCTAATGGCGGGAAACGGCACCCATAGCACGCCACAGGCCCTCGCCTCTCCCAGCCTCCCCCTCACTTATCTCAGTAATGATGGATTAGAAATCCATGACACCCCAGAACAGTAGATAATGGTTGCTGTGGTTAACTGTTATTTGGTTACTGGTAATGGCAGGGCCCCCAGAGATGCGTCCCCCGCTGCGTTCCGCTGCTCCCTGCTCTGCCGGCGGAAGTGAGGGCAAAGATCCCGGCTTAACCGGAAGTCCCAGAACTAGACGCTCTGTGCCAGACTTCTGTTGTTTTGGCCTACAGACCTCCGGCACAGAGAGTGTCTAATAGGGGAGGATGAAACATTTGCGACTAGAGTCTTAGAGTTAGACTCTAACTCTAAGACTCTAGTCGCAAATGTTTCATCCTCAGGAGCAGCAAATGTTTCATCCTCGGCTACTGCACTTGGCCGTGCAGGAGCCGAGGATGAAACATCCTTCTCGGCATGCGGCCGCCTCAGCGGCCGCGTGTCATCAGAAATGGCTACGCGTGTCAGTGCTGGCACGCGTGTCATAGGTTCGCCATCACTGGTCTAGGTTCTTAGAAGACAAGTGTTCACATTATAAATCATGCTATTATAGTCGGCACTGTTTGGCCTTCATATCAACTGTCCCAACAGAGTGGCTTAAGGATGAGATGTACTATAACAAAAAGAGCTTCATTCCTAAAGATTATGTCGGTAGACTGGGTATTGGTAAGAATATGGGGTGTAGAGAATCTTCACAGGATAAAAAAAAGCTTTAAAATGTCAATCTGGTACCTTCTCTGCAATTAATTCATTTTAAATGTGTAAACAGAAAAAAAAAATGCAATCCGGCATTTCTCTTCAGAGGGCTCTAACCTAGGAGGCCCTCACCCTCCCAGAAGAAGCTCCATATTGCAGACTATTGGACCATTAAACCCTCCTCTTGGGAATCCCTGGCAGAAGAACACATCCATTGTGCAAATCGCTGATAGAGCAATTATTAAAACAGGCCAAATTTCAGAAAGAAATTCCTGTTGATAATGAAGACCTGCCAAGCTGCCTCCTGTTTCCCAGTGTCTCCTGGGAATTCTAGAAACTGCACAACTGTTCAGAGACTGCCTGTTTGAAATGTGATATCCGTACTTCCAAACCAACGTTTGTTTACCTTTGATTCCTCTGTCCACCTTCATTAAACGCCTGATTATTGCATCTCTGTCATCTCCTTGCCTGACCTCGATTTTCGTAGAGAAGTGTCCGTTAGATGGTTGGGGATTCACCAAAAATAGAGATATGCTGGGCTGTAAGAAATTAAGAATAAACACATTTTTTAAAAATTATGCTTTTTGTGGGTAGAATCGCACAGGAAGCATTCAACCAGCAAAGGAACAAAGAGAAATTTCTGGCATCCAACTACATTCTAGATGGAAAAGAAAACCTTTTATTCAGAAATAAATGTGTGAAAGTACCATCAGAGACATAAAAAAAAAAAAAAAAAAAAAAAAAAAAACTATACCAGATGAATAAAAATTTATATTGTTTCTTTAAATACACTCAAATGTTTTGCTTTTAAGATATCCAAATAGCTATATTAAATTATTATAATTAGCTGAAGGATTGGTATAAGGTAGCATTACAGTGAACTTCACTGAGCTCCATGCCTTATAACTCACTCTACCTCTCAAAGACTTCACTACAGAAAGGTGTAACGAGGTCCCAATTTACAGGCCTGTGCTGTTTTCACAAAATGCAATGCAGTATAATAGTACATTATTGCAGTTATCGTACTCAAAACACAGCACATTTTGGGATGCATCAAATAAAGAATAGCACTTTCCATGTGGGAGCTCAGATTCCTTTTTAGACCCTGAGCTTTGCAATACCCTATATAGAAAGGATGAGTAATAACTCCAGTTTTCAGAGAGAGGGAGGTGAAGCGAGACTTGTCCAAGCCCACACAGGATTTTCAGGACAGAGCCAGGAATAGAATCCAGGGCTCTGTACTCCTAAGTCTTGGCCCCGTGCTTTAGCCACAAGATCATTCATCCCTCTCTAGCGTGCGTTATTCTTGTGCACTTGTGTGTGAGTGATTGGGGGGAAGTGCTCCTCCAAATTCAGTCACCCATGAGGAGTCTCCCAGTTAGTGTAAGTTAGAGAAGTTCAACTGAAAATAAACTTAAGACAAGACACAATCACCGTCATGTTAAATTCTACATCCAAGAACAAAACAAGCATCACTTCTTTAAGTTAATTCAGTGCTTGCAAAAGGTGTTGGATTGACAAGAGAAGGAGAGTTCTTCTACTGATCACACAACTTGAAACCCCAACATTACCCTGCCAACCTGCTTCGGCCCTTAACCAGAGGGCCCACTTATAGACATGAAAAGGTAATTTAGTCTCCACACATATCCAGTCTCTGGCTTTTTTTCCCCCAACAGAAACACCAAGCAAGGGGGATGTGATTGCACAACAACCATCCACTGGGAACTGAGAACGAATTCGTATATCACAGGCTACTGGACAGCAAGATAATGACAATTTAGTCATTACCAAATTCAGCTTAACATGAACCAGCATGTCCTGTCACTAAATGCCCTGAGCCACCACCCCTCCTGTGCATATATTGTCTGCTGGGAATACATCCTCAATTGAATGTCATTTTATTTTTTAAATCAGTTAATGATGTACCCTGTATTTCCAATGCCTCTGGATTTCTGAACTTACTTCCATTCTGAACACAGAAAAAGGTTTTCCAGGACAGCAATCTTCTTTTATTTTATCGTCTGCTTCAGAAGCAAATTTCACTTCGATATGATCCAGCTTTGGTGCATTGGGAAAGAAGAAATAAACATACTATCATCCCCTCTGAATTAATGAGACATACCAGGCCACTGAAGTAGAATTGTTTTTACAGTACAGTGGAAGGCAATCCCCATTGATAAAAGGCAAAACGAAGAACAACAGGAACAGCAAACTTAAAAGTTGACAGCACACTATTGCCAGCATGGTGATCTTGCTCAGAGGACTAAATTCAAAATGTAGCCAAGATCACTGACTTAATATATTACAGAATATAAGGGAGGTATTCAATTGCTTTAAATCTAAATATTTCAGGATTTCTAATCTCATGATAAATTATTTCCTGTAACTATGCCTAGGCTTTCCCCTTATTATGACCCTGTCCTTTGAGCTGAATTCTGGCCATCAGATGAAAAAGCATAATCACTCCCAAATTGGCATCCGCATGCACTGAAAAAGCAGCATGCGCTATATTCTAGCTCTAAATGCCCTGGCATGGAGATTACTCCTTTGGGGGATGACATAAAGTTCAGAAGCTACGACAGCATAAGAATTCTAACTATGCTCACTGGCATTCCTTGGAAGAGCCCTCTATGGCTCTGCCCTGGAAGATGCTGATTATATGTAATTTTTGACAAAGCCAGAATATTGTTTGACGTCTTCCGCTGTCCACCGGAAAAGAGCCATTTCCCCCTGACTTTGTCAGTCACCATGCCAGAGAGAACTGGCTCTTCACAGCTGGGTTACCACTGTGGTCATCACTGTACACATGAAGAGAATCTCTGAATAAGAGCAAACTCTGCTTTTTGTATTAGTGTGCGTGTCAGTATTGATAAAAACGTTAAATGTTCATGGGTCATCCCAAGTCAGAAATGAATTTAGGTAGGCTTGAAATCTCAGTAAGTACTGGGCCTCCAGCTACTGCAATAAAGGTCAAATAAAATATGCCTCCAAATGAATACAAACCTCCAGGGAATTTGTCAAATAGACTATATTCTCCATGAGCACGGCCCGTTCATCAAATTCCAGCTCCAGATCAAGGACACGTGGACCCTTCTTCTCCAGATTTTCCTGTCATGTCACAAGGAGGAAAATTTGGATTAAAACTCTCCCAGGTTGTAAATGAAGAGGACGCGGGGAAGCGACACTCTTTAGCTGCATCAGTCACGACTAGATCAGGCTATTCGCTGTTAGAGCTCTTTGCTGGCAACAATATTCCCACACACTATAGTACAGTAATTCTAATGGACAGTGAAATGGCTGTTTCTTCTAAAAAATAACCCCAACTCTACATACAATATGATGGGGGCTAATTTAGCTATAACTGATCAGGAAAAAGACCTTGGAATCATCGTGGATAGTTCTCTGAAGACATCCATGCAGGGTGCAGCGGCAATCAAAAAAGCAAACAGGATGTTAGGAATCATTAAAAAAGGGATAGAGAATAAGAGAGAATAGCTTATTGCCCTTACATTAATCCATGGTAAGCTCACATATTGAATATTGCATACAGATGTGGTCTCCTCATCTCAAAAAAGATATACTGGCATTAGAAAAGGTTCAGAGAAGGGCAACTAAAATGATTAGGGGTTTGGAACCCCTATGAGAAGAGATTAGAGAGGCTAAGACTTTTCAGCTTGGAAAAGAGGAGACTAAGGGGGGATATGATAGAGTATACAAAATCATGAATTGTGGAGAAAGTGAATAAGGAAAAGTTATTTACTTGTTCCCATAAGAACTAGGGGCCACCAAATGAAATGAATGGGCAGCAGGTTTAAAACAAATAAAGGGAAGTTCTTCTTCACACAGCACACAGTCAACCCATGGAACTCCTTGCCTGAGGAGGTTGAGAAGGGTAGGACTATAAGAGGGTTTAAAAGAGAACTGGATAAATTCATGGAGGTTAAGTCCATTAATGGCTATTAGCCAGGATGGGTAAGGAATGGTGTCCCTAGCCCCTGTTTGTCTGTGGATGGTGATGAATGGCAGGAGAGAGATCACTTGACCATTACCTGTTAGGTTTACTAATTCTGGGACACCTGGCATTGGCCACTGTCGGTAGACAGGATACTGGGCTGATGGACCTTTGGTCTGACCCAGTACGGCCATTCTTATGTTCTTATGAAATACTGACACTGATGGAAATGAAGGCGAACCTTAGCTCCAGTATTTGTACGACTGACTATTCTTTTAAAAGCGAGAATACATTTTAACATAGAATTTGAAAAGTATATAGAAACAGCTGTGAACATTTCACTTTCTCTTTAAATGTGAAAACTGTAGAACACTCTCAGTAAGCTGCCATTTTTCTACTGCTTCACAACAGGAAGTCCAATCTTATGACCTAGTTTGAGACAGGAAGGCAGAAATTGGACACATCCAAAGTAATTGTACAATAAGTTCTTCATAGAAAAAAATTGACTTTGTATATTAAAAGCACAGTTACTCAAAATCCCAACATTTTAATTTAATACACACAATGTGTGAAATCGGGGCCACAGTGAAATGAATGGGATTTTTTCCATTGACTTCAAAAGAGTCCAGGATGTAATCTCGTACATATGAAATTTCTAATGAAAACAAAACAGAATTTCCTTTTCACAGCTAAGGCTCCAGCCCCAATCTTGCTTTCACAAACTGAGCTGTGTTCCCTGAATGTCTAAAGAGGTCAGGTTTCACATGGAGGTGGTGGCTTTCTGCTTATTGATAATATGTTTTTTACACATTTTTTTAATATTCAAGAATCTTTAAAAACTACCGGTAATTTCCTTCAGTTTGTAAATTAGAAAAATCTCTCTTTAATGGAAAGAACAACATAAAGAAATAACTTTTGTACACTGTAGTTTCTGAATAATCTACTTCTGAGCACAGAATGTTGGCCCAGTTGCTCTCAACTTGACTACTGTAGCCCATTCAGGAGTCTGATTTGTCTTGCGTACCCCCAAATTTCACCTCAAATAAAAACTACTTGCTTACAACATCGAACATAAAAATACAGAAGTGTCACTGCACACTACTATTGAAAAAATTTCTTACTTGCTAATTTTTACCATATAGCTATAAAATATATCAACTGGACTACAAATATTGCACTTACATTTCAGTCAATAGCTAGTATATAGAGCAGTATAAATAAGTCATTGTGAGTATGAAATTTTAGTTTGTACTGACTTCGCTAGTGCTTTTTATGTAGCCTGTTATAAAATGAGGCAAATATCTAGATGACTTGATATACCCCCTGGAAGATTTCTGCGTACGAATCCCACTAGTTAAGAACCACTGGCCCAGGAAACTAAAAATCTGGGCTGGATGTTTCTAGGTCTTGTTATGTAACTGCTATCTACTGTTGTTTCAAAACATACATGCTGAGACTGTCTGATAAACCTTTTGCAGAGGGAGGTGAAGTAGTAAGCATGACCAAAGCTCATGATAAAGGCAAGCCATCTAGTTAGTGCCAGCCTCCTCGCATCAGACAGGATCTTTAAACATAGGCTTGTTTCACTGTAGGAGACACACCTTCTGAAACCGTGAACAGTTAAAACACTAAACAGCAGACCTTGTGACTTTCTGGAGCCAAAGCAAGACAGACAACAGCTCCGGCATCTACAAAGGAGTTCTGCAGCATCAAGAAAGCAGAACATTCCCGAAGAAAAATCTTCTCCCCTTAATCCCTAAAAGCCATATGGTGCGTTTTATATATGGGATGAAGGAATTAAACTAGTTTAATCTTTAAAAAGATGCCATATCCCCTGGCATATTTTAATGCAGCAGATACTGGCCCAGGAGAATAGTCAATGGGGAGGGTGATAGCTGCTCTTACCCAATCTATTTCTCTGAACATTGTGCGCTTCAGCAGAAGGGGGTAAAATTAGATTAGTGCCGGATGCACAGGGAGAGAGTGAGCCTGCTCTACTAAGTGAGCCATGTGGCTTACATGTATTAAAAAAAAAAAAGTTAACATCTTCTAGTTATTTAAGAATAAATGTAACATTTTCACAAGCTCATTACTTAGCCCCCTCTATTCACCATCAACATTCCCAATTCAAGCTTTCAAAAATCATGAGTCAGGCCCCCAAAATCATGAGATATTTTTAAAAATCTCATGAGTTTTAAGACAAATAAATGTTAGACTCTTTATTGATCTTTTTGTTTTTGAGCATTCAAAGTTCTTGTGTTCAAGCTTTTCTGTGCCACCATGAGGGATAGAAACTTACTTTTCTGACTCTCATACACAGTAGATGACAAGGAGCTGGGGCTTTAAGAAAATCCCCAAGTATCTTGAGACTCGTGATAAAATTGCGGGAGTTGGTAACACTTCATTACTAATAATCCAGCTCAGCAATCCCCTAATGCACTCTTAAAATCGGAGTGCCCAATAATTAACTCTAGATTTGTGCCAAACTTCTAAACTATATTAAGAATTCTGCTAAGACAATTTTGAATATCCACATAGCACCATCTTGTTTGTGTCCTCGGAATGAAAACTGGAACAAGAGACGATGCATTTGATGTATGCAGGAGGGATACACTTGAAGCAGTGGGGCACTAATCATAAAAATTTGTATTAGTTGCAAACTACCGAGTGTCAACTAGTGTCCATAGGTTCACTTAGGCCAATACATATTGAAGGCACTTACACAGCACCTTTTGTCCATGAATCTCAAAGTGCTTTATAAACAAAAACAAAAAGCCCCATTTCTTCTTCTTGGGGCTATATCATCTGTTTTACAGATAAGAAATTGAATAGAGAGGGGTTAAATGACCTACCCAAGATGGCAGAGTAAGGTAGAGCCAGAAATAGACTAGAGAGTCCCAACACCCAGGCCTGCGGCTCCAACCATTTGATAACACTCCCTACATTTCAAATAATTATTTTATGCCCAACTGAAAACTTGTCTTAGCTTGGTCCCGTTCGCGGACACCTACCTTAATCGAAGCAACAAAAGGCATAACCCTCTTCATATATTTCTTCAGCTCCGGCAAGGTGTTCAATTCACCAGCAATTACTTTGTTATCTGGCAATTGTCCTCCATTGATCTATAACATGGAACAACAATCCATTAAACACTGCACAGCAAATATCAACACACTCCACAAGAATTTACCATTTTCCTCCGCACCTTCTTTCACACTTCCTGTATACCTATAGCTTCCTCCCTCTGCCTATAACACATACACCTAAAAATCTACCTGTTCCCACGATCCCATGGGGAACGATCTTTCAAGTCCCTTTAAATAACTTTTTTAAAGTAAACCTAAAAAAAGAAGAAAAAAAAGAAAACGTGACTATATGCCACACAGACAACCAATTTGCTTCTGATGTATATCCCTCACTCTCCCAACTCAATGTTTCTCCAAGCATCCTGTCCATCCCAGCCACATAGATTTTAAGCTATTTGAGACTGGCACTAGAGATATTTTCAGAACACCTCAGTGACTTCAGAGTCTGAATCCCATTGTCAAATCACTTCGAAAATGAGATTTAGGCACTTTTGACAACATTATTCAATGTCTTTGTTCACTATGTAAAGCAATATGCATAAACCTATAACATTAAATATGCCTGGATTTTCACCACATTTTAATCTTGTGTAATAAGACCCTCCCTCAAGCAGATGTGAAGCAGTAGTATCTTAAGTCAATAATTTTTTTAAGGTTCAAATTCCACCCTCCAATATTTGCTCTGCAACTTTCACTGGCAGCAGAGACCACTGTACCTCTGCATCCAATGCCAGACTTCGACCCTGATGTAAAGAAAATGCAAACTTCACTCGAATTTGGTTTACCCTCAGAATACCAGCATTTGTTCATTTCCAACCATATGTGAAATGTAACCTTGGTATTACAGATGGGGGTGGAAAAACACAACTCTGCAATCTATCAGTTAGGATATTGACTTGTCAGATCTGAATAGAACAATTGTTCATACACCATAACAATTACAGGATCAGTTCCAGCAGCTCAGCAATGCAGGGTCTGCTGCTTTTAAGCCAGATTTCATTACACTGTATTACTTACAAGAGAGAACTGATTGCATTTCAGCAAATTTCCTGCAAAGTTGCTGAATACCATACCCACCAAGTACCAGAACTGATGCTTCAAAGCCTGCTCGCATAATAGGGCAGAATTAGTCTGACAGTAGCCAATGTTTCCTTAAAAAACATTACTGGGGAGGGAGGAATATTTTACTAACCTATGCATGTGAAAAAGATTAAAAGTAATGGAATGCTGGCCAGTCCTTATTTTAAAAATGTCAAAAGTAATAGATCATATTGTGGACTCAATCATGTTCCAAAAATCATTTTTACTGAACACCGTAATCCCTTGTACAGTTATAAGAGCATAACAAAGCAAGTTAAAACCATTTGTCCTTGCATTTAAATACCTCAGCATCGAGTCAACTTTTGTTTCATGGACAAAAAACAGAGAGCCAATGAGAACTGCAATAAGCGTCAACAAAAGAAGATCACCTGGTAGTGCTTGCGCAAAACTGATAGGGTGGTATGTTGCCAAAGTGGATAGTTCTTTGCCACATAGATGGTGCAATGGGATGGCTTCTGGGGCAGCTCCTTACCACCCTTCTAAAGAAAGAAGAGGGAAAATATGTATCTCGGAAGAGTCCCTGCATCTGTTAATTTTGCACATACATTTTTGTAGAAGGACCTAGAGTACTTCACCTTTCCTTTCGGGGGTGCCATGTAGTTCTTGAGACGCAGTCGGAGATCATGGGCTGCTTCCATGAGGTATTGGGAAGATCGGATCAATACTTCATCCACTGGACCTGCTACTGGCCATGAAGCTTTCATGATGGAGTCAGGCTGTCAACAAAGAAAATGACAGGCATTGGGATTAATGGACAGGAAATTCTGGTGGCTTCTCTATCTATTGTATTTTAATTGGAAACTGAACAGTCAGGAGATCCATGAAGAGTTTAAATTTTGCAGTACACCAACTCACTAACCCTATAATTCAGTTGTGAAGTACAGAAATATACTCCTAATTTGCATGCATTTGTGAAAGTGTATTAATGCCCACACACAAGTTCATGTTTATACCATTACATAATTTTTCATTTGCCAACTTGAAATTTATTTCTGTGGTTGTTAAATTACCTATACAAGTGCGGATATTGGCTGTATGACTAAGTGAATGGACTCCGCATTGTTATTTGGGTTAATTTTAGATCACCTCATAACAATGAGGCATACAAAAGACTACATTAAAATTATGTATGTTAACACAATATCCTTGCAAACATAGATACAAGAAACATATATAAGATTCACATTTTCATACTCTTTTGCTGTATTACATGCATTCACACAATTCCTCTATCTACATATGGAAGACATCCAGGTATTAAGCACAAACCTGACCTAAAAGCCACTGAAATCAATACAAGTCTTTCTGTTGAGTTCAACAGACTTTGGATAAAGCCTTCATCTACAGATTATCAACTACAATTACATTCCTCGCACCAATATTAATTTTGTAACAAATACAGCATTTTACACACACACCCTCTGTAGCTTCTAAGGCTATCTTGCCTTTACTATATTTAGTGCCTTGCCTTTATTATATTCAGTAGTAATGTAAGGAACCTACAGGCTTGCCTTCTTTAAGACATTGCTTTCAGCAGCTAGCATGAGGTTTGAGGCCTATGAACTTTGGCATAGATAAATGGGGGAACTGGAAGTAGAGTGTAAGGGGGGATTTTGTCCATAATGCCATCAGCCAACCACCGAAACATGAGGTAACACCAGGTTTTGGAAGGAACATCCAACCACAAAAGTGCCATGGCAATGAACTGACATATATGATGAGTTGAAATCATTAATATACTAACCTATAGGAAAAGGATACCTCAACATTAATAAGGGGAGGACATACAAACAATGAAGAGGGGAGAAAACCCTACTGAATATGCATTAGATAGGATATCATCAGCATAGCATATTATAATAAGTGGCATTCCAGCTGTGGGCAGGAGGAGAGAGATGTAGCCCTTGGAAGGTGACAGAATGATGGCCACTGGTGAAGATGAGGAAGGTGATGATTATGAGGAAGATAATGGCTAACATTTCCAGTTGTTCTGCAAGAAATGATGTAAGTATGGGTGTTCAGATGTACTTTCAGTATTATCTCTATCTACCTTACCGAGTTAGAAGTGTTTGTGAAGGTGCTAAACGTATTAAAACTACTTGTAAATATAGAAGAGTTCCTATAGTGTGCGTATTGCAACTGTGTACATCGGGCTTCCCAACTATATCGTAATTTTAATAATACTGGACCTGATCTTGGGACAATAACCTGTCAACCCCCAAAGTGATATCTGGGAATTCTTATACATAATCTATAGATTAGGCTACACCTTGAACACTCCAGCATCAAATTTTTTCACATATTAAGTTCACATAACAAAAGTATCACAAATATACACTTCATATGTATATCATATACTTAGAGACCTAAAATTTTAAACACTAACAACCAAAACTGGGGCAGTAGCTTCAACTCAAATAGACTGATGATGCTGTCAAAGTTCAGTGATTCGCGATGCATATTAATTTTTCTCTTGCCCCAGAGTGTGGGCTGACTAAGCATGTATGCTTACTGTGACTAACTTGAGCCAAACGTAGAGTCTCAAAGAAGCATTCTTGAGTTAGATACTAGTACCTTTCCCAGCAGTGTCCACACATGTTCGCAGAGATGAGGGCAGACTGGAACCAGCAGCAGAGTCTGAGCTTCAATAAACTGGAAGACCAAGTCCCTGTGCATTCCTTCTATCGCTAGTTCTCGGTACTTATCTTTTGCCGCCTGAAACACAGTCAGTATAGCCACTATTAAACATTCCAGCTGTCATGGATAAATATTTCTTTAAAACCCCATTTTTTTCCTTTAATATGTCTTTAAAATGTAAACGATTTAGAATCCAATAATGGATTATTAAAAGGACTATATTTTCTTAAACAGCTGGGAATGGAAGAGTATGAACTTCTGCCAATTGGACATAGCAGTTTTACATTATTATGGCTCTTTAAAAAAGACATCTATCGACACAGACATAAAAGTCAAAGATAACTGTAATTGTATATTAGGTGCTATCATTCTGAATGGCCCATATAAAAGACACCATTAAGTACTAAGAAAAAAGGCAATAAATATGATCTCTCATTCCGTACACTGTTCAGCCTAATCATATTCCTGACAGACAAGTCAATCACGTAAGGCAAGATATTATTAAGTGAAATCAGATGGTTCTGCAGACACTTTAGAGAAATGCTGACACCTTATGAAACATTTTGAAAAACATTCCATTTCCGAATAGTTCTGCTGATGTATTTTCTGTATTTCTCATGTATATTATTCTTGTTTTAAAAAAGCTGAGGCAAGGAAACACTCTTTTTAACCATTTGTCCTTATCTGCTGCATATTGCTCGCCTATGATCATAAGGCTCTTTGTGCAACATCACAAAGACAGCTGCTTCCTGTGGAAGTATTATGCCACAAACAGACCATGACCTCAGATCCTTAATCCATTTAGTTAGTCTTGTTTCTTAGCTCAATACGGACCTGATTCAACTGTATAATTAAATAGGAATCAGAGACATCAGTATCAAAAGAAAAAGCCACATGAGGTCACAAATGTCAGGGTTTGGTTTCTTGCCCTCTGAAGAGTAGACCTCCTACCTGAAATTCAAAGAAGCCCGTTTTCAGAGCTTCCTTGAACATCGTCTTCTCATAATTTTGATCTGTCTTTGTTATGCCTGAATTCATTTCACTAGAAGAAAAAAGAGAAGAGAAAACCTTAGCATCACACAGTCCAACTCACATAATAATGGCAATAATAATTCAAGATAATGATAATGAGACATTATAAATGACCCTGATCCAGCAGGAACACACGCTAGTCTGAAAGTTAACTGAACATTTGTTTTAAAGCATTCATTATTCAGTAAAAATAGCTTCATAAAACAAACAAATGTGAAAATCAGACTCACAATAAGAAGCTAAAACCTATAAAGATATTTATTCTGAGAGGTACCTGGCAAAGACTCTGTCATTGAAGGTGTTGGGGGGCCCACTTCTTAAACTGTCCCTATTTGCAATCATTTCCTTCACCCACTCCACCCAGGTATAGAGACGAAGAATACCAGCATCTGCCATGGCTTCCACAAAGTTGGCATCCTCAACTGTGTCGCCAGCATCAGCCAGTGCCAGACGCATGCCTAGAGGAATGAGAGACAGGATTAAAAAAAACACATCTGGCTCCACAGCCAACTAGTAAATGTAGCTGCCTGAATCCCAAGTGGTCTTTTATGCAGAGGGCCAGCAAAACGCAGACAGAACAGTCAACTATGAAGGAAAGCAGAGTCTCAAAAGGATCTGGTTGATTGGAGTGAGGAAGGCAGCGTACCACCTTGTTACAGGAGTGAGAGGGACAAAAACCATTGTGTCCCAAGAGGCAGGAATGATCTTAGGTGGGGACATGTCTGAAAATAGAGGGACATGGGGGGGACAAAAGAATTAAGAGTCCAGCACAGCATCAAAATTCTGCACTTTTCTCATTCACTATCTAGGCCCTGGGCCTCAGAAGGGGACGTGTGACAGGAAAGGATGCAGAAACTGCTGAAAGGAGGTGCCAAAGAACCTTGCAGTTGATGAAAAAAAAAGATCCTTCCTAGCGACCCAGAGTACTTCGTAACTGATGCCAGGATTAACATGCACTCTGCATTCCTACAGATACAAGAGCTTGGTGATTATTCACAGACAAGAGCAGCCAATAACTATTGTATCTTTTTGCAATTCAAATATCAAAGCTGCAATGAATCCATTATTCCTTGGAAGATGGCATGACGCCCAAGAATTTAGCATCACTAAAACAAAAACAAGTTAGCGTGCACTTACCATCTGCAGAAAACTTGTCAATAGCTTGGCTCAGGGTGAGGAAGTTGCCTGTAGATTTAGACATCTGAAAAGAGAAGACAGACAAGAGAAATTCTGATATGGTCACACTGCTCAGTCTGATAAACAAAGGGGGAAAGATGCAAATAAAACAAGCTGTCCCCACCTAAGAGGGTAGGACTGTGCATCATTGATAACCAAGAGAGATGAGAAAGATTCCTGTGGTTTGCTCAGGACTTAGCTCTCTGCATTACCATACATGACACCCAAACTCAGCTCCTGATTCAGTCTCCTGTTTTCCAGAAAGGGCTTCTGTCAACATAGCTAGCATGGGTTCTAGACTGGTAGGACTCCTCCATCTGTCAGCATCTACACTAGGGGGCTATGACAGCATAGGCTCTGGAGCGTAGGCACAGCAAACAGAGATGTGCCTGAAGCACATGTAGACACATTGAGCTATCTTTAATCTAGCTAGGTCGAACAGAAGCACTGGAGCCAGGGCAGCAGCACACGCTAGCCACCTGAGTACATATCTAGGGATCTGGATGGAGATGGACAGTCCTTGATACTGCCTGTACTGCTACTGTTATTCAAGTTTGCTAAGACCAAAGTTAGCTCAAGTATTTGTACATGTGCTGCAGTCACAATTCTGACAGAAGTGTAGGCATACCTACATCACTTAGGCATTTTTGACAATTATACCCTGAGGCTAAAGCAATTTTAAAATTATTTATTTTAATTATTAAATTGTTAATAGTAAAAAATAATTAATTTTAATTATTAAAATTTTAAAACAATTAATTCACTTTGACAAAACATACTCAGTAAAGCAAATTTTGTTTGCATGAACTCTCCCCTTTTCCCCCACTTTCACTTCAAAGTGAAATGAACCTTTAAAGTACTGTAATTAAGATTCTGACATAAGAAACCCTCCCATAAAGGCAGGTAACCCTGAAACTTTGGTAGAATTTAGCAGATACCTCAGGTAAACTTACAAAGCATTATCAGATCGCATATGCTGATGATATGTGGAGGACCATTAAGTTGTCAGACACTATGGTAGAAAACCTAGACAGATGGAATGGAAGAAAGGCAGGCTCCTGCTTTGGAAGATGGGTAACTGAGGCATTTAACAGGACAAGATAATTAGCATGCTAAAGGCTGCCCTGATTAATCTGCTGGAAAATATTTTTGAAGCAGGCCCCAGAGTTTCTAGCTGTCTTGACCATCACAAGAATATCACAGATGAAAAGCTGCTGTACCTTCTCAGAATTCAAGAGGAGATGTCCATTTGCTCTCACAGCTACAGGCCATTTGTCTCTGCATTTTTGAAGAAACAAAATATGGAGTGTATTTTTATTTTAAAAAGCAATTACATTTTTTCTTTGAAAAAGAACAAAAATCTAGTGATTTCAGTTAGGAATGGGCATGTTTTTAAGTGGAACCTTCAAAAAAGGCACTGACTGGGGATCTTGAGGATTAATGCTGTCACTTCGAAGACAATATAGCTACAGTACAGGTCTAAGCCTCATTGATACTACAATTCAAAACATGTACTACAGAGCTTTATAAAAAAACTATATTTCACTTACCCCCACCTTCTCCTCTCTTCAATTATATTTTTAATTTAATTTAGTGCCAATGAAATTAGGGACCAATAGCAATGGATAAAGCCTGTTTCACACACCTTTGCTGATAGAAGAAGCTTATATAAGCTCTAAGGATGTTTGAGATAGGAAATTTGCACCGGTCCTGTTATGATCTTGATTAGCAGCTCCCAAACTTTATTGGTTCGCATATCACTTCCTTAAAGAATTGTTGAGAAGTGAATGGATGGAACATTAAAGCTCACATACCACAATATGGGAACCACTGGTCTTGATGGCATATACACATACTTGTAACAAAGCCCACTAATTAAAAAACATGCTATCGCCCAAGTCCCAAATACAGAACATCCTGTCAAAAGCCATTGATGGGGGTACCAAAAGTAGTAAGATGAGTCCCTGAAACATAAATCCTTGTATCATAGGCCCAGTATGAAGCCTGACCTAAAGTAATGGTCAAGACCTTGTTCACATAAGCAAAGCAAAGTTGTGCTGTGCGCCAGAGGCAGGCCCTGCTCACAGAGCTTGGCAAGAAGAAGGCTGCTAAAAGCACCTATGCACATATAAGCACTAGTAAGATGAATGTGTGGCACCAGAACACACTGATACAAACACATCCCACAGAGATAACAGGGAACAGGCAGACCCATCCTAAAGACAGGGTCAAAAAGACAATATGATGGATAGACTTGTTTGTTCGAACCAGCCTGTACCGGGGAGGCAGCATTCTAATGCATAGAGGTGCTGTACCTCACGGTGTGAGAAGTGACGTGTAACCTGTTTGTACCTGTGTATAAGAATGCATGCCCGAGTGCACGTCTTTGTCTGGCCTAGGGGGCAGTGGAATGTCCTGCCACTGACTGAGCTGTGTCCATTGTCGGGGGCACATATTTGTAGTATGTTCTGCAGAGTCTACAGGAAACTATTGCTGTGCTTCATTTGACAATAAACCTGTCCGAGTGTCTTCGTACCTTATTGGAGTCTGTGGTCATTGGGGCTTCTCTCAGGGTCTGCTGTGTCAGCAATCTGCAGAAGCAGGGCAGCACACAGAGGGAACACATGCATGCCGTCAACTGTTCTCATCAGCAGTAGACAGCTTGCTTACTCACCAGATCAGCAGTCGGGGTCACCAATGGCGTCAGACGCTACCAGTGTGGTGCTCTGCGCCTGTTCAAGGATAACAGTTGGCTGTATGCGTGTGTTCCCTCTGTGTGCTGTGCTGGCTCTGCAGATCGCTGGCACAGCAGACCCCAAGAGAACCCCAATGACAGAGACTCCGATAAGGTCTTGATCATTACTTTAGTTCAGGCCTCAAATCCTCCTATCAGTGGCCCAGTATATGTTTCAGGGACTCATCTTACTACACTGAGGCTGGAGCGTTCATAGTTTTGTCCACGCTTGCTTGACATCGCTTCCAAACTTACCTTTGATCTGGCCACATGGCTACATGGTTATAGAGGTAATATGACAGATGGTTTGGGACAAGATCCTTGCCAGAGACTCTTAGATCCACAGGATACCAAAATTCAAACTCCTCCTTGAGCTTGTCTAACTTTTGCTTTGGAATCTGTGTCTTGGGAAATGGAGCAGTCCTGAAGAATATGTAATCCCAGACTTCTTTGGACATCTGATGTGCCCTGCGTAGAAATATTAACTTCTTAATAAAGAGCACACATGCAAGCAGTTAGTTTTTCTTTTAAAACTTTTCTTTTAACAAAAACCTGAATTTGAGGCCTACCATTATTTACGGTAATTCAAAAATTAGCACTTTACTAATTCAAAGTGACCTTCAAAGAATAATTAATGAATTCTCACAACAGTCCCTAGTAGCTAGCTGCTCTTATTCCCATTTTACAGGAGATGAAAGTGAGACACAGAGGGTACATCTATACTTAAAAAAAAATTAAAAAACAACAACAAACACTGCAGCAGCAAGCGTCAGAGTCCAGGTCAGCTGACTCAGGCGCATACTATGGGATTAAAAATAGCAGCATAGACATTCCTGCTCAGACTGGCGCTTAATCTCTGACACCTGATAAGGGGAAGATCATCTGACTCAGGCTCTGAGACTCATTGCTGGAGGGAGTTTTTTTACAGTGCAGATGTACCCAGAGAGGCCTTACCCACAGTCACAGAGGACTGAGTCTATGTCAGAGCAAGGCTCAGAACTCAGGATATCCTGTCTCAGCCATGCTTCTCTACTTGACATTGTCCTTTGACTCCTGTAAAGTGAGGGGGATACAAACACTTCAATGATCTGGAAATCTGATTTTATCTCTCTTCCCCATTCCTGTCTGGACATCCCTTGTGTCCTAAATATTATCCTGAAAACGCAGAACCAGAATCTAAGTCCTACCTAAACCTCTATGCCATGGGTTATTCACAGGTCATGCTACCATCTTTCTGGTGGATGACAAGATTAAATCTGCTTCATGTGTGTCAGCCCTTCCCCTTAAGTGTCACGGAGAGGTCAGGAAGAGAAAAGGAGGAGGGAATCACTTGTTCAACACAAGGCAACCTCCCACTTCATAGAGGGAGTATTTTGTCCCCATAGCAAGCACTCCCAGACCCAACCAACATAGGTCAAGAGACAGAATATCCACACAATTAACATTTTCTGATGCTGAAAGACATATGCTATAATCATTAGAGGCAGGATGACAGTACAGTGGAGCCCTGCTATAACACAACAAATGGGATTCAAGAAATCTCATAGTGCTAAATGCAGGGTCGCGTTATAGCGGGGTTCCACTCCCAGCAGGCGGGGGCTGCTACTTCTCTCCTCGCTGCCCAGCAGGGGAGAGAAGCTGTGTCCCCACGCCTGCTGGGAACAGAGAACTCCGGGGCTGCAGTCTGCAGCTCCAGAGTTCTCTGTCCCTGGAAGGTGCGGGGCCGCAGCTTCCCTCCCCAGCTGAGCAGCGGGGACAGAAGCCATAACCCTGGGCCTGCAGTCTTGGAGTTCTTTGTCCCTCGCAGGCAGGGACCAAGGCTTCTTTCTGCGCTGCTCAGCAGTGGAGAAAAGCCACGGCCTCCTCACCTGCCGGGGACAGAGAATTCGAGGGCTGCAGACTTGGGAGCCATGGTATAATCGCGCTATATCCAGATTCGACTTATATCGGGGCTCCACTGTAGTTTTAGAACAAATGTGCTAGCCTTACAGATCAGGCACAAAGCCAAGGATCTGGTCACCTGCAAACATTCAAGATCGCCTGGCACTTATTGTATGGGTTACTTCATCCCCCATTTCTTGTAGGGATTTCACTGTAGTTTATTAGAATCTACCTGCTCTTATTTCCCCAAAGTTTCAATTACCACCATTTTTTGTCCTGCGCAGCATTAAAGGCTTTACAATATAAATTAGACAGAAACTACAGCTTACATATGGGACATCATCAGGCTACAGTCTATTCCCTAAAAAGGGCAGCTTTTAAAATGTCTAGTTCTGATGGATTATTGTTGAACGGCTTTCAGTTACTGACCTACCCTACAGGTTAGAGATGTATGCTGTTACTCAACAGCTATGTTTCATGCCAAAGATTGCGGTACTATAACAATGGGAGAAGTGATCCCTTATTTACCACGTTATCCAGCATTAATCTCTACAAAAAGTGCTTTGCAAACCCTTGGATGTTTAGATGTCCTATATGAAGCAAAGCGCACGATAATTTACAGGTGCATCTAAAATTCAATACAATTCAGATTGCTCACTTCAAACCTTGTTTCCAGACACAAGGAAAACATTTTTTGCGCTAGGTATGTAATTAGAGGTGTTCTTTGAATCAGATGAAATTCCTGGCAGGCTTCTTAAGATTAGTTTTTGTTGCAGGTACCTTACATTGGAATTCCTTTCCAGATTAACTAAAGCATCAAAACGAGGCTCCAAAGCTGCTGTGTACAGGGGTGACAGAACTGGGGGGCCAGAAAGGCTAATGCCTCTGCAGGGGAAATATTGTGAGGGCTCTGCCCCCACTTAAACTTGCACATGGCACACATGGATGTGAGAGTGAGACCCAGAGGGACTGAATAAGCTGCCACAGGGCCCAGGATCAGGTTTCGGGAGTAGGACCCAAAAATGCCACTGCAAGGCCCAGGGACAGGTAGAAACCCCAAGGACCCTCCTTTTCAGCCATGAACGGGCTCAGCTCCCCTCCTCCCACCAGCAAAATCTGAATACCTCTCCTTACTCCTTTCTAATCCCTCCATCCACCATTTGCAGGAAGCTTCCACCCCTCCCTCTTTTCTCTAAGATGCTGAGTGAACTACTCTCCAGAGCACATGAAACACTAAGCTAAAGCCCCAGCATCAAAAGGGGACACTTGGCTGTTTTCGTCCTGAAGAGAAGACTGAACACAAACTATCAGTCACAGGTCACAGCCCTCGGCCACCCAATCTGAGAGGCCATGGAGCAGACCTGGCAGACATCAGAGCACAACTGCCTTTCACAGGACACTTCCAAATGAGCCAGACGCCAAATGTGAAACCTATCCTTAGTATGTCAAACATTCTTCAGATTCAAGAGAGCAGAAAAAGCTAGAACTTTTCCAAATACCAACTGCAGCACAGTAAAAATCCCAGTTTCTTAGAAAACAACAAGCCTGCAGCGTGGGTTAATGTGTGATCGAGAGCAAGACCTATCTTTGTCCACTCTGTCCCCAGAAGCAGGCATGTAGAAGGGGACCAGCTGCAATTTGCTGAGGTTATAAAAGGTTACAAAGCAGATTTTTAGCAGGTACCACATAAGCACCTGCTGGGAGCCACAGTGAAACCAGTCAGTTACCAAAATATCATGCTGTTTCCACTTGAAGGCAGCAAGTGCTGAGCAAAGAAGGTTACTTGCAACAGACCTCCTTCAGCTGCTATTGGAAGAATTCCCTTCTGTCCTTCCCAATTCCTCCAACACAACCAGTCTAAAAGCTTTGCTGAATCGGGGCTCTGCCTTTATCTACACAGTAACTCCTTGCTTAACATTGTAATTATGTTCCTGAAAAATGTTAAGCAAAATGATGTTAAACGAAGTCAATTTCCCCATAAGAATTAATGTAAATGGCAGGCGGGGATGGGGGTTCCAGGGAAATTTTTTTTGACAGACAAAAGATTACATACACATACATACAAACACACACACCAAGTTTTAAACAAACAATTTAATACTATACATGTACACAGCAATGACTGTGAAGCTTGGTTGAGGTGGTGAAGTCAGAGGGTGGGATATTTCCCAGGGAATGCCTTGCTGCTAAATGAGCCCTCAAGGGTTAACACATTGTTGTTAATGTAGCCTCACACTCTACAAGGCAGCAGGAATGGAGGGAGGGGAAACAGAGACCGATACAAAGTGTGACAAATGTGCATTGCCCATTTAAAGACACTGACCCCACTACGTACATTGCCCTTTTAAGTAGACAGCAGCTGCTGCCAGCAAGCTCCCTCTGTCCTGAGCCCTGTCTGTCCCCCTACCACCTCTCTGTGGAAATTGGGGTATAGGAGCTGGGGGGGGGGGAAGACAAACAACTTGACATTATCACCCCTCTTCTCTCCTTCTTCTCCCCTCCCCCCCCCCCCTTGCACAGCAAGCAGGAGGATCCTGGGAACAGCTCCAAGGCAGAGGGCTGGAGCAGCACTCTGCAGTGGGGGAGGGACAGCTGAACTGCCCTGCCGCACAGGGAACTTAGGAGAGCGGGGAGCTGATGGGGGCAGCTGACCCACCCTGGTTCCAAGCCCCCCCAAGCTAGCTGCAAATGGGCTGTTCTTCCTGCAAGCAATGGACAAAGCAGGCAGCTGACAAAACATTATAAGGGAGCATTGCACAACTTTAAACGAGCATATACTCGTAACAAAACAACATTAACCGGGATGACTAAGTGAGGAGTCACTATACTACTATTTATATATAATGCTCTAAGCACAGGTCTGAAGGGTCGACCTACTACTTATGCTTTTGGAAAGAGCCAGAATGGAAATACATTGAAACAGACCATTCCACACCAACCTGTGCCCCTCACCTAATGCCAAGTGGAGAATCTCCTTGTCCACGCAGATTATCTCCTTGCAGCAGATGAGCAATTGTGTAGAAGGCCATGTAGATAGTGGAATCGGAGAGAGATTCTATCAGCCACTGCTCATCCCAAGGCAAACGAGTACCTAAAAGAATACCCAAAAAAGATGTTCACTACCAGACACAGGCCAGAATTCCAATTTGCAGGGTTCACAACAGATGATGGGATTTTCAAAAGTGCCCAAGTGACCCAAGAGCACAAGACCCACTGACTTTCAGTTGGACTTCTGCTCTTAAATCACTTCAGTGCTTCTGAAAATCTCACTCAGCAGAATGGGCCAGCTGCAGCTGCAGTTTTTTGTTCTTGAAGGTCTTAGCAGACAGAGGAATCCTTTCAGAGACTGTCCTTTGTTTTCCTAATGCAATGGTCAGCAAACTTCTAACCACAAGCACCTGTTCACCTTATCGTTTGCTCTGCAAATTTCATAGAAAGAGATTATCCTGGCCTGCTGCCATACTGAGCCTGGTGGTCTTGGATCAGGATCCTATTCTATGAACTAAGAAGGGTTGGGTCTGGATGAGAGATCTGCTAGGAAAACCCCCTGACGCAGAAGAAAATGGTACTGGTTCCTTCCCTGTCATCTCGGAACAAATGGGCTGTGTATGGTATGGACCCCTCTTGCTTTATTGTTGGTAGTGTTTCCATATACAAAAAAATACAACAGCTCCTGATTAACTCAGGGCACGTAAAAGGTGTCATCTTTTTGATGTCTTGGGTCAAATTCTAACTGGGGTAATTCTGTTCTGCCTACCTAATTCCTCCCACTAACCTCTCAATTAGATATTGTATTAGATTTTAAATGATCAGTATGACTAGTGATTTCACATCTAATACAATATCTAACTGAGAGCTTCGTAGGGGGGAATTAGATCCTTTCCAGGTGAGTAGCTGCCCTTAGTAGAAGAGTTCAAGTATCTAGGGGTCTTGTTCTCATGTGATGGTAAGCGGGAGCATGAGCATGAGATCGACCAGTGGATTGGTGCGGTGGCAACAATGACGTGGGCACCATACTGCTCTGTGGTGCTAAGGCGGGAGCTGACTTCTTGAACGAAGCGCTCAGTCTACAGGTTGATCTACGTCCCCATCCACATCTATGGTCATGAACTTTGGGTAATGATTGAAAGGACGAGATAGTGGGTATAAGCGGCGGAAATGAGGTTCCTTCGCAAGGTGGCTGAGCTTACTTTCCAAGACAGGGTGAGGGACTTGACTATTCAGGAGAGCCTCGGAGTAGAGGTGCTACTCTTCCAGATCGAGAGGAGCCAGCTCAGGTGGTTCAGGGACCATATAAGGATGACCCCTGGGAGGCTTCCTGTGGAACTTTACCAGACACGTCCTTCAGGAAGGAGGCCCCAAGGCCTACCCAGGATATGCTAGAGGGATTCTCTCTTCCAGTGGACTTGGGAACACTGGAGAATCCCCCCAGAGGAGCTGGAACCTGTTGTGGAGGAAAGGGAGAACAGGGAGGACCAGACTCCCCTTTCCTCCATGCTGCTGCAACCTTCACTAGGGAAAGTATGAATGGATGAAACCTCAAGCAGCAAATGAGAAAAAGCTGTGTTTTTGGCCTACCTAAGCCATATGTTCTTGAGCAGGCATGCTCCTGCAGCCAGCCCAGTGTAGCTTCAAAATTCCTTCTGGTCTCATCACAAAACCTATGTGGAACAGACTATTATTAATCCTTGGTCTCCCCCAGGGTTACATTGTCAGCACACGCCACTTCCCGACCTATGCTTTATCCATCTCTTTCCCATAACTTACGTCTCTAGATCTGTCAAGCAGTCAGATGCCTGCTTCTTCCAGTTTACTTCGCCATAATCTAGATACCTTAAGATCAAGCAAAATAATTAGAATAAAGAAGTTCACATAAGGGTGCAACAGAAGGATGGGTTACATGATTTCACTTCACTCACCACTGGTCACAAAGAGCCACCACGCACTCATCCATGGACCTTGATATAATTTGTTTCTCAGGTTCCATATAAATCATTGCTTCACCCTGAGATAAATGGGAAGAGGTAGAGTTTATATCTTTAAAGAAGTTAAAACACATAGGGCATTATATGAAAGGAGTTTACCAATAATAAACCCCCTATTATAATCCCAACTCAGCCAGCACTTTACTGTGATGACTTGGACAAGCCTTAGCCTCTCTATGACTTGGTATTTGCAACTATAAAATAGAGAAAATACTATCAACTGTATCAGAGAGGGGACGATGAGGCTTATTTTATATAATGTTGTAAAGTGTGTGGAGATTCTTAATTAAAAGGCGCTACAGAAGCACAAAGCCTTTACTGTTTAAATCTATTTACAGATGGTAAAAATGTGTATAACAAGGCTTTAAAATACGATGCATGAAATCCTCAAGAACTAGACAAAATGGGGAATGGGAGAGAAGTGAGCAAATTAGCTTTAACTCTGCATCCATATGATGCATCAGAGAACGAGATAGAGCACTACACTACAGACTGAAGGGAATCGTCCTCCACTGACAAAGATACAGACTAAACAGAAGCTTTTTCCATATTATCACCATGATTCTATGGGCTGTGACACCCATAACACATGCCTGTATATAAGGCAGTACGCACAACGCTAAAAAAAGGAACAGACATCTCTTTCTACTTGATCCATTGGGTACAATACATTTCTCTTTATGTAAGAATACCATACTTTGTTTTAGCATCACTTTGTACTCTATTGCTACTGCTCTTTCCAAAGAACATCTAAGGCAATGCTTCTGTGGAAACAAGCCAAAATACTTTATTTAATGACTATCCTGCTATGGGAAAGACAGAGGATAATCTCAGAAAGCAGTATCCAAACTACCACATACATTTCCCGCCATCTTCTTCTGTATAAGCTTCTTGACATCCTGGACTTTTTGCCCCTTGTATTCATCCACCAGCATGATCTGTAAGGGAGAGACCATTGAAGAAGTTAGGTTTTTAAAAAAGATTAAGTTTCAGTTAATATGTAAAAACAAAAAGTTCTTTTGAGCTACAAGAAATACTGGCATTGTGACCAATGATGTACCTTAAAAATTAGCTGCTGAAAATCTGCCTTTAAAAAAAAAATCTCCCTTATACATTATATGTTTTACTTACATATAAACCAGGAGGGCTAGCTGGACATGCACAGCCCTGCCACACAGGAAACTGATCTTTGAATTCCAGTTTAGATGACCTGAGACAGAAGCCCACTGAATGAGCTGAAATGGGGAAGAATCACCCTGCTGTCATTTTCTGCCAGCCTCCTCAAGTCAAGGTTTGGAATGATGTTGATCATTTCCTGAGCAATGTGCATCCAGTGACCATACCATGGGCCTCATCTTGAGACAGACACACCTCCAACCTCCCAACTGTGACTCCACACTATCCCCATAGCACATACAGAGGGTCACCTAAGGGGAAGATTCCTAGAATGTGGACCATGAAAAAATCCCAAAGGACCCGACGCCCATCCCCCAAAAAATCCACACATCTTCACCGTACCAATTTATCTGCCTCTTTTCAATTGTTTCTTATCAACTTCAGTATAAAAGAAAAATCTTTCACAACACACGTAGAGAAGCCTAGTTACTTACTCCCTCATAAAATCCTTTCAGGTACACTCTCTCCTTAGCCTCTGTAAGTTTCTCTTTGTCATTCTGACTCTGGATTTTCAGCTCGTCACAGACCAAGGGAGCAGAAAGGCTGCCGTAGCCTGGGATTTCGATGATGGGCACCTGGGAATAGCATAGTTATGTCAGGATTTGTTTCAAATTGTGTGAATGCAACACAAATTCCGCAGGGAATTGTCTCCTGAATTTCCCAGCCTTCAGTGGAAATTGTACACCGAAGAAAATGCAGCACCAAGTGCATCTTTCTTCCATGTTCACAATCCACCAACCAACATGGGAATTGAAACCAGAGATTTGGAGGGAAAGAAGAAAGGCATATATCTATCAACTGTGAAAATTCATGAGCATTATACTTGTATGATTTGATAGAGCAAGTGACATTATAGAGAAAACACCTATGAAAAGCAGCTGTCAAAGTTACAGCAGTCTTTGAATTCCTGCTGTTTTATACATAGTGTGCTGCTTTCCAGAAGTTATTGCTAATCAAATCTGGTGGAATTTTACAAAAATTCAACACAATGCCACTAAGCTCATCAGGAATTTCTGGCACTTCCCAGAGTGACTCCCGATTGCATGTCTGCAAGCAATAACCCAATCTTTTCCCGTGTGTGAAACAGACAAGGAGAGTAACTAACAGAGGAGAACAGGAGCAATGCAGAAAATCTGAGCTGTATTTGGCTGTAACCTACGCTCTCAAAATAACATCCATGGCTGAATCCCCATAAATTCCATTAGCAGTAACAGAAGTGGCACAGCTATATCTCTTTGCATGGAGCAGATAATATACTCTCCATTAAATCAGTATTATCACAGAAGGTTTTATCCCACAAAGAGAGACAAACTCTAAACTTCAGCCTCAAAGTAACACTTACTACAAAAATAGTATTTTGTGTAAAAAAAAAAAAATCAAAGTAATGGAGCTTTGCGCCTTCAAGGCCACAGTCTAACATCAGTTTCAGAACTATGAGGGCAAGTTCTTCTGATGCTTAAAGCTCTTTTGGCTAATGAAGGATTTTAAAAACAAAATATCCGAAAGGTATGCAAGTTCTTAATCTAAGTAAAAAAAAGCCATGTATATTTGAGACACCCACTTTGCTGCACTCACCGGTTCAAAAGGCAGGACCATTTCATCTTTAATTCCATACTTTGCTCTTAGTGCCTACAGAAGATGTTTAAAAAAAAAAAAAAAAAAGCACACCATAAAAGAGGGTTTGGGGTTTTTTTACTTATTTTTTCATTAGATGTAATGCCATAAAAAAAAAAAACAGCGTCCCTCTGAATGAATAATATATCATGCTCTCAAACATGCTATCATCTCTATTTGCCCACCACTCCTTGAGAACTAAGAAATCTGGGCTCAATCCCCCAATTTTGCCATTGATTTCCAGTTGGTCTCAGACAAAGCATTAATCCCTATGTGGCTCAATATTCCCAATTATAAAATACGAAAAATACCGCATGGAGTGTTGTGAGGATAAATACATTAGCATTTTAGGTGCTCAGGTCCCACACTACCTAGAAAATTGATGTCTAGACCTTGAGCTCTTCGGGGTAGGGACCAGTCTCACTTATTTTTGAAACACTTAGCACCCTTTTGGCACTATATAATCAAATGGCTGCTATGTGGCGTATGTGAAATGAGTAGAGTGGTCTCAGACTAGTAACCACACCAGAGAAATCCCTCTCACTCCTGTACTAATTTCCACCATAACAGTCTTGTCCACTCCACCTATAATAATAATAAACGTGATGAGGTTGTAGTACAAAATCATTTCCAAAGTCTGCAAGAAAATGATACTGAAGATCAGATTTTTTTAAATTTATTTACAAGTGGATTCCAAAGTAGAATTTGCAACACTGCACACTTAGTTTGCACATACGTTTAGAGGCCAGTCATGGAAGTTTCCTCAATTTAAAAAAATGGTCCCCATTTTATTTATCAATGTACTTGTTTTTATCACTCAGAACACTCAAAATGAACGGTGAGCAATACAGATCTGAATGAGAGGCTGACCTGTTTTTTCTTCAAATCTCTCAGCGCTGCAATGTCATCAGGAGCATCAGATGGGACACTTGTGACCACTCCAGTGCCTTGCAAAAAAGCAATCAGGTAACAAAAATCAAATATATACTATGAAAATGGGCTGTAAGAAAATGATGTTGTAATGTTACTTTTACCTTACCTTTATCTTCCTTAATTGTGAGCATAGGAAGAGCATAGATAACTTTGTAGAAAGTTAAAGGGGCAGAGAGTGCAGCTCCAAGAATCTCCTGTGCAAGAAAGGAACATTAGAACAAGGGGCACTGTTTTGGCCTGGCTCAGCAGGAACCTGCTGAACTGATATTCCTCTAAGCCCAGCTGATCTTCCCCACATAATGCAAATAGATAAATTAAAAGGACCTGACACAATTCAAACCACAGAAGCCCTTCTTCTGCAAAGTAACTAGATACCATGCTTATCACTCTGTGAGACAGTACATGGACTGTTTTATTCATTACTAGGAAATGGAGTACCAGGTTCTGGAATTAATTCAGAGAAGAGCAACAAAAATTATTAGAATTGGAGAACAGTAGAGAGGATTATACCCATTTTCCAGACACAGAAGAATTTTGTTAAAGGGGTGGTTGAGTGGGGAGAGACTGTCTCCAAGTAACTGAAAAGTAAGAACAACAAGGAGAGAATGGAATGGTCTAGTGTGGTACATTTAGGTGAAAGAGGGTTAAAGGCTGAATATCAGAAAAAACTTCCAGAGGACTTTCAGACTGAAAAATAATCTCCCAAAAAATGGAGGAAGCAACTGAGAAATGTATAGCTAGATTGAATGAAGGACTGGAAAAGCATTCGTACTGTCAGGACCATTTATGCATTGACAAAAGATTGGAGTAGGCGTCCTAACAGTCTTCCCCACCTCCAATTTATATGGATTCTATCATCAACAAGATGGAATAGAATAGTCCACTATCTGTTCTTCATGTGACTTAGCACACAAAGGATATTGTCAGGAGATCCAGTGCATCAAGTTTTAGCAGGTGGCATTCTAGTTAGTGGTGTAGAATGGCACAGCCCATATTGCATTGTTATGTTGAATACCTACCATTGGGTCAGCATTTTTATTCAATGTTTGTGAAGTTAAATATGCTGAACACCTGGCCCAAGCATTCTAGAGCACTAAAGATAGGGAGCAGTCAAAGGAAGCAGCTATTCTCACCCGCGGTGAGCTGGGTATGCCAGTAGAAAATGGTCGTGGACTCATTTAAACTTTCTCATTAATTATTACTGCCTTTCAATTTTTTTCCAGTAAAAATAACGAGTTACTGCTTCACATATTGCAACACACATTACTTGTGCCGTTAGCTCTCAAATAAGATTGTGGCCTCATTAACACATTTGTTCATACATTAGACAGCTTCACTAGTCCGGTAATCTCCTCCCCATTCTTTATTTGGTCATTTAACACTCACCAAAAAGCCACCAATATAGATTAAAGTGTCATCAAGTTTGTATGCCTTAGGTAAGCAAAGCACAACTCCTGCAGGAGTCAATAACTTGGCCTTTAAGCTGCAAGATGCTCACCTCTCCCATCAGCTCCTTTACGACGGGTACCACTCCATTATCTTTTGTAAAGCCCTGGTAGGACATGTTCCTGGCAGCTCTTTGGGTGCAGATAAATATATCCCCAGTCACAGTCTCAAAGCCAATGTACTTCATATCTGGGCGAACCCAACAGTTAGTCTGTCCAAACATGGTCTCTGGTCTGAGAGTAGCTGCCACCAAGAAGATATTTTTTCCTTTAAGGCCACTAAAATAAGATAGGGCACATTAACATAAGAAAATTCAGGTTATTACAGAGTCTAATTACTCATAAGCTAGACCTATCCCTAAGGAAAGTTCTGTAAGGGATGAATCTGGATGGTCTATTAGGCTACTTCACTTAATCTAATACCGTAGAATTTAGTGAGTCTTTATTCAGATGAATGAATACACTGACTCAAGACAACAACCAAGACTTTCACAAGTTGGGTGCCCAATTTGAGACACTTTAAAGGAGCCCGATTTTCAAGTGATGGATGTAGAGCAATTTCTGAAAATCAGGCCCTTTTAAGGAGCCATCACTTTAGAAAAATCTTAGCCAAAGCACTTTTCTCTTCTCAGTAAAGATCACTATTAGCCAAAAGGAATAAAGTGCAATAAACTGTAAATTAAATCATAAGATGTGAAACTGAGCAAAAACAGGGAGACATTCTGTCACACATGAAAACAAATTTTGAAAGAGAAAGTAGTTAAGGACAGAGGTAAATGGTAATTGAGATAAAATACAACCTAGTTTTACAAAAAGTAGATCATGCCGGACCAACCTGATCTCTGAGAAAACAACTGATTTTTTAGACAAGAGAAATGCAGTAGATCTAATCTACCTGGATTTCAGTAAGACATCTGATACATCTACCTGGGAAAATATTACTTAAATTGGAGAAGATGGGGATTAATGTGAGAATTAAAAGGTGGATAATGAACTGGTTAAAGGGGAGACTACAACAGGTCATATTGAAAGGTGACCTGTTAGGCAAAAGGGAAGTTACTAGTGGAGATTCTCAGGGATCAGTCTCGGGACCAATCTTATTTAACATTTTCATTCATGACTGAGGCATAAGGTGTGAGAGTATACTAATAAAATTTGCGGATGACACAAAGTTGGGAGTAGAACTGGACTATCTCAAGATCTGGAGGATATTGAAGCTGAAGTCATAGAAATGGGATGAAATTTAATAATGCAAAATGCGAGATCATGCACATCTGGACTAACAACAGGAATTTTTGCTATAAACTGGGGACTTATCAGTTGAAAGTGACAGAGAAGGAGAACGGTCTGGGTGTATCAGTTGATCACAGCATGAGCATGAGACGCCATTATGATGCAGCTGTGAAAAAGGCTAATGCAATCCTAGGATGAATCAGGAAAGATATTTCCAGTAGAGATAGGGAAGTATTATGGCCATTATACAAGGCATTGGTGAGACCTCATCTGGAATAGTGTGGTCTCTTATGTTTAAGAAAGATTAATTCACACTGGAAAAGGTGTAGAGAAAGGCTGCTAAGATGATCAGAAAAATGGAAAACCTACCTTATGAGAGGACACTCAAAGAACTTTGCTTGTTTAGCCTAATCAGACAAAGACTGAGGGGAGATAAGATTGCTCACAATAAATATATTAGAGGGATAAACACCAGGAAGGGAGAGAAGTTATTTAAAGTTAAGCATCAGTGTTGACACAAGAACAAATGGATATCAACTGGCCATCAACAAGTTTAGGCTTGAAATTAGATGAAGGTTTCTAACCATCAGAGAAGCGAAGTTCTGGAACAGACTTCCCAGGGTAGCAATTGGGGGCAAAAAACCTAACTTGATTTAAGACTGAGCTTGATAACTTTGTTGAGAGAATAGTATGATGGTGCACATGCCATTGTAGGAATCTGTGACTGCAAGTAGCAAGTATACCCAACAGCCAAAGATGACGCACTAGATGAGCAAGGCACTGAGTTACAGAGAATTCTTTCCCAGGGGTCTAATTGGTGGGTCTTGACAAAATGCTCTGGGTTTAACTGGTTGCCATATTTGGGGTCAGGAAGGAATTTTCCCCCAGGTCAGATTGACAGAAACCCTGGTGGGTTTTCACTTCCTCTCCAGCATGAGGCACAGGTCACTTGCTCGTTTAAACTAGAATAAATGGTGGAGTCTCTGTAACTTGAAGTCTTTAAATAATGATTTGGCAACTCCAGTAAGTCAACCAGAGGTTGGGGGTCTATTACAGGAGTGGGTAGGTGAGGTTCTGTGGCCTGTGATGGGCAGGACGTCAAACTAGATGATCACGATGGTCCCCACTGGCCTTAAAATGTATGAGTCTATGGGAAGTGCACTTTCAATATTAATTACAGGAGAGAAAAAATCCAGGACTTGACAGGTGAATAAGAAAAATAAGAAAAAACACAATATTGCACAATTATGTTTTACTTGAAAATTTCTGCACTACACATTTTCTATTACCATTTATTAAAAATGGCTTTTGAGTTCAACTTAAAAGGTTTTCCTGACCAACGTTTTGGGTTGTGTTTTTTTTTAAGGAGACTGGATCCCTCTTTTAAATACATTTATAAAGGAGACTTGATGCCTTTTAGGAAGATATGCTTTAGTTCAATACAAGCCATGAGGCTCATTGCAGAAGTAACAGTTGAAATTCTCTGATCTATGTTATACAGGAGGTAACACTAGATGATCTAATGGTTACTTCTGGCCTGAAAATCCATGAGACCTACCTTAGCTTTGCAGGGTAAGGCTCTACCACCTTCATTTTTATTAACGTATATTCTTGAGGTCCAACACCCTAAGAGTCACACACAGACCAGTAATCAATATAAAAAAAGTCTACTTATGCAGCAAAAATCAATTCTACATTTTATAGTAGCACAATTCAAATGCTATTTCAGGATCTTATATTAGAGTCCTTAAATAGACCTCCAGTGATGTCAATGGGAGCTTGGAAGCATACAGATTGAAGGACAGAGTTATCAAACATTTTACTCATTTGGCTATTATATTACACCACTAAAATAAACCAACTGGACTTCAGGAGGCATTGAATCAGGCTCTTGTGAAAGTCAGAACATTAGCTGCCAGATTATCATTCAGAGAAAACTGGCTCAAGTTAACACTGTCCATTGCATGTGTCACAACAATTTTTTTTTCTAGAGACATCCGAGCTTCCCATGAATTAATAGCTTGAGATCAGATAAGTGAACGTGAAAATATATTTAATAATCATTTTCAGCATAGAGCATACTTCTTTCTTATTTAAGAGTTACATAAAATATACAAAGAACTTGTTTTAAATAAAATACATTACCTCTCCAGTTTGTCTGTCATGATCCATGCAAGGTTGTCCATCTTTTGGAGAATAAATTGTATACCTAGGAAACACACTAAATTATTATTTAGGGCTATGCATGGCAATCTACAGACAAGGAGGAGGACAAGGTCCCTGGCACAAAACTTTGGGTGGGATTTTCAATATCACTCAATTTGCTTAACTTAGCTACCACTAATGTCAATGAGAGTCCTACCACTGATAATAATGGAAGCAAAGTTAGGTAAATATTGAAAGCTCTTAAAAACCTCACCCCTGAAGTCTAAGGACCCAAATGGACAGCTGGCTGAGCACAGTAGCCCCACTAACTTCAGTGGGACATCTGCATTCAGAGGACTTGCTCGGGTGAGTCTGTGTAAATTACAAAATGATTATACCTAAGACACACAGACACAATATTATACCCAGCTTTTTAAAGCAGTGCATGGGGGAAAATATACATTTTTGGTAGGTTTTTAATAGTACAGACTTTGTAAATTAAAGAGAGCATGTTTACCGTTTCCCAAATTTAATTTTATTTCTTTCCTTCAGTGTTAAAAATTGCCACCGTACAAATGAGTCGTAATAAGGATTAACATCAGTGGTAATGAAAGAACGTCTCCAATCCACCTGAAAAGATATGAAAGTAACAGGTAAGCAAATCCAGCCAAAGATTTCTGGGAACATTCACACAGAATGCTTGTTTTATTTCACTCATTTGTTATGCTTATTCAAACCCTACAAGATTCCTGTTCCATGAAATACAAAAAACAAAACAAAAAAAAAACCCATCTTGATTGATTTCATGGGCTACGAAAGCTTATGCTTCAATACTTTAATTAGTCTTTAAGGTGCTACAGAACTCTCTGTCACTTCTGCAAGTCCACACTAACATGGCTACCTCTCTGATTCTTGATTGTCTGACACTTGTATGTATACACAAAGTCTATTCAGTTGATTACATCTGGGTCTTTCAGAAAAGACTTTCAAAAGCCTGGCTCCTGTCTTCTGTGTGCTCCGTGGCACTTTTTGTAAGATCAGAGGGATGGGGACATATTTCTCTGATGTCCTTTATGAATTCCCTTTCTCCTCTGCATGTATGTGGTCTGTTTTGCATATGTTATCTACCTGGAGTCTATGTACACCCTAAAAGGGGCTGCCTGTAAATGGCAGTGCATGTAAATTATTGTGGAGCCTTTCACGCCCAAATCTTCAAAGAAAAATAAGGTACGATTAGATAAAAGTCACACGCGAACTTCCATCACTGAAACTCAGGGAGACAGCATTTTAAAAAATAAATAAATAAATACATGAACGAACAGATTCCCCTCAGTAATTTCTCTGTATTTAAAATGAGGTTTTTGATGGTGAAAAGGGTCAGATTAAAAGAACGAAAATCTGACATCCTCTCTACCCACAGAACAGGTGCAGCCATGAGAAACAAAGTCAAAGTTTCCCAACCAATTAGAAAAACAGCAAGTCAAGTGTGAAGTGGAAGAGATTCCCTTGAGGGTTGTTGAGGCAGCTCTGTCTTCAATATACATTCTGTCCTTGGATTTTCTGCAGGAGCCACATTAGTACTAACAACAAATCAATGCAGAGAAGTGAGACAGAAACAACTTTTGGCTATCAACCACGAGGGCAGGATCTGACCCAGTGGAAAGTCATGAATAGCAGGACGGAACCTATCAATTACTTTCACCATCATCAAGTCAGTCGTAAGCCAGGGTCCTAAACATGAAGGGATTCCATCACTATAGAGCAATTTGGATTGAGAGTTTACTCTGTGATGTTGAAGTAACTGCAGGGCTAACTGGCATTTGACATATCTTCTGGGGCAACACACAGTGGTGTGCAATCACATTGTGGTTTTGCAAAAACCTCCATCCTTCATAAAAACAAGTTGATATGCAAGGTCTCTTCTCTCAGAAGTTAGATTTGTGTCCCTTCTGATGTTTCCCAGTAGGTTTCATCTGGTTTCCCAGTATCTAGTCATATTCCTAATCATAGTCCAATTCCTAATTTTTAACAATAAAGTTCCTCACTCTCAATAAGACACCTCTATGTATTTAATGTTGGTATCCCCCTGACTGCACATCAAACTCCTGTTAATGCTAGTTAAAGAAGAGTATTGTCTGGTATTAAGAGCAAGAGGTGGGAGTCAGGACTCCTGGGTTCTATTCCCGTCTTGCTATATGACCTTCGGTGTTTCAGGTAACCTCTGTGCATTAGCTGTAAAATTGAGGTAATACTTACTGATCATACAAGGATATTATTAAGCTTAATTAATGCTTCATAGCACTTTGGATGTTTCAATACTTACCGCATTGCCACTAATGTTAGGCAAACACATCAAGGGGAGAAGAGATCTCAACATTCATTTAGTAAAACCAGTAAGAGAATTCATGTTTGTAACAGCATTTTAGATTTTAAACATGTACCTTCAGCCCCATGCTCTTTAGGTCCTGGAGTGCAAGAGGTGGGAAGTAATCAAGCCAATGCTCAGCCTCTGAAAACTTCACTATTTCTTCATCAGAGAGACCCAAAGCCTTCATGATCCCCCACTGGTACTTGGAAGAGCCAGTCTTGGCAGCAGCTTTACTCTAAAAAGACAAGTACAGTGAACAAAAGAACATCCAAGAGTGTGTCACTGTTTCTTCACCTCCTGCAGGGAATCATCCAATCCTAACGGAACATCTTCCAGTCACTGAGATGTAAACTAGTACTGCTATTTTGGCTGCCTCTCTCTGATTTAATGAGGATAAACTGTGATGGGTTCGGGTACATACTCACGGTCTGCCTCACATTCACATGTGTCTACTCTAACATGCTGCAGCCATAGGTACAGTATATAGGCCATGTACTCATATGTATTTACATAAATACTTTCTGAAAGGTTTGATACAAAACTTTACCTTTTTGCCTTTTGCCTTGTCTCTGATGACCACTTCCTCCTCTCTTCTAGCAGCCATTTCCTCCTCTTCTTCCTCCTCATCGGGGAACTCGGGTGGGCAGCCATATAATTCCATTTCTCTTTTCAGCTTATCTGCACATGCCTAAATAAAAAGTCATTGGTAACCTATCAGAACTGCTCATTGGCTAAGGCTGGAACAATTATCAAAGACTTCTTTTTATATCAATTATTTATGTACTTGAAAGACTATAGTGATAATATTTTCTATCTCAGGATTCAGCTTTTGATCTCCCTTTCCACTAAGGCAATTTAAACCACTTCTGGAGACTCATGATAAGTTGCAAGTGTCCTGGCTTGTTGCTCATTAATTCCCCCTAATTCACTACTAACCTGTCCATCTTTGACTACTGGCTAGGAATTGAAACCTGCCCCCCTTCATATTTTAATTAGTGATCAAGATAGAAAAGCAATTATCAAACCTCAGTCTTAATCAGTATAGCTCATTAGACATCAATAAAAAAAATTAGTCACTGTTCATTTTTATCATAGCGAAAGGTGCAGAAGAAATGTTGGCTATGCAGGAACAAAGATATAATTTGCTTGTAAGTTTTGCAACTATAAAGTAATTTTAGAACATAAAAATAGATTATTAAAAGGTCTAAGGTTCCCCAATTTGAGTCCCTTGTGCATGGATAACATTGTATACATCCAAATGACTCAGACTGTAAAATCTTTGAGGTAGTCATTCATTAGGTGTTTGACCATAATAAACCTGGTTGTGGCCTTTAGGTGCTATTGCAATATAGCATCAGAGCAGAGATGTACCCCACTAGCTCCCTATCTGCATACACTGGAGAATAACATTGCAATCAATTCCGTACTATGCAAGTCAGTCCGAATTATCATGGCAAGGATCTAATCCTGTCCACTATAATCTAAAATACCATCCTCATTCTAGGAATTGTCCAAATCCAAGTACTGTGGATTCTGTCTGTACCTGGGGATGCCATACAGCAATGTGGGTGTGGAAAGGATGTAAATATGCCCTAAACCCTTTGGTTTGAGACAAGAGTGTTAATTTCCAGAAGTGCCCACAGGAGATACTTTTCAATTCAAATTCAGCCATGCTTTCATGCTGTAAAAATCCTAAACATTTACATGTTTCAGCTCAAACTGCATCTATGTATTCTTCAATCAGTTCAATCAATACTTTGAATATGAGTGTAGGGCTAACTGAAAACTTCACTTCAATACAGAACTATGCTGAAGAGACCTTAGTAACTCAGAGGAGTCTTACCTTAATAGGCATGCCAGTACAATGCAGGCCAAATGGGAACAGGCAATTTTTTCCTTTTAGCCTTTGATACCCAACTGCAAACTACAGAAAGTTTAAAGAAAAGGCATCCATCAAAAATATGAAGTAATAACTACAAAAAGCTATAGCAGGTGACTCGACACACTAAGTCCTTAACCTCTGACTCAGATTCACTTTGCAGTCAAAATTACTAAAAAATACACAAAGCAGTGAATATTGTCTAATGATCTGAGTGAAGGAATAGAAGTCAGGACTACATTCCCAGTTCTGCCATTGTCTTGCTGTGAAATCTTGAGTAATTGATTCAGTCTCTATCTCAGGTTCCCCACCTGAAAAGCTAAATCAATACTTACCTACATGACAGATCCCACAAGACTTGACTGACTGATGTTTATAAAGCACTGAGTTTCCATGGATGGAAAGAGTGCACAATAGTATCATAACAACTTTATATAAACTGCTGACTCCAAGACATGGTACATTAGGAAGGTGAGCATGAACTTAAGTATAACACACATTGTACTTTCACTAAATAAGCAGTCAAGTCAGTCGTAAGCCAGGGTCCTAAACATTTTAAATATAAAATTATTCTAATGATCTAGACTAATTCTTTTATTTATATTAAGAAAAAAAGGGAATAGCAGTTAGCCTGATAATGTTCCTGTATCAGTGGCACAGATCAACTAAGAGAAAAAAAACATAGTGTCAAGTAGATAACAATGAATACTACAGTAATGAAGAACATGGTCCGTTCAGCCTGTGAGTGCCAAAAAGACACTGCTAAACTGAAGGATCAAATGGTAGTTAAGATGTGATACCTCGGAACTTCAGGGATAGAATTCATGTTGTGCTCCATTAAGAAAGTTGGAATTCTCATCTATCCCATATTATGTATCATTCTTCTCTAGTCCAGAAAGTCACAAACATTGCACCTTGAAAAAACATTTCAGTTTTTTTACAGCAACTCTCTTCTGTCATCCATGCTTCAAATCCAGTATGATTTCAGCAGAGACTTCTATGAAAACCAGTAAACTAGAAATCACTGCTTTATACTATCTCTCTAGTGGTAGAATTTCAGAAAATAGCCTACTTTTGGATACGAACAAATGTGTGCACAAACACATATGCACACAGAGGGCGGATTTTGGGCATGCACAGCGGTTAGGATTTAAAAAACACTTGGATGTGGGTGTTAGAGCATGCACAAAAGAAAGATGTGTTGAGGTTTCTTTGGAAATCTCAGACCTTAATCTTCTAACTCGTGTGAGAAAGCAGCTGTTAAAATCATGACGAATTTGAAATTGGAATACAAAGAATACAAGATGGAATAACCAGAATGATCTGGCTTTAAGGTCCAACATCTCCACAATTTGCTGGGATTAGAAACATTTTATTTTTGGTGGTTACATTGGTGTCACCTTATGTAAAGACAGAGAAATTAAGATGCAGAGAAAACAGAAAACTTGGCATCTTAAGACTTAGTAATAACAAAGACACAAGAATAATAAGTGAGGCACTCTGGTGGCTCAACATTTGCTGAGGAGGCATTAAAATAAAAAGCTAGTAGGAAAGAAAAATTCTTACCTCACATTTAGATAAACAAAATGTGTGTCCCAGGTGAAGGCGACCATTCATATATGGATATGGAAAGGTGACGAAGTACTTCCCTTTACTGAGGAAGGATTAAAAAGATGTTTAAAACACCACCTTAACTAGCTTTTAAAGTGAATTTCAGAATAAGAGACTAGCACCACCTACTATTTTAAATGAATGACTAACAAACAGACTTAAACAAATGGTTTAGCTACCATTATAACTATAACGTAAGTGTCCCCAGTAATAACATCTATTTGGTTATAAGCAAAATGTCTTAATAAATAAACTGATTACTGTTCTAACAAGATAGGTGATAACTAGATGTAGCAACTTCCAGTGGACTAAGAACAAAAACACTTGAGTTCTAATCCTGTTTCTGCCAATGACTTGATGTGTAGCCTTGGATAAGCCACTTCCTTAACCTATCTATGCCTCAGTTTCCCCACCTGCAACAATGGCACCGATGCTCTTTACAGAGCATGGTGTATGAGCCGATGAGTTCTTCGATGGCTGCTGAGTCTGATGCACAAGTGACAATCCTGTCACTCCCACGCACTAGCAATGCTCTGAATCTGAGCAGCAGATCCTTCCTTCATCTGAAGCCGGTCATCACAAAGCTTGATCCAGTCCATCTTACAATGCCTCGCTCCATCTACAAGCGGATTCCACCAACCAGAGTGGCATTCTGCACTCCTTTCCCAAACATTCACAGAGATTCCAAAGGATACTAAATCATCTTTGGAAGCATTCCAAAATCTGTGCAGTGCTCTGCCTCTCTATCTAGACCCTTCACGAGCTGCCAAGTATACAACATGCTCTTCAGGATCATGTAATCCAACATTCACTTGGCATGGCCAAGCCACCTGAGTCTTTACTCACTGAACAACTTTCCAAGGAATGACACACCAGCACAATTTAACACTTCCACATTTGTCACCCTGATTTGCTATCTTAATTGAATAATTTTACGCAAGCATCGGATATGAAAACTGTTTAGTCTTTTGGTGTGTTTAGGATACTTTTTCCATGTTTCTGAGCCATATAGAAGAGCAGATAAAGCATGTCTCATAAATACAGCTTTTCACGTTCATTTATGATTGTTCCAGACTGTCTTGCAAAGGACCAAATTTCCTGGATGCTTTGCTGATTCTGCTAGTGAGCACAGCATCAAGATCTACACTGCTGATCACAGTAAAACCAAGGTAGCAAAATTGGTTAACATTATCTAGATGAATATCATCGAAGGTGATATCTGGAACTGTTCTGAAGAGTCTTGGTGCTTGATAACTGTCTTCTTCAAGCTTATTTTAAGCCCAAAGATTTTGCATGAATCAGAGAACTTGATATTAAGACATTGTAGGGCAGTTTCCCCACCTGCATAATGAAGATAATACTGACCTACTTCACAGGAGCATCGGGTTGTTTAATGTTTACACAGCATTTTAAATATACAAAGTGCTATGTATTGCTACAATTACAGATTGGACTGTCAAAACTACAAAGCTAATGTCTAAGCCCTGTGAACAATAGAAAATTCTAGGCTCACCTCTCTCTGCCTTGCTTTCAATCCTCTTTCACCTATCACTCCACTCTCCCAGCATAAGAACATGTATTATAAATATGTAATGCCTACAATGCTATTTAGATTCTTACCCTCAAGCTTCATTAGCTATGGATTTCTGTTCGCAGACTGTCTAGTGTAGTTACTCTTACACTGATGGCTGTATGCATTAAATGAGTAAATACACAAAGTATCATTAAGGCAGTTTCCTGAAGGAAGGACAGTCTAAAAGCCCTGAAAGAGAAGCTATTTCCAATCATACATCTAGGACAAGTTACAGCCCTAAGCAGCAACAGTTGTGGTAGATCTTGAAGACCACCCAGAAGCAGGGGCGCTTAAACAATTTTTAGTGGGAGTATTGAGAGCCATTGAACCAACCGGTAAACCCTGTATATAATGGAAACCACTTCAAGCCAGCAGGCGCATCAGCATGCCCAGAAGCTTCAGCTCGTGCAGAATGCAGCCACCTACAAGTCATATTATAAGTAAGAGAGTCCAGGCTGATTTCAGCTATCAAATTGTATAAAACACCATACATGTTTTTGGTGCTTTTCATCTGAGGATCTTAAGACACTTCAGACACTGAAGCCTCAGCAGCCTTGTGATGTGGGTGTTTATCTCCATTTTTACAGATGGTGACACAGAGAGATTAAAGCAAGGATTTCTCTCAACCGCCTAAGTAACTTGGGAACATTAAGTCTCTCTGTTTTCAGTGGAATTGTGCTCCTAAGTCATTTAAGCACTTAGGAAATTCCTAGCCCGAGTCAGAAGCAGAACTGAAATACAACTCAATATCTCCGTACCATTTTGCCAACAGAATAGTGTTCCTCCCAGAAGCACAAACATGTTCTGCTGATATGTCGTCAGTGCTTGTAGGTACAATCAAATTGTTGATTTAATTAGGGCCCTACCAAATTCAAAGCCATGAATAATGCGTCATGGACCGTGAAATCTGATCTTGTGTGTGCTTTTACCCTAAACAGATTTAATGGGGGAGACCAACGTTTATCAACTTGGGGTCCTCACCCAAAAGGCAGTTGTGGGAGGGGGTCACAAGGTTATTTTAAGGGGGTCACTGTATTGACACCCTTACTCTGTGCTGCCTTCAGAGCTGGGCAGCCGGAGAGCAGTGGCTATTAGCTAGGCACTCAGCTCTGAAGGCAGTGTCCCGCCAGCAGCAGCCTTACCATACCATACCACATCACCCTTACTTCTGCAATGCTGCCTTCAGAGATGGATGGCTGGAGAATGGCAGCTGCTGTAGGAGGGCCCAGCTCAAAAGGATGCCAATACCATGCCATGCCATCTTTACTTCTGCACTGCTGCTGGCGGTGGCTTCTGCCTTCAGAGCTGGGCTCCCTGCCAACAGCCACCACTCTCCAGATACCCAGCTCTGAAGGCAGTACCACTACAAGCAGCAGTGCAGAAGTCAGGGTAACAGTACCCGAACCCCTCCCTCCACAATAACCTTGTGACCCCCACCCCATTCCTTTTTGGGTCAGGACCCCATATTTACAACACCATGACATTTCAGATTTAAATAGCTGAAATCATGAAATTTACAATTTTTAAAATCCTATGACCGTGAAATTGACCAAAATGGACCGTGAATTTGGTAGGACCCTAGTTATAGTCTTTAGAGTTCTGAATATTCTGGGACTGAGGTAACATGGAGGTGGTCTCTCACCTAACTCAAAAAGTATTGCATTCAGCAGGGGGAATTCTATAATTAGACCTCATCTTGGCAGATAAAGAGAAATTGATTACAGAACTAAAAATTAGTGGTTGCATAGGTACAAGCAATCAAGACTTGATTTTTTTCCTGTGAAAACAGAATAAAAGGCCAAACTAGTATTTGATATACTGTGTGCTTTAAAACTGTCAGTTTCACAAAGCTGAAAACAATTACGAGCCAAACTGGCTGTGGGAAAGAATTTAAACACAATATATAAATGATAATTGGGAACTGTTTAAGAACAGTTTACTGAATGCCCATGAAGCCACAATCAAGAAATAAGGTTACCCTGGTTAAAAAAAAACAAAAAACCTAGCTTAGAGGGGAAGTGAAAACAACTTTTAAAAAAATAAAAATACAACATATAACAAAAGGGAAAAAATGGAGCACCGATAGCAACTAAAATAGATTAGAAATTAGGCATCGTAGAAATTTAATAAGGGAACCAAAAGGGCACAATGAAAAAGTATGGTCAGCAGAATTAAGGACAATAAAGAGTTTTTCTAATTAAATTAAGAACAATGGTATTGGTCCATTACCAAATGGAAGTGACAGAACTGTCAATAATAAAGACGAAAAAGCAGAAGTATTCAATAAATATTTCTGTTCAGTATTTGGAAAAAAGCCTAATGATGTAGTCATATAACTTTCCATTCCAACAAAAACTCAGGAGCATGCTAAACAGCAGCTGTTAAAGTTAGAGATTTTTAAATCAGCATGTGCAGATCACTTGCATTCAAGTTTTAAGAGAGCTGGACTGTTAAATTATCATTTTCAATAATTTTCAATTCAAGACTGGAATTTTAAAACAGGAATTAATTCAGGGAAATCCTATGGCCTGCATTATGAAGCAAGTCAGATTGTATGATCACAATGGTCCATTCTCGCCTTACAATCTATTAATATGAATCTATGAAACCTTATCGCTCATTGTAGCATTTAAGACTAATAGGGATGTTCCTGTCGTCAGTTTCTAGGACTGAATCCAGAAATGGAAGCAGAGCTCTCAGTAGAAGGCCCTCACTTTCATAGCTTGCTCCCCCTTCTGATCTACAAGAGCTCAGGCTCAGTACAATGTAAGGCATACCCTATTTGGTGACTTGGTTGACTCCTAATTCGGCAATTCAAGGACAAGCTGTTTGCCCTTCCCAGCTACACCAGTGACATGGAAACTCTCTGTTTTGGGGTAGTTCTAGCTAGTTACACCTACTTGAACTTTTACAAATAGTGCCAAGAGTTTAAAGCCATAGGACCTTAAACCCCAAAAATAAATAGAACTGCATGCTAACTAGAAGTATAAACAGCTTAATTTAGAGAAGCAGCTTTTATTCCATTTACAAATAGAATGATTGTATGGTACTATAGTGCCGCATGGAATTCCAAATCAAAGGATTTATTACTGTAAAATTGTCTATGGAGTGCTGACCTGTAACCTTCCTTTGCACCCTGAAACTTTAAAACATTAACAGTTCTGGATTTAAATCCATGACCTTTAGGGAGGATAACATTATGAATATTAAAGATAGGGGATTGCAGCTGCCCCATATAAAAGGTTTTTGCTGCATCCTCTTGAAATCTGAACAAGAAAAATGAACACATGGTTTCTTGCATTAGTTCTCTTAGCATTCAGAGATTGTTTGCCCCTTTTGGGTCACCAATTATCTGATTCAGGGAGTAGTTTTGCAGGAACTGCAGACTGCCCCATACTGAAATATTAAGATCAACAAATCTTTACCAGGACCACAAAGTATGGGAAGTCATCTGGTTACAGAGGAGATCTCAGAAGCACCATTAACTCACTAATCTCAGCAGCATCTGCTGCTACAAAGGAAATGGAAGAAATCTCTTTCAACTCATTGGTATTTCAGCCAACATACATGCATCACTTCTTTACAAACTGTCAGCAATGGGAATTCCCACAATGTAGAAACAGCAAAATATTTCAGATTATGTAAAAACAGAGTGGTTGGAAAACGGGAAAAAAAACCTGAAGTTTTCAACCGGAAAAAAATACGATCAAAGAAATTCCAACCAGCTCTAGAAGCTTTCTCTCCCCACGCAAAAGTGTTACCTTCTCCGGCTCCCAATATCAGATGCGTTAACCTCAAACACTCGCGCATCATCCCACTTCTGCTGGATTTCTTTTTCAATTTTCTTCAGGAAGTCCACTTTTGCTGTCCCTTTCCGTTCCTATTCAACACAAGCGGAAAAAAAAAAAATCTAGCCACTTGGCCAATCATTTACTATATTTCTGCACTCATTTTACCACAGAACATTTCTGCATTCATTTTGTAATTAGACATTAGAACTGTATCTCAGATTTCCAATGATCATTCTGGAGTACACAAAACTGTAGTGCTCTGCCATCTATAAAAAAGTTAATGTATCTCCTATTCTCCCAAGATTTTTTTTAAAAAGGTTAAAACTAGTGTCACCTGGTTAAAATTCAGTGAATTTTGTAAAATGTTTAAGACTCAAATCATGCTGTATATCTGCAAAGCACTACTATAAATATTAATGAATCCTCATAAATTTGCCACCTAAATGAAGTACTATAAACTTTTCTACCTCATTTTACATAATAGTAAATAGGGATGAGCAATTTACATTAGGTTAGAACTCCTAAATTCCTAACACACTGCGTGTGCTCAGATAACTAAACCATGCTGCCTCCATATTAGCTCCAACTAAGTTTTAGGAAGCCTCTTGCAATGAAGCCTCCTGTCGAGGAGCCCTATTGCTAAATTATCTGTTTTTACTTCACCATGGACTTGTGCATTACAAAGTTCCAACCCCCGACATTAGGGGAAAAAACAAAGCAAACCATAAGTGGTTTGGTACAATTTGTGCCCCTAAAGACCAAGAAGCTAGAAAGTTTAAAACTAAAAATACAGTTTGGTTTATTTTGCATAGTTTTAAAAGATGGAGAGGCTTTCAGTACATTGTCTTTGGCAGAGAGTGTTGCCGTAGCAGCGATAAAGTACAGTGGAGTGGTATCATACGCGCATTTAACTTGCGCAAATTCAACTATACGCACTTGGCCCCTCCCCAAAAAAAAGAAAAATAGAGAGAGAAAAATAACAATTTAAATAGTGGGGGCTGAGAGGGGCCAGGAGCGGGCTGAGCGGGGCCAGCGGCCAGGACCCCAGACCAGCAGCAGACTGAGCCACTTAGCCCACCACCGGCCCCACTCAGCCCGCTGCCGGCCTGAGGTTCCATTCACCCAAGCTGGCAAAAGGCTGAGTGGGGCTGGAGGCCAGGACCCCAACTGGCAAGGGGCCAGCAGCTGGAACGCCAGACCGTCAGCGGACTGCGGCTGAGTGAACAGAACCCCTCAGCTGAGCGGGGCCGGAGGCAGGCTGAGTGGCTCAGTCCACTGCCGGTCTGGGATCCCGGCAATTTTGACCATACACGTTTTTCATCTTATGTGCTGATCTTAGAACTTAACCCCCCCGTAAGATGTGACTCCATTGTACCAAGAGGCTATACTGCATGTTGTGCTATCACAATGAATTCTAAAGCATGAAAGCACTGGCATAAAGGGACCATTTGGACAATAATTGTAACAGTTAATCCAAAACCACATACATTCTTTCCAAAGTGATTCAAGTTGATCTCCACTTTATGACACAGACAGGCATTAGCCCTGACTGATTGATCTCACCAGCCTTGTATCACCATACTTTTAATTTAACTTCAGTTTTCTATTGTGCACAGTGCTTCCTGCTACCATAGTGCCTGAACAAGCTTCCGCACGTTGATATTGTGAGAAGTGGTTGACACATGTATGACTGTATCCCTAAAATTTAATCATGTTATAAGACCAAAAATCTCAAAGGAAGTAATTAATACTCTTCTTCCAAGACAGAAGGCATAATGTAGCCATCAGTAGCATACAAAGGGACTTTCAGCCCATTAAGTGCTTGCGGCCCCCACATAGTAACAGACGAAATGGCGAACGATCCCTATGATCGACAAGCAAAGCATTGAAGAAGAAGATTCAAGGGAAACTGGTTTCAGGACAGGGACTTGACTGTAAGCAATTTGTGGTTGGGGCTGTGTCTACCTTTCCCTGTCTATAAATTACCCAATATACTTGTGAGCAGATTTAACTAAAGCAGTGGCCCCCAAACTTCAGGGTTGTGTCCAATGTTCCCTCTAATTTTTGACAGGCCGTGTGCACAAAAAATTTCTTCTGTTCAAATTTTTCTGCGCTTGGTGTTTCGCTGTGTGCACAGGAATAAGGATCTCTGTGTACGCGCACAGCTTGGAGGGAACAGTGGCCGTGTCCCCTCTTACTCCTGAGGAATGTAGCAAGTCACTTTACCTTTCAGTATCTCAGCTTCCTCTTTTCTAAGGGCTTGTCTCCACTACGGGGAGGGGATCGACTGCAGATACGCAACTTCAGCTACGTGAATCACATAGCTGAAGTTTGCGTATCTGCAGCCGACTTACCTCTCGTCCCCACGGCGGCGGCAGTCGGCGGCGCGATCCCCCGTCGACTCCAGCTTGCGCCTCCCGGCAAGCTGGAGTTACGCAGTCGACGGGGGAGCCGCGAGCGATCGATTTCTCGCGTCCTCATCAGACGCGAGAAATCAATCGCCAGAAGATCGATCCCACGCCACGCGAGTGAAGACCAGCCCTAAGAGACAGAGAACAACAGCTTCACAAGGCCTCGTGAAGTTCAGTGAATCAATGATAGAAAATTATTTTGAGATCCTTTGACAGAAGACATGACAGGAAATGGAGCACGCACAGGCCCCTGATGGATACAGAGACCGTATGGACCCCTTGGCTATCACCATATAGAGTTCAGTCTGCTGTTATAGTTACCCCCATAGGGAATTCACAGCCCCAATCCCGCTCCCTGTGGGACAATGCACAGCTCCCCATCTCTACATCCCCAGCCTCTTGCCCTGTGGGACACAATACAGAGCCCCCAATATTTCACCCTGTGGGACGTACACACATGTACACACAGACCCTCTCACTCTATGAGATAATGCACAGCTCCCCCCTCCCCCAGCCTCTCACTCTGTGGGACAACGTACACACGTGTACACACACACACACACCTTCTCGCCCTGTGAGACAATGCACAACCCCCTGCCCTACATCTCCAGCCTCTTGCCCTGTGGGACACAACACACAGCGCCCAATCTCTCACCCAGTGGCAGTGTGTACACACACACCCTCGCCCTGTGGGACAATGTACACACGTGTACACAGACCTCCTCTCCCCTGTGGGACAATGCACAGCCCCTGGGCTCCCCCAGCCCCTCGCCCTGTGGGACAATGTACACTCGTTTACACACACACTCGCCCTATGGAACAATGCACAGCCAGGGTGACCAGACAGCAAGTGTGAAAAACCGGGGGGGGGGGGGTGTAATAGGAGCCTATATAAGAAAGAGACCCCAAAATCAGGACTGTCCCTATAAAATTGGGCCATCTGGTCACCCTCCGCCCTATGGGACAATGCAGAGCCCCCGCCAGCCTCTCGTTCTCTCACCAGCTGCCCGTGGCGCCCCCTGGACACAGCCTCATACTCACCATCCTCCCGTCCTTTGCGACCGGGGTCCCGACTCCCCAGCTGACCCCCGCAGCCTTCTCCACGCCGTACCGGCTGCCAGCCACACTCCGGCAAGCGCAAGGCCAGAGCGCTAGCGCAAGGCCTGGCGGGAAATTTAGTTTTCCACGCTGCCAGTCTAATGCCGAAGGAGGGCCTGGAAGACTACAGATCCCAGAAATCCCCGCGCCGCCGGGCGCAAGGCTGGCCGACGTGTAGCTCCCAGAGGCCTCGCGGTAGTACTACAAGCCCATCATTGGGCTATACCAACCCGCAAAGATAGGGGAGTATCATGTTTCCCCTTCTTAGTGGTTGGGGCTAGGGGAAGGAATAGGACTGAGGTTACTGTTGCCCTTTGCCTTTATTTTAGCATCATTTTGAGTGATTGCAAGCTGAGTCTGGAGTCTCGCTTAGTGGATTTAGTGTCCAGCCCAGTAGAAGGGTCAGTGCCCGCACCAAGGGCCTCTTGCTCTTGGGGACTGCGTAGCTGACAGCACATGTGGACAAATTGGAGACAGTCCAGAGTAGAATGACAAAAATGATCGAAAGGTTTAGCAAACCTATCCTACAAGGAAAGGATAAAGAAACTGGACCTGTTTAGTCTTGAGAAAAGAACATAATTTGATGGGGAAGAGTCAATATGGTTTTTATAAAGGGAAATTATATCTCACCAACCTACTAGAATTATTTGAGGGAGGTCAACAAGCATGTGGACAATGGGGATCCAGTGGATATGGTGTACAGTAGACTCTGGATTATCCAGGATTGGGTTAACCAGGTTGCCATGATGTCAACAAAAGTACACATAACTCGCAGGGCCGGCTCTGGCTTTGTTGCTGCCCCAAGCACACCAAGGGCTGGTCTCCACTACGGGGAGGGGAGGGGGGTGATCGACTGCAGATACGCAACTTCAGCTACGTGAATTATGTAGCTGAAGTTTGCATATCTGCAGCCGACTTACCGCTCATCCTCATGGCGGCGGCAGTTGGGGGCGCGCTCCCCCGTCGACTCCAGCTTGCGCCTCCTGGCAAGCTGGAGTTCTGCAGTTGACGGGGGCGCCGCATGCGATCGATTTCTCGCGTCTTCATAAGACGCGAGAAATCGATCGCCAGAAGATTGATTGCTACCCGCCGATTCGGCGGCTAGTGAAGACATACCCCAAAAAAACAAACAAACCCATCAGGGAGCAGAGCAGCCAGTGAACCAATATCCCCCTTCCCCAGTGCAGGGTGGCTGGTGAACCAACCTTTTTAGGGGAGGAGGGTGTAAAATGTGATGCTTATATCACATGGCTTCTATCTTCAGATTGCAATTATTAATTCTATGGACCAATTCTCTGTTTGTATAAATGGGTGCAGCTGCATCACCTTCAGCAGCAAAGAATTTGAACTCTGGTAAGAATCTGCCTGTGTTTTTTGCTTCATTATTATTATTTATTATTTTTATCATAGCATCTAGGAGTCCCAGTCCTGGTTCAGGACCCCATTGTGCTAGGCATTATACAAACAAAACCTTGCACTGAAGAGTTTACAATCTAAGTATTTCTCTCATCTTCTGGCTCCTACAAATAGTTAATACTGTAATTCTGTGTGAGCTCTATTGATAGGCTCCAATAACAGACTATAGCTAGGTGCAAGGCAGAGGAGACCCTGGATTTTGGTATTTTTAAAGCTACGGTGCCAGTACAACAACTGTGCTTGTTCTTTTTATGTTTCTTTATGATGTATAAAGCCCTAAACTCTCATTTTTCCTGCTAGTATTTTTTAAATCTTAGAAATATCAGGAATATAACATCTGATCTTCCATGATTTTGTTGGAGAACTAGTGGGAGGTATAAGGCATGTACACTAAAAGCTCCTAATGTCTTAATTGAAGGTATGAGGGTGTTGCATCTCTAACAAATGCTTCTTTTATTCAAACTATTAATTAGCCACTGAAGTTGAAAAAGTGTTCTCCCTGACTAATTCCTTGCCTAGCTCCTCAAGTTTATCTTGTTTAGTGCTATTTAAATCATCATTTTACCAGGGGATCTGAATCTCGAATGCGAAGGAACTATCAGACCTTTTTGTTAATCATAAGTGGAGGAAGCACAGGCCCAATATTTTCTTTCTCTAAATGTAATTTTTTGATAGGGTTTAAGTACTCAAAGGACAAATAGAACACGAGGTGACATTAAGAATTGGTCTTTTGATGAACTGAAATGCATCACACCCTGAATATGTGTCTCCAACAGCTTAGTTGCATCTTAAAATATTTTAATAACTTTTAAAACATAGTTTTGAAGCTGCATCAAACAACTGACATTTTAGTCTCTCCTTCACCAAACAAAGAGAGAATTTTATATCTTCCCTGAGAGATTATTCATTTAAAAAGCTAAATTTATAGAAAAATATGGCAAGAGCAGCTCTGTATTCACTTATCTATTGTTTCAAGGGTATACTGTACACTGAACCTAGTAGACCTTAGCTGAGACATTTGAAAAATATTTCTATCTTGCTGAGCATGAATACCCAGGGAAAACAAGTCCGATGATTTTTTGACACAGATGCAACATGCATATTCATGTATCTTACTATTTACCATTTTCCCTCTTTCTCTTTCTCAGAATCTCCCTTAGTTCAGGATATTTCAGTGAAGTTAAGGCAGTGGTTCTCAATTATTTTCTGTTATGCCCCCCCTAGGAAGAAGAAAACATTTCGCGCCCCCCCGCGACTGTAAATACTATCATTTGTCTATAAAATTGTTATAAGTACACATTCTCCATCACTCTCTTGGGTTTTTTTAAAATCATGTTTATCTTTTTAGTTTTGTCTGTAGCTGTAAATTCCTATGGGGTTTCAAGGAAAAAGAAGACCCAAAGTTTGGCCACAAACCTTGGACACCTTCAAGTCCTCCATACTCAGCAGCCCATGGCCCACAGGTTTTGGGGGACAGGCCATTTTCATTTCTCCTCCTCTTCCTTCTTACACTATCTTCCTCCCCATGACATATTTCCTAGGAAGGTGATTGGGCATCAAGGCTGCATCTTATGAACATACATAGGACACACTTGGTAACTTCGTTTTGGGTTTAACTTTAAATAACAATAATCATCCATGTCTATGCAACTGCAGCCACAGAGATATTATTACAGTAGTTTGTGTGTGTGTGCAATCAATGCATTAAAACTCCATATCCCATTTTGCATGGAATTCCCTTCTTATGGACCACCATCTCCCTCAATATCTGAGGATGGTTGGAGCCATGTGTAAGAGAGATCCTTATGACTGCGTGGTGCTAAGGTTCCCCTCCCACTGTGCTCGGAAGAATGAGTGTGCAGCTCTTTTAACTCAACTTATCTGCACTCAAGTTAAGTCTGCAGCTAAGACAGGTCCAGCAAGGAGTAGGAGGTAGTTTATAGACTAGAGCTTCCCACCTAGAAGAACTGTTCATGCTCTCTCCCCACGCCTTCTTCGGCCAGAGGTTAAGAGGTGGGGCATGGAACGGATGAAGTCAGGCCGGGGGCTGCCCACGCCGGGGAGTCGCTGGGGCCTCCCTGCCCGGGGAACCCAAAGCCCCGAAGCGCTGCCGGGGAGGGGCCGGGGCCGCCGCGCGCCTTTCACTCACCTGAGCCGTCGACTCGCCGCCTCCGCTCCTTTCCCGCCTCCTCTCGCCGCCTCCGCTCCTTTCTCGCCGCCTCCGCTCCTTTCCCGCCTCCTCTCGCCGCCTCCGCTCCTTTCCCGCCTCCTCTCGCCGCCTCCGCTCCTTTCCCGCCTCCGCCCCTTTCCCGGGACCCGCCCCAGGGAAGCGCAAGCTCCTGGCAGCGCCACTGGTGGAGGAGGAGGAAGCGGGCGGGCCGCCCCCCTTTACGGAGCCTCGCGCCCCCCCAGGGGGGCGCGCCCCACTAATTGAGAACCACTGAGTTAAGGTATATTAATGTCCATATTCATCTCCTCACATTTATATTTCAGACATTGTCAGTTAGATTGCCCACAGACAAACAAGTGAATGAAAACACTGTAGACTAATGAAAATGATGGAAGATGTAACTATTCCATTGCCACCCTGGATTTCATTGTCTCCATTTGTATTGCAGACTTCATAGCTGTCAGCAAGGATTATAACGCAGGACCTTTCTTCCTACAATCAAGGTTATTACCATTAGAGTAACTATTTTTATTGCTGTCCGATGCAGGACTTCACTGAGTGATGTTCAGATGCCTATTTGATAACATTGGTTGTGTTCTAACCCATAATAGGACAGATCATGAGAAGGTGATTATCACCTGCTCCAGCATTTCATCTAACCAATCAAAAGGGTAGGGTGAAGCTGATTCACGGACTTTTGTGGCCAGCAGCTAAGAAACAATCCCACCCTGAAATGTTAGTGTGACATTAGACCTAACACTTACATGTCAACAGCCCCTGACAAATATACATGGGAGAATAAAGCCTTGGTTAAATCTCATCCAGAAACTGGCAGGAATCACCTGGAGAGATAATATGAAAACTCTTTACAGACCCTTGTCCACTATACCCCAGAATACTGTTCACCCATCTGGATGGGTGAACAGTACCATACATCATTGTTCAATTCTCAACTTAACACTATCATGCAGATCATTAGGGGTACAGTAAAATCAATTCCAAAATTGTGGCTTCCTATACTAGCTCTTATCCGCCTTAAGTTCTTCACAAAATGAGAATGCTGTGGGAGTTCAATTATATTCAATGGAACAAATATCTTCCAATACATGAAGACCTAAATAATAAATAGATCATTATTTAAATCCAGAAAACCTTTTTGGCAGTGCAAGCATTCAAGGACTCAGGGTTCTCCCCCAGAGATCAATGGCAAACAATGTGGAAACATGTGAATGTCCCAAAGAAACATCTCATCGAGGATCAACCAAAGAACTCAGTAGTTTTTCACTCCCATTAAAAAATATTGCCTACGCTGAACCACATCTGCAAATCACATGGCAATTGCACATCTCCTCTGTAATTGAGGACTGAGACATGTTGTATTTGTGACTGTGGAAACAGACTTCATATTACGGCACCCCCTCATGAATCAATATTCCAAGCAGTCATAGCCCAGTAATATTTCTTCCACTCACTCCACATTATGTGAAGCAATCAACTGGATTGCCAATCTAGACTTAGACATCTTAACACTGCTGAAAGAAAATCAGCACTAGGGCTGCAAGAACTTCAGCAGTATATGTATTTTATCAAAGTTTGCAATCCTCTTTTGTGGCACCCACTATAGGGCAATATAATCACAAATATTTGAGCTTATATTGTATTCACACTTGTAAGACAAATGTATTTATTTGCAATCCAATAAGACAAATGTGACTCATAAAGATCAGCCAGGTCATACAAAGTCCTCTTAAACATAGCATCAGAGTATGTGATTCTTTGTTTTATGCCTTAATTAATTAAATATAACACAGTCATTCATAAAAGGATAGACTTGTGGGGATTCCTTAGAGAGATAACTGAAGCAAGCGAAGCTGGAAGTATTTTGAACTATAAGTGGCTTCATGACCTAGTTGCAAGTGTACCTGCTGGTTTTAGAAGTTTAATTTCCCCCTTGAGGCCACTAGCTGAGGAATCAATCCCCTGCCCCCTGCAGGCCCTACCCTGAACGCCATGTATGTGCCGGGTGACAGTAGCGGCCTGTTAAAAATAAGATCGTGAAAGCCATTTTGTGCAGAGGATTCACAGTAGAACAATGTGCACAGAATTGCAGTGCACAAGTGTGAAGATGCATTGCAAGGTGCTCAGTCCCTAGGCCTCTGGCAGTGACAACAGGGAGCTCTCACTATAGGGGTGGCTGGGAGGAATGTGAAATGCTTTTCCCATGGGGTGCTCCCCAGTGAGAGGGTTGGTTGGAAGGTGGGGAGCCCACCCGTTGGCAAAGGGATGAGGATTCAGGAGGTTCGTCCCTCGATGGGCCGGGTGTTCGGCTGAGAATGGGGGGCTCGCCCCAAGGGGCGGGGCTAGGTGGACACTATGGCTGTTGCTCGCCCATTTGGGACGGGGGTGAGTGGGAAATAGAAGTGCCTGGCCCTTTAAGTGCGCCCCCTCTACCATGTTGCACCAAGGGTTCACGTGTGAGCTCGACCTAACCTGCTGCCTGCCTAGTGACCCCGAGCCGAGCAGCTTTACGCGGCTGCGATTGGCTGGCTTCGCGCATACCCGGCCATGTGATTGGTAGCCGTGAGCGGGTCCTGCCCCCCCACCGCCGGTAACCAGCAGGTTACGTTGTGTGCGGGTGGTTGGTTCCTGTACTAGGCCTTGGCGCGGGGGAGGGGGCTGCTGGCGAGTAACTGCCCTGGGGGAGGCGGGGTCCGAGCCGGCGCTGGGGGCCTGGGGCCATGGTGTCCGGGGTGTAGCGCAGGGGCCGGGCGGAGCAGCGGGGGGCACCATGATCATTGAGAACGTGGACGCCCTCAAGACCTGGCTGGCCAAGTTACTGGAGCCGATGTGAGTGAGGGGAGGGGGCGGCGGCCCGGGACGGCAGCGCGGGGGGGCGGGGGGGCGTGTGTGGAGATGGGAGGCCGCTGGGGTTGTGGAGATGGGGGAGGGGCTGTGTGGAGATGGGGGGGGGGTCTGCCTCGTTGCTGGTACAGGAGACAATGACGGGGGGGCTGTGAGGGGTGAAGGTTCTTATGGGGGGAACTCTGGGGGGGGGGTGAAATGTGTGGCCCGCTGAAAACGGCTCGACTGCCTCTAAAACGGATCATCCCCCACTGGCCCCAAAGCGGGCTCGTCAATAAACTGGGCTCGCCCAGCGGGTGCCCGGGCACCCAGGGCTTCTGCGAGGCAATGTCCCCGCTGTCCGAAAAGTGCCCTGGGCTCTGCCCCTGGTAGGCGGGCTGGGGTAGGCCGAGGGGACCGAGCCGTGAATGCCCATGGACTGGGTTAGTGGCAGGGCCTAGTAGGTAACAAATTAATGCGGCAGCATCTGTATTGTCACCCTCCTATGCTGGCTCATACTTTTCAGTCAGCAGTGCTTCTAGAGACTGGCCTTTTTAAATGGCCTGAGTGCAGGGCTGGGATCCAGGGACCCTCTGTCTTCTAATCCTAGCTCTGCTACTGATGCCCTCTTTGGCCTTGGGGAAGTTATTTAAATCTCCCTGGTCTTCTTCTAAAATGGGGATAATGCTTATTTTCCTACTTCACAGGCTTGTGAAGGATTAGTTTGTTAATGCTTGCACAGTGCTTTGCAGACAGAATATGGCATTTGCACCGTATTTTGAGGGCTTGGGAGTTTTTGGCTTCAGTGTGCTTTTAATCTTCAACTGGGCGATGAGTTCATCCCCCTCCCATAATAAAATAAATCTTTAGTCACATTGAAAAGGTGGCAAAAGTTAACACTCAAAATCCACCTTTGAGGATCTACAGAAACTTCCATAAAGAAAGTGAGGAATACTTGTAGCACCTTAGAGACTAACCAGGTGCTACAAGTATTCCTCGCTTTCTTTACGGATACAGACTAACACGGCTGCTATTCTTGAACCTGTCAGGAAACTTCCAGTCAAACTTCTGAAGGATTTTGATAATGAGCTATTTTTCTGTAATTAGAAAGAAATGTAGTTCTAAAAGAGTCCCTGGTGTAGTGAGTAAATATTTGTAAAATATGTATAAATGCAAACTCACTTCATAAAATGTTTGCCAGTAACAGGCTTTCCTGTAATGAAGCTGGGGGATGGAGTTATTGAAGGTGGGGAGGATGGAGCTATATGCATTCCTAGTTACATAGAACAATAGAGACCTATGTGAATTCACAGTTGTGGAATTTATAAGCTATTAGTAACCTACTTTTTATCACTGAATATATTCTGTATTTGATTTTGTCCATTTGAAAATTTGGGTAGGTCCTACAACAACTCTGGCTACAATCACTGTTAAATAGCAAAGACCCTTTTGTAAAAGAATTGTGTCTGTATACAGATACACTATAAAAGCTATTGCAAACTAGTTTCGTTACATATTTATATGAGTTGTTACAGATTTTACTAACTCGTATGTAATTATTAAAAGAAATAAACATTAATATTACTTCCCATTTTGTCATAACAATATTAGGGGTCTATCCTAAACCTATAACAGCAAAGAAATAGAGACTGGCTGAAATTTTCCCCATTTCCTATTACCAATGGATGTTTGAAAATTTGAAGTATAATAATAATTATGCTTACTGTGTGGTTCTTTCTTTTCCTCTGAATGCTTTCACTTTTTACGTGCATTAATTTTGGTAAAATAACTTAAATTGAAAATTACAGTATGTCTTTATAAAAAAAAAAAAAGCCTCCAGATGTTCATCTAGCTAGCATATTACTGTCTACTATCTCTGTTAAATTATCTGTCTTCTTTATTGATTTTGAATGGCCTTCTAACCTGAGCACTTCCAGACCTCTGGCACTGAAACTCTATACTCTGAATGAATTTCAGTTGGAGACCAGCATTCTTGGCAAAGAGTGTTAGAATTTCTTTGTGGAAATGGTTGTGCATTTGAAATCAACGAGGAAGGATCTTTGCTGCACCTTTACTTCTGGGGTATAATAAGCACTTTATGCAAGTTTCTGTTATGGAATAAGCAAGTGCTAGGATATCCCAATGGGTCATCCTGAGAGAAATTGAGATGCTAAAGAGCAAGGGATAAAGGTTAAAATAAAGAAACATGTTTGGAGGGGATGGAAGCGGTCTGTCCGTCCCCCCCCCACCCCCCAACTCCTTAAGCTTTTTCTTTTAATTAAATTGTACATGGGAACTGACATGGAACATAGCCAGATTGTTACAAACTTTATAACTTTCCAATTTATTTTGGATTAATCCTTTTCATTACTGTATTTCTATATGTCCTTTTAAAAAACAAAATGTGTTTTCATGCAACTGTCAAACACTGGAAATAAGTAAGCAAATTAATAGAGTGTAGCAGTGATTGAATATTTCATTGTGAAGTTTTGCATTTTTCAACAAATAATTTGTTACAAGAAAATGAACTTTTGAGGCCTGTAAACGGTTTGCTATTTCCACTGTGCTTTCTATTGACAAAAGCAAGCAAATGTTGACAGTCAAAGGTCACTTAAAATCTTCTTTAAAAAAAAAAATAGTTAATTTAGAGTATATACAAATGCCCCTGGCATTTTGGATCCTCTGCATTTATTCACCTAGCAGCTACACTTGTTGCATTGTATAATACTTCACTATTGGCAAGTAGGTTCTCATTTTTTGAACGTTTTCTGATGGCTCAACAGTGTAAGATAAAACCACCTTCAGTTTAACCAATGGTACCAGAGCATTGTAGTACAAACAGAGGATGCGTTTCTAGTGGTCTTCACTATTATATTACACTCACAGCCCAATAGCCAAATAAGGGCTGTTGGGCTGTGAGTGTAATATAAATTTGTTTGTGATAATAAAGACTCTTAGATAGTGAACTGTGTACCTCGAGAGTACTGTGGAAGAAAAGAAAGGTTTGCATGTTGGCTTCATTCTTTTTCACTTGTGCTCCTGTGTGATAAAACTGTATGTAATGCACATTTTTCAGATCTCTTCCTAGTGAGATGTGCTTGGTTAGTCTATTCTGGTTAAGACATCATACGACATTTCCACTGTCGAACAGTCTTCCAGGTCATTTTTCTGGAAGTTTCTCTCATTAAAGGTGGGGCATAGTTGTTTTGGGTGTGCTGTGGTAAGGGGGAGTTAGCCAGAAAGGATAGCATCTGCTTAATTTGACCTAAGAATTGTATTATCGTGTTTTTCACAAGAAAAGCCAAAGAATGAGTACAAGTCATGGAAGCTTTTTTCTGACCTTGTTAGTAGAGCACAAAATAAAATCAAAATAGCTCATTGGTGTGCAACAATGGCAGAAACCGTTCCATGCCATTGGAGCCAGGTGCAACTGTGATTTTACTGGATTGCATATTAAAGTAAGGTCCAACTATATGCATTACCAGAAGACAGACTTGATGATGCCTCTATAACTACAGTACCATGATTGTCCAAAATATAATTCCTAATTATTTTCAGTTTAACAAAATCAATTTGTACGTTGCCAAGAGTAATTTTTTTCCTTTCCTTGTCAGATGTGATGCAGACCCTTCAGCTTTAGCTAACTATGTCGTGGCATTAGTCAAGAAAGACAAACCAGAGAAGGAGCTGAAGGCTTTCTGTGCAGATCAGCTAGATGTTTTTCTGCAGAAAGGTACTTTTTCTGCTTTCTTTGTAACTATGTAATTTAGTATTCAACATAATTTCTAACATTTAAATGCAATTATTAAATTGTCATTAATGGTTTACAATTGGAAGGTTGTTATTCTGCAAGATCAAAGTTTAAGTTTAGAAAGGATTGTATAAAGTTTTTATCCTTCTGGGGCCTACTCTTTTCTTCCCATATACAAGTATGTTGCATTCATAATAATTTAGCATTTCTTCCTAGGAAATGAAGGATCAAAGATTCTGATTTTTTTAAAAAATAAGTTCAATTGAGTTAAAGCCTGTTAAACGAAAGCTAATACTTAATTTCCTTAAACTCTAATAGCTAAGTTTGCAAAACAAAATCGGGCTGTATGTTTCACAACAGGAGCTATCAGGTGTAGAGTACAGTAAAACCTCCATTTAACGGACTAATTCGGGCGAGGGGGTGTCCGTTAAATCAAAAAGTCCGTTATTTAATAATAATTTTAAAAAATGAGCTGTCGGAGCAGCAGCCCGCCCACCACAGGGTCGGGGCGACAGCTCCGCAGCCCACCCGCTGCCTGGACCCAGCAGCCAGCCCGCCAGAAATGGATCAGGAATGCATCAGACTTGCTCAGAAATTTTGTCCGTTGCATCCGAAGTCCGTTAAATCGAGGGTTTACTGTACTTCTGAAAATCTGGTTCTTATTTAGGTGCCAAAATGCAAGCTCCGTTCTAGCTGAAAATCTGACCCCAAATACGGGTGCGGAGAACTTGGAAATCTGATTTTTAGTGGTCAAATTAGTGTGTATGGTGGGGTGAGATTGCTCTTAAACAGGAAAATGAAGATGCTGAACTTTCAAAACACCATGTTTGGAGGATTTGAGGTATTTCCCTGGTGCCTGTTTCTCGCCAGTTCAACAGTATGGAACCATTTTATTAGAATAGATGGAAACTTCAGGACACAAAGGTGCCAGTTCACTCCTGTGTGTAACTAAATTATCTTCCTTGTTGCTGGTGGTGAACCCATGTCGGCTTTGTTATGTCAGATCAGATACTGATTTTCTGGGACACATTTATCCCAGGTGTAACTCCATTGACTTCAGGAGAGTTATACCCAAGACTGATATATTTAAAGTATAAATGCCCACTTGCAAATGTCTCTAAAATAACTAGGGTTGAGTATGGTAGGAAGTGAAATTTAAACCACATTTGACTTTTGACTAAAAAGGGGCTCTTATAGCAAAGTCATTTTGTAAGAACCCAGCTTTTATTGAAAACTGAAGAGCTTATTTGATCTCCCTCCTCCGTTTCTGATTTTTGTTGATTCCGATTATTATTCATGCAGCCTGAATTGAAATGCCATTAAAACCCTTATCTCTTGTCTGTGCTTTGAATTTTAAGCAAGTTGAGCACAAGCAGAGCTCCTGCTGTGTTAACAATGGTGAAATCCGCAGCATAGACAGCACACCGTTATTTTTGTCATCATCTAGAGCATGGGTGTCCAATCTTTTGGCTTTCCTGGGCCACATTGGAAGAAGATGAGTTGTCTTGGGCCACACGAGTTGTCTTGGGCCACGCGTTATGCCTACTATACACAAATTCTTTGTCACAATTCATTTTACGTGACATTAGAGTCCTCTCGCTCTTTATTAGTCAATTTTATCAGTTTTTCGGTTTTTTGGTCGAACGGTTTGCAATTATAATGCAAATTACGAATAATACTCCGTTATTTGTGGACGTAATCTCATAACGTTGTAAGTTTATGATTTTGTGTTGGGCCGCATTCATAGCCGTCCTGGGCCGCATGCGGCCCACGGGCCGTGGGTTGGACAAGCCTGATCTAGAGTTTCTAGACTTGCTTGGAGCATCTTTCAATTTATGTGATGATAAAAATGTCAGTGTGTCTACACTATTGCTTCCACACTGGAAGCTATACTGTATCTAGACCAAAAATTTCCTAAAGCTCTCAGTGTAGGCATGGACTCTGTTTACTAGAAATGTTTTAATTAAGTAGGTTAAAGAAAACTGACTCTCAAGCTGGGCCTGCTGGATAGCTCAAAGAATTCAGTAGTTGAAGTTGAATGATGCTATAAGGATTATCACTTGTACACAGAATGTGAAAAGTTAATACATCACACTGTGTGTGTGCATGCAGTAGTTACAGCATAGAAGGTCTGGTAAGAGGAATAAATATATAATAAAATAAATAATCAGAGTTTAGGACTCAACTGCTAAGGTCAAGTTGATGGAATTAAAACTTTAGGAATTTTGAAATATTAAACTTGCTAATAAATGTAGACTGGGTTATGTTTTTGCATTTTTCTTTTTTTAAGCCTATTTTTAATAGAATGCATTGTCCAGGGAGTGAAATGGAGATACGGCGCCTCTCATTTCTAGGCCACTGGTTCAAGTGAAGACCAACTAAATAGAGACTGAAACTTAGTATTTCTCAATCATCTTTTGGGATCCAGTGTGAAATTTTTGTCTTGTTTCCCGTGGATGAGTGTCCACGTCCCAAAAATTGCTGCAGTCGGCAATCTTATTACAGAGACACAAATTGAATGAGCCATTGAGACAATTGTGTATTCAGTCCTAAAAGTAGTCTATTCACAAATTAAGATGCATTAGCAAGGCCAGTGGCGTTGTCCATGCTGCTTCCTATTGTGTACCTATATCTGTAGCTGTATAGAGAACCTCATTTTTCAGGAACGTCATTCCAGTACCTAACATCACTAAAATTCACACAAATTTAAGATAAGGATTTTTTTTTTTTAATATTATTATTTTGTGGTTAGATTTTGGGGAATTTTCCTATCAACATAGTCCTGACAATATACTTAAGTTAAGATGTATAATCAATTTTTTGTGTGTGTCTTTCTCCTCAGAAACTTCAGGTTTTGTAGATAAACTATTTGAAAGTCTATACACAAAGAACTACCTTCCTTCCCTTGAACCAGCAAAACTAGAACCGAAGCCTGCAGGTCAGGAAAAAGAAGAAATCAAAGAGGAGGTAATATTAACTTCCCATCCACCTGCTGCTGTGATCTTCTCAAACCAGTCCCTCCATAGGAAATTTTTATAAACAAAACAGGCTCTGAACAGGCTCTTTTTTTTTTTTTTTTTTTGGGCTAATGACACTACAATGGATGGATTTACGGAATGGGGAATGATGCAAGGACCTTGATAGCTACCTCCAAAGATGCATGTAGATTGCCAAAAGACCACTATTCTAGATGTAGCTATTGTATATGCAGTATTAAATACATAACAAATGATTTTTTCTCAGAAAAGTTGTTACCAATGAAACATGTTAGCAAGCATTTTTTAAAAGGAATTATTCTGAATATAATATGGCTTTCTTTCCACAGCAGCTGTCTTTTTATACTCCTATTCATTGTTGCTCACAATAATAAAAAATAAAATGTTTAAAAATGGAGGTGCCAAGGTGTGTGCCCATCCTCAGCCTTGCTCTCTTACTTCATTTGTATATTGTACCCCATTTCCAATACCTTTTATTATTATTTGTTTTTTTAGGTTGTGTATTCCCAAGGGCAGGGAACCTCTTCTTACAAGTTTGTAAAATACCTAGCATAGTGGTGCCCTACTCCTGATTGGAGTGTTTGGTAGAGAATGCAATAGAAATAAATCTTTGTTCTCTGGATGTACTGTCACCATGGGTCAGTGAGATTCACATGCCTGGTTTAAGTGATGTAGTTCTTACAGAAAAGAGCTGACTATATTTAGATAAGGTCAAATGGGATATATGATATTCTGACCCCCTCTCCCGCTTCATGTGCATGTATATCATGTACTCTTAGAACTATTAGAAGTTTCCCTTCTAAAGTCTCTCCTTGATAAGCAAACAGTTGGGAAACAAAACTTAAAGACCAGTGCCTGTAAATGGATTTTTCATATATCCACTGTTGTCTGAGAGTCTACATATAGATACTGGAAATACCTTACTTTTATATTTATGTGGTCCTATCTGCAATGTCTGCAATCAGCTGACAGAAGGTCATGGAGGCAGTAAATAATCACACATTGCGAACTGTCTGTCAGACCTCCAAAGAATAGTAATGTAATGTTTGGTTTTGGAAAGGGAGACCTTTCTCTGCTAAAAGTGTAACTGAGTGTAGATTTATATCTACACTGTTCAATCTAACGGCTCCAACAGTTCCCCCTGCTCACTTACCGGTAAGTTAAAAAAGGCGCCATTTTGGGGAATCTAGCCTCAGGGGGAGCAGCCGCTCCCCCAGATCCTCCCCAGCTACACTACTGAGTACTATCCAAATATATAAATGGTTTCCCACATCCAGAATTCATATTAATAATGCAACTACATGTGAAAAAAGGCCTGGAAAGCTGCATAGTTTTAAGTTCCTGTTGTCTGGGAAATCAAATGTAGAAGATCCTATTTGCTTACAGTAAGAAACCCTGCAACCAATTAGAGGATGACACACTATTTTTCCTCTAACTTCAACACCTCTTGTATAATGTAAATTTAACCCAAAAATAATCTTCTAATTTTGGAAAGCATGTCTTGAGCAGCTGCTAGTTGTGGTTTGAAGTAAATTTTGTTTTGTTTCTTTGTATTTTTAAAGCTGTTTGTTTAATGATGTGTTGTTTGTTGAATAGATATTTCAAGAGTCGTTTGAGGAAGAACGAGATGGTAGGAAAAAAAAGTATCCTAGTCCACAGAGAAACCGTTTAGATTCTAATGAGCAAAGGTTAGTATTGCTGTTTAATCACAAGATGTTCATCTCTTTCCCTTTGCTTGCTGGTCAGACTCTTTAACTGTGGATTTTCATCTCTTGAGGCAGTCATTTACCAGAATACCGACTTGGTCGTCCCTCCCCTTCTGCCATCAACCTCCAGTAGCTCTTTGGTAGAACATAGTCTCCTCTGAGAACACAGCAAACAGGACCCACGGGCTGGTGCTTGAGGATATTTAAGAGTTCCATCTATTCTACTCTCTCTCCTTTCTGAAATGTGGATGAAGAACGTTGTGGGGTTTTTTAAGCACAGTATTAACAGCAGCTGATGATGCTGGCCATTCCAGGAACCTGTTCTTTCTTGTGCCTCTATTGCCATGCTGTCTCACATGTAGGTGCCACTGTCTGAGTAGCGTGAGGAGGGAAAAACATTTACCATTTGTGATTCCAAACTTGTTTTGTGGCTTTGTTTCTCTCAATGTATGTGGCTTATACATACATGTCTTACAGAACCAGAGAGAAAAAGAGAGATGATGGCAAATGGAGAGACTATGACAGATACTATGATCGGAATGATTTATATAGAGACAAATACGACTGGCGAAGAGGCAGGAGTAAAAGTCGTAGTAAAAGCAGAGGGTTAAGCCGAAGTCGTAGCCGCAGCGGGGGTAGAAGCAAAGACCGGGATCTGAACAGAAATATTGGTGAGTAGCCAAAATGTTGCACTGGAAGAACATGACTCATTTTAGTGATTGTTTATACATTTTGCATTAATCAGAAGTTGGATGCCTGTGAGTTGTTTAAGAACACTAGCTGTGGAACTGGCTTGGAGAAGTACATGCTGCTGACATAATTAAACCAATTAAGGTGCTGTTCTGTAGCATAGTATAGTCAAGGGAATTATGGTTTTTTTTAAAACTCCATTTTAATTTATTCATAAGTGTATTCCAGTGGATGTATGCTTCTGGTATTGTGCTGTCTGTTGATAAACCATAGTATTGTTCCAAAATGCTGGTATCTTTTTGTGCAGAAGTTGATTTATTCCTATAAAATTTAAACAATTTTAGGAGATTTTTTTTTTAATTCTTAAATGGAACAATGGCATCATGTTCTATTGGCCTTGTATAGGGAATCCAGGAACTGAAGCAATTGGCAGAATAAGGTGTTGTGGGTTTCAGGGTATGTTGAATGAATGACAAGCGCTCTTTAAACTCTAGAGGGAAAAGTTCCTTTCATTTTCAAGAAAGGAAAATGGTTTGATGAATGTGAGCTTTGTGAGAGAGCAGTGATGAGTTTCTGAGATGGAAACTTTGATGCCTTGGGTCTACAGTTCTAGCATTTTTAAGAAATATAATTTTACACAAACAGTATAAACATTCTATGTTCTGCATGGTGAATGAGTGAATTTGTATTACTGTGTAATATCAACTAACCATCTATGCATTCCATTTCTCCAGGACTTTGATATACCTAATAAAAGCATGAAAATTTACCTGGTTTATTTTGCTAATTTTTTTTAAAGCGGAACACAAGGAGAGAGCAAAATTCAAGAGTGAAAGGAATGACATGGAGAGCTCATATAATCCAGTGTCTCTGTCATCCAGTAATTCTACTGAACAGTATTCCTCTGCGCAATCTATTCCCAGTGCTGTTACCGTGATTGCACCTGCTCACCGCCCTGAGAACACAACAGAGAGCTGGTCAAACTATTATAACAATCATAGTGTTCCCAATTCATTTGGCAGAAACCCTCCGCCTAAAAGACGATGTAGAGATTATGATGGTAAGGAAGCTATTGGTTTCTCTCCAACTTCTTCTGTAGTGCCTCTTATTTCTTACCTCTTGTATATTTTTATTTTTAAATATATCTACTAAATCTTCATTTATTCCTTGCATTTAGTGAAGAATTAAGTGGTAGGTTATTTTTAATGTAAGGATGCATATGAGCCTGTAATTTGCTTGGATAAGACTTAATCTTGCTGGAAGTGGTTTACTTGAAATCTGACCACTCTTGGCACAGGCAGGAATATATTAAGTTCATAATTCTACAGGCAGGCCTTTGCAAATACTTCAGCCAGTAGCAGTCTTCAGTAAGTGTATAGGGTTTGACATAAAACAGGTGGTGATTCTCTCTCTATCTCCCCTACCTACCTATCCCCCATGTTGCTGTTGAAGTTCATACACCGTTGTGGAAACAATTCAGATAATTTGACTCTATGCGAATATAATTCCAATTTGAATTCTAGTTTGAATTTTTACTTAATGGTGTGAAATGTTACATCGGAAAATGCTGGACTTCTGAAATGCATCTATTTGTTCTGTAGTGAGAAATCTTGGAAATAGTGATACTTGATCAAATCTTATAATCATCACTTTTGGAGTTCTTGACAAATGGTAATGAAATTTCCTGTCTTTGCAGAGCGAGGATTTTGTGTACTTGGCGACCTTTGCCAATTTGATCATGGAAATGACCCTTTAGTAGTAGATGAAGTTTCATTGCCAAGCATGATTCCTTTTCCACCACCACCTCCGGGACTCCCCCCTCCTCCTCCTCCTGGTATGCTAATGCCTCCGATGCCTGGCCCACCTCATAATATGAGAATGCCAGGCCCACAAGTACATCCTCGGCCACCACCTCCTGTTGTGCTTCCTGTATCAAGTAAGTTTAAAATATTGCGGTAGATTATTTTGTAGTCCTAATATGAATTACTTGGCTCCTGTTAAAAGAAATACTTATATTTAGGAAGTAATAGATTGTTCTAGCTTCTTAGCTGTCTGTGTGCTGTACAAAACATTGCCTTCCAAGTTTCATTTTAGTAGTTTTTAAAGTGTAGTGTTCATAGCACTATAAATGACTAATACAGAAACTAGAGACATGGTGGGGAATCTAACCATCCCCCATCCATCAGTGTAGGATTGAGCATTTAGATTCATGTACTTAGCACTTCAGTCTCCAATAAGTCACACTACAGACGCAGTATAATATATCCCTTCGGTTAGTAGATACTCTGGACTCAAGGCATGTTAAATACAAAGGAATAGATGCAGCTGTTTATATACATGGGGCGAATTATTCCTGACAGATGACCTTTTTAAGTTAGCCTAGTCAAACAATTCTCATGTTAGTTTGAAACTCCTTATCAATCATATACTATTCAAATAACCATTTTAAGACAAATGTGCTGTCAACAAAACTGGACTAGCTTACAGGCAGAGGTTTCAAGTTATGTAGTTGTCCTAATAGACCTAGTAACAAAGCATATCATACTTCATATTTTTCAAAATTTCCTCTCTTAGCTGTAGAACATCCAAATGAAGAGGATGCATTCTAGCACATCTAACATTTCTGGTTGATAGGGGTTTTTGGCTTGTCAGTTGTGACTGAGTTTCTCTAGCCACTTCTCCACTATGTCCCAATGTATTTTGCTGGTTCTGAGCAATGTTGGGGCACAGATTGTGCCTGTGAGAAGAATTTTGCAGAATACTGGAAACATGGACACTATTTTATTCATTACATCAACACAGAGTACATGTGGCATTCTGTGGACTAATCAGCCAGCTGTTGTGGGAACAGGAATAGTCATACTCCATCAGAATTTTCCTAGCATTCAGCATTTAGGCCTCCTGAAAATTTTTCAGATAAGGGATATTCAGAAAATTGTGTGAATGTGTATGAATTATTAAACCTCAATCTCTTTGAGTATTGAAATTGGTCTTTCCTCCCCAAAAATAATGTTCTTGACCAACTTGTGTGCAAAACTTATAAAGACTTCTGAAATGGCTTCAGGATTCAAGAACTGTGTGTGGTGATGCATTTAACTTTTATGTTTGTATTAAAAATATAAGGAAATGAAATTAAAATCACCTGGATATGGAAAACCATATTCCTCCCTCCTCCCCCCCAATTTTTTTAAAAAAAGTATATCCAATCAGCAGAAAAACTACTTGGAGCTGCTTACCACCATTTTTTTTGCTCCATAGAAAACAGACTATAGTGCTCTCTGATCATGGTTGAAACCTTATTAATTCACTGTTCTGTAGTCCCTTAAAATATGAATTTTTAAAAAAACTGTTGTCAGTTTTGTACTGGACTTAAGTAGAAAAGAAAATAGTAAAATAACTCTGAGCTTGAACCCAAAAATGCTTCTGACCACAAAAGAGTTAATTCTTGTCCTTACGGTTCTTCTTTTAGACCTGTAGTCTAAACCGGGGGCGTCCCAACAAAATTTTTGGTGGCCTCAGAGTGTGGCCACCAACTCTTGCTGATGAACATTATGACAGTTTTTCCTAAAATACTTAATGAACTTTAAGAAAAACTAATGCATATGCACATGTACATGTCTAAATCATAGTAATTTTATTTATGCAAGGTTTTTTTGCAAGCTCAATAATAAAAAAAGCATACAGTTGTTGTCGCTATCCTTTACTGGACCTAAACAGATTAGAAACACGAATAAGGTGCTTTGCATGGTGTGGGTTTTTTTTTTTTTTTAGTTTTTTTTGAGCTAGCTGGGAGACTGTGAAAAGCGGATATTAACAAACATACAAATATCACGTTTCACAACAGACTTACTCAGCCCTGGCATGCCGGGAGACAAATTAAGCCTTGAATGGGGAGGTGGGTAGGGAGACAGCGAGAGCTGGGGGGGGATGTAGTGGATGGATGAGTGGCCGGAGGATTCAATGAGGACTAAGGATGGTGCATGAGGGGCTGAGGGACAGAGCCCATGGCCAGAGCCCAGTGCCACAGGACTGGAGCCTGCCGCCCCAGGGCTGAAGCTGGAAGCCTGAGCCCCACTGCCATGGAGATGGGGAACTCACACCAACTGTCCACTCCTGTGGTGTTTGTGGCTCCAGCGAAGGGTCACTGCTTTGTGCTTTCCCTCCCCAATCATGACCCAGAAGGCTGTGGCCACAAGAAAAGCTCCTGGTGGCCACATTTGAGAAACACTGGCTAAACAGCACTATGAGAGCAAGAGATCACAAATGAGATTTTAGTCCGCTGGTGGAAGTGAGGGAGGACCTATTCTAGCAAATGTTAGCCATAACAATAACAGTTATTCTCTCCAAGGGAAGAGAGGGTGCCTTTTAGTTTAAAGCTTTATTCTTTCTGATTATTTATTTATTTATTGAGTAAATGGCCCAAATGACGTTTCATATATAGAATGTTTGTATTGCTCTCAGATTAGAAAATATTGCAATCTCAAGAAACTTTTATAGTAAAGGTTGAGTATAAATGTACAAACAGTTCAGTCCAAACTTGTTCAGTGTCTTTAAGCGGTATGGAAGTCAGTGATCTATTTAATGTTGTCATTATAGGACCACCTTTAACACAGTCAAGTTTGATGAATAACCGTGACCCACCTCGGACAAGTGCAGTGCCCAATCTTGCACCAGTGGGAGCAAGACTACCTCCCCCTTTACCCCAGAACCTACTGTATACAGTATCAGAACGTAAGCATGTCTCTTTTAATCTGCCTGTGATAAAGTAGAGTTACAACTTCTTCTCTTAATGTTGTATACTATAAACGGTGATTACTTTTACCTTCTTGCAGTACATACAAATCCGAAACCATTCAGTCTGGTGGCTTTCCCGTTGATTAATGCTCCATGTGCTGGAGCAGGATGAGGAGTAGATAGTTTCACATTACTAACTGAGGGAACATCATTCAAATGAAATTTCATCCAGGCATTGTCTCCTTACTGCGAAATAGCATTCAGCTATATCATCCTCTCTTTTCCTTAAGACAAGGGCTGTGTGCTCAGTGTAGTACATCAGACGCATTACATTCAAATCATTTTCCTCAGGCAACTATTTGGAATTATTTTTTAGAAATCCCTCCCATTTCTTTTTCTGTCTCTTGGTAGATACGTATGAGCCAGATGGTTATAACCCAGAAGCACCTAGTATTACCAGTGCTGGTAGATCTCAGTACCGACAGTTCTTTACTAGAACACAGACACAGCGTCCAAATCTGATTGGCCTAACATCTGGGGAGATGGATACAAATCCAAGAGGTAAGAAAGGTATCTTGACGCTGCTTAACTGTTCTTATGAGCAGAGTTGAGTCTGCCATCACTTGGTTTTTCTTTGTTCCAGGCTGAAACTAACAGAGCCTTTGAACTAACGTTTGGGCATAACTTTCACACGCTTTAAATGTCAAAGTTCTTATTAAAGTAGAAGATAATTTTGAATGCTAACTTGATCATCTAAATTTAAAAAAAAATATTTAAAACAGATTTGCTAGTGTGCAGACTAGTGCATTACACAAATCACTTTCCCTGTAATTTTCAAATGCACTCAACAAGCTCTTAGTGCAGCTGGGAGGTGAGATGGGGCAAAAACCTTTAAGCTACCTAAAATCGTACCCATTATAACATAAGCAGCTTGAACATTGCTTTCATGTAACAAAGGTTCATTCTGGCAACGGGAGGCGTAAGAATGCCTGGCCACGTGAGGATCTGGCTTATTTTAAGCAACGTATCTTAATTTAAACAGACTATCACACATGAAATCTTGCATCTTTTTGCATGTGGAACCATTGCATTTATTGAGTTGAGCTGGTGTAGTCTAGGGCTATGTCTACACTAGCCGCCAGATCGGCGGGAAGTAATCAGTCTATCAGGGATCAATTTATCACGTCTACTGTAGATGCGATAAATCGATCCCCGAATGTTCTCCCTGTCGACTCCGGAACTCCACCACCACAAGAGGCAGAAGCGGAGTCGACAAGGGAGTGGCAGCAGTCAACTCGCTGCTGTGAGGGCGCCCAGGTAAGTCAACCTAAGATGTGTTGATTTCGGCAAGGCTATTCACGTAGCTGAAGTTGTGTATCTTAGGTTGACACCTCCCCACCTCCTCCCCTCCCCCCAATGTAGACCTGGCCTAAGTGAAGGGATAATTCTCACGTATAAAAAAGCTTTAGATTGCACACAACATCTGTAAGGCTTTTTAAAAAAATAAGCAAAACATAGCAGTTGGGGCCCAGAACAGCATTAAAGAAGCTCCCGGAGGTGGAGAGGGGTGTGGCAGGGGATCTAGTAGTGAAGTAGTATTGTGGAATCTGATGTGCCATTTCCATAGCATAGGGATTGTGATGTCATAAACACAGGATTTACTTTGCTACAAGCTCTAAGAGACTGCTCTCTGAGAATGCATTTCAGTAATGGGGAAAATCTAAAACACTATAGGCACATTTTTTTCAATCCCTTCTGTTCAAGTTTTCCAAGGCTAAGAGAGGTGCACTTACTTTGGAAGCTGTTTTTATAAATTTAAAATGGAAAAAAATCTGTGTATCCTGTTTCCTTCATTCTCACCAGTGTAACTTGGTGTTACTGAAGTGTCTGCTACAAACCATATAAAATGATGTACGGTTCCACAAGCTTCTTTTTAGGGGAATGAGTATTTGTCATATGGGAAGTGAAAGACTAATGGCAATAGCAGCATCTAAGCAGGATGCAAGCAAGTACTAGGCAAATATTCCTAACCTCCCTAGTTCTTTTAATCGTATCCAGTTCTCATCTGCAGCTTGCCAGCACCTCTGTCTTGATCTTCAGCCCAAGAAAGCAAGTCATGCTAAAAAATCTTAATTGTGGTCTGAACAGATATCCACAAATCTAGGCTGAAGCACCATACTTTCTTGAGTTAAATAGGCCAGTGCTTACTTTGGAAGTTAAAGTGTGACGTTTAATTTGAGGGTTTTCTCTAATTTTAATATGGTGCATGTCCAAAGTCATTTATAAAAGAAATTCGTATCCTCTACTACTCAGGTTATTGGTAAATTAGTTAATTCCATTCCCCGAAGTAATTCCATAAACAAGATTGATCAAAAACCTTTGATTGTTTTTTTTTGTTTTTTGTTTTTTTTTAGTAGTAACAACTGAACATACCATCTGTAATATGTGTACTTGCGCTTTTCTTTAAACAAAAGCCTGCTTTTTAAACTTTAAATGCTAATTTGGGGGTGTCGTGGTTAGAGCACTTTAAATGATATGCTGCTTTTTCCTCCAGCGGCCAACATTATCATCCAGACTGAAACTCCCATTTCCATTGCAAATAACAGCAGCAATGTAACCAGAGTGGTGCTTGAGCCAGACAACAGGAAAAGACCTCCAAGTAGTATGGAAGGGCCATCTGCAAAGAAACCCTGGATGGGAAAGTAAGAACTAATAAGTCAGAGTATAAAGCCATAAGGGACAATGAGATTATCTAAGTGCAGCTGACTAATCAGTAATGTAAAATGGATTTCTTTCAGTGTTCTGAATATAATTGTCTGAGCCAGAGGGCTCTCAGAAGGCTCTGGGGCCTAGTGAACAGGATCCTGCCATTTGAGAATACAGATGTTAAATGCTACATATAGTGCTACATATAGTACAGTCTCATTAAATCTTGAGTTTGTCATCTACTCTTATTATACAAGGATAAACCTTTGTAACGAACAGTAGGCAATTAAGTAGTTAGTATGCAATATGTTTCCAATAATGTTATCTTACTCTTGCTTTTTCTAGGCAAGCCAATAACCAGAATAAACCAGGATTTCTGAAAAAGAATCAGTACACTAACACCAAGCTAGAAGTTCGAAAAATCCCACCTGAGTTGAATAATATTACACGACTCAATGAACATTTCAGCAAATTTGGAACTATTGTTAACATTCAGGTAAAATCAAGATTATTTTTTTCTGATGTCTCTCTTCAATAACTTTGTCAACAAAACATACTCTGTCATTTGGGAAATCAGGATAGATCGTGCAGAGGGTAAAGGACTGAATCAGAAGCCTCTTGTGCCTGACCCACTCTGCATTATTGTCTCCACTCTCTTAAAAATATTACATTAGCTTCTAGCTGCACAGGTGCATTTTAAATGCTCAAAGCTGAGGGTGAAGCAAGGAGGTTAAGCATCAGGTCTGAAACCCCAACATTGACTGAGCACTCAACATTTGATTTTTGGAAGAGACCTGGTAAACAAAAATCATTCCTGTTTTTGTATGGGGTTTGAAGATCTCATAGTATTTCTCATAAGGTCAGGGCTTTATCCAAGCATCTTTCACCAGAAGTCTCTGTGTATCAATTTACTGCCATTCTCCACCAGAGCGGTGACTGCAATTCTGGTGATGGTGCTTGGGATTATCTGGAATGAAGAACACTATATAAACAAAATATTTCTAGTTGTATGGCTAGAAGCTTAATCAACTCTTTCCCATGGGAGTTGGGCTGGGAAATTAGCTTTGCTTCCTTTAGGCCTTTGATAGGAAAACTGAATAAAAAAATAGGATCTATGAAAATCTATCTGTGTTTTGAGTTTGATATGTCTAGCTTTCTCTGTTAAGAATAGTGTAATTGCATTTTTTAATTACCTTTTTCATACTGGAAAATAAAAGATGGTCTTTGATATTGTTGTTCAATCTATCACATGGAATTAGGAGATCTTTCTCCTAAAAATGGAGCAAACCTTTGTAGCCTACATTGTAGTGACTTCGTTGGGCCTGGAATTCTTCTTGCTTCTGTAACCCAAATGCCTAATACACTCTATATTTAGTCTTGTACCAATTCAAACCCTGCCCTTCCACAAGAGCTTCAAAGGAAGAGCTGGGGATGCAGAGCACAGCTATGATACGAGCAGCAGTGGTTGTATCTATCTCACTTCATAGTGAATATTTAATAGTGATGGTAGCAGATAGTACAATGGTAGTGTATTTTACTACATACATAAAACCTATTGTCTGTTCTGTATAAAGTATGTCAGAGGACATTTGGCTTTGACTTCATCAGTGTGTCATCTTTGATACTTGAAAAATACGTCTCCCTGCCTTCTGGCGAACATTTGTCAAATACAGTTTTACGTGAAGTTTCAGATGCTTTGTTTCCTGTGAAATATGGATCAGTGGCAATTATTCATATATGCTGAACTTCTGTTTTAGGTTGCTTTCAAGAATGATCCTGAAGCTGCTCTGATTCAATATTTAACTAACGATGAGGCCAGAAAGGCCATTTCCAGCACAGAAGCTGTTTTAAACAATCGATTTATAAGGGTGCTGTGGCATAGGGAAAATGAGCAGCAGCCACCACTGCTGCAGCAACACCTGCACCATCACCAGCAGCAACCGCCACAATCTCTGCATCACCAGCTTCATCTTCAGCAACAAACACTGACTGCCCAACCTCCAGCTGCAACAGTACATAGCAATGTGTCAAAGGTATACTACCCTCATGCAAAATGAGGCTGCTTTGTCAAACTGGTCAAAGCACTGAAGATCAGTGCTGCTTCAAAGTGTGTAGTGCTTGAAAAACGCAACTATATAATTTTTTCCTTTTTGTATATACTCATACGCAGGTGGTAACTAAACCACTGGCATCGGGTGCCTATGTCCTTAATAAGGTTTCAGTTAAACGTCGCCTTGGAGCAACAGGTGGAAACCAGACCGATGCAGCACATTTGTTAAACCAGTCCAGTTCTACTGCAGAGGATTGTCAGGTATGTTTGACAAAGATTAGTGCCTGTGAATCTCAAAATTTAATACTTTCACTATTGGTTAGATCAGAGGATGACTAAATAGGACTTGTGGATTCTCTTTGTGGTTGTTCCATTAACATTCTATGTGACCTCCAGCAAGTCATTTAATCTCTGTAGCTCCAATTTCCTATCTGCAAAATTGGAGTAATGTCTGTGGGAAATAATTGTTGAATCTTGGTTTAAAATATAGGTATGATTATAAAAACACACATTCAAAGGGTATTGCTTAGCTAACAAATCTGATCCCTCAGTATAGTCTGTCCGATCTCTAGTGGCAAGATTTCACTTCTTATTCCTGTAATTTACTCTTCATGTGCACTGATCTGCATGGGTTTATATGGCTCTAGACTCTAGAGCATTATTCATATAGTTCAGGGTAATGCAGACTGAGTTGCACTGATGCTGTGGTGCAAAACAGCCGCGGTAACCAAAGGATATGCTTGTAGTGGGAAAGGAAGAATCGTGCAAGGTTTAGGCTGAACAGCTATTGCTCTTTTAATGGGAATCACATTCCTAAAATTCTGAGCAGAAGACCTAATATTGTTGGCGTTTGAATGCTAACCTGCATATAATGTAGAAGTACCGGTAATACACTTAGTCTCCATAGCGGTTAGCAGGGATACATTTTATCCTGCTTTGGTTTGTGTAACTGGCAGCATCACCTTGTTATGGCCTCACCGGGCTCTTATCTTTCCCTGTATTATTCTCCAAATGAGAACATGGGATGAGAGAAGGGAAGAGGTTTTCTTTTGTCAAATGCCTTTGATGAGTATTCAGGCATTACTCTTCTGAGCAGAATTATGCTGCTGTTGATTCGCATGTGTGTGTATTAAGCTTTCAGTGTAGTTGTGTGTTTTTTCCCCCGGGATATTAAAGAGGTAAGGTGGGTGAGGTAGTATCTTTTATTCGACCAACTTGTGTTGTAAGAGACAAGTTTTTGAGCTTGTCCACTAAAAGATATTCTCACCTACCATGTCTCAGTATAATAAGTTGTCATGCATCACCTAAATACTAAAAAGAAAGTATGCTATCTTGGTTGTAAACTGGATCCATTACTCTTAAATCTTGTTCATGTTCTTATAACCGGTTCTGGCATAATAACCTAGTTAATTTTAATGTTCTATTATTTCAGACATTTCCTACTTCTACAGGCCATACAAAAATGGTGTACAATTCCCCAAACTTAAAGACCTCTGTGAAATCTGGCACTGGATCTAAATCCCATGATGTTCAAGAGGCCCTTAAAAAGAAACAGGTACTTGTATATACTTTGTTTGTTTGCCAGCAGACTGAACTCATTCTGGCTCTGTAGCTTCTTTTATACAAGTCTGCTGGGCCCTGGTTAGCTGTTCCTTGCCACCTCTCTAGATTGCTTGGAAGACTCTGCTCTGCTATTCCTTTTTGCATAGGTTGTGGTAGAACTGTGAGGCCTCCAGCAGGGGGCCTTCGATCCTAACACAACCCGTAACATTGCTTTAATTCCAACTTTTCCTATAGAGCAGCGAGCTGTTCTGAAACAACTTGCCTCTTACAGAGATCCCACTTTTTTCTTAGTACAGCCTGTGGGCTGTCTGGATATCTTGCAGAGAGGCAGGGTGGCGAAGCAGGGGCAGGAGCAGATCTTTTGGCCATTTTCCTTTTCCAGATGGGCCCAGTGGCTTTCAATAGTTGTTCCCCCTTGCAGTAAAGGAAGTGTATGGTGTTAAATGCATTATACCTTTTGTCTTTACTGGAAATGTTCTTGACATAAGGCTGCTGTGTTCTGTATCAGAGGATGTTTCCTCTACCTCTAAAGTTCTCAGGCACTTAAATTATCCTACCTGACCAAGAAAGTATTTGTAAAAAGATGAAGGGGAATTGGGAGAGACACATGTTTTCATTTAAGTGTTCTGTGCTGTCCCCTGTTTGGTGTGCATGTTGCAAGATTAGCTTGGGGCATTTAGGGGTTATTGTGATGCAGTGAATCAGGATCAGAGCCTCTTTACGTTTGTACAGCACACACACTTTTGATCTTCAGTTGAGCTTGCACTTTTATTATTTTAAAAAGAAACAGTTGGCAGGAGGAGTGTTAGAAAAGCTGCTGCTATTGACCTTTCTTGGCTATATATGGGATAATCAGAAACCTATAGATGAAAGACTTATACTGTACAGGAGATGATTCAGTAGCATTGTGTGTCACTGCAGGACTAATCTAGTACTAAATGAATGTTACTCTAGATGTCAGCCAAGAAAAAGAGGTGGGATTTAATCTAGTTCTTTCTCATCATAGTAGCTTGTGTATGCCCAATAACTGACAAAGTATGTCCATCTCACTTAGGAGGCAATGAAGCTACAACAAGATATGAGAAAAAAGAAGCAGGAGATGTTAGAAAAACAAATAGAATGCCAAAAGGTAAGTCTGGAATGTATACCAGCTGTTGCATTCTGATTCCAGTGAGCACCAAATTTATTCAGTTTGGTTGCTTGTCTAAATTGTATCTTCATACTCAATTGGTTTTTTTAACATACATAGATGTTAATATCTAAGCTGGAGAAAAATAAGGCCACGAAACCAGAGGAGAGGGCAGAAATAATGAAGACCTTGAAGGAACTAACAGGAAAAATCTCTCAATTAAAGGATGAATTGAAAACTTCATCTGTAGCCTCCCCACCATCAAAACTGAAGTCCAAGACAGAGGTGTGTGAATTTTTGTGTGTGTATATATAAATTTTCTGAAATAAATCATTACTAGGATTTTTGGCAAGCAGGCAATAGCAGTCTTCAGGTTTACTTTCTCACCTCATCTTTTAGATGGGGATAGAACAAAGTGGAAAGCGAATATGCTTTAGGACTCTGGTACACAAATGACTACTAACTTGCACTCCCAAAAGCAGTAAAATTGTCATCCTGCGACATTTAGTATAAAATCCTTTCATACCTGTGAAGACACCAAAAATTACTTCACTGTGATCCTTATAATGAAATACCTTCTGATAAGTATTGGCATGGAAAAATGCACCAACTCCAATAGAAAATAGCTTTTTGAAAGTTATTTTTGATCCATATAGTTCACTGATCAACGGAGAAGAGATCACTGAAATCATAGTTTGCTTGTCCAAAGGAACTTTACCAGCCTGGCATTGTATGTATTTCAACTCAGGAATTCAAATACCATCTTTTCAGAGTTGAACGTTTTCTACTACTGAGCATAGACATTGGGCTAAGGGAGGAATATGAATACTGAGGGATTTTTCTAAAGTTTGTGGCTAAAGAAAATGGAATAAGGTGTTGAGGATAAGTACTAATATCCCCATTTTTTAAGGCACAAAAGGAGCTTTTGGATGCAGAACTGGACTTTCATAAAAGATTGTCTTCTGGAGAAGATACAACAGAGTTGCGGAAAAAGCTCAGTCAACTACAGGTTGAGGTGAGTTTGTAAGGAGTGCTGCCCCAGTGCCTCATGTCTGTTACATGAAGCTTCCAACTCCCCTGAAAGCTGAAGCTAGCTTTGCCCACTATATGCCTTTCTTTTTAACAGGCTGCCCGTTTAGGTATCTTGCCTGTAGGTCGGGGAAAAGCGATATCTGCTCAGGGCAGAGGAAGAGGGCGAGGTCGTGGTGGGAGAGGAAGAGGCACATTGAATCATATGGTGGTGGATCATCGCCCCAAAGCTCTAACCGTCGGTGGCTTCGTAGAAGAGGAGAAAGATGAAATATTACAACACTTCTCTGTAAGTCAGCTTTGGATAGTTGATCTAACTGGAAAAAAGTCATGATTCTGTACTGCAGATACAAGACTTTGGTGTTTCTTTAGTGTCTTCCAATGGAGGAACTCAAAGCAACTTCACATGCAAGTCTTTCTCTCCCTCCCCCAGTGCCTTATCTTGAAGATTCCATAATACAGATAAGTCGTATCAGTATCCCAGAATCATAGAACAAGTTGAATTATATAATTTGCTTTCCAAAATTTTGGGATTTGGATTACTAAAAGTAACTAGGCTTGGCAAAATTCAATTTTTATTTTTTATCATTTCAGTGGATATCAACGTTTAAGTTTGGGGTTTTTTTTAATCAATTTTAAATTTTCACAGTTGCAGGAAATTATGGAGGGGTAGACAGTTAATGACATTAAATGTTGACACTGAAAATTTAAAGCTTTATAAACCATTAAAACAGAAATTGTCAACATCACATATCAAAATATATGAAGTGAATGTCTGTCTGTAAATCAACAAATCACACTTACTTTTATTCATTTGCTAGTCCATTTGGAACAAGCCTAATTCAAAAGTATACATCGCTAGGTTTTGTCTAAAAATTTCTCAAGCAGCATTTTTTTAATTGCCTAGCTGTAAAAAAAAAATTTATCAAGGAAAATTTTTCTCATCGATTTTGTGTGTATGGTGAAATTAACATTTTACTGATAAAAATGTAATCCTTGCAAGCCCAAATATAATACTTGCCATATCGGTTATATCTGCACTGCAGTCTCTGTGGATGTCCAGGTGCATAGATTTGTTCAAGCCTCCCCCTCCTCACCCCCTATGTCTCTACTCAAACACCTGAAATGCAGATCTTGTGGTGAGTAGATCCCAAGATAGCTGTTTTATCTGTGGAGTGTGGCCATGTGCTCAGGTGAGCGGTGGCCTGCTCCCATATCTGCCCATTGCGTAATGTGGATGTAGCCGTCCGTACATTTCTGACAATTAAGCTTCCTGAACTGAAGTTCATGTCTTTGGTATAGAGAAATGCGTGCATTAAAACAAATGCATATTGTACCTCACGCGTGTTTGCTTTCATACCTTCAGGACCCAGTTTACTTCAAAATAGTGTATTTCCGTGGGTATTTCTTTCGGTGTTGCAAGAGCATACATGTGTATGTAGACCAAAAACAAAAGTGAAAAGCAGGTGGAGAAATGAATCTTTTTCCCTTGTTCTGTCGTCTTCTGTATGTTGCTGTCTACCTTTCTTTAAAGTCCTTTGAAATTAGATTTTAGAAGTATGAAAAATGCTTAACAGCCTTTTACAATCTGGGAGACACTTAGGTGTATTTATCTATACGCCAAAGGCATTTCCTAGCCAACCCCTTGTCTCTATGTAATTTAAAAAGTAAAGCACTGCTTGCTCATGTCCATTCCATATTAGATGTGTGTGCTCGCCACATGTACTGATGCCAGAAGTTTTTTCCCTCAGCAGTATCCATAGAGGTCCGGCTCTGGCACCCTCTGGAGTGGTGCCCATATGGTGCAGTATAAGGGGTGACACAGGTTCCCCCTCCCACCCTCAGTTCCTTCTTGCTACCAGGGATGGTGCTGGAATGTCTACTGCTTCAGCTAGCACTATTTTGTTCTCAGTTCTTGCAAACTTTATACAATCTGTAATATAGTTGTATATAATTAGTAGTTGAATTAGTTAGGAGTAGTTCTTAAAGTTTTCGTTAGACCCGAACAGGACTCAGCCTTGGGACGGGGCATGCCCCAGTTCCCAGGCATTAAGCCCTGCAGTCATCGCAAATGGTCTTTGCCCATCAGTGATCCACATAGTGGCTGCTATGGTGCTTGGCCAAAGGGCACATAAGTGACCATGTCATCTTTGTAAGTCCTTCACACCAGGTCAAAAAAGGAGCAGGACAACTGCTTGCAAGCACTCCTGATGGAGCTAAGCACTGTAGTGTCTGTGCTCAGTGCTCCACCAGCACCATCCACTAGCCGTCCCTAGATCCTCCTCCACAGCTCCAGACAAGAAGCAGAAAAAGACAGTGAAGGGAAGATTTCCTACGTCCCGAAAGGGCTTGGGGCGAGCCAAGACCTGTGCCAGGCAGCTCAATACTCCCTTCGGGAAGTCAGACCTCAGTTCAAGTCAAGTGGTGCAGCCCATCTTACACCTTCCCTGTGACTCCGGATAGTGGTACAGGCTTCCATCCGCTTCAGCTCCATCGACGCCCAAAGCCGTACAGGCAGCTCAGGAGATCCTGACACTTCTGGTGCTGTCCACCCACACCAGCTCCAGCCGTACCCCAGTCTCAAGGCAAACCCACCTTGGGACTTCAGCAGCACCATTCCCCATCACATGGGACATCCTATCACTGCTCACTCACCCGAAGCAGTCACACCTCGGAGCTAAATAGGCAGGCTCGGTGGAGCCCTCTTTGGTCTCCGGACCTTGGGCACCGACAGTGAGATTCGAAGCATATTTCGCCGGTAGCCTGGACAGACTCACTGAGGCATGCACCCTCCGGCAGGAACACCAAGACACACCCTCATGTCAAGAGCTTGGTCCCAGGATCCGTACCAATCGGACCACAGCCACCGGTCACCAGCCTGCCGTCATTGGTCTCAGAGAAGGGGATTGCCATATTCCGGGAAGATCCTCTCAGCAACTGGCCCATGATAGCTCCCATTCCCGCTCGACGTCCCAGTACCAGTCAGGTAGCATAAGGCATAGGTTGCCGGGTTTCTGATGCCGATCTGCTGAATACCATTGGTACCCGACCAGGATGTTTGTTGCACTTGGACAGGTCTACCTCCAGGTGCAGTGACCACCACTGATCAGATAAGAGCTGCTGGTCCACCCAAAACTGGTCACCACGTGGCGACCACTCGAGCTATAGCTTTAGCATGGAGCAGGCTTCCCAAACTGCTAGGCAGCCTCCAATGGTGCCAAGTGCTATCAACTTCCATTGAAATAAATGCTAGACATGCTAATCCTAAAATGGAATGGACATAAGCAGCACATCTTGAAGAACACCAGTTATGTCGTCTTCCCAAGCAAAGCAGCGATTTCACAAATTTAACTTTGTAGGAAGTTCATATTGCAGCTTTCAGGGTTGTGAACTCTTGCACCCAATGTCGGTATGGGACACAACTAAATTAATATCAAGTTTACGATGATAAATTTTCCTAAAGGTCTTCTACATCCTGGCACTTCTTAATTGAGAAGCCTATTAACTTTTTGAGTAAATTCATAAAATATCATCAGAGCAATCCTAGCACATGCTGTGTTTGTGAAATGTGACATTGAACCTTGACCAAGTTAATGCAAAGAATACCTAAATTTTTGCAAAGAGGAAGAGTGACATGACTGGGTAATATTAAGAGCCATTTATTAGAGTTGAATAGAGAAAGGTAGTTCATTTCACAGAGAATTTTCATATTTCAGAAATTGATTTTCATTCCAAATTGGAACTAAACCAAAAATTTCAAAGCCCTCTGTAGAAGGGAATGGAATCCTGGCTGTGCTGTGCCCCATATGCTGCAAACCCTGGTAGACTTAGGGTTCAGAACTCTGAGGCAGTCCTCCTGCCAACATCTCTGCCTGCCATGTGACCAAGGAGGGTTCTCTTGGACTCCCGAAATAAGGGTTTCTGAAGGCACTTCATTGAAATAGAACTATATCTGCAAAACACTTTAGATTTCAATGGATTGGTCAATTCTGATGAAAAAATGTTTTGTTTGGATTTTTTTTTTTTCCCAACCAGCTTTAGTGTTTTTTAGTTGAACATGAAGTACTACACTATAGTGCCCATCCTCTGGGAATTCTCCCAGTTTTCTAAGAGACTTATTTTCTTATGAAAATGTTCCCTGCTAGTTCAGAAGCATCAGCTGTTAGATCTGCAGTAAGAGATTTGGAATACCATCATTTCTATTACCTAAGTTAATAAAATGTTTCCAAGAAGCTTAGTAGTTTTTTACATAAAATTAAAGTAGAAGACAAGAATGATTTTCATTCTCTTACTTGGACTAAGATTCAAGAAATGCTTTCACTGACAACAAATCCTTTGTAATGAAGACCAATACAGTATGAAAGTTTGTAAGTTGCTCTCATTTCAGCAAGATTGTACACTAAAGCCAATCTAGTTCTCTAATATTGTGGTCCAATGTTATTGCCACTCTAATATTCAGATTAAAGGGAGTTGATTAGTTGTAAAATGCAAACATCTGATTGATCAAGCTTGTGTTCTGGCAGAGTGCTGTGATTTTCTTGCTGAATAGCTTCCCTTTTGCAAATTAATGAGCTCCAAAAGGAATGACTTCATGGGACTAGAGAAGTTATGTGATGGGGGAGGGGTGTGTGTGTGGGAGAGGATTAAGGGGAGGGGAGTAGAATTCTTAATACTCTGGTAAGTGAAGGCCCCTTTTTGTAGGGGGAGGGTGTGTTGCGAGTTGAGCAGTGAATTTTAATTGCAAATAATTTAAATCTGTTTCTTGGGAGACAGGCTTGAGGCTATACAGCACTGCTGGATGGTACAAGCTGTGACCTTTCTAGCCTCAGGCGATCTCTTCCTTCCACCAAAAAAGCCATATTTAAATTTCAGCTTTGAATAGGCACAAGTTATGATATGATGGTCTGTCCGACTAGCACACCTGTTTAATGATGCTTTTTTTAAATTGTACATCTGTTTCACAGAAATTTGGAGATATTGAAGACCTCCAAGAAGAGGATTCTCCTTTAAGTGTCGTTCTGACTTTCAAGTCCCGCTCCGAAGCTGAAAATGTAAGTTCGCTAAGGGAACTCTTCCTGTGGTTCTAAGAACCCTACTCTTTTGTACAATGTACTAATTGAACTTTCTTTGGGGTGCTTTGTTCCATACCAGTCTGGAATGGACAGCGTGGGTATTTGTTGCCATTACTTAACTGGTAGGTGGACTCGGTATTGTCAGAGCTTCAATGCTAGAGTCTTTTAACCAAGCAATCTTTGAGCCCTTTTGCTATTCCAGAGTGCCAATGTACATACAGTGACTCAGCCAATTAAGAGCTGTGTTGAAGTTGCTGCTCAGAAATACCCTTCTGGGAGGTGGTAGTTGTGTAGCATAGATTTGGGAGGTATACACTGACACTTCTGAAAGGGATAACCTCTTCTGATTAGAGTACCTAGCTCACTATTGGTTACCTTGTTTCTTTACTCTTATATATGTTTTTAATTCCTTTTAAAAACACATCTAAAATAAAACCTAGGCTGCTAACCAGGGATCAAGATTCAAAGACCGAAGACTACAGATATCATGGCATAAACCTAAGGTACCTTCTGTGTCCACAGAAATTGAGGAAGAGGAGTCCAAGGAAGAGGTACTGTAATACATTGGAATAGTGGCTTATCCGTTTTCACAGGATTCCTAGTAGTGTAGGGATTGTTGGTTGTGTAGAATGTTTTCTCTTTATTTGCTGTGGAAGTTGTCTGAAGATATTGTGGCAAAGTTCACAGTAATTCTTACAGATAGAAATGTTGAAACCTTACTTGGATATTGTACCTGCGCATGCATCCTTTAGAGAGAGGTGTGTATTTTTGAGTAAAATATGCATACCTATATAAACTATCAGGACCAAACATTTGAGTTCTCTGTGTGCTGATTGTTAAAGGTACACATCAGGAGTTCTGATATGAGGTAAATTGCTTCATTTCTAGTACCTGATTTTTATTTTTTTATTTCCCCCTCCCCTAAATTTGGGCACTTACAAATGATTGGTGAATAAACAAACTTACCATAGCCTGGTCTGCATAGGAAAGTACTCATTTCTGAGAAACAACTATAACTAATAAAGACTGCTCAGAAGCATCATAGTATTTGATTTGTAGACTGGTGGTTGTTTCCTTTGTACCCTTTTTCCTCCCTTATGATGGACGCAAGATAGTATTCTTTATAAATTTTGGTAGAAATAATTATATTCACATCTCAAGATACAATTATCCCTTTGACTTGTAAACTACTAGATATTTGCAAGAGACTATAATTCAGCATTAACAATCCCATATTGACTAGAATCAATGTAGTAAAGGTGAAATTGCTAGTCTTAATTATTAGTACTAGATGATACATTTTGTATTAATCCTGGCCAGATGGTGCAAAACTCCTTTAGAGCAACAAAAATGTGGAAAGTACATTATCTTTAAGTTTAAACTATGTATTGCTTTCTCAGATCATATGCCATACTGAACCAAGCAATGTTTAATTTGAATAATTGTTTCTTTCCCTTGACATGGTGGGATATTGATATAATATTAACCATAACTTAATAGGAATGTTGCAAGTTATTCTCCCCTTAGTAAAGAATTTTATTTCACTTAAATGAAAAGGATGCTATTTTTTTCGATATGCTGGTGCAGTTGAGGAGAGTAGCATGCTCCTTCTTTTAGAGCCAACGCATTGTACATGCACATTGTATGGGGAATCCTTTCAGATAGTATCTAGAAGCCATTGTGTAAACCCAACCCTAAAACAGTATCATGATGCTGCTGCTTTATATATAGCATGTTGCCTCTTGCATATAGAAGTGCATTGGCGTCATTTCTAAAACCAGACTACAATTTTGTCTTCATCCAGGAGACTGAAACCTCAGATTTATTTTTGCACGAAGATGATGACGATGATGATGAAGATGAAGATGAATCCCGTTCTTGGAGAAGATGAAACTTGATTTGGAATTGTATAGTTTTCAGAATATAGTTTGAACTACAACTTTTAAAAAATTATTTAAGAAAGTTGATGAGCCAAAAAAATTTATTTTACTTTTCTTTCAAAACACACAGTAGATTTCAAGTGAGAACAAGTTTGTGATATGAACATGTCAGATACTTAGCTGTGATATTAGGTCAGCCAAAGGCCCAATGACTTTTTACAGAGTTATAAAGATCATCAGTGGTGGTAGTCCTCCTATAAAGAAGAAACTTATCAATGTTGTCAAGCCCTTTTTTTACACCACCTGTATTATCTTGTTTTTTTAATGCTTTGATTTATTAGATATAAATGAAAAGATGTTACAGGTTTTATTTAGTAATAGAGGGTTGCAGGAGAGAGCTGCAGACACATTTTCATTAAATGTCAATTGCTTCATGTTTGCTAACTCAAAAAGGGTAGCATTTTATTACATGTGAAGTCGACTATTATAGGAAACGTGTCTGAATTCATTTTTGCTTCAAGACCCATCTTGAGAGCCACACACATGTGTGTACAAGACCCCAACTTTTCTGCATTCTAGTGTTTTGTCTTCTGTTTCCTCTTGTATACTTCAACAGGGTATGAGTATGATACTGCCTGGTACTAGTTCACTGTAAATTGCTTTAAATCTTGTTTCACTGTGAAACATTAGCAGTGACACGGATATCTGGGTCATTAGCATATTGTTTCTATTCTTTCACTGTCAGTGTCAATTCCTTCCTACAGTTTGGATACAAGGTTCAAACTTAATCCAGACTGTTGATTTATTGCATTGTCAGTATTGGTAAATATCAATCCTGTTAAACTGCGTAAAGTTCAAAACCAATCAGCCATGAGAACCCTATTCTCCCACCTCCACAGTGTGACCAGGTCTGTCACTTTTATTAATATTCGGGCCAAACCCATACAGTGTTCAGAGCAAGTTTTATTGTTTTTTGGCCCATGGAAGGTCAATATCCTACTATACTAAACCAGCACTTTAAGTGATATTCTTAAAACTAGTGTTTAAAACTCACTTTAGGAAAACTATTTGTATTTATATCTTAAAGTGTAGTTTAGTTTAAAAGCAGGTAAGACAGACACTGAAATTTTCAATTGCCGTTGTCTCTGTACCACTTTAAAACAAAAACACATCAAAAAAGAAATGATGGTGATTGTGGTAGAAATGGAGCTAATAAGTTTAGACCCTCAAGAGCCATAGATCTTCATAACTCTGTTATGTGGGTCTTGCCATTTGTGAGCATAAATACATTATCCAGTAAGCTTTTTCCTTCACTCTGTATGCATCTGTACTGTACACTTTGTACAGTAGGAGTTATCTGTTCTATAAGTAGCCATGTAAAATAGTGTCTGCATTCTGGATGTCGGTCTGAAGGAGCAGAGCAAACATACTCTTACCAACTGCTGGAATACTAAACAGCTTTGTTATACATATGTACCAAACGCATACGTTTTTGGCTTTAGAAATCATATATTGCTTTCAGATATTTAGCACACCAGAGTATTTGGCAACTGGTTCCTGATTCAAAATAAATACAACATGTACCAGAAATGTTAATGTAGGCTGAACATAGCTAGCTAGTTGAAGTCATGTTCTTTCAGGTTGCCCCTTGTGCTCTTCCTCTCCATTTGTGTTTCCTTTTGCTGTGGTAGTACGTAAAAGAAGCCAAAACTTATCGCTTTTAAGTTTCAGTGTCAGTTGAAGGGACTATGTCCTTCGATATTTTTCCCCTTCATATTAAGACTTCCATTTTCTAGTTAAGTACTGCATTCCTACTAATGCTGAGTTTAAATTAAATTGATGAAGGAACGATGAAAAAAAATTAATACTTTGAACCTAGAAGAATAATCCTTGCTCTTCTCCCACCATCTCTAATATTTTCTTAATGTCTGTGGCTCAGTGTATATTTTGAAAGATCCATTACAGCAAATGTTTGAGTCCGGACGGTTTAAAAAATGATAGAGGGAACAAAGGATTTATATATTTTTTTTGTACAGAGTTTTTTCTTAAACTGTATAATTTTGTAAATATTTTGCTTTTTGTGTACTAAAACTACCAGCGTATAGATTTCAATAAGAATTGTTGTATTTTTGTATTTGGAAACTGAAGATTACAGTGAACGAATGAAGCTGTAAGAGAAATTTCAGTAGCCTTTGGCACAGTTAAACAGAATGGGGTTTCCTTTTCATATGGTTTTAGCTCTAAAAGGACACACCTTATTGGCACACTTTGTTGAGAGAGACTTTTGCCCTTGCTCATATGTATTGGCTTTTTTAGTTAGGTGAGATAGGCAAGAGGCAAGGGTGAAAGATTTATTTAATGGGCCCTGGCGAGATTTATATAACATTTTCTTTGTATACACATTGGTAGCCTTACATAAATCTTCAAGTGACATCCAAACATGATTTCTAAGCATTGAAGCACAAAAGTGAGTTGTGCCTCTGAACTTAGCTTGTGTATTAAAAACATGCTATTATATTATTGGGAATATAAGTGATAGGCAGCACAATGGTAACGGACTTAGTTCTGGTATTTAAGGAGTGGGAAAGCTGTTTGAAAGTGACCTTCATTTTGCCAAAGCTAGAGGATCTCCCTGTGTTGTATTTTAGGGCTTAGTAGGTAATACTAAATTTGTTTATTTTTAAGTAGGTAACTGAGAATGCACATTTTATTTTTTATGGTAACATTTTATTTTTATTATGAAATTATAATGTACATTTTCAGAAAGTACAGTTGACTTAATTCATAATCAGTACTATATCTTTATTTGCATACCAAGCAACTAATGAATAGGAAATTTAAAATAAAATGTTACCAAACTAAAGCCTAGTTTACAGACGATACAACTGTATATGCTAAACATTAAACTTTAGTATGAAGAATTATTCTTCATTTCTTTATCATCAAATTAAGTTCCTAAGCATAACAAAGCCCAAGAGCTGAAAAGATTCATCTGAAAACACTTGCCCATTTATGATGAAAATGTTTCAACAGTTTTTAACAAAATCATGTGAAAAGGAATATACGTTCCTCTTGATGTATAGTAAACTTGTACTATAGTTTTTACAAAATTGTGAACTTGTGTAATAGTATAATAGGAGATATTGTTGAATTTCTAACTGTTTATACATTTAAATTCATATATGTAATGTTTGTTTTATTGATTACAATCTGAATTTCTAAGATGCATGTTGACTTTTTGCAATAAAGATATACTATGGAATGGTTCAAGATTAAAAAAAAAAAAGAAACGAAAAAGCTACAAATAACTCTAACTTAAAAAATTAGAAAACTGAAGAACCATTCCAAAAAATTACAACCATCACAAAAAGAGCTATATCACTTTTCTTCTGAAGAATGTGTGTGTGCGCATGTGTGTCCCTGTATGTGCAGGCTTTTGCTTGCCTTATAGTTAACGAATATTGCTGAAGTGGCTGGAGAGAAGACGCAGTTTCTCAGTGGAAAGTATTACAGTTCTGTAAGAGCCAGTAGGAAGTAATGTGGTCAGCAAACTGTGAGTATATTTGTGTTTTGCAGAAAACGGCAAAGCATTTCATATCTTTTTATTTAAAGGGTAAACTAATTATCTTAATACACCTGTGCCAGTGCACTGAGCAAAATGAATTCAAATCCATCAACCTTTTGAAACAATTGAAAATACAACAGGCAGATAAAACTACAATGTGCCAATTGTAAAACCAAGTTAAGAGTGATCTAATGCAAAGTGAGAACTAGTGTTGGTCCCATACTTTTAAAAAAATCTTTAGAGCTTCTCTTTCCTTTCCAAAGTTCAGTTTCAAAGTAGGAATGAGTGGAGAACTATTTTAGAGTAGAAGTGAGCTACACATCCTACAGCACATTGGAGCAAATGCAGATCACCTCATTTACTCTAAGGCGGGGTGGTATCAGAGTAGAAATATGGAATAAATAAAACTAAAGTCTGTTACAACATAGCCCTGCCCTATTTATCCAATCTGTTAATCAAAACTTGCAACCTCCGCTGCTGTTCCTAGCCTTTAATACTCACCAGTCGGCTTTCTAAAACGCCTCTGCATTTTCTCCTGTATTGTCCTTTGTGCGTGGGGGAAAAATCATCCAATGTCATCCTTATCCTTCAAAGTGGATATCCTTATCCTTACTCCTTAGAATTTTCTCTGTCACGATGCCTACAAAACTTTGCTTAACAATCATGGCCAGGCAAGTGACAAGCTGACTTTTTTTTTTTTATCCTCCCCTTTTTTACTTCTAGTCTCAATTTAAAAAAAAAAAATCTCTACTACATGTAACAGTAGTGTCATTTCTTCACCATGTCCATTCACTGGTGTGTTGTATTCCTATTACCCTACTCTTCATCTGTCTGTCATTAGATTGTAAGTACCTAAAGGCAGGAATTGGTTTTTCTATGTTTTTACAGTACTCTGCGCAAAGGGTCCCAATCCTTGGGACCTTAGCCAGTACCATAATGGAAATCAAAAATGAAAGACTTTTTTTGAGTTTGTTTCCTTTACCTAAAATAGAAAGTATGGAGCGGTTCTCTATAGCTGCTTTATGAGATAAAGGGCTTTTGAAGGAAAGAGGCCTTGAAATGGGGATAGAGAATAAATGGTTGCCCAAAAACCCACTAATTGAACATGTTTTCTAAGCAAGAAAAGGTAATCGAAATCATCCTGTGTGTATTTCAGAAGTCTTATTTTTCTCTCTCATGTTTTTGCAGATCTTTTGTATGGGAATATAGCTGTCTTGTCCATGAAGTTTAAATATGCCCTTTTACTGGTATATGGGAGTTACATTTATGGTGAAGAGGAAAGTATTCTTTAAACCCTTTATGGTAAAAAAACAGGACATATTAAGGAATCTATTAACAGAACAAATATGAAGGTAAATGCATTTAACTCAAAAACTTTTAAATTATATTTCAACCATTGCTAATTAGGAGACCAACATGCCTGTCCTATGTGCAGGACTCCTATGGAGTTCTTTGGCATTTCTATGCATAGAATTTCCTCAGAGGTGGGACTAGAACATGTGTGGGGTTTTTTGTTTTTTTTTCACTTTTGAAATATACGAGGTCAGATTGTAGCTTGTGTAATTCATTAAATAAAAGGTGTACTAGGAAATATTTGTCAGATTCTTTATACTTGTTACCCATATAAACATTGTTGACCCAAGCATGTGATGTGATAATGTGAAGTTCCTTAAACTGAAATTATGTTCTTAAAACTCTTATTCTCTATTCTTTTAAAAAAAAAAATTAGAAATTTATTGTTGATTCACACAGTTGGCAGGCTTGTATTTGTCTAGCCAACAAGATGTTAGAATAGATGAAGAATGGGGTGGAGAACAGGGAGAATATTATGCCATCATATAACTCTGTGGTGTGGCCTTGTCTAGAATTGGTTGCCCCAACTTTTTTTTTTATTATTACAAGTTTGATTGCTAATGGTAATGGTTGATGTAAGCAATGACTCTGAAGAAGAATTGAGGGGTCATCTGAGATAATCCAGTTGAACATGAGCTTCCTGTGCAAAGGCTCCAAAAGAGCCAAATGTGAACTTAGATGCATAACTGGGAATCTCAAGAAGGAGTAGGGAGGTTATTTTACCTCCTATTTTTGGCACTGCTGTGACCACTGCTGGAATACTGTGTCCAGTTCTGGTGTCCACGATTCAAGAATAATGTTGAAAAATTGGAGAGGGTTCAGAGAAGAGCCACAACAATAATTAGAGGATTAAAAAACATGCCTTATAGTGATAGACTCTAGGAGGTCAATCTATTTAGCTTAACAAAGAGATAAGGGGTGATTTAATTGCAATCTCTAAGTATCTACATGAGTGACAAATATTGATAATGGGCTTTTCAGTCTGGCAGAGAAAGGTACAACACAATCAAATGGCTGGAAGTTGAAACTAGACAAATTCTGATTGCAAATAAGATGTACATTAACAGTGAGGGCAATAACCATTGGAACAGGTTACCAAGGGTCATGGTGGATTGTCTATCACTGACCATTTTTAAATCATGATTGATTTCTAAAAGATCTGCTCTAGGAATTATTTTGTGTAAATTCAAATAATTGTAGTATGCTTGTTTGGAATGTGTTTCGCAAGTTTTAGGTGCTATCACAATTGAAATACATACTATTCAACTATAACGTTTGAAGATGGGCGAGGCAATATCTTTTACTGGACCAACTTCTGTTGTTGAGAGAGACAAGCTTTCAAGCTATACAGAGCTCTTCTTCAGATTTGGGAACGATAGAGTATCACAGCTAAATACAAGGTGGAACGGTTTAGATAAGTAGTTAAAACACATTCTGGGGGCTAGTCTACACTACCATGCAATATCGGCACAGCTGTACTAATGCTGACAGGAGAGTGCTCTTCTGTCAACATAATTACTCCGGCTCAATGAGAGGCAGAAGCCATGCTTGCAGGAGAGCGTCTCCCACCGACATAGCATGGTGTAGACAACTGCTTGAAGTCGATGTCACATCACTCAGGGGGGGTGGCTTTTTCACACTCCTGAGTGAGGTAAGTTGCATCGACTTGGGACTTGTCTACACCACTGCTTAAGAGCCCATTCAAGGTAAAGTGGCCTGTTAACACCTCTGCAGTCAGAACAAAAAAGGAGAGTTAGTGGGGTACAGATTGGAGTATTTAGCTACAAATCCAGTGTCTTTACGAACACCATAAGACCTCAGTGGAAACCTGCACAGCACCGTCAGAAGATAAGCCTGGACACTGTAAGGCTTAAGGCAAACTGCTCAGACCTCCTGACAAGCGTGTGGTTCTACCCGATCTTCTGAAACTTGTTGGGTTTTGATGCAGTTTTTTGTTTACAATTATATTGGCATCTGTAACTTGTACTAATGCTTGATTTCTCCTGTTTTCATTTCATTCAGTTTTGCATACTGAAAACATTGTGAGTTGAATAAGAGTTGGTGAGAAATTCAGGCTGCAGTAGGTTTATCCTGGAGAGGGCACAAGAGTACAGAGATCTTCCACTTACACCACAAACTCTGATTCTGTCTGACTGCTCTTAAACTCACTTTCGGACATCTGTGGCATCACAAGTTGCTTAAGCTTGTCAGAAGAATACTTGTGTATTTTCTGCCAGAATTTGAAAGATGTTCAGGTGCCTAAAGATGTAGATGGGTGGAGAGTTAGACATGTAGGTGCTTTTGAAAACACACTGGGCACCTAAATACTTAGAAAATCTGCTTCTTCGTGCCTAGCTGAAGACGTAGTCTTACGATGTTAAGTCCCACAACATCCATTTTGAAGTTAGTGTGACAAATTTTGTCATTCGGAATAAAGCACTCTACACCTAAAGCTTTCATTTTCAGAGCCACAGTTAAACAAATTGCCTCTCTGTGGCAGCCAACATTTCAGCTGTTCATTGTAACTAAGGCTTTGTCTGATAAGCACTTTTGTCAGCAAAATTTCTGTCGATCAGGAGTGTGGGGAAAAAAACCCACACCTCAACGGACAAACGTGCCAGTGTGGACAGCGCTATGTTAGTGGGAGATGCTCTCCTGCTGACATAGTTACCACTGGTCATTAGGGTGGTTTAATTATGCCTGCAGGAGAGCTCTGTCCCACCACCATAGAATGGCTACACAGCGACATAGTCATGGGTGCCGACTTCACCTGGTGCTAGTAGGTGTTCGCGCCCCCTCTGGCCCCGCCCCAACTCTGCCCCTTCCCTGCCCTTATTCCAACCCCTTCCCCAAATCCGTGGCCCTGCCTCCTCCCCCGGGCACACCGCATTTCCCCTCTCCCCCCTCCCCTCCCAGGCTTGCCGTGCGAAACACCTGTTTTGCGTGGCAAGCCTGGGAGGGAGGGGGGGAGAAGCGGAGTGGTGGCAGTGCGCTCAGGAGAGGAGGTGGAGCGGAGGTGAGCTGGGGTTGGGGGGCAGAGCGGGGAGCTGCCAGTGGCGCCCGTGGGCACAGCTGCAGTGGTACTGCTGTGCTGCTCTAAGGTCCATAGTGTAGATGTGGCCTCAGTTAAGAAATTCCTGCTCCGTATGTTTGTACTGACCTTTATCCATGCCTGTTTGGTAAGAAATAACTTGGTATGTTAAGCTGGATACCAATCTAAACATTCACACTCCAGGACCTCTAATTATTTTTATACGGGAAAAGGCAAGTTTGAATAGCTTTGATTTCCAGAGGAAAGATTTCTAGTTTCAGGTATTTCGGGTGACCATATTTCCCAGTTTTTTTGCCAACTTCAGGGCTGCCGCCGGGCTCACAACTGAAGCTGTGAAATTAACAAGAAAGGCTGGTAGGCTCCTCCTGTGAAATTGAGCCCAGCATGGGGCTCACAGCTGGGGCTGTCACCTCCAGGGTAGAGAATGAGGTCTCCAGCTATGAGCCCAGCACCCAGCTGACAGCTGCAGGGAGAGGGGGCAGCTGTCAGCCTGGTGCCTGGCTCAAATTCATAGTAGGGAGGCCACCAGCCTTCATGTCAATTCCATGGCTCTAACTGCGAGCCCCCTGCCAGAGAGGAGAGCTATAAAATTGGAAAGAATTTCAGCCAACAGCCAGTGTAAGTAGCGCAGTGTCTACATGGATGCTGTCACCCTAATTACACTGACATATGTGCTATGCCTCTCATGGAGGTCCAGTTGTGTCACAGTAATAGGGCCCTTTCATAGGGCTGGTCTTCACTACCCGCTGGATTGGCGGGTAGCGATCGATCTTTTGGCGATCGATTTCTCACATCTTGTGAAGATGTGATAAATCGATCGCCCGTGGCGCCCCCATCAACTCCGGAACTCCAGCTTGCCAGGAGGCGCAAGCTGGAGTCGACGGGGGAGCGCGCTGCCGACTGCCGCTGCCGTGAGGACGGAAGGTAAGTCGGCTGCAGATATGCAAACTTCAGCTACGTGATTCACGTAGCTGAAGTTGCTTATCTGCAGTCGATCCTCCCCGGTAGTGAAGACTAGCCCCTAGACAGGAGCAAGGCTATAGTGTAGACAGACGTAATTAGGTCAACATAAGCTGCCTTCCATTGACTTAACTTAACTTTACAAACACTCAGTATTACCTTATGATATAGGGTTCAGAGTTGAGTGAGTACCACATTTAGCATCCTATAAGCATTTCATAAAACCTTAACACAAAACTCATTTGTATAAACTTAACATCTCTTTAACACAGGTTTCCAGCTATGTATTGGTCAGTATCCAGTTGAGGCCTAGGGGTCTTGGCATGAGCTGACAGCTTGTCTGACAGCATTATAAGGTATTAAGTCAGACTATGTAAATATCTCCCTTATAATGTATGTCTTACATTAGATTAATGTATTGACCCATCTCACAACACTGCAGGAGCATGTCTTAGAAAATGAGCATAGCTGCATTTGACTTCCCTCCATTTGGCTTATTTTGCAGGCTTATATATAGGTAAGTATAGTAACACTGTCAGCAGACCATTTTATTTATGTCTGTCAAGTGTCAGTGTCCTAGCTTCATCTGTCCCCATCTGCAAGTTGTATTTGAGTATTGTATCCCTTGGGAGGAGCAGCAAAGAAAAGTTTATTGGAAACCATCTAGAACAGGATTATGCTAATCTGTAGATAAACATATTTTAAAGCAATATCTTCTGTGACCCTAGCAGTGTTCATCCAGGAAATGTGAAGCACTTTGCAGTAATTTGGCTGCTTATTTTATTTTCAATTTAATCTTAAAAGTGCCTTCACAGTAGCAAACTGGATTATGATGATCTTTCAGTTTTTCTCTGGTGCCTCAGTATGGTTTTTTTCAATATTTCTGTGAGGCTGATGCCTTTTCTTTTAACCTTAGCTTAAAATGAAAGTTTATAAACTTATTGAGCTGTGTTCTTGCAGTTTTCATATGTCTTGTAAAATTGTATTGATGGAAAGAGCTGATGTAGTATTTTTAGTTTGCGATTGCATGCATAAAGTAGGATCATCTTGTCAATGTGGAAGAAATTGACCCTCATTCTTCCAACAATAATACATTCATTTTTATTGTACTTTCAATCCTACGTTAAACTTTTGGATTTTTCACTTTAATTCAGTAATGTCATGACCATAAAAGGCTTTGGCATTACATACCAGATAGATGGGATGTTGGATATGCAGCTAACTGGAAAGAGTTTGAGAACAGTTACTCCTGGCTTTGCCATTTGTGTGTTCTGCAGATCACCTCAAAACGCCAATAAAAATGCAATACATAAAAAGTATGATATAGACATTATGTAGTAGCTGTTTTAATTTTGTTTAGTTTCTGTTGTTCTATTGCTCCCCTGTAAACAGTGATTGTTCTCTTCTGTATAATACAGTAACTAAAGTGTTATACTCACTGCAGAAGGGAAAAATTAGTACTAATTAGTTCCTATATAGTTTAGAATTGAGACAAACCTATTAGTCGAGGGCAACACAGGATTTTCTCTTATACTTTTGAACTGTAATGTGAAACGTTTGTGTTTAGCACTGACACCTCAAGAGATACTGAACTGTGTGAAGCTCGCAATGCTCCGGAAAAGTAGCAGTATGTTTTTTCAGCATCAGTTTAGGACTGACCGTAACAGACCAGTCTCATTGTAACTTTCAGTCCCTGCTCTTGCCTGATCCAGGTTGTGAGGCCTTTGCCAGATGTGGATACGGCTGGGATGATCTGTGCTTTCTTCAGTCAACTTCAGGCTGGTCACTTTCTAGAAAGAGAGGTGAGGGTCACAGAAGCTTCGCTTAGGTGTTGTGGCAGCCTGTAGTCTACAGCAATCCAGATGAGCACATCAAACCAATTCTTCCTGCTCTACACTGTTTCCCTGTCATATTGGGTTCACTTCAATGTTATGATATTTCATCCAGACCTTGGACTGCAGGCATGACTGATCTACCTCTCTTCCAGAGACTTGCATCAACAGTGTCAGTCAAAGGTACTGCTAACTTTTGGGGCACACCTCTCTTGCCAAAGGGCCATATCCTCAGGACATCAGATTGAGCCAGACTTGCAAGACACATGTTTTCACATATATTCCCCACCACCACCACCAAATGATCTCTTCCCACTGGGTAGCAGCCCTGAAGAAGCAGCTGAATCGGTGGTGGAATGGGTAGGATCTTTTCAGAGTGTTTCAATTGTGTGTATGGAGATTAAAGCCATGGAGTTGCCTGTATTAGATGCATAAGTTAGGTAGATATGAAGGAAAAATGTGTGGTTATGTGATTTTTGTTTTAAAGATGATTGGGGAAAGAAGTGACAATATTAGAGTGTTATAAACCATCCTAGTAAAGTTAGATTCATAGGACATACGGCAGACGAGATGCTCAAAAATAGCAAAAAAAGAATCTTGCTTATTCCATGGTGGTTGTGACCACATCTAGGGTGTATGTTTGTGTGTAAACTACACAAAATACATATTATACATGGGGGAATATTTTTTCCAGAACATTGTCTTCAGCTAATCTGTAACAGTTCATATAACGCAAATCTTGTTACCATAAGGGAATGAAATTGTTACATTTTTTTAAAGAGGTAAAATGAAAAAAAAAAAAATTTGAATTAAGTCCTCCTTGCTTTTGGGCCATAATCTTCCAGGAGGAGATTGTTAACGTTTCCTCTGTAACATATCTCAAGCTTTTGTAAATGTCAAAGAACATTTGAAAACTGCACTTTAATGACTGACCTTATTTTCTTAGGCCTGTTTTACCACCATGGAGTCAAACATTCCATCTAGATTTATCTAAAATCCTTTGTTTTCTCAACACTATAGAATCATAGAATATTAGGGTTGAAAGGGACCTCTGGAGGTCATCTAGTCCAACTCCCTGCTTAAAGAAGGACCAATCCCCAACTAAATCATTCCAGCCAGGGCTTTATCAAGCCTGACCTTAAAAACCTTTAAGAGAGGTGATTCTACCACCTCCCTAGGTAACCCATTCCAATGATTTACCACCCTCCTAGTAAAAAAGTTTTTCCTAATATCCAATCTAAACCTTCCCAACTGCAACTTGAGACCATTACTCCTTGTTCAGTCATCTGCTACCACTGAGAAAAGTCTAGATCCATCCTCTTTAGAATCCCCTTTCAGGTAGTTGAAAGCAGCTATCAAATCTCCCCTCAGTCTTCTGTAGACTAAACAATCCCAGTTCTCTCAGCCTCTCCTCATAAGTCATGCGCTTCAGGCCCCTAATCATTTTTGTTGCCCTTCTCTGGACTCTCCAGTTTTTCCACATCCTTCCTGTAGTGTGGGCCCCGAAATTGCACACAGTACTCCAGATGAGGCCTCACCAATGTCGAATAGAGGGGAACAATCACATCCCTTGATCTGCTGGCAATGCCCCTACTTATACAACCCAAAATGCCATTAGCCGCCTTGGCAACAAGGGCACACTGTTGACTCATGTCCAGCTTCTCATCCACTGTAATCCCTAGGTCCTTTTCTGCAGAACTGCTGCCTAGCCATTCGGTCCCTAGTCTGTAGCAGTGCCTGGGATTCTTCCGTCCTAAGTGCAGGACTCTGCACTTCTCCTTGTTGAACTTCATCAAATTTCTTTTGGCCCAGTCCTCTAATTTGTCTAGGACCCTCCGTATCCTATCCCTACCCTCCAGTGTATCTACCACTCCTCTCAGTTTAGTGACATCTGCAAACTTGCTGACGGTGCAGTCCACACCATCCTCCAGATCATTGATAAAGATATTGAATAAAACCGGCCCCAGGACCGACCCTTGGGGCACTCCGCTCGATACCGGCTGCCAACTATACATGAAGCCATTGATCACTACCCGTTGAGCCCGACGATCCACCCAGCTTTCTATCTACCTTATGGTCCATTCATCCAGCCCATACTTCTTTAACTTGCTGGCAAGAATATTGTGGGAGACCATATCAAAAGCTTTGCTAAAGTCAAGGAACAACACATCCACTGCTTTCCCCTCATCCACAAAGCCAGTTATCTCATCGTAGAAGGCAATTAGGTTAGTCATGCATGATTTGCCCTTGGTGAATCCATGCTGACTGTTCCTGATCACTTTCCTCCCCTCTAAGTGCTTGAGGATTGATTTCTTGAGAACCTGCTCCATGATTTTTCCAGGCACTGAGGTGAGGCTGACTGGCCTGTAGTTCCCTGGATCCTCCTCCTTCCCTTTTTTAAAGATGGGCACTACATTAGCCTTTTTTCCAGTCATCCGGGACCTCCCCCGATCGCCATGAGTTTTCAAAGATAATGGCCAATGGCTCTGCAATTACATCAGCCAACTCCTTTAGCACCCTCTGATGCAGTGCACCTGGCCCCGTGGACTTGTGCTCGTCCAACTTTTCTAAATAGTCCTGAACCACTTCCTTTTTCCACAGACGGCTGGTCACCTCCTCCCCATGCTGTGCTGCCCAGTGCAATAGTCTAGGAGCTGACCTTGTTCGTGAAGACAGAGGCAAAAAAAGCATTGAGTACATTTGCTTTTTCCACATCCTCTGTCACTAGATTGCCTCCCTCATTCAGTAAGGGGCCCACACTTTCCTTGACTTTTTTCTTGTTGCTAACATACCTAAAGAAAACCTTCTTGTTACCCTTAACATCTCTTGCTAGCTGCAACTCCAAGTGTGATTTAGCCTTCCTGATTTCACTCCTGCATGCCTGAGCAATATTTTTATATTCCTCCCTGGTCATTTGCCCAATCTTCCACTTCTTGTAAGCTCCTTTTTTCCATTTAAGATCAGCAAGGATTTCTCTGTTCAACCAAGCTGGTCGCCTGCCATATTTACTATTCTTTCTACACATCGGGATGGTTTGTTCCTGCAACCTCAATAAGGATTCTTGAAAATACAGCCAGCTCTCCAGGACTCCTTTCCCCTTCATGTTCATCTCCCAAGGGATCCTGCCCACGAGTTCCCTGAGGGAGTCAGTCTGCTTTTCTGAAGTCCAGGGTCCATATTCTACTGCTCTCCTTTTTTCCCTGTGTCAGGATCCTGAACTCGACCAGCTCATGGTCACTGTTTCCCAGGTTCCCCTCCACTTTTGCATCCCCTACTAATTCTTCACGGTTTGTGAGCAGAAGGTCAAGAAAGCTCTGCCCTTAGTTGGCTCCTCCAGCACTTGCACTAAGAAATTGTCCCCTATGCTTTCCAAAAACTTCCTGGATTGTCTGTGCACCGCTGTATTGCTCTCCCAGCAGATATCAGGATGATTGAAATCTCGTATGAGAACCACGGCTTGTGATCTAGTAACTTCTCTTAGTTGCTGGAAGAAAGCCTCATCCATCTCATCCTCCTGGTCTGGTGGTCTATAGCAGACTCCCACCACGACATCAGCCTTGTTGCTCAAACTTCTAAACTTAATCCAGAGACTCTCAGGTTTTTCTGCAGTTTCATACCAGAGCTCTGAGCAGTCGTACTGTTCTCTTACATACAATGCAACTCCCCCACCCTTTCTGTCCTTCCTGAACAGTTTATATCCATCCATGACAGTGCTCCAGTCATGTGAGTTATCCCACCAAGTCTCGGTTATTCCAATCACATCATAGTTCTTTGACTGTGCCAGAACTTCCAGTTCTCCCTGCTTGTTTCGCAGGCTTCTTGCATTTGTGTATAGGCACTTAAGATAACTCGCTGATTGTCCCACTTTCTCAGTATGAGACAGGAGTCCTCCCTTCTTGCACCCTCCTGGTTGCGCTAGTTCGCGGAATCCCATTTCCCCGCTTACCTCAGGGCTTTGGTCTCCTTCCCCCGGCATACCTAGTTTAAAGCCCTCCTCACTAGGTTAGCCATCCTGCTTGCAAAGATGCTCTTCCCTCTCTTCGTTAGGTGGATCCCGTCTCTGCCTAGTACTCCTCCTTCTTGGAATACCATCCCATGGTCAAAGAATCCAAAGCCTTCTCTCTGACACCACCTGCATAGCCATTCGTTGACTTCTAGGATTCGGCGGTCCCTACCTGGGCCTTTTCCTTCCACAGGGAGGATGGACGAGAACACTACTTGCGTCTTAAACTCCTTTATCCTTCTTCCTAGAGCCACATAGTCTGCAGTGATCCGCTCAAGGTCATTCTTGGCAGTATCATTGGTGCCCACGTGGAGAAGCAGGAAGGGGTAGCGATCCGAGAGCTTGATGAGTCTCGGCAGTCTCTCAGTCACATCGTGAATCCTAGCTCCTGGCAAGCAGCAGACCTCTCTGTTTTTCTGGTCGGGGCGGCAAATAGATGGCTCAGTCCCCCTGAGCCATCTATCCTTCATCCTATACTCCTGCCTTCCAAGTACCCTTTTTCTTTACAGTTTCTCAGTTTCTTTGTGGCTTCTGGATAAAGGTGGTTTGTTTGTTTTTTGTTTTGTTTTGTTTTTGTTTTTTAAAGGTTACATGCTTTATTTACATTGTACATATGCTTAACCAATAGTGGATGGAAATAATTGCAGATATGTCTTCATTTTAAGTATATAAAGGTATTGAAAGTGAGTAATAGGAACGCTGTCAGAATGGAATGACCCTAACACAATTTGTGATGGCCCATCCATTGCAAGCTTTATTTATTGTATACAAGATTAAAACGCCACAGATTAAGAGTACATTGAATACTCCCGATCTGTTAGAATTGCCCCCAAAAGAGGTTATTTTAGCTGTGTACTGTAAACTGCTTGGTTACTAATTAATAGAAAACCTGCTGTCTGTGGAAGCTGCAAATACATATGTGCATGAGAGGAAAAATAACGTGTTGTAGACCCTAGGGAGAATTAGTGCCAGTGAAAGTGTCAGGAAGAGCAATGGATCCAAATGAACTGGACCAGTTTTTTAACCAGTGCATTTTTTTAAACCAGGTACTGTATTTATGATCATTCAGTGTGTTTAAAAGACAGATCCCCTCTTTTCTATTCATTGTTTGTCTTGCTTTGTTCATGTAAAATTGACACAATTGGGTCTATTATACTTGATAACCTTGTTTGGTAATTATGATTAGGTATTCTCTGCATCTCTCACTGATAACCTTAAAGCGCTTCTACTCCATGTGATTTATTTAAATGTTAATAAATTATACATTTCTGGCACTTTAGTAATTCATGTGAAAATTATTTGGAGTCAGCTCAATATAATGTACTTCTGTGTGGTCTCTTGTGACCAAAAATATGTCAAACAACAATTTCATCCACTCTTCAGTTTCACATTTTAAAGTGACTTTGGGTGATCTGTAGGTCAGAAAAAATTGAACATTTTTTAACTGAACATGTCTCAAATATTGAAATCCATTTTATTAATGGGGTAGAACTTGTTTTCATAGTATTACATAGACCGTATTTCTTAATATTATAGGTCTTGATGGCTTTTTTGGCTTAATTTGTGTATTGTATAATGGAAATTTTAACAGGAGTGCAGGAGGATTGACCAAACAGAGGGAAACTTCTCCTTACCAAATTTTAATGGGATTTTGGTGAACAATGGTGTTCTCTTAAGTATAATTGCGAACATACCTCTTGGTACAAGGTACAGATTTTTGAAAAGGCATGCAACACTAATTTGACACTGACTGTTCATTTCATTGCTGCAAATTGCAGACAGACGAGCACTCATCAGTGACACTGAATGCAGTGAATTCTAGATTCCCCTCTCCCCCTCTCTCTCAAGGTGATAGCAGATCCTTAGGATCCTACCATCCTTCTCCATCAAGAGAAATTCCTGGTAAATGGAGGATAGTTTCAATAGCAGTGCTCTTTTCTTGCAAGCAGACCTAGTCCTGTCAATAGCCACCCCAGAATTGGGGTGGAGCTTTGTTTGCCCTGAGTAAAGAACTGTTGCTGCTTCCTGCCCCATGTGAGCAAAAGTGGCACATTCTAAACTTACTAAATCATCTAAACATGTCACTATTCAGTAGTATCAATGGATGCCATGTGTTGCTGGAGATAAATGCTGCTCCCTGGGACACATCCAAGTTAAACAGACTTCTTAAGGAAGTCCAATTGCAGTGGTATGTTCCATATGGCTACTGGGGGCACCCATCTACCTGTATTCAACTCCCAGCTACCCAGGGAAAAGAGCCACTCACCTCAGTTCTTTTTAGTCCCCCTTTGAGCAGAAGAGGGAAAAATTGCATGACTAGTGATAGTGCTGCTTATGGAAGACAAATGTCAGTGCTGCTACTTAATTGTTTGTATTTAATCTGCATTCAAATGGGGGGTCCTCTCTGTGTTTTACAAATAATATTGTTTTAAAATAAAATGCTGCACACTGACCCAGGTGTGCTTCTTGCTCAGTTATGGTTCAGTGAGCCGACATGCTGTCAGTGGTTCACTTAGTAGGTTGGAGAAGGGCTGGAATTTTCTGAGAGTTCCATAACGCGCATGCATCTGCCAGGACCCAAACACAAAGAACCTAAAATGAGTGCATGACGCTTAGCAATTTTCCTATCCGATGACATGGTAGCTCTAGTCAGCCAGGAATCTGTCTGTTTCAAAGTATTAAAAAGTCCTTTATACTTCTGGGTTTTAGCCTCATTTTCTGTGGGGACTGAAAGTATGAGAGCACCAACTTTTCATGTTGGGATGGGGAGGGAAGGTGGGATTTAAAGGTAGCTAACTTTCAAGCTCTACCTGCTTATGATGCTCAGTACAAAATCAAAACAACACCTGCTCTGGTCTTTACCCAGGGCAATGTGATTGCCAGTTCAGTTCTCCTAAAGATTCTCCCTTCGGCTGGACATGCACGAAGTCAGTATTGAATGGAAGTGAGCCCTTCTACCTAGACAGTATTTGTATCTCCTCACTGGAAGATGAATGGAAGTGAGCCCTTCTACCTAGGCAGTATTTGTATCTCCTCACTGGAAGATGAATGGAAGTGAGCCCTTCTACCTAGGCAGTATTTGTATCTCCTCGCTGGAAAGTGTAAGTGAAACCTAATGGGACACTAGGCAGAGCTGGTTATGCTTCCTGGAGTTAAGAAACACTTTCCATTGTCAGACCCTGGTTTCAATTTCTTACAACTTTGCCAAAGTTTTTCAGGCAGAAATTGTCCATGGTTGGTGTCTGCCTGTTCTGGGGAAAGTTAGAGGAAAAATACTGTTTTGCCTATGAGAAATCCTTAGCAGTGTTTCATTGAAAAGCTCTAGCACCTCCATGCTAGGGCTTGAAATTTGGAGCAAGGACTTTAAATTGGGCTGGGAGGCCACCCCCATGTTAGGGATGTACCCTCTGCCGTTCATGCAAAAATCCACCCAAGTTTGGCCAATTGCTAAGCCTTTGAGCATTGCAGTTCATACATGCTCAGAAGTTGGTTAGAAGCCGGCAACTAAATTCTCCCAAGAGATCGAATAACTGGGTATGTTCCCTATCCCCAAACATATTGACTCCATTGAGCATGCACTGTCTTCTCAGAATGACTGAGCATGCTCCATCCCAAGGCTACTGCAAGGGCGGAGACGGACTTCCCTGTAATGGCTCTTGCTGTCTGCTGGGACTGCTATGGTGCCAGGTACTGGACCAGAGAACAGGGAGACTCTCTGTTCACCCTGACTCCTCCCTTCCAACCTCCCTCTGCATTCGAGAGGGGGCCAGGCAGGGACCAGAGATAAGGAGGGAAATAATAGGAGCAGGGAGGCACAGGACATGAAGGATCTGAGAGGGACAGGATGAGCAGTGGTTAGTACCACTAGAGGGCACTCCCCTCTAGAACGTAACATTGAACCCAGGACGCTCCGGGAAACGTTTCTCTACTTTCAGCAAACGATGGAAGTCCACTCGCCAAATGTTTCGCCGAGCCCCTTAGAGGGGGATGAAACAGAGGATAACTACCTACTACTGCTGCCGGTGACTCCATCAACTCAAATCTGTGTTATGGATCCTAGAGGTTTCAGTCCTGTTAATGGTCCATGTTGGGGAGGGGTTCAGTATGGTCTCACATAATTGAATTTGTTTTGTTTGCTTTTAAAAAAACTTAACAGAAAAATCACTTTAATGTTATGGTTGCAAAGTCCAGCAAAAATGAGGAAGTGCCAGAATTAATTCTGCTTGTGCAATTGTAATTTGCCATGCATTATGATCAGTTATGATAGCTGCTTATTTTTATACTTTTTTTGCAACAGTAAGATTCTTTTAACATCGTATTTTAATGTAATTATTTATAAACTGCCATAAGTATGCATGGCTCCATTTACACAAAATTCCTTGCAGCTTACAGCATCACAGATTGACTGTCACCTTCACTCTACAATTTGATTTCAGTGTGACTACTCTCAATAACGTACTACTCAATATGAGTAATGTGGTCAGAATCGGGATCTGTAGCTTTAGCTAGAACTCCAGTGATAGCAGCGAGGTGGGGGGAAATGGGACAAGAATCATAGTAATAAGGTCATATCACTGCTTTAGTTTACCCAGTTTGAGGTTTCTGCACTGTTAATGTTTGTTAGGGTTCTGTTATTTTATGGTGAGAGAGGTTGGCAAGACAGGTTCGCTGGTGACCACCTGTGGAACAAGCTAAATCTGCTAGCATCTCTAAGAGCAGTCACTGGAGCGTGGCCTCTTGTCTCAGCCCGCCTTGAGGGTGTGACATTTTGACACAAACCTCAAGAGCTCTTTCTAAAGATGTGCTCACTGGCCTAGTCACTCCCACATCTGGTCTCCAGCAAGCCAGAGAATTGTTTTACTTCGGTGACTGCTCCCTTTAAGACATGTGAAACAGAACAAGAGGGAAGCAAGTGTGAACAGGGGCTACAGGTGAGTGCACTTGAAGGAAAGCACCAGACTCGGCACAATTCAAAGAAGAGAGCTTACTCCCTCTTCCCTTCTAGAAAAATGGCTGCCTCTAATACACACTTAGACCCCACATTCATCAAGTTGTTGATGGACTTACCGAAGTGTCGCTGCCAGTAAGCCAGCCACAAAGCAATGCAGGATTGACGCCTTTTTGCTTCCCTACCCTGAACATCATTTTTTTCACCTTGCACATAGGCACAGACCTCTTCCCCATGCAACATCACTACCGAGGGCAGGGGAATAATGCCAAGCGACAAAAAGTGGCAATATATATGTGTCAAGTTAGAGGAATGTAAGTGTGTGTGTATAGGTGGGGGGGGGCGAGGGGAGAAGTGCTGTCATCTGGGTACAGTATTCAACAGGAGGGAGAAGCTTGGAAGGCGGACATGAGGGGGGGGTAGCCATGACACTGCACAATGACAGCTCCTAAATTGAACAAGTGCTAGTCTCCCTGTATATGACACTGGTACAACCACTCTGAGCTAATCAGTGCAATTGTGGGCACCTTCCCAACACAGCTTGACAAGTAGAAGTATTGTAACAACCCTGTAGAGAGTGCTGGAAAGACTGGTCTGTGAGGGTAGATCTGTATTGAAGGGCAGCTGGGCTAAAGGATGACAGGGAAAGCAAGCACTATAATGGTGTATTGACAAGGCCGGTGTGAAACTAATCTGTGAACCTAAAGCCAAAATTTGAGTTTCTGGCTTGGCCAAGGGGGGGGGGGGGGGAAGGAATAGGTGTGCTCAGAGGTGGACTGGGAAGAGTAAGTAAACTAATGAGGTGAAAATAACTGGGATGGAAAGTGTATGACAGTGACGTCTGGCTAAAATAATCTCTTGGGAAGTGCCAGAAGCCCTGGTACCTGAACCCTACTGGGCAAAATGTTAGAAGAAACAAGGGGGAAGAGACTGAATTGGGGGGGGTGAGGTGGGATTTTTCTCAAGTACCTACTGGTTTTAGGAGCATATGTCCCATTGAAAATCATTGGATGTGAATGGCAATTGGGCCTATGCTCCTATATCCCTTGGGAGATTTTTTCCAAAGCACTTATCTGCTATTTCTGAGCTATAAACCTTTGGCTACCGTGAAAAGGTTCCATTGCATTAATTGCAGCTCTGTAACCAATATAATGTCGTTTGAGACCTTTAGTCTTTCAGGAGGATAGCTGTGCTCAGGAAAGGAAAGAACAGGTGTGTGTGATGTCTGGAAAATGGTGGTAAAAATCAGGGATGTTTGACAGAAGAAGACACATGGAGCTTCTAAAAATACTGTGTGATGCCTGCGACTTGGGAGTGTCTGCAGCGGCAAAGGGAATTTAGCTGGTGTGTGTTCAGCAGACACTGCCAGCTACACGGCCCAGCAGCTTCTGTTCCTTAATAAAACATAGCGAGTGGTGGAGGCGGCTTTGGCTTGTCAGCACTGATCTCATACATGGGATTTGCTGTGGCAGTGCAACTAACAATACACACCCTTTGGCCAGCGACGACTCCTGTTCCCCAAACTGACATAGCAGCCGGTGTGATTTATTTATTCATTTATTTTGGGGTAATTAAAAGCCCTCCGAATGTAAATGTGGAAGTGGAGAGTTTAATGTCAGGTGACAGGATTTCTCCCCTTCCTTCTTTGATTCAAATTTTAATGAAGATTTCAGTGAGCATTAATGTAAAAGGGATGTGAAGGCAACACAAAGCTGAATAATTTTATAGAGCTACAGGGCAGGCATGCACCCAACAGCTATAAGACATCCTTGTCCCCAGTGGCTCTCAGCCAGAGTGGCACTGCTAACTTTTGGGTGGAGTCAGGGGGAAGATGTTACAAATCTTACATAGGAGGGAACATGGTCTGATGGTTAGACATGCAAATGGGAGTCAACTTTGGCTTCTTTCCTCAGCTCTGCCACCGACCTACTGTGGGGAATTGAGCAGGTCTCTCAATCTCTTGCAGATGCAGCTATAACATAGGTCTGGTTTGGGGCAGCCTAACCTAGTCTTACAGAACTAGTTTTGAGATCACTAGGACTCTAACCTGGTTTAAAATCAGGTTAAACAGACAGATGAGTTAGAAAGATTTCCCAGTATAGACAAGCTCTAAAATTCCTCCTGTTCTGCAGGAACTCAGTGGAATTAACCCTGCAGCACAGGTGGAATTCCAGTGCTCCAGGATTTAATAAATGTTTGTAAAGTTCTTATAAGCTGTCTGAATATAGAAGCCCAGAGCACCAATCTATCAGCTCCTTGGTGAGGAAGGTTTGAAATCTCTCCTTAAATCACAAAGGATAACATTTTACTGAAGTGAAAACCCATTTTCTCCTCTTGCTGGTCTACTGTTTGTGAGAAATATGAAATCAATATGATTTGAATATCACACTTTGGCATACATACGTGACGATCTGAACTTGCTTTCGCAATATTGTTAGAATGAATTTTGCCCCCAGCCTGGAAAAGCATTTAATCCCTGGAGGGTGTGAATGAAAGCATGTTCTCCTATTACGTACTTTTGTAGTGACCTCCTTCGGCTAATAGCTGCAACAGTATTGTCTAGCTCCACAAGGAACTAGAGAGAGGGTTTTGAAGAGGCACAGTATGTGTATGCGCACTCAAGGGAAAACCTTCACTCATGAAGCAATCTTCATTATAGCTGACTCTTTTTTTCATAAAATAAATGATTGCAGAACGCCTGGATAAATTGCCCATCACTGAAGTCTGGCAATATTTCAGCCCATTGAAGTAAAAGACAAGATCACTTGTATTATTATTTTTTTGTCGTAGTGCTCTAAACTATAGCTTTGACATCTAACTCTTTGTCTAATACATTAATTATGCTTCGATGTCCTTCCCCTTCCCCCAAAACCAGGCCATCCATTTTTCAAGTGTATTCTGGTAGGCAAATATCTAAATAGTAGCATTTGCAGGCCCGGTTTTAGAAGTAAAATTGATTTCACCAAGACGGAAGCACAGTTTGAAAATCAGGCCCTAAAACTTGTTAAAGCATTATTTTGTCTTTGTTGACTCTATGTATAGTCTTTTCATTTGAAGACCCAGTAGTGGATATTCAGTTCTAGGATTGTGGTTCAACACACTAGAAGTGCAACTACAAGATTTATTCTAGTACCCAATCCTTGAGTTTGTATTTGAAGAACCAAAAGCTAAAGTTCTCCATTTTCCCCTTATGTTTTCCTTTCCTATTTCCCATTTCTACAAAAGGATGAGCCAAAGACCAATGAAGTCAATGGAAAAACATCCATTGATTCCAGTAGGCTTTGAGTCAGGCCCTGTACTACTTTCCAGTCTTTACCAGGTCACCAGCATAGAAACGGCAGAAGGTAGCTCTGAAAATCCAGCTGGTTAAATGGAATGGAGAGATGTGCCAGTGGCTGCCTGCTGAGCCTGATTTGTAGGTAAATCAAACATGCCATCAAAGATCTTCAGCATCTAAGGACGACCAATAATCTTTGTTGGGCATTCTGTAGTGAAAAGAATGGGGGAAGAGCATTCTGCAAGGGAGAACAGACAGACAACAGGAAGGTGTATTGTCTTCTGGTGCCAGGTGATGACACTCTAAAATAAGCTTCTGAAGTTAGCAAAGATCCACTTGTGCTGGTGCACATTGGCACTAATGATACTGCATCGTGAGATATCTCACCCAATATATGGAATTCAGAAGGGTGCTGAAGGAGAAGAATGCCCAAGTAATCATCTCTAAAATCCTTCCTGTTCTCCAAGTGAATTAAGCAAGATGAAGAATCCATAGCTAGGTAAGTGGTGTAAGCTAGCGTGGTTTTGATTTTGTGGAACATTCGTCCATCTTTTGTACGGAGTAGGGGCTGTACATTTTGGATGACATCCATGTCAGTACCACCATCTTCTCAGGGATAGTTTGCCTAGGCCGGTAGTTTTCAACCTTTTTTCATTTGCAGACCTCTAAAAAGTTTTGAATGGAGGTGCCAGACCCCTTTTGAAATCTTAGCTGTAGTCTGTGGGGAAAACCACTGGGCTAGATGAGTCAGGAGGGCCTTGGACCAATAACAAGGAGAGGATGAAAAGTGTGAACAAATAAGTACTCATTTAGCACAAGAATGTTAACAAAATTAATCAAGGCACCATAGGATGTTGTTTAATTGCTGATGCACCAATGCTCAGAACTTGGGTAATAAACAAGAGAAATTGGATTTCTGAGCATACATTTGATATATATGGTATAACTGAGGCCTGGTGGAACGATTTTCAAGATTGGAATGTTACAAACAATTATAACCTGTCAGGGAACAATTGAGTGGGGAAAAGGAGAGGGGAGGAGTAGCAATCTGTCAAAAAAGACATTGGTTCTTTCTGACTCACTGACATCTTTGAAGAAAATGATCATGAATGCTTATGGATCAGTGTCCTAACAGGTAAAGCACAAGATGGGGGCATTACCTGGTGTCCACTACACACCACCAAATCACATTAGTGAATAGGCTTATTGGCTCCTTAAGCACTTGCCTATAATGAGCAGGAAAATAGCTTTGTGATCATGGGAGACTTCAATCTTAAATGTTAATGCTGGGCGGGGGGGGGGGGGTTGGGTTAAGTCAGTCTTTGGAACATCGTCTGTTCCAGCAGATGGAGAAAGCTAATGTTGTCCCTTTTACTCTATAAATATTTACACATCTTGGGTAGTTTATAGGTCTGCCAATATTGGAATGGCTGATAGTGGACAATCAATATAGGTTTATGGAAAATAGACCTTGTCACACTTAAGCTATTTGTTTTAGAGTTCAAGTTTGGTTGATAAGTAATAATGCTGATGTAATATGTATAGACATCTGTAGGCGTGGGAGCACTCGCCCGGTGGCGCCTCCAGCTGGTCGTTTGGGGAATTAGCGGTCGTCCAGCCCCACGGCGCCCCCTGCCGGGTGGTGTCCACATCTGCTTTGGGTAGGCTGACGCTGGCCGGGGTCCCCTTTCAGCGGCAGCTCGTTTCTCCGCAGTCGAGGAGGTGACTTCCTCTGGGTGGGGTTCGTACCCGGATAGCTAGTCGATATAGTCGGTAAACGGTGGCGGGTTCTGACCTGGGCTTCCCGCTCAAGCGGCCGGTACAGGTATTCAGTCTCTCAGTAGATACCTAGCTTGGGTCGGGGCCTCTCGCCTCGGCAGCCAGTTGATCCGGTCTCTCAATATATATATCTGGCTCAGGCCGGGGCTTCCCACCTCGGCAGCCAGTTAGTGCAGTCTCCTAAGCCTATAGCTGGCTCAGGCCGGGGCTTCTCGCCTCGGCAGCCAGTTAGTACAATCTCTTAAACCTATAGCTGGCTCAGGCCAGGGCTTCTCGCCTCGGCAGCCAGTTGGCACAGTCGCTTCGCTTATATCTGGCTCGGGCCGGGGCCTCTCGCCTCGGCAGCCAGTGGGCACAGTCTCTTAGCTTATCTCTGGCTCGGGCCGGGGCTTCTCGCCTCGGCAGCCAGTTGGCATGGGTTACTTACAGTCTCTGTCGGCCCTCACGGCTCCGTGCTCTCCGGGGTCCACTCCATTCCCTGCTCTTTCGGGTAGGTGGCCGCCGGGACGCCCGGCCAGTCGTCCGCGGGGGATTCAGCCACCTGTCCCTCGGTCCTGCCGGCGGCTCCCGCAGGGTACTCAGCCACGGGGGTTCCGGGCCAGCTGTTAACGGCTGTGGGAGACGCGGCCGCCGAGGCCTCCGGGTCGTCGTCTCCAGCCCCGGGGTAGGTGGCCACTGGAACGCCGGGCCAGTCACTCCCTGCCGTGGGGTCGGGGCCATCTCTCGGGTCAGTGTCCGGGCGGGGAGACAACCACTCGGGCTGCCCGCTTCCCTCCTGCCCCTGTCCGACGCCATCTTGGCGTCCGGCCCCGCCTCTTGTATTGCCGGGTCTCCGGCTGTACTTCCGGGTCGGGGGGCGTGTCCGTCTCGGCTCCGCCGCCCATGGTGGGTCTCCGGCGGGTTGGCCCTCCCCCTCGGAGGGGGGCCACCCGGGCCCACTACAACATCCATAAGGTATTTGAGTTGGTACCATCATTTTGACAAAGAAATTAGAATGATGAACAATCATTACTGATAATTTGCAGATGAGACAAAAACTGGAGATATGAGTAAATTAATGAAGAGGATGGGTCACTGATAGAGTGATCTGGATTGCTTGGTAAACTGGGCACAAGCAAACAATGTGTTTTAACGCAGTCAAGTGCAAAGTCAATGTATCTTATAGCAGAGAACATAGGCCATGCTTAAAGATTAAGGGACTCTATCCTGGGAAGAAATGACTCTGAAAGAGACCATCCACCAGGATCATCAGCTGAACATGAACTCCCAGTGAAATGCTATGGCCAAAAGGACTAATATGATCCTTAGGGGCATAAATGGAAATTTGAGGAAAAGGGAAATCATTACCTCTGGTGCAACTGGTGCTGGAATATGGTTTCTACTTCTGGTGTCTACAATTCAAAAAAGATGTTGACAAATTGGAAAGCATTCAGAGAAAAGCCATGAGAATGGTTGAAGGACTGGAAAACATGCCTTTTAGTGATCTGTTTGTTAAACTAAAGAGAAGGTTAAGGGTTGATTTGGTCAGTTTATAAGTATCTATCTGTGGAACAGAAATTTGATAATAGAGTGCTCTTCAATCTAGCAGATGCAAGTATAACAAAATCAATGGCTGGCAGTTGAAGCTAGATAAATCAGTAACAAGGGTAATGAACAATTGGACCAACTAACCAAGGATTATGGTAAATTCTCCATCACTGGAAACTTTTAAATCAAGAGTGGATGTTTTTCTAAAAGATATAGTTTAGTTGAAACAGGGATTGATTCAGGTAAGTCGTATGGCCTATGTTATATAGGAGATCAGACTAGATGATCACAATAATACCTTCTGGCCTTATAATTTATGAAGCTATGGTATATTACTGCTTTATAGTATTTCAGTACAACACATAGATTAAGCTTTTTCAAATAGAACATGGCCTTGGAACAGACTGGGATCTTACCTTTGTATTCCAGCATTTTAAAACTGTAATTGCAGGTAAATAGAGGACATTTGGGTCCTGATGCATTTCACCTAATTGTAATGAAGTAGACTTTTCAAAGTTATTCTTTCACCCCTTCATATTCATCAATATTGCCTTTATAGTGATACATCTGTTTGGCTTTGGTGATTAGCAGAAACATTAGCAGACCTATGGTTTCAGGACATGAATAATTAATGTTTGTTCCTCATTAATTTCTTGCGAAACAGTCTTGTTAGACTACATTTAGAAGCATTTCTAGAATTCAGAGCAAATATAACAAGAAAGATCTATCTGACTACTCTTAAGAATGCTGCCTTTTTAATTCCTGGAAAACACTGTCATCTTGTATCTTAAATGGCAGAAATAGGTTTTTTTATTCTTAACAAACACCAATGTGAGATTTGTTACAATTTTAATTTTAGGGGAAAATACAAGAAACAAGTTCTATTATTCATGCACATTACAAATGTGTACAACAAAGACCTCCCAGTTAGAATGAATGATCTGGTATCTTGCATTCCTCCTACTTTAAATCAAAATCTTGTTTACTGTAAAATTCAAAAATGAGACTGCATCAGTCTTTCAAATGCTCCTTTTAGGAAAAAAATGTTTTGGTTACTTTTCATAAACATTTGTGTAGTATGGCATTTTGCACTTTCTGGTTTGGCCAGAGTGTTTGCTAATGCAAAAGAAATTAATTTGGCATTTTTAATTTAGGATTAATATGAAGCAATACAGGTTCAATCTCGCTACTAATTAATTCATTCCACTACCCTGCTACTGTAAATAGTTCCCAGCATCTCCATAAAGTAGCATACATTGTGTGTGTTGTGTTTTTTCTCCTACTTTTCCATATTCCCAAAACTGGTAAGAAGTAAGAGTAAAGGGAGAAACTTTCCATAATTCTCACATGTAGAGTTTTGCAGCATGTTCACTGTATCCACAAACCTCCCTAAAATTTCAGTCTGTTCCTAGAGCTCAGACCAGCCACTCGCATTGCCATAAGAATTGAAAGTCTGGGCATAGGCATGCAAAGGTGCATCTCTCTTCCTGTTCTGCTTCAGCTTCATTCTAGATCTTTGTCTCCATGGTACCTTCAGCAATAGTTCCTATTTTACTAGAGAAATGTGGCTGGTAAATGACAAAGGTGAGTCTGTTCTCTTTTCTGGATAAAACTCAAATTGTTCCTCTCCCTGCAAGGCATGTTTCAATGGCATGTTTTATTCATGAGCTCTGGGGGGAATTTTCACAGACACAAAGGGTGCTCAGGCATCCAGTTTCTGGTGACCCTCAGTGGGAGTTGGTGCCTAGCTCCCATTTGTGCCTTTGACAATCTCAACTGCCTGACTGCATCTGAAAAATTCTCAACTCTGTGCTCCAAACTTCCTCATCAATGGCCGTAAACTTGTATTGATGTGTGTGTTTATTAGCAGCAGTACTTTGTTTATGGGCCCCTGGACGTAGAGTGAAATAATAACTGAGCACCAATTAATATCTAATTGCTCATCAAATTTTAATTTTGCTTTGCATTGATAGAGCCCTTCATTTACAAAACATTCCTCTTTGTGCAGAGCAACCTGTCCAAGTGACCCACCCATCTTAGATTTCTGCTGTGAAGTGACTCCAAAGTTATATCCCCAACATATACAGTACAATTCTCTTCTGTTCTTATTAACAGGCTCACCATTCAGCAAGGGGCTTCGATTTGTGCTCATTTCAGATAAGTTGAGCTGTATCAGTTACCAGCATCGTTATTTTCGATCTCTCTGCAAGGTGGCATAAAAATATGTATCATATCTCATTAGTGGCTTTTTCTGTTCCTTGCAGTTCCCCGGAGTGCTGATGTATTATGAAAAAAAAATAAGAACAGTCATTCACATAAAACAAAATAGCTCTGGCTTTCCCTGGTTTGGGGGACTAGTTGGCTCAGTGGATTAAAATGGACTCTGGATCCTTTCACCACTTGACCACCAGTTTGAATCCGGCCCAGCCTGTCAGGGACAAAGTTACCTCTAACCAACAGCATCATAGGATAAAGTATATTGGCGCTGTCCGCCCCATTTCTAGTGGACACGTGTTCTCATTTCACCTTTTCCTGACACCACCATAGCTGGACATTTTGTTGGCAGTTTCAACAGAGCCCAAGGACTAAAGGGATGTGCAAATTGAACCCCTCTCTCACCTGCAAAGGGAATCTCTCCTTGGGATGCGGGGCAGCTTGCATGGCTGTTGCCAGTGCCCTACCTATGCTATGAAGAAACAGGACTTTGGAGCTGTCAATCCGTCTCCCACCACCACAGAATTCTCTCCCAGATTCCCCTGTTTCTTCGCCTACTTAACATTTGTATTTTGCTAGTGCAGGTGTTGTACAAACATGGAGTAAAGGACAAGTCCTTCCCCAAAGAGTTTACAGCCTAAAACACAAGACGTACCAGCTGCATGAGACAAAAATATGAGTGTGGAACACAGTAACAAACACAGACTAATTGTGTGCACAGTTCTTCGCCAGTCAGCCACAGGATTTCAGACAGACATCACCAAAACCGGAAAGGCAATTTGCCATTCACAGGAGGGAAGTAAATTATGGCCAGACTGCATCAGTGTGTGTCAGAGGATAGAGTAGCTTTCAGTTATTGGTGGAAGCCTGCTATTGCTCACACTATCCATTTTGACAATGACTGCTGAATTATATGGCACATGAAGATATGTTGCCAGAACAGATCAATACTGCTGACGAGATGGGTACTTACTGGAAACTTCTGCTTAAGAGTCTTACTACTTTGCCTCAATTACATGCTCTGGCTTCCCCTCCTCCCCCACCTCAAATCTCATTGAACAGAATTATCTAACTCTACAGTACCTGCTCCCGCAGAATAGCTTGGAGAAGATACGTTCAGCTGTGCCGTTTTCTAATTTACTAATCTATTTTTAATTCTGCTGTCTCAGATGAGAAATTAGCAGATTAGTTGTATTGCAAGTAGAACATGTGGGCCCTGATAAGGTCTCTTTGAATTACTCTGTTGGCACAGAATGACCCTAGTTGGGAAGCTGGAGTTCCCAAGTGCTGTAACACACATAATGGGCTCTGTCACCCCTTTCCCATGTAAAATGTTGGATGCAAGTGGCTATACTCCAGCAATTCTTAGCCAGTATAATGACATTGAGATGGGTGTCAGTGTTGGTACAAGTTAGAGTAGCCCCAGCCCCTTGGCAAGAGGCAGAAGAGCACAGAAGTAACATGCTGCCAGCTTTGTCCCTCACCTCTTTGTCAATTGTCAGTCACAGTTCAGCAGGACTCAGGGACAAGTTTATTTAATTTTAATTATTGTATGACCTACATTTATTTGATATCACGACTTGACACTAGACAATAATTCTTAACGTTGAATTAATTTATTTCTGAAATCTAGTAACATACATTTCATTCCCTGTTCCTACAGCATCTTAGTAGTAATTAACTTAAAGATCTCCAAAAACAGCAAATTAACTCAGCCAGGCCTCATCCTCCTCACAAATCCACATTCATCAACTCTACTCCAGTTGAAGCAAAATTTTCAAACACAGTGCCCCAAATTTTAGGCTTGTTGAACTGTGTGCACTCATTCATGTACAGAACATTGCGCCTCTGCAAAGGTTACATGTACTAAGCCTGTGGTTGCATATGCAAGCAGGTTTCTGTGTTTTTGCTAAACAGAGAGATGTGTAATCAGTGCTTTTTATACTTGCAAACAGGAAGAATTATTGCAACCTGTTTGTACACAATTGGAGTGTGAACAGATATGTGACTCAAAGGCATATACAGTACCTCAAATCCCCCAATTTTTTTCAAATACTCATTTTCTAGCTTTGATAAAGTTATCCCAGTTTGTAATCTGTTATTTCTTGCATCTTTTTTTGTTTAATGCTGTTAATCTTGTAGTTTTTAGGGACCTGATCTTTCATTTAACAATCTTTTGAACGGTTTAAGATTAGCAGCTGTGTTAGTCTGTATCTGTAAATAAAACGAGGAAGACTTCGTAGCACCTTAAAGACTAACCAGTTTATTTCATCATAAGCTTTCGTGGGCTATAGTCCACTTCATTGGATGCATAGAATGGAACAGAAGTAAGATGCATTTAGAAAGAAAGTTGTACGTTAGCATACCAATTCTAAGAGGCTGTTTAATTTAGATGGGCCATTATCAGTAGGAGAAAAAAATACCTTTTGAAATGGATTTCTGTCAGGCAGGAGATAACACCTATTGAAGATAAATTAACAAGGGAAATGCAATCAATTAGTGTAATGAGAGAACCATTCACAAGTTCTCTTAAGCCCTTGGTTTATTGTGTCCAATTTGGAAATTAATTCCAGTTCCTCAGTTTCTCATTGGAGTCTGTTTTGGAAGTTTTTCTGTTTCAAAACTGAAACCATCAAATCTTTAATGGAATGGCCAGGAAGACTGAAGTGTTCTGCTACTGGTTTTTGAATGTTATGATTCCTGATGTCAGATTTGTGTCCATTTATTCTTTTGCGTAGAGACTGTCCGGTTTGGCCAATGTACATAGCAGAGGGGCATTGCTGGCACATGATAGCATATATCACATTGGCCGGTGTGCAGGTGAATGAGCCTCTGATGGTATGGCTGATATGATTAGATCCTATGATGGTGTCAGTTGAATGGATATGAGGACAGAGTTGGCATCAGGCTTTGTTACAAGGATAGGTACCTGGGTTAGTGTTTTTGTTGTGTGGTGTGCGGTTGCTGGTGAGTATTTGTTTCAGGTTGGGGGGCTGTCTGTAAGCGAGGACTGGTCTGTCTCCCAAGATCTGTGAGAGTGTGGGATCATCTTTCAGGGTAGGTTGAAGGTCTTTGATGATGCGTTGGAGAGGCTTAAGTTGGGGGCTGAAGGTGACGGCTAATGGTGTTCTGTTTGTCTGTTGGTCCTGTAGTAGGTGGCTTCTGGGTACTCTTCTTGCTCTGTCAATCTGATTTTTTTCAATTCCCCAGGTGGGTATTGTAGTTTTAAGAATGCTTGGTAGAGATTTTGAAGGTGTTTATCTCTGTCTGAGGGATTGGAGCAAATGTGGTTGTATCTTAGAGCTTGGCTATAGACAATGGATGGAGTGGTGTATCCTGGATGGAAGCTGGAGGCAAGTAGATAAGTGTCGCGGTCAGTAGGTTTCCGGTATTGGGTAGTGTGTATGTGCCCATCATTTATTAGCACAGTTGTGTCTAGGAAATGGACCGCTTGTGTGGATTGGTCCAGGCTGAGGGTGATGGTGGGATGGAAATTGTTGAAATCATGGTGGAATTCCTCAAGGGCTTCTTTTCCATGGGTCCAGATGATGAAGATGTCCTCAATATACCACAAGTAGAGTTGGGGAATTAGGGGACGAGAGTTAAGGAAGCGTTGTTCTAAGTCTGCCATAAAAATGTTGGCATACTGTGGGGCCATGGATTCCCCTTTTCCAAATCGCGCTTTCCTCTCCCTGGGATAGAAAGCAGCCAAAAGCCTGCTTAAGAAATCTTTCTTCTGACAATTTCTAAGCCAGAGCTCCCAAGTTGCTGGGAGGGTGTTGATCTGAGCTAGATTTACTTCGAGTCCCAGTGCAAATGGGGGGTGGGGGTGAGGTCAGGATTAAGGGAATCCTCTCTCTTGGGTCTCACTGGCTTGTGAATTGACAAGTCAGAGTCAAGAGCCCTAAGCAATCTGTGCAATTTATGCATAAGGCAGGCTCTGTTGCATTAATACACTATCCCAAAAGAGGCTTCCACCCCACCCCTGTATTTTACAACTTCCTCTAATGCATATCTTCCACACACACACACACACACACACACACTATTTGTTTCTTACTCTAAACATTCATTTCATGTCATTCCATAACACATTGCATCTTCCAATGCCTTCCACCAAAGATTTCTATTAAAGATTACTTCCTTAGCTAAACTCTCATTAAGTTCACATAAAGACTGAGTTAAAACTCCGCAAAACCCCTATATCTCTGTAAACCCATTATATGTTGTTTCCTTCAACCATGCACGGTGGCTGATACATAATTGAATCCTGCGTGTTTATACTCCACAAACTTCCCCTCTAGGGGACCCGTTTGCCTGAAAGTCTGCTAATGTGCAGGCAATCCGCTGCTGCTGCTGTAACTTAGCAACTTTCCTTGGGCTTTGTTAAATTGGGCTGTTCAATCTCCTTAATGAATGAGAGAATCAAGCCAGGTAATTGATGCTTTGCCGTTTAGCTGATGAATAATTGACTGTCTGGGTAACCTTAGATATTTCCTCGATCAGATTGTTCAGCAGAACAGCTATGTCATACCGTGGGCAGAGTTTCTTGTTCTGTGATGATGTCAGAAATCTGCTTTCTAAGCCCGAAGTCTAGGGCTAGCTTCAAAAGTCAAAATCATCCTTAGTTCAAAAGGAGGTACGTGTTTTACAGTACATCTTTGGGACCTGACAATGCCAGCAGTAAGATACGGCTAACTTCAGCTCTCGTTCTTACAGTGGGCCTGAAACCACTCAGAGGTTTGTCAGATCCACAACAGAAAAAAGTGCAAGAGAGTAAGAAAAGAACCAACCCACCTTCCCTTGCAGGCTATTGAACGATTACTCTGCTCAAGTTCTCTGGAGTAGGAGGCAAACGCATGCGATTGTGTCTAGACCCAAGCTAGGAAAAGAAAAGGAATAGAAGATCTTTGGCTTTACTTACAAATGGTTTAATTTACACACACATCTTGAAATGTAAAGCATCATATCCTCTTCCCAGAAGGGCTAGACTCGCAAGTAATGTATGCACTAGAATTTGATGCAATTAACATTTTAACAAAATACTGCAGGATGTTTTATTTTGGTGAGGTTCTGGCTTTACATTGGCAAAAGCTGCCTCTGGTATGTTGCATACGGACTGTAGACTGCTGGGGAGGGGGGGAGTTTCTCTCGCTCGTTTTCATGGTAGTTTTGTTCGGAGTTTCTGTCAGGGTCAAACTCAAAGCTGGAGTGAGATCCCTTTGACTGCGCCAGGCTTTGGCTCAGAAAAGGGAGAATGTTATAATCCTTCTTTATATGGCTCCCCCCCCCCCCCCCCAGTCTCTGAACTGTGGTCAGAGAATAAAACAGACGAGTGGGTAAAAAGCCCACTTGAAATCCGACTTTTACCTTCAGTTTTGGAAGGAGTCACTAGTGATGTTTTCTCAGGTTGGGTTGTTTTTTTTCCTTTCCAGAAATACGATTAATTATTTAACAGGAGGTGAATGATCTCTCAAATCTATTGAAGTGACACCTTTTAGGCTGCAGCTACTTTCTGGTGGCGAACCATCTGGACTCTCTTAACTTGTTATTGTTTATCCTTTGGACTTCTCTCCTCTGTTTGTAAGGTGTAACCGCAACAGACGGGGCCAGAAACATCAATATTTTACAGCTTTAATTAAAGCGCGCCGAGCGGCTAGACGAACCAGTCTGGTTTCTTTCAAAACAGGCACATTAGGGGTGGGGGGCTAGGATTGTGACTGTCTGGCAATGAGGGGCTGGGGGAGGAGAAGGGGATTGCTTGGAGCTGAGACCTGGACCCTGCAGCTGAGCTTGTAACCTTTAGCTGGAGTGTCTCCCCCCAGTAGCGCCTTCGTTTTCACAAGGGGCGAGCAGCGGGCGCTAGGAAGCGGGATTCTTCTGTCTCCCTCCCGGACTTCTGGGGTGTCTCTGGAAACGAAGGGTCCGCTCAGTCCACGAGCCTTTAGCACGGGGTGGGGGCTGTGCCTGCACAGAAAGCCTGGCCCAGAGCTAGGGGCGCACTTCTGCGTGTCCCCCTTTTATTTAGTTACTTCGCCTAGACTGTGCCAAAGGAAAAAAAAGAACCCAAAGGCATGAAATTTATCCATCTATTAATTACCTCCAGCATAGCGGGGCTGCCTCGCCATCCAGTGCCACTTTAGATAAAACTTTCATGCCGCTATTTAGGCCCTTTGAAATATAAATGATTTCCTTTAAATTTTTTATCATAAATCAGGGCATGGAGCTATGCGACAACGCGCCGCTTTCCCCCCTGATGGGAGGAAGCTGCTCGAGCTCTCCGCCTTTCAAAGCCTGGTTAATGTTCCGCTTCCATTTGTGCGGCTCTTGGACGTGATGGGAAGTGATGGCACGCCGCCGTCTCTTCATCGACATGTCCCGCGCTTCCTCCCTTCCCCGCCAGCTCTCCGGAACAGGGGAGAAGGGAGCACTTCAGGGCATCAGTGTCACAGGGACCAAAACCTGTTCTTGGCCACAGACCACCTGCGCTGAGAATCCTCGAATATCAGGTGGGAAGGTGTCTCAGGAGGTCATCTAGTCCAACCCCCTGCTCAAAACAGGACCAATCCCCAACTAAATCATCCCACCCAGGGCTTTGTCAAGCCGGGCCTTAAAAACCTCTAAGGAAGAAGATTCTACCACCTCCTTAGGTTACCCATTCCAATGCTTGACCGCCCTCCTAGTGAAATAGTGTTTCCTAATGTCCAACCTAAATGTCCCCCTCTGCAACTTGAGACTGTTACTCCTTGTTCTGTCAATTGCCACCACTGAGAGCAGCCTAGCTGCATCCTCTTTGGGACCCCCTTCTCTTTTCTCTTCTGCAGAGTAAACAAGCCCAGTTCCCTCAGACTCTCCTCACAAGTCTGTTCCCCAGCCCCCTGATCATTTTCATTGCCCTCCCCTGGACTCTCTGTAATTTTACCACATCCTTTCTGTAGTGGAGGGGCTCAAAACTGGATGCAATACTCCAGATGTAGCCTCACCAGGGCTGAATAAAAGGAATAAACACTTATCTCGATCTGCTGGCAGTGCTCCTACTAATGCAGTCCAATATGCTGTTAGACTTTTTGGCAACAATGGCACACTGCTGACTTATCCAGCTTCTCGTACACTGTAATCCCCAGGTCCTTTTCTGTGGAACTGCTGCTTAGTCAGTCGATCCCCAGCCTGTAGTGGTGCATGGCATTCTTCTGTCCTAAAGGCAAGATTTTGCACTTGTCCTTGGTTGAATCTCATCAGATTTCTTTTGGCCCAATCCTCCAATTTGTCTGGGTCACTCTGCACCCTATCCCTACCCTCCAGCATATCTACCTCTCCTCCTCTTCCTCCCCCACCCCCACTTAGTATCATCTGCGAACTTGCTAAGGATGCAATCCATTCCGTCATCCAGATCATGAATAAAGATGTTGAACAAAACTGGCCCCAGGACTGGCCCCTGAGATACTCCGCTTGATACCAGCTGCCAACTTGACATCAAGCCATTGATCACTACCTGTTGAGCATGACAATCTATCCACCTTATAATCCATTCATCCAATCCATACTTTAACTTGCTGGCAAGAATATTGTGGCAGAGCATATCAAAAGCTTTTCTAGAGTGAAGATATATAATGTCCACTGCTTTCCCCATATCCACGGAGCCAGTTAGTTCATCATAGAAGGCAATCAGGTTGGTCAGGCATGACTTGCCTTTGGTGAATTGATGTTGACTGTTCCTGATCACCTTCCTCCACTCCAAGTGCTTCACAATGGTTTTCTTGAGTACCATGATTTATTTCAGGGAGGTGAGGCTCACCAGTCTGTAGTTCCCCAGGTTCTCCTCCTTCCCTTTTAAAAAGATGGGTGTTATATTTGCCTTTTTCCAATTGTCTGGGAACACCTCCAAGTTTTCAGAGATAATGGCCAATGGCTCTGCAATCACATCAGTCAACTCCCTCAGCACCCTCAGATACATTAGATCTGGACCATGGACTTATGCATATCCAGCTTTTCTAAATACTCCTTAACCTATTATTTCACCACTGACGGCTGCTCACCTCCTCCCCATACTATGTTGCCAAGGCCAGCAGTGCGGGAGCTGACCTTGTCTGTGAAGATGGAAGCAAAAAAAGCATTGAGTACTTCAACTTTTTCCACATCATCTGTCACTCCCCCATTCAGTAAGGGTCCCATGCTTTCCCTGACCTTTTCCTTGTTGCTAACACCTGTAGGAAACCCTTCTTGTTACCCTTCACATCCCTTGCTTACTGCAACTCCAGTTGTGTTTTGGCCTTCCTGATTGCACCACTGCATGCTCTTTCAGGGTCTGAAACTCTAGTTGCATGCCATAGTGTTCTCACCTATGTAATGCTTTTCATGGGTTAGGTCTGTGGCTACACCCCCTTCTTCCCACACAGCCTTGGGGTTGCTTAATCTCTCCTGGGTTTTGCAGGGGACACACATCTCTCAATTGTCCTTTCTTGTGGGCCTGATTCAAAGTACCAGGAGAAAAGGGGTTTCCTTTTCCCATTTTAAAGCGCTTTGAGTTCTATTGGTGAAAATCCCCATATAATATATTAGTTTAGTTAAGTTTGGACCCAAACATCTCCCTCATCCTCTTATTACTGACAGCACACTTGGGAAACAATGGTTATAAGTATCCCATGTACACTGAAGAGACACATCCCATAACATACAGAGTTATGTATGGTTTTCTATAATGTCTCATTTAGCATCTTTCCCCTTCATTGTGCTCCTTGTTGGTGGCTCTAGCAGCTGGATATGTATAAAGCTGGATTGTGAGCTTTGAGTATCTGCTATTTTTCTTGGAGGATGATGCAACATATATTTCTAGTCATTAGTTTGATTGGATTCACCTGCTTCTACAGCCAGAATTGTGGTACCTCTGGCACATTAGCTTCTGATTACAGAGGGAAAGAGGGAATCTTTAGGACAAAGCTGGGCCTCCAGCTTTCTGTGACCACATTAGGCTTAACGCTTCTGGTTAAAAGTGCAATGAAACTAGTTCATTTTGCTATGATGTTACACCAAATCCCTGTTATGATTTGAGGGCCCTGGAATCTTCAAAAACTTTCAAACTTTGACTAGGTTTCATTCATCTGAGGGACTAGAGATTTCACAGTTGTCCATATATTTAAATCTCCAGACCATCACAAAGTAAAAGTTTGCCAGAAACATTTGAAGAAGTGTGAAGATTTTGAGGATCCCAAATTATAACTAATAAATAGTAAAAGTATGTTTCTTTCAATAATCTCCTTTTTTCTGCTTTTTAAAAAAAGATTAAAGGAAAAGTTGCTTCCAGACTATGAAATATATATGGCCCTGTCATAATTATTATTCATTGTCTAAGCTTATAGGAGCTTAAACCACCTGGGAAGTAATTTAACATCTCTGAGTTTTAGTTTACCCTACCGTACTGTACAATATATGCTGCAGTTTTTAATAGCTATGTTACAGTGGTGCGGTGAAGCTTTGTGAATGCATGTTTGCAAAGTACTTTCAGCTACTCAAAGTGCAACTATTATTCTAATGAACTTAGTTCAGGCCTGGTTCTGAATCTAAGTTCTTGTGGAACTAAGAAATTTCGGGATGCAGGGAGCCACAGGCTGTAAGGCATTCAAGAAGTTGATCTATATTTAACTCTTTCTTGTGTGGGTGGGAGGGAGGGTTCTTATTCCTCCTCAGTTGAAACAATTTCTTAGTTTTAAGGATGAGCTTTAGCTACCATGGTGCTGATAACTGCAGAGTGCACCTGAACTGTCACTCCCTTCCTCCTGTTGTTGTGTAATATGGAGCTGTGTGGTTGGAGTTACCAGGGGCCTGACTTACAGCTCTGGTTTATTGGTAGTTTTGCCAGAGTAAGAATTGCAGGGTGGGTTCTCCAATTAGCTAACCGATGTTAACCTGAAGGCAACCACCCTCAGAAGTTTAAATTTAGACTTAAAATTCGGTTTCCTCTTGCCTTGATGAATGTACAAAGGGGACAGAAGGTTGCCTTGAGGAAGATATGTTACAAAGCTAGCAAGTATCTATTATCCATTTACATTCATTTTAAGAGTTATCACCATTGCACTAGTCCAAGGCAAACTTGAAGCGGATCTTTAAGGAAGGCCCCTGTCCTGGTCAATAGAATATACAAGTGCACAGACGGGTCCACATTAAGGGACCTAATCTTACTCTCCTGAAGTCAGTTGCAGTTCTGCCACTGAGGAAAGAGGAGTTGGTCCTAAATTTGTAAAGAAACCCCACCTTGTCAGGCTTCTGGCAAGCTCCTCCTCATTAACTTTTTGAATGAGGTGAGCAACCTGAAATCTACTCTCCCTGTTGGTGCTGAGTTGCTGTATTGCCCTCTGGACGAATCTATTACAGTTGCCCTAGAGTTTGTTCCCCCATAAGGCACTGGAAATGGAAGAAAGATTTGTCATGATCAAAATAGTATAAATAGCAAGGTTGTGTTTCATGCCATAAAACGCTGTTCTCCCCGCAGCATCGGGGACATCTCCGTAAAGGAAGGATCGCGGCCTATAAATGGCGTTTGGCATTAAAAGTCCTGTGCGGTGAGTTTTCAGATGTCTGGATTGCAAGGGGAAGGAATTATAATAAGGATTACACTGCCTTCGCTAGGTAGGGACGCACATGCAAGCCCCTTAATTAGATACAGAGCAGTCAGCAGCACTGGAGTTTAAATATGCTGTCTTGTCTCTGAGCACCCGATTTAAAATTCTGCAAATGTTTTATTCTGATTGTTTAGCAGAGTGCAGGCTGTAAGGAATCGGTCAGACAGCTTCTCCCTCTCCGTTTCCCCCAAGCTGGGCACATGAAGATCGAAATTACCAGGGAAATTTCAAAGTTCGAGAATTTAAAGCCTCGGTTTTTTAACTGCTGCACTTTCACCTGGGCGTTTCAACTCTTGAGTCTAATCAGAGCTGATTTAAAGGGGGGTCATCTTCACAGTTATCCTTATCTCCCTTCCACTTACCTCAGTGTCTCCCTACTTCTGCTGTGCCCACGGGTATGCGCAAAGCCAACTTTCTTCCATACAGTTGGTCTGATATATAATTGATCTCATCCGTTTTATCGATATCGGGTCCGATTCTGTTCTCGCAGAAATCAATAGGTCATCAGAAAGTTTAAAGAATCCTTAACCTTTCCCTAGGGATTTGAATAAATTTCAAGGCAAGGCCCATCAAGAAGACCAATCACTCCAGGCTAGGGGGAAAATATATAATTTAAACGTCTTTAAATGAGAGAGAGTGTCTCTCTCTCTCTTCGTCCCCACCCCCCTTTTCATCTGGATTCTTAGAAGTCCCTGAAACCTTTGACACCACAAATCATCCATATGGGGTGAAGGAACTTGTTCCTCCTACATGGTTACGCACAGCCAAAGCCGCAAGGTCACAGGCGTCTGGTTTGCCCTTCTCCAAAAACTCCGATCTTCTCCAGGAGCAAAGCTAATTCTGGAAGGGCGAGAAATAATGTGTAATTTACAAACAGGCCCGCGCATTTTTATGAAATGTAGCTGGTCAAACTAAAGTGCATTGCACAGAAACTTAATGCTGGAGTCGGTGATATTTCATCGTCTGCTGCTGGCTTCATACTCCGTCGCTGTTTAAGTGCATTGCGTATGTAGACACAATGCGCTGGTTTACAGCAAACTGGATAACTGCAAACCCAAATGAGTGTTCTCCCAGTTATTGGTTTGGCTGGCTGGATTGTTTGCTCTAATCTTATACCCACTGTCCCTAGCCTTAGCTTTTAGCCGCGCTGCTATACCTGGATTTCACATATTATATTCTTCTTGTGTTGCAGCGCTCCTAAGATTGGAAAAGTAAGTTTGGAAACCGCTGGCTTTACTTTGCAGGACGCTTTTGCATCACCAGAGCCATGGAGCACCTATGCTATGGTGAAAGCCTGTTCCATTTAAAAGAGCACTTAGCCCAGTGAAAGAGGTATGAGATTTTCTCGTCTCAGAATAAAAACGGGGTGGGACAGAACCTAGAACACAATCCCAGACTAACCGACCTGATTTACCACGCTGAGAGAGTGTCCCGGGAAAGTTCACTGTCCCATCTGCAAGGGCCTGCCCCTGCTGGCTGAAGTCAATGAGAGTTTTACTGTTGATTTCAATAGGATCAGCACCTGTTTCCCCTCCCCAGTCCCCAGATTTACTAAGGCTTTTCTGCTCTGTTTGCACATGGACATGAACAGATCGAACCGGGGGACTGTGCATTTTTTGCAGGGTTCTCATCGTAAACCCGTCGGCTGGCACCTGGCCGAAGCAGTTACATTCCTCCAACAGGCCGATTGATCTCACTTCTATGTGGTGGGCTTCCGCGGCAGAACCTTTAGATGACAAAGCGGCGCTCTGTGCATGACACGTGTTTCTCCCAGTGGTTAAGCGTACTACCCCTCTGCTATTGCCCTGCCTGGGACCCCGAATCCCAGAGAGTGCATCCAAGGGAACTGAGAAAAAGTTGGAGGGCTTGCACTAGGATTCTGCATTATTCCATAGAACTTAATTGTACTTTGATTTTAAAACATGAATAAGCATTTTCTGTGAGGATCAGGCGACCTGCATTTAAAACCAACCTCCGAAGAACCCTGCTGCTCCCCTTCAATCAACGCCCGGGTCAGGGCAGAGGTATCTTTCCTCCTAACTGCCTTTGACTCCTAGGGCTACTTTCCTTTTATTCTTCCAGTGCAGCACGCCTGCGCACAGTGTGTGCTGGTCCCATTCCTGGCAGGCGGCTTGTAAGATGAGTGAAGAAGCAGGTGGGGGGAGAGAGAGAGGGAAGCGCTGTCATTGAAAATAGCTCACTTTGACAGAAGCAAGCCAGAGAGACAACCCTGAATCTATGTCAGGGGCTGCCTACCTGCAAGGTGTGCAAAGATGATGGCCATGAACACCAAGCAGCCTTTCACTATGCACCCTGCTCTACAGGAACCCAAGTACTCCAGCTTGCATTCCAGTTCAGAGGCGATGCGCAGAGTTTGCCTTCCAGCCCCGCAGGTATGTAGATTAAGCATAATTACTGCTTTAAGGCACATTTTTTGACAGGCACTTGCTTAATGTTTTTTTCATGTCGCCAGAACAATCGCATATCTCTGAACCTCTCTCTCTCTCTCTCTCTCTTCCCCCCCCCCCTTCTCTCTCTCTTGTCTCTGATCCACATGTCTATTCAAGCAAAGCTGCTGCCTTCATATTAATTTTTATGACCTGAGCTTTGAGGAGGAATCTCTGTGCTTGGAAATGTTTTTTAATCCTGAGTTGACAGTATTCCCCACTGACTCCAATATGCGCATTCTTGCTTGCAGCTCCAGGGCAATATATTTGGAAGCTTTGATGAGAATCTGCTGGCCCGCGCTGAAGCTCTGGCGGCTGTTGATATTGTCTCCCACGGCAAGAGCCATCCGTTCAAGCCCGACGCGACCTACCATACCATGAGCAGTGTCCCCTGCACGTCTACCTCCTCCGCAGCGCCCATCTCGCACCCCTCGGCCCTGACTTCGCATCCCCACCACTCGGTGCACCCGGGCTTGGATGGAGACCTCCTGGACCATATCTCCCCCACGCTGACCGTGAGCGGCATGGGGGGCCCCGACCACACGGTGATGTCGGCTCAGCTTCACCCGCACCACCTGGGCGCCATGGGGCACCTGCACCAAGCCATGGGTATGAGCCACCCGCACCCGGTCTCGGCTCACAACGGCATGTCCTGCATCAGCGACGTGGAGTCGGATCCCAGGGAGCTGGAGGCGTTCGCCGAGAGGTTCAAGCAACGGCGGATCAAGCTGGGGGTGACCCAGGCGGATGTAGGGGCGGCTCTGGCCAACCTCAAGATCCCCGGCGTGGGCTCGCTCAGCCAAAGCACCATCTGCCGGTTCGAGTCCCTCACCCTGTCCCACAACAACATGATCGCCCTGAAGCCCGTGCTCCAAGCCTGGCTGGAGGAGGCTGAAGCCGCCTACAGGGAGAAGAACACCAAGCCGGACCTGTTCAGTGGCAGCGAGAGGAAGCGCAAGCGGACCTCCATCGCCGCCCCGGAGAAGCGCTCCTTGGAAGCCTATTTCGCCATCCAGCCCAGACCCTCCTCGGAGAAGATCGCAGCCATAGCGGAGAAACTGGACCTGAAAAAGAACGTGGTGCGGGTTTGGTTCTGCAACCAGAGACAGAAACAGAAACGCATGAAGTACTCCGCCGTGCACTGACTCGGCCAGGGGCTGGGGTGGGACAGGGTGGGCTGCTGGCTCTTCTAAGCCTGGACTTTTATATATTTTATTCAAATAAAGAGCAGGGATCTCCGTGAGGACTCGCACTCAAACCGACCGACCAACAAAGCCATTAACTTCCCCATCACGCTGATTCTCCCCCCCCCCTTCCCCTTTTCTTGTCCCGTCTTCAAACAAAACAAAACAAAAACAACTTTCTCCTAGTGCCTCCTCGGCTGAAATTCACTTTTGTTGTGTCTGTTGTGCACTAGAGTATAAGCCGCTTGTCACTTTTGGAAGAGTTGGGAAGCTGAGAGGTGGGAGAATTGTCTTGTTGCTAATACAATTGCAATAAAAATAATAAAAGGATAGATTTAAGGGGTAGGGGGTGGAGAGGGGAAATGCCCCTGAGGTGAAACCAGAGGATACATATTTATTAAGATTTGTGAATTATATTTAAAAATAAAAGGCTATTTTCAGAATGTCATGATTATACCCGGAGGTCAAATTCTACTTTTAATTCTAGCTTTTTTTGTGTGGGTCTATATCTCATCGCCTTCTAGACCGGAACGCCTGGTATAGGGACCAATCTTAACCTGAGATACGTGAACAATTGTTTTATACTCCAAAACTTTGGTAAAGAAAAGCAAATCAACCTATTTTTACTCAGCGAAACCCTTTGGCTGCTCTTCGTGTGAATTTTTCTTTCCCCCAACACACACAAAACTATCTCCAAGTAGATTCAAGGTGTATTGCCTAGATTTTTTTAAGTCACCTTTAAATCACGTTCTCTTATTTAGCTGACTCTTTTGGACAAGAGATTAAATTGTGGGAAGAAGTAGTATTCTTGCACTGGTCTGAACACCGTTTTACGTCTCTCAGCTCCATAGATTCCCACCACAGACTTGTACAGTGCACTCGCTTGAGTTTGCAGCCACAGCACTGGGACTCTATCAATGTAGAGACTTGGCGGAATTAACAGTAGCTCTGTAACTTCATGGACTTGTCTGCAATCGCTTCAACAGTGTCTCCACTCGATGTTCTATTTTCCCCTCCTTCTTTTGTTTTAATCCAAGGATCTCCTCCCCCCGTTTTCATTAAAGACTGTATCTGAGTTTTATAGAACACAAAGTTGGTAAGGGTTCTTGTAACATATTGATTCAGTATTTGCAATGAGCTTTCTCCCTCCCATCCCCATGTTCCATATTTTAGTTATTTCATAATTTGTGTGCTTGTGTGTGGTCATTTATTTATTCATTCATTCCTCCGGATAAATTCTGAAACGTTGTTTTCCCTTGGATTAACTTCTGAAATAAATGCTTTATTTTTCAACCCGAATGGAGAATTTTCTTTTCAGAGACGAAAGCAGGTTCGATGAAGCGGAACAGAATATTATAAAATGTGCAGTAATAATAATAAACTTTAGACAGTGCTTTTCCACAGGAGAATGGAGAGGGATTTTTAATGAATCAGCTTTCCTAGTCATCCTTCCCAGTTAACCTGTGATCTTTAGCTTGTATTATTATGACTTGTTTCTACAAGTTGTAAAGTTTCACCATCTTGTTTGTTGACTTTTCCATGTATTTTTTTCCAAGGCGGTCATAATTTCTCTGTCCCAGAAAATGTATTATTTCCAGCTATAAAATGTAAATCACCAGATTCCCATAGATTCCGAGTGTGCGTGGATCTCGTTATGTTTATTCGCTAGTCCATAGGCTGCGCCTATTTCAAGTAATTAAAATTAGGAAAAAACCAATTCCCCTTTGCAAAACAAATGCACCAAAGTTTAGTTAAGTTTTGGAAGGGACGGGGATTTATTCTTCTTACCAGAACAGAGTCCCAGAAAGAATTCCATTATCTAAAAATTAATTTTAAAAAATCGCTCAAACAACTCTCTGAAAGGTTCATTTCTAATGCTGTTTAAAAGAAAAAAGAGGGCTTTTATTTATGAATCCCAGAAGCACCTTAACGATTAAAAATTAATGATCGAAGCCCAAGTATCTTCTGAATATTTCACGGTAGCATTTCAATGAGTGTCAAACATCGAACCTTAGATCAGGGGATCTCTCTCTCTTTCACTCCACCCCAACTCACCCCACCTTTGGGAAAGCACCTTACAAATCCTTCATTTTAATTTTAGGGTTTTAAGAAACTAGAATGCTAAACCTCCCAGAGTTTCCTAGCTCTATTTCTTCCTAATCAGCCCCAATGATTTTTTCCCAATCAAATGTCCTTTAATAATAAATGTCCTTATGCCATTACATTATATTGTGGGTTTTGAAAATTTAAAATAAGGGTGATGCAATATTAATTGGCTATCCTAGTATAAAAAGGGCAGAAAGCAATTCAGGCTGTCTCCTTTCACTACTGTCCACTAGGATTTCAGCAGATACTCTATAAGAGCATGGCTGGGTTTGTTAAAGTTCAGGTAAGATATATTTTAAATATTTGTCTCAACTGTTAAAATCCTTTTAACGTCACCAATTAAATTTATTTGTGGGTTTGTTTGTTTTACAGCCAAGATATCAAGATCAACAAAAACAAAAAGTTGCAGTTGGTGGTAGTTTTTGGAGTTGTCTTGGAATCAATTTAGACAGTATTTCTATGCCAGATCAAATATTTTTGATCCAATAAATATCTGACAAATACACCAACCAGATGCCAGAAACACGAAAACACTAATTCATTTGAAAAGGTGATTGGAGAATGCACCAGCTGCTTCTTTTCCTCTTTTTCTAGCTCGTATGAATTTTACCCCACTCGATACAACTCTGAATTGAGAACATTTCCTAAACCCTCATCGGAGAAATTAAGTTTTTAAGCGGTTTCTTTCCTTCTGGCTTTAGCAGCAAGGCGTTCTGGATTTCAGAACTGGACAGATCATTGTGGCTGCTAAATGCTTTTGTTTGATGTAGGGAACTTTCTCCAAGTTTTCCCCCGGATCTCCCTTTCAGAAGAGATACTTTCTGAAAAAAAACAACCACCCAACCCCTCTCTTAGCACCGCATCTTTTATTTATAAAATGTCTGTTGGATTTTATTATTTTATCAGCTGCCTGGTTTGGAAAGTGCTGCCACTGGCTCCCTGCGCTTAGGCACAAACTGTCTGAGACAAGATGTAATCCTTTTGGAGCAAACGTACGAATGTTGCCTTGAAGGACCTGGGGGCTAAGGCGGCTAGATCTTCTAAGGGCTCCCAGCTGCGGGATGGTAGCAAACCGTCCGCTTGTTTCTAACAACAGAACAAGCAGAGCGGAGATTTGCGGTGTGCTTGCTTTTGGTTGCAATCTCTCTCAACTCGGGGCTAGGATATTTGGGCAAGAAAGTCACTTTGTTCTGGTCCCAGCAAAAGCAGAGTTCACAAGGAGATGTTGCTGGTGGAAAGTTAAAAGATAACACTTTGAAGAGCCCCAGCAGGGTCCCAAGGAAGTGTGTAATCTGTGAGAGTGTGAATAATCACTCATGGGGTAGGATACGCGTGTGTGATCTCTGTGGCTGTGTTGAAGGTGGTTTCTTTACACACCGCTGGAGTTGGTCGGTTCAGACCTGGTACAGCTATCGCCTGCGTCTCCCCCGCTGGAGCGAGATTCAGATAGCCAGGCGTGGCCGGGAATAGCTGGGCGCTAGCGAGCTGTAGGGAAGCTGGGGACTGCGAGAGGCAGGACCTTTGCCCCACTCTCTGGCCAGGTCGCCAGCGCTCCCCACAGCAGGTGCCCGCCTGCACGTTAACAACGACCAGGGCCGGCGACAGGGGGGTACTACGGGTAGAGTTGTACCGGCCCGGACTTTAGGGGGGCCGGTACATAGCTGTACCCGTAGTCATCCCCACTTGTCGCCGGGCCTGGAGAGCGGGGAAGGGGGGGAGGCGGCAGCTCCCTCCGGACGAGGGCACATGTCCCCGGCAGGAGCAGTGAGCCTGACCGGCGGCAGCGGTGCAGTCTGGGGGAGAAAGTGCGTGGGGGGGGGGGGGGCAGCAAGGGCAGCTCGCGCCACAGGACCCTGCGCTGCCGCCAGCTGCTGTCAGCTGGGGGAGCGCAGGCTGGGGGGAGGCTGGGCTTCCCCCCCCCCAGCCGCTGTCAGCTGGGGGGGGGGAAGTGCCAGCTGGGCTAGGGGCCCCCAAACGATCAGAGTAGGGGGCCCCCAAATTTCTGTCGCTGGCCCTGACAAGGACTGTGGACTGGATGAAACTCTCTTTCCCCCCATCTGGTCCCTGGAGCCGGCGCTCCAGCGGCCCAACGACCTCGCTGCAAAGGGAGACGAGAGAATGCGCTCGTCCGGCCCGCACGGCACAAGCGGCGCAGAAGGGGGCTGCCCCGTCCGCTGAGGCAAACGGGGGAGAGGCCGTGAGCGGGAGTTAGAGGCAAACCCCGCATTGCAAATATTTCCATTTGATGCGTAACCAGCCGCTGAGAAGCGGCCTGGGGTCTGCGCAGGAGGTTGGCAGAACCGAAGGGCCGGGGGAGGGGTGAAGAGATCTCACCCCCCTCCCCCACCTCCAGAGGAACCAACTTCAATTTGTTGTGTGGAGAGACCGCGGGAGAGCGGGGTATGTGGGCGGGGGGAGGGGGGATGTTGGTGTTTGGAAATGCCGTGGCGTTGGCTTAGAATAGCGCGCGCCCAAGGCCCAAGCCTGCCGGGCGCTCGCGCTGCCCCCATCCACGCGCCAGGCGCCCTGGGGAGCGGGAAAAGCCAGGGCTCTTCGGGCCGGGCGTGACGGGACACCCGCGCGCACCCGGCCTGAGGCGAATAGAACGTGTCCGAGCGCCTCCTAAGCCCGGCTGGGAAGAAGCGGGTCCGGGCCGATGCTGCTGCCCACGAAACCACCACGGCGCGCGCGTGGACTTCGGCGGGAGCCGGCTAAAGCCCCGTGGCAGGGGAGAAGGGGAAGGCGCTGAGTGACCTGGGTTGTCCGGCTCCGGGGCTGTTCATAACAGGGGCACGTAGGCCACGTTCCCCTCCTGGTTCATTCCCCGCTGCCAGCAGACCCGCACCCCTGTAATTAACCCCGTCCCCCATTCGTGGCGAACGGTACAGGCCTGAGCGACTAGCCGCCAACTTCCCATTGTGCATCGCACCCTCCAAGAGACTGTTGGGCGTAGCCCGAGGTTCTTCGTAACCCTCCTTGGCAGAGCTGCTCGGGGTCCACCCCCTCATCAAGCCCTGCGTGCTTTTATAGGCCCTCGATTGCTACCCAACCCAAACTAATTGCATAAATTCCTCTAGGCCATGTTGCGCTGTAGTGGATCTTGGGAGCTGATCAATTAGTCATTAGACTCCTCCATTAGCTGAGCTTTAAACTCGCTCACATAATGTCTTGTGCCGATTTCCTTGTAATTGAATGAATAAAAAAATACAGTTATTAGCAGGAAAGACAGAAAAATGATGTGGAGCCAGGGTTGTTACAGCCAATATAAAAGCGGTACACTCCGTCCTCTTGGCATGGACTTTCCCAAGTCGCTCAGCTCTATCTGGGTCTTTGATTAGAAGATTATAGCAAATTGCAAATCTCTTCTCCAAAGAAAAATATCGGTGTGGGTATGAGCATCAGACTCTGAAGCTGCTAGGTTAGTCAGACCTACCTTATCAATTAGTCAATGTATTAAATTTCTGTTGGGATCAATCATCTGAAAGCTACCAATGCAAGTGTAATTTCTTAGCCTCATTGAAGTCAATGGCAAAACTCAGTAGGTCCAGGATTTCCCTCCCCATGCTAATTTCTGACATCCCTGGTTCTTAAATTCCTTTTGAAATGCATCTTAAATCCACCTTTAGTTCTAAATAGGGCACAGAACATTCTGAAATGTCCAAAGTTGTCCCAAAATTGAATTGTTGTTCTCCAGGCAGCTCTAGTTCTATGGTACGCCTTGATAAAGCCCAGCTACAGCTCAGTTACAGATGAAGAATATTTTGTGATTACATGAGCCCATTCACCTAAAGAAAGGAATTTTTAAAATGGGAAAGTAAAATATGTTTATTTTCATTCTCATTATGGTAAACGGTGGGGAAATAGGCTGGGTTTTCATGCTTGGTTTTTTCCTGGATCAATACAATTTTGTGGCAATTTTGTTTTAGTCGCTTAGAACTCTGATTACAAATACATTACAATATATAGGCTGTATGGTGATTTAACTGAAACCAGTGGCAAAATGCCCTTTGACTCAGTGGGACTAGGATCAGGCCCTGTGTTTGTTACTTAGGAAAGAGGGAGAAAAGGTGAATAGTTTTCTCTTGATGTAAACAAAATGTAGCACCACAAGAATATAAAACTGCCACCAAACAATACCTTAGGGGTGGCTTTTGCATTGATGGATACAAGAGACTGATAGCGCTAGTTAGAATCAGGTGTATTGGGCTTGATTCTGATCCCACATACAGTACACACCATCAAGTAACTCCACTGAAGCCAATAGTGTTACAGATATGTAAATCAGCTGTAGCTGAAAGGAAACTCAGGCCCAATGTACAAAGGTTCTGCATATAGTTCTTCCACATTGCTATGTTAATGCATGTTGAGTGCGACCCACGGTAGTTTTTCTATTGCACTGTTGGGGTCATTTTCAGACCTGGTATAAGCAAATACTGCTCATTTAAAGCTAAATCTGTATCTGCTTATGCCAGGTCTAAATTTGGGTTTCTGAGGACAGACAGTCATCATTATTTTATTATTAACTATGTTGAATTGTGCCAGGTTATATGATGATTTTGGATGTGGATGTATTGGGCCAAATTCCTCCCTGATATAACTATGCTGCCTTCATTGCAATGCATCACACTTGAATCATGGTATCCATTATCTCTGATTGCAAATAATTTAAGGTCCTGTTTGTTCAAAAACATTTAAATCCTTAACTATATAATAATAATGACCCAGACTGGGCACGCCAACAAAACTAGAGTTAAATCAGGGGAGCAATGTTATTATTTTTCACTTGGAGTAAGAAATTGCTTACATAACCCATTAGATTGCTGGTGTTGGATTTAAAGATCTGTTTTTATGATATTGAGAATATAATTCCAATGGCATAACAGAGATTAATATATCATTTCATGGGATTTTTTTATATTTTGGGCTTTCTAGTGCTGGAGAAAGGATCCAGGCTGACAGTCCTGGGAACTGAAGTCCTATGTTTGCAGAACAAATTTAAGACTGGTAGAAACTTCCCCATCACTATCTCCCTCAATCTGAACCTTGATGGGCTACCTCTAAGGGTGAAGGCATTTCAGTGCCTCTTTTTTAAGGAGTGACAGTTGTGTCTGTGGTACATGTGTGTGATGTGAATACTAATGCTAGGAACTAGGCTGAGCCCTCAAATTTATTTCACATAGAATGCCAAACAATTATCTGATGATTATTCGTTTCTGCCACTACTGATTTAAGTTGGATTCAAAATAGCAAACTAAAGGTGAAAGGATTACTACCAAGCCTACAAACCACCCTATTACCTAATAAGTCATTAGTTATAAAGGCCTGGTCCTACTTTCATTGAAGTGTAATGGCAGGATCAGGCCTAGCTGTGTAATCTAAACAGGATTTATGTAGGATGTAGGACGTGTACCCCTTTTTTATTTTACATTTTTTTCTTTAAAATGAGGCACATTAGAAACCCTTTGCTTTTTTATCATCAAAGCAGTCTATGGAAGTGTGGAGATCAGGATTACTTGGAACACAGCTTGGTACACCAAATGCAGAGAGTTGACTAATATTTTTTATTTCATCCCTGCTGTGTTGTGCCCTCCATATGCACCCACTCCAGTCCAAAACATGTCAGCACAAGATATTAAAAAGGGGAAGCTAACTAAAACTTCAGTTTTACTCTCTCTGCAAACTTCCTTAACATTCTCCATGAACAGGCTCACCTGTGAGATAAAAGTCTCAGTGGTGGACAATCACTTCTCCAGATGGTGAGACGATGGTCTATCTCAGAACCTTACAATATTCACTTTAGTGGTTCTTTAAACATGGTTGAATGGATGAGCAGCTGGGCTGCTGTTTGTTCTCTGTACCAAAGATGTGAAATATACAAGACTCATCTGTTTGAGACATTCATTGCAAAGCTCTAAATTCCTTCATTAAATCCAGAGGAGAAGTAAGTTTTATACTGAACTGTTCTTCTAACTGTTGGTGCTGATTATTTGATATAGTTCGTGAATTGATTTAGGGCCTATTTAAGGTGAGGAACCAATAGCATTGGCTAGTGCAGGCATAATGCTGGCTGGTGTCTTGGGAATATTTCCTTTAGTGCTCTAATATATTGTAGTTCTGACCTGTAACACCCCATTATTATTCCACTTTTGGAATGGGAAACATATTTTTGTAGTCTGCCTTAATCCTGAACTTTCACTCTTCTAATATTCCAGGTACACCTGGGGCAATGGACTTCAGTCTTTCTCACTATCAACACAAGCTAATTCAGTTCTGAGCTTCCTGTGAATTGTGTGTAATACTGTATCCTTGTAACCTGCAATATGTTTAAGGGAAGTGTGGCATGAGATCCACCTAACTTCTTTTTATCTATGTGACTGAATCAGAGTTGAATCCAGAGGTGAAATGTTGTTCCCATTGAAGTCAATGGCAAAACTCCCAGTAATTTCAATGAGGCCCCAGGTCTCTGTAGAGATTTCCCCCCAGGTCTCTATAGCCAAAAGGCCAGATCCTGATCTGCTCTCGGTAGTTTGAACTATTAATGGGCTGTCATTATTGGCTATTTCATATCTTTTTTTTCCTATTTAAATTTTTATTTTCCTACAGAGAAAGAACTTTCAAGAAACAGCAAGAAAAAATGTGAAAACTCCAAATTCTAAAGAGCTAGCCCATCAGGGCAGTGCAACAAGATTACAATCAAGAATAATACTGAAAAGGTAACTGGCAAACTACAACTAAAGTGAACAAAATGTTACCCTATGATGCTGCAAAGTCTTAGGCATGCAAAGTGAATTAATAGTCCCATGGGTCACAGTGCAAAAAGTTATTCACATGCATAAGTCCTCGCAGGATCGGGGCCTGAGGTTTGTTCATTAATGTTTCACAGGGCTGAACTGAGCCTGTGAGTCAAACTACTCTTGTCCCTTGGGGCTTCCATGTTTGTTGTTTCTAGGTTGATTTAAAAAAAAAATTAATGTAACCCTCTGCAGTCCTGCTTTGAGATCAAGTATTTCATTAAATAGACTTGGGCTTGCAGTAGGAGAGGATTATATTTCTTTAAATCTTGGAGACCAAATGAGAATTATGTAGAGATTATATGACACTGAATTTTTCACACCGGCCGGTAGCCATATAATGAAAGCTAAGACCATATAATGAAAGCTAAGACCATATAATGAAAGCAGGGGACTCCATGATGCAACTTTCAAAAGCCCCTTATGAACAGGAGCCAAGGGCAACTTTCAGACTTGAGAACCTCTGCAATGAGTCAGATCCGCTACAATTTTAGTATTGGTAATGTGATGTTACACCATGGCAGTGAAATTATATTATCTTGAGGAAATAACGCTTGTTTGACAATGTACTCCATCACAAGTTGCTACAGCAATCTAGCAAAAAGGCATTCACGCCTTCCTAGAGTCTGATCTTTTTACATTTAGTCTACACTGGGCTTTTTAATTTAAATTAGGTCTACTGGGCTTCTAGTACCTTCCTTCTTTCCTCTGTCCCCACTGTGGCTCTCTGGGCCAAATTCACCTCTGGTATAATTCCACTGAAATTTTGGGGGTGGGAGGGCAGAAGTCCATGGCAAAGCTTCTGTTGACTTAAGTGGAGCCCAGAATTTCACCTAGGGTTTTTAACAGGATACCATGTTGTATGAGATCTACACTGTGACTGGCATATAGGGTTTCTCTTGCTCTCAACAGTAGCTGGGTGGATTTTTATGGCAGGAAGAGTGTCTGTTGATGATGATGTCTTCCAGGACACTGTCTCGGATGTGATCTAAGTTCAGGCTGTGGCAGCAAACACAGAGGTCTGAAATGCTTTGCCTGTACTGAGGAAACCCATGTTGACGTTACTTGGAGCTAGGCATCTATAAGGACGGGGAAGTGACCCTTTAGTTCCTTGCAAGGCAGTATTAGTATTACAACACTCAGAAGTACGTTGGGGGGCTTTTATGGAGAAATAAAATATCCTGAGGGACCTTACCCAGCTTTGTACTTAGTTAAAAGTTCTTTAGAAGTATGAATTACTATTATGAGACAAGACAACAAGGTGAGAATAACTAACAAGTGACTTTTCTTAAGGGAGTAAAATTCAGTAGGGGAAAAACTTCCTGAAATGAAATTGCTAATAATAATAATCAATAATTATTAATAGGTATTTCATCAAAATCTTCCAAAAATGCACAAAAATACAATATTTTGGGAAAGTTTCCCACAAGGTACAAGCTGCTCCTTAGGGGCTAGATCCTTTAAGGTTATGAGTAGCTCAGATGAGATGTAATGTGCCCTTAACTCCCATCAGTTGTAATATTGGGCTCCAATACGTTTGGTCTTTCATATGCTGGAGGGGTTCGGCTGGGTCAAGTATTACCCATGTTCAGTGGTTCTGTGGAATCATCCTGCAATAATCGATTCCTTTAAAAGAAAACCCCATCCCCGTCTGTGATCATTATGGGAAAAGGAGTTCCCATTTAATGATTGTGGTGGGCGAAGGAATAGGGAAGGAGCAATCCAACCTGGGTGGGGAGGGGGAAAGCTCAATAAAGTGCATGCAGATGAGGCACTGAAAGAGATTCAGCAAGACAGGTCCCTTTACATGGTTTCTGAACCACTAACAATTGATTTTTTTTTTCCATTCTGTGCTTGTTCCCTAATATCCTGCTCTCCGTCTCCCGGGGACTGCACACAGGAGATGAAAGCAAAGAAAACCAAACAAGCCATCGGCGGCGCTCACTCAATTGATTTTTACACAAAATTTGCCTTCATGCACGAAGGATGGAAAAATGATCCCATTAATAATGAATAACAAAAACAAATGCAGGGAGGAAATCAATAGAAGCACATTTGATATCATACGGAGATGAGAAGGGGGTGAAAAAAAAAAACCCTACAAGACCAAACCTAGCAACACAGAGATGCATAATGCAGGGGCTGTGTGCTTGGGAGGTTGGCTGCCTCTCTGTGTTACACCTGTCAGGGATATACCCGAGGGAAGCTGGTGTGCAGCAGAAAGTGCTGAACACCTCCCCAGCCCGTGTGACATTTATACTTTATGCCAGACAATTCTACAGACCCAATGAGAGACAGAGTAATGGTTTGAAAAGCAAAAATAGCCTGAATCTGCCTCTGAAACACTAACTGAACTCTTCTGATGGTTGAAAACATCCAGTTAACTTCCTTTTGTTTTCATTTTCCCTTGGTGCCTCTGTGCTTCCTGGTTTCATCCCTGAGTGAAAGTGAACACCTACAAGAAAGGATAGGCCTTGTATGCACGCACAAGGCGTACCCCTTTAACCATACCAGTACAGTTAAAGGATGGATGCAGTTAAACCAATATAAATGTACTTATGCTGGTATAACTTATTCCTGTATAGGAAGAGGAATAAGCTATACTGGAAAAAGGCACCTCCGTATTGGTATAACTGCATCCTCATGAGGGGTTGTGTATTTCAGTTAAAAAAAATCACAACCCTAACTATAATAGTTATATGGGTACAAAGACTGTATATAGACCAGCCCATATTCTGTTTCTGGCCCAGTTGGAAATATCATGCCTGGGCTGATTTTCATGAAGTTCTAGCCTGATTTCCAGATTTGGATGAACAGTGCAACATCAGTGAGGCTAGGATTTGGCCAAGGAGAAACTCTAGTGCAGGGGTCTCAAACTCAAATGACCATGAGGGCCGCATGAGGACTAGTGCACTGGCCCGAGGGCCGCACCACTGACACACACCCTGCCCTCGCTGCCCCGGCTCCGCCCTCACTCCACCCCTTCCAAGAGGTCCCACCCCTGCCCCACCTCCTCCTCTGAGCACGTAGCTCCCCATTCCCTCCTGGAAAGCGCTAGGCACCACCAACAGCTGTTTGGCAAACAAAGCAAGAGCAATATAGGAAGTCCAGAGCTAGAAACACGCGCGGCCCAGCCAGGCAGCAGAGAAGCCTCCACTTCTGGCCCCTCCATCCTGCAAAGTGCTATGGGGGGACTGGGGGGGAGGGGGGGCACCAGGAAGCTTGGTGGGCCGCAGGGAAGGGCTTTGTGGGCTGCATGTGGCCCCCGGGCCGTATGTTTGAGACCCCTGCTCTAGTGTTACCAAGCTTAGCTGAGCTGCTCCACCTACAGCTCATTTGAAGCTGTCAGGGTGGACGTTTTGGAATCTATAGATTCAGCAATGTCTGAGGGAACTGACCAGCCCTGGAATGTGGTGGTGATTATGTATGTTGGCAGGCTCGCAAAACCCATCAGAGAAAACTAAACTCTAATTAATTCAAGGTTTCAGTTAATAAATGAATAATATGCATATTTTGAAGCTGATTCAAGTTTCTTTTCCCATGGAAAATTTCTATTTTGAATTTTTTAAAAAAATCTGGAAATTGTAAATGGAAGATTATGGGCCAAAATCAGTTTTCAGTAGATTTTGATGAAAAAAAATGTTCAGTTTTCTGATGAAAAATCCTTTTTTTTTCATTTGTAGGAAATCAGATATTTTCCTTGAAACTTTTTGTTTAATTGAAAATCTAATTTTCTGTCCATGAAAATTTTCTGTTGAAATTTTGTCAGCCCTAAAATACGTTATTGTTGGCTTGTAAATGTGAAAGCAAGAATCATTATTCCCATGTAAAGGACAGAGAAACTGAGGTGCAAATAGGTACAAATAGTTTCCCAAGGTCACACAGCCAGTTAATGACGGAGCTTGGATTAGTAGATCACAGGTACCAGTTTAGTGGTGTCAGCTACTAATCCAATGTTCAATCAACTTGATTTACCATTGGGGTTAGTGAACTGGATCATAATATTCTCAGCAATTGGCCCAAACTGCTCAATTTCAGATTAAAATAGTGGTTTTAAGACTAGGCATAGAAATAAAATGGGTCTGGTGTTGTGCTTAAAATACAACAGCACTGAGTTCCTAAGGGTTAACAGCAAATTACCAGTCTTTTCCTTAGCCTTATGCCAACCTGAATATAGGTTAGGAGTAGTAAATTAATGCAGGTAGCAAAGGTTTGGGACCATTAATGGTTTTAGTTCTAATCAGGGCTCTGATGTTTACTCAATGTGTATTGGTAGAGGAATCACTGGATATAAATTACATACTTGAAAATTAGATGATGAATCTGAGTTGACTTTTCTGGGGGAAAGTAATAAAACTCCCATCTCAACAACCCCTTCATAGTGAAACTGTTTTCATTGGACTGGTCTGGCTAAATAAGGGGATCTGAGTCTGGCGGTATGGTGCTTTGGTGACCTGAATGTTGAATGAGGGGTATGGAATCACCTGAAATTTACAATAGTCCCATAACACCACTCATGCTTTTTTGCATACTGGGTAAATTCAGTTTTTCATCTTGTTTTGAAAATAGTCTCTTTTCCCTTTCCGCCAGCCGTTGCTTTCACCCGCAAAAATGTACATTTCAAACGAGTGTAATTGAAACACTCGATGCGCCAAATTTTCAAACCAGGGTCCCAAAAATACTAGGCAGAGCACATCCATTGCCCTTGCAAATCCTGCATGTAATGTAGCAAGCCACCACCTATTCATACAGATGGGGCGGGGAGTGTAACTTGGCCTTACTCAGTCTGAATTACAGGTTGGCATTTTGTGAGTGCACTGGGGGTACAGGTGAAGAAAGTCCAGGTCCAGTGAAGTTTGAGTGCACAGCTAGAGGAAGCAAGATTTTGGGATCCCACACAAGGGACTGGAGCTCAGTTCTGTACGCACTCCTGGCATGACTGTGTGCAACATGAGAATATGCAAAGGGTGGGGGAGGGGCAGAGCTGGTGAATCCCCCTGCTATTTCCTCAGCTGCTACAGTGATGAGAGCCATATAAGTATGCACACAGATACTTTTCCCATGGAGAAGGAGCACAAAGACTATGGAAATGACTCCAGCCTGAGGTGAGATTAGCAACATAGACTGCTCCATTACTGCTCCACAGCCTTGGGAAGAGGATTTGTGTTTCTCTGTGTGGAAGGAAGTCACCAGTGCCCAGGACAGATACTCAGGCAGGGCTTGGGGCAGAGAAATTGTCCCTCAATGGAAATTTCTCAAATAATAACAACTATCATCCCTCTTTTCTAGGGCAACCGTCCTGGTGCAATGAGCTGCTAAGCCTGAAAATGAAGATTTATGCTGGAAAGCCTGGTAGACCCTAAAATGCAGTATTGCTAGGCGTGGGAATGTAATAATGTAAGCTCATCCCTAATAAAACCAACTTAACAGTTAGCTACACAAGGGAAAATGGGACTTTCTTTTCATGCCACCTGTTGTTTCAACTTAATCAGTCTGGGGATACTGAGTACATTTTGCCATAGGCTTCGTTTGGGCATTCAGAGCAAACAGCACAGAGATACAATGAGAACTGTACAGAAATGCACTGAGCCAAATAGGAAATATTCTACCACACTGGTATAAAGTGAAAAGAATTTATTTCAGTCACGCACCTTCACTAGCTATTTCCAACTAACTACATTGGAAAGAAAGGAAGTGGATTTCTCCTTTCCTGGCAGTAGCTGGGGCTCATGGGTTACTTCACCTGGACAGTTTAGATACACATTTTTTCCTTCAGCAAAGCAAATATTTGGGTTCTGTTCTGTAAAGCAAATTTAGAACTATGTATTGTGTGAGACTGCTTACAAAATTCTATTCTATTTTATGGGGGGAGCAATATGGCAAAGGAAATGAAAATATTTGATTATTTTTTAAATGAATGGGGCATTTTAAAGCAGCAATAATGCTACATAACTAGACTGACCATTCAAAAATGTTAAAATTTTAAAAGGCTAAAATTTTCCAACCTGGGTGACTAACGTGAATCCTTCTAAGTCTACAATTATGCTTCAAAAGAAAAGTGGCCTGATTTTCAAAGGTGCTGAGTACCAGTCTTTCCCCATTGACTTGAACTGGATGTGCAGTTGCTCAGAAGAGCTCATAATCAGGCCACTTATATTTAGTGCATATGGATTTAGGAGGCCAGCTTTAAGACCCACATTGGAGAATATTAGCTTCAGTGCATTGTCAAAGTTTACAACAAACAAATAATTTGAATTCTCTCTCATCTGAATATTTACCTCCCTTCCCTGCCAGGTGTTGTGAGGGTTAATTCGTTTAGGTTTGTAGAGTGTTTCCAGAAGGCAAACGTAAGAATAGCAATGATGCTAATCATTAACAAACTGTAGGACGTACAGAGTGCTTTGCAGATTCAAAATATTGGACCAGCATTAATGAATGTGTCCCTACAACACCACTGGGAAGTAGGAAGATGCTAAAAACCCCTCATATAGATGGGGAAACTGACACAGAAGGTTGATGTTACCAGTCCAAGGCTGCACAGTAGTAGAACCAGAATTAGAACGCCAGACTTCTAAGGGCTAGAAATCCAGCTCTGGGACCTCTTTAAACCATCCATGCTGCCTTAAATATGTGCCTTCTAAGGGCTTGTCTACGCAGGAAGATAGCCTGGAATAGCTATTCCACACTAGCGCCCCCCGTGGACACTCTCATTTTGTATAAAGTGTGTCTCTTTAGTGTGGAATAAGTGTCCACATGGAGAGTTATTGTGGAATAGCTATTGCACTCTTTCAAAGCCTGTCTTATTTCACAATAGCTTCTCTATGTAGACATGCTCTAAATGATAAATATTACTATTATTATCTTGAGGTGCCCATTGGAAAACTGAGAGCTGATCCAATAGCGTGTGGATCCATGTTTCGAAACGTTGTGTTCCAGGTGATAAAGAAGCCTTCCAGTCTAAGAGCACTTGAGAGAACTCCAGAGCCAGGTATTTCCTCCAGGAAGTAAGCTAAAGGTCTTCACCTCTCTCACTGCCTGATTTGTAACCCCGACTCAGTGGTTGAGCATGATCCTTAATGCAGGTTATTATTTATAAATTATTGAGGAGTGTAATATCTCTGCATTTACTGACTGTCATAACAAAAGAGCTGGGAGATAAACAAGTCATCATCTACCAAAAGAACACAGCATTTGGACAGTGCAAAGGTAATAAATAATTCAGCATCTATTTAAAAGTATAGTGTTTTGTAATTTCAACAGAACCACCTTGGTCTGGCTTCACATAAATCAGAATCTGCTTGCTTGCAGGTGAGCCTCTCTATTCTGGAGTGAGAGGAGCAGGAAGTGGGTGGGAAGGCCAATCACAGTGTCAGCATTTACTAGTATTTTAACCTTGCAATAGTTTGGTGAACAAATGTACAAGGAGCAACAAGGCTGGTGGGTTTCCAGGAAGCCCTTTGACTTTTTTTCTTCATGTCTAAAGCATGAGAGTGTTGTAAATGTACATGTGTCCCCGTTTGCACATGTGTATAATGCACCTTTGAGTGCTAAAGTTAATGCAAGGGTTGCCTGAGTAAGGAATACCATACTGGGCAGAAAGATTTGGGGGCCAGAGCCTCAACTTTTTTGTGTCATTCTGGCAGGGAGCTGAGAATCTCAGGTAGTGGGTGAGGAGAGCATAGAAACAGCTCACCAGTGTACTGTGTGTGTTATTGGTGCACCAACAGAGACTGTAACGGGCTTAAGTTAGAATAGTTCAAATGCTCTGGCAGTCCCTAAGTTCCGGGAACAGAAAGGGTGTTGTGCTGCCACATTGGATCCTTTGCCATGCACGGTTGGCTAGATTTAAGAATTGGGCCCTGTATGCTTAGACAAGGGGAAAAATAAAGGATTTAGAGCCATTTCAGTGTGAGGTTTAAATTGATATTGTACATGATATTTCAGTGCTCAAGACATGTATCCATTTGATTTCACTGGTGATACTGGAGTCAAATGCTGTCCAGCTGTGACATGAGAGACGTCTGAGAAATAGCAGTAAAGCTAGAGCAGTTTTTCTGGAGGAAGGAGAAAAGACTGACTTACTCTGTGGAAGAACCTGGGTTTAGTAAAGATATAGATTGAGTATTGAAGAGTAGAGACTAGAGCTCAGCAGGTTGAAAAGTTCTGTTCAGATAGGTGCTGAAAAGTCTGATGCACCACATGAAAAATAACTGTCCTGTTCTGAACATCAATCTCTGGTATAACTCTCTTGTTACACCAGGTATTAATTTGATCCCATGGGACAAAGTCAACTAGCATGGCCCTGCCATGGGTGTCTAATTGCAGAGTAGATCACAGTAGGAGCATCTGTAAAAATGCCTTCACTTCTATTGTGATGGTAAAACTCTGCATTTGTCTGTGCAAATCATCATTTGCACATAGGCAATGGATCTTTATCTAAGTGCTTGTTTGCATGCCTAATTGCCCACTTTGCATGCATAAAAGTGGTCCTTTGCAGCACAGCAGGAGCATACACATGTTATAAGTGCACCTGTGGATCTTGATTTAAAAGTCCATAGATGCCTCATGCACAATAGCCCCACTGCTAAGATGTGTGCCGCAGGGTTCTGGATGACAGGAGGCAGGACAGTCCTGTGTCTTGGTGAGGTGCTAGAAGCTGAGCATGGCCCAGGCTGAATCTACCTTTTGAGACCCTCACATAAAACCACTTCCTTACAGTTTCCCATCATTTTACTGCAGTTGGTTTTAGCTGCCCTCACCATTGCTTCTTGATGTCATTTCTGAAGAGTAGTGGGAGTGAATTATGGGGCTAAGGGAAGATGGGAGAAAAAAGCTGGTATTAGCAGCACATGCTCAGGGTCAGACTTTCAATAAAACATCTGTTCCCTGGGAGTCACCTGAAGCTATGATCCACATGAAAACACAAAAGGCAAGTAAAAACTCATAAGACACTAATAATAATAATAATAATAAAACTCATAAGACACTAATAATAATAAGGCTTCCCTGTGTTACATGTTCTAAAAAGAAAAGATAAGAAAGCGGATTGTAGATGTTCCTGCCTTTCAAATGCACAGAGAGCAGAGCCACAAGTAGAAACTGCAGTATTTATGGGAGACAGAAGAACATCCCTTTCATCTCTGGCGTTTGAAATTTTCTTTGCGAGTTACCTGTGGGACAATGGTACACAGAGTTCGCCTGCATACACTGTATAATTCACACAACAGAAACTACATTAAAAGAATGTTGTGCTTAGAAATCAAATCCACTAGAACAAGCCAAGAAATACTTTAGAGTGAAAGATCTAAGCAACTACTGGATGCACAGCAAAAGAACTACCAAGTGAAAATCCCATTGTGCCTAGGCACTCATGATGGGATTCAGAATGACAAATTCCTGACATACTTTTGGGATGTCAGCTGTCTTGTAGCTCCCTTGAACCCAGTATAGAGACCCCATCCTCTTTGCTCCATGTAAACAGCATCCTGCTTTATATGTGATATAGGCTCAGGGCTTGATTTTCAAATGTACTTCTACAGTTACTGTGATTGCACACACAAATTGGGTATTTGCAAACACAAATGCTCATTTACTTGTGGCACTGGCCATTTGCATTCATAAATATCCAGTTTGCATGTATAGTGTAAGTAAATGTGTGTGGAAATTAGGCACTGAAATTCGTGAAGTCACATCCATTTGCAGTAAGTCTAAATTTGACACTCAATGTTCTTTCTGTTAGGGACTGTCGTGGAATAAATGTCCACTCTTATATTTTGGATTCAGAAATTAGCCTGAGGCCTTTATTGCGACGAACATCAATGCTGGGGCAGGAGCAGTAGTGTGACACTGCAAGTGCAGACTGGCTAACCCCTCCCCCCCCCCGGCCTTTCCGCATTACACGTGATTTATAGAATTTTATTAATTATGCAAACGTCATACATATGAATCATGCAAGCATCACACATCCGCATGGCACTTTCCGATTTGGAGAAGTCCCAACTTTACTTTTTTTCCCCATATAAGGAACTAGCATAAGTGCCCGGCGCTGCTCGGGTCAGTCGGAGGTGGGGAGGTGGCAGACAGCTGACACCCCCTGACCAACCCCAACACCCACCCCTCACCCCTCACCCACCCCGACACCTTCCCACCCCCCGAAGCAAACCCGAAACCCCCACCTCACCCCCCCGACCGAATCCGACACCCCCACCTCACTTACCGTCCCACCAAACCCAACTCAGATCCGTCGCAGGAGGGGAGGGGGCCCAGAGCCGAGGGATTCCGGGGACCTTCGCAGGTGGGGGGGGCACAGAGCTGATGTAGTCCGGGGTTCCGTTGGGGAGGTGGGAGGGCAGAGAACTGAGGGATCTCCGGGGTTCCGTTGGGGAGGTGGGAGGGGCAGAGAACTGAGGGATCTCCGGGGTTCCGTTGGAGGAGGGAGGGGTGAGCTGAGCGAGTGAGGTGTCTGTTGGAGGGGGGTATTATGACATCATCACCACCTAACTGCCAAGCTGATGTGATTGGCCCTGAAAGACTTTCACCCCTGGGGGGCGTCAGAGGTGAGATCCGAAAATTTTTCGACCCTTACCAGCATCTAGACCCCAAGACCCCTCACTGTACCAAAATTCAAGTCTCTGGCTCAAACGGTGCGGGAGGACTTCGCAGTCATACGTACATACATACACTCATACATACACCACTTGACTTTTATATAAATAGATAATAGATAATGCTATCAAGTGCCAATCAGATCATAGTATTAACATTAGTTTCAATAATAACCTGTTTTTCGGTAAGAACCGGATGCTTGTGGTTAGCTTATCATCCTACAAGGCTAAATGTGGATATTTTTGCAGTTAGCAGGGAAGCAGGCTTCATATTCATGTATCTTTGACCTAGTTGTCTGAAAACTCAGATCACAATCAAATTTTTCTTCCTCTTTTTTATTTTATCAGGTTTATAGCACTTGATTATATATTCTTTTTGCTTAAAATAAAGCCATCTTATGTTTTGCTTCTACAGGACAAAATTTCAAACCTGGCACACCTTCAAAAATTCACATGCATCTACCTCCTTCAATGCAATGGGTACACTGGAAAAATGTGCATTGCACTCTGCACACCTGCAAATAACTTCAGTCAGGTGGTTGTGCAAACTGACCTCTGCAGGTCCAAGCTGAGTATTTGCAAATGCTCCACGATTTAGGCAAGCATTCTGTTCCAGAATGCCTGGCATAAGTCGAATTTTGCGTAAGTTGAAAATGTATCTCCGACCATTACGCAAAAAACCCCAAAACCCTCCTATTTCTAGCTTAGAGATTTTTCCATAAGCACGTATTTTCGTAACTCAGATTTTAGTGGATCGGGGAGCATCTGTATACATTGTTGCTGGAATACGTTGTTGTGTGAATTTTTGCAGATGCTCCTTTTTCACCCAGGTTCAAGAATTGGCTCTTAAGATTCTCTTATTGTGATGCATCTTGTATTTCCTATTTCATAATATATTTTTTCAGAAATGTTTGCTGTGCCCAGGAAAAGTATCAGATTGTTGGACCTGGAGATTGATATTATCTATCCACAGAAGAGGTGCAGCTTCAGCAGTAGCAGTGTTGGTTTCCCCTACACACTACCCCATGTGCCTCAACCCTGAATTATAGTAACTAACCCTAAGGAAAAGAGAATAGTTAAGTGTTTTTGCCATATTCAGTATTTGGCCTCTTTGCTGAGATGACCAAGGCGTTATTATAACTACCATTTTATGGTGATGGATTTTTGTGAGATTGATGCCCATTTTAAGGGAACTCCATAAGGACAGCTAAACTCATTTCATATAAACTTGGCTGAATATGACTGGATAATCTGGACGAAAGACTGTATCCCATCTCCAGTTCCCCTGGATAATGTCACTTTATAATAATTTAAATATCAACTGTCAAACGTCCTGCATTGGCTGAGGGATTGGGGGAAACAAACTACGGGTAAAAGCCTGGTTACACTGGACTTAGTGGAGTTTTGCCATTGACTTCAAAGGGACCAGGATTTCAGCCTACCAGGTCTTCTCCAGATGTAATTGCTATGTTCTTTTGTTGAAGATTGCTGTGTTAAATATTCCTTCAGTAGCTCTGAGAACCAGGGGAAAAAAGATGCACAGGGTCTGAAACAGAAGATTATATTTAAAGTTTGATATCTCAGCTGTTTCAAAATAGGTTTGTTTTTTCCCAAATGCCAAAACAGATTAGTCCATAAACATTACCGCATCATAGAATAAGTGCCTGCAAATTTCCCCCCTCCAAAAATAAATTAAAAACCCAACAACCCTCTTTTTAAGTAATACAGTAGGAACATATAAAATCAGCTGAAAAAAATCATAACTTCTGTTTGCTGCTTGGCTGAGTTTTTAGCCTCTACATTATCCAACCAGCTAGATAGTCATGCTTAGACTTAGGGAACTAGTGTTTGGGTATGGAGCTGGTCCAGTTTAGTTCAGTTGGGGCTGAAAGCTACTATGATTTGAAGGCTATTCAGTTACCAGCATGACAGGAGTCTGCAGTCTGTCTGTCATAAGCATTTCTATAGTTCCTACAAGCTTAGCTTCAGACCACTGTTGGGGTTTCAGTCCAGTTTCTAGTCTGTCCTTCCCCTAGCAAAAGGAAGGTATATGGGGTACGCAGGAGGGGCAGAAAAGCCAAGGACCAAAAGAGCCATGGAAACTGTTTTTTTCCTGTTTTTGGTTAGGACTGAGGGCTGTTGATGGGAGAAGTTTGTACTGTTTTTTTCCTGTGCTGTATCTGGTCTATGGTTAAATTATAGTATCTCTGTCACCAAAGCTCTCAAGCTTTCATGAGCAATAGATTGGCGAACCATATAAAATGCAAATGATCTGCACACATGCTTGAGGCCAGATTTAGCAAGAAACATCCTAGACTGAATTTTTACACCCGAGTCTTAAAGCCCTGAAAATAGAAGGTGTCAGCACAGTCCCTTTTGCAATGGACTGGTTTGTGCTGGGAATCCAGGCAGGCACTAGAATGAGTGGCTGTTCATCAGGACTCTCTTCTTCTCACTGACCAGTCTCTCCCTGTTTGATTCGCCCAACCGCTTTCCTATTTATTACCATGGCCCAGCCCGCCTTCTTACTCCTTCCCCTGTCTCTACTTCATAGGGGGAGGGGGAAACCAATGATAACACAAACAGGAGAGATGTCCTCACTTGAATTTCCCCAGTGTCAGGCATTTGTCATTGTTTGGCAAGCTTCAAAAGTGAGAGTGATGGCTAATGACGAGGCAACAGCAAATGTGGTCCCTGGTGGTCTGGATGACTTGTTTCTCCTCTGTCACACTGAGAGGGGCTGGCAGTCAGCATCCAGAGACCAGCCCAAATGTAAGAACCATGCTAGGAACTTTCTTCTGCTCTTTGTGTTTGCTTGCATGCTTGGATACATACTGAAGTATCACAGGCAAAGGACAAAAATATAGCAGGGTCAGTGCTATAAGCAGTTAGGCCATTGCAGCAAGGCAAAGGGTAGGGCGAGAAACAGCTTCCTTTTATCGTAATTGTCCTGCATCTAATGGGTGCACCTAATGGGTACCCCGGGGGCCTGTCTAATTTAATTTTATCTGCTGTTCTCTGGTTCAGTTTTCTTTCCTAGTTTTATCTGCAGCTTAGAGACTAGGGTGATGGAGCCATTAGAAAAGTAGAGACAGACAGACAGATAGTCAAGCCTCACCTTCCTCTAGAGCAAAGGCGGCTTGACTATATGGGGTACAAGGAAGGTAATGTCTGGAGTCTCTGCAGGATGTAAGGGAGGTGGCATCTTTGTCAGAGGCATTTTCTACATTATGCACCAGGAAGATGTGTTTACGGGATACACAGGAAGGAGGTGTGTGTGTGTGTGGGGGGGTCTATCTTTATTGGCCATGAGGGAGGGGTGGGATCTCTGCCCAGTTCAAAGAAGGTGATGATGGTGGAGATTTAAGGAAAGCTTCTTCTCTTTTGTGGACAATACAAAAGGAAAAGTTTTCCCCAAAAGCTCACTTTTCAGCATCTAAGCTCCTAAAGCTTTAAATGATAGCTCTAACCCAGGGCCAGCATAAGGGGAGGTGAGCTGTGAAAGTAAAAAAAAAAAAATAGGGGGCACCTTGAGAGAGTGGTACATGAATATCCCCATATCTTTAATGCTTTGGTGGGAAGAGTCCCAGATTCAGTCTTACTTGGGGCTCTTTTTGATCATAGCCTTTAACCATCCATGTTAATTCACATCTATGCGAAGGGGGTGTATTACAAGTTTGATAAGGAATATTGATTTCATAGCATTTGAAATCCACTTTGCACAGGTGTGAACAAGAGCAGAAGGTTCAAGACTGTGGCAAATCAGTTTTTAGGGGGCCCTGCATTAAACGGCCATCTGATAAATGGAATAAGCTTTTTATTTCAGAGAGGATGTGCATTTCCCCATGCAAATCGGGCATGAAAGTGAGTCCCATACTGCTAGCTGGATTCACGTGACAGATGGTTTAATGCCACGTGCACGTGCATTAACATGGAAAACACATTACCACCTACCTTGGTTCCTGATAAAATGGGCTATGAGCATCATTACCCCAGGAATTAATGAAGGACCTGGATCGCTGACATTGCATGTCAGTGCCATTCCCTGTCTCTCAAAGGCAGACCTGAAACTAAGCCAGAAAGGTGAGTTTATTCTAGTTTCACCGCAAAGTCTGGAGGGTACAAATAAATGTTAGACAGATCAAGGCCACTGATCTAAAAAAAAAAGAAAAAAAAAGCCCATCTCTACTCATTGCTTTATCACATAACTGTGTCTTTAACTCCCTCCCAGTCTCCATCTGACTTCTCTTTCTGTCTCTTAAGACTAGAGATGATGATTAATTACCTTTGTTCAGTGCCGACAGTGCACTCAGTTCTGTGCAAGACATAAAAGAAGGCACTAGCATACGCCACAAAGTCCACTTGGGATTATGCTATTGCTTTTACCGGGAAGGCATTCAGATACTACGGGGCTAGGCAGCAATATAAAACTTTAATATATAGTCAGAATCTAAATAACAATCCCCATTCTGCAAAATTCAGATCTGCCCATGAACTTCCCATCAGTACAGGAGTGTTCAGAGCTATTTGGATTCAAGCTCATTGCTTCTCGATTCTTGGCATCACAGGCCTTACCCTGGCAATGTATCCTGTCTGATTCTGCCTACATTCTCCTATTACCTTTAATTTCTGACTTATATGATTGTTTCCTCTTAGTTCAGGCATGTGGGTTATGGTGGCGTTGAACAGCCACTCCCATCCTGTATTATTGGACAATTGTAAATGTTCACCTCTGGTGCATAGTGTCTGTAGGGCGGTGTGGGGTGTGGAGGAAGCTGGCACTGCTGCTGTTTCTCCTTTAACTATTCTGTAGGCAATAGATGTCTTTGGTCTCCAGAGCCACCAGTCTGGTACCTTTCACCAGCACTAAACCCACTAAAAATAATCCGCCAAACTGCCTGTTATGCATCTGTATTGGGGAAAAGAGAACAGGAGCTGCCATACTCTTGGATAAATGATATGCCTTTTAAAACCCAATGAAATGTTAGAGACAGCATTTGTGATCTCTTAAGGAAACAAGTGCACTTTTTTTCTTTTACTATTTATTTAGGACATTTTATCAGGTCTACAAATCCTTGCCATGTAAAGATCAGAATCAAAACAATCACTAGAACAATAAGCATTTGTTTAAAGAGATATTCTATAGTAATACACTCACCAGCTCTCTCTATTAACAGGATGTAACCATATTGCAGAATGAGTATTATTACAACACTCATGACATTGTTTGTAGTGATTTTATTAAATTGAGTGAAATCTCTGATTGCACATATTTAACAGACCAGGCACATTTATCACATGTTAATATTCCCCCAAAATTGGACAGATATGGTGGTTATTTTGAATGTACTTTGTCTGAATATTGAATAAATGGTAACCAAATATCTAAGTAACTATTTGTCCTCAGACTATTTTGCTGGGTTCGTAATTGGTGCTTTACATTTTCCAGAACAAGCTTATGTATTATTTTGAACCATTCCTTTAGAGTTGAACTATTTTTATTTTTCCAGTGAGAGGCTATCAGTAGCTTTGCAGCTATTAGCAGAGGAAAGATTAATTCTTCATTTCTTTTTGTGTGACCATTTTTGTTAGAAAGCCATAGGAGGTTTTTTTTCTTATTGTGCTACAGACTAAGATTGCTGGTCCTCTTTTGCAGATGTTTTCCCCAGCATGTCACATATGGACTTTATAGTTAGAAAGTTGTCTGCAAAGATTGCTATAACTTATTTATAATTTTTTTTGTTTCCTAAGTGACCAAACACCATAACTTCTATTAAAGTTAGCTTTCTGTATAAAAAACTTTTCTAGAAAGTTAAGAAATGTAATTCCATAACTTAAAATCATTGGTCTCATGGAAGAGTGGGCCAGTTGAAGTTAGTTTTGATCTCTAAATATGTTAAAGTTTCTTTACTGAATAGCTGGGCAACTATTTGTATTCTACGGCTTTTCCAATTGTTAGAAGCTCTCTGGTTTGTGATTTGTGTAAAGATATGGATTATTTGCAATGGATGTCGTTGGGAAGGAGAAAGAACATCTCTAGTTCTATCTCAGACCCATAGAGTAGCCTATGCTGAAGAATGTGTATACATTTCTGGATGGCATGACATTTTTATGAATGCACGATAGCCTAGCAATCTTTACACTGCCACAATTTTCTTGTTGATTTAAAGACCTGGAGTTTGGGTGGGTTAGAGCTCCCCAGTTCACTTATTATCAAGCTGGCTGGCTTGATAATACCATAAAATATTTGGAACAGCTAATACACCCTGTTAGATGGATCTGTACAAAGTATGTGCATTCACTCTTGGTCTTTTTTTATTCCATGTAAATTCTAACATCCTCCTCTGAATTTCTGCCTATTTATCTGGGATGATTATAGAAAGATTTTGACACAAGAAAGATATCATTGGCAAAATTTTCATTTTGACTGCAGCTATTCTTCCCAACCAAACAATTGTACACTTCCCCCACCATTTCCAGAAGTAGGGTTTGACATTTCAATCATAGAGCTCTCCTAGGTTTGAGATTTGAATTTCCATGTACCTTACAGGATTCATTGTCTATTTGTTGTACCCATTTTTTTCTGGACGAATGACTTCTATGAGTCTGGCAAATTTATAGCTAGCATTTCAGATCTGATATTATTTAAATCCTGAGGCTTTCCCAAAGACCTGGATTTCTTTAGATACTAATTTTAGGAAAATATTTGGTTTAGATAAAATTAATATCACCTGCATATATAGCTATTTTATATTGTGTTCCTGCAAGTTTTATTCCAGTGACAGTCATTGTTCTGTATCCTGCGTACGAAGGCCATGGCCAATGCAAAAAGGAAAGGCAATAATGGACATCCCTGCCTAGTCCTTCTGCATAATTCCAGTAGGGGAGATTTAACTCCATTAACTTGCACCGCTACTTTTTGGACTGTGTAGAGAACACTTACCTGTTTAAGGACCAGGGGCCCCAATGTGCATATGGGATAGGACTTTAGAATTGAGTGAAACTTTCTGTTTCATCAAAAGCTTTCTCTGCATCAAGTGATAACAAAATAAATGGATCTTTTTTCTGATCTGGCATTGTGGATGATCCCAGGTATTCTCTGAATGTTGTCTGACACTTTTCTCTCCTTAATGAATCTATTTTGATCTGGATTTATATACACTCGGAGCACAGACTGCAATCAGCTAGCCTGCTAGCTAGTATTTTTTCTAAAATCTTTGTTATGATCCAGCAGTGATGTGGGTCTGGACGAACTGCACAAGTAAGGTCTTTTCCAACTTTGTTTATAGGTTGTTGAAGTTCTTCCCCTAACAGAATAGTATTGAAAGTAGTTCTCAAGGGACTCACTAATGCTTCCTTAAATATCTTGTAAAATGCAGATGGAAAGCCATTCGGTCCTGGAGTTTTACCACTTTTCATACTTGCTATTGCTGCCAAGATTTTCTTCTGGTTATTTTTTTTACCTAAAGTATTTTTTATCAACCAGCTAGAGAGAATGGCCCAGGATAGAGGACTCTGGAGATCTGCGGTTGGCGGCCCATATCCCGGTTGGGGTGACGGGCATAACTAACTCACTAACTATTTTTTATCAATTTTGTTTATTTTTGACAAACCTGCTACTTCCAGATATTTTTGAATAATTTCAGAACTTGGAGTACCTGAGGTATAAAGATTTTTACAATAAGTTGCTGATTGTTTTTTTTAATTGTTGGAATAATATGTTACTTTAAGAGGAAGAGCCATTGAAAATAATTATTTAGCTTATTGAAAAATTTGAAATTGTGATTCTTTAGCTGTGTGATTGCATAAACCCTTATGTGGCCAATATCTCTCTTGTTTCTAATTATGATGTATTCACAGTTGTGTGCCTGAATATGTTTTGGTTTCTATTTGTAAACTTCCATATCTATTTCTTGTAAAAATTTCCTTACTGATTCCCATTTTCCTCCCCTCTCCTGCTTCCCCTTAGTTTAAATCCAAAGATAAAATACCAAAATAATATAAATCAGTTCTCATATGATTGTGGTTTGCTGAAATCTAAATCCTCATACATGCCTCATGAACACTTGGACTGCTTCTCTTTACAGTCCAAAGGAGAGACAATTTCCACTTACAGGACCTTAATCCGTGCCCTTAGGGATAGATTACCATCTGATCCTTTGAGTTACATGAAGGGAATTTACACTGACCCCATAAATGCTCCTCCCCATCCCCTCTTTGTTTTCTCCAATCTTCTCCATCCCTAGTACCACTCCCTGCTTATTGTCCTTTATTTTCCCTAATATTGGAAATACAGAACACAGCTATCACAGAGTTATAATTATCCCAATTAAAACAAACCTCACACTGTTTTCTTTTTTCCCTAACATGAAGACAGTTACCGCACAACTTTTAATTCTTGATGACTTCCAGGAAGTCACTTCTGGATAATCTTTATGTAACTTCACAGGTATTTGCGTCCTTTGGTTCAACTTCACTTCTGCTATTGTCAGTATGCTCGGAAGTGTCTTTTGTCTTTTCTTTTCCTATCCTCCTTTTCTTGGGAATCACCATTTGCCAGGATTTTTCCAGCATTTTATCCTTGGTTTCTACCTCTGGAGTATCCTCTTGTATGGCTGAGGTTGAGAGTTCTGTCCCAAGCAACTGGAGTACATGTTTTGTCTTGTTTAAAGGCTCTTAATGCATTACACTTATTTTGGAACTGAGTGAGAGTTTAAATAGGAATCCCCATCTGTAAAGGATATCTCCCCTCCTGAGTGCTGCTGTAATTTCCCTCATATCTTTTCTTTTTTTAAGGCTAGGTCAGTGAGGTTATGGAAAAATTATAGCCTGTTGCCTTTGATGTGAGCTCTGAATGTTCTCTGGCTTTTTTCATAATTAAATCTTTCTGCTGATAATGATGAAATTTCACAATTAGATCTCTGGGTCTACTATTATTAGGGCCAGATGGGGGTGGGGGTGTGCTCCATCAAATGTGCTCTCTCTACTTTCTCCTCTTCCAGACAGCTCAGATTTAACAGCTCTACAATTAAAGTTTTTACATACCAAATTGGTTTTCCTTCGTCAATGTTTTCAAGCAATCCCTTAATTCTGACATTGTTCCTTCTTGCTTTTCCCCCCGTATCATCCAATTTAGGCTGCATCTCTGTCTTTCCCTCTTTCTCTCTGTGCCATGGAGCTCTGCAGATCTATCTTCATTTCTCTTGCTTTTCTTTAGTCTAACCCTAACACAGACTCACTCTTCCAAGTCAGTAACTTCCGTCTTTAGTGCCAGAAACTTGGTCTTTAGATCAGTTTTCAGGGCCTTAAACTAAGAGATCAACTCCCAGATGTCCATCTTGGTAGCCATTTGATTTTCTTCAACGCTGGCCTTTCTACACGATTTGGCTGCCACGTGTCCATTATGAGTCTGAGAGGTCTCTCCACGTTAAGAGACGGAAAAACTCCTCTTAGCGAGGTATTCTTTTAAATATCCAGCTCTTTTTGGAAAATACATCTTCTGCAACCCTTTTTGTTGGTTTGTTTGAGGGGGGAGCTTAGTAGGTTTTGGGGTCAATGGAGGCAAATAACTCTTCCATCCCCTCAGAGCTCAGGCTTCATACAGACGGTTTAGTCTGCCCTTCTGGGGTCCTCCAACAAATACACATCTTATAATATTCCTTAGAAGATTTCCCCCCTTCAACTACTCCATGGAATATCTATATATATAAAAGTCAAGTGGTGTATGTATGTGTGTATGTATGTATGTATGTACGTATGACTGCGAAGTCCTCCCGCACCGTTTGAGCCAGAGACTTGAATTTTGGTACAGTGAGGGGTCTTGGGGTCTAGATGCTGGTAAGGGTCGAAAAATTTTCGGATCTCACCTCTGACGCCCCCCAGGGGTGAAAGTCTTTCAGGGCCAATCACATCAACTGGGCAGTTAGGTGGTGATGATGTCATAATACCCCCCTCCAACAGACACCTCACTCGCTCAGCTCACCCCTCCCTCCTCCAACGGAACCCCGGAGATCCCTCAGTTCTCTGCCCCTCCCACCTCCCCAACGGAACCCCGGAGATCCCTCAGTTCTCTGCCCCTCCCACCTCCCCAACGGAACCCCGGACTACATCAGCCCTGTGCCCCCCCCACCTGCGAAGGTCCCCGGAATCCCTCGGCTCTGGGCCCCCTCCTCCCCTGCGACGGATCCCAGTTGGGTTTGGTGGGACGGTAAGTGAGGTGGGGGTGTCGGATTCGGTCGGGGGGTGAGGTGGGGGTTTCGGGTTTCGGGGGTGGGAAGGTGTCGGGGTGGGTGAGGGGTGAGGTGTGGGTGTTGGCTTTGGTCAGGGGGTGTCAGCTGTCTGCCACCTCCCCACCTCCGACTGACCCGAGCAGCGCCGGGCACTTATGCTAGTAAGTTTATAAAACAAAAAAAATCAAATTAAATATTAACAATAAAAATACCCCCAAGCCTATATGGGCTCAATGTAGACTGATACCAGAAGGGAAATTCAAACCCAGTACTAAAACTGTGTCTTTAAGTCACCATTTTAGTGCTGGGGCATTTTTGGGGCAGCAGGCCTGAGTCTTGTTCCGGTTATACTGGTGTAAATCCTGAGCAGCACCACTGACATCAGGGGAGCTGCATTGGCACAAAAGTACGCTTGGCTAATATCAGTGTCTCTTATTAAGCATTTGTTTTCAATATTTATCTATTTAAATGTTCACCATTGTGGGAGATTATGGTATGTGGGACCCAGACAATAATTATTTAACAACAGTAGATGGTGAGATCCAAACAGTAAAAGTTTTATAATGGTTAAAACACAAATTGTTAACATCACATGTCAGAACACATAAAGTAAATATCCTTATATCAAACTAACACATTCTCAGGCAGCATTTTTCATACTGTGCCTATCTGTAAATTTCAGTTGTTATTGATAAAAATATTTTTTTCGTCAGTGTGTGTGCGTACAGTGAAATTGATATTTACCAACATTTACCGATTGAAAAATCGAATCCTTCCAAGTTTACATAAAAGCATTGTTGGACTGGAACCAAGTCCAGCACTTTCATTCTTTGCCTTTTCTAAGCAAGTGGGGAATTGAACGCAGGTCTCTGGTAAAAAAAAGCTAGCACCCTAACCACTAGATTAGCTGTGACAGTCTTGCAGTGTCTTAGACAAACCCTTTGGAATGAAGTTAAACCTTATTCAATTAATTTTACATATTTTGAGAGTCCATTGTACTGAAATTGCAAATTTTTATGTGGTATTGTGGGATTGTATGGAACTTCTTTTGGAAGAAGGACACGATGAATGCAATCACTAGAAGATATTAGGGACTTCAAAGGACAATTGGGAACAAATATGTGTGAAGTGGATTTCCTAGCCAATATTTGGAGAGTGAGGGAAATACAAATGTCCACCTTGAATTCATCCATTTGAAGCTGCACTTTGAGCAGACCCCCCACTGTGTTGGCCGATTCCTTATATATAGTCTCTTCAAAGATAAATGAGTGATTCACAGAGTCATGAGTGGTTCTTGGTCTGAGCAAAGAGTGGTGATCTTGAAACCATATGGGAACCCGATGTTGGGTTTTGAAGGTCTGCTCCTGCCAGAACCTGTTGCAGAGTTGGTGTGATATCTGGGATGCTAATTACCCTGCATGCAGGTTTTTTTTTATTGTTTTTAATATGTTTTCTCTGTAGTGGTTTTGCCTTAAGTATAAAATGTGCTTGCTTAGAAAGAGCTGTGACATTCCTTATAACTGACACAATTATACAGTGCACCGTCTCTGAGGAGAGAAGCAAAGCAAACCTGTTTAGGCAGCCTCTCTTTTGCTGGGAAATAACACAGTGATGTCAGGGAACTGTTCAGCCTGAAAACACCCCATCAGAATAGAGTCTCCACCCAAGAGAGGCAACGGCTAGGAAGCTGGAAGCTGGAAGCTTGGGAGTGGGTGCCCTTGCTAGGGCACAGAGAGGAGATACAAGTGCAGTTGCTCTGAATTGTGACATCATCCTGTCTCGCTCTTATGCCTCGGTCACCCTCCCTAAAATGATGTCTAAGGCTACCACCCTCTCTTCCTTCGCATCCCTTCTCAAGATCACCTTGCTGGGATGCCTACAAGAAATCAGCTATAACTTTATGGCCAGCCAACTTAACCCCCAATAGTTGGAGAAAGGTTATCATTAATTATATGGTGGCTTCTGTGGTATTCAGGGATGACTCAGTGCTTAAGGGGCTTGTCAGAGATCCGCTTTATTCAGCATCCAGTTCCAACTGCTGTGCATAACAACAAGAGCTTCACAGCGCCCTGCCCATACTCTCTGTTCTCAGCCCTGCCCCTTCCTCCCAAGGTCCCACCCCTTCCGGGGGCCAGAGCCGGACACAGTACCGGTAAGTGTCCATAGTTACTTTCACCCTTGGGTTCTGATCACCACTGCTCATGGAAAGATTGTGGCTTTAGAAGGTAAGCTCTTTGGTGACGGGAACCATGTTGACTTCTTGTACAGCATCTAGCACAACTGGGACTGGTCTTGACTGGGGCCTCTGGATGCAAATCTAATGTGAATATTGACCTCGAATAATTTAAATTTAAGAATTTACAATCTTATTTTACCAAATTTCAAACCTGCTCAGACATGGTGGGTTCAAAAGTTCAACCTGAATTCAAACATGCTTAGGTTTTACATTGTACTTAGGAGGAACTGTAAGAAATGCAGCAGAGTGGGAAAGGGAGAGAAATAATCCTGTGACAATTGAGGATTAAAATCAGATGAGGGAATGAAGACCAAATACACATAGTGTGAAACAAGAGCTGAGACATACTGATGAAAACCTAAGTATAGTCTCTGTACTAGATAGACAGAGCAACCACTTGTGCCAGGCAAGGTTTCGGGGGCTGCTTATACTTCTAACACATTGCAGAAGTGTCCGTCAAGATAGAGAAATGTAGGAAAAGAAATATTCATGAAAAACAGCATAGCTTTAAATGATCATGCTAATGAAAGGTTCACAAAGTCAGTGTTGCACATCTCCAAATTTGCTAGGACAACAAAGCCACAAATCTCACCAGGTTCACCCATCCGTAAGGTAAGCAGCAGGGGGAAGATTGAACTGAATTTTGCAGAAGGCTGAAATTCTCTCTCTCTCACTCACTCTCTCACTCTCTCACTCTCTCACTCACACACACACACACACAGTGATGCAGGCTGCAAGAGCTGTGTCAGTGAATGGAAGTAGTCCTGACACGGCAGCTCTGTGAAAGGTGCTAATTATACTGATCTGGGTACTATGCTGTGCGGTCCTTTGCTCAGAGGAAGGATGTGATGCAGGCATAAGGAACGGCACTACAGAGGAAATGGGAGAGCTGAAGCACCTAGACACATCAATAATTCATAAAATGCCAGCAGCAACAAAGGGAAAGAGGGACCAGAACTAGGAGAACAGAATACCATAAAGCTTTTTAATGGTCTTGTTCTATTAATGTCAGATTGTGACCATTTTTCAAGTAGGTGGAAGTTTTCCAAAACTCCCACAGAATTCAGCGACAATTGCTAAATAGTGCTTGCTTTAGCTAAGGCATTTGGTCTCAGAAGCAGAGTATTATCAGTGCTACTGGGTGTTTGATTCTATTTAAAGGCACTTGTAATTTTTCAGGAGGTTTTAAAGGAAGGCCTGGAATGGTCTTCATACCATAATTCTTGTAATGGAGCTGCTATATAATAATAATATTGTAGAATCATACTGGAAAGGCTTCTGGTGTCTTGTATTAATGTATTGTATTGATTGTCCACACATTTCCTTTGCCTAGATCCACCCCATGCCCCATCTGGTTCTATTAAGGATTAGACAATGAGCATATATCTCATCTGTGAGCATCCCGTTCCCACCAGGGCTTTGATTCAGTTGATAATTCTGGTGCAGTGCACAACAGGGTCTGCAAGGATGAGTGGAGGTATCATAAGCCCACAAGCAGGTTCAACCCTAAACATAATCCTCTGCGCGGAGGAGGAGTGTTAGGCTCCTTGTACATCTGTTCCCTTCCTTCCAATAGTTTCAGGATAAGGAGTAAGTGTGTCTGAGCAGATATGGGTTTAAGTGACATCCCAGCATTCAGTGAGGTGCTTAGCTGCACGCTCACCTCTTTGGCTCTAGACCTGCTATCAGGCATCAGTAGCTGGGTGGCCTTACAGCTCCCCTCACACTGGGGCAGGATCAGGTCTCCTGCTTGCCCTGTCCTTGCTTACCACTCTTTTTGTTAATTCATGAACACTCCACACCTGCGCTCTGCAAGATCATATCCCTAATGCTGCTTCTTCCCCTAGTTAGAAGAAGATTATGATGTACTTGAGCAGAACTCCACTTTGGGGTTGGGCTGGGGCTAAATCTGACCCATAGTATTTACAGAGCCTATTAGATCATATGCCCTGTCCCTCTGCCACTGCAGGATCATCCCATACCTATTTATTTGTCCACTAATGACTTAAACGTTGGAGCTTCCACCCCTTTCTCTGGGAGATGATTCAAGAAGTTCATAGATCATGCTGTTAGAAACCTTTTCCTGATACTCAACCTAAAGTTTCCTTTGCTTAATTTCATCTCCTACTCACAGTTGACACCTTCATACCCTCATTATTGTAGCTCATAGTTGACTCATAATTATACCCCCTCTTTTTGTTCTCCCACTTTGATATTAACACCCTTCATATTTTTGAATTGACCCTGCAAAAAATGACTTTGGGACAAATCCTGTTTGCCTTATTCCTGTATGCAATTCCCATTAACTTGAGTGGGGCTACTTATGTACATAAAGGAAGCAGGACATCTCAACCAAGTTAATCAGTGAGTGGATCCTTGGATGAGCATATTGGCCTTTTTGCACTCAGATGAATAAAATAAGAAGGCTAGATATTTAACAGCCCACTGTGGTATAGGGTCTGGCCTCAGTGTTTGTAGGTATTTAGCTATGGATTTCATTCATCAGACATCACTTTCAAAACAAGGGACTGTTTCATTACTGCAGCATGGTAAGCCAAGAAAAAGCTATCCCACCAGATAGTTCATGCTGGCATTGTACAATGAACTGAAAAGTTCTAAATGTAGGCTGGTACTTTTTTTTGTATACATGATCTATGATGTTTTTAAGTGGCACATTAGGTAGTTTGTGGTCCAATCCTGAGGTGGAGCCAAAGAGGAGACAGGGAAAAGAAGAAAAGGGTGTCCTGATTCTACACTTCTGCAAGCTAAGGAGTAAAGCCCATTAATTTCAATAGGAGTGATCCACATCCAGAGGTAAAGTAAAGGGCACACTAAGCACCTTCTCCTCAGCTAAACAGAGAGGGAGAGCACCCCCTCAGCCTTGGTCAGTGTGGTGAGGAGAGCTCCACTTTTATTTCACTCAGAAAAAAGGCCCTGAGTAAAGAGGGAAAGCGAGATGAAATGAGAAATGGGAGAGAGCTGAGAGGAGCTTGAGACCTAAAAAGTAGAGAGAAAACCCAGGTAGCTAGGACCTTGCCAACCCTGAGAGACGGGGCCTTAAAGGAGACAGCTAAGATTATAGACTAAGAACAAACTGTTGTGTTATTGCAGGGAAATCTATCTGGCTGGATTGCTGGGATTTTATAAAAGAGCATCAAAGCATCTAAAGTTCACACAAGGAACAGCCTGAATATTTTTTCATATAATTATATGAAAATAAGGTAGATGAGACCTTGGAGCTTCCAGCCCCGAGAGTGTTAATTCAAGACACCCTTTTGTGTGACAACTGAATTGATAGTATGAAGACTCATGTTATTAAAAGTTTAACAATATTCAGAACCATCTGTTCCCCACATACACTCCCAGCACTTGCAATTTGCCACAACTGTCATTTAAAGCGGTCTCAGTCCTGCAGAACAATAGAAGGACAAAAGAAAAGTATGTATACTACATGACGGCTGATCTCTGTTATGACATTTATATCCACTGGTGAGGAGGAATGGCGTGAAGATGTCTGTCAGACCAGAGCTCAGCCAATGTGTATTCCACATACTGGGGCAGAGTCTCAGTTTGATAGGTATGCACATCTCCTGACAGGATTCAGGGGTGTTGGGGGAATTCACGGAGAGAATTACAGACCCCAGTGTATAGAAATACTAAGTACCGGTATATATTTATGAGCAGAGCAAACAATCTCTATGTGCAGCGGAAGTAGTGTATAGTGAGCTCAAAAATAATGGAATTCCTTTCAGAGAAATGTCTTGGTGCATTTCAGAAATGGACCTGTAGCAGTGTATGCACGTCCCATCTCCTCTTGCAGCAGATGATGGGGGTTCTGACACCTACAGTTACCATCCACCCAACTGTTTCAGACCTCACCATGATAAGACACAGTGGTCAGGTTCAACACAGCTACCCTTCGAGTCAAGGCTGTGTGGCCAAATGGCCAGGGCCAAAGACGTGGGCTGACACCCAGAGCTGGGTGGTAGCAGGGCTGGTAGGGGGTCCCAGCCTCTCCCTCTCCACCATGTCGTGGCCCAGGCTCCTGTCAGTGGTGAGTGTGATCACTGCCCAGTCAGCGGGGATTCTATTGCAACATGCTGACTGTCTTCAGGTGTATGGTACCACTCACTGCACCCTCCCGGGCCACTTCCTACTGTGAGTCCTGAAGCCCAGGTCCGTTTGTCGTCAAGATTTCCGAGCTCCTTTGTACAGGTTGGGACTCCAACTCCTGTCAACTGGCTGTGGGAGACTGGTCTCCAGTATGGGCCTCAGGCTCTCTGGTTCCTGCAATCAGAGGCTGAAGCAGCTCCCGAGTTGGAGCCTCCACCAAGTGTCCTTCTTCCCCGACGGTCAGCCCAGAAGGAGCTAGGCTTCTCTGCTTTATATTAGCGTAGCATTTGGAGCATGCCCTGTCTGGTCTAGGGGGTGAGACTTCCACCACACCTAGTGTGGGATTAACCCTTTCCTTCCTAGTGCAGGGTATGCTTGCCCTGTCACAGGACCCTATCCCAAACCCGGTGGGAAATTCACAATCAGAGTTGAAATAGGGTGGCTCAGGCCCTTCATGTTCTGATTGCAATGTCAGGGAACCTCTTCAATAGGGTGAGGTGTCTTTGGGGGGAGAAAAATGACTTAATAATGAAAAGGTTCTTCTAAGTAGTGTGCAGATGGTATTTTCTTCAGATATGTCTAATAGTATAGTGCTTTACAAATACTAATTCATTAACCCTCACTATAGTGCTGCTAAACATTATTACAATGGTTCAACAGAAGGTTTTCACCATAATGTCACCTCAACATGCATTAGGGTGCATGCCACATCAAATGCTGCACACCTTCATGCTGATCATCAAACGATGTAAGACCCTGGCGCAAATACCCTCAAATTTTGATAGGGGAACCCAGATCAGGTTCTGTGACTGACCCTTAGCTCTATAATGGGTCAAACCAAACCACTGGTCTCAGAATCTCATGTGTGGGAAAATGGCAAGTGAAGGGGAGAGCACACTCCAACCTAGCACCAACACTAGCAGATTAAATGCACTAATACAAGAGGGGAATTTTACCTTGTCCTGTATTAGGCTGTCTCCCTGCAACCTACCTGGCAGCAGCAGCTCCCTCACCTGTCATGGCTGAGCTGCTCCCACAACCTTCTCCCAATCAGGAAATGAGGAAAGGGACTCATTTATAATTTCTATACCACACTAACAGTTTTCAAATACAAAATGCAAATCTTGACTTTTTTATTAAAGATCTTTAAGAACATGTCAATCTGGTGGGAGCGAAAAGTCAAAAATGTGATGATCCCCAAATGACATTCTTGCAATTACTGCACTTGAGCCCATATGCCTGGTTCTTGGAGCAGCAGAGGAGAAAAAGATGTAGGATGCTTTATTTTCAAAGGATATTAAGAATCAGTCCTCACAAGCCTCTGAGGTAGACAAGTGTAGTTATTCCATTTTAGAGACGGGGGAATAGGAAGTAAGGATGGTTAAGTGGGTTGCCCAAGATCATGCAGTGTTAAAGAGACAATTATTACTCAGTGATTCCTGGCCCCAAGGGCTCCATCCAGACTAATCCCTGTACAGGATTGCTTAAGGATTTGTTCAATCACCATAGAGTTTTTCCTCCATTTTGATACTATAACTATCATCATAAAATGCAATTAGCTACAGTCAAACTGTTCAGCATTAAATTAATGATTGTCCTATGTAAATAAAATACAAAAAAATCTATTCCCCAAACACTTAAGGATGGATCCAGTTCAGAACTACAGTCCAAGATCCCCCTCTGCTTATCTTACCATATACAGCAAGTGTGTAGTGAATGTTCTTCTGGGGAGCGTCTCAGAACATCCACAGATCACCTCAGCATGGCAAAGATTGGCATGTAATGCAGTCTGATGTGCAAAAAGAAAAGACACATTTTATTAGGAGGTAATTCCAAGACAAAAACTGAACGCAGTGAACAGATGGCCCAAATTCCCCTCCCCCCGGCACCTCCACATTTCAACTAACGAAGTTTAGAGTAAATGAAAAGTCTTGGCTGCAAACAATTATGGTCAGATTTGTGTGTGTGCGCATGCGTGCATGTACGCATTTCCTCCTCTACTTCTATAGCCATCTGCAGGTGCAGCTATTTGCATAAGTAAGCACCTACTATTGCACACACAGCCAGGCATTGGCACCTCCCAGATCTGTGATCAAACTTGTGTTAATTTAATGTTAATTTTAAGGTTTGGTTGAACTTTACCCACTCTCATCTGCAGCCCACAATACCTCAGAGTGGTCTTTTACCCCCTTCTCCCTTCAAAAACTCCCAAAATGAAGGCACTTGTTTACACAGAAGTCAACAAAATGCCAGCATGCAGAGTTAGAACAGTAAATTTCTTACCCTTTCTAAGCCAGAAGCTCCCTCCCTCAACCCTTGTGTTCAGATGCCAGCTGTACACTGCCACAGTCCGAAACAAGACCTGTGGGTCTCCCATGGCAGATGCTGCCACTGCTATAGCCTAAAGGCCCTGCAGCCAGCCCAGGGCAAAATTTTTAATTGAACATCAAACTTCAACTTTAAATCAGAATTTTTTTTAAAAAAACAAGACAACATGTTAATGTCTCTGAACCTCTTTAAATGAACTTCTAACAGCTAATATGAACCACACAGTACCGGGGAAAGGTTTGTGATTAGCAACTACACAGTTGCTAATCTTTCCCTCTAGGGTTGTGTATGGACTCCAGTACTAGATGATCAATGGCAAAGGAGCCTAAAGAGGCTTTCTTCTTTAATATTTCTTCTTTAATGTGGCAAATAACTAATGCTGCAAGATTACAAATAGAAGGGGAAGTTCAAGTGATTCTGATCTTGATAGCTTTAAGAATCTGACTAGATTCAAGAGACAATGTCAAAAAAATTCAGATTTTAACTACTTTACCTATTGTCTGCCTGCAAAGTTTGTGTCATTGCTCTTGGCTTTCTTAACCCCCAAATCAAATGCTTCTCTTGTCAAATAAAAAAATAAAGAAGTAGCTATTTCCCGCTTCCAAGGAGTTAATGGGCAGGGAGGAGGGGAAGAGGATTTTTGTAAAGTTATGGAGGATTCTCTATAGACAGCAGATTGGCCCAAAAGACACCAAATTCTGCCCTATCTGATGAGGAAAACTTTGAGGGGTTTGCTTTGTCTTGGTGTTTTTTCCTAAAAAGATCCGTTCAGTTAAATGAATATTTACATTTATTTAAATGTTCATTCTTAGAAGACTTGTTTTCCTATATCCCCTCCACCCCCTGCCCCATTTGTTTCACTTGCTTGAAGGCAGAATTTACATCTGTCCCATTTTTCAAGGAGCAGTCCCATTTTTGGTAGGGTTTCCACATCCTAAAGGGCAATAGAGATGTGCAATCCAAAGAATATATTTCAAGAATCACCCAGATAGTGGACCCAGGTTTTTTCTGATAACAGTACAAAAGCGTCTGCGGAATCTGGTCCATGGTATAGAACAGCTGGCAGTAGAGGCAGCCCAAAAGTGGGGCAGTTTCCTATTCTCATTCCTGCAGAACAGTGAGGATCAGCATCTCCATCCTGTCTCACCCCAGAATATCTTCTTTGGGATTAGGGACAGTAGCCTGGCCAGGTGGCCCCACCAAGTTCTTGAGATGGAGGAACAATCATCCAGCACCCACATGAGATCCAAAGAAGAGGTGACATCAAGCCCTGAAAACAATGGACCTCAGTGTTAAGACAGAGGTGTTTCAGGGTACCGAACGTGCTCCTAAGAAAACATTCAAAGGCAATGAGCAGGCCGGGGGTGTGTGAGAAGGCAGGGGGATATTGGAGGGGAGCCTAGAGTGAGGTCCAGGGGGAAAGAGTCTGTTATTTGGATTCAGGTCTCCAAATATTTTGATCCCCAAATGTGATTTTCATCTGAATTTAGATATCCATGTACAAGCAGTAAAAGAGTGCTCAAAATACATTTGCAGCTGACACAATGTTACTTAACTTCACATCCAGATTTGTGGGAATGCCCCAAACCACCTCTGTGATCATTTGTTTGCATTAGAGTCAGTTTGCTGTCTTTGTTCCCCTTTTGTGTTTGCATGCCATGAGTCTAGCAAACTAGTTCACTGGCAGAGCGTTCATGGAAAATGCAAGTTTTATATGACTACATATATACGAATGCGGACAGTATGTTCAGAAAGTGAATTTTGAACTCCTTAAATTGCACTGTTTTCAAAATGTCACATTCCTCCAATCAGGGAGCTGAAACAATATTGATTAAAATTATCTGAATTTAGAATGCTCACAGTGAACGGCTCTTGCATGATCTACAGACAAAGAATATGGTTGATATTACTCAGCAATTAAATTTGCACAGCAAATACATTGGAGAAAATTGTAAACTGCACATGGACAACAGAAAAAAAAGACAAAATTTGACAGAGAAATTATTCACTATGAATTATGTGTGTTTGGCTGTGGTCACAACACAAAACATTATGCTACAAGACTTTAATCCTGTATCAAAAAGGAGGCAGCCCCTAAGCGAGCAGTCCCTGCAGGGAGATAAGCCATGTGAAAGAGTTGTTTGGAAATGGTGGAAGGGCCTCCTCCTGGAAAAGGGCCAGTTCTTCCCCGAATATAAAAGAAACCAGGCCTTGCAGATGCTACTATCTGCCAGCCTGTAATTAATAAATTATTGAGACAATTCTGAAACAAGTAGATGAATAAGGGGATGAAAGATCCTATAGGAAGACAGACATCCCTACTGTTTGGGGAGGATCTAAACTGTTGTGTCCAAAAATTGTTTTAATCTCCTGCCATCAGATAGTGCTGAGCACTTCAGAGGTGGAACAGGCAGTTGTGATTGAAGACAATTAGGGGCAGGGACCATTGTGTCCTTTTTCATCTTCTCTTCCTTTGCAGTTCAGGAAACAGATATGTTTCATCTTGCTGCTAGGGCACAGTCAGAAAGGAGTAGTTTGAACTCCTTCCTGCTGCTCCTTGGAGGAACAAAGGAGACACTTCTGAATCCAGTCCTCTCTGGAGACCTACCACCACTTGCCCATCACCCTCTGTAAACATGGCTGCCCTGAAAGGAGACAGTGCTTGGGATCTGGGGACTGCCTTTGAATGGGAGAGACCTATGGGGGACAGAGTGGATCACTCACTCAGCTCAGAAGACCAGCAGGCACGCTCTGAACTGTCAAAACTCTTGCAGCACTGGTGGTTTTCAGCAAAGTGCATAAATAAAAATTAAATAAACTGAACAGGAAAATCAAAGTTAAAGTATCTAAGAATCTTTTTATCAGAGTTCCATCAAAAGCTCCCTCAGTAATTCTGATTATTTTTATTATTTAAGAAAGGCTGGGAAAGAGAGAGCTTGGTAAAAATAAAGATCATAGGATCAAAGCAGTTAGAGATGGAAAGGCTTATTAGATCAGCAAGTCCACCCCCTGCAAGGAGAGATTGTTTGAGGCCTCAAATATGGATTCAGAGCTTTCTGAGTCTTTAACTGAAGAGGTGAGAGTGTTGAATCTTTAAGACAGCTTTTCTCCCAGTGCTTCTCAGGTATTTTAATTGTATGTGTGTCAATATAAAAAAATGAAATATAGCTTTAAATAGTTTGAAAAAATTGCTTCCTTCAACAGATAATCACATTTCACTTGCGTGGTATCTCTGATAGCATAATCCTACCAGTTCTCCAGTCATCTATAGAGTTTTCTAGGGAAACCAGGGAACTGAAGGACTGAATTTCTAATTTTTTTTAAAAAATAGAAAACAGCTGTTTTGGTTTTGAAAGAAAACAAAACTTCCATGGAAAAGCAAAAGGGGGGCACAAAACATACTTTTTTTTCCCTTTGCAGGGCAACTTTAACTGATTCTGCACTTGATCTTGGCCAGGCCTAAAATTCACTAATTTCTAAGGAAGTAGCTACATTATTTTTCCTATGTCGTAATTTAGTGGTGGGAGAACTTCACAATATCTGGGGTACATATTTTATTGAGATAAACACTCAAAAACTGGAATATACATCCCAAAGCTTTATTTAAATAATCTTACTCTCTGAAGTCTGCCAGACTGGGTCATAAAATGTCACATTCATATTCTCTCTCTCTCTCTCGTGACCAGGACTTCCTGTTTCTTTAAGGAAGCAATAAAGAGTCCTGTGGCACCTTAAAGATTAACAAAAGTATTGAAGCATAAGCTTTCATGGGCTAATACCCACTTTGTCGGATGCATGCAGTGGAAGTATCCAGAGGCAGGTATAAATATGAAGGCAAGAACAAATATGGGAACATTTCTGGATTCATATTAGTACAAATATGACTGCTGTACAAACCTGAGCTAGACACTTATAATGGCTGACTGCCATCAGGTGGTGGCTTTTTAGGTATGGCTTATTGTAGCTTCTGCAGCTGCCAACCACTGGCCAGAATCCCTCCCTGGAATTCAAAGTGGTTGGAGGGTAGTGAGTGAGGGGGTGAATGGCACCAAGAGGGAATGGAGAGTGAAAGATTAGTGGTCAGAAGTGAGTTCTGTCATAGGTGGGAGCAAGGAGGGGAGAGGGAAGATTTCTACACATAATTCATTTATGTGGAGCAATCTTCTCTTCCCGACTCCCCCCAACATTCTGGAGTCCTCTTCAGTGCCTTGAGATTCCTCACCTTTCTTTACCAGAGATAAGAGATGGAGGAGGGAGGGTATCTTCAAAATCTGGATCTGTTATCAGTTATCAGTACTGATGGAATAGACCAGATCTGACAAATCCATCCAAATTAGATTTGTCACACACCTTTTAACATAATTCATAGTATCTATTGCCTGCTGGGGTGGGGAGGAAATCACTTTTTGGTGAAAAGTTTGGTAGAAGAGTTCCCAAATTCTGGGAATATTAAGGGAGTTTGCTCTTGTCTGTTGTGAGGCTGGCTCAACTGATTTAAGTGTCTTCTTTATAAGAGAGAAAGAAAGATTTGCCTCTGAACTCATAAGGTTTTAACTTGATAGTATTTCAGATGTTCAAGATTTTATTCTACCCACCAAATGTGCTCCAGAAAAATGTGACTTACTGTGAAATGAAGAATTTGAGAGAACCTTCAATAACGCGACGGCAGTTGGCCCAGACACCATGCTAATAAATTGTTTGTGTAACTGTGTTTGGATGATGAGGTTGACAAGCCAACATGAGGCTAAAAGAGGAAATCTGCCAAGTGAAGGTGGTATGCCTCGGGCTCAGCCTGCCTCTACTTGCTGCAGAAGGCAGCATGCAGTGCACCAGTTCCCAAAACACACTGCTTCAGTCACAAGGTGCAATCCACTGACCTCATGGCAGCCAGAAAGCCAACTGGGCCCTTTGCATCCTCAGGCACTCCTGATGGCTGTGTCCCATGAGGCACCTGCTCTTTGCACAACTTGCTCAGAACGCCTGTGCCTTGCAATGGGGAGCAAGACATTGAGACGGAGAAGGATAACATTTGAACTGCACTGCCAAAACCATAGGCTACTGCACTACAATAGCTAAGTGGGTAAGGCAAGCCATCAGGACTCGGGGGTTCTTATCCCAACCCTGCCACTGACTTCCTGTGTGGCCCCAGCTGAGTCACTTTATGAGAGAACAATAGATAATGCACACGTGGCTGATACACATCCTCCTTCCCCTCTCTGAACTGAGTCTACAACCACTGAAGCTTGTCACACTGTGACTGTAGAATGGAAATGGAGGGCTGTAAATCTGATTTTTGTTCATTGAACTAAGCATTCTGGAATTGTTTCTTTTTGTTTATTATGTATATTGCACTGCAACATGGTAGGCGTTGTACAAACACAGAGGAAGACAGTCCTGCCCTGAAGAACTTACATTCCAAGTAGACAGGACTGGCAAACAGTAAACTTACACCAGCAAAATGGTCAAGATGAGGTTAGGAACACATCTTGTAAACTCTTTTTATTTCCTGTTGTACCCCCTCCCCTCTTCTCTCGAGATGACTCCACCAACATGCCTGGCCAGTGCTGCCCCATGGTTGTTTATTCCAGTTGCCTACCCCACAACATAGATACAGATTTAAAATAAAAAATGCTCCCCCCCCCCTACATCTTCATGGGGATAAACTGGAGCATTTTTCCTCTCCCATGGTCCCCAGAGGTTAAGGTCAGAGTCCATCATGCATCAGAAACCTATCTTTTTATTTAAACCTCCTTAACATGGAGATTGAATCTCCTTCATAAGATCATGTGGCTCCTATTCAAGTAATAATTCCAAAGTCCCAATCAGGATAAGGAGCCTTGATCTGAAATATCTTAGTAGGGTCTGCAGACTTGCTTTCTAGGCTCCATCTCACTTTGGCTTCCTCTGAAATGGCTCCTTCATCTTTCCATGCTGTTTTACCCCCATAATTTGGTGTCTTTGGCTTTAGCCATTAAAATCTATTACTATAGCATCTTCTGGCCATCATGAAGTGAGAAGCAATCTACAACAGTTGCTCATGGAAAGACAAACAAGAGACAGAACAAACAAACAATGTAAACAACCAAACAATATTGCAGACTTTCCCCACTCAAGTCCATGAGAAGCTGCAATGCTGTATTCCTGCCACCACTTGGTACTGTGTGAGGCTACAAATCAGCAGAACTTCCAGGTTCATAGACTTGACTGCAGGATGGCAGCTTCCGGCAAATACTACTGCCTTTAGGTGGAAACCTAGAACGCAGAACAACGGAGATGCATCATGGATTCTCACCATCTTTGCAGGTCAGAGTGAATAACACTGCTAGAGCAGCATTCAGGAGAATACAAAGGTTGCAGACTCTCCCTAGGGGACATAAAGTTTGGGGCTAGCAGAGAAGGCTTCCTGTCACCCTTCAATGTTATGCATCCACTCTGAAACTAGCCACACTCTGATGTATAGCAAAGGACAGCTAACGCCTGCTTTCTGAGGCCACAGAACTTTTTGGAATTGTTTGACCCACTTCTGCTTGAAATGCCAGCTGGCAAAAGCATTTTTCTTTCTTTTTATATTTTCTTTACAACAACAACAACATGTAGCTGTAGAAGCAAATCAAAAGTTCTTCTTGATGCTCTGACAGGCTCACCACAGAATGTGTGGAATACACTCCATTTCTGTGCAAACTCTTTGTAGATTCCCATCTGTGACTCTATGAATATTTGATGCCAATGGCCAGTATACATACCCACATTACTGATACTTTTGCCCAGGAGCTACAGCACAATTATCAGCTAGAAGAGTAAGTTAAAAAGAGCCCATTCATTAGCAACATCAAAGGGTCGGGGATATATATATATATTCCTAGCTAGCAGTTGTCTGAATTTACATTGTCATTACATTGTCATTTATTATCTTACATTCATGCCATTGTGGTAAGGTGATCATAAGAGCTTGCTTTTAGAAACACTGTGAGCTGCCTTTATACTGACAGTCACATACATGGCTTATCTGAATGAAGTGAAACACACCATTAATCAGGAGTAAATAGCCAACACAGCAAATAATAAAAGGAAATCCAGATAATACAATAAATAATACTTTGCCCTTGCATCACATATTTCAATAGAGGATCTCAAAGTGCTTTACAAACACTAATTAAGCCTCACACAATCCCACTGGGAAATTAATTCAGTATTGCTACTATGGCTGGGGAAATTGTACAATCACCTGCAAATGTTCACAAACCAGCAAAGTTTGAGCAAATTTGGAGGACTATTTATTAAAAGGAAATTTGTAATCATGAATATTTGTGCCAGAATTGGTTTCAATCAGAAAAGAGAAAGTATAGCATGTGACCTATGTCTGATCAAAACAGCTCAAACATCAAGTATCAAATATTCTCATTGAACCTCTTTTTAGAAGGATGATTCTTTGCAAATACTAAGCAACAAATAATCCTGAGTGTTGTACACACGTTGCAGAAAACTGGGATCTCTTTTTAGACAATTAGTTAATAGAAAAATGATTCTCTCATTCTAATTTCCTTTCCCATTCCACAGATAAAAAACGGAAGCAGAGAGAGTTGAGGATAGTTTTCCAAAATCATACCATCAGTCAATGGCACAGCTGGGAACAGAACCCAGAAGTTTTGCTAGGACAGCATGAAAGACTTAGAAGCCAGGTCCCACTCAAAATCAAGGTGAGTTTCTGTGTCTTTTCACCAATAGCAGCCCTGGTTTGGGAAAAAAATCCAGACTAGGCTGCCAGCCACTGCCATTCTCACAGGCACCCCCACCTCTGTCCTCTCCTCCCATAGTTCCATTTTATCTTGGGCACCATCATTCTGTGACTAGTTAACCCTTTCAGGTTTCTACTGGGAGTTCAAGGGTGCCAGCTAGCTCAGGGGTGGGCAAACTTTTTGGCTCGAGGGCCACATTGTGGTTGCAAAATTGTTTTGAGGGCTGGGTAGGGAAGTCTGTGCCTCCCCAAACATCCTGGGCCCACCCCCATCTGACCCCCTCTCACTTCCTGCCCCCTGACTGCCCCCCCTCAGAATCCCTGACCCATCCAACCCCACCCTTACGCCTTATCCTCTGACCACCCCCTCCAAAGACCCCATGCCCCTATTCACCCCCTGGGACTTCACCCCCTGGGACTCCACCCCCTGGGACTCCACCCCCTAGATAAGCCCCCCTGCTCCTTGGCCCCTGACCGCCCCCTCCCGAGACCTCCCACCCTAACTGCCCCCCAGGACCCCACCCCCTACCCAATCCCACCTGCTCCCTGTCCCCTGACTGCCCTGATCCCCACTATCCACACCCCTGCCCCCTGACAGATGGCCGGGACTCCCACGCCCTATCCAACCCCCCAACCCCTGACCGCCCCCCCAGAACCTCTGCCCCATCCAACTGCCCCCTGCTCCCTGTCCCTGCTGACCATCCACTGGGACCCGCTGCCCCTTATCCAAGCCCCTGGCCCCCTTACCCCATGCTGCTCAGCGCAGCACATCTGGCAACCGCGCAGCCCACTGGAGCTACACACGCTGCCTCGCAGGAGCATGCAGCCCTGCTGGAGCCAGCAGCATAGCTGCAGCGCTGCCCAGGAATGGCGGGCCAGAGCACTGCTCACACGGTGCGCTGAGACTGCGGGTTGGAGGGGCAAAGCAGGGGAGGGGCCGAGGTAGCCTCCCCGTCCGGGAGCTCAGGGGCCAGTCAGGATGGGCCTGTGGGCTGGATGTGGCCTCCGGGCCATAGTTTGCCCACCCCTGAGCTAGCTGCTCTTCATGCCAGCAGGATTTTCAAGGTGGAGCTGTTTGGGCCACTGCCTATAATTCATACAGGGTCTTCAAGGAATGGGATGACCCACTTCATAGCCAAAGAGAAAGAATACTTTTACCACTGAGCCAGTGGCATAGATATCCCATAACCCCTACCAACCACAAAGAGAATTTCTTGTATACCTAGCCCTACCATGCGATAGAGCTAATATGGTGGGCCTGCTACCACTTCAGCAGAGTGGGAAGGAGACAGCAGGTGCAACAGTTACCTTGTTCCACTGCCATATTACAATGAAGACATAGATTGTCCCCTTAAGAATGGATTGGAGAAGCAGTAACTCAGACCATATGATCCTTTCTTCCCATACAAAGAAGCAGCCACTTAGTACCCCTGAAGACTCAGCATGTGGTAGAAATGGTCATTGGACCCCAGAAGGATGACACAGAATAGAAGAGGCTGTGCTGGAATAGAAAAGAGAGAACATTGGAGAAGGGGGCTTTCATGGAGATCTGCTAAAGAGAACTTGCAGGGCTCGTTCTGTTCCCTGCTTTACCACCAGATCTCACTCCATAAGGCTGTTGTTCCATTAAAAGAGTCTGGTGACATAAGAGCCTCTGCCCCAGGATGGAATTTTCAAAGCTACATTGTTACATCTTTGTTATTAAATGTTTTCCTTTGAGAAGTTGCCAATTTAATCCATAGTTGAGTAAAGTCCATTAATTACTGCCAGCCATGGCAATACCAACACGCAGCTACCAACAAAACCCACGATAATACTGTATATCAATCAGAAACAGACTTTGCATGTGAGTGAGCCAATGATGATCTCATCCGGATCTGAGTGTAGATTTCAAACCAACTCAAAGTTCAGAGCTGTTTGGATGAGCTGGATTTGGGTTCAGACACCTCTTTTGTATGCTGATTTCTGTTCTATGGGAATTTTAAGAGGGGATATATCATAAGAACATGATAACACCTGACCTGGGGCATGTTTTTCGGTCAATATACACATACCTTTTATTTTCATATTTGTAATTAGTTTTCTAGCATCTTGGTTGTCCAGAAAACTCTCTGAACCTGATGTGATGCCGTGCGGTCTGCCTGGGGGTATGGCAGTAATGTAGGGACAGGGTGGAAAATATCCTTAATATTATCTTTAATATAATCTTTAATATTAATTGGCATCATGACATGCACCTCACATGGGAATTGTGAGGCTTAATTAATCCAAAAGCTCTTTGGGAACTACAGATGAAGGGTGCCACATCAGTGAACCTATTTATTAATAAGAACATATTTATTATTCCTAACATGCTTATAATAAATAAATAAAATTAACTGTAACCAGGAATCTGTGAAGTTTTGCTGCATTTGAATGGAGTGAAACTTGATAGCTTTTCACACAGCTGTTCAAGGGGATCTCCTAGTGACTGAAAGGAGAATTACAAAGAAGAGTTTGAATGGATCCTTGTACATCCCTGTAACAAGACATCTTCTTTGACTTCTGTAATCTGCCTATTAAGAAAATCAAATAGGCCAGAATTGAAGGAGTCTAGTCTCAGAGCTCTCCCTTCCCCAAGATTGTCCCCCCTCCATCACATTCTTTCTTTAGAGCACCTCCTAGTGGTGGTTGCCATTGCAGCTTGTTTCTGACCGCAAAGAAAGCAAACAGGAAGTGTGGTGCAGTATGGAAAGGAAAATACAAATGTTTCCCCTACCAAAACTCAGCTGGTAAACAGGAAATGGGTCTGCATTAATTCCCACATCCCAGAATTTTGGGATAGTTTGAATGTTAGCTCTTTGGAACAAGGACCACCTGATTGGTCTGTGTTTGTACAGCACCTAGCATGATGGGATCTTTTTGACTGGGGCTCACAGTTACTATGGCGATACAAACAATAAGCCCCATCTTTGCAGCGCAGGTCAGCTCTAATTAAACATTTGTTTTACATGTTACATGTACTGAAAGCTTTGAAAAGCTAATCTAAAAAATCTCCTTGAAGGCTGTTCTGAAAATCTTCGGGAAATAGTAATGGGGTTTTGGACTCTCTGTTCCAAAAACTGCAGGCAGCTAGTTGCTGGGAGAAGAAGGAACAAGGGAGTGGTGGAATTTTCATCTGAGGGAAGATAGGAGGAAAATGTTTCTTATAAAACATATTGCAGCAAAATATACTAGAGAACTGGAAGAGAGTTTGGTTCCAGGTCAATCATATACTCCAATTATGGGATCTCTAGTAATTTATAGAGCCATGAGTTGGATCCTTTTAGCACAGTCACTTGCTATGTATGCAAACTTGAGCTCATGCCCAATGCAAATGCAGGATGGATGTTGTGATGTTTCACTCCATGTCTATGAAAATATGCTTATGACATAAATATGACATTTGATTTCTGGTTCCATAATTATCTAACAACTTAGATATACTATATTCAAGATGGTTCATGTAAGATCATTGGAAAGATTATGATTTACTGAATGTGATTATCCATTTTGTATGACTGTATCATTTCTGTATCTGAAGTTAGGAATATTAACTATGTATCTGTATTTCAAATGTCACTTTGGGTGTCAACCCCAACCAACCCTTCAGGTGCAATCTTGGAAAAGCCAGACAGGGCTAATTTGCCATTAGCAGAGACAATGGCCTGTGAAAGGGCTTAAGGTCTTGTCTACACTAGCACTTTACAGCCCTGCAACTTTCTTGCTCAGGGATGTGAAAAAACACCCTCCTGAGCTCAGCGGATAATCTTCCTGAGGCTGGAGACAGCCTACAAGCAATGGCTGCCACAGCCATGCAGAGACATGGGTCTGAGCCACCTGGTACTGGATACTTCTCCTTCCCTTTGGAATGTCAGTGGTTTTCCACTGGAAGACAAAGGGTTCTCGCCTTACACAAGAGCTATATAAGGCAGGGGAGTGACATCATCATGGTTCTCTTCTGCCTGGCCACCCTAAGAGACACACTGAAAAAGACCTGGAAGTAAGAACTGAATAGGATGGAGGTGGAAGGACTGAACTCACAACCCTGGGTTGAACAGGCCAATGCACAAACCACTGAGCTATCCCTCCCCCTTATGCTTCCAAAATGAGGGCCTTAATGAATAAAGACTTTGTTTAAAAGACATGATACTTTCTCATTCACTTGGATAGATAATCCTGCATTTCAATATATTTATAATTTTTACTTGCTAGCTATATTTAGTGAATTGAGATGAGAATTTAGCTCTATAGGGGTTAACATGGATATGATGGGTCAGGTGTCACTACAAAACTTTTTGGACACAAAAATAAGTTGCAGTTGCTCCACTTGTATACACAATTGCCTGTTTTACATATATGTAATTTTACAGGAACAATGTTTAGCCTTAGACTGAAATTTACTGCACAGATACTCATGTACACTCCAATTATTTTATCTTAATTTTATTTTTCAAGCACTCCAAACTGTACTAGCCAAAAGACAGCTGGTCCCAAAGAGTGTGCAAATAAATTAAATGTGACACAGCCAGTGGAACTGGAACAATTCTTATAGTGGGGTGCTGAAAGCTATTGAACAAAACTGTAAACCCTGTATATGATGGAGGCCATTTCAAGCCAGGGACCCCCCAATACCGCTAGTTCCAGCACCTCCTGGACATGGCAATGTAGGAAGGGGAGAATGGGAGTGCTAATAAGGTTATGATCCCAAGCATATGTGCGGTTTAAAAGGGGGGGGGGCGTTACTTATCCTCCCCCTCGATTCTCAGAGGCGTTGCCGCAGAAGCCCTGCGCATCAACGACAGGAAGTCCAGTCATAAGAAATCAACTTAAAATATCCCTGTCCTTCTGCCAGCCTCAAGAAGGGAGGCGGCTGCCATAGGAGCCGGGGGCACTCACTAAATATATGGGAGCAGGTGCAGCCATGCAGTTCGCTTGTGCATCAGACAATAACGTTAATACCGCTCGCTGATTGGCTGGCAAGGTCCTAACTGTTCCCTGATTCGCTAGAATATCTTAACTTTGTTTCCTGCTTCGTTGCCACGCTCGCTACGGCCAGAGGGTCTCCGATTGGTTGGAGTGGGAGTCTATCCCCTTCCATGATTGGGTAGATCTACGTCACTTTGTTTTTTGATTGGCCGGCACACAGCTCATCTTGATCTTTGATTGGTTAGTATGCTACTCGCCCTATCTCTTAATTGGTTATATTTTTCTTTCCGTTTTTCTGATTAGCGGGCATGCTATGTGAGGTCAGTTCCGGTCTCCCAGCGGGTCACCAAGCACGTGACACGGGTCGCCTGGGCCACTGGGAGGGCGGGACGGCTTCTGGTAGCCAATCACACCTTGCCATACTTCCCTCGTTCAAAGTCAGCGGGCGCGACGGCCAATCCTGGTTAGGTCTCGCCTATGCGTCTAGTGAGGGACGGTGCTGGCAGCCAATGACGTGGGGCGCGGCCTGGCGGCGGAGGTGGCGGCTTCGGCGGGGCTGGTGAGGCGGTGATGGCGGACCGAGGAGGTGGTGGTGGCGCTGGGGCTGGCGGCGGCGAGGGAGACGCGGGGGCGGCGGAGCGGTACAATAATGAGATCAGGTAGCGCACCCCGGCGGGCTCCAGGGAGAGGGAAGAGCGGGGGATTCGCCCGCCTCGCGGCCTGGCCGTCGGGCCTCCCCCGCCGACCCCTGAGGCTGCAGGCTCCTCCCCCGGGCCTTGTGTCCCGCGCGCTCCCGGTGGTTTCGCAGGGTCTTCCGCTTCTCCGCCCCGGCCCGGCGGGCGGTCTCCCCTCGAGCCCTGGGTCCGGCAGCTCCTTCCCCCTCTACCTCCGCAGCCCCGGCCCCGCGGATCCTTCCCTCCCACCCACTCTGGGCTGCCCCGCTTTGGGCCCGGTGCTCCCCGCGGAACCGGGCCCGGCGACTCGTTTGAGCTCCCTGCGCCATGCTGCCTGGGGGAGCAGGCGCTGCCTGTAGGCTCAGCACACCATTCGCTCTATGTCCCCTGGCGAGACGCACGGGGTCCAGGGCCTCGAGGGGCCAATGCAGCTGTGCCTGTCACGTTTGACTTTTCTCTTATGCGTGTTCGCTTTCCATGCACCCCAAACGTCAGAGTTGCCCCCGTATTAGTAATTGCATCAAAGCTATAAAGCTGCAACTAAAATCTTCAGGTTTTGGGAGAAGGGTAGGAGAGTCTGGAGTGTGGAGAGTGCACAGCATCCAACACGCTGGGACTCTCATCCTGATTGGGGTGTACCACAACAGACATCTGAAATAAAAGTAATGCTTTTGGGTGCCCTGTGCAACAGGCAGGAAGTAATGCCAGCATCAGTGGCAATCTAGCTTTCCTGGCTTTACTTTGTTGGCACATAAGAACCTGCTGTACTTGATCAGGCCAAAGGTCCATCAAGTCCAGTATCCTGTCTTTTTTAGACAGTGGTCAATGCCAGGTGCTTCAGAGGGAATAAATAGAGAGGTAAACATCAAGTGATCCATCCCCTGTTGCCCATTCCCAGCTTTTTACAAACAGAGGCTAGGGAAACATGGCTCCTGGGAGCACATAACCTGGTTTTATCGTGATAAGTGTTCTAAAAACCATAGTTCTGTCTTAACAGTGCAATTCATAGTGTTGCTGATAAAGCCATATGCTGTTTGGGACCTTACTCTCTGACTGTCATTTGCCTTGTTTCCCTCTCATGACCATTAAGATTAGCTGGGATGCTGTTATTGTCACTTCCTAGGATGATGTTTTCCGGGGCTGACAGAAAAGTCTTCTCAGTAAAGAGTGCCCTTATATTTAGGATTTACGACCTTTGGTGCTCCATAACTGTTAGAGGATTGTGATGTTTGGGCATCATTCAAAACACATTAATGTTGTTTTGCTCTTGGGCATCTCAGGGTTGGTAGCAATGGTCAGTTGTGTAACATATAGTGGGCTGCCCATATGATTTCCTTTTTTAAAACCTATGTAAAACAGCACCTGGTTTCTAAAACTATAGGTGCTTTATGAAACTTAAATCAGCAGAAGTAGAAGTCTATATAATCTGAGTGCTGAGTTGCATGTGTTTTGCCGTTCACCACCTTATAACCTTTGTTTTTTTCAATTTTGAGTCATCATGCCAACATTGGTATTGCACTGGCACTAAATGGTGGGCAAAATTGTTTTCCTGAGAGCATCAGAAGAGCGTTTGTTGGTTGCAAAGGTGAACGTTTTTTTCTATATATACACTTATTAAGCTGCCTGTGTAGTGGGCTGGGTGGCACATTGGGTTGAGTATATTAGTCTTTCATCATTGCAGATCAGAGTTCAAATCCTCCGTTAGGTCATAAGTGAAAAGGATGCAGATGGTCTCATCCAAGTCCCTGGTGGACACTCATTCACATTATGAAATAACTAAGAACCTTTGGCGCAATCGGCAGCCATTGCTTGAGAGGCCTAAGATGTGATTATAGATAGACATGGTGATTCAGGTCATGTTTGAAGTGCTTTGGCAGAGCTGTGTGAGAAAAGCTTGCACAGTGCCTGTCCATACTAAGATGGTTCAATCTAAAGGTCACTCATTTTCATGAGTGAAAAAAATCATATTCAGACGTCTAATGAATTTAAATTGTGTGTGTGGGGGAAACCTATTAAAAGTACTTGTACTTTTAATTTTATCTACTGAAACTTGACAAAATTTGTCATGGCGGTCTGCTTTTACTAGTTTCACTTTTTGTAACACAAATTGATCTGTCCTGCAACTAATCAGCAAACACAAATAGTTTTCTTCTGGCTTTGCACACAGAATGGCTCAACAGCAAGCACTGAGATTTCGTGGCCCAGCTCCCCCACCAAACGCTGTCATGAGGGGTCCACCACCTCTCATGCGCCCACCTCCTCCTTTTGGCATGATGAGAGGTCCACCTCCACCACCTCGTCCCCCCTTTGGACGTCCTCCATTTGATCCTAATATGCCTCCAATGCCACCTCCAGGAGGGATTCCTCCACCAATGGGGCCTCCACATCTACAGGTAAAGAGTATGGGTTTGGTTTTCTGTTTTTGCTGTGGATGGATGTGATAAGTCAGCGGCATTCAGAAGTGATGACAGCAGGAAAAGAAAAAAGTAAATGTTAAAAAGAAAAAAAAAAAAGATCAAAGCCCAGTTAGTTTGATCACACTGCATGTTGTTAAAAATATCTATAATAGAGGATTCTTCACATGGCTCCTAAAGGCAAACAATGGAATCATGTGCACTGTTAAGATGAGCTCATAGACAAAAAAACTCCAGTAGTGCAGAGTTAAAATTCTCTGGTAGTGGCTTGGGTCCTTCAAGCTCAACTGCACTCTAATCTTTGAAAACCAGGATATGAAGAGTAGAGCTAACAAATTTTAAACCTCAGAAAACCATGAAAGTTAAGGAGCAAGCCACCCAATATAACTGCTCTTTGGAGTTGGCATTAGCCACTTGGAATGGGTTAGTAAAGGCAGAGCTATAATAAGATTGTCCCATTGTGTTGTGATCAACAGTTTTTAATTCCAACATTTGCCTGCTGCATTCCATGTGTTAGATGTGATTGTATTGAATAGTGGATGGATTAGTTGGAGCAGTTTGGAAGAGTTGTTACTGTGATATGAAAAGAGGTGCACGTGTACCTTGAGGGATGAAGTGAGCCTAATTTCAATGCTGGTTCTGTAGAGATGTCCGTAGCGGTGCACAGTGGTCATGTCATGTGGATTGTCACCAGTTTAGTGAAGGGATTGTAATATTTAGCAAGTTTGGGTTAGTTGCTGTGGAGTGGGCACAGTCTGTGTAGGTAGCTCCTATTTGCTATGCCTGACTTAAACCAGAGATTTGTCTTAGCAAAGAGGTACACTCTGTCCTACAGTGCTCATAGGTGCATTTCCCAGAGTGTTCTGCAGCATCTCCAAGGATGGAGTGCTTGTATGTGTGTTATGGGTGCGTTGCGGTATTGATCAGAGAGAGTGGAATTAAGATTGTGTTGTGGTGATGGCATATACCTTAACTGTGTATTTTCTGGTGTTTAGAAAGTTGAGCTTGGCACCCTATCCCACTGCTGGAGGTAGCATGGGGAAGGTGGGGAGTTCTGGAATCTCATGCTGGTGGAGTCGTCCTGGGAAGGAATTGTTATAGTATTTGTAAGGGTGGGGGGGGGGGGAGAGGATTGCATGTCACTGGAGGGGAAGGTGCCCAACTGCCCACCCTTTCTGGTAATGTTTTGTCCGTGCTTCTGAGCTGCCAGAGAGTAAAGATTTCAGAGGAGGATCCCTTATTTGTTGAGGAATTGTAGAAAAAAATACTTTTTTTTTTTTTTTTTGGAAACCCAGTTTTTTATCAGAGCTTTAAGTCGCCCAACTGGGTTTTTAAAAACATAGTGTTTGACCTTTTACACAAATAGGGGTGTTCTGGCCCCTCAGTAACTGCCAGAGCACAGCCCTGAGAGACAGAGCTCTTGTCCCACTCCCCCATGGGACTGCTCTGATCCACACACACCCACCATATTCCCTCGCTCTCCACCAAAAAAGTTATAAGAATCAGAAGAAGTTATGATCAGATTATGCTAATGCAGCTGTGTATCAAGAACTCTTGACCAGATGACACAGAATATGCCTTCCTTTGATCTCACTAAGTTACGTTGTTCAGGAAAGGGTGAAGACTAAGTCATGATTACATTACCCTAACCACTTACTGTCTTTCATCTTCACTCTATATTTTTTTTTAAGTTCTTGCCATTACTTTTAAAGTAAAAGCAGAGTTTACCTGTAGATTTCATACCATTTTTAAAATATCACTTTTAAACCAGAAATTTGGACCTCAGGGTGAAATGTCCAAATAAGCCCTGCAGCATGCAGACAGAGAGCAAGGAACTTGCACAAAATGCATTTTCCGAAAACTGCCTAGCGTAGGCCTTAAACTCTCAGTGCCTGGGTGCAGCTAAGGTCCAGTGATGACAGCATGTCATCTTGAGCCACCTATTCACTCTCACAGCAGGCTGCCTGCAGACATGTTTTTACAGAGTCCCTAGTCTCGCTGCATATATATGTTTTTAAATGCATCATTGATGCTTGTGCCAACCTAAAGTTACAAACATTGCTAACTTTTTCAGTATTGCTTCCTGAAAGAGCCGGGGGTGGGAGTGGGAGACCACATGCTAAGATGAATCCTGAGTGACTAAGATCAGTTTGGGATGGATCAGAGCCTTAGTTTGAGCCCAGGTTTGCACATAAAAAAAAAAAAGGACAACCAGATGATTTTGTAAAATGCTCTGTTTTAGGGGGTCTGTATTTAGGGGAGCCCTGGCTCAGATGACCCCAAATTTGAACTGCTTACACTATCTAGCACAGCAGATTTCAAAACTAACAGAATATATATGTTTTTTAGAATGCTTAGAATAGTCAACCTTTAAACGGAAAGAAATGCTCAGTTTTACCAACAGGAGAGTTGTTGCTTTGCTGTTATGCTAAAACAGTGATACTCAGACCGAGGCTCGCAAGCCAGGAGTGGCTCTTTAATGTGTCTCCTGCAGCTCTTTGCAGCACATGATATTAAAGCACTGTGATTCAATTATTAACCAATCAGAATAAATATTTAAATATGAATAAATAGTAGTATAGTAAATGAAGCAATGAATTAAATGAATACTATAGTAATATAGTAAATGAAGCAATGAATTCACACTACTGTGGCTCTTTTGGGTAATGCTGATCTCTAGTTTGGCTCCTGAACCACTGAGGTCTGAGTATCACTATGTTAAAAGTTCGCATACTATGGGGGACATGCATGAAATAAGAATTTAGAATGATTTTGGGATGTATCAAATTATTAAGCATTTTAAAATTAAGATTTGTTGCTACCTTTGGACATTAGTAATAACTACTTAAGTTGATCTATTCCTCTGGATCATCTGTTACGTGCTTTAAAAAAAAAGTCACAGATGATATCTCTACTTCATTGAATTTGTACACTTTCCCCTTAATGTCTTAACAGTAAAACATTAACAAGCAGATAATTAAAAGGTATAATGGATTATAATGAAAGTCTGCTTCTGCTGATGCAGTGGTACACCTACTGATACCTCACTTTGTATAGCTCATTGTATAATTGTGTAGCTCGTTGTATAATTGTCTTTTGGCTTTACAGTGAATTCAAATGATTTCTAGCTATTGATGCTTGGAAGACAGTTATGCAGCACATGTTCTCCCTCCTGCTTTCTGTCACTTGCATCTCCTGTGGGGATGTTGTTAATCCCCTCTTTAGTGAGGGGGGAATCATTTATTCTGCCCCATGCCTCTTCTCTCTATACGGCCACTTCTTTGCTGCTTTGTGTTTAGTTAATATCTCAAGGCTTGAAGTACTTATTAAAGCTGTTCTCTGTGCTGTGGTTTCACTTGTCATGAGGTGTGGCCTTTGCCATGGTTATGCTAATCGAGGCTATGGCTACCCTACGGGCACTACAGTGGCAAAGCTGCTGTAGCTCTGCCACTGTTAGCTCTGTATTGTAGATGCAGACTGCAGCAATGAAGGGGATTTTCTGTCACTGGAGGCATTCCTCTTCCCTAAGCAATGGAGGTAGGTGGATGGAAACATTCTTCCACAAGGCTGAGGATTCTTCATACCCCCTGACTATGCTCTGGCAATCTAAATTTTAAGTGTAGAACAGGCAAGAGATCGCAACGTTGTTTCAGTGAACTATATTAGAACAGCACTGAACACTGTTGCTAAGTCTTTTCTCGCTGAGGCTGTGCAGTCAAGTGATACTGAATAATGCAAACTGTATATGGCAGACCTGTGACATTGTTGCCGTTATATGAATTTACACAGAGACCACCATTCATGCCTCCTCCCATGGGTAGCATGCCACCACCTCCTGGTATGATGTTTCCGCCGGGGATGCCACCTGTCACTGCCCCTGGAACTCCGACTATGCCACCCACTGAAGAGATATGGGTAGAAAACAAGACTCCAGATGGCAAGGTAAGACTGGAACCAAATACAGCAAGGGGCTATCTGGAATAATGAGTGACTTACCATGTTACCACATATGATCTTGTTTGCATTTAGTGGTGGTGATGAATTGATCTTGGCCATCGAGGCTGCAGATTGTGTCCAGTAAGAGTCTTTGTTTTTGTCATGCTGAATAGATAGACAAAAGAGAGCCATTTCCTTTTGTTAATTCATATTCATATAGATATTAATTTTTGCCCCCATAATTTGAAGACGCAACTAGGCCATTCATTGTGAAAACATACTGTTGTTTGATAATGACTTTTCTGTGCTCCAGGTCTATTTCTATAATGCACGAACACGCGAGTCTGCATGGACCAAGCCAGATGGGGTAAAGGTTATTCAGCAATCAGAACTGACCCCAATGCTGGCTGCACAGGCCCAAGCTCAGGCGCAGGCCCAAGCTCAGGCGCAGGCCCAAGCTCAGGCGCAGGCCCAGGCCCAAGCCCAAGGTGCCTCCACACCAACAACCAGTAGTCCTGCATCTTCAGGATCTCCATCAACATCATCAAGTACTCAGTCCTCCATGACCTCTACTACAACCACAGCCACTTCAATTTCACAGACCATTTCCAGTGAGTTACTATGGGTTTCTTAACATTTCTTTCCCACTCTCACAAAGCTTATCTCGGACGAAATACTGTAAGTAAAGACTTAATGTGACATGTGGCTCCTCTGATTTGCCAGGTATTTGTTTTTTCTGCTGCTGCTACTCGGATGTTCTCAAACAACTATTAAGCATCTATTTGGTTATCGATATACTTCCAACAAAACTTGGAAATGCTTTGTTTAGAAAAGGGCAGACATTATTTTGGAGGAAGGGGTTGTTCCACCAAGGTTTCCCATTTTGCCCGTCTCCAGGATTCAACCTGCCCTTCTGGTTGAGGAGGTGGACATGTCAGACCTGCCACTGGAGCAAGCAGAGTTGATTGTTGTAGAGCAGAACTTCTGCTTTTTCATTCTGCAGAACATCCCAGTGCTTCAGTTTCTTTGTGGTTGAGTCACAGAACCAATCAGGAGAGGATTCTGAGGTTTATCAATGAATGATCCATGAACTATAGTTTGAAAACTATTGCTTTTCATATGGACTGAGACACTACAATGTTTCCAGCTCACAATAGCCTAAGGGAATAAGGGACTGACCTTGTGGAATGTATATATCTAGATGACTCCTCATCTTGAGTCATATGTCATTATTTCACTAGATTTGGAAAGTAACTACCTAGTGTATTCTCTTGATATATTTAAGTGTAGCGTATACAGCATTATTTTATAGCCTGTGTAGCCATTTGTTAAATATGTAAAAATGGACAAGATCAGAAAAATGTTTGGGTTCCATTCCATATCAGATCTTTGAGATGAATAGTTTACTCACTGAAGTTTTCTCTGCTTTTGAGGCATATGTTTATACTCAGGCCCCTTTTTGTGTAACTTATTGGAATAATGTAGAAGTTGACTTGACTCTTGGCTGCCAAAAATGTAATTTCCTGATACGAAGCACTAATGAATTTTGCCTTTGTTCTTAAGGAAGGTCTGTTAATGTTGAATCCTGTGGCCAGATGCTAAAGCTTGTATTTTAAAAGATCAATTTTCTCAGCATTCAGAATCAGTCTGCAAACTATTGGGAGTCAGAACAGCTGGGTTCTAATTCTGACTGTGCCATTGATTTATTGGGTGACCTTGAGCAAATTTTACTCTCTGTATGCCTCAGTTTCTCTATCTTTAAAACAGGAATAACTCTCACCCTTTGAGAACTGCAGATGAATAGTGTTAAATATGTAATTAATATTAAGTATCTTTATATCATTGAAAAAGTGAGTTAATCACTTTATAAAATACTGGAGAAAATAATTTTCTTGCAATATGTTTTTCTGTAATTTAATATCTACAGCATAATCACTTAATACAAGAAAAGTGATATTTCTCCATCATTGCACTGTATCATCTTGTAAATTTATACCATTGCTACCCAGGGTAAAATAAATCAAAATGAGAAATCCTTATCTAATAAGTTTAATTCTTGAAGCAGATTGGCTGCCACTTTTCCTCCTTTTACCCCACACATTGATACTCAACATTAGCTTCCTGTCGAAGGCTAACTTGAATCATCCTGCAGGAAATGTTGAACTGAATTTTTAATATTCATTTACCCACTAGGAGGCACTGAAGGCCACTAGAATTCTTCCAGCCCATGACTGAAAACATTTTCCTAAACTTTCCCTTGATTATACAAATTTTGTGCAGCTATTTCTCCGTGCTTGGAAATGGAATAAAACTAAATGGAATCACGGTTGCATGGCCACAATCTAAGAATACCATACTGTTGTCATGTACATGCATGTGTAGAACTGCTGCCGTTATATTGTTTAAACAACAATATTCTTTGTGCATTGATTCCTTTTCAAGGTTTTGTACAACTTTCCCCTCCTAGTTGTCTCAATCTGAACAGAGGTTCAAATTTCACTTATCACCCAGACAGGTTATACCAGTTCTCTGGGAAACTAGCAAGCTTTTGCCACTTCCCTAGAGATTTGTTAGTTATGTTATACAAACAAGGGGGCCAGGGAAATAAGAAATAGAAATTGACTTTTTTTTTTTCTTTTTGGAATAATGTAATGTCACAGGGTGGAGGGAGGGATTTTTCTTTCCAGTGAGCGTCTTTTCGTTATACGTGTGTTAAGGGATGAAATACTGTATAGTATGTGTAGGGAAATATTAGTGAGTGCTCATATATTTACAGGTTTAAGATTAGCAGCCGTGTTAGGCTGTATCCGTAAATGAGATAAGGAAGACTTCGTAGCACCTTAGAGACTAACCAGTTTATTTCAGTATAGCATATACTATAAATATATCATATATTCACATGTTGTACCATTTAGGAAAATTACAAGTTTCTTTTTCTTTTTATCAGCACCGACAACACAAGACCAGACCACAAGTTCAGGTGTTTCAGTTGCTACATCTTCAGTTAGTGTTTCAACTTCAGCTCCTTCTGCTACACCTGTGCAGACTGTACCCCAGCAAGTCCCACAGTCGTTGCCTCCTGCAGTTCCTCATGCAGTACCTCAGCCAACAGCAACAATTCCTGCTTTTCCACCCGTAATGGTACCTCCATTTCGTGTTCCCCTTCCTGGCATGCCTATTCCACTTCCAGGTAAATTGGTAAACTGTAGTTGTCTTGTCAGCTATGGGTCCATGTTGTCAATTTGTTTGCACTCATGTGTCTACTGTGTATGGAATTGCCTAAATCCTCCATTTAGAATGTTTTCTGAAATAATTCAGGTTTAGTGGACTGACTTTTTAAGTAATAGTCACTTGAAACTCTCTCTTTTTTTTTTCTTTACATATTTAATTTTCTGACACAATTATTAGAAAATAGTTATCCAAAACAAGGATGTTACTGTTTAAATAATACAAATAAATTAGATTTAGCATGCACTCAAAATTGCATTTTATAAATGGATTTTTTTAAGGGATCGTGTCTATACTCCAGTTCCATACAAAGTAATGTAAAGCTGGATGAATTCTCTAATTGACTCTGAGACTGTTAATCAACTGTAAAAATAGTTTATTGCCAGTATGCTCTAGCACTAGTTTTTTTTCATATAGCAGACTTCATGTATTCATTGCTCTCACTTCATTACTTGGATTTAGAGCTTCAGTCTTATGCACAAATGTGCATTAGGAAATGGAATAAAACTAGAGAGGAGACTAAAAGTAAGTTACATATTACAACTACACTGCATACGTATACAAGAGCAGAAAACATTACAATTCAACACTGAGATCAGGTGTTCCCAAGCCTGATCTCTTGCAGCCACCAGGCATAGGGTTGGAAAATGAGCAAAAAGACTTGAGCTGCAAGGGCTCATGTTGAAGCTTAGTCCACGTTCATAGATTCTAAGTGCACAAGGGATCATTGTGATCTACTGAGTCTGACTCCTCTATAACTCCTATATAACACATGCCCGAAATAATTCCTGGAGTATATCTTCTAGAAAAACATCCAATCGTGACTGCAAAATTGTCCATGATAGAGAATCCACAACCCTTGGCATATTGTTGCAGTGGTTAATTACTGTCACAGTTAAAAATGTACACCTTATTTCCAGTCTAAATTTGTCTAGCATCAACTTCCAACCATTGGATTGTATTATACTTGTATCTGCCAGATTGAGGAGCCCATTAAATATTTATTCCCCTTGTACATACTTACAGACTGTAATTAAGTCACCCCTTAATTTTTCTCTTTAAGCTTAAATAGATTGAGCTCATTGAGTCTATCACTACAGGGCATGTTTTCTGATCCTTTAGTCATTCTCATAGCTCTTCTCTGAACCCTTTCCAGTGATCAACATTCTTGAATTGTTGACACTAGAACTGGACACAGTATTCTAGCAACAGTCACTCAGTGCCAAATGAAGAGGTAAAATAAACCTCTCTACTCCTACTCCAAGATTCCCCAGTTTATGCATCCCAGGATCACATTAGCGCTTTTGGTCACAGCATTACACTGGGAGCTAATGTTCAGCTGATTATCCACCACAACTGATCAATCTTTTTCAGAGTCATGATTAGAAAAAATCAGCTTTGTAGGAGTGATACAACAGATACAACACCACAATTTTGTTTTTAAAAGGAAATTATAGGGAAGTCATCAGCTTAAACAAGACAAAATTGTATCAGGTTGAGGACAGTACTATGGCTGACATTGAATGTTAGGTAAGTAATTTAGAGATCTGATTCTTTACTCCTGGAGGGGTTCTGCATCACTATGCATGCACAGAATTTATTTCCCCCTTCATATTTCTTTGCTCCCCTGTCTTATAAGACAGGGAAGCAAAAGAAAGCCACAAGGGTGGTCATGGGGCCCTCTCCAGCAGTATGTTTTGGGTGTTCAGGGCAGCTGGCAGAGAGAGGAAATCACTGTGAGGCAGGGGGCAAGACGGGGGAAGACTGGCTGGTGGCTCCTTCCCCATGCCAGGCTCAGCTGCTAGTCCCAGCTGGGCTGGGGAGGATGGGACTTCCTCTTTCTTCTTGCACAGCATCTGGGACCGGGTCAGACCCACCGCCAGATTTCTCCCCCAGCTGCAGGAAGCTCTGCAAACACCCCTCTCTTCTCTTCTTCCTACACCTGCAGAGGGATAGATCCATGTACAGAGAGCTGCCCTCCCATCTGCCCAACCCTCATGTATCCAGTCCTCTTCATACCCAGACCCTCCTGGTCAGCCTCACCACCATGTTCCGAACCTCCTCCCTCCCCCCCCCCCCACTTAATGAACCTCACTCTCCTGGAGTTGAACCACCCCAACAAGCCACCCGCACCTGAATCTCCGTCCCAACAAGCTGCACCTGGGTCCCCATCCCACTGTGCTCCACTCCCCCAGTATCTGGACCCCCTATTAAACCCCCACACTCAGACCACCATGCCGAGCACTATTCTCCAGATCATTTCTCCTGCTGAGCCCCAACCATTTTCACCTGGACTCCCCTGCAGAGTCCCATTACTGTAACACCCAGAACCCCCCAACAAGCTTCTATGCATCCAGATTCCCCTCTACCTGGATCCCCCACTGAGCCACCCCCAACCAGATTGCCCCGCAGAGAACCCTCTCAACCCACACCTGGATCCCCCCTGCAGAGAAATTTCCCAGTTCTGCGCAGCCAGTGGCCTGGTTCCCCAATGCCAAGCTGGAGCCTCCACATGTATTTGGCAAATCAAATTTGCAGAATTTTAAAATATTGTTTGCAGTATTTTTATTTTTTTGGCACATCATTTTTAAATTTTTGGTACATAATGCCTGCAGGGGTAGATTCTTACATATTTTGGGGGAGTAAAGGGAAAAGGATAGCTAGTTTTAAAATAGGAATCTTAAATCAGAATGAAGAATGTCTGATTACTCTAAACTTCAGTTTGTGCCTATGCCAGCAAATGATTAGTGTAAGATGAAGGATCCAATATTCTTCATGAAAGATGCATATTCAGCTATTCTTAAGTGTAAACTGGCAGGCAAAATTTAAATGATCAATACAATAAGGAAACAATTTCAGTATCCAAGAAATTGCCCATGAACAATGGACACTTACAAAAAATATAAGTTTCCAGTGCAGAAACTCCCACACTGAACGCAACATTGGAAAAGAAGAAAGAAGTGTGAAAACCAAACAAAAAACCTTGGTTATCTAATGGAATGTTTTCCTCAAACTCTCTCAGAACATGAATATGGTTTCTGAAGTTCTGGAAGACTTGTACCTGACCCATGTTTTCACTGGAAAATAACACAGATTGAACTAGGAGGACTCCATGCCATTTTGAATATGTTTTCTTTGACTGTTCTAAATACACATTCTCTTTGATTACGAAACAAAACTATGTTTTATTGGTTGTACTTTTTTTGGTGATATTCCTAGAAAGCCTTGGAATATTCCCACCATAACTACTAAATGCCTGAATAGATGAGTTTTTAAGAAACAAGCTAAAATGATCCCCATAAAATATTAGCAGAATTTGAAAAGCCATATTGAGCATAAGTGTGTAGCTCTTTTGTGTTAGGCAGTGTTGAGCATGAAGCCATCCGGACAAATTACGTCGTATTAAAAAAGAGCTGAGCAGTGCAATTAACAAGTGATCTTGACATTTAAAGTTGTGCATCATATTGTGACAGACACGAAATTAACTCTTCCATTGTGTTAATATTTTATGATACTAAATTTTAAGTGTGCTTATCTTAATTCATATGTGAAAAGCTAGTTATATATTTAAAAATGTGAAATTTGTTAGAGGAAACAGCGTTTTTTTGTAGTTGCTAAGAAGTCTGTGCTGCAGTAGAACCAATTTCAGTGATCACACCGCTGACATTATTTATCCTGATTTAGCTTTAGGACATACTGGAACTTCCTTAACAAAACAAATGTTTACATTCATTCAAAGGCTGTAGCATAAAAAAAACCCCAACAAAACTAGGCACACTTTATTCAGTACCATTTGATTCAGTGCTTCGATATCTTGTGATCCATCCATATTACATAAAGCTACTAGAAATTTTAATAAAAGAACTAAAACTAAAGAGCACTGAGATTTAGTCTTTTCTAAAGGATTTTTTAAATAAATTGGCAATATATTTAGTGTATTTTCTATATTAGATTTTGATAAAGAAAATTAACATTTATTTTGATTATAAAAACGGGTTTAATTTCATTTTGAGTTGTGGGAATCCCCACTTCTTACTACTTTCATGTGGTGGGAATTGAATCAGTTTAGGGTCCGAGGGTATATTTCGGAGTTTTTCAGTTACCAGTCTGCAAGTTCTGGATTGATACTCAGAAATGTTATATAGTCATGACCCCTTCTCCCTAAAATGAACTGTCTTCTGGAATCCCTTTTTTCCCTCTCTTTTTTTCTCTCATCTCTTAGTGATTTTTCCATCTCACTGAAGGGGATTAGATGCCAGAGCTTCCATACCTTTCAGTGCCATTTCTTCAGTGAGCTAAAAAGCAGTTCATAGTGCTACTTCTCCCAAAGGCTAAATGTTCTGCCTCCACAGCATTCCTATCCCATGCTGCTCCATAGACTGTGACAGAGCTAATACTTCCTACCACTGTCCCACCAATGCAGCTTTGTTTGTGTATATTTCTTCACCCCCTCACAACTTTGTCTATTTGCCTCTTCTCTTTCAGTTTGAATGTCTTTCCCTAATGGCCATCACCTCCTCTTTCCTTTCTGGTTGAAACTCTGCTTTCGTTGCCACCACCACTCCCACCTTCGTCTTAATTGGTTAAAACTGTACCTCCACTGTTGCTCATGCCTTCTTTCCAGCTGGAGTAGGAGAAGAGTGAAACTGACAGGGACTGCATGAGTTTCTGCAGCTGCTTTTATTGGCCTCTTCTGGACAAATGTTATGAGCAAAACTACCCCCAGCACAATCTTCTGCAACACTGTCTAATAGAGTGGGGTGAGACTCTACCCCACACTGAATTTAAACCTCTGAATCCTCTCTCAAATGTTTTTTTTTTTTTTTTAAAGTCCTAATATATGTTACACTGAAAACTGCTGGGTTCAATGTAAAACAGTAAATGTTGCTGTGACTTAAAACAAGTTTCATAGTTGATCTGGCACCACTTTTTATAATATGTTGGAACCAAGAGAGAATTTACATATTCCTGCCTGGGATGTGTCTTTTCTATTGGAAAATGGCATTCTAAATTGTAGCAGGAAAATTCATATTTCAGACCCCCGGTGAGCCAACATACAATGGCAGCTTTCCAACATGCATGCTTATCCATTTTACAGGTGTAGCAATGATGCAAATAGTCAGCTGCCCGTATGTAAAGACAGTCGCTACCACCAAGACCGGTAATTTTTAAAACCATCTTAGTTCTTTTTGTCTGTAAGTTGGCATGGTAGTGAATGTTGTTGATTATCTTTTATTTATTTGCTTTCTCCAAATGAATGCATCTATATATTTTTATTTTCAAAAAAGGTCTAAAGGAAAATATATGGGCCAGCAAATAACTTTCCTCATGAGTTGTTAGTGTTAACCTATTTAGTACAAAATAGCTACACAACCTCACATTACTTTAATCATTGATTTCTGTGATAAATTTGAACCTCCTCATGCCTCTACTATTTAGTTTTATTTTTTGTTTGTGAGATATTTGTGTTTTTTCTACTTCCAATTGTACAGTAACATGACTGCTTGCATGTTAGTATGTATGTGGTGTATGTGTCTCTTAGTATAAATCTTCATTTTAAGGTTGTGCTTTATTTAAAAATAAGCCATTTTCAGGAATAAATGTGTTTTTGAATGTGAAAATCAGTTACTTGTTTCTTTAATAATGTGCTGGTTTGTTTGTTTGATCTCAGGTTAAAAGACATTTATTATTAAACTTCTCTAAATTATGACCATATTATGTTGGTCTTGTTTTCTTACTTGAAAGCAAATTTGCTTTCACTTTCCAAAAGACCTGGTATATCAAGCAAATGGTATAGTAGTAATATGTACTGGTTCTTCATCTCTGGGTATTAGCTTACCATTCTGTCTTAGGACATGAACAAAATGGGTTTGGTAGTCTGTCTCAAGTACTCCACAAAACAATCGCAGCATAGTTCAGTATTACTCGTTTAAAAGCATTATGTCATCAAACTTTACCTTGAACTGAAATAGCAGCGGTTTTGCTCTTGAAACACTAAAATTGAATGCCTAAAATGTTAACAACTTCTGTACAATGCAGAATTCACTATTTAAGATGCAGTGATTTAAAAAGTAATTGTACTTTTCCCAGTTGAGTATAGGCATTTGTGATTTAGAAACATGATAGTACAATTAGTAACATCAGCTTCCAATTTTTGGAATAAAATAACTTATTTTGAAGTAGTTTACATTAAGCTATATGCTTAGTTGATTATCATAAAACAGGATTTTGGTGCTTTTATGTCACAAAATGATATTTCATTGTCACTCGCTCTTTTTTGTTTTGTTTTTTTTTATTGCTCCTTTATGTAGGTGTCTTGCCAGGAATGGCCCCTCCTATTGTACCTATGATGCATCCTCAGGTTGCTATTGCCGCTTCACCTGCTAGTTTGGCTGGAGCAACAGCAGTCTCTGAATGGACAGAGTACAAAACAGCAGATGGGAAGACTTACTATTATAACAATAGGACTTTGGAATCAACATGGGAAAGACCCCAAGAACTAAAAGAGAAAGGTACAGCATTCGATTTTAGAGTCCAGCCACAACTAGGTATGATCACTTTTACAACTTAACGTTATAAGCATTGTTGCAAAATGTGAATGAGAATTACTTTAATCCTCTTCTCCCTTAATTATGATTTCCAAAATGGGTTTCTAGTGGTAACTTTGAGTTGGCTATAGGTCTTAGAGTTAAAGCATATTTATCCTCTAATAATGTTAATAGGTGTTCATTGCTTCAAAACCATGGAACACATAGATGAATGATGCATTTTTTTTCCAGTAGAAAGAAGTTGTATTCTCATACTAGTATGCTTGAAAAGATCTCTGTCGTGGAAGGACAAAAAGTGGAAAGAGTTTTTCTTAGTTTTTAAAATGTTTATATGTAATTTTACATCCTAGTGATAACCCCATTAAAGAATGGAGATCTGTGAAAGCACAAAGTTTAGAGATTGATAAAAAATAAATATGTATAAGCAGTTTGGGATTGGAGAGATAGGGAGGCAATGAATAGAACAAAATTAAATTAGCAAAAAGGAGAAAAGGTTATATTCCATAACTTCAAATTCATTTAACCCAAATTACATCCATGAGTGAGTCCTCCCCCTCAAAGGTGATCCAAATAGAATGCCAAAAAGATTAGAGAGTAAAAGTCCCCATAAACATTCTGATTCTAGTATCTACAAGGTTTTTGATAGTCTTTACCAGTCTAGTCAGGCACAAGTAGTTCTTCCTTTTCTCTCTTGGTTGAATTTTTGTCTATCTAATTTGTCTATACACACCTGCTTAAAATAATGCTCAACCATGCTAGTTAAGACTGCTGCCCATGATCTAATCGACAATTCAGTTTTCATTAACGCAGTTTGCTTCTCCTGAATTGAGAGGTCCTTAATGTCATGGAAAGGAAGGTGATAGCAGCTGATCTTGCAGGGGACTCCTTTCTGAGACCTATTGTCACCAAGCATAGTATCAAAAACAAATGAACAAAAAACGAATCCAGAAAATAAGGGTGCCCTCGCAGTATATAAACAATAGGCTGCTTGCTAAAAATGCAACAGCCTGCAAAGGAAGTCTGCCAGGATGGTGTGCTGCTGATAGCAACCCTTCTGTATCATATAAGACCCAATAGAGCAGCCTGCTGTGCAAGTCACAGCATTCCTCTTTCCCCTCCCCAATATTTGTTAATTGGATTTTAGGTGGAGAAGTAGTCTCTGTGCTGGGGTTATCACACACACTATTCTTTTAGTAAAATTTAGTGCAACTTCAAACCATCACTTCATTATAATATTTGATGGCTAACATCCTAACTGACTCTTCTTCCTGAGTGACTTGTTTCTATTGATGTAACCTCCTTGTCTGATTTTTGACTTCTAACATTTCGTACTGGCAGTGGGACTAAGTATAAGAACAGACAGGTGGACTGCTAAAGGGCAGTTTTAATTACAGTTTTGAAATCCTTGTGTGGAACCTGTTATAAGAAATATGTAGAATCTAAGTTATAATTTATCCTGCTAAACAAGGAATGTGCACGAGCACTTTAGGAAACTGGACTGAATTTGGAGCTATTCTCACAGGGACACACCCTGAAAATCACCCCTCTCTCTAATGTATTTGCATTCAACACAGTTGCTATAAAAGAAAGAACTTGGGATGTGGGGAATATTCTCTTTCAGGTTGTTTATTTTGTGTATTTAGCGTTACTTTGGATTTGGTCAGTTTCCCCTTACTGTCTGTGAGGTTCCTGTTTGCTAAAAAGGCCAGAATATATTTTAAAAATAAAAATATTCAGGGCATACTCCTTAAAGAATATCCCATCAGAAACTTTAATTTTTAAAAATTAATCAGTTTCAAAAATTAAAGTTTACTGTCACTTGAATCCTGTTAGGACCGTTATATGGGTAGCAAGGTGTTAGTAAGAGGGATTCCATTTAAATTATTTTCTACAGTGAATGGCCAGGACGCCAGTTTTTTGGGTCTGGTTCTCTGCCCCATTACAGTTCCTCACAACATCTAAACAACAGAGAGCAACCAGAATTTGGCTTCAGCTGTTAAGTTGATAATTCTCCCAGCAGAACTTCTCTCTGGGGGGCAGAGGGTATGGTGGGGAGGAGGGGTAGAGTAGGGTCCACTACAGCCTTAAGTTAGGAAAGACCAACTTACATTGGGGCTGGGATACCTTGAGATTAGGAGCCCTAATTTCCTCTCCTTTCCCCCATGTTGATCAGATCCTGGCACAGGAGAGAACTTGGCATAGGAGAGAACCTGGCCCTTTGAGGATGCCACTTAATTTAGTGTCTGATAGAGAGTGGCAAAAAAACAACCACAGTAAAATAAAGTACAACTTGAAAAACCACATTGATAAACTGAATCTGATGAGTTCAGTAAGAATTGTAAGTTACTGTAGGCACATTTTTTCTTTTTTTTTAAAAAAAAAACCTTTTTCTCATAGAAAAAGTAGAAGAGAAGATTAAAGAGACGATTAAAGAACCTACAGAGGAACCTTTGCCAATGGAGACAGAAGAAGAGGAACCCAAAGAAGAACCTATAAAATTGCTGATAAAGGAGGTAAAGACCTTGAAACCAAATAAAATAAACTTTCTGTGTATATATGTGGATGCAGACATATTGATAATAGATTATAGTTAGTAATTTAAGTTTTTAGATTATTGGGGGTGATTTGAAAACATTTTTTTTTCTCATGACATTTAGTGATTTTTTTTTTAATTTAAAAAAATGTTAAAGAAAAATATAGAGAGGTGAATTAGGTGGTAAATCATTAAGAATTTGAAAACTAAAATAGTCTTACCTCCCTAATACATTCTGATGTATAAAGTCCTTTCTTTCATTGATTGACATATTCAGCAACTCATTTTGCCCTGGATATGAGAGTGTCTGAAATATTGAAAAAGATGCATGTTTGCATATTCCTTTATTTTCATAATTTTGAGACAAAAGCAAAACTTTATGTATACAATACAACCAGTAAGTCACATCATAGAGAACCTCTGCAAAAGTAGAGATGTTTGATTCCCTTCAATTACAATAACCAAACTAAAACTTTCTTGTGTACAGTTTTTTTGTTATGTAAGTAAAGTACAGTGTTTAAAAACACTAAGCTGCCCAACCAAAAATCACTTTTTGTACTGTTTTCTTACTAGTCTGCTCTCTATTTTTATGGCAATAACATTAAAACAAGTCATAATGTACATACAGCAGTCTATAGTACTGGAAAAGCTACACACCCAGTTTGTGATGCTTATTTTTGAAGTAGTCATTAAATACTTTTTTGCTGATTGTTTGCTTTTTCCTATTGTAAAGGCAATTATATTTTATGTTCAGCACTTTATGTAATCTGAATCTTGTCTTTCAAGTCACTGAGCTTTCAGAATAGACAACATTTCTTGACATTTCTCTTTGTGGTAGACATCACACCATAATCTCTTCATTTTAGGCCCTGAGTCGGGGAAACATTCCAATTCAGGAAAGCATTTAAGTATATTTAAATTCCATTGAAGCCAATGTTAAGCATGTGGCCTAAGGGGTTTCCTGAATCTGGGCCTTGACTTAAATAGAAACTAAAGTATAATAATCAAAATATTGTTACATTTGAAAAAACAGATGAAAACTAATAAGAAAATACTAAGAAGGAGGGTTTTTTAAACATACTAGGCATAAAAGAAATTCTAGGAACGGTATAGGCCTGTTACTAGATAGAGATAGTAAAATTGTTAAGGATGCAGGAAAGGCAGATGTGTTCAATAAATATTTCTGTTCTTTATTTGAAAAGAAGCAAGATGTAGTCATATCAAGTGAGGGTGAAGTACTTTCCAGTCCATTAGTAATTGGAGAAGTAAGGTGACTTCTCTTAGGGATAAACATTTTTAAATCAGCAGGCCTGGATAATTTACTCCAAAGATTCCTAAAAGAGTTGGATGGGGAGGTCTCACCTGCTTGTGTTAATTATTAATAAACCTTGAAATACTGTGGAAATTCTAGATGATTCTAAGAGTACTACTGTGGTGCCGTTACTCCAAAAGGGCAAGTGGGATGACCTAGGAAACAGGTCAGTTAGCCTGACATCAGTTCCAGGCAAAATAATGGGAAAACTAATAGGGAACACAAGAAGTAAAGGACAGGAATATAATTAATGCCAGTCAACCCAGTATTATGGAATGTAGGTCTTGTCAAACAAACCTGATTTCATTCTCTGAGGTATTGCAGGTTTGGCTGATAAACATCAAAAAAGTAGTGTACTTACTTTTGTAAGATGTTTGCCTTAGTACTGACTTGCTGTAGCTGTTTTGGTCCCAGGACATTAGAAAGACCTGAAGAGCTCTGTGTGAGCATGAAAGCTTGTCTCTTTCACCAACAGAAATTAGTCCAATAAAAGATATTGCTTCACCCACATTGTGTCTTTAGTATTGCATTACATTCTTATTAAAATAATTAGCACAGTATATCAATAGTGCATGTTAAATGGATTAAGAACTAGCTGACAGGTCTCAAAAAGTAATCAATGGGGAATCAATCAATTGTGGTGATTCCAATGAGGTTCCAAAGGGTTTGGTACTTTCCTGACACTACTTAGCATTTTAACCAGTGATCTGAAAGTACATATAAAATCACTGCTGATAAAATTTGAAGATGACACAGATTGGCAAAATGTTAGATAATGATCATATTGACCAATCTGAATGGGCCCAGGTCACCAAGAAATCCAAACAAAATGTGTTTTAATACCGCCAAATGCAAACTTGTACAGTTAGGAACAAGGAACACAGGCCATATCTGCAGAATGGTGGACTATCCTGTAAAGGGGTGACTCCGATAGGGCTGGGGGGGGACCCATAGTGGGGGGGGTCACTGTAGCTAGCTCTCAGTGTGATGCCATGGGAAAAAGAGCTGATGCGATCCTTGGTTGTGTAGACAGGGGAGAAGTGAGAAGGAGTAGGGAGATATTTATACCAACATACAGCATTATTGAGAATGATAGAGGAGTACTGTGTATGATTCTGGTGTCCATATCTTAAAAGGGATGTTGAAAAACTGGAGAGGGTGCTAAACAGCCACAAAAATGATTTGAGGGCTGGAGAAATGCCTTACAGTGAAAGACTTTAGAGCACAATCCTTTTTTAGTTTATTGAGACGATTAAGAGGTGACTTGGTTAGTGTTTAAGTACCTTCATGGGAAGAAAGTACCAGGTACTGAAGTGCTCTTTAATCTAGCAAATGAAGAACTGGTGGTTGGAAGCTGTAGCCAGACAAATTAACATTCAAAATTAGGCACATATTTTTAACAATAAGGGTGATTAACCATTGGAACAAACTACCAAGGAAAGTGGTGGATTCTCCATCTTTTGAATTCTTCAGATCAAGACTGGATGTCTCTCTGTAAAACACGTTTTAGACAAACTAAAGTTATGTGTTAGTCAGAGACAAGTTATTGGGCTCAATATATGGGGAACTGGGTGAAAATTAGTGGCCTGTAACATATAGGACGTCAGACTAGGTAATCTAGTAGATTCTTCCTGCCTTAAATCTGTGAATATAATTGAGGCTGTTGATTAACATTATTTTAAATAAATTTTAATTCCACATTACTGTCAACTGGATATAAATGAAATAGCTGAACAGAGAACATGGCAGACTCTTATAACCTTTATTTTTTCCCTTCTAGGAGCCGAAAGAGGAAGAAATGACAGAAGAAGAAAAAGCAGCTCAGAAAGCAAAACCAGTTGCAACTACTCCTATTCCTGGAACTCCATGGTATGTAGTTAACTCCCAGTGCACACCTTTGGTATTCCAATTCCTTTCCCTGTAGCATGTTGCAGGAGATGTGTTGGGGGTGAGGAGTGTTGCTTCGTTGTTGGAACAGGAGACTGGGGGTCAGGACTCCTGAATTCTTTCCTGGCTCTTTCACAGGCACTCTCTGTTTCCTAGAGCCAATTAAATAATTTGCTTTGCCTCTTACCTGTCTGTTAAATGGTTCCAACATTGTACCTGCCTTACAAGGGGCATGATGCTTAAGAATTGTAAAATTGTTTGAAATCCTAAAATGAAATATACTTAAAACTTCAAAATAATATTAACAGTATTATTGCAAGAATTCTAAATTGAGGGAATTGAACCCTAATCTCTGGAAGCAAAAATAGGACCGTGAAGGACAAATCTCTGTAGATCTTAATATTAATAGGAATTCTGGGCCTTATTCTGGGCCCCTCCCCCTACACCCCAGTTTGGGAGACCTAAGTGTAATATTAACAGTGTTGATGGGTCCCCCCTGTGAGCCAATAGCAACCTGCTCTTATACCACCTATCAGTGAAGCCTTTTTTTAGAAAACCTTACATTGACTCAAAGGGAGAGACAATTCAGACCCCCATGGAAGGCCCCCCTTATATAGTGTTTCACAAGGACAAGTTTACTCTCAGGCCTGATTTCAAATTCCTAGCCAGAGTTACTTCAGACTTCCATATGAACAAATGTATTCTTCTACCGGTCTTCGTCCCCAAGCCTCATCGACCCCAGGGGATGCAAGACATCATATTCTTGATGTAGTAAGGGTGTTGTCATATTATGTTAACAGGACAGAAACATTTAGGAACACCTTAGATTAATTGTGACTTTGCTGATAGGTTTAAGGGCCTTTGCTGCCTGTCTGAAGAAGATACCTGTTTCTGAAAGGTATAGGGCAGCCATGTGGAACTCAGTCCACCCATTTACAAGATATTATTCTTTGGTAGATGGTTCCAAAAGTGATGCCCATTTTGGTAGGGCTGTCCGATAGTTCTTTAAGTAGGATTTCCAGTTCCTACCTCCAAGCAAACCAGCAATTGCAGGTTAGTCACCAAGAGTGGAACTGTGATTCGCTGAGATGTGGTGTTCACATGAATTCCATCATCCACCCTTCTGAACCTGGTATTACAGAGTACTACTCCTCTGGTATTCTCTATCGGCAAAGGAACTTGGGCCTGTGCCACCATTTATGTTCTCAGGTATGGGAATGTGAGTCCATCTTGAGCACGGGTGTGACCTTAAAGCACAATGCTGGCAAAATAATCTGATCTCGTGAGCCTGGGGTGCACGTGTACCTTGAGTGGAATCCATCTAGGCCAGTGGCTCTCAACCTTTTTTTTTCCCTCTCAGACCACTTGAAAATTGCTGAGCATTTCGGCAGATCACTGAATGATCTTTCCAAATGTTGTTTGTACCATTAGCTAACTATTGTAAAGTGCTTTGAATAAAAACTATTAAAAAACCCTTAATAATAATTAGTTTTTTGTTCTACAGATATAAGCCCACAATATTTTAATATCCATAGTCTTACCTTTCTAATGCAATAGATGTGTCCTCTCTCTCCTGCCGCTGCAGCCCCCAAGCTGGGGCTGGGAAGGAGAGGGAGAAGTCTTCCCCGCCACAACAGCCACAGAGCTGAGTCACCCCACTGCCCCCTCCCACCTACCCTCTATTTCCCCCAAGGGCACCACCTCACCTTACATGTGTGTCTTCTCCAGAGTCCAGGCACCTAATTAGTGGAGCCACATCTGCGCAGCTCTGCTAACTAGGTGGGTGGACCTTCATTCTCTCGTGTGTTGCCACCCAGGCACGCACCTTAGAGGAAACTACCCGCAGACCACCTGAATGGAGCTTGCGGACCACTGGTGGTCTGCAGACCACAGTTCGAGAACTTCTGATTTAGATAACCTCTTGAAGATCCACAGTTACTTTAAGATAAGTAGCCATTCTGTGTGTCTAAATAAAGGGCCATAATAATGATGTCATTTCTTTTGCAAATCCAGTTTGACCATTGATGTCTCTTTAATACCTGGGTCTTGGAGACTTGACTTTAATTGTTCTGTCTAAGGCTACCTCTGTAACCACTAACATAGTAAAGCAGCAGTTTTAACTTCAGAGCGTGGTCTGTACATTTCAGATAGTAGTGTTAGGACTGAATTTCCCATCTAGTGACTTTTTATCAAGGTATGGGAGATAGATATTAGTACTAAGGAACCTTCTGATTCAGACTTCTAGACCTAATACTTTTCTAGAGCGGTATAGGATTTTCTATGTCTTTTGGTAAGCATGTTGATAAAATTAGATTTTTGAGCCTTGAAGCCTATTATGTAAACTACAAGGGAAAACCAGTCCTTCAGTTTTCTTCAGGGAAAATAGATATATCTTGCAGTTATATGTTAAATATAACCTAGACCTGACTGACCTACATTCTGGTATCCCGTAGTGTAGTAGCAGATGAACTCACCAGAACAGAAAATCAATCATGTGAATGGAAGCGAGACCAAAATAATACAAGGCACATTATTTCCTAAATGGAGATGTAGTTCAGACTAGACTTTTACACATTTGGTGAAAACAACAAAAGCAGATTAGTTAGAGGACAGATGCACTCAGTAATGGCTCCCCTTCTCTCCCACAGAACTCCACTCTTTCAATCGGTTGGTGTGTGGGTTTTTTAATGTCTTCTCCTATGGATATTTCATCATGCTTCTCTAAACCTACATATACAGTTTATAAAGCAGCGCCTGCAGAATGAAAATTGACTAGACTCCAGTCAGTTTTACTTCCCCGAAACAGGGTTTTGATTAGTAGCAGTGACACTTTAATATTTTCAGTTTTACTCTTTGCTGGTTGAGAAAGCGGTAATATCAAATACAGAATCACAGTTCTATTGCTGAGTGAGTAGGCTGCTACTCTGTTGCTTCTCATTCAGAAGGTTAGCTTTGCAACGTTATAAAGCTGGGTTTTTTAACAAAAACTTGTATTCTGCAGAAACTGAAAATTTTAGGTTACTTGCCAGAGAAAGTTCTCTACTGGTGATTGGTGAATGTGTGCAGTATCATTCATTTAGTATCAGTTTTCCTCAGTTTCCATAAAGAGGCTAGTGAAAATGAATATAGATAAAACTAAACTTGGTGTATGTGCATTCTGTTTCAAAATTCTTAGGTGTGTGGTATGGACTGGTGATGAGCGGGTTTTTTTCTACAATCCAACTACTCGTCTCTCTATGTGGGACCGGCCAGAGGACCTAATTGGAAGAGCTGACGTGGACAAAATTATTCAGGAACCTCCTCACAAAAGAGGAATGGAAGAAGGAAAGAAACAAAGTAAGAGGAAAATCATCGTTGTCAGTCCCCATTCTCCCCATTACCACCTTCATAGAGAGACAATGCACAGCTTTTCACACTAGCTCCATTCTGTGCTTATTTTCAAAAAGGACATAAGTGATAGAATTGTAAGCAGACTTTGAAAAATGAGGTGTAATTATGAAAACTGAGACAACTAATTTAAGAAGCCGATTGGGAGAGTAAATTGCAGATCTATAAAGTACTTAGAAAAAAGGTCCAAGAGAATAAAGGGGATATTAATCACAAGAGAAATGTTATACTTGATAAAAGAAAACATGTATGAAAACAGATTAAAGGAACAGACATTCTTTATTAAGAAATAACCTAACCATTCTTTATTAGAAATGGTTTAAAAAAAATTATAGGAAACAGGAATAGATTTTCAGGCCAACAAAAAGGAGACAAAGATCTTATCACAAAGATAAGACAGTAAAATGCTAGAGCATTGAAAGAAGGGAATTAATTTAACGTTGACTGAAATAAAATTGTGTAGTGATCAGAAATTGTGTTTATTTCTGGATGTTGGGCAGCCTTGTTTTCATTAAGAAGCTACTGAAGTAAAACTATTTGGGGCATAATTTCTAATCATCCAAGAATGATGGAGCTTGCACATTTAGGAGGGAAAGGCTAATTTTGGGTGGGGAGTTATAAGGGAGATTATTTAATTCTACAGACAGTAGTGCAAAATATTACTTTGCAATTAGAAGATATTAATGGGCTCCATGAAGCAGTTACAAAGCCATGTTTTAGTCTCAAATTTTTTTTTTTTTTTTTGAAATTTGAGGTAGATGTTTAATTCCTTTACATGATTTGTGGTCAGTTTTGTATTTTAATGTAGTGTTTCTCAAACTTCTTGTGCTGGTGACCCATTTAGATTTGAAAGAAAAAAATCATGACCCTCCCACCTCTCCACTAGAAAAAATTGTGCCTCTCTACCTTCAGCCCCAGTCAGAGCAGGGGCTCAGGGCTCCAGCCCTCTTTGTGGAGCTTCCGCTTGCAGCTTTCTGCCCTGGTGATCCCAATGAAGTGGATACTGTTTGATACCCGTTGATGTAGTGTTTTCTCCCAACTCATACTAAATTGCATCCCAGTCCTACAGTCAGATCCATGGGGGGAGGAAAGTGGCTCACCTACACAGTCCCCTGGGCTTCTTGCTGGGTTTAGTTTGATAACTTAATTTTACTGAAATGAATGAGTTCAGTATTTTCAGTTTGTATATTTATGGTTCTGTTCTATTTTCTTCTTGCCTAGACCAAGCTTTGGCAAAAAGTGTATAAAACACAAATGAAAATAGAGTTCTTAAATCTTGTTATGGAAAAGGGATTTTAAATGTAATTAGGTAGCAGATTTAATAAGAACAAATCCCTTCTGTTGAATGAATGGAAAATAGAATATGGAAGAGAATTGTTTTGTGGCTAATGATACAAAACAGGTTGTAGGCACTTGCTATAACAATCTGATTTATAGGGACAATTAAAGATGAAGAATTAAGCATAATGCCATAGTGACAAAAATTACCATTGATTTAGATTAATTAGATGATATTTCTCTAAAACTGAATGAAGAATGGCATCTAATTTCCTTCAAAATAATGAGTTAAAATTGTGATCAGGCAGCTTTATATGGTATGCAAGAGGCTTTAGACATAAGTTGTGAACTTTTCTTTACTTCATCTAGAAGGCTGTTAATGAAACTTATCTTACAGTTAAAGAAGATCATGAATCAGCGGAGGAAACAAATGATGATGAGCCTATTAAAGCAAAGAAGCGGAAGTAAGTTAATCTTGAAAACTCTTAAATGAATTTAGGCTCCATCCATGCAACCCTGTTGAAGGCAATGGGATTGGCTGGGTGTAACGGAACAGGATTACTTTAGATTTCTGCTACCTTTCTTGCTAATGTTACTTAGTTTGAGGGTTTTAGAGCTGGATAGAATTCATGTTGAGAGAGAATTCCATCTTCTATGGAAGTCATAAATAATAAATGTGTGTTTGTGATAGAAGCTATCTGTGATAGCCAGATCTCCCTCAGGAGCATTTTGAGCTGTCTTTACATTATACAGTTCTGTGGCATTAGGATATGCCACTCATTTTCCCAGCTTGTATTCACTCTGTTTGCACAAGTTTTTGTTGCCCAAAAAAGACAGTAGTATGGATTTTTGACCAAGAGTTTTTCTATAAAAAGGCTGTTTTGACTGGGCTATAACTTCATGAGTAATTGTTTTTGCTCTCTTTGATTTACAGAAAACCAGGGGAAATTTTATTGCTCCTAGAGCTATATGCCTTGTTACAAGTATAACTACTCCCATCTTGGTATTTTGTGTTGTTTGATGTAATCATGACATAGACCCTGGTTATAACTCTTATTCTAAATTCTCATACTTCTGGGAACCAAGAACATCTCAGTAAATATCCCTAGAGGAGCAGTGTATTTTTGAAAAATGTTTTAACAAAGTGGATTATTTGGTGAAGGTTTTTTTGGCAGTTCCCCCCTTAAACTCAAAATTTAATTTACATTATAAACGTTATAAATTTGCTCAATCATGTCCTTTTGAACTCAATAAACAGAGCTTGGTGTTTTTAACAGAGGTAGAATGTAAATAGAGTACAAAACAAAATATGGATTAAACTTTTAACCATAAAACTACTTTTCTTTTTAGTGATTTTTTTTACATTTTCTTTTGTGATTCGCTTGATAGTACTTAAAATCTGAATGCCTTGTTTGTGTTTATTCACTCTGATGTGTCAGTCTTTGACAAACATCTTGCGATGGTTTGTACAAGCCAGTATTGCTGGAATGATTTAAAATTTCTGTTCTATTTGTGATGCAGTTAGATTTCTTAACTGCAGTGTTATCACTTCTAAGAGGATACTGTATGTTTCATTTTTACAGGAAAGATGACAACAAAGACATTGATTCAGACAAGGAGGCTGCCATGGAAGCTGAAATTAAAGCTGCACGTGAGAGGGCTATTGTCCCTCTGGAGGCTCGAATGAAACAGTTCAAGGATATGCTGCTAGAAAGAGGGGTCAGAGGAACTATCCTTTTGGCGATAAAGTAGAACCTTGTTAATTCTTACTTTACTAATTTGCAAGCTTGATAGTTCTCGTGCACACAGAAGCAATCTCATCCCACTTCTGAGGAAAGATTGAACATGAGCATGGGCTGTGATTACTAAAATCATCACAGTTATCCTAAATAATTAAAACTGAACTAAGTTGTCAAAATAAGTGAACCAAATATTCTGTGATGTATTATCTTTTTCTTTCAAACCTCCTAATTCTTTAGTCAGTGTGAATTAGCAAGATTTTGTTTTATATTTCATTTTCCAATGTTGGTTTTCAAGTTTCAACAGTGTGTTGTTGCTGATGTGCAGCAAAGAGAAGGGGATAAATCGTTGCCCCGAAGACTTTTCTATTTAAAAAAAAATGTAGTATATTAAAACATAGATAGGGATATGGACATTTTTCAAAGGCACAGAAGTCATATTAGGCACCCAGTACCCATTGAAATCAGTGGGAGTTGAGCACCTCATTCCTGTTTTTTAAATCTTCCCATAATCACAACATGGGAGGAGAAAAAGTTTTGCCTCATCTTTTCTTAGTCTATTCTAAGTGGAAAACTAGCCATTTCTTTTTTACTTAAGCTAAGTTTGAGGCATGTTCATTACCAGTTGACTTTTATAGATGCATTGGCTTCCTAGAGTGGTAGTGATATTTATATGCAAAAGAGAAGAGGTTCCAAATTTGAAGTGATGCCTGTACATTTTTTGTTTTGGTCCACAGTAGTGGCATTTTATGGGTTCTTCCAAAAAAAAAAAAAAGGCCAATTAGATCCGCTTATAGATAGTTATTTTTTCAATACAAAGATCCATTTGTACATGAGAAACTTTTAATTTAAAAACTCAGAATATTTAGCAAAGGAACAAAGCATTCATGGTAAGTCAAAATGCAAAGCTTGAAGGTTCTCTTCTGATGTAGTGATTTTTAAATGCCACGCAGTAGTGGTTATTTTAATGAGTAATTAGATGTGTGTTACTTCTATGTAATTATGTAGAAGTTTTCAGAGCCAATTAGTGTGGAAATTTGCCATGCTAACCTCCCACCGCTTGTCATCTATTAGTGATGAAAACGTCAGGATGGATTTCGGTTATGTCTTCTTTTTAACAGATGTCCTGTAGATTTCAAGCAAAATACGCAACCTTTGTATCTTTAGGGGAACTTAATTACCAGGCAAAATCCTGTCTATTTTTTACTTTTTAAAGGTTTCTGCCTTTTCAACCTGGGAGAAGGAGCTGCACAAGATAGTTTTCGATCCTCGTTACTTGCTTCTCAATCCTAAAGAAAGGAAACAGGTAATAGAAAGGATTAATTAACTTCAAGACACACATCCATTAAAAATAATCTTTGAAAGTATAGTTCTTTAAAACCTCCCCTTTGGGGATCTGTGTTGCAAGTGTCTTTTTTTAATGCTTTATTTTCAACAAAGAGAGCAGGAGCTGGTACTTTCTCTGATGGTAAGATTTATTTCCTGATGCAATGAAAGTTAGGAGGCTGCCAAAAAACAGGTGCAGCAGAGAGCACCTTCATTGTTGTACCAAAATATTAATAGAATGAATAACAAACACACACAAAATCTGAGCAATGAAAAATTCAGGCAAATGCTTTATTATAAAGCAGACGCAGTCCAGGAATCCTTTCTCCAGATGAAGGAAGAAAAGTGAAAAAAATTGAAAAGCTTAGCCTTTTTATAACATAGTACCCAGAAATGTTTCAACTTTATTTTTGTATTTGTATATTTAAAGTAAGTCTCAGGTTAACAAACAAGTTATGGGGGGAAATGTTCATATGACAACAGATACTATTGTATTACACCACTTCCCATACATGCACCGGGAATGGATTCTGAGTGTATTACAGAAGCTATTCCAATCTCTATATTACTGTTGCTATGCAAATATATGAGTGTTGCATAAATGGATGGTCTCTATTATAATGGTAATTAATCCCTTAGTGTAAGTATTCAGGATTACACAAGATGCCCATGCTAATGTAAAATTGATTAGTTGTTAGTGGAAAGGAGAAGTTCTGTTCTCTTGTAAAAAGGTATGTAACAAATATGGATTAGTAATTCCTTCCAAAATAGTGTGTGTGTGTAGGAAGTGGCATTGGTTATTTTGGATATTTAAGTACTGCCAGGGTACATCTACTAGCAGAGCTTGAGAAGGTATGGTAAAATGGTTTCCTTTTGGAATTGTCTGGCAATTGGAAAACTAAATGTTGGGCCTGGACCCTGGTGGGGGTGGTGGGAAGGGTCATACAGAGACCATCCGTGAGTGTGAGATTTCTCCACTAATATGAGGCAAGATTTGTATGGTTTGTTGGGCCAAAGCAGGCAATACCCTCCATGGACTATTCGGGGAAATTCCAAGATGAAAACATGAAGTTTTCTTTCCCTTCACCCACCTTTCCTTCATAGGGGATAATATGGCTCCAAATTTGTACATTTTATGTCTGATTGGTATTTCTCTAGGTATTTGACCAGTATGTGAAGACCAGAGCAGAAGAAGAGCGCAAGGAAAAGAAAAACAAAATAATGCAGGCCAAGGAAGATTTCAAGAAAATGATGGAAGAAGCAAAGTTTAATCCAAGGTAGGTGGCTTATTTCACATTCACATGTGAAAGCTTTTACCAGATCAAAATACATTTTATTTTTCAGTAGGTAATTTAACCCCATTTTGCTCCTTTCTCTTTCAAACTGTAAAAGAAGAGGGAAATGAACTCTAGAAAAACCTTGGGCTTGTTGAAATGTATTATTTTCCTCTGCATGATTATAGGCTGCCTAACCAACAGAGTGCTGGAATTTGGGGGTTTGTGATGTTTTATATATTCTAATTCACTGATTCAGAATGTGAAAATCCCCAGCCCATGGCTGGATGGTGAGACAAGGCTCTCTCTTTTTTTTTTTTTTTTTCCCCAAGCAGTGTTCTCATGCAGCTCTTGTAGCTTTTGTGGATGGTACTGTGAGAAGTTTTCCTTGTATCACAACATCACAGTATACGTGTTTGGGTTTTTTTTAACCTTCAATGGATATGTGTATTTATGGATGTGTAGATACACATACACGGTATTACAGGAAATATTAATTCTGAGGTATAAAAATCACAATGAATCTATGCTGTCCAGGTGTATCTATTGCAATAAGTGTTTTGGTATTTTTAGCATGGATACTAGATAGTCTAGATTATGGTACCAAGATGCCTGAATTGTTCATAGTTCTCTCTCAAACAGCTCATAACCATCCTTACATCACTTAATAGTTTATAAGCATTATATTTTACACTCGGTGTATTTCAGTGACACTTTTTACCTAGATCAGACAGGAATTTTTATGTTAAAACAGTTCATTTGATTCACTTTAACTTCATGAATTCAGTGACATTGAAATGTGCTGGTAGCCAGCATGTACAGACGTTAGGCTAACCAGCATAATTGACTTCACACTTGTAAAAACAATAATCAATCAACAGTGTTTTTAGGCATCCAGTAAAGGAATTTGTCAGTAAAATTGCGTTATTTGGCACCTGTGGGATTTTAAGTATTTAAAAGACATTAATGGGTGTGCTAAATATGTCCTTCAGAATGATTGACTTTAGTACTTTGCAACCCAAGAAAAACGAAAACTTATCTCTGCGAGTGTTTATGTACAGCAAGACAAAACGCCATTTTCGCACTGAAAAAATAAAAATGGGAGAGAAGAATATAATCTCCAAATGAGGGACTTCATGTTTTGTTTTACCCTAACCTTCATCTTCTAGTGTCAGTTTTGTCTAAGGCATTGCTGTACTTCCATGGGTGTCAACTTCTTAAAAAAATCATCTGTCCTAGTCTAACATGCTCAAGTTTGTTCCGCTTTTCTTTATACAGCTCGTGTTCTTCAGTATAGCTATACATTCACTTTCTAATCTTTTTGAACAAGCTATCAAATTTTCTTCTTGTTTTAATTTACCCTACAGCAACGGTAGGCGGGATTTTCCAAGTGTAATTATTTCCATGATGTGATGAACACATTCGTATGATTATAAGTGTCTCACGTATTCTTGGGGCCAGATTTGCATCAGATCTTGGAAAAAGCACAGTAGTGTTTTTTTTCGAGGTAAGTGGCAGTACTATATTTACTGCACATCTGAGATTGGAATCTGGCCCAGGAGGTGAGAGAACTGTAAAGAAAATGCTACAGAGATAATGGGTGAAAAGTCCTGCACTACTGCACCTGCTCATAGTGTTAAAAATATCCCAACTCCTTGTGTCATAAGGTTAAAAACTATATAATGTTCATTGCAGGAAAATTAATTTATTCAGTGTTCTACATTGACTAACACCAGATGTTGAATTTCCCCATGTCACTCTTAGCACAGTTTGGCTGCAAGTGAGTGCATGTAAATTTTAAACCCACAGCCGTGAAATATCTGAATAGGCTGGACTACAGTGTTAATCCACAAAAAGTTAAGATTTTTTTAGACAGTTTCATTAAGTACATTTATTTTCTTTGGTTGCATTGTAATCTTTTTTCCTAAACCTGCACCCTTGCACAGTTAAGTATAAGTCTTGAACAGTATTCTTCTTTGTGTCTGCTTAACCCAACTCCTCTCTGTAGTTTATTGATCATTATCTGCATAGTGAGAACAGAGGGTGTTTTGTTGTTTTTTTTTTAATTGTGTTTTGGCACATGATCTAGCAGAAGAGATGGTGTTTTCTGCTGAACCTACTTCACAGCAAAGATAGCTCGAACAAATCAGTTCACTTGCCATTTTGTTACAGAGCTACTTTTAGTGAATTTGCAGCCAAGCATGCTAAAGACTCGAGATTCAAGGCAATTGAAAAGATGAAAGATCGAGAGGCCTTGTTTAACGAGTTTATCACAGCGGCAAGAAAGAAAGAGAAAGAAGATTCGAAGACCAGAGGTGAGAAGGTAAGGTGGTTTTAGTTCCAGTGGTGTGAGTGGTGGGCGCTTGAATGGGATGGGACAAAACCAGTACTTGGTTTCCAGTGTTTCGCTGAGATTTTTTGTTCCCCAGCCTTTACAGCTTTTAAAATACAAATATTTGATTACTGCTTTTTTATGGCCTTTTAAAATTTATCTTATTAATATTGCAGGTATATCAACTTCTAGGCAATGTAAATACATTGATAATTCATTATATTTAAAAAAACAAGCAAACCACAAGCGACATGCTGTTTTAACTGGAATGATACTTGTCTTTAAAAACAAACAAACAAACAAAAAAAAGTGACATCCTGGAGGATGAAAAGGATGCTTGTCGTCTTTGGGTAGAAAATCCAGAACTGGTCATTACTTTTCTCTTCTCTCAGTGGTGGCAATAAGATTTCAGAATTCTTTGTAGACTACTCTATTTAAATTTCAAAAAGTTGCTTTATCTCCTTTTTTCTACCTAAAAGGTAGGACTTTGGTGACTTTCTAATCTTTCAGTAAACATACCTTAAATATAAATTACTGCTTATCAGAATTAAAGGTCGACTATTAAAGATTAATGAATTCCAAATGTCATTTGGCTGAGATGTCAATACTCAGGAGCAAGCGCTCACCACTGGGAAAACAGACTGCTATGGAGGTGGCATCAATAGTGTTACCATCAGAATATGCAGCCACTTTCCTAAATGTCCCTGTGTGTTGTGTGAATGGAGAAAAATAACCTCTGAAGCCTAATCATTTTTGACATTTAAAATCTCCAACGTTTATTGTGTAATACAGAGCTAGTGTAAATTCCACTTATTAGGAAACAGTGGTGAGAGAGTAGCATGGCACTTGTAGAAGAGAAAATGATATGGCATACAAGAATTGGAATACCTTAATAATTGAAATGACAATTTTGGATAAATATTTCCAAAGTAAAGAATTTGATTCCTCTAATTTAATGCATTATTGGTTTTTAAATTACATTTATTCTATTTGCTGATATTTTCAATAAATGATTATGCTTTCAGAGAAAACTAATGAAATCTAATTGAAAACTGTACCTAAACTTTTACGTACTGTATTTGATCCACAAATGTGGAATTTTAAAACACTGTTTTTGCACCCTAGCAATAGTCTAGTTGAAAGTTTAAAGAGATGTAAATGCTTTTAGTTTTAATGTTGCATGATTGTTCTAAATTAGACAAGATAAAAGAAGAAAGACTGTATTTCTCTTTGTACTTGAAACTAATGTTCTTTCTCCAAAAGCCGTTTGTAACCATTTTATGTATTCTGTTTTATAACAAGTGGATAGACTTTACAGTTATGTGCTGTGCGGCCTGTCAATCTGTTCAGTCTGACAGCTGTCAATCACTGACACGCAAAGTATTATGGGATTCCCTAGTGAGGAAAGAATTGGTATCTCTGTGTGGTGACTTTAGCCTCCCGCAGTTCCGGTACTTTACATTTTTTTAGTTTTTTCCTTGTGAAGTGATGAGAGTTGTGCCCAGAATGTGTTGACTGAAAAAAAAAAAATATCTAAATACACCTGCAGTATTTTCAGCCTTATTTTTGTTTGCTTTAAAAAAAATGTAAAATGTAATAAAATAAGGCAGCTAAATTGTAAAGTGAAGCTTTCTCAGCCAATATTAAAAATCCAAAGATTTTCTATAAAGAAGGTAAGCTCTTCACAGAAATCTTTAAAGTAAGGGTTTGAAATATGGTTTTGATTTCCTCAGTTGAGATTTATTATATGAAACAGTGCCACGGGAGCCTCTTTTTCAGATGGTCAGATAGTCCTTTTTATCACTGTAATGTGTCAAATCCTGCCCACCTTTACTCATATGAGTAGGTGGAACTCCATAGGTACTATTCAGGTGAGTCAAGTTTGGCTCAGTGTGTGAATTTTCTTGGAGAAGAAATGAAGGAATCAAGCTGGTAACATGAAAGCTTTTCTGCAAGTTGTCATCACATTGACCCAGAACACTTCCTCTGGCCTCTCCTCAAAATAGACATTGCAAGAAAACTAGCATAAAAGACCAAAAAACTCAGTCTAAGCTGCAGTCTCAGCCATATGTATACTCACTTTGCCAAGATTTAAGGTTAGTGCATTAATTTTGTTCCATCTAACCTTTTTTTATCCTATATTAATAGCTTCGTACCTGCAGTCTGCTCTAGTTTAGGCATTGTTCTCTGTTTTTTCTCAGTTCAGGACGTAAGTTGGCAACATCTTAAGCTCTTACATAGCCAGGTGAAAATTTTTGTGAGGTTATTAATGGCTTGTTCATATCCTGCCCCACCTATTGACTTGAAGTGGCCTGTCTTAGTGTACTGCCTTGTGCCATGTGTCTGTAACCAAGGACGTTTTTGGGTGCTGAAACAGTGTTATACTGTACTGTCCTCCCTGTTAAGACGGTTGAAAATGGCATTATATTTTCTGAGAGAGAAAGCTACTGGCTACATTATCCCATTTACTACTAAACAGGCCAGTAGTAAAGTAACCGTCAGCTAAGATAATGTATGTTCCTTCTTGACTGAAGAAAACGTACTACGTGGTGAAGTCTTGCTGGCTTTAAAGGAGAAGAGGAGGGAAGACAGCTAATTTTCTGTAATAACGGGGAAAATGTTGTGTTGATTCTTGAGCTGGAGCGAGTGACAATGTATTACTATTTGCAGTTGTGCTTTGATTGTGCAGTGTCTTAGTCCCCTTTCTCCTTGTAAGAGGAACCACTGCATATTGTGGACTCTCACCAGGCTCTCAGGATGGATTAATGAATAGCCAGTGACCAGTGTAAAAAGGAAGCAGAAATACTGTCTTTGTAAAATATGTATGTCCACAGAGTGCTCCTGTTTACACTTTGAGCAATAAGATACCCTTACTTTTATAGATTTCTGTAGTAACATCTTAGAACGCCTTGTTTTACATTTTAAATGTAAATTCCTAATGATCATGGCTTAGAAAGTTTCGTATCTTGATACTGCTTGCATGTTTTATTTAAGATCAATTCTGGAACAACATACAGCATTTTATAAAATAAGTAAAGGTTTTGCTTTGCATCTTGTTCAACACCCTAAGGTAGAGTTACAGTACTGTAAGTGAAGAGTTACAAACTTCTCCATTGTAACACTGAGTTGTTTCCTAATCTCTACTATACTGTCTCCTGTCTTGAGATAGCACAGGAAAAGTCCATAAAGGTTCTTACAAACCTAAGCAATAAAACCACTGTCAAGAGCCAAGTTCATCAGTGGGGAAGCCTGCAAAATATTGGCACTGATCTTCATTTTACCTTAATATGTGGTAATAACTATCTAACGTCCTTTAAGAGACCTGGAAGATTTCAGTTGGCTTATAAGGCACATACTTTGATAGCCTTACATTAGTCTTCAGCTCCCATTGTTAACCTCTGTATGTGGGAGCTGAGTCTTTTGGGGGAGTGAAAAAATATATAGCCAAGCTAGCTCAAGCTAGGTAGTAGTATTATACTGCAGCAAAGGAGCTAGTTATGGTCTTGTTCCTATGCCACCAGGGCTTGGTAGTGCTGTGAAGGCAGCATGTTTAACCCTGGGTTTAATGCTTTGAGCCTTTCAGTGGGCTCTATCCCTTCAAGTGATGTCAACCGGCCTCTCAAGGGAAGGCTTGTTCTCTTGATTCAGAAAGATGGTTGCTTAAATATGCCAGGGCCTTGAGGGTTTGAAGTGGTGATGGGAATTAAAGAAAAAATCCTAATATCCCAAAAGGGACATGGAGGGACATCCATCCCAGGGATAAAAATCTTTACCAACTCTACAGTATCTGCCATTGCAACTGCTGAATTGATGTTGTATTACCAGTTTAGTTCTTCTGTCCTGAGGTCCAAAGTTATAGGACCAGATCTATTATTCCTGTTTAATGTTGTAGCTGTGTACAGTGTTGAGGTTTTTATTATATGTAACATGCCATTTCCATTTTTTAAAAGAAGTATTTACAAATATTTGTTTATACTTGAATAATATATTTTAAATTTAACTGCTGAATTACAGCATATGGGCTGAATATATCCATCTTCTTAAGACTAGATGTATACAGAACTTAATTATCTTTGTTCAGTTAAAAAAGGTTTAAAGAAATGTAACTAAAATCCCACTATTGTTCTTAAACAGGAGATCTTTGTACTGTTTGCTGTTTAATCACAGATACAGTATATACCTCCATCCACTGTATACTTGAGGCATGAACCCATGGGTATTTATGCTACTAATTAGGGCTGTGCTTAAAATCTAACTAGCTTCTGTGTCATGAAAGCCCTGAAATACTGATTTGTGCAGTACAGAAGTTGGAGGGATTGTATTTTAAAAGCTCAACAAGAAAACTTAAATTAGAGTGAAGCAATAAAACTAAGTGAGCGGATGAATATTTCCTTAATGTATACAGCTCATCTTAGATTTTACTAGGCTTCGTAGTGTTTCTGTTTTAATATATTTCGCAAAAATTATACCCAAAGTCGAAGTGGATTTTAGAGATAGTGAACCCTAAAATTCAATATACTTTTAGCGATTTTGATGCTCTAATATGTAAAATTCATATAGTTCGCTTCGTTGAGGTAAGTCTGCCTCTTTCTATTACCAAACATTCAGGAATCCTGTTACTCATGAATTGTTTTTCTTCCTATATCTTCTATTTAAAACGTAGATTAAAATGGACTTCTTTGAACTACTGTCTAATCACCACTTGGACAGTCAGTCTCGCTGGAGCAAAGTGAAGGACAAAGTAGAGACTGACCCTCGTTACAAAGCAGTGGATAGCTCTTCACAGAGGGAAGACCTTTTTAAACAGTACATTGAAAAAATAGCTAAGGTATGTGTGTAAGAGGTGCTAGGTAATACTTTCACTGTTATCAAGCAGTCTGAGAAACTTATAATGTGATCACTTTTGTAGTGATATACATGGAATACAGCCAGATGGTTCCTAGTCCTTATTAGTTGCAGGTATAGCTAGATACTCAGTCATATATTTTAGCTGTTAATCACAAACTCCCAGATCATCTCTTGACACAGGTTTACAATGCATGAGCACTGTCCTTGCTAATTCTGCCAATTTGCACAAACCTGGAGAGTGGAAAAGGTACTTGAGAAAATTCATCAGGCTGAGAGAGGGGCAGAGCCTGCAATAGCTTCTTTTCATAGCCACGTATTCCAAACCAGACCAGCAGAGATTCCCTCCTTTCTTGTGATTTTTCTTTCCTCTGAATGCCAGTTGGCTCATATGCAGTGCCTCCATTGGTTCTTCCACTTCTGTTGCATGTTTCTACCTGCCTCCTCATGGAACTAATGCCATGAATGAGAAGTTAAAAATAGTCTAATTAGCATTAATTTCCACAGCAGTTTGCAGTTGAGTTTGTCACTACACTGAGGAGCATGTTTCATAGAGTGGCTCCTCTCTGAATTGTTTCCTTCTCCAACTTGCATCCAGTGAAGATCCAAACCTGCAATGGTCACTTAATAGCATGTACAGAATCAGAGAGGTAGCCGTGTTAGTCTGGAATAGCAGAGGTAGCATGTAGTTATTATATAGAGGTTTTTAATCCATAGATCTCAAAGCACTTTATAAAGGAAGGATTATCTCCATTTTACATAGAGAGCAAAAAGGTGAAGTGGCTTGTCCAGGGTCACACAGCAGTCCAGTGCACAGCCTGTCCGACAACATCCCTTTCCCCTCTTTCTTTCAGTTATATTAGTTTTGAATATTTTTACAAGATGAGATTTTTGGGGGGCTCAAAAGCAGCATACAGTTCAGCTCACTCCTTTGCACATGAGCAGGGGAGGGGAACATCTGTCCCAAAGAGGTGGGATGGACAGAAGATTTATCTGTTGTACTTGAACTGAATAGCCTCATCCATTCAGACAATCATTTGCAGGTTTGATTTTTCCTCCGTGGGATGGGTTGAGGCATGTCTTTCTCAAGGATGTTGCATTAGTCACATACAAATGGCTGCATGGTCTTTGACATTTTGAAGCACAGCATTTTTAATAGTGCTGTTGAGCTTTTCCTCCACTTTAAGTTCACAAAACAAAATCTTTAGCAAGATTAGCTTTTAGTGTTGCCAGCCAGCACCCTGTCTCCACAGTGGCTCTCAACATTGCTAACATTGCCCACAAGCCAGTGTTAGCAACAGAAGAAATTATTTCAAAAATGCCTTAAGGGCAGAAAAATGTTGGCAATTCAGAAGTGGTGTATTTCATTTTACCTATTTCATAAATGACACCTTGTTTAATGATCCTCATCCTCTTGTTTCCATTAACGGTTAAACCTTTAATTTGTTTGGTTAATCAGAATATAAAAATGCTACCTCTTTGTATGTGGTTAATGGGGAAATATTATGCTCTTGCTTCTGATTCAGAATTTAGACTCCGAAAAGGAAAAGGAGTTGGAAAGACAGGCTCGCATCGAGGCAAGTTTGCGTGAACGAGAGAGGGAGGTTCAGAAAGCTCGTTCTGAGCAGACCAAAGAAATCGATAGAGAACGTGAACAGCACAAACGAGAAGAGGCTATCCAGAATTTCAAAGCGCTTCTGTCTGATATGGTGAGGCTTGCCACGGTTCTCTCTCAGGTTTGATTACTGTAGGACTTTCTTTGCCAGAACAGTTCATCTAATTGTTATGCTAATATAGAAATAAGTTCCCTGATTACACAGCAGCACATTAGCACTTGTAGTTGTTAAGCATCTGTTTCCATGAGACATTTATTTTTTCAGGATTTTTGTTTTGTTGGGAAAAATATGCTTCAGCTTTACAGTTGGTGTCTGAGGTTTCATCTAACAGGTGCATTCTTACAACATTACCAAAAAAGGCAATTAAAGTTGTAAATATTTTGTATTGGAAACTCTAATGCACATGTTGGAAATGGAGATTTATTGATTCAAGAGCATTTTCCCCATCTCATTTTGTCTGCCCTACTCATGCCTCCAACATAGCATTTGACCTAGCTCTTTTCACTTCTCAGTTAGAAAGCATTTTATTTTGCACTAGCTTATCCAGCCTGTGAAACAACACTTCCTATGAGGGCAGGCTTGGTGAGATGAGAATCTTGTGGTATATAAGGGAAATCTCTTGCCTGCTGATCTAAGATGTGGCATACCTGAAAGGTGGGTGGTGGTTGAGTACAGGTTCCAGTCCTGTTGTGTTTTGGGGGGGGGAAGGTGCAGTATATGAATTCAGGTTTCAGGGTAGTAGCCATGTTACTCTGTATGTGTTAAAAGAGCGAGGAGTACTTGTGGCACCTTAGAAATTAACCAGTTTATTTGGTCATAAGCTTTTGTGGTCATCCTGATTACCACTACAAAAGTTTTTTTTCCGTCTGCTGATAATAGCTCACCTTAATTGATTAAGCCACTTATAGTTGGTATGGCAACATTCACCTTTTTGTGTGTGTGTGTACAGACAAGTCCCAGTATAATACGAATTTGGTTATAGCGCGATCATACCGTGGCTCCCTGGGTATGTCCCTATGTCCTGGCACTTGGCGGCGGCCAAGTGCTCTCCCCTGTTTGGCAGCGCCCGCAGCCTCTCTCTCCTGCTGTCCAAGAACCCAGAAACTTTAAAAAAAAAAAAAAATCTGAGAAACCCCTCTATAAGATGACCCCGCTTTTAACATGATGGGATTTTTTTGGGATCCTAATTGTTGCATTATAGCGGGGTTCCACTGTATATATAAAATCATACTACGGTATGTTCCACTCTGTACATCTAATGAAGTGGGTTCTAGCCCATGAAAGCTTATGCCCAAATAAATCGGTTAGTCTCTAAGCTGCACACGTACTCCTTGTTCTTTTTTATATAAATTCAGTTTCTCTTGACCCAATATCTTTGCTATTGACACAATGTGGGTAATATAGGTTTAGCAGGAGCTCCTTGGAGGTTGTTTCTGGTTCCAGAGAGTAAACATTGCACTAATTAAAGTGCCTGGTGGCTGGTAGGAAATTATTCTGATGCATCTCAGAGGCTGTTCTTCTATTCAGATATTCATAGGGGAGGATCCTGATTTTTCTATAGAGAATGGCAGAGCATTCCAGGTAGATGTACCGTATTTTTCGTCTTATAGGACGCTCCGGCCTATAAGACGCCCCCTCGTTTTTTAATAAAAAATCCGGACCCAAAAAAAAAAAAAAAAAAAAAAAAAAAAAAGCGCCTCGCTCTCCCGTCCCCGCGGGCGGGCTGCCGAGGTTCCCCCCTCCCCGCCGCGGGCGGGCTGCCGGGAGCGTCCCGGTTCCCCCCTGCCCGCCCGCGGCGGGGAGGGGGGAACCGGGACGCTCCCGGCAGCCCGCCCGCGGCGGGGAGGGGGGAACCTCGGCAGCCCGCCCACGCGGCGGGGACGGGAGAGCGAGGCGCTTTTTTTTTTTTTTTTGCCCTATAAGACATTCGCCCTATAAGACGCACAAACTCCCCCCCTCCCCCGTTTTGGGGAAGAAAAAGTGCGTCTTATAGGGCGAAAAATACGGTATTCTATAGAGAATGGTAGAGCATTCCATCTGAACTGATGCATAGTGAGACTCTGCAGCATGAGGTTGGCATTTGACAGTGGTTAACTGCATGAAAGCTGTCATTGTCTCTTACCCCCTCACCAAATGCAGTTTTAATTCAAATAAAAGTTTGATGACATATAAAGTGTTGAAGAATTGTTTGATAATGAAACAGAGAAAGAACATGGGTTTTGTAAAATGTAAATTTTTGTGTCAGGTGAGATCTTCAGATGTGTCATGGTCCGATACTAGGAGGACGCTGCGAAAAGATCATCGGTGGGAATCTGGCTCCCTGCTAGAAAGAGAAGAGAAAGAGAAGCTTTTTAATGAGCACATTGAAGCACTTACCAAAAAGAAGAGGGAGCATTTTAGGCAACTTCTGGATGAAACTTCAGCGGTAAGAGACTTGTGCATGAAGGCAATACTGCTGATGGAAATGAGTGTCTAGAAATGGAAATGACCACTTATGAGGTGGAATAAAAACTTCAAAGCGTTGCTATCTGATATGGTGCTTCTCTCTGATAAGAGCTTAATGCCCTCAAATTTGGGGGACCATGAAATTGCTAGTCAAGTAGCAAGGATTTTTAATAAATCTGTGGGAGGGGAAGTACCATATTACAGTATATTTTATTTTAAAAAGAGGAAAGAAAGGAATCTGGTCAGTTACAGGCCTGTTAGTCTGACCTCTGTAGTATACAAGGTATTAGAGCAAATTGTAAAGGGAAGAGTAATTAAATTTATAGCGGTAAATGCTAATTGGGATGTAATGCAATATTGGTTTACCGAAGGTGGTTCATACCAGCCTAACTAGATTTCCTTTTTTTTGAGAAAATAACTGATTTTTTTAGATAAGGGAAGTGCATTTGATCTGATATACATGGATTTCAGTAATGCATTTGACATGGTACTTTATGGGAAATTATTAGTTAAATTAGGGAAGATGAGGATCAGTACAAATATTGTCAGATGAATAAGGAATTGGCTAAAGGGAAGAAGGCAATGAATTGTGCTGAAAGGTGAATGATCAGATTGGAGGGAAACTTCCAGTGGCGTTCAAGGATCAGTCGTGGAACCAATTTTATTCAATATTTGTATTTATGACCTTGGCACAGGAAGTAGGAGTACTAATGAAACTTGCTTGATGATATAAAGTTGGGAGGCAGTTGTCGATATAGAGGAGGGCCAGAATATTATACAGGAAAATCTGGATGACCTTGAAAACTAGTTACAGAAATGGGATGAAATTCAGGAGTACAAAGTGCAAGATCTAATAAAAGAATTTCTACTACAAGCTGGGGGATGATTATTTGGAAGCAACAGAGGAGGAGAGACCTGGTGTGAGGGTGGATCGCAGACTATGAGGCACAAATGTGATGTGGCTTTGAAAAAAGGCAAATGCGATTCTAGGGTGTATTGGGCCAGGTATTTGAAGATAGCGAAGTATTAATGCCATTATACAAGGCACTGGTCGGTCAGACCTTATTTGGTCACTCATGTTCAAGAAAGATTAATTTAAACTAGAAAGGTGCAGAGAAGAACTGCTAGGATGATCAGGGAATGGAGGGCCTATCTTAGGAAATTGGCAGAGCTTGGCTTATTTAGTCTTGCAAAAAGAAGGCTGAGGGGGAATGTGATTGTTCTCTGTAAATACATTAGGGGGATAAATACCAAGGAGAGTGAAGAACTGTTTAAGTTAAAGGACCATGTTGAAACAAGAACAAATGGATATAAACTGGCCATGAACAGATTCAGTCTGGAAACTAAAAGGTTTCTGAGAATCCAAAAGTGAAGTTCTGGAACAGCCTCCCAATAGGAGTGAGAGGAGCAAACAACGTAATTAGTTTTGAGAGAGAGCTGGACAAACTTATGAGTGGGAGCTTCTATACATAGCTGTTCTTACGTGTACAAACATGCTTTTGAAATTATCCAAATATGCATTAGGAAGAACTGTTAGAATTTAAACGATGAGAAACTCATAATTTTGTGCGGACTTTTTCTCCAAGTCCACCGATTTACAGAAAACAAGAGTTCAAAAAGGAAAATGTGTGCCACAAAACAATATGAAAGTAATACTAAATGGATAAGAGAAGTCAACAAAATGAAACATTTAATAATTGTTACTATGTCCTTAGTTTGCCCCCTTATGCATGAGGATTTCTGGGCTCTCAAGAAAGTGATATGTACTGTATGCTTAGACTCTCAATATAATTTGCAATATTGAACTGTTTTTGCCTCTTTTGAAGATTACTTTAACATCAACATGGAAAGAAGTAAAAAAAATCATTAAAGAAGATCCCAGGTGCATTAAGTTCTCTTCCAGTGACAGGGTAAGAGATAGTCTTGCTTCATTATTGCTAGCTGTCCCACAATATCCAAAGCAAAAGAGTGAATGCTTGTTTAAATGGATTCCCTTTCACGTGAATATAACTATGTCACTGTGTTAATCAGATATTTGCTTTTTCTTAAAATCTTAATTAAAAAACACTTTTCTGTAGTGATCTTTAAACTAATTATAATAAAATTGTCTTACACACTAAGTTAATATGAAGTGCTTTATAATCTACCATCACATTTTCTATGGCATTACTCTTTCTTCATACAGAAAAAACAAAGGGAGTTTGAAGAGTACATCAGAGACAAGTACATTACTGCCAAAGCTGACTTCAGAACGCTATTGAAAGAGACCAAATTTATAACATACAGGTGTGTGTCATAGTGTTTTAGAAGAGCAAAGACTTTTCTTTACTGTACCTTGTGTGGTGTTGAACTGAATTTCACTTTCTCATCCCCTCTAACATTTATAGACGAGTGTCTGAGGAGCTTTAGTGCAAAAAGTGTGGATTACTAGGCTGCCTATGAAGTTTCGTAGTAGTGAGAGGTCCATCACTGGGCTGGCTTCTGTACTGATTATTATCAAGTGTTGACAACTATTCTGTAGCAGGGACTTTTTGGATTTTTGTTTTGCTTGAGAGCATTGTTTTGAGTATTTTGAATACATTGTCAAGTGATTCATCTCCTTCTGTAGTGAAGCTAAATTACCGTTTAATTAGGGTCCTTTATTTGAGGCCTAAAAATTAGGGCTGAATACTCTGCTTAATACCTGTGAAACTTCCAGTGATGTTAGTGGGAGTTTGGAAAAAAGACAAAAGGTGAATAAAATAAAAACAAATCTCCCATTGACTTCAGTGGGCTTTGAGTATTAGCTTTACAAACAAGTTAATTGTTGAAGTCAGTCGTCTGGTCTTGAGCCTACTACAAAATGTTATGGTCCTAGGCAGATTCCCCTTCCCGAAGCAAAAGAGCTCGAGGTAGAAGGGTGCTGATTAGGTTTATAAGATCCTAATCAGTTTCTTGTTTCCCTTTGCAGCCAGTGCTGTGTGTAAAGTATTGGAGCTCTTTCAGTTGCTACTGTTCTCAGTGGGCTGAATTGCCATATGAAATTGATGCGGTAGCCACATTGATGCATCAATCAAACTGGGCTGCAACTGAGAGTTTAACGTCCATGTTTTAATAGTTTGCTTCTTCTTGAGTGCTTAATTTCAATTGTGATTATTTTTTTCTTATTTTTACATTTTTGTGGTTCATTTAATGCTGATAAATGGTTCTGGCGGCCATTAAGACTGAAGTCTTCTGTTTATCCACAGAACAGATACAGCACAGGCAGTGGCAGTGCAAGATTTTTTACACACGCATTCCTGCCAATGTGCCTCACCCCTGACCTGATGGGGCATCTGTATAGGTGAGAGGATAGCTCAGTCTCTATGCCCTTTCAGCGCTTGACCTATATCTGCTGACACTGTCAAGAGAGGTTCTAATGGTGTGGGTAGTTTTTGTAATTTGGACATCTACCACCAGTAACTGGACTAAGATTCCCAATGCATTTTATGTAGGCTCCCAGACAGCTTCCCAGATGGTAACTGTTACAATTCATTTCAGATCCAAAAAGTTGATCCAAGAATCCGACCAGCACCTGAAAGATGTAGAAAAGATTTTACAGAATGACAAGCGTTATCTGGTACTTGACTGTGTGCCAGAGGAGAGGCGCAAGCTCATCGTGTCCTATGTAGATGACCTGGACCGCCGAGGTCCCCCTCCACCTCCCACAGCTTCAGAGCCTACAAGACGAACAACAAAATAATTATGAAATGCTCTCACAACGGGGTGTCTGTTAATTCAAAAGCTTGCATGAGCCATCTGTCCGGTTTTTACATCTACGTTACCGTGAACCTATTGAAAACGATCTGAGGAGCAGAGGAAGCAGCAGCATTTGTGAACATAAAATGGTCTCTGTGCAAAGAGAACATTTAAGATATTTATGCTTTTCTTTGTGTGGCATGACTGACAAAAATCCCAACCATGCAGGCTGTGTCTAGTAATTTTAGATATCAGAACAATGGAATATCTGTATATGAGGTGTGGATGTCAGTGATATTTGGAGGCATTCTTTTTCAGCAGTGTTATATATGCAAGTCTTAAGGATGATTGACATTTGTGGTTTGAACTAAACTACACAAATACCACAAACTTCCTCCTAATAGTTACCCAAGTTTAGCTGTTTTAACCGACAAAACACTGTTAAACTATTGAGTGCTGAAGTAAAAAAATATTCTCTTAAATCTGAAAACAAATGGCCTGATTCTCTATTTGCTTTCATCTTTGTAAATCAGAATTAAGTCTATAGAGTGACAGTGATATGAGTGAAGAATTAGCCCCCCAGAGACCAAATTAAACACCATTCTGAATTTGTTCACGGGTCTGCTTTATTCCCTTCCCCCCACAACTCTGAAGTACAGGCAAAATCAGGTTTCTTTTGCCCAAGTGAAGATTTGTCTGATAATTTTTTGCTCAAAATTGGAAACACAGTAAATAACAATGGTTCCCAGAACAGGACGGTTGTATAAACATATTTTTATTTACCATAAAGTGATCTTTACAGACTTCTGGATTAGACTGTGGATTTCCCTTCTGGGTAATTCTTGTAAACTATACTCCTGTTATGAATGTTAAACTTGTGTTTCTAAAGTTTAATTTTGAAATGTTGGGATTGTTTAGTTTATGTATTTGAACTACAATAAACCAACCCTTTTTATATATGGATTGAACATGCTTAATAGGTTTGTTAAATCTCAAAGATGTCTCTAATAACAACAAAAAATCCAAACTAACATTAGCCATCCTGAAACAGAGTATTTGCCTAAAGAGACAAAATGAGTTAGTGATAAATCATGTAGACAATGTAATTTTGATACTAGATCATATTTAAGTGCAAATACAATACAAAATTTGCAAGAGACAATTTTTGAGATTTTTGCTATGTTTGCTTAGTCCCTCAGTCCTTTTAGTGTTCAGTGTATTTGAGATGTTGAAAGAGAGTGAGTATTCTTTTGGTAGTTAATCTGTGTGTGATAAGGTGGGGGTGGAGGGTTTCTACCTTTCTGGTATGAGACAGCTCTCTTCCATTGTGGATCGTCCTTCCTTTCTCCACAAAAAAGATTTTTGGAATGAGAGCAATCATTTTGTCATGAATTTTTGTTGGACTGCTGTTGTGAGCCTGCTGTTGCTCCAGTCCCAAAAAATCAAGTGACTTAACTCCTTGCCAGATAGGAGGGTCTTGTTCATTAGAATATGAAATTACTTTCTGTAGTTTTAACAAAGTTGTATAACCCATGAAATTTAGGTAAAGGTTAAATTATCCTCTTACATATTATTAACATGTATTTTACATGTAGCACTAATAGGCCCTACCGTGTTTGTCACACACAAGCTGACATGATCTGGATTCCTTTGAGTTCTTGGATTTCAGATTACAGACAGATCTAAGAAAATTTTGCCCAAATTAACACTGTAAAAATGTGTTTAAGAAGCAAAAATTGAATTACATTTTCTGTAAATGCACTAGCAATAAACCTAAAAATCAAAAGCATAAAAAGGTGACATTCCCCAGCTCCTCCATAAGGTACACACACCAACTATAGTGGGTTATAGGTAAGATCCTGTAAAATTTGACATCAAGATACAACCTTTCACAGTGCTAATAGAGTATAGTGTGGGGTGAGATGCACTATTAACACTATGAATTCATGAGACAGATGTGTTGATGTCAGGCAGAATTTCAGCTCAAACAACCCTTTTTTCCTCCCTGTAATTTCCAAACTGAGTTTCTGGGTCTCAAGACTGCGAAAGTCTTGGTTAAAAGTGGTTTCATCTGTGTTTGGGTAGGAGGTCACGACTGTTCCAATCCACTAGTTATCCTAGCCACATCCCTCCAGTTTCGACTACTTTACCACTGCCACATGGATTACACGTGAAGTCCACTCAATTTTCAGCTGGTGCACAATCTGGCAGGCCTGCTTTTTTTTACTAGTTTCACACATGGAATACAAGACACACATGCCCAAACAAGCACAGGCTTTTAGTTGAATTGAGTGCAATTCAGGGTACTGATCTATAAAGCCTGTCATGATTTGGATACTGGCATCTCAGAGTATGTCTACACAGCACAGAAAAATCCACAGCTGACCCATGCCATCTGATACAGGCTTGGGCTGCAGGGCTATTTTGCTGCTGTGTAGAAATCTGTGCTTGGGCTGGAGCCTTGGCTCTGGAAGCCTGGAGTTGGAGTAGTCGAAGAGCCCACGAAGTCTACCCAGCAATGAAATAGCCCTGCAGCTTAAGTCAGCTGGCATGGACCAGCAATGGGTTTTTCTTTGCTGTATAGACATACCCTGAGAGGCCACCTCACTCCCCATGCTTCATTCTGGCAGCTGAGATCTGACATTCACATATTACTAAATTCCACATTTGCATGGGAGTAGACTAGAAGCAGGTCATTCTTAGAGGGTCCTTTACACTGGAACAGGCACTGTGCCTACCCAGTCCAATAGAGCTGTCAATCATTAGGACATAATGCATTGATCATTTAGTGAGATGTTAGAGGAGACAGGAAGGCCCAGATGGTTTTGTCCAGACATGCCAGTTTACACACTGAATACAGAGAACTTCCCCAAAGTAATTCCCAGATCAGATCCTGCAAACATCCAGTCTTGATTTTAAAAATGGTCGTCCACTATGACCCTTGGTTAAATTGTACTAATGTTTAATTATTCTCACAGTTGAAAGTTTACACCTTATTTCCAGACTAAATTTGTCTAGCTTCAATTTCCAGCCATTGGATTGTGTTATACCTTTGTCTGCTAGATTGAAAACTTATTCAATAGGTGTTCCCCATGTAGGTTTTTATAGACTGTAATTAAGTTACCTCATCTTTCTCTTTGTTAAGCTATACAACCACATAGTCATGTTAGTTTGCTCTTGTCTGTGATACATAATGGTCCTTGTCTGGTGCTGAGAAAGTTTGAGGCTGCTTCAATGAGTAGAATAACTCCTATTTCTAAATAGTTGGGGTAATTCACAAGATAGGACCAATGACTAAATTCACTAGAGCTGGAGAGGTCTGAGGGCAGCCTTAGGCTTTAGTGAGAAATTCTCTCACCTCTTTTGTAGTGTTCACCTAGGAACCAAACACCATGTTGAGATACAATGAATGCTATTTTCTTAATTCCTCTAGAATTTATGATTATCTCAATGACCATATCAGCACAGCTTTCTAAAACTGCTCTGTAACTAAAATAAATGTCTCCTTTGAATTTCAGGGGGCTGAAGATAATGATTTTTGGATTTAAGTAAGGCAAACCAACTTCACTTTTTATTTATTCACAGTTGAAAACAAACTGACAGACAACTGTTATGCTTTATAAGTGCTTTACAAAATGGGCATGAAACATTTTAATTGAGGAACGGAGAAATCATGTCTAGTTTAAAACAAGGTGCCTAAATATACCATCATCTCTATAATGCACATTCAGAAAGAAGGGATTATTGTTTTGGTTCTGAAAGACACCTCTGGCCTGTTAGCAAACCTCACCTACTCTTTCAGACCTCCCTGCATGTTTTAAGTTGTCTCAAAATATATATCTGAAAATATTTTAACTGCAGTAGTCAAATTCTGCATTCTCACTGTGCAACTATATTGAATTCCACAGAAGTCACAATACTTAAACCAGAAAATTCAAAAATTCATAATCTGCCCTCTATGTAGTTTGTAAATACTGTACTAATATTTTAGCTTTCTGGTGTTTAGACAGATGCAGAAATTCAGCTCACCTGTTTGTCCCAGCTTGTTAAGAACTACTTTGTTAGGTTTATGTCCATTCTCATTTCTGCTCTCTCAATTCTGTGCGTTTCAAACACTTTTTTTTTTAAAAAAAAAAAACCCTCCATTTTGGCTACTGAAGTGCAACACATGTATTTCAGAAAATACCCTTCACCAAAATCTTTGAGTCAGGATTTGAACTATAAATGCATTGGCCTGATGTACATATATATATACACACACACACACACACACCAATATTGTGGGTGAGGAAATACCTTTTACAGGACCAACTTCTGTTGGTGAAAGAGACAAGCTTTGGAGTTTACACAGAGCTCTTCTTCAAGTCTGCAATATCCTGGGACCAACAGGGCTACAATAATACTGTAAATGTGAATATTGTAACAGATTAGGAAATAAAACATGTAATGAGCACAGGAAATGGTAAGAATTTCATCAGTGTAACATTATTTGCATTTCTCCAGTATCTGCTTAAGCACACTGGTAAATAACTATACCGACAAGACCCTTTTTCTGGTTAAAACTTCTGTAGCTTTCTAATCTCCAACCACCTTATTGATCACAGGCTACTGTCTCTTGCTCTTCGTGCTCCCAAGGAATAGGGTCATTGTCTTGAGCATCGGGGACTGCTTCTCGGTCATGCCAGAATTGCTCTACGTCTGGAAAGACAGGCATCTCCTTTTCCAGGCTTTCTAAGGCCTGAGGGGCCGCTGGGAGTTCTTTCTCTTGCTCAGCCTTCACTGGCTCTGGAGAAGGGACCGAATCGGGGAGAACCTCCGAGTTAGCCGCTGGGATGTCCTGGTCATCTGTGGCAGGGAGAGGCTTTTTCAGGGTCAGCCTTTTCCACAAGCCTTTAAAGCCCTCTCTGAATTCCTCAGACATCACCAGGAAGATGAGAGGGTTGGCTGAAGAGATGGTGAACGTCAGGGCTTGGGTCAGAGCCAGGAAGCCTTCGGGGGGAGCAGGGCCGGCTGGCTTCAGGTGCCAAACCCACAGCCAGGATATCCATTCCGGCAGCCACATCACGGCCAAGGTGACCGTGACGCTCAGCAGCATGAGGGTCAGGCGCCTGGATCGGATCTGGTTCCTCAGGTTCTGGGTCTTGGTCCCCCTGCGCTGGCACCTGCCATAAGCGCGCCAGAAATAAAGGAAGGCGCAGAGCAGGGGCGCGCAGAACACGAGCAGGGGGTAGAGCTTGACAAAGGCCGCCATGAACTCCCGGGCGGGGGCGGGCACGGCCACCACGCAGGCGGCCGAGCCCGCCGCCAGCTCCCGCAGGGCGCTGAAGAGCCAGAGGGGCAGGGAGCTCAGCAGGGCCAGCAGCCACGTGGCCAGCAGCACGGCGCAGATGGTGCGGGGCTCGATACTCACTTGCTTGGCCGGGTGGCTGGCGTACATGAAGCAGGCCTTGGCCACCACGGCGGTGGTGAGGCTCTTGGCGGCCAGGCACGTGTGGCGGAACCCGTCGGAGGTTTTGCAGACGAACCAGCCCAGGGCCCAGGCGCGGCGGGAGTAGGCGGCGGCCCGCAGGGGCGCGGCGAAGAGCAGGAGCAGCAGATCCGCCAGGCTGAGGTTGAGGATCAGGGAGTGGATCAGGGAGGGCTTCCCCCGCCGGGCGCTGTGCAGCAGGAGGCCGATGACACAGGCGTTGCCCGCCAGGCCCGCCAGGCAGACGACGCCCAGCAGCGCGGGGATCGCCGCCTTCCACTCCCGCGAGTCGTGGGGCTGCGAGCCCCCCGCGAAGTGCACCGGCGGGGCCAGGGAGCTGTTCATGGTGCTGCAGCCGGGGGCCGGGGCCGTCTCCCGCGGGAGTCGCGCCCAGCCACGTCTGGGGCCCCAGCGGGCTCGCTCCCCTGCTGCCCGCCCAGTCTCTCAGCCTCTGCCCGGATGGTCCCCGCCTGACGCGACCTGGCCGGCGCGGGAGCGCAGCGCGTGGAAGAAGCCGAAGCCGGCCCGCCTGGCCCGGCGCTATATACCTGCCCCGGCGGGCTCCGACACGCCCCGGCGGGAGCGCATTGGCCGCGGCTCAAGAGCGCGCCAGGACCCCCGCCGGGCAGCCCCGCGGCGCCACGGAAGCGCTGCTCCCCCCTCCCGTCGGAAGGCGGGAACCGAGCTGCCATGGAGCCCCTCGGCGGGACGGCCGCTGGCGGTGCCCTTTGGCCAGCGGAGCGGGCGGGGAGGGAGCCCGCAGCTCAGCCTGGCAACCCCCCTCCCTTTCCCCTCACAGACTTGGCTCCGGAGGGTGTTTGGATGCGACCCGCGGCTGGCGGAGCGGCCACACGCCGGGCTGGGCCACCAAGGCTCGCTCCAGCCGCGGGGGGACGGGCCGGACAGGAGCGGAGCGTCGGCGCCTTGCAGCGGCCCCTCGCCTGCAGGCCGGTTAAGACCCCCCCCCTTCCCCGTCCCCAGCCCAGGCTGCTGCAGTGAGACTGTGAAAGAAACTCGCTAATAAAAGCAGCGCGAGGCAAAGATCCCGCAACAGGAACCGCAGCGCCCAGCGGTGCCGCCGAGAGGCGACGTGCTCCAGGGAGGGGGCAGCCGGGGAAGTTTTAGCCCCGCTGCGGGCAGGCTGCGCGCTCCAGGTCCGCAGGGCCCAGCGGGCGGGCGGGGAGAGGCGCTGACCAAGGAGCGGGTCGCTCCGCTGGTGTAACACACAATCCTCACTTTTACAAGCTTCCTCTTTCAAAATCAGCCTTTTGAAAGGTGAGTGTCAAGGTGCTAGTTTGGTTGCTATTATTTAGTGGCTCCCTCTTGAATCATTGCTGGGTAATTTGGCTCTAAAATTGCTGTTCGCCTCTTCACTGCGTGTTCTCTTTAGAGACAGTCATTTAAGGTCCTGAGAAATGAGGCCCCTAACCTATGGCATAAACCAAGCAGTTGAAGCCATCCGTTTTATTAGCACATTGATTGTGCACCTGATTTTATGTAACACGTTAGACTTCATGCCCAGTTACTTTTCCAGGGCTGTGAACATGGGCACTGTAAAAAATGTAAAGTAATAAACACACGCACACTGTCATCAGTGGGCAGAGACAACGTCCTCCACCCTTCAACTGCCATTGAAGTTTGCCTGTAAACAGGAAAAAAATCTGCCTCCAAACGTATGCCCTGCATTATGCTCCAAGGTTGCCTAACCTGAGCTTTGAAGGGCCATGAGTAGGAGTAAATTTCATAGTCATGACACTTTTACTTCTTTTAGCAAATCCCCATGAGTTGTTCAGCCCTAAACACTGACAGCATCCCAGATGAACCAACAGGGCATCAGTAAGAGGCAAATTCTAACAAAGCCATGTATTAGACTGTTTAAGGTTTTATATATTGTATCTAGCAAATTGAACTGCTTTCTCAGCTCTAATTATATTCCTGCTTGGGTAAGATACTTGCCTACATCAGAAGCTGGTTGTAAATCTTAATTAATGCCTGTAAATCACTTCAGAATCCTCAAATGAAAGGTTTACATGCAAAGGAAAAAGTCTTATTTTTCTGAATTGCATCATTACTGTATCTTCACTGGCTTTTGAATTGTTGCAGATCTTAATTTTATTTCTTCTAAATTGTTTTCAGCTGTCTCAAGCCCCAGCTAACTTTACCACGGAGCGAAACAACTGGCAAATTTTCTGTCAGTGGTGAGTGTAAGTTTGCGTTTGCTTTACTTGTGCTATAATTTTTCTACCCATTGGGAGTGCTTTTTCAAAGGCATGAAGTCTCATGGAACATTGTCTAACAGTGAGATGTGCATGGTACAAATTAAATAATAAAGATACATAGCTCTTATAGAGCATTTTTCATGAGCACACCTCAAAGGTGTTTATGAAGGTCTCTACTCTGATACGTTTACAATTGATACTAGACTTTACAGAGAAAGGGATGACAAGAAACAGTGGCGAAGGGCACATGGGAGGATGAAGATCACAACAATGAAAGACCATGAAATATGCTTGAAGTTAGTCTCCTGTCAGATCCCAGATTTTTTAAAAAAGCTTACACTGTCTAATTCTATGATCTAGCAGAAGTCTCTTAAGTTTTTTATGCCCCAGTTTTTCCAACATAAAAGAGGGATAATACACACATGCCAGATTTTTTTGAAAGGCATGGTAGAGGAGGTAATATCTTTTTGGGGGCTCAACTTCTGTTGGTGAGAGAGAGGCTTGTCCAATCAAATATATTACCTCACTCATCTTGTCTCTCTGATATCTTGGAACAGACACAGCTACAACAAAAATGCAGATTTTTTGAATCACCTTGAAACTCTTGGATGAAAGGCACTTGTGTGTATTATTGCTCCTATTATAATAAATTGTTTTTTATTCTGGCATATCAGCTTGCCACTTAGCTGTTTCTGAATTTTTTAAAGAGTGGGGTTCACAAAACAAAACAAAGAGCTCAGGAAAATAAACATTCCAAATGGCGGAAACCCCAGTTGCTGGGGTTTATTTTGGGGGGGGGGTGTTGGGTGGTGGGGTTTGTTTGTTTTTTGTTACAATTTTTGGGGTCATTTCATTTTGGCTCTGAATTAAACTTCATTATTAAATAGGAAAATAAAGGTACAGAAAATAAAACTTTGATCAACACTGTCCCCATTAAATGAATAGGTTTGGAAGTCGTTGCCTTAATGCTGCTGAAATGTGTTCATAGTCACCTTCAGCCTTTCCTGGTAGCACCCAGAGATGGATTCTTTTTGTTTGTGATCCAGACAAAAGCTAAAGTGAATAATAACTGTTTATTATTCAGTTTCTGCTCTCCAGCTGAAATTACAGATGAGCCATTTCTTTATGTGATAATGGAAATTATTCTAATTGCAATGTATTGTTGTAGAATTAAGTTCTTGCTACAGATCCTGGGCAGCCCTAGTTGCTATTCATTCCTGTATGTCCTTTCTAGAGTTGATGATTGGTCCCCTGCGATGAAAGCAACACAAACTTGTGAAGGCAGTGTGGTCTGGCAGATAGACTGGGCTAGGGTCTCAGCTCTGCTACTAATCTACTGCATGATCATAGGCAAGCCAATTAGGGCTAGATCCAAAAAGGAACTTGGGTGCTGCAATGTTTAGCAGGTAAGGAATGGTGTCCCTAGCCTCTGTTTGTCAGAGGGTGGCGATGGATGGCAGGAGAGAGATCACTTGATCATTACCTGTTAGGTTCACTCACTCCGGGGCACCTGGCACTGGCCACTGTTGGTAGATAGGATACTGGGCTAGATGGACCTTTGGTCTGACCCAGTATAACCATTCTTATGTTCTTATGGCTCCCTATGCATTCTATGAGAGAGTTAAGTTACTAAGCAAAGGACTCACTGAGTGGGGGAGCCACTCCTGGAGTTAGGACTGACACAATTATGCAGCAAAAAACTTTTAAATGTCAGCCAGGCCTGAAACTCTCAAGAATCAAAGAGCTAGCAGATGGTAAGGCTTCTAATTGATATACATTAATTTAGATGCAAAAAGTTGATCCACAAATCTATCGGGCACCTGAAAGAAATGGAAAAGATTTTATAGAATGACTAGGTAAATGATTCTCAATTATTTGTTCAACAATTTTGCCCTTTTTTTCCTCAGTGAAATTTGTTGATGAACAGAGTGCAAATTCCTTCAACAAACAGTTCTTGCCCTGCATATTGTTTCTATTAAATATTGTCAATGTCATAACTGAGAACACAATTCGTAATTCCCAGTATAATTGATGCTACCAATTTATGCAATTTATATACAGTAGACTCTCGATTATCCAGGATGATAGGGAAAAAAATAATTCTGGTTAATAAAATCCTGGATTATCACCATCCATAGGAAATATAGGGAGTGGGGGTTGATTCACCAGTCATCCTGCACCGGGGGAAGTGGGTGTTGGTTCACTGGCTGCCCTGCGCCCTGGTAGGGGTTTTGTGTGTGTGTGCTTGGGGCAGCAGCAAAGCCAGAGCTGGCCCTGCGAGTTGCGCGTATTTTTTTTGACATCCTGGTTAATCCACATCCTGGTTAATCCAATCCTGGATAATCGAGAGTCTACTGTAATTAAAAACTAACTTCACTAGCCATAACCCTGATCCTGCAACTGGATCAGCATGAGCAGAACTTTGGAGTCCTGGTGACTAGTGATTGAGCCAAAGGGCTCTGCATGAGAGGATGGGTCCACACACATATAGCTTCTTGCAGGATTAGTTGCAAAGACAGCATGTCTCTTCCATGGTATTGTTCGTAATTCACAATTTTTATTGTTTTGGTTAGTTAGAAACAGCAGCCAATTAAGAAGCAGAAAAATATCACATGGACTTCATGAATAATCTACACAAATTGCAAATTTTACAGCTGAATCTACAATTTGAAGCTTGGTTTTGGGGAGATGAAAGCTAGAATTTCCAAGTATCAGAGCTGGAAAAGCTCAAGAGTTTAAATGTTTACAAAAAGTGATCACAAAAGGGTAACAAATACAATTAAAATGAAATTCACTTGTAAGTTCGAATACATATTCACAGAATTTTTCCCCCTGATTCATTCACTCTGACTTATCTTGAGCCTGATCCCAAGTCATTGAATCAACAGAATTTTTTTTACTGATTTCAGTAGGCTTTGGATTGGGCGCCTTGTTCTTGAGTGTGCCAGAGGAAAGATACAATTGCATCATGTCCTACGCAGATGACCTGGTTCACCAACTCCCCTTCCACCTCCTACAGCTTCAGAGCTTATAAGACGAACAACCAAATAATTATGAAACACTATCACGCAAGGGTATCTGGTAATTCAAAAGCTTGCATGAGCCATCTGTTAGGTTTTAACATCTACATTATCATGAATCTATTTCAAAACATCTGAGGAGCAGAGGAAGAAGCAGCACTGTGAACATAAAATGGTCTCTGTGCAAAGAGAACATTTGAAATCTCAATGCATTTCCTTGTGCAGGATGACTGACAAAAATACCGTCTTTGCAGGCTGTATCTAATAATGTTAGCATCTCAAAACCAAAGAATAACTGTGCATCAAATATGTGATTTTTCAAGGCATTATTTCCAACGCAGTTATATATTAAGAGGGAGCAGAGGGCACTTATACCATTATATAAATATATTTATACAAGCCCTACATTGTAGACTTGAACTCTCCACTAATTGTCAACTTTGAGACTGATTATTGTCCACCAGTGTAAGACTTAGTGGTTCTCTTTTTTCATAGCAAGGATGGTCTTGTGGGTAAAGCATTGGATGGGGACTCAGGTGATCTTGTTTCAGCTACCAGATCACCCACAGATTCATTGTGTGACTGCAGGCAAATCACTTCATCTGCTTGTGCCTCAATTCCACAGTGGTAAAATGGGGATAATATTTCCTAACCTCGCAAGTGTGCTGTGAGGATATATTCATAAATGCTTGTGAGAAGCTCACATAGTGTGACATAGGGGCCATCAAAGTAGATAGACAGACCTGTGTTATGCAGTAGTGGTTCATAATGATCCCACTTGCCCTGAAATCTATTAAACCACCCAGTATTCTGATGCAGGATCTGTTTGAAATTTGAGCTGTGGATCCTTTTCCAGTTTTTATAAAAGCCTTATATGAAGGTTGCCAATTTTCAGTCTGTTTTTTTTCCTCCTTAACTCTGCTATTTTTGGATTGCTTGACCAGTCACTGTTCCCTTCATCTTCCTTCTTCCTTTTTTACTATTCAGCTGTAAGCAACCTTTTTGAAATAGTAGACTATCACTGTTATGTAACTTTCATTGCAGACCATAGTAATTCAGATAAATTCCCCCAGATTATAAAAGTACAGCTGGGTGACATTTGTTGTATGTAACTTTTTTCCAGTAAAGAATGGATGCTGAAATATTTCACTAATTTGCTTTGATGTCAACAAATAGTTTTGGGCAGAAAAAGACAAATAAATAAATCCAAAAATATCAGCATATTTTGTTTCAATATTTTCAGAATTAAATGTTTTGAAAAGTCACCTTGAACTGAAAGATCATTTTAAAATTTCCTTACATTTTATTTAAAAAAACAATAAGAAACATTTTAAAATGGTCAGACTTAAAATAAAACAAAAATTTCCCCTGGCTTCTTAATTAGCTGAAACTTTTTTAAAAATTGGTTTTGGTTTGACCCCAAATGTGTTTTCCCCCAGAAATGCCAGAGAACTGAAATATCCACTGTTTGCCAGCTCCATATAAAAGATGCTGAATTCTAAAAGAACCATCTTTACAAACCTCAGGCGAGCCATTGAATTGAAATTGTTCAAACTGAGTGTTCTTCTGTTATCAAATGTTTCCACTAGATGGTGCAGCATCTTTGTGGATCAAAGGACAAAAAGGAGACTGAAAAGTAGCAAGGAGAGGAGCTTTGAGTCTCCATTCCATTCCATAATCCTATCATCAGTGGCAGTTTCTGTGGAGAAGGTAAGGGTAACGATGAGACCAATGTCTGCTCTCTTTGGCAGAGGTGGTTCCTGTAAGGCAGGGCTGAGCATATCAGAGGGGCAGTGTGGGAAAGCTCTTTTCCTATGCTTTGTTACTAATGTTCCAAGGGGCAGTACAAAAATATGTTTAAATGAGTCGATCAGAAAAGAGAAGCTCTGAGACCTGTACACAGAACTGTTGTAATATCACATGCCTAAAATCCTGACAGAATGTATTACTTTAAGAGAACAATAGGATCATTTGGAAAAGCTGGATACAAGAATATTACTAAGCTCTGCTCCTTATGGATTTTTGAAGGAAGCCAGACAAAAAAGGAAAAGAAGGGGAATGAAATTCCAATTTAAACTCACACTCATCTTAACCCAGAGAACAAGGATGGAATTCAATTACAGCAGGATTCAGCTTTTGTCCACTACCTGGTGAGCTGTTCTCTTTTAGCCGCCATTTGCACCCGTTGGTTGGCTTCAGATGCTAACCTTAATAGCTGTGGTCTACATCCATTTAGGCTTCTAATTTCCTCTGAATACAGTAGAAGTGAGGAGCCTAATAAGGGGTACAAATCGAGCATCCAGCATCTAGTCAAGAGAAAGAAATGAGGCAAATTGTCCCCACAAATAGGGAGGCTCTAGTTGGAAAACAGCAGGAGTTATGGAGCTAATGGTTTGGGGGGCTTTTGGTCCCTCAGGAGAAACCAGCACAGTCCAGTATAAATCAGTAGATACCAAATGAAGGGTTCTAATGGAGTCTTAAGGGTAGGCCTATGCTGCAATATAAGCCTAGGGTTAGTAGAACTTGAGTTAGCAGAACCTGTCTTTGTTAAGCTATGGCTTGAGCATCTACACTCATTTGTTACCCTATGTTAGGAACTGGGTTCCAACCTGAGGTTCCAGCAGCTTTACTGCATTAGGCAGGCCTGAGTCCAACCACCCATATTCCAGACTTCCTTACGCTCTCCTAAAATATGGCTGCTCTTTGTTCATGGTGCAGTGTGAGAAAATGTGAGTGTTGAGAAAACAAAGAAAGTTGGCCCTTGAAATTGTGGAATACTTTTGGTGGACTCATAGAACATGTCTACACTGCAGTTAAGCATCCATGACTTGCCTGTGTCAGCTGACTTGGGCTTTCAAGACTCAGGCTACGGGGATGTTTAATTTTGGTGTAGATCTTTGGGCTCAGACTGGAGCCTGAGCTCTGGTACCCCAGGGGAGGGAAGGGGGATATCCCAGAACCTGCGCTCCAGCCCAAGCCTGAATGTCTGTACTGCAGTTAAACAGCCCCATAGACAGAGCCTTGCCAGCTGATACAAACCAATCACAAGTGTTTAATGGCAATGTAGACATACCCTTTCTGGTCTGGAGAGCACTGAGCTGCTGCTTACTATAAGTCTGGGGCCATTTCTGCCACAGTTCTCAGCAGAGAACTGTACACCCAGTGTGTCCTTTCATTCTCACATAGATAATTTTTTCTCTCAGATGAAAAACTTCCATGAAACAAACAAAGGTTTCAAGACATAACCAGATCCTCCCATGGTCACCTCAGTTCAGCTCTTTTGTGCCATTCTTTTCAAATGCCAAAAGGGCTAGAAAGTGGCCTAACCGACTTCCCAGCATAGAGGAAATTTTGGGTGAAATAGGACCAGTGGAGCCAGCTTGTACCTCATGATGTCTCACAGCTCCTGGTGTAGGGAACATGATGGTGTCAGGGAAAGAGCAATGGGCACCCAGGGGTCCCATGGTTGCTAGAGCAACTCCATGGCATCTGGGTGTAACTTAGAGCATCCTTGTGACATAACCCTTGGCCCCAACTGCCCCCCATATGAGCAGAGTTTGGCAGCCATATTGAAGATAAAACTTGGGACTGTATTTGGATATGGTAATGGTACAAAATATACTCAGCACATCCCAAATATAACTACGTTATTATTATGTAGTCTTATATCCTTTCATAAGTATCTTCCATAGCTGTCACCAGCCTTGTTACATGCCAGCCAACTCTTGTTTTATAGCACAAAAAGGTGAAATGAAAAAGGTTAATCTATAATCTGCAAATCCCAACATAAAATATTTTTTGTAAATCACCCACTCAGCACCTATTAGAATGATGCACTTATCATTCTTCAGTGGTTTGAACATAAAGGGCCAAATCCTCAGTGGGTGTAAATCAGTGCTGTTCCATTGCCACACAGATTAACCCCATTTGAAATTGATTATGGTCTATGACCCTTTCCTGAGGATCTTGCCCAATGAATGTATCTGTTAAATTAATAATTGTAAGGACTATCAAGTAAGCAGAGAAGTTATTCAGTATAAATGAGGACTGCATGGAAACAGATTTTCCAAGCTAATTTTGATCAAAACATCAATACTCCTCTCCTGATTTCCCTCTTCAGGCTCTTAACTCAACATTTTAATTGCATTTATGTTCACCAGGCATGCCCTGTTCAGTGTAATTTATAGTATGGCTACATGAAACAAGTGGCCTTGTAATCATTTTGTCCAGCTGTGCACTTGGAGATAACTAGGTTGGTATTTTGCATGCTTTTGCAGTGGCTGCTACCAGTTATTTTGAATGTATAGAATTTAGCACAATGCTCGTGATCAAAGTATTCCACTTCATTGATGTTATGTTTTATCCTCCACAAAGAAAGGAGATGGAAGGAAGTAGAAGTGAAATGTCTGTAATCGAATTTCTATGCTTAAAAAGAAACAGTCAAGTAGTTTAAGCCTCTGGTTTGACCTACAATAATGGCTCTAATTAAGTGTGTGGGGGGGGGAGCTCTGCAGATTTAAAATGTCTCTTTCTCTCTTGCTTTTTAAAAATACATCACTTTGTTATCCACATTGCAAATGCCAATAGTGCAATTGGCACTAATTGGCCACATCGCTGGGAGTTCCTACAGAGAGGTTTTCAGAGAGTCAGTCACCGGGCGATGCTCTGGAACTACATATGAAGCCAGCCAGGTTTCTGGGGGAGCATGCCTCCTCTCTCTGAGCATATAGTCACCGGGGCAAGAAGCTTAACCAGCTTCGACTTTCCTGGATCTGACCGCGGAGCATTCAGCATCGCCTTCCACACTATGCACTGTGTGGGACTCCTGGGGAAGCCAGAAGGCCCTGCACCCCAACTCTGCAGTCAGACGTGACTCTCAACCAGCCAGTAAAACAGGTTTATTATTCGACAGAAACACAGAACAGAACTTGTTAGCACAGAAATCAGTGACTTTCAGCCAAGTCCATCTTGGGGAGTCCTGGCCTCTCCCTCTTCCAGTCCCCTGAAAACAGACTTCCAGCTTCCAGTGACCCGACTTCTGACACCCCCATTGCTCCTGCTGCTTCTATTGTCTTTCTTCCCAACAAAGAATCACCTGGTTGCATCCCCGTCCTGGGTTTCAGGTTACGAAGGGCACCTGCCATAGGATAGGTGCAGGCAGCTGGAGCAGCCTCACCTGCCCCTGAGGTCTTAGCCAAAGTCACACACCCCTATTCCCAGGTATTGGTGCAGCACACAGGGAAACTGAGGCACACACAGTATTCATGCAAACCAGTAAAACTCACATAGGCTCAACAGTAAGACTCACATACAACATAACAAAGGAAAATACCCACTTCACCATAGAGGTCAAGGGCTGAATGAGCCTGGGATGAAATCCTGGCCCCTTCAAAGTCACCCATTGACTTCAATCCCCGGCCCCTCCCCTGCTGTCCTGGGAGGTTGTGAGGAGTGGGTGAGGTCTCTGGAAGGGGTGGTCAGGGCACAAGGAGCAGGGGGGTTTGGATAGGTTGGGGATTCTGAGGTGGGGCAGGAAGTGGGAGGGGGTGGATGGGTTGGGGGCCATGCTATTTGGGGAGGCACAGCCTTCCCTACCCAGCCCTCCATACTATTTTACAACCACTATGTGGCCCTTCAGCCAAAAAGTTTGCCCACCTCTGCTTTAGGTCCTTGAGCTCGGTAGCGCTACGTCAATAAAATATTAATAGTAATAGATATAGAACTGTACAACTGACTTCTTGGTGTGATTTGAATTGTTGCTATAGGATATTATGGGAAAGATAATATATTTGTGTAACTTCAGGGGAGAAAAATAAAAAAATATCGTGGTGGTTTCCCTCCCTCCTTTCAAACTGGGAATATTTTTCTGTATTTTGGGTCTGGTTACCTATATCACCAGTAGAGGGAGCCTATTTTTAGAGCTCAGCTCTTACACAACAATGGGAGTAAAGGAACACAATTAGGCACAAACACAGGGAAGAAAGAAATAATATTTATGTGAAAGACTGACTAAATGTCAGGCATGGTTGGTAGTGGACCTGTGGGCCTTTCACCTCTAGGTTGCCAGTTTGAAGTCAGAAGTGACAAAGAGTCCTGTGGCACCTTAGACTAACTAAAGTATTGAAGCATAAGCTTTCGTGGGCTAATACCCACTTCGTCGGATGCATGCAGTGGAAGATCCAGAGGCAGGAATAAACAGTGGTAACTGAAAATTGTTACCATCTGATGCCCCCTGGGTGGTCTCAGGTTGGTGGATTTCCTTTCAGTTCTTAGTGGAAAGTTCTCCATACCACACAAACTACCATCACTACGACCTCTTTGCTAGTATGCTCATCAAGAGACCAAGAACCAGATGTGGAAACTGACCTCATGCCTTCCTTCAGGTTAGGTTTGAAATACTTTAGTGGTGGAGTGCTTGGGAGGAGTCACGTGTAGATTGGATGTGGAGAGGGGAATCAAGGCTCACTCATAGGCCAGCATTGAAGATTTCCATCTCTATATTATTAATTTCTTGGCTATCACCATGGTTTTTCCACACAGGTGGGCCACAGACTCTGTGGAGGTGGGCTACAGACTAACTACATGCGTCTGGTGGCCCCAATGCCTAGCACAAGTAGAGAAAAGGGGCTGTTGAAAAAGTAGAAAAGGGGCACAAGTAGAGAAAAGGGGCTGTCTAGCACATGGGCCGGAGAAATAGCCACAGAATAGCAATGATAGTGTCCTGCAGCTTGGCCTCAGCTTGGATCTAGTCTTCCTGCCCTTCACCTGCTTAAAACCAGATTGTTCTGCGTCTGCCTGAGGTAGGGTGACCAGATGTCCCAATTTTATAGGGACAGTACCAATTTTTGGGTCTTTTTCTTACATAGGCTCCTATTACCCCCTACTCCCGTCCCAATTTTTCACACTTGCTGTTTGGTCACCCTAGCCTGAGGGTGCAGCGGAGAGTCAATTTCACCCTATCTGGATAACAATACGCATGTTCATTCCTCATGGACAGTCTGCTCAATGGGAGGGCTGCACATTTGGTTTTATTACCATATTGGTTGACCCCAAAAACCTTTCCTAAATACGACCCTGCAGTGCAGCCTGTCTGGCTGCAGTGTTCACATGCTACAGTGCTCTCTAATAATAGAACATGAAGTAAAAGGCTTTACTGAAACCTCCTTTAACTGAGGAATAATGTGACCAGGAGCTGAGGCTTTGGACTAAAGGCTCAAAGTATTGTGATCATTTGTGTGAAAACATCAGGCCACGCTTTGGCTGCAATTCATCAACAGTGTGGGTGATTTATAAGCCTGATTCTGATCACATACCGTATTTTTCGCCCTATAAGACGCACTTTTTCTTCCCCAAAACGGGGGGAAAAAGTTGGTGCGTCTTATAGGGCGAATGTCTTATAGGGCAAAAAAAAAAAAAAAAAGCGCCTCGCTCTCCCGTCCCCGCCGCGCGGGCGGGCTGCCGAGGTTCCCCCCTCCCCGCCGTGGGCGGGCTGCCGGGAGCGTCCCGGTTCCCCCCTCCCCGCCGCGGGCGGGCTGCCGGGAGCGTTTTTTTTTTTTTTTTTTGTCCGGATTTTTTATTAAAAAACGAGGGGGCGTCTTATAGGCCGGAGCGTCCTATAAGACGAAAAATACGGTATACACTAGTTTTTATACTCAGGTAACCTCATTGACTTCATGGGAGTTACTCCAGATTTATAGCAGGGTAAGTGAGGTCAGAATTTGTCACTATGTCTATATTTACACTTAAGTAGTTTCTAGTGATTAACTGCTAACTGTCTGAAAAGTTTATGAAATCCCAAAACTTCCTTAATTCCCCCTCAGTCAGATTACTTGAAAACTGTTGTGGTTCACTTACAAAAAAACAAAAACCTCAAATCCAGTTGAACTCTCAATTTCAGTCTTTATTCTTTCATCCAAAAATACTCCAAATTCCTGAATCTCTCTCTCTCTCCCCCTCAAGTCTTGACATGCATTAGGAGAAATCTTAATTTAGTGCACACAGTATAGTCTCTTGGCTGATTTTCAGAATGCTGCCTTTACTCAATATGCCTACTGGAGATATTTTACCTGCAGTATATCAATCATAATCTAGTTGATTTACACACTCTTAGCATTCTCCAAGCCTTAGTTAATTTATCATCATCATCATCACCCCTTTTTGTTTCATAGGCATTTTTTCATTGCCTTCCCTTTATAACTCTTAATTAATAATCTTCCATTTTGCTTATGCTAAAAGAAATTTCTTCCTCAGTTCCTGCATTTCTCCAGTGATCCAATTGTGATCTGATTATTATTGGACAAACAGAAAGGTTACACATTGAAGTACACTGGTTTATGGGCAAACTGATTAATTTGTTAAAAGCCATAGGAAAGTTACATTGCTGGTAGGGCGTTTAGGTAGCTTCAAGTACCTCTAAAACGACATGCTACTAGACAAACAGTGGAGTTCATTTCAATGTTCAGTACCCACTGATGAAACCTGGTGGCTTGTATGTTGGGAACCAGAGTGGTATTCCTCTTTTTTTAAGCCATGGTACTAACTTCTGGTCTCCAGTATCTGTTCAGCTATCTTAAAGTAATCTCTGAAAAGATCAGAGGATACATTTAGTGCTCTGACCAGCAGATCCTAATATCTGAGGAGGTGTGTAAGCGCCTGTTGGGTGGCTGCCTTTGACTGAATAGCTACTTCATCCCCATAATCTAACTCATTGGTCTAATTTCAGAGGTAAGTGATAGTAAATCCAAAGGAATAAGAATGTGACCCACACTAGAAGAGCATGGATCTTTGTCTTCCTCTAGTGGCTGGTTAACATAAATGGAAGTCAACTACTACTGTCAACTAGGGGATTTAGGAGTTATTTACAATGGGGAATTTCCTCAGTTATAGGAATTATAGCTGCACCAGTGCACAAGAGCAAAGCTACTATTTGCACCAGTGGAGCTCAGTATACCCAGCACCCTGACACCGCTGGACTCAAATCCACTGTCTAATTTACATCCATGCCTTACTCATCACCTGTGAATTTGTCACATTGAGCCAAATCTTGAGCCTTATTTTTTGTGCTTAGTGTTTCTCAGCAGCACAAAGCTGGTTAAAGTGGCTGATTGGAGATTATCTTGCTGTAGGGAAATCCACAGGTGACGTAGAGCCCACATAGCGAAATCAGCTCTTCCCTTCTCCTGCTCTTTTCATGGGGACATGTTGGGACTGGGTATGCCGTGAGTTCTGGTGCACAGTCTAGTGATTCCTGGCTTATGGAATAGCCCCTTTCTAAGCCCACTTTATAGAAATTACAGTTGTGCGTAGGCAAAACTGGAATTAGCCCAGGTATATAGATGGATAAATGCCAGATTTTCAAAGGTATCTAGGTGCCTAGAGATGCAGATAGGTGCTTAATGGGATTTAGAAAAGCACCTACACATCCATTAATTTCAGTGGGTGTTAGGTGACTTTGTTTAGGTGCTTTTGAAAATCCCACTAAGCATCTGTCTGCATCATTAGGTGCCCCAGTAACCTCAGTGACTTCTGTTACAAGAGGTGTGGTGTACTGGGGGAAATTTACATTGTTACTACCTATGATGAACAGTGGACTACAGTCTCGAGATGTCAATACTACACCTTCACAAGTACAAACCAAGAATGAAACAACAGCTTTCTCTCTTCTTTAGATCTGGTCCCTCTTAGTCCCGGGAGAGCGAAATGAAGGAACAAAGAGTTCTACCTCTTTTTCTGGATGCAGTAATTATACAAACTTTTGGCAAAATGCCTGCTCTCCATGAAGCCACTAGGTAGCCCTGGTCTCCCACTAAATGAATTCCTTTTGCTTAGCTTAGCACATCCCTGCAGGAAGTCATGCATTTTTTATGTTGCTGTCTTTAAAATATGGTTAACTGGTTCATTAAATGAAAAAGATTATTAATTTTAATTTATCTTTTTTATTGAAACCAGCTGTTCATTAAAATGTATTTATCTGCTTATTTTGTGGATAAACTAATTACATAGGATATGCCGTGTTTCACGTGCATTGTAATTCTGGTCTATACTGGCCGTGAGCAGGAGGAATAAAATTCAGTGGTGGGAATATCATGAGCCCTATCTGCTTGGGGTGGAGGGAGTATAGAAACCTCACACTGGGCTCAAAGGCAATCCTGGGCCCAGGTATACCCATCCCTCTAGGCCTGCCACTCATTCTCCAACTGGAACAGTGGATTAAAAGGGAGCTCAGAAAGTCAGGCAAAGGCTGGTGGACAGGCTGCAGGAGAGAGAAAACTCCAGGATGCTAGTCAAAAGGTTGAGCCTGAGAGGGGATCACTGCAGGCAAGGCCCTTGGGCAGAGCCTTCTTCAAGCACTCACCCCCTTTGGAAACTAGCAGGTCCTGCGCCTTTGGACTCTGTTGTTCATTGAGCGACTGACTGATTGCACTGGAGGGGCCATGCCCCAAACTGAAAGGTATTGTTGGTGGGAAGAAGCCCAGGGATGCAAACTTAGACTTGTTGCAGAGGCCCTTGCTGGTGCTGCTGCCCTTGGAGTCTGGGACTGGACCCCAGTGCAGAAGGAGGGGCTGGGTTTGTCTATCACACCCTGATAAGGGCTAAGGCCCACATGTGATTGGAAAGTTGAAGATTCCTGGCTTAATGCCAGAAACAGGCTTATCTACTACCCTGACAGAGAGGCAAGGGGCTAGAAGCCTCATGTGCTAACCATTATGCTGCACAGCCCCCTGAGCCCCCTATCAGAGCGGCGTTATGGTGTTTTGGGTTTGGAGTTTTTCTCTCTGAGGTTCCCATTCTGCCCCCTGTCCCGTTCAGATTGCTTATGGACCAAGCTGCTACATGAGCAGGCAAAGCTGGGTCTGAGTTAATGTAGAACCGGTGTCTCAGACTGATGTCGAAGGGCCCGGTGTTTCTACAAGTATCATCTTCTGGATGAGAAGAACATTGATGTTGTACTGGAGGATGGCATTGATCCTGGTCATGACTCTGAATAAGCATCAGTGGGGTAGAGATGCCAGTCAAAGATGTGGTTCGATAAGTGGTTTATATAACACTGAAGATTTCATTTCTTCCTTGCTAGTGATGTGCCGATATTCTTCGTAACTCTCTTATTGTGTCAGAATAAGGAAATATTAGGCAGAAAAATCTTGACTTTTTAAAATCTATGCTTTTCTTTCTTCTGTCTGGTGTATGGATTTGCAAGAGGGTAATATGGCAATGTGGTGCATGCACAAAATATTATCTTTCTGTCACTCAACTGGTCCATCTAATCATGCTTGGAGGAAGATTCTTTTGCCATATCTTTGGAGACAGCGTTTCCTTGAATGACATATCCTGTGTTCCAAATAGATGTTGTATAATCTAAATTCCCCCTGAAGGGAGCTAACCCTGACAGCATGTTCCTTAAATCATGAGTATTATTTACTGTTGAAGCTGTCAAAATGGTCCAATAGATTATAATTTAAATTAAAAACTGTTTAGAAATGAGACAAATTTTGAAAAACAAGCTCATTTTTCAAGGTTACCAGACAGGATTTGATCATAGGCAGGAAATTCTGAATTCCACTTATCTGTGGCTCAAAATTCCACTTTGTTTGTGGTGTTAATTTTCAGATGTTTATGTAGAATAGCTTTGTCTATGAGATATTTTTCCCAGTTCACTAATCAGTTTCACCAAATAATTTGATATGAAACCTTAAAATATATCTTGCTGATCCTTACTTGTAATTTTAACTATTTTACCCATAATAGTAATTTTCTTTATTCTGTAAAAAATGGAAGGGTAATATTGTTTACCAGCATTAAACTATCGAGTAGTTTAATCTTTCTCTTCTTTCCCATGCACCCTTGAGCAAATACACTACATTTTAATCTTTAATGAAAGATCTTATACTCTTTCCAAATACTACAATACAGTTTCACACTACTTTAGATTCAAATGTATAAATCTGCTAAGCCCTATATACTTTGCATCCTAGCTACCTAAGAGAGCACACTTCCATACCACAGTTAAAACCAGCTGTGGTCTACAGTTGAACATTTGTGTCTGGGGGTAGGGCATTTGGAGAGTTTGTGGTGGTTCTGAAATCTGCTTGCTCCACAGATCCAAATGAACCCAAGTTTATTGATTATCAGGGTGCAAAAACCTGAAGCAGGTGATTGGAGGGAATGCATGTATTGCTGACATTGATGAGTTAGTTCTGTGTGTGTAATTTTCCAAATATCCCCAAGGACTATGTGATGGAAACATTTTATACATTTTGAAATACATCCCTTAACTTATTTTCAATTAAAATACTCAACCTTTCTGAAACTAAAGCATCAACACTCTCGGAATTTCCCCCTCCTACTCCAGCCCCCCATATGATCAGCAGACTAGTCCTCTGTATGCTCCTGTAGCTTCATGTCATCTTTTAACTATTTGCATTTGTTTAATGGTGTTGGATGCATCCATCTGTCCCCAGTTCCTGCCTGCTGTGAGAAATGTGAGACAGCAGGCAGCTATTGATCAAACTGGAAGTAGGTAAAGCTTGAGCAAGTTTTGATAAACCAGATTAATGCTACTGGCACATTTTCGATAGAGCCCAGAATGAAGCTGTCTGAGAGGCTATTTGCAGAGAGCGCCAACAGCTTTGCTACCAACTCAAACTGGCTAGACACCTAGGACTGGATCCTGGGCTGGGCCAGCCAGGGCCGGCGACAGAAATTTGGGGGCCCCCTACTCTGATAGTTTGGGGGGGGGCCCCCAGCCCAGCCGGGCCCCCTCCAGCCAAGCCGACAGCGGCTGGGGGGGCCCCCAGCCCAGCCGACAGCAGCTGGGGGGGGGGGCCCAGCCCAGCGGGGCCCCCCAGCCCAGCCGACAGCGGCTGGGGGGCCCCCAGCCCAGCCCAGCCCAGCCGACAGCGGCTGGGGGGCCCCCAGCCCAGCGGCCCCCCCAGCCCAGTCGCCCCCCCCCCAGCCCAGCTGGCGCTCCCCCCCCCAGCTGACAGCGGCTGGGGGAGGAAGCCCAGCCGGCCCCCCCCAACCCAGCTGACAGCGGCTGGGAGGGCCCCCAGCCCAGCGGCCCCCCCCCCAGCCCAGCCGGCGCTCCCCCCCAGCTGACAGCGGCTGGGGGAGGAAGCCCAGCCCAGCCCAGCCCAGCCCAGCCGGCGCTCTCCCCCACCCCAGCTGACAACTGGCGGCAGCGGGAGCGAGAGCCCGGGAGCGGCATGAGCCGCCCTTGCTGCTTCCCCCTCCCCCCCTTCTCCCCCAGACTGCGCCGCTGCCGCTGCCGCCGGCCGGGCTCGCTGCTCCTGCCGGGGACACGCGCGCTCGTCCGGAGGAGAGCCGCGCCGGATGACTACGGGTAGAGCTGTACCGGGGCCCCCCTAAAGTGCGGGGCCCGGTACAGCTCTACCCGTAGTACCCCCCTGTCGCCACTTATTCTAGACGGGGGTGAGTTTGGGAAGCAAAGGTGACGCTAAGTCATCTTTCCACTTATCCTGAGCCTGGAGAAAGCTAGGGATCAAACTGGCCTCAACTGTAAGCTAGAGAACCTACAGGGCTGCTCTAATTTATGTTGGCTGGGACAGTCACCTAGGGACTGTTTCTCTGACTTCCAGTCACTGAAGCAGATTGTCCTCCAGCTTCACCCCTTTCCAAGTCTCACTATATTCTCTAGTAACTCCCCCTTTTCATGCTGGAGGACTTAACCAGGGCTAAACATCTGGCTATTCATTTTAAGTCTAGTCTTAAGGGGCGGGGCCACATAGAAGGGGTGGAGTGGGGGTGGACTTGGGGGCAACGGGGGTGTGCATGTCAGTGAAGCGGCCCCTTGGGCCAATGTAGTAGTCCTCATGTGATGATTGGACTTTGAGATCCCTGCCCTAGGCAGCCATTCTCAACAGGGACCATATGGCCCCCAAGGGGGCCCCGGCACATTTGAAGGGGGTCACAGACTGAAAACTGTGAGAAGGGGAGCCCCAAGGGTTTATGGGGGCCCTGGTAACTGAACCGATGAAATGCCCAAGCAGCAACCTTAATTGGAGTCAATAGTTTCCCTCCCTCCCTGGAACCTGAGAAAAGCTCCTAAGGGGGCCGTGGCCAAAAAACGGTTGAGAATGGCTGTAGAGGATTGTCCCAGCCAGGATTAGTTAGAGCAGCACTGTGGTTGCTCTAACTTGAATTAGTAGCCAGTTTGACCTCTCCCAGATCCAGAGAATGCAGAATGGCTTAAGTGTACGATGTGCGAATTGGCATTGCCCAGAATTCAGCCCTAGGGGTTTAACCAGCTGTCACTCCTCTGCCAAAGCTGTTGACAGCAGCCAAGGCTTATTGGGATGGGTGAGACTAACCTACCTTGTCAGTCACTGAAGAGAGGTGGGCAGTGGAGGAAACTTGGTGCATCTGTTCAGCAGATAACACAGACCATCAATCCGGCATGTCTGACAACAGAGCTCTTCAGCACAAGGTTCCAGTCCCTTTGCCTCCCCTCCATTATCACACATGCCCCAGGTCTGTTTGGTAGTCACATTTTTACAGAATTTCAGCTGATTGAGGTGCATGAATGATTTTTAATTAAATCGGAGTTGTTTGTTTTCTCCAAATGTAGTACCCTAATTAAAAGACAAACAGTATAGAACTTCATCAAGCACCATGGCAGGGAACAGCAGTAAAATGCTAACAACCAGAAAACAAATTAGAAACATTTATCAGCAAATGAAGCAGCATATGCAAATGGGCTCCAGCCGGCAAACATGAGGTGAGGTGCAGGGAGGGGACAGGAGACCAGCTCACACTTAAATCACTAAGTGTAAAGCATGAGGAATTGCTCTCAAGGAAAAGAAGTGTATGAAAACAGGTTGGCGGATGCCATTCATTTAGTCTTCGAGTGCTTGCTCATGTCAATTCCATTCTAGGTGTGTGCGCACCCATGTGCGTGGTTGTTGGAGAATTTTGCCTTAGCCGTGTCTGTAGGGCCAGCTGTGGCACCCCCTTGAGTGCTGCTCATGCGTCAGTATATAAGGCACCACCAGCCCAACGCCTGTGGTGGATAGTTGGAGCGCTTTTCCTTGCATAGCAAGAGCTAGCGGTTTCATCTCTTCTGACTTCAAGCCTTATGGCCTTGTAATAGTTTGTTTATAGTCATTAGTGTTAAGTAGTTGTTAAGTGTAGTTAGAAGTTAGAGTCCCAGAGGAGACTTTTCCCTGGGTGAGGCATGGTCCGGTCTCTGGAGTTTAAGCCCAGTGGGGCCTGTTACAGGTCTATGCCTGTAAGTGACCCTGACAGCAGCTGCCTCAGGTGCTTGGGGGAATCACATGAGGACTCAGAAAGAGCGGGATATTCATGGAGGCTGCCCTTCCTCCAGCTTCCAAGCCATCCCACCAAGACTCACCTATACCTCGGCCTCGGAGCACAGTGCACCCCCGGCACTGGTCTCCACTCGGCACTGCTCCCTGTCGCCAGTGTCCAAAAAGAAAACGAAGATGCACCGGCACAGAAGGGCCAAGGGACATCATGCAAAGGACCCAGTTCGGGCTGGCGCCCAGCCACTCCAGAGCAAGTGTATGTGCCTCCTCATTTGGGGCCCTTAGCCTTTTTAAAGGATCCACCACTGATTATCAGGAGTGATAGGGGACCCAAACTCCTGATGGCATCAACTCCTTCCAAAGCTCCTCAGACACCGAGGGAGCAAAGGCCCCCACCCGCACTGCTCGGGGTTTTGGGGTTTTTTTTTTGCTTGGGGCGGCAAAAAAGTTAGAGCTGGCCCTGTCTGCACCACAGACCTCTGGAGTTGCAGCCCAGATCCTCTGGGGCTCACCTTTGGTCACAGGCACTGCAATTGTGGTCCCTTCCATCTCAAGGCAGATCGCATAGGGGGAGGCACTGGTCTCCATACTACTGGTTGTCCTCTCAGTGCAGATCCTGGTTGCCTGCTCTATGGGAGTGCTCCCCATCATGACTTTGGTCTCCCCATCCCCTCAATACCGGCACCAATCCGCTCACTCCATGAACTGGTCTCCGGCGGCAATGGTCAGCAGGCAGACGCAGGCATCAACAACCTCACCGGGATCTACAGAAGGAGATTTCTCCAGCACCGAAGGGCAGTTCAGCCCCTCGCCCAGACTCCACCGATACGATTGAGCACCCGAGGCTGCTTGACATTGCAAAGCAGCTGCCCGTGTTGTTCCTGTCCAGTGTCTGGGAGTGTCGAATTGGCCCTTTCCCCAAGCACTTGAATAGAAACCAAAGATAAAGGAGCCTGAATCCTCCTTTCCCAAAGTCAAATATTTTTTTAAACCATGTTTCCAATAGTGAACTGTTTCAGAGGACTTTTAAAAAGAGCATCAAAGAGGCCTAGCAATAAAACCAAACCATCCCTGCCCAAGCTAAACAGTGGCAAACTAGGGCCCACAGATCTCATTTTTCTGGTAGGGCAAGAAGAAGACCAAAAACTAAAGGTGTAGGGGTAAAACACATAGATCATTGTGTGTAGCATTACAGCCTGACATCTGATTCCCTGGGGAGTCCTAACAAGTTTAAACTCCATGGGAAATGAGTCGGATAACATTGCATTCTGATGAGGCTCATTTTTTCCCCTAGGCTCTGTAAGATCCTCATATTCCTGAACCCATTTTCTTAATCCTTCCTGAGAATAGGGTTTGGGGAAAGTGGGGAGGGTCATTAAAAATTGATAGACTGCTAGCCCGATAACAATATAGAGCTTAATAACCGTCATATGTTACATTACCGTACTTATCACTCTGCAAGGAATATTACTGCAGTGACATGTAGTAAAGAGGGGTGAGAAAGCCAAAGCCCATTAATGAAAAAAACCAAACCAACAGTGCTTGCGGCTGCTGTGCTGGGTGTTAGACCACCTTGGCTTCTGGGGAGGGCGTCAAGTGCAGCAGAGGCAGCGGGCTTTCACGTTGGATTATGTTCTAATTCTGGATGTGGCAGCCTGGAGCTCTGGAACTGAAGACAGAATTCATGCAAAGCAAACAGCATCCCCAGAAGCAATGGCAAAGAGCATTGGAATTGAAGTTACAATAGCATGCTACTTTTGCACAGTTGTATCACTGGGCTTTGATTGAAGGGATGTTTCCTATTGTGCACTTCTCTGATCCTTATTTTCTCCACCTTCAGCTGGTCTTCCATGCCCCTTTAAGAATCCACACTTCCATTTTATTTCTCTCCTCCCTCCGAAGGAGTCGGGAGGAGAGTTAGGACAATACTGAGTGCTTCTGAAAATTCCACCTTAAATGGTTGACTAGAGGTTAGTATTTGTGTGGACAGGGTGGGGCACAACATTATAGGGCCCACTAATGTTCACTGGTTGACCTAGCTGTTGTACTATGAGAACTAAGATTGTTTGCAAGGAGAAAACAATTTCCAAGTCTGCATCTTTAGATGCAGAAGTTAGCTGGTATGTGCTGCCTGTTTGCTCTACCTGAAAAATGATTTACCTCCATTATCAGAAAAGCATCCCTTAGAGTTTAAATCACTTACTGCACTACATAAAAACATAACAATTGTGAATTAAAATGTCACAATAAGGGGTTTGCCATCCTGGCTCAATCAGCGTTGGTCAAGTTAGTCCAGTAGCCTGTCTCCATCATTGGTATACATGGTATTTAAAAGGAAGGTAACATCCTCACCATAATGTACATGTAAAATGCTGTACTGCATGGTGGAGGATGGAGAAGGAAATATACTCACGAATCCTACAGTATTCATTTTTTAACACTCTTTTTTAGCCTGTAAAGCTGTGGTCCCCAGACTGTGGGGCAAACCCCTTCTAATGAGGTGTGGAGGAATGTACAGGCCTTAGAAAACATATTATGAACATATTAATCATTTTGTGAAGGGTCATAAAGCACTCAGCCATAGCAGAGAGATTCCGATAAGTGTAGATTGGAGCGATGGATAGATTAGGCTTGATAAAATAGCTTTTTTTTAAAAAAAACAAAACAATCCAAACTACCTCTGTGCACTTTCATTGGCTTGAGGAAGCTTTTGCATTTTTTCTTGTTTCTATTACGTTCAACTGGCACAACATCCCAAAGCAAATTAATGCCATAAATTACGTATATCGGTTTAGAGGTACACGTGTGGGTTTATGTGGTATACATACCTACAGGTTTAAAAATATCAGTTATTAATTAACCACATTAGTCTTTAAACATCAGCTATGTGTAGTACAGAAAATTAGAGCTGCTTGAGAATTTTTCAACATTGACTTTTGGTTGAAAAAATGCCAATTTTGCTGAAACCAAAACTGTTTGTGGAAAAGAGTCAATCTCAATTTCTTGACTTGAACGTGGTTTCAAAAAAGTTTTAAAATTGTCAGTATCCCATTGTTTGACATGTTCAAAATGAAAAATTCAATTTTTTCATTTTTGAAAACAATTTTTTGGTTAACAACTTAAGCTAATTAGCATTACAAATAAATGGTTGAAGGTGACACAAACATTTTGAAATGCTAAAAACACAAATGTTTCAAGTGCCTGAACTGGCTTTTGGTTCACAAAAATTTTCATGATTTTTGAATTTTTAATCCTGAGTGAAGATGGGAAAATTTTTGAACCCTTGAAACTCCTCATGGGACAGGAAAACCAGTTCCTACCCAACCCTTCCAAAAACATGTGTGCACACATGTTGATGTTATTTGTTATGGGTATAGTAAGGTTAAAAAAAAATTACAGGCCTCCCCATAGAAGATTTATGAAAACACCATATTTCTGATTCCCCAAATAGTAGATATCTGAAATTAGAACATTAATTAGTGTAATAAGCAAAAATAATTTTTTGTAAGTTTTGTATGGATCAAAGAGGGGAAGCGGCTAATGAGGGCCAGGGGATGCTACAGAAGGCCGGGCCAGGCGCTTTGAAGATGTCTCTGATTCAGCCACATCCTTAGGCTACTACTGACTGGCTGTTTGAAATAATGTGTGCTCCTGGGGACTATTTACAATTAGCGCACATTCAATTTTGTGGAGTTCATTCATTATCATTAATTCTGAACCTGGCCAGTCACCCAGTAAGAGCTCCCAGAAGACCCTGCCCTTGTTAACCAAATACACATTCCTCCATGCACTGTGCAATGTAGTCTCTGTCATTAGCTATGCTTTGAGGCTGCCCCACCCCTGTGTTGTATTATACAGAGACTTCACTGTGACTGAGGCTTAAAAGCAAGCCCAGGTACTCCCCCCCCCCCCCCCGAATATGTGTGGTAATGCTACCTCATCTTTCGAGGGGTCTGTAGTGAACAAGGTAAGAGTTGATAGCATCACATCTTATTCCTACAAGATCTGGTACCATCAGCATCAATTCTGAGGCCCTTATACTTTTTAGTCAGACAGGGGTCCTATTGGTGTGCCCCTGCCAGCCCATCAGCAGTTCTGTGTGTTCTGCTAGTTGAATGCATTGTATGTGACAGACTATGCCAGCACTTAAACATGAAGCCTGACTCCAATCTCATACTAGGGATTGTTACCTGCCTTTGTGTAGCAAATGCTGTAGGAGGTGGACTATAGAATCACACACACACTGGGATCGCTGCGTAGAATGTAGCTACCCCCTCTCCCCTCAGCTCTCTGATAAGGTAGTGTTTGCTCTTGACTAATAGGATTTTGCAGGCACTAAAGTGTGCATTCAAATCCGAGGGTGCAAATTTAGAGGCTAACCTATGGCCTAGTTTCAAAAGATTTTCTTCCCTCCCTACCTTCCAGGTGTGGGAAGAAACACATGAAGCACACAATAGCTGATGCTTCCCAGAGAGAGCAGGTGCTCCTCCTATAACAGCAAACTGATCATGCTTTCAAAATCAGGAATTCAATGAATTTTGGTATCCTAAACATATTAAGGAGCCTCAAATTAATATACTAAGGGCCAATTTGAGCTCTGCGGTAAGTGGCTATGGCTCCATTGATATCAAATGGACTTGCACCTGCTATCATTTGTCCTTAGTTTGACCTAAAAAACACACTACTGGTAACTGCTGAATAAACTTGCTGGTTCTGCTTGTACCTATAGGACTCTGATGTCACTATCCAGCCTATCTCAGCATGTACTGAGTGGGCTACAAAATATGGGACAGCTTTTTCCGTGTGGCTCTTGGTTATGCCATAGTCCTGGTGAGCAATATGAAGTGGCTTATCCCAGGATATAATAAGTAATTAATACTTCTTTATTGCCTTTCACCTTAGGCTCTCAAAGTGCTTTGCACATATTAATGACTTAAGCATCACAGTAGCCCTATGAGGTACGTATTAGCCCTGTTTTACAGATGGGGAAACAGAGTCACAGGGTGATCAAGTCTTTCACCCACTGTGACTTGGGATTAAATCTAAGCGCTCCTGGTTCCCATCTTAATCACTGGAAAAGTAGGCCATGTCCTGTACCTAACAGTAGGAGATTTTTAAATGGCTTTTTTATTACCCACTAACCTGTAATTAGCCAAAAATAACATTTGTGAAATATCAATATAAATCCTACTGAATGAGATTTGTCTTTTTGATTTTCTACCATATCATGTACTAGCATAAGTGCCCGGCGCTGCTCGGGTCAGTCGGAGGTGGGGAGGTGGCAGACAGCTGACACCCCCTGACCAACCCCAACACTCACCCCTCACCCACCCCAACACCTTCCCACCCCCCCAAGCAAACCGGACACCCCCACCTCACCCCCCGACCGAATCCGACACCCCCACTTCACTTACCGTCCCACCAAACCCAACTCAGATCCGTCGCAGGGGGGGAGGGGGCCCAGAGCCGAGGGATTCCGGGGACCTTCGCAGGTGGGGGGGGGCAGTGAGCTGATGTAGTCCGGGGTTCCGTTGGGAGGGGGGAGGGGCAGAGAACTGAGGGATCTCTGGGGTTCCGTTGGGAGGGGGGAGGGGCAGTGAGCTGAGTGATCTCCGGGGTTCCGTTGGAGGAGGGAGGGGCAGTGAGCTGAGTGATCTCCGGGGTTCCGTTGGGAGGGGGGAGGGGCAGTGAGCTGAGTGATCTCCGGGGTTCCGTTGGAGGAGGGAGGGGCCGTGAGCTGAGTGATCTCCGGGGTTCCGTTGGGAGGGGGGAGGGGCAGTGAGCTGAGTGATCTCCGGGGTTCCGTTGGAGGAGGGAGGGGCCGTGAGCTGAGTGATCTCCGGGGTTCCGTTGGAGGAGGGAGGGGCAGTGAGCTGAGGGATCTCCGGGGTTCCGTTGGGAGGGGGGAGGGGCAGTGAGCTGAGGGATCTCCGGGGTTCCGTTGGAGGGGGGAGGGGCAGTGAGCTGAGTGATCTCCGGGGTTCCGTTGGAGGAGGGAGGGGCAGTGAGCTGAGGGATCTCCGGGGTTCCGTTGGGAGGGGGGAGGGGCAGTGAGCTGAGGGATCTCCGGGGTTCCATTGGGAGGGGGGAGGAGCAGTGAGCTGAGTGATCTCCGGGGTTCCGTTGGGAAGGGGGAGGGGCAGTGAGCTGAGTGATCTCCGGGGTTCCGTTGGGAGGGGGGAGGGGCAGTGAGCTGAGTGATCTCCGGGGTTCCGTTGGAGGAGGGAGGGGCAGTGAGCTGAGTGATCTCCGGGGTTCCGTTGGGAGGGGGGAGGGGCTGTGAGCTGAGTGATCTCCGGGGTTCTGTGGGAGGGGGGAGGGGCAGAGAACTGAGGGATCTCCGGGGTTCCGTTGGAGGAGGGAGGGGCAGTGAGCTGAGTGATCTCCGGGGTTCTGTGGGAGGGGGGAGGGGCAGTGAGCTGAGTGATCTCTGGGGTTCCGTTGGAGGAGGGAGGGGCAGTGAGCTGAGGGATCTCCGGGGTTCCGTTGGGAGGGGGGAGGGGCAGTGAGCTGAGTGATCTCCGGGGTTCCGTTGGGAGGGGGGAGGGGCAGAGAACTGAGGGATCTCCGGGGTTCCGTTGGAGGAGGGAGGGGCAGTGAGCTGAGTGATCTCCGGGGTTCCGTTGGGAGGGGGGAGGGGCAGTGAGCTGAGTGATCTCCGGGGTTCCGTTGGAGGAGGGAGGGGCAGTGAGCTGAGTGATCTCCGGGGTTCCGTTGGGAGGGGGGAGGGGCTGTGAGCTGAGTGATCTCCGGGGTTCCATTGGGAGGGGGGAGGGGCAGAGAACTGAGGGATCTCCGGGGTTCCGTTGGAGGAGGGAGGGGCAGTGAGCTGAGGGATCTCCGGGGTTCCGTTGGGAGAGGGGAGGGGCCGAGAACTGAGGGATTTCCGGGGTTCCGTTGGGAGGGGGGAGGGGCAGAGAACGGAGGGATCTCCGGGGTTCCGTTGGGAGGGGGGAGGGGCAGAGAACGGAGGGATCTCCGGGGTTCCGTTGGAGGAGGGAGGGGCAGTGAGCTGAGTGATCTCCGGGGTTCTGTTGGAGGGGGGAGGGGCAGTGAGCTGAGTGATCTCTGGGGTTCCGTTGGAGGAGGGAGGGGCAGTGAGCTGAGGGATCTCCGGGGTTCCGTTGGGAGGAGGGAGGGGCAGTGAGCTGAGTGATCTCCGGGGTTCCGTTGGGAGGGGGGAGGGGCAGTGAGCTGAGTGATCTCCGGGGTTCCATTGGGAGGGGGGAGGGGCAGAGAACTGAGGGATCTCCGGGGTTCCGTTGGAGGAGGGAGGGGCAGTGAGCTGAGGGATCTCCGGGGTTCCGTTGGAGGGGGGAGGGGCAGTGAGCTGAGTGATCTCCGGGGTTCCGTTGGAGGAGGGAGGGGCAGTGAGCTGAGGGATCTCCGGGGTTCCGTTGGGAGGGGGGAGGGGCAGTGAGCTGAGTGATCTCCGGGGTTCCGTTGGGAGGGGGGAGGAGCAGTGAGCTGAGGGATCTCCGGCGTTCCGTTGGAGGAGGGAGGGGCAGTGAGTTGAGGGATCTCCGTGGTTCCGTTGGGAGGGGGGAGGGGGGAGGGGCAGTGAGCTGAGGGATCTCCGGGGTTCCGTTGGAGGAGGGAGGGGCGAGCTGAGCGAGTGCGGTGTCTGTTGGAGGGGGTATTATGACATCATCAGCACCTAACTGCCCAGCTGATGTGATTGGCCCTGAAAGACTTTCACCCCTGGGGGGCGTCAGAGGTGAGATCCGAAAATTTTTCGACCCTTACCAAGATCTAGACCCCAAGACCCCTCACTGTACCAAATTTCAAGTCTCTGGCTCAAACGGTGCGGGAGGAGTTCGCTGTCATACGTACATACATACACTCATACATACACCACTTGACTTTTATATATATAGATATGTTCCAGCTCTGGAGAAATGATGCACACTGAATCTCTTCAGGAAGGCATATACAGTAAAACCTCCATTTAACGGACTAATTCGGGCGAGGGGGTGTCTGTTAAATCAAAAAGTCCGTTATTTAATTTTTTAAAAAAAAGACCTGTCGGAGCAGCAGCCCGCCCGCCACAGGGTCGGGGCGGCAGCTCCGCAGCCCGCCCGCTGCCTGGACCCGGGCGGCAGCCGGCAGCCAGCCCGCCCGCTGCCTGGACCCGGGCGGCAGCCGGGAGCCGGCAGCCAGCCCGCCCGCTGCCTGAACCTGGGCAGCAGCCGGGAACCGGCTGCCAGCCCTCGAGAAATGGATTTTGGATGCATTAGACTTGCTCAGAAATTTTGTCCGTTGCATCCGAAGTCCGTTAAATCGAGGTCCGTTAAATCGAGGGTTTACTGTAGTTTAGGGCAGCTGTTTAGAACACTTTACTCAAAATAGCAGTAATTGTAAATGCAAATGCCCGCCTGGTCTAGCTTAAGATGAATAATTGGCCATTTGCCTGTGCAAGCACAATTAAATACACATTTTTGGTGCCTGCTTCAGTTCTTGCATTTTTCAAAAAACTATGGCCCTTGGAATTTGGAATGAAATACTTTTATTGTAAATTTGGAGAAAGTTGCAAGGGGTAACCTATGTCATGTTAAGCATGTCCCATTGATTTGTTAATCTGATGATAGGATAGATACAGACTGAGTCTTCAAATGATTCAGTTTAGCAGATGAACAGCTTCCAACCAAGTATCTCTAGATCTCCATAAGCAATGCAGGCAAAGATTCTTCATTTATTGTAGTGTAGGATTCAGCCATTCTGATGGCTGTGGCTTTTAAATGTATTTGCACTTCTTCTAGTTCCCTTGCTCATGTTAATGCATTCAGATCAACTGCTCAATGCTGCAGTAAGTAGACCTATGCTATGCAACTCCAGCTATGTGAATAACGTAGCTGGAGTCGACATTCCTCAGGTCGAATTACCACAGAGTCTAGGCCACAGGGGTTGACAGGAGACACTCTCCTGTCAACTCTTCTGGTTGGGATAGAGTACAGGGGTCTACTGGAGAGCAATCTGCAGTTGACAGACCTGCTAAATTGACCACCGGTGGATCGAGTTGATCCTGGCTGTAGTGTAGATCTGCCCTCAGTGTTATCCAGCTGTGATGGCTGTAGCTACCAGAATAACAACTTGTCAAGACTGGGAATGTATTTCATGGAAACAAATGCATGTCTGAACAGAAGCAGAAAATGTAATTGCTTATTTGCAGGTTCAAAAATATAACAAGTGAATTAAGATCAGGAAACTAGACAAAAGACGCTCTAGATAGATACTTTATGTGCACATATTACTTGAAGCATCAGAAGTGTTGCCATATAGATAATGTAGCAGTTCAGCGAATACGGTTTTGTTGTGTTGCATATGCAAAGTGAGTGGCTTTCAGTTCTAATGGAGTGGCTCTCCATTCTAATGCAGGTGTGGAAAGTCCAAGATCTGTTCAAATGCAAACCCCAGAGAAGAATGATGACTTCTGTCTGTTGAAAATATTAAGAAAACAGCCTGTCATGCTGGTGAGGGCGGTGGTTCAGAAAGAATGGGAAGAAATTACTTAAAATAAATAGTCTTGATTGATTGGTTAGTACCTGAATGAAAAAGATCTTTGCCCTAAGGCCTCCTCACTACCACCAGCCTACACCAGATGTTAGCTGACTAGCTCAATTGCTGTCCAACTTGTTTAAATCAATGCAATATGTACATATCATGATTTTCATGAGACATTTTTCAACCATTACCTGCCACTGCCGTGGGGAAACAATGTCAGATGACCCTAATAACAGTTGAACCATTAGTTTTGTGACTCTGCCTTGTGCATAAATAGCTTTCTTCTGTCTGCAAAGCAAATATTCTCATGATAGCACGCACAACCTCTATTATGATGTTGTAACAGCAAACGGACATTAATTTGGCATTGGCAGTACCATTTCATGCTGCTTTTCCTCATGTTCATCTGAACAATGCCTTAGAAATGACTTTTTTTCCATTGGTTTATTAGGTTAGTGACCTTGATGGGACTGCTTTCCAGTGATGGGCGTTACTGTAGTTGAGCTGTACTGGCATTAACTCAATGTATTTTCTTGGCAGTGTGCTAATCTCTAACATGGCATGACTAAGAAGGGAGGCTACCTATACATATCGTAGCGAACTGACTAGTGCAGGCGTGAGCACTTTTTGGCCCAAGGGCCACCTCTGGGTGGTGAAATTATATGCAGGGCCAAGACAGGAAGTTGGGATACGGGGTGTGGGACACGGGTGCGGTGTGCAGGAAGGGGCTCAGAGAAGGGGCTTGGGACAGAGGAGGGGTGCAAGGTGCATCAGGAGACTCAGGGAAGCGGGTTGGGGTGAAGGGTGCAGGAGGAGTGTGGGGTACAGCAGAGGGTCAGGGTGGAGGGTTCGGCAGGGGGATCAGGGCAGGGAGTTAGGGTGCAGGAGGAGTGCAAAGGGCTCAGGGCAGGGGGTTTGGGGTACAGGAGGGGGCTCAGGGTGGGGGGTTTGGAATGCAGGAGGGGTGTGGCAGGAGGCTCAGGGCAGTAGTTTGGGGTACAGGAGGGGTACAAGAAGGGACTCAGGGTGGGGAGTTGGGGTGCAGGATAGGTTCGGGCTCCGGCCCAGTGCCACTTACCTAGAGTGGCTCTGGAGTGGCAGGGGCGTGCACCAGAGCCAGGGAAGGCTCCCTGCTACCTGCCCTGGCCCCACAACACTTCAGAAAGCGTCTGGAACCATGTCCCTGAGGCCCCTGAGGGAGAGCGGGGCACAGGGCTCTGCGTTCTGCCCTTGCCGCTCCTCCAGATACCTCCCCTGCATTTCCCATTGGCCGCAGTTCCCCGTTCCTAGCTAATGAGAGCTGTGGGGGTGGTGCCTGGGGGGCAAGGACAATGCCTGGAGCACTCTGTCCCCCCCAGGGGCTGCAGAGACATGCTTCCAGCCTCTTCAAGGAGCAGCACAGGGCAATCCTGTGGGCCGGATCAAAAGCCCTGAGGGGCCGAATCCGGCTCACGGGCAACAGTTTGCTCACCCCTGGGCTAATGTGTAGCTCCGAGTAGATAATTGACAATAAAAAATGGACCATGGTCTCCTTTTCACAATTTCCTGAAATGTATTCAATATTGAAAACTATTCAACAATTTTATTAGATTTATAAATTTATTTTAATTTATTGTTTGATTGCAATCAGTGACCTGTGACTGTTTGACTATTGCTGTGTTGGTTAATTGTGATTTGTCACACAAGCCACGTGCTAGTCTTACTCTTAATTTGATTGGAGGAGTGCATAAGAACTTCCAGCACAAATAATCATTTCCTACCCTGGCCGTGGAGAAATAACTTGATTACTTAATGCGATTATGGGGGTGAGGGGAATTTATTAAGGGAAAAATCTGCCTAGAAGAAATGATTTTCATATTTCTCTCTCAAAGAAAGGAGGTAAGTAGTCATACTTACTTCCATAGTCTAGGTCTAGCTTCTGTTGTCCAAGGCTACGCCTACACTGCTGTAGCTGATGTAGAGGCACCGGTTAATTGAGGTAGCGTGACTAGAAGTAGCAGTGAGGACACAGCAGCATGAACTCCAGCTGTACAAGCCCACCTGCCTCCATATTCATTGGTAGCTTGCTCTGCCACTTCCTTACTGCTATTTTCAGTGAGCCAGCTAGGTTAAAGGAACTGTGGGTATGTCCGCATGAGTTGCAAAGTATACCCCAGGCTATGGTATGATCTCAGGTGTGTGAGTTCTTCTGTTCCAGTTGGACTGATTATCCCAAACATCAAGCCCATCTTAACTTGGGCTCACTTTTAATCAACACCCAAGCCCTGATTCACATTTAGAAGCCAAGAGAAGCTAGCACAGCCTATAGAGCTCAGATGCAATATGCTCAACGTGGCTAACAGCACATTCTGCAGTAGGTGAAGTTTTCAATTGATTTTTAAGAGGAGCCTCAAGCAGATGGCATTGCAGGTTATGAAGTGTATAAAACAATGATGTAGGACCTTCATGGTAAAACCAGGTCTGTGTCTGTAACATTTGACTTGCACTTGTAGACAGTAGTGTTAAAATCACCCAATCAAATTTCAGTTTGGTTTCTAAATATATTAAAATATCCATAGAGCACTTAACATTGCCCATTTCTTGAGCACTGAGGAATCAAGAATTCAAAGCCATGTAAAGGATCATGAATTCTGGAGTTGTTCTTGGTGACTGTATCGGACTCCATTAGTGAGGCACCCAGATACTTAGCATCACTTGTTGCATTAATCATGTGGAGTCAATCAAGTTGTAGTGCATTAGCAACAGAGAAAAGGGTAACCTGAATTTCCTTCAGTCATCAGCAGCCTTTACAGGGCTGGGTAATACACTGCAAGCCTTCCCCTTATCACCATTATGATCAATTGAATGTCAATTTCAATAGTTTTATTGGCATGAGGAGGTCTACAAATGCGGCAAAAGCTGACAGCAGAACAATGATGGTGGAGTGTTTCATCATGAAAGCTTCACACTCCCTTTACAATATTATTAGTTTGTATTTCTTTAGCTTAGTTTGTATTTTCTTTAGCTTTTATTTATCCATCAGAGTAACATGCAGGATGAGGTACTCTATGTTTGTATTGCATATAAAATCCCTTGTAAATAAAACAGGAATATATTTCTAGCAATAGTAATACTTTGAACTTACTAACTTATTCATGTGAGGATCTAAAATGATTTTTAAAAAGGTGGGCAACTTTTTAATTCCCCATTTTACAGAAGGGGAACTGAGAATAGAAATGACTAGTGCAGGTTCACACAGTAACCCATGAGCTTGGTCAGCAGTAGAACCCAGGTCTCCTGCCTCCTTATGACACAAATATAGTGGTCTGGGGTTTTTTTTAATCTTCTAAACATACTGTGCATTTGTCCCTAGAAAAGCCCCGACTCTGAAGTAAAAACACACTGTAATAATGGAATTACATTATATGTCACAGCTCCCTATAGGCACAGGCTGTAGCAAATTTGTAGTGTAGAATCAATATATTTTTTACAATCAGAGCCTATGCTGAGCCTCTAATATTAGAGACAGCCTCCATGAAATATGACCTTGATTACACTGCTGAAGTTAAGGACAAAATAAGAAACCCCCACTGGGAGAACTAGATTTATTTATTAGAATGAGTATCTTCAATACAATAAAATCCAGGTTTCATCCCTTAAAACACTATTATAAATACCACAAAAATGCATTTCACCTCCCATCAATCAAGCCGCAATGGTTCATGCTATACTGAGCCCCAAGTAAAGGGGAATGCCAATCGTTTTCCTTCTTATCTTGCTGTATTAAGTACGTGTCTAACGCCTGAGATGGGATTATGATGGGGTCTGAATTATCTCCCCCTAATAAAATCCAATGGAAGATTGTGGCAGCTCTGTTGTTCAGAGAGAGTAGGCTCCAAGGTTAAGAATAATAGCCCTTGTCATTTCATATAGCCTTGTTATTAGAGATATTTAGTGCTGAGGCTGGGCTGTAGGGGTAACCGCTAGGATGCGATGATGTTGTTTCCTGCATCAGCGAGCACAATATTGATTGTAAGCTGTCATCCCTTGTGCATGCTTTGTGGTATTCCAATCGTCTCAACCAGACCATACTGCATCAGGCGAGTCTCGCACATGCTATATTAACCAACCCTGCTATAAAAGCTTGGTTACCATCCCTTAATACATCTCTAGAACATCCTGTCCCCCCTTTTCTGGTTACCGCAAGCATTCAAAAATCAAGCTGGACGGCTCTTCACATTGGAGCATCAAGGGCTAGATAAAATAACACAGGATGCAAATCCTTCACTGATTGTTTTAGGGATACTCAGCCTGCAGATGGCCCTATCTCCCATTGTAGAGTTGCTTGCACTCAGCACATCTCAGGGTCAGGCCAATAATTTTGTCCATTGATCCTAGTTTCTGTAAATGGCCATAAACAACAATGCCCAGAGAAATGCCCATATAACTAGGGAAACGTTTGCTGCACTAGAGAACATGAGAGAATTCAGCTGTTAACAGGTAGTGCAGGAAAACAAATCAAAGCTGTACGTTTCACCGTGCACCCATGCTGGGGTAGAGGGTGCTCAGGGTGGTCATGACAGACATTGCCTGGTTGCATACTACTGTAAATAGGTTCAGCGCATGTCCTTACTCATCACTTTCACCTGTCTTTTTGGAAGTCGCCAGTCTCCACTGACCTGTACTTTAGGACATCTCTAGAAATTGCCATTCACCAGTTGGGTTGGGGCTGTACTGATCCCCACAGAGAGCCATGAGCATAATTACTTTTTCTTCACAGGGAGAAACCTTGATAAGTCCTATGGTATGACTGTCACGGCTATGGAACTTCATCACAAAGGTGGGCTGTGTGTGTGATATTTCAATGGGTAGTGCAGTACATTGGCGAATCACGCCCCTGTAATTAGCAGACCCTTGCGAAAAAGTGTGGTTGTACATGTTTCCAGGAGTTTTAGAAGCCTCAGACAGAGCCACATGCTGGCAGTCAATAAATGCTCTGTGCTTTGTCTCTCACCAACCTGCCTCTCTTGGGTGCTTACTAAAGGTTAATGGCAATAATCTCAAGGCAGAACCAAGCTCACAGGGAGCTTGATATGATCAAGTTGTTCTGTCAGATCTTCTTGAGGATGGCTTGTTTTTCAGTATTCACCTCATTCCCTGGCTGATCTTGAAGCCCACAGGTGTAATTAGACTAAGGGATGGCTTTCCCCACTGATGTGCCATTTTGATTTAGGATTCCCTGGATCCTAGAGGGAGCAAGCTAAGCAGAGCTGCTGTATTTAGAACCACTGTGCTTGTGGTGCAGCTGTCCTGTCTACCCCTCTACTTGCAACCAGTCGGCATAAGGGAACTTGGTGGTAGTAGGGGGACAAGCATCTTTTTGATGAAGGTACTTCCATTGGGGTTGTGACGCCATGCCTTGACTCCACCAATCACCTCATCCTTTCATCCCTCTCGGAGCTCAGTGTATACAGGCCACCTCTGCTATATGGCTGCCACATTAGCCCAGCTCTTCACACTGGATGCAACTGGGAATCCTCACCAACTGGATCACCACACTACTCAGCATTGCTGTGGATCCCATCCATGCAGTAGCACAACCCCTTGTATCACTGGCAGGATCAAGACTGTACTGACCTGGGATAGAGACCAACCAGCAACCTGGAGATGAAAAGCTCTATTTCCTACTACCACTCTCTGAGCCATCCTGCCACCTGAATTACCCATACATTCACCAAGACAGGAGGGAATCAGAGAGGTAGCCGTGTTAGTCTGGAATAGCAGAGGTAACAAAGAGTCCTGTGGCACCTTAAAGACTAACTAAAGCATGGGTGTCCAATCTTTTGACTTTCCTGGGCCACATTGGAAGACGACGAGTTGTCTTGGGCAACACTGCACATTGGAAGCCATACACCGCCGAAAAACTTAAGCCACACATGCGTACAAATAGCGAGAGCGTATGGCGCGTGGCGGCATTATGCCTAGTACACACAAATTCTTTGTCACAATTCATTTTACGCGACATTAGAGTCCTCTCGCTCTTTATTTTATTTGTCAATTTTATCAGTTTTTCGGTTGTTTGGTCGAACTGTTTGCAATTATAATGCGAATTACTAATACTACTCCGGTATTTGTGGACGTAATCTCAGAACGTTGTAAGTTTACGATTTTGTGTTGGGCTGCATTCATAGCCGTCCTGGGCCGCATGCGGCCCACGGGCTGGACAAGCCTGAACTAAAGTATTGAAGCATAAGCTTTCGTGGGCTAATACCCACTTCGTCGGATGCAAGCCAGAGGATTTATTAGGTCCCTCTGACATGCCTAGCAGCACTTCCAACAGCATGATCCGAGACTGGCAGACAGCTGATTTTGAGTCTCCCCAGGAACAATTAAAAGTTTAAGCTCATTCAGCACTTAGAAACCACACCAATCAGTGAAACCACACCAAAACACATTTGAGACAATTTTACTTCTGATGCCTGAGTGCAGGCTCTCTTTACAGGAATTTTTTTTTTTTAAAAAAAAAGACATTTACTTTTGCAATTTTTTTTTAATCATTTCATTTTAAAAAACAGGTTACTCCTGAAAGCCATTTTTTGTAATAAATTTATAAGCCAGCATATTTTTTTCCTTGTAATCATTCCTTTAAACAAGGCGAACTTATCTCTTCCTTTCCTGAGCAGGCTCATGAACAGCTGACAGGGTATTAAGTAGTTAAATAATAATTAGAAGCTTGGTTCCAAGTACTTCAACAGTGACTTCCTCCTGCCCCAGAGATATTAAATGAAGATTCCCAGTAGCTGTGCAGTTTGTGCAATTTCCTTATGGTATTTATGTCCCTTGAGTAAGTGGTAGTCAGTCTTTCTCGTAATGTATAGAACTTGGTAAATCTTGCAGGACATGCTGAAAATTCAACTCATGCCTTATAAAAGAGGCTTTAAAGAGTATGCTTTGCCTTTAAAAATTCTAGTAAATTTCATTGCAACAATCACAGCTGTTGTCTCTTTTGCCCATTGATCACAAGCCGCAAGAATGTGCAGCACATTGACCACCATGTAGCCACCTACAGATTGAATAAAATTTCAATTTTATATTGTACAGTTGCTCAGATAAAGAAGTGACCTGAGTAATCCTTAGGGGCAGCCTTGCCATGCAAAGAGGAAGAGGTCTTATTTATTATTATTATACTACCACAGAACCCTGGACACCCTCTCTTCAAAGCAGTCAGGTGTAGACAGCAGTAGGCGGTGGTGGTTGTATTCCCCCCCCCCCCCATGTCATAAATTAGTAACTTAGTTTTCATCATTCAAATATAAATAAATAAATAAATAAAAAAAAAAGGGAAGAGTGAGACTCAGTCATGACATGCAAGAGATTAAAACATAACAATTAAAAATGACCAAAGCAAAACACAGGAAATGCAGACGAGAAGCCCAGATTCATTTTGGTTTGCAATAGATACATTTTGGAAGCATTATTTATAAAGGTATGTCGTATACCACAAAAAGGCACCACAGTATCTACAGAGCCAAATCCTTAAGAGTTTCTGTGGGATGCAAAGAAGGAAGGTAGCAGCCTTGATTAGAGTGTAGAGTTGATCTTTCCCTCCTATATCCTCTCCCCCTCAACCCCGACTTGAAACCTGTCCACTGCAAATCTGATCTTTCCATTTTATGTTTGGTTTCGCTGTCTGCACTGGGAGGAAAAAGAAATGGGGGGGGGGGAGGGGGAAGAGACAAATTTAAAAAAACATTGGAAAGGGCAACATCATTTTGCAAGTGGAATATCTCAAATGATACTAAAAGAACCCTGGGATTGCTTAATTAGAAACAACACACACACACACACACACACACCTTCTTTTCTGACCTTAGTTGAATTTTTAAATACCATACTACAGTATTAACCTCAATTTAAACCAGCAGACATCTAGAACCAAACAACACTAGGAACCACCAAAGAGTACTGGATGTAATAAAAGCATCAGAAATCCAAGCCAGATATTGAAGGGATCATTACATCTGTTAGCTCTCAACTCTTAAAAAAATAAAATAAAATAAACAAAACCATGATACCAGTACCTACTGGGTTTGACAACCCTTTGTTTTAAGGTGAGAGGTAGGTAGGGGTATTGGAATCTGTTTGCATGCCTCTACACATTATCTGCAGAGGAATAATTAAACAAATGGAGGAGGGAAAAGAAAAACATTTTAAAACTTATGTTTACTAATATTCTGTACATGAGATTCCTAAAGAATAGCTTGTCCTCCTAGTTAACCTTATCCTGGAATATATACAGGTTATTTGTTGCGGCCACTGCAATGATATTTTCTGAAGGATGCCAAGCTGTATGCAAGATCTTTTTGCTGAAGTCCAGACTGTCCACACTAATTTCATCTTTCCTCCGCTTGCCCCCAACGCACACTTTGCGGGGCTTGAGTATGGCCCGGGGTTTGCTGTTTTCCCTAGAGGCCTCCAGGGTTACGTCACGCTTGGTGTTGCGATCAAACATTCTGAAGAAATTGTTGTAGGAGCCAGTCATTATGACACTGTGGAGCAAGTGGAAAGAACAGATGAGAGTTAATTATGCCAGAATGAGGATGGCACAGCAGCTAGAGTTTAGGGCAGACATGGGCAAACTACGGCCCGCGGGCCACATACGGCCCGTTAGGCTTTTTAATCCGGCCCGCCGAACTTGTCCAAATTATAGTAAAAACCTCCTTTTTTTCCCCTTTCCCTGCAATGCCCACGTTTCCCCAATAGATGGCGCACTCAAAACACATTGACCGTTGTTGGAGTGGCGCGTATTTCTCTTTATTTCACTTTAATTTTATCCGGCCTGCGAGCTCTCGGCAGGGGAGTGGTGCCAGTGGCCCCCTCCTCCGTGCCCAGGGGCCGAGCAGCGCGGTGAGGGGCGCCGCGCTCCCGCCCGGGGGTGCCGGGCTGAGCTGCCGGGGCCAGGCGAGGAGCCAGATGAGAGCAGCAAGCCGTGGGGCCATGCCCGGTTGAGCAAAGTAAGCAAGAACGGGGGTGAGGGGCGCTCAGGGGGGCTTGGGTGGTGGTTAGGGTGGGGGGGTCTCGGGAGAGGGCAGTCAGGGAACTAAGTGCAGGGGGCTTAGATTGGGGATTCTGGGGGGCAGTTAGAGTGGGGGGTTGCTGGAAGGGGGCAATCAGGGGACAAGGAGCAGGAGGGCTTAGGTACGGGGTAGGGTCCTGCGGGGGGAAGTTAGGGACGGGGGGGGGATCTCTGGAGGGGGCAATCGGACAAGGAGCGGGGGGGCTGGATGTCTTGGGAGCTCTGAGGGGGCAGTCAGGGGGTGGGAGGTGAGTGGGAGTCAGATGGGGGGGGCAGGCTATTTGGCGAGGCACAGCCTTCCCTACCTGGCCCTCCACACAATTTTGAACCCCAATGTGGCCCTCGGGCCAAAAAGTTTGCCCACCCCTGGTTTAGGGCCTCTCAAGCTTCTATTTCTTACTCTCTCTTCCCTAATCCAATCTGATGCCTCAAGATTCACTATCCTTCTGGGCAATAAGGTCAGTGAAAGAACCATAGAGCAGAAGGGAGAAAAGAGCCAACAGTATTATGTAAATGCTGGTTGTGGCTAAAGGTTGCGTTACATTTTGCACTTAACACAGGAATTCAACTTCTTTGCTTTGTAAGAAAAATAAAGCATATCTTCCCAAACTGACAGCACATTTTGAGTGCAGAACGAATAAGACAATGGATAGTTTGGGGAACTGTCTGAGAAAAATCTTTTCTTATAATTCATGATGATGCATCTCACCTGTCAGACCCATTCCACACACATTCAAATTTATCGAAGATGCAGTCATTCTCATAGAGCGAGCACAGCTTGCTTCGGAGGTAATCGTGTACCTAACAGCAAAGACACAAGGCGCCAGAATGAAAACAAGACCATGCTTTGTGGAAGTTATGCTAGAGCCTGAAGTCCAAAACTCATCAAAAAGCATAGCCAGTTTGTCAGCATTGCACCTTCAACATGCACTCACTGCTTGTTAGTTCTGCATTTCACCTATATAGCCCAGCGCCTTGCAAATGTGAGGTTCATTCCTGCTGTATCACTTATTAATACATCCTCAAACAAAGACATTGATGGTATATTGACTGGTTCATTGTGTTCTCTAAATGGAGTTGGACGGAGTGTTTCGGTTAAGTTGTAATGCGCGGTCAATCATTTTACGGTCTAGCCTATGGAAAATGAATGTGACCATTTCAAAGATGACTCAAGTCCCCAGTGGGCTGAAGTACAGTGACAGATCTGTGTTAAGGAACCCAGCACTGGAATGGTACCAGGTGCTGCTGGTCTGGAGTAAGGAAGGTCTACTGGGGCACTTCGCAAGACACCTGTCCAAAAGATGCCTGAAAATCAATTCCTCATCTCCACCTTTATTATTTATCGAGTCACTCTAGCTCATATTTTATAGATATGCTCCCATTCAAATCACAGGCAAAACTTGTGTGGGAGCAGGTGCGGGTTCTTATACTTTGTATGTTTACCCTAACCCTTTCTATCACAAACTTGTGCACCCATCGCTGAAAGGTGAAATCTGGTGCTTTCCCATTTATTCCAAATCTCTACAACTGTTCCTATTTAGTTTTAAATGTCTCTTGTCCCATCACCCTTGAAGATGAAATACCTGGTATGTCTCAATAGGCCTATTCTCCATGTTCAGGTCCCATACTTTGACAGTGAGATAGTCCCTGGTCATGATATACCTTCCACTGTGACTGAATTTAACGTCAGAAATTGAGGAGATGATCTCCGAAAAAAATGATCTGTTACTTGGGTCTTCAGGCTCTTCAAAAACTGCAGAACAAAAGAAAAACAACAACATAAAACATGCTGTAAGTTGAATCAATACAATCTTAGAGGGACACTGGTCATGCAACAATGGCACACTGGGGACCCAAATCAGGAAAGCATGACCTTAAGTGCTTTCCTGAATCAGGGCCTGGGCTAGCACGGCCAGTTGGAATGTTCCAATATGTCTGCTGGGACAGTATTCAGTGGCAAATCAGTGACTGTACCTGTAGAGAGAGGACCGTAACAAACTGATAGGAACATAGGAATTGCCATTCTACATCAGACTCGAATTTCATCTAGCCCAGTAATTGGTTTTTGACAGTGGCCAGCACCTGGTGTTTCAGAGGAAGGTACAAGAAATCCCATAACGGACATTTATTTCATTAACCAGCCCACAGGGTAGAGTTTCTTCTAACTGATATCAGTATCTGAATGTGCAACATTAAAATATCAAGAGAAAGAATGGAAATTTGAGCCAAACTCAGTTTTGTTCCTACTTTTTCCTAAGAACCCTTCAGCTGGGGACCCTAACCTCACATTGATGTTGGTGTCAGTGTAACACTAAAACCTTGCACAGTAGGCTCTTTTTTGGGGTGTTTCCTTTTCTTGAGTTCTGCTCTTTATATCATAAGGAAAAGCTGGAATTGGCATTCTGAGAGCTTAGAGAAACATTTTCCGCACAAAGGTCTAGCACCAAAATGGAATGACCAGTGACTGTCATGCTCTCTCACCATTTAATTTTCTCTGACAGTTTTAAACTATACAGTACAATCTTTAGTTGCATTTCATCATTCATGTGCAAGGCACCTTAAAGTGCTCTTCAGAGAGTCATTGTAAATCATGCACTATAATATATTGATTTCCTAAATTAAAATGCAGCATTACAAAATGAGGCATCACTTTGACTACTCAGCTGGAATGAATCCAAAAGGTGGAGAACACCAGAACTGCAGGGCCAAAACTGGCTCTGCTATAAGCAGATGCAACTCGACCGGAGTCAGTGGAAATGCATCCCCATTTATACCGGGTCTGGATTTGACAAAGTAGACAAAATGCCCACATTTGAAGGATTTTACCCTGCATAGTTGAAGCTACCTCATAAATGCAATGAGCAAGGAGGACGATAGGAGATCAATACAGATAAACAATGCAACACTAGCCCAAAAACAAAGCTTTACACACCATTCCTGTTCCCTGAAAAATCAAAGTGATGAGCAACAAAGTCAATGTAAAATTTCATAGCTACTGCAAACATACAGATTAATCTGGTTACTCCCTGAATATATCACAATTTGAGCTGCTTACAAAAGCAATTTGGGGCCCATTTATAAAATTAAGCTTCTGAATGCCATCGGCAGAACATGTCTCTCTCTCAAAACCACCTGAACTGGCTGTCCTCATCACATATGGACCCTTGTTGGTGGCATCAACAGAGCTGGAGGACTGAGTGGGCCATCTATCAGGTCTGATCCATCTCTACAGGTTAGGGTTGAGGCAGGGTGGCATAGTGGAATTTGTATTGCCGCTACACCGGCTGCCCTTCTGCTATGGTTGAAGGGAGGCCTCCAGTCTCCACCCAGTCCCTTTCACTAGCATAAAACCCCCTCCACTGCTGTGCCATTGACAGTGGGGCTAATATTCAGACCCACCTTCCATCTAGAAAATAAGTGGCTTAGCCAGGCTGACTGCCAGGCTGTTTCATGTACCACAAAAAGTGCTGCCAGAGATTTACTTTCAGAAAACCACACTGAGTGCAAACATTTGTTCAGTGTTATTATCCCATCTGAGGGCTGGGCTGTGAACGCCTAAATTCTGGAGTAGGGCAGGGGAGGAGGGAAATCACCTCAAGTGCCAGAATAAATGATCTCTCTACAAATCAGAAATGGCATAGCTCACAGCAGGATCCAAGTTGGGCTCCTTTAATTGCCAGCAGGAATTCTGCTGACCTGCAGGTTTTTTTAACAATAAAAAACCCCAACATCCCAACAACAACAGAAAATAAAAGATCTGAGCTGGTCTGCAGAGAGCATCTAAATTCCATGTCATGTCTTCGGTGTAATAATTATGGGGTTTGCTCGCACCAGGTGGGCTGACTTCAGGAGGTTTTCTTTAATGGCTGCATCATTTCCATTCAGTGTGTATATACGTGTATGAGCTTGTGTCAAGGCTGGAAGTGTTAAGTCAACAGCACACGAGCAGGAGGGATTATTGCTGATGCTGTAGAACTGGGAAATGTCAAAAGCTACAAATGGCAACAACAAAAAAGCCCTGGAGTATCTGAAGAATACTATGAATGAATGGGAAATACCTGCAAGAACAAGACAATGGTGGTGTAAAAAAACAACAAGGCAATTTTTTGATGCATTTCACCAGGAAGTGAATATTCCACAGGCAATTGTTCTTGGGAGTCAGACCCCCCCTTGGCTAAATGTCAAAATCTACTCCATTGCTTTTTCCCATGCTCTTTTTGTACAGGTTGTTATTGTTACTATTACATTTGCCTTTTTTACTGCTCATCTTTTTTACTCCAATCTTCAATAACCACTGTATGTGCTGTGCCAACCTTGCCTATGTAGGTGGGGAGGTCCTCATTCCAGAGGTCTGAAGTCATATGAAAAGCCGCTACCAAGGGGAAAAGTGCTCTTCAGAGTAGCCCAAGGAGGTGACCAGGCGTCTACTTCTCCTGAATGCCCTGTTGAGGGTTCCAGAAAAGCAGGGGGGAACGTTACTTTCACAGATGTCTCCATCTCCATCCACCATGGGACACATCCATGCTGAAGAATGAGGAAATTGCATGTGGGGCAAAGGAAGTGTCCAGACGTGGCTAAAAAAAAAGGCCATAATTCCCCGCATGTCTTGATTCACGTATGGGCCAAATTCTTTTATGTAATACAGGTCCCTGTGTCTGCAATGTCGGGACCCTGTCACTTATCAGATAGGCTGGAAAACCAAAACTGCAAGAAGCAGTAAAAGATTTAGGGATGGGCCCGAATGAAAATTCTGGGGCCAAAACACCCCTGAACTCTGGACCTTTGCTGAAATTCAGCTCATCTCCAGTAGGATCCTTTTGCAAGGGCACCTTCAAACCCACTACTTGGACTGAGGCTTACTCATCAATAAACAAGATCAACACCAAGAGAAGGCTTTGCTATGCTCTCTTCTCCATTTAAACTTTAATCACAATAAATTACCAAAGCTGACTGGAAAACTGGAAATATAGACGTCTATGAATCGCATTGTTACCGGAGACCACAGGAGGCCTCGCCTCTCATCACAGCCTCACAGTTTCTGATTCTATGCTGCCACAACAATTGGCTTTCATCGGCAACTACTAATTCAAGCCTGTCCCAGCATATTTGGCACAATGTCACCCCTCAGTGCAGATGTAACAAGGAGTCCCATCGGAGATAACTGATTTCCATTCAGGTAAAAGATTTCATCACAGCAAGTAAAGACAGAGGAGAGGCAACGTCAGGAAATGCTAAACATTTCCTGCACTGTGAAAGAAAGCCAGGATGGTGCAAGAGGCTGTGTCGTTTAAATAGACAGGGCAGAAGCAGGGAGGGGGAAGGACTGGAATGCACAGGCACAGTGAACACTGTTTTCCTCCATGATTGCTCAGAGGTGTGAGGGGGGGAGTTAGAAGAGCATGTGAAGGTCACAGGGCAGTAAGAAGATGGCAAGAGGGACAAGTGTGGAGTGAAGCCGGGGTGAAAAGAGTGAGGCGGAAGAGGAGGGGGACGGTTGACCCAAACAGCCAATCATGACAGTGCAGAAAGTCCAGTCAAAACGGTTTCTCCTCCACTGGAGATTCTGTACAAAGGGGCTAGTTAATTCTTTCCTTGAGGTTTTGTTGGCCTATTATTCTGTGCAACAGAAGCTCGTTCTATATTATGTAGAGGGATTGGGAAAGGTTCACACCTCAGTAGAGAAATACGGACTACTCATAGTATAATTCTGAAACAGCTAAGGAACCTCAATTCATGTTAAAATTCAAGGAAAAGGACAGCTCTCAGGACCAGATTTTAAAGGTATTTAGGCACCTAAAAATGCAAGTAGGTGCCTAATGGGATTTTCAAAAGAGACTGAGTGCCTATTTAAATACCCAACACATAAGAAATACACTAGATTGAGAATGGTTCAATATTGCACTACCTAACTACCTGCACTACCTAACTACCAGTGGAGAGAACTGCTTAAGGCCTGGTCAGCAATCAGCTCAACTCTTGTTTGAGCAGCATCTACGACATGAAGCCTTGTTTAAATTGGAAATACTGTTGGACAATTCCCTCCTTGGGGAAAATGATTGGGTGAGTCTCTCTCTCTATTGCCAGATGCAGCAGGAGTGCACTGCCTCTCCACGGGAAAACTACTGCCTTGTGTCTCTCCAAAGGAAAATTGTCACCTGCTTTGACCTGCAGAAAAATTGCCAGTTTTGCCCTTCATGATGGACCTTGTCAATCCTGTCTCTATATGGGGAAAAATATCAGTTGTCTCTCTGTAGGGCAGAAATATCAGCCTAGGAGAGAGATTAACAGATCTCCATATAATTCCCAATCCCTTAACACACCTCCTAGAAGGCTGAGGCTATACATGCCTCTTCCCCATTGTTCTCACTGTGCCTTTTCTACTGGGCATCCAGCTTTCACAGTGTTTCAGATTCATTAAGATGTCACAGTTCACCTTTTGTAACACCATCAGCACTGCATAAGGTGTACGAGTTATCCACCATGCACAGATCAGTCAAGGAGAGTCTGACTGGAAAGGAAATGCAGACAAAACACATGATTGCTCGATGAGGTCTGGGTAATCATAGAAAATTAGGGTTGGAATGGACCTCAGAAGATCATCTAGTCCAACCCCCTGCTCAAAGCAGGACTAACCCCAACTAAATCATCCCAGCCAGGGCTTTGTCTTATATGGCCATATAGTCTCCTACATGGGCTATTCAGTTTCCTTTGCATTCTTCCCTTGAGGGGCGCATGAGTGCCCTAATCTTTCACATAGAAATACTGTCCGAGTGCTCCCAGTGGCTCCCTGGTGATCCATATGGTACTTGTGGACCTGTGGGCCAACTCCCCTCTGACTCCTTGGCAGTAGAGAATCAGCAGAGTTTCTCTCCCAAGCCCAAGGATCTTTCATCCTGCTCATGGTAAAACTTCTCTAGGTAAGGAGTTCTTAGAATAAAGGGAACAGCTCACTTTATCAGTCTGGGCTGCTGCTAAGTTTAACTAGTCTCCCTCTGTATTAGCTCCTGTGGGACTGCATGGATGAGATGCTGCTGATTGTAGCAAATAGAGCATGAAGAATGGGTAGAACCTTTTTTGGGAGGGAGGAGTCATGAAGAGAGGACGGGGTTCAGTCTGTAAGTGCACTAATGCTGGAAACATAAAAGTTGACGCACACAGTGAAAAAAACGGGACAAACACCCAACAGAGAGCCTCATACTAAGAGGAAAATTATACAAAGCAGACTTTGATCCCTTTGAGTTCCTGGTACTGTAGGGCAAGTGCTTACAAGCCACCATGCATCCTACCAGGTGATCATGAGAGGTCTGATCAGAGTTAACGCATTCATTCCATGGTGCACTTGCTATCCTGAGGATATTTTAACTCCACCATCAGAGGTATTTCGACAGCTAAACATTCATAGAGAGTCTGAGGCCATTAAAAGTGGAAAAGTCCATCGCTGGTGCTGGGGATCAGGGGGAAGGGGCAGCGCATGGCTTGGGCCCACCACGGGGGCGGGGGGCAGGCCAAGTCCATCGCTGGTGCTAGGGGGTGGCGTGCGGCCTGATACCACCACTGCTACTCAGGAATGGGGGGGGGCGTGTCCTGAGACTGCCGCTGCTGCTCGGGAGAGGTGGGGGGTGGCATAGAATCCATGACTTCTGAGACAGACTTGTAACCTTAATTATAATTTACATTGCGGAAGCACCCTAAATGTGCTAGGCATTGTATAGCCTCACAGTGAGACACAACGAGGTTTTCTTTTCCTCTCACACCATTATAACTCCATTGACTTTGCGGCAGTTACTCCTGGATCACCACAATGTAAATGTGAGGAAAATCAGGCCGAGTAGCATAGAGGCTGAGAGACCTGTTAGCACTTGCTGCAAACAGCTGGAATCAGGAGGGCTTTGTGTTCTCACATTCACTTAGGCAAGTCAGTTGACTCTCAGTCAGCTCACCTGTAAAGCTAGGGAATACATGACCCCAGTGAACACCAGATGTCACAGCAGAGCAGAGCTTTCATGGACAAATACATTATCCATCCACTCTTCCCCTTTCTTCATAAACAAAATCAAACCTCAGTCAAAGCACAAATATCATAAAGATAATACCGACAGTGCTAACATAACATGTAAGGAGACGAATTCTCCTTTATCCTGGAAAATAAACTTTACGTTCTGCTCCAGCTCTGAAATAGGCATGAGACACCCAGCTATGTTCTGGCCACAGAACTAGAAAGCAAGGAAATCCTGAACTCTGACCCCAGTTCCCGTTAGCCATAGACAAGACACTTAACCTTTCTACTGCACTTTCCTGGACTGAGATGCAGAGTCCAGAACAGGATAGAGATACACATCCAAACTTCCCCAAGGTTCAGCAGAGTTTGGAACTGGGACTTTAGTGGACAGAGATGGGGTCAGTTGCAAAGAATTTCCAACTCCCAGTTCCGAATCTTTATAGATATTTGGAGGTCTGGTTTTAGTTTGGATCCCATGAGAAAAATAGTGAATCATCATGGACTTTTGGTGAAGGCTTTTACTCAGATCTTTATTAATCTGGATGCTTATAAAACGCAAAGAAAAGATTAACATTACCCAGCTCTTCCTGGTGTAGGTTGGTGAAATCATAAGATCAATTACTGATTAATGTAGGCCAGGTGCTTTCTTTCAACTGGGAAGAAAATGTAACCAGAAGCACAAGGAAACGTTATTGGCGATAAAATCAGGAGAACAAGGATCTTGGATTCCATTTTTACTAACTTCCTGGGTAACCTTGGACAAGTTACTTGACCTCTCTACGCATTAATTTATCCACATACTTACCTACTTCACAGTGGTAATTAATACTGCAATATCCAGATAGTAGGCTTTATATAAATCTAAGGTAGTATTCTCTCCATGCACAGGGGCAACTACAAGCTACCTTGCACAGAAAGAGGTAGTGGTTTAACAGAGCTTTGACTACAAAGAGAAGGAATGCTGTAAAAACAGAAACACATGTTAAAGCTGACCCTAGGCAGTATGTTGCACCCAAATACTTATAAAAAGGTTAATAGATATGACTGGATGTACACTGATATGGTCTGCATTTTGATTACACATGGGCAGTTATTAAATATCTCCTTTAGAGAATTCATCTCCAAAAGCCAGTGTTGCTTTTTCATTTTGAACTTTGATGAACTGTCTCAATTCAGACTCTCACATCTGCTGAACTGCAATTGACTAAAGGCCGATGCTTCTGAAGGATAGAGGAAAATCAATATGAAATGTCAAGGGAGAGGTCAAATTGAACTGTTTTTTGCAGGTGGCTTGTATATGCGTGGAGGACTAAAAGGACATTTCAGCAATTGAACAAAGAGATACCAAAGGAGGGTTTTTGCAGCTGAAAAGTCAAGAAACTTAATTTTGTTTGCTTCTTAATTGTATTAGGAATCTCAGATGGAAGCTGATGCCACAGGATAGTGAGACATTGCAAAGGAGCAGTGGAATTTAGGGAAACTGCTGTTCAAAAACTTAAGCCCTCCATGTAGAAATACAGCTCTCCTCCCAATCTACTTTTTTTGAAAGTAACAATATGTTGTAGATGTGCGGCTATAATCGTGCTCTACAAAGATCAAAAGCATTAGTTTGCACTTCATTCTCATCAGGAGATCAGATCCTGGAATATGTGGAGAAAGCACTGTCTGGATCCAGTTTATTAGAGTTAGGACTCAATGGCACCAAGTCTGTAAGATTTGTTCTTGCAATAATATTCTCACCTCTTGGATGCTAGGAATCTCCTGAGGTTCTTTAAGATATGGAACTGGAAAATAGGCCCCCTCAGAACCAAAACTACAGAGATAGCTGATTTAGATCTAGATTTTCAAAGAGATATGAATTCCAAATTATGGCCTGTCTCCAGTAACAGTTTTGTTGTGTTTTATTAGTCAACGAAAGGACACATGAGCTTCTCAGGTCATGAAGAATTACAGTACAATATTAACCTGCTTTACGCTGTCTTCCAACAACAATAAACCACAACACACTTGTTTTTAGATTCAAATAACCCTTTAAATGTGTTCCACCCACAGATGTTAGAATAGCCTTTGGGATATGTGAATTCAAACGGCCTAATATATAAATCCACAGTGCTCTAAAAGCTGATGAATTTTAGTCACTAGGACCTGGGTAGGATATTGGCAGATACTATGACTTGAGCAATAGAAGGCACGAATACCCTTGCATATTAAATCTACTGAAAGATATGTGCACTTACAACTTCTAGTCTAGTCCTTTTAGGAATGCTAGGAGAGGATGCTCATACTTTGAAATATCTCTAAACTTATTACTAAAAGAGATGTCTCAACATTCCAGCGTTGTGGGTCTACAGAACATCATATGGGTCTATAATATACGTTTGGAGTGGTGTGAAAATCACAAAAATGTATTTTCAAAAATTCTTGTGGATAAAACACACCGCTTTGCTTCGCTAGTGTTCATAACCCCTTATATTTCCATATCCACAAACATCCCAGTCAGCAAGTTTTTAATTGTGGAATTATTGGTGGGAATGAATAGTAGCCAGATATATATTTTGAGTGTCAGTCCACCAGAAATGCTCCCCTGGCCATTTTGAAAAGCTCCTATTGTTTGCACAATAGCAATTATCAACAGATTTTAAATGTTTGCAGAGAATATAATTTAAGGCATCCAATCCAGGAAGAAAAACAACATCATGGGAGTCAGATGACCAATCAGAGGATGAATAACCAACTCTGAATCTATTGTGCTAACTCTTCTCTTAAATGTAGCTTGTAAACTCTTTTAGGCAAGGACTGTATTTGTTATATGTTTGTACAGTGCCTGGCACAGTAGAACCCTGTCCCCTAAGACACTACCACGATACAAATTACAATAACCATGTGTGTACCTTTCCATTTGTAAACATACTATTCACTCACAAAAAACTATTTATTGAACAATAGTGAACAACAAACAAATTCCTAATAGTCTCATAGACTTTAAGGGCAGAAAGTACTATTATGACTAGAGCTGGTGCAACCACTAAGCGAACTAGGCGGTTGTCTAGGGAGCCAAGAATGTTTTGTTTGGATTCTGACCACTTTTAAATGCCACTGAATATTTAGAAACAAAATGTAAATAAAAAGTAACTCCAAAATGACATTTTTTAAAAAATATTTATTTTGCTACCTTTCCCTAAAAGAAAAAAATTCAGCGAAACTCATGAATTAAGAAAATGTTTCAGTGCTGCCAAATCTGCGTTTTGTCCTGGAAAAAGATTTAGCCAATTTTTTTTTTTTTGTCCAGCTCTAATCAATTTCTATGCTCCCATTTATAAGGAATTGATAAACATTCCACCCTAGGGCTTCAATACAATAAATCTGATGCTGTACTGTCAAAGCAGCACAAATAATTTTTCACATTCTACCATCTGTTCCCTCACTACTCCCAAAGTCTGCAGCGCTAGGTTCCAGCGAGGGGGTCGTCTTGCTTGCAGAGCTGCCAAAGATATGCATGATGCTGGAGCAAGATCCTTCCAGACTAGAGAAAGATGTGGATTTTGTTCCCTCTGGTTTGGGCATTCATTTCATATTAACCACAGCAAAACCAAAGATATCAGTACTGAGGGAAGGGATGAGTAAATGACCTCACCACATCTCTATGAAGGCCAGAAATACCCAATGAAATGATCAGTCTTGACTTTACCCTATGAAAAGCAGTGTTGGGAAATATGACAGTGGGAAGTGACATGACCTGAAGCCTATTTCTGAACACCCAAACTGGAATCTGAAGTTTCAAATGGTCCCTAGTTTTACAGCAGAACTTTGGGGAATTTGAAGGCTGGATCTGAGACTGAATTTTGAGCAAAAAACCTGTCCCATTCGCATGTAACCGTTTTTTTTAATTGATTTTTTTTTTTTGGCTTTTTTAGCTGGCATTTAGTGACCTGGTGCCACTGAGCCCTAGATCTGGTAGAAATGAGATCCTATAATCAGAGTTATCCTCTCTTTACTCTCTCCTTCCCCCTCTCCCCCATCACAAAGCACCCCTATGCCACAACCCTGGTGAAGTGCTGGAAATACTCACATTTGGAGTGTCTGTCACAAAGGGCAGATGCCCGCATGTCACACAGCCTTATTGTCCCTTTGCTGCTACTGTACACAAAAGTGTTGCAGTGGTGTGGATGGAATTCTGCCGCAGTGATCACCTCCGTTAGCTCCTCCATGTTGGCTGGCTTTATATCTACGATATCTGAAACAGGCAAGTCAAGGAAAAACCAACAGCAGGAGCCAGTACTCTCACCATGCAGCCCCAGTGGTTATTAATCACTTCTGGCTTTCTTTATTGTACATCGGTTAACCGGGGCACTTTGTTTTTTGACAGCGAATATGAAGACGGTTCAAATCTCTGCTGTTTTAATCTTGAGTGATAAAGTTCTGCACCAGGAACTCTCAGCAAAGCCTTGTATGCTAGTTCTAGAAGGGATTTTCTGTTCTCGCTCTCTGTATTTCTGAATGGTTAGATCATATGTAAATAAGCAGCATTTGGGCACTATGCTAATATACACATCATCATCTGAGATCTCAATAGCATCATTGTCCATTTAATAGATGGGAAAACAGGCTCAGAGAAGCGAAGTGACTTACATAAGGCCTCACAGTCAGTGACAGGTCTACAGTAATCTGTCTACAGCAGTGGTTCTCAACCAGGGGTACTCATGTCCTTGGGTACACAGCAGTTTTCCAGGGGTTACATCAACTCAGCTAGATTTTTACCTTTTTACAACAGGCTACATAAAAAGCACTAGCAGAGTCAGTACAAACTAAAATTTCATATGACTTGTTTATATTTCTCTAGATACTATACACTGAAATGTAAGTACAATATTTACATTTTGACAGGTTCAAGAATAGCAGCCGTGTTAGTCTGTATCCGTAAAGAAAGCAAGGAATACTTGTAGCTCCTTAGAGACTAACTAGTTTATTTCAAAATAAGTTTTTGTGGGCTATAGCTCACTTCATTGAATCCAATGAAGTGAGCTATAGCCCACGAAAGCTTATGCTGAAATAAACTAGTTAGTCTCTAAGGTGCTACTAATATTTACATTGCAATTGATTTATAATTATATTGTAAAAATAAGAAAATAAGCACTTTTTCAGTAATACTGTGCTGTGACACTTCTGTATTTTTATCTCTAATTTTGTAAACAAGTAGTTTTTAAGTGAGGTGAATCTTGGAGGGAACTCAAGACAAATCAGAGTCCTGAGAGGAGTACAGTAATCTGAAAAGGTTAAGAGCCACTAGTCTGCAATATTGATCTAACCAGTAAAACATGCGCCCTCTCTCTAAGCAGATTCAGCCAGGTAAGTAATACTGTGGCTGCTTTGATCACTAAAGTTAGTTTCTTATTTCTTTACCACTTGGCAAATATTTTCTTTTAGCATGTTTGTTCTGTGCTGCATTGTACCACATATTGTACCTGCTCACGGCCTTAGAATTTAAGCTGCTTACGGGCCAGGACAATATTTGCCCAGAACATTTTAGCACTATAGACTCTTGATGGTGCGTATAAATTACGTAACAATAAGGGATCAAGAATACCAGTGCATACATTCCCATTCTCTTACACATTCAGAATCCAGAGAGATACTGCTTCCCAAAGACATGCATGTCGTTACCTGGAATAAAACAGATCACAAATTACGTCTCAATTTTCAAAGTAGCCTAAAGGAGCTGGATGCCCAAATTCCTTTCCATTCATTGCAAGTTAGGCATCTCATTCCCTTAGACTCCTTTAAAAATCTCAGCCTCTATTTACTGTCCATAGTGTGAATCGGGCTTTGACTGACACTGCTCTTCATTTCTCACCATTTGAATGAGGTCAAGGTGAACATGCAGACTGAAAGAAACTAATGCACTAAAGAGAAATCCCATCTTTTGTTACATTATCTATTTACCTAGAGACTGTTGCTGCTTGTAATACACACTGTAGTGCCCTCTGTTTAAAAAAAAAAAAAAAAAAAAAAAAACCCTGCAAGACTCGACTCTGGCAATTTTGTCCTGGGGCAGAATAAACAGCTCTTATTACAGTTGCTGGAAAAAGAAAATAACCCCATGTGATGTAACAATGCAAGAAAAACAAAACACGATAAACAGATAACGACTGCTGTATAACAGGAAGATTTTTCATCTCAAGAAGGTTCTGCAAGTTTAGATTCAGTAAAATCATGGGCTAAAATTAAATCATCCTGACATTCAAGTTGAGCTTGAAATATCTATAGTCAGACACACCAGATGGAGGGAGTCAGAAAGGAACCACATCAATCACAGATATCTTCCTAGTTGTACAGATGAGCCTTTGATGATTGTCTCTATCAATCCAGCCCGGACACTGACTTAGTGGTCACTGGTGGCAAGCGGCTTTAGATTTCACAGTCCAATCAAAATACGCAGCATGGGACAATTTACTGACTGTGCGGGGGGAAGGCAGGATTGCACCATTACCTTTCATCACCCATGGAAAGTAAATTAAGGTCCTACTGTTAACAGCAATTTTCAGGGGGGGAGGGGGGGCATCAGATGTGAACTTTACAGGCCTGTAGGGACTGCTTCAAAACCTGACTGCAAGAAAAGTCCTTTCCTCAGTGTAGCATGGCAGGTGGGAGGGTTTAAAGAGAGGACATTTTTCCCTTTGGGAAAAAATGGATGAATGTAGTGCTCCGAGATAGGAAGGGCCAATAGCACTGGCTATAACCAGGTATATATCAGTCAGGTACTCTGCCATCCAACCTCAGTTCTGCCAATGCACTTCAGTACTAATCTGTAAATTTCTGCTGTTAGACTCTTTTGGAATGAAGGATGGTCTTGAGGTTAAAGTATAAACTAGGAACCAAGAGAGATCTCAGCTCAGCTACAGATTTCTTGTGTTACTATTATTTGCGTTTCAATAGAATGGGGATGTCACCTTCTCTCTCTCTGTGAAATCAGAATACTTTGCTCTTTGTCAACTACTTTTCATGTACAAAGTGCTTTATGTGATGGCAAATATTAGTATTTCCACTGTACAGTACAGATGGGGCTGCTGAGGCAGAGAGAAGCAAACTGACTTGCACATTAGTCATGCTGCAGTTCAGTGGCAGAACTGGAACTATAAACACCAGCCAGTGCCCTATACCCTGGATTGCACAAAGGGGATTGGAATACTTAGCATCCTCACTGACTGCAGTGAGGTTAGATTTCTTAACGTTTGTGAAACGCCACGATCAACAGTCCAAGATGAAAAGTGATCTAGAAATACATTGTATTATCATATTTCTGAATCCTCGCGCAGCTTTGCCAACATCCTTCAGTTCTGATCTCCAACCACCTTTGCTATTACAGCCCAGGTCCCTGATAAGCAATACCTTCGAATCATGTCAAATTGCACAATGACTTTGTGATGTGCACAAAATCTGAACTGGAATGAAACCCGCCCTCCCCCCAACTCATTTTCACTTATGAGTTAAGTAGGATTTGAGCTTAGATCTCTAGCATGTTAATCCTGTGCATGCGGTTATCTCCAGGGATTTTTAGACCTTATTAAACTGCATTATACTTCGTGGAACAGGACATGGTACATCAGTAAGTCTGCTTTTTTAAACTAACTAAACACATTTCTCTGTTTTTTTAAGAATATACAGCGACTGAGTTTTGTGACTGGCAGTTGTTGGAGCAGCTCCAACAACAATTGATATTGAGAAGCCAGCAATGCTAAAAACTAATTTAAAATGCTGAGGGCCCAACTGAAGTCAATGGGGTTGTGTCAGTAACAGAGAAGAGTTTGGCCCTGGAAATCCGCTGGCAAACTAAACTTTGCAGAGTAATGTAATGGAATGAGGGGCCTAGCACACCCAACAAAGACCTCTGATAGCTCCATATGAAATGGAAAACCCAACAGTGGGTTACCAGAATGCATCACAAGATTTGGGGTGGGAGGGTCTGATTGGGTTGAGCTCCTTACTAATTTCTCATCTTTTCCTTTCCTTAGAAGTAAAACCCCCCAAATCCTTATTCACTGAATCCTAAAAAAGTGTGCTGGTTTCGTCTCATCTTACCACGTAACTCCTTGCTGTAAACTGTAAGAAGATTATTCCCACCACACTAGCTCTTTTGCATAATGGGGATTTTTAGGCAATGTTTTGATGCATTATTCTCTTCTCTCGTGAAACCTCTGCATACTTTCCCTGATGGTAATATAAGTCTTGTTCCAAAAGGCAACAGCTTTATCTCCATTTCTTCCTCAGAGTGGATGACCGCAGCTAAGCAGGCTATCCTCAGTGTCTTTTGCTTTGGCCAGTGCCTCTCAAGGAGGCCTTGTAGATGATGTGCTTTGGGCTTGGAGAGGTGGCCGTGAGTATCACTTACTAGGTTCAATGGAGATTTCCTCAATGGCCTGTGAAGCCGTGGAAGAACCCACCTGCCTGCCCTGAAGGCCCAAGAAGGAGGAAGGATATTCAAGGAAAACTCTATTCATTTTACAGAGCTCAAGTATCAGGCATGCCCAGGATATATAGAGCCCACAGTGTTATTTTTACAGAGCCACTTTCTTGACTACAAAAATAGGTTTAAAAAAATATCACAGAGCTGTGTGCTAAAGATCACATGAAACTAGAGGAGGGAGCATACACCAGGAAAAAAAATATTGTGGAACGAATAAATGTAGGATCCTTAAGACTATCTTACCAGGTTTCAATAGGGTTCAAGACCAGGAAAGGAAAACCCCAGGCATGCTCAGATATCTAAGCATCACCAAAACCAAACAATAAAATGAAAAAAACCCAACTGCAGAGATTTCTACTTTTTTCCCCCCTAAATGAAGAATCATTATAACTGCTCTTCTCTGCCCTTCTAGGAGTGTCAGCTCTATGACTAAGCACTGTCCCCTGGAGCTGACTTCAGAAATAAGGATGTGTAACATCCAAAGCACTGTGACCAGGAAGAATTCTAGGAAACTGCTTTCAGGGGATGGGATGATGTGTCATATGCTGCCATGTTGTACTAATGACTCACTGACATCTCAGAAGGATTACTTCACTTATGAAATGCCAGTTCAGTACAGATCAGTGAATGAAACCCCCCTGGCAGAATGCATGGGAATTCAGCACAGAACAAGTCTCCTGCTAAAGTCCTGCCCATAAATTTCCCAGGAACTTTTTCTGGATGGATCAGAGACCTGTGAGTAGTTAAGAGAATAAACACATCAACTGCAACAAGAAAGATGGGATAATGGTATAGAAGAGAGCAAGGCATCCACACTGCCACCAGCATTATCCAAATTTCTTTGACTCTTCACAGCTGTAAACAGACACAATGATCCCTGGGTATGACAACAGTCCATTATCCGAAGGATTAACCTTCCCCTTGCTGGACTGAGCTTCTGCTTCTATGATGGAGCCCTAACCTTACCTTATAGACTGATCAGACTTACTAAGCCAAGCAGAATGCCAAGGAGAACTTAGATGGCTACAAAAATGATTAGTGGTGGTACATCAAGGGGCACTCTTTTCTCTTGGTCAGGACTATACCAAACCCCCAGCATGGTACGAAGGAGCCATTTGCGGCTGGAGTTGTTTGAATGAGATGTACCACTGAGTTCCTGGTGAGTTGTGTCAATTAAAATTCTTATGGCACTTTAGGAACAGTGGAGTATCAGCATTAGTATCTTGGCTAGGACAACTACATTCTGTCCATCTTTATTCTCTGTAGTTGCAACTGAACATGGCACTTGGCACTTTCTATTCTAAACCAAAATATACAGTTGCCACATGCAGTTCAAACACAAGCACTTTCCACCTCAGAGTGGCTGAATTTCAGTGATTGCCAAAATGATTCCCCGCTGATAAAGTTTACTGTTTGCTTTGGGGATTTCTCAGTGGAAATCACTATGTAAGTATCAGTGATTATCATCATCCCCATTGTTATTTTTTCTGATGTGACTGTTATAGGGATGACGGGCCTGGACTCATTTGTATGTCTGCAACCGGCAACCTGTCACACACTACAGTTTATAATGAAAACTACACTATTAATATTTCCTCTCCTTATTTCCCCCCAGGCATCTGTCTTCTAAATCACCTAAGGAAACTCCCCTCCCCCACTTTCACCCTGCAGTCAAAATTCAACATGTCACCCAAACTGGAAAGCAGCAGCTAGTAATGATGCCCAGCTGAGCTGTGTTCAATCTTATGGCTCTTGGAATCAGACAAAACAGCAGAGTGGTTAAAAAAGAAAAAAAAAGAAAGAAAGAAAGAAAGAAAGAGCGAGAGATTGAGACCTTCTCAGTGCCAGCATTCGAGCTGCTATGGTAACAATTTGCAACTACAGCAAGAGCAACAGAAATAAAGAGAAAAAGGAGGTCTTGGCACTTACATTTACTCACTGTCCAGACTGACACAAACCAACTGTAACTAACAGAGCACCAATAATAGTTGGAATTTACGTAGCACCTTTTATCTGAAGATCTCAGAGTACTTTGTAGACACTTTCAAGAATAGCAGCCGTGTTAGTCTGTACAGTATCCGTAAAGAAAGCGAGGAATACTTGTAGCACCTTAAGAGACTAACTAGTTTATTTCAGCATAAGCTTTCGTGGGCTATAGCTCACTTCATCTGATGCATAGAATGGAACAGAAGATGCATTTATACACACAAAGAAAGAAAAAGAAAAAAATTGTACATTAGCATACCAATTCTAAGAGGGCTGTTAAATGTGGATGGTCCATTATCACTAGGAGAAAAAAAACAAACACCTGTTACCTCAGCTGAAGGTGGAGCCTTTCATTGCTTTGGTGAGCTCCACCATCTTAGTTATCAGATAGGCCACCCCTTTTTATTCTGGGGCACAGCGTTCAGCATTTTTGTCCCCACTCCTAGCCCTACCCCATTGTTTACTTTCTCCCCCTTAGTTGTCCTCTGTACCTTTGTGGCCCCTTCCCTCTCCCCATGGGGGAAATTCCATTGTACTTTCAGGGTCTCCTACAGAGGTCAAGTAGGTTCATCCTCTTCACCAGTACTAAATTCACTTCAGAAAAACAACAACAGCTGTTTTCACATCATGTCTAAGCCAGAGAACCAAACTTACCCTATGCTAGTGTGCAATACAGACAAACCTTGGATATTGTATAAGGCCAAGCCCCGAGGTCCTCACTCAGTTTATACATGGATAAAACTCCCACAGAAGCAAGGAGTGAGGCTACCTTTGGAGTTCTCTCTCCTTGGAGGAGTCTCAGAATAGAAGTCTAGCAACATTCGTGGTACATGGAATATATCTTTCAATTTAGCTGTTCATTAGCAGTTTGTGGTGGTCCTGCTTTACACTTTAATCTCAGTATGAAAAAACCTACCAATATAGGGTAACTGAATGGGGTAATCTGCAGTAATAAAAACAGAATTAATGCTAATAATAATTATTATTATTAACATCCTGTTATGTTCAAGAATAGCAGTATCCGTAAAGAAAGTGAGGAATACTTGTAGCACCTTAGAGACTAACTAGTTTATTTCTTATGTTGAAATAAACTAGTTAAACTTATGCTGAAATAAATTAGTTAGTCTCTAAGGTGCTACAAGTATTCCTCGCTAACATCCTGTTGTAAAGCAAATCAGAATGGGCTAAATCCTGAAGACCTCGCTCAGTTCTTATTCAGTCCTTCCTTAGGCAAAACGTTCATGGACTTCATTGGGAATTTTGCCTGCAAAAGGAATGAATAAAACCTGCATAAGGACCTCAGCATCTGACTGACTGTGTATACGTAATCATGCACAAACAACAAGATGTTTGTCTAATGGTTAAATAAGAGAAAACCTAATTCAAATATAGGAAGGATTTGTAGACAACAAAAACTCTCCAAAAGAGATAAACTCAAGGTTCAGATGAGCTCATTCTTCAAGTCTGGGTTCTACAAGAACCTCTCCTGGTTGGACAATAATTCCAGTCACATTTATGAATCAAAGGATACTAAAACTTTGATTGGTTATTTCAAAGTTCCATAAGTTTATCCTCAGGTCATCAGCTGACATGTAGGTTTCATAGTCACTGTTTACAGATATGGAATTGATGTGATATGTGTGGGCATTGGCAAATACTCTTCGGGGAGTGGCCTCCACCATTAGATCCATGGGCCTTAGTACAGGGACCTGGCAAGAGAAGGAACAAAAGCAAGGCATTAGGAAAACAAAATATAGTTTCAGCATTAAAAGTGATCTCATTGCAACTTCCAGGTCAGTATATTTGGCTAATATTCAAACAATCTCACCTACAGTTGAGTTAATCCAGGGCACCAAACATTTATGGGGAGATCAGATTGTTCAGTGACATGAATTAGTTTTTGCCTCTAGAATGGAATCTGATCTAGATCAGGGCAGTCTGATAAATTCTGTCTGATAGTTGTTTGGGGTCTTGTGTGAAACACGTTGGTGGTCGCAGCCCAGTTCTTAGTGGACAACTGTAACCGTTTATGTAATCACATAAACCACCATTTCAACTGCCACTAACCGGCACTCTTGTGCTATCTTTAGTCCCCAGGGATTTAATCCTGCCCTTATCACTAACACAAATTAATTTAAGCCCCTCATTCCTCATAATTTTATACATTAATATATGCAGTAGAATGACTGAACAGTAGGAAAAACAGATGTAGAAATCTCTTATATTTGGAGGAAAGATATTGTTCTGGTTAGGTTTGAGCACAGCACTGAAAGGCAGGTACTCAAATTCTAATCCCCATGCTGGCAATAATTCCCTCTTTGACCTTAGTCATGTCATTTAACCTTTCTGCCTCAGTTTCCCCATTTGAAAAAAGGAGATATTAACACTTACTAATTCACAGGGTTGTTGGGAGGATTAATGAATTTTTTGAACATCGAAGGTCTAGCATACCTGCAAAATTGTTGGCTTTTTTTTAAAGATACAATTTTCTTTAAGTGCAGTACTCTGAACTTTTATTATGGCCCCAATCCTGCTATCAGTTCCACATGGATGGACTCCTTCCCTGCAGTTCTGTGCTGGCACAGGAACTCGTGTTTACAGGCTCAGACCTCTCAATATTAACCCTTTCTTCCAAACTACTGCTAGAATGCTGCTAAAGCCAGGCACTTATTCTTATTGCAAAATGCAAATACACAAAAAGGCAAAAAATTAAGAAGACCACTAGATTTTCTGTAGATATTTTCATTATTTGTTGATTAAACCTTCCCTTCCCCCAATCAGCAATTTCTTTATTCTTGATTATTTAAAAAAAAGTATTATTTTAAGGAAACCCATGTCAGCATAAATGACTGCCCTTCTCCCCACTTTATGGTAAAATAATGGAATTGGGAGAGGGAAAGAGAGAGGAAAACAGAAAGACTGCTGGAGCAGAAGGGGAAAAAAACTAACTGATCTATTTTTCCTTGTATGGTTTATTAACCATAACCCACGTAAATCAGTGAATGAATTGATATAGCCAAAAACTGTGTACGCAAAGAAGGACGTAAGTAATATATGTAGACATAATACTCTTAAGGCAACTTAATACAATAGAAAGGTGTCAGTCTGTGCTTCCTTTTGCCAATAACCCATTCCCTCAAGCTACTTCATTACTGTGTGTATTATCCGTATGCTGCCCAAAGAGATTTCCCATGGCTGGGGATAGGGGTATGACAGCCAGGATCAAGTGACACTAGAACATAGGAACTGCCAGTTCAGAGCCTGAGCTTAATGTGATGAGCCTGCTTTCTAATTCAGCCTGACATATTCAATGATGCATCATTTGCTGTTGAAGGACTTTGCTCAGCCATCTGGGGACACAGTCTAGCATTTTGCCCAGAGACGGCAGGAAGCAGGCTGTCATTCAGACTGTCAGAAACATGATGGTTTGCAAAGGTACAGAGTTCAACTGTTACACCAGGCCTCTCTGGAAACAAAAGTAAATAAATAAAAGGCTTTGGCATAAGATTTCACTCAACACAACACTGATATGCAGTACAGTCACGTATTGACTGTCATGCCACCCGCCCAAGCCACACACAGGTGCCTATCCCCAAAGCCTGCAGTAATCACTGCAATACCAGCATTGGTAGGTATAGGTCTGTTTTATATGGCAGCTTCTTGCACCCTGAGAGTGAAGTGACAATATCCTCAGCCAATAAACATCTCAGTTTTCTAGTACAGAGCCAAATTCTGGGGACTCTACTCAATTTTCACTCAGGGAACGTCTACACTAAAAACTGAAGTCCTAGGTGGTCTTACAGACACTACAGTACTTACCTGTGGCGGTGAATGTCCACACTACCCTCCTTGGGTCAGTGATGCGCATCCTTACTAAGACCTAAGAGAGGCAGTGTGGGGAACTGCCCTAAAGGCTTCTGGCGAGTTGCTCCCCACCCCTCAGCTCCCTGTTCCTCAGTGGAAGTTGCGGGACTGCCTGGGGCTTCTTGCCTCCCTCTTTCCTGCTAGGAGTGTGGGGAAAGCAGCCTGGGGCTTCGACATCGGGGAGTGGGTTCCAGCCATCTGGGCTCCTTGTCCCAGCTCGGAGTGGTATCCTATTGCCTGGGCTACTCACCTTGGTGCCCAGCCAGGAGCAGGTCCAGTCGCCCAGGCTCCTTGCCCTGGCTCCCAGCTGGGAGCTGGGCTGCACAGCTCTGCAGGAGGGCAGCTGGACTTGAGCTGCCTGGCTTTCTTGTCAATCTCTGCTGGAGCCTCAAAATTGACAAATAACTGTGTCTACACAGACACTGCATCGCCAATGTAAGCCCTATGCCTCTCCTGGATGTGGAGTTATTATATTAGTGTGGTAGGGCACTAACAGCCACAGGAGCAAGGTTATAGTGTAGACACTCACATAGTTAGGTCGACATAAGCAGCCTCATGTCATCTTAACTGTGTAGTGCAGACCTTCAGCATGCTGTTGTCACAGTCTCGATGGACTGTAGTGACTATTACATTTTGTGTAAGGGATACAAGATCTGATGGATGAAGGCAGGTTTTTTTCAGCGGTTACAACTGCAAGGATCTGCATCTAACATGCAAAGGTGTAACTGCCCATGCACATGTCATTCGAACATACTGTTACTTGGTTTGTAGGTGCAACTGCAGGCTTCTGCTTGAGGTAAGCCAGCACTGGAACCTTGAATCTGAACCTCTTCCAAATCTGATGCAGGATCAGGTCAGATTTGCCTTCCTGAACTCAAGCCCATCCATAAGGTTTTGGTTTGCAGACAGAGCTAAACTCCATTCAAGATGTTGATGGAGAACAGCTGGCAAGATTTGTGAGATGAATTATCTGAAACTGAACCTAACCCTGATTCAATCTCAAATCTACTTCCCAGCCCCATCCTAATCCGGAGCTGGAACCAAACACTGTCTCCCTGGCCATATTTAGTTTCTGGAGGCAAAGTTGGTTCACATGCATATTTCAGGGTGCTTAGTTGTATCTGCCATTGAAAAATCTCACCCATAATTTTTGGGCTCACTCACTGGCATAGGGGAGTTCCCAATGGACAATGAGGCTGCATAGCTTCCCTCCCAAAAGCTACTGGCATAGGTAGTCTGTCAGCTGTGGGAGGGAAGTGGCTGGAGTTTATTGCACTCCTGCTATCCCCAAATGGAATATGGGCCATATGGGACTGTTGCCAGATGGTACAAGTTATAATGGATCCCAGGCTATTCTACCCTGTGATGCTGCAGAGAATCAGGGAATTGTAACTGGTTGTTGGTTCTCGACCTTTCCCTTTATCCTCTCCTGGGCTACTCTAGGAGACAATCATTGGGGAAGGGAGCCATCCTTTTCATAAATAAGACGAGGAAGACTTTGTAGCACCTTAGAGACTAACCAGTTTATTTCTAAAGGTGCTACAAAGTCTTCCTCATCTTATTTATAGATACGGACTAACACCGCTGCTAATCTTAAACCTTTTCATACTGCTTCTTTAGGTGCGGACACAGCTGAAGTGCTGGTCTGTTCTTGGGTTCCCGAGAATGGAGCTAGCAGATCTACACTCTCCTCCCTGCCCTGCAATGCAGCATGCAAGCAAAGGAAGTGGTGTTCTTGGGGTGCCAGAAGCAGCAGTGGGAGGTGATGGCCATACTACTTCTTCATAGCAACAGAGCTGATTCAAGCACTTCAGCTAAAAGTGTCACACAGGAGTGTACTTTCAATTGAGAATCAAATCCACATTTTCTTCTTAATACACTGTCCTTAAGCACTGCAACCCCTAGCTACTTGGAATTTGCAGCTGAAGACATTTTGCACAGGGAAATGGTGAATTTTCTCTTTCCACCATCACTTATGTTCAAATATTTATTTGAAAATGAGGCCTTTATACCCTTTGTTATCAATGGGGATAAAGCAAAGGAAAAGGATTCTTGGATTTTTCAAAGTGAAAGTGGGCTGTTTGCTTTAGCCAAGAAACAGGTGCAGAATCAAAGTAATTTGACTTGGACTGCTAGAAAAATTTATAGCAAACCACTAACCAAAGAATCACAGATGGAAAAGATCTTCTGTCTAGTCCACCTCAGGGGTGTGACACAGGTTTGTTCTTGGCTATATATTTTCTAATATGCTGTCTAGTCAAGGTTTAAAAGGTCTCAAACTATACAGCTTCCAACAGTCCCTTTGGGACTCTACGCTACAGTCTAACAGACCTCCTTATTACAATTCTGCTTAACAATCAACAAATGCAGAGAAATGATGGTCTAAAGTAACTTAACAGCACTGCAAACTACCCTGCATTCTACAAAGATCTGCTACACTGAATCAGGCATTGAAAAAGAGCATTAGAGTCACCAGAAACTAATGCACGAGGCAATGAAATTGCTCAGAATTGCAGCACTTAGCAAGTGTTAACTGAAACTGGCTACTAAAATGACTAGTCACTTGGTAGCAATTAAAACTTTTGTTCTTTTTAAACATACAACCTTCCTGTTGGATGGTTTAAGCAGAGCCTAACTCCTATTAGTATTGTCATGACAATTTTGAACAATATAGAAAACTCCTAAATGCATTTCTGATTCAATTACTGAACTAACCCGAAGGGCAATATCTGGTAGTATATATACACATTATTAAAGGGTAATTCAGTGTAACAAACCGAATCAAGTACATACAAAGGCTGTAACATAAAATAAACCAGTAACAAATTAAATCACTTTCTATTTTTGGGAGGAAGAATGCCAGTCCCTTTTCATTTAAAAAAATGTGTCTTTTTTTTTTTTTGGATTTTAAAGAAAGGATCCCCCAGCACACGGAGCTGATCAGACTCGTTTGATACCCACACCACAGTCAATCTTTTTCTCCTTGTCTAGAGAAGGCTTCTCCTTTCCAGAGTTAATGAAGCACTAATCCTCTCTTGAGCTGTAAAATTCATTTTCTCCATGGTTCAGTGGCGGATGTGGTTCAAAAAGCAAGGGAGCCAACCTGCCTTGGCCCCTTCTCACACAACAGAATTGCTTTTTTTTTTTCCAAATTCAGTCTACTATCAAAAAGATCACAGCAGAGTTAATCCGATCAGCGTAACTGTCATTGTTTTATTAGTTCCTTCCTTCATTCTCATCAGGTTTCTGCTGTTTTGTGTGGGTGGTACAATGATGTGCACAACATTCTACTCCACTCTTGGAAAAAGGCATAGTTTTGCCTATATTGTGAGAGGATGGACATAGCTCAACTGGAATCCCTTCCATGAGTAACATTGTATCTCTCACCCTCCATCCCCAGCAGTGTTGCCAAAGTTTGAGTCAATAATTGGTAATTATCTTAAATCTCCAGTTTCAGGAGTCACATGAATCCATGAAAGCTCAAAAGCCAAAATGTCTACATGTTGGCATGAAATAGCGGAGAATTCTTAAGTCAATCACATGATCAGAGAACAAGCATGGTTGCCAATATTGTGACAAAGGCCCAGAAGGAGAGGCACCAAACATTTATCCATGGAAGAAACTTAAAATGCGGCAGGATTTCTTTTTCGGAGGTAAGCATCTCTCTTTCAGAATTCTTTATCTTAACCACACAAATGAGCAGATATCCAAATTATGTGGAACACAGGGAATTTTGGGGTTAAAATGAATAAGGGTGTGAACTCTGCATGGGCACAAAAAGAGCTCTGGGACCCTGAAAGAGTTAACCTCACTGACTGCACTTGGGAAGGGTGTGGGCCAGCTGAAGGGGATGGACTCAAAAAGAGGAGAGAGAGCAGCTCAGTGGAAAGGAGGAGACCCATGGGGAGGATGTAGTGAGTGCCCTCTCTCTCCGCAAAGGGGCCCAATGGAAGGCTAAGAACTCTGGAAGGGCAGGTCTGCTCCTGAGGTGAGCCTGAAGCCTGAGGGATGATCAGGAGCTGCTGAGTGAGGACAGCCTGTCTGAAACCCTGTGAAGGTAAAGAACTGTGCCAGACCTAGACTGTGGAGTGGAGTGGGGCACAAGAGCTTGAGGACAGGTGGGAGGCCAATGCATTATAGCAGAGGCTGACCTGTGAGGGAGAGAGATTGGCCAGGTTAGCCTGACTGGGGCTGAAGATTCAATTGTTCTTGGGGTGGTTGTTTTTTTTGGCCTGGTTAAAACAACTCTGTCACCTTAGATGGAATGGACTTAAATGTGACCCGGCTGGAGAGCTGAATTGTGAAAAAGGTAGAGGACCACAGGGCTGGAGTGAGTGTCAGCAGGGGAAACTAGAAAAGACTGAACTAACACAGCACCCAAGCCATGAGGAGGTACTCTAGTAGTGAGTCCACTCTTCCAAAGAGACCAAAACAGCAGCTCAAACCAATGGCCTTCAAATATATACTGCCAGAAGGGACACCACCTCTCAGGGAGGTACTGCATTGCTCCTATTTTACAGATGGGGAAATGGAGGAAAAGATCATTTCAGTGACTTGTGCCAGGTCAAAGAGAGAGTCAGTACCAGAGCCAGTAGTAGAATGCACTGAGTCAGTGTCAGAGCCAGGAGTGGAATTATGTCAAACGAACCAGATAGCTTTCTTTGACAAGGTAACAAGCCTTTTGAATGGGGGGGGGGAGGCGGTAGACGTGGTATATCTTGACTTTAGTAAAGCTTTAGATACGGTCTCGCATGAGCTTCTCTCAAACAAACTAGGGAAATGCAACCTTGATGGAGCTTCTATAAGGTGGGTGTAAAACTGGTTGGAAAACCATTTCCAAAGAATAGTTATCAGTAGTTCACAGTCACGCTGAAAGGGCATATCAAGCGGGGTCCCACAGGAATCAGTTTTGGGTCCAGTTCTGTTCAATATCTTCATCAATGAGTTAAATAATGGCACAGAGTACACTGATAAAATTTGTGGATGATATCAAACTGGGAGGGGTTGCAAGTGCTTTGGAGGATAGGATTAAGATTAAAAATGATCTCGATAAACTGGACTCCTTGAGAAATAGTCTGAAAAATGGGATGAAATTCAATAAGGACAAATGCAATGTACTCCACTTAGGAAGGAACAATCAGTTGCACACATGCAAAATGGAAAATGACTGCCTAGGAAGGAGTATTGCAGAAAGGGATGGGGGGGGAGGGGGTCAGAGTGGACCACAAGCTAAATATGAGTCAACAGTGCAACACTGTTGCAAAAAAAGCAAACACCATTCTAGGATGTTTTAGCAGGAGTGTTGTAAGCAAGACCCAAAAAGTAATTCTTCTGCTCTACTCTGCCCTGATTAGGCCTCAGCTGGAGTATTGTGTCCAGTTCTGGGCGCCACATTTCAGGAAAGATGTGGACAAACTGGAGAAAGTCCAGAGAAGAGCAACAAAAATGACTAATGATCTAGAAAACATGACCTATGAGGGAAGACTGAAAAAATTGGATTTGTTTAGTCTGGAAAAGAGAAGACCGAGAGGAGACATGATAACAGTTTTCAAGTACATAAAAGATTATTACAAAGAGGAGGGAAGAAAATTGTTCTCATCTTATCCTTAGAGGTTAACGAGAAGCCATGGGCTTAAATTGCAACAAGAGAGATTCAGGCTGGACATAAGGGAAAACTTCTGAACTGTCAGGGTGGTTAAGCACTGGAATAAATTGCCTAGGGAGGTTGTGGAATCTCCATCGCCGGAGATTTTCAAGAGCAGGTTAGACAAACACCTGTCAGCGATGGTCTTGGTAGCACTCAGTCCTATGAGTGCAGGGGACTAGACTAGATGACCTCTTGAGGTCCCTTCCAGTTCTACGATTCTTGATTCCCCATGCCTGGCTCCATCTCACCATAAAGTAATTTCAATACCCACTGTACAGGGCAGTTTGCTTCGTTTCTTAAATGCATTTGGTACTGGCCAACACTTTTCTTAAATTGGAAAGTCCTATGTCAACACAGTGATGATCATGGGCTCAGATCTGCCACAAATGGAAATCAATTATTTAGAAGCTTTAAAACAACAGGGAAGAGCACTAGTTCCCTTATGCGAGCAAATACAAAGTGGCAATGGTGGGCTGGTGGCTTGCCTCCATTTTAACACTATGTGGATGTTTGAAAAATTCAGTGGTTTGCAAGAGGCCCTCCAGTCATTGTGGCAAATTCACAAAACCACAGGAGACCTAAAAACTGTCTGGCTCATGTGCTTTGTGTAAGCAATCTGGTGGGCTAAGTCACAAACAAGAATAGCATGGCCCATCCCATGCATTTTAAGTGAACAAAAACTTGGGCCTTACTGTAAAAAATACGTTAAAGGAATAAATCACACTACTAGCAAAATCACACAGGAAATTGCACCATCCTCATTACACATTTATAAATAAAGGAGCGTATGTACCACATTTGCGAGAAATTAAATGGTTTGATATTTCACTTCCATTCTTTTTCTATTTTCTATGGAAAGAAAGACAGCCCTTGCTGACAAAGAAGCCAGTGCCTCCCTGGAAACAGTGTCATGAACATGTGACAGTTTCGGATTTGATTTAGGTTGTACTTTCAAGAGAAGACAGGGTGATCTAGTACTTAGGACACTGAACTGGGAGTCAGGAGACTTGCATTCTAATCCCAGCTCTGTCACTGTCCTACTATGTGACCTTGAGCAACTCACTTCACTTCTCTGTGCCAGTTTCCCTTCCTACCCATAGATTATATGTTTAGAGTATAAGCTTACTATGAAATTGTATGGTGCATAGCACAGTGGGGTCCCAATTTTGTTTGGGATTTCTAAGTACAGCAGTAATACAAATAACATTCATCCACTGCAACGTGCAACTCTTCTGCTTTTTACTACATTCACAAATCTTCATGAAAAATGTCACTGCTCCTTGGCGAAGTTTGCTGAACCCATATAAATTATGGGATATGCTGATCCTGTCGGTAGATAGGTGATTTTAAAACCTTTCCTAGACATGAAGACAAGCTCTGTGTGGCTCAAAAATTTGTCTCTCACCAACCCAAAGTTGGTCGCATAAAAGCTATTTATTCACCCACCTTGTCTATCTGATTTTAAAAGTGACAGACTTCTAAATATTCAGATTTATTTATGTTGGCAGAAGGTGAGGTTCTGCTCTTAGTGACACCGGCATCAATCTAGAGTAACTTCCTGGAAATCCTTGTAACTATGGGGGTAACTCTGGACTTACACCAATAACTGCAAGCAGAATCTGGTATGGCTGGTAACCATTTACAAAAAATCCATACACAATATAGCTACCTAAATGAAGCGGCTCTCTGGCCAATGGCTACCAAACCTCCTTATCTCAGCTGAGGTAATGCAGTTATTACCTGTTTTAAATGTAAGGAAATAAATGCAGCATCTCAGACACCACTGAGTAATAACTGTAATGTTCACTTCTTAGTGACACCTACTGCAGTCAACTTTGTATGTATAATAGCACTTACCTGTGAAGTAACCTATGATACTGAAAATAAGTCTTAGATATAATTACATTGGATTAACTCTGATACATGAGGTGAGCTCCCACTCAGCCAGTATTTGTTGCAGGTCACCATGTGAAAATCAAAAGTAAGCCTATCAACTTTAGTGGGTTTACTCCAGAGTGACACCTGTGTTACTAAGAGCAGAATTTAGCTCAAGATTGCAAGTGAGGGAAGAATCTGGCCCCAGAAAATTAGCGATACTGAAGTTCGCTTTTGTAACGCACACTAAATCTAATTGTTTATTTACAACAAAGAAAATATCATCCAGCCAGATGGGAGTTAGAGGGCAGCACTAGTTCTTTGGGGCCAAACCCTGAGAGGTGCTGACCGTACTCCATCAAGAGCACTTCTGTGCACTTGGTCCTTGATTTTTATTTTGTAATTCCAAAAGCACGTTCTGTGCTGTCAGCAGCAGAAATAATGGGCCGACGCAGCCTGGGGATTCATATTTTGCAGACAGAATACGCATCAAAGACTATTTTCATGGCAGACTTACAATTTCACGCTCTCTATGACTTTGCCTTATTGAGCCTCTCTCGTGAAGTGAGAAAAGATACCTTTCCGTGTGAAGATAAACTTGCTATCTAATTACCAGTCCATGTTGCCTATAATTCTGCTGGTTTCATCTGTTTTCCCTAGACATTTCCATCCCCTCTAAACATTACATTTACACTAATGCTATATCTTCTGTCATTTATTACTTGGGATTTTTTCATGTAATCAAATGCAAGGACAGAGACGTACCAACACATCAAATATTCTTAGGTTTGTCAGGGAGCAGAGATCCTGCACTGAATTAAACTATGATGGGCTGTCCCAGCAGGATATGAGTTATGCTAAGAGAGGAGAGAGATGTTCAGCAGGCTTAGGAATTCTGCTAAGGGGACAGCTACTGTGAAGCTCGCTCATGCAAGCCACTGCAAACTCCAACTGAAGGTGGCCTTACTCGGGCCCATTCCTTTGAGGTGTGGCGCTTTAGCAAGAAATGGATGGGAGTGAGGACTGAGGCCTCGGATGAGCTGGATGCTGGAGTGGAGGCTGCTCAGCCCGTGGCAGGATTAGGAGTGGAATACGGAGTGCAGAACTGTACACAGCAACCTGAGAATGCACAAAAGGACAAAATCTCCTCTCTGAAGGTGCCAAACAGCAAGCAGACCAGAACAAGGCAGTGAGCAAAGTGTCCAGGGCCAGAGTCCAACATTTCTGATGTCACATTGTCTCCTAGTGGTCCCCGGGTGGGATCTCATCATTAAATAGAAGAGGAAAATCCCTCTGCCAACATCCAAATTGGATAAAACAAACCAACAAAAAAAGAAATAGGAGAAAGGATGGAGCCAGGATATCAGCACCTGCCTCCCAATTTACAGCATTCTATCAAATACTCAGACATAAAGGAACAATTTCCTAACATTTAATCTTTCATATTATGTTTAAAAGAAAGGAGACAGGAAATCTAAATGTCCATTCCTGGCTCTGCCACTGACTCGCTCTGTGCTTTTGGGCAAGTCACTGCATCTCTCTGCCTCAGTTTCCCCATCTATAGAACGGGGATAATGATTCCTACCTATCTCACCTGGGTGCTAGGTGGGGTAACTTTAAATCATGCTCTGAAGATGCATTATTCTTCCACTTACAGATGGGGGCTGGAAGAAATTCAGATTTAGATAAATTTTAATAGAACTTGTTCTCATTTCAAGCTGGCCACCTGAGCCTGGATGATAGATGCGAGTCTTTTGATATGCTCTTTACTCTCCATCAGACAGTAGCAGTGCACACAATAAAGACGGTAAAGCCGATGCCGCTGAGCAGAAGAGGGAGTATGTTTGCTTTAATGAATGTGCTTAGCACTTCTTGACAGACCTGCCAGCAGGAGTCCTGCTGAGCATTTCAATTACCATTTCACTATAGAGAAGATTCCTGGCACACCGAATTGCTCCAGCACCAGCACGCAGGCAGGTATTCAGAGCACACCCACAGCTAATGGAATCAGAACCGGCTGAGAAGAAAAAATAAAGCAATGTTTCATTGTTTGCTAAGACCCAACCTCCTGCGATATAGCCTAATGCTCCACTGCAGCAACAGTATAATACATCAGGGGCGGGGGGAGGATGGGTGTGTGGTAGAAAGGCTAGGTAGGCATATTGGAACACTGCTCGCATGCCCTGTGCAGGCTCCAAGAGCTCCCACTCCTCCTTTTAGTCTGTGTTCTCTGGGGTGCTCTCTGAACAGAGTGGAAAGGATCATTTTCTTCATTGCTGTGTTACACCTACACAGAAACAAACCCCAACAGAGAACTTCACTGGAACCGTGCTTGGAAAAAATGTGTCTCACACAGAATGAAGCTACTATTCCCGTGCTCTTGGGCAAGGTACCACCAACACCACTACCCTGATGGCTCCAGCAGAACGAATGCTTTAGTGAGAGGTTTAATGCAGTTAGCAGAGTGCCAGACATGCTCTGGACAGGATCTTTACCACGGAGAATCCTTCATACCCTGAGGTTCTTTTCTTTCGCTCTAAACTTCCACGCCAGCCCCAGAGCTAGACTGCTGGTGCGCTCAGACAGGTGCACAATGGTTGGGAGAGGGAGCCCTATCCACATTGCACACACCCACTTGCTGGAGGCAGCCAGCATCCTGTTTGTGCTCTCAGAGTGATCCTGCATTATGGAAGCCAATGGGGCAACCAGGCTAGTGAAATTAAAAGTGCCCAACACATCAAACAGAGGAGGAATGGGCAGTCAGGACACGCTCCTGGCACCACTCCCTTTTGCCTCCCTTCCTCTCTCCAGCACGGGGGGAAGATCATGCTACTTCACATTAAAGTGGGTCTTAGTTACCATCGGTCTTCCCCAGGCAGAATGCCTTAAGCAATTACTGCTTGGGCACTACACTTCCCTTCCCTCCAATGCCTCAAATGCCAGCAAGGCCCCTGGCATGCCTTGAAAAGAAGCTTTCATTCATGCATTTTCCAAGGTTTCTTCCCCTTTGGTTCGCTGTTCTTTGACCCTCATGTTTCCTCTCTCTTTGTTGTTGCTGCTGCTGCTTTGACTTTATGCACCAGCAAAGTCTTACTTACATCGGCTGGATATTTCTACTGCTCAGTATCTGCCTTCATCCCACATATGGGATAAAACCCATGTTATTTACACAAGCAGCCTCCCTGAAGACAGCAGAATTTGGCCCCTAAACACTACTCTTAATGTCACCCCACATACAGGTTTTGTGCTCAATGCATTGCCCCCCTCTCCCTAAAGAATTCTCCTGCTCAATGGTCTGTTCTATTTGGACACCGTACCTATTTCCCCACATCTCCTGTTTTCTCCTGGCAACACTGCATCACGTAGGTCTGACGTTCTCACAGCCTTAACTGGAGCTGGCCAGAAAGTAAAAAACATCCTGATTCATGAATAAAAGCATTAAGTTTGGTTTTCTGTCATTCATGGAGTCATGTGATTTTTGGCAATTGCCAGGTATTGTTTGCTAATGCCAAAAATGCCATGACTCAGTGTGGGAACATTCATTCATTCCAAAATTCCTACCAAAGTGCCATTTTTTTTCATTCCTACCAAAGTGCCATTTTTAAACCAGGAAAAAAACAGTCAGTCATCCAATCAGAGAACAGAAACAGTACCTGTGACTTAAAGGACCAATCACACAATAAAGATAATGGATAGTTGAAGCAACCCATTTTCCAACTCCTTACAGGCCAAAATGTATTTGTCCCAACTACCAGGAAATACTTATGAATAAAAACCATACTCATGGTATCAGGATTAGTTTGCAAACTATACACTACCTTGTGGAGGTTACATTCATAGCAAGTATTATTAAAACAAAAATATAAACCATTCAGGATTTCTCATTTCCTGTGCACTCTAGCATAATATTTTTTAAGCTCAGAGTCCTTCTTTAATTATTAGAGTTATAGATGTAGAAACATTTTTACTATAAGTTTTGAAATGTGAGAAATTTAGTTACCTGGGCTAGAAAATGGAGCATTTTTATTACTTGAGGGTAAAGATCTGGAATTCTCAATCTCAGCTTTATAGACTGCTTACAATTTCATTCCCCTAAAGGGCATGATTCTTTCAAATGATCTTGCTCATATATTTTCCCATCCCAGAAGAGCCAATGTCACTTTAAACCCATCCACCAGATTTATAGTGTTTCTCTCTTCTGATAATCAGGGAGAATTATGCAAAGGCACAGTTGTGTTATCAAACACAAATTCACAGCAATCTAATTCCATTTGATAATTCTCCCTGGCACATTGTTTTTACAGTATGCCTAGACACAGATACTGACAGTGTAATTGCTATGGAAAAACAGAAGAATAGGAAAAAATTCTGGAAGGTCAATTCTGGTCATCAGCACTTCAAGCAGATTTTACAAATATTAAAATGGATAGATAATGAGTCTGCACTGGAGAAGAAAGAATCCAGCTCATGACCTGGGCAAACGAAGGGGATAAGGGGGAAGGGAGTGAGAAGAGAAGAAGAAGAAAGAAAAGAAAAAAAACCCTCCTTTTTTCTTTTCAGCAATCTGAAGAGTCAAATGGCCAGAGATCTAACTAACCCCTTCAGACGGCTTCCATGTTTTAATCTTGGTTCAATAAAGGATTAAGACTGGAAGGAAGATATTACAATTTTTATTTTACAAAATTAATTCAGCTGCTAAAAACACACAAACAACCAGAACCACTCAACTCTCAAATTACAAGTATGGATTTTGGTGTCCTGGTTGAATTCTCAAAGTGGGTAATTACATCTTCTACCTGCTGATACCTGAATCCTACCCTTGTGGCTTCAATTGTAAATAACACACTTCTTTATTCCTGAGGTAACAGCTAAACAAACAGCTGAGAATCAGTGACACTGGGGAATGCCACCGTGCCTCCTTTCCTCCCACCACATCTCTTTGTAAAGTGGACGTGCCATACCAGAAGATCTGGCCCTGACTTTTTTTCTTTATAAACTAACAGTATTTAATGAGCAACAAAAAGTAAGCAAGCCCTAAAGAGTGCACTCCATAGGACAAAAGCAAAATCCAGATGGTTGGCAGTGGATTAATAGAGTAATGGACTGTCCTCCTTGAGACTGTGTGTGTCAGTGTGAGTGATACTGTCCCACTAGGCCGAAAGAAACGAGACCACCTAAGATTGCATTTTGAGCTCAGCTGAGCATGCAAATACTGCACACTGAACTGTTTTAGAGCAATGTAGGTAACTAGCGCAAATGGAGAAATCTTTTTTTTCCAATTATTTTTGTTGCAGTGGTTTGACAATGATCTGATCATTTGAAATTGATTAGTTCTGCCACATGCATTTTATAGCACTTCATTATTTTTAAAAAGCCAAACGGTTCAAAATTACCCTGTTTGTCATTTAAATGATAATGTTTTTGAGAATGTAAAAAGAAATACAAATCTCTGTGCTGTGCAATAAATACTTTGACACCAGAGACAAAGCCACAGTGCAAGCAGCATAATAATTTTTATCCACAGCATCATTTTCTCCCCCTCCAGATTAAACTGCAGATGCTTGAAGTTGCATTCAGAGCTGTGCATAGTGTAAGGAATAAAGTACAAATTTTCCATGAAACTGTCCCCATAAGCCAAGGAATTTGCATGCTCTTGCAAGAAGGAAGCATTATTATATATGAGATTTTATGATAGATTTTGTTGAGGTTTTATTCAGAGATGGCTTCATAACAAAATGCCAGGAGGAGTAAATGCATGTGCTGACCATACCAGTGTAACAACTTTAACTTTGAGATTAACTAATCAAAAAGGGTCTATTCCCCCATCAATGTGGATGGATATATGGGCACAACTTTCATACATTTTTTTACAGGATTTTATTTTAGTGCTCCTGAAAAAAAAAAGGCTGGGTTGAGAGCCCTGGAGACTGAACTCGGTTTTCCACAGAAGAGGAAAGCAGAGATAAATGCAGTTCTTTTGTTCTCTGAACCACAACCCAAAGTGGAAGGATCCCCTCAAAGGATGCAGTGGTAGTTCCACCCACATTCAGACCCTGTTCTCTCCCGAGATTGCTAGCAAGCAGGAGGGCTGTGATGAAGTTTGGTGTTGCAGAAACTTGGCCTTTAGGGACTGCACCAAGACCACCCAACTCAGATCACATGCTACAGATCACTAACCCCCATCAGATAGAAATGATGTTCACTCATTATTAACCTGGAGTAGATTACAACTAGAGACCTCAGGCAATAGGCTCCTTGTCAAATTAATATCCCCTGACCAGCCAGCTGTTAAGAGCCCAGCCACTGTTAAAACATACTGAGCCAAGTTCAGTGGCAGAGGTACGAAAATATATGTAGGTTGCTTACAAGGATCTAAATCCAGCTTGGGATCCAAGGTGCAGAACATGCAAAATGAGCCAGGTTTAAGCCTTGGGCACAGTGAGATTGGGGGAAGAGGAAAGAATTTGTGTAGAGCAGGGAGCAGTTACAGCCACATATGAGGAAAAAAGTTTGAACAACTGCTTACAAAAATGAGGCTGCACTGCCGGATGGAATGCCCAGGTGGGTATCTCAGGGACAAATTCACTCCACTAAATAAATGGAATTGCATCTTTGGACCCCCTAGGCCACCACGGGTGGAGAGTGCTTGCAGAAGTACTAGAGGCAGTATCATTAGCAATAGCAACCCCCAGGGTCAGTTGAGTGCAACACCCAAGATTCGCCTAAGGGAATCCCATCTAATCCTCAGCCAGAATCATGGTGGCCTAGATGAGGGGACTTGAGTGAAGAATGCAGTAGACATCCCTAGACAGACCAAGGAGGAGAGGCTGGTGTGCCCTGGTAGGGAGAGCATGAGAAGATATGGTTCTGGCTGCACAGGAAGGCCGTAACAAAGGTACAATACATTGAAAAGAGGCTTTTCTTCAAGTGAAGATGCAAGTGAAACAGAAATGCGCAAGTCACTTCCTGCTGGCAGGCAAATATCCATCTCACTGTGATGGAGTAGCCAATAGTACTGTTTTATTTTAAATCTATTTCTTGTTCACCCATCTCACACGTCTCTCTAGATTAGCCAGACCTGCATTTTCATTGTTTTAATCGAACATACTTCTCATTTCTTCCATGGGCCCCAGAGGATTTCACTGGCAAAAGGGATACTTTCTGGTATATTTTAAATGTAGGAAAGGAGATTACATTCCTTCTAGAATAGGAAAACTAAACTGCAGCATCAAGCCAAATGAAACTAAAAGGCCCCATACACTCTTTGTACAGTCATGTGGACAGCTGGTTTGTCAGAGAGGTGTCCTACTCACAATGTTATTCTCCAGAGCAAGGATATCTTAAAATAAGAATCATTCTAATTTACCCATGCTATGCTAGCTTTCAGTAGCACCATTCTGCACACTTTTTTTTTTTTTTTTTTTTTTTTTTTTTTGAGGTAGAACCTGGGAATGAGAGATCTGGTCCAGAGAAAGTAAGAACCAACCATGGCCCACCATTTGTAAGGATACTTAATAGGTGTAATAAAAGAATACCCCCCAGAAGGAATGCTGCAACCAGCATGTCCTTTTGTTTAATGCAATGATGCCTTTGTTGTTACTGCTCTTAGATACAGCTTGGCTGTGTTAGTAAATGGCAAGGAAACAAATGACTCAGAAATTATACCAATGGACACTAATCTGTGTCTTCCCTCAGGATGGCAGGCTCTAGTCCCCTCTGCCTTGATCTTGGACAAAATCCTGTCTAAAAGGGGAACTGAAGACTTTTTAATAAGGTTCCACACTGTAGCCAACCTCAAAGATGTCTTATTTTTTTTGGTATCATATAGAAAATTGAGGTAGTGATTTATACGTTTCAAGCTTTTTTGACATGTGCTGTACCTTGGGTTTCTTCAAGGCTCAGAAAGTAATCGGAAGCTTATCTTTCCCTTTGTGTAATAGCAAGCTGTCAGCTTCCATGACCCTCCAAACAATTTAATAAATGACACTAAGGTTTCACCTCAGAGACAGAATGTCTTGATATTCCGGGTGTTCAGTCAGGGCCAGTCCCTACCCACAGCACACGCTGAAGTGAGACTGATGGCTACACTTCCTGAGCTGATAGGACTCCTTTAATTTCATTAAATTAAAAATACCCAGTATCCATCAGGATGGCCCCTTATTTCCACCGAGTACCATTGGGTCAGCTACGATGTAACTGTTCAGGAGTATCTTCCTCCTGGTGTCCTGGTTGAATTCTCAAACTGGGTAATTACTTCTTCTGAACCTCTAACAGGGGTCCAGCACTCATTTGGATTATTAGACATCCACTTGCAAGACTTCATTGGATTTTCTGCCAAATCAGTTGATTGGTCATAATGCTATAAGCAAGGTAATAAGGTTCTGGGCTACCATTGAACAAAGATAAATATAGCTTGGATATTATGGGGGGGAAAGGCTTTTAATGGTTTTAATGGTCAATAGGATAATGGAAGCGTTTGCTGAATGAAGCCATTGTGGAACACTCGGCATTATCTCTGTAGACGTGGACTGCAAGGGAATGTCTTACAACCCCAAAGCGAAGGGAATCTGAACTGCATCCTGCAAATGTAAAGAACTGGATGAAAAATGAGATCACAATTGTAGTGCTTTCAGCCCCATCAAAACCCACACCAACTTAGGAGGAGGGGGTCAAAAATTTTCCTAACTTTGATTTTTCAATGGGAAATAAAATTGATTTTTTCAGAAGATCATCATCATCATAAATTCATCCTATTTTTCCAGATATAGAACTTGTTGAACATTTTCAAAATTAGAAAATTGTGAGAACAAATAGAAATAGAAGCTTTGTGGAAATTTTAATGAAAAATGCCCCCATTTTTCACCCAGCTGTCTGTAGTTAAACTACTAACATGAAACTTTGCATAAACATTACCATTACAAACCCTCTTGCTTGGAGCAGGCCAAGGAAGATGGTACCAGAGCCTCTTTGTTAGCCTTCAGGTTTGTCTACACGGTGCCATAGAGGCGCCTTTGTGGTATGAATTGCAGGACGCTCTAATGTGTAGTTCTCTAACTGTCCCACGTAGAGCCTGGTGGTGCAAACTAAAAGATACCTAGTTCCTGTTGATGCAGTACAGTTTCATTTCCTCATATACAGTTAGGCTGACCATACGTCCCGTTTTGAACGGGACAGTCCCGTTTTTTTCATATTTTCTGACCGTCCCATCTTTTTAATATAAATATCAAATGTGTCCCGTTTTTGCTTTTTGCTAAAAAAAAAAAAAAAAACCCTCAACGCAGCTTATTTCAGGGACCCACGGCCGGGTCCCACCCCCTCCCGCAGCCCTTCAGTCCCTTCCCCTCACGGCCTTGGGCCCCCCCTCCCCGGCCTGTTCCCCCCTCCCTTCCGCCACCGCAGAGCCCGCACGGCGCGATTGGCTGGGCTGCCCCCACGAGTCGCGTGCCCGCAGCCGAGCAGCTGCACGAGCTGGTTACCGCGGAGCCTGGCGCAACGGCGGGCGGGCGGAGTGGAGCTGCTGGCCGGGAAGGGGCTGCCTGGCGCCTCGCTCCCCCCGCCTTCCCCCCCCATGTGGAGGAAACGCGACGTGCAGCCCAATGAGGGGGAGGCGCGGGGATTGCCGAGCTCAGGGAGCCAGGGGGCAAGGCCGGCAGCTGGGGCGGGCGCCGAGCGGAGCCGGAGGCAGCGCGAGCCCGGGAGGGGAAGAGGCCGTGTCCCCCCGGGCCCCATGGAGCTGGAGAACATTGTCGCCAACACCGTGCTGCTCAAGGCGCGCGAAGGTGGGGGGGGACCGCGCAGGGGGGCATGAGGTGGAGGGGGGAAGGAATAGGGGGTGGGGGGCCATGGCTGCATGTGAGGGGGGGCAGGGGGAAAGAGGGGTGCATAGGGGCTGTGTGTGGAAGTGGGGGGCACAGGGTTGTGTATGAAGGGAGGTACTGGGGCTGCATGTGAAGAGGGGCACAGGGGAACTGGGGGGGCATAGCTGCTTGTGAAGGGGGTGGTAGGTGGTGGGCATGAGGCTGTGTGTGAAGGGGGTACTGGGGGAGTGGGGGGCATAGAATGGGGGGCACAGGGTTGTGTGTGAAGGAGGGTACTGGGGGGTCCAGGGCTGTGAGTGAAGGGGGTGGGGAGGGGAAGTGGGGGGCACAGGGTTGTCTGTGAAGGGAGGTACTGGGGAGTCCAGGGCTGGATGTGAAGAGGGGTAGGGGAGATGGCAGGTGGGTAGGGGTACCATGGTTAACCCCCTCCCTGAACACATGGATGCGGGGGTTGGGCCAAGCCTCAGAGCCCATTCGGGGCATCAGTCTTCAAGGCACAGCTAAGGCCTGGGCAGGTGGCTGTGGCATGCGTGGGCGATGCGGTGGGGTTGGTGAGAAACCGTGTTTCTGCTGCAGGAGATGTAGGGAGAGGACTTGGTCAGTCAGAAGGGTTACTGATAGTGGAGGCGGTTGGGGGCCTGCCTGGAGGAGGAAGGCAGAGTGGCTGGCCTGGGGGAAGCTCTTGTTGCACAAGCTTCTACCTGTGAGATGCTACGCAGGAAACTGAGCCATAGCCACAAGCTGATGTGGTTGGGGGAGGCAAATAGGGGGTCATTTGAGGTGTTTGAAGAGAATCATGGAGTGTGAGAAGTTTTATGATAAGGTATTGAAAGACCGAAATTTGCTGCGTAAGATTACTTCATCGGAGAAATATTCATGGTACGATCGTGGTGAAATACAGTCCCCCTTTATGTCTACCTAAATTTTTGTGTGAGTTCTGTCACTGAAGAATAATTGTTAGCTCAAGTCAATATGTTCATGTAATAAAACTTTTTTTATCGTCTTACTTTTTCATGAATACAGAATATTACATAACCCCGTCCTGTTTTTGCTATCCCAATGTCCCGTTTTTGTCTCAAGGAAATATGGTCAGCATACATATACCATACGCTAACAGGTCATGCACCCTGCTCAATACTCTCTTCTTTTGTCTACCTCTTCCATTCGCAGACATATGCCCTTTTTTGCATGGCTCACTATGCTTAAACCAGCCTCCCTCTTCTTGTGTATCAAATGACCTCTTGTCTTCAGATTTCTCATGTTGTAGGCTTACTCTCCTCCATCTCCTCCACCCTCACTCCTAATACTCAATTGAGTACTGTGTCAGCACAAATTAGAACAAAAGTTTTTTGGTTGCATAGCAGCATATATGCTGACAGGTTAGCATTTAATAAGTTAATGATAATGGTAATAATAATAATCATGAGATAAATCTGCTGCTGGTTGAATTCCAACTCTAATCGTAACATACACATTTGGGCAAATTATTCATTCCCTGCATCCCTTTCCCCAAGTAAGCACTGTTCACACTACACCACTTGAGACTGACAATTACTAGCCTCAATCAGAAAATGATAAAAATTCAAGCTGAAAAAGAGCTAGTATGTCCCACCTTTGCCAATCCCTGTGGCTAGTGCAGGACCACAACCCTACAACACACTCTTAAATGCTTTGAACAGCCAATGCGGAATTTTGTGCAGGGAGGGACTTTCTACTAAATCTGTTGAGAGGCTATTCCACAGCTTAATACACTTCGCTCTTAGAAAACATTTTGAAATAGTCTTGTTTCAATTTTCCATGTTTAAATTCCATCCCATGGAAATCCCTTTCCCTACCATCAGAACCATTCCTCCCTAGACTGGGGGTGGGGGAGAAATGGGGATGTAATGGGATGAAATTTAAACATGGAAAATGTAAGCAGGATACTTCAAAGCTCTGTCTAAGAGCAAAGGTAATAGCCCTCTTATTTGCTGAATAATAAGGGCTTGGTTACACTGGCACTTTATAGCGCTATAAAGCCTCCAGGAGCACTACAACTCCCTACCCGTCCACACTGGCAAGGCATGTATTGCGCTATAAACCCACAGTTATACTTCTCCTGGTAATCCTCCCTTCCTTGAGGAATAACAGCTATTGCGTATTCACTATCTCAAGTGTGAATGGGCATTAAGATTACTACGCTATAAGTGATCTCTGGCAACGCCTCTGAGCTATGTAAGGCAATTGACGTCTCTTCATTTGTTTTGAACTCGGCTGGAGCAATGCGGAAGTACCTTTTCAGAGTTTCTCTCTTAACTCGGCAGATAAGCACTGCAAATGTTTACAGAGTGAGCCTGTGTGACCGAGAAAAGTAGCAGGCTCTGAATTTCAAAGGACACCCACTGACAAGATTCTCAGCCCGTAGAAAATCCCCTCGCTCTCTCCGTCCGCACACAATACATTCCCCCTCACCCTCCTTGCTTGAAAAGCACGTTGTACCCAGCTGAATGCTGAGATAGCTGCCCATAATGCACCACTCCCTGTGCCACTGCAAGTGCCGCAAATGTGGCCATGCCAGGACACGGTATAGCGCTATACCTATTGCTGTATATGGGGACAGCTATAACCAAACGTGCTATAATCCTGTAAGTGTAACCATGCCCTAATTGGCCAGTCCTAGTTACACCATTCAATGATCCTGACATTTCCTTTTAGGCTTCAATCCCACAACTCCATCCATGTAGGCAGAGCTTTGCCTCTCCCCACACCGCTGCCCAGCCTGAGTGAAATCCTAAAACTGCATGGATAAAGGGGTCTCCCTGCGCACATCCAGGCTCGGCACCTGGGTCATATTCAAAACAATTAACAAGACTTTTTGTGGCATGCGCACACATTTTGTATACAGTGAAACCTCGATATAACGGACTAATTCGGGCGAGGGGGTGTCCGTTAAAGCCAAAAGTCCGTTATTTAATAATTTTTTAAAATTACTAAATAACGGACTTTCGGCTGACAATGGACACCCCCTCGCCCGAATTAGTCCATTATATGGGGGTTTTACGGCCGGGAGCCGTCAACCTGCCCGCCTGGGTCCCGGCTGCCCCTCCCCAGTCAAAACCATCCAGCCGAGGGGGCTCGGCATCCCCCAGTGGAGAGCCCAGCAGCAGCCGCCCCTGCGCTGTAACTTGCAAGGCACAAGCCTCGGCTGCCTGTAGTCCCAGCCTCCGTCCGCACTGGATACCGGTAGCCGTTCCCTTCCCCGCCCCGCTGCCCGGGGGGGAGCCTTGCCGGGGGGGGGGGGGGGGCTGGGGCAGCAAGGCAGCCCCTGCGTGCGTGGCTGGAGGCGGTGGGTGACAAGTGCATCCCTGGCTGGGGTTCAGGCCGCTAACTAGTCACCCCCTCCTTGGTTCTCCGGCAGCACAGGAAAGGGGGTCGCCCTGCATTGGGAGAGGGCGGGGGGAAGTGAGAGCAGCCCGGGGGCAGCGGCAGCAGCAAGCCCCCTCCCCGTTGAGCGACTTCCCCGGGAAGTTGGGAAAGTTTGCAGCGTGCATCCCGCACAGAGATGAAGAGGAGGCCCGGGGGCTGCACCTGGAGCAGGTCGCTCAGGCCGCCTCGCCCGCGACGCTGCTCGGACTGTATTGGCCGCTGTGGCAGGTTGGGGGTGACTTGTCGGGGGGATCGGGCCCGAGGGATGGAAAGTTGTTTCGGTTTCTTACCCCCGGGAGGCTGTCGGCAGCTCCAGGAGGCGCCTGGTGGCCGGTCACACCCGCCCCGCGTGGTGGCGGCGGGAGAGAGCTGCGGCCGGAGGATTATCCCTTCCTAGAAATGCCAGATTACATGGTTGAGGCGCAATTGATTCACCTCCGATCAATTGGAGCCCAGCAGGCGGGAGCCAGGAGCCGGCAGCCCGCCCGCCCGCAGGCGGGAGCCGGCAGCCCGCCCGCCCGCAGGCGGGATCCGGGAGCAGCCAGCCCGCCCGCAGGTGGGACCTACGAAAAACGGATTTTGGATGCAGCGGAAATTTTGTCCGTTGCATCCGAAGTCCGTTAAATCGGGGTCCGTTAAATCGGGGTTTTACTGTACACACACACACACAATCCTCCTAAATAGCTACCTGGCTGGCACTCTGAAAAATGCCAGCAGTCTAAGGGTAAACTAGCAAGACACTAACTGCAGCATTTTAAACCAAAAAATGAAATACTAAGGCAGCATAAGAAAAACAGCCTGCTGCCTTTTCATTTTCTCCCCCAACATCAGATAGTCTGTACCACAAAATGAAGCCTAGGAGCTGTTTCTGCCCCAGATAATTCCCCCCCCCCCATTTTGTTCATCAAAGGAGACAGAAAGTGTCTGTCTAAGCTCAGCACCTCAGGGGGATATTTGTAACCTCCTTTCTAGCATGAAGGATCGTTAAAAGTGGGAAAATTCTTATACTGAAGCTTCAGTTGAAGCTGGATTTGCGGTGTGAAAAGAACAAAGCACACACATGCCCCCATTTAAAAAGATTTAAGCCCTGGATATTATTTGTGTTAATTATTTCTTGCAAACATCCCATAGCATTGGTACAAATGTATATACAGGACCACTTTGGAGAGTTCTTTGATGATGCAAAATGAGATCCCCACTCAAGCTTTGTCTACACTGCCAACTGAACGAGGAAACTTTTGTCATTCACAGGTGCTTTAAAAAGCTCCCCCTTCACCCCCACACCAAATGACAAAAGTTTTGCCACTGCAAGTGGCAGTGTAAATGGCTCATTGTCCGCAGGAGTGCTCTCCTGTCCATAACGCGAACCCAGGTGGTAGGGGGTGGAAATATTTTGTCCGACAAACAGAATTTCACTGCCCGACGCTACACCCATTAAGCCAGGGTGAGTAGCTAATAAGCAGACTTTTTTTAAAAAAAAATTAAATAAAGCCACTTTACAGTCTCAGCACAGTTTCATTATTTCCGGTGCATTATATGGGTTGGAACGCCCATATGAAATTACAAGAATTCCTCAGAGAGCAACACCCCCGAATAAACAAACTTATTCCTTCTAAGACACAGATCTTTTAAAAATCCTTTTGTTGCTGGTCTCTGCTGCACTGGGATCCAGCAATATACTCTGAAGTGCCAGCATTCCACAATATAGACTCAATAACTATTATTAGACAGCAAGGAAACAGTTAAATCAATGTAAATATCTGTCTATATAATTATCAGCATATCAGACTCAAAGTGGCTTTTGGCTGATGACTCCCCAATCTTCTACCTTTAGGGAGTGATGACATTATAATAACCATAATACTTAGCACTTACATTTTGCTTTACTTCTTCAAAGTGCTGTAAAGTAGTAACTATATGTTCCCATGGGGTTTCCTGCTACAGAGATCAGGAAATCATAGCAACTTACTAACAAGCCTGCTTCTAAAGCAGCCAAAACCTCCAGCTTGCTACAGGAAAAAAAAAAAAAAAAGTACCAAGTTGAAAACTCATGGAAAAAAAACAAATGAAAACTGAAGCTCAGGAAAAGCCAACTAAAATTAATCTCAACATAACTTACCACAGGAAAAACAACCCCACATGTTTCCCTGGCAATATTCACTCACTATTGGCCAATCTTCACTCCTCATGTGGCATGGAATAAACAGGCCACCCAAAAATGGTGTGTGAGACAGAGAGACAGAGTTTATTTTCAACAGCAAGAGTTTCAGAAATCAGCCGTGCATGGTGGTACTTTTGCACATACTCTGTTCCTGTGACAGCCACATGTGATGGAAGGCAGTGCTGAGTGAGCCAATGGAGCTAAAACGCGATACATGTCAAAAAGCTGAAATACAACAACAACAAAAAAAACCACCCTAGAATTAACTTATGGAACTCATTGATGCAGGATATTTTTGAGTCAAATAGCTTAGCAGGATTCAGAAAATGGATTAGGCCAATACATAAATAAACTAAGCATTTGCAGTTCTAGTAAGCAGGATCAAAATGTTAAGGGTTATCAATAATCCCACGTGATGACATAAAATGATCAACACCTGGAGTCAGAAGTAGATTTCCCCGTTGTATGGTTCTTGGCCAGATGCCTTATTGGTTTGGGTCTTAACTTTCTCACAAGACAACTACTAAGGCATATAGTAGAGTGAATGGACCATTGGCCTCTTCACATGTGGCAACACTTCCATTCTTCAAGACTGGATTTCACTGTTGCATTGGAAATACCTGGCTTTAGTGACAGGCTGTGAATCTATGGTAGCTGGTCTGTGTCTAAATACACCCAAATGTGGCACACAGTAGGAAATGGAAACACAAGGAAACGTTGCATGCTACAACTTATTGCATGCCGGATGAAATTCCAAGCGCTCTAGGAGGACCATCAGAGAGCATTAAGAGAAATCATTGAGAGCCCTGGCTTTCCTCTATCTGACACATGGTGTGAATGGTTCACAATAACTAAAAGAAAACCATATGACACAAAATTTACTATCCAGAGAAAATTCACTTGGGTCAGGGAGGGTTTCATTTTTGACAGTGATAAAATACGGGACTTCAAAACCATGAAAAATCCCAGCACCATATTCCTCCCTTCCTACTCCCAGTCTCTGCCCTTTACAGATCTTAAACCTCCGGATAATTTAATGGCAGTTAAAGGAAGGTTACGAAAAGAGAAAGGTCATAACAGAGGAAACAGGCTTGCCACAGTATCTGGGGAACTCCCATAACTCCAGCAATTGCTGCTGTGTTTCAAAGATTTCCTATTCATTGGAAAAAACAGTGCTCGTTTCAAAAGATGTTTTCATGAGCAATTCTAATGCTGATGAGGGATTAGGACCAGCACATACTGCAAGGAGGGAGCCCATAATGGCTCTCCAGTCTAAAGACAGGGAAAAGACTGGCTTGTCTGTTCTGCACAGAATAAGATTTGATTTAGTTCACTCTAAGGGTTAAATACATTTTAACGTGACATATTAATACGAGTCGCATGGCTAAATCCCATGCAATGTGCTGACATCGGCCCTTACCTAAAGCCCACTGATGTCAATGGGAGTCTACGTAACTTTGTCTCTTCAGCTCCCACTAAAGCCAGAGGCAAAGACTGAGCGACAGACAGGCAGACATAAAAGGTTAAATGTTTTTGAAAACAGAATTTAAGTTGATCTTTGGAGCTACTCAGGCCATTTGATCACATATGAGAACTCAGGATTCAGTTAAATACAATCAGATAACGACAGTAATCAATAATGAAGGTAAGCATTATTATTAATTTTCATAACCATATCATGGAAATATCCCACTGAGGCACCATTATACTCATCACATGCCAGTATTCACTTGGCCATAGTCAATCACATGTCAGTATCTGCACCTCAGAGAAGTGGGGGAGAAGAGAGAGAGAGAGAGAGCGAGAGAGAGAGAGAGAGAGAGAAGCTTGAGGAATTACTAAGAAAACAAATATCAGAGGAGTAGCTATGTTAGTCTGGAATCAGAGAGGTAGCCGTGTTAGTCTGGAATAGCAGAGGTAACAGTCCTGTGGCACCTTAAAGACTAACTATAAAGTTTTGAAGCATAAGCTTTCGTGGGCTAATACCCACTTCGTCGGATGCAAGCAGTGGAAGTGTCCAGGGGCAGGTATAGATAAGTAGGCAAGAACCAGGTAGGAGGTAACAAGGTTAGTCCAATCAGGCTGAACCAGCTTGTTAACTCAAATCAGGGAGGGTGGGGTATTCTTCTAGCAGTTGAATAGGGGGTGTGAACTGGGAGAGAGGAGAAGCTGTTTTTGTAATTAGCAAGCCATTCAAGATCCTTGTTCAATCCTAGATTGATTGTATCAAACTTGCAAATGAACTGCAGCTCTGCAGTTTCTCTTTGCAGTCTGGTCTTGAAGTTTTTTTGCTGCAGTATGGTGACTTTTAAATCTGTAATTGTGTGTTCAGGCAGGTTGAAGTGTTCTCCTACAGGTTTTTGTATATTGCCATTCCTGATATCTGATTTGTGTCCATTTATCCTTTTTTGTAGGGACTGTCCAGTTTGGCCGATGTACGGTGGGGGTAAAAGAATTGCTTATAATCCTTAGCAGCATCAACAAATTGCAAAGATGACTCAACTAGGAGTTGGCTAAGGGAGCATTGGGTGTTCTTCCTAGGAGAGGTCAGCAGTCCTGAAGTACACAACACAATGGCTGCTCAACACGAGGACACTGCACTGTGTCTGTCAGTGGATGTAAGGAATTGGTCTGAAAGCAGCAGGAAGAGATTCCACTGTCCTGGGAGAGTCCTTTGAAAGTTGTCTCTCTGAACCTAGGATCAGAATAGAGACATGTAGAATTTTGCTTCCCCTATAATAGAAAAGGCCTCCAGGTCAAACACTAAATTCACCCTGACCTAACTTCGGAGTCAAATGTAACTTAACAGCAGTTTTGCAAACTTAATGGTGATTTTTCCAAGAAGCAAGCTTCTGCCAGTGGGACTGAACAATGAGTCTGAGAGACACTTGGGCTCCCACCTTGCTGACCTACTGGACTTTGGGTCCAAATACTTCTGGGCCACATATTGAGACTAAGTTCAGATGTGAATGTAGATAGATGGATGTGGAGCTCCTGAGAATGGTAATCGTGCAAAGTATTTTTGGTTTGCAAAACCAGTTCAAATAAATTCACAAAACTTTCTTTGCTTCTGTAAATTAAATCTCTGTTGTGTTAGTTAAAAAAAAAAATCTCCTAGCAAACAGGAAATGGGGCGCTGTACCTCTGAAAACACTAAGTGGGTCCCTGGGGTTAATAGAATTGCTTTCTCCTGTTCTCATTCTCTCTCTCTCGCCTCTCTCCATTTTTCCCATTGGATTTTTCTCTCTGCTCCTCTTTTCACAGCCTCTTCCAAACAGAAGGCAAAGCCAGTAAAGAGTGAGTCCAGCTTTCAGACCCACAGCATCCAAGCTGGTGTGACATTAGGCAAAATGAGTTAGCCTATTTCTAAATAATAGTAATCCCACTTGCGGTAAATACATATTACTGGCAAAGGGAATGTAGTAGTGAACAAGTGATCTGTTGCAGAAAAGTACAGTGTGCGTTTGCTCTCTTCATAGCTTATTTAGGCCTCTCAACTAGTTGCAGTTGCTTTGAAAGCACTTGGCGGACTGTCACCTCTGGGCATTGTGAGGTTGGAGAAGAGGAGCTGAGTGAGTGCAGCTGAGGCACAAGCAGACAAATCTGCCATATGGAAAAGCTCCACACAGATCTCTCTTTTGCAGATCTAGATGAAATAAAGACACTAGCTCCATGCTTTTGCGCTGTGACCCTGCCTTCCCCACACTAAGTGCACGGCTTTTCTGAGGCATTAAGACACAGAAGAAAGCAATAACTAGAGTAATACCCCTTAGTATTGCTTTCAAACAAAAACGGTCTCCCTAGTTCTGCGTACAGAGGGTCAGGAAGCTAGAGAGTCTGACATTCAAATTTGGAGAAATGATTCTAGTGGGCTTCCTCAGTAACAACGTATCGGGTTGGAAATGCTACTTTAAACACAACGACAATACATATAGAAAATAATGTGTTATCTTGTTCTGCGAAAAAACCACCAAAGCATGCCTACCAGCAAGTAGGAGCAACTCAAAATAGAAGCCATTCATTTCTCAGCAAGGATTAATTAGCTGTCTGGGGTTATTAAATGTTTTCACTGACTTGATCTGTGAGGAAACCGGGAGCTATAAAAGTGAGCCAGAGGTAATCACAGCAACAAATAATATTAAAAAAAACAAAAACAAAAAACCTACTTGCAATGCAAATACTGACAGCATGAATAAATTACAGATTGGTCTGGTGTGATTAACTGCACATCAGATGGACTGTTTAGTTGGAGGTTTTTAGGCCTACAGGTTAATCTGATATTTTTCTTTTCAATCTCCAGTGACAAGCTGAGGCAAATGTGATCTCGCTCCATGTTTAAACAGAAAGCCTGCTTCAGGCTGACTAAGGGGTAACTGGCCCCATAGGGAGCAGAGAGGATACAAGGAGCTTCTCCTCTTCCTCTTCTTACACTCCGGGTCAGGAACCAGTCACAGTTTGGTGAGGTTGCAGAACTACAGTTCCTTGCTTATGCTGCCTGCAGTGCTCGTCTCCACAGAAATGACCAGGCAGGGTGAAGTAAGGATGGGGTCCCCTGGCCTATGGTACACGTGCCGAAGGCGGCATGCAAACTGATTTTCAGTGGCACTCACACCGCCCGGGTCCCGGCCCACCAGTCTGTGGGGCTCTGCCTTTTAATTTAATTTTAAATGAAGCTTCTTAAACATTTTAAAAACCTTATTTACTTTACATACAATAGTTTAGTTATATATTAAAGACATATAAAGAAACCTTCTAAAATGTTAAAATGTATTACTGGCACACGAAACCTTAAATTAGAGTGAATAAATGAAGACTCGGCACACCACTTCTGAAAGGTTGTGACCCCTGATCTAGCTCTTAGTATGCACATTAAAGATCAGAAACGGATACCCCCTGACAATACCACATCCTCCACAAGGAAGGTCAAATTTACCAACACAAAGATGGACCAGGTGAAATTCGTTCCTAAGGCTACAGCTTCCAAACACCAGTCAGTGTTACAGCCCTCACAGCATCACTCCTGCCTTGTCTTACAGGGGGCTCCCCCATAGCGCACTCTGATGCAAGGCTCCTAGCCTTTAGGGGTCAGCTCCAGAAAACCACACAAGACAACAGCCTGGTGCAGCACTCAAAGGCAAGTGGCGTTCCGGTGACTAAGAAGAAAACTGGCTTAATGGATTTTGTATGTGCATCTCCCTTGTAGTAAATGGAAAATGTAGCCTTAGGTGTTTACATTTGATTTGGGAGGCCGGATTTAATCTTACATTGGGAGGGAAAACTCAATTATAGAATGTACTTACATTCCAACAACCCAAGTCAAACACGAAGGAAAAAAAGAAATGCAACTCCTTCATCGCCAGGCAGGAGTACAAGCACATGCCAGGTATGTTCAGCAACACAAGAGGTGTGGAGTTTGGACACGAGGCCCCGCGGGGCAGGGTGGGGAGTGGTACTTAGCATGGCCAGAGGGGAGAGAATTCTTTCCACTCAGACGTGCAGCTCTTGCCAGTTGAGTTCAGTTAGTCAGCCTGTACACGCAGGATTTACCCCTTAATGACCCATGTGACACCATGTGCTATCATTTGACATTAAGCTGAATTCATTAAAGGCATATCAGCGATGTCTCTGTGTTCATCTGCACATTTAAAGGAAGCAACAGCATTTCCTATTTATCTTCATTTGCTCATTCAGAATGAATAACTCTCCTGAGAATCTGCAGGTTTCTACATTTACAGCAGTCACCATGAATACCAGATGGTGACAAAGGATTTCTGTGAGGTGTCGGGGCAAGTGTGGGGCTATATTCTGGGCTGGTGTGGGTCTGCACTATTCATCTCATTACTGCAGCAGACTCTTCAGGAACCTCTGCAATGAGAGAGGGCTGGGCTGCTCTGTTCCCCAGAACGCAATGGAGGGGGAAAGAAAAGGGAGCCTGCATTATGGATTTCACCCTGAAGCCACTGTCAGCTTTGGTGCTCCAGCTCCACAGTCCTTACTCTGCCTTGCAGCTCCAGAGCTCTAGCGGCCCTTCTTGTCAAATGAAAAAGCAGCCAACTCAGCAGCACAAGCATTCCTGGCTAAAATATCAACAAAAGCATCATCAATATTATTGTAACAACAAAATGCATCTTTACCAAGACATGGTAGTCTACCACTACCTTGGCTACTTTCCTTATTGTGCTATACCTCCTCCCTCTCTTCCTATCTCTCTCTGTCTTTAAACCAAGAGCTCCTGGAGGCAGGCACCCCACTGAAGACGTGAGGGCATTACGCATTCCACCATAAATAAACCACAGTGACAATTTTCTACCCAAGTTCACACACAGCAAGATCCTTGACCCTTAGGCATCTCAATTAACGCACCCGTAGCATCGTAATCATGGAGGGGTCTCGGAGGCGGCCATCTTCATCTTTAAGATTATAGCCCTCTGGTCTTTTATCTCGTTCACTAACTTTCCATAGCTTCACAGTTTTATCTGGAAGAGCAAAAGAGAGAAGAAGATAAAGTTATGCCTGAGTAAATGGACACCCTAAAAGGAATGCCTGACAAATGCTAATGCCACAAAAATTGGTTTAAAATGTAAAGAAAATTCCTGTTTCTTGTTCCTTGTCTTATTTGAATGAGAGCTAGGGACATGGAAAGAATCAGCTATAAAGAAAGAGAAACACACCTTTTTTCCAGGAATATTTGGCCTTCCTATTGCTGCATGGCAACTGCCGACAAACTTAAGAAGATTGTTTGATTAAAACAAGCATATTCGTGGGCAAATTATTTGAGAGTGATCTCCCAGGGATCAGCTGCAGAGATGATGACCATAGGTCACATGATTCAATAAACAGAGTTTAGGATTTATCTAGTACAGGCCACAGTGTGTCACTAGAAACTCTAACATGGGCATTGGCTACAAGAGGAGAGAGCTTTTTACATTGTTCTGAGAAAGCAGAAGTCTGTGAGAAATTTAATTTAGAACTTCTCACCTACAGACCAAATCTATATATAGAGTCTTCCTTCTCCCAATGCTGCATGTCTGTATACCTACTACCAAAGTTAATCAAGAGAATACACTACTATATAAACACTATGTAGGTGTCTTTCCTCCTATAATTTGCCAGGTTGCATGGCAGTTAATCAGGGGAACGGGCTACTTTTAAGTACTGTATGGATTTCCAAATTAACTTGGTCCAAATGCTTAAACAAATCACTGAAAACACATTAAATGCTGATGATACACCACATCTCCAAATTGTGTCCCTACTGCCCATTTTTTTACTCCTTTTATTCAATCATATTACTGCAAACTGCCATGATACATGGCAAGTCCCAGATTATAAGGTCAGAAGGGACAATTACAATCAACGACTCTGACCTCCTGCACAACATTTCATTCAATTCCTGCATTGAGACCAATTGTCTTCTTACAAATAAAGAGAGAATAATATTCACGAGTGCTCTATCCATAATGTTTTTGAATATTTCCAGCAGCCAGTGGAATCATTAACCATAGTAGCGCTTGTGCAGCTATACACCAGTGTTTAGAGAGTGGTCATTTGTGCATGAACTGTAAAATGCCCTGCACACAACGGATGTCAAATTCCACAAGTTTTGTTTTTGTCCATCGGTGGAGACTAGTGCAGGCAAAGAAATCTAGGGTGTAATACAGCGATTTAAAGTTCACACTGTGAACATAGTAAAATGATAAACATCCCCAGACTGAAGTAAAATCATGTCTGTAATTTAGTCAGAAGTCAGTTTCAACTCCTTCCACCACCTTGAACAGAAACTGGCATTTTATTATTGACTGCACATCCAATTTGAATTCTCATACTGCCATCTTTCCTTGGCTTTTTCAGCTACTGACATCCCGTTTATCCTGTGCCATGAAGGCTTTTAGGTGAAAGAGCCCCAGGAACATGTGGTCTTTATTCTGAATAATGGTGTTTTCTTTTCCCTTGCCTCACAGAGATTCTATCAGCAGTTTATCATCACTTCCACCAGCTTTAAAACACAATCTTATCATTCATCTTCATTTTCCCCTTTACACAGCAATTCCATTAGACTGCCATTAATTTTGTTTTTATTAACCCATTTAACTTCAGGGTGTTTCCCCGCTATAATGTTAGTTTAACAAAAAAGAACAAAAAAGGTACAGAATAACACGGGAGGTTTTTTAAAGACTCATTTTGATATCTTGCAAGTTTCTGAAACACCATCCCAAATGGAAAGATAATATCCCCGTTAATCAAAAAACTATTTAAAAACTCAATTAACAAAACATTATGCTATATAATTAATCTTCATTGAGTTTCCAATGATTCTCTCCCCACCCCCAAATGAGTTTAATAAGTCTTTGAATTTTATTACAATGATCAATAGAGTAAATTCCATAATACAAAGTAAGTTGGCTATGGGAGATAATTAGACCCCTCCTTTTCCCCTGAAGTAATTAAGTCACATCCATCTTAAGGTCCCATTCATCCCAAGTAATATCATTGGATCCTCCTGATATTTATCTGAGCATAACAGGAAGCTGCTCAGCTGAACACAGCTGCAAATTGAAACCAACAAGCTGCAGTTTTTCTTTAAAAAAAAAAAAAAAAAAAAAAAAACAGGATCCAAAAACATAATGAGCACAACAAATAGTCAGAGGGAAGAAAACTCTGTTTAGTGGCAAATGGATAAGTGTGAACTGACTGCAGAACCCATGTGAGGGAAATACACATGAAACATGCATCGACAGCAAATTCTAGCCAGGTCCCTGTTATCCCAATTTAAACTCCTGTTTTATAATAGAAGCATTCTTCATTTTTTTCCAGTAGGATTTTGCCAGAAGAGATAATAACAAAGACGACATTTTCTGACTATTGTCTGTGTTGCCGCAAGTCACAGATATCAATTCCCTGTGCTCGTGTTCCCTCACGGTCAAACTCCCAAGGGTGAGAAAATCAAGAGAAAAAGGGACCAGAGACAGAAAAATGACTTCAAGGCTTTTTAAGCTCTTCTGCCCTGTAGGTTGAAGAATTTTCTCACTGAGGTTGGGCTTCAAATGCCTTGAATTCCCAACCTGAGTATTCCTGGCCCTCCTAATTCTTGCTTTCTCCTCCTCCTTTTCAGGGCCGGCGACAGAAGTTTGGGGCCCCCCTACTCTGATAGTTTGGGGGCCCAGCCGACAGTGGCTGGGGGCCCCCCCAGCCCAGCCAACAGCGGCTGGGGGCCCCCCCAGCCCAGCCAACAGCGGCTGGGGCCCCCCCCAGCCCAGCCGCCCCCCCCCCAGCCCAGCCGGCGCTCTCCCCCCCCCCCCCCCGCCCCGGCTGACAGCTGGTGGCAGCGGGAGCGAGAGCCCGGGAACGGCGTGAGCCGCCCTTGCTGTTCCCCCCTCCTCCCCGCCCTTTCTCCCCTGGACTGCGCCGCTGCCGCCGGCCGGGCTCTCTGCTCCTGCCGGGGCCAGGCGTGCTCGTCCGGGGGAGAGCTGCGCCGCCTCCCCGCCCCTTCCCCGCTCTCCAGGCCCGGCGACAAGGGGGGACGACAACTGGTACAGCTGTGTACCGGGTCCCCCCTAAAGTCGGGGGGCCCGGTACAGCTGTACCCGTAGTACCCCCCTGTCGCCAGCCCTGCTCCTTTTACATGTGTGGTTTACATGGACACCACGGGGCTGATCTTGAGACTTGCTGAGACCCAGAAAATCCAGCTGAAATCAGGGAGATATGGTACAAAATACAGACCCCAATAACTTTTAAAATTACTCCCCTTCTCTGTTGTTCTCTCCAGGATCCCAGAAGAATGGTATTTCAATAGGACTTCTCCTCTGAGTAAATCAGGGATCGGCAACCTTGGCACGTCGCACCGCAGGGTAAGCACCATTAGCGGGCCCTGCCCATTTGTTCACCAATCGCGGCTCCAACTGGCTGTGGTTTGCCGTCCCAGTCCAATGGGGGCTGCGGTAAGCAGCATGGTGCTGGCCACCGCTTCCTGCAGCCCCCATTGGACCGGGACAGCGAACTGGCAAGTAAACAAACCGGCAGGGCCCACTAAGGGTGCTTAACCTGCGGTGCTGTGTGCCAAGGTTGCTGATCCCTGGTGTAACTACTACTCAGCATGAGTAAAGGCTGCAAAAATCAGTCATCCCTGTTTTTTTGACTACTACAAAAAATGTGAAGATGGTTTTCATGAGGGCAAGGTTTCTCCTAATACTGAAGTTATGGATGAAATAGTCTGTTCCAAGGTAATGGGAGTTACATGCCTGAATGGAAGGCAGAAAGGAGCTCAAATAGAATAGGCCTCGCCCTGGACCAAAACCACAGATACAAAGGGAAGGCTGAGGTGTATTAGGGCATTAGGGCATGCCCCATTAAATGTTAGTTCAGTGTTTGACAAGAGTATAATTAAGATTAGAACTATGAGGTGAACCTTGGTTACTTACCTCAGCCTTCTCTGTTCATCTCCCCACGTGTCTCTCTCTCTCTCCTGGGAGAGTGTCTTTGAGATGAGAGGCAGCATGGGCCTGATCCTGTGAAGAGCTGAGCACCCTTAATTCTCCATTAATTTTCAAAGAGTGTCGAAGTTGCTCTGCACTTCCCAGGATGAAGACCTAAATAAACCTAGCACCTTGGTGATCTATTGGTCGAAGAAGAGAGCTGGAAGCCAGGAAAACTGGGTTTTATTCCCATCTTTGACATTGCTTCACTGTGTGACTTCAGGCAAGTAAAACTCTCCACACCTCAGTCCCCCCCCCCCCACTCTAAAATGGGGAAAATACTACTTGCCTGCCGTGAGAGTGAGTGAGAGTGAGAGTGAGAGAATATTTATTTTTTCACGCTGACAAAGCACCATGGAATCCATGGATGAAAGGAAAAAGCATTATACAGTATTACTGTCACATACCATTGGTGGAGAGAAGGAAGTAGGCTGCATTTTGCTGTGGCAGCCATCGTATTTTATTTATCTTCTCCTCGATCTCTAAACTCTTCAGGTAATCGAACTCAGGTTCATGGCTCTGGAACGTGCTGTAAACATTGTATTCTCCCCTACGATGGGGCTGATTTTTACTCTGCAAGAGTGAGAAAAAAGTGGTAAAGGGAATTTTGAGAGCGCGCGCGCAAGCAAATTTTCAATTGATTCTTTTGTTCTCTGCAGATTGTTAAAATGGGGAATGTCTGATTACGGTGACACATTACAGTTTAGATATCAAAGCCAACACAAGAGATCTTTCCGGCACAATGTAGTCTCCTCTTGTATTAGTTTCTCTGCATCCTGATGTTATGAGCAGGAAATGGTGCCTTTGTTTTGCTTTGTTTCTAGAATGAATGAAATCCCCGCTATCATTTCTCTCCAAGGCAAATTGGTGAGGAGAGATAATGGCTCAGATACAGGGCCAAGTCCTGGTTGACTAACTCACACGAGCAACCCCATAGAAGGCACTGGGGCTCTGTAGTGGCATAAGGTGAGCAGGATTTGTCCCCAAAGATCTATAAATATCCAGCAAACAAAATAACCAAGGAAAGGAAACAAAAACTGTAGAAGAATGAATGCTGCTTAAAATGGCAAAGGGCTCAGTCCTGCAAGGTACTGGGCAAGCCTGTCAGGTGCTGTGCACCTTCACATCCCATGGACATCCGTGAGGTGCCCGGGGGGCTCAGCACCTTGGAGCCCTGAGTGAGCCCGAGGTAGTTAAAAGCTCCCAGACACACACAGATACTCCAGTGAGGAGCGCTGTACATGAAATTAAATGGAATTTACCCTCTGGTACATAATGAAGTTTAAACGTCCATGAAATGGAGTAGAATAATAAAAACAGAACAGGAAATAAAATACTGTTGGGAATGAGGATAATGGTGTGTGTGTGTATTTACAATCTAAACTATATAGCCCCTCCCAGTGTATATAGAAGCAGTTTTGAGAGCAAGACTCTAAAATAGGCTTAAAAATGTCTTTGGACTATGAAGTTTATCACGGCCAGACCTCAGAGATCCCACTCCACCTTAAGAGAGCACATTGACAAAAGGGGGCTTTGCTACCATCCAGATCAGACTGTGAAGTACGCACACGATGTGCCAGACCAATTAGCATCAGACAGCTTTGGAAACGGTGGGGAAAAAATATTCCAGATTGTAAGGGCCTGTGATAGTTTTCAGTTGCCAAACACATTCTGTGCTTCTTGGACCCATAGCATATACAGAGATCTTTAATTGTATGCTCAATGCCTTGTGCAAACATGGGTCCTGCAGAAATGAACCACAATGATACATAGCTACCAAGAAACTTTTCAGGAAGCTTTTTCTGAGGTACAGTATATGTCCAGGGTCACCTTGATGATTCTTATCCATCTATGCTCCAGTAGAATAGTTTTTTAAAAGAAATTTGAAATGTTCTGTTCTGAGAATTTTTGGTGCTCCTGGAAGATAGACTCATACCAGCAAGATTGAGAGCCCACTACAGTTCAGCCAGATACTGTGCACACTTTCCCCCACAGCTCTTGGCACATTCCCGTCGTTATAAAACAAGATTTGGGGTCTCTTGTGAGCAGTGATGGCCACTTGACCCAAACTCACTGCTCACATGGGCTGCCCCACTGGAATATTCTTTAGGCTATTCTGCACTGCTACTAGCTTGCCCTGCCTGCACCCACCCATTGTGAGAAGTGAAGCCCAGAGCAGGAGCAAATAGTGCTTCAAGAGCATTCACTTCTGGCAGTTATTCTAGTGAGAACATTGCCAGACAGATAGGGGATCACACTACAAAAAGCAGCTGATCCTCTTCCCTGCCCAATTTAACACGGCTCCTCCCTCTGATCCACATGATTTCATCCAAGCAGAGTTGGCAGAGGATTCTCAGGAAGAGGGCGGTTTCACAAAGACTTTTCTGTCCCCTTTAACTCTTCTCGCCTCCCCGCACTGAAAGGGAGTACAAGGCCCTATGCATGTTATTCGTGGTGTGAGCGGAGAACAACAAGGGAAACGGCAATTCTGGCTTAAAATTGTGGGGGCTCTTACTTCAACTGTTAGGCTGTGCTGCGATCTCACTGATACCAGTGTAAATCAGGTGCAATTCCATTGATGTCTGGGGCGTTTTATCAGTGTAAAAAAGGGTGAAACAGATTAGAAGGAGGCTAGTTATGTTTACAGAATTCTAACATGCTAATGCAAATTGGTACAAATCAAAGCAAGGCTGCGAACATGAGAAGGTTCACTGAATGTGCCAAATTTGGATGAAAAGAGCAAAGTTCAAAGAGCATTATTTAGTTTGGCAAAAGACACAATTAGGACCACTGGAGTTTCTAACACGGCAGCTTAATCCAATTTGCATTAGGTTCCCAACAAGTGCAATGAAAGTAAAACAATGCAGAAAATGCAACATTTTGAAGATGCTTTCTGAGAGGAATATGGTCCCATTTTGGTTAATGGCCTATTTGCAGTTTTTAGTTTGTCAGAAGAGAACTGGCGAGAAGAGTGACACATGAGGATTAGGAAGCAGCAGGAAGCTTCTTTTAAAAGCATAAAATAGGTATTTTGCATTCACTAGCACTTACCTCCTGCTCACGTTGAAATATTACAACCCGACCCCCCTTGTCCCCTGTCGCTAGTAATTCTCCTGTGTGGTTGAATTCTACTGTAGAGATAATGTCAGCTGAAAAAGAGAAGACAAAGGCAATTTAAGTAACTGCAGACTGGCTTTTCATGGCCATCTATAAGACACCATTCTCTGCACAGTTAAGAAAAAAAAAATGTATTGTCAGTGCTTTGTCGCTCCAGAGAAGTTTCCAGAGTCCTATTTCTTTCTTGCACATAAATATGCTCATAGAATTTTGTAACACAGTTTAGTAGGAACAGGCACAAGCTAAAACCTGATACAAGCACATGGAATTCTGGGACACTAAGAATTGGATTAATGTCCGGACGTAAATTTTGTGGCTGTTTTATGTCTCCATAGTGGTGTTATCCCAAACCAATACCATACCTAAATTCTGGGAGACATTTAGGTCTAGATTTATATCCAGATTTTGGAATTACAACCCATTTCTACTATTTGAGCTCAATAAAAAGCCCCCAGAACATCCTGTGCAGGTTTAAGTGAATGTGTACAGCATATTTTCCTTCCTATGCTCCCTCCACTTCCCTCTGACCCTAGGAGAGCTCTGTTAGTTTCCATCTCTGCAGAGTCAGAGGATGGGGCAGATGGGGGACCTTGCTGGGCACCACCGCGTTCTCCCCCCTTCAAAGCCACAGGGCAAAATAGTCTTAGATGGGTGCTGTTTGCCCTGCCTGCTGCAGAACTCCTGTTTTGTACTTCAGATTAAGAAAAGGAACACTCCATCCACTCTATTGCCGTCTAGTCTCCCCAAAGTGGTGCAGTCCGACGCAATCATCAGAAGAAAAGTTTGTGTGTGAACAGGGACATGTGGTCAAAATTACAGTGAAGCCAGTTGTCCTAATGTGTGAGAAACAAGGAAACAGACTGGAACCAGTAATTTATATAGGGGGGTCAATCTGGGAAAGTCATGCTTTAAAGGCTTTATTCAGCAGTGTTTACCCCTGAGGCAAAGCAGGGAGGAGAACCACCAATGATTGGATTTATTAGGACTATTTTTAGAAGAATGTCAGAGGTTAATTCTACTGTAATTATTCCCCTACTGGTCTTCATGGATTGTCTTTGAGTGCAGCATTCAGCAAAAGCTAAACAGTGCGGGGGAGAGAAGGAATATGGCCTCAAACCCAGCAGTTGGCTAAAGGACATCTTTTAAAATGAAAGGCACTTTGTTTTAGCTTTTGGTATCCAGATCCTTTGTGTGCAAGTCAGTTTTATTGAACTTCAATTTTTCTTTTCATACCTTATTTATGGAATCTAAACAAAACACTTTTCTTAAGCATCTACACCTATACCCTTATATGTATGTATATGCACAAACATTGGTTACATACACAGACATCGTATGAATGCTTAAAGATAAGCAGGTGATTAGGTGCTGCTCTGAATAGGAGATGCTTTTCTGACCCCTGTAGATGGGCTGTAGATACCACAAGAGCTTCTCTCACCAACTGTTTTTTAGAATATACTTTACTGGCTCAAAATCTGTGTTTTACTGTAATGCACCGAGCCTGAGGTGAAAAACCTCCACATAAATGTCAGCACTGAATTGGACCCCGAACAGAGAAGACCCAATCAGGAAGGTACTAATATACACGGATCTCTCTTTCACACACACAACTGCAAACTTCAGAAGCCACTGTAAATGTTGGTTATTAGTGAATTAAGATGCCATCCAGCAAAAATATATCCTCAAGAGATCTGGCAAACCCAGAAAGGTAGCTTTCTAAATAGTATCTCAGACAGGCAAGTTCTCCCCTTCCCCCCCAGGTTCTAACTGAGCAATTCAGGACAATCATCTTAAATACTGCACTCCGTGATCTCAAGTTATAGATATTAGTTGCATCAGTCCTTTTGCTATTCTTGTCCCCAGACTGGTGCTACTGCTTCTATTCTTTGCCAGTCTCTGGATCAAACGGCTTCCAATTTATGGCCTGACACACCACAATGGCATCAATGTATGTCAGGAGAAATCCGGCCCAAAGGCCAAATTTGGTATCTCCCTCATCTATTCCGCGCTATGTCCACGCACACATTCTGGTGGACTAACCACCACTTATAGTCCTTACTACTCAGACTGTGTTACACTCTCCTGCCCACCTTTCTGTTCAGCTCTCCTTTGCTTTTCACTATTAATATAGTGCAGATGACGGTCCAGGAGTAACAAACAGGAAAAAAATCCTTCAGTGTGGAAGGAGGCTGGGGACACAAGACCTTCTTTCTTGACACTTCCCTATTCCGGATCAGCAACGTTTATAGCCTTCTTCCAAAATGCATGAATGTACACCTAGCTGTCGTGCATACCAATCTCTCTAGGTCCACTGATATCCAGTCCACTTAGAGTCTCTGACCTCCCCGTTGATCATCTTCAATCCAGGCTCATTTCAAAAGCCAACCTACCAATATCTAACTTTTGCAACCCTTGCCCAGTTACAACAGTCGAGTAAGGCTGTTGCACATGGCTTGTGAGGAATGACCCTGCTCTCTGTGGTACACTTGACATGGACATGGAGTTCAAAAGGGCATATCTTATTGGACAAGCTTTACAGGTTGGCTATCAAAGCTTGACACTATTGGTTTGAAATTGGAGTTTCTCTTCTACGTGATCAGCTTATCAAGGCTACCAAACCCTACCTGCCCCAGCAAGTCTTATTTTAAGGTGGTCTTCATTCACCTTGATGTCCTCACCATAGGGTCTATGGGGAATTTTACAGAGATAGCCGTGCCACTATGCCTTGCTGAAAGATGCCATGACTAATTGGATATTCACAGCTGTTCTACAGTTTCCTGTTCATCACCCAGGAATGTGCCTGATGGGAGTTAGTTGCCCCTTCTCAGTGCTAGGGACACACGGCCATCTACAATTTATTCATTGTGTCCACTGTTTTATGCCTTCATAGGGATCCCTCCGTTCACTTTAGGATCCAATCACTCCCGGATAATGTGCAAGGAGCCCACCATGTCTGCTGAGCTGTGACAATCCAGATGGCAGCAGGCAGGTGAGTAATGAACTCCATGCTGTTTCTATTAATATTCACACATCTTCCCCATATTGCCCCGTCTCTCCAGCATTAAGCATAATTGCAATGACATGTGAATGCTTTCTAAAGTTTGTCTTAATTCATTTATAACATTTGGTTGCTGTGAATAGATTTAGGGATAATAATTCATTGCACACAGAGCCAGCACTGCAGCAAAGAAACCCAAGAGGATTATGGTAGACAACACCCCATCCCTCCAAACACACAGAAATCTACCGAGTGGCATGGATGGTGGCCTGGCCAGCAATGAATTGGAAAGCAGTAAGGTGAAGCATTTCTATTCCATTATATGGAGCTCCAGCCTGGGTTTGTGGATAGTAAAATCTGACATTAAGATTTTAACCATCTGCTACCAACTTTTACAAAAGGGATGAACCTCAGTACAGAGGGGCCAAATTCTATGATCATTTACACTAGTGAGAAGCCAAACTAACTTGATCAGACATAGCTGGACTATTTGGTCCAATCAAGTTTACTACAAATTTCATCCTTTTTTAGTAAGGGAGACATTTGTGAATGGATCCTGATTTGCTTCAAAGGTGTATTATTCAGACCTCAAGTACCTTAGATAAATGAACTACAGGCCCATTCTTATCCCTGTGTCTTCCAGATATGGAACCAAGACATAAATTTGGTCCTTAACTACCGCAATTAGAGGTACGATATATTTTTTTAAACCAAACCAAAATAGTTATACCAATGTAATACCTAGTGTCAATGCAGTTATACTGATATAGCTTATTCCCATCCCTATGAAAATAAGCTGTATGGCATCTTTATCCCAGGATAACTGTCCACACTATAGGGATTGTACCACTTTAACTATACCAGAATAAAGGGATACAACAAACCGCACGTGACAACTTGCTCCTGGTCACATGGAAAGTCTGTGGGAAAAAAATCAGGATTTGAACTTGTATCTCCCCAGTTGAGTCCTGTAGCCTAACTGCAAGTCTTTCTACACTTGTGCAGTTCCTGCATAGTCCCTAAAACACAGGTTTATAATCTATTACTGTATTTAATGTTGATGCTACAAAGGGACTGGATGGCCCAGGGAACGGATAATAAAATACACAGCCTTTGACTTTATCACCAGCTCATATTCAACCCAGATTGGAAGTGACCAAAATCCTTTTGTATGGTGCCCTAACACTTCCTTACAGTCTGTAGCTCCCCTTTCCAGCACAGCACCTTAAACAATACACAACAAAATTATTTGCACACGAGCAGCATGAACTCCCTGAATCTCCTGAGTGAGTGATTCTCTCATTACCTAGTTTTGATGGATAGAAACAGGAGAGTCAAGATGGAAAAAAAATGCACCTTGCCTAAACCTGGCAAAGATTTATAGGGAACCTGGGAATGGTGAGACAGATGCAATAGTGCCAGGAATGTCCAGGTTACTTGAACACATTATGCACTGTGGAGCTGATTTAGAGGGAATCTTTTTTTTTTTTTCCTGGCCTTTGGTTTACATTCTTTAGCCTTACATTTGTTTAATTGATTGGCTAAGACTGGATGGTGCCACAAAAGTTGCTCATATGCCAGAGGCAGTCACATGGAAACAAAACAAGCAAAAGCCAAAAGTCACAAAAACATCCAGCTGATTAGCTTTATTACCTGAGCGGTTAAGTTATTTACAGAAAGGTTCTAATTACTGATCAAAAAGACAAAAGGAAATTAAACTGGGATCCCAATGCACAACACAGGTGATTATTACTGATCTGCTACAGGTTTGCAATGAAAGCCCTAGGCCATGAAAATCTCACCTGGTTTCAGGTTTGTTACAAACTCACAACCCAGCCCAGTTTTTGTGAACTCATCTGAGGACCTTATTATAGATCCAGGGCCCTCTTTTTCAATACCAAACAAAGGGAGTGGGGGTCATGTCAAATATTCATCAATGTTCCATGGAACAGGCCCTTAGTCCCCATTTTAATGACAAATCTTAGCTCAAACTGCTAACAACACCCCTATGCTTTTGTGTCAAGAGCTGGTAGGAGTTTGTAATTTCCCCTTTTAACAAGAAAATAGGATAAACTCTGATTTTGACCAAGTTGTACTTCAAAATGGGAGGTGGGGGGTTACTGAAACCTGCATATTGAAGTAAAATTTGGTTCGGGATGCATGCCAAGCTACATGGACAGAATATGGGGGAAACGGCTGCATGAGCCCCTGCTAAGTGAAACAGCTGTATTTCTCTCATCTCTAGATCTGATCACATCCAGAGCCAGTTCTAGACTTCACAACTGAAACATGATCACACAAACTTTGTCCTTAGAACCAAACGTGGATCTGTGGCCCGGGCCCATTGCTGATTAGAATAGCCCTTTTCCTTCGTGGTGATTTCATCTTTGGAACATATTTAAAGTTTCCAATTTAAATAAAAATGTCAGTTATAAACATGTCAACTTCTAACCATATTTCACTCCGAACTGCCCTGCCCAGTGTTTTTACTCTTTTCCTAATTTATGTGCTTCTCACAGAAAGTAGCAACTCTAATGCATTAGAGTATGGGCAGAACGTCAAGCCTTGCATTTCTACTGTTCCAGATGAAAACTGTGAATAAAGTGTAAATTAAATCCATTCTCAAAGCAAGCTCCATCAGTCAGATCTTTTCTCTGGAAAACTCCGTACACTTTTTGCCTGGGAAAGTTCTAGCTAAGTACCAGTCTGGAACACAGTAACATACATAGTTGTGCCCTAATTATACGGGGAGTGATAGAAACAACTGCATAGAAATAAAAGGTAAGATATCCGAACCCAGGTCTCTAGGGCAATAGCTAACACATATAGTGGATGTTCCCCAATAATTTCTAATTTTTCACCAATCATCAACTGACAACTATGGTAGTCATGACATTCCCTATCCTTAGTATATAGGGGTTAGGTGGGAAAATGCTATGAATAGCATGGGAACATTAGCAATAAAGGCAACTGGACAGATGTTAGAGGTGACCACAGTAACGAGTTAACGTGGCCCTTGTGTCCAGATGTTTTTCCCTTCTAAAATGACCCACATGGAACTGTATGTGTTTTTCACCATTTAATCTTCTCCATCAACAGCTGCTGATCACATTGAAGGCATTTTGTTTTTAAGGAATTAAAAACTTTCAATTCTGCAGCAAGACCTTTTTCAGACAGCATCCAGCTACGCAATGGATTACCTTGTTAGCAGAACTATTCAAAATATCTGGGGCCAGAATCTATGAAAAATCCATATTCAGCTCCTGGGGCATAAGAACGAACCCTGGCCACTTTGTTGCTTTATTCTGGGTGAGCAGAGAAGGGGGAGTTCTTGGGCAGGGAATCTGCTGGACTCTTCTTGGTTCATCTGTTTACTTGCACACCTGCTGCTTGGATTTCATGCATATTTAAATAATGGTACATGGCTCACAGCTTTAACACCTAAAAAACCCAATAATGAATAAAAAAATCATAATCTCTCTTAGAACAGTCCCAATTTATACTTGGTGTAGGTCCACTGATTTTAACCGAGTTACACCAGGCAAGTTTTTTGACCCAATAGGTGTCTATATTTCATTCTATATAATTAAACATCTATGATATTTTTCATAGTAAACTGGGGAAAAGAGACAGTAGCTTCCATTCTGTGTGGCTAGTTGCTTCACTTAGATGAAAAGATGACCGGTACACTTTAGATAGTCAACTCTCTCATGGCCTGATACAAAACCCACTGAAATCAACAGGAGTCTGTCCAGGGACTTTAACAGGATTTAGATGAGGCGTTCTCCTAGGTATTTCCACATGAAAATTCACTACAGTGTTTGGTATGAAAATATCTTCCATTCCTTCAACAAGTGAGATGAGCACAGTATAGCATGTTATATGTTTCTTTAAAGATGTTTCCTGGTCAACTTGTGAGTCTCTTAAGCAATCCTCTCCAATTCAACTGTCTGCCTGCTACTACACCCCAAACTTCATTTAAAAGCCAGCACAATGTTATTAATTTGAATTCTTATATATTCATATTAACGTGATCAATAATTCATCACTGTTCCTCCTAAGACTCCTACAGCAGTTTTGTGACAACAGAAGGCATAGAAGGGCTTTTTTCCCCTTCCTCTTCTTTTCCTTGCTTCCTACATGTTTGGTGCCTGGAGTGCATGGAATTTGAAGAAAACAGTTTCCATGGTGATCCTTCCTTCTCCAAGGAGCAGGCTATACCAGCCTGCAGTTCTCTCCTTTCTGAAGTGCATTAATGTTCCTTATTGCTTTCGTGCTAAAAATATATTGAAGATTGGATTTGATTTCCTCAGCAGCAATACAATTTTATCAGAAAAATGGGCACACACACACCCCTATATCTATATATGCAGCATAAAGAATAAGTTCTCCCTTCCCCCATCCTTTAATCAAGAGAAGGAGAAAACCTAACAAGGAAGAGAAGAACTAACCAGTTATAAAAGAAACCCCGCAGAAAGATGGAGGTTAATGGGAAGATTTGAATTCTCAGAGCAGTTCAATTTGAAATGGAGCAGTTTGGCAGAGTCTTCCACACGGTAACGGAGACTAGGAAAGAGGCCTCTGTTTTCGCTAGAGGAAGGTGTGGACCACGAATGTCACAGAGTTAATTCTCATCTGCATATGCTAGGCATTAGCATACCCACAATTCTTGCTTAGGGCCAGATGCTGCTCTCCATGAAGTGAATGGCAAAACTTCCCATGGCTTGAAATGGGAGTAAGATGAGGCTCTTCTTGAGATGCAAGCTGGCTTGTTGTGTGCTGCCACTGTCCCAACACGGAGCCCGGTTCTGCACCATTGACTGTTGTAACTAGGGGCTGGGGAATGAATTCCCATTGGTGGGAGCTGAGCATGCTCAGCACCTCTCAGAAGGTCTGATCCAGTAAGATGGCAAGCAACTCCAGCTCCCATTGAACCCAATGGAACCAGAGTGCTTATCAGCACATTAAATCAGGCCCATAAACTCCAAGATGGCACCACTGAATCGGTTTCATTTGATCGCTAGGGTCATTAAGGTTTTGACCCTGGAATAACTCTAAGGATTTGGGACCATGTGCTAGTTCTTTTCCAGAGCGGCTTTGCATGGGCCTCCAGTCTCCTCCTCTGGTCTCACTGCTGGAAGAAAAGAATTGGGAGGAGAGTTGCCAGAAAGTACAATCAAGCTAAGCCTTGCTGAGGCTACTGCAAAAGTGAGACACTCGTGCTTGTGGTTCAGGCAGGCCTCACGTTCAGGCAGGCCTTGCCACGAGCCCCGATCAAGGCCTCTGCAACTAATGTGGAGTTGCTCCTAAACTCTATGCTGATCACTGCAAAAACCTACATCATATTAGTTCACAGAAGATGTTAAGGACAATGTGGATTAATCACTCAATAACAGAAGATGCGACTGGTGCAGCACGTCTCCTGAGCAATAGAGAGGCTGCCTTCCCATCGAATTTCAAATCAAGATCAAGATCTCATCCTGATCTTCGAAGCATTCTGCAGCCTGGACCCAGGATACTTAAAAGACTGTCTATAGCTCCAGGATGAAGGTCGTGGTCAACATCTTCACTCCTCTGCATAACACAACACTCAACAAGACAGAACCGTCTCTGAGCATGGTCTGACCCTGTGGACTGAGCTCCCCCAGGAACTAAAGACACTCAGAAGCCTGACCACTTTTTGCACCAAGGGCAAGGCACATTTCCTTGTCCTGGCCTTCATTCATATAAACACCCAGCAACAGGTATATTTAATACACTTAAATATCCTCCCAAAACAAAACAAGACACTCCATTCCACTCACTTCTCCTCAGAGAACAAACAAGTGACTGATGTGTAGTCACGTCTCCTAATACACTACTGGAGGGCACACAGATACTATGGCGATGAGTGTGATATAAAAGCTTATGCAGAATACAATGGAATAGAACTGGTCATTTTATTTATATACCAGGTATTGTGGAGCCACCATTTAAGGACCTGATCCTGATTTCATTTAAGCCAATGGCAAAACTCCCACTGGATTTCACTAGGAGCCTTAGTAGTACAGGCTAATGTATGTCCACAGATAGGCATTTGCAAATTCCATGGAGGTTGGTAAGAGTTACACATTTATATGTGGGTTTGCCCATGTAAAAAGAAAAATAAGGAAACATTCTGTACAACAAATAATAAAGCTCATTATGCTGCGAGTTCAAATAAAAAGGGATTCACAGTGTAAATTGGGGGGGGGGGGGGGAATTGCTGATGAGAGCATCCTTCCCAATTGAGCTTACATGTATTATAGCAGCTGGCTCATTCACCAGCCTTCATCTTTATTGGATAATGCAATGATCAGATTTTGTTAATCAGCTCATTAAAAAAAATTACACACTATTGCAAAGACTTGCTGGTGGCAGACTGGGCTAGGAGGCAAAATTAGGATGAACTGTCAGGAAAGAAGGGAGGATTGACAAATACAGAATCTGAAATTACTATTCACTAATAGTACTGCAGTGTGTACTCAAATCAGCAGTAATTCCTGTTTCACAATGCCCTAACCTTTGACTGATATCAAGAGAGATGTTGGTTGGACCTTGTAGTTTTTCAAGGTCAGCCCCATTGTAACTACCTGACAGGTGTCATTAATACAACACTGTCATGTTAAAAGGGACGCAGCATGATAAGAACAGCCATACTGGGTCAGACCAAAGGTCCATCTAGCCCAGTATCCTGTCTTCCAACAGTGGCCAATGCCAGGTGCCCCAGAGGGAATGAACAGAACAGGTAATCATCAAGTGATCCATCCCCTGACACCCATTCCAGCTTCTAGCAAACAGAGGCTGGGGCACCAGCCCTGCCCATTCCGGCTAACAGCCATTGATGGACCTATCCTCCATGAACTTCTCATTCTTTTTTGAACCCCGTTATAGTCTTGGCTTTCAAAACACCCTCTGGCGAGGCGTTCCACAGGTTGACTGTGCGTTGTGTGAAAAAAATTCTTCTTTTTGTTAGTTTTAAAACTGCTGCCCATTAATTTCATTTGGTGACCCCTAGTTCTAGTGTTACAAGAAAGACTAAATAACACGTCCTTATTTACTTTCTTCACACCAGTCATGATTTTATAGACTTCTACCATATCCCCCCTTAGTTGTCTCTTTTCCAAGCTGAAAAGTTCTAGTCTTATTAATCTCTCCTCATTGGAAGCCATTCCATACCTTTAATAATTTCTGTTGCCCTTTTCTGAACCTTTTCCAATTCCAATACATCTTTCTTGACATGGGGCGGTCACATCTGCACACGGTATTCAAGATGTGGGCGCACCATGGATTTATATAGAGGCAACATGATATTTTCTGTCTTATTATCGATCCCTTTTTTTAAAGGAGTCCTAACATTGTTAGCTTTTGACTACTGCTGCACACTGAGTGGATGTTTTCAGAGAACTATCCACAATGACTCAAAGATCTTTCTTGAATGGTAACAGCTAATTTACATCTCAATTTTATATGTATAGTTGGGATTATGTTTTCCAACATGCATTACTTTGCATTTATCAACAATGATCTAATGATTAGGACTGTGGAACATTTTCTGGTTGACTTTGGCACTGATTTATCACGTGACATTGGGAAAGTCACTCAGCCCGTCGGGGCATCAGTTTCCTCCATCTGTGAAACAGGGAATTACAAAATGTTTTGTGAAGCTGAATGAATGTTTGCAAAGTTCTTTGAGATCCGCAGATGACCGACTATACCGTGCACCCATATCATAATCAAACAGGAATTGTTGCAGTGGGGGGTTAGGTAACAGCAACTTTCACCTCCGAGACCTGCAGCTGAGCCAGTGTTACAACTGCAAAATTAGCCATTTCCCATCAAAAATGGCCCAATGACAACATCCTCTGAGCTGGTATGTACAGTATCACCCTGAAAGCCTTTAACCTTTTATCATTTCAATGAACTCCCAGTGCCGCCTGTTCATCTGAGTCATTCTTACGCTCTGCAGCCCTGATGCTGAGTCACCCATTACTCAGTGATTGGGGAAGGAAGCCATCACTTCTCTCTTATGCCTCTTTACTCTGTCTTGAAACTCTGGATGGCACCAACCTATATACTGGGCTGCGTTTACTTCTGGTTTCCAACTGCCATCTTTACCGAGCTTGACAAGACTACATTTAAGGTGCAAAAAAAAAAAAATAATTTAAAAAATCACAGCATTTCTTTAGGTAAAATCCCCCCCCTCGGACTCTCACTCCTTCTAAGAAACAGACAAATGGATACTCTTACTGGCATGTAAATTTCACAGGTCAAATTTACACTTTGGTGTAAAACTGCTGTAGCCCTTTTGACTGCACTGATTTACACTAGCTGTGGATTTGGCCCATGAAATGTAAGCACTAGTCGGTGTAACCATTTGTTGACTGTTCCCGGGAAGGAGTGAGACTCTGGGGGATAACACTTGTTCTGGTGGTACAACCAGAGCTTCGCAGCCAACTAATTCCATCTGGTCCCAGGAGTCAGCATCCTCAGACCTAGGCCTATGATTCATACATGGAATTTAATTTGGCCAGTTCCTCCCCTCATTCCCTAAGGCTCACTGGGTGGTGGTGTTTTTTTATTTAACCAGCCCTGACTTTGAACAAAGACACTGTGGATGGATGTGTGTGTGTCTGGCCCTTTAATGCACTTCTTCCGCCTTCAATCTTACCAGATATGGTTCTCATGCGGGAAGCATTTGAGAAAGTATTTCATAGAGGGAGGGAGGCAGTGGGGTTAATGCCTACAAGATGGACTCAAGCAGAACCGTGAAAGGGGCTCAGGACTGGAGTTCAGCTTTTTATTATTTGTATAATGGAGCCCCCATCTTTTTATTATTTGTATAAATCACTCAGCTGATGGCACTGCAAGCAAAGACTCCAAGTCTGCAGATAATAAATTGGGAAGCACCATAAATAACAGCAAACCAGGCTGCCAAGTGAAGGATTTAGATCATTCAAATCCCGAGCTAGGAGTGGTCAAATCCAGTTTAATGCTGATAAGTGTGGGATAATAATTCACCGCAAACATGCCTCCCCCCTTCCATAAGTCCCTCAAACAGAGAGAGGACATGGATGGATTTGCTGAATGGAATGGGCCAGGAATGGGACTGAGTTATTGTACAATAATCCCCAATGTCCTCAATTTGCTGTGGGGCTGTAATGAAGAAAGAAGAAGGGATACTGCAGGATTCCATCACCTGGAGAACATGGTCTGAATCAAAGAAAGATTTTCTGCTGTTAAAGTGGATGAAATGAACATGGGAAGGTAACGGGCAAAATTAAAGGGATAAGGGGGAGGCGAATGACTAAGGGTCTGGTTGTATCTACTAACAGGGCAGCTAGACACTGGACATAGATCTACCCAATTAACAGATCCTCGGCATCGCTCTTTTTGCTAATCACCATCTCAGGGCCCATTGAGTCTGTGGGAGACTGTCAAAGCTTCAAGGGGGAAAAAAACAAAAAAGGCAATCAAACCTTCAAGTTCATACTTTGATTAACAGAATAAATGTCGATATAAGCCAGTTTTGGAGGATTGCTGGCTCAAAAAGTCAGCAATAGCCTAAAGGAGTTCGCTAGTTCAGGAAATGGTTAGATTTTGAACTTTATTTTTTCTTCTTTTCCCTCTTTTTAAATGACATCTGAAATGCATGCGACATCAGCAATACGGAATAGAGGCTGTAAGTCAAAGGCGTAAGTAGGGACGGTCACACATTTGTAGGAAGACCATGGAAATGCCAACACCAAGGTTAAAATACTCTCAGGCTTAATTTTAAAAGAAGCCTCTCTCTCTGCCAGTCACCCCCCAGCCGGGGTATGGGCCACCAACTGGTGTTGGTGTTTCAGTAGCAATTGGTTCCCTTATGGGGTAGAGTTGCTAGCCCCACGCCCATGTTAAGCCTACAGCACCTGGTATTCCCAGGAGGTCTCCCATCCAAGTACTAGCCAGGCCCGACCCTGCTTAGTTTCTGAGATCAGACGGGATCGGGCATGTTCAGGGTGGTTTAGCCGTAACAAAAGAAGCCTCTACCTGGTCTCAATTTTGCAGCTGCAGTTTTGCCTCCACAATCACTCACAAGTGCAAAAGGCCCGCTCCTTGTACTTCCACCAATCTGGGTGCCACCTGGCAGGCAGGACTCATTTCTCTGTGCGGGTTCTTTTCGAAATGAGCAGTGGAGCCAACCCAGTGCCACTTGGAGTGGATCCCATTTAAGAAAGCAGTACTCCGAAAGAAGGGCAACAGTGGAGGAGCTATGGTCACGATGTGAACTATCAGAGAAGTTGGAAAACATATAACGGGTGCCAAGACGCTATGGTGAAGGTCATCTTTGAAATGCTCGCAATTAAATAAAACAAAATCCTTCAGCACCCGGAGCTTCTAGGGTGTTAATATTGACTTTGGGTGAGCGAATCCTTCGGGCATAAAACTCGTCTCAGATCTGTGCACCATATTGCTGCTCCCTTATTCATTGTGAAGAACACCTTACTCCACCCATTCATTTCAATAGTCGTTTCAGCAGGACTATATGCACCCTGAGTAACAGAATTAGGTCCCACGTACACAGAAATAAGAGGTCTCCTAGAAGATCTGAATCACAAATTATTCCACCCCAGTTTGATTTAAACCCATGATGAAATGTTAACCAGAACCGGGATGGATAAAACTGCCGCCTCCCCCGCACAAAAAGGGGTAGGTGAGAAACTAATTCCCTACATTTCATCAGACAGCGCACAGTGTGGCTCGCAGGGTCATGCACAGACGATCTGACGCAATCAATCTTCTTCCAAACTGTGTGGTCCACAATGGGGGGTGAGGGCAGACCACAGAGGTTAAACTGGGATCTAATGGCATGCAGAGTCGTACATGATTGATCTGCATTGATTTTTCCCCACTGAGGGGAATGATAGGTTAGCAAACAGAAATCAATTCCACTGCATTAAGCTCAGTAAGAATCTGATCTCATCAGCAAAATGCCTGGAAACATTATTGCGCAACCACACAGGGACTCGTATTGCAGTTCTATTGCAGAGGATTTCCTTGTGCAGACACCCCATGCCTGCCTGGTCTCCTGATTCAAAATATCAAGCTTGGAGAGGTTTTCATTGCATCAGCGATGCTACGTGTCCCATAGCATCACAACCTCACAATGCTATCTCCCACAAAAAACTTTAAAAGTGAACACCTACAAACTTGGCAGAAAATGTGGGTCCACATCCCTGTTTCATGGCTATTATGTCAATAATGGGCTGACCAAAAACCCGGGATCTGAATTTTTTAACTCACTTGTGCTTTGTGAAAGTTCAGATCTGAAGCCAAATTTCATGGTTTGTGACCATTTCTTGTCATGTTGTTGCCACGTCGCATGACATGCAATGGCAGATATCCCAAAATGAAACAAAGCTCCTGGATCTCACTACTACAAATATTGGCAAATTTAAAACTCTCTGCCCGTGGTACAGCAAAGAATGCTTTAGTGATCTAGATCTTGGCTAAAGAGTTTCCATCTTCTGGCTCCTGTAGCGCAGCATTGCCCCACATTGAGGTCTGTTTCAAAACACCTTAATCAAAGCACAGGAATATAGGTCTGCCTACTGTCCTGGAAAGATTCAGTTTGCTGTATCTGTTTGAATTGAGAATTCAGAAGAGATTTATTTCTGGGAAGTAGTTACCCTTAAGCACTGCACAATTTACTTCGTATGGTGCTTTACAGAGATTTTGTTTTAAAAACCCACATCTTCCCTGCCCTGGGGAACTTGCATTCAAAGGATCAGATTGTGTCTCTTTACCATATGGCCGCAAACAGGAGTAAGATCCCCCACCACCATGTCCATGTTTGGGATTGCCATCCCCCCTTCATCGCAGGTTGGCAGGGGAAAGTAGGGGCAGCCAGTATTCCCCCTCCCCTCTCAGTGAATGGTTAGGGAGGGGCTAGGTATATCAAGCTCCACCTCCAACCCTCCTGCAGGCCAAAGCGAGCCAGCAGGAAGGGGGAAGGAAGTTGCACTTTTTTCAGGACTGATGCCCTGAGGAGCTAAGGGAGAGCAAGGGAGAAATTGTGATTTTCAGAGTCACTCCTCCTGCCTCGGGCTCATCCCTTACATAGATCTGCCCCACAGTGCTAGATCAGACCAACCTGCACCTAAGCCTTGACAAAAGAAGGGAGCGGAGAAAGGGGAGACGGGGGTAGAACGAATAAGAACGGTGGGATCCCTACTGATCTTGCAAATGGCTTAGTGGGGAGCAGTAACGTCAGTGGCATTGCTTGTCCAGGTCATTACAGTAGACTCTCGATTATCCAGGATTGGGTTAACCAGGATGTGGATTAACCAGGACGTCAAAAAACAAACAAATTCATAACTCGCAGGGCTGGCTCTGGCTTTGTTGCTGCCCCAACACACACAAAAAAACCCACCAGGGCCCAGGGCAGCCAGTGAACCAACACCCGGTCCCCCCGGCGCAGGGTGGCTGGTGAACCAACCCTCCCTCCCCACGTTTCCTATGGATGGTGATTATCCAGGATTTTATTAACCAGGATTAATTTTTTCCCTATCATCCTGGATAATCGAGAGTCTACTGTACTCAGCCCTGGGAATGAGGAGTTCAAGATCTGGCCCAGAAGATATGTTGGTGTTTTTAAATCACAAACTGCAGGCAAGAAGGGATGAGAAAACAGCCTGGAGTGAAAATTGGCAATGGAAAGAGCGGGGTTTGCAAAGGGATCTGAAGGAGGTGAATGCTCTCTCTTGGCCACAGGAAAAGAAAGAAAGGGCATTTCAGGCTGAGGAGAAGAAGGATTTTCCCCTGGAAAATAACCAGCCACACTGAACTGTAGGGGGGGGGGGGAGAGAAGGTCTGGTCTGGCCTCTTTCCTCCCCAGTGCCCTTTGGCTGGGATGCTATTTGTACATCACCACTGCTCTTGTTCATTGTGCTGCTGAGTCACTTGCCCCTGCACGCCAGCATTTGAGCCTTTTACACCAATTGCCATCATCATGAGTCATGGGGTGTCTCTCTCCAGGCCATACACGTGTCCCTTCATTAAATGTACTTGGACTGTGCTAAACAGATCAAGAGGTTAACAGGGCTCAGGTCGAAGCGACAGAATTCGTTTTCAATTAGACTCCCCTTCCCCACTCTCCCTTGTAAATGAATCACTGAACCCTATAATTACTAAGAGGCAAGCTGCACAGCGAAAGGTGGAAATTCTCTGTACGAGCTCAACTCAGAACTGTTACCACCCCACACAGATCTTGGATTTAAACTTGCAATGGAAAACTCATCTCGTCTTCCAGCATTAAGATGCACAACTCGTTAGTTCTTGGATTAATGACAATTTTTAATTGGCCAGGCTATGAAAACCTTATAGAGCTATTATACGTTACACCTGTAATAACTGAACAGCATGTTAATCAAGACAATTAGTGTGGGACCCAGAGAATCCCTCTGCCACTGTGAATAATCCTTCTCACTTTGAGAGGAAAATTAACAGCTGCTTTATGGTGTCTCAAATTATCTCACTTTGTATAAGATCCGCAATCAGACCCACATCAAGTGAGTGGCATACATCATTCACGCCAGGACGACAAAACAGCTGTTGTGACATTGAACACTAGTATTAAGGCTGACTTTGAAGCATCTCTGATGGTGGGGTGGTGGAAGGCAGCGCATGCTGTTCATGGGATAAAATGGCAGTAGCGAACACTGGAAGTTTGATATCTCCAAAGAGAGATTTCCAAGAAAAGATGAAAGAAGCACAGCTCAGCTTAAAAGCATTATATTACCCCCCCAGAGGAAAGAACAGCCAATGAGGGTTTTCCTTCTAGGTTAAAGTAATTTCAACAGGCGTCTCAGTGGCTCCACAGAGGACTCAATCTACTATAATAAGCTTCCCCCCTCCCCCACCACCACCACCTTCAAGTCCTTGCAAGGTGAGGATAATTTTACTCCTTGTACAAAGTTGAAAATGCACTTATAATTTTCATCCTCTGAATGTTCCTGTCCTACTGCTATGCAGCCAGTGACAGACGGTGTCACATCGGTGCTAAAATGCAGAGATGTTTGAATGGGGAAGATTACAGAGGATTTCCCCTCCAGCCCCGTCCCCTTGTGAGGCACCTGTAGTGGAGTGCACAGTCAATTCCTTGAACTCCTTGGCCATGCCCTTCACTCCTAAGTGAGACTGTGTGGTGACTTTAAGAAGCTCAAGGTGTGTTAATCACTATGGAAGCCAGAGAGAACCACAGAGTCTGCCTATGTCCAGCAGCCTCATTAAAGAATCCCCTTTATATCCATTACCACTAAGTCACATGTCCACTCTACCATGAAAAAGTACAGTGGCCTGTTTGAATCCTGCCCCAGGTCAGGACAGAGAGATGGTCCGTACTAACTGATGGCTGCTTGATAGCCTATGTGATACAAATCGATGGGTCTTCATCCAGGTCCTAGCGGAGAAGCACCTATTTGATAACAGCCCAACTGGCTCCCCTGTTGGTAGTCACAGCAAAGAAAGCAAGGACTGAATAAAACCTTAAGAGGTGGTCTCTCTCTATGCAAGAATTAGGTACACTGGTATAGAAGGAAGGATGAGAAAGCCAGTGTTGCTAGTGCCTGTGTTGTACGCATTCTGTAGGTAAACAGCAAATGTCATTTCCCAGGCCTATTTACCAGTCCCTTTGCATCATCACTGAAATTCCCTGAACAAAGTTTTAAAATAAAAGCAAGTAGTACGGGAAGCTCCATAGCCAATTTACAAAAGACAAACATGTGCCCAGCTGTATGCATAACAGAAAGGATTAAAAGACACTTCTTTAATAATCCTAATTGTGGTGAGACACTCACGGTAAGTATGCTTAGTGTAATTATGAAATATGCCTGCATAACGCAGTCAATTTGAGCAAATGAAACCGGTCATGAACTGTACAATTACGGAGATCCATCATTTTCTGTATCATTTTGCTTCTGTACATTACTCTATTGTTATATCTCTCTTGCACACACACAATCCTTCATTACACTTCATACGTTTCTATTGATTAGGGAAATTAGAGGAAATGTGCTTGGTAAGTGATGAAAAGTGATAGTAGTTCCTCTGTATCCACAGCTACTCTTATTGATGCACTGTCTTCCCCTCTGCCTCTGGTAATCTGGACAGACAGTGTATTGATTCCTTTTGGTTCTGCACTTAGGAGGGTCACAAACCCATTGGCATGACCAGAGGCCTCACCTAGTCCATGCTCCAATACAAGTGCAAGGCTGCTATAGAATATCAACAAGATATTGTATTACCCAATGGGTCTGATTTGTATTTAAATTCCTGGGTCTATATCTGCAAAAGCAGAGTGTGAAGTGGGTGCTGGAGATAGACAGAAAGGCTGTAGCTGGAGCAGCTGGTAGTAAAAGACTTGCATGTTTTCTGTATAGCTGCAATATGCCTTGTGGATGACTGACCAGAAATTCAATCATACTGCCATCATTTCAAAAATCCTTTTCATGCGCCATTAAAACATGGGCTGCGTATTTAAACTGGCAGCCCTTTGCCACAGGATTTTGAAGAACACTGAAAAGAACATTAAATATGGATTTAATGTGGATTCTTTGAATATTCATAGAAAAACATAAGATTTTCTCTTTTAAAACATGTTTGTAGTGAATTAGAACTTCTGGAAGGTGCCACAACATCTACCAGTACTCAGCTTAACTACTGCCCCACAAATATGTTTCAAAAACGTATCATGTATAGAGAGAACAGGAGGAAGTATAGTCTATCTACTAAAACAGAGGACCAGGAATCAGGGCACCTGGATTCTATGCCCAAATCTGCTACTGTGAGCAACTCACAAGATCTATATTTTCAAATGTAGGTAAATAGCATTAGGTACTTAAGACAATTTATCTGATTTTCAGAGAGATTCCAGAGCCTTCCATTCCCACTGAAATGGTTGAGCTGGCTGCTTAAATCTTACCAAGGAATAAAAGGAACATTAATGATCCTCACAAGGACTGAAGGCTGTACCGTGAAGTCTGTGTTCACCCCAAGGGAGTGGAAGCAATTTTTGACATAGCCCTATATATGAAGGCACAGATCTCCATTTCAAAGGGTGTTTTTTTCTCCTAGTGATAATGGTCCATCTACATTTAACAGCCCTTAGAATTGGTATGCTAATGTACAATTTTTTTTCCCTTTTCCTTTCTTTCTGTATGTATAAATGCATTTTACTTCTGTTCCATCCTATGCATCCAATGAAGTGAGCTATAGCTCACGAAAGCTTATGCTGAAATAAACTAAACTAGTTAGTCTCTAAGGTGCTACAAGTATTCCTGGCTTTCTTTAAGGATTTATATATGTAATTCCTACTGACAATGTTAGAAATTAATCTCCTGTCACCATGCAACAGGAAGAGAAAATTTTGCCTCTGTTTTCTGCAGTGACTTGGCATGGTCTGGTGTTTAAAGAAGGGGACTGAGAATCAGGACTCCGACTATATTCCTGGCTATACCAGGGATTCGCTGAGTGTCCGAGGGAAAGTCATGTGACTGCTGGGTCTCACGTAGATTTACCTATGTGTAACATCATAAAGACACTTAGTGTTTTTCCTCCATAGACCTTAAGGGGATGACAGAGGTACCAAATCAAACAGGTGCTTCGTGAGACAACTCATTGCTGTTTGTATTAGGAGATCACTGGATAAGAATGCTACTGTATTACTCCATTCAAATCTATAGTTCAGAGGCCTCATTTTTCCACCCATGCTGAACCCCATCCCAGCCGCCATCCCAGCGGGCACCATTTTGCACCAGCCAATGATTGTGCCTCCAGTTAACGGCAAGTGTAAATCCTGAGAGTTATAGGTCTATTTGACTGGTAGGTACACACAGGTAGTTAGAGGATGTTTAGCTTCTATTATTTGCACCTGCAATGATGAACTGCTAGTAAAACTATTTGCTGGTTTAACAAACTGTGCCTGCAAAAACTGGAGGCCATCTCTGAAGAGAAGGCTCTTGTAGCTTATAGTAAAACAGTGCTGACCATGACACCCAGAAGACTCTGACGGTAATATTTTACATAGTTCTTACATACTGCCTTGCTACAATCTACGAATAATTGCTGTTAAATCAACACTGCAAAAGGGTCAGTCTTTAGCTATCTGAATCTATACTGAACCAGAGCTTACAGTTTGCCACGGATGCTGCTTTTTGGTCATCTTGCTGAAGCCATCTGTTAGCTGATCAGGCAAAACCTATTGATTTTCTAAAAATTTTAATTAGAAGTAACTAAATATCAGCTAAGTGAGTTAAATTTGGAAGCAGCAAGCTTGCCTCTCATACACGGCAGCTGTTTTCAGTTTATGATTGAAATTTATCATCTCTCGCACTGATGTCATTTTCTTTTTCCACGATATTTCATTCTGCCAATTCGATGCATATGGCATAAGCTTCTAGGATAAATGCAGACATTACAGTATGAAGTAACTTTTACAGAGATCTTCCTCGGAGTAGTGAGTTCTAATAAGACAAACATTCAATAACAGCATTGTCAGTTAATCAGAGACTCCTCCATTAATGATCTCAAAATACTAAAAAAAAACTTGGATCCTCACAATATGTCGGTTGTGCAGATCAATATTATTATCCCCATTTTACACCTGGGTAAACTAAGGCACAATTTAGTCACTTGCATAAGTCATGGTCCATTTTCTGGCTGCTCTCCGTTTCCCACTCGAGGGATGTTCAGTTTAGAACCTAGGACTCCTCTCTCTGAATGCTCCTCCCCCCGCCATTATATCTGAGTGGATTAATGAGCTACAACACAGAGTCAGCAACACACACCTAACGTTTTCTTCCTGAATGCGGACTTGCTAAGAAGGTGGTGTTTTTACACAAACACAGCGCTGTCTACCTGCGTTTCATGTAACATTTTCAGGTCTTTGAAACAGCAGGGCTCCTCCTGTCATGAAGTCCCCAGAACAGGTTAGCTGAATATTTCCAAGTTTTTAAACCACCACCAACTATTTCTGTAACACGTGCAATGACTAATAGATGGTTCAAGATAATTGCTAACGGTGGAGTTACAAAAGTAGTTGAATATTTGAAAGCATGTAGCAGGAACTATTCCAGACCTTAGTGCCTCCAGGCTTAGAGATTCTACATCACTTTGGTATCAGTGAATCTTTCACCGTCTCATCAGCTTTGGAATTCACAATGGCCGTGCCACTTATTTACTCTGACCTCCACGGATGATAGGTAACGTGAGATCTCATCCTTCAACTAACAGTGCTGGCATACTTTACAAGCCTGCTTTTTCGCACAATGCAGGAGGATGCAGTCAGGGTAACAAACTGGAGATGCCAGTCTTCGGACGTACATGAAAAATGGCACCAAGCAGCTTTATATTGGTAACACCTTGGTGGACCATAATGAACAAAGCTATGCAACTGAGAGCATAACTGGATGAGGCATTATTTATATAGCTCTGGAAGGATGACTCCAGTGAATGAAAAAAATGGAGAAAAAAATCAAAACTCTAATTGGGGCACACCGTTTAAACAGCACGGTCCAAGAGACATGTCCCAATGGTGACAGTTTGTGAAGGCATATAAAAAGAGATAGCATCTGTGTTCCACAGTGCCAAGTATGTGCAAGGGATGTAGGGAAGGGGCTGCACAGAAGAACAGAAGCCAATGAATTAGTGATAAAGTGTGGGCAGTGTCATTACACATGCAGATAAATGGAAAAGGAAGTATGGAATTTATCTGACAAAAGATAAACACTTTTTACACAGACAGCAGCTGAGCCAATATGACAATAATCTACTTTTAAAAAACTAATACACAGAAACCACAACCTAAAAAGAATGCTAATATTTGAGAGGATATGCTTAATACCACAAATCTATGTTTAGGGGTAAGTAAACACCACGTTCTAAAGCTATGTACAGACAGTCCTTGGCATCTATTGTGTAGATTTGAATTTAATCAGCCAAAGATGGTTTATTCAACATCTGGAGCCATATCAAGGAGGAAGACACCAAAAAGGGATTTATTGTATTTTGGGATCAAACAGCTGTAGCACAGTGGCTTCTGGTAACACTGTTGAAGGTACAGGTTTTTATGTAGTGCTTTGAACAACTAAAAGCCCTACAAAACAAGATAATGTAAAAGAGAGCACCACACCAAACATGAATGCTTTCCCCAGGGCATTTCTCCCTGTCCCCTTGTTGTATCATTACTCTCCTATTTCCCACACTTCCCCCCACCATTTATTCATGGTGTTATCCACCTGACCACAAGGTACTGAGACCCCCCTCCCCCCCAGCTGCCACTGGCTTCAAACAGGAACTGAGGGTGATCAACACCCTGCAGAATGGAGCACATGGCAGACTAACCTCTTTGAGACAGGACCTTATTTTCCTCCCTAAAGTCCCAGGATCACTGTGGATGCTTTACAGTTAACACCACACAATCCATACTTAGTTATGCATTTACACCCTGCATCTTCAGTAGCAGCAGTTTCAGTGAATGTGGATTAACCCTTTCTCTCCCGGGAATTGCCTGGCTACCAATATTGAATGAACAGTGACAGAGTGTCAGGTCAGACAGACCTTACCTAGAGCCACCAGCTGCAGAGAAGGTGCATCCTGCTTCTTTATGGGGTTACATAAGAGACCCACACTGGACTGTCGACTCCATTCTTTCTGCACTCATGGCTCAATCAAGCTCCCATCAAAGTCAATGGAAAAATTCTCACTCACGTCAGTGAGAGCTGGACCAAGCCCCAGTACAGGACTGTCCCCTACCCATACAGAACATTTTACCCATTCCATTTGAACAGTCATAATAGAACTACAGGATTATTAGCATGTCTAGCATTTATTTCAGTGGAAGTTGATAGCACTCAGCACCATCCTGGATCAGGCCCTGAGAGAGAGGTCTGATTTTTCAGGAAATCCCCCCCCCCCCATTAATTTTTCTTAAATGAACAGACTCTTTATATGATCTTTTGACCTACTATCTTAACTTGTTTTTAATTACTTTGTACGGCACCCAGAACATTAGCTAGGGGATTACACTAGAAAAGGAATACATCATTTGAATCAATTTTGGGGGGCTTTTCGTATTTAAGTGCATGTATGCACATCCTTTAATATATGATAATATTCAGGATTTTTTTACTGCAATGATACCAGAAAACTTAACAGTGGAAGTCTCATTGTAATCAAATATGTTGCAGAATAACTTAACTACACAGCAAAAATGAGTTAAGAACATGCCTAGATAGTGTTAGCTCTTCAGTAAAACCATAAATCTTTCAGACCACTAAATCCTCACCTTTAACCTTGAGAGTTTCTTCTCATATACCCGAACAAGAAATCTTTGTGCCTCTTACTAAAAAGAAGTAAATAGCAGAGGGTACAATAATATTTATTTTACAAATCTTGAGAGCACCCCAACACACATTTCTTCCAAAACTGGTCAGAAATTTCAAGCACAAACCTGCCTGCACTGCTGTTGTCCTGATATAGATAAACATCTAATACACAGTTCGTATACCTCCTCAGAGAGGAAATGATCAAGTGTACTTCACCGAGTGATAAATCTCCATTCAATCTCTATCTCAAATGGAGAAGTCATGGGTCACATTACTGTTAGGATCTGCTAGGGTATGATAACAGGAATCCATCTTTAACAACACGATAGACCTAATATCGCCATGCTTAAAGATATCTACTGCTGGTATCCCAGCTACACTGTTCACCAGCATCATTATAAAGAAAGATAGACTGCTGAGAACAGAACTAGAAAGGTAGAAATAAATACACAGGCAAGTGGTACTTTATTACCTTTGGTGAAGTTCATTTTGTTCCATCAGGTAAATAAGCAAGGAATTCGAGCTTTATAGGGTTAACAGAGCAAATGCCTTATGAAGCAGTTCCAAGAGCTCAGCAGCTCCCCATCTTTTTCTGCTGACATACCCTGTGCCAATTTACCTCAAGACGCTGTGCGAATATACACTCAGCAATAGAAGCCAGTGCAGTGGAACCTGCATAAGGGCTTGAACCTAAATCCACGGAAAAGAATGGAAATACTCCCAGTGGGTTCTGGATCAGGTCTTCCGAGCTCACCATTATTAGGCACTCTGCTCTCTCAGGAGACCATCCCAAAGTTTCCCCAAGTAGAAGGACTACAACTCTGTTCCACCTTTATTAGAAGGCTGCCCATTAAGCAAATATTTCTCAATGGACACTTCAAACATTTCTCCATGTTTTCTCAGTAAATAGGCTGCATTGTGACCTACATGTCACGTGACTTGAGTAAGATGTTCTGTTCAAGGTTACCCAGTATTTGCTTCAGGACCCCTTGAGCCTAAGTCTGTCAAGCCTGAAAATCCAAACAGAGCTCATTTGCTTTCTTAGCAAACTGCAATACTACGGATTACATCCTCTGGAGTAGACTGTTTCTTACCCTCTTTCCTTTTTCAGAGCTTCACATACACTGAAGATGCCAGGTAGGATTTAGCAGAAGTGGGTGGATGAAGCCTCAAGTTTTGGGGGGAAACCTTGGAATAAACCTCGAGATAGAACAAGCTTCCAAATTCAGATGCAGACCCATTCATTAGATCAAATTGAAAAACAAACACAAAACGGCTCTTGATCAAAGGGGATTTAGTTAAGTTGATTCTGACAAAGAATTAAAAGAGCTTTGCTGGACGCTCTATTTCTGGTGTTGGGGGATCCATCTTTGAAGCGAAGTACAGAGGGTATGTGTACACGGCAATAACACGCCATGGCTGGCTCTGGCTTCAAGGCTATAAAACTACAGTGTAGACATCTGGGCTCGGGCTGTAGCCCAGGCTCTGGGACCCTTCTCCCTTGCAGGATTCCTGAGTCTGGGCTCCAGTGAGAGCCAGGATAGCGATGCTGCTATTTTATAACCCTGTAGCCCAAGCATGAGTCAGCTGGCCTGAGCCAACTCTGTTGTTTTATTGCAGTGTACACACATGCAGAGCTTCCTCTGGCAGCATTAGCACAAAAAGCTGGACAAAACCATTAGACGGAGATAATCCTGTCCTTGTTTGTTTGCCACAATACACCAATCAAAATATCAGCTTAACCTTGTTGTCTCTGGTGAAGTCTGATGTGGTTCATGCGCTAATAATAAAAGTTAGAGTGCACTGAAAAATGTATGATGTATTCTAAACTTCTAACATCAAGGAAAAAATATAGCGAGGGTGATGCTATTATATTACATAGCTAAAGAGTAAGTCATCTGTAGAAGAACACAGGCTTTTCCCACAGCTTCCTGCTGCTATTTCAGAAGAACTATATGGAATGAAACAAAAATGCTGGCTATATTTTTTAGTAAAATATTCTATTTCCCACTCAGTTCAAAGATTTTCTGTCAAAGTACGAACAATTCTCCTGTAACAGATTACTGGTCCTCTTAAGGAATGAGATGGGGAAATTAGAATTTGATTTTAGCATCCAACTTCCCCCTCCCAAAAAATAAGAAAGGGGATGGGGTGGAAAGAGCATTATCAACTGGCTTGATCTGAATCAGTGCTCTGGCTTTTCCTCCTACCCAGGTGTTCCCACTGTAAGAAGTGGTTTGGAGTTTGTTTTTCCACAGCTTTTTCCTCATTGATTAGGCCTTAGAGTCCAATCCAGCTCCTATTAGAGCCAATTTCCTATTGACTTCACTGGGAGTTGGATCAAGCCCCTTAGGGAATATCAGTCTGCTAGGGTGGATTATTTTCTTCATTTGTGTTGGGTGATGATTTTCAAAGGATTTGTATCTTTGGCTGGCAATATCTGCGTGCCAAATAGTTGCTTCCCTCTCAAAAGAGGCAGCTCCCTGAAACCTGGCCATGACCAAATTTCACTCTTAGCTCATCAGAGTTTGGTTTGAGCACCAGAGATAAATCACAAATGACAACAGGCCGTTCCTGTAAAATTTTACTCTTGATATTCTCCTTCTCTCCCCTCCCCCCAGATTTTTTTGGAGCAGGCAGGAAGTGGATCAGAGTCTCTCTTTCTGAAGATGATCCAGAAAAAGGATTCACTTAGGAAGACTTCATTCCTTATTAAAACTAAGCTCCCTTTCTCTCTTCTTGTTTGATATTCTGGACTAACCAAGGTTACCATCTGATTTATTTCTTAGGCATATACACCTCCAAATCTCGGCAGTCTTTTCCCTATGTATTGTGTTGTAAAGGAGATAGTAGTGCATCAAGGTTTCACTCAAGCCGGATTAGCTGGCAGATAACATCAAATGAAGGAGGCGGAGGAAGAGAAGGTTGAACAGCTATACTTACATCTTAAATCTCAAACTCCCATTACTCATATTTCTAGGAGCAGACTTAATCCAATAGACTGGGCTCTATCAATGAATAAGATGACTGAAAGAACAAGTTAAACACTTATTTGATGCTTATTCATCACTCTGTGCACCAGCACAGAGATTGGCTATGATTAAGTGACTTGAAAACCTGGAAGTTGATATGGTATTTTCCCTTACTAGTAAAACACAATTCATCCTCTTGAACAGATGACGGTAAGTTTCTTAGAGAATGCAACTTATTCCAGCCTTTATTTTAATGCCAGTTTTATTTTGGTTTCTTGACCCACAGGACTGCAGGACTTATATCTTGCTTGGCAGATTTTTTCCCTAAATTAAAAATCCACAGGATACAATTGCAGGCCTCCTCTTTCAATTTGGTCCAGAGATAGATGTTCTGCATCAGATGGGGACTTCCTTCCAAGTTTATCTGCTAAGTACCAGCTCCTTTCAACTTTTAAATGCCACAGAGATTTAAGGCAAGTGTAAACGAACTGAAAGGCTCCATCTGATCAGAGATTTTTTGCAGACAGAAAAAAAAAAGGAAGAAAATAAACGTTATCTTCTGAGTCATCTTTTCTGCACTTCACAGAGTCAGCTCCCAACAAAGAGCTTTTGTCCCTGGAAACGAACTCTATCTTGAATAGACAAGCTCGGATTTTCTTATGTTCGAGGCTGCCAAAAAGCAGTCATTTTCAAAGTGAACAGAAAAAAACCACCCCACACCATATTACGTGCAACAACACCTACATTATCAATTACTTACTTGGTCTAACTCCGAGTGATTGCTCTAGAAAAGGTAGCAAAGCTGGCAGCTACCAACAGATGCTGCCGTATGCAATGGTGCTAGTAAGCGGACAGGTGAAAGGGGAAGACTCCTGAGAGAAGGGGAAAGTGGTAAAATAGCAACTCAGCATTAATAACTGCTGTGTAGCAAACCCTCCCCTGCATCACAGGTGGGGAGTCCCCGTGCCCCCCCACCAATGCTGGACTTCAATACGCCCCAAAATTAGAACCTATGTATGCAGAATGACCCATGTTTAGGAGGATGCTCCAGTGGCTCTAGCACCAGACTGGGACCTGGGTTCGAGTCTCTGCTCCAACACAGGTTTCTTGTGTGCCTCAGTTCCCCATTTGTAAATGGATTGCTGCCCTTTCCTCTGTCACAGGGGACTGATGAGTGCACTCCACAATGTGAGGTGCTCAGATACGATGGTAACGGGGGCCACATCAGTACCGAGGGTACAGTTACACGGCAATTCGACGGTCAGGCTAAGGGACTGTTCAACTGTGGTGTTGCTGTTCAAGCTTAGGCTACAGCCAGAGCTCTGGGACCCTCTATCTGGCAGGGTCCTCGAGCCTCGAATCTGAACATCTGCATTGCAATTAAACAGCCCATAAGCCTGAGCCCCACAACCGAGTCAGCTGGTACAGGCAAGGGGCACCGTTTTTGTAACTGCAGTGCAGGCATACCCTTAGCGACAGAAACGAAAGGCGACATGCAGGCAGGCACTAGCATGTGTATCTGTGTCAAAGCACCGGATATGCAGCACTCCTACTATTCCATTGCTGAAACCCCTGAGTAAGGTCTGTTAATCACTCGGACTCACGCTAGGCTTTGTAATGCAGATACGTAGGGCTCACCAAAGATAGCAGGTTACTCTAACTATTCCTATCTGCAAGCAAAAGTAAGTGACCTAGAACTCAATACTCCAAAGCCAGAACCAAATAAATACTTCTGATCAGTGGCAGAGCTGGGATTAATCTACCAGTGAGCGGACCAACTTCTAAAGAGATCTACTGAGTAAAAGGCATGAAATAAGAATTAAGAATCTCATCATTATAATGTATTGAACAACTAAATTCTTAATGAAGCCAACAGATGTTGAAGCACTCATCACCTTGCAGGGGGCAATCTCACCAGGTAAAATCCTGTCAAGGACAGATCTACTTTTTACCTTAGTCTACTAACAAACAGGTCTCCCAATACCGAGAGATGGATGTGAATCAGGACAGCATTAATATAAAACCTCAGGCATAGTGGACAAATGCTTACCCAGACCTAACACAGGCATTATACTGGGCTAATCCAGACTCAGAGGTTTCATTTGCAGCAGCCCATTGTCCAAAAGCTGCTGGACCAGGGCTATTGTTTATAGACAAGAGAGATTTTAGCTCTTCACTGGGATACCCACTGGCCTCATGCAAGCATCTTAAATCAGCCAGGGTCAGGGAACACTCTCCTCTGAAAGGAGCTTCCCGATATAGCTGGGTTGGGTTTTTTTTCCTTTTCTTTAAAGAGACTGTGCAAACTCCTAAAGACCTCTGTAATAGCAAAGATAAAGTTAATCCAGTAATGCTTTTACCATAGTAAAAACTCCCAGAACAGAAACACATTACTGTCCTCTAATGGAATTTTAAATCAGTGTAAAGGATTAAACAGTATTATCAAGCTGATGATAGTGACTTGGAAAAACAGAATGGATTATGGGTAAGGATTGTGTACACCACTATTTGTGTTTAGCTCTCAACAGATTAGGGCCCAATCCTGCAAGTAGCCCTTGTTCATGACAGTAGATGGCTCCAGTGGAATGGCGTAGATGTGGAAGGCCTGCTTGTGAGATTAAGGTTTGGAGGAGCCACACCTTAATTTGTCTCAGATGCTGAATACACTTAAATGTATACAGTGGAGTCCCGGTATAACACGTCCCGCTATACCGCGAGTTCGGTTATAGCGCGGTTATACCGTGGCTCCCAAGTCCTTGCTCTTTGTCCCTGGAAGGCTGGGGGGCCACGGCTTCTCTCCCCTGCTGGGCAGCGCGGAGAGAAGCCGCAACCTCCCCTGCCAGGGACAGAACTCCAGGGCTGCAGCCTAGGAGTTCCCTGTGGAAGCCACGGCCCCGTGCCTGCTGGGGCAGGGGTCTCTGGAAATGCATGGAGCCCCGGAGTCCCCTGTTCCAGCAGGCACATGGCAGGAAGCCGCTGCCCCGTGCCTTCCGGGACAGGGGTCTCTGGGGCTGCAGGCACTGCCACCTCCTGCTCCTGGCAGGCACGGGGGCAGCGGCTTCTACAGAGAACTCGGGCTGCAGTCCCAGAGTTCTCTGTCCCAGTCAGGCGCACGGCCGCAGCTTCTCTCCCCTGCTGGGCAGCGGGGAGAGAATCTACAGCCCCCGCCTGCCGGGAATGGAACCCCGCTAAAACACGACCCCGCATTTAGCCCAATGGGATTTTTTGGCTCCCATCCCTCGCGTTATAGCGGGGTTCCACTGTATTTAGTTTTGATGGTTATAGTTTTCAGAAGGAAAGCCAGACATCTAGGCCATCAGTCTGAACCAAGGGTTTTACTGAGTTGCAAGAGGAGTATTTGCAACGCTGGAAAATTCCTTTATCTTCCCCATTTTATTCTGCTCACTGAGCAACTCTTGGGTGAGATGCAGAGGATGCTGTCCTCTTACAGGGACAAAGTTAGCAAGCGGAACTGGGTCAGGGAACAGGTGCAAGATAGTGGCATCAGTTTAGGAGCATGGCCCTACCATCAGCCCAGGGAAGTTTTGCTACAAAAATATTGAACCTCCTAGAAAACAATTCTGAAGTCCTGTGGCAGAGGCCTGCTAGCGCCAATAGGAATCACAGAAAATGCACAAAGATGAACGACGATGACATGACATTGTGACGGCTCCACTGGCAATAGCGCAAGAGAGGTTAAAAAACCATGTAGAGCTTGCAATGTCGCTTACATCAAGGAACCTTGAAATGAAGAGAGACCTGCTCAAGCTTGAGACTGACTCTGCTGCAATCAGCTGCCAACACATGATGGGAGAGGAGAGGATCAGATGTGTTGTCAGCCAGCGTGTGGGTTTGTTGTACCAATTGTCTTAGGTGTGGAAGAGCAACATGACTTCTAACAGAAAACTTTGGAATGAATTGGCTAGTGCCACTACTCCCTTTTACAGAATGGAATGGGAACTGCTCAGCTGCGTCTCATATGTCCTGTACTGTAAAAACGAACAGATATTCTCCGTTGGCTTAAGTTGCATGGGACTGTGGTTTTTGGAGCAGGAGGATCCGAATCCTGGCTTTTCTGCTGCGGTGGTATTCCACATGACCACTGTGCAGTTTCAGAGGACAATATTTTCCATCAGCTCTACTCATATGTATAAGCCAGCACATGAGTCAGTGCACATTTCTGAATTGTCAATCTGGTTAATGCAATAAAGTATTTGGACAAACCCTTGCTGAACCATTTAGAATAGGTGTCAAATCATTTCCATGTTCCACTGGGTTGCTCCATAAATTACCATATCATGCAGCAGTCCAGCAACTCCACAGACAAGACCCCAGTTACTGTCTGATAAGTTGCAATACATCTGGGTGAAACTTACCAGGTCAGTGCTGTTGCCATTATTGCAGTAAAGGGACATACACATTTACTCCAGTTGTGAGCTCAACTGTACAAAAGCATGTGAAAAGTTCATAAAATGTCACAATAACCTAGAACATTGAACGCTGATGGGAGAAGATACGAAAGGTCAACAGAAAGACTGACTCAGTCCAAATGAAAAGGCCTACTAATACAACTCAAGGAGGCCTATGTTAATGTCATGCCTGGTAGCAAGAAAAGGGTGGAACAGGAAATTAGCGAACCAAAATTGGTCTCATGAATTAGGCCTAACTGATCAGACAAAAAAAATGAATGGATAGGCAATTCTGCCCATCACTCCCTTTTGGGGTCCTCAGAAAGAGACCTGGAGGGGAAAAGCTGGCTACCATAACTCTGGCTGACTGAAAAAGAGGAGAGAAGGGGAAGGAGCAAACTACACCGTCATGCCTGCCACCCATTATCTCCTAGGACACTGGACCTTCATTGTCTAATCCTGGCTGAGGTCCTGACCAGACAGGGCTAGAGAGACACCATGATGATATCCCCACCTCCACCGGCTCCACCTAAATTCCAACCACCCATAGGAATGTGAAACTTTACCACTGGTCACCAAGGATTTTTGAGTAGAGCAGAGAAATGTTTTTGGCTACACAATCCAAGGCAAAGCTCAGTGATCTACAGAGTTCTTGGCTAGACCAAAAATAAGTATTTTTACTGAGGGCTCAGTTGTGCCACTTAGGCGCTGCACCCACTTTAGGGACAGACACAGTCTGGCCATGAATTATTAAAAGCCGTTACACAAAAGCCTGAACCTTTAGAGGCATTCTGCATCCGTGTCCCAGTTTTTACCTCATTACTTACAGTGTGTTAAATTAAGGAGTGGCTCAATCTTTTGGGCGAGATCCTGGTTTGCTGACTTCAACAGGGCCAGAATTTAATCCTTTGTGTTTAGCAAAAATGTTACCGTACTTCCACCGAATGGAATTTCCAGTACAAGTTGGAGAAGGGCAGGATTGTGTCCAAGCTATAGCTGCTGACTTAAAAGACCAAAGCAAACCCTTCTGAGCATTTGAGGGTACAAAATCAGCTGGGGTAAAACCTCATGCACCACATTCTGCCTCATGCATCATCATCAACAACAAATGTGATGCTACAGATTTGAGTAAGGATTTCCTGTGATTCTGCCTCTGCACAAAGAGCTGAGAACTGGCACTTGCATCACTGGCAGGAAGCAAAAACCTTCTCTTGGACTTGGAAATCAAGCAGTCATGGGATATGGAAGTTAATGTTGAACCTCACAGTGAGCCAAGTCCTCACTCAATCCAGCACTTGTCCAGACACTAATGAGTTTTGTTTGATTAAGAATCGGTAAAAGCGAGACAATGACCTCAGGGCTTGGCCTAAAGAAGTTTTTAAAAAGTGGCTGTAACCTCACTTTAACTCAGCTAAATCCGAGAAGAATTTAGAAGGTGAGAAAAAATCTATCTAGTTCTCTTTGGGGTTAGAGCAGAGAGACACCAATTTCTTCTCCTCTGTTGATTCTAGGAGAGAGGTTTCTGCTCCTTCCTGAATAATACATATAGTAGGCTGCACCTCTAATGCTCTCAGTAGGAGCTTATTCTAAAGCTAATTATGAGAAAATGTATTACTGCACATTCTATTGATTCTTGGTTGTCTTCTTATCATAAGATCTGAAACCTGGGCCTGATGCACACTGAGGCATGCTATTGACATTTTCAGAAAACTTGACATCTTGCATCATTGCATTATGATATCTGACACACAAAGGAGCATATTAAATGACTGTTCAGCCTGTGATAAGCACACCATTATTACTGCAGGATGGTTTCCTCAGGTCTAAAGATTCATAGTGGTAGCATTCAAGCGTGTAGAAAAGAAGATAAAATTTAATTAATAATTTCCATGGAGGGCAACAGCCCATTATAAGTATGTTCTTTGCTGTTTTCCACAGTGACCTTATGGGCTCAAACATTACAGACCGTGACTGGTCATAGGCTCATACCAAGCTTTAATGTATGGCAGTGGTTGCAAGTCAATTAGCTGGATTTAGATGGAGTAATTCCTGGTGCTACCATTGGAAACAGTTTGTACTTTGCATAAAGAAGGGTTTTTTGTTTCATTTTGTTTTTTGCCATGCACTGTGCACAGAATATAAAATGTGATTTCCCATGGGTTAAGGTCATGTCACAGAAGGAGGCAGATAAAGATTTTTCTATTCTCGGTGTTTTGTTTCAATAAAGCGTTTGTCAGTGCTATTGTGAGCAATGAACAACATCAATCTATAGCATGTCTATCATAAAGTTGGTTACCAAGCGCATAAAGATCTCTAACATATAATGCTGAGGGGTGGGAGGAGTGTGAAAATTAGCTCTGATATACTACGCAAAAGTTATTGACTTGAAATGTTGCTAACTTAAGCTCACATGGGCAACATTGAAGAGACATAGAATTATCCACCCTCCAGTAAGACTTCCACCTCAAAACCATGAGAACAATACATTGCCTTTCTATAGCACCTTTCCAGAAAGGATTTTTATGCTTTGAAAATATTATTTACACATCACCCCACCTGTGTGAGGCAAGTACTATATTTTCCCTATTTGATCAATTGTGAAATCGTGAACTCATCCATAGACACCTTAGGGGAACCTTTGGCCTAAAATGTCTCGCCAAATATCACCCATGAGGTGAGTGGTGGGATGGGCGTGTAGCCTAGGACTCTTGAAATCCAGACTCCTACTTTAGCCAGTAAACAATGCAATAAAGACAGAGGATGAAAGATTTATATGTACCATAAAGACAAAGGATGAAATCCTGGGTCCTCCAAAACAATGGCCCTTCAATAAACTCAATGGCGAACCTCCCATTCACTTCAACGGAACCAGGATTTCACCCAGCGTTTGAGACTCTTAAAATGTATAATACAGTTCTTTTTGCAGCTCACAACAGCCTCTTCTCAAATTTCATTTCAGGTCAGCCCAGCTCTCCAAAACAAAGCCAAAGTCTATGTTTACATGACAGAGTGAGCAGAGTCAGACCTGGTATGAGTGACTTCAAACAAGTTGTGAACACTGGGCACAGGAGAGGTGGAGAGCAGTGAAGGAACCACTTACAGCAGCAATCTGTTCCTGGAGACATAATCTAGAGTAGACCAAGAGCCTGCCTGCCAGACCATCTGGCTACTTATTCCACTCCCACATCTCCTACATCAGGTGCAGGAAAGAGCTTTAGACCTGGCTACCTCAGTATTATCACATGGGGGAGTTTCGACAATAGGGGAATCATTAACCGGCTCCGATAGCTAGCCATAGCAGAGCTCAGCCACGAAGAGATAAAAGTGGTCAGATTTGCACCCACAATTCAACTGTGGGCACAACAATGAAAGTTCAACTTTTGACAGTGCTCCTTGTACCTGAGAGGCGGAGCACCCAAAACGTACCCCAGTACCTGTTTTACCCTGGGGTTTTTAACTTCCATTTCTACTTTATTCTGAGTAAGAGAGGAGATTAAGTGATGAGACATCTGGACTGCGTGTGACGGAGCATGTGATCTCCTGTCACTATCTGATCCCAGCTGGAGGAATGAAACAACCAGAAGCTACCGTGAAGTCAAATGATGAAGGATATGGGGTAAACTTCCAAGAATGAGAAGACCTTCCAGGGGCAAAAAGATGTGCTCCATGCACTGCTATTTAATACAATGCAACTAAGCAGGCAGCCACTCAAAAGGTATGAGGGAAAATGTTGAATTATTGTCAGAAGAGAACTGTGAATGTCTAGAGCAACTAAAAAGGATTTTTTGAATCATGTTTTCCAAGCGACAGCAACTTAGCTTTTAAAATTACACCCAAAATATTTCTCCATGCAAGCCATTCTGTAAGATCTTGTGTATTAATCATTGTATTTGCATAATATGAGCCTGATTCTGATCTCTGACACCTCCAATGAAGTCACTGCAGCTACACAAGCATACACTCAGTGAATGCAAGGACATAATCAGATACAGTTGGGGGGGGGGGGAACTGGAACAATTTGTAAAGTGGGGGTGCAGAGAGCCACTGAACCAAACTGTAAACCACTTCAAGCCAGGGTATGTGGCAGCACCCTTAGTTTCAGCACCTATGGATACAGTGTGTTCAAATCTAATTATCTGATTTGCATGGCCACATAATTTGCTAGCTCATACCAAAGTTTCTGCACATGCAAAAATGTGTGCATCAAAATTTGCATGCACTAACTTACAGGTGCAATTTTAGATGTCACTACTGTGCACAAAGGCCCAAATGTTCTTTTGTTGGCCTAATGCCTTAATTATGTGCTCTACCCCTTAGACAGTCTTTTTGCTGAGTTAATGGATATAATTAATATGAAATTTAAAGGGGAATAAGTGCCACAGGATATATTATTTTCATACCGTGACATGTCCCCAAAATGCCAGTAACTTGCTTTGCCCAGCTGGAGGTACACTGATCTAGTCATAGCTCAGAAGTCAGTGTTGAATATACTGTGCACATTTATGTCCTTATCTTGTTCATCATCACGGAATGCGAACCGGTAGAGCTCTTGTTCAAAATCCAGCCCTCATTTTTTCAGCCACCTTATTCAGTGAGGGTCTGAGCCAGCTCTATGTTGAGCACCTTCTGTTGACTGTGCCAGAAACTGGAGTTGAAGGGACTAAGGAAGCTGTATTCAAGATCATTTCCATGTTGTTTTCCTTCCAGAAAACCAAACCTCTACATAGACTCATGATCCAGCCGCATGCGCAATTCCCCACCCAGGCTTCAAAATCCTGCTCCCAGTAAATGATCATATGCCAGATGCGTGAAGGTGGCAAAGCATCATTATCTTTCACTCTCTGCTCACTGGCTGGCAAGTGAAGACTGGGATAGAAAGCCTGGTTTCCAGTTGGCTACAAAACCCCTCTTCTACCTCAGACTGTTGTGTTGGAACTCTGCAATTGCCTCAGGTGCTGTCATGTGGTTAATCTGCAGTCAGGCTTCCAAGGAGCTCAGGCACAATGATTGTTTTTAGGTGACAGAATCCCCCGGCTCAACGGACCATGTTGCTTTCAGGAACACAAAAACCGACCATTCCCCACCAGGCAAAGATGAAAGCAAAAGATTAGGACAGGTTGTTATTTATACATTGTCCTAAGTGTGGTTGGTGCTTTACAGATAATTAATGGACACTGGGCCTCATTCTCCTCTCAAGTTGGTAACTGCAGTGAAGTCAATGTAACTACATAAGCAGAAGGTGTGTGAGTATAATTACATTTACACAAAACACGTACAGCCCAATAGGTCCCTGGCTCTGTCCTCACACACTATCCAGCCCTGCAAACAGGCAAGTAGCCCAGATCTGCAGCCTGGTACAATGATCTGGCATGTGTGGGAGCTGCTGGGGACCTGATCCAGCCTTCCCCCTATGGCTCAGAGCACGGGAACTCCCTACCCAGCAAACAAGAGCAGGCCAATCAGGTGGAAAGGGCAGGGAAATGCTTGTGTTCTTCTCTCTCTTCCACTTACTCCTAACCCATCTTCAGCCTCTGGCATAGGAGGTAGGGTTGCAAGACACTAGTCTGCGCTAAACGCAACAGGGACTGGAACCATTATAAACCTAGCCCCAGCACTGAGGCACCATAACTGAAGGACTTCCCACATCCAACAGAGACTGGATTCAAGAAAGGATCGGGGCCAGTGTGTTAAATCTAGGGGACTAAAAATCGCAACAAAAAAAAAAGGGTAAAAGAGGGGGTTTAAATTGGAAATCTCAAGACAACTTTAACAGAGTCACTTCCAACATCTCTGCAACATTAGACACCTTAGGATGACATTCACCATGTACAGGAGTCGACAATTCCACTGATGTCCGTGGAGCTCCGCCTGCCTATGTCAATGGTGAATTTGGTCTCATGTGTGTACATATGCACTGCATATCAGAGTCACTGAACACTCAATGCAGCCACCTCAGGGTAGAATGATTCAGCTATTTAACAGTCTGGAGCCCTTCCCAACGATTTAGGTCAGACAGGAAGACGAGTGCACTCAGTTTCTGGCAGTGAGGTGAAAATAAACGTCTACCATGTAGAGGCATCAATACAGAGTTATGTATTAAAGTAATGATCTTGACCTGCTGGGACAACGCAAAACACATCATAATTATATACAGACTCCCAGTGAGGCAACGATGGAAAAGCTGTTGAATTAACAAAATGTCTTACTCTCCTAGATTGGAGTCAGATAGCTGGATTCAAGATGGAATAGTTCCTTTGCCCAGGAGACCAACCCACACGGGAGGTAGGAGAGAGAAGTACGAGTTTAAAGACTGAAATTCCGACGAGATTTCTAGCACAGCAAAAGTGACCTTGGAACGCCTAACATTTGAGACTTTCCCTCCCAACACCCCCAGGCTCAGGCAGAGGGCAATGAAGTGGATTCTATGGGAATGGGAAACCATTCCACGCTATAATGGAAAACTAGGGATTACTTAGTTCAAGATAGAAAATGCAAATGGTGCTGTGGGGTTTGAGCGCTCACCCAGACCTCCTCAGAAGGGGTAAAAATGAAAATGCTAATTAGCTCCAGTTGTTGGAAGAATGCCCTGAAGAAACGTGACTCAGAATGGGCTGCAAATCATAAAATAATAATAATAAAAAAATCCACAATGCTCTGGGGACATTAAGCGATTACAGAGAGTTGTTATTTGGCTGATTTTCACACTTCATTAGTACAGGCATAATTTAGCAAGTGAACGTGCTGAGGGTTGGCATGACACAAGAGCCACTTTCTTGAAACATGAACTGTAAATTGGGGTGGCCCTACTTAGACATTTTAATCATGGTGGAAAAGCAACAGGAATCAATTCGGCAGATCAAATAGAAATGAACTCTACTTCAGGAACATGGGCTTTAATTCAGAGCTGGTGTAAAGGGATACAAATCCACAATCTTCTGAGGGAATTCTTCGTTTGGTAGATCACACACAACTTTATATTGCACCTTTCATAAGTCCAGATATTTTAAAGCCATTTAATATGTAATGAGTGAAATGTGAGTAAAGGACACAATGAATTTGGAACTGCCAGGGTACAGCAAGTTAACAGTTATCTAGTAACTGACAAACAAAATATCAGGTGCTCAGATGTCCAAGTGCTATAACATGCACCCACAATTATTTTCACCTGCAAAATACTAAATATCATCTTGCTCTTATATAGCACTTTTCTCCTATAGATCCCAAAGTGCTTTACAAAAGAGGTCAGTATCATCATCATCCCCATTTTAAAGATAGGGAAACTAAGGCACAGAAAGGAAAAAGGGAGTTGCCCAAGGTCAACCAGTTGACCAGCAGCAGAGCTGGTAATAGAACTCGACACTCCTGTGTTCCAGCCCAGTGCATACTGCCTTCCAAGAACCTGCAATTATTTCCAAGATCATAACTGGGGATAGAGCTGGTTGATTTTTTGCTGGGTTGTTTGGGTTTCCCCTCCCCCCCATCATAAAATGTTGGTTTTGACAACAAAAATGGCCCCTGAATTGGAGTCCAAATCTGCTGCTGAACATTACACAGACATGCCTAAGTTGGAATGTCCCAAATTCAATATGGGAATCAAACATATCTGAACTTTGAGGACCTTCAGATTTGGATCCACATTTTGTTTCTCCCAGCTTTCTGATCACCATGGTTTCTTTTTAAATCCAATGGATAAAATCATTACAGATGGCAAACTATAGATGGTTTTAGCTTTGAACAGCCCACCACACCTACACAAGGAGAAAAGAGAAACCAAAATGTTCCACCTGTATCCCAGGAGCTGAGATGAGAAGATATGCTGGGTTATAACTACACTGTCAAAATGCAGCACCCAGCAACAAGCATCTGAGCTAACTTCTGAATTCCCCAAGTACCTCAGATTACTCCCACGGCATCATTACTGCTATTAATTAAATGGGTTGGTCTTTGGCCAGTCAGTCACAGAGCACATTTCTGCAATAATCACTGGCAGAGAAGAAATCGTTTTGACACCCTAGGCCCCAGACCTGGAACTCAGTTTGCATAAACTGGGAAACATCTTGGCAAAGATGCAAGTTAACCTTTCGCTGTTGGTCTCTTCCACACTTATTGTGCTAGTCAAGGGAGCGTCAAGTTCTGGCACAATGAGCAGAACAGGGGTGTGTTCCAACTGGATGTACACAGAACATTCAGCAGGTACCAAATTCTACCGATTCTCCAAAAGCCCCTGACTGGTGTTTGAATGGTTACTGCATGCTCAATAGTGGTGAGTACTAAAAGAGATATTACAAGGCAGTATCTGTTCTAGAGAGATTCATTCTCATCGTAGATTCACACTGTGCTCTTGGTATTTATTTAAGGGACTCATTTTTGGAGGTGCTCACTGCTCAGTCCCAATTGGGGTCACTGCTGGCAGTCAGGCCCTTAGTGTGCCCCAAATGCTTTAGTCGAGACAGTGTGGTTCACTAGGATGGGTTACAACAGCCAGAGATTGGCCCACGCACAGGTGAGCAAGGAAGTGAGAAGGTGCAAGCGGCAGCACACCAGACCCGGTGTTCAGAAGTGCTGAGTAGCCAGAACTCCAGCTGAAGTCAATGGGAGCGGCAAGTGCTCAGCACCTCTTGAAATCGGACCCAGTGGGAGTCCCTCAGGGCTAGTCCCAGCATTAGCCTCTGCAGTGAGGGCATGGCAGGGGACAAAACCCTGGAGGATCTTCTGCAGAAGGGAGCATGTGCAGTGACCAAGTCAAAGGGGATGGGTTGTGTGGATCTTCCACCCTTCCTCCCCAACAGAGAGCAGTGGCTGGGAGCTGTTCTCTTGCATTTCCTCTCCCATGGAGAGGAGCGCTCTATCCATGAACATGCCCCACTGGATTATTCAGGCTGGCACAAGAAGAAAGGATTTGGACTGGACTTCATTTGGGGGCCGGATTCTCCCTTCATACTGATGTAACTCAACAGTAACTCCCCTGAAGTCAGCGGAACCTCACTGATGTAAAAAGCAGTGAGAATAGCGTCAGGCTCTTCATTTGAAAGCAGCCCAGTGTTTTACTGTGGTTTTGTTTCAGTCCTGACAGTTTAGCTGGCAACCACAACACAAAAGCACTTCTAGTGCTGAAAGGTACCACCTGAGGAGCCCAACTCCATTGGTGACCCTTGGGTCTGCAGAGAGCACTAACCAAATGGTTAGCAGTGCAGGAGTTCTACCATGACCATGGAAAAGCATAAAACATACAAGGAAAGAGAACGGTGGAAGGTGATTCAACAACCTCCATGTCCGGAGCCCCCTTCTCTCTATTCTACCTGCCCACACACTAACCCAGGGCCAGCTGTACTTCCAAATGTATTGCAGCCCCCACAGTCATTTTATTAACATGTATTTTTAGTCTTCTCCACTTAATCAACCCTCTTTCTTAAGGGCTCGGTTTCCCTGCCTTTGATCCGTTTATTGGCTTTCATCCTCTGCATGTCAAGGTGGCATAAAGGTATCAAACGGGCTCTTTAACAACCTAATTCACCCCAACGTTTTTACACTCTGCTGGCTCTCTCTCATTCAATCCCTTCACCTCCAGCTTGTCCATCACCTCCTCATTTGTCATCAAAGGGAAGGGAAGCCTCAGGGTGTCATTGATTAGTCTGTCCTTGCTTGGTTTCCAATGGGGGTGTTATGCCTTTTTCCAGGCACCTGCCAGAATTTTGTCCCTGCACCATGCACCTGACAAGACATTTTTGCCCCAAAGAGCAAATCCTGCTTCTCATTTTCAAGGCCTTAGAGGGCCCTACGCATGTGGAAAGAGTCATGGAACTCCAGCGTGGGGGGTTGTAAAAGTTTGTGGAGGCTTGTTCAGGGAAGCTACACTTTCCGCATACTGCAGCACCCATTGCCTCCCTTGTAACCCAGCACAGAGGGAGCAAGGGAACTATTAGTACAGCACTCTACCAATCAGTCCCTGACTCCATGGCACGGAGCGCGGGCATCAGACACTGGGCGGCTGCTGCTGCTCTGTGGCTTGATGAGGAGACTTTTCTCCTTCACCTCCCAGCGCTTCCTCATCCAACCTGTCTACTTGGGCTGTGCACAAGGCTAGGGGGATCACCCCAAAGGGCAGGGCTTATTTCATTCAGCAGAGAGGACTCATGGAACCCAGCACAGGCTGCCAATTAATCAGTCCCCTCTAGGCTATAGAGCAGCATGAAGATGCGTCAACTATACCTCCCATGCAGTTTCTTACATTCGGCTTATCTGTGGAACACAGTGGTGGCTAATATAACCTAGAAGAGTCTTTGGGAGGCTGCTCAGCTTCAGTGGGTAGAGAGGGGACAAAGAAAATAGTTTTCCCTTCCATCCCTGTTTTTCCTAAAGGTGGCCTAGGCATGTCTGTTACTGTTCACGCCGGAGGATTTGCATTAGGAAGTTGCAGAGCCAGCACATAAGCAGATGAGATAAAGGGCACACCTTTCCCAGAGTTATCGGGAGAGCAGATAATCTTTCAGCTCATTTATCAAAGTGCCCAGTCCCCATTTCAATGCAGGAGAAACAAAGAAAAGTTCCTCTGCACAGAAGATCATTTCATTTAAATGAAAATGGAAAACACCAAAGCATACCAGGGGTTCCTGCTGGCTCTTGTTTACGTAGCAATGACACACAGGCCTGATTAGCAGCTAAGACTTTACTTGGGGAGGTTAGTTGTACCTGAAGGTGATAACAAACATAAAATTTCAACTTGGAGAAGTAGCCAAATGCATTCACTGTGTATTAGCATCCCAGGTCAATAAGGAAAGTGTGAAACAGATTAGAGTTCTATGCCTCAGGCTGTGTAAGACAATGTGCTGAATAGTAAAGGTCTTTAGGGCATGAAAAAAGATGTGAGCCAGAGACAAGGTTTTTGCAACACCAGAGCAATAACTCTCTGCATCCCTAACAATCTGCAACAGCTACATTTGTAAACCATCATTTGAGGCTGTAATTTCTCCATATTTTAACAGATGTTCTATTTATGAAACTGCAAAAGGATTTGGAACTTATGAATATTGCTGTGGGGCCCAAGAGATTCTTTTTTGTATGATTAACTGACCACAGGCCATTTATTTTACAATGAAGATGCTCAATGATCCATACACACTGATTTATTCAGGCCCTGTATATAGTAATGGTTGATGTCTCCCTGGTTCTCTTCATTAGCATCCAAAAAATGATTGGAGGAATGCAGATTATAAGAGCAGTTCCCCGTCGCTCTACATGATACTTCATTAGGTTGGGTGGAATTGATCTGCAGAAGAACTAGGATCATAAGGAGGAAATCTCAGTTATTAAAACAATTAAGTCAGATTTCAGAAGTAAATAAGGTTTCAGCTTTAGGGCAGGAGTAGCACTGTAGTTGTGGGTCATACAAGGTGGGGAGTTTTCTATCTGTAAAGAAAAATAGTTCTCAACATGCCATTTGCTGGTTGACACTTACATTACACTGAAATGTTTTATAGAGTAGAGCAAAGTGGCAGTGTTTCCCCAGTGCAGCTCCTCTGGTGGATGTGCTAGTATAAACCAGCAACATTCAACCTTTAGCGTATGCTTTATCCCAGTAAGAAAGACATACCCATGCTAGCTCTGATTGAGCTAGTGCATTAAAAAGAGCAGTGTAGCTTCAGCGCCACAGGCAGAGAGAGAAAGGCTAGCCACCCTGTGTCCCATTCCATCTGAAATCCTAGGTACGTACTCAGGGCAGCTAGCCTGTTCTGCTGACCATGCATCTGTGGCCACATGGCTATTTTTAGCACATTAGCTTGATCAGAGCAAGCACAGGTATGTCTGCCTTAACTGGTATTTACACCTTCAAGCTTGATCAGTGCTAGTGAGGGTATCTACCCAAGGTGGGAATTATACCTCCAGTGTAGACATAACCCTACTGGCTTAGGCAACACCGTTCTAAAAATGCCTGAGCCCTGTGTGCAGTCTATATTCCACCTTTGCTACCACTAGTTACAGCTACAACGTATGTTGGCAGATACAGCTTTAGAATACAAAAATGAAGGGATGGGAAAGGGGTAACCTCAGCTCCTCTCTCTCTCCTGCTTCCCTCTCCTACTCACACCTTTCCCCAGCCTCCTCCTGCAAATGCTGAAAAAATACCCTGCCATCCACAGGGCAGCATGGTATGTATCTCCTGCTCCCTGCCTCCTCCCATGCCACAGTCAGATACCTCTTTAGAACAGAATCATCGCCAGCCTCTAGGCTGGTAAGTGACAAGAAAATTGATCAATATTTTCACAAAAATGTCATCCTGTCCTTACCGCCCACTCCCCAGTGAATTTTTTATATGGGGGAGGGGTGAAGTCACTGAAATTGCAAAATTTCAGGTGTTCCATCCTGTCTTACTAGTTACCCCCTGCAATTGCTCCTGATCTGCCTGCCCCACATGAGGCAGAGTGGGGGGCAAGTCTTCCATTTAAGCCAGAGGTGGTAGGGGAATTCCAGACGAGGGAGGAGGGTGCATTAGGCCTGATTTCACCAAGTATTTGGACTAGGCTCATTCTCCTAGTGGTCATACATCCCTCCTTCTTCCTACCACACTGTGCTGAGAGGTTCTTACTTACTCCAAGAAATTGGCTAGTCTTGAAGGTCTATAGATCTTCTGGACTGGCCACGCTCTTGAAGGTTAAAATGTCAATGGAAGCTGTGGCTGCTGATACCCATAGTACCTCTCATTGTCTCGGGATGTGGGGCCCTTTGCCCATGAAATGCACGTATACTGAAGTGTTTTAAGACAACAGGAAGATTCCTTTCCCATGTTCTGGGGAACCCTCACCTGTTCCCTGGTATTTCCTTTCATTGCATTGCCCACCTCCCAGTCTTGGTCTGCCTTGTCCTAACAGCAGTTTGATACAATGCACTCCTGAGCCCGCCACTCCTAAAACTGCTAGACAGCCATGATAGAGGACTGCCACCCAGAAGAGACCGAACACTGTGTGGTCTCCCCTTTCAGTCCCATTGCTAATAGCTAATGGGTTGTGGATACCAGATGGTCTCGTGTTTGAAACAAGCCATAGGCTGCCCAGGCTGCCCCAGAGTTTACAGGGGTAGAGCGTGTCCTTCCAATGTTGTATTCCATATAAATAATTAATACCACATATTACTACCACCCAACATTGCCAAGTTGTGCCAGTGTGAAAGAACTGGCAAGTGAAACTCACCATAAATACAAGTGAAATTGACAAGTCATCCTTCATTGTCCAAGGTGAACCGCTGAAGGTAAACATCCAACATAGCCAGGGAAAGAAAGACAGACAGACAGACAGAAGCAGCACTTTTTTTTTTTTTTTTTTTTAAACACAGTATTTCAGTTTTACCAATCTAAAGTCCAGGGGAGGAAAATGGTGGAGGGGCATTTAAGAGAAGATCTTTATCCCAACAGTGCCCTTTTACAAGCGTAAGAGAACTTTCATGAACAGGCAAGAACTAGAATCAACTACTGATCAGACAGGAACAAGGCAATGCTTAGAGGGTACTTAATGATTTTTTTCGCTGCACATAAATAATTACAAGTGGAGACAAGGTACTTTGAAGTTGAACTTATTGTATGAGCAAAACCACAGCGAGAGTAATAAATTATGCAAAACTATTTGTGCTTGGAATTTCAATATCCCACGGCAATGCAAATAGGTACTGTTTGAACCTCCTCTTAAAATCCAAAGAAGCTATGGGACCTAATATGGTAAATTACCAAGAGGAAGCTGAATGCTAGGATTTGGTCAGTTCGTTTATTAATAGCTTTATGAAAACAGGACAAGCAAGAGTTGAGGGAAATCGCCCCACATTTTACTTGCAAAATACACTGTAGAAAGGCATTCTAAGCAAGGTAGTTTTGAGCAGTGCCCTTCTGAGAAATTAAATCAAAAGCTAAATACATGGACCTTCATCCTACTCCTAGGCACCATTCGCATATTTAACATAGCGGAGGAACTGTGAGAATATCTGGGATTTTTTTTATTGTGCTGAAAACCTACAGCAATTGTATTGTATGGGATAGGATAGCACTACTGAGGAATTGTGCAGATATTGTAGGGTCTCATTCCAATTCAATGTTTATAGGTGTGAACTGGGATTAACTCTGTTGAAGCCAGTGGAGCCAACCCAGTAAAACATCAGAGCCTCAGAATCATGCCCTTAATTTTACTTGGACTTTTCTCCTATCCCAGAGGAAGAGGGATAACAAGTGCCCAGAACCCAGAAGATAAATTTGTCTCACATCCTGCTAATCAGCACTATATTAACCTGCCAAGCCCTGCGTCCCACACTGTCCTCCGTTCCCCATCCCAATATGCACTTTATAGGAATCCTTACATGCCCTAGTTGGCACAGGCTCCACAAAACTTGGGGCCAGCTCTACCCAAACTTTTGACTCTGCTCCCAAAGCTCAGACACCAGCATCACAATGAAATAACGGAGGCCAAAGAGCATTCTGGGAACTGGCATATGTCCAACTTGGCTTCTTGCTGCAGATAAATTCCACTTTAGTCATCATTGATAATATGAACAAGATGTTTATGCAGCTAAAAGCAGAGTCACAAACACATCTGCACAAGCATCAGGAGGCAGTCAAGGACAAAAAAAAAAAGGCAGGGGTTGTGCATATGGATTGCCACTCAACTTTCAAACAGGCATTACTTACACAAGGGTTACAAGTGGAAAGATGTGGAGGTACAGGCCTCGCACACTGTTCATGGTCCCAAGCTCCACCCACAATCCTAAAGCATTTTCTAAAATGAGGTCCACGCCCCTGAATTGCTAGCGAGTTGTGCATACTCAGCAACTTGCAGGAAGCTCTCGGCAGCTTGCAAGGTCAGTCCCATGAATAGTGAAAAAGTTAATATTCAACTGATAAAAATTAACGAGTCAGCCCCTTTCGAGATGTATGAAGCCACTCTCCACTGTTCTATTTCAGTGGTGATGGGGAAAACACTCTTTTCCCCATCATTTTTTCTAGTGGGAATGAAAAGGAGGGGAAAAAATGGGTCCAGCCCCCAACAAAACAAATTCTTTGTTGTCAAAAAACAAAATTTCTGCCAAAGCAAAAGGTGTTTTTGTGAAAACGTTTCATCAAGTCTACACCAAACACTTGAGAAGAACTATCGCCGCTCCAAGGCATTTGCAGTCTGAGGAAATCTGTGCCAGACGATCAGCTGACTCAAGATTTGAGTACCTTCAATCTTCAAAACTGAGGCGACCTTCTGAGCAGTGCTGGTTTTTCTAGTACCACAGGCTATTCGCTTAGTCTGACTCCTGCTTCTAGCAGAAACTTGTCAATGAACAAGGCTAAAAGATTCATTCCACTGCAAAAGACATCTAGGCTTGCAACAAGATCGTTCCAAATCAAGTATCACTTCTGGAGGGACAAATTGCAATGGCTTCAGCTAATATTATCTAGCATGAGTTACCCCTCAATACAAATGAGCGGGGTTTTTTTAAGATAGAGTTATTAATATTTAAACAGATCGTTAAATTTACTATTATAAGGGAGAGTGACCAATTTTAATTAGGTAACAAAGTCCTGTGGCACCTTAAAGACTAACTATAAAGTTTTGAAGCATAAGCTTTCGTGGGCTAATACCCACTTGGTCGGATGCTTGCAAGTGGGTATTAGCCCACGAAAGCTTATGCTTCAAAACTTTATAGTTAGTCTTTAAGGTGCCACAGGACTTTGTTACCTCTGCTATTCCAGACTAACATGGCTACCTCTCTGATTCTCAATTTTAATTAGGCATTTCATTAAAACTATTAGCATCATGATCCATTTTCCAGGCTTGCTGGACTCAAGGTCACAGACCCAGTGGCTAATCAATAGTATATTTTGGGATAAAGCTCAGGGCTACTTCAGAGCCAACACATAATGGTCCAACCACCAGGATTATCCACCAGACAAAGGGGCAAAAGAGTTTGCTGGTACATGGAAAGCCAAGAGTGAAAAAATTGCTTTTGTATCAGAAGTCATTTGAGTTTTAAGTGACACCAGTATGATCTAGATCTAAGCCAGAGAGGCTGTTTTCTCCACAGACCAATTACAACCTGCTGAATGTTGCTTGAGTCAGCAGGTGACGGGGATGGGGGGGAAAAGCCGATTAAACACACAGCTGGAACCCGGAACTCTGTTTTAAAATACAGGATTTAAAAACATATTTTGTAGGCCTCTTGTTTTCTAATTGTGATACTCTTGCCAGAAGACATTCAATTCCCAAGCAAACAGATTTCCAGTCTCGTTTGCCACATCTTTCAGTAAAACTTCATTTTCTTACCAGCTGAAATTCAGTAACGCAGAAGATGAAAAACCAAACAAACAACAGTAAAGTAAAACTTGCAGTATCCAAAAGAAAAATATCACTGATAAACAGTAATGTTAAAACTCTATCAATCGGAGTTGTTTCTAAGGTGCTTACAGTAAAAAGTGCACTGGGTTACCTTTAAGGCAAGTCTGTTTTGAAAAATGTACCAGCAAGTGACAATATTGCCATATTGTTTAGGCACCAGACTGCATAGTCTTAGTGCTGGTAGCCAGAAAGATACTTCTAAGAGAGCCAAAAAAAAAAGTGTCAAAGCCAAGGACTGGCATCTAAGAATGGTAAATTCTAATGTTAACACTGTACATTTTACCACTTAAAGTAATGTTAACTTCACTAACGTCAAAGGCTTATCAAGCCCCGTATCAATACAGGATTGTTTATAATAGTACCTTCTCAAGGGTTGCATCCAGATTAACTATAAATATCAAGTGACTGGACCTTCTACCACTTCCCTTGGGAGAGTATTCCAGTCTAAAGAGTCCTGTGGCACCTTAAAGACTAACTAAAGTATTGAAGCATAAGCTTTCGTGGGCTAATCCACTGCTTGCATCCGACGAAGTGGGTATTAGCCCACGAAAGCTTATGCTTGAATACTTTAGTTAGTCTTTAAGGTGCCACAGGACTCTTTGTTACTTCTGCTATTCCAGACTAACACGGCTACCTCGCTGATTCTCCACAGTCTAATGGATCTTATGTTCGATTACCTTAACTTGCATTAGAAACTCAAATTAAATGGAGTAATATTTGTAGCGTGCACAATGGTACAGAATATCCTTTAGTCCCCAAATACACTCCTCCCCCCCCCCAAAAAAGAAGATTCTGGCTAATCTTTGCTGGTTATATTTCTTATTGCTAAGAACTGTGATGATTCTCACCCAAATAGTCAGACAAAAAAAATAAAATAAAGATCATGTAATGCTGGCATGTTTTAAAACAAAACTTACCCTGGGACTAAGCTTTTAAAGCATTATGGAGAATCATATTTATTTTTGCCTTTTTGAGGCCGTAGAACTGTTTCAGGTTTGTTTTTAGCCAGTAAGTTATGGCTGCCCAAGCACAGCAGTGAACAACAGCCAGTAAGTAGTGGATGAAGGATTGGAACTAGCAAGGAACACATCCTAGACCTAAGCCATTTTACCACGGTCCCAGGTATCACTTGCATCTCATTTGGAGACCAGCTCACAGTCCGGAAATACACACACAATCCCAGGGCTTGAGGAGTATTTTCAATTATGCTCATCAGAGTTATGGAAGGCCCCTTTTTAAATATTAATTTGAATCAATAAATATTGTTCACCACCACGCTGGTAAGTGGGGGACACCATCATTTGAAGGACTGAAGTTTGCATATGCAGAAAACAGCATTTATTTTTTGCAAGATCTTGTCCACCGGATTTTGCTGCCTTGTCAATAATTTGCCACACTCTCAGAAGCAGATGGCAATGAATGGGAAGGTTAAGTTACACAGAGATTTTAAAATAAAATAAAAAAAAAAGATACAGCTGAAATTAAAAGCACAGGGTGCCATGAGGACACAGAAAGTCAGTTTTAAAATTATACAGCAGGACTTTGAACCAAGCCAGCTTCCATATGTGGGTTCACATTGAACATTTATATCCATTTAAGTGAACATCTGCAGGTTTCTCACTCGTTTTATCATTACCTAGCAAATGTAAAAACCATGAAGCAGAAAAGGCAGCTGCTGTACTGTCTCTCAACAGAGGAACACAGGTGCTGTCTATAGTTATGGTGATGAATACTCACAGTCTCCAAACTACAGCACATAAGCACTCTACAGATTTACAGCAAGATTACAAATTGTATGGGGCTGGTGGCAGTAACCCTTACAAAGACCTGTTCACTGAATGTAGAGAGATACTTACTTCAGTGTTCTCCCCTAGTCTTAATCTCTCCTACTGGACAGTGATTTTTTTCCAAGTGAATTTTGCATTGTGACTATACCAATGCAAGGTCAGAAGTAAGCTCACTAACACAGGTAAGAATCGACTTTCTTCCAATTTAGGTTCATTGAAATGAGGTAGAATCAGATCCAATGCTATCATACAAATAAAATAAAAGAATAAGGCAATGTTTATTTTGTCTTTGATAATACAAGGTGGGGATTTAATTTTTTTTTTTAATTCCCCACTTTTTATCCTAGTTTAGATATACAGTAAACCCTCGATTTAACGGACCTCGATTTAACGGACTTCAGATGCAACGGACAAAATTTCTGAGCAAATCTGATGCATCCGAAATCCATTTCTCGAGGGCTGGCTCCCGGCTGCCGCCCGGGTCCAGGCAGCTCAGCGGACTGGCTGCCGGCTCCCGGCTGCCGCCCGGGTCCCAGCAGCCAGGACCCGGGCGGGCTGGCTGCCGGGTCCCGGCTGCCGCCCGGGTCCCAGCAGCCAGGACCCGGGCGGGCTGGCTGCCGGGTCCCGGCTGCCGCCCGGGTCCCAGCAGCCAGGACCCGGGCGGGCTGGCTGACTGCTCCCGGCTGCCGCCCAGGTCCCAGCAGCGGGCGGGCTGCGGAGCTGCCGCCCCGACCCTGTGGCGGGCGAGCTGCTGCTCTGACAGCTTTTTTTTTTTTTATTAAATAACGGACTTTTTGATTTAACGGACACCCCCTCACCCGAATTAGTCCGTTAAATGGAGGTTTTACTGTACTTAAAAGTCATCAGCTGCAGACATAGTCTAGGACAGACTTGTATGCAACTGGGTCAATTTCCGATCCGTTACTGGGGTAAGTCTTTACTCTGGTATAAAACTCTCACTTCAGTGGGAGTTGGAGCACTTGGCAACTCTGCAAGTTGGCCATCTGTTACTCTGGTTCTTATGTAGGGGTTTAAAGTGCCTAACTTTAGGTACCCATATTGGAAAATATTTGCTCAAGAAACCTGACCAGTTTGACACAGCCTGTCAGTATCAGAGTTGGGAATAGAACCCAGGAGTCCCGACTCACAGTACCTTACTCCAGCCACTATATAAATTTTCCAGTGCCCCTTCACATTTTTTTACCCCACCTCACAGGAGAGTTGTGAGAATTTTTTGCTAATGTCCATGTGACTTTTTGAAAAATAGAAAGCCACACACAGGCAATAAGTGCTAAGAACTTTCAGGTTTGGCTCCTAGCCTAGAGCAATAGGTAGTTTAAACACCTTCTACCTTAAAAAGTAGGCATGATGAAACATGTAAACAAATGGCCATGCTTTACTCCACACACTGCCTTTTGTTTTAATCCTAGACCTAGGGTAAAATTCTACAAATGACATGTTAACGTTGGTCAGGTGGTGTTTATGCCTTTATTGACCAAAGAGATTTGGTGGACTGAGGTCAGACCCGAGTCACTCAGACAGAGATATATTTACAAATACTGCTTAAAGTAAGTCTGAGGTGAGAACTAGATAGTAAATTATTAATGAAGGGTAGCTGTTGAGACGGTGCCGAATATCCTTGACTGCTGCTGGCTGAGATGCTAGTTCAATCAGTAACTCAAGAAATAGGACATAAGAAGAGGAGTGAATTAGTGGTTTTCAGGATACCACCCGCAGAGCAGAAACACTGATCTTGAGTCCAAGGGGTTTATTAAGTGCCCTTAAGGCTTAGCAACTTAAAAAAAATCCTAATATACATTTCATTTAGAAATAGAGTCTGATGCCTCTAGAATGTGCCATATGAACAGCCTTGCATGTTCTACCTATACAACAGTTCAAGGCTCCACCACTTGGCCTCACAAAGTACTAAAGACCTGACCATGAGGGAGCACATTGAGGATGAGAAGGTAGTTCAGCCTTCATGGCTCATTTGCAAACCTTGGACCTTCTGTTGACAGTACGATGCCATTCCGTGATGGTTCCAGGCCAGGGACACCCGTCCATCAGAATTGCCCTAAGTTTACCAGCTCTTTCACATCAGATGCCAGAGAGCCACCTGACTGCAATGACATTCTGTTACTGCCGTCCTGGAATAGATCTGAAATGAAAATCCTAGAGACGAAAGCCTCTGTAGCCCATTACCAATCCCCTGAGTTAAGCTGCTTGGGATGAGGCAACATAATTCTCCATGCAGAGAGCGTGTGCTAGCTTCTACTCTTGTTACACTGTAGTAAATGCAGAGTAAATGATTTCAGTGGAGTTAGCTCAGATTTACATCAGTACATCGAGAAGAGAGAATCTGGCCCACAACTATGCCTTTTGTATTTCAGGGACAAAGTAGGGCTAAAAATAGCAATGCAACCACAGGAATATTTGTACTTGAAGCAATTTCTGATAAGAGTTAGATTATAGCTGAACTATATTAAAAACAAAAGAATAATAGTGCGCCACCAGAAGCAAACTGAAAGGAACCTGATGCACATCAACACTGCACTCCCTATTAGAACTTTTTCCTTGTTTCATTAGAAGATAAGTGATCAGTAATTTGCCTCTCGCGCTGTCTCTCTCTTTTTGTGCTAAGCCCTGAAAAAGGAACTCAAGACCACATCTGAATACTGTACAAACAGAACGCCAGGCCAAGTTCATCCCTGATAGAATTCCATTGAAAGTTGATGAAGCCAGGCCAGGGACAAATTTGATCCAGGGTGATTAACTATACAAAGACTGCCGGGGGGACAGGGGGGGGGGGAAAAGAGAGAGAGAGAATTAATTCCCATCACCGGGTCAGATGGATTGCAGGGAGTGGAGGGGCATGTTGCAGATGGTCGAGTTAATTCTGAAGTAAAAGTAGCAATAATATCTTGCTGGACCTAATCTTCCAGGTATGTCACAGGAGTCAAGTGGTGGTGGCTCATCACATATTTCAGTATTTAAAGTAACAGGTTGGAAGGTTAATAGCTACCCCACAAGGAACTTATATAGATCTGTTCCATCCTCAGTGAACACCCTTAACTACCATGAACATGAATATATTAGGCATGCATATATTGAGAGGTGAAGAGATACCTAATAACTAAGAAAATTTGCACTTTTTAGGGTAAATTTTCAAAGGAACAGAGAGCTCCAGTAGCTGGTGCAAATTTACCCCTCCCCCCCAGTGAATTGGGGATGCAAATCTGAATATTTGCATCTCTAGCTGATTGGTGGCCACAATTCAGCTGTCAGTGTTAAAGTTGTAAATACTGCACATGGGGAGATGTGATGCACTCCAAAAGTCTGTCCATGCAAGGGCTGGAACCAATCTAGTCCTTGCACTTGAATTGTGCGAGGCTAACGCTGCTGCTGCCGCCGTCATGACCCACTCCAAAATGAATGGGAAAGGGCAGGCCTGTGCCAGTCACTCAAACTAGCAGAGCTGGCCAGACACAGAAAAGAATGAACAGGGCACCCGTTCAAGAATGGCTCAGAGACCATGGTCCCCAAGCTCCTCAGGCATAATGTCTCCTAGAGCTCCCACTGGTAGTGGGCACACCAAACTGAGCTCGAGAGGCACAATGGAGACTTTTGGTCCCTCTTTCACCATTTTCAAACCACTACAACTCAAATGGTCCCTGAGCACACTGCCACGAAAAGTACCAGGAGAGACAAAGGTTTTTTAAGCATCAATCTAGCGGCTTTAACAATAGACTTGCCCCATGAAATCAGCGCTCTCTGTAACCAAAAAATCAAGCAGTGCCTTTTTGGAATAAAGCTCTTTTATGTTACAAAAGTATAACAACAGGTTTCTAGGCTATGTGGGTCATTGCGACAAGGAATGTACCAGATGTGAAAACAGTTACTGGCAGTTTCTCGAACAGCAATAATATAGTCCTTGGCTAACTCCCTTCTCCCACTTCAAAACAAAACAGCCACCCGCCCCGCGCCCCTGCCATTTCTCTCAGTTCAGTTCTGCTGCTTTCACTGCTGAATGTGCTCAATCTGTGAGGAGAAGAGAAGCCCAAAGGAGACAGACAGTTACTTGGAGAAGAAGGGCTGCATACAGAAGATAAAATGAGGGGAACAGGAATCAGGAGTAAGGGAGAAGAGGGAAAAGATTGGAAGGACAAAGGGAGAAAGAGCCAAGAAAAAGCAGGAAAAAGATGGGACTTCAAATTGTTTGTAGAAAAAGGCCTGAGGGGAGTTAGGGGGGCATACATGAGGAAAGGAATTGGAGAAGGGGGGAGGGGGAGAAGGAAAGAAAACAGGGTGGACTAATAAAATATACATATTTGAAGAAAACAAGACAGGATATAAAACCCCTAGAGAGGATGGAATGAAGAACCTGCAGCTGCAAAAGGTAAGACTAGGGGCTGGTCTCCACTACGGGGGGGGGGGGGGGAAATCCTGCAGATTCACGTAGCTGAAGTTGCGTATCTGCAGCCAACTTACCGTTCGTCCTCATGGCGGCGGCGGGCGGCGGCGCGCTCCCCCGTCGACTCCAGCTTGCGCCTCCCGGCAAGCTGGAGTTCCGCAGTCGACAGGGGCGCCACGCGCGATCGATTTCTCGCGTCTTATCGATCGCCAGAAGATAGATTGCTACCCGCCGATTCGGCGGGTACTGAAGACATACCCTAGGACAGCGGTCGCCAACCAGTGGTCCGCGGACCACTGGTGGTCCGTGACAAAATCTGGGTGGTCCGTGGGGAAATGTCGGGGCGGGGGGGGGGGGGGGGGGGAGGCAAGCGGCGGGAGGCCCCCCCCCTCCGCCTGCCCAAAGCATGCTGCAGCAGCACGGCACGGCGCCGCGTGTGTCCCTATGGGGCGGGGGGAGGGAGGCAAGCGGCGGGAGCCCCCCACCCGCCTGCCCGGAACATGCTGCAGCAGCGCAGCGCGGCGTGTGTCCCTATGGGGCGGGGGGGGGGGCGCGGGAGCCCCCCCTGCCTGCCCGGAACATGGTGCAGCGCCCACGTGAGTGTGTCCCTATGGGGCGGGGGAGCCCCCCCCCGCCTGCCCAGAACATGGTGCAGCGGCACCATGAGAGTCTGCCCCTATGGGGGGGGGGGGAAGGCAAGCAGCGGGAGCCCCCCCACCCCCCGCGGCAAGATAGAGAGCCTCCAGCTACCCCGGCTGCTCCTGCGCCCCTCCCCTCCCCCCCTGCTGAGTCCATAATTGGCCCCACACCCCAGGAGGTGATGATGGCCAGGAGGACATGTCTTTCATCTTCCTGCTGCCTGCGGGGCATGCATTGTGCAGGGGTATGGGGCATTACAACCACCAAGCCACCTGCTGGATACTTCCTGGCTGGCCCCAGGCCCCCCTCCCTCCTCCCAATTCACTGGATCCCAGGAGAAGCTACAGGAGAGGAGCAGAGGAATGAACGTGCCTGCTTGCCAGATACTCCCCAGGACAGGACAGACACCCCAGGTAAGCACCCCAAACCCAGGACTCCCTACCCCGGCCCCTGGCAGGTGACAGGTCCCTCTGGCTCTTGGGGGAGGGGAGCCTTGTTACATTCAGCAGTGATTACCTGCAAGCACTGCTTCAGTTCCCAATGGGAGCCATGAGTGTGGCCAGGGAAGGGGGGGCAGGCAGGGTCAAGTGTGGATAAGTGTTTGGGAGGGGTGTGTGGGGTGCTGGGCTGTGAGGATTGTTGTGGACTGTGGAGGATGTCTGGTGGAGGGCACAAAATAAAAAGAACAACAATATCAAGACTATCAAATTATTCATTTATTTTCATTAAATATATAAGGTAAATGAAATTAATAAAATTTCAAACCAAACATATATTCTAATATACAGTGCTACTTTATGCAATATTCATTTAAAAAGTTTAAAATAAGCAGTGCTCCATGAAAAAGGAATGGGGGGGGGGGGGCAGAGGTGCAAGGTAAAAATTTTGCCAAGTTTGCTATTTTATAGCAGCTTCCCTCTCCTGCAAATCTGGGTCTGTGTCCATTGCTCCTTTTTGCTGCTTCTCTCTGGTCTGGTGCTAACCCCTGAGGGTTATGTCTGCTCTTAGCCCACTTGACAAGTTTGATTGTCCTTGATCTGTCTCTCCTTCCTCATTCACACCTCATTCATTCAACAGGGTACTTGATTATAAAGTGGGGGGGGGGGGAAGAGATCTTATTCTACTCCTAGCAGAGACATTTTTCTTTTACCTTAATTATACTACCTTGGGGGCTATAACAGATTACCAAAGTTCAATACAGAGTTTCTAAAACAAGGTTATATGAAAAGGCATAATACAAAAGTCATTTAAAAGTTAAACAAACCCCCCTCCCCCGCTCTTGCCACCCCCCCACTCCCCTCCCCCGGGGCTTTTAAAAAAAATTCATGTTAGTGGTCCGCGGGATTCAAAATTGTGAGTTTAGTGGTCCCTGAGGTCCGAAAGGTTGGCGACCACTGCCCTAGGAGATGCAGAGGGAGGCTGTAACAACCCCAGTGGGGGAACATATTCCCCTTCCCTGCGGGTTTTATGTCCCTATAGAGGTGCTCACACAATAAATCATGGGAAAGGATTTCAGGGAGGTAGGGAAAAGGTTAATTTCTCATTTCCTAACCAGAGGTCCTGTGTTGTTTTAGATAAAGCTTCACTCACGGGGATCTGTATCAGGGCTTTCAACATGGAGCAAGCGCTCTGGGATCTTCCCCAGGTCCTGCAAGGAGAAGGACATGACTTGCATTGTGCTGTTGCAACTAAACCATTTCCATCCCAGAGACCTGGTTGCCCAGCATCTTGTTTCTCCACCAGCACTACTGGACTCCATGTGTCCATTTCTCTTTTCTTTAATCCATGGAGGAGCATGCCTGGTACTGCAGGTCTTTGTTCTTCATTGTGGGAGCCAGACGATAGTACAGAACAACAAACAACAACAAAATCAAGGCTCTGATGATTTCACTGTGTGGTTTGCTCTGTCACCGAGGTGTGATCACACCTTCTCGCAGCTCATCTGCCCACACAATCCTAGCTCCAATCTGCTGCTTCTCTTCTGTGCTCTGCGCTCCTGACTCTTCCGCTCGACACGCTAGTGAGATATTTGCAGACTGACAATGCTTTCATCTCCCTGCATCCGACAAAGTGGGTATTAGCCCACGAAAGCTCATGCTTCAAAACTTTATAGTTAGTCTTCAAGGTGCCACAGGACTTTGTTACCTCTGCTATTCCAGACTAACACGGCTACCTCCCTGATTCATCTCCCTAAGTACTTTAACTTAAAAGTTAATGTTGAAGTTGGTTAGCTAGGTCTGGAAATTTATACTTTATGAACCAACACCATATGCACCTCCTTCTCCTAATCCAAACCCTGCTTGCCAAACTGCTAGTCTTCATTTCTGGATTGTAATCCCTTACAGACTCCATTAGAATCTGCACTAGAAAGAAACAACGGAGCAGAGTGTAAACACAGTCAGCACTAACTGAGGTCCAAAGAGACTCAGCTGTTGCAAGCAGAACATATCCAGGAAAACTTTCCTAAAAACTTTTAGGCCTGATTTACACTTGCGGGAGAGGGAGGAAAGAAAAAAAAAATCCATCTAAAATGTGCAACTTCAGCTACGTGAATAACATAGCTGAAGCCAACGTACTTAGATCTACTCCGTTCATTGCAGCGAGTTGACTGTGGACGCTCCCCTGTCAACACCGCCCACGCCTCTCGCCCTGTGGAGTACTGAGTCAACCGGAGAGCGCTTGGGGGTTGATTTATCCCGTCTAGACTAGACGCAATAAATTGATCCCCACTGGATCCATCGCTGAAGGTAATATAGACATGCCCTTAGGATTTAGGGCTTTAACCTGGGCTTCCTCCCAAGCTCTAGTCACTTGGGTTGGCAGACAGCGGCAGTATGCTGAAGAACTCTTTCCCCAGGCTGTTCTGCAGCCACAATTGGCAGATCCACTGGCCCTACATTTAGCTGCTCCCAGCCTCTTAAATTCCTGTGCGTGAGGTTAAGCTGTGTGGCAGGACCCCTTCACTGGCTCTTCCCCAGTGCAGTGGGAGCAAATCAGTTTCCCAGAGTATGAGGCCATTTTACACTATGAAGGAGGGACACAGTTTTCCCCTAAAAGCCAAGAACAATGGCTGGTATTGGGAAAGAAAAACAGAGATAAGATGCAGTCTAAAGGCCGCCGTGCCCCAGGTCACATGTACTCCATCACAAACTGGTCAAGGAGTCTACAGCAAGATCCCTGAATTCAGCAACACTCCAGTACAGGAGACTGCAAGTTCTGCCGCAGCTCCATTTGAATGGAGGCTTTTATTAAATTAAAGGTGAATGAATAAGAATACAGTGAAACCTCGATATAACGGACTAATTCGGGCGAGGGGGTGTCCGTTAAAGCCAAAAGTCCGTTATTTAATAATTTTTTAAAATTACTAAATAACGGACTTTCGGCTGACAATGGACACCCCCTCGCCCGAATTAGTCCATTATATGGGGGTTTTACGGCCGGGAGCCGTCAACCTGCCCGCCTGGGTCCCGGCTGCCCCTCCCCAGTCAAAACCATCCAGCCGAGGGGGCTCGGCATCCCCCAGTGGAGAGCCCAGCAGCAGCCGCCCCTGCGCTGTAACTTGCAAGGCACAAGCCTCGGCTGCCTGTAGTCCCAGCCTCCGTCCGCACTGGATACCGGTAGCCGTTCCCTTCCCCGCCCCGCTGCCCGGGGGGGAGCCTTGCCGGGGGGGGGGGGGGCTGGGGCAGCAAGGCAGCCCCTGCGTGCGTGGCAAGTGCATCCCTGGCTGGGGTTCAGGCCGCTAACTAGTCGCCCCCTCCTTGGTTCTCCGGCAGCACAGGAAAGGGGGTCGCCCTGCATTGGGAGAGGGCGGGGGGAAGTGAGAGCAGCCCGGGGGCAGCGGCAGCAGCAAGCCCCCTCCCCGTTGAGCGACTTCCCCGGGAAGTTGGGAAAGTTTGCAGCGTGCATCCCGCACAGAGATGAAGAGGAGGCCCGGGGGCTGCACCTGGAGCAGGTCGCTCGGGCCGCCTCGCCCGCGACGCTGCTCGGACTGTATTGGCCGCTGTGGCAGGTTGGGGGTGACTTGTCGGGGGGATCGGGCCCGAGGGATGGAAAGTTGTTTCGGTTTCTTACCCCCGGGAGGCTGTCGGCAGCTCCAGGAGGCGCCTGGTGGCCGGTCACACCCGCCCCGCTTGGTGGCGGCGGGAGAGAGCTGCGGCCGGAGGATTATCCCTTCCTAGAAATGCCAGATTACATGGTTGAGGCGCAATCGATTCACCTCCGATCAATTGGAGCCCAGCAGGCGGGAGCCAGGAGCCGGCAGCCCGCCCGCCCGCAGGCGGGAGCCGGCAGCCCGCCCGCCCGCCCGCAGGCGGGAGCCGGGAGCAGCCAGCCCGCCCGCAGGTGGGACCTACGAAAAACGGATTTTGGATGCAGCGGAAATTTTGTCCGTTGCATCCGAAGTCCGTTAAATCGGGGTCCGTTAAATCGGGGTTTTACTGTAATTCAATCAGCGTTCATTCTGGTCACAGAGTCTTTTCATTTTACACTCTGTCCACATTTCTAGCATCCAGCAGATTTTCATACTGACAACATATAATAGCATCATTGCGGGAGAAGCTGAATATTTTGGCAGTTAAGGAAAGGACAGCTGGGGCTTTTGGCATCTGAGAAAACAAGCTTCTATACTTGAAGTGGTTTTGGATTAAAGTAGGGTGTGGATTTAAAGTTCAATAGCTATTCTGCAATAACTTCTGGAATAAGAGTACCTTCTTCCTGTGTATCTTAACTCACCTTGAATAGCTACTCCTGCATAAATCCATGTGTAGATAGATAAGCCTGAGTGTAAATTTTAGGATACCTTTCAATTCTTGAGTTTGGATTAGCACAATTAACCCCAAATTCACTGAGCCTTTGTTTCAGTGGATAGCTGCTGTAACTGTGTATCAATCGGAGTTCTTTTAATTGGCTTCTTGAAATGTCAGTTGTGTTTTAAGCACATTTGCAATGAATTACACACTTCTGAAACAAAGGCTCTTGGGCATAGTAGGTGAAAGCTTGAAATATGTATAATCAACTACTTTAAGTAATTCTGACTCCTTGTTTGCAGCTGACAGGAACTTCTCAAAAGCAGAAAGAGCTTTTAAAAATGAAGCAGCATCCATTATAATCAGACATCTAAAGATCTTTCCATTCAGGAACCTCAGCAGCTGAAAGCCACGTGAAGTAGGGAAATATGGTTATTCTGGTTTTGCAAATGGGCACAGAGAGATGAAGCAACTTTCCCAAGGTGGCTCAATTTAGTGGCAGAACCTTGTACAGAACCCAGATTGTCTTCTTACTCCAGTTCATGATGTCTGAAATACAGAACTGTGTAGTCTATCCAGAAACAGATATCAAACTCTTCTTAGTCTATATAAGAACTTAGATCTCCAAGATCCTTCCCCCATTCAAACATTTCAGAAACATGGATTAATTAAGCCTTGTAATGCTCCTGTGAAGAAAGGGTTACCTCCAATTTACAGATGGGGATACCAAGGCACAGAAAGGTTAAGTGAAATGCCCAAGGGCCTTAATACTGAACTCCAGCATAGCAACTAGGAGTAATGGATTCTCACACTACTCTGGACTATATTTTGACTATGTCCTGGACAATCACATAACACCTCAAGCCTGAACTACAGAACCTGTTATTCCTGCCTTTTCTGCTCAGTGACTGCCTACCTCCCAAAATGTGCTTTGAGATGTGCTTCATTTACCTGCCAAGGGAAAGGTATCCTGTTGCACAGACCTGAAGGAGAGCAGACATGTCAGCTCCATTCCTACTCCAGGTAAAATCCAAAAGGGAAGTGACATCACCTTGTGCAAGATCACATGAAACTGTAAACAAAGTTTTTATTTTGCAAACATCTGGACTGCCAATCCCTTTCATGTGCTGCCACAGTGAATGCAATGCAAAGTGGGGTTTGGATTTTCTATAGCAAAGCACTCTCTGCCTACCACACAAAATCTTCAGCTAAAACCCAAGGCACCAAAGACTTCTACCCTGTTTTTATCTCAAAGGGTCTCAAAATTAAGCACTCAAGAATCCAAGTTTGCCCTCATAACTGATGGAAACTTGTAACAAAAAAACAAAGCATTTGGATCCAAAACCTCATTGTAGAGTTACATGGGGCCGTTGCCTTAGATAAATCCTTTGCTTCCAAGCAGGTATAGTCTGAAAACGCTGTAGAGACAACGGGCAAAATCCTCACCCCAATGGAAATCAACAGGTGTTTTGCCAATGACTTCAGAAGAGACAAGATTTCATACAACATATTTAGTCTTGTAGGAGAGAGTTTCCTTTGTGTTCCTCTTTAGCAAATAAATCCCTTCGGCTAACCAAAGCAGCAGCAGCAACTGACCCAGCCCTTCTCTCCAGAACGAGGATCAACAGGATATAGAAACAGTGAGGGTGGCAGAGAATCTGTAGAGAGGGAAGGAATATGCAGATCCTCCAGGCTCCTGGGTGGCCCAGGGAGGTGTGAAATTCAAGCAATTGATGTCTGAACAGTCTAGAGAGTAATGTCATGGTTTTAGAACACCAGTAATAGATTTACACAATTCTGTAAGCTGAAGGCAACAATGCCATTTGAGTAAGATAATTAACAAAAGCTACCAAAGCTACAATTAGATGTAAAATAATACAGACATCCGTAGTTTTAAATGTCACATTAACAGCAAATATGAAACATCTAAATAAGCATTTAAAGCAATCCCACTGCTATTTTTAACTCACTATGTTCCTCACTGAGCAAACATTACAAGGTCAGGTCACCTTTGGGTTTTTTTTCCCCACCGTCTTGACACTGTCAACTGGATGCCTGCCATGTGCTGTATTGCGGGCCAGTGATCACACGTCTAGCAGTCACTGAGCTGTCCATGGTGCTGAAACACAACCTCCCATCTTTGTAAGATTTAACTTAAATGGACAGTACACTTAAAATCTAGTCTATTTACACTCCCCCCCCCCAAGTAGTTTCAGGTCCTATGTCTGGCCCCCAGCTGCAGGAAAGCCTGTCAATTTATCTGATTTTATAATCATTTTTTAAAATATATTTTCTCCGCTCTGATACTGTGTGAAGGACCCGGACAAACTACTTGGGGATAGTAAAACAGAGGGATACATCGAGTTCTGTCAAATACAAAAAATAAACCAATTCACTCTGGAAATAACGTAAGCTAAATTAAATTGAGGCCACTAATTCTGAAGAACATCCACACAGGTTTTTAATGCAATTTAATTAATCCACTTTTAATCTGAATTAACTAAACCCTGGTCTACACTGGGGGTGGGGGTGGGCAATCGATCTAAGATACGCAACTTGGGCTATGAGAACAGCATAGCTAAAGTTGACGTACTTAGATCCACTTACTGCAGCATCTTCACGGCGGTGAGTCGACTGCTGCTGCTCCCCCACCAACTCTGCCTGTGCCTCTCACAGAAGTGGAGTACAGGAGCCGACGGGAGTGTGCTTGGGGATTGATTTATCACATCTAGACTATAAATCGACCCCCAATAGATCGATCTCACAGCTTTGATCCCCACCAGAGTGTAGACCTGTCCTAAGAGTGATTTACTTTGCTGAGGGTCCCTGTGTAGACCAGTACTAATTTCCCACTCTCCCTTTGCCACCGGTAAAAGCAAAATTTTAAGTAGATAGGAGAACACCACTTTGCTTATTTTAACAAGTAAATTTAAGTGGGCGTAGCTGAGTGAGAGAGAGAGAACACTGTTGAGTCAAAGTCATGGGGATTGCATTTGGTTTTAACATATCTATGGTCATTCTAAGCACTTGTGTGGCACTCGCTCCCCTAACAGGTGTGAACTTTGTAGTCCAGTTAGCTAACATGCTTAACTAACATGCTCTAAAACCCTTCTGTAGACAAAGCAAGTTGTCTCTTAACAGGTGGCAGCCAGTCAAGGTGAAATCTAAACCTTGACCAACTCACACATTATCCCAGTTCAGACAAGGCCTAAACTGACAGTTTCTTTGGTCCAGTGGAATGCAGCGTTGCAGGAAATCATCATCACAAAGGGAGCGGCATTTCCTCAGGTCACTCAGCTGAGACCAATGGAAGGTTTGAATATCAGGACAGAGACCTTGAATTGGACTCCATATTTAAAGGGGAAACAGTGCTGGGAACAAAGCACCAAAGGTGCTGTATTTACCACATTCTATTTTTAGGCAGACAGATATACTAGGAAATTGTTACATACAACATCTAAATGGATACAAATTAAGACTGGTCTGGATCTGCAAACACAAGGCTTAATGACACCAATAGCCATTCCTCACATAGACAACAAGGGCAGTACATAGCCCTGAGAATCTCTCTTATTTATAGCAAGCCTAATTGCATTAAGTACCATAGCACGTATTGCTTTATTTGTAATGAGTTTTAGGCTTCAGAAGCTCAGAATCCCATCTGTGACAACAGACTGTTGCAGGATTCAGCTATTAATAGCTGCTGGTACACACTTACTTCCATGTGAGGGGCACAAAGGAAGAGGAGCCAACCAGATGGAGAGAATGCATTAGGGTGACTTATAGCCAAAAATGATGATCCATTCTCCACCCCCCTCTCCAATCACACAGTCTGAGTCTTTTACAGGAGTGGGTGAGTGAGGTTCTGTGCCTGCAACATGCAGGGGGTCAGACTAGATCATCAGTTTTCAACCTGTGGTCCGTGGACCCCTGGGGGTCTGCAGACTATTTCTAAGATTTCCAAAGGAGTCTGCACCTCCCTCAAAATGTGTAGGGGTTCACAAATGAAAAAAAGGTTGAAAACCACCGGACTACACGATCACCATGGTCCCTTTTGATCTTAAAGTCTATGAACAGGAAACAAAAAATTTAAACAATTTAATTACTCACCAAACATACTAATCAGAAGTTCTTATATGTGATCAGAAGGCCAAATATGATGGACCAGATTCTTCTCTCCTAGCACCAATGTACATTCAAAGTAACTTCACTGATGTCATTGGACTTGCTCTGGATTTACATCAGTTAACTAAGAAGAGAACTCAGCTTTGCTGCACTGTGCTCATGTTCAAGAATCAGCCAATGAAACTGCTGGCACAAGCAGGGAAGCGAAGCTAAATGAAATGCAGAAGAGAAACAGTGGCACTGATGAAAAATTAACTATTAAAGCCTCAATGTATCCAAATTACAACAATAAGTTACTTAAAATAGATTTTAAAAACCACACAGAAAAAGAAGAGAGAGAGAGAGAGAGAGAGATCTATATCTATATCTATACAGTCAATGTCTTGTCCAAAGGTCTCTCTCCCTTCTGAATACCAGGCAGCTATTTTCCACAGAGTGGTTACTTCTGCAGTGTTGAACTGGGCCTTCAGTCTTTATCACTTCACCTTGAACACCTGTGTAGAAAGTCTGAGCAGGAAAGTACCTCCTGCTTGCTAGAAACTCCATCACAAACATGAAATCCTACATTCTGACCGTGTTTGAAACCGTCAAGTGAAACCACGGTCTTCAGCAGACATAAGAAACAAACTACAGGGTTCTCTCTGCACGGCTTAATAAACAGGATCTTAAACAAATATAAATAGCTCTCTGTTCTAATCGCCGATCCTAGATTTTATTTTTATGCCTGATGATTTACTAACGGGATGTTTCTACATTACTTTCACTTTAAGAATGGCTTAATGACCAGCTATTAGCCAGAGACACATCAGTAATATTAAGTTGCTGTATCTGGTAGTGCTTTTAATGAAAACATTACATCAAGTTGTCAAGCAGCACTATGAAACAGGATCCATAACTAAAATGCCCAGTCTGCAGGGAAACAAGCTCAGCTGATAATAATGAGGATTCATTTTCCAGCTGTAGTTTGCATGAGTTGTGACAAACCAGCATCTAACTTCAGAGTGTGCATGTGTCAGGAAGTTTTGACATCCCACCTACTGCTGGAATGACATGTTGAGATGGTTTCTCCTCCCCCTGCCCCCCCGCATACACCCACGCAGCCTAAAGAGTATCTGATCAGGTGAATGAAAAATACAGTGTGGACTGGGTTGATCTCTAAACACAGCAGGCCAATGCCTAGACCCCTGGTTCTGGGATCATAGCAAGTGACCCCAGGAAAGCATGGGCAGCAGATTGCCTGCTATAGGACACCACTCGGGATATGCATTGTTACTTCTCTTTGGGTAGCTTGGGGGGAGGGGGGAATTAAGAGGAGAGAGAATCCCAGCAGCTATTACTGCTTCTCCTCAGGCAGAGTCCTGACAACCCACACTCCCAGGGCAGAGTCTCTTGTGAGGTGGGGACTCTGCTGTCCCCATTCCAGAGGTATCTACTAGGATGGAGAGAACTTGTGGAAGTTTCCCCACATACAGAGCCCTCTGCCGATTTGCCCAAGAACCCACACAAGGCCTGCTGCTGGAATCGGTGAGGACTTCACATATAAAAGCTTTCTATCAGGATGGTAAGCAGGGGGCCGGTCACTACTGGTTTTCAGACTGGCTGAGGAGTCCCTCTTCAGCCTGCTGCACCATCTTCACACAGGTTAGGATCTGGCCCAGTAGGAGGGGAGTATCAGACCCTGCCATCCCAGCAGAAATGTGTGGATAGTACAAGGGTGAGGGGTACCTTGCCTTCCACCTTTCCTGCCAGCACAGGATCTGTCTAACAATGCAGGTTAAAAACAAAACAATGAAGACAGTGTGTCTTGTGTACAATCTACCATAGAAACGCAGCACCACCAGGTGTAGCTCAAGAAAGGTCATAAAACCACGCTAGGTAGAATGTTGCCTCTCTCAATTTTGCTGTCTGGCTTGCAATGTTTGCTGTTTTTCTTAACAAATTCAGTTGTTGAATTAAAATTACCTGAGAATCTCAGCGTTCACAAGGAAAGGAAGTCATGGTGCACCAAACACGGGGCCTAAATGTTCCAAGTCCAGAAAGCAAATAAAAGGAAGCCAGGATTTATTATTTTGTGAATCTCATGATTTTGGAATCCTTGGGGTTGGCAACAGAATGCCTGCCATTCAGCAACAGGAACAAAGGGAATGAAGATTTACTCTCAGTTTCTCCTGTTAGCAACTTTCCTTTGAGCCAGTAAGCATACATGCAAATGTGTATGTAAGAGGGCACATTTGCATGCATAATTATGGCAGCTGCTTGTGCAAACTGGGTATTTATGTATACAAAAGATGATCTAAATGAAACTGCAGTAATTGTGTTTTTGCATATGACTCCTGTTCAAAAGTCTACTTCAAAATCAGAGCACAGAGAAACAAAGTGTTATTTAACTGAACTGAATACAATTGATGCAGCACACAGGTTTCCCCCCTCTGCTGCATACTCAATAGGCCCATTTCTGCTCTTAGTTACAATGATATAAATCAAAACCAAATCCACTGCATTCAGTGGAGTTGTGCCAGATTCACACTGGAATAAGTGAGAGAAGCATCAGACCTTGTATTTCCCACATAGGATGGCCACATAAAATCAAGACAATGGAAGTGCAATTCATTAAAAATTCATGGCCCATTTCAGTGGTTAGCTACTCTGGGACAGTCATACACTGGGGAAAAGGCATACACTAGGGAAGGCAATTTGCTACATTTTCCTGCAACGTATTCAGCATTCTCTCTTTTACACCTAGTGACCCGATTCTGCAGCTGCTCTTCATACTGAGCTTCTCCTGGGAGTTCTGCACATGGAGCAGACGGCTATTTAAGCTATCGGTGGTGACTCGCTGCAGTTTCAAGGTGCCCAGTTCCTGAAGTAGTGGTGGCGTCTGACAGAACTGCCAAGCTCCAAAACCGTGTGTCTGCAGAGACAGAAGGATTTGGGGTAGTGACAGGCACTGGATGCCCAAGGGGACAGTAGCTGGTGGCATTAAGGATACCAATTTTTACACTGGTGAAAATAAGGAGTAAGTCAATGTATGGTAAGCATGAGCAAAATAAATCCTATGTATTTATAAGGCAGGGACACAGTTTTCAGCTTTTGCATCTCCTGCTTTCTCTCTTATGGCCCTAGCTTCTTCTGTTTCAGGAATGGCAGTCTGTCAATTACTTGGAAACTAATGCACAGTTGCACCTCACTCTGACTGGAATTCTAAGCCACAAAACTTTGGGCCCTGCCTCGGAGGTCAGAAGGTGTGTGGGAAAAGTTGGAGAAAAGGGCACAAGGCAAAAATCATTTGCAGAGTCCCAGCCACCCTACCCATACTTCCTCCCAGCTGGCTCTCTTAACCCCCCCCCCCCCCCAATCATATAGCTCTGCCCAGTGTCACACATCGCATCATATGCCAGCAATGCCCCTCTGCCATGTACATTGGCCAAACCAGACACTCTCTATGCAAAAGAATAAATGGACACAAGTCAGATGTTTTTGAATGTTATAATTCTTGACCAGGTGGAGAACTCTTCAGCCTCCCTGGACACTCAACAACAGACTTAAGTGGCAACTTCTTCAAACAAAACAAAAAAACCCAATATCTTGAAAAACAGACTCTAATGAGAAACTGCAGAATTGGAATTAATTTGCAAACTGGACACCGCCTGAATATAGACTGGGAGTGGATGAGTCACTACAAGAACTACAAAATTTCCCCCTACTGTTACTCACATCTTCTTGGCAACGGTTTGAAATGAGCCATCCTTATTACCACTACAAAAGTGATTTTTCATCTGGTTGATATTAGCCCACTTCAACTGAATTTTCTCACCCCCCCCCCTCCACTTGGCAAGGCAACTCCCATTTTCTCATGTATGGTTATACACACACACCTTCCTACTGTATTTTCCACTTCATGCATCTGATGAAGTGGGTTTTAGCCCACAAAAGCATATGCCCAAATAAATTTGTTCGTCTCTAAGGTGCCACTAGTACTCCTCATAGTCTGTATCAGCAAAAACAAAAACAAACATGGCTACCACTCTAAAAGCATCTCATGTGATGCACTTGGAGAAAGATTCTGTGTCTATTGGTTTGGTGCATATTCTCCTGTGTAGTCACCTCCAGGTCTAATCTCTTCCTCATCCACATGGAGCATGCATCCCCTAGCCTGCACTGCATCAACTTCAGTAGGAGCAGAAGCTGCTGGGGTGGTGGGAAGGGGGAGAGGGTGATCACAGCTGCCTGAGCAGCTGGAAAGATGCTGTATAACAGCACTGTAACCCACCCACCCACTCTCCCTTTCCTTCTCTGTCCCCACTCCCCCATGATGCTGACCAGGGTCTATTCCCAAAGCACACAACAGTCCCAGCCAAACTGTAGCCATAGGCATCCAACAGAATGGCAGACGTATTTATTGTGCATGTTATAACTCGCCTCAGTAACACTGTGGTGGGTGCAGTACTTAACAGAACTACACCCATCTGGACAGGTGTATTAGGTACAACAACAACATGCGGACAAACGCGGATCCAAAGAGATGTCCCCCCACTACCACAGCCTCAAACCACCTCAGAGTCACCCTCTTTTAGCAGTTGGATGCGGAGCCTGATTTCTCCTCAATAGACTAAAATAACCGTCTCTTGCTGCCTGGATTGAGAAATGCCCATGCCCGTGGATTACACCAGATGCCGAAAGCAAAGATATCTCCTCCAAAGGAGCAGCAAATTCATTCGTTAAAGTAGAACATATTCCTGTTCAGTGGAATCTCATCAGAAGAGTCTTATAATAGACTTTTGGGCAGATAATTGCTTTGGAGATGGTCACAAAGATTTAGATGGGCCCATTCAGTGGGACTCTGGCTGCTGCCAAAAAAATAAAGAAAGAACCCTAGATAACTGCAATTATTTGTATTCTCCAGCTGTGAAAGTTACCACTGAACCATTCTTCAGGACCAGACGCAAATCAGAAGCAGATATCTGGCACACCATTCCTGCTAGCCAGAAATCTACGGTAGGGAACAGGTTATAAAGCCACGCCACTCCTGCTGTTATAATTAAAGGTCTGTCAGACAGACCAAATTTATTTAGATATTTAGAGGGAGGTCTTTTAGAATCCCCCCTCTTATTCTATCCCCTTTTCATTTCCACTGCCCACTGCAGACACATCGCAGCTTCAGAAGACAGGATAGGATCCCAATTATCCAAGGACATAGGTCTTGGCAGACTGGCCCAATGGTCCATGTAGTCCAGTATCTTGTGTCTGTGACAGTGCCCAGTTCCACTAGATGGTTCTCAAAGGAAGATGCAGAAATCCTGAAATTGGCAATTATGGAATAACCTGCCCACAGGAGAAGTTTCTTCTTACCTCCAGACAGACGGTTAGGGATTTGCCCTGATGTATGGAGAGTTTATATCTGATCCGTTTTTCCCTTTTATTTTAATCCTAGCTGTGGATATTCAAGCAGACACACATGCGGACGCTCAGGTAAACGAAGCATCTTGTGGCCCGCCAGAGCCTTACCGTGAAAAAGCCACGAACCAAGTTTGGGAACCCCTGATCTAGACCCTCCCTAACAACCCCACAGAGATCTAAACGGACTTTAAAGCACAGTAATATTTCCTCCAGCATTACCCACATCCTTTCAAGCATCACATGAATTCTCTAGAGTCACCCACCTTAAAGCTCATTTGCCTTATACAAACGTCCAGGCGTTCTAAGGGTCTTTTACTTCAAAGTGGTTCCCAGCACAACGCTTGCATCACAGTATTGAAATTGCTCCTTAAGGCTGCAGCATAAACAACTGCATTTAAAGAACGTATTTGCGTGCTTATTTTAAGATGAAATAATTCAATGAGAGAGAAATCCTCCAGCCCAGACACAAGGGAGTCAGGGGCACATGAGGAAGATTCAAGTAGCATCTGAAGGCTCAGCTGTTTGTCACCAATAATGTACAGTTTTTAAAGTAGTGTAATTGCCATACTAAAGCTTCAGCACAGAACCGTCTCAGTGCATTCCCTAAGATCCTGGTCTCTCAGAGCACCATCAAAATAAGCACCCCAGACATATCTAATGCAAATGAAACACTAGCTCAGGTACATGCACGCTAGTGACTAAATATCAAATGAGAGAATTAATACTTATATTCAGGTAGTGACTATAGACCCCAGGATGCATCTGTTTTTAGGGTCAAGGCGTACGATTGTAGAGTCCTACAACACAGCTTTTGAGTTAGGGTCACAAAATACATAAAAAGCAGAGTTCGAAAGGTTTTCCCGGTTAGTTTTAAAACAGCTGAATGCTTGGGAAAGACACTGGACTGACAGCCGAAAACCCCGAATTTATCCATCCACAGGGTAGTCACAGCATGGTGGCTGGGTGTAGACTTCTCTATGCTCAGGTACTGAATGGCAGGCTTAGAGATGTGCACTCTCTTCTTTCAAACAGGTTTATTCACCAGCTATGTCATCAAAACTCAGGTACAAGCAGTTAGTGTTCTGCACAGTGTTTGAGTGAGTTTAATGGTTGGGTGCCAGGTGTTAACAAGTTATTGCTTCCTCAAGACATTGGAAACTGCATCTGGCGCCTATCATTCTGAGCACTGTGTTCAGCCAGGTTCACCATTATTCTGCATAAACAAAGCAAGGGATGAGGACTGTCTCTTCCATGCTCTGACCTTTCCCCCTATTCCTCAGTAGTATTTATCTAGACCTCCAGTCAGAACAATTAATCAGGTCTACTGATATGCTGCTCTTCAGTTGTTTGCTACTGAAACGTTGTTAGTACTCAGGATCTAATATTTGATCAAACTCATCTGTTCGTTAGATACAGGGGGTGGGGAAAAAGAGAGAGAACAAACCAGAATACGTCATTAAACAGAGCAAAACAAAGGCAAGGTGAACACTCAGTCATGCCTCCTAAGTACAACGATGCAAACGGCACTATTCACTTCAGGGTGGCAGCTTTGACATTTAATTTCCTGTTACTCCCTCAAGCCGTGGAATGACACATCCAAATTGAGAGGAAGGTATTCAGAGATTGTCTAACATTTAGTGCACTATTACCAAGAATTACATCATGCCATCACTTCGGAGGCAGGTTTTGTCACAGATTTCAATGCATTGTTCTACTTTAAAAATCAAAGGCATGATTCAATACTAGAGTCCAATTATCCGAGGTGCAAAGTGTCACAAGCTCCCATTGACTCTACTGGTACATTTCATACTAAAAAATGATAACACAGCTGAAGTCGAGGACATTCCCAGGATGGGGTCTTTTGGGAGGAAATGCAAGTCAAGAGCTATGCTACCATTGTGTTCCATTACTTTATTTTTAAGAATTAAGGCTTGTGTAGAAAGGTCAGAATATCACAATCAAGACCCACTGGGATCTGAGCAAAATTCTTCTTTCAGATCAAAGTGACAAGATTAAGGGCTGGTCCCCACTACGGAGGGGGGTGGGGGGAAATCGACTGCAGATACACAACTTCAGCTATGTGAATCACGTAGCTGAAGTTTGCGTATCTGCAGCCGACTTACCGTCCGTCCTCACGGCGGCGGCAGTCGGAGGCGCACTCCCCCATCGACTCCAGCTTGCACCTCCCGGCAAGCTGGAGTTCCGGAGTCAACGGGGGCGCCGCGAGCGATCGATCGCTACCTGGCGGGTAGTGAAGACATACCCTATGCAACCACTCTTGCTTGTCATTCATTAAATATTAGTAGTAATATATTTATGCAGCTAGCTGCACTCTGATAGGGTCCACTGACACACTGCTTATATATAAACAAAGTACAGGAGTTCATTATATTAACTATGAAAGCATAAAAATGACATTTGAAAGAGACTGATAACGTATCTTACTCCATTTCTAAAATGGCCTTCAAAATCTCCGCACTGACAACAAAAATCCATAATTATAAACCACATGCATGACTGGATTCTCTGAGGACATGGATAAAACAATTACCTTTTTAAGATTCCCACACTTTTCCTGACCAGGTTTTTTAGTTTGTGTGAAGGCCAGGGATCAACTTCTTTGTTTTTTTGTTACTGTTGAGTACTGGACAAACCAGGCTCACTTCAATATCCCTGCATGAAAATGAGTTTCAAGATCCCAGTGCACTGGGAACATTCACATGAGTCCACAAGATTTAAAAACCCATTTGAAGACATAATCATGGGGTTAACACCCACCCAGCTTAGAGATAATATAGCAGCAACAAAATATAATGTGCTCTACGGTACTTAATTTATTTTCTTTTTGCTGAACAGGCTGGGCATGTATAAATCTATGAGCTTTTAACATTTAAAGTTGTTATTCCGATGACAAAATAGACTCAAGGGAGATAAGTCTTTATCTCACCATTAACTTTATTGTTATTCACAGAATACAGATTGGGACAGATTCAAACATAGGAAAGCCACAGTAATTTGTTCGCCTATTTAGAAGACTAATACTTGTGTTTTATGACTGTGCTCCAGGGTGAGGGGGAAATCAAGCCTCCTCAATACTGTAAAATGAAATCTGGGAGATGATGTTATTGGGGTTTCTTTTTTGGTTAGTTTTCTACCCAAAACATCTGCTTTAACACAGCATTAGTAAAGTAGTGTCTGCAGTATGTTAACAGCATACTACTTACTGCAGATCAATAAGTGGAGAAAAGTTCAAAACAAATTAAAAGGCTGCATATGACTTCTTTGCAACATAGGGCTTGTCTTCACTTGAGCCGGCAGGGATCGATCTTTTGGTGATCGATTTATCGCGTCTCGTTAAGACGCGATAAATCGATCACCAGCGGCTCCCCCGTCAACTCCAGAAGTCCAGCTCCTCAAGAGGCGCAAGCTGGAGTCGACGGGGGACCGCCCCGCCGACCGCCACCGCCGTGAGGATGGGAGGTAAGTCGGCTGTAGAGACATCGATTTCAGCTAAGTTATTAACGTAGCTGAAATTGCATATCTACAGTCGATTTCCCCCCCTAGTGGAGACCAGCCCATAGATGACAGGACAATAGCCAGGAAGGTTTTGGATCTGCTTCAGGTGTTGAGCTCATAATGTTATTGCAAGTCTTGCAATAACTGATGCTTCTCTTAAAACCCCACCTTCCTTACTCACGATTCCATGAAAATCTCAGGTTTCATTACAAAAACAAGCTTGATTTACAAAAGGTAGTTACGTGTCTAAAGAACCAGATATGCCCCTTACCTCACAACTTTCAATGGGAGTTAGGGACTTTACCTGCTTACGTACTTTTGTAAAATCCATTAGGTGCCTATCTATATCATTGGTTGCTTAAATACTTTTGTAAATTTGCGCCCCCACAAAAAGTTCATTTCTAGTCTTTGTGGTAACAGTGAAAAGCCCGGGAAAGCTAAAGGCTTGAAAACTAGAGGGCATATAAAGAAAACCCAAAACATTGATTAAAATCTTGATTATTTTTTTTTAAAATCTCATTATTTTGGGGGCCTGACATCAGTTTTGAATGCTCACAGCTAGTAATGTTGACATTCCAATGACAATGCTAATTACCTGTTATGCAGGGGAGTCAAAGAGTTGCTCTGGAAATGGAGTCCCCTCACTATCCCAGAACAGTCAGGCCAAGATCTTTCCACCAGCACCAAACAAACATTAAAACAAATTAAAAAATAAAATAAAATAAAGGAGCTGCCCTTTAGCACTTACACTTCAGCTAGCAGGCAGACATCTCTTCAACAGGAAAGAGGGGGAAAAGCATATAATGCTTGTATAAATATATAAATACGAATAATGTGTAAGAGATGACAGAGATCTTTCTCAATACATCTTATAAAAATTATGTGTATATATACACACAATATTTATTATCTAGATCAGGCCTGCACAACATGCGGCCTGAGGACCACATGCGGCCCTCACGGGCTCACTGTGCAGCCTGCGGGGGGGAGAGTAGGGGTGGGGCAAGACAAGTGTGGGGGCTGGGGGAAAGCGGATGGGGATTTTCAGCCCACAGTTGGTTTTTTTTGCAGTAATATCACCCTCACTTCTTTCTGAGTTGTATAGGCCTGATCTAGATAAACCCTGTAAAGTTATAGAACAAACATAACATTTGCCACCATCACATTGTTCACTCTGCTTGTATTGGTCTTGTTCTATTTAGATTGTAAGCCCTTCAGAACAAGGACTTTTTCTACTACTTTGCGTTTGTACAGAGCCTAGCACAACCAGGCACCAATCTTGGTTGGTCCTTACTCTCCACTGCAATAAACAAGAATAATAATGTGCTTTGAGATTCTTGGATGACAACAGCATCTCTCCCTTCTGCCATTTTCCCCAACCACGCACTTCCATTGGCTATTTCCACACTTGAACTATAGAAACAAATTACTAGAAATCTTGCACAGTGCAAGAACTATTTAAAACCAAGTCAACGGGATGCGTTTCACTGCGCTGGCCTTTCCCATTCCTTGCAGAGCTGCACAATTGCAGCTGCTCCGAGAAAACAAACCCTTTCAATCACGGGAATTGCAGCTCCTTCCAAATGTTTATCTCCAGAAATCAAGCTCACAATACGATGAGCAAACACCCAACATGAACAACTATTTCAAATGGAGATATTGACCCTAATGGGCCTATTAGATCTTTATTAGAGAAGATGACATGGATTCTGAATGTGTGAAACAATCATAAGGAAACATCAAAAATCTCATGAATTTCTCTGGCTTTTGGGATTCTGTTAGTGACTTGGAATTCAGCCCAGATCCACAGAGCGATTTTCTAATACTCGTGACGAAACTTGAGTGAGCTGGTGTCCATTTTCTGGTAGATTTGAGCTGATCATTGGTTTGTTTTAGATACAAATAGAATCTATGGTTCTAAGACAAAAATCAAGCAACACTCAGCATTTACTACTGCTGAGCATTTACTACTGTATTTTGCTTTGAGATCCTAGTCCTTGAACAAGGTGTGGGGGGGGGCGGGGGGGAGGGAGAGGAGGAAGAAGAAAATCTAACCTACCCCCTTCCTCTGCACAAGGGGAAGAGGAGTGCAGGAGATGCTCTTTCATTGTGACCAGAGTGGCTCTCTGGGATAGATCACAATGTATTCTGAGTCGCATGATTAACTGCCCCCAACCATGTCAGTAATCCACGGTTTATAGTGTCCCCAAGTAGGTCTATTCTGTTATTAATCCACAGATTAATCCAAAGCTCCTGGTCAGCTTTGACGCAATACACCGCAAATAGCTGAATTCTAAGGGTCTCGTTTTCAAGGATTTCTGGATTAGACAGAGAATCCAGATCAGGACTCCCTCAGACCCAGTAAGAGTGGAGAAGGTCAGGGGAGAAAGACAGAAAGACCCCAATGCAGGTAGAGGAAAGGGTTAAGTTTCATATTCAAAAAAATATCTATTGGTTATAATAACTTTAATGAGGTTCCCAGGTTAATTATCTGCCCCATCGAACAATAATATGGATCATTCCATGCGAATAGATACTGGACAGTGCTCACCTTTAATGCAGAGCAGGAGAAAGGGGGGGGAGGGGAAGATGCTATTTCATGCTTCCAAGAAGGCAACTGTAGATAGATTTTTTTTTTTAAAGTTGCTGTCACGGCCACAAAGAGCTCTTATCAAGTTGACACTGAAAGTAAAACACTTTTAGGTTCCCAGCACAGCAAAAACCAGCCCCAGTAAGCAGACTAATCTTTTTAAAAATTCTGTCAGCGTAGGGAAAATGCATTAATTTGCACTCTGCAGAATGTCCTGGAATGCCTGCCAGAAGCATTAGATACAACACAAATGAATCAGAGACCAATGTGGTTGCTGGGCAATTGGAGGAAGGCAGGAGGGAGAGAGAGCATATGGGCAATGATCTCGGATCCAGTTATATGAGGAAATTAGCAACAGAAATGTTCTGTCTTTAATTGCAGTGAAAGCTGGTGGGTCCCCACCCTCTCTCTCTACAGAAGAAAATAAAAGAAACGAAACCTGCCCTTTGCAATACATGACAGGCAATGCCTCGGACAACTCCAAGAGATCTTACAGCCTTATCAAGGTACTGGTGAGATGACTTCAAAGTACATGTTTTTTTATAAAGGTTGGGCAAGTCTTCATTTTGTGGGGGGCAAAATGAGACCACAGTGCAGATTGACTGGTCCATGGTAATAATGCAGACAGAAGAGGGGAAAGATGATTTAGAGTTTGAAAAGGAGGCTACAACTACATTAAACTGCATTAAATTAAAGAAAAGGAAAATGTAGGCTGACTTCTTAACAGTAAAAGCTATTCAGTCGTGGAACAATTTTGCAAAGGGAGCCCTAGCGCTGGGGCATTCAGCAAAGCAATGGGAAGGTGGATGTCAGGAACAACCCACCACTAGCCATGGTGATGGATTAGACAGCCCAAGTGTATTTTCCCCTGGAATCAGACACCCAGAGGCCTGAGTCTCCTCTCACATCACTGTACCGCCACTGAAATCAAATGGAGTCACTTAGTGTAAATGCAAGGGGAACCAGGACATAATTCCAGTTCCATCCACCAAAAATAGTGTTCCATACATCAGACAGTCAAATAGTGCAAGAATTGGGAGAGAAGGGGAAAGATTCCATGTGGCTTTTTCTATTCTGATCATTTTCTGTGCATGAAGAGTACAAATGAAGCACACTTGCATTTCTGCTGGATTCCTAGGGCATTTAGAATGAATGCTTGGGAGGATCCTACACTTTGAAAAGGCTCAGGACACACCAAGATATGCAGAAAATAGGTTCCTGTTAGGGAGCCACCTAGTGACTGCTTCAGTAAAATCCTTATAAGCTGATTGATGGAACCACACAGTGAGTCTCTCCCCCGGAAAAAAAACTAGTCTCCAAGGCCCAGATCCTCAAATGGAATTTGGAAGCCTAGGTATCTTTGAGGATCTAAGCCTAAATGACTTCAGTGGTATCTCGACTCCTCACAGGACTACCCTTTGACCCACCTCATGACCAGTGACCGCTGCAGGTGTTATGTTGGAAGGAACTGAAAGAGTCTGATTTGAGATGCAAAACCAGGGGAGCAAGCAAAGGGGCGCAGGGGTGGGGGAACAAGAAAGAAAGAAAGAAAGAAAGAAAGAAAGAAAGAAAGAAAGAAAGAAAGAAAGAAAGAAAGAAAGAAAGAAAGAAAGAAAGAAAGAAAGAAAGAAAGAAAGAAAGAAAGAAAGAAAGAAAGAAAGAAAGAAAGAAAGAAAGAAAGATTTCCTGGCATTCCGATGCAGCTAGGATCAAGAGTTCTGAAAGACAGATGTGCAACTGTCTTCCTAGTGGCTAGCATAATATGTCTAATATTCAGTCCACATCGGTTTAGCCTCAGGTCCTTACTCATTTCACCTGAACTCTGACAGATCTCTCACTGAAGTCAGGGGAAGGAGGATTTTAGAATTTGGCCCCCAAACTGCAAAAGTTAGTCTTGCATCCAATGTCCCTGGCCCACTAGCCGTCTTTCATACAAGTAATGAACAGCAGTAATCCAAGCAAGATGGGTGAGGTTAGTCATGTCATTTAACCCTTCAGTCACGGATCCGAAACCTCAGAATTTGCTCTTACAAGAAACCATTACACTGCATTGATTGAGTATGTGTAATTAAGCCCTCTGCTACTCTGTCCTCATTTCCTTCTTCAAGCATCCCCACCCACCGAAACAGTTTTCCCTCTCTCACGGAGCGCCCGGGTGATGGTCTGGAACCGCTCCCTAGGAAGCCAGACCGGACTCCGGGTGGAGGGCCCCTTCTCCATACACAGCCTGTTTCCCAGGCCAGGAGCTTCAGGGGTACCCACTTCCACCTTCCTGGGTCTGACCTTGGAGCATTCAGCACCGTCTGCCCCTCCGTGTGCTTCCCCCAGCAAGCCCGCCTGGGCGGGGTCCTGGGGGAGCCCATGGGTTCTGCACCCCAAATCCACAGTCAAACGTGACTCTCAGCCAGCCAGCAGAATAGACTGTTTATTTGAGATGTCAGAAACACCATCCAACTCACAGCTTCTCAGTCTCAACAGGGCCCCTCCGTCAGGCCCTTCTGGGGTGCTAGGAGGTGAGGCCCAGATTCTGGGCTCCTGCTTCTCCCCCAGGTTTATTCGAAGACTTCAATCTGGTCTAACACACACCATGCAGCGAGCGAGCGTGAGCCCTCAGCTGGATCCATCTTGGGGCCAGAGAGCGAGATGGCTTCTCTCCCCTTCCCAGCTAGACCCAGACTGACCACTCCCCCACCTCCAGTCCCTCTGTCCTTTCCTTTGTCTGGTTTCCCGGGCTTGATGTATCACCTGACCTCTCCCCCCTCCTGGGGTCAAGTTACAGCTTCACCCATTAACACCTGCAGTGGCTTTGCTTTGCATCAGCTACACAGTCCTTTCCCTCCACATAGACGCTCAAGAAATGCATAGGGGAAACTGAGGCACGTACACACACACACACAGTACTCCCACTTCGTCACACCCTCCAATGATTCTCTTCTGATTGCAGGCTTCTCAGACAACCTGGCTCCCTCCTGACCCCAAATCACAATAGCTACATTACATGCCCTTTCCCAGTAGCCTCAGGGGAGGATCCAGTCACCGCCAGGACTGCTAGTACTTCCAGAATAAGACACCTGAGGTGACTTTTCCTGCCCACGCCAAGTCCATTGCAGCACAAGTCTCATGGTCCAGGTGGGCTGAGGAAATGGGAGTTTGTGAGCAAGGAAGCGTAGCAGTCAGCCTGAACACGACTGACATGGGTGACCCAATTTGGCAGCCAAGCTTTTACCACGGAGACCCCTTTGCTAGCCCCCGGACAAAAGAGAAAGGAACCTCCTTCAGTAAATGTGGGAGTAGTACGTGGGGCTGAGGAGGAAAAGGAGGGGCTCAAAGGAGTAAGGCTGCAGAGGAAGAATGGGGCTGTGAATGACTAAGGCGGCTCTGGAAGAAAAGAAACTTGGGTTTGGGAGTCTGAAGAGGGCTGCTGAGAGAAAATCTTGCAGGTGGAACCCAAATGATTTGAATGGGTAAACTCTTTGTGGATCCAGGTTTCAATTAGCCTTAACCCACATCCTTTAGCTTCTTGATAGCAAAGGTGCCAAAAGGGCTTCTGGACAAACTCCCCAGCTCTCTACCTAGCTCTGCATTCTCTCAAGTGCAAGATCATTAGAAATGTGGGTGGAGCACTGCTGGGTGACTATTCTACATCTCACATCGCAGCAAATTCTCAGGCAAGTCACAAACATGGCAAACTCGGATCCCATATGTGCAATGCAGGAAGGTTAAGAATATTAGGGGAATTTTAGCTTTTGTATTTCCTGACTGCAGAGTGTTTTACAATTTTAAACATTATAATACAAAACAGATTCTACTGCACTATATTTGACATTTGCAATGTGAAGGAAACACCTGCTTAGCTCTCTCCGTTGGAGGAGGTTCGCAGATGTCTGGAATGGCCAGGGAACCTGTCGAGTCTCACAAAATTAGTTTGATGTACCCTACAAAGCTAGAAGGAATGGAGACTTCTGTAAGCTTTAGTGGCAAAGTCAGGCAAATGTAGTAACCGAAGCTAAAAAGCCCGGTCCTGAAATTTCTCCACACTTAGAATGCATGTTGATATCAATGGGATCAGCAGACAGAGGGCTTGCAAGACTCAGCTTAAAAAATGTCTGTTTTACTACAGTGTTGTTTTACTAGATTCAAGTGGTAATGGCTGCAGTTCCCTTTGCACTGGAAATTGCAGAGTACAAGCAGCTCATCATGAACCCAGCACTTTCCATTCAATATTAGAAGCATAAAAGGACCATATTGATATTATTCACATTTTTTAAATCAGTACTTTTCTCTCCTACAAGCCAGCTAGAGGGTTTCAGAGAAGTGTTGAGTAAATAAACAGGGCTATGCAGAATAGCCTCACTGAAATCTGAAGATAAACTGTCAGGAAAAAGGGATTAAAACAGCTCTGGGAGAGGGCTAGGGCAAGGGAAAAGCTGGGCTGATTGAGAGGCTGCCTCAACTGAGGGCCATGCCCCAAACAGACCCAGCTGGCCCTATAAAGGCCAGGGAAGCCAGAAGCTGAGACAGAGAGAGTCTCCTCCTCTAGCCGTGGAGGCAGACTGGCCTGGCTGCTGGGGAAGTTTAAGAAGGTACCTAGAGAGTGGAACAGGGCTGGGGGGGAAAGGCCAGAGGAGCAGGCTCAACTCCCCCGGCTGCAGGTCCTAGTCTGTGGCCAAGAAGGTGTACTGGGATTTCAGGGGGGCAACCCATGGCTAGGCAGGGGCAGCAGGCCAAATCCTCCTTGCCCATGATGACTGGCTTATACAGACTGCAGTCAGCCCCAGTGAACAGGGGCTCGATGGTGACTGGCAGTAGCCCATAGGCTGAGGCAAGGTGGGGATAGTGGGTGGGGGTTTCACAGGGAGGGGAGACCCAGTGAAACTGTGGGGGTATTGCCAGCTGCCGCACCCCAGGGAAAAGGGCACCGGGGTCTGGGAGGGACATTGGCCTGCAGAGGGCAATCCGGAGCTGGAAATCTAATTCCCTGGATGACCAGCAGGGAGCGCCGCAGGGGTGAGTCACTGCACGCTTACATCCTATATAATAATAGGCTAGGGAAGTTTGTGTGAAGCTGTCATGCCCAGTAGAGACGGCCCTGACGAACGGCATGCTGGGGGTTGTAGTTTGGAGGCACAAAATGGCCACTGCACGTGTCCACCTGAGGGATCCTCACTCACATGGAGCTAGAGCATCAAGGAGCAGTTATACATATAAAGTTAGCTGGGCTGTCGGGCGCATGATGAGGAGGGAGGGGGCTGGGCGAGAGGGGAGCTGGGCGGGGGGGGGGGGGGAAGGCACAAGAGCCCTTACCGTTAGCCCGTGTACATGGGCTTTTACACTAGTAAACATATAATGGACTCACCTTTTGGTTCAAGCTAAGGAAAGCGGTCCAATTTTGTGGGGGGAAAAAAAACCTTAAATCTCAAACATTTTGCTCAATATAAGGAACCTTTGTGGAGCAAAAACAGGTTCTTTTCACTCAGATAAAAGGTCTTTAATTTGTCCTAATTTCAAGCAAAGACCCTGCATTTTTAATTTTAAATTTGCTGTTCATATAAAAGTTGATTTATGCATAAAAAAAGCAAAAAGTATGTCTGGGACATTTTATGGAGTATTTCCCATTCTGTGAAAATTTTACATCATTTCTGGGTCAAAGTGACCCAGAATGGCATGGCAATTCCTTGGCAATGAAATTTAGTACACATTTTTCATCATGGTCTTACAACTCTGGTGAATTTCATGATAACACTTGCCAGTAATTTCATATAGATTTTGTTTATTATATTCAATAGCTTGATCATTCCTGGCAACTGTAAAGCTGCGTTTTAATAGCACTGATTTTTTCCCTCCATTACTGGTAGGTCTGAACATTGCTCAAAGATAAGGCATTCAAGTGAATGCATTTGAAATACCATACTTATCCTGCATTTGCATAAAAATATCAAAGCGATTTAAGTAGCAACAACACTTCACTAACCCAAATTACATAACCCCATTTACTTCTTCAGTTAAACACACGGCGGGCAAGCTCATTTCAAAAGCAAGTCTTCACATACTGCAGAGGCATTGTAAGGATTTTTAACAGAAGAAAAGGTTATCAAATCTTTTTAGACATATGCTACTTTTGAGAGGGAGGGGGAAAATAACTTCCAATTATTTTTTTTCTACTTACACCACACACTAGCCAGTTATAGCATTTCACAACGCACTGAGCCTTTTTAGAACAGAAATGTTTCAAGAGCAATCAGAAGTCCAAAGCATGATAAGTGCAAAAGAAACTCCCACCTGATATTCAGCTATGAAATATGGTCATCTACTTCTTAAAGTCCAGTAACATACATTTTATTCTGACCTGGTATGTTAGCAGGGGGTATAATTAAGGTTCCTCAATTTCATTTTGAAAAAGAGAGGAGGCACTATGGTTCTCTAATATGTTGCATGAAGCTGTTGTTCCTGGAAATCTGTGGCACAACTTGGGGGAGGAATAGCTTTAAAGTTTAAGCATCAGGTTTGAAATACCCAGACTTCTTAGCATTAGGAGTTTGGCTGAGTTGAACCTGCAGTGATGTAGTCATCCTGCCACTCATCCTGAGTTCCAAGTCAAATGGCACCTAATGTGTCAGCTGTAGCAGCTGCCCCTAGAGGGTGACATTTGCACTGTCAACCTCCCCTTACATCAAGGAAGGACTACCAGCGTGCCTCCCACAAATCCTCACCAAAATTACCTTTCTGGATGTTTTGGCCTGTGCCATCCACATCCAGCCTCCACTGGGGGTTGCACCCCTTTGACTGACCAGGTACATTTCAGCTGCTCACAAGCAGGAAACTGACCAGGTACATTTCAAACTTCCCACAAGCAGTGCTACCTTGTACCTGATCAGTGTTTTAATCTGTGGATCACTCGGTGTTCAAAACCCTGGAACAACTTATTTTCCCCATCTAATGGCACATCCAAATAAAAAATCTCATTCTCCTTTCATACATTTGATTTTCTCTGTGTAGGTCCTTTCAATGTCACATTTTTGTTTAAGGGGTTCCCTGTAAGGTTCCAGGGGACTCTTTTCTTTTAGAATAACAGCTTCATTTTGTCTGGACAAGCAATTCTGTCTAGGAAGCAAGAGAGTTTTGAGATTGCAGGTTTTCAGGAATCAGAAATATTAACAGAGGCAAGAAGATCTTTCTCCCAGCCATCCTTTAGGGACATTACCCATTGGTGGAGGCTGCCTCTTTGTGGCAGAATGCAGTGTGAAATGTTTATTACATCTTGCATTCTGTTACTCTAACTTTACAAGGCCATGTGATCTCCCACCATAACAGAATAGGAAAGCCACATTCAAATGCACCAGTGGCCAAACCTGAAATGCTTAGCTGGGAATGTGGTATTGTGCACTGTTTTTGGCAGAAATTCCATACAGACAATTCACCTTTTTGTAACATGCTAGTCAGATTATACTTCATGTGGAAACCTTACAGGAAATAAGTCTCAAGAGGAACATCTAATATTTATGGAAATAATTATGACCCCAATAAAATATTTTCATTTACATTATATATTGTATTCCCCAACATTTAAAATTAAAAAACCATGCTCAGACTCTTTGAAGATGCCAATGATAGTCAAAATATAATGTACCATGTTCTCAAACTGTAATTTGATATTCCACAAATCTTTCCATTTATCACAGCAGTAATTAAAAAATACTTTGTATTTAAATACCACTTTTAACAGACAAGGTGTTAATTAGCTTCCACAAGACCCCTGCAAAATAGTTATGCATTATCCCCATTTGACAGATGGGAAAACTGAGGCACAAGGATGCAGTGACTTGGCTATGTCATCTAATAGCAGTTAGGATTAGATCTTGGAACTATCTGCCTTGCAATTCCACACTCCGGCCATGTTGCCTCCGAAAAGACAGATAGGAAATAAGTGAAAGGGTAAATTAACACATTTTCCAAATTTAAAACTAAACAGATATTGTTCCTCAGTGAGAGGGTTGGTCTAGGGATCTGGGTAACATGTTAGGAGACCGGAGGTTTTGAGACCTAACCCAGCTGTGGCAGTGATTTATTTTACAACAGTGGGCAAATCAATTTCTCTCTTTGCCTCAGTTTCCCCATCTGAAAAAATAAGGATGCTAGTAGTACTTATTTGCCTTGCACATGTGTGTTGATACTAATGTTTTCCAAATACTCTGAAGGTGAAAAGGGTTAAAAAATAAATAAGATAGCATGATACCAATAAGGCAGTTGGCTACACATATGTAATTAGTTCATTCTCACCCAACTGCAGGAGCAGTGGGCAGGATTTTAATCTCAGCTATACCACTGATTTCAGTTAGATTCATCCCAGTATTGCAGAGATGTTTATTCTTCTGCAAAGCTGGGGTCCAACCCTGCATTCCTTCCACACCCAAACCTCCCCTCGGTTTCAGTGGGAGGCAGAACTGCACCCGTAACCGTGAAAATCTACCAGGCACAGCCCTGCCGAGCCTCTTTGATGGGTTAACTGAAGGACAGAGAATCAAGGAGGCACCTCAGCCTTCTGCTTCCCCTCAAGACAAATCCCAGATGTTTGCACACTTTAACCCCCACTCCATTTCCGCTCACTGTTGATTCAGCAAAAACCACCGCTGCAGAAGGAAGAACGACATGGACACCCGGCTGCATTCCGAACGCCTGGGTCGGAACCTGCCCGGCCCTTCCCTTTGACACCATTTATTCATCGCACAGCAGCGGGGGGGGGGGGGGAGGGATAGAGACCTTAGGTTGCTCGGGGCTTTGCAGTGTCCTCTGGCTGCGTAACGTGCACGGGCAGGAACCAAAGCCCTGCCCTGTGGCACCCATGGGCTGATTTCCATGGTGGAAACAGCGCACCAGGGAAGGTTTCGAGGGAGGCCGGTGACAGCTGGGAGCGGGCAGGCGAGGCGGGCACAGAAAGCTGCGAGCAGAGCCGAAGCCCAGGGAAGCTCCCCCTGCGTGGGACTCGCAGGGCAGGGGACAGCTTCGGCCCTGCCCCCCCACCCCACAGGGCCCCTCTGGGCCTTTCCCTACGGGAGGTGCTGTCCTGAGCCACCTGCTGCTCAATGCCCAAGGCCGCCTCGCTGCCCCGGCGGCAACCCGCTGCCTTTCCAGCGACACGCTCCAGCCCTTTCCGTGCCATGGCGACGAGCCCCGCTCCACCCTCCCCCGGGGCTGTGCTTGCTGGGGGCAGAGGCCGATCTCCTGCCGGACCGGCCTTGGGTCCAAGTTGAGCCCCGCCAAGGCATCGCCCCCTTCCCCCCGGGGGCTCTCCGGGCGGTGCGCTCCCCAGCACGCAGTTACCTTCTGTGGCATAGCTGTGATCGCGCAGGAAACTGCTGTTTATCTTGCGGGTATCAATGTCCTCCTCCATTGACAGCAGGCTGACTTCCCTGAGAAGTGAGAACAAGCAGGCAAGTCTCCATCCTCGCCCCCACGCGGCCGGGCTCAGCGGAGAGGGGGGCAGGGGAGTCGCGTGGAGCACCGCATGGTCCTGTCCCTACGGGGAGCGGGGGAACCACCCCGGCACGTTTTCACCTCCTCCTGCAGCCAAGGGCCGGGTCGCCTCCTCCGCCCAGGGCCGGCGATGCGCAGGGTGCAAACCCCGGGGCTCCTGCTCCACCCGGGGGGGAGGGGGGAGGAGATGCGGTTGCAGCACCAGGTCCAAATCCCCTCCTCCGCTCACGGACGGCGGCTGCGATTCGCGGGGCGGCTGCCGCAAGCCCCCGTTCCCGTGCGAAGTGCCGCAGCTGGGCTGGGCGGCGAGCGCTGCCCAACAGGTTCCCCCGGCGCCGGGCGAGCGCCCTTCCGCATGCAGCCGTCGCCGGCTCGCCCCGTCAGGAAGCCGCTAGCCACAAAATGGTGCCCGCGGCTGCACAGCTCGCGGCTCCGGGGGTATTTCTTGGGGGGGGGGGGTGTCCTTGCAGAGCCGCGGCCCTGCTGGGTGTTTCCCTAGCGGCTGGGTCGGCAGCAGGCGCCGCGAGGTTCGCCCCGCTCGCAGGCGAGGGGCCGCTGCAGAAGGCGGCTGAAGAGAAGCTCGTGCGGCGGCGGCTGGAGCCTTATGGTGCATTAAAGCCCAAGCTCCTCCCCTACAGCTCGGCTCCGTCCAACCGCGTCGGCAGCCCGGGGACTCTCCCCCGGCGGCCGCGCACCTTTCTGCGGCAGTGGAGCAGAGGCGGCGAGGCGCCCGGGGAGGGGCTGACCCGGCGCCTCCCCAAGGGCCACCCCGGGCAGGACGCGCTGCACCGTGGAGCGGCCGCTCGGGAAGGCTGCGACATGGATCCTGTTGCGCTCACGTTGCTTTGCCGTCGAAGCGGCGGGGATGGGTTTGGGTCCGAGACACGTTGGCACCGACCTGAGCTTCAGCCTAGCCCGGTGCATTGTAAAGGCGCCAGCTCTGGGGGGCATGGGCGTTTACTCTCTTAGGCCAGGGCTGAAATCCATCCCAGAGCAGAGATCTGTCCCAGGCACTGCCTCTGAGAGATGGGTGACCTTGGGCACATCAGGTAGGATGAAGCACCACGCCTGTCTTTCACGGACTTCGGGGGCAGCCAGGGTTTTGCAGGATCAGACTCTTGGGCCCATATCCCCAAAAGTATTTATGTGCCTAACTCCCACTGATTTCAATGGCAGCTAGGTGCCCGAATTCCTGTGAGGATCTGGGTGCTGCCCTCTCCCTGCATGGGGATTTACTCCTATGTAAAATATGGTAGCATAAGGCTTGCCTGGACCAGGGGAATCTTCTGGGTATCACAAGAATGCAACCAGGGAAACCTAAGGCAGAATTAAAAGGCTGCTGCAATTTAGGCCCCAAATGTTGCATTTCATTAGCAAAGGGTTTCATCAAACCTAAGGTTATAAAAGTGGTGTGATGTTCCTCACTCTGCTGCTATGTGACCTTGAGCAAGTCACTTCGCTCTGGGCCTCTGCTTTCCTTTCCACCCTTCCTTTTTTAAAAATGTACTGAGATTGGAAGTTCTTGAGGATAGGGACTGTCTCTTACTATGCATTTGTAAATTATTTAGCACAATGGGGCTCAATTCTGGTTGAGGCCTCCAGGCTCTGCCATCATGCTAATAATGAATAGAAATACTCTGAAGCTATATCTATATTTCTCTTTCAACAAAAGCCTTTTTGTGTGTTTGTTTGAACATAATGATTCCTCTGCAGTGTTGCGGCCTAAGGGTCTGATCCTGCAGTACTTGGGTAGGTAAACTGTTAATGACTCCACCTGAAGTTTTGCCTGTGATAGGAGTACCAGAATAGCCTTTAAATATTTCAGTCACTGCATGAGAACCAGAAAGCAAAAATGATTGGTCAACAATCCTTGTCCAAAATAAGTGAAATACAAGATCATAAGATGTGAAGAGTTTTTACATTCTAGAGATTTTAAATTGTACTTAGACAGTCCTGCCCCAAAATCTTGCAATCTTTTTGTTCTGGTTGTACAGCTCCTAGCACAATACACCTTCATCTGTAACTGGGTGCAAATAATATAAATAATATATATTTATAATAAATATAAATACATATAAAGTTTGAATAATCTAAGGTGCCCATACAGACAAATAATTTGTTTAAAAACACAGGAGCTCTAAACTTGCACTATTTAATTCATTAGGAACTTTCTCATTTACATCAATGAGTAGATCAAATACACACTTAACTTGATTTATCCATTTTGGGACAAATATTAACATTTTTTTAAAAAATAATTTCTTCTGTGTTACTAATGACACTTTGGGATAACATGAGTGTTCTAATCTACTTTTTCACCATTTATGACATTTGGATGAAATTCACCCAATGCAGAGGGCCTACTTAAGACCCTGTACACTACTTAAAGCTATTCATTGCCATTCCAGAAACCATAATGCACATAAAGGGGAGCATTTTGCTAGATCCAGTAACAGTGTGGCACCCAGCTCTCATGAGCACCCTCTTCTTGTCAGGGTGTGTCTGTGGTCTTTAAACAGTTCTGGACTTGATATCAGGCCAAAACCCTGGGGCTTCTTCCATGGAGCCCATGGTTTTCCCCCTCTTAGCCCCTTCTTGCACCAGCTCTCCAGCTGGACCTCTTGACAGTTCAGATCCCCTTCTAGGGGGTTATTACTGTCCAATTCTAGGCCCACTTCCCCAATGGCCTATGGAGGGACCCAGACCCACCCACTACTCCAGGTCCCAGTCCAGGGACCCTGGGGATAGCAGCCACAGGCTGCTGTATCCCACTAGGACTGCCTCCAGTTCCATGGGCCACTTCCCCGCAGCCCCAGCCTTCCCCATCACCTTACCCTTTTGCTCAGCACCCTTCTAAGTTCAGACCCAGCCAGGAGCTCTTCCTCACTCCCACAGTCCCTACTAGCACTGAGCTGTCCCATTGTGCTACAATTCCCTTTGGCCAGCCAGGAGCAACATCTGTACTCCTCTCATCCCAACAAGAAATTAACTTTCTCTGTTGCTGCAGCTCCTTTTTATAGGGCCCTCCTGGGCCCTGAGTAGCTGCTCCCTGCAGCCTCTCTGATTGGCTGCTCCCCCTGCAGCCAGTCTAGCCTGTTTGGAGGACTTCTCCGCACCTCCCTTACTGGGATTAGTGTGCCAGGACCCCGAGGCCTCTAGCAGGGGGCCTCTGGGCCTAGTCCACCCCCTCACAATGACATACAAAGACAACGTAGAATTACAGCCTCTGCCTGAGAGAGCTCAGAGTCTAGTTTAAGACAAGATTCAACTGTGGGTAAAACAAACAGTAGGACAACAGCAGTGGGAGAAGGACAAAGAGGAAAAAAGCAACAAGGACCAGTATTAATGCAAGTCAGCTTACCTGCACAGGAAAGCTCCCATCCTGCAATCACATCCAAGTGGGAAGACTCATGTGGCTGTTCAAAGCTCCACTGATTTCAATTAAAGAGGATGGGAGTGTTGTTCTGGTATAATGTAAGAGTTGTACGTACAATGGGTTATAAAAGGGAGTGTGGTGAAAGATTTCTGTACCTGGAGTTTTCTGCTGCCAATGGAGCTGATGAGAAAAACTTTGACCAAACCATTTACTGTCTAAAAATGTAGTTCTATCAAAATCAAAATGCTTTGCAAAATCATGATTTAACCAACATTTTATTTTGAAGAAAATATGGGGTAAGGGGTGGGATGGAGAGAAAACAGTCCAAGGACACAATCTTTGTCTGTAAAATGGGAACAATAGTACTTTCCCACTTACCTCCACCCCCTGATGTTGCGAGGATCAATTCAATTATTATAACAGGGGTTTTGAACATATTCTCAATTGAGATACTGCCCCTTTGCACCACTCAAGTGTCATAAAGGGGATAGAATCTGACCACAGGTTTCCAGTAGCAAATTGCCCTGTCAAAGGGGCACTCTTTGCTAACATGTGTTGGTTCTGGGTCTGTCCCTCTGATCCCACTCCTCCTGGACATTCAGGTGTGTCAGGCATCGAGAGGGGGCACAGCAAAGCTCTCCTCCATTATTCCAATCCTCCACTGATGTGCACTTTGCATTAGTGGTGCAATTTACAGGTGCCGACAGTAATGCCAAATGGTCAGGGCCACCCCTAAGGATCAGGGAGGCTTGATGCTCTTGCCAACTCCAAGCACAGCTTTGAGACACGAGAGAATCTATCTGGATAATAAAGTGCTATGTGAATAGTGAGCATTATTATTACTGTGATCGAAGAGGACACCATGAATGTTCACTGAATAGAGAAAGACATTGGATCCCATTGTAACACACAGGGGTTTGCTGCAGTTTGATTGCCTTTCCTGATTATAGTATCATAATTAAAATCTCACTGGAAGAATGCAAGATTCTATAGTCTTTATTATTCAGCTGAGATTGCACTGGTTTCTTTGAAGCTGCTTGTTTCAGTGGAAGTGCAGAAGATAGTATCTCTTAATGAGGGCTTAAGGACTCCTACATACAGGGCTCATTGACAGGACCGTCTATTCTAAGTCATTGTATCATGCCTTTTGAATGGGTGCGTCAGTCCCTTTAAGATGAACACTATTGGCAAGCTGGCGCCATAGCTCCCTCTGTGTAATGTCATGACCTCATTAGGGAAAGATGAATTCTTAAATTCTTCATTGCATGGTTCCCTCGGTGGACTTCTGTCACAATGTAGGGGAATGGTTGATCCAAAACGGTGTAAAATTGTGCCCAGGCCAACTCAGGAGCTCAGTTATGCACATATCAATTCAGAGATTGAGCAGTCTTGTCATGTCATAGGGCATTCATTGACATGGGGATTAGTGACATGACAATCCATAAACATTCCGCCAGAGGTGTAATGCCTCACAGAGCCACATGCAGAAAGTTCACCTGCCAAAAATTCTTGTCAAATTGTTGAAAACAAGTTGTTGCTTATCCTCAGATAGTTTTAAATTAGGCGATTTCAGCGTGTTTCAGGCTAGATTCTGCTCACAGATACACTAGGCTAAAGCCATAATAACTCCAGTTTTACCTCAGGGCTACCGAGAGCAGAACCTGGCCCCATTTTTAATACCAAAGCACTCAAATGTATGACTGGAATACTGCTGTAAAATGCTGGCCTGCAAAACTCTAAAGTGGTATAACACACAAATCACACTGTGAAAAGAAAAATCTTTTTACTTAGGTCACTTATAACTCGTTAAACTATATGAGAATGTAGTGTGGCCTGGAGGACATAGCACTGGGTTAGAAGACCTTAGTTCAAATGCTGGATCTGGTCTTCTAATGACTTTGGGAAAGTCAATGCACTTTTCTGTACCTCAGTTTTCCCATCTGTAAAATGAGGAGATTAGACTGTGCACCCCATGTTCTTAAAAAAATCCAACTATTTTCCTCTTCAAATTTGATGATTTACAATTTTTTCCTCTCACACTTAGACCTAAAAATCACAAGTTTCAATTGAAAGCAAATGTTTAACCAAGTAACCAACCCCTGGAATTGTTGAGAATATTGCTGAACACACACAAATCAACAATAAACCATCATTTTCTCTTCACTGGCCGTCTCTCTGTTTGCCAATTAGGAGAATTTTAATGAGTGTCAACACCTTTTTCCTTTATTGAATGGACGTATTGTTCTCCCCATTGTGCATTACTTATATTTGTACATTCATAAATCCTGCAGATTTTCTCAGCATATAATTTAAATACTTTCACAATCCACCTGTTTGTTATGCAATGTTCATAGTGCTGCTCTGCTGAATTCATTTATTCTCAGCTCTCTAAAATCCAGGAGCAAGCTTTTACAATAACTAAAAGCATTAGGTGTCCTAAGCAGAAACCCATTTGCAGATTAAATTCACTAAAGGTCAGCTTGTAGTTGTCACTGTTCTCCAAACCCCCACGTGTCTACCATGTTACATACTTTGACACATCTTGAAGAGTCAGGGCACTTTCCACTGATTTTTTTGCTTCTATTTAGAATAGTTCTAAGAGCCCCTGTTCACTGGTTTCTGTGGGACCTAAAGAATACATTACTAATAATTCAATCAAACCTCCAATTTTATTCTTATCATAAAAACTCAGATGAACAACTTCTTCCAGTTAATTTATTTTTACCTTCACATCCGTGAGCATTAGACCCATTTTCATAAATGACTGGTATAGGTTAGATTGCTAGCTTCATTTTTTAAACTTTTACATCTATCACCAAATGAGAACAAATATTCTAAACTTGGTTTTTATTGATTAATTTCCCTCTTGCTGCCTATATTCACTTTTCATTCAACACTATACTAACATTCTATTCTGTATGTTCATTTCCTCCATTTGACTAGAGCAAACTCTGAAATGTGATAGCTCCTTGCAGTCTGGATAAGTCATTTGCAGTTAGAAGTTCAATATCTATTATTAGATTATTTTTAGATTTCTTTTAAGCAAATCTCTTTGTTCCCACCCTACACTATCATTTACACAGCATCCCCTTCTAACCTTTGGTGGAAAAATCAGCTTGTTAAGATGTGATGATGATTTGGTCTAATAGGTAACAAGAGAAAAGGTTTGGAGTTTTATTAATCATTATTAGTACTGCATTAGCGGAAGGAGTACTGCAGAAATGCCTCAGAGCCACAGCCAAGGATCAGAGCCTACCCGTGCTAGGTAGGGTGACGAGATGTCCTGATTTTATAGGGACAGTCCCCATTTTTGGGTCTCTCTCTTATATAGGCTCCTATTATCCTCCACCCCCATCCTGATTTTTCACACTTGCTGTCTTGTCACCCTAGAGCTAGGTCCTGGATGAACACAAAAGTTGGTTCCTGCTAGAAGATCTCACAATCTAAGTAGCAGATGAGAGACAACAGGTGGGTACAATAAACAGACCAGGGAAGCACAAGGCAGCCATTAGATCAGTGGTCCCCAAACTTTTTACCTCATGGCCCCTCTCCCCCCTGCCTGCACACACTTCCACCCCACCCCCAGAGGTGGAGCTGGGAGAGTCCACAGGTCCGGGGGTGGGGGGTAGCACAGACAGGGATAAAGGGGCCAAGACTGGGGCATGGATGGAGCTGATGCTGGGGACAGAGGCCAGCAGCCAGGACACCACATGCAGAGCCCTAGGCACGGAGCTGGCAGCCAGGTCCCCAAGCACAGCACCAGGAGCGGAGCTGAGTGGCACTCCCTCCCTGCCCTCCATGGGGGTTGGTTGACACCCCCCCCAAACAGCACCCTCCTAGGAGCACATGTCCCACAGATTGAGGACTTCTGCATTAGATGATAATGAACAGTGTGGTAAGCAATTATCACAGCACTCGGACCACCATAGTTAACTGCTGTTTTGTGTAAGTATCCCAGCAGAAATGACTTTTAAGGGAGGCATTTGAAGGAGAGCAAGATTTTTTTAATACTTGTACTTACTGGAGAATCTGCAGAATTGTATTTGTCAACACTGGTTTAAGTTATAATATAGCCACTTTATTAAATACCAGTTGATTATGTTACCAAACACACGTGGAGATCCACACATGTGGAAAATATCTGAAAATCCATTGACATCAGAGTCTAAAGTCCAATTCTGGAGGTGCTGTGTAACGGCATGAGATGTATGTTGTGTTGGAAAGTGGTTAGGTATTCAAGTGACAAAATCTACAGGGAGGTAAATTGATATAACATGCATAGGAAGTGAGCAGGAAGATTTAGATTAAATCAGTTTAGACTCTCTAGGGGCCTACTCTGCTCCAGGCCAAGTCATGGCAAAATCCCCATGGGAACAGGATGAGGCCCTTGGTCCTTAGTGCTTTTCCAGTGCTGCTCCATTAGAAAGAGAGATCTTTGAAGAATGAATTGCTGGGCGGTTTCCTGGCACTAGTGTGAACTGCAGTTCACAGAAACAAATACATATTAGAGACCACAGCAAGTTCACCTGTTTCTTTGAACCACTGGACTAGGTGCCACTATGGTGAGTTACATACGATCTGTAATGAACATAATGGTGAGCAGGTTGTACTGAGGAGAGGTATTAACTATGTATATATGAAATCACAACAGGAAAACACATTTAATTTCATATGCTTGAAAGAGAAATACAGTCTTTTGGGACAGGGGACTTTAATGCATATGTAAATTCATTAGAATTCATGACAATTCTTAGACCAATCATTATTTGATAAAGTGGTTCAGTCTTTTCAAACCAATATTGACTTTTCCAATGCTACTGTAGTTCTGAAGATTTAGCTGAATGTATGTATGTGTTTTTATAACAGGGATGGGTTTCACCCTGGGAGAGCCTGCAGACTTCACAAATGAAAGGCACAATGCCAGAGCTAGCTACCCTAGTTTATTTTAACCAGGTTTGCATAACTTAGGCTCACAAGAGCATGCCTTGACTGAGAGGCCATTGCCACACAGCTGGGGAAGACAAGTTCTAACATGGCATGGAGTTTGCTCAGCTGTCCCACTGGAATGAATGTTGGGACCTAATTTTCAATCTGTGTGAAGGTCATGTCATACTGGGAAGAAAAGCACTTGAAGCTCTCATTCCATTTCTAGTATTGTGCCAACTTCCAAAATGCATTTATAACTGTGCTCAAAATCTCCCTGCTTGCAGATTCCAAGAGACGGAGCACTTCAAATCTGAGAACCTCATTAAGCAGCAAAAAATAGGCTAATTATACTCCTATTATCCTACACATAATTGTTGTCAGCCAATCCAAGTGCTGGATGGCTGGCCATTATTTAAGGGATAAGGTCTCCTATAAATAACTGCTGAAAGACGTATGCTAACTACAGAACAAAAAGTAAAATGCTTATTTTGACAGTAAAAGCCATCAAATCTCCTAATCTAAGCATCTCTGAACCAGGCCAGTGTTCTTCCGGGAAACCTCTGCAGGTGCTGTAAAAGAGGGTATCTATGAGGCACTAGGTGACTCTCTTCTCTGAACCAGAGTTAATCTAGAATCCAATCTTCCATCTGTAAAAGTCAACAGATTTGCCACTGACTTCCAACAGAGAAGGATTGGGTATGTTAATGCCCCAGTGGGTTCATCTACTCAGCAGCTGGGAGGTGTGCTTGGGTAGACAGACAGGTGCTAGCTCTGCTCAAACTAGTGCCTAAAAATAGCAGCATGGCCTTAGTGGCACAGGAAGTGGCTCAGACTAGCTGCCTGAGTACAGTCCTGCCCAATAATCCCCTGCTTAAGTACTCAGGTCGACAGCCCAAGCTGCTTCCTGTTCGACCAGGGCCACGCTGCTATTTTTAGTTGTTAGCTCCAGCAGAACTAGTGTGCATAAGTCTTCCTGAGCTAGAAGTTATACCTCTGTGCTGCTGTGCAGATGTACTCAATATGATGTTAGGGTAATGTGTTGCTGAAGGTGCTATCTTTCCGATGAGGTCCTGACCACTTGTGGTCATTAAAGAACCACTGGCCCTTGAATTTCTAAAATGCAACCAATATTGCGTGTACATTACGTAAAAAAGAACCCCACACATTACTTGCACTTTTAAAGGTGCAAGGACATTCCTGAAAGTAAATGGACGGCAGAGATAGGCCCTGCCATAAAGGTTAACAAATTCAGTCTCTGATGGGTGGATAAATCAGGAGCTGAAGGCTCCACATGGAAAATGCTTGGCCATCAGTAACCAGCTGGTTATAGGTGTGACTGTTGACCTGAGCACACCAGGGGAATATGAAGCAAGATGCAGCCTTTCGGATCACCAGGACCAAACCACTGGGATTTAGAAATCCAAGTCAGTACCTTCAAATGGCACCTAAAAGTATATAGGGAGTCAGTGCAGTTGTCACTGCCAAGAAAACAGCTGCTTTCTGCAGTGGCTGCAGCTCCTGGTTTCTCTTCAGGTATCACTCCTAAGCTCAGCACACTGCAATAGTCTAGTCTGGGAAAGCCAGAGGTCTGGCATCCAGATCCAAGACAAATAGTTACATTAATACCTTTTATTATCCACTGGATCAGAAGATCTCCAAGCTCTTTATGGAAGGTTACAGATCCCCAGTGAATCTGATAATTATTATCCTCACTGTGCAGATGGACAAACCAAGGAAAACAGAGAATAAGTGACATGCGCACAGCTACCTGGAGTAAGTAAAAGGTTGGAAATAGAACCCACTCTCAATCTCTTGCTTTAGCCAATGATAAGCATTCCCTCCTGATTCAGCAGTGGATGGTGCAATGTAGGTAAAATGTGTTCGGGTGGAATGGTTTGTGTGTGCACAAATCCTATTATTTATTAACAGGATTTCTGAGCCTACCATGACTTCCCTATATGCTGCTTTGAAGCTGTGCCCTTGTGTGTCTAATTCACATACAGCACACTAGAAACCCTGGCCATGACTTTGTTAATAATATAATAAATGGAGATATACCAATCTCCTAGAACTGGAAAGACTTTGAAGGTCATCGAGTCCAGTCCCCTGCCTACACTAGCAGGATCCACTACTGTCCCCTGACAGATTTTTTTTTTTTTTTTTGCCCCAGATCCCTAAATGGCCCCCTCAAGGATTGAACTCACAACCCTGGGTTTAGCAGGCCAATGCTAAAAACCACTGAGCTATCCCCCCCCCCCCCCCCATGTCCTTGTTTGAAACTACAACTTGTCTCTAGCAGTCTGGACCATAGGAAACCTAAATGAGGAAAAGTGAGAATCCAAAACCCTCAAGTATAAGGGCCCCAATCATATAAACCACAGGATTAAGCCAAAGGTGAGGAAAATTAGGAAGTCAAGTCACATAAAAAGGGTAAGTAACAACACTCTCCCTTCACAGAAAGAAAAGAATAAGGGTCAGGACCCTGAGACAGAAAGGGAAAGAATCAGTTCATTGAATGCAAAGTAGGTACAGGCTTCTACCTCTCAAAGATCACATGATAAATAGATTTACTTCATGTTCACACTTGCTGCATATTATTACTGTTACCAGTTCAAGTTGCCTATGATTAACAGCACACCAATAATGAGCATCACTACGGACTCACCACTACTCTGGCTCAGTGGGTCCTTATTCTCGGAGAGTTTATTTTCAATTAGACTGACCAGCGTTCTGTGACATTTCTGCATGCCTCTCTTCGTTTCTGCTCATCCACTACTGTACATTCTCCAACGCAGTCCGAGAACAAATAGCTTCTTTCATATAATTCATTATTGAGGCTAGCTGCCCCCTCCTGTGTAAATTTTCCCCACATTTCTTCTTAGCTGGAACTTTGCTTTGTTACATGATGCATTATTTTATGCAATAGCCACTACCTTAAAAGCTGCTTTGTTGGTCTGTTAGAATTGCATGCATAAACTCTTATTATTTTTTACTTCATATTTCTTTCTCTATTTTCAAGATTATGTTTATCCCTAACCTCATGCAGTAGTTTATGATGTTCTTACCTCTACATGGCAAATGAATGTTCATCTCTCTTATGTAGCACTTTAAACACTATAGATGAAACCCATTAATATATGAGCTAAGTACTACTACTATTAATTATTATTAATATTTCCGTAGCACCTAGTCACTATAATAAAAAACACCTTGATCCTCACTAGGCCCCCCAACCAGCCTCCATTTTTGTGCATGCAACTTTGTACATGTAACACATGAATACACTCTTCTAGCACCAAGGTGAATGGATTTTGCTCGTTTAAGTTCTGTTACTGGCAAGTATAGATGAGTCTATAAACTGTGTACACAATGTCAATGCAAGAATACCGTGTGAGTGTGTACACACACACACACACACACACACAAGTTCCCTGTGCACATGTTTAGGTCAGGTTCTAAAAGTCAGACCCTTAGATTTAAATTCATAAAGAGTATCTAATCCTGCTAGCCAAACACATGATGTCTTTGCTTCCAGCAAGACTACTTGGAAAAGTAAGGTATGCAGCATTTGGCCCAGTAAAGGTAATATTTTGCTATTTATTTTCTTTTCACCTTAAGCTGACCTAGACATTGCTAACTGACGCCTGTTCAAAAGCTCACCGAAGTCAAGGGAAGGACTCCCATTGACTTCATCTGACTTTGCATCGGGCCCTTGGACCCAGATCCTCAAAGGTATTTAGGCACCTATCTCCCATTCATTTCAATTGGAATTTGGTGCCTAAATACCTTTTAGGATCTATGCCTTAGTCACCTCTACGTCACTGTACCAAAAGGAGGTGTGTACTGAGCCAATGTTCACTAAAATCAGACCTTTAAAGGTCAGATTTTCTCAATCTAAACATAAGAATGGCTATACTGGGTCAGACCAAATGGGCCATCTAGCCCAATATCCTGCCTTCCACCAGTGGCCAATGCCAAGTGCTTCAGAGGAATGAACAGAACAGGCAATCATCCAGTGATCCATCCCATCACCCACTCTGATTACTTCTGGCAATCAGAGGCTAGGAACACTCAGAACATGATGTTGCATCCCTAACCAGATTCCTGGCTAATCGCAGTTTTCAGAATAGAAGAGGAAATTCTTTTCACATCATCTCATTACTTGGGAAATATATTTTATAAAATGTGTGTAGACTACTCAGTTTGAAAAACATCTACCTTTTACTGGTATTTACATATCTCGTATTTACATATCTCGGGAAAGACATTGCTTGTTTTACTTTTGATTTTAGTAGATGAGGATTTGGCACTAACATATCTATTTTTTCCCCAAGATTTCTCTTTCATAGTTTAGTTGCCATTTCACTATGTCACTAACTACCACAGTCAGGATTTCGTTTGGGAATGACTCTTCCTTGGACAAAAGGAGAGGATCATAGAGCTAGTTCAGTATCCCAAACCTCATGGAAACTTGATCTTTTATAATATTTATCTGTGATTGTTGATGCTGTGGTTTTATCCTTAATTAGCAGGATTTAAGGATTGGACATAATTAATTTTAGGTCTGTCAAGCGATTAAAAAAATTAATCATGATTAAAAAATTAATTAACACATTATTAATTAGCAGCATCAGCATGAAAACATGCCCTCTGGAATGGTGGCCGAAGCATGAAGGTGCATACAAATGTTTAGGATATCTGGCACATAAATACCTTGCAATGCCGGCTACAAAAAAATGCCATATGTAGTGCTGTTCTCACTTTCAGATGACATTGTACATAAGAAACCGGCAGCATTATCTCCCATAAATGTAAACAAACTTGTTTGTCTTCATGATTGGCTGAATAAGTAGGACTGAGTGGACTTGTAAGCGCTAAAGTTTTACATTGTTTTGTTTTTGAGTGTAGTTATGTAACAAAAAAGTCTACATTTGCAATCTCTTTATCATGAAAGTGCAGCTTACATTATGGTACTTGTATGAGGTGAACTGAAAAATACTATTTATTTTGTTTTTCATTTTTACAGCACAAATATTTGTAATAAAAGTAATAATATAAAGTGAGCAGTGTACACTTTGGATTCTGTGTTGTAATTTAAATCAATATATTTGAAAATGTAGTAAAACATCCAAAGATATTTAATAAATGTCAATTGGTGTTCTATTATTTAACAATGCAATTAAAACTACAATAGTGATTAATTATTTTGTTAATCACATCAGTTAACCTCAATTAATTGACAGCCCTATTAATCTTATATTAATATTGTATGGAGCTGATGGAATTCAAAGGTTATGTGACTAAGCAAGAAGGAATAATCATGGACTATATCTAAATTAGGAAAGATCATATTCTCAAATGCATGTGTCTCTTAAATACAAGACCTAAAGTATCTCAAATTATTACCCTCAGTACTTCCGATTGTTCTTCTGCAGAATCTATGGTATCTTTGATTATTATCCTGCTGTTGTTTTGCAAATTGCATATTGGCATTAGCAATCATTGTAATAACAGTCAATATTGCCTTTTAAATTAAATATAGCAACATGGCAGCTTCTTGGAGTTTGGTGCATTCATGAGCATCCAAGGGTTATTTTTGAATTTCACATGGCAGTAGCCTGGAAAATATGGAACCTAGGTTTCTACTGTTGTCAGGAAGAGATCTGCTTTGTAGCAGAATTACACCCTCTTCTCCTCCATGGTCCGAGTTTAAAAGGAAGAGCAATAAAGCCCATTTAATGTTTCCTGTGATCTGACTTGATCAGATGGCACTCAATAAACAAATCTGCTTGGACCACTTACTTTCATGCAGTTTCACATCATTACATTCCCCCACTCCCTTTGGCAAACGATGACTGAATTACAGGCCTAATTCTGATCTTACTTAGGGTATGTCTTCACTACAGGACTAGGTCGATTTCCCTTAATTCGATTTTCTAAACTCGACTTTAGAAAATCGAATCAGTGTGTCCCCACCAGGACAGCAGGTCGACAGTGGTCGACACTGTCTGTCCTAGAACTTTTGCAGGGGTCGACATAGCCCACAGTGCAATGCGTGCCGGACCCCCCCCCCCCCCGCCCACCCAAGCAGCCCCGCGCCGGACACCCCCTCGCCCGCCCGAACAGCCCCGCGCCGGACCCCCCCCCGCCCGAACAGCCCCGCGCCGGACCCCCCCTCCCGCCCGAGCAGCCCCGCGAACCCCCCGCTCGCCCAAGCAGCCCCGCGCCGGACCCCCCGCCCTTGGGCGGGCGGGGGGTCCGGCGCGGCGCTGCTTGGGCGGGCAGGGGGGTTCGCGGGGCTGCTTGGGCAGGTGGGGGGGTCAGTGGGGCTGCTCGGAGGTCGGAGGCTTAACATCAGATGCCTCTTCACTTACTCACAATAGACGTAGAGAAGTCGATTTTAGCCTTACTTCTCTTGTCAAGCAGGAGTTACAAAGTCGATTTTGAGGGCCCTTTAAATAGACTTTAAGGGCATGCAGGTGAAGACAGGTACACCTTTAGTTCGACTTAACGTCGTTAAAGTCGACGTTAAGTCCTAGTGAAGACATGCCCTTACAGTGGCATAAATCAGAAGTAACTCATCTGAAGTCAACAGAAACTTGAAGTGACATCAAAATCAGACCCAGTATCCTCTCATAGCTTAAACAGCAGTTGCCACAGATGCAATTAACTTACTGTATTAGCTGAAGAGTCTTGAGTCTAATTTTATTCTTGCTTATATTTGTGCATATCAGGAGTAATTCCACTGACTCTATTGAGAGAAGTATTTGGCCCACAGTTGCTTTTGCTGCTGTCCTGAAATTCTCACTATACTACATACCAATAAGTCCTATTATTTTGATGCTATGGTTAGTGTTGTGACTGCAGGAGAACAAATCCCCTAAAATATCTGAGTCCCGCCTCTTTCATTTCTTTGGTAGGTGTTGCAACAGAAGTACAATCCTTTACACAACGCTTATATCTTGAAACAATACAGTTCTTGTGTAACTAGGAGATACCGTAGTTTGATTATAGATTCAACTTAAAAGAGTCCAAATTAGGGGTTTTTTTTACAATAAACCATTTACTGTAATATAATAGATTCCACAAATATGAGATGTCAGTGCAAATAAAATAAAACATCTCCAGCAAAGCATACGAGTTATTTTTTACATTAGAGAAATTATTGCATAGCAGATAAAAACACAAGTTTCTAGTTTTGTGTATATTACATCTACTTCGTGTGTTGCAGAACACCGAGTCCCCACAAATCTATGGAATGAAGCATAGAATGTTTCTTGTGGATAAAACACTGTAATGCCCTTTAAAGGGTATAGTGTGAACTCCTTGTCACACGTCCCCTTACATCAGAACAGTAATTAGCTTAAATACTTATACAGTAAATAGGATTTGCCATTTCTAAAACAGCAAGACCAGATGCTACCACGTCAATGCATTTGAACTAGTTGAGCATAGCTTATACTAAGGAAAATGTTTTTTTCCATGAACACTGTCATTGTAAATACTACCACTAATGAGGCATTTTGGCTTTTTTAATTTTTTTGCTCAACTCCCTCAGTACAAAATGGTGGAATGTCAAAAATTGATTATTGCTGTTTGTGACTCCAGATCTAGAATGCTCTTTCTGTTAGTATACAGTTATGAAACACAAGCGCGTACAGTCTTCTGGAGACTAGTAATACTATTTATATAGCATAGGAAATGTACATGGTACTTTGTAACACAAATACTGGCTCCTTGCCCCAAAGCACTTACAGTCTATTGCAGAGAAACATGATATGTGGGACAAACAGGGTGAAAGATGATACAGGGACAGCATCCATGAGACAACCAATGTAGGAAGACTAAGACTGAACAGCTAAATCAACTGGGCACAGGATGAAAAGAGGCAACATTTTTGTTTCTTGTATTTCCCAGTTTATTTTTAGCTGTTGAAGAAAATAACCATGGTGCTTCTGGAATCTAATGTCTGAGCCAACTCCCATTGACTTTTGTGTAAATTGGATTAGGCCCTAATGTAGAGACAGAAAGTTTGTATTTAGAGATGCATTAGAGTTGGTCAAGTACTGTAAAAATTATCTTCATGAATATCCATTTATATTCCAAATAACTGCTTGTTTCAGCCATATTTGTGCCCTTTTATCTGCATCTAGTCACAAACATTTGTGCATAGTGTTTGTTCACATGCATACATGGGGAACAGCTGTTCAGTTCACATGCGAATGCATACAAAAGAGTATTTGTGCATGCACAAGAGTATGTGCTATTTGTTATTCATTATTTTTCCATTTCAAATATTCATCCAGTAAGGGAGCAGAAGCAATACCATCTGACAGAGGAGACCAATCACACACCAAAAATAAAGTGAACACTTTGTAAACAAGGATAGGCTAATATATGTTTATCCATAAGCTCTTCAACTCTATGAAAAACAAATAAATACAGAAATTAGGATTGCTTCATGAATACATAAAACCTACGTCTGTAATATAGTTTATTTGTACCGAATAATCTGTTCCTGTCCGACACGTGTTTAGTACGGCGACATCATTAGTTAAAATGCCCATCTAGCATTTGCTTTAGCTAAGCCCAATGCTGTATACACTGGGTTTTGTTATAAGTCCTGAGATGGATTTTATGCAAGGGAATTTATACTAAGGTGAGACACAAGTGCAGTTAAACCATTTTGGTCCTAAACTACTCCATTTTCCTCATTTAATCTGACTAGGGGCACAACTTCATCAAAAATAATGACACCCTGCTATAAGTTAAAGCGAAACTGTCCACATTTTACAATATGAGCATAGCAGATTTTACCACATTGCAAACATTTGCGCTAGGATTATTATATTTAAACTATTCTGCTTGTCCACGTCTCATCTGGAAGGAGTAGTGAGGAGAATACTTTGATACAGCTTTGCCATTTTTAGGAAACTGAAACCACAAAGACTAGGATTAATTCCCTTAAGAAAATGATACTACATCATGGGTTAGGCAGCAATCTTGATCCACATTAGGATTAGTTTAAGAAGGTTTCCCAAACATTGGAAGAATAGGATCTTACATAGTTTTCAGGATAAGGACAATTGAGGATAGGTCACTAATGCCATATATTGCACCTAACTTAGTTAAATGGATTTTGGTCCCTTGTTGTTTTTTTTTTTTAAACAATTGACTAAAATTTCCCGTGTCTTACAGAGGGCTGTCAACTGCACCATGGAAAAATAAGTCAACGACAACAACAAAAATGGGGGGGGGGAACCTTTTTCCAACTTTATTCAGTGATAATAATCTTAGCATTTCTTGTAACAACAAATAGTACAATATTTTCAGACATATTTGATTTGGGATGGTGTGCCTTTAAATGAATACAACCAGTGGGAGGTAGCTCTTAAAATGACTAAAGTGCAGTGGTCCTGACATTCATCCTGTGAAATGGACCTATATATAAAATATGATTTATTATATTCTATGAAAGCAGCATAGTTACTGAGTTACTCCATTAGTATACAATAAATATGTATTATAAATCATTGGGACTTTTGTCTTAGTGTATTTTTTTCATTCGGTTTATATGATTTTAAGTCCTAAACCTTCCTAACCACACATGGGGGAAACTCATCTTGTAGCTAATGTCCCAACATTTACACTGGATCCACTCATTGAAATAAGAGTGATTCAGAAAATTGGGGATGCCAAGGTACTGTTTAGTGAGTAATGCAGCTGTTCCTGATGTGTCTGAGTTGATAGGGACCAAGTCCAGTTTTCTCTAACTACTACAAACGATGAGCAGGGGAGCAATATTGGAACCCATTCACTGTGTAAAGCAGCATATAAGAAAATAGCGAACACAAAAACCAACCACCGGAAATGTTCCAGTAGGAACTTTAATGTAGGACAGCAAATCATTGGTGGTACTTGCAAAGCCGGAGAAAAAATAGCTTGTCATAGGTACTCACATAAGAGAAGGTAAAAATACTGTAGCAATGATAGACCAACCACTGAAAGGAGTATCCCCTGCTATTTGTCAGGAGAGACCCTATGCAGGGCCGGCGACAGAAATTTTGGGGCCCCCTACTCTGATCATTGGGGGCCCTCTACTCTGATTGCCTCCCCCCGCTGGGCTGCCATGGGCTCCCGGCCCTGGGTCTCCCCAGCCCCGCTCGCTGGCCCCCACCCCCGCGGAGCGGCGCTCGCTCTATCACTCCTCCGTGGAGGCCAAAGCAAGGCGCAAGTTGGACGCCAGGCACCTGGTGGCCGCAGCTTGCCCATGTGCTGCGGGGATGGGCTCGGGATCCGAGCCCCGAGGCTGGCCAGGGCCCCCCAGCCAAGCTGCGCCTCGGGAGGCGAGAGCGAGCGAGCAGCCTGCCCCCCTCCTCCCCGGGCAGCAGAGTTTCCAGCGGGCCGGACCCACGCGTGGGGGGAGTCCCTGGTTCCGGGCTCGTGGGCAGTGGGAGCAGAAGCCGCGCCCCGGTGGGCAGCTGTAGCTTCCCCGCCAGGCCGGGGGGGCTCCCCCACGCAGGCTGTGCATGTGCTGGGGCGGGCGGGCGCATCGCTCCCAGGCCGGCCCTGCCCACCCTGTGGGGATTGAAGGGAAGCGGCCCGGGGCTGGGCAGGGAGGAGCCCGCGCCTATAAAGACCGGTGGGAGAGCGGCCGGCCGCGATAAATCCACCTCCTTCCTTCCCCCGCATCAGAGTTTCCACTGGGGCGCCGGGGGCGGGGCCGGGCTGCTCGGGTTACACCGGAGCCTGCGCGGGGGCTCCATGATGCCGCGTCGTTCTGCCCCCCGCCCAGGCCCGGCGACAAGGGGGGACGACTACAGATACAGCTGTAACCGTAGTACCCCCGTCGCCGGCCCTGACCCTATGTATATTAAACCCAGCCCTTTTGCTGCTGTTAACCAACTGGCAGAAGAGTCACACAGTATTAGGCAAAAGTTTCACTTGCTCTCCATCAAAGTTAAGGTGGAGCACAATCCACTGTGAATTTAATTATAAAGGTCCTGATCCTGTACTTCCAATGTTAACCAGAGTAAATCCATGAACATAAATGAGATTCTATTGGCCTAGATCTGGAGTGAGATCACCAAAGCTTGATTAGATGTAAACATATTTTTCTGCTACACTGTTTTCAAACACATGCTATTGTCATCTCAGCCCTACCAAATTTAAGATGTCTATTTTGATCATTTAGAGTGGCATACATTTTCAGTGTAATATAGTTCTAGAAGACAGGATCTGTTGCCTTATCAGACACTAATGAACTATTGGATACTGTTGAAAGGATGATAACTTTGGGAGTCCCTTGCATTTTTAAAAGCAGTTATTAGCTATCTAAATATTTCAAAACTCAAAGGGCCTTGTGCATTCTCAGTGATGCATTAATAAATAATAAATGTTCACTACAGTTCTGCTTGCTGCTAGCAGGGGTTTTCCACAGCTGTTTTGCTAGAGAGATACAAAGTGGTTTGGCACTGCAATTATTTAAAGATGGACTCTGACAGTCAAACACTGGAAAGTCAGCATAGCCTCACGTACCTTTCATTTGCTTTTCTTAATGCATTACGCCCTTTTTGTATGGAAAAATCACAACAACTAATCATAGTTTTGCCTGCCTGTTTGGTACAGAAAGGCTACAGTGTTCTAAGTATTATGAGAATGACTGAGCTGTCACAAAGAATTATGACCATATTGTTAACACATGAGTGAACTCACTGCCAAACAAGGTGGATGAGTAAAGAAACAAGAAAAGGAATGTACTTGAAAGAGAAGTAGCCTTAAGCTTCTGTTTCCTATTCTACAGTAGAACTTCAGAGTTATGAACACCTCAGGAAAGGACGTTCATAACTCTGAATAAAAAACTCAAAAGTTTACTACTGAATATTGACTTAAGACAGCTTTGACACTTTACTATGCAGAAGAAAAATGCTGCTTTTAATCATCTTAATTTAAATGAAGCCAGTCCAGAAACAGTTTCCTGACTGTCAAAAAAAAAAAAACTAACTTTTTTTTAGCAGTTTATGATTAGCATAGTACTGAACTATATTTGCTTTTTCTTTCTTTCTCTTTTTTTTTTTTTTTTGGGGGGGGGGGGGGAACGTCTCTGCTGCTGCCTTATTGCATACAGACACTCCCCGGGTTACGGAAGACCTGAGTTACAAAAATCTGTGCTTACGGAAAATGCTCCAGAAGCTAAAAATAGGCGCTTTTTTGGGCATAACACTCAGAGATACTTCTCCAAATAATCCATAGCGTTTAGGAAGGGAACACATGTGTAAGTCGGGGAGTGTCTGTACTTCCTGTTCCAAATGAAGTTTGTGGTTGACTAGTCAATTCATAACTCTGGTGTTTGTAACTCTGAGGTTCTACTATATATGTCATTATAGGTGAAATTTACATCACACCAACATCTAAAATTAAGTTCTATAGTAAAGAATTTTTCAGGATATTTTTGTGTTTGATTATCTAAGCTTTCAGTCACTAAGGAAAGTGTATGTTAAGTTTGGGCACTGGGTGAACTATTTCCTAAAAAATGAATATTCATTATAAGTTGAGATCCTTTCTTGGTTAGCAAATTGTTCATGAAGAGATTCTGATTGTCTTAAAAAATGTCCATTGCTTGTAAATATTAGCTGAATAGTTTAGGTGAATTGTTTTAAGTACTCAGGAAGGTCAAGTAGTATTTTGCTTCAGCTATCCATCATTTATTATGCATGTTGACTGAGAGGTCCCAGAGTCATGTGGTATTGTTTCTGCTCCATGACTGAAACTCTTAAAACAGGAGAATGGCATATAATGAATCATGAACAATGTACTTTCCAGTGCAGATTTACAAATGAACAAATGTTGGTGCTAAACATTTATGTGATTTTCCCCCTCCTCTGACATCAGAGTTTTACACTCATTTGGCTACAACTGGTGATCTAGTTGTGTAAATCTAGTTTAATGGACTGCAAAATCTGGATTTGTATTTCCATTACTCTTAGCTTTAATAAACCTATGGGAGCATAATCTGATTAAACTATCTCAACTACTGAGTACACTATTTTTTTAATTTAAAAAAGTGTGGTTTGAGCTAAGTAAATAGCTTGCAATAAATAATATATTCAGCAAATTTAGCCTGTTGTCTTCATGAAATGTCAGTGAGCTGATGGCTATTTCGTTAGATTTATTTGTTGAATTCATTTTCATATTATTTTCTTTCTCTGGCTTGATCACAAAGAGGTCTTCGTGAGCACCTGAAAGTCAAAATTCAATTTCTGGCTTGTACTGCACAGCTGTGACAAAGCAAGTATGGTATTTGTTTCTGTTCCCTGACTGGATGAGTTTGCAATCGCTTCCAGTGGAATATTCATCTGGGCAAATGAGACAAGTCGTTTTCACCCAGACTCCTGCATATACTTTGTTGTTTGCTGTCTGTGGAGTCTGGTGTCAGGCAGGCTTGCTTTTCAAATGTTCACAAAGAGTGAAATTCACCACCTTACAGAGAGCCAGCAGGTCTATGAACTAAGTTAAGTCCCACTTCTACGGTGCGGGGAGAATGAGGCCCATAGTATTTCCTCTGTAGTGGCATTCCAAGCCTCAGAAACTCAACATCATTTTCCCTGCATGCTATCATGGCAGAACTCCTGCCTTTACAGATTGAACTGGAAACACTAGTGTAAATTCTCATCCTTAACTGCACTGATTCCCACTAGTGGCCTTATTTCAACCGCCGGTGAAGTGATTCCTATGTATAGTATGCAGCCTTCTTATCCACTTAATCTTGTAAAGTATTTTTGGAATCCTCCAGACTGAAAGATGCAACATAAATATCTTATGAGGGTTTAAGTGGGATGTAAGTGGTGCTCAGGGCTTGTGCTGGGATCTTAGCACATGGGTGAATTTTACCCAGAAAGTGAATGCCAAAGGGCTACAAGGATGGCTAAAGCACATTTCTTGCAGAAGATAAATTTGCAAAATAAGGCTCTTACAGCATTGACCCACCTTTAGATGTTATTAAACGGAACAGACCAAACTTTAGCACTCATTTTCAGTACAAAATATAAAAACAAATGGTATCATTACAGTTCTAGGCTATAATTTCTAGAGAGAGTCTGAGGACAAAGAGTCTACTCCTAGGAGGCCAAAAGTTGACATGACTTCTCAAAATGCGAATGCTATAAAACCAATATCTGAATGTCACTAATATTTAGATATAATCTAGTTCATGTCATTTGGAAAAACAAACCTTGAAAAGTATTAATTAATAAAAGATATCACGTCTTATTAACGTTCATATAGTAATTACCAAAATCACAAATCCATCTGTTAAGCAGGCAGCAAACAAGACAAATGGCTGCGTTCTGTTAAACAAATTATAAAATTCCTTAGGGAAGAAAATCTAATCGCCCCAACTAAATCATGAATCAAACAACAACCCATTTTACCACATGGGCTGCACATGCTCATGCCACACACAAGCCTATATCTATCACTCTCAATCCCTTTTCCTGTATCGTATGCACCGCAAGAAGAACAGTGGGGGAAAGTGGGATTCTCAAGCTTCAGGAGGCTAGATTTAAATATAGTGCTGTGATCGTTAGCATTTTATCTTTCTTTTTTATCCTTTATGGCCAAAGCATAATATTGTATCTCTAAAATGTCACTACTGCAACAAAAAGACACCAGTGTAGCAGATATTATGTAAAATAACATTAAATCAAATTCCCCTTGTCCATATGGGAATCCAGTTAGTTTAATCCAATTTGATAAACAACATTGGTTTTATTCTTGTCATGTTTTGAATGATTACTGAACATTTAATAAGAGGAAACATGGCTGTATTTAGAGTAATTAATCCATGAGTATGTTTCTGGACAAGCAGTATTTCAGCTGTTCTTCAAATAACTGTACAACACTATTGTGCATGCAGAATGTGTGTACAACTGCATGTCTAACTCATATGTACAATTACCATGATTACTCAGTTCAAGTGAGCAATTGTGTATGCAAATAAAAATATTGCACTTTCATAGCACCTTTAATCTGAGGGTTTTAAAGTCTTAAAATAATTTACAAATATTAATAATTGAAACTCCCCAACTCCCCTGTAAAACACATCAATGTTATTACAGATGGAGATAGAGAGAAGGGTTAAGTAACTTACCCAAGAACACAGACTCAGAACATAGGCACCTATGAATCTTGATCACCTTGATCCAACCACTAGCCACACTTCCTCCCTCTTGGCCTTTCTAGTCAACCTTACCATTCCTGATAAGAAAAAGGGACTCAATCATAAATCAGCTATATAAAGGCCTACTCTAGATCTATCTGTGCACCATAATATGTAATGATTCCTGGTAGAATATGGTAAGGGGGTCACAATGCTCTATTCCGACCATCTGCCTTGGAATATTACAGCCATGACAGTCTATCAAAAACATTCTTACTTCATTTCATACACATAAAATCTGATGCTGTGTGAGGTTTATGGCTTCTGTGCGTTGACACCCTGCAATATCTTCGCTCTCAAGGAGAACTGCCCTGGCAAAATTGCAGAGTCAGCATTAAAGAAATTTGATTTGCAGACTAACCCATAAAGGACTGTAACCTGACACATCTATGGGCGATTCATTAGACTCGTATATGTCATCAAAAAAATGTGTGTTTGCTTTCTGTAAATATATACAAATAGGGGATGGGAGTTAGGGAAGTTTGGGGGGGGTGTTCAGATAGGCAGTTCGATTCAGCCAACTATAGCTATTAGGGTATGTCTACAGAGAACTTAAACACCCATGGTTGGCTCCCAGGGCTTAGGCTGCGGGACTGTAAAATAGCTGCCAAGTTCAGATCTGCATCCAGAGCCCACAGAGTTTGGGGGTTGTTCACATCTAGGTTTTTAGGTTTGTTTCTGTATATCTCTTATAAAAATATACACTGGACCCTTGCTACAGCTCACGTTGCTATAGCACGGGTTCGCATACAGTGCGGTCATTGCCATGGATCCCAAATTTAAATATTAAAATTGGGATCCATGGCAACACAGTCCCCGCATTAGCGCTGGACCGTGCATGGATCCTAACCCCCGGGATATAGCGAGGGTCTGGTGTATAGATAGATAGATAGATAGATAGATAGATAGATAGATAGATAGATAGATAGATAGATAGATAGATAGATAGATAAAAACTATTCTTCTTCCCCATAAACTCCTTTACTACCCCTTCCCATAGCCTGATCTGCACAGCGCATTCTGGGAAAACACACCCATTACAGCAAATCTCTCTGGAGTCTATGTGATCTTGATGGGCAGGTTTCAGAAGTCACTCTTGTTTAGTTGAATGGAATGATGGTCAAGGCTGATTACCATTCAACGCTTCTAGGGCAGTTATAAACAAGAAACATTACACAGGGATGAGACTGTCTGTTGTTATTTTTATACCAAATAACATTTAATCACACAACAAAACCTTGTGCGCCTCTTACTCTTAGCTCTCTCTGGGGTGACCTGATATCCTGATTTTATAGGGACAGTCCTGATTTTTGGATCTTTTTCTTATATAGGCTCCTATTACCCCCCATCCCCTGTCCTGATTTTTCACATTTGCTGTCTGGTCATCCTAGCTCTCTCTGACTAGAAACATTTCTGTATTTCAAAGAATGAGATTCACTAATGAATGCTGAATATGAATGATCCTCTTTTTTATCAATTGGATTAATTGTTTTCTCTTCCAGTTATTCCACTGATTAACATGTTGGACCCTGGATGTAAGCCTAAGTTAAATAGTCAAGTCAATCAGTCTGTTTCAATGGAATAAAAATCTTTTTAATATGAGGCAGCAGGTCAAAAGCACACCTTGATGTTTTTTAATCAGAGGTTGGTGCATTATTATTGTGGCCATCTGCTTCTGAATTTTTCTCATTCTTTCTTTTCAGTTGAGAAATGTAGAATCCAGAGGCTGGATTTGGGTGAACATAAAAGGAAAACCTTCTGATCAAATCTGCTTTTGAAGCTATTAATGGTCACTTTGTTTTGTTCTGAAATTTCCACTTCAGGCGAGTTACTAAGAAACCAGATTAAAAAGAAATAAAGTGTGTGTGTGTGTGTGTGTGTGTGTGTGTGTACGCATACATGCCACAGTAAGGAAAAGAAAGACTGACAAAGGGAAACTACAAAACTACTAAAGCTATCACTAAGAAAAAATATATATATCTGTGGTATCCATGTACCTTACCCCACTCTTCTTCAGTCCACCTTGAAAAACATCTCTTCATACCGTGTCACATCCTCTTATCTAAATCTCTTTTCTGGCTAAGACTCCCCATGTCAGATTCCAAACTTCTGCCCCTATCTTACAGGGTGCTGGTCCACACCTGCCCTCATCCCTTTCCACTCTTAGCCTCTCAGTCTTTTTGCTCTGCTCAAGTTGTCTTCTACCATGCCCGACTTTACACCTTCTGTCAGGCTTCCCCTCAGGTGGAGACCACTACAGCAGGACTGACCCATATGCACATGATGTCCACCTGCTCTTTATTCAGTTCCTTTCTGAAAACTACAGCATGTTGGAAAATAGGGGGAGAAGAAGAATTTGTGGAAATTTTAGAATAAATTAGCTTCTGCTTTTCATTGAAATGTTGCTTTTGTTGGAATTTTCTGACCAGCACTATTTGTAACAGTCCTTCTGTGAAGGCTCTCAGTGATCATCTGCCAGAAAAAGGCAAAAGCTGCACCTTCCTCTACTCACCAGGGGGAACATTTTCAAGGGCCCCTATGTGACTTAACCCTGGTCTACACTGGGCAAAGGGGTGGGGGGGAAGGGATCAACCTAAGATACGCAACTTCAGCTATGGGAATAGCATATTTGAGGCCTGTAGTCAATATCAGATCACATGCACCGATTTACAAGTGCTAAATAAATATCAGAGGTGGCCTCAAACACAGTATGAATTATGAACCACACTTATCCAACATTCAGGGGTGTTGGGATTCAGAGTTTTGCTTTGGTCCCATCTCCAAAAAAAATGATAGAAAACAAAGTATTTTAAAAAACTATTTTAAGCCATCCAAGACCTGACTAAAAGCACCTGTTTCTCTGAAAATAGATGATAATTTCATAAAAATATAAATTTTAGCAGATAAAGGCAGGACAACATAACTCCATAAAGATTTAAATTCCAGGAAACCAAGGGACGTGTCATTCCTGTAACATAACACTGTAAAAACAGAGATGTGAAGTCTAGAGGCCTCAGAACAGGATTGGGAGCAGGAAACCTTTACATTTAACTCCATAAGAACAGCCACACTGGGTCAGACTAATGGTCTATCTACCCCAGGGATGGGCAAACTATGGCCCACGGGCCTGATCCAGCCCCTCGGGACTTTGGATTCCGCCCATGGGATTGCCATGCCCGTGGCGCCCCGCACCGCTCCAGGAAGCCAGCAGTATCATGTCCCTGTGGCCCCGCGGGGTGGGGGGAGAAAGAGGGCTCCTCCCCCGTGCTGCTCTTGCCTGTGGGTACCTCTCCCAAAGCTCCCATTGGCAGGGAACGGGGAACCACGGCCAACGGGAGCTTTGGATTAGGGTTAGGTACCCACAGGCAAGTGCAGGGCACAGAGCCCTCTTCCCCCTCCCTACCCGAGGGCGCACACGGACATAGTGCTGGCTACTTCCTGGGGCGGCGCAGGGCTGGGGCAGGCAGGAAGCCTGCCCTGGCCCTTGTGAGTGCTGCTGCAATCCTGGAGCCACTACAGGTAAGTGGCGTCTGGCCAGAGCCCAAACCCTTCCTGTCCCCCAACTCATTGCCCTGAGACCCCTGGCTGCCCTCCACTCCCTGCCACACCCCTCCTGCACCCTAACCCCTGCCCTGAGCGCCCTCCGACACTCCACACCCCTCCCCCACTGTGAACCCCATCCTGAACCCCAAACCCCTTCCCTGAGCCTTCTCATACTGCACTACTCCTCTGCCCCAGCCCCTTGCCGAGCCCCTTCCTGCACATCACACCCTCTCCCACAGTCCACACTGCCTCCTGCACCCCAAACCCTTGACCCAGCCCTACATTTGTGGCCCTGCAAGCAGTTTCCCTACCTAGATGTGTCCCTCGGGCCAAAACATTTGCCTACCCTGATCCAGTCCCATATTATGTCTTCCAACAGTAGACATCCCGTTGTACTCTCCCAGATTCTGGCAATTAGAAGCTTAGGACACAGAGCATCAAATTGCATCCCCGGTCATCTTGGCTAGTAGCCGTTGATAGATCTATTCTCTATGAACTTACCTAGTTCTTTTTTGTACCCAGTTATAGTTTTGGCCTTCACGGCATCCCCTGGAAACAAGTTCTACAGGTTCACTATGCATTGTGTGAACTAGCACTTTTGTTTATTTTAAACTTGTTGCCTATTAATTTCATTGGATAACCCTCTTGTTCTTTTGTTATGTGAGAGGTAAATAATACTTCCTTATTCACTTTCTCCACCCCATGTATGATTTTATAAACCTCTATAATATCCCCTTTTAATCGTCTCTTTTCCAAGCTGAAAAGTTCCAGGCTTTTTCATGTCTACTCTGTTCCATACCCTAAATAATTTGTGTTGCCTTTTTCTGCACCTTTTCCAATTCTATTTTTTTTTAAGATGGGGTGATCAGTATTCCATATAGTGTCATTATGATATTTTCTCGTTATTTATCGCTTTCGAAATGGTTCCTAACATTCTGTTAGCTTTTGACTGCTGCTGCACATTGAGTGGATATTTTCAGAGAACTATCCATAACGATGCCAAAATGACCTTCTGACGTGGTAACAGCTAATTTAGATCCAATCATTTAGTATGTACAGTTGGGATTATATTTTCCCATGTGCATTACTTTGTATTTATCAGCATTGAACTTCATCTGCCATTTTGTCGCCCACTCACCCCAGTGTGGCCTTTGAGAAGTCTTTTCACCTTTCTGTGCCTCAACTTCCTACCTGTAAAAGGGAGGTGATAATAGTTACCACCTCACAAGGCTAAGTTAATGTTTACACAGGACTTTGAAGAGGAACTGCTAAATATTATTGCAAAGATGATTATATTCTTCTAATACATCCATATGAATGGGAATACATACAACCTACTGCCTGACAGCTGGGACTCAGGTATGTCTACTCTGTAATCAGTGTGTTTGCAGCTCAGGTAGCCATACCCACGATAGCTTTAATTTAGTTAGCATGTAGCAATAAAGATGTGGCAGCAGAGACCCCAGCGTGGGCTGGAAATATGAGTACATACCCATAGTCCACCTAGATGAGAGTTAGATGGATTTGTCTACTCGAGCTGAAATCCCATAATCGAATGCAGTGTAGACCTATCCCCAGAGCAGGAGAGAGGCAATTCCTCTTTCTGGGCAATGGTCAATTAAATGACACTAACAGATTCCAAAGGAAGTCCTAGTTTGACTCCCTTGACTCTGATGGGGCAAAGAGAAAAACATGGTAAATGGGAGAAATCCCTTAGATACCAAAATCTGCTTGCCAGAAACCCAAAAGTCTAAATAAATATATCTACATTAAAGAAACATAGATTTATTTTAACTGCACAGTTCTTAAAGTAAACCCAGGCCCATAATGCACAACTTTATTGTTTCCTCCTCAACCTTTTAGAATTTCTCACACAGCTGACAGGCACAGGATTTCTGTCAAAAAAAATTGGAGAATAATGGGTTTTTCCCCTAGTTGTAATAATATGATACAGCAACACTTGTAGGAAGAATTTTCTGGCTTCATGGAGAGAGGAATGTGGATGCTACCATATCCACTAAGAATGAGAAATGGAGACATACAACCCTTCCCTTCATACACGCCCCCCCAGAAATGAATGAGGAAAATGGAAAGGTGTATGTTTGATCATGCCGCTTTCTGGCTCACTGGAATGTAGTTGACCTTCTGTGTAAAGAAGATGCCAGAACACTTGGGACCTAATTTTCCCTTCAGCAGTTGTTAGAATTATATTTAATAAGAGGCCTGAGGAAAAAAAGCAAACCATAATAACCAGCCTAGAAATTCTTCAAAGTGCTCCTCAAACAATGCAGAACCTCTGAACTCTATGTAATACTTTTGATATTCAAAAGCTGGCAAAAAGACAGACCTTTGATTGGAAAGATGAGAAGGTAGGTCTTTATTTTGCTAAAAATATAATTTGAGTTTCATGTGTGTAATATTATGTTCAATGTATGTGTCAGCATTGAAACTAGTGGTTAAAGAACTTCTAAATACTTCATGTAGACGCATGGGAGAACAGCACAGCTTTCTAAGGAAAGCTGTCTGAAGTGTGAGCTAGTGCAGTGGTCTTCAAAGTGGGGTGTGCACACCCCAGGGGTGTGCAAGACCCCCCACGGGGGGCCGCGGTGGCCCCTCACTGCCGCGGGATCATCCCCGGGACACCGCCGAAAGCGGAAGTGTTCTATTCAGCGGCATTTCGGCGGACATACCCCTGGGCCACAAGAGGATGCGGGAAAGCGGAAAGGGGCCGCAGAGGGAAAACTTTGAGAAACGCTAAGCTAGTGGATAGAGCGGGGGACTAAGAGTCAGGACTCCTGGGTTCTATTCCTCACTTTACCTCTAATTTGCAGTGTGATTTAATTTCCCTATGATTCATTTTGCCTATCTATAAAATGGGGATAAAAATCTTACCATCTTTACAGGGGAGATGTAAAGCTTGATAAAAACTGGAAATCAAGCAACACAGATTGTGTTCCTGACTCTGCCACTGACTTGGCTCTCTGACTTTGGGCAAGTCATCTGATCTCTCTGTGCTTCAGAGACCTCATCTTTAAAATAAGGATAAATAATAATTGGGTACTTACCAATCTTTGTAAAATGTTTTGAGATCCTCACATGTGAGATGGAAAGTATATGCAAAGTGTCAGTATTCATTACACTTTAAGAAATTTTGGGCTGAAAGGTGCCATGTAATTAAAATGTGTTATTTTATGTAGTTTGAGTCATTATGAGAAGAGAACAAAAATGCTTTACAAAAAAATAAGTACTATAGGTTTAATGAAATTCAGAATTTTCTTGTTTCCTCTCATCCTTGATTTGATTTAACAACATGGAAAATGTTTGATCCCTATAAATGTTATGCCAAATTCTTACATTGAGCTTTTCTGTAAAAGTCACATTGCATAGCACAGCAAGTTTACATTGTGGAACAGAAAGCACAGTGAGGAGTAGTGAGTGGAGAAGATTACTAGCTGCCCATGCAGGTCCTTAATATGGTACATATTGCCACTGGCACTATCCATAAAATTTAGCACTTCAGTACCTCCTTTCTGGAAGCTATATTTCTGATCACAATGCCACTGTGTACAGTAGTTAATCAATGGCCAGTGATAGCCCAAACTCATTTCAGTTTTCATAGCTGTTGATAAAAATAAATTGCTGTTTTGATCTTATGGTGTAAACAGTACTTAGGCAGCCAGTAGTTTAATGGCATTGTGGTATTGACTGATTTCTACTTATGGACAACAAAATGAGATGTTTCAATAGCTAAATTGGTACAGCGCATAGTCCACAAAACAGGTATCCAGGTAACCATGGTGATCCTGTCCCCAGGCAGAATGGGGGAAGAAGAAAATAGGCCCATTTCATTAACTGTCTGGAAAAAGAATTCAGAAGAGAATTTGCTGCTGGTTAAGAGTACAGGACAAGAAATTATTTAAAAATCAAGAAACTCTCTGGAAACACAGGATTGTCTCTGAACAATTTAATTAATCAAAGTCACATTGATTAAGATGAACAACAACATAACCTTTCTATTGTGCCTTTTATCTGAAGGCCTCAAAGCTCAGAATTACTGGTTACTGAAAACATTCTTAGAAAGCTGAAATTTCATCCTCATCTTCAAAGGAACAGAGAGACTAATCTGTGCATTGAAGAGCAAACAAAGACTACAAGCAGTGGGAATGCTCAGGGTATTGGTAATGGACTATAAAGGGTTTCACCCCTAGGTGAACAACTCGAAATCCAGCACAGGTAGAGACTGAAAGTTATTAGCATCTAATGGCTGTTTAGTAGCCCATGTGAATTGAGTTTTATGGGTCCCAGTTAAGTTCCCAGTGGAAAGGTATTCAAAGCACAAAAAAGCCCCACCATAATGATTTGCACTCATCTGCAATGTTGTGAGCCAGACTGAATAGGTCATATGTACTGAACTTCTATTCATACCCTACAGGTCGTTCCTCCAGCTCATGATATGAGGCATAATACTAAGGAAATGTTAAGTCAGATTGCACTGTGACTTCCTGCTCTGTGCATAAAGTGAGGATTTTGATTTCTAGAGTTATCAGCCAATATACTGTAACACTGGTCAGCATATATATAATTTCCTGTTGTACTCTAAAGTTGTGCAATATTTTTGTGTAAAGGGGGAAAAGTTATCTTAAGGGAAATGAATTAGAGTAGCTGAAATATGTGTGATGTGGTGGTTCTGAACTGAGTCACTACAGGGACAAATTCTGACCTCAGTCACACTAGTGTAAATCCGGAATAACTCTGGAATTACTCCGAGCTAACAGGAAGCAGAATTTGGTCTCGTGCTACTGCTACCAAATGAATGTACCAAAGTGACTGTGAACTCCACCCCTGTGATTTCACTGACTGGGCCCTTGTGTGACCCTCAGTTTCCACCACATGGGAGACAATCCCAAAAGGCAAAAAAAGATTACTTGTGCCCACTACAGATTTTTTTAAAATTGGGTTACCCAAACAGCCAACTACAGTACTTTTTCTCTTAGCAGACTGGATACTGGCAACAAGGGTTTGCCTCTATGCATGCAGTCCTGCCTTGGATTTCAGCTGCCAGCCAGAAGCTCTCATAGTACCCAGGAGAATGCTAGGAGAGATGTCTGGCTAAAACTCTGACTCACACATCATGTTCCCCAAGGGAGCTGGGTCTTCACAGCAAGGGGCATATTTAGCCCCCTGCCCCCAGCCTCCTCCTGCTAGCACATATGTTGCCATCACAGCAGCAAGCATTAGACAGCAGATGGTGGACCATGCACATCACTCTAACTCAGAGGAGCAGTAAAGCACACTACTCAGCAGGTTGTCCCAGGCTGCTCTTTGGAATCCTGTTGGCAGGATTCCTTTTGCAGGGAATGGACCTTCTACCATCTCTGCCTACTTTTCCTGAGCTAACTAGCTAGTGCCATGGCAAGATTTGGTTGTTAAGCTTTTCGGTTTACCTTATATGCACAATTGCCATGAATGGATGAGCAACTGCAGAACTGGCAAGCACAGCATCAGTTAGATATATATAAGTGGTCAGTTGCTTAATTATGCTTGCATGTGCAATCATGGAGAAAGCTTAGCGAACAGACAAAGAAGTGGGGGAATATGATGGAGGTCTATAAAATCATCAATGGCCTGGATAAAGTAAGTGTTATTTACCACTTCGTGTAACACAAGAATCCAGGGTCACCCAGTTAAATTAACAGGCAGCAAGTTTAAAACAAACACAAGAAGGTTCTTCTTCACATAACGCAAAGTCAACTTGTGGAACTCATTGTTAGAGGATATTGTGAAGGCCAAAAATATAAGTGGTTTCAAAAAAGAATTGGGTAAGTTTATAGAGAATAGATCCACCAGTGGCTATTAACCAAGATGGTCAAGGACACAACCCCATGCTCTGGGTGTCTCTAAACCTCTGACTGCCAGAAGCCGGGAGTGGACTACAGGAGACTGATCACTTGATTTGACTGATCCAGTGAAAAGATCATTCTTCTGATCTTAAATTATGTGTGCAATTCAGGTACACCACTGTGCACACAGACACGCAATTTTCTGAAAATGTAGGGCCCAAGTCTCAAACAGCTTGGGTGCAGAGAGGGCACTCAATTACATGTGTAATTTGCAGAGCCGGTAATTGCAGAGGCAAATGGATAATCAGATTCCCACTTTCAGTCGCAATAACTACACAGGCAAATAAGGCAAGCAATTGCCACACACATTTTCTCCTTCAATTATTTTAAAATCTGGTCCTTTAATCCTTAATTTATATATTTTCATGATGGACACAGAATACATTATATAGTCTATATTAGACATCTTATCAGACAGACGAGCCTGTGGAATACCCGCAGAATGCCTGGGGCCATCAGTGCTTTTAGGAGTTCGGGTATCCTAAGAAGTGAGAAGCACTAAGAAGTGACAAGAACTCACAATTCTCATAGACTTTGATGGAAGATGCAGGTATTCGGTGCACCTTACCAGATGGCCTTTACACACAGAGTTAATGAGAAGGAAATTGCAGTTGGGAAGAAATTTTTGGCATATTTTAGGAACGGTAACTTTTTGGAGACGTGCTGAGAAATACGGACTGAAAGGGCTGAGCTGCTGCAGATAAAGCTCTGAGAAGGAAGGTATGTGTGTATGTTGGTTTATTTTATCAAATGCAGACAATGGTAATTGTTTCATCAAATAAATAACTATTTTTACCAAACAGTTTTTATCTTGGAACAAATCTCATTCACATTTCAGGCTAGAAACAGCAACTAGGATTACCACAACTCCTTGGCTTAGTTCCACATCAAACACATTGACTGTTCATGTTTGTAGGGCACCGCTGCACACTTCCAGGAAGAAGCAATTTTCTGTAATAGAGGGCGCAGGATTTTTGTAAACGGTTTATGGTTTATAGAGCCATAGTCAGGTGAGTGCCCCGGCTGGCACCCAAGGCCAGATGTTCAAAGGTATTTAAGTACAGATAGGCATCTCGTGGGATTTTCAAAAGCACCAAATCAGGTTAGGCACTTAACTCTCTAGCCTGCGTCAGAACTTGTGAATGTCCCAGTATCATCTAGCTCCATTTTGAGGTTCCCAAATACCTTTAAACCTCTGGCCTCTAGTACTGTTTGTACCCTTTCCACAGCTTGCAATGTACCTGAATGTGTCTGGCCTGCTGAAATGTAATTACTGATCACTGCTCTGGCACACAGAACATAAGCTACCACAGAACCTAGACTGTACATTTGCTTACTTGCGATGTCAAAATACTACAAATAACCAGGCGTGTAGAGTACAGAAAAAGAAACATAAACAATCCCAACCCATCTCAATTTCCATGAGTGTTCTAGTCCTAAAGCAAACCATTGCTGTGATTTATCAGGCAAGGTGGTTTCGATTACAGTACTATCAGCCCACAAGAGCCCCTCACCCACAAGACCTGACTCCTCTTTGTACGGCAGTTTCCCTTATGGCACGCCATTTCACGGACCACCTGCTGAAGTGGATACTGATGCAGTCCCAGGACGTGATCAGTGGGGGCGGAGGGGGTGCAGTCAGACAGAGGCAATTGCCACCCACCTGGGCAATCCAAACAAAGTGCAGAGCACCCTCATTTCCCAGAAAAATCAATAGTACTGGTCAGGACGTGCTCAGCATCTTTCCAAATAGACCGTGTGCATCCCAAGAGCCCACTGACTTCAAAGAAGAGTACTGGTCCTGGCCCCAGGACAGCAGCATGTCTCACTCTTAGGGGTGCATTTTGTCTCTATTAGTAAGTGAGGAGTGAGAACCATCCAGTCATTCTCAGACCCAGCTCTCAAGCAGCCTTGACTACAAGGCTGGGTCTCATGAGAACCTTTCCCTGCAACTACCTACACCTTGCACAGTGATAGTGAGGAAGTCGGCCTATTATTGCTGAACTCTCTACTAGAAAAGGACATGAAAGAAAATACTGCCAAGCAGGTGTGCTAGTGGCCTGAGAATTAGGTCTGAAAGACTGACTCCACGTTGGAGTGCCAGCAGGGGCTCACTGAGTTCTGTGGGGTTTCTATGTAGCTCTTTTAGCGGAGACCTTAAAAACGGAGATCCTGTCTACTCCATGCGGATGTCAAACTTCCCCTGACACTGTTAGTATGGTAAGGAGTTCCCGCCAGAATCCCAGGCTAAAATTTTCCCCAACACAGCCCAAAACCTCTGTGCCCCCCCCCCCCTTTTTTTTTTTGATTGCTGACTTTCACAGCCAGGAGAGTTACATTCCAGTAGAACTCCCATATACTGTATGGATTTTACAAAGCATTTTTGGGTGAAATATGCTAAATAACTAATGAGAAAATGCTGTTCTGATTTACATCCCATTTAGGCCCACTGGTTTCAATGGTGTCAGACCATTGTAACCCCGTTCAATTACTCCTGAGGGCATTCTGTGCCAAAAAAAAATCAAAAATTGTGCACACAATACTTTAAAATTCTGCGAGTTTTATTTGTCAATAAATATATGCAGAGACTCTGGCATGGCAGTGGGGAGCACAGGCCACTGGCTGCACGAAGGTGGGAGATCAATGTGCAGCCCTCTCACCCCCCTGACACAGCACAAGGCCTGGGTCCATCCCCAAAACACTCTGGGACCCTGCCCCTCTGTACCAGGTGCACCAGGTGTGGGTGGGCAGGCTCAACTAGGCAGGATCCAAGTGTGGAGGGGCTCAGTATGGGGGGATCCAGATGTGAGGTCTAGGTGTGAGGGGATCTGGATTCCCAGAGGCCCACGGGGGAAGGGGTTCCAGGTGCAGGGGCAAAGGACTCTGCAGAGGCTTCTGGGTGAAAATAGTTGGGGGTCTGGGTGTGGAGGTCTCAGCACAGAGGTTTAGGTACTGAGGGTTGGGGCTTGGTGGGGTGGTGGGTGCAGCTAGTTGGGGGCATAGGGTCTGGATGTAGAGGCTATGGGGATGGGGCTTATTGGGGGGGTTGAGTCCAGGGAGCTCAATGGGGATGGTTTGGGTGCAGGGATTGAGGTTCAATGGGGGGGGGAGGGTTCAGGTATAGAGGGTTAAGGGGTTCTACGTGTATGGGGTGAAACTTGGTGGTGGTGTCTGGGTATGATAGGTCTAGATGCATGGGGGCTGGGTGGATGGGGGAGCAGCTCCCTTTCCCCCCAGAATCTGAGGAGAGATAACGGCAGGAAGCAGGAGAGGATGCCGAGTTTCCTGCAGCTGGGGGAGGTTTCTAGGGCTCGGTGTGACACAGCCCCAGTCATTCCTTGTAGGGAAAGAAGAAGTCTCATCCTCTCCTGCCTCCAGTGCAGCTGGGACTAGCAGCTGATCCCGGCTCAGGGTAGGACCCACTGGCTTGGGTGTCCTCAGCCCTGCAATGATTACCTTTCCACTAGCTACTCGGGTGCCTGAAACTATATACCCGTGCAGCTAGGGAATGGTGTGTGATTGCTATTGCAGCTTCCCTTTGCTTCCCTGTCAGAAAGTCATTTTTCTGTGGGGAAGCAAAGAAATCTGCAGGGACATGAATTCTGCGCACGTGCAGAATTCCCCCAGTAGTAAGTACCATTCGTTTCAGGGGTGTAAAGCCTTTGCAACCCCGATGTTGGCCCATTACTTTCTGTGGTCTAAGACTATTGATCTTAATGTGTGTAAATCAGGGAAGAATTTGGTTTTAATAGGTGAATCTGATTCAATGAAGATCCAAGTTACAAACTCCAGGCAGCACTGAGAATAAATAGAGAGGAAGGAAGTGCTCAGTCTCTCAAACTCTTTTATATTGGTTACTATTTATTGCTTTAGCTTAACAAAAACTCTCCCCCATTTTTTATCACTAAAAATATCCCACAATAAATCTTAGTTAAATAAATAAGGAAGTACATTAGATTTATACATGTGCACTGTACTCCATACTGAGCCAAGAAGTCCTGATTTCCAACTCCAGCCTTAGGTAAGTTATTTAATTTCTCTGTGCCTCAGTTTCTTCATCTCTTAAACAAATGTATAGTTACTCCACAGAGCTGCCGTGAGGATTAATTAGTTAATGTTTATAAAGCCTTCTGAAGCTGTTCAGTACTAAGTGATGTTATACTAGTGCATGGATCATCTGGAGTGTACACAGGAGAAACAGATTGGCATTGATTTCAGCTACAATGCAGCTAATCAAGGGTAAAAAGGGGGCTGAGTTCTACTGCTCTCATGTATGCATGCATAGATTCTATTGTGAAAGCATGATATGATACGGCCTAGAGGACTCAACCCTGCATGGCACTGAGCGCTTCCAAGAGCTGGGCATCCTTCAACTCCCTTTAAAGTCAATGGTAGTTGAGACTGTTCAGCACCCCTCACAAGCACTCCACAGAATCAAGCCCATAAACACTAGAGAATAGCCTGTACCCAAAAGACATCTATGGCGGTTAATTGTTTTAATTGTAATTAAGCTGTTTACATTGGGAAAGTGTTTGGATTCAGATCCGGATGTCGTGGTTCAGGCCCATCTTTGTACTGTATATGAACTGTATAGCATCTCATCCATGAATGACGTACATACATACAGGCAGGATTTGTATCAAACCAGAATCCAGATATGGATTGCCCCGCTAACTCCAAAGAAGCTTATAGCCAAATCTGGATCCAAAATCTGCAGCTCAGACCCAGCTCTAACAACACGTTGCTATATACAGTGGGTAACCAAAAAAGCAAATGCCACTGAAGATAAATCTCTACTGTGTCAAAGATTAAAGAAACGGCATGCAGGAGTATGCACTATACAAACAATAGGTGATGTACAAGTACACCCAGCTGACCGCTCTCAAATCACAATCTAGAAAAAAGAAAAGAATGCTGAGCTGTATACCAGAACATTTATTACCAGATGCCATGAACTTCCATTTGAATGGAACTGCGCATTGTGAATAAAGCTGCCATATGGCTTTTACAATGCTGATGAAGCATTTACTCCCCAAACATAGCAAGATTAGCCTATGGCAGTTTTTTTTTTTAATTCAAATTAGAAAATCATTCAAAGTGCAGCATGGAAAGTAATTTGTTAGCTGGTTATCAAACAGTAAGTGGTGTGAATTAGAGAGTTTCATAGTAAGCACACACTTTTCAGCATGGTAATTACACCTGGCCTGTGTCACCCTTAAAATTAAACATTTAAATAAAAATCAGTACTTTTATTTTGTAGTGACCTTGCTTGAACTGAGGAGAGGGAAGGACAGATCAGATAAGGAGGGGAAGTGAAAGATGAAACCTTATCAAGCTTTTGTGTGAGTGTCTTCTAAAGCAAATGTAATTACAGGTATGGCTACTACTTCAATCTGTATTGCCACAGTGATTGATTTGTGAAAATCTTACATGGGTTCAGTGAGGAACGCACATAAAGGCCTGAAGCCACAGGCCGCTGTAGAGAGGGCATTGTTGTATATTTACCAGATGGTATAGCCAGCCACAGGATCTAGATCCAGCAAACCATCCCTATTCAGCACAGCAGCTAAGCATGTGCTTAAATTTAAGCTCTTGCTTAAGTCGAAAGGACTTCGGTACTTGCTCATTTGCTGTATCGTGGTCTGAGTGAGGAACTGGGAGAAATGCATTCCCTGGCTCTAGAACTTTTAGATTCAAAGGCCCAATTCTGCCCTTCACAGGATATAAGTAACTCCCTTAAGTCCTGATGGGTAGAATTGGTCGGGGGTGGGGAGAAGGCAGAGAAGGAAGGCATTGAACAATTGGGGATAATTTTCCTGGCTCCCCTCTTACGAATAAGTCAAGAAGGTAAGATTGACCAAAATCCTGGGAGGTGTAAATCAGGATCCTCCCACACTTGTGTCCCCAAAATCTACTTAAAAATACCTTAATTTCATTTACGACAAAGAAGGGGAAACCAGGCTGTTCTGTGGGACACCAAGGGTCTCGGCCAGCTACTACTCTCTCTTGTTCCAGTGCCACATTTATTGTGCAGCCTTGTAATCTAACTTGGGCCTTTTTTAAGGTGGAGAGGGTGATAAAGGAGGGTAACTTTTTGCTGGTTTAAGTAGCAACTAAATATAGGTTGCGCAAGAATGCTGGGCTGCTACATGTAAACTCATTTAAAGTTAAGTGTAATAGCTCTTGTGCCTCAGAACACAGCGATCAGTTAGCTTGTTCTTATCAGCACCGGATCCGCAAACAAAAAATCACAGGAAATCTCGGCACTGGGATCTGGAGACCATGGAGCAACTCTGAATTTCTGGTCCTAGGTACAGGTGGATGGGAAACAAAACTTCACTGTGAACATTTTTCAACAAAAACAAGGCGTGGTGCAATCTGCTTTGCAGCCAGTTCTAGTGATGCTCAGGACAAAATATTTTTTTTACAAAAAGTAAGGGGAAATTGTGGACTAAAATTTCTGATCCTCCATCCCCACACCAACCAGATCAAGTCCTAACCTACAGGAATTTGGGGAACTGCTTCTTCACCTTGGTGGACAACTGTTTACATAATGAATCACTTTGTGGGTGGCAGTCTGGGCTCAGGACTGAAAGAGGAGAGGGTGCTGCCAGTCAGGATTCAGGGGCATCGACAATAGCTGCAGGGGAACCCATAACTGGTTCAGAAGAACATGCTGCAGGTGAGGACTGAAGTGAATTGGCAGAGGTGGAGGTCCATGAATGGGGTCAGGAGTGCAACCAGAATTTTGTTGGAGGAGGCTCAAGTTACCTGCCCGGACACCTCAACTTTGAGTGGCATTGTGACCTGTCGCACAGAGTCGCAATGCCACTCAAATTTAGTCTAACCACCCCTCTGTCACACCAGCAGGGAAGGAGCTCTGCCATTAGGATACCCGGCTCCAGTCAAGGGTCAAGGAGGACCCTGGGCCCCTTCCATCCAACTCTTTATTATGCCCCTCACTGGGGTATTATTAGTCAGTACTCAGCCATGTTGTCAGAGATGTGAGGAGTTAGGCAAACATCTACATATGTGAGTAAAGTTACTCACATGTGTAAATGAACTTCAGGGCCTAAGTCTGGATCATGCCTACATGCACTCTCTGGTCACTATTCCATCATCTTTATGAGCACAAAATTCATACAATGGGTCTGTTTCACTACTGCATTACTCCAGTTTTTTACTTTCAAGGTAACTTCTTTGATTTCAATGGAACTACATTGGCACAAACCAGGAATAAAACAGTGGTGAACCAGACTCCATGATTTAAAAAAGAAGAAAAAGAAGGAAAAAAAGAAATAATCCATGAAATGTTAGGGAACAGAAGTTGCCTTGATACAGTTGACTGCATCAGAAGAACATAATGTACTTTAGGAAACAAAAGAAAAGCCATTTCATCTCCCAAGTCTGTTACACTTTGATTACTTGGATACCAGCATCAGAAATCCAGTAAACTGCATCAGAAATCCAGTAAATTGCCTATTAATGTGTTTCTACTGTTAGCTTCAAGGCCTTTTCTGGCAACTTATTCTTCCACATGTTCGCTACCTTTGAGTGAACAAGTTCTGCTTCAGCACTCTGTTTTCTTCAGTGTCCTAATTTTCCCATTAAGTGCACTGGCTGCTGAAGTCTTCTTCAGGTGAAATAAATTGCCTTGGTAAAATTTTCCCATACTCCAGAGATCATAGAAGCATAGAATAGAATATCAGGGTTGGGTGGGACCTCAGGAGGTCATCTAGTCCAACCCCTTGCTCAAAGCAGGACCAATTCCCAACTAAATCAACCCAGCCAGGGCTTTGTCAAACCTGACCTTAAAAACCTCTAAGAAAGGGAGGTGGTGGAATCTCCTAGGTAACCTATTCCAGTGCTTCACCATCCTCCTAGTGAAAAAGTTTTTCTTAATATCCAACCTAAACCTCCCCCCACCGCAACTTGAGATCATTACTCCTTGTTCTGTCCTTCTCTTAGCTCATCTGAGACATTTCATTCTTTCAGCAAGACTCAGTCCCATTTCTTTCACTATCCCTGATCATTTAGCCTTGCCATTACAGATTGATGCTTTCCTAGATAGTACTCCCACTTCATCACAGCAAAGCTCTGCATATTGTAAGCTATCTATACCTACACTGGCATTACTCCAGCCAGCGGCTGTTGTGATCTATCCCTGTGCAGGTAAGAAAGGCCACTTGAGCTCAAAGAGACACTCATGAGATTTTCAGGTTCACAACAATGGCTTATTTGTTATGGTTGCACAGTCATGCAGAAAGTTCAGCAAGATATCTGGCTTTCACTCCATTAATTTCCTGCCTGCTTATGAATAAGAACATAAGAATAGTTTACTGGGTCAGGCCAATGGTCCATATAGCTCAGTTTCCTGTCTGATAGTGATCAGTAAATAGCATCGGTAAAGTTGCTTTCATCCTTTTTTCAGCTGGGAGCTTAGACAGAAATACGCAGAGTTAAGCAGTCTGATGGGCACTCAGAATTTCAAACCAAATCCACACTCCAAAAGTTTTCTGGCTCACCTATTTCTCACCGGGAGAGAACAGCAGCAGATGGAGTTCTTTGGCTCATTTTCAAGCCAGGCAAATCCAATTACCAAATGAACTGTCCCACTACAGTTAGGGAATGCCCTCTAGTGGCACTAGGAGATCTGGCATATCTTCCTCACAGTCACTAATGCATTGTTTGATTTTTGGCAAGCAATTATACTTTTCTGTGCCCCAATTTCTCAGTCTGTAAAATGGAGGTGATAATATATCACAAGGATGCTGTGAAGCTAAATGAAGTAATTAGTGTTTGCAAATAGGCCCGGAGATCCTCAGGTGCTGTGCATATGCAACATATTTTAATAGCATGGCTAGTGTGTATGTGTAGCACTGCCATCTGCTGGCTGGAATCAGAACTGCTCCCCTGTGTGTCCTAAGCACTATACTGCCAGCAGCTGAAGTAGATTAAACATTCCATTCAAGCGATAAAGATAGAGATAAAAGTTTTATGGACAAGTGGCTCTGGTCTCTGTCTTCTCAGACATAGTGTGGAGAGGTGGGCAGGTAGGTGGCCACCAGTCTGTTAGACTGTAGCAAGAAATGAGAAGAGGAGGAAAGAATGGAGAATCACAATAAAAGTTGTTTCAAATCCTAGGAACTTAATGATCAGGCCAGACATTTCACCTGGGGATCTTATTAAGGATTCAATCCAACTCCCATTAAAGTAATTGGAAAGATTCCCACTTATTTTAATGAGAGCTGGAGAGGGCCTGTAGAGAGGTGGTCTTGGTACGGCATATGCCCCAATCACAACTGTGGGCAAACAAGCCTGTTCTCAAGTGCCTGAGCTTCTGTTGCTAAAACAACACAGGAGGAGAGCTTATACATAATAAAATGACTTTGATCGTCTGTTTGATCTGTCTTCCTTATACAAAATGCATGAATGCTGTTATTTTCCCTGAAAGAGCAATATTGACAAATCATCATAACGTTTCTGTTCTGAGCATTTTCTAAAAACATTTTCACAGCAGGGTGTGTTGCTTACTACAGCAGCCTTTCCAGGCCAGCTCACATGCTTAAGGTAGCCTAATTTGTTTGCATTATTAAATGATCTGCCACATATTGTATGCTTGATAATCCTCTCTCCGCACTTTCAGCTCCCTCAGCGGCACCAGGCATTTTAACAGTATGCAGCCATTAAGCAGAATTCAACACCTCACAAGTTTCTGCAACAGCTGAGACATTTAGCACCACACCACAGCCACACCAGCCAAGGTATTGATGCCAATGTCAAGTGAGGAAGAAATGCTAATCATTTGCTCCAAAGGCTAATGTTTTAAAGATGAAAATGCATGAAGCACATTGTTTGCAAAGTGGTTAACTGATTTGAAACACAGAAAATTATTCCTAAAACACTCCAGATTTCTAGAAATCGACTGCTCTCGATTTCCAAATGCATCAGCAGAAACACAGCAAGGTGGAAATTGACCTACCTTGCATAGAACACAAAAATCCTTAAATGCATCATAATTTTGAGAAAGGCTCATTGTAATTATTACCATTAACAAAGAACAATTAGACCACTTGTAGTAGTGCAGGTATACTTTAAAGACTATTTAATGATCATGGTCACTGAACATAATTGGACACCACCACCTTGTGGGTTACCTAGAAAATGCAGCCAAGAAAATGCCAAGATAAATGTTCCTTGAAATAGAGAGACAAGGTGGATGAGTAAATATCCTTTATTGGGCTGGACCAATTTCTGTTGGTGAAAGAGACAAGTTTTCGAGCTTCACAAATCTCTTCTGCAGGTTCGGGCAAGGTACTCAGCGACCAATACATGATATTACCTTACACACACACACCTCTTGTCTCTCTAATTTCTGGACTAACACAGCTCCAACATTACTGCAAACAACCTTGAAATAGATTCTTGTCACCAAACTAAAAGTATGAAATATTTACTTCTGTTTACCCGCCTCCATATTGGTTTTCTGCAGGAACAAGTAAACAAGGTCAGTACATAATTCTACCATAGACAGAATTTTGAAAGAGACTCTCCTAGTTTAGAAATGCCAGGGTATGATATGCATAAGTGGTCAAACTGGAGCTATAGTAAAGGTCTGGTCATTTTTAGAGAGTCAGAAGAGACAATACAGCCATCTTTTGTGTGTCCTTAGAAGGGGGATAACGTCCTTCTAACCCCGGAGCTTCTCTTTTCCTATTCAAGATTTTGCATCGCTGCAAACTTTCTTAGCAAAGGAGAGCTCCTCTCTGAGACCATTACGGCTACTGCTTTGTTCCTTCACAGATCTCACTTACATTTCAAGGAAAGATTCTCAGGGCCTAAGCATGTGACCTAGGAATAGCTGGCTAGGCCTAGGAACTAAACCCAAGTTTCTTACATGGCAGTGTGAAGTAAAATCCACAAGGACTTCATGCCAAGGGTGAAATCCAAGCCTTGCTGAAGTCAGTGGCAAAACTCCACTGGGTCTAATGGAGTCAAGATTTCACCTCCTGTATTTATTGATCAAACACATAGAGCTCTGATAATTAGCAATGGTTAAGGATATAACTTGGTGTATATCCTGTCTACCTATTTACTTTATTCACCTGTATAATCTTGGGTTTGTTGTGTGTATATGAATGCATAACCGCTTACTCTGTGTACCTTCCCAAACTATCCCTTTGAAACACTATAAATAGATAGTTGCATAAAAGAATAAAAAGAAGATGATGATGGAGGGGACTAGATTGCTCAAGGGTTGGTAATTGGACATGGTCCTTTTCACTTTTAGTTACCTGGCTCCAAGTTGCCCCAAATGAGCATAGAACCAAAGACCTTCATTACTCTCTGAAGGTTGTTCAAAGGCCTATGTGAAAAAAGCTGATGGACTCCATTCGTTTCCTAGGGACCAGATGTCCACATCACCCCAATCAGCACAGTATTGACAGTCTCAGCAGAAGGATTAAGGATTGATGTACTGGAACACAAACCTCTTGTTGCTAGAGATGGGGATGAGACACAATGGCGGGGCAGTGTGAGGGAAACTTGCCATCCCACTGTCCCTGCTGAATTTCCTGTGTGTGTAAACAGGCGACATCTCCAGCCCCTTTTCTCCAGCACTAAAATTTACACACAAAAATCAACAACCTTGTCTTAAAAAATATAATAAGATTTGAATGACAGTGCGGCTTTTTCATATTTTAAGCATTTCTTACATCTGGAACATTATGGACCGCTCCTAAATACCTATGAAAATCTGGCCCCAGATTCTCAGCTAGTTTGAATTGGACCAGTTCCATTGACGTCAACTTCAAGCCTGGCTTTTCTCCAGTTTTGTTTTTGTAGCATGATATGCCATTGCTCCTAAATTTACACAGCCAATAATATCCCATGTGTGTTTCCCTGTACTGCAATAGAATGAGAGGACTTCATAAAACATCAATGCTTTAATGATTTCATAGAAGAGTTATGCTCTCTTCTAGAATCCTTAATCAGGCCACATAGACTGGTCTTCAATGGGGGGGAGATCGGCTGTAGATACGCAATTTCAGCTACGTTAATAACGTAGCTGAAATCGGCGTATCTCCAGCCAACTTATGTGCCGTCCTCACAGCAGCGGCGGGCGGCGGCGCGCTCCCCCGTCGACTCCAGCTTGCACCTTTTGGCGAGCTGGAGTTCCGGAGTCAACGGGGGCACTGCTGGCGATCGATTTATCGCGTCTTGATGAGACGCGATAAATCGATTGCCAAAAGATCGATCCCTCCCCGCTGTAGTGAAGACAAGCCCTTAAGTGGAGAAAATATATGTGTTGTCCTAGAACACCATCCCATGTAGATTGTTTTCTCCCAGCTCACTAATCCCTGATCCTGTTATGTTACAATTGTGACCAATGATTCTCGGGGCCGAAGGCACTAGATATGAGAGACAGAGAGAGAGAGAGAAATTCAGCCTAGACAAAAATGAGCTCGTTTCTGGCAAGCAAACGGTATCTATTTATTAAAAGTAAAAAGGGACGAAATTTGCAGCTGCAAAGGCCCTGAAATGAAGACTCAGAGAAAGTGCATACAGTACCCTTAATGAGCAGTTTATGTAAGCAGCATACAACACTTGGAACTGCTTAGCCACGCAGTTATAATCTAGAGCAATCCCTTCAATTATATTTTAATTTTAAAAGTTAGTAAAGAACCAACAATTCTCCCCCAGCACTTCAGCAACTTAGCCCCATGGTCAGGAACATTTCCCCAGAAGTAACTGCTTAGTGAACTCCATAACTAGCCATTAGCTCACCTGCTGCCCTTGTTTCCTAGACTCTGGGTCACCAATGAGCCAAATTGAAGCCAAATAGAGTTGTGCCAGTTTACAACAACATAGAATTGGGCCCAAAAGTTGTAAACAGTTCTATCGCTCCAGCACAATGAGAGAACCCCACTGCAGCAAAGCCATCCACTATGACCTGCACATTTCCCAGAGTCACTACCCTTGCTAGCAGAAGGTTAGTGATTGCACTGGCTACTTGGATCACAGCAGCCCCCACAGTAGATTTGTCCACTCCAAATTGATTCCCAACTGACCGGTAACCGTCAGGTGTTGCAAGCTATCGCCACTCGCTTCTCAACTATCAGGGCAGCTCTCATCTTGCTATTTCTGCACTTCAGGCTTGGGGAAAGCAACTCACAAAGTTCCAGGAAAGTTTCGCAGCCACTAGGAATCATCTCATACCTGCAACACTATGTGGTCCCACCAGTCTGTACTTGTTTGCCGGGCCCACAATTGACATTCCACTCTATCAACCTGCCGCACTCCCACCATGATGTCCCAATTGCCACATCCCGTGTTTTCAGGGAAGTCTGTGTCCATGTCTTCCTCACAATCATCCTCATGCTAGCATCTCCTAGCCAGGTTCTGTACATACTACAGGATACTACGTGAGGTGCTTACAATGCTCACAACAGCAGCAGTGAGCTAAGCGGGCCCCATGCTATGGCATCTGCACAGGTAACCCAGGAAAAAGGGCACGAAATGATTGTCTCCCGTTGCTTTCACAGAGGGAGGAAGGGAGGGGAGATTGGAATTCTGGGTTAAGCTCCCAATGCCTGATGGGACAAAAGCATTGCCCCAGGTCGTCAATAGGCAGCAGAGACTGAAGGGACTGTGGAATAGTGCACCACTCCGAGAGTCGATGCTAGCCACAGTATTGAACATAGGCCCCAACTTCCAGATTTCCTGGAGGGGTGCTCGACCCCCTGCTCTGTCCTAGGCCCCGCCTCCACTCCAATGCTTCCCCCAATGTCCCACCCCCATCCCACCTCTTCCTGCCCCTGGTCTATGAGTTTGTCGCATATTCAACTGGTGCCTCCCCTGGGGGAGGGGGGAGGCATGAGTAAAAGGGCACGGTCGCTTCTCTGCAGCCCTGCCAGCAGCTGCCTGAGAGAGCCTGGCTGGGGAGGTGGTGGCTTCTGCTCCCTGCTTGGCTCTGCTGCTGGGGACCCCAGCCCCCAAGCCCGGGCAGGCAGTGGGGCTCACCTCCCCAGCTATACTCTCAGGCAACTGCCGCGAAGGGCTGCAGAGCCACATCTCAGTGGCTGGAAGGGCTGGTCCCGCCCCTTCCACTCTCCACATCTGGGCCATGCGTCACCCACGCCCATCCCCATTCCTCCCACAGCACGCCGCCAAACAGCTGATGGGGGCTGGTGGGAGGCACTGTGGGGGGTGGGGATAAGCTGATCAGTGGGGCCCAGCGCTGGGGAGGGAGAGAGAGGAGGGGCCTGCCAGTGGGTGCTCAGCACCCACCAAATTTTTTTCCATGGGTGCTCCAACCTCAGAGCACCCACAGAGTCGGCACCTAAGCTATTGAGGATGTATTCCGCTGACTTAATGCGCTTAGTGGGGACACACACAATCAACTGTATAAAATCGCTTTCTAAAAATCGACTTCTATAAAATCAACCTAATTTGGTAGTGTAGACATATCCTAGAAGCTGTACCAGAGTAACTAGCCTGATAAAAATCCCACCCCTAAGCAAAATAGTTATACCAACACAAAACTGTATAGACCAGGCCTTGTTAAAATTACCCTAAAAATAGTACTACTACAGAACTGCCTTTGTTTATATAGGATAGGCTTCAGATAGCACTGCTGTAGACAAGGTTCTTGAAATGCATGGGTGCAGCTGAGGGTATGTGCCAACAAGACTCCAGCTTGCCAAATACATTGACTTTGAATATTAAAAAGCCCGAGAGTGGTCCTTGAGCTTTCACCCTGCTCTTCATTATGAGCTGCTATTTCTCCTCCTGACTATTCTCTGATTCCCTCCTCTTGTTACAGTTTACTATATATCATCCTCTATGGCACATTCATTTGGCAGTAAACCTGCAAGTTGTCTGGGCTGGCTGTATGCCCTGTAACGTGTGAGGAATCTACAGTGCTCGCTGTGGTACTGTAAGAAAATGGTGTCTATTGATTGGACGAGGAGGCTCTTCATTACCCAAGCTTAGCTCTGGAACAACAGTCTGCATTACACCATTCTATAAGGGAAAGTTTTGCACTCTCAGAGGAAAAAACTTGGATTTCAAATGTACAGCCTCTACCCTGGCGAAAGACACTAACAGCTTGAACAAGTAACATGTTTAAATAATAAAGCAGAGAAAATTCACTGTGTGGTTCCTTTCTCTCGCCTCTTACTCTCTGCTCCTTAAAGGGCCAAATCCAGCATACTAATAAGGAGATAGACTCCATGCTGTCTTAAAGATATGGGGTAAAATTTTCAAAAGCACCTAACTGACGTAGGCACCCAGGTTCCAATGAATGTTGCATACCACACAGCTCCCATATCACACAGAGGGCTTTTGAAAACTTTCCCCTTATGTACCAAGAATCCAGTCTTGTGAGATGTTGAGCACTTCCTGCAACATGCTGTGTGCCCCCAACTCCTGATAAGGTAACTGGAGGCATAGAGTGTTCACCAATTCTTAAAGAACAAATTCATCAGATATTTGGCTGGCTGACTACTCAGACAATCACCTTCAGATGGGAGGAGTCATCTGAAACCCTTGTGACACTCACTTCCCAGACCAGTATGAGGAGCAAGATACCTGAAATTGCTCCTCTTGTGCTGGTATAATATGCTACACTCTGATACATAATGCTTGATCTAGGGAGTTTGCTTTACTGATCATCTTCTTCAGGTCAAAAGCAAGTGACTTGATTTATACCCAATGGATTTATACCCAATGGAGCAGGAACTCCTCGTCCATCATCAATCAAAATCCAGCAACTGCATGCTTGTGGGGTTCTGTTTCTGGATCAGATGTAAAACCACATGTGGCCACGTAAGATTGATCCTGTGGCACTTTCTTCTGAAAAAAGGCATGTTTCCCCATGTTTCTGGACAAATTCCAATTTGGATACTTACTTACTACCAACCTAAATTTGCCAAACAGTTCCACTAGAGACAATATTTTTCACTTCACTTTTCGTTTCACTAGAGCTTGTCCGTACTTGAAACGCTACTGCGGTGGTGCTTAACTGTAGACATGGGAAGGATTCTCCCACTGGCATACGTAATTCACTTCCTCAAGAGGTGGTAGCTAGGTCAACAGAAGAATTCTTCCATCAACCTACTTTTGTCTACACCAAGGCTTAGGTCAGCTTAACTACATTGCTCAAGGGTATGGATTTTTCACACGCCTGAGTGGTGTAGTAGGGATACCTAACTTTTTTTACTTTAGACCAGGCCTGAATTACACCAAACCGTGGATGAAGTAAATTCTATTTATTCCTTACCTACCAGAGAAGGATATTGTGAAGATTAATTATTTTTCTGAGAAGCTCTTTGAGCTTTGAAGCTCTCTATCCTCTCATAGCAAGTACTATCTGAGTGTGATGTAATATTTTCTCTTCCTGACCCACAGAATTTTACATCCTCAACAGACTATAGGGGGTCCCATGAATATCCAATACCTGTGCACTGGGATGAAAGTATTTCCCCAGACCAATATCTGAAGTTGATTTATTTTCTTTTACTGTGTATCTTACATCACTGTGGGTTTTAAACTGGATTCTATTCTCTGGTATTATAAAACTTCATCAGTTATAGTGAAGAAAGTTTAATTACATTGAGAACCTTTTCTATTTTTCTTTCTTCTGTGTGTGGGAAACAGAGAACAAAATTAATCCCTCTAAGAAGATAATGAAGATGTGAAAATGCGGATTTACACAGATAAATGAAATAAAAATAAATACAAAGCAAAAGTGGAAGACTTTAGCCAAGGAGAGATATTTCTAGCATCCGAGTTATCCCAACAAAAATGCAGGTGAACCAATCATCTTTAATGGGGAAAATTGAACCAACTGCACTACCTTTATACCTAAATACCAAAAATTGAATCTGGCAGTCAAGGAACAGGGCATCTTGCCAGTTCATGAACAGTGTGACCGCTCATCATACCTTCTCCACATCACCATTAGTTTGGATGAACTTTATACTTTTTTAATATTACAACAGTCTAGACATGTGCCTGTTGCTTTATATTAGCATCTACTGTTTTACGTTTTGTGCTGTGTTTCTGTCATTCACAAGGAACATTTAAGAATCAGAGAGGTAGCCGTGTTAGTCTGGAATAGCAGAGGTAACAAAGAGTCCTGTGGCACCTTAAAGACTAACTATAAAGTTTTGAAGCATAAGCTTTCGTGGGCTAATACCCACTTCATCGGATGCAAAGTATTTCGTGGGTATTAGCCCACAAAAGCTTATGCTTCAAAACTTTATAGTTAGTCTTTAAGGTGCCACAGAACTCTTTGTTACCAAAGAACATTTAGTAACACCATCGGATAAGCTGAAGCTTGTTAAATGGTTCAACCTTTGAAGAATAATGCAGTATTTATAAAAATGGGCTCTATGTTCAATGCGAGGGGGCTGAGGTATATATAATACTTTCCTACCTATACAAACTTACATACCATACACATATTGTGTATAACGTACTGTACTGCTTATACAGACTGATTTAATTTACATGGGTTTTACACCAGTATAACTTTGCTAACTTCACAGTGGAGTTTCTCATGATTCGTATCGCTGTCTGCAAGATCAGATGCAGACTGTAAACCACTAGAATGACTGAGCAGAAAAATGAATATAGTTACAGTCAGCAAAGTTTTAGGGTAGGAGGTTGTTATATTTATGGCAAATTTAAGACCCTTTATACGGGCAGAGTGGTGTAAACAAGAACCGGGCTCATGGTTTATAACAACAATAAACTAAGTTAACTTAACTAAAAAAGAATGAACAGAAAACTCGCTAAGCTGAATTCAGTCCAGAGATCTTGGCTGTGGATCCTGTGCATTTTCAAAAGCATTCCAGGCAGCCATTTTTATAGTCTGTCCTCCAAGTAACTGTGCGATGTGTTGAGGAAGCTGAACTGAAGTAAATCCTCATTTCCCAAAGCTCAAGTACCCTGTCACGCAGGTGCTTTGCATTTACCTGATAAAGTGACAAATTCTGCCCAAAAAATATAAATTAAACATTAAAAATTACTCAACTGGTTTTCTTCAGACCTGGGTTATTTATTCTTAAAATCCCAGTGAGATCTACAATACAGGCCATGCCTGAACTTGATTTATCCATACAGGAATGTTCTGACTGGAACATAGGGGGAAGTATATTTTTACATGCATCATTTCAAAACATTTCAAAAGCTAAAAGCTTAGCCTAGAGGTGCCCTTAAGGTGAAAAACTTAGTTTTAAGGTGCCTCTTGCTCAGGTTTCACCTTAAAGACCCATAAAAGCTAAAACTTCCCGCTTAAAGGCACCTTTAAGCTAAGCTTTAAATCACCTAAAAAAGGAAGTGCTTAAACACCCCCCAGTATTGTACACCACTCTAACTTTTCAGTTGGTGCTTCTGAAAATGCCAGTCCAAGGGTTACCCATGATTTTAGAAGTTCAGCAAGACACAGGAATAGTAAAGGTACAAGAGGGATTAGGAAGCCACAAATATTTTGAACTCCAGCACTCCCACTGGTGAGTTGTTACAAGATAATAGGGTGACCAGAAGTCCTGATTTTATAGGGACAGTCCCGATATTTGAGGCTTTGTCTTATATAGGTGCCTATTACCCCTCACCCCATCCCAATTTTTCAGAATTGCTGTCTGGTCACCCTACAAGAGAAGTCCTACTGAGCCAATGGACACTCGGTGCAAATAACTGTTCATCTATGGGAATAAAAAGTCCACAATCTGGCCCAACTCTGAGCTCCTGGCCGGGGAGGTTACTCCCAGCCCCTCCCCCATAGCATGCCCACCACCAGCGCAAGGCTCTGGGCAACAGGGCTGTGAGCTCCCAGGGCAGCACAGCTGCAGATCGTGGCCTGACCCGGTGCTCTGTGCTGCACATGCCTGTCCTGGTGCGTCGTGTCACCAGCCACCCGTGCTCCAGACAGCATGGTACGGGTGCAGGGAGTCAGGTGGGAAGGCTGGATAGAGGTCAGGGGAGTTTGGGGGGTGGTCAAAGGATGTGGGTATTGGGGGTTGAATGGGGGCAGGGATCCCCAGAGGGCAGTCAGAAGAGGTGTTGGATGGGGCAGCAGGGAGTAGTCGGGGTGGCGGTGCTGGGGGCGGTCAGGGGACATGGAGAAAGGGTGGTTTTATGGAGCAGGGGTCCAGGTGGGGGGATGTCAGGAAAGAGAACAGTTGGATGGAGTGGTGGGGGGCAGTTAGAGGTGGGGGGTCCAGGAGCAGTCAGGGGACAGAGAGCAGGGGAAGTGGATGCAGTACGGGTCCTGGGGGTAGGGTGACGAGACAGCAAATGTGAAAAGTGGGGATGGGGTGGGGGGAATAGGAGCCTATATAAGAAAAACACCCCAAAAGTGGGACTGTCCCTATAAAATCGGGACATCTGATCATTCTACCTGGCGCGGGGCGGTGAGGGGGTGTCAGGAAAGAGATGGGGGTTTGGATGAGGCGGCAGGGAGCAGTTAGGTATGGGGTGTCGTGGGCTGGTCAGGGGACAGAGATCCAGGGGGGTGGATGGGGTAGGGGTCTCTGGGGGTCATTATGGGGTGAGAAGCGGGGAGGGGGGGGTTGGATAGGGGGCGGGAGGCGTGCCACACCTGGCTGCTTGAAGAGAGATACAGCCTCCCCTAACCAGCCCTCCATACAATTTTAGAAGTGCAATGCGGCCCTCAGGCCAAAAAGTTTGCCCACCCCTGGTGTAAGGTATAAGTATTGCAGAATTTTGAGCCTAAAAGATCTGCAAGGCAGCTGGTATATGAGCAGTATTATGCTTTTGGTTGATTCCCACTGCAAGTAGAGTTCATGGGTCTGATTCTGATCTCCATTACCCAGCTTATGGTGAATAATAGTGGAGCTACTCCCAATTTACCCTAGTATTGCAGAGATCAGAATCTGTCCCCTTACCTTTCCTTGCTATTTAATTGTACTATGTATAACCTGGACACAGACATTTAATTCTCAAGTGTGAACACAGACACAATTCTGTTTTAATTCATTGCAATATAGATCTAAACTGCAGGCAGAAATAAAGATTTGCTACATCTAAATACGGAGCTCCTAATGGATCCAGTATTATAAGAGCAGCCGGAACACACATTGATTGGACTCAGCTGCCAACACTATGGGGTGGATCATTTCATTTATTCCGACCTCCCTTTGTGAGCAATATCAAAGCTCTTTCTTAAACTCTGTCACGTGGAGCCATGGCATAACTCCAAGCCTGGCCACAGAAGAGAAGATGATGTGGGGACAAGCGTTCTCTCTCCCTGTTGGACAGCAATGAGGCATCATAGGAGTGAAAGGCTGCGGTACTAAGCTACTGGTCCTCATATAGGGTACACAAAACAATCTCCTCCCTGTTTGTACTCAAGGCTTTCATTCATGTGGAGAAGTCCTAGCCTGTGATTGTTCAAGCGGCTTAAAATATGTGTTTATTTTCTAACAGATACGTTTACCCAATTGATTTTTATCCATTTACTAAACTGTCTTTTAGTGTCTTCTGTTCAGTTCTACAGCGATATGGCCATAAATATTTAAATAATGGCCGCTCCACAATCAAAGCAATTCACCGTAGTTATTGTTTAGAAAGACAAATGGTTATTGGCGGAGGTCAGGCTGGCAAGTTAAGATGGAAGATGTTCAAGTTGTAGGTATTACTAGAGCAAATAATGCTTGATACCAGCAGCAATGGAAAAAACAAACAAAGGAGCCACGCTAGGGTTTCTCAGTAAAGTTTCTCAAAATGAATCAACAGGATTGTCTGCCAACTATTATGGTTTTTTTTAAAATAAATATGTTATTATTTTTCCAAGCACAACAAATATACCAAAATACCAGATTTATCATCATAAACAAAGTAAATAAAGAAAGGGGAGGGCAGCCATGATGTTCTTGATAAAAACAATGAGGAGTCCTTGTGGCACCTTAGAAACTAACAAATATATTTGGACATAAGATCTCATGGGCTAAAACCCACTTCATCAGATGCATGGAGTGGAACATACAGTAGGGAGGTGTAGACACACAGCATATGAAAAGATGGGAGTTGCCTTACCAAGTGGGGGGTCAGTGCTAACGAGCCAATTCAATTAAGGTGGAAGTGGGCTATTCTCAACAGTTGACAAGAAGGGGTGAAAATTGCTTTTGTAGTGTTAATGAGGTCAATGTAATCAAGGTGGCCCATTTCAAGCAGTTGACAAAGAGGTGTGAGTATCAGTAGGGGGAAATTAGTTTTTGTAGTGACCCATCCACGCCCAGTCTTTATTCAAGCCTAATTTGATGGGTGAATAGTTTGCAAATTAATTCCAGTTCTGCAGTTTCTCGTTTGAGTCTGTTTGAAGAATGGTCCCCTTTAAGTCTGTTATTGAGTATCCAGAGAGATTGAAGTGTTCTCCTACTGGTTTTTGAATGTTATAATACTTGATGTCAGATGTGTCCATTTATTCTTTTGCATAGAGACTGTCCGGTTTGGCCAATGTATATGTTCTTGATTTGCATGCATATTTCCCAATAGTGTTAATGAGGAATTCTGTGCATGTATTTAAAGGAGTCCCGGGGTCAGAGTCCTATTTCAGTAACCACACTGTTAGTCTGGAGTAACTCCATTGATTTTATGGCATTACAGCAGATTGACATTGGTGTAGCTCAGCACATATCTCCAAAGGGAGTGGGCTTTTTAAATCTAGTATCCTTTCAAATGAACGTTAATATACAGATTAAAAAGACAAAGCCCTGCTGAGTAGAGTTGATTGGGAAATTATTATTTTCCCTGGGGGAAAAAAAACCAGATACACGTGAAAACATTTCAATTTATTCAAAAAGCCATTTTCTGTCACAAAACTATTCCAATGGAAATGTTTCTATCAACTCTACTATTATGGCCGCTGGTCCATTCTGCCAATTCTGGACTGCTCTTTATTACACATTTTCTAGTGCTTTCTACAGTCTAGCTGTAAATGTGTCAAGCGATGGGTTCCACACTTCCCTTGGAAGATCCCCTTCCAACCCTAATATTCTATGATTCTATCTCCCTTCTTGGTGATTAGAGCCTTAAATATTTGTAGCCTGTTCTCAATGTACTCCTCCTCACTTGAGTCAATACTTGGCCAAGCTGAGATAAAACCTTTCTCTGATTCTACCAGTGCATCTGGTTAGTGTTGTCTGTTTACATTGTACGATCTGAGGCAAAGATCATGGACCTGATTCACCACTCTGTTAATCCATTTTTATGATGATGTAACTCTGCTGGAATCAGTGGAATAACACCAGGATCTTGTTACGTGTCATGTCCACGACCAAGCACAATATTGGCCAATACTACATAATTCTCATATGATTATGTAGCTCCAATAATCTTTCCTTGTTACCTTTATCAACTCACAATTCCACTCTTACAGGTTGCTGGTTTCCTTTCAATATTGAAATGCAATAATTATACCGAACATTCTCCTTTTTAAATTTTGACAGGAGATGAACAACAAAGAATACTAATAATTTGCAGATGTATAGCTCCTTTCATATCAGGATTTCAATTATATGTATAAAGATTAAATTGAGCCTCATAACACACTTGTTCACGACCTGAGGCACAGAGATTCATCCCTGGAATAACTCCATTGAATTCAGTAGAGTTACTTCCAGGGATGAATTTATTCTAGAGAGCTTCAGTGACTTTCCCAAAGTCATACAGCAAGTTAGTGCCAGAGTTGGGATTAGAATCTATGAATTCTGATGACAATCACATTCTGCAACCACTAGACCAGGAGTTCTCAGTTGGTGCCTTTGCTATATTGCTCAGTGGGACAGAGATCCTGGCTAGATCCCAGCTACATGAGAGCAGGGTTCCTGAATGGTCCTAGTATAGAAAAAGAACTAGTCCAATGCTGTCTTTCACTTCACTGTTATAAAATACAAAAAATATATGTCCACATTTCCTTCTGTTCTATTCGTGTTCTAATGTTGTTCCCATCAGCATGGTGTCTGAGCAACTTGGATGAACCCAGACCTTTGCACATCAAGTTTCTCTCCAGTTACAATATTTACAACCCCCAGCTCCCAGAAAAGAAGGGATTTCTGATAAAAGTGTTGACAAACATACAGCACTGAGGCTAGTAGATGCAGCCATGATAATGGTATAATATAGAAGCCAGAAATGCTATCTGATGAGATTTAGCCTCAGATAATACACTATGGTAATTGTAGAGTAAATCCTTTGTTTTCCTTTCTGCAGCTGTGATTCAGGACTTTCCTTTGCACCCCCCACGGCACTTATTGTTCTCTCATACATGAGTCACATTTGAAACATTTGTTTTTCACTTAACATCTGCATGTGAGAGAAGCTAACATTAAGTATGGCAGGGTTCCATAGGCTGCATTATCACTGGCCACTCTTTCTTGCTGTTTGTGTCGCAAAGAGAAAAGCCTATTATATGCTTATTATATTTCTAGACAATTGTCTTGACTTTGGGTACACCAGATGTGGAAGCTTTTCTGTTAGCAGACATGTTTGTTGCTGCCAGATGAGCTATCAGCCAGCATTGCTGAGCATTCAGCAATTTACCCACGATACACTGAGTTGTTTCTCCCCCTTCTTCATAATTTTGTTCAAATGACTATAGACCATAGGCCTGCAAATAGTTCCTGCAAATTCTTATGTGCTACCAAGGTAGCTTACTACAAAGATACCCTATGTAGTCGCTCTGTTTAAATGCTTTCTGTGAGTTAAGGCCATCCATTCAGGTGAGTAAGAATTTGCAAGATCAAGCCAGGTTACTGGGGTGTTCTTTAAAGCAAGAGACACTCACATTTGTTTGTGAGGCACAAAAGCAGCTAACTTTATGGACTGTTCACAGCACTGACTAAAATCCAAAGGTCATGTCCTAGCGTGAACCAAGCTTCATATGAAATCTGGACAGATTCTCCAAGGCGGGCAATCATTTCTTTGTTTTTACAAATTCCTGGCCAGGAATCTGGTGGGAACGGCCCCCGAAATTATAGATACATCAAGTTCTATTGGGAGTTATGCTGTCTCCAGTGACTTTCTGTGTTTTCCCTGAACTACAGTATATCCACTAGAGGCCTGAGGTGCAGAGTTCAGTGTAGCCTCTAAATGTTCCAAACGTTCAGAGATATTTGGATCCATGATTTTCATTTGACCCATTAGAGAGAGAGAGAGAGATCACTGCAAAGTTCAGATCTGGATCCAGCCAGTCCTAGAACTCAGGATTTTTGGGTCAGGCCCAAAATTTGTTAAATTTCCATGCTGTTTCTATAGCCTCAGTAAGTCCATCAATCATGAATCAAACACATGCTTAGAGCCATCTCACATGTACACGGAAGCACAAAGATATCATCCCCAAAGCTGACAAAACTCCCAGTTAATTTCAAGATTCAGTCTGGGATTGCCCTCTTGGTGGTTATAGCCGACTCCACACTTTACTTCTATGGCTCCCGTGACAAACTCGCAGCCTTAACCATAGCTAAGAATAATTTGTCCAAACTACTGAGCGAGTAATAAACACATCTACATATGTCAAGACTGTTCCAAACCAGTTTACAAAAGAGTAAAAAGGAGTATATTCAGATAACTTACTTGTAACTAAAAATGCAATCAGTTCTAATAGTAATCAGAGAAAAATAATAGGGAAAATACAGAAAAATAGATGACAGCTTAATGAAAAAAACATCTCTCTTTAAACTTTGCTTGAGTGTAGCAATGATTGTTAAAAGAACGCGCTGAGGACTGATCATTTTAAAAGTTTAATTTAAACAATCAAAAGAGGTGACTAGAATATTTTGGTTTTGCTGTATCATATGTAAATAATGTTATGTGATGCCCCAGTACAGCAGAGAACAGAATAGATATATCTAATCCCAGGCAGCAAATTCAGATACTGTATATGTTCTTTCACTTTTAGCATCTCAGTTCAAGTATATTCCAGGCTACACTTAACAAATACATCTCCTAAAGCTGGAAAAGTCTGTAAGTAAAGTGAAACTGGATGTACTTATGTAGCTTGCATATTCACATCCACCCCCAACTTGCCATACAGACAGTCCAAAGATCCCAGCATTATATATAAGAATGGCCAAACTTGCTGGGATAAAACAAAACAAATAGAAATTCAACCAAAATTCAAACTGAACTGAAAACCAAATTTTCAAACTTTTTGAGGGTACCCCAGCATTGCTTAAGTATATTTTTCAGGCTGTGGGCCCATTTTTCAAATATGGGTACCATACGAGCATATCAAAATCCACATTTGGATGCTGAAATTCTCAGGCATAACATAACTATGACGTGCCTATTCCACTTTCCAACTGCTGGAATTGAATATCCTCTTGAGGTACCTACATATTAAAATTGGTATCAGAAAGGGGGGCAGGGAAAAAAATTGAGAAAATCTTTTTTTGTTCAGCTAAGTGATCAGAGGTGGGGAATCTCTCTCTTATGAAGTGGTCCATCGAATGGAAGAGCTGGAGAACCAGATATTTTTGCCTCATTGGATGCTTTGCTATTATGGTTAGATGAGTGTCCAAATCTTGCCTATAAAGCATTCTGTAATGTTGGTGTTAGCACTGAGTACTCCAGCAGATCACTGAGAAAGACCTCTGTGCAGCATTTGGCAGCTGAGTATCTGAGAAGGATGTTTGTGTGTCAGCTCCTCCCAGTTCTGACTGAAAGGCTGATGCCATGACTTAATGTTACCTTTAGAGTTTAGAGAATGCCAATGGAAGAAATCTTTGGAGGGCACTTCTTCCACAGAAGCTGTTCTGGGTCCCTTTAAACCGACAAAATAATAGGGGGAAAGATATTCCTGCCGATGCCTGAAGCAAAGAAAAAATCTCCATGGCCTTCCCCCTACACTAAAGTCCTATGAAATAAGTAGCAGTGGATTATTATACTTCTCATGCCTGTATTAATGTGTGCATGTCCCCTTCAATTCTGGCCCCTACATTCTGGGGGCTGGCAGGCTGGTATTTTCATCTCTAGTCCTACTTTCCCAGGATGAATCATGCTACAGAATGCAGTGGAGGGAAGCTGGGGGAGGGAAGGTGTCATTGTGATGCTCCTTTAATTAAGTCCACAGAGAGGAAGAGTGAAGTGCATTGTCTCCATCAACGCAATGAGCATACATCACTTATTTCTTTGTTTGGATTTTCATGCTACTAAAGCAAGAGCTTGTTAACTTGAGTCCTTGGACACTGGCTTAAATTAGCTGAATAGGTATAGATGAATGAGCACCAAGAAGGTTGTTTTGTCTTATTAAGAAATCTTTAATTCCATAATTTTTCAGGAATTCTTGCCCACATTACTTAATATATCAAGTTAAAACATTTCTCTTTTTTTGCTTTTACCTGTGGTGTGCACACTCTGGTTTCCCCTTTGGATCTTACTTAATAGTAATTAAATAGGCAATGTAAATAAATATTAAACTTCCCTGCTGTAACTTGGCCTTGGTGCTCAAGAGGAATCCTTCCAAAACAAGATTGACCAAAGCTCCTGAATTCTCAGATCTAGTTTGTCATTTTCCCTGAATGGTTTTATTTGGTGGAAGAATAACAGGAGACTCAAGCAGACATTTTCCAATAGCATGGCACACACATGAATAATTTGTACACCCTTAAGCTTATGTCTTCACTGAAGAATTAACTGGGATGTTTATTTGGGTGTCACCCATAACCTTCCTCCATCCACACACAAAACCCTTTCACATGAGTTTGGTGGTGCCCTAGATGGGGCAAAGGCTAGAGGCTCAGGTGTCACTTTCACTTGGGCTAGTAACCCACCCACTATGCAGTGAGGGTGCAGGCTAAATCATTCAAGTTCTGTCAACTTGTGGAACTCGATGCTTCAGGATGTTGTGAAGGCCAAGACTATAAAAGGGTTGAAAAAAGAACTTGATAAATTCATAGAGAATATGTCCATCAATGGCTATTAGCCAGGATGGGCAGGGAGGGTGTCCCTAGCCTTTGTTTGCCAGAACCTGGGAATGGGCAACAAGGAATGGATCACTTGAGGATTACCTGCTCTGTTCATTCCCTTTGGGGCACCTGGTATTGGCCACTGTCAGAAGACAGGATACTGGGCTAGATGGACCTTTGGTCTGACCCAATATAGCCGTTCTTATGCTGACAGTCGTCCAGTGCCTTCACACAATTTCACACCACCACTTCAAGTACCCAGAAGAACAAACAAGTTCTCCCAAAATTCCTGGAAAGAATCAGAGTGGCTCAGCTTACTGCAGCACAAAGAACTTTGGGACATGTCCCTAGAAGTCCTAGAGACACAAACAGGCAAGTGCATCAGCAGTAAGGACACGGTAACGCAAGTATGGCTTTGCACTTTGGCCCCTTGCACCAGGGCCAATCACCTGAGTTAACTCTTCAGTGAAGACATACGCTCAGTTTCATGTTTGGAAAACTTGAATAGTGTACATGAAAGTACACCATGACCAATGGTGTATATGACCAGTGATGTACATGAAAATACATCATTGGTCAGTATAACAATGCCTGCGTCTGTAATTTTCACTCCATGCATCTGAAGAAGTGGTTTTCTTACCCATGAAAGCTTATTCCCATATAAATCTGTTAGTCTTTAAGGTGCCACCGGACTCCTTGTTGTTTATGAAAATATATCACACTTTAGTGATGTGAACAAGTTTGCAGAGTTTGGTTTTAGAAGCCTGCTCTTGCTTCTTCTACTGATGTGTTTTTAATAATCCTTTATGTCTTCAATTTTCATAATGTACAAAAGTTTGTCCTCCCATATCTGTTATGGTAGGTAAAAACTGTATAAACATTACTCAATCCTGCAAAATTTACACACATAATAATTCTTATGCAAGTAATCCATTGGCTTGAATGGGACTACTTGTGCAAGATCAAATTGATATTATTTTTACATAGTATGGTAGCAGGTAGACTCATGGCCATATATAACTGCACGATAAAGTACTAACCTCGATATCAAAGGGATTCCATACACGGAGTCTTCAGATTATACAAGAGAGCAAAACATTTTCAAGCTAACTATTGTAGCTCAGCATTCAATTGTCAATTATAAAGGAAAATTTAAATCACTCAATATAAAAACAACAAAGTACAAATAAATCAGCACTGAAACCTTACACTTAAATTATTTCACTTGAAAATTATTTATACAAAGTATCTCTAGATACTTTTTAATTAGCATCAAAACTTAAGTACATACATGCACTACTTCTATGTCCTATAATCTTGGCTCCCTAAATGGAAAGAATCAGAAATTATAGAATGAAAATAAATAAGACGAGGAAGACTTTGTAGCACCTTAGAGACTAGTCTCTAAGGCAGGGTTTTTTCAAACTGGGGGTCGCCGCTGAGCGCTCCCCGGGGGGTCGCGAGCTCCTGCCGCCGCCGGCACCCTGCCGCCGGGGCCACAGCCGGCAGCCAGCCTGCAGCAGGGACCGGGGCTGCAGCCGGCAGCCCGCCCGCGGCTGGGACTGGGGCCGGGGCGCAGCCGGGAGCCCGCCCGCGGCTGGGACTGGGGCCGGGGCGCAGCCGGCAGCCCGCCCGCGGCTGGGACTGGGGCCTGGGCGCAGCCGGGTCCCCGCCCGCGGCTGGGACTGGGGCCTGGGCGCAGCCGGGTCCGCGCCCGCGGCTGGGACTGGGGCCTGGGCGCAGCCGGGTCCGCGCCCGTGGCTGGGACTGGGGCCTGGGCGCAGCCGGGTCCCCGCCCGCGGCTGGGACTGGGGCCTGGGCGCAGCCGGGTCCGCGCCCGTGGCTGGGACTGGGGCCTGGGCGCAGCCGGGTCCGCGCCTGTATTTCCGCATTGAATTCGGCTTTTCGGCGGACATGGAGGGGTCGCGCTGCGCTGCCGGAGCAGAAAACTGCTGCTGTAAGGTGCTACAAAGTCTTCCTCATCTTATTTACGGATACAGACTAACAAGGCTGCTAACCTTAAACCTGTCAAGAATGAAAATAGGTGATTTGATTTCTGAAACAAACTGGGTAAGCCAATTTAGTATTGAGTCCCCTGTTATGTCAAACTCAAGATTTTCTAGAACTCCAATAAGTATTATTTAAGCACTTATCTAAAACTTCTATTGGACCAAACTGTTCTCGGTTACCCTTTTGTGACTGTTTAAATGCAGAATAGCTTCATTGAAATCAACAGTCTTTTTCTACTGTTAAGGCCTGACTCTGCAAACACATGATACTCAAGAGTGATGCTTCTACCTGGAGTAATGCCATGGTAGTGTTTGCATTATTGAGCCCTTACACTGGCATACTGAAGAGCATGATTTGGCCCTTAGTCTCCTCTCTCTCACCAACTTTCCACTAGTTACAGGGCAATACAGCTGATTAGCCAGTCACTGACAAACATCTTCAGATTTTTTCCTCCAAACTCTTTAATGTTTATAGGATGTGTGAAAAACTGTTTCAGTTCCAAATAGGAAATTAATATCAGTGTTAATCCTGAATCCTGCACAGCTGTTAGGAATTATTGTAGGTAATTCACAAAATTGCCTGGTAGTTCACACATGGCATACACACATATAAGATCATAAATCAGCAGGAGAGAAGGGGAAAGTTTTCAGCGGTCCCACTAAAATCCAGGGTATTAAGTTCAAACATTAGATTTAATAACAAGTGCTGAAGAGCTTTTCTGCTGAGACCTGAAAACAGGCTCAAGTGAAGGAATGAAACAGTGAAAAATACACAAACCAGTAAAATGCTAAAATATATTTTCTTAATTGCCTTCCTGAGAATTCATAGCTGAGTTAAACAGATAATGAGAAACTGTATAAGCTTGTAAAATTTCCAGGGCAGTATCTAGTGAGAGTGTCTTTCTTACAATCGGTTCTGATTACTAGTTTGCATTATTAGTGTAAACTTAATAGAAAAATCATGCATATTTACAGAAATAACCTGCTAAGTGTCCAAAACACCTCCAAGCGTTTTACTGCTTTTCAGTCTTCATCTCGATATATGGCTAGCTAATAACAGTTTTCCCTTGCTTTCCACAAGGCTGAACTGATCTCTAAGTCTGGCACACACACAGCCTTTCGCCAGCAATCACTGTCATGTATTAGCCGCAAAAGGGAATGTCAGCAGGGCTTTTGGGGCAGTCATATTCCCAACCCGCTTTCTTTCCACCTAACCACATCTCCCCTGCTCCTCCCACCAGCTGTCCACTGGGCTGTACCTTCTGTGTGGCAGCTGCAGGAGAGGATGGTGTTCGGAGGTCTGAAGATGTAAGGCAGGTAACGAGAAAAGCATTTCATCTTCCAAAAAAAAATAAATAAAAAGATTAAAACAAGCCAAGTCTCCTCAATCCATAAGGAGTCCTTCTGCTCTCAAGGCAGACCGCGTGGGGGGTGCGTTACAGGACCCCTCCCGGGGCTGCAGAGCTGGGAACCCCAAGTAATCGCTGTCTCCGGACCCCATTTTGCCATCAGCAGCAGCAGCACCAGGAAGAGAGCCGCCTCACATTTCTGTGTGCATGCTGCTCGAACTCTGAAGCCCCCAAGCAAGCTGGGATAGGCTCTTCATTGGCTGAAGCTCATCAGAACAGGATTTGCTGACTAAGTCAGTCCTGCCTGTAAACACACACACCCTGAACAACGCTGCCTGCCACATCCTACTCCCCTTTGGGTCTGTTTGTCTTCTTAGAAAGAAAGAAAACCAGCAGCGTCTGGGAGCAGGGAGACTCCGTGACCCTCTCTCATTTCTGGGTAAAGATCTTAATGTAAACAAGGCTTTACAACGCTGTCACCTGAGGGATAGGCTGGTGTTAAAAGAAATCACCCAGGAAGAGGTGGATTTCAAGAATAATAAAAGAGGATGCGCTGAAAATATATCTGCCCTTGTTTTACTAAAGAACTGAGAGTGGAGGTTAGACTATAGTAGAATTAAAAAGGCATTTCGTTTTTAAGGGTAGCTGCAGCATAAAAAACATCCTATATTTATATGGAGCCTTTCATTCCAAAGGATCCAGAAGTGCTTTGCAAACTGTACATACTGCAGACAACCAGCCCAAAAGGATGTGAGGGGGAGGTGGGAAGCGGAATGTAACTAGGTTTTGTGGTAACTGGTGACTTGAGGATCACACTAATTTTAGCTTCTATAGCAGATTCGTTCTGCAAAACACAAAACAGTCATTTCAGTACCAAGCAATGTTCAGTGAGAATGTAAAGTCACAAATGCCTCAGTAAGAGCGAGAGCAATCTCAAACTGAGCACATTGTCTTCCCCACACACAAGAGTACTGCTGGGTGCTTTCACAGCAATCAGGCATTCAGTTAATATTTTTACAGCAATTCAGGACATGGGTATAACCAAGAGATATTAAAAGGGCTATAGAAACCACATTATGAAAGTACCTTTTACTGTGCCCTTGACTCTCTTCAGTCAGTGCTGTAATTCAAACACTTTAGCATCCAGCTGATCCTGGAGGCCTCCAACATTCAAGCAAATGTACCTAAATCAATGCTTCTCACACTTGTTCACCTCGTGTACCACTTCTTAAGACAGCAGTATTCACACAGATATGTGCATTCCCTGTTCCACACCTTCACTGCAGTACCTTGCTTGGTTACATGAAAAAGTAATGTAAGACCTACATTGAGAGAACAACCTGAAAAAAAATTGTTTTCATATACTATTAACTTCTTATGTCCTGCCACACTGCCAATCTTGTACTGCTGCTATTTATTTCCTCTCCCGGGGTAAAGGACTGTGCATTTATTAGAACCATTTCTGCCTCTGTTGCCTGAAGCCCTCCTTTTCTCTGATCATTCTAGGTCACTTGGCAGTTTGGTTCTGTCCACCTGTGTGGAGGGATCTCCAGTTTTCTTGTCATCAGCAAATTTAATCATGGCTGTGTTTATGCAAAGACAACCAAGAGACATGAAGCAGTTCTGCAGGTGCATGAAGAAACATGTTTTTATTTTCATTTTAGTTTGTTAAAAAAAAAAAAACAACCTCGGAGAACTCAAAAAAATTCCAGGACTGGACTACAAGTAATGCGAAGACTGACAGATACTACTTCATTGTGACAGAATCACATGAAAGTGCTTTGCAGGCCACAATTTGAGAATCATTTTTCTACAGCAAATCTTTCACAAGAAACAAGGTACAAAATACAAATAATATATTGCATTTAGAGAGCACTTTTCATCCCAAAGCACTTTAGACATTCCTATATGAACTGCAGAACAAGATCATTTCACTCACCACTCTGAAAATGCAGCACTTCTGGGGTGAAACAAAACAGCTGTTTTAACAGCAACATGGCACAACAGTTTATTTCAGGAAGTGATGAATGCCATATCCAATTGAAATGACTGGGAGAAATTAGCTCCATTCTTATAAATAGTTCCATGGGATCATTAATGACCACTAAAGCCTAGCCTCTCTCTTGAGCCCACCCTCCCTAACAGATCACAGCAAAACCTGGCGGTAGTTGTGAAATGCAAATGAGTCATCTGTGCTCCCTGGATTTGGGGTCACTTTTATGCCAGCCCAGTCCACTGTGTAAATTAGAGCAGCGTAGGCCCTCAGATAAACTATGTCCGCTGGTAATGATCCTTAAGAAGCTGTTCACCAGCTGTGAAGAGTCAGAGCACTATTGTGTCATATTCTGACTATAACCCCACCCACTTGTGGCATACCCTCACACTGCATATACGGTATGTGTGCATCCACATGATGTTGCAAAAGGGCTGGTGAAGGCGAGAAATTGGTCCAGGTGGCCTGAACAGCTTTGTTTTATGTGTCACCTGAAAGATGGCACTTCCAGCAACATAGCAACCAATGGACACTGGTTTCAGTACTGACTCAGAAGGAAGAGTGCCACTTATTGATTCACCAGCACTGTATCCCAGCACAGACATCATCTTACTTAGTTCACAAGATCAAAATACTAACTTAAGTGGCTGCATGCTACATATAATGTACTGTATATTAGTACCTCTTTGGCTGATACAGTATGATACTATAAGAGTAGTATAGGTTTCTGTGGCTCTAATATGAAAAATTAGTTATTACCTATGTCCACCTGTGTAAACTGGGTGGTAGCCGTGTTAGTCTGGAATAGCAGAGTTAACAAAGTCCTGTGGCACCTTAAAGACTAACTATAAAGTTTTGAAGCATGAGCTTTCGTGGGCTAATACCCACTTCGTCGGATGCAGGCAGTAGAAGTGTTCAATTGTTCACAAACAGGCAGTTATAGAAAAGTAGGTAAGAGCCAGGGGGGAGGTGAAAAGGTTAGTCCAATTAAGCTGAGCCAGCTTGTTATCTCCGATCAGGGAGTGTGGATTATTCGTCTAGCATTTGAATGGGGTGTGTGGACATGGAGAGATGAGAAACAATGTCTGTAATGAGCCAACCATTGTAGATCCCGGTTCAATCCCAAAGTGTGTGAGCTGAATTTGCAAATGAATTGAAGCTCTGCAGTCTCTCTTTGCAGTTTGGATCTGAAGTTCCCTTTCTGCAGAATGGTGACCTTTAAATCTGAAATAGTGTGTCCAGGCAGGTTGAAGTGTTCCCCTACAGGTTTTTGTATATTGCCATTCCTAATATCTGATTTGTGTGCATTTATCCTTTTTCGTAGGGACTGTCCAGTTTGGCCGATGTACATAGCAGAGGGACACTGGTGGCATATAATGGCATATATGACATTGGTTGATGTACAGGTGAATGAGCCAGTGATGGTATGGTTGATCTGGTTAGGTCCTGTGATGGTGTTGCTGGTGTAGATATGTGGGCAGAGTTGGCATCGAGGTTTGTTGCATGGATTGGTTCCTGAGTTGGAGTTATTGTGGTGCAGTGTGCTGTTGCTGGTGAGAATTTGTTTAAGGTTGGCAGGTTGTCTGTGTGCCAGGACTGGCCTTCCTCCCAAGGCTTTTGAAAGTGAGGGATTATTGTCCAGGATGGGTTGTAGGTCACTGATGATGCGTTGCAAAGGTTTTAACTGAGGACTGTAGGTGATGGCCAGTGGTGTTCTGTTGTTTTTTTTCCTGCTACAAGACAAGCCCAAGAAAAAAAACAACAGAACACCACTGGCCATCACCTACAGTCCTCAGTTAAAACCTTTGCAACGCATCATCAGTGACCTACAACCCATCCTGGACAATAATCCCTCACTTTCAAAAGCCTTGGGAGGAAGGCCAGTCCTGGCACACAGACAACCTGCCAACCTTAAACAAATTCTCACCAGCAACAGCACACTGCACCACAATAACTCCAACTCAGGAACCAATCCATGCAACAAACCTCGATGCCAACTCTGCCCACATATCTACACCAGCAACACCATCACAGGACCTAACCAGATCAACCATACCATCACTGGCTCATTCACCTGTACATCAACCAATGTCATATATGCCATTATATGCCACCAGTGTCCCTCTGCTATGTACATCGGCCAAACTGGACAGTCCCTACGAAAAAGGATAAATGCACACAAATCAGATATTAGGAATGGCAATATACAAAAACCTGTAGGGGAACACTTCAACCTGCCTGGACACACTATTTCAGATTTAAAGGTCACCATTCTGCAGAAAGGGAACTTCAGATCCAAACTGCAAAGAGAGACTGCAGAGCTTCAATTCATTTGCAAATTCAGCTCACACACTTTGGGATTGAACCGGGATCTACAATGGTTGGCTCATTACAGACATTGTTTCTCATCTCTCCATGTCCACACACCCCATTCAAATGCTAGACGAATAATCCACACTCCCTGATCGGAGATAACAAGCTGGCTCAGCTTAATTGGACTAACCTTTTCACCTCCCCCCTGGCTCTTACCTACTTTTCTATAACTGCCTGTTTGTGAACAATTGAACACTTCTACTGCCTGCATCCGACGAAGTGGGTATTAGCCCACGAAAGCTCATGCTTCAAAACTTTATAGTTAGTCTTTAAGGTGCCACAGGACTTTGTTAACTCTGTGTAAACTGGGCTCCTCCCAAAAAAGATAAAAACCATGATCCGTGCCCTGAGGAGTTTACAAATTAATATTAAATATGACATAGTGAAGGAGTAACAAGACAGTATAGTGGGGATGGAGTTGAAGTATAGGGGTCACATCAGAAGGATTACAGGTTATTTGGGGAGTTCTAGTCATGGCATGATGGAGTAAGGCTTTTATTTTTTTAATTAATTATTGCTGGAGAATATTTATTTCTTAGTTGGCTAATTTCTTTCATGGAAGAAGTGAAAATTAAGAAGAGATTTGACTGAGGGCTATAGTTTAGCAGCTCATCCCAGGAAGTACATTCCCTGCATGGGAGCAGTCTGGAAGAAAGGGCAGAAATATTTTGGAGAGAAGCAGATAAAAAGTGAAGCAAGGTTGGCATAACTGGCAGAGCAAAAGGTGGTACATACAGCACAATAGGAGACCAGGTTGGCTGAGTCAAAGAAGTAAAGCTATGATGCACCTGGAAAAGAAGGACAAAGAGCCTGAACTTGAACTACACATGTAGTCCTTTTGCAATAGTCCCATTGACTCTAACTTTCCACGACAAAGTGTTTGCAGAGTCTGGACTTAATTGAGCCTGCAAAAAAAAAAAAAAAAACCTCTCTCCATGTAAAACAAGCAAATGTACATTTAACTCCCTGTTTGACGATGCTAATGTGGGTTTTGCCAAGTGCCAGTGGGTGTGGGCAGTTGTGCAGGTGCACCTAATAGGGCTTTCTGTGAAACTGCCGTGCTTTAGAACTGTTTCTCTCCATCCCCCGCAGCTAAGAAGTCCCTTGATTTATCAATCTGTGTACAGCTTTAGGGCCTAGGACTAAAAATAGTTCTGAACATAGTCTTTACAGCTGTAAGTAGGGAGAGTCTCTCTCTCTCTCTAGGGCCTAGGCCTAAAAATAGTACTGCACATAGATAGTCTTTATGGCCGTAAGTAGCTCTCTCTCTCCCTCTTTCTCTCTCTCTCACACACACTTGCCTCTGTACATGAGAGCTTGCACAAAAATAAGCTTCCACATCCAGGCCCTACTCTCTTCACTTCTGTACACTGAAAATTTATCAGTTCTGCTGCCAAGATTCCCATCAGAGCTTCAGAAGAGGGCATATGATAGCTTCACTATTTCCCTGAAATATTGTCCACATAGGAATGTGAAGTGGCTTGCCTAAGATTACACAGGAAATTAGAGTCAGAGCTGGAGCAGAAGGAACCCAGCAGTCCTGTCTATGGCAGTGACATTTACAAAAATCTTTCTCCTTTTACAACAGTTTTATGGATTAAAATAGTCTCCACTGTACATGACTGGAAAAAAAAGTTCTCTTGACTAAAAATATAAAATAAATTCAAAAGTTTCCCAAGAAAGAGATCAATCCTACCTGATAGCTTGTTGTCTTATCATGTTGGTTTCCTTTTAGTGTTGCTTGCTAATCAAGCACAATTCACCTATCAGTAACCCTATGGTGGTTTGAATCTACTTAATTGTGTTCAGTTTTTTTATGTTCCATTAACAAATAACATGTCAGATCACAAGAAAAAATCTGGAGGTGCATTGTGCTTAATTAGCAAGCAACACAAAAAGGAAACCAACATGATAAGACAACAAGTCAGGCTCAGAGCCAAGTCAATGAGCCTGCAGACAGTTACAGTAAAACCTCGATTTAACGGACCTCGATTTAACGGACTTCGGATGCAACGGACAAAATTTCTGAGCAAGTCTGATGCATCCCAAATCCATTTCTTGCGGGCTGGCTGCCGGCTCCCGCCCGGGTCCAGGCAGCGGGCGGGCTGGCTGCCGGCTCCCGGCTGCCGCCCGGGTCCCGGCAGCGGGAGGGCTGGCTGACAGCTCCCGGCTGCTGCCCGGGTCCTGGCAGCAGGCGGGCTGCGGAGCTGCCGCCCCAACCCTGTGGCGGTCGGGCTGCTGCTCCGACAGCTCTTTCTTTTTTAATTATTAAATAACGGACTTTTTGATTTAACGGACACCCCCTCGCCCGAATTAGTCCGTTAAATGGAGGTTTCACTGTACTCACCATTTTAAATGTTTGATTCTGAGCTATCAGTTGCACATTTGGATGACCTGGCAAACACAGATTGTGCAAGCACATGTAATAAAAGTCCCAAACTCAGATCCGGCTCTAGGCACCAGCAAAGGAAGCACGTGCTTGGGGGGCACATTTCTAGGGGCAGCATTCCGGCTATCCTTTTATTATTATTTTTTTAATCCACCAATATATGGGAAAAAAAACAAAGATCAAAAAAATCTCCAGTTAGAGCTCTCCCCACAGCTGCTGCACGTCAACCCCTCCTACCTTGAACCCCAGGGGCGGGGCTGTCTTGGGATGCTTTAAAGAGTTTCTATAGGGGATGCTGCCCCTACAGGGCTCCGGCCTGCAAGGGGCGGGGCAGTCCCAGTAGCCAGTCCCAGAAGGTATCGCCCCTGGCTCGGCCCCGCCTGCCCAGCCTGGCCTGGAGTGCTCAGCACGGAGCGGAGTCAGCGGTGGTGGGATGGAGCCACATCGTGTCCCTAGAGCAAAGGGCCTTCGTCCAGCGCATCAACCAGTGAGAGACCCCCCTGGGCACCCAGCACCACCCCCAGCACCTCCCGGGGCACTCAACCTCCCCCTGAGGCACCCAACCTTCCCGCTGAGCACCCAGTGCTGCCCCCAGCACCCAACCTCAACCCTGGGGCATCCAGTGGCCCCTCAGGATACCCAACTTCCCCCCCAGGGGAACCCAACCTCCCCCCAGCACCCTCTCAGCACCCAATCTCCCTCCTGGGCACCCAGCACCTCCCCAGCTCTCAGTGTCCCCCCTCCCAGCACCCAACCTCCCCATGAGGACACCCAGTACCCTGCCTCCTCCCCGGACACCCAGTGCTACCCACCCCTGGGCATCCAGCCACCCTCCTGGGCACCCAGCACCCGCCAGCACCCATCCTGCCTCCCCAGGGCATTCAGTGTCTCTCCAGCAAATTCTCTGTTTTAATTTTTTTTAAAAAAATTTAAACAGTCAAAACAACCCCCCCCCCAAAAAAAAACATTGCAAAGTGCAAACATGTGTAAAAGCCCCTCCCTCCCCCAAAAAGTAGGGGTGAGCGGCCAAAAATTTTTTTTTTGCTTAGGGCGGCAAAAAAACTAGAGCTGGCCCTGCCTAAACTCAGTTGGTCATGGCAGATTTACTGAATCCAGTAGCATCCCAATGACAAAGTATCCCTAACAGGCACTAGAAAGATCAATTGAATGTACTAAGGTCATTTTAATTTAAATATTGATATTTATATATTACTAGCATAAGTGCCCGGCGCTGCTCGGGTCAGTCGGAGGTGGGGAGGTGGCAGACAGCTGACACCCCCTGACCAACCCCAACACCCACACCTCACCCCTCACCCACCCCGACACCTTCCCACCCCCCGAAGCAAACCCGAAACCCCCACCTCACCCCCCCGACCGAATCCGACACCCCCACCTCACTTACCGTCCCACCAAACCCAACTCAGATCCGTCGCAGGAGGGGAGGGGGCCCAGAGCCGAGGGATTCCGGGGACCTTCGCAGGTGGGGGGGGCACAGAGCTGATGTAGTCCGGGGTTCCGTTGGGGAGGTGGGAGGGGCAGAGAACTGAGGGATCTCCGGGGTTCCGTTGGGGAGGTGGGAGGGGCAGAGAACTGAGGGATCTCCGGGGTTCCGTTGGAGGAGGGAGGGGTGAGCTGAGCGAGTGAGGTGTCTGTTGGAGGGGGGTATTATGACATCATCACCACCTAACTGCCAAGCTGATGTGATTGGCCCTGAAAGACTTTCACCCCTGGGGGGCGTCAGAGGTGAGATCCGAAAATTTTTCGACCCTTACCAGCATCTAGACCCCAAGACCCCTCACTGTACCAAAATTCAAGTCTCTGGCTCAAACGGTGCGGGAGGACTTCGCAGTCATACGTACATACATACACTCATACATACACCACTTGACTTTTATATATATAGATAGATTTTGCATTGGAAAACTCCTTATTATTTGTATGTTTTAAACTTGAATAATTAAATAAGACATAATTTACATGCTAAGAGCCTATGACCTACTATTCTGTCATACACAGATCACAGGAATAGCACTGTAGCCCCAAATCTCATTATGCTGCCTTTTAAAGACAACAGCATCTACCAGGCATAGCTCTCCCTGTGGCATCACTCAGAATGAGATCTGGAAAAGTTCCTCTCATTTTGCTGATACTATTAATTCATGATGACTCTAGGCTGTGGATCCTGAAACCTCAATAGAACTGGGGAAATCCTGCCTCTTTATTTTCCACATATCTGGATTCTCCACCAAATTGCTAATCCCCATTAAGACAATTTGAAGCAGAACTCTTGAAAATTTGTTTTATATTTTCCAGAATGAAATTTGGTTTGATACAATGTGGAACATCAAATGTAGTTGTCTGGTACCTTTAAATTACCCTTGTCAATGTGTTTGTCTCTACAACTAGAAAAAGATAACTTCAGGCCCCTCTGAAGTATAAAATAGCTCATTTACTTGGAAGATTATGTTAGTTAGAGATTAAAAGGATCCATTAGATTATTGAGTCCATCAAAGCATATATTATACGCTAGGTTACTTTTATTTCAGATTAAGGAAAACAACAGACAAAAGAAAGAACAATTATTAAATTAGAGAGAGAGAGAGAGAGAGCACACATAGACTCTCTCCACAACATTCTGTGTATGATCTGAAACCCATGTGCCCTGCGAAAGTTAGAATCCTCTACATTTAAAGGTGTGGTACCCAGTAAACAGAATGGCAGCATCTCCTTTCAGTTGATGGCAGATAACTGCGTACATCACAAGAGTATAATGAGATTATATTTAATGAAATTAAGACACAAAAGATTGACATTAACAAGAGCTAGGAGGGTGAGAGATTAGAATATACCTCAAAGACTGCAGCACATGACAGAATAAAGTTTTTAAAACTAGAAGGATGGAGCTCTGCTGAAACTGAAGCATTTAATCACTTTTGCGATATAAATTTGTATAACCTCATTGAAATATTGGATGCTGTGGAATCATTGTAAATATATATTCAAAATGAAACAGCACCAAGGACCACCAGTAATAATTAACTCTACTTTTTAATTACTTCCCCAATGCTTCCTACCCAATCATGCTTGATCTTTTGTTTAAGGCCACTTTTACTTGTTGACCAATTTTTGGTGATTTTTATGATCACTTATTTCATTGCTGGTTACTCTGCATACATATTCTAATCTAGTAGCTCTCAATCTTTTCCATACTGTGGCCCCATGTTATAAAAGAAGAAAAGTTTCAGGAGCCCTCTCCTATAGGGTGACCAGTCCTGATTTTTGGGCCTTTTACGTATTTAGGCACCTATTACTCCCCACCCCCTGTCCCGATTTTTCACATTTGCTGTCTGGTCACCCTGCTCTCCTACTACCCTGTACCTATTTGCTGTGTGTGTTTGGGGGGAGGTGTCAACACCCAGAGGTTGAAAACCAATGTCTTAAAGCATTCATTGGCTCACAGGCTGAAAAAAAAAGCCAGCATTCTTATTGAACTGGCAGGCAGATAGATATGACAAAGTAAAATATTTTTTTCCATATCTAGGTTGTTGAGAAAGGTACAAACCATATGCAAAGAGGTTTGCACCCACATTGCAGCACGAGTTCAGTAACCTTGACTGTAATTGATTTTAATTTTTTTGTAGCCATTTCATAGATTTTTAAATATTTGTTGTGTTTCATGCACCACTCTGCTCTCAGGAGGATGGAGATTATACCTCTGTGTTCCCAAACTAGCTCAACAATGGGGGCAGTCACATAAGGAAGAATATGCGATGGTACCATAGGTAAGGAGACTTTTCCTGGGGACCAGGGTAGGAAGTAGGAACTCTTTTACCAGAAGCGACCCAAGACCTGGGGTGAATCAGTTGTCTTTATACCTAGAACCGGGTTTCTCACAATACCATGCTTTTAAAGAAACCCTCACTTTCCAAAAATAAATAAAAAAATAAATAAAAACACCACAACAAAATAATTTCCTGCATTTGGTACCTGGGCGCCCATAAAAAAGAGCCTTCAAGCAGTGGCACCACTTTCAGCAAATTCTTTCGCATTCATCATTCTAGTGCCTACCGTGATTCTACTGGAGGAAATCTACTCATGCCAGCTTCACTGTCTAAAGCTATAGTTTCAGATAGACCACACATTTCTGCCAGTGCAACTAAGTCCTGATCTGCAACATCCTCAGGTGTTATTCTAAACTCCAGTCTAAACCATCAGTCATGTAGTGTTTTTTTTAATATGATCACAAGGATAAACTCATGTTCGCTGACAATTTAAACATGAAGGAAACCCAGGTCTCTAAACATTAAAGATCAGTGCAGTAACCCAGATCAGAAACTTTAATCTCCTCCCATAAAAGTCCGCTGAAGATAGAGTGATGGGGTTCTCATTGTCTGATATCTAGCCTTCCTATGCCAGAAAAAAGTGCACTAGAATTTCTAGGCAAACTATTAATAACTCTTTTTTGATAATTAGGTAATAAAAATGCGGGGGGAAATGCTGGTGACTTGGGAGCAATATGAGGAAATGGGATGGGATAGCGATCTCAGTTCTCCACAAAGGACAAATTGAATGTAAGAGGAAATGTGTGAAGTCAAGAAGGAAAGAAAATAATGGACAGAAAAGAGGCAATAAAACCAAAATGGGAGATAAAACAGAAAACAAAAGTGGGCAATGGAGAGAAAATGAGTTACAAGAAAAAAAATGAATAAACAAAGGAGAGAACAGGATAGATTTAAAACATGCAACTTTAAGATTAGTAAAATTGTATTTATTTGTTCCTGTATTTTATTCAGCTGAAGCTGAATATCATTTCCATGTGTCCAGTATTTGACCAAATATGAAATGAGACCCTGGTTGTGCTTGTGAGGGGAGAATTTCAAAAGTGCCCAAGCAGCACAATTCCCACTGAACACTATGGGTGTGAAAATCAATGTGACTTGTGCTCCTAAATCCAAGAGGTGCTTTTGAAAATCTTCCTGCACTAATGCATATATATAAAAGTGTATGCACTGTAATTTATGTTTTCCCCAGATATGGGGGTAAATAGTATGTTGGTATGGTATCATCCAGAAATCAAATCAAACTGATTCCAATTTCAAAAATTTTTGTGGGGAGGTTACATCATAATTCCCTGAGATGCTACTGTGAATAAGAACTAAGAGCTATTATAAATGTATTTTACAAATGGTTGTTAAATTATCAATCCATTTAAGCAATAATTACATAATAAGAATGTTTGATTGCTAACTGATTTTTGTGACTTACCTTTTAAAATGAATAAATATTTGAAGAAAACAGAAGAGAAAGGAAGCACTGCTCAGTTCCTCTCTTGCAATTTTACTGAACAACATGTGATCAGATAACCCATACATTGATCAAGCAAGCTGTATATGAAAAACAAGTTCTCTTTGATCAAAGCAACAAAAGAAAAATTAACCTACCTTCTATGACACCTATGTCAATAGTTCCTTTTACTTGACTAAAGCACCACAGCACATCCTGCATGAGGTTTCCAAATCCTGCCAGTGAAACACATGCAGAAAGAAGATAAGATGCAACCACACATGTTCATATATGGTCTTTCTTTAATTGAGCAAACATTCACTAATATCTACAACCACGGCATGAGGATAAATATGTGTTCACCTGGTATCATTCTTCGGTGCAAAATTATAACCTAATGCCGGGAAACTAAAATCATTATGCCTGTGCTTGTGAATTGCCTCTCTGTCTGTTCTCTCTGTACCATCGTAGGGCTATTTCGAAAACGGTGCAATTGGAGCCAGTCCCCACTACATCATTGGCAGCATCATAGAGGAGTCAGGAGGCCCTGCAGTCACGCTCTTTGTCACAGCCTCTCTTCGTCAGAATACTAATGCTCCCAATCATTTCCATCTTTGTGAAAGAGAGAGAGAGAGAGAGAGAGAGAGAGAACAACAAAACACCAGTATTTTTTCTAGTTTGTGGCCTATGTAGTTGTCAATTGCTTGGCAATTATCTCTGCAGAATTAAACCATTTTAGTTTCAGATTATTACAAGACTGATAGATTAATGTTTACCTGGAAGCCTGAAGTACATTCTAGTTTTTTAAAAGGGTACAGTAGGCATTCATATTATAAACATCTCCATGTAAACAGTAGCAATCTACACTGCACGGCAATATGTCTCATCTGCTGCCTCTCCTCAACTCCTTGAGGGCACTGCAAAAAGTTCCCCTTTGCAATATATCATTCACTCTGGCACACAAAATCCTTAGCTCCAAAGTCAACTTGCTTTATTTGATATTCAAATTTTTTATCTGAGGCTGTCAAAGCATTTTAAAATATCAAATTAAGGAGGCTTCACAAGAAGACTGTGAGGATGGGAAATATTATTGTATCAATTTTACAGATGGGTACATTGTGACACAGAGAGAGGTTAAGTGTTTTGCCCTCAGGAAATCAGAGAAAAAGCTCAGAACCCAGAGGTCCTGACTCCCAAAGCTCTTTCTTTAACCATGAGAATCACACTCCCTTCCTTCCCTTTTTAGACAAGGATAGAGATATACATATATTAAGATGTAAATATAGATTAATGATATAGACTAGCTAGCTCTTAGGCTAAATAAAATCCTAAGAGGAGAGCTGTCTTTGTGAGATTTCTGCCATATCTGAATCAAACCCAGAAAATAACCTTTTTTTGGCTTTTGTATCCAAACTAGAAAGAATCAGATCGTAAAATTTAGTTTGGAACTTGTGTTTCAGATCCATCCACAGATAAATTCAAAGGGGTTCAGACCTGATCTACTAGTTTTCTTTTATTCATCCACATGCTATACATCCATATGCCTATCTGTCTCTCTGTCTGTCTTTCTGTATCACACTGTGGTTTGTGTTTATTCTGTTAACAAATTAGGCCTAGAGCTTTTAGCATAATCTGTTAATTAGCACTTACAGAAAGCTTTGCAAAGTTAGCCTTAGAAAAATAAAAATATTAGCAAACAAATGTTATATTGCTTATGAAGTAAAATATATCTGAAGGTCAGAATCTATTTTTGCACACTTATTTTTGCAGACACTTAAACATATATACTTGTAATCTGCTCTGACTACTCAAATGGCAAGCTATAAGGTTGTAATAAGAACTACAAAACATTGGAAAATGTGCAGAGAAGGGCAACTAAAAAGAGAAGGCGCATGAGACAGATTCCATGTGAGGAGAAATTAAAATAACTGGTCCTTCATCTTAGAACAGAGATGACTAAGGTGCGGGGGAGTATGAAAGAGCACTATAAAATCATGGCTGGCGTGGAGAAAGTGAATCGAGAAGTGTTATTTATCCCTTCACAGGACACAAGAACTAGGAGTCACGCAATGAAATTAATAGGCAGCAGGTTTAAAACAAATATAAGAAAGTACCGTATATTTCGGCGTATAAGACGCCTTTTTAACCCCCAAAAATAGCCTCAAAATTAGGGGGGGCGTCTTATATGCCGAATATATTAAACTCACCGGGCAGCTGGAGCTGGGGCGGCTGCAGGTGGCCCGGCGGGCGGGGCGGGGCGGCGCTTCCCCCCCGAGCCCACCCGCATGTGTTGGGGCCGGCGGGGAACGGGAGCAGCTCGGGCCCCGGGGCCCCTGGGAGCGCCCGCCCGCGCGGCGGGGACGGGAGAGCGGCGCGCTCCCAGCAGCCCGCCTGCGCGGCGGGGACGGGAGAGCGGCGCGCTCCCAGCAGCCCGCCCGCGCGGCGGGGACAGGAGAGCGAGGCGCTTTTTGTGTGTGGTGGTGGGGTTTTTTTTTTTTTGTGTCCGGCTTTTTTATTTAAAAACTCGGGGGCGTCTTATACGCCGGAGCGTCCTATATGGCGAAAAATACGGTACTTCTTCACACAACACACAGGCCAAAAGAATAACTGGATTCAAAAAAAGAATTAGATGAGTTAATGTAGGATAGGTCCATTAATGGCTATTAGCCAACAGGGTCAGGGGTGTACCCCATGTTCTGGATGTCCCTAAACCTCTAACTGCCAGAAGCTGGGACTGGACCACAGTGCGTGGATCATTCAAATTGCCCTGTTCTGTTCATTCCCTCTGAAGCACCTGGCACTGGCCACTGTTAGAGACAGGTTTTTGGACTAGATGGACAATTGATGTGACCCATCATGACCTTTCTTTATGTTTTTAAATAAATCTCACAAAGTATAAAATGTTCCAACTTTGCAAAGGGAAAAATAAGTAATTAATTCAGAAGTATTATTGTCTCCTTTAGCCAATTTTTTGTAAGCTTTTGTACACTGAAAATCTGAAGTGTATTAAATGTAACTGTCTAAGCAATTAACCACTAAGTAGACATTTAATAATAGTTAAACAATAATAAGTTATGTAGTAGCTGTATTGTAGATATAAAATAAATAGGGGGGAGGGCGGGCAGAAGGCCTATAAAAGACCTCAGCCCACATGTAACATGCTGTGATGTCTTTAGAGAGGGCAACCTGTCCTAAATAAACTAAATTGGACTTGACCACCTAATGTCTCAGCAATGAATTATTTAACAAGATCCCATGTATTACAATTCTATGCAAAGCATTAACATTAATGCAACATTAAGACAGAAAAATACAACATCCAAATATTAGGAAATGCAGAATGAAAAAATAAAGTCTATCCTTAACTTTGCCCCACTGTGTTTAAGCCTTAAGTATGGTTTTCTTTATATTATGATTAATTATTTATAAATTAATTTTAACTGTATTTTAAAACCTAAAATGCTTATATATCTAAAATGCTTATATATAATAGAGTATTTCAGAACTTTCTTGATTTTAAGTATCGATGAGATCAACAGAACAATCCAAGGTATTGTAAGAGCTTCTTACCTTGGTACAACACTTTGAATTCTCCAAAATTAATACATTTAATATTACTTGGCCAAACCCCGTCTTCTTTAGTAACTCCTTCCTCAGTCATTTCTCCCAGTGGACCAAATTCATCCCTAAATGCATTAATTCACAACAGAATTTTTTGCTTTATTAAAGACTGAATAAAAATGGGTAACAACTTCAGGATTTGATCCTGATTAAATATCTTAGCAAAGAAGATTATGGTTGTGCATACTGGAAGAGAGGGTGAGATGGAACAGGAAGTAGATGAGATGCTTGCCTCACTACTTCTCTGTTGTAATTACTGCAAGAAAATAATTCAGGGGAGTGAAAATAATTGTCTCAACCATGTAAGGTGTTATTTATTGGAAGACATCTGTTTTAGTTTAAACAGGTACTCAGGTTTTCTGTTGACTTATACTGAAGGTTCAAGTTGCCTACAAATGTCACAAAAAGCATCTTTATCTCCTTGAAACATTCCAATATGAAAAGGTTGTAAATTAAATCCTCTTTTTAAACAACTGAAATGTATAATTTTTGTAGGTTGTAGTTTTTAAGAGATAAAGCCCTTCATCAAAGTCTAGATTGTTGTAACAAATATTATAGAAAACATCCAACTAACTCTTTAATTTGATGAAATTTGACTGAAAACCAACTTATGGTGACCTTAAAAATGAGCCAAAAGTGGAAGACACAGGATGATGAACCATAATGTCAAAAGTCAATATTTTGCTCTTTTAAACAATGATTTATTTTATTAGTAAAAAATTATTGCCAAGGTAATATTTCCATCACATGGCTCAAATAGACTCAACATGTTTTGCAACCTCAATCCCCAAAATATCTTCAAGATTAATGTATGGAGATCACAGCTTCTAAGAGGAAAGCTGTACACATCTTCAAAATTGTAACATTTACAGTTTTTAATTAAATCTTGTATATTGGGGGATGCACTGGTAGAAAACCTTGGCAATTGGATTAAAAATAGTGACAGACTGCAATACTCCAATTAAAACTGAGTAGTGCCACTAAAATGTTCATGTCATTGTAGAAAAACAAAATTTGGATTAGTTTTTGTCTCCAAAATGATCTTAGATTTGATTTTTTCTTAACTTTCATCTCCATCTTTTTTCCCTAATTAAATGTTATCTCATTACAGTTGATCTTCCCTCAATATATATGCAGATACAAAAAGTTATGTGTTCTATAGGGTAGTAAAGAAGCATCCACTACTGATTTGTTTCCTCATCCTTGATTTCAATAGTCTCCAGAATCACTATGATGTGAAATTTGCCAGTGCTGAACAGCTGGAAATTGCAGTTGTTAACTTTTGGAAATATATTCCCTAGTCTGAGAGGATTTAATCTTCAAATAACTAGTTTGGGCAGTTTAAAGAAATAAAGGATCCAAAAAGTAGCAATTATTTTATTTAGTGAGTCTAAATCTAATCTCTTTTACAATATTTAACCTACTGTAAATCCATGGATTTCAGTGGAGTTATACCTGATTTACTGCAGTCTGAGAACAGAATTTGTTTTATTTATTACTCATAATTATTATTGTTTAGTTTTTACAGAATACATAATGCTTTACCCACATGTAAGATAAGGTGCCTGCCTCAAGGAATTTAATCAGACTAGTCAAATTCAGAAAGTGACATAATTAAAATGCAGATCAGATGGCAGATGTCACAGTAGATATGTCTACATTGCAGTGGGAGCATGCATTCCCGAATGGGTAGACAAACCTATGGTAGCTCTAGTTGAGTTTGAATGCTAAGAATAGCACAGAGCTAGCACAACACACATAGTAGTGTGGCCATGGCAGCATGGGCAGCAGTTTGGACAAGCCACTCAAGAACAAACCTGATTGACCCTTTGGCTATCTAACCCAAGCTGTTTTAAAGAATGAAACAAAGGCTGCTTTGTGCAAGAAAAGTGGGATGCAGCTCCAGACAAAGGAGGCATCAGTGTGAGGTGAAAGCTAAAATACCTTCTTTGCCCGCATGGACAAATGAATACCCAGTGATTCTGGGCATGAAAAACAGAGATACAGACACATGGTTTTTATATATGAAGTAAGCCTCATGACTTCTCTGAAATACTGTCCACATAGAAATATGAAGTGACTTTACAGAAGGGTTTGTGCCACCTTTATAGTACTGTAGCACTGTCCTCACTTAAAACTATGGAGTTTACTTAAGTTAATGTTGGCTGACTCAGCATAAATGTAAACAGGGTTCATCATGGAAAAAAGGCCACAAGGAGATCATAGCAGCCTGGATGTAGAATAGCGTAGTAGCACACCTTGCTTCTCAACTTGGTTCTCAGATAGTGTTCAGTGTCGCTCCTGCTAGTTGTACAGTAGCTGAAGAGAAAATCTAACATAAGCAAATATATAGAGACAGTTTGAAACAGTAGTCTAATGAGTCAAAGTGTTATCAAAATATTGAGCTCATGTTCATTCACAAATATTCAGGTTTTACAGAATTTTTTATGTTTGCGAATGTTTATCAAGCTAACTAGATGCAGCGCTAATAAAATGCTAGTTAATTACTCTGAAATCTGTAATAAGTTTCACAATACAATTGTGAGATTAGATCAACATCTTATTAGGGAGCAACTTTTCTTGTAAGAATCAAAAAGGAATTTCTGCTTTCTCTTCAGAATCTCACAAATTCCTCCCTGCTGGGTGTCTCAGTTTATTCAATAAAGGATAGCACAAGAATTACAAGTTTTTGTGGTATGATAAGTACCTTTGTGCATTTAGGCATTTATTACAGCATTAAACAGATTTCTGTACTGGTTTGGAGGATTTTCATGTCTTATCCTTTTTTCTCTTAACAGTGTTAAAAGTGGTAGTGTTGATGAAGTGTTTACTAGTATGAAACGGAATGACTAATTATCTGGAGCCCTCAAATCACTTTACAAACATTTCTTAATTCTCATAACTAGGACTGGTCAGAATTTTTTTCCATGGACAATTTCACTTTTGGGTGAAAAATTAAAACTTGAAAATGTTCATCTGGAAACCTTCCACTGGAAACTGAAAAATTTTGATTTGGAAATATGACCATGTCACTTCAAGGGAGTTGTAGTTTGGGTGTCGCATGTCTTGATTCTCCTCAAAGGGCTGGATTCCCAGGCTGGACTACATTTACAGATGCAGTGTGACCAGGGATCCCAGCCCACCGAGGAGAATGGTGACCTGAGGCAGCTAAACTACAGCTCCAAAGAGGCAACGGCAACATTGCCAAATGGATTTTTTTTTTTTCATTTTAATGAATGTGGGGTTTTTGTCCTGTGGAAAACAAGAGCTTTTGCAAAATCTTTTTGTCACAAACTCATTTTTCTGTCACAAATCAGTTTCAATGGAAGATTTTCCAATAGCTCTATTCACAACATCCATTGTGCAGGTGCCTTTCTCTGGACTTGGACAATGCCTAGCATACTTTTGGGGCTTTATTTATCTAAATAATGAACTGGAAGAAAGGGAACATCTACACAGATTGACAACATGCCTTCCATTTCAAAAGGGGCCTAAATTCCTTTAGACTGTGAAGAGCTACAGGGGAAGGGACTTTGCTGTTTATTAATCCTTTATTTGACCTTAGAGGGCCAGAACTATATAAAGAAATCTATTTACCCACATATGGTGGGAGAGAGGCTGCCCCTTAAGTTTTTGCTTGCACTGTACCACACAGGCTAGTATTCAGGCTATAAATATATAGGACTCTGTGCACATTTTGCTGCAGGGGGCAATACAGCGCCTGGGCGCGCACCTGGCAATGTGGCACGTGCATAGGTCACCTTGCCACGTGGCCCCAAGGCTGACTATCCTGGCCATGCACTCTGAGGCACTGTAGGCGCTAAAACCGTGCAACGGAGAGGGGGAGGGAAGGGGTGCACTCCTGACTCAAGATGGCTGCCTGAGGGAACGGGAAAAAGGTAAAAGCGTGAAGGACGCGCATGCGCAGCTATCTCTTCTCCGCTCCTAAGAGCCGCCCCTCGCCTAGCGCGCAGAACATTCGCGCAGACTCAGTCCGCGACCCGCCTGGAGGTGCGTCGTTGGAAGCTGTGGCGCGCGCGTGGGGCATGGCTGGAGGGCTGGTGCGAATGCTGCTGCTCTCACAGCTCCAGGTGCAGCTGAGCGCGCCATGGGCTGCAGGTAAAGAGCGAAGGGCAGCGAGCGCATCCTAAGTACTTAAAATGTAAAATAACGGATGCTGGCAGAAGATGAGAATAGTGATAAATCACAACACATGCACCACTAACACCAATACCCGCCCTTCAGGAATAACGGCAATAAGTAACAGGCAAAGTAATAGAAATCTTCAAAGTAACAATGCTTCATAATAGACAACGATTATACTATAATCAATGATGCAATTGAATTGATAATTTAATATCATGACAGAGAGTGCATATGATAAATAAGCATATTTTAAGAAATCGGTGTCATAATATAATAAATAGTACTAAAATTAGCAAACATTGTAAATCCAAGAACACCCACCCCATAGTAAAGGACTATAGTGTTAAGGAACAGAGAGGTAGCGGTGTTAGTCTGGAATAGCAGAGGTAACAAAGTCCTGTGGCACCTTAATGACTAACTATAAAGTTTTGAAGCATAAGCTTTCGTGGGTTAATACCCACTTAGTTGGATGCAAGCACGAAGTGGGTATTAGCCCACGAAAGCTTATGCTTCAAAACTTTATAGTTAGTCTTTAAGGTGCCACAGGACTTTGTTACCAGTGTTAAGGAAGACATAAATATCCAAGAGAGTTTATATTTGTATAGGGGAGAGGGAGAGGAACATTTGATATGATACAAGATTTAAAGGGGGAGAAGAGGTGTTTAAAAACTCACTCTATAAAATGGATGGGAAAATGGTGATGATTTTTGCCAATAAAAGTTAAATAACAGTTGTAAAGACAGAGTCTATATCTGTCTCAGAGATAGAGAATCTGTACTGTATCTATTTTGCAAATTATGTTCAAAGGTACTAAGATTGTGAACCTATAAGCTGCTTCAGGATCCTAAATGATTTTTTTCAGGGGTGACAGGAATCTTTCCATCACTAAGCCATAACCTCTCTAGGTCTGAACATTCATTCCTCACACAAGGAATGTACCCATCCCACCATCCCTTATGTATTTATTTGCCTTATATTTTATAATACCACATTCCCCATTTACTTTTGTGTGCACCTTCAGAACCTTTATTTGGCTTCCTCTCCATTTATTGTACAAATAAAATTTTGGGATGAGTTGCCCACTGTGTTTTGCACAAGGAACTTACAAAGTAAACAAAATTTGGCTTTCTTCATTACTGAAAAATGAACTCTATGTGTGTCTGGACTGTATCTACTGTAAAGGGGCCTTGATCCTGATTAGGACCTCTGAGGACTATTGCAGTATAAGTATTTAATAATAGTACGTATGGTAAATTCTTGAATTGAGGAGCACCTTTCTAATTTAGTTCTTATGTCATTGCAGTAATAAGAACTTTAAACTATCAGTGGCTGTGATTTTGGATGGAGACGGTTGACAGTATTGCCTAACATAATTGAATGCATTTGAAGAGTGTTGGTATAGGTACTGTTACTCCTGCAGACTGTAGTTCTGAGTTTCGGTTCTCCTCTTAAAACAAAACTATACTCCCAGTCTGCATACCGTGATACAGTCTGGCTAGTGTGTACATTGTATGTGCTCCCATATGTATGTGTATTTCAAAATTAAAAATAAAACAAACAGATAATCTCGACACCATGCAAGTAGATTTCTCCTCTGATACCAGCATAGCAGAACTTGATGCCAAAATGGAACCAGTGCCATTTAAATCCCATTGAAAAAGGGCTGCAGCATGAAACCCTATACATGTTTTCTGAGAAAAGAATGTTTCTATTGGTTTTCTTGATTTACATTAATAGTTCTGCTTACAAGGAGCATTCAGAATATTGAAAGTTAATTCAGACATTTGCACATAATATTTTTGTAGTTCATATAGCAGTAATATGGCTTTAAACTAATTTGTTGCCATGAAATTTGGAGGAATGGATCAAGGTCTGATATAAAACAGATTTAAACCAACACTATTTTGCAAGTAGAGGCCTTGATGAAGGCTTAGGGGACTGTTTTCTCCAAAAGAGTCATTAATGAAAAGGTTATGCATGTGTAGTTGAGGGGCAATAGCTCCCTAAGTTCCACTAATAGTAACTAAGTCCTTCTGTTGTACCCCTCCTGTGAGATTCACTAGGAGCCCAATCCTACAAAAGTGCTGAGTGCCCTCAGTTCCCTTTGGCTTCAGGGAGAGATGAGCATTGAACAATCGCATTATCAAGTTTCATTAATTAATTAAATTAATTAATTTGGGGTAAGGAAGTATTATCATCTCCGTACATCAATTAAAGCATCACAGACCAGCCATAACATCCAAGATATTATTTGTATTTCAGTAGCTACTACAGTTTCCTCGCTGATATTAGGGGTCCATTCTGCTAAGCACCGTACAAACATATTGTAAGAGACAGGTCCAGCCTCTAAGAGTTTACAGTCTAAATAGACAACGGAAGTCTTAAACCCATTTTACAGATGGGGAATTGAAACAGACACTAAATGACTTTACACAAGGTTACAAACTAATTTTATGGAGGAATAGAGAATGGCTCTGTTGAGTCCTAGGCTGGTACCATAACCACAGGACCATCCTTCCTCCTGTATTTAAGCAACAGGTGCTTTAAAAATCTTACTTTATGAACTGTAGTGTAGGACTTCCATCAAGCTAAGTTCAGACAGCTTGTACACTGGAGCAATATACAATCAGATTTGGTTCATTTATTTCCTTATGCAGCGCTGAGTTAGCCCCAGAATGATGTTTAGCATGCATTTGAAGTGTGGTTTTACAATTAAAACTAGAAAAATACCACATATCAGTTGAGAGCAAAACCAGATCCGAACTGTTTCTCCTAATCTATTCCAGTGACATATTTACCAGCAGAAAAAGAGCAGTGATTTTGTCTGCTAACCATTCAGTTGAACTAACGTCATGAGATCAGACTGGTAGTAAAACAAGTAGCTTCACTGCCTGTGTAAGTAGTGCACCTACAAAGAGCTTCTAGGTGGAGTCTTGTGGGCAAATGTCTCTGGGGAGTGCCTCCAGAACTACTGCCTCTGAAGGAATACAGCACATATTCTCTCCTCTATGAGGCCAGACTTCCTTTCTGTTCCCTTTGATGAAACTAGGCTGGGATTTTCAAATGAACTAGGAGTGCGAGGTAGGCGATTTGAATGTCTAAATCCATAAGGCTCCTTTGAAAACTCCAGAACTAGCATTTAGCACGAGTGGGATTATACCCTAATTTTTGCATGTGCGTGAGGGTGATGAAGGCACCTTACACTCTAGTCCCCACTTGTTCATGGCCCAGGCCCTTATTTAAGTCTGCTTGCCTTGGAGATTTGTAATAGGATATAGAGCAGAGGTTCTCAAACTGGGGGTCAGAACCCCTCAAGGGATCACAAGGCTATTACTTGGGGGATGGGTGGGTCATGAGCGGTCAGCCTCCATCCCAAACTCGCGTTGCCTCCAGCATTTATAATGGCATTAAATATATAAAACGTGTTTTTAAGTTATAAATGGGAGGGTCGCACTCAGAGGCTTGCAATGTGAAAGGCGTCACCGGTAACAAAGTTAGAGAACCACTGAATAGAGCTTTTCACAGTTAGTTGCCACCCAAGCTCAGTAGGGGCTGCCTGTTTTCCATTTGATGGTTGATATAGTGCCTATGGAAAAAGAACTGGTGGTTTCAATTCAGTCCCTGTTGGACATCTATACACATCAGGGAAACCTTCATCAAAACTGGCTGCCTTGTTGGCTCTTGAGGTTATGAACTCAATGAGCATGGAGAATTAACTATCTTCTGGCCATTGTGGGAGTGCTTCCTGGTTATTGTTTGAGACACATGGAGGAGTAATGCGCAGGTGAGTTTGCACTTCCATTGCCTAGCATGTGCCCCTTCTGTAGACAAATGTAAGATTTCAGGGTCCCATTTGTGAACAGGATGCCTTTCGTTAGTATTGGTTGTGTATCAGCATTTTGTTGAACTCCAAATACATACACAATGAGAAACTTGAGCCTTTGTTTCCTAAAAGATATCCAGTCTCAATGATTTAAAAAACCCAAACTTTTTATTTAATGTAAAATTAAAATGATTAAATGGAAGTACCAGTAATTTTTCTTCAAAAGATTGTAAGTGCATTTTTGCTTTGACTTGAAATTTCTTAAAAAGCCTGATCATTAGGATTCAGCAAATCATGATACCTAAAGGATAATGATGATTTCGGATGTATCATTGAACTAAGACTCTTACCCCTTGCAGCAGTCCTGCAAGTCAGATTATAGGCATAGTGGAGATGTGATGTGAGGAAGAGAAAGGATGGAGAAGGAGTCTTCTTCAAGGATGTTTGTCCATATTTCACCACAACTGAATTCACTAATCAGGAAAAAATGGAAATGGTAAAATGGCTCATCTTTGCAAATGAGATTAATAGTTTAATACTATCAGTTCTCAGATTTACAGTACAGGGTGAACAGTAAAATAGACAAAATTGATCATTCGGATTGCCTAGAAGCTGTTTGCAGGAGAGAACAGGCTCATGTTTTACTGAGACATCTGGCTGAAGGATGGGAAGAAGTATATTTATTCTTTGTTTATTACAAGTTAGTCAGAATCAGCATCTGTTAAATTAATTGTGTATGGTTTTTCAGGGACATTCTGAAGTATAAATTATAAAATTTGGAAAGGTAAATAATTGAATATGGTAACCAAAGCAGGTGAGATTAGAAAACGTATTTCTGCATGTAAAATTTGTTCCATATTTGCAACTAGGACAATATTTAAAAATGTAAAGAGTATTTTTAATTCTCCAGCCTTATCAAACCAGTGAACAAATGCCACTGTTGTATGATCATGACAAAGGTTTCTTCTAGTGAGTGTTTTCCCCTTCTTCAACAAAAGAGTAAGAAAATCTTGTAGTAATTATAGGGACACTGTCAGAGTTAGGTTTTAAACACAGCTTGATAATTGTCATATTTCATAGCATTTGCTCTAAGGATTCAGCCCACGGTGCTTTATTTATTCATTAATTTATTTTCTACATTCTGACTTGCTGTGTGCCTGGCTATGTAAGTGGAACGTACAGCATGTATGAGTGTGTGTATTCACTCATGCTCTTTGATTTGTCAAGTGCTCAGTAGGTCTGCAGCATCATTAAGTTTTGTGTTTAAATTGAGCATGTCAGCAGTTATTGGTTTCAACAGGAATGATATGAGCTTTCAGACAGGAAAAATGCCAATGACACACTATTAATTTTAAGGGGAAAAACCTTCCACGTGTCCCTTCTAAAATGAGGACATGGAAATGTTCATGCGTTCCTGCCACTAGTGGGCACATCAGAGAGTCATGGTGCTTGCTGTGGGGTTTGGAATAAGCATTAACTTTTTTAAACAGTGGAAAATAAAACTGCAGCCAAAATTAGTAGTTGAGCTATAAATACAAAAACTAGTGGGATGCAGGAAGTCTAGATCATTTGGGGGTTTGGTTTGGTGGCATTTGGTTTTCACAGTGATATTACAAGTCACTGTGTGTTACTATATTTATAAATCATGAAACTGTCAGACTTTTTGGAAGCTGTAGGTTACAAAGCCTCATTAACAGGCCTTAAATCTGCAGTGGTCCCAGATATACAGTACAGCACTTTACAACTAATTAGGAAAACCCCAGAGCAGTTTGGAAATTAATAATTTACCAAGAACTAAACTGCATCTTTGTGTTTTCCCTAAATATAGACTTTTTCCAAAAGCTTCTGATAGTAAGTAAAGCAAAAAATCTTTTGTTCATCTGAACGTCGTGTCTGAAATAAACACATTTCTGTCTGGATATGTTTTGCATATAGCAAGATAATGGTTTTGTTTTTTAATTCCCTAAAGTCAAGTTGAGACTGAATTGTCCTCAAGCACCCTGCTGGCACTATTGGCAGGGGAATTGTTATTGCATGGAGAGGAGTCGCACTGGGACTTGGACTGAAGCATTGAGATACTGCAAACGATATCGAGATACAGAATTATTAAAAATCACTAATGCGTCTGAAAAGGTAAAGCTTGTGCCTTTTGTATCATTTTAAAGCTTGACTGCAAAGACCATTCATGTTGCTTTTATTTCTAGTCAGTATTTCTTTTACATTGTTGATTAATTTTATCTTTTTCCCCCCAACGTCAGTTACATTTGCATTTGTTGCCAGATGCTCTTATAAGCTGTATACAAGCTTTTCTCTACCCATTTCTGCCAGTTAAGCCCCTGTTGTTCCAGTATTGTGCTTTTCCTAACTATTCTGTATGTGCTCCCAGATGTATGTGTATTTCAAAATTATAAATAAAACGGCATAATCTCTGCACCATGAACTATTGATGTTAATTGGGTTGTTGGTGTATAATTAAGAGTGGAATTTAGCCAAATGTGTATTTAAGGCTGTGCTATCTAGTGGTTAAAGCTATTAGGAGTCAGAACTACATGTTTTTCTTTACAACTCAACCACTGATGAATTGTGTAGCCTCAAGCAAGTCACTTAAATTCTCTGTGTCTCAGTTTCCACATCTGTAAAATAGGGATAATGCCTTTTTCTCAGGGTGGATATGAGAATTTGTGTTGAAATGCCTGAATGAAAAGCTGTTATAAAGTGCTAATTATTACTATACACAAATGTGTGTATAAAGAATTGATCATTTCCGCAGAAACGGATTTTAGGATTGCCTCTAAACAATTTCTGGATTGGATTAAATAATTTGGAAAATGCAACTAATTTTGCTTGGTCGGAAGGGACACTGGCAGACATAAAAGCACCATGGTAAGAAGCTGATTTGAGCAGTATTCATATTGTTGTATAGGCTCATTTGAGTGAGTAACATCATAGAAATGACTGTCGAGACAGTAATATTAGTATTTATTACCAAATTGCCGTTACAGCTCATCTCAATAAATTGGAAACACCACTGTGCTTGCCAGCTGATTTTTATAACATGTTGGGTGCACTCTAATTTTTTTAAATTGGTTTTCTTAATAATCAAATTTAGAAGACTTTACAATATCATGAGCAGAAAATAAGTCAGATTACATATTAGATAACTCCAGTGAGGCAAAGTACAAAAGAAAATTAATTTTGATATGTCTTAAAATTCTGTTCACAACGGAAAATATGGATTTGCATCCGATAGTCCAAATGCACAGACTAAAGTTGCTTTGCAAAGTTTCTGGAAATAGGAATGCAAAGAGTCTAATAGAAAAAGAGGAATATAAAGAAATGGGGTCAGACCCTTAATCCCATTCCAGTTTCTTTATGACAGATAAAAAGTCTATAGTCCGTGGATCCGGTCAGGTGATGGTTCATCTAGTACACAAACTGACTAAATAGCCAATAGGCTGCTTTTGAAGGACCCTCTCAGAAGTCCTAGTGTAGGGGATGTGGTGGAGGTGAGAGGGGTGAGACAAGCAGGAGGCTGCTGTTTCTTAGGTAGGATTCCATGGCTGTCAGATTATGCTGAGTGGGTGCTTCATCCTCTGGACTGGGAGGGTGCAAAGGTGAGTTAAGAACACCCTAGACCCCTCTCTGACTGGTCTGGCACTCTTCAGAAGCACAGCACAGATTTGAGTCATAAGATTCTACCTCACAGCAACATTGCAGTGGATCATATTTTATTTCTAAGACGCTCTTCTGCAAAATTGGTCCGCATTGCTCTGCAGATATGAAATAGGATACATTGAGATCCACTGTTAAGGGAGAGAAGCCTATTTTAAAACTGAAATGCTGTACAGCAGAACACAAAGTTGAGCACCCAGGTGCAAAGAATGGAACCCAATCTACATCAAATAGAGCTGCTTAAAACTTATCAAATATCAAAATTTAAAAGGGAAATTTTGCTGAAATTTTTATAGTTCCTCACCCCTCCGCCCTGCATTTTCCCACCAACTGTAGTGCAGATTAAAAAAAAAAAAACCTAAAAAAAAAAAGGACTTTCTGTATCGTAATATAATTGTTTCTCTAGAGGTTTTCTTTAACAGTGACCCTTTTTTATTCTGTTAAAATTAAATGGAAAGGCTTCGGATGTCACGCCCAGTCCAGCCAAACACTACGTATTGTGTGAAGATTTCCAATGGCATCTTGATTGCTCTGGACTGTAGTGCCAAGGCCCATTGGATCTGCAAGCAAAGTGCAGGTGAGAATTTACACTGCGTGTTTAATCCATTGATGTCTAAATGAGGATTTCCATTTGCAAACGTACCCTTTAGGCCTCAGTCCTGCAAACTCTTACTCATGGGAGTAATCCTTGTTTTTACAAGTAGTCCCTTTGAAGTCAGTGGAACTGCTCTCATGAGTGAAGGTTTGTAAGAGTAGGCACTTAGTGCTCAGGGTTTGCATATACTAGGAGGCTTTGCTGCTTTAACTAGCACCTGATCTGCACTAGAAAATTAAGTTGGCTTAACTATGTCGGTCAGGAGTGTGAGCTATGTAGTTAAACCGATCTAAATTACTGGGTTGACTGCACTGGTTCGATGGAACATCGACCTAGCTCCCCCGTTTTGGGGGGGCAAATTACCCATGCTGGTGAGAGAATCCCTCCTGTTGGCATAGGTAGCATCTGCACTGTCACGGTTCCTGTTCTGCTGTAGCATTTGAAGTGTAGACAAGTAAATAAGTATAGCTCCCTATACCCACATTAGTTAGGATGCAGTTATATTTGTGTAGCTCCTGTTCTGCTGTAGCATTTGAAGTGTAGACAGGCCCTAAATAAGTATAGATCCCTATACCCACATTAGTGAGGATGCAGTTATATTTGTGTAGCGTATTCAAGCTCAGGATCTGAAGTAAGCACTATCAGGTCAGGTCTACAACTATAGACCTGTATCGGTAAACTACGTTGCTCTGGTGTGAAAAATCTACATGCCTGAGCAAGGTAGTTATACCAACTACCTGGGGGCAGGAGCGTGACTACAGGAGGTGCGGATCATACGGTCGGACACTCACCCAAGCCCCAGCAGCTGCTCAGGTGCGGTCCAGACTCAGTTTCCTGGAAACCCTCTCAGGATCACCTCCTGGTGGGTGCTGGGGGAGGGTATGGCTGCCAATCATGTGTGCAACTCCTCCCTCTGCAGGTGCAGCAGTGTCTCAGCCTTTTGCCTGTGCCGCTGGCAGTGGCAAGGGAGCGCAGCTCAGACCAGCGGGGCAGCCGCCTGCTGAGGCAGAGAAGCTCTGGGGCCCAGGGGAGGCGCATGGGGGCTGGGGGTCACTTCAGGGGAGGCACGTGGGGGAGATCTGGGTCCAAAGATTGGACCGTTTGGGGAATTAGCTCTGGTCAGTGATTGGGCCCTCCGGTAGGGGTGGCTCTCCCATCCTAGTCTCCACCTGCAGACCCACTGCTGTTCCGGACTCACTGCCTCTGCTCCATGACACAGCCCTCCACCTGTGTCACAGTCCAGGTTTCCCATTCTGGGCGGGGGGATGACTTACTCCACAACAGCTTGGCAGTTCACAGCCTGGCTGCTTTTTCAGCAGCAAGCGAGGGGGTGGACCCATTACTCTTAGTCCCAGCCCAGGGACCCTGTAAACAACATCTTCTCAATGACCCTCCTTTCTTTCTCCACCAGTCTCTCTCAATTACCCGGGCCACTTCCCCACAGCCTCAGCCCCTTTGGCTCCTGCTTCTGTCTCCTTCACTCTCTTCCCAAGGCCTCGGCCCTGCAAGCCCTAATAGCTCTGTTCACAGTGCTAGTCCTGCAGCCCTCTAGGAAGCCAGTTCCTTCCCTGGGGCTTCCTACCACAGACTCCTTTCTCTGGCCTGCAGCTTCCTTTTATATGGGCCAGCTGGGCCATGATTGGCTGGTCCTGCCGCCACCACAAAATGGAGAGCGGGGGTTTTTCACCAGAGCACATCTCTGAGTTGTGTATTTTGAAGCATTGGCTTCAGGTAAGGTGTGGGTATCTGCATATATTCCATTTCAGGTGGCGACCTGCATTTTATTGTTCTTCCTTCCCCCCTCATAAGATACTGAGCGGTATCAAGAACACAAAGGAAAGGTACTTCTCTCGCCACCAAGTCTTCCATCACAAGTACATGCAGATTTGAATTCTGCTAAAGAAGCTTGCCTGGAGCTTAGGGAGAAATGCACAGGAATTTCTACGTGGAATAATTCATATGCCCTTGCCAGGGGGACCGTATTGTTGAAGAGTGAGGAGAGCAATTCCTATGCCTATGTAAAGTCAGGTACGTTGAATAATTAGAACAATCCATAGATCAACTCCACTACATCACATGACCACGTACATGCTCTGAGTGAAATGCGGCTCCATTGGTGTTAATGGAACAACTCCCATTGACTTTACTAGAATCAGGATTTCACTCCCTGTTTCTCCTGCATCATGTAGAAGGGCAGAGAGAAGCTGCTTCTGATGCCACTGTGATCTTAGTATTGACTTAGGATAACAGCAGTGGCTACTTCCCAATATTTTATATTTCCCCCCTGAAAGTATGTCACGTTCTCCAGGGTTATATGATCATATAGCGGAAGAGTTTGTGGAAATGACCATCCAAACTTTTGTGAGTTTCCCTTGGGCCAGTTCAGTGAGACTCTTTTGGCCTGACAAGCCTCACCCGTGTTACCAAAGTTTAAGAAGAAGACTCCTCAGGTTTCTGTCAGGGGCCGGTATGACCTGATCAGAATTGATTATGCACTGTGGAATTTAAAGTCATATTTCATATTTGAAGCCCCAATGGCTAGGCTGTCCACGGTGAGCACCATAAGGCATTCTTTAAGGGGTGCAGCATGCCCTCACTCCTGGCTGGCCCTAGGGAGACAGAGCCCCAGCCCTTTAGACTCTTCATCCCTGCCTTCTTTCCACAACTAGCTTCCTAAAGGGAGCAAGCTGGTGGTATCCCTTGGGTTCTCTGGGTCAGTCAGTTTGGGGAGCCCTTACATAGGCTCCCCTGGGATGATGCTCCTTACTCCCTGCCTGAATGTAAATCTAGCTAGCCACAATCTAGCTGTAAATTTGTATCATGACATCCTGTGTGTCCATGAAATGAGTGACAGTGCTGTTTTCTATTTTGTTCTTAGATTGCTCCATGGGTTACTTTGGAAGGGATTGTTCCTCTGTGTGCGGTTTGTGTCACAACGATGATCTGTGCAATCCTTACACGGGAACTTGTGACGATTTCCATTTGTGCAGTGCTCAGAGTGCGCCGACAGTCTGTGAGAGAGGTACCTAAACATAAATACTTTATGTGTGGCGGGTGTTTCTAATGCAGTACAAAAGTTTAAAGGTAAGTGATTGCCCTTGTTCTTGGCATAAGCATTGTTGCATTTGTTCTCTCCTAGCAGTTATTTCCCTTTCCCCTGCATTTTGTCAGTGCTCAACTAATTCTCCTTTTGTCTGATGTCAGCAGTCTGGACCCTTGGGTATTATTACTCCTTTGTATTTGACTAGCTATGAAAAGTTTGTGGTGCCCCCGTTTTCCTGGTTGGTCATATTGGAGTGGCAACTGTTACTACTTCAGCACAGAGGCCCCTGCCAACTGGCTTCAAGCAAGGGAGAAGTGTAGAAGATACAGAAGTGCAGATCTGCTATGGATTGAGAGCCCCGAAGAAATGGTATTTCTTGGAATTGGTGGGGAAATGTCAATGAAAAAGAAAAATATTATGCATAAGTATTTTCCATTGTTTGACATGCTATCGTACTGACGAAATGTGGTCTAAAAAATACCAAACCTAGTAATTCAGCCATTGGGTTGGAAAGCACCACTGTAAATAACTCGTTCATACTTTCTTGTGTCACTAACAGAATTGGTTGTTCTCGGCAATTCCGTCTCAAGCTTTTTGGATTGGATTGAATAGCAGGGAGCAAGAGGCTATATGGATTTGGTCAAATGGAAAGTCAGCTGCTAAAGAACTTGATTGGTAAAGTAGTTTATGACCCTAACAGGCATTGTAAGGACCAGAATCTTAGCTGGTGTAAATTGATGTAGCGCCACGGAAGTTAATGCTGATTTACACCAGCTGAGAATCTGGCCCATAATATCAGATTAAGGCAAAACAGAATTAGTCACACTGAGAAATTTCGGCACAATCGCTGCACTGAGGAAGATACAGTATGAAGTGATGCCAAACTTGCAAAAATCGCACATCCTAGAAAAAATGTACAAGAGCTAGTGGAAAAAATTTCAAATTTGAAAAAGTCATATTTTTTTAAATGAATTTTTCCTCATTTTTGACCAGCTCTAAAATGCATCAGTCTGGAATCTTGTTATTGATGTATTGAAAAGCTGTTGAGAAACTACCATGAGACGCTGCTGAGTTTGTGAACTCTCTGTGGCTCAGAAATAGAATATATGCCATGGATGGAACCAAAGCATGCTGTGATAGCCAGAGCATGCAGTTTACTTAAGTCCAAATATGTCAGCTCTCTCCCTCGAAATGTCTGGCAAAGAGCAAGAATGGGGGATGCCACAGACTGCAGAAATAGAGAAAGCTTAAAAAGATGTGTGGCTTGTTTTGTTAATAGAAATATGTAGTGCCCTGCTGACCTTAATGCTTTAGAGACCAGACCGATCTCATCTGGCTTTTTTACTTGAGTAGGAATCTGATGGGTTAGTATACTGTATATAGTGTGTTTTAGAAGGAACACAGATCCTCTTCCCAGAGTCATAGAAACTGGTTTCTTTCTTTCAAATGTTTTTTTTTGCATCCTGAACAGCCATTGTGATCTATTGGAGTGAGCTTGGGGCTAGGAATGAAGTGATTCGGACTCTATTTGTAGTGCTTTTACTGACTATAAATTGGGGCGAGTTACTGAATCTTCTTTTGCCTCAATTTCCCCATGCAAAATAGATAATTCAATACTTGCCTACCTCTGTAAAGGGATTTGAGATAAGTGCAAAGGGTTCTTTAGTCCGTGGGGGGGGGGGGGGGGGAGGTGGCAGTGAGGCATGAGGCTTTAGCTTGGGGTGGTGAGTGGGGGAGAGCAAGGACTGGGGCTTCAGCCCCGCAGTGGGATGGGAGGAGCTCAGGGCTTCTGCCCTGTGAGAGGTGCCAGGACTCCTGCAGGTTTGAAAATATTTACCAGAGCTCCGCTCCGTATGGCTTCGGCTGAATTTAAGCCTTGTCCATAGATCATGTAGGTCCCACTTATGTCATGTGATACTTATGTAATACATAGGTCACTCCTAGAACCTGATCCTGCACTTGGAAATCAATGGAAAGACTCACAAGGATGTTTTGAGGATTAATTAATGTTTATAAAATACTTGGAAGTTGAGCAATATTGTTATGTATGCTATGTGTTTAAATGGCTATCCTGTCACAGCTAAAGCTTTAAAGAAGATAAACCTTGAGGTTTAAAAGTACTTCCAGTTTGGGATTCTGTGGTCATGTATTTCGTATTTCAGGTTATCCATGGATGGAAATCCATCTGGAAGATGTGCAGGTATCCTGCAAACACCCAGAAATATTTTAAAGTTTAACTGTGAAAATAAGTACAGATGGCTTTGTAAGAAAGCTGAATGTAAGTTGCAATGAGGGAGTTTAGGGAATTTTTCCCCAAACTTTCTAATTTTTTTCTCAACTTTTTTGGGTGAAATTCTAAGTATGAGAATAGACTATAATATGAATTAATTATATAAAGCGTCTTTCCTGCAAACCCTTCCCCAGAGCTCAGTGTTTAAAATGACCATACAGACTATTAGTAGATAGTATAAATTATGGAAAATGGGGTTTAAAGACTGCAGGATGGGAAAAAATAAAAGCATTCATACAAGAGTGGTACTAAGTTAGTGAAGAACCAGGAAACAGACAGTGGAGGAAAGATTTGAAAATCAGCACAGCGGAGAGATACATCAAAGTTCTAGATGGCAGGAACTGCAGAGAAGAAGGTTGTTGTACCAACACTAGTCAGACAGGGAGAAGTGGTAGAGACAAACGAATGGAGTGAGGTAGTGAGGTGAGAGCAAAAGGCTTTTAAAACAGGATAGCCTAAGTCCAAGGAGAACAACAACACTAGGCTGGATCCTCAACTGATTTGAATGGGCATAGCTCCCTTGAAGTGGTTGAAGCAGTGCCCAGATGCGTGCTTTGGCAATCTGGACTCCTAATATAATAGCAGTGGTTTTCCACAGGGTTTTTTAAAGGATAGTTTCATCATTAATACTCAGTTCTTCCCCTCCCCAGTTTTTCTCCCTAAGCATAGTTCTGTAATGTAAGGTATCCTTATGGAGCTCCCTCTTTAAGTGGAATAGAATCCTTATTCTTCTGTTTGCACTAGGGTTCACACTCCAGATCACATACCTTTTGTAACATGTTACCTTAGAGTGATATGCTGGATCAGTGAATGAAATTCCCACTGGTTTCAGTGGCAGCTGCATGTACGTATCAAAGGCAGTATAAGATCCTTATTTCTGTGCATTGTTTTGTTGGCATGCTGCTAAGTGCAGCTATCTTTATGCCAAGAACATAGTCCTGAAATGATGTGCAGGGGGAGACCTGCTGATTGCAGGCGATCCATTATGTTGTAACGCAAATATTGTAACGCATTAGTGATGGCAGTGCTATCTCAGCTGATGGAAGAAGAAAAATGACATAACTTGGAACAAACTGACAAGGTTGTATAAAACGCTTGTGGCATATTTTGAAAACCTCCATCTGAAGTTTTCTCATTCCATTCCAATTGCATAAAATGGATTTAATTTTTCAAAAATTCTTTGAAATCTCATGTCTTCTTGAAAATAGTTCTCTTCAGAAGTAAAACTCTCTATGTTTTTGATATATATTGAATTTCCAAATTCATAATTTAGTTGAGGTGAAGATCAGTTTGGACAATAAAACATGCATGTTCACCTCAGTTTGGCACCTAATTTTGCTTTATAATTTGTCCATATAGTTCTGTGCATGATTTTCTATGCACATTTTAGTAACTCATGTGTATATATACACACAAACTACAGGTTTCAATGACAATGTTTGAAAGTAATAATGCATCTAGAAAATAAATGTGTCAGTAATTCCACACATCCAAACTTAAATGGTGTTTTGAAAATATATTCTGTATGGCTTCCAAAAACATAGTTAATTTCAGTGCATGGATTTGTTTTTTTCCTTTCTTTTGTATTTTATAGCCCCACACATTTTTGATGTGTTTCTTAGTCGGTACTTGTCAAGACCATTTTCATCACAGAAGATGTACAACTCCCTTCATAGTGCTAAGATAGACTGCTTATATGACAGGAACTGCACTGGAGTAGTAAAAGTCTCTGATTACTTCAGAAGAGTGGCAGGAATTGATGAAATCTACTTTGCTCCTTTTACTGCTCCCTCGAGTGCTATTTCATATGTAAAACGTGGTATGTGTCACACTCCAAGTAAAAAATTTGCTACAGGTACAGAAGAATGATAGCTATCTGGTAAATTGTATTAACTTTTCACCTCTAATTGCCTCACCAGTCTATGGTGGTTAAAGCAGGTTGAAATGTTTCATCAAAATTTGGCCAGTTTGGGGACACTGAATTTTTTTTGGATTTTTTTTTGGAAAAAATACTTGTTTTTTTTTTAACTAGCCATTTTTAACAAAAGCTTTTTAACATTAAAAATTAGACTGTTTCTTGTTATTATTATAATTATTATTGAATTGCCAGTTTAGCACGATCAGTTACTCACATAGCTTGCTTTTTTCAAAACAGAAATATTTTTTGAAAATTTTCCAATTTTGAAAATGACTTTTTCTTTTGAAAAACAATGTTATGGAAAATTCTGAAAACCCAAAGTGATGAAAAACGTTCAGATTTGCAGAAATTATTTGCAGAAACTGAAAATTTACTTCAACCATCTTTGGCCCTGATTCTTTGCTCTGGTAGAAAAGTGTTGACTGCAGGTTATGGTGCTGAAAGGGGTGCAAAGGTTAGCTCCTGAAATCTGGGGCTGCCCTTTGCAGTACTGTTCTCTTGGCAAATGTTAGAGCAACCTGAAATCTGTTTTAACTAGGGCCATCAATTAATCGTAGTTAACTCATGCGATTAACTCAAAACAGTTGCGATTAATTGCAGTTTTAATCTCACTGTTAAATAATAGAATACCAGTTGAAATGTATTAAAAAATTGTGGATGTTTTTCTACATTTTTAAATATATTGATTTCAATTACAATGTGATATACAAAGTGTACAGTACTACTTCATTATTTTTATTACAAATATTTGCATTGTAAATATAGCAAACAAAAGAAATAGTATTTTTCAGTTCACCTCATACAAGTACTGTAGTGGAATATCTTTATCGTGTAAGTGCAACTTACAAATGTCAAATTTTTTTTGTTACATAACTGGATTCAAAACCAAAGCAATGTAAAACTTTAGGGCCTTCAAATCCCCTCAGTCATACTTCTTGTTCAGCCAGTCGCTCGAACAAATAAGTTTATTTACATTTGTGGGAGAGATAATGCTGCCCTCTTCTTATTACAGTGTCACCTAAAAGTGAGAAGAGGTGTTCACGTGGCACATTTGTAGCCAGCATTGCAAGGTATTTACATGCCAGTTATGCGAAACATTCATATGCCGTTTCATACTTCGGCCACCATTCCAGAGGACATTCTTCCATCCTGATGATGCTCGTTAAAAAAATAATGTATTAATTAAACTTGTGACTGAGCCCTTTGGGGGGAGAATTTTATGTCCCTTACTCTGTTTTGCCTGCATTCTGCCATATATTTCATGTTATAGAAGTCTCTGATGATGACCCTGCATATGTTGCTCGTTTTAAGATCGCTTTCACTGCAGATTTGACAAACACAAAGAAGGTACCAATGTGAGATTTCTAAAGATAGCCACATCACTTGACCGAAAGTTTTAGAATCTGAAGTGCCTTCCTAAATCTGAGAGGGACGAGCCGTAGAGCATGCTTTCAGAAGTCTTAAAAGAGCAACACTCCGATGCGGGAACTGCATAACCGGAACCACGAAAAAAGAAAATCAGCCTTTCTGATGGTGGCATCTGACTCAGATGATGAAAATGAACATACATTGGTCCACACTGCTTTGGATGGTTTTTGAGTAGAAACCGTTATCAGCATGGACGGATGTCCTCTGGAATGGTGGTTAAGGGACATATGAAGCTTCAGTTCATCTGGCACATAAATATCTTGCAATGCTAGCTACAACAGTGCCATGCGAACATCTGTTCTCACTTTCAGGTAATACTGTAAACAATCAGGCAGTATTATCTTCTGCAAATGTAAACAAACTTGTTAGCGATTGGCTAACAAGAAGTAGGACTGAGTGGACTTGTCGGCTCTAAAGTTTTACATTTTTTATTTTTGAATGCAGTTATTTTTTAAATAATTCTACACTTGTAAATTCAACTTTCATGAAGAGATTGTACTACAGTCCTTGTATTAGATGAATTGAAAAATACTATTTATTTTTCTTTTTTTACAGTGCAAATATTTGTAATAAAAATAAAGTGAGAACTGTACACTTTGTATTCTGTGTTGCAACTGAAATCAATATACAGTATTTGAAAATGTAGAAAATATCCAACACTTTTAAAATAAATGGTAGTCTATTATGAACAGTGCGATTAATCGAGATTCATTTTTTTAATCGCTTGACAGCCCTAGTTTTAACATGTATTTTCTTTGGTGGGAATTGCTGTGGTACAGGTGTGATGCTGTAGCCATGCCCCTTTTCCCAGTCATAGGGAAAGGGGGTGATATAGGAGTTGCTTCAGTAATTGGATAAAATCTGAGTTGTGCTGGAAGAACGGCACTGTTATCGTTGGCTGTTCCCCAATACATAAAGGCCCCAATTCATTGCTGTCTTTCACCTTCTATAGCCATTTTCACTAGTGCAAAGTGGATACGAACCTTTCTGATTTGGTAGCGTTTTACTTCCTTACATTGGTGTAAATGGTTGCACAATAATGAATTGGGCCTATAGTCTTTTAATTGACAGAGTGTGCTGTATATTGGTTTATGCGTATGAGTAGATGAACCTTGAAATCACAGGCAAGTTCTTGAAATCACAGGCAAGGTTGTACAACTCAAGAAAATACATCTAACAAGGACACTACTTAAAAAGAACTTCTATTGCATCTCAGTAAATAACCCTTCTACTTAAGGGTCTGAGCCTGGAATTTCTTAGGAAATAAATCAGGATCAGGTCTTTCATTAATAACATTTTAGATAAATTCTTAGCTATATCACTTATCCTCTACATTTAATTCTGGTATGTTGGTTCTTAATACAGAATGTTCTTTGGGATACTATGGAGAAAACTGTGCAAGAGTTTGTCCGCTGTGTCCTGGAAACTTCAGATGCAGTTCAATAACTGGCAAATGCCCAGAAAAATTAATGTGTGTGGACAAATTTAAAGGTGAAATTTGTGAATCAGGTACAGTAATATTAACTCATTGTTTTTTTTTTAATTCACTTTTTCTGTCTAATATGTATAGTGCAGACATAAAATGATATTACCTGTCCCAGGACTTCCTGGATCTTAAATGTTGTAGCGTGACCCGCAAATGTAACCAAAATGAATTATTCTTTGAATATACTGAGTTGGGTTAGCTTCACAATAGAATTTAAGCACCTAACTGTCACTTTAGTAACTTAAATCCCAAAATCAGGCCCCATTGAGGGTTCACAAAACCCCTGCTCAGCTCCACGCCTATGTTTTTGCAGTAAAAGGTGCCTGTGTTTCTGCCTTTGTGCATGGCAGCCCCACTCTAGGCATCCAGATGCCTTTCCCTCAGAATAACACACAAACTGGAGGAAGATAGACATTCCTCTGCCTAATTTGCCTGTAGGACCCGATCCAGTAAGCGTGCTTAGAGCTCACCTAGCAGATGTGCTGTTACCTCCATTTTACAACTAGGGAACTGAAGTTACACCTGAAGTGTGTGGTAGAGCAAAGAATCATACCTAAGTTACCTAACTCCCAGGCTGTCACTCCAACCAGTGGGCTACAGAGAAAAGATGGCATAGATTTGGCTCACTGTAACTTCAGGGCATAAATCAGCTACAGAATCAGTCCCTTAATAAGGGCCTGATCCAACTCTTATAAGTTAAGTGGGAAATTTCCATTGATTCAAGTGGGAGTTGGATCAAGCCTTAACTAAGGTAACTTGTGTTTTTTTTTTTACAATAATCCTCAGTCATTGGGTTGTAGGATTTTCTTTATCCTAACAGTCTTTCCCTGCTCTGTTGCTTGTCTGTGGTGAAGTCTTGGGGTATTTGGCTGGTTTGAGTGAGCGTGTGTGTGTGTGTATTTGTAATTGTTTTCTCGTTGCTATTCAATATTATGTGTGCTGAGTCTCATCTCCTCCCCTTTGGGTACTAGTAGTTACATTATACAACAAATTCTGCCTCTGGAAAGGTAGAGCCCTCCTCTGAGGCTGTAACCTGATCAAATTCAAAGCTGAAGTGCAGTGGTTTATTTATTTAATTGAACTTTTTTTCTTTATAAAAAGAAACCTAACAAACATTTCCCAGCATTGAAACTCAGAGAACAAATATGGGTCTTGTCTTGCTCCCGTTGAGGTCAATGGTAAACTGTTCAGGAAACAGTTTTTGATGTCATGGCTATGTCTTCTGCTTTTATAGTGGAAATGCAGAACCCTGCATTTGGGCCTTGGCAGGTAGGCCGAGGAGATATTTTGTTTCTGAAAATAAACATGGTCTCAATTTTTGGAGCTGTGTTTTCGGTGGACCTCCTTTAATGGCACCTGAAAAACTTGCATCCCCACCTGCTAATTTCCATATGGAAAATGAATGCACTTAAACAGTTTAGAGACACAGGCAAAGAGATTTACTGAAAATGTGGCCTATATAATTTCAAATAGTTAGCAAATTTCTTTATGGAGGTGTAAAGTATTTTTAATATCTTTTTGCAGAATATGTGGTGTTATTTATTTTATTGTAGTGCCTAGGATTCCCAGACAAGGATCAGGGCCCCACTGTCCCAGGCACTGTACAGACAAAGTTTGCTATTCACCTTTTAAAAAGTGCATATGCCTTTCTTCAAAAAACATCATATATCCCTGTGGAACATATACCCCAGCATATGTTTTCAGCTAGTGGCCCATCTAGCTGTATCACTACTTGTATGTTGTCTGTTCATTCTGGGTGTTACATTGTCCAGGTTTATACATCTTTCTACATTTGTTTTGCCCTTAAACTTCTTTGTTTGCAGGACTCACCAGTTTAAAGTGCCCTCAGGACCCCACGTGGTTGTATTGGAATGGAAACTGTTATTACCTAGAAAGGAAAGAGACTATGGAGTGGGAGCAGGCCCTGGCCCAGTGTGCATTGTACAAGCATGCTAGTCTTTTCCAAATAGATAGTGCAGAAGAAAAGGTATTTTTGTGGAGGGAAAGAGTTATTTTCATTCCAAAGAAAATCTGTAGTTTGAAAGTCTTAATTGAATTTTGTATTGTCTTTTCAAACTTGAAAGTTAAATATATCTTTCATTACTCTGTCGGACTCCTCTCTTTGGGAATGCTTTATTTCAGTGTAGTTCTAAGGCATCAAAGCCTTCGTCCTCTTTTTTTTATCAAATGGGGCTGTTCACTGACTTCCCAGCAGGATTTGAGAGACAGTTGAATGAGAAGAGCCTTGTGGGAGTTTTAGCAACACCAGGAAATTGTTACTGTTTCAGATGTGGGTGGCTTCCATGCTGGAGGGTGGCACCTGGATTGGTTTGTCAAAGCAGGAGTCTGGTGCCTGGCAATGGACTAGTGGACACGGTGCTAATCTTGCACTCAACTGGTAAGGAGTTAGCCATCTTAATTATGAAAACCTAGCAGTAAAGGAGCTGGCAGTGGGTTGACTTTATATGCTTGGCTGTTTCATGTACTCAAGTGATCTTCTATCGCAGCGGTCCTCAAAGATTTTTGGCTGTGGCCCCTTTTCGCGGTGCAGTGTCTGCTCGCGGCCCCCCGGGGTAAGTCTGCCAAATGCCGCCGGACAGAAAGCCTCCGCTTTCTGCGGCGGCATTTCGGCGGTCCAAAAATAAACCGCTGCCGAGGTCGGCGGGCTCCGCGGAATTGGAGGCAGCGGCACAGGGGTCTTGTGCACCCCTGGGGTGCGTGCACCCCACTTTGAAGACCACTGTATCGACTGAGGTGTTTCCCCAGCTAACTCTCCCCTTCCACCAGAATCACTGCATTAGCCTGGGGAAGCAAAGTATTTGAGTCTTGTTTCATTTAAACCATATTAACTATTACGTTCTCTGTACATTAACATTAGTGGAGGTACTAGAGCTGACAGTTGTATAATAGACTAGCAGAAATACCCGGTGTTGCTTGGGTCTGTTGGAGGGGGGAGAGAGCTGAGTGAGTGGGGGGGCTGTTGGAGTAGGGGGGAAGGGGGAGAGAGCTGAGCGAGTGGGGGGCCGTTGGAGGGGGGAGGGAGAGAGAGCTGAGCGAGTGCTGGGTCCGTTGGAGGGGGGCATTATTACATCATAACTATGTTACAGAGACAACAGGTGTTAACCTGCTGCCCAGCTGATGTTAATGAGCTTTAAAGAATTTCACCCCTGGGGGTGTAAGAGGTGAGATTTGAAAATTTTTCGATTCTTACCCTGATTAGGACCCTAAAGCCTATAACTGTACCAAATTTCAAGTCTCTAGCTCAAACGGTGTGGAAGGAGTAAGGGAACATACATACATACACACACACACCATTTGACTTTTATATATATAGATTTGGCAGGCATAGAAATTTCTGTTAAGCGGCAAAATAGAAGACCTTCAGATGTGCTTTTATAATTATTAATGTAACAATAATTTTCACAAACAAAGGGGTAGTTAACACCTGGTTTGAACTTTATTATGCAGTACAAATAAAGTGGTGGATAGACTCCTTGGGAGGGGGCAGTCAGGGAACAAAGAGTAAGGGGGCTTAGATGGGGGTGGGTCTAGGGGGGGCAGATAGAGTTGGAAGAGCTCCGGAGGGGGCGATCAGGGGACAAGGAACGATGGGGGGGAGTCGGATGGGGGCAAGGCCAGGTTGTTTGGGGAGGAACAGCCTTCCCTACTCAGCCCTCTGCACAATTCTGAACCCCAATGTGGCCCTTGGGTGACAAAGTTTGCCCACCCTTGCTTTAAGTGGACAAAGTTTTAAATATCACATGTATATCCCCAGACCAAGCTGGCCCCGCCCCCAGGAAAAGGAGGGGAGGAACAGGAAGTATAAAGGGTGGGGCCCCTAGCTTACTCAGGGCAGCACCAGAGAGGGAGGCAGATGCAGACTGCAGGCTGCTCCCTCCACACCCTGCTGCTGAGCCAGGGGAGGCCCTGGACCCTGGGAACGCTGGTCTAGAGGAAGGACTGGGGTTTCCAGACCTGCCTGCTGCAGAGTACCCAGAGGGACTCCCAGAACTCAGCAGTGACCCTTGGCTGACGGAGGCGGATGCTGGGGGGGACCGGGGCTGCCTGCGGTGGATGACCTGGATTCCTGCAGGTGCACCCTCACCTGTGAGGTGCACCCCCGGCTCTAGCGGGCGCTCCCCTGCCTGAGGGGCGCGCCACTGATTCTTTGCCCCTGTGGCTTGGTGGACCTACTGACTCTCCTTACAGGAATTATTGAAATGGTAGAATAACATTTTTGTATTTGAATGTGGATAGATGTGATTTCAGCATGAGTGTTTCTTTTCCTTTTGGCTAGATTGACACAGTTGAATGCTTGACCTACTTAAGATCATACTGTTACCATTATTTCTATTATTGTATGTAGCAAATGGGTATTGATGGGTTTATTGGGACTTTTTTTGGAGTACAGTAGACTCTTGATTATCCAGGATTGGGTTAACCAGGATGTGGATTAACCAGGACGTCAAAAACAAACAAACGCATAACACGCAGGGCTGACTCTGGCTTTGTTGCCGCCCCAAACACACACAAAAAACCTCACCACGGCGCAGGGCAGCCAGTGAACCAACATCCCTTCCCCCTGGCGCAGGGTGGCTGGTGAACCAACCCTCCCTCCCCATGTTTCCTATGGATGGTGATTATCCAGGATTTTATTAACCAGGATTAATTTTTTCCCTATCATCCTGGATAATGGAGAGTCTACTGTAGTTACATTTTCAGTAGTTTTGAAAAGAGCCAATATAACAAAGAGGAGAGAGGTTATTTATATTCTGATAGCTTCTTGTTTTATAATAAAAGAACAATTTACTGGGGGGCATATTGTGTGTTTCTGATTACAACAGGGCTAATGATTGTTTTAGTAATATTCACCTATGCTTCCTTATTTTTTTAAACAGGCTTTCAGACATTAAAAGGGGTCAAAGTGGATGCGCTCAGATGAAGAAAGGAGGAGAACTTGTGGCTACTAGTTGCTCCACACGCCTGCACTGGGTCTGTGAAAAACAAGCAGGTGGTGATCTAAAGAACCAGTAGTCTTGTCTACAGCTAACTGTATAGAATCTTATAAGATGCTTTTCATGATAGTATCTGATTGCATGTTGCTGCATATGTACTATGCCTGGGGAATGCAGATTCCAGAGCTAGCTAATTCTATGTGACAAGTATTCAGGTGATGTAAATGGGTTTATCTCATTGATTTAAATGGAACTGTGCTGATTTTACAGCAGCTGACAATCTGTCCCTAATCTCCACAGTGTAATTTAAATTAGGAATTGCTGTGCAAGAACAATTTAGAAAAAAGTATCAACAAGATACTTTCAAAACTGATTTGTGATATATGAAAAAATGATCATGAGATGTGTCTTATTGACAGACTTCAAGGAGCAAGACTGAATTACTGTATTACATGCCATGGTATCTCGTGATAAATCATGTGGTGGTTTGTTTGACTTTATACATGGTAACTATTGAATAAAACAAAGCTATTGTGTGAAATTCCTTCTGTGTTTCCCGAAGTCTCCAGATGGACTGTATAAAATACTACTACTTCAGCGTGTGCTGCTAGAGAAGTTCAGCTTAAAAAAAAAATTAGTCTAAATGAAACAGATTCTCTCTGCAGGTCAAGTTTTCGGGATTCAGACAACAAAACAGTTAATCCAAAAAGGGTCTAAAATAATAGTTCTGTGCCACATGGTGTGCATCAGAAATTGGTGCATTAACCAGGGAAAAACCAGGACTGAATGGAGCTTTCGTTGCAGCCTGCACTCTTTCTGCTTGTACTTATTAAAATACTTAATGAGTAGTCATTGAGGCCCCAAATCAGGAAAGAACTTAGGCATGTACCTAACTCCATCACTATGCAGGACAACACTTCAACGTGTGCTTTAGTCCTGCAAGTGATTAAATGCCATCCTGAATAGGGATGCTTTTGTGAAACACGGCCTAGTTGCTCTAGAAACTTTAGTCCTTCAGCTAATTGCCATGGCTAAGGGAGCTGCAGGCCAAGATAGTCTGACTCTAGCGTCTCTGTGATTCATGCTGTGTGTTCTTGTCAACCGTACAATCTTCTTTTCACTTGCAGACTTTGATATTTTCCTTGACTATCCTGGAAGAATACTGCTTTCTGTGGCGGCAATGGCTCAATATGGTACCCTAACTGAAGCAAAATTCTACTGCACGATTAAAGCTAATTGTACAGGAATAAGTAGTTGGCCATCCAAATTTTATCTTGTCTCAGGAAGTGAAATGGTGTCAGCTCCCCGTGGTTGTATAGTTTACTTGAAAACAAGTAAGGATCCTTCTTTTCTCTTTACTAATTATTTTAAAAATATATAGATAAGATTTAAAAAATAAACTTTTTTTGTTTTTAACCCTTATTTTTATAGTATTAGTAAAGAGTCAGCAAAAGTAAAGATTCAGAATCTTGTGAAGTAGGAGCTTGTCATAGAGCAGGGGGCCAGGATGTTGATTAATTTCCCAGTCTGCAATTATCTTGTGTCCGGGGACAAGTCAGTTTCCCTGTCTAGAAAAATAGAGATAATGTTGCTTACCCACTTGTAAAGTTCTTGGAGATCCAGGAATGGAAAGCTCTGCATGTGGAAAATCTTCATCCAGTCCCACTCCTCCATTCCAGAGCCTCCTTTGGCAATGGAACCAGTTGGATTTTGTCTGAGCCAATGGGAGAACAAGACTCCAGGGGGCCAGGCGGAATCTGCACAACTTATTGTAATTGCTAGTAGCAGACATCCCCAATAGCCGGTAATGGGACACTAGATGGGGAGGGCTCTGAGTTACTACAGAGAATTCTTTCCCAGATGTCTGTTGGGGTCTTACTGAACTGCTCAAGGTCCAAATGGCCATCAAATTTGAGGTCAGGCAGGAAGGAATTTCCCTGTAGGTCAGTTTGGCTGAGACCTGGGGGGTGTGGTGTGGTGTGGGGTTAGCCTTCCTCTGAATCATGAAGCATGGGTCATTTGCAGATTTAAACTAGAGTAAATGGTGGATTCTCTGCAACTTGAAGTCTTTAAATAGGGTGACCAGACAGCAAGTGTGAAAAATTGGGATGGGGTGGTGGGGGGGTAATAGGAGCCTATATTAGAAAAAGACCCAAAAATCGGGACTGTCCCTATAAAATCGGGACATCTGGTCACCCTATCTTTAAACCATGATTTGAGGATTTCAGTAACTTAGCCAGAGGTTCTGGGTCTAATACAGGAGTGGGTGGGCTAGGTTCGGTGGCCTGAAATGTGCAAGAGGTCAGACTAGATGCTTATGATGGTCCCTTCTAACCCAAAAGTCTGAGTCTATTGATCAGCTTCCTGGGGTTTCCCCATATGGCAGTCAGCTGAAATAGCCTTTGCAGGTGCTGCTCAGGCTAACCCCAGAACAGAGTATTTGCCCCTTTCACCGGATAAGTATTATTATTTCACAGCATGTGTAAAATACATGTCCTCAAGGAGCAGCACAGTGCATTGTTGGTATGAGAACTAATCCCTGGAGGCGGAATCCTAAGGTGCACGGGTCTTTAAGAAAGGAGGACCATGTTTGGGTAGAATATGTGTTTATAAATAGGAAATGGGGCCGGATGGGAAACAGGAAATGTGCCAATATGTGAGAGTTTGAAAGATGTCTAATCACTTGGCATGCAGGAAAGCTTTGTCATGCAAATCTGCTAGCCTCCTTTCATGTGATCACTATAGTGTAAACAGGCTTCCCCACCCTATAAAAATCAGATACAGTAAAACCTCCATTTAACGGACTAATTCAGGCAGGGGGTGTCCGTTAAATCAAAAAGTCCGTTATTTAATTAAAAAAAAAAAAAGATCTGTCGGAGCAGCAGCCCGCCCGCCACAGGGTCGGGGCGGCAGCTCCGCAGCCCGCCCGCTGCCGGGATCCGGGCGGCAGTCGGGAGCCGGCAGCCAGCCCGCCCGCTGCCTGGACCCGGGCGGCAGCCGGCAGCCAGCCCGCCCGCTGCCTGGACCCGGGCGGCAGCCGGCAGCCAGCCCGCCCGCTGTCTGGACCCGGGCGGCAGCCGGCAGCCAGCCCGCCCGCTGCCTGGACCCGGGCGGCAGCCGGGAGCCGGCTGCCAGCCCTCGAGAAATGGATTTCGGATGCATTAGACTTGCTCAGAAATTTTGTCCGTTGCATCCAAAGTCCGTTAAATCGAGGTCCGTTAAATCGAGGGTTTACTGTACTCTGGTTTCTAGTTAACTGTAAAGTCTTTTCCTTTTCTATTTATTAGGCCTTTAGTAGAATAATTACAAAACGCAACAAAGACCTTTCTCCTAAGGTCCCAGGCCAGGTGTTTTTTTCTCAGGTGTCAAGTTGCAGTATGTCAATAGAATCTAAAATGTAGATAGATCCCCTTTCCCGTTGTCTGGGCTAGAGCCCTTTCTGCAGATTTCTGTGACCTCACAATCTCCTTTCCAGGGAAATCCAATGTGACCCATAGCATCTCAAGGGCCACCTGGCTAAGCAAACCCTATTTCTTAATCCCTTCTTGTGGTGATCGTTCCATCCCTACACTAGATCTGGCATTGATAGTGGCTTTTCTCTTCTGTGCCCAGATTGCGATAGGATATTTTTAATTCATATGGGTTCTTTGCACAAAGGACCAGCACACCACATCAAAGGGGATAGCAGGAATATAACAAATGTAACATATTAGTATTTCAGCAAGGCTTTTGATATAGTGCCCCATAAGAAGCTAATTAAAATTGGGTTAATGTCAGATGAAAAACACCATAGTATGTATTGGGAAGTTGTCAAAAAATAATGTCATTAAGGTTGGGATGTCAAAGTGGAGCATGGAAGGAGGATGTTCAATATTAGCATTTATATTTTTTAATATTTTTGATTAATTTTCACAAAGAACCAAAATAGTAAAAGGTAAATGATTTGCTGCTTGTATATGTTACCAAATGCTGCACATTTGACAGGATAACCAGTAAAATCATGCGGTTACCCAATTTGACAACTATCAAAGCTGCAAGAACGGACAATACAAAATCAGACAATATTACACAGATACAACATGTTAGAGTCGGGAGGGGGGGTAATAATAGTAATAAAAAAGATTTACACAAATTGGCAAAAAAGGGGAAGGAGGAAGCCAGCGAGTGGGCTGTAAGAAAGGGAAGAAGTGGAGAGCTCAGCTGGGATGGAAGCTTGACATGATAACTTTTCTAATAGTAACACAGCTAGAAGGATAGCAAACACCCACATCTGATAATCCACATGCATTTCTAGCTCCCATAATTTACAAGGGATATAGGAAAAAAGTAGAAAAAATACCAAGAGCAAAAAGGGATGGTAGAAGGGTTAGCAGGTAGGGCACAGGAAGAGACATTGAATGATCCACGAGAAAAGAAAAAGTCAGATTGTATAGATGTAATCTGGCTGTTAATCTCGGAAATTTGCTATGTGTTTCCCTTCTCTAGGCTGTGTTTCTGGGCGGTACGGATCTGGATGCAGGGAAACCTGCCCCCGCTGCACTAGCATCCTGCCTTGTAACAGTTTGACTGGGTTCTGTGATGATAAAACCATGTGTCGGTTGCCATTCACTCTAGCAAGCTGTGTGTCAAGTAAGTACTAAAAGGGGACACCTCAGAACACCCAGTTTTCTATTATGTTGCCTGGGTTTTAATCCACATAAAAATGAACTGGCTAGGATTAGGAGGGGTGTTGACAAGAGTCCTGAAATGATAGCCCATCTCTTTCATTTTACATGTCAGTCATTGAAACTAAATAGATGGGGTAATCGTTCCTTCTTGTGTGGACTGGTGCCCAGGAGTATGGCCCATGAAAGCCCTAGAGTGCGTTCTCGTCGGTGCTTGTGTCCTCTCCCTGCCTTGAGCTCCTGCAGACCACTACAAGTTTGAAATCTGTCTGGTTCATGAAAGAGGCCGTACAGATTATATTGGGTACTTAAATCTTCTGATAAGTCACAGAAAAGGTGGAGCAGCAGTGCAAGCCTTCCTCTGTTGTGCTAACAGTAAGTCTGAGTGCTAGTCTTCATGCCCGTTCAGTTCGTAACTTCTGAGACTACCAAGATGTAGCCAAGGATACCAGTGGGTGGTTTTACTTGTTGTCCCAGATTCTCTCCCTACAGCATCTCTTTTCTCCTTCCAGAATGGAGCTATGGGAACAGAATATAGCCTTGTTTCCCACAGCGTTGGGGTGGGTGGGATGGGGGAGTTCTCAATGGGTGTACAGCTGGCACAGCCAACCTCTCTGCCACCCTCCCTTACAGTCCTCAGTGTAAGGGAGGAGGAGGATGTGTGCCTGGAACTCCAACTGACAGACAGTCTCTTGGGGACTCTTGCTACCTTGCGTAAATTCAAGTAACCCTTACACGACTCTGAATGTGGCTAATCAGAGATTCATAGAAATGTAAGGCTGGAAGGGACCTCAAGAGGTCCTCCCCCCCTCCCCGGCACCGAGGCAGGACGAAGTAAACCTAGACTCCCTTTGATGTCTATTCCAGAGCTTAACTAATCTTATAATGAGAAAGATTTTCCTTTATTTCCTGGGTCTTTTATTTTTTTAATGATCATATAAATGCATATGTGTGATACATGCTTCTGCTTTCACCCAACAACTCCCAAGGCTGAATATTAAGATTTTTTATTTGGCTTGCAATAGTGTCTGTGCAGAGAAAGACAGTCCCAGCTTTGGGAAACATATGTTCTTAAAAACAAAGGATCAGAGAAAGGGATATAACATTAAAAAAACAGTGTTCAGAGTGATATTAGACCAGTGATGATGACTAAGATAAATGTTGTGCTGACTGGGGTATACTTAATTGCTGTAGGCCTAAGAAAATCATATAGAGGAACCATATGGAAGAATGCTTTCGCTTTGGGTCAGCACTTCTTAAAAATGCACTGTTCATAGCAAAATTTGTCTGTGTGGACATTATAAACAGAAACAACTATAGATTAATGCACCTGCATTATAGCAATGTTCCCATGCACATAATGGTCCAAGAGTAATGGGCTACATCATAAGAGTTATTTAAATCATGATCTTGAAGTTCAGGGCTGTGGGAGGAACAGCTTGATTTTCCTTTAAGCAGCAAGTTAATCTAATTTGCATCCCTCTAACACCTCTTCATTCCAAAGAATAAAGTACTAACACATGTATTGGAGTCTAATACAATGGTATTTGGTGCTGAAGGCAGAAAAATAGGACCTGGTTTTCCTCTCAAATACAGGTAACTGCATTGAAGCCACTGGGATTCCATCAGTGTAAAACTGACCTGAGAGGAGTACCATGGATTCTTAGTGCTTCATAAATGCCACAGAATATGTATAGCTTCATGGAGATGCTGCCACTTTTGGAGTGGAGGGAAGCAGTTGAGCTGACATTTGGCACAGGGCACACAGTTCAAGAGCGACGGGAAGGGAAATTTTGGCTAAGTACATCAAGGCAAACCTCAGCTTGAAATTGAGAGACCCCGTATATTGTAGAGATTACAGATTGCATCACTGGACACACAGGTGACTAATTTGCCTGTGCAGTAACAGAAATTGCACACTCAAGCGCTCATCCTGCAAACACTTATGCACATGAGAAACTTTCCAAGATCAGGGCCTTATTGTAGGTGTTAAAATTGTACAGATGTGTGCCCATTCATCCACTTTGTGCACATAAATATAATTGTGCATAGAAATATAGATAAACAGTTGTTCATATGGCTCTCTGGTCTATTCTCTATCCATGCACTATCCTATTGATGAGGATCCAGGGAAATTTACTTTATCGCATCCAATTTTTAAAAAAATGATGTAAGCTTGGGAAGGCTCAGGAGCTTATGTACTTTCCCTCATACCTGAACTTCTAAATTTTCAAAGTGCCCCCATAGGATCTCATTGTGCAGCCCCGGTTAAATTCAAAGGGACTCGTGCAGAAGATGAATTATTCACACACACACAACCTCCTCTCCATGCAAAATGCCAGTGTAAGGCATACACATCACCTAACTCACATCACTGTAATAGGGGATAAGTAAGACTTGAATGGTACATAGGCCTTGTACCGGCCTTCTCTGCAGAGAGGAATTTACCCCCAGAATAAATTACTGGCAGTTTTGTGAACGCAAAGAACGTTGTTTTTGACATAACAGAGATCAATGCTGTGGCTTTGTTTGTTGTTTTTTTTAAAGCCACAATCAGCATACAATGTCCAGATGAGGCCGGGTGGCGCTACTGGAACAGGTACTGTTACTATATCTCACTCACTAAAGAGAAATCCTGGAAGGATGCCAATTCCACCTGCAGTCGATACAGAGGTGCTGAACTTGTTTGGTTTGAAAGCCCGGAAGAACTGGTACAGTTATTAATGTCACAGCTTTTCTTCTCTTCATGGGTTTTTGGCCTAGGCTGACAGAACTTCTGGAAGGGTGACACTATTCAGGTGTTATGGCAGGGGCTGGACATCTGGAAGTTCCATCAACGTTTATGTGGAGCTGTAGGCACCACAGGAAGGTTTTTGGATCAGAAGTGTTTGCTGTATCAAGCATTCAAGGAATTGGCTTGATCTCAGTGGACTTTTTCTGGCATGAAACGCCAGCAGATTTGTACTCAGATAATCTAGTTTCCTTCTCTTTTAATAATAATTGTCCTGTTTCATTTTGATAAAAACGGTAAAACCACAGACACTGTTTTTCTTTTTTGTTTCTGAAAACTTTTGTATACAGAATTGGATTAAATCATCTCTGTATGTACCCACATGGACAGGGTTGCAAGATATAAACCAAGATGGTATCTGGGCCTGGGCACATGAAGATAATGCATCTAGTGTATTGAAATGGTTTGTATATGAAGCAATCTATATATATCTAACATATATATGTTGTGGTTACATATATAGTGTGGTTGTGATCTGAAACCTTATCAAAACAATAATGAGATCCAAAAATATTTACAATTTTATTAGCTTAGACATATTGTTAATGTCCAAATATTCAGGTAGGAGTCATCTAGTCCATTCCACTCTGTGCGGGAAAATATTCATAGGCTATTTCATACACTATTTATATATAAATAAGACGAGGAAAACTTTGTAGCACCTTGGAGACTAACCAGTTTATTTCAGCATATGCTGAAATAAGTTTTGAAACAGAAAAACTTCCAAAACAGACTCCAATGAGGAACTGAGGAACTGGAATTAATTTTCAAATTGGACACAATAAACCAAGGGCTAATTAGAACTTGCGAATGGTTCTCTCATTACACTAATTGATTGCATTTCCCTAGTTAATTTACCTTCAATAGGTGTTATCGCCTGCCAGACACAGATATCCATGTCAAAAGGTATTTTTTTCTCCGGCTGATAATGGCCCATCCAAATTAAACAGACTCTTAGAATTGGTATGCTAATGTACAACTCTTTTTTGCTTTCTGTGTGTATAAATGCATCTTACTTCTGTTCCATTCTATGCATCCGATGAAGTGGGCTATAGCCCACGAAAGCTTATGCTGAAATAAACTGGTTAGTCTCTCAGGTGCTACAAAGTCTTCCTCTTCTTATTTACGGATACAGACTAACACAGCTGCTAATCTTAAACCTATTTATATATAAAATATATAGAGAATATACCAGTACAGTATGTATAGAATATAGCATTCACAGAATATTTTACAATCTCCTTAGGAAACCAAATTCAGTTCTCTCTCACTTCATCATAAACTGACTTGAATGGAGTAATTCCAGATTTACACAGATGAAGGGCAGACACTGACTCGGGTCTTTATCTAGTCTTTCTCTGAATACACCTGATTGATGTTAATTCTTTAACCTTTCCTATCGGCTATTCCATTGTCTTACATTATAAAATGTTTCTTCCTTTTTATTGTTTAAAAAAACCCTCTCCGTTTATTGGGCTTTCAACATATTGATACTTACATAGCTGTCATGCTCTGTAGTAAAGTAGACTTAATTTTCTGAAATCCTGGTTTAAATTGTAGTGACTCCATTGGCTGCTAATAAGAATTCTCCTCTCTCTTATTGCTGTGCTTTTTGTTAATCCCAGGCAGGCACTTGCAGACAATTATCACATTCACTTTTAGTCATATGTTTTCCTGGTCCTGTGGTTTTCTATACCTTTTATCATTGGCATTGTCCTACTTGGGGTGGTTCCGTTTACTGACATTTTTAAGTTAGATGCTCGTTACACACAAAAGTAACAATCCCCCTGAGTTGTTTTTGTTTTTCACAACAGGCTAACTTTCAAAAAGAGAAGCAGATGGCTGAGATGTGTTGAAATGGTATCTGGCAAAGCAGTCGCTGCAGCAGACTGCAGGAGAGCCAAGAAATGGGTGTGCAAGAAGCCAGCAGAACCAGGTTAGAAATCTGATTTGTATTCACTGAGGGATTCACCTCCATACAGGCGGCCAGTATGGAGGATTTCAATAGGTATTAAATGGTGCATAGGTCTTGGGCTGGCTCTCTGCACTTGGGTGGCATCAAAGGCCATCAAAAGTTTCAGAACACAGTTTTAAAAATATAGGCTCAGAGGGAGAGATGACATATTACATGCGAGTATGCATGAATATGGGTGAATACATACAGATTGTCCTCTGATATTTTGAGACACCTGAAGTTACATAGAAAAAGTGTTGTTCACAATACTGTGTGGTGCTTTAGACAAATAACCCCCATTGACTTATATATGCTGGCTATGAAGAAATGCAGAAAAGTATCTCTTGTTTCATTGTCAGCAGACAATTTATAGTAACGGATATTTTATTCCTGTTCAAATGATCAATTTTGCATAATTTCTCTTGAGTTAATTAATGATCTTGAGGTACTCCACTGGTAATGACATTGCTTAGCCATTTCATTAAAAACATTCAGAAGGTGACTGGAGGATATGTAGAAATATACAAAGTAATACATTCGCATGTACACATATGCATATATATTCAGCATAGTTTCCAGCAGTAAGTGTTCATGTAAGCATTATGGACGTTTTTCAGAGTTGGTGTTAAATTTATTTTTAAGCTTGTGATTTTGAATACTATGGATGGTTTTGTGAAGATTATATATATATATATATATATTATATATATATATATATATATATATAATATATATATATATATATGTATATGTTAATCAGTAATGATGAGTTAATGTCTTGTACTATAGCACTGTTTTGCTAAATCAGTTAAACCTTTTTCCTCGCCCTTTCAGATCTTGATTTGTTCATAAGCATCTGGGATGCAGTGGTGACCTTGCCAACTGCAGTAGTATCAACTAAATTCACTAACCACACAATGGCCAGACAAATCTGTGTAATGAAGCGGTCCAGATGCATTGGCTACGTGTTATGGCAAGACAGTTATTTCCTAATACATGACTCTGAACTAGTTATCGGTGGATTTGCACAAAGCGCAACATACTTAAAATCAGGTAGTGTCCATTATTTAGAGGTGTCTTTTCAAGAGATATTAGAATGGATACAGCGTATCAATAAACTTTGTCCCTAATAAAATATTACAGCTTCCGTTAGAGGTTTTTCACTATGAAGTTTATGTGGATATTCTGCTCTGTAATAAGTGTATTTAGGTTTCTGAAATCCTATTTTGTCTTAAATTTTAGTGACCCCTAGCTAGAAATTCTAAGCCCTTCACATATGTTAGACCTGAGAAGCAATTATTCAGGATAGTTACCGGCAATGAGTGTCCATGTAACCATTATAGAAGTTTTTCAGGATTTTAATTTCTTTCTAAGCTTGTGATTTTGGATACTACGGACCATCTTGTGAAAAGAAATGCCCAGATTGCTACTGGGACAAGCCATGCAATAGCATATCTGGAAAGTGTGAGGATGCTGCAGTTTGTGCTGAGCCAGAGGACGTAGGTGTCTGTAATTTAGGTAAATTAATTTTTTTAAAAAGTCAGATCTGTCTGAATTGAAAGTTGAGAATTCCTTCAGTCAAGGAGAAAGTATTTATAAATAAAAAAAGCACTCTTCACCCTGAACACTATGGTGGAATCCAACATGTATACTGATTTCTCATTTTTATGGCATATGATTCTTATATGAAGCCAAATAATGTTACCCTATTCTGTAGCTCTTTCTAAATTCTACAGCAAAGCTCCTTCACTGCACAAAAGGCCAGATTCTGTTCTTGCCTTCTCTGGTGTAAATGTCTAGTAACTCCTTTAAAGTCGGTGCAATTAGTTCAGATTGACACTAGTATAACAGAATGAAATTTGGATGATTTACTCCCTCTACAAGCCTCTTCACTTTACTGAGATTATGCAGGGCTGCGTTTCATTTTCTCCTGCAGAGAGTGATTTGCAAAACTCAGAAGGGAGATGGCACTTCTCACTTGTGATGTCTGCAGAATAAAATGTTTATATTGCGCTACATATATACTGCAAGAATGAGTCATTAATTTCTCAGGGGAAAAACATTAAAAATTGAATATGCAAAACCAAAGGGATGCTCTTAAGACTGATAAACCTGACATGAGTATGTGAGTTCCTAGGCTCCTTCCTTTGCTATCCTATCTCTGTGAAACCCCCCCCCCCCTTTTTTTTTTTGGTGGACAGTTAAGATGCTGAGATTCACATTCACATACCTTGTCTGCTCATAAGGATGTTGCACATTTCAATTCATATATATCCCAGGTACCTTACCTGCACCTCTGAGTATAGAGAGCAGAGAGAGGTAGGGTGATGTGAAGTTCTGGGGCCTTGTTGATTGTTTTAATTTTGCTTATGATCTAAAATGTTGTTGCCATCCTCTGGGGTGAAATTCACCCCTGTGCAGCGGGCTAGCTGAAGGCAATTGCACCATGAGAGTCCCACCTCTGTTCTCAAACTCAGGCATAAGTGAGACTTATCTGGTGCAGTGACTTAAAGCTGGCTCTGCACAGGAGTGAATTTTGCCTTTGGGTAGCAGAGAACACCACATTTTCAGCAGGCCTCCAATAAAGAAAAATGTGTTGGTACATGTATTTGCATACTCACTAAAGGGGCATTTGCATGTGTACCGACTATGTTTGCACAAGCAAATGGATATTTTTGTGCGTAAATATGGAAATAGCTGCCATATAGAAGAAACTAACTGAAAGTGTTCCCGGAAGAAGAGAAACATTTATCAGTCCCCCCCTCTTTATTCTGAAAATGGTCCCATCACAAAATATAAAAATGCCGGTAGAACAGAAACAATTGTATGATGATAGGGCATGAGAAGCTAAATTTTACAGGAAACAGCTTCTTAATTGGAAAAGAAAGCTGTTATATAGTATTTTTCTCTTCTCTTTCAATGATATCAGGCAAGTACAGCTTGAAATGTCCTCTTGGGCTTGGCTGGTGGTACTGGAATGGACGTTGTTACTTTATAGAAAGGAATAGAACTCTGAGTTGGATGGAGGCCAGGCTGTTTTGCAGCCATTTTAAAACAACGAGTCTGTTGCAGCTGGAATCGTTGGCTGAAAAGGTTTGATGTTATAAAAGACTACGAATGGTTTTTCTCCTTCTCCCTGACTTTTGTTTACTCGTTTGTGGTTAATACAATGGGACCTAACCAGAATTTAATCATAGACATGTAGGGCAGGAAGGGACCTTGAGAGATCATTTGGTCCAGCCCTGCTGAAACAGGGCCCAAGTATACCTACACCATCCCTGACAGGTATCTGTCTTAATTTGTTCTTAGAAACCTCCAGTGATGGGCTTCCACAACTTCCCTGGGAAGCCTATTCCAGAGTTTAACTACACTTATCATTATAAAGATTTTTCCTAATATCTAACCTAAACCTGTGTTGTTGCAGATTAATCCCATTACTACTTGTCGTACCGTCAGTGAAAATGGAGAATGACTGATCACTATCCTTTTTAGAGTAGCCCTTAATGTACTTGAAGGCCGTTACCAGATCGCCCCTCAGTCTTCTTTTTGCAAGACTAAACATGCCCAGTTTCTTTACCATTTCCTCATAGGTCAGGTTTTGTAAACTTTTTACAGTTTTTGTTGTTCTCTCCATTTCTCCACATCTTTCTTAATGTGGCACCTAAAACTGTACACAACTGAAAGTGATATTGTGACAGGGTTAACAACTTACCACCTGGGATTTGGACAATATCAAACTATTTGAAGGACATAAAAACTGCTAGTAAAATACACAAAGTTTTGTTTGTCAGTTTCTAATGTAGTATGTATTGTCACTTTACAGGGCTGGCTACAACAGATGATAAAACAGCCCACATGGATAGGAATGAAATGGGAAACATCGGCATCTGAGTGGCAATGGGCAGATGGATCAAGAGTAAACACAGCTATGAACTGGTAGCCTTTTCTAACTTGATTTTTTTATGAATGAAAATGAGTACAGAGTTTGTAGGTTATTCACTTTACAGCTCTATTACTTGTAGTCACTAACAGTTTTGAATGATTGACTCATTATTCTGTTGTTTATATCATGCTAAATTAAACAGCTTATATGTCATGGCCTTAAACAAGTAGATAATTCCTTCCAAATGTTAATGTATTTGTTATAATGTTTTTATTTTGAACATTTGGATTAATAATCACACTTATTGTAAGAATTTAAATACTTCAGTGACCACATCTGTGTACAAGCAATTAAAAGTATTATAGTGTGGACACATTAAATGCATTTAGATAAGTCCCTGATGCTGTTTTGTCCACAGTATAGCGTAATGGCTTTTATAAACTGTAGCTGTGTTTTCATCTTCCTTGGATAAAGGAAGATAGTAGTGCAGGTGATGAAGATAGTGGTGCAGGTGATCATGGTCTCCGCTTATATCCCAGTGTGTGAGTTAGGGCCCATGACATTTGGCTTGTGGAAGAATCCAGGGTTTGGAGCATAACTCTTGAAAATCCAATGAGAGCACAGAATCAGCTGTTCAGAAGCCTCGTGCCTCTGGGTCTGCCCCGGTTCCCATGACAGCAGGACTGTCCATTTGGTACCTGCCTCCTGCACCTGGGACACTTTCATTGTGTCTAACTTTCATTGATTTCCATAGATTGATTTTCCGCGCAGAGCCAGACACGCTGCCCTGTGGGAGCGCGCATCCCCGCCCCCCAGAGTGCTGTGCGTGTGGTGGCATAGCTCCTGGGGAAGAGGGAAGGCAGGGGAGGGGCCAGGGGCAGCCTCCCCAGCCGGGGGGGCCAGATGGGACGGTCCCACCGGCCATAGTTTGCCCACCCCTGAGATAGGGGCTCCCCAGGAAAGTTAATATTGACAGTGCCCTTTGCCACTATTAACTTTCCTCTTCTGTTTCTGCTGAGTGCAGGGGAGTGATATGTTCTTCGCATCCATCCCCTTCTGAAACCCTGATATTTAACTTCGTCATGTTGCATGTGTGGTATTTTTTATTCCTGTTTTTCTGGCCAACAGTGTAGTACTATGTGTATATATAAAACCTTTTTGCGTTGTAAATTGTACCATACAGCATCAATTGTACAAATTTTGTTTATCTACTACATGGGAAGCCTGACCCTTTGCACTAGAAGTCTTAACCTTTGTGGGGTTTGTTCTGGTCCAGCTATGCAGCTAAGTTACTGCAGTAATATTGAAGGATTTCTTTTACATTTATTATTAAGTGTAGTTTGAATTTTGCTTTCATTTCAGGTTAAACGTACATAGCAATGCAACTGCAAACTGTGTTTTTCTTCAGCATAATAAAGAAGCTTTAGAAGCAGCTAGTTGCCTTTTAAAATATCATTTTGTGTGTAAAAGAAATGAAGGTAAGTAACAGGATAACTTTTCTGTTCAGTCCTTGCATTTCTCGAACATAAGAAAGGCCATACTGGGTCAGACCAATGGTTCATCTATCCCAGTATCCTGTCTACCAACAGCGGCCAATGCCAGGTGCTCCGGAGTGAATGAACCTAACAGGTAATGATCAAGTGATCTCTCTCCTGCCATCCATCACCCCCCTCTGACAAACAGAGGCAAGGGACACCATTTCTTACTCATCCTGGCTAATAGCCATTAATGGACTTAACCTCCATGAATTTATCTAGTTCTCTTTTAAACCCTGTTATAGTCCTAGCCTTTACAGCCTCCTCAGGCAAGGAGTTCCACAGGTTGACTGTGCGCTGTGTGAAGAACTTCCTTTTATTTGTTTTAAACCTGCTGCCCACTAATTTCATTGGGTGGCCGCTTGTTCTTATATTATGGGAACAAATAAATAACTTTTCCTTATTCACTTTCTCCTTACCACTCATAATTTTATATACCTCTATCATATCCCCCCTTAGTCTCCTCCTTTTCCAAGCTAAAAACCAACCTCTTTAATCTCTCCTCATATGGGACCCGTTCCAACCCCCTAATCATTTTAGTTGCTGTTCTTTCATTTATTCTTTTGCTTCTGCCCATTGTTTTTATTACAAATGGTTCAGTATTTTTAATGAACTTATTCCACATGTAAACACAGATTTTATTTGTTTCATTTGTTTGCATAGATTTTTAGAAAATGTTCTTATCCTTTCTCTCATACAGCTGTGATTCTGTGAAGGATACTTCACTTCGAGAATCTTTATCAGCAGTGTGGGACACTTGAATGTGGTATAGACTATCTGTTTGAAAAGGGTGATGCTGAGTCCATGAACAACAACAGGCCTGATTTTCTTCACATGCTCGTGTAATTCAGTTGAATTTAGCACAGTCACTGTCCAGTTACACTGGTCTAAGTAAGATCAAAATCAGGCCCAACGCATTCACAATTGCACTGTCTTTCAGGGGTGTTGTGAGAATAAGTCCATAAGTAATAGGAAGGCAATCAGATATTATCTATGAAAATTAAGGCAGTAATAGGTAACTATCCTTTATAATTTTCTGGAGACAACTGGGAGTGTTGAGAAACTGCTGCAGGGTATCTAAATTTGAAAATCCTTCCTATGTTGGGATGGGGATAAGTATGTCTGACATTTAATTCTGAGATTTTTTCCTTCTCTTTCAGCTGAAGACATGTTCCAGTTTTATGCAGGCCACATAATAACACAAAGACAAAATGTGTTGCCAAAAGTATATTTTTCTCCTGAATCTGCGGAAAATGCATGCCTGTATGAGAAAACACACTGTACTGGAGTAGTCCTTTCACAGAAACGGTATCATTTGGTTAGCGGGAAAGAGGTATTTAGAAGCTCTAATAAAGCTGACGCATTATATCTTAAAACTGGTAAGTATTTAGTATATATATTTCTAGTTATACTCCAGACTTCGTTAGTACTTCTTACTTTATTATATCAGACTACCTTACAACAATCAATTAACTAAAATACAAATTAAACTCTGTGTGTCCTCTTTTAAAGGATATATCCTGTGTTTGGTCTCCCATTGCTTTTGTCCATCAAAAATTCCCCAGATATAAAATGCTCTTCAGAATAACTACTCTCCGCCAAAACAGGAGAGCTGGTTTACTTTTTAAAGACACATTCTTACCTCATGAGTCAGGTCTTCAGGTACAACTTTGCCACCATGTGAAGGGAAGGGGTGACACTTGGCTCTTGCGATATTTTTGCACTGCAGTGCTGAGCATTTGGGGTCATTTTAGACTCCCTGCGCAAGTTAGATCAATTTTGGAGCTTTTTAAATTTGTGCCAGAAGGCCAGGCCCATGATCCAGTGTGCAGCATATTCTGGGTCACTCAGTGTGTTAAGGGTGAAGAGTGGGTGCATAAATTCATGCTGGCTATGTGCCACCTGAGTATTCCCCGACCCACTGCTGTCCGAGCAGCCCTCCATCCTCGTTGTGCTGCTGCAGTGGTACATAGGAGGTAGATCAACAGCTGAGAATCGGATCTCAGAACTGAGAAGGAAGAGTGCTCTTAGAAACACAGGAAATGGATCAGTTTTTCTCTGATACACTGGTGTAAACATGGAGTAATTCCATGACTTCACAGGAGTTACTCCTGGCTTCCTTGTGTAAATGGGAACCAGGCCCTATATGTCTATAGAAGCATAGACTGAACGTAAAACTAAATATGCCCCAGTGAATAGAGAGACACAGTTGTAGTGTAAATAGACACTAGTGCCACATTTAACATAAAAGCTAAAATTACTCTTTGCAAAACTTATCTTTTTCCTTTAAGGGTGTTGTGGGAATGGGCTGAGGTAGGTGTATTTTGGGGCAGACCTCTATTGATGTATGGGTGACTTGACTTTATGGGGGTAGGTGCCCAGATCACTGGATATGAGCCTGTATTGTATTTTTAAAATGGAATATATTTTAAAATGACATTTTGTTTTCTCTGAATAGAGGAAATGAACGAGGGATGGAATATTCTCTGCACTCTGTCATTTAACTCTGGAACTTTCTTTTGAGTCTGCCGGCCAGGTTACTATGGTTCCGATTGTCAAGCCACTTGCCATCCGTGCACCAATGGTTTTCCTTGCAGTGGTGTTACTGGACATTGCGTAGGCACTGCCAGCATTACTTGCAGTTTACAGTCTCAGGATCCACAATGCTCTCCTAGCGCAGGTACAGAAAGCATCAGTTTGGAAATTCATATCCTTGTATTTATTGAGGTCCCGTTGGATCTTTTATTTCCGAAGTCAGGTACCATAACAATTTGTGGTGTTCAGTTTCTAGGCATTTGTGCCCCCAGAGGCCTGGATGGCATTATTTTCTAAAGGCGTGTTACTATGTGGAAGATACTAAAACTAAAACGTGGACTGAGGCCAGGAGTGTATGTCAGAACTTTAAGGAGACAGACCTTGCTAAAATTACAAACAGTGCAGAAAAGGTACTTCGTCGAGTTTCTCACTTGGCAGATTTCAAATTGGGGGATTTTGTAATTGTGTGAGGATTTTTGTTTTGCTTTAGACAGAAGATGCAATAGGGAATGCACTGTGTGCTGTATTTCCAGCCGTATAACTAGAGATGTGGAATGATTGTGCTTTCTGATTCAGTAGACTGAGCCACACTCAGTACATCTGAGGAAAAAATGGCCCCAGCTGGCTCTGAGGGTGACTCTGAGTTATGCCAGCTGCAAAGATCCCACAAGCAACTGTATTGATGAGCTCAGGAGCATGTCATGTCCCCAGTGCTTTGTAGCTGAAGTGGCTGGGGAGTGTGGGACCTGCAGAGTTGGGGAACTCAGTGGGCTCAGCCACACAAAAGTAAAAACTAGACACTTAATAAAAATGATCAAGAGCCAAATGGTTTGAATCACTCTGGTAACTGGACAAAGGATCTTACATGTTGATGAATGAACAGCAAAATAGATAAAAGAGGCCTAATAACAAGTTTGAATGGATTTCTTTTGCGTTTTAGGCTTGGATACAGTTTAAAGGGGAGAACAGCTGGATAGGTTTGACCTATAAGAAAGAAGACTTCAGATATGTGTGGGTCGATGGCACATCTGCACGGGCTGAAAGTGCATGGTGAGATTAAGTTTTGACAGATGCTGTTGTTTTAATAGGACAATAGCAGTTAGAGAGAACCTGCTAGAGAAAACCATTGAGCCCATCCTACTCAAGGCTGGATACAGATCCTCAACAGAGGACCTCTTGGGTACTAAACCAGTACCATGCTCGAAGCTACAGTTTCCTTAAATAAAAATGTTATGCGTGCCTTCAAATCTGGGGATGCTGTAGTTGACCTCATTGGCTTTTCTATTTCTCTTGGCAGGGTTGTGAAACGTAACAGGAGGCATACTCTCACTAAAGAAGACTGTGTGGTTGCCTTCAAGCAATACCTTACCCTGACAGATTGTTACTCTCTGAGAAAGTGGATATGTAAAAGAGAGGGAGGTAAACTTATCACATCTGTGGCTTAGAGCCCTAATTTAGGACTCAGTTGTCTGTGTGTAAGGATGGGAGAAGAGTTCTGCTGCCCAAACGGGAGAGCCTGGAAAAATGGAAATTGTGTCCGGACCTTGAAGAGAACATGGAGGTGGAGAGCTTGCCTGTCTCTCTTTTCTCTGCACAGTTTGGCCTTTAATTTTAAGATTTTATGAAGTAAACCTGTAGGGCCCGATTCCTCAGTCTGTCTGATTATGTGCCAGAGTTGTTTCACTGAGTTCACTGTAAGTAAAAGGATCAGCCTGATTCACCATTTCAGTGTACAGCAGTTGAACACCGGAGTATCTCTACTGAAATCATTCAGACTGGTCCATGACTCTGAATTGGGTCCATGACCCTTGGTCCATGACCCTGAATTGTAGGATTGTATGAAGTAAACCTATAGGAGTAAACCTCAGTGGAGTTACACTGGGGTAAAATTGAACCAACATACTGGGCCCTGAAAGTTTATTTCATATAATTTTAAAATTAAGGGCTAGATTGTGCACGTAGTGAGGAGACCAATTTGATTCGCAGTGGAGTGATGTCATGTTAAAGTGGAGCAGTGAAATGGTAAATTAGGATCAGCATTTGCTTTTGCTTTCTCTGGCAACTTAGCTCTTTAGGAACCTGATTTTTCAGAAGTACGGAACACTTGGGCCTGGGCTACACTAGTGGGGGGGTGGGGGGTGGGTTTCGAACTAAGGTACGCAACTTCAGCTACACTATTCGCGTGGTTGAAGTTAAAGTATCTTAGTTTGACTTACCTGGCCATCCCCATGGCGGCGGGTCGACCATGGCGGCTCCCCCGTCGACTCCGCTTACTCCCCTTGTGGAGCTGGAGTTCCGGAGTCGATGGGAGCGGTTTTGGGGATTGATTTATCACATCTAGGCGAGATGCGATAAATCGATCCCTGATCCCTGATCCCTGATACATCGGCGGGTAGTGTAGGGCTACCCTTGCATTTTGACTTGAATTAAAACAATACCTCTGAAAATCCAGAGCTAAGGAACTCGCTAAGATTCATTTATGTCCTTTTGGTCCCAGCGGAGATCTTTAGCACCATAACTTAGGCCAAGTCTAACCTGGAAACTTTTGTTATAGTAGTATTGGTTAGGGGTGTGATTTTTTTTAAACAACATTTCTATACTGGGAAATGCCCTACAGTAGATGCGGTTACACTGGCATGAAAGCACTCTTGCTGTTATAACCTGTTTTGCGCAGGGAACCAGTATCAGCTATACCAGCATATCAGCAAGAGCACTTTTTTGTGAGCGTAGACAGTGTCTACACTAGAAGGATTTGCCAGTATAGCCAGGCCAGCAAACCTTTATTGTGCAACCTGCCCCCACTTTAGCAAAGTGATTCACCATATGGGTAGAAAGAAGTAACAGTTGTGGAACTGATGAAATTTTGTGTTCACATACATATACGTGCTCGCAGTCCTAAAGAAGCTTAGTACCCTTAGTACCCTACTGATGCAGCATCTGGCTGAGAAGGTGGGATTTTAACAATTTTGCATCTGTTGTTTGGGAAAGAAATGTAGAGGAGAAAGTTTTGGGGATAAGAAAGTTATCCAAATGAAGGATGGGATCGCTGCAGACCTTTGGTCAAAGCAGCAGCTCCGGCCTGCTGTACCCTCTCTTGTTGTCCCATGGGTCTGTACATTGTGTGACTTTTCTTGCCCACCTAACACCTTTCCCTTCACCCACTCCTGCTGCGGACTTCAGTGCCATGAGGGGTGTGTGGAGTCTTCTGAATTGCCCTCCTTATTCATTTATGCTACTTAGACTGTGAGCTCTTTGGGAAGGGACTGTCTTTGTGTTGTGTGTGTGTTTGCACAGCACTTGGCACAGGGGGATCCTAGTGTGCTACAGCAGTGCAAATAATAAATAATAATAATAATGCATTCGGTGACTTCTGACGCTGTGAGGGAGCCATAGAATTTGATCCTACATGTGTGGGGAAGAGCTATTCTGGGGAGGTTTGCAGTTTATCTTTCCTGCCGTGGCCCATCCCATATTTTCTGAATTTTATTTTATACCATCATCCATTTTATTTCTTTTCTGTTAATTTTTGCAGATGTCAATCTCTTTACAATGCACGAAGGGAGAGCTTTGTACTCCCCTTACGTACCAACATCAAATATATATAACACCTTAAAGAAAGCAACAGATACCTGCTCAGTGCTCCAGACTTGCACTGGGATAGTGGCAATGGGGGAGTACTACATTCTACACAGTGGGATGGAATTGTATAACAGCAGGAACAGTAGCGTGAAATCCTTTATCAAGTCAGGTATGTCAAGTGTTTTAGAGCTTAGTACCCCCAACCCATCCTAGATGAGGGGGAGGTTGGAGTGGGGTTTTTTGTTCATTGTTCTTTTAAAACATTTTGAACTGAAAACAGAAGACAAATGTAAAACAGCTGTAGAATTTTAGGGAGAGGATGTGAGTCATGCCTAGCAGAAAAATTGAAGGCTCACTTCATCTTTGTTAACAAAAGTGAAAGAGGTAGAAGGATGCTGCTCGTCTAGATGAGCAATCAGGCTGCCTACTCCCAAAAGCATCAACTAAAATTAGCTAGCAGAAAACACTAATGAAAGATCTAAAAATCAAGGTTTTCAATGCTGTCGCTGCTTTAATACAGAGGAAACTAATACTGAGAAGTGTTAATCATTTCCTTCCTCTACTCTGCATGTGAAATCTGCTAGCCATGTGCCATGCTCTTGAACCTTTTTTCTATGAGCATATATATCTCTCAGTATATATAATTATATCGACCTGTTTTCTTTCAAACACTAGCAAGAAGCAGCCTTGTCATTGCTGCTGGGTCAAGACTTTTGTACACTGAGCTACCTTTTCACTTAAAGGCAGATATTTTGGAAAGCTCTGAGTGGGAACTAATATTTTCACAATAATTTATCATGGGGAGGGCTTTCTTTCCGCCCATCCCCCTTACCTGACATCTTGCTTGTGTTTTGCATTAGAAGATGTAATCACCAGCCAAGGTCCCAGAAGGCACACTCTTCATTTCCCAAAGTAAACTTTTACTTTGGCAGCTGTTCATCTCTGTTGTACTTGGCTTGTTCACTTTTCACAGATTGCAGCTCTGGAAGATTTGGGCTTCTGTGCGAATTTAAGTGTCCACTATGCCAGCAGGGTCTGGGCTGCAATCCATACACCGGGCTGTGTGGTGACACTGTGTTTTGCAGTAAGGAGAATAGTCCCATCCCTTGTGGAAAAGGTGAGCCTGTTTAACATCCATAGGAGAGAAGAGGAAAACTGTGACTATACACAGGACCTATTTGTGCACATTCTTGTCTCTGTATTCATGTATTATGTCATCACCATTTGCAGCACCTCTAAACACAATGGTGATGCTCTAGATTTACACTAGTGTAAGTGGGGTGAGGAACTCCATTAGAGTCGTTAAACTGACACAATATATAACTCCTAACCTTCAGGAGGTTTAGATCAGACCTTCAGATTAGACCTTCTTACCGTGCTGTGTGCAGGAACTCTACAAGCTAGGTTGCAGCTCTGTTCCATTTTAAAAGAAACTTTTCAGTTTTAAACAAATAGGAAAATCCCCATATTGTTGATTTTTATTCACTGTGCTGGAAAGGAAAGTGAAATTCGCCACTCTCTGAGGCAGTTTTGAGAAACTTGTCTGAGTCAGCTGATTGTAATTTAAAATATTTCTGTTGGTCAGTGAGTAAGTCAGAGGTGTTTAGATATCTGAACTCCTATCCAAATTTTGGAAATGGTCCCGGTTATAGCTACAAAACCAGAGATCTGATACCCAGAACCTATGGGGTGTTTGAATCCAGATTTTGTGGCTTGAGCCCTTGTCTGATGTGATCTTCCTAGTATTTTACAAGTATTAAAAGCTCTAAGAGATCCTTATACTGAACAGATTGTATAAGAGCAGTCTTAAACATCCTACGCCATAGTGATCCTTCCATTCAGTCAGTGGAGCTATATCCGGGATGAAACCAGCCCCACACATGTGTACGCTGTGATTTTTAGGGTCCATATTTGGTGGCACGTGCCCAGTTCAAGATGGGTGGCATTACTGGCAAGGCAGCTGTTACTATATCCACACAGCAAAGAGACAGACCTGGATACAAGCAAGAGACCTGTGCAGGCGTTACAGGGACACAGATCTTCTGTGGCTGACAAGTCCTGGGGAAAAGGTAAACTAGAATGTCAGTGAAGGGTATGTGTCCAATGTATGTCCTTACCTTTGCAAATCTTAGTTCCCCAAAGGCTTTGGGACTATATCTAGAGTGTGAGGCAGGGCGGTGGGTGCCTACAGCTGCAGATTTGGAGAGGTTTTGCATTTTCTTGTGTGATTCTCTTCCTGAGTCTTTTATAATTATAGGTTGATATTCTGCAGAATTTCTGGTTTGAGAGACCGGGATACTTTTTTAAAAACAGGTCTAACTTAAATTTCAAGGGGAGTGAAGGTTAAATGTAATTAAATTTTAGTTTATGCTGGCTATCCTAGTTACTTATATGGCCCTCATTATCACTGTATCTGAGCACCTTACAGTCTGTAATGTATTTATCCACACAACACTGCTGTGTGACAGGGCAGTGCTGTTTATCCCCATTTTACAGATGGGGAACTGAGGCACAGAGTGGCTAAGTAACTTGTCCAAGATCATACAGGAAGTCTGTGGAAGAGCAAGGACTTGAACCAAGTTCCCTAAGTCACGTACATGTGTCCTAACCAGTGGACTGTTCTTCCTTTCTGTCATTACAGCAACACTTTGGGTTAAATAAAAGCCACCTGAAAGAATTATGGGCTGTACTCCCTCCTAGATTTTGTTGTTGGAACCAAGCCTTCAGATAGCAGGTGGTGAAAAGTGCACCCACTGGAGTTATATAGTGGTATAAACTGCCGACAACTCCTGTTTCACCATGGGGTCTATAATGAGTCTAGAGAGTGAGTGAGGCTGGTTGGAGAGACGTGGCTGAGGGTACCCCACAGATGTAATGATTCTGCTCAGCTCCTGTGAAGCCGTGGTTATAACGTAAAGCTTTTGTTGTTAGAGACCCTGCAGAAGGCTTGTTAGAGACCCTGCAGACCTGGTCTGCCTGGTCTTTCCTGAGGTAAATCTCACCCTCCAGGAATGGGGGCTGCCATCTGGGGTGAATTTGTCCTCTTCTATCCAAATTCCGCTGTGTTCTGGAATAAATCCAACTAGGAGATAAATTCTTTCGTGCCTTATCCTGAAAGATCACACAGTGGCATTAAGTCAGCACAGCTTAACAGCCAGCAGGCTACAGACGGTACTGTGTTCCAAGTCTGAAAGATGAAGATTGGGGAGTCTCTGAGTAGGGTCAGTGTTGAATCCTGGTACAGTATTAGGATCCGGTTTTTGCTTTACATTCCATCTTTCCAGTGATGCAGAGCAGCCCTGGCCACTGCTAATATTGCAAATGTGAGAGAATTTAAGCATTCAGTTTACTTTAAAAGTTTGCTTTTGCAGTCCTCTCAATAAAAATAGGCTAGTCAGTTTCACCTTTATTCAAAGCAATTTTCTAATCAGGTGCACATTCTGGTTTCATATATTAGCACAATACTGTACTATTTTCCATTGCAAACCTTGCAGGGGAATGTTTTATTTTTCTTTCAAACTCTTTTCATCACAATTTTTAAGAACAATCTTAGATTTTGTAAAAAAAACCCAACCCTCTTTGTTCGAGATCAATATTTTGGGCCAAATCCCATGGCATTTTACTAGAAAAGGGAAATTGGGTCCATTATCACCATTTTACCTATCTAACTAAATTCCTCTGCCTTTTCAAATAGAGAAGATATTTTTCACCCCTTCTCCAAAATGATGCTGTGTCATTTTTGCTGCTGCAGAGTAAATACTGCAGTTCTGGCCTTAGAGGTGGCTGAGAAGGTACATACAGAACAACTTTCATCCCAAAAGATTCTTGTTTAAATGTAAGGCTGCAACACCTCAGTTTTTGCAACTTAAGCCATACATAAAAAAATCTCGATCTTCAAAATAAAATCATCAGGTGAAATGTTAATGTTGTTGTTCATACCGTCTTGATATTAAACATGAACCAAACAGTGTAAAGTCATTGTGTATTAAATGAGCCTTTGCTTCTCAGCTACCCTAAACTGTAAACTACTAAATCAAGGGTTCTCAAACTGGGGGGTCGGGACCCCCCAGGGAGTCGCGAGGTTATTATATGGGGGGTCACGAACTGTCAGCCTCCACCCAAACCCCACTTTGTCTCCAGCATTTATAATGGTGTTAAATACATTTAAAGGTGTTTTAAATTGATAACAGGGGTCGCACTCAGAGGCTTGCTATGTGAAAGGGGTCACCAGTACAAAAGTCTGAGAACCCCTGGCTAAATTATATTGTTTTGAACATCAAAGTGACAGTTGAGGGGAGGAGAAGGGGAGCAGGGGGAGATTGTCATTTTACAGCACGTTGTCTTCACTGTTCAGAATTTTCCAAAAGAAAAGTTCCCTCTTTTGCTGTATTGAATCACAGTTTGGTTATTTATAGGAATGGCTGGTATCTAAACTTCCCAAAGCATCATTCTGGATTGGCCTTTATGGGGTTAGATTCTGTACAGTTTTGCAGTGGTCGAACAGTCAATTCCCGTTTGCAGCTTCAGGATGGTGAGTTGAGTAAGGAAGTGTGAACTAGAATTTGTGTGGTACGGGGGCATCCGACGTGCATTCATCAGGGCAGTCCCTCCTATTGCTTTCTTCAGTGCAGCCATCCTCATCTTTTGACATGGAGTTGTGGTCCATGGGGTGGCTCCAGGAACATGCAGTGCTTCATCGTGATCTGCTCAAGCCAGCTGCACTAGGAACCCTAATGAAAATTCTAATTGAAAATGACCAACTGGCTGTAGTTAGCCAACTAAATTTGGGAACAGCACTACTGGTACTACTTGTCCTTCATTTAAAAAAGAAACCAACAGAGACCTGTAGAAAACAGGAGAGACCAGAATTAGAACAGCAAAGTCTGATAGAATTTCAACTAAGGATCTTTAGTCTCAGCAAACCACACTCCTGTACTGACTATGAGAGATCTGTGATCTGCATTCAGACAAACTTCTGTAATTGTGGGTGATGGATGGTGGACTTCTCGCAAGTTAACAAGACAACCCTCAGTTGGGTAAAACTCAGAGACACGTGATCTGTCAGGAAAAATATTCCTTGAGTCACAGAAAGGTTTAATATGTATTGTGTATATGCATATTACATTTACTTATATTTCAAATGCAAAATGTACTTGGATGGACTTCCTGATGTGGGGTGGTGCTAGGAGTTCTCCTGGCAAATGCCCATCTCCTGCCAACTCGCAGCCTTCCAGACAGAGAGTAACTGGACTTATTCCTGCCCCGAGTTTTGGCATCCCAAAGTGATTGTTGTTGTATCTTTCTGGTAGAGCCATTCCTGTTTCTGGCAGCTCTGTCCTCCATAGCATTAATTTAATCTAGTGCACTGCTTTTCTACTGATCCAGTAAAAATGTATGGAAGAGGAGGAAACAAAAAATAAGGCTAGAAAATCAGATTTGTATCTGTGGAAATGTTAGTCTTTTGAGCCCAACTCTGCCCTCAGATACATGCGCAGACCTGATAGTAGGATTGGGTGGTACATATATCACATATAATAGAGAAATGTGTTAAACAACATTAGGGGCCAAATTATGACTCTCTCCTCATTAACAGTGATCAGCAGCTACTCACAGGAGTAACCCATTTGAGTGGGTTTTTTAAAAGCACTGATAGGAGATAGGTGCTACCCTTAACATGGGAGTTTGGTGCCTATCCCCCATAGGAGCTTTTGAAAACCCAGCCGTCCGAGTGACCTCATCCGGATTACTCATGTGAGTAACTACTCACCAGTGTGAGCAGTAGGGTTACAAACCAGCCCTTTGTGAAACAAATCAAAGGTAAATCAAGATATATAGCACTGCAGGTTTCTTCTGACCCTAGTGTTTCAGAGTGTTTGAGAACTCTGCAATATGCTAGCATAATAGGGCAAGAGAAAAGGTGGAGCATGGTAATGTTTTAAGGGCACATTTATTACTAAAAACGCTTGGCTAAACTGAAGAGACTGCAATATATTCTGTAGAAACAAACTCCCCATGTAGCTGGGATGGAAATGCAATGTCATGACTTTAGCAATAGCAGCACAGAGGAAACGGTAAGACTAAACCTGGCTATGATGCTTTTAAGGATAAAGCGTAGACTGGTGAGAAAATCTTGTAACCTTGTATGCTTTTGTTTCCTTGAGGTTGTCTGTAAGCAAGTGGGCCATAGGTGCTAAGTGCTTTGTGCAGCTTAATGCTCCCAAAGGCTCTTTGACAGCTTTCAGCTACTTTCGGAAAGCCCTGTGGATTTGCAAGAGAAAAGAAGAAGGTAATCTGTATATATATGCAGCTGGCTTACATTGTGAATGAACAAGGCTTCTCAGTACTTGTCTGCAGTACAAGATTTAATCGTATTTGAACACGTTTGTGAGTTGTCTAGTTACATGATGTAATGGCTGTCCCATCCTAGCATGTCGAGCACAGTTATTGTAATTAATCCTGGCCCTCACATTGGCATGTAAGTGGGAAAGGAAGGCATATCTCTTCTGCTTGTGCATGCACATGTGGCCCAGGAACAATCTGCCCTGAACTGTAGTCACTATCCGAGATCCCGATCACTATTCCTGATAGCTACAGTTTCAAAGAAGATCATACAGAACACACGGGGAAATCCATTGACTTACATTATTGTAGGCTAGGGTCAAATTTTGTTCTCAGTTACACTATTATAAGTCAACTGAAGTCAGTGGAGTTATTCTGGATTTATACCGTTGTATCTAAGAGCAGAGATTGTGTTTAATGCCATTGTAGATAGGAGTTATTCCCTGGTTTAGAGTTGAAATGATCTTTGCTTCAAGTGGTATGTCAGTATATTAACAGTGTTGTGATTTCCTTTTCAGGCTTCCAGACTTTCTATCTTCTTTTAAAAATTAAATAAGAAAGATTGTTTAAAAAAACTAGCTCCTACTCCAAACGCATAATGTTTATGTTCTAGGAATTGTGGATTTCCGGGCGTTCCGAGGCTATTACCTGGTTGGCACTTACACATCAAATTCCACACAGCAGTCATTATGGGAAGCCTTACAGCTCTGTAGATTTCAACAAAGCATTTGCAATGGAGTTGGGATGATCAAAGGAGAGTACAGAACTATATTTGCAACCCGAATGTTACTCATCATTGGAGCCCTTGGAGATGATAGCACCGCATATTTGAAATCACGTATGCCAGAGTATTGAAACGTGTCCCTTGTGGGTGATGTACATTAACTGTGTGCTCCTTCTCGGATCTCAGGAGAGCTTCTCTTTGCAAGAGCCCTCTTGGGACCACAGTGTTGGAAGCAAACAGTTTGGCTGCAAATGTTTTGCTTGCCCTGAGAAGAGTTACCCAGCCCATGTCACTAGACCAGGGGTTCTCAAACTTGATTGCACTGCAGCCCCTTTCTGACAACAAAAATTAGTACTTGATGTGGGGGATGGTAAGGGGGACTGAAGCCTGATCCCTGCCACCCAGGACTGAAGCCCAGGGGCTTTGGCCCCGGGCCCCAGCAAGTCTAATGCCAGCCCTTGTGACCCCTTAAAATGGGGTCGCAACTGACTTTTTTTGAGAACCGCTGCACTAGATAATTACATTAATACATGTCACTCCTGTAAATTCAAACATAATTTAATGCCCTGGAATGAAAAGTTCTTATAGCTATAGGGGGGTGGGGGGATAGCTTGGGGGGTGGGGGGATAGCTCAGTGGTTTGAGCGTTGGCCTGCTAAACCCAGGGTTGTGAGTTCAATCCTTGAGGGGGCCATTTAGGGATCTGGGGCAAAAATCCTGCTAGTGTAGGCAGGGGGATCCTGCTAGTGTTGGCAGGGGACTGGACTCGATGACCTTCAAGGTCTTTCCAGTTCTAGGAGATTGGTATATCTCCATTTATTTTTTTTATTTTTTTTAAATAATTCTGTGGTACTCAGTGATTGTTTACAGCCATTTGGAAAGCCAAGTCAATTGAGTGAGTTTTGCAGTTCATATGAGCACAGCAGCATTGCTTGTGCTGGCAGAGAGCAGGATTCCTGGACTTTTCCCTGCCGACCAAACTGAAACAGGTGCATGGGGTGGAGAGAGCTTGTCGGGGTGTCATACACATGTACATACATGATAACATACATCTATAACAGCAAGATTTTCTAGCCTTGATGGTGTCCCTTTAATCTACTGCTGTACCCATGTTTTACTAGGTAGAAATTGTTTTAGTGGTACCCCCATTAGATAGGGAATTGCATACCTTGAGATATGAAATAAATAGCCTGGAAAGAACTATTCTAGGTACACATTGAGTGAGGTACTCCTGGTCTCCATATCCTGTCTTTTCTGCTTATTACTGCTATGAGCTGTAGGAGTTTTACACTGGATTCTCTTGGGTACTATGCCATGGTTTCAATGATAATTTGTACTCTTTCCATGTAAATAAAGTCTGTGAACATTTTCATAGTAGAGGCACTAATTAGTTTGATTTAGATTCTTGCCTCCATTGTAATTTCTAAGTCTCTCTTCACTCTCTATTTTTGCAGCTTGTGCCTCAGGGCACTATGGTCCTGAATGCCAGGGCAGTTGTACCTGCCATAGAATTGAAAACTGCAGCCCCTTCACTGGAGAATGTGCAGAGAATTTACAGTGTTCTCAGGAATACATGGCACAGCAATGCCAAAAAGGTACGTGATACACAACCCTTCACAGTGGAGAAAGGAAAGCAGCTGGCAACTAGTAACAGGGCTTATTGATTTTACTCACTCCCATCGGAAGAAATAGCAGATAATTCCTTGGTTTCACTATTGTTTTGGTTATCAGCATATTGGCCACGTATACTATCAAATGTAGTCTGATCAGCTGTCTTCACATTTGTGATTCCCTAAGACTACTCATCATTGTGCCAGTCATTGAGTAACTTTGCAGTTTCTGTTAAGAAAGCAGCAGGAAAACCCAGGAGAAAATGTATCTAAAACCTTTCATTTCTGGGTTTTATGCCTCACGGTGCACCAAGACTTGCTCTGATTGGCAGCATTCCAACCCATGTGAATGGTATATAAACAACATAGCAATTGAATGTCATGCGACATTGCAACTCGTGTTCTTGGTTTCAGTAGGTTCTAAATAATAATCCTTTGTACTTCTGTGCAGCCTCTCATCAAGAGGGTCTGAAAACACTTTATGTTCATCAATTAACCCTAACCACATTCGTGAGATAAGTATTAAGATCTTCAGGGTATATAAGGGGAAACAGAAGCATGCAGAGGTTAAGAAAGATATAAGATTGGTGTCTCACAAAGAAGCAGTGGTAAAGCCAGGAATAGCATCCAGACCATGGCTCAAACCTAGGGATCGGCAACCTTTGGCATTCGGCCCACCAGGGTAAGTCCCCTGGCGGCCAGGCCAGTTTGTTTACCTGCTGCGTCTGCAGGTTCAGCTGATTGCAGCTCCCACTAGCCGTGGTTCGCCATTCCAGGACAATGGGGGCTGCAGGAAGTGGCGTGACCCACATGCCAAAGATTGTCAATCCCTGCTCTAACCACTACTTACTTACTTACTTACTTATGCCCGTCACCCCAGTCGGGATATGGGCCGCCAACCACAGATCTCCAGAGTCCTCTGTCTTGGGCCATTCTCTCTAGCTGGTTCCAGGTGTAGCCCATTTTTGTGGTGTCAGCCTGAAGGTCGCCCTGCCAGGTGTTTCCTGGATGGCTTCTTTTCCGCTAGATGGTAACACTTCCTTCTCTTTTTGTACTGTATTTTTGCAATACACAGCAATATTATGTATTGTGTTATCCAGCACTTTACCAACTGGAAAGCTCTAGAAACTGGCATTTCTGATATCTCCCAAAACAAATCTTCAAACTGGGACTGATGCCGAAACTAACTGGAATTGATTCCAAAGCTATTTGGAACCCGAGTATTTCTGAGAGTAGTCAGACTACGCTCGAGTTAGCCGAAAACGCCAAATGCTGTTCTTTCTGTTTGTATCAGCCATTGTGATCGGTTGTTTTATTACCCAGTGTATTGTCCTGGTTAGCATAAAATATCAACACCATCCTAGCACTATGACATCCAAAATTCCAGCGAAAAGCAAAGGAGAGAAGTGTAAGAGTTGTCTTGACATTAAAATAGAAAATAGATATTTGTACATGTCTTTAAAAGGGCGAGAATAGGATTATTTATTCATTTTATTGTGTTCTAATTCTCTGAAAATTGGTAATCCATTGGTAAGTATAACTCTTAGTTAATCGGAATTTTTGACTCATCAGCACCCCCTGCTTCCCCAACATGCCGGATAACAAAGCTTTTACTGTAATGTGAAAACATTGGTTGACCGAAAGCTGTACTGGTTTCAGTGAATTACTGTTTGTCAAGGTGATATTCACTTTATAGGCAACTTCCAATTTTGAGAGACCACCCCCCAGCATTCCCAAGAACAGTGCCAGATTCAAAGTCCATTTGAAGCCAATGGAAAGACTTGCATTAACCTCTGTAAGTTTGGGAATAGGCACGTAGTGCGAACATTTAAGGTTTTAAATGAAGAAGCAGTTAATGGAGTCAGTAATGCTCACTAAACCTAAATTTCACTGTGTTGAATAATGGCACTTTTAAAACAAAGGTCTGGGGCTACTGTTTCCAAAAGTGAGATATTTATGAGTGTTCCAGTTGTTTAAAATGCAGCTGTTTGTTCCTCAGGAGTGATCAATATGAAATGCCCAGAGGACCCTGGATGGTGGTACTGGAATGGCAGCTGTTATTATATGGAAGAGACTAATCGTTTGACCTGGCTGGAAGCTAAGAATTACTGCACTGCCTATAATGGCACTGACCTACTAATCCTGAATAGCGCAGAAGAAAAGGTAAAGTGTTTCAGTTTATGCGTTGTTGAAAGGGTGGTTATTGATGGACATATGTCACCTTGCAACTTCAGAGAGCAGCTCCCTGTGTGTCTTCAGTTATAGATGCCTGGTTTACAGGCATAGCCAGGCTTTCATAGCTGTTAGTACAGAAGATCTAATTTACTCTAGCTTAGTGTGACCAGACAGCAAATGTGAAAAATCAGGACAGATGGGGGATGTGGGCTAATAGGAGCTTATATAAGAAAAATACCCCAAAATTGGGACTATCCCTATAAATTTGGGACATCTGGTCACCCTTCTCTAGCTCCATTAGAGCAAGAGCTGCCAACTGAGCTGTATTCTGCAAGTCGAGCTTCAGTGAATCAGTCTTCATTGATGATCGGGGGGTGTGAACTTGTGAAAATATTGTCACAATTTTGTGTTGGGTGACTCTGCAGGAGCTGTTTGGGTGGTTTGGATAATTGGATACCAATACCAGTACCAGGACAAATGTTTACGACTGGAAATCTTTCCCTAGGATCCATCAAATAAACTACTGCCATTTACTGGTCAATGGACATGTCCATCCTTATATACTGTAGTTCTCTAATGTAAGTGTGCTTCTAACTTGCAGGCCTGGGTAACCTCTGTGTTACGGAAACCTGTTTGGATTTTCTCGTTGGGTGCCTTGCAAAGTGATGTGGGGAAATCAAGCAGGAAGAATCAACGTGTTATGTAAGGCGACCTTGCTGATTTCTTAGACTACTCATCTAATGGGGTTTTTAAAACAATTTTCACCCCGAGGGCCGGATCCTCAGCTGATGTAAATTGTGGTAACTCCATTGACTTAAATGAAACGATGCCAGTTTACACCTGCTGGGGATCTGCAGGGAGGTTTTTAAAGGCACATATTCCATTTAGGGTCCTGACCACCAATGACTTTCAATGAGAGTTGGTTGCCTAAAAGCCATTTGTGCCTTTGGAAATCGCCCTTTGTCCTGAAATTTCTACTGGATTCCTTGTGAAGTGGTTTTCTGCACATGTGCCACGTGAGCTGAGTTCCTCCCTTCATCCATAGTGTAGACCCAGCAGTGGCAGCAGCAGGGACCATGGAGAGACCACCTCTAGATGTAAGAGATAATGTAGTTTCCATGATAATTCAGGACCAGGAGCCTTCCTTCCACATAGGGGCCAATTACAATTGCCATCCCTGTGCTTTAGGAACCGTGGCTTTATTGGAGAATGTATTCTTGCCCCCTTCCCCCCTCCTGCACTGCCCTCCTGGAGCCTGCTGCACCATCTCTCCATCTGAAATATGGGGAGCTTCCTCTGAGGCCAGACAACTCCAGACAACTTGGCCCACCGTGTCTTTTTTTTCTCTCTGCTGAGTCTACCAGGAATGGCAGGTTGGAAGGATGTATTTTTGTGACATGGATCACTGTCCACTGTCCAATCACCTCTACTGGAAATCAGCTTCACAATATGGAAACTGCCTCTAGCCTTGCTCTTGGGTCTTTGCCTGCTTATTTGTATGAGGCCATCACAGCTTTCGTATTGACCTTGTGTCTTGGTTGAGGCTCTGTTTTCTGGATCCCCAAATGTATATGGAGTTTAGAATCTAGAGAGTGGTTTGGGGCTAAGCTCAAGGGGCCTGAAAAAGTGAGTCTAATGTGACAGAGTGGAAAGAATAAGGAATTTAGGAACATCCTGGGGAAAATGTGCTTGGATTTATTGGGAAGTAAGATATCTCAGAACTGAAATAATAAGAAAAAACATCGAGTATCACTCAGGAGACCAAAACGGGATGCTTAAAAGTCCTATAGAGGATACTCATGTCTAAGGCAGGACTCTGAATCCTGTATGTGAGTGCATAAAATGGACATTTGGGCCCTACTTGCTGCTTTGAGCACTCAAATGACAGACTGAAAATTTAGCCCACATGGATTTGTCATGTGTCTTTTCATGAAGTTACTACAGTATTTCTAAAATCATTTATTTTTCTTAGAGCCAAAAAACTGTCTCTCTTTCATCTGATGTGATGTTTAACATCCACTACTGTGTGCTTTTGATTGTTCAGGGCAAGCCCCATCAAGAGTACCGCTCCAGACCATTGTGATCAGTTGAATGCGAATGGGAGCTTGAACCAAGTTAACTGTTCTTCTCTGGCTTTCTGGGTTTGTGAAAGAAAGGAAGGTGAGAGAACCATTCGGGAGGTGTTCATCTTACTCTTCCAGGACAGAAAGCCCTGGCAGAACTATGACTGTTGCCATACCATATATATTGTAAGTTCACATCTCTGTATGGCAAATATATAGGGCCTGATTCTGCTATTTACAAAGGTTGAACTACTCACAGTGTAGGTACTTGGCACTCCCAGTGAGTGCTCCACTTTAGGTGTCGGTGCGTAGGTAGCAGTGCTCAGTCGGGGAGTTTGCACGCAGCAGCTGTCTCGCAGTGTCATTGGCGCATCTTGTAGCGCACGCACAATTCGACTCCCTCAGTTCCTTCTCTACCGACCTCGGCTGCAGATGGAGCTCAGTGGCAGTGCTGCCTCTTCAAAAATCTCTAGAAAAGAAAATAGTTTACATAGTAGTTTTAGCTTAGATAGTTTGATTAGACTTTCTGCTTCTTCTTCTTCTTCTCCTCTTTGCTCCTGGTGGAGCATAAGGCGCCAACCATTCTTCTCCATTCGCTGAAGATTTGGTTGACGTTTCTGTAGCATTCGTTTTTTACATGGTGGGTTGCTAGCCCAACGCAAAACCCTCCTCCTTTCACATCTTGGGCTTGGGACCAAGCAATGGCGGAGTTGATTAGACTTTACTTAACACTTTTTTTAAAATAACTGGCTTTCTTTTTCTTTCCCTTCAGTTTTAGTTTCTTAGGGCTTGTCTTCACTAGCGCTGCCGGAGATCGATCTTCTGGCGATCGATTTATCGCGTCTCGCTAAGATGCGATAAATCGATTGCCCGGAGCTCCCCTGTCGACTCCGGAACTCCAGCTCGCTGGGAGGTGCAAGCTGGAGTCGACGGGGGGAGCGCGCCGCCGACTGCCGCCGCTGTGGGGATGAGCGGTAAGTCAGCGGCAGATACGCAAACTTCAGCTACATGATTCATGTAACTGAAGTTGCGTATCTGCCGTCGATCCCCCCCCCCCCAGTGAGGACAAGCCCTTAGATTAGCAACAGAAATAGTTTTCTTTTGACCAATTTCTACATTTTTCTTCACATTTTCTGTCCCAGTTGTGGGAAAAATCATTGGACACAATATGCCTGGCTCACCTGGTTTTAAGAGATGCAGCTTTTTTTCTGCCATTTTTTTCAGCTGAAACTATTCACCAAATTCATCTTAAATGTGTAGCTTGTTTCAGTGTCCTGAAAAATGCATTTTCTTTGGTGAATTTCTAATTCGCCAAAAAAATGTCGCCCAGTTCCAGTCACAATTTAACACTAAGGGCTCGTCTTCACTCCCGCGGTGCGGGATCGATGTTCTGGCGATCGATTTATCGTGTCTTGTTAAGACGCGATAAATCGATCGCCTGCGGCTCCCCCCGTCGACTCCGGAACTCCAGCTTGCCGGGAGGCGCAAGTTGGAGTCGATGGGGGAGCGCGCCGCCGACTACCGCCGCCGTGGGGACGGCAGGTAAGTCGGTGGCAGATACGCAAACTTCAGCTACGTGATTCACGTACCTGAAGTTGCGTATCTGCCGTCAATCTCCCCCCCCCCCCCGCCCCCAGTGAGGACAAGCCCTAAGTTGGTACCAAAGCTAAGTGATATTAGGCTTCTGAAGATGCCCTGAACTCCAGCTTGGGGTCAGGCTTGTAGCCAACTCTTCTGATTCAGAATTGTCCAGCAGCATCTGATTTGCAGCTCCTATCATCCGGAGAAACAAAACAGAAAAGCAAAGATCATATGTTTTAGGGCCTTTTCTTACAGAAAAGCATCTGAACTTTAAGTGTTGGAGTCAAGGAAATGTCAGACTTGTTTTAAGTCAGTTCCTGACTGCCTTTATTTTACAGATCTTGCCACATTTAAATGAGAACACTGAGCCTGGAGCAAACGAGAGGCTAATAGCATCCGTTTGTATTAAATTTAATAGTCTCGCATTTGATTTATTTACCAAATGGAGAAACATGACAGCAGTCTAGGAGAATTTAATGCATCCAGTCCTATGAGCAGAACATGAACTAGACAGACAAGGGCACTTCAGTCTGGATTTTTGATTGTTAAAGGGAACGATGCCAAAGAACCTGTGGTTTGTTTTTTCCCCCCCAAGGCAGAAATTTAAAAAGTCAACAGGTGTGGCTGGCTCTGAAAAATGGTTTGCAGTGATTGCCTGTGATCCAGCAAACATGCTGCGTCTAATTGTAAAACAGCATTTCAAAGTGGTGTGTTTTGCACTGCTCAGGAAGACCATTGTCAGCTGCTGTAGTTCGGCAGGGCTCTGAGCTGTGGGAGGAGACTGTGATATTCATAATATAATTTGAAATGTTCTAAATTCGTGCCCATTTTTGAGCAAAATTGTTTCTATTTCAAAAACATGCAAAACGTTTTGTGTGTTTTTTGCAGTTAAATTTTTGGTTTTGTGAATACAAGAAATGTGGGGGTGGGAATGGGGGCATGGAAATGACAAATGAAATTGCAGAATAGCTTATTTAAAAAAATTGTTTAGGGTTTTTTATGTAGTTCTAGACAATGAATTGCACTTATTTGTATTGTGTTGTTACATGTGTGCCTGTCTTCCATTCTTGAAGGTGCATATGTTAACACTGCCCTCTACTAGATAAAATGGCAGACCTGCATGAGTTTGTGTTGACCACATTGCTACACACTGTCACACAAACTACAGCACTGTGTGCACGTGAGATTGTGTGGCCATCTTGGGGTGTGGCAAGGTACACTGAGTCCCGTAGAAACAAGGCTCACACATAGTGGCTAGATGAATAAGTAGTGAGTTTATTGAAGGTAGCGGCACACCTGCGCCGGGGGACCCGGTCAGCGCGGCCGCGAGATGGGAGACCTGGCACATCGGAGCAATGCCCAGGGAGGAAGCCCAACACACAAGGGCACACGGACATAGAAATACTCATGCTCATTTGCATCTCATGCATAGCTCATGAATAACTAATCACATGTTTTGCAATCCTACCTCAGTTTCCCTGTCTGGTTTCGCACAAGCTGAGATTCACACAGGGTAGGTAAACAGCTTCCCAGCTGCAGCTGGGGAGAGTCTTCTCAGACACACACACACACACACACACACACACACACACACACACACACACACACACACACGAGATAACAGGAACACAAAGCCATTCCCAGCCTGATAACCTTAATTATGCGTTACCCTGGAGACGACTTGGAAGCATAATTGCGCCCCCTAGCGACTGCTGTCACATTCATCTTCCGCGTACTACATGGGGTAATCATTTGTTTTATTACACAATTGCGATGGTTTCTTGTGTTGTTATTAGTGGAATATTATCCTGGTTCCTATAGGGACGTAAGCTCTGAGGGGCTGAGATTTTGTGTGAATTGTTTATTGGTGTGAAAGCTGGATACATATATGGAAATAACACAGGCCAGCAATATGTGTGTTCTTGTTTCCTGGACGTTCAGCTGACGTGTCAGGTCACCCAGTGTGTCACTCTTGTTCTTTTCATATGTTTATATTGCCATTAAGATATTTGTTACAAAAGATCAGAGAAATGAGAGCAGGAATTGGTGTCAAATAGTACTCTAAGCATCAGGTTTGAAACGCTTAGACTCCTAGGAATCACAAGTTTGAATCCCAGCAATCTTGGCTCAGCCCTTCATCCTTCTCAGGTAAGTAAATGGAGATCCATGGGTTTACTGCAGGGGTCGCCAATTCTTTCTTGTCAAGCTCCAAATTTCTTGGTCAAGGCATAGTCAAGATCCAGACTCCAGAGAAAATGATAAGTAAAGAAAAAGATTTTTGAGTCTGTTCAAAAGCATCTGGAGTCCAGATTTGGCTCGCGGTCCTCCTATTGACTACCCCTGGTTCACTGTGTCAGTTTTTTTAAATGAAGTCTTTAAAGCAAAGGCCCTGTCTGATGTGCATTGACATGAAGGGCTGCACTTTCCATATGCAGAAAATGTGAGTGCTATCTTAAGCGCCTGCATCTTGCATAGTGAAGGAAAGTGTAGAACAGGGATGGGATCTGCAGAATGCAAAGAGAAAGTTATGGATGCTTTTCTAAAAATCTTTCAGGTGACAGCATGTTTTGGAAATACTCCAGAAGGCTGCTCAGTAAGCCTTTAGGGGAAGATACCTATTCATCCTTGGTGTTTGCTCTGTCAGCCTGTATTTTAAAAGCAGATTGCTCTGGAGTCACCTACTGGGGAAAGCATTACATACCAGTCACTGGTAAAGAACTGATCTTCAGCAAAAACAGACAGGATGCTGTGTACCTGAGGAGTGGTAATTCTTTTTAGTGCTATATATTAAGAAAAGGATAATGCTGTAGCATTGTAAATTTGTGCATGGAAAAGGAAATGAAGGCACCGTTGATTACTTTATGGTTGTTTGGTTTATTTCTGTATTCCTTGGAAGTTTGAAACTGAAATGTAAAAAAATAAAATAATCCCCATAAAGCATGTTGACAGTACAGTGGAGCCCCGGTATAACACACCCCGCGATAACGCAAATTCGGTTATAGTCCGATCGTGGTACTTGGGCAGCGCGGAGAGAAGTTGCGCCCCCACGCCTGCAGGGGACAGAGAACACCGATGCCTGCAGCCCCTGAGTTCTCTGTCCAGAGAACCCAGAAACGTTTTTTTTAATTCTGAGAAACCCCGCTATAAGGCGACCCCGCTTTTAACGCGATGGAGTTTTTTGGATCCCAATTGTCGCGTTATAGCAGAGCTCCACTGTATAAGTTTAATATATCAAGCAAGTTTACTATATTATATGTCAAGGTAACTTGGCGTTTTGTTTTCTTTTTAAAAAAGTGATTTAAATTTTCAAGAGAGACCAAAAATGGAAACTAAATTTAGAGGGGTGTTTTTTTTAAATTACTTTCAGCTTGCAGCAAAGGACATTATGGTGCCTATTGTCAAAAGAAATGCCCCACCTGTCTCAAGTATACTGTGTGCAATAGACTCACAGGGCTGTGTGATGGTACGGTGACATGTCAAGAAAGGAAAAAATTAGAACTCTGTGAATACCGTAAGTACTGCAGCTGAGGAAAAATCAGGCTTTTTTCCTGCTGAAGTTTCACATTTTGATGTGAACATTATATGGATGGGTCCTGTTGACACTGAGAGAGTCTGTTTAGAGTCCATTTAGCAGGATTTAGGTTTTTATCATCAGTGTGTGGATGGGAGTTTAGACTCCTATTGACTTGAATGACTTGAATGAACTTTGGATCAGACCCTTATTGGCTCTGGCTCAAGAAAGCACATCTGTTTGGGAAAGCATGTAAGTATGAGACTTAAAGACATGCTTAAAGTTAATGTTATGCATTTGTTTAGGTGCTTTTCTGAATAGTGATGGACTTGAGCATGTGTCTCCGTGCTTTGTTCAATGTGGACCATTTTCAGTAAAAATATTGACTGTCTAATTTTTGTCAAAGCAGCTAGAGACTAGCACTCTGGGTGTAAAATAAGTTACCAACGGTGTACTGTGTGCCTCTCTTTAAAAATCATATTTCACGTGGTTGGTCTGCTTTACTGATGTCACCCCAGTGTATGAAATCACACTGCTCTAAAATAATATATATGATTGTTAGGGGGAATGCCTAAGTTTACTAGAAGCGACAAAGAGTCCTGTGGCACCTTAAAGACTAACAAAAGTATTAAAGCATAAGCTTTTGTGGGCTAATACCCACTTCGTCAGATGCCCAACTAAGTGGGTATTAGCCCATGAAAGCTTATGTTTCAATACTTTAGTTAGTCTTTAAGGTGCCATAGGACTCTTTATCGCTTCTGCAGATCCAGACTAACACGGCTACGTCTCTGATTTTAAGTTTACTAGAGAGAGAGAAGGAAAACAAATATCTGTGGTTTTTCTCTGTTTTGTCAGGTTTTATTCATTTGACAGCACTTTATTTACATTCAGTACCCCTCTTTACTTAGCTCTGGGAGATTCCACTGTTATTAATACACAATGACAAGGGAGAGAAATAAAATGTAGACATAGTAATATGTTATTGTAAAGCCACTAAATGTATTGGGGGATTTAGAAGCAAGGGCAGCATCTGAAACTTAACTTTTTTTTTAAATTGACTGTTAAGTTGACACTGTCTCTTTTTAAGCTCCCTTGTCATGGCTGTGATATCACAGGATAGGCAAAGGAGGAAAAATAATAGGAAAAAACAAAAATTTTCCCCTTTCCTGTTCACTCTCTCCATAAATTAAAATCAGCAATTGTTTTAATTATTTTAAAGAGTCAACTACTATCTAAGAAGATAAAAAAGGGCACCTTTTAGTGGCCTGCTAATAAAACACCAGAGTGACTAAGGCAAACCACAACTAATGGGCTATAAAATAGACTTTGTCCTATATTATGGTATGCTACATGGACATAACATACTACATGTATATAGAAAATCATGTGTTATATGTCTAAGTTTCAAACAGCTATATAATATTTTTTCTTGCCTAATAGTGCATAGTGTGTGTTGCATCTTTAATTTGTGCGTCTGCATGTTTCAAAAAGGCCTTACAAGCAAGTTCTGTTTTGCCTCTTGGAAGTACTGGAATGGAAATTGTTACTATGTTCCTCCATATGGGGTGCTGAATAAGAGTGAAGCAGAGTTCATGTGCAGTCGTTTCCAAGGGGCACAACTGATAAAATTAAACAACATGGAAGAACAGGTCAGTCATATGGGTATCAAATTCTTAATAGTTAATGAAGATGTGCTGTTGAGATTTTCGCTAGTCTTTACATTTGTATTACTTTGCATTCCATTGTGTCTGAAACATTGAAATAATATTTTAATCTCAACGTATTGGATCCTTTTTATCTTCTTAAAAACACTGGTTAGTTTTTCTTTTATGTATTTGATGGGTCGCATACCAACGTGATCCTCGTTCTTTCACTTATTTGTGTCCCAGTATCAGCTTCCAATTCTTTTTTCTCTAGGGAGCACTCCCATCCATAGTTCGGTGATGGCAGGGTCTCTGGAGATAGGGTTTGTTAGTTATCTTGTAATCCATGAGCCAGCTGGCTGGATATTAAGTAACAGAACACAAACTGTTCTTAAATTGTAAGCTTTCTGGGGCAGAGACCATCTTCTTGTTCTGATTGGACAGCGTCTAAGCACAATGGAGTCCTGCATCATGACTGGGTCTCCTACATGCTACCATAATATAAATAATAATAATAATACTGAGCTAAAGCTAGAGGTCCTTATTCAGGTAAAGTCCCACTTGATGTCAATGGGAGTTTTGCCTGAGTAGGGACTGAATAAAAATTAAACAAGGATCTCAAGGGTTAGTTATGTAGGTCCTGCATCAGGAGTGGTTATTTAATTTGTCTTCAATTTCTCAACAACTGAATGGTGGATTTTTGCAAAAGTTCGTCTCTGGAGATAGAACCAAGTCAGGGACACCAGAAGACACCAGAAAGTCCACTAGAAACCTCATCATGCAGTTATCTGGTAGTAGCTAGAAGATACTTTGGAGATGGGCACTATAAACAGAAAAGTTAGATGGTGTTAGGATCTGGAAAACATTCGTACCCAACTAGAGCCATTGTAATGTAAATCAAAATTAGCTCTCAACTGCTTTGCTTGGCAGCACTATTTGAACAAGAAATACCAGGTATAATACTTCATTATGTACTGGTAACTAATGTTTGCTTTGAATACTGAGAACAGCTACACCTACTTCAAACCTTCTCCCATTTAAAACCAATAGCAATATTCTACTTGATTTCAATAGCAGCAGAATTGGGCCCTTAATATGTTAAGCCAGTTCTCAATACCAGTTAAAAAGAGCATCCAAGAGTAATGGGCCAAATCCTCAGCTGGAAATGTGTCCACATATATGCCATTCATTCAAAGAAATGAGGCTATGTTTGATGTTTGACAGTTGCATTTGTGTATGTATTTTAGCCACGATATATATCTCAACACTTTTTCTGCTCATTTTTTTCAGCGATGGATAGCTAAAGTCATCACTAGAAAAAGCTGGCTTGGCAGCCTGAGCTATAAACTCCAGTCAAACTCCTGGATCATGCCTGATGGAAATAGAGCAGCACCTCGTTGGTAAAATAAGCAGTTCCCGTTTCTGATTCTGTTCATCTTTCCTTTATTTAAGGGTGATAAGATAATGGGGGAGTTTGTCTTCGCTGTGTTTCAGTTATTTAAATATATGTAAAGAGAAATAAATCTTTGCTCTTTGAAGGCTCAGTCCTGCAGTCCTTATGCAGTTTATCCCCAAAATCAGGCTCTGTACTCTGCCCTCAGTGCAGCTGGCATGAATACACACCTCCCTAAATCACCAGGGTGTTAGTTTCGTGTCTGCTGGGTCTGTGAGATACTAAGCAACATGTCAAACTTCAACTATGTTGTTTGATTTTATTGCTTTGACTGAGCAAATACCTTACAAAGTAACACATGCAGAACCATCTCCCATGGTGAGGTGAGATTACTAATTGCCTTTTGACCTGACTAAGTGTACCTTGATTTATTGTGTCTTTTCCAAAGAGGCATTGTTGAATATTTTGATCAGAGTGGACTGAAAGTTCTGTGCAAATTGCAGCTATGGTCTCTAAGGTGCCAGCTGCTTTTGGAAAAGCAAATCCTTCATACTGACACCACTCTGGATGCATTTGTCTAGAGATGGTTACAGTATTTGGCTGGGAAAGGACAGTACGGTAACACACGAGTGAAACTGACCTCATAGTCCCTCTTCAAGCATTTCAGACGGTTATAGGGCCATATGGAGCTATGTCAGCTTGTACCAACTCAGGAGCTGTCCTGTCTTTTCACACAAGGTGGTGATGGTGGCTACTCTGAGTGCAAGTCAGTCGAGAGTGATGGGAATTTAATACAGCTGTTTTGTTTTTCACACATGACCTTTGTACCCTGAAAATCTTGGGGAATTCTGATTCTCAGAAGATTTTGGAAAAAAATCATTTTCTGCACCTTCCTCTGCAAATACAGGAAGTAAAATTTTGAAAGGTACATGGAGCTTATACAAGTATGAACCTGATGCCATGATCAAGTCCATGACCGCTAATGAATTTAATTAACTAAGGGTATTGATTTGATTTTGGATGTATTTCTAATTGTGCCTATTAAAAGTGTTCGAAGCCTCGTTCTTGGGTTAAAAAGTGACTGTGGGAACACACTCTAGCCCTCTTCTCCCCGCCAACCTTTTCCCACTACCCCAACTAACTCTACCTCCTTCATCTCTTACCCTCTCCCTCCCCAAGGAGTAGCATGGGAATACAAGTGAGATGTGTGTTTGCAGTGACTTTTACTCATGAGTTGCAGACTCATGTCAAAGTGAGTTCCATTGCTTTGTTTTGCTTTGCAGGGGTTTCAGAGCAGTTCACAATGTATGTGTGCAGATTGAACCTGTATCTGGAACCTTCCTTTCCTTTTCCTGCTCTGAACGGGCTTCGTGGATCTGCAAGGGAGCCCCAGGTGAGAGCACGCCCTGTGTGCGATTCAGTGTTTTTAACAGCTCTCCCCGTGTTGCGCCGTGTACAGTGAAATACCAGAGGGGGGTCTGAGGTGCAGGCTTGCAGCTTTCCAAAGCTCGTCTGCTGCTCCATGCCCTGAGCAGGATTCTTCTCCTTCTGCAGGAACTGCCTGCACCTAGCCAGAGTCTTGGCTTGGTATAGAGAGGAGTCCTGGTGTGTTTTTCAAGACACGTCAGCCTCTTTGCACCCCTGATCCTGGACTGTGGGCATCTCTATTGTGCAGGTGGAGGTGGGATCACATTTGTGTAGATGTACCAACACTAATTTAGCTAGTGTGGCTAAAGAGAAGCAGTAGCACAAGCTAAACAAGCCCACTGAAAAGAGTGCCACCACATTTCCCTGCTATTTAGAGCTGTGTGAGCTAGACTAAAGCTAGTGCAGATATACCAACTCAAGCTGCATTCACTCCTCTGAGTGCACTGTAGACGTATCCTTGTGTGCTGGCTCAGCATCCTAGCATCAATGACACAGACTGCCAAAATTCCCAAGAAGCTGGAACCAGTGAAGTGTAGGGAACCGTTGACTGCACTCAGTACAATGGAGATTAGTTGTGTAGGACCAGCTATGCTGCTCTTATGCCATCAAAAGTTCCACATATGTTGGGGTGATCCTTGCATGCATGGCCTGCCCTGCCAGCTTTAGGTAACATCCAAGTGCACCAGCAGTTTGGTACAAAGCAGCCTCACATCATCCTACAATCTGGGCCACTAATTTACAAATTCAGTCCCAGTCAATGGGGCTGTATTCTGTGCTGACTTAGATCTTAAGTAATGTCATAGCCAATGGGGCTGGAGGGGAGTAGGGGAAACCAGTGCAGAATTGGTCCAGAACCATGTCCGAGGTTTAGCATCTTTGCTCTTTTTCCCTGTTTGTTTTGCCAGTTCCTGGGGCGCTGGATTCCACGTATAAGTGGTGGACGTCGTTGACCTCGTCCCTTTTAGTTTCAGTTTTTGTAGTTGTCGTGAGTGTGTTTGTTACATTTAAAGCCGCCCGCGGGAGAAGACCAGTGGCAGTAGAAAAGACTGATGGGAACGAGCAGAGGAGTGACGTGGAGATGGAGAGCTTGGCTTCTTGGGACAAGACGTCCCTCGCGTCTCAAAGGAGCAGCAACCCCTTGAATTAGGGTGTAATGTTTGTGGGCTCTGAAGGCAGTCTCATCCCATCTTCTGTGGATTGAAGATTTGGCTTTGAGGAACAGGTTTGAAGTAGGGGAAACAGGAGCTGGAGCACTGTAACAGATATGGAAATATTTAACTTGACATTTGTTGAATGTCTTAATTGATTTCTTTTTAGTGTTTTAATCTTTCTCTGAGCTCCCACCCTCTCTAGTGACTCAATAGTCTGTCATAAGCAGGATCTGTCGGATGACACAGCACCACTTTCAGCAAAGCAGAACATCCCTCAAACATGAGTAGTCAAATATTTTTCCTTAAATCATCTTACATTTCACTCAGAAGTTTTCATTGGTGTTATTTCTTCTTTAAGCAGTTCAATAAACTCTCAAGTAGAAAACAAGACTTTGCTTGCTAAATGATTTTTCAGCTGTTTAGGGTTTTTAAAGCTGCAGGAAGGGGTTAATGGACTCTAATACTTTCAGCCTTTTGCGTCATATTAACAAATACTATAAGGCCAGATTCAGAGCAGGTGAAGTAGCTCCACTGAATTCTTCTCTGTTTCTTGGTACTTCACTTCTCTGGTTTATACAGCTAAGGACCTGATCCTTAGCATTAAATACACTTGGTACAGTACTTAATATTTGTGAACTAAATTCTGTTGCCAGTTACAGACATTTAACTTAATGAACATGGTTCTGAGCAGAATGAGAACATTGTATTTATACAGTATGGGTCAAAAGCTGACATCCCTTAATTAGGAAGAACTCGTTGATATGAGTGGAAGTTTTTCCTGACTAAGGGCTTCAAGACTTTTTAAAATACACTGGTGCCAATTCCTCTCCCACAGTAGTTTTATGCAACAGTAACTCCAGTAATATTAGCCAAGTTGCTTCTGACTACCAGCAGCATGAGAGGAGAATCAGTCCCACTCTGCGTTAGTAACAGAAAGACTGACAAAACCATCAAGAGCCAAAGCAGCAGGGAGGCTGAAATTGGTTAATAGTAATAACAGAAGGAAAGTGAGTGCAGACTGTCAGATTCAAGGATATGCTGACTATTATCATAGAAACAAGGTGATATTGAGGACAAAACCCTCATGCTTACATAAGGATATTTTCCTAGGGGATCTCTGTGTTCTGTTGCATAATTACCTATTTAGAATTTTGCTGATCTGAACCATAGGGCATGACCAAGTTAATATGAATGTGTATAGTGTAAAATAAAACCACTGGACTGCAGTTTCCACTGCTCAAACATGAATTAACTGAAAAGTCCAAACAACCCTAAATCCATACTGTCAGCTCACAGGTATCCATATCACTCACAAAATGTCACTCAGCCCATTAGTGCTACTTTGATAGTATCTATAAATATACTTCTTAGGACACCTTGCATGTATAATGCAACAAGAGTCAAGTTTGGAAGAAGAGTAGGGGAGCGTTTATCATTGCCTCTTTCTGCCGAAGCTTCCAAAAACAAGTGAAGAGTTTTCTGGTAAAATACCTGGACAGTAGAGATGACATTTGCATACTTTATGGAAACTGAACAATGAAATATACTGAGGGAAATCAAAAGGATAATTCCTAAACTGTAATGGAATATGAGATGCATAAAACTTTATGGAAAACAGATTTTTTTAAAAAAGTCCAATCAGAAATGCAGGCCATCATGGCACTCTGCTCCATGCTGTTCCCAGGAAAAGCATTCAGATGATTATTCACTTTGAAAGTGAAGCTTTCTCATCATAAAGGGGACATTTATGTGCAAAATAAGAATTTTGTCTAACTAGAGGCCCAAGATCCATGCTGCCATCAGCAGGAGTTGGTTCAGCATTAAAGCTTGTCTTTTTCATGTCAGTGGGAATGCTTCAGTGCCTCTTTTCTAGTCTTTTGTTCTCTATTTAAAGACACAGAGAAGAAATCTGCATACTTTTTCAATGGGTACAGTTTGAGTTGTATAAATGGTGAAAGGAAAGTAGGAAAATGGCAGATTTTCCAGAGGCTAGAAGTGTAAAAGTCGCCTTGTCCCCTGAGCCTCTGGTTTCCTCATATATTAATACAGGACTTAATTTGTGCAGAGCTTTATTTACATGTGTAGGATCTGCAAGACTGGGCCCTGGATCAAGTCTGTGAACACAGCAGACTGGCAACCTGGAAAATGAGACGTTTTTGGTGAAATCATGGCCCCTTAGTTGTCAGAGGCAAGCAAAGTTCGTGGTGAGTTCACTGAAGCCAGGGTTTCAAAGCTCAATGTTTTTTTCTGAAATTAAAAGGCAGAAGGTTTGAAACAAAAGGAAGTATTTTTTTACACAGCGTAGTTAGTCTGTGGAACCCTTTGCCAGAGGATGTTGTGAAGGTCAAGACTATAACAGGGTTCAAAACAGAACTAGATAAGTTCATGTAGACTAGGTCCATCAATGGCTATTAGAATGGGCAGAGATTGTGTCCCTAGCTTCTGTTTGCCAGAAGCTGGGAATGGGTGACGGGATGGATTACTTCGTGATTACCTGCTCTGTTCATTCCCTCAGGGGCACCTGGCATTGGCCACTTTCAGAAGTCTGGATACTGAGCTAGATGGACCTTTGGTCTGACCTAGTATGGCCATTCTTATGTTTTTGACAAAGCTCAATTCCACAAGATGGCCTCAGCTCCCAAGACCTATTGGCTTCAGTAGAAATCAGTCACAGAATTGGGCCCTTGTAACATTTTGGTATAAGTGTATTTAATGCTGGTGTCAGCCAACCTCTCCCCCCCCCCCCCAAAAAAACCCCCAAACAAACAAACCCGTAGTAGAGCTGCCGCCGAGAAGCTGCTGGCGGTTCAAAGCGGTGAAGTGGCCATGGCCGCCGAAATGCTGCCAAAAGCAGCGGAGCGCCGCCCCCATTGTTCGCCGCTGGTGCTCAACCTCAGAGGAGCTGCCACCAAAATGCCGCCTAGGTTGCCTAGTACTTGCGCCAGCCCTGAGTGTATTGTAATAATTTTACCAAAAAACCAACCAACCACAGTTTTAAATTGTTTATATTCAAAACAGCCATGTTCAGTGAAACTCACTGCCAAAAGCTTTGAAAGGCCTTTATTCAGACCAAAGATCGGAGTGTTTGTTTTTGATGCTGGCTGCATTTCACATGATCTGAAGACAATGACTCCCTTATATCTTTTCAGACTCAGTCCCCCCGTAGCCTCGGAGAATGAAACTTCCTTCATGATTCAGTTTTTAAGCAAATCTCATGTCTTGTGACTTTGAGGGCTCTTCAGAGAGGGAATAGATTCTCCCTCTGTTTTTTCTGCATTGTTTATTAACAAACGAGCATCTAATGACCCAGATCACTCAGCTGCAGATAAACATTTTTTTCTCCTGAAATGCTAGGCTGGAGTAAATGGACGTATTTCCATTGGAGTCAGTGGTGTTACACCAACTGAGGATTTGGCCACCTGACTCCCTGCTGTGGAATAACAAACCTATGAGGATCAATCAGAGGCATTTGCAAGCAGATCTGCTGCTGTCTGAAGCTCACCAAAGTTGAGCTCTTTGGGACCAGCAAAGGGAACAGATTTCAGAGGTGGCCTATCCTGGTAGGTTTAAACCACTAGCAGCAGACATTGGAGTGATCAGTCACCACACTATTGGACAATACTACTACTTGATTGAGATACCAGGTGTGTATCAAGGGAGGGGTGTGGCTGAGAGTCTGGGAGCACTGGAATCAACTCCTGGATCTTGTCTTATTCTTCAGGCAGCACAGGATTAGCCCCAGTGACAAGTATAACTTTAAAGAAAGCGAGGAATACTTTTAGCACCTTAGAGACTAGTTTATTTCAGCATAAGCTTTCGTGGGCTATAACTTTGGACAACATTGACCCCTTGTGGCCAGTGAGAGAATATCATTGTCTATTTCTGAAAGGAGACTGGATGAGATCTCTAGGAGTTGAAGAATAACAAAAGCAAACAAAATAGGCTAGGACCTTGGCTTCGTTGCTCAGGGAGGAGCATGAAGCAGGGTGAATGAAGGACTCATCTAGACACAGGTTAACCAATTTTAAGAATGTTAAGTAAGTTTATCTCTATGCCCTCATGTCAGAGGTGGGGAACATTCAAAACTCCAACTTCATTGGAAGTTGAAAATGCTGAGCAGGTCTGAAAAAACAGTCCTTTGAGGCAGTAGGCGGGTTGGCAGGTTTTCAGCAATACACTTAAAACTTCCCAGACATTTAGAAGAAGTATCATATTAAACATCCATGACCCAACAATTGTGCTAACTGGGTTCAGTCTTGGAGGACCTGGAATTCCAGGATCCTCTTGTTTTGCAGCATTTGGAATTTTTTAAAACATCAAGATTTTAATAGGACAACAACTTAATTTTGGACCCAGTCCTGCAAATCTTTAGGGTCACGTCCACATTGCAGGCGGTATGGCAGCACAGATGCAGTACGCCAGTGTAGGGCCACAGTGTAGCTGCTCCCATGTCAACAGAAGGGGTTTTTCCATCGATGTAGGTAATCCACCTCCCTGAGAGGTGGTAGCTAAGTTGGTGGAATATTTTTTCCATTGATCTAGCTGTGTATTAATTATGGCGGTTCAATGATTTAGCCAGGTCGATCTAAATTTGAAGGCTAGGCCAGGCCTTCCACTTTCAGATCATTTGAAACCCCAAATGTAGTTGCGTTTCTGTTAAAATCAAAGTACCAGCACAACATTACAAAGAGTTTTAAAATAATCCTCTGCAGCAGCAGCATGATCCTGACTGTCCAGCCCCTACATGGGGCCAGCAGGATTAATTTCACTAATCATTACAACAGCCGCCTTTCAGCTGAAATGTGCCAGCTGTTTAACAGCATTGAACAATTAGGGCAGGAGGTGGTGGATACTGAATCCCACTTGACATGGGATAGTTGCCTGATTTGAGCAAGACACTGAAGTTAATACCCCTACCCCCGTTGCGAAAGAGTCATAGGATCTTTAATGACCGCTGGGGTCAATATCTGGTTTTTGCTCTTCCCTCTGAACTCTACTCCTTGTGTCCAGCATTTCCTCCCTGGATAAGGAAAGAGATCATGTGGCATACAACGTTGATCAATTTTTTAAATAGCTGCTCAAAATACAGGAGTAAGACATTAGAGACTATTTTAAAAATAAAGTTTTTTGAAATTTGTTTCATTGGCATCACTGCTTTGTATCCACTAGGGGGAAGCAGAGATCTCCAGAAAGGTTCAACGTCGCTCCTTCATCCTTTAAATTCTTTGAAATAAGGTAAGAACCTAAAAATAAATGTTTATTTTCTCTTTAGTGGTCGGTGCTCTCATTAATACTGTTCCCTTCCTTACAGTATTGCTTCCTCTTTGTAGGGAGTTTTTAATAGAGGCAACATGGTCACATGGCTATGGGGCATTGCTGCTCAAGGGGCCTGGGTTCCATTCCCAGCTCTGCCGCTGACCTGCTGTGGGGGCCTTGAGCAAGTCATTTCACCTCTTGGTGTCTTTGCTTTGTCTATAGAGTAATCTCTTTGGGGCAGGGACTGTTGTTGACACAGTGCCAAGCATAATGGGCCTGTAGGTGATACTGTGGGTCAGATGTTATTGTTTCTGCCTGCATTTTTTTATCACTTTTGTGGCACGTTTTCCAAGTATCGTTTGGTTTGTATTTTGAGATCAGTTGGCGTTTGGGCAGGGCCAGGACTGAAGCTCAGGCACCATGGGTAGCAGTGCCGTTACAAAACACCTACTGAGGGGTCTCCTTCATCATCAGCTCATTTACCAGAACCCAGACTGTGACAGGATTAGGGGCCAGGTCCGAGTGTGATCTGCTACACCTAAAAGGCCAGAGCCTGTCTCCACTGCCTGGCCAAATAGCTAAGCTGGGCAAATATGTGGCAGGGGGAATGGGGTAGGATAGGAGGATCACTGCGGATAATGGAGGATACAGATCATTACCCTGGCTGGACCCAACCCACTGCATCCCAGCACACTGTCAGCAGAGGGGGTTTGATGGTAAGCAAATGCTTGAGCTGTAGTGCTGGGGCTAGTCTTTTGGTGCAGAAAGTCCTAGGTTCTATTCCCACTGATGAGTTCCTCCAGACGGGATCTGTCCAGTGCATTGAATTAACTACTTTGGGGTAGAACCGCACAAAGAAACTTAGCTATGAAAGCTTATGCTTAAATAAATGTGTTAGTCTCTAAGGTGCCACAAATACTCCTGTTCTTTTTGCGGGTACAGGCTAACACGGCTGCTACTCTGAAATCTGTCACAAAGAAACTTACATTTTGATTCCCTCCCTCCCCCAATAAGAGATAAGAATACATTTTTCTGAATGTTTTTGTGCAATAGGAGACCCTGTCTTTTCAGTCAAGGGGAAAGATTTCCAAAAGGTGCTTATGTCCCAAATTTCAGAAGTCACTTGGACGTCTTGGCTCCTAAGTCCCTAGGGAATGTCTACACTGCAGCAGGAACACTTCTCCTGTTCAGGTAGGCAGACTTGGGCTGTCAGGGCTCACGCTAGCATGCTTAAAATAGAGACATGGCCTCTTGGGTTGCCGCTCCATCTCTCAAGCCCACCTGGCCCCCTAGAGAGCCTGGCCTGCAGCATCTACCCAGGTACTTTTAGCATGCTAGCTCAAGCCCCGCTAGTGTGTGTCTCTCTGGGCTGAGCAGCAGTGTAGACCTACCTACCCTTAGGCAGTTTCAGAAATTTTACTCTACCTCTACTTTGTAGCCTTTGTACACAGTGGGATGAGTCTGGTGTATTCCTGTAGACAGGCATCCTTATCTCTGGGGCACCCCTGTGTGTCCAGACACAGCACTGCAGGGGACTTGGCCTCCAGTATTCTCTCTGACAGCTGCCTGCCCTGCCGGTCCCTTCTCTGGGCTCCCTTCCCAGGTCTGCTGGGGCTCAGCCCTCTGGCCAAGTCATGCACAGTTCAGTCCCCTTCTAGGGTTAACTACAGGCCCACCTCGAAGTCCATAATCAAATACTCCAATAGTTCTTCTGTCCCTCAGGCTCCCCCAACATCCTCAGCTCCTTTTCCGGCTGGATTCCTCTGCAGCCGCCCTCCCCAGGGATTCTGACAACGTTGCTGATGGATACCCTGCTGCGGTGCTTCTCATAACTGCCAGCTCTTCAGGACCATCTGGGCTTTTCTTCTCATTATAGGTCCCAGCTCCTCACACAGGAACCTACTCTGTTCCCTGTGGATCTTCGCGGGTCTCTTCCCAGAGGGGCATTCCCTTTGTTCCTCCCTGTGGGGGCTCCTCCTTTCTGCTTGCTTCACAACTCTATTTAAAGTCTAGCTCCACCTCTTCCGGACAGGAGGCAGTTAATCCATCACACTCCCCATCACACACAGGTGGGGAGCATCACTAATTGGGATAGTTTCTAATTAAGCCCCATTCCACGCAGCTGGGGTCACTAATTAGCTCTTATGGACCTGTTAGCCTGTACGGTGCTACAAGACTCTGTCACTTTTGCAGATTCCGACTAACAGAGCTACCCCCCTGATACTAATAGTTATCAGTTCATGAGAGAGGCCAAGGGTTAGTTGCTAGGTCATGGCCAAGGCAGAGCCCAGCTTGCCTCAAAGGGCCAGCCAGCCCACGACAATCCCGTTCCCTAGTGAACAGAGCTGTGCCTGGTACACATGCTCCCTGTCCACATAGGCTGGGCTGGGAAAGATTGCATGGGATTGCAGGGATATATCAGGAGAGCTGACTTTTCTGGTGTTCTGGTTTCTGGCTGCAGGCCTAGCCAGTGGCCTTGTTTTAATAGTGGCTTGATGTTTTATGGGACCATGAGAACTGCCTTGAACAAACCTGGAGCAATATTTATTTATTTTTGATTTATGAGAACAAATAAGACTCTATCCCGGTGTGGCCTTGCGCCCCATATTCTTCATAGTAATATTATTATGATATGATCATGGCATAACTATGATGTATTTTATAAAAGATAGGCCATGTGAGATATCATCGGAAAGATTATGATTCACTGAATAGAATTATCCTATTTGTAAGCATGTATCATTTTGGTATCTCAAGTTAGGAATATTGCCTATGTGTCTATTACTAATGTGTTTATACCTGGGGAACGCCCACTTGACAGAATGCAATCAGTCTAGATGGCTGGCTGGGATGGGCCATTAGGGAGAACAATAGGTCTTAGAAGATGCTAATATCCCACCAGGGAACCTTCCTGGGGACATTACAAACCGCCTCTGACTCATGGCTGCTATGGCCCTACAGAGACATGTGACCAAGTCACCTGGTTCTGGACTCCATCATAGAATACCAATATTTTTGCACTGACTAAAAAGTTGGAGACAAAGGGTTGCCGCCATATACAAAAGCTATTTAAGGCAGGGGCGTGACATCATCATGGTTCTTGACTTCATTGACTCCCCAGCCAAAGGAGATGCTTGGACACAAGGACTGAATTGGGGGAGAAGGTTTGAACGCAGGCTAGAGAAATTTCTGGGAAGGATCTAGTTGGGGTTTTAAGATGAAAGCACATGCAGCTTGCCCTCAAGAATCTCGGCAAACTGCCTAAGCCAACAATTAGGGTGAGAGTTTGCAGGGGAGAAGAGCCACGGTTCCACCTTCTGTTCCTTTCTCCCTGCCCTGTTGGTGGTGAGCTGCCCCTCATGGGTGAAGGAGGAACAAAGTGGTAGTGCAGGGGGCTGCAATTTTGGCCTGCCCTTGTGCAGTCTCTTACTCTCTTCCCCCATTGCACACTTGTGTCAAGTGTGTGTGTGTCGGGGGGAGATGCTTCCTGTTGTGAAAAAATCTGTGCAACATGCCATGAGTGGGATCTCAGTTTGGCTTCATTAGTGGGGGAGCTTGGTCGGATTTGAGACTGTACCAGCACATGTAGTCTGACCCCTGAGAGGAAGGATAAGCCAGTTGCTAGGGCATTAGTGGGAAACCTGGCTTCAGTTTCCTGCTCTGCCAGAGACTTCTGTGTGACCTTGGGCAAACCACTTCGCCTTTCTGTGCCTCTGTTCCCATCTGTAAGATGGGGATAATAGCACTGCCCTACCTCGTGGGGGTGTCTGAGGAAAATATGTTAAAGGATGTGAGGTGCTCAGATACTAGGATGATGGGGTCTATATAAGTACCTAGGAGAGATTACAACAGCCATAGCAGAGACAGGCATACTCCGCTCGCTTCAAAGACACATGGATATGCAGCCGTTCCATAGATTCATAGACATTAAGGTCAGAAGGGACCAGTATGATCATGTAGTCTGACCTCCTGCACAATGCAGGCCACAATCTCACCCACAGATTTCTACCCCAGATCCCTAAATGGCCCCCTCAAGGATTGAATTTACAACCCTGGGTTGAATGCTCAAACCACTGAGCTATCCCCCCCTCTCCAAGGCAGTGCTATGTTAGTGCAACTAGTTATTAATTATATTCATTAGTGTTGGAAGCACCATGGTGTGTCTGGTTCTTGACAGGAGTCTTTAACATAGGGATTTAGCTGGACAGTTAGAAAGAAAATGGGTAAGTTGGGCTTCATCCTGCAAAGTGCTGAAGACTTTGGCCCTGATCCAGCAAGGCACTTAAGCATCTTCTTAACGCTAAATTTATAAATCATCCCATTGAAGACAATGGGGATTATCCACATCCTTGAAGATAAGCATGTATTTAAGAGCTTTGCTGGGTGGAAGCTATGCTGCTCAGCACCTTGCAGGATCGAGCCCTTTCTGCAGAGTGGAAGGCAGGGGGCAAATGCCTGTTTTGCAAGAGTTCATGGGGCAGGGATAGGTTGACCAGACGGCAAATGTGAAAAATTGGGATGGGGGTGGGGGATAATAGGAGCCTATATAAGAAAAAGCCCCCCAGATCAGGACTGTCCCTATAAATTGGGACATCTGGTCACTCTAGGCAGGGAAATTCAGCCTAGGTCACTGATCCTGACCGGCCCTCCCCCCGGGTCATTTTAAATCAGTAGCAGAATGTATAACCTCACTTCCATTGCTAAAAAATAATTTTCTAAAGCACTGTTCCAAACAAAAAGTCTCGTTTCCATCACAAGCTGGGGGTGGGGGAATCTGGCCTAAAAGTAGCAGAGTGATCGGAAAAGCTTGTCTTTGCCCTTGACCTGTGAAATGTCTTATTACGGGATCTCGAAAAGTGCTGATCTGTTAAGTGTTTAAGCGACACAACGTGCCTTCGCTGCTTCTGCAGTTGGAGAACCGCTGCCAATCTGATCAGCATTAACTACAGATGCAGAGATTTGCCACATCCTAGAGCTATCGCTTTGCCTTACCTCACTAATAACACTCCCCATTTATTCCACTCTCCCCCCTCCCACCTTACTTCCTCCCCTGTGTCAGTGTGTGCATTCATTTGCATGCCTTTCTCTCCTGCTCTCTGGGGTATTTCACCTCTTGTGACTGCTGCAGGCTCCTCCTGCAATCTGCAAAGGGAAACTTCCCTGCAATAGGCTTGGCTCTTCCTCTCTGATCCCAAGTCCACTTGCCTCAAACCAAGACTCCCCAGAAAGGAAACTTGGCTCCCGCCCTTCCCCCCATCTAGCCAAACTGCATAGCAGTGCTATGCTCACAGCAGCTATTTTTCCTGAGCTGCAGCTTCAGGTTGTTGGTGCCCTACTCCTGGCTACTGTTTCAGTCTCTTTGCTGCTTTCTCCCCTCTCACAAGGTAGGTGGTTTCTTTTGTTTGCCTCCCTAAGATCTCCCACCAGTAACTGCATCATCCCCTTACTGATCTGCTTTCAGCATGATTTTAGGTCCTCTGGCTGGGGGACGCGGCAGTGTAATAGTTGGCTAGTGCTTTGAATGTTTACATTTTGCGGGCAATAACTTAGTCACTTTCCGGAATAGGGCAGATTTCTCAAAGTGTGGACACTGCAAAGGAAAAATGCTAAAGGAACAACAGCTCAGGATCAGGAGCAAAGGTGATCCAAAGTAGTCTGATCCCTTCTGAACTTTCTTCTGTGGTTGTTTGAAAGGGGGCTCAGAAAGCTGTGTGGTTTCTTTTTGGCAGGAACTTAGGGTGGTTAATGGTTCATGTAGTCCTGTATCCCAGCTGTGGCAGTGTCCAGTCCCGGAAGAATTCAAAGGAACGTAATTAGTAATTAGATGATGATATACCCATCGGGAAGTTTTCTTCTACCCCCGTGCACAGTGGTTGGCTTATGTTCTGGTGGATGTGTGTTTGTAACCTTTTATGAATGACTGTTCTAGCTTGTGTAACTGTGACTATTCTTATTATTCCTATACATCTCTAAACCTGCTCTTAATCCTACTGTGCTCTTGCTCCATTGTAGAGAATGTGCTGCTTGAGGCAATTAAACCCCTTGAGGCAATTGTGAAATATCTGCACCTTTTCTTTTAATGACTGCAGATAAAATAGCTGGTCTTAAAGAAAACAAAGGAGACAGGACAATGAGTCTGCAGGTGCTTTGCTGTCAACTCTCTGCCCCCCCCGCCCCCGCCCCCCAAATCCAAGTGAGGGCTTCCTATCCCTATAAACATGCTGATGACCAGTGCTACTATTAACAAGGCATAGGATGCACTGGTCATTAGAGCCTTTGCCATTCTGTTAATGGAACGGTGAATGATTCGATCATGAAGGCAAATGCTGACCTAAAGTATTAACATAGCTTTAGCTCTAGGGAAAGACCAGTGGCTGGTTTTTCCACAGTTAAGCAATGCTTGGCAAACTTTAAAAGGGAAACAGCGAAAAGTGCAGAAGGATTATCGTCTCGCAGAATGGCTTTATTTGAAATAAATTACAGCCAAGTCTCCAGTTTTACCCCAAATATCCTCTCAGAAGTCAGCTTAACTGAAAGCAAGACCTGTGTCCCTCTGGATAGGTCCTGTGTCGAGGTGCTGCCAAGATGTAAATGAAAAAGCTATGAACTCCAGTACAGCAAGGACTCCTAAAGGATATGGCAACCGACCTTTAACAGTTGCTGCTGGTGGCTTTGCTATAATGTGGAGGCATCACTATGGGATCCTGTTTTATGGCCCATTATCACAACATACTGTTGTCATACAGGCTGTGTTTTGAGTTCAGTAGTAAATGTGAAGTACCTATCCTCACTGCAGCCTGTTATTTGTAGTAAGAGCAAAGCATCCTTCTGGTGTGTCCTTCTTTGCTCAAAGAGTAAGTTCTGTAGCTGGAAAAGAATTGCCCTTGGGGTTATGTGAAAGATCTGGAGTGATTCTTCAGCCTGTTCAGTTTAAAGGCAGCAGCAGAAATCATGCTTTGATTCATTTTATTATTGGAGATGTTTTCAGCCCTGTCAAATGAGCACTTGGTGAGCAGGGTCTTTTAATAGTTTGCATCATTTTTAGCCTTTTGTAACAAGCAAACTTTCTCTCTTTGCAAGTGAAAGTGAGCTCTGAGTGAGAGCTCAGTTGCAGCAGTTCAGATGAATTGCCATTAACGAGTTTATAAAGTGCTCTGGAGATGGAATGTGTTGTGGAGATGGGATGTAGCTGCAAGTTGCGGACATCCCCTGTGAGATACTAGGTGCTCTCAACCCCCTGTTATAACATCACGGGGAGCCTCTCTTGTACTCAGCACCTCACAGGTGCTTAAATTGCTGATGGTGATTAGTTTGTATTAGTACAGGATCAGTGAAGAATGCATGTCCTATGCTGCGATAATTTTACTTCAGAAAGGGAAATAAAATATATTTTAGAAAAAGTACTATTAACAGCCAGATTTTGTTATCCTTACATTAAATGGCACCTTTCCCGGCAAGTCATCCTGTGGAAGCCAGTGAGATTACTCAAGGAGTAAAGTACTCTTTTCCATGAGTACGGTTATCAGAATCTGACTTTTAAAGTAAGGGTGGGGAACCCTTTTTCTGCGAAGTGCTATTTGGATCTTTATAATGTCATTTGCGGGCCGTTCCCCTCCCCCCACCCCCCCAGGAAGCCCTGGCTGGCAATGGGAGTTGAGACCCCAGCTGGCAAGGGGCCAGCGGGGGAAACCCCAAAGCAGTGGCAGGCCGAGTGCTTAGCCCTGCACTGCTTTGGGGTTTCCCCCGCTGGCCCCTTGCCAGCCAGGGTCCTGCTGCCTGCCCCAGTCAGCTCCCGCTATCAGCCTGGGTGTAGGGGGTGATCTTCCTTTACCCCCGCCCAGCCTCCCCCCATCTAACCACCTTTCCTCCCCCACCCCTGCCTGGCCCGGCCCATCCCTTCGAACCTAACCTCCTCCCCCCTCCCAACCCAGCTTCCTGCCCCCCCATGCCTGACCCGCCCAGCCCAGCCCAGCCTCCCCCCCACCAAACCTCCTTCCCTCCCGCACCCACCCCATCCAGCCTAGTCTCCTGCCCCCCCTCCCCGCCCACCCAGCCTGGCCTCCCCCCCACAGCCCCCTTGCCTGCCCCCCAGCCCAGCCTCCCCCCCCACCCCATTGACCGTCCGCTCCCCGTGGCTCCTCCTTACCCCACCCAGCTAATGGTGGCCACACAGCGCCGGCGGCTCCCCCAGGCGCTTCCAGGCCTCTTCGTCGAGCGCGGAGCCGCCCCGGGCCGCCAGGCGGGGGCGGCTCCGCGTTCGGCGAAGGAGCCAGGAAGCGCCTGGGGGAGCCGCCCCCACCTGGCTGCCCGCATGCGTCCCTGGCCGGCGGCTCCCCCAGGCGCTTCCAGCCTCTTCGCAGAGCGCGGACCCGCCCCGCGCCGCCAGGTGGGGGCGGCTCCCCTTTCGGCAAAGGGGCCGGGAAGCGTCTGGGGGAGGCGCCGTCCAGGGTCGCGCGTGGGCCGGATGGAAGGCTTTGGCGGGCCGTATAAGGCCCGTGGGCCGGAGGTTCCCCACCCCTGCTTTAAAGTCAAAGATGAACCCAAATCAAATCTCCAGCTACAAAGGGGAGGAGTGGGTTGGAATCCAATTGCAGATCCAGGTCTGAATTGCACAAATCGGCAGTTGCTTTAGAATGGGCTGAATCCACCCCCTAGATCTGACACCTCCCACCCTGAACTTCAGAATGTTAGAAATCCCGAACCAAACTGATTGGCTTGCGTCTATTTTATTCAGACTTAAATGTGCTAAACTTCTGACTTCAAGGGGACTTCAGCATATTCTTAGCGTCAACCTTTTCTGACTCAGGGTCTGAGGCTGGCTGTGGGTTTGTGCTATTGCATCTCTAAGCTTTAGAAACAAAAACAAAAGTTGGTGAAAAGAAGCCGGAGTGTGAACCTGGGGGGAAAATGGAAATGGGCAGGAAAGAGGATGGGATTGTGAGAAGTGTGTATGTGAGAGAGAACTCACAGCCAGGAGGGAGTCAAAAGCTTAGTTAGAGGAGACAAACCACATGGGTCAAGGGCACAGGTGCTGGTTGCTCTTCATTCTCTGTTTCAGATATCTTTATTGACTGAAGATGAATTATACAAGGCCCCCACCCACAATCAAGACCCACTCATGAAGCCAGTCTTGCAAAGAAACCTCCTCTGTGTTTCTCTTTCCCTGTTTGTTGTAGCATTCAGCTCACTCTGTTCTGTAGTCTTAATTCCAAGATGGGTATGATCAGCAACCTCTTCCCACCTTGTTGGGTCTGCTCCTGCCCCACAGTGTTGCCTGGCTCTGCTCAGTTTTCTGCCATGATCCCTGAATAATGAAGATGTCACATTTTCCAGCATTCCACATTCCATTTGGCCTTGTATGCATTTCATTCTACAATGGGCATTTTTGGCCCTCTGAATCTTTTTTATTTTAAGCAGCATTTGCAACCAATCCGTTTTGCTGCCCCATCTGTTTTCTTTCCCCCCTCATTCTCTTACCACATGACTTCCTTCTTAACTTAATCTTTTCATCTGTCCAAAAAAGACCACATGAATAAAATGTTAACAATTTTAGCATCTGATCCACCGTCCTTACTCAGATACAAGTCCCATTGACCTAAGTAAGGACTTCCGGTTCATATCCATAATCTTTCCTTGGACCTCTGTGTATTGTGTTTTAATGACCCTTCCTTTTTTGTGTTGCAATACAGAGAGTTTTGCCACTTTTAATTAAATCATGTCTCTTGCTGAGTCAGCCTGTTAGTTCCCCTTACAGAGAGGGTAGTTTCCGCTTTTTTAATTAGCTTGCATTCTTCCCATAAATAGTCACAGAAAAATCTGAATCTCCTGCATAGCCTTCCTTGTAAGGTTGAAGCCCTCCCACCCAATGGGGGAACTTTTCACTGTTGTTCTCTCATTTTAATCTCTGTACAGTATCTACCTATCACAGGGAATAAGTGGTGTGTGTGTGTGTATATATATTAATGGTCTAAATGTAAACATGTAAAGGATGAGCTGTCCAGTATGTGAGGCTCAGGTCAGGATGTGAGGCTCTATGAAGATTTAAAGTGGTATTATTTATTAAGATAGAGTCTCATGCACTCATACCCATAGGTCAGAGTCATAATGGAATTGGAGCTACAAAAGATAAATTTGAATAAGTTAAAATATTTCCATGAAGGAAGTTGAAAGAATAATTTTTTTGGCATTCGTAAATAGTCAGTAATGGATGACCATGCCCACAGTACATTTATTTGGCATTCGTAATTAATCAGTAATGGATAACCATGCCCACTGTAATTGAAAATCAAATTTTACAGTGGATTTAATGATGGTAAAGAAAATCTGTAACCTTATGTAATTCCTAAACTGAGTATATCATTTATCATGAACTGATTTGCAATTTCCTTCAATTTGTTTATTAATTGAAGGAATTTTATTATTTTTAGAAGGTTCTTTTAACTCTCTGACTTGATCACAGACAGCTGTGAGTATTTACTATCTGAGCTGTGTTGGTTAGTTGGGACTGGTCAGACAGGTGACATGGTATTTTTTCTCTTCCCGTGATTGAATCGAGAATGTCATTACTTCCAGTTTATCTTCTCACTCCTGGTAACTTAAAACGCATGACTTTGAAATTCAGTTCCTATGAATTTTCACGCAGTAAAACTTGATTGCATGAAGGTGTGTGGGAAGCAAATACCTGAGCCATGGCTGAAGCAAATTCATCGAGTGCCAGACTCTGATTCCTTACTCACATTACTCACCGCCCAAAAAATGCACAGTGATTATTTGTGGAATTATTTTTAGTGTTCACTCAGCCCCACCCAGTCTTTCCTGTGCCGTAAAGTTCTTTATTTCAGTCTCTTTCAATCATGCTATTAGATGTGCATTTTCAATAGACACTATATAGAGGCCAGGATCTTACATTTTTTATGTGTAAGAACCCACTGTTATAAGTTACCTCCCTGGCATAGTAACATATGCAGCCAGCAGACTTAGAATAATATCATGTTAAAGAGACTGTGGGCCTGATCCTGCACTCCCAGTGCAGTGCCAGATCCTATGGTAGTCAATGGAAATTTGAGGTACATGGCAGGTATGGCGCAAAGCCTGTGTAACATGTTTGTTAAGGTTTATAAGCAACCTTAACTTTGGTCTTGAGCCCAGTTGTGCAACCCTTACTCAGGGTGGTGAGCATCTACCCTTGTGAGGAGACCAACTGAAGTCAATGGAACTACTCATGGGAGTAGACTCGGCAGTAAGGGACACACAGTTGGATCCTTGAGGTCTGCTCCTCTGGGTTTGTACAGTGCTTAGCACAATGGGGCCCTAATCTGGATTAGTTGTGGGGGGCTGCTGATGAAGAATAATAATGATGTTCTTTTCCTTTCAGACACACTCTTGGTTTTGACACCAGACGTTAACAGCCTGGCAAATGTGTGGCAAAAAATTTGCAATGTTCCTTCCGTCTCTGAAAATAATGATGAGATGCTTCTTTTCTCTTTCCACAGGTTCTACACATAGAAAGTTCCACAGCTCTTCTGAGAGAGCGCTGGATGGTAATGCTACCCCCAGCGCATTGCGACCCAGGCTGGTGATGTAACTACACGAGAGAACGTTGGGAAACTTCACCATGGGCGCAAACACCTCCAGCAAGCCACCAGTCTTCGATGAAAATGAAGAGGGTGAGAACACTTTTTTACTGTTCTAGTTCAAAGAACAGATGGCCCCTATGTGTATTCCACATGCAGGGTATTCATGTGCACCAGACACCACACTTTCTTGCAAGCGATGTCTGTTGTCCTGCACCTGAGCTGCAGCTCTCCTTGTGTCTCCACCCTGGGCATAACGGGCAGTGTGGGCTGACATCTCTCGAGTTCATTCTTACTACTGTGTGGTCTGGATGGGAATCTTCAGTGTCCTCAGCTCTATTTTGCTGTGTCATTCCTGTAAGAATTGTATAGAGGTAATCTTTTAGTAGTTTTAGTAGTATAGCATAGATAGTTTGGGTTTTTTCCCCATGCCTGGGGCTTTTCCCCCAAGAAGTCTGACATTATGCCCAGAGTCCTGGGGTTCAAAAACTGTGTTTCCTGCCCTCACACCTTTTCTGTGTGTGACTAACATCAGTGTGGTCTTTACTGCCTGGGTGAGGCTCACATTTCTGCCCAATGCAGCATCTGTCTCTCTTCTCCTCCCCCCACTCCCCGCCCCCGAACTCTTGAGGGTCAGGAGCTGAGACTCAGAAAACACCTTGTGGAGAAGGCAATGAAGCGCAGTCAGGTCTGGGCAGGGGACCCTCCCCTGTACATTAGCCCCAACAAGCAGGCAGTGCCCTCTGAGCATGAGCTCAGGAATGGAGGCTAATTCTGTTAAGCCTAAAGAGATGGTTTCAGAGAAGAGAAAGGTAGGGAAATGGCATGGTAGCAGCCATGAACTGGGGCTGCAGAACCAGGGAAGGGTGGCTCAGGATAGTGGAGGGAAAACGCTGCTGTGTGTAATTGCTCTGGGATCTGGCCTTTGCTTCAGATCAGTTGGAGGCTCCACAGGATTCTTTGCTTCACTGAGGAGAGGTGGCCCCAGACAGAATCCCTAGAAGATGAGGATTCCAACCTCCAACCAGACACAACTGGCCAAGGGACAGGTGGTACCCTAGCTGTGGGGTCCCCCCTTCCCCCTCCATTAGTGGATCCATCTTATTGTCAGTATTGGGGATCATGGGAACAGTACCCCCAACACCCAGACTCAGTGCACATATCCTGCTTGCCATTGCCTGGCGTTGGAGTATTTGGAGTAGGAAGGAGGATCTGACAGTTCTGATGGTTCCAGGATCAGTCCCGTCATTGTCACTGGATGAGGCAGCCTCTCCATCTTCTTTGTCTCTGCTGGTTGACTTTAAACAATACCAAGAGCTCATGCACAGGGTAGTGGCAGAGCTACAAATCCAGCTGGAGGAAACTCAGGAGTCTTAGCACAGCTTACTAGACATTCTGCAACACTCCCATTCCAGAGTGTCCTTCCCCCATCAACAAGGCCATGGACCTAGCAAAGGCAGCCTGGTACAACCCTGCTTCTTGTGCTCCCACGCCTAAGAGGGCTAAGAAGTGCTTCTTTGTCCCATCCCAGAGGGAAGAGTTCTTGTTTTCTCACCCTCTTCCAAACTCCATGGTGGTGAAGGTGGCTACAAAGCGGCCAAAGCAAGAGCACTCAAAGGCTATTTCCTCTGATAAGGGATAAAAGAGACTCAACCTTCTGGGAAGAAGTCTTCTCTTCCACCTTCCTCTAGTCCAAGCTCTTTAATTATCAGGCTGTCAATATCTATCCCATGTTCAACCATGTCCAAAACACCTAGAGTGAAATGTGACTCTGAGATCTACAGAACACCCTTTGTTCTGTACTCGCTGATCACCCAAACTTATTGGTTAACCAAAGGTCATTCATGCCTTCTGACTGCATACACCCGCTATTACTTCACTTGCCTTTCCTAACGACCAAACGGTTTATAATGCCCACCTGAAGGCGGGGATTGAAGAGTGACCCTCCCCCTGGGAGCCAGTGGTTTTGAGAAGTGCTAGGAGAATCCTCAAGTGATTTGAGGGTGAGAACTGCTGGGTTTTGGAAATGGTAAGACAGCTTCTTGGGGGGGGAGGGGGATGTTGGTAATCATCCCAGTCCCATGAGATGTGCTGGTTTTAAGGGTGGTGGAAAAACAACTTGAGGGCTGGGTGTTTCCCTGCCTGCTTTGGGCTGGGTAGGAAAGGTGCTTCAGGGGTGTCAACCAGCCTCATCGCTGGAGGTTCTTGATAACTTTTCCCTTCCGGGCCATAGTAGTAGTTGTCACCGTGAAACTAGATCTCAGGGTTGCTGTTATGGAACATGAGCATGCATTATCACAATATTAGCTTGGAGAGATGGTTGTCTTGGTGCTACTGTGATTATAGATGCAGCCTTTCAAATATTGCTCCATAAACTTATTTCCTGATGCACAGCAAGAGTCAGGTTATTAAATACCATATATGTTTCCCCATGGCTGCATAAATACAATACATAAAATACAGGTGATGACACATCATATAAGCTACTGTCCCAGACCGATACAAATAATACTGGTCAAATATCACAGTACACGATCATTAAAATGCTCAGTTTATCCTAGGAAACTTTGACTTCCACAGTAAGTTTTCAGTTTGGTTCAGCATCTTATGAAATATATTTGATATTTTATCAGTTGCAAAATGAAATCTTCAAAGTGCCTTTTCGATAACACTCACAATAATCTTTCATATTCTTTATGCATGATGAAAGGCAGAAAAATAGTAAATGTTAAAAATACTGGAATAGTAGGAACAATTTTGTTTACTAGTTGCTCAGATAAGGAACAGGAAACCATATAAAGTGGTGTCCAATCAGCAGCCTGCCGCTAGTCGTCTGATCCCACTGAGTCAGCAGGTACAGCATCTGGTTGCAGGACCGTAGCTGTGATTAATAATAAATGGAGATATACCAATCTCCTAGAACTGGAAAGACCTTTCAGGTCATCGAGTCCAGTCCCCTGCCTACACTAGCAGGACCAAGTACTGTCCCCTGACAGATTTTTTTGCCCCAGATCCCTAAATGGCCCCCTCAAGGATTGAACTCACAACCCTGGGTTTAGCAGGCCAATGCTCAAACCACTGAGCTATCCCTCCCTCCCTTATCTGCCGTCACAGTGTGGTGGCGCAGTGGGTAAGACTCTTGCTCTGTAACCCCATGGGCCTGGGTTGGAGCTCTGTGGAGGCTGGCAAAGGATGGAAAGGTGTTATGGGGGTAGCATGCCCTGGTCTCAGGTGAAGGGAGATGCTGTAACCAGAACTCCCTTTCCTTGTTATCAGGAATGGTGTTGATAGGCTGGACTATAAGCTCAGATCCACAGTCCTTAGCTAGCCTGAAAAATAGGGAGCAGAGGTGTGTGCTGGAGCCCAAGCAGAAACCAGTGCCACCCCTGTCTATTTCAGACCTGTGCCTCAGAGCACAGTCTACTATTCAAACACCAGATTCACACAGTAACAGAAAACAGGTCTGGGCCCTGGCCACTGCAAGGCTCTGAGAGTCTCTCTTCACCTCCCTGAAAAGAATACAGCCCTTCCTTTAGTCCCCTGCTGAACCAGGTGTCAGGCAAGCAGTCCTTAGCCCTTCCCAGCTGTTTCACCCTGCGACAGTGTGGAAATGGGGAGCTGGGGAATACTGGCCTGCCTTGCTGCACAGCAGTAGGGCAGAATGCCTGCCTGGCTCTCCGGAGAGCACTAGGAGAGAAACGTTGGTTTTACAGCAGCTGACACGCCCTGAACTCAAGGACATAAGAGCTGCCTAGGGGCCTGCCCAGCTCCTAAGTGTGCTTGTCGCAGTGCACAATGCACCCCGGGTGCTGACATGCTGTTCCTTTTTAAAGCCAGAGCAATTACACACAGCAGCGTATTTCGCTCCACTATCCTGAGCCAGCCTTCCCTGATTCTGCAGCCCCTGTTCATGGCTGGTACCATGCCATTCCCCTATTTTCTGTTTACTGTGCTCTAAGACAGGATTTCACGCTCTGAGCTTGCTCAGGGAATGGATGTACGATGATGTCCTCCAAATGTTATGAAATTTGGTAAACCACTTCCATTATTGCTAGCATTGTCATAATAAATGCTGAGTAAGTACATGGACAACGGTAACCTGCGCTTGGGCTAAACTGGCTGCTGGCCTCACTCCCTTACGTCTTCACTACCCACCTGATCGGTGCATAGTGATCAATCTATTGGGGATCGATTTATTGTATCTAGTGTAGATGCGATAAATCGATCCCCGATTGCTCTGCCTTCAACTCCTGTAATCCACCAAGATGAGAGGCGGAAGCGGAGTCGATGGGGGAGCGGCGGCAGTTGACCCCACACCGTGAGGACACGAGGTAAGTCGACCTAAGATATGTCAACTTCAGCTACTCTATTCTCGTAGCTGAAGTTGCGTATCTCAGGTTGACCCCACTCCCTGTCCCCCACCCAGTGTAGACCAGGGCCCTGATTATTATTAAACTACTGTTGGTTATTGTGCGGTTATTGTGCACTAAAATAATTGGAAAAAATTATGGAAAACAAGCTCCATTTTGAGATTCTCCTGGAGGTTGCAACTCTTATTGCTGTACATTCGAAGGCTCAATATTGACCTCAGCAGTATGGGTGGCTGATTTTCACTTTTCCCCCGACTTTCCTCGTAGCGGCATGGTTGGGAGATTGTTGGGGACAAAGAGACTTCTTATCTCATTAGCTGGGTCTCATTCATTTCCCATGGATTTGACACACCTTCCATAACTTCATCAGAAAAGCCAAATGGCTCTGTACACTTTTATGAACTAAAAGTTAAATACATTGGTAAGAGACACAGTACCCTCTGCAAAGCAACTGTCCTAACTGCCATTAATCTTTCAGGACAGGTGCTTTCCTGTGTGTGAGAGGAGTATTGGCTGGTTGTAATGGATGAAAGCTGACAGGGCATTCAGCTGAGATGTGTAGATCTATTATATGGCAAATGGAGTTGGGTTTTCCCTAATGCGAAGGTGTAGGGGTCAAAAAGTTCAGTGAATTTGATACGTATCTTGCTAATGACTTTCTTTTCACCTGTAGACGAGAAAAGCATGTCCAGTCGTTAATGTCACCTCTTGAAGGGTTAAATGCACTAGAACTACGATGGGTAGGAGACATGGCAGAAAGGTAAGGATTTCCCTGCTTAGGGGAGGATTCTCCAGGCATAGGCCCCAGTTCAGGAAAACACTTAAGCATGTGCTAAAATCTTTCCCTCTTTAGGAAAGCATTTAAATGTGCTTAAGTCCCATTGAACTCAGTGGGATCGAAGCCCTTGCTTAAAGTTAAGCATGTGAGTAATTAAAGCTATGACAGCATCAGGGACGCTGTCATAGCTTTAATTCACACTGGAATGGCAAGTCAAAAGAACGAATGCTCTGGTGTAAGTTGAGGAGCGTAACTTAAAAAATAACTTCATACTGTTTTCAGGCAGATTCTAATCATGCTACAACCCGCACAGCATCAGCATCATTTTAAACGTGCACATGCATAACCAAAGCTCTCAAAGCACTTTACAAGTGATATTATTTCCATTATACAGTCACTAAAAGTGAAGCACAAAGAAGATAAATGATTTGCCCATATTCACATTGTATCTGATCCTGTGCCCATTGGAGTCAGTGACAAAGATTCTGTTGATTTCAGCAAGTACAAGTCCACAATGAGCCAATGGCAGATTCAGAAATAGAGCCCAGGTGCCCTTCCTGTCTTCTAGATGTCCAGGGCATCTCACTGTCTCTCTTAAAGTGAACTTAATCTCCTACCTTCCTGTGAAGCTTCCTGGGATTCTGCTTTGACACTCCAGGGTCATGTGATCATGTCACCTGGTACTGGACCCCATCTTGGCCTACTAGTACTTTTCCACTAAGAGGGGTGGAGACCAAACTGGGAAACAAAGGATTCCAGCCATATTGAAATCCTATTTAAGGCAGGGAAATGAGTTAATCTTGGTCATCCATTCTTCATTGAATCCCTGCCCAGGATGATTGTGGAAAACATCTAAGGCCTTGTCTACACTGCCACTTTAGAGCTCTTAAACTTTCTCGCTCAGAGATGTGAAAAAACACCCCCCTGAATGATGCAAGTTTCAGTGCTGTAAAATGGCAGTGTAGACAGTGCCACAGCACTGGTAGCCATGCTCCCAGTGCTGGTAGCTTGTGGGGGTGGCTTTTTAAAGAGCTTTAGTGTTGGTAGTGAAGAAACAAGGACTGAGGGGCAGAGAATAGCTGATCCCGGCCTGGAAAAGGTGTCTGGTCTGTGAAAGAAATGCCTAAAACAAATATTAGGGTGAGAAATTACTAATGACCAGTTTCTTTACTGTATTGAGCTTAGTTTGTGTGTTTGTTTTATTTGCTCAGTAATCTGCTTTGATCCATTTGCTAACCCTTATAATCACTTAAAATCTATCCTTTGTAGTTAATAAACATTTTTTTGTTTTCTATAAACCTATTAGTACAATTCATAACTGGGGAGCAAAAAAACTGTGCACATCTTCCTCCACATTGAGGGAGGGAGTGTATGCTGTACAGATATCTGTGCAGAGCAAGACAACATAGTTTTGGATTTACACTTTGGGATGGAAGGGGGTGCACTTGAGCGCTGGGCAATTCCTGGGCTGAGTCTTCCCACGAACTCATAGTGAAGATCATTAACTACTGTTCAATCGCTATCGGAGAGAGGAGTGTTACAAACTTTGTACTTCTGGAGAGAGGAGCATTGACCTGAAATCAGGTATTATTGGTATGTTGGACAAATATTATATTCCTGGATCGTCATCTTTTCAAACGCATCAACTAACTGAATACATTAAAATGGTAGTTTGAAAGACTTTTACTAGGACGTTCATTTTGTGTGGGCAGTAGCCTGGCAAGTTCCATGTTTGTTGATCAGCAATTAGTGCAGGATTGGGAGTACGTCTTTCTGGGACTTGCTTGGGGGAAGGCACTGTCTCTCGTTTTTGGATTTGTATAGCATCTAGCACAACAGGAACCTGATCCTGACCAAGCCTCCTGGAGCTAATGTAATATAAATATTATACACATGGAACAGATCTGAATCTGACTCTGCACTCTCCTCCCTTTTTGTACTGCACCAAGCACATGCACTGCTCAGCTGATGATAAAATAACGTGAATCGTTTGTTATACAGTCGGTCTGTTGTACAGTAAAAGAGTCCCACTGTCAAGCCACAGTCACAAACCACTATTGTGCATGACTTTTACTCACTCCAGCAACCCGTACTATTTAGTATTCATAATATCCTCATGGGGTTTTTATATCGCTTTTAAGAGCACCCAGGGATCCATTGTGCTGGGAAGGGCATTCTGTAAATAACTTGATTAATGATTGGAAGGATTTTCCATTCCATTAATTCCTAACGAGTAACCAGAATTCCTTAATGGTGTCTCTCTGCTGGGGTTTCATTCACAAAGGGATCTTTTTAATATTTTCTGTGTGATGGAATGTGTATTTGTCAAACAGTGACACAACAACACATCGATACTCCCGTTATTCAGGAAATAAACATCTATTTGTAAGAAAGATGTTGTGAGTATAAATAACATTTATGCTAATGCATGCCCCATAGAGCTGTATCTACTTGTGCAGTCAGTTAGCAAAGTCTCTGTATTGTGATCATTCAGTATTTAATTATTCTAAAAGCTCTTTAGTTTTGCTAAGAATACGAGTGGCTTGAGAATACCCACCCAGTCAAAATGATGAATTTTGCAGAACAGAGACGTGAAGTCACTAGACTGGGGCTCCGGAGAGCTGGCTGTAGTTCCCTGCTCTGCTACAGCCTTTCTGTGTGACCTTGAGCAAGTCATTTAGGGCATGTCTGTACTGCAGTGGAGAGGGACTCTCTCAACCAGGGTCCACAGGCTTGTGGTAGCAGGGCTCACGCCTGAATTCCAGCCTGAGTCGCAGTGTTTAAACAGCTATTTTTAGCATGCTAGTGGAAGCCCCACTAATACACGTTTGTCAACCTGTGTGGACTGTATTGTGCTATGTGTATGTACAGTACCTAGCACAATGGGCCCTTATCTCAGTTGGGGTCTCTAGGCACTACTGTGTTACACGTAAATAATGATAATGCATTTTGGATAACACTCAGAATTGATGTTGCTATAATGTGACTGTTTCAAACTGCATTAGATTCTTCTTCCTTTAAATGGATTTCTCAAGGGGTTTAATTTGACCTCAAGTGAAACAGGATGACGGCATTATTTTTCTGACTGTTTACTCCAACTAGGCACAGGTGCCAATTGGAAAACATGTTCATTTCTCTGTGAACAATGTTTTAAAAGTATGAGGTTAAGGACTTAAATTTTGATGGCGTTCTGAGTTCTTTGTACTGTTGTGTACAGCGAAGCTGTAGCTTGTCAGTCTGTGTCTGTCCTGTTACCATAGTGAGATGCCCTTGTTTCAACTCCACGGCAGTGTATCCCGGAGAAAGCGAATATATTTCTGGCCGTTATCCTGTGTGAATCCCTGGTGGGGGAGAATGTGTCTGTTGCTGGGGAAGAGTGATTTACAGCAGCATTCTTACTGAAAATCTCAGCTGATAAAATACTTTGGGGACAAATGGCTCTTGGTTTCTGTGCAATTCAGTCCAGCTAATGAACAAGGCAGCAGGTGGCAATTAGAGGACAGCTGGGCTTTCCAAGGGAGCCTTTGGTCTAAGATACAAAGAAGAAGAGAGTTTAGTGGCGTTGAAGCAGAAGGTGCTCACACACCAGTGGTGCCATGAAAACAAGATTTCCAAACTCACTACACTTATTTTGTCTTCAGACTAAGGGAGAGTAACTAGAATCTTTTCCTGGGCCTCAGAAGCCAGGGCCAGTGGCACATCATGGAATCTAACAGGAGGGAGTTTTCACGTGAGAGGTGTGGTTGGAACCTGGGGCTGGAGAATGAAAGGATTAGAGGGTGTCATCAGCATTGTGAACCTGGGCACCTAAGGAGCCTGGGATGGTGTCCTTGGTGACACTTAAACCCGATGGAAATCCTCTGAAATTGAGGTGAGTGGAGCTTTGATTGTGGGTGGAGCCTGAGAATACCCACACTCTTGTCTTCCCAAATTGACTCTGGAAAATGGGATTTTGTTTTGTGCTCATCTCTAGCTCTGATGAGACATCTAAGCCGTGATTTTCAAAGGGGCCTTAGGGAGCTGGACTCCTAACTCCCTTAGGACAAATCCTATCATAAGCAGTCAATAAGGGTTAACCTCTCTGGGCCAGATGTACGCTAGCTGTAACCCAGGTGTCCATTTATTTTGGTTTTTAAAGCAAGGTCTTTCACTTTGCTTTCACTTAAAATTCAAAACGGAATTCAGGCGGGGTGGCCATTATAGAGGAGATAAGCCCTCAGACTATGAAATGGCAATCTGTATTTAGACTGAAAGCCTTTCAGGAGGGGACTGGTTCTCGTAGCGCACATTAGGTGTGCTTGGTGAATGATGAGGATGATACTGGTTTGATCTCTTTATGCAACTCTTCATTGAGTGCTGGTCCCTGTGGGCACTCACTGTGTGTGAGTTGGTGTTCCCATGCGCATGAAACCAGAAGACTCTTCAGTGTCCATTGATCCACATCTATGCCTTTATTCCTCCCTCTATTGATCAACTCTGAACTGGGCATATAAGAGGCTGCACGGACCAACTGCCTCTCCAGTTCCTTCCTATTGCTCATGGTCAAGCATCCATACGTGTGCTCTGAGAGCACAGTGGGGCCAGATGTATCCTACAGTACAGTAAAACCTCCATTTAACGGACTAATTCGGGCGAGGGGGTGTCCGTTAAATCAAAAAGTCCGTTATTTAATAATTAAAAAAAAAAGAGCTGTCGGAGCAGCAGCCCGCCCGCCACAGGGTCGGGGCGGCAGCTCCGCAGCCCGCCCGCTGCTGGGACCCAGGCGGCAGCCGGGAGCCGGCAGCCAGACCGCCCGCTGGCGGGACTCGGGCGGGAGCCGGCAGCCAGCAGGCGGGACCCGGCAGCCAGCCAGCCTGCCCGCCCGCAGGCGGGAGCAGTCAGCCAGCCCGCCTGCTGCCTGGACCCGGGCGGGAGCCGTCAGCCAGCCCACTCGCGGCTGGGACCCGGGCGGGAGCCGGCAGCCAGCCAGCCAGAAATGGATCAGGAATGCATCAGACTTGCTCAGAAATTTTGTCAGTTGCATCCGAAGTCCGTTAAATCGAGGTCCGTTAAATCGAGGGTTTACTGTAATTAATAAAATGTCCACCATCACAACAGGTGCTTTTGCTGGCAGGCCCACTACATCGGATACTAATTGGCCCCCTTGCTGTTAATCTCAGCAGCGAGGCCATTGATTAAATGGGACCTGGAGACTAAACTGTCCTCTTAGCCTCTAGGAAAGGGACAAGTTGATAAAGCTGTGTGGGGAAGTCTTGCACCACTGCTGCTGCTGCCTGTCTTGTCCTTGTTCAGTGGATAAACAGTGGACGTTGGCTGTCAACCCAGAAAAACTCACTCTCTGTATAATATACCCTGGAAATGACTCTCTAAAAAATGTCATTGTGTGACCCTCAGTGCTGAAGTTTTATTATTTCTTTTAAAGCAATGAACAGTGTAGAATGCAACCTGCTGTCCCAGCTAGTGATGCAACTGTAAGACAGAAAAAAGCTGGCACGAAGGAGTAATACGGTGTCTTGCTTTCTGTCACTTTCAATCCATCATGGACATTCTCACTGGCCTGTATTGTTCCACTCAGAAGCAAAGCAGGTCAGACACATGATCCCCTCCCATCCACTCACTAATTGACTGGAAATAAAGCAGTGGACAAGACAAATTAACTATGATTTCAGGCCCATCACTTAGATGGTGCCTGATGGTTCCGGGGTCACAGTAATTAAGGCTAATGTGTTATTAGAAATCTACCAGTAGCTTTCATTTGGTGCCTCAAATTAGCCATCTTGTTAGGTTTAAGTACCTTTAAAGCAGCGGCTGGTATATGGAATGGATTCCCAATTATGATCTTTTTTGGCTAATGGCTGAATGGTATAGGGCTGTGGCACCTCGGGGAGTTGCTTCATATGGGTCTTGACCTAGCACTAGCTGATTTCAAACTCTGCAACTTAGAAATTGCAGTTATGATGCCTTGTCTTGCCTGCTGATCACCCTCAATTTCCAATTGAAGGCCATGAGTGACAGGGTATGAACCCCAAACAGTTACTCTATCTCTTTGCTTTGATCTGCTGTTCATCTGAAGATCCCTTTCTTGCTTCAGATGGGACACCACCTAGCACATTGGTTGATCACAAGCACTTAAAGTGAACAGATCGTTCCAGTTAGTGTGAATGGGAGTCACCTGCCCAGCATTCACAGAAAGGAGAGTATATCCTAGGATCCCATCTCTGTTCAGATGTCCCAGCAGTGAATGAAATGGTTTCCTTCTTTGGACTACAGTTCACATTCCATAGATCTGCATGGACGGGGCTGAGTTTTCCCCCACTGTGCAGAGTTCAAAAAGCCTTCATTCCGAGTGACAGAAGAGTTCCCAGCTTTGGGGGTTGGTTTTTATTAGACGTTTAACAAAATAATAATCGAAAGCACAAGAAGAACCTTCTGTACCTTCTCCCGAGCCAGACGGTGCTTATTTCACAACCATCAAAGTGCATAGATCTTTGATGGATGGACTCACTGGATGTTTTTGCAGTTGACTTCATTGGGAGCATGATCCAGCTCCCATAGCTCAATAGTTGAGGCAATGTGAAAACATTTGTTTGATAGTTTCCTGCCTACACACCATTGAAAAATGGATATTTACTGCCCCACCGACTTTCTGTTACAGCCAAATGGGGAATAACATGAATAGCATAACTACTGTAGGTGGTGTCCCAACTGTCCACATCGGCAACCGGAGGAGCAAATCACTGGGAAATCCTTCATTTTTGTTAACAGTCTCAGTTCAGGTATGTGTATGGGAGAGATTACAAAATCAAATTACAGCTCAAACACCGAATTTATGAACATTTGTTGTTTCCTGCAGTGACCTTCGACCACTTTGAAATTTTGCGAGCCATTGGGAAAGGCAGCTTTGGAAAGGTAAGGTCCTCAAGAGTAAAACTACTGTATGCACAACAGAGACCGTAGCTAGCCAAGTAATGGGCACTTCAGAGACACTTACATTTGAAAGCTTATTGCAGAGTAATAGAATATTGCTTGTCAATGAAATTTGACCTGAACTTCAACTCCTAGTGATTGAGGAAGAGTCTCTAATTTTGACTCGTCATCCATTTGGAATCCCCAAATTCTATTAGAAAATATTAAACTGCAGTTAATGATAAACCCAATCAGCTGAATTTCATAATGTTAGATGGGTAAACATCCTCTGAAGGGAGGCTCCCCCAACAAAGCCCACTTGAGCATCTTGATGTCTCCTTCACTCTGATTCTCTGAGAGCAGCACTGCAGGGAGCAGAGAAACATCTGTGTTTGAAATCCCACTTTGGGGATTCCAACTTTGTTTTAGGGCTGTGGGTTTTTTCAGTATGGTGATTTCTGTGACAAAAGCCAAGTCTGGAAGATACCAAAAGCCCAGAGGTTTGATGGATCAGCTGTGCTACACTAGAAAGATTATGCTGGTCCTTACAGATAGGGGATGGTGTCCCACTAGTACTCAGAAGTCCTGTTCCAGGGAGTGAGGCTGTCTCGGTGGATGGCCTCAGCTCCTATCCTATATGACATGACATCCTGCTTGCTGAAAGAAAGGCTCAGGGAGCAGCATGCAACACATGAATGGTGGATAATTATGGGGGGAAAAGCAGAGATTTGTCAGTTACTTAATAAATCTGCGATACCCCAACTTTGCTGTGACAAACTGTACTCTATGATTCTTCTTAGCTTGAATATTGAATGCAGCACTTACTGGTGACGTGCAGTGTTAAATCTGTATTGTTCCACCCATAATCTCATTGAAGTTAACAATGGGGTGCTCAGAAGGACACATTTCACCCTCACAAACGTGCTTTCAAGATGTCTCCCCGCTACTCTGCCCAAGCTGACATCTTGGTTTGCTCACTTAGGTCTGCATTGTGCAGAAGAATGACACCAAGAAAATGTACGCCATGAAATACATGAACAAACAGAAGTGCGTGGAGCGTAATGAAGTGAGAAATGTGTTCAAAGAGCTGCAGATTATGCAGGGTCTGGAACACCCCTTCCTGGTTAATTTGTGGTAAGTCATTAGTACTTTATTTATTTATTTATCTCTTTTCCATTTTTTAGGCACCTGCCTTTCAGAGAGGCTGAGCTGTCATCAACATCAGTTGGAGCTGGGACTGCTGAGCAATTCTGAAAGCCTAAGAGATTTGTTTTTTTTAAATCCCTGTTTATAAATAAAGCTGTGTTTCTATTATGTGTATTTTTGTTTCCCTTGAGGCTAGTCTCCAGGTGTATCTCCGACTGCCCGTAACCCATTTTATTTGACTCAGCTCCTTGATAAAAACAACAGCTTCCCTTTCTAGCTGGAAATACAATTGAACTCAGATTCAAACGGTGCTCCCATAATAGGGGCCCCTGCCAGCTCCTATTTAATTGAATGATACCCACTGGCCTGAGGCAGCAGGTGCTCACTCCTTCCAGTTTTATTCCTCTCACAGTGGAGGCTGTAATGTCTTGCCTAACAAAGTACAAATGCAATAGATTTTGCCCTGAGCTTTCTTTTTGCTGTGAATCAGTTACCTTTTGTGCCAGAGGGCCTTGGTGGAGACCACATGGGTTAGACAATCACTGACCTCCCGGACACACACAGGCTGAATGTTGCCTTTAGAAAATTGACATGATATGCTTCCTCGGTGGCATTTATAATGCACCAGTTTACAATAAATGAAGCTTGATCCTGGGAGGTGCAGAGCACCCATAGCTCCCACTGATTTCAACTCTGCAGGATTGGTCCTCTCAAGCTATTAAACAAGCACCAGCCCCATGGCTGGAACAAGGAAACGTTGCTGGCTTTTAATGCAGTGTGCATTAACTTCCTGCACTAATGTGATTGATAGCCTTGGTGAAAGGACTGGATGTTATTCAAACTGGCTCCCTCTTGGCAGCAGATAATCAGAAATCTAATATTAAAGAGTGGGGTAGAAGCATGCATCACCCACTAAATACCTCGGTAGAGCAATCTTAATCTCGATCAATGTTGGTCTCCATCTCTCCTGTCCTCCGCTTTGCTCCCCATTGCCTCCTGGTTGCTATTTTGTGGTTTATTCTATGCCATCAAAGCCAGCCTTAAAACCTTATTGATATTTGCTGGACTAATACTATTCAGCAAAGATAAAAGCCTTTGTTTGGTGGATTTAGTGACAGGAAAAAAAATCCATCACAATTCAGATTTTATTGCATAAACTCAGATCTCTCTTTGGGAAATGTGCACATAAAACTCTTTTTCCTTTAAGCATACTTGATCAATGGAGCCTACACAGTCTGTTTTCAGTGGTTTGCCAACCATCAGCACTGGGATTGATCAACACAATGATAAAAGACAGCTTAATCCTTCCATCTTCATTTGATTCAGCATGTTTTCCTGCACTAGCACAGGGGAACGAAGGTTTAAATAAGACACTGTTACTGTTAAAGCCAAACAATAATTTTATTAGGACATCAGTAACATTTCCAATTGTCAGGGGCCTAGATATCATGTGACTTTCCTTTAATTACATAGCAGCTTAATAGAGTCCATTGGTAAATAACATATAACTAGAAGGTCCCTGCAGGATACTGGGTAATTACACTTATTAGCTGTAAAGGTAATTTTCGAATGGGGTAAAACATTCAAAACAAAACCCAAACCCATAGGAATCCTGCCTGCTTACTTGGAGTTTTGAGTAAAAAATGGAAAACCCACTGAGGATTACAAATCTTTGGAATGGTTCTGAGTTCATTTATGGTTTCTTATTGAAATCCTCTGAGATATGTTGTTTCAGTGCTAAAGCAGGTGAAATGTAATCATATTGATGGATAGAGAACTCAAAGCAAGAACTCAGCCATGCAAACCAGTTGCTCAATATGTGTAGCTCAACCACTCCAAAGCAAAATCTTGGAGTTTCCCATTTCTCTCATAATTAGAGTGACCAGACAGCAAGTGTGAAAAATCGTGATGGGGGTGGAGGATAATAGGAGCCTGTAGAAGAAAGACCCAAAAATCAGGACTGTCCCTATAAAATCAGGACGTCTGGTCACCCTACTCATGATTATGGTTATGTCCAGCTCCCATGTGACCACATCCCCAAAATGTGACAGTTAAGCTTCACTTGTGATCCATGGACCACATTTTTCACTGGATTATTTTGGTTGCTTGGTTTTGGTGATGCTTGCTATTCTATCAAATTGATGAGACACCAGAATGAATAGCCAATAGAAGGATGCTGCCCACAGCTGCTCAATAGAGTTGTCTTGTGGGATACTTAGGAAACCTTATGCGATAAATGAAGACATCCAGTGGAGCTACTTAAACTGGAGCAGTAAATAACATCTGCATCACCTAGCTATCTGAGCAACTGGTACTGTACTATTAACAAGTTCTTGGGAGCTGGTCTCAGAAAATGCATGTGAATTAGTCATTCCTATACAAACCCAGACCCTCCTTGTTGTGTTAATTGTGATTTTTGAGTGCAGCTGTGTACACCACCTTATGGTTTCATGCTGTGTCATCTTCCTGATTTTGATAGGATTCTTTGGGTCTACATAGGAGGCGATAGAGTAGCCCATCATAATTGGCAGAGTGAGGCCAGAAGGAGTTCAGAACTCAGGCCGTGTTGCTAATGCCATGCTGCATTTCCAGTAGACCAACCAGCTGGGGCTCGACAACATTATCTAGGGAAATGGCATCCCTTATCCCCGCGCAGGCTTCCAAGATACAGGAGTACTTGGGGTCCATACAGCCTGTCTTGTACTGCCATTTTTTACCTACCACCATCAAAGTAACTGCATTGGTGGCTTGTTACTCTGCACTAGGGTATAGTGATCAGCAGTAGCCTGTTTACAGGTTTTTGTATTATTCCCTAATGCCTCCTTAGTGTATGTGCAGAATAAGAACAGTAAAGTTCTCCAGAATGGATTTCATAAATAGTAACATTTCATTAGCTGATAAAGATTTGCTGGCATCAATTCCTGACTACTGGAAAGAGGGAACAAATGCACGTTTTCTGCATGCGGCTGTAGGAAAGGTTTGTAGGCCAACCCTCCCAAAATATGGATGAGTTTCAGGCTCTACTCTGAACCCAAAACAACTGCACAGGTGCACAAATATACAGCAGATCTAGGCTGTGCTATTCAGTCAGGCCAGCCCCACGACCTGCGAGATATGCACCCCCTGAGCTGCCCTCTGCCAAATCAATTTGCTCCCTCTCCCCTTGACTATGTTTTGGGAAGCGAGGCCATGCCTACGTCCTGGTGGCCTCCTCACTTGCCCTCACTGGACACTGGGTAGCCATTCCCTTTGTTACATAGTTCAACCTCCTCCCCAAAGGGAGTAGAAACATTTGAAATGTTGCTGATCTTAATACTACTGACAGCTATGCTGAAATAGGGACATATATAGCCCACCCCACCTGGGCTGAAAGCAGGGTTTGAACCCGGGAGCTACTAATCTAAAAGCATGGGCCTCTAGCACATGAGCTAAAGGACTTGTGTCCATAGCTAGCAGTAGTAGCAGTGGCCCAGTCAGCAGAAGGGGACAAAGAAACACCCTTTCCTGATGAGAGAAATGCAGATACTCCTAGTATGATGGCTAGTGGCTCTGGGCATCCTAAGACAGTTTCTAGGGAATGCCCAGTGCTCTCCACATAGCATAAAAATTATAATGTGTCTGTGTTTACTATTCACTGTGTTACAGCCCACGTGACCCAAATTCTGCAGGATTTACCTACCTCAGATTATGTACCAAATAGCAAAAAGTAGATGGATCACACACATCTGCATCTCTTACAGGGGTGCTGGAACAGTTTGTACATTGGGGGTGCTGATAGGTGTTGAACCAAACTGCAAACCCTATGTATGATAGAAACCACTTCAAGCCAGAGGGTGCGGCAGCACCCCTAACACCCTTATTTCCAGCACCTACGGTCTAATGGCCATGTTCTTTAAGCTGATGCTGTCAGAGGGGGGAAGATATGAAGGGATTGATCCAATTTCATAACACACCGAGGACTTTGTGGAGGATTTGGAGAGAGATTACCTAATGTGGACACACACAAGTGAAATATATGTCTTCCCAACCTAAATAAACTCGGGTTGAGGATGCTGCTTCCTGGAGTGCTTTCAAGATGAGCAGGTGGAAAGATGACTTTGGGGGCTGATTGATTAGTGAGGAGCCATTGGCTCTCTTTTTTTAGCATTGACACCCAGGTTGTCCTGTACTGCTGCACAACTGAGGAACCTTCTATGGAGCATCATTGACAAGCACCAGCTGAATTGCTCACTGGACTTCTCTCCTACAGACCGTTTTTCCAACAGATTTTTTTTTGTCCTCCATAAAGCCAATCTGAGTCCAGGCATGGTGGTAAAGCCGCGTTGCTAGTGGACATGTAGGTACACCACAAAACTGCCCTAACTGGAACCCTTGTTGGCAGTCCCAGCAGAACCCAAAGACTGAAACCTCCTCTCCACAGAGGTAGTGCCATCAAAACAGCTTTGGGGCAGGCTGTGAGGAAAGTGTGCACTGCTCCTGCATGTTCTGTGGCCCAATACAGGACTGCCTTGCCCAGCTGTAACTTCTTGCAAGCACAACGTTCATTTAAAAAACCCTTCTTTTAAAGGAAAAAAAATATGACTGTGATCAGCCACTCATAGAGAGACACATACAGAGTTTTTTGTTATTCAGTATTACAGTGATTTAAGTCTTTCACTATGATGAAGATTTACACAACTCTGCCACCTGGTTTGGTTGCTGAAGTTTGTGCAATCTGCTTTGCTTTTAAGCAAAGACAAAACCTGATTTAGCATCCTATTTGCATATGCTGTTTCCTGCGGGAATCTCTTGGCACAAGAAGAGGCATTTTTCATCTCTGTATTCAGGAGACTGCTCAGTGTCTGGAAGGTATTGATTACTTGAGCCATCATTTTGACTCCCAGTATTTTAGGCAGAGCTAACAATACCCATAGTTAAGGTTGCCTGACACTTTCATTCTAAAACTCTGTTTTCAGTTACTTTTAACTTTGTCAAACTTCAACATTTTGGGCTGAAGTTCCCCATGCTGGACGTCTGTCTCAAGATGAATTTTTTAGGAAAACTTCAGAAAAAATGGTCCAGCCTTTTCTGAGAATGGGATTGGGGGACAAATATCTTTTGTGCATTCTATTTTTTTTTTTAACTGCTTAGCTGAGAAACTCAAATGCTGCATGCTTTGGAGCAGGGACTTGACATTTGGCAGGGTGTGGCCTTTGTGTCAGTGATATGCCTTTTGCCATCTCTGTGCCAGTTTGCCCAAATTTGCTCACATTATAAGCCTGAAAAATATCAGTGCATGCAAATTTAGTCGGGACTTTATCTAGAGTTTATCAATGAAATTCTCTAAAGACTGCTTCAGCCCCGAGGGACAATGACTGAGCAAGATTTTCTCTACAATTGCTGTTCTTGGCTAATGTGAACCATTTTAGGAATTAAGAGGCTGAGATTTTCAGGGAAAGGTTGATGTTGCTGGTGGGGCTATGTAAAATCAATGTGTTGTGCATTTATACTTCTATCATTAGCTGATGAGCCGCAGTTCATTAACAAAGTGAGTACAACAGTTCTGTTGACTTCAACGTTGATGCTGTTGCACAAACTAAATAGAGTAGACAAATAAGGCCAATCTGATGTTGAATCCCATGGTTTGGAAGCTGAGGTGGGGTTGAGAGTTTAGAGGTGAGTGGGAAGGGACATGGAAAAAACAGGGAATCCGTGTTTGCCAAATGGAAAAGCACAGATTGTTAAGAAAAAATGTTAATTTTCTGAACCCCTAGGGCACTACTGGAGAAAATAACTCTGACACTGCCCAAAGTGTTTAGCTATGTCCAAACATGCAGAATTTTTGCATTTGAGCTTTCTTTCCTGTGTGTAAGGACAATAGGCTGATTATCTGATTCTAAGCTGAACAATTACTGTTCACTACCACTATTTTTAAAAGAGTCAGAACTTTTCCCAAATGAAATGCCTGTTTTTTACTATGTAAAAATTATCCTTCTACTTAAATGTTTGAAACACCTTTTCATCTAGAAAAAAATATTTTTAATACTTTGCAGACACAACTTTACCCTGCACTTTATTAAGCATCCTCACAACACCACTATGAAGTAGGTAGTAATTTAAAAGATGGGGGATTCAGGCAGCTAATTTAGGTGACTTGTTCAAGGCTCCAGGGGAAGTCAGTAGTAGAACAGGGATGGCTTTCATTCTCAGGGTCAGACATCTCCTATTAAAATTAGATGATGGCACCTTTCTGTCTAAGAAAAAAGTTGGCATATTGATGCCTTTCAGACTATCACCTTTGACAGCATCTGTAACAAGTAGCTAGTCTGTTTTTCAGGTATGTACACAGCACAATGATGTGAGACTCTCTCTGTAGGCTTGTGACAGTATTTACTCAGGGGCACCTGCACTGTATGAACTGCTGCCATCTCTTTCTCACTGGGTGTAGTTAATTGGATAACCAAACAGATGTGCCCAGATCTATCCAGTCATGAAATTGCCACAGAAATGTACATAGCCGTGTGTGTAATTCAGACAGATTACGCATACCGGTATGCACTGTGCCTTATTGAAATTAAAGAACACACTTAGAAAAGTAACAGTATTGTCAAGGTCTTTTTTTCAATTTGTTAAAAATATTTCCCCCTTCTTCTCTAAAATAACTCTTTGGAAGCCTGAAAACAAAATCTGCTGATCTCCCCTCCCTTCCGACATTTATGAATGCACCAGCACTAGGCTGATTTGCAATTTTACGGTTGCTCTTAAGCACTGGGTGGTTGACCCTGAGTATTACTTTCTTATTTAGAAATAATGACCACTGTGAATCAATTCCTTTTTCAAAAATACATATATAAAGTTGTGTAAAGATGTATAGAGCTATTTAGATAGACATAGAGAGAGACAAAGGCTTCATCAGTAATCAGTACATTTGTCCAAACTCTAATAGGTGTTAATACTATGAATTTATATACGGTATCAGACACAGACATTGATCTAATTGGAAAAATTAGGGACCCAGTCTCAGCTGATGCTGAATGCCCTCAGCGCAGCAGGATTGCAAGAGGTGCTGAGCACCATTCTGCACTGGACCCATAGGCTATGTCTACACTGCAATTAAACACCTGCAGCTGGCCAGTGCCAGTTGACTCGGGTTCGGACTGCGGGGCTGTTCTATTGCAGTGTAGACTTCCAGGCTCTGGGACCCTTCCACCACACAGGGTACTAGAGCCTGGCCTCCAGCATGAGCCAAGAAGTCGACACTGCAGTGAAACAACCCTACAGCCCAAAACATTGTGAGTCTGAGTCAGCTGGCACGGGCCAGCCCTGGGTGTCTAACTGCAGTATAGACATACCATATGTGTCTGTAAAACGTAGTATAGTCCACACACATGAGTGGGAGTGACAAAACCCCATATAAGGATGCAGCACTGTAATAATTTTGGTCAGATGTGGCTGTTGAGGGCAGTACTTTTGATCCCCTTTTCTTTGAACATTACCTGTCCTGAGTCAAAATTTGGCTGTAGCATGGTGTTTCTGCTCTCTCAGGTACTCATTCCAAGACGAGGAGGACATGTTCATGGTGGTGGATCTGCTTCTTGGAGGGGATCTGCGTTATCATCTACAGCAAAATGTCCGATTTCAAGAAGGCACTGTGAAACTCTTCATCTGTGAGCTGGCATTGGCACTGGACTATCTCCAGAGCAGACGCATCATCCACAGGTCAGTCATGGGCTTCAAAGGTGGGGAGGGATAGCTCAGTGGTTTGAGCATTGGCCTGCTAAACCCAGGGTTGTGAGTTCAATCCTTGAGGGGGCCATTTAGGGATCTGGGGCAAAAAATCTGTCAGGGGACAGTACTCGATCCTGCTAGTATAGGCAGGGGACTGGACTCGATGACCTTCAAGGTCTTTCCAGTTCTAGGAGATTGGTATATCTCCATTTAAAATAAAAAAAGGTGGGTTGATGTTGACATTCTGTTGTTGTGCCTCGGTGCACATTGCCTTATGGTTGAGGCAGAACCTATAGAGGTCATTTGTTTTAAACTGTAGCCATGAGAAAAAGACATCAGCTTGTTACTGAATATCTCTGAGTCACAGCTGCCAACTTTACCCATTTTTGATGCCATCCACTAAGGGGAGCAAGGTGCATTCCACCCCGCCTCGTGCATCATTGCTGCAAAGTTAGTCCCTACATTCTGATTCATAAATCTTTATGGCTAATGATATGCAAAGCAGAAAGAACACTGCTGGATTTTCTGTTAGCAGGGGAGCCTGCTCTGTTGTAAGAAAAACCTTTTAATTGGTAAACGGAGGTAATTTGATAGGGAAATCATTGTTGGAAAGTAAATGTTCAGAAAATAACAATACCTACCCATAGGTATGGTGACTTCTACTTGAGAACCTCCGAGTGCCTTACAAAGGAAGTATTTTTCTCTCTTTTTTACCCAAAGGGAAATTGAAGCCTACTGAGGTTAAGCAACTTGCCCCTGTATCCTACATAAGTCAGTAGCAGAATCAGGACTCCTGACAGAGGTTTCCAGTTCTAACCACATGACCATGTCTGGGTCCAAGTTTTATGTTTTTACAAAATAATTGTTTTGAACTGTACTTTGGTCAACTTTTCTTGGTTCAGGTTTTTTCCAGGGCTCAGGTTTGGGAAGCACTTTGGAGGCAATGTATATCTACAGAAATTAGAAGGGAAAAGATATGTTAAGTTATCTGCTTCATTGCACCCAGGTTAGTGTGGGATACATAGCTTCTGGAACACCTCACATCATTCAACACTTGACACTTGTAGGAGCATGGACAGACTATTGAGGAGCATGGACGTACTATTAAGGAAGTCTTTTCCAGGCGGCCTTGGCTGGGAGGAGGGTTTCCATGATTTGGAGCATCATGATGAGGTAGAGAGTCCAAGCTAGAGGAAATGTTCTATGTAAGGGACTGAAGATGGCTCCCCTTTCCTGAAAAATGAGAGTGGGTATAATAATAATGCTGATCTGTCTTGTCCCTCACTGGTGTGGAAGGAGAATCAGAAGCTTAGTGAGAGGGCAGAAAACTCACGTGTGTGTCTTCCTGAAATGTTTCCTTAGAGAAGTTTTAAGGTTTTAAATATTTCAAATGTGGAGAGCATGTTATTTCCCTCCCTTGGGCAGATACTATAGAATATATTTCCACTCATCCTGCAAGAAGATATAATTACTAGATTTAATTAGCTCCAGCTCCTCAATGTCAGACCTGTCCATTGAAGAAAATGCAGTGGAGAGAAGGCACCTCTATTGGGAACTCTGTTGTTGCATTTGAAGTTGTAGGCAGCAGGGCTAACTCTGTGTAACAAACAGAAGGAAGGAGAATAAAAATAGATGTCCCTTCGCCTATATGTGAATTAAATGCCTCTCTCAACGTTGGGTATTTCTCATTGGAGTTTGTGCATAGCCAATGAAGCACAGTTTGAGTTCCTCCAACTAATGAAAGATCTTCTGTTGTGGCACTTCCATTAGCATGAATGGTAGCTCCAGTAGGATATGGGGTAGTAGTACATGGCAGAAGGAAACTGCCCCTCTGGTTCACAGGATACCACCTGCCCTGTAAGGTATCTATTGCAGGGGGGGGGGGAGGGAGGGAGGGAGGGGAAGAACTTTGATAACAGGTGATCTTGAAGGGGACCTTGAATTTCCACATCTGTTCTGGTTCCTTTTTCTTTGCTTGTTTTATTCAGCTATGGTGGATGACAGGGAATGTTCAAAATTTGGAGGAAGTGATTACTTGCTTTTAAAAATACCCATAAGAATAACAAACCTAATTACAATCAGCCCTCAGGGCCTAATTGCAACCATCTCTCAGAAGAATAATTTCATGGAAACTAATTATTACAACTGAACACTATCAAAGAAGAATTTATATTTGTCTTTTAAAGTCTGGCTGTTTTTTTTTTAAAAAAATATTCTTGACTGAATGACTAATGTGAGATTAAAAGAGAGTTTATGAAGTACAGAGAAGTTATAGGTCATCTTCCATCACAATCCCATTATGATTGATATTTGGTATGATTTAGCTCAAAGAGGCAGTAACGTCAGGCTCCAAATGCAAATTTACTGGTGGGACTTTTTTAACTTCTGGAACAGTGATACAGCTTAATTAGACAACTAGTTATAAAAATATATGCCAGATGGTGAATCTGATGCCTTCCTTCTCTCTATAAAACTCACTGTTTTAATCAAAATAATAGGAATTGGCTAATGTGCTGCATTTGTATATCATGGCCATATTCTCTGCTGGTATAAATGGATGAAACTCCTTTTAAGTCAGTGGAGCTATGGCTATTTATATGAGCAGAGAATTTTTCTCTGTTTCAGTTTATAATAATATCATATTTATATTACCTCTCATCCTGAATGGTCACAAATATTTTACAAACCTAATAATCTGATGTACAAACAGTACACAGGGTTGAAATCTTTCTACATTTAAATGTAGCCACCATAGGGGTGTATTTTTCAGTGCACAGCAAATAACATGCATCAATTTAAGTCAGGAAGCAAAGGATACATCCTGTTCAATTACAATTGCTTTGGGAGCTTATGTAGGTGCTTAGATACTACAGTGATTGGAGGGGGAGGGGGAGGCATAGAAGTACTAAGAAAGAGAAATGAAAATGACCTAAAATAAAATGTAACTAGGATCTCGGTTAGCACCCTGCTCTTGAGAACAGTGCTACAGAATCTTTAATATCCACAGGTTACCCAGACATCCTTTTTACAATTTATCTCAAAGATGCCATCTCCATCAACATACGTCTGCCTAATATCATGTTAGGATATTGGTTCAGTACTGATAGAGAGGAACGAGCGACATCTAATCACTAATGCCAGTCCCTGTGGTACTCTGTGTTTTCTTTGGATCTTTCAATAACTTTAATACAGTGATATCTTACATATGAACGACCATACTGGGTCAGACCAATCATCTGTCTAGTCCAGTATCCTGTCTTCCAACAGTGCCAGATGCTTCAGAGAGAATGCACAGAATGGTGTAATTATCGAGTGATCCATCCCATTGTCCAGTCCCAGCTTCTATTAGTCAGAGGTTTAGGACACCTAGAGCTCGGGGCTGCGTTCCTCACCAGCTGGGCTAATAGCTATTGAAAGACCTATCCTCCATGAACATATCTAATTCCTCTTTGAACCCAGTTATACTTTTAGCCTTCACAGCATCCTCTGACAATGAGTTCCACAGGTTGGACTGTGCATTGTGTGAAGAAGTACATCCTTATGTTAGTTTTTACCCTGCTGTCTATTAATTTCATTGGATAACCCCTGGTGCTTGTGTTATGTGATACGGTATATAACACTTCCTTATTCACTTTCTCCATAACATTCATGATTTTATAAACTTCTGTCATATCCCCACTTAGTCATCTCTCTTCTAAGCTGATCAGCCCCAGGCTTTTTAATTTCTTCTCAAATGGAAGCTATTCCATATTTATTGTCCATCACTGTACCTTTTCCAGTTCAAATATATATATATTTTGGATTGAGTCACCAGAACTACATGCAGAATTCAAGGAGTGGGTTTACCATGGATTTATTAGTGGCATTATGATTTTTTCCATCTTATTATGTATTACTTTCCTGGTGGTTCCTAATATTCCACTAGCTTTTTTTTATTGCTGCTGCATGTTGAGGATATGTTTTCAGAGAACTATCCACAATGGCTCCAAGATCTGTCTTGAATGATAACAGCTAATTTAGACCCCATTGTTTTGTATGTACTGCTGGGATTATGTTTTCCAAAGTGCATTACTTTGCACTTATCAACACCGAATTTCAACTGCCATTTTGATGCTGAGTCACCCAGTTTTATGAGATTCCTTTGTAACTCTTTGCAGTCAGTTTTGGACTTGCCTATCTTGAGTAATTTTGTATCAGCAGCAAATTTCACCTCACTGTTCACCCCCTTTTCCAGATCATTTATGAATATGTTGAACACTTTCACTGGTGCCTCTTAATTTGCTTGACCATATAAATTAATTGTCCTCTCCAAGCCATCCTGATAGCGAAGAATATAGAGAGGTTTAAATCAGTTAGTTGTAAACGATCATTTAGAATTGCTAGAGGCATAGGTTCCCATTATTCTTCCATATGATCTTCTGTTATGGCAAGAGTCCTGCAACACTGATCATATGTTCCATTCAGTGAAGTCTCACTGCTTGTGTTGTTTTCTAATGACCAGCAGTTGCCTACTGATTCTTTTGGTTGGCCTGGGGAGCACATGAGTTTCTGGTGCAGAGTGTTATTCCAGTGACAGGTTCAATGGAAATCCATTAAAGATTTGCAGTCTTTACTCAGGCATTAATCCAGTGGAATTTTGTTTGAGTAAGGACTGTAGGATTTGGCTTTAAATGGATAAATTGGTTACGTCAAAGTGTTGTTACTTTATCCTGCTTTTGCTACCATATGTATTACAAACATAACACACCAGAGGCCTTTGGAATGAATATCTGTTAATAGGCAACACGGCTAAGGAGTATAAAAAAGGAAAGTAGAGAATGAATTTAAAAATTGCTACAATAAGATTTATATAATAATAATTCTATGAAATCAGCTCAGCAGGGAACTCTGAGGTGTGAAGCTGTAGAAACAAGTCACTGCAAAAATTTAGAATACAGTTTAATTAAGAACACACTATAGTAAAACCCCCCAATATATTAATGAACGTTTAAATGAGTCCGCATCACTAGAAAGGAAGGAACAACCTACACAAGACCAGCGCAACTTAAAATACCTTTGAGTCTGACGTTTTACAAATGTGACAAACAGCAAAAGGCCTGACTTCCAATATTCTCATATTGAATTCACCCCTCAGCCCTGTTGAAAAGTTCAGCTCTTGCAGCTTGAGACTGGGATGCTAGAGCTCCTATTTTCTCACCAATTTTATTTTTTGTTTATTTTAACACAAGCCTGGATTTCTGCTTTGTGATGCGTCCATCTCTCTGCAACCAGGCACGGTTCAGCTGCCCCTTTCAAACTCACTTATCAATAGATGCCACCTTGCTCCGGGAACAAAACTGTAGAGTGATAATGAGGGTATTGGGTTAGCGTCTCTACCCTGCACCTGCTCACCAGCCACCAAATAATGGATGAGGATGAATTACACATTGTGAAGTAGGGGATAAGGTTTCTTTGGTGCGGACACAGCGGCGAGATGAGGATGGATTTTGATGGCAGCCAGAAACTTTTATTAAACATTAACCAGGGGAGGTGCAGAACTTGCCTATTTCCCATAGACCCAAAAGATGCTCTACGTGGCCACTGTTCCACGTTAAATCCTGGGAGCTGGGGAATGCTGGCCAATCAGCACCCCTCCTCATGATCTCCCTCCTTCACCGCGGGCCCCATCAAGTTCCCTCATCCGCTGAGGTGGGTAGTACTAGGCACTGTACGAGTATTGGTACACAGTACTAGTACTGGCATTTCTACTAGGGACTAAGTTCCAAAGCCTCGGGACGGTGCTTGGCTTGAGTAGCTGGGCTGTGCATGTGCATAAGGGCGCAATGGGGACAAATCCTAACTCTCAGCTTGACACTGTGGCTATAATTGTTGACGTTATTAATTTATTTCTCTATGGTGATTCCTAGAAGGCTCAGTCAAGTGCTAGGGACTGAACACATTATACCAAGAAGATGGTCCTGTCCGAAAGAGTTTACAGCATAAAGCAAAAGGCGACAGGTTTGATTCAACAAACAGGAGGGAGCACCAGGCAACAAACACAGTTCACTATTCGTGTGATAAGCAGCAGTCACACCAGCTGCCCCTTGGCTTAACGACTGTTGAGTATTGTGCGTCCAGGTATGGGGTGTTATTTAAAGGAGGATAATGTAGTGGCCTTGTGGATTTTTTTTCAGAGAGCTCCTCCCATACACAAGTGGTAACATGGGAGAAAGCAAGAAGCAAACCTCTGCTCCCATACATGCTTCCCACTGTATGGTTGGGAGCCAGAGGATGCTTGGCTCACTCCTGCACTGCCCTCACAAGCTGACAAAGCTGGACTGTGCTCCTCATGAGGGGTTCACATCACCCTGTGTGCTGCTCTGCCCAAAAGAACCACACCAGTCCGACTTTCACAAGACCCTGTATGGCCATATTTTGTGGTTAACTTATATCAACAGCTGCTATCGGGACTCAACCCCCCTTCTAGTGGCAATAGAAAAAACCCAAACTAATCCAGTCTGGCTTTGTTTTATCATTCCATCTCTATGAAAATCCACAGTTCATTGGAGGATGGCTAAACACTGTACGCATACATGTCCTAACTAGGAGTTGCTTGCCTGTGGTGAGTTGTTTGCTTACTACCCTTCATGAGACCATTAGCAGAGAGGATATACTCTGGGACAGAAAACATATGCAGCATAACTATATATCTCTTCCCATCCACCCATGTTTTTTCAAAAAGACTGCAGAGTGCAATATGTCATTCTGTCTTTCCAATAAACACTGTTTAGGAATACACAGATCTAATCCCTTAAATGTGCACTGTAAAAGGAAGACACACTCACATAAAACAGGCCTTAACCTAACGTAATTGAAACTTGCAAAGGCTAACGTCCAATAAGTAGTTGATTTATTTGCTTCAGGTTTTTCCTATAAATTGCAGTGATGTGCCAACATCTGACCTTGGCTTACACTAGGACAAGAACTAGCCCATAGTCACAAAAGTAACTGCAGGAAGTACCATCTCAGGTTCCATATTTATTCTTTCCAAACATGCGCCATTTACAGATCAAAAGATTATATGTCATGGTCAGCCATCTTGGGGCATGATGTGCATCCCAGCACATGTGCTGTGGAATTTTCTGCTATCCAAAGGCACGCTCTACCTCTTTTTAAAGGAAAACAGCAACGTACATTCCAGCCCATGTTTCCCCACCTGGGCCAGCGCAGGATGACTTTTCAAATATATACGAGGCTCTGAACAAATATGTGTCCTGTGTAGCTCCCAAGGTTTAGGGCAAGATGAGGCCCTAAATTAGAAGAAAATTCCCATTTGCATTCCTTTACAGTCCTCTTTCTGCACTCTCAGTTGGAAGTTACATTACAGTCAGAATTCCAGTGGTATGAGCACACCATCTCCAGAGGACTGGGAAAGGCCATCCAGCCGAGCAATAGTTCAATGGAGCCAGGTCTCCTTAATGCCTTAGAACAAATGCACTAAGCCAGGGGTGGGAAAACGTTTTGGTCCAAGGGCCACATGGGCACTCAAAATTGTGCGGTGGGCCGGGTAGGGATGGCCAAGCCTCCCCAAACAGCCTGGCCCCGCCCCCACCAGACCCCCACCCACTTCCCGCCCCCTGACTGCCCCCCATAGAAACCTGACCCATCCAACCTCCTCCCCTCCTTGTCCCTTGATTTCCCCCTCCGGAGACCCCCCCACACTCTAATGGTCCCCCCCAGGAACCTTCCCCCATCTAAGTCCCCCTGCTCTTCCCTGACTGCCCCCTGCCAAGACCCCCCCCCCCACCCTAATCACCACCCTCCAGGACATCAACCGCTATCTAAGCCCCTCTGCTCTTTGTTCCGACTGCCCCCTTTCGAGACCCCCCCACCCTACCCACCGTTTACCTTGCTCAGCAGGGCACCCCAGCCGACGTGTGCCCCGCACCTCCTCCCCATCTGCCCAGTGCCCTGGCCTGGGGGCACGGGGTCCTGCGGCTTGGGGCACTCCGCCCAGAGCCCCACGGTGAGAGGAGCTCCTCCTGATGCCCTGTTTCAGGCCCACCGCGAACGGCGCTCTGCCCGGGAGGCCCCGCGGTGAGGCGCTCCTCCCTGCGCTCTGCCCGAGGAGCCCCACGGTGAGAGGCGCTCCGCCTGGGGGGCCTGGCTGGGGGGCGCGGGGGGCTGCGGCGAGCGGCGCTCCGCCCTGGGAGGCCCCACTGGCCAGCCACACTCCGCCAGGCCCCGGAGCGCAGGGCTCCACAGCTCCCTGCGCTTGGCCGGCCCCAGAGTGCAGGGCCCCGTGGTGCCCAGCACCCCGGCTGGGGAGCGCGGGACCACCAACACCGGCCCCGCAGGCCGGATAAAAATGGCCGGCGAGCCACATATGGCCCACAGGACGCAGTTTGCCAACCCCTACACTAAGCCCTGAAAAAAACAGCCTCTCTGCTCCAGAAACATTCACAAGAAGCGGAAGCCACCCTTAAGGAGCGCGGCATGCAATCAGAGCTGCAGCTGGGGCTGTTCAAGATACATGTAATCCAGTGAAACATACTTGGCCAATTGCAAGATTTCGCAGGTTGTATAATTATCACTGTACCCTGAGGGACGACATTAAATTGATAGAGTGACTGAGCTGAGGAGTACCACATCTGTAATTGGGAACCTCAGGAGATGTGCACATAATTGTTTACTTTGTATGAGCAAAGCTGTGCCGAGGTAGCAAAGACAAAGACTGATGGCTTGAAATGTTGGTGCACATATTTTTAAGGAAAGTGGAGAATATTAATTATTGTGTACACATTAGGGATTGATTTTGATCTCACTGACACTAGTGGAACCCCACAGATTGCGTATCAGAGTGAGTGAGATCAGAACTGGACCCAATGGTAATAAATCATATTTAACTCTAAATAATTAGAAAAGCTGTTAAAAATAAAACTACAATTTTTAATTAAATACTTGAAAATTTTGAAGGTGTTTTCATTCAAAAGGTTAGAAAAGGCTCCAGATTATAACAAACATTATTGAAAACACGATAGTGGTGGTTATTAAAGTTTTTCATTTACCAAGAACCCACACTTTTGACAGCCTGGCCTTTATGTTCTAAAATGTGGTACAGTTGGTACTGTGCACTGTTGCATTGTTTAATAAAAGGAAAAACCCACCTGCTGCATTTAACCCTGGAAGTGGCATTTCAGTGAAGGTGAAGTGATCTTTATATATCTCTTACCCACCTCACAAGGGGTAGCAAGATGTAGTCGGTGTTAGTGAATCCATGTGAGTTGCTCAGATGAAAGATGCTGTGCTGGTGCAAATGATTAGTGTGATGATTGTACACATTTTCTTTTTCCCAGATACAGATGACTCTGTGAACCATACTTTTTTTTTTTTAATAGATAATATTTTAAAAAGGCTAAATCCTAGCCCTCTAGATTGGTCTCATTGAAACTGCAGGCCTGGTTGAAAGCACTTGGCAGTTAAAGGGTTAGTTTCATTGTGGCCGAGTGGTATTCTTCATGATTGCCATATGCTGTATTAAATTTCAAGGTGCATGTCTCAGTCCCAGAGCGAGTGAGGGATGTGGTGTAATTAGCCTATTAAAACCAGGTAATGTCTTGTAAAGTCAATCAAGTGCATACAGCAGGAATATCAGTTGTGAGTTTTCTCTTCCAGTAGGGAGTATTCCCTTTCTTCACTGGGTATGGAAATACCGTGTTTCCCCGAAAATAAGACAGTGTCTTATATTCATTTTTGCTCCCAAAATTACATGACATTATATTACAGCGAGAGGCAAAATTTGAAGTACGTCTTATTTTCGGGGGATGTCTTACTTTTGGGGAAACAGGGTAGCTTTTCCCATTGACAAAACAAAACCCCATTGTATGGAATGCATTTTTTAAACAAAGATGTTAAACCATGTTAAGAGATCACTTCTGTGGGGGCAATTCTTTAATGGTGTTTTGGTTTTGTTTTGAATGGAAGCAAATTTAAAAATCCACATATTACATCAGCCTCTGTATTTTTCACTGGCAAACTAACCTTTACTAAGGACCTTATTTTTGCTCAGACTGCAGTGTTGACTTCTCAAATGTTTTATTTTCCTGCTGAAATTCTGTCTTCCAACAGGTGCAGATATTTTCTACTCAGATTCTTCTGTAATTTAACTTTACACTGAGTATTGTGCATCTCCTTTTCTTCTCTCCTGGCATTTCTCTTATTATCAGCTTCACTAGATCTCAGGTGAGATGCATTCAGTAATATGGCCAGGATTGGTAACAGACATAAACTAGGTCTGTTGATTAATTGGAGTTAATTCACATGATTAACTCAAAAAATTAATCGCGATTAATTACAGTTTTAATTGCACCATTAACCAATAGAATACCAATTGAAATTTACTAAATATTTTAGATGTTTTTCTACATTTTCAAATATATTGATTTCAATTACAACACAGAATACAAAGTGTACAGTGCTAACTGTATATTTATTTTTATTATAAATATTTGCACTGTAAAAATAAAAGAAATAGTATTTTTAAATTCACTTAATACAAGTGCAATCTCTTTTTCATGAAAGTTGACCTTACGAAAGTAGAGCAACGTACAAAAAATAACTGCTTTCAAAAATAAAACAATTTAGAGCCTACAAGTCCACTCAGTCCTACTTCTTGTGCTGCCAATCTCTAAGAGAAACATGTTTGTTTACATTTATGGGAGATAATACATGGCGCAGTATATGGGCACCGCAGGCTCCCCCGACTCTCAGTTCCTTCTTGCCACCAGTGATGGTGCTAGAACAGGGGTCTCAAACATGCGGCCCGGGGGCCACATGCGGCCCGCAAAGCCCTTCCCTGCGGCCCGCCAAGCTTCCTGGCGCCCTCCCTCCCCCCATAGCAGTTTGCAGGACGGAGGGGCCAGAAGTGGAGGCTTCTCTGCTGCCTGGCTGGGCCGCGCGTGTTTCTAGCTCTGGACTTTCTATATTGCTCTTGCTTTGTTTGCCAAACAGCTGTTGGTGGTGCCTAGCGCTTTCCAGGAGGGAATGGGGAGCTGCGTGCTCAGAGGAGGAGGTGGGGCAGGGGTGGGACCTCTTGGAAGGGGTGGAGTGGGGGCGGAGCCGGGGCAGCGAGGGCAGGGTGTGTGTCAGTGGTGCGGCCCTCGGGCCAGTGCACTAGTCCTCATGGAAGGGGTGGAGTGGGGGCAGAGCCGGGGCAGCGAGGGTATGTGTGTGTGTCAGTGGTGCGGCCCTCGGGCCAGTGCACTAGTCCTCATGCGGCCCTCATGGTCATTTGAGTTTGAGACCCCTGTGCTAGAACATCTGCTGCTTTGGCTAGCATTATTTCTTTCTCTGTTCTCTAACTTTGAAAACCTATGTATAGTTAATAGTTTATTAGTTACCCTTAATAGTAATTCTCAAATTCTTCGTTAGTCCCGAATGGGACTCAGCGGGGGGACAGGGCATGCCATGGTTGCCAGACGTTAAGCCCTGCAATTGTTGCAAATGACCTATGCCCATCAGCAATCCACTTTCCAGATGCCTGAGGTGCTTAGGCAAAGGCCACATAAGCGACAAGTGCCATATCTGCAAGTCCTTTAAACCTAGGATGAGGAAGGAACATGATATCCATCTAAAAGTGCTCCTGATGGAATTAGCACTCACTCTGACACGGATCAGCGGTCCAGATCAGCAGGCCCCAACCAGCTTCAGGTACCGTTGACGCCCAAAGCCCTTCAAGCAGCTCAGGAGAGCCTAACACTCCTGGTGCCACCCACACTGGTTCCAGCATACCCTGGGGAGCAAGCTGCTAGACCATCAATGGAAATTGAGGTTCCCGGGGCACCGGCATCATCCTAGTCATCACCAGATGAGGCTATCATGGGGCTCCCTCACCCATTTCCTCAGGAGATAGGTGCCGACTTCTTCTGGTGCCAGTGAGTGCTCGACTACCCTCTGCTCCCACCCCAACTCCACCCCTGCCCTGCCACCTCCATTCCCCAAAATCCCCACCCACATTTCAATCCCTTCCCCAAATCCCTGCCTTGGCCCCGCCTCTTCCCCACCTCCTCCCCAGAGAGCACAACATTTCCGCTCCTCCCCCCTCCCTCCCAGAGCTTGCTACGGCTGTTTGGCAGTGGCAAGTGCTGGGAGGGAGGGAGGAGCACAGACACAGCTCGATGGGAGGATGAGGGTGGGTGGGAAGGAGAGATTGGCTGCCAGTGGGTGCTCTGCCCTGAAGCACCCACAGATTTAGCACCTTTGCCTCAGGATGACGCCAAAGGGCAGCAGGAACTTTTGAAGAGGGTCGCTTCCAACCTGGGGCTTCTGGCAGAGGAATTGGAAGAGCCTTCAGACTTTCTCTTTGATGTTCTCTGCTCCTCGGCTCCTGTCAGGGTGGCCCTACCCCTTCATAAAGGGGTTTCCAAAATCACTAATGTCTTGTGGCAGACCCCCCTCTTCCCTGGCCCCCTCTCTAAGAGGGCCGAGCTCAAGTACTTTGTGCCAATTGAGGGGCATGAGTACTTATACTCCCATCCTACCCCCAATTCCCTTGTGATCGAGGCAGTTAACCACAGAGAGAGGCAAGGGCAACCTGGGGCCACCTCCAAAAATAAAGACTTGAGAAGGCTGGATCTTTTCTGAGGTAAGATTTATTCGTCTTCCAGCTTTCAGCTAAGAATGGGCAATCACCAAGCCCTCCTTGCCGGCATGATTTCAATATGTGGCAAGCCATAGCCAAGTTTGAAGGGTTGCTCCGCGAGGCTTCCAAGAATGAGTTCCGAGTGATCCTCGATGAGGGCATGTCCATGGCGGCCTACTGGGTGGTGTCAGACGCTGCTGATGCTGCTGCCCGCACCATGGCTTCCTCTATCTCCTCCGGTTGCTCCTCTCTGGGTTGTCCTCCGAGGCCCAGCAGTCAGTGCAGGACTCGCCCTTCGAAGGCCAATCCCTATTTGTGGAACAAACGGACACTAAATTGCATGGCCTCATAAACTCCCGCACCACCCTGAAAATCCTGGGTCTCTACATCCCAGCCCTGGCGCATAAGCGGTTCAAACCACAGCAGCCTCAGGGTCAGGAGAGCCAGACTCGGCAGTACCAGCCCCACAAATGAGCCAAGGGCTATAAGCACTGTCTGAGCCACCCGCTTCCACCTTGTGTCCGGTCGGGCTTGACCCATTCCAAGTAAGGAACCAAATGGTCATTTTGAGGGTGTACCCAAGGGTGACCTACTAGACTATTTCCTGGATCCATCTGTCCCAGTATTCTCCAACCACCTTTCCCTTTTCCTCCCTGCCTGGATGGCTATAACCTCAGACCGTTGGGTCCTCAGCACAGTGGAGCAGGGTTATATCCTCCAGTTCCTTCCCACCCACTTTCCCCGTCTCTCTTCAGGGACCTCTCTCACGAGAGTCTCCTCACGCAGGACGTAAAGGGGTTACTACAGCTAGGTGTGGTGGAAGAAGTTCCTCTCAGGTACAGGAACAAGAGGTTCTATTCCCGGTACTTTTTAATCCCAAAGGCCGCGGGCGGTCTGTGGCCCATCCTAGATCTGCGAGACCTCAACAAGTACCTACATAAGCTAAAGTTCCACATGGTCTCCCTGGCTTCTGTTATTCCCTCCCTGGATCCAGGAGACTGTATGCCACACCTACTTCCACATAGCGATCTTTCAAGGACACACATGCTTCCTCCTGTTTATGGTGGACCCCCACCACTACCAGGTTGCGGTCCTCCCATTTGGCCTGGTGACAGCACCAAGAGTGTTTACCAAGTGCATGTCAGTGATAGCAACTTATTTCAGGTTCTGGGGTTTCCAGATCTACCTGTACCTCAACGACTGGCTAGTAAAGGGCAGCTCTGAGTTTCAAATCCAAAGGGTTGTAGTGGTGTTTCAGGCCACGTGCCGCTTCCTGAGTCTACTGGTAAATGACAAAAAGTCAATGTTCGTGCCAGTGAGGAGGATAGAGTACGCAGCGCGGCTCTCGACGTGACCTGCACTAGAGTGTTCCTGCCACTGGAAAGGTTCCAGACATGGATGAACCTCATCGTGGAAGTCTCAGCGTTCCTTCTGACTACCGCCAGGGTGTGTCTGCGCCTGCTAGGTCACATAGCAGCGTGAACTTACGTTGTCCACCATGCCAGGATCCAGATGTGGCCCATGCAGCAATGGCTTAGGACAGTCTATTCCCATTCCCAGTCTGTACCTGTGGGAAGAGTCTCTCAGGCCCTCTCAAGAATCTGACCGTCATGTCCTGGGAAAACACCATCTATCCTTGGATCGGCAGGTGCAAAGCAGACATGGCCGCGAGGTGTTCTTCGAGTTGTGTTGCTCATGTCCATTCCACAACCCGCCTTCCTTCCCCACTGTCGGAGTTTCCGGCAAAAAGGAACTGAGGGTGTGGGGAACCAGCGGTGCCCGTTATACTGTGCCATACAGGCACCACTCCAGAGTGTGCCAGAGCCAGTCCCCTACCGATACTTGTAAGGGAAAAACTTCTGGCACAGGTGCATGTGGTGAGCACACACACCTAATATGGAATGGACGCGAGTAACACATCTCGATAAACACCGGAAAAGGTAACTGTCTTTTATCAGTGTAAGTTCAGGTTATTTTGTTGTTAGTTCATCCTTCAGCAACCATAATTGCATTGGTTTCATAAAAATAAAAGCAATGAAATAAAACCACCACTTGAAGAAATGTATATTGATCTTCAAGAGTCATTAAGGATGTCGTGAAATTCGATTCAGCCTTTTGTGTGCGGTAAAAATCATTAGCCCTGCCCCCTGCCATTTTTGCTTTGCAATTTGCATAGACGGCATATTAGAGAATACCACATGGTTACTAGCAAATATTTCCTTGCTTCTGGGAAACTCTTACACCATCTGGCTGGGAATTCCCTTTAGGCCATTCCTCTTGATAAACATATTTATGAATAGTCAACCTCCTGGGCAATCAAAAAAGCCATAACACAGCTGGAAGATTCAGACTTTGAAACAATTACAAATCTCTTATGATTAGAGAAGTAAAACCCAGTTTCATGAAGATAAACACAATGCTTCTTGAAACTTTGTAAAGTGCACTGACCATTGTGTTGCCTTCTTACTCTTCCCTTGATATCAGGTGCTTCTTCTGTTCTCTCTTTCTTCTCTGAAAATATAGCTGCTGTTGATTTTATTCACTGCATAGTGGCAAGAATATCCCAGGCTTAGTGATTAGCTGTATTCTCCTCCTTATGGGATGAAATTCACCCCTGTGCACAAGGCCAGTATAAATCCCGTGTTTGATTTAAGCCTTGTTTTGGGGGATTAAATGGAATGTAAGTGACATATATTCCCTGTTCTGGGCCTCTAAACAGGTGACGGGGTGTGGAACTAATTCCAGGTGGTACATATCTTTCTCTTGTTATCTGTCCCTTTTTTAGATTTGGGCCTAGAGCACTGAGTTCAGATTCACATTCACTGAAAATTTGGACCTGTGATATCCAGGGTTTTGGTTTGGGCCATTCTTTTTTTCCCCTCAATAAAATATTTATTACAAAAATTAATTACTTTTAGGGTATATAATCCTTATGATTGAAATATAATTCATATTAAACCAAAATGGACTTGCATAACTAACCATTCACTTCTAAAATGTAATGGATGAAAGCAGAAACTATTCCAGTGCATTTTCTAACCAGTTTTGTCCTCTGCATCTCAGTTTTAAAAATGTCTGCCAAAGTGTGATATGGCATGTTTTAAAATATTTCATGTTTTTCATTTCATCATTTGAAAGCTTTGTACAAATGTATGTCTTTCTGAATAACTACCTGTCATACTGCAGTGTAGTTTTCTATGGCAAGCTCTTGGTAGGTACTGTTTTGCCAGAGAGGGGTAACTGATTCAGAGTTTATGGGTGGATAGTGTCTAAAGTATCACCTGACTGAAACCTGTTGAACAGCTGTTGGACTCTGGTAAAAATGTTGAAGCAAGTAGGAGGCTCTGGAGGGCTGTGGCAGTGGTTCCAGGGTCTAGATGGCTGGACTGTAAGGTCACACTGCCCAAGAATGTGGCAGACATGTGGTCTGCACTTGGAAAGTGCACCTGAGAGACCCAGAGCTAGGAATAGTGACCAGTGGCTGTCCAGACCCAGGAAGCTTCGCAGCACATGAGATTCAGCAGTTGGATCCTCTCACAACAGACTGGTGTCCATTCTGAGAACAGGACTGGACCGGGGTCTAACAAACGCTACTTCCGATCAAAACAAAGCTAATAGTAAAAAGACCCGCTAACATCTAGCTGGACTATCAAGAACCAGAAACTGCAAACCAAAGCAGCCACACGATCAGACCCTAGGAGCCCTAGTTGTCCCGTCCCTTCCTTATCATCAATAATCTAATTATGTCTAAATTAAGGATCACCAGCTCACAGAGGAAGAAATGTAGGATAATCTCTCCCCAGAAAGTCTCTGGTATACCAGACCTCTTACTCCTATTTGTAAAATGCCAGAAAACATAGGTGCTGTATAGTTACAATAATATATCTTGCACAAACCTTTCACTAGGCTTGGACAGTCACATTATGTGTCACCATTCTATGCTGACATCCCTTTTTCCCTTCCCTGTCATTTTTAGGGATATGAAGCCTGACAACATCTTACTGGATGAGCATGGTAAGTGCCAGTTGTTTTGCAGTAACTGCAACATACACATGCACAGAGCAGCACAGAATGGGTGACTTGAAATGGCTCCAAATCCCAGCTGGAAGGTGCCCTTGTATCATGCAATGTATTGTGTTGTCTGTGTTAGATTGTAAGCAGTTTGGGACAGGAACCGTCTTTTGTATTTTGTTTGTCTTCACCTGCTTTCTGTAAGGCACATCATGTAATCTTCTTGTGCTATACAGTCCTATATTGTTGAACTTCTGTATGGCTATCTTCCACTTTAATGTCCCATACTGTACCTAGTCTGTTCTTAAATACTTCCAGCTTCTGTAATTCAGTGACATTTCTAGAAGTCATTATTATAGGTGACACAGCTAGCACTGCCTAGAGTTGATTGCCCAACACTTCTCCTTAGAAGATCCTGTTTTCAGCTGTTTATAACCATTTGGACTGAAATTTTCCATGCAATAATAGACTATATATAATGCAGACCCACAAAATGGGGATGAGAGGTTGCACAGGCAACCTTAATTCTGTCATTTCCTAACATTTGAGTTTTTAACTTTGCAACCTTAAAGTTCTTTTAATGTAGTTTTTTGTTTATAATGCAGATATAGATTTTAATCCTGGAATTTTTACTTATGCCTTTCTCAGGCAAAACATCAGATGAACTCCTGTATTACTCTCTACACTTCTTTTTTACTCTGGCAAAACTCCCACTGAAAATTTGTCTGATATTTATCTGCTTTTAAAATATCAAATATCTGCTGAAAATCCTTGTAACTGGCTCATTTGTGAGAAATCTTTATTAGCACTTGCAGTAAACTACTTGTATAGTAACAAGCTGTTGTAGAGAGCTTAGAATATATAAAAGTCATTATTACTTTGCAGGTTTCATGGATTTTGGTGCAGATGCTGAAATTCCTAGAGAACTGCCGTTGTTTTAGCTTGTAACTAGTTTTGCCTTGCATTAGCACCTGTCCCCAGACTGTACTTGTTTTGCGTATGACCTCTAATTTCAAAGTGCTGGATAATTATTTATTTAAAAACTGTCAGGAAAGATTTCCCTACCTTCCTTTACAAATACACATCTCTCCCTGTCTCACTCAAGGATTTCCTTCTGCCTCCTCAGACACAGGGGTACATAAATAAACAGGCCATATTCTCTCTCTCTCTGCTCCGTGTTTCAATCCCGACCATTTGGATTCCTCAGACTGCACAAGTGGTCACCTATTGGCAATATCTAAGAATGCTCCTGGTGGTGGGGAGCTGCCAGCTAGCATTGTAGCTGGCTCCTACATCACCCCTCTCCTCCTTTGGCTAGAGAGGGGAGGCCAGGCCTAGAAGGGGCAGTATTGGAGGTGGGAAGGCAAGTTGACAGATCACTGCTCCATTCTGGCAGTTCTTATCTAGTTGACTGTCCGTTCGTGACTGTTGCCAATGGTCAAAAGTGCTACTCTGGCCTATATTGAGACCACAGCTTGAGCTGTGAAGAGCAGATATGTGCTGCTTAATGTGTGCACTCTGATTGATTGAATTTTTATGGCACACCCAATTAGAACTAGTCTGGAAATGTCGTTTTTATTCCTTAATTTCAAATCCTGTTGAATTTTTCCATCAAAAGTTCACATTTTCTGTAAAAAAAAAAAATTAACTAAATCCTCTCCTCCTGCCCCCATTGGTCAAAATTGAACATTTCCTATGGAAATCGCTGCTTTGGCAAAAAAACCATTTTTATCTACATAAAATCTTAAAATTAATTCATTGATGTGTGCACAGTTATTTGATTCAATAGCTTTGTGCACTTAAGGGCTCTTTAATCTATCTGAGGAAGGCATAACAAGAAATAATGTCTGGAAGTTAAATCCAGACAAATTCAGATTAGAAAAATTTGTGTCGTCTTTAACACTGAGGGTGATTAATCAGTGCAACAAACTAGCAAGGGAAGGGTGGATGCTTTGTCTCTTGATGTCTTCAAATCAAGACGTAGATGCCTTTCCAGAAGACATGTTTTACCTCAATACAAGAGTAACGGTGAAGTTCCATGGCGTGTGTTATACCGGAGGTCAGACTAGATGATGTAATTGTTCCTTCTGGTCTTAAAATATATGAACAATTAACATTTTATTTTTGGCTTTGGGACTACTGAGGGACATATTTTGGGGATATTTAATCAGTTTCCTTTAGTCTTCGCTAACGGTCAATCCACTAGAACACCTGTTTCTGTCTATTTTCTTGTATGATTGTAGGTAGGGGTGAACTTCACTTCTGAGGAGCTGATGCTGTTATCCCCAATTGCAAGAATGATGGAGTATTTTGACAGTCTGACCCAGTAGGTGTCAGTCATAGATGGGCTTCGACTCTATGTGGTGCCTTGTTTTCATGTTCCTTTTGTTGTCCATATGCGATCCAGCTCATTGGGGTTTTTCCTTCGTTCTGTCTGTAAGCTTCTAAGTTCCCACCTCTCCCGCTGAAATTGGTGGCAACTAAAAGTGCTCACCACCGTAAAGGATTGGGTTTGCATGGTCAAATTACAGATAGGCCTGAGCACTAAATTCAGATCCAAAACTGGGTTAAATATTTCCCAGTTCAAAAAGTTGCTTGGGTCTGAGATTGTGTTTGGCTTTGTATCAAGATAACTGCGAACTTCCTTAATGTCTGTGTACTGGGAGCTGTTTTTCTGGCCCCATCTCTAGTTCACTCTCAAATTTTAATTGGTGCAGGTTGATGATGGATTTGTTTTTGTGTTCTTTTCTGGAGTTGTACCCTTAACTCCAGTGCTCTCCTGCCTGTGACTTTCTGCTCTGTGGTTTCTCTCCCTGTGTTCGCTTCGCTATGGCAGTAGAGGTGTGTCATTCTATTCATGCGTGCAAAAAGCTTTTTACCTCCAGTTCACATTTTTGTTTTCCCCTGAGCAATTGTTCTTGCAGCACCTGCATCTATATTTAGACTGGTAGATCATGCTTGTTTTCCAGGGGCTCTTTCCCTTTGGGATGGCGCTGCACAGCTCCAGTTCCATCTCATGTTATTTTGCCAGGTTTGTGCCCACAGTATATGGGTACAATCAGAGAAAGCTCTGTTCACAGATGTTCTTTCTATTTTTTGTTGTTTTGGTTCTTCCTTTAGGCGTAAGGGTCAGATTTTGAAAGGCATTTAAATACTTAAAGATGCAAATAGGTGCTTCTGAAAGTCCCACTCGTCACCTAGCTGCTTCTTTAGGCACCTAAATACCTTTAAAAAAATCTGGCCTTAATTGTATTCATTTAGTTTCCATTTTCCATCTGTCTAGCTTTGGGCATCCATTCAGTGCAATGTAGGACTTTGGCCAAACTGCACAACTGTGAAATATATTTCAACAACTAAGCTTTACATGCACATTGAAAGAAATTAGTGTTTGGGTTACAAAGGGCACAGACATGTTTATTGATTTTGACCTTTAACTGGGCCAAGAAAGCCCTGAGTATTCTGTAATCATCATTTTGTCTTTGTAGATAGGGCTTTCTTTTGCAGATTTTACTTATTCCTGATCCGTGGAAATACCTATTATCACATTACACATTAAAATAATTTTTATTGCATTGACTTTAATAAACATACATAATATATTTGCAACTACAGTAATTTGGTTCACTGTCTGTAAGGGGCAGTTATGCATTGGAGATGAAATTCAGCTCAGTGCAGAGGGCTGGGTGAAGCTCTATGTACCACTGAAGTTCCAGCCAAGGACCGTTGGGGCTTAAATGGCACATCCCTCGGCCCACACCACTTGCTGCAGCCCCCATTGACCTGAAGCGGTGAACCACGGCCAATGGGAGCTTTGATCGGCCGAACCTGCAGATGTGGCAGGCAAACAGTCTTACCCTGGTGGGCCACGTGCCAAAGGTTGCCAATCCCTAGCATAGGTTCTTTGCACAGGGACCTGTGTAGTCCCTAGAAGGGCCAATTCATCTTCCACTGAGGTCAATGGACTTCAGTGAGAGTTGGATTGAACTCTAGGAAAGAAGCCTCCTTCAACACGTGGTGATCATTAATGGCCTCTGCTCACTTCTGTTTTCTTTGCTGCAGCCAGGAGTTGCTGCTTCTCACATGGTTTGGTACTGAATTATACTAGTTCATCCTATCTCACATATAAAATCAGTAGATTTTAGCATGTAACCAAGATCCTTTCCTGGTAACACCACTCTGGGATTTACCTGTCCAAGGTGAACTGTGCTGGCAAGCCATGAAGACTAATTTGAACTTTTAGCTTTTAGACATACTTAACACATCCTGTTCACACTCATAGGGTTTCTTAACTCTTAAAGACCCAGCAACAGACATATATGGAATGAACAGGCACGTTCCTATCAAATATTAGACTGTAGCTACATTCCCAACTGCAAATACTGAGGATTCAGTGACAGTTTATTATGTCAGGTGACCCTGCAACATTTTTGGCTTTTAGAACCCTGCTTCCAGCTTAGTATTCCGATCAATCTGAGCTCGAGTGGTTAAAAGTTTTTAGGAAACATGCGGTGTGTTTAAATTAATCCCTTCAAATAAATGATGCATCCAGAGGAGCATGGAGCTTGGCTCAGAATATCAAGTCTGAATAATAATAAAAGCATCTATAATTCACATATATTAATGTGATTTCCTGCAAAGAGGAGATGAGAGAGGCAGAGAGAATGAAAGCTGACACAAGGATGTGAAAAGAACCAAGCATTTGTCTCATCTCTACACAGCTCCTCCTTTAAGTGCTCTCCAAGGATCCAGTGCCGGGGTTTTCTTTTTGGAGTGGGAAGGGTGTTCTGGCTGATTTTGGAAGGCTGTTGAACTGGTAAAGGCAACACATGTTCTGTCTGCTAATTAGTCGGTGGCTGATAGATGCGTTCTGACATCTCAGTCATGTTCTTCCAGCAGTGCAGATGGTAGGCCAGAGGGACAATGGCTTCTCAAGCTTTACTTTCTTCCATCAAAATCAAGCCAGTCTGGAGCCTCACAGCATCCAGAAGGAAATATGTGCCTCTGTCAGCACTCACCCTTACCTACAGAGCTCTCAGGCACTGACCGGGGTGTGGTCTTAATAGTGCTCTTAGCAGATAAGTGTCTGTAGATTGTTCTGAATTAGTGACGTGTCCTCTTTATTATTTACCACTCCCACAATGTTTGTGCCATCTGCAGACTTTATCAGTGATGATTTTATGTTTTCTTCCAGGTCATGGATAAAAGTGTTAATAGCAGAGGGCCAAGAACCAAGTGCAGTAATTGCCTGCTAGAAGCCAACCCACTGATGATGATTTCCCCATTTATAATTACACCTGGAGATCTATTGTAGCGAGCTTTAATCCATTTAATTTGTGTCATGATAATTTTATATCATCTAGGGTTTTTTTTAAATCAAAATACTGTGTGGTACCCTGTAAAACACCATACAGTGCTCAAACACCTGAAAGCGTTGGAACTTTAAATGAATGTTCTGTCTTGGAATGTGCTGAAGATCTTAGAAATGAGCTACAATTCTGGCCATGCCAGTTGAAGGTCACTAAAAGAATTGAAATCAGCGTTGCTGTAACAAGGTCTGGATTATGTTCTCTCTCGATAGCACAAAACAGCATCTTGGGTGTCTTCTTTGAGTGGGTAACAGTATTCTGAGCCATAATGTCATAACCATATTGTAACATAACAAGGTGAACCGAATCAAGGCCAGAAGAGACTACCAGATTCACTAGTCTGACCTCCTGCACATCAAGGGCCATTAAACTCCACCTGGTTACCCCTGTAATGAAATATTCCAAGAAACAAATTTCCCTTGAACCAGGTCTTTCATTTATAATGATCCAAGACAAAATAAAAAGGGGAGACAGTAAAGGGGAACGTGTTCCCTTGTTGCAGTTTGTTCTCCCATTTGTGGGAGTTACCTATATGCATCAAGAAATAAAATAGATTCCTATTAACCATTAAGAGACTATATGTATTTAGATTAGACTTGTAAGAGCATTAATAATTTCACAATCGAAGATGCTTATCATGTGAACTGCTTAAGAAGTGGGCTGCCACATTCTGCCCTAGCTTTAGATTTTGAGTGGTCTTAATGAGGAGCTTCATACACAACATATTATGGTAATCTAATGTTCCAGACATTAAACTGATTGGAGTCACTTACTTGCAGTTTACCCCAATTATGAATAAGAGAGCCGTGTGCTCCTCCTGTTTACCAAAGTTCTGGGGGTCTTGGTCTCACTTGGAAGAGTTACGTTCCCGAGTTACACTCCCAATGAGTTGGATCCCCTTCTATACAGGCACCTTCTGAGTCTCCATGAAGGATCCTGGTTAACTGAATGGGATTATTCAGACTATTTAAACACTAGTTGATTGTCAGAGACTTATTTCTTGATAAGTGATAAATCAGTCATATAACACACTACTACCATGATTTTAATGAATGAATTTTATTCTATGAAATATAAGTGAATTACAGGGCTTAAGTGCAATTTGGACCTTTTAGGTACAGATTTGCTTTTGTGGTTCACTGGATATTTCCTTCAGTTTCAGTACTCAGAAAAATGCTGTTTTCTCTTTTATAGTCTAGATTCTACCCTGTATGTTTCTATCTACTTGTTGCAATTTTCATAATTTCTTGTATCCTGTATGCAACTGGTTAATGTACTATTAAAGTTCTATGTATCTATCGAGGTGTGTTGGATGCTGCTGTGAGAAGTTCTATAGTGAGGTGTATCAAACGGGATATCAGAAAATCTGAACTTCTGTTTCCCTTTTGCAGTTCCCATAGACATGTTAATAATCCCCTCTGCTAAGGTATTATTAGTCTGGACTTCATCTACTTGGCCATGGGTGCCTTGCTCTTCCAAAAAGGGAATGAATTGGTGACATAGTACATTTTGTTATTGCTTGGATTCTTAGCAGGTTCCCAGTATTATTTACTACTTACTTACATTGTGGTAGCACATGAGAGTCCCAGTCATGGGCTAAGGCCCCATTGTGCTAAACGTTGTACAAACAGAGAACAAAAAAAAGGCAGCCCTTGCCCCCAAAGAAAGTATATAGCTTGTAGTGCAGACTGAAGCAATTAGCTGCTTCCAGGAGCCATTTATAGTACATTGGAGGGGTGAGCCTTATAGTTAACTAGCAGAAAAAGTACTTTATTTCTTTTTCAAAAAATATTTTGTATGAATGCCAGAAGAGATGGTGTGAAGAAGCTTATGTTGCCTATGAAAGCCCTGTTCTGCTCCAAACCTTCATACCATTTAAGAATGTATAAAGCAGATTAGGTCTGGGTTTAAAAATCTACTGACAGCACCAGAATTGAACACAAAACAGAAAATAATTGTTTATTAGCTCCAATGTCTTTTTTTCAGGACATGTGCACATCACAGATTTCAACATTGCCACGATACTGACTAAAGGGATGCAGGTCACCACTATCGCTGGCACAAAGCCATATATGGGTAAGAATTTATAAAGATCTAGGCTACTTAAATGGCCATTCTCTGTTTAATACCTGTCCTTAGTTCAAGGGATACATGAGGATAGAAGTGAAATACTTTCAGAAAGTTTTAACTCTTTCCATTCCTGTCAGGTAGGAATGCTGTGGTTTTAAGATGGAAAAAAGATTATTTTTGCCAGAATTGTTTTGTCTCCTATCTGTGAAATATTTTCTCATACTGATTTAAAATTGGGATCCATAAAGTGATTAACAAAAACAGTGGGGAGGCAGGAAAGGTCTAATGGAGGCATTAAATTTCAGTTACACTATTGTCATGCTACAAGGCCTCTTTCAAATTTCTTGTGCCCATGTCAGGTGAGTGTTAAATAAAATGTTTCTTCTTTTGAGGCTCTAAGCATTTTAAAAATTTTAGTTAAGCTCATCTCACCTCTGAGGTAGGTACTACATGTATGATTATCCTCATTTCACAGATGGACAAACCGAGGCACAGAGCTGTATTAGGCTGCCCGTTACACTGGTGTAATGACAATTCTGCAAAGGGCAGAACATTACCTGTGAATTGAGTATGGACTGCAGAAGCTGCTCAGAGGCACCTCTTATGATTAGGGTTTCAATCTGAATAACTATGCTGAAGTCCATAGTGTTACTCTGGATTTAGACCAGCTGTAACGGCAAGCAGAATTTGTCCTGTAGAACTTGTAAAAGCTGCATAGATAAAATAGCATGCCAGGGGAAAGAATGCAGGGTCTCCCGTTGGAAGTTACATTGGTATATAAACCCATGTAAGGAAGGGATGAATCAGGCTCCAGGAGTCCTAGGTGCTAATCCAGTGCTTTACCACTAGCCCAATATCCCCTGTTTAATATTGCATTCCTTTGCAAATATAAAATTAAAAGGATGGAGGAAAGCGAGTGTGGCTGTGCAGTAGTATATAGATATGAAGACAGAATGCACTATACTTATATATAGGGAGCATTAGATAGATGCAAACATCACAGCCACAACTGGCAGGAAAGTAATGAGAATGGTTTTCCATCTCATTTTGAAGATCCCTTTTTAAATTATTTACCCTGTTGCTGTGAATGGATTTGTGCCCACTGTACCAAACAATCAGCCCAGCTGCAGTCTAGAAACTGAGGTGCACAAGGGAAAAAGCTTGAAAATAAGCCTGAGGGAAATAAGGGCCAGCAGAATGAGTCAGTTCCCTAGTGCACGGCACATTTGTGCACTGACCTTCTGCACTTCCATGTGTTAAGTGTTATGCTCTTGCTAGGTAAACGTGGTACAAATCTTTGGGTTCCCATTATCACCATGGTCGGTTGGGACTACATCACAACCAGGGTCGGTTGCCATGGTGACAAAGGGAGTAGGGACCCCCATTTTTTTTCTTCTGTCCTTGTTTAGGAGAAAGAACAAACATACACAAATATTGCATTATTGCCCTACTAGTGTAACAGCACATGTACATGGGCCAAAGTGCTTAATGCTCTTTGTCTGGGCCGTCTCTACGGCTCGCGGCGGCGCACGCGCGGTGGCCATTTTGTGCCGCCAAACTACAACTCCCAGCATGCCGTTTGTCCGGGCAGTCTCTACTGCGCATGACGGCTTCGGACAAACATCCTCTGGCCTTTTATTATATAGGATGGAGGGCACAAAGCATCATTTTGGTCCCCAGCTAAGTAAAGTAGCAGGGCTACTGTGTATATGAGTGAGGAATTTGCTGTCTAGTGGTGGGGTCAAAAGTAGGTCAGTGGTTCTCAACCAGGGGCCTGGGCCCCTTAGGGATCTGTAAGCAGGTTTTGGGATGGTCCGTCAAGCATCAGACTCACTGTGGCTCAGGGCAGAAAACTGAAGCCCCACCACCTGGTGCTGAAGCCAAAGCCTAAGCAGCTTAACTTCATAGGGCTTCCTGTGGCATGGGGCCCCAAGCAGTTGCCCTGTTTGCTAGCCCCTAATGCTGACCCTGGCTTTTATATGCAGAAAATCACTTGTGACACAGGTGGGCCGTGGAGGTTTTATAGCATGCGGGAGGCTCAGAAAGAAAAAGCTTTAGAACCCCTGAATTAGATAACAGACTTGCTGCAACTACTACTGACTGTAAAAGCTACTTTAGATCAAGCAGAAGAACCCTCCGTTGTTGAAGGAGTGGGGTTCTAGTCCCGGTTCCCTAGATACACATGAGATTGCTATAATAATGGTGTCTACAACATCTGGTTTTACTACATTGGAGGCACACACTAGAATTAATTTGTTCATTTAAGTCAGACTGAGTATTTAAAATGCAGCATGCAGGGCTGGAGATGGGTATTCCCTACCACTGATGGGGTTCACTTCCATCTCTGGATATTGCTAAGCTATCACTGCCACAGATGCTGTTTCCTTCTTCCTCTTAATGCTATTCAGAACAAACTTGTGTCTTTTGAGATGTACTCTATCACACCAATAGCACATAGAGCATTACACTTTTTTTCCACGTGGAATGATGTTGCAGCTGTCACTAAAAAGGCTGCATCTATAACCTTCCTCCAAATCTCCTCTATCTACCCATCCACCCAAGTTTGTGTGCATGGAGCAAAAAATACCCAGTCTGTTTTTCAGACAGCTTGCTTACTTACTATTCTTGCTGATGGAGAAGTTTCATCTATTGATTTTTCCCTTGCCACTAATGCGGAAAATTCTTAATTATGCCCCTTTAATTGCCAAACCAGCAAAATATCTGGCTATTCAGAGCCAAGGGGAGCCTGATTTTGACCTCACTTTTATGTAGGGTTACCAACATTGTATTTCAAAAATAAGGAACTGTTTTCTTAGCACCGCTGCCCCACCTCTCCTCCCACTATTATCATCATCAATAGATAGTAATAAGCAGTACTCTCCTACATTCACCAGGGGTATTGCTTGCTGCTTTTTGCAGCACTCAGCAACTCCTAATCTGTTGTACAGAGATGAAAAATAAGGGACATTCCATGTAATGAGGGACTGCTAGCAATTCTGCTTTGCATGGGTGAAGTCAGAGGGGTTACCCTTGTGTAAGTAAGTACCCTAAGTGTAAGTAAGAGAAGAATCTGACCAGGAGTGCACAGGAAATGGCTGACAAAAAGAAGATGCCAGAACTAGGCTGGCTTGAACTGAGAGGCTCCTTTTTAACATTAAGAGGTATCTGTACAATAGGCTATAAATCTGATCAACCATAACAGTCAGGAAAGCATTTCACTGCAGAGAGCACAAGGACCCTCCCTCACTTCACACAGTAGGGATAGTCTATTTGTTCAGGAAAGTTAAATCATTATCTAAGGCTTTCCCCTGATTGCTGCCATCCCATCATAATTAATCCTTCCCTCCATGGGAGGCTCCTTTTATTAGCATAACAGAGCTGACCTTTCACCCTTCAGATCACCTGACTCAACTCTGTAGGGTAAAAAGAAACATACAAACACATCCCCCCTGCCAGATTCCCCCCTCTGTTTTGTTTTATTCCTTTTACAATGATCCTCACCCTCCACCCCCTAAAAATATCACTGCGTTTTCCTTAATCTTTCACATGGAGCTAATAAGGTCAGGTCATCTTCTGACCCTGCCCTACTTCCTATCAGGCTGGCAGCTTTTTACTATAAAAGCAATGGCTGTGGGGCCCACGCCTACCTAGAAGTCACTCCCTGCTTTCCAGAAATATAGCTAGCGTTAGGTCTGTGTTTGTATCTTCCCAAATGCAGTGTTTACAGTTTACCCTCTTAAGTTCTGCTAGACAGAAAGTGGTTTGGGATTCAGATAAAGGAAAGCGGATATGAAGGGGGAAATTAACTGACCTCTCAAATAAAAAAGGCTGAGACCACTCTAACCTCAGAGTGAGGATATTTCCTGAAGGATATTAGATAGGAGATAGAGCAGGTTCAGTTCCCTGTTCTGACGCAGACTTTCTTGGGGAAGACTTAGAACCTCTTTATGCCTCCATTCCCCATACATGAAATGGAGATAAGAGCACTGCCCTGCCCCACAGGGGCTTGGAGTGTTGAGTGAGCAAATATATTAAAGATTGTGATGTGATCAAATATTATAGAGGCTATGTAAAAGCCTGAGAGAGATTGAATTCCCACCCACTAGTCAGTTATGTAATATTAGAAAACTAGTTTAACCCAATGAGTGGCATAATTCTTAGGAGACATACAAACACTTTGTAAACACCAAATTAATTAAATTATCTATTATACATTGAGTGTTTGAATAATACTTTGTATTTCTCCATCCCAGGCTCTCAAAACTCTTACATCTATTAATGGATTAAATCTCACAACACCCCTATAGGGTAAGAAAATAGTAACAGTCCTATTTCCATACGGGGGAAACTGAGGCAGAGAGGCTCTAATAGTCTGGTCTAGGATCACAGAGCAAGTCAGTAACAGAGAATACTTCACACTAAACCTGATGATACTGTCCATATCATTAGACTGCAAAGTCCAAATATCAATCTGTGTTCAATTCTCAGTGTTAAGCATATGTGAAAAGTTGGATCAAACTATTAAATGAGTCAGATGCTGATTCCACACCAAAGTGCAGTAATTTCCTAATGGGTGGGAATTGGCCTCAAGTAATCATCCCACTGAAACTACAGATAATAGCAGTGACGTATTATATAAAGCTTGTCATGTAATGACATCAAAGCATTGTAGAAACATGAGCACTTAACTTAGCCTCCCACCATGATTTTTGAAGTAGCTAAGTATTACTGTAGATTATGAAACTGAGGCCAAGAGGTTACGTGACTTCCCCAAGGTTAATAAGCATAGCAATGGCAGAGCTAGGAAAAGAATAGGATTTAGGTGATGGGAATCCCAGACAGTCTGTTACTGTCATCGCTTGCGAAAACCCCCAAAATAATCAAGTGAAAGACTGGGCAAAGGAGAACAAATTGAATATATGGTAAATAGAACAGTCTGGAATGCTTTTTATTCTTCAGGACTGAAACCTAATATGCTGCTGAAAATAGTCAATGATTACTGTTTGAGACTCTGAAATAGAGCAAACTTTTCTGTATTTTTCAGCGCCTGAGATGTTTAACTCAACAAAACCTACTGGCTATTCCTTTGCTGTTGACTGGTGGTCTTTAGGAATTACTGCCTATGAGCTACTTAGAGGCCGGGTATTGTACAGACAGCTGCATTCATTATTTGTTTGGAGGGTTTGGGTTTTTTTGTTTTTTTTACTCTTTACTGTTTTCAATATTGTATTGAAATAATAACTGCTTTTTAATAGGGTTGAAAAAAAGACGAGTAGGAATCTGGGCTTTAAAATCTATTATAAAACAGGTAGCAGAAATCAAATCTCCCCCAAGATTCTTATGATGGACTCATAAGAATTCAAAGAGAAACCACTGCAGTGCAGAATAACTCATGGTGAAAGGTTCTTGGAGTGTCCAACTCCCTGTCAGTTAACATAAGTTAGGGCAATAAAAATTGAGCCATCTAATTGATGGATAAGAATTCCAAAAGCAGGGACTGTAATAAAATTTAATCGGAGCTCAGAACACGCCAGAAATTTTTTAAAAATCATTTTACTATTGCATTTAGGCTCTGCAGGCTGAGCAAACATGAACCACTGGGTGTGAATTATTAATACAACACTATTCATGCCCTGTCATGCCTCAGCCTTTGGCTGTAACTTACTTGCAAAGTTTGGTGCATCTTGGATAAGTCCTTTTAAATAATTTTGTAAAAATAGGTGGGCAACATGGAAAGTTGCTTAGCATGAAATAAGCTGTATTTTCCAAGGAAAAAGATTACATAAATTTGTGAGATTAAAAAAATACTCTTCAAATACTATTTATATTTCTAGCATGTAGCACTTTTAATCTTTTAAGGAGCTGTATGGGCAGAATGTATTTTAATTTATATCTATTTATAAACTGATCTAAATTTTAAAGTGAATTTTGAGTGGCTCAAGTTTTGGGCCCCAAATTGGGCAGGTTAAAAGGATATAGTTCTCAGATGTGAAGTGCACCCTTCCTGAGCACTCAAAACCAAAATCTCTAAAAGTGTAAATAATATATACACTTTATACAAAGTGTAAATTTATAATCCGAAAATATTGCACTGTTGCACTTACTATTCCAAAGCTTTTGACTTTCTGGTATTTCCAAATCTAGGTGTAGAAAAGACTGTAGTATATTCAAACATCATAGCACAGCAAATTGATGGTATTATAATCAATATAATGTGATAAACTTTTGCCACAATATAAAATGATAAACTCTTATAGGAAGACTTGAGTTCCCTCGCATTTTTTGCAAATATTCAGTATAATGCATCTGTTTCCATATATTAATTTGTTCTGCTCACATATTTTTTAAATGAATACTTATTGCCAAAATATTTTAATAAAAATCTGGGAATTAAAAAAACCTTCAAAAACAAAGTTATACAGCAATATTTCCCTTGAATACACAAACTTCCCTTAATCATTTCAAGTTAAATGTTGAGATGCATATAGTTGCATGTACCAGTCAGATGTGCAATTGGCTATCTACATGCATTGTAACTTTGTGCTTTGCCTGCTCGGTTGTACATTTTTTCTGGGAAATTTAGACTTAACATGCTCCAAATGTAGAGGTACCTCAAGGATGTTAAGAGGTGTGGCATCCTAAAGGTCTTGGCCAGCATTCAGGCTGGCATCTGAAATGAAAGCAAAGGGTCAATTTATTCCTACCTCTAGGACATTCACCATACATAAATGAACAGCTTTTCTGCATCCTGAGCCGTACCTGTGAAACTCTGTTCAATTACTTGTGCTATTAGGTGTTATTTTTCATATTGTTCTTTTTTCCCCTTTACTGATGTTGTTATCTTCCCAAAGGAAAGAAGAAGAAGGGGGAAAAACCATCACCCTCTACCTTGTCAATATCATCTCAAATTTGAGAAAGGAGGGAAAAAATGCCATTTACATTTAACAGAGAATGTTGAGAAAGTACTGGCCTTTGCAGCACCAGTAAATTAATTTCACTTTAATGGCCTTTTAAAGTACAAATACTGGCTTGGCCAACCAAATAGCTGGGTGACAGCTCTACCCTTTGCTTTTCCCTCCTATTCATCTTGCTGTTTAAATGTCTCATTATTAGTATTTGTTATTATTCAGTCCTGTAGTAATCTATTTACTTCAATTGAGGTAGCCTCTGCAGTGACTGACTTTCAATGGTTCAATCTAGAGCAGCAATGGGGGGCTTGGAGACTAGCACAAAGAGACTCTGTTTGGAGACTTCTTGCCCTAGGAAGATTTCCAAAAGATTTTTTTTTTAAATGAAATGGTTTCCTTGTGTTTTTCACAGAGGCCCTATCACATTCGCTCCAACATATCGACAAATGAAATTGCTCACGTGTTCAGGACAGCTACTGTAATGTATCCCGCTGCTTGGTCTAAAGAAATGGTGTTGCTACTCAAAAAGGTGAGGGCAGGTGGGAAACAAGATAACCCAGGGGAATGGATATATTCACATCTAAGAGCCCTTTGAATTGCTCCTTAGGTGTCCAGTGCAAATCCTGTCTAATGCATCTGTTTCCATATATTAATTTGTTCTGCTCACATATTTTTTAAACGAATACTTATTGCCAAAATATTTTAATAAAAATCTGGGAATTAAAAAAACCTTCAAAAACAAAGTTATACAGCAATATTTCCCCTGCATACACAAACTTCCCTTAATCATTTAGCTCAGGTCCACTGTTAGTGAACTTCTCACGGCTCTTGGTGCCCTCTGTAGGTAGCCACACTGATATAATTACTATCTGGAAGCCTTACTAACAGTATCAGCTCCAGGTCAGGTACACTGAGGGCCCAGTGACAGGGAAGCTTGCATTGGTGTTGCCCCTGTTCTTAGGATATATGCAGGATCAGAGCCTTCAGACTGGCACAGTAGCCTTTTTTGTCCCTCTAAAATCCGTTGTCGGGAATTAGAGAGGAATAGAGATGGTCAACATTTATCACATGGAACTTTCTATTTGGGGGGGGGGGGGGAGAACGACATTTTTTCCAAAACGCAAATTTTTCACAAAATTTTTTTATTTCCTCATTTTGTTCAATTTCCCATATCATTTTCTGAAACAGTTTTTCTCGATATTTTCACTGATGTTTTTTTTATCAACATTGTTTGCAAAATTGTTCTAAAAATGATTTGTTAACCTAAACCCGTGATTTCTTACTGAAAGCTGGTTTTCAGGAAACAAAACACTTGACAGGGATTTCAGAAACCAGTTCAATAACAATGTTAGCAGAAAATATCATGAAAAAATGTCATGAAAAAGGGTAACGGGTTCATTTTGAACCCTGCTAAATGCGTTAATACCTGAGCTAGAGTTTATCTATATATTTTTACCTTTGCTGGAAGTTTTATCCTTAACCACAACATGCTGTAAATTCCACAGGCTACCTCTTGAATTAATAATGCAATGTCACAATTTATTTAAATTTTCATGTGCCCTTTGCATCTGGCTTAGCAGCAATATTTATTATATATGAGGCAAACTGGGATGTTAAGTTTTGTCCTGTTCAGATCTCTCAGGTGAATTTCATATTAAGGTTCAATGCATTTGATCATTGGTAACAGACCTACATTACTTGCATTTTGGGTTTAAACACAGTGTTTGGAATGGGGAAAATTAATTGAGTGATGTTTACACTCAGCATGTATATCATTCACACTCTGACAGGATAGATTTTGCACCTCCACCTAATATCATTCACACTCCGGTTGCAAGCACTAACGCTAAAATGATGTTTCAAGTTGTCAGCTTATTCATTACATTTGAGGAAGTGTTTTTATGGGGGTTATTTTAGAATGTGCTACCAGAAGTTCTTGCAATCTTCAACCACAGAACTTGAAAGACAGAATTCAATTGCTAACTTGTATCATAGCTAATATGAAAAATCCCCACTGGATTCACTAAAAAACATGAAGACAAGTAGGACCACTGCCATGTTTTCATAGACTCATAGATGTTAGAAAGGGAGGATGGTCCAGTGGGTAGGGTATTAACCTGGAAATTGAGAGACCTGATTTCAGTTTCCTGCTCTATCACAAATGACCTTAGGCAAATCATTTAATCTCTCTGTGCCTCAGTTCCCCATCTCTAACGTGGGGATAATGGCCCTTGCCTACCTCACAGGGGTGTGTTCTGAGGATAAACCCACTGAAGAGTGTGGGGTGCCCATATACAATAGTAATAGGAACCATCTGCATACCTCAATTAAATAAATATGAAGACAGACAGTTGTTTCCTAACAATACAGAGCACTATCCATTGTGACTTCCACTGGTGTCCTTGGAAGACTATGATACAGACTAATAGAGCTCACAATTAACAACTTTCCTTAATATCCTTACCCTGCATTTTTTTTGCATCCCATTTTTCTTAATTATACCCCCTTATGACCACTCTAGCCAATCCCTCTTCCTCCCTGATGTTGAGTTTTCTATGCCGTGATTAGATGTGTCTTCTTTGGAAAGATGCCTTTTTGATCTGCAGTTTCCATTTTCACTCTTGTGTTGGAGACAGGAGAATAAAATGTCAAATACACATACATTTTCAGTAGAGTTTGGTGGGGAAGTGGAGTGAGAAATCAGATCCAAATACTGAGAAAGCAAAGATGAAGCTGGTCCCAATGGGGTTTAATTTAAACTGGAGGTGGGGAGGGGAACATTGTAGAACCTGTTCCATTTTTCTGAGTCTCTCTGTGAAAGAAAACAACCTGTTAAAAAACAGAGCACTTTGAATGACTTGTTCCCAATCAAGGACATCTGGTGACATCTCGGTGGATGCGCTGCTTAACTTGCTAACAAGAAAGAACTCACTGAATCGTTACTAAAGGAAAATCTTTAGTTGTAACCAAGTAAGCAGCCCAGTTGAAAAGTCATTAGCAATGAGATTACTTTGGCTCTGATGTCGAATTCTGTGTCTCGCACCCTGGACTGGGTGATATGTGGGACCAGAGAATGGACTAAGATCTCTGTGCTGTGAGCTTCAGGCCAGCACAGATTAAACCGCTTGGCTTCTGACAAAATTAAAAAAAGACCCTGTGCTAATGTGTACTGAGCTGTAATGCCAGGTTGCTAACACAACCCTCTGGAGTGGTGCTGGTGACTCTTCCTGCTTGTACAGGAGGGTGAAGCCTGGAGCTATAGTCAGGCTGTTTAACTCCTTCGATATATGCTCAATGGGACGGTTCAGGTTAACTCTGCCCATCCAGGCACTGCAGTCCGTTACGGCTGCCCAAAAGCTATTGGAGAATGGAATCTTAACTAGGAAGAGATGGGAGAGAGTGGACAGAATTAGTCAGTGATGTAGACAGGGGCTACATTGTGCCGGTAGGCACCACTCGTAAGAGACTGGGTGGTGCATAAACTGTAAAACCAAAAGCAGTCCTCTTTGAGCCACCACTCGCTCTCTGCTACCCTTCTGCTCTGGGAATGGAAGAAATAATTTGCCATTGGCCTACAGCATAACAAATTACATTTCCACCCAAACCACCTCAGCTCTGCTGGCTGCTGTGTTGGGGAGCAGGAGAAGAAAGACTCTGCCCGTTACCCTCTCTCCCTACCCACTTTATTGTGTGTTTTGTAGTCAGTAACAATGTAGCCTAAATTCTGTCCTCTTCCTACACACTGATAGATAGCAAATAACATTGGTATTCCTGATATCAACTATAGGCATGCGTGTGTGTGTGTGTGTGTGTATATTCCTATATAAACACAGATTGTTGCTCTTCAGAACTTTTCAGTTTCCTTTGTAACTACATAGCATTACTATTGTAGTATTTGAAGCATTCCCTAGGTAGTCACTGAATAAAGAGAATAGAGTGAATATCATGGGATCAGTATCGAGTTCTCAAAGGCAAAATTTGGTACATTTTTAAAAGACAACTTCTGTACGTATAAACAGATCTAGAGTCACAACTGTGATCTATATCTCACGCACATATATTTTCTCCTGATTGTCTTCTATGGCCTGGCATCTAAACTATTGTGTTTAATTCCCATTGCCAGTTGCTCGAGCCAAATCCAGAGGAACGTTTTTCACAGCTGAAAGATATCCAGGACTTTCCATATCTGGCTGATATTAACTGGGATGCAGTCCTACAGAAGAAGATAATGCCAGGATTCATTCCCACTGTAAGGCAATTTTTTTAAAAAACATCATTTAGAATGTCTACACAATCAGAATAAACTCCTGCACACTGCACCTGATTCTCCACTACTTTGCACTAGATTAGAAAAGTAATGTACTTGTGCACACACTTTGCATGGGTATATATGGCTGTACAAGGTTGCAAGGCAAGGGAAAATCTAGATGAGAATTTTCATTTTCTGATTAAGACTGTTAAAGGGATCATTACAAATGTTGGATGCTCACAGTTTGTATTATTGTTAGAGTTTGTAATGTCCTCATTAATTCTCTGTGTGTTCAGAAGAAGTGCTCTAATGCACTTCCAAGAAACCCTGTATTTTCAAACCTGTGTGCAGAGAATTCAGTGCGCGTAACCAACTCTATAATAACAAACGTGCGTGCTTACCCACTGCACTCATGAGCAATCCTGCAGTAACAAACTGCTGTGAGCAACTGTGCTTGTGACCATTCTGCAATTTTAAAAAATGGCACAGTCCAGAACTCTGATAACCCCATGCGTATAACTTGGTTCTTGCCAGCCACTTTAGAATAATCGCTTATCCTGACAAAAGACCCTTAATAACAAACCAATGCATATATACCTAAGGGAGAAGATCATAATTATGGAAAGAAATACCCCACATTTCTCTTTGAAGCATCCAAGGCATCAGTATAAATAACAATGAATAAATAAAAAAGTGATTTTTAGAGTGATGCAGTGTACCTTGACAGTGTCCTCCTAACCAAGGGGAGTGATAAAATATGTAAAAGGTTCAGCAGGAGCTCTGGCTATGCTATTGTTGTTGGTTTATTCATTAGAGAGTTATTTCCCAGGTTCTTTCCTGATTGTAAGAATCTTTTCAAGGCAGGGTCGATTCAGCTAAGGTGACCTTTCTCTCCCTTATAGAAAGGTAGACTGAATTGTGACCCAACCTTCGAACTTGAAGAAATGATTCTGGAGTCCAAACCTCTTCATAAGAAAAAGAAACGTCTAGCTAAGAAGGAGAAAGACACCAACAAAAGCTATTCCTCACAGGTGAGAGAGAAAGAAAGCAGGTTCCTACAGCCCTGGAAATCCATTTCTTTGCACAAAAATCCACTTGGTATTTCATATGGATGCAGCAAAATGCAAACATGTAAATAGTCTGATTGTTGCTCTTGGAATGGCTTTGTTCATAAAAGCTCTCTGTACTAGTGACAGAATATGCACCAGTGACAGCATGATATTGTAATATGAACGTTAACGTGTGTGTTTCCTAAATCTCTATCTTAATTATGTAATTTTGATGTTTCATAACATAGATTTTGCATTTAATTTCCTTTATATAAAGTCAGAAGGTGAGGCGGGGAGGGAAGGAATTGCCTGTGGTGGCTAATACTGGGATTTAAACAGTCCAAGATGGCTTTGAATTTCGGGGAATGGAGTACGGGAAGGACTAGTTTCTGATTTTGCTGCTGATAATGTTTTTTTGGAGATAATTTACTGCAAGCCTGGGTCAGAGTGGTAGGAAATGGTGCTGCTCCCATTTCTCACACCTGGGTGCAAGTCAGGAAGGTGTTTTGCAAGCTTCTCCCAAGCAGCACTTCCAAGGTACCAGCAAATTCTTATGACTCCCTCACTATTCCAGACCTTGGCTTCTCTGCAGCCAAGATGGCTAAGCTTGCAGGAGGAGAAGCCCAAATCTTCATTATTGGCTAGGATCAGACCACCCACAACCTCAGTTGTGATCAAACCAAACCAGATGTTGAGTCTAGGTCTCAGAAGTGGAAAGCCAGTTTTTAAAGCACACAATGCACCACTCAGTTTATTTGTAAGATGCTGAAGGCCAATTTGGGGTAGCAGCCTGTCCTCCCTTTCATTCAGTTATCTAAAAGGGGAAGTGTTTCCAAGGCCATGTTTAGACTAGGAACATCAGTTGTGTTTAAAACATGATGGCAGCTCATGACAACATTAGGAGGGAGCCTAATGAAGTCCTAGAGTGAAATCCCAGCCCCACTGAAGTCAATGTCAAAACTCCCATCGACTTTTATGTGGGCGGAATTTCTCCCCTGCATCTTAAATATTTTATCATGGCCTGGGAGAAGAGCTCTTTCAGTTACAAAACTGATCCTTTTTAATACTCTTCATCAGTGGAAGCAAAAGCAGCCTGATCCCCACCGCTTCCGAAATAGCTGTGCGGAGCAAATGTTGACAGCAGAACCCTGTCAGATGCGTTGGGTTTTATGAAAGCACTAGGAATTTGGAAAGTTTATTCCAAAAACATGTTGGTTTTTTTAAGTAAAATTTCTCAAGAAACAAAATAAAACTGTGTTTTCTAAGAAGGCTGATTTGACTGACAACCAATGGCATTAACCATCAGTGGTCTCCCTAGATGGGATAGTGGGTCATGCTTTGGACTTAGCTGCACCCTCGCCCTCTCTTCTCATTTCCGGCACCCATCTCTTTCTTTGCTGTCAGGACTCTCTTTGTGCGCTTCTCCTCTTTGCCTGCATATCACCGCCCTGCTAGAAAAGGCCTTTCTTTCCTCCCTCCAGCCCCACTACCTCTTTCCTCTTTTTAAAGGTGCAGGTTCCCCTGCGCACACTTTCCCTTGCTGTAGGCCTCATTCTTTTAGTACCTTGAAAGGTAGGAGGTGTGAGGTGGAAGGGTCTGCAGCGATTTTCTTTTTGGTTCCCATCCCTTTTCAATGGGAGGACTCAATGAGATCAGAAGAGGTATGTACTGTCTGGCAGTTCTCTTAGAAGCATCTTTAAATTAAATTTAGTTTATAGTGGTTCAAAACCTCGTGTGTGAGGTAAACATTACAATAGTCTCCATGCAGACATGGGGTGAAAGTAAAACGCAAGGTTAGGAATTCTTGGGGTTGCATTAAACCGGAGCCTGTGTCAAACATAGCAAGGAGGGGTGCACTGTGGCTCAGTTTCAGTGTCTGACTTGTACAAATGGTTCAAAGAAGGCATCTGTCACTTTTTTCCTTTTACCATGCACCGGTGACTGGAATGCTGGTGGCGTCTGGTGGCCAGTGAAACGCTGTCTCTGAGGTGAATGAAGCAGCCAAACTCCAGAGATATCCAAACCGATCTTGCCAGTCAGAGTTGGGTCTCATAAATGTTTTATTTGCCTTCAGGCAGGTTTTTTTCCTCCTTTGTTGTTTGTATTCTGTGTGTGGCTCCTGAAGACAGAGATAGAATGGAGGATGTGTGACACCTATCCTGGCCTGAGGCTTGCCCACCTCTTCCATCAAGCTTCACTGAGCCCCAATGAGGCGGGCTCTCGGCAGAGCTCTGTCACCTGGCCACAGCACAAGGAAATCTGGCTTTCCATACTAACGCTTTGCCATCCATCCTAGGTGCTGAAAGCCCTTGACCAGCATTAATGAAACCCCCCAGCACCCCTGGGAAGTATCCTTCTCCCCACTTTACAGATGGGGAAACCACAAGCCGGAGCTGGGAACAGAACAGTTTTGATACAAGGCCTGCACATAACTACCCTGTTTCCCCGAAAGTAAGACATCCCCCGAAAATAAGACGTACTTCCAGTTTTGCCTCTCGCTGTAATATAATGTAATGTAATTTTGGGAGCAAAAATTAATATAAGACACTGTCTTATTTTCGGGGAAACACGGTAAATCTATTTCCATTGCTCCTTTCCCCCCACCTACTGCTTATAGCTCTCACATGTTGTGCCCTACCTAACCTTAAGCTGTAAGCTCTTCGGAGCAGGGAAAAGTGTCGCTCTGTATATTTTGTAAGGGGTGTAATGCCCTGTGATTAAATGGTAATCACAATACAGTAAACCCTCGATTTAACGGACCCCGATTTAACGGACTTCGGATGCAACGGACAAAATTTCCGATGCATCCGAAATCCGTTATTTGGGGGCCGCCGGCTCCCGCCCCGGGGAGCCGGGCAGGAGCTGTCAACCCGGCTGCCCGGCTCCCCGCAGAGGGGAGCCAGGCGGCCGAGTTGACAGCTCCCGCCCGGCTCCCCACAGCGGGGAGCCCGGCGGGAGCTGTCAACCCCCCCCGGGCGGGCGGGCTGACAGGGGGGGGGAGCCCGCGCGGGGCTGCTTGGGCGATCAGCTCAGCTGCCTGGTCAATTTCAGGTGAAATTGACCAGGCAGCTGACCGGATCGCCCAAGCAGCCCTGCGCGGGCTCCCCCCCCCCAGCAGCCCCGCGGACCCCCCCGCCTGCCTGAACAGCCTCCCCCCCCCCGCCCGCCCGAACAGCCCCCCCCGCCAGACCCTCCCCTGGCGAAATTGACCAGGTAGCTGAGCCCATTGCCCAAGCAGCCCCGCGCCGGCTCCCCCCCCCCTCGGGCGGGCGGGGGGGGGGTCTGGCGGGGCGGGGTGGTTCACAGATCCCGCCGGCGGGGAGCCGGGCGGGGGGGGGGGTTGACAGCTGGCAGGTTGACAGGTTGACAGCGGGGGGGGGAGGGGTTGAAGACTATCAACCTTTCTGCCTTGGGGAGATTCTAGTTTGGGGATTTAACCTTTTGGCAACTTCAAATGCCTCCTGTAGAATCAACTGCTGAAATAGTTATTCCCAACTTCCCGCCCCAGGCTGTCGTGTGAACCACAGAACCACAAGCAAAACCAATTGTGCGCCTTATTTCCCTTCCCTAAAAGTGTGTGGGAGGTATTTCAGGAATGGATCTTGCTCTACATTCTGTAAGGCACTTTGGGTTCATCCCAGCATTAACTCAAGCAATTTACACTTAACTTACTACTTTTATATTTGCCTAGCACAGGTGAGAGGAGCAGCCTGCACAATGATACTCAAGTTGTAACACCCTGCATCCACATTGGTGCTGCTCTCACTCATGTGTGGTGCTAAGACTTCTGGGGGCACACCCCATGCTTTGTATAGCTGCAGTAAACTGGGATCTTCTGTGAATTCTTTCTCAAAATTGGAGACCTTCTGGATGGAATAAGCACTGTTCAATATAATACATTGCCCTGATTGCCTTTCTTCTGTGCCATTCTTCAAACCCATTTATGCCTAATGGATGGGAACACTTCAGATACTGCCCTATGCGAACTCTAACTGTCCTCTCCTCTGTTTTGCCCCTATTTCAACATGGAAGGGCTGCCGTCTTCAGAAGCACCTGGAGTCACTGCAAAGGGACTTCATTGTTTTCAACAGAGAAAAGTAAGTAGTGACTTAGGAGACGTGGACCACTCTGGCAGGTTTTTCAGCGCATTGGATAAGACCTTTGACAGGACTAGCTCTCGATCTGCCCAAACCTCTATAGAGTTCTATTATATTTTTTTAAAAAAACAGTTGAAACAGCAGTGGAGAGGAGCAAATGTTAGTGAATGTTATTTAATCCAGGATCTGAAGGGGAACAGGATTGGCACTGTTACTCATGAGATAAAGGGTGAGGCCCACAGGACTGAACACGGGAACCCATACTGCCTTAAATTCCTAATGAATTTGTATCAACTATTGTCTGAGATTGCCTGGGATGTTCCCTGATGTTTGTAATGGAATTTATTCTGCATCCATTTCTGTTGAATCATATAAACATCTCCAAACAGGGGACAGGCTGAGGAGGAGATAACCAGTAAATCAGTAAAAGAAAACCAGATACTCAGAAGAGTGCTCCAGCTTCAGAAACCTCAGAGAGGAGACTGCCTCCCAGTTCTATGCTTTAGCCACAGAGCACAGCAGGGCCAGTTCTACCATATCTAATCAAATCTCTGCCATTACAAGTAACCCCTCATTGGTTGCTGCAGAGCTGAATCTAGAGCCTTGTTAGTATATAAACCAGAAGTGTAGCTGGAATAAATTCCATTAAAATGTACTGAACATGCGTAGATGAAATTAACATACCAATCCTATAATATTCCATGCAAATATGATTTTAAGCATGCATGCCTGTAACACTTGCTCATACAAGTAGAACCCATGTAAATCAGAGTCTACTTCTGTAAGCAAGTATTATTCATGTGAGCAGGGATTTCTGGAGTAGGCCCGAAGTTCGTAATAATCCCCCTGAAGTAGAGCCTGGGGGACGAAAAGAGCACTGGAAATGGCAAGACATGGCCCATTTAGGAACAGATGAGAGAATAAGGTTGGTGTACTCAGGGGAAGAGTGCTGATAAGGGTGTTCTCAAGACAAGGGCTGAGTAGGCATGGCTGTTGCACCGTGCTAGCAGAAATAATGTAGCTAGTCAAAATGCTGTAGCACTCACTAGAGGAGAAATCAAGCTTGTGCATGGGTTAAGAATTGACTGGTAAAATACACACCGACCTGGCGGTATGACCTGTCAGTCATAGGCTGCTGCCTCACACTGGCTTTCTCTCTTGGCTTTTGGCCATTCGTTTCTTTTTTTTTCAGGATGAGGAGACAGCACAATGAAGTCCAAGAGAATATAACACTGGCACAAACCAAAGACCCAGAAGAAGAGGACAGCCAGAACAACAACCTTTGAGCTCACTCAGCTTCTGCCCTGGTGTGTTCCCCAAGGGTTCATTGCACACCTACACATGTTCATGGAGCTTGGTGAATAGAATTACCCACTGATAAAAGGACAATGCACATACCCCAGCACAGGGCATCTAAGCCAGAAATTTGTGCACCTTTCTTTTCCTCCTCCCACCTTAAGTCAGGTGGATACAGGGGGCCAGGGAGAGGTCTTTAGTACTGCACCTACCAGAATAAACAAGAGTCAGATCCTCCTCCTCCGCCGGAGATGGTTACAGGAATTTGACCACAAGAAGATGTGGTCTCTTTCTCAGAAGAGACCCTGAATGCAGGAAGGAAGAGCTTATCCTTGTGGGGCAGGATGCCTGCTGGCACATTTGGGTATTGAGTGCCTAGTATAAATCTGGGCTAGGGATCAGTTGATTGCCAGAGGGAAGCAACAGAAGGGTATTTAATGCATAATTAGGTTAGTCACGTAGAATCAATATTAGAGATGAGCTGGCAGCAGAATCACAGATCCAAACTCCGTGGAAGTTTGGATTTTGACATGAGCCTCATAGCTTAGTCTCATCTCTAATTGTTTAGAGGCAGAAGCGGCTGCTCTCAACTGCCAGGCTCGTATTTAATTTGCAGTGTACAGAAGACGGGATCTTTGCTTCCAGCAGGGTCTCTTTCTAATATTTCTTTCGTCTGTGGTAGGGAAATGATCTTGTTCCTCAATATGGGGAAAAGGCAATAATGGTTTCTTATGTTTCTGTTTTGCTGTCTCTTGAATGATGAAATTCCTTCGCTTCCCTGACTTATGCTATTGGGCAGGGCTGGCTCTGTAATGGCTAAGAACATACGAACAATGTGGACTGGGAGGGAATTTACTAATTTGGGTCAGAAAAGGAAGAGGTGGCAGTTCTGTAGTGCTGGATAACACACTAGGGTGGATACTTCATTAGCACACACTAGAGACTAAGTTCACCACTTGCATAAGCAGATGCAACTCCATTGAGTCTCAGGTGACCAGCTAACAAAAATCAGGATGGGGTGAGGATAATCCTAACAGCACCATCTTACACCAAGGCTGAAATTGGCCAAAGCACCTGGTTTATAATCATGCTGTGATTGACACTATCTTTTTAAAGCATTAGGGCCTGGAGTTCTCACCTTCTTGTTTTGCTTCTGTCTTACTCTCACTGTGAGTTAAACTGTCTCCCCGCTGCCCAAAGCCTTCTTTGTATTCCCCTGTGACTTCCTTTCTCTCCATGTCTGAATCTGATCAAGTAGAAGTCTGAATAAAAACCAAGGTATGAGACTCCTTCCCAGATAGTCAAAAGCCAGTGTTGTTTCTGAGGCCACTTGCATTTCAAGCCAAAGTGTGAGTTTCCACTGTTCTGGGCCAACCGGGAATCTTCTTGACTTTTATTTTCAATGTGCTTTTCTCCTTCAATGTGCTTTAAAAGCTGTTTTAAAAAACCCTTCGGAGAACAGATCTGCACACTGCAGCCTGGAAGCAGGCCTTTGTTCCATTCGACGACACATTCAGAGAAGTCAGGAAAAGAGCCATCCTTGTTTTACACATTTAGATCACATGGTAGGATGGATGTCTTACAGTTTTGGAGGTTTTGGAGGATGCAGTTTATCCTTATACATTAGGAAGCAGCTGCCCCAGGGAGTGCTCCGGGCGGCCTCAAGGCCCTGTGAGCATGCTTGAAGCAGAGTTGAGGTAGCTGTCATCAGAGTAAGCAAATAGCAAATAAAGCCCTTGTCTCAGGCCTGCTGACTGACTCACTCCCATTCCTATGCATGGAGCCCGGGGGTCTGAGCACCAGGAGTGGCTGATCCACTCAGTTTTCCTTTTTAACAAATGTTAAGTCTCTTGAAATAAAATACTCGCAGGGAAGTGGCAGTGATTCAGCTCTGCTTTGCTCTGAGGATCACCAAAGGACGAGACGCCAGTAGCTCACCTGGGCCACAGCACAGCTCTAGGAATAGACTACTTTGTCAGGGACCTTTCACTCACAGCTCTCCTGTAGCTGCAACCGGCTGGGGGCCGTAGGGAGAGTGATCAGTGTGAACAGCATTAGAAGTAGCAGCAATTAGGGCACCAGTGCACAATCCCTTTCTGAAAAGGTTGGACCCCCAAAACCAAACTCCAGATGTGGATGTGTTTGGAGTCTGAATGCAGCGCTGCAGCCTGCAAATAGTCCCCATCATTGTAACAGGAACTGTAGGGGGAGGAATGAAACACTGATCTGAATGCCAAGGCTTGAACACATCACTGTTAGCAGACAGACGCTCGTATTGGAAGGATCTAGTGGGAATGGCCCCGTCCTCGGGGAGACGTGTTGAATTTGCTTTATTTCTCCCCATTTCATAAATCTGCTAAGAGAAGCCCAACCCCACTAAGCACTAGTCGTCGTCCGCTTTCCTTCACAACAAGTTGAATACCATTCAAGATGTATCATTGCTGAATGATTGAAAACAGGCAATGGCATGAAATGAAGTCAAATGAAAGAGATGTTTCCGAGTAGCTAAGTAGCTTCCGCTCTCTCAAATGGTCACGCAGTGCTCTAAGGTGGTAAAGTCACCTTCTCCAAATTCCCTACCACCTTCCCTATGGAATCATCTTCAACCTTGAGCCAATGAAAGCAGGATGGAAAAGACCCCCAGAAAACCTAAAACACGATGGCTGGATGACATTAAACAGACACCTGTCCCTCACAAGCATCCTACCCCATTATGTGCTCAGACATAGCATTGGGTTTTCAATTAGGTCCTTACTTTGACCCAATTTGGATTGATTTACAGGGGGATCAAGTGACCACCCACTCACCCCATTCAACCACACTATTAAAACACACAACAATCCTAGCTCCCAGTCCGTTGCTCTGACTAATCTCAGTACTAGTACTTAGCTTAAGTGCTGTACAAGTGCTAAGTAATGAATCCTTACACCACCCTATCACAGAGGGCCTGACACCCTTTTACGGACCGGGAAACTGGGGCAGACAAACTATGACACAGTGCTGGCCTTTTGCTTGCAGGACCTGGATGGGGCTCGAGTCAGTTCCTGGCAGTACCAAACTGCTTCATTTCTCTGTGAGATCAGTTAGTCATCTGTAAAACATGGATACACCTATTCAGAGGACTGTAGTGAAGCTAAATCATGCTCTTTGTGAAGCACTCAGATACTATACTAATAGGTGCCCATATAAGTACCCACTTGAAATGCCACAGGAAGACAGCTAGCTGCTATGCCTAGCTGCTTGTTTTATGTAGCAGCCTGGTATTCCAAGCCTTCTTGCTACAGCCCCACTGCCTCACCTTATTAGCAAACACAGGTGAGAGTTGTGCTTATGTCCACCCCAGTGTTTTGTCAAATCTGTTTTTTTGACAATGGGAGACACCTAACAGAGGAGAACGTTTTAAGTGCCTCACAGCCGAGTACTCTTAAGTACTTTTGAACAGAACAACCATGCATTGATTCAGCTGCCAAAAGTCCCATGCAACTTGAGTGATAGGAATAAACGTCGCTCTCAACCCAGATGTCCACTTTTTATCCCTGACAGTGGGATCAGCTTGAGTTTGATCTCATTGCTGAAAGGGATGCTTGGTTCTCGCACAATTGGCTGCATTCATCTCTTTCATCTACAGGTGTTTGCCCCAACCAGAGCTAATACAATTACTGGCTGTTCTGTTTTGCAATGTGCCGGGCACATTGATAATGCTAAATAATTAAATTATAATCCCAGCATTCCTGCAATCTCTGGTGGGGTTTTATTTGAGTAAATTAATCTGCCATGAATGATTTTTGCCTTCCGCACATATCAGCTGTCTAGGTATTTTTATCACCTGTACCACAGCAGCATTTGAGCACCATACCAAATACCGACAAGAGCTTCCCCTCACCCACTGATTCCAAGACATGAAGTGGCAGGAGTATTTCCCCCTGTTGTAATGTATTACAAAACTCTAGGAAGCCTTTGACTCATGGGTGTTTTTCACATTTAATGGTGACTTTGCTTGTGACCATTCCCAGTTCCACCATCAGTGGCTCGATCCCAAGAAAGCATTGTCCCCCTCATATTAGTTTCATTGTTTCTGCCGAGGGTAGGTCATCCTTTAGAGGTAAGGGAGGATCTCAGAGTTCCTTGGGCCCCACCCCCAGGGGACTTTGTCCAGGATAAGGAAGGAGTGTGACGGGGAGTCAGTGTGGATTCTGAAATACATGTTGTAGATACAGTAGGTGGATTGCCGAGGTCTCAGTCAGCCTTTTAGGTCTACAATCTAGACAAGGCTCCTGGATTTTGCACTGAAAAGGTTGGGATTCATCTCACCTGTCTACACATCCTAATAAGCTAGCTGACTCCCACTCCTCAAACTGGCCTTCAGGCTTTCTGTTGACCAATGAAAAGACCAGCATAGGGATCTGCAGACGGTGACCCTGAGGCCCTGTGTGGATGTTAACAAAACCAGACAGCTTCCATGAGCTGAAAATTCTAATTTTAAATTGAATTTGGTGTTGCAGGCTTACCCAACAAGTAATTTGATATAGCATCTAATTCACTTTAGGTGCAAAAGGCAGGACAAGCACACGTTAAAGGTAATCTGCCATTTCTTCAGCCCTGTGGATGCTGGCACATTCACAACTATCAGCCAAATGAAGAATTAAGACAACTTTTATACATGGCCTCCAAAAAGGACAACTGTGTGAACAGCTGCAGAGCCTCAAGGTGGATGAGAGAGATCGTTTCACTGAGTGATTTGTCCATCCCTCTGGGCCATCCACCTTTTCCTTTCCTTCCAGAAGAGCCCATTTTCTATTAGTACTAAGAAAATCTCAATATTTTTCTCTACACCTAAAAAAAACCAAACCCAACAAACCCTTGAAGGTTGAACATTCTGACTCAACATCTGAGCCATTTCAATAGTTATTGTCAACATCGTGGGGAACTGAAAGTTTTCCAATGTTGCCAACTTTCTCAATTTTTTTTAAAGACCCAGCTGTTGAAACCATGTGAACACACAACACTGTTCGTTTTCATTTCAAAATAAATATAATTTCTAGCCCCTAGAGCTATGGAAGAAAGCTTGAAAACAAAGCACGTGTCACCTAAAGGTTCAGAAACCATAAAACAAACAAGAACCAATTTAAAAAAATTAAGCACATCTCGTAATTTTGGGGGCCTGGTTCCTGATTTTGGAATGCTTACGGTTGGAAATACTGCATTGCTCTTCATTATCCCTGGACTCTTTATAATTAAGGTGGCAGAGTTTATTATGAGAGAGAAATGGGCACTGGAACTTTCATTGCCCCAAACAATGTCAGATACATTTTCCAAATGAGTCTCTGGTTTTGAATGTCTCAGTTCTTGCTGCCCAATGTGAAAGATGGTGGCCAGGGCCTGGCTTTTTGGAAGTATATCTGTAACTCCCATTGATTCCAACTGGAGCTGCAGGGGCTCGTTCATCTGAAATATGAAGCCACGATGTTTAAAGTTGAACACCCCAAACCAAAGAACTCAAAGTCAGTCTTAAGCCTAGAAATGTATCCCACTTGAGTTGGTTCTTCTTTCTCCTGGCATTGGTAACTGCTGGGTTACCAGGCAGTGGGAGAGGTCTAACCTGCTGCAACTGAGCCAGCTCTGCAGTGGGATGGAAGAGACAGGCTGGCAAACACCACCACATTTTAACTTAGTCCATTTTGAGTGTTTACAATGGAGCCTGCCGGTAGAGACTGACGTCCTCTGCTTATCCCTGGCTTGGGCAGTAGCAAGACAGGCTTCTCCCACATCTCACTACAAACCCTGTTCTGGAGGGGTCACATCTAAACAAGCTGGGACAGTTCAGTGTTCAAATCTACTTGGTTCTTGGTTCCTCTGAGACTGCCAAGAAATGGATCTCGTGGTATATTAAAAAAACCCTGAAACTATCACTTTTCAGGGTCACTCTCCATTGGATTTCACACCCTCTTCCAAATACAGGAAAGCAGTGGAGCTATGTAACCTGCAGCTCTTCATTTCTGAGATCCCAGCACCACCTTGTGGGGAGAAGTTAGTATTGAAAATATGAAAAACAGAATCCACCTCCTAACAGTCAGCAGGACCCAGGAGCTTCCTGTGATAGTGACTGTTTGCTGAAGAGGGCAGGAGGAGGCACTGGCTATGTCTCAGGCCCTCTCTTGTGAAAGGGGCAACATTAAGGTCACGTGCAATGAGCACTTTGCATATAAATGTGTCTAACATGTTATGGCAAAATCTTCAAAAGGAGTCAGGAGCATCAATGCTGGGTCTTAAGAGAGTAAAGTGGGAGCAGGGAGAGGACCAAACAAGGATAAAGCTGTCTCAGGAGGCGCTAGAGTATTGGCAGGAACTTTTCCACAACCTCCTTACCTCCCAATCTTTACACACACACACACACACACACACACACACACCCATGGGAATCGGGGGTCAACAGAGTTTCCCCTTTTACGGCTGGGGAGAAAAAACAAACTAGTGCAGCGAGTTGTTTGGAAGGAACAGTTGCTTTCTGTTTTTTAATAAAATGTACAAAGTAATAAAGACTTACATGAGGCGATACAACAGAGCTGTTACAGCGATGACTCTGAGCTTCCTCATGGGCCTCACAACACAAGACGGAGGCAGCCATGTCTGACCAGCGTTGAGTGGAAACAGATGAACATTGACACAACACACAGACCCACCTTGCCCCTATCCACCTCCCACAATCCCTCCCCCAAACCCTTCCACCCCACCCTCCCCAATTCCTTCTGAATAACCTGCCTAGCTAGTTAGTTTATGTCACGGTCATCCCAGCTTTCTCCGCCCCCTCCTTACCATGTGGCATCACACGAGCACTCAACACGTATTTTACAGACTCTTAACTTAGTGACCTGTCAGATTTGCATGCATGTAAAAATGAAAAAGGAAAGAAATTAAGGCTATGCATAAACAGAAACCAAAGCAATATTTTTAAAGCTAGGTAGCGAATAGCGTTTGTGAAACATAAGGCTTGAGGCTTATTGATTCTTCAGCTCTGAACGTTTAATTGCTTTTCCTTCTTAAATACCAATGTACCATTTCCCCCCTCAAATAGTGGTGTTTCCTTGGCTGCTTAACTCAGGGAGGTTATATTGGAGCGGCCTCCAGGGGGTGCTACAATGCGCTTGCTGGCTGAACGAACACCTTCATCGACTTGGGTACCTGAAATTAGGACATGACCAGAAACAAAGGGGAGAATGGGAAATGAGAGGGTTGTGGTTCATAAGCCAACCAGTCAGGAGGCCTGTGGTTGCTGAGAAAGTCCCTATGCGCCTCACTGGGGCAGATTGCTCTTACGAGACGCACCCTGCTTCTTCACTTCACTGTTCTTCCTTTCAGTCCAATCCTACCTCAGTGACCCCAGGCAGCCAGCAGCTGCACTGACCTCTCTGGGGAGCCTCCCCACTGGAGCTGCGCTGTCAGGGAGTGAGGAACTAGGAGGCAGTAGCAGGTCTGGCATTTAATCCCCTTTTAAGTCTGCAGGGGAAAAGGGGCCTGGGCAAGCTCCAGCCAGCCCCCATCTAGCGGCCCCTCCATGCAGAAGGCCCCACAGACGGGCAGGGGCAGCTCTCCCCAAGTCATCACCACAACCACTCGTACAAAATCTAACTCCAGCCCCACCCTGCACCCGGCCCTCTGGGACCTGGGGTCACTGGGTTCTTCGGGCCCTGGGTCCGCAGAGATGGCTCACGCTCACCTGACAGGCTGAATCCAGACTGATGGAGATTCCTGACAGGAGGTGTCTGCCGGGTGGGGGATCCCCGGGTGGATCCTGCAGGAGTACCACCTTTAGGCGTGGCTGTCAAATCGAACACGGGCCCGTCATACATGCCTCTGGGCACAGCGTGCATCTCGGCCATCTGTTGTGAGAGAGAGGGCAGGGGAAGCAATGACGCTGCTTCTCTTAGTGAGAACACTGGCCCTGGGAAACCGGGATTCCCTGCCCAGCACAGGGAGCCCCCAATCTGATTCAAGGCCACCATGCCCACTGCTGGTGTCTGAAATGCTCTCACCCACGTCACAGGGTTTGCCGTGCACCAGACCTCCCCACCAGATTCCCACGTCCCTGCTCCCTCAGACTTCCTGTGTGACCTTGGGCAAACCCCTTAGCCTCGCCATGCCTCAGTTCCCATCTGTAAAAGAGCCCTAAAGCCAACAGGCAAATCCTTCACTGTGGATTACTGCTCCCTCCCCCCCGATGGAGAGAAAGGTGTTGGCCTTTGCTTTCTTCAGTTCTCTCCAGACTGGTCTTCCCACCATGCACAGCAACTTAGGAGCTGTTGTGCAAACAGCCCAACATCCTACCTCTGCTGGTGGCATATACCAAACTTGAAGGTCTCCACCCTTTGATGAGGCACCAGGGCCCAGCTCCTCAGAAGGTGCCTGTCTCCCACTGATTTCTGGTTTGAAATACACTAACCGGGCAGCAGTCAAGGGGCACAGTGACCAAAGCAGGAGAATCCACTACTGGGGAAGAAGGTGACTCAGGCACATTGCTCCATTGGCGGTGCCATTACAGTGGTGGGAGTATAGTCCCTATGGAAGCTGCAGTGTTTTCCCACACCAACGGGACTCGTTCTCCTACGTTCCGGGTCTCCTCAAACCTTACCTTCCTCCTGGCTTTAATGCGCTTGTAGACATAGTCTGGGAAAGAACTGCAGGGTATGAAGCGCCCAGCTCCCTGAGTCACATGCAGGTTGCCATCCTCCAGCATGATCTTCCCTTGGCATATGACAACCAGAGGGGCCCCACGCAACTCCATTCCTTCAAAGATGTTGTATTCAGCTGCCTGCAGCACATGGGGAAGGGCAACAGGAGCATGAAGTCAGGCGTTCTGCACCCGAACCTGGCCAGCTGAGATGATGTCCAGACGCTGTCACTAACCAAGACCCACACTGCGTACGGCCAAAGGCTGGAATAGTAGGGGGTGCGAACGAGGATTGTGGCTAAGGACTAAGGCTCAGAACTAGCATCTTCCCCTGCTATCGGGTGAGCATAGAGGTGCATCAGTAGAGCCAGGTGGGGAGCCCAGGTCTGGAACAGTAACTAGGGGAGTTGCAGGTCAGGACAGAGGGGCAGTCGATGCTGTATTCAGACTCAGAACTAAAAGAGAAAAAGGTGCTGCCGCTCAGCTCTCTGCTAGAGCCAGGGGCTGAGTGTTTGAACTCTGCAATTACTTTCTTACATCCAAGTCTCCTATCGGGCAGTACAGAGCAGCTAATCTATCATGCCTGCCAGTTACACCAACCACCTCCCAACACTCCCCAGGCCAGAAGCTGACTTACCGACTGGTGGCTTTTGGCTGAGACAATCTTCACTGCATCAGGATCCCATATGACCAGGTCGCTGTCCGACCCCACCGCTATTCTCCCTTTCCGGGGATACATGTTGAAGATCTTGGCAGCATTGGTGCTCGTCACTGCCACAAACTGGTTTTCATCCATTTTCCCCGTGGCCTGTTCAGATATAAAACGGGTGGGTCTTCAATCTAGTTGCATTCATAGCTCCACTGTTCAGTAGGATCTCAGGGAGAGGATGGTACCCAGGGAAACAGTATGCCCCTTGTGTGAGCTGTAAGAACAGAAGTTTAACAAGCCCAGACTAAAATGCCCACCTCCCTTTAAAGCTGGTAGGATTGACTAAGGGTCAGCCACTGAAGTCAAAGGGGAAAACCCACCCACCGGAATTTGTTTAGAAAGGAAAATCCCTGCATTAAAATTACCTGGCTTTTAGGAACTGATATAAGGGGAACAAACAAGGTAGGAGAAACCTGGAGTCTAGCAAGCCTGGGATATGTTTCCCTTACACAGATAAGAGTAATACCCAGCTCTTCTACAAAGCTTTTTATCAGACACTCTCAAAGGAGTATCAGACACTCTCAAACCTGCAGCTCTTCATTTCTGATATCCCAGCACCTGATATCCTGATATTACAAAGGAGGGCAGTAGCATTGTCTCCATTTTACAGATGGGAAAACTGAGGTGCAGTGTCCTGACCAAAGTCAGCCAACAGGCCACTTACCCAGACAGGGCTAGAACTCAGCTCTCCTTGATCCCAGTCCAGTGTTCTATTTGCTAGGTCACACTACCTCTCAGTACCACTGCATGCTTCACAGATCCTGGCTTCTCACCTTGAACATACTCCACTCCCACCACAATTCCCTCTCTCATTGCTGCCTGCTTGGCTTACGTAAATCTTGCCAGTGAGAAAGATGTCACCACCCCCAGGACCATGCCTGAATGAGTTACTCTCCCCTGACCCCGATCCGTTTCTTACCACTGCCTTGTCCCAGATGATGGACATCCGCTCCTCGATGCCATTGGTCCCTTCTGGGATTCCTGTGAAGTTGTCCTTCCCAATTGCCTTCTGTGCGGTGCTGAATGTGCAGTGAGCACTCCCCGAGAGCTGCAGGTCACCACTGGTTGGGTGGGGACAAAAGGGTTAATGTAAGACATTTTGTTGGCCTCAGGCATGAACTGCTCCAGTGTAAATGGAGAGGACGGTCACGGGTGACCTCTGTGCATGGGCAGACCCTGATTTTGTCTGTTTCCTTTCCTCAAGTCCTGTTCCGATGACCCTTCTACTTTGGAGATATCCCTGCATCTTCCTATGTAACCACAACCAAAGCCACTCAATGGGCCAGCCTTTGGGGGCACTGCAGAGTTTTTTGGCCCAAGGACATCCCTGCGGAGGGCGGAGGCCACACTGGGTGGCTTGTAACAGATAGGATAGAAAATTAATCTCAGACACTGCAATTAAACCAAAATGTGGCCAGGATACTGAGGTTAGTAGCCATGGGGAAAGTGCCATAGGATCTTTAATATCCACAAGCGTCCAGGAACTTCGTTTTATGGCACATCTGAAAGAGGCAACCCTGAAAGATGTTCACCTCCTTAGTGGATCATCAGCACCCTACTGGGGCATAGACCTCGCTGGAAGAGCCACGTCTGGCTGCCATAAACAGTCTCATCCTAGGCCCTACCCCCTCGTCTCTGGAGTCTCGGGCAGCAGGCACAAAAGTGCCCTCCTCTTGGACATGCCAAGATTACCTCCAGTCTTGTAAATGTACCATATCACTGCACACATGCCATCTCCAGCAAAAGGAACCAAGCCAGGGGTCTTGCTTCAAGCCCATTTAGTCTCAGCAGTTCACAGAAGCTTCCTTACTATTAGATTCCACGTCCCCAAGCCTGTTTAAAAAGCCCCCCCAAAGAGCTGGCAGGGAATGAGCTGTGTGCTCCAGTCTGGTATATCTGTGTGTAAAGACACCAGAGGGCAGCAGCAAGCAGCATTAGTGACCGAACCAGCCTCTGCACCTAGTTCTCTGGAAACTTCCTGGCTGCTGGGTAGTCGGGAAGCAGAAAGGATGCAGGATAATTATGAAGTCATCCTGGTGGGTGGGAGAGAAGGGGGAGGAAACAATCCTCAAAGCCATGTCTAATGATAAGGAGGAAAAGTACAGGGATTGCTGGGTTTCCAGATGGACTGGGCATGAATCTGAAAAGCACAGAGACCCAAATACGCTGAGCCTTGTGCCCTTGGTCTGGGCCTAGGAACCTCAGTTCTAATCCACTGATAATCTCTATCTCCCCTTCACAATTTCTGCCATATGTCTCCCCTACTGCCCAGACAGAAACCCAACCAGACGACAAAACAGGCTTCCTAATCGCCACCAGCTTTGTACTAGGACAAGAAAACAAGCCAAAGAGCCCAGTGGAGCTTCCTTTCATCTCAGGAGGAAATCAGTGTAGTTTGGGACAGACACATGTGGGTCCGAAGGCTTGTCAGACTTTTCTCCTTTCGGTCGGAGGCAGGTCAATGTGGTACTCTTGTGAAGGGAGGAGTTGGTAAGTGGGCTCTGTACACTTTCCCACAACCCACGCAATGAATGCACCTTAAATCTTGATCTGCAGCCGTTTCATTTCTGGGACCTCAACGCAGCTCTGCTAGTGCCCCTCAGTGCTGACCTTGGGCACATCCTGCTAACCCAGTCTGGAGCTGCCCAGGCAGCACAATGTAGCCACTTCCACTGCTGAACTGCAGCGGCCTCCCATTATTCCAGACATGCCCCTCCACACAATGTTAGCTACACAACTCAATCCTAGCCTGCAGTCTCCTTTTGTGCCAACACACAACTCTATCTACACACCTCATTCCTGTTCTGCAGCCCTGCTTATCCTATCCAAGTTTTTTCTTCAGTTAACACCGGAGTCAATACCATTGCTTTGAAAGGTAAATATCCTCCTTTGGCTAACAAGGACCAAATACAGTAAACCCTCGATTTAACGGACCCCGATTTAACGGACTTCGGATGCAACGGACAAAATTTCCGATGCATCCGAAATCCGTTATTCGGGGGGCCGCCGGCTCCCGCCCCGGGGAGCCAGGCAGGAGCTGTCAACCCGGCGGGGGGGGGGGGGGGGGGGGGGGGGGGGGGGGGAGCCGGCGCGGGGCTGCTTGGGCGATCGGGTCAGCTGCCTGGTCAATTTCAGGTGAAACTGTTGACAGTTCCCACCCGGCTCCCCCCTCCCCCCCCCCAGCAGCCCCGCGGACCTCCCCGCTGCGGGGAGCCGGGCGGGAACTGTCAACACCCCCGCCCGGAGGGTAAAACCTCTATATAACGGACTAATTCGGGCGAGGGGGGTGTCCGTTAAAGCCAAAAGTCCTGTTATTTAATGATTTTAAAAAATTATTAAATAACGGACTTTCGGCTTTAACGGACACCCCCTCACCCGCATTAGTCCGTTAAATCGAGGTTTCACTGTAGTTAAATGTACAGACACTGGAGTAAAGCCTTTAACTTCCTACATGATGGGCAGATCTGGGTAGCAAACGAACAGCGTCTGTGTGCACTGTGTTGTAGCAGCAGTTCCTCCAAGTAGATGATTTTGGCCCCATTCTTCATGTAAAATGTTCTTTACAACAGGGTCCATGTAAAAACAAGGGGATCGTTATTATTTGCTCAGTATTTTCAACACGGCAGAACAGGAGCTGGAGAATCTAGCAGTTCATTCTGCATCCCAAGAGATAAGCCTCTCTCTCTTACTTTTAGAATTGTTAATTCCCTGGATCCAGATACCCCAGAACTTTGGGGCATTTCAAATATCAACCCCAGCTTTGCAACTTACAATCCAACAAATAGTCCAGTGCTTCCTGCTGTGCCTTGCTGCTGAGTCCACAGCCCCCTCAGTCACTGACCCATCCAGAGTCAAGGTCCCCCCACATAACTCCAGACCCACAGCAGTCTCAGGTTCCTGAGATGGAGCTTCACTGGGACAGCCCCAGCGATTTCTCCAGTGCAATTCCTGAGGGGAAACGGGAGACGTTTTCTCCCACTGCAAACCACCCACCTGGCCAGTAAGGAGTTGATGTAGTCGGGGGTTGTTGGGTCTGGACTCAAAGGTGGAGAGGTCACAAACGCAGCAGCCTTGGCCCAATTCTTGCTCCAATAGTGTGTCCCATCCGTGCCAAGACTGGCCGTGATAGGCTCCCCAAACACCACATTCCCTGTAGAGAAGAGATACGGACGGATCTCAGTGCGTTTTAGCTGAGCACGGGGACATTCTCATTTCCTCAGTGATTATGAAATTGGACCTTTGATGGACAGATCCCTGGGTTGTATCTATTTTGCTTTAGATATTGGCCTATGTGGATCCGACGGGGTGTGACCCCGAGTGGAAACATACGGGACAGGGAGAGTTAGCAATATCTAGTCTTTGCCTGTGGCATAGGTGCCAGGCATAATCCCGGTCCTGCCACTCAAGGACCTGAGCTCTCAAGTTGCTGTGGGGTCAGTGATGGGAAAGGAAAAGACCTTTGGGGGTGGGCAATGCCAGGAACATCCACTGAGACAGCACATATCATGCTACTCAGGTTTACTGAGTCCCAGCTTCCTCAGCGTATTTTCAGCTCTTTGGAGCAAAGGCTGCATTTCCCCCTCATTTGCACCCAACACACTGGTGCCACTCAGCGAGTAACAGCACACGTGTAGCAATCCTGCTAGCTGGATGCATTCCCTTTGTGCCTGTTGCCTTCATATCTAGCCCCACAAACAACAGCCACAGGGCTATCAGAGTGATTGGCACCCTAGAAATACATGACAGGAGTGGGTATTAGCCCACCAAAGCTTAAGCTTCAATACTTTAGTTAGTCTTTAAGGTGCCACAGGACTCTTCGTCACTTCTGCAATTCCAGACTAACACGGCTACCTCTCTGATTCATGACAGGAGTCAGGAATCCCACTGGCTGTCAGCAGGGTGCCATGTCTAGAACAGATCTTCCAACCTGAGTTCAGCTTGACATACCAGGTGAAGGGTCAGACCTCTCAAGGTCTGTTCAGTTTCATCTGCCTCCTGTTCTCTCTCTCCCACTCTTCCCTCTCTGCACATTTCAGTCAGGTCAATATTTACCAAACACCATCAAGGCCCTGGCCACCTCTGCATGCCACAGATCCAGTTGTGTTACATTGATAACAAGCCCGAGTGGGGGCAAACAAAGTTTCCTTCTGTTTCCAACCTTTCTAAACCTGTGTAAAGGCCCCAGGCTGTTAAGATACATGGAGATCTGCCTCCTAGCATGAGGGGTTGGCTTGAGTGAGCCAAGATTTTCAGGTGTGTGTGTCTGTGGGTCTCTATTTCTGTCAAAGGCAGTAGTGAGGAAGGTGAGATGTGGGTGCCGGACTTGGATAAACAGAAGAACAATGGGTTTGACAGACATTTTATTTAACATCCCTAGGGAAAACAAGGGAATGGTGAGATAACTAATGCACATGTATGTATACCTGCGGGGGGGGGGGGGGGAGAGGGGGGAGTCACCTTGATCTGCCAGGAGCATCCAGCCTGCCAGACAGGGCTCCCCACACATCTAAAAGGCCTAATACCTGAATACAGACACCCGTTGAAAGGGACATCACATCAAAAAGCAGGCAGGGGGTATTTTTAGCAACACAAATCACTTGCACATGGACAATATGCCTCTGCTTGGCAGAGAGAGCGTTTTATGGTCTGAGATAAACTCTGGTATTTAAACCAAACCCTCCATCCCTGATGCGCTAGCAGCTGGCACACAACCAGAGTCAGCTCCAGATGGGCTGGTACAGAAAGGCACGCATCAAACTAGCCCCATATTAGCCAGCAAACCATGCAAGCCAGAGATCAACTCTGTGAATGGATTTCAAGTTCTGAGTCAAACTTGGTCTCTCACTCATATACACACTCTAGAGCAGCAGCTGGCCAGCTAAGTGCACAGAAACCACGGTGAGGGGCCTGGTTCAAGACCATGGGCAGGCTGGATGTAAGTAAGCAGGGACGCAGTCAATTTTTTTCTACCCAAATTGTTTCCTGCTAAACTTAGTTTCACGCAAAGGGCACGGGGACTCCAGGATACCCTCATTTAGCAAGTCATGAAAAACCTCTCAATGGCTGGGTGACTATAGGGAGGCACTGTGGCCACCCTTCGAGCTGGAGGGTAAAGAAACACTCTCTCAGCCAGAGTGGGCGGGCCCAGACCAAGCTGGCCCCGCCCCCAGGAAGAGGCGGGGCAGAACAGGAAGTATAAAGGGCGGGGCCCCTAGTTCAGTCAGGCTGGTGCGAGGCTGCTCCCCCCACACCTTGCAGCCGAACCAGGGAAGGCCCTGGACCAAGGGAACCCTCCTCCGCAGGAAGGACTGGGGTTTCCCAAACTGCCGGCTGCGGAGTACCCTGAGGGACTGCCAGAGTTCAGCGGGGACCCACGCCTGCCAGAGGCAACCCCGGGGGGAGAACCGGAGCTGCCGGGGGCAGAGTACCCCGGAGAACTGACAGAGCCCAGCAGCACCCCGTGGCTGATGGAGACAGACGCCGAAGGAAATCTGAAGCTCTCTGCGGCAGACGACCCGGAGTTCTGCTGCTGCCCCCTCGCCTGTGAGGTACACCCCCAGACTCCTTGCCGGCGCTCCCCCGCCTGAGGGGCGTGCCACTGACTCCTTGCCGGCGCTCCCCCGCCTGAGGGGCGCGCCACTGACTCCTTGCCGGCGCTCCCCCGCCTGAGGGGCGCGCCACTGACTAGGGACGACACATCTCCCGACCCTAATTCCCCAGTAACGAGGGGGTGTGACCAAGGCTGTCCCAAAGGGGTAGTAGCTCCCCACTGCCCCGGCGGCTCGGTGGGCCTACCGACCCCCATTACAGTGACGCTTGGGGAAGGAGGAGGCATTAATATAAATTTAGTTCAAGGGACGTGTCGCCTTGCTAGCAACAAACAGAAAGACACAGAGGACCTCTGCAGACGGTGTTCCAGCTACACACACTCCGTGGGTAAGAAGAGTGATCTGAGACAGCACCCACTCACCCTTTTTTCTGGCTTGCGAGATGAGGTCAGCAGCACTTTTGCTCATCACTTTGGTCACATACAGAGGGCAGTTGGTCTGGCTAGCAATGGTGATGGCACGGAAAACGGCTTCTGCCTCCAGCTGGAACACAGCAGCGATACAAAGGTTGCAAATAACACACAACAAGGAGGAGTCACCAACCACCCCACAATGTGGTGGATTCCACCATGCTGTGTCATTTCACTGGTCACAGGTGCCCTCTCTCTTAACCTCGCCATGAAACCATCCCTCTCCCATTGGGTTTCAACAGGAAATTCCAAGGTCTCCACATAATGGGGACAACTGCCTATGAAGATAACCAATTCTGTCTCTCTGTTTCCTTGAGCTCTCCAGTTGGTCACTCTGAATCCACCTTCTGTCTCTTATCTCAGACTCAAGAGCATAAAATCTTTGGGATAGTGATCGCCTTTTTGTTCTGTGTTTGTACGACGCCTAACAGAGTGGGGCCCTGGTCCACAACACGCTCCTACTACCTCAATGCAAATAATAAATAACAATAAGATCAGAATGAGATTGATCATTTGGGGGTCAAGTCTTGTAAAAAGAGCCTGATAGATCTGACTGCTACAAAATCAGATGCCTAGCCCTGAGTCACAAACCCCAGCTTGCGCTTAATCTAGATCCAGATGTTTTGTTGCTCACCATCCAAATTCACCAGCTTCTCAGCCATTAATAATATTTAGCTCTTATGATGGTGTTTCTTATTCAAATAGCTGAAAGAGATTCCTGTAGGGAGTACGCATCAATATCCTCATTTTACAAAAGTGGAAACTGAAGCAGAGACCGGTTAGCTGACTTGCTCACGGTCAAACAGCCAATCAGCATCAGGATCATGATTCCTGGCTTCCAGTCCAGTTCCCTCGCCACAGGGCCGAGTTGCTACCACAGGCTTCACCATGCATTTATTTTAATATTACAGCTTGGTTGTCTGTGTCAGCAATTCACAGCTGGTGATCTTGCAGGTAGTTCTGTCCCTGTCCAAGTCTGTTTGGGCTGCTACTCTGCTATCGGCTGCTTCAGCCTGCAAGGTTATCAGCCCTAGACTTTTATATCTTCCTTGCTGTTGTAAAAGGGTGAATTTTCAGTACTTCAGCATGAAGGATATCTTTGAAGAATTACAGCATCCCCCGTTCAGCCTGACTTCATTCCAAAAAAGCCTTCCAAGATCTTGGACAACAGTTTGGCTTAAGGTTTCAGTACAGTGAAACCTCGATTTAACGGACTAATGCGGGTGAGGGGGTGTCCGTTAAAGCCGAAAGTCCGTTATTTAATAATTTTTTTAAATCATTAAATAACAGGACTTTTGGCTTTAACGGACACCCCCCTCGCCCGAATTAGTCCGTTATATAGAGGTTTTACCCTCCGGGCGGGGGGGGTTGACAGTTCCCGCCCGGCTCCCCGCAGCAGGGAGCCCGGCGGGTGGGCTGACAGCTCCCGCCCGGCTCCCCGCTGCGGGGAGCCGGACGGGAACTGTCAACCCCCCCACCCGGCTCCCCGCTGCAGGGAGCCGGGCGGGAGCTGTCAAACCCCCCCCCCAGCCCGAACAGCCCCCCCCAGCCCGAACAGCCCCCCCCCCGGAAACCCCCCCCACGCCCGAAATTGACCAGGCAGCTGACCCGATCGCCCAAGCCGCCCCGCGCCGGCTCCCCCCCCCCTCGGGCGGGCGGTATGGCGGGGGGGCTGTTCAGGCGGGCGGGGGGGTCTGCGGGGCTGCTGGGGGGGGGGGGGAGCCGGCGCGGTGCTGCTTGGGCGATCGGGTCAGCTGCCTGGTCAATTTCACCTGAAATTGACCAGGCAGCTGACCCGATCGCCCAAGCAGCCCTGCGCCGGCTTCTCCCCCCCCGTCAGCCCGCCCGCCCGGCTCCCCGCTGCCGGGAGCCGGGCGGGAACTGTCAACCCCCCCGCCCGGCTCCCCGCAGCGGGGAGCCCGGCGGGAGCTGTCAACTCGGCTGCCGGGCTCCCCTCTGCGGGGAGCCGGGCGGGAGCTGTCAGCCCGCCCGCCCGGCTCCCCTCTGAGGGGAACCGGGCAGCCGGGTTGACAGCTCCTGCCAGGCTCCCCGGGGCGGGAGCCGGCGGCCCCCCAAATAACGGATTTCGGATGCATCGGAAATTTTGTCCGTTGCATCCGAAGTCCGTTAAATCGGGGTCCGTTAAATCGAGGGTTTACTGTATTAAAAACAATTTACAGAAAAGGAAACCCCAAACCTTAAAATGACAGGGTACCAATAAGCATACAATGCAGATTCCCCTGGGGAACTAGAGGCTGCCTTCTGTAGACAGCACTTTTTGCTGAATCACCCGTTTATGCAAACTTGATTTCTCCCACAACTGGAAAACTTAGTCTAGTATATAGTTTATAGGTACACAATCAGCTTCATCACCTACTCCCTCTTCCCCTCCATCTTGCAAAATGATATGAAGGGTGCTATTTCTGCTCCAGTATCATCTGGCTATAAGACTGGGTATGCTCTGAACATCCATTTGGTTATGGTAACCTCAGCCAAATACTCAACCCTTCCTCAGTGGGTCTGGATGCATGAACTATTTCCGTGCATTTGTTCCAATGATGAAGGCAGCAAGGGAAAGATCCTTGAGAATTAAACCTTTAAAGCAGTGAGGAGAGGAATATTTAGCTTCATGAGTCCCATTTAGGTTAAGGGAAGCCACGCACACCAGTTACTCATTGGTAGTGTTGTTTTTTCTAAATGACTTACTCAGTTCTAACTGTATCCCTCATTCTCCCCAAAACCTCCAGATTTTTGCAGGGTTCTATAGCATTAACCACCCCACTCAATTCCTAAGAGCCACCAAGGTGACACATCCGCCATATGGTTGCAAACACAGCATAGACCAGACGGGCTATGCTGTGTGACTGCAGGCCACACGTGCCATCTGGACTCTCAGTGAGGAGACCACATTGGTTAGTGTGTAATCCCACACAACAGCTCTGTGACAGAAAGGATGAGATTTTCCATGTGGCTCTGTACCACTGAAACAGCAGAGGCACCTGAGAGACATTGGAGAGCAAGTAGCCTGGGCTTCCAAACTTTGTGGATTTAGGGGGTGGATATAGGAAGTGTACAACAATATGATTTTCAGCTGATAGTGGCAGTCAGGTCACAGGCAGTAGAAGAGAACTTCCTCCAAACAACTAGGAGACATGCTAGCATTTAGAGTTCAGTGGCCAATCTTTCCCTCCCATTTAAAGTGTAATTATAGTAATTAAAGTGATGATGTACAAAGGGCAGCTCATTACTCAACATCTCTGCTCCCTGTAGAGATCCAAATCTCGCTTGAAAAGAGAGTTTAAACCTGTTAGTGCTGCAGACCCTGTATAGCTGTGCTGGGGTTACTTGTAGCCAAGGGGATTCTTTACTGCGTCTATAGCCCTTCCATTTCCACTCACTCTATGTTCTGACTGGGGGAATCTTTGTGCCTAGAGGAGGCGGGAAGAACCCTATCTGACTTTCAGGTCCTAGGTTGAGTTTGAAGAGCCAGCAATTTGTTCTGTGTTTGTATAATGCCTAGCACTATGGGGTCATCATTCAGGAATAGGGCTCATAGGTTCTACCACTGGACAAATAGTAAATAATAATAATTAAATAGGAAAAAAAAAGTCTGAATGTGTATTTACTGAACCAATGAGATCTCCCCCCCTGTGACTGCTGCAGATTTCAGTTATATTTTCTCTTTTGCTTCCATGTACTGCAGAAAGTTAAAAACAGTTCTGAGCACACAGCTACCACAATCTGACATTTATAAAATAATCTAAAATTAGACTGATCTCAAATTAATGGCCAAATAAAAAGAGCAAACATAATCCAGTTAAATGTCTTGCCAGCGACTCACAATCAGGAAATCCCCCATTTCCACCACCAGAGGCTTTGAGTGTCTTATTTTAACACATTCTAGACCTTAAATCGAGATTAGATGAGGGAGAAGCTGGAGGTACACTCTGCACTATTTTCCTTTACAATATGAATGGATGATGCCCTTTTATTAAAGGTACTCTCATTTTCAGTGCACTGATTCTCTGCGCTCAGGCTTCTTTATCAAATGTGACTGCCTCAGAAGTAGCACTAACTACAGCCTGACAACACTGATTTTCTATGGTTACTGCATTTCAGGAAGACCCATGGACTCCTGTCTGTGCTAGGAAACTGAATTATTATTGAATATGGTTTATCACCAAAGATCCCTTCTCTGAACTGATGAGGAGTATGACTGAACTACCAGTATAGATAAAATAGAACTGTTAGACACCAATATGCTAAGTATGACTGAAACTCGTAGGGAAAGAGCCTCAGTGTAACAAGGACACGGCACTGTTTTATCTTTTTTCATTTGTCGTCATTTACCTCCTCTGGTCTACTCAGCACATGGCCCTCTGGACCAGTTATTCCCATCTCCAGCATCCTGGTTTGTTCCTAGAAGAATGAAAAGACACACAGGGAAATTCAGAGACTCTGAATTTGATCTGATAGTTATGTCAAAACACAAATGTCACCATACTCAGCATTTCGTAAGGATTTAGATTATCAAATAGCACAGCAGATCTCTGTGGATTTGCTGCAGGTAGTTCACAAGAATACCAAAACACACAGAGAATACAATGGGGAAGGTAGATAAATACAGAGGTTGAGAGTATTGTCATCTTCCTTTTGAAATGATAATTCAGATTAAAACAGGTCTGGAATAATTGTAGCACAGGTGAAAAATAACAAATGCAATTCAGGGAAAGGCATGTGTCTAATTTACTCTGCCTTTGCTATTCCCAAAGACATCCAAGCACTACTGAGGAAAAGATCATGAAAACTAAAAGAAATCCATTGTAGGCAAAATTCTCTTCTCAGCCACACCTGTGCAGCTCCATTAACATCAATACAGTTCATGGGTGTCAAGGAGAGCAGAAACTGGCCCTATAAATGAAAATGTTTTAAAATGTGTGGTTGCTTTCCCCCCACCACACAATCGGCAACACATTTTACTGCTTTAACCACAAAGTATAATCGGACAGGCATGTACATCAACTGAATGGTATGCCTGACCCTTGGCATTCAGAAATTGTTCTGCTCAGTGGAAGATCAATCCTAACTGACACCCTTATCAGTGTATTATCATCAGCCTGTGGGGGGCTTGCAATCAGTTACACAGGGAAACAGAGATTGAGAGAGGCTTCCTCATACCCTTTACCTGGCTTCCAATCTGTCAAAAATTGACCACGTCATGAATGGGTCAGGCATTCTAAATGCAAATGTTAAATCAACATGCACATCTGTTGCATTTTGTAATTTTATCTTGTAAGTGTCTTTCAGCTTTTAAGCTCTTTGGGGAACGGACTGTTCTAATTTTTATGTCTCACAGAGAACTGAGCATGCTGTTGGTACTAAAAAAATTTTTTTTTTAAAAATCACACCTAGATGAATACTGAAGGTGGAATTCCAGCAGTGACAGTTAATATCTGTAGAACATTTGAAGAGGTAAATTGCCATATACAGTATATAATTGCTATGCATTTTCGCCTCCTACACCTACCTTTTCAGCCACAACACAAAGAGCTGACAAAATAATGACTCAACAATGTTCTTTCATTTCTCAGTCTTTACCACCACCAACGAATATACTCCACATCCCCCTGTTTCAGTTTCCACTGCTTGGTGCATCCTCCTTACTCTGCTCTATGTACCCCCTCTCCTTTCTCTTATGTGGATCAAACTCATAAGAAATACAGGTAACCTTAGAATAGTAGAGAGAAAATAGATCATGACCCAGAACAGAAGGGTTGGGGTTGGGGAAAGTACCCTAACCTTCCTCCTAGGAACAGAAGCAGGATCACTGACCAGCAGCCTCACTTTTACAGCCTAATCTAATCCCATTCTGGATCGGTCACTGATTTGTGACATTTGGTATCAATTAGCTTGGAAGGCAGAAGTAATTTTCCAGGCTGCATAGTACCAGTAAACCTTGAACACAGCTTTGGAGCTTTTGGTGGACAGGGTGGGACTGAAGTAGCCAGAACTCCTAGTCAACACTCTCCATTTTCGTATGAGAACAGACATTGACTAACGTTGGGGATCTTTAAATCTGTGAAGAGAAATTGATTCTTGCAGTCTGCAGGGTACTTCAGAGCTCAGTTTGGAGACTTTCCTCCTAATCCACGCCCTCCAAAGAAAGGAGAAACTGGGGGTGTGCTACAGAGTAAAACTGAGCAAAATCTGTCCCTGGTTCTTCAGAATCACAGAGGTACTATTCTCTATATCCATAACACCAACTACAAGGCACCATAACAGAGCAATCCATCCATTTAAAATGAAAACAGTACTTTCCACATTACATACCCCCTCATATCCCATGAATCTAGCTCCATCAGTTGATTGCTTCCTTGTATTGGGCAGAAATTCCCCCCTCCCATGGCTCTGGTATTTTGCACACCATATTATAGCATAACTGGCCTTGCACATTGTGAGGGTCTTTTCTTTCTGTTGCAACTTTCATCATCAGCTGCTGTTAGAGTGAACATACTGGACTCAATGGACTGTTCTGTTCCAGTAGGATAATTTCTGATTCACTGCTTATCAATTTCTCTAACAGTGAACGGAAATGTCTTCTACTGACTCCTGGATTTAGCAAAGAAGATTAATTAGTCTTGTTTCTACATAAGAGTGACAGACACAGCGTACTATGTACCTTTATTTCTTCTCTTAGGCAATAACAGAGCCCACTTCAACCCAAGAGAAGTCACTATAAAACACGAGAAGCTTATCCAGTTGGAAAACATTAATATTTTCCTGATAGGGGTTTGCTTTTCTATTGCTGGGCACAGCACGTGTGGAAAAAACAAACAACCTCCACCCAACACTCTAGCACAAAGGAATCTATAGAGAGGAAAGCAGCTTCCATGTAGGAAAAGCCCAGGTAGGAGCCATTTTCCCAGACATGTTCGGTTCCAATGGAGCAGTCATATAATATTCTAAAAGCAGCAGACACTGGGAAGCATGGCCAGCAAATTCCCTTCCCCGTGCCATCCGGCTTTCTTCCGCAGGAGCAAAGGTACCAAAGCATTTCTGAGAAACTGTCTCACTTCCTTTAATGAGAGGAGGCGGCAGACTACAGTCCAGGGTATCAAATTACACAGAGCAAATGAATAAATTCTCTGCAGCATTATCCCCAGTTCTGCTGAAAATAAGGCTACGGAATAATGACTTTGCATCATCCACCACCGGGGTGACAGGCTGGTACCCACTGATAACACATCTTCAGAGAAAACCTTTATGTTACGATACTGCAAATCTTCTTGGGCCTAAATATGAAGGTATTTTTGGAGGTATGGGAGGAATAACATCAGTTTCCAAAGTGCATGAAAAGTAAAAAGTGAAAGACTAATGCAAAATCTCACATTTCACTGTTTAATTTCATTCAGTTTGAATAACAAAAATTGATTAGTTAGTTCATAGGGCTGGACTGCCAACACTACATGGAAATGGCTATTTGTACAGTGCCTAGCACAATGGGGCCCTGACTTGGTTGGTCTCTCGGAACCAGATTTACAAAGGTATTTAGGAACCTAAAGACTGATAGGTGGGATTGACTTTCAATGGGAGTTAGGCACCTAACCCACTTAGGCACTTTGCAAATCCAACTAGGCATCTTTCTGAATCTCTAAATGCCTAAATACTTCTGAAAATCTGGCCCTAGGTGACACCACGGTATAAAATATTAAATAACAATAACATATTAAGAACATAACATAAGAATAGCCCTACTGGGTCAGACCTAGGTATCCTGTCTTTCGACAGTGGCCAGTGACAGATGCCCCAGAGAGAATGAACAGAACAGGTAATCATCAAGTGATCCATCCCCTGTTGCTCATTCCCAGGTTCTGGCAAACAGGCTAGGGATGCCATTCCTGCCAGAAGATGTCTGCACAGCTTCCATGCAGTATCTTTCCTCTAATGTGCAGCATCAAAATCTTTCTGTCTATACTACACTTTTCAGCAGCAGTGTAGGGAGAATAGCATTTACCTGTTCGATGATATCCCCATTTTCGGCATGAACTTGAGCTATTGCACCTAGATCTCCCAGGCAGCTAAATATTTCATACAGCTGAAATAGAGTGAAAGAGGAAACATTATTACTACTCAACCGTTTTCACTTGGTCTGTGTTTGACCTTTAAAAAGTTCCCACGCTGCATCTTTCAGCTGAAAACTAGACAGGCCTTCAGGTAAGAACAAAAGAGGGTTGTGGAGAGAAAGAATTTGGTGTCAGCACTACACAGACCTCATTCACAGTCAGAACAAGGCTTAGTGTGTGAACATCCCATGTCATCCCTTTCAGAAGGCCTCTCTGCCATCCCACTGAAGCACTCAAAAATTTCACCAAACCTTTGGAACTTGTATCTATGAACTCTGCAGGTCCTCCCAGCCACATCACCACATCTTTAAAATGGAGGTGCAGTCTGCAAAGACTATGCACCCCAGCAAGCTGCTGACAGCAAACTGAAACACTGCATTTCGGGATTGATAGAAATAGACTCAAAGGATTAAAACCATGTGTAGCTGCAAGCGGCAATGTAAAATTTAGCAACCTGAATCATGATCATCCTTGCCCTGCTCTGATCATTCAGTACACGGATTTGTTTCCAGCTACTGTTCTAACAAAATAAAAGGGGCCCCAACAATGATTGCACACAAACAAAGCAGTAATGTAGCTCTTACCTCTGTGTTTGACATCTGGTACAAATCCTTGTAGGCCATGTAAACCATGAAGGAGTTAACTCCTAGGTGGAGAAGAGGAAAAAAGAAGAAAGAGAAATGATTCCATTCCAGCTTTCTCCCCCTTATACATTCACAAGGCATGTGATAATTATACAGACCTAATGGAATGGGAGCCCTTGGCAGTAGCTAGAGGTGAATCAGACAGTTTTCTGGTTTTCTTCTTGTTTGTTTATTTTCAGGACATTCTAATTCTCCATCTATGGCTACACAGGATCCCAAGAGATGTTAGAAAACAAGGGAATAGCAGGAAGCAGTTCTCCCAAACTATACCTGCCACTCATTTTAGCCCCTTTAGCAATGTCTAAAAAATCTAACAAAGATGGTGGAGGGAGCATACTGAAAGCCACAGAGAGGTCCTCTTGTCTGGAAGGACATGTGCAGAATGTGCATGAGACAAAAGACTGACAGATGCATGCACAGCTGACTTTCCCACAGACTAGCATAAGCATAGATGCACTTATTGTATCTTCATGTTGGATTTTTCAGTGGAAATTCTGCACCTAAATAATTTAAGAGCGAGATTTTCAAAAGCACATGAGTATCTCAGGCCCTTTGAGAGACCTACTCAAAAAACCCCAACAACTCTGATGCGTTGTAATGATGCATGGATTGTGATCTGAGGATCTTATGGTCCTCTATAAATATAAATGAAATAACACTCATAACTTCCCTCCCCATGCAGTATTATCTGCCTATTTTACAGATGTGAAAAATCGAGAAACAGAGCCTTGCCTAAACTCAAAGTGAATTGGTTGCAAAGGCATGATAGAACCCAGGAGTCCTGAATCTTTAATCATACTTCATACTCTCTCCTATGCCACACACACAATGGCCCAGATCCTCAAAGGTATTAAGCATCTAATTTTCAATGACTTCAATGAGCATTATCCGCGTAAACAATTTTGCAGATCTGGGCCTATATACTAACTGGGTCACCAGAACTGGGGGTGATGGAAGCATTCACTGGAAAAAGGAGATTAGGGTAAAGAGACTTGACGAATAAAAGGGCAAAGGCAAGGAGCCCTCCCCCCCCTCCCCCAATCTCTCCACAAACCTTTTTCTTTGATGAGCATCTGTACTTCCTGTTTGACACTGTCATTCCAGTGGGTGATGTCCACATGCAGGGAGTAGTCACAGCAGGTCTTCCCATCGGCCCACTCTCGCCACTTCTCATATGCTTCTGTCAGGCTGGCCTCTGGCTCAGGGATCACATGGTCCACTGGATGTGGACAAGAGAGGTGAGCAGAACGGAGGGTGTGAAAGAAGAGCTCTTCCTCCACACGCCATGTGCCCACCATTCCATTGGCTCCCTGTGCTCAGCGACCGCTGGGTTCTCACTGCATACTTGACTGGGTCCTTCTCTTAATCTGCCTCAGGTCTCTGCTACCTTAGTGGCTAACTGCCCTCCCACATCCCAAACAAATGAAACCAAAACACCCTGGGTCTCTCCCCAGCTGCTCTCCCCAGCTCCCACTCTGCACAAGGGGAAATGAAAACAGCTCTTCAGAGCTTCCCCCTCCATTATTATCTCAGACACATCCAAAGTGCATTTGTCAGACAGGAAATGCACTGAGCCTGGGCTTAATAGCCTTTGGCATCGCACCAAGGGCTTTTACAGGCTTCTGCTGAGAAATCGGCTAGAAGCAGGAGGACCCTGCTCCAGCCCCACCCCTACTTCCACCCCATTAAAACTTAAGTCTCCTGCTAAGACGCAGTCCTAATGCACCTTTTATTGCCCCTGACGTAATCTGCTGCCGCAGCCCATTTTACACAACAGATGCTGCGACAAAGACCTTTATTCCACTGGCCACCAGGGGAAGGAGAGCAGAAAGAAAACCCAAACTTTTCCACATTTTTCTTACACCCTAAGAAGCTATCCAAAGCACAGACAGCTGTAACCGCTGCAGTAACGCCCAAGTTATAAACCAGAGCACATCTCTATCATCCTTGAGGGCAAGAATCATCAATTCTAATTCATTTTTTGTTAGTGCTATTTCTTTGGACTGCATGGGATACTGGGGTATCATTCTGTCCCTGTGCTTGAGTTCATACATGCTGCCCTATTGAGATCTGTACATGCTGCCCTATTGTGAAGAATACGGTGTTTGTAGTTATTCTGTTAAGTTGCCCAGAGGCCCTCCCTGGCTGTGGGCACTGGAGGTGTGCAAATCTCATGATGTGAATTTGGATGAAACTCCTTAGGCTTTGACCCAACCCAGTCCTCTGACCCTCTCCTGAGTTTCAGTAGGTTTAAATGACCCTCCCCTGAGTTCATTTGAACCCAGAATTTACCTCCCTGATGTAAGTGAACCTCAATCAAAACAGCGCGCAAAACAGGAGCAAGTGGTTATTTCACCTACTGTTGAACTGAAATACTAACTGTACCCGTGTTTGCTGCACGTTGGGCCAGGGATGACTCAGAAGATTCAAGCACCATGGTGATCTTTCAAAAACACTGGCCTCAGTTGCAAGATGGTAACAAAACTTCACATTTCACCTGGTTTGGGATTTTACTGCAGATGTCTTACCCAGCTACGGTGGGGCACCTACATATTAATATGGCTAATATGTGACACTTAAGAGCAATCTGGATGAGGCCAACAAAAATAATACTCAGCATTTAGAACATGGGTGTCCAATCTTTTGGCTTTCCTGGGCCACATTGGAAGACGACGAGTTTGTCTTGGGCCACGCATAAAATACACTAACACTAATGATAGCTGATGAGCAAAAAAACCCAAAAACGTAGCATAGATAATGTACATATCTAAGTAATAAAACTTCATAAATGTACATATTTTACATTGTACATATAATGTATATATCTAAGTAATAAAACTTCATAAATACTCCGGTATTTGTGGACGTAATCTCATAACGTAAGTTTACGATTTTGTGTTGGGCCGCATTCGTAGCTGTCCTGGGCCGCATGCGGCCCACGGCCCATGGGTTGGATAAGCCTGATTTAGAATATGTATTGTGGGCCAAATTCTGCTCTCAGCTATACAAATGCAATCTCACTGCATACCGGTACCACAGCAGAATTTAACCCCACATTCTTCAAAGCATCAGTCCTCTAGGAGAGTTTGATGTGCAAAATGTTAGGTGCTGTGGTTTATTGGTAATGTAGGGCAGAAGTGCATCTGTGGCACTCAAGTGAGACTCTTCTAAGCAAGGTATGGTTGATGCACTAAGTCGCCTCACATTTCAACATCCAGAGGCCTACTTTGACCATTGATCAAGGGAACTTCTCTTTACAACCCTCCCCAATCAATTCTGATAGATTAAAAATACTACTACTTTGATACCAGTTCTTTTTCCGCAGCTCCTGCTGGCGTCTCCTCCAGGTGCCCAGCTCCTTTCCCCAATGCCCACATAGCTCCTAAAATCCCATTCCAACAGCTGTCTTCTCCTAGTTCATCCCTCACCCTTCTTTCTGCATAGAAATACTCCCCTTCCATTGTCACTCTCGCCCAAGCTGCCAACTCCCCCTCCTCCCTCCAAACCTCAACCACAACACACACACCTTCTCAGGAACCAAGGGAGCCAAGACAGTAAACAAGCTAGTCTTTTGCAAGTATAGGATGCTGAATGTGGCAGGCCCTTTTTAAAGACTTTGTGCAGTCAACATGAAAGGACCTATCCAATGGACTTACTGATCATGGTGGTTCCGCCAGCCAGGGCTGCTTTTGTTCCCTGAAAGAAGTCATCCACCGTGGTCATCCCCTTGTATGGCATCTGCAAGTGTGTGTGGACATCGATTCCTCCAGGGATCACCATCTTCCCATTGGCTTCTATGGTTTTAACTCCTCCAGGGACGATTAGATTGTCTCCAATTTGCCTGATGAGATAGTAATCAGGATGGTGAGCCACACACATATGAAACTTGACTAGAACGTACTCTACCAATAACCTACCAATGTAGGGGAAATTCCTATTGGTACAAATCAGCGGTGCACTTGAGACAATCTGAACACACATCTTAATGCCCTTTGCACATCCATTCCTCCACCCAAACACTGCAGCCCCCTGCCCCTGTAAGTCCTATATTCAGCAATCCACTTCTCACTCTGCCCTTATAAACTGGGGTCAAAGACTGGCTGGCTTAATCAGGGAACTTTGAATCTCTTTTGTGTATCTGGAAGGCAAGTAAAATAGGATTATACCCCTGCTCCCTGCATTTCAGTGTTATCCAGCCTAGAACACCTCTCACACACCAGTACTGAATATTCGATAAACACTAGTTCTTTCCATGACTCCTTCATGGCACCAAACCAGTGGTTAATAGGCTGCCTTTGCCTTCATGCTTAAATCAGACATAAAAATGCCTCTTAAAAATTATTTTCCTACTGCAAGTTTTAAAAATACATTTCCATCAAGGAAAGGCTGAATATTTTCTTTGTACCACAGGGCAAGGAATGTTTTATTGAAAGTGTTTAAGTTCCCTTGCTATGAACTATCTTAGGGCTTGCAATTCACCACACTGGGATTCAGTCCCATTTCATATCCTTTACACATTAGAACAATTTCAGTCTTTAAACACTTGAGTCATTATTGCACTCCATAACACACCCAGAAGCCAGATGAAAAGATGAGATTCATACTTTTGCCTGAAATCTCTGAGAATTTTAAAGATGTAGCTTCTCAAAAGCACAGATCCATCCTCTTTAGCTCTAAGAAATGGGATCTTGTAGAATTAGGGAAAAAGTGTCTTCATGTGACATATAATCTTGCTGGATACTGGACAAAACTGGATACTGGATAAAACTGAAAGATAATTCCTGTTCCCATTGGAGTTAGATATTATCTCAGCATACAATGGATACTGTGTTATAACTTATCAGTTTAACTGAATTTTATTCACTGGAGTTATTGTGTGAAGAGGTCATGAGATTACACACACATACACACATAATAGCTCCACCAAGGAAGGGGAAGGAATGCAGTGTCTCACTGGAGGGGCAAGCAAACTACAGACTCCACCCAACATGGACTGGCATAGAATAGGCCACACACTCACAATTCCTGCAGTCAAGAGGTAAAAAAAATACTCCTGCCCCTACCAAAGAGTAGATAAGATAATATCAGAATCCTGTACGTACTTTATGAGACCATCCTCCATGTAAATGTCAGCATAGAACGACTGGTCATCATTGACTATTCTGCCTCCTTTAATAAGAAGACGATCACTCTGTGGATAGAGAAATAAAGTAGTCGTGAGTGTTAAAAAATATATACTACTTACTGCAATACAACTGTGCTTAGAAAATATATTATCTTCTATACAACATATGCAGTGTGAATTAGTTTAGATAATAAATTCTGACTGTTTAGTGATGTGCTGAGGTGAAGTAATGCCAAAGACTCGAAAATTCAGGTTATATTAAGCTATTTCTGTATAAAACAGGTTTGCAGAAATGGAAGAGTGGCAAATAGCTTAATACAAGCTGAATTTTTGAGTCTTTGGCATTACTTCACCTTAACATATAGGACATTACCGATGAGTTACACAAAGCACAGGTTTTTTTCAATTGTTGAGAAAGAACTCAATGCTTCCTAAACATAGCATGGAAATGATAAATATGCATATACTATCCATACCACATACCAATATCTAATGTGAATTCAGCAGAAGTGATGAAGTATTGGCCTGATCTAATGCTCAACAAAAATCAATGGGCGCTCAACAAAATCAATGGGCGTCTTTTCACTGAATTCACTGGGCTTTAGACAAGGCTCTGAGTCGGTAATTGGCATAAGTAATAAGAAACACATTCCCATTTCTTTGAATATTTGTATGTTATTAGAGAAAAATTAGAAAGTTACCAAGATTGTGAAATAAACCCTAAAGCTCAAGGATGAAAGGTTTCTCTCTCTAGCATAATCAAGCTCACTTTTTTGTCCTTAGAGTGATATTTTGTATAGCTATTGCACATGGGGGAAAAAAATCACCCTTTCAAAAAAATTATACTTATCTCTAGTTTTTCTTTTTAATATACAAGATAAGGTACAACGTACAAGCCCTGGATGTGGAAGTTCTGCCCTATTTACAGTACTTATATAATGGATTCAGCATGGGAAACATCACTGTCTTTTCCTCACCATAGTGCCCCAGCAGAAGACAGAGGTGTAGCTCATTCTCCATAACCCATTCAATCCTGGCTTTCTGTTAACACTTCAAGACCGCCAAGAAGCTCCAGCTGTGCTGGTAGTTTCTGTGATGAGGATTTGTATGTCCAGTGGAAATGGGAGTGGAGTCCACCACACCCATTTCTCATTCCATGTAAGTAGGGGGACCAGATGTCTGGTTTTTAAAGGGACAGTCCCGTATTTAAGCCCTCTTGATTTTACTTTAAAATGGGCAAATTGTTCCGTATTTTCTGTCTCTCCCTCCCTCCCCACAATCAGTATTGGTGGATCCTGCTATTGGCTGGATCCCTGCTCACCAGTCGCCCGCCCGCCCACCAGTGGTGAATGGGAGTGTGTGGGGAGGGGGGAGGAGGGGATGTTTCAGTGGCCAAAAATGGGGATGGGTATGCAAGGCTGGTGTTAGGGCAAAGATGCACCAGCTCTTGGCCAGCAGCCCCCAATACAGGGGCTTAGTACCCTCTCCACCTCCTCCCCATCCCCCATTCTGGGACGCTACCCCCAGGGAGCGCGGGGTTGCTCTGTCCCCTAAGCACCCTCCCCTGCTGAGCCTCCTCTCTGGCCAGGTTCCATGAAGCCCCTGCAGTTAGGTTCCCTGGGTCCTGGTGCACAATCATCCTTAGGGATTAACCCCTTTCTACCTGTGCTGTAGCCGGAGGCGGCTGTGTTATGGCCAGCAGCAGCCTGGAGGGGTTGGCTGCCTTTCGACTGCGTGGGCAAGAAGGGACAATCTGCTTCCAGACACACGGGGGCGGGAGAGAAGAGATGAGCTCTGCAAAGAAATGGGCCAAGTCATCCCTTCCCCCCATCCTCTTCCTCCCCTACGGCCATCTCTTCCCTCCCTCACGGTGCAGAATGGCTGCTACTGGCCATAGTCTGGTGTGAACTCTGGCAGAAATTTGGGGAGGGGGGCTTGTATATAGCCAGTGGACTACATTTCCACTTCCATCTGCACCTGAAAGGATACTATCCAGTTGGCAACACAAGCTCATGTGACCTGACATTACATAAGGGTCCCTTTTGGCTTGGTGACATTAGTTTTTTCTTCTGGGGAAGTATGTCTACAACAGTACTAAGGGAAAGACCTCTGAAAAAACAAAATATTAATGGGTCGTAGAGGAGGGCAAGTAGCTCTCAAGACCACAAACCTCAAAAGCGAATACTCTGGGTGACCTCTGACATTTGAGATAAGGATCAGCTACCAATCATAACTACGTACAGTTGAGTCTAACCAGCCCAGCTCCAGGGACAAGCAACATAGACAACTTCTAAAGATCTTTTCTGGGGATGTCGTACAAGATTTAGTCTTCGCAAAAGAAGATGCGTAGGATCAAAACAGTCCCTTTCAATCAGATTTTAAAAAACAAAACAAAACTAATCTCCGACGCTGGGAATGTTCTTATCTGCCCCACCACTTTTCAAACCCCATCTCTCCCTTCTTGTACTCTCAATTCCACTTAGTACCAACAGCAGCATCTTCCTCTATTTCCATTGGTATGGAAGTACCATTTTAGTATCAGAGCCCCCCCGCCAACACTGACTGAAGGTTCCATCTGCCCCCACCAGCCAAGGTCGTTCTCAACTCTCACTCGCAGCCCTACCTTCTACAGCAAGTTCAGATTGTCTCCCCTATATCTCCCCACCCCCAGTCTCTTCTTCAGTTAGTCAACTCTGGTAAGATCGGCATAGTGACTGCAATTGGCAACCTAGCATAAAATGAGAGAAATATCCTCGTGGGGGTCTCTTCTGCATGCAACAGCCAAAGCACCTGAGAGCTGCTTGTTTGTACATTCTCAATCCCATGCAAACAAGAAAAAGAAACAGGGTAGGGAAGGGGGTTTAATGAACAACGCTCTGAACACTGGACTGCACCTTGGCTTGGGATCCCGGAGAGAAATGCTTGGAAATTAGGCAAGGTTTTACCATGCAAAGGCTCTCCATTATTATATTGCCTAAATCCTTGATTACCAGCAGCTGAAATAGTCTCACCCATCTCTGCACCCCAAATATGCAACATTAAAATAGGCCATGAACTCACATCCCACATGCAAAGTCAAACAGACACAGACTGAAGGTGTACCAATCCCCCCGCACCAAAATGGCCTTGCAGAGAGAGAACTACAGCTTCCCCTGCTTCCTTTCACGGCTGACAAAGTTCAGACAGCAGAACTAGGCATTTTAAAAGGTTCACCTGCTAGAGAAAGTATTTGAGAGCTGGTGTGTGTCTGCTGGTTATATAACTAGACATATAGGCTAACCCAAAGGTTATTTTCAGTGGCACTAACACTGCCCAGGTCTTGACTACCGGTCTGCGGGGCTCTGCATTTTAATATTATTTTAAATGAAGCTCCTTAACCATTTTAAAAACCTTATTTAGTTTACATACAACAGTAGTTTAGTTCTATATTATAGACTTATAGAAAGAGACCTTCTAAAATGTTAATATATATTACTGGCACGCAAAACTTTAAATTAGAGTGACTAAATGAAGACTCATCACACCACTTCTGAAAAGTTGCCAACCTCTGGTCTAAAACAAAAGATGGAAATGCAGCAGTACTGAGAGGGCAAGCGACTGACTATGGGACCTCTCCAACAGCAGCAGGAGGTTAAGGCAGTGGTTACAGCAGTGGGCTGGAGTCTGGAGATCTGGCTGTTACTGACTCTCTCTGCAACCTTGACAAAGTCACAACCTGACTTGGTGCGTCAGTAGCCTTATTTGTATATAGTGAGGATATTAAGGCTTCCCTCACCTCTGCAAAAGAGATCTCTGGATACACCAACTTAATATTTAGTAACCGACCCTGGTTTTGGTGAATAGCATTATGAAGGCCCAATATGGAGATTACTACTATTATTATAAACATACATTAACCAAGTGTTTATTTTCCATCTCTGCTGGGTACTGAGTTCCATGCTGCTGCTCTGCTTGCATTGTATTCTGTACAGTCCTAGCAGTTAATGACTGGGTACAGTAACCAGTGGGAAAGCAGAACTTCAACCTGATCTCATGGGTTCAGAATTTATACTAAACGCAGAAAAAATGAATGTAGGTTCCTAGGGGCCCCAAGGCTCCGACAGATACTGACATGGCAAGGGAATTCCCACCAAAAGCTCTGCCTCCTATACTTCAGTCCCCACCAGCTTGTGCTTAGGGATGCATATAATGCAGCAGAAGAGCATACATACCGCAACACACATTCTCTATTTGGTGCTTTTTCTTCTGTCCTCCATTAGAAAAATGGTGGTGTTCATTTTTTGCACCAATTTTCACCTGATTATTTTTGTAATAAGCACCCCAGGAAATGTTAAACAAAATAAAAACTGAAAACAAAGGGCCCTGGTAATAATGCAGGGTCAGAAGGAGAGTAGGTAAGTATGCAGCTGCTTAGAAAGAGCTCCAGGGCATCCAGGAATCACCTGTTCTCTATCATTAGAAAGAGAAGGAAAAATCCTTCACCCAAATCTGAAAGGTGGCCAAGCTGCAGTCCACAGAGACAAGGGGCTTTGGAATATGTTAGTTGGAAATTCAAAATTGCAGGCAATTGTTTGTTCATCATCTCTTTGTGAAGGCAGCCCGCTCCAAAGCTGACCTTATCCTTTCAAGCTGGCAGCCAGCTGGGGATTGTGGCTTTAGGCAGATAACCACCAAATTACGCAACATCCTAATTCAGAGCCCAGCCAGGGTGTGTTTTGAGGGGCTCTGTGCCTGAGCTGTTCTTAGTTTACACCATGTTCAGAGGAGTCTGTGCGAGATGCAGAGTGATGATCCCTTTGAATTAGCAGGTGAGAGACCAGACTACTTTGCCTTTCTAAGGACTTGGAAAGACTTTGCATCTATATATATAAAAGTCAAATGGTGTATGCGTGTATGTACGTTCCCTTACTCCTTCCACGCCGTTTGAGCTAGGGACTTGAAATTTGGTACAGTTATAGGCTTTAGGGTCCTAATCAGGGTAAGAATCGAAAATTATTCAAATCTCACCTCTTACACCCCCTAGGGGTGAAATTCTTTAAAGCCCATTAACATCAGCTGGGCAGCAGCTTAACAGCTGCTGTTCTCTGTGACATAGTTATGATGTAATAATACCCCGCTCCAACAGCCCCCGCACTTGCTCAGCTCTCTCCCCCCTTGCCCCCTCCAACGGCCCCCCCACTCGCTTAGTTCTCTCCCCTCTCCCCCGCTCCAATGGCCCCCCACTCACTCAGCTCTCTCCCCTCCCTCCAACGCCCCCCCCACTCGCTCAGCTCTCTCCCCTCTCCCCCCCTCCAACGACCCCCGCACTCAGCTCTCTCCCCCCCACTCCAACGGCCCCGCACTCACTCAGCTATTTCCCCCCCTCCAATGGCCCCCCCATTCGCTCAGCTCTCCTCCCCCCCTCAGGTAAGAATCGAAAATTTATAAAATCTCACACCCCCCCTCCAACGGCCCCACACTCGCTCAACTCTCCCCCCACCCCCAACGGACCCCGCACTCGCTCAGCTCTCTCCCCCTCCCTCCCTCCAACGGACCTGAGCAATGCCGGGTATTTTTGCTAGTTTTACATAATATAAGCCAAACACAGATTAATTGCTCAACAGGCACAGGCAGCATCCAGGGCTTTCCCTGCTTCGAATGGTTTGGGCTGAAACAATGATTTCCTAGATCTGCCTAGATATTTAATGCCATTAAATACATTCAGCTCATTTTGTTTTCCCATCTTCCCTCTCTCATTGCCTGTAGTGCTCAAGCTGTTTTCTGAGAGCCAGAATGTGAGACAGAGACTCTGGTGTTTGAATTCAGGCTCTGACACTGGCTCCATGTGTGACCTCAGACAGGCTATTTAACATCACTATGCCTCACATCTGCACCCTGGAGAAATTACAGACCAGGGCCCCAGGGTAATACATTTTGAATCCAGATCCAAACTTTACCAGCATTCAAAGGGTGTTTGGATTAGAGGTTTCGAATCATGCTTATCTCTACTTATTCGCCTGTCTATCCAGAGTGTTGTTTGTGATGATGCATTTGTATTAAGCTCCATATATACATGTACATGTATCTGTGTTCTAGCCCAAGCTGAGGTTACTTTGACTTTACCAGAATACATGCCCAATTTTCACCCTCCTCTTCCTTTTTCCTTGAGCTCATCAGATTTCCTTAGCGGTCTGCTTTATCTTCATATTCCTTATAGCTAACCACCTCAATGTTAGCTATGCTAGACAATATTGCTAGGCTGTAGGATGCAGCTACTGCTGTTGCCAAGCCCAGAAGAAAAAAAAATATCAAATGCTTCTGATCTTCAGGACTTTTTCATCATCACCTTTCCTCCCCCATATAGGGAATGCAAACACAGGTTAACAGTACACACTCCCTTATAAGCAGAGCAGGCCTGGCAGCACCTCATCATACAGAGCTCACATACAGCAGGTCTTGCAGACTGAAGCCTCTTTAGAATGGATTCTTTCCAAAAATAAAAATACATTTACCACCACCTGCCCAATGGCACCCTAAATAAATAAGGCTTCAATATTTTATGGTGACAATGACAATCTGGTCAGGAGATACATTGCTTCATGCGCTCATCCTATATTGCTGGGTACCAGAGAGAAAAAAAGAGAAAGAAACGAGTGAGACAACTGAAAAGAGAGAAACCACAACTGGAGAAGCCTTGGGACAGACAGAAATGAGACACCCCAGCAGAGACAGTCGGATAAGTCACAGACACGAAGGGCCAGGTAAAAGTGTTCACCCTCAGCAGCTCTCACTGTGACACTAAGGACTTGGCTACACTTGAAATTTCAGAGCGCTGCTGCGGGAACGCTCCCACGGCAGCGCTTTGAAGTGCAAGTGTGGCCATGCGCGGTAATCCACGTCCACCAGGGGATTAGCTCCGAACGCTGGGAGTGCGGCTCCCAGTGCTCTGAGCCTGTCCATACTAGCGCTTTAAAGCGCTTAGACTTGCTGAGCTCAGGGGGTGATTTTTCACACCCCTGAGCCAGCAAGTTAGAGCACTATAAAGCACCACTGTAGCCAAGCCCTTTAAGAGACAGATTTCCCAGAGAGGTCAAAGGCCAAGGTGCTGAGGCCTCTTTTGAAAGCGTGTTTCCAACTGCAAGTGCTGAGCTCTTGGGACAATCTGACAGTAAGTGCTGTCTCCTGAAAGGCAAGAGGAACATTGGGAAAAGGTCAGGGAAGGGGATAAGTCAATGAGCTAAGCAGATATGTGACTCTGTAATGCATGACAGCATTTACACAGCACTGTAATAAATGCAGATGACAATTTAGAAGAGTCATCATCAGACACAGTCCCTTTTCCAGAGAACATGCATTGCTAACTTGCTCTGATAATAAGTCTGTTATATTAACATCATATTCTTAAGTGTGTGGCTGCTCTTCCCTCATCCAGACCCTTAAAACCAACAATAAAAAATAAAAATAAATACCTCACATGCTGATTAGGGACATCATCCTACCCCCTCCAGAGAAGAATTTATCATTTAAAACTAAGATCTGGTCAGCAACAAAACTCAGTTTTCTGGCAAGTAACTTAGTTTATCCTGTCCAGGTAAAAGGGACTCTGTCCAGATTCTCTGGGGCCAAAGTTTGATCTATATTTAGAATCTAATGGGGAAATATAAATAACAAGTCCACTGCTAAGAAACTGAATAAAAGCTTGGTGGCCACCATTTGTGTGTGAAATACAAAAATGCCACCCACCACATTACTCCTGCAGCAGAAATTCACTAACATCACATGATTAGCTGCTCCCGAGCCCATTGACAATGCTCCCAGTGATTTCAGCAGGAGCAAAGTCACTTGTTCTCTTAATCTGTGCAGTTTATCACTGCAGCACAAATATGCAACATGAACTGATGTGCTAGTTAGACACATTCATCTCAGCAACATTCAAGATGGTGGGAGGTGGAGTGAGGAATCAGTGTTTTCCAAATGGAAGAAGTATGTAGGTTATGGGAAAGGGAGCAGAGTGTTTACTTCTTAGCTTCAAACAAAAGAAAGTAAAGAAAAAATAAAAAGTAAAAAAACCATCTGATAGCATCATTCTCTTGATCAGTCTGGGCTCCAGTTTTGAACATTTGTTTCTGTAAAAAAAAAAAAAAACAAAAAAAAAAAAACCCACAAATTCCTACAAAACCCAATAACATTAATAGAAACATTTGGCATTATTTGCTAAGAAAGGTGAAAGACAAAAAGGAAACAAAGGTTAAGTGGGGAAAAGGAAATAGAATTTTAAAAACTCAGATTTGCAACCTAAGGGTCAATCCTGCTAATACTTGCTACCAAACCTACCCAATGTTCACTAAGCAGGACCTGAGCTAATGACACAGAAAAGGACATTATTTTTTTAAAATCCCAAACATGTGCCCCAATCTATGCAGAACCCCACTGACTTCAAGAGGACTTCATTGCAAGGACATAAGGATAAGTCTGCCAAGATCAGATTGCAGGACTGGATCTGTAATTTTTATCTTAACCACATCCTTATAAATTTCATCTGTCTTGTTTTCCCAGAATGCCCCTGGGATTAATTCCTTCTAGAAAGGGGAGGGACAGTCAATCAGTAAGAGCTGAAGACAAGGCAGCTGCAGGTGGAAGAATAATGATTCCTCAATGCCTCACTCTACTGACTTGAAAATATAAAGAGACACACAAAACAGTTACACAAATAAGGAGACAAAAACACTCAAACCATTAAGGGAGGATTTTATTACAATTACCGGATAAAATGATGCCATAATCTGGGGAACTATACATATTGTTTAATTTAAATAGCCATTTTGTTGCAGATGTGAAAGACTGCTCATTGCTAATAACTGCTAATGACCTTAATGACTTTATCTGTATATTATATGCTAGAGGATGAATGAGGCCTCAATTAAAAAGATACAGCTTTATCTGGGGTTCATCCTGGGTGCTGATGCCAGACACTCTCCCCGTATGAATGAGAAAGAGGAAGATCTGCATTAGCTCCTATCCATTAGCTTCAAGAAAAAAAATGACCTCATGTCTATGGGCTCTGGAATCTGTTTAGGAGGTGTCCAGATGTAAGGGGACTTGGGGGGGGGGGGGGGGGAAGGAGAGAAAGGGGAAGAAACTGAAACACTTTTGAGGAAATGGGCCTGAGTAATGGCCGGGCTTCTGCAGCATGTTCATTCAGAGCAGCCTCCGATTACAATAAAGACACTGTTCACCCTGCCAAAGCTCATTTGTACTTTTCCACACCCACCGCATCTCCATGCCAGCCAGCATCAGGACATTAACCATTGTTGGCTAAGGGACATTTATCTGCAATGTGCAGAGAACTGTGGAGAGAGTATGGTCATGGAGTTACATGGAGGAGACCAAAAGTCTGGATTCCTGGGCTCTCTTTTCAGGCTCTGCTAGACTTGCCACGTAACCTGGGACAAAAATGCACTTCTCTCCCTCAGTTTAATATCCTTGAAATGGGGAGATGGATAGATCTGTGGAGAGGTGTTGAGAGACTTGCTATTTGTAAGGCACCATTAGATCCTCAGATGTAAGGGCTCTGCAGGTCATGTTGTCAGTGGCACAGCCCTCTCATCACAGGTACAACTCTTAGCTGTTGCACATTTCACTACCTGATTGCAGGCACAAGTACTAATTTTCAGGAGTTGTCCCAAAATCAGTGACAGAATCTCTGAAAACAAATCCTATAAGCTTTGCACATCATTTCTAAGTGCATTTCTTTTGCAGGCACAGACTATGCACTGAAACCCTGGTTGAATGTAAGCTTGGTTCAAAGTTTCCTCCTAAAAGTCTTTGGTGAGAGAGCAGACATTTCACTCCTCAACTCCTTTACCCGTATCCTGCATTCTTGACATTGGCATTTTTGACTGAGGTAATACTTTTTTTTAAAGTTACATTCTATCATGTCCACGCTCAGCTGACATCCCAAAATATTGGGTATGCTTGTAATACTTCACAGCAAGACCCTGTCTGGACCACAGGCAGCAATTCCAGAAAGGCATGCTACCTCTAGCCAGGGACAGCAGTGCTCACTCTGTTTACAAGACACTAAAGCATAAGTAAGCATTCCATGGAAGCAGATGAGTGGCTTTAAATTCTTCTCTCCTTAAAGGAACAACGGTAACTAAGATGTTCTTGGACCAGTGGTTTGATGTCCCACTCTCATAGGAGTAAGTCCCAAATTTGTCCCCTTCTACTTATGCAAGGGTTCCACGATTTGGAACTGTAGGGGTGGTTAATATCGATCTACCTCAATAATTCTCAAGCTATTTTCTATGGGTCACAGGTAGTGTAGGGAAGATCATAGTGGCTGGAGGTCTGCAGAGAGCTGGCTGGTCACATGGTGGTGGCCCTTCTGCTTGTTTCCACCTCCTAAATTACATTAAAGAGGCTAAACACAGGTTTTCCACATAAGTAATTGTTGTAGTTTCCATAAAAAGTGTAATGGAATCATGAATGGAGTATGTGTGGGGGGGGGGGAGGGGTTGATACCTGCAGTTGTGAATAGAATGGGACTTGCCACAAGACAAACTATCTAGTACAACATGGTCCACCATATGAAAAAGTTTGAGAACCCCAAACTATGCTATCTGGAGAGGAGGATGGGTCTAGCAGTCAAAGCACAAGACTGAGAATCATGACATCTATATCTTTATATCTAAAGATAATTTTGGGGAAAGAGGTGCATCTCTGCTCATAGAAATTCAGGGGCTGAAGTTACTTTCTCCTGACCTGGGGGCCAAGAATTATTACTGACATGAACTATTAGCTCCTCATGGCAGGGATCATGTCATTTATCGTTCTCTAAAGTGCTCTCAACTTCTATAGCACTGTATAAGCAGCAGCACTTGCAGTCATGAAGAAGTAAGTAATATTTCTGGATGAACCAAGAATGATCAGATACTTCTGCAGCTGCTCCATGTTTGTCCCCGCATCCTATATAACAGTCACTCTGGGCACAATCAAATCAAGTGCTCCAGATCTCCCTGTGGTCCCCCTTCAGCGTGCATCATGCTTTAGCTATCTCTAACCTAGAATGCACTTCTTCCAGCCCAGGTTGATACATACTGTACACACTTCACTAACCACCCACCACTCAAACTTGGCTTGGCTCCTCCACTGCTCGGGATTCCTTGCCTATTACCAGTAGCCCTTGGAAAGAGCAGGAAAACTGGGCCTCCTACAGTCACTAACAATAATAAGATGGTCAAGCCAAGGGCCAATTTATGCTGCAATTTTGCTGTTTCACATGGGGGAGGAACCAAAGGGTTGAGGAAGAACACAGAGTCCCACAACTAGATCCCTTTGATTTCCAAGTGCTTATAATTCTGAGGCACTCTATATCCTCTAAATCCCAACACATCCTTCAGGGAAAAAACCCACAAAACCTAGTTTCCTCCTGCTCATTGCTAGTAGTTAGTGAGGGAACAGCTGAAGCAGAGATACTGTATTATACCCATTATTCTCTCTCTCAACAGATCACAGTTCTCATGTCTAAGAGTCCAAGTGAGCTATCTTGGAGCACTGACCAAGAGCTGCATTTTCCTTCACAGCCACAGCATTCATGTGATCGTAACTGAGATGCTGGAAAGTACTTTGGGATATCTCATTTCCAAATGGTGTTGGTCCAAATTCTATGCTAATAAGATGTGTAGCTTCACTGGTGACCACTTCCTAGAGATGCTGCTATGCGCCCTGATGGGGACAACACAGCGGCTGGGATGAGACAAATCTGGACTCTTAATAAAAAGGAACTTGTAATGTGATTGAAAGATGATATGCAGCAGTGACCTTGTCTGTAGTGGACCGCAGCTCTCATCAGCTAGTGCAGACAGAGGCTGCTAACCTGTGGCTCTGGAGCCACATGAGACTCTTCAGAAGTTATACAAGGAGCCGCATATTAAGCACCGACTCCGGGACGCCAATGTGCTCACTGAACAGGTTCATTTCTCCCTGGGATGGGAACAAGAGCAGCTGAGAGTGGAATTCCCAACCAGAGATAAGAAATGTGCCTACAATCATTTTTTCATTGCTTCCTCTAGAGCTCAAGGAATTTTCCCTGGTACAAGTACAAGGGCCATCTTGAAATCAAGAACTTCAAAAATAGTGTCTCACACCCCAATTAAAGGCTAGGGCTGGCTTTTTAGAGAGGGCAAAAACGAACAGTCCTAGAGAGTAAAAGCACTGCAGTAATGACAAAGCTTTAAAAGGGGCCAAGAGGATTACTAGGAAAAGAAAGTCAAATGGTGCCATCACAACTGACCACAGCCTTTAAAGCTTCAATAGTTTGATGTAAGGATTTAGCGGAGGGAAAAATGTGGCACTGTGAGATTTAATAATGAGTTTTAGAGTAGCAGCGGTGTTAGTCTGTATCCGCAAAACGAATGAGGAGTACTTGTAGCACTTTAGAGACTAACAAATTTTAGACCCTGCTCTCAGTATCAAAAATTCCTATTGAATTCAGGAGAAGCCGGCGCAGGCCCAGCATTTGTAAAGTACTTTGACATCCTCATACAAAAGGTCGCAGAAAAGAGCAAAGGGTTGTTTTAAAATAAAGATATATTCCCTTTGTGCCATATTCTTTTTAATGTCTTTCAGACAGGATTTTGTTTGCATCTGGATGTTAAAGAAAATATTTAAGCTCTCAAATGGAATTCTCCTCTTTCATCTTACAGCCAGAAGTACTCCCGGGAGGAAAGCAGAGTTAAGCACAATTCAGGAGGAAAACAAAACATCAACTAAGTGGCCAGCTGTAGAGCCCAGGATCACCTTCACAGGAAGAACATGCACACAGCCTCCCATTTTCCTGCAACCCAGAAACAAATGAACCCACAACAGAGATAGAGGCTGTATCCCACAGAGGAAGTAGCAGGACAGATCAAAACATGGAAAATCCCATAGAAAGTCCGGCATCTGAAAGTGGTGACAGGACTCCCGTGCAGCGAGCTTCCTGTGGCTTCTGAGAAAACATGTCGTCCAACCTCTCTTTCTCTTTCCCGAGAAGTGGCATGATGAAAGCACTCAGAGTAGGTGTGGTCACCCGTGTTACTGCACAGAGCTTCAGACAGTGAAACTGCTGCACCTGATACAGCAGATAAAGGAGCAGTATAGAGTGTAATTTAGCTGATAATATTTTACATTTAGATAGTACCTTGCAGTCTATGGATGAAGAAAAGCTACTGTGACTATTAAACACACTCGGTTTTAAAGTTGCCTAATATACATACCCCTAAATTGCACTGATCTTTAAAACCATTTGAGGACAATATGAATTAGATTACGTACAAAGACATTTATACACCAACCGAAAGTGTCTTAATACATTAAATAATCTAAATAATTCTGTAACACTCAGGAATCATAGCAGTATAGACTATGAGTATCAAACAGATACCATCTCTATATTAAGTCTCCATATCATTATCCTGTGGAACCCTGAACAGGTTTCATAATAAATGGCATTTAAAATTATAGAAAGGCTTGATATGATGTGAGTCTGTCCCTGTGTTTATAACTGTACCCTTCAGTGATAAACTGCTTTGGAGACTATAACACCTTAGTGAAATTGCTGGGTTTCTCCCAGTGCAATTTACAAGCTTGCAGCTATAAAGACTTGCTCCTTTGAGAAGCTCATAGGTATTAAAATGAGCTTGCTCACACGCCATAGACGTCATTAAAATTTATATACGAACACCAAAATAGATAAAGATGTTTAAATCCAAAGATCTCTCAGGTAGGCTAACAAAACAAAAGCTCTGATCAATAAAATATACTGAATCAGTGTAATTTATGAATAAAAAGGTCATTTAGAAAATTAATTATCATTTAAACAAGTATATTTAAAGGCCAGGCATCTGCAAAGACTTTTTTTCATCTACTTATGCTTCCTTTGTCTGCCTTACAAAGATGGAGTAACCTCCCATTTCCCCAATACACCCCCCATACCACAAAGGTTTAATTAAATTCACTGGAGACAAAGCACAGCTGCACTCCTTGCATGCATTTAAGCCAGCAACAATAAACCCCAGCCAAGGCCTACTGGAGACCAAGAGAGTACCCTTACCACAATGCATTTGATTGCATGGACAATAAATCAGGGTGGTATATTTATCCACTGGTAAGGCACTTGCAGGGCACACCAAGAGGGATGCAGCTACCGAGTCTGATTATTACATTTCATTGCATTTTTCCTCCTACTCTGACACCTACCCCATCTCCCCCAGCACAAAAGATTTGTAGTGCATTTGTTTTATTGCAAAGGAGGGGGGCAATTGCTGCTTTTATTCTTGATCAGTCTGGCGATGTTCCTTATTTTTAAATCATGACTTTCGCTTCTGCAGATGAATCAGTTCCTATTTTCACCTCATTTGCACCAGCAAAGCACATGACGCACTCATATATGCAGTAATGAAAGGAAACTGCAAAAGAGCAAGAGGGAAAAGCCTGTCTCTGCTCAAGATAAGAAGTGACATAATCACAAAATAGCGATCAAGTCGTTTCCTTACTTAAAAATCCAGCCCGATCTCTGAATTGAAAGGTCAATCTCTCCCCCTCCCCCTTTTCCCCCTCGTCCAAAAAGACAGCTGCTGTCCAAACAGGGAGGAAAACACTGCAAAAGCCTCTTGCTGTTATGCAGTGGGTGGGTGAGGCGGGGGACATACACATGTTCCATTAAACTGAACGTCAGTTAATCCACCGCACACAGATGCACAACCAGGCACAAACACACAATCCCTTTTGCTAATAGCAGGGGAGTCGACTGCAACACATTTTGCAAAGCTACGATCGGTTTGTGCCATGCATTACAACTGCACTGAGTCCAACCAACGGGAGGTGGTGGGCACCGCGAACCACAAATGGGTTTCACTCCAAGAAAAATCGCTTGCACCCGAAAATAAATTGCAGGATTTATCTCCCCAACCCTTTGCAAGCTGCAAGATTTACTACCTCCAAAAAACCCAACAAGATCACATTTTGCACTGGATCCTTTCGAGCAATACGGGGACAGGGAGGGAGACAGTGGGGGGCTGATACAAAACATACAAGAGGAGGAACAAGGAAGGTATAGGGTGGAGAGGAGTAAGACACTTACTGTTATCCTGGGGATGTTTTTCTTGCCTTGGTAGGACATGGTGATCTCCTGCTGAAGGGACAGAGCCGGCTCCTACCCTCCAACCTGAGCCCCTTTTGCAAGCTGGCGACTGTCTAGACTGGTGCTTTGCCCAAGATCAGGTGGAACAAATGATGCTTCGTGTGTCCCCCCCTTCCCCTCTCTCCCCCCTTTTCTTTCTCCTTCTGTCTTTCCCCCTCCCTCTTGTTTTACACAATAGTCAATCCTCACACACACCCCTTTCTTCCCGTGCCAGCTGGGACCCTGTGAGACACGAATGGCTGATCAGGCGGCTCCTCCCTCCCCGAGTCTCTCTCTTTCTCTATTGATTTTTTCCCTCTCTCTGCTTGTTTCAGTTGCCTCACCCACTTTGCGCTGCTGCTGCGGAGAGGCGCGGTGCCCGCCAGGGGGAGCAGCGAGAGGCCTGAGCTGCAAAGGAGGGCGGGGGCAGCAGGGTGGGTCCCACAAAATCCCCAGGGGTGTAGCTGCAGAAGAGGGCAGGCAGGCGCCGGGAGAGAGAGAACTAGCTCTCTGATCACTAAACAGCAACGCATGGAGTATACAAGACATACCCAAGAGCAGCAGAAGCGGCTGTATCCTCATCTGCTATGCTCGCCCGTCCCTTTGCAGGGGAAGATGCATCTTTCCCTCTCACCTAGACCTAGCAAAATCCCTTGTGTTCCATTAGACACGGCTGGCTGCACCCTCTCTGCTGGCCCTTGATGCTCCATGCACAGGAGTTGAACCCGTTTGCAATGCTAAATATTAAAGTATGTACGGGGGGTGTCATATGTCCTTGATATTAATGAAGCAGGGATTGTTTTGCTTCCATTTGTTAGGAATCCTGTGCATCAATACTGTGCGAGGATAGCTTTCTCTCCCCCGCCCTTTAGCCGCCTTCCCAAATACATATTTATGAACTGAACCTGAGGGCACGTCTACATGGAATCTGAAAGCCAGTCTCGCAGCCTGGTTCTGTGGACTCATCCTATGGGGCTCACTTGCTAGCTGCAGGGCCGGCTCTACCTTTTATGCCATTCCAAGCACACACACACACACAAAAAGCCACCTGAACTGCTGAAGCAAAAAAAGAAGGGTGGCCAAATTGTGCCACCCCAAGATTGACCGGAATGCCACCCCTTAGAATGAGCCTGGAGCCGGCCTTTCTAGCTGGCTACAAATAGCTGTGTAGACCAGGGATTGGCAACCTTTCAGAAGTGGTGTGCCGAGTCTTCATTTATTCACTCTAATTTAAGGTTTCGTGTGCCAGTAATACATTTTAATGTTTTTAGAACGTCTTTTTCTAGGTCTTTAATAAACTATTGTTTTATGTAAAGTAAATAAGGTTTTTAAAATGTTTAAGAAGCTTCATTTAAAATTAAATTAAAATTCAGAGCCCCCCAGACTGGTGGCCAGGACCCGGGCAGTGTGAGTGACACTGAAAATCAGCTCGCATGCCACCTTCGACACCCGTGCCATAGATTGGCTACCCGTGATGTAGACAAAGGAACTCCGGATCTTCAGCCTGAACGGCAAATTCTACACAGCTAGTTTTAGTGCAAGCCCCCTTAGCACAAATCTGTGACGCTAAGGCTCACTCTCAGCAACAGTGCAGACACACCCTAAGGGCCTGATCCAAAGCCCACTGAAGTCAGTGGAAAAGTTCCCATTTACAGTAGAATCTCAGAGTTATGAATACCTTGGAAATATTCATAACTGTGAACAAAACCTTATGGGTGTTCTTTCAAAAGTTTATAACTGAACATTACCTTAATATTGCTTTGAAATTTTACTATGCAGAAGAAAAATGCTGCTTTTCCTATTTCTTAAGTAATTTACGTTTAACGCAGCACTGTACTGTATTTGCTTTTTTTTTTTTCTTTTTTGGTCTCGGCTGCTGCTTGTGTACTTCCTTTTCCAAATGAGGTGTGTACTTAATTGGTCAGTTCATGCCTCTAATGTTCAAAACACTGAGGTTCTACTGTACTTCAACAGGCTTTGGATTATGCCTGAAATTTTTCCTCTCTGCAGACAGTCCCTGTGCGCTTGAGGGGTGCCCGAGGCAGGGCATTTCCTGTGGAGGGTTCCACTTGTACAGCTTATCATGCCTTAGCCCAGCGGTTCTCAAACTGGGTCCTGACCCGCTTTGAGTCACCAGGGCTGGCTTAGACTTGCTGGGGCCTGAGGCTGAAGCCCAAGCCCTATGGCCGAAGCCAAAGCTCGAGGGCTTCAGCCCTGGGTGGCAGGATTCAAGTTGCAGGCCCCCGCCTGGGGTTGAAGCCCGTGAGCTTCCGTTTTGGCTCTCCCGCTCAGACCGGTGAGGCTCGGGCTTTGGCCTCCACACCCAGGGAATTGGGGCTTGGGTGAGTTCAGGCTTCAGTCCTCCCTTCTGGGGTCGTGAAGTAATTTTTGTTGTCAGAAAGGGGTCACGGTGCAATTAAGTTTGAGAACCCCTGCTCTAGGCCAGTCATTGGGATATTTGTTGTGGTTAGTTGGATGAGCACAGGGAAAGGCGGTGGGGTTGTCTGTGTGGGCTACTGCAGCAAACTCTCTGTGGGGTGAACTCTGACTGAAATGGCAAAGGCTTAGAGGATCGGACCTTTAAAAACTTTTTGCACTTCATTTTTCCCTCACGTGCCTGGCCACCATTGGGATGGTAGGGTTACCACCTTTAAATGCAAAAAAACCCAGCACCCACCCCCAGCAAAAGGCAAGCCCACTGCAACTCCAACCACAAGGCAACTTGGCAACCCATTTTCTTCAACAGCCACTTATGTATTTAGACAGATAACACATAGAGATAAGATTGATAACATCGCAGGTCTCCTCAGTCTCATGTGACTCAAACCCTTTCTCACACATTCCCATGGTGTGCTTGAGTGTTGGTGGGCAGACAGTATTGTATTTTCAACTGTTTTGATCTGTTATTGCTTAAAGTGGGGAAGTGGGAATTTTGCAGCATCATTAGCTAGACCCAGAAACTTTAACATTAGATATCCCACTGTCTTCTGATAATAGTGCAAATCTTTAGACCAACGTTAAAAAAACCCGGCATTCTAAATTATTTTTCTGGAAAATCCATAACAAAACCAGCCATGCCCCTCAAATACCAGCCAGGTGGTAACCCTAAGGGATGGACAAGTAAAAGCAAATAAGGATTGTATATGTAGATTCTAAGAGAACAGAGACAGTGAACAACTAGCCTAACCCAATTTACATGATGAGGCATTACTCAAAAAGAGAATTTCTATTTGTAAGAGTTAGGACTAATCATGCACAGAAGTATTCAAGGGGTCAGGGTCCTGAATAAATACAGAGACACACATAAATGCAGCTACTTCTGAGATAGGAGGATGGCAATGGAGCCGCATATTGTAGGGTATAAAGAGAATTTCCAACCAAGCACACTAGGTTTCCTCCAAAAGATCCACATACACCATGACCAGGTAGTACAAGGAGATCAACCAGAAACTCTGTGTTCTAAGGAGTCTAGGCATTTTTAAACCCACAGCTGAGAGCATCTCCATATGTATATTGTATACATGTATGCACAAGACATATTGTCAACTGTAAACATTCAAAAATCATGAGATCCCTAAAAATCATGAGATTTTAAAAAATAATAAATGTGAGTTCTTTTTACTTATTTTCTGTTTTTAGAGCGGCTTCGGTGTGCTTGTGTCACATTTGCAAAATTTTCTGTGCAGCCACAAGGACTACAAACTTACTTTGTCTAAAAAAACTCCAAAAGCTGAAATTCTTATAAATTCACCCACATCCAGGAGCTGGGACTGTATGTAAAACCCCAAATATCACAAGAGCTGGCAGAACCAAAAGCATTTACACTTTCTCAAACCGGCTGCAGGATCTTGGTTTATTTATTATTAATTATTATTATTTAATATTTGTATTATGGTAGTGGCTAGGAGCTCTATTGTGCTAGGTTCTATACAAAAAGAACAAAAATGCAGTCCTGCCCCACGGAAGATGGCTGGTTTAACTCTGCAACTGGAAAAACATTCAGTTTGTGCATTCAACCACTAAGGTAAATGTCTGAGATAAAATATCCTGGGCCCATAATCCCAAAAAGAGCTAGTCAGAATTTCTCTCTCTGTCAGGCCAAATGCATAATTCTTGCCTTTGCTAGTGCTCTGGATATGTAGGACAATTTCATATAGCTCATGCCACCTGATGACATGAGGTGTCTAAAGAGAGAGAGAGAGTTGTCATCTGGGTGTTTCATCCATTAGCTTCCACACACATAGAGCAAAAATTGGGGAAAGCCCAGTGCAAATTTCAGGCTCAAAGCTCAGAGAATAGAACATGCATTGCATAGATAAGCATCCCCCTTCCCCCCACCCCCTCTCATCTTTTGTTTTGTTTTCAAAGCTGGAACCACTATAAAATAGTTGACCGTATCCAAAAAGCATTCTAGGTATTGGCATACAAATGATCAGAGAGATCTTTGTAACAGACCCCCTGGCATAACCCATATCTGCAGCCTCCTTTACCATGTTAAGATCCTGCCTTGGGGGGAAGAGTACAGAAAATATAGTTATGAACTGCTTGGTGTATATGAATACCATTGGACGATATCAAGTGTTCATCTGTGTGCCACAAGCCTGCTAGTGCTAACTGATTCTCTTCTTGCTCAAGTCTCAGATACCTGGGTTTTTGAACCAGATGGGTCAGGCTCCTAGCCCCACTCTCACTGCAAGCTGTGCTGAGGCCAAGGGTCTAACCCAAATACTTTAATAATATTTTGTTCTTCTAAAGGACCCTTCGTCTGATGCTTGCAAAATGTTTTTCTACACACGTTAATTAATGACAGGGCAAAACATCCTTCAGTGACTTGAAGTAAAGGTCAACAGATGACAAAACTATTACAGTGAAACCTCGATTTAACGGACTAATTCGGGCGAGGGGGTGTCCGTTAAATCCGAAAGTCCGTTATTTAATAATTTTTTAAAATTATTAAATAACAGGACTTTCAGATTTAACGGACACCCCCTCCCCCGAATTAGTCCGTTATATCAAGGTTTTACCGTCAACCCGCCCGCCCGGGTCCCGGCTGCTGGGACCCGGCGGCAGTTAGCAGCCCGCCTGCCGGGGTCCCCGGCTGCTGGGACCCGGGCGGGAGCTGTCAGCCCGCCCGCCCCCGGCTCAAACCGCGGCGGCCGCTGCGAGTGGGCAGAGAGCCTGCAGGGTCCCGGGTCCCGGGACCCTCCAAGGAGGGTGAATGGTGCTGGGAGCCGGGCAGCAGCCCATCCCCGGCTCAAACGGCGGCGGCGGCGGCGCGCGGGCTCAGAGCCCGCAGGGTCCCGGCTCCCGGGACCCTCCAAGGAGGATGAATGACGTTGGGGGCCAGGTGGCAGCCCGCCCCCGGCTCAAAAGCGCGGCGGCCGCTGTGCGCGGGCAGAGAGCCCGCAGGGTCCCGGCTCCCGGGACCCTCCAAGGAGGGTGAATGGTGCTGGGAGCCGGGCAGCAGCCCGCCCCCGGCTCAAACAGCAGCGGCTGCGGTGCGCGGGCTCAGAGCCCGCAGGGTCCTGGCTCCCGAGACCCTCCAAGGAGGGTGAACGCTGCCGGGGGCCAGGCGGCAGCCCGCCCCCGGATCAAACCGCGGCGGCTGCTGCGCGCGCGGGCTGACAGCCGCAGGGTCCCGGCTCCAGGGACCCTCCAAGGAGGGTGAACGCTGCCGGGGGCCAGGCGGCAGCCCGCCCCCGGATCAAACTGCGCGCGGGCTGACAGCCGCAGGGTCCCGGCTCCAGGGACCCTCCAAGGAGGGTGAACGCTGCCGGGGGTCAGGCGGCAGCCCGCCCCCGGATCAAAGCGCGGCGGCTGACAGCCGCAGGGTCCCGGCTCCCGGGGCCCTCCACATAGCCAGCATGGTTCCGGGGGCCGGGCAACAGCCCGCCCCCTGGCTCAAACCCCGGTGGAACCCTCCACAAACGGATTTCGGATGCATCAGACTTTCTGAAAAAATTTGTCCGTTGCATCCGAAGTCCGTTAAATGGAGGTCCGTTAAATCGAGGTTTCACTGTACAAGATCTACAGTCCAAGAAAGTCGCAGTTAATCAGTCAATAAAGAAGCATTCAAAAATGTAAACAATTGCTTAAAGGAAAACTAATGATCTGAACACTAGACAGTTAAAAAAAATGCATTGGGGACTCTCTGTCTCCCTGCCAAGTATTGTGGCTGTACAAGCAAGTTTCCATACTTTCAATATTTTTTCTCTCCTGTTACTATGTGACACCCACACAAACAACAGGCACAAAGTGCTGTAATATGGTGCACAGAGTAAACAATATGAAAAGGATAAAGAGTTTTTTTCCCTGTCGTCTCTTTCAGTTACTATCATCTTTGCTCTTACTTGCACAATTTAATAAATATTCAGGCAGAAGTGTAATTTTAAGTCAACTGTGTCCCTCTGACGGGATTTAAATAAATACTATGAGATTTTTATTGTTCAAAATTTCTTTTTAAAAATTTAATTTACATTAGATACTCAGAGAACTTTTGCTATTGTTAATAGCATGGCAATGCCCAAAGGGCTCAATGAGAACACAGCAAAAGTCTCTGTCTCAAAGAGTTTATAAGCTAAACAAACCACAACTGTGACCTAGTATTCTTTATGCTCAGAAGCCAGCCACAACCCATTCCAGTGATTGCAGGTATTGGATAGCTGAGTAAACGGAGTCGAGATGGGAATTTATTGATTTTTTGTTGTTGTTGGAAAATACCGATTCACTTAAACCTTTTTTTTGTTTGTTTTTGGCTGACATATTGGTTTTGATTAAACTTTCCGTTGGTCCAGTATGCAATTTCTGGGCAGCAGGACAGAGGAAAGACACCCCTTGCCCTCCATCCCAGATTAGTCAATAGCTTGGTGATTAAGGCTCTAACCTGGGATGCAGGAGGCTCAGGAGCAGGGACCTGAACGTGGGTCTCGGACATCCTAGGGGACTGCCCTGAGGGAGGAGAGTTTCTCGTGTTTTTTCACAAACAAATTGTAAAGGTTTCTGTGTCATTTCAGATCAGAATGAAAACATATTGCAAAACCTCTAAATGTTTTGTGAAATGGAATTTCTGTTTTCTTGCCAGCCCTGTTAGGAGCAGGGAAACACGTGGTCTTGCTTAGTGGTCAGAGCCAGAGTCAATGGGGGTGGAGCCAGAGTCAGGACCAGAAACTGAAGTTGAGGATCAGGGTCAGGTACCAAATGCCAGAGCCAAGGATTGAGCCAGAGTCAGAAATGTTCAGTCAGGACTGGTAGCTGATGGTCAAAAGCAAAGTGAAAGGGCAGGAATGGGAGACAGGCCAGGATCAGGGATGAGCAGGAACCAGACGGGAGTTAGGAATGAAGAGCACATCAGGAGCACAACAGGCATCAGGAACTCGGAGGGATCAGGATTGCAGGAAGCAGGCAAGAGCAGGGTCCAATGTGGCCACAGTAGAAAGTCTGCACAGTTGCTCAGCGAGCCCACCCAGCTCACTTCCTAGCTTAAGGAGTGGGTGTTACAGGTCTGGGTGCTCCACTAGAATTTCCTGTGGGGCCAGAGTTTCCAGGTTTAGTGACGTGAGATGCTCCTTTGGCAATGTCTTGGTGGTGACAAGGGGGCGTCAGATCCAGGACCTCCACAGCCGCAGGCTCTAGACCTGCACCCTTGAATGCTTACAATGCTCTGAGGCACAGAGGACTTAAGCAGTCATAGAGCAAGTCAGTGCACAGCCACGTATAGAACTCAGGAGTCAGACCTAACTCTCAGCCAACTGCTCCAAACACAAGAGCATAGTCCCCATCATTCCTTTTTTGCTGTCTGCATATTCTTTAAAATCATTCCCCCCTCTCTGCCAGGAGACATGCTTCCATTGGCAGAGCTCCCTCAATGCCATGCAGTAGAGTCCTTAGAAGGAGAGTACAGCAAGGGTAAATGCTGCTTCCATAAGCATTTGTTCCCGATTGGATCTCTGCTGATATATCATGGGGTCACTAGAGGTAGTCCCTGAGGAACAGCAGGTGTCCTGCTCCCAGCACCTCCAGGAGGCCCCAATATCCATAAAACTCCCACAGAAGAGCTTCTGTGGGGTCCCTTGGAGAAAAGGGTTGATGCCAAAAAACTATGAGTTCATTCTTTTGCAGCCCCCCAACAAGGATTCACAGGGACTGGAATTTCTGTGGAACTGCTTGTGGAAGCAGCGGGGACAATCCAGCCCTAAATGATTAGCACTTCCCAGCAATGTTTTTGATCATTTAGGGCCCATTGAAGTCAGCAGCTAACCTCAGATCCCTCTGCTGCCATTTTGAAATTTAGGGCCTGATCCTAAGTGTGTGAGAGGGGGAGCGAGGCTATCGTCTCCCGACTTCATAACACAACTGCCTAATGATCAGGCTGGCTTTCACACCACCTCTGCAGTACAGGCTATCTCCCAGAGGCAACATACAGTATGCACAGGCATCACAATCTTGACAAATCAGACTCCAGAGCAAATGGGGAGGAATTTGAGAGGCAGCAATTCATGTTCACTGCACGTAAACTCTGCCAAAAGAAAGAAGGGGGGTGTAGACAGGAAGGGGGAGAAATGACCCATGTTTTCCTTGGTGGACAGGCTCTGCACAGTTTTCTCCTGACTGGAATACACTTGTATTTGCTTTGGTAGTGAAAACAAGGAGAAAGAGCAACCAATGTAATACTTTGAGCAAACTCTCCTCTTATGTTGGACTTACTATTTTAAAGGAAACATCACCCATTTAAAAGCACCAGAGCTTTACCACCGCTAAATTCCAACTGGATTAATGCATTTTTCAGGCCAGGAGATATATGTTGATTTTGACTGACTGTCCAATTCACTGCTCTGCAGAAACTATTCCTGAAGGCATTCTGCGCCAAAAAAAGTAAAATTCTGCACCAAAAAATATATATAAAATTTTGCACACAATATTTTAAAATTCTGCACATTTTATTTGTCAAATAAATGTGGAGCCTCCAGCATGGCTTTGGGGAACACAGGCCACTGGCTGCACAGAGGTGAGAGATCACTGTGCAGCCTCCACCCCCACCCCCGGGACACGGACTCAGCGGTGAGGCTGCACCCAACCCTGACATAGTTCAAGGACCAGACCTGCCCCTCCATGCCCGGTGCACCAGGCGTGGGCAGGCAGGCTCAGCAAGGCAAGATCCCAAGTGTGGAAGGGCTTAGTGTGGGTGGATCCAGAGGTGGGTTGAGAGGGTTCTGTGTGGGGCAATCTGGGTGTGGGAGACTCAGTGGGGGATTTGGGGGTGGAGGGGATCTGGATGCACAGGGGTTTGTTGGGGGGGGAGTTGGGTGCAACAGTAACAGGACTCAGCAGGGAGGGGCCAGGTGAAGGCGGTTGGGGCTTTGGGTGGGGAGGAAATCTGGATGTGGGAGGGATACAGTTCAGCAGGGAGTTTTGGGTGTGGGGGACTCAGTGGGGAGTCCAAATGCTGGAGGAGTAGGGCTCAGTGGGTCAGAGATCCAGGTGCAACTGGATGGGGCTCCGTGGGGTGGGGATCTGGGTGCAGATGGCTCATCAGGATGGTCCAGGTGCAGAGGGAGTGGGGTTCATCAGGGGGATTCTGAGTGTGGGTGGGTGGGAGGGAGAGGCTTAGTGGGAGGGTCTTCCCCCACTCTTCTCAGCCCTGTGTGTATTTTTTCCCTGCACCAGGGACAAATGAGGGTGAAAATGACAAATGGAACAAGCTTCTGTGTGAGTGAGCTAACGCTGCTTAAAGTCTTAATTCATGTAGGGCTCAATCCTACAAGGTGCCAAGTGCCCTTGTCTCTTATTGACTTCCCCGGCAGCTGGGGAGTGCTCATCATTTCTCTCAGGATTGGGGCTCTGTGTTGAACAATGCCTGGCAAGGGTGAGACGGATGGCTCTGTCGCCGCAGGGGCTCTTGTAGGCAGTGGTAGCTGGCACCAGCCGGTGCAGCAACTTACACAAGTCAGCATTAGGGTTGCAGAAAGCCATTCTCACTGTTCAGTGATACTGTAAATTTCAGTAGCATCTGGATGAGAAATTTCACCCCTGCTGGTTTGCAGAATAATCATCACCTCTCTCTCCAGCCCCTCCCTTTAAAAACAAGTTTGCAACAAGGAGAATGCAGTAGATCTGAACATATGCCTTGATTTTATTAGTGACTATGTATATTAATGACTTCTGCCTCTCCCCCGCTCTCCCCTCCAACTCCCTGGCTTCCTTTCCCTCTCCCTCCCGATTCTTTTTTCTATATGCTGTTTGCCTGGCAAGCCACAGAGAAGGCAATCCAGTTTAAAGATTAAAACTGAGCCCTGGACATCCATCAAAATTCCCAGGGGAGCAGCTTATGGCAAGACGCTGCAGACGCTCAAAGGAAGCAGAATTCCCCCTCCTCTCCCAGAGCAGGTGGCCAGCTTGTGAGACATGACACAGCTTCTAATCACAGCAGGGGGCTGACATTAACCTGCAGTTGTGGGGGCCTGTGCTAAGCCCCATCAGAAAGGGCTTGGCTGTGCAGGAGGGGCACAAGCACAACCCAAACTAATACAAGAGAAAACGATCACTAATGCATCCTACTAATTAGTATTATTCATTATTTCTGTAGTGCTGCAGCATTCAAATCCCAGCTTCCCTGCAGCAGGTTGGCCCTGTGGGGTTCATTCCATTGAAGAACATGGAGTTCTCCTCCTCCAAAGACACCCGTCCTGCAGAAGGGTGTTGTGGGGGGGATTGGAAAGGTGGCATGGCATATAGCAGTTTGAATTTAATGCAGAAGTGGCTCCTGAGCAACCACAGGAATTCAGGGAAGGGTAGGAACCTGGAGGACACAGCGCGGCAGGCAAAAAATGGAAAGAACTAAGATAATATATTGACATTTCCTTTAGTTTGAGGGGACCGGCAGTTCTCTCCCCTTCCTGAGAATCCTCTAGGATCACCCAGTTCTCACACCCTTAATAGCCACCCTACCCCATGTCAAAGCACACCAGTATTCAGCTGGAGACCTTGATGCATCTGCCAGCGGGTGTCACTAGAGAGCAGAGTGAGAGAAACTATCTCCCACCAGAGGTTGAGCATGCTGACCGTAGTGCTGCCAATGTTTGTGCCCCCCGCCCCCTTGCGCCCCCTGTCTTGGGATTTGATCTCTGGACCCCCACATGGTGGTGCCGTTAGACAACCCAGGCTCACTCTTACTAAATGCTTATTTCTGGAATATTCCATTCAGCAGTGACTGGACCTGAATCAGAGAGGAGCTGAACCCTAAGTTCCCACTAATAGCTTTGGGATCACAGGCCCTCAGGATCAGGCCCTACATTTTACATAGCTGGGCTTGAGCATGCACAACGTCCCTATACGTTTAAAATTAGACTCCCCGGGATGCCTTTTGTCCAATCAAAAGATAATGTTGCTATCACATGATCCCTCCATGAAACCACTGCACTACTGAATGAGTAAAGACAGCCCCACAATTCTCCCTCCCCATGCCCTTTGTTCTATTTTAGTCAATAACCAACACTTTCCCTAGGGTTCAGTCCCCAGACTCCACCAGAAACCCCAACTGTCTTTTCAGTTCCCCTCTTCTCTGTAGTACCCTTCATAGTAAAGAGGAGACAGGATTCACTTATACCTAGGCTTGGAAGGATTAGATTTTTATCAGTAAATGTTGGTAAACATCAATGATGTCACCATCCTCACAAACGGACAAAAAAATATTTCCATCAATGACAGTCGAAATTTACAGACAGGCAAAGTAAGAAATATCCTCCTTGAGAACTGATTAGAGTCAAAGTCCCATGACTTAGACTTATGAATTAGGCTTGTTATGAATGGACTAGCAAATTAATAGTAAAAATGGGTATGGATTGTTGATTGATTTAAGGGCATTTACTTTGTATATTTTTACGGGTGATGTTGACGATTTGTGTGTTAATGTTTTATAAAGCTTTACGTTTTTGAATTGCAACATTACTGTCATTAAATAATTTTGACCCCCCTATTTTCTGCAAATGTGAAAATTTAAATAAATAAAAATCTGAAAAGTATTTAAATAAACACTGTAAGTATCTGCCAACTATAAAAAAAATGAATTCTGTCAAGCCGACTTATACTGGACACAACAAGGATTTTTCCCATAATACTAGGAGCCTTAGCTAAACTAAAAGATCATTCCTTTAAAACAGATCAAAAGAAACATTAAAAAATATGATACAATACATAGTTAATACATGGAATTCACTGCTGCAGGATAACATACAATCATGCCAAAGAGCTCTAGGCCGCTGTAAATTCAGCGGACACGCAGCGTTCTTCTCTGTGTCCACCGAAATGCCGCAGACAGCGGAAGCTTTCACTTCAGCGGCTTTTTGGCAGACACACTCCCGCATCTGGAGCTGCCGCCGAAATGCCGCCAAAGCCGTTGGCAGCTCACGACCCCCCTGGAATTGCCCTGCGACTCCCAGTTTGAGAACCATTGCATTAGCACGTTCTGGCTGTTGCCCTCCCAACACTTCCTCTGTATTGACATGTGCTGCTTGCTGTTCTTTCCGGGCCTGTTCATACCCCTTCGATCCCCATCCCCTTCCAAGCTTTCCATGTATAATATGTCACTAGCACTGAGTTTGTTTGTCTTGTTTGTGACAAAAATCATCCCGGACACTCTCTCTGTGTTCTCTGCACCAACTTAACGCTGCTGATGGCTTCCTCCTGTTCAGTGCAGACTCTTGACAACGTGCACCTTACCAGAGGCTCTCCAATTTGGGATAGCTCTGCAGGGAAGTCCTTGAATTCAGTGCTGATTCTTCACTTGCTTGCTGTTTCATTATATTTTTGGCCAGTAATGCTGCCTGCCTACCTTCTCTAGTTAGAGGAAGCTGTTACGTTTTCTACTGCCGAGTACAGCAGCCCCCCATCCTGATACTCCTGTTTTATCTGAGCCATCGGCAGCAGATGTGGAGGGAGCCATTGTTTCCTGTTACATTCCCTTACTTCTGAGAGCGGTATTCCAGGTCAGGCCCAGGGGCCTCAACAGCATGTGTCACCCCCCAGCACCAGTCATGAAGCTGAAGTAGCCGATAGGAGGCAGCAAGTACTGATTCAGAACTAGGACTGCAGTCTGCACTGGCTCCAGCCAACCATTAAGGGCTGCAATGGATGCTTGCTTCCTCCAACCATTCAAGGGGGTGGGAGAGGAGGCGCATGAGAGCAGAAGCTAGGGCAGCAGGAATTGGGCTGGTGATCAGGGGTTGAATGTGGGGGACAAGGATCTTGCGGGGACAGGAAGGAGAAAGATTCCACAGATGTAAGACATGGGTTGTAGTAGGGGAGCAGGAGCACAGCTGAAAACGCAGGAGGTGTGTGTGTGTGTGTGTGTACGCAAGTGTGCTTGTGGACCCTAGAGATTTACAAACTGACATTATAGTGTGCGGGGCAGAGAGGCATTATAGTGGGGTGGGAGGAAGAGGGTTGTATGTCAGGGATGGTGCTGGAAGGAGGCATTTCAATGATTGAGTCTGCCCAGCAAGCAGCACCCCCTAGGTATTTCTTGCACTAAAAAATTGGTAGGCGCAGCTCTGCTAATCCGGAGTATGAAAACGCCTTTCCCAGCCGGAATGGCAGTTTCTAGTATTGTCAACTTTTTTGATTCCGTTGGGGTCTCACCATATTTTTCCTTAAAGCCCTTTAAGTCATGTGACTGCGTGAGGACCTCCTCAGCATTCATTTAACAAAGAAACAAACAAGTACATTTCTAGTGTTCATGATTATGAATAAAAACTGGAAAACATGAACCTTAAAAGTTCAGAAACCAGAAGGCAAATAAAAAGAGCCCAACATTTATTATTATTATTTTTTTAAATCTGCATTATTTTTATTCCAATCTCATGATTTTAGGGCCTGACACATGCTCTTTGAATGCTTGGAATTGGCAGTATCGGTGTTCCAGGGCACGTAAGCCGACCACCACATTCCACTTCTAATATATCTTTCAGTACATCCAGGTGCATTCCGGATCTCTTTCTGCAGTCACAAGATCAACCTAGATCAGGGTTCAGCAACCTTTCAGACGTGGTGTGCCGAGTCTTCATTTATTCACTCTAATTTAAGGTTTTGCGTGCCAGTAATACATTTTGACATTTTTAGAAGCTCTCTTTCTATAAGTCTTTAATATAGAACTAAACTATTGTTGTATGCAAAGTAAATAAGGTTTCTAAAATGTTTAAGAAGCTTCATTTAAAATTAAATGAAAATGCAGAGCCCCCCGGAACGATGGCCAGGACCTGGGCAGAGTGAGTGCCACTGAAAATCAGCGTATGTGCTGCCTTTGGCGCACATGCCATAGGTTGCCTATCCCTGACCTAGATGGACAGGTCGCAAAATACCTTAATGTTCTGGAAAGACAAGTGGTGCAATAAGGGGCCTGACAGATCTCAGCTCACTTCTGACTGGGGTCCTGCCAGCTCCTGTGACTAAACAAACTAAACATGGACATGGGGTATCAGTCGGCTAAAACGGGTGCTTCTGGATTTCCACTACAATAGCTCAACTCCCTCACAGGGCTAAAGGGTGACGCCAAATTCATAAATCAGAGGGCATCTGTCCATTTCCTCTTAATTACATGCACAATGGAGAATGTAAAGAGAGGCTGAGTCTTTTGCTCAGCGTCATGTCTTTTCCCCTTTCAGCTGAATGGAAACACATGTTATTGGATGCAAATCTGTGTAAAAGAATCATGGCTATTTCCCAACTGAAGGAAAGGAAAGTCACTGCTGGACCCTGACTTGCAGCAGCAAGCCAGCCTGGCCTTAAGAGCCAAGCACTCCAGTTATATTTTCCAGCCTCTCAACCCCGTCTCCAGGAAGGGAACCTGGATGTTTGGTTTTTGTTTCTTCCTCCCATTTCCTCCATCCATCCATAGCAACTGCTCCCTAGCTGAGAAGGTTTAACAACTGTCGGGATGCATCTCCCATCTCTTAGGCAGGGGTAACAGTGGAAACTCTGTCCAGATTCCACAATAGGCCATCACCCTTAGCAAAGCACACTCAGGAGATGCAGGCTGAGAAGTCAGACAGACAGTGTGCTTCCAAGGCTGCAGAGCAGGAACTTGGCATTCTGTTAAGAACTAAGCCTTCCTTGTCAGGATGATTCTGTACAGGGGCTAGATCGATACAGGCCTTAGACTTTTCACTTCTGAGAACTCAGCTGGAAAATCTTGGCTAGGCCGTAAGTGAAATGAGTTTGCCAGGTCTTATACCATTCCTATTGTGTGTTTGTCTGCATCACAAAACCCTTTTGTGCTTTGATACAATTTGTAATGATCAGACATTTTGCTCAAGCGGAGTCCAGGGTGGAACAGCAGAGGTGTACAATAGCAGAGCAGGTAAGTTGTCAGGCCTGAGTGGTGATGACAAAGTTGTTTCGTTGGCCCTGGATAAGAACAGGCGCAATGTTGCTGGTCAGGATTGAGATGCATTGGCAAAACTATATTTGGGAAGCTTGCAGTGCACCTCCTTACAGCATTTCTGGCTCTAACCAGCATTTTTAGCTTGCCACAGAAACACCAAACCCACCCATAAAATTAAAAAAGGAATCAGTCAATGCTACTCGGCATCACCCTTTACAAAGCAGATGAAGCACAGTTTAATTTCAGATTCTCTCAGTTGATACTATCCATCAGTGCACTGACTGCTCAGATAGGCAGCCCTTTGCCATGCTGACAGGCGCAGCATAAGACTCTAAAGGGAAATTTGCCAGTCTCCTTCAATATTTCACACAGTAAAGTCACTAGCCCATTCTCCAGCTAGAGGAGGATTGTTCCCTTCACTGTATTCTCAAGTGCTTTGTCTAGTCTGTCCCAGGCAATCAGGTTTGTTCCTCTTTCTTTAGGAGATGATTCCACAGCTCAACTTCATTGTTAAGATATTAACAAGCCCTCATATTCAGGGCTTGATTCTTCAATCACTTGCACATTGCAACACCATTGACTTCAGTGGGGTTGTTCCTGATTTATAGGAGAGTATGGGAGGAGAAAAACAGGCTCCCAGTCCAGACCACATTTTCATGTACTGTTTCACTCTGCTACTGTTATATCTTCTTGTATCTGCCACACCTAAACAAATATTTTCCATTATGCTGATAATTATTCCTTTGTATGGTTCAATTAGCTCCACTCCACCTACTGAGCTGCATTCATGACTGTAATCACACCACTGAAACGTATGGAGTGACATCAGGGATAAATTTGTCCCATTAAATTCTTTTAATCTTTCCTCAGATCAATATCTCTAACCCTTTAATCACATTTCCTGCTCTTCTTGGAATTCTCTGCAATTTGTCAATATCTCTCTGGTACTGAGGCACTCACAACTGAATGCATGTTGTAGGTTTAGTCCCAAAAGTGCCATACCAAAAGGAAAACCATATCTCCACTTTGGTTTGAAGCCCAAAATCTCATCTCACTGGACTTTTTGCACACCATGTCACTGTGGAAGGTTGTAAGCAGTTTGCTCTCAGCCATCATCCATAGAATTTTCTTGGCATTAGTGTCTTCTACATACACAACATCTGTATTTGGATTATTTCCCCCTCCCTGTTGTCCTTGCCTTTTTCCAAGTTGAATCTCATTTTGCTGTTTCTTGCCCATATTTCTCACCTCTCTCTAACCCTCTGTATCATTGCCCTCTCTTTTCTGGTGTTCAAAACACATCCCCGTTTACTGTCATCTGCAAATGTAATTAATGTACTATTGCTCTCTTCCAGCTCATTAATAACAGTTTAAAACAAAACTGCCTCTAGCACTGATGCCTGCAGTTTCCCACTGGACACCTCCCCCAGCTCAATACATCGCCATGTTGTCATTATTCTTTACAGCCAGTTCTCACTGAGGCACGTATCCAAGCCAATGTCACAGTGCTCGTATTCAAGCCAATATGATCCAACTTTTCCAGTAAGATTTTGCGAGGCAATGCACACACCTCTCCTGACCTTTGCCTGAAGTAAATCAAACCACACTAAAATTATGTGAAAGACAACAGACTTCTACCATAAATGGAATTTTTTAGCATGACAGTGGGGTTGGAGCAAAGGGCCAGGAGTTTCTCCCATGAGCTTGGACACCCCATTCTAGTCTTAGCAATGCTAGTATAATTCCCCTTTAATGTTTTGGGTTTGTTCCGATCAAAGGAAAATGTCAGGGCAGCATTGTACAGTGGGTAGTGCATGGAACTAGAAATCAGGAGATTGGGTTCCATTCTGACTCTGCCACTTACTTTCTGTAATTTTGAGGAATTTGCTTAGCCAGCCATGCCTCAGTTTAGCTTTCTGTAAAATGGGCAATAATGGCACTTTTGTACAGTGTTCTGAGATATAGAAATTATAGGTGCTAACATATGCAGTATTATAACATGTTTTCTCACTCCATGCTCCTTTGGTATTCTCCTCTTCCACTAAATTAAACTCCTTCCAACTCTGTTGTCTTTCTGAACGGGGTATGTGAGTGGAGACCCCAACATCGCCAATTAGATCTGATGTGACTGTGCAGGGGGATAGCAACTGCCACAGAAACTCTGTGGGTTCCAAGAGGTTTGGGATGTATTCAAGGAGCTGATTCCCTTGCTGGTGTGACATTGAACCCAAACAGTAAAGGGGAAACTCCACTAATGGGAAAAACGCGGGAGCCAAACCCCAAGGCCAGTTCTCCAGGAAACCAAATCCCCACCCCACATAATCAACTTGTTGGTGTCTCAGTGTGCAACACTGACCTCTACTGGAGGCAGACTGGAGCTGACTTTACAGTTAATGGAGGGCTGGTTCCCTCCCTTCTGTCTTGCTCAGCTCACCTAGCCACATGTGATCCTCCGATCAATGTCCCAATCTGTGAATCCTCAGTGCAGGGCTATGAACCACTCAGTTCTGCTTTTACAAGGCTGGGTCTGCCCGTGACACAACTAATCAGTGTCCTGCCTGCAGCATATGTATCAGTGCAGAGAGGAGAGTGGAATAGTGTTGATCAGAGGCTCTGTAGTTTTGGGACCTGCGTTGCCTCAATGCAGGTGGCTGTACAGGAATGTGGGCATTGTGGGGTAGGGAGAATACTCTTACTGTCCCAAAAAACAGGCCAGAACACCACTGCAGACATTGCCTTGCAGGAGGAGATAGACTGAGTGGAGGTGACATGGGACAGGTCGAAAAGCAGCCATTATAGGACTGGCTCTGCAAGAGGAGAGAAGTCTTGTTAGTCAGTGGGGCAAGGAAGATCCTGAGCCACTAACTAGGGCTCCTCTGTATCTTGTCACAAGGCTTGGGTCTTGACAGATGCCTGCCTGCCAGCAAAACCAAGTGTGCAGAGAGAACTCTAAGCACTGATCACGACTGCCAGACTGTATCAGCCAACCACCAAACAAAGGAGTTCCCGCTACTAGCTGCATCAGGAGAACTGCCCAGAAAACTCACTAGGTAGCCTCCTCTGAGCTGTAAGTGCTATCCCTGATGCTCCATGCAGTTTGACAATCCTGGTGTCTGTCTAAATGATATTGCACAAACTTCCCAAACTCACCTGGGCATGTCCAGTAACTTCAACTGCAAGCAGTAAGCCCAGCAAGAGAGAGGCCAGGGATGGGACTAAGGAACTGCCCCCCGTCCATAGGAAAGGTTCCATTGTGGGATTTGTACTGCACTTTCCTAACACACCCCATCTTCCTCTAGTAAAGCAAAATGACAGAAGGCGCAGAGAGCTGTCACATCAGAACCCATCCAGTTTTCTCCTGCCGACAGCTCTTCTCCCACTTGCCTCTTGCTGTTTCTAATGCTCCCTGGTGTTGTGTGATAGATCAAGGAACCTAGGGAGGGTCAGATTAATAGGCTCAGTGAGGAACTGTGGGATGTGTGGGATTTCTCCAATTTCTAATTAAAAGCACCTGGGATTGGGAGTCTCAAATGCAGCTCTGGAAGGAGTCAACCTTAGCAAGGGACTTGCATTCCTCAACCATCTGGGCACAATGAAACTGAAACAGTGGAGTGGTTTTGCTTAGAGATTGACTGGTTGCCTCAGTGGATGTTTAGCAAAAACGAAGGCCAACCTTGGATGCATCTGCTTTTCTGAAAGATGAACTCATCCCAATCCTACAGACAAGGAATCTTGAACTGGGTGGTAGCTGGTTCTTGAAACAGCTTTGCAGATTTCTGTAAGCTTTCTTCACTCTCTCAGGTCAAGAAGCACCATTTGCCCATCCTAAACCATTTGCTTCATATTTAACCTAATGTACACAAGGGACACATTTAGTAACTGGAAATCCATCCATTTGCAGACCATTCCTTTGCACCCATGCCCTTCCTGCCCTCTGTAAAGTGATCAACTCCCTGGCTGTTAATTTTTTTTGTCACGTTTTGGGTTTCATGGAACTTTTTACAGTTCCTCAGAATGTTTCCCTCCCTGCCTTTTCCTCTTTAATTAAAACTATTGTTTTTCTGGGGAAATTTAATTGAAAGAACATGCATTTCTAACTGCCTCTTCTTTGGAAGAAATAAAGAACCTTCATACTTGTGCTGCTTCTAAGACAAACAGGGGAATACAGTAAAATCACAACAGGATCCAAAACAAAGCCTTATATTCAGACCCTGATGTAAATATAGCCAAAACATTGTGATGCTTGAAATCTAGCTCCATAGTTTGCACTTGATTCTAATCTCTGAGTCAACAATTGCAGCAGCTCTTTCTTTGTAACTTCAGGGCAAGGACATACTCAATTGCAGGTTTTTTATAGTTGGTGAAATCAGTACAAACAGCAAAAAAATTGTATATGTTTGTCAAAGAAGATATAAATAAAGGAGATGGCAAAATGTATAAATGCGTTTGGATTTCAAACACCCAAAAAGTTCTAGAGTATTCAGAATATTCTGGGTTTTAGTTCAAAGCTTGTCTTTAACAAGCATTTGCAAAGACTCTATGTGCAATTATTTTTCAGTAACAAAAAATATGTGCACCACTGTCCTCTACAGGATGAAATCAGAATTGCTCAACTATGTGTCATAACGCTATACTGTTAACAATGACTCATCTCTAGCTCAAGTGGCTAGGGTTTGACATTTTGGAGCAAGAGAAATTTAGTTTCTCTCTACTGCTGCTCTAAAGTTTTCTGAATCATGAATTACCAAGTTTCTAGATGTACATGGATTTGATCTTTCAGCTCTAAAGACTGCACTTCAAGATACTCTACAGACTGTGTAATGTGTACCAATATGTTGGGGGCTGATGAACTCTTTTAGAGATGTGACAAAGAGTCCCGTGGCACCTTAAAGACTAACTAAAGTACAGTAAACCCTCGATTTAACGGACTTCGGATGCAACGGACAAAATTTCTGAGCAAGTCTGATGCATTCCTGATCCATTTCTGGCGTGCTGGCTGCCTGCTCCCGGCTGCCGCCCGGGTCACAGCAGCGGGCGGACTGGCTGCCGGCTCCTGGCTGCTGCCCGGGTCCACACACCGGGCGGGCGGGCTGCCGGCTCCCGCCCGAGTCCCGCCAGCGGGCGGGCTGCAGAGCTGCCGCCCCGACCCTGTGCCAGGCGGGCTGCTGCTCCGACAGCTCATCTTTTTTTAATTATTAAATAACAGACTTTTTGATTTAACGGACACCCCCTCGCCCGAATTAGTCCGTTAAATGGAGGTTTTACTGTATTGAAGCATAAGCTTTCATGGGCTAATACCCACTTCATCGGATGCATCCACAGGACTCGTTGACACTTCTACAATTCCAGACTCACATGGCTACCTCTCTGATTCTTTTAGAGATGCAGCTGTCTCTGCAGTGGAACAATACCAGTGTCAACATAACACAACGGTTTAGATCAGGAACTGAATGATGATTTATCCAGTTCAGTCTACAAGTGAGAATTTAGGTGGGAAGAATGCATTAAACTGAGTTGGACTTTAGCCCAAACATCAGACGCCAAGACTGGTGGAAAGAGCACTGGACTACGACTCAAGAGACCTCAGTTCTAGTCACAGCTCTGCCACTGCCTGTTGACTGACTTTGGGCAAGTCAAGTCTCACTTTCCTCATCTGTACAAAGGAGATAATGATACCAAAAAGGAATGGATCACTTAATGATTACCTGTTCTGTTCATTCCTTCTGGGGCACCTGGCATTAGCCCCTGTTGCAAGACAGGATACTGGGCTAGATGGATCTTTGGTCTGACCCAGTATGGTCATTCCAATAGTCTTCCTCCTTTGGAAAGTGCTTTGAGTTCTACTGATGAAGAGGACTGCATAAGAGCTAGATAGGGTTACCAGATGTCCCTATTTTATAGGGACAGTCCTGACATTCAGGACTTTTTCTTATATAGGTTCCTATTACCCTCCCATCCCCGTCCTGATTTTTCACACTTGCTATCTGGTCTCTCTAGAGCTAGGAGTCCATTATTATTATTGTTTAAATGTACCACAAGATCCTGAAGAACCACAAATGATCAGGAGTCAGTCCTGGTTTATCATCTCACCCAATACCCAGCATCTTGGCAGCATCACAGCACCCCCTATCTAACACCATACTGGATATTGATTCAGTACTGACTCAAAGGAAACAGCAGTCCTACTGATTCACTGAAGCCACTTCCTGATGTAGCTGGGTTCTGATAACTTCCATCCAACCACTGACTCAAATCATACGTGCTCCAAGGCCAAGAAAGGAACACGTTGGTGTGTAACTACTATTAGCAGAACATAGACAACTTTCTTCAAGCAGCAGCCACACATAATGTGTGCCCACATTGGTGCACTTTATAATAACCTACAAAAATGTTGTTACAATTGGAAGTGTTGTTTTAAAATAAATGTCATCTAATTTACTATTCCTATTCTTTTAACTCCCTTGCTGGAACTGGTGTTATCAGAAAAGGCCATTTCTGTCTCTGTCATCAGCCTCTCTCTAAGGGATTACTCTCCCCAAAGTTGCTAGCGATATGTATAAGATTCAGAAGAGAGCTGTTCACAGGACAAAGAAAAGATCTGAGTGGTAGAAAACGTGAGAATATGTGAGGGACTGTGTGCAAGAAACTGTCCAAGCGATTTATAGTTTAGATGCTGGACTCTCACATTGGACTATATCTCCTATGATGCACAACAGCCCTCTCCCGGTCGGGTGAGTAGAGGTGGCTGCATCATGGGAGTTCCTGGCCCTGGTGTATCTTGGGAGAAGTAGTTCAAGGAGGGAGCTCAGTCCATAAAGGAGAATGGTGACATGAGGGACCTGAACTACAACTCCCATGGGGCTTCATGGCAGCATATTGAAATCAAAATATTTCCGTGTTCTGCTGAACTATTTTGGACATCTCGATTTTTTGATGAGAAAATATTTTTTTTCTTTACAAAGCAGATACTTTTTGAGAAAAACATTTTTAGTTAAAATCCAAGTTTCCATTAATACATTTTTGATGAAAACTTTCCTATCAGCCCTAGTATTTATACCGTGCTCATCATTATGGTATTCAAGTGCCCAGGGAGTGATATTTTCCAGCCTTCGTATTCATCCTGGACATAGGACTGTTGGAAAGAACTTGCACCCTGGCATGAATAGCTCAGGTGCTGACTTCTGATAACTATGCTTCAGGTTTTAGTTCTCTTTAGAATGTGATTGCAGGATTCTCTGAGACCAAAACAGGCTGTATGCAGCAAAATCAGAAAATTAACTTTTGTTTTACAATCAAAATCATAGGCAACCTTTTTTATGGCCTTCCTGCAGGAGAAAGGGCCTGATTCTGCTCCCATTATCTTCAGGCTGAGAAGATCCTAACTGGTTTCTCTGAAGCACTACCAATTTCTCAGAATACGGTAGTATAGGTAAAGATGGGCCAACTCAACGCACCTCTGTAAAATGAGGAAAATAATACTCCCTACTGTATAGGGTGTAGCCAGTGTTTACTTACTTATTTACTTAATGGTATTAAGGTGCTTTGAGATATCCATTAAAAGATGCTATATTAGTAGAGATGTGCAAATAACATTTTTCCAGTTCACTGGCAATTATGAAAAATTGTGGACAATAATTCATTTCAGGTCAAACCAAAGATAAAATTTTTTGAAATGTTCAGTTAATTGAAAAGTCCGAAAAAATGTGTTTTGGGTCAAATAAAACAATGTTTTGCTTTGGTTTCAAGCTTTTTTATGTTTCAGCATTTTTTTAAATACAATTGAAGGAAATCTCAAAATAAAAAGTCATTTAGAAGAGAAAAGTTTCATCTAGAAAATGCTGAAACAAAATATTTCAATTTTTTGCAGAATTTTCTTTGTTTTTTCTACATGAACAAGTCATTCAAACCGACATGAGTTCACAAACTGTTTCAGTGTACGCAAATCTGCATTTTTCACGAGAAAAAAGTTTTGGTTTAAAAATGTTGTCCAGTTCCACATGTAAGTGCAAAAATGTCATGATTATCATGCTAAGGCCATTGGTAAAATCTGCTGTGGTCTCAGTGATTCTTCTTGTAAATTACTGATAATGGAAATACAAAAACTTGAAACCGAAGTTATAAAATACTTGTGACAAAAGAAAAAGAAGAAAACCCTCATTTTCTTTCAAGCTACCTCCTCTCTTATGGTCTATCTGATAGTTCAGTTTGGGATTTTATCACATATTAAACGTGTGTGGTGGCACACAATTCGGTTCTGTAAAAGGAATAATTACAGCAAGACTTTACTTTGTTGGTAGTCTTTGTCAGCCCCTACTAAAGAGTTGGAACCTTCTCCGTTGCAACCCCAGTGATCCTTCTGCCTAAGCCTGCAGTAAAGTTATTATTCTGCATTTATGGCCATTACAACCAGTTGCCAAGGAAATCACGACTTCACTGCAGAACCACGTACCAAGATGGGATGAGAATCGTGGAATAAATATAATTGGGCCAAATGTTTCTTGTCTATTTCCTCTAACATGAGGGAGCAGAAACTAGTAGAGCTGCAGTGTTGGATAAGGAAGAGCTACACGAAAGAGGTGACTCCCCTACAAACCCATGAGCAGGGGGGAAGCACACTGCCATACAAATGAAACGTCACTTCTGATTGCACCTCTCCATTCCTTCTTCCCTCCTTCCTGCCCTCCGCAGTGCAACTCCGCTTCTGCAGAGGCAAAACTGAAGTAAACAGTGAAGTAGTGTACCACATGAGGACTGGATATGATGCATTACTGTTATTTTCTTTGGCTAAGGCAGAGTCCAGTTTATAAGGTAATAATCCAAGCGAACATCACCATGACATAATTTCAGAGGGAGTTGTCAGAAAAGTCAGGGGTTAGGAAGAGATGCTATTTCACTTTGTTATGGTAAATTAAGTGGCTTATTACAATTCCATTAGCTGAAAAGCAGGGCTGAACTTGGAGCAAACTATGGAGGGGCTGATCTCAAAGGACAGTATTTATAAGGACCAGTGTTGAGCAAAATGTGTGGTCAAATTTATTGTCAATCAAAAACAAAAAGCCAACAGCAGGCTTCGGGCTGTGTGTACACCTGAAAATTCTCAGCCAAGAGGGGAACCATGGACCTGATCTGGGCTCCCCCAAATACCATTATATATTATAGATGTTCTTTGAGGGCTCTGCATGCTGGACCATGAAGGCATGGAGTGTGGTCCCCATATTTATAATATGCCTTAAACATACCTGTCTTGGATTAATCTTGCAGTAGGACAACAGCATCAATTTAATGTGGCAGATTTCTCAGACCCTGTGGTTCTACTACACTTTATTAAAAAGTGATGGGGAAGAGGAGTTCCTCTTGTTAAACCTTTACCTGGGAGCCAGAACTGTAACAGCCAGGTAATATGCAGTAACATGTAATTTCATGATGCAGTTTTAATGCAGTTATTTCACTACTGAAGTGGTATTATTATTAACGCTTAGCATAGCGCTTAGCATAGCTGCTCTCATGGTGTGTTGTTAAGAAAAGCAGCCATTTGTTGACATTGTGCTTTCAAGAATTTGTTCACAACAACTAAACGTAAGTGAGAAACAATCGTGCAATTGCACAGGGTCCCATCTCTGCCCCCAACTCCTTCGATCACCAGGAAAAGGAAAACAAAACAAAACTGACAGCTTGTAATTCTGTTCAGGGCCCCCTCGATTTCCATAGTGCAGAGGGCCCCAATAGTCTTTATCTGGCCCTGATTAGGAGAAGCAATTTGGCTTAGTGTCTTGTGCCTAGGACTAGGAACTTCTGTAATCCCAGTTCTGTCAGTGATTTCTATATGGCCTTGGGCAAGTCCCTTAACCTCTCTCTCGCTCGCTCTCTCTGATTACTTGCATATAAAATCATTATAAGAAAAAATCAATTTGTACTGAGAAATAAACATTTTAGACCCTGATCCTGAAATGAGCTCTACACAAGCAACCTCTTGTGGCTCCGAAGACAGGACTGGGGTCATGTTGTGAGTGTGACCTTGTGTTCTTTAAAAGTGTGAGCTGTAGTTTTAGATCTCATGCTGGCTCCTAGTCATGTGCTCCACAGGAAACTGTATATAAGGCTTCCTGCCTCTTTAAGCTGAGATGCAGATAGGAGAGACCCAGGCTTAGGGAAGGGACTTGACTGTGTGTGCCTGCCAGGTGGAATACCTGAGAACAAACATGTCCTGAGACGGAGCCAGCTTGAGATGGTGGGGAAGCCCTGGGGACAAGGACTTGGACAAGACCCTGAGGGATAGTGAGGCTCTTTTGAATCTTTGTTTCTCTATTAATAAAGAAAAGCATTAAGGAAAGTCTGCAGACAGGCTGCTCCAGCATCTAGGCTGCTGCTCAGAGTTTCCCAGAGCAGCAGCGGCTTGAAATTAACAATAATAGATATTTTCATTGTCACTATGCAGAATCTTATGGGCAACTATGAAACTGACAGGAATAATGTTAATTTTATTCTTGCCTTGATAAAGCTATGAGCAGCAGCTGCAAAAGACATTGGGGAAGAGACAGAGGAACCAAAAAACAAAGACTAAAGGACTCGGAATAGAGTAGTGGAGATCTCTCAGAATGTGTTCTCTGCAGGGAAGGAAGAAGAGAGCAAACGCTCCTTTCCAGAAAAAACAAAGACGTGGTTCAAATGTATTGGATACCTGCTAGGAAGAAATTGATATGAACAATGGAGTCAATCAGCAGAGACTGATATGCCCCTGAAAGGATGCCCAGCACCTTCCCAACAGCTAGGGCTGTGGGGTTGGCTGGGCTTCTCACCAGGGTTCCTCCTTTGATTTAGCTGGGGATCCTTTCACTTCCTAGTCAGTCTTCGGTCACCTTAAGTTCTCTGGTTCATAAATGTATGTTAAATACATCAAGCCTGGCATTCCATGTTCAATCTTGAGCATATGTAAAATCACAGATACCAACTGTACTTGTTAATTCTTAAAGATTTATTGTGCAGCAAAATGAATTTTTCCCATTTTCTTTAAAAGCACTCTTTACTTTTTCTGCCCATGTTGCAACGAATCGTTACTGACTGGCCTAGCCCAGAGTATAAAAAGGGAAACACTTCTGACTATTATAATAATTTATTATAAGATTCAACCCCAAGTGTTGTCACTGACCTACATGAATAATAATAGTCAGTATCATGATCAAATCACTTTACAAAAGAGGAGCCTGATTGTGATAACACTTGCATCAAGTGTAAATGAGCAGTAAGCCCATTTTAAGTTAATAAAGTTGAACTGGTGTTCAGTGATCTTACTGCCAATTTACATTGGTGTAAATAGGATCAAAGCCAAGGAAGTGAACATTTTTCAACCTCTGACAAAATTTCTGTGTTGCTGAGCCTAGGGGAACTTCTATTTAATACTATATAGGGCAATATTTGAGTTTAGACCCAGTCTGGAAACTTTCGGCCTGATGCCAATCTCATTGACAGCTCTTTTACACCAGTGTTGTATCACTAGTTTGAGTGGAATTATTCCTCAATTACACCAGTATATGTGAGAAGAATGAAGCTCTTTTGCTTTAACACTCAAGCTTAGATTTGAATTTAATCCCTTTTGAAAAAGCAAGAGATTTCCTTTCATGACCAGCCATGGTAAAAGTTGGCAGCTTTTCTTCTGATGTGCAGCTTTACCATCCTTGGTAACTCAGTGGACCTTTTAAGTCAATAACTCCAAGAAATGCTGACATCCTGTTTCTTAGACAGCAGTTTTGTAGGGTAAAAAGTGACAGCAAAAAGCTTTCCCTTCTCTCTCTCTTTTCCTAAAGAAACACAGGAGAATGCTGTAGATCCTCCTCTTGGTTAACCACAGATTTTATGAAAAAGACTAAAGTTACAGTATGCACTGTCTCCAGTTCCTCTGAGTAAGAGATTTCCATTGCAAATTATTTTTCATCATATTGGTGCATAATAATTATACCGTATCCATTTGGTCTCTGCAATCAAGACCTGGAGAGGAACAAATGTCTGACTAATGACAGTATTTATCTACTGCTCTTCTTAGCTCCCAGTCTGAGCATCTTTTTTGACCTCTGAACCCTCTGACTTCCAAGAACTATAAAGACACCATCAGAAACACAAAACAAAACAGTGTTTAACTTCTGTCGGTCTTCTAAAAGCCAGAGGTTTCTGAAAAGAGCAAATGCAGAACTGATCTGCTTAGCTTGTACTAAAAAAGTAGACTATGGTTTTCTTCGGGATTTATTATTTTAAAAATATTACAGTAATTACAGCCATGAACCCAAGCCCTGCAGTATCAACCTGTAAAGTTTTGGGCCAAGTACGGAAGTATGCCTTTCAGTAAAAGTACAAAGTTTAACACTTTGCAGCAACTCTAGGCAACAGTTCTTTATGGCAGGATAATTGCAGCTATGTACCACACACTCTTTAGTTAAGATCACATGAAAGCCGTAAAGTGCCTCTAGGTAGCAATCAGCAAAGGCTCATTGGGGTGTTTATATAAGCGTTTCTGTACGGAGGATGGAGCCCTGCCTCTCTTCCCTGCATCCCCGGGATGCCTGCAGCCCCCTCGGCCCAGCATTTCCGTTTCAGAGGCTCCAGGCAGCGGCACGGCTATGGGACAGGAGGGAGGGCTCAGCCCCAGCCGCGTGGTGCCCGCGGCACTCCCCGTGCCCGGCTTTTCCGATGCCCGCGGGCTGTTGGCACCTTCACGCCGGAGAGGGGCGGGCCCGGCCCCGGGAGCTCCCCTCACCCTCAGCATTTCACATCGCCCAGGCTGGCTCTGGGGGTGCCTCAGCCCCCTGTGCAGAGGAGCCGACGGGGCGCGGAGCTCCCCCCCCCCCCTTACCTTGTCCGGCTGGTGGCCGAGGTTCTGCAGCCGCTCCTTGTCCGAGCCGCTCCGGATCTCCACCCCGCCGGCGGCGGCGGGGGGCTCCCGCGGGGGCTCGGGCGCCGGTGTCGGCGGCTGCCGGCTGCCCCGGGCTCCGCGCTGCCCCACGCTCAGGGCCCCGAAGTCCAGCGTCTTGCTCTCGAAGGCGCCCTCCACGCTGCAGAACATGCCGCCGTACTTCTGCCGGGGGACCTGGGCCGTGGTGCCCGGCCGCGCCAGGTACACGGGCAGCTCGTCCTCCTCCCGGCCCCGCCGCCCGCCGCCGCCGCCGCCCGAGGCCATGGCCGGGATCCGGAGCGGGGAGCCGAGCGCCGCGTCCTGAGGCAGGGGCAGCCGCGAGCGCCGCGCGCGGAGCGGGGGGGGGGGGGGGGGGGGAGGGGGGCTCTGCTGCTGCTGCGGCGCCTCCGCCCGGGCGGGGAGCGGGACACGCGGGCTCAGCAGGGGGCTGGGCAGGGCGCGAGCAGTCAGAGCCGCTGGCGGCGGGCCGGACACTCACACGGGAAAGGGGGTCGGGCCCCTGCACTCCCGGCCGGGCCCCTGGCGCGCGCTGGGCGCTCGCACTGGCCGGGGCTCCCGCTCGGCAGGCGGGCCGGGCACTAGGGCTCACCAGTGCGGCCCCTCAGTGCGGAGGGCCGAGCACTTCCACTCCCCCCGCGCTCGCTCTGGTGAAGAGCGGCTCTGTGCACACAACTCCCTCGCGCGGAGCAAGGGGCTGCACGCTCCCTCGGGTCTCCCCCGGCGCCCGCCCTCTGGGCACACAACACACGTCTCCAGAAGCGGGAGTGGGGCTGGGTCCGGTGATTTCACGGACCCTGTACTTCTCTGCTTCTCCGTGTGAATGCTAGCGCCTCTGGGTTGCACTGGGAACAGCCCCATTCACTGAGTGGGCGGCCTGGTGGGCAGTTGTGCTCCCCAGCTGTGCTAGTGCACAGCCCCCTTTCTCAGCGTGGCTGCTGGGGAGTGCTAGGGGACTGCCGCACCACGGAGTGGGAATGCTAGTGCCCAGCTCCACACCCTGTGACCGATTGCTAGTGCAGATTCCTCCTTCCTGAGTGTTCACACTAGTGAATAGAGAGCTGACCTGAACTCAACGACAGGTACGATTTCTGGTCACCCCATGGGCCAGGGTCAGCACAGCTGTGGTGGGCCCAGCTCATGCTGGTCACTGCCACCTTGCTGCACTCTGTGTGTGGGTGTGTAGCAGAGTGAGTGTCCTCCCACTCCAGTATCTCCCACTCCAAGTACACAGCGCTGCCAGGTGGTGGCCACCGCCATGCTGATCTCACTAGTAGGAGGCGACTTGAGGTAAATCTCAGGCATGGGGAATGGAAAGGTCCTACTAGGCCGAGCTCCAAGGAAGTGTTGGATTTGGGTCTGGTCAGTCGAAAACGACCCAACAGTCTCATCCAGGTTGGGCTTTAAAATTAGGCCCTAATACTAGTAGTGTCCAGCCCACCTCTCTAAACGCTGATGTACAGTCCTCACTCTGGGATGAATATTGAAACTACTCAGACTATACTCACCATGCAGAATAATACTTAGCTCTTATACTGAACTTTTCATCCATAGATCTCAAAGCACTTTACAAAGGAGGTCAGTATAATTATCCTCATTTTACAGATTGAGAAGCTGAGGCACAATGAGGTGAAGTGACTTGCCGAAGGTCACCCAGCAAGACCAATGGCAGACCACAGTCTCAATCCAGTGTTTTATCCACTAAGGTGGCAGAATCTGACCTTGATTGGCGCAATCCAATAGTTTTTATACTGAGTGGGCTGTGCATAAGCACTTGTTTGCACACTAAGGCAGTGGTCCTGTGCACTGACGCACCCATTCACAAGCACTCACTCACACAATAATCATACCTGTGCACTCAGAAGCCACGTGATCATACTGTTGCATAGTCACACATACACTGGCGTAGTCATGCACATAAAAACACTTCCACACTCATCATCAGCTACATAGAGACTTACAATAGACTTGTATTTACACTACAATTACACATAGGCACACGCTCAAACCCACCTTCAGGCCCATTCATACCATCTCACTCTTGCATGGGCACATCCATGCTTGTTTGTAGTGCATTTTGATGATCACATTTAGGCTTTTGTTTAAAAGCATAGACCTGAAGGACAGTTGTATGGGCAGGATTGGAGTTTGCATATTTCAGGAGAGTATTTAACAGACTAAAGCACTAACCTGACAAGTCTGTCATACTGTAGCAATTGTGATCAAACTAGGTTTTAATTATTATTTTTTTCTGATCAGTGATTCTTCTATCATATAGGTTAATGTCTATACACAGTGCCAAGGCTATACATCAGATCAATTGATTTCAGGCATACTGAGAATTGTATCTAGATGTGTTGCCAGTTCCCATTTCTCCAATTTTTCATCACAAAAACCATGCAGTAGTTTTATCTCTATAAATTCAGGGCTTGATTCAGTCCCAGATCTCAGGGATCAGGATGTAGTGTCCTTAGTAGCAAAACATCCACATTGAGCAGGAGTGCTGTGATGAAAACCACCTGCAAATCCCACTGTGTTGCAGAATCCAAGTCTGCTAACAGAGTCCTAAAAGTGGGCCAGGGAGGCATGTTGATTCAACACGTCCCCATGCATCCTTTTCTTTCTATCCACCTTTCTCCAGGATAACACCTTCCCCTGGACAGACAGGGCCTGTCTTCTCTTGAAGATGAACACATCTTAAGGTGCAGCGGTTCCCATTAATGGAAGTTGCAATTTATCACCTCCCTCTGGCTTGCCTGTCAGCAGGGGTGATGACATGAGCCCACTGAATGCAGAACCATTTCCTGATGCAGATTCTGCAGCTCCAACAAACGCTGCTTAGGAGAGTGGGGGAATATTCTTAGTTCCTGGTGTTGAACAGGCTACTGGAAAACTCGACAAAGCCATAGTGCCTGTATGATCAGTAATGCAAGTGTCCAGGGTGAAGTCACTAGGGAAAATACTATAGGATCATAGAGATGCTAAAAACAAATATGTAGTCAAATGGTTTTGGTGAGACATGCTCTCAGATTCTCATTTATCACTCAGTAGAATGCACTATCGGCACAATTCTACCCTCAGTTACACTAGTGCAGCCCTGTAGAAGGTTGAATTTGGTCTTGTTTCCTGATCATAGCTACCTTTGAAATCAAGCTGCATCTAGCTTTGTAACTCTGTGGAAGGTGACCCATGTCTCTTTCATCCATGCAGCTTGGTTAAACATATACATGCTCTTTTGATGTCAGGAACATTTCCTTGGGAAAAGCATTCTGTGGTGCATGTTGTGCTATCCATCACATTATAGATAAGGTGACAGCAATAGTGCCGAAAAGTCTGCACATAACTGAGAATGAAGAATTGGCTCTGGGAAGCAGCATGGAGAACTTCAGGAGTTTGCTTTATAACTAATATATATAACAAGCACATGACCTTGAAAGTCACTGTGATCCACATAAGGGTTTCTCAACCTTTTTCTTTCTGAGACTCTCCCCCAACATGCTATAAAAACTTCACGGCCCACCTGTGTCACAATAGCTTGTTTTCTGCATACAAAAGCCAGGGTTGGCCTTAGGTGGTAGCAAGCAGGGAAATTGCCTGGGGACCCATGCCAGAAGGACCCCCACGATGCTACATGGCTCAGGCTTCAGCTTCCGGGCCCTGGGCTTCAGCCCCATGCAGTGGGGCTTTGGCTTTCTGCCGTGGGCCCCTGTGAGTCTAATGCTGGCCCTGCTTGGAGGCCTCCCAAAACAACCTAGGGGGCCCCAGACCCCTGGTCGAGAACTTCTGGTCCACAGGACTAGGAACCAGGAGAGCTGGATTTTATTTCTGGCTCTGCTACTGATTTTCTGTGTGCCCTTGGGTGCATCATTTCACCTGTGCCTCTGTTTTCTCTGTAATAAGGGGCAACAATACTTACTTACCTCACAACAGTGTTGTGAGACTTAACCCCCTAACATTTGCAATGTGCTTTGAGATACTCTGCTGCAAGGCACTAAACTATGTTATTACTATGATAATAAAAGTACTGTTATTACTATTTTACTCCTATTCCTCAAAAAAGTTTCCAGTAATGTCATAGCCCATCTATGGCTATTGTCCAGCCAATGCCCTTAAAGGTTTTACTAACCCTTAAATAATATGTGGTCATGATCAGTCTGACAGAGGGACCTCTGAGTCTCAGTGTGCAGGGACCTTTGAGTCCCAGTGGGCATCTTATCATAGTAATTCAGACCTGTATGGTTGAAAATACTGATCGTCCCAGGCATAGTCATGAGAGGATTGGAGAGAGGGCCTTTTCTGTTGAAGGGCTGTGACTTGGGGTGCTCTTCCCAGCACACAGGCCAAGCACAAGAGAGACTAAAGAGGATTTAGGTTCCATTTCAGGTTTATTTGCTTTGGGATTGTTTTGGGAATAGCCCATCCCCTCATTTTTTTGTCCACAGCTGAGATCTGACCTGGCCTTCCACAGGAATCAGGGATGGATGTTGGAACCCTTTATATGGGATACTGCATTGGCTTGGCTAGGACAGAAGAGGAGGAAAAGGCAGCTCTGCTGCAGCCTAATAGTTGGAATCAAGGCAGAGAAGGTTCCCCTGTGAGAGATGGGGTGGTTGGAGGTGATTACAGAGCTGTGCTGTTCTTTTCACCTCCTGATTACTCAGGGTTAGGGCACATTTCAGCCCCCGGAAGCTCATCCACTCCATGCTCCATTTTGGGTCTTCTTCCTGGTAAGAGTGAGTCATCTCAGCCAGCCAGCTGGGGAGTCCGGCCTCTATATCTGTGGCATTGGAGCAGCTTTGAGCACATGCAGAGCATCTCTGGCATCATCCCCGCAAAGACCAGGGGGTGGGGGCGGGAGGGTGAAGAAGTCACATACTCTGGCTCCCTGGCAGGGGGCTGGACCCATTGCCAGGCAGTCATCAGATAGCAGCAGCCTCTGGGGAGGGGAACCTTCCTCAGGATTGAAACTGATCCACAGCCACACACCTCCAAGCAGATTTGCCTCTAAATTTGGGCTGGGTGTGTAGCATCGCCTAGCCCTAAAATGTAAGTTCTTCAGAGCAAGAGAGACATGTTGTTAGGAGTCTTAACAGAGCCAGACACAATGTACGTACATTAATTAAAAACTCTCTAGTGAAGATTCTAATGTTCTTACACATGTTGAGTAGTGCCTTGGCTTACTCTATGAATGGGCTCATTGAAGTCACTGGGACGTCCATGGAGGAAGGTGCTATTCAGTCAGAGAAAGGGCATCAAAACATGTCTCTTGTATATTGCTCAACAGAGTGTGGGGGACAATTCTTGGTTTTGTTTCTTCTATACTTTCTTTAGGATTAGCTCAAGTTGCCATTCACTTTTAAGATGTATTTTGTTACATTGCTAATTGGTGCCCTGAGGCCTTTAGTTAGAGGATGCCATGGAAATTAAAGTTTATGATGATTAATATTTAGTATTATATGTGGATCATGGCACTGTTTATTGAATCCAGCAGAGAGCACTTTTTTAAGTGCTGTATATGCATACTCCAGACCTGGTTAAAGGCTTTAATTACACAATTGTAAAATTACCATATTAATATATTACACGTTCATTGCCAGAAACGGATAGTTAAAATCATGAGCCAGGCACAGTGGCAAGGCTACAAAGCCCTATCTCCCCTGTATCATCTACACAAAATAGTTGGAAACAAGGGAAGTGAAATGATCATGGATATAAATGACCAGTCCCAACATGTTTTGAAAACAACAATGGGGAGATACTTACCAGTTTCTACAGGAGGGAATTCCTCTGAAAAAGCTTTGTTCCCAACTTGAGTTCAAATAAATTTGGACATGGCAAGGAAGGACAACTCAGGTGATCTCAGTTGTCTTTGAGTTCATAAGGTCGTACAATCTAGGCACCTTAGTCCAAGAACTGAACAATTCCTTGGTCCTAGAACAATAGTGCCCTTCTCCTAGTCTCTGCCCTTTTGTTGGGCCATTTTGGTCATCCATTGAAACAAATAAATGCAGGGAACAACATTCAGATATATGCATGTCAATACAGGGGATAATTTCCCATAAAATATTTTATTATTGATAAGTAGCCTTTTAACTGGGTAAGAATAATATTTTCATTTCACTTAAAGAAGGAAACTAGTCACCAGTTGTGTTACAGGTCTACCTGATAATTATGAATGAGGAGATGAGATGCAGCCTTCTTAGAAATGTCCTTTAGGGCAGACAAATCCCTCTCTGATGCAGGATTAGTTAATGAGATAGGACATAATCACCCTTCCTAGTTTTCTAATTTTGCACACTGGGCCCCTTTGTTTATTTCCTTTGTTGTTCTTGTCCTCCGCTGTCAGCAGTTAGTACCTAGTTAGGGAAATCACTGAGTCATCATAAAACGAGGAATACTAACCAATATGCTGAAAAGGTCACTATGATGCACAAACCATGTGTATTTTTCATTTACACTAACCTGTTTGTAGAGAGCAATCTTTTAAATAACTTTTGAAGAGGGGATTCAGCTGCTTAGTGAATCATACAAAGTGAGAAGTTATTCATAAAGAAGTTTTATTAGATCATCTCCATCTGCCTGCCAAGACAGACTCATTCCCTGACCCTACTGTATATTTTTTAGTGTTTCCTCTAATCCATTTTCCAGTGTTTCACGCTGTTGGATGATTCATTAAACTGTTCATTAAACTGTGCACTGTCAATCAACAAATATTTTTGTAGCTCTTTTTCCCAAATGCTCTATTGAAATGAAATCATCTATAATAAAAATGGAATGGAGTTTTAAAAATATATGTTTCCAAATCATTAGCTTCCTCTTTCCATTACCACGGTCTCTTTTCTATTGTAAATTCTATTGTACTGGGAGGTTAGGAGCTGATTTTCTTTTCCATTGTCTCATGAACAAAATGAAGTCCCATGCCTCCTCACTAGTCCACAATCGACCTAGAGAGGTCGATTTCAGCGCTACTCCTCTCGTTAGGGAGGAGTACCAAAGTCGATTTTAAGGTCCCTTAAAATCGACTTTAAGGGCATGCATGTGAGGACGGGTACAGGCTTTAGCAAGCTAAAGTCGACGTTAAGCCCTAGTGGGGACCTGCCCTAAGAGATTGGACAATAAACTATGGGAAAGGCCGCTTGTGACGACTCTCCAGCTGTGCTGGAGTGTAGCGGCATGTATGAGGACAAAATATTTCCCCACTGTAATGGTTACCAATATGATTTGACATCTAAAAAGACACTGCACTGATCTTGCTCACTGCAGGCTCCAAAATCTGTATTGAATTCAGTGGGAGCAGGAGCAGGCCCGTTATTGTTTATTTGTATTGTTGTAGATGCGCCAAATATGGCTAGGTATAGTACACACAAAGGCCTTGTCTTCACTACCCGCCGGATCGGTGGGTAGCAATCGATCTATTAGCGATCGATTTCTCGCATCTGGTGAAGACGCGAGAAATCGATCGCCTGCGGTGCCCCCGTCGACTCCGGAACTCCAGCTCGCCGACAGGCGCAAGCTGGAGTCAATGGCGGAGCACGCCGCCGAGTGCCACCGCCGTGAGGACGGCAGGTAAGTCAGCTGGAGATACGCCGATTTCAGCTACGTGATTCATGTAGCTGAAGTTACGTATCTGCAGTCGATATCCCCCCCTCCTCCCCCCCCCCGTAGTGAAGACCAGCCCATAGAATGGAAAAATGTTCCCTGTCCCAAGGAACTTTCATCTAGTTCCTGTGTATATCCGGAATGTCTCATTTCTTTTTTACATCCTTGCTATGTCTGACGTTCCTCTTTCAGAGCTGGTCAAAGTGGGGCTCAGAACCTGTTCCACCATTAGAGGTCTCGTCCCTTCAGTGCTAGGGAAGCGCTGCCAGCAGCAGCTTGCTAGTGTAGAGATAAGTCTGCTTATCTTTATGTCATTCAACACCTGGGCAAAGCACTGTAGAGGAACCCACTAGCTGGTAGCTATTGTACTGCATCTGTTCTGACTCAGTCATCCTCTAGATTATTTTCTGCATGAATGTTCTTTGATGTTATTAATGCTACAGTATTTGAAAGCAATGACCCAAACTCTGTTGCCCAACAATGTTACTACAGGGCTTTGGTTCATTACTGTAGAACAGTGTGCTGGTGTGCCTTTTTTTTTTTCTTTTCTATAAGGTAATGTCTTGATTAGTTATTAAGGTTCAATCCTGCAAGACTTTGATGTTAAAGGGAGTTCTTGCATGAATATGAATTATTCCTGTGAAAAGTATTACCCATGCTAATGTGAGTCTGCAAGATCTGGCCCTTGATTTGTAAATTAGGTTAGTTAATGCTATGGATTTTAACAGCAGATCCTACTAGTGTTGTTGTGCTCAATATATTATTACAAAAAGGCCTGAGATGCCCTGAACCCGAGAGGTTTGGATCCCAAACTGAATCCAAATCTGTTTTGAACCAGAGTTGGGGGATGTTAGAATTCAGACTTCCAGTTCAGGCTTGTTATATTGATTGGAATTGCACATCAAGCTAAACTCCCTCAAAGTCCAGGGCACTGGATACAGGTTTCATAATTGTCATGCCTTTTACTATTACTGCTTCTAATACTGAGCACTTGTGCTGTGACAAAAATGTTCTCAGGCTATCCAAAACAGAAATTAGTAGACCTTCCTTGCCCGAAGATCTTATACTCTAAGAGCCTCATTTAACTTCAACTGAAGTCAATGGCAGTTTTGCCTTTGACTTCAGTGGCTGTAATGGGCAACACACAATAACTTTGGCTTATCAACAGTAGTTGTATGACTGAGGCCTGACCTTTTCTCACAACTGTCATAGGAGTCATTTTTACAGTGATCCCATGATTTTCATATCCATGGCTTTAGCTATTTCTAAGTTGTTTCCTGCTGGCTTTCAATATTTGAATAACATTTCCTATCTCCCTGTTATCACAGAACACCAGCTGAGCTTGTCCTTTATATCAAAATGAGAAATATAAAGGTCTGACAGATAGAAAGTCATGCCTGTGACTCTATATTTTTGAGTTTTACGTGTCTGCAGTTACTCCCTTCTTTAGAGGGGTTAGGACAGTGGTGGGCAACCTGCAGCCCTGTGGGCTGCATGTGACCCGTCAGGGTAAGCTCATTGTGGGCCGCGAGACATTTTGCAGATGTTGACTGTGCAGGCATGGCCCCCTACAGCTCCTAGTGGCTGTGGGTCACTGTTCCTGGCTAATGGGAGCCCACCACTGGGTTAGGAAGTTACATGGATACACTTTACAGGCACCATAACTATTTTTTCACAATGATCACCTGACTCAAAGAATCTTGTATTATTTAAGAGAAATAGCCTGTTGACATTAGTTGAGATTTGACCCCTCCATCACCCAGTCCCCCAAGCCTGAGCTCCTAAAAGTCATGTCCTGAGTGAGGATGTTTTCCCTGACGCCAGATCAATATAAAATGGTTTTACCCTGGTTTTCCTGTAGGCCTGGAGATAGCAGACCTTTGTAATTGTGCATGGAAGGAACATAATGATGGCATAACCTTGTTAGCATGGTTGTTATATATCTGGCTCCATAAATCATTTGCTGCAGCAGTTTATTTGAAAATGCAATAAAAAGAACTTGGAGTGGATAGGAGGAAGAACCATCTCTTCTTCCATAATTAGTACAGGACTCCTTTCTAAAAAATGCTATGGAAAACTGCACCCTACCTGTCAGTGTAACTGTTAACCATACTAAAAAATACTTATTTCATCCGATTCTAATTTGGAACCTTCTCTGCAGTGATACATCCCTCACCATATTATTATTATTATTATATGTAACTGGGTGTCAGGTTCTAGGAAACTGCATAGATAAACACAACTGTTCTGCTGACTCATTCTAGCATTCAGACCAGGAGGACCTTCAGCACTGGGTTTTGTGTGTCTTAAAAGCCAGAAATGCGGAGAGAGACAGGCATCCTCTAGGGAGCAAATCTAAAAAAAATACCAAACAAACTGAGCAGCTAGGAAGTTTGTCTGCTGTTATTTAAGTTAAAAGTAAAGCAGACCACTGGAAAGGGATACATTTTGACCCTGTCCAGGCTATGTGTGGCTCCATCTGTCCTGTGTTAGGAGCAGTGTGGAAATGCCACTTACTTAAAGGCCTCTTGCCAGATCCTTAACTAGTGTAAATCAACCTCACTTCACTGCTTTCAATGGGGCTACTCTTCATAGCTAAGGATCTGGCCAGTAATTTTGAAGGTTTGAGATGCATCATTGACTTCAGTGGAACTATTCACAGGCCCTTATAATGGTATATTAGATGGTTATTTTTATGATTATCATTATGAGATGATGATTAGCGGTTTGATTCCAAGAGGAGACGCTACCATCTTTGCTATATACATACCATTTTCTTCCAAATAACCAGTAATAAAAATTTTCAACCCACATACTACAGGATGGGGGGGGGGGGCTTCATTTCCAGTGTGTGCTGACCTTTGCCTTAGCTTCATCATTAGCTTTACTCATTTAAGAAATATCATGCTCACAAAAGACAATGGACTAATAATCCCAGAAAGGTAACCCTCGCCCTATTTATGAAAAAGCAGCTGTGTAAGCTTTCTCCAGCATGCTCCAGACTTCACTTTTGACTTGAAGGAACCTCTTTTTGAGATGACAAGAGAAGTTCATTCTCCATTGTCCATCCAACTTTCTGCCTTCTGGATGAGATTGCTAGCTAAAGGTGGTCAACATTTCTTATCTAAACCTTTTTTAGGCAAAAAATGGCTTTTAAAAAAATTAAATGGAATTTTTTGGAAAAAAGATCAACTTTGGAATTTTTCATCAAACTGAAATTTCAACATCCAATGCAAATGTTCCCATTTTCAAAATGGAGGGGGGAAATAGTTTTGGTTTAATCAGATTCCTCAAAACTTTTTTTTTATTCAAAAATTTTAATGAAAAACCAAATGGGCCATTGGAACAACTCTTTTGCTAGCTGTCACTCTTGTATCTGTCAGTTTCTTCAAATGATGGCCAGAATCACTTGGTAGTACAGCAGATGCCCTTCAGGATATTTTATAGTGTTAGGACACATATTTGAAACATTCACTGGCATTAACACAGCTCTGAGGGGTATAACCCATCTCTGAATCCTAGGTGGGAAAGAAAATGAAGGATCACTAGGCTACAGGATGGTTGCCTCAATCCGAGTCAGTATTTATTTCTTAGCAGAGTTAAGCTTCTTAACTTTCTTAACAGAGTTCAATCTCTGAGTCAATATATTATGTACATTATATATTATGTGTCAGATAACACATGTGTTTGGTATATGCCAAATTTATGTCATTTTAAAGTTTTGCTTGAAAATATTTTAAAAGAGTCCATATGGTATTACAAAGACTTGTCTTGTGGCTGAAACACTAGATTTGAGGAGAAAGTAGAGACATCTGCCTTGCTTTCCAGATTCCAGTTCAGAGGCCCCAATCCTGCAATGGGATTATTCCCATGAGTTAAAACAACTAATGTAATTGAGGATTGCTGGACTGAGCTATGGAGCCCAGAACAATATCTCCCTCTCATGACTGTGATGAATTTGATTCAACATCTGTGCACTTTATGCAAATAGTTAGAAAATGTACCTAAAATCTATTGCACGTGTAGCACATGATTTTGAAATACTTATGATTCATTCAAATCAAAACCAGTGGAATGCTCAAAGACATGTCTCAGTGAGGAGTATTTCCATGCCAAATTTCAGTTTTCTGCCACCAGCCACTCAACAGTTCAAAAAAAAAATCACAATTTTTTACATTGGAGAAAGTATTTTTAAAAATGGCTCAAAAATGGCTGAATTACTTTTGAACAAGCTTTCCAAAAAATGTTCACCTTGAGGCAGAGACCAAGCCTGGAAAACTTCATCCCCCAAGATAAAGGTCTCAGAAAGTTAGAAGTGACAGAAAATGGGGAGTTAGCATGGAAATACATACGTAACTGTACCTATGGTTCTCACTACAGCTCCCATTACAGAAGCAGTCGCAGGTTCTCCAATCATATAAGGTGATCATGCATTTCTGGAAAGCTTTCTGAAAGACCTATGAATAACTGACTCTTATGGTATGTGTTACCAGATGACTCTGTTACACCTAGTCTTACGTGTAGGTAAGTTTTGACTCTTGGGAAGACATGTTATATTGATTGTAGTTTTTGGTTATGCAAAGTTTTGGTGTAAAGGCAGCTTCAGGAAAGAGGGAACTTTGTGAACAGCAGGAAAATTTTCTCTAGATGTTGGGCTCTGATTAGAGTCAATTCTTGAGGTAAAGTAGCTTCCTGGGAACCAGGCATAGGTGTTGGGCTGAGATTCCTGGAAAAAGAAATTGCCCTGCATTCTGTTTGGCTGTCTTATTTCAGGACTGGTATATATGTGTAAACAAAGCAAGTTACCTTTAGAGTCTCCATGTCATTGATTTCTCCTCCATTGGGAAGCCAGCCTGAAAGGTCCTGGACACCCACTGTCACTCAGCAGAGGGGCAAAGACTAGTGTTAGACCGGGACACTGATGTCAGAAGATGTGTCAACATTCATCTACTGTATTGATGATGACAATGGAAATAACAGTTGAGAGGCTTTATATGAATTTGCAAATTCTCTTTCCATTGTTCCCATGTTAGGTAGCCAGTCTGGTTCCATCATTTACTAATTTACAATTCAATACATAAGATTTGTCTACTGGTGTAGTCTCTTAATCTATCTAGTCCAGTATATCCCATAATATCTCAAATGGAGAGGCATTAATGTCACATCATGCAATCAGGACCCCATAATCTTTATTTCCAGTTACCTTAGTTTTTGTAATCTTTTATATATATAGTATGATGAGTGGCTGGTATCATATGAAGCACCAGAAAAATCTGCTGCTGTGTTGAGAATGTTTTTATGCCTTAGGAGCTGCAAAATGCCACTTGATATCTCAGTACAACTAAATATTTATTTAGACCCTTGTGTGTGCCATACAAATACATTGGTTCAGATTCTAATCTCAATTCAACACTACAGATTCAAAATAACTCCACTGAAGCTAATGGAGTTATTCCAGATTTACACTGGAGACTCATAATAACTCCCATTCAACTGTGTCAAATGCCTTATTCAGCATCTAGTGTCAAAACCACAGGGGAATGTGAGTTGTTAGCATGTTGGTTTATGTTGCAAAATGTTGTTGGGCTAGCCACATCCAACTTTTTTTCCTCTTTAATTTTATTTGATCGTATTGTACTCTTTGAGTATTTAATGCTGATACATTTACATAGATTATACACCCTTGATGAGAATTGTTAGATCTGTGACAGGTTGTTCCAAAAAAACCCTCTATTAGTGTTTCAGAAATTGAGCAATGACTCTTCTTCTTTCCCATGGGAAATTCTGTCATTTTAACATTTGTTCCCAAACTGGATGAAATTTTGAAATTTTCTGTGGAATTTGGAAATGTTTAACAGATACATAGATTTGAAGGCCAAAATGGACATTGTGAGCATCTAGTCTGACCTCCTGTATAATACAGGCCATAGAACTTCCTCAAAATAATTCCTTTGATCATCTGAGGATGTCCACCAGTTCTTACTGAGTCCAGGACTAAATCTAGAGTGGGAAAGTTGTGCACTTAGTTCCTGAGACTAGCTAGGGGAGGAAAATTTAGTCCAGCCAAACTGGACTGCACGCACCCCACTCTGGAGACGACTGATCTAAATAACACTAGAGACAAGGGGGGTGAAATAATATTTTTTATTGGACCAACTTATGTTGGTAAAAGAGACAAGCGTTCAAGTTACAGAAGAAGAGCTTCTGTTTCAGTCTTCTCAGAACTAGCTCTTTGTGCTTTTCCACTTCCCCATGAAACACTGAGTTATTCAAAACTGTGATAAGGTCTAATTTCCTGTGGGAAAGGTGCAAGTGGCCTTGTTTTAATCTAGGAACATTCCATTCCGTGTACGCCTTAAATTTTGCAGGATAAGATCATGATCCTTGTTCTCTGCTAAAACCAGTTTATACTAAACCTAGGGTCACACCAATTTCATTCAACACAGCTAAAATAATTTTAAATTCTCATTTTGTTAGTTTTGATGCTTTTTCACTAGTGTTATTTACCCTCCTATAATAATTCCATTTTAGGTCACACTAACTAGAAGGTCCAGATGACTCAGGATTAGTAATGGATTATGGAACCCTCCATCCCTGGGTTTTTGGTTTGAATTCATCTCAGGTCTGTAACAATCAAAAGTGTGACTGACTTTAGATTAAGGTTGCACTAGCAAATAATTTATCAAGGATAAAAAAATTATAGGTATTATAAACAAGCTACAGATACAAGCAGCACATGTTCTAGGTACCTATAAGTACATCAGTATAGGGTGCTTTACATGGTTATAGACAACCTGCTGAATTCTATGATTTATAACAATTATCCATTTTAACACATAGCTAATTACATATTAACTCTTTATAAATTGTTTATAAATGGAGCCTTAACATCAAGTTTGATCCAGAAGTTATTACCAATTGCTGACCTTTGTAGAATCAATGGGCAATCTACATAATAAAATCCCAAATGGCACCCACTCTGGGAGTCTCAACAGAATGGTCAAGGGATGAACTAATGGATCCTTCACCAATGCAGAGCAGCATGCTGATGGTTGCAATGCCACTCCCTTTGGTGTACATTTTTGGTCCAATCTTAAATTCGGTGCATTACTGCACCGAAAACTACCACCAAATTCAACAGGCATGTTCGGTGTGTAAGGAATGTAGGATCAGGCTGTAAATCCTGCATTAAATTCACTTCCAAATAGTTTAGATGAAAACCATTTTCTATAAAATAGAAGGATACATGTCACAATGGGGTTAGACTCCGTGTCTGCAATGAAGAAGATTCCTTGTTAATTTGCCAGTAATTCAAACGACAAATTACTGGGATGGGAAATAAATAAAAGGGATGTTATCTGAGAACATGCAAAGCCAGACTACACTTACTTAACAACACAGTACCCATTGTGCAAACAGAGATTAATCCACTGTCCGTCTGCATTGCAGTGGTATAAATTTCAAGGTGGAATAAGAACAGTCTGCCTGCCATGGAGTCTTCCAGCCTGGCTCAGTGTTCACGACACGTGAAGTCACTGAGAGCAGATGAGAAAAGCCAATCCATTAGAGAGGAGCCACAGTCCGCACTGCTGTTCTCTGGTGCCGAGCATTTGTTATGATTAACTTTAATTGAAAACATAAATGAATGGCTAGCAGTCGGCATAGCACATGCAGCAAGCAGGCTTGTCATAGTAACAACTCTCTTCAGAACAATCAGCAGATTAGAGCCAGTTCTTTACTGAATAGAGTGACTCAGAAGAGTTCTTGAATGCCAATACAATATCACTTCCTTTCAGTGAATGCCCTATGCCTTAAAAGGAGTTCAAGTTAGCAGGGAAACTCTTGTAGCAGGAGGAAGCAGTGTTCCTCACAATCTGGGTTTGATACAGGACGAAGCCATAACAGACTGCATAGTGCGGGGGTAGGCAGCCTATGGCACACATGCCAAAGGTGAAAAGCGAGATGATTTTCAGTGGCACTCACAATGCCCGGGTCCTGGCCACCGGTCTGGGGAGCTCTGCATTTTAATTGAATTTTAAATGAAGCTTCTTAAACATTTTAAAAATCTTATTTACTTTACATACAACAGTAGTTTAGTTACATATTATTGACATATTGAAAGAGACCTTCTAAAAACATTAAAATGTATTACTGGCGCGTGAAACCTTAAATTAAAGTGAATAAATGAAGACTCGGCACATCACTTCTGAAAGGTTGCCGACCCCTGGTATAGTGCATTCCATAGAAAACATGCTTATAAAGAGTGGGATCTGGGAGTGTTGTTTAATGGTTTAAGCAGGGGACTGGAGTCAGGACTTCTCAGGTGAAATCCTGACTCTTTTGAGTCTATGGCAAAACTCCCATAGGCTTTAGTGGGGCCAAGAATTCATCACTGGGCTGCATTTTAGCTCTGCTGCTGACCTACTGTGTGAATCTGTGCAATTCTCTCAACCACTCTGTGCCTCAGTTTCCCAATTTCTAAAATGGGAGATTAATTAGAATTCTCTTCATTGCAGGAGAGGTGTAAGCAATAAATAATTACTTTTAGAGATGAGTTATTATTAACGTGAACTATTAATTTATTACTAACATGAAAAGTATTAACTTTTTTGAAGGGCAGGTTCCTCAAGGATTCTCCATTTCTTCCTTCCATTCTTTCTCTTAGGCTTCATATTGTAATCAAACCCCTGTCCTGCTCAGGAGGGTCAGTGACAGCTGTTTCAAGAGCCAGCAAAAAGAATGGCTCAAGTGTGACTCACTCCCTCTTAAATGGGGCCAGCTACACGCTGGCCCAGCCGGTGAGCATCCAATCCAAAGAGTGGAACTTATCCATATGACACGTAATATGCTGTCTCTAGACAACCAGTCTTGTTCCCTCATGTACTATGTTGTGACATGTTGATTAACCATACTGCTATCTGATCTTGTGTCTTAACTTTGTGATACCTCAGAGGAGGAGTTCAGTCAACACCTCTGGAACACTACATAGCAATGTTAAGGCCATGATTCCAGTGACATCTGCTTACTAGTACCGTGCAGTGTATCAGGAATGAACAAAATACCCAGCTCTCTATTTTAATTTGCTTTTTCAAATTAAATGATAATATCAAGCTGCAATATTCCCTATGGCGGGCCACTTTTGGTAATTGCCTTTTACGTCTCTAGTCACCACTTCTCAGGCCATAAGCCTCTCTCTGTTTTAGTGGAACAAACTACAGGGCAGGGGGAAAGAAGATTAATAGGAAATGAGAATTTTAGGCCCTGTTACATCACGTTAGCTGATGCACTGATAATTAAGTGTCCATTCCATGAGGCAGCAACTGTAAGGGGGTAAGACAATGCCTGCATCAGTCTGACTATGTATATGAGGGTCAAAATAGTCTTTGTGGGTTATTTGTTTTTACTAATGACTTAGGGTTAGGTCCTGAGCAGTATCCAAGCTGTGCTTGGTGTTACTCAAGAATGAAAGACAGTGGGGCAAAGGTGGCTTTAAGGATCCTCATGGCTCCTGATCCTGGAGCTGGAGCACTCCTGGTGAAGACAGAGCAGCATTCAGACTGCTCTTACTTGTTGACCACTATTTCAAGGGGTGCTCTAGCTGCAAGGAATTGCCTTTGCATAGGAATGCCCCAGCTACACCACTTTTCCTTTGGGAATAAAATCATATATAAAAGTGTCCATCATGATTTTGGGAGTAAGAATCGGAGAGGTAGCTGTGTCAGTCTGGAATTGCAGAAGTGACAAAGAGTCCTGTGGCACCTTAAAGACTAACTAAAGTATTGAAGCATAAGCGTTCGTGGGCTAATACCCACTTCGTCAGTGCATCCCACATATTAGCCCACGAAAGCTTATGCTTCAATACTTTAGTTAGTCTTTAAGGTGCCACAGGACTCTGTCATTTTGGGGGTAGTTGGTTTTTAAAAGAAACCTAAGATTTTCATAGGATTTATGAGTTCACTTCAAATTAATATTTTGCTAGCAAGCCCCAGTGTACCTGATCATCATTGTGTGAGCTGAATTTTGCACGTAGTGTCAAGATTTAATGTTCCAATGAACTTGCGAGCGCTATGCAAATTTTTGCTTTCCGTGGCTACAAAACCCCACAGAGCTTTGTCCACTACTGTCCTCACAGCACAGGGCTCTTTAAAATGTCAAACTCTTGAGTTAGAACTTTCAAACCACGTTGTGTCAGCATTATTACCAAAATAAAACCCTATGTGACATGCAATGTGAGGCCCTGAGGACTCGGATGTGAAGGATTCAATACAACCCGAGGTAATAAAGGCAAAGCCTATCCCAGCTTTAAAACTTGCTACTGAATTCAAACTGGCAAGAATTAAGGTACTTCAGTCTCTTTCCAAACCCTGCAAGGGAATCATATACTTAGCACTCTGGTTTTGACTTCCATCCATATGAAAGCAGAAAGGAAAGCAAACATGAGATGTTTATACTTTCTTGGCCAGAGAATGAACCTAAGTACTGGCTGAAATTGCTGTTTGCTGAGATAAAACACTGCAGGACGGTCATCACACACGAAATGAAAACCTTTTGCTGCTGTTATTTTAAACGAAAGCAGAGTCTTTGGGAGATTATGCATTAAGAAAAACAGAAGAAAGAGAAAAAAACAGAACAGAAGTGATCCTCCCTTTAAAGCCTCAAATCTCAGAAATGTTCATCTCTGATAAGTGGAAAGTGCTATAGTAATAACATACAGATGCTTTCATCTTTAAATCACTAATTCAAAGCTAACCAGCTCAATAATGTCCACAAGACCCTATGAAAATAATTTGCACTTATTTACTGAGCATCTCTCATCTGATGATCTTGAAGTCTTTTGCACATGTTGTTTGTTTAAGCTTCACAAGACCCATGTGTGGCAGGTAAGTATTATTGCTTTTTTATGGATGGGGACACACTGGCCCAGTTCCTCAAAGGTATTTAGGTACATAATTCTCATTGTTGTAGATGGAAATTAGTTGCCTAAATAGCTCCGAGGAAGTGGGTCAGTGGCTGAAAATGCGGGGAGTAAGGTGAAGTGTGACAGGGAGTGTGTTGTGTGTGTATATGGGGGAGAGAGAGTGGGTTTTTGGGGTGCTGAAAGTGTGTCAGAATGCTGTCTTGTAAGTTCAGACCCCTCTCCTCTCTGCCTCTCTCTCACTCACTCAAAGCAAACAACATTCCTCAGTAAATGTTTGCTTTGTCTCAGAGCAGATAAGCGTGTCAGATGTCAGAAACAGAGCTTGGAATGGGCACATCTGCATTCCTGCAGCTGATCTCACAACAATGAGAAGAGTGGCCACTTGACTTAAGGGGATTATTGGGTGTTTCTAGAGGTCAATCAGAGCGCAGTAACACAACTCCTCATTCACACTGATGCTGGGGATATGAATCAGATCCTCTTGGCAAGATGGAGTACAAGGAGCGCTCTAGCTAGGGAGTCAGAGCACAAAATGTGCCTTGCCAGTGTGGATGGGGAGTGAGGTAGAGTGCTCTGGGCAGCTTTATTGCAGTACAACTTGCAAGTGTAGTCAAGGCCTAAGGGATGGTCCCTTCAGATCAAGCCAGAGGTACAATGCTGTAGGAGTGTAGTGCTCAGGCAGTTGTCACTGCTTCTGCCCATGTTATACTTGATTCTTGATTAAATACAAGACCTTGTTCTCAAATCCTGGCATTTTGACATTTTTCACGCCAAACTAAATTCACTTAAAACCTCACTTTGAAATTTTAAAAAGGGTTTGATTAAAAGAAAGGAAAATACTGGGAAATGTAAGTGGACTTTGACACTTTAATCAAATAATTTCCTGTTTTTATTTTTTGAAAACTCCCAAATGTACTTGGTGCTTCACAGAAACCACACAAAAGACTGGTCTCTGCCCCGGGGAGTTTACAGTCTTGGGTCCCAATCCTGCAATGGGATGTGTGCCGGGGTAGGAGTCCAGGTGTGCAGATTACATCACAGGATAAGGGTCTCCCTCCTGTAGAAATTAATGACAGTGATTCCAAGAATGAAATGACAGTCTCCTCTTGAGGCACCAGTCCAATAATTTGTCTTGTTTAATAGGCATGATCTCTACTTGAGAGAGGTGATAGTTCTGTAGTCTGACAAAAACAATGGCCCTAATTTCGTTAGCAGGACACAAAGAACCAAAGAAGTGTTGGATTTATTCTGATTGGACAGTGACTATTTTTACTCCCGCTGCCACCATTTCCTAATGGCTTCTTAATGAAGTTCCTCAGTGACCAGCTCTCTGTTTCTCTTGTGGCAGAACCAAGTTGGAAGAGGATGCTGTCTCTAAAGGAGCTGACTTTTAAAATTCATGCTGAGTTGTAAGACTTGCCAGACAATGTTTTATTTCCATTCTGCAACTTAACTATTTACTGTCAAAAGAATACATAATCAGAATGCAGCCTGGGTAGGAGAGTGACAACCTTGTAGCTTTGCTGACCTGGCGGGGAGATTCTGATCTTATTTACCTACTGGAATGAAGTAAGAGTTTGGGGAAGAATCTGATTTCATTTTCACTGGGGTAAATCTGGAATGACCCCTTGGAAGCCCCATTCACTGAGCTCGTTCCTTTCCAAGGAATCACTCCAGATTTATACCAGTGAAAATGAGATCAGAATCTGTCCCACTGCAATTACACCAGTGTAAAATTGGTGTGCATGAACTCACAATCAGCCCCACTCTGTTTTATGGTAGCATTCACAGGCTTTTGATTATACCAGCATATGAAAGCTGTCTGACTTCATCAGTCTTGCATAGCAAGGAGGCTCTGAGATGCAGTGAGAAACCGCACAGGGAAGAAGTGATTGAGCTCAAGGTTCCTGGGCATCGAGGGTCCTCTCCTTGTGTTGTAGCACTCAAGGCTGGGCACAAAAGCTTGAAAGATTTTATGCACTATAAAAAGCAAAGAAAAAAAGCAGAAAAACAAGAGTTCACCCAGCTGATCCATTCACAGCAAGCAGCAGCTCTGTGTTAAGTGTGACCTTGTTGTACTTGTGTTAGTGTTCTTATTCATTCTGTACTCACTTTCCACTGGTGTCTTCTTTTGAAATAGTCACCAAGGGAGTGCTAAGGACATAGATCAGTGGGTCATCTCTTCAGAGACATTCAAATCAGGACAAACAGAGACAATTCCCCTAACCTTACCTGCCAGACAGGCAGTGGAAAGAAGTGAACTCACTTGTTGAGTCTGCTTTTCAGGGAACACTGGAAATAAATGTCTCTGATGGGGGAAAAAAAACAACCAACCAAACAAACAAAATCTCTGTGGGAACATGCCTTGCCCAGTCTCTTCTTTCTGAGTTCCTTCTGAAAGGATTTTATTCCTTCTTCTACTTCCCACAGAAAACTCAGGTCTCTCTCACAGTTAAATTCTAGTCTCAGTGGAGTGAACCTGGACTAAGTCTACTGAATTCAGTGGAGCCACTACAGATTTCCTCCAGGGTCACTGAGCTCAGTATCAACAGTGTGTGTTGGGAGCAGGTGGAGTAGTGCAGGCTCTGCCAGCTTTCTGCCACCAGGGGATTCCCACATGCCAGGGAAATCTCAACTGTTTCTTTAGGGAAGCTTTCCAGCTGCTTTGTGCCACTCACAGTGGCTAAGGGTCCGGTCCCATGTGTGTGTGAAAATAAGACCTGCACAATATATTAGAAAAGAAGGAGGACATATGCATAGGATCATACACCTAGGACCTGTTGTTTATGGAACCAGCAAGGAGCAATATAATATTAGTTTCAGCCAGGTGGCTCTCTTTTTGCTTGTCACCAATCTCTGTTCAGTGGAACTGTCACTCAATGCTTCGCCTGTGATTGCAATATCCACTCCAGCATTTTATCTCTAATCATCCTCTGATGATGGCAGGTTTCCGTGAAGAGACAGGGAGCTTAGGTCACCTGGAGCTTGGCAGCACAGGCGCTTTCCTATCCCCCTATGGGCGGCGACGTTGATTGTGTTTAGCGAGCCTGATGCTCTGCAGCTTCCATTCTGTCATTTACTCCAGTACCAAGTGGGTGTAAAATGCTCTTCAGATCAGAATAGTTACATTGCACTTCTGTCACGGAGTCCCCGGGGCGATGCTATGGAACTTGCTCCCTATGAAGCCAGTCAGGACTCTGGGGGGAAGCTTCCTTTCTGTGAACAGCCCGTCTCCAAGGCTAGGAGCTTCACAGCTTACAGCTTCCACCTTCCTGGGTCTGACCTTGGAGCATTCAGCACCTTCTGCCCCTCCATGTGCTTCCCCCAGCGAGCCCGCCCTGGCAGGGTCCGGGGTAAGCCCGTGGGTCTGCACCCCAACTCCACAGTCAGATTTGACTCTCAGCCAGCCAGTAAAACAAAGGTTTATTAGATGTCCGGAACATGAACTAGGTAGAGCGAACGCGAGCCCTCCGCTGGGTCCATTTTGGGGGTCAAAGAGCCATGCAGCCTGTCTGTTGCTCTTTGTCGGCCCCCAGCCAGATCCAGCCTGAAAAACTCTCCCTCTAGCCCCTCTTCTGCTTTTCCTTTGTCTCTTTCCCAGGCCAGGAGGTATCACCTGACCTCCCTCCTCCACCTTGGGTCAAGTTACAGCCTTAAGTATGGACATCCTCACACAATAGTCAGAGGAATCATCAAGAACATTCCTACTCCGTCACAACTCCCACATGGCATTAGTGTAAATGACCGCATGTGTGGGAGGCTGAGGAGAGTCAGTCTGCATTTCAGGACTGGTAATTCAGCTTATAGTAAGGCAGAGTTAATCATAGATCAGGCTCTGTTCCTCCAGATTCTCCATGTCCCCTTACCCGATACCTAACAAAGCTCTTGCTGCCTGTGTGTGCTCTCCCATGAAACTACATGCCTCCCTTCTTTCCCTCCAACTGAAGGGCCTCCTCATAGATTTCTGCCTGACGTTGTCATCACAACTGCTTTTATCCCCAAACCAAATAGCTCATCTGTATACTATCATCTGCAGGCTGCAATGAAGGGAACTAACCTAATTCACCATGCCGCAAACCTGGCCCCATTTAGAGAGGATTGCGCGGGGCACCACAAAATACCATTGTGCTGAGCACCCTTTCCCTGTAAATGTTCCTGTGTGTGGGATCCGATATAAAGAGACAAGCCTGTGCTGTGAAGGTTAGATCCATGTCCAAATCAGAGGGGTTTTTTATTTGGGCTCATTTCAGAGTGTCTGCAAGTTGCAAATTTCAAATGTGTAGCTGGATCTAGACTTTGAAAATGTATGGAAGGATGAGGATTGTTGTGAAGCTAGAATTCTGGTTCATGTAGGAACGTGGCTATCAAGGGGTTAACCTGTTGAGTTAGTGTGAGTCCCTCGCATGCACACACATGCTCTTCTGATGCAATAAAGCAGCAAGTTCTCAGCCTGCAGTCCTGTGAGTAGACATATGTTTGTTGCACTGAGCGATTCCTTCACAAAATTGGTGAGGAAAATATAAGCATGTCAATTTATGGGAAAATTGAGATGTTTAATGAAGAAAATGAGGATTGTCAGCTATATATTGAAAGGTAGGGTCACTACTTTCTTGCAAATGAGATTATGGATAAGGACAAACAGCAATTTTCTGTGTGTCTGTGGCAGTAATATCCATGCCTTCTTCAGGAGTTTGTTGCTATCTCATAACTATCTTCAGGTCTACACTACCGCATATGTTCATATAATTTACATTGTTCAGGGGTGTGAAAAAGCCAACCCCCTGAGCGACCCAAGTTACAGCGACCTAAGCCCTGTCCACATTGGTGCTATGTCGGCAAGAGACGCTCTCCTACCAGTGTAGCTTCTGCCTCTTGCAGAATCGGTGTTGTTCAGATCAGTTCCTGTCTGCATCCTGTAACACTTGCCCATCCCGGTATTGCCCTGGCCTGTTCTTTTGTCATTCAGTTTCGCATGCATTCTATAACACTGTGCGTTTTCTCACCTTTTGGGGGCGAAACCAGACTTTGAGTCACCTGCTCCTGCCCTGGCCTCGTCTTTTGTCATTCAGTTTTGTGTGCATTCTATAACAATATGCATTTCCTCCCCTTTTGGGGGCGAAGCCGACTTTGAGGCACCTGCTCCCCTACTTGGTGTAAACTTTGCTTGTGCCAATCAGAAGCGAACACAAACAGGTTTGGGGCCCCGTCCCCTATGACACTTTTGTGATGTCATAGTTGGTATTTATGTTTCTGCCTGCCATGTGCAGACAGAGAGAGGAAAATGAATCCCGTGTATCCGTGTATCCCGTGTACCCCACTTAACCGAGCCTGATCAACTCGAAGCCTCTCTCTCAGCTCACGTGTTTTCAAATAGAGCTTATACGTTTACCGGTCGTGTTATGAGTTGGTTTGTATTTGTAAGTATCAGTTATTACTAAATGCTGCATCTTTGTTTGTAAATATTGTTAGCAGGTATTTTAGTCATTGTGTGTTTTAAGTTTCATTAACTCTATTAGTTAATCAAAAAACTGCTCCCTTACCCCTTGTAATTATCCCCAGTAAAACTTTAAATTGATTTATATTTACTTGTGTGTGTATCTGTGCATCTGCAGCTCACGTCCTGACCCACACTCCCCTTGCGTCTCTTACCTATATAGTCTGTTGCCACGTGCAGCCTGGTAAATAACAGGCCTGCAATTTTTTCCTCGCCCCTGTGAGTCCGTGGCAATCCACAGGTGTAATTATGCTGATGGGAGAGCTCAGTGCAGCTATGCCGATGTAGCACTTCTAGGCCTGGTCCCCACTAGGGCTTAACGTCGACTTTATCAAGGTAAAGTCGATTTAAGCCTGTACCCATCCTCACATGCATGCCCTTAAAGTCGATTTAAAGGGACCTTAAAATCGACTTCTGTACTCCTCCCTAACGAGAGGAGTAGCTGAAATCGACCTCTCTCTGGGTTGATTGTGAACTAGTGAGGATGCATGTGACTTTAAGCCTCTGACCTTCCACAATGCCCGTTAGCTCCCCAGGGGACCAGCCACCAGTCCGAGCAGCTCCGCACCGGATCCCCCCCGCCCGCCCGAGCAGCCCCGCACTGGACTCCCCCGCCCACCCACCCGAGCAGCCCCGCGCCGGACCCCCCCGCCCGCCCGAGCAGGTCCGCGCCGGACCCCCCTGCCCGCCCGAGCAGCTCCGTGGATCCCCCCCCGCCCGCCCGAGCAGCTCCGCACCGGCTCCCCCCCAGCCCGCCCGAGCGGGGGGAGGAGCCGGCGCGGAGCTGCTCGGGCGGGCACGGGGGGTCCGCGGAGCTGCTCGGGCGGGCGGGGGGGACCTGGCGCGGGGCTACTTGGGCGGGCAGGGGGGTCCGGCGCGGAGCTGCTCCGGCGAGGGAGAAGGGGGGGTCCGGCGCGGACCTGCTCGGGTGGGCACAGGGGCCACGGAGCTGCTCGGACTGGTGGCTGGTCCCCTGGGGAGCGTGCCTGGCTGCCCCGAAAGGTGGTGCCTGCTGGGGACTCCCGGCACTGTGGGATACCTACCCACAGTGCAATGCTGGCTACGTCGACCCTTGCAAAAGTTCTAGGACAGACACTGTCGACCTGCTGTGTTTTGTGGGGACGCACTAAGTCGACTTTATAAAGTCTACTTTAGAAAATCGACTTAAGGGAAATCGACCTACTGCTGTAGTGAAGACTAGACCCTTAGTCTAGACTAGTCCTCAGAAACTGGGACATAAATGTTTAGAAGACCTGAAAATGATTTTAACAGAGCATTACATGCCCAAGCCAAGGATTACTGAGGCATGTTTCCAACTTTTATAGTAGGATGAGGACACAAGGTAAAACTGTAGCTATGTATGTGGCAGTACTAAAAAGATTAACTTAATATTACTAATTATGAAATGTCTTGACCTAAAGGATATGTTGCAGGACAGATTGGTTTGTTGTATTAACAGAGAGAGAGAATTCAAAGATCAAAGGTGGCTGAAGGGAACTTAACTTTGCCCAAAGTAGTAAAATTAACAACAGCAATGAAAGCTGCAGTGAAAAACTTACAAGATTTGCACTTAGGTTGCCGGGACAATCAAACATTCAGCTGCATCCCGGAATCAAAGTCAGCATATCATACTGAAAATCAGCCTGCACCCTAGATATGGTGAAGTCAGACATATCCTTCTTTGAAATATGATATTTGATAAGTCATGCAGTTCTTCAAAAAGAATCAGAACCATAATTCTGTATGATCAGGAATCTGATTTTGCAACCTTGTCTGCTGAATCAGGATCACATGAGCTAAAATCACTGTTTCATCTACAATTGATCTGGTATTGCTTACACCTCTTGGGCGTAACTAGGGATAGGTAAATACCAGTCCTGAAGTGCTGATGTCCTTACTCCCATAAAACTCACATTGATTTCAGTTTCAGATTTGCTTGGCCAAGAGCTGAGTAAAAAGCTTTAGGAATGAGCCCCATATGTAGAAACCCAGATGCAATTCACAACTGATTACTTTTTCAGTTTGGTCTTTGTATCTAGTTGTGTTTTTCTTTGGCCTTTTTACCATTTCTCATGTGTATGGCCATATATATATACGGTATGTATATAGGTGCCAGTGTGTCCATTTCCATCCCCTTATGTGTGTGTCTGTGTGTGCACTTTTACAGGTCCTCGAACTAATGAATCAATCATTCAACCATTAAAATCCTTCATCCCGTGGTAGGGCAACTTCTTAGAAGCCAAGTGGGGACACCAGAGTGAATTTAGGATGTTTTGGTGATTCTATATTCAGAATGTAGGAGAATGTGAAACAGAGACTTTTCTTTCTTGCCAAGCTAGAATATCTGAATTCTTTTTCACAACCGTGTCTGTAAAACAACTGCAACTGTGGTGGCCTGCTAACCTTAGGCTTAGAGAGGAATTTTAGGAGAGCTGGTTATTTTAAGGTTCTCCCCTCTCATATACAAAGGAATCCAAATTATTTAACTATTGTAGGTTGTTGGTTTTTTCAATATAAATATTTGGCAGATATTGCCATTCCTAGGAGCTTAAACAACATGTTCCAAAGATTTATCATCTCCTTCGTTAAGTCTGTATTCCGCATAGTTATAAAGAAAGCAAACACCGATGCTTTCCAGTTATGTCTAAAAACAACAGTGGTGTTTGAAAGAGTGTTTTGACCTTGAATAATGGGATTTTGGAGAAGGGCTTTGTGAACTTTAGTCCTGAAAATCATAACATCTCAGGGACATATGAACTCCATCTCAGATAACTAATCACTGCTCTCCTGTGGCCCATTTTAAAAGCATGCAGTATTGCATCAAAACCACATTAAATGATCATGTACATTTTCTGTATTTCTCCTCATTGGTGACTGCAGTTTATTTATATCTATGGGCATGTCTTCACTACCACTTTAATTCGACCTTAACGACGTTAGGTCGAATTAAAGGTGTACCTGTCTTCACATACATGCCCTTAAAGTCGATTTAAAGGGCCCTCAAGATCGATTTCGGAACTCCTGCCTAACGAGAGAAGTAAGGCTAAATTCGACATTACAAGCTCGACTGTGGGCTAGTGAAGAGGCATCAGAAGTTAAGCCTCCGACCTCCGAGCAGCCCTGCGAGGGGGGGGCTGTTCGGGGGGGGGGGCTGTTCGGGCGGGGGGGGGTCCGCGGGGCTGCTGAGGGGGGGGGGGAAGCCCGCGCGGGGCTGCTTGAGGGATCGGCTCAGCTGTCTGGTCAATTTCACCAGGCAGCTGAGCGGATAGCCCCGCGCCGGCTCCCCCCCCCCCTCGGGCGGGGGGGGTCCAGCGGGGGGCCTGTTTGGGCGGGGGGGCTGTTGGGGGGGCTGTTCGGGCGGGGGGGGGGGTCAGCGGGGCTGCTGAGGGGGGGGGCTGCTTGAGGGATCGGCTCAGCTGTCTGGTCAATTTCACCAGGCAGCTGAGCCGATAGCCCCGCGCCGGCTCCCCCCCCCCTCGGGCGGGGGAGGGGGTCCAGCGGGGGGGCTGTTTGGGTGGGGGGGCTGTTGGGGGGGCTGTTCGGGCGGGGGGGGTCCGCGGGGCTGCTGGGGGGGGGGGGGAGCCCGCGCGGGGCTGCTTGAGGGATCGGCTCAGCTGTCTGGTCAATTTCACCAGGCAGCTGAGCCGATAGCCCCGCGCCGGCTCCCCCCCCCCTCGGGCGGGGGAGGGGGTCCAGCGGGGGGGCTGTTTGGGTGGGGGGGCTGTTGGGGGGGCTGTTCGGGCGGGGGGGGGTCCGCGGGGCTGCTGGGGGGGGGGGGAGCCCGCGTGGGGCTGCTTGAGGGATCGGCTCAGCTGTCTGGTCAATTTCACCAGGCAGCTGAGCCGATAGCCCAAGCAGCCGCGCGCTGGCTCTCCCACCCCCCCTCGGGCGGGTGGGTACGGCGAGGGGGGGGCTGTTCGGGCGGGGGGGTCCGTGGGGCTGCTTGGGCGGGGGGGGGGGGGCTATGTCGACCCCCTGCAAAAGTTCAAGGACAGACAGTGTCGACCACTGTCGACCTGCTGTCCTGGTGGGGACACACTGATTCGATTTTCTAAACTCGAGTTTAGAAAATCGAATTAAGGGAAATCGACCTAGACCTATAGTGAAGACATACCCTATATCTCAAAACTTTTACAGTGATAATAGTGTACCCTTCAATTGTGCCTTCCATCTAAGGATCTCAAAGCACTTTGCAAAGACGTGTCAACATTATTATCCTCAGGAGGAAACAGAGATACAGAGGGCTGGATTAGTTCTCCAGGGCCTCAGCAGGAGGTAGTCCTGTAAGGGTGGAGGTTGTGGCAGTAGGTGGGGATGGGAGTCTGGTTCAAAAAGCTGCTTGTAAAGGGAATGTGGTTGTGGCACTCCTGAGGTTCTTCTGATTCAGAGAATTATAAGAGACTAAGGTTCTGATCTTGCAAACACTTATGCATATGTTTATGCACATAAGCAATCCCACTGACATAAAGAGGAGTACGATCATGCTTTAAGTTAAGCATGTGCATGTGTTCTGGCGGGATCGAGGCCTAAGAGATGTATATAACCAGTGTTACCTCTCGCCAAATCTTCGATGGCTGAAGTTAGGCTTTTAAACCCCTGTTTAGGCACCTACATAAAAATGGCCTGATTTTCCTTCAGGTCCCTTGATTTCAGTGGGAGTTATGGGTGCGTGTTTCAGTACTCGAAAAGCCACCCCATTTTATTTAGGTGCCTGGACAGGGATTTAGGTGTCTTAACTTTAGGCAGCCCCGTTGGAAAATTTTGGCCATTGGCAGTTATATTTTTGCAAAGTCAGCGAAGGGCTTGTGGCTGATCTTTTGCGTCGTTCTTCGTAGCTGATTCTGACGCTACATTCTGCCTGCATGGAATCTTGCAAAGCAGATCAGTGCTTGCATCTTTTTATGTGCATTTTGAATAATGTTAATATTACTGAACTTCTGTGGTGGTCTAAGACTGGAAGCCTCGTGAAAACAAAAAGCACCTCCTTCTGGAAGCTCTCGGATCAAAATGCATCTCAGCACATACCTCAATTAGGGCACTAGAAATAAATAGAAGTAAAAGAAGCCCTATTCTATGGTCATTATTGAGTTAGTTTTGTTGTTTATCTATATTAGGAATGGGCTGTTCAGTTCTGAACCACCAATGAATCCCACCTGGGATTCAGCCTTCACTAATGACCAGATGTGCGACTAAACTGAGAAGATTTAAATAACCTGCTGGAATCGTTCTCTCAAAGCCAGAGCATCTTCAGGTGTTCGCAATGCAGGCTCCACTAAAGGTATTATGTGTTTGCCTACATTCGAATATTTACATAACCTTGTGTTGGACCAGCCTTGGTCATTAACCACTGGATTTATTCTCTGACTGCTCTGAAGGACTGTGTCTTGTTACAATGTGGATAGGATACATCACTTCATAGTCAGACCTAATTTATTACCTGATTTCTTGCTTAACTCATATGGAATTCCCATGGTGGCCTCCCATAAGACTTCTCCTTATTTGGGTCACTTTTCAGAAAATCCAATTAAGGTACTGATTTAGCAAGGCACTTAAGAACATATCTTGCTTGCTGCTGTGTGAGCACTTCCATTAACATAAATGGGACTATGCAAATATTTAAGGTTAGGCAGATGTTAAATACCTTGCTTAACTGTGGCCTAATTGAGGGAAAGTTGCCTTTTTTTGGTATATATGTGCCCCTCAGAAAAGTTGCACATAAATCTCAAACTCTTTCACCTAATGATCCAAATTCCTGCAATGAGCCCTTGTTGTTAGGGTGACCAGACAGAAAATGTGAAAAATCAAGATGGGGGATGGGGGTGGGGATTAATAGGAGCCTATATAAGAAAAAGCCCCAAATATTGGGCCTGTCCCTATAAAATCGGGACATCTGGTCATTCTACTTGTTGTGCAGAGCATTTCTGTGGATTACTTACTATATTGATGTTAGTATTTCCTCTGAGGACAGTAATAAAAGTTCCTCTCTGGAGCTTTTTATTTTTAGCTTAAATATTCAGGAGAATTTAGAGTAGATGGAATGAGGCTAGTTTCTGAAAGTCCTGGATATTGAAGTCCTATGTTTAGGAACATTGGAATTGACACATGACATTAGACCAGTGTCCCATTTAATCCAGTATTGTGTGTCTGGAACTGGGCAGACCTAGAAAATTCAGAGGAAGGTACAAGCTTTCTATACACACCATTGGTTGACAATGTGCTTCAACCTTGATTATGGGCAGCCAAGGAATAGTTCAGAATGTGTAGGCTAAAATTAAGAACGAAATACTTAAAAACATCGAGATAGTAGAGGAAACTAGTGACTTTAATGCCTCCAAGGAGAAAACATAGAGGTATTACAGGCCCCTCCAAAAACTGGAGAGGGGTATGAGGCAGGATTTTGGAGTAAGGGTTGGATGCAATGTTTGATGATGTTTCAATCCAGGTTTTCAGTTGAGGCCAATTTCTGCTGGAAAGGTATAAATAAGAAGGCATGTAGTATGTTAAGGGTATACCGTTAATTTAAGACTGGAGATATTTGATTAGGTGACAGGAAGAGAGTGAAATGAAGAAAGCATACTGCCCAAGTGTTATGCAGTATTTTCAGAATCCTTTCCCAAATGTTCTGTATGCAGCGGACCAGTCCCTGCAAAGCATTCAGTACATGATACTCGGGGCATTCTTCACAGAAATACAGATGTGCGTAAGCCACCAAGTTTGGAGGTGAACTTCTACAGTGTTTGGGGATAGCAGAGTGTTTGGATCCAGGAGTTGGGAGTAGGCCCATGTCTCCATAGATTAGAATTACACTGTAAACTCTCTGGAGCAGGTATCATCTTTTTGTTCTGTGTTTGTAGAGCACCTACCATAAAGGGGTTCTAATCCAGGACTAGGGGTGGTAGGCATTACAGTAATACAAATTATTAATAATAATAATAATAATGAAAGAAGCTGAAGGAGTTGGGACAGGAGCAACTGGGAAGGACAAATGGGCTGGACTAAGATATCTCAGAAACAATTTTTTCTTCTATTCAAAGAATGTGGAGGCACAGGAGTTCTGTGTTCTGCTCCATGGGCCTCTTGCACCCGAGAAGAAGAACTCATTGGGATTTATGCATTTTGTGAGTAGGTTCCTACTGTGTATATGTAGCTTAAAGAAGTACTAGAGCAGTTAGCTCATCACTGTGTGGTCTGGCTGCAGGAAGGGAATTTGTGTGCATGGTGGTAATGAAATCATTTCCTCTACTGCAGGCTAATCTGTGAGCTATTTAGGAGATCATTGTTTGATGAGAGTTGGAAAATCAGAGAGACTGCAAGGGCTCCAGATGTTATTGGCATTATAGGATGCCCTGTCCTATCTATTACAGGGGATGAAAGGTTAATAAGACTCATTTTACAGTCTCATTTCTTGTTTTGAATTGAGAAGGCTTTGAGTTAACTGGCTCATAATAAACTTGATTCCGTTGCTGTCACGTAGAAGTTAAGAAAACAGTTAAGAAAAAAAAATGTTTGAAAACCTAATACAATTTCATGGGAATTTTTTGACATTTTTATTGGTTTATTTTTTGAAAATTCAAAGTGTACAAAAATGTCAAACTATCAAATTTTTCAGTTGTCATAAAGTTTCAACCAAATCTATCACTCTCTGGAAAATTCAATATCTTTTGCTGAAATAGGAAAATTTCAGCTTTTATACCTTTATCTTTTAATAAAAAATTGTTTTTTTGCCAAAAAAATTAATAAAAAACACTAATTTGGGAAATTTGGGAGATTTCTACAAGATATAATTATTTGTCTCATAGTAGTAGCACCTACACTCTAAAGGCCAGATGGAAACCGAGATGTCATTCTCTTTTTCCCACCTGGCCCCTGTTCCTTCCTTTCTCTCCCCTTCACACCCCTTTCCTTCCCTCCCCTCCATCCCACTCCCTTTCTTGTTCTCTTATTTTTTGGGCATAAATCAATAGCATATGAATTAAAATAAAAAAATAAATACCTTACATGTTTTAAAATGGGGCTTAACTTGGCTTGTTAAGATGAACACAGTTTTGAACATTCAATTATTTTTAGGGATGTCGATTAATCGCAGTTAACTCACATGATTAACTCAAAACAATGAATCGCTCTGGGGCCAGGGATGAGGGGTTTGAGGTGGAGAAGGGGGCTCTGGGCTGGGGCAGAGGGGTTGGGAGTGAGGGAGGGAGTGTGGGCTCCAGCTGGGAGTATGGGCTCTGGGGTGGGGCCGGGGATGAGAGGTTTGGGGTGCAGGAGGTGGCTCTGGCCCAGGGCAGGGAGCTGGGGGTTGTGTGTGGGTTCCAGGAGGAAGTTTGAGTGCAGGAGAGGACTCCGGGCTGGAGTAGGGGGTTGGGGTGCGGGAGGAGGTGCGGGGTCCCGGTGACACTTACCACAGCTCCCAGGAAGTGGCTGCCAGGTCCCTGCAACCCCTAGATGCAATGGGTGGCTAGGGAGGCTGCACGCCTTGTCCTCGTATCTACAGGTGCTGCCCCTGCAGCTCCTATTAGTCGCGGTTCCCGACCAGTGGGAGCTGTGGAGCTGGCCTTCAGGGCAGGGACAACGTCCGGAGCCTCCCTGGACACCCATGCACCTAGGGGCTGCAAGGACCTGGTAGCTGCTTCTGGAAGCTGTGTGGAGCTAGGGCAGCCTGCCTTAGGCCCGGGCCCCTGCTGCTATGCCAACCGGCAATTTAACAGCCCAGTTGGCGGTGCCAACCGAAGCCACCAGCATCCCTTTCCGACTGGCTATTCCAGTCAAAAACTGGACACCTGGCAACCCTACAATCAGATATGTAATTTGGTCCTTGTCCACACAGGAAACTTTTACCAGTTATACCAGTGTAGTTATATAGGTATTCATACCAGTATAACCCACTATATGGATATAACTGACAAGACTGTGAATCTTCAAATCTGAATTGCAAATATTTAATATGAAATTCAGATATGCAGCTTGAACAGCTCAAATTTCATCATATAAGTTTCCAGTTAGGGACCAGAAATAAATCCATGTGATTTATGTAACTAACCTACTCTGCACAAATTTCAATTTTCAAATATGTACAATGAATGGTTCATGAACAGTCTGCAAGCCAAGAATTATTTGTTGAAGAAACTCACACTAATTTAGAACAATGACTATATCCATATGTGAAGAATTCATGAACAGTAAAAGAGGCAACATTTGTCATCTAAACTATTCTTTATGAATTATTCTATTGAGCAACAATCAGAGGATAACAGCAATAGCTTGGTTGAGGGGGTGAACTCAGAGGGTGGATGAGGGTAGGATATTTCCTGGAGAATGCCTTACTGCTAAATGAAGAACTAGCACTTGGCTGTGTCCTCAAGGGTTAACACATTGTTGTTAATGTAGCCTCATACTCTACAGCAGTGGTCCCCAACCTTTTGTTCACCGCGGACCGGTCAACGCGTCCTAGTAATGCTTACGGCCCGGGGTCTCTGTGCGGTGCGGCGGACCATTGCATGTCCGCCGAAAACCCGCAGAATTTTGTAGCTTATCTTTATTTTTTTACGTTTCGGCGCGTCGGGATCTTGCATGTCCGCCGAAAAGCCGCAGAAAAACGGCGGAAAATCCGAAAAAAGCGGAACTCTTGCCGCACCGGAAGGGAAGGCGGGGCCGGAAGCGGAAGAGAAAGCGGCCGGAAGCGGAAGGGGCGGGACGGAGGGGAACGCGGCCGCGGACCGGTACCGAATGCTCCACGGACCGGTACCGGTCCGCGGACCGGGGGTTGGGGACCACTGCTCTACAGGGCAGCACAAATGGAGGGAGGGGAGACAGCATGGCAGACACAGACAGAGATGCACACCCTGTGTGTGTATGTGTGTGTAGAGAGAGAGAGAGATGTGCATTGCCCCTTTAAGTATGCTAACCCCACTCTAAGTACACTGCCTTTTTAAGTAGATCAGCAAGTTGAGGCAGCAGCTCACTGTGAGTTCATTTGTGAGTTCATTTGAGAGCATAGTGATTGTCTGGTTTCATCCTACAGATTTTGTTATTGGGGCACTTAGTGCACTGGATGAGGATGTGATAAGTGTGTGTAAGATCCCTAGATCTTGAAAGGTATGTTGTGAGGAGTGTTGATCATTGTATGGAGATACATCTGCAGGTTTTGCATCTGTTGTTCTGGCAGGGTCTGGTGCCACTTTGAGATGGTGTGTACTGTTCTCTGGGGAGCTTGCTTCTATGGTGAGCTTGGAAGAGGTAGGGGAGTTGTCTGAAGGCCAAAAGAGAGGGTTGTAGCTTATATAGTATTGGCCACGCTGGCACTTAAGTGGAGCTTAAACCCATCTTTAGGACCTGATTCTGATCTGACTTCTGTTATTTTTGTGTCAGTGTCACTCTACGTACTTCAGTAGACGTACTCCTGATTTACACTAATGAGCAATCAGAATCAGGTCCTTAGTTAGAATAATACCTATACTCAGCTCGGGAGTGGATTTCGAGCAAGACAACTCAGCCCTAAAAATATTTGTTGTTATCATACCAATCTTATGTAACAAGAGCTAATGCATTTAAGTATATTGATATCCTAGGCTGATAGGTGTCTGGTTAGTTGCACAACACAGCCCTTAACTTGACTAACAGATTGGATGTTTCTTGGCACTGTAAATGTTGGCTTGGAAGCTGGAGTCTGCGGCCTTTTCTTGGAAGGCCTTCTGTGCAGCCCATGCTACTGTGGTATGATGACTGGCAGCTTGTTGACTGGATCTCTGTGGAGGAACTTGTCCACTGTGCTTCTGCAGCATCCATGGCGAGATTCCAAAACTGGTGCTTTTTTTATAATTTAGCATCTGGCTGGTATTTTAAGTGAAACAGACTGGCGAAGCAGGGCAGTCTGTAAGCATTAGGGTAGCATCACGTTAATTTATAGTCAGAATCTCTGGAAATTCAAAGTTCCTAACCTATCTTTTTCTGGTCTCTTGTATATTCTGATGTTTTTAAAGTGCATTCAGTGCTCTGGAATGGGGCCAGATTTACAGTCCTGTGGGTGAAGGTTCTCTTTCTCCATAGACAGGTACATCATGGACAACAGCGTGAGTTTCCTCTACATCGTGACTCCGTATACCACCAATGAGTTTCTACTGTGACCTGGAGGGATAAAGTGGAGGGATTTATACGATCATTCACTTTCCAGGCCTATCCAAACCTAGATCTTCTTGACAAAATTATCAGCAAGGGTGATAATATTTATTGTGCTCTTTCCCTTATGCAAATATTTGTCCACCAGGATTTGGAGAGATGGAGGTGATCACATGCATTTAAAATATCAGGGGCCCAATTCTCCTCTCACTTACACTGGATTAAATAAAAAATAACTCCAATGAACTCAGTGGAGTCACCCAAATGTGAAACTGGCAGGAAATCAGAATCAGGCCCTTTGGCCCCTGCCTGCAGCACAATGCATCCAGTATTTAAGGTGTTCATATTCACTAAACAGAAATAACTCCACAAAGCTATTGATAAAACAATGCTTTTCTGTGGGTAAACAGTGAGAGTTGCTTCAAGTTTCAAGTTGGAACACAGAAAGTATCATACCAGAACAAAGCAATGGTTTGTTTAGCCAGGCTGACACAGAATAATGGTCCATCCTGGTCAATATCCTGTCACTGAATAATGCCCCTTGATGGATGCTTCAGAAGAGGGTTACAATATCCCTATATTGCCTGTAAGATTAAGGATTGGGGGGGTTGGGCATTTAAAATGTAAACTCTTTAACACCAAGTACACTTTTGAATGGTAGATAAATAACCTGTACATCAGGGGAATTTATTTCTGTCCACATTTGGTGATCAATTCATGCTCTGAACCATAAGTATTAATAAAATATATCCTTGCTGCAAAGGCTATTCTTATTCATGTATGTATAAAGAGGAGGCAGCCTTAGCTCCAAACACCCTTGAATTTCCTTGAAGAGCCCACACTAAGATCAAGATTCAAATTTAACAGCTCAGATTTGAATAACCCCATCCATTGTTTTATTTTAGGAATATTTGAAATCTGGCTCCAGATACCACATCTTAAATCTGCGGCTCAGATCCATTTCTCACATATAAGAAATGTCACATATAGTCCTTTTAGAAAAATTACTAAATTTTTGTCCTGAAAATCATGGAGTTGTGAGTTCCACAGGCCCTATTGTACATTATGTGCATAAAGGTTCCCTTTCATTCCATTCTAAATGTGTTGTCTTTTAATGTTAAGTGCCCTTATGGTCTGGTATTATAAACAAGGGCAAAGTGCATAGCTCAACTTTTTTGTGCCATTCATTATTTTAAGAGTATTTTATAGATGGGCTAGAAATACATACCTTCGAGCTTTGTGGAAATTTGGATTTGGATCCAGATCTAAATTGTTCAGATTGGATCCATTTAATGTATTTTGTTATCTTTATACAAAGACACCTTTTTTACTTTGAAGATCCAGTTCCCAGTGGTTTATGGAAAAAAATTATAGCTTATGTAAACAGGACATTCTTGCATCGGGATATGTTGTAGCTAAAGAATATGCTTAATCTAGGTTTGCTGTGGATTTGAGTACAAAAGGGTGGAAAGACTGTAAATTGCATGAGTAACTACCTCTGTGCACTTTAAAAATATGTTTTCCATTGCTCCTCTAAGACTTTCCCTGGCAAGTCTCTACAAGGGCTCTATTGTGGTGCCTGCTGTTTGCACTGCTCTTCCGCCTATGGGATTATGGGCTTCCCTAAAAAGACAGAATAATATTTGGTCTCTCTGACAACAAATTCAGTGAAAGCATCACTTTTCTGCTGCCCTGAGTTGGAGCATGAAAGGGACTGATTCTTCTCCATGGAATGTAAAGCTCAGCAAAACCCCAACAAGCCCAGTTTGTTTAAAGGAGCAGCTGAGGGTTGTGGAACCTCAGGAGAGCAACATGCCCTGGGAATTCATGGGAGGAGATGCATTTTGAAGTGTCAACTGTGCTTTGAAGTTAGAGGCTTTGTCATATCAGTGTTTTGGAGTTACTGTATTGCCGAAAACAGATATTACTTGTGACACAAGCAACACAAGCCTCACAACTCCAGCATGCCCTATCAAGGATTAATATGCTCACAGTGAACAATCCTAAGGAAGGAGATTTTTTATTTTTCACGGTTGCGTCCAAGTATGAATGCATTTAACTTCACTATCTGATAGATGGGGCAACTAAGGCACAGAAGTGAAGTAACATGCCCATGGTCAAACAAAGAATCAGTGGCAGGGCGAGGGTTTCCCTAGGTTTCCTGGTGCCCAGCTGAGTCCTGGGCGTTAGCCAGCCCCATTATCAAAAGAAATGTATTCTCCACTGTCTGCATTCCCTTGGCCAGTATTTGAGGATTCATGTTGGAATAATGGCCACTCATGCCTGCTCAGCTCAGCATCACATCATTCTGTTTGGTCCTGCAGCAAAGTCATTATTGGTGTTTGCAACCTGCCAGGTCTTTGCCATGCAAATACAGATGGGCGGTAAGATGACTGTGCAATGGAGTTGAATAGAAAGGGAAGATGGACTGGGGAGGAGAAAAACCTTGTTTAACCATAACACCACTGATCATTACTAGAGATAGGTCCTGGCCCTGCACTTCAGATCAAGGTTTGGTTTCAAACATGAACAGCCTTAAAGTTTGATCAGCCACACGCTGATCAGGAAGGGTTAGGAAATTTTTGATGAAATGGTTTTTCATTGGAAAATGCAGATTTGCCAAACACAAAACTTGTGAAAAAATATCAGGGTAAACTTCCTTAGGTCCAATGGAATTCCTGGTCAAAATGAGAGAGAGAATGAGAGAGAGAGAGAGAGAGACTGCCACCCCCAAAGAGCCACTAGCCCAGTGGTAAGGCCACTCACATAGGGGAACCCAGCTACAAGTCCCTGCTCTGAATCAGAAAAAAGGGACTCAGACAGAGTAGGGAATTGAACTTGGGACTCCTACATGCTAAACAAATACCTCAGCTACCAGGCTATAGAGGCCATCTTATTTATTAGCCCCACAAATATTTATTTATTCAAAGTGGAACAGCTGCCACAGAAGCCATTGAGATAGTCCCACCCCAGAATAACCATTATCCTAGCAGGGAATAAGGCAGACCAGGGACTAGAACCTGAAATTGCCCCATCTAGACGAGTGAACAAAAGACCACTTATAGTGGGTCAGACCAAAAGTCCAGCTAGTTCAGTATCTGGGCCTCCAATAGTGGCCAATGTTAGGTGCCCCAGAAGGAATGAACAGAATGGGTCATCATCAAATGATGCATCCCCTGTTGCCCATTCCCAAGTTCTGGCAAACAGAGGCTAGGGACAGCTTGCCATATTGAACTCTACATCTTTTCTTAAGTAGAAAAAAAAGTCTTGGTTACATCCTGATAAAAAAAATCTCAAACATTTTCACAGGACAGAAAAACCATTTGTCACTCTGCTGTAATGCTGATCCAATTCTGCCCATTATAGAAATGGCAAAAGCTGTGAAGCTGGAATCTGATCTCTCTCACAGTTCAGGGATGGTAGCGGCAGTCATGAGGTAGGGGGAAAGGTCTGTTCCAATCCATTGTTGTGATTCATGCCCGTCTTGTGAAATTTCTATTTAATTCCTTAAATGAGTTCCCAGTGCTTCAGAACATCATGGAGATTTTAACACCCACATCAGCTCATTTGAGCATCCCTCATGGTATCAAAGGTGGCGAGAAGGAAATATGTTTCAGATATAGGTGAAGGTTTGCCTCAGTTCTTTTTAATATTGGCTTTGTGTCTGAAGAGCCTTACTGTTTAAACAGTAAAACCTGTGAGAAACCAGCACAATTGGAAGCTGGCTCCTGTTGAACTCAGAATGAATTAAATTCTTTTTAGACTTGAGGGCAGGATTGTTTCAGTGTGTTGCAAACTGTGCGTGACACAGTTTTGGGTGGATATGGAAGTCTCTTGGGTACTCCTAGTCCCACTCAGGTGGAATGAGTTAAGGTAGTGAGCCAGAGCTCTGGAGAGAGAATCCTATAAAATGGCTCCCTGGGAAGCAGCTGGGGAAATTACTCATATTAGCAGGGACTGAGCCAAATATAACAGCTACAGAGTGGGTTGAGCGTTGCTCTGGGTTATTAGAGGTTTGCTGTAGCTTGATCAGGAACTTCTTATCTTTTGCTTGTTAATGAGCATTCAACTCAAACTCTGGGTGATAAGACTGGAGGAGTAAATCTCTTTAGGAAACATTTTTCCTTGCTGAATTGCCCAGACTGATTTAGTAGCCTAACTCCCAGTTACAAGTAATCTTTGCTCAGTGAGAAGCTGTTGGGTGGGGAGGAATGATTTTGCTCTAAGAGGTAGAATGTTTAGCCAAGCTAAGAGGTGGAGTGTAAAGGGCCAAGACAACTTTTCCTTCTTCTGAGATTGCTTTGGTAATAATGCATGAAGAATATGTAAGGCAAGGTTTTTGACAGCACCCAACTTCTACTGACTTTTAATGGCAGGTAGGTGCTCTTGAAAATCCTTCCTATAGTCATCTCTATTAAAGCCTTTTCTGTAGGAGTTTCTCATAGGGGAAGTCTGGAAGATGATAGAATTCTGAGGGTTAAAACAGCATCAAAACTGGTTTAGTTTGCTACAAGGTTCTTATACTTCTGGGGCTCCAAATAAGGTCACTTTGCTATAGTATGTCAGTTGATGGTGGGTGATGGTTATATAAACATTTTAAATAGGAGTGCTAATTTCAGTGTATGTGTCACTGGATGCCCAGGGGAGCCAGCTGAGGCCACTCAGGGTGAACTGCAAAGGAGGAGCAGACAACCCCAAAGCTGGTGGACATTTTAATACTTAGATTTATCAACCCAGCACTAAACAGGTTCTAATATATCTCACTGGTTACTTAGAAAACCAACAACACAGTTCCCTCAAAATAACCCAGCCTCAGTCCTCTACCTAGTTACCCAAGTCAGATATGATGAAGATTAATGAAAATCTTATTTCATGATACAAAAAAGTTCTACCACTCCTAAAGAATTGGACATGTTACCTCCCAGGTTAAGGAATATTCCAGATCTTACCCAATACATGCATATAGCATTTAACTAATCTAAAATTTATTTAAAAAGAAAAGAGTGTATGGTTAAAAGATCAATATACATACAGACATGAGTTCAGTGCTTGAGGTTCAGATTTATAGCAGAGATGGGGAGCTTTGTAGTCGCAAAGAATTCTTTTATAATTTAGTCCATAGGTTATAGTCCAATGTCCAATATCCTATCCAGGGTATACCAACTTAACTCGGATCTCATCTTGTGACTTAAACTTCCCCTGATGAAGCTTAAGCACATCTGAGATAACAGGATCAGCACCCAAGCCATTTTTATATAGTGTTCTAGCATCCACTTGACCATACAGGCCTGGGGAAACAATAGGCTTTTGATGTAACTTTTGTTTCCTAAACACCACCAGTAATTAGCTAAACAAATTAACATAGGGCAATTTATTCTTTAGGCAGTCTTCAAACTTCAAAGAGACATATTGACAATGACATTAATTCACCCAAGATTCACCTAAATGTTAATATTTCCTTTTTGATCTCTGAATCAGTATCTATGGTGACAGACAGGAACTGTTTGTTTACATGACTAATGCTTATGAGTACACATATACATATCATCCCTAACTTCTAACAATATAGGTTTGTATTTCAAAGTTCTAGCCTATCTACCATGCAGGGCCCTAATTCCCATTTGTATACCTTTCTAACATGACTGTAAAGGTTAGCTCTGGGTCATCCAGCCTGCAAGCTGCTTATCCCTTTCTAGCCATGAGATATGTTTTGTATAAGATTTGCTGCAGTTATATAGCAGTGGTAGAAAAATGATTTTCATGATTATATTTTAATTAGACAATGTCACACCATGTCTGGTGCTTTGTGCAATGTTCTACAGCACAAGAAATTCCAATCTGAAACTCAGCTTCACTCTGTTTGCTCCCAGCAAACTTGGTTCAGTTCTTTCATTAACCCAAGGAGGTGTTTTAATCATGAACGGTGCAGAATGATAGTGCATGTGCATATGTACATCTTTTGTTCTCCTTTGTGGAAAGAAGTAACCTATCAACAGAATACTTGTATTACCATTTTTCATGCTTACTTTAAACTGAGCAATATATCACTTCCACATGCGTTCTTCTGCAGGGGGTAAGGCATTAAAGTATCTAAATCATAAGTCTGTCTTTTTTGGAACATTAGTAACATATAAAATGTACTTGTCCACTGCTTGCGAATGATAGTGGAAAATATTATGATCTGCACCTTAGGCTTGTAAACTCCAACAGGAATTTGAGAAAAATGCAACTATTTCCCCTCATTATTAATATTGGCTTTGGTTCAGGTATTTTTAGAGCTGGGTGAGTTACTGCAAAACATGTTGCCACTAGGGTTCATTTGAATTGTATGTAAATTCAAATGAATTTACGTTGATGCCATCTCTGCATTTATTTGCCATGAATATTCTGGTGAATGAGTTCACTGGTTGGGATGTTTGCAAAACCAGTGAATTTTTAGAATATATATTCACAGAGAATTTCAGATTCTTAATTTGTGAGTATTCACACCCAACTTGATTCTATGAGTTATGCTCATCCAGTGAGGGAGAGAAACAATACCATCTGACAAAGGTGTCCAATCAAAATAGCCATAATACTGATTATTGAATATTCATGAACTGCTTGTGAACAAGCTACATGCCAAGAAGCATTTGTAGAAACACTTATGCTTTGAGAATTTTACATTACAAATACATTAAAGAAAATTGTGATCCGTTTGTAGACAATTCAGAAACTCAAACAGCAGGAATTCACTAAACAGATAACTAACTACATGTTAATTGCTCAGCTCCTCATATTTGTAAGATGAGCAGGCCATATTCTGCTCTTATTGATAGGGGTGTAAATCCAGAGTAATTGAAATCCATAGAGTTACTCCAGTTTTACGCAAAATACACCTGATTATGCAAATCTAGCCCAAAGTACATGAGAAGCTCAAGCAAATGAGTCAGAGAAATATTAGGACTGCTGCAAACAGAACCCCACAGGGAGAAAAAAGCTAGACCCAATAAATAACTTTTTATATCTATAAACAGAGGCAAAACTACTTGTGTTTTCAAATGCTGAAAATTAGTGAGTGTTTCAGAGTGACCTTATCCTTCCCCCTCCCCCCTATCTGGCACAAGAGTGAGACTGAATTGTTGAGTGTGTGTGTAATTAATTAGTTCCAAGGCTGACTGTGAATGCTGAGTCTGTTAGATCTCTAAGTTAATTTACTGCATCTGCCATTGCTTAGCTGGCCCAGGACCCAGGCTGAAATAGGGATTTCTTTTTAAAATGAGTACATTGAGTGGGCTTTGGTTTTTTTAGTTGTGACCCAGTGTAGCAGCAAGAGAGGGTGAGACTCTTGCTCTCCAGTTTATATCCTTTTTGTGTGTATCTATGATGGAGGAACAGATATGTGGAGGAACAGAGATATGAAACTGGGGCACTGAAACTCACAAAGGAAAACTGCACTGACTTCCTCAGATTTTCTACTGACCCAACCCTTGTCTGAAAGGGGAGAGGATTGGGGGGAGTCTGAAAGAAAAATGCTGCCATCTTGTGATGAAATGTGGGAACTTCATCAGCACCAAGGCAAAAATAAAAATGAGTAGGTATATGGCATATTTGAACTTTAGCTTGAGGTTTAACTTAGTCATATTTGGGATAGTAATTAGAGACACCAATGGTATGCTGGAGGGAAGGCTAAATGTTGGACCTCATTGGGATGCTGAGTCTCTGGCTGCCAGAGACGAAATGTGTGAGCAAGTCAATGTGGTTTTGGAAAATCTTGAAGTAGAAATGGGCACAAATAGACAAAAGATTATGGTGATTGGTGAGCTATAAGCACCTGAGAGAGAACCAAAAAATGAATACATGAAAAATCCAGGTCCTAATACCCCTGAATACTGGGGACGTTGAAACGTTTGAAATCCAAAGCCAGATCTAGATTTGCATTTTCCATCTGGCCCCAGTGTTACTGTGGCTTGTGACAAAATCCTGCATCTCAGTGCCCAAATGCTGTGACTTAAGCCTATCACTACCTGTCGGCATCCTTTTAAACAGCATGACACCTGCTGAGACAATAACCTTTTAAATGGTGCAGGCAGCTACCTGCCCATGTACATAGTCTGGGGATTGGGCATCTTAGAACGGTAGAGAGAGAGAGTATGCACAAACTTTCTTTCCAAATGTTTATCACGTACTGAAATAATTAGTGGCCATGTTTCATACTTCTTTCTATCACCTTACACAATGCTAAACACTTTGACATAACAGCTGTACTTACAACATCTTATGTAATAGATGTATGCGAAGATAAAAAGTTGCCATGAAATATCTAACATCAGTTTTACTGAATTACTTCCTGAACATATGCAACTGTGTGGAATTTATTCTCTTGCGAGAGATTTACCAATGTAATGGCCTTGGCCTTATTGGGAGATTGCTGCACTTTGTGATTTCAAGCTTTTTTTGGTAGTCATTCAGAATAAAGTAGCGGAGCTCATTGCTATGCAGGCAGGGGTAATTCAGTGTCTAGAGCGCTGCATAGAAGCCGGGCTGCAAGAGTAACCTTGGCCACAATGGAATTTACTCTTTAGAAGGAAAGCTTTTGTTAACAATAAAATCTGTCAACTTCCATGGACCTATAAAATATAATCTGCTGGAGACTTGAGAAGCTTGTGGCTGATTCAATCAATGTGAAGAGCTAAATTAGATCAGGATTGTGGTGAACATGATCCTGACGTATTATGGAGGATGATTCTGTCAAGTGAAATGTGTGAAAGAAAGCAGTGCTGCATGGACGGGAATTTGAAATGCCACTTTCAGCCCCCATTTGCTGAGGTTACTCTAATGCTCCCTGCTTTTTGATCTGTTTATAAAATGGGCTTAATTGCTAACATATGAGGTGTATGCAAAAATAATAGAAAAATAATGATTGGTCCAAGTTTCAAACAGCTGCTTCTATTTGCACTTGCGTGACTTATGAGCAGCAGATACTTTACTATGCCTGATGCTGTTATGTGCAGGCAGAGTGACCAGATGTCCCAATATCATAGGGACTAATGATTTTGGGGTCTTTTTCTCCTATAGGCTCCTATTATCCTCCACCCATCTCGATTTTTCACATTTGCTGTCTGGTCACCCTGTGTGCAGGTGACAGGTTGTCCACTGACAGGAGTTAGTTCTAGAAAACACTGGGTGGTTGTGAGTTCATGGAGAGAGCATGTGTAAAGTCCCTTTGAAAAGTGCATCTAGATTCTGCAGTCATAGTAACCATCCCCTCCCCCCAGCTATTCTCCAGAAACAAACTGAACATCAACCCTCTCGTGCCTGTCTCCTCAGTACCAGCCTGGAGGGAGAGGCAGAATTTACCCCTGCCCTAAAAGATAGCAAATCTGGACTTGGTGTATCTAGTGGAGGAATCCCTCTCGCCCACCCACCACCTTGCCTTTTTTAATTGGTTAGCTCCAGTGTCTCCAGTCCACTACAAAGGGGAGTGGAGCCTCTTGAAAATTCAGAACTCAGAGTATGTTATGTTTCCGTGAGACATTACCTGCCTTGCCCGCCTATAGTAGTCGTGTCTGCATGTATATGTACCTTTGGTGTACTGCTTTCTCCACTTCAACATAACCGTCTTCAAATTAGGGAAAAGGTTGTTATAAAGAGGATGGAGATCAGTTGTTCTCCATGGGTCAGACAAGAAGTAATCACTTTAGTTTGATGCAAGGGAGACAGATTGGCTATTAGGAAATACTTTCTAACCAAGTCTATGGGTATGTCTTCACTACCTGCCGAATCGGCGGGTAGCCATCGATCTTCTGGCGATCGATTTCTCACGTCTTCATAAGACGGGAGAAATCGATCGCTCGCGGCGCCCCCATCGACTCCGGAACTCCAGCTTGCCAGGAGGCGCAAGCTGGAGTCGACGGGGGAGCGCGCCGCCGACTGCCGCCGCCATGAGGACGGACAGTAAATCGGCTGCAGATACGCAAACTTCAGCTACGTGATTCACGTAGCTGAAGTTGCGTATCTGCAGTCGATCCCCCCTCGTAGTGGAGACCAGCCCTATAAGGATAGTTAAGTATTGGGACAGTTACCTCAGGAGGTTGTGGAATCTCTGTCACTGGTGGTTTTTACAAACAGTTTGGAAAAAGGCCTAGCAGGGATGGCTTAAGTATACTTAATCCTGCTTCAGTACAAGGGGAGATGGACTAGCTGGCCTTTTGAGGTCCCTGTCAGCCTTACATGCCACCTTCACACAGATTCCAGAGAGTCTTGGAACACATCAGTAAATGTAAACCGAGCTTTTTAAAAATGCTGCTGTTTTATTTTTTTTATACAAACTAAAACACCAGAGGTCATTGAATCCTATATTAAATACATAAATTAAAAAATAACCATTCATAAAACTTTACATACAATAAGGATTCTCATCTACACGTTAATACATATAGTACATAGACATGTACAGAGTTTATCAAAGGGTCATTCTGCCAGTTCATTTACAGTTCTCTTCTGGGATAGACACAAAAACAGGAGCAAAATATGTACAGGTATTATCGCAAAAGAGAAAATAAACCCTATTGGGTTGCCAAAGATTATGAGGCAGTTTATTGAACATAGACTCTGTGAAAACGAAGGCCTAGCCAATTCAGTCCACATGGGATGCAATGAAATTAGAAGAGTTGGTTCAGAGGATAGTCCCACTGAGTTTAGGGTGAGAGACTGGAAAGCTCAGTAATGTGTCCTGTAAGCATTGCAAAAGGAGAGCTTGGAGACGTGACCTATATTGATATTAATACTGCTGATCTGTGCGGGATCACCTATTGACCTTTGGGAAGTCCATGGATATTCACTACTTTTGTTTGCCTGCTTGTGGCTGCTGTGCAAGGCTAATCTGAGGGAGGACTCAATAATTTGTCCAGTGAATTTCAGGAATAACGTGGAGAGAGCAGGAAAAAAGCTGCAGGAGAGTGGTCATAAAAAAGCCACACGTTGTCAGTGTGATGTAAAATTAAATCACAAGGTAGGGTTGCCAACCCTCCAGGAACTTAAGATTGATCTTTCATTAAAGATTGTTGCATGATGAAGCCTCCAGGAATATGTCCAACCAGAACTGGCAACCCTACCACAAGGAGTTTAATCAGCCATGTCATCCGAACAACCCTTGGCCCGAGTCCTCATTCCTAGGGTTAAAAGTACCCTTTTGTAAACTATAACAACATTCTACTATGTACAACTGGGGAGATATATATATATATATATATACAGGGGTGTTTGTGTATATATACAGAGGGTTGTGTGTATATATATATATTTTTTAAAAAGTGAGCTCATTTTGATCTAGCTGAATGTAGAAAGTGTATATAGTTGATTTCAATGGGCATGTATTAGGCACGGTTTGTGTTACACTGTGGAGGGGTAAAGATTATTGTTGTTTTTCAAGTCTCCAGAGGAAACCCAGCAATCCACTCCAAGCGGTATCTTGCAGGACTTTCACAATCCACATACAGGTGACTGGGGATTATTTATCCCACCTTCAGAGCCTTAGAAAAAAGGATGGTGTGTGTGTGTGTGTGTGTGTGTGTGTGTGAGAGAGAGAGAGAGAGAGAGAGAATGAGCATGCACACACAGATAGCATGTTGTAATAACCACAACTCTCTTGAAATACATACGCTTTTACAGTAGGTTTCAAGTGCTAGGGAATTCCATCTAGATTGATCCCAGTTCCCTTAGTTACATTGTCAGGCCTGAACCTACTTCCATTGCCACCAATGGGAGTATAGCCACTGAATTCACTGGTCCCTAAACATGGTTTGTAATATGGCGATGTCAGGCCCATATTATCTCATTGACTCAACTGAAGTCAATGGAGCTGCACATCTCTAAGGATAGAATTTGATCCATTCAGTCATGAGCATTTCAAACACAGACAATGTATTAAGTTGAAGCCACACACATGCAGATAGCAAATACATGGTGAGATCCGGTAACAGATCAGAATCAGACTATTTTGTACACTGTAAATGAATAAATGAGATCTGCATGGATTGCATTGAAGGAAGGGTAAGGGACACATGAACCTCCAACAAGTCTGCTCAGGTGGGGTTTTGAATTTACTGTAATGGAAATACCCATTGCACTACATTTTCAAAGGCACTCCCATTCCCGCCTCTAAATTTACTCCTATACTTTCATATATGCAATTGTTTGCATATACCATAAAACAAATTTGGGCCTGGGAATAACACATGCAGAATTAAGTGTTTAGGACTCAATCCTGCAATGGACCCTTACAAAAAGGAAGTACCAGTGCAGTAATGGTCCAAATGCTATAGCATACAATAGTGATACTGCAGTAACTATTACTCTAGTAATCTGCAGTAACTTTTTATAAGGATGCTCAGCATTTCCAGTACAGGAGCTAGGAGCACTCAGCACCTTGCTTGGCCTCACTGTTAGATATCTATCTACTTGATTTGAGTGTGCAAGAGCCTTTTAAATTGCTTTTAAAAAATGCTCTAGTCTATGGAGCTTCAAATTTATCACCCCCCAAGGGTCCCATAAGTTTGTTTATAAAGACAAAGAGGAGAATGACTGACTGATGCGGCTCCTGTCAACTCTGTCAATACAGTTGTAAGGGATGAGACATACCAATCGGAGACAAGAACCGAAACAAGATTTATTTCTGAGTGCAGAAAGGAGCCAAAGACTCACAGGGAAGTGCAGTGTATTTCAGAAGTTCTAAATAGAGAAGTCTGTCCCACAGGAAGTCAAAAGTTTATTCTGAAACCTGACTTTTTCTCTGCTTTACAAACCCTCGCTTTGACTGACAGAAACCAAATGGTCTTGGGTAAGACAAAACATCATTTTGTAGAAAACCGAGGCCACGGATTATCATGAGGTAATGCAACATCACAAAATACAGAGCAGGATCTGCTAGCTCTGACTCATCTGAGCAGGCCCATTGATTTTACTAGGACTACTCACCTGAATGAGGGCTGATGGGTCCAGCCCATAATTTCCCATCTTTAACTAAAGCCTATTATTTCTGTTGGCAGTAATGCCTGGTCTGAGATTTCAAAGGACATTGTGGGTGGTTCCACACTGCAATTAGACACATGTGTCTGGCCTGTTCCAGCTGGCTTGGGCTAAGAGGCTGTTTAACTGCAGCGTAGATGTTTTGGCTCAGTCTGCAGCTCAGTTCTGGGACCCTCTGACCTTGTAGAGTCCTAGAACCTGGGCTCCAGCCCAAGCCTGAACATCTACACTGCAGTTAAGCTTAGCTTGAGCCCCATGAGCAGCCAGCGGCAGGTTTTTAATTGCAGGGCAGACATGCCCTGTTTGACAAATGGGTATGAAATTAACCTGTGTTGCCACGGAACAGAGGAGAGAGAATCAAAGAGAAAACTGTCTTTTGTGACTAAGAAGATTTTGTAAAGGTTGTTCAAGAATATAAACAGGGCATAATTGTGTGGGAGACTCTCAGTGATTGCAGCTCTGGAGCTACAATACTATATTGCTAGCAGCACCTTTGGAAAGCACATATGGTACCAGCTGCATAGAGTCTTCTACTGCGGGCTTTCCTATGATCAAAGAACATGCAGTGAAATTGCATTTTTCCACCATGTCCACCTACTGGCCTGTAACTAACGTATTCCTGATGCAGACTTCAATGGACTTCTTTGCTAAAACAGAATCTTAAAAAGATGAGCTTGTTTTGTAATTTAAATTATTTTAAGGAGGAGAAGCCATTGACAAATAGCTTCCAAACTGGCATGCAGGAAACAAATGAGCCCCTTGTAGTAGAATGGAATACCATCTCGCAGTTACTCAAATGGATAGTGCTTACACATGTGAGCAGCCCCAGCAAAGTAGACCCTGGGAGATGCCAAGTACCTGAAACTCTCTATGAAAGTCACATGTTGCAGAAGCCCACAAGACCTATGCAACATGGCCAAGTGGATAGAACACTGGACTGGGACTCTAGACTTCCCAACTCTGCTACTGGCCTTCTGGATGACCTGGGGAAAGTCACCCTATCTGTGCCTCAGTTTCCCCATTTGTAAAACTCATTTGAAAAGTACTTAGAGATCTACTGCTGCAAAGCACTGCATAATAAATATATATTATTTAAGTCTAATTTAAGACCTATTTTTATTGCACAGATTGTGTGCTGGCCCTTACTGTTTTTTTATATTACAGTAGCATGTGGAATCCCCAGCCAAGATCAAGGTCCCGCTATGTTGGCACTATACAAAAACATAATAAGAGATATTCCTTCCAATTGAAATAGACAAGATAAACAAAGGGGAATGGGAACAGAGCTGTGAGATTAGTTGTCCAAGTCACATTGCAGGTCAGTGGAAGAGTGGGGAATAGAACTCAAATTTTCTGATTCCCACTACTGTGTCCCAGCAGCCATTAGATAATGCTGACTTCCTGCCCCTGCTCCCCCCCCCCCTCTCCCGACAGGGGTGAATTTAACTCTCCATGTGAGTTTCAGGTGTTAAGTGCTTCTCAAGGTTTGGAGATAGGAATAGAACTACATGTGTGGGTAAGAGCCTTATTCAGATAAACAGATATGTCTACACAGCACACTCACTGGGGCAGTGTGTGGGGTCCATGTCGTTACATGCCTCAGTGAAACGCAGACTGCACCCCCACTACTGTTAGTGAGCTTTTCCCTGCATGAGCTTTCCCTCGCTGCCGGAGTCTTTCTGGGGTGGGGAAAGGCTCCAGCAGCTCTCTGCAGCCAGAGCTTATCCCCACCATGGGGAGCTGCAGGAGCCTGTCCCCGCTGCCTCTCCCCTGCCAGGGAAAGACTCCACAGCCGGACACTACATTGCTAAAAATAGCAGTGTAAATGGGGAGACACTGCCTGGGTGCGTAGAGAGCCGTGTAGGCCACGTACTCTAAAGTTCTGGCATATCTTTACTCGCCTAAGCAATGCCTCACTGACACTGCTATTGACCCTGTGCTAGGGGGGCATGCAGTGTATGTACACTGTACACCACTGTAAAGAGTGTGCAGTGTAAACATGCCCTAAGGGTGGTAAGATTAGGTCCTGTGCATTGTAACAGGGAGATAAGTGTTGCACTGAAAGGCAAACAACTTCTACTGGTCCTTAATTGTGACAAATGACAAGTGCTACATTTGTCCTGTGTCTAATAAAGATACTTTTGCCCAGTTATTTCCTATGTTTGGTTCATGCACTATTTGTCAGGAAGCCAGCTGACAAAATCACTTTGACAAACAAAACCGAAATATTCGTAACTGTTTCACATTTCATTAGCATACAATTTTAGACAAGCTTGGAAATCAGTGTTCTGTGGGATCAGATAACATAGGCATTCTTCCCCTCCCTCCAACACATTCTTTCTTTCTTCAGCCCCATTCCAGTGATCCTAGATATGTTAGGAGTAATTGTGAAGTCATTTCTTCAGGGCGTCCGTCTTTAAAATGTATTAAAAGTATCTAATAATGTACATGCTGTTCTTTATGGAGGGATCAATAAGAAAGATAAGGCTACAGTGTTGTCAGAAATCCTCAACAGGTCCGTCACCCACATTCTTCCCTTCCTCTGCCCTGCTAGCTGGTGGTATGTTAACATCCTCACCACGTACAACATGGTGTCCAGTTCCGCTCATCATGAAACAAAACCGAGCCGGTTTTTCCTTTTGTTCACATTGCAGCTGTCATTGTTCCTGAGTTTAAAACCAAAAAGAGAAAGAGTCCCTGTAGTAAGGAAGCCGGATGATTCAAATTGAATATTTTATTGTCAATATCCCCTCACAGTTTTGAAAAGCATTTCTCTTGCTCTGTCCCTTTAACGTTGATTATTTTTCCATGGGGTGTCATTGTTACATTTAATATCCCCCTGCACAGCAGGGATAGATTGTTCTGTTGTAACTTTGGTTCCATGCCCAAGGCCCATTTGTACTTCATCTGCTGATTCTGTTTAATTTTTTAAAATATGTTCACAGTTTGTTTCTCCCCCTCTTTTTTTTCTTAGTTTGACATATAGAACTTCATTAAATGCAGCATATATTGTAGCTTTAGACAGGAACTGTCAAGTAATAAATCTTGAATAATGGCTTTAAAATACATGGTGGTTGTAGTCTTGGCTACAGGTTGTTGTTGTATTTTTTAAATCAGTGTAAACAATGTTCTCTTCTTCATGGGTTTGGAAGCATTTGCCTTTCTAAGGACTTATCTGTGTAGTCTGGCACTCTACAAAACAGAAAAGAAAAACATCTGTATTAGCTAAATGGAGAGATTACATCTATCTGTCCATCACTCCCTTCCACCCACGCACAGGGTTTTGGAGATTTTCCATTACTGGAAAGGATTTAGTCAAGAATCTAACACATAGTATTCCTCCGAACACAGCAAGCTATATCCCTCTGCTACCAAAGGCAAGGATTTAGAACCCAACTTCTACACCCTAGAGGACAATGGGAATATTGCAGTTGATTTCAGTGGAGCAGGGCTTAAGCCAGGCCACTCTACCAGAGCTGTCTAAAACTTCCACAAGGAGAGAAACATGAAAGCAGGTGGAAAGCTCCTGGTTTAAGGACAACCCCCAAGCCTGTTTCTCATGAAGCTTTGAAGTGAACTTGGACTGTGTTTTGGATGAACCAGGACCAAATTTGGGGCTGAATTTTGAGTCCATCCATCCTGTTTATTACTAATTGGGAAGGATTAGGGGCTTTGCTTAAAACCAGGAAAAACTTGGCATTTTTCTTCTGAGTTTTGTTTTGGGGTTTCAGGTCCATTTAAATTCTGAAACAGAGTGAAATTCAAAGGGTGCAAAATCCATGCAAACAGAATGTTCTTGCGCATACACACCTTTCCCTCCCAAGCCCTCTCAACTAGGGAAATCTCATATCAACAGATTCCCAAGAGTTTTGCACAAATGGATTCTACAGTTTTTCTCCCATTCAAGCACTTTATTTCTTTCTTTGTAACCCCGTCCCCATCGTTCCTGAAAGCAACAGCTGTGATAGCTGTACTGACCTAGGAGGCCATGAATCCTCATCTGAATTTCAGCTCTGTATGCCCCCAGCCGCTTAAGGGAAGAGCAGATGATAGAGAGGTATTGAAATAGTACTCTTTATGAACATAAAATGGGTCTCCAGCTACACTTCAAGGAAGTCTTACAAATGAATCTATTTAAAGTCTAAAAAATACAGCATCTAGAAAACTGTCATCCAGTAGTACTATGGCAATTGGCAAAGACCCTGATCCTTTTGCTTCATGTGTTCTCCCCACCAAATTATAAGAACCATCAAATGTTGATGTCATATGATTTTTTTTAGGACACTACTTTGGGACCCCTTACTCAAATTACCCCAAATTTGCACCACTAACCCTACCCTAAATCCCAAGGAGGCAATGCAAATTTCAAGGCAATCTGAGTATGCATGTGGATGTTAGAGCATTTTGAAAAACAATTGTTAAATAGTATGCTAGCCTAAACTATAGTGACACTACCATCCAGGGCCGGCGACAGGGGGGTACTACGGGTAGAGCTGTACCGGGCCCCACACTTTAGGGGGGCCCCGGTACACAGCTGTACCCGTAGTCATCCAGCGCGGCTCTCCCCCGATGAGCGCGCCTGTCCCCGGCAGGAGCAGAGAGCCCGGCTGGCGGCAGCGGCTCAGTCCGGGGGCGGCTCACGCTGCTCCCGGGCTCTCGCTCCCGCTGCGGCCAGCTGTCAGCTGGGGGGGGGGGGAGCGCCGGCTGGGCGGGGGGAGGGGGGGCGGCTGGGCTGGGGGCCCCCAAATTTCTGTCGCCGGCCCTGCTACCATCCCAATGCCTTTCTCAAGCCTACCTATCTATACCTCTCCCAAAATGTTCATGTAGCTATCTCTCCTGCTTGCAGTAAGGAATGAGGACATCAGGGTGGGAGAGGTAGACTGAGTTGGTGAAAATTGCACCTGTAGGATTTGGACAGAATTGGAAGAAGCCCTTTCAGTATGTTCTGCATTTACATCTCCCTGTAAGATTTTCTGTTCTCTACATAGATTTACCTGTAAATTTTGCCCACCTTCCTGCTGATCTAAATCCCTCTTCCTGCTCATAGGATGGCAGGCAGGCAGGGTATGGGTATGAGATCCTAATTTTCTGCATGAAAAACAACAAAGGAACAAATCTCTTCTTTGGTTGGGACTTCAGCTATCTGATGAGATATCCTAGAAATGCCAGATTCTGCCAGTTGGACACAGCTCCCGTAACTACACTCAGGCACGGAGAGGAGCAACAGAAGGAAGACATGAGCATAAATATCTAATCATAGTGCTTACCTTTGAGCATCTGGGCCTGAATGACTACCTAGACTTTTATGGTTCCCCAAGGCAGGGAAATGTAAGCCTGATTCTGATATCACAGCATTGTAAATCAGAAGTAACTCCACTGGGCAAAATTCTGCTGTAGTTACGCTGGTGTTATACAGAGAGTAACACTGATTACCTCAGCGAAGTTACTGGTGATTTACACCAGTGTATAAGAGCAGAATTTGGCTTTGTTGTATAATCAGGTAAAGGGTGTGGGAAGAGATATGTTGGGATAGAGGTGGGTAGATCCTGATCCAGTGGAGGTTCCTAGATAATTTTTCCAGTCAATATAAATTAGATTGGCCTTAATGCTGCTCTGATTTACACTGGGTGCCCACTGTAATTCCAGCCAATCCAGCCAGACTTTACGTGGATGGAGCTCTCCAAATAGGTCATTCTGGAATAAAAGTAATAACTGAATATGGTGGTTACAATGTACTGAACTTTGCTTCTGATGTTTTCTTCCCATGTGACTGTGCTTTCATCTCCTACTCTGAAGTAGGGGGAGGAGGTGACACATCTGAGAGCAAGAATTCGGACTGACTTTCAGTATGTTGTGGAAATAATTAGGAGACTGATATTTGAAAGTCACCATGTAACCCAGGCATACAAATACCATCTGAAGAGTTTCTTCTGGCAGGCAGCCACTCATTGTTAAAGGGCATGTTTAAAATATTTTCATGGGCTCTCAGACAATAAGAAGACAGGACTCTCATTTAGAAACTGGAGGCAGTTTCCTAATTTAGGGAATGTGTATTTCTAAAGAAGCTGGCTTACACCTACGGCTCCTTCTCTGAAACTCTAATTCTGTGGCTCTTCTGTCTTATTTCTATACCTCAAAATCCCACCTCCCTTCCTCTTTAATAACATGCATAAATTCTCATGAAATATTCATTAATCCATCTAAGCAGGGAGCTGGAATTTTCTTGTGCTAATTGAAATGAAAAATTTCAAACAGCTCTAAATGTTTTTTCAATGAAAAAATGGCTTTTTTTGGGGTCAATGTTGAAATTTGTCAGACATTTTGATGACATTTGGGGGGGGGGTTTGTTGAAAAAATGTGCCTTAACATTTTTGGATTTTTAAAATTTTTTGTGGATTTTTTCAAAAAAACCTGGAAGCTTTTGAGCAAAAATTCAACGCAAATGAAAACGTTTTGATTTTTATTAAAAATTTTGCTGGCCCAAGTACGTTTCCTGATCAGTGCTAATGCTGATGCAAAATGCAATTTGCACATCATGCAAAGTGTACCACACTCCAAGTGTCTACAGTGCCAAGGCATATTGTCTACAGAACAGAAAGAGAGAAAAAGTTGATCATAGCTATGTAGTCTCAGGGACACATTTATAAACATAGTTGCCTAAACTGAGTCCCTGAAGTATACTTTATGTGGTACATTTTCAAAAACTACGGCCAAGTCTTCTTTCTCCTGGGTGCAATTTGTACTGGTAAAATTAGAGTGCCGGTGTCTCCAACTCCTGGTTTACTCCCGCAATGGCATATCTGGAGGTGCAAATACTGAGATTTGTATCCACAGCTGAAGTGAATCGTGCCAGAGGAGCTGAAAATTCAGGTGCAAGTTTTGAGGAAGCAAATTGCACTTGCACAAAAAGAATCACAGAATCGTAGGACTGGAAGGGACCTCGAGAGGGCATCTAGTCCAGTCCCCTGCACTCAAGGCAGGACTAAGTATTATCTAGGCCCAGGGGCTCTCAACTTTTCCAGAATACTGGACCCCTTTCAGGAGTCTGATTTGTTTTGCCTATCCCCAAGTTTCACCTCACTTAAAAACTACTTGTTTACAAAATCAAACATAAAAATGCAGAAGTGTCACTGCACACTACTACTGAAAAAATTGCTTACTTTCTAATTTTTACCATATAATTATAAATACATCAATTGGAATATAATTATTTTACTTACATTTCAGTGTATAGCTCAGTGTAGATAGAGCAGTATAAATGAGTCACTGTCAGTATGAAATTTGAGTTGATGTATCCCCTAGAACAGTGGCCCCCAACGTTTGTCTGACCACGGACCGGTCAGCACTTTTAAAATTGTTCTGCGGCCCGGTGCGCAGCGCGACCGCTTTTCCGTGATGCGTCGCAACCTTTTTTTTTCCTTTTTTGCTGCGGACGCTTGTAAGTCCGCCGAAAAGCCGCCGAATTAATTAACTCCGACACTGAAAGCTGCGGCTTTTCGCCGGAAATACAAGGGCGGGAAGTGTGCGTCGGCACTGACTTCCGCGCGGCGCCACCGAAGCGAAGGCGGCCGCGGCCCGGTACCAAATCATCCACGGACCGGTACCGGTCCGTGGCCCGGGGGTTGGGGACCACTGCCCTAGAAGACCGCTGTGTCCAACTTGCTCTTAAAAATCTCCAGTGACAGAAACTCCCCAATCTTCATGGCAATTTATTTCAGTGCTTAACTACCCTGAAAAGAAGTTTTTCCTAATGTCCAATCTAAACTTCCCTTGCTGCAATTTAAGCCCATTGTTTCTTGTCCTGTCCTCAGAGGTTAACAAGAAAATGTTTTCTCCATCCTCCTTGTAACAACTTGCATGTACTTGAAAATTGTTAATCATGTTTCCTTCTCAGTCTTTTCTATTTCAGAGTAAACAAACACATTTTTTTCAATCTTTCCTCATACGTCATGTTTTCTAGACCTTTTAATCATTTTTGTTGCTCATTCATGGATTTTCTCCAATTTGTCCACATCTTTTCTGAAATGTGGTGCCCAGAACTGGACATAATACTCCAGTTGAGGCCTAATCAGCGCAGAGTAGAGCAGAAGAATTACTTCTCATGTCTTGCTTAAGCACTCCTTATAATGCATCCCGGCATATATGCTGTTTTTGGCAACAGTGATACACTCTTGACTCATATTTAGTTTGTGATTCACAATGACCCCCGGATCCCTTTCCACAGTACTCCTTCCTAGGGAGTTGTGGCAGGGCAAGGGTAAAACCCTATGAATGCCCTGCCCCTGCAGGCTAAACCCTGCTTTCTGGCAGGAGGGCCAGGGCAGAGGCTGGGAGCCACCTGCAAGGAGCCCAGCTGGGAGCCCTAATGAGAGCTAGCTCAGAGCACTGAGCTGGGCTAAATAGGGACAGCTGAGGCTGGGAGCTGAGAGGGCTAGAAAAGCCCTGGGCCCTACTCAGTCAGGAGGCAAGCCAGCAGGGAGACAGGAGGCTGCTGCTTTGTCTCCTCACAGTAGGCAAGGTGCCTCAGGGGCTTGGAGACCCAGGAACCAGGCTAGAGAGGGTAACTGTTGGGGATGTGGAGAGCACTTTGCTTGCACCAAAATCACTAGATGAGCACTGTGAATAAAGGACACTTGGAGAACACCAGAAAAGGGTGTGGAGACCTTTGTTTGTGAAAAGCCATGGCACAGGGGGAAGCTAGAGAACCCTGTGACAGGAGTCATTTCCCCATTTTGCATGTGTGCAACTAATTGTTCCTTCTTACTGGAGTACTTTATATTTGCCTTTATTGTATTTCATCCTGTTTACTTCAGACCATTTCTCCATTTTATCCAGATCATTTTGAATTTTAAACCTATCCTCCAATGCACTTTCAACTCCTCCCAGCTTAGTATCATCTGAAAACTTTATAAGTGTGCTCTCTATGCCATTATCTAAATCATTGATGAAGATATTGAACAGAATCAGACCCAGAACTGATCCCTCAGGGACTCCACTCGACATGCCCTTCCATCTTGACTATGAATAACCTCAAAATATGACTCCGGTGCTGTGCTGGGTCATCTTTCAGAAGTCCTGCATCAGGAACTTCCAGTTAGTGGGATACCACAATGCAATCCCTTAAAAAGCTGTTTGCTAGAGCCAGGAAATATATTTAAAATGTTGGTAACTCCAAAATGGGATTGTCAACTGTTTGGAAGAGCCAGGGATATAGACTATTATTGCAGTAATCCAGTCTGGAGGCAACGAGGACATGGAGAGCAACCAAACATGATAGCTGGTGGATTGTCCTGTACCTTAACCACAAGACTGCCATCCTTCCTTCCAGGATCTGGAGACTAAGTTTCAAAACTCAAGACAGACCCTCAGCTAGTGTAAACTGACAGAACGCCACTGAAGTCAGTGTACCCAGATTGACTTATACCAACTGAGAATCTGACTTTCACTTCATAAGAATCTATGGGACAAACACTAGTTTCATGGAAATATATGTAAAGCAGCAGCCTTACCTTCTCCAAGAGGCACGTTGACATCAAGGCCAAAGAATAAAGGCAAGAGAGAAGAACAAGAATAGAAACAGAAACTGCAGAAGAAAAAGAAGATTATGTAAAAAAAAATATCTTGCTGTAAGCATCTTAAGGGTCAGAGTTAGTCCTTGCAATTGGACAATGATAAACACAGTTTAGCATGAGATCTGAAATACAGTTTAGCATGAGATCTGAAACAGTTTAGCATGAGATCTGAAATAATTATGCATGCAGAAAACATGTTTTACAGTTGTGTCTGCAAATACCAACCCCTCTTCCTGGTGTGAAAAAACTAGACTGTATCATTTTTTAAAAACTCGTTAGCAAAATGAATGCACACAATATCACATGGCAACACTGGGCCAGATCGTCTGCTGGTGTAAATCATTGTAGCGTCGCTGAAGTCACAAACTGGTGCTGATTTATACCAACTGAGCATCTGGCACCTGGTTTTAAAATGGTGTTCACTATCCAGACTAGTCAACATGCTAAGCTCATGGATACATGATGGATACATGATGTAACACTGACCATAATCAGACATGTCCCTCGTACTGAACTATTAATAACTGACCCTTGGATCTCTTCCATCATGATCCTTGCTCTTCTACTGGGATGGGAATTTTTGTGGTTTGAAGCCCCCTTTGAAAATGTGGCCATCCAATTCTTCCATCACAGTTCTCCATTAAACCATGTCACAAGTTTTGTTTTGTTTTTTAAATTAAAGGTTACAATGTAATACACTCCCAATTTTTGATCCATTTTCTGCCTGTGAATGTATTATATACTCGTGCTCATGCCCTTGAGTTCTATTGAACATCACTGACATTTTCGCAGCACAGTGGAAAAATAAGAGTTCGTGTAGTTAAGGGGTTAATTCCAGTAATTCCATTATTAATTGGATTACTGTTAGATGATGTTTTTTGGTGAATTGGCTACTGTCGCAGTTTCAATGCCTTTGAGATTTTATTTATTTATTATGCTTTGTTTTGCTGGTTATCTAAATTGGTCATATTCCTCTAGACCGGGGTGGGCAAACTACAGCCCACAGGCCACATCCGGCCCTCGAGCCTGTCCTATCTGGCCCCTGAGCTCCCAGCTGGGGAGGCTACCTCCTCCCCCCTGCCCTGCTGTCCTCTCTCCCCTGCAGCCTCAATGTGCTGCGTGCTCCAGCGGATCAGCACAGCAGCGTGTCTGGCTCCAGCCAGACATGCTGCTCTGAGCGGCGTGGTAACGGGGCTGGAGATGACGCTGGTGGGTTAGATAAGGGACAGAGAGTCTCGGGGGGGGGGGGGGGTGTCATCAGGGGACAGGGAACAGGGAGGGTTGGATAAGTGTGGAAGTCCCAGGAGCCTGTCATGGGGCGAGGGTGTGAATAGGGCTCGGGGCAGTCAGGAGACAGGGATCAGGGCAGCTTAGATAGTGGGGTAGGGTCCTGGGGGGTGGTTAGGGGCGGGAGGGTCTCAGAAGGGAGCCATCAGGGGACAGAGTGGAGGGTGGATGGGTTGAGGGTTCTCAGGCGGACAGTCAAGGGGTGGGAAGTGGGAGGGAGTTAATGGGGGGTGGGGGCCACGCTGTTTGGGGAGGCACAGACCTCCCTACCCGGCCCCCCATAAAGTTCTGCAATCCCGATGTAGCCCGCGGGCCAAAATGTTTCCCCACCCCTGCTCTAGACATAGTTTAAAGGAAGTTGTGAAGACAAAAATGAGCATTCAGATCCACAACAGACTTTATTTCATCATCAGGCACAGGAGGTAGGATCATCTTCTAACCATTAAGCAAATTTTGAATTAGTCGGCTGCCTAGTGCATTTTGGGTCTTAGTTGCATTGACTGCAGTGAGCCTGTGATTAGGCCCACTGTGTTTCACTTCAGAAACATATATACAAAGTAAATGAGCAAAAAATCTTAGATTTCTTTTGGTGCCACAGCTCAGTTAGGGTGACCAGACAGCAAATGTGAAAAATCGTGACAGGGGGTGGGTGATAATAGGAGCCTATATAAAAAAAAGACCCAAAAATCAGACTGTCCCTATAAAATGGGGACATCTGGTCACCCTAGTTCAGTCAGGGGGCAGGATTCTGGTACCCTTAGTCAAATTGTGTTGTATCTTACTTCAGTTCCCACTGGTTTCAACATGGGTAATGGTATCAAAATCTGGCCCCAAATTTGTACGAATAAGGCCTACAAACTGGAAATCTTAATTCAGTTTAATTCAATTCTTAATGCAGGCAAAACTCACCTTGGTTTCAGTGGGAGTTTTGCCTGCATATAAAGAGACTTGGGTAATGACTGAGTAAGGACCTCAGCATTTGGCTCAACATAATTTGGTACATAATCATATTTTAATTAAGATGTTTATAATTTAATAGAAAAATATTGTTTCCTTAAGGGAATAGGGAGTTTGCAGGAAGGGGAAAACAGATTGGAGATTCTCTGGATATAATGGAAGACATAAAACGGAAAGAAAATAAAATGGAAAGTCCAATTAGGTCAGCAAATACTTTTATGATTTTTAGTCTAAAAAGATTGTCTCAGACCCAATAAAGCTGATCTGATTCTTTTAAAATATGTAAAACAATCCACCTTTTCCTCTAGGTCCTTGATCTGTCTCTTCTGGACATCAGTTTTATCTTCTAAATCTCGGATCCTCTAGAAATATAAAGCAAACAAACCAACTCTAAACTCCAAATGCACAGAAGAGAAAATGTTAACTATTTTGCTCAGCTGAACAAATCATACATCTGGGGTGAATTTTAAAGATCCTGGAAATGAACTACTAAAGAATCCAGCCAGTTCTGCATTGGCATGAAATCCTTTGTCACCCATTATTCCTCCTCCATCCCGCCCCCTTTGATTTGCCATGTCCACAGCGGTGCACACTGATCTCTGAAAATGAAAGGGGTTAAATGCAATGATTATGTCCCAGAGAGATCAATTAGCAACTGTTCACTTTGGGAGGGGAAGAAGGAAAGAGATTAAAAAGAAAATCCTATTCACCACCTATTTGAAGAAAGTCATCAAAGTGCTGAAACAATTTTTATAGTGTGGGGTACTGAGAGCCATTGAACCAAACTGTAACCCCTGTATATACAGATGCTCCCCGACTTACCCAAGCCTTCCATTCCAGAAAACCTTGCGTAAGTCAAATTTTGCATAAGTCAGAAACATATCTCCGACCATCACATGGGAAAAAAAACAAAAAACCCTTCTATTTCTAACTTACGGAGCTTTTTCCGTAAGCACAAATTTGCATAACTCAGATTTGCTTAACTTGGGGAGTGTCTGTAATGGAAACCACTTCAACCTGGGGGTGTGGCCCCTAGTTCCATAATTGATGCAAGCCAGTCTTATCTGTACACTGTTCATAGCAGACACTGATACTGTTATGTAGGATACTCTTTAGAACACTTTTGACTTTAGGGTCAGAAGAGGCCATTAGATCATCAATCTGACCTTATTCATAACAGAGGACAGAGAATTTCATCCAGTCACTCTTGCATTGAGCCTAATAACTTATGTTTGAGATCTGTGCTATGAGGCTGGATTCATGAAACAGGAAATAGGAAGAGAGAGTTGTTAGGTTTTGAACTTTAAGAGGCTAAATATTCCCAAGGCCTCCACAAAGAAGATAGTGAAATCAGCATTTGCATACATAGCACAGATATTTTTATGCCCTAGACAGCTCAGCAGTGAAAACTAAGCCAACTGAACCAGAATCTCTCATAAGCTAGGGAGAAACATTATTAGACCATAATCTGTATTCTTACACAGCAAAACAATATGGATGTATTTGTTCTAAGATCTTGGCTCCTGCGCCCTACCTGATGTGCCTGCTGTAACAGCTCCATCCTCTCCTGAAGAATCTGGCAGTCGTATTCTCTGCTTTTCCTCAGCATCTGCCGTCTTAACTTTTCTACAGCTGTCCTCAGCTCCTCCTGTTGCTTTTCACTTAGCAGTTCCCCAAACTTTATCACTGTTTCTTGCTGCAAAGCATTGTACAAGGTAGCTTCAAGCTCCTGGATTCTCTAGTTGACGGAACACCAACAGTTGGTTAGAGATGGAACATCGTACTAAATATAGCAGGGATTTTTTCTGGTCATAGATTCAGGAACCTACATACATGCAAGAAACTTCCTAGGTATAAGTGGATGGAAGATTGAAAAGCAGAGCTGGTCAAGAATGGTTCACTGTTTTGGCAAAAGATGTTAATTTTTTTAATGACCTTTTCCTTGAAATTCATAATTGTGAAATGTTTTAAACAGCTATGGCACTGGCCAAAACTGGGATGGAATTTTCACGAGCATTTTCACCAGTTTTTTCTAAAATCACAAATCAAAATACGGAGGAAAAAGTCATTGGCATTTACATTTTGAATTGTTGTGACCATCTCTGTAAAAAAGGAGTAAGGGGGAAAGATCAGCATAGCAGAATACACATTTCTCTCTCAAGTCTTAGTCTTGCTAATAGATGAATGTGTTCATTAGTGCAGGGTTGCGTAGCCCTGCATTCTCTGCTCGTCACTTTATCCTTTGGTCCTGTACATGAAATGCTCCAAAGCTGTGCTCAGCAGGTATAAGCCCTGTATATAACACTAGCAGAAATACCCGGCGTTGCTCGGGTCCGTCGGAGGGGGGGAAGGGGACCCAGCGTTGCTCGAAGAGAGCTGAGCGAGTGTGGGGTCCGTTGGAGGGGGGAGAGAGCTGAGCGAGTGCCGGGGCCGTTGGAGGGGGGGCGGGGGCAGAGAGCTGAGCGAGTGCGGGGTCCGTTGGAGGGTGGGAGGGGGGAGAGAGCTCTGCGAGTGGGCGGGGGGCATTGGAGTCGGGGGAGGAAGGGGAGATTTTAAAAATTTTTGATTCTTTCCTGAGGGGGGAGAGAGCTCAGTGAGTGTGGGGGCCCTTGGATGGGGGGAAGAGAGCTGAGCGAGTGTGGGGTCCGTTGGAGGGGGGAAGGGGGGAGAGAGCTGAGTGAGTGCCGGGGCCGTTGGAGGGAGGGCGGGGGCAGAGAGCTGAGCGAGTGCGGGGTCCATTGGAGGGGGGTATTATTACATCATAACTATGTCACAGAGAACAGTAGGTGTTAACCTGCTGCCCAGCTGAATGGGCTTTAAAGAATTTCACCCCTGGGGGGCGTCAGAGGTGAGATTTGAAAAATTTTCGACTCTTACCCTGATTAAGACCCTAAGACCTATAACTGTACCAAATTTCAAGTCTCTAGCTCAAATGGTGTGGAAGGAGTAAGGGAACATACATACACGCACGCACACATGCATACATGCATACACCATTTGACTTTTATATATACAGTGAAACCTCGATTTAACGGACCTCCATTTAACGGACTTCGGATGCAACGGACAAAATTTTTCAGAGTCTGATGCATCCGAAGTCCGTTTCTGGAGGGCTGGCTGTGGGCTCCCTGCTGCTGCCCGAGGCTGAAGCGGGGGGGGGCTTGCCGCCCGGCTCCCCACAGCAGCTAGGCTTGCTGGCGGGTCCCGGGAGCCAGGACCCGTGCGGACAGAGTGTCCGCTTTGTGCTGCCGGAGGTGGAAGCTGCGGGGGGGCTGCCGCCCGGCTCCCCACAGCAGCTGGACTTGCTGGCGGGTCCTGGGAGCCGGGACGCGTGCCCGCCCGCGGCAGCCGCCGCGGATTGAGCCGGGGGCGGGCTGCTGCCTGGCCCCCGGCAGCACTGACCCTCCCTGCAGGGTCCCGGGAGCCGGGACCCTGCGGGGCTCTCAGCCCGCCCGCGGCAGCCGCCGCGGATTGAGCCGGGGGCGGGCTGCTGCCTGGCCCCCGGCAGCACTGACCCTCCCTGCAGGGTCCAGGGAGCCGGGACCCTGCGGGGCTCTCAGCCCGCCCGCGGCAGCCGCCGCGGATTGAGCCGGGGGCGGGCTGCTGCCTGGCCCCCGGCAGCACTGACCCTCCAGGGTCCCGGGAGCCGGGACCCTGCGGGGCTCTCAGCCCGCCCGCGGCAGCCGCCGCGGATTGAGCCGGGGGCGGGCTGCTGCCTGGCCCCCGGCAGCACTGACCCTCCCTGCAGGGTCCCGGGAGCCGGGACCCTGCGGGGCTCTCAGCCCGCGCGCGGCAGCTGCCGCGGATTGAGCCGGGGGCGGGCTGCTGCCTGGCCCCCGGCAGCACTGACCCTCCCTGCAGGGTCCCGGGAGCCGGGACCCTGCGGGGCTCTCAGCCCGCGCGCGGCAGCTGCCGCGGATTGAGCCGGGGGCGGGCTGCTGCCTGGCCCCCGGCAGCACTGACCCTCCCTGCAGGGTCCCGGGAGCCGGGACCCTGCGGGGCTCTCAGCCCGCACGCCGCAGCCGCCGCCGTTTGAGCCGGGGGCGGGCGGGCTGACGGTAAAACCGTGATATAACGGATTAATTCGGGCGAGGGGGTGTCCGTTAAATCCGAAAGTCCTGTTATTTAATAATTTTAAAAAATTATTAAATAACGGACTTTCGGATTTAACGGACACCCCCTCGCCCGAATTAGTCCGTTAAATCGAGGTTTCACTGTATAGATATTTTGCTGGGCTGGTTTTTCCAGTGGTTGCAATTTGTGGTATATTATCTTCTCACTATGACAGGAGAGGCCAAATTTACTGACCCTCTGAGCCACATATAACAATCTTCAGAAGCTGAAGAGCTGAGTGCACCTTCCAGGGCTCAGGGATTCAGCCCCACTCCTGCTGAAGCCCTAAGACCCCCCCCCCACTGGTCAGACGTCCCTACCCCTCCATCCTGCTGCAAGGCAGAGGTCTTAACCTCCCTCTCAGTTTGGTAGGTGGATAATTTGGGAGGAACGTGAAGGCTCTGCGAGCTGTATTTAACTGTAAAAGAGCAGCTTGTGAGCCGCACCTTGGCCACCCTTGCACTATGAGATGCACTAAAGGAGATATTTAAATATTCCTGCACATGCCTAGTTCTGGTTGTCTGCAATACTTCAACTGGGCAAGGTGACTCCAACGAATGACATCTACTGTTAACTCGGAAGAGTTTCTACTTTACAGTATCTTGCTTCTTATGATGTGAAGAGGCCAAGTACCATGTTGAGGCTGTGCAGACTGCAAGGTAGTGGTTTAGCAACATGGAGAAAGGCAGATATGAAAAAGTTAGAAAGGATGTGCAAAACCCTCTCTCCCCCGAACCAATACGAATCTGTGTTCTGTTATGGTGTGTGCTGTAGCATTTTCCTTGTACATACCATATATGCTTGATCAAGAGCTTGCTTCCTGTAGTCTAATTCTTCCTCCAAATAACCTTTTATTTTGCAAAACTGCTCCTACAATGAATAATAATTTTGACAGAAAAAATGAATTTGTTAGTTGACATGCCATGGAAAGTATTATTTGATCAATCACAGATGTCTGATCGGAGCAGGAATTTATGAGATCTATCAGTAATGGAGACTTTGCATGGTTGCTGGATATTACCCAAGTCTGAAGGAAAAACAATTATGTTTGCTTTGGTAAGGAAATAGAGTAGAAATGTGCTCTGATCTATACGGAAGTAACTCCAGAATGACTTTGTTGTCTTCAGTGGAATTGCTCAGAATTAGACAAGTGTTACTGGGACCACAATTTGAACCATTATGATTGCTTTGCAGTCCATGTAAATGTGTTCATCACTTAGGTATATTACTTCCTCCAGTTAAGGAGACTAAGAGAGAAGCCAAATCCTGACATCACTGTAGTTATACTAAGCACAATTCAGCTATGAATGTCTTGCCTTTAAAATATTAATGATTTAAAGCATGAGTAGTCAAGAGGCAGACTATGGGCCAAATCCAGGTCGCCAGACGCTTTTGAACAGACCTTGAAATCTTTTTATTTGCTTATTATTGTCATTATTAGAGGTAACAAAGAGTCCTGTGGCACCTTAAAGACTAAATATAAAGTATTGAAGCATAAGCTTTCGTGAGCTAATACCCACTTCGTTGGAAGTGGGTATTAGCCCACGAAAGCTTATGCTTCAGTACTTTAGTTAGTCTTTAAGGTGCCACAGGACTCTTTGTTACCTCTGATATTCCAGACTAACACAGCTACCTCTCTGATTGTCATTATTGTCATTATTTTTTATTATTTTCTCTGGAGTCTGGACCTTGTCTATACCTTGACCAAGAAATTTGTATCTTTACAAAAACCAGCTGATTACCCTGATTTAAAGAGTGTTTAAACAATATATGGTACAATTCACAGTTTTTTTCTACTTAAATGTATAGATGCCAGTTGATACATGCCATGTAATTAGTCTGTGAGCACGGGGAGGAAAGAATCATGACTATTTGCCTGTCTGAAAAGCACCCAGCAAACTCTGGGCCCTATATCCATAATAATAACCAACTAGCACCATGTAAGGTGAAAACAGACAGGATCAGAGATGAACATCAACAGCATTTAATCATGAAAAATCCCACTTCACTCTCACAATTATTAAATGCAAAGCAAATTAAAACCGATAATGCTATTGATTCACCAGTGATCAAGATGATATCATTCATTTTATTGGACAAAAGATTATTTTTTCTGACTCTCTGGGATATCAAATATGTTGATATTTCAGTAGTTTGTTACAGACCTATATCAGAAATGTTTGCCTACCATGTCGCTTTCCAGTTCCATCATCTTCTGGTGTAGAGCCGCTTCAGCCCCTTCAATCTGCTGGATCCACTAGAGGGCGCACAAAACAGAGATGTAACCCACAGCACTTGCAACTAACCTGCCCAATGAAAATGCTAATACCCACTTGCATCTGACGAAGTGGGTATTAGCCCACGAAAGCTTATGCTCCAATACTTTGGTTAGTCTTTAAGGTGCCACAGGACTCTTTGTTACCTCTGCTATTCCAGACTAACACGGCTACCTCTCTGATTATATCCTTTAGGTGGTTTAGAGAATCTTAAGTCTCCCAGTCCATTGCTAGTTTTACCATATATGGTTGATGGCTTTCCATAACCTTCCTCTGTAAAGTTTACACTCACTACTTACATTTGGTGTGGAAGCTGCATTTGCTACAGATCTAAATTCATAGCTTAGGATAGAACTGCACTAGAAACTTCTTCAGGTCTGGTAATGTCAATGAGGGTGTGATTCTTTTATACCAGTTCTATACAGACACCTTTTCTAGTGTGGATGCAGTTAAACCTGAAATAAAGTGTGTTTGTTGGGACACTTATTGGGTTTGGGAAAGCAGTATAAACTATGCTAAAAGTATTCTAGCAAGCCTTTTTTTTTTTTTTTTTTACCATAGAATAGGCCTTAGTGCACATACTTGAGAGACAATCACCACAGAAATTGTACCTTTTCTGCCAAGGATAACACAGTGCTAGCCTGAATTATAGCCACTTGCTCTTCATTTCTTAAATTCTGTAAAGTGAAAAAGAAGAAAACTAAGCTAAAGAAGGCATAGCAATTTTCTAAAAGCATGTTTATATTCTCAGGAAATCCACATTCTGTTCTTATTTTTCCACAGTTTGCATGGAACTCTGTTGTGTATTGCACAGAGCATTAAACAAACAAACACATTAATAGATGTCAATTAATACAGAGTGTACAGACTATTGATTATTTATAGCTAGGATCTTTAAAGGAATCTGACCAAGTGAGGTGTGCACATCCCATGTAATTCAGTAGGAGCTGGGTGCCTAGCTCCCTAAGACTCCTTTGAAAATCCTATCCTACCTTCGGAAAGGTGACGACACTTGCCTTTCTGCCTAATGCTAACCTGTACAGACTGAGTGGACACGCCAATCCAAAGGTATGTGATGTGAAATGCAGAATAAAACCAGACTCCTTATAAACAGGCTGAGCTGATTCTCCCCTCAGTTACACTGGTTATTTTACACTGGTGTAACTATGTCGGCATTAGTGGAGTTACTTTTGATTTTCACCAGCATGAGTGAGGTCCACAGCTCAGTAGGTACTGTTATTGCTTTCATTTGAATTTCCTATACGGTTTCTTAAAGCAAATTTAGTTCTGTCAAAAGGGCTAGTTTGACAGTCCTGGGAACTGATGTCGATGTCTGTTTATCCATATGGCAGAGACTAAGAAGGAGCAGCATTGTGACCCTTCTTTACTAAGCCCTTTGACACACCCTCCACCATGTTCTGGCAGGATCAGGGTCCATGCGATAATATGTATTCCTGCCCATTTAATTCCTGGTTTGTCTCCTGAAGTTGCCAGTAGGGGTACCATAAGGCTAATTGAGATATGGTCAGCTCAGACCACCAGGCTACCAAATGACAATCAAATACCAGAGACCGTTAGACTGGAGCTATATTCAGTTTGGTGACCCAGAGATTAAAGGCTCAATATCCAATTACCAATCCACTGATCCCCCAGCTCCTCAAAATCCTTAACTTCTGGAAATAACAAGACCTTTTATTAGAATGATCCTTATAACCTGACTCTTTAACAAATAATCTTCTAGTAAATATAGGGTCATACTTGTCTCCAATTTTACTGGTGCTACTTTACAAAATAGCAGCCTACCAGGAAAGCTAGCTAGGACTCTGACTTACCCCATTGTCACCCAAGATGTCTAACTGCTTTATGAGGTCTGGAATGCTGACATCCTACAACACAGAATAACATAAAGGTGTCAGATGCATGTTTAATCATGGTGGTGATATTTGGCCCCTAGGAACAGGGCTGAGATGAACAAAACATTTCATCATAGCAAATAGTCAGCCAGAGATATTAATGATTTTCAGACACTGCTGATTTCAGCTGACTCTGAACCAGTGATTACCAATATGGGTATGGATCCTATTCCCCCTGAGCCATCTTGAACTCTTAGGGCTTGTCTGCATGGGGACATCCAGGAAAACTAATCCAAATTGACTAAGGGCATGGCTACACTTGCAAGTTAGAGTGCATTAAAGGCTCCGGGCGCCCTAACTCACGATGCATCCATACTGTCAAGGCACAGAATCCGCCATGACTCCACGCCTGGAGCGCTCCTGGTAATCCACCTCTACAGGAGGCGTAATGCTTGGTGTGCCCTGAATGGAGCACCATGGTGCCAGTGTGGATGCTCTGGTCTGCTAATACGCTCTGATTGGTCTCCAGAAGTGTCCCACAATGCCTGTTCTAGACACTCTTGTCATCACTTTGAACTCCACTGCCCTGTCCTCAGGTGACCAACCATTAGACCCCGCCCTTTAAATTCTCTGGGAATTTTGAAAATCCCCTTCCTGTTTGTTCAGCCAGGCGTGGTGTGCTCTCAGTGCATCTTTCCAAGAAACCATGCCTCCATGCGCCAGGTGATCCCCAGTATGGAGGAATGGTAAGTTGCTGGACCTCATCAGTGTTTGGGAGCTGTCCAGTCCCAGCTGCGCTCCAGCCATAGGAATTACGATACCTACGGGCAGATATCAAGAAGCATGATGGAAAGGGGCCATGACCGGGATGCAGTGCAGGGTTAAAGCGAAGGAGCTGCAGAATGCTTACTGCAAAGAAACAGGCACTGCAAGTCAGTGTAGCAAACACAGATTCTTACTAACATTGGAACCACTGCACTTCACTCCAGTGCAGAGCACCACACATTACTGGTAGCTTTCAGCCTCAAATTGCTCCCTCAAAGCATCCCTAATCCTTGCAGCACCTCGAATAGCCCTGCTTTCTGGCTGTTCAATTCAGCCTCCAGGTGTTGAACCTCCGAGTTCCATGCCTGAGTGAATCTTTCACCCCTTCCTTCACAAATGTTATGGAGGATACAGCACGCAGATTTAGCCACAGGGATGTTGACATTGGCTAGGTCCAGCTTCCCATACAGAGAGCGCCAGTGGCCCTTTAAACAGCCAAAAGCATACTCCACAGTCATTCTGCACCAACTCAGCCTCCCTGTGTAGGGTTTCATGAACTGTGGCATTAAAGAGTAAGTGGGGTCTCCAAAGATCACAATGGGCATTCCCTTACGGTGATCTTCTGGTGTGGGGAAAAAATCCTGGCTTGCAGCTTCTGGAACAGCCTAGTGTTCCAAAAGATGCATGCGTCATGCACCTTTCCGGGCCAGCCTGCATTAATGTCAGTGAAACGCTCAAGGTGATCCACAAGCGCCTGGAGAACCATAGAGAAATACCCCTTTCGGTTAACATACTCGGAGGCTAGGTAGGCCGGTGCCAGAATTGGAATATGTGTCCCATCTAACGCCCCTCCACAGTTAGGGAAGCCCATTTGTGCAAAGCCAGCCACAATTTCATGTACGTTACCCAGAGTCATGGTTCTTCTGAGCAGGTTGTGATTAATGGCCCTGCAAACTTGCATCAACACAATTCCAATGGATGACCTTCCCACATCAAGCTGGTTAGTGACCGATTGGTAGCTGTCTGGAGTTGCCAGCTTCCAGACTGCAATAGCCACCCACTTCTCCACCGGCAGGGCAGCTCTCAATCTTGTGTCCTTGTTCTGTGGGGTGGGGGCAAGCTCATCGCACAGTCCCATGAAAGTGACTTTTCTCATCTCAAAGTTCTGTAGCCACTGCTCGTCATCCCAGACTTTCATGATGATGTGATCCCACCACTCAGTGCTTGTTTCCCGAGCCCAAAAGTGGTGTTCCACAGTGGTGAGCAAGTCTGTGAATGCCACAAGCAATCTCGTGTCATATGCATTACATGAGTTGACATCATTGTCGGACTTCTCACTGTCAGTTTGTAGCTTAAGGAGTAAATTGACTGCCAAATGTGATGTGCTGGCGAGACCCATCACCATATTCCTCTGCACTTAGGGATCCATCCCCCCAGAATGAAAGGGAAGACAGAGCGTGCAGTACAAAAAAACATTGAAAGATGGTGCCACATGTGGACGGAAGCACAGGGATTTCTGGGATGCGAAGTGATACATAACAGGGTGTTGGTATAGGACCCAGAATGCCCCACACCTCCCTTCCCACAAGCCACAGCACCAGATAGGAAGAGGTGCTCTATGGGATAGTTGCCCATAATGCACCGCTCCCAATGCCACTGCAAGTGCCTCAAATGTGGCCACGCCAGTGCACTTGCAGCTGACAGTGTGGACACACTGCAGTGCTTTCCCTACTGGGCTCTCCGAGGGCTGGTTTAACTCACAGTGCTCTACATCTTCAAGTGTAGCCATGCCCTAAAAGTGTGACTTTGAAGTGGATTTGTTAAATCACATTAAACTCCTGTGTGAACACCCTCATTCAGAATTAAACGAATTAAGCTAAAACTAAGGACACTTTAATTCTGAATAATAGCATCTACAGAGGGATTTAATGTGGTTTAACTAATCCACTTCAAAGTCACACTTCTATTTAATTTTCCTGGATGTGTCTGTGTAGAGAAGCTCTTACTTAATACTTGGGCCACGTGGTTAAAGTTTGACAAAGTAAAAACCAACAGAAAACAGGGTCTCGTACCAAATGCTGGGTAATCTTAGTTAAAGTTGGAGCTGAAAGTTCTGCCTATAGTAATGTTAACATACCTTGACACCTTCCTTCATACAGTAGATCTGCAGAGCGCTTACACCATCGGAGAATGGGTGGATTTGGAGATTAAATGGTGGGGACCGTCTTTCTCTTTCCTTTAAACATATTGGAAATGCACAGGAGGATGTGTTAGAATGAATAATCTATGTAGAACATCTAGTGATTAAATAACACATTCACTGTCTGGTTTATCATGCTTTGCAGTGTGTCAATTCTTTACCTCATTCAAAAGTCAAAAATAATTGTGTTATAATTTAGCTAGGGCTGAAAAAAATGCAGCATGCTACGTGGGATGGGCTTCTAGATCCCAGAAAATATTTGGCAGCAAATAATTTATTTGATGGATTTTGTCTGATTTCAAAGTGTCTGGGGGCAGCTCATTATCTCATTAGACTTATTTGTGATCCAAAATTATTTGCCAAATAATGGTGGTGAATAATTCTTGGTCTATAGGTTCTGAAAATATTCAAAATTCAAGCTGTGCTGATTAATGTGGTTGGACATGTGATCCCAGGCTATGTTTCTATCCCCTGATTAGATGAATGTAACTCTTAGGATATGATTACACCGCAGCTGGAAGGATGCTTCCCAGCATGGCTAGACAGACATGTGCTAGCTCTGCTCAAGCTAGCGTGCTGAAAACAGCAGTGTGCTCCCGGTAGCCCAGACAGCCACTGGGGTGAGCTGGCCAAGTACAATCACACCAAACCCCTTGGCTACATACTCAGGCGACTGGCCTGAGTCACCCCCTATTCTGAGGTGGCCATGTTGCTATTTTTAGTGAGTGAGTTTGAGTAGAGCCAGTTCATGTCTCTCTACCCATGTTGGGAAGAGCCCTCCCAGCTGTTGTGTAGACATAGCCCTAGAATCAGGTTTCTGGTGAGAATACTCACATTTATAACTCCATTATTTTGTTAAGATTTGCTGTTCCTGCAAATATTCCTCCCTGCAAATTCCTTCACTATAACATTTGTGGAAAGTAATTTAAAAGTGAGCATGAACACAATGAGTTGATCCATTTCATAATTTGTATGAATATTCACTGAACATATTTTGCAATACTTGTCCAGCTCTAAGGGACTCAGGCCAAGAGGAAAAAGATTTTATATAGGTGTCTTATCCGATTTCTATGAGTCTTTCAATCATGCATAGGAGGGAGTGGATTGGACCCCAAATTTAATTTGCAAACTTATTTTAGTTTATGGGACATTTCATGGATTTAGTTTTATGTTGTTTATTGTCAATTTAGTTTTATGCCAGACAGAAACACAGCTGACAGTGGAGGCTGGCTGTAAGATTTCTCAGGAAGGATCTGTCACAACTCTTCTTTGTGGGAGTTAGGAAGGGACTGAGATACCTACAAGTTCCCATTTGTGAGCAAATGAAGCCCAAAGCATTACTTGAAAACCACAGTAGAAGAATAGAACAGTGATGAGGCTTGAAAATCAAAGCAAAGCAGGATTATTTTTCTTGGACTCCATAAGCAGAATAAGCACAACTAAACCCAGATCCAGGCACACTAATAGAAAGGGCAGAATAGGCTCAAAGTCACCCTCATCCTACCACAAGTGACACTGAACCCGAACTTCAGTGGCTTACCTATGTTCAGAGTATCCTCTTCAGTAACTGTATAAACTTGGGTGACTCTTGTTAAACTCATAATAACAGATGATCAGCAAGTGGAGATGGCCTGAATTGCGGGGAGGGGTATAGTGCCTCTAAAATGGCAGTGCTTGGACTTGGTTGGCTAGTCTGGGCACTTTCTGCCTACAGATTCTGTTGTTGTTGTTGTTTTATTAGTTATCATTTGTACTGCAGTAGTGCCAGTTAAGGACTAGAACTCCATTGTGCTAGGCACTGTACCAGCACAGAACAAAACATCACAGGCACTGTCCTGGGTTTCTACACGACACCGTAGGTCTACACTACGCGCCAGATCAGCAAGTAGCAATCAATCCCTGAGTGCTCTCCCATTGACTCCGGTATTCCACCACCGTGAGAGGCACAGGCGGAGTCAATGGAGGAGCGGCAGCAGTCGACTCACTGCCATGAAGACGCCGCAGTAAGTGGATCTAAGTACGTCTACTTCAGTTACGTTATTCTCGTAGCTGAAGTTGCGTATCTTAGATCGATCACTCTCCCACCCCAGTGTAGACCAGGGCTAAGAAACGGTAATGATAATAATTTTGCATTTGTTTAATTTTGCCTTTTCTCTGGGGATTTCCTTATCCTCATTTTACAGATGGGGGTACTGAGACACAGAGAGGTCAAGTGACAAGCCTGAAGTTACAGAGTGAATCAGAAGTAGAGACAAGTCTAGAGCCATACCTCTGATTGTGGGGGGCAGAGTGAGGGCACTGGCTTTAGCAGATGTTACTCAGTCCATGTGAGCATGCTCACTACAAGCCAAACAACAAAGCTGGGGGGGAGGAGGGGAAGATATGACTCCACGTGCCCCACCATGTGTTGCCTCTAACTAGAACCTACGTCTCCTGATTCTCAGTCCCCTGCTTTAACTATAGTCAGGCACTGCTGCCTCTCAGACAGTTCATCTGAGAATGAGAAACTGCAGTTTCTTACTTCAAGCTCTAGATTCCGGAACTCCAGCAGTTCATTCTGGTCTCTGGCATCCTGCAGCTCCTGTTGCAATCGGCTGTTGTCCGCCTCCAGTTTTTCTATCTAGTAGAAATAGTTGAATTCATGGTTTGTGCTGCCATTTCAAAACCACTGATTGTTTCAATAACAAACCAATGCACAAAGATAGGAACTGGCAGAACAAAGGATACAGAGGGTTCAAAGAGTGCAAAACCCCAAACACGAAGATGTTTCCAAAGTTGCTGTTTTACGTTGATCAAACTTTATTTTACAGATGAACTTTGAAAATAGACAACCTCTATAAAGCTCATAGAATGCAATGGCTGGAAGTTTAAAATCTCAGTTTAAAAGATTATAAATAACATTTTCAAAATCACTTACGTGATTTAGGAGCTTTGAAAGACAACAGTGCTCTTGAAAGATAACAGTGCTTAGGTTCTAAGTCACTTAGACACCTTTGACAAATTTTCCTGATATATATCCCAGAGTAAAGAGTGCTGATGCTACAAGGAGGGAATGCTTCTTATTTCTAGAAGCAGTGGTTTTTCACTTCTTTAAGCACAGGATCAAAATATCCAGCCTTAGGGCTTGTCTTCACGAGGCTGCTCCGGGATCTATCTTCTGGCGATCGATTTATCGTGTCTCGCTAAGACGCGATAAATCAATCGCCCGGGGCTCCCCCATCGACTCCGGAACTCCAGCTTGCCGGGAGGTGCAAGCTGGAGTCGATGAGGGAGTACGTCACTGACTGCCGCCACCGTGGGGACAAGCGGTAAGTCAGTGGCAGATACGCAAACTTCAGCTACGTGATTCATGTAGCTGAAGTTGCGTATCTGCCGTCGATTCCCCCTCCTCTAGTGAGGACAAGCCCTTAGATAGCAACAGTAAAGACTTAGCATAATGTAGCATGACTGGCAGTCTGTTCCAGGTTTGGAGTAGTAGTATTGCTGCAGGGACTGTGATGTCAGGCATAGGCTATATATGAAGAACTGTGTTACTAAACCTGGGAATAGAATAGCAGAGTCCGCCCTCACCATTCAATGCATTCATAAGCACCAAATTCTACATTCATAATGTGTATTCATATTGTACCCCCTAAACGCCCCTAACATTTAAGGCCTTAGAGCTTACCTTTTCCAAAAGCTCCTGGTTCCTCTTAATGAAAAGCTGTTTATCTTCTACCCAGTGGGAATCCTGTTTGGTAAAGTAACACTGTTATATAATAATCGGGTAACTATTTCAGTGCTTCGCTTGGGAGTCCACGTGAAATTGAACACGATTAGCACATGTGCAGTGTTGAATATTACAGTGATAGGCTTTTTTCTACCTAATAGAGGTAGAATCTATAGTACTTGTATGTTCATAACAATATATTAATCTATAAATTAGTAGCAAATCTTCTAAACCCATTAAGTCTTTTCATTAGAATGTGGCGCTCCTTCCTTTTGAGTCAGTATAGAAACAATGCCCCATGATGGAGTCGCAGACGTGCTATTACTGTACCAGGATGTACAATGGGATCATGAGCACTCATGGTTCCAATGGCACATTTTGTAAGAGTACAACTATTAATTTCACTGTCCTACCCAGCCTTCTACCAAGCAAATTCCCACTATAGTCAATGTTCATTTCCTGTCCTCAGTTGTTCTGCAGTGATCCTGCATAGTGTTAAACAGATGTGATGTTTTACCCAGAAGTCTGCATTTTAGTGGTGCTTGAAGTAATTTCCCCTTCCCCCCAACTACTTTGGGATTTTGAGATTTAATTAATACGTTTTTATAAAGGACTTTAAATAAACTGTAACTGGGCTTTGTAAAGATCTGAAAATCAAGGGCCAGAGTCCGATCTCTGTTACATCAATATAAATCTGGAGTTACTCCATTGACTTTGGTGCAGATATACCAGCATAAAATCAGGCCCAGAAATTGTTATAGAAATGCAAAATATTGTTTATAATAATGTCAGTGCCTCTCAAAATTACAAGAAAGGAATTGTTGTGTGTTCTTTGATATCTTTTCTCTGAGCTGGAATGGGATCACAAAGCATGTATTTTGCTAGTGGCTACCATTACTAAAAATTCTCCGGGGTCTCTTGAAAGACAACGGTAAACTAATCATCAGCTATGCACTAATAACTCTAAACCCAGCCCTGGCAGCATCGGTACTCCACAGTAGTAATTGCTTATTGTGCTAATGTTCTGCAAAACTCATGAGGCAAACAAGATTCTATCCTATACTATACATCTGATGGCCTGGATTCATAAGAACATAAGAAAGGCCGTACTGGGTCAGACCAATGGTCCATCTAGCCCAGTATCCTGTCTACTGACAGTGGCCAATGCCAGGTGCCCTGGAGTGAGTGAACCTAACAGGTAATGATCAAGTGATCTCTCTCCTGCCGTCCATCACCCCCCTCTGACAAACAGAGGCTAGGGACACCATTTCTTACCTATCCTGGCTAATAGCCATTAATGAACTTAACCTCCATGAATTTATCCAGTTCTCTTTTAAACCCTGTTATAGTCCTAGCCTTCACAGCCTCCTCAGGCAAGGAGTTCCACAGGTTGACTGTGCACTGTGTGAAGAAGAATTTCCTTTTATTTGTTTTAAACAAAATTTCATTGGGTGGCCCCTAGATCTTAGATTATGGGAACAAGTAAATAACTTTTCCTTTTTCACTTTCTCCTTACCACTCATAATTTTATATACCTCTATCATATCACTCCTTAGTCTCCTCTTTTCCAAGCTAAAAAGTCCTAGCCTCTTTAATCTCTCCTGATATAGGACCCGTTCCAAACCCCTAATCATTTTAGTTGCCCTTCTCTGAACCTTTTCTAATGCCAGTATATCCTTTTTGAGATGAGGAGACCACATTTGTACACAGTATTCAAGATGTGGGAGCACCATGGATTTGTATAAGGGTGATAAGATAGTCTCCATCTTATTCTCTATCCCTTTTTTAATGATTCCTAATATCCTGTTTGGTTTTTTGACTGCTGCTGCACACTGCATGGATGTCTTTAGAGAACTATCCACGATGACTCCAAGATCTTTTTCCTGATTAGTTGTAGCTAAATTAGCCCCCATCATATTGTATATATAGTTGGGGTAATTTTTTCCAATGTGCATTATTTTACATTTATCCACATTAAATTTCATTTGCCATTTTGTTGCCCAATCACTTAGTTTTGTGAGATCTTTTTGAAGTTCTTCACAGTCTGCTTGGATCTTAACTATTTTGAGCAGTTTAGTATCATCTGCAAACTTTAACACCTCACTGTTTACCCCTTTCTCCAGATCATTTATGAATAAATTGAATAGGACTGGTCCTAGGACTGACCCTTGGGGAACACCACTAGTTAACCCTCTCCATTCTGAAAAAGTTCCATTTATTCCTACTCTTTGTTCCCTGTCTTTTAACCAGTTTTCAATCCATGAAAGGATCTTCCCTCTTATCCCATGGAAACTTAATTTACATAAGAGCCTTTGGTGAGGGACCTTGTCAAAGGCTTTCTGGAAATCTAAGGCTTGCATGCATATGTGAGCAGAAGCAGAGATTAGGTACAGTCCAAAACAACAAAAGAAAATATCCACTATGAAGCATCTACCTGTCCTTTTTGTGCCAAAGTTGTTTCCAGATCTTCTATTTTTGCTTTATACCTCTGGACTTCTGCTTGGAGCTGCTCCTGTGCCTGTTAAAGTCAGTTACACCGTTAAATAGTAACAAGCAGAAATACATTTTTTTGGATTTTCAGTGCATAGCAAACTGGGCACAGCAGTCTGGCCTCCTACAAAGTGAATGTAAAACACTTCGAGTTTGACTTGTTTGCATTTTATGCCCATTTTACACTTGGTTTGCACTGGCATAAATCATGACACCAGGACCTAGACAGTGGAGAATCAGGTCCCAAATCTTATAATTGCTGTTCATTATATTACAGTAGTAGCAACCAAGATCAGGGCTCTATTGTGCTAGATCAGCAGTTCTCAAACTTACCTGAACCGCAACCCTTTTTTCTTCGGCTGTCTGGCGGCGCGACCCTTGTATGTCCGCCGAAAAGCCGCCGAATGAATTACTTCCGCATTCGGCTATTTTTGGCGGACATGCCGAGCGCTCCCGAAATAGCTCAGCATGTCCACCGAAAAGCCGCTGAATATGGAAGTAATTCATTCGGTGGCTTTTAAGCAGCGCTGGGAGCTCGTGACCCCCCTGGGAATGCTCAGCGACCCCCAGAGGGGTTGTGACCCCCGGTTTGAGAAACCTTGTGCTGGATAATGTACAAAACCACAGCAAGAGGCAGTCCCTGCTCTGAAGAGATTACATTCGAAATACACAAGACAGGAAAAAGGGGGGAGAAAGAAATTATCCCCAGACTACAGTTGGGAAATCTTTTAGGCTTAGAAGATTTAATGTAAACTGGATAATTAGCAACTTTGAACAGAATAACGACATCCCCCTGTTAAAGACTTTCAAACGCATGTTCAAAAGAAGATGAAATGTTTGAACCCACAAACACCTACAGGTGTCCTTTGTGCCGGCAAAAAAATGCACTCTGATGCACAAAATGGGAAATTGTCTGTACCAATGTACAGAATCACCCATTTTTCCTGGCTCAGCAGGTAAATAGTATATTACGGGTCCATCCATTGTATCCATCTTTAAGAATGTTGCCCCTTTAAATATGCTCTGCAAAATGAGTGAAACTGTCATTTAGCAGCCGCGTCTTAGCAGCCACTTTGATCTTCCCTTTGGGAGGTTTGTATGCATTGGCTTCTAGTTGCAGCTAAACACGCCCCCGCCCCTCCAGACAAAGACTGACCTTGGCTTCTCTTTCAGCATCTATGATGCCTCCAGTCTGCTCCTGCAGTAATGCATATGCCCTCTGCAGGGCCTGGTATTCCTTTGTTAGCTGTCGAAATCGCAGCTCTGATTCTTCTGCTGCTAAACTCTGTATGAACAGAAAGAACATGCTGTATAAGCAGCAGACACAGGAGCATTGCAAAGGAGAGAAGTGCCTAAAATGTGGCTTTTGTGGCCAACGTAGGTGTCCAACTTTACCATGTATTGTCAACCAAAGTGCTTGAGTCAAAACAGATTTGTAAGGAGCATGTTGCAGTGGTGCTGAAGGTGTGGAATTTAGAAAATGTTTAAGGATTTTAAATCTGGATCTGGAGTCACTTTTATATCAGATTTAGCAAGTTGTAAGGAAAACAGACCAGGGCTGCTTGGATCACAAGGCTTTGTAGATTTCTACCATGTTTCTCAGTGACATTGGTGTCAATCCAGAGTAACTCCACATCACTAAGAAGGTTTGACTTTCCTGTTCAGGCCCAGGAAAATACAATTTGTCACCCTATGTGCTGACAGGGCAGCTAAATCTGAGAAGAGATTCACTCCTGGAGGGAGATTGCCATTGCTTTGTGTTAGAGCAGTGTTAGAATCAGGCTGCTGGGATACACCGAATCAGCGCTTCTGCCTGCCTCCTTTCCAGCTAGCCCCTCCCACTTTCTGACCTGTACATCCTGGCAGAGCTGGAGGTGTGGGCAAATTATATTGCTACCTTCCTGCCCCAAGTTTGACTTTCACTTGCCAGAGGGATCTGAGTAGTAAATATGGCTCACTGACTTCTGTGGAATTATTCCAGATTGACACAGACGTAAGTGAGAATAGAATCTGGCTCCAGGCCTGTCATTACCATTTGCATCAACAATGAGACATACAGACTCAAACAAATTTGTTGTCTCCAAAATCCACCCTGCTGCACAATGCTTGAAGGACTGTGAACACATAGGAAGTTTGACTGCATCACTCATGTTGTAGTGCATGGGATCATGGCTTCCTCTAGTGGATTTGCCCCTGTCTTCCATACTAGGCAGGTAAAGGAGCTCTGCTTTAGCTTTAGACGGTTAGTTCTCTGCCTTTGGAGCTGAAGGCCCCTGTGTTTTGTCCCTGCTGAGGCTCAAGGTGTTGGTACCTGAGTGTGTCTGTGGTTCATTAACAATGGAAGTAAAATCCTGGAATCTCAGTTAAGGAACTTTAGGGCCTGGAGAGAATTGTGGACTCTGCAAACCTGATGGGGGAGGACAGAGCCATGGACTTTTAAGGTGAACTGGGAAAAGCACTGCTTTTGGAACTACCAGAGGGACTGATTCAGGGCTCAGTTTCCTGCCTGGTGGATGTGACTGAGGAAGTGGTTGGCCAGACTAGTGCTAGCTACAAGTACCTTTCAATAAAGTAATTGAAAAGAAATGACACCTAAGCTTAACAATATAGATAATTTGCATATTTAGTGATGCTTATTGCAGGCTCTAGGGGATAGATTTCTGGAAAACTCAGGGCTAGATTTTCAAGATATCTTAAATTGAGGCCAAATCGACAGAAGAGCTCAGCACAAATATTTGAGCCCCTGGCTGCTTGTTTTAGGAACTAATTTCTCTTCCGCATCTAGCTCCAGTTGTAGCGAGACAGCCAATTCTTACCTCATCCAGGTCATCGTCTGGGGTTGCTGGTGTTCTGTCTGTTCTGAACGAGGCCATGGATGAGGTTTCAGAGTCCATGGAGTCATCATCATAGCCAAAAACAGTATCCACGATATGTCTCTAAAACAGGAAGAACAGGTGGTTTCTGAACCCCTTTGGGAGGCAAATAGCTTGGGGTTGTATATGGAGCAGTGTTAGTTCCAAAAACACTTTGGCAGACACTTTACAAGAACCACAAGACATGAGGGAAGATCCAGGAGTTGCATTTCCAACACCAGATCCCTCTGAAGGAACCAAACAAAGGTCTGTATCATCAGCTGGGGTACTGAGGTCCGTGGAGTTTTGCTAATTCATTCACATCAGTTGAGCATCTAGCCTGTAGTCTAAAACTATCAGACAGTGCAGCATCGGAGAGAATCAATATCCCAAGAGAGAAGCCTCCACCCCCATTTGAAGAGAATAGAATTGTATGTTGTTACTACATAAAGCTGTTCAGAGCAAGGTCACCATCTTTTGGTCCTGTCTGCAAGGACAATGCCACAATACCAGAGATGTCCTGTTGTGCAGATGATGAACCTGATTCTCCCCTCTCCCTGTATATCTTGAGTAAGTCAGTGAGTAAGTTACACAAAAGTAACACTGGTGTGGTAACTGTTACCTCAGCAAAAATGCTGTTCACACTACGTGTTTTTGTTAAGGTTGAATATCCTGCCACCTAGACTGAATTAAACACATCGCAGAAAAAACATGAGTCATATCCTATGATGGTAGAGCTGCTTAACCAGCCGGTTTGGATTTCAGGGTACAGATTTCAGCATTTAATGTTTCGTACTCACAGTGGAATAGTTATGCAGACAGATGGATCAATAAGAATTCAAGATGCACTCTTGCACTACAGCTCTTTTCGCTTCTAATGCTGCCAGATTACAGCCCTCTAATAAATCCCCACTATGCAGAAGGGATGAACTGAAGATAGTGAGAAATCCTTGTGTATGTGAATTTTTTTTTTAGGAATGAAGAACACTGCCATACCCTGCTGAGCAATACAAGTTCTGGTTGCTTGCTTAGAAATAAAGTGAAACATGGATACGTTGGGCTCATTCCTCAGCCTCAGTTCTGCCTGTTGTGCAGAACTTTAAAATCCTTAATGAAATTATGTGAGAGTACCTCAATTTACTGGGCCTGATTCTGCTGAATGACAGGACAGGCTTGCATTACTCTGATGGAGAAAAGTTTCCCTAACCTGGTGAATCTGGCCACTTGAGCGTCCTCTGGTGGCACAGAGCTAACCTAACAGTTTCTAAGGCAAAGGAAACATGTCTGGGGATTCCTAAATCCAGCTGATGGAAGCACTGGCAGCTGGCATAAATTAGCTCATCTCTTGGGTTGCTCTAAATTATTCCAGGGACTGGACTGGACTAGACTGAGGATCAGAGCACCACAAATGACTTAAGCCAGCGGTTCTCAAACTTCTTGAGACCGCGACCCCTTTTTGTGCTCCAGCGGGAGGGGGGAGGGGCGCGACCCCTCCGCCAAAAAGCCGCCGCTTTTTTATTTTTAATTTATTTATTTAAAGCCATGCCAGGATCCCCCTGCGCCCCGGCCCCAGTCCCCGCCGTGGGCAGGCTCCCGGCTGAGCCCCGGCCCTGGTCCTCGCTGGCGGCCGGGGCTCGGGGCTTGAGCCGGGGCTCCAGCCGCCACCCGGGGAGCGTGGCGCCGCCCAGGGATTCAGCCGCTGCCCGGGGCTGCAGCCACTGGCCCAGGGGCTCGGGGCTCCAGCTGCGCTGGGGGATCCAGCCGGCGCTGGTCCCTGGGAATCCCGCAGCAGGGAGTTGCTGCGGTAGGGGCTCGCGACCCCCACAAAAGTGGCCCGCGACCCCTCGAGGGGTCACGACCCCCACTTTGAGAACCCCCGACTTAAGGCCTCTGCACCTTCTGAGCTGAGAGCTGCTTAGGATCTGGGCCAGGGATTTCAGTTCACAAGAATATTAACGTCAATGGGAGTTTTGCGTGAATAAGGATTTTAGGAGTGGCCCTGCAGTAGAAATATTAACCAGCAGCAGCAGACAGGTTGAAGAGTCTCTCAGGACAAAAATCTGATCCCAACAGGACCTGAAATTGGTAGCTCCAGAAAAGCAGGAGGTAAATAATTATGTTATTATTTTAAAGGAAAAATAGGATTGAAAAGCTTTTCCAAAGAAATTCTGATTCCTTTGAACTCCATTGCAAAGGGAGCTTATTGCAACCCAACATCATCTGTTTCCTCAGGTTTTCATGGATTGTTTTCCCAAAAAGCCCACTGGGATTATTACAGTAAGACAGCCTAGTTTTCCTCTTACCTTAATAGGCTTTGAACTTCTTTTATGCTTCCTGCGACGAATCAGCTTTTCCCTATCCTGGAAAATATGGTAAAGAAATTAATGAGCAAATATTTCATAGTTCCATTGACTTCAATGGAGTTAGTCTTATTAACACAAACTGAGGATCTAGTTCTTTGCACAGAGCCTTGCTATTTAAGGTCAAAAGGGCGACCCGAAGTTATGACATCTGAAAAGAAGCCCCAGCTATTTATTCATGTAGTGTAGCTGTCATTTCTGTTAAAAAAATTGTATAGGGTTTGGTCACCATGGGGAGTGGGATGGGGCCATGAGATTTAAAGTTTACTATTTGCCTGGTCTGCAGATGCATCGTTGATATCTGTCTATCTCAAAGTCATTGGGCTGTGTTACTGTGGACTTCATGTCGGTGCCCCAAGCAGGATGTCTTAGAAGATGCAACAGATTTCTTTGGAATCTGATTTTGTTCATATCATTTTGCAAATGTCCTGGAAAGGGGCATTTAACATTAAGAGTTGTATCCAAATGACTAGTGAATGGCTGTCTAACAACATCTGCTTCTATGTCACATCACACGCTTCTTAAGGGGATTCTAACATCAGCTCTTCTTAACCTCACTGATGTCCCCAAAATTCAGACATACAGTATTACTGATGGGGTGAACAGTGCAATGAAGAATGTATCCTTTCGGCAAGGCTATGACTAGGGAGAGGCCCGTTTTCTTAGTTAAAACCAGTCTTCCCGCTACAGGTACAAAGCCTTCTCCCTCTTCCGTTTCCAAAATCTGGAACAATCCTCTCTCTTCCTGCCTCTCTTCCCTATACAGAACTCTGCATCTGTATTCTGTACTATATTTCACATGTCCAATTGTATAAGACATTCTTCAACTACTGCCTATATTTTAGGCTTGCTGTTTTTATTTTATTGAATACTGGAACTATATTACTGATCATGTACATTTTTAAGATATCATTTTCTGAAACACTGGGGACCTGATTTTGAATAAGACATCATTCTTCTTTCTTGCAGCTAATTTTTTCTTACAGCTAATTGTCATTTAGACATCTAATTACTGGATTAAACATATCTACAAAATGACACAAACTGTGCCCACACATAATTACACCCACAAAATTGTATGGTGAGACTGGATTTTAAAATTCAGATCCTAGATATAATAAATAATTCTTATTATTAAAATTTTACCACTCAAATCCTCTCTGTTATGAGATGAAGATGTCAGTTATATGTGATAGCTTTTAATTCCTGATGGGCTAGACATACCCTTGTTAACTCATCAATTATGTTCTGTTGTTCTATAACTTGAAGCTTTAAAAACTCAGTTTCTTGCTCTTCGTTGGCTTGATCTAAGTCATTGAGAGATTTTAATTTCTTCAGTGGAGGGTGTGATGTCATTTTTTCTCTCTGTTTACAAGACAAAATATATAGAGAGAGAAAGAAAGAAAGACAAAATGAGAGTCAGTACTTTAAAATCCCCCCTTTTGGAGTAAAAAAATCAGGCAATGTTTGCATGTTCTTTTAAATCTGCATCAGTTGGAAAGTTGTCATGACATTACTACTCCTTACCATCCCTTAATTGTAAAAAGGAGAGAATGTCAGGGAGTTAAGTTGTAATTTATTCTGCATGAGACTATCTAGTAGGGCTTTCAAGCAATTAAAAAAATTAATAGCGATTAATCGTGTAATTAAAATTATTGTGATTAATTGCGCTGCTAAACAACATAGAATACCATTTGTTTAAATATTTTTGGATTGTTTTCTACATTTTCAAATATATTGATTTCAATTACAATACAGAATACAAAGTATACAGTGCTCACTTTTTTGATTACAAGTATTTGCACTGTAAAAAACAAAAGATGGTATTTTTAAAATCACCTCATGCAAGTACAGTAGTGCAATTTTGTTATCATGAAAGTTGAAATTACAAATGTAGAATTATGTACAAAAATAACTGCATTCAAAAATAAAACAATGTCAAACGTAGAGCCTATAAGTCCACTCAGTCTTACTTCAGCCAATTACTCAGACAAATAAGTTTGGTTCCAATTTGCAGGAGATAATGCTGCCCACATCTTCTTTATAATGTCACCTGAAAGTGAGAACAGGTACTGTTGTAGCTGGCGTTGCAAGATAGTTATGTGCCAGATGTGCTAAAGATTCATATGTCCCTGCATGCTTCAACTACCATTCCAGAGGACATATGTCCAATGCTATTAACGATGGGTTTTGTTTGATAACGATCCAAAGCTGCGTGGACTGACGCATGTTCATTTTCATTATCTGAGTCAGATGCCACCAGCAGAAAGGTTGATTTTCTTTTTTGGTGGCTTGGGATCTGTACTTTCCACATCTGAGTGTTAATCTTTTAAGATTTCTGAAAGAATGCTCCACACCTCATCCCTCCCAGATTTTGGAAGGCACTTCAGATTCTTAACCTTGGGGCGAGTGCTATGGCTCTCACAATGGTACCTTCTTTGCGTTTTGTCAAATCTGTTGTGAAAGTGTTCTTAAATGAACATATACTGTGCCATCGTCCAAGACTGCTATAACATGAAATATATGGCAGAATGCCAGTAATACAGAACATACAATTCTCCTCCAAGGTATTCAGCCACAAATCTAATTAGCACATTTTTTTTAATGACCATCATCAGCATGGATGTTTGTCCTCTGGAATGGAGGCTGAAGCTTGAAAGTGTGTATGAATCTTTAGCATATCTGGCATGTAAATACCTTGCAACACTGGTTACAAAAGAGCCATGCAAATGGCTATTCTCACTTTCAAGCGACATTGTAAATAAGAAGCAGGCAGCATTATCTCCCATAAATATAAACAAACTTGTTTGACTTAATGATTAGTTGAACAAGAAGTAGGACTGAATGGACTTGTAGGCTCTAATGTTTTACATTGTTTTGCTTTTGAGTGTAACAAAAAAAAATCTACATTTGTAAGTTGCACTCTCACGATAAAGAGATTGCACTACAGTACTCATATGAGATGAATTGAAAAATACTATTTCTTTTATCATTTCCACAGTACAAATATTTGTAATAAAAATAATAACATAAAGCGAGCCCTGTACACTTTGTATTCTGTGTTGTAATAGAAATCAATATATTTGAAAATGTAGAAAATTACCCACAAATATTTAATACATTTCAGTTGGTAGTCTATTGTATAGTATTGTATTGGTAGAAGTCTGTAGAGCTGTAGAACAAGTGTTGCAATGTCTGTAGTGTCAACACTCATTTGTCTGTTTGCAGGACACGGATTGTTACACAGTCTTAGGGTAGATTAACCCTGTAACTTTAACCTCTGTTAAGCTGGATGTCAAATCCCTGCTTGCAGAAGAAATTAAAATGAATCTGATAGTCTCATCTAATCACCAGTGGAGCAGGACCCACATGGAAAAGCAACCAGCCTGCTCAAGCGATCTCACAAATCAGGGATGAGATACATTAGCAAATGCTATGCAGGGCAAGACTGTTCAGCATCCGGCTGCATTATTCCTGGCTGTAGCCATAGATATTACTTTGTGCATTTTATTAATACCAAAATGATTGTGGGGGAGTGTTATAACCCTTTTGAAAATGGCAGTGGTTCCATGTGAATGGATTTATAATGAAGAGAGCTTTTCCCGCGTGTAAAAAAAGTGTAGCAACCACACACAATAGAACAAATATTTGGGGTGAAATTTACAGCTGCAGGCCTCTTATTTGCGGTGCAGTTTACAGCTCCAGACATCACATTTGTATGTCCTGTTTTCCACATGCATCTAGTTATGCCCTCAAATGATGCATGCACCCACACTGCCCGAATGCCTGATGTGAGGGGGTTCTGTGAAGCAGATGATGCTCTTTATCTGCCACAGATGTGCACATAAATATGCAAACGAAAAGACCAACATGAAGCTGGCTGATAATGTAGCTCTTAATATTTTCCCTTCTATAAAGTATTTACAGTCAGGCCTGGATGGAAGAAAAATGTCACAGTAAGACATGAACTGAGGGCACAGCTGTTTTTCATGGTGAACGCCTGTAAATTTAACTTATGAAAGACCATGTCAAAGCCCGTGAAAGTGCCTATATATGCAGATCTTTGCATGGTGTTCAATACCAACCATTTCTACATTTTCTTTAGTGATTGCTTTGAGTTTCTCCTCCATGCGCTGCAAAGACTGCATCAGTTCATCGTTTCTCTTGGTGAGGCACTTGTTTCTTTCAAGGAGAGGTTTGCATTGTTTTTCAGCTTCTCGAACACGTTTCAGCTGTAATAATGAATGATAATGACAGGTTAAAAATGGATTTTCCTTCCTTCACTATGGGCTCTAGCCTTTCTCCTTCTCACGTGACTATTGTCCCAACAAAGCCCAGAACAAAAGTATGAAATGGAACTGACAGAATAATATCCTCTAACTCTTATAGAACACTTTTCATCCATAGATCTCAACGCACTGTACAAAGGAGGTCAATATCTTTATCCCCCTTTTACAGAAGGGGAAACCGAGGCACAGAGAGACAACGTGACTTGTCAAAGGTCACCCAGCAGGTCAGAAACAGAGCAGGGAAAAGAACCTTCCTTATCAAAGAAAGAGTTGGATCGGTCCTTGAATGGCCCAAGTCATGCTGATAGTAAATATCACATGCATAGGGTGACGGGCAAAGAGAGAGAGCGAGAGCTTGGGCTCTTGATGGGCAACAGAACATATACATATTCATATGAAACAGTAGGTTTATTTGAATCAAACCATTGCTTAACAGCAATAAGGCATTCTTAAAGGCAATAGCATGTTCTAATATTCCAATGTCTCTATTCCTATCCATTTAAATGTCCTCCTTCCTTGCAAGATGAGTTAATACTGAGTTCCTGTTTAAAAAGACAAAACAAAACAATCCTTTCTGGCAGGGAAGGAGGAATTTCAAGTTGCCACATTTTATGCATGAAGCCCTTTGTCCCTTTTCCATTGTCCTTTGGGGGTTTTCCTTCCATGGCACAGTACTTTAGTCATGCTGTATTATTTAATAAATATGCCCATTATCTAAGGTCTGTTTACAGTCATTTTCAAAGAAGTGCCATTTTCTCATTAAAAAAGACTTCAGTAATTTAAAAGTTTATATCCATAAGAGTAAAGTAGGGTGAATGTTAATGGTATAATCCTTTAGAAGCCAAGTTTTTGAGAGAGATACATAATCAAATCAATACAAGTAATGCATTTTGCTGTATTACTGAAATGTTGGTAAGACATCATTTACAATATAAATTAATTAATACCATTGAGGCACCTAAGATATCTATATTAACACATACTGAGTTAACTGTGGTTATTGCTTCCACGATGAACGTAATGGAAACAGCACTGCTTTTCAAAACTTTAATCTTTTACCACAACTGCAGAAATGCTGAAGGTCGAAAAGCACTGATGGTCACTTAAAAGCATATCTATCCCGTTCTGAGGGCTTGTCCTCACTAGGGGGGTAGATCGGCTGTAGATACGCAATTTCAGCTACGTTAATAATGTAGCTGAAATTGATGTCTCTACAGCCGACTTACCTCCCGTCCTCACGGCGGTGGCGGTCGGCGGCGCGGTCCCCCGTCAACTCCAGCTTGCACCTCTTGAGGAACTGGACTTCCGGAGTTGACGGGGGAGCCGCTGGCGATCGATTTATCACGTCTTAACGAGACGCAATAAATCGATCACCAGAAGATTGATCCTTCCCGCACGTAGTGAAGACGAGCCCTAAGAGTCACTCTGATAAAGGAATGAATTTACTTTTCTGGCCTCTAGGGCTAGCCTGCTTGCTTGCCTATATATCTTTTCTTATAGGTTTCTTCTTTTCTCATGGCTTTGATTGTTTCTTTTATTATAATAGGTTTATAGTTTATATTAAAGTATTTGGCTGTAACACATAGGACCGACAGGCCACATTCTGTATGCTGAGCTAAGGCAGTAAGCACACATATGTCTGGGACCTTTCACACAGATAGCAAAGTTAGCACACCTATGTCTGGGACCTTTCACCTAGATAAATAGTGATGAGTTAAGACATAAGGTCCATATATAGCTGTGATCTTTAACATAGATAGATAAAGGATGCATAGGGGGCTTTCCGAAGTTCTGTAAACAGGTACACCCCAAGGAAAGAACCGAAAGAACTGGGAGGACAAAAATAACGAATGTAAGAATGATCTATTCTGTCATTAATATGTATGTATATCTCATCAATATGTACAAACATACCAGCCTATGCAGTAAATGTACCCCAACATTTCTGTGGGTGAGGAAACTAAGTTTGGACATAGAAGGAGGGTCTGAGTGCTCAAGCCCTATACGAGAGGGTGACCCATCTTGTCAAAAAAATGTCTAAACTTCTAAACTTCTGGGGCTTTTCTAAGTATTGTGCTTCGGAGTTTGTTCTCTAAGTTTCTAAACTTCAAGCTTCTTCATTCTTAGTTTATTAGTCAGTTCATTTAATTTGAAGTTTTAAGTCAGCTATTTAAAATTCTAAGAGCTGGTCTACATTGCATGGGTGGGGGATAGAGCAAAGTTACGCAACTTCAGCTACGTGAATAACGTAACTGAAGTCAGCGTACTTAGATCAATGTACTGTGGTGTCTTCACTGCAGTGTGTTGACAGGAGACACTCTCCCATTGATTCCCCTTGCGCTTCTTGTTCAGATGGAGTACCGGAGTCGACGCTAGAGTGATTGGTGGTCAATTTATCAGTCTATACTAGACACGATAAATCGACCCCCACTGGATCGATCATTGCCCATCAATCTGGCCGGTAGTGTAACAAGTCCTAAGTTAGTTGCAATAACTCTTAGCTTTAGCTTTTTCTACACTCTGCACCTCCCACCTCAAGAATTAAGGAACCTGAGGCGAGGCTGATTCTTTGTTTCTTACTACTAGGTCATCAAGAAAGGGTATGAGTATATTAATCAAAAGCTTAATAGTATATAATATAATTTAATTACTATTTAATTATAATTCCATTTATCTCAATAAAAGTCTTTAAGACTAATACTATCCAAATTAATAATATTTACCTCCTAAATCAGGCAACACTGTAATCCATTCTGTACAGATCTATTATTTATACTGTCCTAGACCTGTCTACTCTTATGTGCCAAAAAATGTTGAAAAACAGTCAAGTCTTTGATTTATAGTATACTGACCAGACACTGCTGTTTGCTCAGGAGCACCTGGTATGAAAAGGCCAAGGCAGCGAACACAGAAAGGCCTACCAGTTTTGACTGTGATCTCATATTGGTGTAACTCCATTGAAGTCAATGATTAATTAGTGAGATCAGAATCACGGTCCAGTGCGTCCAATTTATTTATTGTGACACAGTGTCCTTGCTGGAGTTCAGGGATAATGGGCTGTTCATATGTAGCAGAACTAGAAAAAACACGTCACCAGTGAAACAGGAAATCCATCTCAGATTGGCTGACAGGGTTACTGGGAAATTTCCTGGTCGGCTTCTCAAGAACCCTCTGAACTGTGGCAGATTAAACCTAAACCCCCATGTATTGTGGATCTGAGCCCTAGACTGGCAGGAGATGTAAAGCCCAACAGAAATTCTGATGTTACTGTCATTCACAGAGCCCTCTGAGGAGGCCTCATGTCTGGGGCGAGTGGGGCCAGGAGATGCAGGAACTGGATTCAGTTGGGGCTGCCCCAAGCTGCCCACTGTTGCCTCGTGGGTTTAAATGTAATGCTGTGCTTTATGAGGTGTTTTCTGAGGCATTCCATGATACACAGAACAACGAAATTGAATCACAGGAGACAACAAATACCAGAAGGGCAGGGAATGTGGTGGACTAGTGACCGAGGGCCTCGTCCCAGGCCCCTTGCCATTGCCTTCAGTGGGCTTCGACTTCCACCTTGAGGCAGCTGAGCCTACCTGAATACCACAGTGCCATTTCCAACCCCCTCGTGCTTCTGGACCCTAGAGATAGTGGGTGGTCACAACATGAACTTTCTCTGCCTCTAACACCTTTGGAGGCTCCTCTTTCCTTTCCTTACACCTCCTCGCCTCCCCAATCTGACACCGCTAAGAGCACACACCAGCTCATTTCGTTCATCTACAAGCAGTGTGTTCCTGTCCTCCAACTTCCGGATAGTGGCATTCAGCTCTGCCATCCTCTTCTGATTTCTGCGTAAATCCTGTGAATTGAAAGAAAGAAATGTTAGTCTCTAGCACCTTTGAAACTGTCCATTGGACAAGAAACAAATGCACTGGAATGCTCACCAAAAAGACGAACACACCATCATTTTCTAATTATATGAAACCCAGTTGTAAGGTTGACATCATTTACAAGTACCTGGATGCTGGGCCAAAGTTAAAACAGCATGAACCTCCTTCTGTACTATGCAAGCCATCTTGTGTGGTCATTGACTCATGTGCAACATGGGTGCAAATGACACTCCATTCTGTTGGTAGCAGTTTACATTCAGTATGCACTGGTGTGAATGACCACATAAGGTGCAAGTTCAGGTAATCTGTCTGAACTCATTAGCTCAGGAAGCGTTAAATGCTCAAAGCAAAGAGAAATATAAACATTTGCAAGGAAGAAACTTAGATAGGTCTAAAACTCAGCCTTGAGGGCAGCTTCATTTGGACTTTGGCAGATATATCCGAGGAGGAAGATTCATAGAAGGGGTTCTGGACTGAGGAATAGAACTGGTCTAAATGTTTTCATTGGAACTTTTTTTTGACAGAAAATTAGGTTGTTGATTTCAGATTTTCTCAGCAAGTGCCTGTTTTCCTTGAACATTTTTTCCACGAGAATTTTTTTCGGCTTCTGAGAATTTTCAGATGAATTTTTTCATTTTTCAGTTGTTGGAATAAAAATTCTGGCTTTGGTTTTTGTTTAAAAATTTAAAATTTCTGATGAAAATTTTGACAAAAACTAAAAATGTTTCATTTTTGTAGAAATGCAAGGAAAACACTATCATTTTCACCTGCCTTTATCTTCTTATACCTGCAGTGCACAAAAGTGTAAGTAAAGAAATAGGCCCTGAATAGTTTAGTCCAGCAGACATTTCCTGTGCCAAGAACTCTTTCCTATAATTAGAATTACCACTACAAGACACTTCACAGAGTGAGGCTTAACTACTATAGCAACATGAAAATGATGCAGGAAGTGGGCCAAATAATTTTGCAACCCAAATAAAACCCTGTATTGTCTGTATTTTGGATTACATTTAAACCTGCTTACAGGACTGCTACAATGCTCTGACCCATCTCCTGCTCTTCCTGGGATCTCCCGCTTGGGACTGCTCATGTTACACTCCGCCTCCTTCACTAAGAAGAGCTGTTCATCCAGAGCCTCCTTCTGCAGCTGGAGCTTCTGTACATAGCCTGTCTGGGTCTCCAGTTCTTTCTCCAAGGAAAAGATTATTCTGTCTTTAGCCTTGATTTCATCCATCTGAATTAAGAAATAAAAGCACAGTGTTACTGCACAAGCCCAGCGGAATGTCAGCACTGCAGGAGTAAGGAGAGATCACCTTCCCATTGTTGTTCACCGCTGTCTCTGCTGTGTGAGAGTTTGAGCTTCCAGTTAAGAAAAAAAAAAGGAAGATCCTAGCCCTCAGGATTACAAAGAAAAGCTTGAAAATACAACCCAAGAGTACCATAAAGGCTCAAAAAAGCAAAAGTCAAACCAGAAAGAACCCAACATTCATTCTTTTGAAACTCTCATGATTGCTAAACCAGTCTCCTGATTTCAGGGGGGTCTGATTTCCCATTTTTTTTGGAACACTGGGTAATGGTACTATTTTGCTCTATACCAGTCTAGGGTCTAGCCCACTGATTTTAAAATTTAATTTGAATTTTTTTGCACTTACCTGCCAAATTGTGAAATCAACTTTCCAGACCAAATTCGTTGCTGTTGCAAGTGGGCAACTCCTTTGAATCCAGTGGAGATGTAGCCACTTACCCCAGCTCTGAATTTGACCTTTTGTGTTATTTCTATATCTGTTAATGACACCATAAAGCAGGGTGGGCAAACTTTTTGGTCCGAGGGCCACATCGGGGTTGCGAAACTGTATGGACAGCAGGGTAGGGAAGGCTGTTGCCTCCCCAAACAGCCTGGCCCCTTCCCCCTCCCATTTCCCGCCCCCTGACTGCCCCCTTTAGAACTCCCAACCCATCCAGGGAATCCTTGTTCCATGACTGTCCCCTCCTGGGACCTCCTCCCAACTGCTCCCCCCCCCACCCGAACCTCACAACCTATTCAACTCCCTCACTTTGTGTCTCCTGACTAACTGTCCTGAGCCTTATCCACATCCCCCCCCCCCGCCCCCTGACAAGCCCCCCGGGACTCCCACACCTATCAAACCACCCCCTGCTTCCTGTCCCCTGACCACTCCCTGCCCCCAAACCTCTGCCCCATCCAACTGATCCCTGTCCCCTGACTGCCCCAGGGCCCCCCTGGCCCTTATCTAACTCCCCCCACTCTCCATCCCTTACAATGCCATTCAAAGCAGCAGGACTGGCTTATTGGAAAGCCTGGGAGGTGGGAAGGTTCAAGCTACACTGCCTGCATGGCGAGCTGAGGCTGCGGGAGACAGCAGTGGAGGGGCGAGGGGCTAGCCACCGGGCCAGGAGCTCAGGGGCCAAGCAGGACGGTCCCGCAGGCCGAATGTGGCCCGCGGGCCGTAGTTTGCCCACCTCTGCCATAAAGACTAAAGTGGAGAATGTAGCTCCCCTCCACTGTTTAAAATCTTTCTGTGCTATCATTTGTATTAGAAAAACTTGTAGGTAGCAACTGCAGATGGAGACATAGACACAAGGTGCAGTAAGAAATCATGTAATGTCTCATACACATCTTCTCTTACCCAGACACTAATGGATCAAATACGGAGTCTGGGTTTGGATTTCAGGGATGTACAGCTGAGGGCTCTCATTGAGTTCCACTTCTACCTAAAACACTCAGCACATGCCATGCAGGTGGTTTAATTTTGTGTCAGATTGTTAGAAAGACAAAGACACTGCAGAGAAGAACATCATTGCAGTGTTCTTTGTGACAGCTACTTCTGCTGCCCTGCAAGCTAGGCGGAGAACTCCACTGTCCCCTAAGCAGAATGTTTGAACAAGAAATGCAGAGGGGCAAGCAGAGAGGAAATAGAAAGGCTAGTAGAGAAAGATAAGCCATGTTTGGGATGCAAAGGTGTTACCTCTACCAGTCTGGTAAAGCTATAAATCTGCATGTTTTACGCCCAATACCGCACACTGAAATTCTCCTTTCACCCACGTGCTGGGGACCTGTGTTTTTGGGGAAGGAGGATCTGGGACCTATTCCTGCTGCTATGGTGAAGTGTTGAGTGGCCACAAGTAGCACAGTAGCAACTGATGTCTCCTGCTGTAGATGGCAGGATTCATATTTATGCAGTGAGTCCAGCTTCCAAAGCACGGGCCCCTCCCACTAGAGCTAAAAGAGAATTCCTGTTAGCAGTATAGGGCCACAGTAGGGAGAAGCTCTGATTCCATCCAGAAAGGACGGATGTGTGTGTGTTGTGTGTGTGTTTATATCTATTTATACACACACAAGCTATCAATTTGTTACAGAATATACCATAAGCATATTTCTTCCTGGGTTCCAGTAGCCCTGTGAGTAGCTCACATAAGCAGCTCCCGCCAACTTCATCTCAACTAATTCCAAGAGAGATGTGGTAACTGGGAGTATTTTAATCTGTTTGCAAACTGATTTGCACTGCTTGGGTCTGACTGAACGGGAAACCTATCAGCACTAGAGGCAAATCAACAAAGCTGTAAGGAGTCACCCCGGCCATTTGGTGCATAGAGACATTACTAACCAGTCTGCGAATATCCCTTTCACTCTCCCATTTGATCTTAGAGATGGCTTCCTGATGGGACTGATGCTCACTCCGGAGATCACCCGCCTTGATCTTATCAGCTTGAATCATGTTGGTAAGGGCCTCGTCCACCTGCTTTTTGGCAGATTTTAGTTCAGTAATTTCCTGCAAAAGTTTAAGGCGCTCGGAGTCAAACTGTTTCCTGGCCTCTTCACGAGCCTCAATGGTCAGCGCTGTCCTTACTTTGTCACTGCTCCCATCCCGTAAAGCGTACAGTGCTGACTTGAGGCGCTGGATTTCACTGTCTCTCACTTTAACCGTCCGAGTAATTTCCTGCTCATGCTGTTTGATGAGGTTCTCCCGCACGGCCTGCAGTTCTTTCATTTTCTCCTCATGGAGTTTGGCTTTAAGTTCAGTGATCTGCACAGTCTGTTTGCGTTGTTCCAATTCTCTGATCCGCTTAGTTTCTTGAATCTTTTCTCTTTCAAGTTTGCTGACCTACAGGTTGAGCAGAAAAGAAAATCAGCTGCCAGAAACATGTTATAAAACATGCCCATCTGAAGTACCCGTACATTCCTGCAACTAGGGTCATCAGATGTCCTGATTTTATAGAGACAGTCCCGATTTCTGAGTCTTTTACTTATATAGGCTCCCCACGTCCCATCATTATTTTTCACATCTGCTGTCTGGTCACCCTACCTGCAACTCAGGGAGGGAAACCATCTGAGACACTCATTGATTCCTGCACCCTCAGTACGACAAAATATGGTCCACATCCTAAAGCACTTACTCACCTTTACTCAGGGAAAAAGTCTCATTGACCTCGTTAGGAGTTTTTCCCCAGTGAGGACTTCGGCATTTGTCCCTACATATTTTTTCTCAATACAAGCGCTTCACTGCTATTCATTAAAACAAATGACTGAAGCCTCTTGACCATGCAATAACCCACCTGCAATAATAGAGCAACCCAAGAATCTTCACTAACCTTATCCAACAAAATTATATGTGCATTTTAGAGCTCGTTAGCAGTCCTACAAGTCAAACTCATGTGAACATGCAATGAAGGATGCAATTTGATGAAGAAAAATATTTCAATAAGAATTGAATGTGACAGGCTTATTATTTACAATAAGAAGGGGAAAGAAGGATTTAAAAATGATAAAAACTCCCGTGGCAATTTTCTTTAAAAAATACCATAAAGAATCAGAGAGTGAACAAACACTTTAAAGTGAGAAAGACAAGGAAAGATAAAAAATCAATAATAATAATGATAATAATTAATAAAATATTACCTCAGTGGAAAGCCCTCCAGGGGACATGGGTGGTGCCTGCTTATAATCATAACTGATTTGAAGGATGGGATTTGCTAAAGCTAGAGAATGCCATATGCAATATGCATTGAGGTGACATGTTTCTCTTGCATTCTGTCCCCAAGTGGTCTCAGATATATTCTCAACCAAAATATATCTCCCAGGGGGAAAAGCGTCCTAAAAGTGCAGTTTCACTTCAGTTTCAGGTCACCAAAGTTATCCTGACAGATCCTAAAAATGAGCAGCGTGTTTCTTAGGACTTAAAAACAAAATCCAATGAGCAATTTATAGAATCATAGAAGTGTAGAGTTGGAAGGGGCCTTGAGGTGTCATCAAGTCCAGCCTCCTGCACTGAGGCAGGACCAATCCCTGACAGGTGTCCAATCTGTTCTTCGAACCTCCAATGATGGGGATTCCCTTGGAAGCCTGTTCCAGAGCTTAACTCCTCTTATAGTTAGAAAGTTTTTCCTAATATCTAACCTAAATTTCCCTTGCTGCAGATTAAGCCCATTATTACGTGCCCTACTTTCTGTGGACATAGAGAATGATTGATCATAGTCTTCTTTATAACAACCCTTAACATATCTGAAGACTGTTATCCTGTCCCCCTCATCAGACATCTTTTCTCAAGACTAAACATGCTTAGTTTTTTTAACTTTTCCTCTTAGGTCAGGTTTTCTAAACTTTTTATCATTTTTGTCGCTCTCCTCTGAAATCTCTCCAATTTGTCAAGATCTTTCCTAAAGTGTGGTGCCCAGAACTGGACACGGTACTCCCACTGAGCTCTCACCTGTGCCAGGCAGAGTTACCTCCCATCTCTTACCTATGACCCTTCTGTTAATACACCCCAGAATGGTATTAGCCTTGGTCACAACTGCATCACATTGTTGACGCATATTCAACTTCGTTCTTAGGGCACCAGGCTCTTCAACAGCCCAGGTCAATGCTGTCAAACTTGGGTGTTTAAAATTAGGCACGAAGCTCTCAGTGGTGTTTTTCAAAGGGGCTGAGTGTTCACAGCTCTCCCTGACAGCTAACAGCTACCACAGTGGAGCTACTGTACTATTAGCCTATGGTCACAATGGAAATAAATACAGAGAGAATCAGTGAGAAAATGAAGTGGAAAGCAAAAGCATGAGAGAAACTCACTACTCCTTCAACTTCCTGGCAGCCAGCCTATGGTTCCTAAGAAGAGATGCTAATCCCTGCCTGTGTGCTAAAACAGCAGTGCCAAGGCTTGAAAAACCATTGTGCCTTTTAGGTTCTGAGATCAGCCTGCCGTAAAAGTCTGAGATGCAGGATGAATTTGAAAGAATGACGGTGTCAGTTTCCTTGCTGCTTGCAAATCCTGCCATGTTCAAATGGGTTGCAATTAATGACTATAAATCTCACTGGAGGGTGAGGGGAGAAACCCCCCCTGAGATTACCAGCACTTCAGATAACCCCAAACTGTCTATTCGTTCTTTCATCTTGTTTCTGCTGCAACTAAAGAAACCGATTTCCACTCAACTGGCCGATGGGCTTCTGAGATTGCCATTAGCTTTGATATATGGATAAGAAAGCCTTTCATGATAAAAGACCCGAATGAAACTAAAGCACTTGCTGTTGTTCAGTTTTGGAAGCTACAAGCAGCCCAGCCCTAGGTTTGTTTGCCTGGGGCAAGGCTTATTTGTGAAGGAGTCAAAGAATTTCTGTTCCAGGCTTCCATTGCAATCCACTGAGGGGGAGAAAACCACATCAGTAAGTGCTGCCCTTTGAAACTGCTCCTGTGACTCAATGGCAGATTCAGAGTGCTAGCATGGGGGCAGCATTGGCCATAACTTCAGGGTTCAGTGATAAGAAATCAACAACAACTATAACATGGGACCTCTGTTGTGTGCGGCTCATAAAGAACATCTTGTTGAAACTAAAGAGTGCCGCTATCTCATTAGTATCATGGGGACACTTAGCTCTCTCTGTATAAAGCTTTATAGGACAAAAGCAACACTCTTGCACCTGACAATACACTGGAGACTCCAGCGCACTGGTGTAATGTCATGGGCTCCCGACTAGAAGCACCTGCAAGAAAGCAGGGGAAAAACCCCATTTCATTGCAAACCAACCTCAAAGCTTGATGTTTTGCCAGCCTGAAACCGCCTACTTCTGCAAGCACGGGCAGCAGGAGGTGGAAGGACTATCTCACCCTCTCTGCGGAGCAAGCGCACAGTGCCAGCTAGAAATTTACACTGTGGGTAGGATTCTTCACCCCCATTCCAGCCCCTTTCAGCTGGAGGCATGAAGAGTCCTAAAAGCCCCATATTCTGCCGGGGAAGGATTCCCTCAGTGCAGGCACTGCAGAAGTCAAGGGTAAAGCTGCTTCCTGAAGGTGCCCTGCAGGCCTCAGGGGGGCTGTTGGGTTGGGGCAAGAGGCAATAGACATGCGTGGGGGGGCTGGAACCACAGCCTACAGCACTGAAGAGATCCGGCCCATAGAGATCCCTGGGAGGTTGCTGTACTTTAGATCCTGAGTGCTAAGTTATGCTGTGGGCCTCTCCAGCCTCTTAGGGTATGTCACATGGCAAGAAAAAGACCCGAGGTAGAGGCTCAGCCTGGCTCTACGGGTTCAGACTTGTGCAGTGGGGGTGAAAGTAGTAGTGTCGATGTTCCCAGTTGGGCTGGAGCTAGGCTCTGACTCTCACCCGCCTCGCTGGGTTTCAGAGGCCAAGCAGGAAGATCCACACTGCTATGTTTAGCCTTGTAATGTGAGCCCGTATCTGTAGACCACAGCTCTGAGACTTAGTGCCATGGGTTTGGGTGTCTTTGCAGTATAGATGTACCCTCAGGGTAATAAAAGACCAGCAGCATGGTTGTGGTCAGCACAGGTCAGCTGCCTGAGGCTTGTGGGGTGTGGGCTTCAGTGCTAAAACGTGCTGTGTGGACGTTCGGCTCAGGCTGCAGCCTGAGCTCTGGGACCCTTTCCTTTGCGGACCATCCCCCCTAAAGGTAGGGTCCCCAGGGTAGGGCTACACTGCACATTAAATTGAGGCTCAGGTTTGAGCCCATGCCCCCATTCTGTCCATACACAGGTTAGTCTGACTCAGGTAAGCAAGCACTGTGACTTGACTTCAATCCCTGACAGTCTGCAGTGTGCAGGCAGCTCAAGCTGCAGACCAGAGTCAGAAGGTCTGACTCTGAAGTGCTGCATGGATGTGAGGCCTGGGTCTAGCAATTTACAAGGCAGAGTGGAAGTTCAGGTGTGGGCTAGGAAATACCGAGTCCACAAGACTTAGACCCATAGACCTGGGTTGACACTGCAGTGCACCTAGCCTTAGAGGCCTAGCACAGAATCACACACTATATATTTATGGAGCACTTCACTCACTAGTGAAACGCAACCCGCTTTAGAGTGGCCGAAATCAGTCCTTCGGGAATGCACAGCAACACTACACAGTAGGCAGAGATAACGAATGAAAAACTTGATAGTCACAGAACTAACACTGAACGTAAGGGTAGCAGGATAAATCTAACTGGAGTGCAGCCAGAATCTTGAGGTCAACAAGCTTCTTCTTTGTCCTGAGTCTCCTTTAACTTACCCCCATGTAAATAGAGCGTAATCCCATTGAAGTCGGGATAAGAATGGCGTAAGTATAGAAGAATCAGGCCCTGTCTTCTGGTTAAAAAAATGTGGGCCCACCTTGATTTTCTGCTATAGTTTTTTCAGATCTTTTCCTCCTTTGCAGATAGTGTCATTTCATACGGACTCCTCACTCACCTTCGATTTCTCCTGATGCAGCTCGATTTGAATGTCTGTTAGCTTGGTCCTGAGCTCTTCATTGGCAGCCTGCAGGGCAACAATCAGTGCCTCGGGCTTCTCGCCCTTGCTACGTCCTTTTTTGGACATTGTTTCTTCCTAATGAGAGTCTATGTATTTAATTCCTTTCAAATAGGGACTGCCATCTTTGTTTGTTCCATTCAGTGCAAGTTGTTTCGGCACCTACTGTGTGACATTCCTTAAGGTCCTGTCCTCAGCCGCTCTGGAAGCCCTGCGAGAAATAAGACACACTGTTATTTGTCAGTGGGTCAGCGGCATCACAAGGGTTCATGTGGTTACAAAACATTAAGACAATAGTTCATTTTCCCAAACACTGTGACCTCTGTCCAGAGACTTGCAAGGGGGATTTTAGCACAATCAAATTGCTATGTGTGAGCTTGGCATGACTAATGGCTTGCTAAGCTATGTCCCCCCTCTTCCTTGTTTTCTCCAGGGGGCATTCCGCATAGAGGTAGGAGCCGGTTTGTTTCATAAGGATTTTTGTAACTGAGCAAAGAAAAAAGCATTAAAAAAAATAATTCTAGTTCTGGTGCTTGCCACCAATTATATAAATAAATATAATATAAATATAAATGGAGATATACCAATCTCCTAGAACTGGAAAGACCTTGAAGGTCATCGAGTCCAGTCCCCTGCCTACACTAGCAGGATCCGCCTGCCTACACTAGCAGGATTGCCCTAAATGGCCCCCTCAAGGATTGAACTCACAACCCTGGGTTTAGCAGGCCAATGCTCAAACCACTGAGCTATCCCCCCACCCCCCAAAATCTTCTGTGCAGAATGAGCACAGCATCGGCCGCAGCGGAACAAGCTTTCTCCACATTGCTTTATCAGTCCGTGTCTCAATCCTGACCTGGGATGGCTACCTTCATAGGCATGCTGGCAATGCCAGATCTATGGCCATTAAGTCCCTTGCATCTCCAAGCCCTACCTGGCAATTGTTCACAGCACAAAACCAACATACACTTTGTCATGGTTGGTGATCTGGAGAGGTCCAGGACTAACATAGCAGAGTGTGTACTGGCTGTGTTTCTCATCCTCCCCTGTGTATCCTTTCTCCTGATCACCTGTGCAAGGACCAGGGTTAGCTTTCCCTGTATATCCTGGAGAACAGGTAGTCCCACTTACACTTCTCTAGATGAATCAGAGACAAATTCTACAATTCCCAAGGGTGATTGACACCTTTTGCGGGAAATAACCAAATAAATCCACATTAGCAATTTTGTCATGCAATGAACAAACTAGCATTCTTTCGTTACCTTGAATTCATTTGTATTTCCACTTGTATATTATGAAATGTATCCTGAAAATGTCATCCTCTAATTCCATTTAACTAAGTTTCCATATCCTGCTCCCAGTTACACTGTTGTAATGCCTTTGAAATCAACAGAGTTACTAGATTTACATTATTGTAACTGAGATCAGAATCCAGACAGTATTTCCTCCCCATGCAAAACAGAAGATAGAAGGTCTAAATTTGCTCTCAGTTACATCAGTGCATTATTTGCGGTGGAGTTGCAATGGTGCGACTGAGCGCAGAGTGGGGCCTAAAGATTACAGTAAATTGAGACTCATGGTTGTTGTAAGAGTGGGTGAATATTGTGAAAGAAAATCTACTCTGGAAGTGGTATAGTATAAGTGGCCCATTCTTATCATCTGTGTTGTAATGCAGCACAGCAGGGATGACATTATAATGTCCAGCTCAAGCTCAGAAAATGAAGTGAAAGAGAGGGGAATGGTTAAGAATGTGAAAATCTGACTGCTTAGAACATATCAACGCTAATACCTTACGACTTGCTTGCTTAAGACTTTAAACAAAGGTTGAACTTTTTCACGATTAACCATGCAAGGGATAGAGCTGGAGAAAGAAAACAGTGTATGAGCTAAGCAGCAAAGAAACTAGATTAAAATTTCACAGGAGACGCTTCTCTACAGCGAAATGATTGTTTTAAAGACCTGAACTACAGTAGGAAGTACTTTCACTGACTGTCCTACTATAAAACCCCAATCAGCAGAGGGTATGAGAGGTTCTGAGCCCACCTCAATTCTGATTGGCTGAAAGTGATCTCATGACTCAAACACTCTAATAATACTGCAGATGGCATGCATCACTGACTGCAGTCCTGCAACAGTAGCCCTGTGGCGTGCTGAGCTACTTTAAGGTCAGCTTCCCATAGAAAGGCAGCAGTCCGTAAAAAGATGGATGCTTTTAGTTCAGGAACGAGATACTTTGGATATTTATGCTTGAAAGCATAAAGCATGATGATTAAACATATCATTGCTACACAGATGGAATGTCTCAGTGTTACCCAGATAGGTGTTGTCTATGAAGATAGAGCAGGCTGGAATCACAGCAAGGAAAATCATGTTAAACTGCAACAGGAGCACCACTTGAGGTTATAAATGTGAAAGTAAAGGGAGGATCTAAAATGAGGCATGACAAAATAAATTCCTAGTCTCCTCCGAAGGGGTAATTTACTTCCTATAGGTTTATCAAATGTGCATTATATCTTTTTTATGCAGATAAAAACATGGGCTTAGCATCTGGATAGCAAGCAATTTACAGAGGCTGCTATGACACACTGAACTGCTGAGATAACACAAGCTTTAGCTAATGAACTGGGCCACTTTGCTTACAAATCTTAAAATGCTGTCTTAGCATTATTACCAGCCACAGGGCTGAGTTTACTTGATCGTATGGGTCTATAAGATTGTTTCATAATGGATTATGACCTGGATAATCAAGACCCAAGCAATGACAGTGGATATAAACCCACTATAACAGTAGTACACCTCACTCATATAATCAGCATTAATACAAAAATTACAAGCATGTTAACTAATGACAATTCCTATGGCCAAATTCTGCTCAGGGTTACTTCATGGAGTTTCTTTGAATCTGTACTTTGGGGCCGAATCTTTCACAAGCTGACTATTGTGTGTAGTGCTTATTGTGGAAAAATCCCAACTGAAGTCAATAGGGCTCAGTAAGCACAGCACCATGAAGTCAGTGTTTGGAGGATTGTGTACCAAGACTATAATCACTAGTAAGATCAGTAGCATGTTATGCATTCTTAACAACCAATAGACTTAATGGGTATTACCCTAGCTGGTTTAGTAACATCCTTACTAGATTCAGTAAACTTAATATGTAATGACCAGATGGCAAAGTATTGCTTATTTTTGATATCTTTCACGCTAATAACTTTCTCTCTGGAATGGGCAAATATGGATCTTCAAGATTGAAAGGTATATGACTATCAAAAGGAAGGTCACAAAAAGAATATCTTCTTTCATCTTGGGATTCAGTGTTAACTCTTAGCAGCGTAATGGGCATATTCAGTGATTTTTTACAGTCCTGAGGTCTTTTGCATGTGCTGTTTTATCATCTCTCCAAAAACTATTATATATCTTTAAAAATTGAGATGAGCATATAATGCAAAACAATGTGTTGAATGGATTTAGTCTGTGAGGGTGCTCACACCATACTCAGTAGCAGATCACAATTTCCTCAGCTGTTTTCAGAATTTGATAACTTTTTATTTTAACTCTACTACTGGTCATAAAAAGTGCTTCTGGATCGTTTGTTCTGCACCCACAAATCAGGTGAAGTATCTACTACAAACTGGTGCAATTGTAAGCACAGTTAAGAGTGCCTGCATTTTTACAGCGTTCAGAGAGGAGTCTTATACTTTACAACAAGGAAAACAACAAAGAAAGAATGACTATAAAGTCTCCAAGATTGTCTCCTGCTTGGAAAAATCATTTTGAATCCTCTCACAGCCCTGATTTATTGGAAACGGGCAGGCAGACTTCTTACATTTAAATGTGTATTACCCATATTACCAGAACATACTTAAAAACAGCCCTTTCCCTACAAACAGATAATTATAATAAGTGGTTATTGGGATTTCAAACTCCAGAAGTACTCCAGTAGAATAACATTCAGAAACTACCTGACTTGCTATAAAATAGTATTTATATTATTAGCAAAGATAACAACCTCCTGGGAAGCAAGTAGCCACATTCTGACCACTTTACAGCCTTAGTCTGAATTTGATTTAGCTGGCATGCCTCTTGGTGGTGGAAACAGTTTAGTTGATAATGTGGACCTTCCTTTAGAGAACACCTGAAATATCCCTGGAGACATGGATATTTGGGGCGTGCAGACACGCAGCTTAGCACTTGAACTGCACAAAATTCTTAGCATTTAGTGACGACCTGTTGCCTTTTCTTGTCTTAATCACCCTAGAGACAGTTTTCAGAGACCTTGAATACATAATCTGTGATAGTCACATGCTCTGCTAGAACAGAAGTTCAAAATCAACAAATAAATGACCAGTGCCTGTAAAAGAGAAGTAGCAGCATTTCTGATACAAACATTTTGATATCCCAGTGAATTTCACTTTCCCTGGTTTATTAATGCAGAGACAGATTTAGGGTGTTGAGTTGTGCTATAGTCTAATCTACAAAAGTAGTTAAAAATATGTATTGAATACATATTGCAGATAACCTTGTGGCTAGACTGTCTGTCTGCAATAGCACTTAAGAAAACTTACAGTAACATGAGCCAGGTTAAAGCTGAGCTCTCCAGATCAAAGGCGGGTCTGAAGAGAGGCATTGTGGTCTAGTGGTTAGATCAAGGATTGTGATCAATGATTCCTATGTTCTTTTCCCATCCCTTCCACTCAGTGCTTTACTGTATGATCTTAATTCTATGCCTTGCTTTTCCTATCAGTCGAAGGGGTATAATAATAATAATTAATACTTAATTAATAACCTGTCTCACAAGGGCATTGTGAATAGAGCTGGTTGGGAATTTTTCAACAAGTAATTTTTTCATCAAAAATACGTATTCATCAAAACTGAAACTGTTTGCAAATCTGAGATGGGTTTGATGAATTTCCCAACTCTAAAAAAATTCAAAATGGATAAAAATGTTTCATTTTGATATTTTCTAAGTGAAAAATTTAGGTTTTCCAGTTCAGAATGACTTTTCATTTCAAAATGTAAGCTAAATAGACTGGGGGTGGGGGAGGAGAGAAGGTTAAAAAAGAATAAAGATTAAATTCAAAATGAAACATTCCAAAATTATTGAAATGAAATATTTCAACTGACCTGAAATGGACAAAAAATTGATTCGTGAATATTTTTGAGATTTTGCCTTTTCATCCCTATTCAAGATGTGGGGAAAAAGCTTCAAATGCTTGAAAATATCCAAGGGGCTGGAAAACCATTTCCTGCCCAGGTCTAGTTGTGAGGCTTAAATAATTAACATAACAAAGTACTTTGAGATTATTTCACATAAAGCTTTATGTTCCGAATAAGGGCCTGGTGTTTTGGACCTAGTGCCTGTGAATGGTCTCACTGAATTAGGTGTACATTATGAGTGGGACAAATCCTAGATCTTCACTCAGTTTTTACTCAGGTAGAACTGCCAGTGAAATCAATGAGTGCAAATTCAGAACCCAGTTTAGAGAAATTTGCAGCCCGTTGTCCCAAAGAATGAGAGCACACGTGTGATAGTTTAATGCTAGGTAGAGGACTCTGTGATGGTTCACCACTTTCAATCCATGAAAAGAATAAGAAAGAGTCAAGCTTTGTCCAAACCCAATTACAATAAGACGTGATTAGACAGGTCTTAATTACAGGCCAGTCCAATGCTTCCTTTGTCAAAAATCTTGAAACATTTGTCTCACAGTTGCTCACTAGCTGGACTTTGACAAAAGCTTAGGTAACTTCTGGGGCTGGTCTTCACTACCCGCTGGATCGGCGGGTAGCGATCGATCTCTCGCGGCGCCCCCGTCGAGTCCAGAATTCCAGCTTGCCGGGAGGCGCAAGCTGGAGTCGGTGGGGGAGCGCACCGCCGAATGCCGCCATCGTGAGGACGGCAGGTAAGTCGGCTGCAGATACGCAAACTTCAGCTACGTGATTCCTGTAGCTGAAGTTGCGTATCTGCCATCGATTCCCCCCCCCCCCCCCCGGTAGTGAAGACCAGCCCCTAGTCAGGCTTCAGTTCATCCCATACAGGGGCAGAGACTGAAATGAAGACATAAAGCACTTGTTAAATCCCATTAGCTCATAACTCCTGTCTGTGCTGCTCTTTTCATTGACCTTGTTCACCTTTTCAGTAAGTTCACCACTTTGTATTAACCAGCTCAGACATTATCTTGATAACCTGTTCAGCAGAACTCAATGTATAGCCACGGTTGAGCCTATCATACAGTGCTTTAAGATACCCCAAAGTGTATCACAGGGTTTAATCCAAGGCCCTCTGTTGTTAGCACCTTTTCTTGTAATGGAGCCCCAAATCCTTCTACAGTTAGTCATCAGCATTTCCATTCTAAGGTCTGAGCTAGAGGGTAAAGCATTTTAATATAAATAATGCACACGAAGGGTCACATTTGCAACACACCTCCTTACTTGTGCCTCACGTGGAAGCCATCAGGCCTTCTGGTCATTTTAAATTCTATAATTACTGAAGGGATCACCAATAAAACAAACCTGACAAGCTTAAAAGCAACATTTTATATTTCCACAACACCTTACATCAGGGAATCTCAGCATCCTTTGCAGACATCAATTAACAAAGCTTCACAATGGCCTTGTGAGATCGGCAAGAATTAGTACCCACATTTTGGGGCAAAGATGGGAAAATAAATGATTGCTAAGGTGCTGAGCAGCCATAACTCCTATAGAAGTCAATAGTAGCTGTAGGTGCTCAGCACCGCTGGAAATCAGGCCATGTAAGTAGGTATCTGAATATGGATCGAGGTGCCTAAGTTTAGGAAACTAAGTTTAGAAGAATTGTCTTATGTGAGTCCAAAATTACATAGGAGTCTGTGACAGAGATGAGACTAGAACCTGAGTCCTGACTCTCATTTCACTGCCCTACATCGTATCAGTGGTTCATCGGTTTTAAGATCAGAAGGGACCATTGGATCATTGAGTTTGACCTCCTGCATAACACAGGTCAGAGACTTTCATCCCATTTCTCCTGTATGGAGCCCAATAACTATATATGTGACTAAAGCAAGTCTTCCAGAAAGGCAATGCATCATGGTATTCCAAATCAAAGCCCTCGGATAGAAATTCCATTTTTAAAACAGCTCCAATAGAATGGAACTATTCACTATGCGTAACGTTAAACATGCACACACATCTTTGCAGTATTGAGGCCTAAATTAGCATGGGCAAAGTGCTTCACTCAGAACATCTTGGGCTTGCCTGTGATATTATGCCCACCCTACAATATTAGCTGTCCTATTGATATCCACAGGGCGCTGCACACAATCCAAGGGCTAAATCCCACCCTATGCATCTGAGAGTGAAATACTTTCCTGTATTTGCAGCATATAAAATCCCCTTCTTAAAATAATATTTCAAGGCCCCATTTCTTCAGAGATGTTGTGTCAAAATTAACATTGTTAATTGGGCCACTGAAATAACCTGGCTACACACAGCTCAGCTGTCTCCCCAGTCTCAGAAACCCCCTTCACTTTACACAGACAAAGTAAAAGCATATGTCCTTGCACTAATAATCACTAACCAAAGAAATCTGATTCATTCTATTCCCCACCAAATAGTCTCCATAAAGTAGTTTGGATGCTTCGAGGTGTGAAATAGCAGCCGGCCCTTTTTTCCTTGTCCGACAGGCCAGAATGGCAATTAGTCTGTCATCATGAGCAGTTTACAGTCAAAACGAAGCTGCAATCTCCCAATAACAAGGAAATGATCTCTCTCACAGGCCTACTTAGAATATGTCAGATGTGCCTAAAGAAAAGGAAATTATTGCCAAATGAGCAGCAACTGGCAAAATTCTCAGTAATGCTTGACATGGCTATGGTACAACGGAAAGAACAGTCCTTTCAATCTAAAAAATAAATAAATCCTTATTTCCTCACTGCTGTTCATAACCACCCCATAGAAGACTGAAAAAGAACGGTTTCTTTATCATAATTCTTTCTCTACTCTTGCACATTCCGACTGGATTATTTATTATAAGGTCATCAATGAGGGTTAGCTGCTGGCATTCAACATTGTATTTAAAGAGGAAAAAAACCCAGCAGAAGCAGCTGTTTGGGGGCGGGGGGGGGGAGCAAATATGAAAAATATTACAAGGACATTGGAAAGAGAAATAAGAACATTAGGTAGGAAGGAAATTAGAGGTCAGTTTGGGTCTACAGTATCTCTCCCTTGTGATATTTTGAATTACATGAGTATCCCTGGAGCTTTGGGTTCATTAAATGTAGCTGCTGTCATGCTTGTTCTTTGCCTCACTTGTTATACTCTATGTTATGGGGAGGACTGAGGGATAAATAATTTTGTAGGCTTGCAGCACAGCACAGGAATCTGGTGATATTGATTCTGTTCTTGACTTTGCCAGTCATATTCTGTGTGACCTTTGGTAAGACATTCAACCGCTTTTGGTATGTCTACACTGCAATGTAGACCCAGGGTTAATCGAACTTGAGTAAGCAGACTCTGGGTTTGTTAACCCATGGCTTGAGCATCCACACTCATTTTGTAACCCTGGGTTCCAACCTGGGGCTGTAGTGTCTACACTGCATTATATGGGCCCACTTCAACCACCCATATCCCATACTTCCTAGAGCTCTCCCAAAATGTGGCTGCCCTAGTTCCTTCTTCATGGTGCAATGAGGGACAACTTGATGGTCCACCAAACTTGACTGTCCAGAGGATAAGAAAGGTGGCCCAAAGCATACAGATTTGTCAGTGTACCTCGAACCTGACCTGTAATACCCATGGGGGGGGCAAATTAAGGTTGCACAGACAATCTTCAAGCTCTCATTTCCTCACTTTGGAATGCTTGAATGCAACCTTAATCATTTTCCTGTAATGTAGGGGGGGGGGGTTTGATGTATAAGTACATTAAATAAAATACTGGGGGAATAGAAAAAAGGGCCACTATAGTTGGCTTTCAAGCATCAGTTGCTTTGGGCATGTCACGGAGATGCTATTTAAAAGGTCCTAACATAGCTCAATATGTTGTACCTGTGAAATCATGAGACTATATGGAGATGCAAAATCCACGATGAAGTTGCTTTCACATAGAATAAGGGAAGATTTTATAAGCACTTCCCTGTTCTTATATGCCTGCTTTGGTATGTAGGATATTGCTGTGCTATAGGCCTGTTGGATGCCAGTGCCTGTCCTTGTATGGCTGAGAATGTATAGAATTCTTAAATATTAATGTGAGACATATAATTTTTGTCAGAGAGTTTATATGAACTTACGTTGGAAGAGGGAAGGGCTTATGCCTTAAAGATAATCACTCATTATGGGTCCAATTGGGAAGCATTCCTATCCGGAAAACACCTGTGCTGAAAGTATGTGCTTTAGAGTTTCCCTGAATTTGGACCTGTTATCTGGTGTTACATGACAGGACAGTGATATGCATGGAAAAGCTGGTTTTGCAAGGATTCAGTGTTTTCCAGACAACAAACAAAAGAAAAGTCCTGGGTAAGTTAGGGGAAAAGCCAGATGTCTCCCAATGGTCCTTTTTTAAGATTGATAATTAAATATCCGTATTCAAAATGATGCTAAAAGGAAGAAAACATCTGGACAAAAAGGAATGCACATCCCGTTTGTGGATGTCTGTGAAAGCCTTGGGCCCTCTTGTCTCCTGGTGCCGTGGCTGAGAAATTGCTGCGCAGTCTTGCCAATATCAGACAATGAGCACATCAGGGAGAGTTTGAAAACACTGGAATAGAATGTCCCAGTTGGCTGCCCTGTCGTCCATTGTGTTTTTTACACACAACAAATGGAGGAGATTGTCACTGGCTGCTAGGCTGCTGAAACATATTGCTGTGGTGGTGGTGGGTAGTGGGCTTGAGAGGCAGTGGGATGGAATCTGCACGTCAGCTTGTCAAGCCATATTTTTTTCCTCTTGAACTGCCTGGACTGGAAGGCCAAACAATCATAACTCTGAGGGAGCGAGGCCCTGCAACTGATTCTGCTTCACCAGCAGAATTTTCTTATTCAAATAATTCAGTGGCTGCCCAAGACATGTTTTGTTTTCTAAAGGGAATTTGTTAAGTCTGAAGGACTCCAAATATAACCCCGACCGTTTAAAGTAACAGCAACTTACCTTTAAAATTGGAGTGAGTCTCTTCTGAGTTACATGAGTGTAAACTGGGAATAGCACCATTAAAATTGGGAGAGCTCTGCTGGGTGTATGTAGGAGGAGAATCTGGCCCTGAATTCCTAGTGCACATGACACTCCCCTGTTGAGAGAGGCTGCCCCTTGTTCAGCTAAAAGGATGCAGTGTGTGCTCCCTGTTATGCTCTCTTAGCTCTGCTAGCCACTGAACAATGCTGTTGGTTCTAGACTTTGGCAGTCCTTGGAATCATAGAAGATATGGGTTGGAAAAGACTTCAGGAGGCAGGCCCATTGATGGGGGTGGGGGGTGGGAAGGGGACAATTGCCCCGGGGCCTGGGTGTTTTAAAAGGGCTTCCTGCCTGCCCTTGCTCCCCACTGTTCCTGAAAGAGGCTGGCACGTCCCTACAACCCCTGGGGAAGGGGTCTCAGTGCACTGCCCCTGTCCCCAGCACTGACTCCGCAGCTCCCATTGGCTAGGAACTGTGGCCAATGGGAGCTGCAGGGGCAATGCCTGTGGGCAGTGATGTGCAGAAACACCCCGAGCACCCGCTTAGGAGCCACTGCCAGAGGGTATGCTGGTCGCTTTCGGGAGCCGCCCGAGGTAAGCGCTGACCCCTGATTCCCTCCTGCATCCCAGCCCAGAGCCCACACCCAAACATTCTCCCAGAGCCCACCCTCCGCATTCCCTCCCACACCTAAACTCCCACTCAAAGCCTGCACCCAAACTCCCTCTCAGAGCCTGCACCCCGCACCTCAACCCCCTGCCTGAACCTGATGAAAGTGAATGAGGGTGGGGGAGAGCGAGTGATGGAGGGAGGGAATGGAGTGAGCAGAGGGAGGGACCTCAGAGAAGGGGCAGGACAGGGGTGTGATCTCAGGAAAGGGTGGGGCAAGGGTCTTTGAGTTTGCATGATTAGACAGTCAGCAACCCTACTGGGTGGGCATGTAGAAGCACCGGCTGTGCTGGAAGAGCATAACCAGTTCAGGCGCGGCACCACACACATGTCAGGCTGACCCTGTCCATGTGGACATGGTTTGTGCGTGCGTTGGGGCCCATTGACTGTTCTGGGGCTCGGAATTGCTATCAGCGGGCCCGTCAGAGGTCATCTAGTCCAATCCCCTGCTCAAAGCAGGACCAATCCCCCCCCCCCCCCACTAAATCATCCCAGCCAGGGCTTTGTCAAGCTGGGCCTTAAAACCTCTGAGGATGGAGATTCCACCACTTCCCTAGTAACCCATTGCAGTGCTTCACCACCCTCCTAGTGAAATAGTGTTTCCTAATATCCAACCTAGACCTCCCACTTTGCAACTTGAGACCATTACTCCCTGTTCTGTCATCTGCCACCACTGAGAACAGCTGAGTTCCATCCTCTTTGGAACCCCCTTCAGGTAGTTGAAGGCTGCTATCAAATCCCCCCTCACTCTTCCCTTCTGCAGATCAAATAAGCCCAGTTCCTTCAGGATCTCCTAATAACTCATGTGCCCCAACCCCCTAATCATTTTCGTTGCCTTCCAGTGGAATCTTTCCAATTTGTCTGCATCCATTCTGTTGTGGGGGGCCAAAAACTGGAAGCAATACTCCAAATGTGGCCTCACCAGTGCCAAATAGAGGGAATAATCACTTCTCTTGATCTGCTGGCAACGTTCCTAATGCACCCCAATATGCCGTTAGCCTTCTTGGTAACAAGGGGACACCGTTGACTCATATCCAGCATCTCGTTCACTGTAATCCCCATGTCCTTTTCTGCAGACCTACTGTCATAAGCATAAAGCAGCCTAGAATTCCTGGTTACCTGTAAGCTAAAAGAAACCTGGTTGGCACCTGACCAAATGAACCAATGGGGACCGAAGATGCTTTCAAACCTGGGGGGAGGGAAAATGCTTTGTCTGTTTATTATTCATTCACTCTGGGCTTTCAAGGGAATCAGACCCATTTCTTCTCTCCATCTATCTATAACCTTTCTAAACAGCAACAGTAAGTAAATTAGCCAGGCAAGGTGGTTTAAGTTTATATTTGTTTTTTTGCTTGTGAATTTCTCAGGCTTTTGGGAGATATCCCTGTGTTTTCTCTGTAACTTTGAAACTCAGCAGAGGGAGGAATTCCTCTGTGATGTGGGTTTTTTCTTTGATTCTTTTTGTGATTGTAAGTGCTTTTCCACTGATTTTTATAAGGGACTTGTTCCTTTCGTTTTTCCTTTAATTAAAATCTTTCTTTTAAGAATTTGACTGCTTTGTTTTCCATTGTGTAAGATTCAGGCTTTTGGATCAGGCAACTAGCAGGATTGGTGAGGGGTTTTTCTCAAGCCTTTCCCAGGGAGGGAGGTATTGGCTTGGGGGGGGGGGATTTTTGGAAAGAGATGGGGCTTCAAGTGGCCCTGCATCTAGTTCTTGGGGTCACGCTTGGTGGTGGCAGCATACTGTTCCAGACACAGGAGAAACTTGTGTCTTGGGGAAGTTTTAACCTAAGCTGGTAAAATAAGTTTAGGGGGTCTTTTCATGTGGGTCCCTACATCTGTACCCTAAAGTTCAGAGTGGGGAGGCAATCCTGACACCTGCCATTTAGCCATTCAGTCCCCAGCCTGTAGCAGTGCATGGGATTCTTCCATGCTAAGTGCAGGACTCTGCACTTGTCCTTGTTGAACCTCATCAGATTTCTTTTGGCCCAAACCTCCAATTTGTTTAGGTCACTCTGGACCCTGTCCCTACCCTCCAGCATATCTACCTCTCCCCCCAGCTTAGTGTCATCCCCAAACTTGCTGAGGATGCAATCCATCTCATCATCCAGATCATTAATGAAGATGTTGAACAAAACTAACCTCAGGTCCGACCCCTGGGGCACTCTGCTTGATACCGGCTGCCAGCTAGACATCAGCTGTTGATCACTAACCATTGAGCCCGATAATCTAGCCAGCTTTCTATCCACCTCATAGTCCATTCATCCAAGCCATACTTCTTAAACTTGCTGGGCAAGAATACTGTGGGAGACCATGTCAAAACCTTTGCTAAAGTCAAGGTATATCATGTCCACCGCTTTCCTCATAGCCACAGAGCCAGTGATCTCATCATAGAAGGCAATCCTGCGGCCCAATCATCCTAGGAGGTCAATGGGAGTGTCAGGCATGTATCTTCTGGCACCATCAGGTGCCTTTGGACAAGGGGGATTCAGAAGAGTCTCCTGGGCATGTGCACAAGAAGGGAAAGCACTGTTCCCTCTCTCCCTGCCCCCAGTAAACTTGTACATGGCTACTCACAATTTAGCTCAGTGGGTCTATATCTATGTATATACAATGTCTTTTATCCCACAGGATCTCAAAGATACTTTACATGCATAGGAAGATCCAGCTAGCCAGCACTAAAATGCAGCCACCTCTGATCTGATATGCAGCAGCTGTTTAAAAGCACACATTAACACCACAAAACGGTTAAGGGGAGGAGCTGAAGAAGGACACCACATCCTATTGCAGCTAATGATCACAGTTAGTCAAGACCTTGGTTTTACATCACCTTAACAATTGCCATCCACTCCAACACTGTGCTGGGAGAATGGTTCAGTGTTGCTTCAGACAGAAGAATGCCAACTATCACATCAGCAGCATTGCTTTGTAAAGCACACCTCACTATTCTAGGAAGGGTGCCAGCCAAGTGTCTTCCCAATATGACCTTCCTTTGCTTGTAAGATCTGAGAAGGTCAATATGTGGGTTGGGGAAGGAGGGAGGCATTTTTGGGGTCTGTCAGTTTCGACAGTGTCCCTTTTAAAAAAATTGTTCCCTGGAACTTGATTTTAAATAAGCAATACCAGGAAGGTGATGTCCAAAATGTTATTCTGACCTTGAGGACATTTCTAAGAATAGAAAACTGAAAGTCTGCAGAGCATCAGAAGCAGAACTAAAGTGGGAAAAGGAAACTATTCAAGACATACATCTAAATTACATAAAAAGGAGGTCACAGGGCCTTTACATTGCCTGGCCATTTGAGGATTTCCTGCCTGGAAGGATGAATTTAATTGAGTATTACTGAGTACCTGTAAAGAAAAGGACACTCTTTTCATGCAAGACTGTGGAATTTTAACAGATATACCACCTGAGGTCTGAAGAAATATACAGCATTAAACAACATTATCAATAGGTCTCTTCTGGGTCACTCTCAATGTGTGACTGTTGAAATCTACAAGTAATTATCTGAGGTTATTCTGTAGATAGCCCAAATTTAGCGAATGGATCCTGGGGTGCGTGAGCTCCTCCCTCACAGGGAGTCTTAGCATGTTTTGAGTCAAGCAATTTGTGCATCCTCTTTGTGAGCGCTTGTAAAAGTTTCAATATATATTCAAATTACGTGCTTTCACCTAACCGAATTATTCTCTCCCTTAGTGAAAAGGGATCTGATTTGTCCTGGGGTTTATCCCCCGTTTGCCCTGGTGTGACTCCACTGGAACAATGATGTTACAAAACTGCTGTAATTGAGTGCGGAACAGGCCCAAGGTCTTTAAAGTTTTATCACCCACCATGCATGTGGAAGGAGCTGTCACATGCACATATGGCTCCCTCCCCAATCATAGAACCATGTTGCGGTGAAGTCAGTGGTACAGAGGCATCCAAATATCTCCTAGTGTTTTTTTTCACTCAAGGTAATTGCATTCTGCTGAGATGGCAATTGGAAAGGGCTTTCAGAGGTGTCACCGGCATTACAATGAAGTCACAGATGTGACAGGATGTGTATCCCAGGACCCAACACCAGGTGCGTAAAAATCCAAGTGCTTGTGGTTCAAGTGACAATTGGTGCTACTTTGGTGTGATGTGTGCCAGGGAGCTCTTGTTATTAGGGATTGTAGATCAATGATTAGCAGGAGCAGTACCATTGTGCGGTTTAAATGCTTAGGCAGAATGCAAAAAGAAGTGGCTTAGTGGGGACTGGTCTGAAAAATATCCAATGAAAAAACAGGGCAACCAAATCCTTTTCTGCACTGATGTGATATTTCCTTTGGCAGCTTTCCCAGGTACAGTACTTACATCAGGGATCATTCAGGAAGAAGCATGTCAAGAAAGAGGTCGTAATCATGGGAGAGTGTCCAGGTGGGAATGATGGGTACCCCCTGTCAGGTAATTTGAAACAGGACTGGTCAAAGGATTTGAGAGTACAGTAAAAACAATACTGCTGCATGGGTGAAGAGCTAGATGGGGCTTAACTGATCTTTCCCATCTGTAATTTCTGTGTGTGTGATTACTGAAAGAAAGTAAGTACCTGCCAAAATGCCAGCTCAGCGTTTCAGCAAATTGGGAACAGCGTTAGGACTTGAATACATAAATACCACCCCATGTTAGAGCAGATAGGAGCAGAGTTTGTGTATACGTGTATGCACTCATGTGCACACACCAATAGAAAGAATAAGACACTCTTGCATTTTCCTGTACTGTTCATTATCTCAATAGGCATTGTCATGTCCAATAACAGATTGTATGCTCTCCAGGGAAAAGATCATCTCTTCCTAGCTGTGCTCTGAGGTGCCTGGCACTGTACAATAGTAAATAGTAATTAGTAAGGGGTGCATTATTTTGCACGGGAATTTCTTTTGGGTACCATGAAAAACTGACATAAGTGTGAAGGATTGTTCCAGCAAATACTGTGTGTCATCCATTCATTGATCTCACAGTGATAATTCCCTGTTTGTTATTTTATTTCTGTTTGACATGCAAAATACTGAGAAAAAGTAAATATCAAACCAAAAGTGACTAGGAATATTAAAAAGAATCAGAGAGGTAGCCGTATTAGTCTGGAATAGCAGAGGTAACAAAGAGTCCTGTGGCACCTTAAAGACTAACTAAAGTATTGGAGCATAAGCTTTCGTGGGCTAATACCCACTTCGTCGGATGCAAGCAGTGGAAGTGTCCAGGGGCAGGTATAGAAAAGTAGGCAAGAACCAGGTAGGAGGTAACAAAAGACACATACTTTAGCTGATCTGTAGATGTTAAATGGGGAAAACATGGGTATGGTGTTACAGTAATGGGAGATCAGTGTTGTGTGCACTTTCACTGGCGACAAAAAGGAGAAAACTATAAAACATAAAGACGAGACAGTTGACTGATGAATACACAACTGTTCTTCATCCATCAATGCAAACAGTGTACACTGAAGGCCCCCAATCCTTTCCCCATTGAAACTAATGCTGATTACCATCTGCCTGTTCTGAAATGCCTGCAACGAAAGCTTTCAATTTGCCAAATTAAATAGAGCTGGGAATGGGGCAGTCCAAGGGGTGCATCACTCTTCGATGGGTTTCTAATTAGAAATTAGATATAACAAGTAATTCTCTTGAGGTTGATGCAACATTAAAGGTGCCCTAAAAGTTTCTGAAGTTGCTGTACACCCAGGAAGATAGTAGAAGATTAGTGGAGTCTTGCAATTACAGCACCATCACCATCACACATCTGAGAAGATTTGAAAAAGGCAGCAGAGATTAACCATTTCAAGGTCATTAAAGAAAATTAACTCTGCAAAGTAAATTGTATGTGGTTCCAGCACCACTGAAATTAAAGAACATCCTTTTATGCCAGGGATGAATTTGAGCCTAAACCCTAGTCATGATTCACCAGTGGGGAATCCTAGAGAGGCAAATGGGAGCATAAGGCACCCAAAATACAATTGTCCCTTAGATAGCCATAAATATAAGTTTCTCCAAATAAAAGGAGCAACAATACATATTCTTTTCAATAGATGTGTATATTAACAGCACCAGCAAAGGCAATGTAGCTCGTTATCTTTTGTTCAAAAATTTTAGGTTTTGAATTCTCATGCAACCAAATGAAATTTCAGTTTCTTGCACCAAAAAAAAAATAAAAATAGCCTATAATTTCAGAGAGTTATATAGAGACACAAAAACGGTAGATAAGACACTAGTAAATATTTTCTCAGTAGTTTAGATGATTCAGTACAATGCAAATAAAAATAATCTGCTATAAGATATTTCAAAGACTCATATGCCAGATTTATTATTTACATTTACAGCCCATTTGAATCTCAAACTAGAGTTGCTGTGGTCATTGAGTTTTAAGGGAGCAGGACTGAGCCCCAATTATAAAAGTACTGTGTATAATGACCAGTGTATATTTTCACTACTGTCCGTTGCAGAATTGAATTAAAACTAATCCAGTTTGAGCTATAGGTCCTGTACTGTTTATAGTAGATACTTCTGTGCTTTTGAAGCAGGTGGCTCTGAGGTCTATTCCCTTTGTGAACTTCTGAATGGTACTGGTATGCAGCAATTATGGGTGAGGGGGTTGACACAGTGCCAAGTGAACTATTGAGAAGTGCATTCTCTGGAGTCAGTAGTTGGGGAAGGAGGCGTTTGGGGCCAATCCCACCCATTACTGAGTCCTCCTGAAAAATGCCAAGTGCCCTCAACTCCAAATAAGCCAATGGGAATTGATGGTGCTCAGACCCTTGGTCTTAAACTTGTTGGGGAAGGGATTTATCTCCAGACTCTCAGCGGGAGTTAGGTGCCTAAATAACCTTGAGGAGCTGGGCCTTAGTCTATAGCCCTGTAATGTATCTAGCATACTACAATGTTGGTGTTATACAAATAAAATAAAGGGAATTAAAACATCTTCACTACACTCCTAAGTTTGAGTGTGGGACCCTCACCAACATTTCATCGTTTTAAATAGCGGTAGCATATCCAGCAGTTGAAGGGTCTTCCAGATCCCTGTAAGGAACCTGACTAATAACAATAACATCTACTGCAGCCATGACCATGCAGTAGCACTGAAAGTTGCTATAGATTAGCTGTGCCTGCTACCGGCCTGTGTCACAGTAATCAATGTGCATTACTCCAGGAGCCCTCTGGAGACATGAGAACATTCGGCCAAGCAAAATAGAAATATTTGTGGGCTTCCAAACGTCCCATGTGGACATTTCAATCCACAATTACAGGATTAAGCCCATTCCTCAAACCATGATAAATCTAGTTTGGACACATCAGCAAGCAGCAAGATTCTGTTTTAACACAGAATTTACCCATAAAATGCTAGACTAAAAGCAAGTCCTGGATTTGTGGTGACACTAGCAACCCTGGAAATCTCAATGAATTCCCTGAAGCAATATTAACACACTGCTACAAGGCGTGGTGAATTTATCGATGAGAGATCATGGCTGCATTTATACTTAATTAGCATTGCTTGCGTATTAAAAGTCTCAGACTTGTCCTGGATCAATTCACATTCAGCGGCATAATACAAACAGGCAGGGGAAGTTTATTTTTATTCACGCTTCCTGAGGTTTGAGGCAAATATTAGTCCCTTAATATGACAAGCACTGAGTGTGCGGACAATGCTGTGCCGCCTCCCAGAGCAGAATGAGCCATAAAAAAGGAAGTGCCTGGAGGAAAGTGCATTGTAATCTTCAGCATTAAATGTAAAAGAGAAATATGACTGGCTGAGCAAATCTACTGGCAGTTTCTCTCCAGCCTCCTGTAATTTTCTGTTCTCTTCCCTTTCTACAGATATCACCTTTTTTTACTGTGGCTTTCCAACTTTAGTTCTCTGTTGGTTTTGTAATGTGCTGGCTGGTGCACATTCAGAAAGACACCTACTACTGCTGCCAGATCACTGACTTACTCTCTTAGCTTAAGTGGCAGGGTCTGTACTTTGCTGCTAAAATCTTGAGTTCTATCCTCAGTGATAATCTGTGACGGGAGAGTTGTTATAGTCAGTTGCTGTTGGTTGTGCCATCTTGGCTGCGCCTACTTATAGTGTTTTTCACACAAGTGGGTTTTGTACATTTGAGAGAATGAGGGGCATATCCCCCAAATTTGAGTGGAGAGGATGAAAAGGAATGCAATAGAACTCCATTGGTGTGGCATTGGCTCTCTGCTCTCATACCCCAGAAGCTCCTCTGCATGCAATTTTTCTCCTCATTTGCACGGAGTTGTGAGGGACTTTCCACAGCTTCCTCCTTCCGTGGGACGTTAGTGAGTCAATTAGTGAAGATCTTCTCCTTATAACTTACATGATTTTCCCACTGCAATGTGAATCCTGCACTGCACTGCAAGGAGCTGGGCGCTGGTGCAGAGCCAGAGCAGACATAGACATGCTGGTTTGAGGGCCAGCCTCGGGGGAGGAGGGGACGGGGGGAGGGAAGACAATCCACAGTCTTGAAATGGTAGAATACGAAGGCAACTCACTTCCTATGCCCTGTGTAGTACCCTATCCCCCAGCTGTATAGGAGATGATGTGGCTCTAAAACACTTGCGATTTCAATGCATACTCTGGACGGGGGAGATAGTGGGAGGCTATGGCTTTGTTTTGAGTCAAATACAATTGAATCTTAACCTCATTCTGCAAACTGGCTCGGATCACCCCTTTCTGTGTCAGCGGCTTCTAGGGTGACCAGATGTCCCAATTTTATAGGAATAGTCCCGATGTTGGAGTCTTTTTCTTATGTAGGCTCCTATTACCCTCCATCCCCATCCCGATTTTTCACACTTGCTATCTGGTCACCTTAGTGGTTTCCATCGGTATCCAGAGGTCACTGTAGCACTGTTCCATTTTGAATGACCATCTGTTAAGCAGGATGTTTCTTGCATTTTGGGAGAGGTCTGGGTGGCTGGCTGATATGAAACACTGTCCTGTATGCACCTCCAGCACAGATGTAATGAAGCAGAGCACCTTTGTGCTGATGTACAGAGAGGTCTGCTGTATGACTACTAGCTAAGAGCTAAATCCTGACAGTGTCAACCAGAAACACACAAAGGAATAAATACTGCTGCTCTGGGACATTTCTGCCTGCACAGGCCAATTGCAGACAGGTGACCAAAGGAGGATGCAAGAGGCAACTTGCTGAGTAATATACCTTGTGCCCCCTCCTCCCATATCTGCCACTGGCTACTGTCACTGGATAATGCCCCAAGACAGATGGCTTCAGGATAAATGTCAGTAGAGGCCTTCACCTCTAGGCTCAGATCCGGCCCGAGTTTATTTGTTTAGTGGCCTAGGTGAAAGCATTTCAGTTGAGTCTTTAGTGGATAGGTGCCCACATGACAAACATCACTGGTGTTGTCATTAATTAGACTCCCTACTTAGCCGTATCCGTTGGCAGAATGAGTCATGGTGACTGAACTATCCGTTTAACCCCCCCCCCCCCTTGGTGGTTCCTCCAGCAGGGAGTACAGTAGGGGAAGCATGGTCTGTGAATAAACAGAGGATGCTCAGTCACCAAAGCTGCCATGCTGTCAGATTGCAAGCCTATTAAAAACTCAGCAAAAATAACAACCCAAACCAACATGATGGCAGCACAAGACTCTGTGTACCTCCCTAACTTGAGATACAGCAAGAAGAGGCTGCAGCTGAGCTCAGTGAGTGTAATTCACGTTGCAATGGACAAAGATTATTTTCCCTTCTCTAATTTTTTTTTTAAAAAAGTTAATTGAGCCAAGAAGTAGGAAGAAAGACTGTGAAATTCTGCACAAAAGTCTCATCACACTAAATGCACTGAAGATACTGTTCAGGATCAATCCCTTAATGAGAAATGTGGATTTTAGTGAACAGTGGATATGTAAGTATGATACCCCTCGTCTCAGTCCCCTGATAAAAGGGATGCCCAGAGACCCCAGTTAAACTCATGGGATCCTACGCACATACGAAGGATTCCTTTTCTGCCAGCCCATGGTGTCTCACACATGCAATGCCTTCTGATGGGCCCGTCACTTCCTGCTAGTATTTAACAACTGATATTACAGCATATTAATTTGGCCACCCAGGGTCTGGATAGTTCCTTCTGTGGTGCCCCTGTGGGGAAGGTCTTTATTAGGTGGGTTTAATGCTTGAGAGTGGCTTCTCTTCTCTTTATTTTAATTTTATTTTAGTTTATAACAAATGAGACAGGTCGTGGGAAATGCCTCTATGCTCCCGCTTTGAAAACAGTAGGGGCACAAGAGAGACGTGATCACACTAAACTGTGTGGATAAAGTCTAGCTGAGCATGAAGATGCATGAGCCACAAGGCAGCATGCTCTAGTTTGTACATGTCACAGATAAGCCCATGTTTGTATGACGTACATTGCTTGGGGCCTTGTTCAGGAAAAGATTTGTATAAGATCCTTTTCTTATACCACTTTTGTACAGCCCCTTCTTGCCTCTGCCCACCCCTTCCTTTTCTTGTCCTCTTCTAATAAAAATGAAGTATGGGAAAGAAAACGATTGAGGCCGTTTTGTCTTTTGCACCGCGTGCTAGCTTTTTTGCACAGCTCAAATGCAAGGTCCATTTTTAAAAATAGATTATTGATTTATGCATGCAAAATTAGCGGTGTGCAGGCGCTAAGAAGTTACTGCTCTTGCATTTGGTGCATATGGTTGTATGCTTATAACTCACAGAAAGTTATGAGTGACTGGTTTTTTACCTGCCTGTGTTGCATGTGCAGACACAGACACACACATACACATATCTCAGGGGTAAATTAAGGGCTTATTTAAAAAAAAATTAGCCTTAGATGCAGGGCCGGCGACAGGGGGGTACTACGGGTAGAGCTGTACCGGGCCCCAGACTTAAGGGGAGCCCCCTTAAGTCCGGGGCCGGTACACAGCTGTACCCGTAGTCGTCCCCCCTTGTCGCAGGGACTGGTGCGGGCTCTTGGCTCCTGCGGCTGGTCACAGCAGCGGTGTCTCCATCGCCAGCCGCAGGGTCTTGCGCACGTCCGGGGGGGAAAGGGCGCATGGGGGCCAGGGGGAGGAGGGGAGAGCAGCAAGGGCGGCTCGCGCCGCTCCCGGGCTCTCGCTCTCTCGGGCTGCGGCTCGCGCCCCCGCAGGACCCCGCCAGGCACGAGAGCACAGCGAAAGGCGAGCGCCAGCAGCGAGCGCCCAGGCGGTGGCAATGCTCGGAGGCTCGCACTGCCCCCAGCCGCTGTCAGCTGGGGGGGCGAAGCGCCGGCTGGCATGTCTGGTAGCCGGCGGGGAGGAGGCCAGGCTGGGCGGGTGGGGAGGGGAGGAGGTTAGGCTGGGGGAGGAGATTAGGTTGGGTGGGCTGGGTCAGGCAGGGGGGGAAGGAGAATAGGCTGGGGGGCGGCTGGGGGGCCCCCCAACGATCAGAGTAGGGGCCCCAAAATTTATGTCGCCGGCCCTGCTTAGATGTCACCAATTTTTGGCTGGTGGGAAGCAATTGATATTTTTCTTTAAATGATTTCATATGAATAAGCTTTGCTGCCTTCTTTTCCCCAAACCTACCACCTTTGATGAAAATAGTTTAAATCATCTTTAAGAAGTGTCTAGGCCTAAAACAAGCTCCTGCATGGTTTTTCTTTCATGTACCTGTTTTTCTCCCTTCCACTGCTGAATACCCTGCATATAACCAGTTGAAACTTCTACTGCAGAGGCCTATCTAAGAGGAGTATCACTGATTTCCATTTTAAAATCATGCTGTCAGGATAAAATTAATTTTCCATGTGCAAAGAATGAAGCAACAAAGAAAATAAGGCTATAACATATAAGCACCTCAGGGACTTGTAATCCCAATAACACCTTAGGTGAGAATCTGGTGACTTAATTATGATTTCCTGATGGTTCTGAGTCTTGTTTCATGAGAGGGCTCAGTATCAAATAGAAGATGGAGAAAGCAATGCCTATACCCCACCCCCGCTATTTCTCCTGTGGGATCTGACACCTGAGCCTAGGAAAAGATTCCTGCTCAGTGCCTTAGTGGGAGATGAAACCATGTCAATTTGTGGTTGTCTAGGGGAGAGATTTTAGCCTCAGCCCTCAGTATTGAATCCCATTTATACCCTGAAATAGGAACATGAGGACACAGATGTGAGGATCCAAGTGTTGTCAAAGCAAGCGAGCTTACATATAGAGCCCTTCAACCTTTGTGGATAAATGAAGAGAGCTCTCCAGTCACATGAATACGTTTATTGTCATCTCTCACCCATATCTTCTCTCTCCCAGCCACTTGCTGCCGGTTAACACCTCTGCACAGTGATTTCCTCCAAAGCCAGCGCACCTCATTATCTTCTTTAATTGGCTCTCCAAAATGTCAGGCTGCAGAGAGCTGTGCGAGCCCTAATGTCCGCCGAAGCTGGGTCTTGTGCTGACAAAGCAGAACACTATGCTGCTAGCACTGGTCCCTGCTGTCGTGTGTGTGTGTGTGTGTGTGTGTGTGTGTGAGAGAGAGAGAGAGAGAGAGAGAGATTCAACTAACAAAGACTATTCCAAGGAAGAATATAAGCCAGTGGCAGGGAGTCATAAATGTCTATAGAAATACATTGATTCAATCATAGAGGAACAGATTCCAGAGAAACTCTGATGTGGAACAGCTGCAGGCGAAAGCAGACCTGTGTGTTTCAGGGTGTTTTCAGAAAACACTAGTTTTTAGAGTTGTAAGTGAGACATATGACTGTACTAAAGAAGATAGATGCAAGCCACAAACTCTGGAGCCCAGCTTGGATATGGATTTAGGAAATCTCAAAGTTCGAGTAACATTCAGGTCCAGAGACTGGCCCATGATGGTGTTAGTAGCCGATTGCAAAATTTTGGGTTCAGCTCCAGTATTGTTGTTGTTTGTGGTTGTTCAGATTTGAGGGTTTTTTGGCTCAAAGCTATCTCCGAAAATTAGTTGACTCACTGAAGAACTATTTCTTTAAAAGGAAAACAGGCCTGGTTTTTAAGTATGGCCCCTTTTTAGCACCTATGTGCAACTGTAGGAACAAATAGTCAGTTTTAGATATGTGACTGACTGTGCCCACATAATTGGAAGCTGAACTGAGACCCCTATAATAAGTGACTGCAAACAATAATCCTTTCCTTAGGACAAAGCATGCAAAGCATCTGATCAGCTAAACTTAACTCAGAATGCTCCTAGGTTGATTTGTTTAGATTCAGTACAGTCAATCAATAAGTCTCTGCTCAGAAATAGCACTTGCAAAAGTGCTGAATAAAGTAAAAAAAAAAAAACAAGCTCAATTTTTCTGCTCCATTTCAGATAAACAGAAAAACCATGAGCCCATCCATGCTAATGTCAAACTAAACTGGAAAAACCCAGTGGAACTTTTAAAAAATGATAAACAGATGCTCACAATAGCCATGTTGACATGCTAAGAAGTCAACTGTCCTGTGACTCTCTCATCACCTAGACTTTTAACAGAATTGAGCCAAAAAGACAAATACATCAACCTCCAGTCACTCCCCCCAATAATTCTGTCCCTAGGCATCTTTGAAAATCCCAGCTATAGTATTTTTCTTTAAAGAAATCATTGCTTGAAATATCCTTCTTCTCATCAGTGCATATTAACATCCATCAAAGCATTCACTATGTAGTGATGCATCCCTTCGCTGTGCTTGAGCTCCAGAGGATAGGAGTCCTTTATATCTATAATCTAGGGAATTCAGGGCCAGATTTTCACCTAAAGCCACAGATTGGCACCTAGTAGGATTTGCAAAAGTACCTAACTCCCATGACTTATTTTTAAAGTTGCAATATCTTAAAACCTGTTACAGGGCTAGTAATGACTACCCATTAGAAGGATAAGCGCCTACATTCCAAACAGTGCAAGGAATTGCAAAATGAGAGACTTTAATATAATCACTGGAGATGTTTTCAGCTTTAATCCTGGACTGCATATAGTAAATTCTGGATTCTAGACAACTCTAAGTTTCATTCCTGGTATGCTATTGCATTTTTGTCTGATATGACCACTGTTACTATTCAGGGCTAAAACATGCTTAGATTGCTTTGGGAAATGGGGAAAGGGTTGAAAAAGAAAGGATAGGGAATTGGGGAGTGGACACTGTTCAAGGAATAAAGTCAAGAGTGGGGCATTCAGGAGCAGAAATCATTGTGAAGCCAGATCCAGGCAAGCTTTCCTGGATTACTACTCTGACCCATCTGTGTATGCTAATTTAACAGTTTCAGACCACAGATTTTCTCCCAAACTCAGTACTAAAGCTCATATGAAATAATAATAATCTGATGCTCTAGAGCAGCGATACTCAGACTGTGGCTCGTGGGCCCCAAGTGGCTCTTTAATGTGTCTCCTGTGGCTCTTTGAAGCCAATGATATTAAAACGTGATTTAATTATTAACCCATCTAAGTTATCAACCAATCAGGATGCTTTTACTATGTTATTAACCAATTAAGTTATCAACTTGCACTAAGTTATTAACTTATTTGCGGTGAGAATGATATATAGGTATAGCTACATAGAAACTAACTATTTCCCTTCTCATACTGCTTAAATATGAATAGTACTGTAGCAAATGAAACAATGAATTCATTCTTCTGTGGCTCTTATGGGTAATGCTGATTGCTAATATGGCTCCTGAACCACTGAGGGCTGAAGATCACTGCTCTAGAACATTAATATAGATGACTCAAAACATCAAACAAACCAGTGAGATTCATTTAGGTTCTTTGTTCAAAATCCTATGCGTCAATATTTTGTTGGCTTTATTTTTTCTTGTTGTTGGTTCTGGGGTAAGAGGAGATTCTTTTTGGACCTGACCAAGTCCTGTCATGAAGACATCATTTTGTTTGGCCCTTTAATCCTCCTTTCCAGAATTCCACAACCATGGCATCTGAGATGAAAATCATGTTCAGGGGTCAGGCAGCAGGAGCCGCCCATGGCCTGGGTACTAGTTGCCCCACCAAAGCAACCCAGTCAGGCTGCTTCCAAACAATGTGGCGGATTCACCAGTCTGCTCCAGCTGATACTCTGGCGCCACAAAGCAGCCACAAAGGTGGTTTATCCAGAAAGTCAAACTGGGGTTACAGTTACCAGCAGAACTGGCTGGGAATTTTTAGATAAAAGTGTATTTTTTTAAATCAGAAAACGGTGATTTGTCAAAACCAAAACTTTCCATGGGAAAGGCTCAGTTTCAATGAATTTCTCACCTGGAAAAAAATTTGAAAAGAAAAAAAGTTTTGAAATTGTCACCACGATTCATTTCAATGTTGTCTACATGAAACTTGACAGGTTTCCAATTTGAAATGAATTCTCTATTTCAAAACTGAAAGTAGAGTAGTTTCGGTTAAAAAAATAAACAATCAAAATCAAAGCATTGATCCTCCTCCCCCACAAAAAAGTCCCATATTCTCAGTTTGTGATTTTGTTTGTAAGATTTTGACTTTTTGTCCCAAGTCAAGATGGGGAAAACTTTCAAAATGTTCATGGGATAGGAAAACAATTTCTTGTCCAGCTCGCTTTGCCAGTGCAATGCAAAAAGGACAAAATACAGATGACTCAAGCCCAATATACAGTGATAGTGGCTTGGGCTGAAGAATTCAGAGCCACACATCCGCCACACTGAAGCTGTGACATTTGGATTCAGATCAGGGTTTGAATTCCAAACCCACGCCCCGCCAATTCCCCAACCTTCAAGGAGGTTCTGATAATAATTTCTTTATGTATCTTCCTCGATGTGTATGTCAGAGCAAATAGAAACATAAGGTCCATGCCACAAATCTTAAAACCTGCCCAAAATATATAATAGCAAAGTATTTTAATTGATCCAAATAAGAACATGCAGAGATGATAGAAAGAGGGATTCCCCCCCGTTAGCCCAACAAGCTCTCAATCCATTTATACAATTTCTGAAATGCACATTGTTTGTATTTGTAAAAGATAAAGCATTAGTCTCTTCTGCATCCATCATACAGTCATTTAATCAGTCTTTAATTTATCTCCCTGCAGGCCTCATTACAGGGGGAAAGATGTAAAGCTCTCACTCTAAAACAGGAAGAAAAGGGATCCTGAATTATGCAACAGCTTCCTTGTTTGAAGGCCACTGAACATAAAAGATTCCCAGTATATCAAAGTCACAGAAAAAGCTGGGCCTTTGTAAAAATGAAGGGTTCAAATTTCCTTCTCTGCTATAGATTGGTCCAGTCTAATAGTTGCTCACTGGGCTGTCAAATGGTGGCTTAAAATCTCCTCTGGAAATGTCACGAGGCAACTTGAACTGGCAAATGCCTTTCAGATTTGGCACTTGATTCTGTACCATTTACTGGTGCATAGAAATGTTGCCATTGACTTCAGTGGGGGCAGCGGCTGGTTGTGTGAGAACGATCTTTCTCCTAGATTAAGTGCATATACAGTGTTGCTTACAGCACCAACCTGGGGATCTGAAGAAGACTAATACAATTGAATTCAGTCACAGAATATCAGTCAACTATACCGCCTAGCATCTTGAGGAATGATTCATTAATGGTCTCTTGTTCTTTGAATGGTGCCTAGATCATACCAAAATACCACAGTGAATGGTGGGTAGAGAGCCTGAGAAATAACAGCTTCTCCAGATTGATTCGAAATATTTCAGCAGTCCCAACGAGCACTTGAAAAACTCACAATAAGCCATCTTAATTTCCTTTCTCAATGGAGTGCCACTAAAACATCATTTAGCACAAGCGTCTTTTAATTTAAACTAAACATACTTCCGTCACTATATATCAAGCGCTTGTTTTTTGGTTTGGTTTTTGGGTTTTTTTGGTGAATGGTGTATATTCTCAAAGTACATTGGTACCCACAGGCCACCTAGCCTGAGAGAATCATCTCTTTGCATTATATCTCTGCTTTTTATTCAGTAGCAATCTGATCACTGCAATTTGACAGCATCGGAGCTCAGTTATAGAAGGTGCATGTAACCACAGACATGTTTTGACAGCTAAATTTGGATACAAACAGGAACAGTTTGGAATGAGAAAAACAAAACTCAGAGACAGCTAGAGGAAAGCTCGGCCAAATAGGTGTTTTCTCTGTTATCAAATACGAAGGGAAAAATCCCATCAATGTACAAAGATTGAAACAGGCAGTTTGCTAATTCTAGTAACAATTTCTCTACTGAATTCTGGGTAATGAAGAAAATGGAAAGCTCCAATACAGATTCCTTATTCTCCCCAAATACAAATTCTTTCTCAGGTTCAGATAGGAAAGGAACTTGGGGTCCGAGCTAGAAAGGATCATTGGAGAGATGGCATTAGAGAAGTGAAACATAAACAGAAAACTCCTGCAGTCCTGAAACAGGCAAAACCCCTTCTGAAGTGAAAGGGAGTTTTTCAGGATTGAGGAGAGCTGGATGTGGCCTTGTACACATTTGCTGGACAGCACTATCATAAAATGTCCATGGCCCAGATCCTCAGAGATATTTAGGCACCTATCTCCCATTGATTTCTGCTTGTTTCTGTGACATACGTGTAGCTGTGGCAGACAAATAAGGGCACCAATCTCTATGTTCTGTACACAGATGGCATTCTCTGCAGCTAGAACATGGTATTGCATTTAAAGTGAACCCCACCCCCAAATTATTCCATCCTAGTTGTTTAATGGTTTCTTACTCATGTTGCAAAAGGCGCTTAACAAAGCACATTCCACACAGTTAATCACAAGCTCTAAAGATTCTTGCAATCTTCAGTTTATAACACAGTTTTGTAAAAGGAATCACCAACCAATATGCTTTGAAAACTATTCTCAATAGGTTTTCAGTAAATTAATTCTCTTGAAATCCAGATTAAACAAACATGCAGTAATCCATTTTTTGCCATTTAGGGCTGATTTGTAATCTCACTTACACTGGTGAAACATCTGGAATTGCTCCAGTATTAACCAGGTGTGAAATCCGTTTCTACCCTCACTATTTTTCTTCTAGCCTTTGTATTTTAACAGCTCGTTATCCTTGCAGGCAACAGAAAGGGCAGGTGATAAAAAAAAAAGAAGCCTGTGCATCAAGTCCACTGTAATTGAACTGATTTCAACCCAGGAAAAGTGCCCAGGGTAGACCACCACTTATCAAGTTCTTACCTAATGACAGACACTGGAATGGTGCTTCTGAATGGTGCCAAATATATATATATATACTTCCCTCCATTTGGGACCTGACCTTTGCCTTACATCGTATGCTGGGGGCTCTGTTCATCCATTTGATTTATTCCTTGTACACGTATTTAGGACACATATTCCATTCCTCAAAAATAAAATACACCAATCAACAACACTGAAATTGGCTAGAGAAGATTGAATGATTCATTATAAGTAATCTAGACAATTAATTTGGCATTTTTCTTTGAATACATTATCATGAAAACATTTTTTCATTCTTCATCCAGTTCTATAGATTTTTGAATAGCATCCAGCAAATAATCTGACACATTTTCCCCTTGAGTTGTCAAATAGACGGTTCACAAATACATTTTCACAGTCTTCCATCAGCTACGAAGGTGATGAAGACATAGTTGTAATTTTGACCTTGCCATCCTTCGATCTTTTCCTCTCAGTTTTAATACTGAGATAACAAGCACATCCATTCTTTGCTTCCCTGCTGCTGCTACCATTTTACAAAGGGCACCTATGACTCACACATAAGGCTAAGATTTTGTCACAGATATTTTTAGTAAAAGTTAGGGACTGGTCTCCAGCAATAAAGAATTTTTACTAAAAATATCTGTGACAAAATGGGGATCTGGGTCGTCGTCCCCCCATCCCCCCACCGCCTGCAGCGGGGCGGCTGTGTAGCAGCTAGGATCTCTGGGACCCACCACATATGGTGCTAAGATGCCATCAGTAATTTATAGTGTGAGATGGTAGAAATAGAAGTGGAGGGTGTGATTTTTTTCCTTGCTAGGTTCAAAAAGGTTCACCTAATTCTTTGTGTTCCCCCTTCACTGTGCTGGATGTTTTTACGGCATTGCCTGGGTCGTTCTTCATACACTCTGTTCAACAGGATTACTGCTCTGTTGACATCCAGTCATAAGTAATGGAAATGGAAAAGATGGAGACTGGACCATTCATTCCATTTACTTGCCATTGTATGGTTGTGCCCTACATTTTCTTAAGACTTGGTCTGCCCAACACTTCCTAGGCCATTGGTAGCAGCTCTTTACAAGTTCAGTGTTTAGAATGGCCATAGCTTGACATGCATGGGGACATGAGAGGAGGGGGAGGGATTGGCAGGAGGTGGTAATCAGGAGCTATTCATTTTTCTTTTCTTTTTTAAATCATATATATACCCCCAATGTGAATGTCTCTGATTGGCCAGTGATTGTCCATTTGCTGGGCTCCATTTAAATGGCTCCAACCTTCACCTGAAACTATAAAAATGCCTTTTTGCGGGGAACACTGGCTATATTAGCCAACAAAGGAGTCTTATTGGGCAGCTTTTATACACCTCTTCCACAGACACGAAATGGTTGTCTGGCCTCAATTCGCCCGTAAGTACCTTCTTCATGTCTCCTTCGCTTAAGACTCAAAAGAAAATATATGGCCCTTTTGATGAGCACGTATCCTCCACCCAGATCTCTCAGTGGCATGTGGTGTTTTAAAAACACATCTGCACACACACACAGAACAAAAATAAATCGCTCCACTGGCCATTAAGTGCTCTTCCTCGGCATCTCTCGCAGTGGTTAATGGGCCTCAGGAATGCACAGAAAGAATAAATGACTTGACGGCAAATAAATGCCCTTTCACTGTTGTCTCTGAGAGTGTTGCTTGTTCACAGAAGAACCCAAGAGAAATGGCCTTGTTGACCAGAAAGTGCACCCAGTTGCCCTAGGTGATATGAGAGGGTTAGTTGTCTCTGTGCCTTTTTGTGTCTCTAAGCATTAAACAGAAAAAAGAACCACATGCTCTTGTATATTTGGTAGCTCCTTTTGGATTAAAGCCATCCTGAAATATTTTGCAGAGCAGTTAGATGCTGGCAGTGGAGTGACTACAATAAAAAAGAAACACCCCCATGTGCTCAGTAATGATTCAGGCTAGATTTGGGCATAGGAAGGTTGGGCTAGGAAACAGGGATGCATTACTCTGAAGTAAATTCACTTCCATATGAATGGTTATCAGAGAGGGAGCAAAAAACACTGCAGTTTAACATTTGGTAACATCTGTAGTAGTAAGAGCAAAGAGGCTGGGAATCAGTAGACTTGTATTCTATTCTCAACTCTGCCAATAGCTTGCTGTGTCTGCTTGGGCCACTCAATTTACTTCTTTGTGTTCCTGTTGTAACAGGGAAAATGTTATCTACCATCCTTTGTAAAATGAGGTGAGATCCTCAGATAAGGCTATGTAAGTACTACCTCAGCCTTTAAGATTACTACCCTTACTATTGGCACTGCCGTGACACCACTGGGTATGACCCCATAAATATGCGCTTCTGGTCAACATCATGTGTTCACCAGCTGACTAATACTGAGAGACCAGCCCTTCCCCCTTTTCGGCCTCTCTCACAGGCTGATGTTCTTTGTTAAGGCCTTTTCTTAAACTGAGCTTTAGAAAACATTGTTTGCAAAAACAAACTTTTATAATGAATGTTGCTCAGGGCTCGTCCCTTTTCTCCATGAGTAATAAGAAAGCCCTCCAGAGGAGAGGGTCAAACCTCAAAATTAGGGTTGGTCAAACCAGAGTTTCCATTCTATAGGAAATTCCTGCATTTTTAAATTTCCTTTTTGTCCAAAATCAGGACAGAAAGTAGAAATTTCCCATAAAAAAGAAATTTCCCCAGATTTTTGTTTTCTATATATTAAAATGCCCTTAACCAAAGGTTTCATTTTTGATAAGGGTGAAGCACTTCATTTTGACTTGAGCATTTTGGCTAATATAAAATATAATATATTATAAGTCATAACACTAGTATCTAAATGAAGCACTTTGATCATATCAGAACAAAACATTTTGATCAACATTTTGACTTATCAATACATACCCACCAAATGTTTCAATTTCTGAAATCTCTATTTTCCCACTGAAAACTCACATCTGAAAATTTTCAACCAGCTTTATTCTAAATTCCTGCTATCTAGATTTTGGATCCAGTTTTCTTTGGCAGGATGTTATGGTTGGGTAAAAGTCACAGTGAATGCCAGATGGCATCACATGGGCTCAAGGAAACACAGGACCCTAACAAAGTTGAGTGGATTTTGTTGTGTAGATGCATTAACATATTTCTTAGATTTGGGCTGAACGTGTCACTTCCCTAGGAACACTGTCAGAACTAAACGGAGGAAACAACAGACATGTTAACTAACCTTCTCCACTTTTGCTTCCTGAGCTTTTGAGTTGCACCTGACCCAGCCATCTGTATGGTGTACCATATACTCTGTGGATGATTAAAATGAGCTGGAGGATGCTGGGCTTTTAATAACATGACTTGTGATTAAACTCATGATGCAAACTGCAAATAATGCTCAAATTTGCTTAGGGTCATGCTCAGCCGTGCCAAGGATGACTGTCCTATCTTGAACATCCTGTTTTCAGGGAAAGTTATTGAGGTAGTGATGAGTCTGTGCCTTGCTATATTTGGATTCCATAGATTTCTCCAGGTTCAAGATGGTATGGGATTGAGTGGTGCTGATGCAAATACTGATTTTCTCCTTCTAGTGGTGGTCAAGGGTAATGTGGGTATCATGATTCTACTTTTTTTTATACCAATGTGCTTGATACTGTGAGGCCTTGGGGGCAAAGAATAGATTCTGATGGAGTCAGAGGATTTGTTGAGGAGGAAGCCAGTTTCAGCTTTTCTGCGTGAAGGAATATAATATCAACCGCACAAAACACATCTCAACAGTTCAGCATGATTATCAGTCCCTACTCCAGAGTATTTAGAGGGTATTAGTTCACTGAAGGTATTAATCCTTTTCTTCAACAGTGAAAGATATAACATGACACAATACAATCAGCAGGATGTGCATACTCTTTCCTGATAAGTATATTTGAAGATATCCAGATTTTTAAGGCAAATAATTTCCTTTAATTCTGTCTCCTTCTAACGTTTCTAGGTGACAAGGTAACAAAACAAAGAAGGCGGGGGAATGGGAGAGAGAACAACTCAGTAATTGCACTGTTGTCTGAACCAACGGACAATAGAGCAAAAATGCAAGCAGTGGGCACCAAAGAATCGATGTTCTCATTAAACACTTGGTGACCTTTTTTTTTTTGTTTTGTTCAAGGTTTAAGCTTTTCTTCTGTTTCTGCACTGGAAAAAAGAATGTTAGCAGGAAAATCAAAGTGAAAGTATTTCCTAATGGAAATTAGATCAATGTTGCATTTCTAACAGAATTTCTGCGCCCTGTTGTATTTTCCTGTGTAACACAATGGTAAGTCCACCCAGTTCTAGTATTTCAGAAGCAGAAAATTATTCTTAGATATACAAAGTACTGTACACATGAAACTATAACTCCATTTTCTGATTAATCCTACAAAAGGTACAAATATCCAGGAGGAGATTGCTTAGGGTAATTCAGCACCTTAACCACTATGGTGATGAATGGATTAGAAATTCTTAAGGTAGAAAGGCAATTAGATAAGCATTTCCCATGCTCATTGATCTATAGTCTACTACAGTGGAACCTTCTTGTTTTATTTTCACTGAAGAAGTGCCCTATAACTGGATTGCAATTCAAAGTTGGGGAGGGGTGTTTTATTTTTCTTCCATTTAGATGGGACTTCATTCCATCTGAGCTCAGTATAAGCAGGCTCCATTTCAGTAATATTTTTAATGTCCTGCTTTTGAAAGGAGGCACTGACATGAGCCAGGTATAGTGGAAGCACGTTTTGTGCACGATTCCTCAGACCCGGCTCTCCCAAATCACTTCAATCCCAGGCTGTACCTTGTTAGTTCAATCCTGGGGCTCCTTAAAGCACAGATGGACATTCATACTTTTGTGAAGTGTTTTTTTGTAATGGGAACAAATGGGGACTGTAATGAGACCAAATTCATTTTCCTTTGGGACTTGAGCCAGCATTTAAACTCCTGTCAGGTAAATGACTAACACACTAACCCAGAATTCCACCTACCACCTTTCTATTGTGCTGTTTGTTCATGTTTCAGCTTGGGCAACCCTTCCATTAAATATATGTCTGAAACAAAACTTTGGGTCCAAACAGTGCCAGACACTATAACGATCCAAACCAAAATCCCAGATTCAAGCTGCTCCACCATCCTGATCTTTGGGAAAGTTTGATTCCAGGTCCAGGATCCAAATTTAGCAGTTCGGACTCATCACTGTGTCACACCATGCAAACTAAGTGCTTGCTTCTGGAGACTTTATTCGGGAAAAACTCTGAGGACGTTCAGCAGGAGTTGTTCCACGTGTCTGCAGGATTTGGCCTGAAATCAAGCATTCCATGGTGCAAATCCTTGATAAATCCTCTTGTCACCTTCGCAAACGTTAACATCTAAGCATCTGTAGTTACAGACATTGGTATAAGGTGCATCATTTTATAAGTTAAAAAATATTAAAACTCAATCTAAACTGCCAAATTTCACCTGGATTTGCGGTCAACCTCCAGGTGCCACACCACACTGCACATATGCTCTGCCTTATAATGTGTTTGCCTTTAGCCTGTCAGAACATTGGGACAAAGAACTATTAACTGGTTTGGCCCTGATCTTCCACCGTAAAGTGCAATAAAGTGATTAATGGCCATAATTAATAAAACCATGATCTTTCATAATTTCAGCATGAAGCCATAACTCAGTCTCCCAAGGCCATTCCAGAATCACTCTAAAGTTCTGCAAACATTTTGGCAAATCTGTTCTGCATTTTGATTTTGACAGGGAATTAAAAGGAGATTATACCAGAACCGTGCAAGTTCCATGAGTTAACAGATTACGTACATTTTACTCAACAAATCCAGAAATACAGATCTTCAGTACATATATCTTCCCAACCTTTCACCTCAACATGCAAAATCTTAATTAGCATCAGGTTCAGGTTATTAATTATTATTATTATTGCTTGAGATGCTTTAATGTTCCTTCAAATTCACAATTTTTTGTAGTCTAATTTCTTACTAAATTCATGGGTCAGTTTAAAGAAGACAGTTTCAAATACAAATTCCCTGCCACAGACCTACATATGCCAAGATTACCATTGGCTCCTGCTCTAAAATTTGAACACAAAATTTCCATGTTGCTTCTAGCTCCATGGAAACTGTCAAAAGAGGACAGAAGCATTGTTGTTACTAGTAGCAACTCAGTAAGGATCTGCTAAACCAATACTCTAGTATTCTCTGGGGATAAAACAGCAGCCAAAATGTTATCTGCATCTTTTCAGAGAGCATGCTGGACACAGATCCCTCCCATCACCTAGCAGTTACAATAGCATTAGATACATTGAGAAGTGAACTACAGTCATTCAACATACTCCAGTTTCCATACGCCATGTGTGAAATCACGTTGAACCAGATTTTCAATGGGAGTTAGGCACAGTTGCTTAGGTACTACTGAAAAGCCCATGAAGTGCCTGTCTACATCTTTAGGCACCTAAATACCTCTGAAAAGCTGTCCCTTCACTTCTCTGGCCCAGATTCCGCATGTGTATAATAGAAGCACGTGTTCTTCTTTACAGAGTATTTAAATGGTTGCTTGGTTGAAGTGCTGTTCTAATCTGAAGTGTGACTATAACAATGGCATAGTAAGACTCCATGATTTTTTGTCTTTCATGGACTACATGTTAAGTGTGCTTGCCTTACAAATGAGGGTGGGGTTTTTAACAGCCAGCCGTGCAAACCCAGCCTAGGCTCTGAGAGTCAAGGGATCATTTTCCAGGATAGGTTGTAGATTGTTGATGATGTGCTGGAGAGGTTTTAGCTGTGGGCTGTACGTGATGACCAGTGGTGTTGTGTTATTTTCTTTGTTGGGCCTATCCTGTAGTAAGTGACTTCTGGGTACCCATCTTGCTCTGTCAATCTGTTTCCTCACTTCCCCAGGTAGGTATTGTAGTTTTAGAAATGCTTGATAAAGATTTTGTAGGTGTTTGTCTGAGGGATTGGGGCAAATTCGGTTGTACCTTAGGGGTTGGCCGAAGACAATGGATCGTGTGATGTGTCCCTCACTCTCACAGACCCTCGAAGGCAGGCCAGTCCTCGCTTACAGACAACCCTCAACCTGAAGCAACTACTCACCAGCAACTATACATCACACCACAGAAACACCAACCCCAGAACCAATCCCTGTAACAAACCTCATTGCTTACTCTCTCCCCATATCTACTCTACCAACACCATCAGAGTACCCAACCACATCAGCCACACCATCAGGGACTTATTCACCTGCACATCCACTAATGTGATAAATGCCATCATGTGCCAGCAATGCCCCTCTGCCATGTACATTGGCCAAACCAGACAGTCTCTACTCAGCGGTTCTCAAACTTACCTGAACCGCAACCCTTTTTCCTACAGGAGTCCGGCGGCACAACCCTTGTATGTTTGCCGAAAAGCCGCCAAATGAATTACTTCCGCATTCGGCTGCTATTTTCGGCGGACATGCCGAGCGCTCCCGAAATAACTCGGCATGTCCGCCGAAAAGCCGCCGAATGCGGAAGTAATTCATTCGGCGGCTTTTAAGCGGCGCCGGGTGCTCGCAAGCCCCCTGGAAGCGCTCGGCGACCCCCGGGTTTGAGAAACCCTGCTCTACATAAAGGAATGAATGGACACAAATTGGACATCAGGAGCAGTAACATACAAAAGCCAGTAGGGGAACAGTTTAATCTTCCTAGACATTCTATAACAGATTTAAAAGTAGCCATACGTGAACTAAAAACCTTCAGAAACAGACTTCAAAGAGAAACTGCAGAACTAAAATTCATTTGCAAATTTAACACCATAAATTTGGGCTTGAATAGGTAGTGGCTGGCTCATTATAGAAGCAACTTTTCCTCTCTTGGAATTGACACCTCCTTATCAATTATTGGGAGTGGACTACATCCACCCTGATTGTATTGGCCCTGTCACCACTGGTTCTCCACTTGTGAGGTACCGTATGTTCCGGCGTATAGGACGACGGGGCGTATAAGACGACTCCCAACTTTTCCACTAAAATATAGGGAAAAGCCACCGGATTACAAAAAAAAAAACCAACCACACACAAAAAGCGCGTGCGCCCCGCTCTCCCGTCCCCGCCGCGGGCGGGCTGCTGGGGCGCCCCGCTCTCCCGTCCCCGCCGCGGGCGGGCTGCTGGGGCGCCCCGCTCTCCCGTCCCCGCCGCGGGCGGGCTGCTGGGGCGCCCCGCTCTCCCGTCCCCGCCGCGGGCGGGCTGCTGGGAGCGCCCCGCTCTCCCGTCCCCGCCGCGGGCGGGCTGCTGGGGCGCCCCGCTCTCCCGTCCCCGCCGCGGGCGGGCTGCTGGGGCGCCCCGCTCTCCCGTCCCCGCCGCGGGCGGGCTGCTGGGAGCGCCCCGCTCTCCCGTCCCCGCCGCAGGGGGTCTGCACCGGCGTATAAGACGACCCCCCAACTTTTGAGACTATTTTCCTGGCTTCAAAAGTCGTCCTATACGCCGGAATATACGGTAACTCCCTTCTCTTCATGTGTCAGTTAACAATGCTGGCATCTGTACTTTTCACCCCATGCATCGTTAGTCTTTAAGGTGCCACTGGAGTAACTGACTACCCCCCTGATACTTTCTCACATACATAATCCTTGTTTGTGTCAGCAGTCCCATTGACCTCATTGGAACAATTTACCAAGACTTGTGGTGGATTCTCCATCACTGACAATTTTGAAATCACAATTGGATTTTTTTCCCCTAAAAGGGAGGCTCTGGTTCAAACAGGAATGATTTCAGGGAAGTTCTGTGGCCTGTGTTATGCAGGAAGTAGCCTAGATGATCACAATGGTAATTTCTGGCCTTAGAATCTATTCCTCTAACTCACTATGACTCCTCTCATGGGTAAGGTTTGCAAGATTGGCCCCAGAGTTCCTTTATATAGTTGAATCACATCTTGTTTTTCAGCCTCTTTGACTGAAAGGTGTTATAGAAGCATGTGAATAATTGTTAGGCTAACCCCAGATAAGATAGGATGTTGCCTGGAACTTATCCATTGCTGTGAAACAAAAACGCAAAAGAAAAAATATATTCCAGCTTTTTGTAATAAAAAAATGACAGTCCTGCTTGACTCTACCCAGTGCTATAAGTCAATTTCATTAGAACTAAAATACGCAGTAAAAATACAGTCATCACACTGAGGTTCTTCAGAGTTAATGGGACTAATCTAACCAACCAGCAAGAGAGCTCAGTGCTGCTACAGCAGAGCACATCCATCATGTGGTGAGTTTATTGATCTGCTTTCCTCGCTGATTCACAGGCATGAAGCAAACATTGATCAGTTGATTTTATAAAGAATTTTGGAGAATATTTGCAAACTTTTTAGGTTAGTCTTTCTAAAATTCTCCAATCAAGGCCCAGTTTGTCCAGCCAGGATTAGGACAGGAAGGGGACTCTCTCATGTGGTACTCCCTGTTTCTTGTGGGAGGACTCCTGGACGAGGAGTGGTCAGGGCATGGGTGGGACCAGGTGGATGTGCATCATCCTCATTCTGGGCCTGTGGAAATGTGTTAGAAAAGAAGTACAGCTGCTATTACCTGCCCTGTGTAGCCTCCCGTGGAGATCCTGGAGGCAGCAGAAACTAGAGGAGTCCCTGGAGCTGTGTTATCAGGAAGGTAGTAGTGGTGGGAGGTTATTAGGGACTATACTCATGGTGGCCCTGGCATCCTATGGCTCTCCTGAGACCACCAAGTTTATGGACAACCTTGATGAGAGGGCAATGTGGTGGACCCCTTCAAGAGAATCTTTGGGGTGATTTTCTCCTCTACTGGCTCCTCCCACGGGTTTTACCATTGGAGTGGATGATCTGGTAGACATTATTCCAGTCTGACATCACCCTGGCCTGGAAAATGTGGGGGCCACCATCTGGAATGTCACAAAAATGGCAGAAATTCAGCAATTAATTTAAAGCAGACTATGCAAATGAGAAGAAGTGCTGGCTTAGAAATCACTTTGTGTTGTGTAACTACTGTTGAAGGTGCATTCTTAGCTTATCAAGACACTACTTGGGAAGACACTTGAACTTAATTGGGCTGCTCTTGACATTAGGGCTCCACATATTTCTCTCTTGTGTGCCAAGCTCTAGCGACAGCACTGTTCCATGCAAGAGGGACTTTCTACTTATGGATCTCCCCCTTCCCACATGGAAAGGGGCATCCAGTGCTGCTGTCTGTCCCTATCCCTAGGCTCTAAAAAGCGCTTCACATAGAGAGAGATGGAAAGCCAGGAGTAGGCTGGGGAGAGGACTGTAGGAATGTACATTATCCATGCCCCTGCACTCAGCAGAACAGCTATAGGAAAGTTAATACATCCAGATTATGTTCCTGCAAAAGCTGCTCCGTGCTGTAGCATCCACGTAAATATGGCTCCTAAGGGCAAGTAAGAGCTGGGTCAGATTCTGAGGTGGTCCAGCACTAATATGGAGGACTCCATATGGACAGCCAAAGGGATCCACTCGATCTGTGGTATGAAACCCCTGGCTTCATCCATGGGGAAGGGGAAACAAGCCCCATCTCCCTGATGAAAAGATGCAGTGGAATTTCCATAAAGGTGACTTATGGAGTTTTCTGGCCCCTATGCGGAGTGCACTCTGGCTTGATGGTCATTAATTACTATATCATATAGCGCCTGTCAGCAGGTGCCTTTCCCACCTGCTCTAAAGCAAACACGCACATTGGGAAGTCAGTGACTTAACCCTTCCTGAGTTTTGGATTTATTAATGAAGAAACAAAAAAACAATAACAGAACTAAGGTTCAGCTCAAGCCTTCGCCCATTTTTGGTTTCTCTTATGGTTTCTGCTTCAGGGCAACCCACTTCTTGAGGAGCCATCCCTAGTCCTTTATGTCTACAGAAGGAAATGAGCCACCTGCCCAGGGAGAGAGCAAAAGCCACTTAACTCTTTCTCAGCAAGATAACGGGAGTCTCAGTCAAAAATTGTCATCCTGTTTCTGGTCCATAGTGGGCATGTACACTCTTACTTTGACTACATCTGATTTTGATATATATGAACAGGGATTGGCAACGTTGGCACGCGGGACCACAGGGTAAGCACCCTTAGCAGGCCCCGCCGCTTTGTTTATCTGGCAGTTTCACCAACCGCAGCTCCCACTGGCCGCGGTTCTCCGTCCTGGTCCAATGGGGGCTGCAGGAAGCGGCGGCCAGCACCGTGCCACTTCCCGCAGCCCCCATTGGACCGGGATGGCGAACCGCGGCCAGTGGGAGCTGCGGTTGGTGAAACGCCAGGTAAACAAAGTGGCGGGGCCCACTAAGGGTGCTTACCCTGCGGTCCCACGTGCCAACGTTGCAATCCCTGCTATAGTAGGAATAGCCTAACCCGAGAGAAGCATTATGAACACTGGAAGGAATAGATTCACTAGAAACGGTTCAATTATTTGTTGTGAACACATTATTTATTGGATTTGGTCTTTTTTTCTGTTCTTGAATTGTTGTGATTTTTACTCATTTCTTTGTTATTTAATTGTTTAGGGAATACTTTTTTCAAACAGCCTACAGACAGCTCACAGAAAAAGACTTCCACCTAGGGTGAGCAGACAGGAAATGTGAAACATCAGGACAGGGGATGTTGGGTAATAGGAGCCTATATAAGTAAAAGACCCCTAAATCAGGACTGTCCCTATAAAATCAGGACAGCTGGTCACCCTACCTCCACCAAATATTTGATAGTAGGGAGTCTTTACTCACCTAAGGGACTTATGCAATTTCATTGTCCAACCAGAGAAAAATCCAGTACCATATTATGCCACCCTTACTCTCAATTGCACTGATCTGGTGAGTAAGAACAGCACAAATTGGATGTCAACAAATAAATAAAGAATACAAAGTGGTACATGAAGTGATTTTACAAATCATTTATCCTTAATTGCATGTGGTGTTATTTACAAAATAGGTAAAGACATGTAGATGATAAGAAGATATGATTTTTAGTAGTCTTCAAGAGCAGCTTATTACAGGTCAAATGCTCAGCTGGCATAAATCAGCATAGCTATGGAACAACACTTATTTACCCCTGCTGAGAATCTGGTCCATACATGTCATGACAAAGAGTCTAAAATCAGATTTTAAAAAGCATTCAAGACAGAGTTTGCATGTGTCCATAATGTATTTTTTCTTGCTAGCTGCATCAGAAGCAAGAATTCCCCTTTCCTTCTCCCACATATCTACAGAATAATTTAAATAGGAACAAAGCTTATGTACATCACTCTATACCAATATCCAAATAAGACATTTACACCCTCATTGAGTTTCCTGTAGTAATACAGGCCACCACACAGATGCTGAACATATATCCCAAGACAGAGGCAACATGTAGGTCATGCAGTGACCTACAAAAAATATGGAAAGCAGTTCAAAAGGGAACTGCTCACAGAGGAGCCTGTGAATATGGCATGAATGTCATTGGGTCAGTAAAGCTAACCAGTGAATCTGGATGGGTGTATACTTACTATTCAGTTGCACCAGTGAAGTGCTTATTAGCTATTCTTTTAAATGAAATTGTTCGGTTAAAGAGTTTTCCAGCTTAACTAATAAATGCAATCAGTCTTTTAGCTATAAATTGCTGAACACTGTCTGCAAATTTAGCTGTTTCTATATATGTTTAAAATTAGTTCCAGACTAATAAAAGTAATTTTACACTGAGGTTTTTGTTACTTAGTGGAATTTATATTTTCTTCTACTAAAAAAGGAATCATGAAAAATATGGCAGATTTTACTTGCTGATCATGCAAAAATAACAATTCAGCTTGTCTCTGATCAATGCCAGAGGCAGAAAACATCAATACAACAGCAGTTCAAATATAAAATGAGTGACTTGCCTATGAATGACACAAAAGTATGGTAACCTAGGAACAAAATATATCAGAGAAATAATAGGAAGCTAATTGTCTGCTATGAGTCTAGTTCTTATATGGCCCTCATCACTCAAAAACAAATACATGCATAACAATAATAAAGTAAAGTAATGATTATAATAATTTTTACCTAACACCTGTGATCCTAGAACCTCTAAGGATTTTACAAATAATAGTTAAGACTTACAGAGAATCTGGGAAGTAATATTATATCCATTTTAAAGAAAAGTGATTCAGTGAATTTTAGCAAATCAGTGGCAAAGTAGGGATGGAACTAAGGAGTCCTGTCTCCCAGAATTATTGCTTAGCGTTAATTAATACCAACAGTACTAGTTCAGAACATGGATCCAATATGGTCCGTGCACAAAGCATTCAATTGTAGCCTCGTGTTAAATTATTTATTTTACTGTCTTGAAATATTATTTATGCATTCTTCTTACTCAGCACCATAGTGGCTTTACCCCCTCTTTCTCACATGTGAGGCCCAATTCTGCAACATTTGCTCACATGAGTAACTTTTACCTCACCTGAACACTGCCAGAAAAGCTTTTCCAACATTTGTGGAGTTTGATTCAGCTTGAACCAAAGAGCAAAGTCTCATTAACTGTGACTGTAACAGACTTATGTCCTCCGTGGATCAAGCACAAGGGTGGACTTTTAACACATGCTCACCAGTGGGTCACATAGACTCAAGCCAAGAAGCTGGGAAAATGCAAAAGATGCACTGCCCCAATGGCAACTCCAGGAATTTGTTCACAGCATGAAAAAGACTCTCTGTCTCTGGGAGCACCATGGCAGCCACTGCTACATTTGCTAGTGAATTCCTAGAAGGTGCACATCCCTATCCTCTGCCTGTCTCTCTGAGGTGGCCAGCATTTATATGGGGCCTTTGCCAGACTCTTCAGAGGTGTCTTGTATAGTTATATCCCCAACATGCTAGGATCCAACCTCAACAACTTTAAGATAAAACACATTGAAATGATTGTGATGTCACAAAGGGGACATATTCTGTTCCCAGGGGCAACACCTAAGTTAAGGGGCTTTTTCAAAGGCATCTACCTGTGTGATGAGTGTTTCCCCTTAACACACAACAAGGGACCGGTATAACCTGGGATGTGGCTGCTACTAACATGTATGGAAGAAGAGGAGGATGCAACCCACCGAGATGTGAATTTGGGTCTTCCCTGTTCCCAAGCTGTACGTTCTCCACATTCCACGCTCATATTAGGGACTGGCAGAATTTCCATACATGGTATCTCTGCCTGGGCCTCATTGCAGCAGAACCATGATATTTATGTTGCAATTGGATCCTTGAAAGCTAATGCCAAAAGAGGCCAAGGTTTGTCTCAATGTTTATACAAGACAATGGTTTTGGGTTCTGATTATTTTGTCCCTTTGACAACCCTTCAGAATTAAGAGCAAATCTGGTCTTGCCTGCAAACCTATTTGACTGAGGTCCGATGTGCAAGGCCATAATTCACAGTTGGGAGATGGGGTTGTGAGGGTCAAGTCCAAGAACTCTGTGGGGAGAACAAGAAGTGTGTCAAGAACTGCTGTGTTTGAGGAGGGATTATGGGGAGCAGTGGCTAGAGATGAGCAGTTGGTGTTGTTCCTCACCCAGCATGACTGTAAAGATGGACATATCCTGATTCTCAAGTTATCCCCACAGAGCTCTGAGTCAGTCTGAAGCCACTAGTACTCCACACCATATGACACTGGAACGTATGCAGCTAACATAGCATTAGCATTTCATCCTGTTCCTGGGTCCCCATTGTCTGCAGTGGCCCTCTGCAGATGCAGGTTTGGCAGCATTGTTCAAACTGCACATGCAGTTTCACCTGGTTCACCTGCTAGACTGCAGCATTCCCCCGGGTGAACTACGTAGAGTTGGTTTATGAATCATCCTCTGACCGAAATTATATGTTTATGGTTTATCCTTAATAGCATGCTCTGGACACATCACTCCACACTCAGTGTGTCACAGGAAGATTAACTTTCCATGTACTAGCCTCAGCTAGGGAGATTATCTTCAGGCAACTCAAACTAGAGTCAAATCAAAATAAATTAAAATTGTTTTACCAACCCCCATGTCAGTATGTAAAACAAACAGTGAATAAGCAAGCTTTGTAACAGTTAGCACTTTTCTGTGCTTTCTGTGTTCAGTTGCTCTGTAGACATTGGCTGATTAGTCCTCACAGCAGTTCACCCAGTAAATTTGTCATTGTTATCTGCCCATTTCACAGGCAACAGAGTTTATGAGATGACTAAAGCCACAGATAGAGTTGGTGTCAGTTCAGGGATTAGAACTTCCTTCCTCACTAATTTATATGCCTAAACCACTGCACTACATTGGTCCACTAATAGGCTTGATTCTGCTCTCATTTACACTGATGTAAATCAGGAGTGATTCCAGTATACTGGGAGTGAAACCAGTGTGAGATCCCAGTTAGATCCATTGACTTCATTAGAAATACACCTGATTTAAACCAGCTTTAGTAGGATCAGAATCTAACCTATTATCTTTTTATGGCAAGAGGAGTGCTTTTATGTGTTTGTAAACTGTGATATTAACTAGCATATAACAGGATAAAAGGAAAAGGATGGGTAATAGAAACCAAAACCTGAAAATGACTCTGGCATCATCATTCTGTCAGTAGATTTACACTATGTTTCTCTGATTTGAATACCATGAGGTCAGTTATCCTTTGTAATAACAATGGAGAAATTATGCATCTGCTTTCCAGCTGCATTAAAGTTTGATAATAATAAAAGATCAAGATGGTCCCACCATGCATTTATAAATGATAATAGCCTGTTGTTTGTTATGCACAACCACATGCTAGTCTTGCACCAGTGTTATCTTCCCATTAAGTAGAGGCTGAAACAAAAGAGAGTAGGATAACGGAAGACCTGCCTTTAAAAGCATACTGAGCTAGAAATAACCATTGGAAACAGAAGGGCAATATGGTCAGAGGCCACTGAAAGATGCTGGGGCAAACTCAGCCCAAGGCAGTTACCCATTGTATTGTAACAGGACCTAGAGATCCCCGTCAAGGTTGTGCTAGGCATTTGCACAAAAAAGTGGACAAATTCAGCTCCAAGGCCAGGGCCAGCCTCAACTAGTGTAGACCCTGGCAGAATGGCCAAGCCAGCAAGTCCAACAGGAGGAAGGTTACAGGGATGAAGAGCTCCAGGGGATCCACTTGTAGGTGGTGGAGTTCAACAAGGCTGTCCTGGGAAAGGGCATGGCCAGATGCACCGAGTCCGCAACTCCTCTCAGCCACCTCTGCTGGGGGGGGGGGGAGGGGGGGGGACTCCCACGAATTTCCCAATAGAGATGAAGTTGCCTGTTCCCATTAGAAACGCGTCCCAGAGGTGCAGACTCGCCCCCTTTTGATTGATTCTGGCTTAGTGGGTGCAACATCCATTGACTTAATTGCACCTTCTTATGCCAGGGCTGAATTTAGTCTGCAAATCCATTTATATGACATTCACTTTTTAATCCCACTGCCAAATCACTGCAAGCTACATTACTATATACATATGAGTTCACCCACACCATGTGGAAGCCTACTGAAGTTAATGGAATTACCATGGGTTTACACCAGCATAACAGAAACCAGAATTTGGGTAGGCATGTACAACATGTTAACATTTAGAGCACAGCTGATTTTGGCCTGGCATTTGTACACTGATGGAATAGACACAAAACAGCAGGCCTGAACAATGGGAATTTTGTGTGAGCCAGGATTGAAGGATCAGATCCAGTACTACTGGACAAAATGGACCCTACATAACATCGATATGCTTCCCAGAGTTCAAACTGTGCATGGAGTGTACATCAAGGCAGAATCTGGCGCAATGAATGCAGGCCATTTAGAAAGGAGAATCTGACCTTTCCTGGTACAATGGTGCATGGGAGATTTCCGAGTGCAAACCCATAGGTTTAAAAATATGGTTTGACATTTTTTTCTCCCAAGATCTTAATTTAAACGTTTAATATCTATACCTAGAGCTATCTATGCAAACATCCCAAGCCATAAGGTATATGTTCAGTATCTTACATCCATTTATATTAATGGAAACAAATAGAGAAAGGCACAAATTAGTATTTAGTGCCATAAAACAGACCGAATGCATGATATAGGTCTATCCTAAGTGCCATAATGAAACCAAGGGACAATAATTCAGTAACTAAAGAATAAATCTTCCACCACCCCAACTGGAATGTTTCTTCAGTTACTGGCAGTGAAAACAGCACATGTACTGCACATACAAAGACACGCAGCTCAGTGTGTGAGTATATTTATACACACACACACACACACACACACCCCTCTTGCACAGAGACAAGATCTATATAGAAACATTTTAAAAAAAGACAATGAAACCTCACACAAAGCCACGGCTAACAAAATAGGTACATCTCTGCTGCAAACAAATTTAATCGGAGTGGCTCCTTTTACACTGCTCTTGGCTTAGCTGCACTTACTACCCCAAATGCTATTTCACTAAGGCCCAACCCCAGTATCTGGGAGTTACTGTGGATCTAACTAAGCCCTTTGAAAAAAGACCTTCCTTTTTTTGACTAACAACCATCTTTAGTGCATCCCATTTAGTAACAGCAAAGGAAAGAAGATGACAAATAAAAAAAGCGATGTGAGGGGTGTTTAGAGCATGAGGTTAGCTAAGATGAATTCCTGGAACATTGTTTTACTAAGACTGCTTCTAATCAGCCCACCTCCTCCTCTCTCCATCTTTCTCTATCTCCTGCTCTCTCACTCCATCCCTCCCATCTCTCCCTCTCTCCGGCCCCCATGCGCTCTCTAAGAGCTCAGACAAAAGTCATTGTTTCACAAACATAATAAAGATACTCAGAGCAACCAGATCAGAAAATACATCATCAGGGTGACTGAGAATAATGACCCTCCGCCACAATCAGTAATGACAGCAATACAGGCAGTGCTGGCTCTGCTGCTCACCGTGTGGAAACCAGGAGAAGATGCTGAAAGGCGAGGGATGTGTAAGCTGAATCCATTTTCCCTGTTAATGAGTCTGCTTCAGAACCCAACATCAGCAGCTGCTGGGATTTCCGCCTCCCCCCTGCTTGGTGATGCTGAGGATGTAAAGCACCCGCCCACCCAGAGCAGCAGCAGCAGCAATAGCCAGCCACCTCCCACCTAGCAGGAGAAGGGTGATGAGCTCACTGAGCGAGGACCTGGAACTGCAGAAGGCACTGCTGCCTCCTCCTCCCTCCCCTGCTGCAGCGCTGAGCTCTCTCTAGGCTCCATGGCAACAGCCATAAAAGATGGAGGGAAAGGGAGGAGATGGGGGAGGGAAGAGCAGGGAGAGACCGAGGCTGATTCCCAGAAGCTGCTTCTGCCAAGGGAGAACCACTTCTGTGGCCATTACAACTAATCAAAAGGGGAGAAGCGTGCCCTGGGCTAAGCAGGGCTCCCTAGAGACACTAAAGGTCCCATTTCAGAGAGCTTCCTTAGCAGAGTCTGCAGGGCTGGCAGGTGTGCACGTGTCAAGGGCATGAATCCCTCACATCAGGAGGGGACAGTGGGCATACGCCTGCCCACAGCACGTTGTTTTGGGAAAATGCAGGCGATGAGGGTGCAGCGGAGGAGGCCACTGGGAAAACTCAGCCTTGGTAAGGTCAAATGGAAGGTCGTGAAGAGTGGTAAGGAGCTGGCAATTTCATTGAGCCGATGAACAGAGCCACAACTATTGGAACAGATATAGCGAGGGACAACCTGTAAGACATCTAGTGTAACAAAGTCAGCCTGAACAGCTGCAAGAGGGTTCAAGAAGTGGGTGGGCACAAGCCCATTGCTAAAGGATCTTCCCCCAGCCTGTGGGGAGGATCCACAAGGTCCAGGAACTCAAATAATTACAGGGGTCAACCAAAAATGTAACAGGGACAGGAGTGAAGGTCAAAGGGTCAAACAAAGGAAACCTGAGGGGGACTCCACGCAGAGAACCCCGGACAGTGTCCACTGCTCCTCGAAGGTGTCAAGGGAGCCCATGGACGCCTCCCAGAGGAACTCTGCCCGGATACGTGTGCAAAGGCAGGATCAGAAATAGGCCTCACAGTCGCAGGAAACCCCCTCAACCAACCTCCTCTCTCTGGCAAAAGGCAGGCAGCCCCACATGCCATCTCCACTTCATTAAAATCTGAAGTACCCTTGCATGCTACAGTATGGGCCAAAAATTCTGCAATGCAAGGTACAAAGCGGGGACTGGTACTACAGGCTGCTGGATCTTACTTATAACGAAGACTCATGGGTTCTCAGCCAGGGGTCACAACCCTCAGTGCTGTGGAGAGAGTTGCAAACAATTATCAGGGGGTCATGAGCACTCTGCCCTTTTTTATTGCTAAGTGGGAGGGGGATCACGAACTGGGAAACACTGAAAGCTACTATAGCACAATATTCAATATTGGTAGTTTCAGACACTGAGGGAAGAATATAGTAAGTGCAGTGTTTAGTGTCATTACCAGATTACAGTATTTTTTGGAAAGGGATATTTGTGCATATGGGACTGGGATGAAGGGAACAGGGCTCCCAGTGTTGGATCAGGCTTTGGGATTCAGGGAGCTCACAGGTGGCTTAAAGTCAGTCTTTGCCCTCAGGCTTCCTGCAATGTACTGTATGTTCCTCAGCAAGGATCAGGGTTAGGTCTTTGTTGTGTCAAATACACTTGGAAATGTGAATGGGTCAGGAAAAATCCAAATCTGGATTAAAACTTTCCCAAAGTTTATATTTAAGGTTCTTCTGTTTCAATCCTATAGAGATAGGAGATTATTCTGATCTCCTGTGCTCTGCTCTTACATTGGTCTAACTCCATTCACTTCTGTAGTGGTATTCCTGATTTAAGAAAGGTTAGAGTCAGCTCCAGGAGCCAGCCAGCTATGAAGTTCAGATCTGGATCAGAACAACTCCAGACTTTGGGTGAGGAGAGTGGGTCAGATTCAGATCAGGTGTTTTGTTCAGGAAAGTCTCTTTATAAGTAGTACAGTTTAGAATAAAACCAACCAATTACATTTGTTAGCAAAAAGTCTTGGAATTCTGCAGTATTTACTTGTACATAACCCTGCACGATACAAATATACAATGTCCTAAGAAAACTATTAGGTGAATACATCACATCAGTGTAGCTTATTGGTTCCTCACTGTATTTAATGGGGTCACACACTAAATGATGAGGATAAAAAGAAATAGCTACCCATTCAGTGAGCCCCGTCCCTCCCTGGGCACTGAATGAGGCAGGGGTCTTGTGGCAAAAGTAGTATGTGATCATATAACTATTTCATAATATATACACATAAAGGGATTAAATTAATGTTAGGCAGTGTTAATGCTGGCATTTCCTAATTTTAAGAGCTTGACTTTGCAATTTTAACATTTTTAAGATAGTTTTTTTGGGTGTAATATTTATGCAAGATCATATTCTGAATAGAGATTTTTTTATGTTTTTTCTTTATTGACTATAATAATTGCTATTAAAAAGTGACTGTTTACTTGGGTACCATATTATGATATTGATATCTAAGACACCACCATTAGCTGTTGCCTGTTTTAAGGACAGACATATTTTACAGAAACCCAGCTATCACCCTGGGGTGTCTCTTGGTAAATATTGACTTTCTGATGGCGACCACTGCACTCTTACTATTCCAGGTCAGTCTTTACTTTTGAGCAGGGGATTTTTTTACATCATGTTATGCAATATTCATTGATACGCTGACTCCTGATACATTTACAAGATGTTTTACTAACAATTCACAAACAAATAAAGGACACAATTAATTAAACATTAAATCAAGAGTACGGGAGTAAGCATTAACGTCCAACATGCAGTTTTCTAATTCATCCATGAGCCAAGTGCATACCAATTGTTAGTTCCTAGCTGTAAACTAAAGAATCTTATAACTAAAATGACAGTGTCCAATTTCAGTGGACTTCAGAAATAAGTTCAGTGGAATTATTCTGGATTTACACCAGTGTAACAGAGTATATTTTGTTTCAGGTACTATTGTTTTGAATAAAAGGTCTTGGGTGTAAAAAGAAGTTGAGCTAGATAGACTCAGAGTAAATTTTCAAGGAGTCCCATAGCATGGAGTCCATATGACTAAACTACTAAAATATACTCCTTCAAATTTTGCTGTGGAAAAATAAGACACTACCGTACTTCAGGCCTGATTCTGCTCCTATTGAAGTCAAAGACAAAACTCCCATTGACTATCTGGGGAATCAGATGAGCCGCCATGACTGAAATCATGCCAGCTGGAACTTGCATAATAAATCCCAAGTACAATTTGAAGCCATGTGGTGCACATAGCTAAAGAAATTTCTTTTATCCTGTTGTGGATTTTCAATCCTAAGGTAACATTTTGCAGGACAGAACTGCAATTTGCTTTTTAAAAAATTGTTACTTCTCTAAAGCAAAGGCCCATACTTCAGATTTTTACCTGAGAAACCAGGCTTTTGGTTATTGCATAGATAGCACCCGCTATGTGTACTTCATAAAGTCAAAATGGCAGGTATATATAGGATGCCACAGTCATGCCTATAATGCGTTGGAGAATTCTGCAGCCTTGAGGATAGAACAGCTTCCACCAGAAAAACTTGTTGGGCCGAGTGGTAGTGGCTTCAGTCTCTGTCTTTATGCACATCCCATGGTCCACATGGATCATCTGGAGTATTGTGTCCGGTTTTGGGACCCACACTACAAGAAGGATGTGGAAAAATTGGAAAGAGTCCAGTGGAGGGGAACAAAAATGATTAGGGGGCTGGAGCACACGACTTATGAGGAGAGGCTGAGAGAACTGGGTTTGTTTAGTCTGCAGAAGAGAAGAATGAGGGGGGATTGGATAGCTGCTTTCAACTACCTGAAAAGGGGTTCCAAAGAGGATGGATCTAGACTGTTCTCAGTGGTAGTAGATGACAGAATAAGGAGTAATGGTCTCACGTTGCAGAGGGGGAGGTTTAGGTTGGATATTAGGAAAAACTTTTTCAGTCAGAGGGTGGGTAAGCACTGGAATGGGAGGTGGTAGAATCTCCTTCCTTAGAGGTTTTTAAGGTCAGGCTAGACAAAGCCCTGGCTGGTATGGACTAGATCAGGGGTCGGCAACCTTTTAGAAATGGTGTGCCAAGTCTTCATTTATTCACTCTAATTTAGGGTTTCGTGTGCCAGTAATACATTTTCACGTTTTTAGAAGGTCTCTTTCTATAAGTCTATAATATATAATTAAACTATTGTTATATGTAAAGTAAATAAGGTTTTAAAAATGTTTAAGAAGTTTCATTTACAATTAAATTAAAATGCAGAGCTCCCCAGAATGGTGGCCAGGACCTGGGCAATGTGAGTGCCACTGAAAATCAGCTTGTGTGCCGCCTTTGGCACACATGCCATAGGTTGCCTACCCCTGGACTAGTTGACCTGCTGAGGTCCCTTCCAATGCTGATATTCTATGATTCTATGATCATTGACAACCAATTTGCCCCACTGTGATCCTTCTTAGAATAACCAGGATTTAGTTACTTGGAATAAATCCTGGCGCAAAAAGTCTGTGACTCAGAGGTTATAAAATGTAATGTTTCTAGCTGTTGGCAGTAAAAATCTAGCCAGGAGAAGAACAGCATCTGCCACATTTACTAACATATAAAGGACAGCCAGGAACCCAAATTCTACCCTGCCTTTTACCCATTAACAACACTTAGCATTTGTATGGAGCTTCACTTTAAAACCTTTGTATAGATTAATTCACATTAATTAACAATTTTCATAGCAACCATGGGGTAGTGTTGAGAAAAACCTTTTCTCCAGAATAATTATCTGTTGAGGGCTTGATTAGGATTATACTAGTGTAATCTCACTGATTTCAGTGCAGTTACTCCTGACTAGAGCTGGCATATCAAAGCCTGAGTCTACCATCATTGTAACCAGATCTGAAGTAAGGACTACAGTCACAAGGAGTTGAAGTACATTAAAACCTCGATTTAACAGACTAATTCGGGCGAGGGGGTGTCCGTTAAATCAGAAAGTCCGTTATTTAATAATTTAAAAAAACGAGCTGTTGGAACAGCAGCCCGACCGCCACAGGGCCGGGGCGGCAGGCGGGAGCCGGCAGCCAGCCCTCGACAAATGGATTTGGGATGCATCAGACTTGCTTAGAAATTTTGTCCGTTGCATCCGAAGTCTGTTAAATCGAGGTCCGTTAAATCGAGGGTTTACTGTATTCCCAAAGTGGCAGAGGCTGCTGACATCTGAAGGTGCATAAGAAAAACAAGACAGGGGATGTAATACTGGAGTAACTGCAGTTTGTTCTCTTTCCCGCCTTACATCTCCACAGGATCATTTTTAAAGCCAATTATTTGGCATTTTAGGCCACAGTAAGTCTCCTCCTTGGAACAGGAGAGGTAACAAAGTCCTGTGGCACCTAAAGACTAACTATAAAGTTTTGAAGCATGAGCTTTCGTGGGCTAATACCCACTTCGTCGGACAGCTACCTCCCTGATTCTTGGAACAGGAGTAACTCCACAGCAAGTTTGCATGTATTCCTAACTACTCCACTGCTGGCAATCCTCCCACTGCTGTCCCAGACTGCACTTCTTCAACCTTGATTGGATTGTCTGCATATGCATGTGCCCACTACTGCCCCAGGATCATGTTGACCGGATGTCTCCTCTCCTTTTAAGTCTCCATTTAAATGCTGGCACTCAGCCTTTCAATACCTGGTAGAAGAGAGTTCACACACCCGGAGTCACATACCCATAACAGCAACCATGATCCCCTGTGCTTCTGCATGGACACCTGTCGGACTCATAGACTTCGCTGTCCTCTTTGGAGAGCCGCACGTCCAGTTCCATCTGCAGCAGAGGCACTAGAAGGAAGACATCTACAAGACACTGTCAGAACAAATGGAGAAAAGGGGACACTCCCAGAGCTGGACCCAGTGCTGAGTCAAAGCAAAGGAGCTCCAGCAAAAGGAGCTGAAGACAAAGGACCAGAACCGAACCTTCAGTAATGCTCCCCCTACCTGCCCAGGAACTAGACCGCATTTTTGCAAGCAATATGACCACTGCACCCAAGAACGATGTAGTAAACAGTTTTCCAAAAAGCACCCAAGACTCCATGACAAGCGCCCTTGACCCTGTTTATACCAGACGGTCCAACCAGAGTAGATTTTTCTGGCAGCAAAGAGCTGTATGATCTGGTAGATTTGGAGAATATGAAAGAACCCCATACAGACGACTGAATAGGGGGATTTCAACAATATTTTCCCAGGTACTGGCTGTCCATTGCCAAGCTGGGTGGAGCTAGGAGCTTCTCTCCACCTATAAAACTTTTAACCTCTTCCCCTCAAGATGCTCACAGATATATCCATGCTGGAGACATAAAGCTATAAAGTTTTATGTCCCCACAGTAGCAATATTATCACCAGTAGCCCCATGTGCAGCCTCCAACCCCCACTCTTGTTCTGAGCTGCTTTGTCTCATTCCCTCCTCTGTCCCTTCCTCGGGCACCCCCTTCCCATGCTCAAGATGGAGGCACCACAGGGGCTAACAAATCAAACGCTTTGCATGGCAGGCATGTTCCTTGTAGTAGCAGAAACTGAAAGAGAAAAGTAATAGAAAAAGTCATTTGGTTCACAGGTTCATAAGTGCCCTCAGCTTTTAGCTAATGAGGTTTTGTGTGTAAGTTGCCTAAATCAGGCTTCAGGAGACATTTCAAAATGCCTAGGTATTTTAAGGCATTTCAGACACTCCTGGCTCTCTGAAATGCTTGGGATCCGCGGGAGAACTTAAAGCAAAGATAGTGCTCTATTTGGGCATGCACATTGCAAGGCAGCGCAGATGTCTGCAGACGGCCCATCTACCTAATGTGTCCCTTCCACTCTTGGCAGCAGCATGCAATTACTAACCTGCTTTCTGCTGCATCCACCCATCAGTCCTCCGCCCACCTCAAACCACAGTCCCCCACTTGCCCCAAATCATCACAATCCCACCTAAACCCTCAGCCATCTAAAACCATCATTGCCCACCCCACCTCCCAATCTTTTTACAGGGGGCCTATACAAGGGGCAAATAATTTGCAAAACATCTTACCATCTTGAAGCAAACCGGAGGTGAGAGGAGAAGATGGGAATGGTGAAATCAACATTTTATCATTGTTGGCACGGAAACTAGGATTGGGGAAATCCATACATTCCCCCCCCCCCCCCCGATTTCCCTTAGCATCTGCACTGCCACCATCCATGTATACAGAGGACTTGTCACCTGCTGAGAGGCTGACAAACCTCTGAAGGGAAAAAGAGGGAAGAGAGGAAATGTTCAAAGAACTGCAGCCCAAGAGAGCTGGAAAGGCGGGAGTGTGAAGGGAAGGTTTCCTGGAACACTCAGAAATGGAAAGGGACACACATGAGGCAGATGGTGCAGAGTCAAACAGCTGTGATGCAGCATCTTTTGCTACAAAGGTCAAGCCCAGCACCCCATTCTACCAAACTATGGAGACCCTACTGGGACCTCCCTTTCAATCAATCAAATACCAGGCCCTTCCCAGGGCATTTCCTCCCCCCTCTGGCCTAGGCCCTCCCCGGGGGTGGAGAACAGCTTACAGTGCCCCACTTACCAGCCTTTGTGAGCATTCTGCACTCTGAGCACACCCCAGTTCCATTGCCTTCAGCACTGAGTTCTTGTTTACTATTTTAAAATTCCAGCAGCCTCCTTACCTCTGTTATTTATAAACTCAATCCTTTTTTTTTGTACAACTTAGCTGAAAAATTTCACCGAGGAACAGCTCCCCCCCTCATTTACATAACATCCCCTCGGTCATATTAACTCCTAATAAAATCCATACACAAATGCATGTCAGTCATTTCCTTGGTTACAGCACATTCATTACCCACAACTGCCCCAGCCTCTAATGTAGGAGCACAATGCCTGCCTGAGCTGGTTCCCCTCATTACTTTTACAGAGGCACCCTCTCTGGTTCGGCAGAGTGTTCTGAAAGTCTTCCCCTGCTCCCCCTCCCCCCCCATCCAGGATTTCTCCCTCACTCACACAGATAGTGTGAAAAATACAGCAAGCACTTGTCATGCTAGGCACATAATGCTGAGAAACACCCAGCCCTGTCATGAGGCACTGCCACCTGCCTTTCAGTCTTCCAAATGCAGACATCACCGTCATTCTGCAATTATGCAGGGGATAGTTAAACTGCTCCTCTCTCTTGTCCAAGTGTTCGGTGTATGGCTTCGTGAGCGGGCGAAGAGGAGAGTAAGCTGGGTCTTGTAGAATGACAGGGGGAATGATAACGCCATTCATGTTTATAGTGGTCCCGGGAGCAAGTATTCCATTGCTCATTCCAGCAGACAGGCCTGAGTTTTTAACGATCCTGGCATTGTGTACCTTACCAGATCACCCAGATTAATACTGGTGAACAACCAGCCTTACGGTATCATGGAGAAATATCCTACCCTGTTGATAAAATCTTTGGCCTGGTGTGGGGACAAAGAATACGTGTGTGTGTCCCATCAATAGCCCTTGCACAGTTCAGGGATCCCATCTGCGCAAAGCCACCAATAACCTTCTGTGCACTGCTAAGCATTATGACCTGCACAGCTGCATCCTCCTCATAGCATCACCGACCTCCATGACAAGAGCCTCAACTGTTGATCTACCAATACCAAACTGGTTAGCTACTGACCAGTAGCAATCAGGGGTAGTGAACTTCTACACAGTGATAGTTCCCTACACTCTGGGAAAGCATAGGACTGTCATGTTGGTGTTCTGCCACAACTCTGAGGTGAGCTCTGCAGTGCTCTTTAGGAAGGCAGTTTTCCACCTCCTGAAGTTCTGAGTCACTATCAGTGTTTTCCCCAGAATTGAAATTAGGGTGTGTGTTCAAAAATACACTGGGTGTGTGTGTGGAGGAGAGGAGGGGAGCTGAGGACCCATGAGGGATGAGACTGTTAGGGTGAAGGTGGGCTGCTGTATGGCACCATGGTGAAACTCTGAAAAATGTTTCATGACCATTTTATTAGGTTTTAACTCATGTTTTTAAATCATCACACAAATTAAGGTTGGCTACACAAGCCCCACTTTGAAGCACTATATCTACATCCTTCTTAGTTTCTTCCTGTACATGCACAACTCTGTAAATGAGCTTCTCAAATGCAGTGCATTCATTTTTGGTGGCTTCTCATGTGTCCGGTCCTTCATGATATGCTCATGATCAGGCAGCAGGTGACTTCTTTCAGAACACAGAATTCTATTCAATGAGGAAAAAGAATGTTCAGCTGTAGCTGTTGCAACTGGGAGTAGAAAGAGGGGAATTCCTACTTCCCAGGAAACACAGCACAAAAGTTGGATTGAACCACTAGTGATGATAAAGAAGAAGTTGAAGTCAAATCATCATTTGTTCATCATATGATATTCCACTCAGTGTTCAAATTCTCTATTCTGCCTGATCACATGGCAGCCCCATCTCAGGTAGTGCATCACTCCACTCAATTGTTGATGTTTTATAAGACAGGTATCTATAAAAGTTACATAGAAGTTGATAAAATCCAGAAATTGCTGTTGTAGAGATGTAAGAATCAAGTCTGCATACTTTACTTTAACAGCTGGCTTAACAACCACTTCTTGTCCTTTTAATTTGAGGCGTTAATATAAGTGCTCTCATTAGTCAACTTCTGAACTGAAGTCTTTGCTTCTTCCAGTACGTTTTCAATGGATAGCTCTGTGACTGATCCAAGTGTGGCTTCCATTTCTGAATAGCGATCTACTACTGTGATAGCAGATGCCTGGATGGTATCGTTTAATGACTAAAATGGTTTCAACAGTAGAATTACAGGAAAGAATAGCGATTGTCTTCTCTGAACAAAGGAGCAAAAGTAGTCCGCCAGCCTCACTACTCAGCTCTGGCCCATCTCAGTAGACACTTTCCAAAGCCAATAATAATGGTTGCAGTAATTTTCAGACAACAGCCAAGAATTGCTCATGAGCAAGCCAGCAGGTTTTCCCAGGTTGGACTAATTTGAACTTCAGCCCCAGTGTATCTGTTATATTTTCCAAGACATTCAGTCCTTTTGAACTCTTGCTGAAAAAAGAGTATAATGAAGATGTTAAATTGATGGCTTTTTAAATGCCTTTTGAAAATTATGTAGCTTGTACTAGTGCTAGATGGAGTAGAGGGCCTCTGCAGTGTGTATTGGAGAGTTTAGAGTTACACTTTTCTCTGAGAAAAGCTTGTACTCCACTATGTCTTCCAGAGAAGTTTGCAGCTCTATCAAATGTACAAGCAGCCATCTCTTTGCGGTTCAATTTACAAGCATTTAACTCTAAGATGTGGGTTGTCATAGAGGCAGCCAACGTGTCTTCTATAACCTGAACATCTAGAAATTCATCTACTGGCCTACCACTGATATCAAGATAACAAGACTTAATATGTGGCACCCATTTGCATTGGTGCATTCATCAGTCATGTATGCACATTTTCGGAATGAGATAAGAGAGTTCTTCACTTTTTCAACTGTCTTTCACTTTTGCACTGCGTGCTTCTAATCAGTCAGTTGAGTTTCTTGCAGAAAGATAGTGAGCATTTGCTAGTCTTGGTCAGAACTAGTGTCCAGCTTCAGGATTAACAAATGACAAGGCACTGAACATTGGCTTCCAGTTTATAATGCATGGTATCTCTTGCTTAAAGAGAAAGTATGATGTGACAGTCATGTGTATTTGAATAAACTGTGTTATGTCTTCAGCATTTTCAGCAGCCTCATTAAATACTTCTAAAATTGGCTTTGACAATAACTGGGCTTATAAGACTTTCTGCATGTCAATGCAGTCCAAACTAGAGGATGGTGTTTTGCAGTCTTTGCACATAGTTTGTCAGCACTGGCTTTGCTGATCAGTCTGGCAAACCAAGCTCCTCCACTTTTACTATATAAATCCACGGTATGCTCAGATCTTGAAGACTGCGTGCAGTTCTGGTGGCCGCATCTCAGAAAACATCCATCTGGTTGCACAACTGACAATTGCTATGCATTACCCTCTTTGTATTAATGACTATCACAACTGTGGTGTGCAGCAGTGGGTCCTCCATGCTGCCTGACAGCAGTTCAAACATACCACTGGAAGAATATGGGTAAATTATTGGATGCCAGGAGAGGAATCATGGAAGTTTGTTAGGCTGACCACAAGTCCCAGAATTCGTGCAGGTTCTGGCAGACAACCCACAATGCACTACCTGAAAACTCCCAGACGTCTCAAGCGCTGAGCAGTAAAACATTGCAGCAGGGGATAACTGCCCGGAATGCTGCACAGTTAACTCAAACAAACACAGTGCTCTGTGGACTTAATGATTAATAAGGAGTAGGCCTCAAGCCAGCATAGCTAAATAGTTTGAGTGAACTTCAGTTCAATATAGTTAATTTGTTGCACTTGGCGCAAAGTAATCCAGTGTAACATCCTCACGTAGACAAGCCCTAAAATGTGCTCAGAGCTGGTTTACAGCTACAGACACAGATTGCTTAACTGATTTAAGCAATGCGAAAGCACCTCTTGTCTGCACCCTAAGGAGATGCTTCTTTTTCAGAGGACGGCACTGAGATACTTGGTTCAAGATTTTTAAATGTAAGTGTGGTTTGCTTTCCTCCTGCATTTGTCCTGCACTGAGTTCTCAAGAGACACTGCCCTTCCCTCAAGGGAGTTGCTTTTGTGAGGGTCATACCTTCTAGGGACCTGTAGCATTCACAGTGATCCCTGTAAGACAAGGCTTCATTTCGTTGTCTCTTTTATTTATTAGAATGACAGAAGACATTTCGATGGGTGATGGTGTCGTGCTACTTGGATGAGTTCTCAAACAGCATGGCCAGAAACATCCTGCAGACAGAGACAGAACATTCTCCAACCCATCTGACAATTGGTGTAGTGTTTGCCGGGGACATGTTCTGTGATTCCAGTGTTGAAGGTAGGTAGCGGTGAGCTAATTTAATCTTTCCTCTTGGTTAATTGTTTTCTTACATAAAGTAGAAGTAGGGCTGTGGGAAATATTTGCTTGGAACCCTGAATCATCTGAAATAGAGTGAACTTAAATTCTACTGATTCCCATAAATCTTTGTACACAGGATTAGCCTCATGTGGGACCCTTTCCTGAAGCTGGACTCTATTATATCCTTTCCCTTACAAACTCCCTTCAGCCGTCACCCTTCCCTATCACACCTTGGAGACCCTAACCCTTATCCTGTTTAATCCTAGGGTTTGGGGTCTACTGACACATGTGGCTTAGGCAGTGCCAGATGGCTCCTTGCTCTAGAAGGGGTACCGGGTAAAGATCCCCTCAATCCTTACCACTGTTCTAGGGGGTTGCATGTGCTTGCTCCTTGTTCCCCTAAAATCCTACCAACTAGACCTTCAAGCTCCATCCAGACCAAGGTTGAAGCAAAGAACAAGTTAGAAAAGCCACATAAAGATTTCAAAATATGGAGAAAAGGCTTGGCTGACCATTGTGGTGGACTGGGAAAAGGAGGTTCTTGAATGTGTAGAACTTGATCATCTGCCATGGTTAGCCTCACTACCAAGCCCTCTGAACAGGCTGTTATTAATTACTGTTATTCTCATGGTGCAAACCACCATAAAGTCACATTACAATGAGCAGTAAACAGCATATGGTAGCATTGGTCAGCAATCTTCCTCCGCGTTTTGTGATCTTCAAACAGCCTTGAGAAGAGTACCCTACTGCATCCTGTCCAGTGAGCCACATTATCAAACCACACACACTGCTGGCACCCACCCCTACAAAACTTGTTGCAGCAATCTTCCTCATCCGACCCACATGTCCCACCAACTGACGTTTTCTTCATCTGACCGTCCTGAGATCAGGTGTCATTCCAATTAAGTTGGGAAATTCTCTCTTAGCCATGTGTGATGTAACATGGAGCAATCGGCTGTAGCACTTCAATTCAAAAGGCAGAAAGCCTCTTAATGCTCTATTTCACATTGAACACTCTGCTCTGCCTTGCACATTCTATGTCATCAACGATTGTGCAGAAAGGGACAAAATGCAGCAAAATCGGAATTCTTCATCCACTTTGACTGATGGAAGCACCTTTGCGTAGGAGGAAGTGAAGGTACAAAGTACAGGACTCATGGGGCTTTCTTTTATTTGGATTATTAACCATAATTTGGGGCGGGAGAACTTATTTTAAGAATTCCAATGGCAAACATGTTGGATAGGCAGCGAAATCTGCACTAGTAACCCCAACTCCAAGAGGCAGCCGCCAGTCATTAAGCATTAAATTATCCTTTAGGTTTCCAGGGCAATAGAACTTGACCTTTAACTAGAGACCCATCTCTAGCTGTATTAGGAAACAAGGGTTTTGCAGGTCCCTGGAGGCATCTTCTAAAGGGGAGTTTCACTGCATTTTGTTTTTCAATGTGCAATGTGTGAAAGACATTTTATGAAACAAAATAATCTGAAAACACTGTTAAGCGACATGCTATTTAGTTTTATTTCAGTTTCCTTTCATTTGATGTATACCATTGATAAATGTTAGTTAGGGTTATTTTGTCTATTTATTGCACATGCTATTTAGGTCCTTTCCCTATCATAGCTCAGTCAATACACTTTATGCTTCCAATCACCTCACGTTTCAACCTGCCCATGCAGAACCAATGGGCACAACTTCTGATTTTCCTTTTAATTTCACTTCATCTGAGCTTTGTTTTAAATCTGGCACATACAGACTAGGGGCCTGATTTCTGTCATCCTTTGGCATTTGCCATGACTAAGGAGAGCAGTATTAGACTCCGTGTAATCAAGAAGCATATTCATTTTCTCTAGAAGACCACATTTTAAAAAAGTATTGAGCTCAAATAGCAGCTTAATTCAATTATGTAATGTACTTGCAGAATGGCCAAACAATGCTTCCGTGCAAATAAGGATGCCTCCATCCGGCAATCATTGTAGGTGGCAGGTATTGTCTAAATTGTTACTCTTGTTTTGAAAACATCTCTATAATATTGATATATTAGGAACATTTGCCCTTTGAAGAAATCATTACTATATATTATCATTTAAGATGGAATTTATAGTACTAAGAGCTAAAGGAAACTACCAGGAAAGTTCTATCCATGTTCTGTTTACATACGAAGTACACAAAATTTAGTATCGAGACGGTCAAATACTACAGCTACCATGACCATGAACCTTTGTTCAGATTCTAACTAACTATTCCATTTGACCATGTTCTTCACCCATTAGTGTTTGCTCTTTGGGCACAAGATTTTAGTTTTACATATGTATTTGAAGCGTAGCTGTGCTTCAAACAACTACCCTTCTACGCATGTGAACAAAGCTTTCAGTACTTGAATCAGAATATTTTGTATGGTTAATAACATTCACTATTAGACATTCTTCTGTTTAGCATGTTTCAGTTATCCCATCAGAGAGCAGAAACAGTACCATGCGACTTAAGTGACCAATTGTACACTATAAATAGTGACGAAATGTTCAAACAACACATAAGTTGAAAATTGTTCATCCAAACTTTTCAGGGAGTGAATTATAGGTGGGGCTGGTCATAAGAACATAAGAATGTCCATACTGAGTCAGACCAAAGGTCCATCTAGCCCAGTATCCTGACTTCTGACAGTGGTGCCAGGTGCCCCAGAGGCACTGAACAGAACAGGAATCATCGGTTGATCCATCACGTGTCGCTAATTCTCAGCTACTGGCAAACAGAGGCTAGGGCAGAGGTGGGCAAACTATGGCCCGCGGGCCACATCCAGCCTGCGGGACTCTCCTGCCCAGCCCCTGAGCTCCTGGCCCAGGGGGCTAGCGCCTGGCGCCTCCCCTGCTGTTTCCTCTCCCCTGCAGCCGCAGCTCACTGCACCGCCAGTGCAATGCTCTGGGTGGTGGGGTTGTGAGTTCCTGGGGCAGCACAGCTGCAGAGCCACAGCCTGTCCCGATGCTTTGTGCTGCCAGTGGCATGCTTGAGCGGTGAGGGGTCAGAGGTCAGGGAGTAGGGGAGGGGGGGTTAGATAGAGGGCAGGAGAGTTTGGAGTGTTGGTCATGGGGCAAGGGTGTGGATGGGATTGGGGAGAGGAACAGGAGGGGTTTGAATGGGGGTAAGTGTCCCAGGGCGGTGGTCAGGAAGGAGAGGGGGTGTTGGATGGGGCTGGGGGGGGGCAGGGATTACAGGGATGGTCAGGGAACAGGGAGAACGGGTGGTTGGATCAGTGGCTCTCAACCTTTCAGACTCCTGTACCCCTTTCAGGAGTCTGATTTGTCTTGCGTACCCTCAAGTTTCATGTCACTTAAAAACGACTTGCTTACAAAATCAGACATAAAAAATAGAAAGCACACTATTAACTGAAAAATTACTTACTTTCTCATTTTTACCATATATTTATAAAATAAATCAACTGGAATATAATTGTACAGTATGTAGAGCAGCATAAACAAGTCGTTCATTGTCTGTATGAAATTTTAGTTTGCACTGACTTCACTAGTGCTTTTCATATATAGCCTGTTGTAAAACTAGGCAAATATCTAGATAAATTGATGATGCCCCCAGGAAGACTTCTGCGTATCTTAGGGTGACTAGATAGAAAGTGTGAAAAATTGGGACAGGGAATGGGGCGGGTAATAAGTGTCTATATGAGGAAAAGCCCCGAATAGTGGCACTGTCCCTATAAAAATCGGGACATCTGGTCTCCCTGGCATATCTTCAGTGGCACATGTACCCCTGGTTGAGAACCACTGCTCTAGTTGTATACACTGCCCTAGATGAGATGCATGCACTAGTCTAGATGCATGTGTAACTCACATGCTCCCAGTGGAGAGAATACTGAATTTTCCCTTTCTGCTCCTTTTATATCTCCTACATTGGCCACACCTCTCTTTTACTTAAGAGGAAAAAAAAAACAATACACAATCAGTGTGCTACATATGCTGAAATAAACTGGTTAGTCTCTAGGGTGCTACAAGTATTCCTCGCTTTCTAGCTTAGTTTTGTGGAAGATGCTGCCCTCTAGTGGGCCTCATGAACAAACCAGCAATGCTTCTACATTTAAGTAGCAATTCAGTAGGTAAAAACTGAATTATGAGTATATGCGATTGTGACGTTTTCTTTCTATTTGTGAGGGTACTTAGGGCGTATCTTAGGGTTTTCTATTGCTGTTCATCACTGTGGGGTCTGTCTGCCTTCAGGCACAAGACAAGTATTGCACCTATAGAGCTCTGCTTGACGTCCAATACAACTCAGGCAGGAGTAAGCAAGATTTTTCTGTTCCTGCCCTGGGTGGTAGTTTTATGACATGAGAATGGAGAGGGAGTTTGATTATTAATTCCTGTGTGACCCAATCAAGAATTTGAGCCAAATGTCCAGAGAGTATATGTGAGTGCTTACAACTTACTCTGTTATACCCACTGTAATTTAAAAAAAGGAACTATTTATGATACTTATATATACTGTAAAGCTGCATGTCATAATGTTGTAAACATTAAGGGCATAAGTTGCTTTAACTCCACTTTAGTATTATGTTCTAAGTGTAATGGCACAGTTCAGGGAATTATGTTGATTTTCTTTCAGCCTGTCTCTAAGAAAATGTAGAGGTCCAGAATAAATGAATGCACTTCATCAAACACACAAACAAGAGAGGGAAAGCCCCCCCTTTATAAAACTATAAGCAAGTCAGAAGTCCCAGTTAAAAGTTGTCGTGTTGATAAGAATCAACCACATATATTTAACTGAGCTAAAGGCTTCAACAGTCCAAGGTTTTAATCTTGTATAGAGACAGGTTAGATTCCATCTACCTTTCAACATAACTGTGTAACCATGTCAAGAGACAATTGTTGTAAATGGATCATCTATCTTAGTTATAATTGCACTGCTAATGGAACCAGAAAGAGAGAGAGAAGCCCAAAACAAAGTAATCTACCATTTGTCTTGAAAGAGATACTATTTATTCCCTCTATTTTACCATTTCAATGTGATCAATGAAAGAAGCTCTAGTTTACCCTTTGGGATATTTAGGTGGGTTCTGATTTTTCTATGATCTTAATAACTGAGATACAAAGCTGACTAAATTCTGGTGAAACAAAAGAAAAAACTTTCAAAAAACCTATGTATGAAACTTACAGGGACTCCTAGGTGCCCTGCCGGCAGTGACACCAAGACAGCCATACCAGGCACCGCCATAGGTGGAGCACCCTAGCTGGCATGGACCCTGGGTAGTTTCGAGGCTCTCAAGGGTGGGGCCATAGGAGACTGGGAGGGGATTGGGTGCGCTGCCACATAGGGGTGAGTTCCAATCCCAGAAACAGCATGGTGAAGTCGTGCCTGCACAGTGTGGCTCTGCGCATGCCGGAAGATGGTGGAATTGTGAGTCGGGGGTTGGGGAACCCCACTCCCCGGCAGGAGCTCGAGGGCTGGAGGAAAACATCTGACTGGGCCATAGTGTGCCCACTTCTGCTCTAGGCACTATCTGCAATACAAATATATGCATCAGTTACACAAATACAATTGCTACCTTTTGACAAAATCATTTTCTTCTCTACCACCAGTTGGGAGTAAAGCGTAAAACCACAAGAACAGAGTTTTCACTCCAGAAGTAAACCTACCCAAGTCCCTCCATCCATCATTTGCACTGCTGCAGGACCTCCACAACCCAGAGCTCTGGGGAGGGACTTCTTCAGGGTACCAGGAAAAGAGGAAGTTTGCGATGGAGATGGTGTTACTCACACCACAGACATGCCCAGGACTAGGGTAGATGATTGAAATCAATATTAAAACATCTCCATTATGTACAGAGAAGGAATGATCAAGCTCATGATCAAATTAATGAATTTTCATGAAATTAAGGATTGGAACTTCCTTTACCTTATGATCTCCCAGTAGATAAACAATTGTGTCTTTGAAATAGGCATTTATTTAAAGGATACAGCTTTCCATCGGAGAACTGCCACCAGCCATAGAAATTTTGCCTGCTTAAGGGACTGCTTAACATTCTGTAGTCCCTCCATCCATCCTATCCAAAGTTTGCCTAAGGTACCATGCTATTAAGGAAGATTAAAATCCTAAGAAACCAAAGTGGAATGTGTGGGTATCATCATGCAGATAGGAACTTTTAGTTTAGTATTGCAGATAACTTCTAGTGCCCTACATTTGACTTCATTTCTTGGTACTCAGAGATACATTTTCCTGGGGCAAAGTCTGTTTGCACGTGATGAAATGTGACAGACTGAGGGAGGAAAAGACTAGACGTATCAGCACGCATACCAAATTGGTACATGGTTATACAGAGGCTGCTACTGTAAGCTGGAAGTTCCAAAATTTCAATTCATGGTGCCACTTGAAAAAATATTAACTCCAACACGACAGCAGTAAATATGTGAGGTTTTTTGCTGCAAGTACTGTTGGCATTCAATGTTCTTCTATATCGGGAGAGGGTCGACAGCCTGGGAATGAACGTCTAAGACTGCCACTGAATTTCAAAGGCAGAGCTGGGGTTAGGCACCCACCTCCTGGTGAAAGTCCGTGGAAGTTGGGTGCACAGCTGCCCTACCAGCCTTTGAACCCTTGTCCCCCATGTGCTTTTATTGTTTAACATCACACAAATATGTTTTGTTTTTAAATATTAGTTAAATAAACACAGGGGACCTTTCAGCTATGAGTCCAAATACTGTCAATATTCATATTCAGATTTTTTCTCTGTCAAATTTACATTAGAGTTGTACCTGCCGAAGACCGTTAAAGGAGCCGTGAAACAGTTATTTATGCTGGCCCCTGCACAAGAAGGTTTATTGACTGCTTTAGTATGAATTTTCAGACATCAGCACTCAAAGTCTCTGAGGTGCAAAAGATGAGGAGCTGGAGTCGACTGCACCATAACATTCAATGTACAAAAATGTATATGTAGAAGACAATACAATAAGAGAAAAATCAATTAATTTCAGTCTGAGTTTATTTAATATTGTATCTAGTTCACTTTAAATAGAACATTAACTCCATCAATACTGGCAAGACATTGTGATAATACTTAAATTAAAAATGTAGTCAGTCACTGCATCACTGAAAATTATATTCCCCAAGTGGAAATATAACTATTCTATTTTTCTAGTTTGAAGTACGAGTTTATTGCACTTTACTTGGAAATATTTTTTTAAAACATTCTGTTTCTAGCAGATCAGTATAAATTGTCTGATCTTTATACTATTTTGTTCTGCTTAATAATATCATGAAACTATAGATATTAGCTCTGTAGAAAAGCATTAATAGACTGAAGCTTCAAAAAAGAAAGTTAACAAAAAATATACTCATGATTTTTTTTCTCCTCAGATTCATACTTCGGTCACTGAAGAATCGCCTTTATTTAATTGAAATCTATCAATAATATTTTTTAAATTAAGCTATATCATTTTTATAGAAAATTTGCACATTTCAGAATTTTCAAAACTGAATAAGTGAGTTCACATAAAATATATCTGATTGCAAGAGTTTAAAAATCAATGGGTAGAGAAAAGGCATGTTTAAAAATGAGACAAACTCCTTTAAATAGGAGATTGTAATCATTAAATAAATTCCTTCCGGTCTCCTCTGCAGATGTATGTACCCTTCTACATGTACTTCTAAAACACTCAAGCATAACATAAATCTTTTGGAATTTATGCTTTTTCATTTCTTCTCATGCAGAACTATTTATTGCAATAAAATATATCTAGAATCAGAATTCACTGGGGAAACCAGCTCACTCCCAGCTAGAAAGGTTAAGACAAAAACGTGAAGGTAGGTAATTACAGAAGAAATGCAGGTAAGGCTCAGTGGCATTCAAGGAGACTAAAGCTTCAGATCTGTTAATCCTTTCAAATCAAACATAAATGTAACAAGCCATCAAACAAATCTCTGCTTTATGAGAAAATTCACTCTGATCAGAGAGTCAAGCAAAATCTGCCACTAGACTGTTCTCTAAACTTCCAGACATTAGCTATGCTATATAGTCGCTGCATAACAACATACTGTCAGTAAAACACTCACCAATCATTGTGTATATTACTTTAAACATCAACAAATGTGGGACAAAATTCTCTGCTGGTACAAACAGGCACAGTGTCAATGGAGTTGCACAAATCTGTCCCAGTGGAGAATTTGGCTCTTTAAGTTTAAGCTCTCTAATGTTACATTAAATATACTGTATATTAAACATTGGCGGGCCTTGATAATACAATGTGTATATATGAAAACATTGAGACTATGGTAAAATGTAATAGAAAGTGTTCAGGTATATTTTGTGCAGTAATTGATTAAAACAGCAGAATACAGTATGCTTCCTTTGTGCTTTTCCAGGAGCAGAGAGGTTGGCCAAACATATGAAAAAAGTTTAGGCAGACTGTACTGCTGCAGTATTGATCACTCATAAAACAAGAGCACTCTTAAAAGATTGAGCACAGCAGGACTGGATATGCTAAATGTAGTTAAAAAGGAAACCCCGGGAACTTTCCATGAAATTTGAAGAGTATAAGACATAAGAAAATAAGACAAAATAAAATTAACTGCAATTTATTAGGCATGGCGAATGAGTCTAATGGAGCATGGCCACAATATAACTGTTCTTTGGAGTTATTACTCTTATGAGGTTAAAGCTGGACAGGGAAGGCCTGAAGAAAAAGATTTGTGGTCACAACTTGAACCATGGGGCCAAAGACATTTACAACACCCTATATTGAGGAAAAAATGAAAATCTGAGTGGAACAGGTAGGGTTGCCATCCCTCCAGGATTATCCTGGTGTCTCCAGGAATTAAAGATTAATCTTTAATTAAAGATTATGTCATGTGATGAAATCTCCAGGAATTCGTCCAACCAAAGTTGGCAACCCTAGGAACAAGTAGCAAATCCCAGATGAAAAGATCAGCTGATTTTCTTTGTGCGCTTAACTTTTTTTTCCTTTTGAGGACTTTTGTCTTTAGCTGCTTGCAAGCTGATGTAAACACTTTTGGATATGTGCGGTTAAACTTTCAGTTAAAAAACTGACAGCTACAAAGTGGGCAATACAACAGTAATGAGTTTGTGATTTAAGATAATTTTATCATAAATTTTTAGAATATATTTATATAAAATAACATGGATGGTCAAAATTGTTTCACAATAAAAGGAGAGGTCAAAATAGAGTTCTCTTCACCAACATTGGTACACAATTAAAAAAGGAGCTCATGAGATTCTCCTTGGAGGGTATTCTACCTTCCTCGAATTATAATCCTTTATTAAAGTACACACGTTCTAAATCAGGGCTGAACTCTTGGATCTTGGCTCGCAATTCTGGCTCCAAGCGTGTTACGGACATGGAACTGAGCAAAAGAAAGACAGTAAAATGAGTACATATAAAAATGAATTAAAAACGATGTATCTGCTAAAGGCTTTTTTGGATTAGGAAAGGTGGTTCTGGATCTATTTTTTTCCCCATATGATGTTCTTAGATCAGAAGCAAAATAACTTAATTTGCTTGGTAATGAGATGTTCTGCCTATTCAAGAATAGCTGCTGCTCTAGTATCTTGGACTTGCTGGTTAGGTTCTCATGTAAATTTAGTGCTGGAAGTTACAAACTATACCCTTTTATGAGACTTTCCGAAAATATTGTATTTGTCTGCTTTTGATTACTCTTATTTTATTCTGTTGAATCAAAGGAACTGTTCTGTAGATGCAACATTTGCTTCTCATTTGTAAAATGAATTAATCTGACAAATCATGGAACAGTTGCAATTTTGTAAATACATTTAAAAAAAATTAATTTCCCTATAAAATTAGTGAGTCAACTCAGCACACATGAAGGTGAATTTCAAGAAGCTCACTACACTGACTTGCCAGTACAACTGTGCCAATCCAACTCAACATAGCCCTGCCGTGTTTCTTACTATTGCAGCTCTTCGGCTTGTTCTTAGCCAGGAGGGCAAACAATGTGTAACTGCATTGTTGGAATCAAGGGAGTTACACCAGTATAAAAAATATGTAAGTGAGTTGAGAATGAGATTCAGGGTTTCCAGAGAGAAAAGCTAGTGAACTCACCCACTAACTTTGTTAACCAACTAACCTCCAGTTGCAACATTTAAATCACATTAAGTATTTTTTCCACTTGATGCAGTATTCATGATTTCCAGTAATGACAAAAGGAAAGAATACATATCAGTGGAGTTTTTACACCAAGTTTACATAATTTTATTGCATTTGAGCTGACCTTAATGTTTAGTGTGCCCAGGCTCCTTTAGGATCTCATGGACAATGAATGTCAGCTCCATGTTTATTTTCAAACAAAGCTAATGGTTCTGAGTCACATGAACATGGATGAGGCTTTTACCTGGGGACAATCTTATTACCCAAGCTACAAATAAAACTCACACAGTTCAGGGGGCATCCATTCAGTGAGAGTTTCAAATGAAAATAAATGGGATCGCGCCACTTTTTTCAGGCATTAAAATGACACCACCACCTTAACGCACAAAAATGCATCCTTTTGACCACGTCATCCCCCCCTCTTTGCATCCCTTTACTGGCTCCTCACTGTGCTGCGTATCAAATCCAAGCTCCTTGTCCTGACATTCAAGGCCTCATGTTATTCAACCCCAATCTATGGGCTGGTCTCCACTAGGGGGGGGAAATCGACTGTAGATACGCTACCTTAATAACATAGCTGAAATCGACGTCTCTACAGCCGACTTACCTCCTGTCCTCACGGCAGCGGTGGTTGGCGGCGTGGTCCCCCGTCGACTCCAGCTTGCGCCTCTTGACAGGCTGGACTTCCAGAGTCGACGGGGGAGCCGCTGGCGATCGATTTATCGCGTCTTAACGAGACGCGATAAATTGATCACCAAAAAATCGATGCATCCCTGCCGTAGTGAGGACAAGCCCTAAATGTTCAACGGTTTCCTTTTTTCCATTCACCCCGTTCTCTCTGTTCCATCAGTAATGCCCACTTTAACATCTCCTTTGCATCCCCTCCACTCCTGCTTTTGTATCTTCTTCAGAGCTGCCCCCACAGCAGGAATGCCCTCTCAAACCAAGTCCTCTGCTCTCATTCAAATCCTTCCTAAAACTCCTTTCTGACACCCAGCCTATTAGAAGTTAAATCCCACTCCCCAACTCAACAGAACTATTAATATGCACACCTGCCTTACAACATAACTGTGGCAACTGTCTTTTCTGTCCTCCCTCATGTGTATGACCCACACTTATCATATGTGAATTTAGACTGGGGGGGAGGGGCATTTATTTACTTTTTTCTGTGGAATGCTTTGCATGTTTCTAGGCTCTCAACATTAAAAGGATTTTAAAAACCCACATATACCTTTTTTGAGGAAACAATGCACAGCATAGAGGTGTAGCAAACACCAGACTAGAAAAGACAAAAATAAGATTTAGGTTAGAATCCTACTTTTCCAAAAGACATTGCTAGACACACAATTCAATCCTTTTATTCTCTTTTCTTCTCAAGGACAGTAGGGCCCAGCACTGTGACATAATTAGTGAAGTCAGTCCTACACTGCCTTGCACCATGTTTAGTCATTTACAGCTATGCAGAGTGCAAAAAAAGAGGGGGCAAAGCACTATCACCCATATAAAGCAGTCAAAATCTGATTTGGTGACATTTCATACCCACTTTGCATAGATGTAAGTGATGCACAAGAGGTTAGGCAGTGAAGAATCAAGCCCCTCACTGACTTCCACATGAGCTGAGGGTATTCACAATATTACAGGAATAGGTTCTTCATTATCACCTGTTTAGGCAGTGGTCAAAACAGTTTATTTTAAACAGTTGTAGGCCTGAGCCACCACCCACACCCCCTTTTGCCCCCTTTCTTTGCTGGTTATAGCTACATTTGTAATTTCTCCGCACTGACGGCTACCATAAAAGAAGCAATGGAAGCAAGAGATTCGTGATTCATTTTAAAAAAATGAATAGGTAATACAACATAGAACGAGCAGATGTAAACAATATAATCTCGTTAACACCTCATTCTCACAAAAGGAATGAATCGTTTCTGATGCTCATTGGCTTTACTGCCCCAAAACATAAAGCCTTGATTTTTTAAAACAGTTGCAAATTGTGCTTCTTTATATCTTCCAAAGAAGCTATAGACACATCTGTTAAAAATAGTAGACAAGAAACTCACTCACCAGACTCCAACTAATCCAACTTGAATGGGGGCACTCATCCATGGGAACCGCTGTGTTAAAAATAATTAGTACATAGTGAATCAAGTGTGCTTTTCCCTCCCCACATTTTTGACGATTTTGTGTACTCATAAGAGATGGACTGATAGCTGTTAGGAGCTAAACATGGTGCAGATAAACTGTGCAAGTTCTCCCCACAGCTTTGCCAGCACACTTCAATCCTGACCTCTAACATTGCTAAATTTGAAGGTCTGGTCCCAACTCCTCTGAAGTCAGCGGAAAGACCCCCATCGATATCAATGTCCATTGGATCATACCTGAATAAGTCTCCACTAGGAACTAGATTAATAGATGGCTGACAACCCATTTTGCTCATGACTGGATTATGATTTGAGTCTGGCGCCACTTTGTGCTGCACTGACTTCAGAATGTAGCAGTGTCTGGCCCTGAGAGGATCAGCCCAGTGAAAATAGAACCATATGGCACAGTAGAGGCTCATATGCTGCCTGCCTTCTTGCCAACATAAGGAATTTGGTCAAGACAGCCCAATGCTGTATTGAATCCCAGTTATTGTTTCAATCTGTTGTGCACCCTCAGGTTGCTCTAACTTATGCCTGAGGACTTGACAGCAGCTGCTAAAGGATCATGGGAGTGCCAAGGTAAGGTCTGGCACCAACCTCTCTCCTCACCCCTTAATTTGCTCTGTACGCTTCTCAGCTATCGCTGAGGTTCTGGCTCTAAATTCCTATGGATAAAACTAATACGGTGCAACCATGCGAGGGCCCCACTCCTTTTACAATTAAAGAAAAACAAAATAGAAGCGGTGGTTTGTTTAGCAGAGCAAAAAAAAATTTATATATAAATGTGATATTTATGGCTGGTTCCTCTCTATTGCACTTTCTTTTGAAAATCTCACCAAACGTACTTGGAAAAAAGACAAAACTTTTATTGTAGGTCTTTAGATGATTTTTTTTTAAAAAAATACTATGTTAGAATTTTAGTTGAAATTAAATATTAATGAAATAAAACCAAATATTTTAATGAAACTCTTCTGTGATGGGTTTTTTCATTACCATCAAACAAAGGTCTCTAAAAAGCATGAAACACACAACTGCTATCATAACAACATGTTGATTTGAAACAAAGCAGTTAATTAGTTAAGATTACACACTACAGTAGGTAAGTTTAAAGATGATGTGTCTACAAGAAGCATTCTTCAAGCTGTAGGAAATTGGTGAACCAACAACAAAAGTGAATGTCAGTATTTTAAAGGGGAATATGGAAGCAATAGGGAATGAAGACAAAAAGGACTTTAAGAAAGTGAATATGACAAGGTTGGTGCTAAAAGATCACAGCAGAGACAAAGAAGTGGGGAAACAATACTGGAATTCGCTCTTTCCTCAGGGACACAGAGAGAGGAAGTAACATAGCAGATTGTGTCCTTCTTTGTTTGAGGAAGTCTGTAGTCCAGAAGTGGCTGCAGGAGAGAATTGTCTAATTCATCGATTACCTACAAAAGTAGACAACAGATGGAAAAAAGCAGCATCAAGACAATAAAGGACAATGAATTCAGTGGTGCCGCATTGTTCTGACATTCCACTAATGTATCTTCCTCTGAATTTTGCCCCAGATAGATTGGTTCAAAAGACTTTAGTTTCATACAGTGGGAGAGTTAATGACAAGAGATGGTGGGAACAGCATCACAGGAGCACAAGTGCTCAGAGACTGTGTGCTTATCACAGTTTGCATACCAGCAGCAGAGGACTGTGGGATTGCTATCCTCCTTGTGGGAATGTTAGTCAGATTCTTCACTGTGAAGGGCTATCCAGGGGAGGATTATGGTTGAGAGATTCCAAGTATTGAACACCGAGGGAGTTGAGATATTCTCATAATACAGAGGCATGGGGGTCACTTGGGATATAATAAGACAGATCAGTGCTTTTATCACAGTAAAGCACAGTGGTATTCAGCCTTCATCTGAGTGGGATGTTACTCGGAAAAACACAGGTGTGTCTAACAGCCTAGGCAGCATCATTAGCATAAACTGGCTCATTTGATGAAACATTTTTTGTTTCATGACAGCAGGATGTAAAAAAATGCCTGTTATGCACATAAAGTTATGACCTTTATTTTCCAAGAATGCTCCTGGACTATGCTAATATTAAAAAGAGTAGGAGGAAGAGTAGGAGGAAAGATCAGGTTTAAGAACAAATATCTGGAAGGGTGAAAAAAATCCAACCAAACAAGGAGACATAAGTAAAATACACTTAACTAAAAACAAGTTAGAGGCATCAGATGCATAACATGCATCTGTCTGAAGAGAAAACAAACAAAGACACACAAGCTAACAAAATAATTTGGTGAATATGAATTCTCTCATTGAACTCCGGAAGACAGTAGTTCTGAATGCATTAGGACTTAGCTTCCAGATGGTTTGTGTGGCAGGTGTCATTGTTGGATAGCGCACATAATGAGGTTGTAGAAATGACAATTGAATATGAAAACGTAGTATTTTAGTTACTGCTTCTATTCACTGTTAGAAGAACTTTTGAATCTCCCATCTTGCCCAATGTGACTATGCACTATTTGCAATTAGATAAATAAATACCATTAGTGGAAGCTGTTAAGGAATTAGAGGTAAATGGGAGGAACTTGAATGTATCATAGGATAGTTCTTTGAAGAGCAGAACTGTATGAGAGAAGACTGCAGAACAGGTTTTCTTTTTAATTAAGAAAAAAAGTTTGTAATGGTTGTAACAGTTGCAGACTAAGAAAATCTGATTAGATGGTTATATTACATGAAAGGGGAAAAATACACAGGAATCAACCTGAGTCTCAGAAATGATGTATAGAGCAACAGGAGAAAGTAGGATGTGAACTTGTATGAGAAATTATATGAATTTATGAACCACGTCAGAATTGGTTTAAAAATCTCAAAGTTCAGGCGGCAACAGCAATTTTCAGAAGTTTGTATGGAAGAAGCATCCAAAGTGCCTCTAACGAAACGGTTAGATAAGATGGAAGTGCACCTATAAATTCTGCATTTCTATACTAATATAGTTTATGGCTCCTGCCATTGGCAGCAGCTACTGTGACTTGGTTTTCAGAAATACGAACCCAAGCATGAGTTAACAGAGATGATGAATATAAGTAATAATCATATAGTCATAGACCTTTGTTTTTATTTGAAATATCAATGGAATTTACCATGATACCGTTAAAACTGTTAGACATGAAGAAACAGAAAAAAGAGAAGATGTTCTGTGGTAGGATATAAAGAAATGAAGACTTGCTGATTAACACGCATTTGTTTATTTTCTGGCTTTTTGGTCTCAAAGGGTACAATTAAAAAACGGCAGCTGGCCCATGCCATCTGACTTGGGCCAAGGGGCTGTTTAACTGCAGTGTAGATGTTCAGGCTTGGGCTGGATCCCGGGCTCTAGGACTCTCTAAGGTGGGAGGGTCCCGGAGCTTGGTCTGTAGCCCGAGCCCAAATGTCTACACCATGGTTAAATAGTCCCTCAGCCCGAGTTCTGCAAGCCCAAGTCAGCAGGCACAGGCCAGGTGCAGGTTTTTAATTGCTGTGTAGACATAACCAACAAGGTTTTTACAGGCACATACAAATTATTTTCTGGAATGCTGGTGTGCAAAGCAAAGACTGAGGGTCATGTGTTAGTAAAGCAGGTTGTAGGCGGCGCTGTCACAATACTGCAGGTGGAATGGTGCTTCTGGAAACTTCAAGAGGACATGCACAAGCTGCTAGTTAAAAATGCAGCTCATTCCTTAATAGTTTTAGAACTATTCTACACCAAACGTTACCACTGGCTAACTGCAGAGCAAGGTTTCACCTGAACTCACAGTCTGTGAGGCTGAGGGGAAGGAACAGGAGAGCATAAACGACCATGATGGTATCAAAGAACACTGAGTAGCCACTGAAGAAATCGCTCATGTATGCTGATCTGCAAAATTCACAACACCCTTATGTTGATTATACTGCACAATAAATACTTGAAGTTTGACTCCAAAGACACACTGAATCCTCCTTCACTCTTTTTGCCATAAACGTCATGTTTCTGCCATGCAAGTTGATATGACACATGACAATTCTTTCATGACATGCACATGTATAACCATTTTTGCTCTAAATTTGCAACCCCTTTGATTTCAGAAAACAAATGTCCTTGCTCTTTATGGAGAGTATATTTTTAGGTGCACTGCTGTAGTTATCATGCCTCAAGAAGTTTAAAGGTCAAAGGAAGTCCATGAATAAAAGGTAGGTCAAATCAATATATATCCCATTTATTCTAGGGAAAACAAGAAGTGTGTCATGGGAGCTTCACTCCTGTCAGTTAGGAGAATCATTCAGTTTAAGTCTCCTATAGAGTACAAATTTTCATTCCAAAGTTCAACGGCTATATTCCCTGTTTTAGCACTGTGACGAACACAATTTTCTGAAGAAGTGAGCACTTCAGGAAAATGTAGTTTTCTATATTTGGGGATAAAAGAAAATAAAAATTAAAGTTTTTATGGAAATGCATATTTATACACACGTGTGTGCATGTGCATGTGCACACACGTGTGTATTTCAATAGTGTAGTTGTGAAATCTAAACTCAACAATACAAAGACTATGAAGAACAGAAATATAAGAATTAATGCCTCAGTCAACTAAATGTGTAATCTAAAAACCGACTACACTAAAAATATACCTTTCCAAGGAGTGTCGGTAAGTTCATACCCAGTACTTCTTTTCTGCTTCTTACAATAAGCATACTCCTGACTCAACTTGTGTGTTTCCCATACAAAGATATGAGATTGTTCATAGACATCCAAAAGGAAGCCAGAGACAATAATGGGCAAAGAAATTCTACCTTTGTAACTAAGAAACAGTCCTGGCTCAGGTCTCATGTGAAATCTGTATGGTGTTTTATCCAGAATTTAGTAGGTTATTACTGCTGATTACATGCATACACACAGTGTAAAAGGTAAACCTAAATATCTTAATAGATCAATATTAGATTTATACTAACATAATATGAACAACTGGATAAGGATATCACACTACATTAGCTTAAATAAAATATGAAAAACATATCATACTTGTTGAAACACGCATACCCAATATTTGGTTTGCCCATAACTCTAATGGGTCATTTTCAAACCAGATTTGTTTTCCACTTCAAGATACTTTTTGATTGCAGCTAAGTGGAACCTCTCTTCATTGACCAAAACTTAAATAAAAAATTAAAATGATTTGCATTGTATTTGGAATAAATACAATATTTACAAGTATTGCACTGAAACAAGCAAATCTTGCTGAACAGAGAAGAATTGCATATTTTAGATTTTTTTTAAAAAAAAAACATAGTTATTGTACTTTGTAATTTGGTAGGCTCATTCATTTTTCGGGGGGAGAAGAGGAAGAAAAAGAGGGAAGGCATCATTCAAAAACAGATTGCAATCTGTGTGCAGTCCATTGTGTTAGTTGATTCAGATAAATGTTCTTAGATTTTGACCAAAATATCACCTAAACATACATAATCTATTCATTACTTTCATAAAACTTTTATTTAGACAGTGCTGAGGTGAAGGACAAGGATTGTTCAAATGAATTATTAAAATAACTCATAATATTTTGATAGCACCTCTGATCAGAGTGATAGATGAAAGCATTCCGCCAACCCCAAGCAAGCATAACACTCTACTATTTCTTGGGAAACTGAGGCACAGGCAGGTTAAAGAGCTAGATCCTATTTGGTGCTGAGCCACTCATTTGAAGTACTTAAGCACATGCCACTGACTTCAATGGAGCTTCTGCTTGTGCTTAACATAAAGCATGTTCTGAACTATGTTCATGAACTGGGGCTTAGCTTCCTCAACTCCCAGTGTCTTCAGCAGCAGTTGAGGGGACTGAATATCTTCAAGGAGCTGCTCAGGTCCTCACAGGATTGAGCCCTAAGTGACATGACAAGAGCCGGAGATTCTTGACTGGCAGACCAACCTTTAACCATTAGACAGCATTTCTGAATTCTTCAGTAAAAGATTTAATAATTTAATTGGCAAAACTACATTACTGAAAATATTCCAAATGTTTCATTATGCATATCCAGAAACAAAACTTTCCCTGTGCTAGGGAATATAATAGATAGCTGTCAGATCATAGAATCATAGCAGATGATTATGGTTGGAAGAGACCTCAGGAGGTCATCTAGTCCAACCCTCTGCTCAAAGCAGGACCAACCCCAATTAAATCATCCCAGTCAGGGCTTTGTCAAGCCAGGCCTTAAAAACCTCTAAGGATGAGATTCCACTACCTCCTTTGGTAACCCATTCCAGTGCAGATGTAGACTAACTTTTTGTTTCTGTGTGTATTTGCGGTAAGTGACTTAAACAATATTTTATGAAAACACAAATATTATTGAAAATATAATATTGTAATCTTTCTTTATGTAATATTTACTTAATACTTAGTCACATGTATTTCATATACAATGTCCTTTATGCATATATTTAGCAATGGAGGCTTACCTTTAAAAAGGCTTTTTTTTCTAAAGTATTCATTATAAAGGGAGGAATAGCTGAAAGTGAGAAAATAAAAAACAAAACAAAACAAATGCTTAAATCTTAGCAACCAACACCTAGTTTTTCACAAACCTTTTTGCAGCAGTTTAGAACAGTAGTTGGAAATCTTATAGCACCTTTAGAAACTTCTTGCAGTGTGAACAACGACCTATCCAAATAGCTTAATTATGACAGTTTCAATATTTACACGTCTCTATCAATGGGTGCTTGGACAATTCAGTCTACTGCAATTTTTCCTCATTCTGGAGCAGGCTCATTTTCCCCCAGTGCTCCTTTCCCATTGAGTAGGATGTTCTAGTGGCACCTGCACAACTCCACAACTCCAAGTCACAAAGAGCAGCTGACTTTCAGTAAGCTGAAAGCCTTGGTTAGTAGGACCCATTAGCAGCAGTAAGGAGGTGGAAGTGACAAAGAGTCCTGTGGCACCTTAAAGACTAACTAAAGTATTGAAGCATAAGCTTTTGTGAGCTAATACCAACTTCGTCAGATGCAACAGTAAGGAGGTGATACACCATAAACAACCATTGTCTCCTTTTATCTTATGTCTGACTAAAGTTATACTAACCCATGCCAGGTGCAGCCATGAGAATCCTTGAGACAACCACCTGCGTAATGGCCTGCTGAGCAGCTTTGACTGATTCACCTAACCTGTTCCCATTTTCGTCTGTAACAGGGATACCAAATTTGAGTTCCCTGTTGAATAATAATAATAAAAAAGTTTAATCACAATTAGTGGCACTCATTTTTGTCCTTTTTTGTCATCTGATCTTAAATGCTTCTTCCTCCTTTAACTATGTCAAATCGAAAGATTACTTCTAAGCAAGTGACATAGGCCTTTTCTCATTAAAACTTTTGTCATTTAGGGGTGTGAAAAAAACACCTTCCTCAATGATCAAAGTTTTGATGATGGAAAGTGCCAGTAAGGACAGAGCTCTCCCGGTGACGAAGACACCAGCCCTCATTCGGAGTGGTTTTATTCGGTCACTGGGAGAGCTCTCTCCCAGCAACAAGTAGCGGCTACACTACGCACCTTACAATGGTGCGGCTGCAGCGGCACAACCACACTGTTGTAAGGTGCACAGTGTAGACACAGCCTTTATACTTTATGAACTTTAAATGAAGGCTTTAGAGAGCTTTTGTTTGGCCTTTGGTGCCAAAAAAAATATTTCTTTTGTAATCTTGTAAACCAAATATAGGGATTTTTTGTGGGGTGGTGGTGGGAAGGAGGGACACACTAGAGTACTTCTCAACACCTGCACAGTCAATAAAAAATAATTAGATCGATTCATGGAGAACAGGTCCATCCATGGCTATTAGCCAAAATGATTAAAACCCATGCTCTAGGTGTCCCTACACCTCTAACTACCAGAAGCTGGGACTGGATGATTGGAGATGAATCACTTGATCAATTGTCTTCTTCTGTCCATTCCCTTTGTAACCATCTAGCATTGGCTACAGTTGGAAGTCAGGATTCTGGGCTAGATGGTAATTGGTCTGACCCAATATGGCCATTCTTATTTTCTTAGAAGTTTCTCTATATCAGCTCTTGAAGGACAGATACTTGGCTTTAGAGATCCAAAAGCAAAGATCTAATGGGATATTTACCTTAGGAGAACAAAGATGTTCTATTTTATACTTAGGGTATTTAATCAAATGTCTTTAAAACCTAAAAAAAGACTGCCCTTGAAGTGCAACACACAACACTGAAAACGGCTACAGTGTATGTAGAAACATTACAAAACAGTGTATGTAGATAAATTAACTAAACAAAATAAATAGTTCATCTGCAAGTGTAGCCACAAAAATTACATTTCCTCCAAGAATGAATGTATGACATTCTCTTTCTTACCTTTGCCTCATTAATGGAATATTTATGCAATTAGCAGCGGCTACAGCAGCAAAAGGAACAAAACGTCCTATAAGGGGCGAGACATGCTGTGAAAAGGGGAGGAAAAGTTTTCAGGTTTCACAATCTTCTTAAAGGGTCTTCTTAAACCATTTTTTTAAACATATAAAGCAGATTGTTCTCTTTGATTTAAAATTCAGATTGCAGCTAGAGGAAGCATACCCACGCTAGCTTTAATCTGGCTAATGCCACAGGTACACCTCTAGGGTTTCAGAATGGCTCATGCAGCCTACGCCAGGCATCCAGGCCCGGCGACAGAAATGTTGGGGCCTGTTACTCTGATCGTTTGTGGGCCCTCTGGTAAAGTCGACAGCACCTCAATGTCATTCGCGGGCTGCTCCCCCCGCGGAAGCCCAGGCTTATCCCTGCACTGCTTTGGGGTTTCCCCCACTGGCCCCTTGCCAGCCGGGGTCCTGCCACCTGCCCCGGGGAAACTCTAAAGCCGCAGCGGGCTGAGCACTCAGCTCGTTGCTGCTTCTCCGCCTGCTGCCGCTTTAGACAAATTTATGTTGTTACTAGTGTAAAAGCCCGTGGACACGGGCCAAAGTGCTTAGGGAAGAGGAGCTGGGGGTCAGATGTGGGGGACCAGGCCTTCTCCCACACCAGCTTCCCTCCCCCTCACTGAGTCAGCTGGTCTGTCTCCCCTGTCTGCCAGGCTCGGGCCCGCAACACGTGTCTCCTGGGCTTTGCAAACCTCAGGTAGGACACATACACCACCCCTGCCTGGCCCACCTCCCCCCCCCCAGCCTATTCTCCTTCCCGCCCTGCCTGACCCGGCCCACCCAACCTAATCTCCTCCCCCAGCCTAACCTCCTCCCCTCCCCACCCATCCCTGCCTGGCCCACCCTGCTGTTGGGGGTGATCTTCCTTTACCCCCGCCCAGCTTCCCCCCATCTAACCGCCTTCCCTCCCCCACCCCTGCCTGGCCTGGCCCATCCCACCGAACCTAACCTCCTCCCTCCTCCCACTCCCAACCCAGCCTCCTGCCCCCCATGCCTGACCCGCCCAGCCTAGCCTCCCCCCCACCAAACCTCCTTCCCTCCCACACCCACGCCTCGCCCACCCCATCCAGCCGTCTCCTGCCCCCCTCTCCGCCTGCCCAGCCTGGCCTCCCCCCCACACCGCCCCCTTGCCTGCCCCCCAGCCCAGCCACGCCGATGAATGAACCTCCCGAGCACCCACAGGGGGTGAACTCACCTTAGAGCCCGCCCGCCCAAAGGCCCCCCCGGAGCCGCCCCCCGAGTGGGGCCGGGCCCCTGCCCCCTTACCCTGGTGAGGCCGGCTCCCCTTCTCGGCGCCTCCGCCACCGTCAGCGCCGCACACCAGCCCCACCCGGACCAGAGCCGGGACTACCCGGACCAGAGCCGGGACTACCCTGCCCGGCGGGAAACGCGCACCCGGGCCGGAACCATCCGCTACCCGGGCAAGCCAGGGTGGCCGGGCGTGCTTCCCCGGGCCCGCTGTGGAGTCTGCCGTTGCGGGCGCTTGGCTACAGCGCTGGGGTGGCCGGTGGGGGATTTGCATGTGGCCGGCCGCGCGCCGGGGTTCTCAGCAGAGCATCCCGTGTTTCCACCCCGCCTGCACACTCCCACCGCCACGTTGGTCCGGCTGTCTCTGACATGGGGGCCCCCTTAAAGTCCGGGGCCCGGTACAGCTGTACCCGTAGTCCCCCCTTGTCGCTGGGCCTGGTGGCATCATGTCTTCACTGCTATTTTTAGCCGTTAGCTCGACTAGAGCTAGTGTAGGTATGCCTACCTGAGCCACAATCCCATCTTTGATTGCAGTTTGACTGCAGTATAGCCACAGCCGTTGACACATATGGCCACATTTTCGCCGGACTGAGGGAGGTTCACCCTCCACGTTTGCTGGTGCAGTTTTGCATCTACAAAAAATGTGTTCCTGCATATTTTTTTCACATGAATGGAGTATGAGCATCTATATCTTAGTGGTTAATTGTCAAATTTCCTGATTTTCTTCCCAAAGATATGTAGCCATTTAACAATGCCAGTGTAAAAATGGAGTACATGCAATTTGCACTAGCAAGAGGGAGGGATGGGCCACTGAAAAATCAATCTGCTGTTTTCTGAAAGAGCAGTAGGTAATTATCCTATATAATAAAAGGCCAGGGGATGTTTGTCCGAAGCCATCATGCGCAGTTGAGACGGCCCGGATGAACAGCATGCTGGGCGTTGTAGTTCGGCGGCACAAAATGGCTGCCATGCGTGCGCCGCCGTGAGCCGCAGAGACGGCCTGGACAAGCATCTCCGCATGGCGCGGGGGTTAGCTGGGCGCCGAGTCACTCGCGCGTGGAGGCGGGGCCGGGAGGAGCAGGCGCCGCGGCTCTCGCGCCTCTGTTATTGTTACACTGTAGCGGGGTCAGGGTTACACGGCGCCTGCCCTTCCCCCTCAGGCGGAGAAGCTGGGTGCAGATTGGAGCCGTCCCGCAGGGACTCGCTCAGGATGCCGGTGAGGCTCCAGAGCCGGCCCATGGGCCCCACTTTCCCCATCGCTATGGAGTGTTGTGCCGTTGCTAGGGCGGTGCGGGGTCTGGGGCAGCTGTGGGGGGTGGAGTGCGGGGTACAGGGGGGCCTTGGGCCGGGGAGGGGGGCCTGAGGTGAGGGGCCTGGCATGGGGGGTGGAGTGTGGGGTACAGGGGGATCTTGGGCCGGGGATGGGGGTCAGAAGTGAGGGGCCAGGCATGGGGTGGAGTGTTTATATGGGGGGGAGGTTATACGGAGTGCTGTATGGCCGGGGGAGGATGAACATGTTATATGGGGGGGAGGTTATACGGGGTGCTGTATGGATGGGGGGGGAAGAACAGGTTATATGGGGGAGTTATATGGGGTGCTGTATGCCTGGGGGGGGGATAAACAGGTTATATGGGGGGACGGTTATACGGGGTGCTGTATGGCCGGGGGAGGGGATGCCGCCGCGAGCCGTAGAGATGGCCCAGACAAACAGGATTAAGCACTTTGGCCCGTGTACACGGGCTTCTACACTAGTAGTTCCATAATGGGAACTGTGTTTAACAAGATTCAGATGTACCAGAGAATGACTAAGCCACTAAAATTCTATTAAACATAGAAGTTTAACTAAGAAAAATTCAATACCTTGGTTAGTGCATTAAGTCCTAGAGCTGTTGCTACAGCACCTGTCGTGGCAGAAACATAGGCTGTTCCCAGCTGGCTAAAACAAAAATAAAAATGATTGCACTTGCACAACCGGTATTTTATTAATTTGCAATAGCTTCAAATTCTAAAACAACACACATCAACACTGTACTAAAATAACAGTTTAAAAACAAAGCTGCATTTTCTTAACGTGGAATCAAATTTCTCTCTGTATCTCACCCTGTTCATCGCATTTTAGCTTTTGCTCATATGTCCAACTCTCTGAACCGATACTGTGAAGGATCATGTTCTATATTTAATCTGTTGATAACCTTAAAGACACTAACCAAAGTGTCACCTGACAAGGTAACAAGCTAATTTAGCATTTTCAAGTGTTTGGTTAAAACAGTTCAATGATGATCTCTGTTAGAGAGTATGTTGGCGTTTAAAGGATTGTTTAACTCATAGCTGTTACATTCATTTTTAAAGGGTTAAACTTAATTGTAATCTCAAATCGTTCTCAAACATCTCTTCGCAATGGTGCTAACTTTTCAGCACGCGCTCACACTGGTTTGCACAGTGACTTGTGGCCACATACTGTATCAGAAATACAGAAATGCCATCTTCAGACAGATGACAGTGCTGGTTACAAAGATATCTGAATTGTTTGGTTAGGCATCTGACCTGACAGTAATTGGGGCATCTCCACTCCTGTTGGTGTAATTTACAATAGCGTTGAAGGACTGGTTAATCCACTGCCAAAAGACCACTGCTGGAGTAGTTCTTAAAACAAGAAAAAATGTGTTTTTTAAAAAAAGGACATTAACAAAAGAGTGATGTTATACGAAGCAAGGTGAGTACGAACCTGAAGAGCTGCTTGGCTGTTCTTATTTATCTGAGCAAAGTTATTCTGAAGTACTTCAGCCTATCAGAAACTAGTTTATTAACCAAACTACAAATATTTTTTAAAACAAATGTAGAAACACAACTAAAAACCATAGCAGCAGGTAGTAGAATAAAGCACAACCTTAATTATTCACTCAAGATGAGAAGTGAATTGCAACTGAGACAGTATGGCAAAACCTTCACTTCGAAAACTTGAACAAAATATACTAACTTACTTCCATCTTATATATAGACTATATTTACAGACCTGGTTATTTCTTGCCCATCTTTCCCCACAACCACATTTTCCTGCATGGATTGGTAGTTTTCTTTGGAGATTTCACACACACATACAGAATCCTGCCTTTAAATCCACTTACTCCAAAATGTTCTTCAGTCTGCTGCTGTGACATAGTTTTTAACATGGTCCTATGACACTGAAACATTTGTTTGAGTTCAGGAGTCAACAGGTGAATTTTTCATTATTAGCTCAAAGCATAAGCAAACATTTCTGCATGAACTAACAATAAATATTGATGTTGTACAGGAATGAATGTGAAATCGGTTTCAATATAGGATCAATGACAGATTCATTTGAAAAAAAAGTATCTGGGACTTGCCTAAATTTTGTGAATGCTAGTAAGGTGATGCCTCAAGACAGAAATCCTACCTTGAACGTATTTAAACACTTTAGCTGTTGGGGTAGCAAGAAAGATCATGCTCAAATTCCAAAGCTACTTTCTGAAAAACTGATGTGCCTGCTATAATATGGGTGCTTTAAAAATGCCAATGGGGGGGAGGGGATAACTGTTCTACTATGAATCCTGAGATGGAAAACATCCCATTAATGTGAACAAAGAATATAGATTAGAATGTGAACAAAGAATATAGATTAGAACATTAAATTGCACCTGTGGGGCCTTTTTCAGATGACTAAATATTACGATTAGCAGGTTTTTCAGTGGAAAAGTTCCAGAAGACAAGCCATTAGCAGAGATGAAGGACACAGAGATCAGCAAATCTTTTACATTTCTTAATACAGATTGCACTGATAATATTTGTTTTTGTTGGTTTTGGGTTTTTTGACTGACAGATTTTTTTTTATTATCCCTGCGGGGGCTCAATCTTGCAAGTTGATGAATGCTCTTGTCCTCATTCCAGTACAACACTAATGCACATCTCATTTGCTTAAATGGGACCACTTACATGTTCAAAAATTAGGGGTGAGAACACACAACACCTTGCAGGATCAAACTGTAGATAATTTGCTGCTTTCAATTTTCAATTATCGCGTCTTGATGAAACGCAACAAATTGATCGCCAAAAGATCGATCGCTACGATGTCGTAGTGAAGGCATACCCCAAGACACTCCCACCATGTCTCTTCTTTCCCCTGACACACCTCCTCCTGCCTTCTATGCTGGGGACAGGGCAGGAATTGGTTGCATAGACGTGGCTATACCAGCTTTACATCATCCAAGGATTTCCCTTCTGCAAGAACAATCTCCAGCTGATGGTTTAAGATAGCTTTCTGATCTCTTTGCACTGTCTAGGATCTGGCCCAATGAGACCAGTGTCTTCTGGACTAATAAATAACTATTGATACAACCTAGTTTTGAATCTGATGGTGTCTCATAAGGATATGAAGAAAGATGAGCATTAGGAAAAGGCATAAAGCAGTGTTTGCGATTATTAGCTCTGTAGGTGAAAATATAATGGAACATGCATACAAATAAAGTTACCTTTATTTTTTTCTAGACAACTACCTTGAGAAAATGGGACATATGACATTTTCTGGACTATCCTATTTATGAAAGCAACAAAGAGTCTTGTCGCTTTTGCAGATCCAGACTAACGCGGCTACACCTCTGATACTATCCTATTTATGGATTCTGTGCCATCTGCTTCTTGATATGCTGTAACAGGCTGCTAATATTGTGCGCATGTTAATGATTAGTGACTTCTTCGCGTATTTCACTGCTTTGAATTTTAATACAATGAACCAACACATAACCCTGTCAAAAGACAGAGGTGTCAGTGATCAGACAGCAGCACTGTTGTATTTCTTTGACATTTCTAGCGGGTGCTTGGTGGCTAAGATGCTTTTACACAGAACTAGGATATCTTACAAAATGGCTCTTGGCTTTTCTTGAGGACATAAGATAAAGTGAGGATAATTTTAGAATCCCCGAATCAAATACAATAATGTTATTTCCTCTAACTCCTCCACTGGCTCGTCTAAGAAAAATAATATTTCAGAAATATATTAAAAAAACAAAATAAAATTCCAGTGTAAAGACTGCTCACAGAAGATACTAAGACTGGTCTTTGAAAGTAAACTCCACTGAATTTGTGAAGGTTTCAAGTAAGGGTAATTCAGGAGCTTTTGAGGAAAAGGGAGGTAATAAAAGGGACGTGGGACTGGACGATTATAGGCTGAAGGATGTTTAACACTTACTTGCAGAGCGCATCCTACAAACCAGATCTCTGCAGTGAGAATTCTCAGATAGAATCCCCTCCTCTTAGTTCTCCAAATAAATCTCCTATATAGATGAGATTTTGGAACATTCAACTTCCTCAGTTAAATGAGGAAAAGCAAGGTTTTTGGTGAATTATTAGAGGGGGGCTAAAAGGCTCACCTCACAGCTACTTCCAGAGGAAACTACCAATAAATGCAGGTAAAAAGGATGCAAGGAAAGAAGAGGAAAGGAGACAAAATGTTATATTTTAAAAAGTATTTATAAAACATCCTTTAAAATGTTCTTATGAGCTAATTACAGTAAAATATCACCTCCTTAATTTATTGACAAGATTTGTGTTATATTGGCATCACTTACCTATAAAAGGTCATCATACAACCTGTGATAGTCATGTTCATTGGTACCTGAGCTGACATTCGGCCAATCAAGATCATCTTTTCACCAGTGTCCGGGTGAAAAGCTGAATCATATACATATTTTGCTCTCCATAGTTCATCTTCTGTCAACCCAGGGGCCACAATACCTTGTCTTGGAAACAAATAAAAAAAAGTTGTTATAAAATATAACAATTAGTAAAAACAAACAAATATGGTACCAAAGGACTTTTGGATGAACAGAATAAATTTAAAGATAGAAGTGAGTATTGTACTATAGGTTCTATTGTACTGCATGTTAAGAACCCATTGACAAGTGCATTTGGTAGATTTGCCTTTACATGGCTTGCTGAAGAAAGAATCAAAATTCCCTGCAAGGGTTAGGTATCTTAGCTGATACTGTCCATAACACAATTCTACCTATTCAAGACAGTGTAGCTATTTCAGCTATATAACTTCCATTAAAGTCACTAATAATCACACAGACAAAAACCCATGCCCAAGTCTGAAAATTTACCATCAGGTAGCTGAGAAGCTATTTGTCTCAAATACAAGTAGTTAAAGTTAGCTCTCAGTATTGCTGTCATACCATCTATTTATCAAAATTAGACAACTCATCCATATACCAGAGTGCTTTCTTAGCATGGGTTCTCAGACTATGTTGTTTGTTAATTCATAACACTAGATGCTACTATTTTAAATATCACATATACTTGGCATTACACGAATATATAATAGAATACCTAATGGAAGCGTTATTGGTTTGAAAATCTTTTAAATATTTCATTAGACGGATATAATCACCTATTGATATGAGTTATACTTAGCACACCACAATCACTCATAGTCCAAAAAAACTCTGTCATTATTACAGATGGCCAAAAATATCCAACTATCATACCTGTAATCATGCACAATTTTTCTTGCATTTTCTAGTTGTTCATTAGGTAATAAGATATTCCTGGGGTCCGTTACAGTAAAGAAATGATTGGCTCTTCCAACAAAAGTGCTTTGATCCCAACGGGGTTCCTTAATATTAATGTCTAATGGTATATCTGCTGACATTTTCATGAACTCTATGTGCAAAGAAAAAAGATTTCAGTTTGATAATTCTTGTAATACATAATGTACTGAGAACCTCTAAGGATGTAATCTTGACAGTTGCCAAACACTCTAAAATTCCATTAAAAACCCTAAATGAGCAAGTACATACTTTGAATGCAATGTATTTATCCCATATGCTTTCCAGAGTGATTGGCCTTAGTCAAGTTGTCGTTCATATGAGGGACAAATGCAAGTTTATCTGAACATACACATATATTTCTACATTCCTCCTTTTAAAGTGCTGCACAATAAAAGAATGGTTCTCAAAAGATGAGTAATTGAAGAGCAGAACTGTATTGATAACAGACTCACAAAATAATGGATAATGCAAAATACTAATTCAGTATTTGCTTTACTTGAAATAATTATCTATTCTCTCAACACTCCACCAGACTGGAATAAGGTGACTTAAAGCTAATTGAGAAGACATGCTTTAAGTGAATTAAACTATTCTTCTGCCACTTTATTTTGTGTGAAGGCCCGTAAAAAATTCTGGTACAGCAAAACAAAATTAAAGTTAGAAGCACACAATACAATATCTTTTACAGTAACAGCTGCATTTTCTAAAACTTACTGTAGATTATCCTTTATTTTAAAAAGTGTTATCCAGCAATTCATAACACTAAGGTGTGCCATTTTTCACAGGCATAAAGGCATGGTAGAGCACATCTGCCAGTTAACCTCACAGGGCTCGCAATGTTCTTCCATCTCAATAGAACAGGGTGACTTACTCATAGTTTGCAGTAATAACAGTTGCTTCCACACCAAAAACAAATATCATCTGCTCAACCATTCATTCTGTCGAATCACTAAATAAGTCTGTGGAAAATGCTAATTAATAATGATTGGTTGAGGTCAATAAACAATTGTATTTCAAAGGCACTGCTGTTCTTACAGTCTTCTAAAACAGGCAGATAGATGGAAGTTAAAATACATCTGAGAAGTCATGTTAAAGACAAATCACTGTGTTTCTTAAGGGTCTAAGAGTCAATGGCCCATAAAAACAATGTTTTTTCAATGCATTCCTAAATATGAATTTTAAAACTGTATGGTATTCTGTCTAGTACTGAAAACAACCACAGGCTTACAGACGTCAGTGAAAAAGAAAAAAAAAGCAAACACATAAAGTCCAATATGTAATCAAAGATAAGACCTTGAGAGAATGACAGTTTCACTGTAGAGACACTACAGCAAAAGCAGACAAAAGATTATACCAGCAAGAGCACATGCTTAGCTCCCACTGTCACTGGGAATGGAGCATGTCCATGTTTATAGGGGTTAGGGCCCAGAAAATTAAAAGTTTTGTGACTGTAAAATTTTAGCATCCTGATGAAAGAAGGCAGTTCCTGGTATAATACAGGCTGAATCAACTATGGCATTGTTAAAAGTGGATTTCTACAACCTGTTCAATGTTTTGAAACAAATAAAAAACCCAAAACAACCAACCAAAGTTAATTAGACTTATGAAAGGCAAAATGGTATGTGAGAATGATATTTGTATTGTAATGTATTCATTGGTAATGTAATTATATTTGTCAGGAGAAACCAATATGCTGTGTACCACTAAGATCATTCTAGATAAAGGTCCAGGTGAAGTTCCAAAAGTTAAAACTTTTAATTGTTTAAATGCCAAACTTAAAAGATTTTGCATCCCTGTTGGGATCATTGTTATCTAACTGGAACTTCAGGATTCTACCAAATGAAAATTAATTATATAGTGTGATTTTGATTAAATAATTATTCAACATTAACTTGTACAGGTACAGTAAATAAAAATCTATATTGGAAAATCCTATTAAAGAGTAGACACACCATTAAAGTTCATGATGGGACCTTGTTATTTTTATGAATATTCTCATACCTGATCTGTAAACACCTTTTTAAGGGTCACTTAAGAGCCATAAACATAATCAGATATGGATGTTTTACAAAGATTTATATTGGGAATTTCCAAAGTTTTGTTGTACAGTAATTGATATCAGTCTTTCCCCTCTGTCATCATAACATGAGAAATGGAGAAATGTGGTATTAGGTCAAAATCTTTAAAAAATCAGATCTAGGCCAGTTAGAAATATTCTAATGTTAAAGTAGAATTTAAAACAAACTAGATAGATCAATAAAAATAGCATTTAAAATAGCATATTTTAAACACTGATCTTCAAATTATCACTGTTATGACGTAACACTGAAACTTGGCCCAAATATCATCAAAATATCACTTTGCATAATTACAGTAGGACCTCAGAGTTATATTTCATATTTCTAGTTTCAGATACAAGAATGATACATTTATACATATAGGATAAACACACCCAGTAGATTATAAAATTTCTAATGATACCTTACAAGAGAGCTTTTGCATGAAGCATATTCTAGTTACATTATATTCACACTTATTAGCACATTTTCATAAAATCATGGAGTGCAACATCACAGAGGTATTCACTCAAAGGCTGCAAACATCTGACTAAAAAGAAAAGCACAAATCATGAGTGCATATTGCGGCCAGAGAACACTACTCTCTGATGTTTTAAGACTGTTTTCCTGGTTTATACTCTTAATGTGTTAAGATCATTTAAGCATCTAACTGCTTCTCTAGAAAAGTGTTATTAGTCTGGCTATTTTACTACAGGAGGTCTGTGATGCACTGCTTGTGCAATGCTGTTTTAGGAATGTTTTTACTGTCTCAATAAACAGAAGCCTATGTCATCACATCCAAGGTCGTTTCAAAGTTGCTCAAAGCAGCCCATGTTTTGACAATTGCACTGGATTAAGAGGTTGGATTATTTGGCAATAAAGTCATATTCGCTATTCTGAATGCTGGCCTTGTCAAAGCAAAGTGTGCCAAAGTTTTTCCAACGGATGGGACTTGAAAAAAAAAATCACATGACCTAAATGGGAAACAGAACGCAACCTTGTGAAACCAGAAAAAATAAAAATGAAATAAGGACAAATCGTTTCCAGTAATGATTCGGGACACATGAATAGTTCCCACTGACCTAACTGGTAGTTGCTCACTTGCAGCAGAATGCACTATTGGTGCCCAGTTAAAAAAAAGGTTTATCTCCCGCAGTTGATGCCCAACACTTATTAGCCCAAGATCTGAATCTTATTGCCACGGTTAAAAATACAGGTGCCACCACTCCTTTTCAGGCCAGTACCTTGTAATTTAAATGGCACCTTTATGTGCTGATTGTTGTTGCAATTCAATATTATACTCATGACAATCAACTTTCTATTTAATACAGTTTTATTACCTACCTGAATAAGAGAAAACAAAATGTCTTGTATATAATTATTCAATGAATTTCATAAGTCATCATCAAATGATATATTCACTAAATAGCCTTTGACCAATTCAGGAGTCACTCTAATACTGAATAAGAGTATATGTCAATGGAATTATTCAATAATTACCAGTGAACTTTTAAAAATATGGTCACTTATTATTGTACTGGCGCTACTTATTACCTCTTTCTTGCTTTTTCTCATAACTTCCTTCCATTAGGAACTTCATTTTTTCTTTCTCTGAGGGAACTCCAGGGAAGTGGGGATTTTTCCAAGTACCGTAAATATATTCAGAACTGCTATATATTTACTAAAATAAGTAACCATAAACCAGGGGACTCAAAGAGCACTAACACTGTTGTTCAAACTTTCTGTAAATATAGTTTCAGTACATGTTAAATATACAGATAACCTATATCTCTCATATTTCAAAGTTCCACAATCAGCTTATCCAAGAGAAGCTCAAAGTCCCCAAGATACTAGAAGGATAATAAAAGCAACTCAATATGAGGTGGGGGGTTGGGAATCTAGTTCTATTATTAAAATGAAGGGGGATCTTAGTTAGGAGATGGCAATGTCTATTTGCATTTGTTTTATAGAGAGTTGGCAACCTTCCTTCATCAAAAAGGGGAACACTTTTCTAATTCATGAACTTCAAAAGAAACAAGTTGGCACAATGACAGGCTATTTATAAAAGGATACTTTGAAATGCTGACAGTACTCTACTAATAGACCAGTAAAATCTAATAATACTTTACCTTTATACAGTGACTTTCATCAAGGCTCTCAAAAGACTTTTATTAACACTTATTGGGTTCCTCAACATCTTTGTGAGGTATCTTTCCCCCCATTTTAAAGATAAGGACACTAAGGCAAAGCAAAAGCGACAAAGAGTCTTGTAGCACCTTATAGACTAACAGATCTTAGGGATCATGAGCTTTCGTGGGCTAAGACCCACTTCATCAGATGAATGTTGTGGAAATCTCCAGAGGCAGTTATAAATATGCAGGCAAGAAAGCAAGGTAAATTCAATCAGGGGGGTGGTGAGATGGTAAGGCAAAGCAGTAATAACTTACTCATAGAAAGTCAGAGCCAAGAACAGAACCCAGAATGTCTAAGTACTAATCTTTAACCATCTCTGCTACTGCAGTTACTTACATACTCTATGACAGTGTGGTAAATAAATTCTCATAAATTATCCAGTTGGGGGAGGGAGGAAAAGAAGAAAAAAGAATTCCCACTTAACTTCTAATGAGCTTTATAGACTGTTAACTAGCATGTGGAAATAAATGGAGTCAGCACACAGGGTGCATGATAAACATCTTATGCTCTCTTGGTCCTGCTTTAGTCAAAAAGGGTGCACACATTAAGCATTAGTTTGAACTTCCAAGAAATCTTCAAGAGGCCCACAAGCAATTAAGCAACTCATTGCCATTGGTATCATTAGGCACAATTTGATCTCTGGGAGATGTCCCAATTAACCATAAACTGGTACTTTATTTTAAGAATGTTATTAGGTAGGCTATTGATACTGATGCAAGTGATTGTACCAGATCCATTTAGGTAAGATTCAATCACAGGTGAGAAACTTGTATCTGACCCTACTGTATAATGATTTGGCCTGACATTTTACTAAGAATAAAAAACTGCTTAGAAAAAGGGTGGAGGGGGAGGAAGGAGGAAGAATAAACCCTGCCACTTCCAAATGTTGAGACCCAGCATGTCGTGCATCTAACCTACTCTTCCCAAGCTCCCTGGAGCATGTGCTATATTTTCCTCTAAATTCTATAAAGCATCAACAATATTACCAGCATTGAAATAATAAATGAAAATGTAAGCCTGCATTAATATGAGATACGATGAATTACCTGTTCATTGACTGTTCGTTCAATTCAATTTTCAGATTTTGTTAACCTGTAATGTACAGTAAATTGCAACAATCCTTTATGACCCGTTTCATACATTTAAGGCAATGAACTTCTGCTTTGATACACTGTTCCAAATGGCTCATTTTTAATCTCTAACACTTAATGTGATGAATGCTTCCACAATGCTATATAATCTTTTCCATATCTAAGAAAGAGGTCCACAAAGAGAATCTGTATTTAGTTCAAGGTGTCATTATGTTTTTAAAAGGTTTTGACATTTACATATGGTTCACACAGTGCCAGGGACTGTACTGTGCACAAAATCATATGCTGTATGAATGTTGGTTTAATCATCAAAGCAATGCTAACATTGAAAAGTTAAATACATTCAATAAAGCATTCATTTAAATATTAGTGTTTCTTCTGATCATAAAACGAACACTAATGTGATAGGAAAGTTTCTAGAATTTCCTTGAGAGGTGTGGAGCAAGTAAAATTTTAAGTCAGCTTCCATCCTACCAAATTCAATAGGCCAAATTCAAAGGTGGACTGTAAGTTACTGACTGATAAGTGAGAAAAAGCAAGCCTGAATTTCTGTAACTTACACAAAGAGGTCAAGATCTAAGGTTTTAAAAGAAACAAAGAAGGGGTGTAAAGTGTCCATTAAAGTAAGACCCTCTCTGTGTAAATTACAGTAAGACGTGTAATTTGCACCCACATACAGACGTGTAATTGTCACCATTTTACATAACTAGAGTTGGTAGAAATGGACTGATGTTTCAATCATTTCAAGTTTTCCACTACATTTTTCATTCAAAATCTGTTTTTTTAATTAAAAGTATTTCTCAGAAAAATGCAGGTTTTCAATCACTAATGGGGCTGGTTGAAATATTTTTGATATAGAAGTATTTTCCTTGGTATGACTGAGATTGTAAAATTAAAATAGTTGTTTTGTTTTGCTTGTTGGTAGACAATCTCTTAACAACAGAGAAGTAGGTACCAATGGTCTGAATGGAAAAAACAGTTAATGTATTTCTTTCCTGTTCTGCATAATTTATCATCCACTGTTAGTAAATACAGTGAAACCTCGATTTAACGGACTAATTCGGGCGAGGGGGTGTCCATTAAATAACAGGACTTTCGGCTTTAACGGACACCCCCTCGCCCGAATTAGTCCGTTATATCAAGGTTTTACCGTCAACCCGCCCGCCCGGGTCCTGGCTGCTGAGACCCGGGCGGGAGCTGTCAGCCCGCCCGCCCCCGGCTCAAACCGCGGCGGCCGCTGCGAGCGGGCAGAGAGCCCGCAGGGTCCCGGCTCCCGGGACCCTCCAAGGAGGGTGAATGGTGGTGGGGGCCGGGCGGCAGCCCGCCCCCGGCAGCTGCCGCGCGTGGGCTGAGAGCCCGCAGGGTCCTGGCTCCCGGGACCCTCCACATACCCTGTATGGTGCTGGGGGCCGGGCGGCAGCCCGCCCCCGGCTCAAACCCCGGTGGAATCCTCCACAAATGGATTTCGGATGCATCAGACTTTCTGAAAAAATTTGTCCGTTGCATCCGAAGTCCGTTAAATGGAGGTCCGTTAAATCGAGGTTTCACTGTAGTGAAGATGTACATAAAATCCCCTACTCACTAAACTATACAAGCAAAGTTTTAACAAATATTTTAGAAACTGACCCAATACTTAAAGATACTCTTATATACAAAAAATACTTCAACTATGAAAGAAGAAATGGGAACTGTGCACAAAGGTATTTTCATCGTGGCGATTTTTAAAATGTATTGAAGATGCTCTACTTAACTGGGAGGTATAATTCTCTTTTCTGGTGAAATAAAGAGCCTGCAGCCAAAGATCCTTTGAACTGTTATACCACCACCTTGTTTTCATATGCTCTTGCAACAGTATTTTAATAAGTTCTATCTTAATCAGATACATTAATTTTCAGAGGGCTAGTTTTAAATTGCTCTGGAGGAATGCCACAGCTTGCTTAGCCAGCCTGAAGGCACAAAAATCCAACACCAGAAGTGTTCAAATACATTTATATCCAATTATGTAAGACCTGATTCTGATCTCACTTATACCAGTTTTCCATTGTTTAACTCCACTCACTTCAATGGAGTTACTCCTGATTTATACTGTAATCAGAACTATATCCTTAGTGATACAAAAGCTGTACCTGAATATTACGACTAATAAAACTGTAAGAAAAGAAAAATAATGGACATTTTGGTTACATAAAATTAAGATAATGCAGGAAATCAGATAAATGTAATGAAAAGTTTTTAAAAGGAGCATGCATGGGAAGTAAACGAACAAACGAACAAATCTGTAAAAAGATTTCAGATGCCATCTGATGAAGCCAAAGCTAAACAGCTATCAAATCATTTACTGCTCTTTTTTGGCATCTTATTTTATCACTCCCAGAGATTGCATTATTTAATAAACACCATCAGAAGTGGAATAATCTATTTACTGAGAGTTTTGAATAATAGCTCCACAACAGTTTCATCCCTGATGCTTCAAAATCTGAGAAAATTAAACACAAGCAGCACAATTATCTCATCAGTTATCCATCTTCCAGTTATTGTCCGCATTCCTTTTCAAACAGCTCATTAGCAGAGATGCTGGAAAACAAAATTAATTATGCAGACATGTCAACTATTAACATAATTCACGCGTGATGGTCAAGCTGAAATGACTCTCACAATGCAAGGACACACACTATGAGAAAGTATTAAAAACCCCAAAGATACTTTTACATAACATGGTTAAACTGTTGCTTCTGTTGTGGATATATAAACATTATTTGTTACTTTTTGCCACTAACATTTTTTCACTGATTCCAGAAACACAACACATCCACCACTTGAATTAAAAGTATATTTAGTTTTTAATAAACCTCATACATATATCCAGATGGTTCTAATCCAGAATTCAAGATTATAAGGAAAAATAGCATAAACAACAATATTTATTATGCACTTTTCACTTAACGATCTCATAATGCTTCGTAAAAGAAGGAATCATTATCCTGAATTTACACATGGGAAAATTGAGTCACAGAGAAGTTCTATGGTTTCACAGCTTGTCAAAGGACAGAGAGAAAGGCAATGACAAAATTGAAAATAGAAACTAGGTCTCCTACAACAGCGGCATCCGGTGGTCAGGTTTAATATCCTACCATTGGACTGCAGTGCCTCCAGATTAAGTTAGTTGGGTAAAAAAACCTCTCCTATGTCTATTTAGTCTAACTTCAGTACAGTCTTAAAGATCTTGTGAAGAAAAACATCAGGTGCATAAAGTTATGTATAACTTTCTCTCAGGAATCTCTTCCTCTTCCTTTGTCTGCAATATGTTCCATTTAGGCCCAGGTCTTGCAAACACTGACAAACATGCATAATTTTAAGTGTGTGAATAGTTTTACTGGTTGAGATTAGGGATGCCCCAGTCCTGCAAAAAACCCCATGCCTGTGCTAAACTTGATGCATTGTAAATAGTTCATATGCAAATCTTAATAGATTTATGGCCTGAGATTAGTCTCCTCAGAGTAGGGTCCTTATCTTTATATATAGTTAGGGGTGCATGGCACTTTAGAAGACATTATAAAAGATGTTTGTGCGTAACAGTTAAGAATTCTTTAAGGGACACTCTCAACTCATTTTTTAATTGGCTAATTTTTTAAATCACTGTTTAATAGAAACTTAGTTTTTATATATTTTATATATTTAACAGAAAATAGTTTTTATATATTTTCTGCACCCCTACTGAAATTTGGGAGGGTAACTTGAAGGGGCATCTAAAAGCAATATTACCAACCACACTCAAGTTTGCCCCTCCTTACTTACTCTTTGATACGATAGAAACATTTGCAATTTTTTTTTCAAGCATCCTGTACCAAACTTAATGGGGAATAAAGATTATAAATATCATAAGTGAAAGTATCCTCCCCTGAAAATGAAATCACAAAGCAGAGAAAAGTCTAAACAACAGTTTTTAGTACAAAGGCTACTACTGTTAGTTTTACCATGGAACCAGCAGCAGTGGAAGACTTTAAACTTTGTTTAAAGGATAACAACAGTAGCAGCAACGGGTCTGAAAACTGCATGTTCAGAAGTCATCAGGAATGAAATTCTTAACTGTAATGTTTCAAAGTTCATTTTCTTCTTTAAATGTAAAATGTTCTATAGCTATTTTGTAACCTGAAGCAACAGTCACAAATGAAGCAGCAACTATATGTGATCCAATCAGTCATAGATTAGATGAGTTTTTGAAGGGCCCATACACTTGGTAACTTTTTTACTCACATTAAAATATAAAAGAAAAGCACTGAATTTAGCTGTAGTCAAAATTTAAGGTTTTAGATCATTTTAAATTATATTGGTCTACTACTGGGTGAGTAGAAATCTTCATATACATTACTAATTTCTGCAGAATCTAAGTGTTTATTGAATAAAATAAAAATAAAATGAAGTTTTTAGACATTATAATTGTGAACATAAACTTCTAAATGTAAACCAAGTCTAAACTGAGGTAGTGATGCCTTCCTAACTCTACAGATGGACATCTCTAGTGCCAGAGTAAACAGGGCTAATGTTAATATGATGGGTGGGTGAGAAGGTTCCAACACTGCTAATGATTGAGGAGGCAGCTTTTATGTACAATGGGGACTGCCACTTCCAAAACCTTAGGCAAAGGCACTAGTGGGGGGTTGGGAAGGGCAATAATCCCAGAAGATGGTTCTGCTGAATTGGTGTCAGCAACCCCCACCCCCAAACCCTTTTGCTTGGTAGGGTGTCCTTATACAAGCATTCTCTGCTAGGTTTGGAGGCAGGAGACCCAATGTTTCTCTCCTTCACTTTATCCAACATCTTCCTGAACCTCAGCCTGAGGCTCCCCATTTTTTGGGCAGGATGAAGTCCAAGAGAATGTCCCCAGATGCCTGTCACCATAGCAGCTGGCTTTGCTGGTAAGCCAAGGATCCTGCCACTCCAGCAGAGGACTCTGTCTCTGGACAGAGGACTCTGACCAGCATAAATTGAATGGGGAGGAGGCAGGTTGTGTGGGGGTCCAGCTTCATCTGGAGAAGCAGAGTGCTTCCAGAGAAAGACTAGCAGGGAGGTACTGACCTGCATGGAACAAGGGAGGAGCTCAGGAGGGGTACTGATGTTATTTCAGCCTGCTGACTGTGCTTAGTGTTTGGGCTAGTAGATGATGGGCAGTAGGTGGAGCCCCACTTTGGGGAGGCTAGCCCCCAGCTCCACCCCTTCCACCCCCCACCCTGTGGCTGGAAGCCCATAGCCACCCCACTCTCCCCACAGCCAGAGCCCTGATACCTCTTTCCTCTCCCCCCCATGGCCTGACCTCCCATAGCCCCCCTCCATGGTCAGAGCCCCAAGATCCCTGCCCCCCTTCCAGCCAAAGCCCCTTCCACGGCTGTAGCCAGAGCCCCGAGATCACCTACCCCCTCCCCCTTGCAGCCTGAGACCCCTTGCCCCCTCCTCACTGCTGGAACTTCGAAATCCCCTGGCTCCACTCCATTGCCAGAACTCTGAGACTCCCTGGCCCCCTGCATCCCTGCCCCCCTGTGGTCAGAGGAGCCCCAAGCCAGCTGAAGCCCTGAGCCCCCTGTAACCTGCTCAGAGGAGCCCTGGGCTGGCCGGAGCCCCCACAGCCACGCCTCACCTCTGCAGACCCCATGCCCCCCCCCCTCAAAAAATCAAAAGCTCTTCTCTTCTTCTGGAAGAATCTGAGCTTTTGCTATGCCCCATGCAGGTTCCGGAATCCAGGGAGAAAATGCTGAGGAACCCAGGAAGCTGAACTGCACATACTGCCTCCTCAGTCACCCCGGAACCTGCATAGGGCATAATAAAAAGCAAACATTTCCCCCCCTTAACCCACAATCAGGGTCCTGCGGCAGCGCTAGACCTATTATACCTGGTGTATCATATCTGTCACCCATGATTTTGGGTACATTTTTCAAGCCCTGTGAAATCTTGCCCATCAGAATGGGAGATGGCATTAAAACAAACTGTTGTGTGTAAAAGCTCATTTAAGAGAATGGCAGTACAGTAAAACCTCCATTTAACGGACTAATTCGGGCGAGGGGGTGTCTGTTAAATCAAAAAGTCCGTTATTTAATAATAATTAAAAAAACCGAGCTGTCGGAGCAGCAGCCCGACTGCCACAGGGTTGGGGCGGCAGCTACGCAGCCCGCCCGTTGCTGGGACCCAGGCAGCAGCCGGGAACTGTCAGCCAGCCCGGCCGGGTCCCGGCTGCCGGGAGCCGTCAGCCAGCCTGCCCGGGTCCCGGCTGCTGGGACCCGGGCGGCAGCCGGGAACCGTCAGCCAGCCCGCCCGCTGGCGGGACTCGGGCGGGACCCGGCAGCCAGCCCGCCCGCTGCCTGGACCCAGGCGGCAGCCGGGAGCTGGCAGCCAGCCCGCGAGAAATGGATTTCGGATGCATCAGACTTGCTCAGAAATTTTGTCCGTTGCATCCGAAGTCCGTTAAATCGAGGTCCGTTAAATCGAGGGTTTACTGTAACTATAAATTTAAGCCGACACCCTTATAATTTATTATGAGCACCAAACATCACAGCATGATTTAGGAGGATGCTAATGCTATGAAAATTTGCTAACCATTCTCAGTAGCTTAATTTTGAAATTAACACACTAGCCTTTTAAAACCATAAGAATGGCAATACCGGGTCAGACCAAATTCCATCTAGCGCAGTATCTTGTCTTTCGATAGTGGCCAATGCCAGGTGCCCCAGAGGAAATGAACAGTACAGGTAATCCTCAAGTGATCCTACCCCGGTTGCCATTTTTGCGTATGTCTACACTAGAATTAAAGACCTTTGGCATGGCCATGGCTGGCCTGGCTCAGCTGATTCTGGCTTGGGCTGCAGAGTTAAAAATTGCTGTGTAGATGTATGGGTTTGGGCTGGAGTCCTGGCTCTGAGACCCCCTCCTCCCTACCTCATGGGATCCCAGAGCTTGAGGTCCAGCCCAACACAGCAATTTTACATCCTTGCAGCCCGAGCCTGAGTCAGCTGAACCAAGTCATCCCCGGGTCTTTAACTGCTGTGTAGATGTACTCTTTTTGGGTAGTCAATCTTGTCCCCAGTGGATATGGATTTTCCTTCCCCCCGAGCTGAAAATGCCCATCACAATGACCTGTCTTTTGATAGTTTCTGTGGAGAAGCCAGAAACTACTCCCTCCCTCCCACCTGGAAGAGGTGACCCCTCTCTACCTCAAGGCTGTGGCAGTCAATGATGGGGCAGAACACACTGCAACTACTCATATTGTAACTCGTTGGTTCTCAAACTGGGGGTCGGGACCCCTTGAGGGGTCGCGACCCGATTATGTGGGGGTCGCGAGCCCCTGCTGCCGGCAGCCGGCCCCGATCCTAACCCCTGCCGGCAGAGTCCTGAGCCCGACCCGGCCCCTGCAGCAGCGGGCTGCCGGCGGCGTCCCAAGCCCCGGCCCCTGCTGCACCGGCAGAGGAAGGCGGGGCAGCAGAGAGCCCTCTCCCCTACCTCCCCTCTGGCAGAGTCAGAGTCAGGGGAAGGTGGACTGTGTCCTCTGGCTGGAGAGCTCTCTGCCGCCCAGGGCATGCTGCAGGGGCGGGGGCCCACCATGCAGCCAGCGCCACGGCAGAGAGCCCCCCCTCGCAACCTGGCTCCGGCTGCTCCCTCCCCCCACGCCTCCCCCATGGGTCCCCCAGCCTCCGCTTGCTGCCCCCTTAGACCTTCTGCAGACAGGGGCAGTCAGAAGCCTCCCTTCTCTTCCCTGCAGCAACATGTTGCCTCCCTGCAGCAACTGCCGCCACTGGGTCCTAGTGCCCGTCAACTTGCACTGTCAGTGACAGGGGTGAGTGAGTTTGCTGCTGGGGGAGCAGGAAAGGGGGGGCCCTGCCCCAGAGCTTGCTGCTGTTGGCAGGGAAAGGGATGGGGGAAGTCCTCCTCTCTGGCTCCAGTCCCAGAGCAGCCTGCCTGCACCCGTCCCAAACTCATCCCCAGGCCTGCCCCACCCCAGAGCCCACACCCCAGCAAAAGCTTACCCCACCGCACCCCAACCCTCTACTCAGGCCCTGAGCCACTCCAGCACCCCAAACCCCTCATCTCCAGCCCCAGCCAGAGCCCGCCTCCCACATCCCAACCCTCTGCCCTAGCCCTGAGCCCCTCCAACACCCCAACCACTTTATCCCCAGTCCCAGCCAGAGCCCCTCCATACCCCAACCCTCTGCCCCATGCTACATTACATTATCCAATATTCATTTAAAAAATTTATAATAAGCAATGCTCTGGGAAAAGGGGAGAGGGGGGATGCAAGGTAAAATTTTTGCCTAGGGTGCCAAAAAATCCTTGCACCCCCCATTGCTCCTCTCCCCCTCCCCTCCCCCCGCCCCCGCTTGCCCAATGTGTCCTGATATTTTGCTCTTGCGATCTGGTCATCCTACCCAAGCCCCAGCCCCGGCCCCAGCCCCTGCCGCAGCGGGCTGCTGGCGACCCAAGCCCCAGGCCCTGCCATGGCGGGCTGCCGGCGGCACCCCGGGCCCTGTCCCCCGTCCCGGGGGGGGGTGCTGGCACCCGCCCCTGCCCTGGGGGGCTGGCACCCCTACACCCATACCCCCCCAGCTCAGCCCCTGCCCCGGAGGGTGCTGGCACCCTCCCCCAGCCAGGCACATGCCCCACCTCCGCCCCCCAAGGGGGGTCACGCTTAGAGTCCTGGTGTCCGAAAGGGGTCACAAACAGAAAAATATGAGAACCACTGTTCTGATGATAAAAAGACGTCAGGCTCCAGAGACATCAGGCCAACACCTCTCATTATAAGTAAAATTAGTGCTAGGTTGTTGTAAGGGAGGATAATTTTGGGGAGAGGAGCATCTTTACAGGATGCCAAATTTTCATCATATTTCAGATTTATCTCTCTCATTTAGCAGTGCTGTTCCCTCTCTGCATTATGCTGACAGCCCCAGTTTAACGATGATAGGTGGGAGTCAGCACCAGCACCATATAGTGATACAGAAAATTACAAATGAATTGCCAATTTCCTTCTACTCTACAATAGTGTTTGCTGGTAAATATCAGTTGAAACCAGAAAGCTTTGACTGCAATGTCTACTTCTCCAACTGCATGAATAAAAACACCCCCGTGCTAGAACCAGCCTCTCCCATCACAACACCACTACCAGATAGATTTATAAGGCAAAAAGTAAGTCCTGTTTGTAGCCTAGCAACTGAAGCTATAGTCTGTGTTAAACGGATAGGGCCTGCTGCTGAGGCAGACTCCTCAATGCAGCAGCCATCTTTGGTGTGTAACTTAAAGGGAGATTTCATCATTCTGCACTGAAGCCACTTCCAGATGTGGAGGTTTGCAGCAGCAGCCAGCTCAGTAGCGTGCTTTCAATTTACAACCTCTCCTCTGATCCCTGCCACCCCCGAATCCCACGTGGGCATTCACCACGCATTTCTCCCCTATTTTTTTCCAAACAGCTTCCTTGCTAAGGAATAGTTATTTCAATCTCTATTTCCTCCCCAAAGGCAATTGCTGCAAACTTGCCTCCTCTGGAGGGCTAATGCGTTTTCTTCCCCTTATCTGTCTCAACAGGAAACTGAAGCAGGGGTTATTTCTTTTTATCTAGACACTCATATGGTACTTTCCCCCAATATAATACATCTTTTTCTGAAAGGACTGAAACTAAGGAGGCATTTGGGGGGGGGAGACATATTTATACCTAGGCACAGTAAAGATCCTCAATGCCCTCACATCCCTCCCCAAACCGGGTGCATTCGTCAAGTCACACGCGTGTATAGGACAGGTGGGCTCCTCTGTCCTGGCCTATGAACCCTGCAGGACACGGGCCAAGCACAGATACCCCCCCTCGCTCTGCAATGTCATGCCTGTGTATTAACTGGAGGAGGGTCATTCTGGAGGGAGTTTGCTGCATTAGGGGATGACCCCCAGGCCTCCCGCTTGCACGGGGGTGGGGGGGACGGACTCTGCAGAAGGACCTAACCCCCGGGGGAAGCTGCCACCCAGGCACCGGTCTTTTGGGGATGCGATTGCCCGGGACGGGGCTCGCTGCAGTGGGGGCTGCCCGGCAGAGGAGCCCCCGCCCCCAGTACCCGCGCGGGGAGGGGGCTGCGGCAGGGAGCTTAACCCCCCTCCGCGGGGAGGCCACCCCGGGGATGGGGAGGGCAGGTGGCGTTAACCCTTGCGGGGTTCCCGCTGTCGCGTACTCACAGCGCCCGCCGCTCCGCACAGCCCGCCGCCGGAAGAGAGTCAGCCAGCGCCGGGCAGGCGGGAGCGGGAGGCGGGCGCCGGGCCCGGCCCGCCGAGGGGAGGAGACGAGCCGAGCTGGGGAGGGGGCAGCACCCGGTGGAGACGAGGGAGGGAGAGATGGGGCGGGGGGCCAGCAAGGCCGGAGCCGTGGGGGGGGGGGGAATAATTGGTATTAGCCGTAGCTTGTTATTTCCGGGGCCCGTCCCTTTTGTAACGAGCCCCCTTTGTAGCCCCTGGGGGGGGGGGCATCGCCCTCCCCCAGTTCCCGGCGCCGCCCCAAGCCCAGTGGAGATGCTGATGCAACAACACGGTCCCTGTTGTGTTCGGGTTCCGCGCCCCACCAGGGAGCTGGCACAACGTGCATGGTGGGGTGCTGAGAACCATTGAACCAAACTGTTACCCCTGTGTATGATGGAAAACGCCTCACGCCCCCCCAGCACCTAGGCTGCCCTTGATGTTAAGTAGTCTGCGAGTCCTGGGATGCAAAGGGCAAGGAGGGACATCAGGACAGTTTAGATAGGCCAGCGTTCACCTTGTGGCAGCCCTGTCAGCGGAACAATTACAGGCTCGCTGATTTCAGTTTAAAATATCACTTGGCATGTGATATCCCAGCAGCTTCATGTGTAACGTTCATCCAAGGGTACTCCCACTTGTGAGACACTGTGGAGAGATTTGTCTAAAGCCTGCTGTAGTTCGGTTCCCTGAAACCAGCAGCCTCTGGGCACAGTGAACCACCAACTTGCAGGTGTCTGCAGACCTCACCCTCTTGCAGGCTAGTGACAGACATATATCAACATCCCAGCCTAGGGTGACCAGATGGGAAGAGTGAAATATCAGGACACACTCCGCGAGCGGGGCACAAGCAGGGGGGGGGGGCATGACATTTTACCTGAATATGGGACATTTTACCTGAATATGGGACAAATGGTGTCCCAATTAGCACCTCAAACAGATGTACATGGCTAGGTGCAATCCCTGCTTGACAATGTGGGTGAGTGAACTGGGCAGCAGCTTAGCAGTGCTCAGCCCCAGCCTGCTTTGGGTAGAATCAGCATGTGCAGAGCAGGTGCCTCCTTTCCTTGGCTCTGCCATGAGCAAGGTGGACTGGTCTGCACACACTCTGCTGGGGAGGAGGATGCAGCCTCTGACACTTACCTATGTCCGGAGACTTCCCCCCAATACATGCACAGTGTTGTTCACACCACCCCTCCTACGCTCCCCCGCCTGTAGATAAATCTCTGCATTATGCATTTTTGTTTAACTTTTATATGACTTTTGTATTATGCCTTTTCATATAACCTTGTTTTAGAAACTCTGTATTGAACTTTGGTAATATGTTATAGCCCCTAAGGTAGTATAATTAAGATAAAAGAAAAATGTCTCTGCTAGGAGTAGAATAAGATCTTCCCCTCCACTTTATAATCAAGTGCCCTGTTAAATGAATGAGATGTGAATGAGGAGGCATGGAAGGCAGGCACCTCCAGACAGTGCAAGGGTTGGAGAGGGGAAGAGAGACAGATCAAGGACAATCAAACTTGTCAAGTGGGCTGACTAAGAGCAGACATAACCCTCAGGAGTTAACAGCAGCACCAGACCAGAGAGAAGCAGCAAAAAGGAGCAATGGACACAGACCCAGATTTGCAGGAGAGGGAAGCTGCTATAAAAGTGAGGTGTCTTGCAGAGGACGGACCCCTTCCTTCCTGGGGCAAGGATAGTGAACTTGGCAAAAAATTTACCTTGCGCCTCCGCCCTGCCCCCCATTCCCTTTTCATGGAGCACTGCTTATTTTAAAACTTTTTAAAATGAATATTGCATAAGGTAGCATTGTATAGTAGAATGAATATATGTTTGGTTTGAAATTTTATTAATTTCATTTAGTTTATATATTTAATGAAAATAAATGAATAATTTGATAGTCTTGATATGGTTGTTATTTTTATTTTGAGCCCTCCACCAGACATCCTCCACACCAACCCTCACAGCCCAGCACCCCACACACCTCCCAAACACTCATCCACACTTGACCCTGCCCCCCTTCCCTGGCCACACTCACCAGCTCTGGAGGTCTCTGGCTCCTAGGGTGAGAGTTAGAGAGTAGCAAGGGGGACTCTTCAGCCAAAAGCACTACCTCCATGGCTCCCATTGGGAGCTGGAGCAGGGGGGCTTGCAGGTAATCACTGCTGCATGCAACAAGGCTCCCCTCCCCCAAACGCCAGAGGGACCTGTCACCTGCCAGGGGCCAAGGTAGGGAGTCCCGGGCTGGGGGTGCTTACCTGGGGTGGCTGTCCTGTCCTGGGGAGTATCTGACAAGCAGGCAGGTTCATTCGTCTGCTCCTTTCCTGTAGCTGCTCCTGGGATCCAGTGAGGTGGGGGATGAGGGGGGTGGCTGGGGCCAGCCAGGAAGTATCCAGCACGGCGACTGGATCTGGGTTGGGGAGGTGGGGGGGGGGTCTCTTCCCCCACCCTCTTCTGCTGGCGCCTGCACCATGTATGCCCCACAGCCAGCAGGAAGGTGAGAGACCATCACCTCCTGGGGTGTGGGGCCATTATGGACTCAGCGGGGGGGGAGGGGGCGCAGGAGCAGGCTGTGGTAGATGGAGGCTCTCTGTCTCGCCGCGGGGGGGGGAGTGGGCTCTCTGCCCTCCCCCCCCCTTACAGGCAGCATGCTTCTGAGGCAGGGCAGAGAGAGCTCTCCTGAGCTGGCCGTTGCTGCTGCCAGTCCACCTACCGCTACCCCTGAAATGCTGTGCTGTCTCTGCGGGGGGAAGGGGGGCGGCAGGTGCCGAGGAGGGGAGCAGTGGGCTGGGCTGGGCTGCCCCCTCACCCCCCTGCCCCCTCACCCCTCCCTCTGCCTGCGGGGTTGTGTGGGAGGGTCCTCCCCCATCTCTGCCAGCCGGAGAGGTGGACTAGGATTTAGGAGAAGTAAGCTCTATTCATGACTCTCCCACTGTAATCCTGGACAAGTCATGTCACCTGTTTGTGCCTCAGTTTCCCCCTCTCTAAAAGGGGGGAAATTATGTTGATACCCTTTGTGAAGGACTTTAAGATCTACTCATGACAAGCACTATATAAGAACTAGGTATTATTGAGATGAATTAATATTTTAATGCCGCTTGAATATTAAAAAGGCTACTTATATAATTCTCATTATGGAATGGAGTGATGCTTCTTGACCAGGAAGTCATTCAGATCTATTGAATGGTGATCCTTGAAGTATATATATGTTCTAGTGTACCCACCCACAAAGAGCAAATACAAATAAATAATAATACAAGAGCCCCATAGTTGGGGGCTGCAAATGGTATTTTCTGAATTAAGACAACCCTCACTCCAGGTCGGGTAAAACTTGCAGTCCCCTCACCCCACAAATTCTTGTTGCTAATGAGGTCCCAGGGGAAATCAGATGTCAATTGAGTCCATTGATTTCTATGGAGTTAGACCAGGGATGAATGTAGTCTTCTTTGTATTGCTACAGAACGTGTTTCTTGACTATCAGAAGCAAAATCTTCCCTTCACTCCTTAGAATACCAAAGATCTCTGCTTTTACACAGCTCTCCCCTCTGCAAAAAACCATAACAACCCTGCCTCCCAATATTATATTTTTTATCGTATTAATAATCACAGATACCTTAAGAAATTAGACTATTTATATCATGGATTGGGATTAAGAAATCTGATTAATATTTCTAATTTATTATTGACACTTCACTTGAGAAAATCTAAGTGTCTACCGGTAACTGCTGCATAGTACATTATGGCTCGCTATTAACATATATATCCTGTAAGGGGCACTGCAGGACTAGGTTATCAGCAGCACAAAGTCATATACATTATACAACATATCGAAACAGGCTAAAGGCAAAGTCTAGGATATTATGTCAGGTTTTTCTGATCTTTGTGAAAGGTGGGTATGGAGCAGTTGGGAAATGAAGTGTGCTTACCACTCTGAAGAGATGTGGATGGCATTAGAACAGGAGTTGGCAAATTACAGCCTGCGGGCTAATTCTGTCCAGCCTCTCAAGTAGGATGACTAGATGTCCCGATTTTATAGGGACAGTCCCGATTTTGGGGTCTTTTTCTTATATAGGTTCCTATTACCCCCACCTTGTGTCCTGATTTTTCACATTTCCAGTCTGGTCACCCTACCCTTAAGCTCCTGGCTGGGGAGGCTAGCTCCTCCCCCTTTCCCCACTGTTCCCCTCCCCCTGCAGACTCAACGCGCCACGTGAGCAGCGCTCTGGGGGGATGAGGGGGGTGGGGCTGTGTGCTCCAGCAGATGAGCACGGCAGCGTGTCTGGCTCCAGGCCAGACACTCTGTTCTGAGCGGCATGGTAAGGGGGCCAGGGGCGGGGGGTTGGATAAGGGCCAGATGGTCTTGGGGGCGGTCAGAGGATGGGGGGTTGGATAGGGCGTGGGGATCCCGGAGGGCCTGTCGGGGTGGGGGTGTGGCTAGGGGTTGGGGCAGTCAGGGAACAGGAGACAGAGGGGTTGGATGGGGGTGAGGTCCTGGGGGGTGATTAGCGGCAGGGAGGTCTCTGGAGGGAGTAGTCAGGGGACAAGGAGGGGGGGCAGGGTTGGATGGGTTGGAGGTTCTGAGGGGGGCGGGAAGTGGGTCAGATAGGGGACAAGGCCAGGCTGTTTGGGGAGGCACAGCCTTCCCTACCCGGTCCTCCATAAAATTTTGACCCAAATTTGGACCCCGATGTGACCCAAAAAGTTTGCCTACCTTGCATTAGAAAGTATTGAAATGCTGACTCTTCTCGAAGGTGAGTGTTATGGTCTGGTGCTTTATACTGATTTGTCCCTTTTCAGAGATTTGCCAGAAGGCCTCACAGAGGCTCCTTGGAGCAATCCATTAATATTCAGGTAAAGGGAAGGTTGGGGATGATTCTCTCGTGGGTGATACAATCTTCCTCTCTGTGGATGCTGCTAAGTTACACCTGCCAGACAAGATATTTATCTCAGTAGCAAAGACATTAAAGGCACAGTTCCTAATACCACATCTTCCCTTTCAACACAAAACTTAATAAAAATAACACTTAACACAACACTATCATAACACACAAGGACAAACACTTATAACCAAACTCATAACTACCACTTACTAACAATGTTCAATTAGTCTCTGAGTTGCCCTGAACTGTCATGTGGACCCACAGAACATCGGCTGTGAGGAGGAGGCAAGTCCCCTTGTTCTGGTTGTTCCATGTCCTGGTGCTCCATTGTCTCAAATCTATGCTGGTTGTTGCCTGCTGAAACCTCAGAGGCAAAATGACAGACTAAGTGCTCCTTTATCTCCATGCCTTCTGGGATTTGGAGAAGGTGTTGTCGCCTATTCTTCAGTAGTACATGTCCATCTGGGCTGACAACTCCATATGATCACAAATCAACCTCCTGTGACACAATGCTGTTTGTAATCGTTCTGTCCCATCACAGAGATTTTCATGACATGGTGGCAGCTCCCAGGCCCTCAAATCAGACCGAGTTTCTTGTTTTTCTTTATCTGTTTCTCTACAAATCTGCAAGTTCTCAGTGACTCTGACATCCATTTCTAATAGTGCAGGCGTTCTGTTTTCTTGTGAACAGAGTGTCAGCAGGTGACAAACTGCTTCGTTGATGCCATTCTGTAATTAATAGTGCTAAATACAGATCAGAGAATGACTTCCAAGTGATTTTTCAGTAGGCACTTAATTGTTTTGACACTTCTCCACCAACCCATTGGATTGCAGATAATGGGAACTAGTGGTTATATGCCTAAATCTGTACTTCACTGCAAATTGCTTAAACTTATGCCTGTTAAACTATGGCCCATTGCCAAACATTACGATGTCAGGTATACCCTCCCTAGCAAAAATAGATTTGGTATGCACAATCACCTATTTAGCTGTAGTAACGTCTAGTAAGGCTATCCTGGGGAAGTGAGAACAACAATCTAGGACAAGTACATAGTTTATTCCACACAGCATAAACAAATCTATGCCTACTTTGCTCCAGAGGGCTAATTTTTCCTGTCACCAACATCAGCACTTTTGCTTGACTTGGCCTGTATTTTTGGTATATGCAACAAGACTTAACAGTGTCCTCAGTGTCGCTGTTCATTTGACAGTAAAATGTATCTGGCCCTTCTTTTAACTTTTTCAATCCCTAAACAATTTTCATAGGTCCCTTTTATTCTCAGTATATCATATGGTGTTCAGTGATCACTCAGTGGTTTAAGGTGCTTGCAAGAGATCTGCTTTATTCTGAGTCTGGTTCCAGCTGGTTGTGCATAACAAGAACTTCCCAGCACCCCATGCAGACTCTCCATCTAGGAAGCTCAGCCCACCTCCAGAACCACACCTAGATGAATCACTGGTGTCATCTGGTAAGCCAATATATATGTTCCATTATCCTTTGAGGATCAAACATTGCTGATTGCAAATGGTTTCCTGCTGAGTCTTTTCACTGGTTTACAGCAATCTCAAATACAGAAAGTACCTCACTATGGTTTTCTATGCAAGGCACTGTAATGGTTTTCTTACTTCTGGTTATTCTGAAATTCCCTTTTTGAGAACATGTATGCCCTACATTGGGGCCTTTTCTTGCAGACCTTACTCATGCAATTATTTCCATTGAAGTCAATGGGATTACTCACCCAAGAAAAGTGTACACCAGTGGTTCTCAACTGGGGGTCCGTGAGCCCTTTAAGGAGTGCGTGGAAGCTGATCCTCTGACTGGTGGTGGCCTGGATTGGGCAGGCGTGGCATTCCCCCATCTGCTGCTGGTGTCTGCTCCTCAGCACACAGCCCCCTTTGACTGCTCATGCAGCCAGTAAGAGTCACCTGGGTTGGGGGACCCAGCTCTGGGGCCGGCAGAGCCCTCGGGAACAGCCACCACAGGGGGAGCCCTCCTGGCACACTACCCCTAGCTATGCCTCTGCCTGCACCCTGAGCTACACCCCTGCCCATGCACAACCCCATGCTATCCCCTGCCTGAACTCTGAGTGGTTTTCAAACTTTTTGAGCTGAGTCCCGCTTTGAGGTATATTTTTTTGGTTGTGAGCCCCCACAACCCAGATAGGTTGGATGACATGCCGAGGTGACTCAGGGGGTGGAGGTGGTGATCCCTTCCTGGACCCCGCTGTGAAGAGCTGGCCTGAGCCCTGTCTGTCCTTTCCCTCCACCATATTAAACGTCAAACTAGCCTAGGTCCAAGGGTCCCCCCAGCTCAGAGCCCCGAGTCCCCTCCACTCCTGCTGGGCCCTGGAGTTTTTATAACATGCTGAGGGGGCCTCAGCAAGAAAAAGGTTGAGATCCCCTGGGCTACATGATCAAGCCCATGTCTGATAATTTAAAAGCTAATAGATGGGAGATATATGTTAGAAGTTTGATGCTTTGAAGAAATGGACAAATTACGCAAATTAACCGTGATACAATAGCATACACTGTAATACAATAGTGATTACACTGCTTAGAGAAAGACAATATTTAAATATTACTTTCTACAGGGCTGACCATCCTGTATGTGTTCGCTGAAATTGTTTGGGACACAATAAAGCTGCCCATTGGCTTTTGAGTCCTAATCACTCCAGGATATGATTAAAAAGCACTGAAACACACACATGGGGATTGCCAACAAATCATCCCTGTACCATATGCTTTTCAATAAGCCTTGAAAAAGTGTTGTTCCAACTAAGGCTGGACTCCCCAGGGAGGTACTGAACTCTTGTAGGAGGAGGCACACAAGCCCAAGGAAAATTGAAAAAAGTGTGGGGGGTTTTTTGCTTTCTGGTTGGAACATTTTCACTAAGGCACTGAACAAGCGGGAATGAATAAATCAACAAGAGAGGACTTCACTGCTGAAGCTGCATGGTTGAGATATATAACCTGCCTCCCATCTCCTTTGAAGATTACATCATGGGAGGGCAGATTTCAATTCTGATGAGGGTTCTTTTATAGTTAGGGTATCCTGAGTATATGGGGAAAGTTTCCCCAAGCTCCATTTGTATACTACTGTGGATATAAAAATATGTACCTAAAGAAGGAGATGCAGTGATAAAGTTAAGAGACACTGACTTATAGATAGTAAAAAGTAACCAAAATCAATAGCTAAGTGACATAATATATATATATTTGAAATTTTAATTTAATATTTAAATTTTCACAACACATATCATATTGAGCATCACAATTTTCTCAATTTATGGACATCCTTGAAAATGACATGTTAAAATGCAGTGTGAGAACCTCATTCATTATTATTTCCTTGAAGGGTTACTCTCATCCCTGCTTGGAGCTTTTTCTATAGTTGACGGATAGCCATTTTGTTCTTCTTCCGTAGCAATGCACAGAAAGTAAAAGTTCAAGGTGGCTGAAGCTGAGCCAGAAACCATCTGTGAGTGGGCAGACAAAAAACTATTAGAGACTGTCTGTAGAGTGTGATTCATTCTGGGGGTTAGAAGGTGCCTGGGGGTGGCGAGGGAGAGGGAAATTGCCCAGGATATTCTTACTCATTTGAGTTTGGAAGGTAGAAGAATTAAATAAGAGGACATCAGAATAGTTTGGGACAGAGCTGGTTGAATTTTTCTTTACCAAAACTTTTTCCTGTCAAAAAATATGGTTTCATCAAAATTGGAATTTTCTCCAGGAAAATATTGCTTTTGATGCTCTTCTACCTCCTCCTCTGTCCAAATCAGGAGACTCTAAATGAACAATTTCGTTTCAAATAGACATTGTGAAATGAAACTTTTATTTTTCATTTGCAAGTGTCTATTTAAAACGAGAGATTTCATTTCAACAAACCACAATGTTTTCTTTAAATTGGAAATGTCAAAATTTTCCATTTTGATCTGATTTGAAACGTTTCAGATTTTTTTTGGTTTTATGAAAATGTTTTGATATTTTAACATTTTGCCTAGATTTCGAATGGAAACTAATTTTGAAATGTCAACATTTCCCCTGTACAGGATAATTCATTTTTCAAACAGCTCGAATGTGTGTGCTGTTGGCATGTTTGCAGGGCAGCTGAAAATTTGACCCCTAATCAGTAACCCGTGGTCTCTTTTTTCCTATGACTGCAAGGTGAAGACAAAAATGATCCCTTGTAGATTGTTGCTGTTGAATGCAAACCAAACATTAGTTTTATTAGTCTACCAAGGAAGATACACAAAGTAAGAAATAGTATGCTAATGTGCATTTATTTTGATTTCAGGAGCAGCACAGTTTGCACACAGGTAAAAAGGAACAACAAAGATCTGCCCATCTCCTCTCAAAATGGCTGACCTGACCCTTCTCCAAGATACCAAAGACTCCCGAATAAGAATAAATAAATAAAAGGATATTGAGTATGTATAAAATTGTAACAAGAACTCCTAACGAAGAATCCCACAAAATGGGTATTAACCCATGAAAGCTTATGCTTCAATACTTTAGTTAGTCTTTAAGATGCCACAGGACTCTTTGTAACTTTTGCAATTCCAGGCTACCTCTCTGATTCAAGAACTCGTAAGTGGCATAAATTGTGGCTGTAGCATGGGTTATAGACTCCTTTTATTCCTTGGAGGTCTCCCTTCCAAGTATTCGCCAGGCCCTATCTTACTTAAACTACAAGCTCTGATAAGGTTACAACCCTCAGGAGTCAGCTGCTGCTGCTATCAGAGATAACCAGAAAGCCTAGAGCATTAGTTTGCCAGCCATCCAATTAATTCACCAGGCCCTCTCCAGTTTAATTCTAAAAGTCATTAAGGTAAAGTCTGTTTACACAATTTGTTCTGAAGCATCCAGACAGTGTCCTCTGATTTCCAAAATTTATTATGACTCCTATAATTTATTCATCCCAGCGTGCACGTATATATATTTAGTATCAAAATGAAGATTGAGCAGTGGTCTTCCTGAGTAGGATGTCCAGCACTTTAGAACATATATATACTTCAAGGATCACCATTCAATAGATCTGAATGACTTCCTGGTCAAGAAGCATCACTCCATTCCATAATGAGAATTATATAAGTAGCCTTTTTAATATTCAAACGGCATTAAAATATTAATTCATCTCAATAATACCTAGTTCTTATATAGTGCTTGTCATGAGTAGATCTTAAAGTCCTTCACAAAGGGTATCAACATAATTTCCCCCCTTTTAGAGAGGGGGAAACTGAGGCACAAACAGTTGACATGACTTGCCCAGGATTACAGTGGGAGAGTCATGAATAGAGCTTACTTCTCCTAAGTCCTAGTCCAGTTCTTTGTCTGCTAGACCAGCAGTTCTTAACATGGGTTTGGGGCCCTCTGGGGGGGCTACAAGGAGGTATCAGGAGGTCCTCAAGCAGGGCCAACATTAGACTTCCTGGGCCCAGGGCAGAAAGTCAAAGCCCCACTGCATGGGGCTGAAGCCCGGGACCCCGAGCCTCACCACCCAGGGCTGAAGCCAAAACCTGAGCCATGTAGTTTCTTGGGGGTCCCAAGAAATTGCTCTGCTTGCGATCCCCCCCCCCCCCAATGCCGGCTTTGGCTTTTATATGCAGAAAACCAGTTGTTGGGGCACAGGTGGGCCATGGAGTTTTTATAGCATATTGGTGTGGGCCTCAGCAAGAAAAAGGTGGAACTCCTATGCTAGACTACACAACCTCCCTATTTAACACTCACTCTTTAGCAGCATTGTGTACAGTTCCCAGCACCAAAGTGTTCGAGTGACTAAACGTCTTTGTGTAGCAGTTCAAAGAATTTACAGATAGGGAGAGCGAGAAAGAGAGGTTTGACATGTCCAAGGCCGAACTAGGAGTCAGTGCCAGCGTCAGAATACAGCAGTGTCTGGCTCCCAGTACTATGGTGAGGCCACTAGGTTATAGCTCCTAGAGTACTTGGGACTGTCAACACACATTGTAAGATGTGCAGGCAATAGTGAATATTAGAAGGTTCAACATCATGACCGATCAGAGTTGACATACCTAAATCAGCTAAGGAATTCAAACATTAACAACAACTTTCTTAGCTCCAAACCAAATGTTTCTCAACATGTCACATTGATGTCTCCTCATTGAAGATGACAGGTCTGAACTTTCAAATGCAAATAATTATAGAGTCATGTGAGCAAATAAAGAAATAGTAACACTTTAAATAAACAAGATAAAAAAATAAAACTTTTACTGCTGAGAAATTCTAAAGCAAGATGTCATGGGTGAAAATGAGCATGTGAAATTTCAGCCCCAAAGACTTATGTTTGGTAAGTTTAAAGGCATGAAAAATAGGAATCAGCCTGGAATGTCCATTGAACCTTTAAATATGGCCTCTACTGAGATCCCATAATATACTATAGCTTGGAAAAGGCCCAGCCCTTTTATATGATCCGTCTCCCATCTGTTATCCCTCACCAATCCACTCTGAGACATTCAACATGTTTATCTTTTAGCTAAAAGTAGTGGAAGGCTTTGATTATTTTAAAACTACCAGAGTAAAATGTGATTTTACTGCTCATGGAATGGGTGAAATTGATAGCCCTGGGGAGTAATATTCTCTATTTATCTACTATACACATCTAGAATAGGCAGCGGAAAACGTCATTCCATTCCTTCACCACATTGTCTCAAACTGATCTGGAGGCATCACTTCTAGGGATGAGAGAGGCACTCCAGCTGATCCTTTGCCTCTCTGTTGAGACTTCTAGTCCGTGTGCTAATCAGAATTCACCCTCAGAATTCAGGAAGTAAAACGGTGACTCAAAGCTTTGCCCTCCACTTCGGTCCAATATTCAGTGCAGGAATGGAGAAACAGAAAACCAGGTAAGATCATTATGTCTATATCAAATCACCATATACCATTGTAGGAACACTAGCAGGTCAAATTTGATCCCAAATTCTGGTTCTAAAACCCCCACATTTTTACAATACAGTACTTCTAACAAATAGAATTGGCATTTTGACTTAAAAATAAAGGGGGGGGGGACTTAAAACAAACAAACAAACAAGCATTCCCTTTTGTGTTTGAAAACAAAATACTGGAACATTTTGCCAGTGCCATATACCAAGGAAATGAGACTGACTGTAACCTGAAATTGAATTAGGATGACCAGATGTCCCAATTTTATAGAGACAGTCCCGATTTTGGGGTCTTTTTCTTATATAGGCTCCTATTACCTTCCACTCCTGACCTAATTTTTCACACTTGCTGTCTGGTCACCCTAAATTCAATTGACCAACCTATTTTCATGGCTCAAATTTAGAGAAATGCAAAAAATGTAAACATCCATTCCAAACAATGAAAAATCAAGTAGATGGTGTCAGATTTAACAATCTGAATTATTAGCAACATTGTTAAAGAAAACTGCTCTGAATGTGTCTGATTTTTTAGCCTGAAAATGCCTTTCTTTAAAAACAAAGCCAATTGTACTCCTCATAGCTGCAGAGGATCTAGCCAGTGTGTCCTTAGAGTGGTATAAATACAAAAAAGACATTTAGGTTTTATAAGGTTGCCATAGCTGAATATAAACATGCCATAAAAACATGACCTTGTGCCGTTACAACTAAGTGGGGAAATGAGCACAAGACAGTTTTGCGACATTAGAGGACACTGGCCCTGAGACGGATTTTGAGAAATCTACGATGAATCGCAGATAACATTTCCACACAAGGAAAGCATCACCCTTCAGTGACAGCTCTGCTAGTACCACTTGCAGCAAACAATTCACTTAGCAATAAAGGGCAGACAAGGAATTAAGAGTATCAAAACAGACTGGGACTAGATGAATTTGGGATCAGAATGAGGCAATGATCTCACCTGACATGGCAAGTGTCAAAATCATCACTGGCTCCACTGCAGTGAAGGCTGTGGTTGGAATGGAAATCCTAATGAAGAGAGGAAAAAAGGATCTGGGATTTTTTTTTAAAGGTCAGAACACTGGGTTAATTCTTTAATTTTCACCTGGACTTCCAATTGAGGCAGAAGGAACCTTTGTTTAATGTCTCAAAGACAGCGCTCTAGCTCTGTTTGTTTATGTGTTTTACACCTTGTTGTGAACACCATCAGGCTCATATTGATTTGTTCTAGCAAAGAGGCCCACAGCCATATTGCTGCTTCCATGAATACTCTAGTTCCAGGACCTGATGGTCAGAACCTGGGCCTATACAGCTGTGTCATCTCTATGGAGCACAGTGGTCTTGGGGGATCATGAAGGGTAAGTTGGTCTCTGAGGTAGCAAGTTCCCAGACAATATAGAATGCCTTGTAAATTAGAATCAGTGTGGAGCATAGGTGTGGTGTGACCTTGTTTGCTAATGAGGTATGATGTTGAGTGTTATACCAGCTTCAACCCCCTCCTCCCCCCCCTGTTTTTTTTTGGTGGGGTTGTACCCAACTCTTAGTATGAAATTAGGCTGAATGTATAGAAGTCAATTTTTCGGAAGATAAATTATACAGTCGATTGTGTGTGTTCCCACTAAGTGCGTTAAGTCGGTGGAGTGCGTCCACGGTACCGTGGCTAGCATCGACTCTCGGAGCAGTACATTGTGTGTAGTTATCCCATAGTACCCACAGTCTCCGCTGTCCATTGGCATTCCATTTTTTGAATGGAGTTCTGCCTGCACAGATTCTTCTCCCCATACTGCGATCAGATGCAGTACCTCCCGTTCGGTCCATGCTGGAGCTCTTTTGCAATTATGGGACTTCAGGAAATGAAATTCAAATGTTCCTGGGGCTTTTCCTGACTACCTGGATAGTGCATCCGAGTTGAAAGTGCTGTCCAGAGTGGTCACAATGGAGCATTCTGGGATACCTCCCGGAGGCCAATACCGTCAAATTGAATCCACAGTACCCCAGATTTGAACCAGCAAGGTTGATTTTACTGCTATTCCCCTTGCTGGGGAGGAGTACAGAAATCAATTTTAAGAGCCCTATAAGTCAACAAAATGGGGTTGATTGTGTGGACAGATTTAATTTTAATTCGCTGTAATGTGGCTAAATTCGGCATCATCAGGTACTGTAAACCAGGCCTTAGTTAGATCAAGGACTCCATTTAGAACCTGCTTAGTACTACACTAGATATGAATCTAAATCCTATTAAGAGGTCTAAACTCCTCGGCCTTATTCTCATCAGCAGCCCACCAATGCTTCATGCTGAGTTGTGATACAAGCTTTGAACAATGCTGGGGGAATAGCCCCCAAACTGGGGGAACACAAAGAGCACTTTGCCTCCTTTCTTCTCAGGTACACTCCTCACTGAGGATCTGGCCCTCTGTATTTTGGACCATGCCCAATATAAATAGGTAAAGTACTAGTCTGAGTACCAGATCTACCTGGGGTTGGGCACTACTACTATAAGAAGGCTGAAGCAGGTACAGTATGCAGCATTTCAACTCATAGGCACCAAGGCAAGTCCACGAAAATGTGCGTTTATTTTGATTTTAAATATAGGCAGGGTACATCATAAGAAGTCTGACGCCTGTTCTAATGTAGGCCAGCTGACAATAGCTCCAGGGATCCTTACAGGAACTGGAGATCAGTGGGGTGCAAAGGGGTTCCAGACATGCTCTGTCCTCGCCACACATCTTATACCAGCTGCTGCCAGATGTTTGTCATTGGAGCTTCTATGTCAGCTCTTCGCTATCTGATGATTCCTTTCCATAGGAGAAGATACTTTGGGGACTGGATCTACTGGGTTTAGGCTCCATTCTGTGGACCAACACACATGGCTGGGATGCAGCTCAGGGTTGGGGCCATAACCTCAAATCAAGAATTCCACTTACTGAGCTATTTTCTGGCAAACCCTGCTATTACAGATTCCATTTGCTGCAGTCATAAGTCAGTATAACACACATCAGTGTGTGAACGGTTTTGCTGCTAACATAACTGTTTATTTGTATTCCATCCTTAGCCGTCCACTCAGGATTGATTATGTCTCAGATTAATTTCATTTTAATGAATTATACTGTAACTTTGGCTTTTCATTTTGTATTTGCAAATTAATATGCCAAAGCCAGCTTTAAAAGGAAAGTGCCTGACATTTTATTGATTACTTCATTTTGATTCATGTGGCCACATTTTTACTTCTCTGTATATCTAACAGTGTTGCTTAGCTGGTGTAAAAACAAAAGAAAAGTTTTTAAGCAAACTGCAATAAAATGATATAATAATAATAATAATAATAATAATAATAATAATAAAAACAATATAAATAATAATAAATCAGTGTTGCCCCCGCCGAGGTTAGTATGCTCAAACCTCCTCCCTGATGGTTGCGCCTTGAGGTGGCTTTTCCCTTCTCCTTGCATGGGTTGAAACCTGGCTTCTTTTTTGTGAACATGATGCCTCCATCCATGGTGACTCCACACTATACCCGGGATACAAAGGATGCTGTCCTACATAATCCTGCCACTGCTGGCCAGGAGTATAAAACTCAGTACAAGCAACAATCAAATATATCAACACAAACCTCAACCAAGAAATGACACAGCCCAAAATAATAATATAACGAAGGGGGGCTTTATTGGGGCAGCTCTTGGACCAGATCTGGTGCCTGTGCTCTCCTGCTAGGTGGCCCCTTTCCCTTCCTGCTGCAGAGCATCCTCTGAGCTGGCAGGTGCCAACCTGGGTGGGGTGGATGGAGGTGCTCAGAGACAGGTCAACATGGGGATGCTGCAGCCAGGATGGATAGGGGCCCGAGCTACCGGCAGCCTGGTGTGGAGCTGCCCCCAGTGAGGAGATCCCCCAGTGAGGAGAAGGACAGACCAGCTGACACTTGGCAGACCAAATGGAAGACCCTCTGGCCCACAGGCTGCTAATTGAAGAACACTGCCCTAAAGGCTCAGTTCAGATTTCGAGGCACTAGCAAACACCAAATGGGGGTTACAATCATAACCGCCCTTGGTCCTACGTTAATGAATAAGAGGAGGACTGGGACCCAGTCAGTATATTTGGTCTGCCATCATCAGTGGGCTTGTCATACCATCGGTGCTCAGCATACCCATCAGTTATAGCCCACACTTGTCTGCATTGGTTTGAATATAAAGTATATTGATGCATCAAGTGTGTATTTTGTTGTTTTAAATAATCAGATGGTTTGTTTCATTTATTTTTTATGATTTCGCTTCATTTTTTTTAAAAGAAGGGCTCTTGGCTGCAGGGTCTGGATTTCTGGAGGTGGCGCTCTAATGTGCTGCAGCTGGAATGGACACGAGCCTTGTGGTTCTGGGAGGAGGGCATGCTGAAGGAGCATTGTTCTGTAGCATTATTTGCCTCCCTTCTACCTCTGGACCATTAATGGGTAAGGTAATGGTGTTCGCATCAACATTAACTTACATTGCCCCTCTGCAGTTTGTAATCCCATCTCTGCTCTCCCCTGGAAGGAAGTGGCACTAGGCAGCTCTGGTCATTCAGCTGTTGCATTATGTCATCTGGAAGGAGAGTCATAGAAGGTAGGAGCTGGGGTGAATCACAGGGCTTCACATCTCTGGAGAGGCAGTGATTTTTGAGGGCTGAACTGCCCTCATTCCGTGGGGGAGGAGGCAAACTGAGCATCTTGTCCAGCTGTGGACCAATAGCCTGGAAATTCCATGAAGGGATCTTCAAGGAGTTTCAGAATTCCCTATGTAGGTCATTCCTGGTGTGGTATATAGCCCCACTCTGATTTAACTGAATGTATGAGGCAGGATTAAACTTAGTTTTAGTGTCCTAATGGAGAAGGACTTTTCGTTCCCTGGAGCTGGGGAAAGGAATGAGCGAAATCTAATGAAGAAAGTAAAAGGGGACTGTATAAGACCAGCAGGTTAAATAGCATCATTCTCTTCAGATCTGTGTCGGCAGAATTTACAGCTTACAGGGCTCCCCTGGGCTGGAGGGATAGGGAATTGTTTTGGTGACATCTGCTGCTCAGAGCCCAAAGTATAAGTTCTATTGTTTCTCCCTCTCTCTCCAGTGCATTTGTTCATCTTGCTGATCTCCGAAGGGAATCAATTTGTTATAAAACACTGCAAGTTACATTTCAGAGGAATCCTTGGTGGTTTATAGTCAATGAATCCTTTCAGAGCTCAGCAAGCTGAATAAATATCTTCCAAGAACGAGAAGAAAATAACTTTAACTTCAGACTCTAAGCATCAGCTATTGCTCCCTCCCTTGTCACTTGTATGGGCGATAGAAGGGATTTTCCCATGTAGATCCTTTTGGCTGTGTAGGCAAAATCATTTTTAAGTGATGCAGAGTTTCCTAGTGGAAATTCAACTAGGCTGGAGCATTGTCTATTGATTAGAGCCAGACTGCGTATTAAATTCTCAGCTCTGTCACTGACTTACTGAGTTGCTTTGGGCAAGTCACAGGATCAAACTTTCATAAATGGCTTCTATTTTTGAGTGCCCAGTTTTAGATGTGAAAGTTGTGGGCATTTACTTTAAAGTGACCAGATTCCACACCCCTGCCCCCTTTTCCAGTGGGAGCTGTGGTTACTGTGCAGCTAGGATGGTCCAGCCTGACCTGTTTACAGCTGGGCACATAAAAACAAAGGCACCCAAAATTTACCACTTCTGAAAATTTGAGCTTAATCTTTCTGTGCATCTAGTTAAACATCTGTAGACCAGCCATAATGCCAGTTTCAGTGGGATATCGTGTCTTAATTATTTGTGAATTATTCTGAGATCCCTAGATGCAAAAGGCTTTATAATGCAAAGTCACAGAAACTGTCTATTACCTTTGTATAATATCCATGATTTGTCATCATGCCCTTCTTACACTTCCTCTTACTCCACATCTCTTTCCTTTGGAAATGCCTGAGCCTGATAATATCATTTAACTGATGTGGCTCCTGAATCTTTAAGGATGTTTTTTGTTCAATGTCCGACAACCACTGATTTCCAAGCAGGCGACACTAAGACTAATTTTGTTTTAGCTTATTAATATAACAGTTATTTGGAAACTTGGCAACCTGTTTAGACCTGCTCTCTTCTAACATTCCCAAGCTGATTTCATGTCTGATAAATTCCTTGCACATGGCCTCATTCCCAGAGTGAAACGAGCACAGTGTTGAGCCACACACTGTAAACAGGTTTTGTGAATGAGCTGCCTTTTCCCCAGCTTTAGTACGTGTGCCATTTTGAAGATAGGACCATAGTTATCTCTGGATGAAAAATTCACCCCCCATTCAATTCTGAATCACTTTTCCAAAGACCTTGTGGATTAAAATCATTTGTGCCGAGGTGGTACACAATATAGTCGGAGACAAGTATATTTGACCCTTCGTGTGCTATATTACTTTAACAGGAGTCTGTGGAAGTGAGCTATAGCTCACGAAAGCTTATGCTGAAATAAACTAGTTAGTCTCTAAGGTGCTATAAGTATTCCTGGCTTTCTTTATGGATACAGACTAACACGGCTGCTATTCTTCAACCTATGGGAGCAGTGTTTGTCTGAAGCGCTAGAAAGGATTTAATCTCTTGGGCACTGGTTTGATGGGCATTGGTCAATAGTGATTGAAAGACATTAACTAGCCAAACAGCTGTAGCTAAGTGACATGAATGGGGTGATCTCTGGTCTTGTTCTGGAAACCCGTGAAACACCATCATAATTGCTCCCTTGTTGGTTGTTTCAGTCAGGTCCTGACCTGGAAGAGAGCTAATCCCTCCATGACAGGTTAAAGGCATGTGAGTAGGGAGATGAGTCCAACCTCTGCTGATAAATGATTTCTAGGGTTGTGTCAATCTGGTACCTTGCACCAGGACTAAATTCACTTTAATAATACAGGGGTTTTAATGGCTTTCATTTTATTACTCACCTGGTTAAAACACTATTAAATCATACGGGTTTTAAAAGCCTGCAATTTATCTGCAGTGATGTATGAGTACCACAGGGCTCACAGTATAACATGCTAGAATTGAAAACCTGCCTCTATATTTACTGGGCTATGTTACTCCATCCAAGCTTCTCTTGAACCAAACAGTCTTCATCCACAGACTTGCCACTGGAAAACATTTCGGTTTATGCTAGAGATTGGGGAGACAATTTCCAGAACTGAAATCCACACCAATTCTGGCTTCTGAAACCCAGCACTGAATCACTAACCAAGCAGGGAATGTCACACATCTTCAGTGGTTGTAGGAGGTTCACAGGCTTATTATTTTAGATGTAACTATTTTTTTCAAAAATACCACTCATACAAACAGCTTTTGGCTTCATAACAATTGATTAAATGTATAGTCCCAAATGAATACCACCCAGTAACAAAAAATAATCAGACACAAATACTGAATTAACTCAGCCAACCAAATCATTAAAGAAACAAAAGAGAACCTTTCCACTCTGCAGGAACATATTCTCATCCTCTCTCCCAAACCCTGAAAGATCATCTAAACTATTTTGGAACAAAGGAAATACCATTTTAGAATCAACCTTGGGTTATACTGGCTTCTCCTGGAATAATCTAGGGCTGAATAAGTGACAGTGGCGAAAAGTTCATCTGGAGGAGTTACTCCATATTTACACAGGCGGAAGTGAAATTAGAACCTGGCTCTAAGTCCATATATGCAGCCATGATTCTCTATATCCAGCAGGCTGTCCCATGGTCTGTGCTGCAAGATGGGAGTTTTGAAGGCTAAATAAATGCTCTACTTTTGTATTTTGAAAAAAGATTAAATATTTTAAGAGGGGAAAAAAAGAGAAAATGTACAAAGAACTTTGTTAGAGCGACTGCCGACCTCCATTACCAAACACTACAGAATTTATTTTCTTGTCTATTTTTTACTCCTTCCTTCAAGGATGATGGTTAAAGGACAGGATAATAAGATGTGGGAATGAAAACTTGCTAAGAAGCAATTTAAAAAAAGATGATGAAGAAGAAAATGAATGAAAGAAAGCAAGCAAGGAAGAAAGAAAGCAAGAAAAAGAAAGAGAAATACAAGCATTTCAGTTAGCTAGTCAAGGTTAGTTTCATGTTATCTGTTATAACTGACATTATGAAAAATTATAGATGGCATAAAAACAACTTTACTAATGATAAACCCTAGGACATTTGTCTTTGGTAGTGCCTGACAGCTCAGTGATTTTATTTGTTCTTTTATGAGACTTTAACTCCCACCCCATTGTCTATGATGTCTTATATCTTCATTTACTGACTTCAGCGGAGCAAGCTTTTTGTACAATGGAGATTTACAAGCAAAGCAACATTTTTACCTTCTTTCAGTGCATAGACCAGAGTTAAGCTCAAATGCATCATGGGAAAAAAGGCATTTCTAGTCTCAGCTCTCTTTTACTTCTGCCCAGAACTCTGCCTCTTAATACCGAGTTGAGTTTGTGGCTCCAAGTGTTCACCAGAAAACTTTTGCAAAGACAAAATTGTGTTTTGGAAACAACAGCAGATTTTTGCACTAAAGAAAATGGATTTTTAAAACAAACATAAAGCCAAATGACCAAACAAGTTTTTGGAAAAACTCTGCAGCTTGAGGAAGGATGTTCCTTACGTGTAAGACACTCGACTGCAAATCAGGAGATCCGGGGTTAATTTGTACCCTGCCGGAATTTTCCTGCATGACCTTGGGTAAGTCGCTTCATCTTTCTGTCGATGGGGACCTGTAAATTGGGGAGAATTAATGCGGATGTTCTCCTTTGTTTGCTTTGTCTGTCTAGATTTTAAACTTTTCAGAGCAAGGACAGCCTTCCTATAGTCTGAACAGTGCTTAGCACAGCCATGGATGTGGGGACTGCCTGGTGTGCCCCTTTGGCCAGCTAGAGGCACTGGTGTGGGACACAACACCTTGCAATAGCAGGCAGAAAGGCGGCATCTCTTACTAAGTCAGATGCAGCATTTAGTGGTAGTTTAGGAAGCAGTTTTTTGTGGCTCCCCTTCTCTCCAGATGCCAGCTTTGTTAGCAAGCAGCCCCTATGAGCAGCATTCAGGGCACCACTAACCCACGGGGAAGGACACAGTTTGCAAGTCAATAGCAGAGCTGTCATGAGGGAAGCAGAAAGATTTAATTCTATGATTTGATTAAGATTGATTTTCAAAGGTAAAAAGTGTGTGTGTGTGTATGTTAACCTAAAACTCCATGTCACTCCCATGATTCACTTTCCTCCTAAGTATATGTGTTTGCGCCTGTTGATTCTGGGGGGAAATGGTGAAACCTCCTCCTTTGTATTTTGATGGTGTTTTTTGAGGGGTAGGGGGAATTTTGGCCAGAAAGTTCAAAAGACTGGTCTGAGCCTCCAATTTACTGTAGGGGATGTGGCTGGAATCAGCAGATCTGTGCCATTTTCTGTCTATTCTGCAACCCAGTCTTCAGCTGCCTAGAGCTAGCAAAAGGAATTCACTTTAGGATCTGGGAGCCAAGGGAGAAGTCACCATCCTCCCTTGTTCTCCCTTTCTATTCCACCCCTCACTTCGCCCACACACAAGGTGCTGTCAAATAATGTGTGGGAAAGAAACCTGGGTTCATCCAGCAGGGGGAGCCAGGCTCCCACTGACCCGCCGCACCCCTGGAATGTGGTGAACAATGAACGTCAAAGAGTGTGCGGATGTGGAGTGAAAACCGCGAGGTGGGAAAGAAACAAGAAATAAACCAGCAGGGAAAGATGAGGCGAGTGTCCTTTCGGCTGGGATCCCTGCCTCATCTGCAAGCCATAACAGCCAGCCTGTGGGATAAATGACTTCTCCCCTATGTTGGTGAGTGCATGCCACAGGGGAAAGAGTTTGACTAGGTCTTAGTGTCAAGTCCAGTTGTGTGTGTTGTGTCTTTTGCTTGTCTGTGTTAAATGTGTGTGTGATTTGTTTGTGCTTAGTGTGTCTGTGCATTTTTATGGCTGTTTGATTTGTTTGGGAGTTTTCTAGTTTTTTTGTAGCTTTTCAGTGCTCTCTCTCTGTGTATGTGTGTGTGTATTTTGTGTCTGATTATGGGTTGCTGAGCATTAGTGTTTGTGTATGATCATTACTTGCAGAGTGAACGTATATGTGCGCACATGGGGGTTGTCATTTCCATTTTTTAGAATATTTCAAAGTGGACAAGTTAATTCCACCTGATTACTTTTCATGTCAATTAATTATCCTTGTCTAGTTTTAAATAGTGAAATACTCTGTGTCACCCCATGTGCCACTGAGATTAATGTCATTTAGGGCAGCTGAAATTAATACCCTTTGCTCAATCAAATGCCAAGGTGTTGCCATTTATTACCCTTTTTGTGTCTCCCTCTGTGTGTGGCTTGAGTGTGCAGTGTGCAGCCTACTCAGCTACATAATGATCGGGGGCAATGAGACAGGAGGAAGTTGTGTGGGATGCTCTGGAAATGCTCCTTTATGGAATCGCTTCTTGGGTGCCAGAAGGGGCGACTGGGGGGCTGCTGCGGCATTTGCCCATGGCATAGTCCCATGTCTCTCTTTCCCCTTTCTTAATGCTTTAGGAAGGAGACCCAAGTGAAACAGACACTTCCTGGAGAGGCGATGTTGCCACCCAATACCCCAGGCAGAAGGAAGTCTTTGCTATCGGGGTCCCCCACTCAGCAAAATGGAGGGAAAGTCCCTGGGACTGGAGATGTAAATCCCAGGGCAGGGTGAAGGAGACCCTAAAGAGCCTGCTGCACCTGGGCTTTGTCTAAAGGGAAAGGCACGTTAGGGTTGGACCTGATCCCCGGAATGCAGCTGTGAGGAGCAGCAGTCGGAAAGAAGATTATTCCTTGATGATTATGGAGAACTAGCCTGTCAGCAAAGTGTCAGAGCAAACTCTTTCCCACAGGAATAGTAACACACTCCCACAGCTTATGGTAGCCACCGGCCTGAAAGCTACATCAGTGGCTGAAGGGAGCTCTGCTCAGGTCTTTCCCATTTCTTCCTCCTCTTCCCCTTATTTCTTCTTCCAGTGAAGCTCGAAAGACAGAAACATCACTCCGATCTTGCTGGCGTGTTGGAAATACCGTGCCTTTGTTTGGGATGATTTGTACTGATGTGCCACTTCAATGGGATGTACAAAGTGTGACCGGGGTGATGACCGTTTAGCCAGGACTCAGCTGGTTAACAAAGTTTGCAGGCTGAGCACAAAGACTGGGTGGAATGGAAGCAGCCTGCCATGCACTTATAGGACTCTAGTTTTAAACAAGAGGTCTTTATGAAGGAGCTTGAAAACCAGACCTATCGTTCATCTGAAAATTAATTCTTGCCAATTAAGTCATTGGCTTCTATTTTTTTCCAACCTGATGCAATGCAGTGCCTCTCTGTTGGTTTTGTATATGTGATTTGCTATGCAATTCAAATACTAAATAATAAGAAGAGACAAACTTTCATCCCAGGACAAACAGAGAATCAAAGGTGACAGGTAGGATTCAGATTTTCTCATTTAATTAAAAATAAATAATACGAGCCATTCTTTACTGAAAGTCTTTAAACACACACACACACAATGTAAATTTATTTTCTTTGCTTCTAGGACTGTGAGACCTAAAAATGTGGAACAAAATGAGGAGTTGCTTCCTGAAGCTTCCCATAAACAGAGAACTAATGTATTTTGTAGCTGGAATGCACTGAGAGTGAAAAGGGGAGAAAAAACGTCTCATCAGTTAGAGGTTTGTGAAATGAAATTAGAAACAAAAGCACCTAATGTAACACGCTTCAGTAGATCTGAAGGGCTAGTCAAATGGACACTGGAAACACTGGATCAATAGCCTATTTAAGTGGGAATATACGCGAGCTTGAAAAGTGATTGCACCCTTGTCTGTTGGGTATTTTTGTAGGGGACTCAAGCAGAACATATGCAGATGGCCTGTTTCAATTGGGATATTTTGTGCTTGAGCAGTACAATATAATTCAGAAGGGATTACTAAAAAAAAAAAAAAATCGGTGCAGTTAACTGTGTTTGTAAATTTCAGCTACTTGCCACACAGCTTTTGATGCCTCTTAATGTGATTTCTAAGGAGCATGGGGTCCACCCAAGGGTGAAGAGACTATAACACAAACCTTCGGTCTGTCTGGCAATGAGTAATTAATGGACACCTGATGTATCTGTAGTCTCTGCAAGCAAAGGAGTTGATGTCATCATGATTTTCATGATATGATTTTCCCTCAGGAGAAGCTATGACTAGGAACGACACCACAATGGACGGGGAAGGGTTGCTCGTGGAAAGGGACTCCTCCTTTCGGATCCTTACAGGCTGCTTCCTTTCTTTGCTGATACTTTCCACGCTTCTGGGGAACACATTGGTGTGTGCAGCTGTCATTAGATTTCGCCATCTGAGGTCCAAGGTGACCAACTTCTTTGTAATCTCCTTGGCGGTGTCAGATCTGTTAGTGGCCGTCTTGGTCATGCCTTGGAAAGCTGTTGCTGAGATAGCTGGTTTCTGGCCTTTTGGTTCATTCTGTAACATCTGGGTGGCCTTTGATATTATGTGTTCCACGGCCTCAATCTTAAACCTTTGTGTCATTAGTGTGGACAGATACTGGGCCATCTCTAGTCCATTCAGGTATGAGAGGAAAATGACCCCCAAGGCAGCTTTCATCATGATCAGTGTGGCATGGACCTTGTCTGTATTGATTTCCTTCATTCCTGTTCAGCTCAACTGGCACAAGGCTACAACCACAAGTTTTTTAGAGCTAAATGCCAGTTTCCAAGGCATAACCATGGACAACTGTGATTCCAGTCTGAACAGGATGTATGCCATCTCCTCTTCTCTAATTAGCTTTTACATCCCAGTGGCCATCATGATCGTCACCTATACAAGGATATACAGGATTGCTCAGAAACAAATAAGACGCATCTCAGCTTTGGAAAGAGCAGCAGTGCATGCTAAGAACTGCCAAAACACCACAGGGAATGGAAACAGTATGGATTGCCAACAACCAGAAAGCTCCTTCAAAATGTCCTTCAAGAGGGAAACGAAAGTCTTAAAGACTTTGTCAGTGATCATGGGGGTGTTTGTGTGCTGCTGGTTACCCTTTTTCATATTGAACTGCATGGTGCCCTTTTGTGAGCCCAGCCCACCATCCAAGGGAGCAGAACCCTTTTGCATTAGTTCCACCACCTTTGATGTTTTTGTTTGGTTTGGATGGGCTAATTCCTCACTGAACCCCATCATTTATGCCTTCAATGCTGATTTCCGCAAGGCATTTTCAACTCTGCTAGGATGCTACAGACTCTGCCCTACTTCCAACAACGCTATAGAGACTGTTAGTATCAACAACAATGGGGCAGTTGTTTTTTCAAGCCATCATGAGCCCAGAGGGTCTAGCCCAAAAGAGTGTAACCTGGTGTATCTGATCCCACATGCTATTATCTGCCCAGAAGAAGAACTTCTGAAAAAGGAAGAAGAGGGTGAACTATCTAAGACCCTGGAGAAAATGTCTCCAGCACTGTCTGGTATCTTGGATTTTGAAGCTGATGTGTCTTTGGAAAAGATCAACCCCATCACTCAGAATGGGCAACATAAAACATGAACACTAAGGTTAGCCCAGCAAAATCTAATAGTCAAAAAAGATATACAAGATTTTTTGGTAAGAAACTAAGCTCTAGTATACTGTCATGCAAAGCTCAGAGTTGATTACCGGGTGTTCAAAACAAACATAAAATTTTAAACAAAAAGGATATTGAAAATCTAAAGGTATTTTTGTGTTGTTCATACTGAATAAAACAGAGACACAAATTTAGGTACAATGCGGTGTCAAAGAAAATATTTCTTTTGCTTTATAAATATTTATAGAAACGGGTTTCTATCTTAAAATGGGACAAGAAGGAAATCATTAACAGCTTAACAATTAACCTTTGAAGAAAATGAGAGGATTTAATTTGCCATGTATAGTACTACTGGGTGCTACCAAGTTCTAAGTAAAGTTTGAGGGATTAAAAAGGTAGGTAGATGCCTTCTTAAATTATTTCTGAAAAAACAACTGAGCCTTACAATGGGAATGGGTATTTTTAAAGATTTGGGAGATAATATGTTGATACTGGTTTTTATTTATTTATTGTTTAAAATTGATATTTTTCATATGTTATAACAGATCTAGCTTTATTTAAGTTATTTAAAATGTCTAAATAATGGGATATTTCAAAGGTCTTACAACTGCATTTTGACCAGTCAACTAGTTAGCACTTTAATAATGACCATTAAACACAAAACAAAAAACCCTCTCTTATAGTCTGGGTAGCCGATGAAGTAAATAAAGAAGAAGCAATCATAAAAAGCACAGCAAAAGTTAGGGGAGTTAATGAAGCTGAAGCTGTGTAATTTTTTTTTTTTGGTGGGATTGCTTAAAAAAAAAATAGGACCAGAGTTGACTGATTGATTTAAGTCTGATTGAGTTAAGAAAGCTCTTCCCTTATAGAAATAAAAGGAATTGCTGCTATTTATTTTTTAAAGTTTCATGTTACAAAGACTTTGCTAGAATGTCAGTTTGTGGATCTGTAAATACCTTAAATATGAATACCACCTTAAGAAGAATCCAATTTGAGAAGAGAAGCTTCTTATATAACAATCATTAGTATATAATGTTTTGTATTTATGTAAGATAAACAGCTTTCTCAGACTTTTCTTATTTCAAGTCTTGGATATCTTTTCTGAATAAACACATTTGATTATAATGGTAGTAAATATGACAAATCTTGTTACCATCTGTATTATTGCAGAAACACCAGTAGTTAAAAATCATGCTGTCTGTCTGCTAATGTATCACAGCCAGAATAACTTAACAAGTGAGGTACTTTAGTGCTTTACCTTGAAAACTAGAATGACATTAATTTTTGTCTTAAATATGTTAATAGTATATTGAATAATGAATAGTGCCTCATTTCCATTTTGGATGAAGACATTTCTAAATGTGTATGGAGCTTCAATCCCCATTTCCAGATGTCTTGTGAGCTCCATAAAATTTGTCAATGTTTATTTTGACAACTGCTACTTTTTCATTGTACTTTGAAATCAAAATCCCTGCCACTTTTTCTTTGTAATGTCAAAAGCAGTCAGTAAACATTAGCAACAGTCATCGGCAGGCATTACTATACGGACACATTCCAAACAGTCATTTGTTTTTGGAATGTTAGCAAAATATCCTTCAGAGAAACCCTTACAACCTTTATCAAAAAGTGTTATCAGGAAAAGAAAACCGAGAGAAAAATTAGAAGTCAAATGAAATATATACATCCTGCATCAGGTCTGTGTTATTTATGTATTGTGAATGTTTTCATAATTTTATTGGCTGTATGCTGCTTTCATACATATAATAAAATTATTTTGTGAACAGAAGGTCAAATAAAACAATCTACATTGCATTTATTAAATACATTCTGTTTTTTGTTTCTCATATTGGTTACATTAAAGACAAGGACATGTTAACGTTTTTCCGCTTGCCCTAATGAGGAACCGTACCAATGAGGTCAGTAGGAATTTTCCATAGGAGCAGAAGAAAACCCTTTGTATTGAGATGGCTTTATGTTTCTATTTCGTTTGGCTGCTGCCATTCATTCTGGCCTGGAATTTGAAAGGGCTCAGATGTCTGATTTTGAAATAGCTGCTTTAAAATGATGGGTCCGAACCATTTAAATCAGGGGTCTCAAACTCAAATGACCACGAGGGCCGCATGAGGACTAGTGCACTGGCTCGAGGGCCGCACCACTGACACACACACACACACCCTCGCTGCCCCGGCTCTGCTCCCACTCCACCCCATCCATGAGGACTAGTGCACTGGCCCGAGGGCCGCACCACTGACACACACCCCACCTTTGCTGCCCCGGCTCCGCCCTCACTCCACCCCTTCCAAGAGGTCCCACCCCTGCCCCACCTCCTCCTCGGAGCACGCAGCTCCCCATTCCCTCCTGGAAAGCGCTAGGCACCACCAACAGCTGTTTGGCAAACAAAGCAAGAGCAATCTAGGAAGTCCAGAGCTAGAAACACGCACGGCCCAGCCAGGCAGCAGAGAAGCCTCCACTTCTGGCCCCTCCGTCCTGCAAACTGCTATGGTGGGACCGGGGGGAGGGGGGGCGCCAGGAAGCTTGGCGGGCCGCAGGGAAGGGCTTTGCGGGCCGCATGTGGCCCCCGGGCCGCATGTTTGAGACCCCTGATTTAAATGCATAGGGCCTGATTCACTGGTGACTAGTTGATATCAAAGGTGTTGGACTGGTGTAAAACAGGAATAACATAGTAGTGAATTACACCCTGCGGTCTTTTTGTTGGCCTTCTTTAAAGCTCTGTGATGCCCTTCAAAGTGATTTGTAAAAATAGCCTTGTAAGGTTCCATCACTATTGTCTCTCAGTGTGTTCCCATTTAAAACTACTCCATTTACCAGTAAAAAGAAGGTGGACCAGACCCTCAATTGGTGTATCTCAATGTTGTTCTATTGACTCCAGTGGAACTATGCAAATTTATACCAACTGAGGGTCCAGCCCAGTGAGTTGTTTCTTCATCATCCTGTAAATCCATTTTGAAAATGGAAAGTCAAGCTCACTTCTTTCTGCTTCAAGTATTACCAGTATTAAAGATTCTGCCATCAGGACTGAGCCAGTGTAGAATGCAGCTCGTTCTCCCAAGGCTATGTTGGCTCTGCAATTCTAACATGAGTAAAAAGTAATAACAGATTTATTTTTGTCAGTAAAACCAGCAGATCTGATTGTGAATGCACATGTTGGCAGGTAGTCACTTTGCAAAACAGAAACCTACTTTTAGTCTTTTTTAGCTTGTTGGACAGAGATTCTTTCTGAGATTGGGGTGATGCATGGGTCCTGAAATTTGTCATAAATTTTTAGGGAGTTGTGAAGGACTGTCTTCCATTTCAAAGAGTACACAAGCAAAAGGACTTTCTGTGGTCCTTAATCAGGCAAAATCTCTCCTTGACTTATAGACTTAGGCCCTTTAGTTCCAAAACCTTGCAATTATGAATTTCGGCCTGGAGTATAATGGCAAAATAGATTTTAAACGTAATACTTCAAAGTATGCTCCCATTCATGATCATCCCAATTACACAGTGTTGCTTGTGCCCAAAGCAAATGGTGAGGCTGCAGGTAACCAGAGCCCCCAGGGTCTCCTTGCCCACGGATTGACCAGTTTTTCAAAGAGAAACACTGGACACCGGTGGGAGTGGCAGGGGACCTTGCCTCTGTGCAGCAATCTGGGTTCCCCCTTTCAGAACGGGCACTGGGACATTTCACAAAGGGCAGGAGAGGAGAGAGATTTACCCCTCTGAGACAATGCACCTGTTTTCTCTCTGTCAGCCATTCTTTTCTCTTTCTACTTCCTCCTTCAAACCCTTTCTTGCCTTCCTTGTTCCCATGACCCACACATCTCATTCTTAACACTACCAGTTCATCCATATCCATATCCATGTACCCCATTCCTGGATTCGTTTGTCAGTCTAACCTGAGACTCTCTTGCTCAAATTCTGTCCTGTCCTATTTGTTTCTCAGCCCCTTCCCGCGGTTTCCAGGGGCATGTACAAGGGGACCCATCCTCTGCCTCCGGAGCGCTAATCTGAATTAGCCTCTCAGAAGTTTGTGTTACCTGTTATGCACTTTGCTCCCTAGCTCTCAGGAAGCTCTTGCCACTAGAGTGCAGGTGCAGAGTAGGGTTTTCCAGATGCCCTGAAGCCATTGCATCCTCCAGGTGCTGGATAAATTCCAGCCCTAGCCGGTCTCCTGGCACAATTAATAGCTGAAATATTACTGGTGGGTCACAGCCACAGCAGCCTGTAGTGACCAGCTACCTTGCGGGAAAATGTACCTGCTGTGTTGCTGGCAATACAAAATATTGTATTGAGCTGAGTGGAAAGTGAAAGGATGGCAGCAAGCCAGCTGGTACACTGGAGGGCCTGCATCACAAAGGTTAACAGCACATAGCATAAGGCAAGGTTTTGAGTTTCCATTGCCTTTGCTCTTATTACGCACTAGTTAAACTGGCTGTGTGTTTGAAATGTCTCTATTAACCCGTACTTGAATGTAGCCTTTCTTCCTTACAACTTCGTTGTGATGAAAGCTCGTTTTTAACCTCTTCCGTTTACAAACAAATGGTGGCCTTGAGGCTATCATATGGCTGAGAACAATCTCCACAAAAATGAACCATATTTATCTTTGTGCTCAAGATTAAAACTTGAATGGACTTGGCCGTTTCCCAGGAAAAAATGAGTGAAAATTCTACATTAGACCTGAAAATCGTGTATAACAATCACATGTTAAAAAGAGGGGAAGAAAAACTTAATCTTTGAAAGTCGACAGGATGAATAAAACAGTTCTCAGAACCCAGTCCCAGTGCTTTTGGCATCAACAATGGCTTGATTTTCAGAAATGCCAAGTATCCACAAATCTCACTGAACTCCAGAGGAGCTGTAGGTGTGTAACACCTGGACTTCAGGCCATTTTAAATGTCTTGCCATCAATTTATCTGAGAACAGAATTTGTCACTGTCTGTAGATTTCATTGAATTGGTCATACAAGAACTCATTTTCTAATCCCAAAGGCTTAACTATGACATCTCCTTGATGAACCCTTTTTTTTACTCTGGAAGTAAAAGTATCAAATAAGAGTTTTCTGTAATGTTGTGCAGTACTAGAGATGGGCTTAATGGTAGAGATAAATGCAAGCTACAAAATTTGGATCTAACAGATATGGTCTTCACCTCTTTACATATGAGGCTGCTGATAGAGCTTTCCAGCCAAAAAGTGCCTTCTAATTTTTCATGCCTCCATGTGGTGGTCTTACATTGGGTATCTTCCACCTAAAAATGGAAGAATTCAAAATCGGTGGGCACTTTTATAAATTTAGCTCATCTGACTTCTTTAATGAGATACAGCTAGGTAGAAATGGAACCCAGGAGTCCTGTCACCCAGACCTCTGCTCAAACCAGGTAGGCATATTCCTTCCCAGAATATCAGATAACTATTGTTAAAAATGTGTTTCCTAGGATTTCTAAGAATTCTAAGAAAGTTGATTGTAATTATGATAATGACGGGAGAGTGATTTCAAAAAATGCATTTAACATGGTCCTGTTTGTTTTCATTTTATAGTTGGACACACTAGGTAAAATATAGCCAAATGCTGCCCGTATTGGTTTTCTTGTGGCTGTGGCTTTTCTCTTTTGAAGACATTTTCCTTTTTTAGGTCCTGTCAGGCTGTAGCTTTCACAGTCCAGAAGAAAAATTCCTGCTGCTAAATTCTTTTGCAAAGTAGCTGCTGACTTTTTCATAACCAGCATTTATGTCATTAGTGACAAATGACGTTGGCTGCATCAGGCAATGGCTATTACAAGTAAAGTTGAACAGCAACAACTATCCTTGACTCCAGTCTCCCTATAGAAACATATGACTGGAGTCAAAAGCCATGCTCTTGTTTCGGTACCTTTGAAAGAGATCACTGTCTGTTAAAACAGACAGGTAAAAACTAAGAATTTGTATGAATCCATTGCAATAACAGAGATTCTGGGCCTAATTCTTCATTGCCCTGTGGCCCCTTTGCGCCAGCTAGGCTGGCGTAAAGGGGATATAGGACAGGTGAAAGCCCTTCCCCATCTGATTTTTGGGGGTCTGTATGCTAAACGCAGAGCTGGATCTGTAATCTGCAGTGTCTACACAGAAGCCTTGGCGGAAAGAGCATTTCAGGGCTGGCTGGAGGTGGGGGCAGCGTGGCCAGTTTGGAGAAGGGACAAGGTGTGGCCAGGGCAGTTCTGTGGATTGGCCATTCTGCACCCCTGCAATAGCCCATAGGTGCTGGTGAAAAAGGTGAACAGTTTAGGGCAGCACTCAGACTTCCTTAGCTTGAACCAGGGATCAAGCTGCCTTCCCCCTCCCTCTGCACCAGTTCCTGTGCTAGCCCAAGGATGAAACTGGATTACTACCACTATGGGCCGAATCTTGCTAGATGCTGAGGACTCCGTTACCACCGAGATCAATGACACTTGAAAGCACTCAGCTTCCTCAGGAGGTGCTCAGCACCTTACAGGATCAGGCCCAACATAGGTCCTGAAACCAATGGGAATTTTGGGAGTGCTGAGATTATAATATCTAGTTTATGAGATTAAATCCTGCACGTTGTTCAGCACCCTCAAATTCAACTGAAGTAATAGGAGTTGAAGGAGCTCGGCTGTTTAAGGATTGTGCATTTACTTCATTACTTCTGCACCTTGCACTCTAAGGTGAGGAGCCTCATCCTGGCTCCCTTAGAACTGAATGGGATTTTTGCTGTTGACCTCAAGAGGAAACATTCAGTGACTGGTATGAAATTAGAATTTTAGCACCCGATACATGGGAAAAAGATCGATCACTACCCACCGATCTGGCAGATAGTGTAGACGTACCCTAAGGCACTAATTTCCTGTAAGTCTTTCCTCACAACATAAAAGGATTATGCCTGGAATTTATTTTTTCAGTATTTTCTCAACTCTAATGCACACACAATACTTATACACTTACATAAAGAAAATCTAATCAATAAAATGCCAAGCAGAAAATAATCTATTGTTCTTGAGTTTGGCACTTGAAATAATAATTGACAGACATAAAGAGCTTACCGTATTTTTCGTCCTATAGGACGCTCCGGTGTATAAGACGCCCCCGAGTTTTTAAATAAAAAAGCCGGGGGAAAAAAACAACAAAAAAACACCACCACACAAAAAGCGCTGCTTTTTTCGCGCCGCTCTCCCGTCCCTGCCGCGCGGCGGGCTGCTGGGAGCGCGCCACTCTCCCGTCCCCGCCGCGCGGGCGGGTGCTCCCAGGGGCCCCGGGGCCCGAGCTGCTCCCGTTCCCCGCCGGCCCCAACACATGCGGGTGGGCTCGGGGGGGAAGCGCCGCCCCGCCCCGCCTGCCGGGCCACCTGCAGCCGCCCCAGCTCCAGCCGATATTCGGCGTATAAGACGCCCCCCCTAATTTTGAAGCTATTTTGGGGGGTTAAAAAGGCGTCTTATATGCCGAAAAATACGGTAATTCTCTTCCCCTTTACACTAGTGTATAAAAGAAGCAACACTACTGAAATTAATGGACTCACTCACATAAAAATGTTATAAGTGATAGGAGAATTGAGCCTAAAGTTCCTGCTGTGTATTAATGTTGCCAAATATTTTGCATTTTTATGCACTAAAATTATGAAAATGAGACAGAAGGAAGACGTTGCTGTGTATGCCACGCAGACTACAATCAATGAAGCATTCAATATTTCAGTCATTTCCTTTTTTCAAAATATCTGCTGATTCCATTTCATTCGTATTTGTTTGTGCATGTTCTAAATTAGAACTAGGAAATAGCTATCAGTGAAAAGGCCTCTGAGATTTACAATATAATAGAATCACTCATGGAGCGTGGAGGGGTGGGGATGTAGCTCTAAGGATCCTAACTGCTTGCAGTAAATCTGGTTTGTGTATGCACGTGCATACACCAAGAGAAGGCCGTTTTGAATCACACGTTCTCTCAATTTCCATGTAACCTCTCGGCGCCTTTATCTGGCTTCCCCTCACTCTAGGCTTATATGCAATGTAAAGTTTAACATATTTTACTTGTCTTTTGTATGATTTAGCAGGAGGAGGAGCCAGCACGGTATGACGAGGTAGCTGTCTACAGACTATCAACCAATGATCCAGGGACAACCAGTGTCTCACAAATCAGTTTGGGATTCTCTGCTTTTTAGACTATTAGCAGTCACTGGACCAGGGGTCAGCAGCTTTTCAGAAGTGGTGTGCCGAGTCTTCATTTATTCACTCTAATTTAAGGTTTTGCGTGCCAGTAATACATTGTAATGTTTTTAGACAGTCTAAACTATTGTTGTATTTAATGTAAATACATCTTAAAAATGTTTAAGAAGCTTCATTTAAAATTAAATTAAAATGCAGAACTCCCCGGCTCAGTGGCCAGGACCCAGGTCACGTGAGTGCTACTGAAAATCAGCTTGTGTGCTGCCTTTGTCTATCTACCACTCAAACATTTTTTGGCTATCATTCCCCTCTCCGTTTTCCCCACTCCACTAACCAACCCAAGGAACTTCATCACCTTGCTCTAACGATTCCTCTATTAATGCCTGCAGATGGATTTATAGCTACGTTAATAACTCAAGGCCTCACAAATTAATAATTGTTCTCAATGGTAACACTGAACTTTATTACCATCAAAATGCCCCTATATTTTTTCCTTAAGAAAAATTATGTGATAAGACAAAATTAGCCACTTGCTGTATAATATAAAGGATTCCTGGAATCTTGACATTAGCACTTAGTTGCATGTGAGTTATAGCTTGTCATCTGACATGCAGTACATAATTTTGGCATGGCTTGTCAAGCAAGTAAGTATGTAGAGTGTATGCCATAAAGGTATGTACAGGAAAAATAAACAAATAGACCTTGTAATACACAGTTCTGCCTCATTGCAGACAAATTGGGGGATATTTATAGTGCTTAGATGTACTCAAATATAATGGCTTTTGTAATCGTTATGTGAGCTGCAAGATCGAAAAGACTATAAGTTCTAAGTCTCAGGATGTCAGGGAAGACCCATTTATTGTTTATTATAGCAGGTTCAGGGAGCGATGTCATTTTATACATTTTATTGCAGTTCATTCAAATCTATCACAGCATGGTTTAGTGCAGCTGGAGGCTATAAAAGACACATAGAGCTTTGGTTTTGCTTTCCTTTGTCAGTCTAGTTTGTACCCCCTGGAGGAATCTTGGCTAATATTATCACAGCATCACCCATTAGTGCAAAAGGAATTTGGAAGTACTGGCATTAAGGCTGTTTCGCCATTCTCAGGTTCATAGGATAACATGCACCTGCAGTGTTGTCTACTCACCTTTCATCACAACTGATGAGTTATCTGCCCTACTTTCGACCGCCAAACCATCTCCCTCTACACAATAAGTGAGTCAGTTTTAAAAGTTCCCTAGTGGAGGAACCTCGAGTCTCTGAATCTCATAGATACTTAAATTTTCCTTCTCCTGTATGCCACAAAAACAACAATTCTTTGTGCTTCCTTACAACCTTCCATCCAAGGATCTCAAAGTGCTGCTTTCTCTCATTGGTGGTTCTGCTGGTGTTAATGGCACTATGTGTGAGTGTGTGAGTAACTGCTAATCAGTATATATAAAAGGTTCTCAGTCTAGCCCAGTGCAATTTGGATTTCGAAGCATTCATCCTTTGTCTGCCTTAGGAGGTATTATTAATCCTAGTTTCTAGATGAAGAAACTGAGGCACAGGGAGGTAAGGCTCGGATTTTGAAAGCAGCCTAAGAGAATCAGGCACTCAAATCCAGTGGGTGCTGGACACTGAACTCCTTTGAAAATCCCAGCCTAACTATCTTGCCTGAAGCTACACAGCAAGTTCATGGCAGAGGTAGATTAGATACAGAAAACCCTACCTCCCAAGTGCCTGCTTGAATCACATGACCTCCATGTCCACAGAACCTCCCAAGCTGAGGTCCTACAGGAGTGAGTTGGATTTTCAGCCTGAGCTCTCATGTATTTGTTCATTCTGTGAGCTGAAACCAGGCTGTTAATGCTGCCCGGAGGCACGCTTTTTTGGTTTGTTACCCGGAGAATATATTTTTAATGTCATAAGTGCTGCTCTCTACCAGTGGACTCCCCATGTGATGGATAACTGCAGCCAGAGCTCCGCAGTAAATGCATTTCCACTCAAGGATGACAGGGAAAGAAAATAAACCAAATAATATTGTCGTGGACCCCATGCTGGTTCGGCAGCCAAAGGGTTAACGAAGGAACTGCCTGTCTGCTCAGCCAGAGCTGATTAGTAGCCGCACAGCAACTGTCAGGAGGAAAGGCTGCAAGGCAAAGGGTGGGGTGGCTACCAGAAAGGATGCTCCAGCTGGCTGGTGAGAAGCTGCCAGACAAGCCAACACTCCAACAAGGGAGAAGCAGGACAAGAGGCTGGGGAAGCCCGCAGAGGAGGAGCAGTGGGGAGTAGCTCAGGGAACAGCAAGGGACTGAGACGGACTGGCTCTGGCTCTTCCAAACAAGGGCCCTGAGCTGGAACCCAGTGGAGTGGGCAGGCCAGGGGCTTTGGGAGGAGACCGAGGGCAGATTAGCTCCCGCTAGAGACATGGAACTACTGACTCCCCACCAGCCTGAAAGAGACAGAGATTACTGAGAACCCAGGCCAGGCTCTGGTCATAACAAGGACTTGTCAATTCCCTGATTGGGGGGGGGGGGGGAGGAGCGTGACCTAAAGGGGACAGAGCCAGGTTGAGGTAACGCCCCATTTTGCCACAAGGGGACACGAACAGACACCCACCGCTCTCATATCACAAATATATTTTCATGAAAATAAAAAAGCACAGGTGCCCAAGGTCCCCCCCCCTCCGTATTAAAACGAAAAGAGCAATCTCTGTCTCTTCTCAGATGTGAGCCAGGGACTGCAAATACTGCGCTGTCAGTCTCTGAACCCAAGAAACAATCATTTTCTAATCAAAAAAATACAGGACAGGAATATTTAGGGGAGGGACATTTGGCATAGCCAAGTAGGGGAGCATTCTATTTCCCTGAGCCTCAGGAGCCCCCTGCCCAAAAATTGGAGGCACCAGAAGGTTTGAGATTAGCACAGAGATCTGCTGGGCCCTGGGACACTAGATTAGAGTTGGGGGAACATGGCAAAGAGGGCCGGCTCCAGGCACCAGCCTGGGAAGCATGTACTTGGGGAAGCACATTTTAAGGGGCGGCATTCCGTCCAATCTTGGGGCGGCACTTTTTTTTCTTTGCTGCGGTGGCGGCGCTCTGGCTGCTTCTTTTTGCTTGGGGTGGCAGAAAAGTTAGAGCTGGCCCCGATGGCAAAAAAGGATTTAGAAACATTTGTTGGAATCAAACTCACAGATTTGCCTCTATTGTATTCACATCGCCGTCTACATGCTTCTTGCAAACTTTCGTGTGGACAAATACTGCCTGCAAAACTGTTCCTGGCAAGACAAAGTGTCATGAATGCTCTTCCCAACATGTATTCACATGAGCAGATCAGTTGAGAGCCTGGCTGCATGCCCATTCAGGGGACTAGGGAGTAGATGGAGCCTTGCACTCCCTTCTCCCTCCCCAACTTGCTGATCAGTGCATTGGAATTGGTGTGGATGTGACTGTAAAGTTGTGGAGGAAAGGGAGAAGGGGCTCCATTGTGGCTCTGAGTCATAGTTTTGTCCCTGCCTTGTTCCTAGGGCAGCCTAGCTATTAGCTGCTCCTTACTTGGGCTGGATCGCAGTGTACCACCAACCCAGCCCTACTCAAGTGTTTGCCTAACTATCTTGGAAATTCTTTGTGTCACCCAGTCAGCGAATAAAACAATTCTGTGTGATGTAAGTGGTGAATTGCACATCATGCACTACAATTGCTCAAAACAACAGTCACTGCATCTCATTTGTGAGTATGGGCTGTAATAAAGTTTCCTAAACCCTTCACCAAATAATCGTGAAAAAGACATAAATAATTAAAAATTTCAATCTGTTCATAGATAATTCATGAACAGAAAAATGGCTGTGCTGTTTGAATGAATTATTCACTGCAAATAATTTTCTCAGCTCTGCTTAAGACTATCATTCTTCCAAATCATGCAGAACAAGTGGGAGCAACTTCTTGCTATGAAATTTTAGGATGGACCACTCAGAACATAGACCCAAGCCACAGGTTCCTTGTTCCTAGTGCTGGTCCCAAGCCCAGATAACGTGGTAGGGTTGGGCAATGGCCTGACAAGCCATCACACTAAAATATCTTTAGCTTCAACACTTGCAAGAAAAGAACATAAAACTTTGGCAGTTTCAAGCTTCAGGTTTCATCTAAATCTTCTATGACATGTAGAAAAGTCAGACCTTATACGATGGCTCTTTCATAAACCAGATATGAGGGGAAGTGCCTGATATAAAGATGGTAAATCCACGTCTGCAGTGATGTCAGTCTCAGGATGGGATTGTACGATGTTCAATCATTAAGAGCCATTGGAAAAATGACTCTCCTGGCTGAAAATTTGGAAAGGCTGGAATGTTGATGTATGAGCATGCAGGAGACATGGTAGAATTTGAACATCGAGAGCACAACTCTAACTCATAGCGGTTAGATCTTTGAATTGTTGCATGCTTGTGATACACCTGATGGGCACATTGGTGTTGCTCTGGGTTTGTTCCCATGGGTGATCTGCACTACTGATTTGGCAGGTATATTCTCCATGCTTGATAGCTGTTATTTTCAGTTTGAAGATAGGGTGCGGGGGAGTAATTAGCTCAAGTGTTCCACATGATGCAAAGCCTGATGCTAAAAAAATGCTTTCTATGCCATATTAGATGAAATTATATCTAGTACATCATCCTGACTTCATATTATCATCTTAGGAGATCTGAATGGGAGAATTGGCCATGATGGAGTTGCATTTGTACTGGTACTGGGACCATACATTTTATCAGAAGAGAGATCAGATAATTTAGATGATCTGTTAAATAATCTGTTAGAACTTGCTTCCACACATAGAGTGTTTTTAATGGCTACCTGGTTTCAGCACAATATTGCCATGAGTATACATTTTAATATCCATGGGGTGACAATGAAACCTTGGATCATGTTCTGGTTTGGAAACCCTTGACTACACTCTCCCGGGATGTATGGGTATTTAGGAGTGCTGATCTTACTCCAGAATCTGATGATTGACTACTAATAGCAACAATTCAATTCAGATAATCTTCACAGTGAAGCTATCATTAAAAGTTACGTAACAGCAATTTCCACTATATTGGAAGACTATCTGTCTACAGTGGAGAAAGAGTGGACTTTATTTTGAGATTCTATCAGAGAAATTTCTGGAGAACAACTGGGACTAAGAAAAATGAGAAAAAAAGATCTTGGATTAAAGATGATTCCATTAAATTATGGGAGAGGAAAAAGAAGCATGGTCCAGAATAGATGCACTCTAAGGTCAGAGTTGACTCAGTGAAGAGAGGTGGAAAGGGCAATGAAGGAAAATAAATGTCTTGAATGAGCAGCGAAGAGGGCCTGTTGGAATGATCATAATCAGTGGTGGAATACTATGGTACAATGTACTGAGAGAGCCTCCGAAAGACATGACCAGAATTTGAGACTTTGATGGTCCTCACTGGACGTTCCATTCTTTCAGCTTTTGCACTTACCTTATAGTAAATTAGTCTAGGGCCTAGGCTATAGTTCTCTAATTTGTTTATCTCATGTGAGATAGCATCAAAAGCCTTACTGAAGTTGAGATAGATCACTTCTACTGTCCCTCCATCTACAATCCTTGTTACCCTATCAAAGGAGGATATTAGGTTGGTTTGACCTGATTTATTCTTGACAAATTCATGTTGACTGTTACTTACCATTCTTCTAGGTGTTTACAAATTGATTGTTTGGTTATTTGCTCCATTATCTGCCAAGATATTGAAGTTAAGATGACTGGTCTATAATTCACTTAGTTTTCCTTAGTCCCCTTTTTATACATTGGTTTTATATTTGCTCTTTTGCAGTCCTCTGGGATCTCTTCCCTCCTCCTATGCTGACTCTGGCTGAAGGAAGTAACTCTGCACGGGACAGTGCAAGATAGTAATCTGTGCCACCATGGCTACGTCATATCTATGTGAATCTGCTGCTGCTTACCACTATTGGCCTATCTGGTGGTACTGCTGCTATAGACCACAAGAGTTTTGGTTCAAAGTGGCCCTCTGCCACCATGTGAGATGGCAAGGGTAGTCGCCATAGATGGAATGCCACTAGTTAATTTCACTCTAATATGTGCTTTGTTTGCAGCAACAGGATTAGAAGCAAATATATGGCAATCTCAGCTCTGCTCGAGAGCACATTTTTATCAGCAAGGCCAGGGGAAAGAGGCTGAGGCAGATGGAGGGAACAAGCAATTCATTTCTGATACTTCAGCAGAGACTGTGTATGTATTTGAGGGAACCTATTGCTATTGGGCTCTTTCTGGCCTAAGTGGACATCGGATTTTTGTATTCCTGGGAAAGAAATACAATCAAAGCTTCAGATCTGAAACCCCAGCAGTTTTGAGGAAACCCAGATCCAGAGTTTTGCAGTTGTACTATTCCATCAGCACATCTTTGTGTGTGTGTAGTGTGTGTGTGTGTGAGAGAAAACCTGAATCCTCTTGAGACTGGGGGCCCTTTTAGATCAATTGTGTTGAAACAAGTTTTAAGTGCTTGAAATGCTCCTTTCAAGCTGAATGCAGCTTGTTGCTTTCCCTGTTGTCACCTTAACACAAGAAATGCTTGTTCCTATGGGGATGCATAGTAGTAAAGAGGCTGCACGCACAGGAAGGGAGTTTGGGAGTCATGCAGGGGTAAATTCTGTTCTGCCATAGCAGCATAAATCCAGGATAATACCATTTATTTCACTGGTGTTGCTTCAGGCTTATGCTGGTGCATGTGAGATCAGAAATAGGCCCTCTGCATTCATGAGTCACCATCCCCTTCATTAATGTAATGTAATGCACATGAAACCCCTTCAACTTGATATTATGCGGGGGATGGTAGCACTATCTAATAAGACTCTGTTTTTAGTTGCTTATAACTTTGCCAAACTTTAACCATTCAGGTTGACATGCTCCATACTGGGCATTCAATTAAAGGAGTTCATCCATTCTTGAGAATGAGATGAGGGGAACATGTTCTGTTTTACTCATGTTTAAAAAGTTCTTACAGCAATTTTGTTGAGAAGCTCAAGAGCCTCCATGCTTTGGAGCAAGGGCTTGAAATTTGGAAGAAGGTTTACTCTGGTGTCAGGGATGTGCCTTTTACTATCCTGTGGAAAAACTGCCCAAATTTGGCCGAGCCTTGAAAAACCTCACATTGGACATGCTCAGTAGAGTCTTGTTGGAGTTTGGCAACTCAGTTCTTCAAGAATTCTATCTGCACTGAGTATGATTCAGCCTCTCACAGCTCCTGTTCTCCAACTGGACTGTAATTGGGGCATTCCCACAGTGCTACAGAGCATGCTCTGAGTAGGACTTTCCCTCCAATTGCTCCTCCTGGTTGCTGTAGGCCACTGTGGCTCCAGTCACCCGAGCTGAGGGTAGGGATACTGTCTGTCCTGTCAAAACCCCTCTGACTGGCACCCAGGCAGCATGGAGGCAAAAGTTACTTTAATGCAGAAAGGACAAGAGCAGTTATCCTGTCTCACAGAGAAGTGTCTTATTCCCTAGGTAGTACTATGGAATCAATTACAATATTTTCAGTTATGGTTGAGGATGGCAGAATTGGGCCTTGCTGATTTGATTTATGTAACACTGGTAGCCACATTCAAGGGGTTTTCATATAGTCATAGATTCCAAGACCAGAAGGGACCATTGCGATTATTTACTCTGATCTCCTGTATAATACAGATCATAGAACTTCCCCATTATAATTCCTAGAGCAGATTTTTTAGAAAAAAAAATCCAATCTTGATTAAAAAATGGTCAGTGATGGAGAATTCACCATGACCTTTGGTAAGTAGTTCCAATGGTTAATTATTCTCACTCTTAAAAATGCATGCACATTTCATGTGCAGCCCAACACATCCCATTCAACAAATGAAGAGTTGGTGAATTGTGCTCTGATTCCTGAACTCCCTTCCTATGTGTGAAGCATTTTCCCTAATACTGCCTCCCCGCTGAAAGGAACATTTCTTGTGACAAAGAGGGAAGCAACGAACTGTATTTGGCTTGAAGGGAGCATTGCAGTCACTTACAGCTTGCTCTTACAGCATACACAATTGTTCTAAATTTCATGTGGCCCCTTCACCTCATCCCAAGATACACTGCTAGAAATCGGTAACTGGCTCAGTCTGCAAAGATCTGGATCTGAACCTTCTCAGAGCTCAGGAGGGTTAAAACCTGGGGCTTTGCTTGTATTTCTTTCCTGGAGGTACAAAATTCTGATGTCCACTTCATCCAGAAAGAGATCGACTGTAACAGATTCCCTCAAATACATATCTAGCTGCTGCTGCCTCATGAATTATCAGGCTATTTCCTCCTGTTCTCTGCCCCAGCCTCTTTCCTGGCTTTGCTGATTTACAAATGCGCTCTGGTAGAGCAGCCATTGCAATATATTCGCTTCTGATTTCCAAAACACTCCTTGCAAAGTAAATACTACTACTCCATGTGCATCAAGGTGGTCAGAACTGGCCCAATGGAAACATGGAAAGCACAACAATATTGAATTGCTTGGATCTTGTTATGATAGTATTTATAATGCTAATGAAGCTTTACAACCCCCTGTGAGGTATTGTTACCTGCATTGTACAGATAAGGAACATGAGACACATGCTGATTGGTTGGCTTGCTTATGGTCACCAAGAATGGATGTATGGAACTCAAGAGCGTACACTCCCAGTGGCTTGCATTAATTATTAGACTGGATCATCCCCCTCCTATAATAATACCATTTTAATTGAAAACCATTAATTAATATTGATAATAAATAATAATAATATAAAACGTGACTTTTTAAAATGGAAACACAAAAATCCTAGAAAGGCCAATTGTGACTGTTTGGATTCCGTGAATGAATTTGATGGGCATGTGTGTGCTCAGGGTGATGCCAGTAGTTGCCATCCAAAAGAAGTGTTTTCTATTAAAGCTGACACAGCTCAAGAAGCGCGGGGGGTGGGTGGGTGGGGGGAGGGGAGGAGAGTGGGGGAGTAAAAAATGAAAATGAGCATCTGGCTTTTCACATGGCCTCTGTTGCCTCCGAAGGAAATAGGTGAGGGACAGGTTTCTGGGGTTTGGTAAATTGGAAAACGGTTGTGGTCTGTTGATATCGTGGAAGCAACAGCAAAGAATTACACTGATGAAGTGCTGGAACACTGCTGACCTATTGTTCAGTGCTGTGCAGGTCAACACAACAGTGTTCCTGTCAATGGCAGCCTATGAGAGAAATTCCAAGCTTGTCCCCAGAAGGCCAGCTGATGTGCTTTGCTGAGCACACTAACTTTATTTCATCATGAAGAGTCATCAGAAGTGTGAATTCTCTGCACATCTTGTGCAGCAGTTCTGTGACTGAGCTCCAGGTACTGCAGATTCTGAACTTGTGCAGTTCTTCAGTCTCTGGTAGTTTTGCTGAGTACAGTCAGCTAAATGATGTGTGATATTAACAAAGACGCTACCTCCAGGCATTTCTAGGCATGCCAGTTCTGCTGGTGAAGAATGTGCAAACTGGTTCGGAATGCAAAAGGGAACTAACCTACGGTTCAGCTCCCCAATCATTTTTCTGGTATTTAGAATGGTTGGAGGTGGAGAGGATATTGTGTGAATTAATTTTCATGTATCTCTGGCCATCACAATGAAATTTAATTTTCTGAATGGTCTGAAATTAGGAAGTTCTGGAAATCTCATGATGGCCCCTGGAGTTGCCAGCCATATTTCCAAACCAAAGAAGTTTAAAGAAGTGACTAAACTTGTTGCTGCTTATCTGAACCCTGAGAAATTGAACCTTTTAAGATTCCTGCATCACCAGAGTTGATTGGCAGCAAAAACATGGTGGTTTCATCCAGACTGCCTTGATTTTGCTGTCAGCATCAGTGCCTGGGTGATACAGAATTAGGATGATAACTTTCATAAACAAAAGTAAAGCCAGACACAACTTGCCTGACCTGGGGCCTTGTTACAGATGATAAAGTTGGGTCATATCTGGATTTACAAGCCTTTGGATGAAGATGGGCTGAGTTTAGTGCAACTCCTGTGTGGAATGGTGCTTATGGCTGAATGTCAGACCATATATGGTGGTTTTGAGTGTTAACCAAAAAAAACCTAGTTGGATAAGCCTAGCTTTCCAATTTTGCATTTGCTTGAATCTGAAACTCATAAGAAACTGAGGGGATGAGGGAGGGAACCCACACAAATGGAAACCTGAAAGGAATTTCCCATGACCCTGGATAAATGGATGAAAGGCAGACAACAGAATCTGTTAACTTGTACACACACACACACACACACACACACACACACACACACACACACACACACACACACACACACACACACACACACACACACACACACCCCCTGCTTTAACCTCCTGCTGGCCAGATCCTATTCTGCTGAAGTCAATAGCAAATTTCCCATTGACTTCAACATTGGTAGGATAGAATCTAAAGCCCTCCAGAAAATCCAGCAGGTACGCAAATATAATGAAAGCACGGGTCCTGTTTCTGACTGATGCAAGTTAAAGTGAACACATTGGACACGCAATTGCAATCTTTCCCTTGTCCATACTCTAGCAGTCCCTGCCTGGAATTTCATTTATGCCACGCTATGTTTTACATATTGTTACATGGAGCTGTCGATAACTTACATGTGCGGTGGTAAAGCTGATAGGTTCCAGATGATTGAGATGATACCTCGTAAAAGATTTTATAATTCTAAACAAGACTTACGGATGATTTAGGAAGTAATGAGATAATGTTTCTATAACACCAGGGATCTTGATCTGCAAAGTAATCACGCTTGGCTCAGACATTCACTCATTTAACCAGCTTAGCTGCCTGGGAATCCCATGTAATGTAACAGCATATATTACTGCCCGGTCTGTGAAGCAGAAACTAATACTCTTATCGTTTAATCCCTCTTCATTTTGCTGTCAGTTAACCTCCGCTCTCTCCATTAAATAACAATAAAGTTGATATAGGTTTTAACTTGTTCAGATACATTGCTCTCTAAATGAAAGGAAATGATTTCAATTTAATATCAGGCTCCAGTGACAGACGAAATGAACAAGAAAAGCAAGTATCCTTTTGAAATATTGTTCCGAGGGCAATCAATGGTGTATTGTTGTGGCTCTATTTTCTCACCATACCTTTGTACAATTAGGGCCAAATCCTCAGCAGGTGTAAACTTCTGACTTTGATGGAGTTATGCTGATTTACACCAGCTGAGAAGCTGGACCTTAAACTACCATGTTAGGATTACTGGCATTTAAATGTGGGTGTGAGTAAAGTGAGACAGTGATGCTGTTGTAAGGAGCCTTATTGGCCATAACCCATTAATTGAAGAGAATTAGATGAAGAGGTTCTTGGACAGTTATCTCTAAAAGGTGGGACAGATATTTTGTTTCTCATTTCAGCTACTTCTACAGTGCATGGTTCTTTTGGCAGTTTGTAGTGGGGGGCTGGAACAATTTGTAGAGTGAGGGTGCTGAAATCCATTGAACCAAACTGTAAACCCTGTGGATGACGGAAGCCACTTCAAACCTTGGGGTGTGTCTGCACTCCCCAGCACCCCTAGTTCCAGCACCTATGGTGTGTAGTGTACATATACATAGCCCCCCTAAATAGCAGTATAGGTGGTGAGGCATGGCTTAGGTGAATAGAGACATGCCCTACGTAGTTCTACTAAGCCAACCTGTATTTCTTCATCTACATTGCTATTTTTAGCAGTGTAGTATCCTGCTGCTTTCCCACTACAGGAGCCTTCCCTTACTACATGGAGAGACTGTGGCAGTGGGGAAAGTCTCTGCCAGTGGGAAAAGCCTTTCCCCACTGCCACCCTACTCCTGGAGTAGCTATACGGTGGCAGCATGTAGGGTGTGTAACTACTCATACTCTACACACGGTCACCAATGGTGTGTAGGGGAGACGCAGCCTTGGTTGTTAAAGTTCAAGTCCCTTAACCTTTCTCGACAAGCCATATTTCATACAAGTTTTATTTTAGTTTGTATTAACCTTCGCATCTATTAGTTGGGTTGTGGTAGTGCCCAGAACATGCAAGATGCTGGCCAAATGCAGTGGAAGATATAGGTCCTTTCCAGTTTATTGATTTGTCCTAAGGTTAGTTTCAAATATGAGAAACGGATCTGATCTTGGGGTGATGGAATTCAGGAGAAAGAGACCAAGGTAAACTGAGTCAAGAGACTGGAGAATTGTTTGAGGCTGGGAACAAGATATAAAACAGGCTTCAGACTTAGAAAGCTCTTTTATGCAAAGGCACTTCTTTCCTTGCTATAATTGCAACTTCAGGGACGGAGAATGGAGAGGTGTGGGGGATAGAGGTGTGGGGGATGAGGCTGAGCAGTAATTTGGCTGGGGGGCTGAAATAATCATAAGGAGATGTTTTACTACGGCTTAAGTTCAGGACCCGTGTTCTAAAATGTATCCGATTATCAGATATATCAGATCTAACATAGCCTGTCAAGAGAAGAGGAACTCAGATGGGACTACATACTTGATTGCTTTCCAAGATACTTTCTTCTTAAACTTTTTCTTAAATAAAAACATAGGTCCATCACTGATATTAGCCAAGATGTTCAGGGATGCAACCCAACGCTCTCGGTGTTCTTAAGCCTCTGACTGCCAGATGCTGGGACAGGATGATGGGGATGAATCACTTGATAATTCCCCTGTTCTATTCATTGCCTTTGAAGCATCTGACATTGGCCACTGTCAGAAGACAGGATACTGGGCTACATGGACCATTGGTATGAGCCAGTATAGCCACTCTTATGATTATATGCTAGATTTATTTCCAAGATAATTTCTTCTTAAACCCTTTTCTCAGCATGTTGAGAGCCAGTGAGATTGGCATGTGTCATGGAGTATAATCTTCAGACACAAGCAAGAACCTTGAAAACCAAATGGGCTGTGGGTTGGAAAACACACATAGCAGAAGCATTCTGTACTGTAGCAGTTTGTCTCCTAGGCAATCTGCTAGAGAAGAAGACAGCTTAGAAATGGCTGAATAAAATGTACTTTTCCTTCATGTATCTGGAAGGGCACAAGTTGTAGGGAGGGTACTCTAGGGCACAAGTTGTAGGGAGGGAGAAGTCAGGAAGTGAATCATCTGCCCTCAGAGCACAGTCAAGAAAATATAAATTTCCTGTAAGGTTGAATCAATCTATTGTTAGATGTGGGAACTGTAAGGTATGTCCTTAAGTCCATGAGAAACTAATGAGGCTCAAACCAAATGAAAGATCCAGTCTAGAATATGGTGTGAATGACTCACAGGAACTGAAACATAAGACTGAGCTAGGATTTTCAGCCAGTCTGTCAAGGCAGGAATGGGTCATGGAAAAGATACTAGAAGTCAATTATTCCAGAGAGAAACTGGAAAACGTGCATAGCCAGAGCTAGGGCTACCGTCATGTTACTCTCTAATTTGGGGTGCAGTAGACATATGTAGGGGACTGCATGGATTTAAACTGAATACAGCCTGTGTCTTAGAGTTGCTTGTTAAGGACATTTGGAGAGAAATACCTGAGGACAGACTTGAAATGTTACTTATTTCTCATGAGTTGTCTTTGCGTGTATTTGCAGTAAGATTATCTTTCTTAAGCTCCGTACCAAAGATGTGCCCAAATCAAACCCCTAGATTTCAACACTCCTAATCTTGGAATTCAAATCCAGTCCGGGTATTGATTTCATGGCTGGATCTTATCCTTGCAATGGTCCAAATCAAACTCCCAGGTCTGAGCACCACTGAAATTTCCTTGAGTGGATTGAGTTAAAATCCTTGTCCAGACATGACTTTTGTAGGCAGAGCCGGCAACAGAAATTTGGGGGTCCCCTACTCTGATAGTTTGGGGGGCCCCCCAGCCCAGCCGGGCCCCCTCCAGCCCAGCCGACAGCGGCTGCAGCCCAGTCGGCCCCCCCCCCAGCTGACAGCGGCGGGGGGAGGAAGCCCAGCCGGTGCTCCCCTCCCCCCCCCCCCCCCGCCCAGCCAGCGCTCCCCCCCAGCTGACAGCTAGCCGCAGCGGGAGCGAGAGCCCGGGAGCGGCGTGAGCCGCCCTTGCTGCTCCCCCCCGCCCTTTCTCCCCCCGGACTGCGCCGCTGACGCCGGCTGGGCTCACTGCTCCGGCCAGGGACACGCGCGCTCGTCCGGAGGAGAGCCGCGCCGGATGACTACGGGTAGAGCTGTACCGGGGCCCCCCTAAAGTGCGGGGCCCGGTACAGCTCTACCCGTAGTACCCCCCTGTCGCCGGCCCTGTGTGTAGGTCAGGCCTATACCTAATTGATTGGTTAGGCCTATTCCGCAAGATACAAGCATGTGATTATAGTGTCTCATCACGTGGTTTGTATTTGCTTAGGTTCAGATTCTCAACTAGAGTTAATCAGCTTAGCACTGTTGCTTAGCTGATATTTTTTAAGCTATTGTAACCATGATCTAATACCCTCTATTGTGCAATACATTCTATACAACAAAGGAAGAACAAAGGACTTGGGGTGGTCGGAAGTGCATTTGTTATTCTGGTATGGTAATTCTAGTTATTATTTAAGAAGGACTTTAATATAATATACCATTAGGGAAAAAGAAAAGATTTATATACACTGCACACAGAAATAAATTGCCTTCTTAGTTTTGTTCCAGTGTTTTCTTTTGCAGTGGTTGGAGATGTTTGTATGCGAAAATAGAGATTCTCAGGTCCACATTTTTCTTCTACTCCATCCAGGAAGTCATAATTCTTCACTTCACAGCAAGACAGGATGGCAAGGGTGATTCTCATTCAACATTATGGGTCAGATTTTCAGCCCTAGCAGGTAAGGGCTGGATTTTGCAAGGTTTCAAGTGTGCCGAACTCCCACAGTCTACAAGAAGAAAGGACAGTCTTTGTTCTTGCCAATCATTTGCATGTAGTGCATCAATATTGGTAGCCAGGGCTGAAAAGTCAGCCTTGAATGTCTTTACCACACAGTCAAATAGGAAGATGATGGACCATAAAAGAAACATCCCTAGTTTAAATACCAGCAACTTTAGAACCAGACTGAGTCTTTAGACAGAGCCCTGTATATAGAGGAGTGCAGAGATGGTTAGACAGAGCTGCTGAGATGGAATTCACAGTCACAATTCCTCCCCTTTCTTTACCATGCTCAGGGTGAAAGTAATTTTCTGCAGTTCTGAAAAGGGGGTTCCCTAATTTCTCCCTCGTGTGAGCTAAACTCAGCATGTCAGGGCAGCGCCACCCACGCCCTGCTCGGGAAGGTGGGGAAGCATCACCTATGCAGTCCCGTCTCACCCCCCTCATGCTCAGGCCCATAGTGCAGGGAGCCCTACTATGGCCAGACAGGAGGTAGGGTCTGATTTCCCACTGTGCAGGTGCAGTGACAATCCCAGTTTTAATACTTGGCAAACTGGGGAGAATACTTGTTAACATGAAGTGGATGCTGTAAGTCTGATCCATTTTAAAGTTTTCCAGTGTCAAAGTCCTTCGAAAATAAGAGTCTTTTTAAAACCATCTTCAAGGCATTTCTAAGAGAATATGCTGCATTACGTAACCTCTGCTATTTTTCAGATACTAAAAACCACTGGGAAAAGAAGAGTGGGTGTGTGGGTGGTGAGTCAAGGAATTATCATAAGAGATGGTCATGAACCAAACCTCCAGATCCAATTCATACCACAGAGTTTGGGGGGTGGAGGATTATTGGCATCCAAATCTGGGTTTGGATGAGAAATTCATGAATAGTTCCTAATTCTTACCACCCCCACAGATCAGAACATCCTTGAACTCTGGAGGGTTTTGCAATATGGATCTCAATCTAGATTGGGCAGCTCTGGGTCATGTCTATTTGTCATGCAGTCCACATTCCGATTGCTGACTCACTTTATACTGTGAGCACAGATATAGAGACTATGGGGTAGTTCAAAAGAACACTGTGTACCCAGCCCTACAGGAAAAATGCACGAGCATCAGATAAATTAACTTGCAGGAAGTTTCAGCTTCTGATGCTTTACTTCAGACACACACAAAACAAAAATATTGACTGCTTTTCTTGCTAATACTGCATTCTTTTAGTGGTAATAGAGAAACATAAAAGTGTAGCTGATTGGATGTAATTTAATTTAGATTCTGAGTTTGGAGAGGGTGACCAGCCAGCAAATGTGAAAAACTGGGACAGGGGTGGGGATTAATAGGAGCCTATATAAGAAAAAGACCCCAAAATTGGGACTGTACCTATACAATCAGGATATCTGGTCATCCTAATTTTGGATGAGGAAAATATCTTCATACAGAATACATAAGAAGTGGTCTGATCAAATCATCAGAAATCTGAACATTTTCCACATTTTCTTGAAAATCAGGCTGTTGTGAGATTTTCAGCAGGAATGGGCTCCTTTTATGAGCAACATTTTCACAGTGATTCTATGTGAGAAGTTGCTCTTTTGCATGTTTTTTGTCACAGAGTAACCATTTGCACAAACATGGAATTTCAAGGGTGCACCAAACAAGCAAAATAAAGTTGCTGCAAATTTAACACGCACATCTCCAGAAAGGGGACATTGTGACTGAAAAATAAAGAAGGAAACATGGTTTATAATTCCCACAGACTTTATCTGCATACAAGCAAAACTGAAAGATAATTATTAGACCAGTACCAGGTTCAAATCAATGTTACGGCACAAAGGGCTCTTAATGTGCCTGGATTATTAATACATATACAAACTGTTTTAAAAGGTAACTTGAAATTTCTGTTAATGGTAGTTTGTGTTTTCCTTTCTTTTTCTCTCCTCCAGCATAAAAAAAACTTCCCAGTTCAGATTCAAATGAAAACATTTCCCATAAGTAGCATTATTTAACAATCAGCTAGAAGAGTCCTCTTAGTTCACAAGGACCATTTTTGCTTTTACATACCTTAGTTTGTTTTCACCTCTGCCTTGTTTCAGATAGTAATTCCTTTTGCCCTCAACATACATTGATAAAGAATGAGAATTTATTTACAAGGCTGTACATTTACAACTGTAATTGTAAAATGTGTCTTGGATACTCATCATTTGTGGCTTCAATGTCTCTAGTACCTTGTCACAGGGTCCGGGCCAGTCCTGTGTTCTCTCTGCTCCAAATAAGAGGCCTTTACACCATTCCACAGTGTTTCACCCTAGTGTCCTTTATTTACAGTCCTTGTACATGGCTTTCCAGTGACAAATAGTGCTCCCCCAATCCCCTGACAGTTACCCCACTGTCCTGGTTCCTGGGCTTCCAGCCCCCCTGAGGCACCTTACTTGCAGTCAGGAGACAGAACTCCAGTCTCCCATTCCCTGCCTGGCCCACCTCTTCTGACCATGAGTCAGGGCTTTTCTAGCCCTGTCTGCTTCCTGCCTCAGCTGTGCTCAATCAGCCCCTGCTAGCTCTGTGAGTCCATGCTCATTAGGGCTTCCAGCTGAGCTCTCCTGCCGGATACCACCAGCCCCTGCCCCGGGCCTCCTGTCAGGAAGCAGGGTTTAACTCACGGAGGCAGGGCATTCTAGGGGTTTTACCCTTGCCCTGCCACATACCTAAACAGTTCTTTCACACAGACGCACATACACACAGACACCTGTGACCTCCAATACACCTATTCAATGTCTGTTAAATAAATGCACTTCAATCCTTTTGGCTGGGATCGAGCAAAGAATTTACGCACTGCTAGTTATGCTAGACTAGGCCACAGTGCTCTGTATCTTGCAGAATATTGTTTCTTTATATTTCATCTACTATTGAAGCACTGTTTGGGGATTCCAGCCTTGGAAACTGTAACTGTAGCTCCAAAAACAGGTTGTACATTGATATAATATATTGAAACCTGCACAAGAGATTATCTCCTTTGTTGAGAGGCCACTCAAAGTTATCCCTAAATGTACCGAGTGCAATTCTGCTCCCTTTATTAGAAGACCAACTCAGATAAGCATGCATTTTTGTCAGTTCTTTGAGGAGCATCCAAAAGACAAGTTTCATTGTATCTTCCATTAATATAGTGCCTTTCAATCCAAATGATCCTCCAAGCAATCTATATGGAAAGGAAACATTTTTCCAACTCATTACAGTATAGAGAGGCAGAAAGTAATTCCTTGTTAGCCCCAATATCTTGGTCACGTGCAAGGTTTGGCGAATTACAATCTACCTTTCCCTTGCATTTTCAGTACAATAAGGCACTGTCTTCACTTCTGCTCCTAAAGCTCTTGTGGACCGTAACATGTCAAATGGGGCAAATTGTGCCATCCCATTGTTCTAGTGAATTTTGAATACATTTACTTTGTAAATTGCACAGTCATGTTTGCCCATTCCCTACATGTTGTTGGTGATAACTAACCATCTGTCTGTTTCCTCAAAAAGTGCAAAACATTTTTTACCCTCAGCTAAAGCAGCTCTTTCACTGATGAGGGGAAAAAAAGAAAGAAAGAAAAAAAGACAGAAACCAAAACTATCCTAAACTGCCACCACTGTCAAATAACCTACATTTTTTTCAAACCCGTCAAAAAATCCAAAATGTCTGTGTTTGCCCTATGTTTGTCACTTTCAATACATTTGCTATTCAGAGCCATGCTGTAATCTGACTGTGTAACGTCTGTTATTATGGGTAAACAACTCATTCATCCACTTCACTTGAATAATGTTTGCAGCTGTTTTTCTAAACTTTAGATCTGTAAAGTGGATTAATTTTGGAGAAAGTTAGATATTAAAACACTCACTAGCACATTGAATACATCTCCTGTTAAGTCATCACCCTGGGATTTTTATACTGTCTTTATATAAATCAATGGTGCAACCTCACCTGGAATATTGTGTGCACTACCAGTAATCTCATCTCAAAAAAATGGCAGACGAGAACTAAAATGAGGGGAAAGAAACAAAAATGATCAAAGACTTGGATAAACCCTCGTATGAAGAGAGATTGAAAAGACTAGGATTGACAACTTTAGAAAGAAGAAGAAGAAGAGGGGACATAATAAAAGTATATGAAATAATGAATAGTCTAGATAGGGAGAACAGAAGCTCCTAATTCACCTTATTTCATAACATAAGAATAAGGAGACAGTAAATGAAATTAAAATGTAGGAAATTCAAAACAGATAAAAGGAAATACTTTCCCATACAACATATAATTAAAACTCATTGTCACATGAAGTCACTGATGCCAAGATCTTGACAAGATTTCATAAGGGACTGGATATTTATATGGATATCAAGAATATCCAGAGCTATCATAATTAAAAACAACCACAATTTTGGAACATAACATAAAATGGCCATATTGGGTCAGACCAATGTTCCATCTAGCCCAGTATTCTATCTTCTGATAGTGTCCAATGCCAGACGCTTCAGTGGGAAAGAAAAGAATAGGACAATTATCAAGTGAGACATCCTCTGTCATCCAGCCCCAGTTTACGGAAGTCAGAGGTTAGAGGCACACAGAGCATGGGGTTGCATCACTGACCATCTTGGCTAATAGTCACTGATAGTCCTATTTTCCATTAACCTATCTATATCTTCTTTGCATCCAGTTACACTTCTGGCCTTCACAACATCCTCTGGCAATGAGTTCCACAGGTTGACTGTGCACTGTGTGAAGACTTCATATGTTAGTTTTAAATCTGCTGCATATTAATTTCACTGGGAAACCCCTAGTTCTTGTGCTATATGAATGGGTAGATAATACTTCCCTGCTTACTTTTTCCACACCATTCATGATTTTATGGACCTCCATCATATCGTCCTTTAGGGCTGGTCCCCACTACCGGGGGGGATCGACGGCAGATACGCAACTTCAGCTACGTGAATCACGTAGCTGAAGTTTGCATATCTGCCGCCGACTTACCTGCCGCCCTCACGACGGTGGCAGTTGGGGGTGCGCTCCCGCATCGACTCCAGATTGCGCCTCCCGGCAAGCTGGAGTTCTGGAGTCGACAGGGGAGCCATGGGTAATCGATCGCTACCAGCTGATCCAGCGGGTAGTGAAGACCAGCCCTTAGTTACCTCTTTTCAAACCTGAACAGTTCCAGCCTTTTAAATTTATTCTCATATGGAAGCTGTTCCATATCCCTAATCATTTTTGTTGCCTACCTCTACACTTTTCCCAATTCTAATATATCTTTTTTGAGATGGGATGACGAGAACTGCGTGCAGTAATCAAGATGTGGGTGCATTATGGATTTATGCATTGGTATTATGGTATTTTTTGTCTTTTTATCTATCTCTTTCCTAATGGCTCCTAACATTCTGTTAGCTGTTTTGATCACTGCTGCACACTGAGCAGATGTTTTCAGAGAAGAATCCACCATGACTTCAAAATCTCTTTTTTTTAGTGGTGACGGCTAATTAAAACCCCATAATTTTGTATGTATAGTTGAGATTATCTCCCCCATGTGCATTACTTTGCATTTATCAGCAATGACTTTCATCTGCCATTTTGTTGCCCAATCACAGTTTTGTGAGGTGCTTTTGAAACTCTGCATTCAGCTTTGAATAACTATTGATTAATTTTGTATCATCTGCAAACTTTGCCATCTCCTTATTTACCCCATTCTCCAGATCTTTTCTGAATATGTTGAACAGCACTGGTACCAGCACAGATTCTTAGCAGACCCCACTATTTACCTCACTCCACTGAGAAATCTGATAGTTTATTCCTACCCTTTGTTTCCTATCTTTTAACCAGTTATTGATCCATGCGAGGAAAGGATATTAAAACTTGTGCTTCGGGGCTTAAGACCAGATATTAAGAATCTCAGAGACTTTCCCCTCTAAGTCACAAATTAATATTCAACCCAGGAAAGTAGTAGCTGAAAGCTGTTTGTTTGAATTCCTAATCAGTGGCCTATGTGCAATAAGTTGGTGGTTTTGTTTCAGTTTCTAGTGATTAGATTTGTATATCACAGAAAACACCACTAGCAACTAGCATCCTGATTGGCAGTCTCAGTAGAAGGGTGAAGTCTGAATGGCTGGTAGAGACTGAACTATTCTGTCACCCCACAAAAGGGGTCTTTCCAGTTCAAGGTGGCACCACAAGGGAGGTAAGATGGGCAAGCTTGGTATGCTACAACCCTTACTTTACCAGCTTGGAGAATAGGGAACTTCTGTCTCATTTTAAAAAATAAAAGAAGTCATTCAAGTTATTGCTCTGGATTCCTCTCACTGTACTTCTATTTCTAATTCTGGATGAGTTACAGATTGAGAAATCCCCCAAACAATGAAAGGGGCCAGGAAAGAGCAGAACAAAACATGGCTCAGAGAGACATGCTCTTTAGTCCATCTCTTCCCTTAAATCTAGAAATTGGACTGAGTGAAAATCCTGGATCCAGACACCCTCTACCTTTGGGAAAGTTTGGCTCTGAAATTTGTGGTTCAGACCCACCTCCACATAACACCAAGGGTCACGATTAAGTCAATGATTAAACTCCAGGAAGAACAGGGTTGGTCTGTGTTCATTTGGAAACTCAGACTATGCATAGAATAGAAAATGGGAAAATGTTATGGGAACGTGGATCAAAATAATATACATGTTTATGGATCAAACTTTATCCACGCTTATTACAAGAAGGCTCTCATCTTTGTGTACCTAATGTAAGTGAAAATGAACCATCTGTTTGAATGGTTTTGCAGCACAGAATAACAGATGTATAAACGAAGTGTCATAAACAGCACTGATATTAAATAGTGCTGGAGGTTGAAAACTCCTGTCGGAGTCCAGATTGCTTTAAATCTTCATTCTCCCGGAATGATTAATTGTCCCATGTGTATAACTGTGGTGTGTCTCCCATTTTAGCAGATGACATTGAATTAATAGATTTTAAGACCGGAAGGGACCATTACAATCATTTAGCCTGGCCTCCTGCATAACACAGGCAATAGGATTTCACCAGCCGCTTCCTGCAGCCAGCCCATACCTTATTCTTGAGCTAGAGCAGGGGTTCTCAAACTATGTCCGCCGAAAAGCCGCTGAATAAATTAACTTCGCAGGAGTGCTCGGCATGTCCACCGAAAATAGCCGCCGGATGCGGAAGTGATCGCGGCGGCGGCTTTTCGGCGGCACAAGCCACTCGTGACCCCTCGGGAGGCGGCCGGTGACCCCCCGAGGGGTCGCGACCCACGGTTTGAGAACCCCTGAGCTAGAGCATATCTTTTAGAAAGATGGATCAAATACGCCCCGGCTTTTTAGTGTTTAAGGATTCAGATGTATTTCTTTGGACAAACTAGACAAAACAGCCTCAAGCTATCCTTAATGAAGTCTGATCTCTGAACACTAACAACACGATTGGGATCAGTTGCCATCACTGGTACATTTCAAAGGAATATTGGGTAGTTTGGGTAATCATATATCAGGATGTTAGTCTAATTTCAGTATTTGTAAATGAGACTAGAAGTGGGTGTTAATTAAAATGCCCACAAGTCAATTCACCTTGAAGAACTGGAATACAACCCTGAAGTGTATTCTCAGTCATTTTAGATTACCTGCTTGTCCTCTCAGTGTTGACACTACATGAGGAGATGGTGGAATAGGCCCCCTGTTGTCTCTCTCTCAATGGATTCTCAGCTCTTTTGTTATCTATCAAAATCAGCCCAGGAACAAACTCAGAAGCATTTCCTGAAAGAATAGACACGCATTTCTCTAGAGCCCCACAACAAATGTACATCACTCCCCAAGTCTCATTCCTTTTTCTGTTTCTTTATTCCTTAGTGGAAATACCATACACTGTAGAACATTTATGGTCCCTGGTTAAACTTCTGCAGGAAGCCAGTTCGTTTTTCCTTTAATTTTTTCCCTGTTTTTTAGATGTAAATATAGCTGATTTAGTGCAAGTGTCTTTTTTGGTCTGTTGAGATTCTTAAAAAAAATATCACTGAATATTTATTTAAACCCCCTTTCTGAGCAAACAAAAAATACAAAGGAAATTCCAACAGAGATTAGAGAAAGTGCATCGTAATCTATTTTGGAAATTGCTATGGCTCCAATTTTCAAAGACTAATTAGGTGTCCACATCCTATTAAGACTGTGGTTGGGCATTTAATTTCCTTGGCTTCTTTTATAATCCCAGCAGCTGTTGTTAAATGTTGCTGTTGAAATAACTTGATAGACATGAATGATTTCATTTAAAAAAAATAGAAATATTTGATTTGATCTCTTAAGGAGCAGACTGATGCGCTCTTGGGTTGGTTTGATAAAGCCAGTACTCAGGTAAACTTTTGCATAAGAAATACCCCATTGCTCTAAATGTGGGACTAAGTGCCTGATCTGAAGCCCATTGAAGTCAATGGGAAGACTTCCATTGGGTTTGGAGCGGGCCCAAAGCACAGGCTCTGGCTGAGTACTAGCTTTTAATCTCTGGAGACCTTTCTTCAGATCTTGCTTGCTGTAACTCTCTCTCACACACATGAAAGGGTTGTGAACGAAGGGGTTATGACCCTGTTCATTCACAGAACCAAAGCTCATTTGGCATGATCACCAGTATACCTACTCAAGTGAGGCTCAGTACTGGAATAAGATGTTTTTCAATTTGTGACTGCGGTACACTGCTGTAGATGTGGGACAGAGGACTTGAATAGCAGGGGATGCTGCATATCAAGAATAAAGTACATTAGCAGCATTGGGGTGGGATGGGGCTGTGAAAATGTAAACGGATAAAAATTGGGAAAAAAACCCCAAAAAACCCATTGATATCCATCAAAATTATAAAAAAAATAATTCTGCCAAACCTATGTACAGCTTATTTCAGTATGATAAGGGGAATAACCAATACTGATATAAGGCACTATTCTACTGATATAGTGGAGGTACCTGTATACCTATTACAGTAAAAATCACACCCTTAACCAACATAGTTATATTGATACAAAAACTCTGTGTGGATCAGGCCCAATGTCTGCAGGATCAGGGCTAAGTCTTGATAATAGAAGCTGATCCATTAGTTGCTGTGCTCCCAGAACTCCCAAGGAAGTTAATGAGCATTCTGAGCGCAAAATGACAGCACAATTGGAAGCTTCTCTGGTATCTTAAGCAGTTCATTCTCAGTCCCTAGGGATAACATCCTGAAGCTGTATGCTGCAATTTCTCCCAAAAGATCTGACCTTGTTTTTGATTGTTTAAAGTTTTGCAGCTCAGGTTCAGTTACAATCTTTCCTGAGAAAAGTAAATAGCATGTTTATAACAGGTGAGGTTCAGATATTGCATGTGCAGAGCATACAAACAAACCCAGACACACTGGACACACTTAATACTAAAAGAGACATCAATATTTTAAGAAGGTTCATTATTTTCCCTGCCAGAATTATTTGGCAAAAGCAGAGTGTTAAATGCTACTGAAGTAGAAATAAAAGCTTCTTAAATGTCAGGGGAAGATTTACAAAGTGTCTAAATACCCCAAAGGCTGACATTAATTTCCTAACTATCAAATGCCCAGATATGAACTATATTCCTCATCATCCTCAAAGCTGCAATGGGGAACTGATGGGGTTAAGCATAAGCCAACTCTTTCAAATTACTGAAATTTACAGTAATAAATGGCAGGCACTTTATTAACATGTGCTGTAAAAGCTCAAGGCTTGACATTAACTTTCCACTGTCAAAGAGAAACTTTATTCTGTGACATTTACTACATGGTAGTTTCCTGAATATTATTATAAACTCATGGTCTTGTGTGTATCAGATAAAAGAAGTTTATTACTCATATTATTCTTTTAAAAGTAAAGTACCCCCAAAAGATGCAGAATATTTGAAAAGGATGCAAATATAGGATTACTTGGTTTGGACAATATCCCTAAGCAAAAATTAACATATTGTAGCAATCTAGGAATTCACAAAAGTCACTGTGCTGTATTCAGAGCTTCACAGTAACAGTGTGGAGAACTCCTAGACCTGCATGCTCTGAAAGGACAATCCACTTGCACTGGAGCCAAAGAAGAATCCCCATTAATTGCTAACAGTTGGAGTGGTCTGTGGCACATAGTTTACCTCTTCTGATTGCATCCAGGAGTGGCCAGGGGTACAGAGACATACTAGGCAGTACACTGTGTTGCATTTACTGTAATGCCAGGGGAGATGCAATCAGAAGCAAGAGTAGTTGTGGCACCTTAGAGGCTAAGTATGCAACTGGAAACATGAATACTCCGCACTACCAGCCATAGTCCTCTTGTCATTAGATCTACAGTGCTACGCTAGAAGGGGATTCTGAATGGCAACTTGGCTGTCAGACAAACCAGAGCAGAACAAATGCCTCAAATTGGTATAGAACTTTGAGCGTGAATATTTGCTCCTGCTCCGGCGCAGTGTTGCTAATACCAAGTGGTAAAAACCCCATGGGGGTTGTCTTAAAAATCACGAGATTTAAAACCAAACTGCGCCCCCCCCCCATTCATGTGGTTTTTCATTTGCAGTTACTATCTGTCCCAGGGACAGCAGCTTTGCCAACTTTCATGATTCAATTGGAAGTCTTGTAACAAATGGGTGTTTTCATTAAAGCCCCAGCTATCAGAACCTCTGCTTTATTTTAAAGTGACTAGCCTGCCTGGTAGCAGAGAAAATCTTTCAAAAAGAAGCCGAAAACCTAAAAAAAACCCAGAACCCCAAATCTATTATTTTTAAAATAATGATTTGGGGGAGGGGGGATCCTAGACACTTAGGGTTGGCAATATTGCCTGTATTATGCCTAGAGTCTTGGATCAAAACTCTTATACATTTAAATAAATCTGTGAAATGAGGATATTAATACCTACCCATCACAGTGATGAGATGATTCATTACTGTAGTTACTGTTTATATAATAATTTGAAAATATCAAGAACTGTAAATGGAAGAGATGATATATTCAGACACATGCATTATTGAAGCCTTGGATATGTCATGCACACCTGAGAATTACTCATGTTATAAATCTACCCAAAAGAACTGCTCCATTCATTCTTGTCTCTTGGACTCCCATATGGTTAGTATTTGAAATGGTAAAAGCAAGCACAGTTCATGTGGCAGCTCTGGAAACTGGAATCAATAAATCATCTAGTGGCCAGTTTTACATCACAACACAGAATGTACAAAGGGCCAAATGTTGCTTCCACTGAATTAAATGGGAGTTTAACAGCTGATTGCAGTGGAACTAGGAGTTGGTCCTAGATGAAAATATTTATTATTCAGGATGGGTATTCACTGAATAAATGCTCTGAGAGTTAACAATGGAACAGCCTCCTATTTATTGTTCCTTAGATCTGCTGCCTCTTTAACTTGCATTATTCTTTTCACACTTATCTCTGTACCTTCCCTCCTGTCCCTGTCACTGAATTCATTATTCATTTTTCTGACACATCTACTAAGTGATTTAAGCCCCATTATGATTAGCTTCAAAATATGTTAATCACAAAGCCCACTGTATAAATATTTAAATTTTTTATTTTAGTAAATCTACCATATCAAAAGGAACAGGAAAAAGAAAGAGAAGGAGCTGTGCACATTTATTATGCATGCCATTATTATAGGGGAACATGACAATGCCTATACAGAGTGACTAATACAAAAGAAAAGAGCCTACTGAAAAACATTATTGAAGGGAGTAGATAGATGGCCCATACCCAGATAATGATGATTATTGCACTGAGGCCTAACTATTACAGTGATGAGCATACTGATCAACAGCTAGATAGACATGTAGCTATTACATCTGACAAATTAGAATGCGCTAATCCTCACTTTCAAAGTAAACTTGGAAGTAATTTAATAGTTATTTGCATTTTTGGGTTCCTACAGTGTTTGTGACCAGAAGAAACAGAGCTAGTCTAGAGACTTGCAAAGCACAAAGTAGCACATTCTGTTCCGTTCCCCATGGTACCTCCTCATCAAGGCCTGATTTGCAGGTGGCTGGGAAATGAATGTAGTCCAGATCCACAATGCAGGTATGCCAATTTACACCCGTTACGACTCTGGTTCCAAGATGGAAGGGATATGAGAAAGGTCAGAATCCAAAGGGAAGGAGGATAAGGACATTTGCAGGGAGGGGAATGGGCAATGGGACCCTCTCAAAGGAAGTGGGAAAGAGGATAAACTGTTGACCCCTGGAGGCGACTGTCACTATCAGCTAGAACAGCAGGAGAAAGAAGAATGAGTGATCTCCTGGGGAAGCCTGTTTCCATGAAATTGTAATCCCATGTTTGCCTATTCAAGAGCTGCAGACACACAATAAAAAAAAATCCAAACTTTTGTGTTCTTCTCTCTTTCAGATCTGCAATTGCTTTAAACGTCTGCCTTTATTGGATTTAAAAAACCAGCAAGCCGTAGCTTTTGTGTCTGGGGTATTTTGAGTTTCCAAACTACCAGATATTTTGCAGGTTGGCACTGATATTTAAAATGTCCTTGATCTTTGGGTTGGGTAGAGCCTTAAGCCTCATTTCAGCATAGTCCATGAGAATGCTGATGCAGAAAGATATTGTGACTTAAACATGTCCTCAAGATTAGATATATGAGTAGCTGCTACTCACGTGCCTAAGGTTAAGCATGTCCTTCCTTTGGCTTGAAGCTGTAGAGGATAAGGATCTCTCTGCTCTCATCTTTCTTGGGGTATTGGGGAAAGCATGGACACAACAACATCGTCTGCCTCAGTTATTGCCCTAGGACTCCAGATGGGCAAGAGCAGCAGAGTGGAAGAAGCTCTGCCCCCATCCATTGATTTACAAGAGAAAGAATGGCCATAGACAGAGAGAGCTTCATTTACATAAGCTGTCTGCCCAGATTCCTCCGCAGACACTTCAGAACTGATGATAAGTGCACACAAACTTGGCACTGATGAGATAGTAGAACTGAACTGAAAGAGACAGGTCTCCGGGTTCTGCGTGCTACTGGCTCCCCTCCCCTAATGATTTTGCATTGTTAGAGAGACTTTGCTGTGAGATTCATTGCAGAGGACTGCATGATGGGAGGTGACGCAGAAAGGACTTTTTTGCTAAAGTCACTGAGGACAGCAGCAGAGCTAAGTGAACTCCAGTGGGTCCCCTCCTTGAGAGTGGGGAAGTTTTGCCTATTAAGGATGTCCAAGGGAAGCACCAGTGATCCCAGAAATTCTGGGCGGGGGCCTGACCTAGTGGTGTTTGTTAGTTTTAAGAGGGGTCCCTAGCTATTTGAATCTTGCTGCCGCCAATGTCTGGCAGAAGCGTTGCCAGGCTTTCCTTATCTGGAACCTTGGAATCCTGGAGAGGTGGCCAGGGCAGCTTCCCACTATGCTGATTGACTCAGGCCTAGAGGAGGACTTCTGAGCTGCACAGGAAGGGTCACCATGGTCATCTAAAGAAAATAAATCCCCTGTAAGAGGGGAACTGCTGCTGCTCCAAGAACAAGCAGTCATTAGCTCACAGTAAGGATTCAAGCCAGAATCAGAGGTAGAAGTCATGCCAATGGTTAAGTCAGCAACTGGCAAAGAAAGGAGGGCAGGGCAAGGAAGCAGGCACCAGGCATGGTAGCAGGAACCAGACTGAGTCTGTATCTGGGTCTCAGACATCTAGGCAGCAACAGGCCTAACACCTAGTTGCTCAGACACAGGATAGGACAGGAACAGGAAGCTTTATACCTGGTGGTGTCCAATCAGCAATCTGCTGTAAGCCATCTGACCCTCCTGAGTCATGGATTGTATCTTCTGGGGGTGGGGTATTAGCAGCAGTTCCCTTATCAGTCCTGGCACTTTGGCAGTGCAGTGGATAAGGCTCCCCTTCAACAGCTCTACTTGCCTGGGTTCCAGACCTTTAGTACTTGATAATAATTAATAAGGGGTCCCATTTGGTAAGGTGAAATCAAAGTAGCTTTTTGTTGTGGTGAGGACATGACATAGATGTGTTCCTTTTTGGTAGGGGACTATCGATCACCTCAAAAGGAGCATCTTTTCTGCACAGAAAGGAATGTCTAGTGTGCTGGTTTCAGTCAGGCTAGGTCCACACAGGAAGTGCAGTTCCTGCCAGTCAGAAACCTGCTTCTCAAAGGACCATTTCTCCCCTGCTGGATAGCTGTCTCTTACTGAGTCACAGCTGATGGCCCCTCTCGTCAGGCCTAGCAGGAAGCTCTTACATCCTTCGCAGCACAAGGCTGAGCATTGATCCATGACAGAAGCTACAATGAAATCAATGATACCTGCACATATAGTTTTGGACCCACAATCTTCTGTCTGAGCTAGGGATTCATGAGAGGCCATTTATTTCATCATGTCCTGAACAATAAACATTTGGACCTAAATGTTAACTGGGTATGCAAATGTGGGGACACAGTTTTGCTTATGGTTGAGTTATATGTGCTACCACCTGGTGTACATGTCCAACCCTGGGTTGTGTGTGTTCATCGGAAGCCAAAATTCTCAACTGATGTAGTAAATCAGTGTAGCTCCAATTAAATCAATGAAGCAATGTACATTTACTCCATTTGGGAGTTTTGTACATACATCTTGTCTCGTTTAAAAAAATCAACATGCATGCTTTGAAAATATGACCCATAACGAGAAAAGCAGCTCTGTCATCCATATATCGGGCTATTTCTTTATTAGCCTGCAACATAAGGGGAAAAAAGCTCAAAATTCTATATCATTTTAAATGTTAAAGGTTCTTATTTATCCAATGCAACTTTTACACATAATTTAAAAGGGGAAAAGTCCCAATGTAATTTGATTACATTTTCTGAAAATATCTTTGCAAATAACCACTATACTTTAAAAACACATATCAACTAGATCAAATCAGAAATTTGACATGGAGTGTTAGTTTTTCGTAAAGTAATATTTATTATATTGGTGTATTCTTTTCAGAACACATGAGAGAGCATAGATATCCCCAGGTCCCTACCCACTTGGAATAAAAATATACAGAGAATGACTATATCAGCAATCAATAACTCTCCTACTGGCATCCATCAACTGCCATGCAAACCTGTCAAAACACCCGAGGACAATTTCCTGCTGAAAACCCATTATGTCTAAAACAAGTGATTAAATGAACCAGTGATGGTAATGCGCTTTGAAAGTTAAGCCACCATGGGTGATTAAATGTCTGTGGGTAATAAACAGAACTATAAATATACAATTGTTTGGAGATCATTGGTTGGGACAATATAAATGTTCTTTCATGAGACTGCTGTGGTTTATCTGAGAACAAAATTTGGCCCATTTATAAACCAGGTACACCATTATTTATGTCAGCACTGAATGTGGCTATTAAATTCTCTTGAAAGTTGAATCTGAGAACATCAGCTTGCATTTTAGCCCGTTCACTTATATGGTATTTTGAGGAAATAAAGGGTAGCACTCAGGATTTAAACTTTGATGGCTTCAGATTGCTTAGCAACCTATTCAGTAAAACCTGATTGTTTCATCAGTAAAGTTTAAATCCCTGCTTAGGGCTGGAGAACAATTGGGTGATTAAGAGCTAAATGTGTTGCAAAACTAATCTCTGTCTTTTGTTTAAATTTCAATCCTGTGCAGTACACACATCTCATTGGACAATGAATTCGTTAACATCCAGTAGAAAGGGTTAATCTGAGCTGCACAAGGGGATTGATGTTCTAGAGAGGGAATGTGAGAGACTATATTAGTGCTTTTTCATGTACAGGCAATGGTGTGAAGTCTGAAGGAAACAATCTATAGCGCTCAATTTAGTTCGGGCTAGAGAAGGGGTCAGCATCAACAGGTCTCCACTGATGTCAGTCAGATTTACTGATTACTCCGTTTAGTGTCGCTAGATAGAGCCACTTTGAAACCTAGGGAGTTCTGCTATAAATATGGATACACCCCCCTGGAATTGCAATTCTGACTCATACTTTTTTTTTTTTTTTCCCTGTTTGGCTTCTGTATTGTGCTAACTTTACCATTCCTGCTCACCAACGGATGAGAGTCACTGTTGCATTCAGCAGAACTTGAAAACCTTACTTTCAAATCCCCGGCGATGAATACAGTTTGACAGATCCTCCTTTATTTTTTTTTGCACATGCTCTGTCTTTATGAAATAAGGATTTTATTTATTTAGAATACACATAGCCTGCCTGAAAAGGCACTATCAGAATTCCAATGCCAAAATGAACTTTCAAAATTTTCTTCTTCCACAAATAGATAGAATTCAGAATATCAGCTCGCCAATCCCCTTCTTCATTTTAGCAAAACCTTCAGGATGACTGGGGGGAGGGGGGAATTAAGAGTTGCCTCCTTCACTGGGGTTTTTCTGTTTAAATGACAGCTCGCTCTTAGAGGGCTTGACGTAAAGCCCATTGTGATCAGTGAGGGCATGTTTATACTGCACACTAAGCCCACATCTATGGGATCGGGGCTTGTGGACTCTGAGTTTCCAAGCCCGTGATTGAGCATCCACACTACATTGTTAACCTGCATTTACAATTGCTGGACCCAAGTCCCACCATCATACTAACACAGCCATCCTACACTATTGTAGACCTTCCTGATTTGGGTCTGTGGCTTGAGCTGCATCCACACTGCAAAAGGACAGGGCTTGGATGTGAGTCACAAAAGAACTTGGACTATGACCAAGTCCACCCCTCAGCAGAGTCCTAGGACCCACGTCCTGAATGCTTGATGACCTGAGTCAGACAGATTTGTCTGAGGGTAGAAAAGTGAGGTTTGGGATCACAAGTTAAAGCCTGGGCTTAGTGTGCAGTATAGATGTAGCCTGAGAGTCTTTCCACTGGTTTTCATGGGATTTGATTCAGGACCACAATCCTTCAAGGATGAGTTTTCAGAGGCCTGCACTTACAACAATGGGACATGCCAGTAAAACCACACAAGTCAGGGAACTGTGTGTAGAACACTAGGGATGGAAGGTGAAATAGATTGCACAGCTTCATGAACCTTACATCGTTATATGATGGGATTTACAAAACTAATTTAATTTCTCTAACCTTTTTACCATTTAATTTAAACCCACATTTTTTCAAGGTCAATTCAATTAAAATAAAAACTAGAGCTCGCTGAATCATTCACAATCAACAAATCTCCAGTGAATTGTCTGCAAATAGTTTGAAGTTTTCTCAAATTTAGTCTTTATTGTAAAGTGTCTGCCAAATAACTTTTTCAGCAGTAGTTTACTCCCAGCTCTTCATGGGTACTAAATACACTAAATTTAAGGTGATTTGGTTGGACACATTGATTATGTGGTATTATTCCTGTTCTTTGATTGGATTAGCGTAACTTCTTTAGACCCAGGTTTCCGATTCTTGCAATTACGAATATGAAATTGGTTTTCTATTTATATTCTGCAATATTGGCTTAAACTTCACACTTTCAATGAACATTTCTTTCAGCAAACTCATTAGTTAGAACTTTCACCCCATTTCTTATTGAATTCTTTCTCCCTGCTCCTTTTCTCAGTATGTCTTTTAAACTTAGCCAAACACAATGCTATCATCTTACATCAAGGCCCAGATGAAAGAAGTTTAGCACACTGTGAATAATCTTGGGGAAGGGACCATTCGACTTCCGAAGACTGCTCCTTCCCCTTTTCCAAATGATCAAACAAACAACATTGGATTTAGTATGGAACCATAAGGCATTTCACAGTTTGTTCAGTTATATTACAATTAACCATGGATTCCTGTTCTTGGTTCTCTGCCTCCCCCTTAGAGCAAGATCTAAAGTTCACGGAAGTCAATAAGTCACTGCACTGTCTTCAGTGGCCTTTGAGTTAGGCTCTTAGCCAGTTTTGATCCACAATAGATCAGTTTTCATCCCATGACTACCTTGTTCCCTTCATAGCCTCTTTGATGGACTTTGTTCAAGGCTTTTGAAGGTCCAGATAAATTGTATCAAATAGGTTTCCTTTACTCACTCTTTTGTTGATAGTATTATAGTTCTAGTGGATTGGAAAGGCAGTTTTCCTTTAAAAAGCAATATCGGTTTGTTTTTATCACATCATGATCACCTAGGAGTTTTATCATTTATCTTTGATTATATTTTAAACCAATTTCCTTGGAAATTAAGTATAGTGTCGCTGGTTTGTAATTCTCAGGATCTCCCCAGTGCCTTTCAAACAGATAGCTTTGCGTGCCTCTGGTCTCTGGTCCAGCAGCTGATTTTAATGAGATTGCATTTATATTTTGCTATTTGCTCATTCTTAAACTCTTTTAGAATTCTTGAGTGAACACTGTCTGATCCTACTAACTTGTGACTCTTTTGTAATCAATTAGTTTCAGTTTTCTTTATTTTGTTAATTTATTTAGATGAATAAACAATAATGAAAAAATATCTATCCTTAATTCTAGGTGCCTTTAATTGCATTTTCAAAATACACTAATATAAAATATAGCAGCGGCCTCCCCAAAACAAAAAGTAAGAAAATACACAACTGTAGATCACCATTGAAACAAGCATCCTGCTGCAAATATCCTTCCAGCCACACACATAGCAATAGTTTATCACATGCTTCCTCTACAAAGCCTGGATAAAGGGATGGGGCTTGCAACTGAAAGTCAACAGACTATGCTAACTGCACCACTCAGGGGAGAGAATCTTCCAGAAACCTGACCTGACATTCATGCTCCCCCCTTGATTTCAGATGACTTTGGAGTCCTGGTCAAACCTTGCGTACAGTCAACTATAAATACCACTCCTACTCTGTGCTAATCTCTTTCTTTCTGTATCTTTAGTACAGTCCGTTGACATTCAGGGCAAACTGCAAGCCCCATCTCTTTACCCATGCTTTGTGGGAGGAAGGATGGGCTAAACTGCTGGTATGTTTGTGTCTATTTTATGTGTAGCATATTGCTGGGGAACTTTCCTTTTATATTAGCATCATCCTATGCTATGCTAACCATCAGCCTCTATATTGTAGATTTTGCATCATTACTCATCCTTGGTTATCGAATACCAAAAATTAACAGACAATATTATGGAGGCTTTCATCTCCTGGTCACTTGCTCAGATCGAGCCTAAGGTTGGTAGTGACCAAATACTTGCCATCTGTTCAGTGGTGTTGGTGAAAAGAGTTGCTGAATTTCAGCTCTAGTTTCTAGTGTCCAGATGTTCAGGTAACAAAAAATGTCCATTGCCATTCATCCTTGCTGATAAACTCAGCAGAGAGGCCAAAGACTTCATGGGAGTGGAGCCAGCCACTATTTTACTCTTTAGAGATAATCCCTGAAAAACAGAGTTGAGATACAGGAGGGAAGGAGATGAGGGAACACCATGGGAGAAGCTTGCACTTCTCCTGCCCTTGCTTTTCCTGTTCCTTGGATATACATAGATACATCGGTCTCTAGGGCTGCACTAAATTCACTTTTAAAAAGTGAAATGGATTGTAGAATAAAATGCTTTATAATTTTCATGTAAATTCCATTTTTTTCTCTGCTGAGCCTGGAGGTGTCCAAAATTTGAGAAGCAGAAAATAGAAGACGTTTAAAAGAAGCATTAAACCATTTGGTAGTTTCTCTAAAAGGTACTTAAATGTTCACTGTTCTGAGTCTTTGCATGCTCTGAATTTGGTTTTACATTTTATTTTTTCTTAAGGCCTATCTATGATTCATAAACCAATAAATTGAGTTGTTTGTTATTTTAGCACAGTTATATTTTCTGTTCCCCTGAGTGACAGTCATCATCTCTCTAATAGAAAACTACCCTTTCACTATCCAAGCCACCTGATAAATTAATTACTGGTACAAAAGAACATCCATCCTGGGTCAGACTGGATCATCTAGCCCAGTACCTTGTCTTCTGACAGTGGCCAATGCCAGGTGTCCCAGAGGGAATGAACAGAACAGGTGGTCCATCCCCTGTCACCTATTACCAGCTTTTGGCAAACTGGTACTGATGTCCATGTCCATGTTTCTGCATTATTCCATCCAACGAGACTTGTGCTGAAACATTTCTTATAATCTTGATTTTAGCTGTTTATTTTAAGTGCACAGGAATTGTATAATGCAAGGTGCAGAGATGAAAAATTAAATAAGGGAACTTTTTCACAACTAAATATATTGGGTCAGAGCTTCAGCCCTTTCTTAACTCTCTTTTGTGGTGCTGGGCTGGCACAAAGAGGACTTAGTGCATAAGGAGTCCTCAGCTGGTGTAGGATTGTCTCCTTGTACATACAGTGCCGTGAGCAGTCTGGAGCAGAGCATGGGTCAGGACTGGAAGCAAGTCAGGGACTGTAGGAGGTTGGAGGGATGAAGTACAATATATGAGCCACTTGATTCTGGCCAGTGGAACAGCTTCATATATCTCCACACTGGATAAAAAAATCCTGAGGATGGTGATTCCGGGTATGGAGACCTCAAAGGGATGATGTGAAAATATTATACACATGAGTTTCCACCACTTGAGTGATGCTTTGCAAAATCCATTTCCTGCTGCCTTTACACAGGATAGTGGCTTTCAAACTTACTCGATCTCAGCCCTCCTTCTTTGTATCTGTAGTTGTTTATGTCCTCCTCCACTGCCACACAAGTACATATTCCACCACCCAGCTCTGATGTCAAAATGGAGAGCAGTGGCTGCTGGTTGGACACCCACTCTGAAGGAAGCGGCACAGGAGTAAAGGTGCCATGGTATGGCATTACCACCCTTACTTCTCCACTGCTGCTAATAGGGGTGCTGCCTTCAGAGCTGGGTACCCAATGAGCAGTCACTGCTCCTCTAAAGCTCACCCCCCCCAAATAAATTCTGCATGCCCCCAGGTTTGAGAACCCCTCACCCAGGACATTCCTGTGAGCTCTGAGCACCTTGAAGGATGCACAAAACCTGCCGGGGTCACACATCACTTTGCAGAATAAGGCCAATAACACCTGTAGGGATTACTATAGCGCAAGGGCAGCAGCAATTCCTGTAGAGCACCCTCAGAGGAACTAGAAGAGGCTTAATATGTGTTTGGGACCTTTTTCACTACGTTCCAGTTTTTGCCACTTGAATAACGCAGCTAAGAGCTTGGAGTAAAACAAAGCAACGTGGGCAGCAATATAACGCATGGCAGCACACGAAGCAGCTATGTCTATTATGACTCACTCGAGATTCCATTTGTGAGTTATTGTGTCTTTCTTCCAGAAGGGTCTCTGGAAGATTTTCTTTAAATCCTCAATGAAAAACGGCTATATCTGCATCCACGTTCTGTTTTAAATATACGATTGCTTTATTTCCTCTGATGCATATGGGAAATTGAGTTACAAAAATATTGCCCACCATTGTCTATTTACTTGCCAATTCTGATCTAAGAGAAAAGCTTAAAAGAAACATGTGACTCCAGCTTCTTAGCTGGTGAAAATTAAAACAGGCCAACTGGAATTAATGGCATTAAATGGGTTACAACATACCTGGATCTGGCTTGTATAAAGTAGCCTCTGACTAAAGTTGAGGATATTAAACCACCTACAAATAACTGAAGGATGGGGGGTGGGGGAAAGGAAGTAGTGGAATATTCTTAGGGCATTACAGGGGGACATATCTAGGAGCAGTGAGCTAAAAGTAAGAAAAGGAAATTCAAGCTGATATCTGGAATGATTTCCTAGCAGGGAGACTGTGGAAGCATCTCTCAAGGGAAACATCATCCCACCAGCCATGTCAAGGATTTTCAATGTGCCATGATGTTCTGGGACTTCCCTACTTGATTCCTAATCAGGAAATTTGGAGCAAACAAAGAAACCCCTAGAAATCCATCCCAGGTTATACACCGAATCCTGGTTTGGACTTTGGCAATTTAGTTAGACTGTGCCAGCTTAGGGGTTGTTCATGCAGTACAGACAAAATCAGTCTAGGTTGCTATGCCTTGCTCATCATCATGGTGTCTGAATGTCTGCCTGGTTATATACCTCACTGTTATGTATCTGGGCTTTCATCTTTTGTTTAAAGACTGTCTAGTAGTCTAAAGATAGAAGAAATTAAACTCATTGACTAAATTCTTCATTATAAATTATTCACCAAGATCTATGCTGTTTGCAAATTGTCAGCAGGAAGATAATAATTTCAGGTTTATTTGCTATTTGTCAGCATTCACTGAATAATGTCTGTGGAGAGCTCTTGGTTTGTAGCTCATTTGTGAGCGTCCATTGTGATTATTTGATATATAAAAACTGAGCTGCTTTGATTAGACACATAAGTTACATTATATTTTTGTGTTCCCTATGTGAATGTGCGATGCCTAAGATTTCCAGGGGAACTACTCCTATTTACAGATTCAGCATTTACTTTTGTTGAATGTTATCCAGTACTTAATTAAAACTCCCTCGTCTGGTGGATATTCCAGCTGGCAAGCTGGAACACAATTGTGGCAAATTAATTAAAAAATGCAAATGAATATTTGAAGAAATATATTCATTTTGCTGCATTCACCTGACTCTCCCTGGGACACAGTGGGTAGAGAGAGAGAAATGGAGTAGGAACCTGTTTAAATCCCTATTACATTTATCAGTGGGAGACTTTAATAAGAGATGGCTCAGGCACTCCATGACCTAGTAAGATTTTGTCATTTAATTATTTAATTGATATATCCATGCTCATCACTTCTAATTTCTATGGCATAGGGAAAGTATCCATCACATCTGGAAATCAAATCTATATTTGATTTTCATGATCTTGGTGTGCTCATTAGTGAGTTGCTCATTAGGACTGTTCAAAAATTTCTCATCAGAATGGTTTTTGACAGAAAATTAGGATTTTTGGCTACATGAAAATTTCTGTGGAACGTGTTTTTTGTGTTTGACTAAATTTTTAATGAGGGGAAAGAAGAAACCATTTTCTGACCTACTGTATTGTTCACCCTTGTGATGGACAACTATGCTATTTCACCAGAGAAGGTAAGGCCATTTTATCTGTGCAGAATACAAGTTTAAAGTCCCCTACCAATGATTATGGAGGTGTTTTTTGTATGAGGCTGTATTTGTGGCAGGAGGACTGTGGAACTGTGCGTGTTTATAGTGATAGTTGGGGCTGCTGTTTTGTCCTGATCTGTTACTGTGTCAGGGAGACATTGCTTTAAAGGAACGTTTCAAACGTAGTGATGTATCCAATGAAGGCGAACGATTTCGAGTTGTGATACGGTAAGAATATGTACATAAGACTCTTTTCAGTGAACCTCAAATGGTTTCATAGGGCAAAGAGTGGAGATGAGCTTTCACAGTTTCAGGGTGTTCAGATCCAGGGCATTATATCAGACTCATCTCTAATTAAATTGAAGAGTTTAGGTTATGGAAAACTCTTCAGGATAAAAAATGATCCCGAGATTAGTAGTTTTTATGAGCTGTCTGGTACTTCCTGGTTCTGTTTAGGATGGAAACGCATCAAGGACAGTCTCATTTGTGGTACCGCAGTGTCTCCGCTTCTCATCATGGTTGAACAGAAATGAAAAGACCTGCTATAATCATCTCTTTTAATTCTCTAGCAGGCGAGTAAATAAACAATTCCATTGAAATCAAGGACTGTCTTAATTCCACTCAGATGGTAGCTTGGTCTTTTCTGGAACTGCAACCGCCTTGAAGCTATAATTACTTGATCCCCACGGAGTTCTTTGCTACAGATTTTCTTGTTTCAAGTAGTCCTGATTACCTTAGTAAACAGCCACAGGGGGGTTCTTTTGGAAAGGAAAATAGATGATGCTGGTATCAAAGGAGAGGGGGTTAAAGAAGATAGTTCTGCCAATGCTTATCTAGTTTGCTCATTTTCTTATAATTGTAAGGGAAGCACTTGGGGGTTTCTAAACTCTTGTCCCTTTGAGATTTATTTTAGCTGATTGGCTGGGCTGGCTTTCGGTTTTGGGTACCCCCAGTAAGGTCAGCTTTGAAGGAGTTTCTGAGCCCCACACATGCCATGACATTGTCATACAGCAATATTTACATCAAAATGCTTTGGGGTTCTACATCATCATGGCTTTGCAATACCTGAAAGAAACTGGGACAAGTAACACAGGCAACTTGACCAGACTTCTTCCTCCTATCCTGGAGGGTAGGGGACAAAGCCGAGAAGTTAATCTGGGCAGAAGAAATATGTACAGGACTAATGGGAGACATTTATGTTTTCTCCTGTGGCCATGTGTCCTCTACTGTGTACTGGTGTAAGCCACACACCTCCTGGGTGTGGTGTTGTCTCCCCTCCAGTGGTACTTTGAGATTAATCAGTCTGCTACAGTCTACTAAGGGCTGTGTGGCTTTGAGCTCCTACAGTAGAGGCTCATGCCCTAAGCTCCAGGGGACCCAGGTTCAATTCCATCTGCCAATGGCTGGGGTCTGTCAGTGTTACCCTAGCACCTCCAATGAAAGTTGGAAGCTCTGATTTTGAGTTATGCATTAAGAATGAAAAAAACTGGAAGGGTTTCAGTCTGATCTCTCTCGTGATTATGATTTACACCTCTGGTCACAAATCAAGGTTGCCACTGAGGATTAGTGGTGTAAATCAGGAATAACTCCATGGGGGGGGGGCAATTGGACTACAATGCATTGGTGTAAAATCAGTCTGTGATTAGAATCAGGCCCATAATTACTAACATGTTACCAGCAAATCTCCCTGGGGAAGTTCATAGATGGTGAGTGGAGCAATGGAAAAAACCAGGCATTTTGAATTTTCTCACTTCAGGGGGGATGTTTGTAGACCGGTCTATATTGAGTTATTATCTGAACCTGAGAGCAGTGCAAAACTGACACTTTTGGGGGAATTTTCACACATTTTTTTTCTTTCATTTTTATCCATTCCTATATTTTGTCTTCTTTGGAATTAAAAAAAAATTACTCTTTTCAGTGCAAAAAACATATTAGATGGAAAAATTAACCCATTTTCATTCATAAATGCATCTAGTTTGGCTTGGAAACCGTCCATCTTTCCCTGGAAAATTGTGTCAGGTTTTCTTGGAAAACTGTGTGCGCACCTTTTTGAAATGTGCTATGAAGTGTGCTCATTTTCAAATTCCTGACAGAAAACAAGCTTGAACTTTTAGTAAAGCTGGTTGGGAATTTTTTGAAGTCACAGTTTCTACTGTTCTACCCCTTCTCCCATTTCTCATCCAAACATATTTTGAAATATTTCATGTTATTTTACAAATGTTCCCCTCCATTTTCCTCCTATAACATTTGAAATTGACTGTTAAAATAACAGCAGAAGTCTCCAGAGATTATAACACTGTGCCCTTGAAATGTTTTGTGCATTGACTGTGTTATCAAGATGTGAGCATACAAACCACATTGGTAGGACACCCTCATTATAGCTGAAAACACCCCAATTACACCCTTCTCTTTCTTTAGAGCCATGCTGGCATTTTGTGTTTGTAGTGACATTAAGTAAATCAAAATCCACAGGTATATGGGTAACAGCTAATCTTTGTGATTGCTATGCCTCTGGTCACAAATCAAGGTTGCCACTGAGGACTAGTGCTGGACAGCAGGATATTAACTAACTCCTCATAAATCACTCTTTTCTCATGCTTCTCTATGTCAGCTGAGAATGTGCCTCACTATAATACAGCAGAGTTTTCAAACAGCTGGGCCTAAACACATACTGCTGGTGGGAGCAGAAAGGGAGCAGTGTTGGTACCTTAGCAACATGATCCTGCCACTGAGTTCAGAGGTTGATCTAACGTATGCTGAGCCTTGGCTGGCTCCAGTATCAAAAAGGCGGAGGACCTGTGCTGAGCATGGTATAGCCACACCCTGTGGCTGGGCCAGATATTTTGAGTGCTAGACTTTCCTAAAGCATTTTAGGAATAGGTCTTTGCTTTTTTGATGTATGTTCAATCTGTGGGTTAATCAGAGTTAATATTCTGATGCATAAGGCAGTGTTTCCTTATCAACAGATTAGATCCCTTTCTGAATTTCCCTATTGGTCCTGTGAACCAAATTGTATGATACTTAATACGGTTCTTAACTTCCTTGGGTTTTTCACTTCTGAACTGTTAACAACTCTTTAACAACTGAATGGCTTTGATGTTCTGTTAATGTGGTCTCCTTAGCTACTGTACAGTAGGTCTTTTCCAGTTCCGTACCCTTCTTTGACAGCCAGCCATTTTACCATTTTGATGAGAAAGGAATCATTCACTAACCTCAGCTTTAAACATAAAAATACAATAGTCTTGTACATGTAAATAGGCTGGAGGGAAACCCCTTAATTAGCACTCCGAGATTTCTGTATATGTGTAAATAAAGATAGATTCAATTAGCTCGTGAAACCAGGACGAGTTTAATTCATCCAGTGAGAAATTAAAACATAGACATGAAAAACCAAGGTATCAAGAACCCTCTGCTTAAAGAGGAGAGAATAAAGAGACCACTGTAAAATCAAACAGAGTCCGTCCGCTCTCTGTTAGAAAAATCTCCATTGGCTTTAATATCGCTGGTGTAACTAAGAGCAGAATCTGGCCCGGTGCGTGTGTGGAATAGTTAAACGGACAAATATGTGCCCGCAGGGCAGTATTACAAAATAATACAGGGTCTTAGTCATAATAAAAAATTATGACGGTGGCAGCTGCCTAGCGAACTCCAGAAATTGATTTCACTGGGAGTTGAGGGTGCTCAGAAACTCAGGAATTCATTGCCCGATGGGGATATATCCAGAAGGAAATGAATGTAACCAGTTCTCAGCAGTCTGCTGAAAAGATCATTGCACTCTTGAAGAGTTTGGGGCATTGTAATAATGAGCGTGTGTATAATCTGTTCTATGGTAATGAATATTTTGGCTCTATGATGAAGCCTCCTCTTCTAAGATCTACCCCCCCACTCCCAACAAATAAAGATTTTCCCCAGGATTTTGTGCAATGCGATACATTATTACATATCTACATAAAATTGTATTTTGAACCCTCCAGATTTTAATTCCTATTAGTGAAGGAAGATTGTGTCCTATGAGTCAGTCATTCGGAGTCCCCTAGTTATACTAAGCTATACTGTATTATTAATTTCTTCTGGCTCTAAGTTTTTTCTAATGACAGTTTTGGGGGGGGATGTTGTTTGTTTTTGTTTCTTGCCTCATTGGTGCAGATCCTTAGCTGGCATAAAAGGACATAGATTCATTGACTACAGTGCTGATTTATGGCATTAGAAGATTTGGCCCATCATTTTAACCCACATACAAACTCACATGCTTCTTGATTTCTCTTTTTAGTTAGGTTTCCCCAATGGCTTTCGGCTCCCACTTCTTGCCTTTACTGCATGTGCTCCAACGGGATCAATTGTCCTTTCTGCAGAGGCCATAGATGCATCCATGCTGTTAACTAGATGGCACTTTACATGTCACCATCTCAAAGCTCTGAGTCTTTTTCCCTGGTCATGTCTTCCTGTTGTTCAGACAGCGCTATGCCTCTGTGTCTTATGCTATGTGCTGTGCATTTGTTCCCCTGAAATTAAAAGTACTTTGGATCCAAAATAATAAACAAGTAGGGCAGGACAGCTAGGTAAAAATAAGCTGTAGCAACCTTTAGAGTTCTCTCATCTACGGTTACATTAAATAACTGTATGACTTGCAGTGACCACTGTCACAACCATGTACCTGCTGACTGCTGGAATTCCTAATATAGGAATGTCCATACCATTAGGCACCAGAGCTGAAACTGCACAGCAAAATGCAAATCTGCATTATCTTTGCTAGAGTGCATGCTAACAAATGATCTCTCTGTTAACGTCTCCAACTTTCAAACGCTGTATTAAAAATGTTACTACAGTATTTAGAAAGAGCTGGGGGAGCAGGCTGATTTCCTTCCACTGCTATTACTGATGCTCTGGAAGTTCTTGAAAAAGACAAGATGAAGGTACTCTGTTACTAAAAGAGAGGCCATGTTTTATTCATTCTGATGACAAGCATATAGGGCCCGATCCAAATCCCATTGAAATTAATGAGAGTCTTTCCATTGACGTCAATGGGTTTTGCACATCAAATAGCTGAAAGCAAAAAGAGACAAAGCTCCTTTACATTGCTTCATGAAGTGAGGCTTTGCTATCCACCTTTTCATTGTAACGGACACTTTTTCTACTAGAATTTTTAAATAGCCTCCAAATGCATTTAGTATTGCCAAGTCCTTCATTTTCCATGTGGGGGGATGCTCTTGTCATCATTCCTGTAATGTGTTCCTTCTCTAAGGCCAGGTCTACACTAGGGATGGGGAGGGGATTGACCTAAGATACGCAACCTCAGCTACGTGAATAGCGTAGCAGAAGTAGATGTATCTTAGGCTATCTTACCTGGGTGTCCTGATGGCAGTGAGTCGACCACTACAGCTCCCCCGTTGACTCCACTTTCACCTCTGGCAGCGGTGGAGTACCGGAGTCGACAAGGACAGACCTCGGGGACTGATTTATCACGTCTACTCTAAATACTATAAATTGATCTCCAAAAGATCGATCATGGGTAGTGTAGACTTACCCTAAGAGATCTGATATGTCCTCCCAAGGCTTTAATATCACAATGAATTAGCTAGTATCTATGTCTACCAATGAAACAGAACTGCTTAGTTGTGTCCTGAGCTTTTTACTGCTAATAGCTAGAGAATCTCCTTTAAGTTAAGAGTCAAGGGGCTGTGCATTTGGGCTCAGACCCAGAAAAGCACTTAGGGCCTGATCCAAAGTCAACTGAAGTGACTGAGAATCTTTCTATTGACTTCAGTGGGCTTTAGATCAGACCTTAAAGAGCATGTGTTGCTAACCATGTAAGTAGTTGCATTGACTTCTTTGGGTTTCCTCATCTGCATGAGATTAAATGTTTTGAAGTATCAGGGTAGTGGAACATCAGAAGAAGGGTTATATTATCACTGATGCTTGGATGTTCCAAGACATCATGGTGTACAGTATGATGGTCATGAATTTGTCACAATAATAAATAGTTTCAATGTCAAATTAAAATAAGGACCTGAAAACTGACATAAGGTGCTCCCCTAACTCAATAGAGGTATTCACAGAACTGACAATATTACTGTGCTCCAGTGGTCTGGTTGAAGCAAGCCTCTGTCATGTCCCAGTCAGGCAAGCTATACCTAGTAAAGATAGGAATCAGTTACACAGTGACCAATGTAGTGACCATCACTGTCTTAGCATGTCAATAAGGACCATACTGTTAAATCCTCAACCATATCTTACAATGCCTCTTGGTGGTTTTTGTTGAGTGAGTTTGTAGACTGTCTCCTTGGGACGTCTCTTAGAGATCAATATGTTCCCTGTGTGTTTGTGGTCACCAATCACCAGAATTCAGCCCTTAATTATAATGCAAGCAATTCCTCAGGATTAAAGTATTGCAAACATCTCTCCTTAAGTGATGAAGGGACAACTTCTACCTTAGTTTGCAGGAAGAATAAAGTGCGTCATCAGGTGAGATGCCAGTACCGAAAATAGCTCCAAAATAAAATGAGTGTTAAGAAATAAAGGCTGTAAATCTGTTGGAAAGGTGGTGATGGTGACATTAATCTCCAAACAGAAAATATCCAGCTCAAATGAGTCTGTGAACATTAGCAGCAGCAGCAGAACTGAGGGTATGAACAGAAATGCCTCTGATTATATACTGCTATTTATAGATAAGGAACAAACTCTTAAAGAAAGAGGGGTGAGGAGTATTCATTGCTTTCAAAATGTAATGACAAATCACCACTGTGCTTGCCAGCCAAATGCTCAGATATTGTTGAGTGATACAAGCTGAAAAGAGAAAATAATAAATCCACTCCAAAAGCAGAAGTTTGGATAAGGCACTCAAGAAAAATAAGGATTTTTTCCCCTTTGTCAAAACCTCACACACTAGTGATGGGCAAACTAGATTATAAAAATGTTGCACAAAAAAATTAAACATATCCCCAAATCATTTACAGGTTTCCAATTGCTGTGAACTTTTTTTTAAATCCAGATTTTTTTATTTTGTCCCATTTTCATGCACTTGTGGTCTCCTGTGTTGCGGGTGGGACCAGAAATGTTGAATAGTAACAACACCATTTTGCATTTCCATAGCACTACCCATCCAAGGATCACAAAGTTCTTTGCAAATGTTTTATGGCATTAAGACTCACAGAGCTCCATGAGAGGGGGTACTTGTTATTAAATCTATTTATGTATGGTGATACTGATAAAGATGAAGAGGTTTTTGCCTGTAGTCACAGAGAACATCCATGGAAGAGTTAGGATTGCAACCCAGATCACCTGACTCCCAGCTATATTCTACCTGGAATAACTTTACATCAATTGAATATAAACTACTGCAGGGGGAAATTGGAATGGAAGTGAGCAATCATGCTAATGTTGAGACCAACCCTGTGAAGAAAAAGATTGTATGATATTATATGTTACTATTTGTGATTGTGAAATTAATGATAACAGGAGAGATTATTAAATGCAAAAGCAATAGATAGGCACCTAATTTCCATTGAAAGTCAGTGGGAATTATGCACCTAACTGCCATTTGTGCCTTTCAAAAATCTCCCCCTATTGTCACTATGCAAAAACACAGTGGGGGTAGAGTTAAGTTTGAATAGGATACCTAAACTTTGGTATTTACTGAGCTTTGGTGGTTTAACTCTCCAACCTAAATGTTCCAATACCAGATTTTTTGCTATGGAATTATTCAACTATCAAAGAAGAAATAAATGTATCAGAAAGGATAGAAAAGCGGAAGGTTCCAATATAATTACGTACAGGAACTTGAGACAGTGTGTGTGGGGGGAGGAGGTGGGGAGAAGGAGGATTATCACCAAAATTCCATTTCAGCTACTGAGAAATTGTTAATAAAAGTTAGTTGGTGGTAATTGGCCCAAATTCTTTTAGACATATGCAATCTCATGCAAGGATACATAAAAGCTGATACCATCTGTGGATGGCAGTTTCTAATTCTTAATGAGTCAAGGTTTATCCTTACAACCAGCATGTTTCAGCAGACACTGCCCACGCGTACCAACAGGAAGATTTCCTCTAGATTTGCCCCCACTGGTGCCAGAGGAGGGGCAGGGAACTTTCACTTAGAACCCAAAAGAGGGGCAAGGAGACAAGAAGAAAGAGGAGGAAAAAAGGAGAGAAGAGACTTCTCCCTGGCATTAAAATATGTGCCTCATTCCTATGATATGACTTTTTGATCAATAGGAACATACTAATATTATGCCTTCAGTATGTTATCTTTTCTGTGACTCACTTAAAGCTGTAGAGAACACTTGAACTTTACAGATATAATGTGCATAGATGTTTTAGTGCTTATTAAGGTGAGGGACTAAGAACAATGGTTTGAACAAGCAGGCATAGAATCTTCTATATATCCAAGGTAACAGTAGGTGATGCAGAATGACTCTGAAGCCTGGAAGGTAGAATTAATCTTTCTTGACTCCAACAGAGGTCTCCATTTACTTGGACTTTGATTCCCTGCTATGGCCACCACAGCTCTTCCAGGGCTTGAATTCAGGTCTCTGGAAGGGGGAAAACGAATGTACTCAGCTACTGTAGTGCCATCCAGTTCCGGTTAACAGATTTCTCTTCCATTTGTTCCATGCCAGCCCAGTATGTGGGTACTGACCAAGCTAGCCAGTGTTTCACTTACGGCAGCTGATCTGAGAAAACGAGATAGCAGAGGGTTTAGCTTGAAAGGGACCCAAGGGTCTAATAATCCATTGGAAAGCTGAGTGACCATAGTAGTGTAATGTTCCACATTTACAATGACGGCACTGGCTATCTTGCTGCCTCATGAGGCTGACTGATAAATGGAACAAGTGCTGGCTTTAGGTCTGGAGGCAGATACTGTCCTATATTTCCAAATGGAGGTTAGTGTGAAGAGGGCAGGGTGCCATCTGGAAGGAGAGCAGTCTTGCCTTGCAGGTGCACAGTAGGAAAACTATAGGTTTGAAATAAAAACATGCATATTATATATAGCACATGGGATGGTCCTTTGGAGCCCAGCTTATGATGTTATTAAGAGTCCTGCGGTTCCAAAGGGTGCATTCTTCACAGCAACATGAAGCTGCATAACAAGGCCCAGAGCAAGAATCGTTCAGATTGGTTTTGGAATAACAGTTCATTTTATAGCTCAAGGTACCAGCAGATTTTGCTTCCATTTATCTGAATGGCTAGGATTTTCCCAGAGCTGTTGAAAATGATGAGCCCTTGAATACTTGTGGAAAATTTTAGGGAGATCCTGTGATATCAGACCTGCCAAACAACAGATACAGACACTAGGGTGCATTCAGTGCACAGGTGAGGCCAGATACAGCATTAAATTAGGACATATTTATCAAAAAGCAATATTCAGCTTCATATTGGACTTACTCTTTCATAATACATTAATGTAGGATTGGGAATGGGCATCGAGGTGTCGAGGAAATGAAGCCTTGGGGAAATAGACTGAACTAGTTTGATGAATTCTAGGATCCTCAAAAGCAACAGAACATCTCTTTTTTTCCAAAAGCCCCAAAGACTGGCTAAACTACTCAAAACCATGTGGTATGAAGTACAGTGTGCATGTGATCATGTTGCCCAATCATGGCTGACCCACAGGCAGGATAAGAGACCCATCACTACTACCAGCTGAAGAAGATCTCCAGGTGCAGAGGGCTATGTTTTTTTTTATGCTAAAGAACCGGAGTTCTAGTCCTATCTCCATGGAGTGGTGGCTGTCAATGTGTGAGATTTAGCTGGAAATTGTGTCTATTATTTATAGCATCTGATTTCATTGCAATGTGAGAAGACAGCTTTCTGAGCTAAGTCTCCATCCCAGCCCAATGTGTAGATCCTTGAGTACTCTTGCATTTAGTGGACATTAATTCTCAGACAAGTTATACAAACCACATCACATATTTTTAAATATATATTTGTTCTTATTAGAATATATATCACAGAGATCTTTTAAAAGCAGAGATAATGCTTATGGCCTGTCATAAGTATGAAGTGCCTTGGACTTACTGTTTTACCTCTAAGGGGTTAACCGGAAGCCAAAGAAGCTGTGACGTATTAAGAATGCAAATTCTAGGGACAAAGGGAGTTTTAGCTTCACTTCGGTTCGTCCCGGGCTTTGGGCTGATGCTATCTGCTCTCCAGCTATGGAGAATCATTTCCTACTTTTCCTTCATAAATTCCTGTTAGACTAACAGTGAGTAGAACTATTGATTGTATGTGCTTTGTAACTGATCTGTGGTGTCTCTGATCTCATCAGAGGGAGAAATATCAAGGAAGAGATTAGGGCTAGATAATTAAGGACCTGTGAAGTCTGTATAAGTGTATGCTTTTCTTTCTTTTCTTCATTAAACCTTTTTTTGTTATAAAAAGTGTTTGGTTATTTCCCTTAAAGTTGTCCTAGCTTTAGATTTGACCCAGTTCCAGGGTGGAGCAGGGTCTGTGTGTCTGAATCTCTCTCTCGGTAGCCAGAGGAGAGGGAGGGTGGAGCAGGGTCTGTGTGTCTGAATCTCTCTCTCGGTAGCCAGAGGAGAGGGAGGGTGGACAAAGTCTCTGTGTTTTCAGTCTCCCAGATAGAAAGGGAGGGAAGGGGAGTGTTACTCTCTTGGGGTGTTAATGTGCCCCCTCCATGGTCTTGGAGATTCACATTAATGGTGGCAGCGAAATTTCAAGCCCCAACTGGTAAAGTTTGGGTTTTGGGGGAAAAGATTTAACTTAGGCTGGGAAAGTAGCTTACAGTTAAGGGTCTGCAGCATAAGAGACCCCCCCACTTTTACCCTAGATTTTAGAGTGAGGGGAAGGTCTTCTCTTACATGGCCATTTCAGTTACTCCTAAAATACTTTAATGAGCTGGCTAGTATGTATGTGCATCATTATCTTCTACTTGATGAAATCAGAACTCATCAGCTATGTATCATAGGCCCTGCATAGCTAACCTCTAATACAGTAGTTCTAAACCCGGGGTCCAGGGCCCTGTGACAGTGTCAGTCACTCACCCGGCAGCGCCCCCGTCTGGTCCTCTGGGGAATCAGCTCTTCTCGACCCTGGAGCGCCGTCTGCCGGCCAACGTCCACTTCTCCACTCTGGCTCCGTGCCCCTCCCGGACCCCGGAGCCCCTTGCTGAGGGTGCTGCACCCCTGCAGTACCCCCCTGGTCTTAGGGTTCCCCCACCCGGGATCCCACCACCCACTATCCCCAACTCGCCTCAGAGTGTGCCACTGTCAGTCACTACTTGCCCCCGCTCACTGGGGCGGACTGCAGTATCATGGCTTCTCATCCCAGGCAAGGAGGGTTGGCCTGCTGCTGCTATCTCCAGCCCTAGGCTGCCCCCTGCAACCCTGGTAGTCCTGGGTCGGACCTTGTATCAGGCCCGAAGGCCTGGGGCTCTTGGATAGAGCCTGCCCAGCTCCCTCTGCCCTGCCCCAGCTCTGCCCTAACCCAGGTACCTGGCTCAGCTCCTGCAGCTAGGCCTGTCTCCCTCTGGCTACAGAGGAGACTCTCTCTGACTACAGAGTAGACTGACTTCTAGCCTGCCTCCCAGGCTTTTATACAGTTTGGAATGTTTGGGGCGTGGCCACACAGCTGAGCCTAACTCCCAATCAGCCTGGGAGTTTTACAGGCTCCCAGCCGCAAACCCCTTTCCTAGGGCTATCCCAGCCCTGGCCAGCAGGGAGCGGGGAGCACCCCGCTACAGGCCCCCTAGGGGGTCATGAGCAGGTTTCAGGGGGGCCTCCAAGCAGGGCCAGCATTAGACTTGCTGGGGCCTGGGGCAGAAAGCTGAAGCCCCATGGCATGGGGCTGAAGCCCAGGTCCCTGAGCCCTGAAGCTGAGGCCTGAGCAATATAGCTTCACCAGGGCCCATGTGGGATGGGCCCCTGGCAATTGCCCTGCTTGCTAGCCCCTAGTGCCGGCCCTGGCTTTTATATGCAGAAAACCAATTACTGCACAGCTGGGCCAAGGAGTTTTTATAGCATGTTGGGAGGGCCTCAGAAAGAAAAAGCTTGAAAACATTTGCTCCAATGGTCATTCTTCTTTAGCAAGACACAGCAGATGAGGTAATATCTTTTACTAACTAGACCAACGTCTGTCGGTAGGAGAGACAAACTTTCAAGCCACACAGAGATTTTCTTCAGGTTCTTCAGTGCAAGAGGTGGGAGACTGCAACATTACTCACTTACATTTTGCCTGGCTAGCCCATCTTTCAGGGACTAGCGTTGAAATGCCACTCATATTTGGCACCTGTTTCTATTTTGTGTGTGTGCACGTGCATGTGTGTTAGCTTTATGGTACTTAAACTGGTGGCATCAAAACTGTACCTTGAAACAAACCGTGGCTGCAACCGTTGAACTAAAAAATCATGACTTTTTATTGCCTTAAATAAAAGTTATGCCAGCAAAGGTGGGAACACTGAGTTGTTTACAAGGCTTGAAATAAAACTCATCATTCAGATGAAGGAAAACAAACAAAAATCCCATAAAATATACTTAAAGCAAGAAAAGGAGTCAGGAAACATTCTCATTGTTTAGTATGTGATGACTCCAGGTCTCTGTAGGGCAGTATGTGAAAGTCTGAGAGCTGTGCTTGAAATGTTCAGGGAGTCTTTGCTAAGCTGTAGCTTTTCCATAGATGGACAAAATTCAGGCCTGATGTAAAGCAAATTAAAAGTAATGGAAAATACCATTGACTTTGTATTAGCCCCTTAGTGGAGAATTAACACCAGCCAAACTGGAAAGAAATAAGCACCTGTGCAAAACTATTCTTTGTCCGTTGATGGAAAGGACTAAATCAATCAGGAACATGGAGATTATTGCCATGCATTTCAGCAAACCGCACCATGCTGTCCAGATACACAAAAATGACCGAGGAATAAACAAGTCTCATTATTTGGAATAGCATCTTCCCGGCAGGAATGCCTCTGAACAGAGCAAGTTCAGCCAGTCACATACATTTGTGTAGTCCTGAATACAAATTAAATGTAGGGGTAAATTCAGAAGTTCAGATAAAATCAGAACTGACCCTAACCTATGTTCATAGCTTCGAATAAACTTTTTGTGGTGTTTGAAAATATTTTAACATTTTTCATTTGTCTCAGCATCTTCTGGCTCCAGACAAGATCTGAAATACAAGGAATGGGTGAACGACAAATCACTTTCTTGCAATACTTTCCACACAGACAAAAACACACACAAAAAGACCAAATTCTGTTCTCAGTTACTCTCGTATAAATCAGTGCCAGTAGATTGAGTCTGGATTTAAACCCCTGGATTTAAACTCCTGGAAAGGAGTCCAGAATTTGGCATTGGCTGCTTGACAACTCAGTGGAAAATTTATTCATCCAAGATTGGAAGCTGTGCTGAGTATTTTAGTCACACAGCTGCTGAGCTATTGGGAGGGCCCAGCAATGATAGTGGGAAACAACCCTGAAAAAAATCGTGGCAGCAAGAGGGAAAGCGAGATTGCGCAGCCGAAGCTGCTTAAGGAGCCACAGGCACTGATCAAATAAAAGCCTGTCTCCCACCCAGGAAAAAAGGGAATGCATGGAGTGCTCTGATTTTGATTTCCTGTCTCTCACAGCAATCCTGTCAGTAAATTCCAGTTCCAGGGAGATCTGTCTAACCCACAGGTTCTCATCCTATTTTTGCTCTACACGCATAGGCAAAGAGTTGTCAGCATCTTCTCAGCATGAACTGTTAGAGCTGAGGCAGAGTCGAATAGCAAACTCCGCCTACTCGTCAATGCCTTAGGGAAGTTGGTATTGGGACTGTTGGGATTACAACCCAATTTCAGTTCTAGGGAGTTTTCATTTTCATTCACTGTAATGGTAACAAAGAGTCCTGTGGCACCTTAAAGACTAACTAAAGTATTGAAGCATAAGCTTTCATGGGCTAATACCCACTTTGTTGGATGCAAGCAGCATCCGACAAAGTGGATATTAGCCCACGAAAGCTTATGCTTCAATACTTTAGTTAGTCTTTAAGGTGCCACAGGACTCTTTGTTACCTCTGCTATTCCAGACTAACACGGCTACCTCTCTGATTCTATTCACTGTAATGCAATCCCTACTCACCCACAATAAGGAGCATTACAGTCATTTAAAATATTAAAAGGTGCATTAGTGTAAGTTCTAGTTCTTTAGGGCTTCAGTGTTTCAATGACATTGGCTGCATAGTGGATTTAATGCCAGTATAGGTTATAGGAAACTGCCCAGAGTAGAAAAAAACATGAAATACCATAGAGATCTGAGGCTTTCTTGCAACTCTGCACGAGCGAACATCCAGCATTATCTCCTTTGTTACAATAACAATGTGCTCCATGTCTGCAAGCTGAAGGTCTAACAAGGCCCTGACAGCATATGGAATATTATAAATCTGGAAAATACCCATTGAAACTCACCTTATGGTTGGCCTTTAATTTGTGCCCACAGCATCCACATAGCGGATTTATAGTACAGCCTGCTCGCAGTCCCTGCAGTTCACCCCCTGCCCCCAGTGTGAACTGCGGGGCCATGCACACAAGCCCTCAGTGCCCACACTACGTAGTAAAAGCTGTCAGTGTGAATGACAGTGACAAGCTGCCAACCCTCTGGCATGTGCCTAGCACATCAGCAGCACAGGCCAAGAGCGGGCAGGAGAGCTCTTTTGCAAGTGCTTCAGATTAAAACAGGCACGTGTGGCTGGTATGGGGCGTGATCTGATGGTATAATTGGGATAACTCGGATTGTTAACAGTGGCAAAAACAAAGGCCAATGGGAGCGGTGATGTAAAGTGCCTCTGTACGATAGCAATCTATCAAGTGCCTTTTGCTGTGCTTTACGCTGGAAGTTAATGGGTGAAATCCTGGCACCATTGAAGTCAATGGGAGTTTTGTTACAGAAGGGAATAGGAGTAGGGTAGCCCCCTTAAACTTCATGAGCTCCCTAGTGGAGCTCACTGTGTTCTGTGTTTTGGATGCCTCCAGCATTCAGAAGACTAATCGGTTATTTGGGACCCAGCTATATCCAGTGGCTTCTTCATATTATTTTTATTTAGAGCAAAAGACACAACACCCATTAACGTAAGTGGGCCAGAATGTCACTCCGCTTTGTTTAGGACAGTGGATATCTGCAGTATAAAGGGGATAACATACAAAATAATGCGCAACATAAAAATATTAAATATGCTTCTCATGGCTGAAGAATGACACTAGTCACACTTTCATATTCATGTCCCTAGACTATCCAGTGCTGTTGGTTGGCAAGTAATTAAAATTCCCTCCTCTGGCTCTTGGATGATTTGATCACTAACAGTTTTGTATGTTTCTGTTTCGAATCCTGGAGAACTCATGTAGTTTCAAAACAGAAAGAACTCAGCATATAGTTGGCAATCCATAAAATACTGCCAGTTTTGCCTTAGATAGCCCTATTGTAATATAGGGGAAATTATTTTTATGAAGCAGGGTGAACCTTTATTACACTCTTTGGGTCACATACACTGTTGTAGCAAAGGAACGCGTATAACCTTTTTCATTTATATTATTAACAACTGCTTCAAGTTACAAGCTAGCACACGGTCTAACAATTACTGCTCAAAAGTGACTGGACTAACATGCAGGCACCTGAAGATCAGCGTGGCTTAAAACCACCTTTGTACATTCCCCTGCTAAACTGCAGGAATTCACTCAAAATTGCACAGTTGGGCAGAAAATGGGTGAAAATAACAAAGGACTCATCCCAAGAACAACTTCCACCATGCTTTTAATCCCCAATGCAGCTAGCACAGTTGTTTATTTTTTAGGCCTCTCAACCTTGCTAGAGCTCCTTAAATGAACAGATTTGATAGCCGGCAAATGGGCTATTAGTGGAAGGCAGTTTCCCAAAATTAACAAACAGATAGAGCCACCTCTTCCTAGGTTGAAATTCTATAGTATGTTCTGTGCAGCTGAACTCTGCCTAAATGTCCGGGTGTTGACTGGACCTCTGAGTAATGCCCGTAATAACCTCAGTTAGAACTGTAACAAGTAAGGAGGCTGAGGTAATAGCTTATCTGATTACTTCCCCTTTCTTGCACTTCACTGTACTCTCCTACTGACACACAAGACAGAGCTCAGTCCTTCCAGGACTAAGATTTAATGTTATATGACATTACACTTCTGAGGGAGAGAGACATCCAATTTCTTAACGCAGAACATTTAATAAATATACACAATCTACACGCAATATTAGGGTTAGTTGTGACTCTTTCTCTCAAACCCCTATTATGTGATAGTTCTTTGATGTTCCTAATTAAAACTTCCACACCTGTTGCTATTACAAAACACCGAAGAAACATAGACCTTGTACCCACCCACATACACACACGTCCCTCCAGCTTTCTCATGGAGCGAGTCCCGTGTGCCGGTCAAAACATTTGTCTCTTGAAATTCCTACAACCAGAGACTGGTGTCTGCTCCCACCTCCTCTGCATCTCTTCAGCAACAACAGTCCCAGACTCTCTCAATTAGTGGTAACTTCCAGTCTCCCTCGCTGGCTCCTTCATCTGGTTCTCCCTTTTATGACTTCTTCTCTGGCACGGAAGATAAGATTAATTTGCTCATGAGACTGGCAAAATGCCGTTCCTATTTGTTGGTGTCTATTGTTATGCATACCCATATGGGTGTCTGGAGGCTAGTATAAATGACAGATCTGGATTACTCTATGTGGGACATAATTATATCTTTAAACAGTGCCTTTCATCCTGAAGGATCTCAAAGCTTAAACTGAGCTATTCAGACAATGCACAGGGATTATTTCTTCCACTGCTGCAAAGCAGCTCCCTATGGACGTGCTGATTCAAGAGTACGTGGCATATCTGTAACATTTTTGCATTTCATTATGAACTCAAAACTAAGCCCATCTCAGAGAAAACTTAACCGGCATGGCAAATATTTTTGAGAAAAAAATATAAGCTAAACCAAGCCAGTAATGGGGCCCAAACTGATGAAAACATTCAAATTTCAAATGTTTATAGTTTCTGGTGCAAAAATACCCTTAAATGAGATGGGAATCTAATATATGGGGACAGAAGTGTCATCTGCTTAGGGGATTGAGGCTTCACATTCCTTGACAGAACAAAAATAATGGCTTTGTTTCTATTAATTATTATTATTAATTATTTGTATAACAATAGTGCCTAGAAGGCCCAACCAAAACTGGGGTCCCTTTGTGCTAGGCACTGTACAAACACAGAGTAAGACAGAGTTCACGCCCCATGGAACTTGCAACCTAAATAGACAACACAAAGAAGCAAAGTGATTTACCAAAGGTCACACAGTTCAGTAGAAGAGGTAGGAATAGAACTTTTGAGTCCCATTTCAGAGCCTATCCACTGCACCGTAGAAGGGCACATTTATTATAGAACCACACAGAAATAGCTTAAGCTTTTGTGCAAAACCTGGGACGTTCGGACAGCTCTACGCAATTCTCAGTTCTCCCTGCTCTTTTGCCATTTTCTCTCCTTCCCCCGTGTCAGGTTTTTAATCTTCTGTCTGTTTTTATTTTGTTTTGTTGTAAGGGTGGGTGAGAAGATGGGCTATTAGGGAGCACTGGGAAAAGCAAGGCTGTGTTGGTCCTTCTGGTCACTGAAGTGGAGAACGCAGGTTGTCAGGCACGGAAGTAATGCATTCTCATGATGCCTTCTGACTCCAGGCTGGAAAGGAACCAGCTGTTTGTGATAATAAGCACTGAGCCTGTGCTGTTGGCAATCATCTGGGCTCAAGTGAAGCTAGCAAAGCTTTGCTCTGGGGATTGCATGCAATGGATTGTCATACAGTCTCCAGATCTGGAGCTGGTGGATACAGGACCAGTACAGATACATTACGCAAATTCCCATTAAAAACAGCCTTGCTAAAGAGCAGTGGGGCATTCTACTAGGGAGAGAACAGGGTTGCTTGTGATATTTCTATGACAAGAAGGCTCTAGGGCAAGAACTGTGATCTAGATAATGCCAAGCAAGAATGTGCTGTGGAGAGACATCTGCTGGGGGAAGGGAAGAGATGCAGCTTCAGAGTACAGGGGGCAGAACAGATGCTCCGTGGGACAAAATGAGGCCAAGCAGAATTCATTTCAAGAGATGGTCACAGTAACTACTGAAGAAACCCATGTGCTTATTATGTTTCACAAGATGCTTCATGTCTTAGTGTGTGTAACTCAACACGTTGAATAATTTAATCAAGCAAACCACCTCCTACCCTTCAATGAGATGGGACTCTAAGATATGGGGACAGAGGTATCCTCTGCATAGGGCACTGAGACTTCACATTTCCTGACAGATGATGCCTTACTCCCTAGTAGTAATATAAGCACTTAGTCTATTGTTGTATCACGTGAGGAAATTCTCTCTCTCCTCCCCCTCTATCCTGGCATCAGCTGTGACACTAATAGCTGTGGGCCAATGGTGATTTCAGTTAACTAAAGCTGGTATTAGATTAATGCTCAACTGAAAAGGCTGCAAATACTCTCTCTGCAAAGATGCTGCTTAATTCCCATAGATAGAATCTGGTCCAGCAAATCTTCCAGGAGACCTTAGTGCCAAATGACTTTCCTGGTAACCTTCAGCAGGGAGAGTGAGTGTGGACAGTTATGTTGACCCAGCCATAGACTTTGAGATAGGTGACAGCCAGGCATATAACGTCACATACCAAACCACAACATTCCCAAGACCAGTTAGCAAAAGAAAAAGGTATATGTCATGGCTGACATATGCATCAAATACATATAATCCTCTATAACAAATGCATAAAATGGACAGTGTTGGGGGGACCAGTGAACGTCTTTAAGGAGTGGGGAGGATGTGATTATGCTTCTCTGCATGGCATGCTGCAGTCTTCTGAACAGACTTGAGTTGGGAGGTGAGGAACTCAGGAGATTCATAGAAATAGGAGCGGGAGCATTTGAGGCTCGGAGTGACAGACACATGCGGGATCAGTTCAGCAGAGGAACTGCTGAGGGTGTTTGCGGGATGTTGATGATGTTGAGGAGGAGGTAACAGGTGGTCTTGCTGAGGTTAGTGTAGAGTGCAAGAGAGAACTCAGGGCGGCCGATGACTTCAAACTAAGGTTGCAGACCTGACAGGCAAAAATCAGGAGTAAAAAGGAGACAGGATTTGGCTCAGATGGAGAAATGACTGAGGAACAGATTTTGCTCAATGAAAAGCTGTCTGAAAAGGCGACATTCAACAGGAAAAAGTCAGGTGTTGATATATTCACTGTGTGTGTGTGTGTGTTTGAGGTGTATTAAGGCCTTTTTAGATTCAGCTTTTACAGGCTGTGTTATTAAAGCATAAAAATCATTCATTATTGAGATATTAGTGTAGCCTTAACACAGTAGCACCAGAGAAGCCACTCCTAATTAGGGTGATAATACAGAGCTAATCATTTATTTTGAAACACCAAAGAATTATATAATTGAGTGACTGGACTCTAACCTCTTACTCACACAATAAATAAAAGACCTAGTGGTTAGGCTCATTTGCTATGTCATTACATTTCTGCACCTGTATTTCATTCAGGGACCATCCAGCCAGGCTTCAACACAAAGCCTTAATGAGAAATCTCATTCGCTTTCAGGAATCAGCTGAAATGTTAAAGGCCGGAAAACAACACTGAGTAAATGGGTGTCTGTTGGAAAATTATCTTGCGATCTTATTAAAGAGAAGAATCAGGGCTTTGCTGAATTTTGTTTTTAACCTTGCTACCTTGGGGTTGGGAAGAAATTTTCCTCCGGGGCAGATTACCAGAAGCCCGGGGGGGGGGGGGGGGAAGGGAGGTTCACCTTCCTCTGCAGTGTGGGGCATGGGTCACTTGCTGGAGGATTCTCTGCACCTTGAAGTCTTTAAACCATGATTGGAGGACTTCAATAGCTCAGACAGAGGTTAGATGTTTATTGCAGGAGTCGGTGGGTAAGATTCTGTGGCCTGCATTGTGCAGGAGGTCAGACTAGATCAGGGTTTCTCAAGCTCCCCGGGGGGTCATGAGCTCCTGCCGCCGCAACTCGCGGTGACTGGGGCTGGGCCCCAGCCCCCAGTCCTCACAGCGGATGGGCTCCCGGCTGCGCGCCGGCCCCCTGTCCCTGCAGCGGGAGGACTGGGGGCCGGCGCGCAGTCGGCAGCTCTCCCGTGGCGGGGACGGGGGACCAGGGCGCACCCGGCAGCCCGCCCGCGGCGGGGACAGGGGACCGGGGCGTCTGTGGGGTTTTTTTTTTTTGGTGGTTTTTTTTTTTTTTTTTTGTAATTCGGTGGCTTTTCGGGGGAGGGGTCACGCCGCGCCGCCAGATCACAAAAAGGGGTCGCTGTCTCAACTAGTTTGAGAACCGCTGGACTAGATGATCATAGTGGTCCCTTCTGATCTTAAAAACTATGAGTCTATGGGACATGGAAGGAGACACTACATAAGCTCCATAATTTAGGATCTATAAACCAATAGAGTCTATAGGCATCTAAATAACCTCAGTTATATGAACTTGAACTAAAGTTTAAAGTCTGTCCTGTGGCTTTAGGTTTTGAAAAGAGGAGAAGCAATGGATAAGGCACAGGACTGGGAATTAAGAAATCCATATTCTGTTCCTTTCACTGCCATTGATGTGCTGTTTGCCCTAAAGGCAAGTCTTTTCCCTGCTGTTTTTCCTCCTACCCTTTGTTTGACTTGAGTGGTTAGTCTGTAAACATATACATTCCTTTCAATGCTCTTCCACTCATTAGAAATACCCCCACAGAATGAAACGTCTTGGGCAACCAAAGATTACAGTTTCAAAGTGTGATGGAATTCAATCCAGATACAGTCGACTCTCGATTATCCAGGATTGGATTAACCAGGATGTGGATTAACCAGGATGTCAAAAAAAAATATGTGCAACTCACAGGGCGGGCTCTGGCTTCACTGCGGCCCCAAGCGCACACACACAAAAAACCCCACCAGGGCTCAGTGCAGCCAGTGAACCAACACCCCATCCCCCTGGTACAGGGTGGCTGGTGAACCAACCCCCACACCCCATATTTCCTATGGATGGTGATTATCCAGGATTTTATTAACCAGACTTATTTTTTTCCCTATCATCCTGGATAATCGAGAGTCTACTGTATAATCACTCATGCTGTCAAGCATGCTAGACTCAAATTTGATCTGCCTTACAAACCCAATGAAAAACATCTTCTGGACTTCAAGGACCTGAATTTGAGACCAGCTTCAGACTGCAACACTATAGATTAAATTATAGGTGCTCTTTTGTACATACAATTGTTTGCTGTCTGCAAACCAGAGCCAAGATTTTCAAAACCAGCTGCCTAAAGTATGGTTCTAAATTCCTGTTTAGGCAGTTATATAAGTGATCTGTTTTTTTTTTTAAAGTGTTGAGGAACCAGTAGCTGTCACTGACTGTACTTTCACCAGATACCCATCAGTTTACAGGCCGTAGCTTCAATGAGAGCTGCTGGGTGAAATCAGATCCCTAGCAATTAGATAGCCAAGTGATCTGAATTATGAGAGCAATTAAGTATTCCTGAAAATTGGAGACATATAAAGGGAACAGAGTTTGCTATATCTGTTCCTAAGTATCTTTTCTTTTATGAAATCCATCACTCTGTCACACAACTATGTATGAGGAAAAAAACCTCACTCCTAAAAGTCATGAACTGAAAGGGAAGGGGGATGGGGGTAGGGGAAGATGGGGGGATGGGGGTAGGGGAAGAAGATGGGGGTAGGGGAAGAAGATAAAAATATGTCAGAGGTGATCCAAAAATCACACTAAAAATAACCATTATTTTACATTCTGGGGACACATCTTTCATCTGAATTTAAGGAATCCTAAATACCAATGCAGACAGGCCAATCTGCTGTGCTTAATTCGTAATGAAAGAGGTGCCGGGGCTCAAGCAGTTTTTTTACATTCACAACTGATGCAGGAAGCCCAGAGGTGCCAGGGCTATGAACTGCCAAGCCCAGGGGAACCGGAGCTCGGCCCTGGTACAAATTAAGCACCATCGATCTATCCCAAACGTTGAGATTATTTTAGGTAATTAATGAGGAAGTGTTGTAGACCCAAAGACAGAACTGCAGGGGAAATGTATTGTTGAAAAGCACTTGCAATGTCTCTCTCTTGTCACTTGGTGACCCAGGCGGTGGGGACTGAGCCATGCTTTCCTTTCTGCCTCTGGTAATAAAGGCTGGGATTATTCTCCTGGCTTCTGACTGAGACCTTATTATTGCAGGGCAGCTGTCACCCTGAGACAGCTCATGTTCAGTTTGATAGATTATGCAATTACCCTGGTTCTGACATAATTACAGTGTATTTGAGAAACTGGAAACACACAGCTGCAGGAATGTTTGATGGGGGGAAAATCATTTCTGAAGGAGAAAAAAGAAGCCCGACTTGAGCCTCCTGGAACCAGACTGCATTCATTTTTGATGCCTCCTTGGCTCTTTCTTGCAACTCTCCTTCATGAGCCTTTCTCTTTGGTGTTTTTCCCAGTGTAGTGCGTATGAGCAGCACCCCGTTGATAAGCCTCAGAGCTAGATTCTTCCATTTAGAGACAGAACAGATTCAGCGGAAGGGAACCTTCATAGCAGAAATGAGACTGAGTTTGCATAAGCGGCTCTGCAGCAGAGCCAACACTTATCTGCTCTAAATGGACACTACCAGCAACGTCTCTCCCTTTTCTGACGTGCTGTTTTCATTTAGACCTCTAGCACTGTAAGCAGTGGAAAACTCCCTCCTCAGCTATGGCCAATGAGCACACAGTGCAGTTGAGGAGGGGTAATCTTTGTACTCCTTGATCCTCTGGGCTTTCCCTCACTGTAATGCTGTGCAAAGTGTAGGTTGCTGTAAAGTTAGGCTGGCTGCCATTGGCCCCAAGAAGCCAATACAGCAGTGGCATTAGCAGGTTGTAGGGAGATCATAGTCACACACCCTTAACTTGAGGGCAAGGGGGTGGGTGGGCAGCAGTGGTAGCCCTAAGAGAGGTATGAACCTCCTGTGGCAGGCTAAGTAGACATAGGGAATGGGCCAATCCTGATATAAAGCACACTGAGATATTTACATGGAAGGTCCCATACAAATGCTGTGTGTTCCTAAAAGGATAAGATAAGCAGTTCTAGAAAAGGCATGAAGTAGCCAATAGCTGCACTATCTCTGAGGCACAGAACAAAAGGAACCCAGATTTTCCATGGGCATCTGAAAAATGGTCTGAACATGAATTCACCTGATAATCTATGTCTTTAGGAGACAGTAGTCTGCCAAACTGCTTCTCCTGTATACTATACTCTACGTAATTGGGATGATTTTAACTGGGAAGCCTCTCTAGGTCTGTACACTTGGGTTCTTCAGAAATCCCCCAAATTTTACTATTTGTATTGATGTTTTTTTCTGTCTCAGGGATTAGGATAATGCAAGACCTGGTCTTCTTACCATTTTATTATTTTGATATTTATATCACAGGACCCCCCAGAAGCCCTGACTAGAATCGGGACCCCAACTGAGCTAAGCACTGTACAAACAGAGACGTGGTCCTTGCCCAAGGAGCATACATAAAACTGTTTCTTTGTTCCCCTTTTCTACTATTGGGAACTGAAATACTATGGATACCATATAAGCACTGTCACGCTAATAGTGTGTCGTATGGGAGCTCAAAATCCAGCTCCTGCTACAACTCATGACAGAAATTCACACTAAAAGGCAAAATGAGATTGCAGGGCACAATTCCATGTGTTGCTTCATTGCCAGGTATGAAGATGTCATTAATTACTTGGCAGCTGTGACAGTTTTATAGATATAGCAACTGTACACACTTAAGAATGGATTTGGGATCAACTGGGGAGCTAATTCAGCTGCTAACAGCTCTTTCTTGAGCAGACACAGAGCTTGTGTTGTCTCCAATTAGTGCACAGAGTATTGCTAATCACAAAGACAACTTGCATGAGAATGTAGGGAAAAGGGTAGGGAAATAATTCTTTTGGATCTATGGGTTTGGAGAACTTGGTAATACTCACTAGAATAATATGGAGGCATAAGAAGAATGAACAGGCTTATTGCTATGAGGCAAAGAGAAAAGGAAAGTTGTATTGTCTCTTGGCTCAGACAGGAAACTGGGAAATTAAACGCCTGTATTTAGAAAAGGTATGGCTAAACCACCCTAAACACGCCTGATCCTGTCTGATCTCAGAAGCTAAGCAGGGTTGGGCCTGGCTAGTACTTGGATGGGAGACCTCCTAGGAATACCAGGTGCTGTAGGCTAAACATGGGTGTGGGGCTAGCAACCCCACCCTGTAGGGAACCACCTTGCTACTGAAATGCCAACAGCAGAGTTAGAGTGCTCTGTGGTTGGTGGCCCATACCCTGCCTGGGGGGTGACGGGTGGAGAGAGATTTAGAAAGGTGCCCAAACTGGAACCTGGTATGCATCCTCTCCCATCTTCCCTGACTCTGCACTTTAGCAAGGAGTGGGTTTATTCCATCCTCTTTCTAGTTTACCGAAACATACCTGTCCCAGTTTTTTTATCTAGACTCCATCACTGACTCATTACTTGACCGCATGCAAATAGCTTACTGCCATATTTTCAAAAGTTGTTACTAATTTTGGTGACATCAACCAGACTTTTTATGCTCGGTATGAGACAGCTAGGTCTGATTTTCAGAAGCAGTGGAGAAATTAAAACCTGTTTCTGTGAAAAATCTCAACAGGCCAATGCTGTTTGTGTTCTGAAGTGTTTGAAATTGACCTATTTTATCTATTTAAAAATTGTTTTCATGATTTGTTACCCCGGTGTTGTTTTCAAGTATTTTATTGAAAACTATCACAACATCTACTGTAATTTTCCATTTGCCAACCCAGTTTTTGGTAAGTGAAAAATTACACTATTTCAATAATATTTTATACTAATTTTGACCCCCCAAAAAAGCATTTTTTGTTTTTCCTGATAAAAAAGTCCATTGAAAAGGAGAGGTCATTAAAAGACAAACTTTTAGTTTCAAAAACTGTGATCGGCTCCACCAAAAAGCCCCCGCTGATCACATAGATTTCAACTGGAGCTCCAGCTGCACAACATCAATAGAAATTAAATATCTCAAGTTAGATACCCAAAATTAGTAGCCATTGTTAAAAATGTTGACTGTGACAGGATAAGGTCCAATCCCAGCCTCCGCAGACTTGGAGACCGTCAACTGTATATTTACACTTGCTCTTCCTATCACCTTACTGACCCATATGCCATATTATTTACAGTCATCATTTCCGCTCAGTTCTCTACCAAAAACAAGTTCTCCCCACCCAGCTCTTCCTTTCTGTGCCTTTTCTACTTTCTGGACTAATGGATTCATTAGTCGCGTAGCTCTCTCCCACCCACCCCCATCTATCAATAAAGCACAACTTTGCCCCTCACATTTACCCTGGGGTAATTTAATTGGTGATCTGGTGAGCAACATTCTGGGATAGCTGTAATTGCCCAACTCTCTACCACATTGACCTTAACATTTCTATACCTCGGTTTCTTCATTTGTCTGAGTGTAAGGTTTACCCAACCTCACATAAGGTACTACTCACTTATGAGTGTATGTAATGTATGAATGGTTGGTTATACAGAAAACATTTTGAGTTCCTCAGATGCAAGTGTTATAATTGTTAAAAGTTAGTATTAAAACCCCTGCTCTGACCCAGCCCTATCTCGGTTTAAGATTCCCAGGATGAATTTCATCAATTGTCCAGCACTTGCATTGAGAATCCCTAGTTCAGATCCAAGGAGAGCTGACAAACAAAACTTTAAGATGAATTATATGGGCCAGAGGTTCCTATTTTGGGCCAAAGTATTGGTCTTCTCAGCTGACAGCTGGTTCTTTCAAGTGTTTTGGAGGGAATCAGGCATCAGATGGAAATCCTTATGACTTGCCTGACCTTGGTAAAATTTTCCCTGGAGTGCTACAAGACTTGTTTTTGCCCGCAAAACTATTTCACATTTTATCCTCTTGCCTATACAGTATGGGAACTGCTGTCACACTTTGTTACATAAGGGATTAATTTGAACCATTGAATTGCAAGTATGAACACTACATACTATGTGATTTTGTATACATGTGGGCAGTGGGGACGAGGTGAGGGAATCACAAGTAATTTACTATTCACACTCAATCTCACCCATTTATTTCATTTACCCATGGCATCTGGATTCTGAAAACATGATCAGATCATGACCAGACTGGTAGACAAGTGGTTTTTCCTTTTCTGAACTTAGCAGGATGCTGAGCTAAGAAACAATCATATTAAGAGCAGTGCTAGCACAGAATAATTTTCCAGCCTTTACTTTAAAAAATACTGCAGTATTCACTTCATCGTTCTAGAGTAATAATCCAGAACAATGCAGTAATAATATCTATGTAAGCTGGAAAATTTCTGTAGAATAGGCTTTTTTCCCCCCTTTTGAATGAGCCCTCAACTCCTCAACATCAATGAGCTCGAAAGGGAAACTATGTGGTGACAGTGGAATAACTATCTGGGAGAGGAGAGGGAGAACAAAATTGCTCTTTAGTGACTCCCTCTGGCTAACGGAGTAATACCTTCAGTGGTTGAAAGACACATCAGATGGACTTCAAGAGAAAATGATAATAGAGGAAGACCCAAGTCAATAAAGAACAAAGACACAACATGCTGTCACTACAAAGTCTCTGACCCACATTGCTTATAAAAGCTCCAAACTGAACTTAAACAGCCATAGGTTAATGGTACTTGTGAAAGCCTGAGTGGTGAATGCTGATCATACTGAAGTTTTTACAGATCCTGTGATTGCCTTGTATTGGATATATACATGAAGATGCATTTATCTTTCTTTCAGTCTTCAGACTTTAGACATAACTCACAGGCTTTAAAGTCAGAAAGGAACATCCGGATCATTTAGACTGACCTTTTCCACATTGCAGGTCACAGAACCCACCCCCCCTCCTGTAATAGACCCCCAACCTTTAGCTGAGCTGATATGACATGTTCTAATTTCAAGTGGTCCTGCAGAGGGTAATTGAGTTTAATCTTTTATTTAGCTGTTAAGGGTCCATTTCAAGAGAAATTTGTTCTTTATTTCACATGTCTTAGTTTCATCAACCTGTTGGTTATTTTTAATAGATTCGATTTTAGTCCAACAGCTGGTGACAGAGATTAAAGGAGCCTTTAACATGATTATTTTGACTTGACTACATTTGCTACCCCTTTGATTCCAGTGTGGTCCTTTGAAGTACGGTATCTTCAGTCTTGCAAGAGTGATTTCTCATTCCTGTGACATCCCTAATTTTCATGGTTTCAGTTTTTGGAAATGACTTATTTATCAATTGTTATTTTGCGAGATTCACTTTAGACTCTGCAAACACTTTCTTCTTCTTAATGCACTGGCAGAATGTTAAATCCACTGGAATGTAATAACCCTGGAAACCCCATGTCGTTTGGGGGATGAACTCTTGTCAGTGGCATGCTTGGGTGAACAAGTGAGCATTTCTGTTTTCTGGTCTAACCTACATTTGGGAGAAACACCAGCCAGACTAACATCTCATGGCAAGTCAGGAGGCAAGCTTGCTTGTCCTTATTTTTAATCCCCCCACAACAAATGCTTGTGTCAGCAGGAGACTAAATACAAGACATGTTTCTTTTTTAAAATTGTGGCTTCACAGGAAGGACTAATCACAGCTGCCAAAGCACATCTGTGTGCATGCTTTTGCCAATGCAATTCAGTCTTGAACCACAACCTCTTTTCTATCTGACAATGCATCTCAATCCTTTTCTGTGACACTAGACTATCTTGTCCACAGAGTTCTGCCAGTTAACCTTAAATCTAATTTACAGCAACTTTTGTCATTAAATTCCTGGAAAAGGCATTAAATAAATTTCAATCCTAATCCATGTATGCATTATAAAGCTATAATAGTATCAAGGGATTCTAATAATATGGATGACACATGGGAGCATAACATGAGATGTTTATGAGGAGGTCTCCAGAACTCCATACTGAAGTAATAGCCTTTAAATACACAATGGGCCTCTTTACTTCTCACATGGCTATAAATTAGAAGTAAACCCCTTCTTACTGGAGTATCACTAAGGCAAAATCCGTGTTGGTGAGAGGAAAGCCAGGCCTTCTGAGTATGTGTTCCTTGTAGTCTTTGGTGAAAATTCAAATAAAATGAGGAAGGTTCACTGCTTTGCACCCCCTGTTCTTTCTGCTAGAGCAATGAGGCTTAGTTTATAAGAGGAATGAAGATCAGACTGTTGAATAAATAATATCCCACAAGTAGAATTCTCAGTGTACTTTAGCTTCCCAGGAGATATTGAAAAGACTGGAAGATATAGAAGACTGAAAAATGTATAGTGTGGGGCATGCACACACACACACACACACTCCTGTATGCATTTAGCCAAAGAAACTAAGTACCAGCCTTTTAAAGATATTTAGGTTTCTAACTCCCATTGATTTCAACAGGAGTTAGGCACCTTTACAAAACTGGCTTTGAGATATTGAAGGTTAATTCTGACCTTACTTCCCCAGGATTTACACCTACAACCTTCATTCATGTCAGTGGGTTTACGTCTCATTTATACTAGTGCCAGAGGAGAATTTAGCCCTAGAAGATAGGTCTTGGTCTTAGGGATAAGGCACAGAACTGAAAATCATGAGAGCTTGCTACTTCTCAGGCGCGTGACAGTCTGACTGTTCAATCTGGGGCAAGTGACTTCACCTCTTTATGCCAAAGTTTTCTCATCTATAATGAGAAAACATTCCTGGATCATGGGGACATTGAGAAGCTTAATATTTGTGATGTGATTGGAGTTCCTCTGCTGGAGGGCACTAGGAAAGTTATTTGTATTACCAATGTGTGGCGGAACCAGTGTCAAGATAACAGTGTGTTCACTCTTCAAGTTAGGGAGAGTTAAAGGCAAATATTTGTGAAACGTTTGCCTTGGTATGAACGGATTTATGGCTCCTGCTTTCTTCTACCAAACAGCGTGGGTCAATGAAATTACGCTGAACTGCTCAATGCCATTTCCAGTTTAACTAACGAAAATCAATTCTTGTATTTAGCTGCAATATAGTCCAGTAAAAAGACATCCTGATCTGTTTGCAAGGTCACTGCACATCAGGCTTAATTAAAACTGCTTGGTGTATGGCCCTTTATTATTGAACATCCTAAAATATTCTACGGAGTTTTGTATGTCTTTACTGTGCAGAGGAGCTACGTAGGAAAGGACTGATGTTTCTGCATTGATCTAACAATTCTACATTAAAGTCTAACAAGACCTGAAGACATCTTATTACTGCATTATCAGTCAGGGATATTTTTAAGTTTGCATTTTCATTCCATGATGGACTATTTTTACCAAGTGAAGAAGAGGTGAAATGTTATTTTAATTTTGAGTGTGTCAGTGCCTAGTAATTGTCTCTGCAGTAGCATCTTAGTTCTCAGCAGGATGATCCTGTGTTCAAATCTCACAGTAGGATTGAATCATATGCAGTGCTGCTGACACTGATTATACAGTGTGTTGTGTGTGTGTGGGGGGGGCGGGGGCAGGGTTGTACTATAACAGATACTGCTTTTCATATGGGTATTACACAGAGGTCACAAGTGCTAACGTAGAGCAAGTTTTACAAAAGAGCTATGAACAACCGTGGTCTTCTACTAACATTCCCTCTATTAATAAAACAACTGACACACACACACAGAGACATTGCAATGGAATGTGTAATAACTGCTCTGTTTGCCTCATAGCCATCATAATATCAAAGGGATCTGATTTTCATCACACACCCATTATACAATAGTGTAACACCACTAACTTTAGTGGAGTAACTTCTGATTTACACCAGTGTAAGTGAAAATATTCCCTTCATTTGCTTTTCTGCTACACCCACTGAATGTCAAACAGATGCAAGTTTGCCACTTTCACCTATTTAATCAAAACCTGGACCATTGGAGTCAATGGTAAAGCTCCCACTGACTTTAGTGAGATCAGGATTTGACTCATCTTCTGAATGACTGGCAGTAGTCGGGGAAATGATAACACAATTTAATGTATAATCATTTGGTCCAATGGAACTAATACTGTCCTCAGATACGAACACACAACTCCCATTGACTTTGATTCCCAGGGCAGAATTTAACCCCTTGCATTGGCTTTTACAAGCATTGGGGTATCAAATACATTTAGAGGACAAAGTTTTTCCATTTCTCAAACTAATAAGCGAATGAGCTAGTCTTTCACTTTGAAATATTCATTGTAATATTGCTCATGAATATTTATGTGTCATCAAATAAATTGTATCCCTACTGAGAGCAGAGGAACTTAAACAAATGAGGACACATGCATTGCTGTATTGTCTTAAGATAACCATTACTATTATGACACATTCTGGAAAAGATTTATTTTAAAAGTTTTCTCGAACATAGATCATGCCACCAGGATGCCTGCTCCAGATATATTAGTGGTTGTTTGCAGTGTAATAACATTTAAGAATTGAACTATTTTTTCTGCATAAGACTTTGTACTATGTATGTCTCCATAATGTATACACAGTTACACTGTAATAGGTCACATGAATCTTAGAGGCAGATGAAATATTTGTAATAACATTCAAAGTGCTTAAATTCATAGCATTTATGCCTTTTGTGAATTCAAAATTGGCCCCATTTTCAACAAAATCTTTGTGCTAAAACAGGACCACTTTCACTTAAACTGTTTTTTTATGTTACTTTAGATGAGACACTAACTGGAACTTTAAATATAATGTATTAGAGGATTAGATTAGATTTCTTTGGCCCCTTATCTTCAGACAGAGCTATCTAAAGGATAATTCTGTTTTGCAGCTGCTTTGGGGGTTTCAAAATTTGGTTTTGTTGAATGAAGACAATTTCATATATTTTTGTGCAGATGGAATTCTGTCAAACTATCCATTGGGGGATCAGAACCTCAGCTTCTGTTTGGGAGGGTGTGTATGTGTTGCCTAGTGCTTAGAGCATTAGCCTGTGATATGGGAAATCCAGCTTCAAACCTTTGCTCTTGCCTAACGCTGAGCAGAGTGTTTCATCTCAGATCACTCTGAATCAGGTAAAGCAGGGACTTGAAGCTGGGTCTCCTACATCCCCAGTCTCATGCCCTAACCCCAGTCTGCTGTGTGTGAGACCAAAAACTCCTTCCAGGTAAAAACTTTGTCAAAATCAAGATGTTTCGGGGCAATGAAATTTCATGTAGTCAAAAATGTACCGACCAGCTCTAGCTACAAATCAGAGCCACTTAGCTTTTGAAATTGTTATGGTGGAAGACAAAGAGTATACTTAGGGATCCTCTAGGGTCAGAGAAGCATTAAGAATGAAAACAGAATGGCAACAAAATTCCACCCTTAGCTACACTGATGCAAATCCAGATTAATCCCTTTAAAATCAATTGTTACTCTGCATTCACATTAGTGTAAATGAGCAGAATTTGGCCCAAACTACTCTGTTAAATTTCACTGCAAATTTGTGCATAATAACTATGGCTTTTTTCTCAGTGGAATGTGTCCAATCCAGCAATTCAAAAATGACTGTAGTATTCATAGAGGAGCTTTTTATTAGCAGATGTTAACAACTTGTTTGTTGATTAACCATCAGAGGTTAACGAAAACTGGCAAATCGGATTTGAACCACGTGTCTTTTAGGAAATACCATCTTTCTCTCATTCATGGTACGTGGTACATCAGAAATAAAACAAATCACCCATTAATACTTGCTGCTGTTGATTGAAAAATTGTATTTCTCCGTCAAATTCCAGACCATAATTATAATGGTCACAAATTTATGTAGATAGGAACATGGAACACCTGACTTTAGAATGGAGAAAGGCCAACTAGCTCTCTCCTACTGTAACTGTTTTTCACTTACATTCTCTGTAGTGATATTTCACATACCCTGTTTCCCCGAAAGTAAGACATCCCCCGAAAATAAGACGTACTTCCAGTTTTGCCACTCGCTGTAATATAATGTAATGTAATTTTGGGAGCAAAAATTAATATAAGACACTGTCTTATTTTCGGGGAAACACGGTAGAATACAGGGGGCAGCAGTGAGTTTTGCTCTAATAACATTGTATTGAGTTGGGTCAAGCTCACAAGGGCAGAATATCTAGTGATTAAGGCTGGGAGTCACGACTTGGAAGTTCTCTTTCTGGTTCTGCCACTGATTGACTCAGTAACTTTAAGTAAGGGCAATCACACATTAACCTCAATGTCCCTATGAGGTACAATAGATTTTATATCCATTTTATGGATAGATAAACTGAGGTTCAGTCTGGGACTTTAAAGGAACTAGAGGCACTTAGGGACCCAAATCCCATTGTGTCCCAAGGCTGTTGGGTGTCTAAACTCCCAGAGGTTCCTTTGAAAATTCCAGTCTTTGTTAATACTACTCAGATGAAAGACACTACAGGTATATAAAATATTATTTTTTGTACCCCATAGTTTATGATTTTCCATCTCTGGAACCTTCCCTATACCTATCTTTTGTAATGTTTGGGCAAGAGAATCTGGTGAATTGAGGAGACAGTGCAGATTAAATTTTAAAGAGAGTTAGAAAAGTAACGTTCTAAGACTTGTGGGTCCAAGCATTAAACAGTCAGTCTGACTCTGAATCTTACAAGGCCTCATTCACAATATTGTATGACCTTTGACTCTTTCTAAATACAGTATTATTATTCACTGCTGGAAAAGGTACAGAAGGAACCCGAACATGATACAAAGAGTGGTGGGGCTTTAGATAATCAACATGTTTTCAAAACTAGTTCTGTATTCTTGGGAACTAAAGAATTAATTCCCTGGGATATAGAGAATTGAATTGTGAAGGAAAAAGACTAGACACCCCATGGCTATTTAATGAAGCATCGGTTGCATGAAGCAGGAAGGAGAAGAGAAACTGGAGCATTGGAAGAAACAGATTTTGACTAAGAGATTTGGAGAGAGAGTGTTTCTCTACAGAAAGACAAGAGTGGATCACATCTTTGCTTGCTTGAATATTCATGAAAAATTAAAGGAGAGAGGGTGAGCAAAAGGGAAGGAAATTAATGTAAAAATTCAAACAGATCATTGTGGAATTTTCTTTTACTCTTTTATCCACCCTGCTTTATTGGGAATTAAGTAGAGATGGCTTGTTTTAAACTTGGTTGTTCTGCATGGGCTCAGTTGTGTGCAGTTCACACTGGCAAGCACACACACACATGAGCAGACGGACCAAAAGCCAATGGGTGAGTAAGTGATCACTGACATAAAGGTTTTGAATTGGGTCCTGTCATCCAGGCATCTGATAATTTTCAGTGTCTAACAAAAGAATCACTAGCACAGCTAAGCTGAAGCTGTGATGATCACCTACCTTAGCAACCTTGCCATTTCTTGCTGTGCTGCTCTGCTAGCATTGAAATAAAATCTATCATTGAAAAATACACATGCCAGCAGGTGCCTTCCTCCTGGGCTAACCACACAAACAACACAGAAATTATTTTAAAATGAATTACTAGTGAGAGGTCCTAGATTAACATTGACAGAACTAGAGCTCAGTACCTTCTATGCGCCTGGAGAACACTGTGTCCACAAGCCTATGTACCCTGCAGCTTTTTTCTCTAAGGCCACACAGTGTGTGGGGGGGGAGGACATCTTACGGGTCCCAGTGCCTCTGGGGTAAGGGGTCTGTTCTGTACATTTGCACAGTGCTGAGTCCAGAGGGTACTGGAGGGGAGGAATGGCTCCAATGGTCAGTACCTACAGTCTCTGCCCTCCCTCCCCAACAAAGGAATGGTTGGGTTGCTATAAGCCCACCTTATAGAAGGTTCTTCCCCCCTCAGCATCCATCTTCTGCTGTAGAGCTCAAAGGTGCGGAGGCCTCCACACTATAGAACAGGGCTTGGGTTTGTGCCAAGGAGTCTTAAAGCTGACCTGGATGGATCATTCCCAGTGGGCTTGAGGTGAGGAGAGTTCAGTTTCCACATCATTTCAATCCTGAGCCTCTCTGTTGGGATCTTCACCACATTGTGATAAGGGCCTTTATTAGGTGAACTTTTGCCCACTTGAGATTGGAGTCAGATCACAATTTTAGATTTCCTCTTCTTAGAAAGCAAACAAAAGGTGGAAACCAGTGAAACCTCATTTAAAGAGTTTTTGATTCATTAAACTACTTCTACCTGCCCTCTCCAGACTCAGTCAACACCAGCTGGGGCCCAGTTACACACAACTGCTCACAGATATGGATCTGCTACAAACGAATACACAATGGATTGATTGTAATCACTTCAGCGGTCATAGCAGCTTGGTGTTTGTTTCATGATTTTCATATGAGATACAGAACCAAAGGTTGTCTAACCCCCTTTGAGTTGTCACAGATCTTGTGGCACTTTGCACAAAGGAAAGAGTCCTGGCCTAATTCCAATCTAATAAATTGCCTCTTGCCTACCTAAAATTCCCCTTTCCAGCTTTATTGGGAGTATGGAATTGTTACTCCTCTTTATGCTTTATGCTTTACTCTCCTAAGCATTTGCACAATGTTTAAAGGAGGCTGTGCATTTCACTAGCAGCCAAAGTGATCCATGTATACTGTATATACAGGGCCCCATCTGGAGGCTATATATGCAAGTAAGCAAAGCCCTAATGCAGTGTTCTGCTGCAGTGGGGGCAGAGTAGTGGAGAAGCTTCAAAGGGGGACCGTGCAGCTGCCATGGTCATTGAAAGTATAATATTCATGACAGGTCTCCCCAAGGGAACGTGGGTGGGTCCCCCAGCATAGCTTGGACCCATGTGACCAATACCTTGTTAGGAGGGGTGCATGTGGTAGTGGGGTATATTGCAGTGCCTGTCCATGTGACCATCACCTCTTTGGCTCAGGCTTGACTCACCTCTTCAGGACTGGGCCCAAAGAGTGTAAATTCCCTGGGTGTTGGAGGTGTTACATCAATGCAAGCCAGTGTTCTGATTGTGATTTCAACTTGTTTTCTGGAATGACTCCATTGGCTGTACCAACTGAGATATATAGATTACAGAAACGGAGGGCAGCCCACTTTCTTCTTTGTTGAGTTCTTTTATGAAGAAGTTCTTCCTTTTAGTGCCTATCCCAGGGCATTAGCCTATAATCTATAACACCATCTGCTTTGTTAGGCCACAAGCCAGGTTACTTTATTAAAGCAGCATTGAGTACTTTACAGCATTGTTCTTGCCATGTGACTGTGTTCTATTGGGAAACAGAGATAAGCTATGTCTATGCTAGAGAGGGATCGTCTGCTTCCTTCTGTGTATTCCCCTGGCAAAGGAAAACAGGGGTTTCCCCTCTTCCCTCTGGTCTGATTAGTGCTGGTCATGAAATTTTTCAACAGAAAATGTGGAGTAGTTGAAACAGAAACTTTTCAAAACACATTGATTTCAGCTGGAAGGTTTCTCAGGTCCAGGATGGAATTTCTGGTCAAAATGAGAGAGTGAGAGTCTGACTGTAGAATAGCCTAATGGTTAGAGCCTGGCCTGCTGAAGACCCAGGTTCAAATTCCTGCTCTGCCTGATTCAGGGACCTATTTATGCGGCATTTTCCCACATCCAAGGGGCTATCCTGGGATGGATGGGTCTCTCTCAATAATGTTTTTTAGATATTTCTTTTTTAAAAAACACCTTGGCTTCATTCCAAGGCAGAACGAAAACAAATGTCAAAACCTCGACATTTTTCATGAAATGGAATTCTTGTTTTCCAGCCAGGTCCAGCTGTGATTCCGGAGACAATGGAATTGACTCTGGTATCAAAAAGAGAGGATTGTGTGACCTTCCTGAGCAAATCAGGGACAAGATGGTGGCTCCTGGAAGGCTCAGCCTCTGTCTTTGGTGTGATGTTTTAATAATCAGCAAGGCTGGTATTTAGATGTGAGAGTAGCAGTGGCTCTACAAAGGGGTGGGAGCTTCCTGGGGGAAGAAGTTAGAAGCTACGGTGTGCTGGGTCTGTCGAGAGAAACAAATGTAGACCCATCCATTAAGCATGAGGGGGAAAAATAAAATGATAATTAATTATGACAATAAAGTAAATCTCATAATAGAAACCTGCTCCAAGCAGGAAACTGACTTTGCTCTGCCTCACAGTCCTTTCAGTGAAACGTATTAGTGGCTGTTGCTGTTGCTTTGTCTGGAAAGGACAAATCTGAAGTGACTGCTGAAGAGCCAGAATTTAGATTAGGCAGAGGGATTCTCAGAGCTGTCATGCTCAACTGTCTGAAAAGCTGTAAGAAAATAGCTGCCTGGTGTGTTAGTCCCAGTCCCTCCTTCCTTTTTTCTGAGTCTGTTCAGGAAATTGACCAAACTGTATTTTTCAGTAACAGGCACCTTTGCTATAAAAATCCGCTTGAAAGAAAGAGTTTGATAATTGCTTTTGAAGTCTTGAAATGGTTCAATTAAAGTTTTCATTCCTACACAGTGGTGTTGTCAATTTTCACATTGGACTAGGGACTATTTTCCCCCTTATCTTTTGTTTAGAAATCAACACCTTTGTTAGATCTCTGGGCATAACAGGTGTGTGTGTGTGTATGTGGAATATAGTATTGCACTCCTTGATGGTGTTAGTGTTGAAAATTACTTATCAAGTCAGCTCGTGTATCATTCATGATCCTATTCCAAACCTTAGCTAGAGCACCCCATGTATTATTTTTATGTAAGAGGCTTTCTGGAGATAATTTGCCACAGATTAATTTTCTATCTGAAATTGAAGGCGATGTTAAAAGGAGCTCTGTTCAATCAAATGACAGAAAATGCTAACAATAATACTTTCATATATAATGCCTGCATGCTATCACATGCATTGTAGCAATCTCGGAATGCAGAGATTTTGGAGAAGTTGTGCTCAAAATAGTTCTGCTAAATTCTATTGCAACATTATTTTTAAATTGCTAACTCCAGATTTGACCCACTAATCTCATATAGCTTTGCAAAGTCCATATATCTGTGTCAGCATCTCCAGTGCTCATGATCAACCCTGCAACAGCCCACATCCAGGCCAATGTTATGAGGAATGAGCCAATAACAATAACAAAACATAAGAAGCCCGTAGCTACATTAACAAACTCTTTTTGCACCCATCATTTATGAACAACCCCCCAACATCAAACTAGTCTGTGCATGCCCACTGGAGAAAAAACTTTATTAACAAAGAGAATATTTAAATGCCAAGTTTCTAGACAGTTATTATAAATAATAGTGAGACAAGAGAAGATGGGGGGGAAATCTTGACAGTGCCCTTTTAAGTTAAATATATGATTGCACAAAACACATCAGGCAATACAAGCTGTCAAGAACAGAATTAGGAAACTTATATGTAGTAATCAGTTTGGCTTCTCTATTTTTGAGATTTTTTTTAAAAAATGAAGAGTTTGAAGTTATCACTACATAAAATTCCTGGTAATATTGTAAATGATCTGAAAGTTCTCTACTTTACTGAATAATAAGGGATTGGAGAAAAAGGCCTGCTGGGATTCATTGCCTGAAGTAGAAAAGCCAGGTTCTTTTGGCATAGTTAGGTTATAAATATTGTAGCTTTTTTCATGAACCCTTCTGCAGCAAAGGGTTTGGTCTCAGAAGTGTCTGGTAAATCTTCCTTCTCATGGAGGCTGGTACCTCCATGAGAGGATGGAGGATGGTCTTCGGTCCATCTTCACTGCACAGTTAATCTGGGTGACTGGTGTCCAAGTTAGACTAACCCAGGTGGGAACATTCCCAAAGCAAAGTCCTACATGTGTTACAGTGTCCTCACTGTTTCTGCACTCATGGGTATGTGTCTGGGAATATTACATGCTTCTTTGTGCTGAGACACTCTTGTTTTCTTTCCCAATCTCTTGTGGGAGAACTTGTCTATCTTTCAGGGAGGACATTGGAGGACTGGCAGCACTTGAGTGATTTAGCTTGTGTCCTCACTGAAAAGTGAATGGGTCCTAACCCAAGAGAAAGTAGATGTTGGGCTCTAACACCCTCGCCTTTCCCATACGAGAAAGCTAGCCTGAGCTAGCAGCACGTGCAAAGCTGGGTCAGAGGTTTTTTCCTATGGATTTTAGGGGAAGGTTAGGCTAACACCCAGGTAGGACCCTGGGTTAAGTCTGCAGGGAAGACATACCCTAATGGAAAACTCTCAGGAGAGCACTGATGGATGTTGATACCATACCAGGCCAATGACAAGGCCAAACTGCTTTCTGTGGTGACAAAGACTGAAGTGGAGTGGAGTGGGATGGAGTGAGGTGGAGCTAGAAATAGAAGGTTAGTTGAAGTCTCACCACCAGACAAGAGATTGATTTCAAAACCCAGTGTGCAAGATTTTCAACTGCAGACATTGCTCCTGCCCTGTTACAGTTACATAGGGACACTAAATTCAGGATATTAGTAATTTCCATGTTTTTTTTAAATCCTGGGCTTTTGACACTTGGGGCTCTGCATGGGTGGTTGTGATGTTACAGAGATGAGCCTATTTCACTGAGAGCTTTGAGATCTCCCAAGCTTAATTTTGAGATTCATACGGGACTAAGAAGGATGAGGAGATCACCAAAAACACTACAGTAACAAAAGGACTATGCCAAGGAATTTCATTCTCCAAAGGTAATAAATGAGTTTCTCCCTCCCCAGAGGTAAAAAAACCAAAACAAAAAAGAAACCCACAAAGACTTTGGGTCAGAGCGCCCCATGGTATAACATGACATAGTTCTACTGAAGTTAACATCACATGGAGCTGAGATTTGTCCTTTTCATTCTGACCACCATGTGGATTTTGGATTCTAATTTAATTTTATTAAAACTTATTTGGCTTGAATAGCTCATGAGATCAGGCTTGCTTTTGAAATCTTCCTTCTTTCCTGTTCTCAGCTGGGCCAGAAATACAGTGAGATGAGCGCTCTCCAGCATAATTAATTTTTGAAGATTTCACTGAAGGAAAAGTACAAGAATTTCAAATTATGTCACATTTATTAGTTAGTTAGTTAATTAGTTAGTTTTAAGGGATCTTTCTATGTTTAAGATTTTGTGAACTTGAGTTGTGTCAAATTTGGAATCTTAGGAGGTCTGAAACACTTTGAATGTTGGGTATGGAGAAAGTTCTGTACCTGCCAATATGGATTTGGTTCTTGCCTGGATGGAACCTATAATTTCTGGTTCTGGTGTACGTGCAGCTGAAATTGCATGAGGACAGCAATTCTCAATATATTTTTGCCTAGGATAGTGAAGATTTCATTAGATCAATTAACCTTGCCAAACTTCCACTATCTTGGGTTTAAAATTCACAAAAATAGCTTGAATCCACATATCAGTGCCAAAATATCAGACCTTGATCATTGACCCTGATTCATCTTGGAATCCAAACGCCAGCCTAAACTAATCTAGATTCAACCTGAATCCAATAATAATCCAATTCTAATCTGGAACCACTCTTAAAACTAACTCCTATTCTAGACCTGAACATTGTCTCCTCCAATCAATCCCTACTATTAGCTGAGAAACAGAAAGTCAAATGGTCAGTCCCAGGACAGTGACACAACATGTCCTTTTGTGTTAATTTAACCACTCTTTTGTTTTAAACTTGAAGTAAATGTGAATCCTATTCAGTTTTGGTTGGGAAATGAGTTTTCAAGCTCATGCTATCGCCCTTGGAATCCAAGCAGCTATGCATTCCAAAATGGTATTAGGAGAGTCACTGGAATGGGTTTGTTTGTCTTTAAAGGAGCTATATTGCTATGGCCTTATTTCAGCAGGGATGTGATTTCAGCTGGCACTCTATGATGAAGTCGAATGTTATAGAGCTACAGTAATACAGATATGTGCTAGAGATCAGAGTACACTATCATTCAAATAAATAATAAAGATGATATCCCTATTAAAGCCCCAGTTATGTGCATCATACATCAGCTGTTATATGGAGAGAATGCAATGATGCAATACATCTTAAAAAATGAAAAGTCAAAGGACGGTAAAAGTAAATTGGATTAGTATAGATTATGACAGTCATTTGTCTGTAGCAGAGACATTTGCTGACCTGCAGGATTCTTATTATTATTAAATTCGACTTCTGATTATCACTACAGAGGCCTCTCTGAACTCTAAATAATCTCCTCTCCAGCTGCCTTTCTTGGAGGTTAAGGAGCAGTTCCCAGGAATTGCTACTTCTTCTGTGAAAACCACCTGGCAACCCAAACACTTCCTATTTATGCATTAGCCACTGATCATAGACTCATAGGACTGGAAGGAACCTCAAGAGGTCATCTAGTCCAGTTCCCTGCACTCATGGCAGGACTAAATATGATCTAGATGTTCCTGACAGGTGTTTGTCTAACCTGCTCTTAAAAATATCCAATTATGTGGATTCCACCACCTCCCTAGGCAATTTATTTCAGGGATTAACCACCCTGACAGGAAGTTTTTCCTGATGTCCAACCTAAACCTCCCTTGCTGCAATTTAATCCCATTGTTTCTTGTCCTATCCTCAGAGTTTAAGAAGAACAATTCTTCTTCCTCCTCCTTGTAACAACCTTTTATGTACATGCAAGATACTATTCCATCCCCTGTGAAGTGCTGAGCTCCCGAATCTCAATGGAAATCGAAGGTACTTAGCATCTTTCCGAACAGGTCATTTTATTTCTAAAGCATGAATTCCTAATATTTTCTATATTTCTACAAAAATTCAAACACCGATGACCCAGAATTAAACCATTATACTGAGGTCTTCTCATCACCAAGACTTTTTGTCATTGTGAGATTATAGTGCCTTAGTACACTGAATTGGAAATTGTATACAGTAGACTCTCGATTATCCAAGATGATAGGGAAAAAATTAATTCTGGTTAATAAAATCCCGGATAATCACCATCCATAGGAAATATGGGGAGGGGGGTTTGGTTCACCAGCCACCCTGTGCCCCGGGGAGGGGGTATTGGTTCACTGGCTGCCTTGTCCCCTGGTGGGGTTTTTTTGGTGTGTGCTTGGGGTGGCAACAGAGACAGAGCCAGCCCAATGAGTTGCATGTATTTTTTTTGACATCCTGGTTAATCCACATTCTGGTTAATCCAATCCTGGATAATCAAGAGTCTACTGTATTTCCAAAGATGTCAGTGAGCTAGTGAAGGTTTTAGATTGAAAGAGACAAGAGAGTAGGAAAGTTTAAAATGGACATCTTTACTGATGGCCAAAAAGGCCAATGCCAGTTGCTTTAATTGGATGGAGTGACTATCTGGCTGAAATGAGGGACAAAGTCATCTTCTTCCAAAGGGAAGCGAGGTGTAGGCAGAGACTTCGTTGGTATGCTGCATTCAGATTCTCTAACAGTCTGAAATAACTTTAGCATAAAAGTGTGTATTACCATGGCACCTTCATTCAAATAGCTATAAATGGCCATGTAGCCAACTCAGACCGTCTCGTATAGAATGTATGGCTGATCCCTTTGGTTTCAATGGAAGCTGGGTGTGAGTACAATTTGGGAGGCTGAGTGGAAAGGAAAGAGGGATAGCTGGACAGAGTTGCCATCTAGCTTTCTAACATCTATTATTCTATGTTGTTACAGATTTCTTAGTTCCCTTTCCCTAATCTCTATCTGATGTTTTGTGTCTAGATTGAGATTGTCTCATAGCAGAAACTGAACCTGCCTGAATGTTTGGAAAGCACTTAGCAGCATGTAGTGTATCCTACCATAGACCAGTATTTTTAATAAATAATAATAATTAATAATAATTAATAATAGCAATAGCCATAGTAGTAGCAGTAGCAGTAGCAGTAGTAGTAGTAGTAATAGCAATAATAACAATTCATAATTATAGCTGGTGGAAAAATGCAAAAGTGATTTTGCATGAAATGTTCACATTTCAAATTAGTTTCTCTTTGGCAGGGTTCAAAATTCACCAGTTTCCCCATTTATTTATTTTTGGGTGACATTTTTCTTGATGTTTTAACCAACATTTTTACTGAAGTGTTTATTCGAATTGCTTATTAGATGTTTTACTTACTGCAACCTTGAGGTTTTCAATAAATGATTTTTTTTCTGTATAACTTTTAGTAAATATTACAGAATCTCGTGAAAAATAGAAAAATTCAATCACATTGGAATTTTTTTTGAAAAAAAAAAGCCATTTCTGAAAGAAAACTCTTTTAAATCTAATAATAAAAAGTTAATTTGATTCAAGTGAATTCACCTAGAATTCAAAATTGGTTTAACTAGCACACAGACTTCATGGAAATGTCAGCTGTTCCCTGAAACCTTCAGTGTTTGGGCTCATATTCTTTTTTGTGTGTGCACTTATATTTTCAAATTGAATGTAATGGGGCTAAAATGTTCTTGATTAATAGCCCTGTGGAATGATGTCCTACATTAACACAATATTACCTGGTGAACGATTGCAGTGATTTTTTCACAGTGCTCCTTACCAGTGCACATCAACCCTGACCTGAACAGACTGCCTGCAGTGGTGGTAGTTAATTCCCTGTGCTTCATTAAGTCCTTAGCTTCTCTGCTGGGTCATCGACAAGAGGGTCAGCTCTGCTGTTGTTTCATTGTGATGCTGTCAGGAATTGAGAGAAAGCGCTAATTACAATCTGCTTGTTAGTGTGCCTACAAAATTTGTGACATCTTCAGCTTTAATCAAATGCCAGAGTGAGACTCGTGTCCCTTGTTTATAAGCAGCTAATGAAGAAACACTTGAAACAGGACACTATGCAGATGGTTGCAGTGCTGACTAAATGGGAAAAGACTTGTAACACGAGGGAAGAAGGGGGAAAGATGCCTTTATTATAAAACTGATGCAGTTGCACTGCTATAAAATCTCTTGTGTAGCTGCTCTAAGCTGATGGGAGAGAGCTCTCCCATTGACTTAATTAATCCACCCCCAATGAGCAATGGGGAGCTCTCCTGCTTACATAGCACTGTCCACACCGGTGCTTAGACTGGTGTAATTTATGTTGCTGAGAGTGGTGGATTATTCACACCATTGAGAGACATATGTTATCTTGGCATAAGTGGTAGCGTAGCTCTAGAAGTCTCATACACTGCAGCCTCTTCCAGTTGTACAAAATTGAACCATCACACATTTGACATGAATAAGCCTCTTGGAAGTTATAGTGTCTCATCCAGGCAAAGCCTCTTTAATGACACTGAAAAAGTTTTTTTTTTTCTTTTCATTTCCTGGTTCCAGCTTCCATGAGTTGCTGAGTGTTTCTAATTCTGTCAGGGGGTCTGTTCTGCTTGACCTGGGGTCACTGGGTTATACACATCACGCTGGGTCACTTGGTAAAATGGCTGATTTGGAGTAAGATGGACTCATTTGGGCTACCTGTATTTTAAGACAGCCAAATGCAAGGCCATACATTTAAGAACAAAGAATGTAGGTCACACTTACAATGTTAGGGTTGGTACACTGTAGCCTGGAATGCAGTGACTCTGGAAGGGACTTCTGATCATGACAGATAACAAATGAACATGAGCTCCCAAAGTAATGCTTCTACCTAAGAGGGCAAATATAACCCTTTCATGTATATGCAGGAGAATATTAAGTAGGAGTAGAGAGGGGATATGACCTCTGTATATGACATTAGTGAGACCGTTTATTGGAATACTGTGTCCTGTTTTCATGTCTACACTTAAAAAAGGAAGTTTAAAAAATGGAGAGGTTTCCAAAAAGATCTAGAGGAATGGTTTGAGGTCTGGAAATCATGCTTTATAGTGAAAGACTGAAGAAACACAATCAATTTCATTTAGTCAAGAGAAGGTTAAGAGGTGGAGAAGAGAATTTTGACAGTACATGGCTCTCTAATTTAGCAGAAAAAAGGCATAATGAGAAACAATAATTGGAAGCTGAAATTAAATAAATTCAGACTAGAAATAAGGCATACTATTTCACAGGGAAAGTAATTAATAATTGGAGCAAATTACCTAAGGATATGGTGGATTCTCCATCACTTGAAGTCTGTATATAAAGTCTTAATATTTTACTAAAAAATATCCTATAACTCAAGCAGAAGTTATGGGCGTTATGCAGAAATGACTGGATGTTACATAGGAGCTCAGACTAGATGATCACAGAAGTCTCTTCTAGCCTTAAATCTATGAATCTATTTTATTTTTTTCTTAGAAGAATAATGAAAAAGCCAAGAGAACATGCCAGAGGGGACCAGGGAGTTCTGACACATTCAGTCATCTAAAAAATGACTGTAGTGTCTGAAATCATACAATATGACCAGCTGATGAACTCTAGGTTTGTGAAGGAAGGCACAGCCTGTTAAATTTCTTTCCTGAGCTCTGACATATATGACTGCTATCATGGTCATTCTCTTTCCTTACATCTTTGTTACGCCTGCAGCACACAACCCAAAGTCAAAGCAAGTTTAAAATAATTTATGTATGTTTAACATTCTCCTAAATATGGCACCCATTAGAATATGAGAGCCTTGGTTTGCTAATCAAATCTCATCGTAAAATCCAGGAGCAAACTGTGTTCATAAGTCAATTCCTATGAAACCCTGGCATTCTAATTTCAACCTCTGATGCAATCAACATGCATCAGTTTCAGGTCAAAATTTATGCTATGCTTCAGTCTTTTAGATTTTGTTTTGTCAACCCCGGTATTCATTGCTACCTAGGACTCAACCACATTGCCATTTGTCAGATAGCTGCAGCAGTTTATTAGTAGAATTTGTTTTTATTATGGGCCCCAACCAAGACCCATATCCCATTGCACCGGCCGCCGTACATACACATAATGAAACAGCGAAGAGTTTGCAGTCTAAATATGCAAGGAGGACAAAGTGTGGAAGGAAAGGTAATTTTATTATCCTTATTCTACAGATTAGGAAATGAGGCACAGAAAGACTTGCCCAACATCACACACAGGAAGCCTGTAACAGAGCCAGGAAGCCAGGAATTCAACTGAGGTTTTCTGAATCCCAATATACCTTAACCACAAGATCATCCATTCTCTCGGTTGGCTCCTGATGATCCCATCAGGGGACCCATACTTATGTTCTGATATCATGTTCTTAAGTACAGCATGTTTTCCTTTTGGAATTGCATTTCAAGGAGTGGAACAGAAACATGTGACCTGTCTCTTATCACCGCAGCATAAAGACTCCCTACAGCTAAGATTGATATTTAGGAAGTGGGGATGGGGGAGGAGACCTCCTGGTATGAACAACAAAGAAGTTAATAAATGCCCACCCATTTTGTGACATATTGAAGGATTTCCATGGGGTAGATGATGGCGCCGTATAGGTGTATGTTGCTTGTTCTGCCCTGCCATCTTGACAGCAGTACACCCCCTTTCATATCCTGTGCTTGAGTTTTCAAACTTTTGTAATCTGCAAAATGTCCTTTTATCACTCATGTGGAAAGGCTACGTCACACTGAGCAATCTGGAGCAGTAAACATGCCTCTTCACTCAATAATCACAGATAGAAATAGAGGGATGGGAAAGAGTCAGACACTTGCAGCTCTTTGACAGTTGGTCCCTTGGAAGTTGCATAGTTCTATATATAGCAGCTGGGTACATCTTTTCCTTGGCTCACACGTCTTACCAGCAATAGGAAGGAAAAAGCTTTGGATTCTGCTTCGCTGCAACTGCTCCAGAAAAAATGGTCCTAACTCCCAAATGCTGAGCATTCTCAACTACCATTGACTTCGTACTATTATTTTGGATATCTACATATCACTGTGATGGCTACTTTATATACAGCCCATCAGGCACAATAAGCGAGTGATAAAATAGATTCAGTTACCTAGTGACAGTCTCAGTACTTCACAGGACTGTGCCTAACATAAGCCCAGCACATCTTAATTTAATGAACCCAAAGGAAAACAATCACCCCAAAATCTTAAAGATGTCAAAGTTTCCTTGTCCTGATTAAGAGATAGGTGAATCAGGAAAGATCTTATCTTTCCAAATCTATCATGAAAACAAATTCAGAGTTAAACCTTTTTTAATACCAGAAATGTTCAGAAAATATTCCCCTTATTTCTATTTTGCCCACTACCCATCCCTGGGATATTTCTGAGCTATCCAGAAGTGGGAATACTGGAAATTTTGCACAAAATTCTGATCCTAGTTCAGTTCTGAATACTCCAGAAATATAGACAGTGCAGAGAAACACGAACATTTGAGAAATTATCCAAAATGACCTTTTGCAATCCCAGAACCTTCAGAGGTTCACCCATAAATAGCCATTGTCAGCGAGTCAACTGTGCCTATTTCTGCTATGATTATACAGCTCATGCATGCTTCAGGCAGTGGTTAAAAAAATCATACACAATGACTTTTACTCCATTGCTAGTCGATACAAATCTCTATAGAGGTGACAAGGAGGTGAACCACTGCTCTCAAACTATCTGAGCTCTCCAAAGAATAGCTTTGACTTTGAACTTCACTGAAGACTACAGTTGGTCATGATCCTTGCAGAGAATAATTCTTCAACAAATTTAGTCCTTTTTTCTGTCTGCCAATTAATTCATTGCAAGTCAGCTGAGGTTTTTATAAATATGCTTGTTGTTCAAAATTACTCTATTATGCAAACAAGTTTCAGATTATGGGGCACTCAAACTGGTTATTGTTAAGAAAAATATTGCTCATTCAGTATTCAAGTTGAAGGCAGACGCTTCGGCTCCCGACTGTAACTCTGATAGTTTTCTGCTTGCACAACTATGTTTGCATAAGCAAACAAGAGAATCCACACAAATAAGGGTATCCCTCCAAACGTCTGTGTGAACTTGAAACCTTCATCATTTGATTTTTCCATGAACAGAGAATAAATGGGGGTTGCAAATACCTTTGAATCTAATTCACTGGTTTTCATCACAGAAATGTTTGTCGATATTTGGACAATTCTTCCCAGACACTAGCAGGCAGTACAATTGTTGGTATCATGATAAGCAGATGGTAATTTTCCTACTCTGCAGTATAATTAGAGATGGCACACATTTGTGAGAAGCGGGGGTGGGAAGGGGAGTTGTTAGCCCTTGTGTAGAGGAACAAAGAAAAAGCATGGAAGGAAACACATATCCCCAAAACAACTGTAAGTATGTGTTACTTGAACCTGGGTCTGCGAAGCCTGACACAAATGACACTCCCACATCACCACACAAACCCACATCCAAGGAGCACTGTGGAGATTAGGCACCACAGGAAGTACTACCCAAAGGGTCCAGTGCGACAACACCCTGAGGCCTTCTGATTGGCCGATGGCCACTATTTAACACTGCAGCATACAACCACACAGACTTTTGACCTGCTGCAATTCCAGGCCCAAACTCGCTTTCTGATCCCTAGTCTCGGACCCAAGCCTGACTCTGACCCCACTGGTAACTACCTCTGTTCTCCATCTCTGGCCTGACTCTTGCCTATCGATCCCAGCCCTAGCAGTTCCTCTGATCCCTGCTTACTGACTACTGCCTTGTGGTGGTGTGACGGTGCTGTTCCTGGTGGGATCCAACTGTGAGTGTCAGATCAGGACAGATTGCTTCCAAAGTGGCAACTACAGCCCAAAGCTGGGGGTTTTCCATGCTAAGGCAAACCAAACCAGCCAGAAAGAAAAGACTTTGGTTTCGCCCCACTGACTAACCACAAGTCACACAAGCAATTCCCTTAGACACTCCAGGTTCCCAGTATCACCACCAGCAGCCACCTGTCCTGGGGACCAATGCTTATGAAAACCAATACCCCAAATAAAGAAAATGGTTCTCCCCAATTCCAAAGAATCAGGCCCCAGACCCAGGTCAATATACAAATCAGATCTTACCACAAATCACACTGTTGCCAATCCTTTAGAATCTAAAATCTAAAGGTTTATTATACAAGGAAAAAGGTATAGGTGAGGGTTAGGAATGGTTAAAAGAAATCAATTACATGCAGTAATGGCAAATCTCTTCAGGCTTGCAGCAAAGGTAGAATAACTGCAGGTTCAAATCACAGTCTCTGGAAAGCATCCCCTCCAGGGATGGGTCAGCACCCTTTGGCCAGAGTTCCCCTGTGTAGCAAAGTTCCATCCACAGCTGGAAACAAGGCAGGCTGAAGACTGGAGGTAGAAGACAAACATGGAGGAAGTGTCTCCCAGGTTTTATAGACTTTCTCTCTTCTTGGCAAATACCCCCCTCCTCCTCCTTATGCAGAGTCCAATTGCAAAATGAAGGTTCATAGTTCAAGATCCAGTTTCTGACCAGCCAGATCACATTCCTGGAGAAGCTGGGGTGTGGACAGGCATCTACAAAGTTCATTGTGTAGCTGATGGTCCTTAACGGCCCATCAGCCAGGCCAGCCAAGTTAACAACAGCTTGTCTGAGATTTCACCCAGAAGCCAAGCCTAAGTTTGAAATACAGGCACCATATAACCAATATCCATAACTCTAACTATAAAAAAGATACACACATGCAGATAGATTAAACGTAATCAGCAGACCATAATCTGGTCGCAGAAACCTTATCTGGCCCCCTTTACATAATATTTGGTACCCCAATGATCTATATGGTCCCAAATTATTTCAGTCACATGACAGGTGGTCCTTGACTAGTGGACACCAACCCAGCTGAGACAGCTGGCCAGATCGCCTACACCCCAGTCCCTTACAACAATAGAACCAAATGCTCACTACTACTGGAATCCACTCTTTTTTCATTTGTTTGCTGGACGGGTGGAGAATACTGTTCATTTGAGTGCTTTTCACAGGTTTCACTGGAATTCCTATCTCAGCATCCCATTGGGAGCACTTAATCCAGGATGTCTAAAAGAATGAGCATCTGTGATGAACTCTCAGTCTGACCTCAGCTCAATCTCCTTGGCCATACCTGATAGAAAGACACTGCATTTCTTATCTCAGAAGAATAAATCCCAACAGCCAGTTCATTTTCTGAGATTGCTGGCTTGAAGCTACTGTCACTCATTGCTGAGCTCAGTGGTGTCTCATCCGCCTTTTATTTTCTCTACTTGCTTCACATACACCCTTCATTCCCTTCCCACAGGTCCTGAAACAGTACACTTCACAGTCTATGATGTCTATTCTAGAGACAAGAGAAGCAGTAAGATGACATAGAAATTATAGGGTGTGCAAAACCCCTCAATTTTACACAATCAGTATAAAATATACAATTTTACCAGGTGAGACAGTTCATTAACTGGCACTAAAGGTGATAGAATCTATCCATTTTTACCAAAACTTTTACAAAATACAGTAGTTTTGCAAAAACCCACAAGCCTTAGCCTGACATTTGAGGACGTTGAACTACAAAGAACTCTCAAATCACTGAATTTCTTCTAATGTTGCTCTTTTAGAACCACCGTGAGAACAAGGAGAAATCCTGAGAATTTTATCCATACATTGCACATGTTCATCTCGTTAGTGGCCACAGAAATATTAATTCCTTACTTCTATCTTAACGAGCCTTTATGATGGATGGATTTGCTTGTCACAGAGTTTCTGGCTTTGTAAGTGCCATTACATATATTTTGTCCATACAGAATGGGCTTGCTGGTCAGCGATACTCCAATGCTCTAGAAAGAGTTCTAAAAGGTACTGAAACCAGAGTGCAGTAGTAGGGATTTAGCTTATGGATCTGTCAAGCTGAATAAGCTTTCTGGTATCCAACAACAATTGGTCGCCTAATAGTGCTGATCTTAGTAAAAATTGCAACAGATGGAATGGAAGACCTTGGGATCCTTAGCAGTGGTTGACTTGAGAGAGTTACCAGATTGGAGGTTTGCCTGTCAATATTGACACATAGTCTCAAACCAGGGAATTTCTTATGTGAATAACATACAGCTTGTTTGCGTGCATGTATTCAGATTTTATTATTCCTAGGCTGTTCCTTTTTTTTGTCCCCGAGGCTTTTAATTACCCCCCTTCTCTTTCACACACCTTTTCCCCATGATTAATTAATTCCATTCTTCTCTCTTATATTAGGAAGAAGTTGAGCCTGATTAGGGACTCCCCACTTCACTATTACATTACTGAAGCTTTTATTAATGGTGGGAAAGGGAATGAAGGAGGCAGAACACTACAGATGGCATCTAAGGGGATAATTCTTTTCACCTTGCTGTGTGATAAAACTTTAATAGCAGTGGGATGATTATTTTTTTCTCATCAACTTCTTTCTTTTCATATTCTTCAGGGAATTAGATTTTCTTCAGGCATTCATTATCCCCCGAGGCACAGTGAATTTTTCAGAAAGCTATTAGAAAGAATAGTACAGACAAAAGAAGCCTTCAGGGGTCCATCAGTGGAAAGTGCTACGGGAATTATAAGCACCAGGTGCTGATGGATTTTGTTTCACCATTTTTCAGGACTAATTTGGCTGTTTGCACTCTTCTGATACAATTAACATTTGATATGCTATTGTTGTCAATGTCCATATTGCTTCGCGTTTACAGGGGCTGATTTATATTCTTTGCTTTGATAAAAAGAATCTGTATTACTGGAGATGGGGTTGACCTGGAACTGGAAAGTTTGGATGCAGAAGAAAAAGCCTCAGGAGCTTACTCTGACCCTAGAGAGGAATGGATCCTCCTTCTGCTTTAAACTTTTAGTTTTAAAATCAAAAGGGAGTTTAGTGGAGCTGCCCTTTTTAGCTATATACACAAACACCGAGTGTCTTCACATTTCTAGTGCTCTAAACAGGGAAGAAGAATTTAGCCCAAACTGGAACTTAAGATTTGAAACTACGCCCCTTCCCCCACCCACAAGCTTTGGGCAAATTCAGATTTGGGTCTGAACCTTGCTGCTTGGGCCCTTCTCTAGCCACAATGATTCCCTCAGTATTTTTAGTGCAGAGAGTAACATATTGATCTTCCCTGTTCCATGTGGAGGGGAGAGATCTCCAGCTTTGCAGTCTCATCTCCTTTCCCTTCCTTGGGGACCTAGTGCTGGGAAAAATGCTTCAAACGTTTTTGTCCCCCCACTCTGTGCCTGGAGAGGGGCTCAGTGGGCAAATCCAAACTCAAATTCCTCCCAGCAGCCTAACACCATGGGTTCTGATCCCAGGGCCTGAGGCTTTTCTAATCTTGCAGAAATATATGATATTTTATCACATACAATCACGCCACCAATCTTATCAAACTCAGTGTTATGTTTACATCTGCTGAACCTGAACTCCCAGACTTTTCAGGTCTGGTCTAGGACAGCAGAATGCAGTCAGCCGGGGAAAAGTGGCTTCTTCGTTGCATAGTTATGTAATATGAAGAAGGAAGCTTCATTTAGCAAGCAATACATTATTTAAATCATACTTTTCCCAAGGAACATTTTTAAAGAAGTCTTTGTATTGCTGAAAATCCTCCAGCACTTTAATTGCTTTCTGAAAGTCAGTCTAACAAAGGGAGGCATTGTTGGAATCAAGGTCTATGTGATATGTCACTGACAGTTCATCGTTAAATGAATATCTTATTGGCTTTGAAAGATTGGGGCGAAAGTGATTGGGGAATGATGAAATGAAAAACTCAAAGTGAATATAGAAAAATACATCAAAACACCCACGTGCAGCCGAGATAGCAAATAGCAGCAAACATCCTCCAGTTAAAGAGGAAAGTGTGTATTCAATGACCACGCAGACAGATGTAGACAGACAAGGCTATTTTAGGACTGAGCCACAGAAGTTTGCAGTGAGCAGGTTTGCCTTCACATGCTGTCTTCACATGCTGTGGAATGACAGCTTAGCGGACACATGGGACAGCTCAAGGGAATACAACCATACAGCGGTTTATGAGACAGATTAAAACTATGTCTATGCAAACTGCATGTTACACATTTCCACCAGGGGGAAAAAAATGTGAGTGCACTCAAGCTCAGAACTCAACTTGTCAGCTTAAGTGGCTCATTTCTCAATAAGGAGGAAAAGGATTGGAGACGTTCTGGTTTTGATTTAGATAAACAGGTCTGGTGAAATGTACTGTGATTTATGTAGCTATTTCACTGTTATGATTTTTATCATCATTTATGCTTCCTGTAGACCCACTGTGTTAAACGTTATGTACACGGTCCATTTCCCAAAGAGCTCACAATCTATTTAGATAAGACAGACAAAAGGTGGGAGAAAAATCAACATTCTTACCCCCATTTTACTGATGAAGAACTGAGGCAGAGAGAGTTTATTAAATATCTGGTGCAAGTGTAACCCATATACCTTCTAGGTGTAGTGTTCTGTCCCATCTAATGGCACCGAAAGCATTTAGAAAAAGAGAGAGAGAGAGATTAATGAGTCTGCTCTACAGCCTTAGCTAAGAGGCATATGGCTTTTAGCTCATGCAGTGGAGGCGCATGCATTTAGCTCCAAAGATCCCAGGTTCAATCCCGTCTGCCAATGGCTGGAATCGGCATTACAAGTGGGGCTCGTCTGGGATTTAAGCTGCGAAGTCTCTGAAGATCGGGATGTGCTTCCTCAGGTAGGGGAAGTATATAACCCACACACCTCTTGGGTGTGGTATTCTGGTCCATCTAGTGGCATTGAGCACTTAGAGAGAGAGAAATTCATGGTTCGGCGCTACAACCTTAGATAAGAGCTATATGGCTTTTGGTTCATGCATTTAGCTCCAGACGTCTCTGATTTGATTCCACCTGCTGATGGCTAGAGTCTCTTGGTGTTACACAAGGTCAAACAAAGTCTGTCACAGGTGCAGGAACTGAACCTGTGTCTCCTCAAGTCGAGACCAGTACCTCAACCGCATGATCAGCCTTTGTCCGCATTCTGCACGTCTACATTTCTAGGAATGTGCTTCCCAGAGAGGCACATGCCATTTTATTAAATCGTGCTGATGTAGCCTGGCACAGATCTGACATACTGTATTGTCTGTCACAGAGACTACTCTTTTTTTCCTTGTGTTGGTTTCTGTTAAACTAAAATAAAAGTCAGTGATAGTGGGATCATATGGTACTTGTTTGTGTGTGGAGAAATATAACATAAGGCTTCTGGAATAAAAGCTCTGGGTGGGGGATGTACAAGATGTCTAATTGTTGTATTTGGCCAAATACTGAATAAGTGAAAATGGTGTTTAGATGATTCTGAATTATCACCCAGTTGGTGACTAGAAGAAAAACTGATAATCATGTGTGCTGTATTTGATTAGTTATTGTATCAGAATATTAGTAACAATATCATTACAAAAAGTCAGTTAATCTCATAACCACACAAAGCCAATTATATATCAAAATAAACTTCCCAACGACACCCTTATGCTTCAAGAGAAAGTGTGTCCTTTTTAAGGTTTCCAAATTGTCCTCAAACAGATTGTAAAATTCTCAGAATTACTCACCATTTGAAGTTATTTGCAAATTCCTGCAGCAAATTATTCAAGAGTATCAGATTATTTGAGTGGTGAATTTTACAGTCAAATGTACCACTTGCAGATTGCAGTGTGCTTTAAACTACAGATGGTGAGAAGGAGAAATAGGTCAAGTAAGCATCCCACTAGCCTGCAGCCTCTTTGTTTACTGCTGTGTAATAATATGGTCTGATAGTGGTACAGGAGCAAAGGAGGAGGAGTGGGCCATTCCATTGGACCTAATGAATGCAGAACCTCCTTCCAGCCCATGTTATGGCACTCCCAGAACTTCTCATGGGGGAAAGAAGATCAAAAGATATTGAGTCAGCTGTGTTAGAGGCACCATGGGGAGGGGATGGCAGCTCTTCCTAATTGTTTGGCTTCAAAGAAGGGTTTGAAAAGTATTTGGCCAAATCTGAATATAAACATTTTGGCTGGAATTTGGCTGAATGCATGAATCAAAGACAGGAAAACCCATAACATTTGTGGGCCATGAAGGTTGAGATTCAAACCTATGTCTAGGTATCAACTTTGCAGCCGTCCCCTGTCTCTGGAATGGATAACTCCTTAACTTCATAGGGAGTTTGAAATCTGGATCCAAATAATGCAGTTTTTGACCCCATCTCTAATAGAAACAAAAATTTGGTTAAACATCAGAACACAATGTCCTTGGATCTACCTACCTAGGCAATTAGACAACCCCCATCACATGTGAACGCCTCCCATTTATGGATTTATCCTCACAGTACTCCCTGGGAGGCAAGGAAGTATGGTTATCCCCATTTATATTTAAAAAAACAGTTTGGGAACCGAAGCACAGAGAGACTAAATGAATTACAATGCCACACACAGTGACTCGAAGAACAGAGTTGAGAGCTGAACTTAGCTCTCCAGAGAGGCAATCAAGTGCTTTAACCACAAGACCATTTCTTCACCCTGGATGGAAATCAAATTCTTTCCTTTATGTATATATTTATTTAAGAATCATCCGTGTGACTCTGAGGTGTCAGTGAGGTTGCTATGGTAACTTCTCATTCTTTATTGAATATCACTGTAAAATGCTGCACATAATCACTATACAAATGAGAGGGTTTTGCAATGGTGTTAACTGCCGTGGGTTTTTTTGTGTGTGTGCATATTTTAATCTATGCGTTGGATTTATGGCTCGAGCAGTAACATACACAATAATTATATAACTCTCACACAGCTGGGGTAAAACCCAGGGTCTTCACACAAATAGCTACAATGTTTGAACTTGGGTACCTAAGGTTAGGCACTCGGTGTTATGGTCACAGTATACAAACAGAGAAGTTAGATTAAACAAACAAACAAATAATGCTCTTTCTGACAGAATATGCGGCAATGTAACAGTGCTTTCTGCAATGGCCCTTCATAAGGGTCAGTTTTGGCTTCCCTTTTGTTCAAAGCTATATATATGTCCTTCCTGAATTATGTCTATGTTGATAACATCTATATTGCTGACATTGGAAATTACTTCCACAGGAATCGGGGGGAATCTCAACCAAGACATGGATGCTTTGACCCCTTACTCCCAACAATGGAGATCAATTCTCAATGAACCCAAGACAGTGGCAACTACTTTCCATCTAATCAATCATCTTGCCCAATGACCCCTCTTAAGCCATGTCCAAGGATAGCTATTGACATTCCATTCAGTTGTCATATGCTTGGGAGTAAAACTTGAACAGAGTCTCTCATACCATCCCCACCAAAAAACTTGAAAATGGACATCTCTTCCTGGACTGCGTTGGTATGAAAGTATCAGAAACCTTTAGGAAGCAGACCCTTCTGGTCCTTTGTACATCTGTATTGGCCCTGGTGTTTGCTCCACCTGAATACTGCTCTGAAGGCTGGGAGGCATAGCCACCCCACTCAGTTTGTCGACTCTTAGCTGAATTCGGCCACTCCTATTAGTAGTGGCTGGTTCAATTATACACCAACCTCCAGTCTGGATGTGCTTGTATATATGGCTCCACCATACCACCAACAAGATGCCATTACTGTTAAGTCTGCCCTAGAGAGCTGTGCTAGATGAATCTGATGTATTTTATCTGATGCCCCATTCTCAGACAGGAAACAACAGACAGTGCCAACTAGAAGGTCTGTTTGTATCCAGGGCAGGACTCCAACTCCTGAGGACCAATGTGTGACACTGCAGCTGATCTCCTGACACTCTTTTGCTTTGGCAGCTCATACACTCTTGGACAAGAATGCTACTGTCCTTTACCATACCTGGATGATCAGTGCCTCCACTGAATCTTTCATCCTTACAGGGTGGAAACAACAGTGGTATAGTGAGTCAAACAGACTAAGTAAATTCAGGAGACCATCGCCGTAGCTGCCTCCTTGTCCACTTGATTGTTAATCCTGGACCAGGCTCAAAATACTATTCTCTGGTTCATCTGGATTTACCACAACTAGGCACCGGCTTGGCCTGGCTTCATCCCCACACTGTGACTTTGGGGCAGCAGTGCAGACGATAACACATGTGGTGGAAGAGAGGAGGGTGATTTACCACGTCTAGCCTCCATTGATATAGAGGCCATCCTCTGGTCAACAAACCTGCCCATTGAGCTCTGACATCTGGGTAGGAGAGTGAACAAGTAAGACAGATGCACTATCCACCACCGATTGGATAGTGAGCTAATAACACCATGTTAGTGTTAATGCAGAGACAAAGATTTAAAGGGTATGAAAAGACTAATGCATGACTGGACTGAACTTTTGAGAATTATACAAATCCTTCAGCAACCTATTCTTGTAAAGAAAAGACCTGACTAGAATAGCTCCTTCTTTTTTCTGTGTGTATACTATTAGATTAATGTATATATACACAAACCATAACTCTTTATACACTCACCCTCATACATCTTCCCTGTGCAGCCCCACTGTGCCAAATGAGGGGGACAAAGAACTTAATCTAGTTTAAAAAAATAAATGTTAAGAGTGTGATTTGGCCCATTGTGGTTCACTAAATGGAGTACATTACAATGTGTGGAGACAGGAAGAAAACACGAGAGTCAAATTCACCTCTGGTGCAACTTGGCACTACTCCACTTACTTCAATGGAATTGCACGTGCTTATGTTAGGTTTGGGTTTGGCCCCAGGGCAGAAAAGGAAGAAGTCATTTAGAGAGTGAAGATAGAAACCCCTGGATTGCGGCTTCAGGACAGAGCACCCTAAAAGTGATCGATAGAACTATCGACAGTGTGGTCCAGTGAACAGAGCAGAGAACTAGGAGTCAAGATACCTGAGCTCTGGTGCTAGCTACCCCCCGACTCACTGCAAGATCCTGGGTAAGTCACGCCATCTCTTTGAGCCTCAGTTCCTATTCTGTACTGTGGGGATAATAATACTGTCCTCCTTTGTAAAACACTTAGAGACTGACAGATAAAATTGAAAAGAACTAAATATTTAGAGTCAGGAAGGGATTTCACCCTCCCCCAGAGCATATTGGCCAGGAGATTTGGGCTCAGATGGATAATAACCTGTGTTAGGGCTAACTCAGTTTCCCTCGCACCTTCTCACCGTCTATTCTTCCTCACCAGCAATCACATAGTTAAACTCCCAAGGGTTGTAAATCATTCGCTTGAGGCTTTAGAAGTTCAGTGCAATAGTGCTTGACAACAGGTTGTTTATGTACTGTTATCTATACTGAGAATGTGACCTTGCCTAAACAATTACAGTCTGTAGGCCTCACTAGATGAGCTAATGTGTTCTATCTCCAGATTGCATTATATGTATGTAATGACTTTGCTAGAGAACGAATAGACTCTTATTCATAAGCTTGTTGGCATCATGTAAGCTTTCTCAAGGTCCACACACCAGGTGCCTCAAGAGGGCACTGACTTAGGATTGATGTAAGGGTTTGCTGATGTGCATGCTTCAAGTAGGTCTTTCCCTCCCTCCACCCATTCCCCCTCCCCTTTGAATATACTCTATAAAAGTTTGCTTGGTACTGATAATAAACGGTGCTGCTGCTAACCCCCTTTCTTGACCGAGAAGAGGGTGCCTCAGTTTCCCCTTCGATCAAAATTGAGTTGTGTGTTTCTTCAATGGTCTCTGACAGCTTGTGAGCTCCTTGCCTCAACGTCGCCACTGCAATCCGGAGTGTACGGTAAGGGGGAGAGACGCGCCATTAATTTTCCCCTGACAATCCTGGGGGCTCATCGGGGATCACTGACGCACCATTAATTTTCCCCTGACACCTGCATAACCTTCTTCCTATTGTTGCAATAGTGGGGCTCAGCCTTTTTCTTGTCTATTGTGTTTCTGTGTTGTTGGTAATGTTTGAGAACCCTTAGTTAATTGGACAAAACTCTTTTGTGTCTTTAGTTGGGGGACTGGAGAGGCAGCTGTCACATCATCTGCCTGACAGGTCTTCAGACACTGTGAATAAGAAACTGATCATATCTCAAATGGTTGCTTTTGTGAAGTAGCCCACATTACCACTGGCAGCTGCCAGCAGTGCACTTGCTGGTTAAAAAACATTAGATCATTCCTAATTAAGGCAACAGTGGAATTAATTTTTGCCTCAAGTCTTGTCCTACAATAACTCTCTAACTGGCAGCACTGCCACCTTCATAAAGCCTTGGTTATACTGCTAAATATAGACACTAGATGGGAATCATAACCTTCAAATGTTTGCTAGAGCTGACACTCATGTAGTGCAGGTAAACAGGGATTAATAGAATCCGACCTTAATTAATTCCTGTTGATACATGTAGGAATTGACCCTGCAAGGCACTGAGTACTCTCATGCCACTACTCACATAAATAACTCCCAATCACGCAAAAAAGATCCATGGGTGCTCATGGGATTACTTGTGAGAAAGGGTTTGCGGGTTCAGGCCCCTTAATACTGACAGGTATCTGGTTCTCTCAGAAATGTCAGTCTCAAGTTCCCATTATTAATTTAGACCCAATGACATTAAGATTTTAATTTACATTGTTGCCCTTTGTTTATTTGACATTTTTCAGTAGAAGAGCATAAACCATTCTGTGGTTGGTAGTAGAAAGAGCTAAGAACATAAGGCCAGACATACTGGATCAGAGCAAAGGTCCATCTAGCATGGTATCCTGTTTTCCAACAGTGGCCAATGTGAGGTGCACCAGGGGGAATGAACAGTAATCATCAAGTGATCCATTCCCTGTTGCCCATTCCTAGCTTCTGGTTCCACAGAAACCCAAACAAAGCCAAAGAGGGGAGCTGGGATAAACCCAAATAAAATGAAATATCTATATTTTAATTGGAATTGACTCATAACAGCTATATGCTAATAACAGATACTTTTTATGAGTAATAAATAATCACCGCAGTTCTCATCTCACATTAGCTTTACACATGTACAACTCCAATGATTTCAATGGAATTGCTCCTGATTTACACTGAGTTTTATGAAATTAGAACCAGGCCCAGTGACTTAGACTTCTATGTTTTGCTGGTTTACACAGGGCACAATCCCTCAGACTGTACACAGGCAAAACATCTCTACTTTAGAGGGGATTTTTGCCTGATTGAGGTCCTAACCTTGCAGTCAGTGGGACTTGATGAAAGCGATCATCTCTTGAGATTAGGCCCTGACTAACAGCAGTAGGATGGGACATGAAGGAAAATTAAACTGTTTTCAGAGCATGCAGTTCCTAGGAAATTCAGCTTATTTCCAATTACCCAGACTACTTTCAAACCTCAGTGTGTGCCATTGAATCCAAGTTGTTTTGAAGATAGTGTCTAATTATTTCTATATATTTGAATTTTTATTTTTGGTTTTTCATTATAGCAAGTCAGAAAAACTGTTGCATAGAATGTGAATACTTTAAAATTCAGAATCCCAGAACAACATTTCGATTGAATAGACTAGGAAAATGATTATATATTTAAATATTTAATACATTTTTATCCAGTGGAGCTGTCTGGTCCGTTAAGTAAAGCAGATTAATTACAAATTTTAAATTAAGTTCATGATCCCATTTTCCACCCATCAGGCTCTAAAAAGTAATTGCCATTATGTCACCATGTACGGGATAGGTGTTCCATATGCTGACTACAAGAGTTTTCAGACCAATACTATGCCAATATAGCCCATTCTTTGAGAATTCATAGATTCCAAGGCTGAAGGGGGAAGTGTAGTCATCTAATATGATTTTCTGTAAAACACAGACCCAAGACTTCCCTGAAGTAATTCCTGTTTAAACTAGAGCAGATCTTTCAGAAAAACATGCAACCTTGATTTCAAAATTTCCAGTGATGGAGAATCCACCACAGTCTTTGTTCCAATGGTTAAGTATCCTCACTGTGAAAGATTTGCAATTTATTTCTAGTCTGAATTTGTATAGCTCTAGCTTTTATCTACTGGAAGAACAAACTAGGATTATTCCAAAATATACTCCTCCCCCCCCCCACCAAAATATTCTGAAGTCTTTTCCTTCTAATTAACTACCAACGTATTTTTTCATTCCTACTTATTTCCCTTTTCACCTAATGCAGCTTCCATTGTCAATAAAATGTCATAGCGGTGGGGGAAAAAATAGTTGGATGATTCAGACTTAATCCAGGGAAATTAGAAGTGATGATGGTAAAAAGTAAAAGGAAAATAAACTCTATATGACATCACTATTGATTGATCAAGGGCTTTCAGTCTCTAAGCATTCAGCTCCAATTCTGCAAACCTTTGCACATGTACATCACATTACACACAGAAGTAATCCTCTATACTTCAAAGAGTCTGCTGGCAGGAGTAAAATTACACACTAGCATAATTTTGCAAGAGCAAAATCCATGGTGGTATGTAGCTTTAAAGTTGCATTGGATTCTTACATAAGAACAGCCATTCTGGGTCAGACCAATGGCCCATCTAGCTCAGTATCCTGTCTTCCAAAGGAGACCAATGCCACATGCTTCAGAGGAAATTAACAGAATGGGGCAATTATCAAGTGATCCATCACATGTTGCCCACTTCCAGAATCTGGCAATTAGAGGCTTAGGGATATCCAGCGCATGGGGTTACATCCCTGATCATTTTGGCTAACACTCATTGATGGCCCTAGCCTCTAAAAATTTCTCTAATTCTTTTTTTAGCCTTCACAATATCCTTAGCCTTAGTCTTCACAATATCCCCTAGTAATAGGTTCCACAGGTTGACTGTGCTTTGTGTGAAGAAGTACTTCCTTTTGTTTGTTTTAAGCCTGCTGCCTATTAATTTCATTGGGTGATCCCTGGTTCTTGTGTTATAGGACACACATTCTCTTGTCCTCTAGAGACATACACACTTATATAATTTTCCACAGAGGAGTTGTGAGGTTGATTTCAGTATTGAACATAGCAGAGAACTGCATGGTGGTTAAGAGCCAATGGAGAAGGGGGCCTTGAGAGGTACTAAGCCCTATAAACGCCTACTGAAACTACTCCCACTGAATGAAACGTTGGACCTCATTCTTTCCTGCACCTAAATAATAGTGCACAGGAAAATGGGACAAGGCCATCGGGAAGCCAATTAAGGTTCCCTGATTCTAAAAAAATTGTCCTGGCCCTTGCCCTCTGCCTAGCTCCAGCCCTAATGAATCTTAGAACAGTGTAAGGGTTGCTCTAGATTATGACATGAAGCCCTGGCCCCTATAAAGTCACATACCAGGTGAGAATGGGTGTAGTTTAACTCTGCTCTGTTCCCTACCTATTGCCTCCCTTCCTTGACACACCTCCTAGACAAGTCAGGGGAGGGAGTTGGTATGGGAACTGGATCCTCTTGCTTTATGGCAGCTGACAGTTTCCTGAGGGAATTGTCTTCAATGGCCTGCTGACATGCATAAAGTTAAATGTGTGTCAGCCTTTGCAGAATGAGAGCCTAAGACATTACATTTTACTTTCTCTTGTCTTGGTCCTGCTATCCTCCCTCAGGCAAAACTCCCATGGCTCCAGGAGAGTTTTATTTGCCTAAGGGTGTAGGTTTAGGTCATCTGGTTGGCTGTTTTGTTCATCTTTAACAATGTTAATCAAATGTATCTCTACCGGGTCAACTCTGCAAGAATGAAACCTGGTCAAATGAGCATTGCAAGAAAAACATTTAACAGAGACAATAGCTCCAGGAAAGGAACAAATGTTAAGTTTAATAATTCTGTATGCATAAATTCTGTATGTATAAATTACTGGAAGTCTGACTTTTGCTTAGCTCTTGCCTTGTTTATAAGTTAATTCGTAGTGAAGTTGCCATCACAGGAAAGCTTATGAGACTTTCAGTATATATCTTAATATTTCATTCCATATTTCTTTGGCTATTTATTGAATTTATTGAACTTGGGCCTTGATGACTGACAACTCTAGCTTTTAATAGAACTGCAGGGGAAAGAAAAGGTACTCCATTAGTCTATCTCGGTGGTTTTCAACCTTTTTGCATTTGGAGACCCTCCTGTGGTGCTGTTTAATATACAAGATATAGCATATGAGACAAATAAACTTCTTTAAGCCAGGGAGTGTCCTCACTGTGTATCTTGTATGGTGCAAAACACATCATTAGCAATTAAATAATAAAACTGTCCTGTCTCTTTCTTGTGCTTTCTTAGGAACATGCCTGTATTTCAATGGGAAGCTGGAACTTGGAAGAAAGCTGCTATGGTTTAGCACTGCAGGGAAGCTTTGGCTGAGTGGAACCTCCACGGTGCTTTAAAACATTCAGGAATTTGCAAAATTAAGGCAGGCGTTCCATCCGCAACTCCTGCAGTCACGTCTTTTTAAATCCCTTTATTGCAAATTGAAGACAGAGCACGAGCCTTAACCATTCTGTCAGTTTGTGTCACAACAGTGTCATTTACTGAACATAGTGTTCAAGGCTTTAGGATTTGCTTGACTGGTAGTTCAGGCATAAGTCTCTCTGAGCGCCAGCACGCAACAAAAGGGATGGTATGAGAACTCTGTGAATGTTGGCAAGTTGTCAAGTTGTCCAGCAAGCTGAGTTTGCATTTTCAAGTGTAAGCAGGTCTCTCTGAGGAAGGATCATCATGCTTGTTATGTTTTCCCTTTGCTTGCAATTAGCTGGGAGGGGATCACAGATGTTTTGCCAAAGACCCGTATCAAATTGAGAGCTATAAAGTCATTAGGATTGCTTTAATTAATTGTTTGCACTAAATTGAATGACATCATTATATTGTAGCACAGTGCCGGAGTTTCTGAACCTATTCAGCCAAAATCATCCCTGGTGGACCTTCCCTGTAGCCAATGAATTTGACTCAGTCCTTTGACCATGTTTGTTGATGAATTTAGATACAATTTTGACGAGTCCTTAGACTGAAAAATGCTTGCCAGAACATGTCTGTGAAAAGTCTGGTGCATTTCTCGGTGTTTATTTCTCTCTTGATTGGTTCCTAATTTATTCTGACTAATGCTACTGGAAGTTAATGTGCTCTTGCAGGTCCCATAATCTGGAGGGTGTGTGTGTATATATTGCACACCCACAAACTCTATGAATATATATATTCATGGGTATAGAATGAGAGGACCCATTTTTGTAGTGTAGATGAAGCCTTAGCATGAAAGTCAGTCCCCGAGGAAGGTTTATATACCTGGAGAGAGAGAGGGGGAGGGGGGGGGGAGAGAGAGAGAGAGAGAGAGAGTGAGTGTCATTCTGATATCTATCTATAGGAGCCACAATACCTGAATCTGCTCTGCCTGGTCAATGTGAATCAGAAAAAAAGTTTGTTAATCCCACTGTAGAATAAGGGCCTGATTCTGATCTCAGTGACACTGACAGAGGGAATACCACTGAAGCCAATGGAGTTACACCAGCATAAACCCAGTGAGAGAGCAGAATCAGGATGTGGCTGTGAAGCCTTGGCAAGTCACACAGGGATATTGGAACTTGTAATTCACCACTAGTGCAGCTCTCATGGTGATAGGAACTATGGAGGCTGTCGTGTCATCATGGCTCTGACATTTTTACTACCCTACTGTGTAACCTTATTAATTATATTCAAAATGCCTATGTCCTGACTACACTAAGCCTTGACTGTTGTGAACCTCAGTGGAAATGCATGGGTATAGAATGAGGGGATGCATTTTTTGTAGTGTAGATGAAGTCTGAGCGTGAAAATCAGTCCCTGAGGAAGGTTTATATTATGCCCTCCACATCACAGGGACAACTCTTTAGCTCTCCATATAGGCTAGCACAGAAGGAACTCATTGAGAGCTACTGGCTACCTAATTATGTTCTGATGGAGTTACACCAGAGTTAAGTTTGGTCCAGTGTTTTCAAGACTGAGCCCTGTGTATGTGCAATATGTGGTCATAGATTATTCAAATAGTTTTCAGCTGCATCAGAGACCTTTGTAAGTTATAATTTATAACCCACTTATGTCACTATACTATTCACTATGAAGATTGGTGCATCCACTGCTGAAAGCAGATGAAAGAGACAATCCTTTCAGCAGAAATCTCCCTCAGCATGATTCAAATATGACTAAGCAAGCTCCCCTCCCTAAGCAAGAGGGGTCAAGAGGAGTGCATCTTTTGGTATCAGGTTTTTAATCCAGCCTGTTCAGGGTTAACACATAAGAGTTATATAAATAGCACAGATAAATGCTCATGTTCTTAAAATGCTGCAAAATTTCACTTGAGGTGATCCTTGAAAATCAAGAGGAAAATAGCAGCGGATGTTTTGCCTAGAGGTGGAAAGTCAGTGTTCCGAAAGCGTGGCAGAGGAAAAGCAAAGCAATAAATAAATAAAGGAAAACCAGAGTCCAACTGTTCTGGATTTTGCATGCAAATCCTTCCGAAGCTGGCATTCCCTATGTGACTGCTGAAAAAGATTTGCAATGGAATCTATTTCCCTCCATGTAGATGCAAATAAAGTAGTCATTTGTTGTCATTGTGAAGTCACCCTTTCAGCGCAAACCTAGAGGGGTCTCCCGAGCTGCTCGGAGCAACCATGCTTCGCTGCCTTGCAAGTTGATTAGGTAAAGGATGCTGCGAGACTCGCCAGTGCAAAGAGCCTTGCAGCTGAGGTCTGCTGTGAGCCAAATGCATCACTAAGAATGCTAAAAATAGAGTCTAGAATGCAGAAGAAAGCCAGGCATGAGAATTGCTGTGTATGGGTCACTGCCTCCTGGAGGCTGTTTGGTCTGAGCCACAAACGAGAGCAACCTGCTGTACATTCTTAGAACTATCATGTCTTAATGGAACATCTAATGGAGCCAAGAGTTTTGGGGTTAAACATGTTGCAATCATGCTTTCACTTGTGCCATGCATTTGAGAGAGTGCCCACCAAAGGGAACAGGTTAGACTAACACTACCTGTCAAGAATGGTCTAGTTGTTACCTTGTCCTGCCTTCAGTGCACCGGACTGGACTAGATGACCTCTTGAGGTCCCTTCCAGTCCTACACTTTTACAATTTTATGAAACTGAAAGAGAAAAGGCTTTAAGCGAGGATTTGGTGAAAATATTACAGTGTGTTTTTATCACAACAGGAAGATACACAACCTTGACTATTTATAGGGGAAGGAAAACAATGACCATGATCTTGATCACGTCTCTTTAGTCTGTCAAAAGAAGGCAAAAGGTTTTTCTTTGCCAAACTTTAGGATGAATATGATCCTTCAAAAACTTTAAAAGCCTTGTGCTTGATGTCTCTGGGGGTAGTGTTGACAATAAGAATGCAAGACCACAGGTTTTTTAAATAGAAGTGTCTACAAAAGCTTTTCATCCTCAAGTTCATATATAATTAACCTTTTTCTTTTATCTAGGCCTTAACAGCAGCAGTCCTTTTCTGTGGACTTGATTTAAGCTAGCCAGCAAACGCAAGCAATTTATTAATCTTAGTTAAACAAAGAAAGGACGTGGCTGTCATGAAAAATGGAAATTCTGCTTTCTAAGTCATCAATGCCTGCTGATAAACAAAACAAAATATATCAGAACAGAGACATGACCCTCTTAATGACGGCATCCATTTTTTAGATTTATAGAGCAGCCCTTCCTGATGAACATCACTGTGAAGGAAGGGACAGCAGAGTGATGAAGTTATTGTTTGTGTTAGGTGTTAAAGAAAACAAATACAGGATGGACCACAAAGAACAGCTGTGGGCTCAGAAAACTCAGCATGCCTCATGGCTTGAATTTCATGACATGACAACAAGATAAAAGTTTATATGACCTCTTCTAACTGTGTCTCCTTGGTTTTAGCCAGGTATAATTGTTGTCCATGAACTTTTCTGAGTGAAGGGACTGATGCTTGCTAGCGTAACCAGAAGCTGATAGATACAAGTCACCCTACAGAGTAGTTGGCAGGGTTGTAACTCTATTCCATTTACACTAGCCAACCAATCTGGCTGGATACATGGGAGGGGAGCACACTATATATTGCCACAATGTTACACACTCCTTCAATACTCCCTGCCTGGAGATCCAGGAAGGATCATGGTGCCCTGAAGTGCCCTGATGCCTGGAGCTCCTGGGTTGTAATTGGGCATCAGCTCCAACACACAATCTGGTACAAATCTTTGGGCAAAATTTTCAAACTGGTCCCTGAAAATTACCCATCAAAATTTCAATTAAACATTCCAAAGACAGAAATGCATCCCACTGGCATGAAGAGCAGCTTCAAACACAGTTCCAGTTCCTCCATTCAAATCTCCCATTTATCATCACTGTCCTTGGTCCTGAACTTGCGCTACTGATTTTGTCTACAAAACCGTTTAACTGCCGCTTCACAATATGGTCCATGTGCACCACTGCTTCATCCGTGCCTCAGAAATGTGCAGTGACACACATTCAGGCTGTGCATTGTTAATAACGGGCAGTGACTTTTTAGGATTCTGCACACTGAATATTAAATGAACTCTTGAAGCTCCCCGGGCCTCTGTGTAAAACTAGAACTGGATCCTCTAGATGTTCAGGGACTTTTACAATATTTGTAAGCCATGCATAGTCTATTAGGGCTTAGGTCCCTGAGCAAACTCTCAGTGACATCAGTGACCACATGATCAGATCCACAGAGAGGTTTCAATGGAGGTATCTTAGTTGACAAGCACAATGTGGGAGGATTGCAGAATGACTGAAGGACTTTGTGCCAATGGCTTTTTCGTTTTCATAGTGTCTGAAGCCAAGAGAATACCAGATGATGTCCATAAGTACAGTCACTTGACCCAGCCCTCAGACACAGATGGCTATGCAGAAATACATGCCAAACTGCTTTAAACCGACGGCAGATGGAGATTAAATTAAACGATAACAGCTAACTCACTCCAGAAGCAGTCACTACGTATTAAGTTTTGCATGTTCTCAGATTTTCAACTATTTTAATCGGCAGCTTTGTAGAGACAAGGTGGGTGAGGTAATATCTTTTATTGGACCAAATTCTGTTGGGAAAAGAGACAAGCTTTCAAGCTTACATAGAGCTCTTTTTAGTGTCTTTTTAGACATTTTGTAAAACAAAAGGCTAAGGAATTAGGACTATCCTTCATTTTTATGGGTAGGTGCAGCAGCATGCTCCATACTTTCTTGTCTTAATGGGAAAGGAGAGTACCACAATATCTTGCTTTTGCTGGGAACAGCTCTGTGATAGATAGTCACTGAGTTTGTTCTATCACTTAGTGAAACAAAAATTGTAATTGAGAGCTAGAGCAGGAGCTGTATTTTTCATGGAGCATAAACAAGCTGCTTATTTAAGCAGAAAATGGAAGAAAAAGAAACCATTCTGAAATTTAAATGAGCTCTCCTTGGTATTTCAGGAATTTAGAGAGTTTAGGGCCTCTCTTAATAGAATCCTGGGCTCTGCTCTGTCATGTTTTGTGGTCCACTCCTCCTAATGTCAGCATCTTGTAGAATCAGCTCTCATGTGATGAACTTCTCTGATCTCAGCTTCTGTTTGATCAGGTTTCTTTTAAGTGAAGCAAGTGTCCCATTTTCAGATAAAACCAGCAAACATTTTAATTAGACTTTAAGGATTTCAGACAGTGTCTATGAGGGCTCCACAAGATGAAGGAAGTTCAGTCATCAACTACTCAATTGCCCCAATACCAGCTACATCAGGAGCTCTCAAACTGCCGCGAGGTTGTTATTTGCGGGATCATGAGCGGTCAGTCTCCACTCAAACCCTGCTTCGCTCCAGCATTTATAATAGCATTAAATAAAAAAGTGTTTTTAATTTATAAGGGGTGGGCTCTGAGACTTGCTCTGTGAAAGGGATAACCGGTACAAAAGTTTGAGAACCACTGCGCTACTTCATCCCACTTCCTTTTCCTTCCTAGGGGCAGTGAGTTAATGCAGACCTGTGCTTCCTCTTACAGATACAGACATTGTCCTGCCAGTAACAGGGGGGAAGATCCTTGATAACCACCCATAATAGTCATACCACTATTTGTACTGTGCTATCCATGTCCTAATTAGATGGCAGCAAAAGTGATTCAGAATAGCTTCTAAACAGGGCAAACACTGAACAATTGTTGAACGGAAGAGAGGCAAGTTCTTCTGAGAGTTACAGCCAGATGATGCTGGAGCTGGCTGATATTTTTTCTATATTTAATGTTACTGTTTGGAGTGCAATCTTTGTTGTTCATAGAGTTCAGTGCCGGAAGGGACCATTATGATTATCTAATCTGACCTCCTGTGTAGCATGCCATGGAATCTAGCCAAGTGTTTGCTGAATCAAGCCCATAACATCCAGTGGAGCTAGAGCATATCTTTGACTCTCTAAATGAAATACACCCAATTTTGATTTAAAGTCTGTGGAGAGCCCATTAGGTAAGGTAATGGTCAATTACCCTTGCCATAAAAAATATGCATCTTCTTTGTAGTCTGAATTTGTCTGGGTTCAGCTTTGAGCCACTGGATTATGTGGATTAGAGTCTTCCAAGATCCATTGTTCATTAAGTGTTTTTCGATTGGGCACTTAATTTGCACATTCCTTTCTCAAGAAGCTGACCAAATTCCTTACTAAGGCTACTTAAAATCAAGCAAGTACAGAGTCAATATTCATAACTTTGAGTACAAAAATGACACATGGATACAAATAGGATGAATATAGTCAGTAGATCATAACCTTTGCAGGGGTATGCTACATGGCATATGTAGCATAAAACATATTCCAGTTATGTCATATATATATTCATAAGCATATTCCCATAAAACATGGGTGCAATGCCATAGGAACATTTTGGGGGCAGAGAGACTATTCAACTGTATGGACCTGCTCATTTGTCCAACATACAAAGTAGTATATGAACCTCAAGGAGTCTGGATGCTTATTTCAGATGAACATGTCAAAGTTCAGATGCTCTTCTGAAGCTTTCCTGAACCCTTCCCCCCCTTTTGTTTGGATATCTTTTTATAACTTTCAGAAAAAGTTAGGAATTATTGGTTCAAATCAATGGAATTAAACCAGAGATTAATTTAGCCCATTTTATCTAAAATGGGATAGTCTGTAGTAAATCCATGTAACAGCAATAACAGGTCAATTACCCTCTGTGTGAGGAAGCTGCTAAGGGGCAACATCACATGCTCATTCACTTATGCACACAAAGCCAGCACATTAAATCACAAAACTCCAGTGAGAGAGAGTGAGTCAGTGTAAGTGTGTAAGAGAAAAACAGATAGAGAAGAAGAGACTCAGAAAGAATTCAAGAGAGACAAGGTGTGTGAGGTAATATCTTTTATTGGACCAACTTCTGTTGGTAAGAGTCGGTCGAGTAAAAGATATTACCTCACCCACCTCGTCTTTCTAATATCCTCGTCACCGACATGGCTATATCTACACTGCATGCAGAGAGAATTCAAGAACATTTCACCACTTTGCTTATGAACCTCTACAACGCTCACCTGCTCACCACCTTTAGGCCTTGTTACTTCAAAGCCCCTGCTGAGCCTACTGGCCGCCTGTAAAAATTTCCACTTTTCTGATTTTAACAGCATAGATGCTGTTCTGCTACAGTGAACTCCATGTATTCCTGATGTAACTATACCGACTACTGGATCTACATCATGGAGGAGTTTTGTACACTGACTCTACAGCTTCTAATATAAACTTCAGTATCATAACATACCACCTGTAAATACAAGTGATGCATAAATGAACCTGAGGATAAGGGGATTATCAAGACTCTTTCCAATACACTTTCCCATGCTTGTGTACTCTAATCTCCACTTTCTGCTTGTTGGCAGATTGGAATGCACTTGCTGGCAGTGTGGGAAATCCCCTTATTGAAACAGGTTCAAGAATAGCAGCATGTTAGTCTGTATCCTTAAAGAAAGCCAGGAATACTTGTAGCACCTTAGAGACTAACTAGTTTATTTCAGCATAAGCTTTTGTAAGCTATAGCTCACTTCATCGGATGCGTAGAATGGAACAGAAGTAAAATGCATTTATACACACAGAAAGAAAGGGAAAAAAAGTACATTAGCATACCAGTTCTAAGAGGGCTGTTAAATGTAGATGGTCCATTATCACAAGGAGAAAAAAACACCTTTTGAAATGGAGATCTGTTGTCAGTGAAATTAACTCAGGAAATGCAATTAATTACTGTAATGGTTAGTAATTAATTGCATTTCCTGAGTTAATTTCACTGACAACAGATCTCCATTTCAAAAGGTGTTTTTTTCTCCTTGTGATAATGGACCATCTACATTTGCCTTATATCTTCTCTCTTTTCTGTGGATTTCATGCTGCTATTTATGCTTTCCTATGGCTCTCAGAATTATGTTGCAAGCATTTTATTAAGCCTGTTTTACCCCTCTGTGTTTAAATGGACTAAACCATAAATGCCAGGACTGATGCATGGGCTCATCAGTTTATTTTGAATTTTCAGCTCAGTCCCTTGCTCCTGGGCAGCTGAGTTGAGAGAATTACAAGGGAACCACGCACAGCTATTCTTGAGCTATATATTTACTTGACAGAGACGAGAAACAACCCTGCCCACAGTTCATTTCATCATATGTATTCATTTATCCAGTTTCTTTTGTGCTTCTCATTGTCTTGGCATCTGGGCATCTCAGGTCCTTAATATTAAACAGCTACAAGATAAGAGCATTTCCACTAAGAGGTTCAGATAAGCCCTTTCCCTCGAGAGTTAATAGCTTGATATAGTAATTGGAAGTCTGAGCACACAAGTAGTTATAATGTTAAAAATGTCAATCAGCCATGGTGTCCACAGCCCTGTGCTATCTCCCCTTGCTTGGCACTCACCAAGCTGTTGTGTTTGGGCCCACGCACTGGGCCCATGTACTTTTAAGCTTCCGTTTGACTAGGCAGGATTCAGTCACAGTGTCTTTCTTTGTCCTCTCTGGCAGCCTTCTTGGGCACAGACTCTCTGTCTAATCCTCCGTTTGGTAGTGGAGCCACAGCCCAGCAGTAGTTAGGCCCCCAGGACCAGAGCTGACCCTGCTTCCCGCCCGAATCTGCCCAGTAACTTAACTACACCCTTTCCCAGAGCTCCACTTCATGTATAGTCTGGTTTGCAATTTAACTTTTCAGTGGCATGTGTTAGTGGAAGCCAGTAAACACAGACTTTGTAGGATTTCTAAAACAATCACACTTTAGGCAGCACATGAGGTATACAGACCAACTTTGGTAAAATATAAACACCTGCGAAGCATTCCCTGCCTCAGTTTCCTCACCACTCTTGATCATTCTTTGGGATTTGGTCATTGTTCTTTCAGGATTCCAGGCCCTCTCTGCTGGGCCACACTTCTCCAGTTTATGGCTTCTCCTCCGAAACATGGAGTCACTCCCTTTAATCCCTGCAGTCAGAGTTTCAGCTTTGGCTGGTTCTGTAGTCAAGAGGTTCCCCTCTCCTTCCTAAAGCCTGTATTTTTGTTCCTCTTTCAATCCCTCCATCTTTTTTAAGGACTTTACTAATACTTCATTCCCCCTCTGTGGAAATTCCCTGTTCCCCTCCCTCCAGCTGGGTTAAACTAGTTCCCATAGGCTTCAGCCATTCCCTTGTTCTACAGTCATCTAATCTGAATGGGAATAATTCACATGAATGACTCTTCATTGTCCCTAGTATGGGAGAGACATGACATAAGCCCTGATACTAGATGGTTGATTCCACATATCTGGACATTCAATGATACAGAAATATACAAAAAAAATTAATAAATTATACATAGACAGGTCCTCCAAAGCTAGATAGATAGCTAAAGCCTGCTAAGCATCTATCTTTACGTTTTATTTACAATAGGGCTCATCATACTTTGACATCCGTACATCCAAGGTATATTACTTTTGGATTTAGTTCTATAAAAAGATTATGTAGGAGTTCACTGGTATATTTATACCCGTGGGAACTGTACTTAGACTTTTGTTTTGTGTGTTGCATATAAATTAAGATGATATGAGATAGTATCAATAAGAAACCTCCCAGGGAATCTTTGCAATGAATTTTCCCAGTACATACAGAATGAACTATTCTTTTCAGGCTTTAGTTTTAAATATAGCATTGTGTGTGACAGTGGGTGAGAGAGAAAAGCAGAGCTGGGGAGGGGAAAGGAGGAAGACAGAGAAGGACAAAATCTATCTCAGTGTTAGAGCTGTCCAGGTACTGCAATTTAATTCCTTATTTCCTCATTAAGTCCCAAAGCACACACTATCTCCTTCGCGTTTTTAAATGGAAACTTGTGTCTAGTCTGTAGCAAGAGAGATAGCAGGATTAATTTAATAAAAATTCCTTGGGAAGGCTTATAGAATTTGAAATCTTTTTACTTAAAAATATTAATAATAGTTATGTCTTTTTTAAAAAAATACAGGAAAGGTCAAAACCTGTAACAAGGTGCAATGTAGAGAAGTGATTAATTCTTGCTTTCTAATTGCTGTCTCTTGGCAGGCAGCTTCCTTATCTGATGTGATTCTTGGTGTTAGATTCATTTAACTAGCTGGCACAATAATTTGGCAGGATGTAGAGAACTGGTAATAATAAAATCATTCCTTAAGCATGCAGAAAGACAGCACAGAGATTTGCTTATGTAGCACATATGGCATGTCCACTGAGAGAAAAAGAGAGAATGTGTTGTGTGTATAAAAAGGTAGAGAGGGAATAGTGGGAATTTACAATCACTTGTCTCTGGTTCAAATAAATCTAAGTTCAGATCCAGCATTATGACTTGGGCTCATGTCTAGTGATGACCCGTGCAGTCTAGTCCTAGAGGGCATAGAATTAGTAGCTTTGACTTTCTTTAAATAGATTCCCACAGACAATAGGGAGCTGTGTTACTGACTGTTCTCTTGATATGAAGTGGTTTAAGATTGAGTGTTCTCAAAGGCAACTCCTGTGACAGAAGTCAGAACGGGAGAATTCAATATGTGGTAGAAGGTTTAAAGCAAATTCATCTATCTTTCAAGCACCCATTGACATGGTATCTATACACCAATGTGCACCAAGGACCTGAACAGTGGTGATCTTTACATTGACCTCGGTAGATTTTGTTGCAAGCCCTACACTTATATTATGTAACTTTTTGTCCACTACGGAATTGTTATTCTTGTAATTTGAGTTGTGCATTCTTCTGCAGAATGTTTATCTGAAACATAGTAGTTTCCTGTTTTACTGGATAACTCTTTCTTAATTTTGTCCCCTTGTATTGGTCATAAAAATGAAGGACAGATTCACTCTGGCTAGTGCTTGGGATAAACTTCCTACCAGAAGTGTGGGGGGAAATGTGAAAAAAAAAAAATAGAAAGCCTTGGACACTGAGGTTTCATATTTCTTAAATAAACCCTATAACATTTTATTTTTCAGTAAACATTTTCTTTACCTGTTATGGGGAAACGTGCCATTTGTCACTCAAAAATGATTATTTTGAGTAAAACTGTAATTTTTAAAATTATGAATAATGCCATTACAAATTTCTTAAACATGAAAATCAATTCACACTAAAACAGGCAACATTTTGTATTTCACATGCTTCTTGTTGCCTTTTACTGGAAATTCGATATAACATGAAGTTCCTGGATCATAAAAATGGCCTGGAACAAAATGATGACAATTCTTTCTCAAAATTACAGGGAGGGCGGGGGGAATTGTCACTTTCCTGAAGCTCCTATTCTCACACACAGAGCTTTGCAAATGCACTGCAGCCTGCCCTGAAACATCCCTTGATGTTTTAGTGCCAGGGCTATACTGAATAGACAATGCCAATCATGAAGAACTGTATGGTCATTTTGTGGGTAAATGTCATTGTTTATTAATGTTAACTAATTGACATCTGAAATACTGACTCATGAGACTGCAGATAATGGAAATGTAATACATGTTGCCAAATTAGTTCACGTCTTTTCAAACTTCCTTCTCAGTTATTTTTTATCTTTGTCACACGTGTGTAAGGTCAATATATCATATTTAGGTCATGACAAATTGAGAACTGTGAAATGTCTAATATTCCTTTCTGTGTCCCATATTAGTTACTTTCAGAAAACAAAATATATTACTAATCAGATCTTAAGAATCAGAGAGGTAGCCGGGTTAGTCTGGAATAGCAGAGGTAACAGAGTCCTGTGGCACCTTAAAGACTAACTCTTTAAGGTGCCACAGGACTTTGTTACCTCTGCTAATCAGATCTTGTGCAATCACCATGCGGATAATGAGCAAAATCAGAGTCAATGTAGTTACACAGAGAAGAATTTGGCCGAATATATTTAGTTAGTTATAATATAATATGACATTAGGCAAACAGTACTGAACAGTATTGAATAGTACATTTCTTAAACCTTAATGATTCCTGACACATTGTGTTGATGGGTTAAGGGCTATGTCATTTAAACCAAACATACCATTTGCATTAAATTCGTGGACAGAATACAGTCCAGGGGACAAGGAGCAGGGGGTTGGATGGGTTGGAGATTCTGAGGGGGGAAGGATGTTGGGCCAGGCTGTTTGGGGAGGCACAGCCTTTCCTACCCGGCCCTCCATACAATTCTGCAACCCTGATGTGGCCCTCGGGCCAAAATGTGTGCCCACCCCTGTTCTACTATATGGGCAAATTTTCTAATAACACTTTACTACACATACACTGGTCAACAAGGGGTGTTCGAAGTGTGATAAGATGTGTACTAAAAGTAGGGTGACCAGACAGCAAATGTGAAAAATTGGGACAGTGTGAGGAGGGTAATAGGAGTCTGTATAGGAAAAATAACCCAAAATTGGGGCTGCCTCTATAAAATCAGGACATCTGGTCACCCTTACTAAAAGGATAGTTATTAGCCATTTTCGGTGGATCTATTGCACAGAAGTAGACCAATGGTATGAACAACACATGATTTATTTATTCACATATACATTCAGTTTTCAACTGTATTTTCTCAGCTGTATTTTCAAATCATAGCACTAAAAGTAAACATGAGAACATTAAAATCAGAAACCTTTAGAATATGATTACTCCTGTCTTTTTTCCCTCAATCATTACCAATTATGATATTTTAAGGGCTGGAAGTAGGATGACCACATGTCCCGATTTTATAGGGACAGTCCTGATATTTGGGTCTTTGTCTTATATAGGTGCCTATTACCCCCCCCCCCTCCCACACACACACACACACTCCCTGTCCTGATTTTTCACACTTGGTCACCCTAGCTGGAAGATCTCACTAATTCATCTAAAAATAGAGCATTCACAATGTCAATGCAATTATCAGTTGTTTCAACACATAGAACACTACCCTAACATTGCATTGGAGAGCTTTGTTTTAATGTATCAGCCCTCGAGCATACACCGTACCATTATCTGCTTTCATTCCACAGTCATGTTCATCCATTGATATGTGGAACTTGCTAATGGGAGTTGTACCCTCAGTGTGTTTGCTGATAATTATCCCTTTTGGACTCCCATATATTAAATGGATCAGGCTGTAAAATGCTTGCCTCCAAGTTTCCTGGCTTGAAACCACTTAGTCTTTTGCAGGTGAACATTATAAAGAAATAAGAAATTGCTGCTGAAAGCTATAGTTACCGAGGTTCAAATCATCCTCAGCTGATCTAATGAAGGAATTCTTGGTTACTCTTCCTCAGTCTAACTAGCAGGCATTATTGCAATCAGATAGCATTAAGAAATCCATATATACAAGTCAGAGATCGATCAAATGGTGATTTGTTTCCCTTGTGATTGGAAATGGATTCAAAGTACAACCCTAGAGGGGAGTTATGGTCCAGAAAAAAACATTTCCAAAGCAGACTTTTAAAAATGGTGTCAGAGCACTGTCACTGAATGTAATAATGATTTTAACCTATTGCCATTAATTTTTGCTATACTCATATTTGACCTCTAGCCCTCCCATCAAGACCCCTATTTTAGTTTCAACCAGTGGACGTGACCTGCAATGTTGTAGCATTTGATTCAAGAGACCTCTGTTCATTTAGCCAGCAGCATCAAAAAATCAAACTACAATAGAGCCAGAGTGAGAGAACCGTGGGGGAAGATGGAAGTTCTGTTTCATGAAGAAATTTGACATTTTTAAATCTGTCTTCATTCTGAATTGGAGTGAAAAGGGGGAAAAGAATTATTTTGGGTCAAAATGTTTCATTTTTGGCAAAAATGAGATGATTTTGACTTTCTTTTCTTTTATATTAATTACAATGATATTATACAATTATTTCTAAAACTGAAGACTAAGCCTTTATATACTACATCCACCTCTTCTCAACCGGCCTTAATCTTTAGGAGTTAAAATGCAAGATGATACCTCAGTATACATTAGTATTACACAGCTGAATTGCAGAACCAGGATAATCCCCATTCTTTTCTGTAGCACAGTTTTCAGTACAAGTACTAATGCCATATTCAGCAGAAGCAGTATTCTGTTTTGCAAAATTTCAGGTGGACAACGTAAAGTCTTTTTTGCTGACCTCTTCAAAGGCCATAAAACTAAAAAATGTGGAAATGTCACTATTGTGTCCTTTGTCTCTTAGAAACACACTGTCGAGAGAAAGAAATCCAGCTTTACCAATTTCCAAAATGTATACACATAAAGAAATGAGGTGGGGGATTTTTCAAGTAATTCCAGCAATGAGCTGGAGTAGAAATGGCCCCTTCCATTCTCTATTAACTTTCATTAGCAATCATAACTCACCTATAATACACTACTGAGAATATATCCTACTTCTACCGTGAGGTCTGCATGAACCTATCTGCTTGATTAGTCTGCGTGATGGGGTTTGAGGGAGCTAGCTTGCAAAATAACAAAGAAGAAGAAAATAAAACCTTCCTGTTAATAATACACTGTACAATCATCACATGCCCAATCACCACCTGGATACTTTACTGGTGTATTTTGCCCCTCTTCTGTACCCTCTGCCTCCCTATGTGCTTTGCCTTTTCAGTATTTAGCACACTGTGGGGACTGCCAGAAATGAATAAGAAATCTCAATTATTCACCAATAAATCAAACTGGATGAGGTTTTTAAATTCATACAGTTAAAGCCCATCTGTTAGCTTGGCATCATGACCAGTCAGAGAGATATTGTGTCTCTTTTATGTATTTAGAGAAGTCACCTAAAGAGCACAAGAAACTTGGCTTCTCCTGCTATTTCTAATCTCTGGCTTGTTATTTGCACCCAGCTCTCACCTTTGCCTTGCAAAGTTTCTATAGAAATTTTTATTTGCCCAAGAGAATTTCAATGAGTTGGGGAAAGTTTTTGAATATTAAAAGCCTGGATTTGCAAAAGGTGGTGGAGGGAGCTAGGTGCCCAGCTCCCATGGAATGTCAATAATTTAGTCCCTCAAAAACTATGAATCCTCACTGCAAAATACCCATTCAGTCCTGAGGCCTTCATCCAATCCCTTGTTTGAAAGGGCACAGAGTCCATGGAACCTAACACAAATATATTTGAAATCAAACCACTTGAGACACAAAACTGCCATCACGGGAAATGCAAAGCAGTAAAGTAATTCTGAATATTAAGGAGGTTGGCTATGTTTGTCCAATTTCCTCTCCATAGGGAGCACTGTGATGACAAGACACAGAAGTACTTTTATTCTGCATAGTCAATGCATGGGGGAAAATTCTGTTTTATTTTTGTCTGAGTCCTCATGCAGTGAAGTCATTTGGCTTGATTCTGGTTCCCATTACACTTGTGTAAATCAGGAATAACTCCATCGACTTCAGTGGAGTTACACTAATATAAAACCAGAAAAGGGGAGAGGAGAATTAGGCACCCAGAGCATAAAGATATGTGTAAAACCTTTCACAATGCTCTCTTTTAAAGTACAACTGGTATAATGGAGTGAAACGTCTGCCTCAGTAGCTAATATGCTAGATACTGCCACTGTAATAACTATGTACATTAGGTGTTTTCATTAAAAAACAATACAGGATGACAGTAAAATATGTGGAGAAAATTATAGATAGTGACAGGATTTAGGAGGTGTTAACAGAGTAGTTGTCTCAGTGACTGGCAGCAAATTGAAAATTAATATCTGGCTTGAATCCTACACACTGTAGAAGCTGGAAAGTATGTTCCCAATGCAAAGGCAGAGTTATAAACATTGTACAATTAAATATCCACCCTTTAGGAATGTTTTATCACAAGCACTGTTCATAAATTACTAGTGCTTCATAACCTGCTTTCAAATCCACATGTGTTTATGTTAAATTATTGCAAATAGACTTTTCTATACTGCAAAAGGGACATTCTATGCCCAATCTCCTCTGAACCAGACACCACTTTATTTATCAACTCATTTATTTATTTATTTATCAATTCATTTATCAACTCAGTTGCAGATAAAACTATACAATCTGAAACCAAATGGTTCAGCATTTTTGACACTCGGGGATGATAAGCACATATATTGCTGCTTTCTTCTCTTACAAGGGATTTGTATGAATACAAGACAAAATTAGATCATATTCATCTTCACTAGGAAAGGGTAGAGTAAAAGTCAGAGTTTTGTTTCTTAAAATATTTTGGCCAGATATGGCCATTTCCCACTGTATCCTTGAAAAGCCTTAAATTAAGTTTCAGTAGCTTTGGAGGCCATTGTGTTAAAAATATATTTACTGTGGAATTGTATGTAACATCTCTAGGGCAGAGATATGATCACTGTAAACCTGGGTAGTGTTATGAGCGTCAAAGGACTATTTATAACAGTATCAGGTAAAAATTAACTTATGGCACAAACAACGTTAAGTGGGTTTTCCAAGGAACCTCTAGCGGGAGGTGTACACAAATTTATCTCCTCTGGTGAGGCAAGAAGTCAGCCTTTTGAAGCTTCACCCTGAGGACTGGACTTTTGAGTGTTGATTACCTGTTCCTAGGGTCCCAAATCAAATGCTCAAACTGTGTAAAGCAGTGACTCTCAGATTCAGGTGTGTTCTTGTTCTGAGCAAAAGCTGTGGGACCACAGAAAACCCCCTTTGTGGGGTTTGAAGGATTGACTCTTACTACAGCTCTTGTTGGAGTCCTGGGTGATCTCTGTGAAGGTTCTTTTATCATTTGTAGTACATTTTCTCTGTAATGCTTTCACCTTCAAAATAACTGTGCTTGCTCAGAAAGGGCTGTGTGGTAACTTTTAACTGTGGGCAATTCTGCTGTTTATAACCTCTGAAGAGAAAGCAAAGCTTGCTGAGGAACTTACAGCAGCCTGGAAATTCCCTTGTTAGGAAGGAGTGAGATGTATTTTTCCATCCAAGAGAGGGTTTGGCTGGGAATCCAGAAGCCTAAAAGTGGGTGCTCTTGCTGGACCCTGAGGGGGAAATACCAGTGCAGTTGCTCTGAACTAGGACACCAAGAACCACTTATCTTTTTGCTAAGACTTGATTCTGCAAAATGTGAAACATTCTGGTCTGAAGCATCTTTGTGGTGCACATTTTTGTCTAGTATAAATGGACCTGCATAATATGCTGATAAGGCAGAATATTGTTTTAAGGCTAGCACCTAGCCAGAGAAATAAATCTTCTCACAACTACTGTGCCTTTAAAATAAAAGAAAATCAAAACAAATATCAAATTTAGGAATATATCTTGTCAAGGTTAGTTAGGCCAACTGCTTTTCTCTATAGGAGCCACCAGGAGGAGGAAGAGGGGAGAAAATAAGATGTGGGGATGTTTCTTCCTGCTCCCGCCAGCTTCCGCTGCTCTCTGTAGGGAGCAAAATGGCAGCCATTTTATTTTGCCAGGAAACTAACTGTCTTGTTTTTAATTTTTATATTTGATATACAGTTAAAACTACTTCGCAACTGGGCCAAGAGAAAAAGAAAGAAGGAATCTTGTAAGGTAAAAGCTGTGCATCAAGGAAAGCACTATACAAACACATGACAGTAGAGCTTCTCTTCTGTGCCTTCCATAGCGAGACAGCTATTTGCCTTTCTTGGTGTTCGTGTACACTACAATCAATGATATGGGCAGATAAGAAGGTTATATGTTCCAAACTAATGCTGTGTTACTCATTAACCCTGCTCTGATGACTTCCCTGACAAGATGATTTGCACAGCATTTAACACTCTTGGCTGAAAAACTTTGTTGAGTGAATGATATGGTTTATTCTGTTATCACCACCTATGTAAGTGAGCATAAGAGACATTATGTGGAGGATACAGCAGCTCATGCTAAAAGACAGGAAGTGTTTGTCAAAAATTCCCAGCTTTCCTTATGTCACTGGAGAAGGCTCCATGGCTCATCATTTATGAACCTTCTTGTGATCCATAGACTCAGTGTTCATGTGGCATTGATCCTGCTGAATTTGACCTGCTCCTCCCCAAATGACCCTCTATAATGATGTGATAGCACGGGACTCCACTGTGCATTGGGGGCATGCAGAAATTTCAAGTAACACTTTGAACTTGCAGTCTATCCCTTTCAAGTCCAGTTTGAGTTCCTTTCTGGAGTGTTTGGTCTTCAACCAAGTAAACAAACAGAGAGGGCAGGTTAATTAACACCTAGAAAAGTAGCATGGAGGGTGTATTGTTTTCTGGGAAATAAATACAGGAACTGATTCAGTACCTGATTTTATTGGCAGAGCACCAGTTGGTAAAACATGGCAGAGATCTGAGATTTCCCTGCTGGGGAATCCTGGAGAAAGCGACTAGCAAAATCTGGAAGAGGCTCTTGTCAACCTTTCCCAGGGCTTCTGACAAGAGATAGACTATAGAGCATTAAATAGTGCTTGCCTGGGATATAAGGGGGGAGGTGGTCAGCAGGCCATTAAGCACAGCTGCAATAATTCTTGTAAATGTTATCTCAGCACTTTCAGCCATTTCTCTAGCAAAAAATGTCATTAATTGGTTGAAGGCTGCTCTGGATGTTTCCAGCTTGTATTGTGTAGCAAACAGAATGCAAATACAATAACAGAGCCTTTTCAGATCTCACTGCCCAGGTTTAAGAGGTACCTCTGACTATGGACATTACCTTCTGACATGTCCTCACCGATGGGATGATGTTTTGCAGTACATCTCATTTCCCATGTACACAGTGAGAGATACCATTCATTCCACTGATGCTTTATTCCTTGGAAATACCACCGCCAGAGAAGTTACCTTTGAAAGTAGCATTAGAGACCAAAGAACTCACCATCACATCCTTATATCACTCCCTTAAGCTCACTGTATGGCACACAAATACTAACACATGAACAGAAATGCCAAAGAGGTAACTCCAGCCACTGGAAGGTGGGTTTATTATTAAAGGAATTCAATTTGGTGCCTTTCAATTTTCGTGAGGAAAACCAACACTAAAGTAATAACACCAGGCTAATTAATCTAATATCAGCCTGTCAATATCTCATGACTGTTTTATTTTGAACTTATTTCATGGAGAATGAACAGCTGGAGTGTGACTGGCAAGAAACACTCCAGTTTTAGTACTATTCATTGCATGTTCACATTACAGTAGTCCACTCAACAATACTCTGAACTCTAGGCTAGTTTTTCATCCTGACAGCTACATATCTCTGATTTTTCCCCCCAGAAGCACTGAGAGTTTTCTTGCCTGGTTGATCACAGTAATTCTATACATAGAAATCTGCTGAAATTAATATGTACCACAGAAGTATTAATAGCAAAATTTGTTAGGAAACTAAAATGCATGCATGGAACTGAGAGATGTGATGTCTAGTGGTTAAAGAATTCTTATCCTGATGATAGATATGCTGCTATAATGCAGTTTTGTAGAAAATTCCTTTTATCTGCACAGCCACAACAAAGGTACGTGAAGTATATTCACCGACATCCCACTCCCCTCAGTGATAACATCACCCACCTAACTGGGACAATTTACATTTTAACACTATTATTAATCTCTTCAGTTCCACAGATGATGTGCACAATTTTCAGATGTCTCTTGCTGCAGTACATGAAATGCTTAAAAATAAATAAATAAATAAATAAATAAATACTGGAAACATATGGCATACAAACATAGGCTCTCAGATGCTTGATGTATTACCATCACACCGGTGCACCTAAGATCAAACACAAAAGACAGTAAAGGCAGTATCATCTTATCATCTATCATCTTCTAACAAGTGTATAAAATCAATTCCAGGGATCCTTTGCTTTTCCCATCGTAACAGCACGCCTGTGCAGGGCTCCAAGTGTAGCACTCACATTGAAATGATAGATGAACAGATTTCTACCATAACCCACTCTCAAATTATTAAATATTCTCTAAATGGGATTCCTTGGTGCTAAATCTAATGTTAAACAACAGCAGGGAATTTACCTCCATTTAAATCAAAAGGACTTGAATTAGAACAGACCCAAGCAGGGCCTTCCTTCTGTTGGAGATTTGGTTTAATATGCAGCCTGCCTGTTAACATTATCTCTCTGAAGAGAGGTGGAACCTCCCAGCGGTTTGCCATTTGTCAGGTGGCTGCGTGCTTTTAATTGTGGACTTGAAACAGATGTTACAAGCTTGCAATTAACTAAATGAATATCATTACTTAAACAAATCATTCCGCCTTTAAAGAACTCTTGGAAATTTGTATATCGAGCTTGTACTAAATTTCAAAGAACGGGGGGGGGGGGGGGGGTGTGTGTATTATTGTGATTGGAAGTGGCTGAACTATCGTAGAGCTGTAGAGCTAGGTATCTGGATTTTGCTCTTGTCTAGAAGGAAAGCTATATATACATATATATTACGTAGACATACAACTTAAGTCGTTCACAGGCTTTGTGTGGGCTCATGCTTAGGGAGAAATTTCACCCATAGAAGGCTGGTGAATCTACTTAATAATTATCATTATTAAATATTTATAGGATTGTCATACCCAGATTCCCCAAACAGGATCTGGGCACCATTGTACCAGGCACCGTACAAATACATCAGACAAGGCACAACAGAATTCAGTATTTATTTTTGATTCATTTTGATGAGTATTGATGTTTATTTTTAAGCACTTTTCATTTTTATCGATCCAAATTTTCACAGATTTAGGAATGCAAGGGGAGGGAGACAGACAACAATTATTTTATGACAATAGAGACTGAGGTTCAAAAAATTTACGTTTTCTAACTGTTTGAACACAAATTGTGAACACATGCCAAATAAACAAAGTAAACGTACTTCAATCAAACTCTACTAGGTTCGCAAGCAGCATTTTTCTTTCTTTGGCTATCTGAAAATTGTTGATTATTATTGATTAAAATATTTTTGTCGCTTTGTGTTTGTAAGGTAGAATCAATGTTTACCTACATTAACCAATAAAAACCTAATCCTTCCAAGCCTACATATGGAGATATTGACCCTATCCCAAAGAGCTAGCAGTCTAAAGCCCTGATCCTACAAAGATTTATACTTGTGCTTAATGTGATGCACTGTGAGTACATTAGCTTCATGTGCATGTCTTTGAAAAATCAAGCCTAAGTAGACAAACAATATAAGAAGGGAGAAACAATTTTATATACATTTGTTCATTTACATTTTTTATTTTTATTTTTATTTGGGGATTTTTAGCTTCAAAATGAGATACATAAATATCAGCTTTCCCCAGCTGTTCTCAGCCAGATGCCTCTTAGCCTAGCCATTAAGCATTGTCTGATTTCTTGAAGGCATCACAACAAGAATTGCTCTTGAAAAGGACATAAAGGGGGAGGGGATAGAAACTCTTATGGGAGAGTTCCAGAAAGGCATTCCATAAGAGATAGCACGTAAGAAACTGTATATAGATTTGTGTGCTATAAGAGTAGTGGCAATCTGTATTGATAAGTGGCTGCATTTTTGAGGGTGTTAGTTTAAGGTGTTCCTTATCTTTTTCTTGTTTGGGATTTTTCTTTTAGTGAAGTCATATAGAAAGAGTTGGACTTCTTGTCATATGATAGCAACACGTTAAGTATTGGGATAAAGATCTAAGTTGACTCCTGTTAACAAAATCCCCAGACAAGTTAATTGCATATTCCTTCAAAGCTTACTGAACTTGAATAGTTACGAGGGATGTAATAACAGATGTACCAAGACTGGAATCATTTACTTCTTGACACTGCATTCTCATTGCATGGTGGTTATATCTTAGGGCTTGGATACACTTGCGAGTTATAGAGCAATAAAGCTGCCCAGAGCGCTCTACCTTACTACCCGCCGGAATAGCAAAGCACGTAGAGCGCTCTAACTCCGCGGCTGGAGAGCTCCTGGTCCTCCACCTCCCCGAGAGGAATAACGTTTATTGCGCTCCTGCTGGAGCGCTGCAGCGCCAGTGTGGATGCCTAATGCTCTCTGATTAGCCTCCAGAAGTGTCCCATCATGCCTGTTCTAGACAGTCTGGTCATCACTTTGAACTCCGCTGTCCTGTCCTCAGGTGACCAACCATCAGACCCGCCTTTTTAAATTCCCTGGGAATTCTGAAAATACTCTTCCTGTTTGCTCAGCCAGGCGTGGCGTGCTCTCAGCACATCTTTCCAGGTGACCATGCCTCCACGCGCCAGGCAATCCCCAGTATGGAGCAATGGCAAAGTGCTGGACCTCATCAGTGTTTGGGAGGAGGAAGTTGTGCATTCCCAGCTGCACTCTAGCCATAGGAATTATGATACCAATGGGCAGATATCAAGGGCCTAGCTGATGGATAGGGGGCATGACCGGGATGCGGTGCAGTGTTGGGTTAAAGTAAAGGAGTTGTGAAATGCCTACCACAAAGCCCGCAAGGCAAACAGCCGTTCTGGTACTTTCCCACTACAAAGAGCTGGACGTGATACTTGGGGGCGATTCCACCTTCACTCCAAATACCACCATGGACACTTCGGGCCTAGCACAGCAAGGGGGGAGGAGGAGGAGAAGGAGGAAAGTGCAAGCGAGGGTGCCGAGACAGGGGGAGACACCCTAGTATCCCTCGAGGCATGCAGCCAGGAGCTCTTCTCGAGCCAGGAGGAAGGCAGCCAGTCACTGTGTGAAGCAATGCAGCATGGGGCATTGGAACAGGATCCAGAATGGCCAGCACCCCACACCCTCTTCCCACAAGCCACAGCACCAGAATGGGAAGAGGTGCTCTATGGGATAGCTGCCCATAATGCACCGCTCCCAATGCTGCCTCAAGTGCCGTGAAAGTGGCACGCCAGTGCGCTTTCAGCTGTCAGTGTGGACAGACTGGAGTGCTTTCCTGGGTGCGCTCTCCGAAGGTTTAACCCAAAGTGCTCTACATCTGCAAGTGTAGCAAGCCCTTAGGAGAGCTGCCTGCTTAATGGGGCAGGATGATTTCCATTCTGGTGCAAGTCTGGAATTTATTACTGATAAAAGATTGCAGCATCTGTGATTTCATTATTTGGGTTCTACTTCATCTTGAAGATGAATTAAAAAACCAAACATTATTCATTTTTGATTACATTTATAGCCAGGCAAATCAAATTGATGTGCCTTCTCCCCATTCCCCAGCTGCCTACTTTACTTCTCCCTTAGTGTCATCATATTTTCTCTTTTGTTCTCAGTTTTACACTGAGCAACGATGTTACCTTTCTAAATGGCTCAGCAGTCTCAGCTTACCCCCTCAGACTTTCAAAGGGCTGATTAATGCAGACTGCCGTCTTCTCCATGTTTACAGCTCCTGTTCCATAACAGCCTTACACATGACATTTCCGTGGTAATGGTGCACAGGAGAAAAGCTTGAAACAGCAGGTGTATATACAGCTTAAGTGGATGCAGGTTTGTGATGTAAAGTACCTTTCTATATCACCCAATAAAACCTATTATTATTTCACATTCTCCTTTCCATCTATCACAGAGATGGAACACCATGACAGGACTTTTTGATATGATACATTTGGCACAATGTTGCAGGATAAAAATGTCTGTGTCATTATGAAGAAGATATATGCTGTATCTGACTGTCTATCCTGGAAAAATACCACAATACAAAAGAAACAAAGATCACACTTTTTTTTGCATCATAAAACAAAAGGGATTATCTCAAGGAAGCAGCAGATAATTCTCTCCAATGACATAGGTGGCAGTGAAGGAAGCTTTGGGGGAACATTTGTCCCTCTGCAGCTCTCTCTTGCTGGTGCACAAAGTAGTCACACATCCTGTATTCCTTGTCTGGAATGAGTGTTGTCTAGATACAGAGTCTTTTATGGTGAAACACATGCTAAAAGATAGCACTACTGAAAGCAGAACCTCAGAATTCCAAACACCAGAATTATGAACTGACCAATCAACCACACACCTCATTTGGAACTGGGAGGATGCAATCAGGCAGCAGAAGAGATCAATAAGGGCGAGCATGATTTCAAATGGGACCTTGTTTTACTAACATGAGAGAGAAGCCAATCTGTAGGCAAAGTTTTTGGGGGACTTCTTAGACAGCAAAACCTTGATCAAATCCCTGAGCATACCTCATGTGGACTAGATGTTTCCGAAATCATGAGTGGAATCAGGCTGGAGTGCTTGTAGTTAATAAAAACCATGATTTCAATTAAGAATATTAGCAACTGCCTCTGAGGAAGGCTGGTTTTAAGGTTAAAGCTCTAGATTGGGACTTAGTCAGTAGCAGAATCAGCAACTAAACCCAGTTCTTTCTGTGTGGCCTTGGGCCACTTATTCAGATCACAGTTTTCAAAGGAGATCACTTTGGGGACCGAAACATTGAAGCACCCTAAATCACTAGGTGCTTTTGAGAGGCTTAGCTGCTATCTCTCTGCACCTCAATTCTGTGACATGGAGATAATACTTCGTCCTTTCTTCCACCTTCTGTACCACTGGAGGTGGTTCTATACCACTGGAATATTTAGATTGCAAACTCTTCAGAGCCAGGGTAATGTCTTATTATGTATATATAGAAATAGCTGCCACAGTGGTCCTGATCTCAGCGGGCGCCTCCAAGCGCTACTGAAATAAATAATAAATAATGATCAATCCACAGGCTGAATATATGAAGAGTTTATTAATAAAATTTGGATATTCTTAAAGCAGAAAACAAGTTGAGATGTGTGAAATTAATTATTCATTGTGAATTGTTCCCTAAGATCTAGTGATTTGTTTTTTAAATTTACAAAAAGTCTGAAGGTGGTGTTATTCACAAAAATGTAAGGTCATCTTCAATCTGCTGTAGAGGAAAGAACTAGAAAGTTAACATGATTTTCACTTTTCAGCAGAGAAAAACTCCACCATTGGAAATAGTTGTTCATTCTAAACCAGGTGACTAAATTATTGGGCTAAAATCAGGCCTGCTGAAGGGGGAGGGGAGGAGCTAAGGCGGTAATGGCCCAGGGGTCTGGGCAATTTAAAAGGGCCCGGGGACTCCTGGCTGCTCCCGCACTGGTAGCACAGCGGGGCTAAGGCAGGATTCCTCCCCACCCTCACTCCGCTCCTAGAATCAGCCGGCACATCCCTATGGCCCGTGGGGAGGGTGTCTCCGTGTGCTGCCCCTCCCATTGGAGCAGCAGTGCACGGAGACCCCCTGGGCCCTCCACCTAGGAGCCACTGCCAGAGGGGTGCTCTGGTTGCTTTTGGGAGGTACCCAAGGTAAGTGCCAACCCCCTGGCTTCCTGCAGCACCCCAACCTCTGCCCCAGCCTAGAGCCTGCACCCGGCACCCAAACTCCCTCCCAGAGCCCAACCCCGCATTGCCCAAATGTCAGGCGGATCACGTCTGCGGCCTGTGCATGCGTGGGGGCCCATTGACTATTCTTTCCTGGGGCCTGGAATTGCTGTCAGCGGGCCTGGCTGAAATGCTCAGAAGTGGGACTACTGTCCCCATGTTGGCTGCCCAATTTGAGACACCCTAAAAGAGCCTGACTTTCAGGGACTGGGAATTCACTGTATATGCTCCATTGTGCATAACTCACAACCACAGATGTTGCGAACATTCTCTCTAAACGTTTTCCATCCAGCTGTTTTGTTACTAGGGATGCTTCCCCCCCCCCATTTATTTTCCTTTACCTGAAAGTTATTTTAAGCTAGTTTTTATTTTTTACATGAATACATGTGGAACGTTGTTTCTCTGAAGGGTTTTAAGCTTTCAGAAACAAACCAAAAATTCATTTGAACTTAGCATAACTTGGATTTCCCAGGAAAGCATCAGTGCACAAACTGGTTTGCAATTTTAGAGCATCTAATTTTGTAACAACTCTGATGCATCGGAAGAGTCTGGTTTTTGTGTTTCATTTAGAAAGGTGTCAGCATTGAAGAGGTGAATTCACACTGAGCAAACTTAAAAAGAAAAGGACAACAAAAGAGCCTGGCATTATATGGTTATAAATAGAGTGATCAGGGAGGAACTGAGAAAAAAACGAGACACTGTGGAGGGTAATAGAAAAAGTCCCCCCAAAAATGGACTGTCCCTTTAAAAATGGGACATCTGGTCACCCTAATTATAAATAATTATACTTAGTTCTTAATTAGCACTTTTCAGGTATAGATCTCAACGTCTTTTACAAAAGGTAGGGAAGAGTTATCTCCATTTTATAGATGGGGAAACCAGTGCACAGACAGGTGAAGGAACTCATTAAAGGACATGAAGCAAGTCAGTGGAAGAGTCGGAATGAGAACCTGTCTCTCCTGACTCCCATGACAGTACCTTATCCTCCAGCACATTAACCCTTCACATGGTATTGGCTGAGGCACTCTTGCAGAAATGAGTGTGAGTGCAGTGATGCCTTTTCTAGGGGCTGTGCTTCACCACAGGGGGGGTTGACTGCAGCTACGCAACTTCAGCTACATGAATCACGTAGCTGAAGTCTGCGTATCTGCAGCCGACTTACCTGCTGTCCTCACGGTGGCGGTCGGCGGTGGCGCGCTCCCCCGTCGACTCAAGCTTGTGCCTTTTGGCGAGCTGGAGTCGACGGGGGAGCCGCGGGCGATCGATTTATCACGTCTTGACGAAACGCGATAAATCGATCGCCAAAAGATCGACCCCTCCCCGGCCTAGTGAAGACAAGCCCTAAATTAAGAAAAAAACCAAACACTTCCTTCTCAACTAGTAACTATGTTGGAAGCTATAGTGCAGATGGGAATCAGTCATTTTTACCACTTGACATTTCACTGAGTCCAGGTTACATGGCAGCTTCCCCTGGCGGAAGTTACACCGGTGGCAGACTCTGGGTCCAAATTTTGTCATTGTACATGTAACCCTGCTGGGCTTTCTACAGCATTCTGAATTTTTCATGAATGGGAGAAGACCCATTCAAATACAGTCAAAGCCAAACTCCATTTACTTTTTAAGATGTGACAAGATCAAAGCCCATGCAGGCCTGGCTATAGGTCACAACATGTGCACAGTATAGCTCTCGGTATAATATTTTCATGTGGTTTCACATTAGCCCTCTTTGTAAGTCTTAGTGATAATTAAGACGGGAGATTCACTTTATTTCTATTCACTTTACGTAACATCTGTTGACATGAGGAATGCCCCCTTTCCAAACCACAATTGCAATGGTCTTACACAAAGCCTGGAATTGATTGGATACCATTGATTATGCTAAATAATACGTAGGTCTAGATAGGACTGAAGCGCCTGTGACATAAGCAGGTCAATACTGTTTGATTCAACACTGAAGCTACATGAAGGTTTCGTGGAGCTGATTGTGACCATGTCATAAGCACAGCTAAAATTTACAGCCACCCATTGCAGTTAGCAAGAGTTTCTAAATTTATATACACAAGTAAACGAACCATTAGGACCCTATTGTGCGACTGATTTTCTTTAAAGGGGAGGTTGGGATGGGAGGAGAGCTGAGCTATCAAATTACCTCTCATTTGCAAAAGAGAGAGATTATTAGTATACAAAGGCATACAGAATGCAGATAAGAGCTACCCATTATAGTGTTTTCTCCTGGGTTTTACCTGTAGATGTAAACAGGGTGCAGACAAGTGGCATCTGTGTTCTGAGAAGAGCAGGGAGGATAAAAGAATAAAAACTTTGTTTGAGAAATTAACCATAGAACAGGATTTCTATTGACATACTCTTCCCCACGTGTCTAGGGCCCCAGTTATATACAAATGAGTTAGTAATAATGACATTAATGGTATCAAAGCAAGTTATAATGGGCAAATTACCTTCAAGTTCTGACTTCAGTGGAGTTACCCCAGATTCACACCCTTGTAAAGGATGTGAATTTCAATATATTTGTGTGAACATGTAAATAAACTCTAAAGCAGCTACATGCATATAGTCTATGTTTTTCAACCATAATGAATTATAGACATTTTCAGAGCATGCCTGCTGAGATCACCCCCACTACCTCTCAAAGACTCTTGGGTTAATAGGCATTACTTTTAGCCACAAAACCTAATCAAACACTTCAATACCCTGTAGTTCAATTTTTTACAATGTCACCTGCATTGATCTGAATGCACTGAAATCTGAAAATACCGCAATTGTTATGTTTTTCTTTCTCTCTCCTCCCTCCTCCCCCCCCACTGTTGAAAAATGGTCTGACACTGTTTAGAAGTGTATGAAAGCAGGAGTAAGTGTAAAGGACACAACATTTTCCAGCAGATTCTGTCTTTTGAATTGTCTAAAGATGATTTATGCATTTGCTACTATTTAACAACAAAATTGCCCATTAGGGAAATCCAAGGTAATTAATCATTGAGCACTAGATCAACACTAAGGAGAAACTATCAGACATTGGGGCCAGGTTCTGTTCTTAACTACTCTAGGATGAATCTCAGCCCCTCCATAACATCAGCAGTTAGAGTTTGGATTTACTGAAGCATAACTGAGATCAGATTCTGCCCAATATACCATGTGTGTTTTGTTTCTTGAATACAATGAACAGAATCTTGCTCTGGCTTTATCTATTTTGATTGGTTCCAAGCCCCAATTTATTTTATTTCATTGGAATAATCTTGGGGGCTGGTGGGCATCGGAAAACAAAAAGAAAACAGATTCCAGCTATTTCAGTTGTGAGCAAAGGAATTTCTTCCACACTGTTCTTTGAATAGTTTTTAACTTTGGTGTATGAATTGCCACTGGAAATAGCAGCAACTCACACCACTTGTTACTTTTTATTCCCAACCTAACAGGATAGCAAGTTTGCAAGAATTTGTGAGTTAGCCTAGTAAGAGGTATGCAACACTTGTTCAGAGAATTGAAATTGTGTGGTGCTATTTAGAGGGGAAAAAAGAGATAAAAAGAATACAATTGTCTTTAGCCATATGCATTAGCAACTAGCCCATAAGCCTCTAGTATTTGCTGGGTAAGAGGGTATTTGTATGAGGAAGTACTAGTGAGAATAGTAAATAGATATTTGTGGCACACAGTTTTTCTTTCTAGCTAGCCAGCTAATGTTCTCTACCTTTCTTTAAATTCCCACCATTCTTTTTTTCCCACCCACAGACCAGGATTTTAAGAGGACTGTAACTCCCAGATAAATAATAAACAGAGTTTTGACACTAATAGCCTTAGTGCAATGCCACTCCCTCCTCTAGGAAGTGGAGCATAGGTGTGCTGGGGGCAGTGCTAATGAGCAACACATGTTAACAGTTAAAGCCCTGATTTAAAGGTTTGCCTGAGTGAGAACAAGGCTAGGAATAATGTGGAGCTGTGAAAAAGGTCTTTTTAAAACTAGGTATTTTAGGAAATCTGATTTGAGGGCCAAAAGCTGACCTCTTCTCACTGCTTTGGGGTTGTAAGAGAAGAGAGGAAACTAAAATGAGGCTGAGACTTTTGAGAGTTTGAATTTGACTTTGGCTGCTTTTCCCCATGGTTTTTCTATTGTGTATCTGTAAGGATAAACCCCCCATAACTGGGATAATGAGGATTTAGAATGTATCTGTTTGTCCCAAGCAGACTATACCCTTCACAGTGTGTTTCAGAAAGTGGGTAATTAGAACCCTGCAGCAGAAGCTGCAGGCAGCTGCGTTGTGAAAAAGTAACAAGCAGGGAGAATGCAGAGGTTTCTCCCCAACCCCAAGTCTTTAAACCTAAAGAAGGCTATCTCTGGAATGCTCCAACCTGTCATCATCACTATGCCATTAGGTCTATTATCCATACATGCAAAAGCCTGTCATCAACTAAATTAACACAAACTCCTTGGCAAGCCTTAATTTTAAAAAAACCCATCAGTTTAGAATCATGATGGCTTAACACCCACGACAAAGGCTAATGGAGAAATAATCAGATCAAAGGAAAACTAGATTCTGGACACAACTAAATGAGTATGGATGAATCACCCCAAAGCTAATATGAGAGGGGGAAAAGAATGCATTTATACGAAGTAAATTGCTACATATATGGCCAGATAACTTTGATAGCTTTCTCCTCGATGCATGGATACTAACCATCAAATCCTTCTCTCAGTTCCATTCCACTCTAGAGTGGTTCTACTGATTTCTGTTGAGAGAAAAGTTGGTGACATAATATCTTTTATTGGATCAACTTCTGTTGGTGAAAGAGACAAGCTTTCAAAACGTAAAGAAAAGCTCTGTGTGAGCTTGAAAACTTGTCTTTCACCAACAAAAGTTGGTCCAATAAAAGATATCACCTCACCCACTTTGTGTCTCTAATATTCTGGGACCAACACAGCCACAACTACGCTGCAAACAATTTCTACTGAATCATCCCAGACTTAACCTGATTTAACTGAGGGCAGAATATGGCTCTAAGCTTCTAATTGCTGCATGTCAAAACATTCCCCCTTATTCTTCTTTACAGCCTCAGTGCTTCCAACTCCCACAGTGCATTAATCTCCTTCCCTAAATCTGACTCACTATCGGATTCTTTATTATTCAGTGCCCCTGGGTGGGAGGCTCTTTTGCCTCTAGATTGTCTAGCTGTTCATGCCCTTTACAAAATGTCTTGGTCTTTTTTAACCAAGAAACAGGCAAGAACATGAACAGGCAATGAACATTGATGTTAAGCTATCCTTCATGAGCTGTATTTTGAATTATCTGTGTTCAGAGGAATCCAGCAGCCTCCCATTAGGAACATAATTCTGAGACTACTATACGATGAAAGAAAATGTCTCCTTTACCCTAGCCAGTGATTAGTTTATGACCTGGCCTGTCAGTATTAATAGACTTTATGCTTTTACCCTAGCTACTATGACTGATGATGCTATTCTTATCCTTAAAAGTGTCTCATTGTATTTTAAACCATGGCAAGCTATATGCCTTGATAATACTTTGGTGATTGGTCTTTTTGAATTCACCACTTTGAACACTGTGACTGTAGTATTATTTTATATTTGTATTTTAACAACACCCAGTGCCATAAGCCTCATTGAGAGGAATGTCCAGAGATTAGGGCACTAGTTTAGGATTTTGGAGACCCATGTTTAATTCCCTGTTGCACCACAGATGCCCAGTGGGATTGAAGGCAAGTCACTTAGGCCCAGATCCTCACAGATATTTAGCTGCCTAACCCCCATAATTTGGGTGTTGTGAGAATAACCCTATTAAAGATTGTGAGGTGCTTGGATACTGTGGTGATGGGGACCACATAAGTACCTTAGAATGTGCAAGCCGCGGCACAAAGATAGGCTCCAAAAGTGCAAAGAACTCTGCAGGCAGCTCCATTCCCCATGGAAGGCAATGGGGATCCCTGAGTGTGTGACTTTGCTCATTTGCAGCACATTGCAAAAAACAGTGTCAGAGAAGTAGATGCTGTGATTGCCTCAAATAGCTCACAATTCATGAAGATGGGAAGCATACAAAGGGCAGGAGACAGACCAATCAAATATATATAATTGTATAATAGCAAATGTTCACATGTTTGTATTCAGATTTATGATTACATAAATATTGACTTTCCCCCTATTGCCATTCAATCCACATCCCTCACCCTAGTTATTAATGCATACTGGCTGCTTTTCCTGTAGGTATCACAACAGAATGGGGTTCTGAGAAGGGACTTGAAGGAGAGGGCAATAGCCTTACATGTAGTTCAGGGAGGCCTAGATAGAGCAATGGTAGAGATGGTATCTACAATACCATATCCTTCTTCACACAAATCCACTTGCAGGAGCATAGGGTCCTTGTTGACTGCCTTGTTACATGGGTTTTATCTACACTGAAAGCAAGGATGTTAGATTGATTGCATAGGATCCTGCTGTATTAGCAGGACTATTCTAAGCAAGACACGGGAAGTCATTCTTCCATTATACTCGGCACTGATAAGGCCTCATTTGGAAAATTGTGTCCAGTTCTAGGCACCAACCTTCAGGAAAGATGTGGACAAATTAGGAAAAGTCCAGATGGGCCGCCCATAACTCTACTCAGATGGTTTCAAGGTCATTCAGCACAATTCATGATATGGCAGTTGGGTGGAAGAAGGATAAATTGTATTTTCAGTTCCAGAAAATTTTATCTAATTCTCTGCCAACGTGACTATAGGCAGTAAAGTCAAATGAGACCATACAGCTGAAGGACGACAAGAAAACACTAATAAACAATTTAAAAAGATAAAAGAATCATATTTGGGGAACTGCTGGCTCCTGAGTTGGATTTGATGCGACACTCTGCCATCTGTTTATCTCAGCACAGTACGGACGGGAGTAGCTGAGGTCCTATAATAACACATGCATAGAGAGAAAATGGGTAGCAGAATGATTTATTACTCCTCTGCTATCTGATTGCTTCGGTGCTGATGGATGGAGCAAAGACAAGCTTCTCCTTTCTCTCCAATAATTTTTAAAGCTGAGTTTAGCAATCATGAAAGATGCCAGAATGACAGCACAGAAACATGGACTCCTGGATTTATCCACATAATACTTACACAGGGCTCGTCTTCACTACAACGGTCTGGGATCGATCTTCTGGTGATCGATTTATTGCATCTCGTTAAGACGCGATAAATCGATCGCCCGCGGCTCCCCCATTGACTCTGGAACTCCAGCTTGCCGAGAGGCGCAAGCTGGAGTCGACGGGGGAGCGCACCGCCGACTGCCGCTGCCGTGGGGACGGGCGGTAAGTCGGCGGCAGATACGCAAACTTCAGCTACGTGATTCAAGTAGCTAAAGTTGCGTATCTGCCATCGATTCCCCCCGCTAGTGAGGACAAGCCCATACTTGACTAGTTGGGACCACTCATAGGGTGACAGTGTCATTCAGGGTCAACTTGTGGCTAGCTTCATGCATATGCAACTATGTGGTGGGGATGGAAGGGTGCAAGGAAATTCTTTCAATAAGTGTTAGCCACATAACCTGCTGAGGCACTTTTGATATTCCCACTAAGGGCCTATCTGCATCTTTAGGTATCTTTAAGTGTCTTTGAAAATCTGCCCCTTCTCCCCACTTTGAGCTCTCACTGCAGGTTGACTGTAGTGGAAGCTAGTATATTAAAGATACAATGAACCCTACCACTGCATAGTCATTCAGTCCCTAGTCTCCATGGGAAGATTGCCATCAAGGTGACAGTGTCCTCTAGGAATTGTTCTAAAACCACCACTTCATTGTACAGGCTGTAAATCACCAAATAGCCATCAGGGGCATTGAAGTAGTGTGGAGCTACAGAGATTGGGGAGCACTAGATTATAGCTACCTCCCAGGCATTCCAGAGATTGTAAAGTTACTGTGGGATGTCACTAGTTCCCAGAGTATCAGGGACCTGCAAAGTACAAGGTAAGGCTGTAGGCAGACACATAAGGCCTCTTGTGAAAAGAAGATTTTGTGTTTTTGTCATGCCCAGCTTTACAAGTTGTAAAACTCTCAGGCCTAGGTCTGGTCAAACTGTGCTTGGCCCAGGACTCCCATGAGTATATGTGTTTAGTTTATGGGGTCAAAAGTGGCTTCCTGTCACCTTTCCAGCCCCCCAAACACTGTGATGAACTGTGTTTCCCTGTATAGCTTACAACATCCTCAGGGATTCTTTCATTCATGCCTGGGTTCCCACATCCCCAATGGTCTAGTTCTACAGCCCCAAAGGCTAGTCTGATAAGTAGACCAGCCATGTCCCCATTGCCTGTCTACTCATCTTTGTATAGCAGCAAAATGAGGTTGCATAGAATGGGCATAATGGCTTTATACCATCTTGTGCATTGCAAGAATGGCACAAAAGGGCCTTAAGAGATGAGAGACTCTGTTCTTTTACCATTGGGGAGAGTAGAGGTTTCATCTGGGGAGAAGTGCTTTCAGCATAATAAAAGAAAGGTTCTCTCAGATCACTGTCAGGCACTCAGGGCCAGATTTTTAATGGTATTGGGGTAACTAATGATGCAGATGAGTACTGAGTGGGATTAAAATAAATAGGAGTTAGGTGCTACTAATAAACCCTACTAGGCATCTATCTGTACCTTGAGGGAGCTTGATATCTTTAAATATCTGCCCCTCTCATGCCTCTATGGTGGAAACAATACAAAGTGAAATAGCTTTCTGGAAGATTGCGAAGCTATAGGAATTTTTTATTTAAAACCAAGCTCCTCAATTTCTAGTTAGATATCTAGAAATACGGCAAAGTCATTGTAAAAAGAACCAGAGAACTTGGAAGATATCACTTATATAGAGAGAAATAACTTTAGATGGGCCTGAAATTAAATGACAAAATAACCATGCAGGTCTCTAACATCCTTTACTATCACTTACAACTTGCAATACTGAAAATAAGTTACCTTTGTATTTTTCTATTCTTCTTTTTCTGGAGGCACATAACTGTCATTGCTTTTAAATTGTTCCTGCTGCAGCAGTATTATTTTTCATGTGCTTTTTTTTTAATGTATTGATATGTCTCACATTAGTCTAGATCTCAGCAAGATGTCTGTTTTCTCTCACTACCTACATTTTTCTTCATAAACTCTCTTTTAGCTCCTGTGTTAGATGATGCCTAAATGTCCTGTGGGAGTCATAACAGATGATGCTTAAGTACCCTAAAGGAGACGTGGGAATGCATTTGTACAATCCCTCTCAAACATTTTCCTTTCAAATGTGTTTTTTGCCCCTCTATTAAGTGAAAGTCTTTTATGGTGAATTTTATTTTTACAGCTTCTCTCCCTTTATTCTAGTGGGATGAAAGCATTTAAAGTGAACTCCTAATTCAAATAAGAGGAATTAACAATCAATTGAATATCTAAATCATTTCAAACAAACCGGATAAGTACTGCCCTTTCATAGGGCTGGTCCCCACTACGGGGGGGGGGGAGGGGATCGACTGCAGATACGCAACTTCAGCTATGTGAATCACGTAGCTGAAGTTTGCGTATCTGCAGCCGACTTACCGTCCGTCCTCATAGCAGCGGTGGTCGGCGGCGCGCTCCCCTGTTGACTCCAGCTTGCACCTCCCGGCAAGCTAGAGTTACGCAGTCGACGGGGGAGCCGCGAGCGATCCATTTCTCACGTCCTCATCAGATGCGAGAAATCGATCACCAGAAGATCAATGGCCACCTGCCGATTCGGCGGGTAGTGAAGACATACCCTTATCTTTGGTACTTACCTGGCCCTCATTACCATAGTATCTGAGCACCTCATAATCTTTAATGTATTTATCCTCAAAACAGCCTTGCAAGGTAGGAAAGTCCCCATTTTACAGATGAGGAACTGAGGCACAGAGAGACTAAGGCTCAGATTCACAAAGGAACTCGGGTGCCTAAGTCTCAGGCTGTAACAGAGTGGGGAAATCAAAAGCAGTGCCTCCACTCCCAGGGTACTACCCAAACTATTGGGCCATCCTTCTTTTTCCTGAACATTATTGTCCCCTAACTTTCTTGGGACTTTCTTTTATTTCCTTCATTCAGCTTCCAAGTCCACAGGACAAGCTTCCTTGTAATAGCACTTCCAAGGTGCAATATGACCATTAACCAATCCCTAGTATGGCTATGTTCATTGATGGCCCATCTGATTTTAATGTCCCCCTGGATGGGCAGGAGGGACATTTCCGTGCCTGAGTTCACATCATCATCATCAATCCTCTTCACTCCCACTGGAGTATAAGGCACCAACAAATCTCCTCCATGCCTCTCGATCTTGGGCAAGCCAGCTGATTTCATTCCACATTTTATTCATCATCTTCAGTTCCTCTTCCACAGTTCTTCTCCAGGTACCCATTGGTACGCTTTCCAGGTGGAGTCCATCTTAGGGCTATCTTAGGGTATCTGGTGTTTTTCATTCAAAGAACGTGACCCAGCAACCCCCATCGTCGCCTTCTTACGTTCCACGCAGCTACTCTCACCTGTTGTTTGGGTTTCACCAGGGACTGCATCGGAAGAGAAATTTCCTTTCGGCTTTCATTCCTCCTTGTCATATCAGGCATTACTGCCTTCGTCCTCAGCTGATCACCCATGATGAGAAGACATTTCAATAAATCTGTTGGTGTTTCTGTAGCAGGTGTTTTTTTATGTGGCGGGTTGCTAGCCCAGCGCACAACCCTCCTCCTTTCGCATTCTGGACTTGGGACCAGACAACGGTGGAGTTCTGAGTTCACAAGTTCATAGCAAACATTTCAAAGTTATAAAGCAACATGTTCCCATTTTCTTACAGCATGGAATACTGACATTACTAGTAAGATTAATGCATGCAGCAATTTACAAGCATTTCATAGATTCTAAACACTAAATACACCCTTAAAAGATGAATACCTATTTTGATCAAAATTAACTACGTGTGAACTGGTCTGGTTTCCAGCTATGAGTTTATTAATTCTTCTGCCTGCAGCCTGGGCAACAACTGGCATCTGTCATACTTCTAAAGAAGTAAAGATCACGTTTTCATTGGGACTCTAGAGATGAAGAGCGGGTGAAATAAAAGCACAGAAAAAAAGTTATACACAAGCAACATTTCCAAAAACTGTTTCCAGTTTCCAAACTTTTCCATAAGGTGTCAGTGGCTCATTAACTACCAAATTGTAATCTCCGAGGAAGCATTTGTCATCTTCTAACACAATGTTAGAACATGTTTGTTATTTAATTGCAGAGCAGAGGTCTGTAAAACAAAGAGTGTGATATCAGGTAAGCCATGTATGTCCTAATCCATATGCTCTCAACAGCTGTTCTGTCTAGCAGGATATTTTTGGGGAACTTGTTGCAAGTCAGGGGAAGCTGTTCACTCGTGAATGTGGAGTGTTTCCTAATACATCAATAATGACTATACTTGTCACTTTCATAGTGTTAGTTCTTCAAACACTTTACCAGCACTGGTTAACAATGAATGAAGGTATTTTAATTATAGATTCACCTCACCATCCAGCTACTGTTTCTACCATACTCACAAGGCTCCTATCATCTTATTATCTAAGTGCTGCTTTCTAAAGCAAATAGGACCTTTTAAAAGAAACAATCTGTGAAACCAAAGAAATCATACATATTATCACATCAGTTCACCATGCTGTGGTTCAGGGGCTCCTGTGTGTGATTTTAATATGCTGACTTGGGGTCCCTAATGTATATTGAAATGGAATGTGTGGGTGGCCTGCTGGAAGGGCAGGTTTTAAATACATCAGGAGGCTTCTCCTGCACCCCAAAGTTACACTGTGTACTCTGCTTAGAAATATTCTTAAGCATGGTCTATACTTTGCTGACTCTTCTATTTTAACTCCTTAAAACCTTTTCAGCCTGATATGAAAAACTAAACTGGAATAGCTACTTATTTCCAATGTTAACACTGCCACTTGCTTTTCCTTGACATATATGTCATAGAGTTTAAGGCAGAAGGACCACAAAGGCATCCATACTGGCTTCCTGTAGATCAGAGGCCACCAACACCATCCAGGACCTGCACACTAAACCCAGAAAGCAGAATGAGATCAAAGTGTCACAGCCCAAAGGAGACTAGACCATTGTGTGCCAAGGGCAGCGAATAGAAGGGGCACCAATGCCCTAGCTCCCTGCAATGACAGAGGAAGGTTAAGTGAGATATACCCAGATGATCCTTACACCCCCCTCTGCAAAGGAAGGGAAAAACCTCCCCAGGGTCTTTGCCATTGTGACCTGGGGGAAAATTCCTTCCCAACCCCACATATGATGATCAGTTGAACTCTGAGTAAGTACCAGCCAGTCAAGCAGGTGTGAGAGAGCATGCTTGGTGAGCTCTCAGAGCCCTGGCCCTCCTGTGATATTCTGAAGGAAGGAGACAACACCCTGCTGGTGACCAGCTGAAACCCTGAACCATGAGATTATAGCAACATCTGACTGATCCCTGCCCCCCACCATCATAAGCAACCTTATCATATCATCCCACTCATAAATTTGTGCAGCTCTCTCAAAAGTAGTTAGGTTGTTTGCCCCCACAACTCCTATTGGGAGGCTATTCTAGAACCCCCCTCCCCCCACAAATGGTTAGAAACCTTCTAGTTTCCAACCTGAATTTGTTCATGGCTAGTTTATGCCCATTTGTTCAGGTGCCAACACTGTTGGTTAGCTTAAATAGCTCTATGTATTCGAAGGACAAAAATTTTCCAAGTTTTTCACAATGGATGAGTTACACAAAACATTCCCGCAGCCAGTGCATGGTCACAATCCCCCATTTCTCCGTACAAGCAGGCATTTGTAAATGTCCACTTTGCATGCAGAAATACAGGGTATTGCCCACATAACAGGTGCATAGGCACTTTGCATGAAAAACCCCTTGCATGGTTGAAAATTTAGCACTGAATAGGTTTACTTTGCAATGCTATTGCCAACCATTCAACATTTTCCTGACCTCACCCATAATCAGCATTAATATACAACAGGTATATCTGTTTCAACAGTGCAATCCCAGCTTGTTATTAATAGTTGACTCACAAACAGTAACAACTAACTACATCTTTGTCCTCCCACTTCCAGGTCTATTACCTCAGGTAACTAATAACCTAGCTTATTTTTTATTATTTTATTTTAATGTTAGCAAAAAAGGTTCCATCTGTTTGTGATAATAGCAATGACTGACATTGTTTCAAAGCAGATTTAGAAATAAGTTTGGTCCTGACATTTATTCAGCATGTGGGTGTTGTTTATTGCCTAGCAATTAGAACTTATATTAACATAATATAACTCCTCAACTTCAAAAATCTTTGAGAGCTTTCCGTGCACAGATTCCCAAGAGCTCTCCCCTGCTCTCTTCCCTTTGTCTTTTCGCTTTCCCACCTCCATACCCATCCACCCACTTTCCTTTAAATGTGCTGTTTCAAATTTAGAGTTCAAGAAACTTTGTTTAAATCTAAGTCATGACAGATATTTTCTTCTAGGGCACAAGCAGCCCACAGCACCTGTATTTTAAATCAAGTTTAAACACAGCTTTTTAGTCTTCAGAAACTTTTGTTCCTCTAAAAGTATTTTGTTTAACTGGTGTAAGCCCCACGTGGACACATTTATGTTAGGGCTTGTCTTCACTAAAGCCGTCAGGGATCTATCTTTTGGTGATCGATTTATCGCGTCTTGTCAAGACGCGATAAATTGATCGCCAGCGGCGCCCCGTTAACTCAAACTCCAGCTCGCGAAAAGGCGCAAGCTGGAGTCGACGGGGGAGCGCGCCGCCGCCTGCTGTCGCCATGAGGACGGCAGGTAAGTCGGCTATAGATACGTTGAATTCAGCTACATTGTTAACATAGCTGAATTTGTGTATCTACAGCCGATCTACCCCCCTAGTGAAGACCAGCCCTAAGTTTAAACCAGGCCTATTTCGGCTTAGCTCAAATTGATTAGAAACTGGTTTAAGCTACATTTTTAGAAGCATTACAGAATAAGACAATACAGAATGGATAAAATATTCAGAACAAACACTTTTGTGACTGACTTCTGTAAATGTAATATCATGTATGTCCTCTCACTTCTATATCTCTGTTTTATAAATCTAAACCTAGATTGGAGTTTAATTACATAAATCTCACCTTTGATTTGTAAAAATTGTCATTACCTTTAACCACACAGTTTTGAAATTATTGTTTTAAACACTGGATTTAGTAAGAGATTCAAATGATTTATGTCAAGACCTGAATTTACATATCTAAAAGTAATTTGCATTTCCAGAGCTATATTTGCATAACCTAAATGCAAATTTGCATATCCCAATAAGAAATTAACATATCCTAAAATAAATTTATAAATTGTACAAATATATTTTAAAATCCTGCCTGTAGATACTTAATAAATAGCTTTGATTTGCATGTCCTGACTTTGCTGTTAAAATAGAATTAATGAGTGATGATTTATAAATCGGCCTTTTGACACTCCGCCATTGCAAACTCTTCAGAAGCAAAGGGGCATTAACTCTGTAAAAAGACAACTGCATGTTTTGTCCTCTGGCCATAAAATTAAAGCTAAAAATGAGTTTACTATGGTATGATATTTCCTGGGTTTTGTATGGGGCTCTTAATCTGGAATACAGAGAATTCTGGCAGATTAAACATTCTAGAGAGAGGACAGAACTGCAAAATTCAGATCCAAAAGTTTGGACCTATTTCTAAAACATTCAAAATGTGACTGATGCCCAACTCGGAAGCATTTTGTACTTATCTATCCTGAGAAGGCCACAAAAGTGGAACTAGAGACTACAGGTGGATATTTATGACTAAATGGTGTAAATGTACACCAACAAAGAATTTGACCCTCACTCTGAAGATTGGAGAAGTTTCTACAGACACATATTGAAACAACATGGCATATTGTGAATTCAGTAATGGATATGTGACATTCAAACAGTGGGGGCTTCTTTACAATTGAAGAGCAGCAGCAACCAACCACAGACAGCACACAAGTGCTACAGACGATGGCCAGGGCTGGATAAAGGCCTTGATTCAACAAGGTACTTGACTATGTGAGTAGTCCTCACACGCACATGCCTTAGTAACTTTCTGAATCAGCACCATAAACAACCGCCACTGAACTCATTGGAAATTGCTCATGTGCAGGAGGTGCAGAATAAGTTGCTGAATATACGTGTGGAACACACTGGGGAAAAAGCAGGAATAAGCTGTGGCCTGTAATCAAAACCATCTACACATAGGATGAAGAGGGGATAGTAGGAGGCCTTGAAGCAGACATGGGGGTGAGGCAGATGAAGGGAGGGAGAAACACACACACAGAGGTAATATCATAGACCTTGCATCTGAAATAAAGAAATGCAAAATGGCCTCATTTCAGAAGATAATTACCCTTCTGCCAGTCAAAATAAATCCAAGGGACTCATCACAGCATCAAAACTGTTGAGCCATTGGGCTGGAAGTGGAGGCTATGAGTTAGGGAGGCCTCTAATATTTTGTTTTCATAAACCACAAGATGCTAAAAGGAATGCTGAGTGTAAGAATACAGATACATAATCACACATGGCAGCTATGCAGCAATATTCATCCTTAGCTCTCAAAGCACTGTACAAAGATGAGAATGGATTTTTAACCCCACATTTTTTTATGACATGCCAGAAAATTATATACAGGAGCCAGCCAGCTTGAGGCTAGAGGCCAGTCGAATTTCCCCCCAGGGTGACTCTCTGGCAGCCTCTTCCCTCAGAAAAGAGAGTTCATTTTATCATTGTGGGTGCTTTGTGCTGAGTCAAAGAAAATAAAAGCTTTGTATTAATTAGTGCAAGTCAATGGACCTACGACAGTTACAGCTGATGAAGAATTTGTTCACTATTTTTATATAGGGGAGAATGGCTGATTAGCTCAGCAAAGTGGCTATGTAAAATGAAACCTCCGAACCTGTTCAACCTCTCTGTTCCCTGTGAGCCGTTTACTTCACTTAGCAAAGCCCATTGCTGAACTGCCAGTGTGTTTCATCAGTCAGATTGTCAGTTAAAGCTCTGAGTTACTGAATACTCCTGGTGCTGATGTAAAATGCAGAAGAACGCAGCTTGTTTTTCATATCCAAGGATGAGTCTGCATAGCCGTAACCAGTTACACAGACCATCTTTTAAATGGTAAACTGAGCAACTACTGCTTGGAAGCAATTGAAAGAGAATAAATATGGAACTCAGTGAGGTTATTTATTGTAATTACATTTTCAGAGCATTGTCAGGTCTTTGAAAAGACCTTTGTCTTTTTCACATAATGTTATAGTCCTCCCCACATGATAGTTTTGTCTACAGTTAAGTGCCATCAAAGCATCCCTTTAAAAGTAAATTGATTATGATTTGAAAAATGCAGTTGGAGTTCTGAAATGGCCAAGAAACAACAACTGCCTGGGTCTGATTATCGCAATGCACATGCTCCCCTTTTGAATTCCTTTTGCAATTCAAACACAGGGTCTGATCCTGAAATATGTTGAGCCCCCAACTCCTGTGTAAGCCAGTGAAAACCAACAACACTAAGCGGCTACTGAAAGTGCTAAGTATCTAGCAGTATTAAGCCTGTATACAGACACTAAGGGCTGGTCTCCACTGTGGGGGGGGGGGGGATCGACTGCAGATACGCAACTTCAGCTACGTGAATCACGTAGCTGAAGTTTGCGTATCTGCAGCCAACTTACCGTCCGTCCTCATGGTGGCAGCGGGCGGCGGCGCGCTCCCCCATCGACTCCAGCTTGCGCCTCCCGGCAAGCTGGAGTTGTGCAGTCGACGGGGGCGCCGCGAGCGATCGATTTCTCGCGTCTTCATAAGACGCGAGAAATCGATCGCCAGAAAATCGATCGCTATCCGCCAATTCGGCAGGTAGTGAAGACGTACCCTAAGTGGCCAGACTGAATATTCCACAGTAAAACAATCAAAGTGCTTTCTAATCCTTGGTATAGTAACAGTGCACTACATTGGCCAAACCGGCCAGTCTCTACGCAAAAGAATAAATGGACACAAATTTGACATCAGGAATCATGACATTCAAAAACCAGTAGGAGAACACTTCAATCTTCCTGGCCGTTCCATTAAAGATTTGATGGTGTCGATTTTGAAACAGAAAAACTTCCAAAACAGACTCCAACGAGAAACTGAGGAACTGAAATTAATTTTCAAATTGGACACAATTAACCAGGGGCTAAATAGGACTTGTGAATAGTTCTCTCATTACACTAATTGATTGCATTTTCCTATTTAATTTACCTTCAACAGTTGTTATCTCGTGCAGACACAAATATCCATTCCAAAAGGTATTTTTTTCTCCTGCTGCTAATAGCCCATCCTCTTAAATTGATATGCTAATGTACAACTCTCCCCCCCCTTCTGTGTGTATAAATGCATCTTACTTCTGTTCCATTCTATGCATCCGATGAAGTGGGCTATAGCCCACAAAGCTTATCCTATATTATAAAAGACTAGAGAAGGTGTGTGAAGCCGTCATGCGCAGTAGAGATGGCCCAGACGAACGGCATGCTGGGAGGTGTAGTTCGGTGGCACAAAATGGCCGCTGCGGGCCGTAGAGACGGCCCGGTCTAGGTCCAGCTACCTTCCCTCCCCCTTCTCCCCCACACTGTATTTAGCCCTGAGACACAAGGTGGCTGAGGTACCATTTAATAGTATTCACTTCTGTATTTATCCATGACATTTATTTCCACTTCAGAACCAGAAAAGGAGGCGCCTGTCCCAAGCTGCCCCTGCTCTCCGTACAAAACACAGCTGGACTCAGTGATGGGGTCAGCGCCCCACTGGCACACACAGCCCCTACTCACTCCTGCCCAGAGCCAAGTGATTTAAGAACAGATCGAGTCTCCCTTCCCACAAGCACCCATGTTTGGCTGGAGCCTCATTCCCACAAGCACCCATGTTTGGCTCGGGCCAACAGCACCGGTTCTCCCAGTGCATCCCCCTCCAGACCACTTCCTGGGGCTCTCCGCCAGCCTTCTCAGGGCCAGCTCCCCGGGGAGGAAGCGGCGCCAGGGGTCTGGGAGTGACTCATGCCGCGGGAGGAGAAGCGGGGAAACTCCAGCGGCTCTGCTGGGTCCAGCGTGAGTGGCAAGGCTCAGGTGCGCTTGCTCCCTGCCTCCCTCCCCCTCGCTCGCTCTCCCTGCCGGATGGGTGCTGAAGTTGGGCGGATTGCAGCAAACCAGCTCCGCTAGGGACCACCTACACGAGCCCTTCCCCGGGATCTCTCAGTGCCAAGCACACGCAGCCAGGCGGGGGTGGGTAAGCCAGACCACTCGGGGGACGGGGGGGTTCTTCTTCTTACTTATTATTTTGAACCTGAGGGAGGGAGCTGAGCGGGGGGGGGTCATTGGGGGGGAGGGAGCTAAGCGAGGGGGGTCATTGGGGGGGAGGGAGCTGAGCGAGGGGGGGTCATTGGGGGGAGCTGAGCGAGGGGAGGTCATTGGGGGGAGGGAGCTGAGCGAGGGGGGGTTATTGGGGGGAGGGAGCTGAGCGAAGGGGGGTCATTGGGGGCGGGAGCTGAGCGAAGGGGGGTCGTTGGGGGGAGGGAGCTGAGCTTGGGGGTGTTGGGGGGGAGGGAGGGAGCTGAGTGGGAGGGCCATTGGGGGGGAGGGAGGGAGCTGGGCGAGGGGGGGACGTTGGAGTGGAGGGGAGGGGGGAGAGAGCTTAGCGAGTGGGGGGGCCGCGAGCCGTTTCCATTGGCCCGTGTCCACGGGCTTTTACACTAGTGCTGAAATAAACTGGTTAGTTTCTAAGGTGCTACAAAGTCTTCCTTATCTTATTTATGGATACAGACTAACACGGCTGCTAATCTTAAACTATTCTAAACATTGCCACCCATCCAAATTGTCATATGCACAGGCAAATCACACCTCTAAGGTGTATTCAGCTTCCAGCACTGCTCTTGGCTAGATGTGGGTTTGGTATTCCCTATGAGCACATTGCATATTCCACATTGCATTGCAATGCAGATGGAGCTATAATGACCATATTAACTATTGAAACATGCATTACTGGAGAAAGTCCTGCATCACAAAGTGAAATAAATGGATGGTCTGTCTGCAATACTCAACAAGACAAGGCGAAGTAGGTGCAGCATATAAAAGTAGATTCATCTTTCACTAAAATACATATTCATAGCATAAACTATACAGAATCATTAATCAAATCTGTGAAGCCAGACACCTATTGAATCAGATATTTTTTCCTGCAAGCTTCTGAGTTTTATTGCATGCAAATAAGGGACAAAACTCATTAAAACAAAACAAAGAATAGTCCCTGGACACAAGATGATAAATAGAGCTGTGTGAATAATTTATTTAATGAATGCTGCCTCTTTTCTTGAATAGCTTTTGATTTCCACAAATTTATTTTATTTTATATCATTCACTGTCCAATTTTGAGGGCTAATTCTGGCTGTCTGGCTGGTTTGCATATAGTGTACTGTAAATATTGGAAATTTGAGCTGTAATACTTTGTTTTATTGGACATGTACGCTCCATGATATTTTTTTATAGTGTGTGAAGGCACAAAATGAAACCTAAACCACAGACATGTTAATCCTTTCTCTGCTGCTCCCTTTCTCAGCCACTCTGGAACAAATCACTGAAGGATCAGTTGTGGCTTTATCACAAGCCTCATGTTTGGAGCAGCATGCAGCTGCATTGCTCCAGGAGCAGTCTGGGAACCAGATTGTGACTCAGAAGAGTTGGCACTTTCCCCACCGCTACCCACCCACTCAGGAAAGAAGGGGCATAGTAATCTTGGAGAGGCTGCTTTCCCCTTCACACTGCTAGGAGTAGTGCAGGGAATTAAGAGGTTTTACATCTCATTACTCAGTCTAGTCCCAAATTTACCATTTTCAAAAAGACTTGATGTACAACTATCAACACTGTCTTGTGGGGTTTGGGGTCGGTGGGGTTTTGTTTATTTTTTGTTTTCCAGGTAACAACAAAAACTCCTCATGGAACAGAAGTTTTCTTTTGGGGATTGTGAAATAAATGAATGTTTGCCAGTTTCCTCTTTGTTTCAGTTACTGGGGGAATAGTGTTGACTTTCTTTTTCCATAAACACTAAAAGGAAAGCTAAGGGATGCGCCAAAATTAGAAGCAATGTTTATGTGAGCATTAGTCAAAGTAAAACCTTGGTCATGATGGATATGAGGATGTGGAGAAGGGATTTTCATGTTACTGAAGCAAAACAATCGTGTGCTCTATGTTCTGTGCGGGGTATAGGGGAATCTCCCTTTCTCCTAGGGTGACCAGATGTCCCGATTTTATAGGGACAGTCCTGATTTTTGGGGCTTTTTCTTATATAGGCTCCTATGACTCCCCACCCTCATCCTGATTTTTCACATTTGCTGTCTGGTCACCCTACTTTCTCCACCTGAGGCAGGAAGTAGTATTCTCCTTTAGCAAGCATCAGGAATAGCATGTGGACTTTACACTGGTTACAACATTTTGAATATCTGCCTCATACTAGTATCTATACATCTCTGTCATTATGTATTGCTTTTCCAGCCGTCACTTTAAAGCACTTTACAAAGGTTTGTCAGTGTCAATATTGTCATATTATAGATGAGGAAAATGGGGCATGGAAAGATTAAATGACTTGTCCAAAGTCACACACCAAGAAAAGAGCAGAACTGGGACTAGAATCCATACTCCCAGTTCTGTACCCTAGCCAATTTCTCTCCTACACACACAAAGCTGAAAGCAGAACTACAACACAAGGGACTGAAACACCGATTTGCACCGCAGGTGCAGATAAGCTGAAGGAGATTTGAATTAAAGCCATGCTGTGGGGGGAAAAAGACCATAGTGTCATCCTGGACTGCTTTGACTCCCTTCTACTTACCTTGTGAGCTACTGTCTATGTGAACACAATATGCTTCTGAAATACCTCATTATATAATGTTGTATTCATAAGAATATTCTTTTTTCCAACAATTCTTTTCCCTGATGCTGTCTGTGGGAGTGGCCCTTCTGTCATGTGTCGTTAATGATAGTGAGGGCCAGGGTCAGATGATGTGTGGGGAATCCATTTTCAATGAAATGATGGGCCTGATCCCCCACTGAAAGCCTTATCCACTTCTAGCATTTAACATTTAAAACCCCTGGTCAGTTCTCCACTGATAAGCACTCCGGAGTCCTGAGGAACATCGCACCAGAAATGTTTTCATGTGGAAAAACAAGATAAACATCTATTTACATAACAATGAAATTAGCAAATCCCATGCAGTATATTGGCAAATGGCTGGCCCTCCAGTCCCAGTTATTGATTGCTTGCTTTGTTGGGGCTCAGAGCTGTTATTCACAAAAGAATACCCATCAGACAAATCCCATTAGATTTAGGAGTAGTCAGGCATCCACCAGGAGATGGCTTTCTTCAGCCTCTCTACCATTATCTTATAAAGTCCTCTACGCCTGCCAATCTACTGCCACCTGGTCCAGGTTCAGAAAAGTCAGCTCATCTTTGCTATTGCCTAGTCCTGTTCTGCAACGTCAGATCAACCAGCTCATCTTTTGCCAGGCTCAGGCTCACAAAATCAGCTCCACAGATGAGTCTCAATCCCTGGGATGGAAACCAAAGCAAGCAACACCCCTGTACAAAGCCCTGTTTGATCTAACAAGATCTTCTGCCACTACCAAATCAGAATCCACAACTTGTCAGGTTAGGGTGACCTACTTCTTCCAGGCTCTACCTTTCTTAATTTTCCCTGCCTTCTTTAAATACACCATTTAATATCATTTCTAAAACTAGCACAGAAACAGTAAAACACAAAACGCTGTACAGAACTATGCTAGGGCAAAATGATAGTTTATATAAATTAGGCCTGCCAGTACTTCTTTGTGCTACTGGGAGAGCAGAGAGCTTATTTTCCCTTTAAGCCTCCTCACTCTAGGGCTTACATTGGCAACCTCATCTCTCTTTCCTTTAGGGCCCCCACTCTTTCTCTGTTTTCCCCATCATCACAGCACTGCTTCCTTGTCCACCACAGTGGTTTAGGCATTCACTTCTACCGACCACTGCCAAAAATCCTTACACAGTTTTTGCCTCTAGGGGGAAGCTGGTGACTCTGCACTTACACAACAAAAAATTCTTAGCAGGGCTTGTATAATTGATATGTAGCTTATATAATAAATATGTAACAGATTTCAGTGCAGACAGAGCCGTATGCTTCGTACAGTGTTTAACACAGTGGCAGGTAATATATTCTTTGATGTCTTTGACCTTGGAGTTGACAAGATATGATGTAACTGTTGACCCAAGTAGGAATTGCAGATATAAGAACTATCACTATATCTGGGTGAGAAATGGTTTTTCCATCCCACAAATATTTTCAAAAGTTCAAAAAATATTATCACCCTGAATTGGGACAAAAAGTCAAAATCTATTATTTTAATAAATTCTTCATTTAATTCAGGTTTAAGATTAGCAGCCGTGTAAGTCTGTATCCGTAAATAAGGGGAGGAAGACTTGTGCCACAAGTCTTCCTCATCTTATTAATTTAATTCACAATTCTTATTTCATGATGGCTTATATCCGAGTCAAAATTAGAACCAGAAGCATTGCTTCCTCTTCCTCCTCTTTTCTTCTGTATAGAAAGATCTACTGAAGTCTAATGGCTACTGCAGAATAATGATACATCACTGAATTGGTCAGAATAATTTGATTTATAAAAAAGAGTGATCCTAAGTGGAATAATAGTCATAGAACAAGTGAGATCATGTTTGCCACATGCAGAAACTGTAAATGTAACTACCCCAATAAAAATATTCTCTCTTCACCAATCTTTCCCCATTGAAATCAATGTCCTTCCTCAATGTGTAATTATGTTTAAGGACCCAATGAACTCAGTGATAGCATGACTGGGCCTTAACTCCATTTTAAAAGAGTTTGGTTCGTGTACTCTGGCTAAGAAATCAACTAACACAAAGGAACTGAAGATGCTAATTTTTATTCTGTATTTGCACTCTGTTTTGTAGTATTCCACTCCAGTTATAGTACAGATCATCATGATTAAATCAGTCAGCAGTAGCTCAAAGCCACCACTGGTTATCTTTCTGCCCTGATAAGCAAGGATCTCCAAATATACAGGCTTTAGAACAAATTCGCCCTGGGTCACTTGCTTTGCTAGCAAGGACACTGCAGTATTTTTAACAATATGTTGTGTTTTGGGAGGTCAATGATTCTTGCCTGGGCATTTATTTTCTAACTATAACACCTAAGTATGTTTTAAAAAACACAAACCACCAGAGTCTGTTTTACATAGTGCTCGTAAATAACAAATTTCTTGCTGGAAACTAAAGTAGTATAATTTCCATGGATGAAACAGAAGAAAGGTCAAGCATTTTTGCTATTCAAGGAAATAAGTGCAGAATAACCAAAGATAATATTAAAGGAGACAGAGAGATATCTGTTTCTACATACTCTCATTACAAAACTCTATCCATCTAAATCCCTTTTTAATAGCTGTGTTGCAGACAAAATGAATGATGTTGAACTGTTTGTGGTTTCTTTTGTGAACTGTATGCTTTGGATTATGTGTCTAGGGCCATTATGTACAATTCAGTACCCCCTACCAAAAAAATCAAAGGTTGGAGGGAATTCCGTTACTGCAATTAAACTAAGTTTCAATCAGAATCATCCTGAGCATCTCAAAATCACCCCCAAGGAAGTATTGCTTTATGATCTTCTCTAAAATGTTACTTGAATAGAATGGAGTATCTCTCCCTATTTGACTCAAGCAAGTTCAAGTACCATGGAATCTTATACACCCTTTTCTCTTGGCCAAATCCAGCTGGGAGACTCTTCATAATGGAGCATACAGAATAGAATCTGAATTTTCCCAGGGCAAACCAAGACGAGTTGGGTGTATAATTAATAATGGGTAACTTAGTCCATGATTTTTGTCTTGATTTATTATCTAGAATTGTTCATGAGGAAAGTAATGGGACTTTTTCCCAATTGTTTTTGTTATTTGAAATTATTAGATAGAATTTCAGCCAAAAATAGGTTTTATAGTATGAGCATTAAAGATACAAAATTCGAGCTTATTTGACTGGATATATGTAATTCACATGGTATATTTCTGTCCTCAGATTGGATGAGAATAAAATTTAGAAGTGGATTTTTGGAGCAAATACTCATGCTTACGAACTTTAGCTTTCTGCAAACATATCTCATCATTCAACACAGGCTGCCCCTAGAATGCTGGGACCAACATGCTTCCTTTATTCTGTTTCTACCAGTAATGTCAAATAGCTCTTTGGCTCACAACACACTTGATTTTTAGTAGCCACCAATATACTGCCACATTTTTTGCACTCACAAATAAATGCAGTTTAATTTTACAGCATTTAGATGCCTTAATGACCAGACTGTGTTATAGATCACACAGATACCCAAGTATTAAAACTGCAACTCTCACCCACCAGATAACATTTACAAATAATGGTTGGGGTGACAATACAGGTACAATACCAGAAACTAAAGCTGAGCCCCCTTTAGAAATCTTGGCCTATGTATTTCAGCATTATTCAGCATTCTAAAGCTATTCTCTTTTCAGAGTCTCAGCACATACTTCTGTCATACCTATTCATCTACACGTAATATCTACACCTCCCTTCTTCTTCCCTGCCCATTAATTATGGAATCCCAGTGAGGACCCTAGGCTAAGATTTTCAAAAGCGAATTTGGGCACCTTACATTTTTGGGTGCCCAACTCGAGACACCTTCAAGGGCCTGATTTTTAGAGGCTAGGTGCCCAGTCTCAAGTTGGGCACCAAAACCCAGAAGTACCCAAATTCACTAGTCACTTTTGAAAATCTTGACCATAAGAACTAAGGCCCCATTCCTGTGGTTAAGTGTGTGTGGACAGAGACCCATCCTCATGGAGGTAGCTTTGGGAAATAGGCATAAACAATTATTAGTCCTTCCCTTATGCAATACAAATATTAAGCTTCCTTAGGAATGCTCCTGAAAGCAACATTAGTTTTGTTATCAGCCTCATTATGGATGGCCTTAGAGCATTACATGTGCTCTGATATAACGTGGAACAATTCTGCAGTATTATTGGTTCCTTTGCAGAGAATGTTTGCAAAGGCCAAATTCAAACGGACGTGACAATATACTGTATGAAGTAGCACATTTCAGAAGAAGAAGAATAAAGAAGGCGTCATGGTCCATATATTTGCTTCCCACCTTCCTGCTATGTCAGTATGGCCAACCCCAATCGTTCAAAGATCATGAGTCAGACCCTCAAAAAAAAAAGAGATTGGTTTAAAAATCATGAGATTCTTATAAAAGATTAAATCATGATTTCTAGTCCACCTTCTGTTTTTTCATCTCCCCTTGCCTTCTCCCGGTATGTGTGTGACTAGAACTGCCTACTCTTTCTGCCTGCTGCCTACTAGTACTGCCTACTCTTTCATATTTATTGAAGGGGAAATCATTTTGGCTTCTACTGCAGGAGCTTCACAATAATTCAAGTATCAGAGGGGTAGCTATGTTAGTCGGTATCCACAAAAACAACAAGGAGTCCAGTGGCATGCCCATATTAGCTTTAAGGTGTTAGCTTTAAGGTGCACCGGACTCCTCATTGTTTTTACAATAATGCAAAGAGCTCTTACCTTTATGCAATTATGGAGCACAGTCTGCATGTCCTACTCCCTATCGCTTGCCCTCCAAGGCCGTGGTAGTCACCTGCTCCCATAAATGACAGTCTGTGCAGCTCCATGAAGAACATTTTGCACCAGCGTGTGAAAAAGTCACTAGTCTCCCCTAAATGTGCCCTTCTCACTGTTTGTGGTGGGGACAAACCACATGAGGATCATTAAAGACTCGCTCACCGATGTGGAGCGTCACATGGAGCTGCACAAAACTTTACTCAATGAATGCTCCATGGTTTTTGTGGCCCTGCTATTGCCCCATATCCTGCTGCTCTCTGGCAGGAAGCCCTCATTCAGGACTGGGGGATGCAGATAATGGAATCTTGACTCTGCTTTGCTCCTGGTCAGAAGCAGCAGCAGTGCCCAGATCAGGGAGGAAAACCCTGTGGAAACGAGAAGAAGGTGCTGGTGGAAACTGAGCAACCTGGGCAGCCCTGCTCCAAGCGGCTGCCAGAGGAGGCAATGTACAGGAGGTGTATTGGAATGGCTCCCCAAAACGATGTGCACCCCTGGGCAGTGGGAAGAGGTGGGGAATGGAGAGCTGAGCCATGGCAGTGAGGTGAGCTGGGAAAGAGAAGAGAAGTTTACCTGACAGCCTGAGCCAGGCACCCAGAACTGACAGCGGGAGTCCGGCCGCTTGGGGCTGAAAAAAACAGTCCTCAGATTTGAGTGTTCTGTTGCGAGATCATGACTGAGGCTTAATTTTATTTAGCAATCGCATTTCTTGTGATACATTTGCGAGAGTTGGCATGTCTGCTATTTGTATTCTTGCCAAAATAATAGCTAGACATAATATTTTGATCTTGTGAAATGCTCCTTTGTTATGAGATATTTATAGTAACACTTTTCAACAAAAAGTTAATTAGCTGTCAATCATATCTATATCCATTTCCTGCTAGGCGGTAATAGTTTTTGATAGCCTTCACTTTTCTTTTCACAGTCAGGCTTTCCTTAGTCGGAAGAAACCAAGCCCATGGTGATTATTTTAATGTCCTTAATACCTATAGGTGTTGGATCTGTTAGTTTCTCCTTCAAGAACAAATGGGAACAAATATTTGATAATAGTCTTTTCAGTCTAGCAAAGAAAAGTGTAACATGATCCAATGGCTGGAAGATGAAGCCTGACAAATTCGGACTGGAAATAAGACATAAGTTTTAACTGTGAGGGTAATTAACCATCGGAATAATTTACCAAGGGTTGTGGTAGATTCTCCATCACTACAAGTTTTTAGAGCAAGAACTAAAATATATGCTCAAGGAATATTTTCCAGGGAAGTTCCCTGGGCAGTGCTACACAGGAGGTCAGACTAGATGATCACAATGGTCCCTTCTGGCCTTGGAATCTATGAAGATAATCAGATCTAAGTGTATAAACCTCTTCTGATAGATTCTGCTTGAGACTTGCTTTTCTAAAAGGGGAAATTCAAGAAACAAAAATGAATGATGAGTGAATTGCTTTGGATTTAACTTGTCAATAGGAACATTATGGATTGTTATTAGTCTATTATGAACATTTTAAAACCACTTTGTGGTTTAATCCAGCAAATGTGAACTCAGGAATTCTAAGACATCATCATGAAACGTTTGTGGGGAAATAACTCTGAGAATTGGTGGGGTTGTGGGGTCCTGGGCGTGGTGGTTAGGGTAGGGGAATCTCAAGAGGGGGTAGTCAGGGAACAAAACAGGGGGGCTTAGATGGGGGGCGGGGTTCTGTGGGGGGTGGTAAGGGTGGGTGGGTCTTGGGAGGGGGAAGTCAGGGAACAAAGAGCAGGGGGGCTTAAGCAAGGGGATGAGGTCCCGGGGGGGGTGGGGGTTAGGGTGGGGGGGTCTTGGGAGGGGGCAGTCAGGATTCAAATAGAAGGGGGTGGGGTCCTGGGGGGCAGTTAGAATATGGGGGTATCTCCAGAGGGGGCAATCAGAGGACACGGAGTGGGGCAGGATGGTTGGATGGGTCGGGGGTTCTGAGGGAAGTCAGGTGGTGAGAAGTGGGTGGGTGTCAGATACGGGGCTGAATGCCCTGATGAGCCGGAGGGACCAGAAGGACCCATGTGAGAGCACGGACGCTTTCTGGCGCTCCCCTGCCTGAGGGGCATGCCACATATGCTTGCTAGCACTCTGCTGCCTGAGGGATGCGCCACGGACGCTTGCTGGCGTTCCCCAGCCTGAGGGGTGCGCCACTGACTTGAGCCGTCACCCCCTCCTATGCTAATTCCCTAGTACCAGAAAGGGGTGGCCAAGGCCTTTCAGTGAGGCAGTAGCTCCCCACCACCCCCCAGTGGCTTGGCGGACCTACTGAACCTGTTACAACATGACAAAAATATCATCCGAACGTGCTCGTAATCACATTTTAAAATGTGCCTGAACAAATAAGGGAATGGTTCAGAAATATAGTCATTTCATTAAATATAGCAAAGAATTAGAAACCAATTAATTGCTTAGCTACGGAACTGTAAAGTGTGTTTCATTAGTTGAGATGTCACTAACCTACTGTGCCAACTGAATTTATAATTTGTGTAAATTCAAATGGGTTGTATCAAATTCAAGGCTCTTTCAAGTGGATTAAGAAGAAGTGTTATGTTAAGATGACAAGCTTAAAGCTTAAAATCATCTTTAAAAAAAGAGTTTGCACAATTTGCACGTCAAACAGATGGATGTGCACAGAATCAATTTACTTCAGTGGCCTATGATCAAAAATTTTGGGGGAGGAAGAAAGAATGAGCCTCTAGAAAATGTTTGCTCCTTTTCTAATGAGAATTGGAGACATTTGAGTACATAGATGAAAGCATTTTCCCCTCCTCTTTAATAATAGCCCTGGATTCAGAAATTAAGCACTGCAGGAAGAAAGACCCTGTACAGAAGAGCACATCCCTGAACAGTCTAAGCTTTGAAATAAGTAGACACTCCTTATACAGCAAGTGAATATGTTGCTAGTCTGGGAGCAGACGAGTTGGAGCAGCTAAGTTAAATTTCCTACAAAATCAAGGATCACAGCTTAAAGGTATTCCTGTCGATCTCAATCCATTAATGTTCAGCTGAGAATCACGTCCCTTTCCATCTGAGGCCAAAACAGCCACCTACATTTTGTCTCTGCTTTATATATTGAGATCATTCTGGATAGCAAATCTTTCATGGTGGTTAAAAAGAAGAATCAGAACCCAGCACTGACATTTCATGTGCAATCTTCCATTCCGCACCTTTCCCCTTTTCTTATGCTAGATCCAAAGAAAGAAAGAAGTTAAAAAATCAAAAGCACTGAATTTGACAGATGCAGTGAAAATGACAAATTAGGAGGGAAGTCCTGCCTGGTGCTAAGAGCTCTTATCTATTACTGAAGTCACCAGGAATTGAGGCTGTTCAGTGCTTGTCAGGATTAAAATCAGATGGGATCAGTCATTCAAACATTGGACTCAATACAATGGTGGCCTGCACAGCAGAAAATAAACTTCAAGAGATTGTGAAGGTATGTTCGTCAATTAAAAACATCTTTCCTTTTGCCCTCCCAGTTCCCTAAAGTCCTGATATGTGCAACGGATAGCTGCTTCCTCACCAAAATAGGGTTTTCTCCATCACAGTCACAGACTTGCTTGTTATTGTAGGATAATTAGGACCAAGTTGCACACACTGGTTTATTATTATCCTTGTTAAGGACATCTTGGCTGTATGCCATATGCATTAGTATATTACAGAAAGCCATTGGGGCCTAGTGAGAATCTGGTATCCCCTGTTAACCCACACAAAATTCTCTGTAACTCACACACTCTAGGGGCACCCACCTTTACCCAGTTCCTGGTGCTCAGGGGTAACCTTGCGTGTTTGTAGGACCTTTTACCAGTGAAAGAGCCTCACACAGTAATATCCTTATCCTCTGTTTATTAACAATCACAAAAAAACAGAATTCACACATTACACATACAGTGCTCACCACTCCCAATAAGACAGATGAACTTTCCTTGATGCCCAGTCAGGATCAGGTCCGTCAGGCGGAATTCCAGTTTCTGCACAGTGTCATTGGCAAAGTGCTGAGGTCTGGAAGCTCTGATCGCTGGGGCTGTGTCTTGGAGTTGGTTCCTGAAGAACTTCCTTTTGGACCCCAGTTCATATAGTGAAATTTGAGTCCTTTTTAGCTATACCTTCAACCAATTATTATACTAACTTGTTACGCTTTGTTAGGATTGGTTAGTAAAATTACATTCTCTAACCAATCCTACCCTGCCACCTTAATTAATTCACACCTAGCAAAATTAATTATGTAACAGACAGAAACAATTAAAGAACCAGACAGAGACCATACAGATAAATGATAGGGGATTGGGGACCATAATGACAAAACAATAAAGAAATGAGAACATAAAAACATAAGAATGGCTGTACTTGGTCAGACCAAAGATCCATCGAGCCCAGTATCCTGTCTACCGACAGTGGCCAATGCCAAGTGCCTGATCAAGGTACCAATCAATGATTTCACAACCACAACTATTGATAAGCAATTTCTTGACAGACAGACAGAATGCGATCAAACTTCTATTCTTTTTAGCTGCACTGAATCACCCAATAATCCACACGGTACACATTCCACAGCAGAGCAGTTTGAAACAATATGAGGGTGCATAATAAAAGCCAAGATCAATAAATGAAGGGGTAAAACAGGAAAGGAAATCAAGTATGACTATTAGCATGTGATACTAACACCTTTCAGAGTTGTGTTTAATGATTCAAATTGCTAAATCTTTTCAAATAATATAGTTGTTTTAGCATAGTTGCCATAAGAAATTTTTAAATAGGGGTTTGACATGTCATTCATTGTTTAAATATGAATCCCTCGGGGATTGAACAGTGCTTGCCCATTAGATTAGAAACCACTGATCCTTTCATTTATGGAGTGCTGGGTTCAAATCCTTGCTTCAATCCAACGTGGAAAAAAAGTTTGTTGGTCGCAGGCTAATGAAAGCTGCAAAGTCACCACAGATTCATGTTCTCTGTTTAGTTAAGTATGGTGCACTGGTAAAACTAGTGGCTGAGGGGTGGTTTTGCAGACCTGAGTACTATGAAATGTGAATGTGTTTCCTCTTGATTATGTTGAGAGAGGAACCTTTCCCCTTTAAAAAACAAAAGGAAAACCAAATAGCAAGGAAAGGCAGATTTGTCATCCTTTTTCATTAAACTAAATTACTGAACATAAATACATTATACATCGCATCAAAGAAGCAGGTAGTCCTCTTGCAACTGTGCCATGCTGGTGAGTGGGAGGAGTGATATGCCTTAGAACATGCTGGGATGTGATGGGTTGGATCATAGAAACCCCCTTGGGGCTGCCAACTGATGTGCCAAGACTACTTCTGCCTGGCAGCTTGGGACTTCAGAGCCCTGCCTGGTTTGAGTCAGACTTGCTACCCTGCTACAAACCCAGATCCAAGTCTGAACCACATTCCCTAACAGCTGTAGGCTCAATTTAAAACAGGTTAAGAATGTCTTTAACACTCTAATGCTCAACTCCCAATGGGTTCCAAACCACAAATAAATCCGTTTTACCCTGTATAAAACTTATAAAGGGTAAACTGATAGATTTTTCGCCCTCTATAACACTGATACAGAGATATGCACAGCTGTTTGCGCCCCCCCCCCCCCCCGGTACTAATACATACTCCATGTTAATTAATAAGTAAAAGTGATTTTATTAAATATAGAAACTAGGATTTAAGTGGTTCCTAGTAGTAACAGACAGAACAAGGTGAATTACCAAGTAAATTAAAATAAAACACACAAATCTCTTTCTAATATACCGTATATTCCGGCGTATAAGACGACTTTTTAACCCCGGAAAATATTCTCAAAATTAGGGGGTCGTCTTATACGCCGGGTATGAGAGTCTGACGGTTTTGAAAATGGCGGCGGCTGCTCCTGTGGGAGGAGGGGAAGCGAGTCCGGGCGGGGGGAGTGGAGGAGGCCGAGGAGAAGGCCGAGGAGCTGCCGCCCGGTCCCTGCGGCTTCCGCACCTTCCGGACCCTGAGCACCGGACAGCTGGAGCTGGGCCGGCTGCAGGTGGCCCGGTGGGCGGGGCAGCGCTTCCCCCCCCCGAGCCAACCCGCAGGTGTCTGGGGCCGGTGGGGAACGGGAGCAGCTCGGGCCCCGGGGCGCCCCAGGAGGACAGGCGCGCAGCGATCCCTCAGGCCGCCCGGCGGAGCCTGAACCGAGGCTGGGGGAGCCGGGCCGGCTCCCCGCAGCTCCACTGGGAGCGCCCGCCCGCGCGGCGGGGACGGGGGAGCGGCGCGCTCCCAGCAGCCCACCCGCATGGCGGGGACGGGAGAGCGGTGCGCCCCCAGCAGCCCGCCCGCGGCGGGGACGGGAGAGCGGCGTGCCCCCAGCAGCCCGCCCGCGGCAGGGACGGGAGAGCGGGGCGCACGCGCTTTATGTGTGGGGTGGTTTTTTGTTTTTTTTTGTAATCCGGCTTTTTTACTGCAAAAATTGGGGGGTCGTCTTATACGCCCCATCGTCCAATACGCCGGAACATACGGTAGTAATAAAACTGAATACCTATAAAACCTCATCCTCAGTGGTGTTCCAATAAGTTTCCTTTTACAGACTAGTCTCCCACTAGTCTGGGTCCAGCAATCACTCACACCCCCTGTAGTTACGGTCCTTTTTTCCAGTTTCTTTCAGATATTCTTGGGTATGGAGAGGCTAACTCTTGAGTCGGCTGAAGACAAAATGGAGGGGTCTCCCAGGGATTTAAATAGACTTTCTCTTGTGGGTGGAGACCCCTCCCTCCCACTGTGTAAAATCCAACTAAAAATGGAGATTTGGAGTCACATGGGCAAGTCACATGTCCATCCATGACTCAGAATTTACAGGTAGCAGCCATTGTTCACATGCTACATTTAACATCCTCAGGTAGACTTCTTATGTGGATTGGAGCCTCCCAAGTTCTATTGTCTGTTAAGTGCTTCTTGATTGTGTACTTAACTTGCACATTCCCTTTTCAAGAAGCTGACCAAATGCTTTTACTAAGGCTACTTAGAAATCAAGCAAGTACACAGCCAATATTCATAACTTCAACTATAAAAATGATACATGTATACAAATAGGAGGAATAGATTCAGTAAATCATAACCTTTACAGAGATATGTTACATGGCATAGGTAGCATAAAACATATTCCAGTTATGTCATATATACATTTATAAGCATATTTCCATGAAGCCTTATGGGGTGCACGGTCACAGATGCTTTCTGTTAACTGCAGTCACAGAGGTGGAGCCCATATTCTCCCAGTGCTGCATGGAGGCCGGAACAAGACACCTCTTGGGCCACGGGCAATGTGGGTAGTGTTATAGGTCCTGGTTTGTGCTACATAGCAGTGGGAGCCAGATTAGCATGTCCCATGTGTGACTGGGTGGGAAGGAGCAGAAATCAGGCTGAGTCCTCTCTCTCTCGCTCTAGTCTAGTGCACTCATTGAGGAAGGCATCATGTAAAAAAAATTAGGAGAAGAAGAAAAATCTAGTGGGCCAGATTCGGCTCCCATTTACACTGCTATAGATTCCAACTATGTCCATTCACATACGTGGAGTTATTCTAGATTTACCTGGTGTAAGAAAGAAGAGTCTAACACACTCTCTTTGTCAAGCTAAAGCTGAGTGGGTTGTGTGGTCTGATGGTTTTCCCTTCCAATTGCTGGTTTTAATTAATTAGCTAGCACCACTGCTAAATAATGTAACAGAATGGAAGTGGACAGATTTTTGCTACAGGACAACATTTATTTTAGTAAGAAGCCACACTATTAAATTTGATTTGGTTGACTAAGTAAAGTTAAGCAACAATCATTGCAAAAGAGAATGAAGAAGTCACTGAAAAAAAACCCACTCATGAAAATGAATGATGACTCGTTTAAGAGCTAGAGGTGTAGTGGGAAAGAGACTGCTAGGCCAGCATCAAAAGTGGGAGGCTATTTATCGTAGTAATAATCATTATTTAAATCTCCATAGCACCTTCCATCCAGGGAGTTTGCATTTTGTAAATATTAATTTAATGCTTTTGTGAGCACCATCACAATTTGAACTTTTCTTTACTATCCATGCAGAGCGACCCACTAATAGACTCAAGTATTTACACATAACAGTTCTCCTGGGATATTAAGGGCCAGATCCTGAGCTGGTGTAAATTGGCATAGCTCCTTTGAAGCCCATTTCTACTAACTAAGGATTTAACCCTTAAAATTAGACAGTGGTAAAAATCAGTAAAGATACTGGAGGGAACAATCTTACAATGGGCAGGTAGATGGATTAGATGATACAGCTCGTTCTTCTGTAACAATTCCACCTTATTATCTTTACAGAAGCCCTTATTGGGAAGGTATGACACCGAATGGTTAAGTGATTGAGACAAAGTAGCTCGGAGTCAAAACTTTAGCTAGTTTTTTTAAAGTAAAGGACATCACCCAAACAATTTTCAACATTTTTTGAAATTTCATTTTTTTCTTAACTATCTCTGATTAGAAGCAAGACATAATCCCTGAAGTCCAGAGCATTTATTTTTATGGGATTACAGAGACTGATGGGAAAAGAACTTGCAAGTCATTGGAATTTTTGTGTGTGAGAGTTTTTGCCAGAACCTTTTTTCCTGTTTCTTCCATAAGAAAATGATCATGCAATAAGAGGAAATTTGCACAAGACTGAATATAACTGGATATTTATCTATAAATAGCTATCTATGTTTAGAAAATAATACTGGCTGCTCACTTAACTAACAAAAGTAGGTGGATATTCGCATTTGAGAAGATTTTCTTTTAATGCTGATGGACAGATATAAATGAAATCCAAATTGCATATATGAGTGGACAGGTAACTCAATTTTCTCTGTTGTAATTTCAGTAGGAACAAAGAGGCATTCAGTAATAAATAAAAAAGCAGAGCATCAAAATTGCTTAGTCTAAATTTTCAGCTATGATGATTATGTTCACACCTTAAAAACAGAGAGGTTAGATGAAAACATAAAATACACTTTCTGGAAGGTTGTAGCATAACATTACTGTATTTCTTAAAATCCAGACCCGTAGCACATGAGAATCAGAAATAGAGAGAAAGAAAGCAGGCTGCTCCCTATGGCAGAGAGGCACAACTCAACCCACCTTTCTCCAGGATGGCTTTTTGCAGACTGGTTGCTGAAAGATGCAGATCGTGTGCTTCCCTATAGAGACCTCTACCTTGCAAGCAGGACCACAATATTCTCATATAATTTAGAGCGATAACATATAATTTTTCAATACACCACAACTGTTAGGCACACAGTTACCTGAATTGCATGCACAAATGGAATAGGTGTATATTTTGGCATGTAAACTTGCTGTGCCCGGTACTGAAAGCTTGCTTGCACATTGTAGGCCGCCCAAGTTACTCTAACTTTTTTGTACTCGTACATTCAGTTGATCCTATTTTGTATCTCAGTTATTTAATATTGTGTTAATTTTTTGCTGCCAATTTACAATCAAGCCATCCCATTCATCATGGCCTGCCACACCTAACACCAGAAATGGAGGTCGATGTCTTCTGTTGCATGGTTGCTACCTTGGGTTGCAAAAATGCTCATGCCGGGGGTGGGGTGGGGGGAGGATCTTTGGAACACATTTCTAGTCCAACGCGTAAATGTTCCTCCATAGTATGTAGTAGTGTTCTTATATTCTTATTGCGCAACTGCATTCTAACTGCCAATAGACTCCCACTGAGACTGTTCCCTGAATGACCCTATATAATCTTCATGGGTGGATGGCCATGGGGATGTTGCAGTGTTGTAGGGCAAACGTCCATAATTATGAGACTCACACCCCTTAACCACTATACTCTGCCTTAGAAAACCCTTCTGTGATTCTTATTGTAGAGGCCTGGCAAAGTGAGTTATATAGGGAAGTAGGCTTGGATTGGAGAAAGTCTGGCCCATCATTCCAATGCTTTAGGTGAGCTTTTGCACTGATGCTTAAATTGAATGTTCTTGCTGAATTCACCCTCTCCTCCACCCCAAATGCAGTTGCCTTTACATCAGTTTTGTGGCATTTTCAGAGCTTTGTTATAGTCATCTCCCAACTAGATAAAAGTGGCCCAAATTATTATGTAGATTTGAGCCGATCATTGCTTTACTCCATGCTAGAAGCCAGCATATGAGCTTCTGTGTAGCCACAAATCTTTGCCTTTGCTCCTTTCCCCTTTTATTTCATCTTGATATTAACTGCACCTCACAGATTTGCTACAATATGAAAAGGAAAGTAAGAAGGGTTTGCTGTGCATTTTAGGGAAAAATGGATTCACACCATGGGCATAGCTTTCAGGGGGAGGGGGCAAGAGGGTGTTGACCCCCAAACTGCAAGCCTCAGGCAGGTGTGGAATTTATCCCTCCTGCACACACATAGCCACACTGACCTGACTAGAGCTGCCCCCCACCCAATATAGGAGTCAAACTATGCATATAATTTACACTACATTTAGCTTGATATTTTTCTGCATGATACTGTTGTCTTTTGGTGATATAATAGCTAGCCTGAAATTTACAATAGCTGTAATGATCACATTACAGCCCCGGGGCATCGCAGCAAAGAAACAACAATCTGCAAAGCTGAATCAAGTCAATTCCATCACATTTTAGAACTGCTGTATGGGCCTTTATTATCACTAAATGAAATCTGGTAAGCTTGATAGAAACCAATTTCCAGCTGAGACAAGTTTATCACTGTTCATTGAAAGGGAGGATCCCTGTCAGCCTAGCTAATCCATATAGATTATAACAGTGGTTCTCAAACTTTTTGTAGTGGTGACCCCTTTCCCACAGCGAGCCTCAAAGCGCGACCCCCCCGAGGGGTCAGGTGGAGGGGGGGCGTGCCTGGAGCCCAATGCGGAAGGAGCCAAGCTGGGGGGGGCAGCAGCCGGGCAGCAGGGGCTCGCGACACCCACAGAACTGGCTCGCGACCCCCAGAGGGGTCCCGACCCCCACTTTGAGAACCAATGGATTATAAGGTCCTGGTGTGAATCCTGGTTGCATTTATATTCAGGATATGTGCTGTTCAACATTCCTTCCTTCCAGCTGGAAGTGTCTCTTAATTGGTGAAGTTTGATCTTGTACAAACTACAACAAGAATTCTTAATCAAGCACTTTACTCTGTAATCAGCTGATGAGTGCTTTATGTGGTCCCCCCCTGTGCCCAATCCCTAGAAAATATGGGTCTGTTACAGCTCCTGGCTTGAGAGCCTGGCTCTTGACTCAAAGTCTAGAGACTGATATTCTGTTTCTGGTCCTGGAGGTCCCAGGAGCTGGCTGCCTTGAGGCTGCTCTTTCAGCTGATGTTGGCTATCCTGAAAAATTTGAACCTCCCACATGGTTAGGAAGTGAAAGTAAAGTTTGGGTGATATTGTGAGGTACTGGGGCACAATCCGGACTAATGGCGGGGGGAGGAAGGAGGGACTGTGTCAACCCTGTCCTGAAACCTTGGTGCCTTACAATGCATTGCTGTATTAGTTCCCATCTGGGCCTCTCACAGCCAGCCTTCCAGCACGCAACACACCCCCTGTGTGTGAGCAACTACAGCCTACTAGCTATACCTTGGCTTTCACCAGCCTTGGTTATACTGCAAGAGGACCCCAACACACCCTCTAGTCCTGTATCTTCCCCCAGATATGTCTGTCCTGTACTACCCATCCCTCTTCTGGACAGTACAGCTATATTAAGCCCATTATTCCTTTAATATGCCATTTTATTACCTTAAATAGTTACTCAGACACTTCAATTTAAACACGTGTGATTAGATAAAACCGTAAAACAAGTTTATTAACTACAAAGAGAGAGATTTTAAGTGAGTATAAGTAATGAGGCATAAAAGTCAGAAATGATTACAAGAAAAATAAAAATAAAGCACTTACAAGTATCTATTTAAGAAACTATCTTACGTGCAAAGCAAACTTTCTTGCCACATGCTCCAGCAGATTACTGACCAAAGTCTCTGGTCGGGATCTCTCCCCCAGAGTCCAACAGATATTTCCTTTTGTCTTCTCAGGTGTGGAGGAGGGCAGTGAGAGAGAAGGGCATGTCTTGGTGTGTTCTTTTTTTATAGTTCTGTCCCTGCTTTGAGAAGAATTCCAGGCTGGGAACAAGAAGACAGGCAGTCTAGTGAAGAAAGGAAACTCCATGCTTTTTCTGTGCTAAGATGTAGAGTCCCTGCCTCCTTCCTTGCTGAAGGATGGCCACTTAGCAGCTAATGGTCCATCAGCCTTGTTGACACCTGGCTGAGCTTGCCCTTTGTCTCTGAGGAACTGGTTTAGCCACTCCCCAGACTTCACTGAGAAACATACTTCAGTCATGATTTCAGCGTATATTCATAACTGTGCACATAATGTTGCTATGTACATTTTGCCATGATATTACTGATCAGCAAGTTATGAATTTTTAAATGATGTCTCGCAATGCATATCTTGTACAAAATTCATTACGATAGTGGGTAGGGTGTGAACACAAGTGTATATTCTGTCACAGTAATATCAGTTTAATACATGACATATTCATTATCTAGGGACTATAGGCCTAGCTTGTGGATCAGATTCTTCTGTCCAGCTGTTAAAAATCAAGATTAACTGCACTGATGTCACTGGAGTCACACCATTCTAAGATGGATCTGAGTTTGAGAAGACTCAAGGTCTATATATCTGTTAGCTACAGGGATGGCGGGCGGAGGGGCTGGATGAGTTAACTGCCCATCTCCATCCATGTCTGTGTTACATGCATTCAAACTAATTAATTACAAAGTGGTATTCGGTGATGGATTAACCTTTGGTCAATACTAAATATGTGGTAGGTCAGCTCCACCTAATGAAAATTAATAAACAAAATTTGACAACCCCTGCCTCTAGCCTAAAGTACGGGTGTTGAGTTTAGCAAACATACACAATGTTAAGTCTACGCAAGACTGTACTGGAAGTAGTGAGCAAGAGATTGCAGAGCATCCAATGGGCCATAAAGAAACTATAAGTCACAACAAAACAAGAATGGAAAAATCGGTATGACCCTTTTCTCTCTTTCAAACATATTTTCATAAAACTACCAATATATTTTATATTATTTACATAATGCTAATGTGTATATATATTTTAGCATTAAAGGGACATGGAAAATAAGTTTCTTTTGTGGCTACAGAACCTGCAGGAGGAGACATAAACTAACAGGACAGAAGTGTGGTAAAGAGAGAATGGCAGGTTGCAGTGCTGACAGCATTTTCAAAGGTCTCCAAACTGTACAATTACATAAAGTGAGGTGGGCATAAGAGGAGGAGCTTAGTAAATTATAGCCCCAAACCTTTATACGTGGATGGTTTAACACAGGGGTCTCAAACTCAAATGACCATGAGGGCCACATGAGGACTAGTGCACTGGCCCGAGGGCCGCACCACTGACACACACACACACCCTCGCTGCCCCGGCTCTGCCCCCACTCCACCCCTTCCATGAGGACTAGTGCACTGGCCCGAGGGCCGCACCACTGACACACACCCTGCCCTCGCTGCCCCGGCTCCGCCCTCACTCCACCCCTTCCAAGAGGTCCCACCCCTGCCCCACCTCCTCCTCTGAGCACGCAGCTCCCCATTCCCTCCTGGAAAGCGCTAGGCACCACCAACAGCTGTTTGGCAAACAAAGCAAGAGCAATATAGGAAGTCCAGAGCTAGAAACACGCGCGGCCCAGCCAGGCAGCAGAGAAGCCTCCACTTCTGGCCCCTCCGTCCTGCAAACTGCTATGGGGGGACCGGGGTGGGTGGGGGGGGGGCGCCAGGAAACTTGGCGGGCCGCAGGGAAGGGCTTTGCGGGCCGCATGTGGCCCCCGGGCCGCATGTTTGAGACCCCTGGTTTAACAAATAAACAGGAAAGTGGAAGACTCTGATGGGGTAGAGAGAATTATGGGAATGCAAAGTGAGTGGGAATGAAAGGAAGAAAGCAAATGCTGTGAAGTGTAATTCATGACAGTCTTTTTTTGTTATAGTATTTATCTCCCACTGCAGTATTTATGTACTCACTTCACTTGATGGCTTTTTCATAAGTATTTTGAATTTGAAAGATGAAGAATCTGTGCTATTTGGAGAGTTTGTTCAAGACCAGTTTCACGGCTGAGCACAGCTGCCTCTGAGTAGGAATGTTTTTACTAGTTACATACTGAACAAATTGACAATGGAACAGCATGTATATAGATTATGCAAGCAAATATATTCCAGCATGACACTATTGAAAATCTTATTTATTCATCTATTAAATCAGGTTGGAACTTTTTCAACCAAACATTTTTTCATTGAAAAATGTTAAATTGTCAAAACCAAATCTTTTCATGGGAAAGAATTGGTTTCCACAAATTTCTTGACTTAAAAAAAATTAGTTTTTCTGGTTTGAAATGACTTTTCTTTTTAAAATTTTAGTTAATTATAGTTTAAAAATTGAAATCAACTGAAATGTTTCAGAATAATCAAAATACAATGTTTTGATTGAAGAGAACCCAATTTTTTTCTTTGTTTGTTCTTGAAATTTTTTGAGATTTTAACTATTGGCACCAATTTAGGACAGGTTAATTTTTTCAAAATCTTGAAAAATGTTTTCAGGACAGGAAAATATTTCTGGGCCAGCTCATCCTCTCTCTTTCTCTCTCTCCCTCTAGCTAACCTCAAGCATTCCAAAATCATGGATGAGGCCTTACAAAATCATGAGACTGGCTTAAAAATGATCAATTTTTTTAAAAAAAAATTAAAATGTCGGGTCCTCTTTATTTCCCTTCTGATTTCCAAGCCATCAGGGTGCACTTGGTTCATGTTTTCAAGCTTATCTGTGCAAGCCAAAGCTCAGAAATAGAGCTTTACTGAAACCAACAATTCCATTTTACAATAACTATCAAGAATTTGACATTTTGTTGCATATTGGAGGAAAATGAAATCTTTTTTAATGTTTTTTGCAAAATATTTTGGTATCATATCAAAAAGACTAGGTGTTTTATTTGAGTCTCAGTCTCCCTCTCTTTCTGGAAGTAATGGAAAAATCTGTCCTGAGCCTCAGAAACCATCCAATCGAAAACTTTGTTGAAATCGGTATATTTCTGCTTAATGTTTTGGCTTTGATGAAACAGCACTTTTGACAAAAAAAAAGGCTTTGTTGATAATACGCCAACCAGCTCCACTCAGAATAGAACCTACGCTGTCTGAGACTGGGCTAAACTCCCAGTCCGTTGCCCTTCGCTGTGATTTAAATAGTGATATGATGTCACTGCAAAATCCTGGCCATCCAATCAAAATATAACTTGAGAAAATGAGGACTTGGAGCTAAATTGAGCCTTTGCTCAGTGTTCTGAGTGGTAGTGGAGCACGTAGCTGTTCTTCTCTGTGGGGAGTGCTGGGTGGGGGACAATAATTCACAGAGCCAAATTTCTCCCTAGGCCTCTCGTACTCCCAGTGAAGAGTAATTTACTTCAGCACTTTATCCCCACTTTAGTGCTTTATCCCCAGCACTAATGAAGAGAGGGGAGTACTGGGTGTGCAGACTCTCTCTCCCCCAGATCCTAAGGCATATGATCATGGGAACCCAAATGTGGAGACCCACAGGGACTGAGACGGGTCTTGCTTCCCTGAATGCATATGTTAAGACCAGACACAATCTGGCTCTTTATTCTGAAATAGTGGTAGGTGTGCCATTGCACTCACAATAATGACAGTGTGCACAAATCAGGTACTGGTGCATGTGAACACAAATGACTATTGTGCAATCAAGCAGTAGAGCCCTTTATAGGGAAGAGATAGGAATCTGCTGTAGTGAACACAAAGAGGATATTCATAATATTGACACTATGATGAGGTATACCAGCCCCACACCAGTAAGGGGTCAAGCAGCTGGTCTGGACATAGGTGGCCGACCCCACTACACCGGCAAAACATGCATAGTTGGAGGAGTGCAAAAGAACAGGCTATGTGAGTAGGGCAGCTGATAGTGGAGGTAAACTGACCTACATTTTTATTAGGTTTCAGTTTAGTTAGATAAGTCTTTTTGCAGCAAAGCCAGGGCTAGCAGTCTTAACACTGTATTATAGTCTCTAGAATCAGGTAACTACCTGCTTTCCTTTTACCCTGATTTTCTGTGTGTAAATTAGATAAAACATTTAATCCTTGCAATAGCTGCAGTTCTTTTTTAAAGCTGCACATTTTAAAGAATTTCCCTGTAATTGACCTTTCTTAAAAAATGCATCTGAGGGACCACTTTGATTAGCTTTCACATATATAATTCAACAGTTTCAGAGACCAAGTTTTTTTTAACAGCAAAATAGTTTTTCTATTTAGTTCAGTGTACTATTTGGTATGATCTAATGGGTCTAAATTTGGTTTTTCTCTAAATAAACCTCAGTGCAATTTAGAGAGACTGCAAAATTAACTTGATGTAGCAGTTCTATGCTCTGTAGAAGGAAGCCAAAAGCAAAGATGTTTTAGATTACCAAATCAGGTGGAAGTGACTTTTCCTTCAAGGATTTATCTACCATGCACAGACTTATTTCTCAGAAAAAACGGGCTCTAAAAATAGACTGGGGTATAGCGGATCCAGTCTATACATTCCCTGCTCTCCTCCATGGAAGACTGAGACACAGCAGAATGATTTGGTTGCTGTGAGCACTCAAGCAACTCTGATAAATTGTAACAATTCAACAATACCAGCATAAGTGGAGTTGTGGGTTAAGAAGAGATATAGCACAATGATGTGAAGATAAAGCCATTGCAGGTATTCAGCTTAATAGAAAGTTAATTAGGCTGTGGGTGAACAGAGATAGAAAGTATGGAAGTTCAGTTGGATGGTGAAGGGGTTGTCACTGGGTGAAAGGACAGTATACATGCTGAATTCTAATCTGGAGTGAATAGCATGGATTTTATTTCTCTGCTATGTTGCCTTTGCTATGACATAGCTAGGAAAAATGGTTAATATCTAATCAATGGAAAGAGTAATGGATTTTCCCATAGACAAACAAAAGTGAAACCACATCTTTTAATTCCAACCCTAAGATATAATTGCTTTTTCATGTCTGCAACTTCCATATCCCATCCCCCTTCACCATACCAACTGCTGGTTAGCTTCAATCCACCCAGAAGTTACTCAGTTACACATATCCTGGTGAGCTCTGAAGATGAGCCAAAGTGATGAGCAGAATATAACGTTTCAATCTGCAAGCACCCTTAACTCTTCAATATCACCTCTGGGTGGTGTATTAACTGGCAAAAACAAGCTTCAAATATAGACAATGCCTAGCTCCTGACAAATCCGACAGTCCAGCCTCCTGGTTTTGACCTTCCCTGTCATCGTTAGGTGACGCTCAACTGCTTTGGATGTGGACTGATGAGATGTGCTGCTAATGACTAAGAGGTCTTGTAATTTCCCCCTTTGCTGCTGTGGCCAGTTAGTAGATACATTCTATACACTTGCAGGCTGCACCCATCAGCAAGGGCTACTTGGTTCCCTCGAGGACTTGCACTTTGCCTTTCCCTCAGCTACTGAATGGTTAAGAAACTTAGACTAATACACTTGACTGACTGGCTGTGTAGATACAATCATAATATCTATATATATAAAAGTCAAGTGGTGTATGTATGAGTGTATGTATGTACGTATGACTGCGAAGTCCTCCCGCACCGTTTGAGCCAGAGACTTGAATTTTGGTACAGTGAGGGGTCTTGGGGTCTAGATGCTGGTAAGGGTCGAAAAATTTTCGGATCTCACCTCTGACGCCCCCCAGGGGTGAAAGTCTTTCAGGGCCAATCACATCAGCTTGGCAGTTAGGTGGTGATGATGTCATAATACCCCCCTCCAACAGACACCTCACTCGCTCAGCTCACCCCTCCCTCCTCCAACGGAACCCCGGAGATCCCTCAGTTCTCTGCCCCTCCCACCTCCCCAATGGAACCCCGGAGATCCCTCAGTTCTCTGCCCCTCCCACCTCCCCAACGGAACCCCGGACTACATCAGCTCTGTGCCCCCCCCACCTGCGAAGGTCCCCGGAATCCCTCGGCTCTGGGCCCCCTCCCCTCCTGCGACGGATCTGAGTTGGGTTTGGTGGGACGGTAAGTGAGGTGGGGGTGTCGGATTCGGTCGGGGGGGTGAGGTGGGGGTTTCGGGTTTGCTTCGGGGGGTGGGAAGGTGTCGGGGTGGGTGAGGGGTGAGGGGTGGGTGTTGGGGTTGGTCAGGGGGTGTCAGCTGTCTGCCACCTCCCCACCTCCGACTGACCCGAGCAGGCGCCGGGCACTTATGCTAGTACATATATAAAACTCCTTCTGAAGCCACTGGGAGCTGAGCGCACAGAGCACCTCATAGGAATTCCCAGTACCTTGCAAGATCCAACCCTACATGCCTAGAGAGAGACACAGACAGGATAAGTACTCAGAACTAGAGTCAAATCAGATCTATTTTAGACTAGGGGTTAGTTTGGTTTCAGTAATGAACAACGTCTATAGAGTAACATTCCATATGTACTAAGCACTCAGAACTTACTCTTCTGAGGTTTTGGCCTAAAATAGAAGAAATACAGGGCTAGTAATTGAACTTATGAAATTTCCTCCACAGTAAATGGAAGAAATCTCTCAAGAGCAACTATATTCATAAGATTTCTGCCATCTGGGGTAACACCCAAACTGGATCCATACAAGAGGCTCCCTCCAGTTTTGGATCTGACACAGGCCAAATTAGGGTGGTTTCAAATTTGAGATTTCAGTTTCAGCTACTCATGTTCACCTAGTAATTAAGAATGAGCACATCCTGTCTTGACTGCAGTAAAATTGTACTTACTTTAGGTGTAGCATCTTTCATACAAACTGCAACCCAAAAGCTTTCACGGAGTTGAATAATCCAATTGTGTAATTAAATAACAGAGGACTGAAGAAATCATGAAATGCAAGCAAAAGAAGAAAGAGATGTAAACCGGTAGTAACATACTGGATGACTGATCCAGACAGCTTTAAGAGAACAGGGCTCTTGAACTAACTGAGACAATAGAAAAATTGTGTTGATGGAAACACAACAGGAACAGATGTTCCACTGAAAATCAGAGAAAGATGTTCTGATGTTTATCCATCATACTATTAAATTGAAAGGGATGTTTGTGAATCTGTGAAAAGTATTTTGCTAGAGAAGTGCTGGGAGAACTACAACATTGCATCTAGAGAGCAGAATATTCCAGAACATTACTTCATAGAATCATAGGGCTCCAAGGGACTTCAAGAAGTCATCGAGTCCAGCCCCCTGTTCTGAGGCAGGACCAAGTAAACCTTGACCATCCCTGACAAGTGTCCAATCTTGTTTTTCAACTTCCTTTCTAAGGAAAAGTTTTCTGGGCGCCCCTCTAGCCAACACTGTTCTTCAATGAGCCAAGAGAAGTCACTATTGAGCAAGACATTTCCCTTCCTTCTCCAGTGTGTTCCCTCTGCAGAATTCCCATCCACCAGTTGGCAGAACACTGGTAGCAGAAATTGATCCAGAGTCTCTCACGTTACAAGGTCTATCACTACCATGAAGCCATTGGTCCAGACATAGTTGTTGCTTTAATAGTACAGTCTTGGAAATATCTAACCAGATGAGCATCTATATTTGAAATCAATAAAATGGGAAAAGCTAATATAGGGACTCTGAACATTTTTGGACGAGTGTATTGAGAAGACCTTAGTGACAGGAAGAAATTATGATATTCACAGCTGGTACATTCATCACAGAAAATATCACAGGTTTGTTTACTAATGGGATATGTCATCTTTAGCTTTCTTCAGAATTATCAGAGGTACATACAGTAAATGGATTGAGTGCCTTTCTGAAAGTTAGCACATCAGTCTTTCATCTCTAGTTCATAATTCAGAAAGTCCAAATTAGGCAGCAAACAGTAATGCACTCTTGGGTACTGCACACATCACCAATATGTTCTAATGCACTTGTTGGCACAGTGTCAGAATCAAGTTCAGAGAATCTAAGAGTTTGAGTGTAGGGAAGGTTGCCTTGATGGAAGAAAATTCCACTGTCAGAAAATAGAAGACCCAAAATAGAATGTATCAAAAAATACTAAAATAAATAAAACATGGCAATAAAAATGATAAATCTAATTCCACTCCCCTCACAAAAAAACTCTCTGAGTCATTGCACTGCAAGTTGTTCCTATCTAGTGATGCATTGGTTTGTTCTATCACAAGTTTATAAAATTTAATAGATGTATCAGTCAGAGTAACAATAGTTACAGAAGCAGTTTAGCAGACCAGACATGTGGCCCCATGTGCAAGGCACAGTTTAGGCTCAGTCAATGAAAAATTGTAAAGAAAGTTTGGACTCAGTCAACACCTTGCACCTCAATATACTTCGACCTGTGTAAATTTGTCTCAAATCCAAACTTTAGACTGGCCACTAGCCCTATGAGGGGATGAACGGCAGCCCTTGAACTTTGTGATCGTTTGAATCTGGATCCTAGGTTTGAATCTTGGGCCCATCTTTATTGCTGAAAATGTAACTAAATTACACCCTAATTTCTCAACAGAATGATTTCTCATTCCCCTAGCATCCTCTCACTTTGATCAAGAGAGACCAGGATTCCAATCCAAACTCTGGGGGCCAGATTTTCTCCAGCAGCCAGCCTGTCTTGAGGATGAGACTGCACAGGCCCCAGCTCTAGCCCTGGAAAGAGTCAGGGCAGTATGGTCTCTAATGGAACCTAAGGCAAGAGCGGATAGCTCTGCTCTGCCACTCTTTGCCTTTCCCTGCATCCTTCTGCCTGACACACCTTTATACAGGGTGGGAAAACCAGAAGAGGAGCTGTCTCCTCCAGTTTTATCCTAGTAGCCTCTCTTTAAGCCAAATTCCAGGCCCTTTGTACCACCTGAATGGTGCAAAGAGGTCCGGTTTTAGTAGATAATTTGGATCTGTGTCTCAGTCCATTTCTGCTCATTATGTATTGTGCCATTTTTGTGTTACAGAGCTTGCTTGAAAAGGGAGATAAAATGGTGGGAAAATTCTCCTAAATAAATAGCAATACTCCTATCTATCTGGTACTGTAAATTAATACCACACAGGCTGAGGTTGAAGCATTAAGTTGTTGTCTGGGTTCTAAAATTTCCACATACAGAACCTGTTTCCTCTGTGTCATCAAGGTAGAGCACATATCGCAGCTTTGATGTTTTAACCTAAAGGCATTTTAAAAAGTAAACATTTGTATTTGTCAAGACATAGTACACAATATCAACACAAACTGTGTCCATTGGTGAGTGAACACTTTCCACATTGTCACCCATCTAGAAAAGTATATAGCTGCCCGTTGAGTAAGGCAAGTAATTGTTGATTTATATTTTTTGCAAATGTTGCCCATATCTCCCAAAAAGTGCCTTTGCTCTGTGGTATCCAAGAAGTTAGGTACACTATTGTCAAAAAGCCTTTTCAAAGCATAGTTTTAAAATTAGCATAATCTATGTCTGTCAGTCTATGGACAGTGCCCTGTGTTCACCAATTCAAAATAAATTTTGAAGCCAACACAAATGTAAATATCATGTGCCCCGTTTTAGGTTTTCCCCGCCTTCTTTGAGCAAATTTCTGGATCATGAGACAGAAGGATGATGTCTATATTGTCCATCTGGCCATTCATATGTTTTCCCCCAATGTGATTACTTTAGGCTCTATGACAACATTGAGTGAAAAAATGGAGGGCATACCAAAGAACACTTCTTTCATCACTTTAGTGTGATGCTATATATAGGGCTGTACACATGATGGAATACACTTCCTCAAGGTGCTTGGGGGTGGAAGAGAAGATGGCGGAATGATCACTGCGTAGAGTCAGGAAGAGAATCCAGGACTCTAACATGGTAGATCCAAATTGTAGCTATTCAGCCATACCACCTTCAATCACACCACCTTCCACCATGAATGTACTTTCATTATCCTATCTCTAATCACTAAACCACACTCTTCTCCCAGATGGAATCCAGGATTCCTGATCTCTGGTGTACCTTTGCTGTCCTGCAAACAGTTGTATCGCCTACTTGGAAAGTGTGTGTCAAGTTGTTCTTTAGTGGCTGAAATAAGTAGTTGCTAGCAATTACTTAGGTAGGTCAAGTGACACAGATCCGATGGAAACCTTAACTGTGACCTGTGCCCTAATGTGGTGAACGCAGATGTGCCAGTAAAAAAGATATGCAATATAATAGCTGTAGGTATTTGATGTACTTTTTCATTATTTACCCAGCTTTATTTTGGGTCAGATTTCTTCCCCAACTAGCAACTACAGCAGAAGTTGTTGTTATTGGTAAATTCCAACACTCTGCGTTCAAAGCTGGTACTAGAATTACAAGTGGACAGGACATAAAAAGGTGAATTAGAAAGATCCACACCCTTATGCTCCACACTTCTCTACATCTCCAGCAACTGCAATACAACCTTCATATCTGACAGTATAATCAAGCATTACATCTTCTTTGGCTGAAGGCTGCAGAATGAACTTAGGTGACTTTCCAGCCCACAAATCTTCACTGTCAAGTCTCATTGCATATTTTTTTGAATCACGTTCACTACTTTGATGGTAATATGGATTTTTTTCCCTGTGGTGAAGGTTCATTTAGTGAGTCATTTTGTTCTCCTACGTAAAATAGCTTCTTCTTTTTTTCTTTTTTTTTGGGTAAATGCATAGCTGATTAAATCACAAGTAATTGCTGCTCAAAAAGAACAGTACTTTAAATCTCTTAGACTTTCTGTCTTTCAAATCAAACAGAGTTCAGTGAATCATTAAGCAGCACAGTATATTAGAAATTTCAGTCATTTGGAAAAAAAACAAAAACTGCCTATTTCCTCCATTTTTATTAAAGTTATTTTTGCTCTTACTTATATACTTAACAGAATTAATGTTGCTAACTCTTACAGTATGGCATATACTAATGATTAAGTATGATGCAATCAAAAAGGGGCACTGTTTTCTATTTGTTAATGAAATGAGAGTCAGGGTACTTGGGTTTTGTTCCCAAGGCTGCCCCTAACTTGCTGACCTTGAGACAGCCGTGTAAGCACTTCTTGCTACAGTTTACTCATCTGCAAAAAATTGGAACAATAATATAGAGTCAGTATGAAGAATTCTGATTAATACATTGGTCACAGAGTTGTATTTGTTAGCTTTTAATTGACTATTTACTTGCAATGAGTTTTTAGGCTTAGACTTAAAAGCATATTTATTAAAGTGCCATATCTTTAATTATTAAAGATAGCTTAATTAAAAGGAGATTATTCTTATGTATTTTCAGTCTAGATTACTTTTCTTTTTTAAATTAAGTCTCTTATTCTGTAAGATCGCAAAATTGCATCCCAGCACTGCTCTTTTCAGCTAAGCAAGCCAACAGCTTTTGGGGCTAGATTCTGAGCCGGTGTAAGTCAACACTTGATTTAGAGCAGATGAGGACCTTGCCAAGTTATACTCTCTTCAAATAGTATAAATTAGTGACATTTCTTAAAAATCACTGTAGTGATACCAGTTTATACCAGCTAAAGATGTGGGCAAACGCATTTAGAGCTAGTTGTAAAGCCTACTGAAATCAACAGAAACATTTCAGTTGACTTCAAGAAACCGTTGGTCAGACCCTTTTACCCTACAGTGGATGGAATCAGAATTGTAATTTCCCCCCCATGGCATATTTGCAGTTACCCATACCACATTTGCTAAGGTTGTTTAATCAACAAATAATATGCTCCCATATATATAGCTGCCTTCCTGTTTAATTCTCAACTTGTGGAGAGGACAGATCCCATCTGTCTATATTGCTGCTTGATCTAAGTAAACCTGAGTGGCTAAAGGACTAAATGGCCATGGAGACCAAAGTCTTCCCTAGAGATGGTTCCCCCGGGTGTGGGGAGCAATTGCACAATGGAAGAATGCTATGGAGAAATGTGCATCACTACTGCCCATACTGTACTTCCATTGTGGACAACAGGCTCAGTACTCTGAGAGGCTGAATCCCTCTTGCAAGGTTGTTAGCACCCCCCAGTGCCCATTGATTTCGGTGTTGAACAGTAGCTCTTAGGAGGTACTCATCCCCCTCAAAGAACATACCCAACACTTCTCAGGATGACACCCAAAGAGAGCACTTGTCTCCAAGCCTATCAATCCAGCACGTATGCTCAGTATTGTCCTTTTTATGTAATAAAATGAACCACTAAAGAGCAACATTTTAAAAACCATATAAAGAATTAAATCCCTCCTTGACTCTCTTGAACTCGGATCAGAGATTTTGTGCTATTAGTATAATATGCCAGGCTGGGTTGCACTCCATATGGTTCTTGCTGCCTGCTGTGCTCATTTAGCTGTCTGCTACTCATTTCTGTTGGATGGGCCGTTTAATGAATTGATATTTGTCTTCCCCCTTGGAAAGGTGTCTTACTTTACACTTTGTGGCAAGCAGCTGCCATGGCATTTGTTTTTGCTTAGCCACACATCTTGTTCCATGAGGTGATTGTGCATAATACTCTGAGGCACCTCAAAGAAAACCAAATTAAATACCACATCCCTATTGGTAATATTGGCATTAAAATTATTTCCCTCCTTGCCCTCTATTTTTATAGGTGCTTCTCATAAAGGAAAGGAAGCAGAAAACTCTCTTACAACAAGCTCTGGGGGAGGAAATATCCATAATTCATAGTTTGGCAAGACCCAGAATCTCAATCACTCAGAAGCTAAATGACCCTCCGCTAATTAAAATAAATAACTCAATAAGGGACAGATTCTGCTACACTTACTTACACTGAACAGTACTCTATTGAGCGAGTAATCGTATTGATTTCAATGGGAATGTGCTAGGAGTGGGGTACTATTTAACATAAATAAGGGTAGCAGAATCTGGCCCTAAATTAAAATGGCTCTGGGGGAGACCCAGTATAGAATAAATGTAAGGAACTTGCTGATTAGTGTGTTTTACCTGTCCCCTCAACACCTGACCCATAGGGGATGGGAGTCTTTTTACTGCTGTCAGCTTGAGTGCCTGGCTCTTCAGTTCCACCTATAGAGACTTATGCTCCTAGCTGTGGATATCTCCAGTTCAGTCTCTGATGTCAGACAAGATGATGGCCTTCATATCAACATAAAGGAGGTAGGATGTCATACCTGAATAGACCACTTTGGTAAAGAATCCTATTTCCAGTGGAGACCAGTGTTGGGTAATTCATAAGAAGGTGTATGACCTGTATCCTGCACCTGTTTTAGAGGGTGGTTAGTTTTTGCCCTGAAGGATAAGGTGGATTAAGTGATTTGTACAAGGCCAAAGAGTGAGTCAGTGGCAGAGCTAGTAACACAGTCCTGATTCCCAGTCCTCTCTGGTAAGAACTAGATAAAATATCCTTTCTTGTTGCACACTAACATTATTAGCTTCTGTTTTTATGTTCTGCTGCCACCGAGTTCACCTCATTGTTGCTTATTCACCTCTTTATATGCTTCTATGTAACTATACAGAGCAGGAGTTGCATCTGGCTCAAAGGGAAGGTAAGAGGGCATAGAACCCAAGATAAAGAGATGGCTACATAGTAAAATTAGGAAATGCCTTTGCAATACTGAATTTATAAAAGGAAAAGAGCAATAACTTCAGAGGCTTTGATACCTTTTATTTTCTCTCCTTTAGTACATTATTTTCTTTTTTGTTTCTCCATTTTCTTTCCCCCGTTTCTAAGATTTATTTGTCCCCTCTGTACATTTCCCTTCTACAGTCGCCCACCCACCTTCCCTCCCATTCAACGAAAAAGTGTCTTGAAGCTAATTAATCATGTTTTGTAATACACGCAGAGGTAGGAGGAATTGGGGCAGTACTAACTGGTATCAATTTGGTAAACGTATGTAGGCTGAGATTTGCAAAGGGGCTGAAGAGAGTTAGTTGCCCAAATGCCATTGATTTTCAACTTGAGTTGGGTGCCTTACTTCCTATAACCCCTGTGCTGGTGACTATATCATACTGTTCTATTAGTGATGGCCATATAGCATTCTGGATGAGAAGGATTCTAGAGACACTTTGACACAAAGTGATGGATGAATCTGTGCTTATTCATATTTCTGAAATTATTCCACTTGAGTGAGCTTAAATGAGAATAGCCACACTGCAAAACAATGCTTGAGCTACAGGGCGTGGCTGGATTAGCAGAGTGACTGGATTAGCAGGTGATGAGTTGTGCTAATTTGAGCTATGATTCATAGCAGTTTTCCCCACTACATTACTAGCTCACGTGTCAATTCCCAGAGGGGCCAGCTATCTTGAGTTTAAACTACCACTTAAATCAAGATATACCTCGAGCTAGCACTACAATGAAGACAAGTCCTTTAGTGTATGTTAATGCTGAAGCTTGGGATGTGCTTCCTCAGCTAGGGGAAGTATGTAACCCATACACCTTTTGGGTGTGGTAATCTGGCCCCTCTAGTGGCACGGAGACCACTTAGAGCAGGGGTGGGAAAACTACGGCTCATGGGCCGGATCTGGCTCACGGGACCATCCCATCTGGCCCCCCAGCTGGGGAGGCTGCCCCTGCCCCTCCCCCAGAGCTGTGCCGCATGGGCAGTGCTGCGGGGGCTGGGACTGCGTGCTCCACCCTTGCCCTGGAGTCACGCCATGCGTAGGCTGACCATATTTCCTTGAGACAAAAATGAGACATTGGGATGGCAAAAATGGGATGGGGTTGGGGGGTCTCACCAGATGAAGTCAGTGCAGTGGCTGCAGAATCTGGGCTGAGGGGCGCTGGGGGGGTGCTGGGCAGTCTGGGGGGGCTCTAGGGGGGCTCTGGGTGGTCTGGGAGAGCTCTAGGGCCCAGGGGGTCTCACCAGATGAAGTCGGTGCAGTGGCTGCAGAACGTGGGCTGAGGGGCGCTGGGGGGGCTCTAGGGGGTCTCACCAGATGAGGTCGTGCAGTGGCTGCAGAACGTGGGCTGCTTGCACAAGCGTGCGGTGACTTTGTGGCTCTTGACCACGTGGATCACCTGGCGCAGCGCCCCCTTGCGGCAGAACAGCGGCTTGGCCAGGCACTCCAGCTCGGTGGGCGAGGTGACCAGCGCCATGGCCCCACCTGGGCCCCCCAGCGCTGGGCGGGGGGGGGGAGGCAGAGGGGGGACTGGGGGGAATGGATGGAGGAATAAACAGAACAGAGATGGGGGTATGGGGGATGAAGAGGATGGAGGGAGAGAGAGAAGGGGGGATGAGGGATGAAGATGGAGGGGACGGAGGGAGAGAAGGCAGGAAGGTGAGAAGGGAGAGGATGGATAGATGAGAGAAGAGATGGGGGTAGGGAGCAGGGATGGAGGAGGCAAGGGACAGAGAGAAGGAGGGATGGAGAGAAGGGAGGAAGGGAGGGATGGAGAAGGGAGATAGAGAGAAGGAAGAGAGGCATGGAGGGATAGACAGAAGGCAGGAAGGGAGGGATGGAGGGATGGAGATTAGAGGAGGCAGCGGACGGAAGGAGACAGAGAAGGGAGGAAGGGATGGAGAATGGGGATAGAGAGAAGGGATGGAGGGAACGAGAGGAGGCAGCGGATGGAAGGAGAGAGAAGGGAGGAAGGAAGGGATGGAGGGATGGAGAAGGGGGATGGAGAGAAGGGAAGAAGGAGGGATAGAGAGAAGAGGAGGCAGCGGGCGGCGGGCTGAAGCCAGCGGCAGAGTGGAGCTGTCCGGAGCCGCAGCCGGGGACCTAGCACGCCGGCGGGGGGGCTACCGGCCGGAAGTTATGAGACACAAATAGTTCTCGGGCATGAAAACCCCCGGAGTGAAGCAGGGCTAATTTCTGCCTTCTGATCCCAACCCCGTAACAAATCAACCAGGAGCCACATGGCCGTGGGGTGGGGGAGATCTCCAGGGAAAGTCATGGAAGAAACGCAGCTGAGGGGCTTAGGTGCGCCCTGCGCGGGGAGAGGATGAGCTTGCACTGCTGGGAGCAGATGGAGTTTGAGAGCCGCATTTTTCTCCCGTCCAGGTTACACTGTTCTCGTTTGGGTTGCCCAGCAAGGAGCAAAGCTCTTCGGGGTCAGGCTCCAGACTCAAGGCAGAAAACCCCCCAATCAATCAGAACCTCCCCCTAGAAAGCAGCTTGCAAAGAGGGACCTGCCCAGATCTGTCTTACAAAAAACAGGACAAAATTAACATTTAGATTAAAACGACGGGACGGTCGGGAAATATGAAAAAAACGGGGCTGTCCCATTCAAAACGGTACATATGGTCAGCCTAGCCATGCGGGCAGCACTCCAGGGAGCTGGGGCTGCGCCTTCCCCTCCTTCCCCAGAGCTGCGCCGAGCAGCTATGATAAGGGGGCCGGGGCTGGAGGGGTTTGATAGGGGGTGGGGTTCTGGGGTGGTGACTAGGGGGCAGGAGGATGGATAGGGATCGGGCAATCAGGGGACAGGGAGTAGGGGAATTAGTTAGGGGGTGGGGTCCTGGGAGTGGCTAGGGGTCTTTGGAAGGGGCAGTCAGGGGACTAGGTCAGGGGGGTTGGATGGATCGGGGATTCTGAGGGGGCAGTCAGGGGGCGAGAAGTGGGAGGGGGCCGGGCTGGGGGCGGGGCCTTCCTTACCCGGCCCTCTGTATAATTTTGCAAACCCAATGTGGCCCTCGGGCCAAAAGGTTTGCCCACCCCTGACTTAGAGAGAGATTAATGAGTCTGCTACGGCCTTACCTAACAGCCCTGTGTCTTTTAGCTCATACAGTACAGGCTCATGCATTTAGCTCCAGAGATCCCAGGTTCAATCCTCCCTGACAAGGACCAGAGTCTATCAGTATTGCACATAGACAGAAACTTTCCATCAGAGGTGGTGCCTACAAGTTAGGGTTGGGTCGCCTGGTGGGGCAGTGTCTATGGACAGCTCCCATATGTTGTACTTGTTCTGTACGTAAACAGAGGACATAAGTTTCTCCAACGTTTCATCAACATGAAACTTGCGCAAAATATGTTCTGACGAGGCAGAAGGAATTCACATGTTAATGATTAAAAAGAACTGATTCTGTAGCATTGTAATTCCCTGGACCACATGGATTCTGTCCATCTCATATTCCAAGCTATGCCAATTGCTTTTCATTCAGCCCACTCAGGTTGCTTTGATCTCATTTTGTGACAGTGAGAAGCACCATTCATACCAGTCATCAAGAAAGAGTGTCTGCTTTTCTCATAGTAAAATCGAACTCATCTAAATTTCTGGACGAAATCCACTTCTTGGCTCTGCTAAAACACAGACTGGCTCATTAATTATGCTGCATCAAATTAGACTGCAGATGCTAATCAGAATTTTGATCTAGAAATAAATGAGTGTTAAAAACCAGGCTGGCTCGCCATTAGGGTGAGACAAAATTTAGGGCCAAATATTTAAGAGAACTCATTTCAGCTTCTAAACTTGTCACCAGAATATTACTCCCTTAATCAGTAAGATGTTATTAAATGAAGGTGGAAATGACAGCACTTTAATACCTAACTACCTCATTTTAGGGCTGACAGGTGGTTATACATGTTCCGTAAATGTGGGATGAAATCCTGGAATCCTGGCGGTGCTGCACTCGGGGGAAATTTTAAACACTGACTTCAGTGGGGCCAGGATCACCCAGTGTCTTTTCCACCTGCCGTAATTGCACCTTCAATTGATTATAGGAACCAAATTGTGGGAATAAAATTAGAGGCCATGCAGAAGTACCAACCAGATTCATTGCCCACCTCCACTGCCATCCCCTTCAAGCACTAAAGCAAGGTGCTGTTTAGGGAAATGATGTTGTCAGGTCAACAACTCCAATATTAATTATTATTAACATTATTAATAATTATTAATTATTAATTATTATTATTATTAATAATAATAATAATATATAATTAATTTATTTATCATTAGTGACTAGAAGCCCCCATCATGGGCCTGGATCCCTTTGTGCTTTTCCAACACATGAATACTTCATTCCTGATGGACCCTAAGATGTGCTGCTTTGTGGGCACTTTGGGGTTTCTCTCAGGGGGTTATGATCTGCTTTTAATTTTGTTTTAATCTCTTTGATTGACAATGGTACCTGGTTCCAGTCAGGAAGCCTCATAGTCTCTGCTGAATTGTCATTCCAGAGCCATCCCTAGCTGCCTTTTTTTCAGAAGCACATTTTGAATCTTGACTGGCAAATCCAAGGCCATTTCACCCTGGTATCCACTTCACTCCTGCAATTTGATTTAAAATTAAAATACTTCCCTGCTCCCCACAAAGGAAGCTACAGCATTAGAAATGTAATTAAATAACATGGGTGGGCTCTAATGGAGGAATGAAATGCCATGGCCTAACAGGGAGAGACCAGGCACTTCTCTCAAACCTCTTCAAGCCGGCGAGGGGGAGTCTGAGTATTAATATCCCACACTGTATTAATGGATGGCCCCTTTCTCCCCTGCATCTGTAGTTAGCACCTAACTCCTCATAGGTACACAGAGGAAATGATTGGCCAGATTCTGCTCTTCCTCACACTAGTGCAAACCAAGCTAAACTCCACTCCACTGAATTTAATGGGATCTTGCTGGTATCAATGAATGAGGGGAGATCCAGGTCTGAAATCAGGTCAGATGCTCTGTGACACAGGAAGATTGATCTTCAGGACAAGAAATGGAAGGAGAGGAGCACTGACCCCTTCGTTTGTTCTAGTCGCAACAAAGACATTTCCTGTCTGCCTTCATCACAACTAAAACCACCCTCTTGAGACAACAAAAGACAGAGCAGGAGCTCACAGGCAAGTAATGAATGTCCTCAGCACCCAGAAAAACTAATACCCAGACAACAAAGAAAAGTAACTTTTCAGATTGTTGGGGATTCTTTAAAGAGTTCACTTTTCTGTAGCCGTGGGAGGGCTGTCACTCTCATTCTCTCCTTATTAAAAGTTTAGCAGTGAACTAGTTGGAGAAGGAGGAGAGTCCAACTCATCAGCTGCAAATGCCCTGTTTGGTAGGAGAGGCTGACTTCTGTGTGGGTGACAGCAGCACAGCAGTTAAATGGGCTTCCTGTCTGTTCTTAGCTCAACATTAAAAAACTACACATTTCCTGTGGTTTTAACTGTTGTCTCTTATGTACACTAGGGATTCAAAGAAAGCCACCGAAACAGCTCACAGAAGCATGACGCAGTTGCTTCATTGAGAGCACTACCGGGGAACTGATCTAGGGCATTGCATTTCAATGAAGCCAAATGATGGATGAAAGCTACAAGTAGTCTACAGTTTAATGACCTGTTTGGTTGTGAAAGAAAACAGCCTTGCCTCATGCAGCCTGCAGACTACACACACTTAGCAGATGTAAATTGATGGTCTCTAGCATTAACTTCCCTCTGTGCAGCCTTTCTGTACATCATATTATTTCCTGCACCTTCTTTTGGCTTGACCCTAATACAGTGTGGTGGGGGTTCTGTTTTGTTCATTATTTTGTACCAGGCTGATTTATAAAAGTGATTCATGCAAGAATCATGGTGACCTCCAAGTACAATTTATATTTATGAGACAGACTGAGAGACCCACTGAACTGGCACATGTCTTATGCCAAAGGGCTGTGACAATTAAGAAAATTGGGCTGCAGCTACTGCTGATTTTGCTGTACTTGCTCTAAAATAACCAGGTGCACTACAGAGCACTATTCATTTTAATCCTGGGCATACAGTTTGTTCTTTGACTTCCTTAAAGAGCAGCTGATGTATAACGAAAACAGTTCTACGCTCATATAATCCATTTTCTACCATCCCAATCCTGAAATATTTCATACTGACTTGGCTTCTGAGACTTCAGCAGGAGATATGCCTGAGTAAGAACTGAGTTACCATTGAGCTAGGACCTCCAGTTTTGGCCCAGAGGCAATGAGAAGGGGGTAGATATGAGAAAAATTACCACTTTAAAATTCACAGGTGATTTACTGTAAATATAAACATGTTGATTTCAGTGGGAAACTCTAGTAGGCTGCTATAGGCATTTTTAGGCACCTAAATACCTTTAAAAATCTGACTCTAAGTGACTTAGCTGAAGTCACACAGAAAGCCGGTAGCAGAGCAGTGAATTGGATTCTAGACACTCAAACTCCAGGCGAGGGCCCTAGGCAATGGACCATGCTTCTCAATATATCAGTGGATCAGCTCTCAGTTACACCAGCATAAATCCAGAAGAACCCCACTGAAGTCAATGGAGTTATTAGGACTTACTCTGGATTTATCTTTGGATAACTGAGATAAGGCTCTAGCTCATAATAGTTTATCTGTGAGACATACAGTTACAGTAGACTCTCGATTATCCAGGATTGGATTAACCAGGATGTGGATTAACCAGGATGTAAAAAAAAAAAATCTGTGCAACTCGTAGGGCCGGCTCTGGCTTTGCTGCCACCCCAAGCACACACACACACACAAAACCCCCACCAGGGTGCAGGGCAGCCAGAGAACCAACACCCCCTCCTCCCCTGGCTGGTGGGTGGCTGGTGAAGCAACCCTCACTCCCCATATTTCCTATGGATGGTGATTATCTCGGATTTTATTAACCAGAATTAATTTTTCCCTATCATCTTGGATAATCGAGAGTCTACTGTATTCGACTTCCTCAGATTGGTTCTAGGGTAAAATTGGGAGAAATTTTCAATCACAGAAAAAATATTTCTTTTTTGTAGGGAAAAGCAGAATTCGTCTTATAAAGAAGTTTGAGAAAAGAAGCAAAGAAAGGGTAAAAAGAATAAGGTGCCACAAGTACTCCTCATTCTTTTTGCAGATAAAGACTAACATGGCTGTTACTCTGAAAAAAGGGTAGATGCCCACCTGGAGACCTAAACACACAATGCACTAGACAGTCTGAGCAGCCTTTTGTGAGTAAGAGAGACACAAACATTGAAATGTAGGAGGTTCAGAAAAAAATGGTGCATTAGAGAATCATACAGACTACACTGCACTGCTTCTTATCCAATTATCCAAATCCAAAGTGCAAGGTTAGACACCTGGGGTATAAAGAAGATGAATCCTATATAAGTCCACTACTGAGTTTCCTAGAAAAATGCAGAGTGTGGATATGGAAGAACAGCTTCCAGAAAATGAGTGTACCTCAAAGATTTCTCTCTCCTACAGCTATTCAGCATCATCTTCCAAGAGGAATCCCCCTAGCTTCTGGAACTGAGTCCACTCTTATGGAAGGACGCATAAAAAAAGGCAATGATTGTCTCCCTTCCTCCTCCAACTCTGCAGTTTTCCCAACATTTTCTCCATGGGTCTAGAGCTAGGCAGGGCTTTGTTTGAAGTGTTATTAACGAGCAACCTCATGTAAACCATGCCCGGTCAATTACATCATAATGACTGGGAGGTAATTTGAGCAGCAACATGCCAGTGCAGCTACCAGGAAAGCCAGCCCGCAATCCAGCCACAGAACCAGATGATGCTACTGCTAGAAGAAAATGCTGCATAACCACAGAATGCAGCTGGGTTCAGGAGGTATTGAAACTAGCCCTATGTAGTGTAGCAGAAAGAGAAGAAATTATCCTGGGTCAAACCCTTACTCAGGAAAAATCTTGGTGATTTCAACAGGAGTTTTGCTTGAGTTAGAAATGAATAAACTCTTATTAAGAATTCTGGTATTTGGCCCAGTGGGTAAAATTCACCCCTGGGTTTAAGTAAGTCTTAAGTGGTGCAGAGGTCTCACGACATACATAACTCACCCCCTAAGACACCCCACCAAGAATGAGTGTTGCTTTAAGTAATAACAGACCACAGCACATGTAGTCCTTTTTAGCTGGTTAGTTCAGATCACATTTTGTTAACTGATCTGAAGAAAACAAAATCCCATCCTGGCCCTTTGCTCTTTTCTCTTTCCAGCATGACCAGAAATAGTAATTACCAAAGATTTCAAAAGAAAGCCTGTTGGTATGATGTTCCCATCTAAATTTCACTGCCTCGGGAAATTCAGTTATAGTATATTGTCCATGTACAAAAAACAGCATAAACTTTCTCTCCAAATTACCTTTGGTTTAGATTAAGGAAAACACCAAAAAGAGAGGGTGAAAGTGGTGGCTTCACAAGCTAGAGCACAGTGTGTGTATCTTAGTCAGTAGAAGCACATTACTCCTGAGGGACTGCTGGGCCTAAACATTCTGCACACAATATTTTAAAATTCTGCACATTTTATTTGTCAATAAATAAATGAGGAGGCTCCAGCTTGGCAGTGGGACCATAGGCCCCTGGTTGCCTGACGGTGGGAGATTAAAACTTCCCCTCCCTCGGGGGACGGGTTTAGTGGTAAGGCTGTACCCGACCCCGACACAGCACAAGGGCTGGGCCTGCCCCAGAAATACCCTGGGACCTTGCCCCTCTTTGCCAGGTGCACCCAGTGTGGGGCAGTCAGGCTCAACCAGGCAGGATCCAAGTGTAAAGGGGGTCAATATTGGGGGTCCAGAGGGTTCTGTGTGGGACAATCTTTGAGCAGGCAGCTCAGTGGGAGGTTTAGGTGTGGTGGGATTTGAATGAACAGAGTCTTGTTGCACAGGTCCAGGTGCAGAGACAATGGGACTTTACTGGGGCTTCTAGGGAAAGATAGTTGGGGTTCAGCGGGAGGGCTGGGTGTGGTAGTCTCAGTGAGGGATTTGGGTGCTGGGTGTGTGGAGCTTGAAGGGGTGAGGATCTGAGTGCAGCTAGTTGGGGGTTAGTGTAGTGGGGGCTCAGGGTGGTGTGGGAGTTTGTATGCAGGGAGCTCAGTGAGGGTGATCTGGGTGAAGAGGTGGGGGTCTGGAAGCAGGGGGTCTGATGGGGGGGCTCCAAATGAAGGGGTAGAGGTTCAGTGGGGTGGAGTTCAGGTATGGAGGACTCGGGGGGTGGGTGTATGGGATGAGGTTTGGCAGAGGGATGAAGGTCTGGGTGCACAGGGGTTGCGTGGATGGGAGAGCATCTCCCCATACAGTGACCTCTCCCCCTGCAGCTGAGGAACGATGGGTGCAGGAAGCAAGGAAAGATACTGAGCTTCCTGAAGCCAGGGGAGGTTTCTGGGTGTGGGTCTGACACAGCCTCTACTACTCCTTGCAGGGGAAGAGGAAGTCCTATCCTCTTCTGCCTCCAGCTCAGCCAGGACTAGCAACTGATCCTGGAGCAGGGTAGGAGCCATCAGTGGGACTGTCCCCAGCCCTGTGGTGATTTGTCCCTCTGCAATCTGCTCCGGGTGCCTTAAATGATGTACCTCCACTGCTATGGAGGGTGCAGAGCCACTCTTGCAACTTCTCTTTGCTCCCTTGTCAGAAAGTCATTTTTCTGCAGGAAAACAAAGAAATTTGCGGAGGACATGAATTCTGCACACACACATAGTGGTGCACAATTCCCCAAGGAGTAGATATTTTTCTACTTGCAGCACCATCTAATCATAGACAAGTGGTGCCAGATCCTGAGATGCAGGATAATGTTAATGCCAGAAATCCCATGCTTCAGTATGCCCACAAATTGTAGTTTCTTGGGGAAATGGATTAAATGGATATAAATGCTAGACAATATGAGTAGAGGACTGTTTCTTTCTCTACCTTCACACCTTCTTGTCCAGCCCTACCTCCCATCCCTGCTCCATGATTACATTGTCAGAGCATAGCCATTTGAGCTCGTTTCTGGCTTTGTGACAGACAATATCATGGCATATCATCCAGAGAGATTTAATGTAGTGGAAATTGAAAAGATGTGTATGGACAGGCTTGTTGAAAAATGCTGTTTGTTTTTTTACCTGAATTTTCTGCCATTCAGTGTGTACTCAAATTGCACAGTCAGCATGTTGCCATTGTGATATGCAGAAGAACCCTACTGAATGAACGAGGAGATGCTGGGCACCTCATTTTCTCTCAAAACAGATTTTTATCAGATTAAATATCTACCTTGTTTCAACTTGTACATGGAGCAAAGAAGAAAAGGAAGATCTTAAGGCAAGTTGAAATAACAGTTTTCCTGTAACAAAGGTGAAATTTCCCCAAATGAACTCTTGTGGTTAAAATGCTATAGATTTTAAAGTGTGGGTGTAACACCTGGCTGTGTATGAGATGGGAGCATGACAAATTTATCCGATTGCAACACACAACTGCTAAACGAGGCCATATTTTCAAGACACTTGAACTACCTCTGAGGAGTAGTGATCACAGTGTGGAGTATGGAGAAGGGACTGTGATAGTGGAGGCAAATGGAAGGTTCAGTAGTTCTGATGAAAATATAGATGGTCTCGTGTTCACCCTCACTCCAATATTACAGTTATAATTCCATACACAGCACAGGTGCATTTTGGGATGAATACATTATATGAGCAAGGGAAGACTATTTTGTGAAACATTTAATTTATTAATTAATCCATTATTAACTAATGTAACAAGAAACAAGTGAGAGAAAAAAACAACCATAGAAGTAGCCAGACATCAGAAACATACAATAAACACAGACCTGTTTTAGTATTCTAGTGAAAAGGCAAAAAAGGAGAAAGGAAGCAAATAAATGAGTCCCTTCTAGGATTCCACTTTCCTTTTACAAACCCCTGTCTCTCCTGGTGCAAAAAATGAATCAATTAATATTTTTCCAGTGAAATTCTGGGAACCAGAAATTCTCAGCTCTGCACAGCTTCAAATAGCTTCCCGGATACATAATTTTTCCCTCTTCAAAAATAGCAGTTTTGCAGAAAATTACAGACATACTGAGGGCCAGACTAGAAGAAATAGCTTCAGCATCATAATTAGTGTTGGGAACATCTGAAAGCTTTCTGATATTTATTTTGCTTAACTAGAAGAGTTCCTAAAAGTTCAGCTTTGGAATGATTTATCTTAGATGTTCCTGAAAACTCCCTTTGGAAAAAAAAATGACATCAGGAAGCAGCTTCTCAATAGCAACTTATCCATTTTATAAGGGAGGGATAGCTCAGTGGTTTGTGCATTAGCCTCCTAAACCCAGGCTTGTGAGTTCAATCCTTGAGCTAGCCATTTAGGGATCTGGGGGGAAAAAATAATCTGTCAGGGGACAGTACTTGGTCCTACTAGTGTAGGCAGGATGCTGGACTGGATGACTTTTCAAGGTCCTTCCAGTTCTATGAGATAGGCATATCTCCATAAAAAAAATTTAATACTTTAAAAAAATGTTTATTGTTACTTGTGAGGAAATAGGCTAAACTTTAGCTATTTCCTTTTTATAAAAACCCCATATAATATAACTGCTTTACTTCTAAGTTCCATTGCCTGCTGATATCACATTTGTCTACCTTGTTCATATGAAAATAAAGGAAGTTTGGGGCTGGAAGCCACAACTCAGACTGTTAATAACATTGGGTTTGAGTAATGAGACCTTTAGATTTTTCTGAATTAAGAGGAACAGGGAGGTTGGTAAGAAATCACTCCTCTTTAAATATCTTTATAAACAGAGAAAAAGAATGCAAGCCATGGGAAGATATGCAAGTAGGCTTTCTCAAATATCCTTTCTAAAGGCTATTTGTTCATGGGAATTAGACAATTTTACCCGTAGGGTTACTGTACATAGAGACTGCTCTTCCAGGACTTGACTTATTATTTTCTTTCTTGAAAATTATGTTCCCATAACCTTACTTGATCTTTGACTATTCATGATAGATGGGCCCGGTGGCCTATGATGGGATGGGATCTGAGTTACTACAGAGAATTCTTTCCTGGGTATCTGGCTGGTGAATCTTGCCCACATGCTCAGGGTTCAGCTGATCGCCATATTTGGGGTTGGGAAGGAATTTTCCTCCCGGGCAGATTGGCAGAGGCCATGGAAGTTTTTGCCTTCCTCTGCAGCATGGGGCACGGGTCACTTGCTGGAGGATTCTCTGCACCTTGATGTCTTTAAACCATGATTGGAGGACTTCAGTAGCAGAGACATAGGTGAGAGGTTTATTGCAGGAGTGAGTGGGTGAGATTCCATGGCCTGCGTTGTGCAGGAGGCCAGACTCACTAAATGATCATAATGGTCCCTTCTGACATTAAAGTCTATGAGACCTTTAAGAGTCAAGAGGGGAAATATATACCGTATTTTTCGCCCTATAAGACGCACTTTTTCTTCCCCAAAACGGGGGGGAAAAAGTTGGTGCGTCTTATAGGGCGAATGCAAAAAAAAAAAAAAAAAAAAAAGCGCCTCGCTCTCCCGTCCCCGCCGCGCGGGCGGGCTGCCGAGGTTCCCCCCTCCCCGCCGCGGGCGGGCTGCCGAGGTTCCCCGCGGCGGGGAGGGGGGAACCGGGACGCTCCCGGCAGCCCGCCCGCGCGGCGGGGACGGGAGAGCGAGGCGCTTTTTTTTTTTTTTGGGTCCGGCGGGGAGGGGGGAACCTCGGCAGCCCGCCCGCGCGGCGGGGACGGGAGAGCGAGGCGCTTTTTTTTTTTTTTTTTTTTTTTCCGGATTTTTTATTTAAAAATGAGGGGGCGTCTTATAGGACGGAGCGTCCTATAAGACGAAAAATACGGTAATTATTCCACTTGCTTCTGTGATGTTTTATTATGTCTCCATTAAAGACATACTACAGTTCCTTTCAATGGTACTATGATGCTTAAACTTTCAACATAGTACAGATAAGGAGAAAGGAATGAAAACAAGGTAAAGCAGAAAATATTGCAGGACTACCTGCTGGAGCCTTATAATAATTGTTTTCTTCATAGCAAAATAATTGAATTTAAACACTTGTATCCAGTCCGAGCTACTGGCAAATTGACATATAAATGATCTAGAAATAACACATAGCTGGAGTTCCCCTCCAGTGTGACTTTTTAGTGTCTTGTTGATGCATTCTCAAAATAAGATTTTTAAACTCTAATAAGATAACAACATATACCTGAGTCAGACCAAACATGAGATGAAAACTCCTGTTCAATTGTCAACTTTGTCCCTCCAGTCTTTGGCACTGTATAAATCTATCAATTTAGCATCTGTTCTAGCTATTAATGCTTCTTAATTGAGCTTTTCAAAGGATGCTCTTCAAAAGCAGGTTCTTCTCTGATAGCTGAAAAGACAGGCTGATTCTCAGGCAGCAGGAAACAAAGAAAATCAAGCTAGAAAAATGTTTCTTCTATACCTACATTCAGCTTCAAATCTTTTGCCTTCTGAGCCTTTTAGAATTTCATGCAGGAGATTCTGAGTCAAAGGTTTTCAGCAAATAAGGTGGGAAGCAGCTTTCGTGGCATGTTTTGAATTATTAGCACAGAACTTTCTGACTGTGATGCACTTTCCAATGACTGTACCAGCATGGGTTAAAATGTTTGCCTTGCATGATAGTTTCACATTATCATCAGAAAAGAAGTGTATCTGAAAACTTTTATCTATGCTGTACAATCATTGCCTATACCCTCCCACCTTGTCAGTACCTGATACATAGTAAAAGCAATTTTAAATGTACCATGTCACAGTTCACTTCTGTATTACATCACTGAATGACACATTAGAAAAAGAATCAGTCACAGAGAGAAAAGAGAGGCACTGGCGGGGAGGGGAGGAATTTGAGAGAAGAAGTGACTCAGTGGCTTGGAAGACAAAGGAGTAGAACAATGAAAGATCAGCTGTGAAGGAACACTGTTGGTGGTAAAGAGGAGTCTAAACTACAAAAGAGGTAGGTGGCCATGAGATCAGAGAGGTGTGTAGAGTAAAACAAGTCCATGTGGAGTTTTGAAAACTATAAGGAGAATTGTGAAATGAATTTACACAGTAAAATTAGAGATGGTGGAGTAGAGAATCAAACACTATCACTGCAGAATATTAAGAAGCCATTGCATAATGCTCTAATATCCAATCCCCTGTTGATCCCGCCTTCTGTGTCTGAGTTGTTTATAACTATCTAATTGCTCCAGTGGTACTTTATAGCATCTCTTGAATGTGAAATATGTAATTGATTCTCATGCTCAGATCCTGGAGATTTTTACAGGCATTTTGGAAACCTGGATGGAATTTTTTTGTTTTAGCTCATAGCCAAAAGCAGAACAAAACCATAGGAAAGCTGGCCTGTTTTATTGCAGCTGACGGCAAGAAGGACAGATTGTAATGTCTGTATTCATCATTTGGTTTTACTAGCTTTAGTGGAGAGGAAGGTCCCTTTCCCCCTCTGGTTGGCTTCAGTCATTAGTAGAGTACCTGGCTGTGAACAACATGCATAGAAGAAAGGAAAGTTGCCTACAAATGATCTTCATATAGATTTAGTTTAAAGCACCCTACTTTGTGTTTGCCTGCCTTTGCGTAACACGCATCTGCTGAAGCTCAAGGAGTGTTCTGATGTTCAGGGCTATCAATGGCCTTCAGAGGTATGATCAGTACACTTCTAACAGAGAAAATAAAGCTCTAATTCCTCTCTTTGTTGGGGTATAAGTGCACAAAGGAGTTTTCTATTCACTATACTGAGAGCTAAATAGGGTAGAAAAGATTCTTCTTGAGCTGAGTCCTCTCTCTCCCTTGCCAGATTAGCCGCAGGGTTCTTCTTCCTCCTTTTATACTTAGCAGCTGAGTACTGCAGGCTAATGAGCTCCAGCAGCATCTATCTGCTCCATAACCATTTAGCCTTTTCCTGTCTAATTCCAGACCTGAAAGTTTGGGCCTTGTCACTTCCAGGGGGATCATGTCACAGTTGTGCAAGAGAATCACCAGACTCCAATGGATCACAGGAGAATTAGCCAAATACATTCCAATTCTAAGTGGCTTTTGGATGCTAAATGAACTGATAACAGGATCCTTGAAAACCCACAGCACTCAGGACTATTTTACATGCTTGGACGACATCTGCATTCCTTTAAATATTTAGTAGTTAGGTCTCAACTGGACACAGACTTGTTGCAGTTCTTCCCGAATAACAGAACTCCAAAATCCATCTCAATATTTTCCTGATTTTGAGAAAGGTCTATTGAACGGTCACAATGCGAGTGTAATATTACCACATGATGGTGTGGCCATACAGATGCTACAGCATCCTGGTACACCAGTTTTGTCAATTCTAGGCAACATTGAATGGCATGGAAGTGAAAAGTATTCTCAGCTTCAACCCCCGTCACTGCATACATTGTTTGTCAGGGTTTTTAATGAAAATCATAATCTTTAACAGCTTTTTTTGAAATCTCTAGAAGGGATTATTTGAATTCTCTTCAGCCTCAGCTTTCCTAACCAATGGCAGCAATGGTAAAAATAAGAAATAAACTGTATCATTTTGTGCCTTTCAGCATCTTTCATGAACTATTAGATTGGCTTCTTTCAGATTTTCTGAGTAATTGAAGGAAGTGAATGATATGCAAACCAATTAATACCTGGTCCGTTGTGGATTAAAATTTATCATTAGTTATAGCAGCAGACATCTGTCCAATTAGGGCCACTAAATGGGACAAACGACATAGGTTTCTCCTTCAAATGAAGTAGATTTTTATTACAACTCAACATTTTACAAAAAATTATTAAAATGTAAATTAAACTCTTTTGCTAATTTCCAATAACACAATCTCTAAATCACCTGCATGACAAGAACTTTCGATTGCAAAACTGTATCTAGGGTACATGCAGTGGCGACAACTGTACATTTGCACCGGAAGATACAGTTGCAGCTTTACTGCCCCTGTGATAATTATTTTAGATGGCTGAGGTACCGTGCACGATAACAATATGAGGCATGCAGTAATTGCAATGCAGAAAACGAGTTTCAAGCTTGCTTTGCTGCAGTTGCTATAGGGAAGATTCTTGTATTCACTTTTTCAGACACATAAAACCACGGGCAAAATAAACCCTACATTAGAGCTCAAGTCTGTTTCCATGGAAGTCAAAGGCAAACTTCAGTGGGAGTAGGATTGGATTTGTAGGGCCAGATTTCCAGAGTCAGAAGTCCACTTTATACTGCTTGTCCCCCATGCAAAGCACTCTTAAACTAAGCAGATATTGCTCCAGTGTATTTTCCTGCTGTGGGTAAAATGTTTTGGTGGCTTGGGCCATCATAAGAGCTTCCTCTCCTTCTTGTCTTCATCAGCTTGCATAGGAAAAAGGGGGTATATTGCAGTGTTCCTTGCTACAGGGCTACCATGGGCAGCATGGTGTAACATATAGACGCCTCAGATGTCCCTGAGGCTGCTTTAAATTATGCCATTAATCAGATCAGTCCCTGGCTGAACCCAGGTTTGGGGGTATTCAGAGGGGACTTAAAGGCATTTGCATTTGGTGGTATTTAAAACTAAATGATTTTATTTAAAAGGACAATCCTAGACTTGCTCATGGAGACTGACCATACTGCAGAATAACGTCATTTGTAGGACACAGTGTTTCGACATTTTAAACCAGTTTCCCACTAATTTTAATATAAGTTTAACAATTGTAATGATAACTTAACTTCAGTGGAGGTGGTTATAGCTGAAAGTGAGTAGCAAAACTGACATGTGAATGAGGAGATCAGAGCTAGTTTACCACAGTGGATAAAAAATGAGTTAACCCCTCACATATTCCACATATCTTTGTGTTTTCCTTGTAAGAACTCTTGAAAGATGTAAATGTTTTAGGGGTGAAAGAATTGGCTACCGGAGTTGAGAAAGTCTTTACAATTCAGGCCAAATTTGTAAAAATAAAGGCCCATGTCCACAATATGGAGGCCCAAAAGGACAGCTGCTCTTTGTACAGGTAGTGGTGCTATCACAAGTGCATTTTTCATACATGGATCTAGGCTTATACCTTTTAGAAATGTGACTGAGTATGTTTAAGTAACTCCCTGTAAGTTATTAAGTGATTACTATTATGTTTATTTAATCATTGATCATTACAATGGCTCAAAGGATTACCAGGATTTCAATAACAGTTATTTAAGAGATATTTAAACAAGTAACAAGTATTAGTAAAATCAATTTATGGGGAAAAGTTGTCAGTGTGGGAGGAGCAGTGTTGAAGAATGTATGTGACAAATAATCCAATGAATAACATTTTAAAGATTACCAAAATCAATGGCTCATGGATTTTCATGGGAGAGGTTTGTATCTGAGTCAGCAATTTGTCCATAGTCTTCTCTCTTGGATTGAGATACATGGCACAGAAACTACAAACTGCTGAATTTACAGTATTGTGGCCAACCACTGTTCAATCCTAGATTCAGAGGTAAATGTGAAATTAGTTGAGCCATTACGGATTATCTCCATTCCCCCAGTTCTAAAAGGATAAGGAGGACTTTGGTAGCAGTCTTCTTACCAGCAGCATTCAGTGTAAAAGCAGATGTCCTTTTGAAAATGCAGGTTGTAAATCAGGCAAGGAAAAGGGAGGGCCACAAAATGCTTTCACATTGGCCTTGTGGGCAGGGATCCTCCTGCAGACCTACATTCACTCAGAACACACTGCTAGGAAAGACTTTTAAAAATGCAAATATTCATTTTTGATATCCTCCAAAGCTAACTGTATGGCATCCTATTAGGGGAAATTATCCAGCCGCCATCTCTGCCTGCCCTAACAGACTGTGAAAGATTTAGTCCAGACTTCTGTTCTGATCATGTCATGTCAGTTTTCTCCTGGCATGAGGGGGCATAGACCAGGAAAGACAGATGCTTCAATCTTCCAACCAATTGTCACTTCATATAACCGTCACTTCAGAGAATTGTGAGTCTCTTCACTACAGCAAATGCTTTAAAAAGTATTGATTTTATTGATACCCTGGTCATTGCTTGAAAAATAACAATCATTCTCCCCTTAGGATTCCTTAGTTCTTTGACTGTGAATGAGGTTAGAAGACAAGGACAAAAATGAATAAGGTGGGCTAAAAATCTTATTCAGCTGATCTATACATTTTCCCAGTTCAAATAGAAAGCAGTGCAACCTGACAAATGAACTTAATAGCAGGTGCAGCAAAACTAGGGGGACAAATAGGAATCAAAGCTTAATACCTGCCTATGTCTATATGCAGAACACTGCACCAAGAGATATTTCTTCATAGCGTATTTGTCTAGTTTAACACAACATGATTTTCTGCGTCTGCGAGTTGAGATGGAAATAATGCAGACATTCTACGCGCACACACGGATGGACGGAAAGCAGTTTCCATGGCAACGGAAATACCATAAAAGCTATCTAAAGAAATCCTTAGGGCTGTGCAACAAATAGAAACATAACATGCTGAGACCTAAATATAGCTGCATTTTGGTACTGCTCATGGAGCCTTTACTTAGCTTCAACGCATCTCTAGAACAAATGCAGCCAAGGATGTTTTCAATATTGTACCATGAGTGTTTTGCTTTTAAAAAGTGCAAGAAAAAGGATGGTGATGGGGTTTTTCTTATAAATGTTATTACCCAGCACTTGACTGGAGAGTTTTAGTATCTTACCCATCTTTAGCTTGAACGTGCCCTTGCTTACACACACACAGAAAGTATTTTCATTCTTAGGAGTATGAACTGATATAAAGCATCAAAATACTACCCACACCTAAGTCCTGCCCATCAGGATTCACTGTGGATTTTTGAAAGTAGTGATGCTGGAAGATGTGTTACCATGTCATTAGAACTATATGGAATGTAGGGGCTTTGGATCAGAGGGTTCATGCCTGAGAAGAACAGAGCTGATACCGCTATGCTCATTTGGTTTTTCAGTGAAAGTGCTCGTTGTGCATGATTTTGATGTAAATCCATTATTCAGTCCACGTATGCTTTAAAATGATTCCAGTGTTATTGGAAAGTAGGCCCACGGGTGCTCTAAACTGATTCTATGCTCACTAAAAAGGTTCCTGAACTTCAACAAAACTGCTCACAGAATTGTCCAAATTTCAGGTTTCTAACAAATCTGAAACCAAGTGTATCTCATATGAACATTGCTCATTGCATTCCATATATAATGCAAATATCATGGTTTGGCTGGACCTGTCTGTTTCCGTCATTCATAGAGAAGTTTAGCTTTGGTACTATGGGTAGGGCACTGAATTGGGAGTCAGAAGATAGGGGTTCTATTTCTAGTCCTGCCACTGAGCTGCTTTGACAAGTAATTTCTTCCCTCTCTGACTCAGTTTCTTCATCTGTAAAATGGCTATAATTATGCTTACCCTCCTTCATACAATGCATGTGATGTGGATACCGGCTACCAAGTGTGGAGTTCTTCACTCCAGACTTCATCCAACTGCCATTGAAATTAATGAGAGTTTTGTTATGTACCTCAATGGGAGAAAGATTGAATCCAAAGATTGAGAGCAAATGGGGAAATTTGCTTATCAAAATATTCCACCATCCAGACTTTGTAATGGTTATTGTATTATATCCAGTAGGAAGGAGAAGAAAGAAGCAGCCTGATGGCAAATATATTTATAGTAAACAATATGTAGTGGAAAAATGCCGTGCAACAAAGAGAAGGTGTTCTTAAATGGGACCTTCAAAGGCCAACCCCTAAGGAAACTGAAACAAATCTTAACTGAAAAAAAGCCCTAGGTGCCCTTATGGTAAAGCTACAATAGAATATGTCCAGTAATTAGTACATTCTAAGATGGTAAACCTCAACTAAGGTGTGGGTGCTTGATGAAAGATTCTAGCTAATAAACAGAGCACAAAATCCTATGCTAATTATACAGAAAAAGAAATATTTTCAACCAATTCTGGCACCCAGGAAAAGAAATATTCACGATGACAATAATACAAAATAAAATACTATCTGAACAGACTCAGATTTTAGAAGTCACTGGAATCTAAACATTTGTAAGGTTTCAAAGTCTGGACTCCCTTTGTTACATTTGTCTTCAGATTTATATATGATATAAATTCAATGGACCTATCACTGGGCCACAAAAATTACATGTCCCCATGTACAAAGAACAAAGAGATAAAAAAAGAGTTCCAGGAAAGATAAACAAGATTTTATAGACAAAATGGCAACAGATGCACAGGACAACATAACATGAAGATATGGTTCAATATCACTAGATAGTTGTGATGCAGAAAAATAAACACCAACCAACTGGTCCAAGATAATGAGGATAATTTAACAATGAAGACATCAGAACAATGAAATATATGGAGGCAGTATTTTAATCAACTACTGATTGAAGAAGGAGAAGATCTGGACATCAAATCAGGGTCTATCATTAGAGTAGAAGTAAGAGGGTAGTCAATTGGTTAAAAAGTGGAAATACATTAGGTCTGGACAACATTCCCATGGATGTCTTTAAGGCAGAAATGAAGAACACAGTAGACATTTTGGTAGGCCCTTACAAAAGACATGGGAAAACAAAAAAACACCAATCAAGAGGGAAAATGATCATATAGTGAAGCTGCCAAAGAAAGGAGACCTCAGTCAGTGCAAAAGTTGGAGGGACAAGCAATTGCTACCCATCCCCAGTAGAATTCTTACCTGTATGATCCTAGACAGGCTAAAGAATGCAGTAAATTCAAGGTTACAACAAGAACAGCGAGGGTTCAGACAGGAGAAATCATGCATAGATCAAATAGTAACCCTATGTGACATCACAGAAGTGTCAATCAAATGGCAGTCACTGCGCTACATGGATTTCAAAGATTTCTAAAAAGCCTAAAACAGAAACCTTGCCCTCCAGACTAAATTTCAGATATTTAACCCCATTCTAAAGCTTTTCTTACTATATGACACTAAAACATGGAGACTTATTTTCTAAACTCCAAGTTTTAACAATAGCTGCATTTGACAAATCATCAACATCAGCTGTCCAGAAGAAAATAATTAATGAAGAGCTTTGGAGAAGGATGAAAGAGAAACTGATAGTAAAGGAAATTATGGAAAGAAAATAGACATGACTAGGACACACATGGAGGAAAGAATCAAACAACATAAGAAGACAGACACTGGACTGGAATCCCCAGAGCAGAAGATAATGAAGTAAACCAAGGACTGCTTCGGAACACACAATAGAAGTACAACTGAACGCTAAGACTGCAGCAAGAGACTATCAAAGATGAAATCCATGGTGAAAGTCCCATATTCCACATGAAATAAAGAGGCCTAAGTCAAGTCATATACAAAAAAAAATCCCCCTGAAAATAACCAACCCTGTTTTGTTTGTCTTTCCATGCCACTGCTTTATGTATTAATTATTAACTATTCTTCTAGGCCTCAGTTTAGAAAAGCATCCCTCTTTGGGAAAGCACTTATGCATTTGCTTAAGTTCCTCATGCTTAAGTGTCTTCCTAAATCTGAGCCCATACCAGGACTGGAGCCCCTCTGTGTTAGTGGCTTTACAAATGCAAATTAAAAGACGGTTCCTGAATCCAAAGAGATTACATTTGAAAATACCAACCCTGTAAAGACATATGCATCCTTATCATTATGCACTATGATTTCAACAAAATGGTTACAATTTACACCAGTTGGGATTCTGGCCCTGGGAGTATTCCATTGACTTCACTGGGAATATTCATGGCATGTGCACAAATTTTGAAAAAGCAGAGCCTAAATAATCAAGACAAACGGAAATAACCAAAAAGTAATAACCAAAAAACATACCATCATATGTAACATGACAAAAGCGTAGATTAGATGGAGCTACTACTTTAATTGATGCTTTTTCCAGAATCCTGCCTTGGAGTAAACCCATTATAGCTACATGTGGGATGAATAAGGGTCATCAAGATCTAAATGTATCTAGTACAACGTGTATGTTTGAATGACTCAGGGCTGGTAGTGCCTTGGATTAATTGCCTTATTTAGATTAAGTTAATGTTTGCTTGTTAATGAAATATCAGTCAATTACAATAAAGTGGCATAATTATTTAGAGGGATATCTTGCATTAGTGTAAATAGCTTTAAAATTACAAAGTAATTTGGCTCCCCATCCAATTGCTTGTGTAATTTCAGTTAATTGTACATCAAGCAGAGGTATTGAAATATTAATCAATGCTTGTTTTTATTTTTAATTAACATTACAATGATATATTTAAATAATCCCCCAATAACATGATAGAAAAATCTCTGTTAGTAACTTGGTGCGTGACAGAGACCTGATCCAAAAGATTCCATATGTTGATTCATTGCTAACATATCTAAAATAGGAAGAATACAATTTCCATTTATTCATTCTGTTATAGACCTGATGATCACATTGGTTTTTCCCTCTGATATACTATTGTAAGCCTTCTGTTAGATACCTTCTTTTGGGTGAGAAGAGCTAGACAGTATTCTCTTTAGAGTGCATTGGTGTTGCTCTTATTAAAGGAGCATTGTTGAATGATGTGAAGAATTCCCTTCTAGCTATCTTCAACTTTTCATGAAGTACCCCTACCCACGGTTAGCCCAGGAAATAGCGATCAGGAGCCAGCACAATGGGGCTCCAATCTAGCCTCTAGGTACTATTATAATTCTGCTACTATTACTACTAATTATAAATCTCAAGCACCTCACAGACAACAAACTGTAAATAACCAGGCCAGCTGTATAACCACTGTTTTTTTAATATCCTTGTTACTAAACTGGATCATCATTATTTGGGGATACAGTATTCAAAATGGATTAAAATGAAGATTTTATGAAACATTGGAAGAAAGTTCCAGGTTTTTTCTTATTCTTTTGAAGCCCCTTGCATTCTGTCAAATTACATTGCTTTAACATTATTCAGAAGTCCAGGTTTCATCATGTTAGATGCAGGAACTAAAAGAAGATAAATCAGTAGGTGGTTATCAGATTAATGTTGCAAAATCCGGTGGTCAAGGTTTTCTTCTACAAACAATCTCTTTTATCTTATTTTAAAGGATAGGGATCTATAAACCACTTATTTCTGTCACCCAAACAGTATAAAAGGGTCTCTCCTCGCCGGCTGCATTAATATAACTTAATCCTTGCTGTATCCTGTTTCAATCTCCTGACAAATAAAAACCACCTTTGCTGCATGTGTCAAGGCGCTGTTGCTCATAACAGCTGCAGAGCTTCTTTTTCTCATGTGATTTTTAGCTTTTCCAATGCAGTCTGAAGGATTTTTTTTTTAAATCACTGTCTCCCAAAGTTTTCTCAAATGATTAACTTCCTAACAGCACTGAGTCAGTGACTTTACGAATCTATTTATTTTAGAAGAAATTTTCCTTGATTTTTGAGGAGAAAGGGAAAAGAAATAGCTAGAGAAATTAATCAAATTATGAATTTAGGCTCTTTCAGGAGTTCTGCTTACCCTGCAGTACAGCACTTAACATTATTTTATTGCAAACCTAGGGCTAGATTGTAACAAGTAACACCTGCTGTCCTCTCCAAGGCTACCATTAAAATCTGGACAGAGCAGGTGAAGAGAGAACAGGGGCATCATTTACCCCAAATTCTCTCCAAGGGCAAATAAAGCCTGTGACAATCTAGCCCTTAACATCAAAACATAACGTCAGGCAATAAAAGGGGGAAATGTTAATAATGGCTTGATTACTTATGCAACATAAAATAATACTAACAATCATCAACAAGGACTAACTATTAAGTGGCTTTCAAAGGCCATTGTGAGGTGGATATACTGACGAAGGCAAAATGTCTCTAAGACTGAGGGCTATTTTATTTTATTTTAGCACATTTTATGCTAAAGAAAGAAGCCGGATAGATAGCGTTCCAGACTGAAACTCTCCCCCACAGGGGTGCGAAGGCCATTCAGTTCCCAAACCCATACAAGGATAGTCTGGTGATTAGGGAACTAGCCTAATATTTGCGAGATTAGGGTTCAATTTCCGACTCTGCTATCTGACTTTGGGTAAGTCACTTACCCTCTCAATTCCCCTCTGCAAGATGAAGTTCTTCTTTCCTCACAGGGGAATTTTGAAGATACATACATTAAAGATTGGGAGGTGCTTAGTTACCATGGTAATAGAGGCCACATTAAGGCCTCTCAGCCAAACACTTGTGTGTACGACCACTAACTTATTCCATATAAGCAACTAAGGAGTTTTCTGTTGGTTACTGAGAATCTAAGCTATATTCAAAATACACTGCTACCTCGATATAACGCAGTCCAATGTAAGTTGAATTCTGATGTAATGCAGTAAAGGAGTGATCCAGGGGGCATGGCTGCGTGCTCCAGTGGATCAGTGTGTCATGTCTGGCTTCGATATAACGCCATTTCACCTAAACTGCAGTATGATTTTTTGGCTCCCGAGGGCAGCATTATATCGAAGTAGCAGTGTACTGAAGAGAAAGAGTCGTATCCAAATAGAAATCTCCTGAGATATTTAAATCAAAGGACAATTTCTGCTTCAGTAAGTCAAATAGCCATATGCCACTCATTAAAACCAATGAAAACCAAGACCAATAACAGCAATAGTGCCAAATATTGTTTTTCTTTTTAAAAAAGTTAAGGGATGTCTCTTGATTTGATATTATGGCTTCAAGGTCCTTGCAACCTAACACAGTACCTCTAGGTCTCCATTTATTCTGGCAATTAATTGTTTATTCTGCCTTATATCTTGATATTTTAGATTCTATCACACCATTTGGATCAGAATCACAGCAAATTTCAAAACCATCTGCTATACTTGCAGGTCAGAGAGACCTTCCCATAATATAATTTGGTACCTCAATTATCAGAGCAGAGTACCGTTATTCTTTCTGATACCATTGGGTTGGAATTTTATTGGTAGCCTGATTCTGATCCCACATCTTCAGTGTGCCTTCACTGATTTCTGTGGAGTTACTCCTGATTAATACCAGTGTGAGATCAGAATCAAACCCACGTCCAGGCCAGTACATTGAAAAGACCTTTTACTTTGCGGTGTTAGCTGAATTATCCATAAACTAGGGAGAGATTAGTGTATGGGAGAATTCTGTACCACCCACGTGGGTTTTCTGTGGAGTTCAATAAGAAAAAGCTTTGGAGGCTTACTATTTTTGACTTAACTGCATACTTTAAATATTCATTAAACCAATTTCTCACTTGCATACAATAAACCAACTCAACATGATGCACTTGTAAGCTTGTAAATCTCCTACAGAGAGAGGAAAAAGGTCTTCCCTTTTTACATGCAGATATTGCCATTCTCAGAAAACACATACAAAACCACCAACAAGAAATTGTTAAGATTCACGGTAAATTCTGTGTATAAGTTAACCCTTCCAAGGATCATGGCCAACTTATATTCTCTCCATTGCTGCTATGTGCTTTACAATTATTTGTATATCCTTTTGCTAATAAATGAATGCTTATTATATGCTGTAAGGAACACCTAGACATAACAACATGTATACACAATAAGCTATTACATGTTGTGATGGATGATGAGCTGCTATGTAATAATCAAAGAATACTGATAAGTAACTATGATATGAACACCATTAAGTGACTTGGTCAGAGAGGTAAAATTATGACATAACTATAGTGGTTTATTAAGATTTCTGTTATGCCTGTATTGATCTAATTTAACGGGGGACTGTTGGAAGAACCAACCAAAGAGCAACACAATAAATATAGAATCAGAGAGGTAGCCGTGTTATTCTGGAATAGCAGAGGTAACAAGGTCCTGTGGCACCTTAAAGAAGAAGTGGGTATTAGCCCACGAAAGCTCATGCTTCAAAACTTTATAGTTAGTCTTTAAGGTGCCACAGGACCTTGTTACCTCTACAATAAATATAGATATGCAATCTTCAGCACACACTTGAAAGACAATGGGGAATACTATCAACTTCAAGGAGCCTTCAGCAGGAGGCAAGCCTTATTTTGCCACCCTGGGACCCTAGGGATAAAAACAACACAAAATGGTTAAAAAAAACCCTCAGGAGGGTACAATTGTCAGAAACTCTCCAGGAAGACAGGCTGACAGAGGAATACTCTGCAGAGGAAGTCTAAAGAAGTTGCTTGTTCTAGATCCAGGAAATTATATGCCTTAGGGAGAGGCAGGCATTCCTGGGTGTGTTGTTTCTTAGGTCTGTTTTCTCTGAATAGAAAATATTTTGTTTTAAGATGGCTTTTTGTTTATTCTAGCAACCACCCAGAGGGAACAGAACTGCCAGGTTTGAGCCCAAGTCAGACCTGCAGAGGTAATGACAGTTAGTAACAAGGCACTGTAACCCAAGACCTGATCTGGAAGAGGGTGCTGGTTATTACCGTGACAAGGCTTTGGATGTGGCCCCGTGGCCCCAAACCTGAACTAAGACTACCAAATCTTTTCACCCACACATAGGCCACTAACCAGCCATTAAAGGGTAAAATTGATTTTCATTTACTATCAACTGTAGCAGGACTTCAGCCGGAGCAGGAGAGCTGAAAGACCCCAACATCTCATAACTAAATCCTCTTAATAGCTTTCTTTTTTCTGGTCTAGTCTGTTTCAATTTAAATGGCTAGTAAAGTGTGACATTTTTTTTTAAAAAAGTGAAATTGAACTAAAAGAGGGCGGGTTATTCAGATACATGGATAGAGTGTGTCTTTTATGTGGATTCAGGACCATCATTTTGTTCAAGAAACAGAGCAGGAGTGGACCCTGTTTACAAATAGTCTATAGTTTCTGAGAGTATTTGAATAAGGAACAATACTGGCCTACTTCTCCCTATTCTCTTCCAGGCAACTGCTATTATACCTCTCTGAAAACGTGAGAGCTGTGTGTTAAGTATGTGGAACTGTCTTCCTCTGAAAACTAGATAAAGTTTCTGGAAACCCTGTTGGTGAGATCATTGGGATTCACTTTTACTATCCATCTGAGAAGTTTGGCTACTGTATAACATAGGTGGTAGTAACTGGTGGCATTTTAAAAAAAATTAACTTATATTTTTTCATTATTTCCAGAGCCATATTAGGAATTTCTTTCATGTGTGAGGTGATGTTACATGACAATTACAAAATAATGGAAAAACTGACAAAAATTATCTTGTTTTTCTAGTGGCTTTTTTGTTACCTTTTGAATACAGTTGTATCTACCTCCAGAGCAAATGTATACTGGTTGTTGTGCAATTTATTATATAAGCAACCATTACAAAATGACATCTTTGTCTATGTGAAAAGGTTTCAAGGAAGGGAGAGCTCAAAAGCAGAGTTTTCAGGTGTCACCATGATCTTCAAAGATCAATGTTCTGACTAATCAAGACGGTTCCAGACATTTATCGTAATCTTTAATTCCTTGCACCCTGCTGTTATTTTCTTCAGCTGGTCTTCAGATAAAATTTTCTAAAGATGATTGGGACTAAAAACTATGGGCTTGATGTTTCCCTTGTATTCATGCCAGTGTTGCTCTGGCGTGGCTGTTAAACTGAATTAAATTATTCAAAATTGAACCTAGTGCAAGTAAGAAGAGAATCTCTATATAGTTGTTTGCTTTCCTCTCCCTCCCCGCTTCCCCCCAGATCTAACCTTAAAGTCTGGTTTAAACCCAAAATGACAGTGAACAACAGTAACAATTGTGGACATGGATCTGACTGAGGGATTCAGTTTATATGTGTGCATCATGAAGATGGGGAGGTAACATTCTAACCTATAAATAAAGGAAAGAAATCCAGTAAAAATCCCAGGAGTGCATGAAAAAAACACAACATTAACGCTCTTAACTAATTTTATTCAAACTTGGCTTGTTTCTTAGATTTCAATAAAAACTGCGTTGCAAACAATGTTTGAACAAAATTCTGCTGAACTTAACTGAGTTAAACATGCTGCACACATTTTCTTTTTGGAATATGCAGGACAAGTGGGAGTTATTTTACTGTGTTGAAGAGGGGGATGAAGAGGGTTATTTTAATGTGTTGAGTTATTTTTTAAAAAAACATGGGCAGAATTAAAAAGCGGCTCAGCAGATTTTGCTAAAAATTCTCTCTCACACACATACACACAAATAGACTTTTGTCAGAGGCTCAGGGGCTGATCCAAAGCCCGATGAAATCATACGAAAGACCCATTTACTGCACAAGGCCCTAAAGCAAGGACAATTTCAACCTAAAAGGAATTTATCTGAAAAGGTCCAGAGTAACTGAAAAAATGAGACGGGATGACAAGTTGCATTTAAGTTTTTAAAGACTGTGGTCATTGCTGTTCTCCCTTCAATATAGATAAAAAAGTCATTTACAAGACTCAAATGATGATGAACCAGACAGCAGTAGCACAGAATGACATCTTGACAGTGAGGATTTTTCAGAAAGTACAAGCAAGTAGCAGTGACTGATGATCTTCAGGCTTCTGCGGAATTACAGAGAAGTACTGAGACCAATAGCTCTAAAAATGCACATCAAAGATCTGAAAGCAGAGCCAAAATATTTGTGCAAATGCCAAATGTGTTTGCTGCAGAACTTCACATCTTACATTTAAATGCAGGATTACTAGTTTGGCCAACCATCATATAGTTTTCTGTCCCACTAAAGAAAGGAAGGATATAACTTGGGTAAGGCAAGTACCGTATATGAGAAGTATATTCATCAATGTTATTTAACAGATGTCACTAGGACAGCAGATGAAGGGAAATTAAATTAAATTAATAGCAGAAGTAGTATTGCATTAATGGCTAAGAAACAGAGATCAGGACTGTATTGTGCTAGGCACTGGATATGCACAAAGAGCAAAAAGATAGTCCTCCCCTTAAATACCTAAATGGGATCGATACTCATTGAGACATACATATTTGAAAGGTTCTCTGATTTATCAAACTTGGTACCACTACTACTGACTTGCATTTCTATAGTGAATCTGAAAATTCTTTCATTCTACATTAATGAAACCGTGTTTTTTTCATTTGTTTTGCACTTCCAGGATCTGCCTGGGACTGAAAATAATGGAATATATTGAGAGAGACTGTTCATGCAGGATTTCTGGCTTTTTCAGAAGCAGGAACTACAAGCGATCTCTCAAGTCAGTTCTTGAAAGATTGCAAACTACCTCTGGATGGTTCAAATAAGGAATGGATAAGCCATACCCGGTGCCAAATTCTGCTCTCAGTTTTACCAGCAAAATTCAGAATCACTCTATTAAAGGAGTGACACTCACTCCCGATTTACACTGCTGGAATTGAGATCAGATTTTTGGCAGAACTATCAAATGGAATGAGCACATATTTGTGAGCCAAGAACCCCTGAGATCAAGCCCTTGCTCTGCCACTGAGTCATTGAGCCAGATTCCTATTTCAGTAACACCAGTGTAGAACCACAGTAACCCCATTAAACTTATTGGAATGAATTTCACTCTCACACAATTAGCTGCACCATAAATTGCTGGGAAGGCTTTAAGAGAAACAAATGTTGCAGTTTCCATTCAGTGATTATTATTCAATCATATTAAGAAAATCATAATGTTTTCAAGTTCCTAGCCAGGTGGCTCATTCTGCCTAGGAAACCTTCTCAGGTGCATTCTGAGTATTCCTAATTGCTTGAACAAAATGAGAATGCTGCTGTATTTCCCCCCCCCCCTCCCCCCACAGTGCGAGACTGTAAACACGTTAGTTGTGTGTCAGTCCCAAGATCTGTTGGTGAAAGAAACAAGATTTCAAGCTACACAGACCCAAGGAAGAACTCTGTGGCTTGGGCTACACAGGTGGGAGGTTGGGGGAATAGCGTAGCTAAAGTCAGCGTATCTTAGGGCGACTTACCTAGCCATCCACACGGCAGCGAGTCAACCACTGCTGCTTCCCCATTGACTCCACTTCGGTCTCTTGTGGAGATGGAGTTCCGGAGTTGATGGGGAGTGTGTTCGGAGATCGATTTATCATGTCTACAGCAATAAATCCATCTACAGCAGACGCGATAAATCGATCCCCGATAGATCAATCACTGCCCGCCGATCCAGCAGGTAGTGAAGATGTACTCTGTGTAACTGGGAAGCTTGTGTCTCTTACCAGCAGAACTTGGTTCAATTAAAGATATTACCTCACCCACCTTGACTCTAACACCTCAGTTAATATTTTGAAATAATTATCATCACCGTTGTGCCTACAAAATATGAGCCTGTGCTAGTAATTGTGCACATAAGTATCAGTTTGTACACACAACATCCTATTTGGTTTGAAAATTCCATGTTGTATCAATAATTGCAAAGTATATGCCTGAACTAATTAAGTGTTGGTAATTCACCTAGCGTAGCTGCATGATGTTCATGAGAGAGGACTGGAAGAGGAAACAAATCCCTTGCCTCTCATAATATTATATAAGTATTCTCATAGAAATTGCTGTACAAGGCTGTGTAACAGCCTAGCCAAATAAACCTCTTTATTCAAATGTACAGGGAAGCTGATCTCCTTCGGAGTACCATCTTACTTTGTATTTAGACAGCACTGAGTTCCTGACATGTAACATGCCTTCTATGAGCAATTTCTGTGTAGGTATTTTGTAATCTGTATCTTTACTTCTTCTAGATCAAATGTGATCGGATAAGTTTGTTGAGCAGAAAAGATCAGAATGCATTAAGGAAGCAATGAAAGAAAACGCAAATGTCATAAAACAAAAAAGTAACTCCTGATTCAGCCCAAATTAAGGAGGCACTGAGAGATTAGAGAAAATTGATATAGAAAGAGTAAACCTTACCAAGGAAAAAGCGTAAGGCTAAATCCTCTTCTGTGCCACAAACTACAGAACACAGGAAAAGTGGATTAAACTACCATGCTCGCTGACCCCTGGGTCAAGTACCACAATTACACATCAGAAAGGGGTATTTGGGTGTACTAGCAGCCAGTTAGAAACACAGATGGCCGTTTGTGTATGAAAATACCTGGATGAATGGGTACTTGAACAAAGATACACACAAAGCTTTGAAAAACAGGACTCCAAGTCCCTCATGATTACAGCTAGAGCAGTGGTTCTCAAACTTTTTGTAGTGGTGACCCCTTTCCCACACTGGGCCTCTAAGTGCGACCCCCTCTAGGGCTCAGGCGGGGGGGGGGGTCATGGCGTGCCTGCAGCCCACTGCGGCAGGGGCTGGGATGGGAGGTTCCAGCAGCCCCCCAGGGCAGGGGTTGGGATTGAGGGGGAGTTCCAGCAGCCCCATGAAAGCGCTGGCAACCCACCGCGGCAGGGGCTGGGCTCACAGGGGCGCCGGAAGCCCACCTCTGTAGGGGCCAGGGCCGGGGCCGGAGCCAGGTTGCGCACGTGGCAGTGCCGCAGCCCGCCTCAGCAGGAGCCAGGGCCCGGACCAGGCTTGCGGGGCCGCCAACAGCCTGCCGAGGCGGGAGCTAGGACCAGGCTTGCGGGGCCACCAGCAGCCTGCTGCGGCAGGGGCACGGGCTGCCTGCAGCAGCAGGGGGCCGAATGTCAGCAGCCCGCGGCAGGGGCATTGTTCAGGGCTGGCTGCTGGCAGCAGGGGCTCGCGACCCCCAGAGGGGTCCCGACCTCCACTTTGAGAACCAATGAGCTAGAGCAAGTCAGGAATTTTTTGACAAAATATTTTTTCACCAGAAAAAATGCTGGATTTGTTGAAACCAAAACTGTTCATGAATCAGCATCAGTTTCGACATGCCCTGAATTAAAAAAAAAAGTTGAAACACTCTGAAATTTACATGAGTTGAAGGTGAGCCCACCATGTGATGCAGTTTTGAAAAACACTAATATCAGTCTGGGGTCAAACTAACAGGGGTGTTGTATGCAAGCCCTGGTCAGGCCCAAGCTGTAGTTGTGTGTGTCCAATGGGGGCACCACACTTTAAGAAAGATGTGGAAAAACTGGAGAAAGTACAGAAGAGAGCTACAAAAATGATAGTGGATTAAAAAACCTGCCCTATGAGGAAATATTTTAAAAACTGGACAATTTTAGTCTTGAGAAAAGAAAACTGAGGGGGGACCTGATAATAGTTCCCAAATATGTTCGGGCTCCAGGTCTACAATGGGTCAGACAAGAAGTAATGGGCTTAATCTGCAGCAAGAGCAATTCAGGTTAGGAATTAGGAAAACTTTCTAACTATAAAGATAGTTGAGTTCTGGAATAGTTTTCCAAGAGAGATTGTGGAATCTCCACCTTTGGAGGGATTTAAGGACAGATTAGACAAACACCTGTAAAGGATAGTCTGGTTGTTTAGTTGGTCCTGTCTCAGTGAAGGGGGCTGAATTACAGGACTTCTCAAGGTCCCTTCCAGCTCTATATTTCTTTGATTCCAACCCGATAAAAATAAGAAAAGAAAAGAAAGTAGGTTAAAAATAAATAAGGTTAGAAATCAAAGCAAAAAGTTTTTTAAAAATGTAAACAAGAGGTTTTGATGGACCCAGACTGAGAATTGTTTTGGTTTTATGGTTCAAAAAATGTTTGGAGATTTCGACTTTTTGAGATCACAAAAAATGTTGAAACTCTTGAAAATAGTTGAAGGGTAGGAAAACTATTTCCTGCCCTCCTCTGATTACATCATTCAGTGATTTCAATTTCCCAAATAACAGTTTTCCTTCTCCCTCTGGCCCAGTCCTGGGCTTTGTGTCCCTGCATTTTCTGCTTTGTATTATATGTCTTTTGTCCTACTTTACCAGAAGCTGAGATGGTTTTGTCCTCAAAATCAAACAGTGTCTCTTCCCTCACTTCTGCATCTATCCCAAACAATTTGCAAAAGTACAAGATTGCAGCATCTTCAATATATCTGTGCAGTAGAGCACCATATTTACAACTGGTTCAGCACCAACACTTTTGATGCATTCAGATGACATTTTGATTCAGCCTTTGATGTGTCCTTGAAAGTTTGGCATAGCAACAAGGGCAAACATAAAATAAAATGAAAAGGTTTTATTGTGCTCTAAAGCATTTTCCTGTATAGTTGTGTAAGTGAATCCTACCGAGAGATTTTAGAGCCTGTAAATATGATTATGCAACATGTATTGATTTCCCCCCACATGCTTACGCTCATCAGCTGACACTGCATTTGTTTTCTTTAAAAAGTTTGAATTCCACTTTTGTTTGCATCTGAAGCCAAAACAGGTCCCATGGGATGAATGACACGAGCCCTGATGTCTCAGTTAAATTGAAGCCTCTTTGCATTGCTCTGACACAGTCTAGGGGCCTCAAATGTTTGTTTAAACTAAATGTACTGCCCACCAGGTGCAAAGAGGCATCAGTAGAAAGGAGAGTCAAACCCACATCTGCCATTAAAACTCTTAAGTTCTCACACCAAATACTAGACAATTGCTTTGCTGGTTTGGCATCATGATCATTTTAGGAAGCAGAGCATGGGAGATTGTCCTTACACTGATCTTTTACAACTGGAGGCCTAGGGTCAAGTCCTAGGTCAGGTCACAAGTAAAATTGAATTTGGAAGGTTTCATCCTTGTCCCCTCTCAGGCTAAAATCACACGGTATGGAGGAATCTGACAAGATCAGTGGCTGCCTCTGAGAAGAGCATGGGAAGGCAGGGAATTGACTGCAGTTTAAATTAAATAAATGGAGATATACCAATCTCCTAGAACTGGAAAGACCTTGAAGGTCATCGAGTCCAGTCCCCTGCCTACACTAGCAGGATCGAGTACTGTCCCCTGACAGATTTTTTGCCCCAGATCCCTAAATGGCCTAATGCAGTTTATTGCTGCATTACCATGGATGGGCTCATTTTTAATATATGTAACTCAAATATAACCTGGAGAGCCAAATGGGTAAATAAATAGCGATTCCTCCCATTTCTGATGATCAGCCACACCCTCATATTGGAGGAGAGAGAAAAAAACCCTCTTCATGTTCATTCTCAGCCAAGTATACTATTAGCCACAACACTATGTGTGTGTGTGTGTATGTGTATTATCCAACTCTGCCATGGGCTTTAAAATTGCATTCAGCTTTTCAAACTGTTAAATAAAATGGATGCTTTAAAGTTGAGTGAACACAAAGGACTATTTCTTCATTCCAAATACCTTCTGAATTAAACTCACCTCCCATTTTATTGTGCTTAAGAAGCACAAAGTGGGGGTAGCCTGCTGATCCTTTCTGATTTCAGTCCCTCAAGGTATGCACTTTTCTTATTTAAATAATGGCTGCCCAGCATTTCTTTGATTTCCAGAACTTTTCACCAGCCCACAGTCTTCATACTGGAAGCAAAAAAAAAGGCATTTCTTATCCTTATAATTAACAGCATGGTATAATGATGTTAAGAGGGTAGTTTTTACTAATTGGTTCCTTTGCCAGAGGACAAAAGAACTAAAAGAAAAAGCTTGTTTAAAAAAAAGAGAGAAAAGTTAAAAACGCAATTAAAGTATGAATATCAACTCTGAATTCAATGTATTATCTAATTATCTAATTACTCATTACCATACAGGTTCTACAAACATATAGAGAGAGCCGGTACAATGTCCTGAGTGTTAAAGATTTTTTAGGTATAGTGCTTCAGAACACTTGTTCTTGTCAAAAGGTAATTCCACCATTTTCTGGTTCACCCTGAGAGTGGAGAAATTGGTGGAATGTGAAGCTCTTTTCAGTATGAAAGAAAACCCATAAAATGGGCTTGAAAAGAAAGCTTTGAATTACACTCATCATTGTTGCACCCAATGCTGGTGCCAGCCACCAGGGTAAAAAAGTGCCATAGCCTCAGCTGGCAGATAAAACTCCTCTTTCCACTGTCACTTTCTTGCGTACATCGCTGGTTGACTCAGCTGGAGTGAGGGAGAAAGAGGATTGTTTCAGTATTGTTATTCCTGTGACAAATGTGCGTTCTGCCTGCATACTGCTGTGTATGACTCATCCCTACCTTCTGATACTCTGCTTTACCAAACTTGCAGCATCCATATCCCTGTTTGTTTAAATTATTTCAGTTATTGCAGTAAAAACGTATCTGTTACCTGTAATGCAACACCAGTGACTTAGTAAAGTGATTTGAAAATGTGAACTGTTATACAAATGCCAGATATCATTATTTGACTAAAACCATCAAAGACAACTTGAAACAATTCTACATTCTGGAAAGTTTCTAATGAGTATATGTATTAAACAATGGATCCCAGTTTGGGCCAGATTCTCTATATTGGTTACAGCCCCTTTGCACCACTCAGGAAGCATAAAGGGGTATAATGCATCTACAAACCACCAGCAGAATATTCCTTGGGCATAGGACCTCCCTGCTGGTGGCCCTGTACCAGAGCTCTGCCCTGTACCTCTGTTCCCGTAACTCCAGGAAGGGATGTGGAAGAGCATCAAACCCTCCCCTAGCATAGCATCCACTGCGGGCTATATTTAGGTGAGATGAGAAATTTCAATTGCATCCGTCTAAGGGTTTAATTATAAACAATATTAAAAAAAAATAACAATCATTTTCACACACAGTAGGGCAGATTTTCTGCTGAGAAACGAGGTGGACAATGCATCCGCCTTGAGAATTTTTGTTTGAAAGGGCAGCCAGTGCCCCCTAGAAAACATAGAAGAATAGTATATTGGTAACGGTTTCTGTTTAATACCTGTTCTTTATTTCTAAGAGGATGGGCATGAAAACAGGATCCATCTGAAGTCACAATGTCCATAAAGTTTCAGACTTTATGTCGCTACTACAAAACGAAACAAACAAAAAAACCCAGCTGTGGCAGTGAGTCTCAGAGCCAGAGTCTACAGACCTGGGCTCGCACTAAAAGAATAGCCACGTACACATACCTGCCCAGGCTGGAGCTTGAGCTCTGTAGCCTGGGGAGAGAGAGTGGGTTTCAGATCCTGAGCAGGACTGTCTACATTGCTATTTTTAGCAGCATCGCAGGCCTAAGTCCATAGACCCAGGCTCTGAGATTCACTACAGCTGAGGTTATTTTATTTTATTTCTTTCAGTGTCGACATACCCAGTGTATATAATCAATGGAAATCATCACACCATGACAAAGAGCAGCATCAGTGCAAACATCTGTAACTGCCAGATTCGTGAACATCTCGCCACAAAGGAAAAATGGATGTGAAGAATATGTTGTGGTTACCATAGTATCTTTAACAATGGGAAGGCAGGTGGGATGAGTGTTGCCTGGTCAGACTGGAAAGATTTTGAATACCCCCCTTTCCCCTATTATTAAGATAACTATTACTTACGCAGCTAGCCTAATGATAAAGTGCCATTAATAATGGGTTCTCAAGAAGAGAGCAGCAAAGTTACAGTACTAAGCAAGGGCTGATTTCCACAACAAGATGCTTTTAATTTTAAATATGGGCTTTAGATGCAAGAAAGCCCAGTCCCCATGCGCTGCTGTTTTGGAACCATTGCCAGTTAAACGGCTGTAGCTAAGCATTTTATGACTACAGTCAGACAATCTTTCCATTTTAGGGCAATTGGGACGTATTGGTGGGTGCCCCTGTTGTAAATGCATATACCCAAATTTGCCCATGCAAAATGAAGGCTTATGTGCTCACACTATGTGCCAGATATAAGGATCTGTGCATGCAAATAGCATTTCCACAAACGCTGTAGATTTATTTTTGGATGACTTTTACTTATGAAACTCCTAATGTTTAATTTAGTGTGACTGAAGGAGCATGCTGTCTCCCAACAGGGAACTCTACAGTATAGGCTATGGTAGTTTGGGATAGATGCACAGCTTGCTCTAACCACATCTTGAAAAATGAGCATACAGATTAAGAGCTAGATATTCAAAGTTAGGTATATTCAATTGTATGCATGTATTTGCACCTGATTCATGCTGCAGATAGGTGATATGCACACACGGTCTGGGCAGAAGTGACCTGTTACATGATATGCACAAATCATGTATGTACAAAGGCCTCATTTTCACATTGGGCATTTGTACGCATATTTCATGGATGTGCAAATACACCCCTACAGTTGCGTACACCTGTTATTGAAAACCTGGCCCTGATTTACTACACCGTCCAAAATAAAATGAATACGTAAAAACTGTCAGTTTCCATTCTAGTTCTAATTTCATTTGCGCAGAAGTGAAAACTGTTGGGAGGCCAGGCAGTGAAAAGAGAGGAAACAGGCTGTGAACAGAGAGAATTTTCTCCCTTACCGATCCATTTGTACCCTCAACATGCTAATAAAGGTTATTAATTTTTAAAAACACGAACAAAATCAGGCTGCTTGCTGGGAGACAATTTTCTATTGCTTTTTATCTTTAATTCAGTGGGCTCGTTCTCTCATTTTGTCTCATTTATAATAATACATTTGAATAAAAGAATTAACTGGTAACAAATATTTTCACTCTGAAGGTTCAGTTCTTGCATGTAAGGTTGTGATGATCAAAATGAAAAAGTTGCAGAGGTTGAGCTATAATAAACCTGGAGAAGCCTGAAGCCTTATGTAAAAGCTTGTGAGCTTTGATGTGTCCCTGCCTCTTCACGAGCCAACCCAAATACATCCATTTTCCTTCTCCTTCTTCCCAATCATCCAGGTTTTTATTCTCCAGACCTGCACTGGTGCTAGGGTGTTGCTGCACCCCCTGGCTTGGAGTAGTAAGAACAACACAAATACATGGTTTCTGCCTTCAACGCCCCCACTATAAAAATTGTTCCAGCACCACTGCTCCAGAGGCCAACTCTTCCCAATGACCCATGACAGATCCCCTCAGAGGGGTAAAGAAAAAAATAACTGGCTTTTAAGACCACTAGCATGTTGGATCCTTATGGTCTGCTGCCTCCTGTAGGAAAAAAAGGAAAAAGCTACTGTAGAAAGAACACCCACTAATGATCCAATTTCACACTTGCAATTTGAAACCTCAGACAACCAACAATTCAGGCTTACTACCATCAGCAGTTTATATGAAAGCAAATTTCTGAATACATGCTGTGAAAGGGTGAAATCAGCTGTATTTTTGCTAAGTTATATATAGCAAACTGCCTTCCAGAGAATTATCTGATGCTGGATCAAGCGTATACTTTTAAAATTCAGACCATATGCATGCTGCACAGGTGCACTTCAGTCCCCAGAAGTCCTAGCATGGCTTTCCACTTTGTTTGCATCAATTGTAACTGTTGATGGAGGCTATCATCAAAATACTCAGTGTCCAGTATGTTCAGAAACATGTTCCTACAATATCTGAACCCAACCCTGTGAGGTGTTGAGCACCCTCATCTCCCTTCTGACCTCAGCAACTTACAATATATCGGGCTCTTGGTTTGCCATCTATTGTCCAATGCTGAATGGAAATGCTTACAAGGACTGAATTCTTCTCCCTGCTTGTCCTCCATCGGACTTACTTGGTCTGTCATCTATTAACATTCCATCAAAATCAATGGCTTATAATTGGGACATGCCTGGAATATTCATCATTGCAGCTGGTGAGTTCTAACGTGGAGATACATTCTCTATAAGTACAAAGCTCATTCAAAATGTTCGCCTGCTGTCTGACAGGGGTGTGATCATGTTGCATCTGCTCTGAGTTCTTTACATTGGCTGCCACGAAGTAGCAGATTGGTTTTAAGCTGGCACCGCTGTTATTTTAAAGCCTGTAAATAGGGATGGCGATGGCTCTAGTTGGAACCTCCTCCACAGAGCCTTGTCATAACAGATAGCTGTGCTCCGATTCTATCGGGCTTCTAAGAGAAGCAGTACAGGACTCACAGCCCAGGGGAGGGGGACTAAAGTGGCTTTACCCCACCTCTGTATCCTCCCTATCCTTGGCTGCTTGCGGGTGGGGAGAAGCCCCTGTCTAAATTATGGCTGGCCCTTGGGGCTACGCATGCCGTGGTTCTGCCCCTAATACTCCCACCTCCAGCATGCTCCCTGCCCCAGGCCTTGCAAAGAAGTCCTTGGGAATCAGTTTTACAGCATTCTTCCACAATGCTTGCACCAGGGGATTTTCCCTCCAACTGGGCACAAGACTTTAAGGGCTCCTTTATGTTACACTCTGGCTTTTTGTAAAGGGACCAGAGCAGAATTTAAGATCTTAAACCAAATCCTTGTGGTTATACTGCCTGGGCCTGGGGATTGCAGGTTAATTGACTCAGGTAATTTCTGATAGATGGTATCGGCCTCTGTTTTAGTTTATTTCTGAGCAAGACTTTGCTCTAGGACCACTTTGACTTAATCAAGGAGACGTACAGTTTTGATCAAAAGAAAAGACAAAGTGGGAAAGGAGGATAGAAAAATCTAATTAGCAAGATTTTATTTGCAAAGATCCTATCTACTCAAAAAGTTATACACAGACCAATAATCTCAACTGTGGCTGCTCAACAGCAACAGATGTTATACATTAGAAATGGACTCAGCCCACCATTTTGGGAGCCAGATTCAGATTCTGAACATCCCAAAGTTTGGAGGTGGGCAGAGCCAGCTTTTATTTCAGTCAATAGTTGAGATGGGCCTGGCTGTGAAGTACAGATTGGGACTCATGTTCAGATGCTGAAATCCCCCAAATTCTGGGGGAGATTTTGATCAAGGGTTTTAGTTTCGGCCCAGCTCCTTATAGTCAAAGGATGCTAGTGAGTGGCAGTGGTGAACTTTCAAATTATCTAAATGCCCTGTTTCCATGTAGTCACATCGTCATGGGTGGTGGATATGGTAGGCTGGAGGAGGCTGTGCCTCCCCAAACAGCCAGATATGGCCCTGCCTATGCTCCGCCCTCAGCCCCTGCCCCCATCCTCCTTCCCATTCGGTATGGCTCCAGTCCCCTGTGTGGTGGCCCTGGCTGGGGCTGGGGTCATGCTGCCTGTCTTCCTGGGCTGGGGGGTGGGTGCTAGTCTGGGGTGGGAGCCGGTGGCTGCAGTGGGGGCGGCGGCCTCTGGACTCCAGCAGGGGAGTGTGGAAGGGTGAGTGGCTAGTCTCCCCCAGCCAGCATTTCATGCGCCGCCCATGCACATGGTGACTAAAGATGAGTACATTTCAGAGGAGTTAGTCATTTAGTTTGGATCCACATGCAAAGCTTAGATGAAACTGATCCAAACCTCCCAGATCTAGAAATCAAACTGAAGATCTTAGATTTCCAGTACTGCTTTGTTTGTCTGGGTCAGTAATATCATGAAAATGACCTCCTGATATTTTGATCATTTTGCTTCTCTTCCCTGATGAAATCAGGAAATGGAGAGAGAGGTGTGTGTAAAATGGATGGGAGAAGTCAGAGAAATGCAACACAAATATTGTTTAGGGTTCATAGTGAAGATTTGGGATGGTCGTTAATTGACCAGAACTGGTTCATCTGTCCCTAGTAGCGACATGCTGGGATCTGTGCAATATAATGGGGCATGACTGTAAAGTTCTTTTGTAATCAAATTATGCACTTGTCACCATTTATGTTAATTTATTATTTGTATGTGCAGCTTATTATTTGTGGGATGCAGTGTGAACATTTCCTTTAATTAAGAAGATGCCCAGCCTGCTGTGTTTAATTAGGTGACCATAAAAACCCAATAGCCTGGTCTCAAATTTGAATTATAATACACATAACTTGTTTTGATTTGTCTGTCATCTGAAAATGGATTTGACGATGAGTCAGTTTTTGGTCAGACCACCTGGAGACATTATTAATAAGTCAATATGCAGAGTGCTATGTACACCACCTCCCGCTATGGACCTCTGACACACTATTTAGAAATGGAAACAACAAGTCTTTGAAGACAGTTGCAATAACTGATACTTTGCTTAGTCAGTACTACATAAGAAAATACTTGTGTCTGAATTACAACTCTAATGCCCCTTCTCCCTGCTCGTATCAGCTTTTATTAAAAGGATACCTCCTTTGTCTATTTCAGGTAATAATGATCAATCTGATCCTAAAAATCCAGGTAATCCTTTTACATGTGGGTATTCCTATTGGTCTTAATTTGATTGCTCATGTGAGGAAGAGTTTGTTGGTTTGATTTCAGTGATACCATCCATTATAGGTGAAACACAGAATCTTGAACACAGCTTTGGCAGGTCAGAAGTTTCTGATATCTCCTCTAATATTTTACAGGGCTATTTTACACAGCCATTCACCACACGTCTTCTCATTCAGAAATGTCAGGGTTTTATTCTCTCCTAATTGATTGTGTTTTTGTTTTATGTTATTTAATACAATATGTTTAAAGTTGTTTATTTGAAGCCAGAGCCTGAGCGCTGATATTAGCAGGAAGTGTCTATAGGCTTCATAGCTGATCCTGCCTTCAGTGGCTAGGGCATTTCTTGCTCTTCTCTTTCCCCTCAACAGGAGGTGCCACTTTCAGCTGGACAATGTTATATAGACCCTTCAAGAATAAGGAGCATAGTGTGATTATCCTAAAGATAACTTACTTCAGCTGAAACATATAATTAAGGCTGGGCAGAAAACGAGTAATCTATTTTCAGAAAAATTCTGAGGATTCAAAATTTATTTTCATTCACTATAGGTATGAAAACAAAACCTTTTGAAAATTTTTACAACAAACAAAGAGAGAAACCTTCCTGCAGCAGAAAATAGTCAATAGCGGTTAGGATACTTGCCTAGGATGTGAAAAACCCAGCCTAGCTTTGAGTCCCAGTTCTGAGTTAAGCTGTAGTGTTGGTCTCTCTCTCTCTCTCTTTCTCTTCTGTTGGAGCTGTTTCACTTTGTATAACAAATTAAATATTCATTGGGCCAGTGAGAGAGAGAGAGATTAACAGAAGGCACTTGAAAATCCTGCTCCAAGCTATGAGGATGAAGGAGTTTTTCAAAGCAAAGGTTGTCAGCATTTTTTTTTAAATGGACTAACAATAGCTTTTCTCCTATCCTTTTCCTTGAAAATGCCTATGCTATTTTGACTGACATTGTCCAGAAAAATTCAGCCTGAGGAAAACATGGAACATTTCAGCCCAACCCATTAAAGTTTGGTAAAGTTACAAGCAATGGAAAAGAGGCTCTTACAATGGGAAGTATGGTTTTACTCAAATAATGATAGTGCTATCAGCAGGCATCCCTCCCCCTCCCCCCCCCCCGACTTTCCTTCTAAAAACAGAATTTACAATCCAACAATTCAGGCCATTAAAGTACTGGGGAAAATTGAAACCATATCTTAACATTTTAATACTACCTGTCAGTGGTATTGATTGACAAAAGTTCAATTAAGGTAGTACTTTTTAAATATATGTTCAAGGGATTCATTCATTTTGCTGTTATTTATGTATAAAAACAATCCTCCCCAAAATCTGTTGTTTGTTCTGTAATCTTTAGTGTATACTCTTCAAACAAAATAATCATTTTAGCTGAGCACTGGAATATTTGTATTTTTCACAGGTAGGCCTAGCATTTAGTACTTGTTCCATCTTTCAACCTGGCATGCAATGACGACATGCTCTTACAAATTGCATCCCCTAAGGCATAAAACTTAAAGGATTTACATAAGGATTTTTTTCCTCTCAATTCTTTTAACTGCTGCTGCCTGATACCAGTTGCTACACAAGTTATATTGTGCAATCTTTTTCTGTGGTTAGCATTCTTTCCCTTTATGCCTCTACTGCACTGTTACAAATCTGCCAGTTAAGCTCTATGCATCTCCAGAACGTATTGTCTGGAATGAAACAACCAATTATTTCTTCAGGTTTTGTGGCATAATATCCTAGGAAACCAGCAATTACAGAATCAAAGTGGCATCAAATGGCGTAGAAAGGAGTTAGCATGTATTATTCCTTAAATAGCAGTTACATGAACTCATAATAAATAGGTATTAAGTGCTAAATGTATGATAAGTAATTTCTGACAATGCAATTATCCAAACAGTACAAGAAAAAGCTTCAAGAAGGCATTGTCAAAATCATCTGTGAAAAGTCTACTTGGTTAGATTAAGATACCATAGGTTTATTTCTGGACACGAACCCACTGGAAACAAAACAACACAAGTATGTGTGTACAAGTCAAAAGGCACATTGTCCGAACTCCCAGCAGGTGAATTCTCATCTAGTGAATGTCACCAGTTGTTTTGAACCCTGCCCATGATTTGAACCTTAATTTGCCCAGAGTGGGTGAGAGGTAGCAGGATATCATTTTAGCCTAGGAACATATTAAATAAAAAAAACAAACAAACCAAAAAAGTCACTGAAAGAAAGCACAGAATGAAAGCAAAGAAATTGTGCGGACTGGGATTGTTTGGATTAAAAGATTAGGGGGTTTCAAGGTTGCTAGTGAGGTTACTCAGTTGCCATAGCAACAAACCAGCAATGTCTTGAACTCAGCGGAAGTGTCCATATATGGACCAATTGTAAGGTGATGTGACTGGATAGTTTTGATGGGACAAGATAGCTAATGCTTTGGGACATTTTCTTTTCTAGAGACCACTTGGTAACTTGCTTGGCATAGCAGAGGATTTCCTAATCATTACCACAAGTTTGGCTTTGCCATGTTGGTTACCTCAGTCACACACTCCGCGGAGCTTATGGATTTATTATCCCATCATGGGCCTCTTTTCCTGATCCCTGAAAGATATTCTGAGCCAACCAGACTGTAGGAGAATCCAGATGAAATCACCATCTCCAAGGCTGTGTCCTAAGCAACTCCTGACATGTAGGCCTAATGTTCCTGCTATTTCCCTTCTCCCATTCCACCCCATGGCATCCATCATAGTGTGTTAATTTTCACCTCTGCCTTAATTCTTCTTTCACTTTCCTATCTCTCTTCTTGCCTTATGTTTAATAAGAATCCAGCATAGCTAGTCAGATGTAGTATAACACTGGAATGCTTTGCATTGACCAGACTAGCATGTTAATAGTGATTCCTGAGCAGCCCGGTCTCATTAAAAATCATTGCCTTCCATAGACTGTCAAGAGGAATATAAAGGCAACCTAGCCAAATGCTTTCCTTTGCAGGGAAGTAAAGCTAGTTTTCAGGAGGTGCTAATTGAGTCATGTGCCATATGCTGTGCCCGTACTCCTCCCGCATCTTAACTATAATCATAAAAGGAGAGAAACTGGACTGATGTATATCTCCCCTGCCGCTCCCCATTGTGTGCATTTGTCTTGTTTCCATTTAAAAAGTAAGAGACATGTAGGTCCCAAGCAGAGCTTGCTCTACCAGGAAAGGGAGAGAAGCAAAAGTCTCAGAAAGTCCACTAAGGACCTCACCTTGATCTAATTTATTTGGAAAGCACTAATATGCTGTGGAGGTGAATGCTATAAAAGCCCTTAGACAGAGACACACAGACAACAAAAGAATTGGATTGTAAAATTGCCAATGCAGGGATTGACTTCATATTTGTGAATTGTACAGTACCAAGCATATTCTTAGTTCTTAACACATAATAACACTAATTATGTTTTAGGGGGAGTTTTCTCCTTTCATCCCCATGGAAAACAAAATTCTATCTAAAAGCGAGATTGTTTCAGCCTTATTGAAGATCTGAATAGAAAAGGATTTTCTATTCCATATTCTCAGTTTTTTGTTGCTATCTCATTTAGAATAGTTCAGAGCACTCAAGTACTAATGCCAGTTTATGTCCCACATTTCAATATTGCCAGCTGCAGAATCATGTATTCCATAAATCTGGATCATCATGTATTCCATAAATTCAGATCAGGGCATTTCCCTCATCTTCCAGAGAAGACTGACGGTTTCATCTTGGGGAAAGAGTCTACGAAGGGATTCTTATTCCAAGGATAATAATATCTTACAAAAAATCTCAAGAGAAGACAACCAAAATATCTGGAGTACTGGGAAAAAGCTCTTCAATTCAGTTTCTATGTTTCTGGCTGCAATAATGCCTGGCACCATATGTTCAAATATTCAATCTCTCTAATGAGTCAAGACACTGAGTTTTATAATTAACTTTCAGATTTCTCATCTCCAAAACAAAACAAAGAATAATCTTTTTCCTGAGGTCTCCCCATCTTCGTAAATCTTCCAATGCACCCAGGTCACGGTCCATAGCACTTCTTGCTATTCAGGTCCTGATCCTTTCCTTGGTTCTGCCCATAGTCATCAGTCTTGACTTTTTATCCTGATATCTCAAGTATCCTGCCCATCATGGTAGAAGGTATAAAATTCAGGGACCGTTTTTGTGATGAGACCTAATCCAAGAATTGCGGTAGATTAAGTAAACTATTTGATCAGATCTGGAAATCTGGATTTAAATCTTGTTTAAGGACCCCAATTCAGGCCATTCCCTCATCATAGGTTTAATCCTATCCATCTCAATAGAACTACTCAGATACTTACAGTTGTGCTTGTACACACTGTGCCTGGTTCCAGAGCTACTGGCCTCCCTTCTTTCATAGCATTAAAATACTCCAAGATTTTAAGAAGGAACAATCAGAGTCCCAGCAAATGCATCTTCTCTTGGTTACTCTCCTTTGGTGGTATTCACAAATGCAATATCAGACTTCAGTCATTTGGGGAGGGAATCATGAGGGTTGAAAGAGCTGGCCTTCTGTGGGTAGCTGTCAGGTACTACTGGCTCCTTTGCTGCCCCCACTGATGTGCTTAATACCTCCGAACAGTTGTGCCTGAAAACTGAAAGCATGACACCACTGCCAAAAAAATACTGTATGACAAGAGTAGTCCTTGGACAAGAAACTGGGACATGGAGAGAGCTGTAACCGTTTTAAGGACTGGGGGTTCTGCTCTGGCTTATAACCAGTCCACCTGTGTTAGGGAGAGTGGGAGCTGCACCATAGAAGTGGCATGTCTTCCACAGTGCCCGGGGGGAAGCTTTCCCTGTTACACCCCATGGGAGTGGAGGGTATGGGCTCATGGACCAGTCTCCCCCCACTCTCACCCCCTGCTATCAGGGGAATGCGGGGACTGAAGTCCTGGCCAGCCTCCCCCCGCAGATGTCTTATCGCTTTCCCTGGCACACCCACACAAAGGCTTAGACCTATTCTGACCGGGTAGGAATTCAATCAGGCATTCCTGCAGTATACGGAAACACAATGGAACTCAGAGGGAACAAAGGAGCTTACTTTTCCAGCTCCACTTGTACAAACCGATAATGGAATCTTCATAACTGCTATTTCTGTCAGGTCATTTGATCTTATTGGCACATCTCTGTGAGAAGAGACTTGTGTAGAAGGTAGCGTGATGCTACAAATCAATTGTAAGCCTGGATGTTTAGGGCACTGCAACAGAACCTAGAGTCGTACCATGAAAATTACTTTTCATACTATTTCTAAACCACCTAGCACTTCCTGCAACACAAGCCCTGGGACTAAGCAGATTGCATAATGAATTTCTCAGTGGAAATTCACAAAGCTGTCAGAATGTATGTTCATTATGAATTTTGAGATCAACAAACAAACAACAGTGATTTGAGTTAACTGATTTAATTAATTATCCATATGGCAGGTAATTGTTATGGAGAATATTTCTTTTAGATAATACAAAAGAAGTTCTTTGTTTACATTCTTACTATGGAAAGAGAGACAAAAACTGTTCTTGGTAGATTTCCTGAATAAGGGGTAGAATATGCATAATATATAGGCATTAGGGAACACTTTATTTAGCTTCAAAAATTGTGTGTTTGTGCGTATCTATCTATCTAAAATATATATAAAATCTTGAATTTAATAACTGCTGATCTACGGAAACCTCTCCTTCATATTATTTTATGTGTAATTTGAAACATAGGTCCAGTAAATATTATAGCATCTGACTACACCACTAAGCCTCACACTTAACCAAACTTTTAATGGGAAGAGTATTAGCCCCACAAAAACAGAATGTGGCACAGCATTGAGTTATCACACATCAAACTCATATCTAAATCAATAAACTTTTTTCTTCCTTCTTCCTCACCAGACTCCAATCCAGTGACAACCACCAGCAAAATATTGTGAACTAACAACTATTGTGAACTAACAACTAGGAATAAATCCCTACTGGATAATGAAGTCTTTGTTGTGTCTACATCCTCTTTTGAGGAGTCAGAAACTTTTCTTTCTTCAGCATTTTCTGCTAGAACATGAGATGTACCTCCTTCAGTACATCATCATTAGGAGAAAATGAAACCTTTTTCAGTTTATTTCAGCAGTGATTCTCTTTATTACTTACCAGATCTAGAAATATAAGCAAGTATATTCAAACATTGTGTTTTGGCTATAATTAAATTACAATGTTGCCCTTCAACAAGAAGTGAATTGAATGTGCCTTTCCAGAATAACAGTCTCTTCACATCACTCTTCCAATATTTACATGTTACTAAATAGTATCTGGAATCACAATTTAGGATTGAAATTAGTATGGAAGGAAGATATACCATAACCCTCGGAAAATGGAGAAATGTTCTCTGAAGCATCTGCTCCAAGGACTATCACACCAGAATAATGAATACAATTATACAGTCACACATATAGTGGACCCCCTCCAAAAGGTTTAGAGTAAACATAAATGATATGGAATTGTGTATTGACTCTTCTGACAAATCCATTTTCAGCTCAGTTGCAGATCCACTGATTTCAAGGAAGTTATGTCTGATCACATAAGGGTTGAATTTGCCCTAAAACTTCTGTTTAAAATCACTCGGTAAAAAGGTAAAAGTGACGCTTAGTCCTTCTGAAGGCCCTGTGCATGGGGGAAGAGCATCATCCTTAGGTTTTAGAATAGATGATTTTCTTACACTCATTATAAAATCATTAAGGGACTGACCTAAAATCCATTAAAGTCCCTTTAATGGGCTTTGGATCAAGCCCTAAATGCATGCTACAATGAGTAATACATTCCATAGAACTGTGTCTCTTGTTAATATGTTATCCACTTAGTGCTGTTCTGTCACTATCACACATGCATTATATTTAATCAGATTTTTTTAAGCATTCAGTTGCTTGATTGCATTTTGAAGAGCTAAGTACTTCAGATACACTTCTTTTTAGTGGCAGCATCAAGTATAAACATAGTGGGCTGACTAGCTAAGTGGTTAATTTATTTTGGTACTTACATGGTACTAGTGACAAAAGTCATGGCAGAACAGTATACTGACAAGCAGGGTATCGATCATGTTACTACAATAACTAAATATTTCAAAGTAAATATAAATGTTAAGAGAAACTACCATCTAGAAAATACACTTTTACTTATTATTCTCAATTCATTTGGTTATACTGTAGGCTCATATTCAACTTTCCTTCTTTTTTATTATTATTCATTTATTCTTGATTATCTGATAATTATTCTCAATATAATTTTATATTATATTTCAGCTCCACAGTTACAATGCAATTTCACTTATGGTAATTCATTTGCCTAGGAAGTTCAGCTAAATTGCTGCATCTGGACTATTATTTTTTAAACAGGACTCTTTTTTGTCCCGGTTCTGATTTTCTAAATCCAGTTTTGCTGGGGGGTTGACTGACAGGCTGAGCAGAGCAGCAGGAGAATTTGCACAAAGTCACTGCAGTGAGTCATTTTAGCGTCAGAGATTACAGGCCTCATAACTCCTTTGCTTTGCTTCCACTGTTTCTTTCACTCAGTGGTTAACACACACCAGCATGAATTGCAGTGATGGCTTTTGAGACTTGTAATCTGGGCTCCTATACTCTAATGACAAGTCTCTGTGCTGACCCCAGTGCAAGACTGTTGCCATTTAGTTGTATCAAGATAGTAATCAAGGCCATGTACTCAGATACTGCTCCAAACCTATCTAGCAATCACAACCCTCCCAAGATCCACTGAAGGCAAAAGTGAGTAGAACTGGGTGCTAGCTGATACTGCCCGGTTCTTAGCCACTGTTACAACATCATTCAGTTGCCTTAAATATGGGAACCTGACACATTTTATCAGAAATAAAATAGAATAGCTGCCTTCAAACAATGGAAACTACATCAATAAGGACGCAGTTCAGCAAGGTATTTACACCTATGCTCCACTTTAACTGCATGCCTGAGTCCATCCCTATTCAGCAAAGAATATAGACACATCCCTACATCCCATGCAAGTAAAAGCACTTAATGTTAACAAGCGTGTTGCTGAACTGGGACTTTATCCACGTAGCTTCCTTTATTCAGATTATGTAAACCTAGAAAGCATGGGGAAATATATGGAACTGTTAATAAAATTTAGTGCAGTTTAAAAAAATGTCAGTTTTTACTTTTATTTTCCATAAAATATAAAAGGACCACATTTTTTCCTACTCTTGTATATACAGAGAACATAACTAGAAAGAAGAACCATTATTTTTTGACAATACTGATTTTCTAAGTATGTCTGTTCATATTTGATCCTGGGAATTTTCTCTTATCATATGTTTGTCTAGCACCAGAAGCTATTATTTAGATGTGTGGCAGCCTATATTTAAATACAGTGAAACCTCCATTTAACGGACTAATTCGGGCGAGGGGGTGTCCGTTAAATGAAAAAGTCCGTTATTTAATAATAATTAAAAAAAACGAGCTGTCAGAGCTGTGACCTGGGCAGCAGCTGGGAGCCGGCAGCCAGCCCGCCCGCTGCTGTGACCCGGGCGGCAGCCAGCCCGCCCGCTGCTGTGACCCGGGCGGCAGCCAGGAGCCGGCAGCCAGCCCGCGAGAAATGGATTTGGGATGCATTAGACTTGCTCAGAAATTTTGTCCGTTGCATCCGAAGTCCGTTAAATCGAGGTTTTACTGTACAAGATAAGTGTTTTCAAAGCTACCATGACATGTGTTGATAGACTTACTTGCTGTTTGTTTCCCATACATTAGTTATTCTTTAATGTGTTTGTCTAATTTGAATATGAGCCATACATTCTTGCCACCATAACAAAGCTCAGAGCCCCATAATAAGCTCTTTACATTTTCGTTTGTTTTATTGGCAGTGTTTTACTGCAACATAAATCACTTGTTCCTTACTGTGGTGCTCTCATAGCTCTTCATCAAACTTTGCTGAAACAATAAAACTAATTGTAATATATAAAGGGTATTTATCTGTCAACCTCTCTCTGCATGAGTTATTTAGTTTCATTGCCCATGAATATGCTGACAAAATCATTTCAGCTCATTAGTAAAGAAATGCAGATCGCATCAGTGCTACTGAGATCACTGGTGTTCTTTTATGGTTTCCTTTATTAAAATAAAACATGAAGGGCCACATTCTGATTTCATTTGCACTGAAATAAATTCAGAACAACTCCATTGACTTAAGTGGATTTATCCTGGTAGAAAGGAAGCCAGAATTTGGCCAAAACAATGGTAAAAATTCAATAATATATTTGTCACAGATTAATATTCAATTGTAACAGAATCAATTGTATGTGAATAGTAATGCTATATTTACTAAATAACTTATCCTCAAACAAAATTGAAATGAACTGTATAAATGTAAGTTACTGCTTAAACTCTAGTAGACATTACATTTTATTTGATTTCATGGAGAGAGACATTAACTGTCCTGTCTTGGGACATTAATGTTTTATAAAGATAATACAGATTGTGTGTTGTTTTAAAAATTACAGCGCACTGAATAACGTTGTTCAATAATTAATTGAAGATGAATAATGGTCAATCATATATCAACCCTAATATCTATTTAATCTTTCTAAAGACAGAAGGGATATATAAAGAACATCAATGCTATTGTTTAAAATATTGTCTTGAGTTATCTTCTGCCTCACTCCATGCCCCCCTTTTCTTCTCCCCAGCATCTTTAAAAAAGAGAAGGGAACTTTAATTGTAGCTAATATTTTAACACTGTTCCTGGATATATGGGTCAATATCTCAAAAGAGCCGATGGCACTGACAACTGGGGCTAGTTCTTGAAACGAACACTGTGTGTTCCCCATAAGTGTCACAATATACTGCTGGGTGCTAAGCATCTTTGATAATCTTGCTGTTTCTTAGTCTTCTAAGGTGCAACTCTTGATATTCTTGTTTCCGTTGCTCTTGCTGAGCCTCTGAAAATCAGGCCTTCAGATTTTTTGAAACTCTGGCCCTAAAGGACAAGTTCATCCCTGGTGTAACTTGCTTGAACTAACTGGAAATTCCCCAAGGATGAATGAATCCTAGGGGAGTAAATTAGATGCAATTCCCAAAACTATTCAAATAGTCATTTTCCAAATGGCTAGTGATTTTGGGTGCGTCAGTGTTTGGCTCCTCAGCTGGAAACCCCCTTGAAGGTGTTTGATTTTCAGAAGTTGAGAGCTCAAGGACTTTTTATAAGTCAGTCCACTTTAAAATGTCTCCGGATGTGCATTCATAACTCTAAACACTCTAAATCACTACTCGCTGTGGATATTTAGGCCATATGCTTTAAGTATACTTGTAGCTGAATGACCGATTCAGAAAGGGGGAGGGTTTCTTTCTTCTTCTCTTTCAGATTAACGTAATATATGAAACTAATTATAGAGTAAAGAGAGAGAATGTCTTTAAAATGAGTAAAACCACTGTCTGATAAACCAACTTCTGCCAAAGCTGATGTAGACTTGACCAAATCAGAGATACAGTGTTGTAATTATGTGACAAACTTATGGGTCAAACTGAAGAATTGTGCATTTGTTCCTTAGGATCCACCAAATCAGAACCACCAAATCTCTATGTGTATATGTATGTGTATGCAGTGTTGTGGTAGTCATACTGGTCTCAGGATATTAAAGACAAGGTGGATGAGATCATATCTTTTATTGGGCCAATTTAAGCTAGTGAGAGAGAGAAGCTTTTGAGTTTACATAGTGCTCTTCTTCAGGTTGGCGGCCCTGAAGCTGATGTAATAAAAGATATCACCTGGCCCACCTTGTCTCCTATATCTATATATGCACATCCACTTATAGAATTTTGAAATGAGTATTTTATACATAGGTATAATAAAGCTTCATACATGGCTACTGAGAACTCAGTCCTCAGCATCCAATCCAATATGTCAGGCCAATTCCCCCGAGCAGTGTTCAGTGCCCCTTGTGGGGGCCCATAGATGGCTTTGTTCTACTTTCCATCCTACCTATCTTGGCGAACTGGAACCATGATCCTGCCCTGTCACCTCTGGGTCACTGCTTCCCATCCCCAGCCTGCCCTGGAAGTATCCTCTATTGTGTGCATGTAAGGGGATGCTGGGAGGGGAGAGAAAGAGTAGCTGTTGCACCCAGTATCAGTTAAGGATCATCTCATTGCCTTAAGACAACGATAAGTCCCAAATGGGTGCAAATGGGATATAGGAGATGCCAGGAATCTGACATATTCTCATTAAATGTCCCATGAAAGCCTTGTCAAGTCCCAGCATGCAAAAATCTTGCAGGAACCATTCCTTTTAAATTACTGGCTGCATAGTGCAAAATCTTCAAGCCATGGTTTGTTTCCTATGTGAATCTAAATAGCAGTTTTGCAAGTAAATTCTGTACAAAGATACATTTGTAATTTTGAATGTGCTGATTAAATAAACCAATAAAAGCAGGAGAAACAGTGGTGAAGATTAATAAATCCCACCCTGATTTAGTATGTAAGTCTGCCAAAGCCAAGCTCTTGTTGACGGTATGCGGAAGACCATCAATATACATCCCTGGAGGTGAAAAGTTTAATGCATTTAATTCGGTAGCAATTATTCCTACAGCCTAACTCTGACAATGAATTGACACCAATGTGATCTGTGATTTACTGTGCTCAGAGAATGCCTCTGGGTCATTTAACACAGAGGGGAGGAAAAGAAGCTCCATCTTTGTTTTGAGCAACTGAATGGAAGTCCATGCAACACTTTGGAATCATACAACACTTAAAATATATAAACAATCTGAGGTTTCTGATACAGACTTTTCTTTTGTTGAATGGATGTTCTCATAAGCAACATAATACCAACCTCAATCACTTGGATTCATTCCATATTTGCTTTGGCCCTATTTGCAGTTCAGTTATATGTTCTTTCTCAAAATTAGTTTACTGAACAGAATTCAAAGCTAACCAAAACCTGGACCAACAAAGAACCTGTTAGAACTTAATAGAAAGTGAAGGAGCTATGGCTATGTTTGAAGTGGGAAGATGTGAAGCAGTGAAGGTGAAGAGAATTTGTCTAGATCTGAAATGATTCAGAGTCAGTTTGGGAGACAGGCAAAAGTGTAGTCTAGTTTCTATATAATTTGAACCAGTCCACTGACCCTCAGGATATGTCTACACTGCAATTAGATATACCTTCACCTGCCAGCTGGCTTGGACTTGGGAAAAGGGCTGTTCAATAGCAGCATAGCTATTCAGGCTTGGGCTGAAGCCTGAGTTCTGGGACACCCTGCAGTGTCCTAAACGCTGGGCTCAAGCCCAGTCCAAATGTCTACACCTCATTTAAACAGCCCTTTACACTAAGTCCTGCAAGCCCGAGTCAACTAGCACAGCTCAGCCAGAGGTGTCTAATTGCAATGTAGACGTACCTCTAGACTCACCATCTGAGCAATCAGGTAGGACTAAGCATCATCACACAGGGGGCTATGGGCACCCTTTTCAATTACAACAGACATGACAAACAAGGCCTTTTAGACCTTTGACCTAACGGAGTTTTGTGCTGTGTAAAAGGAGTTGTGGGAGCAAGCTTTCTTTCTAGATCTTTCTTAGGTCTAGTAAAATGGATGCCCCCTTCAGTTCAATGAGCTTTTGTCTGATTATTAACGTCAGTGAGCAACTTAAGTAACCCTATTACCTTGTGGCAGCAGGTTTCATTTTTTCAATTTCAAAATGACTTTTATTTAGAAATATAATGTAATTTACACTAAAAATGGTTTGAAAAGAGAAAAAAGTCAAAATCAGAACAAAGTATTTCAAAATAATATAAAAAACAACAATGTTTCAATTGAAGCAAACCACAGCTAGTAAATACCTGTGAGCATAGGTAGGTAACCATTTTTCTCAGATGTGGAGGTAGTTGAAATTTAAAGAACTCATTAGGCCTATTTTTAGCGAGTACCACACTGCTTCTTGGACATTTAAATATACCTAGATTTGGAATTTTGTAAGTTGCTATGGTTTCAATATTCTCATCTTCTCTGAAAGTCATTAAAATTCCATTGCTGTGCTCAGACTTCTTACATTTGCACAACAGAACTCTCTTGTTTGTAAAGTCAGCACACTAGCACTTACAAGTGAAACCACATGAGCTGGGCAAAATACCACAGCCCTGAACAAAACTGGTGACTGACTGGCAAAATATTGATAATGCCAGGTTTGATCAGGCTTGGATTTACTGTATGTTTTTCTTAAAGAGTTTGTGCTGTAACATGTGAGTTATTAAAGATCTATTCTGCAGGAAAAATGTGGAGTCCTGCAGTGGGTCTTTTATAAAGCCAATGTTCTAAAAGTTTCTAAAAACTTGTTAAAGAAAGTAATTTGTTTGGTGGAGCCATTTACAAGGAATGGAGCAGTATCTCAAGGATGATTTTCCCCTTTTCTGAAGGCTCAATATTGGGATTAGGACTGAATGGGAAAAGCTGTTTCTGTTTTGTGAAAAAATTGAGATTTTTTGAAAATTTTTCCCACTCCAAACTGGGACAAAAAGTCAAAAATCTTGAGAATTTTTGCAAACTGAAGAACCCCCCAAAAAGTGGTTTGCATCAATTGTTGTGTCAAACTTTATTGTTGTTTTAATTTTGAAATATTTTGTTCTGATTTTGACCTTTTTTTCTTTTAAAATCCTTTCTAGTGTAAATTACATTACATTTCTAACCAAAAAGTCAATTTGAAATGAAAAAATGAAACTTTTTTTTTCAAAAATGGTGAAACAGGACATTTCAACCATTTAAAAACTTCTTTTTTTCAACTGGATTTTGAGTCGGGAAATTCACTGAAATCGGCTCCTTCTTGCAAATAGTGTCAGTTTCTATGAATCAGCTTTTTTTAGTGACAAAAAACTTTTTATCAAAAGATTCCTGACCAGCCCTAGTCTGAATGGCTCATATTTCTTGAACCGGGAGACGAGGGCAAACCAGTAAAGTGCCTGAAACCACTATAGCTTATTGCTAAAAGCAGCAAAGTCAGTAGGCTGCAAATTGGCCATGTCACAGCCTCAGCTTGACCAAGGCAGGAGAGGTGAGGGTTTTGGGTGCCACAGAAAGGGCAGCTTGACCCCGCGTCCTTACTGATAAGAATTGTGTTGAAGTTGCTGATACATGCATTTTAGAAGAGCAGTAATGTCTATTAGGGCCTCAAGGCTGCAAACTCTGGAAAAACCCACACCTGATTAATCAATAATCAGAAGAAAACCTCTTGCTTGACTAATGTATAAAATAAGGGGGGAAAGTGTGGGGTAGGGGGACTCTTCAGGACTGGACTCTCCCTCTGGATCCATTTTGTGTTCTCCACTGGCAGCCGCTGTGCCACTCGCGAGCCACACTCAGCTTCATAATTATCGAGGGTTGGGTGTGTTTTACTGTTGTGGACGTGTGTAAGTGCTTGAGACTAAGTAAAGTTTAGCTTTAAGTGAAAGCACTCTTGTGTTGTCCTGTTTGTGCGAGCCATCTATCAGTTGGATGGCCATGTCCCCTGATTTATTTCCTGACACCACCTCACGCAGAGTAAAAGTTACCTAGAGCTTTGGGTTGAAAGAACCCCAGGTAACATTCTCACCAAAGAGAACTCAACACTTTGGAGTCTGCCATTGGGTCATCTGGAGACAGCCTCTTTAGAAAGTCAGGAGACACTCGTTATCCCTGGAATCTGTGAGAAAAAGAAGCAAAACCCTACACTCTAGTTTTGCCCTTGTGTGAGGAACTCAGAAAGTATAACTAAGCACACTCTGTTCTTTCCATTGAGAACCAGTCTTCGTAAAATCCCGTAAAGTGCCTGTGATTAATTGGACGGCCCCTCTGATCACTGTGATTTATCTGCTGACAGCAGTGCTTATCACTCCCTTAAATCAAAATACCCCCTGTTGATTTTCCCTAATAAATCTCCTATGGCCACCCAGACAGTCAAGCTAACTGAGTTTACTAGTGAGTCATAAAACATTGAGAAAAAAAAGTTCATTGAATGTCACAGTTACAGGGCTAGCTGCACCTCTGTCCCCTTCCTGGTGTCTCTGAGTGCATCCCCTCAGGTGCCAGGTCACATGCCTTTACCTCTCTTGAGGTGAAATCACATGATTCTGCCATTCCTGAGCTAGGCCCTAGGTTACAGTACCATGAGTATCAACTATTTTTCCCCAGCAGGTCTGACTGAGTTCAGCACCTGAGGTTCTTCCCTTAGGGAGTCTGTGACCAGTGGTGGAATATAGTAACCAGTAGAAACAAAATATTACATGAGAGAAAAAGGATTTTAAAATCAACAGCCTATACATGTCTATATTATCTAAGGGCTTACCATCTCCCGATGGAACCAAGGAAGCCCTAGTTTCTTCAAACAGCTCAGCAGGTGGCTGTGTGTCAGTCTGTTTCTCCAGACAGCTCCTCAACAACTGCCTCACCTCTGGACAGAGTGTAGTTTTTTACAGTCCCTTTGATCTACTAGCCCCCAGCATTGGCAAAACAAGCAATGTATCTTGACCAGATCCCAGAGGCAGGATCTTAACCACCCTGAAGTATTCACTGGGAGGAGGTTTATCTCTAACTATTGTTTTGCTTCATGCTTGATTTCCCAAGAGTCTGCTACTAAATTGAACCATCATATATTCATACAGCTAACATCCCAATAACCATGTCACCTACAGTATTCATAAATTACTATAGAGCAGCCCTTCATCCATCACTGCTAAGAGCTCCTTCCAAAGTAAATGACTACAAATCCTAGCCCACTCTATCTATCCAGACAGCCTACGCTTGTCACCTTGGTATCTGAATGCCTTTCAAAAAAAAAAATATGCAGAGCCAACTAAATCTTTATTTATCTCTATTTATCTCTTCCCCAGGATGCCAACTAACATTCCAGTGGTGGGAGGAGGGTTAAGTTGCTGCTCCCTAAAAGATTTGATAATGAATGAAAAGCTTAAAAATTGATCTCTTATCTGTAAAGGTCCTTTCTTGATTTCTATGCCATGCTTAAAACTAATTTAACAAAGATGTACTGTCTAATAAATTAGTACATCTTCACTATACTAATTAAGACTCAGGAGAGTCATTTAATATACAGATCTATGGTTATATTTGGAGGCTGCATACTTAAATGGATAGAAGACTGGACTGGACTGATAATCAGGAGGCCTGGGCCTGATCCCTGATTCTACCACTGATCTGATATTTTTGCATGGGCATAAAATCCTTCACTCTAGCAGCCTCTCCAGCTAGTACCCCATCATCAGTACTCAACAAACATGGCTAACGTGGCTTCAAGGTCTTCTTCAACCCTATCCTGGATCCCCTCCAATCTGGCTTCTACCTAAACTGCTCTCATTAAGGTCTACACTAACTTTTACCTAACCAAATTCTATCACCCGAAGTTCATTTAAATCCTCTTTGATCTTTCTGCTCCTTTTAATATTGCTGTTAATAATGCTATTCTTTAATATTGCTATTAATATGGCTATTAATATGAATGCCCTCCTTCTTGGAATCTTGTCTTTTCTTGGCTTTCATAGCTGGTTTCCCTCCTCCTACCCCTCTGATCACTCCCTTGGGGTCTTGTGATCTTCATCCTCCTCTTTTCCACTCTCTGTGAGGCATCTCAGGTGGTTTCTTTTAGGTTCCCTCCTCTATTCCCTTTACAGTCTCTCTCTGCATGACCTCACCCACTCAGACAGTTTCACCTATCAAAGACTCATAGATCTCTCTCAACTTCTGACCTGTCTCCATCCAATCTTACATCTCACCCTGTCTCTCTGAGTCTACTTCTTACTGCCTGTTAATTTAAAGTTAACAGGTCCAAAACTGAATTCCTGATCTGCTCCCAGCTGGTGTGCATCCTCTCTCAGGCCTGACAATACCACAACCCTCCCTGTCACTCATGCTTCTTGGGAGTTATTTTGAACTTTTCACTCTCCTTTGCACACTGCATCCAGGCTGTGGTTTGCTGCTGATGATTCCTTCATAATTTTTTTTAAGATCTGTCTCTTCAAACACTCAATTGTTTCCTGTCTTGAGATCTCCCTGAGACGTGTATCACCCCTCTCCACTATTCAGACTGCTGCTGCAAAGATCACCTTTTTCACCCACTGCTCTGACCATAGCCCTTCCCCCTTTGAATCCTTCATTGGCTGCCCTAGTTTCACTTCATCAAGGTCAATCTTCTGGTCCTCACATTCACAACTCCAGGACCCTTTCCACTAGTCCATGCTTGTATCTTAACACTAAGGCTCCTGCTACTTCTGGTTAGCAAAATATCACAGGCTCTGTTCGTCCCATTATGTTAAATTTCCTTTGTGATTAAAAAACTGTGAGGAAACTCAATCTTGCTTTGATCCAGCTCCAGAAATAACTCATTGAAACAAAGTACCAGTGAAAAAACACAAACATGAATTCTGAAATAATTGGGCTTATTCCCATTTACCCAGATTGCAACACTTTGGAAGCTAGAAAAAGGTTTACACAAAAACATGAGGGGACGGGGCCACACACAATATAAAAAGGATATGGCAAACCATTTCCCTTATTTACATACAGAATTTACAACCTCTATGCACTTCTTTCCAAACTGACATGGTCTGCATTGTGTTTCACTTTGCTTCTCTGATCTTACTGACTCAAATTCTCAGTCCTGAACAGAAGTAGAACCTGTCCATAATCTTCTTGCTAAGGATACCTCTGGTGTGGAAGATATCTCAGCAAGAATAGAATCAAAGGAACCAAATCCTGTGTCTCCCTCCCCACAGTTCCCCTGCACAGGGAATGTGTCAAGATAGGTATGGGTGGACAGGCTGAGTGACCAGAGCATAACCATAGCCAGTTGGCGGAATTTAGAGCAGCCTCCAAGCTGCTGTAACTTGCATCCAAATGGCATTGTTGGTAAAGAATCAGACAGCCTAATCAGCTTTCTGATACTCCCTGTTCTGTGTACCCAGCATAAACTGAACACAGCAGAGAATCTACCTAGTGAGTGTGCAAATGTGTGTGCTCATTCCAAAGTGACGGGCATGCTTAGTGCATGTATCTCTCTATATATCTATACTAGCAGAAATACCCGGCGTTGCTCGGGTCCGTCGGAGGGGGGGAAGGGGACCCAGCGTTGCTCCAAGAGAGCTGAGCGAGTGTGGGGTCCGTTGGAGGGGGGAGAGGGGAGAGAGCTGAGTGAGTGCCGGGGCCGTTGGAGGGGGGGAGGGGGAGAGAGCTGAGCAAGTGGGTGGGGGGCATTGGAGTGGGGGGAGGAGGGGGAGATTTTAAAAATTTTCGATTCTTACCTGAGGGGCGAGAGAGCTGAGCGAGTGCAAGGTCCATTGGGGGGGGAGGGAGCTGAGCGAGTGCGGGGGCCGTTGGAGGGAGGGAGGGGGTGATATTTTAAAATTTTTCAATTCTTTCCTGAGGGGGGAGAGAGCTCAGTGAGTGTGGGGGCCCTTGGATGGGGGGAAGAGAGCTGAGCGAGTGCCGGGGCCGTTGGAGGGGGGGCGGGGGCAGAGAGCTGAGTGAGTGCGGGGTCCGTTGGAGGGTGGGAGGGGGGAGAGAGCTGACCGAGTGGGTGGGGGGCGTTGGAGTGGGGGGAGGAGGGGGAGATTTTAAAAATTTTCAATTCTTACCTGAGGGGTGAGAGAGCTGAGCGAGTGCAAGGTCCGTTGGGGGGGGAGGGGGAATCTTAGCTAGTGGGGGGGGGGCGTTGGAGGGAGGGAGGGGGGTGAGATTTTAAAAATTTTCGATTCTTTCCTGAGGGGGGAGAGAGCTCAGCGAGTGTGGGGGCCCCTGGATGGGGGGAAGAGAGCTGAGCGAGTATGGTGTCCATTGGAGGGGGGAGGGGGGAGAGAGCTGAGCGAGTGCCAGGGCCGTTGGAGGGGGGGCAGAGGCAGAGAGCTGAGGGAGTGCGGGGTCCATTGGAGGGGGGTATTATTACATCATAACTATGTCACAGAGAACAGCAGGTGTTAACCTGCTGCCCAGCTGATGTGAATGGGCTTTAAAGAATTTCATCCCTGGGGGGCATCAGAGGTGAGATTTGGAAAATTTTCGACTCTTACCCTGATTAGGACCCTAAGGCCTATAACTGTACCAAATTTCAAGTCTCTAGCTCAAACGGTGTGGAAGGAGTAAGGGAACATACATACACGCACGCCTATACCATTTGACTTTTATCTATATAGATGTCCAAATATGCAAAGTGTGAGCATCAGTGACATTGTTTATCAGCACCCAGAATCAAGCAGCAGAGAGAAAATTGACTTGCAGTGACTCACTCAATGACATTGGATTGCACTGGCTTGTTCTGATGTGCTGTCCATTTAACTTTCCACCTATCAGCCATTGTTCTTTCTAGGTCAAAGTCATTTTAATTGCTTTTTCTGAGATAAATAGGGAGGCATCAGAGCAACTTCCCCTGGATGTGACAAGGCTGTTTCTTTTGTAATTAGTCCCCTAATTAGCTGTTAATGTCAGTAATTGCTTTTTCTGCTGATGAAATTATAACTGAATTCTATCACTGGCCACAATAGAGTCAAGACTTTATACAGTATTCTGTGAGTTCATACCTTTATAAGTGCTCTTCACTGAATAGTGTACTCCACTGCTCAGAGGAAATATATAGGCTGGCATTCTAATTCACTGGGGGTCAGATTACAATAACCTTGTTCACACTGAATAATACCTGATGCCAAAAGAAATCCTGTTGAAGTCAACGGGGCTACGTGTGGAGTAAGATGATTCTCCTTGTGAGTAAGGGTTTCACTATCTTGCCCTTGACTTGATTGCATTCTTATTCCTTTGACTCTGCTTAAATGTTCTTTCTAGCAACTCCTACAAGATTTCCAACCATATGGCAAAACCACAGCTGTTCTGCTTTGGCCCTCAACTTGTCCGCTGCCCCTTGGTGTTATATGCCTGTTAGAGATGGGTGGATATGGCCAAAAACATTTTGAAGAACGTTGAACTTAGATTATCAACTCTTTGGGGGTAGGGATCATCTTTTTGTTCTGCATTTGTACAGCACCAAACACAGTGAGGTCCTGGGTCCATGACTAGAGCTCCTAGATAGCACTACAACACAAACAATAACAAATATTAGTTTATTTGAATGTTTAAAACTGTGAATGCACTTCAGCAGTATTTGCAGTCTCTTATTTGTTTTTCAGAAACAGTGATCTGAGTAAAATTTTATTGACAAAAATATTTGCAGAAAGAGAGCTTATTTGTATGGGCATTTTTGTTAGGAACATTTACACAGATGTCTTAAAAGCTCTTTGTGGATTTTGGGGATAGACTGGGAACAGAAATGCTACGTCAACTTTGGGGTGATCCTTCCTCAGTAATGAATTACTCATAACAAATATGCAAAGCAACTGTACACAGGGCCAGTGCAGGACCTATTCAGCAATTAAATCCCATTTCAATCCTGTTTTGAGGTTACAGGGGCATAAAGGATGAGGTTGAGAGATTGTATGATTGCTCAGAAAAGGGCTGACTTCCACACAGGAAATAGCTTGTCAGCAATTTTATTGGCTGAAGAACATGGTTGCATAGTCATTTAATTGACAAATGTCAAACAATAAATGAATTTATGAAAATCAAAGTAATTTGCAATGAAAAGGAGCAACATTTTTTGAGGGGGAGGGGGTGTTTTCTACAAGCAAGTAATTTGCAGTAGAGGGCTTCTCAGACAAAATGTGCAATCTCAAAAAAACAACAAAAAAACAACCATGAGCACATTTAAATAAATATCTGTAGACACCCACCCACACACACACCGTCTCTGTCTCACCATCTTCTTGAAGTGGAAACGAAGGACTAACTACTTGTGGATTATATAGGAACAACACCTGTGTTGTGTTGCTTCCAACCATTTACCATCCTCACTCACCTGCACCTGCCTTGTAAACAAAAGGAATGATGATATCACAAAGGACCAGCTGGAGCTACTACTCATTTCTGCCTGACAAGCCAGACATGTATAAATGCTTGTTGTCATTATAGTCCTGACTGCTTCTTTCCCACAGGAGGTGATAATATTACAGACATGCCCCATGCTCAACTGTGATTCCGCCATTTTATTGTTGTTTACTCTCTCTTGTCGTGTATTGACTCCCTTTTCAGGGTTCAAGGAAAGGGGTGTAGACAAATTACACCCCACTGCAGGTGCTTTATCCTATTTAATTTGTCCGTTAGCTGACATTTGTGGCTTACATGTGCTGTGCCACTTCCAAAGACAAGTAAGGGGACCAGGTAGAGAGGACTTCAGCCTGATGATGCAGTTGGAGAGCAGAGATTAGTGATTGAGATGCCAGGGTTGAAGCACCTACTTCTCAGGGAACCCCAAGTTGAAATATGGCAGCAGAGTCTCTAGTAGAACAACCCAGTTAAATAGATCGCACCAGCTTTCTGGCTTTGCTAAGCTTTATTTGCACTATTCTGGAGGCACAAATGAAACTTAAAGCTGCCCTATATGGGCTCTGGAGGTTCCTCCAGTGTAAGGTAGTCTCCAAGTGGCCTAAAACATAGGTGGCATGTCTGGACTACATGTACCCTGGAGTATGACTGGAGTGTGCTCTGCTGTGGCTATCCATACCAGCATAATAGCCCCTATGAGGAAGCTACAAGCCAGCAAAACGTAGAGCCACCATTATGCCGATCTAAGTTGTGTCAGTCCATGAATTGAGGTGTGTGTGAAAAGGAAGCAGAAAGCCACCCAGTGCCCCCCCCCCCCCTCGCTCATGTGCTCAGCACTGCTTTGATGCACCTGAAGATCTGGCTCAGAGATTCCAACCTTTACCCATTCATCAATCACAAAAAAATGAGTCCCTTGCAGTTTGCTGTGCAGATTCTTTCAGGCAAACTTAGAAACTAAGGTGCTGTCTCATGTGCACAACCACATGGAACTTTTCATAGAAGCAAGGGTTTTCTCCAGTGTGCTTGGTCACACATTTTCCCTTTCAAAACTTGGTCTGTGATTCAGTGTGCTATGAACCCACAGTTTGGGGGTGGAGGTCACCAAGCAGCTGATAAGGCTATGTGACAACAGTGGAATATTTCCTATATACGCGTAGATCCTTTGACAGCCTTTCAGATAAAAAGGACTGTAAGTGTATCTCAATTACACCTGTAAATCAAGAGCAATTCCACTGAGGTTAATAGAGTTACACTTATGCAAAATGGTTGTAAGTCAGAGGAGAATAGGACTATTACCATCCATTGACATTTCCAGGCCTGGAGTGGAAACTAGAAAACCTGTATCTTTTTGAAGGAAAATTATTAGTTGTTTGAAAAAATATTTATTTTGCCATTATCAGCTTTTCAGTTTTAAATAGTATCAGCAAAATCTTTTCAATTTGTCACAGAGTGCACTTGATTTCTACAGCACAAACATTCATCTGTGTCCCTGTTTAAAAAAAAATGTCAAGGCTAATCCATTATCAAACATTTCTGTGACTGTTCGATGCTACTGCATCTGGAGCACCAGCCACTAAATGTTGTAATAGTCCTTTTCAACTCTTAAGAAATCTGTTTATTTCAGGTTTTAACCTTGTATATCTAACTAAGCCCTTTAAAAACTGCTAAGCGACCAGCTACGTCTGACCCTGGATTGGGAGCAAGGCATACATTTATGTCTAGGTCGTTGTGTTCCACTGATTTGAAATAGCTAAAGCTAAACTACACTTTCAAGTGTCTGTTCATCAACAGCACTCACATTGCTGACCAGTCTATTGAATAGAAGTGTTTTATTGATAACATTGTGCCCCTGTGATTAGCCAGTGTGGTCAGCCTTGACACCCATCTTGTTCATTTCTTTCTTCATACCTTTTACATGTGCTGCTTCCTTCCAGAACTCCCTTCCTTCAGACCCATCTCTATTGTGATGCCTACAAGAATGGAGACAGCCAATAGTTACTAGACAGAGAGCCAGCTAGGGACAGGTGATTATTATTTATTTTAAACATACATACTTTATGTCTCTTCGTCTCCATTAGTCACTTGTCTTCCCATACTGGGAACTCATCAAAGCAAAGAGCACCTAGAAAACTATCAGAAATAATCACTACTATAAATGACTACTATTTTTCCCAGCCCAAAACCAAACTAAAACAAAAAACAAACTAGCAAACAAATAACTCCTCAAAGCAACAACATTTAGATAGCATTTAGGCATAACAGATAGTATAACCCTATTTTAAAGTTAAATAACGTTACCCCCAAAGTTACCCAAGACCAAGAGCAATAAACTCAGGAAATGCAGAGTCAAGGTTACACTTCGAAGAAATCCAAATATTTTAAGATAAGAAATGACCAGTCAAGATACCCAAAAAATCTCAATTCTGCCCTTTGTTGATATCATGCAATAACCATACAGTTATGAAGGTTTTTAAAAGAATTTTTTAAAGGTGCATTAGATTATTTTTTCTTATTTTCCCCTTGTGCCCACAGGGCAGAGTTAAGTATGTGGCATGTCCTAACTGATTGATGTTTTTTTACTTTAGTTGGTGTAAGTTCAACCAGCCCTCTGGCTACATGGTCCTCCAGGAAGGTTTGGACTGCTCAGGGTCACAGAGTATATAGCTCTTCAGCTCTGCCCACCTACAAGTCCTAGGTCTGAGAGCTGAGAAGTAGGTGGAATCCAGCTATCTATTCTGGCTTTATTCAAGTCAGGGCTTTCACCATGCAGCTCTCATCCTCAGATGGCTATATAAGGGTGGTATAAAGTCCCCTTATACCATTCTAACATCACAATGAGACTTAGCGGGTACTAAATACTTCCCATAGACTTCATGGGATTCCAAGTGAGTATTATTCTCATGAGTAAGAGCTTCATGATGGACCCTAACGGTGGGATTGCAGTTTAAACATCTGAACATTAGTTCTAAATATTGTATCCCATTAGTAAAAGCATGGGTTTCATCTACTGATATCCAGTCACTATTAGCTAACTATACCCTTGTCCTACTTAAATCATTGTTTTACAGGTTCTTAACTAGCAGGCTGTGCCAAGAATAACACCAGAAATGTCCATTTCCAAGGATAAAACTCTGGATGTTTTCTTGTCTTTTAGGAGGGATGGCCAATGCCTGAGAGTGAGGAAATCAAAAACTGCTGTCAATGGGCCAAATTCCATGGTCCTCACTCAAAACCAATGGAAGTTTTGCTCACATAAGGACTGCAGTTTTTGGCCCAGTGACTCTTACAACCACTGTTGATGCTTTAACTCCACATCTGACAGGGTCGAAGTAGAATTAGGTCTTTCGCTTTTAGTACACATGCAGTCACTATAGTAAACCCATAGGATAGGCTTGGAGGAAAAACTGGATGTCCCAAAAACTTATCATCAGTCCAGATTCTCAGCCCTGCTCCACCCATTTTGTATCACTCAGGCAGCATAAAGACAGTGGAGATTCTCAGCATCTACTCTGTGGAGTTGCTCCCAGTGCGTAGGAGACCCTAAGCAGGGACAAATCCAGCCAACTAGGCTCTTACACCTCGCTCCTCACGAACTCTGGTGCAGGGATTGTGTCAGGGGCAGGGAGGGGGGCATGCTAGATGCAGGAAGATCCAGGCAGAGAGAGAGAGACTGAAGCTAAAAGTGTTCTTGTCATTTCCCAGCTGACATGTGGCGCCTCTTGGCTGCTCTAACCTGTGCCTAGGGCTGGAGCCAGGCAGAGGATCAGGAGGGAGCTACAACCAGTGTCTTGACTGACCCCTTGCTCCCTCCTATCTACCCACCTGTAAGCTAGATGCAGCAGAAAAGCTGGTCCATCATATCTCTGTACAATCTTTTTTCATTAGGATGTTCTTTCAGCTTTGCATGATTTCGTTGCTGTGGAGCAAGAGACTACTGCACAAAAGGCTTGCATGCCAGCTGTTCCATGCAGTTTCATGGATACATTTGCAGAAGACAAAGGAAACAGCAACAAGATTTTTGTGATTCGATTTCCTGAGAGTTTAGGGTGGGGTTGTTTTTTTTTAAGGCCCAGTGTAAACGATCGATTTTATTCAAAACAGACAAAAGATTTCAGCTTGTAAAACCTGGGACTTATTTTCACTTGAAGCGAGTGATTATTTCTAGTAACTGCAGATAATCACGGGGAAAAAGAAATTACCTTCAGCAGAATAATTAAAGATCAGTCATTGCATAACTGCAGAACAACATTCAAAAGGCTCAGAAGGAGGTACTAAAAACCTTCCACTTTGTTAATTAAATACTTTCCAACTAGCTGGAATGCTTTAATATTTGTAAAGATTTGTAGTGGGTTTGGGAGTAGCCAAACATTTTTAGTCATATTTTATCGAGCACTGCAATAAAAACTCTCCCATGACTGAATCCAAGGAACTAGATCTTTGCTATGCATAAGGCTGAGAAGAGGGTGCAGGGGGGTCCTTCTCTCCAGCACACCCATGCAGGAAGCTGCTAGAATGCGAGTGAGCATAAGGAAGGTCTCTCCAGTGCAGCAAACAATGCTTAGCAACTTACAGAAAATCATATTCTAAACCCAGTTAATCTCCAGTGTAACTCTGCTGACTTCAACAGCAGCGGTTTGCATGAGCAGATTTTGCCTGCAGTGAAATGCTGTATTTCCAGGCATTTGTTTTGGCAGTACAGATTGTCACAGGTTTCAATTTGTTTGAAAGAAACTTCTTCAGATTACTAAATGATCAACAGCAGACCCTGTTTTTGGGTGTAATTTTTGCTGCTTATACAGCAAACAGCCTGTTGGTTAGGTAATTATGCAAATAATTATTTTTAAAATCCCTGGTATACAAACGCTCTGCCACATTACCGGAATAGTGAATTTTACACACTGTTCAGCTGCAGAACACAATGTCATTTTACTGGCAATAAATGAAGCAGAAAAGGGGTTTTTTTTGCTACAAGAGTTCTTACTAATGAGTAGAAGTGTGAAAAAAATCCCTAACAAAATGCAGAACATTTTAAAAATGGCATTTCATCATGAACTTGAAATCAAAGATGGGATCATATAAACATTCACAGTGTCATTTTTTTCAGGGCATAGACTCACAAACTCTATGACAGTTCAAACTTAATCTTGTTCTCATTCATATGAGTCAAAAATCTCAGTGGAGACCTAATGACACATAATTTTCTTTTAATGACCCTAATAGAGGTGGGTGAGGGTTTTTTTTGTTTTATCCTTAACTAAAGAACCATAATCCCTGTATATTTTACCCAGTATTAAATATTTAACACCTTGCAATTTGTTCTTAAAAAGAAAGCCGGAATCCAAGCAGATGGTGAAATTGGCTAGGAAAATTTTAAAAATCTTCTACAAGATCAGGACAACTGTTGACAAATCCTGGCAAGGTGTGTTGCTTTCTCTCTATTATAATATAACCTAAAAACAAAACAACAACAAAACAGTTTGTCAGAGAGTAGATTTTCCCTTTTAACTATCAGTTCGCTGCTGCTTCCTTGTATCTGGTTCATCAAGGAATATGGTGTCTCATATATCAAATATAACACCCTTGTTTTGCTGGTATTCACGGTACCAATGACACAAAAGCTACATCGAAGACCAGCAGCAGTTAATAGGCTTGCTAAACCCACGAGCTCTCAAAAATAATATCCAAGGGATAGTAGTCCATTCAAAAAATCTATTTAGTGGCATCACCCTGTTTTCGCTGGCAACTCTGATAGCTACCTTCACATTTAGCTTTACAACTTCACCACCTAGTGGAAGAGATGGTATTTTCTTTCAACTGTACATAATAGGAGCTGGGAGAGTCTTGTGCTAAGTAAACTCAGAATCCTCAGAGTTTATTGAAGAAGAATAAGCACATACAAAGTTACTGTGTCCTAATTTTTGCTTTGTTAGGGTTTCCATACTATGGTGTTTTGATAATATTTGTTGAGAGCTTTTAACAAGTGCTATGAGACATGTTGGAGCAATGGAGCACTAAAGCAATATGAAGGGGTAGTGCAGGTAGAGATACACTGGAATTCACATTCTGTACCCGTAACAAAAGGGAGGAGAGAGAGTTCTCAAAGAATTAGAGGAAGTGTGTTGGGATGACCTCGATATTTCAGGTAAATGCATTTCTGTAACGAAGCAAGCTGTTTTTCTAGTCAGAAATTTCTCCTTCTCTCATGTATTCTCTGGCTGTTTGGGATGAATGTACTGAAAAAAAAAATCTGAACCTGGACATAGTTTCTAAAGAGCTCAGAATACCTCGATATAGGTGCAAATTATGGGATATACATCCCTGACTCCAGCTGGGCTATGATCATTATAGGACCAGAGGAGAAGGCGGGGAAACCAGGAGACTGGGTGTAATCCAACCTTGTGCTCTTGGATCCTAAGGGTTGCGTGAGGCCACTTTAGCATGTTATGGAAGTTGTGCTGACTAGAATGGTCCCCTGGGGATGTTAAACAAGCTCAAATGCACAGCACCCTTTTCACACCTCCTGTCCCTTATGCTGGGGAGTGACAAGAGGACAGGAAAAAAAGGGAATAGAGCCATTAAGGGCAGCTTTCCACCTAATATGCAGTGCAGCAGAGGATCTGGTCTTTGGGTTGAAAGACTGCTACATAAATTTTATAGTATGAAAAGAACCTTCTTTGGGTTTTGTTCCTGTGTGTGAATTCATGCATGCATGCGTGTTTGGAAATGCACATGCTTGCTGAGACAAACTTTCCACCTGTAACACAGTTTTCTCTGGGAAAACTGGAAAAATTCCTCTCCCCTCCTAGGAAAACTCAGTTCTACAGCAATCCATAAATATTGCCTCACCCACACACAGCAAGTTAGTCCTCAACCTTTTTATCATATATATAAATTAATAAAAGTTAGTGCTAGTCAAAACTTGGAGAGAATTTTCTTTGGAAAACAAGTGCTGGAAGAAGTGATATTTGGTGATTAATTTATTCCAGCAATTCAAGGCTGAACTGATGACTCTGTATGGTGCTAAAAGACCACTGTATTCTGCATTGCTTTGAAAAGAAGATCCGTTGAGATGCAGTTGTTACAAATTTCAAGATAGTTTTCCATTAAGAAAAATGTTGTTTACAGTGGTATCTTGGCTGAATACTGATTGGAGACTTACATGCTACCTGCCTAACATTCCAATTGTTAGAGATTATTCTTTACTTTCTGTTTGAAGTGCTGTGCAGAGTTTTGGTGTGTGTAGTGGTCTTCAAAGACTGCTGCCTTCTACCCAGGAAGTGGCCACATTTCAGCGTACCGGGTAAAGTCATTCTAATTATATCATCATTTTCATTATTATCATCAATAATTAGGGGGGGAGGGAGCCTGAGATAGAAAATGATTTGAAAATCATTCCATGAAGCAATTTTGAGAGAAATGAATAATTTTCAATAGATCAAACAATTCAAATGAAATATTGATAACCAACTAATTTTGTTTTCATTTTTCATAGAAAAAAATAGAAAATTTCAAAAGCAATGAACAAATTTCTGCATTTCCAAAAAAGGCTTTTTTCCCATTAAAAAATACAAAAAAAGTCAACTATTCTAGCAGAGGTGAAGCAGACATTATGGCTGTTTTGTGATGCCAGTGTAGAACAAAACAGCCATAGTTGGGTCTAGGAAATGTCCCTACAGCTTTGTATAGTAGCGTCGTGCACTAAAGCTCCATTCCTTGGAGTTTCAGCTTCTGAGCACACATAGAATAGTTGCCACTTAGGCTTCACTTTTCCCCTCATTTTCAGACCCCATTTACATTCCGCATGTGAAGTGACAGTAAAATAACTTGTGCTTGAATGTTTTCTGATTTTCTATAAGACTAATATACATCCAAGCAATGATTGCTCTCTAACACACATATATATATATATATATATATATATATGAACTTGATTTCGGTCCTTGTTATCCATGATAGTTCTACAGCTCGTTATTAGGATTGCTAACCCTTCCAGTTTTGGTGGGAGTGTCCCAGGATCGGGCTGTATGTCATGGAGGCTAGTGAAGCCAAACTGGGAGAGTTTAGGCTGCTAAAAGTCTGGCAGCGCAGCAGGGCTAAGACAGACTCCCTGCCTGTCCCGGCTCTGAACTGCTCCGGGAAGCAACCAGCATGTCCCTGCAGCCCCTGGTGGGGGACAGGGGATCTCCATGTGCTGCCACCTGTCCCAAGCATTGACTCTGCAGCTCCTATTGGCCAGGAACTGCAGCCAATGGGAGCTGTGGGGGCGGTGCCTGCAGGCAGAGGCAGGGTGCAGAACCCCCTAACCCATCCCCAAGAGCCACAGGGGCATACCGGACACTTTCAGGAGTGGAGTGGAGCCAGGGCAGGCAGAGAGCCTATCTTAGCCCCGCTGTGCCAGAGCACACACACCCTTCTACACCTCAACCCCCTGCCCCGGACCAGTGAAAGTGAGTGAGGGTGCGGGAGAGTGAGCGACAGGGGGAGGGGATGGAGTGACTGGGGTAGGGCCTCCCAGAAGGTGTGGGGCATTGTCTCAGAGAAGGGGTGGGGCAGGGGCCGGGCATGGGTGACTGGGTTTGTGTCATTAGACAGTTGGCAACCCTACCTGTTATCTTTCAACCACTGTACTTAGAGAAACAGCTTGACAAGGAAGCCCATCAGCTGTAGAGAGAACTTACCTCAAGTGCTCATCCAGCAGGTGGTGGGGTGTTTTCGCTTGTTTGTTTTTAATTTAGATGTGCCTGGATTAGAGCTCCCTGCCTAAAGCACTAACAAGCTGGCTTCCAGTGGATGGGTAGGGAGAGCTGAAGGCACCAGAGAGGTATAATTAAAAATTAAAACTTGCTTCAAAATTAAAACATTCTTCGTCATTAAAGAATATTATGACTTTTAAGTCAGCTGGGTGTTTTCTTACGCTGAATGGGATATCATGCATCTGGAGAAAGCAAACAGCCCAGCAAACACTTGCACTCAATTGCCAATGTTCTTTCTGAGTAATGGGCCGGGGTCATTCATTTCTTATCCCTTTCACAAGTGTCACAAGCATCCCTGAAAATAGCACTGATCCATCGACAAAGAGGAGAGGAGAGAGATAGTATAAATTAAGCTGGAAGCTGGCAGGATAGCAGCAGTACAGAGTCAGATGTTGCTATGCTCATGGGACTGTCTGGATTACAATGGATCTTGTTGGTGAGGAGATTTTGGGAAATATACTGTTCCGCTGTCTCAGGGAGAAGAGGAGGGAAGGTTGATGGGCGGTTTGAAAGACAGCATCTCCCGTTTGGAATGATAAACACACGGAGCACAAAACTTTTAGTTTTTGAGTTCTCTCCTCTCGCATTTCAAGAAGAAAGAACCTATTTACATTTACAATTAAACCATAAACATGTTCCACAAACCACAACTAAAGTTCCTTACAATAGATTACGTTATCCCAGTGCCTGAGAGACATCACAACAGCACAACTAAGAGGTCCCAGTCCCACCACACAAGGAGCAGCTTTTCATAGGTGAGCAGCCCTAGCCTGTGTGTGTGGATGCTGTTGAGTGGTGGGACTGGAACATGAGCGAAAAGTTACCCATCTTCTTTTCCTCCTCCTTTTTTGCAACGTGAAGTAACCAAGTACCTGTTTAATAATGAAACTGAATTCATGAGTTCTAAAACTCTAACTTTAATTATCTGTTAAAATAATATTACTGGAAATCTAATCTCCTCTTAAATACTCCTCAAGAGACCAATGGCCTGGTAAAATCATGGCACCCACATATGGATCCACTAACAATAAAAAGACATTTTATATATTGGTGCAAGAATTATTTCACCTACCACTGAAGTACAGCTACCTCTGAGGTGGCGTGAAACTGATGCTTAAAAGCTAGAACTGATTAAAAAAACACTGAATGTTTTCCAGAAAATCCTCTTCTGAAATATCAAAAATTCCTAATTATTTGACTGACTCTGCTAAAAAGCCTTGCAAATCCCCACAACAGAGCAATGGGGAGTTGCCTTCTGAATGGGAAGTTCAGGAGAGCATTATATCCAACTGGAAATAGGAGGAATTTACATAACCAGAATGCAGGTTATTCAAACTGGAATTGCAACAGAACACTGGAATGAACACCCCTGGTGCTGCAAAAAGTATCATGGGATCTTTTCAAGATGTGTGAAAAATAGATTCAGGAACAGGAGTCATTGATAAAAGGTGGATTCAGAAATTTTAGTTACTTTTCTGGGTGCAAAATGCATCCAGTTGATATCTAGGTTGCAATTCTTGCTTCTTTTTAATTTTCAGATAAGGGGTATTGCTATTATCAGCTGCTTTTCAAACAAAATCCTGGCACTCAAATCCTAAAATATACCCCCACTGCACACAAATGTACAGGAATTTAAAAGAGGAGCAAGCTTTGTAGTGTACCAGCTTTGTGCGTGTGCATGCATGTACACTTCCCTCTAATGTAAAGCTTATTTATTTTTAACATGGATTACCACTGATTTGCTTATTGTACCTCTGGTAAGTCCTGTGTGTGACATCTAAGGTACAGTTTGTGATACTTCTCTAAAGGAGAAGCAGTGTGGCCCCGTAGTAGGCAGGGCCGGCGACTGGAGGGGTACAACGGGTACAGCTGTACCGGGCCCCTTAAATCTGGGGCGGGCCCGGTACACAGCTGTACCCCCTTGTCGCCGGGGCTGTGAGCAAGGCGCGGCTCCGGGCAGCCACTGCAGTGCTCATCAGCCCCCTCCCCCGGCACCCAGCAGCCTCCCCCTGCCCCCCTTTGCTTCTCCCGGCCGGGCCACACAGCCAGAGCGCATGGGGGGGTTGGGCCCCGCGGGCGGCGGGAGACCGGCCAGGGGGGGGGCCCGCGGGAGACCGGCCAGAGGGGGGGGAGACCGGCCGGGGGGGGGGGCCCCCACAGGCGGCGGGAGACCAGCTGGAGGGGGCCCCCGCGGGCGGCGGGAGACCGGGGGGGGGGGCCACACGATCTGCGTACGGGGCCCCAAAATTCCTGTCGCCGGCCCTGGTAGTAGGGCCCAGTACTGAGAGTAAAAAGGACCTGTGTTCTGTTCCTGACTTTGCCACTGATGGATTATGGAATTTTGAGCAAGTCACATGATCTCTCCGAGTTTCAGCTTCCTCCTCTTTGTCAAGCACTTTGTGGGGCTCAGATGAAAAGTGCTAAGTAGACATTATTACCCTGCAAATGCTTCTAGAACGCTTCTAGAATGACTGACAGCTAAGGGAAATACTTCTGGCATCTGAATAAGAGATGCCTATAATCTGGTAGCAGGTGGCCATGGGTGGCCATGGGTAATGGGTAATAGCTGTGGGTGCTACAGTTTCCACAATCTCTAGTATAATTTCATCAAAACATCTGTGAAATATACTTTACAGCTGAAAGTATGACTATCAGTTGAGACATCAACAGCAGAAAGACATCAACAGTGAACTCTGGTTCATAAATAGTGCAGAGTAACAAACAAAGAGGAAACCCAAAGCCCAGAAACCCATCTATCAGGAAAAAATATCTATCCAAGCCCCAGCCACTAATCTGTGCTGTTATAATGCATTTAGGATCAGACAGCGTTCCTGACAGATGAAGGCCAGGAAACATATTCAGTTAGGATTTTTGTGATGTGAACAGCTAGGAAATAGATGGAGACTAGCAACTCATTTCACATGTGCCAATAAAAGCCACCAGAGGGCAATGATATGTGGACATTAAGAAACCATAAAAACTACTTAAGAGGGATATTTGATCACTATACATGTAGACTGGATTTAGATCAGTGGTTCAGAGGCAAGAGGGTCTGAATTCTATTTCCAATCACTGAACCACTTAGAACCAAACATTTTTTGAAGGCTGCTTTCTTCTGCAAGCTGCTTAATCCAGTAGGGTATGATTTTTCTCCTTTGGAATTCTAAGTGGTTAGAATGCTGTTGATAGATGAGAACAATAAAGATGCCAGAACTAGTCACTGCCCTGAATTCTGCTGAAAATACTGCCTTGTCAGATATTCTTTCATTAAAGAATGAGGATTGTTCACATCAGAAAACTGTGAGCCAAACTCTGGTCCCACTGGAATCAGAGATTGGGATTTGGCCCTGATTCAACAGGGATGGAAGGTGGCAGTGTTTTCAGACAGCTCTGGCTCATTTTACCTCAACTCCCCCTTCATCACTCTTTTATCAGGAGATTTGAAATACTCAGAACATGTCCTGCTATAAAGAAAACAATCATCCATTACTTAGATCAGGCTTGTCCAACCTCATGCAAATTGTCATCAAGGCTGTGAATTTCATAAGGGCCAAGGGATTGAATCATCGCCAATTCCAGGAATTTCTTAAAAGTATGGATGCTGACTATGGGGACATCATTTACTTTTCGGAAGTAAGATGGCTAAGTCGAGGCAAAATGTTGAAAAGATTTTATGATTTGCAAAATGAAATCAAGTCGTTTATGGAATCAAAAACAAAATTTGTGCCAGAACTTGATGATGAAAACTGGCTCACAGATTTAGCATTTTTAGTAGACTTGACCGCTCATTTAAATGAGTTAAACATGCGTCTTCAAGGTGAAAACCAACTTGTCAATACAATGTTTCAAATCATAACAGCGTTCGAAATAAAACTGAAACTATGGCAATCTCAAATTAAGGCAAACAATTTTATGCATTTCGACACGTTGGCTAAACACGGTCCTGTGAACATCGAAAAATATGCAGCCTTGCTTTTCGATTTGATACAGGAATTTGAGAACAGGTTTCAAGATTTCCGGAAAAATAATCAATATTTTGGTATATTTGCAACTCCATTTTCAGTCGACATAAATATGGTACCTGCCAATTTTCAAATGGAATGCATAGAGCTGCAATCTGACATTCAACTTAAAGAAAAATTTGATCATGTCTCTTTACTGGACTTTTATAAGACGTATCTTCCCAGAGAAAAATATCCCTCGCTTCACAATCATGCCTTATTCATGTCATCGCTTTTTGGGAGCACCTACATTTGTGAGCAGCTATTTTCAAGGATGAAGCACACGAAGAGTAAAATTAGAACCAAAATATCTGATGAGCACCTTGAGAACTCACTGAGAATTGCAACTACTTCCATCGAACCAGATATTGAAGCATTAGTGTCTCAAAAACAATGTCAAATATCCCACTAGTTTTATGTTGCCCTTTTTTCTTTTACTTTTATAATAAAAAATATCAAAAAAAATTAATGAAGTTTTATTACTTAGATATGTACATTATCTATTCTATGTTTTGTGGTTTTTTTTGCTCATCAGCTATCGTTAGTGTTAGTGTATTTTATGTGTGGCCAAAGACAACTCGTCTTCTTCCAATGTGGCCCAGGAAAGCCAAAAGTTTGGACACCCATGACTTAGATTCAGTATAAAAATGGTGAGCCTGACTGTGATTTCACTTACACCGCTGTAAATTACAAATAACTCCCCTGAAGTCAATAGAAATATACTGGTTTAAAATTGGCATGGGATCAGATTCAGCCCCATGTGCTGAACTCTGTTGGTCTGAAATACTCTTCTGCATAAATGATTATAACAAAACTATGCCATTTGTAAATGGAATATCCTATATTTCCATATGGTAGCTTAGGGCTCTATAAATGCTCTATATTCAGTAGATATCGTTTAGAAAGCAAATATCTGCTAAGCACTCAGCTATCAACTTTGTAGGCAGTGTGTGTTTAGAACAGTATGAAGAAAAATAGCACAGGACTCAGAAAGGCATTTTCAAGGACTTAGCCCAGGTGTTTTTGGTATTTCATTCTTAGCTTAATGGCTTTTAATTTGATACAGAAAAAAGCACTTTCTCTTTATTATTCAGCTTATCATGCCAGGCTTTCTCCCATTCAATGCATTTCTAATGTGATCTTTAAATCAGCCAAGCAATCCAAACAAGCAGCAATCTATTTTTGAATTGTGCACCTTGATGGATAAACTTGAGATATCAACAGGGTTGACAAAAGGCTGTTGGAATCGTTTCTTTTTCATAGAGGCTTAATGATCACTTCATAGGGAACTAAGGGTAGCAAGAAGATGAATTGCTAGTGAGATTAAAGACATTGAAGTAGCAGAGGTGCTGGCAGACTGTATTTGTTTGGCTGAAGAGCTTCAGGATGAAAGAAGTTTATCTGAAGAGCAAGGGATGTAGGGATTTGCTCCTCTCCATCTTTGCTGAATGAAAACACAATCAACATAACCAACAGAGAGGGAAACACAACCCCTCTTGTAAAAATGAATTGCCATTAGTCATAATTGTCTGAAACATAAATAATTCACAGATTAATGGTTCGCTGTTCTTCCTCTCTTCTCTCCTTTCTGTTTTCCTTCTCTTCCCCAGCTTTCTCCTTTTTGCCTTCTTTAGGTGTTATCCCCTTAGAAGGCTGCAGTGCATGATATGAGCAAGTGAGACAATGACATTCCATCCACTGGAGAGCAGTGTTTGGGACAACAAAAGAGGCAGCCAGACTTGGCATATTCTATAGAGAGTGGGTCCATTGATCCCTGGACCACATACATAATAGAACCATATGCACCATAAAACAAAGCACATCCCCTAGGTTAGGGTGTAAGCTGATCACCATAGGGATCAGTAAGGAATGTCCCTTTCATGGACAGCATTGTGTAATTAGTCAGGTGCATTACTGTGGTGGACATCTTCCCCTAGGAAATTCAGATATCAGATGCTGTGACACAAAGTACAGTGGACCAAAAGGACTAATTCTCTAGTCTGGTATGAAAATTCACTGTTCCTAAATAAAAAAGGGTTTGATGTCACTTAATGAAAAATTTGGCTGGAGGCATAAGTGGATATTAACAGCTCTCTTTTTAGCATATATATAGTCCCTCACTTTGATGGGCATCAAGCTTGGAGTTTAAAATTTCATACTGTTCCTTGACGCATAATTTCTGTGATTGCTGTTAACTTCCACAATATACACACATACAGGATTTAGCAAGCCATTTATACAATAACTGTATTTCAGTAGGAGTCTAGAACTGATAAATGAAATTGTTTGTAAATTGTTCATGTTAAACTTCATAAGTAAAGGTTTATGAATGAAACTTCATTCATTCACAAAACCGAGTACCCCAATAACTGACTAATTGACAATTAAGATGTTTGTTAAGAACCACAGCTGTTCAGGTGGCTGCCCTTCTAAATTTCACTTTCAATCCAATTGCTACTTAAAGTATTTAAACTTGCACTGTTTCATTGTAACTTCTACTCACTGTTTACCATTCTATAGTAACTATTGTTCACCATCTGCCATTTCTTACATTTGTCCATATTGTAACTCAAACTCCATTTTAACTTGTCTTAAACTCCATTTTAAAATGTTCACTCCATTTTGTAAACCTTGCTGTAAAAATCGTTCTGCAGAACCCTGATGTAATCTGATTAGTTTAGATGTGTAAATGAGGTATGCATGGATGATGGAATCAACACCGAGGGCTGAAGATGCAGCCAATAGCCCTAACAAAGTAAGAGGAGTCCACCCTAAAGAGAAAAGAACAAAGGTCCAATTGAAGGAACATCAAAGCCAGGTCCGAGGCTGAAAGTCAGGTCTGCAATTGACAGGTAATCAATCACACAGATCCCAGAGGCAGCATGACACAGCAAGACCTAGAGATGCTGGATTCAAACTAAAAGCCTATAAAAAGGATGGGTGAGATAGAAGACTTTGGGTAACATTCTGCTGCCAACATCAAGGGGTATCGGTACGTGCCTGACAGAGACCCAGCCCCTCCTTGTGCCTGGCTCTCTCGGCCAGTTAGCCGCCACAAGCTACAATCCCAAGCCGTGAACCCAAGCCACGGACTCAAGCTACGTTCAGGATGGGTAACTATACAGCAGCTGCAGAACATCTAGAGTGTAACATCTAGTGTGTGTGTGTGTGTGTGTGTGTGTGTGTTGTGTATACATAGGTATCAGATATAGCTATTGGTTATAAATCAAATTGTGTTATAATAAACGTGACATTCTTGTCTTGTCCCCTGAAAAGATCCTGTGTAGTTTTATCTGTATAACAGGAGGACAAGGAAGGTGAGGTAATTTCTTTTATTGGACCAATTTCTGTTGGTGAGAGAAACCAGCTTTTGAGCCCCACAGAGCTTTTCTTCAGGCAAAACATTTGATCCTTTTTCTTCTTTCAATACAGAAGTGGAACATATAGTTCTTTCATTATGGATAAATTAGTCTGAGCATCACTGCTAAATAGATAGTTTAGTGTAAGTAGTTACAGGATCTAACAGATTAGCTGACTACTTATGCTAGACTATTTATTTGATCTTGTATTTAGCTGTGACACTCTGACTACCTTTCCCAGACCTTAAAAAGAGTTCTACATAGCTCAAAAGCTTGTCTCTCTCACCAGCAGAAGTAGATCCAATAAAAGATATTTCCTTATGTCTCTAATATTCTGGGACCAATAGGGCTACAACAGCACTGCATTTCAATATGAGAAAACATTTCATTTTCCTCTTGTGTTTTAATTCTATAAAATAATTATGACCGATTTCAGAAAAATCAATAAATCTATGAAACTTGGGTTGTGATTTAAAATCAGTTAAGTTTCTAGCAAGCTGAAACACTAGACGGAAAGAAAGAAAGGTAAGATTGGAAATAAATTAGCTAGTGGTACATTTGCTAGTGGTTTGCAACAATGAATCTCTGGGGAAGGTCATCCTAATCATGCATTTCCAGGTTTCTGCTCTTCATGCATCAGCTGAGGAAAAATTCTAAGATGATATTTCAGAGCAATCAATTATAGCTCTATCTAGTCAGATAAAATACCCTTCTATATAGCCTCCCTTTCAATCAATAAACACAAGTGGACATAACCATTCGCGTAAATGCCACTGAACCATAAAATTTATTTATCAAACAAGTGTTTATCTTAATGTAAAGTATGTGTGTCAACTAGAGGTCAACTTATTTCAAAACATTTGATCCTTTTTCTTCTTTCAATACAGAAGTGGAACATATAGTTCTTTCATTATTCAGGGAAATCTAGAAGTGAAATTGAACATATAATTCGGCCTCATTCACACTCATCCAAATACTGAAGTCCTTACTGAAGTCCTAATGCACACAAGACTCCCATTGATTTTGTTGGGTCAAACACTGATATTTACTCCATTCATACTCAATCTTTATGCAGGCAAGAATCCCACTGATTCATGAATTCTGGTCCTATTGAAGTGACCCAATATCTTTATTGTCTTTCTCTCTAGTCTCATTCACAGAGTCAAATTCTGAGGTCCTGATTCAGTTTACATTCAGTCTTTACTCACGGAAACCTGAGAAATAAATCAAAATTTCAGGAATAACTTCAGGCCATAGAATTCTGACATAAAGCACCAGCAGTTGGACTGATCACAGAGCCAGGCAGGATTTTTCTTTTAATGTACAAGTGCCACTACCTGTCTGTCTTTGGGTGATGAACATGGAGAGGGTTCAGTGTAGTTGGAAGGTCCCTCACGTTCCACATTCAGCTCCTACCTTTCTTTCAATATGCAAGTGGGAAGAATTTGCACATGGTCAGAGGAGAGAGATCCACAACCTACTGGGCTCTGGTGGTTCATCTCGCTCAGGAGAAGGGAATCCAAATGCTATGTCTCACACTCATCTAAGTCTAAAGGAAAAAACCAACAACCAGCTGATCTTGTACATAGCTAAATTTGGGGGGGGGGGGAAGGGGAGCTAGCTCCTTAGTTGCTATGTAAATCAATATAGTTCCACTGACTTCAGCAGATCTCCACTGATTTGCTCCAACTGAGGAGCCTATAATTTGTGTCATAAAAAAACCTGCACCAACAATTTATTCCTTAAGATTATAGATCTGCGATTCTGCAAGCAGGTTAATATGAGCTGCATAATCCCTGCAGAATACCTTTAGGCATGCAACAAACCCAGCGAGGAATTCACAGCCTTTATTTAAAAGTGACTCATTTTTTTTACTCAGTGTACATTGACCAGATGTTTTGGTCAAACTGTGATAGCCTTAGATTCTGAAACAGGCTTCCCTTAGCCTCCTGATCATTGCACTGAGCGAACCATCTGCTCCAATATTTCCCCCTCTCTTCTCTTCCTTGTCTATACAAGCTCCCATCAGCTTTCTGTTATTATGCATCTCGAATCTAATGAGCATGCTTTAATTTCATCTGCTCTGGAAAGCTGGACAGATAGGATCTGTGTTTGCTGCTGGAACTTCATGAAAACAGCACAGATGCTTTCTCAAAGTGCCAGAGAGACATCTGTGTTCCCTTTCCCACTGGGCACTCTCACGCCTCAGACACACCCACAGAAACCAATGAAAAGCAGAGCAGCTTGATCTCCTCTGAACGCCCCAGAGGACAGACTATGACATAATTCTCATTGGACTTTAATGAAGGGCACTAAGATTATGGGGGGGGGGGGGGGGATGCTGGAGCTATCAATCTCTAGGTTTGTTCATCTAAAAATTGATACAGGGTTCTCACTGAAGGGCCCTCATCTTTAGAATTATTTCCACCCTGGCTCTGACAGAGCCTGAATTAATGTGCTCTGCAGGGCACGTTGCAAGCTTTGTTAGGCTTCTCCTGAGGGAGTGGTTGGTGAGATGTCCGAGGGATGGAAGCTTGTGTTATTGACGTGGGTGGGATGTTATCATCGTAATTTGAAATGTGGTTGCAGGTGAGTGTTTTAATAGTGTTGGAACACGCTTCTAAATTTAAAAATATATATAATAAAGTAAGTTAGGGAGAAATTACCTGAAATATGTACATAATGAGTGCGCACAAGACCACGCTGTGTGTGAGAATCCCTGCTTTGCCCACCATTTTAGAAATCGAGTACTGACTGACTCATACAAAGAAATCAGGCACCAATATGATCTACAGAGAGGAGGCAAAGTTTGAAAAAGCTTTCTGAAGGAGAAGGTTGGTTGGAGAGGCCACTGTAAGGTCCCTCTTAATATTCCTGACCCGGATTTTGGACCAATCAAAGAAGAATATCCATCCCAGGTTTGACAATGAGCCTGGTGCAAATGGAAATGGGGCACTAAGGTTGAAATCCTGGCCCTGGCGAAGTCAATGAAAGTTTTGCCACTGACTTCAGTTCAGCCAGGATTTCCCCCTAGAGGTTGTCAACGCCACGTGAATGCTTATGCAACGTCAACATGATCAGTGAAGCTTGTCATTTATATGCCTCACTAGCAAGTCTCAGAGCTCTGTTTTAAGGAGCTCCCTTTTAACCAGGGACTTAACAGCCATCACCACGTAGTGACATAAATTTAACCAGAGGCATCCAGAGCATTAATTTCCACTTAAAAACAAAACAAAACAAAACAAAAAACCACCCTTCAAACTGGAAGTCTGAATAATCAAAAGTTCTGACTTCTTTTGTAATTCACAATGTGCATTTCATTGCATATTTTTCTTCTCCCAGTCATTAACTTGCCTGTAAAAATTGTCTGTGTTGCAATTCAGTGTTTCAATGCTATTGTTGACAATGTAGCCTTACTGATTATTACATTTAATTATCATGAAGTGTATGGGGAGGAATGAAATTAGGTTGTTCAGTTTCATTACAGTCATGGCATAGTGGGAGCTGAGTGTCAATAAATTACCATTCTTCTTATTAAACAGCTCCTTTTTTTATTAACTAAATTACACAGACTGCGTCACTAGGAATGCAAAAGATGACTAGCACATTAATAAAGGGACATAACAGCATTGTCACTGCAAGGTTGCTGAGGAAAATGTTAATCATCTCCTCATACAACATTACTGTTGGCATATTTTATTTCCATCTTGAAATGAGCCACTCACATTTAACCTCCTTGACAATATAAATTAAAACAAACAGATAATCCAATGTGACAGGGTGCTCCATTTGTAAAGAGTTGATTAAAATCATCTAGGTACAAACTAATGAAAAGTTACAGTGTCCCTGCTAGTGACCTCTGTGTGTGGCCACATTTGACAGATAGGTGTCACTTGATTTGAAACAACTCTTCAAGAGGCTGGAATGCAATTTTTTCCCCAAATATTTTTGACTTTTCAAAGGGCACCTGGGTTGGGCTTCTGATGAGCCCAATTCTCACCTTGACAGATGTACGTGGTTCAAAGCATGAACTGAAAGAAAGCTGGAAAACTCAGGCCAGTATAATTCTATCTAGTCCCAGTTCCTATTGAAGACAATTGTAAAACTTCTGTTGATGTTAGTAGGAGTCGGATTGTGCCATAAGATTAGAAATTGCACTGAAGTGTTCAGGATTGATTCCAGGGGATTCCACATTCATGTAATTAAGTCTTTTAAAGTATGGAGGAAGCAATTATTTGCAGGTGTAAAATCTCACCAGCAAAACTTAGGCTAGAATGATGCCCAGTTGTAATTCAGGCCCAATACACACTTTATTAGTATTAGCAACCTAAGACACCAGTGTAACTTATCAATCAACTCAAACAATATTCAGGCATTTTTAAAGATGTGATATTGAATCTGAAGAGACTGACGCACTGTGTTAATTACACAACAGTCCCACCTCCCTCTCACAAAGCCTTCTAATTGTGTGTTGTGTGACAATGACCTGGACCCCTTTCCTCTGTGTGAGAGAGGGCAGTTCAGTATTCATGGCCTCTCTGCTTTGACTAACAGCCACTATGTGGTGGTGGTGTTTTGAATGTCGACAACTCTCTTTGTCAATCCAACTAAATACATGTAAGCCCTTACTCATTTGAATAATCCTTTCCCATGGGAAACTCCATTAAAGTCTATGGGACTACTCATAAGGTCTAGGGAACAGATTTCTAAAGTTATTTAGGCACCTAAAGGTTCAGATAGGCACCGAGTGAGCTTTTCAAAAATGACACCTTTAGACACCTAAATACCTTTGAAAATCTGGCCCTACGAAACGAAGTCTATGGAACTGCTCATAGGAGAAGAAATTACTCACACAAGTAAGGATTTGCAGGATTGGGGCTATACTTTGGTATATGTTATCTATTTTAATATACAAATCTTTTATTTAATTAAATGTATATTTTCCTTGGTGGATTATAACAATCCAGCAGTATATGGGGGTGTCAGTCAACATGATATTTTTGAAAACATCTTTATTTCCCCTACTTGCAATGACATAGTCAATGAAGAGGAGAAAGCTGCTTAAAAAACTAATTGAAGTGGGTATACGGTTTCTCCTCTTTAAAAACCTATGTTAGCCATGATTAATTTGAAATTAAACTACATATTTGTAAAATCAATTATAAATAAGCTAGACGAAGAGTAAAATTAACCCGCTCATATGGAGAGTTGTTATCCCTAGAGCTGAGTCTTGAGAAATCAAAAATGACACTTAATAGAGCAATGCCTGTTACAAATAACTTTTAATTTTCTCAGTAACATATAATTAGTCAATTTAATTGTAAGTCCAACAGTGAGTAATGTAGAAGCATCACTTGCAGAGGCTGGGTGAGTCAAATAAGTCTTCCATGTTGGTTCACAGCCTGTTTCAGACACCAGGTGAAATGTATTTGATTATCTCATCCGACTTGCTCTTGATGCACAGCACAAATTACACCAGCAAATTTTGCAGGTTACTAGTAGCTGCCTGGGCAAAGTCAGGCCCAGACGCGATAAATTGATCGCCAAAGGCGCTCCCATCAACTACAGAACTCCAGCTCGCCAAAAGGCGCAAGCTGGAGTCGATGGGCGAGCCCCTGCCGACCGCTGCTGCCATGAGGACGGCGGGTAAGTTGGCCTAAGATGCATCGACTTCAGCTACATTATTCAGTTGTGTATGTTAGATCGACCTCTCCCCCTAGTGTAGACCAAGCCTAAGTGTGGAGTTCTAGGGGATAAAGATGGAGGTAAGTCAGGAAGAACTGCACATAGGCCAACTCATCACCATTTATTCTTCAGTCTATGTTTCAGACAGCGAAATTTAGGAACTTTCGCAGCGTGCATCGAGAATTTTGGAGACTGACTCCACATGATTTCATTTCATCATTTGCCTCTTGCATCCAGTGAATGCTTAGGGATCAAACCTGCCTTTTAAAGGCACTGGCACAGAGTGGTGCCAAACTGAACTACCGGTAAATGAGGAGGCTCTAGAGCAAATTTTTGCCTATTGGAAGCCTAATTAAGGACTTCCATTTACAAGGGAACTATGCCTGCTCTACGGCCCTTCAGGGAGACCAGCGCACTCCCCCTGCGTGCCTGGACAGCTTTGGTGACTGTTGCACAAGAAGGGCAGGACCTCATCCCTACCCTCTTTGGATTGTGTGGCATCCAAGAAGGAGTAAGTTCCTGCACTCAGGAGAGTGCAAAGACTGCGTTTTGCCCCAGCCAAAATGGAGATGAGTGTCCTATGTAGGTATCCATATCTGAACAGTAATAAGAATACTTAGCATTTATATTGCTCTTACTTTTTCAAAGCATTATGCATTCACACCTAATTAAACCTCAAAAAATTGGGCTCACAATGTGTTGTAAGTAATGATAGAGCACTGGACTACACTGTTACAAGAAATTCTGCCCCAGCAAAAGGCTGGGCTACTGTACCTAATGGTTCTTTTCCATCTCACTTACTATGCAAAGCCTACAGCACTAACTGTAAGGGGAGAGAGAGAGAAAGAAAGAGAGAGAGAGAGAAGTGTAAGTGTGTGTGTAAATATATATACACATCTCCAATGAGGCTGGCCCACAGAGGAGAATACCACAACAGCATTTCTGCATAGAAATAGTCAATTTTGGGTTTTTTACTTTTTGCTGAAAAGTCAACATTTTCCATGGAAAAAAACCTTCCGTAGTCTGACCAGCTCTAACATATTACACTTTGTGGGTGGAGGGTGAGGTGCACGTTCACACACGTAAATAACACTCAAATCCAGGCCCTAAGAGGATGAAACATTTAAGGCAGAGAATACAAGGAATCAGAAGTATAAAGCATAATCCATGACAAATGATTACACATCCAAAACAGCAGAAAAAGGCAGACGAGGTTACTTTTAAGAAACAATCAGACTCCTCTCAAATGTGGTTACATTTATTAACTTGCAACATACTTCAGAAGGAAATGTAAAAGACTCCTAACCTCCCTGCAGATTACAAGAAATTTCATTGATATAGAAGAAAATTATTATTTTTCCATAGGGCACAAAAGTGCATCTTTAAATCAGCTGATGAAGCATTTGTGGAGTAGATAGGCTGTTCACACACAAAGGAAGAAAGTTGTCTCTTGGACTACACACAGCAAAATGAATACATTAAAGCAGCACCAGCTCTATTGTAATTCTCATTTTTTTGTCATTTAATGGAGGGGGGGAGAACCTCCATTTAAACAAGTATCTTCCAAAATTCAACGTTCTAAGCAGTCTCTTGTTTAAGATCCTTATGAAACACATAAAGAGAAAGATGTGTTTGGGCCAGCATAATTGTAGTACAAATGTGAAAATGGTATTTATTGATTACTGGGTATTGTGTAACATGTGGTAACTGCGGGGTTAATAGTTGTAGAATATGTAAGGCAAAATGGAGTTTTGTTTTAAAATGGAGTCTGTCAGCTGGGTGGACATGTAGCCATAATCAGAGGCTGAGCTTGCACATAGGCCTAGCAGCTCATGTCTTACCTTGTAACAATGTCTCTCATGCTTGTGTTACAGAAAGAGCGGGAACTAACGGCTGGTAGCCATAGTGATGTTTGAATCTGTATACAAGCATGTATGTGGCATATGATTATTGGCTGCATGTAGCTGTGACTCTTTTATGTGATTGGGTGCTTACATATTCGAACTCTGTATATATGTTCTGCCCACCCTGTGTCTGTGGGCTTTCAGGCTTTGGAGTTGTATTCCCCTGAACCCCTGTTTGTGCACAAATAAACCCCTTTTTGTTCAGGATTTCCTTGTGTCTTTTGCCTGTCCTTTGAGGTGAATTGGAGAGGCCTCCAAGGAAAGAACAGATTTTTGCAACATAATTACTCTAAAGATAATTACTGGCAATTTTTCTCCTGCATTAGTTCAGCTGATGAGAAGATAAAGGGCCTGGACCCATAAGGCTTCCACTGATTTCAGTGGGTATTGGATTCAAGCAAGTTTTCTCAAACACTGAAGGATGCCAGAGGGCATGGCCACTCTAGCCTGAGATTGCTAAATGGGAGGAAGGTCTATCAGTTTTAGGTGGGAGGTGTGGTCCTAGTACAGTGAAACCTCCATTTAACGGACTAATTCGGGCGAGGGGGTGTCCGTTAAATGAAAAAGTCCGTTATTTAATAATTAAAAAAGAAAGAGCTGTCGGAGCAGCAGCCCGACCGCCACAGGGTTGGGGTGGCAGCTCCGCAGCCCGCCTGCTGCCAGGACCCGGGCAGCAGCCGGGAGCTGTCAGCCAGCCCTCCCGCTGCCGGGACCCGTGCGGCAGCCGGGAGCCGGCAGCCAGCCCGCCCGCTGCCTGGACCCGGGCGGGAGCCGGCAGCCAGCCTGCAAGAAATGGATTTGGGATGCATCAGACTTGCTCAGAAATTTTGTCCGTTGCATCCGAAGTCCGTTAAATCGAGGTCCGTTAAATCGAGGTTTTACTGTATGTAGAAAGTTGAGAATCCCTGGGCTAGAGAATTCAGGTCTACACTTTCTTTCCCACTTTCATTATAGGATTTAACAGTGCTTTGCAAACATTAAGTAATTATGTCTTACAGTACCCTGAAAGGTAGATTTTATTATCCCCAATTTTTAGATTGGAAAAAAATGGCAAAGACAAGTTAAGTGTCTTGCTCAAACTAACACTAGCCAGAGAAGTTGTAGTCACTCACTCTTACCACCAGATAAGACTCCTTCCCAAATAACATCATTTTATTTTGCTCTGGTAGGGCCCAGATTAGAGTAGTGTCCGGCCACCTGGTGCATTACATTAAGAATAACTATTGGGGAGTCAAAAATTGGCTTTATAAAGTTATGTATGTTTCCAAAGCTCTGCCTCAGATCAACAAGCAGAAGTGTATCCAAGCTACCTTGTTATAGAGAAAGAATAGATTTGTACAGGAACAGTGAATGGCTAGCATCTCCTCTGAACCATGTTGAGAGAAAACAGTCTGAAAAAACAAACACTTCCTTCATTGCATATTGGAAAATATGTGGTGATAGACCAAAAGAAGGTCAAGTGAATTTCTCTCAGATTTATCAAATGAATAATATCCAGGTTTAACAGAAGGAGCAGTCAAGAGAAACAGGAAGTCGTTCAAATAACCAGCTAGAGGCAGAAATGAAAATGTCAGATTTTCAGCTTCATGGTGAACGCAGAAATCATGTTCAGCAATATGGTCTGGATGTATTTAATTGATCACCAACCTGGAATAAGATTTTTGGTGAAGAATATGGCCAATGGTACATTTATAAATGTAACATTTAACAGTGTGTACACTTTATCATGAGCCTGTCTCTTTCTTTCCCTTTAATATCTTGGCTATATAATAATGGTCCAGACTTTAAGCAGGCCGAATATCTAAGTTTCATACTTAGCAGCCGCAACACAGACCACTCCCGCTCTTAGAGAAGTAAAAGTGGCCTTGGGTTTTCACTGAACAGGGGGGAAACTGGTAAAAGGACAAAACAGAACAAATCACATCCATGCAGATGCCCAAACAATGCAGAAACCATAACAGGAAGCATAAGAGGGCAGGTGGATACAAAATATCAGGCTGTGCTGTGGAATACCACCTTTATGAGACTAGCACAGTGGTTAGAAGGATGTCCTACAAGCATTTTTCATCTGAAGTTACAATTAGTTTAAACAGCTCAATTGTGAGGAGAAGTGGGTCTGAAGAGCTGATTCCTGAACTACTTTCCCTCAGCCTGATTGACACTGGTATAAATGCTGAATTTGGTAATGGGCCCTCAGTCTGTGTCCTAGGGATTGGTTTGGGAGGGACAAGGTAATATACCCCATCCCAGTTAAAATGAGTACCAAAAGGAAAGGACAAGGGCCCTGAGAAATTAAATCTCAATTATCTGCTATTCCTAAATGCTTCCTGTTACAACAATTTGTAAGGTGACATCCTTAATTAACTTCTTTACCAATATTTTCCAGATGTTAGGAGTTTTGCTAGCCACTGCCCACGACAGATGTTTTCCATATTTAATCATATGGCTCAGGCAACCTCTCAGAATCATGAACAGACCTATAGGCTATAAAACCTTAGCTCATCCAAGCAAATGATACAAGATACAATGCAGTATATCATGTACGATCTTCAGAAAATTATGTTCTACTAAGAAATCATATACATGTGTAGGAATATGACTGTGGAAGTGAGTAACTTATTAGCTGGTACAGTTAAAGAAGCAAAGGCTTAAGAGATCAACCCTGTTCCACTGCAGTCAATGACACTTAAATGTACATTCACTTAAATGTACATTGTTGTATGAAAAATATAGGCCTTTAAAATTGACCTTGTCTATATTGCAGCGTAAACCCCAGTTTAATAGAACTTGAGTTAGCATATCCTGGGTTTGTTAACGTAATATTTCAGTGTCTATACTCATTTGTAACCACAGGTTAGGAATTGCTGAACCCTGGGTCCCAACCTGAGGCTCTAGAGTTACACTGCAAAATGCAGGCCTAAGTCCAAACATCCATACCTAGACTTCCTAGCAATCTCCTAAAATGTGGCCTCTCTAGCCATTTGTTTATGGTTCAGTGTGGAAAAACGCGACTGTCCAGAGGAGAAAGAAAGTTGTCCCATGGGATTGTGGGATACTTTTGGTGAACTCCCAGAGCACAAGTTTAGTGGTGCTGTATCTACACTGCTAAGCAATAGGGCTTTACACCTGGGTCCCAGCTTAATTTAAGGCTCGGACCCCCTTCACCCCGTGAGGTCCTGGGATCCTGGGTTAGAGCAATTTGTGTGTAGACAGAAGGGGAGTTGGGTCTGAACTGAGTTTGAACCCTAGGCTTACATTTCAGTGTAGACATACAGGGATCAACTTGTTAACATAATATTTCCTTTTAGTGCACTGGAAATGTAGGGCAAAAATTCTGCCCTTGTTTCTTTGTGCTGCATGTTGGTGAGCAGAGTAGAAGTTTTGAAGCAATACAGAGGGTCCAGAGATTTTATCTTGTTCCTTTAGCAAAAGTAATATTTATAAGAGAACCCCGAAGGACTGCTTCTGATCTTACACCACTTTTAATCTATTGTAACTCCATTGACTTCCATGACTCTATCCACGAATCTAGCATATTCCAGAGTAAATAAGATCAGAACTCAGCACAAAGATTTCCAAGTAAAAAAGAATCTGTTGGAGTTGACAAAAAGCACTCACTGGCAAAGTTTATGCACCCAACATTATACCCAGAGGGAAAATCAAATTAATCAAGATATTCAAGCAAATATTTTAGAGAACTATCTGGGTTGGCGAAGTATCAGAATGTTAGTAACATAACAACTAAAGTTTATACTGCTCCTACGTGAAAGAGACCCCAGGAATCTCTCGCTTAGATTATATGGGGATAAAAATTCCAAAGCCAAAATGAATAGCAATGGAATTAAGGGGCATCCATTCCACATACCTGGGTAACACAAATATGCATGTTGCCTTCCTCACCCATCATTCAAATTGCATCACAACCTTCTTAGAAACACTCTGCTGATCCTTCTTGGCCCACCGTATTGAGTTTAGACCCATCACATTTAAGGCCCATACAGTTTATATATCAGATCTTGAACAACCTCCCTTCTTCTTTGTCCCTTTATCACATAACTTCGGATGTCAACCTAATCACCTTTTCCCCAGTCTCATATTTGTGCTTTCTTCAATAGTGCCTCTCTTATGCAAGTGTAAATTATACATGCTAGTAAAATCTGTTATAGCCCCCCTCTAGTCTATATAAAGAATAAGAGACTGCTATTGCTACTAGGTAATGGAGTTATTCCTTTAGTTCAAGTGTCAGAGGCTCTTGGCTTTTAGTACAGAAGAGTCAGAGTTCAGTCTTCTCTAATGACCCCTGCTGGAGGGTCATCATCTGTCTCACAAGTGCACCAGTTTCACATAATTTACTCATTCAAATCCCTTTTAAAGGCTTGTTCCTCCCACAAAAACTCCACAGTGTAATGGTTGGTACATTAAAAAGTAAATATGTTCTAAATGACTCCTCTGGATGACCCGGTGCATCTTCTCTTACCTCTGTTTTATCATTTGTAGGACTTGTGGAGCAAGAACTGTCTGTGTCTTAAACACTAGAGCAGTGCTTAGTGCTGTGTAACAGCTAACAATACTAAGAAAAGTATAAATGACCCAAAATTATGTTGATGTATTTATGGCACCATTTTCATATCTGTTTGTTGTTGTTATTTTGTTCATGCAGGATGACTTAGAGCTTTGAACTTTATTTTATGAAAAATTTTCAAAAAAATTAAACTTGTTTTTGTTGCTATTGATTTCAAAATTTTTGTTATAAATTTAACTTCTGTGGAGTTCTACCAAACCTACACTAATAATGAAAGTAAAAGTACAGCAAAAAGGTTAATGTTTTTAGTATAAATTATGCAATAGAAGTTATTTAAATAAGGAATGGACCAAAACAACACACTTTAACACACTCCTTCCAATCAAAGTGGAATCTCGTTAAATTGCAGCCTAGAAAGATGACGGTTTTAAGCTATCTGAATAAAATTTCAAAAGTTCCTGCTGAGTTTGATGCAATATCTTAAATTGGCATTTTAAGAGAGTGACACACAGATGCACAAATAACTATTTCTCTTATTTTTTAAAAAAATCTCACATGGGAATCTAAGGAAATAAAACTTAGTTATTAGGAATAAGGAGCTATTAAATGTATAGACTTTGTTTTTCAAAGCTTTTTTTCTCTATTGAAGCTGCTAGCAGTTAACAAAAGGTATAAAAAATAACTGACCTCATCCATCACTAAAAGACTTTGGTTCATTTTGAAGGCATTGTCATTTTCTAAACAAAGAATTAACTCCTCCAACTCATCTTGGTAAAAATTATTAATAAAACCTGCAAGCTAATGATATGCAAATTGTCTCTGAGGTAGCATGCTTGATTTTCAATCTTTTATCAGATATCCTGTTTTACATATATCTAGAGAACAGGCTACTACTCCCTACTCCCTACTCCTCTTTCTTTTGATTAAATACATGTTTTTCTTATACATGTTAGTAGTCAGATTTTTATTCCCCTGCATATCTCTGAAACACTTCCAGGGCAAATTTGCTCATCAGCAAGGAATGATGTAGTTTTATTGTTCAAATATGGGCTATACTATCCAACTCCCTTAATAAATCACCATAATTGACGAAGCAACCTTCATTCCTGAGATTGAGACAAGGTGTGTAACCATAATTACAGCTACTTAGTAAAACAAGTTACAAAGAGTAATGTTAAGCAGCTTTACAAAATAACTGATACAGTAACAGATTAAGGATCTTTGAAGAGGGAACAAAGGTTTTGAATGATAATTGGCCTGAAGGCCCAGATGAGGAACAGAAGCTATCTATAGATTTAAATCAAAGTATTTCAAACACTATTTTCTCCCTTCCAAGACCTGTGTTGTGATTTCCGCTGGAAATGGATACCATTGGTGGCCACACAAGCATCTAACTGCAGCCTCAGGAATGCATCTTGACTCATTGTAATGGTTTCCCACCTAAGATGGAGGCATTGGTGAAATACATCAGTTTAGGCTGGCCCAAGACATAACTCTCAGGTGCAGAGGCTGCATTTTGAGATGTAGGATCCCAGATGTGGAACACCTTACCAGCTTCTTCATTATTCCTTCATTTACTTTTAACTGGGGATGGGCCAAACCAAGAACTATTATCTGAACTCGTCCTCCTGCACTCCAAACAGGGAAGGACTTAAATCCAACCCGTCTTTCTTTGGGGGTTTGTAAAAATAAAATGATCCAAACCTTCCCAGATTTTGTTAAGCTCTTCCCCAACTTGCTGAGTTCCTACATCTATCCCTGGATCATAGACTCTGCAGTCAATTACACATTGTAATACTACTGCCTTCTACAGTATATTTTTAAAATAGCAGGTGCCACAATATAGAACATTTTACCTATACATGTTTTCAGCCATGGGACCTCATCAGAGCTTATGAACTAAGCAGGGTCAGGTACATTCAGTAATTAGGTGGGAAACTTCACTGTGATACACACTTGCTATGTTAGAGGAAAGAGTGTGCTGCTCTCAGTAGCTGTCTCTGTACTGACGTGCCTCAGCATTGTGTTATGGTTGTGGTGCTGTTGGTGCTAGATTCTAGAAGTCACTGTGTTACCTGTCAGATGATGCTTTGAAGTGAGATCCTGCCAGATCATGGCAAATATTTCATGTTACGTGTGTGTAAGTGGGTTCATACCTTGAACATTATAACAGGCACGACCATTTATAATTAACAAATCAATAGAGATCTCATGGGTCTTTGCAATAGCAGCCTGCCGGGCAAATTCTCAGAGTAAAAATATTCTGTCTACTTAAATTCCTCCTGTTTCAATGGGATGTGATATTTGATCTTGTTGAATAGTAGCCATGTTCCAAACTAGATGACTTAACTCAAGTGCTGGCTGGTGGGTGATATTTGTGTATGTCTGTTTCTGTTTGTCTGTGTACACATGCCTGCATGTATGTATAATTTGGTAAACATTCTGGGAGCCTTGAGTATGGGAGGTGCTATAAAAACCTAAGACTTTGTTATGCTGAAAGATATTGGTGACTGCATGAATCACATCTTGGAGATCAGGTGTGAACACACCCTTCAATTAACATAAATATCAGAATGAGTTAATCAGGACTCCCTCCCCTTTCTCCCCCCTCCCCCCAAGATAAAAAAAGAGTTGTGAACTCACCCAGGAGTTTAGAATGAGTGGGCAAAGGAGTTCCAGTGAGTACTGTGATCCGGTGTGTGAGAACATACAGAGACTGATCCTTTGTCTACACTAGGATTTTACATGGGTATAGCTACATGTGTTGGGGGTGGGGGGGGGAGGTGAAAAATCTACAGCCCAGAGAGACACAGCTATTCTGACCGAACCTCCAGGGTAGACAGCAGAAGATCAATGGAATAATTCTTCTGTTGACCTAACTACTACCTTTTGGAGAGATGGATTACCTATGCCGATGGGAGAACGCATCACATCAGTGTAGATATCATATGCACTGAAGTGCTACAACGGCACAGCTGTTTTTAAATGTACACAAGCTCTTTGAGTGACAGACACAGCCTTAAGGAGCAGCTAAAAGTGTGTGGCTAACCCTGGGAGAAGCCGGGGAGAGATTTTTTTGCATCAGGGTGCATGCACAAAAGAGAACTCTTGGTACTGTGAGCAAAATTAGCTGTTTGCTACTATTTGATTCCTCTCTGTTCAGAGACACAGGACAGGACATTATTGGTAAATTAATGCAACAGCATCAAAGAAATGTCTACATCACTGATTTTTCCCAACTGGAACACCCACAGACCCCAAACTTCGACTCGCGGCTGAAGTCTAAAAAGGTACAACACCATTATTACATTTTTAAAGTCCTACTGATGCCACCTACTGTTCTTTACAAGGAACTTCATCTACAATGACACTAAAGAACATTTTTGGAAGATAGGAGGCGTCCCCATTTGCAGGAACAATTTGAACCCTCACAAATTTGCACCTGCTTGTTGCACTCACAGAAAGAATTGCACCACAAAGCTGAGTACTGTATGTGGACTTCTCACTACCCGACTTGCACCTGCAATTTAGCACTTTTAGGAACATGTGCTCAGATTTTGCTTGCAGCTGTACAAAAATGCAGGTGCAAATCATGCCTGCAAATGGAAGGATGCTCACCTGAAAATATACCCTTAAAATAGACCCTTCAGAACTGCTGCTTTTCTCCCAAGACATCCGTGCGCTTACTGTACTTCATTTCATTTTAACCCCAGTCAGAAAAAAAACAAACCACCTGTCAGTACTGAAGGATCAATATTTACACAGATGGCACTGCTGCCATAGTGACAAGCACTTTCCGGAGTACAGCTTTGGTCCTTTTGTAATATTTATCTGTGTGGGAGAGAGGGTGGGAAAGGAGCGACTGACTAACAAAATTAGACCAAGTCAGATGCTCTGCAATGTGTGCAGGAGGCATAGTCCAGGGGAATGCAGGGACAAAGGTGGTTTTAAGGTGCCGGGGAAAGTATTTTAAGACAGACATTTACAGAACTAATTTATAGTATTTAATTTTGGGTTCCTGAGGGGACCAAAATGGCCCCCTGCCATTATCAAGGCAGCCGGGAGAACTGCTCCAATGATATTTTCCACAGTGCTGTCTAGAGCTTGTCCTTCCACCCATAATGCCACCCCTCCAAGCTTTCAGGGAGGCCAGTGTAGGCCCACCTATGGCAACTCAGCACAATCTGAGTGCTGGATGAACTCTCCCCTCTCTGGCTGATTACCAAGTCTGTCCATCCCTGGAAGGGGGCAGAATCCCTCTCACTATAGGTTAGAAAGGAAAGAATGAAGAGTTCAGTGGTTGATTGCATTTGCAATTTAAATCCCATCTCTTATTCTTTGACACAGATGAGGTGTTAAACACAGCCCTAAATGAATCCATATTTGAGAGAGAAGAACAGAAAAACTTCTGGGAACAGACCAAAATTATTTCACCCTTATTCATATTAAAGCTACAGTTCATCTTCAGCTGCTTGCCTTCGATCTATTAGGTAGAATATGTAGTGGAATTTGCCTTATGAATCTTCTCTACCGATATGAACATTCCTGTTTGCTTTCAGTATTCATAACCTCTCTTCTATTGCTATGAGCTTCCCACAAAGACAGTCCAGGAAATCCAGTTTTTGAAACCTAGATATACACTATGGGCCTGATCCAAAGTCAGTCAGGCCTTAAATCCATGGAGAAGGGGATGGTGAAGCTCCTTTTCATCTTCAACAGCATGAATCCTCCAGGTGTGTGGTGCTAATGGGCTCTTGGCTGGAAGACTGGTTAAGGCCCACACACTAGCTATCAGGCATTAGATTGGGAGGGAAGATCCTGAGGGCTTTTACTGAGGATGTGGAGTGCCCCCACGTTCTTATTTTTTCATGGCAGAAAACTCCCTCTACCTGTTCTGCAGAATGAGAGCCCCCAGCTGGATTTCAATGGCAGGAAAGAATAATAAATACCATAGAGAGAGACTTAGCTGGCTAATAGAATTTTGCTGTAGGCCCTGATCGATGTGAAACAAGAGGTACCGAAAGGTTGTGTAGCAGCTGGAGCATGCCAACTCTGCCAGAATTCCTGAGAGGCACCCACAGGGCACCTATCACTTACATGTCCAGAAATGAACTATAACCCTGTCCTTTGCCTGTCTATCCCCTTATCTAGCACCCAAAGGAGCAGGGACCATGTTCTCAGTCAGCATTCTGAATATGCCCATCCCTGAATGAGTGTGCAAGGGAATGGTGGGGACACCATGTACCTCCTTGTTATGCACACCCGCCGAGGGCTCTTATACCTGTGGGTGATATACCATAAATGAGCTGTGTAAATGTCTGTCTCTGACATTTAAATACGCTGCCTTCTCTGGGGCTCACCAAACACTGCCTTAGAGCAACAGCTTTAAAATGAACAAGGGACCATGAAACAAATTAAGTCAATTATCCATTGTTGACAAAGTTACCCCACTCCTGCTCCCACTGAGCTGCCTCAGGTGGGCTGAATTATGTTGGGAACATATTAACCTAGAAACAGCACATTATATAATTGAGCTGCTGTAAATTAATCCCAGAGCAAAACAATCTATCAGTCCCTGAATCAATAGCCATTCTAGTGTGTTGCTAATGACAACTCTGCAACTGAAACGCCCTCTAGTGGCCAACAGTCTAGTAGCAGCCTTTTTGCTAGTCTACAAACATCTCTATCTACCCGGGGTGGGTTTTCATGCTGTTCCAGTATAAACATTCAGTGTGTGTTGTCATAACATTGATTCTGTTGCCTACAGTCTTGGTTTGTTATTTATATTCCTCTGTAGGGATTTTGTTAGTATAAATCCTTGCTAACCTTCCCTTCCACTGAGACTTGGTGCTATGGGTCCAAACTTTGCAATTTTTGAGCAGGCAAATCAGTTATTGATACAACTTATAAGTGGAAGTTTTACTCCCCAAAACTGTAGGATTGTACCCTTTATAAATATCCTGAGGAGCCTTTCTCTGCCATTCAAAAACAAGGAGTCCCAAACTTTGCCTTCAGAGAACTATACACCATAACTGTGTCATAACTATCACAGTCAAACAATAAAATCCCTTTGACTGATCAACCTGCATATTGTATTCATTTTGGTCATATTTTAGTTTTTCTGATCTACTCAGAAGCTGTTTTAATTTCTGATTAAGGTACATCCCAGTGCAGAGTCCAATGTAAACTTCCTAGCTGGCCCATTTAAATGTAAACAACCCAACCTCACATTTAAACTTTTCACCCCTTTGAGTTGTGCCCTCTAATGCAAACTGAGCTAATTATTTGAAAATGTATAGGTGCCTTCAAGGATTAGGTTTTTCACTGATCAGTAATAAGCATTCTTAATCTGTTCCCAGAGATGGGGCCTCTCTCAATTTGAACATCTAAAGTACCCATGAATGAAAATACATCTGTGAGCCTACCCCACTTCTCATATCCATGTCTCCACCTTCCTCCTGGGGAAAGTTGTTCTTTGCATGCAATGTGCCTATATCACCCCTTATGGAAGAGTTCTATAGAGTAACATAGAAGTTATTCTAAAAGCATACTGGAGTGAATCAAATCCCTCTGAAACAGCAAGAGGGAATCTATTTGGAGATGAGGGGACTCTTTTCTGGGAAAGAGATCAGTTGATTCCCAGAAAGCCAGCACCTCATAAGATTTTCTTCAAAACAGCCCTTTGTGTTGCTTACTCAAAGGACCTAGCTCACAACACAAACCACTCCCAAGCCTGACCAAACACAGCTTGAATCCCTCCCCCTTACAGAGGCAGCCACTTAATCTCTTTATATCTGGTCCTTGTAATTGGCTCCAACTGCTCCAGCTTCCATCCTCTTGAGCACTGTTCAAGGACTGCTCCTCTGGGTCCTAGGTTCCCACCACACAGGAAGACATTACCCCTTTGCTTTAATAAGAAAAACTTGCCTCCTTTTGGGGCTACATTTTTCAGGGTAAAAATTCCCTGGGTGCCTAAATTTCTACTGCTGGGGGTGTGCACTGCTGCCCTCCTCTAGGCATCCACACACCTAGAGATGGAACAAATCACTAGCGTGATTCATAGATTCAGGCATTCAGTTGATACAGTGGGAATGCTCAGAGGGCACCTACTGAATTATGTCTCATTCAAAATCTGTCTAGAGAAGGTGCCCACCTTTTAATTTTTATTCCAACAGCTACAGCCCTCACCTGGGATGTGGGAGACCCAGCTTCAATTCTCCCCCACCCTGCCTTAGAAGGAGAAAAGACTTGAACAGAGGTGACACCATACACCCCTTTAGGAGACTGAGTTAACCACTCAGCTATATGAGATATTATGGTGTGGTAGCTGTTCCACTGTGGATAAATGATGACAGAGGGGTTAAAACAAGGGGACTGGATCTAGGGTCTCCTACCTCACAGATAGCTGCCCCAACCACTGGACTACAGAATCACTCTCTCTGGCCTCATGACTTTATAGCTTCAACAGGAGAGACTGAGGGAGTCCCCATCCCTGTGAGTACATCCTATAGCTCAGTGGTTAGAACACTTTCTCACATGGTAGGAGATCTCTCTTCAAATCCTTTCACCTCCTCTAGCAGAAGGGGGGGATTAAACCAGAGCATTCCATATCCCAGGTAAGTGCTCTAACCACTGGGCTAAAAGCAGGTGCCTCTTCCTGCAGTAGTTTTGTGTGGAGCAAGAGAGGAGCCTAACTCATTACTCCAAGAAACACCTTAGGAGCCTAAGCCATCTGATTCCAGGAAGTAGGTTCCCATTCGTGGGTTGCCAGGCAGAGCAAGGCACTGCCCTATAGCCTGGACTTAGGCACCTATCTCCAAGAGAGGGGTGAGGTTTAGTCCATGCCCCTCTCTTTAGCAACTTCCATTGGCTAATTTAGACTGCTCTCACCTCACCTGGTGTGCTGGCTTTTGTGGATTGCATTCTTAGGCACCTGTCTCTTATTCATTGGGTGAGGAGCCCAGGAAACTAACCTGGCTTGTGGATTGCAGTATCGTTCCTGGATTTTCTAAGCACCATGATGTTCAGCACGGCAGCTCCTAAATCTTTTTATGGATGTCCAACCCGCTCCCCCTCACTGCCTCACAAAGTGTCTGGGAGAACAAGCACTCCTTGTAACAAAGACAGAAAATCAAGTCACTCAGGCCTTATTGAACCAAGGTAGAGGAGACAAGTTCCTGAGGTGAGGACCCGCCTTTGACCACATTTTATCATCAGAACCCCCTGGCTGTATGAGCGAGCTTTCTTCTTAATCTCAGGTATTGAAGTTAAAATGCATGTAGTCAGATGGTCTCCACAGTACGCAGCACCTAAACCATAATGAGCTTTAAAGTTCAGACCCCAAACTTTGAATTAGACGCAGGATGTATTTCACAAATTAAATCATGCTGAACTAGCCTATTTTGAAATATGGCTCCTTCTGATATGGCTTGGCTTTCTCCTGCCCCAGGCCATGGGATGTCACTGCTTCCCCCTGCATCTGCTGGGTGGCATCTACCTCCATCCTGGACTTATTCAAAGGAGTGATCATTAGGTATAATTTGTGTGTTTGCCTTCAAAGACCAAACAAGTGCCACCATTGTTTATAACAGAAGTACATTATTTAACAAGGTAATACAATAGTTTCTAATGGATCAGGAAGAAGACATGACTGGGGAAAGCTGAGTTTTGTTCCATCTTGTAGCATGCTACTAATGTGAAAATCACTAACCATCTGGAATGAGGAAAAGACTTTGAAGGCTCGGACTGTTACCAGGGCACCATTTTGCCAAGTTAGGCTATTTGACAGAAATGGGTCATGAAATGCCTACTAATTGCTACAAGATTTAACAAGGAGAAAGCAGCCCCAGTGCAATGAATCTCACCTACAGACTTTCATGTTCCGAATAGCAGAGCAGGGGAATAACAATGTGTAATGTGTCCTGCTCTCTGAACACCAAATTACTGGGATCATTTTTCTACCAGGGAAAGAAAAAATAAATGACAGGGTAATTATGCCATATTTTTATTGTTTTCAAGAAATGTGAACCCCTAATTATCCCAGCTATTTATGGGAAGGGTTTTAGGACTGGCAGATGAAATGCTTCAGCTCTTTATTTCCCAAGGGCTCCACAATTACAGGTCTTATTTCAGTAATCCCAGATTATTCCCTCGCTTCACCTGACAAGTCACTCCATTAACCCACTTGCATTCAGAGCTCTGTTTAAAGAAGATTGCAGCATTTACATTGGCACAATGATACTGGAACAAAGAAACAACTAAGTGAACCTGTTTTCAGAGAGCTCTAAGGCCACTTTGCAGGAGGACTGAGCATCCTATGTTTTATTTTAAAAAACTGTTTAAAATAGAAAGGTCCTGGATTCTGCATTTCTTCTCTCTCTTCCATTGACTTCCATTGCTGTCCCACTGACTTCAGGGAGAAGTCTGGGCTCCTGCTGACATCAGTAGAAGTTTGGGATGAATGAGGAAAGTAGAAACAATAACCAAATTCAAGGTGAGTCCAAACCAGACCAGTGGATCTGGATATCAAGGGGCACTTAAAATCTGAATGTGGGTCTAGACCTGAATTTCAGATCTGGCCTTCTTTCTAAAATGGATTGAACCAAAGCCTCTGAACTTTGGGTGTTTGGATCCTATCTACTGAAGTTATTTATCTGGTTCCTCCTTACCATGGTATCTGAACATCTCACAACACACCTATGAGGTAGGGCTATTATCTCCATTTTACAGATGGGGACTGAGATACAGAAAAGGAGATTTTCAAAGGGGCCAGTGACAGGTAGGAACCTAACTCATACTGACTTTCAATGGGTGTTAGGCTCTTCATGGCCATCGATGGCAAGTAGGTGCCTAAATATCTTTGAGGATCTGGATCTAGTGGGATTTTCAGAAGCATCTAAGCAGATAAATTGTCTACTTTCCATTGTAATAACTTGGGATTTAGGAACCTAACCTGTTCAGGCACTTGTGACAATCTCATGGGGTACCTATTTGCATCTTCAGGCATCTAAATACCTTTGAAAATCTGGCCATAAGTGTTTTGTTCCAAGAAGAATGTGTCAGTTTAGGAAACTGATCCTGGGTCTCTGGTGCCTTAACTACTGGACCAAGTAAAGATCAAAGTCGTTACTTTGTGCCTTGGATTCATTGCTAGGAAGAATACACTGCTGATCTGATTTACAAGCATAGGGATCTATCCTGCAAGCTTCCAAGCATGCTGGCCCCAATCCAGCAAAGTACTTTGGAACATACTTTGCTCTGCTTGGGTGGGAGTGCTCCGTACCTTGAAAGATCACTCCCCTAGCTATGTGACTACACACGTACTTTAGCTTGCACCTGCCTTAAGTATATAAATACCTTGTAGTGCACTTACATTTGCAAACATATGTAACTAGCATGGTGACTCATTAGCCATGTACACTTAGACACCCATCATTTGGATTACTATTGAATAGTTCAGCTGCTTTCTCTCCCTTTTTTCAGCCTGGAGGACAAAGGTGTCTGACGCGAATGCAGAAGGAAAAAAATGTATATGATCATGTAATTAAAGACTGTATCATAGCCCCGCTGAGATTGCATGGGTACCCTTACTTCTGGAGTTTCCTAATGTCTGAGTGCTTGAATTTGCAACCTTACTGATGTTCTTTCGGAGCAGTTTTTTGGTCTATATACAAAATGCATCAGTATGATGAGGGCTTCTGGGTTAGAGACAGACAGTAAAGAAGCTGTTGTTATGGGCAGGCAGCTCCATATGTCCACGTTCATGTGTGTCTAAGAAACTGAGCCAATCAGAGAATCGGGAAATTCTTCATATTCCTGCCATGATCAGCGTCCAAGAGCCCAATTCCCATCTGCAACAGCTAATTATAATAACGCTTATAGCGAATGGGATGCACAGGAATGCTCTTATACAGGTTCTTATTGTGGTGTCAGCACTTTCAGGGGAAAAAAGGAGTCCTGAACTTAGGTATTGGCAGGTAATTAAACGAAGAGGACCTGTAGTGTGTGAGCTTCATTATGTCATGACAGTAATGTGGTTACTACCCCTTTAAGATCTGGAACATTCTGGACAGGTATGCTACAGAATTCAAAATCAAAATTCAGCACAGCCATGGAGGAAAGGAGCAAATCTATAGGAAAATTGGGAAAAACAAACTGTGAACAAAATTAATTTTCCCAAACAAACTTGATAACCAACTGCAGGTTAGAGATGTTGCCCCTTATTGTACTTGAATGATGTTTAGGGAAAGCTGAAAAAATCACGGAAATGCCCGTGTTATCTAGATTTATAGTCCCCCAAAACAATCAATTCCACAACACCTCTGCACACCAGCTCACAGCAGCCATAGCCAGGAGACTTGCACACACTCCAACCTTGGCTGAACCCTTCTATCAGTCTTGATAACTGCTGGAACCAAAACCAGAAATGAGCGTAGTTTAACACCAATTGATGCTTTCTGGGCAGCTAGTGGTGTGTGACTAAAGCAACATTTTGGCTGGGCAATATCCTACTTCTTTTAGCAGGGAAGGGAAAGGAAAGCAAGAAATACAAAGGAAGAGAGACTGAAAAGAAGCAGAATCCCCATTTTCCTATGATGAGTTGATTGCCTTTGAATATGCCATTATCTAACCTACAGGCAGGGTAAGTGCTAAGCTTTGGGGAGTGAGTGTCAGTGATACCAGTGATTATAACTTGCATAACTAACCAAAGCAAAGTGATTTTACATTTTTTTTTCCAGGCAGCAACAGGACTGAAATCTTCTTGTCTCATTTTTGACTGCATTTGAGCAGTAGTAGATCCAGCCACAAATATGGAAAATCTTCAGGCAACAAATCATTAGGATTTTGCTGGTGACCTGTTGGGAAAATCTTGCAGGAGAAAGAATCAGCTGTGTGAAAAATAAACTAAAATGGCCACTGACTCCCTAAGCAAAGTGGAAAATGTTGCCTAAATCACTCTCGGAAATATGGGATGGGGGGAACACAACCTTAGCCAACATTACTATACCAGCAAAAATTTCCTTGGCTTATTCGTATTTGTATTTGTATTGTAATATACAACTAGGAACATCAGAGCTATCACCACCCAGAATGGTATGATGACAGAAGAACTGGAACCAAAAATGCATGTCCCTACTATTTAAGCCAAAGAAAAAACTATTCGTTGTTAGTAGTGTAGGAACCATAATGCACAGATAATTTCTGATTCCTGTCTTTATAAAGCAGTGATATACATACATTTTAAGCAGTTCATTATATTACTTCTAGCTGCACTTCTCTTTTTATGCCTTTCAACTCTGCATTTTCTTGGTATTGACGACTGTGATATATTATAACTGACAGCAAGTCAGAAAGTTCCATTTGTCATCAGTGTCCTACAGTCTTTTAGAACGCTGAATCCTGATTTATAGTGCTGTACTTTAGATCAGCCAATTACATTATTTGGCTAGCATACCCTTCTAATCCTGAATTTAGTAGACAAGACCTTTCAGCTGATTTAAAGCTATATGTGACAGGAAGTTCTGAATAAAAATATTGCCATGTATAGAATTGGATAAGTGAGAAGGGAGAAATATTTTAATACTATGTGTAACAGATTTTTTTAAATCGCAAATGTGCTTTAAAAGGTCAGAACTGCTATGTCTCTGGATGACACAGAAGCTTTACAATTTTTTAGCTTGATCCTCACCCCTGTGATTCCTTTCCCCTGACTTTGGGGCTAGATTTTCAAATGAATTCAGCCCGAACAACTTCCATAATGATAGTCATTGTTGGATTTTTTTTCAAGAATTCAGCACGGGAGCTGGTTGGGAATTTTTCAAAAACATTTTTTTGCCAAAAATGGTAATTTGTCAAAATTGAAAAAGTTCATGGGAAACGGTCCACTTCAACACATTTCTGAACTAAGTTTTTTTTTTAAGTTTTCAAATTGTCAACATATCCCATTTTGATATTTTCAAAATTAAAACTTTTGCTTTTTCAATTAATTTATACAAAAACATAGCCCAAACAAGTAAGGCTCATCCACCCTGAACACGCCCAATCCCGTCTGATCTTGGAAGCTAAGCAGGGTTGGGCCTGGCTAGTACTTGGATAGGAGACCTCCTAGGAATACCAGGTGCTGTAGGCTTAACATGGACGTGGGGCTAGCAACTCCACCCTGTAGGGAACCACCTTGCTACTGAAATGCCAACAACAGAGATAGAGTGCTCTGTGGTTGGTGGCCCATACCCCACCTGGAGGGTGATGGGGAGAGAGAGAGTCCAAACAGTTAAAATCAAGATGAAATTATTGAAACAAAATGTTTCAGTTGACCTGAACTTAACTATTTTTTGGTTTGTGGGTTTGCAAACAAAAATTATTATTATTGAGATTTTGAGTTTTCATCTTGATTCAAGAATTAGAAATTTTTGTCAACGTTGCAAATTCTTGTGGGATGGGAAAACCATTTCCCCTGTAGGCCTATTCAGCACCTGATATGCTGTGTTATTTTAAAAATGAGACCATTTATTTTGATGCCTCTTTAAGAGTGGAGCTCTTTTGAAAAAGGCGCTAATAAGCTTGGTGCATAATCTTATACTTAACGAGAGTTACTATAGTGCATTGTGCACAAACAAAAATGTTCTGCTAGTAAAAAAGCCACCGTTGGCTGCATGTTTAATTTAGAATTTATGTGTTTTTAATCAGGCATGATAATACAATAACTCTTGTCGTGTACAAAATGTGAGAGTGGAGTGTTGTCCATATGTATAGAACAAATTCATATTAACCACAACACTACATATGCCAAGCCTGGCCAAACCTTTTGGCTAACAATCTGGGGATTGCTGAACTGCCAATATGGAAGACACATGTTTTTCAGGACATGCAGGATGATGTTTTTCATCATATTACTTCCTATTAAGCTTGTTTATTGAGTGAAGTAGCATTACAAGAGTTTGCTTGTCTGGATGGAACAAATGTGGGTCATAAATGAAATGTGTGTAGTTCTTGATGTGATCCATGTCATTCTAGACTGCACTGGTGCATGGATTCTAGTCAGTGACTTTAAAAAACAGAAAATGAATAGAGCTGCAATTCAGTAATAATTTGCAGAGAAGTTAAAGTAACCTATAGGTTACACGGAGAATACAGTTTACCCAGTGTAACATAAGTGATCTCTTTTAGTTTTATGATTGCATAGGTATTGTGAAGGGGCAGGATTGGCAGCATACAACCCAAGTTAAAGGGCCATGTTGACAGCCATATACACACTCTGAGTTCAGTATGATTTGCCCTGCCAAGAGATCCTCATCGGGGACAGAAGGGTGACTTTTCATTATTCTTTACTGAAGGTGGCAGGAGTATGCATGGGCAGGAGTTGACGGAAGATGGGGACAGGGTACTTCTGTGATTACACTCTTAGTATAGGTCTTAAAGAGCTGATGGGTCCCACCTGAACTCCCTAACCTTCTACTGTCTTTATCCATTCCTAATGTGTAGAGATTGAATCCAGTTTGCTCCACTTTCAGGACCAGAGTGTCCTCTCATACAACAGCGAGTTAAGAGTCTTGCTGTGGTGAGAGTAGGTGGCATTTCATTTCTTAGGCATTTTCCACTACAGATGGTGCCAATATGGGCAGAGTCCTGAACACAACAGGGTTAACATCAATTTGACAAATTAGGCAAACCGCAGAAAATATGAAGACAGCTATTTGGTGGCACATCTGATTCCCATCTACAATCGCTTAAAGGTGCCGTCATAAAGAGCAGCCTGGAATGCCTAGCTAATAAAATGTCAGCAGCAGGGATATTATGAGGGAGTTTACAAGAGTGCATGAGTTTAGTTACTGCTGAAAACATCTGATACACTTTGTGTTTGATTCCAGGCTTTGGAGTGGCAATGAAATAAACCCAGAGTTATCAGGAACAGCATTTTAAAGGGGAAACTTCTCCTATATTAGGTACCTATATGGCCCCCATTAGCAGAGTGTTTGAGCATCTCACAATTTTTAATGTCCTCACAACACATTTGATGGTAGGGAACCACTAATACCCCCATTTTACAGATAGGCACTGACAGAGACTAACCATCTTTCCCCAGGTAACACAGAAAGTCTGTGGTAAAGGAAAGAATTGAGCCTGTTGAAACTAACAAGCCCTAGGGGCCAAACCTGAGCATTACTGCAACCTCTGTGGTGCCAGATCGCAACACCACTTGTTTGTTCCTCTCCCAACCCCAAAATGTTCCCTTTCTCACTCCTCCTTTCATACATTCAAACATAAGTATGACCATACCGGGTCAGACCAATGGTTCATCTAGCCCAATATTCTGTCTTCAGACTATGGCAGGTGCCAGATGCTTCAGAAGGGTGGAACAGAAAAGGGCAATTTTGAGTGATCCATCCCAGTTTCTAGCAGTTGGAGACTGAGGAACTTCTATAGCATGAAGTTGCGTCTCTGGCTATCTTGACTAATGGCCATTGATCAACTGATACTCTATGAACGTATCTAATTCTTCTTAGACTGCATTTATACTTTCAGCCTTACACCTGGTGCTTATTAATTTCATTGGGTGATTGCTTGTAAGGTAAATAAGGAGTAAATAACACTTCATTATTCACTTTCTCCACACCGTTCATGATTTTATAGTCCATCCTCCTAAGTAATCTCTTTTCTAAGATGAACTATCCCAGTCTTTTTAATCTCTCCTCATATAGTTCCATACCCCTAATTATTTTAATTGCCCTTCTCTGTATTTTGTCCAAAATCTAATACATCTCTTTTGAGCTGGGGCAACCAGAACTACATGCATTTTTAGGTATGGATGTGCCATGGCTTTATATGATGGCATTATATTTTCTGTCTTACTATCTATCACTTTCCTAATAGTTCCTAAGAGTTTGTTAGTTCTTTTGACTGCTGCCAGACACTGAGCAGATGTTTTCAGACAACTATCCACGATGACTCTAAGATCTCTTCTTGACTGGTAAAAGCTAATTTAGACACCCCCCCCCCCCCCAATTTTGTATGTATAATTGATAGTGTTTTCCAATGTACATTACTTTCCATTTATCAACACTAAATTTCATCTGCCATTGTGTTGCCCAGGCACCCAGTCGTGTGAGATCCCATTGTAAGTCTTTGCAGTCACCTTTGGATTTAAGTAATTTAAGTAAATTTTTATCATCTGCAAAGTTTGCCACCTCACTGTTTACCTCTCTTTCCAAATCATGTATGAATGTGTTGAACAAAACTGATGCCAGTACAGATCCTTGGGAGATCCCACTCTTTACCTCCCTCCATTGTGAAAACTAATCATTTATTCCTACACTTTGTTTCCTATCCTTTAACCAGTTATCAATCCATGAAAGGACCTTCCCTCTTATCTCATGACAGCTTGCGTTGCTTAAGAGCCTTTGGCGTGGCACCTGGTCGAAGGCTTTCTGAAAGTCCTTCTGTTGTCAACAATTATGTGAGCTGAAGACAAGGTTACCATTCACTTCAAACTGCCTCTCCCCAGCCTTAAAGCTACTTGACTGCAGTTTCTTGTACTTACGACAAAACTGAATTTTTTTCTTTTATAGATAAACTAGATATTCTTCCACACAAAGCTGAAAAATGAAACCAAACAATTGAAAGTACCTACCGACTGCTCACAAGACGAAAAGTAAAATCAAGTTTCATGTTCAGTAATGACTTAAAAACCCTTGTACAGGATAACAATGCCATTTGCAATTATTCCCATATGTGGTGCCAAGTAAAATAACACCAGGACAATTATATAGATACTTAATGAAACAATTTAAGTAATAGTCAGATCTTATTAAATGAATCACTTGCTTCCTGTGAAAATTACACTTGCTTAGTTTGAGATTTTCCTTTAATGTTAACCAAAAATACTCTAAGTGGGGAACAGAAGTATATTTCTAATCTGAAAACCATGGCATTGGGCTGTGCCAACTGGTTTTGGTCCTTCTTTATGATTACAATAATAAATCATTAAAAAAAAACAAATGGCATATATGGCCTGATCCATATAGATCCCAGTTGATTTTATTGTCTTTGGATCAGGACCATAACCCATTCAGTAAATGTACTTACACATCCACCCACACTCACGCATGGGGCCATATTGTGCTATTAGTTTTTAAGCAGAATTTCACATTGAATACAATCAAGCGTACTGGCCTATGGCTGTTCTCTGCCTCACGGGTGGCCCTGAGAAGCAGAACATACATTAGTACAGCACGAAGAGAGTTCTAATTTATACCATGGACCTCACGAACCTGAGACGAGCCTAAACTATGAGAAGCACAAATGCAGCACTCCCTCTATTCCTGCCCCAAGCACTGGTAATGAAGAATCACTGTCCTAATGTCTAAGGCCTGGTCTATACATAAAACTTAGGTCAACCCAGTTCCATCACTCAGGGTATGAAAAATTCTCACCCTGGAGAGATCTAGTTAAGTCAGTTTAATCCTTGGTGTAGGCACCCCAGGGTTGATAGAAAAATTCTTCCTATAGCCTTGCTACCACTTCTTGAGGGAGTGGATTTACTGCAGTGATGGAAAAGCCCCTTCCTGTAGCAAGCACCTGTGTGGCAGTGCAGTTGCTGTGCTGTTGCAGGGCTCATCATGGCGACATAGTCTAAGAACCTGATCCAAAGCCAGCAAAAGACAATAGGAATATTTCCACTGACTTCAATGAGCTGTGGATCAGACCCTGGACGCTGAGCCCTGTCAAAGAGCAGAACACTTCATAAAAGTGTTTTCTCTGAATGCTTTTAAATAGCAGGTATCCCCAAAAAAATCTTTTAAGAGAGTGTGATGATCAAGGTTGTTTCCTTAATTTTTTATATATATAAATTATTTTAAGGGTGCTTTATCATGGAAAGTATGCAATTCTGCTTTAATTTTAACTTTGTTTTTATAACCCCACTGCTGGGTTTCTGTGTATTGTGTATCAAACCATTTCTGATCATCTGTGCTGCAGTCTGGATCAATACAATAGAAAGGGCCTCACGTGCCAGAAGATGCACTACTTCTTGCACAAGGTAGCGAGCGCCCTCACCTCCTGAGGAGCTCCAAGGCAGCTGTGAACAACCAGTCGGAAGGATGAGACCCTAAAATAACCATTCACATCTTTACAACTGTTTATCTGTGGTGAATGATGAGTGTATTCCAAAACAATCATAAGTGTCTCTATTCATCCAGTAGACCATCTGTCCCAGTCTTTGTAGTAGTCATTTTATAATCTTACTGCAGACGATTTTATTGTTGTTGTCTTTAAATAAAAAGAAATAAAACTTTTATTAGTTTAAATTAATGTTTTAAAACCACTTTCACAATTGGACAGATTTCAAAACAAGACAGTGTGGAGCCTGATGCGGCTGTCTTTATTCAAGCAAATCTTCTAGTCACTTCAAAAATCAGCTCCTTGAGTTACTGTTTTCTCCTGAACAAAGATGCTGAGTGAAACCCTAAGTGGAGGGGATCGCAATGCATAATTCAAAAAATTGTTTTCCATTAAAAATGGTCTTTTTAGGAACAGAAAACTTTCACACACAACTTTTTTTTTTAATTCAGAGAGGGGGGTTTCATTGTTTTGGTTTTTGGTCAAAACCTAAAAGTTTGAAATTTCTATTTCTCTCTTCTTCTGGGGTTTTCTTTTGGGGAGCGGAAGGGTGTTGGGTTTGGTTTTCCACTGCATGCAATAGGGAAAGTGGTGTCCAGGAGCGACAGGGGGCCTTTTTACATATTTCCTTATGTCACTCTAACTTTTCCAAAGTTGGAGAAGTTGTAAAAGATTATAAAGCATCCAACGGAAAACGTGTGTATTGGGGGGGTAGGGAAACACCCTGGGCAGCATTCCTTTTATTGCATTCAGCAGCAAAAAGGGAGAGAAAGCGGTCACCTTGGAAGTTTGGAAATGTCAAATGTTTGGATGTTTTCCAAAAATATCTCCAAAAAATTTCATTTTGAACCTCACAAAACAGAAATGTTCAAATTATCAAAAATGGTTTTACAGTTTTTGACCAGTTTGACCCATAATATAAATCCTAAAATTAGCCAGGGAAAAGAAGGTACTTTCAAAGGCTCCTGTCCTTGCTTCTGTACTCTCATCACTGGCTCCTGTCCCCAGCTACAGCCTATGTTCCTGCCAGCACTCCTATCCCCCAAGTCCCTGGCTCCTAACCCCTTATAGTCTCCCCACAGGTTATTATCCCCTCTTGCCACCCAACCATTATATCTGCCCATTCCAGTCAGGCAGCTTCCTCCTTTCCATCCACACTGCCTGGACACCAGCAGGGAGGGGCATTGAGAGCATAGAAGAAACAGTCTCCTTGCTCTCAATTTCTATGCTGGATTCCTTTGGACCCTGGTTCTATTCTGGCTTGGCCACAGACAGCCTGTGTGAGTGCAGGCAGGTCACATACCCTTTCTCTCTCTCTCATAGTTTCTCCATCAATACTATGGGAATTAATCAACTCTAGCATCCTCACGGGTGAAGCAAAACTCATTAACGTTTGTTAAGTGCTCTAGGATCCTCTATTTGTAATGGAAGACACTAAAAAAGTGCAAAGTATAATAATAATAATAAATTATTGTTGTTTGTTTACTGTTGTGGCAGATTTCTTTGTATAAACAAAAGCTCTTCTTCCTTCCCAGCTGGCTTCTTTTTCTGCATAAAATAAGAAATGTATATCCATGACTAACGCCTTTGGAAGAACTTCCACCCTAGTATTATTATTAACAACAATACTTTCAGTTGTGCCCAGGCACCAACCAAAAATGGGGACCTATTGTGCCTGGCACCATACAAACAGAGAGTAATATTCAGTGCCTGCCCCCAAAGAATTTATGATCCAAGCAGACAAGACAGACATACAGTAAGGGGATAAGGTCTGTTATTGCTAAAGAGGGGGGGATGACTGTGGCTCATGGCCTGGAAGATTTTGTAAGCCCTGGAAAATATTTAGGGGATGAGGGGGGCCGTTAATTCCATTTCGTTGACATTCCATCCTCCTTAAGAAAAAAACAATCCCATGAGAATCCCAGCCAGAGTCCAAAGATCAAAGAGATTCAGATACATTTGGATCCAGATCTGCATTAAACCTCTGAACTAACATGAGACAATATGGAAACTTTTTGTGACTTGCACTAGCTGAAAATTCCATTTATAAACATACAGATGCATTCATTTAAAAAATACTGTTTAGGAATCCATTTTATTCTGTGTGCCATTGCAGCTGTTTTATGTATGTGTGTATACATATATATCTACAGCTCTCTCTCGATCTATATGGCAGGGAGGTGAAGATTAATTTGGTCTGCAATTTGTTTTCCATGTGCACTGTTCTATCGAAGCACTTCCTTCCAATTCCTAATGTTCTAATTGTTCACGCACTGTGTCTGAGTACAGGCGCAGAATATACCGATAATCTATTTTCCTCCCCAGATAAAGGTGGACTAACCCAATGCAAATAAAAGAAAAAGTACTTTTGTAAGTGCAATCTGCATAGTCGAGTTCAGAATAAGGTTACCAATGAAAACATTTCCTCTGCTTCTTAAAACACATTAAAATGTAATGCTAAATCTGCAGTACTTACTGGAAAATATAACCTCTCTTTTAAGCTAATGGAACTTTCCCCAACGAATAGAATTTATCCCTAAAAGAGTCAGAGACTGATAACTTCCTAAATAAATGTCTAGAATTTAGACAAAGGGATAGAAAAATCCACTTTACTTGGAATTTAAAACCAGTTTTGATTCCTTCATTCCTCTCTACCTTTGGATTTCACCACATAATTTATAAAGCAGGAAAGAAAGGTGTATTTTCATGTTGTGACCACAAGAGAGAGCTTTTGCGTTGGATGTTGTTTCCTTAACTCCAGGAGGCTCACATTAGTCTGTATTTTTTCCACGCCAAGGTCACATGTAGTTCTGTATTCCCGTATCTTTACCTGACACTTTTCAGAATGCGAGAGGGATGTCAAAGTTGTAGGTAAACTGTCCAATTCCAAAGATCAGAACAATGCACTAGTACAGGCAAGCTTCATGTATCCTGAAACATTTGACTTGCAGGGCCAGATTTTCAGGTGCTCATCTCCCTCAATTGGGCCAGATTTTCAAAACTGCTCAGCTCTCATCTGGGCACTTAAATCAGGGCTAGGTTTTCAGAAGTACACGGCACCCAGAAACCCCTATTGTGGCACTTACTGACAGATTTTCATCCAGTGTGCTGAGTTCTTTTGAAAACCTGAACCTAAAGGTCTATGAACAGCCTACAACATAAAATATTGGCTAGGATGCTCCTAGATGGAAGGAGTGGTATTAATTTCAGTTCTGTCTTCTCAGATTGGGCTGGGTGGTACTACATATAGAGCTCCATTACTTCTACCATAAATCTAACCAACCTGTTCCCCAGGCCAACCCATCTGCATATAGGGTGACCAGATAGTAAGTATGAAAAATTGGGACGGGGTGGGGAGTAATAAGAGCCTATATAAGAAAAAGCCCCAAATAGGACTGTCCCTATAAAATCGGGACATCTGGTCACCCTATCTGCATAGAATACCTTGCAGTTCTGGTCTGCCAAGCAACTAGCCTCCCTCCATTCAACTTCCTACTAATTTCTTCCACCATACCCATGAGAACTGAATCAATAATGATGATTGTATTTTGGTCAAGCCATCTCAAATCCTCAACCCTATGCCATGTTACCCTCACACATTTTGTCACTTCTAACACTACATTGCAAATGGTTCAGGTGAGTGACCTTAGTCTTTTTATTTGTCCTGCGAAACATCTTTTTGATGTTACAAAAGCAATAAAGCATCACATGTAAAACTTGGTTTTAAAAAAAGCATTGAGTAATTTCTAAATTAGGAAAAGCAGGACATTCAGAGTTACCTAACTCCATAGCACCTTGACATATTGCATTCCTGCAGCTACCTAGGAACGGTATGTAATGATAATGGTACAATAATGATCTTCCATTCCTGTAACACCTTTCATCCCAAAGGATAGCAAATAACTAACTAATTGTGCAAACTGTCTATACGGGAACCACTTTGTTTACAACTCCAGAGCAGCCTGAAAAACATGCAAGTAGCTAAGAATGCGCAGCAACATAACTCATGTACAGCCCTCACAAAACCATAGGATATGAGCATGGCATCATGCTGTGAGAAAAGTATGGAGATGACATCACTGGGAGAGGGCCATTAACTCTGTATTTTCCTCCCTTTGTTCTGTTTAAACAGAACAAATTTCTTCAACACAGGTTGTGTATGGGTGCACATTCATGCTACTGTATATACAATTGGCACCATTACACAGGATATATTTGCAACAGTAGCTGATATAGTATATCAGTTTTTTCCCTGTCATTGAATAGGAATCCTTGGCCTGATCCTGAAAGGTACTGAGAATCCTCAAATCCCATTGATTGAGGAGGGCTGTCCCTAGCTACAGGGTTTTCCGATACCACTGTGCAGTCACTGTTGTCAACTATTGAATTGTTAATGGCAATAAATTGATATGAATTATTTTTAAAACCCTATTCTCTGGAAGATTCTGGGTTGAGAATTTTTAAAATACAAATTATTTTACTCGACAGACCACGAAAGTTTCTATAGACCCACAATGGGAAGATAGTTAATAATAATATGAACACTTAGCTCCCATATAGTGCTTTTTATCAATGGAGCTCACAGCACTTTATAACTCAAATCAGTATCATTATCTGCATTTTATAGATGGGGAAACTGAAGCACAGAGAGGTGATGTGGCATATATAAAGCGTATTGACTGCTTCAAAGCACATCATCTGCCTAAAAAATCCACACCAACTTCCTAAGAGACATGCCTATCCCCAACCTGAGCAACTGGAGCTGTCTACACAGCTATTTTGAGAGCGGTAGCGTGAGTCCCGCAAGCCCAGGGCCATCATCGCAGGCTGGGAGACTGGCTGCTGCGGGCTGCTGCAGGCTGTGTAGACGTACCCTGTGAGTCCTGATCCTGTATCACAGTTCACTACTGATGAAAATGCACCAATTCAGAGTCCCATTGATTCAAAGAGACTTCGTATGGGTAAATGAGTCTGCATGTGCAGGCGCCAATGCAAATTTTTTCACATACATTATATGCAGTTTCTAACATGCAAATACATATTCTAGCATGAATACTAATAGACTATTTCTCCCTCTGTACACACACTTCTTTTTTCCCCCCAACAGATCATGAACGTTTCAGCATTAACTACAAATGTTTTGTTGCACTTTTGATTGGACTGACTGTGCAATCGCTCCAAAGACAACAAGGCAGCTGCCAGTGACTTGCACGTGTTGGACTAAAATGCTGCTTCCTGTCTACTATGGCAGGTTGCCTTGGTAGTTTTATATACATTCCCGCCCCCCCCCCCCCCCAAATTCTTAAAGATGCAATTTACTAAATGGCCGGCAGCTATTCAGGTTACACAACGGTGCCATTTTTTAAAGGTTAGAAGTGGGCAAACAAGATGTACGAAACTGCTGAGCTAACACCCCTCCTCCCCCGAAAGCAGTTTTCCTTTCCCCCGTAGCCTTTTCAGAATGATACAGTATCTCTCTGCCTCCTAGTATGAACTGTTTTGCACTTCCTGGCCTGGCACTGTGGCCACCATTATTACTCCCGAGTCCCGCAGATGAAGACTGGATCCTTTCCCCCTCTACTGCTAGCCAAATCCAAGACTGTCCCCAAAACTGGGTCCTCTGTTGGAGCCAGCTGAGACCAGGACACTCACCTGAGCACGGCCATTATCAACTGGGAGCAGCTGCAGCTCTTTAATTGGCTAGAAAGAGGAGTGAAGCCTGGCCCCAGAAGCTGAACATGCTGCTGAGACTAAAATAACGTGGAGCAATCAACACTTATTTGTGCTGTGGGGACCTGGGACATCTGCATGGTCAGTGCAAGTGGCATGGGAGGGAGTAGGTGTCTGCTTCCAAGCAAACGCAATAGCAAATGACTAGACCATCAAGAACCAGGATTCAAAGGTGCCAATGTACGTTAGGTGACCAGATGTCCGGATTTTAAAGGGACAGTTCTGATTTTTGGGGTCTTTTTCTTATATAGGCTCCTATTACCACCCCCACACACCCCCCATCCCCTGTCCTGATTTTTCACACTTGCTGTCTGGTCACCCTATGTTAGAAACATCCCAAATGTATGTGATATTTCCTCCCACTTCTCATCCTGACCCAACTCCTGAATATTTACCACAATTCCCCAAACTCCTCCTGCCTGAGGGCGGAAAGGGACTGTTTTCAGTTACGCACCTCCGGAGCATGCATTTCGGAGCTGAGGCAGAGGGCAAGGTGCAGCAGTAATTTACACACCATAAGCTTTTGTAGGTTTTATTCACCTTGTTGGTCTGGTATTAAACAGCATCACATGGCAGCGGTGTAACCTGGGAGCTACAGCCCTGACTCTTGACTTTGTTCATGCTATATCACCCCTCCCTCAGGAGCTTATCCCTCCCCCCTCTTTCTGCTTTGCATGAATGGGATGCAAGTTGGAAGGCTGCTGACAGGAGGGGAATAAAAAAGAGGTGGAAACAGAGTGCTCACAAACTATTCATTCTGATCATGTATTTCTATTATAGCAGCATTCCAAATGTGCTAGGTGCTGCACATATAAATAGCTGAAGATGCACTCCTGTTAGGACCAGAAGAAATTGTGATGGGCAACCACTAGGGGGCATAGTTACGCTTCTAAGTCAACTCCAGGAGAGGGCGTAATGGTGGTATTAATCTGAAAATGACCTTGTTGTTATCTATGTGTTTGGGAACAAGTTCCCAGCTGTATGAGTGTTTACCCCATCTGTGTGAGAATGAATGCGTGGGAAACTAAATGGGGAAAATGAGGCAGGACTGCGTAATCAACAAGTGCTGAACAGCCTGTGACCAATTAGCTTGCTGCTTGCTATTAATGAGTATGTATGAGATGCAAATGAGTATGGGTATATCTGTGCTGACACGCCCCTGTTTGTTGGGCTTCCTCTTTGGGCTTCCTCTCTGGACATCGCCTGGGTGTGTCAGACATCTTGTATCACGGCAGTGCTGACCGGAAGCCCCCAGCACGGAATGCCGCTCCCCTCAATAAACTCACCACTTTCCAACTAGCCACCTGTGTGAAGCCTCGTTTCTCCCGGCAACGAGATAAGCCTCCAGCAACAACTCCCTTCCCAAAAGACAAAAGCGCTTACAATTTAATGGGCATTACTGATGTCAAAGGAAGACTCTGGTATCAAATATCTAAAAAGGGGGACCTACCAAGACACTCTCAGCATGGCTTCGTACAGGCTGGATCTAGGGAGGTTCCTTTCAGATACACCTGGTAACAAGGATACTTGGCACTTATACAGCATCCTTCATTGGGTGACCACAAAGTATTTTACAAATGAGGGTCTGGATTTTTATTCCCCAGGGGAAGAAACTGAGGCACAGAGAATTCACGTGACTTCCCAAGGCCACACAGGTCTCTTGGCACTTACTCCCCTGCTTTAAACTCTTGGCTTAGGCTACCCCAATAGAGATGCAATGCACAGACCATGACAGTCCATGTTTAAGCCTTTACTGTGGTACCATGCAGGATGCACACATCCTAGAAGTTCAGCCTCCTGATGGAGTAATGAGTTTGCTAATTGGTTCAGCTCACTCTAGAGCCTGGCTGCTGACTGGCAAATACTATCCGGGGGCCTTCGCAAAGTACCAAGAAATTCCTCTGATAATCAACAGACAGAAAACACAAAGTCCAGTGTTAAAGGGAAAATCTGTGTAACTGACAAACTTTCTGGGGGAAGGGAATTCCGGTATGACACAGAGTTTTTAGTGACAACGGCAAAGGACAATGGTACAGGATGAAGCACGTAGTCCTGGGGCGGGGCAAAGGATTTTCAGTCCAGGGGATCAGGCTACGAAACAAACCTCCAGAGATCAAGTGACTCTGCTGTCGGACCATCTCTAGGAAACCCTCCTCTTCAGAAAAGCCTTTCCTCCCTGAGAATGACACAACACTGACAGCAACGACACTTGCTCCTTAGCCAAATGCCCATGGACACCAGGAGAAGCAGGAAACTCTGCGCTGTGGTGGTCATTTTGGATGGTCAGCTGACATGGCAGGTGCTCATCATGTCTCAGGCTGCTATAGGGTTAAACCTGGTCTCTCACTCCAAGTCTCCCCAATGGCCCACTGCTTTATGTGAATTAGCCCAGTTATTTAATGTTCTGTCACTCACACCATGGCACCAGAGCGCGACGCTGCACCTTAAACAAATCTCCGTCCAACACTCAATTATGTTGAGTCCAGTGTGTATTTATTTCAAACAAAGTAAGGGGGGGGGGGGAGGAACCCACACCATTATTAATTGTTCAGCCAACAAGGCTTTTCTGGGACAGCAAATAGCTGGGAACAAACTATTTTTATGTGTCCCTGATTGGTCCTACCTGAATCTCAGAACCCAGCATTTTGTTTCAGGCCTTAATTCTCTAGAGAAGTTTAAAAAAAAAACAAACCCTAAACCAACATTGTGGAAACTTCAAGCTAATATGAGCCTAATTCATGTGGGTGGGATGCTATAGATTTCAGTGGCCTGACACCCGCAAAGAATTTGGCCCTATAATCAAAGGTCTGGAGGGTGTGTGAAAGGGGAGGTGAGATGGGGAATGATGTACTTGGTGGTTTATCTGGAGAGCAGAGCCACAAAATGTTGTAGTTACACTTAAGGTTTATTAAAAATGCCATTCTAACAAGCTCTAGTGGCCCCCGCACAAGGAAAATGGCTTGCTGTGTTTTGAATGGCACTAAGAAACACCCTAGGGCATTAAATCAGTTCAAGATGTGCTGGTAGCGTCTGATGTTAGGCATAGAAGAGAAATTCAAAGCAATTCAGATTTAACCTACAGACCCTTCTTCTGACTGATGCTTGTCAATAATGCAAAAGAAAGTAAAGACTGGAAAAATTAGTAGCAAGGCTGGTTAGGATATTGAATAGTGATTTTATTATTACTATCATTATTGTTGTGGGGTTTGCATAAGCAAGACAAGCAAGATAGGCAACAAAATGTGGACAATAGAGAGACACAGCAAAGTCAGCCATGGCTTCATCTTTGTTTCTGTGGATGCCATCTAAGGGCTTGTCTGTGCTACCACATAAGTGGATGCAACTTATGCCACCCAAGGGTGTGAAAAAGCCACCTTCCCCCCAAAGTGATGCAAGTTACATCGACTTAAAGCAGCAGACATAGCTTCTACCTCTCATTGAGACGGAGTAATTATGCCGACGGGAGAGCGCTCTCCCATTTCCATAGCATGTCTTCATCAGACGCACTGCAGTTGTGCCAATATAGTGAAGTGGCATAAACTAACCCTCAAAAGGAAGTTCTGTACTGTATGTTGGTGAAAGTTGAAGAATAAATGGCTCCTTAGGAGTAGAACCTCCAATAAGAGGGTGGAAACATATGTGGAGAAGCTGCTAATCATCTCAAGTCTCACAGGTAGTTGTCAGGGATCCCCAGTGTTCAAGTTGATTATCCAGGTCAATGAAGGTTATGTAGGAGGCAGAATGCCAATACTTCACTACCTCACAGCTGTTTTAATTCTTTATTTACAGATCTATTTGGTGTCTTTGCCATGGAGTGTCAGGAAGCCACGCAAATGGTAAACTCTAGACTGAGGTGCCCACAAAGGGAAGGAAACCTATCCCAGCCTGTCACCATCCTCACTCAATGCTTTGCTCCAGCATCAAGAATCAGAAACAACCAAAAAGGTTTGCCTTGTGCTGTGCCCAGAAGGCCTCCAAGCCTTGGCTCACAAGGGCTGGGAGATGGAGAAATGGTACGGTTGGGGAACTTCTCCTGAGATAGGAATGCCCAGTTACCAAGAAAATCTCACCTATTCTGATGGGACACAATGGGGAATATGAAGATGTCTACCTGCTACAATTGGAGGTGGGATTTCAGCACACCTGGGCATACCCATAGCTTTGATCTAGCTAGCACAAGCACCAATAGTTTTGAAGTTGTTGCATCACAGACCTCAACATGGTTAGCTACCCAAGTACACACCCAGGGTCCCAGGCACACTTGCACAGCCTAATCCCGAGAGATGCCTTGCTCAACATTTGCAGTTCCCATTAGCTTCTATGTGAGGTGTAAGCTCCCTCAGGATCAGATCCTAATGTATCCTGGGTCCTAAATTATGCCAGCACATTGAGTTTCACCTGAAATGGGACAGAAACCCCCCAGCTCTTTTTGTGTAAGGCATCAAAGACCTTGAGTCAAGATCCACCACGTGAAAAAAGTAACTTAGAAAAGGATAAAAATCTGATATTCCTTAAAAAAATATCTGAGCCCTGGTATTCAGGGAATACCAGAAAACTCCCAGAACTATACCCTAAGTAGAAATTATACTTCATCTGCTCTGGAAGCATTCAGATATGGGCATTTCTATCACTTCCAGTCCAGATGGGAGAAAGGATTTCTCAGAAAAGTACTGCGTACATTTTACTTTGTCAGAGATAGGTCAAAACTGGAACCTTCAGGCAAATGACCCCTCTGAACTTCACTGGGGATTAGTTTAGAATCCACAAATCAGATGAGAATCCATCCCTATGATTCTACCCACTGGATGGACCAATTATGCAGATCCAGACTGGATTCAGCCCAGTGTGGCAGTATTCTCATGAGGAAAGCTGGTTTCAGGAGATTTCTGCTATCTGGGATCAAAAATATTTCAAGAAGAGCTCTCAAGGTTTCAGAGTCAAACATGAATCCAAGCCCTGGATTCAACCTCAAGACCCAGCCTGAACCTTAACCTAATCCCAACCGCATGTCTAATATTTATAGAGCAGCTCTAACATGCCACACTGCACAGCTAGTTACAGGGAAAAAAAGAAAGTCATAACCACAAACTGAACTGAAAGTGAAGGTTTCAAGGCAAGCTTTACAGGAAGAAAGTGACTCAGGAGGAAGAAAGGAGCCAAGACTAAAAGGATGTTCATATGTAAAGGATGAATATACATCTCAGACAGCCCTTACAAGAGGCTACCAAACTGTATCTTCCAATCAAAGTCACACCACACCAATCACAGCTCTGAGACGCATGTCTGCAAAACCAATGCTCTCTATTGAAATGGTTGATAAGAAGAAACAATGTTTTTACAGTTTCAGTAGGTATCCTTGCCTAGGTATCTTTGGATCTCCCTAATGTTTCTTATAATGACTAGTGGGCATTTCTTTGGTAATAATGTGCAGAAGAACAAGGTCACCAACTTCAAACTGATCCTGGCCAATTGGACTAGGTGAACTGGGGACCTGCATAAATTTCAAGGGATTGTTCCATTTCCCTGGAGGTGCAAAGGAGTTGGACATCACAGATGACTAACCTGTCTTCCAAGGCACCTTGGAGAAATGATACCACCATAAAAGGAAGACTGGATGGTCAATATTATAGAAACACCACCAAGTCACGAAACAGAGTACCACTCGTAATGAAAGAATTGGATACCAAAATGGATTTCAAATTGGGAAGCAAAATGGGAGTGTTTTGCTTTACATTTTTTTTCTCCCAAGCCTGAAGCATGATTGTGTGAATATCACCTGCTGAATATCACTGAAAAGAATGCAGTTAAATCCCCATTGTGGATGTTCTCAAGGGAGATTTGTCTAAGGATTCTGCCCTCTGTACCAATATATGAATCTTTTCTACATCACAGTCAGCTTGAGTTAACTGCATTAACTGACTTTTGTTTTTCATTGATATCTTGAACAGCATATTTTTTAATGTGTGCTTTTGTCCCTGTTTTGATTCAGCTACAGGGTTGAGCTCACTGTGCCATAAGACATCAAAATAAAAAATAAAATAAAACATCCCGATATGTACATTTCTATCTGAGAGTGCAGAACGAAGACTTGAAAACAGTGCTGAGTGGATAGCTTATAGAACATAATTATCTGATTACTTTTGTGCTTCTTTTTTCAACCCATCCACAAGCAGCTTGTGATTTTCTCACATTGATTCATTCTTTTAGATTACATTTTCCAAATAATTTCAGGCACTAACTCTCAGCCTGTAAATTGTTCATGAGCTGCTCCTTGAGAATATCCCATGGTGAAAATCCAAACTTCAAACTGGGGATAGGTTTGTGAAAGGATTAAATGGGTGGTGCCTATTGTTTGTATGACAGGCCTTGTTGAGTCCCAAGAGTAAGTAGAACCCAACTGCAGGGTCCATACTGCAAAGCTGGTTTCTCTTTTCCTCCCATCTAGAAAAAAAATAGTCTTAGATATTTTTACCTTGGGTGATGTGTTCATGGAGTTTTCTCTGGAGCTGGGACAGGCTCCAGTATTTGCTGATGGCCAAGAAACTCCAATTTGGATCAGATAGAGGGGACAGATTGGCCAAACTCTATTACTAGGCAGGAGGGAGGACTAAGAGACTACAAAGATGGTCACTAACCATAAGGCATTCACTCCAGTTTGGATAGAAACCTGCTCCACCATGTGGTGCTTATTTCAGCTTGGTGATTTAGTATTGCTCAGGAGATTATTTCAGCCTGGCAGATTAGGCTGGCTCTGGAGTCTGCTCCATCCAGCTTTAGGAATTTACTGGAGCCCTGAAGGCCGATTCCAGTTTTAGAAGCTCATAATGGGAAGGGGTTCAGACCAGACTCAGCCCCAATGCTGGTGGACTTCATTTAGAAGCAAAATTTTAAAAAGCAGAGAATAAAAGCAAAGAAGCTTCCCCCTCAAAGAACTCATACAGAAGTATTTATTTCTCATGAAGCTGCAACAAAAATGGTAAATTAACATGCTTCTTATAAGATTTATAATCTAATATAAATATAAATGCTCACTTAATGAATCCATAAATATTCCAGTTTCCATAAATATTCTCTGTATTTGCTGATTTCTGAATACGTCTACCATTGCCAGGGAGCTCATTTGGGAGAACCACTGTGTATTGCAAGCACAAAAGGGGCACAAACACAGGCAAAGTGAATTTGCTGAAAATAGTGAAAAAAAATACACTTTGCTGCACTAGTTGCACCCAGATCTAGCTTAAATTTCAGCGTTTCAAAACTAGAGATCAATAAATGTTAGATTTTTGCCCCAAGCCTCAGACAAGATGTTCACAACAAGTGCTACGATTAAACTGGAATCTATAGGGCATTTGAGAACATGCTGCACTGAGCAATCCTTTATTGCCAGGAATGGCAAGATAACTTACTCTTTCCTCTCAAAGGGCCAGATGGTGAAACTCTCACTCGCAAAGATGAAACTTATTCTACCAGCAACTCAGCTGACTTCATCGAGACTATTCTAAGCGAGTCAGATACCAAAATCTGGCCCTAATGTCTCTGATTTTTAATTTAGAGATGGTGGAGAGATGTAGTCAAAATATCTAAAAGCCCTGGACAGTTACTACCAATTGCAACAGAAAACGTTACAAAAGCAGATCAAATCTGGCCCTTCCCTGCCAATGTTTTGACTGTGGGTATTTTTCAAGTTCCTTTCTTGTCACTCTAAATCAGATGATTCACGCTGGTAACATGTTGTATCGCTTAGCAAGTAATGCAGCCTAATAAAACCCTGCTTAAAACCATTTTCCTTAAAGAACCAGAAGAATTTGTTCCTCTCAGAATCAAACTTGTGTTCTTAATAAAGGCAGATTGAATAAAACAAGCCTTGTGAAGTAAAGAGACTAATTTAACAGCTCGCTGATGAAAATCTGTGGCAAACTCTCTCTCCTCCCTTCTCCACTCCCGCTCTCCTCCACCCCACCCCCGCAGCCTTGCATGAGAACAGATGGTTTAACACAACGTTTTGAATGCAAACTTAATTAAAAAAAAATCCATTCCTCTTACAATCCTTGGGCTAAGACTTTAAAAGTTCCCTGCTTAAAGGAATGCCAATGCTCTTATTTTGAGCTCTGTAATAAGGAAACAGACTCATTAATGTTCCATAATTACTGAAGTAGAGTGATGGTCATGGATTAGCCCTTGAATTGAGCACGGCAGGCTCCCTTGGCAGTCAGACATCAGGGTGGAATTTGAAAACCTCCATTTTGTTCCATTTTCTCCATCCTATTAATCTGGGTCTGGAAGCAGGTACAGTCACCTCCATGGTGATGTCACTATCCCAAAGGAAGGGCTGGGGAGGGGGCATAGATTCAGAAGCGCAGGGCGTTTTCCTGTAGCAATAACAATTCCCTGCACATTTACGTTCGGGCTTTTCATTCCAAAGAACCATGGAATACAAAAAGATGCTTCATCCACTCCTGGAATCCAAACCCTTCCAGGGTGGAACCGTTGTTTTACAGTGACAGCAACATTTCAAAAGAATTTAGGACAACAAGGAAGAACACCACTATACTAGGATTTGTTTCCAGTGTAAACATCCAGGAAGGCATAGTCCCTGCCCCAACAGGTTTGTAATCCAAAATAAATCCAATTTAAATTACTGGGGGAGGATTGGGTAAGTGGACTGCAATGATCCAAGTTAGAATTTGGCAGGATGCTGGAGCGAATGCCTCTACTCTTACAACAAGTGTGATGGAATCTTTAATGATCACACATGGCCAAGACGGGCCTTCATTTCACATCTCATCCTAAACCAAACCACCCTAACACCCAGTGTCCCCAAGCACTATGCTGGTTCTGTACCAAGTCAAAATGAACAGTGCTACCACTCAATCACTAGTCCCCCTTACTGCAACATGTGGATGTTCCTTAGAGTTCTTCCCTCATATTGGCCTGGCCCAACCCAGCCCTATTTACTGGTAGGTGTAAGAATTGAGAGGATTGCGTGGCCAGGTTGGGTGGCTTCAGCCTGAGTTCAGACTGGTGGTAGGCTGTCTTAGCAGGGTTGTTAACATACCTTCAGAGTAAAGTTACCCTTCCCGAGTAGCTGAAAACAGTAACAAGGTGGAGAGAATCTTGAAAGGGAATCTGATTCGTTTTCAGCCAGCAGAGTAAAACAGACTCCTGATATAGTTACTCTTCCTGGCCCATCTTGTCATCTTTACTATAAGCAGAATCAACAATGTCACGGTGTCCTGAAATGAACACGGTGTTGTTCCACAATTCATATGCATGACGGAGAAGTGATTAATAAAATATAATGGCTTATACCAGACTATAAAGGGCCTGATTTTTAAAGCCAGCCTGCAATGTTGCACCCTTAATTGGTTGTGCATTGCAAAAATCTAGGTGCCATTAAGTGCAGATACAAACTACTTAACACCTGGAAGTCAACTAGGTGTCTAAGCTTTGTCCTTTGCACCAACTGTTAATAATGCCCACAATCAGCAACCGATGCAAAACTGCAGGAGCAAAAGCCACAGTCCTGTTCTAAAAATCAGGCCTATAATGTGAATGGATCAAAAGTAGCATATATATAGCCAAGTATATCAGTAACACACATTATTTGGAGTACAGTATGTACTTACCAACTATTGTTGGCATTTAAAGAGCCAGAGCATTTAGTTAGTTCAGTTTGGTTACTAACCATCTATTTTAAATAGACTAAATATATTCTGTAGATGATGGACCGCTAAGTATTCTGAACAATATTATACTCCTCCCCCTCAGAGGTGGCTACTGTTCCAGCTGCTATTTAAAGGCATCAGGGTCCATGACAGTCACTGTTGGCAGTATCTTCTAACTTGCTAGCTTCCCTTCTTTGTTGCATCCCAAGTGGAGTGTGAATTTCCTAGCACTGGTCGCAGTCTGCAGGTCTGATGAAACATGGCTGAGAACAAAATGTTTGCGCAAAATCCCCATAGGCATGAAAAACTGCAATGAGCAGAGTATAGCAGGGCAAACGTCAGCAGGTCTGAGTTACACAGATTTGTGGGAATCTTTTGTCCTCATTTCTGAGCTGCTTCTCCTGGCACCTTCAGAGTTCTGAGGAGTCCAGGACTCAAAGTGAATCTCAGTTAAACCCCCAGCACTATAAACCAGCCTCAGGTCCACTTGAAACTTAGCCTTTGGAGGTTGACAAACCCTACTGACTCATTCAAGAAACATGGCCTTTCTTGTTAAGTTGTAACAAAACCTAAAATCAGTTGAATTTCGTGGACTTAATGCTTCAGAAGGGAAGTGTCTCAACTCCCTTATCATGTGCAATGAAATAAGCCCCTCTGGCCAATGTGTCTAGAAGAAGCAGAAAATTACAAGGTACCATTTAGTGATAGAAAGTCCAGTACTCCCCAGCTCTGCATAGAGTACCGCAGTCTCTAAGATGCCTCAGATCAACACTGCCAGCCCTGCATCACATTTTCATTCTCTTAAATTGACTCATCACAAATGTTTCAAAAACCACAAAGCTGAACATAAATTATTCCCTTCCACAATGTTGAATGTGAGGGAAGAGTTTTGATATTCGTACCTTTATGCAAAATCAGATCCAAATTCTTCTTTACCCATTACTCTTTCTTTTGGGTAACCCATTACTGCTCATGTTTGTTGTGTCCCTCTGTACTTCCTGTTTGGGGCAGGAAGTAGCAATGGAAATATCAAAATATCCTGAAAATGGCTTTTTTTCATGGTATTTTCATCCCAGCCAGAAGTAGGAACCTTTGGAAATCTCATGAAGGAAGTCTAATGTTGAGGACTCCGGAGCTCTGAACAAGCATCCAGGCTTCAAGATTCATATTCAAACCTCCAGATCAGCGAGGGGGCAGCTATCACTATTAGATTTGTTGCACCTCCTAAAATGTGGCGTTTGACGGTCATTGAGAAAAATGCAAAATAGATCACATCAGTTTTGGTTCTGTGCCGCTTGATTTTGAAAAGCTAATGCCATCTAGCATGAGCGTTTCTAACAGATGACAGAACTGAGGAACACTGAACCACAAAATTGTGCAACTGTTTTGGGACCCAGATTCCAGCCAGTCCTTAGGTATAAAGAAAGTCCCCAACTTCCTTTGTGTGGCCCACATAAGGACCAAGTAGAATTCCAGTCCTTATGCTTGCGGTCACAGGGCACCATGGCTCTATACCCCCCAGGCCTCCTCCAGTGGATCTAGCTCTCTGCAAAAGGGGCAGGAATTTGCACGTCATAAAGAGATGTAGCAGATGGCAATCTGCCTCTGCATTCCCAGGAACTATCAAAAAGAGAATGCCTCCCTCTGCCTCCTCTGCTAGGGCAATATGGCCCTGCATCCTTCCTATGAGCACATCTGAACCCGCAATAAGATAACAACATTAACGTTTTAAAAATCAAAATGGCTTCCAAAAGTGTTAGGGCATGGTCACATTTTGCACATGTACATTTTCATACATGCAGGAAACTGAATCCGGTTGCACATAATACAACTGTGTGCGCAAACTGGGCAGCCAAGCATCTGCACGTGCAGTCTGCAAACACAAAATCTGGGATTTTGCATAGCCAAGATGTGCAACTGAAAGAACATGACTGCAAAAACCTAAGTGTGCAAAATAGCTCTTGCAGTCTGAGTGCATTTATGCATCGGCACTAACCTGACTTTGAAAGAAGCTTTAATAACGGCTGAGTTTTTTGTGAAAGCGTAAACCAATGGTGGCTCCACTGCAGTACAGTTTAGTGTTGTGCCTAGGGAGACCAGATCTCCCAATTTTATAGGGACAGTCCCGATTTTGGGGCCTTTTTCTTATGTAGGCTCCTATTACTCCCCACCCCATCCCAATTTTTCATATTTGCTATCTGGTTGTGCCCCTACTTAACTCTTGCTATATCTTCCTAGCAAATGAGTTATTTTGCTGCAGTGTGTAAATCCTGAAATAGCTTATATTCAAAAGCTTCATTTCCTCAAAAAACCCAAAGCCTCCTGTTGTATAGAGTGATCAGGGAACAAGCAATGTTAGCTGGATGGAAAATGTTTGCAATGCTCTTTGGTGTATTCGGTTCCCTGATCCCCCCAGTGTTTTGCAATTGTGGTCGGCCCGTAATTTTCAGGCATTTTTGGAAATGATGATGAATCATAACATTTGTAGATCTCAAAGGAAAAAGTGCAGGCCTACAGTAGTGTTTCCTAGTTAAATATCTGTTTGCAGTTCCCCATGAAGTGCTGGGTTTAATGAGCAGCTGCAATTTACTTATCTGTTGGATGGATCGTTTTAAACGCATGTTGGAAAGTGCCTTTTGCCGAACTTCCCATTAGAAGTGAACTACAAAGTATTTCTTATCATACCACTGGAATACCCTGACTACTGGGGCTTCTTAGAGGAAGAGTTTTTATGGTTTACAGGGTTTTGGGGGTGTTTTTTCTTTCGTTTGTTTTTTACTAAAATGACGTTAACGTGTTTTTTTATTTTCTCCCTGCCAGTGAAAACACAAAATAATGATAGACTTAAACAATGACATTCCCAGGGGGTGTATTTTATGGATGGAAACAAATGGACGCTGATTTACGGAACTGACATTTTAAATAAACAGCTTTGATTTAATGTGCAAGCCATTTTACTCCTGGGTATTTAATGTTATGTTGAAAATACTTGTATTGAACACAACGAGACAAGTAGATGATAACTTACTCATTTATAGATGGTTCTCCAAGTCTGTCATTGGCACGTCAGCAGAGATATATGACACTATTCAAAGATCCAATGATGTTGGATCATAATTATTTATTAAATGCTTATTTCTGGAGAGTGCTGTGAACTCTTGCTAAGTGCTAGACATCCTCAACTAATGGAGTTGAGGACACTCAGCACCTTGCAGAATACAGCCTTAAGTGCCAGCTACATATTGGCATTTCACCACAGTGAAATAATACTACTTGGGCATCATCTTTTTTTGTTTGTTTGTTTATTTGTTTGTTTTCCCATTCCATTCAGCATATCCAGGGTTTAGTGCCCTTAGGGATGAATGACATGTTTTGCCACTGCACTGATTACTGATCAAGTCTCCATTTCCACTGGGTGGGTAGAACCCACCCTTCTCACAACTGGAGTGTGGGTCGATGAAGCATGTGGTTTCATTTTGGAAAAGGCTCTGAAACACAATAGAAACCTTAACAGCATGGTCTGGAGGAATAAATGCAGGGTCAGGAGGTTCTGAGTTCTAAGTTCAGCAGTCTCTACTACCACTGAGGTTCATACCAAATGCAGTAAGTAAATATGCTGTTAAAGCCCTACACTACTATTATTAGCATCCTGTTAAATAACTGTGCTGTTTCACGGATATATTTAAAAAGAATTACCAACGTCAGCTACTAATTTCCTGGCCACCTAACCGATCTGATTACCTTTACACATACTTGTTTGTACTGAAACACCAAGTAAATAAATAAAGCCAAATGTTCTAGTTATTAATTTTTAATAATAATAATAATTTTTTAATAAATGGAGATATACCAATCTCCTAGAACTGGAAAGACCTTGAAGGTCATCGAGTCCAATCCCCTGCCTACACTAGCAGGATTGAGTACTGTCTGTCCCCTGACAGATTTTTCCCCCCCCCATCCCTAAATGGCCCCCTCAAGGATTGAACTCACAACCCTGGGTTTAGCAGGCCAATGCTCAAACCACTGAGCTATCCCTCCCCCCCTAGAAGGTTGCCACTTCACTTCCATAGGTGGGTGAGCAGTAAAGTTGCCATCATTAAGAACTTGCATTCATTGTGTAGTTGTTAACCTGGAATGCTCTGTGTGATGGCCCCCAAAACAGACATGTACTTCAGATGAGAACATTAGATATCTTTTTGTACCTGAACAGTCTTAAGTAATAGCTATTATCCCTATGACTCATGGACAGTTAAACTGCCTTCACTACCAAGAGAAATAGCAGCAGATCATCTGCTGCTGGATGTGGCAGGATCAATCAAGTTCAGAGTGATACATACAATGTTGTGACAACAGCAGACTTCAGCTAAGCTCACAGGTTCCATCTGATAAATGTTTGGATGCTTCTCCAAGGATTATACGACCCTTTTGGGCTGTAAAATTCATCCAGTCAATTTGCAGAAACGGGTTTCTTCTTGAAATTGCCACTATGATCGGTTTCAGGATGAGGCTGGAAACACAATGGGGATAAACCTTCTGCATTGTGCTTTGGGCTTTCTGCTTCTAGAATCCTGCATTTTAATAGAAACAAAATAATCATAGCAAATAACCAAACAACTTTGGGGAAGGGGTGGGAAGTGGTTTGTATTTGCTTCCAATTTTGGGTGAAGCATCATTTTGGGGCAGAGGGAATGGGTGTTTTATTTAATCTAAACCAGGGGTCAGCAACCTTTCAGGAGTGGTGTGCCGAGTCTTCATTTATTCACTCTAATTTAAGGTTCCGCGTGCCGGTAATACATTTTAACATTTTGAGAAGGTCTCTTTCTACAAGCCTAAAATATAGAACTAAACTATTGTTGTATGTAAAGTAAATAAGGTTTTTAAAATGTTTAAGAAAATTAAATTATAATGCAGAGCCCCCCAGACCGGTGGCCAGGACCCAGACATGTGCCCGCCTTTGGCGCTCATGCCATAGGTTGCCTACCCCTGATCTAAACTGATTGCCCGTCCCCTATTCCAGGATCTATATTAGCTTTTCCCCTCACTCCCAAACAGCTTGGTTAGGGCCATTTCTTGATTGGTGAAGTCAGGGTCAACTTTTCCCAGCTGGATTGAATTAAGCCTCTTCCACTTGCTCATCCCCTCGAGCTATGCCCCTTTTCCTCTAGCCTCTCTTCTCCTCATGCTTATGGGGCTACCAGGCTTGCTTCCTTCCACCCCCAGCCAAAGTGGAGCTCCAGGAGCTCATTAATTCACATGAACAATGGGGAATTACTGAGCATGTTAAATTAGTGAGAAGGGGCTTAATCTAGCCATTATTGGTCGAATTGATGTAGGAAGCCAAGTTGAGCCCCTAAATGAATGAACACAATAAAAAAGGAAATGATACTACATCAGACCAAACATATTGTGCTCGTTTTGTTTTGACAGTAATAGTTCAGTCTTAATTATTTATGGTGACACTTCATGATGTGCTAGCAAATAAACTAGTAAAAGCAAAGAAGTCTTCGTAATATGACAATTCATTACAGGCTCTCAGCTAGTAAATCTTTGCTGAGCACGGGGGAGAGACAGAGGTTTTCATGTGACTAAAGTGTGGACTAGTGAGGTTCCACTGTGCATCTATTTAGCTATTTAAAAGAGACTCTCTTTTAAGCAGTTAAATAAGTGTACATATTAAAGACAAAATCTGGTCTTTGGTTAAGTGGGACTTGGGAGGATGGACCAGTTCCCATCTCTCCTACAGATTTTGAATGTGACCTTGCACAAGTCATTTAGCCTCTTGGTAACTAAGTTCCACATTTATAAAACAAGGATAATGATATTCCTTTCTCCCTGCACTTTGTCTGCCTCATCTGTTCAGATTGTGTGATCTTTATGGTAAGGATCATATGGTACCAATCTCAGTGGCTACCTAATCTTGCCTGGGTCCTCTAGGTGCTACCATAGAACAAATAAATGATATTTATTCGAGTGAGTGAAGGCAACAGGTGCACCATTAATTATTTCTAGTCTTTTCTCTCAACTTCTAAGGTCCATGTCCACTAGAGAAAACTAGGTTCTTCCAGTCCACTAGAGAAAACCCTAACAGCACAAAGTCAGAGAACGGCATGGAGTAACTAACTTCATTTTGTTCCAATACATGCCCCCAAACACCCTTGGAAACCCATGCTCTTGTGATGCTGTGTAGTAGCTTCAGTTCAGATTCTGCAGGTGCCAAATTTACTATCAAATTAATGCATTTAACTCTAATAATAAGTAAATAGAGATTCCTGAAGTATAAAAAACAAATGTACATCAGGGGTCTATTCTCCTGTTCCTCCCATTAACAGAAGTTACTCACAGAGGAAATGTAGAACTGTAGGGCTGGGAGGGACTTTGACAGGCCATCTAGCCCAGGCCCCGGCACTGAGGCAGAACCAAGTATTCCTAGAATCTTCCTTTATGTCTTGCCTCCAGGAGGAGGAATGCCAATCACCTCTGGTCTTTGGCTAAGATGCAATGTGTTATGAACTGAGAAGCAATGGGTGAGAATGAGACTGCAATGCAGGAAGTTCTGCATTCTAACTTCCCCTCTGCCACTGTGTGGACTTGGGCAAGTCCCTTGGGACTAGAATCTTACTCAGTTGCACAGAGTGGGAGTAAGTAGGAAGGCTTTTCCAAGCCCTGTTGGGCAGCCAATATAAGAACAAGGCATATTTCCAGTCCCTTTGCTCAGAAGATTTCAAGCAGTGCCGCTTCTCTACTTCGCCAGAGGTACGTGGCACCCAAAAGGGAGGAGCAGCAAGGAGGTGGAGAGGTGAATCCTATGCACCAGTCAGTGAAGCTGACTCACCATAAGCAGCCCATCTTAAAAGGACGTTCAGGAAGGTTGTGCACTGAGGGGTCTAGGAAACATTCTACTCTGAGGCAAGCAGCACATGCTGCTTTCTTTTGGGTGATGCAGCTCAGCGTTACCATTCACTCTGGGCTGCACTAGGAGTTATTATTGATCCATCTTCCGCCCAGGAGACTATTCCAGGAAATAGTCATTTCCTCACCTCCTACCAGCACAGGAGCTTACAATCACACAATGAAGTATATAAAGCACTGTATGGGGATGTCAGAATCTCATGACTCCCTTTAACATCACCAGTGTAGGTGGCACTCTGAATGATTCTCTCAGTGCATAACACTGTGTTATTTTTTCAGCGCTTTCAATGAAGCTACATTTTTCCAGCAGAGTTTCATGTCATCCTCACTTTTTACCCTCCCCAGGCCCTTCCAATAACAAAACGCCCTGCCTACTGAATGGGGAAAACACTCAGCTTTGGGGAAAGAATGAAACAGGACTAAGGGGATAGCTGGTGTTCATTTCCTGAGTAAGAACAGGCCACGCCTCTCTCAGAGCTACCATTTCAGGCTTCCCATCGGTTTGGCCAGGTATCTCTGAATCTGTACACATTGCAAACATTTTCATGAACTTAAGTGCTAGAGACCTGACAAACAAAAACAAAACCCCTGAAGTTTACTGTATAGACCGTGAGGCATCAGACACAGCTGTGAGAGAAAGGCGGAGCTAGCAACCTGGCTGGCGGAGCTGCCTCAGTCTGACCTAGCATGGGTGAAGAGGAAATGTGTCATGGTCTGCTGTACCCACCAATGACCCGTGACTTTTATAGCAATGGGACAGACGGAAGACCGGCTGCTGCTTTCACTCCAGAATCCTCGATCTTTTCCTTCTCTGGGCTAGGAAACCGGGGCTCTACCTTGAATAGTTTTATTTGCCTGCATACTGCTCCAGCCACCTTCTAGGAAAATCAGATGTCTAGACCTTTACAGTTTCTTTGGAACCAGGGCAAAACATACAGTCTAACTTTCAAGAAAACACCAAGTAACATACAGGATCAGACCTGAGTTATCACAATTCTTTCCAAAGATGGAGTAAAGGGGAGAAAGAAAGATGACTCACTACAGGTTACTGGTTGTTTAACTTGCTATTTTTTTTTAAATATATATCTTTTTGATCAGCTACATTTTTAAAAAAGAAAAGTGGACAAGAGTCTGATGAAAAGCCCATTGAAATGAATGGGAGGATTTCCACTGATTTCACTGAACTTGGACATCAGTCCATTAAACACACATGACACCAAGGGGCCTTTCTGATTGAAGCAGATAAACACCACTGACAGTGGCAGGAGTCAGACAAGCATGTGTTGTACAAACCCATCCCACGCAGCTCTGCCAATGTACAGATTTGACCTGTAATGTTCTTTTTAATCTACAGGTCACAGCCCAAGCCAAACTGATACAGAATGTGGCAAATGGTGAGTGAATACTGCCAAAACAATTAAATGACCCAAATAACCATTGGAAATGTTTAAACTCATTCACTTCAGCTGTATTTACATCATTTTTTATGTTCACTTTCCACAAATATTCTGTTGTGTGAATTTACTGGCAGGAATGGTCACGTAAATAACAAACTGTTAAGTGGATGTTAAGGAATCTTTACAATTTTTTTCCCCAAAATATAAACAGTAGCATTAGGACTCAAAACAGGACTATATACCAGTACCTACCCAATCGGGGAGCAGAAATAACACTATGTAACCCATGTGTCCTGTCAAATGTACTCATCCCATCTAGAAGTGTGAATATCCAATACATGCTGTCCAATTAACTGTTCATGAATAATCAACACACCAAAAACATTTTGTGGAAATTATTTAGTGAAAACTTTTGAATTAGAGCAATGGTGGTAAGCTCTTCCTGGACTATTTCTGAAAGGAGAGAGGCAAAAATCATCAAATAAACTAATCACACTGAACTATTCATCCAGCTCAAACATTGCTGAATTCTGCTGTAGTTTGCTGGCACCAGGACTTAAGCACCATCTTCCATCAGCTGAGAAAGAAGATAAGAAAAGATGTTTAAACAGGATTCTTGGTTTTGAGCACATCTTGGCAGAGTTCCCTACCCCAAGAAAGGTGCAAGGAGAGAGAATTAACTCATTGAATCCCCAAGGCCACTGGTCTGATCATTTGCATTTTAAGGAACATTACATAAGGGAACAAGACTATCTGTAAACCATTAGCCTGACATATCATATCCCAGTGTAGACCTTCGTTGAAAACCCCTCACTTTAGAGATCATGTTCCACTTGACTCTTCATTTTAGTTATTTTCTGTTGCTCCTTCAACAAAGACAAACTGAAAATAAAGGAGGTTGCAGAGCCCCCCCACACAGCAAACGTGCTGAAGAAGCATTTTTACAAAAGGAACAATAATAATAATTCATAATAAAAGAAAAAAGCTGCTGCTTCAACCCTGGCCAAGATCTCGCAGGGATTGTCCAAAGTGGCCTTATATAAATTAAAAACCTCTCTCAGACCGGCCTCTTACCAGAGGGTTGCAATACATACATTGCAAGTGCTGTGTATCATTGTGCTTGGGGAATCGTCGAAGTGATCAGAGCCCGGTCGATTCCTAGCACGTTTTAATACAAGAAAGAGGAGAGGAAAGGACCGTCTATTTTTACGGTCCAGGACTGCTATTGTCTAACATCGGACACTGATTGTGCTTAGCACCTCTGAAAATGCAGAGGCTTAAGAGGCACGTTGGGGCCTGAGAAACATGGTTCAAACGCTCAGATATTACAGCGACAGGGAAATAAAATAGCTCACTTCTACTTTCAAATAAAGGTCAGATAGAATGGAGGTCCCTGGGGCAGGGGGCGTTTTCGTGATCTGTGGGTTCGGTGCCCATAAAATGGGGACTTACCGCAGTGAGGGGTTCTAGGTTCTACCATAACACAAACATCATTAGGGTTGTTGAAAAGCTCTCCCATCGAAACGCGTGTATGTTGATTTTCCAGACCTGCTTCTTCCAGCGGTGAGAGGTGTATGTTTAATTATAAGAGGGGCTTTTGGAGTGTAATCTGTTTTCACTTCAATTCCTTTCCTGGGTAAATCCCTTAAACGCGTTGTCATTCCTTATTTATTGATTGCAGGTATTTGGGGTTTAATTGAGCAAGTCGGTCGTGGCCCAGGGCAGGAGTGGCGCTACATGAGCAATTAAATCTGATTAGCCGGAGCCCTTTAAGACCCAGCTGGGTGATTGATAACCGAGACCGGCATTCCTCAATTGACTCGCAACATCAAAAAGGAAGAGGGCTTAGCCGAGAAATGCACGGGTCCAACATGAAAAATAGCAATGCAGCCGGGCAGATTAGACTTGTAAAGGAGCTGAAATAAAGGAGACAGAGGGAGAACAAACCCGGTCAGCCCATAAAACAAACGTCGAGGTGTCGCCTCTTTTAAAAGGAAAAAAAAAGTCCTCGCTGTACTTTTCAAGTAACTGACCAGGTTCAAGTGAAACTGAAATATACAAAGAACGAGGTGAGGCAAAGTCTGTTGAGCTCTGTCTTTAACACTCCTCATCCCCTGGGAACTGAACTCCGTCCATAAAGCTGTCGTCTGTTTGTTAGTGCGTTTGTCTGCTCCATCATTAGATCTTTTGCCCGGTAGTTTAAGAAAATAAACTGGCTGAAAGAACAGAAGCGAGCAACCGCCATTTATCAAAGTGATGAATGTGCAGCGTCCATGTCCCCCCTCTTTAGGAGAGCCATTGTCAGGCAGGAGAAGTTATTGATTTTCTAGGGGAGTGTGTGTGTGTTTAGACACAGTTCTTTGGCACCTGGTCAATTTCCTCACCGCTTCCTAGTACATTTCTGAAAGTTCCGCGTGTCACTAGTGGTTAATAAGGGGAAGGAGCTCCTGTCTTCTTCTGGCCTTCCCTAGGCCCACACATAAGGACCTCAGCAGTGGCAACAGGACACTAGATTGAAGTGTGTTTTTAATGGAAAACATTGGAACAGAGAGAGATTTAATTCAGCACCCGCGCTGGTTAAAGTAGGGCTCGTGATATTCATTCCAAAACGAAGGAGTGGATGTAACCCTTTTAGCGCCAGAGTCTCAGCCCTACATTGTAAACATCTTGGGGCAGATCCCGAGCTGATGAAAATGTCCAGGCTATGTGATCATTCAGACTGGAACTTCCCTTACCCCAGATCTAATTAATCCTGCATTGTAAACTGACCGGTTAATAGCGCATACGGACTGGCGCTGCCTACGTCCTCTGCTCTAATAAATAGGGACAGGGGGAAATCAGACTAAAAGAAAAGTGCATGTCACGGATAAGACTGGATCTATCTAGGAAGGGGGATTTAAATCCTATTCTTTTATAACGAACAATTTGCCCTGTTGTTGGGGAGGTTTGTTTCCTTTAAAAACTGGAAGAGCATCAATACATAGCAACCGTCCCCACTCACCATGACTTTTCTGTACGTTGCACGTGTGGATCGATTTTTCCCCACGCGGGATTCTGATGGTGCCTAGTGTCTCGCTTTCTTCTGGGCACCACTTAGGCCTCGGGAGACGTGGCGAGAGCACGCCTCTTGGATGTGCTGACTTTACACAAGACTCAAAACAGCATGAAAGCAGAAATCACTGGGGAAGGGAGGAGGGCGTCAGCAGGAGCTGGACTTCTAAAACCTTCCGCCCCATAGGCTTTAATATTAAAAAACCCCTAGGAGTCTCAGACACTGTATTAATTAGTGCAACCACCCATGCAAAGTTGGGTTTGGAGCAGCATTCTTTGCCCTGTGTGAAACAGCAATCCTCATAAACAATTGTTAACTTGGCCTATTGCCTCTGGTAAATTACACAGCATTAAAAATAATGCTTTTCATATTAGGCAGTAATTAAAGGTTGGGACAGCTTTTAAACAAGAGGGGGAGGGGGAATCAAAGAAAATATAAAAATGTTCTTTCAAGAGTTATGGGAGGCTAATAAAGTATGTCTGTTATAGTGCACCACTTCGCCCCCAGCTACAGCCAAACTGGAGCCGCTGCAATTGCTTCTCAATAAGATAATGATATTCCTTTCTCTGCTATTAAAAGGCTCCCAGTGCAAACTTAAAATGATTTATTTAATTTAAGAAATTATGAGGTGTAACTTCAAAGCGTAAGCCGTTAGTAATGGAAAACACCAGGTTGTTTAAAATTATAATAATAATTGTTTGGAATATAGTGACATCAAAGTGCTTTCATCACCAAATAAAATATGGCACAGACCCCCAAATCCAGTGGAGTTTATTGAGTAGACGTTTTTGAGTGTTTTTATTATTTCCTTATCAAGAGACATTATTTTAGCAGCTCCTTTTCTCAGCTTTGATGTTTTGACAGTCTTAAATTAATTTTATTGCCTGTTGGGGGAGGGGCTGGCGGTGGAAGATTATTCTGCCTGCTTATTTTTCTTTATGACTTTCTTGTTTTTGTTTTCAAGGACCCGTACGCTATTTAACACAGGGCCTTGATAGCGCAGTTGGATTGGATTGGCCATTACAAGTCTTTTTTTTTTAAAGCAAAAAAGCAACCCCCAAAAAAAATCTGTTTTCAAGCAATCCATTACACGTCTGGGAAAATATTTCTACTTAAAACAAACTTTGAATTGAACCTTGGCATAATCAGTTTAATAAAATGGGCAGCACATAGTTTGAAGGAACATGTTTTTTTTTCTTTACGAGATTCTTGCTTATTCAGCTCAAAACATAGGAATCTAAAAAATACATATAGAACACTTGCCAGAAAGACCTTTACAGAGAGGCGGTCGCACAACGTTTTAATTTCCTTGAACAGTGTTATAAAACATTAATCGAACATATATTTTTGAATCTCTCCTTCCCAGGCAAAGCAGAATTATTCCAACCCCCTTTACAAATGGTAGTATTTCAAAAATATGTTGCAGTTGCAGCTTTATAGACCGGTATTTCCACTAAAACAGCAGGGACAGAATTGCTGTGGTGTTAAAGGGAGTGAAATATAAGGGATGAAATGATTTTTATTCCTTTCCTGCAACTAGCTGAGAACTGCAGCACATTGGTCGCCAAATGCCTTATGTAAGACGGTGGGAAACACACATCGAGGTCTGGGGGGGGGGGGAATTATTTATATCGTGGTCCTGACATCGAAAGCGAACATAAATTATATTGTAATCCCCCCCTTTTGATTTCCGAATGCAAACGTGTGATGTATAGGCGTTAGTATATTTCACTTGTAAATGTCACTTCATTCGACATTTTTGGGTACCCTGATCTATAAATGAAGTGAAAACTCATCATCTGCTCTAGGGATGACGGGAGAAAAAAACTCACAGACTTGATTTTTTGTAGGGGGGATTTCTTCACGGGAATTGTAAGCGTTGGGAATGATGGATATGGGTTAATTTATTTTTAAAAAGGAGCCCGTCTAGACGCGCCTTTAAGGGATGACGTTTGTAATTAATAATATGCAGGATGGGAACAATCCCGCCTTGATTTTGTCCTGTTGAGCGGAAAGTTTTTAAGGGATATGTTAGTCTGGAGATGGGAGGGGGCATCAATCAGAGGTGAGTACGCACGATGGATTAGGGAAAGAAATGATAACTTTACTGCCATAAAGAATCTCGAAAACTAAGCCTGATTCTCAGTTCACTTCAAAGGAGTTACTCCTGATATACCAAGTGTAAGTGAACTCACAATTAGGCCCCTCAGCTGCCAGGACCTTGCTTTCTGATGGTTCAGTGCTTCTTCCCACAGCTGAACTGCGCCGGTTCGGGGGGGGGGGGATCACAGCGAGTTTATTCTCGAATTTGGAGTTGTGAGTGTTCACTTGGCACGGTTCCGCTTTACTCTGACCCACAGGGATGGGGAGAACTATGCTTCATCGTTTGTGTCTTTTTCCCCCCTTATTTGCTATTGTGTTTCCATTTCTGCCCAGTGCTTGCTTTTGTGCGTGTAGATAGGATCCAGAACTCCAACGCAGACAGAAAATTCCCAACAAACAGCGATGTAGAATGTATTCTGAAAATTAAAGTGGATGTATATGGAGAGAGAGCGAGAGCGCATACGTGATTCAGAAATAAAATACATTGGGACAAATACACATGATCACTCTCTCTCTATAGTATATGTGTGTATACCAGGTATATGTGCATGTCTACTATAAAAGGCTTGATCCAGACGTGCAGTATGATGGCAAGAGATATACATTCAGTCCTTTCTTGGTTCTGCCGGACAGAAGTGTTGGCCTGATGCAGTCTGACTTGGTTTGTTTTGTGATCCTGACATTCTTTCCGGAATAGCTGTCGTTTTATCCTGAAAACAGCCTGCGCTTTTACTTCCCTTCAATGAAAATTCCCCCCTCTCCTGTCCCAACTCTTTGGCGTCACAAAGCAGGTAGCCCACCCTGCAAATGTTCACTAGTTTACATTAAAAGGAACGCATGCCTTATAAACGGTAGTGTCATCCCTAAACATCCCCTCTGGAAATGACGCACAGTAAGAAGCCAAGGAGAGGGGCTGTCAGATTTTGGTCTGAGTACCACCGCGTCAGCCCTGAAGAAAACTCCTTTCAAGGGACTGACTGTGTAGTAATGTCATTAAGATCGGAATCGGGCCCCTTGTTGCCAATGCACGGACTTAGCCTGAGTGTTATTTCTTCTCTGCCTATCTGCCACAACACCACAAACAGAAGCTGTTTGGGGCCCGATCCTGACATTCTTATTGGCTTATCAAGGCAGGAAGAAGCAGGTTCTTTCTCACCATCTTCCAGCCCAGCCGATTTCTGAGCTGTTCGCCTCTTAGCGAACTGAAATACCTAATTTGGAGCCCGATCCCATCATCGGGACGATCGAAATAAAACGTTTGGCCCCTGTGACACGTTGACTACCAGACGCCCGGTAGTCACTTCCCTTTCCCCCCTAATAAACTGCAGGCGAGCCGGGGAAATTCCAGGGCTTGACAAGGAAACGTGACAACATGAAATACAGACCCGACCAGCCTGGGGCTCGGGTCATGAATTCCGGTGTCAGGAACCCCCTTTCCCCTATAACTGTTTCTGTCAACACATCCGAGGGGGAAATCAAAGCCCCAGCCGGGTTCGGTCGCTTTGCCGGCCTCCCTATTCAGCAAGTGTGAACATAAAGGGTCGGGATCATTTATAAAGCAGCCTGTTTATGTTTGTTAATGATTGTTCCAATTAGCGTTCGCTTAACAACGAGCACCCGGAACAGTGGCCAGCTCGATGGTCTTCTGCTCCTCGCACCTGCTTTGTGTCAGAAAAGGCTCCGAGATCCATTTAACGTCGCGTTGGAGCAACTCATTAAAGACACGCCTCTTGCGAAAGGGGCGGGGGGGGGACTCGCCTTTAATGACAGCGCTCCGATTTCCCTGCCGTCCTGTAATTGATTCGGCTGCAGATCGGCCCGCAGGGCAGCTCCCATTAGGCCGCTGATGAGCAAAGCCTGACACCTCCCTCTCATCAATAGGCTCCTCTATTAAACTGGCCTTTCCGAAGGCTTTAATTTGAACGCGGGAATAGATGCAGGAGGAGCGGGGCCATTCCCCAGCGCGCTCGGAGGAAGCGTCGCAGACCGACTTGGCTTTGCCCTAAGAAGGGGGCACCCATGTTTTTCCTTCAACACCCTCGTGTTCTGTCATAAATCTGTAGCCCTTTTAAGGAGCTCGCGTAACACACACACAAAGCGCCGGTGCTCAAAGGGTTGCCAGTGAAAGGATTTAGACATAAGCCCTGACACCGATGATTTATGCGGAAGGTTCAAAATACTGCTGCTTTATTTATAACCCTCCGAGCCCCGTTAAAAAAACAGGCAGGGACATTTGGGGGCTTTGGAGGCTCCTGCAGTTAGAGGGGGGGGGGGGGAGAGAGAAGCGGTTGTCTCAAGTTTTTATGCGGCAGTAAATGCTAATTTGAAAAGTCTGCAATAGAGACTGTATTCCTTCAGCTTTATTCCTTGCATTTGGGCGGGGGGGGGGGGGGGGCCTAAGGCCTTGGGGTCTGATCCGAAGTCTACTGAATTCAATGCGAGTCCTTCCACTGAGGTGTATAGATCAGACCCGTGCTCCTGAATGCCTTATTCAGGTAAAAACCCCACTACTGTAGTTCGAGCTCGGGGTTCCGATTCCACCCCCAGGACTTAGTATTAGAACTTGGTTTCAGTGACATCATTTAGGCACCAAAGCCGTTTCAAACTTCGTACCCTTCCTTTCGCAGCCCTGATGTTACATTCAGGGCCACCTCCCCCTGGATCGGGTCCTAAATGCACTAAATTCGCAAGGGAGCCCCGCGCCACTAAGCAGGTTGTTTAAAACGTGTAGGGGGTCTATTGTTGAGAGTCCTGCTTACAAAATGAGTATGTCCAATAGTCGGCTTCCCCACAGGTAGGGAGGGGCTCTCGGACCGGGACCAACGGAGAAACCCAACTGTGTACATTCTTAACATTTTAAACAGGCATTGCTAGCTAGAGGGCATTTCCCTGTCCTTTTATTTTTAAGTAGAAAAGGAAATATATTGCTTATAGAGGATCCTAGTCCTCTATATATTACCTGTCTCGACTGCAGGATCGTTCACTAGCCAAGGAAAAGAACAAATCCCAGAAGCATCGCTGGGGGAGGACAGGCCATCCAAAATATCCCGGCTATTTAATATAAAATTGTATATTATCTTAGGAGAGACATAGTAATCACCATGACAGCGGAGCTAACTAGTCAAATTGACAAGAATCAGAGAGGTAGCCTTGTTAGTCTGGATATGCAAAAGCGACAGAGTCTTATAGCACCTTATAGACTAACAATTTTTAGGGATACTAACTAGTCAATTTCAGGAAGTAAGGGTCAGACACACTACCTGCTCTGATGCACCTTACTACGGGTGATCATTTCAATGTTAAATGCATTCAGTTGTGTACTAGACTATTTCAAGCCGTCCCTGGCGTGTGCATCTTTTAGATCCACAACCTCCAAACCTTCCCTGTCACTGACTAAAAGGGGGGAATTTCCTGGGTTGATTCTCATCTCCTCCGGGGTGGACATCATTAGGAGCTGCACTGGAGTCAGCATTGAAGAGAGACGCCGGCGTGACGGGAATCCGCTAACCAAAATGATGTAAATATGGTGTAAAGTGCGGTGTTGTAAAGAGCAGAAGCGCCTAGGAAGAGTTATTAAAAACAAGGGCAACTCACACGCTTATGTTGCACAAATTAATGCTTTCGATTGTGAATTGCTGACTCTCAAATTCAACTCGATGTGCCGCAGATCTGGCCTGCTTTCTCTGTAAGATTTATGGGGTGGGGGAAATGAATAATAAAGGCAACCTAAAGAGGAATTCTGATGGCTTCTTTGATCATGACCCCGGATAGACAACCAGAGGGAAAAGTTACCTTTAAATAACTGCGAACACTGACAAACCCAGACACAATTAAACAAGGTTGTTGGTTTTTTAATTTAATTCGAAAGAGATAAGAAATAATAAATCTTCAATAAAATATATAAAATTGTACAAGTCTTCCCTTTCAAAGGGACTTTAATATAATGGGAGTGGAGAAGGGGTGGGGGGACTGAACTACAGTGGAAGACAACACATCCTGGAGAAGGTCAAAACTTTGTGACTTTTTTTTTTTCTTCTACAACATGCTTTTTAAAGAAATGCATCCAGGAGAAGTTCTGCCTTCAGCAATCCGCATCCTCTATAGTAACTTTACCACAAACTTTAGCGCTAGTAATAATAATAATAAAACAATAATGATTATAAGCAAAAGCCTGGGGTATACCGTGCCATTGGTTTGTAAGCAGAACTCTCCCAGTGGAATCCAGGAAAGGAGATCCGTTTGCAGAGCAGTGGCATCCTATTGTCCCATGTGTTTCTTTTTGGTACCTGAATCTATTGGTGTTTTCCAGAAATGCGTAAGCAGGCGTCACTACAGTGGTGATTTCGTTGAAGCACAAATTATGGCAAATAAAAAACAACTCTGCGTTATGGTTGGATAGTCCTTGCACAGACACACACACACACACACACACTCACACTCTACTCTGGAAAAAAAATAGCCCACCTCTTTTCTCCATATCCCTATAGTATGCTTCCACCGCGCCCCCTTCAAAGAGCATCACAAAGCCAAGCACACATACCCCTGGCCCTAGGTGAAATTATGAAAGAGGCAAAGCAGGAAGGGATCAAGACAAAACTCTTTGCATAGAGCCCTCTCTGCGCGTTCCCCTTCCCCCTCAGTGCTTTGAAAAAAAATGTTTAAGCGAGTTCTACAGAAAAAAAAGGGGGGGATAAATGATCCGATAAGGGGGTGGGTCAAGTTTTATAGACTTTACTCATGGAGGGGCCCGATCCTGCGGTCCGGGGATGCTCTTTGTTGCTTGCCCCGTTTGAAAATGCAGGAACTTGCTGCCTTTGGCCTCCGTCTGACTCCACCGGGGGGCTACTTCCTATTTACAGTGATTCTCGGTCTTCTCCGGTTTGTTTTCAAAACAAAACTCGGGGATCTCTTTCACTCCCCCCTCCCCCCAGATATTAAGTGACAAGACTTAGGCTTCGGTTTAGGGAAGGAGCCACTCCTGCTTTGAAACAGGCCGCCGGTGGGAAGGGGAGAAGAAAACTATGCCTTGAAAATACAGGATTGATTGTTTCCCGATTCCTTTGTCTCCTGCGCAGTATATCAAGAGAGCTATATTTATTTTATATGTTTTTCTATTTTTTTGTCTTTCGGGAGCAGAGTCTGAGTGCTCAGCTCAAGCTGAGAGGCGACCCTGGCTGCGTTCCCAGCCTGTAGCATGCAGGCTGCTGTACTCTTTAATGCAAACTCGTATACACTTGGGGTGGCCCACAGAAGCCGGCAGAAACAAGGACCAGAACTGGTTTTCTAGCGCGTTCTCGGGGTGGACAAGATCCGCCTGGAAGTCTCTCTCGCCGTTGCTTTCCTTGGGAGCTTCTTAAGATAAGTGGTACATGCTATATCCGACAGGAGTAGCATAGAGTCCTACGGGCGGGATGGGAAGCACAGGTCTGTGAAAAGGATAAGATGGTCCATACAGTGAGGCCGCCTGGAGGGGCGAGTTGATGGGGAAAGGTAGACTGAACCCAGAAGGCAACATGGGTTTTGCTGCCATTTTTAGCTTCTCTAACTCGGCCTCCTGCAGTCTCTTGGCCTTGGCCCTCCGGTTCTGGAACCAGATTTTGACCTGGGTCTCTGTGAGATTGAGAGAGCTGGAGAATTCTGCCCTTTCTGCGATGGACAGATATTGTTTCTGGCGGAATTTGCGCTCCAACGCCAGCAGCTGGGAAGTGGTGAAGGGGGTTCTGGGCTTCCTATTAGTCTTGTGCTTCCTCAGCGTGCATGCGGTGGGACTCAGGTGTCCTGGAAGGAAAGAAAAGGCCAGTTAAAAAAAAGAGAGGAGGAGGAATGTTTACGGAAAAAAGGGGTCAGAAAAGGAAGCTTGAGAGTATGTTTCATTCACGCCCTCCTGGAGCTAACCCCCAAATCGGAAGTACTAAGAACACAACTTATAAGCAGGGCTTGAACTCCTGGCTGTCTGGGTTTTATACAGCTCAAGTAGAGAAATCCCGGCCCCCTTTCACACAAGGCAGGTAGAGAACCCCCTTTTCCCTATAAGCCTTTAAGTGACAAAATCAGCAAAGAGGAAGAATATGTGAGGACATCCCGGGGTCAGACCACATCACTGCGGAGTACGGTGCAAATGTCTCCATAGCTTCGGTGAGCAAGAATTCCTAGGACCCTCTCTGTACTACAAAGTGCAGCGTGTTAGGAAAGAAATAAGTTCCCAGAAGTAAAATGTCTAGCAAGGCCCAGAAATAAACCCAGCATCATCACCACTCTCCAGGGATTTTTCCGTTGGGAATAACGTCTGGGGCCAACTTCCTCAGTGCTAGTAGGCGTTTTGCCGGAGAACTAGAGAATGGGATCGGATCATGGTCTTTGCATTTGCTGCCCCCTCTACCTGCTTCCACTGAAATGGGGGAAAGATCGGGCCGTTTTATTACCTTTTCTTTATTCCCAGCCCCTCTCACTCTTTCTCCTCCCTTTCATGACATGGGCTAATTACACCCCCGTACACTGCAGCATCCCTGGCCCATGCAAGATGTGGAATTTGTTACCTAACGTGTTCCGCTGTAACCGAGGCCACATCTTCCCCATTGTCATGTTAAGGAGGCTCACAGAATACTTTGCATTTCAGGAACCTTTCGGGTTGGAAAGAATGTGAACCCCTTGAAAACCTGGGACGCTTCATTGGCTTTAAATCGGAGTCACAAGCAGCTCGCTCTGCAGCGCCCTATCGAACATGATAACCTGCCCGAGATGGCTGGTGCGTTTTAGACACATTTTGGGCCCTTTTAGACACATTTGTCAGTGCGCGTCAATATACTTCTCTTTTGTCTCTTTCAGTTTTTTCGAAGGAGGTTTAGATTTTTTAAACTAGCCTGGGCAATGAGTTTGAAGTGCCTGGGTTGCAAAACAACTCCAGAAACAACGTTTGAGAACGAAAAAGCAGAAGGAAAGGCTTCCCCAGAATAAAGGCAAATTTGAAAGTCTGAATCCCTATTCTGTCTACTGGAGAGTGGATTATTTTCTAATGCAAAACAACTTGTGGTGAATACGCTGGGGGCATTTTCATAACTCTGCAGCCAGTTTGGGTATTTCGGGCCGCCCAGAACTTCCTAAAACAACTCGGTAAACATAGAATGTGGCTACGCTCAGACTATATTATGGCTCATTTTAAAATGAAATGATGATGAAGATATGTTCCCATGAATGCGCTTCTTAGGGAAGATCTCCAAAGGCCTGGCTAGCCAAGGGGCTTCAGACTTGTGCCTTCTCCCTCTTTCAAAACGTGTGCAGACTAGTAGGGTGAATGAAGGGTTTATCTCGAAATTGCAATCACAGAAAACGAGGTAGTTTTATTCCACTGGAATCAAAAGCAAATCTTCAAATGGCATCAGGGTCTGGCCCAACGCGTCAAGATTTCTGTTGTTTGGGGGGGGGGGCGATTGAGACTTTTGACCTCATAGAAGTACTTATTTTTTAACAAAATCCCACTCAAAGGTTTACTGCCAAATACCTGCAAACTTTAATCTATGTATCTATCACCATTTCGGCATCCTTTCAAAGTAATCACCCGGGTGTAGAGCAGTGATAATCAACAGCACTAGAACACATCTCGCTATCTTTACTGTAGCCAGTCTACGGTATTTGGTGAAATGGCTTATTTTATAGGTATCGCTTGAGCTTTTCATTCGATTTTCTGGCAAATGCTTGGTCCAGTCCTCACCTGACTGCATAACGCTACCTGTGTCAAAGAAACCAACCATGCCGTTTAAGCTACTCCTCGCTGGTCACACTGATCACTCCCTCAACCGAACATAACTTTCAGAGAACCTATTTTAAACGCCCAGAGTGTGCAGGGAGATGATCTTCCATATCATCTCTGGTAAGAACCCCAACCAAGTCACTGACCTATCTAGTACCGGGAGTCAATAGTTATTTGACAGGGATAATAGAGGCTTGAGAGGACGGGAACCCTCCGTAGTGCGGGTAACAATCTCCAATTTTCATTACGACTTAAGCCTCATTTTACCAAAACCTAGAACCAGATACTACGACCCTGGGGCAGGCAAAATTCCGAAAGAGTGAATTCCGGGAAGAGCCGTGAATACCTCTGAAGCACAGTATGTCCTTTCCGTGACACGTAAAAGTTATAGACTATTGTGACCTCTGAATGAATGGCAATTTTTAAGAGAGCGAGAAAAAAGCTGGGAGTTCAGTGAATTTATGATCGCGGGGAAGGGATATGTGGAGTAATATCTCGGTAAAACGTTAGGCCTTGTCTATTTCTAGGTCATAATTTGTTAGAAGCGGCATGCTAGAACCAGTGAAACGTAAGAAAGAGCAACAACAACAACAAACAGCGTCTCTAGGGATTTTGATGAAGGCATTTTCGTTCCCTTCCATAGCAAACCTGGGGTACATAGAGATCGGGAGACTTTTCTGCACAAGAATGAAGCAAGATTATTCCGTTTATGTTTCTTTTACACTGCGTGACAGCAGACAGAACAATCTCTTCAAAACGTCCCAGACATCAGCTACACGGGGGGGGATCGAAGAGAACTGAAGCTCGGAAAGTCCAGGGACTGGCAAAGCAAAACAGCCCGTTTTAATTAACACAAGCTCGAGAGGTATCGATTCCAGGTGCGTACTGTGGGGAAAGTGTGGAGCTCCCTGGTCATTTTAAATAGATTTTATTTAAACTATATGCAACTATATTCCCAATTTTAAAGGGGGGGCGGAACCCTGACTCCCGAAAGCGCGTTGTGGGCTCGCTGCGAAGTTCAATGGCGAAACGCTCACGCGTCCCCTACACACTGTTGTGTAGCTCCAGCGGGGATTCCGCGCTGAAGAACTCGCCTCGCCCAAGTCAGCGGCGTGGCTTTGCATGCAGCGCACTAGCCTGTGGGTCGGGTGGAAACCCCTCTCGGTAGCGGATCCCGAAGACAGGCCCGTGTCCTCCCCACTGTAGGGCACTTAGCGGAGTCAGCTCGGGTGGGTCCATTCATGCGCTCGGGGAGAGCCAGTCTCCTACCTAACAACACTGGCATGCGCCTGGGCGAGCGAATTTGAAACTCTCTCCCCACAAATGCGCCCTGTCTGGGATATTGCTGCGGGGCTCCGGGTCTTCCCGTCTCCAGGCCAGACAGCGTCTAGCCAGCCCCCCTCCACCCAAATCTAACAGCTCCAAGACTCCTTCTTGGACGTGAAGGACACAGCAGCCAGCCCCTAAAGGCAGAGTCAGCACCCCCTCTCCCCCCCCCCCGGAGCTCCGCAGACACAGCTCTGCTTTCATGCCCCAATACAGACCCTGCTCCCACGCGCACGACCCAGCCCCCCAGACGCAGCATTTCTGACCCAGACAACCCCCATCTCCTCTACTTTCTAGTGCCAGAGCCCCAGGTCCGGGCAGCACTCACTTGGTGGAGGGGAATATCTCCCGGCCTCTTGAATCCAGGAGCTGCCATCTTCGGAATTCTCCGACTTGACCGAGGAGGTTTCCAAAGTTTTTGTAAGCCCCCCGGGGCTGTGAGCTTCCCTGGAGCCGTGCCCTGGCAGCAGCAGGTTCCTGGAGGTGCCCAGGCCGGCTCCTTCCATGCCTCCCCCGCCGGGGGTGAGGGGCGCCTCTTTGGAGGGCTTTTTGTCGGACATGAGCGCCTCCACGCTGAACGGCAAACTGGAGACTTTGATTTTGTGATGATCCTCGGCACCGGCTGCTGGGCCCTCTTCATCGGAGGAGAAAACCTCCTTCGTCTTGGAAGGAGAAGACATCGCTACGCGCCCCCCACAGACCCCGGTGCACTGCTCCGGGCACACACACAACACACACCGCTCTGCTTCTCCGTCCCTCCGACTCCTACTACTCACTGCTCAGGGACCCGCCAGCTCCAGTCACTCACCAATTCCCCCCCTCCCTCTTTTTTTTTGGGGGGGGGGGTTGCTCAGTTGTTGTTTCCTCCTTTGGGAAGTGGAGTCAACTCAGCCGAGCCAATCAGAGCAGCCCTGGGGGATGACGTAAAGGCGACACTCTTGTGATTGGTTCTGAGAGGCTTCCCCCCCCTTTAAAAAAATAAACGAGGAGTTAATGAGACGGGCGGCCAGCGGAGCGGTGTTAGTGAGGAGCCTTCCAGGACTATAATCATGCCAAAGCAGGAAAAGTCAGTCGGGTAATTCAGGCAGGTTAAATGAAGAGGAGTGGAAGATTCCAGATTGTTCTCTTTTAAACCCCTCTCCCTCCGCATTTTAAACACCCCCTTTCTCTAGTGTCTGGCATAACCGCCCCCCACTTCCAATCCCTGCCCGGTGCTTGGCTCCGACAAGGAAACAGGTGACATCTGAACTCCTACAGTCAACGTCACCTTTCCCCGTGGCTCGGCCGGGGCACCAGCGATCCCCGGCTCCTGAACCTTGTTTGTGAATTGCCTCTGTCTAGTCTCAAAACACACACACACACACACCCAGACTACGGTCAATTGATCGTGCCTTGCCCGTCTGCTCCTCCGAACGCTACTAACTACGAGTTGGGAGATTCAAAGAATAACTTGAAGTGCAAATCCCCGCAGTTCCGTTCGGATCCAACGCCGGTGCGGTGCGAAGCGGTAAACGTGTGTTCGGGTTTCCTGTCCGCATAGCTTGGCAAAGACAAAATACATCCACAGCTGATCGTTAGAGCGGGAGCCCTTTTCACTACACATGCACTTTTGCACTATTTCTTACTGCAAACGACACACGCCAGTTAACACCACGCTACACAGGTGGGGTTGGTTATTTTGCTCACCTAAATTGCACGCACCTAATAATGATGAATAAATATGATTCTAATAAGCACGGGGCATGATTCTGCAGTCCGGAGTTTGCAAAAATATCGATGTAGTTTTATTGGGGGGGGGAGAGATTCTCCCTCTTTTGACCCCTTTAGTGTGAATAAAGGTGTGTTAATTAACAGCATTTATTTTAATGATCGTGTGGATAAAAGCAAATTTTCTTCACAAGGAATGTAATTTCATCATGATAATTATTTAATGACATGCTGGGAACTATTGCTATTCAAACGCTCAGAAAAATGTAAGCTTCCAATATAGGCGAGGGCAGTTAAACCTCACACAAACCCTGCAGAAGTTACGAATCGGAGTATATTTATTTATATATTTGGTGGTTGATTCCGCCCAGACTTCCACTGATTGTAGAAGGAGCATAGAGGTGAGGGTGGTATATGTGATCGGGACCTGCCAAAGCGAAACTGCATAGCAGAGTTGTTTTAACAGGTGGTTTTATTAGTATAGTTCTATCGACCCATTGCCTCTCAATAGTTTGAGAGCTTTTATCTCTTTGGTATTAATATCCCAGACCGTTACAACCACTTGGTCTTGACCTTGGTGTCTTGCGCCTATGTTCTATGTTCCTTGAGTGCCTGAGAGAGCCCTCTTCTCTCATGAGCGGTATCCGGGGCTTGATCCTGTAGCTGATAGTCAGGCAAGAGGTATTTTTCCTGGGTAAGGACAGCAAAAGATTATGCCCCTTGTCTGGATTGGCCTAGATTAGCACTCTTCTCTGTCTCCCAACTGGGGGCTACCACTTCTCAGAAAGGGAGACGAATAGAACGTTTTAAATGAAACTGAACCCAAGTTATTGAAAGGGGAATATACTACAAAAAAACCCCTTGGGTTAAAAATAGCAAAATGATAGGAATTATCCCTAGTGTGCCACTTCAGATATTCTAGCCCATTTTCAGCTCTCGAGACAGTAGCTGTTAATCGGTCCCCTAAATCCCATCGAGCATCTGCAAAATATACACTGTGTTCAGATCGACTGAGTAGCAATACATTTACAATCTTTCCTCTACACACAGGCAAATCTCCAATAAAGATCTAGTTTGTACAAAATCAGGCTGAACAAAATCTAGTTGTTTCGAATTAAGCCACAGACAGTTTCAGCGACTATTAAAAGAGGCAGAAGACTGAAGAAGCTTTCAGATGGATTAATAATAGGTTGGAATTATTATTTTTTGCCACTTCAGTAAACACAACATATGATCCAGGGTCATTTTCTCATTAAGTTAAACCACAGGTTACACAGTGTGTAGGGGATGGGTCGGAGAGCAATTTAAATTACATACTGTGACTTCCTATTTATGGTCTTGCAAACCATCCTGTTGCAGTTCGTCTACTTCGTATCTCCTCTTGCCCCCCCCCTCCCTGCATCATGACAAGTAAATGAGAATTAATGAAAATAATGAAACAATGTGCGTCCAGGGAACAATGAAGCGCCGTTGTAAACCATTGTCGATTGGCTTAAATGCTACAGATAATTATACCGTATTCACAAAGCCAATGCACCTTCCAACTAGCCATAAAGAAAGAATGCCGGCTGGGGGGTAGGTCAGGGTGACACTGTTTCAAGAATCGAGTACACTGGGTGCATTTCTTCAGCTGGACAGAATATTCTATTCGAATTCCTTTCACTGCTGCATTGCTGCGGCCCAGACATTAGATCGCGGTGTTTGATGTGCATTATCGGGATTGTGTGTTTGGATAGCACAGGGCACATTTAAGACTTTGGTTACACGAACGTCTCATAACCGCGCCATTGGGTCGGTCGCTGCTTTTCGAGCTTAACTCTTTTGTCGGGGATGATATTCGTTACCCACTCTGGGTTAGCGAAGCCTTCCCGAACCCAGCCCCGATGTTCTGCCAAGGTATCGGTTATTGACAAATAATCTGGCTGGATAATTCTAACCCCCGTGGTTGTTTGCAAACTGGTCGTTTAGCCCTTTCTTTATTTGTATGATTGTTTATTTCAATCACAGGGATTCGTTTCTGCAACCGGGCTAGATGCCGGCATCTGCGAAGATGCTGGCGAGGCTGACTAACTTCCTAGGAGAAGTTATGCTGAAATAAATTGGTTAGTCTTTGAAGTGCCACAAGAATTCCTCGTTTTCTTTCCTAGGGGAGAATTTTGGATGAATAAACACCCTCACTAGAATGTGGGGATTTGCGAACATTTTCAGGATTGCTGGGTGGCTGTCCAGCTCCTGGGGAAATACAACCCCAGGAGTCACTGCGAACCCAAATCCACTTCTCTGTCGCCCCGCAAAATAGTCACAAATCCGTTTATTTGACGATTCGCTGGGATCAACGAGACCCGACGACCTGTCTCTGCTGTAGAATATCCTTTCCCCTTTCCCACATCTCCGGACCCCCAAGGAAAGGGGCTGCCTTTGACTTGGCGGACCCTCCCCCAAGCATCCGAGACCCGGGCTTCGGAGATCCCAGAAAACGCCAGGGACCCTGCCCAGCTCAGGGGCACCTCCCCCGGGGTGGGGATGGACGGGAGAGCTCTGGAGGGGAGCCTGGGAGCGAGCCCCAAGCCCACGGGCTTCAGAGGGGTTCGCCCCAGCTAAGCCGTCTGGGGCTCCCCAGAACCGGTCTCCACTCTCCGAGCCGCCGGGTCAGCTGTCCCCTCCCGTCACTTATTATCCTGCGCCAGCTGGGAAGGGTGCGCCTGGGCCCGGGACTCAGGCTCCGGGCAGGGAGGGGAAGGGCAGGGAGGAGGGGGGACGGGGAGAGACGTTGCAGACAAACTGAGGCAGTTGGGAGGCGCCAGGAGCGGGGAGATGAAAGGGAAGGTCCTGGGGGAAGCGCTGTGCAGTTTGACCGCCTCCAGCAGCAACACCAGCGACTGTCTGTCCCGGGCAGCCCCGCCCCGCCCCCCGCCTACCCTGGGGCAGCCTCCTGGCCACAGATCTTGGTGTCTGTTGTTCCGGCCAGGGGAGGAATCCAGCAGCAAGATCAACAGCATCCTACTGATGACTGTATCGCTATTGTCATCAGCCTTATTAAGAACAAGACCAGCGTGATTTGATGATTGTCCTGACCGATCGTTAATAAGAAATATGTGAACGCCCAGGTCCTCCGCCTCACTCACATTTCCCTACATTTCCCTGTCGGGTCACTCCGCTTTCGGCAGTGCCGGGCCCGATTCTGATCTGGTGTAAACCCGGAAAAAAACCCATGCACATCACTGGAGCTAGGAAGTGGGAAGGGGAGAGAGAGAGAGGCTCAGGCCCAGTTTGTGTTCATGGGGTTGGCTTTCCTCCGTGTACAGCAACTAATCCGTCATTGCATTAATAATCGGTTAGGTCGAGGACATTTGCAAACGAATTCCAACGAGTGTCATTTACAAGCAGTTTGTTTGCACGGTTGTGAAAGGACCGAACGCTTCTGCTAACGTTGTTAGACGGTAGTGACTTCCCCCCGCTCCTCCTAGCACAGAAAAATCCCCCCTCTCCGCTATTTGGACTAGATCTCGTCACAAAGACTTTTAAAACAAGGCACCGTGCAGCTGGCAAGTGAAAAAAATGGGGTGGAGGGGGCAATACTGCACTTTAAAAAGGTGTTGTTTTTTTAAAAGGCTAAAGCATCAACTCGGATTGGAAATCCAGGTACTAAAATGGGCTCAGACTTGCACACGGTGGCAACGTTACCTCCGCTTTAGGTGTATGCAGATGTAAGCCTTTCATTTGTCAGCTGCCTGGGATCTTCCCCTTGCCAAGGGAAGACTGAAGCCCGCGGGAAGGAGTCTGGATTCTAGCTCATGTGCCTTTCTCTCCAGACACCGAAAAAGGAATGAAAAACCTCACCGCGTCCGGGCAGGTTACCCGCACGGCAGCCTAGAGATGCGTTGTCAAAGCTGTTCTCAGTGGGGGCTTGCGGGGACTACATTGCTGGAGCCCTGGCTGGTGTCGACGGGGAAGGTGGAACCCCCCTTGCGAATGATCGGGTCTCGTTTCTGATCTGTGTCGGAGCTGAAGCCGCCCTCCCCTTTGCTTTGAGTACGTACATTCGGGCCCAGCTCTTGCTCTCTCCGGTTAAGCCGCAATATTGCAGGATCGGGGCTCTGCATGTAATACAGTCGCCCCCTTTAGCCCTCGAATCTAGTACAATCCTTTGCTACAATGACTCACTGGGTCTGTCGTCTAGGAGTGACAGTGGGCGGTCAAAAATGACATTAATTGTCCATCGAATATTGTTACTGCCTAATAATAACCCGTTTTGATACGAGAGTCCCCCCCCCGCCGCCGCCGCCGCCGCCGCCGCCGCCGCAAACGTACATTTTCTCCCAAGAGCTATTGTAGTTTCAATGAGAGACGTATTTTCTATTTGGCAAGGGTCAGATGCTAGCTTGTTTTTAGCGATCAGGCGTCTGGTTCTTGAAAATTGCTGACAGTTTTTTGCCCTTAAGGGCTGCAAACGATTTTTTTTTTTGGCAGGGTAATGGCTTTAAAAAGAAATAAAAGGGAACCCTTCAAAGGGGGCGCGGGAAGGGGGTACACGCGTTATTTCTCAGGTAATAGGAAAGCGAGAGAAGTCGTCATACAAAAGATCGGGTGGAAAGAGATGAAGATTGTGTTTTCAGATGCGCTATTTCTCACGGCTCTGGAGAATAATAGTGATCCCAGCCTCTTCATGGCGCGTTTGCTCCCTATTGTACAAATGGGTCCGAGCGTTCCAGAGTGAACCCAGTTGTCAGTTACACCGCCATCTATCTCCCCACTGGAAAATAAAGGCTCAGAAGGCGAAGCAGCATGTAGGACGTTGGTCTAACCACACTGTTTCCAGACCAAGGGCCCGATCCTGGTCCCGTTGAAGTCCCTGGAGGAATTGTTGTTGAGTCCAACTGAAGCAGGGAAAGACCCTTGAAAATAAAATTGGACACCTGTTAAGCCTTCCCGGCTAGAATCGAGTTCATGGGTCGGGCTGTCCCCGAGCAATCTCATACAGTTACTGGAATAGGCGATCGATAAATGGCCCCATAAAAGCGGCCTTTAAGTGTGCCCCAAACACAACGCGGATTTCAGTCTGCCAATAGCACTGCATCGTCCCCCTGTTATTTATGGGGTTCCCCTCCCAGCTCCTGATTTTAAACACCCCTTTATCCTAGTATGGGATAGGGAGACAATACAGCGTCTTCTTTCAGGCTCAGTGAACTTTGCTAACAATGGAACAAGAACCTCGGAAACGACACTGTAGAAATTTCCTTTTAGTTCCGGTTACATTTTTTTTTTTAAATCCACGACTTTCAAGGAACAAAAATCCCAACCATTTACAATGTGCACGCTAATGAATTGTTTGCCAAAGTTCTTGGCACGTTGCTGTCTGCCACCGATTTGCTCATTTCCACCCGAACTTGCCGTAACACATTTTTAACTGGTATAGACACATTCTACCATTAAAATGACTTAATTAACAACCCCTACGGAGCAAGTTGTTGGGAGAAAGTATTACAACCGTTTAAAAACGATCCGAAAAGGAGCTGCGTTGATAGATGTGTTACCTGTGTACAACCTGTTCTATCTAGCTGTAGCTGTAGCTATCTACACACAGAACCACACACGTGTGTGTATTTATACACATAATTACGTTTTATTTTGTGCCTGTCCGTTTTCATATACTTTCGTTGTCAGATGTCCCGCGTATTCCCGCCCACAACATGAGAAATCCAGAATGGTTTGGGGCAAAAATAAACTCCCCTCCTTCACACTCTGCTCACATAATGGTCCTAATTCGTTTCTTATTTCCTTTGAAACATAAGAGACAATAGTCCAAGCTCACTACAGCCATCGGAAATCAAGTCCACAGCCCCTGCCTTTCTACCATCTATTCGCCTCAACTGTGTCTAATCTTCATTTTTGCAAAAATAAAATTAAAATCCTCCTGATTGTGGCAGCTTTTTCTGTAGCTGCTCACTCCTCTTTGGTTTGCGGGTGTGTTGTGTGTGTCTCTCTAACTACAGAGTAAATTGTATATAAACAGACTCTGAATGAATCCGAATCTAGGGATAAACTACCAGATCAATTGGTTGTTTTGGTAACCTCGTCACCCCACCCCCGCACCCACAAACACTTGTGCATTTCAAGTAGGAGCAAATCTCGCTTTTTAAATGATTACCACTGCAACCAAAGAGTATTATTAATTAGCACAATAAGGCAAGTTAGCGGAGTATCCCATACTCGTCGGGGAAGGTGGGATAGTACGGACATTCCATTCTTTAATGAAATACTTTTCTAAGCCTCGGGGAAGGCGAGGATTTAACGCGTGTATTTTACTGTCGTCTCGCCGGACTATTTCAGCCTGAGCGCTAATCGGGGGAATTCACTTCCTGTGTGATCCTGTTTTTAACCCTCTTGTGGGTCCTGGAAGCTGTCTTGCTTGGCACAGGGGTTGGAGGCTAACCTCCTGAGATGCTCTGATAACTGATTTCCACCCAAGGAAACAGGCGCACTCGGAATTCACACCCCACACCTGATTTTACACCCCAAGCTATCTGTCTGGTAAATTCTATTGTCCTGGGCAGTGAGAGCCCTTTATCCGTTCAGTATCTTAGCTAGCCGTCTAGTTTGTAGTGTTATCCAGCACCTACCGACTGGATTCAAAAGAGCCTTTAAAACTCTTTCTTTGAGCCATTCTTCATTTAATTGTATTCAGACCTCCCTCAAGGTGATCCATGATTCTCACAATTATTATAGACTAATTACAACTAACTACAACATTTAGTGATGATATTAGGTCCATGGGGGAATACTCTCAGGGTACTGGAAATATTATACTGCTAGGGTTATAGTTGTTTTGAAGTTTCTCATTCAGATGAAGGGCGTGTTCCACCTAACCCTTTGTAAGGAGGGCAACATTTTGTATTTGTAATTTTGGATTGCTCTGGGAAAGTTGTTCAGTAATAGTCAAAATGAGTCACCTTTGGAATATGACTGATGTTGGAATGAAGTCATACAACAGATGATCAAATTAAACCCAAGAGGGGAAAAACAAGCTGCAAGGTTATAGTCTTATTTAGCATCAAACCATAGCAATTAGAGAGGGAAAGAACTGATTGGTTAAATCTAGTGCCCTGTTCCTCCACTTCCTGCCAATGCAGATTGCCTCCTACTATACCTTTCCCAGTGCTTTGTCCAAACTAGTTATAAATGTCCCAAGCAGCAGAACTTCCACCACTTCCCTTGGGAGAATATCCATGTTTATGGGGAAAGTATTACTTTTGTCTGTGTTCTTACAAAAAATCAAATTGAGATCTCTAAATTATAAACAACACATTGCATCTTTGTTTAAATAGACGTCATGGCAGACTACTTGTGCATGGGAATTTTAGGAAAGAGATTTGTTTCAAGCCTGGATGTTATCAAGGTTTTCTATTCCAGCAGTTCTCAACCAGGGGCCTGGGGCCATTTTGGGGGGGATGGGACACAAGCGGGTTTCAGGGAGGCCTCCAAGCAGGGCCAGCATTAAAGTCACTGGGGCCCAGGGCAGAAAGCCAAAGCCCCATTGCGTGGGGCTGAAGCCCAGGGCCCTGGGCCTCACCACCCAGGGCTGAAGCCGGAGCCTGAGTCACGTAGCTTCATGGGGGCCCCAGGCAATTGCCTGGCCTGCTACCCCCTAATGCCAGCCTGGGCTTTTATATACAGAAAACCGGTTGTTGGGGAACAGGTGGGCTGTGGAGTTTTTATAGCATATTGGGGTGGGTCTCAGCAAGAAAAAGGTTGAGAACCCCTGTTCTATTTCATTGTACGTGCCCTGTGACCAGTTAACTCTGATAGACCGATGCACACTCTTGCCATAAATCTTCATGTGTTTACAATCCAAGTTTCTTTATCTTGAATGTTTCTTGGACTCAGATTACAATTTATCACAATTCTTGTCTTTCAAAGATCTTGACTACTCTACAGACAAACCATATTGGCCAAAACTGTGTTGTTTAAACACAAGATATTTCCAGGAAGGTGTTAACAGGGCTTCCCGGGCCAATTGTGGTTTACACAGTGTTTTTGTAATCTTGTTGGTCCCCAAATATGAGAAAGAGAAGGTAGGTGAGGTGGTGTCTTTCACTGAACCAGCTTCTGTTGGTAGATTGTACTAACTTTTGAGCTACACACAGCTCCTCTGCAGTTCTGGTGAAGACTAAAAATTGTGATTAGCATATGAGGACTCTGACAAATATTGCCAACTTCGATTATAATTTCGATCACAATTCTGCAAGTGGTTTGGTGTGGGCTGACCCATTATGGTTCAGCTATGTTCCATTGACTTCAACAACTTGCAGGATTGGGGCCATGGTTTGTAAACATAGTTTACAGCTCAGCCCTGATTGTCCATTCTTATTCAACAGCCTCCATGACATCCAGACAATCCAGATTGAGAGTAATCAAGGAATTTTCAGTGTTAACAATATATACGGGGGACATGATAATGGGGAGTTTTGGCTAAAGGTTCAGTTAATGGAGGTCCTGTTTTATAACTACAGATGAGCCTTAGCCACAAAATTCAGACCTGGATTTCAAGCACTCGAAAGCTCAGGCTCATTTGAATCATGAGTTTCAGTTTGGCCCTTTACAAATAGGGAGCTACTGTAAAATTTGGATCTGAATTGGAGTTGGTATTCCAAACTCACATAGAAGAGCTGCCATACTGGGTCAAAACATGGTCCATGTTGCTCAACATTATTTTCAACAGTGGGCCACACAGAGCTTCAACAGAAGTGTACACATCAGGGCAATTATGGAGTAATCTCTTCCTCTCTTCCATTCCTGACTGTCAGAGGCTTAGGGTTGCACTTTGAGGAAGAGAAATAGGTTAAAGCTTAGCCAGAATTGGACTAGCAGCCTTGGTCTACTTTATGTATTACCTATAATTGTTAATGCTAGTTCATCTCCTCTGGCATTACCACTGTAGGTCCTACAGTGTGTGCTCCCAGAGCTATCTCATTTAAACCTAATCAGAGCAGGTCTAAAGAAGAGAGTCTAGACTTGTGTACACTAGCGTTCCCAATCTTACTAATATTGGTGAAGAAGGACCATATTAGCAGCAGTGGGGTAAAAATTATATAACACATCCTCAGTTTTTGCAAAGCCATAGCGCAGATGTGGTCAGCTATGTTCCATTGACTTCAACAACTTGCAGGATTGGGGGCCACTCAATGAGTGCTCCCACTCATGCTCCAGATAATGTATAAATACATCTCCTCCCCTTGTATTGATAAATGCCTAGTGCTCCTCTGATGGGATTTTGATCTCTTTACTCATGCTTCAGATATGTCAAACATAAGTGATATGCATGATTATAGGAAGGGAAGAAGCCTGCCTTTTTGTGAACATTTATGAGCCAATAATAAAGGAGAGCTGGGAGTAGACCTTGCTAATCATACAATTAGCATTATTGTTGGCATGGAAGAATTCAAAGGAGATAATGCAAGGGGCATATTACATGCTCAGTAAATACCAGAGCTTCTGACACCTTATGGGAAATGTTGAAAAACATTCCACTTAGAAACCATTCTCTGGAAATATAACAATTTTGGGGATTACTCCTCAATTTTATTACCAGGGTCATGTGAATAAAAGATGGTTGTTTTTTGTGACAAGGACCTTTTCTACCGCTGATCAATTTACAACTGAATTCAAAATCCCTTTTTAGTTGATCAACATAGAAGTAATAGAAATGTAGGACAGGAAGGGGCCTTAAGAGGTCATTTAGTGCACACACCCCCTCAAAACAAGGCAGGATTAAATATACCTAGGCCATCCCTGATAGATGTTTATCTAACCTGTGCCTAAAACCTCCAGTGACAGGGATTCCACAGCCTCCTCCGGTAACCTGTCCCAGTACTTAACTACCCGTATAGTAAGAAAGTTTTTTCCTACTAGCTAACCTAAATCTCCTTTGCTGCATACTAAGCCAATTGCTTCTTGCCCTATCTTCAGTGGACATGGAGAACAATTCATTACAGTCCTCTTTTATAGTAACCCTTTTACTCGTTTGAAGGCTCTGAGGACATCTAGAAAAGCACACAGCTGTGAGGCTAAAAACAGAACAATATGAGTCAGACATCATAGAGTGACCTTGATTCGCACATGGAACACCCATTAACATGAGCTGATGTTCCAAATATAATATATGGCCTGCCCTATTGCTTAAGGTGTGGCCCAAGCAGTACGGACTAAAGAAACAAAAGGGCCAATTCTAACTTCTATCCTGGTCACTATGTGCTATTGTGGTGGTGTAAAAGGATTATGAAGGGGATAGAAATGGCCTCTCGGCAATATGCCCTGCATAAGGGGGGGCACCGCACTGTCTACAATTGCTCTATATTGCCTCCTTCATCCAATCAAAGCAACCCATATAGGGAGCATACTGTGGAGGGGGCATGACCAGAGCATGCTGCACTCTGGCTATTCTTGACTGAAGCAGAGTGCATGTTAGGGTATGTCTACACTACAGTGTAAGCCTAGATTTTGAACTCAGGATCAAGCCTCAGGCTCAAGCCATCTCCATGTAAACTGTGCTAAACTAGCTCTCACATGCAGAGTCCCAGGATCCCAAGGAGGTTGAGGATCCAAGACTGAGGTAAGCCAGGACTCAGCATTCAAGCCCATTGCTTTGCAGTGAAGATGCAGCCTGACTGGATTTATGCTCAAAGTTTCCCCCAATCCCACAGGCCAACTTTCTTTGTCCTCTAGTCTAGACAGAGAAGTTTGGTGAATTGTCAAGTTTTTCTGCACCAAGAACAAAGGGCTAGCATGGCCATATTTTGGGAGGGCACTAGAAGTCTGAGATATGCATGGCAGGGCTTGGGCCCGCATAATGCACTGTAGATGCTGGAGGCCTAGGCTGGGACCCAGGATTCAACAGTTCCTAACCTGGGGTTACAAATGTGTGTAGACAGTCAAGCCCTAGGTTAACAAAACCTGGGTCTATGAACTCAAGTTCTGCTAACCCTGGGCTTACATTACAGTGTAGACATACCCTTAGAGTGTTCTGGGACGGACACTGTGGGGCTGGGTAAACCTACAGCTGGCTTGAGAATATGGAAGGCACAAAGATGGCTTTAAAGTCTTCTGACTCACTTCTAACAGAAAAACAACCCAACCAACCCAAGAACAAAACCCCTGCCAAGAACAAAACCCCTGCCAAAACAATTCTTCGCCCTGGCACAGGATGAGAGAACATATGACAGATATTTGTCATGTTGCTTACTGCTCTATTGGAAAGCATTCAGGCTATGGCAACACTAAAGCTTACCCCTGCACCCATACAGTTGTGCCACTGTAGCACTGTTAGTGCAGACGCTCTCAGCCTACACTCTAACTAAGCTGACAGGAAAGAGCAATTCCATCGACTGAGGATACGTCTACACTACCCGCCAGATCGGCAGGTAGTGATCGATCTGTCAGGGATCAATACACTAGTGTAGACACGATAAATCGATCCCCGAGCACACTCCCTGTCGACTCTTGTACTCCATCTCTGCGAGAGGCGGAAGTGCAGTCGACAGAGGAGTGGCAGCAGTCGACTCATTGCCGTGTGGACAGCCAGGTAAGTCAACCTAAAATACTCCGACTTTAGCTATGCTATTCGCGTAGCTGAAGTTGCATATCTTAGGTCGCCCGCCCTTCCCCACAGTGTAGACAAGGCCTTAGTTACTCCAGCCCCCATGAGTAGTAGTAGCTATGTTGGTGGGAGAGCTTGTCCTGCTGATATAGTGCTGTCCACACTGGCACTTAGGTCAGTGTAACTTGTCACTCGGGGTGGGGTGGGGAAAGGGGAGGACTGCAAAATTTAATATTTATGCTTCTCCCTGAGATTCTAACACTGTATTATAGGAATTTGCTAATTGTTTATTTGGACTAAAATTCACATTAAGTAAAAACAAGACTTTCCTTCCCAAACCTAAGAATTTTAGAAGTATTTCCATGTTTTTGCTTTAAGATTCCAAAATGAAAGAGGTAACAAAGTCCTGTGGCACCTTAAAGACTAACTATAAAGTTTTGAAGCATAAGCTTTCGTGGGCTAATACCCACTTCGTCGGATGCAAGCAAATGAAAGAGATATTTCTAAACAGCTAAACATCCCCAATTGCTTGCAATTGCAACTGGAATCTAGCAGCACTCAGAACTAGGACGTACAAATTAAAATGAAGGCAACTTTATTCATAATCCAAACTAGTGAAATGCCAAAAAAGCCAGACATCATTAAGAGTGAAACATTTTAATTATTTCACACATTATTAGTAATAACATAAATTAGAATTAGTATGCTAACGTACATTTTTTTTCTTTTTCTTTCTTTCTGTGTGTATAAATGCATCTTACTTCTGTTCCATTCTATGCATCCAATGAAGTGAGCTATAGCCCACGAAAGCTTATGCTGAAATAAACTAGTTAGTCTCTAAGGTGCTACTAGTATTCCTCAGTTTCTTTACGGATACAGACTAACACGGCTGCTATTCTTGAACCTGTCATAAATAAGGTTGTGTTTGTTACCATATATACTTTTTAAGCTTACAATGTTCCTTCTAAGTTTTTGGAGCAATGTAATAAATATTTATAAAACTCTAATCATCATATGAAAGAGGAGAGAGTTTTATCCATCCATCCATCCATCCATCCATCATGTTAATACTATAATAGCAACTGAGGCCAGAATTTTCAAAAGTGGAATTTATTTTGGATACGCAACTTGAATCACTGTTACCCCAATACTGAGGCACTCAATATCAGTGGCCACTTTCTGCAAACATTTGCCCTTCTACCTAGGTTTAAGGTCTTTTTAGGTTAAAAGATGGATAGTTCCAGGATTCCTTTGGTTACCTTCAAACAAGAAATCTCCAATTACATTCCCAAAATGACATGAGCATTACAGCTTCAATGTGACTCACAATGAAATGAGGGGAGACAATCTGAAACCTGGTTCCAAATATTTTTATAGAATATTTTTCAGTTGCACTGTAAAGAATCTCTGATACTAGGATCTCAAACCATTTAAACCATGAATTTATTAAGACTTAACTAAACACATTTTAAAAAAAAACTTGAGGCAGACAAATTTTATTATATCTATTTTACAGCCAGGCAAACTAAGGCACAGAGAGATAAAGGGACTTTATCAAGGTCACACAGCAAATCAGTGGTTGAAAGAGGAATAGAATCCAGGATTCCTGACTTCAAGTCCTTTTCTTGTACTGCTGCATCACATTCCCTTTGATCAGTCAATAATGGGAGAAGAATGTGCCAATTTAGGCTCAGTTTGCATTTTAAGCCAAAAGGAAATGCAACACTGGGTCAAATAACAGTCTTTCAAGTGAAGTCGTTTGATTCAATACTGCAATTTTACAAGTGTACTCTGCCATCAGACCAAATTTCTTCATAGTTTTAGCAGCACTGGTATATAATTTGCATTTCATTTAGCACATCACTTGGTGCAATTTATGTATTGCTAACCTAAAGGGAAAAGTAAGTCACTTTAATCTGGAATGAGTTCTTCGTGCAATGCAATAATTAATAACTTAGCTTTCATTTAATGCTCATTTGTTCTGACGCATTTGACAATAAAGCCTCTTGAAAAATAATGGGTTAGTCTCATGCATAATGGCTTTATTTGCTGAAGGGCTGAATGAGTCCTGCTTTATGTTGTCTGTAAACCTGACTACATCAGGAATCCTGAAACCTGAATAATGTTTAGAAAATATTTGGGAAGCAAGCTGATTTAAAGCCACAGCACCACAGATAGTTTTAAATTGTATTTTATCCCAGAATGTTAAAAATTTCAAAATCATTTTCTCTTTTTTAAAAAGTTCTACCATTTCCCTAAAGAAGGCAAGGAATATTTGTAGCACCTTAGAGACTAACTAGTTTATTTCAGCATAAGCTTTCGTGGGCTATAGCTCATTTCATCGGATGATGAGCTATAGCCCACGAAAGCTTATGCTGAAATAAACTAGTTAGTCTCTAAGGTGCTACAAGTATTCCTCACTTTTTTTACGGATACAGACTAACAAGGCTGCTATTCTTGACCATTTCCCTGTATTTTAAAATATTTTAATGAATTTGATTATCAATTTATTTAATCATTTATTTTCTTTTTTTGAAACAAGAATTTCAAAAACATTGACTTTTTCGCTTTAATCACACAGTGGGATTTTAAAAAACTATTTTTCCATTTTTCTTACATGTTACTTTCTTAATTTCCAAAGCAGGAACTGATAGATAAACTCCAAAATATTTATAATCACATTTTTATTTTAAAAATATTAGATTACAATGTCCAGAACATTTAAAAAACAAAACTATTTGATGTTGAAAAACTGAAATCTTTCAACAAAAAATATTTCATTTGAAAAATTTCAACGAGCGCTATGCAGCACTTCTATGAAATGTGTGAGAACCTAGGCCCAGATTTAGGTGCCTAAATCCCATGGCATCATCTGTGGCAAATTGCTTGGTGTAATTTATGCCCTATTAACTTAAGGGAAAAAGAAAGGCCTGTCTCTTGAATCTGGAGTGACTTCTTTGGCCATGTCTACACTTAGCAGAGATGGACACTGCTGTGATCAGTGCAGTGTGTGTGTGTGTGGGGGGGGTCAATTTAGCAGGTCTGGTGAAGACCTACTAAATCAGGGATCTCAAACTCGAATCACCAGGAGGGCCACATGAGGACTAGTACATTAGCCCAAAGGTTGCATCACTGACAGCCCCCACCCCTGCTGCCCCTGTCCTGCCCTGCCCCCACTCCTCCTCTTTCATGAGGCCCCGCCCCTTCCCTGCATCTTCCCACCCCTTCCCTACCCCCATTCCAACCCCTTCCTCAAATCCCCTCCCTTGTCCCCCTTCTTCTCCACATCCTTCCCTGTGCACGTGACTCCCAGCTCCCCCCTCCCTCCTGGAAAGTGCTAAGCACTGCCAAACAGCCTTTTTGGCAGCAGGAAGCACCTGGAGGTAAGCAGAGGAGCAGGGACATGGTGCGCTGGGGGGAGAGGGAGCGGGGGCAGGGGAGCTTGGTGGGGTTCAGGAAATAACTCTGGTGGATGGGGACATGGGGAGCTTGGCGGGCCGCAGGAAATAACCCCACAGGCCACGTGTTTGAGACCCCAGCTCTTAATCAATGGCAGAGTGCTCTCCAATCGACACTCCATCGGAACAAGAAGAGCAAGGTAAGTCAATGGGAGAGTGTCTTCTGTCGACACAGCATGGTGTAGACGCCTCAGTAAATCGACCTAATCTACGTCGACTCCAGTTACATTATTCACATAGCTGGAGTTGTACAACTTAGGTCGACTTATCATGGTAGTGTAGACAAGGCCTCTGTTCCAGATAACCATTGAGAGTTAGGTGTCTGAATCCCTTTTAAAAACTATGCCCTTGCTCTAAGTGAGGTGGCCCAAGCTTCTGGAAACATCTAACAGAAACTCTGCATTCTCAGTAGCTTATTACACACATTTGGCTCATTACACTCATGGGAGTATACGAGTAACATGATATATAGGCTTACATCCTCCAACCATTAAGTAAGCTTGTTTTTCTGTGGAGCAATTAGAAGGATACACTTAAACAAATCCTTTAAGTAAACAATATGAGCATATGTGAAAAACAGTGACTATTAAGTGTTGCAACTTGTGGGTTTTTAGAGTGACAGATTATTTGTAATTATGGTTACATAAATAACACAAGAAAGTCAGGAATATTCATCAAGATATTCAGGGACGGTGGATTGTAGAGTCAAGGTCATGGTTTCATGGAAGAGGGCGATTTTCCATTCTTAATCTAATTTTGGACAATAACCCACCTCTAATGTTTTTTTGTGGGGGACCACTCCAGAACAAACTAAATCCCCTCCTCTGGGCCTAATGCAGTTGCTGGCTATTCAGTGCTGCCCCCGCTTCCTGAATCAACAGAGTTAGGATTAATAATCATTAATATACATAGTAGCTAATATGGTTCCACGAGCAAATACCTCACAATCTTACATTGTATAATTCCTGTCCTTCTCTGAACCACCCTTCTGTTGTCATTTCTTCCCGTGGATAGGAATTCATCCCTCCCTTTCTTTGTGCCAGGTTTATAGGGCAGGTGTAAGCCCTCCTCCCTCCAACTCACAGGAGGACCCCAATGCATTCTGGGGTGCATCAGAGATAGGCAGAGAGTGCATACTAAAAGGAGGCGGTGTCCCTATGCCCTGGCTATTCCCTAGCTCTGCAAGACCTGTAGGAGCTCTGGCAGCTGGGGTGTAATTTAAGGTAACCCTGCCTATGCTGGGGGCAAAACAGGCCCTTGGCAGCCACCGGAATCAAGGAAGCAAAAAGCTGCTTGCACTGACAGGTGACTTTGGCCACCTGTGCCATGATTAATATAGGGCCCAATCCTGGAACTTTTGGAGTGCTTCCTTGAAGGTGTTGCGCGCCCTCGATTTGGACTGGAGTCGAGCCGTACCATGCAGGATCAGGCCCTCAGCTGTTAAGACAAAAACAAAAAGAATTAGGGGGGAAATCTGCTCAGAAAAAAAATAAAGAAAAGCTTGAAAAATGGAAAGAAAATCAACCCCTTTACTATACCTCGTTAATCAATAATGTAGCCTTTTTCTGTAATTCTGTATGTTGCTTGCTTATTTGTCTTTTGTTCCAAAAAATATTCAAATGCCAATGTAACCCTCGTGTTCCTGTTAGAACTGCTACAGTGAAACATCTTTCAGTGTATCCATTATAAACTGTATTTTCTGGAGTTTATAACGCAATAGTAAAAATTTGCTCCAGGCTGAATCTTGGCATATTAAGTGTCATCACCAAGGTAATTGGCTTTCTTTAAACACCTTGGAGGGGAAAAAAAGATCTGAAGTTGCCAAAAGGCTATCATGTCCAAACATCTACACTTCCATGGGAGGCTTTCTTGGGTTTTGCTTTTGGTCTTTCTTTCTTTGTGTTTTCTTCTGCTGGTTGGGCAATTGAATAGAACCATCAAAAAAACAAAAAACCCAGGGAAGTTATTAACCCACAAGAATGTGCTCCAATTAACAACAGCGGCTCTGATTTAAACCACCAGAATGAGAGGATGCACATCTATGATACTTCATGCTCATTACACCCTGTTCTATCACAACAGGCATTTAACTCCTTTGGGATTGTGAGCGAAGCTTTGAGTAGAGATTGAATACAAATCCATCATTTATTTTTCAAAGCAACTAAACCTGACAACAGTGATATAACATATTTGCTTTCTCATTGATCTATAAAACCACTGAGGTTTAGGGATCTAGGGACAGATTTGCAAAGGGGTTTAGGCACCTAAAGATGCAGTTAAGCACTTTTGAAAATCCCACTACATCTACATTTTTGGGCATCTAAATGATTTAAAAAAAACTTGCCTCCAAATTTCAGTCTTTCCTCTGAAAGTGCTTGTCTTCTGTAGGGCTATGAGCTATTTATAGCAGTGTCAATTCTAGCCCTATTTTCTGTTTGCAAATAGTTCCAAAAAAGTTCATGACATCAACATGAGTTTTTGTAATTATTCAAAGAATGTTTACAGTTGGACATATTTTTAGGCTATAGGTTACTCTAAGATTATTTGCCATAACTATCACTTTGGCTATTGGACAGATGCAGTCTGAAATCTGAGAGGCTTTGGGCATGTAGATCACATGGTACGTTCCTGTTCCTGGATGAATGAACCTTTTGAAGAAGGAGATGTACAAATGATGAAGAATAACAATAGCAAAAAGGACGCCATCTACGGGTACATCTATGCTACCCGCCGGATTGGCGGGTAGTGTTCCATGTATCGGGGATCGGTTTATTGCGGCTCATCAAGACACGATAAACCGATCCCCAAATCAATGCCTGTACTCCACCTCAGCAGAAGGAGTAAGGGGAGTTGACGGGGGAGCAACCGCCGTCGACTTGCCACCATGAGGATGGCCAGATAAGTCAAATACCCAAACCTTCTCAGGTGTGAACCCTTGGTTCTTCAAACAACTAATTTAATCTCATAACCAATGTGTCTCAAGAGTGGTGTGAACTCAGCATGTTTATTGGAACCAATATTACTGAATAATATTTTGTTTTATTTTGACTGGCTTTAATTGTCACCTTTCATGGCCATCCAGGGAATCTTTAGCCCCATTTCCCTATTTCATGCTAGTGTTTCATTTATCCCAGCTTTCCTGTTACATACTAGTGCATGAGTTACAAATGTCAGAGAGCACTATCAGTGTTAACAATTCTTCTAGTTCTATTATATAAATTGCCTTATCTTAGGTTTGCAGTGTTGTTGTTTTCAATTTTTTTTTATTTTATTATTTTTTCTTTTTGCAGCATTTGTTTCTTTGATAATATATTGGCCAATTTTTGACTGGCCTCATGTGAGTGCAGGACTGTGGATACTGTATCCCTGAGCAGGTGTCAGCCATAATCTAAAAGCAAGACCTAGTGAAATCTAGCACCAGTGTCATCACTTGATCCAATAAGAATCAAAGGAGCAAATATAGCTGCCATCTTGTCTTGCACCTGTCCATAGAGGTACAGAGGGTGGAGGGCATCAGCTCATGCTGCACTCCATTAAAGCACTGCACTGACATCTACTACTTTGGTTCCCCTGAACTAACCCAGCATTTCCCACTCTAGTCCAAAGTCCCTCCAGAGCCCTCTTCTTAATCTGGGCCATGTTTTAGCAGCCACAAGCTAGCCTGGTGCATTGCTCTGAATGCATTTTATACAGTTGTATGCCTTTTTCAGTTCCTAATAGACATAGTCCTCCTGGCTCAGGAATGAATCCCATATCAAAAATGTGCATAAGAAAACAATATACGTCTTTCCAGGAACTCCGCATACTTGAGTACACCCATCAACAGTCAGATACATTAACATGCATGGGTCAGCATTTCCGACAGCTAGACGGGAATATCTTTAAAACAGCACAGTATGCCAACACGTCGGCAAATGTCATTGCCTCACTGTCCACTTCTTTCTCCAAATCATTAAATATTGTTCATCCACAATTCTAACACCCGAGATAACCCCCATTTTTATCTGAGGGTTATATAGCACTTTGATTCCCATCACACAGTTTAAATCCATGATGATATTTCCCCCCTTATCTGACAGTGATTTCTCTTCTGTACTTATCCTTTATGGAGGGATGTTTCCAAAGTTTTTTTTAGATTCCAAATAAATTATGTCTTCCCTCAAATACAGGAAATGAACCTTCTCTCTACATGTCTGTGTATTATGGCTTATATTTGGATTTCCTGTAAAGAAATATTTGCAGCTAATATACATCCATCTGAGCAAGTAGCAAAAATTCCATCATAGTGACGATATGTCCATGCAAATAAAATTGGTGTCTGGGATGGTGGTTGTAGGGCTATTCAACACCCTGGCATGTTGCTGAGTCTGAACAAGTTGCTTAGCAGGTGTTCCTACTGCTGCCAAGAAGAATGGATGCTGAGGAGTCTTTCTGGCTCTCTCAAAAAAAGTCTTTCTGGCTGGGGGATGGAGAGAGAGAGAGAGAGAGAGAGAGAGAGAGAGAGAGAGAGAGAGAGAGAGAGAGAGAGAGAGAGAGAGAAAACTTGTGTGATTCTTTTGCAATCTAGAAGGTGATCAGATGGTACTGTAAGGAGCATTGGGTATGTGATACTAGATAGCTAGAGGTATAGGCAGGAAGGCTGGTCTTGTGGCTAAGACAGTAGAATGGGACTCAGGAGACCTGGGTTTCCAACTGAAGTTTAATCTACCAGAGTGATCTTAAGCAAGTCATGTAATCTTTCGGTGCCTCAGTTTACTATGTATAAAATGATGCAAATAAGACGTTTTCTTCCACCTTTGGTTCTGTCTATTTAGACTGTAAGCTATTTGAAGCAGGGAATGTCTCTAACTATGTGTTTGTACAACTTGGTCTAGTTTGGGACTTTTAGGTGCGATTGGAAAATATAAATAACTGGGTAACATAATAAATGGAGAAGCTGGGCAAAAACTCATGTCGCTTTTGTTGAAATTCTGAGCAAAACTTGACCACTGTACTAGACCAAACCCCAGGTGACTCATGGAGCTGAAAATCTATACAGGCCGTTTGTTCTGCCATTAGTCCTCAAATGCTTTTAAACAGCAGCAGCCCATGTTCAAAAGAGTTCTAATCCCCTACTTTCAAAAAGTAGAAAGAAAAAAACAATGTCTTCAATGTAAATTGATGCTTCTAATTCTTGGCATTAAGCTCTTCTTTTCTGGGAGATTATTTGACATTCTATTAGTGCTGCCAAGATGAATAATGCCAGATAAGGGCCCTCATCTCACGACACAGAGATCAACATTGCACCCTCGGAAAACATGACACATCTTGCAGGGACGCATCTCCCACCTTATTACATGGTTTGGAACTGGCTAGCTGTTGAGAATCCCCTCAGGCAGGTTCTCGCATCCTTTGTTGGGAGCAAGTTTTGACAACAGCAATGCTAATTGATTAAATGTTCTAATCAGAGATTACAGCTAAAAGAGAGATAACATTTTTATTTCATTGCATCTCTGAGAACCATTAGCCTCTAAGTATCACTTTAAGATAGCTGGATAGAGTTCCAGAACCAGTAGACTTTCATTTTTTACTGCATCCTCGAGGTCAAGTATTTAAAAAGCTTGCTTACCATTTACAAGACCTCTTTCTCTCTCCTTTGTTTTTAATCCTAGATAATAAATTCAGCTACCGTAACATGCTTTGAAACTCTTCTTGTTCTCCCCCATGTTTTTGTTATTCTAGTTACGTTAAAGGCAGATGGCATTAGTGGCAGGTGTTGAACACAGGAAACCATCTGAATGGGGTAAATTATCAGGGGTTCTCAGACTTTTGTACTGGTGACTCCTTTCACACAGCAAGCCTATGAGTACGACCCCTCCTATACATTAAAAACACCTTTTAATATATTTAACACTATTATAAATGCTGGAGGCAAAGTGGGGTTTGGGATGGCTGCTGACAGCTCACGACCCCCCCATGTAATAACCTCACAACTCCAACTGCATTCCCATTAGAGATGTACCATATTATGAGTGCTGTCCCCAAATAGGTAGCTAACACCTGCACTATGCTGCTTTGCAGGAGGCATTCTGTTATCAGACAGCACACCAGAGGTGGCTTTAGCTATACTACATATTTGGTCGATGAAAATTCTTGAGATCTTGTAAGAGTGGAATCCCCCAAGAACATGGTTGTGATCAACATTCTCTTGTGATTTCCCAGTTTTATTAGATCTGACATTATATGAGCCTTTGGCAGTGACAGTGAGTTGCAGAGTGTTGATATTACCCTGAAAAAGAACACACACCAAGAAAAAAAAAATAGCCATTTTTCTTTTCAATTTCCTCTTGACTCTCCCATTCCTCTGTCCTAACAGGCAACTGAGATCTGATTCTGTTCTAACTTGAGGCATGATCCAAAATTCATTGAAGTCAACTGAAACCTTTCTATTGACGTTAGTGGGCTCTTGGACCAGGTCCTTCCACCAGGGTCAATGAGAAGTAAGATCCCAGAAGTAAATGGGGTTACAGTGGTGTAAAACCACTGTAAGTGACAAGACAATTGGGAGTCTTTGGGAAGGAAAGATCTCACTCAGGGAAAAAAAGCCCTTCAAATTACTTTATAAACCTATTCAATGTTATTTTAAAGTGGAGAGGGGGTAAAGTTGGGGATGGTTGTGACTTTATTTTTTAAAATAAAAACCAAGGCTGTTGGCACTGGGGTCTTCTATTATCCATTTTCCCAAAGGTCAGCAAAATTCAGATAGATGGTTCTGGTTTTGTCCATTATTATTTGCAAAGGAAACTGAGAATGTTTTTATGGGTTTTGAGTTTGACACCACGAATAGAGTGTTTTTGATTTCACTGTCCAAGACAAACTGCAATGAATCCTTATAACTTTCTGCTTTCTTGTTCCTTCTGTTCTTTATCTAGTCATTACATGACACAGATAAGCAATTTCTAAAAATAGCATGTTTCTCTTAAGCACATCTCTGCAAACAGCTGTCTGTCAGGCAACTTATGGTCAAAACACTGTCAAGCCACCCTGTCCTCTTGCAAGGGGTTTTCTTTCAGTCTTCCTTGTTTTTCTTTCAGGAAAGAAAAATCTTGCATTTTTACCACTTCTGATTAATGTCCTACAGGGTCCCACTTGAAGACTTTCATTTTAGTGGTGCACAGCTCAGCCTTTACCTGGGGAAAATAAGGATAAGCTTGGAAGCTGCCTCCATACCATTTGTATGGAATATTTTCCAGGGTGAGCTAAGGTCAAATTTCTGTAACGTTATTGCACCAGTTCTGTCATCTCACATTTCATAAATCCTTGAAAATAAGCCTCTCAAAAGCAGGGATAAAGGGACATTTGGGAATGGAATAAAATCACAACCCAAACATGAACTCTAGTAATGGTTGGGAGTTAGGTTACCAGATCTTCAGTCTATTTAGAATGGCTTAGGGTTTGATCGGAACTGTTTGCTTAGCCCCGTTATGCATACAAGGTTTGAACTCATGGCCCCCTCCCTCATAAATAAACCGATGTCCGGGTTAGAGTTAGATGCCCATCTTTTCTTGAAATGACACCTACAACTTACATCCAAAAAAATCTCCAGGATGAGGGGGGTTATGGAACGTAAATCTACAAAAATAGTTTACTAATACTACGTTAAAAGCTCATGCCTGTGAAAGTCAACAGGGTGGATTAGGCAGCCTGCGTGTACAGTAGGGAGTTTTTTCCCCTCATTCTTTTTCTTTTTTAATTAGAACCAGATTTAGAACTGGGACTTTCCTGAACAATCAGCTCCAATAAACCTTTAATCTTGGTCACCCTTAGGAAAACGGAATGGGAAACCGGTATCTGTTAAGCAACTCACAGTTGAATGAGAGAAAGAAATGATAATAGGGGACAGGATACTGCATTAATCTTTTAGGAGAACTTATTATTCACTACTTTTGATAGTGCCATCAGTGTGCTAGGCCATTTTCAAATACAGAAGGCACACTCCTTGTCCTTAAGAGCTTCTGATCCAATCAGATAAATATCCAGACAGAGGCTGAAGGAAAAGGACCAACAAACATGACGCTGTAAAATGCTGATTGAAATAGTTTTCATCAAAAATAATTTTGATGAAAAATAGCTTTTGGTCAAAAATAAAAATTTTGATGGAAAAATTGAGATTTCCCAGGTTTTTTTGAAAAACAAAACAAAAAACAAGAGATTGGTCTGAAGGCGAGTGTCCATTTGAGTGGACGGTAGTGAGCTGAATAGTGTACATAGAACTGGATGAAATTTTTCCACGTATTGAGTTTTGTTTTTTTCAGTGAAATTCACCCCTATGCGAGGGCCGGCATGAAGCCTCTGTACCACATAACTCTCTCTTTGGGCTGGTCTTCACTGGGGGTGGGGGGAGGGGAATCAACTGAAGGTACGCAACTTCAGCTACGTGAATAACATAGCTGAAGTTGGCATATCTTCAGCCGACTTACCTGCCATCCTCATGGCGTCGGCGGTCTGAGGCCCGCTCCCCCATAGACTCCAGCTTGCGCCTTGCAACAAGCTGGAGTTACGGAGTCGACGGGGGCGCCGCGGGCGATCAATTTCTCATGTCTTAAGAAGACACGAGAAATCGATCGCTAAAAGATCGCTTGCTACCTGCCGATCTGGCGGGTAGTGAAGACGTACCCTAAGTTTCAGTGCTTTACCAGAGGTTAAGTTGTATGTTTGCCACAGCCATGATGTTCATCACAAAAACATCATTCATCTGATGAAGTGGGTCCTTGCCCACGAAAGCTTATGCTCCAAAATATCTGTTAGTCTATAAGGTGCTACAAGACTTTGTCACTAGTACAAAAACAGTGAGTTTTGGGGAGGAGGATGGTTGTTTTGTTTCCATTCACAAGGCGTGGTCTTTGTAACCCTGGCCTGTTTCCTACTACAGTCCATGAATTTTTACCAATCTTTATATATGTTCATTATAATGGAGTATGGGAGGTTGACCTATGTTTTTAAAATGCCTTTAAATAATTTAAATTGTAGACTAAAGGATATTTTGCTCACAATAATATGAACTTGACTTTGTTACTATTTATATACATACAAATTGTGCATTGATAAAGCCATGAATTTTCTCATCTTTTCCCATGACAACCAGCCTTCATCATAATTAATATTTATCTTCATTGTGTCATCTATGCCCATCCTCCTACTGTAGTTATTTTCTGTCTCTCATGATATCCTTTTGCCCCTACGTATACTAACCATGGACTAACCATGACCAATATCTCTTTTGTATTTCTGAAGGCAGCTATCATTTAAAACCATAAGGCTAAATCCTCAGCTGGTGGAATTCACTATGGCTCCACTGATGCCAATTTATGACAACTGAACATCAGACTTTAGTGTTGGCAATCACATTTTAAATATTCTGAATTAAATTGGGAACTGCCACCGAAATAAACTGATGATAAGCTGACACAGAAATCTCTAATGTGAAAGCTTCAGGCTTGTTGACATGGACACTAGAAGTCCAAATGAGGCACACATTAGCACCAGAACTGGCAATTAAATAAAGCTGGTTTTGGACCCAGCTTCAATCATTTCCACTTGGAATGCCCCCAAAGCCAATACAGAAAATAAGTTAATATGATTAGCTTGAAACAATTCAAGAAATTGGTTTGTTTATACATCTTGGCACAGCTTTTGACAAGTGTATAAGATTAATCAAAATAAATTTACTTTAGTGAATGGGTGCTTTACCATAGGTTAAGTTGTATGTTGTATGCTCAGCTTACTTAGCACTGAACTAGCATCTGACTTTAGTCAGAAGAAAAAAAGTTTCACTCCTGTAAAATAACTTGTGTTGTTACGGTGGTTAGTCAGAGAAAGAAAAGAGTGCAACAGGATAGTTTTCCACTTTCCTATTAGGTGCTTCTTAAATATTTCTGTAGAATATTGCATTAAATCAGACTTTTAATGTAAAATAAAGAACAATGAATTTTGCTCAATTTCCCTATATGAAACATTAATTCTTCACTTGTCCACTCAGCATTCATTGACCTGATAACTGCCCACTAAAACAGCACAAGTCAGTTGACTGTACAGAACTGAGCCTTTCTGGAAATGTGCTCATTACTAGATGTTGGTACTACTGGTATCATAGGATAGGCTACGCTATATTGCATTACAAAGCTCACTAAATATTGTTATTTCCATTTTACAGATGAGGTAGTTGAGGTACTGAGAGAAGAAGTGGTTTTCTCAAGGTTACATAATGACGGGGTGGCATAATCAAACTCAGATCTCATTTTTCTTGACTCCAGTCCTGTAGTCAGCTCATTAGACTATAGGGTTGACCTCTTTTATAGAGATGAAACAGTGAAACAGACACCCTTTACTATATACACCTCAAATATTTATCTCCTACTAGAACTAACCCCTCTTTTTGGGGAGGGAGGAGTGCAAAATACGTTGGTTAACTGTGTTTATCATTCATCCTTCGCTCTTCCATGCCCCAAAACAAAAGAACACCTGAAATACTATGGGAAAAGGCTCTATGCACAGTATTTCTGATCTGACCAGAAGCAGAAGTTATCAGCAATTTCATGTAAAAAGCTGTTTTTGAGAGATTTCCAGCTCAGTCTTTGTAGCAGGGCAGTGCCTCACCCCTGCAGTGCCTCCTGCTGGTTTGTCCAGGGAATTAGCTCTTGCAGCATCCCGAGGGCCCTCTGCAGGCTGATGTCCCGCTTGCTGCTGGCCCCGTGTACCTCCCGGACCCTGGTGCCCTCTTACCTAGGGTGCTGCTCCCCTGCAGTACCCCCACAGTCTCAGGATCTCCCCCTCCCAGGGAACCCTTCACCCCCTATCTCCACCTTGCCTCAGTCTAGGCAACTGCCAGTCACCACTTACCCAAATTCCCTGGGGCAGACTGCAGTATCATTGCCATTCATCACCGGCAAGGAGGGTTTGGCCTGCTGCTTCTACCTCTAGAGCCATGGGCTGCCCACTGCAACCCCAGTACCCTTTGTTAGGCCCCTCCCCTAGGCCCTGCAGCCTGGGGGTTGCCAGGCCAGAGCTTCCCCAGCTCCTCTTGCCCTGCCCCAGCCCTGCTTCACTCTAGGTACCTTGTCAAGCTCCCTGCAGCCAGGCCTGTCTGCCTCTGCAGCTAGAGGAGACACGCTTCTCCCTATTCTAAACTGAGCCCTTTTACCAGGGCTAGCTGGGCCTTAATTGAACCCGCCACAGCTGTGGCTGCTCTGCCCAATCAGCCTGGGAGCTGCTTTCCCCCAGCCACAGCCCTTTTCAGGGCTGTTTTAAACCCTTTTCCATGGGAGTGGGGCAGTTGCCCCACTACAGTCTTGAAGATCCAAGAGGTCTGGATGAACTTCCAAATTTATGGTAGTTCATCTTCACTGAACGTGAACTCCAAACCTTTTGCAGTTTTTTCATCACTAAGAAGCTTTAAAATGAATGAGCAAGGGCTTCCAATCCAATTTTGTAATAATATAGGCCTTTATTGGGGGGGGGGGGGGGGAAGGTTCCAGTTAGAACCTGTAGCATCTTCTTCAGTAGACCTTCATTTATATTTGCAGCTAGTGTTAAGGTTGCGTCAGCTATCAAGAGGTTTAGACTATTTGCTCCAGGATAAAATTTGACAGTATCTAGACAAAGAATTTTCTTTTATGAAATCGGACAGGGAGCGAGATTGTTGCCTTTTTTTTCTCTTGGGAGCTGTGTCTCTGTAATGAAATCTGGATTGGAACTAGAGCTAACTGCATTGGAGCTGGCATTTCTGTTTGGCCCATTGTAGCACTAAGCTAGGGTGACCAAGTTCAGAACTGGCTCAAGATCTTTACTAGAAGATCCTCCAAATTCGGAGGAGGGGGATTACGTTTTCTGATTTGTACCCACACCTGGTTGTCTTTTAGAGTAGCATTTTCTCATTTTGATGTGTAGTATATTGCAGGACACACAGTCTGAGAGCCTGGCTTGCATGCCCTCCAGAAGTCAGTAAGAGTTCTGCATGCAGATAACTTGCAGGATTGGAACTGGACAAACTAAATGGGAATATTCTCATCCTGTCGTTCTTTGTCTTTCAAATACCCCTTTAGTGTGTCACACTGTGGATCATTATTGTGGATGAAAATATCTCACTAATGAATCATCATCATTCTACAACATGCTGCTTTTGATCATTGAGCCTTAGAGGGTTTCAACAAGCAATTAGGAGATGGATGCAAAGATAGTTTGCATATTTGGTAGTTTGTTGTTTTATCTCATGCTCTTCTATCATCACTGAGATAACTCTCTTTTACTGTAGGTGGGAGGAACCTGAAAACTTTCACATCAGTCTCTCTGAATTTGCCTGATTCATTTAGGTAGACCTTCCAAGCTTTTCCAATACAGAGTTTGCACTCTGAATAGATCTCCAGAGGGTTCTTCTGAATTGTCATGCTCCTACAGGTCCTCTTCCCAATGAAAACCATCTTCACCAACAATTACTACGTCTTAGCAAACAGACCAAAGAGAGACATGATGTAAAAATTAAATGACTTAAAACTTTTTTTTTTTGGGGGGGGGGAGAGATAACACTTGGGTTTATATAAACTCATAGACAATCCTATAAGGCACTCAAGGAAGATTATAGGTTTGGGCAAAGCTAGAAAATTGCTGCCATTATATTGTTATTATTAACACCTTGTAATTAGCCCTAAAGAATCCTGAAATTCTCTCTCCTGATTTCCTTTTAATGAAGGAAAATTGCTGCCTTTGCAAGTTGGATGGCGCCCATTCTGATTAGCCATAAGTATATAGGACTATTATTTTGAAAATGTTTGTTGTCATGTGACTATTAACATTGTATGCAAGGTGGGAGGAGAGAGAGCGGAGTGCTCTTTTTTTCCTAGCGCTCACTTAAGTCATGGTCATCACTTTTAAGATCAAGAATGGAAGCCTTGTTATTGTGTCACAACCACAAACTAATGAATTCAGTAGGATGCTGTGGCAAGAACTGGTGACTGCCTTACCTGCTGATTGCATTACCTGATGGAATAATTGTTGGCTGGAGATGGTTTTATTATTGCTTTGATACTCACCCCCTTAGAATGAGATCATGCATGAGTTAGCACCCTAAGTATACTAAAAAAAATAAGTTTATTTGCATGTCCCAGAGCCTTCCTCATGCATTTGTTGCTTTCACAGGCAACGTCTTTCCAGTGAAATCATGCCAACATTAATAAAACATCCCTTCCATACTCTCCACTCCTTCCCTCCCACATGTTGTACATTTTCATTACCGTCTCTGGGAAAAACTGACATTAAAGAAAATTCGTCTGATCTTATCTGTAATTAATTTGTATTTTGATAATATAGAAGAATTTTTGCATGTAATGACTTACCTGTTCATTATTTTTCTCTTTTGAACTTCCGTGACCGCTTAACAATTCATGCCGGTGCAGAATTTATTATGACATTTTCTCCACCCACAATCCCGGGAGATTGAAGGTGTTGCCTCTCATACTTTGACAAATTGCTCCAAATAATGACTTTGTGCAAAATTAGTCATACATAATTGAGAAAATCTATATATGAATAGGAAAGTAACTCTAGATGAAGTTATTTTAATGTTTAAGTTTATAAAGGATTTTCCGTGCTGATGGAGAGCATTTATCCACCTATAACAATAACAAGAACCTGCCTCTTGCAGGATGAAGACCTGATCCAACTCCTACTGACATCACTGAATGCCTTTCCAGTTCTCTGGCCTGTGTTGTACTGCAGGTCAGACTAGATGGTCTCTTCTGGCCTTGGAATCTATAAATCAACTCCATTAGGAATGGGAAGGTCCTTGGGAAATTAACATCTGAGTTTGCAAATAAAGACTTATTGATCCCAAACATGCAAAATCATAAGTCAGCCCTAAGAATTCATCAGCTTGGCTTAAAACATTAGATTTAATAGTAATAATTAATAATACATTTTGGGTTCCTTTTAGTTGCCTTCTGGTTTCTGGGCCTTTAGGTTACACTCAGATCATGTTTTAAAGCTTGCTCTCCATCCATGAATATAAGAAACTTTTAATTGCAAGTGAAAGCAGAGCTTCCCATGCAGCCACTTGATTTCAGAAAACGGGGCTTTAAGAAAAACACCAAATACTGTGAGTCCCATGACAAAATCACAAGAGTCGGCAACACTGAAAACTAGTATAAGCCCATAAGGCACCCATAAGGCCCATAAGGCACCTGGCCAAACTTTATATCATACATACAAAATAAATATATCTTCTTGTGCCCCACAAAGTAATCCACTAGAACCCTGAAAGCACTATCCTCCTTCTGCCAAACAAGCCCTCCACTAGGCCCCAGCCTCTCTGCAAGTTGTTGTCATTGTTATACACGTAAAAATGGTTTCACTCTCTGTAGACATAGAATGAAAATATTCAGCATAAATCAAAATGGAGTAAAATAGGGATCAGTAAAACTTTCAACACTTAGGCCCCTGGTGACTCCAGTTAATGCAGGAGAGAAACTTATGCTAGCTCATGTTTCCAGCTTATGTTTAAGGCATTGTGTTACTACAGGTAAACTGTTGCACCAATGGGGGGAAAAGCCTTGGTAGGACATTTGGACATCTGATTTTTTCTTTGCTGACAATGGACCATGTTACCCCTTATGCAAAACAGACAGGAGAAGAAAAGAGGAAATTCTAGGTGTTCAAGTGGAAGGGAGAGGTAGCAATGAAACAGCAGCATTTTCTCAACGTATTGGCACCTCTAAACCCTCTGTGGCTTCTATCCAGGAGATATGATTCACCCCAATGAGGGGGTATGTGGCCAAGAGAGAAAAGGTGTTAGGGGCACAGCCCTTCTATAAGGCATATTCTCCTCTGAGAACACCACAGCTTATAATGTAATTTGTATTACAAGTTCTGCTTCTTGAGCAGAATTACACCCCCTGCACAGTTTTAATAGGCTGCGGCACAGCAACATTTTATAGGGTACTACCATTACTGTGGGAAGGGTGGTTTCAGGAGCAGTCTGGCTCCAGGGTGCAGTGGAGGAGGTCTCCGAATTCTGTGGCATTTCCGAAATGTCACTGGCATTTCCCATGGATCTCAGGTCTCCATGAAATTTGTAAATTACAGTCTACTTTCTTTGTACTGCTACCAGCCCAAAGGTTCCCTGGCATGGCAGCTGGTTGGCTGGTTAAAAATTGCACATTTCCAAAGAGCAGAGAGAGGAACATCTGACCAAGAATAGTTGCACCAGAACTTAAATACTTATCAAACTCTGGAAAGTTCTCTTTTATTCCATGGAAATGAGACAGCATGAATAGCAGCAGTGCAACCTTTCCCCACATCTCCTAGTCAATATGCATCAACCATGAACTGGAGACTTAATCATATGTGTGAGAGTCAATAAGACAAATTAATTCTTTGGCCTCTTTTCTGTGACTGACAACAAGATTGTCATATGCCAGGTTTGGTATCACCAGTTTTTTTCAAATGTGGACAACTATGAACATAGACTGAGATAACCAAAGCCCTACCACTTTGTGTTCCACAGCCAGCCATTGCATAACCTTTTTGTTTGTTTGTGAAATCCCAGCTACTTTTTAAATTACAAATACTAAACTACATAGCATAATGAATTTTTCAGTTTCACGGCACACCATTAATTTCTGATATTTACTTGCTTCAAAACAAGTTACGGACCATGCGGTTGTTGATTACACAGAATGACGGAACAGTAGCTTCAGTATCATGATTAAGTGAAACCAAACAAGCTGTGAGCGCATATTCCAAATAACTCAGTGATTAAAGATCCTGCAGCAATTTGCTTCTGAGTCTCCCCTTACAGCTATGTGAGTCAGCTACACAGATCAAGGAGAGGAACCCCCCGCTCCCCCAAACAACGTCTATAAAGTTTGCAACAATTATTGTGCAATGACTAAAAGCTGCCACAGATACTGTAATCCTTCTGCATCCCTGGGTGAACAGCAAAAAGTGACCTTCAGTCATGTGGGGAGTGTTGTACTATGATAGTTCTAAGCATACAGCAGAAACTATGAACCAAGGGATTGCTCAGCCTGCTGAGTCTTTTTCTAATGTCTGAATACATTGTCTATTTACACACTGTGAGCAGGGAAATGTTGTGCACTGTATTTGTGCTGCTGGATTCTTTAGTATAACCTTGTTTTCATAGCCCCTGCATCCTTTAATTCCTGGCTCAGTTTAGACCTCATTCTTCTGCCTATCTTAGTGGCTTGCTGTAAGGCAGTGGTTCTCTTTCCATACCACGACTCCATATTACAACATAAAAACAACTTTGGTATCCTGCCTTCCATAGTTTGATGATCCTCATTCATCACGTCATAAAGAAAGGGAGGGAGGTTAAGATCCCCATACTGAGATCCCATGCTGTCAGGTGTCCTCCGGTAGTAGAGATGTCTAGAACTGAACTCAAGGTTCTTCTAAGCAAGATGCAAACCAGAGGTCCATATATGATAAACACCATCCTGGCCCTACACCCAATTGGAGATTTGAAGTTTGATTTATATCTGCTTCAGCCTGATTAGTCCTGAAATTTAAATTCCTTAGAATGGAAACTTTTTCAGTTATGGACTTGGCCTCCATTTCGGTCTCAGAAATACCCACTAGGCCAGGGATTGGCAACCTTTGACATGTAGCCCGCCAGGGTAAGGGCCCTGGGGGATCAGGCCAGTTTGTTTACCTGCCGTGTTAGCAGGTTTGGCCGATCACAGCTCCCACTGGCTGTGGTTCATCAGTCCAGGCCAATGTGGGCTGTGGAAAGTGTTACAGGCTGAGGGATGTGCTGGCCGCCACTCCCCATTGGCCTGGAGTGGCGAACCATAGCCAGTGGGAGCTGTGATTGGCTGAACCTGCGGATTTGGCAGGTAAAAAAACCAACCCAGTCCGCCAGGGGGGTTACCCTGGAGGGCTACATGCCAAAGGTTGCCGATCCCTGTACTAGGCTTTTGATGTCACTTAAATAATCATTCTGAATAATGAATAGGCCATACCCTGAGGTTTTGCATGTTCCTTGCTCAGGCACAAGTGCAATTGGTGTTTGCCTGTGCAAGGACTATATGACCACTGAGGCAGGAATACAGCTGATCAAATTCTTTAGCAAGGAAAAAAGTTCTTTTTTCTTTACTGGAAAAAAGTTAGCTTTTTTTTTTTCTCTTCTGATTGTGTACTGTGATTTTTACAAATTTGTTATTTTTTTTGCCAGTGTTTGGTGACTAAGAACTTTGGCATTTCCTGTTTGACTTATACTGGATCAGATCAGTCCAGAGACTGTGATTTTCAGACGTGACTATGTGACTTGAGAATCTAAATTGCAATGACTTTTCACCAGAGAAAGTTTCCTCCTAACCCCCATTAGTCAGCTGTTGGCTTATGCCCTGAAGCATGAAATCTTATCTCCTCCAACACGCTTGTTTATATTCTAAGCATTTATTATTATAACTGGCTATTCTTGTTATTGATACAAACATTTAATTCCTTTTTAAATCCTTATAAGCTTCTAGCTTCAATGATATCTTTGGCAATACATTCCACTCGCTAACTGTATGTTGTGTGCAAATGTGTTTCTTTTTTTATCGGAATAGAATTTATCTTCTTCCAGTTTCACAGGGTGTCTTCTGGTTTTAATTGTTTAATGTGTTTAACCAAATGCTAGCTAGTGCTTTGTTCACAAACTGACCACTGTTCCGCTGTTCATGTCATGTGACTGGTCACATGTGTCAGACAGAACAAGAAGAAACAGGAAATCAAGGGACACAGATACATCTGCTCAGTCTAGACTCAACTATAGCGGAAAATAAGAATTAACTAGGAGAGAAATAGGAACCCATGATGCAGAATCTGGGTGGTGCTGAAACAGGGTATTTCACCATTTCTTTTGTGTAAAATAAATATATAAACAACCCACTCTAAAATGCTGTAGGAGACCTCTGGAATTTTTCAAAAGGTTTCAGAGGCATCATAAAATCTTAAACACCTCTGGGTTCTTTCCTGTCTGACCACTGAGCAGTTCTATGGGTGGGTGGAGGGAAAGTCCCTTCCTGAGCCCTGCAATATACAGTAAGTCATATACAGTAATATACAGAAGCATGAGATTTGATTCCTTTTATTTTCAACTGCCTAACTACAAAAGTGGTCATTACATTTGCAGAGGAGAGTTTGTTTCCCTTAAGAAAAACAAATGCACACATTTTGCTTTCTGAGAAACACAAGGTTGGAGACTAGAGGTGGGCCAGGAACTTGGATAACGAGAGGATTAGTAGCAAAGGTTAAACTCATGTCAGACTGAAGATCAAGATGCAAAAGGAATGAGTGACTCCTACAAACTCTGTGAGCAATCCATTCTTAAAATGCCTCCTCCTTTTTAAATCTAAGAAATTAAGTTCAATGTTTGTTTTAGCTAAAGAACTTTCTCATTTTCCTTCTACAGAGACAAGGCACAGAAGAGAGGGTGTTCAGAGGCTGACATCTAGAAGTTGGGTGAATGACTATCCTGACTTTGACTGTTAAATAAGCACCTTGAATTGGGTGTTTTACATTGCTGGACTGAAATAATAGAAACAAGAGATTACACACAAAAGATAACTGACAAAAAGCTTTCATTCTTCATTTGGTAAAACTCAATAAAACCAAGTATGTTTAATTTCTTCTCTTTTCTTTCTCTCTTTTATTTTGGGCATCTTTTTTTCTGAATCACCAAAGAGCTAAACTACACAACAAGGAAAATAAGGAACATAAACAATTTCAGCTGAAAACACAAAGCTACAATTTGAATTATTGGTGTACAATTGACCATCTAGGTAAAATAAAAACAAAAAACCAACCAACCAAACAACAAAAAACAAGGAACTCCAACAACTTTAAAATAAAAAGTATTGAAAACAAAGTCATTCTCACAATAATCTAGACAAATCAATGACACTGTAACACTGTGTTGAATGTGCCTCGTCGGGTGGAGAGTGAGAGCTTGTGGGGTCCACTTGTTCAAGAAGAAGCTTGAAGAAGGGAAAGGTGGTGTTTCTCTTGGGGCGGGACACAACATTTAGTGTTAGGCATCAGCTCAGTGCAAACTAAACCTCCCATGTACACAAGCCCATAATATTTTACATCTCACATTTATAACGCTTGATTCCAAAGAATTTCCAGAGTGCTTTAAAGACTATAGACTAAATTCTGCTCAAACTTACACCAATGCTAATTCAGAATAACTGTAATGTACTGCCTTTTGTGTGTTTGGATATATGTGTCTGATGGCCCCTGGCAATTGACCCACAAAGGGGAAAAAGGGGGTTGCTAACTATGGGAGATCTTCTTTAACTCGAGTGGCTGAGGCCTGTACTACTACAGCAGAAGGGAACAGGGTTTAGCATTTACCAGACGTATGTGGGTGTCTACTGTTTGCACAAATATGAATTCTTTATGCAATTCTGTTCATTTCATTTGAATTACTCCAATTTTTTTACACTGTTGCCACATAATAGTCTTTGGCCTTGTATATACAATATGCAGGAATCATGCCGCCCATTTATGTAATGCACTGAGCTCTGGGGTGTTACGTGCCTCCCCTTTAACATTGTATAATACTCTATTCTAACATTGTAGAATAATCTTAGTACTATATGTAACTGAAACCGCAAGGAGAATTTAGGCAGAATGTAATTACCCCAGGGCTGCTACTATTTTTCTTAGAGAAGCATCATGTGATTTTTGATGACCACAAGAGGTCCGACCTTGGTTTTATATCTCATGCAAATAAGAGCATTTCCATCAATACAGTGCATTCCCCATGTCAGGACAATTGATCAACACTGAATTCCTTCCAGTGGCAATTCTCACTAGGGGCCTGAATCAAAGTCCACTGTAGTCAGTGGCTGGAGTCTTTCATGGGCTTTCGGTCAAACCCTGGTTCTTTTGCTTAAGGAAAGGCTATCATGCCCTGTGGCAGAGGCAACAGTTTTGACTACAGATGTTTTGGCTTTCATGTACCCCTTTCCCAACTAAAGAGCAATGAATAACTGGGTGAGGAGAAAGGAATGCAAGTGTCCTTGGTTTTGCTTGTAGTTAGAGGACATTTTGTAGGTAACATTGCATAGATACCTTCAAGCTGTTGTGTTTTTTATGAGTGTGATGGCTGAGGAAGTACGTAGACACTTCACCCCACGCCTTTCCTCCGGGTGGTATGTCCTTTGGAGAGGCAGCGTGTCAAACAGCAAGATGTGACATTCGCAGCCATGGGGTGTATCACAAGATAATCTATCTGCCTGGGAAATCTGAAAAAAGAATGCACTAACAAGTGCCTCAGGAAAAGAGATTGAGAGATTTAAACCATTAAATAAGCCAAGGGAGAGGAAAATATTTGCAGAGCATGTTTTGCTTTCAGAGATCTTGGCTATTTTTGTGAATAATAACTTCACAAGGTACCCCATCAGACATGCAAAAAACTGCTTTCACCTTATAAAAAATATCCTATTTACAAACTTGTAATTCTTCATGTGTGTGTTCTACTAAACCAAATGCTTCTGATTTTTAAAATTAATTAAGAAAAAATCTGTACATGATAGAAGATGAGCTTCATTGCGAACCAGACCAACCCTCAACAGAAACACTTCCATAACAACTCAGAACTGGGTCAGATTCGCAGTTCGTGTCAATTGACATAGCTCAATTGAAATGAATGGATTTGCATCATTTACAATTTACACCAGCTGAGAATCTGGCCTGGTACGTATAGTTGAGCAATTGTGACTAATCATACAAAACCAAATCAGCTTCAATGTCAATGTATTATAGGTTCTTTGGGCTGATTCCCCACTCCATCCAAGGTTTATTCTGCCACGCCCCTGCCGTGCCCCACCTGGAACACCACCGATGTGGCCACTCCATCCCCTTGCACCAGGGGTTGTGGTGGTAGCTGGCACATGAGCAACCCTTGCCAGATCTCTTTCAGCAGAGTTTCCCCTCATGGAGGGAATTATCCAGTGACCTTCTCCAGCCACTTTAAGGCTACTCTGACATCACTTATGTAGCAGAACGTGGCCTTTGCAGACCAGAAAGAAGCTGGTCCTTAGCCTTTAAAACAATTCAAGACTATTAATAAGTGATAATGTATTTTTAAAAGAGAAGGTGCTAGCAATCTGATAGAAGTTTAAAAAAAACAACCCATAATATTTCAGGCCAGAAGAGTAGGAATTAAATAATCCTACATTGCTAATAATCAGAGAGGTAGCCGTGTTAGTCTGGAATAGCAGAGGTAACAAAGAGTCCTGTGGCACCTTAAAGACTAACTAAAGTATTGAAGCATCCAACAAAGTGGGTATTAGCCCACGAAAGCTTATGCTTCAATACCTTAGTTAGCCTTTAAGGTGCCACAGGACTCTGTTACCTCTACATTGCTAATGTAATGCTAATGCTAATGTAGCACCAGTTGAATGTATTTCATGTCTTTTGCTGTTGTTCCAAATAAAAAGTTACCATTTGAAAAATGGTTAGAAAGCTCAAGATAAGAGCCATCTGTGGCATAAGCAGGATCAGATTTGCAGATTACATCTCCAGCCTGTGGATCAATGGGACAGTACAGGCAGAGTCTCTTAAAACACCTCAGCTGTATTAGGACTTGTCAAAAAAGATGGGCCAAACAGGCTTTGTGTGGTTGTTTTTTTTTAAAGACAACTCCAAACCTTGAGGGCTCCCTTTGGGAGTCCTGTAGTTCAAAGACTACATTCCAATCCTGCATGGTGTTAAGTGCCTCAACGCCCATAGACTCCAGTGAGACACTTGGCACTTCTCAGCATTACGTGCCTACTAAAGCCCACAAAACTGGGGAAAAGAGAGACAGAGAGGTTGAGAAACTCTGCTGCAAAGCTTTTGAGTTTTCAGATCCCCCTCTGACAATTCTCAGTCCTGGGAAATGCAGCACACTGTCATAGTACATTGGCACACCCATATCCCATCCCAGTTGGCTACTCAGAGGCTCACGGAAATTAACTGAATTTTTTCAAAACTCAAAAATAAAAAACAAAGGTTTAACTGAAGGTTTGTGCTGGATCTCATTTCATCCTTGCCCAGCCCTAAATTTGGATGAGGAATCAAGTGTGTATTCATTGTTTCCTCTCTCAACCTTCCAAACTAACAAGTCATTTCTTTGTTTTTCCCCACTCCACTGGAAAATTTTTCACAGTATTTGGTCTAACATGTACAAATATGAAAGTATCAATTATAGGATTACGGCATTTATTAGTCAGGTACATTGTTACAGTTCCTTAATGCCTTTAGCAAAGAAAAAAGCGGGGGAGGGGAGCATTCGGAAAGCCTCTTTGCTATTGATCTTTGACTCCATCTTAAGTGAGCCACGAAGCCAAAATTTCACCTCTGATGTCATTTTGTATTTCTCAGATTTTTTTAAAATGTAATTCTCCCCCTCTCCCCCCATTACTTGAAACTCCAAGGCAGTGGTTAGGTTATCAAATGTATTGATGGATAAGGAGAGTGATTTTGTTGTCACCAATCATTTGAAAAGCTCAGACTATATTTTCTGCGTAACCTACAAAGGAACTGTGTATACTGGTAGTTTTGTCAAAGTAAGTCATACAACCAATCATAGAAACACAGGGCCTCAAGGAACCTCAAGAGGTCATCTAGTTCTAGTCCAAAAAGCTTCAATCAAGATTATTACAGAGACATTTTAAAGGTTTGAAGGCTTTGTTCAGGCATAGGGAGATTTACCGGCCAAATTCTTATGGAACCTCAAAAATACACGTGAAAAACTCCAGTCACTTTATGCTTCATTGCTGGAGTTCTGACTTGGGACAACAGGTCTCATGACAGGATTTTCAGAATCCTGACACCAACAACTTTGGTTTGGAGACCCTGCCAACCTTATGAAGATTGGCAGGGCTGGGTGAATCATTTGTGATACAAAATAAATGAATAATTATTTTTGCATCTTTTCTTGTCCATGATTTGTCTGTAAGTAGAGAGTGATTTTCTCAAATTTGTTAGTCAGAATTGTTGGACATTTTTGGTCTATAGATCGCTCATCAGCGGTTTATTGCAAATATTTGATTTTTGGTTAGTTTTCACTGGATACACAGTCACATGGTATGATAATGCTTAAGGTGTCTATAATCCTAATTCCTGTAATCAGGCTTCTGGTGCAAATATTTATGATTATAAAGTTAATGGAGCCAGATTGCCCCCTGCACTCAGCATTCACTGGTCAGAACCAGAAGTGGGGTGGGAACATAGAAGATCCAACTGCAACTTCCCGAGTCTGTTGCTGGTTCTTTGCCAGATTCAGACTCAGCCTCAGCATAGTTTTAGAGTCACTGAAGTGACCAGTGTGCCAGCCAAGAATATTAAGCATATTAATATTTGTTTCAGCCATTTCACCCTGCATGAAACCTTTACACGGGGAGATGAAGAGATACTGGAGCAGAAATCCACAGCCAGAGATGTCTGGCTGCTTTCCAGCCCCATTGAACTACCAAAGTAGCACAAAGGGCTTGGATCCCAGCTAAGAATTTGGCCCAGTCTTTGCTTTCCATGAATATCCTTTAATAGTCGATTACCATGGCTATTTCCATGAATCTTCCTACCAAATAAACTTGTAGTTTAGCATATTCACAGGAAGCTAACATAAAAATCAAACACAAACTCTGTGAAGAGAGTCAAAGCAAATTCTTTTCTTAAAAAAGTGAACAAACACTCAGAAATAATTTCTTGGTATTTACCCAGCTCTCCGGATTAGTGACCCTTACCATGCATGCTCACAATGGTTTAAAAATCTCTCTCTTTGACCAGCTAGGCAGCCATGGCGGGTTAGTTTGTGAAGCCATATTTAGGGTGAAAATCTCTGAGGTGCCTTACACCTCAAGCTACTACTGTTCTGCTCCATTTAGGGAGAACCTTCCCTTTCAGCCTCTGTTCCTTAGATAGTTTCTGAGGCTGGGAGCTGTCAGCCGCAAAAGATACCTGGATGAAAACCAAAACAAAACTTCTATGGTAATAGGACATGCTTTGTGAATTGCAAGGTGTCCAATAAGCCCTTATAAAAATACTACAGTATTCCTCACTATTGCCTCCAGTTACCTCGTCAGCTGAGAAAAACTGCCACACAGTTAGTGTGTGTGTGTGTGTGTGAGTGTGTAAAAAGAATATTTCTGGACCAAATTCTGCCATCATGCAGCTCCCATTGAAGCAGCTGCCCCTTCTAGAAGTTTACTGGGTAAAGAGGAGCTGGGTGGCTATGCGTGGTCACAGCTGAAATTAGTCAAATTTTTACATAAGGCTAATTGAGTTCTTCCTATTTTTTTGGACAGTTGATTGCTCCTCAGTGCATAAAGATGAAGACCATGACGGCCATATGCTATTGCCATTTCTGTATTAATTTAATTTCAGGGCTCACTAAGGTATTCTGCACTACAGAGCATTCCTCATCCGTTGAAATGGTCATCAAAACATTTGGCTATGTTATTATCCTGACAGCGTGGTTGAGGAGGTTTTTAAACCTGACCAGCTGTTTCAGCACCCCCTATAAATCTCTTGCCATGACCTAGTCGTGCATTTTTCATTTCTTTTGTGTCTATTTGCTGTTTGACACCGGAGCCTGTGCTGTAACTGCTCATTTAATACCAGACAGTGTAATACCCTTGCAGCCTGGCATGATTGTCAGGTTGATTTCATTAGTACGATAAGATGCATAGGCTCCTTTTTATCTCCTGTATTCTCCTTCTCTCTCTCCCTTTCTCTGTAATTTGGGTCTTTAAAGTCCCTGCTGTCTCCTGATCTACAGATAATTGTTTACTGTAATACTAGCCAGGAAAAGAGCTGATAAACTCCAGATGTATCCAGGTCGTCAAATTCACTTTCCTTGCTCTATGCCCATGGCTATGGACCTCAGATAACATTTTGCTGCTGTCTGGGGTCCCCTAAACCTGCTAATAAAAAGGGACTATTTAAGATAGACAGTGATTGCACGTTATAAGATCTGGGTGGGTTGTTGGGTTTTATTTTCTGTTTTGCTCTTTTTACAAGCTTCTTACTTTCCCCTGTTCTTTTCTTGTTCCCTGGCTGTATTTCGCCCTGCACTGTATTCTTTGAAGTCCTAATCATGCTTTCTAGTGACAGGAGCCAGGACGCTACATGTTAACCCCCATAGATCAAGGAGATGGGACTTTAAAAAAAAAAAAAAAGAGTATTAACACAATTAGCTTTTTCTGTCTAGCACAAGCTTGTTCCATTGAGATCTTTCCCATCCTCTAAAACTGAACTTTCAGATGGACCAACTGCAATGGATAAAATAAAAACCTGAGTCTTCACCTAAAACTTCTACTCAACATGAAGCAAGATTTTTCACAGGCTCAATAATAGCCACAAAAACACTAACCCGGGTACCTATCCTTGTAACAAAGCCTGATGCCAATTCCGTCCTCATATCCATTCAACTTACACCATCATAGGACCTAATCATATCAGCCATACCATCAGAGGCTCATTCACCTGCACATCAACCAATGTGATATATGCCATTATGTGCCAGCAATGCCCCTCTGCTATGTATACTGTTCAAACCGGCCAGTCTCTACGCAAAAGAATAAATGGACACAAATCTGACATCAGGAATCATAACATTCAAAAACCAGTAGCAGAACACTTCAATCTTCCTGGCCATTCCATTAAAGATTTGATGGTTTCAGTTTTGAAACAGAAAAACTTCCAAAACAGACTCCAACGAGAACCTGAGGAACTGGAATTAATTTTCAAATTGGACACTATTAACCAGGGGCTTAACAGAAGTTCAGATTGGTTCTCTCATTACAGTAATTAATTTCATTTCCTGAGTTACTGACAACAGATCTCCATTTCAAAAGGTGTATTTTTCTCCTAGTGATAATGGACCATCTACATTTAAGAGCCCTTTTAGAATTGGTATGCTAATGTACAATTTTTTTTCTTTTTCTTTCTGTGTGTATAAATGCATTTTACTTCTTTTTCATTCTATGCATCCGACGAAGTGAGCTATAGCTCACGAAAGCTTATGCTGAAATAAACTAGTTAGTCTCTAAGGTGCTACAAGTATTCCTCGCTTTCTTTACGGATACAGACTAACACGGCTGCTATTCTTGAACCTTTATTTTTTATATTCATCAACCTTGTTCATCTCTGAGCTTCTCATCTCCACCCAGAACTGGAAGGACAAGTGGAATAATAACACAGGGCAGATTGATCCTGCTGATATTTCTAATGTCATCCTAGATACCGGAACTATCATAAAACATTCTGCCTACGCTACTCCTTTGAACCAAGTGTGTAACCAGTTCATGACATGATTGGCTATAAATACGATTCGCGCCCACGCACATGGTTAATATTTGGTTAGTAATTATGGCCCTCTGGGATGGCACATGGAGATTTTCCTATAACTGGTTTGGCACAGAGCTTTTTGTCATGTATTCAGGATTACCTCACCATGTGACCAGCTTGGCTGGTTCTCCGCCCTTCAAAATTTGAGGTTGGACACCTACCCAAGGATACTTTGTTTTACATGGTTTTGGTGCCAGTGTAAGCGTACACTTTGAGCACACTAAAATCTGCCAAGGCAATGTGGGATAGCTGGCTAGATTCTCCCAGAATGGACTAATACAAACACAGGCAATGTCACTCTGGATCCACAAACATGGCTAACACATGGCTGTAGTGCAAGAAAAGCTGCTAAGTGCAGATACGTTACCCACATAGTTTTGTAACTGTGTCAAATGAGAGAGCCAGAAACTAGCTGCAAATATATGGTTGGGCTTTTAGTGTAGAAGGACCTTAAGCCTTTCCCCTCCCTCCCCCCACCCCGTGATTTCTAGTTCAATTTTGCAAAATCAACATCTCTGAGATAGAGATGGTATGGATCTGAACACCCTAGCACTTTGGAAGGGAATCAGAATTTGAACCTAAATCCAAATTTTGCAAGTGGGCCTAATATTTATATGTAACTCTTCCTTCAGACTAATGTGGTAGCGTTTCCCTGGTAATCACTTTTAATTGGGATTTGCTTCCTGACAAGAGCATATAACAGGGACATGGTGGAGTGAGTGGCTGGGTGAGGGGAATGGGGATGAGTCAGAAAGGCGTCCCTGAAACCAGCTTCCCCTGCCTGCGTTGCTTCCAATACCATCTCTGAAGATAACCCCTCCCCCCATGCATGAGAAGTGTTCGCTCCCCTCCCCCGTTCATGGAAATATAATTTATCTTGCTCCATGGCCAGCATAACTAGTAAGAGCAAGTACTCACAAAGTGTAAATTAACCAGTGACAATAAATTGTCAAATTGCCTCTGAGGCAGAAACAAATGAATAGCTTAGTTTATTAATCACATGCCACCTTCACCTTTGATGTCTTGATGTTCCAGTTTTGGTGCTCCATTAAGCAACACCGAACGACTGCTGCTGCAGCCGCCACTAAACCAGAAATGTTGTTGGCAGCACATTTCAGGACTTCAAAGGCAGTAAATTACCCTGAGATTGTTTCATTAAAGCGCCCTGCCCAGTGTGAAAAGCAATAACAGGAGAATCAAGATCAAAGCGTATCCATCTTTCTAGATTTGTTACATAGAAAATTACATGCTGAGGGTGTCTTTTTCACAAATCATGTCGCCTCCCATTCCAGTAAGAATGGTTCTAATTAGACCAGAAGCCTCCCTGGCTGCCCAGAGAGTTATGATTGTCATTAATATGGCATGCAAGCTTTACCTCTCCCCCTCCCCTTCTTCTGTAAAGCGAGCAATGCATGTGATGTGCCTCTGGAGCCTAATTAGAAACAATTACACTGATTAACTGGTTACAGGCAGTTCTCCACAGCGTCTCAAGAGGAACTTTGTCTGAGATATTTATTTAGTTATTTTGCTTATTCTTTCATTTCCCCCCCAAGCTGTCTGACTTGACAACACCCCACCCCTTTTACTTTTGCCCAAGGAGAAGCCTAAGCAAACTCCCTTGGAGACAGACTAGGGAGTGCACAGAGAAAGGGCTCCTGGCCAAACTCCTGCTACATCTCCTCCTTGCTGTGATGCATCAAGCAGCGGCCAGCAAAGGGGAAATGATCTCCAGTCCGATTTCTTTATGATTTACAGTGTCTTTGTCAGGCACTGAACTGTTGGCACTGGCTCCATTCTGCAAGCCTGTGGAATCTGCACAACACTGGAATATAATTATAACAGCGCAAGCAGTGAAGTAGCAAAGGCAGGCCCATCGCCTGCTGACCTGCCACTGTCCTGCGTAGCTGGGACTGTTTCAAATGTCAATCGGAGTGGTGTGCGATGCAGTGAATGTGGGATAGCCTTCCATGAGGCTTATGTAACTGTATCCTCCCTGTATCCTCTTACTTGATGTGTATGTGTATGAAGGAAGATAAAAGGAAAGACAGCGATGAGGTTAATCCCTCAAGATGCCTGCATCATCACATCCTCAGCCACTCCATTAAATTATTGCTGTAGATCTTGCCTTCCCGGATCCCTTTTCCCTGCAACTCCTGGCCGCATATGTGGTTTCTTAATATATATACTATAACTTCATTGAGCAGGATGTTGTCTTTTATACACAGTAATGCACCAGGCACTGCTATAGTTGTAATCAAGTTAATAGTAAATAAGAAAAGTCAGCAGAGCATCTAAGTAAATAATTCTCACATCAACTGAAACATTCAATGTGCTTCAGAGGAAAGTATAAAAGCACTTATGGAATAATTAACCCAGACAGAAAGTTTCTTCCTAATTCCATATCAGTTAGTGGTTGTATTATACCCTATGGCACAAGAGTTTACATCCCTTTCAACCTTTAGTTTGGTTTCCTCTTACCAATGTAACTTGGATATTCTTGTGATCCAAGTAAATGGCCAATCCTTTTCAGTTCTTGGCCTCAATAATATATTGTGGTAAGGAGTGTTACAGGCTAATTGTGGGTTATGAAGATCTCTCTGTTTATTGGTTTTAAAATGTTGCTTTTCGATTTCATGCCATGTTCCCTTATTCTTGCATTATGAGAGCTTAAATTGCAGTGTCAGATCTGCCTTCTCTGCACCATTCATTATTTTAGATACTTCTATTTAGTTCCCTCTCTAAAGTAAAGAGCTCCAATCATTTTCAATCTCCCTTTATACTTTTTCCTATATCTTTTTACAAGTAGTGTGGTCAGAACTAAACAATAGTCCAGGGGAAGATTTACCACTGAAGGTTTTCAATATTATTTTCTGCCTCCTTCCTTATGCACTCTTAATTTTGTTTATTTTAACCAATGCTGCATACTGAGCAGAGATTCCAGTAGAGCTGTGCATATGATACCCATGGTCTCTTCCCTAAATTGTTACAATGAAGTCCTTTGAAGTAAATGGAGTTACACGGGTTTATGTTGGGTACAAGTGAGAGCAGAAAGAGGCCCGATGTCTTTTTATTTGTTTAAATCACAGAAGAACATCCCTGCTGGCAATATGCTATTGGAACATTCCATTGGGACAAAACAACAGAGTCCCTCATCATCAGCCAATCAGTGTTCTTCATTGTCCAATGTTCCAAGAAAAGCAACTGACAACGCCCTTGAAAAAAATATGGCATGTTGAAATTTAGTTGAATTGGCATTGTTGTTTGGTTGGAAGGAAAATCATAGGGTCGTATTTACTGCTGACACAAAATGTGCAACTTCAGTGACATAATTCTTGAATTTGGCCTATGATTTGTAAAACACAAGTAGAGATGTGTGAACTATTCACAGCCAACAAACTATGCAGAACACGAATTCTTTCACATTTCAACATAATCTTGGAATGGAAAAAATATTTCACCATGTTTTCACTAGGAATGCGTTGACTTTTTTTTAAGCAAACTTTGGGTTCATTGAAAGTTGATGTCAAAATGTGAAGTTTAAAATGGAAATTTCCATATTTCTAATTTAAAAAAGACCTTTGGTTATGTTGCACCGACAAGTGAAATGTGAGGAGTACAAAATCACTGGGAAAGAAATAGCAAATATTTTCTTGCAACATGTAGCGGCATATTTTTCACCTGTTTTGCACAGCTCTAAATACAATCCCATGAATCCCATTCCATGGCCAAGAGATTGAGTGGAATGAGTGGCAGCTTACAATGATTTGTTAGACACTTTTGAAGTCATACTGTGCCTAATTTTATTGTAAAAGGAACATATGTAGCCATTGATCAAAATGTCTTCATCAGTTTGGAATTATGCCAGAGTTCAAGAGGGAGTCCCATTGCTTCTTGTGATGTAAGGTCAGAATAAATTAAACCAGGTCCCCTTATTTCTGACAGCTGGTTTTCAATGAGGGTCTTTATCTTAAAATTGGGTTGTTTTTTCAACCAGTTAACTACTCAACAAAACTATAAGCTCTATTGCATTGTGGAATATTATTTTCCAGGAAGTAGTAGAGCCCTATTTCTTGGTACACTGAAAGGTAGACAGGAAAAAGCTTGGTAACATGTATAGTAGAAAATCAGCCTACATTTGCAGGGAGATTAATTAGATCAGAGGTCATACATTTGTCACCTGCAGCCCCTTTTTGGCAGTCCTTAAAATAAAATATTTTGAGAACTAAACTGTGAATGCTTTTGTGATTGGTGGCGAACAATGGGAAGCTCTTTCTTTAATGAGACAGCCTGCACATGGACAAGTTTGGAAGACTACTGGTCTAGATGGCCTCATTAATAGATCTTTCTCCATCTCTGAACTTTATGAGTAGAACTTTCATTCTATTCTGACAATGATGTCAATTAGGAGTGACTCCACTGAAATCAATGGAGTTTCACTGGCATAAAACAAGAACGTAAATTATTCATGTTTATTACGGTGGCACAAAGGCTAACCAAAAATGAGACCTCATTGTGCTAAGCACTTTACAATCACATATCCCTGCCCTGAAGAGTTTACAACCTAAATAAACTAGCATGACTTGTGGTCTTTGTTCAAGACAGGTCTAGAACTGATGGCAGGAGAGAGTACTACATATCAGGATTGAAGGTCACTGTTAGATCTGTATATAGGGCCCAGGATTAGAATAACTGGTGTGTTACATACGGTGGTTGTGGAAGTATAGTTTAGCATACCTGTTTGTAGTGAAGTCTGAAGTGTGTTTGTCTGCACTGCCTCTTCTTGTAGTCATTGTTTTTTGTCCATTACGTTTCTCAACACAAAATTCACACATAAAATTTGAAAAATTATAGTAGTATGAATATTCAACCAGGATGAAAAAGACTGTTATAAGAGTATAATATTAGTGTAAACAGGTCAGAAATTTGGAAGTATATTCATGCATGTTACCTTCGTTCCCATTCCAGGGTATTCAAGGATTTGATAACTTGACTGATTTAATATTCTAAAACTGGAATCAATCTTTCTTTCTTGTCAGCCTTTATTTTCTCTCCTGATGCAAATTACACACACGTTTCTGCTTCCTATAGCCCATGTATATATTTCTATTGGCATCCATAAGAGTTCCCTCCATCCCTCACTTCAGAATTGAGTAGGAACTGACTAGTTAATTGAGGTTGCAATTCAATATTTAGTGAAGGAAACAAGTGCAATACATTAAAGTAAATTCAGCTACACTGTTCCTCAGTGTCTGATTACTAATGCAATGAGGATGATCAGATATTGTTTGGGAACTGAGATATGATGATTGGTTTTGATAACCTGAAATTAACAACTGAATTTATAGCTTGTAAATATTTCTTATGGTGAATTCTCACATCACTGGCATAAGCTCCTTTTCCTGTTCAGACCATATTTATGAATCCCAAACCAGTGATTTTATTCCCAGGATGTAAGACAAGAATCTCTCTTGTAACATAAACTGCATTTACTGAGAAGTCAATAAAACAGCACTCTCGGGCCCGTTATGTGGACTGAATTCGTTTTATGCGTCTGTGACAGTTAAATTTACCCACACTGACCTATTGGTTGGCTTTTACAACTACAAGCTCTTACATGCCCAAAAAGTCTACTTCAATGATTCTCTCTCTTTTTTCAAGAGGTAAAAGAACTCTTGGGTCATTTTTACCAGTGTGGTGTAAAAGCTCCTTATTCTGGTGTTGCAGGGTAATCTCGGGAGTCCTGTAGAAATGAGGCTCACACACAGTGGCTAGATGGAAAGTGGTGAGTTTATTGAAGGTCGCGGCATTACTGTGCGGGGGGCTCTGGTCAGCACAGCTGCAATATGGAGGCTTTGGCACATTTAAGCAATGCTCAGGGAAGAAGCCTGACACGCAAGGGTGTGTCAGCACAGAAATACTCATGCTCATTTACATTTTATACATAAACATATCTCATGAATAGCAAGCAGCAAGCACTTGATAATTACACGCTGTTCTGCACTTGTTGATTATACGCTGTCCTGCTTCAGTTTACTTGGTTAGTTTCACACAAGCTGAAATTCACACAGACGGGGTAAACAGCTCACACATCTGAGAAGCTGTTCTCAGACACACATACGAGATAACAGGAACACAAGGCCATTCTCATGCTAATAACCTTAATTATACGTTCCCTGAAGGCGACTTAGAAGCGTAACTGCGCTCCCTACCGATTGCCGTCACAATAATCTTCTGCTCACTACATCTGGTAATACAGAATCATAGGACTGGAAGGGACCTCCAGAGGTCTTCTAGTTCAGTCCCCTGCACTCAAGACAGAACTAAGTATTATCTAGACCATCCCTGACAGGTGGTTTTCTAACAATCTTAAAAATCTCCAGTGATGGAGATTCCACAACCTCCTTGGGCAATTTAGTCCAGTGTTTAACCACCCTGACAGTTTGAAAGTTTTTCTTAATGTCCAACCTAAACTGCCCAGTTGTTAATTTAAGCCCATTGCTTCTTGTCCTATCCTCAGAGGTTAAGGAGAATCATTTTCCTCCTTATCTCCTGGTAACAACTTTGTATGTACCTGAAAACTATTAACCTGACGCCACTCAGTCTTCTCTTCTCCAAACTAAACAAACCCAACTTTTTCAATCTTTCCTCACAGGTCATGTTTTCTAGGCCTTTAATCCTTTTTGCTGCTCTTATCTGGACTTTCTCCAATTTGTCCACATCTTTCCTGAAATATGGCACCAGAACTGGGCACAGACTCCAGTTGAGGCCTAATCAGCATGGAGTAGAGTGGAAGAATTATTTCTTGAGTCTGCCCAAATGCAGTATAACTGACCTTGGGGAGGATCATCCCAGTATAAGAGGCATCCCCTGATGGCATAGAGCCAATGTGATGGCTCTTTTGCCACTCCTCCCTTGGCATAACAGGGGGATGGAGGAATGGCTGAGATGCACGTGCACCACATCAGTCCCTAATTGTATTTTGTGCTCCTTATGTCCATTTACAGCAGGCATAAGTTAGCGCAAATTCTAATTGCTCCAGCACAACCTGGGGACTGGCTCTGCAAAGATCTGCAGCTGGATAAAGGGAAGTTGAACCTTACACACACACACTTTGGACCTGCACTCTCTATAGCACAGATACATCCTTTCACCCCAGCTCAGTTCAGATCACAAAATGGCAACAAACCTTCATGGAACCTGCGGTAAGTGTTAGGATGGGAGATATTTTTTTAAAGAATAAAAAAACCCTCTAACTCTTGGGCCCCAAACCTGAACATTTTGATACTATTAGCTTTTAAAACCCATGGAGAAGATATTTAAATGCTTATTCGATTTTGGATGCGGCCAGAATCAGAAGCATAAACACCAAAATACTCTATTAAACCACACTCCAATAACATTTCCAGTTCAGTAGAATCTGACACTCAGGAAATATAAAAGAAAGGCTGATCTTCTGAGAGTTTCAGGCTCATATTCAGTTCCTAGAACCCTCCGAACTGTATCAAATCCACTAACCTTGTACATTTTCCCCACCACTAGTGGGGAGATAACTGGGTTCCATTACACTAGAGAATGACTCTTACTCTTCTGAAAGGATGAGACACTACTGGTGAATGGGCTTCTCCAGCCACAAATGCAGGAGAGGGGACAGGTATAATAGGGGGTGGAGGGATATATCAAGTCATCAAACTGCTCCTCCAAGGAGACCTGCTACTATAGGTCAGAAATGGATGAAGATGAAGGATAATGGACCATGTAATTAGATGGGACAAACTGTCCCATCAAATTCCCATTGTAATACATATAGTTGATGGTGATGTCCTGAAATAAACATTCCTATATATTATAAGAGATTTGGTTTGTGATTTTTTCCAAGGAATGGGCAAATTTCTTATTTTTTCCAGTACAGGTTTGTCTAATTCCAACAGTTACCACCAAAAGCTCAAATTGATGCCCATATGAAAAAGCATTTTTTAAAATAATGAGCTTGGACTCAATGGAGTTATTCTGATTTACACCAACTGAAGATCTGTCCTTGAGTATTTTGCAACATTCATATTCAGAAAGGAAACCTCTATTTTTTTCTCTCCCTAAGGACATTGTCAAAAGCTAGTGTCAGCTCTTAAGTCCGGCTGTGTTGAATAGTTTCAGCAGAAAGCTAAATGACCATGGTACAGACAAAACAAACCCTGACAGGGAGGGACAGGATGAGATGGGAAAAGCTGCTCACTTCAATTTGTGGGTTAGAGAAGAGGGAATCCTCATGCAAATCACAAATCCAGAAGTTCCCATGCTGGAAGCAGTCAGGATTTTGATGCTCTAAGAAGCCCCCATCCAAGCAGGTTGGCCAATAGGTCAACATTGCAGAGAATGGTGATGACTGCACTACCACTTCAGTGCTTGTTTATAGCATATGCCCTGTCACAGTATCTCAGTGTGCATGTTCAAGACGGAAACACGGGAACACAGCAATAACTAGACAGAATCAGACCAATGGCCCATCTAGTCTAGTCTATTGTTTTCAATGGTGGCTAGTTCCAGATACATCAGAGGAAGGTGTTAAAAAACAAAAACCCTCTAATGGGTAATTATGTAACTTCCCCTTGGACATATTTTTCCATACTTTTAAGAATACTAGCCTCAGAAAGCAAGAGACTCCCTTATCTCTCCCCTACAACTAAATGACATACCAACCTCCTTGTCCTTCAGGAAAAAGGCTAAGAAAAAGGATAGACAACATTTGCACAGTGCAAGGTCTATCTTGAATGAATGCGGGAATTTAATTAAACAGCCGAGAGCCTTCCATTGAGAATGCCCAGTCCCCAGATACACACTCTGTGGCCTTAAAATTAGCTTGATCACTCCAACTGCTGGAGAGAGAAATGTAGCCAGCCCACTCATGGGCTCATTTCAAAGTAGGGTGACCAGATGTCCCAATCTTATAGGGACAGTCCCGATTTTGGGGTCTTTTTCTTATATAGGCTCCTATTGCCCCCCCACCTCCATCTCAATTTTTCACATTTGCTGTCTCATCACCCTATTTCAAAGCCAATAAAGGAAATATTCTGATACTGGCTGATAGTAATTTAAATTGTAATTTTAAGACTTCTATTTAAAAATAAATCATTCTCTCCACTTAATCATCTGAGTCAGCCAGGCCACCACAATAGAAGATGGGGAATGGACAAACTCAGGCAGGTAAAGTCGGCACCTTCCTCCTTCCCCTGAAGCTCCAATCAGATACCAATCAACCTGAATCTAGCTGCACTTCTGGGTTCCTGATGGGCCCACAAGTAGCAATATAGAGAGATAAAAAAGCTTTTCTACTGGTATTTCTACTCTGACTGAAAAGCAGGAAGAAGCCTAATCTCCTGAGATTCCCAGCACAAATAAACCAAGATGTTTGGGAACATTGGGCAAGTATCTAAAATTCTGGATGCTTATGTGAACTAAAACCTTTGGAAGTCCCACATTTTCTACAGTTTTTCCCCCATCAATTTCTCTTTTAAACATTATTATAGCATATTATAATTTGATTACATCTGTTTTGGGTCCTTAACTTTGAGTGAATGTGGTAATTTTTCTGGGGCCATAGAAAGAGTAAAAGGGAGTGTTGGCAAGTTGACTGAGTAGAAAGAATAGAGATGGTAAGTGAGCCTGCCCAAGTTTAAAGTGACTATCGTTGGTGGGTATCTTTTGTATTCATTTTTAAACTTTTTTTAGACTTGTACAAAAAACATAAATGTGGCAAACTGCAAGTATTACGTAAGAATTTACACTGGCTCACGGAAATGTCACATCCCTAATTGAGGTACAACTATTAAGCAATCATCTCATTATAAGGGAGGATTAAACATGGACTTATTTCTTCTTGAGAGTATACAGTGACATCTGGGACCACTCAATTCCTTGAGGGCCCTGATCCTGTTCTCCAGGCATAGTCAAAACATGTCAGTGGGATATTCTTTTCCAGATAAGTGGTATTTAGATGAAATCCTTAATGTTCAGTTAGTGACAGCAAGGCGCCGACAGTACAGCCCACAGAGAGACTATCTTGCTTTTTTTAAAATGTACCATAGTATTAATTTTTTTACTTAATTAACTACAGTTGTTATATTAAAATATACACATTGATCTGTAATTCTCCCCCCAACCCCAAGGGATCATGTGTAATAGAAGGGTTGTTTTTTTATTGCTGATGAGCACAAAGTCTGATATACTTACGGTATCAACAAATTAGCATAATAATGAAATGCATAATCTCTTGTGGCAAATATAAATCAAAGTCACAGAGACATGTGTGTGGCAGGACCAGTTTGCTAGCCAAAACAAAGTCTATGTGTATTATTCACATTCCTGAAGAATTTGAATATTAGAAGTAGTTTAGGATACAATGAAGCAAATTTCCAGACAAGATAAATACAGGCAGTAATATAATCTGAGAATAAAGAATAAAGCTACTGTTGGAATTTTAACACTAAAAAAATTACTGACTTACAGGAGGTCCGCCCAGTTGGAATTCTGGTTTTCACAGTCTCTTTGCTTGTCAAACTTAATATCAAGTAAAATAACCTAATTTGACTTGGCAAAGGCACATAGAATATGGGCTTGATATTTGTGACAGAGGCTTTTGAAGTTTCTTATAAACAGTGTTTTCTCTGCTTTAGCACAGAGTTGAATAATAAACAGCTTTTTTGCATTCCAAACCGGTTGCAGAAAGCTAAAAATCAGCACGCAACTCATCGGTTAGGAAAATCCTTCTGCTAGGCCACTCTGCCATGGAAGCACTTAAGCATGTGCTTAAGGTAGCCTTTTTTTAATTGGGCCTTACAGAGGCACCCAGTTGGAGTTTTCTGAATTTTGACTTCAGATGGGAAGTGTGATTCTGGTCTCTATCTTATTCATTTTTTCTCTCTCCTTAACACTCTCTGTATAGAGGTGAGATTTGGACATTGACCAAAAAAAACCCCATCTGCTTATTAGGAACTCAGAACAGACAGGGAACAAAACAGGACTACCCTCCACAAAGGGAACTAGACATAGAGTAAACTACCAGAGAAAAGGTTTGATGCTAAACAGAATTGCATGAATATGATCAAGAGATGCACAGATTTATCGCTGGGGGAGAAAAAAAAGATTAAGGGCTCTGGTGAAGCACGGTGTAGGTGGCTTAAGAATCAATCACAAAAGAAGCCTGGAAAGGGGCTGAGGGGAGGATGGCCATTCCTTTTCCTAAAACATCATGTGCTCATTTCCTAACCTTAAGCATCATGATGCATATTATGGGCCAATTTAGGCACTGGAAGAAGTGGCCAGCATTCCCATTGGCATCAATGAAAGCTGCAGTCACTGACTGCTGAATGTGTCTCTTTATTGGGTCAGATTGCACTAATAACAATAATATAAACAGATGACACAAGAAGTGTGGTGAGCTAATTTGCCATCAGTTAAAGGATTGAGTATTGGAGCATGTTTATATTATGAAAGGTGGCTGCTCTCCATCTCTCCCACCTAAAAATGATTATTTTCCTTGGTTTTTTTAAGCAGAAAAAAATGTGCTTTTTCTTGCCTTCTTTGTCTCTTCTGCTTCCAGTTAATAAATGGATCAGTGCCTAGTATGCTAGAATGAAAAGAAGCTCATGGTTTCCTTTTCAATCTCTCCTCTCCATGTTTAACTAGTTTGTTCACATACGTAATTTGCCAAATTCCTACAACTTTTTTTTCTACTGATAATTGATAGATTGTTCCTTCCTTCCCAATTTATTTTATTAGTTACATCAGGAAGTTTATTGGGGCTCTTTGTATGTAACTCAATAGGGCGGAGAACTCCACGCTTGTTTTCTGGCCTATGTAAATTAATACTGTCCAGAAGTCGAAAGGCAAAGATCAGCAGGTCTTAAAACTCGGAAGGTATCTGGTTACATGCCAGAGGCCTCCTCTTCAACTGAAATGACAGGAATCTGGGGCTCAAGGACTTCCTATTGCCTTTAACGAAGTTGAGTGGCTCTTGCTTACAGCCAGATATGATACGTAGGCACACTGCTAAATTTGTGTAAGAAATATTCCTGTTGATTGCAGTCTATTATTCCTCTCTTATGGTCCTCTTAGTTTCCCCATATTACCTGGCCATCTTAAGGACCAATCAATCACAAAGAATTATGTCCAAAAATAATAATTACTCATTAATAATGGCACTGATTTCTATGTGTCTACTAATGTGAGTAAGAATATGCAGGATCGACCCTGCACTTGGAACAGGGCTCTGATAGGATTCAGTCAATTCAGGCTTCCATTAATTTCATCATCATAGTCCATGAGGGTTCTACCAGGCACATCAAAGTTAGGAACTTCACCGGGTGCCATTGGCTCACTGAATCCAAATGTGTTCACTTGTGTCTGCTGCTTGACTCAAACTGGGATGATGCATAGTGTTTAGGTACTGTGAATGGCCCTTTTCAATTAATGCAAGTGGTAATATAAATATTTTTTACTAAGGAACAATAATACAGGTTATGAAATGAGAAGCATAGTACAGGAAGTTACCCACTCAAATGTGGGGGGGTGTACGCTACTAAGACGCAATAATTGCACTCTAACTTAAACATGGTGTAATGTAATAATATGTGCACATGTTTTGTTCCAGTAGCAGTCCTAATTATCACACTACTTAATACAGGAAATTGCCCATTGAACTACTCTACCAGAAACCTTTACAGACAGTTGTGCATGTCTTTGTTTATACAGTGAAATAAAAAACCCAGCAGACTGCTAGAAGTAAACCTTAAGAACTCTGTCACCCCTTTAATCCTCCCCTCCCCCATCAAAATCCCACATGTGTACAACATGAAACACAGCAACACAGAGAGACATCTTTACTACTCTAGCTCAAGTGAAGCAAGAACCTGGTTACAAAATCCGATGGCATTTGACAAGATGATGACTCAACCAGTTGGTCATAATATACTCAAAAAACAATTGAAAAGGTCTGGGTTACAATAACATTAACAAAAGGAAGTATGTCAACATTCAGTACATCATTTTCTATGTAAACATCTTGAAAATGCCTGGCTGTAAATCATCTGCAAATTGCTCCACCATGAGTTGTCACAATAATGTAGCGAGAAGCCTCTCATATTCCCTTAATTCTCAGCCAATTTGTGAAGTGAACTAAGCAAGATATTTATGAATTAGAATATTTTAATTTCTTGTGTCACATGAGTAACATATGCACCAATTGGTCTTTTTCTGTCATGGAAAAAATATAGTGTGTTTTTTAGTTCCCTCAAAATGGAATGAGACAGATTTTAAAAAAATAATAATGTTGTATAAAAAAGCATGGTTTGAATTTTTAACCTCTTATGATAATAATCCACTTTTCCCCTTCCTAATCTGCTACAAAAAATCTACCAATCAGCATGCAGCTTGTCAGATAGGCAAAACCACTGCAACAGAGGTACCTGATGAGGTTTTCTTAATTCAGATTTGAATGTGATTGATAGGATTCTGGTCTCTGTCTTCTTCAGATTTTAATTCTCCTTGACACATACTGTAGATATGGAACAGAGAAAATCTTGACACTCATAGAAAACCCACCTGTATATTAGGAAACATAGGTACCCATTTAGGAAAGCAGTTAAGCCAATTCTGGGCCAAAGAACGATCAGGGGACTCAGGCAGTCAGGGACGTTAGGCACAAGTTTCTTACAGTATCTGTCCTCTTGTTAAGTTTCTGCATTTACAAAAAAGTAGCAGGATTTAATGGGGCAAAATTGTTTTACAAGACTTAGTTGTGAGGGCCCTGAAATTCTTCCAAGCTATAACCAAGTGCTAAGTCAACAGTCAGACTCCCCAGGAGTAGGGGAAAATGTGAAGGTGTGAATAACAATTTTATACTCATAGTAAATCTAACCAAAGGAGAACCTGTCATATATTTACCTCAGAGCGCTGAAAATGTTGCATTCCTGGACAGATCATATCCTTCCTTGCTACTCCCATGTTTTCACAAAATTCTTCTTTCACCTTCACTGGCTGCTAATTCACTCAGGAATCAAAGGCAATAGTGGGGTCACATTTCCACACCATCTCAATTATAAAACTTCAAACATAACCCCCCCGGCCGCCAAGTCCTGGCAGTCTTGCAACTATTTATTGTTGGTTTTCAACCCTCTTCTTTGTCATCCCCCAGTCTGGTGGAACACTTAGCTCTCCAGAGGAATATTGATCTGGCTGATACCATACATTGTGTTAATTGAAGTTGAAGGTGTACCTCTTTCTTTGTCTTTGCTCCTTTCCAGGGCCCTTTTATTGATGCTATTAAGCCTAAGGACAATAGTACCTGTAACAGATGAAACCCATCACTATGCACTAACTCTGCATTTAGCAGTAGTTTAGTCTAGTATCCTCTTGCAAAATGGACTAGGTTTGCTTTGAACTACTTCAGTTTGGTCTTTTATTTGTGTGCACACAATTGCAGCACACCACTTCTTTTGTGTGCTTCCAAACAGCTATCCCACAATGCTTTGCAGATCCACAGTACATTTACTTGTGTGCTCCCTCTGCTTTAGTGTCAAGTTTCCAGGATGACCCTCCTCCTAGTAAAAGGAGACACAGGATCAGATTTTGCCCATTTGCTCCTGGATCCCAGTGTATTATTTTAGCAGTACAATTACAATAGCACTCCAGAAGTCACACAGCATGCCTGGTGCAGCTGCATGAAGTTGTGCTGAGACCCTAGATCTCATCACTGTCTGGGGAACAGAGTCAGTTCAGGACACTCTTATAGCTCGACATGATCTTTTTCTGTGGACATTGCAAAGCAGAGGTCCACATGGGGTCAGGACTGGTATGCCAGCCAATGACAGACAGTGAGCAGCTCAGGAGATAGTACACTGAAGCATGGGCTAAAAGGAGACAATCCGGTAGGGGGCATGTGTTCTTTCCATTTTGTGATGTCCCCATCCCGGGCACTCTTCACAGCCTGCTGCTCACTGTCTCTCCCCACCGAGGACAACCACCGTGATCCATCGAACCTTGAGCAGGACAACGGTGGAAAGTAGCTACCCCCTGAGAGCCAGGATCTTTTTTGCGACTCCAGGACACTGATGATGGCCAGCCGGAAGGTCCTGCCCTGCTGCAATGGACCTTGATTCCTGCCCTGTGTTGACTGAGCCTGATTCTCAGCCAGAAAACCAGGCTGGGCGCAGAGTCAGATCCCCTGGAGGGAACTTCGCTTTTGTAAATACTTATCTTTACAATTTATTATTATTGGTGGTGGAGGTGAGTTCGCAGCCCTCCCCCACTCCACCTTGCGCTACTTCAAAATGGCACCCAGTTGCAATCTGCACCCCACCCCCCTCTACCTCCCGGGACAGATTCAAATAATGAAAGCATTCATTCGTGCAATGCCTGAGGCGTTCTAGCTGGCAATCCTTGCAGGGCCCCATCTACTTTTCTCTGCTCTTTCTCCATATATGCAGGGGAGATAACACAGAACTGACGACTAAGAAATAACTCAATATGGTATCGCACTGAACTCCAGAACCCAAGCCCACAAGAGGAGCCAGAAGCAAGACATATACTTCCTTTTAACTCCCCTCTCCCTACTTTGTTGTACTTGGAATGTTGGTACCGTTGCACTTTTGTTTTGTTTGCGCTTGTGAAGTAATTAAAGATTTGCGTATAGTTGATTGTTTAAAAAAATTGGCTTGTTAAATGCATTTCCAAATACAATGACATTACTTTTCCATTGCTTTTATTAAAACTTTATTCTTGGTATTTTATTGTTGTTTCATAATAATACTGTTTACAATATAGCCATCATGGGTCATCATTTCATTTAACACAAAGAATCCTTTAAATAAAGATGAAATAATTCCTAGGGTTTTGACAAAAGCACATAAAGAATGTTAAACTTTAACCACCCACACACAATGCCCCATTGCTTGCAGTGTCTGGATCCCAAAACTCCCCTCCTACATCACCCTGGGGTAATGTGTTCAGACATGTGACCAAAAACATGAACAGTAGGCAACCCACGGGTGTGTGTGTTCTCTTTTGGCTGCTCAAACGTCCAAACAAGTCTCCACACCTTAGCCTCCCACCTGTTGGTCAGACTTTCCCCCTTGCTTTCACAAATATTGTGCAAGGCACGACATGCAGTTAAAATTGGTTGGAATGTACTCTTCTGTGGCTTCCAACCAATTCCACAAACAGCACCAGCTGCCTTTCAAATGGCCAAACGCATAGCCGACTACCATTTAGTAACTACGTAAGTGATTGTTAAAATGTTCCTGTTGGCCAAGCAGCTTGTGTGTGGCTTCATTAGCCAGAGTATCAGGGATAAGCCGAGTGTCCCAGAATAACCAGACCAAGCTACACATCATTAATGTCCACAGTGGTCCTGGGGTGAACAGTCCTTTTCCATTAATTTAAACAGTACAGAGTTCCAAAAGATCCTAGCGCCATGGACTTTCCCAGAACACACTACATTTATGTCTGTAAACCTGCTGCAGTGATCCACTGGTCCTTAGAGCACCACGGAGAAATACCACTTTCTGTTTACAAATTCTGTGCCCAGGTGGGGGTGAGGGCAAATGACAGACACATGGGTTCCTTCAATTGACCCAATACAGTTTGGGAACCCCATGCATGCAAAGCCACCAATAATCTCCTGAGTACAGTAAACCCTCGATTTAACGGACCCCGATTTAACGGACTTCGGATGCAACGGACAAAATTTCCAATGCATCCGAAATCCGTTATTGGGGGCTGCCGGCTCCCACCCCAGGGAGCCGGATGGGTTGACAGCTCCCGCCCGGCTCCCCGCAGCGGGGACCCCTGCGGGAGCTGTCAACCCCCCCCCCCCCGCCCAGCTCCCCGCAGTGGGAAGCCGGGCGGGGGGGGGGGGGGGTTGAGAGCTCCCGCCCGGCTCCCCGCAGCGGGAAGCCGGGCGGGGGTTTGACAGCTCCGCCGGACTTCCCGCTGGGGGGAGCCGAGCGGGAGCTGTCAACCCCCCCGACCGGCTCCTCGCTGCGGGGAGACGGACGGGGGGGGGGGGTTTGACAGCTCCCGCCCGGCTCCCCGCAGCGGGAAGCCGGGCGGGAGCTGTCAACCCCCCCGCCTGGCTCCCCGCAGCGGGGAGCCGGGCGGTGGGGGGGGGATGGGCTGACTCACGGCTGGCTCCATATAACGGACTAATTCGGGTGGGGGGTGTCCGTTGTCACCCGAAAGTCCGTTATTTAATAATTTTAAAAAATTATTAAATAACGGACTTTCGGTTTTAACGGACACCCCCCACCCAAATTAGTCCGTTATATCGAGGTTTCACTGTATTACCAAAATTCATGACCCCAGTTGTGACAGCATCTTATCAATGGCATGTGAGACCTGCATGAGAACTGCTCAACGGTTGATTTCCTTGTGCTGAATTGGTGAGCTCCAGACTGGTAACATTCTGGGGTGGCCAGCTTCCAGATTGGAAAGGCAACCTGCTTTTTCATGAGTATGGGGCACTGCATATTATTGGTATACTGTTGCTGATGCTCCAGGGTCCGTTCTGTACTGATCTTAAAATAGATGGCCCTTACCATCCTGTTCTCTTGCCACAGCTGGTTATCCCAGGTTGGCAGAACAATCCTCTCCCATCAATCTAAGCTGGTTTCCTGGGTCCATAAATGATGCTGAAACCTGTGTAGGTGATTCAGGAGCCCGTCCTCGTGCTCCAACAGCTCAGAGTCCTCCTATTCTTCCGCCTCATCCTGCTGCCACCACTGCAGAGTATTCCCCTGTTGCTAGAGGACCTGCTGCTGCTGTAGGATATTCTTCTGCTCTGATATCATCTGTTTGGTGGGGTGATGGGTGAAGTCCAACTGAGAATTCATCTGGCTCTGAGTGCTGTAATGTTGCCCTAGCAGTCTGTGCGTATTCGCGCTAGTCACCATAGCAACACAGAGCATCGATCAGTCCATGCTCACTGACTGCAATTCAAAAATTATCTGAGACAGCCCAGAAAGTAAGAATGGGGGGGAGATACTGGAATCATGGGATTTAAAAAAAAAAAAAAAAAAGTTGAACCCATCTTGGTTTCCACAATTCAGAGCAAAAACCCTGGGATGCACGTTGCTCAGAAGCAAATCAAGAGATAATTGGATATCCCCAGAGAATGCTATCCCTCAATTCACAGCAAACTGACATGTTTTCACACAATGCGAATTGAAAACCAAACAGGTATTCCATGTGCACACTATTTGTTTGACTCATTAACTGAGTTACTTGAGGGATACTAAGAGGCTTTGAATTAAACCCCCATGTGGGATATACTCTTAGACAGCCACAAGTTCTCAGTGACACGAGTATAAGCAAAATGGAGTTATTGCAGAATACTACTAGTGTAAATGATTGCAGAATTTGACCCTCTCTCTCTCTCTCTCTCTCTCTCTCTCTCACACACACACACACACACACACACACACACAATCTTTTCTGGCCTCCGTACCTTCCCCCCACCATCATGAAAAATGGGAGTTTTGAATGGACATTGCTGGGCTGCTTGAATATCTGAACATCATCTTTGTGTTTAATAGGTGGCTCAGGTTAAATGACTTGACAGCTTGGAGACGTTTGTCCCATCCTCGATTTAATTAATATTTTTAAATGTCCTGTGTATTTCCCTTTAATCACTCTCAATCTCCTTCTCACCTCGTTCTCCTTCTGCCCCAACTACTTGTTTGTTCATTTCCTTCTCCAAATGAACCATCTACAATCTGTGACAGCTTTGTTTATGGCTATATTTTACTAAATTTCATTTATTAAAATAATTACCTTAATTAATCCTAATTATTAATCACCTAAGTAACAAGCTTCCCTTTGCTTGTACACATATATTTATATTAATCATTATATAAGCAGGACATGTAGCAAACTGTTTAATTATTCCCAAAAGACCTGGAGCTAAACCAAATCAAAGGGAGAGAAAATAAAATGCTTTCAACATTCCTGTGTAATAACTGAGACTTCCTCTGTCACAAATGACTTTATGGGAAGGCTGGGGTGCGATTCCCGAGCCCACTCCCCTCACCCATGAGGCACAGCAGTGAAATTACAAGCTCTTTTGCAGCAAAGGTTACATTTCAAAATCCCGTTTTAAACAAGGTTAGGAGAAAAAGTCAAAGCTGTTGGTCCCCTGTTGAATTAAAACACATTGATACAGAAGAAAGAGCAAATGTTCCTCAGAGGGAGTGAAATGAAATCAGTGACTATCAATTTGTGAGGTGCTCTGAGACTTTGGTAATTTTTCTTTCCTTTTGCTCTTGGTTTGCATGATTGATGGGTCAAGGTTCAGAACGGTTTCAAATGCCATGACTCCTGTAAACATCAACAGGAATTTAGGCTCTGATTCTGGCAAGGTGTTCAGATCATTACCCAGGATCCCTTTTGCATGAAATTATAGGAGTCCTATTTGAAGTCTAACCATGCGATATGATAATTTAGTCACCAGTATGTATCCAGTATAGAACTCTGCATGTGATCTATAATCGCGCATCTCACACAACTCAGCATGGCATATACAATTTGACATGAGTCTTTTTCAGTTTAGTTTGTTTTAATATATAATTCAGTTCAGCTGATTTATGTACAGTGTTTTGTCTAACCCCCAGGATGAGTCACTTCAATGTTGTAATACTGTTTATTTTGCTCTCTTATGGTTACTTTATTACCATGATGTCATTTGTTTATCCTTGTGCCTTTAAAGCAATGGCCAAGCACCCTTAAAACCCTTCATCTCCTACTCTGCTATATAACTATTGTGTGGACAGAGCTAAATCCTCTGTTGCATCAGCTTACATTGCCGATGCAGCTTTCCACAGATGATTCAATGGTGCTGGTTTTGTCTTTCATATAAATGGAAAAACTTTGGCCCAGTTACTGGCTTGTCTTTGAACAGCATTTCAGCACAATTTGCAATATTTCTTTTACTAGGTCATGAATTACAAATAAGGGTTTGGATACAGGCACCACGCAATAGCCTTTCCCTATATTAGACTGCAGTCACATCTCTGAAAAAGACGCTAAAGCCAACCAACAAACCCGTGCTGAGGTAAAAAGCTGTTGATACGCATGCTATATGTTTTTCAACCTAGCGGTGAATAAAACTGAAATCGCTGGGGGGAAAGAAGTCAGCAGCTGCACCAATGATACCTACGTAAGTGTTATAAGGGACATCACATTCATTCAATTAAATTACATTTTTAATTATGACCCATGGATTAGATCAGTAAAGTTAGTGCCATATATTTCCCTAGATCTACAGTGAACGTTCCACTGATAACAATTGGAGGCTTGCCCAGAGATCAAAGATAGAATATGACCCAAATGTAGTAATCAAGCTTTTAGTTAGTGCCGTCACTACTGAGTTTAGTTAGAAAAGGTAGTTACATTGAACATTATCTAATGGGGAAAAAATTATGCAAGCAAAATTTAGGACCACTGGCATGTCTTCCCTTTGTTTGGCTGGTTGAATGTACAGTTACCCAATTTTCACACAGGACTGCAATAATTATGCAAATTAGATGCATAATTGCATACATCATTTCTGGAAACCTGGCTCTTAGATTGCCATCATTAGTATTAACAGTCAATAACTTGGTGAGAAAAATGGAGGCATCTAACACAACTTAGAGTTGTTGTTTCAGATTGTCTAGATTCATGAAGACGACTCTGCATAGATTTAATATTTGTTGCATTTAATTCACAGCTGGACATTGGGGGTATTTTTCATAATGGCAAGGGAAACAACTTCAAATTGTATTTTACAGGATCCAAATCTGACACAATTCAGAGATAAATAACTTAAGCAGGCTGGATCCAGCTCACAAGCTGGGTGTTTGACGCCACTAGATGACAAAAAATCAATTTAAAACTCAACAATGTTTTCATACTTGAACAGAACTGACAGGGGTTGAAGATAAACAGATTGACTTGGAGAACCAGTATTTTTAAAGCAGCAAGGTAAGGTTTATTGTTCTCAGCTCTGCTTCCCCATTCCCAGGAGATTTTTCTGTGAATACCAAAACTAGGGTAGCCCTGGCCACTGAGGGGAAGTACTACTCACATGCACTGCCCAAGGCTCCTGCAGTACCTGTACAATCTCTTGTCACTTTAGACTAGGAGATTCTGCAGTGAAACATCTCAGCATGGAGGTTAATGAGTTTCTAATGACACTCACCATAAGTGAATGGGCTTGCAAAATAGCCATGCTGCCTGTCTGTCAGTACAGATAGTACCATGATTATAATGTCTAGAGATCTGTTAAAATTTCCCAACCAGCCCTGATAATCTCAGCAATAAATTTTGCTTTTTGATGATGAAACAGCATGAACTGAACCTTACTGTTCATGTAGTTTCATAGTTTAAGACCCATTTGATTTATGTAAAGGCTAGTTTAAAGTCAAAATTTCAAAGCAAGGAGCAACAGAAGCACCCACAACAATGTACACAGGCCCATTGCTCTTGCAAACAAATGCATTTATGCTCACAGACCCAACAGATGCTATTTAGATCAAATAATTGCATGCCTAAGTACATGTTTGTGTGCGAAATTATCTGATTTGCACAGGTGAATGCTTGCTTTCAAGTACAAATGCTGAAGGAGGATTCATGCCCAACTGTTTATGCCATTAGGGTCCAAATAGTGAATCATAGGCAGTAATTGGAACGGCTACAATAGCATCACCATGGGTGTGTACAGAAGGATGGCAAATCTATTGCATTTTTTAATTAAACATGGCACAGGATCTTACTCCATTCATAGATCATTACAGACATTAATTGGACTTATTCAATTAATTATTTTTTATTAAACTGATGTACAACTATAAAGTCCTAGGCAGCTAATTATTTTCCATAGACAATTGAGAGCCATGCCAATATCTTCTGAACTAAGATAAAAATCTGCACCTCCAACCAACACCATCCAGAACAGAAATGATAGTGCAAGTTTTACAGTAGATTTAATTTTGTCCTGCAGGATGAAATTGTATCATAATGCTGTGATACTGTGTCAAACACTGTCTCTTCTTGTCACAAACTGAGGTGTGTGTCAACACATTCAAACTCAATTAGAAATGGCCAAGTCCACCAAACGATTCCCAACTCAGGCCCAGCAACCCATTATATTAGATATTTTTGCAAACTGTGAAACCTTTGGGGTCAATAGAATTGGGATGGAATTCTCACACAATTCGGTGCTCTCCTGAGATTTTCATATATCCTTCTGACTGAGTCAGAAATCCGTAGCCACAATTTTTGATTGAAGTTCATCACCTTGTGGGATCGATAGTAGCCTCACAAGGCCTGAACGAAACTCAGGAATATTTAATTATCTTCAGGCAGAAACTGCTCATAGAATTTCAGGATAGATATGGGCAACCCTCAGTACACCAGAAGCATCCACTGATGATAACAATAATTTTACATATCTCTAGCTCCTTCTTTCTGATGTTCTCAAATTAATAAAAATTAAGCAGCGCAATTTCACTGCAATGGCAGTAAGTGTTATCTTCATTTCACAGATGGGAAACTGAATCATGGAAAGGTTAAGTGATTTGTGCACGGTCATACATGAAGTATGTGGTGAGACTGGGAATACAGCTCTTGATTCCCAAGCCTGTGTGACTTGTTCTTCAATCACAAAAACATCCTCCTAGTACACTGAAAATCTCTCTGTACCTTTCTCCTACTGTACATATGCTGTACTCAGGGACCTGTTGTTCTGAGCACTGAAAAGTTTTAGAACCCTTGAAAAATATTTTAGAACTTAAAAAAAGTCATTTCAAAAATGAAAAGCATTTTCTCAGCTTCTCTTTCTCTTCTCTTAAATAATAAATTCATTTACAAGTTTCACAAGAATTGAAATTCTGTAACCCAAGAAGTTCCAAATGCTTCTAAATAATTAGTTCTGAAGTGCCTATCTGGGATGATCAAAATATGTGTTTTTGGATTGGAATGACTGTTCTCTTATACTGTCACAGCAAAATGTATAAACATAAAACACCGCAGCTTGTAAAAACAACAATTTTTTGACTGGATCATATAACGCATTTGCTTGAGTTGGTTCTTGGGAGCTAAAGAACCAATCGCTGTTGTGTTTAAACACAACACATTGGCAATCTATGATTCCTGTGTCCCCCATGAAATCTTAATCCTATTCTGAGTGCCAACTCTAGGCTGGCCTGCTCTCAAGGGGAAAGGGGATTCCTTGCATTTTAGAGGGCATTTTGAGCACACCAGAGAGTAAAGGGCTGATTAAACCTGCATGTCACCACTTGGGGTAAAACCTTAGCAGCAAAGAGAGAGAAGGAAGAATAAAAACCTCCTCAGAAAAATAATCTCTTTCTCTCTGGCAGTTGCTTCTCCCTTGCAAATTCCAACCAAAATCATTTTTTTAAAACGGGTTGGCCAGAGCACATGCAGATTTGTATCTATTTCTCTGCCTGCACATCCAAAGTATGAAACAGTGAGTGAGGACAAACATCCAGAGGCAGGTTCAGAGACGTTGAGTCTAGACCTTTAATTAACAGGAGAAGATCAACTGCATAATACCTGAGCAAGTAGCCACATCTGCATTAATTATCTGACAAATAAGAATTCTGCAATCGGAGGCACAAAGAAAAAGAAAAGGAAAAGCAACAAATATCCATGGTGGAGTTAACGAAGACCAGTAGTTCCCCTCCAGTGGCTGCAAAGTAAGCAAATGTTCTGGTTAAATGAACAGAAATGGGGCATATCTGAGTAACACATATGCTCACTGGGTCACAGCAGAAGTTAAACAAAAATATGTTTTAAGGAACCAAAAGAATATGGTATGACTCCTTAAACCACACACCACGTGCTGTTAACATAGGTCAGAGGAGGGGTGTTTTCATGGCTGAACTGTGCTACTTTAAAGTGGGACACCATGGAAAGCAGAGAGCTTTTGTGGGTGTCATGGGCTCCCGGCAACTTCAAATTGCTCACAACCAGTTTTTAGCAATGATGGTGTATGTAGGGTGACCAAATGTCCCAGTTTTATAGGGACAGTCCCAATTTTGGGGTCTTTTTCTTATATAGGTTCCTATTATTCCCCATCCCTGTCCCGATTTTTCACACTTGCTGTCCAGTCACCCTCTGTGTATGTGCTCTTTGCAGCCAAACATAAATTTGACCCTGCCAATGTCACTGTGATGGGATGACCTTTTCAGAACCAGTCCAATTTAAGCTTTCAAAGGCTCCAATTTTTTAGTTCAAGCATTAATTTCATGTAAAATATCCACCTGAGGTTTCAAAGGTATTTAATTGGCCTATAATAATAAAAACACATATATCCCTCTGCACTACTATAAGTGGCATCATAATTAAATTGCTGCCTCTGAATAACTCTATTTAGGTCACTTCATGACATACTTAAGTATAGTGGATTTTTGCAACTTCAAATTGGTACCTCATTGTCTATTACAAATTATGGTGTATCATGGAACTTTGGAAATAAAATAATTATTATAGTCATTAGTATTGTTATTACTCTTTCAGTGAATAACCTAAATAATTCTCAATAGGTTTAGCTTGGTTAGGATGGTTTGTATCACTTTATTCTCACAGCTCTTTTGAGGGGCCAGCCAACTGACCTGGTGTGTGTGTTCTCCATCATAAAAAGGAACCAGTTTTGATCTCTGGGAGGTCAAAGTCCTACCTACTATCCCAGGTAGGCAAGAACTGGGAATGTTTTCAGTGGTGAAGAGAGAGGTTTTGATCACTTGGAATGAATGCCTATGACTTATCTAATGACACACCGACTTAATGCACGCGAAAGGGAATCCCATCCAACTTGCCTCAGATGAAGTAACGGTGAAAGTCACATGCAGCTTTGAGGGAAATGAGGATGCTGTGGTAAAAATGAATGATGATCATCATAAATAACATCTGACTCAACCCAGCCCCAAAATGAAAACTGTCAATTTATGAAATCATCTCTTAGATAGATTCGCCTCCTCCCTCCAGTTCATACATATTTAAATACACCACATTTCTCTAGTTCCGACACCTGTTCTCATAACTCTACTTGGCTCCTTCTGCTACATCACCTTGCATTTCCAATACACTTTAATCCAGTAATTAACCATAAAAATAAATTACCTGTATGGATTATGTAACAATAACAAGGCAGCATGAGTCACATCTCTTTGTTCTCACTCACCAGCAAGCAACAGCATGGGCTCATTAAGTAGGTACCAGAAGTTCAAAACTCAGATCTCAAGGATAGATAACTGGGCCTTCCTTTGTTTGTCTTTGTTCTCTTTTGTTACGGAATCAAAAGGGCACAATGTGCCTTTACTTTCTCCCACTAAAAGAGACGTCACCAAGCTGTTCCTTTGCAGACAGCTAACCAGGGACAGGTTGGAGCCTACAAAATATGAAAGTGTTACAGTTACACTTTCAACCAAAAGCTTCTTTGCTCTTGTGTAGAGATGCAAACAGGAAGTAGTCTTCAGATTCAACTTCTGGATGAGGTGGAGATATCTTAAGAGGCCTGATTGCTTAATACTCACCATCCAAAAAATCAGGCTCCTTGAAAGAGTCTCAAATTGGGTATCCAGATCAAAAATCACTAGTCGCTTTTGAAAATTTAGACGGTTTGGATCTGAGTTTGGGTACAGGGATGGGACTGTAGACACACTATCAGATCTGAGTTCCTGATTCAGATTCATCTGAGTTTATTTCATCCCTTGTTCAAACTCAATAGAATCACAGCCATGTCAGTCAATGCTACATAGCTATATCTATAAATTATATTTTATGTAAATACAAGTGGATTTTATGGTGCCAGTTGGCTTTTTAGTCAAATCAGCTAGCAAATAATTTAATTATATTCATTATGAAATGTTTGTGCTCTGAGGGGGCAAAGTGCTAAGAACAATGATGATAATGAATTTATGGATTCTTACTGGCATCTATTGTACTATCTCCAAGTTTACCTTGTGTGTGCTGAGGGAAGGGGGTGATGGGGAGCCTAGCAGAATTCAAAGTATTGTTCTTTAAAGTCTTCCATTCATTAATTTCCTTAGACACGTGAACTTATTCAGCAGGAAAGCCAGTCTTATGGCTTCAGTAACTCTGCTGGCTTCTGCACTTGGAGCAGTTTTAAACAACCCAGTGGAATCTCACTGAGTTTTTGTAGATTCACCCTTGAAACACACCGTTTATTTATTTAGTTCTTTATTTGTTTTGCTGAAAACAACATATTATCCAAAGGTTGGTTATGTCCCACAACTTGCATTGTTTGCAATGAAAAGAGCCCAAGTTTATCCCAAACCCAGTTTATAGAACACGTCCCATGCTCCCGTTCTGTTCAAATAAATGAGATTGTAACGTATTTCTCTTTGCATTTTTTTCAGAGACTCTTTGGACCTTTGCAAGACGCTAATTATAAACTAAAGTTTTTTATGTAGCACCCAATAGGATGTTAGACATTTATATCCATATGGAAACATGGTCCCTGCAATCTGTGACATGATGAAGGAAGGAACAAGGATTACAAATAAATCTGAGAGCACGTAGTCACTATATACACGTCTTTCTCAAAATGAAAATGTGAATTGCAGCTAAGGATGATTATACTCACGTCGATCTTGATATACAAGCCCAAAGGGTAAAACCAAGAAGGAGCAGAGAGTGTGCTGGAGACTGCTCCAATGGATAACTATCTACTAGTATCACACAGATGGAAATTAAAATCCATGTGAATCCTGAGGTAACATGTCACACCCTTCTTGAACCTGTATGCACATAAGGGCATCTCAGTCCCTGCCTTCAGCCCTTCTGTTTGTATACCAGTTTACAAAGCACTGTGGTATCTTTTGGAATAAATGGCACTTGATACATCTGTGGCAATGGTCCAAATTCTTGGTCAGACTGCAGCCACTTTGCACCAGTCCTCAGGTTCAAAGGAGTCATAAAGCTAGTGGAGAACTCCCACTGCAAAGGGAAATCCTCCACTAACAAAGGGCCAGCATAGTGGCTCCTTCACCACCATCCATCCCAGCTTCCCCAACTCAGGGACTGTGTTCAGGGAGATAGAGGAATAGCAAGGAGGTGCCTGAACCCTCAGCATTCCTTGGTGGTCGTTGGCAGCTGCCATGAAGTAGAGCAGCCCTGAAACTGCAGTACTTTACACTAAGAAGCAAAAGCGGCAACCTGACATTCCAAGAACCATCGAGGCGCAGGGCCGGCCTCAGACCAAATGACGCCCCAGATACGGAGCCTCTTCAGCACTTCATTTGTTACTTTTGAATACCTTATGAGATTCTACAAAGGTCCAGAACATTCTATTAGTTAAAACATGAATCCACATACGGAATACCTGAAACATGTTACCTCAAACATTCTCTTTCCTCTTTTGTCGCTAACAATGAAAACAGCACTCCAAGCCCAGCACCCCACGTAGTCATCTGGGTCATCTGCTTCTAAATCTGGCCTTGTCAAGATGGGTGTGACCGGTGCAAGAGAGAGAAAATAAAAGTGACAAAGCTACTTTTAACCCCCACCACCTGCAGCCAAGCTGCAGTGAGAAAAGTTCACATGAATCCCTAAATCGAGCCCATTAACTTTAATAAATATATATTATTATACAAAGGTATGACAGAGTAGGAATACTGTGTGTGTGCCTCAGTTTCCCCTATGCATTTCTCGATGCAAAGCAGAGAGAGTATAAGCAAGCAGGCAACACCCTGACCCTTCCCCCCACCTCTCTACTTCTGAACCTGTTGGAGAGAGGTCAGCTGACCTGCCAGGAAGAATATAGAGAGAAAGGAATGCAGGGGAGGGGCGGATGAGGAAGTGGCAGTCTGGGTCAGGCAGAGAAGAGGCAGGGAGCTCCAGGCAAGCTGGCCTAGCTCTCTGGCCCCCAAAATGGATCCAGCTGAGGGGTCACACTCACTGTATGGTCTGTGTTAGACCAGGTATAGGTCATCGAATAAACCTCTGCTTTACTGGCTGGCTGAGAGTCACGTCTGATTGTAGAGTGGGGTGCAGAATCCACTGTCTCCCCCAGGACCCCGCCCAGGTGGGTTCTCTGGGGGAAGCGCACGGAGGGGCAGAAGGTGCTGAATGCTCCGAGGTCAGACCCAGGAAGGTGTAAACGGGGATCTCTAAAGCTCCCAGCCTTGGAGACAGACTGTGTACGGAGAGAGGACGTTTTCCCTCTGAGTCCTGGTTGGCTTCATAGGGAGCAAGTTCCAGACCAACACCCGGGCACTCCGTGACAAAAGGGTACCTATGACAGAAAGAGAAAAATAAAACCTTCCCAATACTGGTTTATTTTTGAAGAGTGGGGTTGTTTCAGTACATTTCCCACCGTGAATACGGAGATTTACTGTAAGATCATAAATTAATTTCATAGACAACAGTCTCTTACTATGATGTATCTCAGCTAAGTGATTTGGGAAGACAATGTAAATAAAAAACATATTGAGAAGCTATTTGTCTAAACAAAGCACAGCACAGCACTGCCTAATTTACCAAAGTGAGAGCTTTATTTTATATAACCTGTCCTGGCATTATTGCTCAGCTCATTATTATATTATCACTCTCCTGAACTGAATTTGCAGATTATGTGAAAATATACATCACTAGACTATGATTATTACAGCCCACTTTCTCCTTTTTCATTTTGATCCTTTGCAAACCTAGTCATTACACTGCCTCTGACTGGCTTCCCTAAATGTCAAGCTTAAAATGGGGCATGAAAGCTTACGCAAGGGTGAGTCAGTGAAGCAATTTGAACCAATAAATATCAAAGCAGGCTCTAAGAAGCAAGCAATTCATTTGATACCACATCTTTCAACAAGTCTTTAAAAGATTTTCTTCTGTAGAGTTACACCCTTAGTTTTACGTCTTGATCTCTTTACTGTGCAGAAGCAGTAGTTTGCCTCATTAATATGGTGCTTTGTAAGGGAGGTATTTCCATCTGAATTACATGCCAGATTACCCTCAGCGCAGCAAAGGAGCTGAAATCCCATCTACCAAAGTATATATTCCAAAGAGTTGGCTTGCCTCACTCTCTCTGCAATTAGCGATAGTTTTATTAGTTGAGGTGGGCCATTGGCCAAAGAATAAGGGAATGAACCAATATTCTTTTCTTATGTCACTGCAGGTAAATGAATTATAAAAACAAACGCTCCAATATAAAGCTGCCAATACTAATTGCTGGATATGATGCCAAAGTACAACAAACAATGAGAACTTTGTTAAGGAAATTTACTGCTGTGGTCATTTCTTTGCTTAATATCTTCAAACCAAAGATTGCAACAGCCCTCCCACCTCCAGCTACACACTTCCACCCCACAGAGTCTTTTTCTCCAAAGAATTCTATATTCTTCCTGTAATGTCCCTTCAGTTTACTCCCAGTTTCTCTCTCTAGTTAGCAAATAATCCGAAATCATTAAGAATTTCAGATACAACAGATTTTATTGTTTTCAGAGGTGGACATGAACCAAAATATCAGGTCTGAAAACTATTAGTCTCTGAATCTGAATTAAGATCTGGAATTTAATTTATTCAGCGGCTCTTCTCTTTATAACAGGCCAAACCAAACCCCACTTGGCTCAAGTTAAAATACTGAATCGGGTTTTTAAACACCCCAGTTTGTTTCTAAATAGACTCAATTTCTGAATTCATATTAAATGTTTTAGATCCACCGCAGTCACATTAGTGATTTACAGACATGTTCTGGATCATACAGGCTATAAGTGGACCACTAAACACCTGCTGGTACTTTACAGAAAACTGGCTGGGCACTGGCTCCTCCTCATTTCTAGTAAGTACATTTAATGAAAGGACTATGTAAAATACATTAAATATTTTCCGTGATGTACTTTTCCATGTGAGCAATTACTGTAGTCGCCCAAGAGATGTTAGGTGGTCATGAATGAGGGGGCAGGTGTCCACAAGACATAGTCCCTACCAAAATGTGTCCCACAGTATCTGAACATTGGAGAACATCTGCTGTACAATTGACAGTCCTTTTCTATAATGTAGGTGCCATATTTTGTGGTCTCCTGTCTATGACTGATTTGATCATCTTAAAAAAGTGAAATTGTTCCCTAACCCACAATCCTCCATTCCAAAAGATTTTTTGTACCAAGGATTACTTATATTTACAGACATACTGATACCCAGCAATCAGTGCAGTGACTTACCCACCCACAACTGAAACGCTATCTTTCAAAAAAATATACAAGCACCATTAGGGCTTGGATTTCATTTGGGATAAAAGGTTCATTTATTTCAAGACTACAACAGGTCTGCAAAATCATCCCACCAGAGCTGAAGCTCAGGCACTTTGACTGAAAACTGAGAATGGCAGAGCAAAAGGGGTGAGTGTCCTAAAGGCACCTACCCTGTTTCCCCGAAAGTAAGACATCCCCCGAAAATAAGACGTACTTCCAGTTTTGCCTCTCGCTGTAATATAATGTAATGTAATTTTGGGAGCAAAAATTAATATAAGACACTGTCTTATTTTCGGGGAAACACGGTATGTACTGAAAGGATCTGCACACAATTATTTTTCTCACTCCTTGTTCATTGTGCACTTTGTATCCTACCCAATAATTAGTACTGACACCTTTTATTGCAGCATTTGTTCTCACTCTTCATTTACTTATGATGATATCACTAGGAGAGTATACATTTCATTCTCTCTCGTTTTGTTTTGGCATTGGGCCTGTAAGCACTAATACAAGATCACTAATTGCCCAATAACAAGCCAAGCAATTTGAAAATGGATTTCCTAATGGACGGGTATTACATATTTTAAAATCTTGTAATTAGAACTGTCAGAAGAAAGTAATGTGGCCTGTGTTACCTTGGACAGAAAAAAATCTAGAGAGCTCACACAGGACTAGTCAGATGACACACCTGTTATGAAGCAGGGGCAGAAAATGTCAGAGCTTGACGGGGGAGTCAGGTTCTTACAATGAAGTTATGCAAATCCAAACATTTGACATGAACCCAAAAGTACAAACCTCTTCTGAGCAGCAGCAAGTGAAACATTTGTTATGCTACATAAAGGTCATCACTTTGTGACCTGAAGAAGAGGTCCAAGCTCAAAAGCTTGTTTTCACCAACAGTTGTGTTGCAAATGACTGTTTGGATGATTCAAATGCTGCAGGGCTTGAAGATCGCTTTCAGCCATTGGCCTAACTCTGTTCCAAAGCTCTGGCTCTGCTTGTTTGGGCTCTTGGGAATGCAAGGGAAAGGAGATCAGATCCAGGTCCAAAGACAAATGGCACTATCCCCGAATGTAATTTGTATGATATACTGGTTGTCAGGAATAGAATACAAGCCATCTGACTCCCGGTGACTCCCAGTTAACTGCTGTATTCACTATACCACAACATCTCTATCAAAATCCAGGCCTCTTTCCAAAGCCTTCCAGAGGTATGTCTACACAGCAAAAGCTGTCCTTGGGCAAGCCTACCTGAGCTAGCTTAAATCCAGCTAGCACGGATAACAATAGCAGCGAGCGACAGAGTCTTGTAGCAAGGTGCTACAAGACTGTCGCTTTTGCAGATCCAGACTTACACGGCTAACCCTCTGATAATAGCAGTGAGGACCACACAGCATAGGTTTCAGAATGGGCTAATAAGACAAGTACATACCCAGAGCATGTGCCAGGCATGAACTACCTGTGTTGTTGTACTGTCTTCACTACATGTGTTAACAGCCCACTAAAATGGATAAATCTCTTAATTCACCGGCAGGCTTCAGTTATGAAACAAATACTGGATTGACACTAGGTGGTAAACCTGCCTTCAATGCCTCAGCTTGTAGTATAAAATATTAAGGGCATCATCTAAATCCATTCATTGGTCAATACTGATCTGGTAGAGGGTGAGCAGGAGGGACATTTTCACAAAAGATCGCAAGGTTGAAGAGCAGCCGTAGGTAAATTTTGGGTCAAATGTGGTATTCACTAGTAGCCCTTTTAATGGGATGGTGAAGAGTCTAGCTTCATTCATAAATCACTGGGTAACTTTTATTATGGAAGCAACTTTCACAGTTGCTTAGTTAAGTTTGAGCTGAGGTCTGCACTTAAAGCAGGGATTTAATCATTTTGTTGTCTAACCACAATGCAGCCTTTCCCCCCCCCCAAAGTTTCCCCCCCAAAGTTCCCCCCCCCCAAAGTTCCCCCCCCCCCCAAGTTTCAGGTTGATACTTTAGATCAACACAATGAGAGGAAAAAGAAATCGCTTTTAAAAAAATTGTTCCATCTAATCTGGGACCACAAACTCTAACATGCCTTAATCATAATCACATAGTTACTTCATGGTATCAGTACAGGACAGGATTAAAATTGTTGAGTGTCCTAACTAAGCATTTCTATACTTTAAGTTTAAATTTAAAAGAAATTCAAACATGTTCAGTCTGAATTTCATGGGTTTAGCACACTCAGTTTTGTAATAATTGCAACATTCCTGCAAAGTATTTTATCTTAAATTATTGATATGTACTCTCAACTTACCTCCATCTTAACATAGGTTTTTGGCTGTGCATAATGATAATAAAGCATTGACATTTTGCCAATTGTACAGTATAATCCTTTGAGATAAATCTCAAGTCAGACCTGTTGTCTCAAGCATGGCAGAATCAATTGCACAATTTGTAAATTTCTGTTTAAGAACATAAGTAGATAAATTATCATTGTCTACAAATGGATTTTCTACATCAGACCCATGAAGTGAAAGAAATTAGTCATGATGTCTTATTAGTAACATGAGCTCTATAGACCTCATATCCCATGAAAATGGGCTAGAAGAGCCCTTTGTGTTCTGCCTGATGCAATATATTGCTCTAATGGGTCAGATCAGATGTCTTGATTTATAATGCCATTTTTGGTTTGGGACCTGTTTACCTAAAATGTTCCTTCTCTCTTTATGGGCCAACTAAGGTACTTCTATTCACAATCCCTAGATTTGAACGTCATGCTGGAAAGCTCTTGACTTTGGAATTGGCTGTCTTCATGGTTCTGAGTTTGACTCAGTCTATCAACCTTCACGGCACTGTGTAGGTTTATTTACGATTTCCTTCATCTTTTTCCTCAGTGGAGTGACTGGGACGCCTATTTCAAACAAGCTTTTGGGAGAGGCATATTGTCCAGAAGACGGAGTACTACATTTGGAATCGGGAAACCTGGATTCTTTTTCTGGCTCTGCCTCAGACTTGCAGTGTAATATGGGATAAATAACTTCACCTCCATTTCTTCTGCTACTTTTTGTCTGTCTGATCTATTTATGGTCCTGGGGGCTTGGATTGTTTCTCACTACATGATGAGATGGGACCTTGATCACTACAATGCGGTCTTGATCTCAGTTGTGCCTTCTAGGCATTTCTGTCATATAAATAATAAAAGAGGGAATTCTTTTTGATAATATCTTGTATTAGAGATTTAGTAGTGTGTTTTATATACTCAGTTTTCTGATGAGCATAGTTTAAAAATCTTAGAAATAAATTGAATAAATATGCACTTGGGAAGAGAATTTAGGAACCAGGCACTAGTAGTGAAAAGTCAGATAAGTGTATGGCAGATACCCTGCTTGACACACCTAAATGGCAGTGTGTGTCCACACAACAGTATACAGGGCAAAGCTTCTTTTTGAGTTTGGTAGAGAGCGCTCATGATAATTGGATTTCAATGTATTCAAGAACATTAGTACAAAAGTATTCATCAATATATCACTCAGCAAATAAATCTCCTCCCTTTCTGGCACCCTAATTCTTAATTACATTGTTGTAATTAGAAGATGAAAGATAAGATCAATTGCATGGTAAGTTACCTAGCAAAGAACAAAAATCTCCTGGGGAATAAACTTTCAAGAAAGAGGAGGCACTAGCAACGTATGGCAGGTAGAAGAGGAAAAGTATGAAGAAAAAGACAGGGGAAGGGTGGAAGAATTAGGGAGATGGGCCGGCCAAAGATGAAGTCATGATGGCTGACATGAACCTATTCTCCTCCACGGGTCACTAAAAGAAATTCTCCCCTCTTTTCCTGATCAATTCTTTATCCCTCTGCTGTCCTAGAGCAGTTTTACTCATGGGAGAAATTAGGGGGGAAAGGGTTTTAATCGCCAGAGGCTGGGGAAGGGAGATTTATTGGGTTCTATACATAGCCTTTATACATGTCTTAAGTCTATATGCAGTGTAGTTGTAGCCCTGTTGATCCCAGGAGAGCAGAGAGAGAGAAGGTGGGTGAGGAAATATCTTTTATTGGACCAACTTCTGTTGGTGAGAGAGACAAGCTTGGTCTAATAAAAAAATATTACCTCACCCACTTTGTCTTTGTAATTCTAAAGACACACACACACACGAATTCTGGCATCGGTCATGAAAGTGAGTTAACACAAGATTGGTGTGGAATGGAGGCTACTGAGCCAAAGACATGGGATACTCGCCTTATAAGGGACAATGAAAAGTATTGTCATAGGTAATGTGTTATGTATGTTATTTCTTGTTCCCCCATATTTACTCTACTGTATGTCATTCTGTATCCTAAAGCCACCAACACCTCTGACTACACACCATTGTATTCTGGACTTTAACATCAACAGTAGAACAATCTCAAAAATCTAGGGGCAATGCCCTATTCAGAAAAAAGTGTCCCAGTGAACAGGGGACAATGGTTTCACATGCACGGTTTCAATTATTTAATTTTGTTGAATTTTACAGATTCTGAAATCCTAGAGGCATGAAGAAACTACTACTCAAGCAACTGCAAGAACGAAGTTCTCCAGCTTAGGCCATATGCACTGGCAGTGTCATTACAATACCTTGAAGCCTGTGGAATGACACTGAGGATAAATATTGTTACTTGTTCTCAAAACACAAATGTTATCTTTTTTCCTTCCTCCCCATATGGAGATTTTTGTCTGGTAGATGGGAACCAACAAAGTCAGTAAAAAATATGTAGAAAAGCAGAACAATAGTGAGCTACGCCCTCCTGCCCCTTTCAAAATTTCTAGGATGGCTTCCCTGTTTCTCTTGGTTCCTCCCACCTCTCCACCTTGATTTGCTTTGCCAAAACCATCAGATATCTCTGTCATGTGAACTAGGCAGCAAGCCAACAGGTCAGAGCTTACACAATTTGTGGCGCCTACTTAGTGTCTGAGAGTTTTACCAGTTAGTCAGGGCCTGGGGGCAAAGTGTAATTCTCTCTCTCATTATATATATTTAAATTGCACACATACAAAAGGTAAAGTATGAATTAGGATAATAGGTTGTTTTTCTTGAAAAGAAGAATCAAATCAAAAGATGTCTGTATCTTTTGGACCACAGTTTAATCACTCCACTACAATGGCACTAAGCAGCTTTCATAATGAATATAAAAAAAATAAAGGCAGACCGACACCTTTCACAAGCAATAAAATTTGGCACAGAACGATTAAAAAGCATAAAAAGTGCTTAAAGTTGTTATTAAAATCCAGTGTTATTTATATATTTTTACATTGAGTAAGTTACTCAATTGATTTAATCCCTTTTCCTGCTTGAGAGTTAGTTGCCATTACATTTCTATGAATTTGTTCATTATTTGAAATTATTCGACCATTGTTTTTTGCAAATCTACTTGAGCATGATCAATGTACTATTTGCCCTGGCAATCTTGCTTTGCAAGTACTCACAGTTGGAACTCTGTGATCGACATAGTATTGTTTCAGTTTCTCTCCCAAGCCTTCAAGGATTTTTCAAGAAGGTCACATGAATACTTCCAGTGTAAATACTTGTCAAATTTGTATGATCATTTGTGACCTTTCCTTGTTAAATGGAGTCGCATGAATGTTCGTGGCAAGCTGTCTAAATTAAATCACCGTCATCTATGACCTCAAATGCTGTACAGACTCATAATCTCTATGTGGTCCAGCCACTACAGGGAGACAGAGAGCCACGTTTACATGCAGGTTACATGTACATTTCTACCCTAGTCTCATTTGTTGGTGGCTACTGGTTTAGGGCCCTGCAGTCCTACCAGCATCAGGGCTTACAGGAACTTTGGAGGCAGCAGCATAAGATTGATATTACAAAATCTTCTCATGTTATTCTTACCTGTATTCAAAACTATGAGGAGCCATTCTTGTTTAAAAGAATATTTTCCATGTAAATAATCCATTTCCTCTGAGGATCTCAAAGTCCATTATAAATATTAATTAAGTACGAGACACACAACATCTTATAAGGCAGGTTAATGTTATGATGCCCACGTTAAAGAGAGAGGAATTGTACAGCCAGGAGTCCTGACTCCCAGTCCCCATTCCTGATCAATAAATTGCACTCTTTAAAACAGATCAAAACCCTTGAGTTATAAAGAGAGCAGCAAGAACCTTGATCTAAGTTAGTGGCATCATGAAAACTATTATTATTGTCTGTGTAATGCTAGCAATTAGAAATGTACAAGATGACTTGTAGTAATGTAGGTGTAAATATGAGGTTATGACAAGTCACAGCATGCTCAGTACATTCCTTGCTCAATAGTAAGGTGCAGCTAGTTCAGCTCATTCAGCCTTTATTTTAAAAAAATAAAAATAAAAAGTTGTGGGGGTGGCCTAAGAAATAAAGATGTCTGAATTCCAGGGAATACAAAGTATCTCAGGTTATCATACGTTTCCTCCTTGCTGATCCAATGATATCAGAGGCTGAAAGCCTACCAAGTCTAGCAAATTATTGGGTCTGAACATAGATTTTCTTTCTCCTGCTGTGGAGTCATCTATCTTTATCTTGGGGCATACATCACTGTAGTGTCCGAGGACCAGAGAACGGGAATCTATTAAAATCAGACACCTCTCTTTCTTCCTCTGCACCTGGGCGGAAACAGGTGTCCAGAAAAGCCACAAATTTTCTTTTCTCAGGATAATGGCACAACAGCAGCATATGTGCTAGCTGAGGAAGGTGGAGAAGAGCAACCAAATAAAGAGAATCTACAGTATCCAATACGGGTTCATCCCATGCCTAGACTCTCTTGACCCTGAAGAGGATAACAATATGCATGTACCTATTATTAGATCATCTAAAAACAAGGCAGGAATCAGGATATTAAGACTCTTTTACATAGTTTTCAAGGGCTAGGGCTAGTTTCCAAGGGCTTATTTGAAGGCCTCTCTGTCTCTGACAGGGACTACGGTGTATTCAGGGATGATGATGGTTACACTGCCAAATTTCTTATAAAAGAGGTACAAATGATGCATGTTTCTCAGACACATACCCAGGCTCCTGCTAGCATGGTGAGACCTGGAGGTTTGTTAACTACTATGCTATGTTCCCAGATGCCCTGTATTTTTAGACTCTATCATCATTTGCTATCCCTGCATGTTTGCTATTCCTATATCATCCTGAATATTGCTAAATATTACCCTATGAAGTAGAGTTGCCATGTAGCCACAACCTGCAGTCCTTCGTACTTTGAGCACCTCCATTTCTGGAAGTATGTTGGAAAAGTGAACATACTCTACATGGTAGTCAAAGATTGCCTGCAAAGATGGAGGCAGACAGCATAAGACAGCATCTCCCTATAACCTCTAAAACAATAAAACAGTAAAGAATATTGACAGATGGTGGTCTCTTCAACTTCTTCTTTCTATAACATCAGTATCAGAAAAAGGTCCATTCTCAGTTCTTCATTTTACTAATATACCTTCCAATGAGTGTTAAATATTCAAAGATAGGCTGCTTTAAAATGTAGATTGGGTCTTGCTTTTCCTTTTTCTGTTCAGTTCTAAGCACAGCACTCCATCAACATATGACAAATAAAACCATTGCCTAGTTTCTTGACGGATAAAAATATATGCTGAACCAGCATGACCTACCATCCAATTTCTAAATGAATATGCAATATTTCAAACAATTTTCATGGTGCAGGCTCTTTTCTCTTTTTTAATAGAGAAAACTAGAAAAGAAGGAAAGCTAAATGAAATGGTGCCTTCATGCAAAGCCCCCTTCTGAAAATTGTTTTAATTCAGGGCAGCTGTGGGTATAGTTTACGTAATAAAAAGCAGTTTTGTTAAAGTGTCTGTGGTTATAGTAAACCAGCATAGAGATCCTGATCAAAGCTGCTTTGCAGCCAAAGTCATCAGCAATCCGACAGCATGTTTTGGTGAAAAGGACTCTCTCTCGACTGGGATGTCTCACACCCACCCACAAGACAACCAAAGCTGAGCAGAAAACTTGGTGTAAAATCAAGACACCTTTTTCCTAACTTTAGTATTAAACCCTAAAAAGAGTCATGAGGTGTATATATTATCACAGGGTTTATGAAATTAATCAGGCTTCCACTGGCTTATGCCCATATAGTCCTGATGAGCTCACCAGACTTGGGGATAGTCACTTGTCTCTCTTTCTTTGGAGCTCTGCTCTGGTGGTGCTCCGAAGCTTTGCAAGAGTACGTCTACACCTAGAACAAGACGAATAATAATTATAGAACAATGTAGTCCATGAATTTCATTATATTTCTGGAGTAACTTATTCATGGAATATATTTTTCCTCATTGGCCCAGATTATAGAGTTAGGCAAATAATTTTGGAATATGTGTGTCGTGATTTATTTGATCAATTTCACAAAAATAAAGTCTTGAATTGTTTTTCCCTATTTTCGCCCAGCTCCAGTTTCAATCTTGCAAATCTTAGGAGCATTGTAAAAAGGAAACTGCATCAACACAACCCTGAGGCCTTTGGTAAATCAGGGTGCATAGGGAAAGATGGGGACAGATTATTTTAGTGGTCTATGAAGAATTTCACCACAGGATCCAGAACATAAACACATCACACCTCAACAAGAGAAGGAGTTTTTTGTTTGTGCTGTGTCAGTCCCCTTTAAACAACATTATGCTGTCATAGCCAACAAATGAAGTAGCCACAAGTCTCATTCTTTCAAATCCAAAAACCAATTAAATGTCATTTCTTTACTTGTAAAATACTGTGGGTTCCGATGTGTAAGAGAGATCCCTGCAGCAAGAATGTCCATAGCAAATGATAATTAAAAACAGGAGTGAGGAATGTGCTGAGATTTGACTTTGGACCTCCCAGGCCCAAAATCCATATAGCAAAACTGGACTTTAAAGGCCCACAGGAGTTTTAAATATCAGACATCTAATCACAACTAGATTTTATTGGTGATTTAAAAAAAAGAAACATCTCAGTTCTATAGAGAATATAAAGTGGTCTGAGCATACATCTTACCAGAGAAAGATGAACGGGTCACACACTTTATGTATAGCTTTGTATCTACTGATAATAGTTCTAATAAACGTCAAAGATGCTTTCAACAGGATTCACACTGAACCAAACTGGAAAAGAAAGGAGACTCTGAAGCAAGGATACACAGTATTTGTGATCCAGAGGGCCACACAGGCTCCACCTAATATCTATAGATATTTGGATACCAAAAGTAAATTCACATAGCCACACTATTTGCTCACACTTGTATCGTCCCTCACAGAATCCATCTAGGTACTTATATATCACTCTTGACCATAGTCTCATGACCCCTCCCCTCTCCTAGGAGTGTTAGCAAAGATGTAAAGAAATGAAGAGACATGACCAAATGAATTAATCTCCCCTCATTCTTTAGAAGGTCATTGTTGATGCACATCAACTGGGCAGTGGGATTTGGGGTCTTCATTTCCACAAAGGCCCCTGGACTTTGGAATTTCCTCAGTACCAGCCCTTTGTATCTGAGGAACTTGAGGGCATGCTGCAAAGTCTATAATTTTGGACTAGCATTTGAAGAGATTGAGGTGTGTGGGTGGTGTGGTTATTGGGGTACGTAGGGATGGAAGGGTTTTTTGTTACAACCTCTGTAGAACAGTGAGGTTTTGTTGATTTGCTGATATCTTATTATGTCTTATTGTTACAGCCTAGGACTACAGTACATCTTAGCTGGGATAGCTGCACAGATCCACTGGTGTCAATAGAGATACTTATAGAAGCTGTCAGGGGAAAGCACAAGGGCTAGGCAGCAGGGTAGGGGATAGCTAGGAGTTTTGGGGAGGTGGTTTGTCAGCTGAGGTTTTTGGTGATAGAAAAAGTGTGTCTATATCTTTTGCACACTTTCCCCAGAATAAGCAGAGGAGAATTTAAATCTGTAGAGAGGAAAGTTGAATTCCTCACTCTCCATCCCAGGAAGTCCCCCAACCTGGCAGTAATAGCATCTGCCCTGAGTCCCCTGGGGTTCCCCATTAATAAGACTTTTCACCAATAGCGGACATGAGAAATTGTGTGACGGCTGGCATTCAATATTAACAGCAGAAGCAGTACTGAAAGTGAGAGGAAGGGCACTGGGTTTGCCTAAATATTTACCTCTAGTACTTAAAGATTAAGGACCAATCAACATCCAAAACTCTCTTGCCCTGCCCCACTTCCACAATTTCTCTTTATTCAAATCCCTTTCTCTTTTACAAGTCCCGTAAGGAAGGAGTTTATATAAACATTGACAAAAATGTCCAAAACCACATTCTCCCTGTTATCTAGATTTCCCAGTGTATCTACTCAATGATGTGCAAACCTTTTAGACTATAAACTCTGGAGAGGCAGGACATTTCTAGTTATTTTTGTGTTGTAGAGTACCCAGCTCATTGATTGTACTTAATAAGAAGAATGGTCTATTAGATAAGGAGATTACATAAACTGTGCAATGATCTCTCCATAGGAACATCTGGAAGACCCCTAACTAGTGACATTGAAATGTAGGATTCAGCAATGTTTATGATAATAGACTGTGCTACCCTACACTCCTCTCTGTGTGTGTGGGAGGGGGAAGATATGCCCACTATGTGACAATGGGAGAAAGAAAGCTTCTATAGTTGTACAACACTCATGAGATTGCTAGGCTTTACAGATTGCAAATCCTAGAAAGTAGAAGTAAGAAAAAAACCCTTACACCTTCTTTAGCTCACCCTGACCTGAGCCAGTCAACATCTTACAAAGCCAGCCTACCTTAATTTTACAACAGTAAATAGATACTGAACTCAAAATGGCCACCCAGACTTTAAATTCCATAATACAAAACAACAGCCCTTCGCTAGTCTAACTAAAAATGTGTAGGTAGAGTTAAGCACCAGCCCAGCCTTTTATGATTAAGAGAGGAAAAACCCATCCACCCTCTTCTCTCCCAACTTCACCCAGAATTAACCCCTGAAAGTAAGACCCCAGCCCTTTTTAAATTGTCTGCTGGACCTTGATTGGCTTCTGCCTTTCTACTTACTGGAGGACCAATTCTCATTGGTTCTGCTAGCAGCTGATCTTGGTTGGTCTCTATAGGTTGCGCTGGGAGGTTTGAATGCACAGCTAGATCCAAAAAGGTATTTAGGATCCTAAATTTCAGTGGAAGTGTGGCAGGGTAGGCACCATGCTCCTGCCCTGAAGGGCATAAAACAGCCCTGGGGGAAGATTGTGGCAAGGGAAAAGCAGGGATGATTGGGAAAACAGCCACAGTGTAGCTACTGCAATCAGGGCCCACCTGGCTCTTTATAAGAGGAAGAGAAGGGGAGAGGGAGAGGAGAAGGAGACAAACTCTCCCTAGTTTTCTGGTGAAAAGAAGATCTAGCTGCCTGGGAAGCTAAGAAGGGTACCTAGGGTGTAGTAGTGTTGGGGAAGCTTCTGCCTAACAAAGCCCCAGGCTGTTAGACAGGTTAAGGGCCTGCAAAAGAGTACTAGGGCTGCAGAGGAGCAGCCCAAATCTGGGCAGAAGTAGCTGGTCTGATCCCCTCTTTGCTGATGATGAGTGGTTGATAGACTGCAGTCAGCCCCAGGGAGTGGGGGGCTAGGTAGTAACTAGCAGTAACCACTGAGGCAAGGTGGGGGAGAAGGGGTGGGAGTTCCCCTGGGTGGGGAGACCTAGAGAGTGGGTTACTGTCAGGGGCTGGACCCTGATGTAGAGGGGTACTGAGGTCTGGGGGAATGTAGGGGCCAGAGGAAAGGAGGACAGTGGTCTACAGAGGGCTTTCCTGGCTGGAGGAGCTAATTTCCAGGATGACTGGCAGGAAGCACTACAGCAGTGAGTTGACACCCCGTGATGGGAAGTTAGCCTAAATATTTTTGTGGATCCACACCTCACTGTTTCTCCTCCAAATGATATCCGCTTTGGAGGAGTTGCACCAAAGTGGCAGGGTCCCTTGCAAAAGGCATCAAATGCCTCCCTGGTACACTGCATAATACCCTCACATTCTGTGGGGCCAATGCACTCTTGTTGATAGGCTGCAGATGAGATCACATGCAGGCACTCCTATCTCCTCAGGTGAAATGGCAAAGCCAGACCTTCACTGCCATTCAGGCCTTGAAGTGCTCACAGGTAGAACCTGCAAGGAAGTCTCTTCACAGAAACACATGTAAGAGATAAAACACAAGACAAGCTGCTGGAGCTGGAGGATATCTTGCTTCCTGGGATGCTGTAATGTATGTGCCAGAGAGAAACTGATACATCCATAGAATCTAGATCTCAAATATTCGTTACAGCTGTAAGTGATGAAACACACTCCTCTGCAAGCTCAGGGAGTGTGGAACCAAAGTTACCTGCTACCCAATCTCCCTCTTCTAACCACTTGACCACACCCCCTTTCCAGTGGCCGGTATAAACACCTGGAGCCACCATTTGACTAAGATTAGCTTGAGAAACAGAGGGGTATTGTATTGAGGGAGAGAAAGGTGTGTGTGTGTGTATGTGCATATATATTAAAAAGCTGTGCTCCAAAGCCAACTAGAGAATTTAGTCCTATGACTTTCACTGAAATTAATGGGTTTAGAGGGATTGCAACCTGGTGTTTCAAAGCTCAAGTTGGAAGAGATCTCCAGGCTCCTGGAGCTTCAGCATTCTTGAGTTGTACTGTTCTTATTTCTTAGGATTGTTATTGTGTACTCACCCACCTTCCTCTCCCTGGGTTTTGGACAGGAGACTCTGGCTTTCAGGTATGTTCTCTTTCACCCTAGCCTTTTCTAGTAATAGAAGGAAGAGGGAGTAAAAAGTAGTCCCCAATCCACTAGCACAAAACTACTGCAGCTGCTGATGAAGGAGCTCAGCCCAACCTGAGTGGGAGGGACTGGAGGAGGATGGAGACTGAAGGGCCTGGAGGCAGGGAGCAGACCGGTTATGGAGGAGGTCTGTACACTATGAGAAGGTAAGATAACCTTTTGTCTGCTTTTTCTGCAGGAGGAGGAATGCCACGGAACACAATGAATGGAACACAATATCCTCAGAAACCATAGATGAAGACAGTACAAGAGCCTGGACATAGAGATGCAATTTTCCTGTCCAGCAATGGTGCACAGATGAAGGCTGTTATGTCATTATAGGGCCCCTCTAAACAATACTAGAAGACTGTTCTGCAGAGAGTGGTGTCGGTAACTGAGGAGGGGGTGCTCTTGCCTATGCTAACTGATCCCACTATCCCTGTGTGGTGGTAGGGGCTGCTACACTGATGAAAGTGACTCCTTTAGAATAAGGTAGAAATACAAGGTCTTGACCTCAACCCCACCCTCCACAAGTGTTAAAATGCACTTAACTTTCCCCTAAGACTAGGCTGATTAAACCCAGTGTCTTCCTGGGCCAACTCCCAGTTCAGGTAATTCCATCCATCCTCCCTGCAATTTCAGATGGATATAGAAATCTCTTGTTCTTGGGCAGCATTTCTGTGTCCCATCCCACAGGAGGCTGCGTTCCAGCAAGAGGCAAGTGCTCTTTGCTGTAGAACATAGCTTCTTGGGTCAGGTGCAATCATCCTTTTTGGTGAGGAGCGAGAGCTCCACCTGTTCCTACTGGATAATCAGCTCCCAAGGACAGAAGACTTGGGTCTGTCTTTATCTTCTCTCTGAGGCTATAGAGAGGTTTGGGGTTGATATTTAGCACATAGAATGAGTCCAGTAATGTACATTTAGGCCATTAGAAGCTATCTTCCCTGCCAAACTCATCAGTCAGATCTCATGTTCAGTAGGGTCAGGTCAGTTCTTGGGTGGCAGACCTCCAAGAAATACAAAGGTGTTACAGGGAGTATTCTGAGTGGCTCAGTCAGGGTTACTCCCACTTCACTCAGACCAATGTTACTAGTATGGCCCAGGAGAGAGCTGTGCTGCTGCTGGAAGTGCTGTCCTTCATAAGAAATGCCATTTACTCACTAGCACTCTGTGCTAGTGCACAACACTTGACAACATTTTTGTAAACCTGGTGGCTTACTGAATACGGTAAATTCCTTTACAAGTCTTTCTCCTCAGTGACAAGGCCTCAGGAAGAATCACTTGGATGAGAACTGAAAGATAAGCAAAACAAGGATGCCATTATTATTAGGCATCTATTATTTGTATTAATGTTGCACTTGGAAACCCTGCCTGAGAGGAGGAGCCCCTTTGCCTCAGGCTCCAAGCAGCTTACAACCCTAGTAAAAAACCAAAGGGGAGGAAGAATAGTTGGGGATAGTGGTCAGGAGAAGTGGGAAGCTTTTGCTAACAGCTCCAGTATTTGAATTCTAGATTTGCTAGGGTCAGGCATTCCCAGTGAGTGGCCCTCTACTCTGAAATTCATTTCCCCTGTTGATCCATCAAGCCCTGCATTGTTGACCTTCAAAGCAATATTCCAAGTCTGATTATTCACTTGGGCTTCTCCTAAGTAAGCTGTTGGAGGGGCTAAGCATTTTGTTGCCCCTTGAGTTAACTTTTGTGGTTCTAAAGGAGCCCAGGCAGCAGGACCCTTTGTGTACTCTACCAATCCATTAAAACAGGCCTCAGAGCATTTTCCCATAAGACTTCTTGCCCTGTGGTCTGGGCAAAATGAGTAGCCACATTCACCAGCCTGTCTAAATCCACTCTTCAGTTTCAGTGGGATACTCCAACTCACCTCCTGCATGAACAATGAGTAACTGCCTTGTAGAGGCATGGAGGAGGGGAAGGGGGGTTGAACAGCTGAAAAGGGGGTATTTTTTCTCTTTTCTCTTCCAGTCGGGCATAGGGAACTCTACGTCTGGGGGTAAGGGTGGGTTAAGGAATTCAACTCCCTTCCTCCCTGGAAGTTTCTTCCACCTAAGGATAGTACTATCATCTTCCCATAGCCTCTGCTCCTTATGTTGCACTGATCTGGGAGCGTTTTAAATTTAACCGTGCTGCTAAGGTACCCCATGTTGCCTGCCCAATAAGGCCTGCAGCACAAACTGTTCCTTGTTCAAACTGTGTGGATGGAGGAGTTGGGCATGCTCAGAACAGTCACCCCACCCCCATTCCTCCCAATTCTGGGCTCCTTGCAAGTACAGGCTGTGCAGTCAGCTAGAACTGGCCCTGAAGTCAAGCATAAGTTTGCAGGGAGACCTTTTATCTTCCACCATTCTATGTTTCTCTGCTGGAGAAGTGTCCTCACATACCAATTAAAGCATCTCCATTCAGACTTTACAGAAGAAAATTCTCCTCTCCAAAAACAAGCAAACGAAACCCTGATCATATTAGCAGCCCAGCCACACAGTAACTGCCTGTAAGTGTCCCTCCTCATTTAGCAGGCTTTCAATTCTCTGCCTTAAATATTTATTTATAGGTACGAACTCAAGTGTCTTAGTGGGCAGGCCATGACTTAGTGTTTCATAGTCAATTACTGTTTTCTCCCCAGCATTAGTTTGAGTAGTGATTTTGGACTTCGCCAGACATTTGTGTAATGTTTCTATTTGTCTTCATCTGACATTAAACTTTAAAAAATTAGAGTAAATTGATAAAATATATCAGGGAGTTTGCTCTTCCACCCAAGTGATTATTTTTCAGACTTTTCTGAACTACAAGCAAGGACATCATTTGCACTAGCTCAACAGTGTGGCTAAAAGGACGGAAAACAATGGTGACATTTGCTGGCATTTATTCCTGATTCTATTATCAGGACTGACTGTCTTTCCAATGCAAGCTGTCTCTTCTAGATCACTCTCTCTATAACAAAGACCTCATGTTCCAAATGTCCTGCAACAATTTACTACTCAGCAATTGCTGTGACTGAGCACAGAATGGCAGGAACAATACTTTAAACATCAAGAATAGGACATTTAGTTTACCTTTATTCGTGGCTTGTTGCCCAATTTGTGAATCCCATTCCACTGCTAATTTTGCAGTGGATCTTGTAAAACTATAGGTAAGTAGCATCTCAAAAATATAGCACTATCAGTGAAAAGAAGTGATCCTTTTCCACTATCCAAGTCTCACTTCTGCTAATAGCAGGTAGGGAAAAGGGTGTATTAATGAACTGTGATACGGAGAGAGATCCAGCCATGGGGCATATATAACTAATTGGATCAGATCCATGCTTTAAGAAACTTAATTTAAATCTCTGTAAACATATATTAAAATTAAAAATGGAATAAACCTGATAGGAATTAACATCCTTTGTTTCACCTTTCATCCTGGTCATTAGTTTTTTACTAATGGAGGCTAGGTCCATCAATGGCTATTAGCCAAGATGGTCAGAGATGCAACCCCATGCTCACTGTGCCACTAAATCTGCTAGAAACCACGAGGGGAAGAGAAGGATGGATTACACCAACTGCCCTGTTCTGTACACTGCCCCTGAAGATCTGAGACAGGATACCGGGCTAGATAGACCATTGGTATGACCCACTCTCCTGTAGTACTTTAAAAACTATCCTAATGCAAAACATTCCCAAGCAAAGCCCCTAAGTACTACTAGGATTCTGTTACTAAACAGTGAACTGACAGAACTTTCTTCTTGTTCTTCCCCCCTTGACACTTGGGACGATAAACACATACTGAGTTTGCAAGAATATAGGAGATGCTGTTTAATGGAAGAGAATGAATTCATGATTAAACCTTCTTCCAGATGTCCACAATCACTAATTCAATGAAATGTTTCCCCCAAATATTAGTGTATCTAGCTTTAACAGGTACCTGTATTCCATAATTTAAAGACCTGATCCAAGATTTTGAAGAGTGACTGGTGATTCTGGGTTTTGCAATGAGTGAGTGTCCCAACTTAAAGTCTGTTTTTCAGGGTGTTGGCACTCGTACAGGTTCTAATTTTTCACCAGGCAATCACCCTTTTATAATAGCAATGAGATAATTACACTCAGAACTACATTTTCAAAAGCACTTAGGATGTTAAGTCCCCTTTTCAAAAGTGACTTAGAACCGGATTTTCAAAGGTGTTTAGGACTTAAAGATGCATAAAGGCACCTAGTGGAATTTTCAAAAGCTACACACAGAGATAGGTACCTAGCAGATCTGGCCCTTCGGCACTTAGGGCATGTCTACACTTACTGGTAGATTGGCACTGATCTGCAGAAAGTGTCAATTTGCCGGTCTAGTGAAGACCTGCTAAACTGATGGGAGAACACTCTGCCATCGGTTTGTGTACTCCACCTCCCTGAGAAGCACTAGGGAAATCAACAGGAGATGCTCTCCCATCAACAGTGCAGTATAGCCATCGTGGTAAGTGGATCTAACTACATTGACTTCAGTTACGTTATTCACATAACTGAAGTTGCATAAGTTAGATTGATTTACTGCAGTAGTTTAGCCCAGCCCTTACAGTGAAATTCTGGCCCCACTGACGTCAATGGGAGTTTTGTCATGGAGTTCAGTGGATCCAGGATATTCTCTTAGGAGCCTAAGGCTCATTGAAATTCATAGGTGATGTCACCTCCTAAATCCTGAGGTTCTTCCTTTCTGCGTGGTCTACTAGGTAAAGCGCACACCCCTCGCCATTTTGTTTACCTTATCTTTGCATGCATCTGATGTATTGGATATTAGCCCATGAAAGCTGATGCTTCAATACTTTTGTTAGTCTTTAAGGTGCCACAGGACTCTTTGTTGCTTATCTTTGCTGTTTGTCTCCCTTGGCACTTGCAATTTACCTAACTGCAGGTGCAGCTTGAGACCTACCATGAATGTAGGATGGAGCACTGTTTTGAGATAATGCTTCCAGTACAAACTCCTTCCAACCCTGGTGGTGCCTACAGGCCTACACACGTTTCTTCCAGAAAAGACCCCCAGGCACCTAAATTTTTGTCACTACACATATACCAAGTCACCTAAGTCCTGATGCTTCTGAGCTGCTTAGCACCTAACTCACTCCTGTGAAAGGGACTCTCAAACTAGGTGTTCCTCCACTTAGCAAACCTGCATGGACCAATCTGGTAGGTATCAAGCTGAGCAGGGATTTAAACCTGGGTCTCTTACATCCCAGGGCGAGGGAGTGCCCTACCTAGTGGCACTCCCCCCCCCCCCCCCCCAGAATGTAAGAGACCCAGGTTTAAATACAGAGGGGGACAGGCACCTTCATCTTCTTCCCCTCATGTTTTGTGAGTTAGACACACTCTGAAAACCATCACCATCATCATCATTTTGGGGAGGGGGGGGATTACCTTGGGTTATTGGGATGGAGCTCAAATCCTGCCCCTCTCCTCTGTACTTCCTTCTGTCTAGCTTAGGTGGTTCCCTGCTCAGCTTGCTGGCTCTATGAATCCCTTTCTTAGGTGTCTCACTCTCCCCATGCATTCCAGTAGTTGGCAGAGTGCCTAAAAAAAGTTAGCTGTTGCATCACCCTATATCTCTGTGGATCTAGCCCTGAGCACCTTTCAGGGCCCAGTCCCATGTGATGAGAGCTAAGGCTTTGTACTGTTGTTATAGTGTTTATCACAAGGGGACTCTGATGTTGGTTGAGGCTGCTAAGTGCTATGGGAATATAACGACGTTTCTCAATAATAAGTGAACTGGGGACAGCTATAGCTCATATGGCACATCCTCCCATCCATCCACTACTTTCCAAAGAGACAGAAGTTGAAAGTGTGAATGACAACCCATTTTCCCCATGTCAAACACTGAAGAGGACAAAAGTATTCACTGAGCTTGGGTGAGAGCTCAGCAGAATCTTTTTTACTTCTAAAGAAAGTTTGAACCCAAGTCTGTGTGGATAGAATCGGAGTTCATTTAAAAAGAATATGCATTTCAGGGCTAGCCCAAAGCCCACTGAAGTCAGTGTAAAGACTCCCATTGACATCAGTGGGCTGTGCATCAAGCCCCTAAAGTATGTGAACAGAACAATTTACATTGAGCTTGTCTGTATTTTCCCATGACATGGATTTTTAATAATAAATCATTGCTAATGAGGCAACAAGGGACAATTTCAATATTAATTAAAAGTTGCTGGGTTTTTTCCAGTGAATAAAACCAATATGTATCTAGGAATAAATGTCTGGTCTCCAGAACAAAAACACCATTTGTTTGCTAATTTAAAGTAACTACTCACCATGAGACATGGACCACATCCAGCCAATGAAATCTTATTTGTCTTACTGATCATCCTGGCACAAAAGATCCTAGGTGATCAAGCTAAGACTCCGGCCTCTCTCAAGTTATGTTCCTCAAACTTTTGAGACAGTCACATCAGATATATAACATGTTTCCCATTATGGAATTAGTGTAAAGCCAGACAGCCTTATATTTGTCTTAGTTGATGAAAATAATTCAGCAGCAAGCAAATTAGGAAAAAAATTCCATCACTTTACGTCAGTCACCTGTCAAACATTTAGCTGTTTGGGACTTTTAAAGCATGTGATCCTGGCACATAATTGCGTTAACACGAACCCTCCACCCCTGACAGAAAAGAAGAGATAATTAGTGCAGTCAGTGTTGTTGCTTTGACTTGAAAGTTCATTCTAAAGAAAGCATTAAAGAAGACTTTCTTGTGGCTGAAAGATCAGATTACCACAATTAAAGTAAAAAGGTGTGGCACTATTTACCCTGCATGTTATGACACATAAAAGAAAATGATTCAGGCAAGAAAAATAATTACACATTAGTTTGTGTTTGGCAACTTTGTTTCAGACATTTGGGCCACAAACCAAAGATAAAAAGGTGTTTTTGCCCAATTTCGTCTCTGCTTTTAATAGGTCAAGATGTAGGTTGTGTTTAGAGGAGTATTTTTTGCTTGCCATACAGTGTTTTATCAGAAGTTGGCTTTTTTAACCTCCATATCCGTGCAATTCTGTAGTAAAGTTTGGTGCAACTTTCATCACAAAACCCCAAACCACCCCGTGCACTTCTTCCAATTTCAAAAGTTCACTACAAACCAGAAGCCAAGCCTGGCTTTTGCAAAGCGGAGTTGAATTTCAAGAAAATCTGGGTCAAGTATGTATTTGAGTGGAAACTACCTGTCAGGACTATATGGGCTGAGTTTCAGGTTGAGCTTTTGAGTTCATTTAAAGCCGAAATGCCAGGGTCCCAACGCTATGCAAAGCAAATCCCTGACAAACATAGGTTTCTATAAGCTGGAGGCTGACTGCAAATGGAGGGGTTAGTCTCATCACAGTTCAAGGGGACTTTTAGTTTTGTAACTGCAATAGGTGTTAATGAGTTACATGATCTCAGCTGGAGTACTGTGTCCAATTATGGACACCACACTTCAGGAAAGAGGTGAACAAATTGGAAAAAGTCCTGAGGAGAGCAACAAATATTACTGAAGGTCCAGAAAAGATGACGGTCGAGGAAAGATTGAAAAACCTGGGTTTGTTTCTTCTGCAGAAGAGAAGACGGAAGGGGGGACATGCTAACCGTCTTCAAGTACAGAAAAGGTTGTTATAAAGAGGAGGAGGATAAACTGTTCTTATCCACTGAAGACAGAACAAGAAGCATTGCAGCGAGAGAGGTTTTGATTAGACATTAGAAAAAACTTCTTAGCTTGAAGGGTAGTTAAACAGTGGAACAAATTATCTAAGGAGGTCATGGAGTCCCCATCACGGTTGGTTTTTAAGAGCAGGTTAGACAAACACCTGTCAGGGATGGTCTAGATAATACTCAGCCCTGCTTCCAGTGCAGGGGACTAGACTTGATGACTCATTGAGGTCCCTTCAAGTCCTACATTCTAGGATTCCAAGTGTGTAGCTCCTTATGACTTGAGAAGAGAAAATATGCCTTAGATTACATTGGCAATAATAAATATGAGCTTTAAAACCCGCTTGGGCTTTCCAGGATAGTGTCACAACATTTAACCCAATGTCTTAAAAATGCACCATGACATTAGGGCTGTGAACAGTATTTAAATCCAAATATGATGAGTTGACTATAGTACAGCTCCTTTACTATAACTATTTTGGAAATAAATATTGGGTCAGGTTTAGCCTCATCCTCAATACTAGGCAGGTGATAACTGGCAGATATTCCACCTGCACTACCATTCTATTTGCATGTCAGCAAATGATGGTCTCTTGTAGTGTAAAAAATCACCTATGATTCAGAAAAAGCAGCAAAAAGAGAAAAACGAAAATAAGATAGAAAATATACATGCTTCAGAGAGAATCTATATGCACAGGTCCAGATTCTGAACTGGCATAAATCTGCATTAGTCCATTGATTTTAGTACAGAGCTACTATAATGTAGCTAGGTCAATTTATACCAACTGAAGATCTTGCCCTGTAAAAGATTTACTTATATGCATGTGATAAGAATTTAGCTTAGCGAAATAAACTAACATGTGAACAGCAAACATGATGCAAAGTAGTCCTGTACAGTTTCACTTTCCCATGAAATAAATTCTGAACGTAAATCATGATTAATTATTACAAGGAGGCAATTTTAATATTAATTAAAAGTTTACTGTTCCCATATCAATATGTATTTTGGAGTGATCACCTGAGCACAGGGACACAAAGCATCTGCATTCGCAAATAAAATCAAGCTTTCAAACGTGTGGAAAAATCTAGACAGTGAAATCACTTTTGTTTGTTAGAAATATTTGTATTGTAATAGAATAATGTAGGATAAATATGATATAAGTAATACTGATACCATTTGGTAATTAATGCCTCCTTTATATGTGCCAGCCTATATTTAATTTCAAAGACAAGAGACACTGGACTTCTCTACAGTAAGATAAAGAGTATTAATTTTAATATTGTGCGTGTCTAGAGAATGCATTAGGGTTGGGTACAATGTTTTTATTGGCGTGCGTCTGGGATGGGGCCACATTACTCACAACCGACATAGATGTGTGTGTTATACACATCATCCCAATAGAGTTTTGTGTAATCCCCTTGTATACTATTATAGTTCCATTATTTTGCCTGGGCATTTCTGAAAAGATTTAATTATAAAGCTTTATTTTGAAGAAAAATAGTGAAACTTCCAAGTCCATTTTAATGCTCTTCATCTACCAACAGGGGTCACTGATGAGTGATACAAGAGTCACTGAATAGTCTTAACCTCCTACCAGCTTGGGGAATCAAGGGACATCACATTTGGAATTTTTGCCTGCTAGGTAACTGTGATACTTATTCTACACCTCTCCCAAGGGACCAAGAAGTTGGCCAGACCCATCCATAGGCTTATAAAAAGAATGAGCACTTTCTAACAACCCAAAATGATTCCAAACAAGAAAGTAAGTTTAGTCTATCCACTGAAGTCCAGAAACACATGAAACACAAATTGAATACTCTCAAAATGTAATGAAAGGAAAGTATTTTCCATCTTAGTTAATGCTTTAAATTAGACTGTTGATATACAAGCTGCAAAACAGATGGGGACAGTACTTTTTAATAATTTGTTACTGAATGTAAAGCTCATGAATGGGAGGAACTAATAATAATATTGGCAAGAGCTAGACTTACTGTAGACAGGCGCTATGTTAGTTTCTCCAGTATAGTTCTGCCAAAGCATCTCAGTCCCACCAGGCAGCACTCCCTGCTACTCCACTTCAGGAGTTTTTCCATTCCACCTCAGTTCTTTCAATGCCCTCCAGTCTTGACCCACAATACACCCTAGTTTGTTCATCAGCCCCCTTATTGCCCTCAGGTGTGCCTCATGTCTGACTCCTGTTATGAAGATCCTCCACACAGATTTGCCAAATAGGTTCCTGACGAGGAACCTATTCAGTCCTGATCCTCTGGCTTTTCCAGATGTGACCCTCTCCCCTTCAGCAGCGACCATCAACAGTGGCAAAGCATAAGGTCAGTTCAAGTATGCATTCAAAGAGGCAAGGATGCTACATATTTATGGGATAAAGGATTTTGAAGGCCACCTTGAGTTTTGAAGTCTGTGGCTGATGAAAGCTTCGGATTCAGATAAATTACCATTTACACACTTAATATTCCCTTGAGAGAATGTTCTGATGGCATCATGAAGCTACACAGAAATACTACACCAATGGGAACTATGGGGAAAAAATCATGGATTAAATAGACCCACGCACCTGATTGCAGTTTTAATATCATGCCATGCCAAATCCCTTTGTTTTTTATATGACTGTAGCAAACTAGAAAAATGTCTTTTAGCCCTACAATCACCACCACAAAAGCTTATCAGACCACGTGTGTGCAAACTTGTACTAACAAGCCAATAAAAAAATAAAACCCCTCCCCAGCCTTTAACTTGCCCATCAATTCTTTCTGCTATTCCAGTGCTCAACATGCATTCTGTTCCCTGGTTTTATCTTTCATCTCGCTTGCATAGCTGCTCGCAGAGATATTTGTCACAACTGGCTCATAGCACACTGAGCTGATTTACAGCAGCAATTCATTTCTTATCAGTTGGGAGGGGATGGGTTCATATTTTAAAAATAAAAGTAGCCAATTACATCCACAAGTCTGAAAATGCCACTCCTAGGTTTTTATATACGTAATTTAAAATACTGGGGTCACGTACAGGCAACAAATACAAGGGGATGGGACGGAAGAAAATACAGAACAAATGTCTCAAGGAAAAATGAAATTTCTGGTCACATCCTAACTCAATGATACCTATCCTCCCTGCGCAGACACATGCAAGCTAGATCCTTAACTCCTGTAAATCAGCATTTCTCCATTGACCCAATAGAGCAATGTGATCTACACTAGTTGAGGATGAGGGCTCAAACCGGCAACCTCCTCTCACAGCTGGAATCATGAAGGATGTTGCAGGTCATGGCTGAGGTTGCATAGTGAAACTTGCAGTACATCGGCTCACACTACGTTTTGCTCTAGGCAGCCCTATCAGGCCGAATTTTATAAGCACCAAATTGACACATCCTATTAATTTTTTTTTTTGGGGGGGGGGGGAATAATGAGATCAGTATTCACACTAAAACTATTCAGGGCTAGAATCCCTTTTGTGTTTGCTCCCTTACATACCTCAGATGAAAGCACACAAATGCAGATTTGAATCAGATGCAGCTGATATGCCTAAGTGCAGATGCAAACCAGCAGCTATGTGTACATTGGAGTTTGCCTGTGCGCAAGTTAGCAGGGTATACTTCTTAAGATCGGGCTCCTTACTGTGTTTCTAACTGAACTTTTCTTTAGCCTGGAGACATCATCAACTGGCTCAAACATGAATACGGGTTTCAAAAATCTACAAGTGCAAAAGAAACATTCATACAATATTGTAATATTTTGCATATACCAGAGAAACAGCTTCATTCTCAAATACTCCGTAGCTATTTTGATCTGAGGATTATCCATTAACAATACTTTTGGAGTTCCTAAGTATTACAAATAAGTCTTCATTTCAGGAGGATTCTGATTTTAAATGCCTTCATGCTCAAGCACATTTTTCCACACTCCCCTGTATGCACAGACTGCTTTCCTATCCCAGTACTCTCAACTCTTTCAAGTCCTCCTTAAAGAGACACTTTCTTAAATCAATTTTTTTAAAAACAACATCGGCAAGAACACTAAGCTCTGCCCATCGCTAGATTTCCAAGTTCATCCCATCTTCTGGTTGTGTATTTCTTGGCTTAAAAATGTTTCAGGGAAGGGGCAGTCTTTATCTGGTATTCTGGCCACTACCAAGCACACTAAATAAATAATAACTAGTAACCAGTACTAACCTGAAATGCATTACACCTGCAATGGTATTTTCCCAAGTACTGAAATCAGAGTCAGAAGCTGCTGGAGAAGGAAAGTCTAGGGCAGGCCGGCACAACATGCGGCCCGGGGGCCACATGCGGCCCACATGGGCTCACTGTGTGGCCCGTGGGGGATGAATAGGGGTGGGGCAAGCCAAGTGGGAAGCGGATGGGGGTGGGGCGAGGGCAGGGCTTTTCGTCCCGCAGCTGGGGTTTTTTGCAGTAATATGGCCCTCGCTGCTTTCCGAGTTGTGCAGGCCTGGTCTAGGGGATTTTGTTGAATAGACCTTAGGCAGAATGTACCTTGGATAAAACCTGAAATATTTGTTATATATCTATATATATAAAAGTCAAATGGTGTATGCGTTTGTGCGTGTATGTATGCTGCCTTACTCCTTCTACACCGTTTGAGCTAGAGACTTGAAATTTGGTACAGTTATAGGCTTTAGGGTCCTAATCAGGGTAAGAGTCGAAAATTTTTCAAATCTCACCTCTGACGCCCTCCAGGGGTGAAATGCTTTATAGCCCATTCACATCAGCTGGGCAGAAGGATAACACCTGCTGTTCTCTGTGACATAGTTATGATGTCATAATACCCCCCTCCAACGGACCCCGCACTCGCTCAGGTCTCTCCCTCCTCCCCCCTCCAACAGACCCGAGCAACGCTGAGACGTCTGAACAAAATTTGTATTAATAAAAAACATGGTAGTCTTTTTACATCCCAGTTTCCAATTACAAATACCCCGAGCAACGCCGGGTATTTTTGCTAGTATATATATATATATATATATATATATATATATATATATATATATATATATATATATATATATATATATATATATATATATATATATATATATATATATATATATTATACACATACATACACACACAGTATATCCCTATTTAACCTGGATGTTCACAATTGCTTTGAACCTGGAGAATTATATAACACTTTACATGATTTTGCAAGGAGTACACCAGGAGTATTTTAGACTATGAGCCAAGAAGCTGTACAGACAGCAAGGCGTCTGTGTTGCCACTACAAAGTGGATGTTAATTACCTAAAACAATACATATAATAGGCAAAGCAAAAAAATGCTCTACATTGCTGTGCCATACCCACTCATCTAGTGCATCTCTAACTGCACAGTTATTTAGCCTGGAGGGATCATAATTAGTTGTTTTTCAAATTATTAAGGATGGGGGGGGGGGGGAAGAAGAAAGCTACCAGACTAAGAATGGTGGGAAACTTTATATGTGATGTTTCTCCAGGAATCTAGTTAGCATACATAATTACTTCATTACATTACACACACACACACGGCCTGTTCTTCACTCAAGTAAAGGGTTGTTTAATCTCAATTCAGTGATCTCTAGTTTATGAGATTAATCATGCAATGAAAGCGTTGGGCAAACAACAAGCTATGCCCAGTGTGTCTAACTGCTTCATAAAAGATGGTACGAAGCCAAGCATGAGTCATTTCTAAATATAAATGGAGCCCTGCGTGGATACAAAAATGTGGCTCTGCATCCCCCAGGATCAACCCAGGATCCGTTAGCCGTCTTTTACCTGTATCCGCATCCACATCCATACCCGCAACAGCAAACCGTCTTACAAGGGCTAGCAATGTCGGGGGGTGAGTGAGGGAACAGGGTGTTGCAGGGAACAGGCAGCACGAAGGTGGGAACTGGGGGTAAGGGGCAACATGGGGGCAAAGTTATGAGGAGAAGGGACGTCGCGTTGCGTGCTGCTCCTGGGGCCTCGCAAGTGATGGGGCCCAAGCTGCTGGACAGGAAGCGGCCCAATGAGCAGTTGCTGGATAGCCCTGACTCCGACCGGCCACCCAGCCCCTGTTTGCTGGCTGCCAGCCCTGAGTGCACTGCACCCCCTCCCACCCCCACCCTCAGGCTGCCCAAGCCAGATGCTGTGGACCAGTGGTCCACTATGTGCAAGAATGGTCCGCGGATATTTGCAGGGATGAATTGGATATCCCTGGATTTGCAGGGCTCTAATGATAAATGCTTTGCCCGTCTCAAGCACGTTCCATCTGAGGAGCTCAATCTTTTTATAAGCACTAATTAATTAAGCCTCACACAACTCAGCTGGTAAGGTACGGAAAAGAACATTTTCCAGATGGGAGAAACTGAGGCTGAAGGTCTCCCAATATGTTGGTGGCAGTGCTGGGAAGAGAACCCAGTAATCACTGCCAACCTCAGAATGTTGTAATGAGAGTGTTTCAATCCTAATTACACTATTTAGTAATGAGCTGGGCATAATGGATGGCTTGTGCTTTTTTCCTCGGTCTTTTGGTAATGGAAAGTGTTTCACCCTCACTCCTTAGCATTCAAGGAATTTACAAGGCAGGAGAAGCGTCTATCCAGCTGGTCAGCCATAGTTTATTAGCAGATTCAAGCTGATGACTGGCCCTCCACGTGCATATATCTTGCACATTACCACAGCCCAGATTCGAATCAGGACCTCTCATGGTGCATGGGAGAGCATTCCTGACAGAGGGGCTGAAGAGGTCTCTGCCTCTAGCTTAGCCAATAGAACCTGCACTGAGCTCCTCTCAGCTGGAGGCCTCTCTTTGTGGCTCTCACAGAATAAACCTCTACTCACTTTAATTTGTTAACCCACAAAAACTCAGCTCAGATCCAGTGTCGGCTTTGCAGTGCGGTTCCTGCATTTCCCCCCCTCAAAACTTATGTTTCCCGAGGCACAAGGCGGTGGGGGACGTGACTTGTCTGAAGTCCAACAGCAAGTCTCACTAGTTCCAAGTCAGCAGTGGAATGCAGAATCCTCTCAGCTCCCTGGCAAAATGGAAAACTGGGCCAAAGGGAAATTCCATCCATTTTCCCCAGGCCAGCAGTCTGAAAGCTAAGAAGGTAGAACCTCAGAGTTACGAATTCAACCAGTCAACCACACACCTCATTTGGAACTGGAAGTACACAATCAGGCAGCAGGAGAAACCCCCCCCCCCCCCCAAAAAGCAAATACAGTACAGTACTGTGTTAAACGTAAACTACTAAAAAAATAAAGGGAAAACAGCATTTTTCTTCTACATAGTAAAGCTGTATTACATCAATGTTCAGTTGTTAACTTTTGAAAGAACCACTATAGTGTTTTGTTCCGAGTTATGAACATTTCAGAGTTATGAACTCCCTTCCTCCCCATGCCCCCTCCTCACAAACTAGGTAATGTGCTTTTTAAATTGTTCCTGGCATTTATTGGTGGCAACCACCTTTCAAGAAAGACATATGGAAGCTCAGCATAAAAGAGTGTCAATCATTTTCCATCTGACTTGCCCTCCTCTCCTGCAGTTTTGTCCTCTTCCTTGCTAAATGCCTCTACTTTGCCACCCTAGTTTTCATGTGTACCTTCAGTGCCGGATTCTGATCTCACTTTTTCAACTCCATCAACTTTCCATGGGCTTATAGTAATTTAGAGAGGGATAAGCAGGATCAAAGTCAGGCCCCTCCTTTACAGAAGGTCTGAGCAGCTTGGTTCTACAGGAATCCAAATAAACCCAACTGTTTTTCTATTTGTATTTGTGACCGTGAGCCATTTGGGGGATCAAATTAAAGCAACATCTGGTCTTCTCATGGAATTTCCACCACGCAGGAAGAGAGCTAAAGTAAGATAAAATCTCACGTATTTCACTCCTCTGAAGGATTCATGGAGGTCAATGGAAAAAAAACACACACAAATACAAGTAAATACACTAAAATTCACACTGGTCATTTCAGAAGAAACTATCCCTGCGGTGTCCAACCTGCAATCAAACATTCATCTAAGCTCCCTCCTCTCTTCACTCTGGTGACTGCCCAGATAGAAGTTAAAGCCCCCAACGTACTTTCCAAAGGAAATAAGGGGTAAATGCTGTTGTCCTTACTGACATTCCCTTGCTCAGTAAAACCCTGGGGTAAGCTCTTTGGGGCACAGAGATGGGTGTGAGCTGCAACATTTCTGTCCAGTTTTGATAAGGAAACCCATCAGCCTCCCTCAAAATATATGTATCAACTAGGGGAATTTAAACTTCAACTTGAGAGGAGCCAGATCTGGGGGAGGGAGGGGGCTCACATCACAGCACACACTGTTCAGATACCATCTGTCAGGCTGTTGCTCTAACCTGCCTAATCATTTTGCTTCCAGTATCTAGCTCTCTGATCTTGCAATGTGCTGCGCAAAGCAGCCAACCTCAATAGGAAACCAACTCTACCTATTCAAAACCTGGCTGGAGTGGGAAGACACAGTCAAATGTAACTTGTAAGTAAACTTCAGAAAATGCTAACTCCAAACAAATGGGTAGGTCGTTCAAAACCCAGGTGTCCCACTCAGAAAGGTGCAACTTTCATTAAAAAAGTTAAAGGGTCATGAGGGCTTGCGTACAGAGTTGCCTGGGTCCAGCAACTCTTCCTGTGGTTGCTGAAAATAAACACTATCGCCATTTGAGATGGGCAGTGATTGATTAGTTGATTGGGTTTTTATTAGCTTTTGACCAGCAGCAAGGGGGCTCCTTAGTTTTATCCCCACTGATCTGCTGGGGCTTCCATCTATTGATGTGGAAAAAAAACAACAACCCTCCACTGTTCTCTGGGAAGATTCCTGGTAAAGTGCTAGACCTAACAAACCACTGCAGATTCCTAAAGGCGCAGTGCTAGATAATTCCTCCCAGCTACCTGATTGGGGGCATAGAAGAGCTTACATTTCTATCCCTGCACAGGTAGAAAAAGTGGGGAAGTCATAGAAAAGGCTGGGAACTCAGGGCGTTTTATAGTCAGGGGAATTTTATTAATTGTCAAACAAGGGCCCTTTTTGTGCCACCACTTGTGTAAAGTAAGCACAAAGCCCAGCCCCACCCCCAGAATATCCCCTTGGCAGGGAGTCCCCACACAAGGCCTTTCAGCCGCACAGAGCGCAGGGGCTGTTCTAGGGAGGGGGCCATTGTCTGGGTCCAACAGTGTCATGGTGAGTCTGCACACCTGCAAAGCCACATAAAGACTCTTGAGGAGGGCTGCAATTTAAGGGAGCCCTCTCTCTCTTCCCATCACCCCCCAGCCGGGGTATGGGCCACCATCATTCTATCTCTGTTGTTGGTGTTTCAGTAGCAATTTGGTTCCCTACAGGGTGCAGTTGCTAGCCCCACGCCCATGTTAAGCCTACAGCACCTGGTATTCTTAGGAGGTCTCCCATCCAAGTACTAGCCAGGCCCGACCCTGCTTAGCTTTCGAGATCAGACAGGATCAGGCGTGTTCAGGGTGGTTTAGCGTATAAGGGAGCCCTAACAGGGTCCAAAACCTACACTAGCTCCCGAATAAGAGAGATGTGAGCTGCCTCCCCTCCGTCCTTGGCTGGCCTTAGTGCCAGTGCAGGTATGATTCTTCCCCATGGAGAGGAAGATGCTGCAGGACTAGCAGTAACCTCTGCAGAAGGGGGCCGCAGAGGAGAGATTGGGGCCATAGTCTCAGTGTCCTCCCCTCAGGATACTGAATGGACACAGAGGAGTGGACACCAAAGGTACATCTATACTACCCCCCGCATCGGCGGGTAATGTTCAATGTATTGGGGATCGATTTCTGGTGTCTCGTCTAGATCCCCGAACACACTCCCCATCGACTGCAGAACTCCATTTCCGCATGAGGAGTAAGCGGAGGTGATGGGGGAGTGGCCGCGGTCGACTCGCCACTGTGAGGCTGGCCAGTAAGTCAAACTAAGATACTTCAACTTCAGCTATGCCTTCCCCCTCCAGTGTAACCCAGGCCTATGATAAACCCCTACTCTTATGAAAAGTGTCATGGGACCTGGTTGCTTTAATATCCCAGAACAATTATTATGCACTTCCCCCTCTGCCATGAAAACATAAACATTTTGTTTTGCATTTCCTCAGTCCCATCTGTTTCAGGATTTCAAAACACTTTACAACATTGCACCCGTGAGGTCTCACAGCACCCATGAGGTGCCTATTGCCATTGCCCAGCTTGGTAAACCAAGGCCAGGAGAAGGAGAGTGACTTACCTTAGGTCACACATGGAGTCAGTGATGGAGCTGTGATAACAATCCAAGACACCGTGAGAGGGAGTCTCCTCTCCCTTATGGCTTAGATGGGCAATAGCCTCTTAGCCAGCCAGAAAACAGATCCTATCCACTCAGGCACTGCATTGGACAACCATAGTTAACCTTCCACAGGGCCCCTGGCATCTAGGAGGGCTGGTCTGGATTGTGAGGGGGATTCCCAAAGCAGAGAGCCATGGTGATCTTGGGGCAGCTCTGGGGCTGATTACAGACAGGGCTGCTATAACTTAGCGTGACCAGGTGGGTGAGGCAGTATCCTTTATTGGACCAGTTTCTGTTGGCGAGAGAGACAAGCTTTTGAGCCACAGAGAGCTCTTCTTCAGGTCTAGCAAATGGTACTCCGAGCATCACAGCTAAGTGCAATTGGGTGGAACAGATTGTTTAGCTTAGCTGCATATGCTTTAGAGTAATATTTTGGCCCCTGACCTGTCCAGAATCCCAAAGAACCAAAAGGGGCTGAAAGCTGCCTTTGTTTCTCCTCCCTATAGATCCAGGCTTGCATGTGTTCTGGTGCCTCTACGAGGAGCAACACGCTTGGCCCTGATTCCTACTCTTGGTGTGTCTGTGTGGTAATCCATGTGCCCTCTGCTAGGCAAACTTCTCAGGTTTTCTTTCAAAATTCAAGCATATAACTAGAAAAATACCAGGCTAGCTATTAATTATGTGGGGAGAGCCAACAGAGGGTGATAAGATCAAGTGGCAAAGGTCCTGGTATCCTGGAGTTTCCAATAAAGAGCTGGAATTACATAGAAGGGAAAGCCTGGCCTAGGATCATAACTAAAAGTAAACTAAACCTTGGGTGTCTAGGACTTGAAAACTAGTTTTTGTTGTTTTTTTCCCCTGGAGGGATCTTAGCTAAGTAAGCCTGGTATTTATGCTGGAGAAATGTGTTATGGAGGAGGCGGAAACCAACAAACTGAGAGGCCCTTTTAATCTGAATGATTTAGTTAAATTAGCTCAATTGGGGATGTTTAATTACAACAAGTAACAGATTACTGCATGGCAACCCACTCTCTCCTGTGGTTCCTACTGTGACACTAGCCTTTGACTTTTAGCAGCAACACCCTTGGCCCTGAGGTAAAAATACATTTTCTTTGGGCAGCCACTCATTTAGGCCATCACATGAAACTATCAATTTCTTCTGTTTCTGAGAGATTGCTGAGTCAGATCATGGAGAGATGGGATTGCAACAAGGTGAGTCACTAGCTATTTCCTGTTTGCCAAAGAATCTCACAGGCTGAGGCTTCTTGGCCAACAGCACAACCAGGTGGATCTCATGGTAATGAGATACCTGAATGCTGCCAACAGTTGGGCAACAATAAAACCTGCACTTGGCTGGCTCTTGATCCTCTCAGACTTTTTACAAATGAAGTGCATTGTTTAACAGTTATATACACCCCTTTAGGTGAAATGTCCTGTTGGTTTTCCTATCCCGGTTGTGGTGTTTTAGATGCTGCTTGTAACTCTTAGGACTGGGGGACTGTAGGACAGGAAACAGGAAGGAGGGGGGAGGATTGATACAACACCGGTGTACCACACATGTCTTTACTCATTATGTTACAGATATAAATTAAATTGCAAGCTTCTAAAGGCAAAGATTTTGTGTTGTATAGCTGAAAAGTGCCAAGCACAACTGTGGGTCTATACAGTTAAATAATAATGAATAAATAATTAGTTGGAGTAAGAGCACCAGATTCTCCTATATTTTACCATTTCTTGGGGTCATGATATTATAAGGAGCAGATTCATCCCTGCCCTAGTGCAGATGCCAGCAAAGGGACAGTGGGTAGTGAACATGTGCCTCCTTTATAAAGAACTTGTAAGGTCCAGTGAGGGCCCTGGCATGGGCATAGCCAGCTATCCGGGGTGCCCAAAGTTGTATCCCCAACTTTCATGGCTCCTATGGAGCTTTGCAAGAAAGCTCAATTACTGGAGAACTCTCAGCTGCCCTGATATTACCCCTCTCTCCCCAATATGTTTCCTACCTCTCCTGGTCTGCCTAACTTCCTGCCTTAGCTCTACCCCAGTACACCAGGAAGCTATAGAGGTAGCCCTGAGCTGGCATTGCCGCCAAACATTTAGGTTCTGGGACATACAATGCTCCAGATGTATTGCTATTAAAGGCAAGATCATGTGTTTATATTATATAGCACCTTCTTTTCCAAATGTATTCTACAGACTCTGGAGAATGCAGAGGAATTATTTTACCCACTGCTGATAGGCAGCCAGCCCTGGGTAGAACATGGCAGCTGACTACAAGATAAGAAGTAAAGAATCCAAATGAAACTGCAGAGTATTGACTGTAATTTTCCAAAGGAATAGGATTACAAAGGCTAAAATCATTTACTGTTGCAAACAGTACCACTGGATTTTCAACTCTCACTAGTGTTCAGGGGCACTTGGTTTACCTGGCAGACTCCACCATCAACAGCACAGTGCTCCTAGTGCCACCTGGGGGCATGATTCAGTACTGACTCAGACATCACAATAATACAGCATCATGTCCTGGCTGTAGCATTCTGGAATGTCTTTGGTCTTCTATACAATTAATAACCTGGCCCCCAACCTGATTTAGCTTGTAAGAGTGGAGAGGATCACACCGTGATACTAAAAGGAAGGCTGGATTAGGGCATATGAAGTGAATTTATCTGCACTAAAACAAGCAGGAAGGGAAAACTGAGTGCATTGCTGATGAAACAAAGGTGTACATTGCTTGAGCGACATGGACTCATTTCAGATTCACTGAGATTTCTCACACTCTTACCTGGGCAGTTTCACAGGGAACTGCAATGCTCAATCAATTCCACTGGAAATCATGCCTCATGCTCCTGGACGCTTGAGATGGTGTACGGTACCCATATATGGAGCCGTACACCTGCCGGAAGAAAGTGAACTTGAGCGTCATGCTGTGTATGTCTCAGGCATGCTGTGAACAGAAATCTGTTGACTTCGGGACTTTGAAACTATGCTGTCTTACTGGTCTTCCCAGATAATTGAGATTTAAAGAAAAAAGAGACATGCACCGAAGGGTTCCTATTTATATTTTCTTGGCAAACCAGAAGTATACCCAACAACTCTGCTACTTTAAAAACAGAAAAAATATACAGGGATTCCTTGAGTTCAGAATGATGGTCTGTTACATGTTGTAGGTAATAATTATTCTCATACATGGTTAAAATTAGTCAGACCTCACTGGCAAGTTAAAACCAAGTTATTCATAAATTTTCATTGACTAAACTGTTTTGGCTACTGTGTGTATAGCACTTCAGAAGGAAGTGGCAGGAAACAGAACAGAACTCCCAGGGTGTCTATAGTTGGATCCAGATTAGTGACTGGTGAACTTCAAAAGAGTCAGAAATTTGGACTTTCATGATGATCTAAGCCTCCTTGGTGCAGCAATCAGGCTGGAAATCACAGGAGAATGAGAGATACTCAGCATCTTCTCCATTCATTTGAGTTGGAAATGGCACAAGAATCTCTTTTCTCCTGGACTGCTAGCAGTTCTACTTCTGGGTGCACAAATTGGGGTGCACACAATAGGAGCAGGGTAAAAATTAACTGCACTTCTCCAAACTTCAAAGAGTGTTCCTATTGAGAGTCATGGGCAAAGAGGGCTCTACAGCGATCCTAACTGTCCACCTAGCACTATTACTGACTTCATGATCTGTGTCTTATGCTTTTATATTACCTTAGCATGGATTATGGAGGTCATTCCTATGCTGCAAGATACAAAAGATAGGGTCTAGTGGGTAAATCATGGGATTGGGAGCCAGCTCTGGGTTTTATCCAATTCTCACTAATTCTCTCTGGGACTTCAGTTAAATTACTTGTACTTATATTTGTAAAAGTTCCCCCATACTTTTGCACTCACATAAGTTCCAGATTCAATTCAGCATTCCACATGTACTAAGGTATGTTTACTCCCAAGACAGTCCCCTGATGTCTTTGCGTACATCTGACATTGCACGTTCACACTTTGCAAAGCATAATCCTTAACCACGGTCTGTGTCAGAGTTCCCATCTGTAATAAGTGGACAATAATACTTCTCTCCCACACATAGGGAGTTGCAAGGCAATGTTTCTAAAGACATCCCTGGCACCCTGGATGTTTCTGAACTTCGGATGGAAGACACTGTGGAAGCCCATAGTAGTACTATAACAAAGTGAATTGTAGACAAGAGAGACTTAGCACAAGCTCTAACAGGCTTGATCAGAGGTAGGCTCCCATCTGGCTCATCTATCAGCTTCATGCCATGAAGATTGCTGTGTATCAGATGCAGTAATGTACAGGCCACACGCACAAAGAATGAGTCCAGACACCAGAGGGAACTTAGTGGAGGCTTTGCTAATTATGTCCATTCTAACATTTGGACATGTTGACTGATGTAAAACTTTCCATTACAAGTATGATGCCCCAAATCTCCATCTGGCATGAAGTTTTAAATGTAGACATTTGAATAACCTCTTTTAAAGACTACTGTCTTCTCTGTGTGTGTGTAATTTATCTAGATGTGTTTTCTAGTGAAGAGTGGATCCTAGAAGCTAAAGATGGAAAAGTTGATTAGATCGAATCTGTCTTGCTACCGGTGCAAAATTATTCCCTAATGAAAAGTATTTTGTGCAGTCTCCATCCATTTCAATTGAGTTACACCAGAGTGAAAGGTGAGTAATGCAGCGTAAACATGGAGCTAAACCCAGTGTTATTGTGGATTACTGGAGTGGTGAACCAGAATCTCCTATTCAGATATCCCAATTAACAGGTCTTCCCTCACTTCCGTTGGGAGACCAATTCACATCTGAGAATGCTCCTGCCGCTTCCCACAGTTCCCAACAGATGCAAGCCAGTAACTATCATTGTTGCAAAGGGACTTTACTTCAACAGAAAACACTGTGAACCTGCTACAAACACAGAAAGAATTCAAAAGCCAGTGGAAAAAATGTTCAACATGATGAGTAATTTCAGAGTAGTTGTGCAGCTACCGGTTTTGAAACTAGTAATTTGGAGTTGTAAATTGTAATTATATGAGTGAGAAAAAATGTTATTCTCTATTGCCAAAAATATTAATTTGATATGTGAGGCTAGGTTGGTTGCTATAATCTACATCCGTCTGAATGTAGTTGTCATTTCTGTTTAATAAAATTCCAGATGCGATTTCTTTTTATCAGGTTATTATCTGTAATTAAGGCATTTAATATTCAGTCCCTTTGATGTCACATCATCTTTGAAACATGAAGTTTGTCTCCTTCTTGGAAATGAAGATGAATGAGTTGGAAAGGCAAGTCCCCAACGATACTTCTAAAAGCAATTTGGTGTTTAAAAAATAACAAAACAATAAAACAAATTCCATGGCAGAAAGCTTGCAACGGACTCTTGTAGGAAGTGAGTATAATGACTCACACCTTCCACAGAGGAACCTGGATAGGATTTGTTCCACGCTACTTGCTTGTAATGAACACCCAAAGCACTGTAATTCAGAATCCCCCTTATTGGTAACTCTCTCTTCTTCTTATTCCTTTTTACAGGTGGGAAATTGTGGCACAGAGGGTGAAATTCATTGCCATGTGGAGGGTTTATTCATGGCCACCTGCAACATTTCAGCCCCATGGGGGGACTGTATAAAGACGCTGCAGGCACAGCAGCCATCCAGTAGGGCTTCTGCCCTGCCTACTCCTGCACTGGGGATTGGCACAGGAAGGAGCCTACGTGATACATGACTGGGCAGATCCAAGGGTCCTGCCACCCATGCAAGGATATTTTGTGCCCTACCCGAAACTTACACACACACCCCCGCCCAGGAAGCCCTGCGGCAGCTCACCACCCCAGCTCTCCTCCGCTCCGTCTCCTCCCCCGAGCACGCCGGTGCTGCTCCACTTCTCCGGCCTCCCAGGCTTGTGGCGCCAATCAGCTGTTTGGCCCGGCAAGCCTGCGAGGGGAGGAGAAGCACAGGGGGCGGCGTGCTCACGGAAGGAGGCAGAGCGGAGGCGAGCTGGGGCGGGGAGCGGTTTCTCTGCGCGTCCTTCCCCCCCATTACTTGCTGCAGGCGGCCGTCCCCACACACCCCTGCCCCAGCTCACCTCCGCCCCATAGCACACTTTTTGGCACCCCCAATCACTTGGCACCAGCCCTGCACCCATGCAAGCAATCACTATTCAATCCTCATGGGGCTCTGCTGTAGCTCCATGTCCTAACACTGGACTTGGGGGTGAATTTTGCCCCTGTCAACCACTCCACTTTACCCACTATTATGGAGGAGTGGATTTCACCAAGGACAAACAATAAATCAGTGGCAGATCTGGGACTGGAACCCAGGCCTTCTGACTCCTAATCCTGTGCCTTGGCCACACAAACAGCCTCCAACCCCAGTCAATTAGTGTCCTCTCCAAAGTGTTGTAGGATGTTCAGTCTTTCTTGCCATCTCTTTCCCCCCTTAATTTGTCAAAAATATCTCTTCTGGCACGGGGCCACTTCTACTTTCATTACCCCTTTCTTGATACTGGATGCAAGCCAACCTAGATGTAAGCTGTTCTTCTGTCCCCTTATAATTAGAATTCAGACATGGTGAAGTTGGCTTTATTTCTAAAGTTTTATTGGTGGAGTGGGGGGAGCAGCAAGTGGGAGGGGAATCACACAAATCCTGTTATCTGTACATGTTCAACGTGGTGCATGGGAGGAAGATACAAAAATCCCATTTGTCATTAGTAAGGGTTGGGAGCAGGTTTCTTAGGCAAGGCTTAGAAAATGTACTCATGACATTCTACCATTCTGATTTCTATGCTCTTGTTTGACACTTCCCCTTCCCCCACCATCATTCCATCCATTCTGAGCTGCATTTTCACACATGCATAACTGCAAAACCTCAACACTGCAGATCCTGCCTTACTCACCTTTCCCCTCCCACCCACCATCTGCTTCTCAAGGACTCCCCATTCTTGCAGTTTGATTTTTCTTGGGTCTGTGTTAAGTGGCAACAGGCTGTATATCTGATCGACTTTAACTGGCACCAGTCAGATTCACAGCTGGATTCTGAGCACCCCAAACTGGGGTTGGAGATGCACAGATCCAGCAGTTGGTTCAGTTGCATCTATAGTTTCTTATCCAAACTCCAGCTCCTTAAGGATGAGTAAACCAATTCAAAGTTTAAAAGAAGTAACAGCACATGTCCAGAACATCTATATGGCTCTGCACTTCTCTGTTCTACACATGAGCTGAAGTGATTGACCAATACTAATAATTAACATTATTAATCTCTCAAGAGCTGATCCTGATCTCACTGAACTCAATGGAAGCTAAGTAAATAGCTTTTGAATATTTTGAAAATATTAAATATTTTGAATAGTAAATGAATGTGGAAGAGATCTGTAGAAGAACAAAGCAAGTCAAGAGAGAACAAATACAGGGTTGGATGTTTGGGCTTGAATGTTTCTTGAAATAGGTGGGGCCTCCATAGTTGCCTGCTAAAGAAGAGGATGGGAGTTTAACTTCTGTTACCAAGTGATTGTGGCAGGCACATGGGATGGGGCTGTAGAAATCTTAGAGAGGGGTGGGTGAAGGAAACAAAGGGATTGGTGAACTAGGGCTTGCAAAAGATTATTTATAAAATGGCAAAAATGACATATGTTCCATTTCCCTCTAATCTTGTCTTGACACTCATTTCCTCTTGGATTTTTTAAGCACAGCCAGATAGTAGATGGAATTAAAGATGCCCAGTTATCTACAATTCTATTTTAATATTGTAGTTTCAATTGCTGCTCCTCCCCACTCTCTGTACCTGAGTAGTCCCAGAAAGTTCTGCAAGGTTGTACTTGATTTGACTATTTTGTATCTTGATTTATATTTTGTTCCTGGCTCAGTTCGTAGCATCCTTGCCTTTCTTACTTGTAAGTCCTGGTTCCAAGCCCCCAACAGTTCAAGAGTGAGGGAGATTGCTTCACTGTTGCAGGTGGCATCCATTAGATGAGGTGCTGGAGCAATTTCCCTTCTGTCTCTGGTGATTCTTGAAAGTCCATGTTCCAGAAGCCTATGGGTTAATCCCAATATCCTGCCCGACTCAATAACACATGCTATAATGTACAAAGCAATATGTGGGTTATTGTTGATCTTACAGGGCTTGTTTATATGCCCATTTAGTCTGCAGGAAGCTGGGGGGTAAGTCTATGTGGACCCTGCTGCTGTGCACAAACAATTCCTTAGCACACTTTGATCTATCCCGGTTTGAAACAGGACTAGATCAAAGCACACTAACGAACTGTTCGTGTGTGGCACCAGGGTCCATATGGATGGTTAGGGCACTGCAGACTAGTGTAGGGTAGATTCACACCCCAGCTTTCTACAGACCAAATGTTCACATAGACAAGCCCAGAACATCTGCTCCATTTACTTAAACAGTTGCTGCACTTCCAGTACCTAATTCATTACATTGTAATGTGCTTTGAGATACCCTGAGTGTAAATGATTGTATATAAAACCAAGTTCTAGTCCATTTTCTATTGTGTCCTGCCCAAAGCCACCCATATCCACAGATCACCTAATGAAAAGTTCATATGCGAGAAATTAGTTGAAACATTGTTCTCTTCGTTATTGCTATGTCTCTCAGTGAGGTGAAGAGCCAGTCAGAAATGGAGTCTTTCAGACTGTGTTTCAAATGCTTGAACCTTTGCTTCTCAGCCTTAAAGCGCATAAGAAAAAAAACAGATGTCTTGTGGGGGGGAAAAGCAACAAAAAAAACCCTTAGCTTTATGTGCACTTGGATCTTTCATTTTATAAAAACAGTCAAGCCACAACCACAAGATTTCACAGATAAGAGAAAAAATGTGGATTGTACTTAATTCAATATTTTAAAGAAATGCTCTTACAGGGAGACGGCAAACTGAGCCAAAGCCAGACCAAGACTGCTGACTGATCTGAAAAATGTGAATATTATTCACACTGGGACACCACATCTCATAATGCTCCATGTGTGCTATAGTATATAATTGTGAAATGTTTGCATTAAGTAACTTGGGTGCCTAAATACAGATGTTCCTTATTGACACTAATTGGACTTGACATATCTTTGGCCTGCTTTATACCAGTTACCAAAGAATGCATTTCCACTTTACCATACATATTCTAAAGGAGCTCTGTTCCATATCGAGCTTATTAACAGAGAAAAACATTAGTGCCTTAGCGATCTGTCATATATTTCAGTTAAAAATGCAATTGGTTTACTTTGAAGAGTGTATTTGTTGGGGGTACTTACCACAAACATTAATTATTGTTCTTTTTATTTTTATTTACAGTGAAATCTGCCCACAAGACTCGGTCAGGTATTTTTTCTTTCCAAAAAAACTCATTGTGTTTTGGTGCCATTCATTCTTCAGACCGTAGCTAAAATGTCAAGTTAAAGAAAGAAAGAAAGAAAGAAAGAAAGAAAGAAAGAAAGAAAGAAAGAAAGAAAGAAAGAAAGAAAGAAAGAAAGAAAGAAAGAAAGAAAGAAAGAAAGAAAGAAAGAAAGAAAGAAAGAAAGAAAGAAAGAACACACCAATAAAATTTCTGTTGGAGTTATTGTTAAATTTAACTGTCTGGGCTATTCTCCATTGAGGCTATTTCTACTGTTGCAGAGAGAAAACCCACTTAACTCTTAAACAGACACAGTGTTATTCAAGCTATTATAGATGGATTTTCCAACCATGAATTTGAGATCTGGATCTGAACTTCCCCAAAGTTTGGAGGTCCTTGGAGAGTTTGGATCATGCCTATCTCAATAAGCTTCCAAAAAAAAAATTAAAACCAAACCCAGACTTGCATATGTTTTTGAAATACTCAGAGAAGTCGGGGAAGGGAAGCATGTATGCTACAATATTAAGCTGGCCTGTGGGTGAGTGGATAGCTTTTAACTTTATCTACATACTTCTGTGGTCCACGCAAAGATAGAAATTCATCTGAAGCTTGTCTGGACAATCATTCAGATTTGAAATAATTTAAAAAAGTTTTCCAGTGAGATGTCTTGCATATACTGCTTTTGGGTGGCCCAGAGATACAACAAGAATAGCCTTTCTTGAGACTGTATGTAAGATCCTGCTTAATATTAGGTAGAGTGGAGGCACCCTCAAATTATTTTTACATTTTTAAACAATGCATACATTCCATTTTGAATCACTTTGATGTTATATGGATTATATCTTTCCCAAAGCTGGTGCATCTCACTGCCTTCCCACCGAATAAAATGAGCTGCATGAAAACGTGTAAGCTTTTAGGGTCAAATTCAACCCTGGCATAAGTGAGTGCATCTCCACTGAAGAAAAAATTATTCTCTGTCCCTTAATACCATAGAAGCACTTGCTTTCTTTCTAAAATCCAAGGTCACTTGGCATGGTTAACATATGGCAGCCTGTTACCGCTAGATAAAGGATTATATGTTGGCTCCGATCCCTTGTCTCCTGGAAGGAGAATGTTGAGTTTTGTACAAAAAGGCTATGTCTCATGTTAATACTAGTTGGGAATGAACTTAAAGGGCAAGTAAAGTATTGGATCCAACAGTAGCTACAAGCAAATACTTCAGTTCGGTGAAGCTACTACTTGGTATAGTAGTTCTTTTAGTTTCCCCTAAAGGCATTGGCGAGGCTAGCAAGACATCAACAAGAGAGAGCTTCCTAAGAACCACTATGAATCACAAAGGGAGGTATCCTGTGGTGAAGTGTTTGTTTTTGTAAGCCACTGTTACAAAAAGTTTTTCAAGGCTGAACATATTAGAACAAATCACAGAATGGGAAGCTTGTTCTGTCCAATGTCACTGTGTATATACTGACTTTGGAAGAATACAGTCTTCAAATAGTACCTTAAAGGGATGATGTAACCACCAGCAGTACAGTCCCAGTAAGGATCTGTAAATCCCTTTCTGAAGTAAGAAAGGTGAAGAGGACAAATTACTAAAGGCAAATATCAAAAGGACTACAACCACTTAAAGATGTCAGAAAAACCATGAGCTTGGTTGGAGCTTTAAGTCAAATCGAACACATAAGATTGGCTTTTTCAGTTGTAGTCAGCAGCTGCAGAGGAGGATAGTCCTGGTTGAATTGACATGTGTGTGTGTGCACACACACATGCCATGCTACAAAGACATTAAATACCTGACAAAGGAATATGAAGTTCATCAGAGGTCATTCAAGGGAGTTTTGTCCAGGCGTGAGGTATAATGGATTCAGGACACATTAGGGTCTGTCTTGTGTGAAATGAAAATTGGAAAGTATGTTTAGTAGCTAGTATGCTTTTAGACACCATGGTCAGAGTTCATAAGCAGAAATAGGCCAAACCTCAAAAACATTCATCTGTGTGACACCAGCAAATCAGTTGCCAGCTCTTGCCAAGGCTTTAGGCCTCAGCCAAGCACGGATAAATTAATTGCTGGTCTGTTTCAGCTGTGTATTCATATGGTTAAGATGGGTATTGAACTTATAACAATGTTATAAGGCTTAGTGTTTAGCCTTTATTAAAAGTTTGTAAATTACTGCATGCATTCATCTCACTTATCTTTATCACATTCTATAAGCGAATATTTAAGTTTTGTTTTATAACTGTAAAAAATATTTGCTCTGAAACTGTCAGCCTGTCAGGAGGGATCATCTGCTCACTAAGGCAGCTATCTAAACAGAATGGGCCATTGTGGGACCTCACCATGCAAACTCTTTGTTACTTCCCACCAATGAAGAAACTACGAGCAAAAGGACTCATCCCATCAGCTTGGATTCTGGAAGAAGGAAATAAAACTAGCTGACAAGAAAATTTTTCATCTCTCTTTTGCTGTTTGGACTCTGACAAGATCAGAGCTACAACATAGAAGCAGAGATCCCCAGGGTCAACCTGGGTTAGCCCTAAAAGTCATTCAAAGATGACAGATTACTACAACTCTGTCACCTTTTAAAACCATCAACTGTAACTCAGTGATGTATATAAATCTGCTTGCTTTAACTGTGTAATAATGCTCTCATTTCTTTTCTTCTATAATAAACTAACTAAAGATTTATTAACAATTGGCTAAAAGGGTTGTCTTTGGTGAGAGATCTAAGGTACAAATGGACCTGTGATAAGTGACTGGTTTCTTGGGACTAGGAGCAACCTAAAAATGTTGTAATCTCTGGAGTACAGCAATCAACTATCACTAAATTCAACTTGCCTGCAACTTTAAGGGTGCATTGGAGACGGTATAAATTTGAAGTCAACCCTCTAATTAATGCAGGATTATTCCCAGAGGATTCACACTCATAGGGCCAGCTATGGTCACAATGGGAGCTTCACAACTGACTTCAATGGGACCAGGATTTGGCCCACAGATTTTAAGGCCAGTAGGAACCATTATACCCATCTAGTCCAATCTCATGCCTAATACAGGGCACTGAATTCCACCCAATAATTCTTGCTTTGAGCCCTCCAAGTGAGAGTGATACAGTATGATAAGAGGCAGAGCATGTCCACTCTTAAACACGTGGCCTGGGCAAAGCTGAATCCACCTCAAAAATTCCCATGCCTACTGTGGTAAAAGCAGACAGTGGATTTAGGAAGCAAAGTGTGATGATCACATAATTTATATCTGATTTCCCAGCACATACTCCCAGCCTAAGATCCCTCTAAGCTATGCGGCCGTACAGCTACCCAGTAGTCTATCAAGTGCCGCACACTTCAGATGCCCCTCCCCACACTGTCATGCTGCTTCTGCCTTGGAGGCCCTAGTGAGCAGCTCCTGGGAGCCTCCTGCTTGCTATGCAGAGCTGGGGCGCTGGGGGGATGCTGGTATCAGGTTGTCCCTTGCTCCCCTGACTCCGCAGAGCAGTGGGGGGGGGGGACATGACAGGGCTCATGAGTGGGACATGGGACAGATCTTGCTGCTGTGTCTGAACAAGCAGGCTTCAGACTGATGAGTGCCAATCTATTTAAAGGGGCAGTCTCTCTCTCTCTCACACACACACACACAAACACACACACTGTGTGTCTGTCTCACACACACACACTGTCTTTCACATTCACCTCCCAAGACACACTTGCATTACTATTGTTGTTACTTCTTACTTCCTGCAATGCACATATGTTCTCTGTAATTTTATTCTTTCAAAGTGCTATTATTTTAGTTATTTTAACTGATCTATGCATTTCATAATTTTTATTTCTCTCTTACACCTACATTTAATTCTTTGAGTAGTGAGTTCTAAAATGCCTAACCTGTCCTGACTGGAGTAATTATCCCTCTGGTGACTTTTTTAAAATAATATATTATAGCTAGGTTTTTTGTTTCTACGGGTGGCACACATTCGCACATGACCTCGATATTGGTGCACATAACAAAATTCATTCAGCACAGGGATGGAATAAATGAGAGGGAACATTGCTCCTAGCCCTCATGTGTAGTAGAACATGCATTCTGGGAAAACACCACAGGACTTGGGTAATAGAGACCACACAGAATTCCTTACAAGTTTGCAAAATGGAAACCTTCTCTGTGACCACAAAGTCCTAAATCAGCGAATAAACTAAAATTCTCCAAAATGGTACATGCACCTTATTTTTAATAAGTTAAAATGCACGGTTCATCTTGTATAATATTATCCTAAAGGAAGGGCACAGAGGTGTATACTGCAGGCTCCAAGGATCAGAGAAACAATACGTGAGAATTGCAGGTGAGATAAACTGGACCTACGGCTTTGAGAAAGAATAAATATTGTAATTAAAACATCAAAGGCAATCCAAAGAAATCAAATGTCTGCTTAGAGAGCTAATGCCAGGAACATACTTCCCATTTCTATGGTGTATGCGGTTTGCTTTGTACATGACCATAGATGTCAGTGCCTTGCAACACGCCATGATTATACTTCCATACCGTCCATATATCAGATAAATAGCAGGGAACAGAAGAAAATATATTTCCTTCTTGCAACCTAGATCTTGATGATAATTTGGATATCACCAATTTATATTTTTCCACTCAAATCCCCCATTGAGCCCCTGAGGGGACACAGTGCAGAGATAAACAAAGGGAAGGGGGGAAATGGGTAGATGGGGATGGTCAGAATGTAACAACACAAAAATTGCAAATTTTGAATGTTTTAAGTAGTTGAAATTAAGTTACAACCGCTTTGCCATGGATAGTTCCAGCAGTCCTGCTCCCCTAGCCCACTGTATTCCTTTTCATCTGTTTAGATAAGTAAAAACATGCGGTGATGTATTAATACTCCAAGGAGTTAAAACAGCATTCATCTCAAATTTATCATCATCTATCTACCATCTCCTACATCAAAGGACAATTGCCAATTTATATATGCTACTACACATGGACTAAATAGTCACAGTCCTGGAATGAATGGCCAGTGGGGACTACAAGCAAGAAATGACAATGCTGCGCCTTTGCGTGATCGATTCCACAATGGCTGGGATGGTCGGAGAGAAGGGTGTTCAAGAGATCGAGGTACAAATCCTTGGAGTTCAGAGGGGTAAAATTAGTTTATTGATCAATCATATTCCTTAGGAAGCATTTGCCCACATCACATATACCATAAGTTTTATTATAGCCTAGTTCAATTAGCAACTCCTGTTCAAGAAAGATCCAGGACTGTGGGGAGAGAAAAATCAGGGTTGAAGATTAGGATGGGGGTGTACTGGCAGGGCACTGGCTGTGGAAAGCTGCCTGTTCTCTGCTCAGCTCAAGTCAGGTGATATTAGTCCTTCACATTTGAGACTGGCCAAATGACACATTCTTTATTTTTATTAAACCATCATTATTAATAAGCACATTCTGCATCTCACTTTTTTACAGGCCGTCTAAGGCATGTGAGAAACAGAACTGAGAGCAAACACTTACCCTGAGACATTTCATATTGCAGAGCCCAGGCTACATCCAGTTTATCCACAGATTGCTGGATGAACCTAGCGGGACTATATTTCCTGAAGAGATGAATCAATGTAGCCCTGTGACATTATAAATGAGGTCATGGAAGTCACCCAGAAGCTGCAATAAGCTTGGAATCTAAAATAAGGGCTTCTCATGCTCAGGAAACAGAAGAGGCAGCCCACAAAGGTGTCTGTAGACAAACTCTCTACAGGACACCAGCTGGTGCATGACTTGACCAAATTATTCTTTTTTTTTTTTTTTTTTTTTTTTTGGCTGCTGTGAACGATTTACTGTAACCTAACAGGTTCCTGGGGTTCACAATCACAACAAAAGGTGGGAGCTCAGTGCACACAGCCACAAGTGGCGGCTGCTGCAAACTCACCAGTAAAACAGGGGCTGCCATGAAGAGATGTAATGAGGGTGTGATATTGGCTCCAGTGTTACAGGAGATGTCTGCAGTGTCTCAAATTGCAGTTGATCACTCACAGCCCTAAATCTCAACTGAAAAGACTATTAAAATCACACAGACATCTGACTTCACTGCTTTGTTCCTAGAACAGATAATTCGCTTGAATCCCAGAGTCATTCCCTAACACTCGAGTCTACATGCTGCAGTTTTTCTGTCCAAGAAGCAATGACAAGCTGCTGTGGATAGCACCCCTTCTAATTGCATGATGATGTCATTCACCAATGGTTTTAATGAAGGAAATAATAATTTCCCTGAAAGTTATTTGTAATGGTTCAGACTCAGTGCATGTAGAACATTAGTTTAATCTGTTCCTGGTTGTGTATGCACCAGCACAGTCACATGCAATGTCCAAAAATAACACTTTCTCCCCCACCTTTTCCTCTCACCTTTGATCTGAAACTGGATTTGAACCTGGGCCTGAGAGAGGAATGGCGAATGATTTATCCACCTTACTTTCCAATGGCAATATCTAGCACAAAACAACTCTTTTATAGCATCAGTTTCGTTTCCACGAGCTATTTCCAATGGGATAATAGCAAGAGCAAGATAAAACTATTTGAAGTGCAAAACACAACTCAGCCTTATCTGTGGAGCCATGACTAGCACCTCCATAATACTAGACAGCTGGAGAGAGCTCATTTTATGATAGACAAGCTATTGGATTGGTTTCTACATTTTACCGAGATAGCACAGAGTCAACGAATGTCAAATGGAGTTTGAATGAGTAATAAGTTACTTAGCTAAAAAAAGAACATTATTTTTTCCTTTTCAAAATGAAGTAAAATTGTGATAGCAGAAGAAAGTCTATGCAGTGCAGATGGTGATGAATTACAAAGGGATCTCACAAAAGTAGGCAACCAGACAACAAAATGGCAGATGAAATTCAATGTTGATAAATGTAAAGTAATGCCCATTGGAAAACATAACACCAACTATATATATAAATGATGGGGTCTAAATTAGCTGTTACCACTCAAGAAAGATCTTGGAGTCACTATGGATAGTTCTCTGAAACCATCCACTCAATGTGCAGCAGCAGTCAAAAACACAAACAGAACGTTGGAAATAATTAGGAAATGGATAGATAATAAGACAGAAAATATCATATTGCCTCCCTATAAATCTCTGGTATACCCACATCTTGAATACTGAGTGCAGATCTGGTCGCCCCACCTCAAAAAAGATATATTAGAATTGGAAGAGTTTCAGAAAAGGACAACAAAAATGATTAGGGGTATGGAACAGCTTCCATATGAGGAGAGATTAATAAGTCTAAGACTTTTCAGCTTGGAAAAGAGACGACTAAGGTGAGGGGGGGATATGACAGAGGTCTATAAAATCATGACTGGTGAGGAGAAAGTAAAGAAGGAAGTGTTGTTTACTCGTTATCATAACACAAGAATTAGGGGTCACCAAATAAGCAGTAGGTTTAAAACAAAAGGAATTATTTCTTCACACAATACACAGTCAACCCATGGAACTCATTTCTAGGGGATGTTGTGAAGCCAAGAATATAACAGGGTTAAAAAAAAAACCTAGGTAAGTTCATGAAGGATAGGTCCATCAATAACTATTAGCCTGCATGAGCAGGGATGCAAAACCGTGCTCTGAAGTGTCCCTAGCCTCTGTTTGCCAGAAGCTGGGAATGGGTGACAGGGGATGGATCACTTGATGATTACCTCTTCTGTGCACTCCCTCTGGGGCACCTGGCATTGGCCTCTGCCAGAAGACACGATACTGGGCTAGATGGACCTTTGGTCTGACTCAGTATGGCCATTCTTATGTCCTTTTGGAAAATAGTGATCAGACTGTTACCTGAAAGGAAAAGTCTCTTTGGACTGCAATTTTCAAAGAACCTTAAAGGGCCCAACTCCCTCTGAATTTCAAAGAGGACTCCCAGGCATAGTTAACTATAGAAAAAGAAGGGGGGACAAATTCTGTTCTTAGTTACACCGGTGTAAAAGAGCACATTTGGCTCGATGTGTGAAAGGAACTCAGGCTCTTTCTCTGCTTTATCCAGTAGCCTTGGTGAGAAATCAAGGAAGGGGTGGTGGTATTTTTTTTATTTTCTCCCAGTTAGAGATTCCAGTGCTGGTCAAGAGCAGCCCTTGGTCTGCATCATGGGGAGAAATCTGATCTGTTTTCTTTGATCTATATGGTAGTGGTGAGTCTGATAATGTTTCCATCTGAAAGCACTAGAAAGATTCAATAAATGACAAAGCAAAACATTTTCTTCTCCATGATAAATTAGAGGGGAAGAAAGGGAGAGAATCGTTAGGTCCCTCCTTCTTTCTTTTTTTGGGCATCACCAATAGGGGCATTTTAAATATGATTTCCACTTAAAACCTCCATACACGAACATTCAGAGACCTTTGCCTTCCAAGCATAGTTGTACTTGATCAGACAACCATCAAAGAAGGATCATTCATTAAATGGAAGACGCCTTCACAATGGAAGACACCTATCGACACTTAATGAACTTTCCTGCCGTGACTAAGTGAAATCAAGCATGGACAAGTGACTTGCCCATGGGACCCCAAACACCATTTTGCTATCTGGAATGTTCCACTAGCTGTACTGAAGGCTTTGTTTGAAATAATGGATTTCCCTCCATGGCAGAAGCTATAAACGGCCCTGGAAACATTTCCAGTTTGCCTCTTTTCTGCTCAAACCTCTGTATGATCAACTATTGGCAGAGTTTAGGATTCCTGGCCATAACGCAGGACTTGATGTATTGATGTGTGGTGTGCAATTTTTCTCAGTGCTGTTTCTGTCATCATGGGAGGCTAATTCTTCTTTATTGTTTCTCTCCTTTTCATGTGAGCCACATTTTTTGTCATCACTCTCCTTCATGCCACCAGGAAAACTGGACAATTCTTCATCACATCAATACATTTCCATTCCTTATCTTCAGATAAATCTGCTTAATTCCTTAGTAATGGGACTTCCATCATTTATGCTTTGCTCCTCAATTCCTTCTGCATTGGGAGAATCGCAAATGCCTAAATCCTAGGCTATGTTGTTCTGTTTCTAATATTTTCCTATCAAATTTGCCTCTTGCTACAAACTAGATTGCAATTGAGAGGAGACCATGGTTCATCATCGGCGATGTAGACTGGCTAGGGAACTTCTTCAACTACGTAGAATGGGTATAAGGCACCCAAACTATAACTCCTATAAGGCACTGTGGCAGCTCAAGCAGAAACATATGAATGTCAAACTGATCCAAAATGAAACATTTTGATTCAGTTTGACAAACCAAAATGTTTTGATTTGGATCAGTGCAACCACTCCCTTCTCTCCCTGACAAAAATATTTAATTTAGATAGTCCAAATATCAAAAGTTTTTTAAAAAATCCATAAAATTGAAATTTGCCCCCAGAAATGTTTGATTTTGCAAAAACTGTATTTTCCACCAAAAATATCAATTGATAATTCCCACCCAGTTCCCTTTGTGATATAGGCTCCTCTTATGAAGTTTTCTGGTCATAGTTAGTACCTTTTCAGTATTCTGCACTTCTGTTTCTGATGCCAGTCATAACCGGGAAGCATAAAAGCAAAGGTCAAAAATAAAGTTAACTAAACTTTTTCAAAACTCAAAAAGTGCTCAGTTATGGGCGATGATTCAGAGTGGATTTTGCTTTCTCAGAACCAGTTTTCCCTTTCATGATTATATTATTATATTTCTAACAGCACAACCATACATATGCCAAAAGACTGCTGTAAGTTTGACTTTCATGAGAAATCAAGCAGAAAAGGAAACTGAGCTGTGAATCAAAAAGTCCTTACTAAATGAGGACAGATCTAAGGGGCAACATTTGAATTTCGATCTACATAACCTCAGAGAATGAGGGTGTTTTGATCCAAAGCATTGGTGCAGGTTCCTAATGTCTTCAATACTAGCAATGGAAATATAAATACACTGACTCAATATAGCTTGGTAAAATGTCATCTTGTTTTGATGAATGAATCAATGGGAACCTTCCCTTTCACAAAGTTCTCCCTTTTCAGAAGGCTCCCCAGTTCTAAACATTTGGTGTCCATTCACAAACAGGTGGCTAAAACCAATTGAGAAATAAATCAGGAATCATGATAAAACAAAGTCTATAGGTGAAATCCTCATCCCATTGAAGCCAGTGGCTCCAGGGTTTCACCCTACAGGTAGGGATGGATCCTCAATCACTGTGATAACAATCTTCTCTAGTTCTATCATATTTGTTTGTCACGCTAGACCATCTTTAAAATGTTTGGATAGAGTGGAGCCATAAAATACACACAAAATGGGATCTCTGTTTTCCAAAGCACTGCATTTAAAATACATTTGATTTGGTTGGATTCAGACTTTGCCACTTCAAAATCTGACATTGGCACTTATTTATAATCCTTTGTGGCATATGAATTCATGCCCATATCCAGTGGGCTCCAAACAGCGGAGCGACCAAGAAGACAACAGATTGCACACAACTACAACCCTAATACTACAACAGGAGCAAAGACATCTTGGCTTCATCTGGTAACAGTTTGTTGTTATTAGCTTTCTTCTTTATATAAAATTGACTTTACTGTCCATGAAAGTGAGGTGCTGATAACCACAAAAACAGGTCCAAGCATACTTCAGGCAGGTGCTGAGCACACTTCCTCCAATGTAGTTGTGAAAACCATATTCATGGGCTGGACTCCCACGGGAGAAAATGTTAATATTAACATCAAAGTGAAGCAAACAGAACTACAGGAAATTACACTACACTGTCACCTTAATGGTATAACATTAATTTTCTGTTATGCAATTTATTTTCTACAAAAAAAACCTCTCTATTTGTCCCCCATCCCCTTCTTTGGTGTAAGCGAATACCACATCTCCTGTAATTTTGGAGGGAAAGTCTGGAAGAGGAAGTCTGGTCATTATTACTGTGTGCATTTCCCTTGTGACTTAAACTTACAAGGCTTCTCTGATCACATGTAAGCAGAATAATATATTTGGCTGTTTGTTTATGAGACATTGAAATTCAGTCTAACATAAACCATGATTCCCCTCCCCCCTTTGCTGAAAAAGCTGGGAACAAAATGTGACTAGAGGGGGGAAGGTTTCCCTGCCATATCAGATTAGGTTAATAATAGAAGCCTTGCCATGGGCTGAATTGTTCTGCCACAGGGAGACCTTGCATATAGGTCATGATCTTGGTTGTGGGGCACCTTGCAGAGGGAGCACATTCAGCCCCTAGTGCAGAGGGTGCACTTTGGAATGTTCTCCAGCAGCCCCTTTGGTGTAGAGAAATGGAACAGCCCCCATTGCTCCTCCACTAGATGGACAGTCACAATAGCTAGCTTGCTGACCCTTCACTGATTCCACATATACCTGAACTGAGCAATGTAAGATTTGCCATAATGCACAAGAATCCAGTATTCTTCCTCTGGCAGGTTCTCAATGCGAGACTTATTTTCCTAAACTTTCCCACCATTGGAGATCCAGTAATGTTAGCCAGGGTGTAAGCTCTAGGGCAGGAAAGGCACCAGTGTTTTAACAACCTTGTCATCTCAGAGCATCTTAGGCACTTTTGAAAAACCTAATTAGGCACCTATCTGCATATTAGGCACCAACATACCTTTGAAAATCTGCCCTAGGAGCTCAACTCCCATTGAATTTCAGTGGAATTTGGGTGCCCAATTCCTTTAGTTTCCTGTCTGGTTCAAGGTCACAGAGCACATCAGTAGCAGAACAAGGAGCAGAACCATTTCTCCCTCCCATACTGGTAAAGTAACAACAACTAGACAATGTTAACTGACGATAGAAGCATTCCTATTGTACCTCTGGTGTGCCTGGCAGGTTAGCAGGTCTGGATACAGAGCCCCTCGGTATTGATACGTTGCCAGTTAAGTGTGCTTCTTGGACAGGAATGCAAACTTCAACCTTTTCTTGGATGAAAAAAGCAGTAAAGAATGGGGGGGTTTCACCCGCGGACTATTTCTGATTTTAACCATACTGTACAATCAGCTCCAGTTCATGTGCTATATCTTTCTTTTCCTTCCCTAAAGGGTCAAGTGTTGCAAAGCTGATCCCAAGGGCAAAACAGTAAGGATTCTAGAAGTCTGAGTATTTGCAGTTCTCTGATAAACAGCCTCAGCCTTTCACTTGGCAGTTAAGAAGAGTTCTCCTTACGCTATTGGCTGCAGAATCCAGATCTCTTGAACTTGGCACTCTAAGCTGAAGACATGGGCTTATGGAGGGGGAGGTGGTTTGTTAAGCAGGATTCAATACTGCTACTGTATTAGGTGGGATGCCTCCTTCTGGGAATGAGGTAAGGTTGGAAATTCATTAGAAGTTCCATGCTTCAAGTGATAGGGGTTTAAAATAGCCAAGCCATACCCTGGAAGTCACTGAGTAGATTGATCCTGATGTATTTGAAAACATCGAACTTTCCATGAATAATAATAATTTTAGAACTGGACCCAAACTAGACCTCCAGATCTAAATTTGGCTGTTCTGAGAGTGTAAGATATTCGGATCTGGGCCCATTACACAGACAGCTGTTGCTAAGAACTCAAATGCAAACCCAGATCTGGGCTCCAGAAATGGGGTCTGGTAGAGGCCCAATCTCACCTCATTTTAAATAGATTTGTATCATATCTGAATTCATTTGTTTTTCAGTTGATCTTTGTTCCCAGAGCCATTTTCAGGTCATTATATATAAACAACCCACAGGCTGCCCAGTATAGCTTTAACTATCTTGTTCATCTGTCCCAATGGGTGTGCTCTGTACTCTGTACGGTAACACTGAAATCAGTGGAACATTAATTGATATAGCCAAAGCAACAGTTGGGATACATTCTTGTGGGCACATTACTACATTAATTCAGTTCTCAACAGAATAGCCTTCCCTTCTTGCCAAGCATTCATCTCCAATTCTTTGAAAACTAGGGCTAGTGGTAGAGAGAAAATATGCAGAGGTGAGCTTTTATTCTCACTGTGAATTTGGCTGTTGTGCTTCAAACACAACAAAGGCAAAGGAATGTGCCCTGATATTTTAATCTGTTGGGTATGTTATTGAGCTTACGATGGCTATTAATTTTGTTTGTTCATATGCGCTTTCCAGCATGTGCTTCTGTAAACATAGTCCGAGCTCATATAATGTAAATTAGGAATGAAATAAAATAAATAAGGCAATAATCCAAATCTTCTGGTCTCTTTTAGCCCAGGGTACTTGGTTCCTGTTAACTATTTCCAGGCCATTTACAAACAAGTGACAATTTACCAGAACACGTATCTTGATTCAAACCTTTTTATGATGCAATGAAAAAACAGCCCTGTAAATCCAACAATTAGCATGTTTAGTGTTTGAAATTAAATCAGGGATAAAAATTTTCCCTGTCAAAACTTCCATTGCAGTCAGTGGGAGCTTTGAATGTGTAAGGAACCATCCTGCTTTAGGATCCAGCAGAATGGGACAGGGTTGATCATTTATCATAGCTCAGTGGGGCCCAACCTTATTAAAACCTTTAGGGTGCCACCACAAAACACATATTAACATATTATGATAGGCAGCCCCCTAATGAAGGACTTTCAACAACAGATGTTTTCGATACATGAAGTAAAAGTGAAATGGATCCAAGATACAGTATATCGATCATGTGTGGAAATTAGTTTACAAATACATGAAGGGTTCCATTCCAGCTTTAATGGCATCTTAAATGTATTATTTTCTGCTATGAGAAATATTATTAGTGTAACACCGACCAAGATTGGACCCGTTGAGCCACGCACTGCACAAAAATACAGTAAGAGACAGGTTCCCACAAAAGGAGTTCACAGTCCAAATAGACAAGACAGACAAAGTGTGGGAGGGGAAGCAGAGCAGGGCCGCCCTTACTCATACGCAAAGTATTCAGCTGCGTAGGGTACCGGGAAATTTGTGGCACCACATTTCCTGGTGCCCTGCACAGCTGCATGCTGCTTCCAGCCGCCACTCCATCCCTTCCCCACACCCCTGCTCCACCCCTGCCCTGCCTCTTCCAGCCCCTGCTCTGCCTCAGCTCCACCCCCCACTCCCATGAGAATTACTGCAGGGGTCGGGTCTGCACTTATCATGTGGTAAGAGGATCAACCCGGCCCCAGCCTGCTCCGTTCCCCTGGCTTCCAGCGCACCACAGGCGAGTGCTGGGGGCGGTTCCCCCCAACCCCCAAGGCTGGAAGCCAGGGGAGTGGAGCGGGCTGGGACCAGGGGGGCGGTTTCCCTCCTGCCCCCCAGCCCCACCCCCATGGAGGCCTAGCCCTCCCCCCCCCCCCCACAGAGGCCTGGTGCTCCACACACCCTTCCCCCCTACCGGGGCTGGGGGGGGCAGTGTGGGGCACCAAAATGGCTAGGGATGGCCCTGAAGCAGAGTCAGAGAGAGGTGAAGGTCCAAGGTCACACAGCAAATCAGAGGCAGAGCCTAGGAAGCCTGAGTTCTATTCTGAGTCCCAGGCTGGTCCCCTGTCTAAATGGACCACACTGCTCCTTCTGAGCTTGCAAGACTCAAATAGTTGAAGAAGGACCAATGATGGACACACACACACTGTAGAACTTATGGGGTTTCGTTTCTTTAGAACAAATTATTTATCCTATAACTCCAGTTTTTCTAGGCACTTAAAAATAAAAGAAACTAGCTGGCTAATGTATAACTAGAATGCAGAAAATGAACAGTTAACCCCCAACATCCCAGCATGTTGCTACACGGTATTCAGTGAAATAAAAATACTTCATGTGCTTGTAGTGTAAGAAGAAATGCTGTGCTGATTTCTGTCTCAAAAACTGCAGAGGAAAAATAGTACTTGCTCAAATGAATCACCTTTTAGCAGACCCTAGTGTAGGTCAGTCATTAGCTAAATGTTCAACAAGAATGCTTATGTTAACATTAAAAAATGTTGACTTTTTTAAAATTGCCATCTCACAGTAATGCCTTATTGATTTTGGTGAAGTTCAGTATTGCAAAAGTTTCTGCAAAGATGGGGAGCAATTACCAGAGGCTTTTGGGTGGTTAGAGAAACACAATGTAACAAGCAAATCCAAACGATTCCAAAAGTATATTGTGAATTATCAATAAAGTATGTGCTTTTACATATAGCCAAGAAATATGGCAGTTTGGTAGTTTGCAGATTCAATAACCGTATTTACAATCAAATGGCAGAGCTGATAATATCAAGCACCTTTTACCCCGAAAGATCGCAAAACGAGACATAGGTCCTGATCCTGCAATGGGATCTGCACAGGCCAACTTCAATGTTTTTCCTAATGTGCAATCTAAGCCTCCCTTGCTGCAATTTAAGCCTATCCTCAGAGTTTAAGAAAAACAATGTTTCTTCCTCCTCATTGTAACATCCTTTTATGTACTTGAAAACTGTTATCATGAACCCTCTCAGTCTTCTCTTTTCCAGACTAAACAAACTCCATTTTTTCAATCTTCTCTCATAGGTCATGTTTTTTAGACCTTTGATCATTTCTGTTGCTCTTCTGGACTCTCTCCAATGTGTCCACATCATTCCTGAAATGTGGCACCCAGAACTGGACACAATACTCCAGTTGAGGCCTAATCAGCGTGGAGTGGAGCAGTAGAACTACTTCTCGTGTCTTGCTTACAACACTCCTGCTAATACATCCCAGACTTATGTTTGCTTTTTTTTTTTGCCACAGCGTTACACTGTTGATTCATATGTAGCTAGTGGTCCACTATGACCCCTAGATACCTTTCCGCAGTTCTCCTTCCTAGGCAGTAATTTCTCGTTTTGTATGTGTGCAACGGATTGTTCCTTCCTAAGTGGAGCACTTTGCATTTGTCCTTATTAAATTCATCCTATTTACTTCAGATCATTTCTCCGGTTTGTCCAGATCCTTTTGAAATTTAATCCTATCCTCCACAGTACTTGCAACCCCTCCCAGCTTGCTATCGTCCACAAACTGTATAAGCATACTCTCTATGCCATTATCTAAATCATTGATGAGGATATTGAACAGAACCAGACCCAGAACTGATCCCTGCGGAACCCCACTCTTTATATTCTTCCAACATAACTGTGAACCACTGATGACTACTCTCAAGGAATGATTTTCTAACCAGTTTTGCATATAGGTATGACTGTAACATACAGTAAAATAGAAATACAGTGTCCAGAGGAAATATCTCAAACAGCTATATCAACCAATGCAAAAAACAAACAAACCAGACTCTACATATATTAGAGCAATGGTGCATTATTAGCTGCATATTGTCATTAAATGCATTGCATGATATACTTGAAATCCTTCATATGGGCAGCAACATCACTGCTTGTCGTGCACAGACTATAAAACAAACTCCAAATCCCATCTCTGAGAATGTTGCAATATATACAAATACCTGGACAGCTCGAGAAACTGGTACTTGGTTTACAGATTGGCAATTGGTTCTAATATGGACTATATTGGTAATCATCAATGTTGATAATGGCTGCCTCTCTTCCCCCACCCTTTGTCTCTTTGTCTCCTTGTCTAACCCCCCCCCCCCCCCCCCCCCCCCCGCTTCCCAGTCCATTTTCTGGAGCAAACCAAAGAACTGTAAAAGACTACTCAGGTTTTTTGGGTCATCAACAATTATTGGTTCTCTAGTTCAGCTTCTTACACAAAGAGGTTAATTTTTTAAAAGGACTGAGGGCATGTGCGAAAGGGAAAGTGAACTGCAGATAAAATCAGTATATTTGCCCGACTAATTGCTCTGCATCCTCAGTCAGGTAATCAGGAGTGCATGTAATCGGACTTGCTCCTGCAGTTTAGGTTTGGGTGCAAAAATGCAAGCACCTATTATGAGGCACAAATTGTACCCATGAAACGAAGAGTGCCCTATTGAAAAACAGTCTCTCTGTGTTTCTGTTGGGACCAATGTCCTCTTCTGTATCTGCAGTCTCTTCTTTCACATCTGCAATGCGTTTTTGTTGCTTTTTTTTTTTTTAAGCAGCCTGCTAACAGCTTATCTTCAACAGCTTTCTAAAAACAGACCAAAGGGGAAGTCACAAACGAGAGACGGCAGTCATCACTTCAGACTTAACTGCCTGCTCAACATGAGCCATCTTAATGAATGTACTGTTTGTGGCCAGAAGCCTGGATGCATTCTAGGAAATATATCATGCGGAATGTAAAAATAAAAAGATTCTCAGAGAACAGGAAGGTGTCTGCAAAATTAGAAGTGCCCTCAACTCAGATTCTGCACAGCTTTTCCACAGCACCTCCTTTCAGCTGAGGGCAGCAGGTAAATGTCCAGCAGTAGATTTTGCAATATCCACAACCAATTAGAGAAACAAACCAATGAAAAATGGGCCCAGTCTATGTCATGCATTGACTGCTTAGAATTTTTGCGTGCAACAGGCCATTTTTAAATTATATGGCACCATCAGAAACTTCTCTTTTGTCAGGGAGCCTAATTTTTCCCCTGTGCAGGACGGCAGTCACTATGTGTAAAATGGGTATTTATTGCTGAATGTGGACTCTGTATGTCTCCAGGATGAAGAAAGACATTTTATTTTTCAATTAAAATAAAATTTTCTATGGGGTACTTTTTTGCTTGTTGTCTAAAACTGTACATGACAGTACAGTGAAACCCCGATTTAACGGACCCCGATTTAACGGACTTGGGATGCAACGGACAACATTTAGGAGCAAGTCCGATGCATCCAAAATCCGTTAAATCGGGGGCTGGCTGCCGGATCCCGGCTGCCGCCGGGGTCCAGGCAGCGGGCGGGCTGCCTGCCGGCTCCCCGCTGCCCACCGCCGGGGTCCTGGCTGCTGGGACCCGGCGGGAGCCGTCAGCTAGCCCGCCCGGGTCCCAGCTGCTGGCTGCCGCCCGGGTCCCAGCAGTCAGGACCCGGGCGGGCGGGCTGCTAGCTGCCGCCGGGGTCCCAGCAGCCGGGATCCGGGCGGGCGGGCTGACAGCTCCCGCCCGGCTCCCCGCAGCGGGGATCCGGGTGGGCGGGTTGACAGCTCCCGCCCGGGTCCCAGCAGCCGGGACCCGGGCAGGCGGGTTGACGGCTCCCGCCCGGGTCCCAGCAGCCGGGGTCCCGGGCGGGTGGTCTGCTGGCTGCCGCCAGGCGGGCTGACTCCCGGCTCCCGGCCGTGATAAGTAAAACCTCTATATAACCGACTAATTCGGGTGAGGGGGTGTCCGTTAAAGCCAAAAGTCCTGATATTTAATGATTTTAAAAAATTATTAAATAACGGACTTTCGGCTTTAACTGACACCCCCTCGCCCGAATTAGTCCGTTATATCGAGGTTTCACTGTAGTTGAGGAGTTCTGACAGAACTGGCTATCGTCAGGCACAATGTAATGAGGACCCATGAAAGCTTCCTCCATTATGCAGATCACTGCCACAGTACCTGAGCCCTGACCAGTAAAAACCTCTTATTCCATTCCTGGGTCCCAGATACAACTCTTTCTTATCCATCTAAATCCTATCAGACAGCATCCTTTGATGTTCCTGTCTTGGTGCTGCCTCACAGCTTTCCTTAGCAAGCTAACTGATAGGCCACAGCCCCTGTTATTCTGGGTTTTGGCCACCCTCAAGTACGGCTTGCCAATGGTGCCAAAATGTGTGGTGGTTTTGTAGAGACAAGGTGGGTGAGGTAATATCTTTTATTGGACCAACTTCTGTTGGTGAGAGACACAAGTTTTCAAGCTTACACAAAACTCTTTTTCAGGTCTGGGCCTGTCTCTGGTTTGAAGAAGAGCTCTTGAGTAAGCTTGAAAACTTGTGTCTCTCACCACAGAAGCTACTCCAATAAAATATATTACCTCACCCACATTCTCTCTCTAATATCCTAGGATCAATGTGACTACAACACCACAGCCTACAACAATGGTGGTTTTGTGATTCTTCATGTACAAATATGATGAGACCCCCTCAATTCCTTTTCACAACATGATGTAAACCAGAACTGACATGATCACAGTATTGCCAACTCTCCCAGTATTTGTTTTTGTTTAATGCCCCATCTCCTGGAATCCTGTGAGAATCTATACTTGCATTTAAAAAAAAAAGTTTCTAGACCTTATGGCTGTGCAGAAAAGCTTGAAAATATGAACACTAAAGGCTCAAAATCCAGAAAGCAAATAAAAATAATCCACATTTATTATTTTTAACATCTCTTGCTTTCTAAGACAATCTAGAGATCCTGGTGGACATGACTCATGCTTATTGATCACCTGGGGTTGCTGATTTATACAGTGCTGGTTTAACTCTATCTTTCAGTTTATTTCTCATACAAAGTTTGGTGCCTTATACACTGAAAAGGATATGGGGTTGAAGGCGATATATAGTTCTAGACCATTTCCTGGATTTTATCTTAAAAAACGAACCCACCTGTGGGTAATGTGTGATACTGTATCTTTTGGAAGCGCAGACTACACTTTCTAATAAGTTAGTCCTAATTATAAGTAAACCTTTGGTTTCAGAAAAAAAAGTAATCCAGGTTTCAAACCTTGGCGGATGCATTAGTGCTTCCAACTATGATCTTAGTTGACTTTAGCAGGTGACACAGCATTATAATTAGATGAGGTATATACTACTGCCTCAGAGTAGGTTGCCTAAGAGCAGAGGTTGGATTTGAATCCTCAGGCTAAGAAACTAATAAACAGCACTATTTCAATTAGGCAATTTCTGGTGAAAAAAGTGGAGCACTCTATTAGAGACAAAATATTCTAATAGACTATTCAACAGACAGGATTCTAGGCCAAGATGTATGGCTCTAGGAAAACTGCATCCGTATTGCTCTCCTTGAGAGAAAATTTTATTTTAATTGAAAAATAAAATGTGTCTTTCTTCATCCTGGAGACATACAGAGACCACATTCAGCAATAAATACCCATTTTACACATAGTGGCTGCCATCCTGAGCGGGGGGAAAAATTAGGCTCCCTGACAAAAGAAAAGTTTCTGATGGTGCTATATAGTTTAAAAATGGCCTGTTGCATGCAAAAATTCTAAGCAGTCAATGCATGACATAGACTGGGCCTATTTTTCATTGGTTTGTTTCTCTAATTGGTTGTGGATATTGCAAAATCTACTGCTGAATATCCTCTGGGGAACTTTTAGGTTTGAGAATTTGTAAATTTTCATGCGAGATTAGGGTGACCAGATGTTCCGATTTTATAGGGACAGTCCCAATTTTGGGGTCTTTTTCTTCTATAGGCTCCTATTACCTCCTACCCCCTATCCCAATTTTTCACACTTGCTGTGTGGTCACCCTATGCAAGATTAATACCACTAGAATACCTGCAAATAAAAACTTTCTGAGGAAAACTTGACCCCTTACAGGAGGGTTAAGAAGAAAACATGAGACACCTGCTTACCAGCTGAACAGCTCCTATTCTATCTATGAACCTCCTACACTGGGTAGTACTTGCATTTACCTTGAGTATAGGAGAACTACATTGCTTAAGCCTCTCATCAGTACATCTTCCTTTACACTGGGCACCTGGTTGGGTTTTGGCAGCTGAAGCATAGGAAGGGTAGAGGCAGATGGGCTAAAACTGTGCCCATTTGTCCTCTGCATCATGCATCATGACTGCCTTCCAGCTTCCTTCCCCCAGGATACGAGCTAACAAAGGGTTGTATCTGCTAAATTGACTCCAACAAAACCCTACTTTCCATGCTGATCAAAATCAGCTGCTGATGTGCTATACTGCCAGCACCTAGAACAGTGAGATCCTGGTCAGTGATTGAGTCTCCTATGTGCTACCACCATAATACATACATAAATAAAACTAATAATAAATACCTGGCCAATATGAGCCCCGCAGAGGGGAAATACACTTGAAGTATTTGTTCTCTCTCTAGAAGATCTTATCTTTTTTTCTTGTTTGCTGCTCTTCTAATCCAAAATAAGATCAGACGAAAAGGATCAGTCTCTACCTCTTCGGGCTAGCAAACTGCTTCAGCAAGTTTCAGTAATGAATTTTAATTTGCCATTATGCATCTCAGCCACTAGGTGTCTCTGTTCTGTATTAAAAGACCCTGCAAAAGGTGATGTCTTTCTGAGAACTAAAGCAGCTTATTGCTGTTCTTCCCAAGAGATGCCTGTAGCTTAAGATGCACCACATATTATGATACCTGCTTAGTTAGGGTAAAATACCCAGCTCTGTGCATCAATCCTGCTTCACACCCTGCCAGATTAGAAAACCACCCGTACTTCACAACTGACTGGCTAAATTGTTGAAGGACCAAATTTCAAGATACACACGACTGAGATACTTAAAAGAAAACAAGTAAACATTATGGTCTCCTTAAAAAGACATCCCAAAGCCTTCTGCCAAAAGTGCTCACTGGGATTTAAACTAAACTGAAATAAAGTCTCATTGTCTGATGCTACAAAGCAAACATGGCAGCTCCTGAGAAGACTGGCACAAGGAGCTTTTTTTGCAGTGAGGAAATGCTCACATTTGAATACCTCCATAATATTCTTCTTTAGAAGCAGATACATTTGCAGGCTGATTACATTTGAACCACTGCAAGTTCACTTGACCCCCATTCTCTGTGGAGTTAAGTACATCCTTAGGCTATAGTTTAACATAGCATTTTGGGAATGTAAAGACTTAAGGTGATGTTGGCCTTTCTACCAGCTCCTTAATCTGTTTACAAGATCCTCCTGCACTTTGACCCTTGGGAAAAACATTTCCATCAGTTAAATGGTGAGACACTTACCCTATTCTGTAGGAGATGGTGGAATTACAAGCCTCTTGAGCATATAACAGGCAAGCAAATATAGAATAGGAAGGGAAAAAGGGAGGAGATCTGGCATCATCACTAAAGTTGGCTGTTACAACTATATCCAAGACAGATAATAAATAGTAATAATAGTAATTTATACCTGGGTGCAGCAAACAGGGAAGGATGGGTCAATGACTAGGGCACCAGGATGGGACTTGGGAGGTCCCAGCTCAGTTCCTTGCTAGTTTCTCTGTGCCTCGGTTTTCCCATATGTAAAATAGGGATAATTGAACTGTCGTACCTCATAGGGGTGTTGTGAAGGTAAAGGCATTAAAGGTTGTGAGGGACTCAGATAAGATGTAAGTACCTTAGATACCTAAATTATAGATGCTCAAGTCTCTAAAGTGTATTTTTACCTACACACCATCCCTTCCCCCTTAAATAAAATGAATGAGTGAATTTGGGGCCTTTTATTTATTCATTGTTTTATTAAATGTGCCGGCAGTATGCTCAGCAGAAGACACATACGGCAGATCCTCACCCACACCGAGTGTGTTACACTAGCTATAGTTACACCAGCTGCCGGAGTTGCATAGGGGCCACTAGAATCTCATGGGTTCCACCTTCCTTCCGCTTCCCCAAGCATACTTCCAACATTCCCCCTACACAGAGTGGAGAAGTGGACTGGCCAGCGTGTAGCATATAAATGAAAGTGAGACACTGATAGCATGAGTGTGACCAAGTGTTTTGCAAGCTCTTCAAAGCAGGAACAGTCTCTTCCTATACATTTGGAAAACACCGACCTCATTCTGGGTGTTGCCATGATCCAAATAAATAATAACAAACTTGGCTAATGCCTCTGAATCCTGACTTCAGAGATCCTGCTCTTTCAGGCATGTGCCCAATACTCAGCTCTGCCAGTGTGTCTCAGTTTTGACCTGTGCTAGAGTTGTCAATGGACCTCTGCCTAGTTCTGGAACACCCTGCTTGAGAAGAGATTGTCCAAATGGCAGGGCAGTTATAAGATACATACACGGGGAGACCAACTAAGTTATTTTAGCTATGGACTTAGAGTACTGAAAAAATAACATTGACTCTTTTGTGGTGTTTGGACCAAAGATCTTTACCCTTTTCTAGCTGTTTAGAAGCCAATATGAAAAGATTTGGTGGTTCTCATTCAGTTCCTAGTGAACGACTGTTCGTATTAAGAGGCCACCACGCCCTCACAATTGGCATTCTCCATAGCCTTTTTGACAGGAGAAGCAAATGCAATATACTTTTGAAGCTGCTCTGGGACATGTGTATATGATCTCCCCATTCAAACTATACTCAAAGAAAATAGCCACCTGTGCAGCCAATAAGATAATTATTCAGATATTAAAGCCAGACTGGACCTGTGCACTCATTTGTCTAACCTCCTATAATGTTTCTTCCCACATTTTTGGTCTGCTGTAAATAGTCAGAGGAGGCCAAGGTTGGGAGGGGATATTGGAAGGTCTGATAAGTGTGGATCACAATTTAAAGGCAATTGTGGCTACAAAACTCCATGATGAGGTTACATGTCAAACTGGGAGGTCATATGTCAAATGGGGCAAACACAGACAGTGCTGTAAATAAGTTATAATCTGGGAAGGTATATGCAGTGGGTTTCCAGAGGGGTTAGTCCTGGGTCCAGTACTGTTTGATATTTTCATTAATGTCTTAGATAATGGAGTGTGGAGTATGCTTATAAAATCTGCAGATGATCGCAATCTGGGAGAGTTTATGAGCACTTTAGGGGACAGGATTCGAATTCCAAATGACCTTGACAAATTGGAGAATTGGTCTGAATTCAACAAGATGAAATTGCATAAAGACAATTACAAGGTATTTCACTTGGGAAGGAAATATCAAATGCAGAACTACAAAATGGGGAATAACTGGCTAGGCGGTAGTACTGCTGAAAAAAGAATCTGGGAGTTATAGTGGCTCACCAATTGACAATGAGTTAATGTGATGCAGCTGCAAAATTAGCTAATATCATTCTGGGGCATATTAACAGGAGCATCATATGTAAGACACAGGAGGTAATTGTCCCACTCTACTCTGAACTGGTGAGGCCTCAGCTGAAGTCCTGTCTCCAATTCTGGGCACTATGCTTTAGGAAAGATGTGCACAAACTGGAGAGAGACCAGAGGAGACAGACAAAAATGGTAAAAGCTTTCGAAAATCCGACCTATGAAACTGGGCATGTTGAGTTTTGAGAAAAGATGAATGACTGGGGCACTGATAACAGTCTTTAAATATGTTAAGGGTTGTTATAAAGAGGACTGTGATCAATTGTTCTCTATGTCCACTGCAGGCAGGACAAGTAGTAATAGGCTTCATCTGCAGCAAGGGAGATTAGGATTTAGGAAAATTAGGAAACTCTAAGTGTAGTTGAGCTCTGGAATAGGCTTCCAAGGGAAGTTGTGGAATCCCCACAATGGGGGGGGGGGTTAAAAACAGGTTGGACAAAAATAGGAGGGTCTAGGTTTACTTGGTCCTGCCACAGTGCAAGGGGCTGGACTTGATAACTTCTCAAGGTCTGTTCCAATCCTACATTTGTATTAATCTATGATTCTATGGATATACTTGCAATAGCATCTATATCAAATTTTAAAGCTGCACCTTTCTTTATTTCACACATACTCATTGTTGGTCTTCCAATCATATTCTTTCACTTTCCTGATATAACTAACTATATTTTAACCTGGTAGCAGAGCCAGAGCAACTATGGGAAACCACTGGATTCTAATCTGCCCACCCACGAGTATTTATCATGTGCCTATGGTTGTATCTGAGAACTGTAAAACCAAATGATCATTTCAGAGATGGTTCCCTCAGCCTGACCTTGGGCTGTGCTGAGAAAGTGCATGTGTCTTGTCTTCATTTATTTTGGGACTGCTGAGGTAGGAGGGGGGCTTGGTTTGGTTTGATTGTTGCTTGGCACATTCTCAACCTGACTTGCACACCATGAAACAAACTTACTGGGGATGCCGTAAAAGATGTATTATTACTTATACTGAGATAGCACCTGAAACCCCCAGTCACGGACCAGGACCCCACTCTGCTAGTCTCTGTACAAACACAGAACAAAAGGACAACCCCATAGAGCTAACACGCTGGATTTTCCCACTCCAGAGCTGGCTGATAGAAAATATCTTTTGACTTCTGTGATCAGGGACATGCTTATCCATATGTAAAGTACGCAGCTGCATAGAGCACCAGGAAATTTGGGGCACCACATTTCCTGGTGCCCTGCACAGCTGTGTGCTGGTCCAGCCACTGCTCCGTCTCTTCCTCAGGGCCCCCACGGTGGGATGTGCAATGACCTTAACCAGCCATGCCGCCGGTGAGTGCTGGGGGTGGTTCCTCCCTATCCCCCAAGCCAGCCCCCGCCTGCTGCCTCCCCACTGCCCCCTGCTCCTCCTCCCACAGAGGTCTGCCCCCCCACCCCACACACACACCGCATAGGGCTGCGTAAGGGCTCAGAATAGCTAGGGATGGTTCTGTCTGTGATGAACAAATTTGATATGGATGTTATGGGAAATTATAGTATGGAAACCCCCCAATGTCATTTTTACAGTCATTTATCTTCCTACAATCATATTTTAAATCCATTTGTTTGTATAAGGATTTGATTTTCTTCCTTCCTTCCTTTATTTTACTGCTGTAGCAGAACTCAAATGGGGCAAACACAGACGGTGTTGTAAATAAGTTACAAAGCAATGAGCAAGTCGCTCAGAAACACGCCCTGGAGAAAGCCCAGGGCAGTGATATTACAAGTAAATCAAACCAGTGTTTATGAGGAAGTTTTGCCCAATTATTTCTAAGGAATATAATGGACACTAATTTTTACCCTTTAAAGAAAAAACACACAAGCAAACTCCATTTCAGGCTTCATTGTCTTTTGTGCATGAAGGCCTGCCATGAGGCTGGGAAATGATGTAGTTTCTAGGTTTGACCCTGCCTGTTGCACATATCAAATTCATTGGGGGTACTTGGCGGGATTATGCTCCTAGTTTTAACTGTTAATCATGATGATCCTGGGTAGCCAGACAAATTTACTTATAGTAATTTGGAATCTGTACAAATTTGAGGCGGGTCTGCATAAAAATCCAGCCCCTCACCACTCTCTAACTTTGGGGCAAAGACTATGATCTCATGGCAGGGTGCTGTTTGTATCATGGGCCATGCTGACAACCCAGATCCAAATGTCACCAAATTTTGGAGTCGAAGGGAAGGCTGAAATCAGAATTTTGTGTCTTGGGCCCATATCAAGTACAGACCTGTCCAGGAGATACAAAATTAGAGTTCAGAACCCAGACAAAACCATTTCCAGATGGAGAAAAATCCATATTCCTTCAATAAATTGGTTGTCAGTTCCACCAAAAGTCCTGCATCCATCTCTGTTAAGTGTAAGTGACAATATGGTATATAAACTAGAATTCCAGAATGTGCCTGCACCTCTTCATTTCACAGGAAATAGCCTCCAGGTGTTTGGTGCGTCGGGGGAAAAAAAGAGGGGAAATGTTTTCTTTGTTACTCTAAAGACCTTTTCTAAAAATGTGAGAGGGAAGATGTTTTTCATGGATGGCTGAAATAGAAACAATACATACCAATATCATATTATTATTAATTATTATTATTATTAATATGCATTACTAAAGTGCCTACAGACCCCAGCTGAGATCAGGACCCTGCTGTGCACGGTGCTGTACAAACATATTGTAAGAGAGTCCCTGCCCAAAACAATGTGCACAAACAGAAAAAGCACATCTCTGGACATGTCTAGATCACATCCAGGGTCATACTCAGACATCCAGGTCAGCATCTTTGAAAACTGGCTCCACATCCTTTAAAGAGTCATAAAAACTGAACAGTTTCATTACATGTGAAGTATATTTTAAGACAGGGGTTCCCAAACTTGTTGCGTGGCTTGGCCAGGGTAAGCCCCTGGCTGGCCGCAAGATGTTTTGTTTATCCGAGTGGCCGTAGGTTCGACTGCTCGCAGCACCCACTGGCCATGGTTCGCCATGGAGCTGTAGGAAGCGGTGGCCTGGCTTCGTACAGCTCCCATTGGCCAAGAATAGCAAACCGTGGCCAGTGGGAACTGGGAGCGGCCAAACCTATGGCCACTCGGGTAAACAAAACATCTTCCGGCCAGCCAGGGGCTTACCCTGACCAAGCCACGCAACAAGTTTGTGAACCCCGTTTTAAGATATGGCCATACGGATATTCCATGTAGTGTATTTGTATAGTGATATCTTTTTTAAACAGGCTCTTGGAACTAAAATGTTGCTTTTTGTACATTCTCTGCCATCCAGAAACATTTTTCTGCTGTTATATTGTAGCTGGATGAAGGTGTCAGCCCTGGGACTGAATTTTCTCTTGCAGCACACAAGTAACTCCAACTAACTGCCAATGAAGGAAGCATCAGGCTATGCTGTGAAGAATGAAGTCCTCTCTTTATGCCTTCGAAAGGTACAGCACGGACTGCAGGCCTGCAAGCTTCCCTCACCAATATGCTCAAATGTGGCTAGCAGGGACAACTTCTAGGTATGAACACTCAGTCCACGGCCAGATTCTCAACTGAGATTACCACAAGAGATTCCACTTGCGGTGATGGTTTTGTGAGGTGTGGATCAACATCTCCATGGAGTCCCACAAGAGAAATACATCTTTTTCTGAAACCGGCCAACTCATTTCACAAAAGCCACAATGGGAACAATTTTTAATCACTCCTGACCTGAGCTAGTAATGGACAAAACTCATAAATGTCAGAAGTTTGGTTTGAGACAAGGTGGGTGAGGTAATATCTTTTGTTAGAGAGAGAGACATGCTTTTGAGCAAGACAAGCTTTTGAGCTTACACAGAGCTCTTCTTCAGAGTTTAAGATGCTTGTCCAGACCTCCTGGGTCTGTAAAATTGGACTAGAAGTTTCTCCCAGAGAGACTCCTGCACAAGTAGAAATGAGAGAACTATTTAAAAAAGAATTCACTATTATCAATTCAAATAAAACTCAGATATTCTTTTATATCATAGTCCAGTTTACTAATTTTCTGCACTGTATGAATTATTTTATATGTGTACTATATCTGTGAAAGTCAAAATCTTAAGAACACTCCTAGGAATATGTTTTTGTGAAATGTGTAGTCATCTTGAAATTTCTTTGATTTCTTCTTCCTGTTTACCAAAGTTTCAGTCTTCCAATCAGTCAGGAGAAACAATACCATGTGTCTTAGGTGCCCTGTCATTCACTATGAATAACAAAACATCAAACAATTTAAGACAAAACTGAAATGAGCAATTCTTAAACTACCCATGGGCTACAGTATATTTGCCCAAAATATTCAAACTATTTTAAGTACTGTACACATTTGTAAAACTCAAGATCTATTTGCTGATAGATCTTGATCAGAAAAAAAAAAAGACAACATTAGTTTGAGGAGTAGTTAATCCCAGCTCTCCTTGCACTTTTTCTGATATTTCACAGCAAGGGATGAGAACTCTTTCAAACCTCCAGAAATGTTTCCAATTTTGAGTGAATATTCTGTGTGTCTCAGAGGGCTGGGGGGAGAGGGGGATTTCATTTTACCCAAACTGGTTTGCCCATATAATATTATATGTTATAATCAGCACCATACAGCTGAACATTTTGCCCCCCCCCTCCCTCCTTAGAATTTCCAACCATCAAGAAAAATGCACTCCGAACAGTCACATTCATATAGCACCACATTAATCTACTTTGGCACCATCTAGCTACCTCCATAGGTAACACACATCATCAGACCTCATTCAAACCATTCACTAGGAAGGAATAGACTATGGCTACATTCCCAAAGTTCCCTAAAGGATTTTGATGCCTAATTCATATTAATGGGAATTAGACATCCAAATCCCTTTGATGGCTTTGAAAATCGCAATGTATCTATTGATCTTCTGAGACTGTCAAGCGTCCTAAAAGTACAGAATGTTCAGTGTGGAATTTGTTAAAGCAATGGGAAACCACATGTGTTTCACTTAGAGTCAGAAAACAGTGCATATGAACAACAACAAAACATGAAATATCAAAGCTTCCTCTACAGTGAGCAGCTTTAGAGCTTTCTCATAAAACTGTCTTGTGACCCCTCCAGAGAAAATGCTGATGTTTCAATCATGTCATAACCCAAGGCAGATTACAGTTTTCTAATTATTCTTTGCACTGCTTTCAAATGACTTTTTAAAAGTGGGGTGGGGGACAGAAGGGGCTGAACAGGGGAAAAGGCATGTACAGCTTTAGCTTGTAAAATACATGTTAGTAGATAAATCATGCCCCAAACCTTTACACATGTTGCAAGATCAGAGACATCAGTGCTGTGGTGGAAAGCATAAAATACCCAACAATACTACAGTAAATCTGGTTCAGGACAGGGAAGAAGGAAACATAGACTAATAGTTCAATCAAGGGTTAGGAGTAGGAGGCCTCTGTTCTTGCTTTGTCTCTACAGACGTGCTATGTGACCTTGGGCAAACTAAGTTTATTGTACTCACCTGGCCACTATAAATACGAGAGTGTCCTTAGTACATATGAGTACCATAATAGTATCTACCTACCCCAGTGAGGCAGACCAGTGCTATTTTCCCCAGTTTACAGATGGGGAGCTGAGGCACAGAGAGACTAAGGCCAGGTCTATACTCAAAAGTTAAGTTGACCCAGCTATATCACTCAAGGATGTGGAAAATCCACACCCCTGAGCGACATGGGTAAGCCAACCTAACTCCCAGTGTAGACAGAGCTAGTCAATGGATGGATTCTTCTGTCAACCTAGCTACTGCCTCTTGGATTAACTACACCAATGGGAGCTCCCCACCTGTCACTGTAGTGTGTGTCTACACTGAAGCACTACAACCGCTCAGAGCATTTCACATGTAGGCAAGCCCTCAGTTGACTTCACCAAAGTCAAAGAGGAAGTCTGTGGAGGAGAATGGAATTAAACCCAGCTCCCCCAGATCTGAGGTGAGTGTCCTAATCACTGAACCATCCTTTCTCTCTGTAGAGCCTTTTCACTTTGTTACTATTTTGTTAGGGATATTCAACCTCTAAGCCTCACTTTTAGAAGAAAGATTTTAATTTCTTCCCAGCCTGCGGAGGACCTTGAAGGTAATTTCAATATTAAAAATACACTTCAGACCACACCTAGAAACTGCATTTGGTTTTGGGCATCACACCGCAGAAAGATGTAGACAAATTGGAGGAAGAACAACAAAAATTACTAAAGAGCTGGAGGGGCTGATTTATGAGGCAAGATTAAAAGAACTCAATATGTTTAACTTGGCCAAGCAATAATTAAGGACATGCATGAGATCGGAGTATAAGGATGTGTATGGTATTAGCACAAAGGAGGGAGAGGAATTATTTAGGATGGTACAAAGGGTTATAAATAGAAGTATATAATGTATTATTGTTGATACAAGGAAAAGCTGGGCTGAAAAAAACCTGTTTGATTAGAGATCCATTAGATCATAGGGCTCCCTTGATAGCTCGTTCTATCTGTTTATAACTTAAAACAACATAAGGCTACTGGCAAACAGAGCGCTGGGGACAACCTTATACTGACCAGGGGACGGTCCAGCTGGGATGTAATATGTCTTTTCCATCTCTGCCTTCTGGAAGCCCCTGAATGTTCACTCTTTGTGCCAAATAGAACAAGGGCGGCTGGGATCACAGCAAACCTCTTCCCAGAGGGGGTTGTGTTTGAAGTTCTTTTTTTTCCCCCTTTTTTTATCTTTGCTGTGTGACTTTGTCATGTAGAACTAAGAGGTCTAATGAATGGAAAACTGAAATCGGCAGATTTTCATTCTTTAAGGAAATTAACCTCATTTAAAGGAAATGAATGTTCAGAGGCAGAAAGGAAAGTCATAATTTAAATGATATCAGAAGCTGGTTTCCCTTATGTAACATATTATTAAACAGTGGGGAAAAGCTTTTGCTAGGCAGCCTCAGGGAGCACTCAGCAACTATAAAGAGTGTTCACATGCATGGCTCTAATATGTTAATAAATTATGCTAATTACAAGGAAGGGATTAGAGAAGGGGAAATCAAATAATGAAGCAGTAACTGGGCCTCTTTCAACTTAATTTGCAACACTGCCTGGCTAGGCTCCTCTTGAGCTAGTAACTCTGTTTTCTTCTTTCAAAGACGCCAAGTTTCTCTTTTGTCTCTGGGAAGATGGTGGTGTCACAGTCAGGAGATAGTGGGTGAAAAAAAATGAAGTGCCAGGGGAGAGAGAGAGCGCCATTATCAATGAGCTCCTGATTACCGAATCCCAGGGAATATTCAACACATTTTCTCCTGTGCTAGCCTTGAAACTACATTGACATTTTTGACAGATAACATGTAAAGTAATGTAAAGTTACAACATGTAAAGTTTCCCCCCTTTTCTTTTAAACCTTCATAAATAAGAAAACAAGAAGAGCAATAGAATTAAAATGGGATGTCCTGTGCTCATCTCCCACTAATATTTACTGCTCTGACAATTTGCTGCCCCCTTTTCTCTTAAAATAACTTAGACGTGATTCCCACATTTCATTCAAATCTACTTTAGTTTCCCAACCAAATATTACTTTTTCATTAGATACAACATTCCTGTGTTGGGAGCTCATCCAAAGTCTATGATGTCAGTGGGAATCTTTCCATTGACTTCACTGGGCTTTGGATCAGGCCTGTGTTCTTGGAATGTTTTCAGTCTTCTCTTCACTCCTTTGTGTAAATGTCTACAGTGGTTTATCAAATCCTTTTGTGTGTGGATTTGGCTGGAATTTGTGCCAGGAAAGACTGGAGTCAACCAGGAGAAAGAGAGGGAAAGCAACACTTTAAAAAAATGAATTCAGATTACAGAATGCTTTTCAGGGGGCAGCAACATCCTTCAGCACAGGGTGCGGTACAGTGGAGAAAAGCGACGAGGTTTGGTAGAGGAAGGATGAAATCGTTGGGGAGGTGGGAAAAGTTTAATCTCTTGTAGGAAATACTTATAGTGTGAAAAATCCTTCCCAATAGTACAGAAGTCTTGCAGGGAAGGGTAATGGAAATAGACATATAAGTGAGCATTCATGAGTCCCAATTTTCTCATTTAAAAAAAAAGTTTGATGTGTAAATAAACCCAACCCACATAAGTTTAATATCTCTAATAACTGCCCGCCTTTTAGCCTCAGGAAGGGGACAGGTATTCATTTTCTTAAATTACTTTTTAAACCATTTTTTCTTTTTTACTTTTTTCCCCTCCCACCCCTCTTTTTTCCCCCCCAGCAAGGGGGGTGGTGAAAGAAAACAGAGACAAGCCAGATGCCTTTCCATGCTTTGATCAGTTTCTCTGCAGACAGCCAGGCTGCCTCCTAGCACCTCTTTAACTACAGCTTGCCAGTAAGAAAATGAGCTGTTTTAACTCTGCAATTACAGTGCCTGCTGAATGCCTGTCATCACAGCAATAGGAACCTGATCTGAACTGTATATCCACTGGAGAGAGAATTACAGCAACCAGGGCAGAAAGTTAAATACCCCCTGGGGCGGTGAGACTCTCATAAATGAAAGAGAGCCCACAACCGAGGCCCCCTCTGTTGGTGAAAATATAGAAAACACTGGCAATGTGACACAGCTTCACAAGCCAGCAAGAGGAATAAACACTCAGGAGACACCTCCTTTCGATGGAGGTATTCTCAGGAGCTAAGACCATGAGTGTCCATGAAAAGTGGGTAGGGCTCATGAAATCAAAAATCTGTATCATAAGCAGTTCCTGTTGTGTGCTGTATGCAGATCTGTATATGGTGCATATATAAGTATATATGGGAGAGAGTCCGATGGTAATTCACCATTCAGTAGAGCTTTCCATCTCCCTCTGGTATGTAAGCTCTTTACAAATATAAATGGATGATGTTTCACGATGCACCTGTGAGACTGGGTGTGTATTATTACCTTCATTTCAGAGACAGTGAAGGAGCGAGGAGGATTAAGTGATTTGAAAAAAATGTGTGGCAAATTTGCCTTTCCTTCCTCCCAGAATTACTTGAACCACTAGACCAAGCTTCTTTCAAAAAATGGGTTAGCAAAAAATGATTATACAGTATTCTAGGAGGTTAGACTAAGTTGCTGTCAATATTTGCATCATGTTAAATGATGCAAATAAAATACAGCTGTTCAAGATGGATTTATTGGCCCTTCAATATTTTTTGAACACACACTAGCATCTGTTCAAGAGCTGAGAAAACATAATGCATTTTGGGTCTAATGCAGAGCCCACTGGAGGATGGGGGACGTAAAATCCAACCCAAGCAAGACACTTCACTATGCACACACTCTCCCTTCCCCCCCTCCTCCCCCATCCCGGGGTAAGGTGCTCAAATACTACAGTACTGAGCACGGTATGAGAACCTACATGGAATAAAATAGAATAGAAATCAATGTTTCATTTACCTTGAGTAAAATTCAAGTTTACATATTGATAAATGGGTAGCAGATAGTCCTTTCAGCACCCTGTGACACATTAATGAGTGAGACGTCCATCAGTGGAATCTGAGACTAAAGCTGTGTCCACACGCCACCCTAGACACACCAGGAAAGGCTCCGGTAGCTGAGAGTCAGGGAGGAAAGGCTCGAGCAGAGGGGAGCTGCTGCAAACTTTCCCTATTGCCTCCCCACTGAGGGAGCCTTTCACTGCAGAGGGGAAAGGCCCTGGAAGCAGGACACCACTCTGCTAAAAATAGCAGTGTAGATGTGAGAGGCCCTGCTTGGCCTTGTAGAGTGTCACTGCTTGTGTAGGGGTTCAGGTGTGTAGGGCCCTCTACTTGCCTAAGCCAGGTCTCCCTGTATACACTGCTGTTTATACCTGTACTCTATACCCTGCCATAAGTATAGACATAGCCTAATGTTACTGTTCTGTGTACAGCGTCTGATGGCCCATTTGAATGAGAATGGCTGGGGGATGGGGGGAAATAGGGTCACTAAAGGTCAATTGTAGCCAGGAAGTTATTAATTCATTATTGCTCGAGAGGGGTATGTTCCCACCTATCCTGGCCTTTTAGAACAACAATGCTCCTGTAGTTCCATAAGAACATAAGAATGGCCGTACTGGGTCAAACCAAAGGTCCATCCAGCCCAGTATCCTGTCTACCGACAGTGGCCAATGCCAGGTGCCCAGAGTGAGTGAACCTAACAGGTAATGATCAAGTGATCTCTCTCCTGCCATCCATCACCATCCTCTGACAAACAGAGACTAGGGACACCATTCCTTACCCATCTTGGTAATAGCCAGTAGTGGACTTAACCTCCATGAATTTATTTAGTTCTTTTTTAAACCCTGTTATAGTCCTAGCCTTCACAGCCTCCTCAGGCAAGGAGTTCCACAGGTTGACTGTGCACTGCATGAAGAAGAACTTCCTTTTATTTGTTTTAAACCTGCCGTTAGAGCACTGGTCTAAGAATGAGCACTTCTGAGTTTGCTTGCATCCGACGAAGTGGGTATTAGCCCACGAAAGCTTATGTTTCAAAACTTTATAGTTAGTCTTTAAGATGCCACAGGACTTTGTTACCTCTGCTATTCCAGACTAACACGGCTACCTCTCTGATAGTTCACTATGTGACCTTGGTTAAGTCATTTAACCTCTCTGTGCTCCAGTTTTCTCATCTAAAATGAGTATTCCCTCACTCATTTACCTTACCAGTGTGTTACAAGTTTACACTCCCTACTGCTGTGTTTATAAAATGTAATATACTTAGGTCAATGGTTTTATACTGAGTCCCTGAACTGAAACACCTAAGTCAGGTATTAAGCAACTAAGTCAGTAACGAATCAGTAACATGATTTTTATGGGTACTCAGAGCCCCTTTGATTTTAATGGGAATTGTAGGTACCTCACACCTGTGCCAATCAATGGGTTTTAAGGATTAACTCATCCTGGGTGGAACAGAAACCAAGTTTCAAACCTCTAAAAGCCAAAGTCAGCACTGAGTTCAAAGGAACTTGGGGAGAGGGAGGGAAGGGAGTGGGTTTAAGCTCCATAGTACAGGATATTCATCTAGTTAATGATATACAGTGGAAACGTCTAATTTGCTGTGTTCGGTTATTCTTGTGAGTAAGTCCCCACAGTGACCCAAATAATTTGTAGGGCATCTTGGGAGACACCCCTAGAATAGAACCATGCAGATGACTATCCAGAATGGCTATCTAATGTATCCAGCTCTTTAGTGCTCTGTCACTGTGCACCCCTCTCAGCATAGCTACACTGCTCCGTCTGCAGGGCAGGGTGGAGTAGCGCACAAGTGGATAAATGGCCTGATCTTGAACCCCACCATCCCCAGTGCTGTCTGCTTTGTGGGGTCACTAAAGAGGCAGCTGACTCCCCCTGCCAAAGAGGTAGGTGACAAAGTTTAGCCGGGGCATGCCCGGGACAGACGTGAGTGGAATGAAGTGCACCTTTCTCCACCTGACCCTAAGCTAGTGACAGGGCACCTATGGGACTGCGGCCTTTAAGCTTAACTCTTCAGCTGCTCAACATTATGCTGGGTGTTGTTTTGAGGTCCCCCAGCTGGCCCAGGAGCAGGGCACTGAAAAGGTGGCTTAATGCTCCTTTCCCTCCATCCCGCGCTCCTCAACTGCAGTGACGACTGGACTCCAAAATGGGGGCCCTGGCTTGAAACAAGCTCAGAAACCCAACAGAAAACCTGCCAGATTTCAAACTTAACGCTGAATCCCTTACGACATGTTGCTATTCTGATTTCGCAGCACTACACATGCAAGACCTGCTCTCCAAGGGCTACTATTACTTTCCTTTCTCAAATGAAAATATCTGTGGCACTCCCACTATGGAGTATGTTGATGATGACAGACTAGGGAAAACAGGTCAGTGTAAAGCTCTCAGCTATTTCTTGTTGTAGACTGAAGCTCCCTCTGCTGAAACAAATGAGTAAAATGGAAGCAAATTAGTCATTTTAGTCAAGTGATTGGTCCCCGCCCGAGTCTCTCCTCAGTCCAATCAATGGAGTTGCACCAGTGTAAAAGGTAAGTGGTAGAATAATCAAGCCCACAATGATCTCCACGGTCAGAGAGAAATAATGGATCTATTCCCCTAAAAATATACTACAGCCGGGGCTCTCAAACTGGGGGTTGTGACCTTGCGAGGTTATTACTTGGGGGTCGCAAGCTGTCAGCCTCCATCCCCAAACCCAGCTTCACTTCCAGCATTTATAATAGTGTTAAATATAAACAAGTGTTTTTAATTTATAAAGGGGGGGGGTCACAGTCAGAGACTTGCTGTGCGAATGAGTCACCAATACATGAGTTCGAGAACCACTGTACAGAAGTCTATAGTCATTGTCCAAATCCTTGCATTATCACTGTTGTAAGAGGTGGTATTTTGGACCATTAGTGTAGAATGGCACAAGTTCTTTCTTCATACATGTAATGCCCTGGGATATCTCTGGACATTTGTGACAATAACTATTCAAAGGGACAGGTAGCAAATTACACATTAATTGCTATCATATGTTAATAAAATATATTCAAAATATTTATACCACCAGCCTACATTCTGCTCTTACTCATGAAACCTTATAGATGGAAATGATGCCAATATTTAGCCTACAAAAGTCTTCCTCTTAGCATTAGCTGATGTTAACATTTTGCAGCCTAAGCCATTACTTGCGTTATTGAGATTTACAGGACTTCAGCTGAGAAATGTAATGATATTATGCAAATTGCAGGGGTTACCACCCTCTTCTATAGCCAGACATGACCCTGACTGGGACACACACAGACACCCGACTGACATTTTTAATAGGGTGACATGGTGAGTGAAATAATATCTTTTATTGGACAAACTGCTGGTCCAAGGAGACAATGTTTTGAGTTACACAGAGCTCTTCTTCAGGTCCAATAAAAGATATTTCTTCACCTAACTTGTCTCTCGGTCTCTAATATCCTGAGACTCATTCTGTAAACAATATTTTTAATATGGAAGTATTCAAGATGCCTCTCAAGTTGTACGGTCACCTCTTTCTCTAAATTGATCCCAATACAATGGAAGACTAGAAACACTACAAATTCAATATCACCTTTGGAGCAAATGATCTCACAACCTCATCTTTCAGAGCTAAGGCCTTGTCACCCTCACTAAGAAAGAAGAGAGAGGTAAACACTCCAGACAGGACAACTCTACTGTAATGCCCCTGTTCAGAAATGACACAGCATTGCAGCAGCTGATTATGTTGCATGACATTCTTCTGACCTGAAACCTAAAGTCTCAACATAAAAATCAAACCAAAAATGCATACCAAGGGACAGGAGATACCTCTGTCTCTGTTCCAATTTCTAACACCCCTTGTCTAATTATTTATGATCTTTTGCTTGTGGGTTTAAGTTCTTCAGAGGAATTAAATCTTCAGAAAGATCTAACTTGAAAACAGATGTTTGTACTTCTATTTTCATTATATGCTGGTCTTTGATGAATAATGGATTATAAGATAGGAAATGTCATTTCTTTTATCAGACTTCAAGTACAGCCAGACCGGTTCAGATAGCACAAGCAACTTTCTAAAATCTGACGCATTTTCCATGGCTGCAACAATTATGGGAGCAATTCATATTGTTTTCATATAAAACTTCCCTTTTATTCTCAAAACATGAACCCCAGGCGCTCTAAGGTTTAAGCTGATCACATACAGGGGTCAAGAAGGGATTTTTTCCCCCGTGCACAGCGTGGAACAAGGAGCTATATTAGTTGTGGGGGACGTTTTGCCAGACTGTGTACTGAGTAGGTCTGGAGAAAGGTTATTGCTTTGCAGAACTGATTGAATAATACGAAGTAGCATTCAACAAGCCAAATTTTAATTCACCGTGTTTGCACCCCTCTTGCATTCCATTTTGGGAACAATCATGCAGTGAAGTTTTGTTCCTGGGAAACAAATGTGTAGCCAAAATTCACTGAAGGTAAAAGAAGCAGTAGTAGACAACCATTTACTACAATGCAGCCAGAATTTTACTCCTTGTTTTTTTCCCAGTCCATTTGTCCAAAGCCCAACTGCCTCTCTGCATCAGATCATGAGCTCTGATCCCAACTTATGGAATGATAATAGCCTCATCTTTCTAGCCATGATTTCTCAGGAAAAGGTCTAATTCATGTGATCTGGAAAAGAAAAATTCCATATGCTGCTGCTGGCCTAGCTCCTCCTAACCCCACAAGTTGTTCCCACCCTGTTCATGAGATCATCAAAGGCTCAGTGAGTTAATTAAACCCTATCCCTCTATATTACAGTTACATTCATCCAGTAAGAGAACAATAAGTACTATGAGATTGAGGTGCGTTGTCACATAGCAGCAATAATGAGTCCACACAGCAAAACAGTTCATGAGGAACTCATCAACATTTTTCCCCCATTCAATGGTCTTTGAATCAACCCAAATAACCAAAAAACAAAACAAAAAACAACCCTCTAAAGTCTGTTTGCAAACCATTTATGCAAAAATGAAATTCATCAGATAAACTGTTTACTACAAAATGTTCACCCAGCACTAATGTTCTATGTAAGTCTGTTCCAGGATGGCACCTTTTTACAGATCGTTCAGCAAAAAATATTAATCATCCCCTTTCCAATAATACTCATAGGTTGTGCAATAAGAACAGCCATATTATAACATGAAGGAGAAAACTCTTTTTGATCCTAGATGGTCATAGTTAATTTATGCTCTGATCAAGAGGATTGAACTACTGAGAGACCGGAGAAGTTTATCTATTTAATTTATCCAGAAGAAGGTTAAGAGGTGACTTGATCCCATTTATAAGAACCTAAGGAAGGAGAAAAATTCTGATAGTGGATGGCTTCTTAATCTAATTGACAAAGGCATAACGAGATCCAATCGCTGGAAGCTGAAGCTAAACAAATTCAGACTAGAAATAAGGTACACATTTTTAACAGTGAGGGCAATTAATCACTGGAACAAGTTACCTAGGGATGTGGTGAATAAGTCTTTAAATCAAGATTGAACGTCATCTTAAAAGATATGCTCTAGCTCAACTAGAAGTTATTGGCCTGATGCAAGAACCACGGAGTGAAAGTTTATGGGCTGTGTTATGCAGCAGGTCAGACCAGATGATCAGAATGGTTCCTTCTGGCCTTAAAATCTCTCAAGCTATGATTTGTGTTATTTTATGTTAAGTAGTGTAATTCCAGGTGCTATATATAACTGAACATTTTTTAGTTATTAAACTATTTGTTTCAACATTCTGATATCAGTGAGTTCTACATGTTTTTCTGTTGTATTAAAAAAAAAATCCACTGCACTACAGTAACTAAAAAGCCAAATATATTTGGAACGGTTTTATTTTTCTTCCCTCCATTTTTCTTTTGGTTTCCACTGGTTTAAAAAAAAAACAAAACAAAAACATGTCCCAGGCATGGAAAGAAGAAAAGATCTGAGTCTGATCTGAGTAGAGAGGCTGTGTATGCTGAATGATTTTTACACCAGTCAGTACTGCCTCTCGAGAAATCTAATTCTGGTCAATCTATGCATCATGTCAGGTACCTATTCACTGTTCAAATCATTCCTTGGCTGGGAATCAGCTGCTTGGGAGAGGGACCGGGGTCCTGTGCAATAGAACTCATTAGAGGCTTTGATAGGGAGCCCGAATGAGATGGCAATCAAAGCCTTTGACTGACACTTACAAAGTGAGCTGCAGAAAACCCCTGCCTCAGTGAGCAGCTTGGATTGAAACCAAATGCCTTTTTGCCTCCACCGTCTTGCAGTGTCTCATACTATAATATTTCATTTTGTTCTATGATCAGCTTTCATCTCAAACCCAAATATGCAGCGAGAATAAAATAGATTAAAGCTGGTGTTTGGGGTTAGCATAGTTAGGTGGTTCGCATTTATAAAATGTGGATGGGGTGCTCTCCACGTTCCCACATATCATCACTCAGGAAAAGAACCTTGTTCCTGACACGTTACTTCTCCCCCACCTCCCCGTAGCTCGGCCCAGACTCCTCTATCCTCATCTGCTCTGACCCCCTCGGCTAGTCCATTCCAGCACCACCACCAGCTCTGTGAATGCTCTTCAGTGCTGAGCAGCACCCAGCCATTCCAGCCTTCAGCGGATTGAATTCATAGATTGTAACACAGAAGGGACCATTCTGTTCATCTAGTCCAGGGGTGGGCAAACTTTTTGCCCTGAGGGCCACATCGGGGTTACAAAATTGTGTGGAGGGCTGGGTTGGGAAGGCTGTGCCTCACCAAATAGCCTAGCCCCACCCCCATCCAACCCCCTCCTACTTCCCACCCCCTGACTGCCCCCCTCAGAACCCTCCACCCATCCAACCCCACCAATCCTTGTCCCCGACCAGAGACCCCCCCCACCCCAACCACCACCCCCCGGGACCACACCAAGCCCCCCTGCTCCTTGTCCCCTGACTGCCCCCTCCTGAGACCTCACCACCCTAACTTCCCCCCCAGGACACCCTCCCCACTCCGTGTCCCCAACTGCACCAACCCCTATCCACCCCCGCCCCCTGACAGACCCCCAGGACTCCATGCCCTATCCAACCCCTGTTCCCCATCCTCTGACCGTCCCCCCAGAACCTCTGCCCCATGCAACCACCCCATGTCCCCTGACTGCCCCCCAGGACTCCCTGCTTCTTATCCAACCCCCCAGCCCTAATCCCCTTACCACATCGCTCACAGCAGCATGTCTGGCTTCGCATGGCTCACCTAGTAATTTACTGTGTGAATTACACTATGGTAATTCTACTACTAGTAATAACAATTAATGAATAAATGGTCAAGGTGAGATCTCTGACAGTGCCTACCATCTCAAGGAAGGCTTGATTTTTACAGATGGAGGACGATGGGCTGAAATATTTATTTTGGTATTATAAAAACCCTACAAGCTGCTGAGAGAGTTTGTGTTCTTTAAAGGAAATGGGATAGGGTGACCAGGCAGCAAATGTGAAAAATTGGGATGGGGTGGGGGGGGAGGGGGCAATAGAAGCCTACATAAGAAAAAGACCCCAAAATCAGGACTGTGCCTATAAAATCGGGACATCTGGTCACCCTAGCTGAAGAAGTTGGATTTGCAACATCTGGAATCAAAACCAGGGGTAGTTCAGATTCAAGTACAATTTTATCCCAATCAGTAATTTGGGGATTGGTTAGATGGGCATTGGACAAATGTTTAGGGCCCCTTCTCTGCTAATAGGACTCCCACGATCTCTTGTACGGATAATAATGTGGTTTTATGGGTATTCCTCAGGCAGCACTATGTGAAAAGTGGCTAATTATTATGTTTACATGGCATTTTTAATACCAACAGTAATTGGGTGCTGGTGGCTTCATTTTAGAATCCTGTATTTCGTTGAAAGCTCCAGTCATTAAGTGATGGCTGAGTAAATAAATGATGAGATGCTTATGTCCCGCATATTTGCCAGGCTCCGGGGGGAATGCTGAGAGTGTCCCCCAAAACTGAGAGGTATATCCTTCTCACTCCAAATATATAACCCCCCGCGACTCATCACCGTTTATCAGAGCATACTCAGGAAAAGCTACCAGAGCAGACAGGGTTTTGCTTTGCTAGATATTTAAGACTATACTGCAATAAGCAGCTCCTAATAACCCAGCACCTAATATCTTATACTCTCCTGAAAGCATCCTGAAAGACCCCAGATCCTATACAGCAAGGCAGTGTTCCTATTCTTAGGGACCGGACTGGGACTCCGCACACCCAGCTATGCCCCTCGTTCTCTGGATGACCTCAGGCAAGTTCTTGCCCCTCAGTGTCCCCATTTATAAAATGGAGATAGTGCTACTACTGGCTTCCTTTGTCAAGTGCTTTGAGATGAAAAAAGGTGGAAGAACTAGATGTTACAGTAGCAGACTGCTCTGTGGGCAAACTGGAGGGTTTAATCACCGTTTGAAGACTTACGGAATACCCTTGTAGCATACTAATTTGTAATTCACTTCTTGTAGATTCCCTTTCTGATCCTCCCAAAGCCTCTTTCCCTGGATAATATTTTGGATGCTTATTGGTACATATGAACACATGGCAAAAAAACTGTGTTTCCTGGACTTCATCTCTTTAACTATGCCGCACATCAAAGAGAGAGTGAGAGAGCTGACTCGTATTTATTTTGTAATCTACTATAACCCCTAAATCGTTTTCTGCAGTCCTCCTTCCTAGGCAGTCATTTCCCATTTTGTATTTGTGCAACTGATTCTTCCTTCTTAAGTGTAGTAATTTGCATTTCCCTTATTGAATTTCTTTCTACTTATTTCAGACCATTTCTTCAGTTCGTCAAGATAGTTTTGAACTCTAATCCTGTCCTCCAAAGCACTTGCAACCCTCCCCCAAGCTTAGTATCATCCACAAACTTTATGTGTACTCTCTATGCCAGTGATGGCGAACCCGTGGCACGCGTGCCGCTGCCGGCACGCCGAGCCGTCTCTGTGGGCACGCCGTCAAAACGCCGGAGCAGAGGGGCGGGGTCAGTAAGAGGCGAGCGGGTGGTGGAGGAGGAAGTGAAAGGACGGCCGGAGCCCGGGAAGGAGAGCGGAGGCAGGGCCGAGGCGCGAGGCAGGAGGCGCGCGGCGCGCGGCGAGGCAGGAGGTGCGGCGGGGGGGAGGCGAGGCGAGGCGGGGGGAGGGAAGGCAAGGGGGGGGAGGCAAGGCAAGGCAAGGGGGGGAGGCAAGGCAAGGGGAGGGAAGGCAAGGCAAGGGGGGGAGGCAAGGCAAGGCAAGGGGGGGAGGCAAGGCAAGGGGAGGGAAGGCAAGGCAAGGGGGGGAGGCAAGGCAAGGGGAGGGAAGGCAAGGCGAGGCAAGGGGGGGGAGGGAAGGCGAGGGGAGGGGAGGGGAGGGAAGGCAAGGCAAGGGGAGGGGAGGCAAGGCAAGGGGGGGAGGCGAGGCAAGGGGAGGGAAGGCAAGGCAAGGGGGGGGAGGCAAGGCAAGGGGAGGGAAGGCAAGGCAAGGCAAGGCAAGGCAAGGGGGGGAGGCAAGCCAAGGGGAGGGAAGGCAAGGCAAGGGGGGGAGGCAAGGCAAGGCAAGGCAAGGGGGGGAGGCAAGGCAAGGCAAGGGGGGGAGGCAAGGCAAGGGGAGGCAAGGCAAGGCAAGGGGGGGGAGGCAAGGCAAGGGGGGGAGGCAAGGCAAGGGGGGGAGGCAAGGCAAGGGGGGGGAGGCAAGGCAAGGGGAGGGAAGGCAAGGCAAGGGGGGGAGGCAAGGCAAGGGGAGGGAAGGCAAGGCAAGGGGAGGGAAGGCAAGGCAAGGGGAGGGAAGGCAAGGCAAGGCAAGGCGAGGGGGGGAGGCAAGGCAAGGCAAGGGGGGGAGGCAAGGCAAGGCAAGGGGGGGAGGCAAGGCAAGGCAAGGGGGGGAGGCAAGGCAAGGCAAGGGGGGGGGGCGAGCCGCGCTGCTGAGGCCGGGGGGGGGGGGTGAGCCGCGCTGCTGAGGCCGGGGGGGAGTCCCGAGTCGAGCGGGGGTGTTGGCACTTTGAAAAAAAACAAGTCGTTTTGGTTTGCAGTTTGGGCACTTGGGCTCAAAAAGGTTTGCCATCACTGCTCTATGCCATTATCCAAATCATTTATGAAGATATTGAACATAACCGAACCCAGGATAGATTCCTGTGGGACCCCACTCAGTGTGCCCTTCCAGCTTGACCATGAACCATTGACAACTATTCTGAGTACCGTTTTTCAACCTGTTGTGCAGCTAGGCTATATTTCTCTAGTTTGCTTATGAGAAAAATATACATGTAAGTGCTTTGCTGAACAGAAATGGGTTTCTGAATTGAAGCCTTAGAAAATAGTTGGAGAAGTTGATAAACACTTGAACACCATGAAGCTCACCCTATATTTGTGCTGAGGATAGATAGATAGATAGATAATTTTGGAGGAGGGGTGGCTTCTAGCGGTTTCTCATAGAAATCTTGTGAGTAGGAGTGCACCAATGTCACTAATAAACAATAATACCTGCTCTAAAGTACTCATCATTAAAGAAGGGCCCTACATTTTGCCTATAAGGAGGCATCAGGGTTTGGAGGTACAGCTCTGAGCTCCAGGCTTCACACAACTATAGTCAGTCTAACCAACAGTAATTTATTAGGACTGAAATCAGAGAGGTAGCCGTGTTAGTCTGGAATAGCAGAGGTAACAAAGAGTCCTGTGGCACCTTAAAGACTAACTATAAAGTTTTGAAGCATAAGCTTTCGTGGGCTAATACCCACTTCGTCGGATGCAAGCAGTGGAAGTGTCCAGGGGCAGGAATAGATAAGTAGGCAAGAACCAGGTAGGAGGTAACAAGGTTAGTCCAATCAGGCTGAACCAACTTGTTAACTCAAATCAGGGAGGGTGGGGTATTCAGCTGCTAGAAGAATACCCCACCCTCCCTGATTTGAGTTAACAAGTTGGTTCAGCCTGATTGAACTAACCTTGTTACCTCCTACCTGGTTCTTGCCTACTTATCTATACCTGCCCCTGGACACTTCCACTGTTTGCATCCGACGAAGTGGGTATTAGCCCACGAAAGCTTATGCTTCAAAACTTTATAGTTAGTCTTTAAGGAGCCACAGGACTCTTTGTTACCTCTATTAGGACTGATAAGTGTTTAGTCTTAACTCCACTAGAGGACACTGTTGTTAAATATATGTGGGGATTTGTAAGAAGAATGCAATACACAAAGAACAGTCCACTAGCTGGAGAGCAAACAGACTTGTAATCTCATAAGAACGGCCATACTGGGTCAGACCAAAGATCCATCGAGCCCAGTATTCTGTCCTCTAATAGTGGCCAATGGCAGGTGCTCCGAAGGGAATGAACAGAAAGGTTATCATCAAATGATCCATGCCCTGTCACCCGATCCCAGCTTCTGGCAAAGACTTACATCTCCTGATGTAAGCCTCTCTCCCACCCTGCCTATAAATCTAGATAGACTCTTCCCGAAATGAACAAACATTTCTTCCTTTTATCAAAAAGCACAAGGAAGAAGCAGAGGAATAGTATTACGGATCAGTCGTATATAATAAGTGCAGAGTGACTGGTATTTTACAAAGATATTAGAAAGACACTGTCTTCCCCCAAGGATTTATAGAAAATACAAATGCAGGCAACTGCAATTTAAGGAAAAAATCAGGCCTATAATACTTGGGAAGAAATCCAGTCATGTTAAGAGGATTCATTGGCAGATCCTAGCAAACCTGACATACTAATATCCTGCAAGAGGAATGATACACTATGCATCACAATCTTGGTAGAATTTGACATACCAGATCAGATCTTTTCTATCACAAATCTCCATGAGTCTATGGTACAAGGCACAACAAAACACTTTTCTTTTATAAGCATATTCAAGCTGCTGCACAACATAGAAACACAATTAATACACAATAAAGGCAGAATTATAAAAACTACCCTAATTAAAATTCATTAAATGACTAAGAATGTTGTGGTGGAATGGTCTTCCCAGAGACAAGAGTGTAGGGATGCTGTTCACTACTGCCCTCTACTGGACATACCTGGCAGACTGGCTTATGTGATAGGGCTGGTGGAAAGTTTTCCACCGATACTTTCACTGGAAAATTGGGGCTTTCAAGAAACTTAATTTTTTGCAAAAAGTGGTTGCCACAGAAAATTTTGACTTTTCATCAAAAAACCAAAACAGGTTTCACCAAAAGCTGAAAACGTTTAAGTTTTCAATTAAAATGTTCAGTTTTCTAATTTCAACAAAATGATTTTTTCCTTCATTTCATTGACATTTTCTGCAGTTAAAAAAAGCCCATTTCCCAAGCTTCTGTAATTTACAAGTTCCCTCTATACTATAGGTAAAGCTGTTCTTTCAGCTCTCAGATTAGACGTGTGGGGTTTGTTTAGCACCAAATTCATCCACAAGTTCTATATCCATTGTCTCATGCACGTAATTAAAGAACAACCACGGAAGTTTAACTGAGAAGAGTAGTTCAGTCAATAGCTGTAGTGAAGCGCACTGAAGCAGATAAGGTCTATCATTCCCAGGACCAGTGTTTAGATGACTGTTATGGAAAGTGCCCAGTGGCTGAACTGGGGTGGGTTGGATAATGCCGGATCAGTAATCCAACGCTTTTCCTCCTAGCAGCCATCTTAAACTCCAGAATCTAAGCTTTTTTGGTTTTGTTTTACTTTTAAGTTGCCAGCCCTTATGGTTCCTCCCCACCCCCCAAAAAACAAACCAAAAACCCTTCAAAATATGAATCAAATGTAAACCAGTTCTAGAGAGATGGGTGAACCACTCAGTTTATCACAATGGGTTTTTAACTCTTGAAGCCTAAAAACAACAGTTTAGATGTCAGCCCTTTTAAGTATTTCAGGACTGATCAAATCATGCAGGACAGAAGAGGGGTGATCGTATCAGGATGTTTTACTCAATCCACTATAAGGCCTGACTCTCTGTTTTTCAAAATTGACACCTGATGGTGCCTCTGTTCCAATTAGAGGCAACAGCCTGCAGGATTTGGAGGCAGGTTCACCAAAACCTGTGCAGTCATAAACCACTGTTGATTTGACTGACAAATTCAGGATCCTGTCATTCTCCAGTTCACAGGATTTGTAATGCCATATGGTGAGAATTATCAGCAGCCCCTTTACAGTCCCTGAAGAACCTTCACAGCTGAGAAATCTTTACAAATTGGCTCAGAAAAATTGATAAAATAATCTGTGCCATGGAGCTCAGTGGATGATGAGATCATTCCTCTTAAACAGCTTTTTCTGCTTTTTGATTTAAGATATTGCTCCTGTGTCAGTCCACAGTCTCAATCCCGTCCGCAATAAGCATTTTAATTAGCAAAATAAAATGCTACACGTTAATCTAAATGTATCTGCAACTGGAAATTATGCTTGGCCTGAAGAAGTCCTCTGTGTACCCTGAAGGCTTGTCCCGTTCACCAACAGGAGTTGGCCCAATAAAAGATATTCCCTCACCTAGCTTGGCAAGAGACACATTTTAGAGGGGCTGCTGTTGACCTTACGTAACACCACTAGAGGGCAGTAGAGACATATTATTTGAATGTTTTGTTGGCCTGGGTGTAAAATGGAGAACTGACGCATGTTTCAACCAAATCCCTGGTACCAACAATCAGCAGGGCCAAAACCGCACTGGGGTAATCATCGTTTAGAGCTAAAAGCTGAACAAAGGTTTGACATGAAAAAAAAGCTTTCAAATGAAGAATCTCCTCTTCCTAGCACACACTGTAGAAGGGGCAATGTGTGAGGACCAGGACGATACAGGCAATGGTACTGAAAGCACATCCTGTCTCCTGGGTGGGATCAGAAAAAGCACCATGCAGCCAAACTAGGCTATGGAGTGTAATCTGTAGCCTGTCTTATACAGGATGTCAGACAGACTGTTCTTTAGCTCTTCAGGACAGAGACCGTCTACTACAGCCTACAGTACATAGCACATCAGGGCCTTGATCTTGGCTGGGCCACACCCACTGCTATAATATGAAGTTGCTGCTTGTATGAAGTTGAATGAAGACCTGTAATAAATTCCCACCATTTTTGACTGGAATAAAAATTCAGATTTGCTCTCGTTCTGTTCATGCTCTTTTGGTGTCTGCTTTCCAAACAGGTTCTAGCCAATGGAGTTTGGTGGCAAGAATTTTTGCAGGAACTCCAAACTTCAATGAACTATTACAGAATATTCATGGAAGCGTTAAATGTGTAATTAGTAAGATTCCACAAGTTGCATTCACTCATGCAGCAAAACTGATACCACATGACCTGTATGTCCAGTGAAAATAAACACAGCTGAAAATGTACAGTATTGAATATAGCAAAATGTATTTTGAGGGCTTGAAATGACAGTCCGTATTCTTGACGGCATTAGGACCATTTTGCATTATGCCTCAGGCAAAAATCAGGCCAAAAGCCAGTATAGGGCTTCCTCTGGTGACATAGGACTGGCATAGTGGCTTCTACGTCATTTCCTTCCCTGCAGTGGGCTAAGATGGCTCCCCCTATACACCAGCGATCCTCACTTGTTACAATGGCTCTTCAGAGTTAGTGTAATTTCAAACAGCCCTCGGGCTGAACTAACTTGCACCAGGGGACCAGCTCCTATTGGAGGCATGTACGATGGCTTAAAGCCAGATTCACAGCCTCTCACTTCTAAAGGATGCTGTGGACTACTTGGCTGCACCACAGATCAAGTCTACAGACCTAAAGCCAAGTTTGAACAAGTCTTCCTCACCTTTGTGCTATTCAGTTAAGCTCTTATTAAACTCTGTTCTTTTTCTATCACAGAATGTTGCCCCCCCTCCACACGATACCCCTTCTCCAGCAGAATATCAAGTGTCACCGTACCCAACCAATGAATGAAACTCAAATTTAGAAGCTTTGCCTAATCACAGCAAACTCTCATTGACTGATAACATACAAGGCATTGCTTCCCGGCCCTCTTTCCTAGCCAAAATTATACCCTCTGAGGAGTTGGGGACCAACAGTCTGGAGGTAGCTGAAATACTCAACTTGAAACACACTAATGCTTTGAATTGTCAAAGTATATCAAGTCCAGTATGACCCATTTTTAGGACAAGAAACCATAAACTAGTTATTAAACCTTATACCAAGAAATGAGATTAGCAGATAGGTGCGGAGAGCGGCAAACATAGCATGCCAAGTTGCAATCATATTCGATTTCACAAGTTAAGCATTAGCTCTGGTCAGTATTTGACTGGGTTCCCAGGGACAAGGACAAGGGATGTTGGTGACATCTTCCCTGAGGCTATAGTGAACAATTTTCCTCATATGGTGCTGTGTGCTGGAGGCAGTGTCGTTTCAAAGAGATGGGAAGCTGACAATCTGTGACAAGCTCCCATATCACTTTCCAGAGGAAAACAGGTAATTAGCCCCATTGTCCAAATCTAGATAATTACAAGCTGCCTAATTTCCCCCTGTGGTTCCATTTGGACATGCTATTCGCCACTTCCTGTCTACACAGTTATGTAGAGTTGCTACACTAACAGATGCTGTGTTTCTTCCCCAAAGAGGCTGCTTTTCAGCAGTGGACAAAATGAACCTAGGCTAGATGGATGTGCTTTGCAAAGTGCTTTGGGATCTTTTATGACGGTCTAAACATAATATATTTATTTAAAAATCTATAATACAGTAGGCACTGGTACAACAGTATATGAGAAAAAAATCCCCTTCCAATGTACAGTTCCATTCAAAAAACTCAGAATATGCATCACATCATCGGTACATGCACATTTTACATCAGCATGTGTCTTGCAGGTTGTGTGCACAGGAGGAAATTAGGCAGCTGTACGCATGTGTGCCAGGCGCATGATTCATTAGAGGGCTGTGATGCAGCACAGAACAGCAGACAGGCAGAGCACGCAAGATACACACATGTTCTGGTGCACAGGCACAGGCGACGTAAAGTTTCCAACAGGACTAAAAATACACCCAAGAGAGACAGATGTGCAAGGCTTGCACTGTCAGTACGTGGTTCTTGGGTGATGTGAGGAGAGCCATAAAGCTGCTTCTAATAAGGGAATGCATTTCCAGAGATTGAGCGGAGTCCTTTGCCCTTTTGAACCCGCTGTCTCAATTCCTATAAATTGTTTCTCCATCCCAACTGAAATCTTTTGGCTCCAGCTGCTTAACCAACTGGCGATTTACAAGGCTTTCTAACCACTTTGGACAAAGAATATTTTTTTTAAAGGAAGCTGCACTTCCCTGTGAACTGGGAGCCACCGAAGTGTACTGTGTGTATATGTAAGAACATAAATAATATATAGAATTACATACACCTAACTGGACAGAAGGTTGGAATTCCTTGGAGAGCTTCTATGGCCATCACAAAACACAACAGCAAAGCTATCTGTCTAATCTGAGCAACAGGATTTTCAGTGGTACTGTTTCAAATCCCTTAGATGCAATATGTTTCTGCTTGTATAGTATGTAATTATAGATAATATGCAAAGTGATAATGGAGAGGCAAGTTTCAGCTCTGTTACCCTGTGTTACTTCTCTCCTCCCCTCTCCTGCGTGTAATGTCCTTCTCATTCCACACTCTTGTTCAAGAGACCATGGAGTTCCAGGGAACTTTCCAGCAGTCACAGACACAGGGTAGATAATTAATCCCGAGTCAAGACAAGAACCTCAGTTCCTAATTTCCTTTTATTTGAAAGGCATTTTGATTTAAAAAATCCCTGCATCTGAACCCACCCCTTCTAGTCTGGCTCCAGGTTGGATCCCCCAGAGTTGGAATTCTCACCAAATCAGCTGGGACTGATTCTTAAACTCATGGGACTGGAGTAACATTTTGCCCTCGGAACTGGTGTGCTGATGGGCATGATGAGTCCAAGGTAACACAGCACGCCGGTCCTGTGTTCCCTTCCCCTGAAAATCCTTTCGGATCGGAGGGTGCTGCCGTGTAGCCTGTTACTGAGAATCTGTTCGGACACATGGTGCACACTGCATATGACAGTTGCCAGATTCAGAGAAAGAAGGATTTGAATCCATGTTGACTTTTTGTTTGCCTGAAATCTTATCCTAGATGGGTGACAAATAAAGCACTAAGCACATATTAAATATTCCTTTGAGAACCTGCCTGGGCTGATGCCTACCTGAGAATATCACCACTAAGAAGCTAGCAACCCCTCAAGGCACATTTCTATCATTGTTCTGTAACTATTGCATATGGAAATCTCCACATTGCAGGGCTCCTTCCACAAAGCACCCAGCACCACCTCAAAGGGGCAGAGAGTAAGTTAGACCCCCCCCCCAGTAAAGGCTATTCTATGGCAGCATGCCCAGCAGCCTCCCACGCACCTTCTTTGGAGGAGCAACAAAATGGAATCCCAAACCACTGTAGGGTCTTCTTGACCCACAGATTGAGAACCCCTGCTTTACGCTACATATGACTAACCTGATGAACTCACTGTCATGGGGATTACAGAGGTAAATAACACTGAAAAATTATATGAAGGGGAGGTGTAGTGCTAGCTGGGATACAAGTCATAAGAGCTTCAGGCATGAGATGTTCACAAATTGGGGGTCAGAAAAAAACCCCACTCAGAGTAGTAGAGAATCATATAATTAGGAGTGTAATGGTGGCTCTTTATGGCCTCACTCTAGGACAGTTATTCTCCAACTTTTCCCTTCTGTGGCCTTGGTAAGAGAAAGGCAAAGCCAACTCTCTCCCAAAACCACAATCTCCAAGCACTTGGTTCTAAAAATACCCAACATTCTGCAGACGACCAGTGTGGACCAAGCATGGTCCCCAGGCAGTTTGAGAACAGCAGCTCTGCGCCAGCAGATATTGACCACCATCAGAGTCAGGTTTCTGGATTAGATGGACCACTTTGGCCTGTTCTTGCATAGCAGTTCTCATGCTCTTATGACTATATTCTAGGCAGCAGTGACAAGGTTAAAGAACTTAACTGACACTGTTTAGAGCATGCCACTGATCAGTCAGGTGAGGTAAAACTCACCCGTTAAACTTAAAAATAGAGAGAAGTCCCGATAAGAGAGCAGATGAAAGTTGTCTCCAGTGACAATAAAGGCCTTTATTGATATTAATTGATGTTATTCTTAAGCTGCACATTGCCAGAACAAGGCTTGTAGTTTTCTCTGCTATGTGAACAATACCTGACGGGCGTGTGAACGGAACCGAAAAAGCTTCAATTCTGCCCCCTCTGGCAGTGTGGCACACTCTGCGTGCGTGTCGAATCCAGAGCACTCCCGCGGCACATGTCAGCTCTAGTAACCAGATTAGTCTTTTCCTGTCGCACAGTTTGGCTTTCTGTGAATTTGTCCTTTTGGTTCTCCTTGGGCTGCTCTGGATGTCATGGGGAAAGGAGACAACACACATTTTGAAACAAGCTAGCGGAATAATAACAAAAACATACGTCTGTGATTGGGTTTACCTCTGTAGCATCTGCACGTGGCCCACGGGACCACAATTCACTCAGCCACACAGTCTTTATCGGTAGGTCTCTGTCTCTTGTGAGAGCTGAGGTAATGTTGCGCTAGCCCTCGGCCAAGGCACCCTCCAGTTCTACCCCTTCCAGGTTGTTAAAGTCCAAAAAGAAATCAAGAAAATGACCCCTTGGCAAGACCCCATCCTTCTATTCAGGGCTTTTTTCCAACCACCCAGTATGTTGGCCAGTCTCCCAGCATCCGAGTATCACTTCTGGCAGGAGGCTCATCTGACCAGGAGCCTAGCTCAGGCTCTGGGCTGCAACCAGGCTTCTCTCACATCAAGGAGTGGTGTCTCTGCTGTCCTTCTCGGTCAGTCCTGAACTGTGCTAGGTCACTTCCTTTCAGTGCCTCTCTCCCTGCCTGACATCTGCTGCAGGTGTCCTGCAGTGGGGCCAGTTAAGTCGACAGACTCTCATTAACCCCCTTCTTGCCAGCCTGGGGCCTGTCTACCCCATCACAATGTCCCTTTTACAGATGGCTCTGAACCAAAACCCCAGATCGAAACACGACTACATTTTGGGGCTGTTGAGATACGGCTCCAGATCTATAGCAGTTCTAATTCCTGTTATGCCTAAACATAGTCAATCAGTCTCACCTTTCTGCTGCTCCTTCAGTCTTTTCCTTTGCTGCCCCAGTACGGTTTCCACTCTTCCTTGACATTCTAGCTAAGGTACTTCCATGGCCCACACTGCCATAGCATTTGTGCACCTCACAATCTTTAATGCATTTACCCTCAAAACACCTCTGTGAGGTAGGGAAGTGCTTTTATCCCCACTGTACACATTGGGAACTGAGGCACAGAGAGACTTATGGTCACACATGATATCTGTGGTGAAGTAGAAATTGAACTAGGGTCTTCCAGGGACCATACTAAGGCCCTAACTAATGGGCCATTCTTCCTCTTGGAATCTCAGTTTCCCTTTTTACACCATGAGGTGCCACTCCCTCTTTAGAACTACCAGGAAGCTGATTAGTTTTCATACTGTGTAACCCTTCTGCCAGGTAGTTAATGGAAGTCAAGGAAGTAGGAATATTGGAGGTTAAAGAACATACAATACTATATTTAATTTTGCTAATGCATTAGTACCCTTAGTAATGGCTGTCACCATCACATCTGGGAGCACAGTAGTATCATCCTTGCTACAGCATCAGTCATGGATAGACCTGAGTGAAAACATTCTCGATAACAGTTCCTTTGGACCTTCAAAGTGCAGTTCTATTCTGAACAACAATTAAGTAAAAATGGCATCGTGGGTGGAGGCTCCATATTGATTATTTCTCAGGAGTAGGACTCCGTGTTTGTCACAGAGGTCACAGAAGTCACGGATTCTGTGACTTCCCACAACCTCCGTTACTTCTGCAGCAGCCGGTGTGGCGGACCCCAGAACTGCCCAAGTAGCTGGCCCTTCTTACAGCGATGGATTCCTTTTCATATGGAATTCCCATGTTGTAGTCATGGGTATGACGCAAACTTCCCTGGTTCCCCATCTCAGAAATGAGGATAATACTTCCTTAACTCACAGGGACATAGGGAGAACTAGATAATTAGTTAAGTCTTATAAAGCACCAGTTACACATTAAGTATTAATGAAGATGATGACAACTTAGGTGAAGGAAAACAACAAAGAAAGAACAAATGTAAGCTCATCATAACACAGAAAGCAGAGTATGCAAGCCCACATGGCCAGTGACCATGTCTACCTATCAGGGAGGTAGCCGTGTTAGTCTGGAATAGCAGAGGTAACAAAGTCCTGTGGCACCTTAAAGACTAACTATAAAGTTTTGAAGCATGAGCTTTCGTGGGCTAATACCCACTTCATTGGATGCAGGCAGTGGAAGTGTTCAGAGGCAGGTATAGAAAAGTAGGCAAGAACCAGTTGGGAGGTGAAAAGGTTAGTCCAATTAAGCTGAACCAGCTTGTTATCTCCGATCAGGGAGTGTGGATTATTCTTCTAGCATTTGAATGGGGTGTGTGAACATGGAGAGAGGAGAAACAATGTCTGTAATGAGCCAGCCATTGTAGATCTTTGTTCAATCCGAGATTGTGTGTGTTGAATTTGCAAATTAATTGAAGTTCTGCAGTTTCCCTTTGCAGTCTGGACTTGAAGTTTTTTTGCTGCAGTATGGTGATTTTTAAATCTGCAATTGTGTGTCCAGGCAGGTTGAAGTGTTCCCCTACAGGTTTTTGTATATTGCCATTCCTAATATCTGATTTGTGTGCATTTATCCTTTTTCGTAGGGACTGTCCAGTTTGGCCGATGTACATAGCAGAGGAACACTGGTGGCATATAATGGCATATATGACATTGGTTGATGTGCAGGTGAATGAACCAGTGATGGTATGGTTGATCTGGTTAGGTCCTGTGATGGTGTTGCTGGTGTAGATATGTGGGCAGAGTTGGCATCGAGGTTTGTTGCATGGATTGGTTTCTGAGTTGGAGTTATTGTGGTGCAGTGTGCTGTTGCTGGTGAGAATTTGTTTAAGGTTGGCAGGTTGTCTGTGTGCCAGGACTGGCCTTCCTCCCAAGGCCTGTGAAAGTGAGGGATTATTGTCCAGGATGGGTTGTAGGTCACTGATGATGCGTTGCAGAGGTTTTAACTGAGGACTGTAGGTGATGGCCAGTGGTGTTCTGTTGTTTTCTTTCTTGGGCTTGTCTTGCAGCAGCAGGCCCCTGGGTACACGTCTGGCTCTGTTGATCTGTGTCCTTATTTCCTTGTGTGGGTATTGTAGTTTTGAGAAAGCTTGGTGAAGATCTCGTAGGTGTTGGTCTCTGTCTGAGGGGTTGGAGCAAATCCGATTGTACCTCAGTGCTTGGCTGTAGACAATGGATCGTGTGGTATGTCCGGGATGGAAGCTGGTGGCATGAAGGTAGGCATAGCTGTCGGTAGGTTTTCGGTATAGGGTGGTGTCGATGTGGCCATCATTAATTTGCACTGTGGTGTCTAGGAAGTGGATTTCCTGTGTGGACTGGTCCAGACTGAGGTGGATGTTGGGGTGGAAGCTGTTGAAGTCATGGTGGAATTCTTCCAGAGTTTCTTTCCCATGGGTCCAGATGATGAAGATGTCATCAATGTAGCGTAGATAGAGAAGGGGTGTGAGTGGACGAGAGTTGAGGAAGCGTTGTTCCAGGTCTGCCATAAAGATGTTGGCATACTGTGGGGCCATGCGGGTGCCCATAGCAGTCCCGCTGGTCTGGAGGTATATATTGTCACCAAATTTGAAATAGTTGTGTGTGAGGATAAAGTCACAGAGCTCAGCAACCACCTGTGCTGTGGCATCATCAGGGATACTATTCCGGACAGCTTGTATTCCATCTTTGTGTGGGATGTTTGTGTAGAGAGCCTCTACATCCATGGTGGCTAGGATGGTATTTTCTGGAAGGTCACCAATGCATTGTAGTTTCCTCAGGAAGTCAGTGGTATCACGGAGATAGCTGGGAGTGCTGGTGGCATAGGGTCTGAGTAGAGAGTCTACATATCCAGACAGTCCTTCAGTGAGAGTGCCAATGCCCGAGATGATGGGGCGTCCAGGGTTCCCAGGTTTGTGGATCTTGGGTAGTAGATAGAATAACCCCGATCGGAGATCTAAGGGTATATTAATTTGTTCCTGTGTTAGTGCAGGGAGAGTCCTGAGTAGATGGTGCAGTTTCTTAGTATATTCCTCAGTGGGATCGTAGGGAAGTGGCCTGTAGAAATTGGTATTGGAGAGTTGTCTGGTAGCCTCCTTTTGGTAGTCTGACCTGTCCATGACGACAACAGCACCTCCTTTATCATGGACAGGTCAGACTACCAAATGCTAGAAGAATAATCCACACTCCCTGATCGGAGATAACAAGCTTGTTCAGCTTAATTGGACTAACCTTTTCACCTCCTAACTGGTTCTTGCCTACTTTTCTATACCTGCCTCTGAACACTTCCACTGCCTGCATCCGACGAAGTGGGTATTAGCCCACGAAAGCTCATGCTTCAAAACTTTACAGTTAGTCTTTAAGGTGCCACAGGACTTTGTTACCATGTCTACCTATGTATCAAATGGGGTCTAAGATCCTAATCCTAACTGGCACCTCTAGGTGCTACCAAAATAAGTATTAAATAATAATACGATATGGAATTAAACATGACTGAGGCAACAAAGGGGTATTACCAGCAATCATGTCAAAGTACAGTACAATAATGCAAACAAGCTATTATTATTATTCTATATTTGCACTGCACAGCATTTAGATGCACCATTCAGAGATCAGGGCCCCATTGCGCACGGTGCAGTACACCCACAACAAAAAGACAGCCCTGTCCCGAAGAGCTTACACTCTAACTATCTGATCAGAGACAACAGGAGGATACAACAAACAGATGGAAGGGTAGTGCAGGAGCAGCACAAGTCAACAAAGAGATGATAAAGATCAGAGTAATAAGCAGCAGGATCAGCAAACCATCTGCCTAATCTTTTCCCCCACCCCAGATCTGGCTTTCCCCTCACATGGATCGATCATCTGTTTTTATACACCCCCTGAGTGACATTATAACAATGTTTGATTGAACATATAATTTTTCTCCTCCTCCGCAAACCTGTTTCTTTGTCTTCGTTTCGGCAGTTATGACTCCGCCAGCAGATTATGCTGGCAATTTAGTGTGAAAAGGAAATTAGAAATGCACCACTGTTCTTCACGTTAGAGGAGCTCTGGCCTGAGCGAAAACATTAATTCAGATTAAAGCTGGATCAGACAACAATTAATCTATTTTCGTATTTTTCAAAAAGGGAAAGAAAATGCTTTTGTATTTGATCTCCATACACGACCTGCCTGAATAATGAAACAGTGCAACCTGCTGGTGTTTCCTAAGAGTAAGTCAGCCGGTGTATCATGCAGCATGAAGTTTCCTATGGGGAGGAAACATGGTCTAGTGATTGCCGCACAGGGCTGAGAGACAGAAGACTTGGGCTCAATCCTGGCTTTGTCATTAATTAGCTATGATGCCTGGGACAAGTCGCTTAGGGCCAGAGTTTCAAAGATATGTCATCTTTAGGCACTTACCTGCTTTTTTAAGCATCTAAACGACTGACTTTGCCCCTGAAACCTTTTTATGACAGTTCCCCCACTTATAAAGTGAGGTTACTAGTACTTAACCAGCATATGGTTGAACTCTGAAGATTAATTCACCAGAAGCATATAGATATAAAGTGCCCTATAGAAGGGCACAGCAGACTGCCAAAGTATAGCCCCAACCATGTAATATATGCATTTCCAGATGCAAAGCAGAGTGAATAAAGAGTCCAAACCCTTTAAAAAGTAAAGTCTTTCCAAGGTCCTTTAGAAAATGTGCAACGAAAGGGGGGAGGGAGGAGTTTGCACAAACTCCCAAGGGCTTGAAAGACAAAGCGACAAGGAGCAAATAATGAAAAATAATTCCACAACATCCTACTGAAATGTTTATGACAAGACCGCCAGATATTATTGAGGTGCTATTTGTGCTACCAAGCTAGCAGTAAACAGGAGTAGAAAAACAGCAAATTGGTGCAAGACAGAGTTTCAAACTAATTAGTAAAAAAAAATAATAATAATTCACCACCACCACGAGCGCACGATTCATTTCAGATTTCCTTTTAAGAGAGAGATTTATTTTTATTATGGTCATGGGCATCCCACAGAGATGTGCCAAAATATTATTATACAGTTTGTGCCAGCTCCATTTTAAGGAGCTTTATAATTAAAAATAAATCAATATCTGTTTGTGGGGTGCTTTCTGTTGTCCATGCATAATTGAGGACACAAGTCACACAGTACTGTAGGCAGTAGATAGCAAAGAAAGAAAAAAGAATGACAAAGAGACTAGGCCAAAAGCAGCAAAAGCAGCACTCAGAGGAGACAACAGCTCCAATTGCTGGATGGCGTTGACCCACTGAAGTGGTGGGGGAGCCTAGAACATAACATAATATTAATTCCATTAATGTTTGAGGCCGGGGGGGGGGTTCTCAATGAATTAAACTTCTTTGTAATAATGGTAATCACGATATCTTGCTTTTATTTCATCCTCAGGCATCCAAAGCACTTTAGCCAATCCTGCAGCCCTTACCCAATTAAAACTCCTCGTCACTTCACTGTGGACAAGACTGTCACTTGCCCAACATTCCTGTACCAAAGAGTAAGTGGAAATAAGATGCCCTCAGAGATCCCTGCATGAGCTGTCTGCATCGCAGGAGAGACCAGCCTCTGGAGAACTTGTAGGTGAGGAATGGGCAGGCAGGAGTGGGAGAAGCCTTGACTCAAGGGACTGACCAACACAGCTGAGCCTGGGCCAAGGAAAAAGTAATTTGCACCAAGTCTAGAGATGCCAGGGCTTATTCCCACCCACCCTCACTCCCACCCACCCTACCCCACCCCGGCCTCAGCATGAGTCACAAATTAGTCCTTGCACTGCTCTGCCCTGTCCCTTACTCAGAGCTAGTGGTAAATCTACAATCAGCTCCTATACCGGAATCCCTTCAGCCACCAATAAAATGCAGCTGTGTCTGAGATGGCGCACAGCAGCTCTCTAACAGTGGACAGCAACACTATAAAACAGAACAGGACATGAAATGAATAATATTGTATCTAACAGAAAGCATTATAATTCTAAGCTTAATATGCTTATAACGTACACAGAAAGGAAAAAACAGAACAGAGAGAAAAGACTGATTCATAAAAAAAACTATTAGGAAATTAGTACAGGTCCTCTTCCAACCTTGAATTAAATGGATAGGCATGGCTGACTCATAACACTCAGGTCTTCTTTACCTTACAGTTGTATAAAAATCTCCTTCATATTTCAAGGTATCCTTTTTCGTTTAAAAAAAAAGTTTTAAAAAATAAATATGGTCCGATCCTTTTTAAGCTTGAACCTTAAGAACATACCCAAAAATTACTAGTGAGGAGGATGGTGAGATGAAGGGATGTGTGGCTGAGAGGGGAGACCAATGTGTCATTTCAGAACCAGGAAACAGAACACACCCTTTCCCACTGATTTTTGAATGAGTGCACAAGGAGTGATTTTACATTGTTGTTTATTAAATATGAGAGGTGAATTTTGTGAAGAGTTAATGTACAAATTCCGTTACCAATAACAGGTTTCTCTCAGGCAAGTAGTAAATTCTTTTCTTATCTATTCTATCCTATAGCCCACTTCTTATGTCATATGCTGTTGTCTCCCTTGAACTGTTTATTCCTGCCCAGAGTCCTAGGTCTCTTGCTCAGCGCTCCCTCTCTCTGAAACACTGTTCCTTGGATAAGGAATTTTAGGTTTTATCCTGCATCCCATACTTGTAATTATTCATGTTTACTACAGTAGTGCTTAAGGCCAACCAAGGGGCTCCATTATGCCAGGCACTGTATAAACAGAATAATAGACAGTCCTGGTCCCTAATAGTTTACAATCAAAATATTCCTATTGGTTGAGAATTTCAAAGCTGATTAGGGAATTTATCCCCATTACTCCCCCAAATAAGTTGAAGTAAGATGGTTAAATCCAGTAATCAACTTTGATCATCACAAATATTTACAGCAGTGAGAATTTGTCATGTGCAAGGAAAGTAGGATTGGATCTTGTGTATTTCAGTGCAGTTTAGGTTATAGACAGTCATTCTATAAATGGGCATTCTACATGTCCGTACCTTAGATGTTATCCATTAACTTCAATGAGATTAATCCTGTGCTTAAAGGAAAGCACCTACCTTCTTAAGTTCCTTATTAATTCAGGGCCCAAAACAGTGTCATCTTCTACGCATGCATGCTGATCAACAAACTTCTCTCTGCCTGGGAAAATTATTGATGTGGAGCTAAAGCACTGAGAACTCAGTAGTAGTGTTATAGTTCTCTCACTCTCTCAAGATATTTCTATGGCTCCCATTACTGAGTGCCTACAATCTTTAATGTATCTGGGCTTCAGGAGGGAAATTTATAAGAAGCTAGCTAAATCCATTGGGCTATATTACTCATGTTGCGTAGCACTTCATTCCACACTGACTACAGTGGGACTCATTCTGGAGTAAGGCACTATGCAGCAGGAGTGATGGTATCAAAATCTGGTCCATCGTTTCTTTGCTCTTCCTAAACTGTTCACTATTTACTGGTGATGCAAGACTGCCCTGATGGAGAAAAGGCTATCTGTCTAATTGTAGCCATAGTTTCAGAAGCTAGTGTTATGCAAATAAACATTACAGCCTGTGAGCATGACTACATGTTATCTACATCACTTACTGCTAGGATCTGAAGTTGAGCTTACTCTTTTCTGACTGGAAAACCATCATCCTCTACTCTTAAATTTGAGCAGATGATGTGAGTAATTTACCTTTATTCACAGATGGTTTGGCACCATGATAATGCCTGACCCAGATTTCTTTCTTATTTATATAAAACACACTTTAGCCCTGATTAAATGCATGATCTTGAGGTGCTCTCTTATGGGCAGATAAAATAAAATTAAATACAGTGTTGACACTAGTTCATTTCAGAACCTGAACAAAAAAATTGTGAATGACTTTTCCCATGAGGCTTCATATGAGAACTTTCTGTACTAACAGCCAATGTTTGCTTAATAAAACATAATAGTTTTCAACAAAATTGGGGCAAATGTCTGATATATTCATGAAGGAACAGGAAACTACCTCATGCCCCCAATTGTTCCCAGCTTTAACTTTCAGTATAATAAAGATAATTTCATCCAAAATCAATAGCATGAAATGTTACCAAAGTGCTGCTACTTGTCTTCTGTTTGCAGGCACACATTCAGCGTAATGACTAAGTTATTACTCAGACGTAGGATCTCAGCTAGCAAGGTACGGAAAGACTTGGCTGCTTCAGTGAAAATAATATTTTTCATTATGGAACATCGGCGAGGGTAATATACCTCTAATGATCTTAAGCTGGGGACTCTACGGGTGGGATGAACAAAAGCTCTCAGCACGGGCCTAACACTGCTTCCATTGAAATCAATAGGACCTTTAATTACTTCAGTGAGACTCAAATAAGGCCAATCATAAGCACTACTGAAAAATGCCACCCCCTATGTTATTGAATTGACTAGCCAGATGGGGCTGGCAAGATGCCTGGTCCTGTTGATCTTTCAGCAAGTAGAAAGGCTTTTCCCCCTTCTCCGTGTCATGACGGATTTACTTTAGCAATCTGAAGTGGAATTTACTATAGTGGTCAGATCATTGGTCAGTCAGTCAGTCTGGCACAATGGTCATTGCTATTTATCATAGTGCAACACAAGCAGGTGATGCAGACATGCAGCTCCGGAGAACACCTCCACCTGTATCAGTTCATCTGGTCCACAGTGTCATCTTCAGATACCTCCTCCTAATACCACAGTTCAGGTAGGTAGTGAGGAGTTGAACCTCTGGAAGTTTGAGGTTTTGTGACTCTCAGACTAAATCTTGAGTTTGCAACCCTATTCTGAACTCTCAATTTTTTTTTTAAATGAGGAGAATTATAGGAGTGTGCAAAAACTGAATGTGGCTAGATTCAGATTCGGGTTTTGCATGCTCCTTACTCACCCAAAAATCCTATTAACTGAGAAAAACTGAGGACTTCTGGGTTTGTCCCATACTGCAAACGATTTAGCTCAGTACACGTCTACTTGTTTGGAATTGGTACTGATATCTCCCTTATAGAGTTAAAGATTCACACATAGTTCTCAAGGTCCCAGTTCCACAAAGCACTCAGCACTGCAGTTCCTTACTGAGTTAGGAGACTAATTTTCATGTCCAAAAGGGAGTTAGGCACTTAGAAACCAAAAAGCAATGGGACTCAAAGTCACTCCTAAGTGACTAACTCCCTTTTGAAAATGAGATTCAGGCTCCTAAATCAGTTAGGATATGCCTTAATACCTTTTAAAAGTTGGGCCTTAAGCACATGCTTAATTTTAAGCATCCTAGTAAACCCATCAACTTCAGATGTTATCCACTGACTTCAATGGGACTTGTCACATGCTTAAAGTTAAGTATGTTCTCAAGAGCCTTACTGAATCAGGGCCCCAGACAGTACAAACTCTACATACACACACTGATTAAAAACTTCTCTCTGCCTAGAAAATTCCCCCCCGATTAACAACTTCCCTTTGCCAGTGCAGCCAGAGTAATCAGCACACAAATAGACTTGACCGAGGAAAGAACCCTGCATCCATTTTTAAAAGAAGCCAGGAAGACTGAAATTGTATATTCCACAAGGCTGAGAGCCTTCTGTGACGGGTAATCACTTCTCGCTAATATAGGTTTGTCATCTAATTATGCAATCATGAATAGGGCTCTCGGAGCGCTCTGTTTCCAGGTTTAGGAGTCCATCATTTCACATAAAGCTCACACATCGCCATATGTGTCTGATGACCAGGGGGCAAAAGGGGAGAGCTATAGTGCTGACAAATAATTGCAGTGTGCCAGCTTAACATTTGCAGCAAATCAGCAGCAGTATTTGGAAGGGCTGTCGGAGGCCTGGAGCTGTCAAGCCAGATAATGGCAGTAAATACCACTGGCTGATAATAGCGTTGGGCTTCAGTGCACAGTGTTTAACGTGTAAATACAGACATTTTGGAGAGTGCTTTTCATGTTTTCCCTCCATCCAGCTGTTGACATTCACTTTGCGGGGGACCTAGTGTAACATAGCCAGCCTGTGACCTTTATAAGACAGTTGTGTAATTCACGTAACCATACTTCAGCCACAGTGGCCTCAGCAAATTTCATAAATTAGGCAACATAAGGTCTGGCTAGTATTTGGCTGGGACACCGCCCAGGAAAACCCAAAGCACTGCTGGAATTGATACCAGAGGTAGCTGCAGTGGAGCGTGTGCCGTTGCACTCTATATGATTTTGTGAGAATATGCTAGCGAGTGTGAGTGTGGTGTGGCTGGAGCGTGCTTCCTGCAGGGGGGTCTCTTGTGGGGTATCATTGCGGGGCTTGTGGTCTGCTGCGTGTGGTCATCCTAGTTGTGTAGATTTATTTGGGGTTTGGACCCCATTGGCAGGGCCGGCTCCAGGCACTAGCATAGGAAGCACATGCCTGGGGAAGCACTCTGTAAGGGGCGGCATTCTGGCTGCACACCCCCCCCTTCACTCTTCCAGCCGCGCCTCCCCCCCCCCCCCCCCCGCCACACACACCCCTTTTTTTTTTGCTTGGGGCAGCAAAAACGTTAGAACCGGCCCTGCCCATTGGGAGTTGGGTACTTGAGCGCTGGAGACAGGAACACTTCTTACCCTGTTTTCAGTTAAGCTGCAGCTTTTGGGAGATGTGGTTCAGACCTGGGTCTGTGTTTGTAGCAGGCTAGCGTGTCTGGTCTGGCCCAACCAGCCAGGGCACTGAAATCCCAAGCTGGCAGGGGAGAGCAGGCTCAGAGGTAGTCTCAGCACCATCAGGTGGCCGTCCCAAAAGGTTTTCTGTGACCCAACCCATCACTGAGTGCATGTTAGTGCTAGATGCCAAGATTCATCTGTCTGTTTTACAGATAGGGAAGAGGTGTAAGAGAATGAGAAAAAAGGCATTTGGCCTAATCCGGTTCCCACAGAAGCAAATGGCAAAACTTCCATTGAATGCAGTGGGAAAGCAATCCAACCCCATGCTGTTCAACCATCATTCCCATTGACTTCAGTGAAGTTAATATGAGGGATGAACTTGGGTCACGTTATGCTCCAAGACAGTTTCAGCAATGAAGAATAGGGGGTCTGATCTCAGTAAAGAGCCGTGTCTCAATGAAGCTGCTTTAAAAGCTTTACTTGAGGTCTCAGTGCAATATAAAAACAAATAGCATGTTTAATTTAATTTAATTTTTAAAAAAATGGTGTTAACTCCACCATGCTTCATGCAAACCCAGCACATGAATATGAGACTGTCTATGGCACCATAAACATGTTTGAAATTACAATTCAGACAGTTGTCACATCCTTTAACTTAAAAGCCAGGGAGATGTAAGTGAAGTAATGAAGAGAACTCGATCTGCACTGAAATAAATGAGACAAATCAGCCCGAGGATTTGTGTTCCATACTGCTACGGAGCAGAATGGGTTTCATCTCCACCTGAACATTCACACTACTATGATACGGCAAGGAGCTAATAGCAGCACAGAGTGTCAAACACTCCAAATATCACATTACCTATAACTGCAAGATGCTAACATCGGGGAAAACAACTGACTTGGGGGAATTAAAGGTAAGCAGCATGTCTCATAACTTAGCTAGTGAAGCTCCTGGATTGATGCCAGCACAGTGTGGTCTAATCCATAGTAAATTAGAACATTTCCAACCCAAAAGCAGCTGCTAGATTGAAATGTCCTTCCTCTGAGACCTACAGGATTCAAAGTAAACATAACTCGGTCTGCTATCTGTCCAGACTAGGGGTGGGCAAACTACGGCCCACAGGCCGGATCCGGCCCATCAGGGCTCTGGATCCAGACCGCAGATTTGCCACTGCCATGGTGCTGTGGCCTGATCAGCTCTGGGATGTGACTGGCAGCACCTCTCTGCGGCACCTGGGGAAGGGGGAGCAGAGAGCTCCGCGTGCAGTTCTTGCCTGTGGATACCTCCCCCAAAGCTCCCATTGGCTGGAAATGGGGAACCACAGCCAAGGGGAGCTTTGGGGGAAGAAACCACAGGCGCCCACGGAGCCCTCTGCTCCCTCTCCCCCAGGGCCAGGGTGCAGGGTGCTGGCTGCTTCCCGGAGCGGAGCAAAGTGGGGCTGGGGCCAAGGCCAGGGAAGGCAAGTAGGGAGCTTGCCCTGGCCCCACTACCAATCCGGAGCCACTCCAGGTAAGCAGCGCCAGGCCAGCAGCACCAGGCCGGAGCCCACACCCCGAACCTCTCCTGCCACCTGCTGCACCCTGTGCCCCTCCTGTACCCCAACTCCCTGCCTTGAGCCTCCTGCAGCACCCTGTGCCCCAACCCCCTGCCCTAAGCCACCTGCCACACCCCGTGCCCCTCCTGTACCCCAACCCCCTGCCCTGAGCCTCCTGCCACATTGGGCAGATCTTCAGTTAATGTAAATTGATGTAGCTTAGTTGAAATCTATGGATCTAAACTTACTTACTCCAGCCGAGAAGCTAGCTATATAAAATTTAACTATACTGAAAAATGACTGCACCTACTTAGCAAGCTAGCGTTCAGTTTCCACAAACATTTTCCAATGTCCTCCTAAAATTTGGTATTGCTATGAACATTCTTGTCAGCAAGAATATTCATGAAAAACAAAACTCAAAAGGAACATACAGTAAATCTGTTTAAAGATTAAAATGAATACACACTTTTCCCCTCAGTTTTTCCTATCTCTAGTGTTCACCTTTGAACACTGGAAAGTTTGGATTTTCCAAAATGAAAACACAAAATAGATCATGAAAACCTTTCCACACTTTCAAGAAGCATTATTCCTTTCTCTTCCCCAAAAAGGGTTCAGATCCGATCTCTGCCATAGAAATCACGCTCTGTGTGTGCCTCAGTGCCCACATCTATGAAAAGGGGATAACACTACTTTCTTCCTTCCATAATTTGCCTGTCTTGTCCACAATCCAACAAGAATTTACACACATGCTTATGTAGATGAACAAAGGCAAACGAGTAAATTCTTGCAGGATTAGGGCCTTAGATTATAAACGCTTTGGAGCAGGTGACTGTTTTTTACTATGTATAATGCCCAGCTCAGTGAGGCCCCAGTCAGGGCTTCTAAGCACTACTGTAAATACTGTATCATCCTAATCAATAATAACCATCATTTCTAGCTGGCAAGCAGGCTTTTTTCCACTGGGGAAATATGGGAGGAAAGGGAGAAAATTGCTCTTTATTTATGATATTCACTAGTCCCCCTATGGTTCTGATCTACATACAGAGTAGGATATAATAGTACTGTAGGTGCAATAAAATGTCAGTGATCAGAAACCACTGGGAGGAGTCTGCTATCATTTCAACATTTTCTAATTCACACACCAGCAGCCTCTTCTGATAATGCAGCTGTCTGGTAATGGAGGGAACATCACACACACACACTTTGAGACAGGTGAGAGCTTCACAAAAGTTGACATTGACCCTGGCAAGATATTCACAGACAATAATTAAGCCCTTGAAATCTCTCAAGTTTTGTCATTGCTTGTTGGTAATTTTAAATGTTTCCTTTCACAAAAAAAAAAGAGAGAGAGAGAGAGAGAGAGAGAGAGAGAGAGAGAGAGAGAGAGAGAGAGAGAAACCACAGCAGCCTAATGAGAATTTTATTATCTTGCCTTTTATTTAACAGTATGGAAATACAGGGATTGTTCTGTATAAATAGCTTCCCATTTCCTTAGATTTTAACTAAGCAGTCTACAAATGCATTTGCTCGTAATCTGATAAGAACAATCTCCTTTAGCAACAATCAAAACCCAGCCCTCAGGTATAACTTTATTTGAAGATAAGATCCAAGTCATTTATTGTATCTTTTTAATTATGGAATGCAATTTAGTTATAATTAGCCAGCTTATTAACCTTTAAGCAAATGCTGAAATCACTGGCCAGATGCCAGACCAATGCTCTACTACTACTCATTTCACTCCCTTTTGGATGGTATGGGCAAGTTGATTTTCTTTTCTTTTTTTCACAATAGCCCAAAGACGTTCTGATACGTAAATAAAACGAGGAAGACTCTGTAGCACCTTAGAGACTAACCAGTTTATTTCAGCATAAGCTTTCACGGGCTATAGCCCACTTCATCAGGCTGTAGCCCATGAAAGCTTATGCTGAAATAAACTGGTTAGTCTCTAAGGTGCTACAAAGTCTTCCTTGTTTTATTTACGGATACAGACTAACACGGCTGCTAATCTTAAACCTGTTCTGATACAATCCTATGACTACATAGAGTTTTCGGTCATCATTTATCCAACATGGCCACATGGACGGCATACATTAGGACGGAATTCACCTCTCTGTCCAATAAAAGCCCAAAACACTTGAGCAGAAGGAGATTCTCCATTAGGCGTAGTATACGTAATATGGCTTATATCTTATTTGTGGGACAGCTCCTAGAAAGTGGCATAACCACATACCCATACACACGTCTGGCATTCTAACCAATAGAAGACAGTAGTTCATGCACTCTAAAAAGGACACTGCAAAGAGATGGTCCAAAGTCCAGAAGCTCTAGAAGCTATTTAAGTGCATGAATACATTTACAAGAGGATATTCCTAATGGCTAGGAATTAATTTAATTTGTCTCCAAAGGTTGGTGGAATTCATTACATTTGGGTGTTGCAAAATTGTGGTGCTTGTATCATAGCAAAATGACAATTGTAAATTGCAAGCAAGAGGAGCAATATATGTTTTCTTACTACGAGTCAGAAATGAGCTCTGGCCTCAGGTTTAGGCTGCTGTTTCCTGGGTCAACGGCGGCTAGGAGCACTGTGGAGGTAGAGAGCTCAAGCTCACAGGTGAGGAAAAGCAAGCTCATTTTAAGTTAAGCTGCGGCAACTCCTCTAGCTTATCCAGAAAATTCCTGATGTTTCCAAAGGGCATCCCCCATGCCGCCCTCCTAAGTCAAAGAACAGTTGCTGTAGTGCAGGGCCTAGCGAAAGAGAGAAATGTTCTTGGAGCAGTAGGGACCCATCCATCATCCTGACAGCTGAGGTCAGTTTGGACCCCAGATTTCAGCTCAAGTGACCTGGGTTCATAAGCAACGGCTAAGCCCTTGACTCTGGGATTCATTCTTTCTACTGTCAACCAAAAGCTGAGTTTAGCTGAATTTTAAAGGCAAATTGAAAAATCTATCTATGTAAACATGCTTTTGCTTAAGATAGTGGACAAAAGTGCCCTGAATATCTTTTGTAGTCTATGCAGATGTGTCTGTGATGACGGTAGGAAAGGGGAAAGGTTCAATCGCTATACAAAAATCAATTCTCAGCTTTAAAACTATGTGAGAATTAGAAGTAAAACATTGATCCTCTTTAATGCATTTGGTCTGTGCTGCCCTGGCAGGCTTATAAAATAGAAAACTAACCTTAAAACCCTGAACTGCGCACAATGTTGGACATTTCGTGATTTCTGCAGTGATGTCATTAGCCCACAGATCAAAACAAATAAGCTTTTCTTCTTCAGCACAAAACCCCTTGGAAGCTCATCAGCACAGCTGTGTTCTGAAGACGACATCATTTCACATTATACACGGGGATATTCAACTTACCCTTACCTGCATTTAAAAGCAATTTTCTCTTCCTTAAATAATCTACACATGTTAATTAGAAGCCGATAAAGAAGCTGAAATGGTGTGAAATTAGACAGAATGAATTATTCATGCTATTTGCTGGCTGCAGTCTTCGTAGATGGTGTTTTCTGTTTTGGGAAAAGGAGACAAATAATAAAGAGAAGATGAAATTTCATTCTAATTTCTTTCCCCAGGAATAGGAGCAATGTTCCTTAGTGACAGGGTCTCAGTGCTGAGTACTTCAAATGCCAAAAACACTAGCCATTTATTATCCCCCAAATATTTTGATCTTTATTAGTCTTCAGCTAAGCATGGAATCAGTGAAATTAGAGGAAAAGGCCAGTTGCTGGTCATTTAGCCCACACTCCTTACTTATGCAAGATTGTTCCCTAAAGTATAGTTTCCAACAGTTTTCCCAGTCCATAAAATGTCTCAACAATGGAGTTCATCTTTCCCCTGGAAGACTATTCTTAATAGATTTCACTATTAGGAATAGTTTCTTGATGAGTTTGGAGATTTTTTTCTTTACTTAATGCTATGCTATTGCTTCTTGACACATCCTCATTGGATCACACTAAACAATTCCTGTTAATGCTTCTTTAAACCTTTGAAATACTTGTAGACAGTCACTGTGACTTCTCTTGGTCCCTTAGCCAAGATACCTAACATTTAGTTCTTTTAATCTCTGTTTACTAATCAACCTTCCCGCCCCTTCATTCATTTTCTTTCTCTTCTCTGAAATCTTTCCAGTAATTTTAGGTGACTACTAAAATTGAATGCTGTTGGTGTGTGCCCAAAGTGGGCTGACATGGTGGTACATGCTGGCATACAGGCAACCAGAAATGGTATCCTCCATCCTACCCCAACTCTGAGGTGACTAACAGCAATCTAGAGACTACAGACTGTGTAAAGGATAAAGAGTTGATCATTTGCTAGCAAACCACTCCAGCCCATGCAAGCAGCAGAACTGATGGGCTTTGAAGAATGTCACATCCAGTTCTCCCGCGGGAATGAGCGAAGGCTTCCTTTCACAATACCTTTTGCGATGTAACCAGATAGCCAGTACTAGGCAATGGACTGAGAGCCACCAATTCATATCACATAACAGCCAGAGAATGAGAGCTTTCTATCACTTCCAACCTGGGGCTGGATAAGAAGTAGGACCAGAGATAAAGAGCAGGATTTAGAAATAATAGCTTGAACGTTTCAGACCCAGAGCGGCTTCATTAAAGCTAAATAAAATAAGATTTAGATATGAAGATAATCATCAAAACCATAATTAAGCTATCCCAACAGGAACCAGCCTCCTAAATCCCAGCTGGAAAACACTGCTCCTATCTCTCCAAGTAGAACAATTTCAATGTCATTTAAACTATTCAGCTAAACATAAATAAATAAAAGCATCCTCGTCTGTGGCTTGTTTAAAATATATTTTCAGCATCCAAGAGGAAAGCCAGCAGAGAAAAAGAATCGGTCTGGGGTAGAGAGATGAGCATGGAGCTAAGAATCGGGGATCCTGTGTTCCAATACCGGCTCTGGCTCATCATGTAGGTTTTTGTATCATGTTCAGTGGTACCTGAGAACACTACAGATTGCTTGAACACAAGGAAACCTTTTGCATGAGCTAGACACTTTTCTTGCTGCTCTTCTTCTTATTTATATTACAGAATAACCTAGAGACCCCAACTGAGACTGGACCTCCCTTGTGCTAGGCAGAGTACAAACACACAGTGAGGGAGATTTCCTGTCCCAAAGAGCTTACGGTATAAATAAATGAAATGCACAAAAGGCAGGGGGGAAATACAAGCACAGAGGGGTGAAGTGACTTGTCCAAGGTGACATAGAAAATCAGTGGCAGAGCCAGGAAAAGACCCCAGGTTCCCTCATTCCCAGTCCAATGCTTTATTTACACAACCACAAGAATTGTTTTTGATTAGACACAGACAGATAGATAGATAGACAGACAGACACATGTATATTTCAAGACCCAATTTTATTTCCATATGGACACCTAACACTTAGCATTTTAAAATCCAAATAATTTTAGCTACTGCATATTAAAGAGCCCAGGTTTCTACAGAGAGGCACATGACCTAGAGACAGAAACAAATTTAGTGAAAAGGAAGAGAGAATGCAGTCCCACTATTATGAGTCCTCCTAGGGCTGCAAAACAGTGTCTTTGATAGATAAGACTCAGAGGCACCCACATATGTTCAGTCATACTTTGTTTACCTTCCACAGTACAGCTGTTGCAAATCTTCCAAGAAATATGGAGTGTCTGCTGGGTCAAATACACAACACGATGCAATCAATCCATCAAAAACCTGAACCAGGTTACACATCCACATGCCCTTTAAAAGGTGAACTGCGAAAGTTAGTAAGAATCAGCTGAGATCAGACATCGACTTTCAACCATAGGCATATATTTTAAAACAATATTTGTAAATAATTTTTCTCCTTATGCTGCCAACATCTGAATTCAGGATGGTGGCTTCCCTTTGACTTTTGGTGGCATCATACAAAAACCTGAAACATAGCGGGTTTGGGTTTTTTTTAAATACTGTAGTCATCAGTCAGGACACCAATTAATGAAGGAAATAATGCAACATCACACCATGCCACCTGTCTCCCAACATGCAAAATAAAATTCACTGCAAAACAAACAAAGAAAAAAACCCACACACCTTGGGTCAAACTCACAGAATTTCACAAGTTGGCTCCAATAACTTCAGTGGCTTTATGTTAACAATGAATACCACTGCTTGAGCCTTACCCAGAAGGGTGCCCTAAATGGGCATGTGTTGAGTGAGGTTATAACTGCAGGTTTGCAGCCTCCAGTACTAAAGACCCCACCTCCTGTCTTTTGGTCAGAAAGCCCTTCCCGCTCCGTTCATCTTAACTACTGTGATGAGATGTACGTCAGCAGACAGTATTCACGGTGCTAAAATATTTCAGTGTTTTGTATACTAACTTTAAGACAGTTAAGTAAGCTTGTTAGATAATAAGCAAACATGGCGGTTCATGGAGCATGGCTATATCATTCACTACTGTGGGTGAAGGCCCTGGAGCAGTCTGGAGTTACCTAGGAACGGTTTTCAAGGACAGCCATACACAGAGCAACACCACCACTTCACACTTCTCTAGAGCCTTTGATCGAATAGGCCCAGATCGTTTATCATTTTTAGGCACTTAATTCCAGTGGTGTAATGAGGCGTGGAAATTTGGGTGGACCCCAACTTTCAGGTGGATGGGCAATGACAGACAGATGCTAGCTTGGCTTCTTCTCCGATGCCACACTCTCTTCCTACCCCTGGTACCTCCAGACACAGGACTTCACCTGCCAAGCTGGGCACCTGCATGGGGCGGCTCAGAAAATGGCAAGGCACAGCTGCCAGAGAGTAGCTTTCTGAAGGGGCAGGGTGCATAGCTCTGTTCTGGATTTCAGGGGCCCAAATGATGCTCTGAGCTGCTGAGGCAGCACTACACCCCTGCTCAGATTTGGGTGAGCCTGGATGCTAAGTGGGTGAAATCAATGGGAGTTAGGCACCTAAATGCCTTTGAAGATCTGGGGAGTTAGGGACAGCAATCCTTACACTCCCCATTTTACAGAGGGAAAAATGAAGCACAGATTGATTAAATGACTTGCCCAAATTCACAGCCCAGTCAAATTGCAGGCTCAAGGTTAATCCTCAGGAATCCTGTTCCCCAGTTTACTGCTCTCACCAGTAGGTCACACTCTTTCACCTTCATTCCAAAGCCGACAACCAAGTAAATCACAGCACTCTCGTTTTGCATATTTAAAAACGAGCATTAAACACTTTGCCCTGGCTCTGGCAGTTGTTCGTGCAACGTCTCATTTTAAGAGGGCAGTTAAAGAGCGACCAAGGAAGACGGAAGGAGAAGATCAAGAAGGCAGCCATCACATAGCCATAAGAAACGGGAAGGAACAGCATTTGCAAAACAAAATGATTTACGAGAATGAACTCTGAGCACAGGGGAGAATTAACTTCACTAACCCCAGATGGAGCTATAAGGAAGAGCGGCGTTAATTCTTCCCACAGCTGTAGTGCAGAGTAACCTATTTGTCCTTTCTTTGTCCTAGCTATGTGGTGACAGAATCAGAGCTGACATCTGGCTTCTGTTCTGCTCCAATTGGGCAAGTGATACTCTCCACTGACTTCATAAAAAGAAAATATATTTTGAGAGCAAAAGAGGGTAGGTCCACTCAAAAATGTGTGTAAAGGCAGACTCTGCTTTGCAAAGGGAAAAGTAGTCTCTTCCTGGAGATATTTAAATGAACCTAAAAAGTAACAGAGCAAACCTAAATATTTATCGTAGAATATTAATAATGATCCATTCAGGCTCATTAAAGCATTAATAAAGTGGCCAGCTTTCATGATATTTAAAACATAGAGGTCCTGCTTCCTTTCTGCTTTGCACCTCATCATTTACCCTTGTGCAAAGAGTATAAAGTGCAAGTGTAACCCACATAGATCAGCATGTATTACACATTCCTCCCTCCCCCCCCCCCTACATCCAATCCACAGAGGCTGTGAGACTATTATAGTCCTGGCTAGGTGCAAGAGTTTAACTCTGTAGTTCAAGCTGTGGAGACTCCTGCTTATAGCTGTTGATAGTTCAATACCCAGTGAGTTGGTCACCTTGGCAGCTGTCACAACAAATCAGTGTGGTTGTGTTTTGCACTCTCTTTGAACACTTTGATGACAGAAAGTGCAAGGCAGGGGAGGATCCAGCCTGTATTCCACTGTGGCACATCTTAAATAACCATGTATGTTTTAATGTGTTATATACTGGCTACAGCCCTGCTTCTGCAAGCTGCTCTCTGCAGAAAGACTCAGACTGAAGCCAATGGGGCTTAAGTGAGGGTAGGACCAGTCATGTGTAGGGTTTCATGGTCCACATAATTAAAGGGTAAGCAGGGTCCCCAAGAATCACAATGGGCATTTCAACTTCCCCTACGGTGATCTTCTGGTCTGGGAAGAAAGTCCTGGGTTACAGCTTCCTGATCAGGCCTGTGTTCTGAAAGATACACGTGTCATGCACCTTTCCAGACCAGCCTGCATTAATGTCAATGAAACACCCACAGTGATCCACAAGCGCCTGGAGAACCATGGAGAAATACCCCTTCCGTACTTGGAGGCTTTTGGGCTGGTGCCAGAATTGGAATATGCATGCCACCTATCACCCCTCTCAGAGAAACACATTTGTGCAAAGCCAGCCACAATGTCTCGCACGTTACCCAGAGTCACGGTTCTTCGGAGCAGGATGTGATTAAAGGCCCTGCAAACGTGCATCAACACGATTCCAACAGTCGATTTTCCCACTTCAAACTGGTTAGCGACTGCTCGGTAGCTATCTGGAGTTGCCAGGTTTCAGATTGCAATAGCCACCCACTTCTCCACCGGGAGGGCAGCTCTTAATCTCGTCTCCTTACGCCGCAGGGTGGGGGCGAGTTCAGCGCACAGTCCCATGAAAGTGGCTTTTCTCATCCGAAACCTCTACACCGCTCGTCATCTCAGACTTGCATGACGATGTGATTCCCACCACTCAGCACTTGTTTCCTGAGCCCAAAGCAGCATTCCATGGTGGTGAGCATGTCTGCGAATGTCACAAGCAATCTCGTGTCGTGTGCGTTATGTGAGTGGACATCGTCGTCAGACTCCTCACTGTCAGTTTGTAACTTAAGAAGTAACTTGACTGCAATTCGTGACATGCTGGCGAGACCCATTAGCATATTCCTCACAAGTTCAGGATCCGTTCTCGCAAACCGAAAGGAAAGATAAAGCACGCAGTCTAAAAAACATTGGAAGATGGCGCCAAATGTGGACAGAAGCACAGGGATGACTGGGATGTGAAGTGATGCATCACGGGGCATTGGGACAGGCCCCAGAATGCCCTGCACTCCACATCCCCTTCCTACAAGCCACAGCGCCAGAATGGGAAGAAGTGCTCTGTGGGATAGCTACCCATAATGCACCACTCCCAATGCCACTGGAAGTGTTGCAAACATGGCCATGCCAGTGCACTTGCAGCTGTCAGTGTGAACACACTGCAGTGCTTTCCCTGCTGCAGTCTGAGGGCTAGATTAACTCTCAGCGCTCTGCATCTGAACGTGTTGCCATGCCATTAGCCTATAACAGGAGGCTTTACTTTTGCACCTTATGGCTGGGGTTTTAAGATAAAAGGCCTGTTAACCCACAAGTACATGTTTTTGTCATTGTGTGTAGAAGCAGAAGGGTCATTTTTTAAAAAAAGACATCTATGAAAGATTCCCCATGGCTGGAGGTTGTTATGTGAACTTCAGAGGGCTTACTTTGTGCACAGAACCTTCCTTAAAGCTCATTTGTCAAGCCTGGGAGATCTCGGTATCTCTATAATACAGATCAGTTATTTTAAGTGACAGTGCAAAGGTGGCCCAAGAACTAGCGTGTCGCCCCCAATCTACAAACTTTACTTTCTCACTAGTTTGATTTCTGAACTGCATTCATACTGAGAAATCTGTACTGCAAGGAAGTCTGCTTTGGTGAGCATAGATTAAGCATCGTACACTATACAAATTAGGATTTCAAAGATCATAGATCAGCACTAGCTAATGGGGACTACTCTGCTGAGATTTGCATTGAAATCAGCCTGAGGCTGGTAGGGAGGCACTGAAATGGCCTGCATCATAAAGACCTGTCAAAGTCCCAGTCGTTTAGGACTGAATCAACAGATTCCACCAAAAGGAATTCCTGGAAGGCAGACTAGACTATTGAAATCTATCTCGCGACCTTTGTTCTTCCTGGAGGGGGGAAATGCTACAAGTGACTGAACAATGGAACCCTGTAGGCTGCTCTCAATCCACGGAGGGTGCCTTCTCATAAGGACAAAACTAAGCTGCCACTGTAAACTGCTGATTACTTAGCAGGCATGGATGGTGAGCAGAGTCAGCATTTGCTTAAGACTTAGTGGGCCAAATTTTTCCCTGGTGCAACACCAGTTAAGTCTGGTTTTGCTAAACTTCCCCGGGTGGCAGCAGGCATAGTAATAGGAGTAGCAAGCCTGCCTTTTCTAGTATACTAATATACTTATCCCGTTAGAATCTAAGCCGTTTTCAGTGATGTTAGAACTCTGAAGGTCATGCAAAATTAGGAACTTGGATTGATTATGGTCAAGCTTCTTTACTGGGATTTTCTCCCTGTTTTTAAAAATAGATCTGAGTCTTGAGCCTGGTCTTTGGTCCCTGGTCTTTGGCCTGAACATGAACTCACGGCTGTTCTCTACCTGAATGATCCCAGGTGTACAATAAAACAAACAAACAATCAAGGCATTTGGAACTCAGAATTTTCACACACATTCTCTCTCTCTCTGGTCTGTCAGATTAGAGATGGTGCATACCAAACCCTCATACCCAAACATCCCAAAACTAGAGGAAACTTTGAATCCGGATATGAAGTTCACTCTCTACCACCCCCCACATGAGTTCTTACCTCTGTAATGCAGCTGAACTCAAAACCCAGAGTTTAAATACCACTGAGGTTTGAGAAAGCTTGGCTCTGGAGCCAATCTCCAGCTCATGCCCATCTCTCTAGTACAGAAACAAAATAAATCTTTGGAAGAACTTAGACATTTCCCACAAAGGAACTTAGAAGTCTCTTTGTTCTTCAGAGCTCAAACACACTGAAAGTCTTCCTGGGTTTCTCTTCTCTCTCTTCTTGCCTGATTTCTGTCAGATTATATAATCAGTTTCAAAGTGAAGAAGCACTCCTGCAATCTCTTGAAAGCTATTTGAAGAAATAAATGAGTATCGACAACTTAGAAGTCCGGTTTATGCATCTTTCTACATTTAACACATCTTTCTGCGTTATTTGGCTCAATTGGTTGTTTGTGATCAAGACAGGCCCAGGATCTGTCAGGAATTTGCTCCAGGTAAGGGTTGAGATGCACCCAAAGTGCTTTGTGGCACTCCAGGCCTGAAGTATTAGGAGACTGCTTTAGGTCAGGAGAGAGGTGCAGTGGCAAAGCTGAGAAGAGTAGAACTTTCACAATGCTTGACTGCACTACATCTGGTTTCATTGGAGCACTAGAGAGGTCTCCATTAGTGTGTCAACAGACAGCATGATTGTGTTACCAGTAAAGAAGCGGTCAAGTCTATTTGTTTGTTATTTCTTCCCTAGAAATAAAACTGAAATCATGTTCCTCATCTGTGTAAAACTGCTTTGTGAGAACATTTTTACAAATCATGTCCAAAATATCAAAAATAGGTTTTCGGTGGGTATACGGCAGGGGTCATGTGTGTTCTGTTCGACAAGCAATTGCTATGTGCAGATAATGGCCACTTTTTATTCACTGTCAAATAATTAACTCAACATCACAAGGCTGCCATATTGATGATCAGATATTCTTATTTCTTTCCTTGGACCTGAAGAACTCTGTGTAGTTTGAAAGCTTGTACGTACCTTCCAGAACAGAAATTGGTCCAATAAAAAGAGATATTGCTTCAGTCGCGTATGTCTCACATCCTGGAACCAACATGACTACAACAATACTGCACACAATCATGAATGGATGCATGTATTTCCTAAAAACTCTCTCCGGCCTGATTCTGATCTCTGTCACACCATTTTCACACTGATGCAAATCCACTGACTTTAATGGAGCGTCTTCTGTTTTTTCACTCTCATGAGATCAGATATAAACCCAAGAGCCCAGCTTCTTAACATCAAATGCAAAATGCCCCACTGGTATTTATTTTTAGTCAGATTGAGCCAGGAACAAAACCACTGGCCCTGAAACATTCAGGGAGTTTTAAATGCACATGGGGACCAGAATTCAGATCACACAGATGTTATATAGTGAAACAGCAAAGGAAAAACTTTCTAGGTACCACATTTTTAAGCAATTTAAGAGCTGCAAATTTTCCATCCAGCTGAGACAGGAAATGATAGCCTGTGTATCCTAAGAACAACAGTTAAATTAATAATAAAAACAAATCCTACAAGGTCACACCATCTTATTTGTCTTTTAATGTTTTCACTGATACAGACAGATCCCCCAAATCATCGCAACTCCGTGTACTCCTATTGAAAGGCCATTCCAGAACCTCACTTGTCAGATGATTAGAAACACTGTCCTAATTTCCAATGTAGGTTTATACATGGCCTGTTGAGACCCATTTGTTCTTTGTTCAGTTTAATCATTTCACCACTGAAGAGTTTGGGGGCAGTACTTCAAACTGAACTTTATCAGTGGATGATAGAACCCTAACATCAGAATCTTCTATAAAGACCACTTTCCCCACCATGTGCTGGTAAATGAAATTAGGACCCATACAATGAGGGTGAAGGGCGGGTTATAGCTACTGACTGTCATTGTCTCATCATCCCAGAGCATCTCCTCATAGCAAGATCCAATATTGGAGCCTCTCTGCCTCACCCTCCTCCTCTGGATTTTGGTGGTCTGGGAGGTGACATAGGCCTCCAGATAGGTCACAGTGAGAGTTCCACCCATTCAAGGGTAACAATGTCCCAACTCAGAAATCAAAAGAACAAAAGCTCTTCCAGCCTTCCTACAGTCAACCTTACACTGATTTGTCGCTCATCTACCAGGCTCTGCCAAGTTCTTCCTCACTCTAATACAGGGCACTGCTTCCCAGGGCTTTCTCCCTGAGGCCCAGCTCCTCCTAAGCCACTGACCCTCCAGGCTTTTTCCTTGTGGACTCCTAAAACAGGCCTGGGAGAGAAGAGACGCCTTCTCCCCAGCTGCCCTCTTCCTTCAGGTTCAGTCCAAGGGTACAAGCTCCTTCCTGCAGATACCTCTGTGTCCCTTCCCAGAGAGGAAACTTGCAATTACCTCTCTCCTGGATCTTCTCCCTCTCTTGGCCTGCAGTCCTCTGCAGCCAGTCTAGATCTACTCAGCTGAGGGTAATCCTTAATTGCCTGTTGGGGGCAGGGTGTCACAGAATGGGCTGAATGGGCTCCCTAGCTCCCTTTAGCTCTGTCACTACCAGTGTGAGGTTTTACACACTCCAGCACACTTAATAAACCTTCATGTGCAGGCCAATGGCCATAAGCAACCCGGCCATAAGCAACCCTACCCTAACAAGCTGGTGTTCTCTTTACATGCATATATTGTATAGGTTTGTTAAGGAAATTGATTTAATTTTCAAGCTTTCTAAGGGTTGTTAACTTCAACAGAGAGTGTAACATGGAGTTAATTAGGTACTGAATAAAATGTATTCCTTGACGTGTGCATATCCAAAGCCCATTGAAGTTAATGGGAGTCTCTCAGTTAGAGCTGGGAGGGAAATGGTTTTCTCAATTTTTTAACTTTGAAAAGACTTTGAAAAATGCCCCTCACCATCCCAAATGGGACAAAATGTTGAAACCTGGAAAAATTTTCACAAACTAGAAATCCAAAATAATTTCATTTTGGGTCAACCTATTTTGTTTTGATCATGTCAAACTATTCGGTGTTGATTTAACTATAAACTTATATTTGAAAAATTGTTTCAAACCCAAAAAATAAGGAGTTCAATTTGAAAAAGAAAAAATGGGAAATTTCAAACATTTAAAAAAAATTAATTTTTTTTTTCAAAACGAAGTTTGTCGAAAGCTTCACTTTCCTTCAAAAAATGAAAACTTCAGCAAAGTGGCATTTTTCCAAAGTAAAAACATTTTGTGAATTTTTGACAACTTGATCTGTTTCCAATTGACTTTAACAAGCTTTGGCTCAGGCTTTCGGCTCCCAGGGTTTGAGCCAAAGCTCACTGAAATCAGTCAAGAGATTCCTGTTCACTTCAACAGATTTGGGATCACGCTACCCAGGAGAAGATGATCATCATGTGCCGGTTTCAGTCAAAGGCAGGTGCGGAATGCAGAATGCATTGCACAAGTGCTACACCTAGCAGATATTCCAGGTGGACGCCCTTTCCATCCATCACACAGCACCAGTGTTGCAGTCACCCATAATAAATTTCATCTAGGATTTTATTTCTCATGTAAAAAGGGCAAGTGCCCCAATCAAAGTCTCCAGAGAGCCTCCACATTAAAAATGCTTCAACACAGCACAGTTTCCAGTTCTGAGCAGGGAAACACGCCAAATAGACAAACAGATAATGGCAGAATATTCCCAGATTCAAAAAGAAAACAAAGAACATACTTATTAACTTCCCCCACAACCTTTCTCCTCTGAAACAGAAAGCTTACCCTAAATCACGTTTGACCTTATAGGGAGAAAGAATTCTGGTGCCCATAACAGTTGCTTCTGTTGCTTATCTCTGTGGATTGCTTCTGCCAGTAGGCTAGAATCTGAAGACTGAAGGCATCAGAAACAATTTATTCATCTCTGCCAAAAGAGGAACTTTCCCCCCTCTTTTGCTTTTCATCAGATCTGTCAGGGACTATATGTGATACATGAGCTGAGAAGAAGACGTCTGACTACACCCTGTCTGACCTCCTTCTCTGATGCTACAGAGTGATGAAAACTCCCGAGACAGACTACGATTGTGAACAGTAAGGACAAGAATAGACACACTGGCATAAATGATTGTTTTTAGCTGCTGTTTAGCTATGGATGGAATGGGAATTAGGTTTAGTGTCCTGAGCCTAAATATTTTATTTTGCCTGTCAAAAGCTTGATATTCATCACACCTATTACAATTCTTAATTTCTTTTTAATGCATCCTCCCTTGACAAAACACCTGTTACCTGTGAAAGGAAATGAGATACATTTCCTGTACCAAATCAAGAGGGGGAGGGAAGTGTGGTATGTGTGTTGGGTTCAAGGATGAAAGTGGATGTGTGTGTGTATTTAATTCTGTGTGTTTAGCGTGTGTGTGGGAGGGGCGACCATAAGAGAATGTCTGGTTAGTCATTTCTGAGGAAAAACATGTATTATGTGTGTGAATTGCCATGTGTGTGTGTGCAGGGATGAGTCAGGGTGACCAATTTTATAGGGACAGTCCCAATTTGGGGGTCTTTTTCTTATATAGGCTCCTATTACCCCCACCCCCGTCACATTTGCTGTCTTGCCGCCCTAGGGGTGAGACAGAGTCTGAATGCATGTTTGTTTTAATGTGTCTGAAGAGGTGGGTGTATTTGTGGCAGTGGGCAAAGAGGAGTGTGTATGCAAAAGGAATTAGCAGCACAAGCACACTTCTTCCACCCTCCCTTCCCCCTCCCCCCGATTTCTCAGCAAAATCTGAGTGGAAATTTACCACTGCAGTTGGAGCCACCTGAATTGTAGCAGAGTAACCTCAATAATTCTGCACTCTGCAAGAGGCTGTGAAGGACTAACCCATTTCTTCTCCCCTAATGAATAATGGAAAAGGCACTCAAACATTACTAATTAGAAAAGATTTGATTCTAGAAGACTTTAATATAGAGTATTAATAAGCAATGACTTTAACAGCATTTCAGGAGAATACAAATCTACAGAGAACCCTAAGCACAGAAGCCCCTGTGGCAACAGCAATCAACTAAAAAAAAAAAAGAATTAAAGTCTAAAATATTGTATTAGCAGAAATTGTAGGTACCTAATTTTTCCCCATTGTCAGCACAGAATATGTCCAGGGATAGTTAACAAATAAAGCTACAGATCCATGTTAAATAGAATCATACTGAACAAAGTTAAAGGTATTTCTAAGACTAGATTCTGCAAGGTCTTCTAAGACCCTGATTCTGTGAAAGGCTCAATTCTTAGTGGGGGCTGAGATATTCAGGGTAGCTGCTTAGCACCTCATAAGCTTTCACCTGAGAACTTTGCCCTCTCTCTAACCACAGTGTACTAGGACATGACAAGAGCTTTTAATGGTATTGAACAAGCATGATGCAGCTAGACACCTTAGGAAAGGTTGACATTATCTAGTCTGCAGACGTGGTTCATCTGTGGAGCAGTAACACCCTGTATTTGCAGGATGAATAGTTTTCCCTTTGTCAGTTGCGGAAAGGGGAAAAGCAGTAGCAGCAATGTTCCGCACACATTGGTTTCTTACAGCTGTTACTTAGTGCAAAGTAAGCAGAATGTAAACTAGGTCATCTGTCAGATGCTATTTTTTTCCTACAGATTGCAGCAGGATCAAGGAGATCTTTTATATTTGCATACAAGGCTCTCCTATTAAACAATAACTGTTTAAACAAGCCTTTAAAATACACCATGGTCTGGCTTTTTGAATAGGTTTCCTACCATGTACAATACTCCCCCCCCCAGCAGCCACAAGAAGGATGGTTTAGCGGAAAGGGCACTAACTGACACTTAAGAAATCTTAGTTCGATTCTCAGCTTAGTCACAGATTCACTGTGTGATCTTGGGCAAGTCACTTAATGTACTTTATGTTCCCCATCTGTAAAATGGGAATAATGCTTTTGTATATCATAGGCTCATCATGAGTGTCAAATCCAGTAAAGATGTTCAGATGCTATGGTAACGAGACCCACTTCAGCTGGGATTCAGTGCTTTCACTTGGACATATATAGTGGCTTTGATCCATGTCGCTACAGCTACATCAGTGCCTTTTGAAGTGCACTCGAGACCAAAACTATAGAGAAGAGGCAGCACATGCCTTTAAAATGTTGTGTCAGTTACAGCTAGGGCTAGTAAGAGGTGGCAAGTTCACCATTAGCTTATTCCTCCTTCCTGCTCAAGACCTAGTGTCCCTTCAGCTCACACAAAATATCTCACTTGTATCAGGCTGAAAATTACTCATATCAGCACTGCAGAATCATGAAACAGAGGTTACCAAAATGTTAAATTGTACTTTGCTTACAAAATCCATTCCATGTGCCATTTTAAACTACCTGTACTATTTATAATCTTGTATCTTTTGTGTGTCTTGCTCCGCACTTGGAAGTATGCCAATGAGTAACCATTTTTTATTCCAAGGCCCAGTCCCACTGCCTGAATTGATCATCAATATATATTTTATACTACTCTTCCTGGCTATCACCTATCATCTTTCTCCACTGACAATCATATACACGCTCATAACCCAGGATTTTCTCTGTGCCCAAGGTGGCCCAAAATATAAACAAGGGTCTGGTAGGTTGTAGTTTTTCCTGTAAAAGGACTAGAGTGCTTTCTGTTCTCCAGAGACCAAGTTTTTGTTCTTCAAGATAGATATTGTTGGCTGAGCCAAAACATTTTTTTTTTTTTTTTATAAAAACATAAGTGTTGGAGGGGAGGAAGAGAAAGATTTTATGGTTCTTGTCTGAATTTTCCTTCTACTGTGGGTCTTCATATCATTGACTTGTATATCACCAAGCTATCAAGTCTAATGATGAAAAAAGGAACAGCGAAAAATGTGCTTTTGGCTGGGTTTCTTATCGAAAAGGCCATGAACTTTGTCAACTGGATTGACAAAGCTCCCTTTCATGGGATTTATTTATGCACACTGATATACTCTGTATGGGGACAGGCTTCTTCTAATTCTCTTCTCTAGGAGACAAGTGTCACCACTGTTCATAAAAAGGTGCTAGTGCAGACTGCAATGTTCTGACATGCTGTCCATCTTGTCATCAGTCATATACCTTTCCTGAAATAACTCCGTACAAGTGTTGTGCTTGTGTCCCTGTGGACTAGGCCAAAGTAAGGGATGTTAAAGTGAAGAGGTGACTGGCTCAAGTAGAAGTAAATGTCACCATCCAGGGACATATGAATGTTCTTGAATCAGATGCAATTTAAAGTTAGTCAGGAAGTCTAAAGGAAGTTACTGTCAATCAGATGCTCCTGGTTTCAAAGCAGAGTGAAAAAACACAGAGCAAAGGACCATGGGACTAGATACAGAAAGCATAAAAACACAAAACATGGTCTAGTCAGTCATCCTGAGAAACTCCCACTCACCGACCACTGAATCACAGGATCAGAAGTCTTAGAGATTCAAAAATACCTGTTGTGTAGATCAAGTATTTCACACTGCTTGATGCTGCAAATGGAGGAACATCCCCCCACGACAGCTTAGCCCAGTCCATGTAGCTGTCAGCAATTCACAGTCCTCCTTTCATGAGGAATAGGGAGAGTGTGTGGTGACAAGACATAGGACAAACTGTGTCGTCAGTCTGTACACTAAAGAGACAGGGTGGTCTACCGCGTCTTTCAGTGTCCAGCAGTCTGAGTGAACAACTTCTTTTGTGTTCTTGACAAATGAGTTTTCGCTCTTCTTTGCTACAAGGGATCCAACTGACTTATAACCATGAGGATTGCATGACTATTCTACAATCAGTTGGCTTTAATCTTTAAAGGCCTACCAGAACTACCTTTATCTCATCAAGTGGCATCTTACTGCATGTATAGACCTGTTGAAATCAAAATCAGTAAGGGCGGCCAAATCACGCCTAAATATCTGCCTGTGTCCCACCTAAATTTTATCTTTGCTCAATTCCATCTCATTACTCCCAGCTGTAGATTTCTTGGTCCATCCTAATTCATATGAATAGACAGGCTGCTGCAGAAAGACCTCTCTAAAGCACAGTAGAGGAGAATTTAATCTCCGTATTTCCTTTTTTACTGCAAATATGTAAAACTAAAATTCCTCTCTCTTTGCTTTGATTTCCTCCTCCCTTCAATATGCATGGAGGCTGCCCATGATGAATCGCATCAGGAGTTAGTTATTCCTAAACAATAGAGAATTCATTACATTAAACCCAGTAATGGATTCACTTGCAGGCCAACACACTTGAGTATGTAAGAAACTGCCTGCCTGAAGCAGGGCAGTTATTAGTTATCCAGGACCTCAAGTCAGCAAGCCAAGGTAGCTCCTTGGAGGAGCCATTATTACACACCATGAAAAAAGAATATACAGGCGCCCCCTGAGTTGCGCAAATCCGAGATACGCAATGTCGAGCTTATGGAAAAAGCTCCGTAAGCTAGAAATAGCAGTTTGGTTTGGGGAAGGGGAATTGGCATAACTGCTGGAGATACATCTCCAACTTATGCAAAATCCAAGTTACAGAAGGCATTCCGAAACGGAACGCTTGTGTAACTCAGGGAGTGTCTGTATTTATTGTCTTAAATTGATTATGTGCACCATTTGTGAAATTGGGTTTCTTTAGGAAAGGAACAGGGGAGCAGATTAAAAAAAAAAAGATTTTTGTTACAACCCAATGGAAAAATTGAATTCCATCTCAGCAGGTGCCATTGGATACAATGTCTGGTTCTTGTATTTTGTTTGTGTTTCTGGACATACTGCTTATTAATCAACTCTAAAGAGCCCACTTTATTAGTCACTTCAACGCACAGGTTTCACCTTTTGCAGGGTGTTTATGTAACACAAATTAGCAGGCAGCTTCTGAACATTAAAACCCTTGGCAAGGAATTTCAAATAAAGACATTAAAGAGGACCTGAAAAGCAGGATAAAATGTCCCTGGAAAAGGCATTACAAGTGTAAGTCCTAAATAGCTTCTGAGTGTAGAAAAGCCATTTAAAACACAACAACCAAGTAATCAACCACATTAATTCATAGAGAAGCGGTGCAGTCTAGAAGGAGCACAGGGCTGGGAGTCAGGCCTGTTGCGAATTTTAACCTGTTTTCTCACAGTGGCTTATTGAGTGGCTTTATCCAAATCACTTCGGCTGGGATTTTCAAAATAGTCTGAAGGAGTTAGGTGCCCAATTCAATGGGAGTTGGGTGCTTAACTTCCTTGGATGCCTTTGAAGGTCCCTCACCTTATCGTCTCTATTGCTGGGATAACCATATTATCGATTCACCTATTATCCTTTGGGGCTGTAGTGAGGAATAATGCTTGTACTGTATGTTGAACACATAACATGTTAAAAAGGGGCAGATGGAGTGCAGAAAAGCCATAGAGGGTTAAACCGCTGAGCCTATGAAGGATTACAGAGTCTATAAGGCAGCCAGCAGGCTGTCCCTGTATATTAATCATAAAAGACGCCGTCTTTATAGTGTAAATGTTGTGTATTCATGGTGGTCTTTTGACATTCTGGGTGTTTTCTCAGATGTTAGCCCTTTGCACTCTGGATAAAATAATCCATACAGCAGCTCTGCAGCTCCTCTAGCTCTGCCCACGCCACCAATTCATTCCTGCAAAGCTGTTTGACATCCCATCTCTCTGGCTTTTCTGGCAAGAAGGATGAACTATAGTCGATAGCAAGACAACCCTGAGGTTGGAAATGGTGGGAAGGGAAAGCCTTTTCCCTCTGACCCTGCACTGCACCTTCCCAGACATTATTATGGTTTCTCTCTCTCCCCCACTCCAGAAAAGCAGCCCCATATGTGGCTCTGTGGATGTCCAACTCATTCCTTCTTCACGCCACCGCTTCCTCTCTTCCTTCTACAGGTAGCACAAGCTGAAGCCTTAACCCTGGAAGGGCCAGGCTGATACCAATGCTGCTCTGCACTGACTGGCAGGAAACAACCCTTTCCAAGAAAAGCACTTATTCTCTGAGCTCCTTCGATTCTCTGTCCTCAGACCAAATGCATTACCAGCTCTGATGTGGCTGAGCTGTTCCAGGCTGGTGTCTCTCTTCTCCTGTTTTGAGACACGTAGAGTATGACCCTGCTGCTGTATACCAGGGCTGATTAATGCCCAAGTTCAGATGTCACCAGCCTCTTCTGACCATTCCCAAACCTCGGTGACAGCTCTGTGACCATATACATGTCTTGCCAAGATATAGTCAGATCAGGACACGAGCTGGTGGGAAATGTTGCCTTCAACCATATTTCTGCTCCCCTGATTCTCAGTCTGATATAACCTAAAGCAGCCTAAGGCATATATATACACTCATATATCTATACACTCACACACTGTAAAAGCCTTATATCTACAAAGTGTAACTAATCAGTGACACCCATGTAAAGGATTATCCCCATTTTATAGATAGGGAAACCGAGGCACAAAAAGGTGATGTGACTTGCTCTAAGTCAAACAGTAAATCAAGGGACAAGTCAGGGAAGAGATCCCAGAAGTTCCTGGCCTTGCAATCACTGTCTTGCCAGGAGGTCTCCTGTCGCTCTTTCATCTTTTCCCATTATGAAGGCTCCTATAGTCTACAGACATGAAGACATTTTTCCTTTAGTTGAAATCTTGCTTTGAATTAGTGCTAGGCTAGCTAGAGCCCAGCTGGGGAAACACAGATGCCCTCTCAGCTCTTTCTTTTAGCGGCTGCATTCCAGACCTTTCTGACAGTCATGCTGTCTCTAATGTATACTATTCCCTTACTCCCTGTGTTTCTAAGCTGGCCTTACATGTTCCATTTCCCCTAGCCACTGCAATGAAAGCTCCCTGCTCCCAAGTTGTGCAGCATGATGTGTCAAGATTTTTCTTCAAAGATCCAAGGAGAGTGGCATCTTACAACTAGTAGTCAGATGAACACTGACTTAACGAATCGGTGGATTCCACTAGGCCCACGCTGATGGCTGGATTCACCATGTCGGTGTGTTCTTCATGTTAGGCAGCTGAGCGGGTACTGCACAAGGTTTTCATGGGATCTGGACACAGTAAGGCCTATTGGGCAGCTGCCTAAAACCTGCCCAGCACATCTGGCGGAAGGCTATTTTGGCAAGGAGGAGGGTCAAGGACACATGTTATTAGGGGATGTAGAAGGGGGTTAGCTACTCAGGTGGGCAGGCCAGGGCAGTGATGATTATGGGGGCAGGGATGAGAAAGTTTTCATCAGTAGCAAGGGTGTGGCAGGAAAAATATCAACAAGCGCAAGTGGGGGTGGATTGTTCTCCCACAGTTCATCCTCTAAGGGAAGCACTGCAGGGGCCATTAAGCCATTGGATGGGGGAGGACTTGGGCTGTTGACAAAACTGGGCCACAGGGCTGGCGCATGCTCCGTTAGGTTTTTCACCACTTTCATAGTCCCTAGGTAACAGCATTAGTAGATTAACCCCTAATTTTTTTTCCCTCAGACAGAGCCAGCAGGATCCATGTTGAGCTCCAGTCAGCCACTGCTAACAGAATTCTCCCAGAAGCCCACCTCTCTTTTCCTCCCAACACAAAAGCGTGGTATCCTTGGCGACCACCCGTTTCACTCAGCCCCACTCATCCAAATGCACTTGATAAAAACATCAATAATCTTCCCAGAGCGAAAGATCAAAGGGAAATTTGCTTGGAGCATCGAATTTTACGTGTTGAAAAAAGAGCCACATTAGCATCAACAATGGGATTAATTAGATGCCACTGGAAACCTTTCAAACACAAAGATCCAGCTAGTTCATTGTTAATTACAGTTCTGTGGTTTTATTTAAAAAAAACAACAAAAAAAAAACAGTCCTGCCACCCTCCAGAAAGTTAGTGTTTTTATATATGTGTGCGCGTTGTGGTGGGAAAAGGAGAAGGAATACTCAACCAGGCAGAGCAATTAGGTCGTGTACAGCACAGATAACAGAATAGCCTTTCAGCAGCATCTTTTCCATGCGTTCCATGCACCGCTGAGCAAACAACTGGTAGCAAATTCACAGCAGGTCCAGCACACCAATGATGCAGTGTGCTGCACCCGCCAGGATGTGATGCAGCAGCAGAAGTGCTCGCCAGGTGTGCCAGGGAACACAGAAACATCACCCTTTCCCAGTCTCCCTCCGAGGCTTACAGTTATGCACCGCGTCTTAGGATACGTCTACAATGCACGCTGCTCTCGGCAGCATATAGAATACATACTCTGCACATCCCCTTAGCACAAGTATAAATAACAGTGTAGATGGTGAGGCACTGCTTAGGTGAGTAGAGTAAAGATATGCCTAAACCCTGAGGGTATATAAACCCTATGCTGCTCCCTACATATCCAAACAGTGCCTCCCCAGTCTACTCTGCTATTTTTAGCCATGTAGCATCCTGCTGCTGGAATAATAATAATAAATGGAGATATACCAATCTCCTAGAACTGGAAAGACCTTGAAGGTCATCGAGTCCAGTCCCCTGCCTACACTAGCAGGATCGAGTACTGTCCCCTGACAGATTTTTTGCCCCAGATCCCTAAATGGCCCCCTCAAGGATTGAACTCACAACCCTGGGTTTAGCAGGCCAATGCTCAAACCACTGAGCTATCCCTCCCCCCTACTGAGCTATCCCTCCCCCCTTGCCACCAACCTCCCGGAAAGGCATCAGGGAAAGGCTCCAGTAGTTCCCTGCTGCTGGAGCCTCTCCCCACCAGTAGCAGTACCAGGATTAAAATTCAGGAACCCTGCTCAATCTATGGAACCACATTGATTTCTCATTCATCCAGATCTAGCCAAAAACATGAGTTGAATCAATTCCAAAATGCAAAAAGAAAAGGATGGTTGTTTTTATGTGCAACATGGATAGGAATCATAGATTATCTCACTCTTCCTCCGTTTATTTGAGTGTTCCTGGGGATCTAGACAATAAAATCTGATATTGAAAAGGCTACACTGAATATGATGGTGGCTCTAGGTGTTTAGTTTAGTCTATGAAAGTCTTGTGCAAATATTACCAAGAAAATGCAAACTGAATTCCCCTCAATATTCTCTTGCCAACTATTAATTCTTTAAATCAAAAGTTGCATGATATTGGAATTAATCAAGCTACTGTTTAACATACTTCAGTGAACACATTCAGCATAATCATCATGTTCAAGCTTTTCACTCATTGTACTTGGAAGTTTTCGATTTTAGAAATAGCTTTTTATCTAAATTAGCTTTATGCATTCTCCCTCCACATTCCCCTTTTACTTCCATGCCAGACACTGCAGTGTAATGCATACCTAACAGGATAGATTGTTTCTAAGTGGAGATGTGTATTCTGGGTTCAAATACTGGTTTGAGTTACAAGTGGGGCTCACCTTTACAGCCATTTGTGCATACCATAAAATCACAGCAGCAAGGAAATTTTCAAAAGAATGGCGCACACAGGGAGAAGCCTGACTTTAGGGAGGTTGCAGTGGCAGAGTTGTCAAGTGAATTCACTTTAAAAACTAAAAAAAAAAATTGTTTTGTATTCAACTGTGATAAAATATAATCTACTAGTTGTTTCAAGGGAAGGTGCTATGGGAAAACATCTCAAAGTGCTTTACAAACATCAGTGAATTTAGCTTCCCAATGTCCCTATAAGGTAGGTATTATTGTTCCCATTTTACTAATGGAGAAAGGAGATGCAGAGAAGTTTATGGCTTGGATTCAGTAAAGCATTTACTCATAAGCATAAGTCCATGTCTCTTCAGCAGAGCACTTAATTACATGGTTAAGTGCTTTGCTGAACCGAGTCCCAAATTACTTTCTGAGGTTACACAGATAGACCGACAGAGCCCAAAATAGATCCAGAGAGTTTCTTGACTCTTTGTCCTTCCTGCCCCATGTCAAGGCTTCCCTTATTTTCTTTCCTGCAACACTGTAGCTTCCTTGAGTGCAGCACATTTTTTCAACATCATCTTTTCCTTGCTAATTGTTTTAAGGGGGTCATCTCAATGTACTGTTCACGTACAAGAAGAGACAAAGATTTCAAACATGCCACTAATGGGTGATAGTCCATCTTGCATCTCACAAATTGTATTAGACTGAATTATACTTTTTTTATTCAAATTATTTGGTTTTCCAATCAGTAGCAAAGAAGTAGCATAGGGTGACAAGACAGCAAGTGTGAAAAATTGGGACAGTGAATGGGGAGTAATAGGCACCTATATAAGACAATGCCCTGAATATCAGGACTGTCCCTATACAATTGGGACATCTCGTCTCCCTAAAGTGGCAATAACCTTGTAACCATGAACATTTTTGTCTGAGGATGTGATCAGACCCTTCTTGAGGACAGGAAGTAAAAGGCAATAAACCAGGTAAGGTTTATTGCGGAGTAGCTAGTCCCTAGGCTAATATGCTTTTGTGTGGACCTGTGTCCCTCCTGCTCACTTTGTCTGCTAATGAAAGTTATTTCAAATGAACATTTATCATTATCATCACTATGTACTATTTATATTACCATAGCAACCAGGGTCAGAGCTCCATTGTTCTCAGTGCTGCCCCAAAGAATTTACAATCCAAAGGCTGAGCCAACTCCCATTGAAGTTAGGGGGAAACATTCCCACTGACTTCAGTGGACTTTGGATCAGATTCTAAGAAAGAAGATTTTGAAATTTGTACTGGAGGATGCACGTGAAAGCATTATGACAGACCAAAGAATGGCATTTTCCAACTTTTCTTTCCCCCTTTTCCCCCCCAGGTCACCCCCCACACACACACTCCACATTTACTTTTCACAAAGCCATGTCAACATATGGGTAGTATTTGTGAGGGTGCTTAATGAACTGAACTCCCATTGACATCATTGGTAATTAAGCATGCTCAGTCTTTTCGAGGATATGCTCAGCACTTCACTGCATATGGGCCCATAGTAAATATGGCTGTTTTTTCCCCCAACAAGTTTAGCAAGTGAGTTTATTTGCATATCAAAAAAAAAGTAATCGCTGTTTACTGGGAATGACAGATATGTTTTACCTCCCAGTTCAAACACGTCTAATTGTCTTCTGTCGCTAGTAAGCAATTTAAGAATGCTGGTGTAGGAAGAATTGGATAATGAAGTTCCTTTCATCCAACACTTACATGTAATTTACTTTTAAGCCAACTCCCCTGGGAAGTGGCACAAGCTGTGACAGAGCAGAGTATTTTAATGGATTTGGCAAGAAGTCAAAGCGGAAACTTTCCATGTTTTATTCCCAGATCCCAGTAGGCAATATTTCAAAGCAATGGGGCAGGGGTGAAAAGGAGGATGTTAAACACAGCATAACTAACAAGGGTCATCATGATGGGGAGAGTTACAGATGAACCGGTTTTAAATGTCTGCTTATTGCTTTCCCTTAGCGTTTTTAATGGAAGACAAAGAAAATCCCAGGAAGACTTAGGGAAGAAAGACTGGCTATCAGGGTGGGTTATGCCTTGTTCCAAATCTTGAAGAAGAAAGAACCTTTTTCTTCCACTTACCTTATATATATTTACATATCTAATAGCACCACAGTTGCCCAGAGCACCATAGAGATATTAACATTAACACGATAATATAAAATCTGTCCATAGCTGCCAAACCTGAGCCAGGATTTAGGGAGAGAACCAGTCTGATGATAACAGACAGCACAAGATGAGTTAGTCTGGGGGCTAGTGAGGTACAGGGCCAATTTAAAAACAAACAAAACCTTTTCCTGTTATGAGGGACTAGGTGTCATCCAAACAAAAGTTCACTTAAACAAATCCGAAAACTCTTATTCGTCTTCAGACCCTCTATTAAAAGTCTCCAAACTTGTTCTGATATTGTCCAGGGTTAGTTTTCCAGCAGGGCTTTGAAAAAGGGACAGAGAGAAAGAGAACACATTCAATGCATCTTGGAGACTGTAGTTGTTTTTCAATGTCCAAAGAAATTTTGTTAAGAAATGGTTGGTCAGCTCTCGCTATTTATGATTAATGGTAACACAACGCAAGGCCACAGGGATTAATCTCCAGGAAAATATACCATGCCATCTCCCTTTGTTTCAATGCTACATGTAGCCTCATAAGCCAGCCTAATTTCATTCAAGTCTTTTACTTTGCAGCTGCTGTTAAATTGAGTCCCCTAAGAGGATGTAAGTTTGGAGGGATGAGAGGGCAGAGCAGAGAATGTTTCTTAATTGTTATTATCCACCACTTAGGGCCACTGGTGTAGAGGAGTAATTAGGGAATTGTGGAGTATTTCAATAAAGGCTCCATTTTTCTTCTTGGAAACTATATTTCAAAGAATTTGTCACATTTATAAGCCCAGCAAGAATTTCATATGCAAGAATCCCAACCTAATCATTTCCTCACTAAGTCATTTCTGCTCAGATTTATGGTGACTGAAAGGGTAATAGTAAAGAATAGCATGTCAAGGATGGAGCCAGGACTGTACACCATGGCTTCCTTGGTTAGCACCCCCTCTGCAGACAGGCTCGAAACAATAGATTTTTGTTCTTACTGATGATGTGACAGTCCCATTTTTCTGCAGTCAACATCATTGCGTTAGTCTGTGTGGTGCACACTCACCATTCTCTCCATGAAAAAGGACAGTATTAACACCCCTCAGAAAGAACAAATGGGTTGAAAATCCAGTACCCAGTTCTTTTTCTAAGCAAGCTCTTCCGCACAGGAAAGAGCTGCACAAGCAAACTGACAAATACAATGACTCACAGCATCTGAGAAATGAAGCTTTGGTACGGCACACACCCTTATACTGACTCATAGCACGGAGCTGGCATAATTGCCCTTCAAAAGGGCACACATTATGAAAGCAGCAATATCACTGTGGGCCTATAGGCTCCCACCTGGGCCAGTCACATTAACATCAGAATGAAAAATGGATGGGCTCTGGGCTGAGGTTAAACTAGAGGATGATAGACATCCTACAGCATGCAGATTGGGACCACCCCCCTGCTCGCTAACACCCCACTCTGTGGTTCAAAATACAGCAACTTGTGCATTCGGGGGGGAACCAATGGACAATTTGTGGCCTGCAGTTCCCTAGGGTGAAACACCCACATTCAGAGCCTAAACCAGAACATAGCTCATGCTTTACTGTCAGAGTCCTACATTGTAGGTTACATGTGGTCTATGCATAAACATCTTAATTTTACTATTGCCTCATCCTTCCTTCAATTCATTTGTTTCAGCCACCTATTGTATTGTGTTTTTAACCAAGATTTTAAGATCCTTGGGGCTGGAACTGACTTACTGTAATTGCCTCGCAGAGGAAACATGGTCGAGCCACCTTCTTCTCTATCTCTTTACCGTATCACCCATGACATGTTAGGCACTTAACATTCCAGAAAGGATAGTTCTTGCTCCAAGGATCTCACAGTCTCAAGGCAGGAAAACCAGTAGACGCAGATTAGGGGAAGAAACTCAGCAACAGGAAATTTAGGTACACATTAATTTGATTCACTGCAAACATCACCGCTGAAGTGGATCTTTAAGGAGGATTAAACGTGGACCAAAGTCCTGCTGGAAGAGCACATGGAAGAAGCCATGGAGGTGATCATGCGAGACACTGGTGAATGGGTGGAGTAAGTCAGGAGACAGTGTCAGAGAGGAGGGACAATGTGAAGTTTGACTAAGGAGGATGAGTTAGGCACAAGCTAGGTAGATAGGCCCAGATTTTCAAAGGGATTTAGGGCCCAACTCCAATTCAACTCATTTGGGAATTAGGCACCTAAATATCTTTGAGGGTCTGAGCCATAGAGCTTTAAAGGTCAGGATAAGCAGCTTACATTTAACGCAACAGAAGATAGCAGTGTATGGAGAGATTCAAAGCAGGGAATGACAGGAAGGAGTAGATGAGAAGGAAGGGGAGTTAAGTGGTTTCATTTTATATAGACCCCAGGGAGTGATGTGTGTGTCTGGGAGGCCAGAGAGGAGGACCTTGCAGTAGTCAAGGTGGGATATAACAAGGGCTAAACAAAAGATTTGGGTGGGGAGATGGAAAGAAAAGGACAGACCATGCTGATGTTGAACTTGAGCAGAAGGGAGCAGTCAGTTTTGGATACAGCCTAGGAAAGAAACAAGACAGAGGAAGGAGTAAAAAATAACACTCAGACTGTAGGCCTGAGTGAACGGGAAGCTGTTATCAAGAGTGACAGAGAAGGGGAGGAGGTTTCGGCAGGAAGATAAGGAGCTCTGTTTTGGTCATGTGCAGTTGAAACTGAGGGGAAGACATGTAAAAGGTGATGTGTATACCTTCATGCATTTCTCATTTTAATTTAGCAATTCCATGTGGAACTAATACCCAGTAACCCATTCCACTTAAGGGAGTTTCCTGTGTAATTCTGTTTATAAATCTCTTGTACTGTATTCTTACACAGAATGGACCCAATTCTCTAGAGACCCCTCAGAAAGCTCCCCTTCTCATAAACTTCCATGTTAAAGAGAACTTACCTTGAAAACACAATTGTTTGCAATAGTCTTCCAATATGCGGCATAATGCAGAAAAAATGAGGGGAAGAACAGTGGTAGACAGGGGGAGGGAGTTCCCAATGGTTAGAGTAGCAGACAAAATTAGGATTCCTGGGTCCTATTGCCAGCTCTGGCACTCACACACTGAGTGACCTTGGGTAGGATGTGATCTGACTGGTCTTTAGTTTCCCATCTCAATCACAGGGATGTTGTAAGAATTAATTATTGTTTGTAAAGAGCTCAGAGTTCCTTGGATAAAAGTTTCTATATGAGCATAATAATACTGCACATCATTAATATTATCTGCTGTGCTTTTTTGTAGTCGTGTTGGTCCCAGGATACTAGAGAGACAAGGTGGATAAGAGAATATATTATTTGACCAATTTCTATTTGTGAAAGAGACAAGCTTTTGAGAGTAAAGAGACCTCAAGAAAAGATGATATAACCTCATCCACCTTGTTGACTCTTAACATAAGTAGTATTAAAGCTGCTCAAATTTTCTCATTTGAAATTTCCCCAAGCAAAAATTATTTTTCTCCATTTTTTAATCTGATTTTTAATAAAAATATAAATAGAAAAAAAGGCTTTTCAATTATCTGTGGTTTTATAATATTTCTGTGCATTTACCCCCCTTGTTTCACCCTTTTTGGTAGCAAAATAGAAAAAGGAGATAAAAAGTGTGAAGGAAAATGGGGGGGGGGGACTGAAAAATGAAAATGTTTTCATTTCCCCAAAACTAATCAGTTTTTGTTGACTCATTTTTTTTTGTCTAAAAAAAATGTAACATATGGAAAAAATGAAAAAAAATCTATTTTTGGGGGGAACATTCACTATTTTTAACCCTCTCAATTTATTATTCTTATTCTCCTCATAGCACAACATGGGGAAGGATACTCAGATTAAGCACAGTTAATTTACAAATCCCATTTTTTCCTTGATGAGTGTTGTTCATTGCAGCTGCTTCTTGGACCCCTGCTGTTGAAAGTGACTGTAAAAGTTTATGTTTACATTAGTAAGAACTGGGGAGTAGGATGAAGCAGATTGCTTCCTATTGTCTCTCACAAGTGAGATGAAGAAGGTCGACTTGAAGCTGCCTTAGCTAAAGACAGAACCTTCTACACCTTCTACAGCAGCGGTTCTCAAACTTGCTGAGATGGCGGCGTGGCGCGACCCCTCCATGTCCGCCGAAAAGCCACCGAATACAATGCCTCTGCATTCGGTGGCTTTTCGGACCCCCCTGCGCCCCACCCCAGTCCCCTCCGCGGGCTGGATCCCAGCTGTGCCCCCGGTCCCAGCCGCGGGCAGGCTCCTGGGGAGCACGGCTCCAGCCCAGGGATCCCGCAGTAGGGAGTACCTGTGGTAGGGGCTTGCGACCCCTACAAAAGTGGCCTGCGACCCTTCAAGGGGTCGCGACCCCCACTTTGAGAACCCCGGTTCTACAGTATCACTGTGCACAACGCTGAGTTTTACCATGCACATTTCAAGTCTGTTAATATGTGACTTGCTCTGAAACTGGAAATCTGCTCTCCTTACCTGAAATTCATTGAATATTTTGTGTTGAACGGTTTTTGAATTGCCACTGCCTTATTTATTTCTTGACTTTGATTGGTTCAAGGATTAAAGACCATCAGCCTATTGTACTTAAGCATTCATTACAGCAACCTAGAGCTCAACCTGTGTGTTAAAATAGCAGGGAAGGCCAAGTCTTCTCTGTTGCACCTGTTTTATGCCAATATAATGCTATTGACTTCAGCAGTGTTATTTCAGTGCAAGTGAGAGGAGAATCAGGGTCCCTCTTTAAAGGCCACATTAAGGAGTCTATTATTCCATTAAAGGAATCCTATTGAGGTGATTTCTTTAGTGGTGTTCCAGTGAAAGACAGGTGCAGAAAGGTTCTGGATTGACAGCTCTGGAGGTTGGATTCTTTATTCATCCACTGAGCTGGTATAGCATAGACAACAGCAGAGTTTAGTGCTCAGCCAAGATGATTCAACCCACAGGGGCTACATGTGTATGAAGGGTTAGTTTAAATTCCTGGAGCCAAATCTTTAGTTTATGAAAATTGATACGGCTCCAGTGAAGTCATCGTGCCAATTTATGCTCTGATCTGGCCCTTGGTTTCTCTGCTGGGACTATGATGTGGACAGCTGCCCAGTAGGAACCAGACTGGGGCCATTAACTTGTTATAGCCTCATGCTAGAAAATAAAATGGATTTTGTTTTAATGAATAAAAACAGGATTTGTTATTAAGGCCATTGGACACACAGAGAGAGCTAGTGGTTCCCTCTCACTCTTTAACTAGCTGATGAACTTCACAAAGCTTGTACTACCTAGTGTCACCGCACAAGGTGGTCCTAACTCAGCGGTTCTCAAACTGGGGGTCGGGACTGCAAAGTGGGTCATGACCCCATTTTAATGGAGTTGCCAGGGCTGGCTTAGACTTGCTGGGGCCCAAGGCCGAAGCTGAAGACCAAACCTCACCACCTGGGGACAAAGATGAAGCCCGAGGGTTTCAGCCCTGGACAGCAGAGCTCAGGTTATAGGTCTCCTTCCTGGGGCTGAAGCCCTTGGGCTTCGGCTTTGCTCCCCCACCCCCAAGAGTGGTGGGACTTGACTTTGATTTCGGCCCCCTGACCCAGGTGGCAGGGGTCAGGCAGGCTCAGGCTTCAGTCCCCACTCCTGAGGTTGTGTAGTAATTTTTGTGGTCAGAAAGGGATTGGAACCTCCAAGGTTCAGGACAAGAGGTTGGTTTTCAAATAAATGATTCTGCTTCTGTCCTCTCTTTATTTTGTAGCTCTTCATTCAGCTTGTCTCCAAGGACCTGATACAACTTCCTCTGCCTTCAATGGGCATTGTATCAGGGCCTTATCGATTCAAGGGTCATTCTTTCTAAAGTTGCTACACAGGCAGATTACAAGATACACCTGCATGCCCTCGGGTCACCAAACTCAGATTCTTCAAGATCTTTGGGGTATCTCCCAAGAAATGTAAGATGACTTCATACATCTCAGCCTCAACTGGCCATGAAGAGATCATTTGTTGCCCAGAATAATTTAAGACTGGTTGTGCAAAGATTGGCCAGTTGGTCTGTGTCTCTATCTGTGAACATGGTTACATTAGTCATGGGACATCTTGATTAGAGAAAGTGAGACCTAGGCTAGCCTAAACAGAATTTTCTAGCCAGCAAGTAAAATTGACTGTAGGCTGACTTAGCTCCTTTGTGATTTCTCCTTTTACCATTTTATGATGTTTAAAAATAAACAAACCAACAAAACCGTGTGATACGTTTGTTGAACTTTACAGTATAATTTTTCACTCCTCCTTCCCAAAAATATTTTTAAAATAACCATAAATATTTTATTAATACCTATTTATAGTATATCTCCCTGATCAAATATACCTGGAAACCCCAGAGTTTAATGCCAGTTGATAACAGATCATAGCTGCAACATCTGTCATATCTGATGAGACTTAGAAATTTGATCAAGTGTTATAGGGTTTTTTGGTGGTGGAGGGGAAGGAGTTTTTGGAAGGTCTGTAAAGTCCAGAAAACTTCAAAGCAGGTGATTTTCTTCTCAATGGGCTGTCAAGCAGTATTTGAGTTTTCAGATTTTCCTTTGCTGAACCAAGGATTTATGCGGTGGGGGGGGAGGGGGTGTCAAAAACTCACTATGCAACTCATTTCCAGCTAATTATACAAATCTTCTGTGGTACCCTTCAGAATGTCCCCTTGAAGGGAGGACTATCTAGGCATATCATTTTAATACTTAAAAACCTTGATCACTAGCTTTCATTCTCTCTCTTTTTCCATGTTGTTTTGCATTCTAAGAGTGACTGTCATTTTAAAACCTTCTCATGGAAAAGTGGAAAAAATAAAAGGGAGAAAATATATTTCAGGACAATGCGAGATATGTCCTGGGGAGGTGACAAACTTTTCTGCAATTAACAGTTTGAAAATGGCTGATTTGTTCGCAATCTCCTTGTTTTATTAAAAATAGCAGATACAAAACCACCCACGGTTATCTCCCTTCTGATAGAAATAGTTTATTAGTACTTCTTTGTTTTGGTCCCAGCTGGTAGCTTTGTCTCCTTTGATACACTGGCTGTCTATCGAGCCTCCATCGGAAAGTTATACAGGGCATTCACCTGGAATGTCAATGCTTTTTCTTTCTTCTCCTGCAGATGACTGTTTTGTAGCCATGTCTGTAAGACAGAATTTCCAGTATCTCAGTCCAGACAAGCTAGTATGTGCAGAGGAGAGCCATGCATAGCTCGCAGAACTGGTGGGCCACTGAGATTAATGAGAATAGATCCAGTCTATTGTCTACCTCTGAACTCTTTGTATACTTATCCTTCACAAAATGGCATTGAGCTGCTGAAGACAAGTACACTTGTCCATTCAGTGATGCTTCCTTCCTACCACCAGAAGCTGCTCTAACCCTACTAGTGTCCAACAGCATATTTCCAGGTCTTACCACCCCACACATCTAATCCCTCCCAACTGCTGAACTCACTCACCTGCAAAGCTTACACCTGCACGCACACCACCCACACAACCAGATAAATTCCAACCCTACAATCTCCACCTGGTAACTCTCCTACAAATCACCAGGCTCCAACTTACAACCTTCCCTCATTCTTCCCAAAGGGTTAGATCCCAAACCCATTCTAGTCAGTGGAAAATCTTTCATTAATTTCAGTGAGTTTTGAGTGAGACCCAACAAGAACTTGGTATTGACAGCATCACAGCACTTAGACCTTGTCTACACACACAAGTTGTACCATATTAACTCTACTCATATAGTTAAAGTTATATGACCCACCTAGTATGGACATAGTTATGTCGATATTAAAGTGCTATCTGGAAGGGAGATAAGTTGATAGGTGTAAGTGCATCCCCATGAGAGGGTGTATTAGAAAAAGTATTTAATAAAAACACCCCTTAGCAAAATAGTTATACCAGTAGAAAATTTGGTGTGTTGACTAGGCCTTGGAGAACATTTTGAGCTGCCAATCAGGGGAAGACTTTATGGTTGGAAAGGTTAAATTAGTTTACTTTGGGGTTGACTGGGCTCTGCCCACCATCAGCGTGAAGTGTCCTGCTACCAAGCTCTGGATTGCTCCGTCTTCCTTTGTTCACTTTTTGTGGTTTGATTATTTTCTGGTTATCACTGTGAGCCTGATTTTATGTTCAGAAAAGAATGAGCAAAATATTCAAACTAAATACACAGGGAACGAATGGTTCCTCCAAATGACTCTGCAACATCCACCTCCAACGAATGCCTCTCTTACAGCAAAATCCAATATTTTGGTGTATGCCCATCGCTCTTCCATAGTGTAGTTGTGGTCATGCTGCCCAAAGCAGATTGGAAATATGATGGCGTTGCTGTAACAGGAGAGAATACTTACCAGGTGCAAGCAGCAAAGAGTTCACATATGCTGGGTCAGATTCTGATCTGACCTCATTGTAAATCAGGAGCAACACCACAGCAATCAATAGAGTGTAACCTTTCTGCCAGGTGTTATCCTCCGCAGCAAGAGCCAGAGGTTCCTCTTAAAACTAAATGCACAACACTGGCTTGAGCACCCACCCAGAATCTCTGGGATTGCTAAATAGCCACCCTGGGCAGTCTTACTAGGCAATACTTCCCCTGTGAGTCTGTGTATGATACCAGGAAAACTGCTAGGGAAAGGGAACACAACATCAGTGTGGGACAATACAGCTACAAAATATCTACACCAATGATAAATAAAACCCTCACCCCACAGTAACATTGCCAGGAGACAATTATCTTGGTTTCCTACCCATGGATATGAATGCCCAGTAGGCAAGTGTCCCTATACCACATCACTTCACCCTTCCCATCTGCTAAACTCCATTCACAGTTTGGTGTCAGTGGGCAGCATAGAGGTCCATCTCTAATCCCTGCTCCTCTCCTAATGTTCCTCCATCTAGCACAGGCATGCACAACTCGGAAAGCAGCGAGGGCCATATTATTGCAAAAAACCCAGCTGCGGGCCAAAAAGCCCCGCCCTTTCCCCGCCCCATCCACTTCCCCCTAACACAGACCCCTCCCCCCCCCCGCCACTTGTCTTGCCCACACCTACTCACCCCCCGCGGGCCGCACAGTGAGCCTATGCGGGCCCCACGTGGCCCCTAGGCCGCATGTTGTGCAGGCCTGATCTAGCATAACTAGAGTGATTTCAGCTTTCTTTATTGGCTGGGTAGGGGAGACCTCCCTGGAGTTCATGCAGTTCTACTTCTGTCCTCTACAGCTTCAGCAAACAGCCCTCGCTACACTGCACCTCGCCAAGAACCCCCTCTGCATGTCATCTCATCGGATCTGTTCACTAACAGATATGATCAGAGAGCTCCTTCCCTCCAGAGCTTCAAGGCCAAGGGCTAACGGAGTAATGCTGATTTCAAGCTGGTGTAAGTGAGATCAGAATCAAATCCATTGTATTTACACTTGGTAGATTTTAACATCTGCAGTGGGGATGGGAGGAACTGGTTAAATGAGGCTTTTTGGGTGCAAATTTAAAAACTCAAATCTATCGGGGGGTGGGAAGGAAGAGGAAAGTGCTTCCATTGTGAAAGTTTTTTCTTGTAATAGCACAAAACAAAAACTAATTAGGTCAGTTCACCTAGAAGTGTAGTTGTAATTTGCTAGCAGCTCAGGCATTAAAGCAGAAAGATGAGTTTATTGTGCTGAATGGAAGCATGCTGCTGGAATAACCCTGCAGAGCAGAAGTACATTGCTGCCAAAACAATATTATCTTGTTGAGTGCCAGAGACATACATGTACACTGGATTCTCTGTGCTCTTTCTCCACCCTTTGGGATAAAACAAATTCTGAGAGCTACGAGTCAACAGGCCAATGGCAGCTGTTGTGTCTGCTCATTTCTCTGGGCTAAATGAGGGCTCATAATTAATACTATAAATTCTTTGACCAAAACTGATTAGCAGTCAAACCATCCAAAATGACAAGCGGATTTGTCTGCTCAGGGGGTTTATATAAAGCAGTGGTCGCCAACCTTTCGGACCTCACGGACCACTAAACTCACAATTTTGAATCCCGCGGACCACTAACATGAATTTTTTTAAAAAGGTACAAACTTCTATAAAATAATCATAATTCCATTTTATTAATATGAAATGCACTTGTTTAATTATAACAAAATTATTAAAGCTTGTTTAATTATAACAAAATTATTGGTGTGATATTTGTTGCTGCTTGTTTGAAATAAGTGTATGGATTCTTGGCTCCAATGACGTCACTGCAACACGGAGAGCCGTTCGTATTTCAAGCCAACAGCGGTACTTGTTTTTGATTGCCGTAACAGATGAGAATGTCTTTTCACACAAATAGGTTGTTGCAAATGGAATCAAAATTTTGATGGCTGTTTCACTCAGCACTGGGTACTCACTTTTTACGGAGAGCCAAAAATGATGTGTTGATGAGGACGAGTGGAATTTAGCTTTGAGACTGTCGTCGGATGATAGATCGATTAGGCTTTCTTTTTCTTTCATGCTCAAATTGCTATCTTCAATTTTCACCAAAAATGGATCCATTACCCACATATTGCCATGTCTGGGGTCCTCTTCCTTTGGGTAATAACGGCCAAAAGATTCTGTGAGCGACCATAAGTGCTGTTGAACAATGGTTATTACTTGTCGGTTGACATCCTCCTCTTTCATATACTCATCAAGATTCGGGAACATTTGCAGATCTTCTTCAGCCAACCGCGTTTGCCACAGCAATATTTTCTTTTGAAATGCATCCATTTTACCTCGCAGTGTGAACACGTCTGTAAGCTGTCCCTGCAAGGACATGTTTAGCTCGTTTAACAGTGAAAAAATATCTGCCAGGTATGCAAGCTTGGCTAGCCAATCAGTGTCGGACAAGAGATCTTGGAATTTCGAATTATTTTGCTGCTGGAAGAATAACTTGACTTCTTGGTGCAGGTCGAACAATCTGATTAGTATTTTGCCCCTCGATAGCCATCTCACCTCAGCGTGAAGAAGAAGATGAGTATATTGAGAGCCCATTACTTCACAAAGGGCCTCAAATATTCAAGAATTGAGCGCTTTGTGCCGAATTTCATTTACAATTTTAATTACATCAGAGAGTACTTTGTGCAGTTCTGGAGACATTCTTTTCGCCGCAAGTTGCTCACGATGTATAATACAATGAGTAAACAAGATGTCTGGGTGTCCAACATCTTTCACTTTTGTAACAACTCCTGAACGATGCTCAGTCATGCTTGCGGCACCGTCTGTGCATATCCCAACACATTTCTTCCATTCAATACTGTGTCTCAGGAAATAACCATTAAGTGCATTGAAAATCTCAGATCGGGTTGTTCTACCCGGCAAGTTGAGCAAACAGAGGAGTTCTTCCTTTAGCTCTCCTTGACACTCAAACCTCACAAAACAAAGGAGAACTGCCTTGTTAGTTATGTCTGTTGATTCGTCGAGTTGAATTGAGTAAAACGTTGAATTTTGAATCACTTGATTTTCAATATCTTCGGCCATGTCTTCAATTATGCGCTTCACAGTGTTAGCGGACATAGGAATTATTTTCAGTTTCTGGACAGCCTGTTTTCCCAAAACCTCTTCACAGACTTTTAACAAGCAAGGCTTAATTAATTCTTCTCCAATCGTATACGGCTTTCTACTTTTCGCGATTTGAAGTGCTATCAAATAAGAAGCCTTTACTAGGGACTTATCTTCCTAAAAATTGCAAATAATGTCCAAATTTCTCCAGGGACCACCAAAATTTTCTCGCAGACCACCAGTGGTCCACGGACCACTGGTTGGCGACCGCTGATATAAAGGGCTATGGAGCCTCTCACCTCTAGGTTACTGATCTGATAGCGACTGAAATTTGGTCTCAACGTGCAGCTCTGAAGCTGCCTATGTGAACTGGCAGTCTCAGGCTGGTTCCTATATCCTCAAAACCACCACCACAATGGCACTGCTTGACTGGCAGGAAATCCCAGCAGAGACGCTAAGGGCTTGAATGTGGATGGATGGATGGATTTTCTTTATTCGTCCTAGAGATGGGCTTTCCTGATCAGAGTGGAGACAAATTGGCAATACCCCCCAGCTTTGTGTCATCCCCAGACTTTATTAGCACATTCCCACTTTTGTATTACCATGCTTAGGTCAGTAATAAAAACATTAAATAAAATTGGCCCCAAAACCGATCCCTGAGGAACTCTATTAGTAACCTCTCTCCAGCCTGACAGTTCACCTTTCAGAATGACCCTCTGTTGTCTCCCCTTTAACTAGTTCCTTATTCACCTTTTAATTTTCATATTGATCCCCATCTTTTCCAATTTAACTAATAATTCTCCATGTGGTACCATATCAAAGGCCTTACTGAAATCTAGATAAATTAGATCCACTCTATTTCCTTTGTTTAAAAAAAGCTGTTACTTTCTCAAAGAAGGAGAAAAACAAACCAATGTGTGCAACTGTAGATGGACACAAATCTGACATCAGGAATCATAACATTCAAAAACCAGGAGAACACTTCAATCTTCCTGGACATTCCATTAAAGATTTGATGGTTTCAGTTTTGAAACAGAAAAACTTCCAAAACAGACTGCAACGAGAAACTGGAAATAATTTTCAAATTGGATACAATAAACCAAGGTCTTAATAGCAGTTCAGATTGGTTCTCTCATTACAGTAATTAATTGCATTTCCTGAGTTACTGACAACAGATCTCCATTTCAAAAGGTGTATCTTCCTCCTAGTGATAATGGACCATCTACATTTAACAGCCCTCTTAGAATTGGTATGCAATTTTTTTGCTTTCTTTTCTTTTTCTTTCTGTGTGTATAAATGCATTTTACTTCTGTTCCATTCTATGCATCCGATGAAGTGAGCTATAGCCCACGAAAGCTTATGCTGAAATAAACTAGTTAGTCTCTAAGGTGCTACAAGTATTCCTCGCTTTCTTTACAGATACAGACTAACACGGCTGCTATTCTTGAACCTGTAGATGACTGTTTCCATATCAGAAAATGTGTTTGGGGCTAATTGTGCATTTTAAACGTGGGAACTTGCAAGCCCTTTTGTATGTTTAGGGCCTGATTCAAAGTCTGCTGAAGTCAATAAGAGTCTTTCTATTGACATCCATGGATTTGGATTGGGCCTTTATTTATGAATATTATATTCACAGCAGTACTCCTGGAAAGCAAAAGCATCATGAATAAATGTTTTGCAAGAATATTCACACCTCCTTTTAATTCTCGCCAAATAGATTAATCCAACAGACACAGCTGTTGGCAGACAACTGATGAACAGAACAAGAGACTTTTTCTGGTAATAAAGTTTAGGGAAGAGAAATGACACCATGTGACACAGGGAACAAATAGTGAATGACAAGTAGCAAATATTTAGAACAGACAGTTGATAAACAACACGGTAAATTTATTCATACAAACTATTCATCAAACCATTGAGACTAAGAATCAAATTAAGGGGCAGGTGGGCCAGAAGACAGGGCACTGGAGGGCAACTTTAGGGCACCAAGTGCTATTCTTGGCTCTACTAAATGACTCCCTGTGTGAGATTTGCTGGCTGTGGCTATGGAAGCTCGGTAGCGCAAGGGACATCTCTTCCCATGTCTAGCACAATGAAGCCTCTAGGTCAGTAGTCCTCAAACTTTTGAGGGTCACGCCCCACCTTGCTCTTGTCTGCGCCCCAGACCCCCAGCAGCCAAGGCCTGGAATGTTGCCATGGCTCGGGGGTAGAGGGGGATGCGGACACAGGAAGGGGTCCGAGACTGGGGTCACAGCCAGCAGCTGAGGCTAGCGCTGGGCTAAGAGCATAGCCATGCCAAGGCTGGGGATGGGGATGGGCATGGGGACAGAGCCAGGGACGTGGATGGGGGCAGGGAGCTGGTGGCACACTCTCCCCAGCCCTCTTTGTCCCAGCCCCATCGCAACCCCCCCACACACACACATATTCCTCTGTGCCCCCCTAGGCGGGCATGCCCCACACTTTGGGTCTCTACTCTAGAAGCTACTGTAATACAAAATAATAAATTGATAAAAGCCACAGCCTTTGTGGAAGAGTTACAAAAAAACTGCATTTTTCAGCTAGATTAATTCCAACTAATTATTCTAACCAGCTCTGAGTGCCCTGCAAGAGCAAACCGGGGTGTGCAATCTGGCACTCAGGGCCAACCCTGCAACAGGAAAACGACGTGTCCACATGATGGATTTGAAAATAAATTGGTAAGAAAACAGATCTGACCTTCTGATTATATAATACAGATAGCTAAACAATGCTTATAAATGGGAAAATATGAAAAATTCTTTGACAGCCTTTGAATGCAGACGGCACTGCGTTAGTGAAAATGTAATAAACTCTGATATTAAGCGTGCATCTTCCTCAAACAATGAAACAAGCTGAGACTGCTGCCTGTCTGCAGCGCATAGTGCTTGCACAGACACAAGTAAAAAAGCAATACTGTCTGGGCTTCAAGATCAATCTCTGCTATTCGGATACACACAAAATGATCTAAATCCTCCCCCGCAATTGATGGGCACCAGGACAGCCTGTTCAGTTGATCATGACAGAGAAATGGAATGGTTAGGCTGATGTACTCAGTACATAGAACAAGAAATAGCAGGTTTGTCAGGGCTTCAGCTAAACATTGCTTCTCTTTCCTCAGAATGCAAAAAAGCAACACTGTGTAGGTGGTAGTGTGGGAAGACAAATGCTGGAAGAGAATTGAGACTGTGAGAATATACTGCAGGCCGTTGAGCCATAATGAGCTGACACTTGCTTTGCTTATAGGAATGTGAGGGGTGGGAAGAGCAAATAAACGTGGCTAATGACTGAAAACTGGATTGTCATCCTGAACCCCAGCCCTGTTAGTGGTAAAATGCAGCTGCATTCCTCTCAGAAGTAGGGCAGCAACCTGAATGTGACTTTCATAGGAACGGATAGCAAAAGAGAAGTCTAGGAGAAAAGAAGGAAGTTGCAGGGAGAGAAGGGAAATACTCTCAACAATTCAGAAAAGCAGCAGGAGATTTGGACAATAAAAAGGAAAAAACAGGGCAAGAGATGTTAGAAAAATGAGCCAATGTGTGTATTGCTTATCAGGCATGAAAAATACAGAATGTGCAATGCGGAAGAAGTGTAATTTAGAGAGAGAGAGAGAGAGACTACAGACTAGATTGTGGGCCCTTTCTGTGGCAAAGGGAAGGGCTCTAAAAGCTTTATGCTAATGATATGCTGAGCAGCGTAGCACCCCAGAGGTAGTTGTGTACGGTTCCCAGAAATTAGAGCAGCCCTTCAGCCCTATTCTTGGACGGCGCCTTCTGAAACCGAGATGTGTCCTGAACCTTTCTGAGTTCTTGCTGCTGTTTGTGCAGGAGTAGTCCACGGGCTGCCATTGCTGGAACGTTGTTGTATCGAGGATTTTGATTTTGGAGGCCAAAAATTATTTTCACCTTTGCAAAATGCCACCATGTCAGCTGAAAGGCGTCAGTGTCTGAGGATTTGCAGGGCTGTCCCAGGACGTGTGTATTAGGGAGCCAGCTCTGCTACAATCATCAACATTTATCATTCTCTTGAGTGGCTGAGCTCCCTCTGGGGGATGCTCACCAGGCTACTAGAACAGACCCAAACCTTGGATGGATTCCACATGTTCTTAGGCAGGCTGGGTCTGCACAGTGTTCAGTCACTGTCTCAAGCTCTGGGCTTCTAGGCAAAGTCTCAGGGTTCAGATCCTAACCAGCACCCTTTTCTCAGCGGGGACTCTGAGAAAGTTCATAAAATCAAGCTGGATTTCATAAACTCACAGAGACAGATCCCCAAAGTGTCACACCGGCCCCTTAAACAAACATGAGAAAAACATCCCTGTTGTCAGTGCAGCTCAGTTGAGGTTTATTCGGTTTTACAGCCCATAGTATTCCACTAAGATGTCGTTAAAGCAGTTCTTGACTCAGTTTCCCATGAGGAACACATGTAATTTGGACTCAAAGAGTTTTTAAGCTTCTTGAGGTAGAAACATTTACTAATCATCAGAATCTGAGCCACTGAAATGCCCAGATGCCTGAAAAATAAGCAGGAAGATGCTGTTGTGTATACATTTGCAATACTGTATACCAAAAATCTGTGGACTCCAGCTCTCTGGCTCTGATATTGGCCAGGAGGCTTCTAAAGGAGGTGAAATACCCAGATAAAGCACTTGGCTAGTTGAGCAACATTATACCAATACAGTAAACCCTCGATTTAACGGACCTCGATTTAACGGACTTCGGATGCAACGGACAAAATTTCTGAGCAAGTCTGATGCATTCCTGATCCATTTCTGGCACGCTGGCTGCCGGCTCCCGGCTGCCGCCCGGGTCACAGCAGCAGGCAGGCTGCAGAGCTGCCGCCCGGGTCCAGTCAGCAGGCAGGCTGGCTGCCAGCTGCCGCCCGGGTCCAGGCAGCGGGCGGGCTGCAGAGCTGTCGCCCCGACCCTGTGGCGGGCGGGCTGCTGCTCTGACAGCTCTTTTTTTTTATTATTATTAAATAACGGACTTTTTGATTTAATGGACACCCCCTCGCCCGAATTAGTCCGTTAAATGGAGGTTTTACTGTACAAGGAAACCTTTCATTCTGTCCTCAGGTGGTCATCAGCTCATGTCCTGAAGCATCAGGGTTGGCAGTCCTCTTCTTTTTCTCCAGGACAACGTAACGGTGCAGGTGTTCATCCAATTCATATATGTCTAATCCTATTTTAAGTCTGACTCGTTAGCCTAGTAACATTTAACGTTTCACAGGTGTTCACAGGAATAATTTATCACATTAGCACACTTTTCTTGATAATTTCTTCAGATCTCTTTAAATAACCAGCTCTTTGACACTACCAGACAGAGGCTGAGGCAGCAGCTATTTAAAAAGTAGAGGGCGGGGAGAGACAGGAAGTTGTGACATAGAAGACCCCACACAACCAGCCTCCTCTGTAGCTCGGAGAGACTCCAGTGCCTGATTCGCTCCAAATCCAGCCTCTTAAATTTTACTATTTAGATTACAGGAGCACTTGAACATAAGAATGGCCATACTGGGTCAGACCAAAGGTCCATCTAGCCCAGTATCCTGTCTTCCCAATCCTGGCCAATGCCAGGTGCTTCAGAGGGAATGAACAGAGCAGGTAATCATCAAGTGATCCATCCCCTGTCGTCCATTCCCAGCTTCTTGGCAGTCATAGCTGAGATCTGAGCCCCGTTGTGCAAAGCACTGTACAGACACGTAGTCAGGGAGTGTCCCTATCCCAAAGAGCTTATGATCTAAATAGACAAAGGCAAAGTGTGGGAGGAGGAGAGAAGGATGGGAGGGGGTGTGAAGTGAGTTGCTGAAGCTAACACAGCGGGTCAATGGCCACACAGGGAATGGAGCTCAGCTCTCTCAGTCTCATCCCCAACCTGCTACATCATACTGTCTCCCCAAAGTCACTTCATTCAGAACGAACAGATCTAAACTGAGCAGCTTCAGATCACTCTATTTCAGTGGTTCCCAAACTGGGGGTTGTGAATCCGTGGGGGTCCATGAAATGTTACAGGGGGTTCTCAGGAAAAAATTCCCTAATAGCAGGCAGAGCTGTCCCTAGGGACCCCAGGCAGCACTGGGCCAGCCGCCCAGAGCCCCTGGACTTCCAAGAGCTAAGCAGATCAAAGCAAGCATAACTATCACACTGAGGAGATTTAAACTTTAAGACTCATAAGAAATGGAAAGGGAGGTAGATTTATTTTTGCTATTTTTAAAATTAAATAGGCAGCCAGTATTGTTTTTTAAATGATTATGAAGAACAAGTGTAAGCTTTGTTGTAACGTGCATTGTTTGCTTGGACTGCTCAAGACCTGAATGCTTGCATAGGAGGAACTCTTTGAGTTGGCTTCTTAAATCCCTTCCTGCTGTTTCACATCTGATACTCCTTGGAGAAACATAGGAGCTTTGTCTTATAAGGGGCTTATTCAAAATGATACAAGCTATGAAAGTGAAATCTTGGAAGAGTGTTGTCATTTTCAGAATGTAATAGAAATTCTGTAATGATTAATAATAATTAATGATAAATAGTGCATAATCATGTCATAAAACAATGTTTATATTTCCAAGATCATTGCTTTTCTAATTTAAATATTCATTTTTAGGAGGGTCTCACAAGACTTGACATTTTAGTGAAAGGGGTTCACAGGTTGTTAAAGATTGGTAACCACTGCTCTATTTCAGGGGTCTCAAACTCAAATCACCATGAGAGCCACATGAGACTAGTACATTGGTCCAAGGGCCGCATCACTGACAGCTTTTCACATAAAGGTACAAAAGCACCCCCCCTCCGCCGCTGTCCCCAGCCCTGCCCCCAGTCCACCCCTTCCATGAGGCCCCACCCCTGCCCCGCCTCTTCCCACCCCCATTCCAACCCCTTTCCCAAAGTCCCCACCCCAACTCTACCCCTTCCCTGCCCCTATTCCAAACCTTCCCCAAATCCCCACCTCCTCCCTTGAGCATGCAACTCATTGCTCCTCCCCCTCCCTCCTGGAAAACACTAAACTGTTTGGCGGTGGGAAGCGCCTGGAGGTAGGCAGAGGAGCAGTGATGTGGTATGCTGGAGGAGAGGGGGGCAGCGAGTGAGGGGAGCTTGTCAGACACAGGAAATAATCACAGGGTGGGGGCACGGGGAGCTTGGCGGGCTGCAGCAAATAACTCTGCAGGTCACATAGGACCCGCGGGCCGCATATCTGAGCCCCCTGCTCTATTTTGTCATGACAAAATTCCATGTCATGCCCAGCTTCATCAGGATGTTTCTAGGATTGTGCAATGGAAACAAACATCATTGTTTTCCATTTCTATGGCCAGATCCTCACCTTGTGGAAATCTGCATAGATTCAAGGAGCGGATCTGGCTCCTAGTTTCTCTCCTTTCCTGTCCCATGATATTTCTGTCTGAGTGTATCAGCCACATACACCAGCATTCAGTCACTGTTTTGTAAAAAGGGTAGTTTAGTCCTAAGTATTCAAACAGTAGAATTTCTGAACAACCTGCACAGGGATGACTTTGATGCTATTTTCCTTACTGGCTATAACATGGGGGAAAATTACAGCCTTGAAAGTGTCTTGGCTAAATAATAAAGAGATTGCATTTTCTAGCAGCGCTGGCTATTATCAGCCAAATAACACCTTCCCCATTACTTTTAAAGACAACAGGCATGTATTACAGAGGTAATGAACAGCTTACCCATAGTCTTTTCCCTGTTAGCTTGTCTCCGGTACCTTTTTCATTTCAACGTTAACAATTTATTCTTTCCTCCTTTTCCCCTCCCCCAAGTGCTTAGCGTCAATTGGGATGCTTGTAGGAACGACTGATAGTGCTGAAGAACGAAGGGCTATATGCGCGTGTCTGACTGTGTGCGCGCACGGGTGAGTGTGCATGCGTTTAGACCGCCTGCAGCGTGACTCAAGTTTCCATTCTCCAGCCAGAGGGGATCGTGCCACACAATGCACGTGGGCTGGAGATCCGTGCCCTTTGTCACAAGAAATGAACGGAATGATAATCTGATCGGATGGAAGTCGCACTCGCTCGGATGCTCACAAAAACTTTAAAACAAATGACGCAAATCTGGGGAGACAAGACACCCACAAACGCAAAAGGCCAAAAGCAACCGCCCACTAGAAACAAGGATAGAGGAAAAAAAGATTCAATTTCTGATACTGAGGCACAGAGTCAGAGCAAGAGGAAAATAAGAGCGGAGCAGTAAGAGGCATTAAAGGAGCAGGAACAAGGAGGCTTGACAGTGCTTGCAGGCTGGATGTTTAAAACTGCAACTCTCCATCCTTCTTGCACTATCAAGGGGATGAGGAAGGTGGGGGTCAGGTTTACTCCTTTTTGGAGCAGAATGGAATGCCCAGGTCTAGGCCAGGTTGTTTTTAATTAATTAACCCCTGAAATGCCAAATGGAAATGCAGAAAGCCACTTAAAATGGAAGGATTAAGGGCCAGATTTGTAAAGGTATTTAGGTGTCTAATGAAGCACATAGGGGGCATTTTCAAAAGCTCCTGGGTACAGAACTCCTACTGCTTTCAATAGGAAACAGTGGGATTTTCAAAATCCCACGAGTTGCCTACCTGCATCATTAGATGACTAAATACCTTTAAAAGTCCGGCTCCGAGTGACTCACCCAAGGTCACAGGAAGTCTGTGGCAGCTCTAGGAATGGAACCCAAGTTTCCTGGGTGTTTGTATAATGCCTTAGCCACAAGACTAACTTCCTACCTGGTGTGATTTGGAGGGGAGGGGAATGTTTTCTCTCTGACCCCAGAGAACCCCAAAAAATTCTTATAGCCAATTTCAAACTTGAACAGTGTGAAGGGAGAAGTCGGAGAAGGGTAGCCATTAAACAAAGACAAAAAACAATTGCTTAGAATTCTGCCTGTGGAGAGAGACTGGGGTCTCTGCAGGTGGGAAATTCTAAATTATGCAAGAAGTCAGGGAAATCCAAGGAGGGACTCAAACACCTGTGTGCCAAGGCTGTTTCTTAACACACTCAGATCACGCCCTGGTTCCATTGAACATGCCAGCTTGCACTAAACTGTGATCTTGACAGCACAAAACCAAACATTTGATTCCTGCAAGTCTTCAAGGTAATGTGGAGCAAAGGCCAAAAACCTGTTGTCTACAGGGAAAGCCAGTGGAGTTGGCTTCTTTCCATGCTGTTGCTCTTTGCGCTCATAGCTTTGCTGAGGTTAGATGGAAAGGATCACCTGTCCTGCTTGTGGTGTCCTGCTTGTAGAAAGGGAACGGAGTGGACAAAAGGGAAAACTCTGCTCACAAACACCACAGCATCAGGAAAGGGGCCACGTGGTCTAGTGAGCAGGTCACTGGACTGGGATTCAGAAGGCCTGGCTTCTTCCAGTTATGCCACAGACTCATCTGTAGATATAACCTTACAGGTCATTTCACCTCTCATTAATTTAGATTGCAAGCACTTTGGAGAAGGAACCATCTCTTACTATGTGGTTATATAGCACCTAGCCCAAATAGGGCATCCATGCACTACCATAATCTAGGTAAAAGTAATAATAAGGAAAACTTGCCTACTCTCCCAACCACAAAATTCTGTTGCCTCTGAAGAATCAGGGCAAAAGAGAAATGAAAAGCTAAACTGGAAGAAAGTCAGTGCCAGACAAAGGCAGTGCAACCTCGGAACACCACATTCAGGAGGGGCTCACGTACTGACTCATACCTGGGTTGAAACAAATGCTGACCTGTATCTCACTAAAGGGAAACCTGTGCTCAGATCTCTCTGCATCCCTTGCGCCCACAAAAGCAAATCAACAAACTATTGTACTTAGAAAGGTAAGGGAGAGGTCTGGCCTTCCCACACTGCATGTTGTACATTTAATTAACCATCTTGGCTCAGCAGGAACGTTCTCAGTAAAGTAAAGTTAGCGTACAACACACTAACCATCCTGCACCATGTACTTTTGTTTCCTACTCTGGCTATAGTTTATCTCTGACGTATTCTGCAGTAGCTTCAGGGTTTCCTCACAGGCTCCTGTCTGCAGACAGCCGGCATTGCTCAGCGTTAGGTGCTTTGCCACTCCACTGCACCAAGTTAGATGAACTGTATTTCTTCCTCTTGTAGGTTAACCAGGGGGTACCCAAAATATGGAATTAGTCACAATTATGGCCCTTTTCAACTCTAATCTTATTTCCATGGATACAGCTAAATGCAAACATTCTGGCTCCCGGTCCAGATTTACTCACAGGTGCAGATTTTTATGCGTCGAGTTCGGTGGGATTTAATTTCCCAACAGATGCTGTTTACGAAAAGCTGGTGTGGGGTTATGCTTTTGCAATGCTGCTTCTGATTTTCTGATAATTACTTTTTATGATCTAATTTTTATTTAACAGCCTGTTACCCAAACTCTGGGTACATGTGTTATAGGGAATACATTCTAAAGAAACACTCATTCTCCGATAACATGAAGAATATGTCTCTCCCTTCCCCCCCCCCCTTTTGACACCTGCCTTCTTTCTGCAGAGGCATATAAAGAAACCAAACCCATTACCAAAAATCCTCTTTCTGCTAAGAGGTTGCCTTTCGTGACCAAATGCCAACAGGTATTAATTACCCTTTGATTGGCCAAATGATCGGTATTGACTAATCACTCAACAACAACAAGAGTAGACCAGAAACCATAAGATCATACCGTCCACAAACATTACATTTTTTAAAAATTGGGGGGGGGGTTTGGCTTTGTTTTCTAACAGTCATGCTTCTCTACTTTCCCTAACAGGCCGATTCTAAACATTCTCCAGCTCCCTGGCATTACATCAACCTACACACGCAAAATAACTGATCAGAAAGAGTGAGAAGCTTGTGTAACTGACCAACATTTCATTTGTATCGATCCAGCTCATCAGGAGCTCATTGAGAAGAATGTAGAAAGTGAAGCTACCATTAAGACAAGGTGAATTTTTTGCCTGGTCTTAACAGGGGAAACTCCCATCAAAGTTTTGGGGACACTTTCTGCTACTTGTTTTTCTTCCTGTGCCTCTATCCTTCCATTCCCTTGGTAAATTACACTATTTACTATCATCCATCAAACATCCAGTTGATGCAAGTTCCACCATTTTGTGCCCATTTACACCCACTCCCAAACTAACACACACCTGTCATAAGAGGAACAGGTCCTGGTCTTGAAAGCATTCAGCATCAAATCTCTCTCTCTCTCTCTCTCTCTCTCTCTCTCACACACACACACACACACACACACACACACACACACACACACACACACACACAATCAAACATCCCTTCAACATCAAGAGCACATGGACATAGGATCTTCTGCTGGAGAGTTTGAGGAAAGGTTTGTCTTACTGCAGTCCTCGAAGAGGATAAACAAGTCTACTGATTACCTGCTCCATCACTTGTTGAAGATTTACCCTTTGAGCGAAATGGCAAAGCATAATTAAAGGATTATGCTTCCTCTTCCAGGGGCCACTTTTCAGGCTGGTAAATCAACCTGCAGGTAGATCTTATACCCAAGTTCAATGACAAGGACACACTTACAATGAACCATTCCGTCACCCAAAGGAGGGCAGGAGCTTGCAACTAAAAGCATCAAAGACGAGGCAGAAATATCACACAAGGGATACAAAAAATATAAACTAAAAAATTACCTGGTAACAGCCACATACCAGAAAGGTCAGGATACATGCACGTGATAAAGCACAACTACATAAACAGAACTAAAGTGATTCAAGCTCACTTCTGTCTCTCAACCAGACTGCACGGCAATTGCATTATTTTACATCTGCAAAATGTAGTCCAAAGGAACATATAGTTGCTATGCAGTTAAACAGCAAGTATGAGAATGGCCCATTTTAAAATCAACTCCTGATCCCTATGTCCTGTACCAGCTACTGAAAATGAACACCATGGCAATGCAAACATCACAGCATTGTGTCCCATCAGCTAACCTGGCACTGAATGGGATATAAAAAGTCTTAGATAAATCAGTGTGAATACCACTAAAATGGTTATTTTCATGCAATTTCTAAAGCATTATTTGGACAAGATGTTCCAATAGAGTGCACACACAGGAAACAGAAATGGTACAGAACTAGGAAGAGACAGGAAGAAAACAGCAGAGTGGTGAAAGCTACATTCTCATTGTACAGGGAGAAAAAGGGAAGAAAAAAATAAGGCAGATAGAGGTGAAGATACCACACAGAGAGAGATCAAAATGGCTATAAAACCAGAAAGAAGCAGAAGAAAAGGGATAATCAAAATCAAAGTGAGAAAGAAAAAGAGACAAATGGAGAAGTGAAATGAATCCAGAATATAGAAATGAAAGATTAAATGAATCAGACAGAGAGAGAACGAACGAACACAGAACGGGGAAGCAGGGAGGTGCTGCGACACACTACAGTTTAGTCTCCTATGGACTGGAATACTTTAGTTTCATCCAAGTTATTGGGCTCAGTGCAGGGGTATCTGGGTGAAATGGACTAGCCAGTGTTTTACAGAAGATTAGATAAGACGATCTAAAGGTCCCTTCTGACCTTAAATTCTATGAAGTCGTGTGTCACTAGTTTGTCTTCCAAGTGCATGGCATTTCTGGCTAGTTGCAAGCTGTATCCAGTTGTACATACATGTTAGTCATTGGTTCTTCTTTAAAGCTGCTCTCACATCATCCTGTTAGTTTCTTTAGGCTGTGCGGCAATCATAATTATTTCCTCTGAATCATCCTCTTCCCCCACTCCCTCCTCTCACCATCACAGAGAAGGTCTGATTCTCCTGCTATACTTCTGGGATCTTCTGTCAAGAGTACACACTCTTAGCAATTTTCTTCCACTCTCTTTGCACTGCCAGCAGGGAGCTTGTAGTACTTCCTGAGGGCTGGAGAATGGAAGGAAAGCTTGTATTCATGTTTACCATTAGACTATGGTGACCCCATCAACCTAAAAGCTCTGTTACTAGAGGAGACATCAGTTATCCAGCTTCTATCACATCATTCTTACTGCTTCCCTGTTCAGGTTTCTCAGATGACAGCATCCCTGGGATTCCTAGCTAAGGTCGGGTGATCTCTCTAAAACAACTCCAGAAATGCCAGCTTATCATATTTTCCATCCTAGTCACCGAATGACAGGTTTACCTATTGTCCTCCTGAACTAGAGATACAACTGTAAAGCTATCCCTATACATTACTACTTGAGCAGACATTCCGCTCTTTGCAGCGTGCCCTTAGGCTCACCGTGTGAGATTACAGTGAGCCAAAATAGACAGCAGAGTACTTTGGATATCACTTGCCTAGTGAGTGGCTGTGGAAAATTGATGAAGACAGCACAGTCCTTCAGGGATGGCCTTCTACATGACTGCTGCCACTGTGAGCAGATGACACAGCACATCACTGAAAGCTGCCCCATCTCTCTAGACCTTTGCAGACTAGGCATGCTTAATGCAGCCTGAAAAGGAGGCTGTTACATGGCTTCCTGACCAGGATCAGTGTGAGAAATACAAGAGTAAGCAAAGCCGTGACTGTCTATCCTTTCAAGAGCACATATCTTCAGGTTGGATGCCCTTCAGGAACTGCTCTGTATCAGCTTGGACTAGTTCATCTGTTTAAACTGCTGATCTGAATTGGAGACTAGGACATGACTATTGTCTTCAGGAAGCGACAGGCGCTGCAGTTCTCCAACTCCTTGAATTATTTCAAATGATTTGGTGGCATCTGTGCCCAGTACAAATCATGATACAGGAGATCCCCTCAGAAAAATCTGACCTAGCTTCTTCGTATTTTATTATACACTTATACGTCTGCAGAATGTCCTTTGGAGAGGGCATGACCTGTATTAGGAAGATCTCCATGTCTAATCCCCATGCTCCCAGGGCTCTTTGTGTTTGATCCGGAGTCTGCCTCAGCAGTGCTGAAAGGGATGCATTTCTATGAGGAAAAGGAAGTTTACACCTGGTGCAGAAAATAAGCCTGGTGCATGAAAATAGCTCCTATCTCACAAGGCCTTTTTTGTTGTTATTGTTGCGCACTAACGGATCTTCTGACACTCCATCATGGGGTTAAGGATGGGCAGAACAGTACCTTAAAAAGATTAAAGTGCCTATATTCTTAGCATCATCTACAAACCTAACCCTTTTAAAGTCTGAGGAGTAAATCCACTCACTCACCCCTGTTGCCAACAGATTGCAGAGTCTCAATTTGTTCCTCACATCCCTCCAAGGATATGTCTACCCTGCTTCTGGGAGCGAGCTTCCTAGCCTGGGTCAACAGACTTGTGCTAGCGGGGCTTGAACTAGCGGGCTAAAAATAGCTGCATAGATGTTGTTTTCGTGTTGTGACTCAGGCTGGAGCTCAGGCTCTCAAGCCCAACGTCTACACAGCTATTCCCAGCTCTCTCCCTGTGATTCCTCATGAAATGTCTTGACCATTCATGGCCTTTAAAAGATCCCCTGGCATTCTTCCCAGGAATTATATGGTTGGACACAGTGTTCTTCCACCTTTCCTAAAATGATGTGCACTGTCAAATATATGCTGTGTTCTATCCCAGAAAAGGCTAATTTCAAACAACCCATAATATTTATTGCATGTGAAATACCCTGGGATCCTTCTGCATGGACAGCAGTACTGACTCAAAATACAGTCCAGGAGTCTGATCTCTCAAAGATACAAAAATACAGCTAAGTGCCTAGTGGGATTTTCAAAAGCACATAAGAAAATTAGGTGCCTAACTCCCATTAATTTCAATCAGGAATTAGGTACCTAACCTTCTTTGGCACTTCTGAAAATCCCACTAAGCAATGAACTGCAGTTTTAGGCACCTAAATGGATTTGAAAATCTGGCCCCAGATCTTCAGACTGAGGCATCATAGCTCAGCAGAAGTCAAAGGGGCATCAAGCCTGGCAAGTGAAGTATAAAAGTGTATTAGGAAGGCCAAAAAAGAATGTGAAGAACAGCTAGCCAAAGACTCAAAAAGTAACAACAACAAAATTCTTTACATACTGTACTTCAGAAGGAGGAAGCCTGTTGAATAACCAGTGGGGCCACTGGACGATTGAGATGCTAAAAGAGGACTCAAGGATGACAAGGCCATTTGCAGAGAAACGAAATGAAATTTTTTTGCATCAGTCTTTGTGGCTGAGGATGTGAAGGAGATTCCTAAACCTGAGTCATTCTTTTTAGGAGACAAATCTGAAGAACTGTCCCAGATTGAGGTGTCCTTAGAGGAGGTTTTGGAACAAATTGATAAACTAAACAATAATGGTCCAATCTGGATACCACAAAAGTCTAAATTTAGGGATGAATTTTTATCCCAATCCTGGTCCACATTGAGATTTCTAACATCTGGAACAAAATGGCAGAAATCTCATGAGAATTATATTTCCCCTTCCCCCCATCCTCCCACTTCCAGCACCTTCCTTCCCACTGGGCCTCAACTCAGCACTGCAGTGTTCACCCACCTACTATTATCCCTACAGGGGCTTATGTGATGTGTAGTTTCAAGGCGTGGTATGAGCAGTGGGCTCATCCTACTGTACTGTGGGAGGTAGGATGAAGGAGTGGAAGAGGGATTTTTGTGCCAGCTATCACTTCCTGAAAGACTCTTGGACTGGCAGGCCAGGAGAGATCTGCGGTTAGTGGGGGTGCCTGGGGCAGGAGATTTCAGGGTGTTATTAATACTAGTAGGAGCTGAAAGTCCATGCTGTTGCACAGGTGAGGCAGTAGGGCCAAGTAATCCATCATCTGTGCAATCTCCCCCATACAACCAATGGAATTGCTTCATTGCCTTAAATTCAGCTGTTGACTAAGGGTGGTGATTTGTTGAGTTGCGTCTGATATCACAATGGTCTATTAGCATGGCAAAGAGGCATGCCTTACTGTCCTACATACCACACAGGTGTAATTCGTGAAGTCAAAATGGCAGTGAACTTAGAAATTGGATGGTAACACACTGCAAATCCTAGCAATGCTTGAACCTGGTGATATTCTGATCAAAAAGAGCTTTCCGCCATGCTTGTCGCTGTTCCTATCTCTTCAACTGACCAAACAAACGTAGTTTTCAGAGTGGCACACAGGAGACAATCCTGGAATCTTATTATACAGAGGACAGTCATTTATTTGGTGCCCATCACCATGATATCTGTACATGACCCAGATGAGGCAGAGCCAAATTTCTACTTGCAAAATTGTCCCAGACACCAGAAAACGGATCTGGGGCCAGCCAACTGAACATCCCCAAGGTCTAGAGATTTGGTTACTTGGGATCCAGCTCTGAGAGTGACTTGCTGAGAAGAACAAAATTTGAATGCCAGGTCTCCACAAGCCCAGTCTGGTCCTTGATATATTCTTTCCACTTTTGACATTGTCAGTGGCTGTGAAGATTCTAGAATTGGGAACTTAGCTAGCAGATGTGAGAGGCAGAAAAAGGCTGCGCAGCTTTGTTCTCTCTGTACTGGTGAGAACAGCTTTGCAATGCTCTGAGTCTAGAGTTTAGATAAGCAATCGAAAGTTCAGATGTTTATTCATACTTTGAATTGATTGCATTACTCATTTTCTTTCCCTTGAGGGAGGAAAGGAATGAAATACAGGGGAGAGGGGGAGAATCATATGACCTGGTAAAAGATTTTTCCAAGGTTAAAAATGATTAGATCTGACTAGTCTTAATTCTTCACCTTCCACCATAAACTCTTTGAAGGAGGGCAGCCGGTGTCAGCTAGACCTTATGGACTCCACATCATGCCGTAACTAAGCAGCCATCCACTTGAATACGATTATAATTGCGGCTCCGAAGCTGCAGTCTGACGTCAGCTCTTTGGAGGAGGATGCTGATTGCTTAATGAATTTAACTGGGCAGTGTTTAGCATCCACTCAGAAAAGAAAACTTAAAATTTGCTTTTAGGGAGCTGTCAGCATCCATTATCTTCTTTCTGATGATAATTTATAGATGTCTTGCCTTTCATTTTAGTGAAAAAAACACCGAGAGGAGGACTTCTTCCAGAACTGAAACTTCAGCTGTGATTATGTGGCAAACAGAAGGTGACATATACATCTAATTACCAGGTCCATTTCCAGGAGAAAATTCATTTCCATTACATGCTCAGCATGAAATGGATACTCATGTCAATTCTTTATAGTGCCTCTATTTCTTTTGCCCAATTGTTAGTAGTTCCATCTTCAAAGCTTAGAAATGCCTTTCCCCCACTATTTAGTCCTCTCCCCCTTTGGCAGGTTCCCCCCCCCCCAAGGTTCTCAGTTAAGCTAAAATTTACAAACACAGGTTCTTGGGTTGAAGTTCTTTGTGTTAAATGACAACATTTGATAATCTTAGCCTCAATGTGCAACTGAGATCTCTTTGTGTTTCAGCACAAAGATTTCAAACATCTTTCCTTATTAAGGACACCCCACATTGTAGATCCAAGTTTATTGCAGCTGCAACACAAATTATTTTTACTGTATATTATTGAGCCACTGGAATCATGAATAGTATGTTATGAACAAAGTTATAAATGCCAAGGTGATTAATCATGCATCAAGTGATGCTCCCTGCTTGTTCTTGTATTTTTCATTTTGAGCCAGAATGAGCACCGAAATCAATGGAACTATTTGTGGAGTATGACACTACTTAAAGTAAGGGTATCAGAATCTGGCGCTTAGAGACTTGGTCCAATATCACTTCCCAAATTTGTGTTGGCACACTGAGAAAGATGCTTTTTGCACATCATTCATATCGTCTCAGTTCTCAGAATAGTGTCTGTTTTCTATCACAATCAGCCAGCTTCCCTTCCCACCTTCATCACAAACATAATGATTAATAGCCATACAGCTTGGGTCTCGATCCAAACATACTCACCATTCAGGGGTATTTGGATTCACAGCTTGGATCCCAACCTGCTTGTAGCTATTTACCATTGGTTTTGTTTTAATTGCTGAATAATTTAGTGAAAGAATTATTACAGGCGAGCCCAAACAAACCCCAAGTCCAAAGAACCCCAAAGTCTGGAAAAGTCCAAGTCTAAATCAGAGTTTAGCAGGTGGCCCCCTTTTCTACAATGATCCCAGCTGTCAGGACCCTGACAAGGGCCAAGGATCATAGGAAGGTCAAACCTGAGGCTGAGAGTAGCAGAGAAGTTCATTGTCAAATTCCAGGCTAGTATCAATATTAAGGATTAGAGCAGAGTCAGGTTTCATAGTCCATGTCAGGAGTTGAATTCCAAATCAAGCAGAGATCAAAGCCAGCATTTCAAGAGCAGGAATGGGTGTGATAGTGACAGAAGATCCACAATATTGCCTAGACACTTCCTGGACCACCCCCTGGGGATTATATAGGGCAGGAAACCAATCAGGAACCATGGAGGCAGCCGCCTGTCAGACCTCTGGAGGCAGGACTTCCTGTGGTCAGTGTCTGCAGTGGTCTTGGGTAAATTGAGTGCAAACTGCTTACAGCTGCTGCTGGGTGGCACTGTAGAAGTGTTCACCACCTGGAATCTGTACAGGGCTTGCTTTGAGACCCACTGGGCCTTACACAAATCAAACATTTGAATCCAGATTTGTATCCAAACTTGACACTATAGCCCATGTCTCATCATTGTAAAATAGACCACTTGGAGCCAACCAACTCTAAACTGTTTCAGACCAAGAAAGGAACCACATTCCAAAGTCACGGATCTCCCACTGCAAATATCTCACACCCATTTTTCTGGAGATGTCTTCGGAGACTATTCTCTTGCAGCTGAAGTTCCAAATATCAGCAGGCAGTCATCCAGTCTGGAAGGAGCAAAGGGATTAGTAAGAAAGGTAATTTCCAAGACCCAGAAGCAAGGTGCCTAACCAATGGCACCATGCCACTATTACCTGGTCTTGTACAAACACTGCTTCCAGGACAGACAGTATTTGTCAAACACCTCACAAGTGTGTTACAGATCTAGTTGTCTAAACGTTTCCAGAGTCAATTAAAAAACAAGACATGTGAGGCATTTTCAAATGGATTATTTTTCCTTTTGTGGCAGAGAGTGTAGTGCCCATGAAAGATGTTGAATTGACAGCTCTAGAAATGGACATCCAGTGGGTATACTAGGGATAAGAGACCAAGGGAGAGATTTTTTCTTTCAAAAGTGTCATTCATATATCCACCTCATCAAAGACACATCCTTTTATCTGTGATGAGCTTGATACTCTTTCTTCCCACACCCTTCCCTTGTCCATCAGGTTTCTTTGTCCTCCCCTCAATTATTCTTTTTAAACAGTCTTATAGGTTAAGAATAGTGTAGGTTTAAACATTTCTTAAGCTATTGGTTAAGTGAATAACTCTGGTGCTTCTTGGGATCAATACAGAACTGTCATCCACATGATCTGCCAGTAGTGATATGGTGATGACGCACACGGTGGTGTTTTATTATAGATCACTGAATAATTAGGTTGAGATCTCCTCTTGAGCCAAGCTCCATGTGTATAAGGGATCAAAGAGCTGTCAGGCAGCCAATTTCAGCATGGCCTCCCTGGAGAGTTTAGAACAGCCTGAGAATTAGCTAGTCCAAAAGGAACTGGACATCAGCTGGGGATTGCTTGAGTACACTGTGCTTATGCCATATGTCCTTACTCCACCACTGAATGCCTTGACAGTAAAGCTGGGTAGTGAAGCAACCAGGTAAGCTAGCTTTGCACCAGCTAAGAACTCCTTCACACAGGGGGAATTCTTAGACCCAGAGTCTTTCTGGCATCTTTGTGATGGGAGAGTAGCACAAAGGGGCCAGAACACTTGAGAGCATCTGATCCTTAGGCAGAGGTTATATTCATTCCTAGTATAACTCCCCTAAAGCCAAGGGAGTTACATGACAGGGTGCATTTGCTCCACTAACTTTTCTGAAATGATTGGTTTGCAGCAATGCTGTACCTATCCTGAGATCTTGCTATAAAAATGAATTTAAATTGCTTCACATACTACATGCCTGAGTTAGATTATATATATATATACATACCTACAAACACACACATATTCTGGAGACCAGGAGGGAGCCAACAAAATAAAGGGCTAAAATAACAAAGCTAATAAGCGTTACAGAAGCAAGCTTTGTTTTTCCTTTTGTAACGCGCAACGAAATGCATTTCTGCGGGATCTTCAAAGCATCACAGCAATTCATCTTAATTAGCAAGATTCAGGTGGTAGGCTTCGAGCACTTTGAATTTCGTGTGAGGATTAATGCACATAAATGAATTATGAAATTAAGACAAACTATAACTGTCTTTAAGATAAAATGTTCTAGCGGCACGGAGTAAGTAAAAATGGCCTGAGTGGGTGGACTCATTTCCATCACCACAACACTAATCTAATAACATAATATTCCAGGTCTGCAGAAATCTTTTCAGAGTCTCTGTATTGGGAAGTAAGTGGGTCAAGAAGTCTGTCTGATCACCCCTTCACTTCTACAGGAGCGAAGTGCCTGGCTTACTGATTTTAAGTCCCTGATTCCTTAAAATCTCATGTTGAATCTCAGTGGGGACAACTGAGCCCCAACACAGTTAATTTTGTGGGGGTTTGTCAGACTGCCTTTGAAAATCAAAATCTTATCTGTACAGTCAAGAAAACACAATGATGCTGGGGTATAAGAATCAGACAGCTAACCTAGACCCAAGATCCTCTTGATTGTTTGAGAGATCCAGCATCCTTAGCCAAAACATTCCCTTCCCTCCAATATTGCACAGTGCACCAAATGACTGCTGAGCTATGGCTCAACGACTGATGCCCTTCAAGGGGGCTGTATGTACAGTTCGGGCTCCAAGATGCTCTATAGAGGGAATTTATTTTTATGCCCCATGTGAAGCAATGAAAATACTCCTTGTGGTGTTATATCTCTAAGCCGCCACAAAGTGACAGTGTTTCAGAGACTATGGGGTGAAGTTTAGCAGTGATGCTTAGGCTGCAAGGGATTTGGACAGACTTTAAAAAATAGAATGGCCAAAGCTTACCATGCAAAATCACTTGTTCAGATAAAGACCTTGCAATAAATATATTTGCATGCACTATCTACTGTTCCTCCCCCTCCGAAGACCTGATCCTTCACCCATTGTAGTCCATGACAAAGCTCCCATTCACTTTAATGGTGTAGGCTCAGGACCTGACTTTCCTCCTCTCCCCATCATGGGTCTAAGCCCACTTGTTCCCCACCACTTGCCACGTGAGAATCTCTCATCTGATGTTCCTTCTCTTTCTCGGTCCTCTCCATGACTGGGAGTCCTCTTCTCTCTACTCCCCCCCACACAAACAGAGCACAGAATGTTAGGTAGAGAAGGAAGCCACATGAAGTTCTGCAATGAGCAAAAAGTACTCTCACTGCACTGAAGCAGTCACATAGCTGTTCAATAGGATTGTAGCAGTCATGTAAATCAGCTTCTCCAACCAGGTTGACTAGGGAGCCATGAAATGGCATTTCAAGCCACTTAGCGATGTGAAACCCAGGCACTGCCATGGAGGTTTCAAATTGCATGGCTCCTGTTCTCGTGTAAAGAAAAATCAGGGACTCTGCAAGAGAGGGGGGGCCGTTGAAGCCCCACTTGGCACGTAACTACTGTCAGATGGAAATGAATTGCAAATAGAGGCTAGTATTCAGAGTGCTAAGAGGGCCCAGCTCACCAGTCTAGCATATGCCTTGTTGAGGCATAAGTGATTTTCAAATTTGTCATTAGATCCTCTACGGGTCATGAATGGCATTGCAAGTTATCATTTGCATTGGAAATAGTACCATGTTTATAATGATGCTACACATCAAGAGCTAATGTGAGGAGTGTAAAATAAGCCTGTCTGAACTCCGTATGCAATCTGCCTGGCAGTGGGAAAAATACAATTTCCATTTTCCATCATGAGTGGCTCATGACTGACATGGAAGGAAATGTCACCATTAAAACCATTCATTATTTTTCAGCATAATTCATTTAGCCCATTTTTTACCATCATACTTTGGGAGGGGTGGAGAGCAGACATGTATTCTGCTGCAGTTTCCCAGCACCTCACGCTGAGTGGATCACTTTAGAGTCAAAGCTGTCAAAAGAAATAAATTTAATGTCTAGTCCCAGTGAGGGGCAGAGCAGCAGTGATCATTTTTTATCCTTCAAGCACCGTTACAGATAACTGAACTGCAGCTGTGCAGGAAGGAAGCTGCATCTCATTTGTGAGGACGGAATTCTATTACACAGATAAAACGATAATCCCCATTACCAGAGGCTAATTAATTTCATTCTTGAGTTTTCTTTGAAGTACCAACTGAAAATAAAAGGACCAAGATTGATAGGAAAAAAATCCCTATAACTTTAGGTCCTATCAGATCTGACTGTATGAATCCGCTCAGAAGAAAAATCAGCCTGTTCACAGAATATATTACAGACGGGTAATTTTTAAAATAACGAGCTGGTGCCAAAAGAGAAGTTCAGGTTAAATGGAGACTCTGGGTTATTCAGCAAGAGAAGAGGCGAGGAACTAATCTCTTATAGGTCCTTTCAAGTACTGGTTTCTGAAAAAACCAGGATGAAGACACAAATGTGCTGCTCACTGGGCTATGGCAGCTGGTGGGTGCGATCTTCTCCAGGAGTCCTGATAGGAGTGTGAGTGCACATGTGTATGTACATGCATGTATGTGTGTTTGTGTCTTTATTTGTGCATGTTTGTATTCATTGAGAGAGGGAGAAGGAGAGGCTGGTGGGTGTGTGGTATCCATGAGCAGACATGTCTGCATGTGCAGGGAAGTATGTGTGTGGTGTGGGTGTTCATGGAGGGGAGTATGCACATGTATGTGTGTGCCTTTGACAGTTCAGAAAGAGGAATCAATATTCCAAGCACTTTGTCTCCTCCTTTTCAAGGGCTAATTAATAAGGGCAGAAAACCTTTTCTGCAGATGACTGAAAGTCCCTCACTAGCAGTTTGCTGATGAACTCTTTGCACGCTGCCTGGAGGTGGGGGGAACCACACATTTGGCACAATCTACACAGCTGACCTTTCCTCACAATCTTTTCACTTCTTCTTTGCTTTGAATTCAAACTGGAAAGTGGATTCTATAAAGGGTCAGATCAAAAATAATCTCTGCGATCTCAGTCCAGCACACCTATTCCCCTAGGTGTGCATGATCGCTTGGCAGGCTCTCTTCTTTATGTGCACGCGTATGTTAATGTGGGAGGGGAACATGCAGGAAACAATCCTGGAGAACATACCCAAAAGACTTACCCTCACTTGCTGTCTATGTACAGTACACAGCTGGCACTTTTTATTAAGTGTTCAGAACTGGCTGTTTGCTTGAGGAGGAGACCGGCAGGCTGCAATTCTATATGTTTGTATAGAAATGTCAGCCTACAAACTTGTATTAACCTGGTTTCACCAGAGCTGTTTAGAACAACACAGAGTTTGGACTCCCTGACATCTCCCTGCATTTGTATGCAGAGGTTGAAGAGGATTTATTGTCAGCGTATTCGAAGGTGCAGTTTAATGCTTGTAGGGAGGGTTGTTTTGTGTTTTGAGGCTGTAGTTCCCCTGCTGTATTTCAGGCTTGCCGTTCATGATAGAATGAGGCACCAAAGGATTCAGTGTAAGTCCTGGTTTAGAAACATCACTAAATCCATTGCAGATGGATTGCCCCCTCCGATTTCTCCAGCCACTTGCCAAAGCTTTCTATGAGGGAAAAATCACAGGCGCACTGGAGAATTTCTTCTCTGACGGCTCGGTCATTCATGGCCTTGCTTTTCCCCTCATGCCAAGTCACAGCAATGTCATGGAGATGCAGTGACTGTGCACGGCTGACATGCTTGAGACAGGTATTCCTGAAGAAAAGGTACATTGTCCGATTAATGTACAACATTCAACACAACAATGATCAAACAGGAGATGAAAGAGCAACACCTTGCTTAAAGATTTAACATTCATCCTTTTGCTGTATATTCATAAGAGTTCCCCTGCCTCTCTAGGAATTATTAATAGAGATGGGCTCTAGCTGCAGAATTTGCATCCTCAAAACACCAAAAAGATCACAGGCTGGGTTCGGACCATTATAAAGGCAGAGGCAAAATTAAATGCAGGTCTGGGCTTGTATTCTGCATATCTGCAAAGTTAGGGATTGCCCAGATCTGGGGGTTTGGCTCAAGCCTATATTTAATTGCAAGTTGTTGTTGTGAGCAGCTTAAACATGTGATACAGACTGCAGGTAATTGATGTCATGCTAGGATAATAGTGTAATTCCCATCATAGCCACTTCTTTTTCAGTGAGGTTGAAGTTGAGTTGCAATATCTGCTTTGTTCTTTGGTATGAAATAATAACTGGCTTTGTTCATATTCCGATCAGTATGAGAATTGCCAAATGTTTCATTCCTTATTCTCCACCCACTGGCTGGAATATGAAAAGATGCCCTCTAAAATCTCAGCCTTGAGGCACTGGGAGAGTGTGGAGAAATGGGATGGCATTCTGGCTAAAGTACTGACTCGGTGATCTAATCAAGCATACAACTCTGACAGACTTCCTGTGTAACATTAGACAAGTCACTCTCTCTGCCTCCATTTTTCCCATTTGTAAAATGGGGATGATAATACTTATCAGTCTCTTATGAGTGTGGTGAGGATAAACCTTGAATTTTCAAAACACCTAAACACTCAAATCCCATTGAAATGCATTGGGATTTGGACTCCTAACTTCCTTAGGCTTCTTTGAAAATCTCACCCTTAACGTTTCCAAGGCCCCTATATACTTTGGTGATAGTCATACAACTAAATAGATCAAAAGCATATTTCAGGCCATCGTGTGAGGACAAATTGTCTGCTCCCTTTTAGCCCCCAAAGAGAGGAAGAGAAAGTAAACAGAGGGAAAACTGATGGAGGGAGATGAAATGGAGAGGATGTCTGTGGCCGGTGGGACAGCCATAGAATTTGAAGGGATAAGGACTCCTCAGAAAATAATCTCAGAGAATCCTGAAATTCTGGACCAGGCTTTCCTTACTACAATCGAAACCTTATCATAAATCCTTGTTTTTATCTTCTCTGTGAAAGGTCATCTGCTCACATTTCTCCCTGAAGCAGGCCTGTTCAGAATCCAGCAGTGAATTGCTACAATTATGGTTTAATTCAAAATTTAAAAAACAACAACAAAAAAAACCTGAAATCTTTCTGGGAAGCAGCGCATATAAATATTCTAAGCCATCTCCTTTTTGCTTCTCTGTTATTGCCCTGCCTGAGAGCTCCTCCTCTTGCAGCTGTGTGTCATTGGGATAATTAGAGAGCACAGTTGCTTGGCTAGGCAGTGGCCAGACCAGTGGGGATTTCAGGAGATAACCAATTCTATTTGATTTTGTATCCAGGAATGATAATTTACATTCCCTTCTACCTTAGAGAGAAAAATAGAGTTTGGGCTATAATTAGGCTTTTCTTCTGTCTCCTTTAGTCCTCCATTCATCTTACCACTGGGCAGTGGCAGCAGCAGAAACAGAGGAGTCATGACAACTGATTGCTCCTGAAGGAATTTGGGTTTGTAAGAGGAAAGAAGACATCCCCATAAAACACAAGTGCTTGAAAGAGCAATTTGACCACAATGCTGAATGAGATAGAAAATAACTGCCAATGGTTGGAAACCTGCTTTCCAAAGGGTGGAAGATATTTATCTGCATGCATGACTATCCTGGTGTAAATCAACATTGCTCCATTGACTTGGGTTGATTTATGTCAGCTGAGGGTCTTGCCCACATATTGGGCCTACAAATAAATAAATGGCCACACAAATAGCTAATTAAGGACCCAGCCAGGGGTGAAGGTAGTTGTATTTACTTACCTATATGGGGCTGGGCGGGGCCGGCTCTGGCCCCCAGAAGGGGCAGGGCCTCTGGCAGAAGGGGCGGGGCTGGGGTCAGAGCCAGCCCCAGCCCACCCTGTACCAGTAAGTGCCTCCTCCTACCTCACCCCCGGGATAGCAGCCGCAGCTGGGGGCTCCGGCAGCAATGTAAAGGGTCCGGGGAGGTAGCAGCGGCCAGAGCCACATCCCTGGAGAAGCCGCCCCAGCCCTGCCGCCGCTACTCCTGGGCTCTGGCAGCAATTTAAAGGGCCCAGGGCTCCAGCCTCTGCTGGGAGCCCCAGTCCCTTTAAATTGTGCCTGGGGAAGCTGATCCGCCCCGGTACGGCGCATCGGCTCCTGCCAATATGCCATACCGGGGAGTACCGGCTTAATTTCACCTCTGGACCCAATTAGCTTTTTGCATTAAAGGTGGGATTTTCAAGAACACCTAAATAACTTCGGAGCAAAACTCTCACTCATTTTCAATCGGGGTTGTGTTTCTATGGCACTGAGACAATTATGAATACTCCATTCTAAGTCAATTTGCATGTATATCACCATAACTGAGCATTCAATCGGCGGGACACTTTTATTGCAACATTTAATGAATGAACTTGAGCTTTTAACTTTCAAATTTGGCCCATACGGTGAAGCATTCAACCCAAACCCTGGACTGTGCATTCAGGAAATAATGGGGAGCATGAACAAATTGATCTGATTAATATAAGAACTCTTCTGAACCTTCATGATTGGATGTCTAGTTAGCATACCGCGGCATGATGGGTTTTATTCATTTCTACCCTGGCTTTCATATGATGATAATACTTTGCACTTACATTGTAACTCTTCATCCAAGAATCCCTTGCTTTACAAACTTTAATCAATTGAATCTCTCTCTCTCTCTCTCTCTCTCAGTATCGATGGGGTATTAACTAAGGACTTGTCTATGCTACCCTGCAGTTCATACTTCGGGAGCGGGGGAGGAGGGTGTGAACAGAAGTGTGCACCAAAGTTCTGCACTGTAACTCCCCCATGTGAATACTGCAGACATGGACTAAAGGTTCCCAGTACAAATTGAAGTAGCTCTCTTCAAACAGGTTTACATGAATGTGAACTAGGAACCTTTGTGTTGACACCCACATTATCCATACAGGGGAGCTGTAATGCAGCACTTTGGTGAGCACTATTTACACCCCCCATAGTGCAAACTGCAGGGCAGCATAGTCATAGCCTATGTGACATTGCATAGCCTATGTGACATTGCCAACCCACAGAACATAAACTGAGGCCCAGAGATGTTAAGTGACTTGCCCAAGGCCACCCAGCACATGAATACCAAATATCAGAACTCCTCACTTCTATTCCCCCTCTAACCATTGGCCAACAGTACCTCTCAGTCCAAACCAGAGTGACGTACTGAGCTAATTTATCCATTTGAGATCCAGCTTAAGGTGATGAAGCTTCTCTTCTACCCTAATGTTAGTCATTCTTCGATGTGCTATCATTAATCTGTTTAGCATCAGGGAAGAAGGCATTAGTTCAGGGATCCAAACTTGGCAAATCCTTTTAGTTCCCGATAAAGTCCATAGACACTAAATAGACTTCCATAACAATCTTAACCAGAGAAAATATTGCAACAGTGACATTATTTTCAAATGCTCTCAGATGAAAAATGAATTCTCTAGTGCACAGTTTTATGGTAGGGTTGTAAAGACCTAGTGGAGCACAAATGTTTTATTTTTGCAAACGAAATATGCAGGCACATGACTGGATTAGTTGTATAAAATACCTAAACCTACCATGCAAAAATATCTCAAGTTCTGCCCTTTGCCATCCACCCACGGGATCTCAGAGACCCTTAGGGCTGTTCACTTTCCCCTCTCCCTTCAATTTCTTTCCATCATAAAATTATTTATACACAATATAATTCCAGATATCCAAATTCCGTTAATCCAAAAATCAGTTATCTGAATCTACAGTGGGGTCTCCTATGTAGCCCAATGCTAGTTAATAGCTGCTTCCATTTATTCAAACATCTGATTATCCAAAAGTTCCAAATGTTCCCCCGGGCCATTCGGGTAAACGGAAATGTACTGTATATTCAGGGGTTGAAAAGGAGGTGCATTGGTAGTTCTAACAGTATCTTTTGCAGCTCTCATTTATTCTGCTATCCAGACAGTAAAGGCAAAGCAGTAACATGTTATAGAGCAGAGAACATTTTTATTCAATTCTCCTAAATCTCTTTCAGTGGTGCTATGCAAAAACCAGTTACATTGTAACTAGAATTTAGTAAGTGAGCCTTGCAGGGATGTATCCTGACAAACAGCTTATTCCTCCGAAACTATTGCATAGCTATCCTATTTATTCAAAAAGCCTATTCATAGGCCTATATTTACACTTTGTTGTTTTGTTCTCATCAGCCTTCAAATGTTTTCTATGGATATTTTTTCTTGTATTTATTTTTGATTGGTTGGTTAGTTTTTCTTTTTTAAATGATCAGTGCATTTTATTCTTCACAGCTACAAGCGTGAAAATTGAGTATGAATATTGTACAAGATTCCACACTCAGGAACAGTGAGTGTAAGTATTGTGTAAGCTTCCCCAGCATTGTTCTGGTTATAGCACCTGTGATATTTCATTCTTGTTTCCCCACACAATTTTTCCTGACCTTCCATTCTCCATCTATTTCATCCCTGCAATATCAGTGCTTCTCAATCCTAATAAGAACCCACTACCTGTTTATAACAACTCTGGGGCTCTTAGAAGCAAAGCGAATGAACCCTGCAGTGTGATGTGCAAAAGAGAGGGACCAAGGTAAAGCTAATGAACAAACCCATCTTTCCTTGGGACAAAAGCTAGGATCTGAGCCCAGCTCCTCAGAAGTGAAAGGTCTCTGCACTAAACTATTGCATCTCCAAGAATTTGTATTAAATAACTAAAGACACCTGTATCAGAAAACATAAGCTGCATGGAATGCTTATTAAACACAAAATATAGTTCTACACAATTAAACCTGCACAACAAACCACCTTTATCTGCAACCTCTTATAAGAGGCTTATATTTGTTCTTTCTTTCCTTGTTACTTTGTTCAGCTAAAAGCCGGCAAAGCTGAAAGTACATTTCATTTTCTGTGTGTGTGGAAAATAAAAAAAATTACATCAGGGTAAAACTATTACATTGGTATAACAGAGCAGTTTGGCTTATTGCATGCAACTCCCCTCCACCTTTAGCAAAAGCAACTGGAGTGCAAAAAAATGGTCATAGCCTATGTGACATTGCCAATCCACAGAAGATAAACTCGGGCAGTGGAATGGAATTCAAGAGACCTGGGTTCTGTACCTAACTCGACCACAGACTGCCTGTGTGAACGTAAGCATGGTAGGAGTAGCTGATCTCAACTGAATCAGTTCCCATCTGTAATATGGGGATAATACTTCACTAGGGTACTGTGAAGCTAAAAGCCAGGTACTCAGACACTGTATTAATGAAGGCCCCATATAAGTACCAGACAGAAAACAACATTCAAGTATCCAGTTTCTGTTAATAGCCTGGAGTGGTTGTTTAAAACAGATTTTGCTGGAATTACAAAGTCATGGGCAAATACATTTCACACACACTGTTTAGGCTTCCTCTGCTCTGTCTGCTGCACAGGGAGATTTATACCTCCAAACATTTGGCTTCTTAAAAAAAAACAACTGAGAAAATAAACCTCCCCAGCCAGTCCATTTCCCATCTCTCTGCCAGCTGGTTACGTGATCAGATAATTTATTTCTTGTTGCTAGAAATTTGGAACATTGGATTGGTGCCTTGAAGCATTTTAATGGCACTGTTGACTTTAATAATAAAACTATCCATTCTGGTTAGAATTGGTAATGCCGTCCAATATACCTTGAGTCACAGAGAAAGAGTGAGTCTAATAGCAGAGTCAAGTGAGAAGCTCCTTAGGATAAGAAGCAGTAAGTAAAAAAGAGCCCCATTTTCTGTTCTAATCTCCCTTTTTATTCCATGGCCATCTGCAGACTATTTGAACTGTCTATAGCAGGCAACTCTTGGATATGGAGACGTGTGGGACCATTTCTGCACTGCTCTTTTGTATAGCTTACTAGAGGTGCCCCTACACTGTCTGACACTGATAGTTGCAATAGTCCCTGCATCTCAGGCCTCTGTGTAATTTGGATATACATTTGCATACTTCTGCAACCGAGTGCATAAATTAAATACGTTAATGCACACAGTACTAACAGGCGTGGAAATGGTCACAGCTTCTTCCACTGTATTTTGGAATGGGTTTCAACACCTCTTCATTTGATGTGCCTGACAGTTATAAGAGACGTTTAAGGACACAGAGCAAGTGATAATTATCATCAACATGCATCACAGGCTTTTTGTCAAATGATCAGAGAGGCGCCTTCCAGAATAATTAGCCTCCTGAAATGGCTGAGTCCCTTCTGTTATATTTTGACAGAAGTGAGGAGCTATCTTAGATTATGCTGGATTCTTTATTTAAGCAACCCTAGAAGATGACATTTCCCCATCCATATGCTCCCCGGTCCTCCTCATTCCTTCCCCAACCTGCCACTGGTGTTTTCAAGTAGATATTTCATCATATTCCTGCACTGTTCAGTTAACATTGGCTATTGAACAACACAACCTGTGAATCACGTTAAACTTTATCAGCCAGCAACCTGCAAACATCAGTAGTCTATGTACCCCATCAACCTTTAGTCCAGGATGTACATGAAACTTTTGAGAAGACAAAAACCTACATAATGTTTCCTCACCATACAGTAAGGGTGACAAACCTGTGACTTTACTGCTGTTGTTAGTGTAGCTGCAGCTGTACTGATATAACTGTGCCACGGCAGCGCATCTGGTGAAGACACTTGGTGCCAACAGGAGAGCACTCTCCCGTCGGCATAATAAAACCACCTGCGGGAGTGGCAGAAGCTCTGTTGATGGGAGAAGCTCTGCTGTTGAGATAGCACTGTGCACACACGCAGTTATATGGGTGTGCACAGTGGTTGGTTTATTCACACCCCTAAGTGATAGAAGTTCTGCAGACATATGGGGTAGCGTACCCATAGTCAAGCTTTCGAGCCACACAGAGCTCTTCTTCCCAAATATGTCTCTGTCAGCAACAGAAGTTAATCCAAGAAAAGATACTACCTCGCCCATCTTTTCTCTCTAATATCCTGGGACCAACACAGCTACAGCTACACCGTGTGTATTAGTAGAAGTTACTCCCTTATTACTTACCTTTGTTTTCCGTCCTACTTACGCATGGAAACAGATTCTTCTCTCACTTACTTTGGTTTTACACAGTGTAATTACACTGATCTTAGTAAAATTACTTCTGATTTACACTGGTTTGAGTTCAGAATCAGGCCCACGGAGTATAACACACTATTGTTTACATTATCACTGATCTTGGCCATTTGAGTTTAATAAACCCCATAGCATCCATCTGAAGCCTGAAAACTGCTGGACATTGGCCCTTTAAGATAATATTTAATATGATTTCCTCTCAACTTCTTTCTGGGTAAATCTACATTAAGCTGTGCTGGATAACATTCTACACCAGTTGTAATCCTCAATCCGTTCTCCACCACCCACCCTCTACAAAAAGTATGTAATTATTTTATTGTCTGATGGTCTCCAATCAGGACTACTGGAAACCTATTACACAGTTTTCACAGCAATGGCAATAAATGTATGCATGGCATGTAAAATGACTTCTGACAGGTGCAAACCTTGGCTCAGTTTTAATTCTAAACTTGTTGGTTACCACAGATGCTCAGATGACAGATTCCATTGGCAAGTTAGCAGTGTTGCCAATGAAACCTGCATTCTGATTTCAGATCCCATAGGAATTAACACTGGGAATTCAGATGCATTTGATCCATATCCATTCATCCTCCCACCCCCTAAAAGCCCAGTTAGAGATCAACAAGTCTTTGGCAACAGTCATTACCTGCTTTTTGCAACACTGTACAGGTGCCAATCTCATGTCACTCTGAAAGAATAAAAATACCAATCTATGGGCCTGAGCCTGACCACCGTACTCACAGCAAGTAGTACTTACACAATTGAATTCAAGGGGACTTTTATGTGAGTAAATGGTACTCAGCCTGAGTAGTAGGAGCAGAACCTACAGCTATCACCTACATTATATGAATGAAAGGGGTTTTTCTTAAACTTTACATTTCTCCATACAAGGAAAAATAACAAATCCAAATTCCATATATGTCTCTCTCTCTCTGCCCGTCACCCCCCAGTCGGGGTATGGGCCACCAATCACAGAGCACTCCATCTCTGTTGTTGGCGTTTCAGTAGCAATTGGTTCCCTACGGGGTGGAGTTGCTAGCCCCACGCCCATCCATATATGTAGGAGGCCCTAAGTCAAAGATTTATGGATGGAACATTTTAAATAGTCCAGGGCTTGTGAATTTACATCTGAGCACCATGATGTGATGAAGAAACATACAAGAAAAAGTTTTATATGTTCTCAGAAAGCCCTTTACAAAATTCTTCCCTTCATAATCTCTTGAGATTTTTAATTTTTCCATCCCCAAAACACAAACAGCGTCAAAGGCCAAAGGATCTAATCCTGCAAACACTACCAAGCATATGCTTACTACTCCAAGTAAGAAGCCCCATTTGTATCAGTCGGCCTATTCCAGATAACAAGAATGTAGGATGAGACCCACAGGCCCTATTCAGCAAAACACTTGATTAACTTTAAAATTTTCTTTTAAGCTTGACTTCATTGGGACCTAAGCACATGCTTAAATGCATGTGAAATGGGGATGAATTTAAGCATATTTTATGTGCTTAAACGTGTGTTTACGTGCTTTGCTGAATTAGAGTTCAGTGCTGCACCACTGAAATCAAAGTTTTCAACAGGAGGCCCTTAGTTCCCAAGAAAAAAAGTATAACTGACGGATCCTATGGGCAGTCCAGGTTTTCAAGGAGATAGATTCTCACAAAGAGCTCATAAGATATGAGTACAAATGCAGATCTCTAATGAGCTATAACAAAAGTCCATTAATTTGTTTATGCAGTGTAGGCTGCATTTTGATTATTTCCATTGTCCTTTGTGTCCTGTACGTGGTTGTGAGGCATTCAGAAAAATAAAAAGCATAAACATTTGCATGGACCATCATCTGAAATATCCATTTAAAATTATCCACTTTTGTTACAGGAATTAACCTCGTAAGTGGAACCAAGTGTTTAGCTTTAACAATAGTTGCTAGCGATCGCTTCACTTCCTAATCAGTCTGCTTCTTAAAGCCTTTTAATTTCTTTTTACTGATGACTATAAGGCAGATTCTGCACTGATTTACATTGTAAGGGATTCCAGTGAAGTAAATGGGATTGCAGAAAGTACAAGTTAGCACTGAATTTTGTCCAAGATGTCTTAAAACTGCTCTCATCCTGAAGTATCCCAAAGCCATGACATAGTGTTTAAAGTTAGACACACAAATCTGCATTTATGTGCACCTAAGTAGATGGCCTGATTTTCAGACAGTCTTGACTCAACCAACAAGCACTCAAGTTTCAAAATGTTGTCTCAAATACCCAACCTCCATTGCCTTCCCTCAGAGGTAAGGGAGGGTGGGTCTCAGTCTTCTGGTGCTGAAAGGAGGCGCAGCCCTGCAAGGATCCAAAACACCTGCAAGAGTCGCCAAGCATCGTCAACTCCCATTAAAGTCAATGGGAGCTGAGGATATTCAGCACCTGACAGAAATACTCAGCCATGTGCAGGATCAGAATCTTTACACACAAGTGCAAAGTCCACGGAGATTCCCATGAGAGTGAATGATCCCGAGTTTAATCTGTTCATTTACATCAAAATAAACACGCACACACACACCATACTTTTGTAGGAAGAATGCTAAAGTCGGTGTGAGATTGTTAATCCGTTGACAGAAATGCATATTTTTCCATTAAAACTCGGGTCCAATTATAGTAACATATCCCTCACCAATTAAAATCCCCTCGGTGCCTTTTAACCTTCTCTGCCTCTTATGCTGCATAGACAGTGTGAATAATCCCAGTCTGTCTTCTCCACTGAGCTCTGTAATGGAGAGTCGTTAAAGAAACACGGGCAACGATTCCTTCTGCAAAACTGAAAAGGATTTATGGAGACGAGAGAGGAAAAAACTTTTGCATGTGCCTAGGTTGGGCTGGTCTAAAACTGGGAAAATCCACACCCCCGAGAGATGTAGCTATGCCGCGCTAACCCCGGGTGTAGATAACCCTAGCTTGACTTAAGAATTCTCTCATTGCACTAGCTACCACCTCTCAGGGAGGTGGATTGTCTCTGCTGACAGGAGAACCCCTCCCGGTATTATCTACACACTGAAGTGCTACAGTGGCACCACTGCAGCATTGGAGCTGTGCTGCTGTAGTGATTTAGGTGGAAACATGCCCATCTATTTATTTTTGAGCTGGCCCTTGTGCATGAAATGCCCTTTGCTGAACTATTGGTGAAATCTCTACCCTCTCCGCCTTCAAACCCCTTTAATAACCCCCATGTCTATGGGGATCCCTACACGAAACCTTCTGATGCTAAATTGTGGGGAGGGAACCACAATCTATATATTGTATCTTATTAAGCAAAAAGAATTCATGACATTGGTTCCAACAATTATATATTTAACCATAACCATGACATAATAGGTCTAATTACCACCTTGACCACTTTACTCCTATGCTACATTCCTTCCCCTCCTTTGGTCTGATTTTCGGTCCATCTTTTAGCTTGTCGGCCCTTTTGAGGCAGAGACCAGACCTTTTTGTTGTCTGGAAAGCAGCCAGCACATTGTGGGGACTATCATGTGCAAAATCATCCATGAAAAACTTCATCAATCTTTTAAAAAAAAAACTAATTAATTTGAGACAATCACAAATATTAGAGAAATCATTTGCCACTATGTCTGTACCGCATGGTGCCATCCAAAACAGAATCCTCATATTTCAAAGGCTGTGGTCCCTACCATTTTAGCTAAGTGACTATCTCCCTTGGCTTTTATCAGTGAAGAACTAATGACACACAACTGAGTAGTTCTGGTTCCACCCAATAGAGAGCAATGTTGCATATGTGCACTAGTCAATTCATTATAGTCTACGTGACCTGGAGAAAATGCCTTGAGATGTACATCGCATCTTCGTGTACATCCTGGAGTTGAGGCCCTTTTAAAAATTCAACCTCAACAGCCCTACAGTCTTGAAGCAACTCAAGCAGTCCATGACAAAAGACTTGAGAAGAAATTATGAATCAGATGCTGTATGATGATCTTATTCTTCGGAGTTTGCTCCTGAGGCTTATCACTTTTTCTGTAGCCATAATCCTTTTTGTGATGTTGTGCCATGAACATCCAGCACTCCTGCTTTTGATTACTTGAAAGAAACTATGGAGGCTGGTGACATCTAAAAATAGGGAGGCAAAATTGCCATGTAATGTTGGGATCAGAGTCATTTTGCACCAGCAGCAGGTAAAGACCCTACTGGGGAGGTGCAGTCTGGAGGAATAAGCAGGGGGTTAAGAGTCAGAAAAAGGTCCCGAGTTCCGATCCCAGCTCTGCTACTGACTTGCTGAATGATCTGGAGTAAGTCACGTGCATCTCTGCCTCAGTTTCCCCATTAAAATGGAGGGGGGGGATACTATTTCTCTATCCCATGGGTGAGGCTGTATCAGTTAATATTGACAGGGTGTTTTGTGCTGTGTTATAGGACAACATAAAAAGGGATGCTTGACACAAAGATGTTAGAGCCCCTTGGACAGACGAGGCGCCTGACTCAGATTAAAGGGAATCAATGCTCTACCTCACCCGTCCTGAAAAGTCTCCAGCGGGAAGAGGAAAAAAAGAGGACGGCTCCCTGCAGCCCTCACTGAGCACCCATCCTACCACCACGGGAGTCAATAGCACCACTCCCTTGTTCTCAGCAAGAACAGGCCCAGTCCTCACGCTGTAGCAGGCAAAGCGGTCACTGAATACAATGAGCCCTTTGCCAGAGGAGGGAATGTACAACTTGGCCAGTGGCAACATCACAGTTTGTCATTTTTTCCCCCACCAAAGATGCTGGGGAACGGCGAAGCTGCAAGAACCTGATGAGACAGAAATATTAATTTGCTGTTATTGCATCAAGTCTGACTAACAAGCCGCATGAATAAATCTGCAGTCTTAAATGGTTACAATTTCTGCCAGCGCTAAGTTACTATGGCAACCACCACCCATCACATCTTCAGGAATTTCATTAGCAGGGAATAAGGTGTGTGTGTGTGGGGGGGGGGAAACAGTCTGTCAAGTTACAAGCAGCACTTCCATTTAAAGAGAGTAATTTTGGACTTTTTTTTGAAAGGTACTTTTTAAAATTCATATCATTCCGTTAAATAAAGCCAGCGACTCTTTTTCCATTTGGGTCATGGGGAGCAGGATCAATAACCTGCAAGCTGGAACTGCATTTGAGGAACTCACATGTATTTTCCAGCGGCTCGGCATTCAGATGAGCCCATTTGCACACATGCACTGATCAGAGCTGTCACCTCTCCTCCCCACACCCCCAATTTGGGAGTGTGAAAGAATGCCAGTGATGTGAGAGTTCTTGGTATCTGTCTGGATAGCGGAGGAACTGGCTGACGGATACAAATACCAGGGAGGAAACCTACTGCTGGGAAGTTATAATGGACCTTTATCCAACCACATACACATGTGCTTACATCTACATAGCCTCAACATTTAATAGTCTTGTGATTGGCATGAGCGCTCGGGTTCCCTACAACATACAGCCTCCCTCTCCTCCTCAATGCCCTTTCTCTCGCTCTCTCTCTAGTTCTGCCCTACACTCTTGTAACAAATAAAGATGAACCCAATATAGAAAGCCAACCTCCAAAAAAGGAGACTGGTGATACTGTGTAGACACAGATGAGAAAATCGATTGTGTGTACAAGACCTTTCAAACCTGTTCCCCTCCCCACTGAGTTATATTGACTCAGATTTTATTTTCTTACAGACCCAGGTGCCCCAACTGCAGAGTCATCACAGAAGGGGATGTCAGTGGACAGTGATAGAAATTACAGGGCCCAGATTAGAGGAAAGAATCAGCTGATAGCATGAAGAAGGGCAGTCAAAATGGGTACATAGGAATAGCTCTGGTAGAAGAGGTTGTAAACCTTGGGAAAGGGTTAAGACAGATGGGGATGGGACTTCTGGTTGGCTCAATGCTTATCCTTTCTGTATTACAGCTGATCAAGTAGAGAGAGGAAAATGGTCTATAGCCATTCATTCAGATTTATAGCAAAAGGCCTTTGGATCAGCCTCTTTGAATCTTTTGTGTTTGATCTCTTCTGATATGCAAGCACTCAGGACTATCTGCAAATTCTCAAAGAAAGAGAAAGGCAATAATGGTTTTAAAATGGACCATTTCTCTGTCTGTCATTTTATATATGGCTCAATATCTCCTAGGCAGCATCCAGGGAGATATTTGAGTAAGATGGTCCATAATTCCTGTCTCACTTATACAGTACCAGTTTTACATTACTGTAACTCCATTAACATCAGCGACATTATCTCCCATTCACAATTACACCCATGTCAGTGAAGAATCAGACCTATTATAAACACACATCAAAATTTAGATATTTTTTCCAGTTTGGCTCGCTCTAAGTGAATCATAATTAACTCAGCAGTTGTGACATTTACGATCACAATTCATAGTGTACTGGTGAGTTACATAAATCATCCAGGCTGGGAACAAAAAGTACCATGTAATATATTTAACTAACCAAACAACCACAACCTCAATTTAGAATAGTGAATTGCGACTATTCAAAAAAGAACTGTTTGTGAAATGATCTGCAATCCAGTTTCATTACTCATGGAAGACGTTTACAGACAATTTAGAACAACAAGTAAATCCAAATATTTTGTGCTCTGTCTGCAGCTCATTCATGAACTGGAGAAAACAAAAAGCAAAATTTGTGGAAAGAATTGGCTCTATTGGTTGGCTCTATCTAGGGTACCCCGGGGCTAATGACTTAAAAATAATGTAATGCATATTCCAGAAAGGGACCAATATTTGCTAAACTGTATCAGCAAAGCACCCAAAGCAACAAAGGTAAACAGTTTCTTTGTTCAGAACCTGTCTGCAAGTTCAGAGAGGAGTTCTGGGAAAAGTTCCACCTTATTAGCTTTGCCCTCTCCTGCATCTCCTTCCAGACTGCAGACTCATGAAACTAGGGATTTACGGCATCTCATTGACAGAGAGAAATTCAAGGAGAAAACTGAATTTGTAAGTGACTTTGCAATGTTTGTTTTCAACTCTTTGTCAGAGCAAAACAGATTTCCTAAAATAAAATGGAAGCCTATGCAGTCCTTTCTGAGAGCCTACTGACTTCCGTGGGCTTTGGATCTAGCCTTAAGGTAGCCATGAAGCTTTAATGTGGCTTGAGCTAGCTTGTTACTAGAGAACGCCTACCTGAAATCAATTGGAGTTGAGGGTGCTCAGTACCTTACAATTGCCCAGATAGACCTGGTACACCATACTGAAACCATACCCCAAGCACACTCATCCACTGAGGTCTGAACAGACAGAACGTTTCCAATGTAAAGTTAATGTAACTCCTACTAGGCAAGAACAGATTCTCAGATGAATCTTTCTATTAGAATTAATACACAGAAGCAGCATTTAAAATAACAGCAGCAGCAGCCACCACTATCGCCTTATGACAACCCTGAAATCAGGCACCAAGAACTACTGGGAGCTCAGGTCATCTCTGGCCCGGTGATTGTACTTCTGATAGAATATACTGGACAATACCTGCCGCAATATCTAAGATCTGAATGGAGAGCTCTCCAGTACTTAGGCATACTGGAATGAGTGGAACCCCTGGAGGTTCGTGAAACGTTACAGGGAGTTCTTTGGGAAAAGTTCCCTAATGGCGGACAGAGTTGTCCATGGGGACACCAGGCAGCATAGAACCATCAGCCCGGGGCCCGTGGACTTCCAAGACCTAAGCAGATCAAAGCAAGCATCTCTATCACACTGAGGAGATTTAAACTTCAGGACTCCTTATAAAAAATGAAAAGGGAGGGGGATGTCTTTTGCTGTTTTTTAAATTAAATAGGCAGCTAGTGGTGTTTTTAAAATTATTATGAAGAACAAGTGTAAGCTTTGTTATAAGGTGCGTTGTTTGCCTGAACTGCCAAGACTTGAATGCTTGTGTAGGAGGAACTCTGAGTTGGCTTCTTAAATACCTTCATGCTGTTTCACATCTGGTACTCCTTGATGAAACATAGGAGCCTTGGCTTAGAGCAGGCTTATTCAAAGTGATACAAGCTATGGAAGTCAGATCTTGGAAGAATGTTCCCATTTTCATAATGTAATAAAAATACTGTAATACTAAATATAATTAATAATAAAGAGTGTGTCATGAGCATGTCATAAAAACAAATTTTATATTTCCAAGATCACTGCTCTTATAATTTATACTCAGGTAAAAGAGAAAATTGTTGAAAATATTCGTTTTTAGGAGGGGGTTTGAGAGACTTGACATTTTAATGAAAGGGGTTCACAGGTTGCTAAAGTTTGGGAATCACTGTCCTAATGCTACTTCAGTGGCACCCTCACTACTTCAATTTCCTTTGGCTGGCATCAGTAACAATATTAGTACCACATAACATAGGTAGCCCTGGTTCAACTGGGCGGTGGCTCTTCGGGGTGGCTTGTGCTCCAGTGCATTTCAGTATCCTACAGCTAGAAGAACAGCTTTGCTGGGTCAGATCAAATTTCTCAGGGCTTTCATGCAAAAGCCAGCCACAGTCAGCCTGGAGACCTGTCAGCAAAACTGGGTGAAATTTGGGGTTGTTGAAAAACCCAAACCAAGTGAAACTTGCCTCGTTTTGAAGCTTCTTGGGAACATTCTGTACGACACTAATCCTGAACCCTCCCTACTCACAGACATGGATAAAAGGGAGACTAAGCCATATTCTTTCAGCTTAGACATCCTCGCACTAGTACTCAAAGCCCCACATTGCTGATTATTAGGGTGTGCCTACTCCAGGAAGCCACTATGTTCTATAGAAAAAATCCTATAGAGGTTAATAGGAACATATCCCATACAGTTCTACAGAAACTACTCTAAAAATCTATGGGCTAAATCCTCGGCTGGAACAAACCAGCAGTTGCGGATCTGGCCCATATATTAAAAGTCAGAACAGAGAATTGCACCTCTGCTATCTAGGCTGGTCCTGGAAAATGTCAACAGGAAGTTAGAGAGACAATATGAGTAAAGTAATATTTTTTAATCAGCCACCTTATCTCTCTAATATCCTGGGACCAACATGGCTCTAACAAGACTGCAAATGACAATGGGAAGTCGTCACTCCCTAGTAAATTCTGAAAGATTTTTCCATAAGAGGCAGGCCACATTACAACATGGTAGTTCCTCCAACACTGCTGAAACACCATGTGGTTGCAAACGGGACCTTTTCTATGCTCCTTTCTCCAGTGATATTGTGTTTGTCTCTTGTACATGGGCATTGGCTTGTGCTCTCTCCCTGGACCTCACTTGCATGTGTGTACAGGCCATGTCTAATAATGATGATAATAATCATCATTGCTGTTTTGGTTTTATAACTGTAATATCGAGAGGCCCCAACTGAGATCAGAGCCCCAGGGTAGGAGACAGTGCCTGCCTCAGAGACATTACAGCCTAAATAGACAAGGCAGTCAGAGGATGGGAGAAAGGAGAATCAGACAAATATAGAGATGGGAAATTGAGTCATGGAACAATTAAGTGAGTTTCCCAAGGTCATAAATAAGCCCCACCTTTCCAGGAATACACAGTTGAGATCTGGACAACATTAAACTAAACACAATTTTAGATCTCTAAAAAATTCTGTATATGGCAAATAAGAAAAAATCATATGTACCAGAGAAATACAAAGAAACATGATACATAAGGCACGATAACTTCAGATGGATTTTTCTGATTTGTATTGCCCCGTCTCCACCCAATATGTGCAGTTTCCATGAATATGTAAAACATTTCCCAACACTTCAGAAACCCATTTTTTCCCCCATCTGTAAAAAAGCAGGGTGGGTAATTATAAGAACCTAATTATGAGCGCTCAAAAAAACTGGACTAGCTGATTTGTGCTCTCCATGTCTGACTGAAAGCAACAGAGCACTATCCTCCTGCTGTAATTATTGTTATCAATCACTCTTCACTGCAGCAACAAATTATTGTTTTTACAAAAATATGAAAATAGAATTAACCCTTTCCAGAGACACTTCACTGCAGTTTCATAGCGATAAATGGCTGCAGGTGAAAGCCGATGAGGAAAAGGTTTACCCTGTCCCATTTTCATTGTTTATTTCTCTCGTGAAAATATTTTGGAGTGAACTGAGAACAAGATTCTCACAAGGGGCTCAACACTTTCTGAAAATCAGGCCCTGTAATGTGTCTCAGAACCGAATCAAAATCACTAGTAGTGGAAAATCTTGGCCTTGTTTGTGTTCAAGAAAGTGAAGAGATTCACAGATGTGGCCAGATTCAGGCACGTATCCCCGGTACCATGAACACTGTCTGCGTAGGCTCAACATGTCTATCCATGCGCCTCCAGGCTGATGCTCCCTTTGATTCCATTTCTATCCCCAAGAGAGCTCTGCTAGCATCCCTCAGTCCCAAACCGCCAGGGCTGGCGACAGAAATTTGGAGGCCCCCTACTTTGATAGTTTGGGGGCCCCCCAGCCCAGCCGGCGCTCCCCTCCCCCCAGCCGACAGCAGATGGGGGCCCCCCCAGCCCAGCCGGCGCTCCCCCCCCCCCCCAGGCAGCGAGAGCTGTGTGAGCCGCCCTTTCTCCCCCCCCTCCCCCCAGTGCTGCTGCCACCGGCCGGGCTCACAGCTCCTGCCGGGGCCAGGCTTGCTTGTCCGGGGGAGAGCCCGCCTCCCCGCCCCTTTCCCGCTCTCCAGGTCCGGCGACAAGGGGGGACGACAACGGGTACAGCTGTGTACCGGGGCCCCCCTAAAGTCAGGGGGCCCGGTACAGCTGTACCCGTAGTACCCCCCTGTCGCCGGCCCTGCAAACCGCAACAATCCCTGCTTCGGTGGGTGGGCGGGCAGGGGACGGGGGGGTTTTGATTGTGCATTTCCGCTCACAGGAGACCGTGCATCTAGCAATGCTAGGAGGAAACATTTTAAAAGAGAGCACAAGAAAAAGAAACATCAATATGGGCCCAATCCAGGGTTCATTTTCTCCAACCCCCAACAGATGGCGCTCTAGTAAGCGCTTTATGCTGTCCGGGGACATCAGTCTGGTTGTAGGGCAACGAAAACAAAACCAGTTCTAAGTGGGCCAATCACCTTCCAAAACTCCTTTCCGCAGAGAGTGAGCGAGCAAGCTATGAATGTTAAGTCCCAAGTTGGAAGAGTGTGGCATAATTTCTCTCAGTCTACCCCTCCATGTTTTTATACCATGCACTTCCCGGTGGCATCCGAGAGTCATTAGGCTGAATTGCAGCAGTAATTCTTTTAAATCAATGAGGAGCGATTCATATACAGAGTTAGTAACACTTAGCTCTTTTCAGCCATAAGCCTCATAGGATTTAGCAGTGGATTAGCCCATTGTTGACCAATGAGAAAACTGAAGCACAGGGGAGCTAAGTTCCTTGCCCAAGGTGATACAGCAAGTCAGTTGCAGAGCTGTAAAGAGAACTTAGCTCTCCTGATTATAGGGTGACCAGATCACAACACTGAAATATCGGGACACGTAGGGGTGCTGTCAGCCCCACTCACAGTCCAACGTCTGCTTTGCCCCAAGTCCCATCTCCCCCGCCCCACCACAGTGCCCTTCCTCATCCTCCAGCCCACCATTGGCTTGCTGCGTCCCTCCTCAGTCCCCAACCCAACGCTCGTCTCTTCACCCTCCCTGCTCACCACTTGCCTTTTCATCCCTCCACTTGGCCACTCACCTATGGCGCCAACTTCCCCTCTGCTGGGTGGGTACTCACCCTCCCCTGCACCACTCTCGGCCCCACCTCCCATTCCAGCCCCTTCCCCCAAGTCCCAAACCCTGCCCTGCCTCTTCTCTGCCTCCTCCCCAGAGCATGCTGCATCCCTGCTTCTCCCACTCCCTCCTGGAAAATCCAAACCGTGCCAAACAGCTGTTAGGCAGTGGGAAACGCTGGGAGGGAGGGGGAAGAATGGAGACGTGGCGCACCGGGGGGCGGGAGGAGAAGGAGGCAAGGAGCAGAGGGCTTGCCACCTCCTTATCTGAATATCGGGACAATTGGCATCCCAATCATACATCGATTGGGATGCGGGACAAAGGGTTAAATATCGGGACAGTCCCGATTCGATCAGGACATCAGGTCACTGCTCTATCCACTAAGGCATCCTACATGCCTCCCCCCCCCCACCCTATTCCCTGTGGTGACGTTTGGCCCTTGATCGTGCATTGCAAGCTTGAGCTCTGGGAGGAAGCTCCTGAGCCTCAGATACAGGAGGAAATGCAACTGGGAGGAGGAAGGAAGCAACAATCAATAAGCACATGATTTTTAATGAGTTCAGTATGTGGCCACTGTCTCCGGGAAATCTGTTTGCAATTGTTCCTTATTAAAGGCAAATGACAAGCTGTTTTCCAGGCATAAACCTCCTCCTCTTCTCTAGGATGCCAAGGCAATTATTCATGGCATTATTTCTTTGCTCTCGTTCCTTCTCTCAAAGGGGTCTCCCACCCACATGTAGACATTACATAGGCAGCCTTGACGTGCGCAGCATGGTTATGGTGGCAGAAGTTAATAACTAGAGTATTGCACTATTAAAACAACAAGCAGCTCAATAGGGAGGCAGGGCCAACTTACTGCTAAGTAATACTTTGCCCCAAACAAAAGAAAACAAAAGAAAAGGCAGGAAAATTCATAGCTTAATAGCAACTGATCTGGCTGTATCTTACCCCATTGTTCTGAGTATTGCAAAAAAGTATGTTATGCCATTAGCTGTACATACGCTCCCTGCAATATCTGGAACTGAGAGAGGAAATTAAAGGTTAGGAGCACAGATAACTGAAGACAAGATTTTTAGACAAAGTGTGCAGATACATGCATAAATTGCGCATCTCATTTGCACACACAGTTACCACGAGTGAGAGTATGATTCTGTCATGGGTATTTTTAACAAAAGTCATGGATAGGTCGTGGGCAATAAACAAAAATTCACAGCCCATGACCTGTCCAGGACTTTAACTGTAAATACCCCTGACCAAATCTTGAGTGGGGCGCAACTGTGGGGGAGGGGCATCCTGGGTGGCTGCTGCTGAAGGTGAAAGTAAGCCGGTATGCCCCGGTATGGTGTACCGGCAAGAGCCGATGCGCTGTACCAGGGCGGATCAGCTTCCCCAGGCACAATTTAAAGGGCCTGGGGCTCCCAGCAGCCCTTTAAATTGCTGCCAGAGCGGGAGCCGCTACCACCCGGGCCCTTTAAACTGCCTCCCCAGGGACGGGAGCCCTGTTACCGGAACATTAAGGAAGCGGCGGCGGGGCTCCGAGAGCTATTTAAAGAGCCCGGTGCGCCGCTACAGCCCCGGGCCCTTTACACTGCTGCCGGAGCCCCGCCGCAGCCTCCCTCGGGCTCCCGCAGCAATTTAAAGGGCCCGGGCGGTAGCGGCACACTGGGCTCTTTAAATAGCTCTCGGAGTCCCACCGCAGCCTCCCCAGGGCTCAGGCAACGGGGCTCCGCGGGGACGGGAGCCCTGTTGCCGGAACCTTAAGGAAGTGGTGGCAGGGCTCTGAGAGCTATTTAAAGAGCCCGCTACCGCCCCAGGCCCTTTAAATGGCCCCTGGAGGCAGGGGGTTGGGAGAGAAGGAGGCCCCTTACCGGTACGGGGACTGGCTCTGACCCCTCTGGCCCCGCCCCTTCCACCCGAGGCCAGACCCCTTCCGGGGGTCAGAGCTGGCCTCAGCCAAGCCCCCGTACCAGTAATAAAGTTAATTTACTTTCACCCCTGGCTGGAACAGCCAGAGGTCACTGAGCAGGGGCTGCTTGGGCAGCCCCTGGGGCTAGCTGCACCCACCACTGCTCAGGTGGTCCCCAGGGCCACCTGAGCAGCAGCTGGTGTGGCTGTCCCCGGAGTTACCTGAGCAGTTGGCCTGGAACCAGTTGTTTGGGCAGCACCAGCCGCTGCAAAAGTCACAGAAAGTCATGGAATCCGTGACTTCCATGATCAACACAGAGCTCTGACCATGAGTGCAGGGATAAATGTATCTGATTAGCCCTTTGCACATGCAATTGGTATGTGTACAAATTAGAAATGTATTCCTTACCTAAACAGACTGAAAAGCTGGCCTACCTCACTCTTGCTTTTGCTAACGGGCTTATCGTTAGAGCTAAGCTAATTATTGACTCAGTGAATTTAGCTGCTGCTTCTGCTTGGGGAAGGTCCGGGAGCAGATTACAAATTCCCAGTACATTCAATATTCAAAATTGCTTGTGTCCTGGGTGACACTAAATAAATTTGAAAGTGTAGAAGTGCAAAAACCAAATGCCCCCCCCCCCCCACTATACCCTCCAAAAAACCATTAATCATCTGCCACTAAGCATCTCCACTTCTGTGTTCTCTATCTAAGACCAAAGATGAGCTCTGGAGACTGGGATGTGGATCTAGTTTTGCAAACTCTGGTCAGTTGTGAGGCTTCCCCAAGACCCAATATGCATATATATGGGACACATTGCATGCATAGTTCCCCTCTACCCCCATGAATGGAGGTCAGTCACCTCTACACCATTCCCAACCCAGCCTTCCTGCAGAGGATGTTTCAGGGGATCCTGTATGGGGAGCATGCAAAGGGTGAGTGAGCTGGGGCCAATGCAGATGCACATTGCAGGGCTGAAGGGAGTCAGAGATTCCTAGGGAAAGTTATACGCTGTATCAGTATTGTCTTTTCTGTACAGCTCTATGGCACCCTTCTGGAGTGGAGAGGGCAGAGGTAAATATAAGTCTGAAATGAAATATGATCAGGTGAGCAATAAAGAAATCAATAGACACTTATTTTTTGCTTTTCTAAAAGCAAGAGGGACATGTTATCTCATTTGGGTTATATTTATGTCAAATAAGCATTCAGTTTCACACTCATATTGTTACAGCAATGACTGACTCATTCCACCTACCAAGTTATTTTTTTCACTATTCCTTTTCTTTTGCTTTATTGCAACCTACGAGAAGCCAAACATTGTGCTGTGTCAATTTCCCATTTCATATTATGAGGCTGCAAGTTAGTTCCCTGTGTGCACACGCACGCGCCTTCTGCAAATTACTGCAAATGCACAGAGCAGCCTGGGAATAACATGCTCCATGTCTAGCAAAAGACCCCAGGAGAAATTAGCCTTGCAAAGAGCCCTAGAAACTTTAGCCCTAAATCTATTGAGGGGAAAACCTATCGGTGTAGCAAATGCATTCTGTTTACACAAGCAGAGAAAATATGTGTGTCTTTGAGAGGCAGGGGGAGATGTCTTTCAAAAATGTGACTAAAAATAAATCTGTGAACATTGATTCGTTATGCTTTGACATGGGGAAATAGGGAATGGTGAATTAATATGCCAACATTTACCAAACAAGCTATGGTACTGACAATCCCTGTGAGTGATGCAGAACTGGTCATGTAAGGTGTTGTATTTTCTTTGTCTGTACAGTCTCCCCCCAACTTCCCATCACACACACACACACACAGGGTAGGGGACAAAGTAAAAAGCAGAGGAATCTGACACTAGGTGATAGCTTTGTTACTATGGTCTCAGTGTTTATTCTCTGAACAGCAGTGTGTACAAGGGGTGAAAATAAAGGCTATTAGAGCGATTGCATCATTCACTCTTTTTTCCCCTTTAGATGTGCATTTAAAGAAAGAAAAAAGATGAAAGCTTTTAACCTGAAATAGCCGGATAGGTAGGATTATCAGCATCAATCAAAGAGAAGCAACAGGAAAACCTGTGACAATGATAGATGAAAAAAATTAAATCAGTGATGATGAAATATCCAGTAAACTAAAGCAGGTAGACAAATTAGGTCTACATAGAAATCAAAAGACATATAAGGTCAAAATTTGACCCTATTGAAGTCCATGGGAGTTTTGCCATTGACTTCAAGTGTGGCCAGAGTTTCAGCCATAACAAGTCTGTCTTTTTAATTTCTGGATATTGAGTGAGATTTTCAAAAACTGTTCAGGGACAGACTTTCAAGACAACTCAGCTCCCACTTAGGTATCAAAATAAGTGGCCAGATTTACAACAGTGCTCAGCCGGCTGAGAACTGAGATGACTTGAAAGTCTGGCCACAAATGTCCCAATTGTAGTGGCTGGTTTCTGAATGTTTGTTGTGTTGTTTTGCTTAAATCTAAACCCCAAGAGCTGGAAGCAGGTAAAAGTAAAAAAAAATTTTGATGTTGGGTCTTTAACAATGTTGATGCTTAGATTGGAAATATCTGACCTTGCGCCATAATTTTTAACCTCAATGCCACTCCAGAACCTCTATCTGCAGTGTGTTTATTTTACCACAAAGTGCTCATGTACCCTACATTTCCATGTACACTCCAGTGCAGTTGATAGCATTTTCTGGTGCAGGATTAGGTCCTAAACTGAATTATTTTACCCCTTTGCAGGGCCGGCGACAGGGGGGTACAACGGGTACAGCTGTACCGGGCCCCGGACTTAAGGGGGGGCCCCCTTAAATCCGGGGCGTGCCCGGTACGCTGCTGTACCCCCTTGTCGCCAGCCGGGGGGGAGCCACGGGCGGCGAGAGACCGGCCAGGGGGGACCCCCCGCGGGCGGCGGGAGACCGGCGGGAGGGGCCCGCGGGCAGCGGGAGATGGGAGGGGCCGCGGGCGGCGGGAGATGGGGGGGGCCCCGCAGGCGGCAGGAGACAGGGGGGCCCGCAGGCGGCAGGAGACCGGTGGGGGGGGGGGCCCCGCACAATCTGCGTACGGGGCCCCCAAATTCCTGTCGCCAGCCCTGCCCCTTTGCATTAAACCAGAGTGAGTGTCTTTCTAGATTGACTCTCTCAAAATAGGGGATTTAAATAAAGACTATCCATAAAAGAAACTGGGGGAAGGCAAGGTTTTCTGGGAAAGAGGAGTAGATGTGAGGAACAGAACGGGCCAGCCATTTTTATTTTATTTTTGTTTAAGTCATTGTCAATATGTTAGCTGTGCCATCTGGCATCTGTGATAAATTAGACTATGTGTAATTTGCAAGCTGCAGCGAATTTTTAAAAAGCTGGAAATTTCTCTATGTAGGCTAGGTTCTTATATGGCCCTCATCACTGTAATAACCGAGTATAGAGAAGCACTATTTTCTTTTTAACACTGACCTGGGACAAAAAGACCTCTGGCTAGTTATTGTCTTTTTCATTTCATTTTATTTGAACAGAAGAGCAAGCTTGGACTCTCCCTCCCCCACAATCTCCATGAATATTTCATATACATTTTAGAGACCCAGGGAACATAAAACTCATCTATTTTTCAACAAATTCCTTCCTTCGGTTGCAAACTCCATCACAAATTAGTAATCGAAGGAAAGAACATTAAAAATATGACTTACATTTCACCATTTGTCCTCTTCATTATTTTTTTAAACCACATTTCACTTGTCATGGGCAATTAAATTACATTGGTTAGTGGCGCTTAGCTTTGTAGTAGGCTACTGGCCACTTTCAGCTTTTCATGCATGAACTCAGCACTTTTGTAGTGGATGTTCAGAGTGTTGTATGTGATTGTTCTCCTTAAAATAAAAACAAAGCCAAGGACAAGGGATTCAAATTAGCCTTTGCAAAAATCCTTTCGTTGCTTGCATTTGGTTGGTTTCTGGGCAGTGTTATTGTGTGTCCATGGGTGTCAATGTAGTTGTTTGATTGTCTAGATGCTCCCCACGCCCCAAAAATTTACATTTGATCCTAAAATCCCACCCAAAGTTATGGCCCAGACTTCTCATTACAGCAGGAGAGAAGGGAAGATGGGGCACCAATCCCTGAGTCTCAGGGCAGAGATGTACAACCCCGAGCCCTGGCATTCTTTACAGCAGCCAGAGGATGCTCTAATTTACACCATCTGGCTACAGTCCCTAAAGGAACATACATCAACTGCTCAGTGCTATGGCACAGGGCACTCAGGCTATGCCCCCTACCTTCTGCAACACACACGCATTGGGGCCAAATGGGGATGGCACAGGGCTGAGTTGGCCAGCTCGGTGCCAATTGACAAGTTCCCCCATGCCAGGGAGGTTATCAGCTGGCCAGATCCAATTGCTTTCCAGCCCCTCTGCACAAAAGGGCCAAAATGCAAAGGACAATCTAGCCCTAAATCTAAGACTATTTGTTAGCATCTTTCAAAAAGTGTTTAGCCTAGAATGGGTGCTGCTAGCTGAATTTACAAGAAAACTATCAGCCCATGTAAAGATCAAATGTGATCTGCTGGTATACTGTAATAATCCAAAGGATAATGGTTTCCACATTTGAAATACCCACTTTTAAAAAAAATCCAACTATTTTAAAAATCCATCTACCGTATTACTGAGAAATGTTTCCATTCTGGTGTTGCTGTATCACATAAAAATACAATGTGTGCAGCAGAGCTTGCCTGTAACACCCTCTTCTGCAGTGAGCTCCCAGCCACAGGGACAGACTACAAAGATGAAGCATTTTATTAGCATGTGGCCAGCTCCAAAGAGATGTGCAGGTTCCTTCCAGCTAATGGAGTAAAGTCACCCATGGAACTGGGGAGAATTGGGGCGAGATGCCTATTAGTTGGGTTTTGGTATTGTAAACTTACTACCAGAATTCATTCAGAGTTGGGTCCCATTTCTCTGAACACACTCCCCTGTTGAAGCCCTCCCAAAACTGTAGGACTCTAAATAGGTCAGGCCAAAAAAAGGGAGGGGGTTGTTTTGATGGAATACTCTCCACCAGGGAAGTGGCAGACTCCCCATTGTTTGGCACTTTCAGAGTAGGACTAGACAAAGGACGAGTGAATCAATGTAAAATAAGGAGTGTTTCATCATTTTCCGGGAGAGGAACTCAGTGGCCAATAGGTCTATTTCATCTCTAACTTCAGTGAGTCTGTAAAATCCAGAGTAGTTCCGATTGGAGAGACATTTATTCAAACCCTTCTCCCGCAAAGTACTCGGGTTCTGATCATCTCCACTCACCCAATGCTAATGCACAGAGGAATAAACACATGGCGGCCTTTTTCAGTGCTAGCAGAAAAACCAAACAGAAGAGGCTCATTTGCCATGCAGAGAGGGACAAGATCAGCACAAAGAGATTCGTGTTCTCCAGATCCCAAGACAGTGTTCTGAACAATGGGGATGGGGGGGAAATGCACAAAATTGTGTCTCAAACATGATGCCAGGCTAGATTTTTAGCCTTGGAGTAAAAGGACCCAATGGATTTACACCTGCCTACCCCAGTTCTGAATTTGGCTCTGGAACCTCAGCTGAATCTGCATGAAAGCAAACATGAATAATGAGGGTTGAGAAGGCAGCTGCAGTAGCTGACAATGAATATTGGCCTATACGAAAGCTCCAAAGAACAGGGTTAGGAAAATGTGTGGAACTGACTAGTTAACTAGACCTCAGTGTGTGCAAATTTAGCAGGATGTGATACAACAGAAGCCAGTGGAGTTAAGCAATACAGAAGAGAAACCCGGGCCTGCATTTGTGGAGGCATGTGCCGTTTAAATTGCACTTTAGCCTTGAGGAACATGTTCAGAAACCATCACCACAACCTTAGTGGAAAAAAAGTTTGTATCTAGTTTAAAAAAAATGTCACTGTCTCCTGGCTGATAAAACAGACATAGAACTCAGGGCTGGTTTAACAACCTCCTTTCTCAGAAGTTCCCAACCATTAAATTTCAAGGGTTGGTACTTTGATCTTGAGAGAACTAGAGAACATTTTTTTTTATTCCACCAGGACTCCACAGCACAGTCTATAACTCTACTACTCTGGGTTGTTTTTGTTTCTAACTCGTCTCTAAATTATTTTGTACTGGGATGGGGGGGGGGAGGGGACACATTCTAGATTTGAGCATTTCTTCAGTTGAAAACAAGAAAGCAAAGAGGAAAAACAGTTTGGTACAGTACAGAAGTGTTTTTGTTCTTCAATCAGACAGATAAGTTGTTATATAAAAAAGACCTTTGAATTTCCAGCGGGAGAGTGAGCCAATAAAAAGCACCATTTCTCTGAATGCTGCACTGTCACTGCAGTCTTTTCCCTTAGCCCATTTCCTTCTCTTCTCATCAGTTCAGATCGCTTTCATAATGCTAATTCCTTAGGTGCTTCCACCTTATTTCCCTTGAAACCACTGCTGAGAAAATAGAAGTCATCCCTTTGCTGGGGATTGAGCCCCTTAGTGCTCCTGCCACTATTAAGTCTCCTGCTGACGTCAGGTGGAAGGGACAGTTCTAAACTGGGACAATTGTTTCATGTTCATAAGAACAGAGGAATGAGGCCAGGAGATCTCGTTTAGGCTTGTCCCTCAGTTTTTTGTCAGACATGAATTTCACATATAATTGGCAATACTTAAGGGTGAATCCAGCTTCCTTTGAAGCCAATAAGCTCCCACTGACTTTCCTGGGCGTTTCACCTGGCCTTTTGGATTTGAGCTTTAAATGGGGCTTAGCCAGCCCACTTCTTTCACCCACTTCTTGAAGTTGCGTAACCAGCTATCTATCAAACTTGAAGTCACAATGAAATAATTTGACACTGCAGGGCCCCGTTTGCATCTCCAGAACGGTGACCACAGTTACCGCTGCGCAAAAATTGTGGACAAAAGAAAGGTAGAATGGCTTTTAAAAATAAGGCTGTTTTTTTCATTTTTAAAGAGCCGAAGACACCTTGCTGAAAGGATTTTTTACAATACCCCATTGTTATAGTACAACCCACATTCCTGTACACTGCTTTGCATTCTTTTTTTAAAAAAATATGAAAGAGAGAAGACTCATGCCAGGGGGTAGAAAGGGGAAGAGGAAAGCTCTAGAATAAATTAGTTTCTCCAACAGTCTATCCCTGAACTTCTCGGCAGCAACATAGTCCAATGGGCAGAGCACAGCACAGGAAGCTGGGAGATATGGGATGATATCCTGTCTCTGTTAAAGTCAATGGGAGTTTTATCATCGACTTTGATGGGAGCAGAATTTTGACCATAGGATCTAGTCCACTGTCTCAGGATGTGGCTTTGGGCAAGTCATGTGTTTGCCTATTTGTGCCTCAGTTTCCCCATCTAAGATAAGCATACAGATTCTGACTTAAAACATTATTAAATGTAATACATAAGTAGTAGTAGGCATTATAGTCATTCCTATTAATTAACTGGATGTGTATTACATTTGCTTTAGTATTCCACAGCAATGTTCTCAAAAACTACAGTTTACAACAGCATCACTGCACGGTCGTGTGCTACTGAGTGTGGAAGGTTTTCAAGCAATTTGATAATTAAATTCAGCCAATGCTATAAAAAAATTAATTTATTCTGCAGACGTGTCTCTCTCTCACACACGCACATTCTCACAGAGAGAGAGAAAATCAGAATCCAAATAACGGGTGCACATTTTGTGGATGTGTAAATGCCAAGCTTTATGCCACCGTTGCCAGGTTTTTACGGGCTTCCTGATGGATCAGTGCATAACAAAAATCTATTTCCAGCCCTTTCTGGCTATTCACTGAACAGAAGACAAATTATCAAGGACCCTAAACAGCACAAAAGGTGTCACCTGATGATGTTCATTAGCCAGTCAGATATTTCATTAATGTACCACATACCTGCTACCTATTTAAGTAGGGAACACCACTCACAAGCACAAATGACCAGAGGTATCTTGGCACTTGAACAGTTATATACATCATTCCTCATTCCCCCCCCCCCCCGCCCCAACTAAAAATAGCACAATATGTGATCTGCAATTTAATGTGAGGTTAACAAAAGGTATATGGGATTTGCAGAACACAGACTGGTAACCTAGCAACAGGATGCAGCTATTTGAAGCTGTCACTGGTCAAAAGAAAGAAGAGGAGAGGACTAGTACTTTGCTTGCCAGGAGAGGGGCGGTGATTGTGAGGAGGGAGGGGGGTGTCATTCTGTTCCCAAGAAAACAGTAAAACATCAACTGTATCAGCACCTACACGGTTTCTTTTTTCAATTCTTCTTCAATACAACGTGTAGACAGCAGATTTGGTCTGATTTTCCTGAGTGCTGATGTCCTACAGGCATGAGTGGGAGGGAGAGCGGGGCGTGAATGGTATTATAGTACAGAGGAAAAAGGGGGGGTTTCTAAAGAAAAATGCCTACATTTTCAGTATTGCTGGTAATGATCCATATATACTAGACACTAAGAGAATGGTTTGTCTCTCTCAGCTTCTTAACACAGAGAAATTCCACATTCGGAGTAAGGAGAACCTGACAGGACCTAAGATGAGATCCTGCACCACTGACTTTAATGGGTGCAGGACCGAGCCCTCGTGTAGGAGGAGCATCACAATGCTGCCCCCCTAACTGAATGGCGACTATGAATTGACCTGGAGTGTGCCTTGCCCAGGATTGCCTCGACTGCGTTACCAGCCTGTTCAGACCTTACCTGCAAACTGCAGTAGTGTGGTTTAGTGGTTAGACCCCAGGCCGGGGAGTCGGACATGGGTTTTATTCTTGTCACTGGCATTGACTCAATGTCTGACCTTGAGCAAGCTAATCTCACCAGGCTTCAGTTTTCTCCTCGGTATAATAGGAATAGTGATATTTACAGTACCTCCTTTGGTGAAGCACTTTGAGATCTAAATATGAAAAGTACCAATAAAAATGCAAAGCATGATGATGATATTTTAAAACAGCCTTTCCATCCCAGTCCCCAGCCTCTTCACTGCACAGACTGACAACTGTGCTGAATTCAGATAGGACCACCACACAGCCCTCACGAGACTAGTTTGCGAGCATTCTCTCAGAGTATTTCATGGGACATGAAATCAGGTCTCAGCAGAAATGGAAGTTCGATTTAGTAACCCACTGTCCACCTATGGAATCTGTACATATTCATCCCGGGGTATGATTCGTGATGGTGGTTAGAAGTTCCTGGAATAAAGAGACCATTGGAGTTGCATGATGTTGACTGCTCTGAACTAGTCACAGTATATAACAAAATCACCTCCTGGAGATGAACAACTAAAGCAATTCTCCAGTGAGTCGAAGTGTGGATATCCCAGTACCAACAGAGCAGTACAAAACCTCACACATAGCAAGATGTTTCAGAACATCAAGGCAGGATCTTGGGTGTGTGTTGATTCATCAATTTTCATTGTCAATTAAAATATGCCATTGATGGAGTTGTCAAGATCAATAGGCGGCATTTTCCCCCTTCCATCCTTAACCCAGATTTTTTTAAAATTCATCTAAATGCACATTACAGTCAAACAGGCTCATGAAAGGGGCAATGGAACTCCATGGAATGTGCCCAAATGACTAATTCTTTGATGCCAAAATTGCTAACAACACTTCACATCAGCCAGGGTACCTATCTTTCACCAGAATCCTTTGGAATGTAGGGCTAGAGGGTCTTTAAATGATCTATGCACTGTTCATCCAGGGATTCCCTTGCATTGATCTGGAAAGGCAAGCAATTCGGTTCCATAATTTATCTTGAGTATGTCTCTGAGTCCTTTAAAAGCATTTGCCTTCAGCACAACTAGCTGTTTCTGATCTTTTTCAGTTGAACAGATGAATTTACATGAGGCTTCTATATATACACAAGGCTTTAGACAGAATCTTTAGACTCGGGCTGCTCCTTTAAGAATAAATGCTAAATTAGCCTTACATGGGTGGATTCATTTTACTCCTTTTAATAACTGTGCATAAACCCAGATTATACCATGCTCAGATTGCTAGTAAATGAGACCTCCTGCTTATTACCAAATCCCCAAGCCAAGCATAACAAAGACAGCCGAGCAGCAGGTCCCCTTTCCATTCATCCCTTCAGTGATCTCAATCTTTATGGACCCCCTCCTCTTCCTACTATTGAATTAATATTATTTGATTCTCCGTGCAAATGGACAATGCTGAGTCTTTCCGTGACAATAGCCACAGCACTATGCCAAAGGGAATGTCACCTGTGTTGATCTCTGGGGTTAGTTCATGCATTCACTTCATATGAAAGGCCCAACAAGCAAAGAAGTAAAAAAAAAAAAAAATTGAGAGCTCTTTAAATCATGATTTGAAAGCAGATTTTAAGCTTCAAATTTCATCAAGTTAGGCCTGTGTTGGCAAACCTAGGTTCCAATGCAGCAAAGCATTTAAGCCTGTGCTTACCCTGAAACGTACTGAAGTGGAAATCATGCACATGGGGATTTTTTGATGGATCGGGACCTCAATTCACACTCATAATTACTGATCTTGTGGACACAAATCAAAAACCGAATGCACAAATAAACACCATTAGTCCCTGGCAGGTGCAATTACCTAGTTTGCAGATATAATTGTGCATGGATTTTGTTCCTGCCATCATTTGCTTAACTTGCTTAAAAACCAGGCCTGTTAGCTTTTAGTCTGTTTAATATGAATACATTAGGTCAGAGGGCAAAGTTCTTATAACATAGATGCTAACTGTCGACCATTCAATTATATTGTTCCAAATCCTGACATCTCAATCAAAACTCCCATTTAGTTCACTGGGAATAAGGACGGCAAGGTATTTAAGGTAGTTTGCAATTTCCATATACAATGACAGTCTCTGCGAGAGTCGCACTCCTTGTTTGGCAAGTCTAATGGACATGGGGAAGCAGACTGTGTGACGGCACATTTCATGGAAGAGAGAAGCATAATCGTCTGGTAAATCTCACACCACAGGATGGTGGGGTTTACGTCCCATTTCCCAAGGAAAAGGTTGCTTGGGCTGGTGTCTTCAGTCCCTTCTGCACTCACTCCTAATGAGCTCTCATGAATGATTGCTAGGAAGAAACTAACCAGCCATCTATTCTAAACTCCCCGGACACCATCCTCTATCCCACCACTCTGCTAGTGTAAAGAAGATCCCCCTACTTTTTGAACACTACTCTGTGCTTCAGAGCTGCCGCGCCATAAAGAACTCTGCTCTAGTAGGGAACGCTGGCTAGACTGGCTCCTAGACACAGGGAGTTAACCTGAAGGGTTCAACACTCACACCTTTGGCCCCATCTTGCAGGATTTGCTTTCTATCCTTGTTTGTTGAGCTCCTGTTTCACAGCACAGCTTCTCCCTTCTTCCCTCAGAGCCCTTCACTCACATGCATGACAAAGCTGCCCCTGGCCTAGACCCTTCGGAGTCTCTGACATCCAGATTAGTCAATAGCTACAAGTAAAGACCCCAGCTTTGCTTTTCTGGAAGGGATTAGCGTGTTTCCAGGAGAATATCAATCCTGCAAGCCATTCACTTTGCTCTGCTTCATGCACTCATGTGTGTGCTGAGCCACACACACAAAAAAAACCCCAAAAAACACAAATCACCAGTCAGACCACCTCACTACCCCCCAGTTTTATCCCTTTTCGCCTTTATCAGGAGGGGGAAGGGGACAAACTGTGTCTAAGCAGCAGGAGATTCTGTGGCTGGTGCAGCAGCTCACCACACTGCAAGTCAGATGTTAATAATTTGGCTGCTTAGTGGGCAGAGAAAATGAAATTGAATTTACATGCACCACTACAGTGGCCTTTAGAAACCTTAGCATGAAAAATGCATGGCTGCCTGGGCATTATTTATTCAGCAATGGATAGAATTTTATGAAGATCAGACTCCTTGGTCAGAGCAGACAAATCTGGCAGAATTAAGCTTTGTGTCTGTCAAGCTACTAGCAGGTATAGGTCTGAAGGGGCAGAGCAAGAGGGGAAGCATTTCAGCATGTAAAACATACTAGCTTTGAAACACTAATCTTACTTTTGAAGGATACCCAGGTTTTATATGTTTATGCATAAACGTAGGCTGGCCTGGAGCGTATCATAGGAGATCTTTCACCCTAAAACCTTAAACTGGACTAACTCCCTATTGATGAAGGCCTTTTACATGAAATATCTTTGCCAAGATTGAGCTTTTGGGCTTAGTAACCCATTTGTTTCAGCTTTTCCCTGGGTGCAGTCTAAAGGCTGGCAAGGTGGTATGTATCCACAGGTGAGGATCTTTGGTTACAAATGCCCCTAAAGTCCCCCCCCCCCCTTTTGGAATGATTTAGCGTAAGCAGAGCCGAACATAAGTTTGTTCCTTTCTTTGTTGCTTGGTGATACTTCCAAATGAGATCTTACATGAAAATAAAGTGCAGTCTCTGGTCCAGATGAGCTAGGGTGACCAGATGTCCTGATCTTATAGGGACAGTCCCAATATTTGGGGCTTTGTCTTATATAGGCACCTATAAATCCCCTCTACCCCCATCCTGATTTTTCACACTTGCTGTCTGGTCACCCTAAGATGAGCTGTGAATGTAATGAGGCACATCTCACTCAATCTCAAACTAGTCTCAAACTGGTCTGAACCAGTACTAAGCAATACTCAGACCCTACTGTACATGCTCAGCCACTCCCCACAATACACACAGCCCCAGGTTTATCGAGATCTGTATTGAACAATAAGACTTTGCATTTATATAGCACCATCCAATTTCAAAGCTCCCTGTAAATTTTGCCTCAACTCATTAGTTAACTCGTGACTGAACATCTGGTCACTCCATGGGTTTTCTTTTGTGAACGATGAATCTGAAATGCTGGGGGTCCTTTTCCCATTGTGATTTGCAGGCTTTGAAAACAAGCAAATCATCCTCTGTACAGTGAGAGCTGATTAGAAACTAGTATTAAGACATCCCACTTGAATTAGTGGCCGACCCTGCATTCTTTAGACACTCATTTCTCCTGGGAGTGGGAGTTTCAGGTGTACAAGGAGCGTTGTCTGGGAATAAAAAGTAGTTGAGTGATCATTGCGGTCTGATTGCACGACACTCCAAATTCCATAAGAGAGTATATCCCTCCCTCCTTCTTATACCCATCTTTTCCCTTAATCTTTAGCATTTTGAAGAGGAAAGATGAAAAAAGATAGTCCATGTTCAACTCATAGCTCTGTCACAGACGTCCTCTGTGACTTTGGGCAAGTCACTTAGCCTCTTCTTGCTTCAGTTTCTTATCCGCACACCAGGGATACAGCACCTCCCTGTCTCCCAAGGGTGTTGTAAGGATAAATTCATTAAAAGATAGTAAGGTATCAGCTATTACAGTAATGGGGGGACAAGTAAGTATCTTAGACTGTGGAAGTTTACCCCAAACAGAGATCAGATACCTCAGTGATTGGGGCCATCCACGTGTGATAGCGAGATAGATCTCTTATAACAATGTCATTTGTTTCCTTCCCTGGATTGTTAGGTCTGCTCATTTTCTCTCATACTAATTGTCTTGCTAAACATCCTGTAATTTCCCTGAAGATCCTTTCATTAATGTGAAATGGGTATCTCTGCAGCAGCCATACTCCAGCTCCCAATTGATCAGTCTGTCACCTCTAAGCAGTAAGGGAAACCCTAGCTGCAGTCTATGCATGTAAACAGCTACAAAACAGTGTTATATGGCTATTTTAACCATTACTGCATAATAAAGAGTGCACATAAAACAAGATCATTCAAAACCACAGGGAACTAATGTGTATAGTCTGCTTTCTGACCTCCACCCTAAAGACAGGCCGGAGGAGGGACAACAGGTGTGGTCAGGGAAATGATTAGAGGTGGAGGATCCTCCATAAACCCTAGTCCCAACCCGTAAATACGCTGCCAACCTTACATACCTCACCTTCCCAGGTCCCAAGCACCAGCTGATGGATGTGGGATTGTGCTCTGGGCATCACAGTTTGGGAAGGATTCTTAATCATGTTTATTACGGTATTGACTAAGCAGCACCCATTGTGCTAGACACTGTAGAGAGATGGAGTAGCTGACAATCCCTGCCCCAAAACTCTTATGGTCTGCTTAGACTACACAGAGCAGAGCAAACTATGTGAGAGTGGCAGAGAGGTATGTTAGTTTTTGTTTGCTTGGTTTTAGCATTATTTAATTAGGAGGGGATCAGCCAAATGGGAAGAAAGTGAAGGGAGAGGGGACACTAAAGGAAAGGGGGTGAAAGGAAAAGGGCAGGGAGAAGAGGGTTAAGAGGGCAGGTGTGGTGGGAACTGAGGTGAAGAGACTGAGGGAGAAGGTTGGAGCAAACAGCCAAATCAACATAGCACAGAGAAAGTTCTCTGAATGCCCCACGATTCCCATTTTGATTAGTTAATGTAACTTGAAATCATTCTCAATTTTAGGCACAGTTCAGTCTGTTGAGGAGGGGGAGTATATTACTTAAAATGCATCCTACCCATCCAGCCCCTCTGCTCTCTGGCTGTCTTCCATGAGAACAGAGGGCTTGGATGATATTATGCAGAAGAAAACTATGCAGAGAGAAAACCTCTCATATAATTTTTCCCCAATCCATGCTGTCTCCTACTTTACCATGATTTTGTTTCCCTGGCAGTGGGTGGGAGGATATGGGAACCATAACACTAATGGGCTTGTTTTGTGGCCTAGTGTTAGGACTCTGCATTGTCCACGTAGGAGCCAAGGATTGAATTCCAGTCTCAGTTTGTACAGCAGGAGCTGTAAGAGTATTGTGCCTAGGGTGACCAGACAGCAAGTGTGAAAAATCGGGACAGGAGGTAGGGGGTAATAGAAGCCTATATAAGAAAAAGATCCCCAAATCAGGACTGTCCCTATAAAATCAGGACATCTGGTCACCCTAATTGTGCCTTGGATCTCTCAACAGCAAATCCTCTTGGGAGCAAAATTTGATCTGCTCCACAGGGAGCCCCAACAGAGGAATTCACCAGAACTACACTAGCAATGGCAAAGGGCTTCAAGAAATGAGATAAGGGATGAAAAGGGGGGGGGAGGGGAGTTCATGGATCTCCATAAAAGGAAGTCCACTCACTCCCCCCTCCCCCGAAGCAAAGTGTTCAGATGAGATACAGGCTTTATCAGATGAATATATTCTTATGCATGTACTATGTCAGTAGGCTATTTTCTCCCCTCTCTTTTGAATGCGGTAACTGTACCACCTACATCATATAAAATACAGTAGTGCCTCAGTGCTCAGTAATGCTGCTGCAGGGGCAATCTACTCCTAAGCTTGCTGGAAAATTGCTGCTTGTTGTAACGTCACCCAGGGGAGCAGTGCTCGCTAATATTTGTTTTAAGACAAACAAGTGAACATAAAGTAATGACCTTGTCCATTTTGTGCATCGCAGGATGGCCACTCCACTATTGGGTAGAATAGATTCTCCGCACTGCAGGGCAGACGGTTTCTCTGCCACAGAATTAGGGATCATAATATAGTTTTAAAATGGAGAGGTGAACAACCACCAAATATGTAATGTGAGAGTAGACTAGACTACCCCTCAGTACCACTCTGGGATGGAGCATGGCTTCCTGCTGCCTTATATAGATATTTACATAAATCCTGTCAGTCTAAACATACACTTTTTTAAAAGAAAGAAACGTGATCATATGTTAATTTCAGAAAAGGGTTGTGTGCAAATAGGGACCCAGTCTCATGAAATGTCAAGTGACTTCAACTCCCAGTAAAGTGAACACAGGTTGAAGGCCCTTAGCACTTTGGAGATCAAGACCTAGCTGCCCCCTGGAAAAAGTCCAGAGAGAACTAATGATAGAGGAAAACCCAGGGGAAGGAGCTAATGGCATTGGCAGTCAAACTGGTATAAAGAGCCACCAGCTGACTTGTCTGGTTCATAACTGTGGCTGTACTGTATTAATAGAGTAGGAAAAAATCCCCAGTACCTAGTAACCTCTCCTGTATTGCTGAAATATCAGTAGGGGTCTGGCTTTCGTTGTCTGTCTTCTAGTTCACAAAGTGCACTTAGTGAAGGTAACGTGTCAGACATACGTAGGCAATTCATACTCTTCCATGGAAATTGCACTGACACGTGTCTCTCGTTTTATACAGTTGCAAACCAAGAATACTAGTCCATGTAAACAAAGAAAGAGACCTTCAGCAAACCTTTATTTCTTGTCATTTTGCTCAGTAACAAAAGAATGGCCATAAGAGGAAGAGGAAGTTTATAGGGAAGGACGTGGAAGGGAAGTTTATAGGGAAGCACTGCAATGGCATTCTCCCATTTTTCTGATATTTATGTCCCAAAGCCCAACTGCTGTTCTGCACCAAATCTCAACTTCATTGGTACCATGTCACTCAAGGATGAGTTTTCTGAGCATATGCCATCCAGATTGCATTGTGAAAGCTTCCAGAAGGCAACATAATAGGGTCTGACCAAAAGTTATTTGCCAAAAAACCGACACTAAGCTACATCAGATCGCCCAGAACAGTGAGAGATGTCAGAGGGAGGTTTTCTGCTGTTGGCTGGGATTTAGAGGGTTTGGCCTGCTAGTTATTGTAGGGGTGGTTGCAGCCACAGCCATCCTTCTTCTAAGAACAAGAGAGACCTGTCCAGTAAATGGACTGCATTTTTGCCTTGATAGCCACAATTAAACACTGTTCCAGGCAGGCAAAAATACCAGTACTTTACACAATTCCCATTTCTCAAGCACTCTGAACCAGTCTCCACCATCTTTATGCAAAAGTGGGGCAATCCTGAAATTCTTACTTGTAGCTAATATCTGTCACTCTTATTCATATTATGTAGCACCTCATGTAGCCCCTGATCGATTTCAATGAGAGTAACTTACTACTCAGTACGAGTAATGGTGGCAGAATCCGGTCCTTAGTAATTACTCCTGCAAAGTAAAAACTGAGTAAGAATTTCAGTGTTTTTACTAATGTTTGTAAAATGTGTTGAGTCTAGAATGGAAGGTTTTTTGCAGTGGGACAGTTAATACGCTGCATGAGTCCTTGCAACATTGCTGCTGGTAGCCATGTGAAATGACTGTCCCTTCCCCTACCACACTCTACATTTTTCTGTAAAAAGTAGGGCTCGCTGGATCCTAGATTATCGGAGTTCAACTGCAAGGAATATTTTAAGACTTGCTGCACAGGTGAAGTAGTATAGTAGAATATAATACAGAATCCTTTGTCATTGGCTTTACATTTATCATTCGTCAGCCACAGTTTGGAGATGCATGGAAAAAAATTAAAATCACTCTCCTTGAAAAAGGTGTTTGTTGAAATAATTGGGTATTGTTATTCCCAGAACACATTGTCATGTTCATTGTTATCAAAATGGTTCCATGAAACTGCCATGCATATATGCTGCCTTTACACTGGATTTCCATTTCTTGACTGTAATTATTTGGGTTGAATATTTCTCTGTCACACTGAAGACAGAAACTCATTTCTAAGCATCTCTCCCTCTCTCCACCTTGAATATTGCAAGAAGGCCTGGATCCACAAATTCCTTTCATGCCTCACATCACTTTCATGGACTGGAATCATCCAGTGCTGTACCCATAGGCCATTTGGTGCATGGCAGAGAGTTGCATTTTATTAATTTTTATCTTCTGTAACAGTCAACAAAACCAACCCCTTGTGGAACTGTCATTTTGCTCTGTATTTCTATAGAACCTTCCTAATAAAGATCTCGAAACTACCATTAAAGAGTGATGCTTTGTGAACCTCCTTTGAGGTAAATAAGTATTCTCCCCATTTTACAGATGGGGAAACGGAGACCTAATTAAGTTGCTTGCTGAAAATCACATAGGAATTTTGTTGAAGTGGCAGGAATAAAATGAAATCAGTATAACCCAGATCTCCTGATTCTCAGTCCATTGGTTTAACCACAAAGACACCTCTCCTGCCCATAGAGAGAGATGCATTGCTGTACTGATCACAAGGCACGGAGGGAAGGGAGGGGGGGGAGAACAATGTAAGGGCCATAAACTGTCCCCAAACCATGCACTGGTTACTCATATGTTAGAGCTCACCCTGAGAAGGGAACTATGTAGCTGCAAAAACTGATGATCTGTATTTGGCAAATGTACATTTTTGTAATGCAAGGAAAACCTAATCGGATTTATTTACTTTATTTACTAAAAGTTGCTCTACCTTTGCTGCCCTGGAGATCTCACTAGAAAGGAATGGCTCTCTGTCAGTCCAGTGGAGACGGTTATTCCCACTCTATGTAATTAAGAGCCTGTTTATTTCACAGCAACTTGACTCAGTCTATTGGACTTTAATTTCAAAGATCATCCTTATGTGTCCACTTCTTGCTCCTTTTTAATTAAGCCTTTATGCTCACTCTTGCAGGCTTTATAATTGACCATGGTTTTAGTTATGGGGCCCAAATCAAAGGTGAGGGTGCATGACTGTGTTGTCAGGGTCAATTATCTTGTGCTAGAGTTCTCCAGCTAAGTGAGTCATTTCTGTTAAAACATGCCATTAAACAAGGGCTTATTCTTAGCTAACATTGTTTTAGCTGCGCTTTTTCTGAAAGCAGGACTAAGAGACTATCAGTGTCAAAGAGGACCACAGGGTTGCAAACATACAATAAAGATAGATACTTGCTAAGAGGTTTGGCTAATAAGAATTCAGTGGAAACATTTATTGAGGGATTTTTTTTTATCATCATAACTGGCCCTTCTATAGTAACTAAGGCTAGGTCCTTAAGATGGTCTGGCTGTATATTCAGTGTATGGTCCATCACTAGCAATCTTATCACACCACAGAAGCTTTTGGTGCCCATGTGACTGCCAGTCACATAGCAGTATTCCTTGATACACACTTCAGAGTTCATTAGCTTCTGTTACATATTAACAATTAACCGTTAACATATGCAACATTGTTGTGTGTGCCCAAGGAATGCTCTTGGATATCTGTTTGGAGCACTTGCACAATACAAATGTGTTTTACTTCCAGCAGCATTTTCCTGTCCTCCAAAATATTACTTGGACTTTTAATAAATCACATGCATAAAAAGCCACCAGTGAAAAATGTGCCTGTAGTCATTCACATTGTATAATACAGTCGCATTTTAAAGGGGAGATAAAGAAATTGGAATCAGAAAATAATCACTATTTAAGAGAGAAACAGTTCAAATTTCAGGTGAAAATGGGTTCCTGATTATGAGCTGAAAGTCTATCCATTATCTGGAAACTGCAGAGGATTCAATGGGAAAGCTATTGTTGCATTTCCTTTATACTTGCTGGCATTCAATTTCACTTTATATGTGTCTTTGACATTAATATATTGATGTTTACATCACTACTATACATAGATGCCAGAACTGGTAATGGGAAGAGAGGAGGATGCAACTAACATCAAAATTAGGAGGGGGAAAAAATCCTTGGGGAGATTTATAGCTCCCAATTACTCACTGATGTGATGTAGTTTTCTACTGTTTGAGAATTCAACCTTACTTTTAAACAGCTCTGAACAGAGAATGAGCTAAGATGTTTAGATCTTGATTAAAATACTCAGCCTGTCCTTTTCTTTTTAATTTCCCTGAAGTAAATATTTGTATTTGGGTGAGGTCAGCGATTGATAGTGCTAGAAGTGGCATCATTCAATCAAAGATAGTGTTTTTGACATGCTGACACCATTTTCTTTTAAGGAGATGAAGGGTAATTCAGTTTCTGTACAAACTGGATTCAAACCTTCCTCTAGTTCTCAGACTGTTCACCAGCCCTAATGGAGCATGATAGCTTCACAATCAAGCTAGAGTCCCCTGCTGACTGAACTCAACCAAATTCATTTTATTTATAACCTCAGGTTGGACTCCAAACTGGGTCCCAAAGGGATAAAGCCAATACTTTCTTAACGAATAGCAATGATTAATTTAAAGTGGACATTCTCCACCATTGCATGGATAGGTACGGAGAGAGACAATCAGTCTGTGCTCACAAGGGTATTGAGAGAAAGAGCATAAAACACAGCATGTTAAAAACACTTGTTACCTGGATTTCTGGATCCTGACTTGAACCAATATGATCTGAGACTGTCAAAAGGGAGTAAATATAAAAAGAACGCTCTGAAGCTTGAGTGAAGACACTTCACACCTTCATCTTTCAACTGGCCTCCTCCATAACCTCTCTGAGGAGGCTGACTAAGATATAGAGTGGGCTTTTTTACACCTCAGAATCTGCTGGCAAAGATGACAGCACAAATTCATTTCTTAAACTCTAATGTCCTACTGAGCCATCCACATAGATAATGCTGAGGTGTCTTAAGCCTGACAGGCCTAGCACACAAATTGAGAGGGAATCTGAAACCTTCAGCCTTCTATGTACACTGCAGTTTCCCCAATCTCATAAGTACCAATCCACTCTCCAAAAACAAAACAAAACAAAAATCAAACAAAGAAGAATTCAATGAATCTTTCATGTTTATTTGTTTCCCGTCTTCCAGCACACCCATAGGTCAGCCATTACAGTAGCCAAATTAAAAACACAGATTTATGAAGGCATAGATTTTAGGGATGGAAGGGACAATTTTAGATTATCTAATTTGATCTCCTGCATAGGACAGGTCATAAAATTTCACCCCCAGTTTTGTGTATAGATCCCAGCTATTTGTGGTTGAATAGAATCTTTGTTTGTTTGTTTATTTGTATTGTGGCAATACCTGGGGGGCATTCATGGATCAGGATTCCACTGTGCTAGACACTGCGTGAACAAATAACAAAAAGATAGCTCCAAAGAGTTTACAATCTAAGAGTAAGATGAGAAAGAACATGGAGAGGGATTTTTTGTTTGTTTCTTTTATAGAGCATAAACTGGATTTAAAGGCTCCAAATGATGGAGAATTTATCACATCCCTTGGTAACTTGTTCCAATGGTAAATTTTTTAACAGCAAGGATAAAGTATAATTTCTAATTATATCTTTGCTGAATTAAACTTCCAGCCATGTTATGCCTCTAGTATTAAAATCCTCTAGTATCAAATCTTCTCCCCATATAGGCACTTCTAAATCATGATTAAATTGCCTCTTTACCTTCTTTTCCATACATTTAATTGAAAATCATATCAATGAAGGTCCAAAAAAATACCATTTCCCGGTGACACTGATTTTCCATAGAATCTTCTTTTTAGCAGGAACAAATTAAGTGCCCTGCTTGCTTTGATTCCTTCCTGCTTTTTCTAAGGAAAATGTATTTTAAAGAAAATGCTCTGTGCCTTCTTAGGAGCAGCTCATTTTCAAGGAAGGTTGGGGTTTCATGATAAATCAGAACACTTGAAAGCACTCAAAAAAGTTGCACCACAAATCCCTTGGGACTGAACTCAAAACAAATCTGATTAATGGCAAACAAAATAAACTATGGCTATATGGATTACAAGATACCCTACATACTATAGAGAAAGGATGGTCCCATGGTTGAAGCACAAGACTGGGAGATCTGGATTCGATCTTTAACTGCTGCAGATTTACTGGGTCTAATCATGAAAATTCATTTCAATGTCTGTACTTCAGTTTACCCATTTGGAAACTGGAGATAAAATCCTCCTTGAATGAGTGTTGTGAGGATGAATTAATTAATTAGTGTTGGAAAAGTACTTCAAGATCTTCAAGGGGAAGGTGCTATAAAAAAAGTAGTTACCACATGGATCTATAATATATAGCTCTATCCACCCATTCTGCTGTCATCACTGACAAAGTTCTCTCTCTTCTTCCTCCCCCTCTGCTTCCCATTTGCTGCTAGCAGGAGCTTATCAGACTCTACCTCAGTACAATGGGCCAGATTCTGATCTCACATACAACAGTTTTATCCTGGCAGATTTCTCCCAGTATAAGTAAGATGGGTCAGAATCAGGGCCAATGTCCTGGAGGAGAACACGGAGCTTTACAATATGACAGAGCTAATGCCTGATACTTTATCTCCCCTTTCTGATACTGAGTCAGGCAAGTATTTACTCTGTTTTGCCTGTAGAGAACTCTGCAAAACCTCCTTTTTCTGTTTTCATTAAGGGCAATGCCAGACCATTAAACATTAGATAGTCTATTCCCTTATCTGACATCAACTTCCTCTATGAACTTGGGGCAAATCATTGGCATGCACAAAAGTATGCACCCTTTAGTGCCATTCACTACATGTCCGAGGAGCACATTTGCTCTGCAGATTTGCACATGTACACGTCAAGATATGCGCAGCACAGAATTTGCATCCGAGTTAGGCATTTAACAGAGTGAAAGAGGTCTTGGGGGAACCCAACACTTAACATACTTAGTTCCAGCACGTATGCTTTTAAATATATATTCAACTTTATTGTACCTCAGTCTTCCTATCCGTAAAGCGGGATAACAACGCTCCTCTGCAAGGCAAAGGATTGTGAGATTTAAATAATTTGTAAGAGTCTTCCAAAGCTTTCTGTATTTAATTTTCATGAGGTTTCTAAGACCCAAGCCTACAGCTTTTAGGAGATAAACAGGAATTTAGATAAGAGAGAGAGTCTGATCAGAAATAGAGTTAGTTTAAAATGAATAAACAGCATTTTTTCCTATTATTCTTTCCACTCTGGTCAGAGGCATGATATGAAATGGTACCTAGATAATAACTCTGAATAGGTGGAGAATATCAATTTCAACATCTCAGGTTCAGTAGCTGTTGAGCCTAATCATATTCCCACCAGCTCTGTGTCATGATCTCTAGAGTTCTAAATCCCATCATTAAGTGCTCAACGTAAACTCGCAGGCGTTTTCAGATTTTGAGTTCCTAGCTCTGCAGATAATTACTTAAAGCAACTTGTTCATTGTATTTATTGGTTGGCTGGTTTTCCTTTGACCTCCCAACTCTAAGTCTCTAACACAAATTCCACCAAAAAAGACTAAACAAATCTCTCCTGATCCTCCACTGTCATTATCATGCACTGCCACAGGGCAAGCTGCAGGCCCCTGATGAAAATATATACTTGAAATTCATGTATTATTTCAATGCAAATAACAGAAATCTACTTCTTGGTGAAGACTGCAGAACTTCATATTTCCCATACACTAGCAGCCTACTAGAGATCCCTGCAAAGTGTCACTATTAACACCAACAAAAACCACCAACTTTTATCTAGAGCTTTTCACCAGTACATCTCACAGCAAGGTCAGTATCATTGTCCCCATTTTACAGATGGGGAAACTGTGGAGCAGAATGGTGAAGAGATTTGCCCAAGGTGTCCCAGCAGGCTAGTAGCAGAGCTAGGAATAGAACTCAGGTCTTTGGAGTCCAGTGCTGCATTAACCTGGTCTGTTCAGTAAAGTTGTTACCAGTCTCTCAGTTTACTGTCATCTCTGAATTGCTCATATTGTGCCTCACTGGCGTGTTGAGCCTGGCAGGAGACCGTTAAAGCTTTGTCACTTAGCTTCATTCACTGGGGGACTGATTATTTATACCACTTGTGTCTTAAAAAGGAGAGAGAAACAATATCACCAGTAGAATGGCTGAAACTGGTCTGGCCCATTATTGCAACGCACAAGGACTCCCATTCAGGCAAACACTTAATCAAATGCTTAAATCCGTTCCTAGTTAGGGAAGCAAAAGGTTTACTTGGAAGTCAGTGGGAGTTACACACATATTTAAAGTTGAGCATGTGCTTAAGTGCTTTGCTGAATAGGGATGATTTCCTGAATTGCAACCCAGGGCTTGTGGGAGTCTCTGCAGGAAGGGAGGCTGGGAGGAAAGCTAACAGCAGTAAGAAGTCTGCAAAAGGGAGAGTCTAGGGAATAGATAGGGCAAGGAACGCATGCAAAGCTGAAAGCAGGCATAAAAAGACCTATATTTAAAAAGGAGGGAGAAAGTGTCTGGGGATTGCAGAATTAAAATTAAGACATGGCCCCTGTAAACGGGAGAAAGGGGATTGGGATATGAAAAGCAAAGGCAGTATTTTTTCCTTTTCTTAGTGCAAATTAATTCCCCAATCAGTCAGAACCGGCTTGTAATCTACAACCTGCTTCTTGTTTCCCTAACTTCCAAGTGGAAATGGGTTTCTATTATTATTATTATTTGTTAAAAGCAACCGTTCTTTGTGGAGCACAACAAGCCTCTTCGCCTTTTATCGCTTCTCCTTCATGCTCTGGCCATGTATGATGAATGCTAATGAGATCAGACTTTTTCAAACCCCATACAGACATACTTTTGGCATCACCAAGTACACCCAAGCTGTAGCTCTTTGGAATACTATACTAAGTAGGATACCTCATTTCCTCTAGTAGATTTTGGTTGTATCAAGTCAGGAATCAACACCCATCTACGTCTAATATGCAGCATTCATAATGGGCAGTATGTGTTCCATTCTGAGTCTGTATATCTCCTGTTCTTTCAAATCAAAGTAGAGGTTAAGAAAAAATAGTATCAGACAGGAAGTATTTATGCTCTATAACACGTTACAAGGTTCATATATTCCATGCCAGAACATATTGGGGTAGCTATTTCATACCATATCTATATTGTTGCCGGAATGGTACATTCACGTGTTAATACAAGTTACAGGAATAGCAAATTTAATAAAGCAACACATGCTACAGGATTCATATACTTCATGCTATAAATGCATTTCAAGGTAGCATATTCCATGGGACAATGAAAGTTACAGGGATAGTACATTCTATGCTATGGCAGACAACAGAGATCATACATTCCTTGATATATTGTAGCATACTTCTCACCTGTCCTTCATTATAAGGAGTAGCTGCAATTTACAACTCAAATTCCCCACGCACACACACCACTGATTCAATTTTTTATTACTGTAGGTTTCTGGAATCAGAAACATTCAGTGAGGAAGTGAAACATTATTTATGGTAAAAAAAAAAAAAAAAAACAACCAAACCCTGCCAGCTTTCCATGTTTCCTACACTGCTAATATGCATTTTCTTCTCACTGCTTTTCATATCTAAAGGCCCTGGCTGCTAGACTGTGCCCTCCGGGGCACTTGACACCCCCGGATACTTTAAAAACCTCAACGGGCAACATATTTACTTGTCAAGGGATCCACAGATGCTGATTAGCACATTTCCTTTATCCCTGTGAATAGTACTGAGGAGAAGGATGTTCCTGGACACAGCAGATGAAATTGACCCTGTGCTAAGGACTGAAAAGTGAGAACAGGGTCTTGCTATCTGAGTGGAGGAAGCAGAAAATGGGCAGGGGCCCCTCCAAGGACTCAAAATTGTGCAGAGCAGAGCATGTTTCAGGGAGATTTTACAGGCTGAGTAAATTACAGGCTAGTTGTGCTGGGAGGTTTGGGCATGAAATAGAGGCAATTCCCTGTAGACAGGGAGTTATGTATGAGCTTCTAGTTGATAGGCTGAAGACTAGAGAGCACAGGTGGTATAACAGCAAGGGAGCTAAGTGTAATCAGTTATTAGTCAATGCTGCAGTCAGTGAACTGCCAGCAGAAAACAGGGGGGAGCGAGAGCTAGGACGTGGCACGGTATCCAGGAAAAAACGGAACACCCAAGAAGTCTGAAAGAATGGGGTACCCCAATATCTGATGATGAAGCATTTGCTAATGGGAATATACATATGAAAGCTCTTGGTAACAGCTGCTCTAACAGGACTTTGCCCTTGTTTTGGTAGCATGGACAGGATTTGATTTTTATTGTACAGCTCAAAGGATGCAGAGGGTACAGCGGCAGCAGCTTGGAAGGGGGAGTATTGGCTGCCATGCCTTCGGTATTTAGACTGTATTTCTCCCCTCTGCACTGTGCAGCAGGAAGAAGCCTTCGTCAGTTACCAGCCCCCTCGGTTTCTCTTTAGCCTGCTGTGCTAAGCTACCATGACGGAGCATTTCGCTCTCTAACAGGCTCTTTCCTGGCTAATTAAACATGTAGGTTGGCCCTGAACCCCGTTTCTGTTCCAAACAGTTAGAGCTGGGAAATCGCATGACATGATTAGACAAGAACGTGTCTGAAAAGCTGGCCTGGCTCTTTGATGGAATAGTTAGTTGCAGACTAGATGGAAATGGCTGCAGAGATCTGCTGGAGGCCACAGTAGTGGTTTCCTGGTTCTTTACATCAGGATTCCTTAACTACCCATCCTTGAGACAGAGGATTTCCAGGGGAGGAGTCAATGTGGTTCACCCAGTGGCGCATGTGGGCTGCCTATGGTCCATACAGAGCACCTGCTACATTCAACACAGGGCTTTTTGGTTGGCAGCCTCCACAGATCAGACAGCAATCCCAGAGGGAGGGACACTAAAAGTTCGGAAAGCATGATACAGGAACTGATTAAACATCCAGCTCCAAAAGCATGGTGCACACAGGCATTGAAGCCATTGTAAAGGGATGGGAATGATTGTCCCCAATAACAGCTCTCTTCCTCTCCAAGGACCTGTTCTCTCTTTTGCCGTCTCTTTACTTGTATGTTGTGTTTAAAAGTGAAAAAAGCAGGTGAGAGCTTCAGGATTATGGTAGCGACCAGTGCATGACTGATGATCTCGAGATTACAACATGTGCATGAAGTAGGAGGATGTGTGGAGATTAAATAGAATCGCACTATTCCAGGGGGTGGGTAGGCTGCACAGAGTCCGGTTCTGAGTCTCTACTCCCCTTAATTCAGGGTTCCATTACATAGGCTGTAAAGCTCCGATCAAAAACTGAGCTTTCCTAAAGTTCAGGGGTCATCAAAAGGGTTTGGATTCAGTGTTCAGGCCTGGTCTCTGGATCAGGCTTTGAACACCCCCAGTGTTCAAGGGAAGTTGGTTTTGAGATTCTGGCTGTTTTCAAACATGTATTTGAACTCAGTGGATGTAGTGGGTTTGATTCAGAAGGACTCACTCCTGGGAAGGCTTTTATTTTGAGCAGGAGGACCTTTGATCCATGCAGAGTTTTCATCCTGTGAGTTTCATTTTGAACTTTAAATGAACCCAAATAAGTAACGTGTAACTCCGTCAAAATGGCCACGTTTGTCCTGGTTTCTGGTTGAAAATAGAAACTTCAAACACCCCAGTGTTTGGGGATGATAAGCTCCAGTGTTTTGGTTAAAGAAATGAATGATTTGCAAAATTCAGACCTAGAGCATACAGTAATTTGTATTGTGAACTCCTCCCCAGCTGTGGCTTAATCTGTAGTTTTGATCTGGCCGCACATGTATGCAAAATCAATTCAGTCATATATATTACCCACTTGACCTGAACCTATGAATTACCCCAAATTCGATGTAAATTCACCCCAGTGTCACTCAAAATGCTACCTTCATTCACCACTTTCCTTTAGTTTCAGGTTTCTCGTGAATTCCAAAAAGTAGGGACAGGGTACAAAGATGACATGCATGTCTGAGGGTGTGTGCGTGACCCCTTCATCTCTCAGAGCACTTACATTTTCAAGTGTTCTTCAGCATCCTTCATATGGGGCTAATGCATTCCCCCAGCACACAAAAATAAAATAATTGAATAGCCACTTTTCTAAAGCCGTACCAAGTTCATCACTTAACGTCACTTTTCATCATAATCTAATCACCACAGAACAAGGAAAATCATCATACGGGAATGTGCTTGTCTCCATCAATAAACCAGTGATTATTCTGATAATAACTAAGTTTATTCTCTTCATTTCTTAAAATGTATGGAGTCTTATGAAGATACTCTGCAGAAGGGATGATTTATATTGGCTTCTGGATACTAAAATAAGTGATGGGAGCATTAGAAAAGCCTAAGAGATGTTCATTTCAAAATAAATATAAAAGTCTTAATGATTTTCACTCTGCAGAAGGAAACGGAAATGTTAGGTTATTTATCAGATGCAATGTGCATTGCTCATTCCCTCTTGTTACATCCAGGTCCTGTATGTAATGCCATAGTTGGCACTTAAATACCATTTTAAATACCATAAAGCAACATTTTTGCTTTGATTTTTATTTTTAAAGTTGGCATTGCCACTCTACAGCCAAATGGCCATTATTTCATTGCTCATTCTTGGAAACTCAGATCCAAACTTAGGAGCAGATCCTTAGATGGTGCAAATCAGACTTGCTTCATTGACTCTAACAAAGCTACATCAACTGAGACCAGCTGAGGATCTGCCCTGAATCTCTAGCATGTTGTAATAGGAAAAATATATAGTAGTTCATTCCCACATGAATGACAAAATGTCCATTAATGGAGAGACAGAGCAAATCCGAATGACATCTCACACATTCCAAGAGACCGATGCATTTCATACAAACAGCTGTCTTCGGTGAATTTCATTTCATACAAACAGCTGTCTTCAGTGAATGCACCAAAACTGCCGGAGCATCTTATAAGAAGATAAAGATGTCAGGAAAGAAAACCAATTTCCCCCATGATCCAGTTGCCCTCCCACCCATTCATCACACCTCCAGATTTAAGTGTACACATGCAAAGACCACTCATGCAGCAGAGGTTCTGGTTGTGTGAGGATAAAGTGATGCTGAGGGGTAACAGAAAAATATTGCCATGGCACAACCAACAATACGTCATTTATGAATAACTGATAACAAAAATGTAGGGTTGAGTCCTTCTGACCTCATTTGGGTGAAACTGCCATTGACATCAATGGGGAGTTTTGCCCAGATGATAGGACCTATAATGATGATGGAGGCAGAGTAATGGCTTCATAATTAGTCCCAAGTAGAGATCTTGATGCACTGGAGCTGAATCCCCTTTGAAATACAGGGGAGTCCAGATTAGATAAGAATGTCATAACCTGCACTATTTTAGCAATGAGTTTGGGGGACAATGGGATGAAATCAGGGAAGGAAAAGATGCCCTTTTGCTTAAGACCCTGGATTAGGAGTCAGGAGATCTGGCTTCAATACTTGGCTCTGTCACAAAATTCCTGCATGACTTGGAACAAATCACTTAACTTCTTTGTGCTGAAGTTCACTATTTGCAAAATGGGGGTAAGATCTCCTTTCCTCTGCCCTTTGTCTCCTTTGTTTAGATTTAGACTGTACACACCCTCAGACATGCATGTCATCTTTGGCTTATATGTTTGTACAGCACCGTCAAACACAAAAGAGCTTGACTGGAGTTTCTAAGGGCTACTATCATATAAATAATATAAAAAAAATAAATTAAATAACAACAACTCATTTTAATAGAGTTCCTGTATTTTCTGCTAAAGCCTCATTTGATATTCCATAATCAGCCTTGGCTTTTTTAATTGTCTTTAAGAGAGGACCTAGCAGGGACTTAAGGCCTTACTTGCCAGAAAACACGCAAAGCCTCTGGAACTTTTCAAAGGACTGAACCAGACCATTTTAAAAACTCTGGGGAAAGTCGTAATTTGGAGATAGGTTAGGATCTGAACTTGACGACTTGGCTCTACGGCTGCCAGAGAGACTGCCTAAGAAAAGTCCTTTAGCTCACTTTAAAACATGCACAATAAATCTCCTTTCGGCTTGACATTTCTGTAATACGTTGTTGCAGAATATCCCCATAACAGCTGCTGGCAGCTTGTGCCGTCTCAGTGACCTTGTGCAGCAATGGTGCACAAACTGTGAAGGCTTTGAATGGTTTTGCATTCTTACAGTATGGTTGGTAGGAAGGGGGAAATATCAGTAAGAGGCAATGCAAACTAAAGTGGGGTGGGGGGAAGAAGATTGTGAACTAGCTTGGGAAAGGATAAATGAGGCACAATCCCTACTTGCATGGCGGGAGGCAAAATATATAGTAATAATCCAGACCACAATGGGAACCTGGTGGCATATGGACGCATGCCCTGCTTTCCTGTCTGTACTCAGACACATTGCTATGGGGAAATCAGGGCAGTTCTCCTCTAGAGTTCATGGAAGTAGACTCTAGTGTTGCTACAGGGTGCCTGTGCACTGGAATACCTTGGCCACTGAGCAGCAAGGAATGCCACATCACTTATCTGCATAGGGTACCGTGATATCATCAGAATCCCTCAGGTGGCGCTATGGCTATGTGTTGCAAAGTAAAGTTGGGCTCCTTTACAATTTCAATTTAAATGAAATTATTATTATTATTACAATAATGCCAAGAAGGCCCAGCGGAGATCAGAGCTCTGTTGGGCTGGGCACGGTACATACACATAGTAAGAGACAGTCCCTGACCCAATCTAAATAGGCAGGACAAAGGATGGGAGAATTTGTGTCTTTTCTATCACTATTTTCATGCAAAGTGAGCCTGGCATAAATTTAAGTTTTCTAGTGAACAATCAAAATCAGAGAAAGCCAGCAGATGCTTTCTTTCTGCCCTGTGCAGTTATTCTATGCAAGTACTGTATTTGAAACAGCATATATGAAATACTTCCAAAGGGTTTCCTGGGACATCACACATCCTAGACTTATTTGGACTTAGTAGGAACCAAACAAGCAAAAAGAAAGAAAAATCTCTGAAAGGTTAATAAACTTTCAGAAGGCAGGGAAAAAAGATTGCACAGAGAAACTGTGAGAGAGACTGTAAAATCATTTGCTATTCTCAGTTCTTATTTTAATGCACCAGATTTTGTTAGACATGGCTGAATTTATAACCCTTTGGTCTATCAGGTACTGTGAGCTTTTAATATGCAAGGGGTCCTACGATCTGTCAATTACCTTGTAAGGCTATTTCTCTATAAGAATTCTTTATAATATCAAAATTAGTACTATGCCACCCCATTGTGTGTGTTTTAGCATCTCCTCTGCTCCTACCAGCTTCACTGGAAGTTTAAGACCCTCAGTTCCTAGCAGAATGCACTCAACACCTAACAAGATTGGGTGTTCTGAAGAAAACAATCAAAGTGACCATGCGATAAACCCCTATGCTCCTAGTTCAGCATCCTGAAAGTATCAGGGGGGACTGGTTTACATTTTCATTTTGAAATTCCAAGCACCACGGTTCACTTTGATGCTTAGTGTCTTTGCAAGTACAATCCTGGTGCGTGTCTCTGATGGGCTGGACAGATCGTAACAACTGAACTGAGAAGGGAAAAGATCATCTGGTTTCTTTCTAACTCAGAGAAATTGTTATGGGCAGGAAGAGGGTTAGAGTGAATTATATATGACTAAGGGAGGATGTTGTTCAAAGACCTCGTCCACGCTAGATGAAAAAGGCACAACAAACCATTGCTTAGAATGCTTTGAGCTTACAATGCTTGTACACTACCTTCTCTTCATACAGCAACTGGGAGGGCTATTTTATAAGCACTGGTTGGCTGCAATGAAGTATTCCACTCAAGCCTTCCTAAGATGTTCATCTCAAGTCTTGCTGTGCTCTCCTATACTGTAGGCCAGAAGCCACAAGCATGGCAGCTGCTCTGGTCCAGACTGTATTCATTCCTCCTAAGTTCATCATGGGGTGTCTCAAATTTAGAATCTATCCAAAAGCCTCTGATCATTACAACAATGCTGGGTAGCTGCTCCCAGAATGCATGGCTGTAAAGTGTGCCATCTACGGACACAGCAAAATGACTGTCCGAAAAACTGTCTCTACATGGATGAAATCAACTATTTCAAGGACAATGCAACAATCAATCATTTCTTCAGTGGTAACAATTTTTCAATATGACATAAGTATTCTAAGCAGTAAGTTGTGCTGTCCGACTGATTGAGCGATGGGACAACCTAAATGTCAACTATGTCCATTAATTTTGTTTCAAATCCTCTCCACTTTTGTTACAGCTGTGTTAGAAGCTCTGTTATTTAATTATTAGGATTGATGGCCAGGAAACTCGAGTTCTATTCCCAGTTCTTCCTTTGTCCAGCTGTGCGACGTAGGGCAAGTTACTTAAACTGTCTCAGTTTCCCTCCCCATCTTGGTCTTGGACATTTAGGCTAAGCACTTTGGAGCAGGGAATTTCTATTAATGGGTTTGCACAGTGTCTAGCCCAGTGGGACCCTGTAACAGGGTGCTGGCTTAGAGGAGCAAGCAGCCCCCTGCTAGCCCTGACCCAGGGAAAAGAAGCTGCTTGTTGGAGCTGGCTGGGAGGCCATGCCCTAATTACCTGAGGGGAGACACCTGCAGGCCTGAGGAGCCAGCAGGCAGGAAGCCAGAGGAGAAGAGGAGGAGGAGACCAGGGAGACAGGATAGGGAGGAGCGTGGGGCTCTGTATCCTGGTGGGCCAGGAAGAGGACTGTCTTCCTGAGCAGTGGACTGTTAACCTGTATATATTGTAAATAGTAGGTGGTGGGGACAAGATACAGCTAGTAAAGTACACGGGTGCTGCACAGAAGGTGGTCTCCAGTGGTGTTTCTGCAGAGGACTGGCAAGGGCCCGGTTACAGACCCCAATCCTGGTTGATGCCTCTTAGTGCTGTCAGAATACAAACAAGCACAAATATCAGCATCAGCATTCTTTACATACTTGGAGCTCAGTCACCTCTGGGTTTTCAGTGCTCTCAGTTAATAACATAAATAACTTTGTTTCAGACTGCCCATGGCTGCAGATGGGAAAATATGGAGTAAAGAAAGATTTCTACAGGGGCGTTCCTTGGGGCAGCTTATCTATGCATCCTGCACAACTTTCTTCCCAGTCACCCAACAAGCAGGCCCTTACAGACAAGTCTGGACTGTTTCCTGGGCCCCCCTTTGCATCATCCGTGACTGGCAGAGGCAGCAATGCTTTCCCCACAACCTTCTGACACTGTTGCTCTGAAATATTCTGCTGCATCCCGATCTCTGCTTCACTTCTGGTCCCACCGCGCTTTCCTGCTTGCATGGCTGTGCCCTGTATTTTATCGTGCTAGGGAAGGCTCAAGACTGCACTACCCGAGTGGTTTGCTTTAGGTCTGGAGCTCTATCCCAGATCCCATTTCTTCACCAGGGACACTATTTTTCTGACCTGAGGGCATCGCCCTCATGCCTCTGAATAATTATATTTTGTGCATCGGTATCACCTTCCCTGTGAGGATCTCAAAGCATTTTTCAAACTATACTTAACTAATCCCCAACGAACCCCTTAGTACGTGAGGAGAAGCCACTTACTTCAGAACTGATCATCTGAATTAGGGGACTGATTCTGTAAAGCATTTAAGCATATGTATAAATGGACTCCGGAATGACGTAAGCACATGGTTAAGTGCTTTGTTGAATCAGGGCCAAAAGATGACACCTTTGTTAAAAATGATCTTTTTATTTAAAAACAGTGAAAAGAAAGATGAAACGGAGTAAATTATATAATATTCTTATTCCTTTAGAATTCGCCCTCGAGATCTCGGTCGCTCAGCTTTTGGGGGTGGATGGGCTACTTTGACTTATTTTTAACATTTTGTGTGGTTGTGTTTCTTGTAGATGCTGCATGACAGGTATCCTAAAATGATGTGAAATAAATGTAAGAATCTGTGCCTTGGCCCTTGATTTAACAAGTGGCTAACCACCACTTAAACAACATGGCACTATCCAACACGTCCTTGCGAAGTGGAATTTGTTAGCGCTGCCCCAAGAGAGTAACAGTCACTACCCTTCACAATTATTTAGGCTAAATCAGTTCCCAGAGAAAAGCCTAATGAAGGAGGCAGCTCTATTAAACCGTGTACACATTATCACTGTACTCAGGTTACAAATGGGGAAACAAAGGCACAGGCAGTTTGAGTGATTTGATAATGTTTGCAAATCAGTGGCAGAGACTGAAATGGAATCAGGACTCTTGGGTTCTCAGTCCCCTGTTCTAATCCAGGGTTGGCCAACCTGAGCCTGAGAAGGAGCCAGAATTTACCAATGTACATTGCCAAAGAGCCACTGTAATAGGTCAGTAGCCCCGCCCCCAGTGCCTCCTACCCACCAGCAGCCCCACCAATCAGCACCTCCTCCTCCCTCCTGATCAGCTGTTTTGTGGCATGCAGGAGGCTCTGCGGTGGAGGAAGGGACTAGTCTGGGACTGAAGAGATCAGTGTTCAGTTCATGATTTGCTATAGAGACTTTCTACGTAACTTTGCACAAGTCATGTAATAGGACTTCCTTTGTCTATTAAGACTAAGCCCTTTGGGTCAGTCGCTGTGGGGGGCAGAGAATATGACCTTAGTCAGGTATAGATGCTGGAACTAGGGGTGCAGCAGTGGTTTTCCATCATACACAGGGTTTATAGTTTGGTTCAAAGGCTCTCAGCACCCCCCACTATATAAATTTTTCCGGCATCACTGACGCAGGGTCTCTAGTTGCTACCATACTGCAATCTTTTTTTGTTTCCTGGGGTGCGTTCCGAGTGTGTTTTTCCATAGCTGTATGCCGCCATGGATAGATTTTGTCCCTTGTATGTATGTGACAAACCTTCCAGTTTCACGTAAGCAATTTGGAAGATTAGAGGCAAGTTGTGTCACACTTTTCCTCTCCTTTAAGTTTCAACTCCAGTGGGAAGTTGCTTTTCCGTGCTTTTCCATGCTTTTACGTGGGGTGATTCCATCAAATATGGATGGGCTACCATAGCATCTCCAGAGACAAGGTCACTTGAAGCCAACTTCTGTGTCAGCCTCAACGGCAGAGCCAGTCTTGGACAGGAAGCCCCTTGCTTTGTTTGGCAAGAATTGACGATGAAGAGGGCAATGGATATAGCATGGCTGCCTTTTCTAGTTCTCTGCTGCATCAGAGTCACAGCACAGAGCTCAATGGGGTGGGCTTCCTTCCTCCATAACCCTTGTGACCCACTGAATTGGTTGGTTATGCTGGGATAGAAATACTGTCTCCGTATAGTCTAATTGGAAAAGACAGCAGTCCAAGTGCATTTGGAGCCTCCTGTAGTTAACAGCAGCACAAAAATAGGTCTTTAATATCCTGTATATCATTTTGATTAACAGCTGGAAGACATTAAGGCTTATATCGGTCATGGGGCACATCAACTCAGAATAAAGGCAACAAAAAAAATCTTTCATTTCTAAACCCCTCCGGGAGTGGATGGAAGTGTTAAACTTTTCTGAACTTGGAAAAAGTGATGTGAAAAGAATATTGTCAAAATAACTGCCTCAATTTTAAAATCCTATTTTTCCCCCACTCTTCATACTGATCTTTAGGAAGCTTCGACTGAAAATGAAAGCTTTGTACCCAAAGATTTCTTCCATCTCTCAGTTATCACAGCAGTGCTAGTGAAGGCTAAGCTGCGCACAGTTTTATTATTGTAGGACTGTTCATGAATGCTTGGCTACTTGAACTGGGATTATTTTCCCTCAGGAATGAAACTTGGGATACTGGACTCAAAAGTCACATGAATTTAGCAAACAGATACAAGATTGGGGAAACAAGATCATTTTTCAGGCTTCATCAATGTTCCTTTAAATAAACAAGATCCACTCCAATCTTTAGAGCATCACTTAAACGTTAGTATAATTGGCATGGGATAAAAATGACCATTCCAGTATTTTTCATTGATATGTGAACAAAATATAGATACTGGCAGCAGAAAATATATTAATGGACACTCTTTATTCTATGCCTCACTAAATTAGATCATTTTCTTCCAGTTTGCTCAACTACCAGAGTGGGAAAATTGCTGAAAATGGACAAGACTATTAAAGAGAGTTATAACTGGCATAAACAGTTCCCATTCTCTCCAAAAAAGAAATACATTAGAATAGCATTAAAATAATAGCTCTCACTACAGTCTAGTGAAGCAACTGTTCAGAGTTTACACTGTAATTTGGAAAAGCTGCAGGTGACTATAAGAATGCAGAGTCAAGGTAAAAAAAACAACAACATAGTGATGTGAATTATTAAAACATATAGCACCAGATTCTCCATTGATGCATGGCCTATTATGCCTATGTGATGTAGATGGCTATAGATGTGGTGGGAGAAACAAATAGGTATGGAATGCAATGTGATACAAACGTTTATCACCATGAATTAGGAATGGTATATTTCTCAGTACTGGTGAGAAGGTAATTATTCAAAACTCAAGCTGAAAATACCTTTACACCACCTTACTCCATCATGTGTCTTCAATACACAACCTATCCAAGATCCATGGATCATCTCTTTTTACAGAAAAACAAATTTGAAAAATGTTTTAGAGTCAAAAAAATATTCTTGGTACTATTTATTTTTATCTCTACATCTGTAAAGTCGGGTTTCTTAGTTACCACGAGCATGGTCACACAGGGGTCAGAGGGAGCCATTGAGACCTCTAACAAAGATTTAAAATAAACCCTCTTCTAAAGACATCATGAGAGAAATGGTGGCCACACTAAGTCAATAGTTTTGTCACAGAGTTCAGTGGGGCCAAGACTTCATCCCCTGACAACAGACCATGATTTTTGGCCCTTCCAGGGTTAGACGGGAACGCTGTGTTCCACGGGGAAGCTGAGAATATTCTTGGGATAAAGCTACTGGGCTCGATTTTCAAAAGAGCTCAGCTCCCAGTTAGAACCTGGTCCCATTAGTGGATCCCTACCTCTTTTGAAAATCTGGCCACCCATTTCCAGACCCAGGAGGGCAAAGAGTTTTAAAGCCAGGATGACTTTTTTCTGTATCACAAAGGTGCTGTTTGTGCGGGGCTAAACCCCACCCAAGTTCTCCTTTCAGCCTTGCTCATGAACGTAAATCAATTTGAGCAGGCCTGTAAATGGAATTAGACTGAGTGTGAAGCGAACGTCCTTCCCAAACTAGTAGTAGAAAAACACGGGAGCTGTATCTGTTCATCTCAGGAAACTTTTTGTGCTAATTCCACATGGAGCATGAGACAGCAAACAGCTGATCTGAATGGCTTGTCTTTCAAGCCTCCTAGAAATTGCCAGACCAAATTTAAACTGCAAAAATGAGAAGACAACACCAGCCAATCACGTGTCATGGGTGGTGTCTCTTCAGAGCTTTGGGCACCAGAGCTCCATTCCCTTCTATATGCCTCACCAGTCCTAATTTTCCATTACAGCAGTCTCAAGGTAGGATTATCTTTGGAGAAATTTGATAGCCTTGGTGTGCCCTGCATTAAGGGGATCAGACACTAACATCCTCTTATTTCTAAACAGAGCCATTTGTCAGCAGATGCTCACAGTCTTGCTAGGTTATATAGTAGCTGGTGCTTTTTGTAGTACAGATCCAGTCAGCTGATAATTAATCCAATAATGCGTATATCTCTCCTGTTATCTCACAGTAACATGCAACCTGAGCAGTGAACCAGGAGGTGTGTTAACCGTACATTGTCTTTATAGTTGCCACAAAACCTTTAGTGAACGTCACTAAGTCTCTTTCCAACCAAAACTGGATTTAAACCGGGGGCAAAATTCTAAGTGGTCAAATAAAAATAAATGGCCCTTTTATTAGGAAGATGGGTTTTGTAACTCCTCCTCCTGCAGGTGGTATTCCCAGAAACAGACTCCAAGAGAGAGATGGCTTCTTTGGAGGAGAGCTCCCGCAATGAGAGAATAAGCTCCATTCCCCCCCCCCCCCCGCATCCTAAAGTGGGAGTAGAGTTGGGACTGCAGGACGCTAGCCAGCTAGATGGGCCAGTGCAAATATATGGAAAGGGACCTAGAGAAATCCGGTTTGAGTCGATTGATGGAAAATGGCTAATAAAAGGTAACCTGCGTGGAACTTAGAATGCAGCCTACGTATCTTAACCAAAGTACTGAAAATAAACAGTAGGTTGGGTCCTAGCCCAGCACTGTGTGAGGTCTTTGCACTGAGCACACTGCAGCCCAGATCTTCAGCTGTTATAATTGGCATAGCTCCATCGGTCCCTATACAAGCTGACGGGCATGCTCCCCTTCCAGGTGAGGGTGCCCAGCACCTCTCAGGATCATTTGTCCCGGAGGTGGAAGGGCTTTGTTTTCTCCACAGATTCTAGGCCTTTGCTTCCTCATTTCCATATCTCTGAAGGAATCCGCAACTGGCTGGGGTGTCTATTTGCTTTTAAAAACATGTTATTTGCCTTGAGATACTTGTGTTAGTACAAAACACCAATTCAGAAAAAGAAAATAAAGAACAGACCTTAGAAACAAATGGAAATGGTTTCTGCCTGGGCAAATGAACACATGCTGTAGACAGGGAAAAAAAGGACTATTTCATCTCAATTACAATGCTCTTCTTTCTAGTGGAGGCTGAATCTAATGGTTTTCAAAGAGTCCAGAGATGAGAATTCAAACTGAAATGTTATATCACGCACTGGCACCCTGCAGGCAATAAGCTAGAGATGCTGTAGTAAAAATAACACAGACCTAACGGTCGTGAGAGACACTCTGCACATGCCCCTCTCTCCACACCCTCACTGCAACAGACTAGGTTCATGGAGTTCATACTGGCCCATTGCTGAGTATGTCTTGCTGCCCCCTGGAAATAAACAATGCTCCCGCAGAGGGTCACCTTTCATTTACATTCCCCTTTCCACCCCAGATGCCCTTTCTTCATCAGGCCACCGTAAAGCATGTGACTGAAGTTACTGTTGATACCTTTGATTCACACACAATTTGTATCCCTGACACAAAATATGTGACATACACAAATAATCATGAATCCCCATCCAGCACTTTAACAAGATCAAACTTTCCCCCATCCTTCTACTCAGTTATATGCTGCAAAAGGCTCTCTCTCCCTGTAATGAGGCTGTTTGTGTTTAGTCCCTATACAAGTTATTATGGATAGACTCTCACTACTGAAAAGAATAGTAATACCCACAGCAGATAAATCCAACATAAAAGGGCAGCCCTGATACAATAGTAACATTGCTGAAGATTTTATTTTTGCCTTCTGGTTTTAAATGCACACTAGACAGTAAATGGACTTGTTTTCAATGCATTCCTGAGTCCATACTGCAGAAACTTTCCTCATTCATTACATTTTATGCAATAGAAGGAAAAGTGCAACTGACATTAAGCTATCAAAAATTTGCCAGTTAAATATCAATGTCATTTTCCAATCAAAGAACTTTGCAAAATGTAGAAGTGTTTTGAGGAAGACTTTGTTCACACTTGCCGGTTTGATAAATCAGATAACCAGAGTTCCCTGGCAATTGCAACAATGTTAAGACATCACCTTCACCAGTCACACATGAGCTATCACACACACAAGTTTCTTCCCATCGCTAATCCATATTGCTTGACTCATGAATGCAGACCAGGTTAGGGAGATCAAACAACAAACCCATTTTTGAAAGATAATAAATGTATAACCCCTCTGCCACCTGTTGTCAGCAGCAAAAAGTGCCAGGTTCAATTAACATGGGGTTCCTTCTGAAAACACCACCAGCTTGTGCCCCATTCAGAAACATGGGGAAACTAACTTAGCTCTCCTACACATATTCGATAGGCAATACACACAAGCACGGAGTCCAAAACAAATAACTTCAAAGGGGGAGAGGGGGAGCGAAGGCACAGAATAAACATGGGAAAGACACCAATTAATAAACCAGCAATATCTATTAGAGAAGACTCCCCCCCACCAGATGTCTTGTCAATAGTCTTCACTTCCACCCCTCTCTCAGGACTATGAGTGGCTAGTGAAACAATACATTCTCACATTAACCACTTCTTCCACCCCTACTCCCCACTCACAGTTTGTTGTCCAGAGTTGACTGAGTCCAAACTTCAGGCAGGCCCATTCCAGCCCCTAAGGGAAGTACTACCTAGCTTGCTCCAGAAGCTCTTATCACCTGACCCAGCTCAAGTGATTTCATTGTTGGTAAGGAAGGTTTTCACCAGAGACACTCAAGCTAGGCAGGTGCTATTGCTTCAGTGCAAACCACCTCAGCACCATTACTCAGCTTGAAACTCTCTCTTTATATACTTCATTCTATCTACTATCACACTCCCCCAAATCTTCAAAGAGAAATTAATTATAGCATATCTTCCCCTTAGCAGCATTCCTGACTGTAGAGAAACTCTACTGAGAACCAACACACACCACTTTTTACCTCTTTCGAGTTTTTCCTGGGCTTTTCTACCCATCTGATTCAGACTGCAGTTTTGCTCAGAGCGACCCCTCACTTCAGGCATGTCTGGTGCAGTTATTTTATCCTTTCATTACCCAGCAGGGATAATAATGTTTTACTGCTCCCAAACTTAAAACTTAACTGAATTTTCACCAAAATTCCCCAAACTGTCACATCCCACATATGCAAATGAGGCCTGGCCTGTTTGGCCATTTTCACTTGCCCAATAACAGACCCTCATGCTTGTAAAGGGGAGCACTTCCCTTGTCTTAATTTGAACTCTCATTGATATGTGGCTTGCTCACTGTTAGTTTAAAAAAAAAAGTGGTGGTTTAAACCTCATTCTGGTTTATTTCTGGAGCAGTTATTTGAGGGCCCTCCAGATTGTTTTATGCCACTTGGCTTTCTTTGGAAAAGTAACAGTGGAAGAAAACATTGTAAAGTTTTTTTAAACAATAAAAGTCAGCTGTGTTAAAAAAACACAGATGACAACAGACACCTCCCTTCCCCATGGGCCCCCTGCCCATCTGAGTTCTCAAGCAGCTCTGTGCTGCTTTTCTCCCTGTGCAACAAGTGTCACTAGGAGCTCCTTACTCTCTAGGGCTTCAAGCCACAGAGCTAATGTCATCAAAGAACCTCTGTCAGGCTGCACTTACTTATGCTTCTTGTCGATACCCCGAGGACACAGCCATAATGGCAATTGGGGCTCTCCAGGGAGGGGGGAGCACCAGCCACACCCCCTGCACTCACACAGGCGCCATTACGATGAGTCTGCACTGGGATGAGCTTCCAGAGGCTGGTGGGGCCAGCTCTGGAGCATCTAAGTGCTAGTGAAGCAGTGCACAGCTGCCCTAATACAGGGGCAAATCTAGCCCTATTGAAGGGTCATTTAGGAACCCAAATGTAGACTTGGGCACCCTGATTTAAGTTCTCAAATCTTAAAGTTGGCACTGAACGTAGAACAAAAATAGCACCATAAAATACAAACAGCAGCCAGATAGGCCTGCACCCAGTGTATCAGGCTATTCCTTTGCATTGTATAACTATAACATTCGGTATATTTAGGCTGACCATACATCCCGTTTTGAATGGGACAGTCCCGTTTTTTACATATTTTCTGACCATCCCGTCTTTTTAATTAAAATATCAAATTTGTCCCGTTTTTCGTAAAAAAACGGGACACGGCTTATTTCAGGACCCACGGCCGGGTCCTGCTGCAGAGTCCACGTGGCGCGATTGGCTGGGCCGCCTCCACGTGGCGCGCAAGCTGCTTACAGCAGAGCCCGGCGCAACGGCAGAGTGGAGCTGCTGGCCGGGCAGGGGCTGCCTGGTGCCTCACTCCCCCCCTCCCCACGTGGAGGAAACGCAGAGCCCAGCACAGGTAGTGGCTGGGGAGGGGGGCACAGCAGCAGGGCCTACAGGGGTGGGATGAGCTGGGGGGTCATGGGGAGGTGGGAGGCTGTGGGGGGGGGCTGTGTTTTGAGGCCATTGGAGGGGTCTGGGGGGGGTTATTGGTTGCTAGTGGGGGGCTATGGGGTGAGGTTGTGTAGGGAAGGCTGTGGGGGTGTAAGGGGCTGGGGGGTTGGTAGTGGGATGGTGTTGTGGGGCCTGGAGGTGGTTATGTGAGGGTTGGGTATTGGTGACTTTATGGATATGGGGGGGGGGGGCGTTGTAGGGTTATATTTGGGGTCTGAAGGGAGTTATAACCCCGTCCCATTTTTGCCATCCCAATGTCCCGTTTTTGTCACAAGGAAATATGGTCAGCCTAAGTATATTTATTCCTGACTTGGGACTGCTACACACACATACGCACACACACACACTTCCAGAATCAATACAGCATTAACCACCCAAGGTTTACCAATAGCAGCAGCATTTCCGGTTTTGTAGCGGTAAAGGTTTGTGAGTAATTGTTTCAAGGCTTTGGTTACACTTACAGGATTATAGCGCTTTTGGTTATAGCTGTACCCATATACAGCAATAGGTATAGCGCTATAACATATCCTGGCGTGGCCACATTTGCAGCACTTGCCGCGGCACAGGGAGTGGTGCATTATGGGCAGCTATCCCAGCATTCAGCTGGGTGCAACATGCTTTTCAAACGAGGGGGGCGAGGGGGAACATGTAGTATGTATGCAGAGAGAGAGAGAGAGAGACGGAGGGGATTTCTACCGTTGACAGTCTGGTCAGTGGGTGTCCTTTGAAATTAGAGCCAGCCACAGCTCCCTTTGTAAAACATTTGCAGTGCTTATCTGAGTTAAGAGAGAAACTCTGAAAAGGTACTTCCGCATTCCTCATGCCGAGTTTGAAAACAACACAGAGACGTCAATTCCCTTAAATGGCTCGGAGGCGTGCCAGAGATCACTTATAGCGTAATGACTGATTACACTTGCCATAACACGCTACAGTGGTAGCGCAACAGCCCTTATTCCCCGTGCGGAGGTGGTTTACCACGAGCGCTATAAGCTCGGACTTATAGCGCAATATGTGCCTTGCCAGTGTGTTCGGGTACAGAGTTATAGCGCTCCTGGAGGCTTTATAGCACTATAAAGTGCCAGTGTAACCAATGTCTAAGTAGGTGCAGTAAAGAGACCATTTGTTTTGTTGAACTGGAATTCTGAGTAAACAGGTTCTGCTTGTTTTTCAATTTCTTTCTCCCCCAACTACCCAAATTCACCCTCTTTGTCTCAAGGCAGTTTTAAGGAGCTATCTCTGCAGCCCTTTTATTGTATGCAGCAGAAGGCAGGCAGATTTTAATCCACTTGGGTTAGGGGTTGTCACTCATATTACCAAAATGTCTTCCATAGGGCTGTTTACATGGGTTTCTCTAATGGCTTAGGTTTTTTCTGGTGGGCTTGGAGAATTGTGGGTTACTGACTTAGGCAATATAGGACTCCAGATTCTTAGCTCTTCCTATTTGTAATGCCCACAGACCCCAGTCAAACCTGGGTTCTCTGCAACTTTTTAGTGTATAAGCCTACTGCATGAGCTAAGTGGACTACTTAGCTCCTATAACCTTTAGCTATAGCTGTAGGGCAGACTCATTAATGTCTCTCGAAGTGGTCGCGGTGCCACTAAGTGGGATAGAGCATCACACCCCAGGGGTGTGTGGGTTACATATTGTCCTTGTCATAGAACCATGGAAAGTAGAGGGTGGGGTGGAGGAGGAGAAGATCATTCTGTTAGCTCAGCCAGATCATGTGGAGTTATTCCTCAGAATCTCCCTCTCGCACACACAGACAACCCCTCATTTCACTGTGTGTTACTGTGAGTTCAGACGGCTCTTACCATGTTATATGTACCACAAGGCAGATTTAGTAGATCCTCCAAACACTGGGCTCCAGTCCTCGGTGGGATCCCAGTAAACAGCCACTAATAAAGTGGCAATCTTTACTAAGGCTAGGAACAAAGGTTGAGTGGGTAGTTATTGAATGTACAGAATAATTCCAAGCCCCTAGTTAGGATGTCCAACAGGAAAGTACAATGCTGCCATTGTCCTTAAGGGTGCCACCCCTCTCTGTGGGGGCGGGGGACATTAAGCCTTAGGCATAGGTTTGGATCTGCCTCTGGAGTCATGGGTCTCCCTATTGTCTGTCAGCCTCTCATCTACCTTGTGTGCCTACATCCTCCACTATACAGCCTGTGCTCCTTGTTCGGTCACAAACCAGAAGCCTCCGCACTGCAGCCCCAGTGTCTTGCCAAGTGTAGCTGTGTAACTCATGGGTTTCTGCCATCATCCTGCTGCACCTACCCTACCCTCTATCACTTCCCCCTATGAAAAAGTCCTATAGAACAGAACAGGGAACAAAACAATTAGCTTCTATGAAAATTACAATACAAACCTACTCAAATAAATAATCTCGTCTGTCTATTCATTTCTGAGCCACCATACAGAACTCTATGTGAGGAGATACAATTTTCAGGTATATTCTATAGGATGGTCCAAAACACCTATAGAAAAGGTTTCCCCCCCCCCTTATATTCTATAGCACTTTCCTATACAAATGTGTTTCATTGTGCAAATTGTGCACACTGCTGGCCAGGCAATAATCTGGACCCTGCCCCTCCTAAAATGACCTATCTCCCAATGATTTTATTCCACTTTAAGGTGGCATCCAGTGATGCGCTACCAGCCTCACTACACTACATTTTCTGGTGTTTTATTCATCTTCATAACGCTTTTATATTTATTAACTCTCCTCCCGCATCCTGTGAGGTAGATGAGAATAGTTATCTTGATACTTCATATAAGGAAACTGAGGCAGAGAAGTTAAAGGTAACATGAGGATCGAGTGTCACAACCAGGATTAGAACTCAGAAGTTCCTGGATGCAGTCCTAGGGTCAGACCACCACACAGGCCTCTCTCCTTAGCCATGTTTGGTTTTAAGTCTCACACCAGAATTTTTATTTGTCAGAAGAAGAGAAAAAAACCCTTCATAGCTGCATTTAGTGTCTCCCTCATTATTGCCGAGTGGGGGGGGGGGGCGGGGGGGGGATGCATCTTGCTGTTAATTACTGTACTGCTGAGTGATGTGCTAGTGTGGAGGACTGGCTGCAACACCAAAGTACAAGTACTGTACAGTTCTTGCTGAGTTGAAAGGCATTGTCAGACAATAGCCTGCCAAAACAATTCCTAGCAACTCAAAACCAATTAGCAGGCTACTCCATCTCCTCTGGCCACTTTTATTTATTTACTTTAATAAACAAAGACAAACGGTGACAGGTAATTAAGCTCTGTGTATTCTAATCAGGTGGAATATTGGGCGGCAGGAAGTGGGAATAAGCAGCAAGGTAAATGTCATCTCCCTTCTGAATGTCATCTACCTTCCAAACTGATACGTCGGTTCAGTTCTTGTTAATGCCTGGTTGTGATCTTAACTACATTGTGTTTATGCCCCATCGACTTCAATGGAGCTTACTTCTGACGTACGGTGCAGTGACATCGCAGTTAAGTCCAAGGTGTTTTAAGGAGGAGAAGGCAGAAAATTGGATCCCCAGCCATGCAAAGGACTAAAGCAAATAACTCCCTCAGCCCTGTTTTCTGGGCTAAATTCTGCCCGCTGGCCCCCAGACTAAGAGAAACGGGTACTGTTCCCCCATATGCAGAGGGACAAGGGAATGAATTTGGGGAGGATGCTCAGGCAATCAGCAACATTTGCTCCCGTTACCCTAGCATTGTACATTACCCCACTCACCACTACCTTGAGCAGAGCAGGGGGATGCAGATACCAATCCCTTCCATGACTGTGTAGCTCAATCCAGGATTTAGCCAAGACCCTGTCTGGGAACATTAAGCAGCCCAGACTGTCAGTCTGGGAACTAGAGAACCACAGGATCTGCCTGTGCCCAGCAGCCTCTGTGAAGGAAACACTTTATTATTCATTTCAACCACGTCCTAGGCCTACCACAGGAGACGATGTGGGGGTACGGAGCTGCTCTAGCAGACAGACAGAAGACCGAGGAACAGGAGTCCTCCCTCCCTGGCATCCCACCTGGCCATTGGGGTGGATTTCCAGGATTCAGCCTTTTCTGAATAATCCACGTTATTAATAGGAAACATTCTGAGCACCCAAAGGCCGGGGGCGAGATTCTCACCCCTGCTCTGGCCCTTTTACACTGGGCAAAAAAGGCTGGAGAGGTGCCACGGTTCCCTACAAGCTGTGGTTCCAGATGCGGGAGGAGTCCCTGCACATGCACTCCAGGGACAGCCACATGGCTATTGCCCGTGGATCCCCCTTCCAAGCCCTGGGATGGGTGCTGGCAGGGCAGGGCAGGGCTGGTCTGTAGCACAAAATGCTTTGGAAATTCCAGGCAGCCTCCAAGGGTGTCTAAACTATCCAAGGAGGCTCTGCAGCCCCTTAAACAATCCTGGATCGGAAGGGCACAAAAGTGTCTGAAAGCCGCCACAGCCTCCATTGTGTGAGTCCTGACATCCTCTCACAGCAAACGGGGAGCTAACAAAGCCATTTCTACTCCTTCCATCCTGCCTCCTTCTGGCCAGTTCCTAGGTGTAGGAGGGCAAAGAAGTTATACATCAACAAAGGGACAACTCCAGCATCATCAGGCATCGTTAGCACTGGGGCGAGCTGCACTTCAAAACAGATTTGCCTGCACAAAGCCCAGCCTCACATGATGGCTCAAACATGACCTGATAGGGCATCTGCAGGTTCAGCGCCATGGCTCAGCTGGGGGCATTCCCGACTGTGGAAGAGAATAAGAATAAAAACCGTACTTAGCACTTTTCATCTTCAAAGCCCTTCAAGTCTGCAGATAAATGAACCCTCTATACCTCCCCGCTCCCACCTCGGTAAGGCAGAGGGGTGTTGAGACCGGGTTTACAACTGGGGGGATGGAAACACATTTGCTCAGAGCCCCACAGCAAATGGCTTAGAACTCATGGGCCTGATGCTGATCTTACTCACCCCTGCATAGTAACTACTGGGATCAGTGGTGTTACTCCATTGTAGAAATGGTGTGAGAAGAGAAACAGGCCCATGGGTTCCTAACCCATGTAAACCACATTGGCTTTTGTGTTCAAGTGCCACTAAAGACTCAGGCACATATTCCCTGCAGACATTCCCTACCCGGCCCTCCATACAGTTTTGCAACCCCAATGTGGCCCTCGGACCAAAATGTTTGCCCACCCTGGTATAGCACCTACCACAGTGGGGCCCACCCTGATCTCAGCTGGGGCTCTAGGTATTATTGCTACATATGGTAATATCATATATGGGGCCCCAGAGAAGGAAACATTTTAAAGCCATCTGCTTTAAAATCAATATCATAAAAATAGCTGTAAGACTCCCTAGTAACAGGAAATCCATTTCAGAGACTTGGCTATAGCAATCTGTAGACGACCCAATATCCTTTAATATAATAATGGGGGGGAGGAGGGGATTTTTCTCTTCAGAAGTCTCCTGCCAATTTTGTACATGCACAAGCGCACGTGTGTGTGTGACAAATGGATCAGTAACAGACTGGCCAAATGGCCTTTCACACTTTATCCAAGGAAAGTAGGCCACCCTTAATTTATTTCTGTCTGATTAACTGATGGAATACTCCAGGGCTCCCATCCTTCTGAATTTTTAATGGGACTCAATAAACTTCTCACAGCAGCAGCCCCTGGTACCTACTAATATCAGTTGTTGCAAGAATCTGAATGCTTTATTTCTCTCTCTCCCCCTTTGCCCTCTTCCCCTGCTCTGTATGTCTGTCAAATTATTAATATTGCTCCAGATGAAAGTCAACAACCTTCTCCTTGGAGCACAAATAATCCAAAATGTTACTGGAAACATGAGAAGAAAAAAATATACATCCCGCTTAATATTATAGACGACCACTGAGCCACAGAGATTGAATTTGGCAGGGGAAAAAACTCCACAAAACAATGTGCAGCATAAAAAAAACAGAATATAGATATTTCCCCCCTTTGTTTATTTAGTCTGAAGAGAAGAAAGTGGCGTCTCTTTTTAAAAGTAAGGCCACACATTTTTAAACTAGCTCTTTGTTAACCCATAGGATGGTGGGGTTAAATTAGATTTGCAGTTCTTGAAGAACAAGAATGAATTATATGCCTCACAGTCTAGCTTACTCATTTACAGGTTGAGCTCCGGTATATGATTTCTACTGTGCTACTTTATCAACTCACTGTCAGTTGAAACATTATGATGATGAAGAATGATCGTTGATGCTTCATGGGGATACAAGAATATTGGGATCTCGGAGATCCAAGTGCCACTCCTAGCTCTACTACTTGCTGTGCACCAGACTGTGATACTCTTAATCACAGTGAGTAGCACTTTGCTTTACAAATACATTGACTGACTTCAAAGGGGGCTACTTGTGGCATTAGTTATTTAGACTGTAAATCTTTTGGGTCAGGGACCATCTTTTTGTTCTGTGTTTGTACCACACCTAGCACAATGGGGTCCTTCCTAGTCCATGACTGGCACTCTCAGGAGCTACGGCAATACAAATAATAAATGATAATATCAGTATGAGCAAAGGGATCCAAATCTGGCCTCAGTTTACCCACCTGTAAATGGGAATAATATCTATCCACTGTTGTAAGAACCTCCGATGACAGGCACTGTATGGGTATAAAACATTATTCTCATTGGGCCAGAGCGTCAGCTGGCATAAGCTAATGTAGCTCCACTCAGCTATCACAATTTACACCAGCTAAGGATCTGGCCGACTATCGCCATAGGCTTAAACGATGGCATATGATAAGCATAAACCAATGCTATCATGGTCTTCGTGTATTGGCATATCTTAACTCTCCGGTGATTATGAAAACTAATTTAAAGTGACAGCAAAATATCTTCTTAAGGATTCACATGAAGTTTTTGGTCTACAAAAAAACAAAATATTGTCCAAGACCTGAAGTAAAACACAGCTAACCAACACTGCAGTGTCCAGGGATTGAAACGTGGGAGACAGAATTGATGGGACTCTCATGAACCATCCACATGTCCAATTCCACCCACTTGAGATGGCAAAATGAAATGCCACTCACAGCAGAGTGGGTGGATGATGAACATGTGATTATGCATATTCTGTTGGGCTACTGGGGTGTGATTCTCTCTCTCAGCTGGGTCCACAAATGCCCTTAAGCAGGCCTGGATTAAAGCATAAACAGAACAGAGCCCCGGCTCCCAGAGTCGTGAAGTGACTAACCTCGATTTTCATTTAAAACAATAACAACAACAAAAGTTTCCAGCCATCATGGTTGCCAAGAAAAGCTTAAAACTAAACCTAAGTGTTACAGATGCAGCAATGCCTGCCTGAATCTGCAGACAGCCTTCAGCAGAGGCAGGAGCAGCAGCTACTATAGAAGCCATTTAGCACCACATCCACAACCAGCTGCTCTAAGGCGGTGATGCTAGCTGGTTGAGTCTTCGGCATGCTACTGGGCTTTGTAGGTTTGGCTCCCCGCTTGGTAAGGCTCAGATGCTCCCCACACTCTATGCCTCTCCTTTGGCTCCATGAGTCAAACTGATGAAAAATATACACTTCTGGTACCAAAGCGAGATGCAATTCCTAGATTACGCAGACCTGTGACGCTCCCTCTCGTTTCTAACATCCTTTGATCAACAATGAAAGAGTTAATAAAGTTGCTATTTGAAATATCATCATGAGGCATCTGAGTTGATCCCATTGAGATGGCCAGAGCAGTTCCCATCGCAGCGCTATTGTTTCTGGTGCTTTGCAGATGCCGACAGATATCTCTGCATTGGTTACACTTGCTTTACTTTTCCAATGCTTTCTTGGACATCATGCCAGCTAGAGACTTATTTTTCCTTCTAAATAAATGCATAGGTTCCGGAGAACAAGATGGCAGACACAAATAAAGTGTTGGGTCACTGTCCTGATGTGACCTGACCTAATTCAAACCCTGGGAGTGATAACCTTGAATGGGAACTAATTGGGTCAAGTACTTGTAAACCCTACTGTAAAAATAGCCTTTTCTTCCCAACGGATTACAGATCTTGTTCACATGACAAGCTGGTCCATTAACCCTGCCAAATGCTATATTTATATTTCCAAAAGAGAAGCTGTTTCTAATACATTTCCAAAGGGCATTTTTAACTCTTTGCATTTACTGATAACAGTCGTAGGTTTACGTAATTGCCTTTCATCCCAAAGGACCCCAAAGTGCTTTAATAACGTGGCATACAAACAATACACAGAACTCACTGTTCCTACTGTTGAAATGCAGCCATCACTGGGGTGAAACTCAGCAGCCATTTTCCATTGCACTGCAAGATTGTGCAATAGTTTAAGGCGGGGCATGAAGTACAGTATTTCCATTTGAAACTGCGAGGAAGATGTAATCGCCCTGGTTGGTGGGTGTATGGGTTTTATCCTGGCTTTCTGTGAAAAGTGCCTTGAGATCTTTCTGACCTTCGTTATAAAGGTCACTCAAATAACATCACAGCATCCTGGAGCAGTAGCTGAATACTCACTCTGGGGAAAGATTGCCACTGACTGAATAACCACCACCACCAGTTCCTGCAGGAGGTGTTCTTTGGAGGTCATGCATTGAAGTACTGACCAATGCCTGATGGGGTCTGGCAAGATAGCAGCCCAAGCTGGTACAGCTGATTGCCTGCCAATGCATGCACTGTGCTTGGCAGAGTTAATCCTCATTATTATAAGGTATTTATATTGTGTTAACATCTCGGAGCCCAAGTCATGAACCAGGGCCCACACTGTGCTCTATGCTGTACAAACACAAAACAAACAGGGCTTCCCGTGTCAAAAAGCTGATTTGACATAGACATGATTGTCTTGCTGAGCCACTACTTCCACCTAGTCACCTAAGGCTGGCTTTGGTGCCCAGGACAGTGTGTGCTACGAGGCACATGTCAAATGAACTTTACTAGACAGCCAGGTTTACTGGAGCTTCAAATTACCTACAGCGTGAACTCTGCTCTTTGAACTCTGCTCTTTGAACCCTGTAAGTCTGGGAAGGTGCCTGGCAGATTCTAATAGAATTTATTTTTCAATGACTTTTTACACCCAGGGCAAGGCAGATTTGTGCTTGGAGACCAGTCCTTACACGGTCTACATGCAGGAAAGGGGTAATAATTTCATTGTTCATAGATATCCCAGTAGAAGCCTCTTCACTTGAGTCATTGAAAATTAGGCGAGCAACATGCTGTAAATAGTCTAAGAAGGGCCACCTAAATCTTCAGGGTTTTCATTAGCTCACACACCATGGCCAGTTGCACCTTTACAGTGTAGTGCACCTGGATTCTCCCGCTCTAGAACCACAGGCCTCAGCACTTGCACTTAGGAAGAATGTCTATTAACTGATGAGGTCCTATAACACCCCTTCACACAGCTGGGCAGCTCTCATTGCATCTGTAGAAGGCAGTTGTGCAGGTCCACCCTAGCCACTTCATTACAACATAAAGGGATCCCTTTTCTTACCACTGAAATGCAGTTATCTCTGGAGCAGAGCAACAGGCTCTGGCAGGGCAAAGATAGACTGAATGACCTACTGTTGTGCCTTTTCTAACTCCTTTGATTTTTTGCCATTACTCAGGCTACTGTAGGACAAAAGCTTCTTCAGCACTAATCCTGTCCATCCTGTTGAAGACTCTGGCTAGTGAGTGTGGGTTAGAACATAATGCTATTAAGTGAGTTCCCTTCCTTCCTGTACTTGAACCTGAAAAGGATTATTATCCCTGATAGCATCACACAGATTTCTCATCAGTGACAGTCCTGAGTAACATCCAACTTCTTTGGCAGAAGGATAATTTTAACTTAACCTGTCTGCACACCCCCTGTCAGAAGCCTAAGTGGGAGGGCAGGGGGGAGGAGGGATAAAAGGCCTCTTTGAAGGACACTTGCCCACAGCAGCAGGTGAGGTGAATACTAAGGAACTCTGACTTTATTACATAGTCATGAAATACAGCTGCAAGGAATAGAATTCAGCGGCACTGACAGTACCAGGTATTTTAAAATTACTGAGGCCAAAAGTGGAATAGAGGATTTTTCCCTTGTCTTTTTGTCTTTCCATTTTGTGAGAACAAAAATCTAGTATATAAGCAGTCTAATCCAGTTTGACTATAATACTTTGGGTGTTTTAAAAACACTAATCATATAAAGTGTGACTATGGAGATTTCAGTGTAGGCCTTAGCATTTGGGATACTATTGAAAACTAGAAAAAGCTTACCAGGATAGAAATGGGGTACAGTACTTGTCTCTAAGTTACCTCTGGAAAATAGTAAGCAACAGTTTTCCTCTGTACTGCTGATACAGCCACTATCTTGTTTCTCCATGAGAGAGTAGGAGTCCTGCTAGCCAAAATCTAGACACTTCACAGGAAATTGGGCTTATGCTAAATCTGAGCCTATCTCCTGCTGATTGAGCCTGTGATCACTGGGGTCAGCATACAGCTGGCAGACTTGGCTGAAGGCCCACAAAGAGGAAGCATTTTGTTTAAGGATTCAATCCTCTCCCCCCACCCCAATATAGCTGCCAGCAAGGTGCCTGGGGCCATGGAGCAGAGAGGGCCCAGAAGAAATGAGGATGAAAGCTTTGTGTAGAAACCAACACAAAGAAAAGTAATAGTCAAAGAGAGGAAGCAGCAGGAAGTGGACTATAGTGTGAAGCTGATTTAGCCAGGAGGCAATTAGTCCAGGTTTATTGATAAGAGTAATTGCAGTGCTAGTCTGACAGCGCTGATAATATGCCCCAGGTAAATAACTGTGTTTAAATACAACAGTGGAGGTTACCATAAAGAATAAAAGTAGGCCTAGTCCTTTCACAGGAGGTCTTCCTCAGAACCCTTCTCCAAGACACTGGATGTACGCTAGGAACTTTAGACTTCATGAAGGGCAGCCAGCAGTGTGGTGCTGAGACAAGGATAGCCCATTGACCATGGCTGATCAAGCTGCTTTAACCAGCCCCTGCAATAAAGGAGTGGTAGCTTTTTAAAGTTTTGATTAAAACACGAGAGGCTAGATGCTGCAACAGCAATCAAGTCTCTTCCCATTCCTCTGACTAGAATAAGTGGCTGGACTTGGAATTTAGATTGCAGCTTGAACATAGACCACAGTAATCGTGTCAATGGCAATGAGCTGAGTGATTAAACTTTTAGCTCTAGTTGTCTTTTACTGTCCCTTGTGTCTCTCTTGAGCCCTTTTCTGTTCTGTTCCATATAAAATTTTGGTTCTTCCTTTATTAAATAAAAACTTTTTATTGCCACTGACTCAGTTATCCAAATATACCTTCCATCCTAGAATACAAATAATTTGATTCCTGGGATTCTGATCAAAGTAAACAGAGGACTAAGGCACTACCATGAGAGTGGCAATAGAAATACCAGTCAAATTACGATGTGACTCTATTTGGAAGAGAGCACTACATTCTTTTTAATGCTTTTCACAGGTTCTCTGTGGTGACCTATAATACCAGTGATTCCTCTTCTACCGTGGCTCAATTTCATAACCCTGAGCTTCTCAAAAAGGGAAGTCATCCAGAGGTTTTATTGGAAGGTTATAAAGCATTTCATGAACCTGCAGAAACTAGTAACTTTAAAGATAGTATCGTTCCATTTCAGAGATGCTGAGTGAATTTAAGGAAATGTTTTTCCTAGAAGCCAAGCCACAAAGTTTGTCTATAGAGCCAAAGTTCAGGGGTGGCCAGATTCAGGCTTTTGGCACAGTCCATCTCTAGTTTTTGTAATGTGTGTATGTATGGTTTCATGTACCGTTCTCTTGTAATATTGCTAATTATTATTGAGCCCAATTCAGCAGGACATACATAGACAACACTCTCACTAGTATCCCTGGAATAGTAGCCAAAGTACACTACTGACAAAGTTTCCTTGAAAGAGTCTACCAATCTGAGAAACGTTCTCCATACTTAAAATGGAGGCATTACCAGTCAAACCAGTAATATCTTTTAAACCTGTGGAGATCATTATACCCTATCCCCAGTTCCCTTCTTTCTGTGTTTGGGGCATAAATTAAGAGGGACAGGGTGAATGGGATGCAGGTTGTTTATACCTTTGTGCTCTCCTTCCCTGAACTAGAGGCAGCTGGCAGCATACCAGCCCTAGTGTAAATTAGAGTAACCACAGGGCTGCTCTAAGGTACACTATGCTTCCCAGGGCCCAGCAGAGACTAGTCATAGCACAGTGTATACTCTGGCCACAAACCTCCTTGATCCTCCCGACTATTCCCCATCTCCAGCCTAAACTCCCGGACTTGCCTTCTCTGCTAGGATCAGGGATGGCACTGAACCTGTATGCCAGCTCCATGCAGGCTACAACAGTCCTGGGTGATTTTTCTGTCCTTTTATTTTACCACAGCCGTGAAAAGGGGGCATTATGTAACTGAGAATCAGATATTCCAGTACATGCACCCACTCTAAAGACAGCAGGATTCAAGCTCCTCTTGTTTTGAAGGTTTTTTTCAGCTGAAAAACAAGCAAACAAATGAATAAAAGTGTGTGAGGTTGCTCCATACCAGCCATAAATGCAAGCAAGTTCTGAGTGACTTCTGAAGCCTCCAAATATGTCCCTTTCCACCAATGCAGAGTAGACATCTCTGCCACCACCACACCCAGCAGTTCCATGCACACAAACATTCCCACTGCTCCCTCTTCGCAGCATGACAGCAGGACACAGACAAAAGAAACCCTTCAGGGCAGTTGAGACTCTCAGACACATCTAGCTTTATTTTTCCTGTCAGAAAAGTTCAAGAATTACACCAAAAAATACTTCAGTCTCTGCTACCTACTGACAAAACGCACACCACAAAATTATAAATTGTTCGGTCGTTTGTTGGAGGTTTGAATTTTCTCTGGTGGGGTTTGTACATTTCAAGTGAGAAATGAATTTACAGGTGAAATATGGACTGGGGGAGGGTCAGATGATGGGGTTTGGCACTACACTTTTAGCTATACTATACAATTGCTTATCATGACTCCTGTCAGCTCAGTCCTGCCCCATTTACTCCAGGCTAGTCCCATTCAAACCCCAGGAGCTGTGTGTGCATTATGGAGGACAAAACTCTGCCCAGCGGGTTTGGCTCCCAGTTTCTAGCCCACAATACCCACAAATCTGATCAGCAGACTTGGTGAAATGCAAACCTTAAACTCCAAACCCAAACCTCTCTCTTGTCCTACTCCTGGTGCTTATTCTTTTTAACTCAAGCTGAATGCAATCCCAAGTATTTTAACTGTCACACTGCTATGTTTTGGGTGGCAGTTCAGGAGAAGAGAATTCCTTTTGCTCACGTCTTACAAAACAGACATGCTTGCTCAGATCAATTCACATGCTAGATACTGGGCTGTGTTTGAACACGGTACAGGGCTGGACTCAGCTTGGGGTTTGTTTTTACATCCCCAGGTTTATAAGTCAACTAATACTTTGAAGTTTAATAGCACTTTCTATCATTAACTCTCCAAATATTTTACACACCAACAGAGAAACCTTCACAATCCCCACATAAGTAGTTTCCAGGAAATAAGGACAAGGGGGAAATGAGGCACAGAGGGGGCTTGATCCTTTAAGATACTAACCCTCTCCTGTAAGGTGCTTAGCAGGTGCTAAGATTTACAATTAAGTTGTTTCTTTGCTCTTCAAAGAAGTGCTCAGCATCTCAAACGATCAGGCCCCATGTGACTTTCCCAAGATCATACAGGTAACCTGTGGCAGAACTGGGAATAGAGCCTGACTCCCGGTCCTGTGCTGAAGAGATTTAAACACAACAGCTTCCTGCTCCCGCTCTATGTCCAAAACCCTTGATCCGGACAAATCCACTGAAGATCTCTGAAACCAGGACTGTGTATTCCAAATCCCTAGATCTTTCTGTTTTTAATTCTGGCCTCAGACTGCACACAGATGTGTGTGTACAGTGGAGTCGCATCATAGGCGCATTTAATATGTGTGAATTCAACTATACGCGCTCTGCAAAAAAATAATAATTAAATAGTGCTGGCTGAGTGGGGTTAGGGCTGGTATCCCAGACTGGCATCAGGCTGAGTCACTCAGCCTGTCACCAGCCCCGCTCAACCCCACTGCCAGCTGAGTGAACAGGACCCCAGGTCGGTAGCGGGCTGAGCGGGGCCAGCGACGGGCTATACTCGATTGTACGCGATTTTGATCTTACACGGGGATCTTGGAACCTAACCCCCGCGTAAGATGTGACTCCACTGTACTTCTCTAGCCACAAACAACAGCTGATACCATATTTTGTGCAGCTCAGTTTGCCAGTAGAAGGACCCCACTTTGGCAAGTTTAACTGCCCAGTGACTCGATTTGTAAAAGACTTCACCCTACCTCTGCATGCAAAAGAAGATATTCAAATGTTCTTCCATTACATACTGCTCTAGGGTCACAACTTTCTACCAAAGATACAGTATCTGGGAGATTCTCCTTGCTTGATTCCATCCTCTCTGGTTGTTTTCTGAATTTGCTTTTTTTGTTTTTTCATTTATTTTTCTAACAAATATTTAAGCAATGATTTTAAAAATATTTTTACATCATAAGTTACAGTCAACATCAAACATGCCTTTGTACAAGAGCTTGGCCCGGTTACAAATCAACGAGAACAATGCACAAAAAGAAATATCAATTAAGATGACTCCTGCCCTTGAGTTTCATTTCTTCTTGTCGCGCTGTTAGCACAGCGCCCTCTCTGAGGCAGAGCGATACTTCACAGCCACGGTGTTGTTTCCCCACTCCCAACCCCTCCCGTCACCACTGAGTAGCTTTAATGGCCTTCTGTCTTGGCAGCCTTGGTTTCATGGTTTACCGATCCTGAAGAAAGCCAGGGTGATACAGACCGTGAGCTGGTTTGCTTAGCCATGCTGTAATGGCTTATGACAGTATAGAATCTGCCCCGGGAGTTGGAATCCTGTGCTGAGTAATAGGCATCCAGGGAGGCTGGGATACATCTCTTATGCTGGAGAGAGGGAAAAAACAGGACAAGTAAGTAGCAGTCACATTACTTAACGTTTATTTTAAACTCCCACTTCGTTCTCACGTGGATGACCGACTCATCTCACTAGGTTCATAGCAATTGGGCTCTGTGTGCCAATGGAAACGTATGTGCTACCTCCACTGACAAATAGCTTGGGGAATGCCCAGAAAGACTGGATAGCATGGGGCACTGAGACAGGGTCAACAGATATCAGAACCAGCTGGAATTGGCAGCCCTGATTAAGACTGGTTTCATTCTGTGAAACAGAACCACAGTTACAGAATGGGGCACGGCACTGGAACGCACTAAGATAAGGCCTCTGGCAGCAGTACTGGAAGAGGACGTTGGTTGGCTCACAAAGTGTTGGATTGACAGCCCACAGACTGATGTTCTCTATTAATCTGTAGAACAGATACAGGCCAGGCAGAAGCAATGTAAGCTTCTTATGTGCTACCCTGCTACTGTGCCTTATCTCTGACCTGCAGGAAGACCAGCCTTAGAGATGGGTAGCCAATTCAGTCCCCATGGCCCTTTCTGTGCTTCTCCTCTGTGCTAAGGCTGCCAACTAGTCTCTTCTGCTATAATGTGGACCCTTGTCCCCTAAGAACTGTACTGAGAAAAAAATCAATTTGCTTCGTATAGGCCTCAAAAGAGCCAACAACTTGTAACAACCTTTGGTCCAACCTCCTCAGATTCATAGTGGTGACCCGGAGGTGAAGGACCCTGTTTATAATTAGCATACCCCTGAGCCATCCAGTTCCCCACCACCACCCCCATTCTAGTGTTATTAAAAAGGGGCAAGACCAGAGCAGAACACTAAATCCAAAATGCATGAACTCTGAGGAAACTCACATTCAGATCTGATTGTGAATTCAAAAGTCATGACTCATCTCCTCTCTGATTTTATGTACACTAAGAGAATAATTTAAACAAATAACATAGCAACTAACTGAGTCTCTTTTCCTGTTCATAGAAGATCTCCAAGGAATTAGGACCTCTATGAATTTATTTGCTGTAAATAATGAGTCAGTGACTTGTTTTGCAAACTTTTTTAACTCTGTGGACTGAGCAAACAGTTGTCAATGACTATCTGATATTCAAACTCTGTTGGTTAGCTGTGACTGGTCAAGCAAGTCACATGGTTTTGTTTCTGTTGCCCAACTGGATGAGGTGCGAAAATATGACTCTCAAATACTTGCATATGCAAATTTCAAAATCAGTATCAGTGGACACTCATGCATTCACCATTGAAATTTACCTTGAGTGAACATTTATGCCAGAAACTTGAATGTCTGTGGGAAGCAAGCCCAAAACTCAGCTGCAGTGCATTCATTCCAAAATATGAGGGATTATTTAGGGACATTAGCTTGTGGCATTCACAGAGATCTAATCCTGATGATTACAATATAAAATGGTGTCTGGATGGAAGTTCACATTTTCCAAAACACTGACCACTTTTCAATACATTCTTGTAAATGCTCTGTTAGGCTCTGACCATGAAGTCAATTGAATTGTCAGAGATGATAGAATCTGTCTGGCTGGAATCTCTTACCTTATAAACGAATCCATCTGGGCAGCTGTGATCATAAGTAAAGGCTTTGTATACCACAAGAAAGACTATGCAGGCAAGGAACGCAAGAGCCAGACTTATGAGAATAGTGACCTACAAAAGAGGGATAATATTACTCTACATCTGTTAAAATGGCATATGAACAATCTCACAATTAAATGACATATATTAACAACCATTCTAATGGACTGCAGTCTTCACTCCCCTGTGCTGTACTTAACTAAGCGTAGTAATTGAATAAGTGCTACATCCAATATCCCTGAATTTTGTCATGCTTTCCCCTCGACCCAAGACCTTTGATGTTGCATTTTCTATGTTTAATCCCTTACACATTTCTAGATATTCGCTAGGAGATTTAGTGCTCTAAAAGGCTTTGCGTTCTCACACTCTGATCTTGGCTTTCAATAGAAAGTATCTGCATACAGGCCTGCTGGTGTCAATCAGAGGTCACAAACCACGGGAATATTCATTGTCTAACCAGCTGAAGCCAAGTTGCCTCCTGGCCCTGGAAAGATCCTATTTTTCCATTTACGAAGGGCAGGTGAGTGGTTAACAAGAATAAAGTGTCCATGGCACAGTTTACTTCTATGCCTTCTAAGTTGCATTCAGTCTAATGTTACATGGTTAAATTCTGCCTAGATTTCAATGTGGGAGGGAAAGAGATGTCTCCCCCTACTGTACATAGCTGCTCAATGGTGACCCAGCCCTTTGTTTTAAGAGCCAGGCAAAGGACCAGCTAACATGTCCAGTACTGTGATGATCACAGGGAGTGTGCCCAGGCAGACTGAGGGTCTGGCAATGATCAGGCCAATGCTTCTCTTCCCCTTGTGAGGCTGCTGGCTCCTGGCTAGGTCACTGACGATAGCACACACAACGTTCCTCTTTGGACCCAACTCAGTGTTCCGTCCCCCCCCCCACCGGAGCCATTCTGCTTGACTGGTGCAGTTCCATTTTCTCCGAACCATCCAGGTTCCCTTGAAATGGAGTTACCAGCTTCATTCAGGGAACCTGATCCTGCTGTCTTGAATCAGGCAAATCCCCTACTGAGCCCTGGACTGGGCCCTGAAATGCTCCCCGATCTTATGACGAATCTGGTGTGAGTTTCACGTTTATAATGAAACCCCAATTCGGTGGAATTTCTTGTGGTTTTACGTTTCACTGTGAACATCTAGCTCAGCAACAGCACTAATCCCCCAAAGGTTTTGCTTATCCTAGCAGGTGATCAGCAGGTGGGCAGCAGAAAGCAAAACAAGACTTCAGCACGGCAATCTGCCTTTGTGATGCCAAGGCTCTGACTACCCAGTTCTGCCAAGGCTGCTGCATCATGCTGACTGGGTTGGCATTAAAAAATAATCATCAAGTTCACATTCTTGCTCTGTGGGATGACAGGGATGAGGAATGCAATGAAGTTAAAGCTTAAGACTCCTGGGAGGCAGAGCGTTTATGGCCACTTCCCCCACCTGCTTGGCTGGCTGGAAAGGGCAGGAGCAGCTTCTCAAACGGGGCCTAATGCTTGCCCAAGGTTGCAGGGTGGCTGCCTGCACTGATGAGGGATTGTAAGGCTCTTGCTGGCGGAACAGATTCTATATTCTGTGAAGCAAGTGTGGGACCCTATGGTAAGGAAATTGCCGAAACAAAGGGCTAAGGCAATAATTAGCTCTGTTCTGCCCTCCTGCTTACTACTAGGACAAAGGGAGACCCAGAGACATATTCAAATCTATTTCAATGATGCAAGTTTTATACTTTATTATTTGGATTATAGGGCCCACACTAATTATACACACCCATAATATCTATTCCTAGAAGTTGCTCCCTTAACCTATTTACAGCAGCCTGGTGATGTTAAGAAAAGAGAAAATACAGAACTATTTGCCATGGCAATGTAAACAGAATTGTCAGGCAAGGTAGCTAGTCTATGCAATAAAGCACAGGCTTGTGCAATTCAGAATCTACGGTAGCACCATCCAGTTCAATTAAAAAAAAAGCTGACCATTGGCTCACACAGTATTTTGCTTTAATTCTCTAGCACAGGCATGTCCAAAGTCCGGCCCGGGGGCCAATTGAGGCCTGTATTCAAATTTTCACCGGCCCGCAGGCTCTGTTATAAAATCAATAATATGCGGCCCGCCAGCACTGTTGACCACAGTATAAAACAGCGGTCGCCAACCAGTGCGCGATAATTTGGGTGGTCCGCGAAGCCGCAGCCGGAGGAGAGGGGCGGGGTCAGTAAGAGGCGAGCGGGGCGGGGAGAGAAGAGCGGAGGCAGAGCCAGGGCCAGGGCAGGAGGCGAGGCGAGGCGAGGCAAGGGAGAAGAGCGGAGGCGGAGCCGGGGCCGGGGCAGGAGGCGAGGCGAGGCGAGGCGAAGCAAGGGAGAAGAGCGGAGCCGGGGCCGGGGCTGGGGCAGGAGGCGAGGCGAGGCGAGGCAAGGCAAGCCGGGGGAGGGGCGGAGCGAGAGCACGGCCGGAGCGGGGGGAGGAGAGCGCGGCCGGAGCGGGGGGGGGGAAGGGAAGAAGAGCGAGAGCACGGCCGGAGCGGGGGGGGGGGGGAAGAAGAGCGAGAGCGCGGCCGGAGCGGGGGTGGGGGGGAGAAGAGCGAGAGCGCGGCCGGAGCAGGGGGGGGGAGGCGGGTCAGCCCTCACATATCTTCACCTTACCAAATCTGGCCCTCTTTCCAAAAAGTTTGGACACCCGCAGTTCTAAGGGTCAGTATGGTAGGAATCCACACCTGGGACCTGACAGGCTGTTGGAATTGTTTGCAAATCAGGAACCGATCATCTGGCCTAGTAAATACTCCAGAAAGATGGGCCACATTGTGAGGTATATTCCCAGACATACCGCATCTGGTCCATTACTTATACTAACTACATGCTACTACAGTAAACCTGGCAATGCCACCTACGATGGCCAAGACATACAACATCCACTGAAAATGTAGCTTCGTAAGAACATTGAATGGAAAAAGTACAGCTAACGTACTGCTGAATCTAACTCCAGAAGGGCCACTCCAAATCAAAGGGGAGAGAGGAGAGGGAAAGAATACTCTCCTCTGCAGTGATTAATTAGCCCTTTGTTAAATTAGAGAGTTTTAGAATAAAATGGAGAGAGATAATGAGGCCAGATGAGATGGAGGCTAGAGTGACTGGTGACTCAAACACAAGGGTTGCAGTGAATTCTGCAACCTTCTCTGGCATCATAAGCTAGTTAAGCCATAGCCCCCTCCAGAATGAACATTTCATACTAACCTTCCCCTTGAGGCCTGATGTGCTGAGAAAAGGGTCACGTTAGCACAAGGTGTCTGCGGGGGCGAGATTCAGTTACTTATTGCCAGCCCTAATCAAATATCACTTGCAAGGAATTCAGTACTGCACTGGGGGTGGCTGGTAGAAACGCAGCACATTCACATGAAAAATACTACCCATAACTATGAAGATGTTGGCTCCTTTACTATATGATTAAATGGATTGGCAGGTGAATTTCAATAGGTATTTATTTGATACTTATTTTCTGGTAGCCCAGAGGTTCTCAGCCTGCAGGAAACAGCCACCCTGCCCTTTTCAGATTGCTAAACAGGAGGGGGTTTGGGCTACATCCCAGCTTGAAGGAAGTGGGTGGAAAAGGAAGATGCAGCACAGAAAAGGTTGACGTCATAGTAGCCAATCAGAATCAAGTCCCCATTGTGCTAGGTCCTGTGCAAACACAGAGGAGGGCATGATCTGTACCCGGAGTTTACTATCTAATTTGTTTAACTGGCTTTTTCAATGGCCTGTCAGATTCAGCAGGTGCAATGTAAAAGTACGACTTCGAAATAAAAACACATCCAAATGAATACTCAAGAGAGGTGTATCCTGAGAAAAACTCTCATCCATGAAACATCTCCAACCCACCACTTTCCCCTCACCTCACTACTCCAGCAAGAGGGTTGGGAAAACATCACTCTTACAGCACATCCTGAAAAATCACCAAATCCCAGCTCTGGCAAGCCACGGCAGAAAAACAGCTCCTCAGACAAGATGCTGCACTCCCCTCCCCCATCTCATTTACTACAGGAAATTATTAGTTTGTGCACTTCGGATGATCACAACTGCCAGTGTTTTGAGGGTGGGTAGTTTGATAGTGAGGGATAGTGAGCTCCCTGGGAAGCTGGCAAGATGGCATGACTTGTATGTTGCTATGCTAATCTGAGTGCCTGGAGGGAAGCCCTTGCTGTTGGTTAGAAGTCCTGAGAATAAAGTTTTGATCTACATGCTGTTGCTCTGCCCTATTTACAGTGTATAGCACAGGCATCTTGCCAGGCCTGTTATTTTGTGTTGATTGGAGGAGACTGATGGGGGATCAGGGTAAGTGTAAGAACAAAGAAAGACACAAAGGTACACTGAATATGTGCATTAATACACCTAATACAACCACACTTGTCAAAAAAAAACAACCTGCTGTTTCTATATAGCAAGAGGTTACTCATCCTCTGACCTATTTTTCAATTCTCACAACCTCCCCGCACCAGGGATATAGTATCATTCATTGGACTTCCACTACATCAAAGCCCATTCATTCTCTGCATCCCATGTCTATAGCACAATACCCTGCTTTTACAAGGCAGACCAACCAGGCTCTCTCAAACTCAGTCCTAGTATCTGGGCTAATTTGCCACTTGAGAAGACAATGGGAGTGGGGGGATAGTCCCAAAACTGTGAGCTCATCTCCTCTCAAGTCTAGAGACTAACATTGGAAACTGGCCTTGAGGATGGCAAAGGCAAAGTCCCTATCTAACCTTTTCCCACTGAGCCAGCTAACGTGGTCAAGTTACTTGTTTTTCTTAAAAGTGAAAGACCAGTCTCAGTATCTGAGCTCTTTGGGGCCACAGAAATGTCCCTTACACTGCTAAGTCCCATGTTAATGTACATGCTATATGAGCAATCACTAATAATTTGACATTACCAGTTCCTTTCCTCTCTGCCAATTGAGCCTCTCATGACAATAGGCTCTTCCTAGGCATGTTCTATTGTAGCAGCAAAATGCTGGCCCCCAATTCATAACCTCCTAAAACCAGACAGTGGTACTAGCCTTTCTCTCCCTCGTTTGTGTAAATGAGCCCACTTTGCTCTGTTGCAGTTTCATGCACTTGCGAGATTACAGCGTTACACAATATTATACATGATGATACATAATATAAAACTGATCTGGGATGAAATGTCACATAAGGTGTTAAAACCTAGGGGGAAAAGAAAAGCAGAATTCAACCACAAATATTTTGCCATGCCTGAGCTATGATCCGGCTCCCTAGTTATTCCAGAAAATACAAAGTTTCATTAACATTGAAATACCAAAGAATCACATTGCTGCAATAACTAATAAACCTCCACATTTGAAAAAAATGAGTATCATGAACGTCAGCAGTCTCAAAGCAATATAAACACTCACTTAGGGGAAATAAAATATACTGAACTGACAAAACCTACAAGCACCACAGGCATGAATCGGTCATGTGTGGCAGCAGGATTGGGCTAATGGGAGAAGTTTTTGACCAGCGGTGAAACAGTCTACACTGTTATGGTCACCGCATCTACAAAATGATGATAAATCTTGTGCAAAGTATGCTATGTGAGGTCTCCTTGGAAAAGTCATAATCTAGTGACCATCACTGTCCTGTTGACATGAATCATCAGTGTAGATGAAGTTATGAGATTTTGCTAAGTTTGTTACTGAAATGTTGTGAGGCTGGGAAACACCCACAGACTAGCCCCTCAGAGAGGACCAAAAAAACTGTAAACACAGAGGCCTTATATGCGAAACCTCACATAGTCCACAGGTGCAAGCAAAAATTTACAATTCATAATGAAGGATGGTCAGCAACTCATGTACACCAGGGGAGCTGCCTAAACCCATGACACAGCATGGATTTTTCTAACACCTGGAGAAAAGTATAAATGAGGGATAGTGACATCACCATGGAGCCTCTCCTCCCACATCTCGACACCTGGAAGCAAGATCATTTGTAAGACAAAGAAAAGTCTTGAGTTGCGGGGGTCGGAGAAGTGATGATCTTAACTAGAAGGCTTTCTAGTTAGTATGAACTGTGAACTGAGAACTCCAGTAGGGTGAGAAAAACTGTTTGATTCAAATCTTGTTTAGCCTGATAAAGTTTAGAATTTAGAATGCATGTTTACTTTTTATTTCTTAAGTAACCAACTCTAACCTTTATGCATCCCACTTATAATCACTTAAAATCTATCGTTCACTAGTTAATAGCTGGAGGAATTTCCTGGAGCCTCCCTGTATTCAGTTCATGAATGGCTTGGGAGACTATTTGTGTAGCTTTGGGTATGCCTTCACATGCTAATTGTAGGAGCAGGATTTTATAATTGTAAAATTGTTATAAGAATTGATGGACAGAATTTTGTATTGTGTCTATAATAAATAGATTAAAATGTTGAGGTCCTGAAGCCCCCAATGTGAATTGTTTTAGTTATAAGATTTACCAAGTCTTAATTTACAATGTATTTTGTATTCTGCTACCTTTAAAGATGTCTGTAAGAGATTGTGTGATTGTTGGTGTGAAAGAGGAATGTGTGCATCAGGAAGAGTGAAGCCATCACAAATATCCAAAGGGGGTCAAGAAAAGTGAGAGACTTAAAATGACCAGGAGACAAGACGACAATCAGAAAACATTCATTGTATTGGATGCTAAATATGTTATGCAGCATTGATGACCTTAGAGGTCAGCAAACATCCCCAAAGGGGAGACAACAAATAGAAGATAATGATGGGAAGCCCGACAATAGCCATCAAAGGATGACAGCGGGAAAACCCCAAGATTAACACCACTTAAGAACTAATGATTTCAGGATGACATTGCAAAATGCATGGACTCAAATGGAACTTTACAGGTACAAAGCTTGGGTGTTTTGCCATGAAACTTTGGGTTCAGTCCTGCAAAACCTTGGAGCATCATGACCAGAGACCCCCCCAACTTCTTACTCGTGATCAATCAAACTGGCCATTAGATTGACTCAAGCTACAGCAAGAGACTGGTAACTATGAACATCAACTGGCAGGACTGTGTGCATGGTGTGTGTGTGTGAGACTGAAATGTATATGCTAACTGTGTTGTATTCTTAATAAAGTATGGCATATTGCCTTCCTCTTAAAAAAGATCCTGTGTGCTCTGTATAACATAACATTTTTGGTGGAGAATTGCAAAAGGGGGAAGAATATGCGCTGTATTTATTAATAATATTGCTAAAAATATATACCATGTACTTTTAAAGGTGATTGATCATTCAGGTGTGCACACCCCCAGTTATAGAGATACCGGGTAGTAAAGAGGGAACCAGTTGTGGTTAATATTGTATTCACTGTTGAACTGAGAATTGTTTATAAAGTAAAAAGTATTCACACCCTCGGTCGTAGCAAGGCTGAGAGAAAGGGGAGAGGTTTAGCATCCCTCTCTCCACCCTGGACTGCTGGGGGGAAATTGGAGGTGTGTATACCCCTGGTCGTAGTATGGTCGGGTAATACAGAGGGAAGCTTAGCGTCTCTCCCTCTGGCCCAGAGAGGGTTAAGTTGAAAGCCCCAGCACTGGCACGGGCAACAGAAGTAAGAAACATGTTCAAGCAGTATTGAAAATTGATAGGTGCATACACCCTCAGCCGTAGCAAGACTGAGCTTAAGAGGGGAACTTAGTGTCTTTCTCGCTGATCTTTGGAAGGATTTCTATATTTGATGTATGAAACCTCGGTGGTAGTAGGCCGAGTGATACAGAGGGAGGCTTAGTGTCTCTCCCTCTGGCCCAGAGAGCGTTAAGTTGGAAGCCCCGGCACTGGCACGGGCAACAGGAGTAAAAAGTATGTGCAGGTGGTATTTTCTATGTAGAACCCAACTCTGAAGGATATAGGAGTTTGGGCAGAGTAGTATTTTTTGTGAGTAATCTTGTAATAATTTTACAATTATAAAATCCTGCTCCTACATAATGGCTGTGTGAGAGCAAAGCCTAATGAGGCTCCTTGTCACTAGCAGAGCAGTGTGAGAAGTACCCTGAGTCAGAGAATTAAGAGGGCACAGTAATTCCACAGTCCAGGTTGTACCCCGGGACATGTCACACTTCCCACATGTGTATCGCCAAAATCTGTTAGAAAAGGGGTCCTGGACAGGAGATCACTCTAATGCAGGGGTGGGGAACCTCCGGAGGCCGGGAAGCGCCTCGGGGAGCCGCCGGCCAGGGATGCGCGCGGGCTGCCAGGCGGGGGTGGCTCCCCCAGGTGCTTCCCGGCCCCTTCGCCGAACGCAGAGCTGCCCCCGCCTGGCAGCCCGGGGCGGCTCCGCGCTCGGCGAAGGGGCCGGGAAGTGCCTGGGGGAGCCGCTGGCCAGGGACGCGTGCGGGCTGCCAGGCGGGGGCGGCTCCGTGCTCAGCGAAGGGTCCGGGAAGCGCTTGGGGGAGCCGCCGGCGCCGCACGGCCACCATTAGCCGGACGGGGTAAGGAGGAGCCGCGGGGAGCCGACGGTCAAGAGGGTGTGGGGGGGAGGCTGGGCTGGAGGGGCAGGCAAGGGGGCAGTGGGGGGGGAGGCCAGGCTGGGCGGGCGGGGAGGGGGGGCAGGAGACTAGGCTGGATGGGGTGGGCGAGGCGTGGGTGCGGGAGGGAAGGAGGTTGGTGGGGGGGAGGCTGGGCTGGGCGGGTCAGGCATGGGGGGCAGGAGGCTGGGTTGGGAGTGGGAGGGGGAGGAGGTTAGGTTCGGTGGGATGGGCCGGGCCAGGCAGGGGTGGGGGAGGAAAGGCGGTTAGATGGGGGGAGGCTGGGTGGGGGTAAAGGAAGATCACCCCCTACACCCAGTCTGACAGCGGGAGCTGACTGGGGCAGGTGGCAGGACCCCGGCTGGCAAGGGGCTAGCGGGGGAAACCCCAAAGCAGTGCAGGGCTAAGCACTCCGCCTGCCACTGCTTTGGGGTTTCCCCCGCTGGCCCCTTGCCAGCTGGGGTCTCAACTCCCATTGCCAGCCTGGGCTTCCTCGGGGGGGGGGGAGGAGGGAGAGACCGGCCCGCGAATGACATTATAAATGTCCAAATGACCCTTCGCAGAAAAAAGGTTCCCCACCCCTGCTCTAATGGAACAGAAGTAGGAGATAACACATGCACACATGTGTGTGTGCACGCAAACACACACACACACACACACACAGAATTCCCCTGGAAACTAAGGGCCTGATCAAAAGCCACTGAAATCAATGAAAGGATTCCCATCAACTTCAATAGGCTTTGGCTCAATGTCTCAATTCACTTTCTCCCTCCTCCCTTCCCAAATATAAAACAAATGCTTCATTTTCTCAAGATCCTGTGTAACAACTAAAGTATCCCAATCCTCCAAATACAGACAAGGCATTTTAGATTTTCATTGGGTTTACTGTAGTGAAATGATATCTAATCGTGGTGGTGTTTCTGGTAACCTGACTTCTCAAAGCATGAATCTGAGCATCCTTTGTACTGTGTCTGGTCTCCATGGCTGCCCATCCATGATTTTTCACCAAAAATTCCCTTTGTCCCTCTTTAGTCACAGTGAAAAGCCTTATTTAAAAGTAAATCCTAGAATAAGACTGGATTTAAACAGCAGGGCATTCTGCTAATAACCCGTTACATTTCAAGATTTCTTACATTCTTATTCCTTGCCTTTTCCTTGGTGGCTTCTTCCATCTTTTGGCCTGATTTTCAGAGATGCTAAGCTCCTGCAGCCCCAATTGAGGTCAACGGGAGCTGATCGTGCTCAGCATCTCTGAAAATCAGGCTACTTATCCTTTGCTTTTCAATGGCGGTGGCGGTGGAGCTGGCATCTTATATAGGCCCTGATTTTGCAATGGTCTCTTGCGGACTGGCTCCTGGGCTGGTGCAGAACCCCACTGAAGGCAATGGGGCTCCAGCTGGGCACAGCTGTTCACCTGCATGGAGTTCCTTGCATGATCAGGGTCCTAAGAGACTTAGGAAATTTGAGCTCACTGGAAATACCAAGTACTGGCCATATCCTGCTTGCCTTCGTCCAGTGAGTAACTTCATGGAAGCTGGTAGGATTACTAGCATGTAGAGCTGTGCAGATGTTCACAATGAAGAATTTGTTCAGACAATTTAGTTTTCTCACCATATGGATTTCCCTCAAGTGCGTGCACTGTTTGAATTGATCCAGCAAATATTTGTTGAATGTTAGTTTCACTCTATAGATTGGACACACACTGTTCATTACTCCCATTTCACATCCAAGCTGTGTTGGAGTTACAGATTTTTCACATAGGTCATATAACACTGATTGTGTTCCTGAATGGATGACTGTAAGTCTTATAGAGACAAGGTGGGGGAGGTAATATCTGTTATTGGACCAACTTCTGTTGGTGAGAGAGGCAGGCTTTAGAGCTTACACAGATGTCCTCTTCTGACCTGAAGAAGAGCTCTATGTAAGTTTGAAAGCTTGTCTCTCATCAACAGAAGTTGATCCATTAAAAGGTTTTACCTCCCCCACTTTGTCTCTCTAATATCCTGGGATCAACACAGCTACAACACCATTGCCTGCAGCAGAGTCAGGTATCTAGCGTCAATACTCCTGTTTCCCCATTTAAATTCTGTTTTCATTTACTACACATTAATCTGAGTTTCAAATGCACTTTCTGTGAGCAGTTTTCTAGATCAGCATGAGTAGAGATACAAAATAACTAATGGCATAGAGAAATTAAGCATTCATATTTAACTTTTGTCATAATAAAATATAAGGGGTTGTCCAGTGAAATAGAAAGGCTATAATATTTAAACAACTAAAGGAAATTATTTTTACCCAATATGTAAATACTTGTGGAATTCACACCACAAGATATCACTGGTGTATCCTTAATAAAATTTCAAAAAGGATTAGACATTGATGTGGATAATATCCACAATGGCATAAAATAGGATCAAGAAAATATAATGGATAAAATAACATGTTTTAGGGCATAAACCAGCAATTAACCAGATTCAGATTGCTATATAATTGTCCATTATGGAGCTTCTTCCACCTTCTTCGGAAGCATCTGGCACTGGACACCAAAAAAGAATTCTGGTTTAAATGGACACTGGTTTGATCTTTATAGCCAATCCTGTGCTCTTCTAGTAAAATATGATCACATGGCTTAAATGTGGTTGACGCAAATTCACTGTTAAATTTGAACAAAAATGTGCAGAAAAACGTATTCACTCATCTCCACTAGTGTGAGGAAGGTATGGCCTTTATAAACACCCATTCTGCCATTTGATACATCTACCAAGAGTTTTTTTCTAAACCTTGCAAACAGATATCCTACTCCCTACACCTTTCCAAATGTTCAGAATCCTGTGTTTACAAAAGATCAGAGATTAGTCAGATTAGGAAGGAGCAACAGCCATTAACAGAAATTGCCCCCAATAGAATTAATCACCCTTTGAAGCGTCACAGATAAATGAGTTAACACCAGCATAGTGCATAGAGATTTGCGTTGCTATGCAGCAGACCAGAATTCAGTTCCTGGGGAAAGATCAACATTCCTCTATGGATGAGTCGCTGGGAGGGGGATAAGTGGGAAGGAAAATTCTGCAACCTTTTCCTGGTAGCCATGGTGGGATGATGTGGGAACAGTGGATTTTGGAGGCCACACACCTTAATCTGTACCCTGCTCTGAATCTCTCTCTTCACATCCAGTTTGCCAGGGAATGAGGCCACCACAGATGCAGAGCGTTCAACTCTTCAAGAAACTGAGTATATGACATTACGCGGCACTGGGCAATTAATGTGACATTTCACATGAAATCCCAGCAGTGAAAAGCTAATGGGGTTTTTTGAGAGTCTCCCTTTGTGCAAGAAGAATCTATATAAAGGAACTTTCAGCACTTAGATCTGAAGGATTTCTGTCAAAGATAATTTTAACAGAAGGGGCATAATGCCAATAAAAAACAAGTCTCTTCCCATATGAGAGTTTTGGACAAATTAATGCCATTCCATTTGGAAACCTATGAAGTCAACTGACAACCTCGTTCACTGCACAAACACACATAAAAAATTGTTAATCGATTGTTTCCAATCCCCAGAGCTTCTACTAGTCAGTAGGAAGTTTTTGGCTATTAAAGCATCTCGCTATAAATTCAGGATGATTTCATTAGAAGGATTTATAGTCAATGCTGAAAAATTTGAGAGCGTAATTTTTTCCTTTCATCTCATAATTTCTTCAAGCCGATAATTAGATTTTAATACAACATCTAGTCCAATCACGTAGAAACCACCTACTCCACAGCCAGCATCATGCTCTTGGTCGCATGAGCTGAGCTGAGCTGTAAGCAAAAACTGATCTGGCTGCATTTATCAGAATTTTTTAAAAGTTGCATTTTACTCCTGCTTTTTACTCTGGGAAGGGAAGGAAGAAAGGGTTAGCTAAAAAGATAAATAAGAAGGGACACAATTGATTTTTTCTATTTGCTTGGGTGCTGTTTAGAAATATACAGTTCAGTATACAAAATCAGACCTCTGTTCCAGCTGATCTGGTTCCAGCTCATTCAAATAAGGGAAAAATCTCCCACAATGAATCTAACCAATTTTCAGTGCTAGGGGGAAAATAGCCTTCTTTACCCTATGGCAGTCAACTTATGTCATGAAACATAAGATTTGATTATCTTTACCTTTTCTTTGGTTTCTGTGAGTGGAGAGGACACGGGGCTATGTAAGAGGATGGGAAAATGTGCCATGTTTATTCCATCATCCACATCCCTTGAGATCCTGTGGAAGCCCCTCAGCAAATCCTTCACAGAAATCAGGTTCCATAAATTCTATGGGGTGGGGCCAACAAAAGAGGTGGAGACTATGTCCATGACATTATCCCCTAAAATAATAAGTATCCACTTGGAGCAGCAGCAGCCATCTCTGGATTATTTTCCATCTCAGTCAAGTCCTCTCTGACTTCTTTCCTCTTTCCTGGCTCCACCTCTCTGGTTTCCACAATTTCTAATGCTGCCATATCTCTCTTTATTTTGTAATTTAAGAAAGAAGCACACATCTACTGAGATATGTATTCCCACCAATAACTGCCTTGTGCCAGGTAATGCTGTGAGCATAGCATGGGTTTTGGAACAAGAACGCCATGATTCCAAGTAATTTGTCAAATAATTAAATTAGGTACACAATAACTAGCTGGCTCAATTACATTAGCTAGTCTCCATCACGTAATATCATTTCTAGTGACTGTTTAGGCACTAATAGCCTCAGATCTCTAGATGTGCATGGTGCCAGCTGCGGTCTGTTTGACATATTTCTGTGCCAAGTCAAAAGCCCTGAACAGAAAATATGTTGCTGAGTTTACCAGCCCCTGTTTCTTATGGAACTTCTAAAATTCCATTTTCTATGGAGAGGCTTGAAATGTTGAATGCTAATTAATTTCCACTTTAATTATAAGGTTTTGCATTGAGTGCCTTGGAACTTTCCTCCTCTGTTATCCAAAAGAAATAGCTTACTGCAGGACCATCAGACAGGAAATAAATGACTTTTTTCCCTTCCAACAAATATGAGTCCACTATTGTCTTTCTGACATCTTATCAACTCAGCAATGGTACCACGATGCTGCAAGTCCCGCTGATGTGCAGTAGCTTATCAGTCACTGTTAGACGGTTTCAATTTTGGCCTTCTATATGGCTGAAGCACACAGTAACATATCCTACGCCATATGTCAAGTGCCAAAGCTGACTTGCTAAGATACATGGTGACATTTGCAGAGGACAGGATGATTTCAATGCAAGCTACACAAGTGCAGCCAAGGTCAGATTTACGGCTCTTAATGATCAAACAGTGAAGTTCCCCTAAATTTAACTCTGTTGTCCAGTCTCAGATGCTGGTTGCTCAGGAATGCCAATTGTAATGACTTTATTTTCTAATCCAAATGCCCAATTAACACATGGCATATTGTTTTTATAACTGATCTTCAAAACAAGGTGCTGAGCCAGAGTGGGGGTGACTTCTTTCTAAATTGCTAATCTGAATAGGTTATTCAATTAGTGGACTATTGTACAAGGAGACTTCCTTCAATTGCTGACCTTTCATTAGCGGCATGTTATAACATCCCGTCATGTTGTACAATGTCTCATCCATGACATTTCATTCCCTTTATTGCATGTGGACCTTGACTTTGGAAGCCTCAGCTCACCAAAGACACTTTTAAATGCAATAGTGGGGACAAGAGAGACTGATGAGTCACCAACAAAATGTCTCCCTCCCAACCCTCTGACTGACAGAACTCAATCTCTCACTGGAAGTTCTCAAGAATTTAATCTTCTTGCTGGTTTCCGTTTATATTGTGTTGGATTGTGCATGGTGAAGTTGTCAGCAGCATTCATTATTGTAGACTTGGAGGTCATACTCCGACTCATATACCTTCATTTACTGAGGACCCCCTACCTGCGATCTGCTAACATGAATAAGGGCTCCAGCATCAGGTCTCTAAAACAGAATCACCAAGTTCAATTTCAAAACCACTCAGAAAGGAGCTCCTCTCAGTTAGCACTCGAGGAATAGTAACAGAACAACATTAATTTGATCAGGTGAAAGCGTTTGATGAACATATAACCTACTGGTTAGTGCGTTTTATAGGTCCTCCTCTGTTCCCAATTCACAGAGGAGCTTAGTCTGTTACAGACCCATCAAGGGAGTCTTGCCTTTTTAGATCAAACTGTAGCGGCTCATACATCTAATTCTTGTAATCCTTAGTTCAATTCCCAGTGTATCAGTCAAGATGGTGGCTATCACGTACGGAGGAAGAATGGTCCATTGGTCAGGGCACTAGCCTAGAACTCGGCCATAGATGGCCTGTGTGATCTTGGTAAGTTACTTAGCCTCTCTGTGCTTCCACTTCCCATCGATAAAATGGGATCATAGTACTTCCTCACCAAACAAGGGTATTGGAAGTGCTCAGACACTACAGTGAAGGGGACCATATGCTGCCTAAGACAGATGGATTTGCACAGCTAAACAGCAGCTTGATGGTGTTTGGGCGTTGGGATAACCCTATTGGATGTTAATTTTGTTCTCCCCACAAAACACCATGCTCCACTTCATAGAGGACTGGAGAAGAACCAACATCAAACCTTTTAAAAGCGGAACATAGAGGACCTGGGGAATTATAGATCAGTCAGTCTAACTTCAATATCTGGAAAGATACTGGAACAAGCTATTAAACAATCAATGTGTAAGCACCTAGAGGACGCAGGGTCATAAGTAAAAAGGAACATGGATTTGTCAAGAACAAATCATGCCAAACCAACCTAATTTCCTTCTCTGACAAGGATATTGGTCTAGTGGATGGGGGAAAGCAGTAAAAGTGATATATCTTGATTTTAGTAAGGCTTTTAACATAGTCCCATGCGACATTTTCATAAGCAAACAACAGAAATGTGGTCTAGATGAAATTAGTAGAAGGTGGGTGTAAAACTGTTTGAAAGATCACACTTAAAAAGAGATGTTATCTGTCAAACTGGGAGGATGTACTTAGTGGGATTCTACAGAGGTCTGTCCTGGCACTGGCACTATTCAATATTTTCATTAATGACTTGGATAATGGAATGGAGAATATGCTGATGACAGTCTTCACATATGTTAAGGGCAGTTATAAAGAAGATGGCGATCAGTTATTCTCCTTGCCCACTGAAGGTAGGACAAGAAGTAATCATCTTAATTTGCAGAAAGGGGATTTAGGTTAGATAGTAGGGAAAAAAACTTTCTAACTATAAGGGTAGTTAAGCACTGGAATAGGCTTCCAAAGGGGTAGCAGCTTTTTAAGACCAGGTTAGACAAACACCTGTCCGGGATGGCCCAGGTTTACAAAATCTTGCCTCAGTGCAGGGGACTAGACTAGATGACCTCTCCAGGTCCCTTTCAGCCCAATGTGTCCATGATTTGATATTAGCAGGCAGTGTCCAGATTTTCTAAGATGCTGAGCACCTGCAACTCCCGCTGACCTATTGGAATTTTTGGGAGCTCCGCAATGCTGAAAACCAGAACATAACCTGTCAATTTGTTGCTGATACTCAACAAAACTAAACTACATAACTAAGTGGGAAAGCATACAGAAGCATTCACTGGATTAAAAGTCTGGGTTGACCCTGTGCTGCGTGGAGGTGTGCAGGGTAGGAAGATAACACAAGGAGCCTCCCCACAACAACCTGGCACGCCCTGCACAAAGGGCAAGGCACAATCACAGTTCTGGAGCTGACCAATTCTATTGGGAGCAGGCATTTAATGACAGCCTCACTTGGAAGAGTACAGAGCTCTCTTGTTCCCAGGAAGACATAATGCCAGAGCTCTATGGGCCTTTTGATGCTGGAGAAGTTTTCTAACTGGTTTTAAAACCTGATCAGCTAAACTGATTTTTAAAATGGTTAGAGGCAATAAAGCAGATTCTCTCCTGAGATTTGAATCCTTTGTGCAACTCAGACATGTCAAGGGGCTGGATTCTGTCCACAAATTGCCAGCAGAGAAGGCCCTACTCAGAGAGGAACTCCCTACTGACACAAATGGCTATACCCAAGCCTGGTGCCTCTGCTCCCACCCCCTTCCAGGAGTAGGAGCACAATACAAGTGGTAGAGAGCCTGGTGCGGGAGCAGCAGAGAGTCACTCCACCACCAATGGCAAATCTCAGAGCTGGGCGCCAGCACCTGCTCCCTGATGCTGCCTCCTTCTCTCCTGCAGGGAGTGAAACTTTGACCCAGGTCAGAATCTGCCCTTTAGACTCAGTTTAAGGTACTCTGATCAGGTATCCTTAACTAGATAAAAGCAGGTTTATACTAAGGTTATAACCAGTTTTTAAAAATTCCCCTAGTTTAAGTGAACCCTCTGAGGGATGATCCTTGCTGGATTACGCCCCCAGGAGCAATGCACCAAGCACTACCCTTTGTTTGAGGTGTGTCTAAATGCCTCAAATTAGTTTAATCCGATTGCTCCACTGCTTCGTGCACCATTTTTTCCGGTTGAGCAATTGCAACCTCACATAATTTACCTGCTGAAGCCATGTGTGAACAGTGCAATTACCTAAGCAGGGTTTGCAGCCTCGGTATTGCTTCACTGGGCTGAACCACAAAGTGATATTCTTCTAAATTTCTTTCCCTGTTGATTTGTGCTCCCATCACTTTTTACATTTCCATTTTGCATGCAGCTCTGACATTTAGCACATCCTCCATAGCAACAGAGGCCTTGATTTAAAGATTTAAATATCCTTGGAACAATCGAGCTGTTACATTAAAATGCATGAGATGACTTCCCCCACCCCAAGCCAGTGGACTTTTCACTTGAAATGAAATCAAAGGCCACTCTTGCATATTTTAAAGCGCCTTTGTTTGGGGTGCCCTGGTGGTTTAAAAAAATCAATTGATCGATTTTTTTTCTTTGAGAAGGCCGAGGTACTAAAATGCACTGCCGTATCTGTGTGTGTCATCGTGGGTCAGGAAATAAAACTAATAGAGCACCAGCATTCATGGTCCAATGCACCCATTTCTCTCACAAACTATGCTTATTATGTGGACACCTCACACTAGTACATAGTGTAAAGACATTCCTGCATTTGCTACAAATTGGCTGGGCCACAAATGCAAACCCTGGGCAATAGGAGAATTTAAAGTTCTTTTCTTTTAAATGAGAAATTGAGTAAGGTATTATTGTATTAAAATACAGATGTTTCTTTAAAAAAATCTCAGCTGGTGTCTTCAAAAGAGCATCACCAATTTACACCTACTGAGGATCTGGTCCAACATGTTTAATATGCCTGCAAGTGTTAACAGGAGGAGCTCAGTTCTATTCAATGCTCAGTCAGCAGCCTGTGCTGCTTTATGAGAAGTAGAATGAAAGTGTACAGAAGAAGGGAGGATGAAGTGTTTCCCTTGTCCAATGTTGAGCATTCTGAGGTTTGGATACAGCACTTGAAATGCACTTTGCAAGAGCTAAAAAACTTTGCTTGGCTTAAGGTCAACAGACATCTCTGCCCCTTCCATTATGTTAGTTCTCCCTTGCTATAATAGTGAAGAAAAACTAAGCCAGCCTCAAACATATTTTATTCCACCCTAACTGCTGACAAGAAAATTACCCTACAAATAGGGGCCATAACCAGGGGAAGACACCAGAAGGAAATATTACATTTGGTTGCTAAAGATAGAGACCCCATCTAATGAAATTATTCAAACTAAACTGAAGCTGCTATTACATTGTAGAATTTGTGTCCTGTGTGGGCTCCTATTCAGTCTCAGCAACCCTTGTCTTTAACATAAACCCACCCAGGAATTGTACTGCATTTGAGATTTCCATTGTTTCTGCAGAGAATACAGATTCAGGGAACCAAATCAGCAAACTCTTACTCATGTGAGGAGTCCCACTGATCTTAATGGTTGATAATTTACATAAATGTCTGAACAGAAACTGCATTCTCCCCCACAAAATTCTGCTAACAAACAAAAAAACCCAACCCTTTAGCTAAATCCGCTCAGTTGATTAATTTGTTCATGTTCACTAAAAGCAAGAAATATATCTGAGATACTTAAGTATTGCTTTAGTATAAGAGAATTTATGTGCAAAATCTGGGTATGAAAATGAGGTATACTCCTGTGTTTGTTTGAATTTTTATTTTTGATACAAGGACCTATGTTTCTTTCTAAGAATCCAGTCAAATCAAAATATGTTTTTGTGTATTTTAGTCTCAGAACCTTTATGGAGGTGTTCCTGGCTTGGCTTTTTGGTAACAGGAAGCTAGGTGCTTAGCTGGAAGTGTTCATATGGAACTCAGACTTTTCCATATGCAGAAAAATGGAAAGTTGCCCGACTGATAGTACTATATAAGGCTAACATATCCGAGCATATGAAAAGTGTTGCTATTTACTTTTTAGTAAGTCACGAACACCCATTCAACTCATCTTCAAAGCTTAGAATTGTTACTGTCACAACTGGCTAAATCATTCTGCCTCTGTGCATGGTGTGAGGATGACTGGGACTAGGGTACCAGGTGTCTGGTTTTCGACTGGACCACGCAGTTGAAAAGGGACCCTTTTCACTACTGACCAGGCCGATATAAGTCTGGTCAGCAGTGCTGCAGGGCTATGGCAGGCTAGTCCCTACCTGTCCTGACACCACGCTATGCCCCAGAAGCAGCCAGCATGTCCGGCTCCTAGGTGGCCCCACCCTGAGCACCGGCTCAGCACTCCCATTGGCCGTTTCCCACAGAAAGTGAGTAAGGGTTGGGGAGAGCAAGCCACTGAGGGAGAGGAAATGAGTGGGGGTGAGGTCTCAGGGAAGGGACAGGTTTAGGATGTTTGGTTTTGTGAAATTAGAAAATTGGCAGCCCTAACTGGGACACATATGCCAGTCTTCTTCTGTCCCCTTCACAGCAAGGGAAAAAAGGAGGGGAAGAATGATGGCTGGTCTTAGGCAAAAAGGAGATCAGAAATATTTCTTATTTTCTCGTATAGGTGCCTTGAGTGGGAGTGTAAGATCATCCCAGAGCTGCACAGGATCTAGTCTGCACTATCTTGAAGTGAATCAGAGGCCACTAAATCATAAGTGATGGCATGAGCCAACTCAATAAGGAGGCACTGTAACCCATCACACCGGAGTGGAAGAGAATTACTCCTGGCCATCCTAGAAGAAAGCCTAAGGCTGGAGCCCAAGTGAAAAGGCCACCCAGACACTTTCTGAAGAAGACTCATGTTTGTTGGGAGCCACCCCATCACAAGGAATATGCCAGAGGGAACGAACAGGCAACCATCTAATTCCCCTAAGACAACACCATGTCATATAGAGTGGAAGGGAGTCAGAGACTGCTGGGAAGGAGGTTTATCTACAAAGACAGGAAGCTAAGCCTGGTAGTAGACGAGTGCTCCCAAAGAACATGGATAAGCAGCGAAACCTTCTAATATTTCAAGATTTTCACCTCAGATTAACAGAGAAACATCCTGAAGCTGAACAACCACCAGGACATTCTATACAGTCTGAGCAAACAGGAAAGCATATCATCACTACCTATGCTGGATGTACCTAGAGTAACAACAAGTTTTCAGTTCAGCTTGCATTTCACTCCTATCACACTCACTCTGGCGGTCTCCTTGTCTCCATGTTACCCATTCACCTGCACTTGTAACTTCATTTTGCCCCTTGCTTTGCTGGAACATAAAGAACATTAGAGTACTATGTGTAGTGTGCAGCCCGGAAATAATAACCCAGTTGCATTAACAATTATCACTGAAGTGAGAAAAATCTCTGTTTATTAGAGCCTGTTCCTTCCCAGAAGCACCATTTGCATTACTGAATGTAATATAATCTTCCAGCAGCATCCTGCATCTCAAAGAAATCTGATACGTGATGTGGCAGTTGCTATGGTAACACTGTTATTAATTAATTAATATTATTATTAAAAAGAGTAGGGAAAACTACACAGCTCCCACACACAAGCTTTCCCCCCATGAATAACTGCTTCCCTGTGGCAACTTAGTAATTAAAGGGTCCTTTTATTTAAAAATACAGATCTACGGTGAATGGGTGCAAGGACACACACCAGACCATTTTCTTTGAAGTAATTCATCTGTCTGCAGGTTAGTGAATGGAGTATCAGCACAGAGCAGCATCCTACAGGGAAATGTGGAAAAGTGATGCCTTACATGGAAGAGTGGGAGACCAGCACCCTGTGGGCAAGCATGAGAGAACAGCAACTTATGGAGAAGTGGAGCACATTCATTCCCATCCTCTGGAGAAGCATATGGAGAGTATGGCAGGTCAATACCCTACTGGGAGCATTGCAGAATAGAACAGCACCCAGAGGCAGGGGAGGTGGAAGAATGACACACTTGGGGGGAGGGGTGGCAAGGTGGGAACGCCACACCTATGAGGGAGCATGGCAGAGCAGAATTTCACAGGGGAGAACAATAGAGCAATATGCAATGGCAATGTGCCCTTTTAAAAATGTGTGGATGGATGTGTAGCTGATCCATCCATCTGTCCATGTTACAAAACCATCATACAAATCGAGGTGCAATAATTTGGACGACACGCCTCTGGCAACCAAAAATTCACACAGCAACTTCTTTACACCACACTGTGGAAGAAACGCTTGGTGGCATCTCAGCAGATTTCAACTACAGAAATATATAAATAAAGGTTCTGGCCCCAAATGTGCTTCTACTGACGTCAGTGGCAAAACTCCCCCATTCACTCCAATAGGAATGAGCCAAGCACTCTTTCTTTCCTTAACAAATGCAGTGCCTGCAAGATGAGTATGCTTGCACTGCAATATCTATCTGAGTAACCCCCTTCTGCTAGTGTAAATAGACTAAACTCCTTGTGATGTCAATGGAGCTGCACGCATTTATACTAGCAGAATGTTTGGCCCTGCCCCTTCACCAATCCATAATATAAAGCCATTCTTAATTCTCAGCCAAAGGCATTAAATATATGCACACTTTTCACATCGTCTGCCTTGCGGGGTTTGGCCTGAGGCACCCAGGCTCTCTCCTCTGGAGGGAAAAAACTGTACTGAAATTTACTTTTTAGCGACTCAACATGACTCTGAAATAGGCTCTGTGGTTTCATTTCGCTTCTTTGACTCTGGGTCAGATGAAGCTCATTGCTTTGGTATGTGTATTCAGGTAACAGGCATACTTAAATGGGTTCCATTGCACTTTGGGAGCCTGCTGAAAAGCGAGTTGAATCATTAATCCCACTGCATATTAGAAATACCTTCCTCCAAGCAATCTCTGGACCCTTTTTGATTTGAAGTGATAAGAAATGCATTGTGATTGCATTCTCAAAAGGAAAGGATTACACAGCCAGTGACTCTGAAAATGGCTCTTGCTATCTTATAGCAAAGGGTGACGTTTTCAATCTTGTTTAGGAAGCAACGATCAATACGTGCAAATGATTTTCCAGCTAGATAAATTGCTCACAAGAAAACAACATCTGAAATATCTTAATTTCTCCCCTATCCGTCCACTCTCAACCTTGTTCTGCTAGATACAAGAGTGTGGTTTTATTGCTTCAATGTCCGGAGACCACTGAATTTAGCTTTCTCAAGAGGAGGATCCATAAAAAGCAAAGAAGTGTGGAAGTCTTGCAATAGATGATATCTACAGTGCATCACTGCAACTGATGCACTAAACCACTCAGCTATGAAGGCCAATGCTCCACAGCTTTTACGGAGTTTAGTGATTACTGAAGTCACACTGGTCACACAGTGAAATTACTTGCTTGTAATAAGGGAGAGAGGAGATGGGATACAAACAGTAGCTGAATCAGAGGCATCTATATTAATGGTAGAAAAGCAAAGGGAACCATTAGAGACACTGTCCTTCCAAATAGTCAAAAACCTTCAAAGAATAATGTGCCTTGAAACCAGAAAAGCATTTGCCATGCCCTGAATTTGATAGAAAGATGCTAACATGGCCACTTCAGAATTACTGTACAATATCAGCTTGTTCTCAAAAGCCATCATTTGACATGTCACAGGCTATAGAAGAGGCGAGCCTCACCTGGTACATCAAGGCCTGGATCCATTCTGACTCTTCAGAAAGCAATACACTGTCTTGGCAGGGCCTTAAGGCACCTCTCTGATCATGCACTTAAGTACCAGATCTTATCTACTGCACCATGGCTTTGTTACCTAACAAAAGGGATAGTACTGTAGTAAGCACACTCCTGACAGCATGGCATATTTCAAATATTTCAAAGTAATCACTAGATCATCACCCCATCCCTCATCGATGGACCTGTCAGATCTCAGGGAGGGCTGGGAATACTGTACCTCAGTATCAAAGAGTGAGAAGAGAACAGCCTAAGCCAGATCAAAAACTTCCTAGAGATGCACTCTATAAATGTATATCAGACCGAAGGAATAAGACAAATAAACCACTGCCAACTAGCTTAGAACCATTTTGTCATTTCTTCTCTGGAGGGCGAGGGATAAAATAGGGGGGGGGGAATTCCTTTTGTGTATAGACGCCTCTACCTTAATGCTATTTTAACATCATTTTCTTGTAACCTGTCTGCACCTAGCTATTTAAACATTTGTCAAACTATGGATGAGATGACTCATCTAGCTGAAGAATACGCCTAATTGGTCAAAGTTCCAGGACACACTGTACTGAGCTATAAAGAAACACAATCTCATATATTAGAAGTGACAAGTTGCAGAAACTATCTAAAATTCCAGGAAGAGGTAAGACTGAAATAAGAATCTTCGCCTGGGGACAGTTGGTGCTGTCAGACTTTATGATAATTAGAAAGATCAGATCTGTACTGTTCTAGATGGATGAAAGATACACACATGTAAGCTTCAATTCTGACTTTGGCAGACTCATGTTAGAGAGTTGTCTAATAATGTATTATCATTTTCAATTAAAGATATCCAGTAAGGCAAAATAAAGGGCATCTGAGGATTCGACTGTCATGTACATAAAGTCCTGAAAACTTCCCCAGAGAAGGAAAACAGTTCTTTGTGATGTAACTACATGGCTTGGAGAAAATGAAAACCTCCTTTCCCTGTGAACTTTCCTGTACCAAAGTGACCAAAGGCAGAGAGGAATTTAACACAGAGAAAGGAGTTGACACACTAGATCAGTGTTTCTCAGATGCGACCACTGTGGCCACATGTGGCCACCAGGGCCTTTCCTTACGGCCACAGTCATCTGGGCTGTGATGGGGGAAGGGGGAGAGAAGTGCAAAGCAGTGGCCCCTCTCCCAGGGCCACCAGCAGCAGTTGGGACCTGCCCCCCTCCAGAGATAAAAACTCTGGAGGTGCAGACAGATGGTGAATTCCCCACTTTCCCAGGGGTAGGAGATGAAGGTTTTGGCCATGGGGCTTTGGGCTCTGTCCACCCGGTGGCAGGCTCAGGTTCCAGGCTCTGGCCCCAGGCTTATCACCCCCAGCATTGGGCCCTGCTATCTCCCTACCCACCTCCCCATTCAGGACTTAAATTTGTCCCAGGGCTTGCTGGGGCTGAGTAAGTCTGCTGTGAAAAGTGGTATTAGCACACATACAAATATCACTTTTCACAGCAGAAAACAACAGCCAGCAAGTCTTAGAAGAAAAAAAAGTGCAACCAAAATAGCAAAAGAAACAACAACAAAAAGACAAGAACATGCAAAGCGCATTATTTGTGTTTCTATTCTGTTTAGGTCCAGTAAAGAATAGAGACAACTGTAAATTATTTTTATTAGTGAGTCTGAAAAAAACCCTACATAAATAAATGACTGATTTGGACATGTATATGTGGATTTTTACTTGTTTTTCCTAAAGTTAATTAAGTATTTTAGGAAAGATTGTCAGCGCGGCCACCAGCAAGTTAGTGGCCGCAATCTGAGGCCACCAAAAATGTTGTTGTGAGAACCCCTGCACTAGATAAGGAACATTAATAGGCAGAGAGAGAAGCAGCAGCAGGTGGGTAACAATCTTACACATAGAATCCCAGCAGCTTCTTTCCACTCATGGTTATTAATGATAGAGTCTCACTTTGCCTTATTATCACAACATTTATTTCTGTCTGAACTGATGATAATACTGCCCTTAGGGGGGAAAGCGGGAAGCAAGACCTCATTTCTTATCCTTTAAAGTTGACACCTGATTTACCAAGTGCCTAATCCAACAGTAAAATGACTTGTACAGGAGCATTAGGAGATCAATCTCCTGGTTACTTTCTTGCCTGTCTCCTCACCTCCGCCCCACTCACACACATCAGCTGCTGACCCACAGCTCTCTCACTGTCCCCACCTCATTCATCCTGTTGAAATCAATGGGATGGCTCATTTGGCCTAGGATATATATGGCCAGATTCTGCTCCAGTTTTACAACTGAGGATCTGGTTCACGTATATACAAATACTCTAAATTTAATTGGCCCATTAATGAGAACATGTGGATGATATTTCCAGCACATCACTCACTGGAATGATGTACAGAGCAACTTGCCAGGAACAGAAAATAATAATCTCATTTATATGGTCTTTAAAAAAGAAGAAGAAGAAGAAGAAGAAAAGCTTTTAAAAATGTAGCCAAAACTGAGATAATGAAAGTTAAGCATTTACTGTACTTTCCTCTTACAGAAAGCAAATGCAAAATGATTTCATCAGTATCAGATAATAGACCTGCCTATAATCAGAGGGAGGTATTTTTAATAACTTTCCTAAAATATGCATTCATGTAAAAATGAAGAATAGAAAAAAAAATCCAGTACAAAAGCAATAAAATATAATCCATTATCTTGCTCATTTTGGTTAGGAAATAATACCACAAACCTAATATAATACGTGGAAGCCTCATGAAAAACAGGCGGGTAGAGATTTATAGTCTTATCCACGGAGTGATTAATAAGTGACAGTGAAAAGTAGAGAATGAAAATCATATGGATTTAGGGGAAAGGAAATAGCTTTAAAAAGAAACCGTTGTGCTACCAGGCTGCATGGGAAGAGCTGAGGATCCCAGTAACCCTGCAGTGCAGGAAAAGGAAAGCCAGTTTAGATATTTATATTGATGTGTCTGACATGGGCTTTGGTATTACAGCCTGCTTCCCCGTGGCCAGTTTCCTGGCCAGGCTTCTTACGCTATGTGTGGGGAAGAGGTAAGGGCAGATGGCAAGGGGAGGGAAAGAGATGGACCAGACATACAAGATGAGAGCACAAAAAATTCAAGAGGAGGATCTGAGCTATAGAAGGAGGCTGGGGGACTGAGTAATTGGAAAAATAAGAAACCTCATAACAGGAGAAGATGAAACAAGACACACTCACGCGGACTACATTTCAACCATACATTAGAATAAATCATGGGCCTCCAACTTGTGTAAAACAGAAGGATCAAATGCTCTTGGTTTCTTTTTAAATAATAGGGCCAAATCCTTGGATGGAATTAAAATCTGATCTTGCATTGTCTGTTTCCAGATTGAGGACTACAGGATTGAGCTCTAAATAGATGGTAGCACATAGTTACTTATGGTAATTACAACAATTCCATTTATGAGGTGCCTCTAGCTCAATGGTTCTCAATCTGTTTACAGTTGTAGGCTGCATATGTGGGCCGCATCCAATACTACCTGTATGGCCCTGAGGATGTCACATGGGCCGCAGCATTGTGCTGATTGGGCTGCAAGCGGCCCATGGGCCGCAGGTTGAGAACCACTGCTCTAGCTCAAAGCACATCTTGAAAATAGGATGCTGTATTTCATTTCTCTGTAAATCTGTTTCCCGGGTACAGTGTCTAGTTCTACTGCTGGTTTGCCTAATGCACTCTGGGATATGTATGCTGTGATTTCCATGACCTGGGATTTTAAACTCCTGAGCCCTGCTTATACTAGCATTTACACTGCTGCTGGAACCACTGCAGTGGCACCATTGGTGGAAAATGGGTATAAAAAGTTCTAGGCAATTGTGTCATTGATAATATCAATGCAGTAAAAACAGCAGCATGATATGGCCCAATGTAACTAACTGAGAACAAAGCACAACATGCCTCCTGAAAAAAAATGAGACCACTAACATTTATTCATAGACCACTTGAAAATGAGTCATGGATTTAAATATCACAGATCAAACCAAAGGAGTTACCCAGGTGTGCTACTTGGTGAATTGATTAAAAGCAGAAATTAAACAATTCAACAGTGCTTTTCAAAAATGCTGTTAAAAAAACTGAACATTCTAGAAAGCTGAACCAACAAGGCTCATACTTCAATAAAGACCAATTAAACTGATTTGTATTGGATCATGGTTTTGTGTATCACATTTTTACATACCAGGGTGTCCAAAGTGATATTTCTCTCCTGAGATAGTGAGGAGAGTTGTAACAAAATTGTGTTTCTATTTGAAGTCTGCATTGTTCTTAGTTTCAGACTTTGCTGAGACACTCGTGTTTCAGTGTCTTATGAAAACAAGTGCAACTGGGCAAAATAATGGACTGCAGAGAGTACATGTGACGTATCATCCAGAAATCTACAGCAAGGAATTGAACAAAGTCTTACATTATTACAAGCCCAGTCCTAGCTTTTCAGGGACAAGGACTGTTGGACCAGAAACAAGACTTCTCCTTTTTGGGCTGGATCCTGTTCCCATTTAAGTCAATGACAAAACTGTAATTGACCTTACTAGACACAGGATCAGACCTTATAAGATTGCATTCCATATTGTATATTGCTTAATTCAAATATTTCCTCACTTTTCTATGAGCAACTCTAATGTTCTTTGTGCCACATTTTGGGTCTGATTTTAGGAGGAGCTAAGCCTCCCCAGTTCAGCTGCAGTCAAAGAAAGTTGAGTACCTCAACTCAGTACCTCACCAGTTGGGGCTCTTTTTTGGCTGTGAGTAGAGGTGGTTGGTAATTTTTTGACCAGACATTTTTTAAATTGGAAAATGACAATTCGCTGAAAGGGTCAGTTTTGACAAATTTCTCGGTTTATACAAATTTTGGGGGGAAAAGTTTCAAAAGGGTTGAAACATTGAAAATATTTTTTTTCGGTTCAAAGTGATTTGTTTCAAAATATAAGCTAGTGATCGTTTTTTAAAGTATTAATTAAAAAGATAAAAATCTAAACAAATTTAGAAAATGTAAAACCAAAATATTTCAATTGACATGAACCCAAAATATTCTGGGGCAGTTTGCAAAAAATTTTGACATTTGGTCATGATTCAAAAGAGGAAAAATGTTTGAAATCTCAAAATCTCTAGGGTATTTCTGTGTGCTTTCCTAAAATAACAGCCTAAATCTAGACCGACAGAACAGATCAGTATATGCCAAATGTTTCTCCCTCACACCAAGAGAAGTTGGCCCAATAAAAGATATTATCTCACCTACCTTGTCTTGCTAATATTCTGGGATCAGCATGCTACAACAACATTGCAAAGCCTAATCCTTATAAAGGCAAAACTCTGACCCCAGCAGTGAGTACAGCATTAAATGTTGATGTTTTCGCTGTCACATTGAATCAGTTATTCTGCAGTATATAAAGCTGACATCTTAAGGTAGCAGGCAATGACAATTTCTTACCTTTAATCTTTCTGTTACGCCATCAGTGAAACTGACTGTGAATTCAGCAATTTTTGGCACCCTGAGTTTTCCTTTGTTCTTCTGGTCAGGCTGATATTCTGTTCTTGTTTTCACAATCACCTGAAAAATGCCAACGCTTTTAAACTTTAAGTGAAAAGCAGGCATATTTGTTCTTAAATAAATTGCTTTTCTATATGTCATTTCACTGGCCACTCTCAAATGTGTTACAAACATTAATACAATTTGAGAACTAGGTAAAATGGATTAGATTAGATAAAATAACTTCATCCATCATTGAAATGCAGACACCTCTGAGATGAAACATTAGCTATTTAACTGCAGAACTACACAACAGTAAAGAATACCACATCCACCTGAATCTGCAAAAGGCATTCCAATGGACTATATATAATTATTTACGTTGTGCTAGGACATTGAGGTTATCACTTCTTTTTAATAGCTACAGGACCAAAGACATAACTTTTATATCTCACCCAAATGACAGAACTTGCAACAAACACAGCCATTAGTCCTTCTAAAGGAAGAACATAACTTATTAAGAGCCCAATTCTGTGAGGCACTGAGTGCTCACAATTAGGCCCTGAGCCACCAATATCACTTTCCACCTTCTCCTGAAAAGTTTTCGCAAAGTGCTGACCAATCCTGTTCCTATTTAGCTTTTAAGAATGATGAGACATAATCCAAGGTGCTATAGCTACAGGTTTTTAAAGGGACAATGTCAAATTAATAACACTGCAACTTTAAGCTATATTGAACCTACTTCTAAATCTAGGAAGAATAACTAGATAAATAAAGTATTTTGTACTAAACCCACCAAAATAAATATTACACACTGAACACATGACTATACCTAGAGTTGGCCAGTAGAAGATCATACAGAGACATACTCTGAAACCTGATAGCTATTGAGAGAAGATGTCATCTCCATCCCTTTAAAAAAAAAAAGAAACCTAAAACACTATTGGAGAGAGAAATGGCACATAAAGTTTCTAAAGGGAGGGTGCAGTGGGGTGGCTTCCCCACTCCCACAGAAAAGGGGTTAAAGTCAGCCCTGGGAGAAGGCTGGGGCTGAGAGCTGCTAAGCTGGACTGATTGTGGAAGTGGCCACAGCTGGCCTGTAAAAAAGGCTGTGAGCCAGAAGCCCAGACACAGAGAGTATCCTCTGGCTATAAAGGCAGAAAGGCCTGGCTTCGGGGGAGCTTGACAGGGTACTTGGAGTGGAGCAGGGCTGGGGGGAAGGCCAGAGGAGCTGGGGAGCTCCAGGCTGACAATTCCCAGGCTACAGGCTCTGGTCTAGGCCTAAAAAGGGGTACTGGGGTTGCAGGGGGCAGCCCACGGGTAGGCAGAGGCAGGAGGCAGCAGCAAGCAGAACATCAGCCTGCAGAGGGTGCTCCAGAGGCTGGACCACTAATTCCCTGGAAGACCAGCAGGGGGCACCCATAGGGGTGAGTCACCAGACACTTACAGAGGGCTTTCACAAAAAGGCAAAAGAACATATGTGAGGAACAAAATTCTGGAACTCTGAGGAATTTGGTCATTCAAAGTATAGGAATTTCTTTGCAATCCTTAAAAAGCTGTTGAAGAAAGTTGGCCAGTAACTGTAAAATGAAGAATATCAAACTTGAGTTGGACCAGGAAGTGTCTCTAGGATTCTCCTTCTGCACATAAAGCATGTGAAACTTGGAGAAAGAGGAAACCACCCTCTGGGTTCAAATGCAAAGCACATAGCTAATAGCTACTATTTAAACCCTTGAATAATATCCCTTTCCATATTATTTGATACAGTAGCTATCGCAACACCCTTTAAAAGAGTCAGAAGAAGTGATTCAACCACATTTATATTAAAATAGCCTCTTTGAATGTAGTGAGTCCAGACTGAGTCCTGGCAGCAGCATATTAACATTGGTAAAGCAACACCAGGGGTGAATTTGGCCTGGCAGGTTTGAAATGAAACTGCATCTTCTCTGCAGGGGAGAGAAGAGTAAGGGTCCAATCCTGTGTGGTCCTAACTTAGTTATAACCCAGGCAAACTCACACTGAAGTGAGCGTGAATGTGCCTGAGTAAGACTGGAGTTACAAATAAGTAAGGATCTCAGGATTTGGCCAAAACAGAGCTGAGAATGCTCAAACCCATTCCAGATTGGGCCATACCTCTCCAGTCTTCCTCTTCACCCTTTGTAAATCCTGTACAGTAGATGATAGAGTACTACTTATAAGCACCTGCACACCAGTGCTCAGAAAATACCTTTTGTTCTATTTTTAAACCAACCTTCCACAATACCTAGATCCCCTCTATTTGGCTGTTTCCAGCTGAGTATATGTTTTCATGTAATTGCAGACAGCAATGCAGAAGTAATGCAACAGTGTTAATTTTCTTTCCACAGTGTCTGATTTGTTTCCAATTTAATTTCCTTTGAAATTTTCTTTCAAATTCCTTTCACTTGTTTCACGTAGATCTTGTGTGTAGATAAATTCCATAACGATAGGTAAGAGGGTTTTCCCTTATACTCTGGCAGTAGGCCTCAATGCAGAGCTATAAAGCTAGAAAATAAAATATTAAGAACCTTACTTGTTTCTATGTATAATTTATATTTTTTCCTGCACATTTGTTATTCACCCTGGTTTTCTTCCTCCTGGCTTTACTTCAACCTAGGACCTTTCCATAATAAGGATTTAACTGTGCTAGCTACAATCAGGAATCAAGTGCGATAATGAAAATAAATCTAGCCAGGCCCATACTAGCTACCGAACAGTCTTCTCAGGAAGAGGGAGAAAAAAAATCCCAGTCCCCAATTATTAGAGAAACTACTTGAACCCCCTTTTCTGGTTGCTCTAGCAGTTAAACCTTTGTGTGGGTGGGACTCCCAAGTGCTCCACTAATCAGATTAATTCACAGGGTGTGATAGAAATATGGGCATTTGGGACTGCTCTTCTATTACATACAATCTGATACATTACAAAGGCCAAATATTTGCTCTCCAAAAGTATCTTGATTAGGCAGCTGGTCAAATCACCAGGAAGAAAAAAGACAGAGGCTGAGTGCAGATCCTATAATTGTAAGGGTAATCTCTCCACTCTATTCCTAAACAGCCATTCATAATCCAATGCAAGGGGTGCTGGGCACTGAGCTGAAGTTAACCCCTTGTTCACCAACTGCCCAGTCACATGGGTAAAAAATCACCCAGTTGGGGTTAGATTAGCAGTATCCAGCTATAGGAATGAGTTCCATCAGGTGGTAGGGAAATCCTCTCACAGACCCTATCAAGTGCTGCCTAATATGGCTCTCTCTGCAGCTCTCTCTATAGAGATGTCTTTGGAGCAGATCTAAACCACAGCTGGTCAAAACATGGTACTGATTTTTCACAAAGAAATGGAAAATCATTTTCATTCTGTCAGTTTAGAAATAGAGTGTTTATTCAAAATTCTTTGTGATTTTTATACAATATTTGTTAGTTGAACACACACTCTCTCTCTCTCAAAGGCAGTAGACTGTAAGAATCTACAGCTGAATGGCTGTGGAACTATGAAATATTTAAAAAATCCCCACAGAGGAACCTCCACAATCAATACAGTGATCAGAGATCATTTATTTTTACATGTCCTGAAGCAGTTCCATCATAAGACCAGGATCCCATTGTTTGAATTAAAAATGAGGCATTATATATCTCACCAGTTATCTGTTATTTAACAGAGAAAATATAGAGTGCTTCATTCTCCCCTCACTCATTTTACAACAGTGTGTCTCCACTGACTCCAACAGTTACTCCTAACTGACACCAGGAATAGAGAATTGGGCTCCAATGTGTATTTAATCTCAATACAAAATGAAGCAAAATAAATTCCCAGGCTCCCGACTTGCTTCTTGCTGGTGAAGTAGCAGTGGAAATGATCTGTTATGAGGACGGCAACGTCCCTAAAGAGCATTGCCCTGCACTGGGTTACATCTCTTTTAGAAGTTTCTTAACCATGGCCCTTTGTGCATTTATAATACAAGCAATCATTCACTCAAAATCTCATTTAGCTAGAGAAATAAATGTCTTCACTGCACCCTGTCAACGTGCGTTAGTCTCCCGAGTGACTCATAAAGCCACACTATCTTGTCTCTCATTTTTCCTTTGCACATGCCTCCCTATGTTCTCATCTCCTCCTGTCATTGTGCCCTTGATTTCAGTGAGATTCAGCATGGTCACAAGGGTCTGTGCTTGCAGATCAGCATTTTAGACTAAGGCCCAGATTCTCAAAGGTATTTAATTCCCATTTAAATCAATGGGTGTCAATGTGAGTTGGGCACCTAAACTCCTTTGAGGATCTGGGCTTAAGCTGTTTGGGGAAGAGGATCCATGTTTATCCATTTTGTAAAGGAACATGCACATCAATGTCATACTGAAAAAACAGGGTTACTTACCTGTAACTGTTGTTCTTCGAGATGTGTTGCTCACATCCATTCCACTATAGGTCAGGCACGCGCTGCGGGCCTGGTTGCCGGGCAGATTTTTCCCCTAGCTGCAGACTGGGCGAGCAGGGAGCCCCCTGGAGTGGCGCCACTGAGGCACTCTATAAGTACCCCTGCGACACAGTCTGGCCCCCAGTTCCTTCTTTGCCGGCTAACCCGACAGTGGGGAAGGAGGGCGGGTCTGGAATGGATGTGAGCAACACATCTCGAAGAACAACAGTTACAGGTAAGTAACCCTGTTTTCTTCTTCGAGTGATTGCTCACATGCATTCCACTATAGGTGACTACAAGCAATACCTAGGAGGTGGGGTCGGGTGGACCCATTGCTGATCGTAAGACCGCTGACCCAAACGCCGCATCGTCCCTGGTTTGCTGGACTATGGCGTAGTGGGCGGCGAAGGTGTGGACGGAGGACCAGGTAGCCGCCCTGCAAATGTCCGTGATAGGGACTCCCTCCCGGAAGGCCGCAGAGGACGCCTGCGCTCTCGTGGAATGTGCTGTTACTCTCTCAAGCGGCTTGCCCGCGAGTTCATAACAGGTGTGAATGCACGAGGTGATCCAGGAGGAGAGCCTTTGGGCGGAAACTGGCTGGCCCTTCATTCTTTCTGCAACAGCCACGAAGAGTTGCGTTGTTTTCCTGAATTGCTTTGTTCTGTCTAAATAAAAAGCAAGAGCCCTCCTAACGTCCAACGTGTGCAATTGTTGTTCCCTTCCAGAGGTGTGTGGCCTAGGATAAAAGACTGGGAGACAAATGTCTTGGTTCACATGGAAGGGGGAGACCACCTTAGGCAGGAAGGTCGGGTGGGGACGTAGCTGCACCTTGTCATTGTGGAAGATAGTGTAGGGTGGCTCGGAGGTCAGTGCGCGGATCTCTGACACTCTACGAGCCGAGGTGATAGCTACTAGGAATGCCACCTTCCAGGAAAGGTGGAGTAAGGAACACGTGGCGAGGGGCTCGAACGGGGGCATCATAAGGCGTGAGAGCACCAGGTTGAGGTCCCAGGGTGGAATGGGACACTTGACGTTCGGGTACAGTTTATCCAGGCCCCTGAGGAAACGGTATACCACAGGGTCTGAAAAGACTGAGTGGTTCGCCTGGCCCGGATGAAAAGCTGATATGGCAGCGAGGTGGACGCGTATAGTAGAAGTAGAAAGGCCCTGGTTTCTAAGGCCTAAGAGGTAGTCCAATATGCGCGGGATAGCAGCCTCACTTGGGACTACATCATGTTGTCTGCACCATGCAGAAAAGCGGGTCCACTTGGCTGTATAGGTACTTCTGGTTGATGGTTTCCTACTTCCCAGAAGGACATTCTGTACCTCTGTCGAGCATAAGAGCTCAGGACCTCTCAGCCATGGAGTAGCCACGCTGTGAGGTGGAGGGACTGCAAGTCCGGATGCAGGAGGCGACCGTGATCCTGCGAGATCAGGTCGGGCCACAGCGGGAGGCTGATGGGAGGGGCCCTGGACAGCCGGAGGAGGGACGCATACCAGCATTGCCTGGGCCAGGCCGGGGCTATGAGGATGACTTGTGCCCTGTCCCGTCTGATCTTCAGGATCACCTTGTGGAGAAGCGGGATCGGAGGGAACGCGTAGAGCAGGTGCCCCGTCCAGGGTAGGAGGAAGGCATCTGTCAGGGATCCCCGGGAGCCGCCTCGAAAGGAGCAGAACTGGAGGCACTTCCTGTTCTGTCTGGAGGCGAAGAGGTCGATGTGGGGAAATCCCCACCTCAGGAAGATCGGTCGGATGACATCCGGTCGAAGGGACCACTCGTGGGACATGAATGACCTGCTGAGGTGGTCCGCCAGCGTGTTCTGAATCCCGGGGAGGAAAGAGGCCACCGGGTGAACGTCGTGGGCTATACAAAACTCCCATAGGAGAATCGCCTCCTGACACAGGGGACTGGACCTGGCCCCGCCCTGCTTGTTTATGTAGTATTGGGCAGTGGTGTTGTCCGTCAACACTGCCACACAGTGACCCTGTAACGTGTCCCGGAACGCTTGGCACGCAAGTCTGACGGCCCTCAGCTCCCGGACATTGATATGGAGGCAGAGGTCTGACTCCGACCAGCGGCCTTGTGTCCTGAGAGCCCCTAGGTGAGCTCCCCAACCCATCGACGAGGCGTCCGTCACTAGGGACATGGACGGGCTGGGGGGAAGGAAGGGGACCCCTCGGCACGCATTGCTCTGGTCTTCCCACCAAGTCAGAGCGGATAGGGTGGCTTTGGGGATAGAAAGGAGGGTGTCCAAACTGACCCTTCTTGGCCGGTAGGCCACTGCGAGCCACGATTGCAGTGGGCGTAGTCGCAGTCTGGCGTGCTGTATTACGTAGGTGCACGATGCCATGTGGCCTAACAGGCTGAGGAAGACTCTGGCCGTGGACATTGGACAGCTGCGAAGCTGTCTGATGGCCGACTGGATGGCGAGAAACCGGGGCTGGGGCAGGGATGCCCTTGCCACCCTGGAGTCTAGTAGGGCCCCAATGAACTCTATGCTCTGGGTGGGCTCCGGGGTGGACTTCTCCTCGTTGAGGAGGATTCCCAGGCGGTCGAAGGTGTTGATGACCAGACGCACGTGCTCTGACACTTGGTCCCTGGAGGTTCCCCGGATCAGCCAGTCGTCTAGGTACGGGTATACCTGTACCCCGCGGCGCCGCAGGAACGCCGCCACTACTGCCATGCACTTCGTAAATACCCTGGGCGCCGTGGACAGGCCGAAGGGCAGGACTGCGAATTGATAATGTTCTTCCGCTATTAGAAAGCGGAGGTAGCGCCTGTGAGAAGGCTTGATGCTCACGTGGAAGTAGGCATCCTTCATGTCGAGGGCAGCGAACCAATCTCCCGGATCCAGAGAGGGAATAATAGTGCCCAAGGTGACCATGCGGAACTTGAACTTGATCATGTAGGTGTTGAGTTCGCGCAGGTCCAGGATGGGCCGGAGGCCCCCTTTCGCCTTGGGGATTAGGAAGTAGCGGGAGTAGAACCCCTTTCCCCTGAACTCCTGTGGTACAGGTTCGATGGCTCCCAGTGCGAGGAGCGACCTGACCTCCTGTACAAGCAGTTGCTCGTGAGATGGGTCCCTGAAGAGGGACGAGGGAGGTGGGTGGGTTGGAGGAGTGGAGGAGAGTTGGAGGGAGTATCCCACCTCCACCGTGCGGAGGACCCACTGGTCCGATGTGATGTCCGACCATGCACGGTGGAAGTGAGACAAACGGTCTCCGAAGGGAGGATCCAGGACTGTGGTTATTAAGCTGCCCCCGGGCGCACCATCAAAAGTTGGACCTAGGCCCCTGGGAAGGCTTAGGTCCCCGCTGTTTCCCGCCCTGCCTAGGCCCCTGACGCTTGCGGAAGGGGCGGTTTCTCCTGCTGGAGGAGTCCTGTGGCTGGCGGGCGGGTGGGAAGAACTTGCGGCGCGGCGGGATGAAGGGGCGCCTTTGCGGCCCCGCGGTGTGCATGCCGAGACCCTTGAGGGTCACCCCTCTGTCATTGAGGGCCTGGAGCCGCGCGTCTGTGTCCTCCGAAAAGAGGGCCTGTCCCTCAAACGGGAGGTCCTGGATTTTGTATTGCATCGCCGGGGCAAGGCTGGATGAGGAGAGCCATGCTGCCCGGCGAAGGGCTATGCCCGAGGCCATAGTCCTGGCCGCTGAGTCTGCTGAGTCCAGGGCCGCTTGCAGGGTGTGTCTAGAGATATCCCTGCTCTGAGTTAGAAGGGCCCTAAACTCCTGTCTGCTCTCCTGGGGGAGAGCGGTCTCGAACTTGTTAAGGGCCTCCACTGTGTCAAAGTGGTGCCTACTCATTAGGGCCTGATGGTTAGCCACCCTAAGTTGGAGGCCCCCGGAGGAGTAGACCTTCCTGCCAAAATGGTCCAGCCTCTTGGCTTCTTTGGCCTTAGGTACCTGGGCCTCCTGTCCATTGCGCTCTTTATTGTTCACCGACTCCACCACCAGGGAGGAGGGTGTAGGGTGAACATACAAGTACTCATAGCCCGTGGCCGGGACAAAGTAGCGCTTCTCTACCCCCCGGGCGGTGGGGGGGATGGAGGCGGGGGTCTTCCAGACCGACGTGGTGTGCGCTTTAATTGTATTAATGAATGGCACAGCCACACGTGCCGGGGTGCCCTTTGTCAGCATGGTGGTGACCGGGTCATCCACCATCTGGATCTCCTCAAGGGGCAGGTTCATATTTTTCGCAACTGCCTGGAGGAGGTGCTGGTAATTAGAGAGTTCCAGGGCGGGCGGGCTGTTGGAAGAGGTGCCCGCCACCACCTCTACCCCCACTGGGGAGGCGTAGGGCCCTGGCTCTCGGGGGCTGTGTATTGCCGACGGCTGGCTGGCCAAGGATGGCCCTGGTAGGTCCTGCCGAGCAGCCCTCGCACATACTGGGAACCCTGGCTCGGACTGGGTTTCCCCCGGTTGGTCATGCTCCCATGCCACCCATTCTGGCCAGGCCGGGTGTAGGGTGGCTGGGGCTGGTCCCATAGCTGGAGGGGACGCTGAGGCAGAGGAGTGCCATGGAGCCGCTATGGTGGCCGACTGGAGGGCCTTGGGCGGAGAGTCATGCTGGGTTTGTGTGCCAGCCGACTCTCTACGCCTGCGGCGCCGAGGGCTTCTCGACCGGTGCCGGGAGAAGCGACTGCCCTCTGATGATCGGCTACTGCTGGATCCACTTCTGCGGGATCCACGGTGCCGCGATGACGACCGGTGCCGGGCTGATCGCCGGTGCCGCGATGAGGTCCGGTGCCGGGGCGAGCGGCGGTGCCGCCTAGATGTGGAGCGCCGATGTCTGCGGTGCCGCGACGACGAACGGTGCCGAGGAGATCGGTGCCGTGTTGATCGTGACCGGTGCCGCGACGACGAGCGGTGCCGGGAAGATGAGCGGCTCGGCGAACGGCGTCCAGAGCGGCCCCTATGGCAGCTGACGGACCGGTGCCGGGAGTGCGACCGGTGCCGGGAGTACGACCGGCGTCTGTCCGTGCGGGAGTGCCGGGACTCCGACCGGCGCCAGGACTCAGACCGGCGGCCGGAGCGCGATCTGCGCGATCGGCCATGAGGAGACCCGGAGCATGGTCTCAACTCATTGCGGCGCCGAGACTGCGACCGGTGCCGGGAAGCTGACCGGTACCGGGAGTTAGATCGGCGCCGCGAGATCGATCGGCGTCCGTGCCCCGCCGGGCTTCGAGCCGCGATCTCCGTCACGGTCATGGGCGGCTTGCCCCTAGACCGGACAGGTTGCTGCGGGGTGTCCTCCGCAAGCAACCTCCTCGCAGCAGCGAACGCCTCCGGCGTGGAGGGAAGCTGCTGCGGCATCGGCACCCTGAGTGGCGAGACCACTGGCACCGGACTCGACGGGGCCTCCTGCGGCGCCGGAGTCGTCGGTGCGGGTGCGGGCGGCTGTGCCTCTGGTCGGCTCCCCGGCGGCGACCGTGGGCGCGTGAGCGGTGCCGGAGGCTGCACGCGGTCCGGTGCCGATGTTGGGCGCGGTTCCGAGTCCTTTCTGCGCTTAGCGCTGGGGGAGCGCGACCGGTGCCGAGGCTTTGCTTTCGCCGGCTTGGGTGCGGGGCCCGGTGCCGCACTCGAGTCCGGAGTGAGGGCCGCCTCTAACAGGATCTGCCGCAGGCGGGATTCTCTGTCCTTGCGGGTCCTGGGTTTGAAGGCCCTGCAGATCTTGCAGGAGTCTGCCAAGTGCGCTTCCCCGAGGCACTTAAGGCACTTGGAGTGTGGGTCCCCCGCAGGCATGGGCTTCCCACACTCCGCACATGGCTTGAATCCCGGAGCCTTGGATGACATGGCTCCGGTGGCAGGGAAATCCCCTGCACCTAACTATTTACACTATAACTACTTAACAACTAACTACTTAACAACAACTATTAATGAGAACAATAGGAATAACAGCTAGGAGATAAGGAGGACGCTCAAGAGCAGTACTCCTGTTCCGACTACCAGCGCGAGCGGTGAAGAAGGAACTGGGGGCCAGACTGTGTCGCAGGGGTACTTATAGAGTGCCTCAGTGGCGCCACTCCAGGGGGCTCCCTGCTCGCCCAGTCTGCAGCTAGGGGAAAAATCTGCCCGGCAACCAGGCCCGCAGCGCGTGCCTGACCTATAGTGGAATGCATGTGAGCAATCACTCGAAGAAGAAATAATTTTCAGCCTATCAATCAGTGGGATCAGTGTAGCCTCAGATTGCTGAATAAGTACCATTTAACACTTGTCAGCCTCTGTGTGTTCACCTAGGCCCCGATCTAGCAAAGACTTACAGATGTGCTTAATGTCACAAACTGTGTTCATCCCACCGAAATCTTGCAGAGTGTAGCTTTACTGCAGGCTATACCTTTATCTATGGGCATTGTGAACCTTTCAAACCCTGTACCCTAGGTGGAATTTAGAAAAATGCCAACTCAGTGGATCTTTTGGCAAAATGATATTGCTGCTATAACTTGTTTACAAATTCCTCACTACATGTCCCAGCCAGGCCCCACCTTTCATCTAAACAGGGACGATGGTGTTTATAGCAAAGGCAATAAAGAGGACAGAAATAAAATACTGTGTGTTTGCTTCACTTCATGCCCATGAAAGAACTGTCCTGTGAATGCTGCTTCCAAAATGAAGTAATTAACTAGGTGGTAAGACATTTTAGGAAGAGGAAAAAGCTGCCTAACCCAGCAGGGAAGCATTTCTCTTTTTTTGAATCCCGTCTGTCACATCCCACCGCCTTTTCCAGAAATAAGTCTAGCTATCTCTCTTGCAGTCTTTAAGGCCCCAATCTAGCAAAGTACTTAAGCATGTGCTTACAATATATAAGTAGTCCTATTAATGTCAATGGGGTTACTCAAATGTCCAGAGTTAAACATATCCGTAAGTGCTTTGATGGACTCGAGCCTAAGACTATGACTTCAGTCACCTTCACTTAGTAATTTATAATAATAATGCTTAACAGGCCGGCCGTGCTCTTCTTCCATAGAGCTTTACATAACAGCACGTAAATCATTCTCCTTCTCGTGCAGATTGGGAATCAGAAACAGAAAAGGGGAAGTGGTTTGCTGAGCCACAACCAGCGAGTCAATGGTTGAGACAGGAATAGAAACCAGCTCTCATGACCCTCAGGCCCATGCTCTACCTCCTTGACCACACTGCTACTCAAAACACCCCATGTTCTCTCAGGTTCCCCCACTAAGGAAAGCTAAGTGGAGCTGAGCTCAGACAGTGACACATTATGGGATAGCAATGGTTCCAAGGCAAATTCCATCTAAGCACACAGAAGCCTTTGGTATGTTGTGGAATCAGGGACTAGAAAGTTAGATCAGGGAGACAGAGGATGCATTCCCCCCCACACACACACTCCAACTGGGACACTTCAGTATAAGTCCATTTAAACCAATACATTACAATGTGTTTTCACCAACAGACAATTGTAATATGGTAATCATCAGAGTTTTCATTATCAGTCCATCAGTTTCAATTATGTTTGTTAATTTTACAGGTGGTAGCCACTCTCTGAGTGATTTAAACCCCACACTGGATGGCAATTAGTGCCTGAACTTGACTGGCTGCTTTGTGGTAGTATCAAAATGAGTTACTTTTATGCATCCTTCGTTTCCCCTGGAGCCTCTCAGACATTTCTTATCAATCATGCTAATCTTTTTGTTATTTTTTAATTCATTTTCTGATTTTTTATCAGAACTAGAAGTAAACAGCCAGTTTATCCTCTCATTTACACCAGTTCAGATCAGTATCACTTTACTGATTTCAATTATGTTACTCTTACTTGACACTGGTGCATTGACACTGGCACAAGTGGAAGGAGAATCAAGCCCATTATCCCTGTTTTGGCATGGTTCTGGTTTCCACCAACGTGTGTCAATTTATTCAGTCCTGAGATAGATATATAATAAAGAACCAAATATAGATCAATAGATCGATAGATAGATTCTTTATTTATAGAAAATACATAGTAAGCTGTTTATATGTATATAAAATATATATAAACAGACATATATAAATACATAACATGTGTGTGTATATCAGAAATATATGCACACACATTTTTATGTGTTTTCTATATATAATTTTGCTGTTATCATCCCATGAGATTTAATCCTTAACTCTGTCTTTTGTATCGACATGGCATTTATAGCTGTGGTGTGTAGGCTCCACACTACATCAAGCCCTCCTTTTTTTTTCCATAAGGAGCAGTGACAGTGGAATCTCTTGGACATTTGAGCTCATTGTGAATGTCCTAACGGTATCACACATTATCTCCTTGTAACATAATTGACATAGATCAGCACTGTATATAAATAGATAAAATAATTTCATAGTACATACAAAACCCCCCACCTGATAAACACTGTCCAATCACTGGTGCCCATTTTTTAACATTTTAGTGCAGCACTTAAATTCTGTGAGTGTTGATTGGCTACGAGAAGAAGCTTTTCCCTTAAGGAAGCCAATGGGGAAAAAAGACTTCATGGAATGACCCATTACCACATTTTCTATAGGGGAATTCAGTTGTTCTAGTCAGGTAAATCAAATTGAATTAAAATCAAATGGACCTTGAAAGGCCACAGTTAAGAAAACAAATCTTGATATGTGTAATTAATTAGATACCTTTCAACTTTTGTTTATTACACAGGAGTCATCTCATCACTCTCAATGGAAGTGCAGACTCACTTGCTCACATGATTCCTCTTTTATTGTTAAGATGCATTCTAAGCTTTTTCCTATTTAATTTTAATGCCATTTTTAGGAAAAATATAAAGCCTTTTCACAACATGCAATCATGAGGAAACATTTTCTGGTTTGCATGTGTCAGTCTGTTGTGTTTTTTTTTTTAAAAAAAAAAACCACCACCAAAGAAACCCCCTTTTTGTGTTGCATTGATAAGGTAGGATTGCATTTTAATGCCCATTAAAGACGAATAATGGAACAGGGCAGTGAAAAGCAGAGACCTGGTTGCTCTCTATGAGATATTTTTGTGTTTGTTTGGAGTGGGGGGGGGGTTACCTTTTCCGGAGCTGGGAACTGCAGGTGATTTACTTCCAAGGGTGTGATCAAAGGAACTGTCTGAAAACCATCTTCACTGGATGGTTGTTTGCTATTCTTGTCACTCAAATTACTCCCCAGCTTCACCATTCTTGGACCTCACTTTCCAGACCTAAAACAAATCAAGATGACTGATATTACAAGGGCATAGGGATGGGCGGGGGGGGGGGGGGGGGAAAAGAGATGGAGAAGAGGATACTGCCTTTGTTGAATTCTGCATATCAGTCATTGCTCATTTGGGCATTTTTACTGATTGCTAGAACAACGCCTATCAAATTTGGAACAACTTCACTTTAAGATACATTAAACAAATAAAAACTCTTCAAAAGGCCCAAAGTGAGTCCAAATAAAACCTCTCACAATCCCTCTAACACAACAAATATTGTTGCAGATCAGGACCGTGTTGCAAAAAGCCCCTGTCCACGGGAAAAATGAATCCCTTGCTGTAAATCCACTGACGCCTGTGGACTTCGACCAGGGATGAACTTGGCCCAGTATTTTTTCATCACATATATTGTTTTAACCTTTTGGTGTCTGGAGCTATGAAAATCCTTGTTAGCAGACAACATAGAAAGTGCACAGAAAAGAATGCTGCTGAAACTGGCATGTTTCCCCTGGTCCTGTGGTTAATCAGCTGATGGGGCTGCTATTACAGGCGGGACGCTGCTCTCCTATAGGCTATTTTTGTTTAAAGAAGACAAAATATTACTATGAGAACGGGTTTCGGATTTTCAATATAACCCCCAAGCTTGATCCCCTGTCAGAGCGGGACAGCCCCCCCCCCCCCCAAATTGGCACAAAGCGACTCAGGCTCAGCTCTCATTGTCTGCTGGCGGTGGTGACGCTATACAGGCACACCGGGGGTATTGTACAACACACACACAAACCCAGCAGCGACACCCCCTCCTCCCCTACACACAAATCGCCCTGTACTTACTGCAAACCACGCGGTATTGGGGAGGATCGGGCCGAGCTGGGCAGGACTGGGTTGGTCCTCGCGGGGGAAGGTGGTGCTGAAGGGACAGCGCTTCGGTCTGCAGACGCCTGGCTCCAAACGCTACTGACGGCGAAGCGGGGAGTGGAGGGCTTGAGAGCAGCGCCAGCCCGCAGCGCGCGCGCGCGCGCGCACACACACACACATATACTAGGGTAGCGACTTCCATGTGGAATCTGGCACCACCTGCTGTTTCAGTGCCTGGCCACAAGTGCTGCAGACAGGCAGCCGGGAAAGGGCTTACCCACCACTGCCCCCTGGAGCCTGCTCAGGGAATGGAAGGGGGGTTTCAGATACAAGCAGGAGCCACGATTCCAGCTTGTACCGTGATGCTAAGCCCGGAAACTGTTGTTTGTGCAATTGCGATTTCATTGATGGCACTCCTACAACAAGGAGTTTTCCTAGTCGGGGCCAGAGCCTGAAACCCTCACTCCGGACTTAATTAGGGGGAACGTCTATTGGCTCCAATTAGTAAATCTGAAGTGAAAGTTGCAGGATTTAGCCCACTAAAGAAACAAGAAGGGGACTGGCTGCCTCATGGAGTTAGTGTTGGGATATAATTCTTCTCACTTCTTAGTGCTTGGATCAAATCCAGTCAGGACTGGTACTGTTGCACAAATGGCTCGTTTCCTTTGGAGGTGTCCCAATTTACCTTCAAAGAACATGCAGGCCCTGGAGAAAGCTTGAATGCAAAAGTTTATTCGCTAGCGAAATGAAGCCACAGAGATAGCTCTCAAATTATGGCTTCCCCTCATACATCATTACAAGACTTTTTATATGCTTCTTTACATGGAGGAGGCGGCAAGAAGGGCCTCATGCAAATTAACAGGTGAAAAACATGACGTTGTTTCCTATCTATTTACTTATTTATCTGGAAAGAACAAGACATACAAACCCAACGTTCCTATCATGAAATGGTACATATGGGGCAAGAATACATGCAGATATGAGCTACAACATATGTGGTAAGACAAATGTATGAAATATACAGGACAAGATATGAGTTTGAATCCTGTGAGGCCCAGTAGTGCCTTCAGGAATGCATAACACAAGATAAGAACTTAAAGCAGCCCAGAGCTAGTTACACAGCTTCAGTAAGACATTTTCCTATATTTTAACCTTTTCTTAAAGTACTGAGTGAAAGTTGTAACTACCCCTAGCCTTTTGTGAAATGAGATGATGGGAGGTCTCAGTCAGCTTCCAGAGGACAAGTTTTTATATTGCATCACCACCACCTCATTTGGTACTAACAGACACAAAGGCTAAGAACTGACTGAGCTGAGACACTGAACTCAATCTATCCACATTTCAAATACACCCATCACCACAATATTTAGATCACAAGAAGTGGCCTTTGTAGGATAGGGCTGAAGCATTTTGCTTAGGACTAGAGTAACATGGGGCAACCTAACCCTGTTACTGGACATGACCTATCTTACTGATTATCAATATAAAGCTTTGTCTCTAGGGCTCTCAATCTGGCATCTTTTACAAGTACCAATTTTACTTCTCTGCACAAATACTTCACCCCTTTTAGAACGCCTTTTGGAGCCCAGTTGTGACAATGCTCTTAAGTGATACCTTGACCCAGGCAAGACAAAGGCCTGGTCTACACTGGGGAGGCCAGGAGCGGGGGATCAAATAGCAAATAGCGTAGCTGAAGTCGATGTATCTTAGGTGGACTTACCTTGCCCTCCGCATGGTGGTGAGTCAACCGCTGCCACTCCTCTGTCGACTCTGCTTCCACCTCTTGTGCAGGTGGAGTACAGGAGTCGATGGGGAGTGCGTTCAGGGATCGATTTAATGCGATAAATCGATACCCGATAGATCAATCACTACCCACCGATGCCCACTACAGCACTCTGCTTTCCAGACCCTGAAATGAAATCCAAATTCTTGAGTCTCACTATTCTTCTTCTCCTAGCAAATATCTGTGAAACCCAGTGGCAATGTCCCTTTTGCATCTAGTTCTGGTCCACACAGAGGATGACAAACTACTACTGCTATCAGCTACTCCATTCGCTCAAGAGTCAGAAGTCTACAATGGTGGATCTAAAAGTTCCAAACCTGCCAATGGCCCATGTGGCAGTCACTAAGATGCCACATCATAGAATTTCTGTTTTTCTCAGTTTGGAAATTATGCAGACATAATCCTACATTAAAAGAACATTATTAAAGTTGCAAAGTCAAGCACTCATAAGTCAGGGTCTACCAAATTCATGGCTGTGAAAATTGCATCATGGACTGTGAAATCTGATCTCCAGCCATCCAGTGTGGAGGCAGAGTGGAGAGTGGCAGCTGGTGCCCAGGCGCCCAGCTCTGAATGTAGTGCCACCTACCAGCAGTAGTGGAGAAGTAAGGATGACAATGACTTGACCTTCTAGTAGGCTTTTGTCCGCACCCCTATTTTGAATAACACTGAGGAGAAATCAATTTTTTTTCTGGTTGGTTACAGCATAAATAGTAAATTTTGCAGCTGTGTAACCCATCCACGAAATATGCTATTTATGCCATGACCAAAATGCGAAAACATTGTGTGATTTCTCAGCAATTTAAGTGGACCCCTACTCCTCAGTTAGGAAATGTCAGAGTTATGTTGTCTGTGCAACCCCAGTTCAGCCCCTTTGTGCATATGCATTATATAAATCAGATCTGTTTTTTCCACAGGATGCCTACCTAATTCAGTTCACAAGATGGACCTACTTTGGGTGAATCAGGGTTATGTAGTGAAGGAGCCTGGGTCTGTGAGACCCTCTACATTTGTTGCAGAAGTTGAAAGGTGCATAGTGAATAAGGCAGATTTACAGGAAGAGAAAAGACCGTGTAATAAGTAGAGCAACTTGAATGCTTCCCTGGAGAACTAGATTCTAATCCTGTCTGTGCCACAGTGTTCCTGTGTGAATTTAGTTAAGGCACTTAAGTCAAACTTCTCAGAGGTGGTCACTAGCTGTATTTCCTTGTGACTTTGGGCACTGATGTGCAGAAGTATTGAGAACTCACAGCTGCAGCTGAAGTCTGTGGGAGCTGTGCTTCAAACATATGAAATGATATATAATGCTCTAAGTATTTTGAAAATCAGGTCCTAGGGTGTCTCAAATTCACCCAAAATAGTGAATACTTTTTACCTTAGTCTCTCTGCACCTCAGGTCCCCATCTGTAAAATGAGGATAATAATACCTCCTCCTCTCACTGGCATTTTATGAAGATAAACTCTTTATGAAGCACTCCAAAACTATAGTGATAAGTACCACTGACAAGCCCATAAGAAAGTTAATAATTTTATCTTCAGAACATGGTTTAAATAGTGTGCATGAGCAAGGCATGGGGCAAAAGGAAAACATTTCTCATGCTGAGAGATTATGCTTCTTTTTTGACCTAGTAATAAGAGTTATACTTTTTAAAAAAGAAATTGGCCATTTCTTTTCCTTAATTTTGAATTCACGTTAAATCCTGAATATTTTGCATATCTGGGCCTTATCCAAAGCCCACTGAAATTTTTCTCCAGATCTAAACATATAAGAAGATACGTTGTATCTCATTATATTACTAAAGAGGCTTAGTGTAATTATCTGCTGCTGAGTACACGCTGGAATTATACAGCTCCCCTACCAGCCAGATGACTATGTCACTCCAGGTACTCAAGTGAATGGTTATGAAAAAATGTAATCACTTTGTGCCAACTTTTGTGCCATTTTGCTATGAGACGCAATTCCTTCAAAATGGCATCATGGCTTTCCATGTTTAGTGTGCCAGTGATTTCCAGATAAGAGTACTCTGAAATAAACGGATGTGTTTCTAACTTCCAGACTTGAAATTCACCCTGTGATCAGCATAGGTGCTGGAACTAGGGGGATGGCAGAACCCTCTGGCTTGAAGTGGTTTCCATCATCTAGAGGGTTTACAGTTTGGTTCAATGGCTCTCAGCACCCTCACTATATAAAGTGTTCCAGCACCCCTGTATATCAACACCAGTAAAGATCCTGCAAGCCAAATTATGTGCTCAGTGACACACGAGCAGCCCCACTGCATTCAAATGATGTCATTAGTGACACTTGTGCAAATCTATGCCTTTAAAATTGTGCCTTCAGACCACCTCTGCAAACCCATTGAGACTGCGCTTGTGCTCTGAAGAAAGCAGATACAAAATTGGGACCTGCTTACTCAGCATGTTGACTCTCTTTATACATTCAGACTTATTTTAATATTAAAATATTTTTCCTGATTGTTACTCCCATTACCCCTTCAGGGCCAACACAGATAAGGGGTAGCACACTGTATGCCACTCCTTCTTGTGCATTTACCAATAGTATTGTTTATTAAATTCCATGAAGTTATACCTTGCAATACCAAAGGTAACTGACTGGAACTAAATAAAGAATTATGCTGAGGATACATAATAGAAAGAATAGAACCCCTCATTCTGCCTTTGCTCTCCAGGACTGACAGATGTAAAAACATCTTTGACTCTAAAAATAAGCAGGTCTGGTTGTGAATATACACAGGGAATGCATCTACTGAAATTCCACAGGGCCATCATCTGAAAAATTAGGCAACATAATAAAGGGAAATTGCAGAATTTTCTTCACAAGACAGAGGAAATCCCTGTGGCTACGTTAGAAAGTGTAAAAACAACAAGGCTCCATTGTGAAACCTTTAGAAAAAGTATAAAAGCCTCATTTTCATTTGAAAATGTTTCTTTGAAAATCGGCAACTCTGATCTTCACAAATAGATATGAAATAGCTGTAATAAGCTTATAAAACTGTGTGCTTCATAGAAAATTGACTTTTTAAAGCTGTCAGCAAGATCCAAAGAGAGAGACCCCATTAAGGCAGTGCAAGGGAAAGCAAACCGAAAACAACAAAGCAAACAGTAACTTACAGATTTTACTATAGAGTGAATACAATGTCTAACATTTCTACCCACGCAAAGCAGATCAATGACTGGCAATAAGAAAAAGCAGCAATATGATCAACAGGAAATTCCATGGGTACACCAAGACAATTCTGTCAACAGAAAATGTGCCCCTTTTTATTCCTTTAATAAGAAATGCAGAGTGTTTTCTATTTCCAGTTAAACAAATCAGAATAGAATTACTGCTTTCATTACCAGTTAACAGCAAAGAGGCCTAAGATTTGTAACTGGGTCTCAGATGTAGCATTTCACTACATTTTTAATTTCTGCAACTTGTCAACAAGTTTGTGATAGCTACAAAATAGCCCAACTTTTACACAGGTTAAGAATCCCAAGATATAAATCATTCTATTCTCAATCTTCTTATAAAATTTACTATCTCCATCTTCCCCCATTGTCTATGATATAATAATATTTAAGCACATTTTCTCTTTCATTAAATATATTTCATGCACAAATGCATTTTCTTCACAGTTGTGCACACTACTTTATGTAGCAACATTATTTCTATCAAATATATATTGGAAATTCGGGAGCACAAGAGATGAGTTTGGAGGTGTGTGTGGACAGGCAACAGGAATTACTGAGAGGAAAAGGAAAAACCACTGTAGAACTTTGAGAACTGAAGAACCACAATTCTGCATGACAAGGACAGTATCTTGAAAATGTAGAGCAACTTCAGAAAAGCCAGAACACAACAGTTCATAGGGAAAAATGAGAACATTCTGCTGAATTATTAGTTTTGTTTCTAAATCATTCACACAGAATAATTTTGAAAGGCATTCAAGAGGCTAAGTGAAACAAGGTGAGAAGTACAGAACTTCTGGAGGAAGAATAGGCCAAATGTATCGATTCCCTGTTTTGATTCCACTGAAGTCAACAGATTTACGCCAGGTATGGAATTGGCCCTCTATCTGAAATAAATGGTAATTCAATATGTAAGCAAAATAATAATCCCAGAATAGCTGAATGTCTCTGCTAAAATGATTTAATCAACCACAGATGTTCTAGATAGAAAAAGCTTCGCTAAAAGACTGTTCCCTACTACACATTTCCAGTGTTTTGTCCAGTCTAGTGTAATCATTCCAAGTGATGGGGCTTCTATCATTTTCCTTGGGAGCTTATTTCATAGCCTACTTGATTTTATAGTCAGGAAGATTTATCTTGTAATTAGTTTAAGAGACACCATTAGTTTAAATGCAGTGTAACAAGTAAAGTAAAAAAGTAAGTAAGTAAACCTTATCTAGTGGTGGTCCCATGGAGCATTTCATCCAGTATGCAAAATTACAGTAACAGTGCTGACTTCTTGTCATACGCATAATGACACCAAGGAAAACACAAAGCAGAAATAAAAGCAATTTTAAATGTTCATTTATTATTAACTTTAAAATATAGATCACAACCTTCTGGAGGAGAAGCAACATTTCTCAGTGCTTTGATGAACCTTTGAGCAACAGTTCTCTTCTTGTAATCTCTCTCAATTATTGTCTGTACAACAATGCCAAATGTGGAGTAATTTCCACATTTTCATAGTTAAAATAATTTATTCTCATCATGAACGCCAATAACATGCACAAATCAGCCATGTTCATAATCAACCCAGCAACATGCACAATCAGACACACTTGGAGCAATACCACAGAGCAGCTCATTGACATGCCACATACACTGTGGAAGAAGCAAAAGGGCCCAGTTCTAAAAAGTGCTGAAATCAATGGGAGTTGAAAGCATTCAGAATTTATGGGGCCTCGGGAGGCACTCTGCATCTCTCAGAATCAAGGCATAATAATTCCCTTTTCCTCAGAGGTCTCCTTATCTTTTGCCAGTGCCAAACAGACTACAGTGTTTACAGACTACAGTGGCAGTAGTAAAACTGTCATACATCCATTGTCTTCATCAGATCTAATCTCCATGACACTGTCACCAACTGATTAGTGATTGCTTGTGAATCTTTATGGAAAAATCTCACTAAGTTTTATGCTCTTCAGAGATTTTTCTCTTGTCCCCAGAATACAAGCCTTCACTTAAAAACACTTTCATTTGCTATTATGGTTTGGTGCGAAACCTATTCTGAGCAACAAATCAAGGCAATGTTGTCTTGGTTATTGTGTAACCAGTATCCTATCATCCTAGTTACATAAATACTTACGCAATTACAATGCTAGCCAAAATACAAACTTTGCTTACGTCATTGCAAATATATTTATAAGACCTACAAATAGTTGGATCCTGTTTTCTTTCATACTTACAGGACCTACTGTACCCATACACAAAAAATTACATATACTGCTAAATCAGCTTTAAGCCACCTCCCAAAGGAGCAATAAAACTCAATCGTCTGCTAAACTAGAGGTCATACAAAATGTACTGGAAGCTTTGGGGATATACTTAACAGTTAAAACAGGGAGCTTGCCTACTGGAGGTTTCCCTAGATGTATATTAATGTTCAGTGTAGCTGAAGATCACCTTGCTATTCTACTCAAGCTCTGCCCAATATCGCAAGTTCTGCTCATAGTCCTAAAGTCTGCTCAGAATTCCATGAGAGCTGAATGCTTCTGCTGAAATTATCAGCAAACAGCTAACAATGTTAATTTTTAATTAACATCATTATAGTAAGTGTTAATATCCTGACTGGGTTTCATGTTGTAGAAACATGTATGGAGGTGCAGAGGAATCCTGCTGACTGACCTGAGTAGCCAGAACATACATGTACCATTAACTTCACTCAGGAATGAAAAAGACTGATCCATTGCTCTGTAACTATTGTAATCACTGGCACTAGTGTAAATTGAATGCAAAGAGGCACCTGCTCAGACCAAACCCTGAATTATACCATCTTAAGACAAATTACTAACTTTTACAAAGCATCAGGCTTGCAATCCCTCTGTGCTAGCCAAGCTGACACAAAGAGAATACCCTCGTTGCAAGGTGCTCTATACCCACCTACCACCCAGGGCATAAGGGGCATTCTAGAGTGATCTGGGAATGGAGTGGAGGCAGGGCATAGGCATGCCAGAGAAGTGAGAAAGGTGGATCAGAGATGGGAGAGGCCATGGCTAACCTGAACCCAGGCTGTTTAGTGTCCCTATAAAGATCCACAGAAGCCACACTAAAACTGGGATATAATACTGGGTGCTAAACTAGCTCACCCCACTAGTCCCTGAATAGGGCACATTCAAACGACCTTCCCCGTCGCTGCACTGACATCTGTGCCAACAAAAGGCTCAATCTATTTCATTGGGTCTTATTCTCCCCAACCATGCACCTTGTATAGTCATTTACACATGTGCACAGTGAGTGCAATATGGGAGTAACATATTACCAAATGATAATGACAGCTATCCACTTCAGGCAGGTATAAATTGGCGTGCAGCAGGTTTAAAACAAATAAAAGGAAGTTCTTCTTCACACAGCGCACAGTCAACCTGTGGAACTCCTTACCTGAGGAGGCTGTGAAAGCTAGGACTATAACAGGGTTTAAAAGAGAGCTGGATAAATTCATGGAGGCTAAGTCCATAAATGGCTATTAGCCGGGATGGGTAATGAATGGTGTCCCTAGCCTCTGTCTGTCAGAGGGGGGTGATGGATGGCAGGAGAGAGATCACTCGATCATACCTGTTAGGTTCACTCACTCCGGGGCACCTGGCATTGGCCACTGTCGGTAGACAGGATGCTGGGCTAGATGGACCTTTGGTCTGACCCAGTATGGCCGTTCTTATGTTCTTATGTTCTTATAAATGATTACACAAAGCCCAAAATAGTGAAGAATCAGGTTCATTATTATGTCATGTAATTCTTTCCTTTTAAAGTCAATTTAGCATAGCTGTGGAGAGTGAAGTCTATATTTATTATCCAAACAACATGGGCATTCTTCCTTCACATTACCAGGCTAATATATTTCTCTCCTCCTCAAGAAAGATCAATAGTAGGTGAAGATCATAAAGGTGAAAGAGTGGCATAATCTCCATGGCTCATTCAGTGTATGTCACTAAGGATGTTAACTGTTAGTAGTAGTTTATTCAGAAATAACAAACTCTAGCTCACAATCTGGGATTTACATACATTAAAGAAGCTTCAGACAGCTATTCATATTGTCAGAACTGCAGAAATGGAATGACCAACCAATTAACAATAAAAAAAATTCTGACCCTACATATCTATCAAGCAAATACAGAGACAACATGGGTGAGGTGACATCTTTTATTGGACCAACTTCTATTGGTGAGAGAGGAAAGCTTTTAAGCTCTGTATAAGCTCAAAAGCTTGCCTCTCTCACCAACAGAAGTTGGTCCAATAAAAGGTATTACCTCACCAACCTTGTCTCTCTAATATCCTGGTATCGACACAGCTACAACACTACTGTGTATTAAGCAAATATCAAGGGACTTACAAACTTTTACTCTTCCTGAAAAAATGATCATGTGCTTATCTGAATATTTTTCTTTTCCCAAGCTGAAATGTCAACTATTTTGAGTAACATTAAAACATTATTCTACAACAAATGACTGTTCATAATGAGAACTTTAATACCGGAGTACTCAATCAAAAAGGTACAGTCTAGTTATTTACTTGCAGTTTATCATTAGGAAAACCGAGCTTAAACCTTCCCAAGTGTTTTGCTGCTTGATGATACAACCACTAGCATGTTATTAAAGCTCAACGCTGCTGAAATTCTAGTAATTATATCTGCAAATGCTGAGACATTTTGAAATGAAAAACTATTCTTTCATAAGAACAAGAAAGGTCTAAGAATGACAGATAAATGTTTTATCTATAGAGAGGAAATACACACACAGAAAAATTATTTTTGCAATCTCCTTGTTCCATTTACTCAATTCACCAATTAAAAACGTTTCAACAGTCAATCAAAACTCCAAGTTTAAGGTTCTATAACACAAGAAAATCACCTCATGTTACTATTAAGAGCATCCAGACAAAAAATACATTTTGATTATGAAACTATAATTATTTGCCTGATGATGAATGGTAAGGCAGAGAGGATTCACCTGGATTCTTATTTAAAATAATTGCTGAGATTCATGTATCAATGGATGAATGAACACAAGGGTGATTGTACATTATTGTAATATAATAAAATAAAGAATGTTTAAATAAATAGAATGAAAGTGGTTCATTCATTTTAGACAGAGATATCTTGTATGAAATTTTATTTTACTAGGCACACATTTGTTAACAATTCTGAAAAGCTACTGATTATACAACATATATACTCATAATATAATTAACATAAATTACTATTCTTTTGAATTCAAACCATCACACTATAATGTTCATTAAAAATCCTTCAAAAATTAACAATGACTAAGTGATGTATTATGCTTAATAAGGATTTCAACAAAACAATACTCTGTAACTGAAAAGTTTAACTGAACCCATATTAAAATGAGGCTCTCAAGCTAAAATGCCAGATAGACAAACTATACAGACTCTGATCCAACGCTCATTGAATCATTTTTAGTCTTTTCATTAAAGTCAGATGGCTATTAGATCAGATCTAAAATGAACAGTAATTCAATACCACACTTGAAACTGAATCTTCATTTATTTCTTTGCTACACCCATCCAAAGATGGACTCATCCTAAAGAAAAAAAGATGACAAAACTGAAGCAATTTCTTTTAATATAAAAATACATTCAACAGTTACATTAGTTATATCATCCATGACAAAGGCTAAAGGCTTTATTCAGATTCCTTTAATTTACACTTGGGAATTCTAAAAATGCTGCAGTTCAATAAAGAGACTTATAACATACATATTGGTTCTGATCCCTAGCCCCATTAAGTCTCATTTGCAGTACTCCAGCAGCACAAAGCAGATTTAAATATGGTTTAAATGGCCTGCTGAGGTCTTCCTGTATTAAAATCTTCCAGTGCTATAAAACCTGCATAGCTGTCCCTATACGTCACTCTTTCACAGCCCCCAAACTAGGGGTTGTGTTTAGGGAAACATAGCATGGCCAGAGTGCTGCTGTGGTCCTGTAATCATTGGCTACTGGAATAGCCCCTTGAAGCTATTACAGACAGATGCAAATTAGAACAATTCTGAGGCTGCTCAAACTTGCAGCACAGCCAAACTGATCTCTGGGTATTCCCGGGATTAAGAATGGATTATTAGAGGGGGCTAATGATATGGATAAAGTCATTGTGCACCCCCTCCAATCAGATCCTGCACTACATAGAGCTAGATCAGACCAACGATTTAGTTCACTGTGTTTAGAATATCTATTTAACTGATGGCCCAAACCTTATGACCTAAAGAAACATACATCTTTATGACACTGCCTTTATGTTATTCAGAATACTGATACTACATACTATGGCATTTGAAAATGTTTAACTTTTATATTTATATACCAGTTAACTCCTTGAAGAGACATCTGATATTAAGTTAGGGAGCCTAAATACGTAAAACAAAATATTCCAAAACTGTCTACAATTCTGGCCTCTGCACTTCAATTATCTATTTACAAATATGTGCTTCAAAAGATCTTTAAAAGTACGATGACCCATATTTATTAAACATGTTATAGATAACTCTATCAGTGCACTAAAGGAGAAAGAGCTCAATGAAACCTTTCCCATGCTCCTTCACAGGGGCATCTATAAACAGCATCAAAGAGCTGGGAGGCTGCGAGCACCAACAGCAAACTAGAAGTCCCAGAGAGGATTTGAGCAGAATGGGTCACAGCCATTGCACCCACACACAGTGGCGGAAATGAATCAGGCAGTAAAAGGTATAGCAAGAGCTGCTTCCCAGTCTTTCAGAGGTATAAAGCACTGCTGCTGATGGTGGCTGATGCTTGTACTCCTCTTCCCGCAGCCCCCATTGGTCCGGGACGGCAAACCGCAGCCAGTGAGAGCCGTGATTGGTGAACCGGCAAGTAAACAAACCAGCAGGGCCCACTAGGGGTATGTCTTCACTACAGCAGTAGTTCGATTTCCTTTATGTCGATGTTGTGAACGCGACGGTATACAGTCGATGTTGTGTGTCTTCACTAGGAACAGCTACGCACAGTACGTCGACAGTGTCTGTCCGCAAAACTTTTGCAAGCGTCGACATGACGAGCGTTGCACTCTGGGTACCTATCCCACAGTTCCCTGATCCCCCAGCAGGCACCATTTCGAGTGCTGCACTATGGGTAGGCATTTCCAAATTTCGCGCCCTTTTTCCGCGCCGCCCACCCCCATTCCGAGCGGTGCACTGTAGGTAGGCATCCCATAATTCGCGCCCTTTCTCCGCCGTGCTAACGCCATAGCATTGCAAGCATGGAGCCCGCTGACACCACGGCTGCAGTAATGGCTGTTGTGAGGACCTCGATCACGGTTGCAGAGTTCCTGCTGCACCGTCTGCAGAGGAGGAATGCGATCCGGGAAGAACCGCGCTTTCCGGAACCCGACGACAGTGAGGAGGAGATGGACAAGGACAGCGGGGATGACAGGGACACTGCCGTGCACAGCGGGGACGACAGGGACACTGACGTGCACAGCGGGGACGACATGGACACTGCCGTTTTTGCAAGTAGGGCTACTGACAATCTGTCAAGAATGGTGGCAATGGGGCAGGCTCATGCCATCGAACGCCGATTCTGGGCCAGGGAAACAAGCACAGACTGGTGGGACCGCATAGTGCTGCGGGTCTGGGATGACTCCCAGTGGCTCAGAAACTTCCGCATGCGAAAGGGCACCTTCATGGAACTTTGTGACTTGCTGTCCCCGGCCCTCCAGCGCAGGAATACCAAAATGAGAGCGGCCCTTACAGTGGAGAAGCGAGTGGCGATAGCCCTCTGGAAGCTTGCAACGCCAGACAGCTACCGGTCAGTGGCGAATCAGTTTGGGGTGGGTAGGTCTACAGTGGGCTTTGCTGTGATGCAAGTAAGCAGGGCAATCGTCGAGCGGCTGCTACACCGGGTTATAAACCTCGGAAACCTGCAAACCACAATAGATGGCTTTGCCGCCATGGGATTCCCTAACTGTGGTGGGGCTATAGATGGGACTCATATCCCTATCCTGGCACCGGACCACGAGGCCGCCGAGTACAGAAACCGGAAGGGATATTACTCAATGGTCATGCAAGGAGTGGTTGACCACAAGGGACGTTTCACCGACCTGTACGTGGGGTGGCCGGGAAAGCTTCATGACGCTCGAGTGTTCAGGAACTCTAGGGTTTTTAGACAGCTGCAGCAAGGCACTTTCTTCCCCGACCAGAAAATTTCTGTGGGGGGGGGTCGAAATGCCGATCGTGATCATTGGGGACCCAGCCTACCCCCTAATGCCCTGGCTTATGAAGCCCTACACAGGAGCCCTGGACAGGGGTCAGGAGCTGTTCAACTACAGGCTGAGCAAGTGCAGAATGGCCATAGAATGTGCATTTGGCCACTTGAAGGGGAGATGGCGTTCCTTACTGATTCGCTCAGACATCCGCGAGAGAAATATCCCCATTGTTATAGCTGCTTGCTCTGTGCTCCACAATATCTGTGAGAGCAGGGGGGAAACGTTTATGGCGGGCTGGGAGGCAGAGGCAAATTTACTTTCTGCTACTTATGAGCAGCCACACAGCAGGGAAAGTAAAAGAGCCCACCGTGAGGCCCTGCGCCTCAGGGACGCCTGGAAAGACAGTTTTATGAGTGGCCGAGATGGCGTTTGAGAATCTGCTCCCTTGCTGTGCTCTAAGCCTGCTGCCCTTGAACCCTCTTTGCCTCCCCCCTCCCCATGCTTTCCCTTCCCCCTCCCCCCTCCCCATGCTTTCCCTTCCCCCTCCCCCCTCCCCATGCTTTTCCTCCCCCATCCCCATGCTTGCAGAGGAAATAAAATCACTGTTTGAAAAATCATGGTTCCTTTATTGGTTAATCGGAAATACAAATACAGGGGATCACTGTCCTGGTATCCTGGAGGGAAACCGGCAGTCGCAGTGGGGGAGGAGCGGGCAAAGGAGGGGGGGTGGGAAGGGGGGAGAGGAGGGGTGGGCAAGACACAGCAGCTTTTAAAAGTTTTCCGAGAACGTCAGCCTGCTGCTGCTGCTGCTTCTGCTGGCTTGTGGGGTAGAGTGGAGCGGCCCACGGAGCTTGCCCCCCCGTGTTCTAACCCCGCGTCTGGGTGGGGAATCTATGGGAGTTGGGGAGGGGGGGAGGTGGTTACACAGGGGCTGCAGAGGTGGTCTTTGGGCATGCTGCAGCTCCACCAGAGATCGCAGCATGTCGCTCTGGTCCTCCATTATGCAGAGGAAAGCATCCATGCGTCTTTCCTCACGTTCTACCCTCTTTTGTTCAGCGGCTTCCCTCTTTTCTGCAGCGGCTCTCCTTTCCTCTCTCTCTCGATTCCTTTCCTCTCTGTCTCGTTCCTTGCCTGTATCATTCTTTCCCTCCAGTCCGTCTGGCGGGCTGCCTCAGCGCGCGAGTTCTCCAGGAGTTCAGTGAACATCTCATCGCGCGTTCGCGTTTTCTTTTTACGCTTTCTTTTCTGCGGTGCAGGGCGGGAGGAGGAGGCCGGGGGATTGTGACATAATAGTTGTTGTTCATCTGTGGGCGAGTGTGGGAAAAGAAAGTTTGAAAGTTATGAGACAGATACATTCAAGGTTAGGAGGCAGATGCAGTCTCGGACGGTACACAATGGGAGTACTATGCCATTTGCAAACTCAGTATTCAGAGGCCTGATATGATTTCTGTACAAGGTCATGTTCTACACCTAAAAGCTCACAGAAAAGTCAGAGCATCTCAGACACATATGCGTGCCTCAGCCCAAGACGGCTTCTGAAATCACCGTGCAGCCGGCCATGGTAAGTTAAAAGTGGCGCCTGCATACTGTAGAGCAACCCCGCCCCCTTCCCCCCACCGCGTGGCTGGCTCTCACTGAAACCGCAAACTGCAAAGCAAATGCCAAAAAAACTCTTGCTGAGGGCTAAGGTCTTTTTGGGGCTCTTCAGACCGCGTGCAGACTGCTCAGATCCCCTGCTAGCTACCGCTACGGGCTGGGGGGGGGGTGCGCGTTGGATCTGAAGCGGAGGAAACCGCGTGCAGACTCCTCAGATTCCCTGCTAGCTACCGCTACGGGCGGGGGGGGGGGGGGGGCGGTTGGTCGGTCCTCAGCAGAAAAGAGTACTTTGCAGCTGGGAATCTTTTTATCTCCCTACTAATTGCAGTCCGTATCTCAAACAGGCAACCCTGAATGACATCACTTTGCTGAGAATTTCTCGGAGAGATAGGGAGCGCATGCTCCTTGAGTCCATGCAAAGTCCTGGTCCATACGCCGCAATGCTAGCCTGCTTAATGATACCAGACAACTTACTACTTTCGTGGCGTGGGTTGGTGTCCTATCACGGGGGACCACATAAGGCGGCTCTCCCCAGAAATCTGCTGCGCTGGATTCATCGCTACCTCCTGGATAGCTTCCTTGAAATGTCCGCGGAGGACTTCTGGTCAATTCCGGAGTATATTGACAAACTCTTTGAGTAGAAATTGACCAGCAATGAAAGCACGCTAAGTCCTTAGGGCAAGTTACTCATTAATAAATGCTTCCTTTACAAAATCACGCATCATGTAATCACTTAAAAAAGAAACACTTACCCCCCTGGGAGGCTTGGGAGGGTACTGGCTCCAGGGTGACAAACAGCTCCTGGCTCTCTGGGTACACGGGTTCTCCGCTGGGCTCCTGCTGCTCCGTGAGATTTTCCTCTTCATGCTCGTCCTCCTCGGAATCAGTCTCCTCCCTGACGATGATCCCATCGGTGGAGTCCACGCACACCGGCGCGATGGTGGTGGGGGCGCCCCCCATTATCGCATTTAGTTCATTGTAGAACCTGCATGTCCGTGGGGCGCCCCCTGATCGTCCGTTTGCCTCCTTGGCTTTCTGGAACGATTGCCGCAGCTCCTTAATTTTAACACGCGGCACTGTGTGGTGTCCCTGTTGTGGCCCCTTTCTAGCATGGCCTTGGAGACTCTTCCGTAGGTGTTGGCATTCCGTTTGTTGTTGCGGAGTTCCAACATCACGGATTCCTCTCCCCAGATAGCGATGAGATCCAGCACCTCACGAGTGGACCATGCTGGAGCTCTTCTCCTCTGGCTGGTCTCCAGGGTAGATGAGCTCATCATGGATTCCTGTGATGCTGAGCTCTGCATGGCGGCTAGTGCTGCTGATTGCTCTGAATGGCGACTGATCAGTTCAGGTGAGCTGGCCACGCTGACCAAACAGGAAATGGCATTCAAATGTTCCCGGGTCTTATCTACCTGGCCAGAGCAGCGAGTTCAGAGTGCAGTGCAGAGCGGTCACAGTGGAGCAGTAGTGAGGCAGTCCAGAGCGGTCAGAATGGAGCATTGTGGGACAGCCTCTGGAGGCTATTAATGTCGGGTTCCGTCTTCACTAGCCCACGGTCGAGCTTGGAATGTCGAGATTAGCCTTATGTCACTGGTTAGGCTGGAGTGCCAAGATCGATCTTTAAGGCCCTTTACATCGACGTTAAGGGCATGTATGTGAAGACAGGTACAGGTTTACTTCGACCTAACGTCGTTAACATCGATTTAAAGTGGTAGTGAAGACATGCCCTAAGGGTGCATACCCTGTGGTGCCGTGTGCCAAGGTTGCCGATCCCTGGTTTAGACCCTTAAAAGCCATATCTGAGCTTTGTATTTCATAGATTACAGTATTTTATAAAAATGTTATACTTTTATATCTTTTAACAATATCTTTATGCCAATATTTTTGATTTTACTAAAAGGTTAGTTTGCCATTTGAACTTGTTTAACTGACTACTTACTCTGTCCATGCAGGAAGCCTCATTCTGTGAGCTTTGGTTCACATCGTTGCCTGTGGAAGAATACAATGTGTAGGCATGGTGACATCATTTTCATTTGTACTGTATCTGATTTTGATTGCTAGTTTTCCACTGAAGAGATATGTAGCATTAAAACCGCAACAGACTTTCATCTTTCAATAAAACTATCCACACAGATAATAAAATGCAAAAATAATTTGCTAGTTGTATTAATCTAGTTTAAAAAATTGTAAAGCAAAACTGAAGCTAATTAATTCAGAGTTGTTATTTCAATGTATTTTTGCTATTTGTTTAGTGAAAAATTTAGATCAACAGGAGACTTATTACCTTGAAGCAATATTGTGCAAGAACTGCTAGTTTAAAAAGGAGGCATTAGGGTAATGGAATTTCAGCTAAATAAGGCTTAATCAGAATCACAATTACCTTAAGAAAAAACGAGTTGCAATTAGGACTGAGGACAGCATAAAGTTTGTTTCAATGGATGCAAATTATACCTAAAGATAAATGATGTTGTCTCACTCTGGATGATAAAAGAGACAGGCAACTAAAAACACAGGTGAGACATAAACAGCCCATGTCCATCCATTCCTGAAATAAACACAAGCCTCTTGGGAAAGTTCATAGCATCACCCCCTTCAAAAATGGAAGACTAAATCAGCAGCCATAATGTTAAAAGGCTCTAAGTCCAAAAAGAGAATGTGTCTCAGACAATAACAAAGCTCTCTGGTTTGTTATCAGATCTTGAGAGAATTGTCTTGGATCTTTCTCTAACATATGACTGCCTTCCAAACTCTACTACATGTTCAATTTCTCCTTCTCCCTGGTTATGTAAGACGTCTTTTAAAAAAATTAAACTAGGGAAGTTACTTTTCTTGTATAAGTGCCAAATCCTTCAGCCCAAATAAGGGCTGTGCAAATGAAGCCCCACAATGATTCAGGTGTGCAAGGAGGGACAAGGTGTGGAAAAGCTATGTATGGGGTCCACAGCTTTCACATGCTGAAGAACACAGCTTTACATTGTCCTCGATGGCAAGTCTACAGAAGAGGATTGTGGAGAGTTCACAGACATGGCCAGTGGAACAACAATAATTATCTTCCAGCCCAACCCCTCCCACAGAAAGGGAATGCAAAGGCCTGAAAAAAGGATTCCATGCCTGACCTCTGTCAAACTCCCATATTCAATGCCCACTTACATGTGTCTGCAAAGAAGAGAGACAGTGGGCATAAGTTAGATACAATCCTACAGTTGTATATTTATTGTGTACAGTCCATTAATGAAAACTAGCAAGCAGACACATCAATAAGTCTTACCATATAAATGGCAAGGCAGCATTTTATATTGAGTAGTCTTATGGAAGCATTTTGGAACAATCTTCATATAGATAAAAAGGTTTACCAACAGAAGCCACTAACAATGGCGTACAACTATTTTAGTATATACCCAGTCCTCACAGGATGAGAAAAACTTCTATTAATAATAATGTGAGCTAAACAGACACACTGAGAGAATACAGTAAAACCTCGATTTAACGGACCTCGATTTAACGGACTTCGGATGCAACGGACAAAATTTTTAAGCAAGTCTGATGCATCCGAAGTCCATTTGTCGAGGGCTGGCTGCCGGCTCCCGGCTGCCGCCCAGGTCCAGGCAACAGGCGGGCTGGCTGATGGCTCCCTGCTGCCGCCGGGGTTCCAGTCGCGGGCGGGCTGGCTAGCGGGTCCCGGCTGCCGCCCGGCTCCCCACAGCAGTAGGGCTGGCTGGCGGGTCCCGGCTCCCGGGACCTGTGCGGGCTGACTGCCGGCTCCCGGCTACCACTGGGGTTCCAGCCATGGGCGTGCTGCCGCCCGGCTCCCGGCAGCAGGCGGGCTGGCTGGCGGGTCCCAGCAGCCGGGACCCAGGCGGGCTGGCTGGCTGGCTGACGGCCACCGCCCGGGTCCCAGCAGCCGGGACTCAGGCGGGCTGGCTGGCTGGCTGACGGCTCCCGGCTGCCACCCAGGTCCCAGCAGCGGGCGGGCTGCGGAGCTGCCGGCCTGACCCTGTGGCGGGCTGGCTGCTGCTCCGACAGCTCGTTTTTGGTTTTTTTATTAAATAACGGACTTTTGGATTTAACGGACACCCCCTCGCCCGAATTAGTCCGTTAAATGGAGGTTTTACTGTATGCCACTTTCAATTTAACTGATAATATTTATTGGATTGGTAAATTCTCTTTCCTAAAACTAATCAAACTGCCAAGCCAGAAATTCCAATTTGTAAGCATATACTATATTACCTTAAATTGTAAAAACAGCTACAACTCTAATTGAAGTTGCATCTATTCAGTGTGTCAGCTTTAATTCCTGAGTCATTTTCCACTAATGAAATATCTGTGGTCAGGCCACAACTTGACAATGAATTTTGTTGCTATATTAATTAGGTTACAGTTCACATTTGTGGGAACTAATTTATTTATGAGTAACAAAGTCAAACTATTTCCAATTTTATACTTCAGGTGAAAAAAATTATTCATCTTCAAATATTTCCCGTAACTAATATAGGCATCTGTGAACAATAGTTTCATTACATATTTCACATGGTCAGAAAATATGCAGACTCCACTTGCTTTTACGTTCATGTTTTTCATATTCCACAGTAAATAGTTATTGCCACTACCCCCTTCCAATCACACACACTTATTACAATGGAACCAGAAAACAGTTCAAACACAGGTAACAATGACCAAGTATGCAATAGAATCCATAATTTGTGAGTTGTCAAAGCATAGCATCCAAAAGTAACTTAACAGCCCCCAAATCTGGAACTCTTAAATCAATGCATATGTATTAAGACCTATGTGTATTCTCTAATGTAATACGTTATTGGCTCATTACCTACCTTCAGGATTAAACTGACTGCAAGTCAACAGTCTGCCTCTAAACTTTTCATTTTCTTCAAGCATTTTTGAAATTACTTTCAACACGCCATGCAAGACTTCAGACTAAAGATAAAGGAAGAACATTCTCAATGAACAGTGTCAAAAATTGTTTTTAAAATGTCCTCTTAAATAGGATTTTGAATTTTCCAGCACTGACCATTCAAGGGTAGTCAATCTGCTTTGTTTGCAACTCTAGTAATTGACTAGATGTATGAACATAAACCAGATTTATTTTACAAGTCTAAAATCAGTGTTTGGATTATTCCTCCATATTTTTCATTCGTCTTCTTCCCTGGATCTCTCATTACCCAGCACCTGTGATCCTGTCCTTCCAGAGGAGGAGAACTGGATGTGACTCCATCTAGGGACATCGAAATCTCAAGGGCAGGTCTACATTATGGCGGGAATCGCCACTGTGAGATCGATCCCCGAGTGGTCTCCCGTCAACTCTTGTACTCCACCACCAGGAGAGATGCAGGTAGAGTCCACAGCAGAGCAGCAGTAGATCACCGCTGTGAAGATGCTGCAGTAAGGCCATCTAGGTATACTGCCTTTAGCTACGCTATTGTTGTAGCTGAAATTGCACATCCTAGATTGATCCACCCTCCTCCCCCGCCTTCCCGAGTATAGACCAGGGCTTCAGGGTCAGCCAGAAGGGGAATACATGAGAGAGATGCAAGATGATCCTTTCCCCCAGGAGTCACGCACATTCCCTTCCAGTCCCTTGCCTGCAATACAATTTTCTAGCACTCGGATTCCAGCATGGCAATGACCTGACCTGTTCTGATATATCAATATTAATTACTTTTATGTTATCTATGACCTTTTCAGATGAAAAACATATAAAATTCCCTCTGTAACTGACACATTTCAAACTGGCAGCATAACAAATACCAAAACTGAAGCACTAACAAATTCAGATATACTAACACATCAGAAATAGGAGATTACAGGATCTACAGTGCTATAACATGATAAAGTTATGGTGATATTTGGACCACCCACTGTGAAACTGGTTTAAATCTAATAATTCCTTCTTCATTGAGCTTTAGTGCTAAAACGTAAAATACATTCCTTGTTCTTGGAGACTAGTTAATGAATTAGAAGAGACAGTGTAGCAAGTATTAGCTGCACCTCTGAAGTCAGTTGTTTTCTCCTTGTTTTGAATCATGTATTGGTGACATTATTGTATTATATTATAGCTGGTTACTTGTACCTCACATATGGTAAATTTTATGAGCTACAATTTTAAAAAATGTGTCTTTTTAACTGCAAGCATTGGGTGAACTACTCAGCTGTATCAAAAATACATTTGTGTCACAGAATGTAATTTTGTATTTCTACTAATATTAATAGTCAAATGTTGCTCCCACTTATCTGTTCCCTAAGCAACCCCAATATCTAAAATACATAAGTAGGGACAGAATTTGGCCATTATGGGCTTAATCCAGCAAAGTGTAGTGCATTCTGACCCTGACCGGTCATTTAATCAAAGGAACTACTTGTGTTCAAGTTAAGTACATGCCGAAGTGCTTTGCTGGACTGGGGCCAGAATTCTCAGATTTTGCAGATTCAAACTCCAAAGGCGTGAAAATAATGCTATTTTTCATTCCTACAAGTGAAACTTCCTATAACATTAGAATATTGTTTCATCCTTTTGCATTTCTCATGCCCACTTTTTCTTACACACATATACAGTGCAAGCAGGAGTTTTACAGTAGACTCTCGATTATCCAGGATGATAGGGAAAAAAATTAATTCTGGTTAATAAAATCCCAGATAATCACCATCCATAGGAAATATGGGGAGGAGTGTTTGGTTCACCAGCCACCCTGCGCTGGGGGATGGGGGTGTTGATTCACTGGCAGCCCTGCGCCCTGGTGGGGGTTTTTTGTGTGTGTGTTTGGGGTGGCAACAAAGCCAGAGCTGGCCGTACGAGTTGTGCATATTTTTTTTGACACCCTGGTTAATCCAATCCTGGATAATCGAGAGTCTACTATATCTTTAAAATGCTAATGCTTTCAGTCTAGTCCCATATTTTATACCTTTTCCTTTTTCCGCTTTATTACTTTATTAACAACTTTAGAAGTGAAAGGGAATTCAAACTTATCAGCCTGATTCCTTTGAAGATCACCTAAAAGAAAAATTAAAATTAAAGAGTTTGAATGTCTCAAACTAGTGGAGATTCTCCATGCTTCCACGTTAAACAGTATTTTTTTGGGGCACTGGCAGACTGAGATATCAGACTTTCATATCACACAATTCTAAATATCACCTTGTTTTTTCTTCCGTTACAATGATTAGCATCCGATATTTCAAACTTCTTAAAATAGAGATTAATACTCTACAACTGAAAGTGTAGACATTAGGCATTAAGGTGACATACCATTAGTTTCTAGTTCTTATTTTTCCTGATAGCATCCACTAAAATCCTGTTTGAGCTAAAGTGAAGATGGTAATCCGTACTGTGATACTGAAGTCTGATATCTTGCTTGCTCCTAGTACTAAAACTATTTTGACAGACCAGTACAGATATGCTCAATGAAGATTTCACCTTTGTACTCAACCTAATTTGAGCTTTCTCACAAATTCTATTAACTGCAATAGTAAATAATGGACTAAATAATAAACCAGTAGAACCACTGTCTTTATTTCTGAAATAGAAAGTAATGGATAATCTGGATCTATCATCCTTAAAGGTTTTTAAAAAATGTTTGAGGACATTGTAAAACTTCCTAGGGTTAACGGTTCTGTAAAATTAAGAAAGAACCTCCCAGTTCTCCCCAGAATCTTCTTCAAGGCCCAGGCTCTCATCTCCAGAGCTGAGACAAGTTCTCAATTTTCATTCTGTTTTATTTTGTGCAGCAAAACTGATCTTTTTAGCAACACATCAGAAGTTTCTGAAAGGGCAAAACTGCTATTTTTTTAAAAAATCAAATAAAGGGACATCTATCCCCATCTCATTTGGGCCCAGACACAAAGAAAAATAACATTAGACATGAATGGAGGTGATCTTGAGCATTCCAACAGCACTATTCCATCTGGGGTCTACCAGGCAGGGTGGGAGAGGAGATGGGTGACCAGATGTCCCGATTTTACAGGGACAGTCCTGATTTCTGTTTTTGTTTTGTTTTTTAAATATAGGCTCCTATTACCACCCACCCCCTGTCCTGATTTTTCATATTTGGTGTCTGGTCACCCTAGAGGAACCAGGACCTGAAGACAAATCACACCAACTGCTAGAAATGGATTTCGGTTCCGCATCCCTCCCCCTTCTGCAGAGTGAGGAATGTGGAGGGCAAAACAGTGAGAGGACAAAGCTGCCTTCACCCCTGAAGGGAGGGAGCTTCGCCATTCACCAGTACACGGAGTCTGAGCAAAAGCACTGTGGGGGTTTGTCACTTTCCAGTCACCTGCCAAGAACGACTCCCTCCCAGCCCCAAGTTGTGTTGCTCCTCATAGAATATCAAGATTGGAAAGGACCTCAGGAGATCAACCCCCTGCTCAAAGCAGGACCAATCTGTATATTTGCCCCAGATCCCTAAATGGCCCCCTCAAGGATTGAACTCACAACCCTAGCAGGCCAATGCTCAAACCCCTGAGCTATCCCCCCAGCGCAGGATGAGGAAGGGTCCCTCAGTGCGTGTGGAAGGGTGGGTACAGCCATGCACCGATCCTCATCGCCACCTAACTAGCGGGGACACCCCCAGGGGCAGCGCCGCCTGGGCTCAGCCCGCCCCGTCTCCAGGGTGGCGCGTACCGCGTCGCTGGCTGGCTGGGGGCGCGAGGGCCGGCCTGCCGGGTGCCTGCGCGCTGCCGCCGGCTCCGCTCTGCGCGCGCCGCAGCCCTGGCCCGCTCTCCCGGAGATTGGGGGCTCCCCCTGCCTGGCCACCCTGCCTCGGTCCCTGGGGGGCAGCCCACGACCCGGCTCCCTCGGGACCGGTGCCAGGCGGGACGGGGAGCCAGGGGCTCCCGCGACCTTCCCCAGGAGCGGCATCCGCCTCGCCCCTGCGCCCCACACGAGGCGCCCCCCGCCTCCGGCTCAGACCGGAAGTGGAGGACATATCGCGCTGCGCGACACCGGAAGCCTCACGGCGCCGGCGGGCGGCGGGCCCCCCGCCATATTGGATCACGGAGCCGCAGCGGTGGGTGCCGAAGCTGTTCACGTAAACTATCCGCATGCGCTCCCGTCCAGAACGGGGCTTCATCCCCGTGGCAGCTTGAGGGAGACTGAGGTGGGGGCGCTCGCTCTCCTCACGCCCGGCTCGGGAACAGCTCTAGGCCAAACCAAGCGAGAAGGGCGCGCGAGAGACCATGAGGGGGAGAGTGACCCGCTTGGAAGAGCCCACTGGGTTTTGGGGGGGGGGGACCTGTTTGGGAGAGCCCACTCGAATTGGGAGCGGGAGACCATGGGGCGGGGGAGTGGCTGGTGGGATTGGGAGGGAGTCGTTTAGAAGAATCCATTGGGAATGGGGGGAGGGTGAGACCATTGGGACTGGGAGAGGTAGTGTCCAGTCAGAGGGGGAAGCTGGAATGCTGGGGAGTCCATTCAAAATGGAGGGATGGCCATGGGAAAGCCCATTCACATGAGTGGGGAGAGGCAGGGGAGCTATCTGTGCACTTACCTGTGGTTCTCCAGCTGCTTCCTGCGTCCCAGCTCCCTGTCCTGCAGCAGGTGGCAGTAGGACATGGTGAACTGGAGTCTGTATTTTGCTACTGGGGGGACTGCACAATCATCTTATCCGCTGTATACAGGCCGCACAATTCCCAGTTCCCTGCTGTGGCTTGCAGAGTCACAAGACAATAAACCATTTTCTTCACTGTATATCGGTAACACGTTTGTTAGCATGTAATAACAGGTCATTTTTGAATCACGGGGACTAAGGGAAGAATTCAATACAAGCAGTATTGCAAAACTGCCGTGAAAACTTGACAGAATAGCAACAAAATCCACTCACCCACCTTTGCCATGATGCTGCTGTTGATTGGAAAGCTAGACATAATTCACTCACATGTCAAAATGTTGCCCACCCTGCTACAATCAGATTCTGCGAGATTGAATCTGATCCATATTATTTAAGGCTTTGTTCAAGGTTATCACCACCTTGAGTCTGGTTCTTATGTTACCACCACCTGGAAACATACTGATTTATTTTATGTATCTATTTTGATTTATAACAGTATCAACAGACATTTTTTGCTGTGGGTGCTTTTATAGAATGTTAAAATTTATCAGTATAATCCAATAAATTTGCCTGCTGTGATTGTTAATTAGTGCAAAGTTTTCACTTGCCCTAGCTACAAGTGGCAATACAAATTTAATCCATGGGAGTAGGTTTCTGCCCAAATTTGTGTTTTAAATGGTGGTGTTCCCAATGCAAGCATCATCAAAAGGCTTCATAATGCAGTATTGAGAAGATCCCCATTCAATTCTGAATCTGTTACATTTGAAAATGTCTAAAATGCAGATGTGCCACCTATCAGACTTTTCCAGAACCGATGGGATTTTCAACAGCACAATCCCATTGACTTTTGCTTAGTCATGTAAACATTTTGAAAATACCAATGAATATTATTTCTTAGACAGTTGAGGCATTTAATTGGTCACAAGAACAAAAAAAAAATTACAAGTTAAACTGAACAAATATTGGATAAACTCTTCCCATAGTATTTTTAATGTGAGATGAGGCTTATAATGTAAAATAGGTTGAAAATATATTGGTTTTTCTTGCAGCCTGATCCAAGACCCAGTGAAGTTAAAGGTCATTACATTGACTTGAGTGGATTTTGGATGAGGCCTATGATTCCTAAATTTAAAAAGCCATTTTAATAGCACCTGAACTACCGGTAGCAAAATAAACACTGCAGTTGAAAGGAAAGTGTTGGTCAAACATATTCCACAAGATGGCAGCCTTACCTATGTAAAAGACCATTTAAATTAAATCAGCGTTGCTGTGGGAACCAGGGGATGAAATAATTAAAGACAATAAATCCTTCCCCAAGGTACCCAGGATTTTCTGCTATTTTATACATTGCAGATAAAGGGCATTTTGTGCGTGTGTGCCTGTGCATGAAAAAGAGAAAACAACCTGTGGAAACATCCTGATATTTTGCCAAAAATAATATTTATTTTCTCATGATAAATGCAGTTATTGTGGCCTCCAGATATACATACAATAAAAATGAGATCATGTGAATGCAGGACAACTATCCGCTGAACTACTATGAATGAATTAAAAAAAACAAAACCTCCCCGTCATGTCAAACAGATGGGCAGGGTTAGTAAAGTTTGATGAGCTAACAAACTTGAGTTCTGTCAATTCCAGATTTGAGGGCTGCTCTGTTAAGAATGCTCCAATCTCAGATTTTCACTCTGAGACGGCATTTAGTGAAAATCTAAGATGGTCTGGTGAGAGAGTATAAGGAGGGATTCTGAGATACAAAGGTCCCAAGCCATGTAAGCCGGCATTTCTCTTAACGGATAAACATTAGTAGCACCCATTTTGATTATAGAACTGTTTTACACTTAACATGAAAACTTGATGATGGATATTTCTGCCTATGAGTTCAGTTTGCCAGCTGGCACTCAACATCCCTCTGATAGTCCCTTCAATAGCTCCGTGGATGACAGTTATAAGAGGTTTGCCAAATGGATGGTATGGTCAGCATCTGTGCTTTATGCTGTTCTTTCATTCTTCACTGATTCCAAAGCATATCCTTCATGTGACAGGTTCTATCCATCCTTCCCGCCAACATGTTACCAGAAGCAAACTCAATTTTGATAGAAACCTCAATCCAGTACCCCATTTTGCATCTGCTGTTATTTGCAGGCAAAATTGATGCCATATAAAATCTTAACAGTTTTGCAGGTGCAAAAGGGCCATATGCTTCCCAATAGCTCTAGAAGTGGAAAAACTAACTTTTTTTTTAAGATACCCAGAAATCCCCATTCACAAGGGGCTTTGATGTTAGTTCTTAACCATTGTTTTTTCCTTCTTAAGTTTCTAGTTCAGCATAGGTTTTCACTAACCTTTTTGCTAATGTATAAGGAAGCCGTGCAAACTCCCATGTTTTGTGATCATTATTTCTCAGCCAAAAAAATTCAGTGAAATAATTTCCATCTAATTATTTACCATTTGACAGTGTTTGTGGGGAAGGCCGTCCCCACAGCTGAGATTACGGGATCTTTCTTCTGCAGGAGTCATAGCAGTGTGGAGAGTTCCATGCTGCATCCAGCTGTGAGACAGTTGCTCTGGTGAGCTCTTTCACCTTTCAGTTGGAGGCTGCATTATCAACTCAGCTGAAGTGGCATCAGAGCAGAGCTGAGTGCTTTTTATAAGCATCAGTAATGCAGCTGTGCTTAGTTAGGTTCTGAGGCATAGGCTTGCAGCCACTTACGTATATGCCATAGAGGGAATAGCAATAGCCACACTATTTTTGAGCTTGGTCAGCGGTCTTGGTCTAATAGTTATTTCTATAGGAACAAAAATGTAAGGAAATGTTTTATCAACCCATAAAACACAAGAAATTTATATCCGCATAGAATCATAGGACTGGAAGGAACCTCGAGAAGTCATCTAGTCCAGTCCCCTTCACTCATGGCAGGACTAAGTATTATCTACTGACCCCATTTTAACGTCACCAGGGCTGGCTTAGACTTGCTCTAGCCTGGGACCAAAATCTGAGGGCTTCAGGACTCAGGGACCCTGCCTGGGGCTGAAGCCCTGGGGCTGAAGCCCTTGGGCTTCAGCTTTGGCCCCCACACCAGGGGCTCAGGCTGGCTCAGGCTTTGGTCCCCCATCCTGGGGTTGTGTAGTAATTTTTATTGTCCAAAGGGGGTCACAGTACAATGAAGTTTGAAAACCCCTGATCTAAACCATCCCTGACAGGTGTTGTTCAAACCTGCTCTTAAAAATCTCCAATAATGGGAGATTTCACTTTCTAGGCAATTTTGTCTAATTTATTCCCGTTATCCCCAGTTCTCTCTATTCATCTGCTATCTCTTGTCTTAGATTTACATTGTAAGATCGTTGGGGGCAGGGACTGCATGTTTATATGGACCCTAGCATGATGGTGTTCTAGTCTAGTACTAGGGCTCCTAGGCACGTCAATAATACAAATACTAATGATAATATTATGCATAGATTCTGGAGAATCTCAATTTTCATTTTTTTAAAGTTAAGTTTCTAGCACACATGGTTGTGAAGAAAGCCTTTCATGTTGGAATCAAGTGTAAACCAGTGCAGTGTTGTCAGTCTAAAACAACAGTTCTGAGAGGTGAGAACACACCCATGCGCGCACACACACACACTTTCTCATTTGTTGTTGTTACAGCATGAACAAATGTCTTTTCTACATGGAAAAGTTGTACAGTTTTAACTATACCAGATAAAGCAATACAAACTCCTAGTGTAGATGCAGTTATGTTTTATATTGGTATAACATTCCCATATGGGAAGGGGAATGATCTGTTCCAGTATGAGGCACATTCGTACGAGTATAACTGCATACACTGAAGGGGGCTACTTTCTGGTATAACTATATAGTTAAAAAAAATACCACATCCCTAACAAAATGTAGTTGCACCGCTACAAAATGGGTGTGTAGACAAGGCCTTCAGCCTAATAAAGACACTGATCCTCAGCTTTGCCTCTTTCAGTGCCAATCATGGAATGGGGGAAAGGGAGGCTGAATCCAAGGGATGGGAATTAGGAGTTGCTGTGGGAAAGGAAAAGCAATGGGTATAAAAGAAAGACAACAATAGAAAAGAAAGAGGGGTAACGATAGAGAAAGAAGAGAAACAAAGGGCAGAACTAGCAGTTGACCTAAGGGAGGTAAGGGTGTATTTTCTGGCTAAATTATGCTGAACATGACAAAAAGGTACTGAACAAATAGTAAACAAAGTTTGTTTAGTACATAAAGGCGTGAACCTCCCCTGGATCTTTTTGCAAATCTCCCTTTAAATGAGTGGGCCGATGGACTAGAACCAAAACTGGAATTCAGCCCTCACCGCACAGGAAGTTTAACGCCTCTGGTTTAGAGTAGTTTATGAGTAGGCTTGGAGGGATTATATTATTGGTAAATGTCAATTTCACCATACACATGCAAAGTAACAAAAATATTTCTAATCACTAATCTAAAAGTGATGGGCAAAGAAAAATGCTTCTTGAAAACGTAGTTTGATTTAAGGCTCTTTATTTACTTTGTAGATTTTGTCATATGACATTGACAGTTTTAATGGGTATAAAGCTTTAACTTTTTGAATCGCAATATCTACTGTCATTAAATAACTGTCCAGCCCTCCATACATTTTTCACAAGTCTGGAAATTTAAATCAATAAAAACTGGGAAAATGCTTAAAAATAAACATTGACATTATCCATTGAAATTATTTTAAAAAACGACAAATTCTGCCAAGCCTCCCTATTAGTAATATAGCAAGTGCAGAATACCAAAGTCAAGTGAAACTGCAGGGGAATTTAGACAGACAAAATGATCACTAAAAATGAATATATCCAAGGCAGTGTTCCTCAACGTTTCTGATACCAGGAACCAGCTTGCTTCCTTCCTAAACTGTGAGGGAACTCAGGTTCCACGAACCAGTCATTGAGAAACTCTGACCATGGTTAACAGTTTTAGGGAGGTAGTTGTGGTCCATTAGTTAGAGTAGAAGATAGAGTTAGGACTACAGTTTTGTTCCCAGTTTTGTCATAGACTTTGACACACCTTGGATAAATTACTAGTATTTAACCTCTCTCTGCTTTAGTTTCCTCATTTCCAAAAAGTGAGGATAATGATGCTTTCCCCCTATTTACATCAGAATGCTACGTTTTATTACTGTTTGTCTTGGAAAAAATGTGATGACCTCACAAGTGGTAAAATTAATTCTTACATGAGGCACAACACTGCTCTGCTGTTCTGAACACTATGTGGGGAACAGTGCTTGGTACAGATTCAGACTGCGAATCGCTAAATCACCAGCACCACAGTTGGCAGTATACTGGGTTTTCCAGGGCCTTTTGTTCAAGTACCGAAAGTCTGAGCTTGTGAGATCTAACATGATCGCAGCCCAAAATTTGGCTGCTGGCTAATGTAGTATAGAGACTTGTGCCATCAATCCATCTGACTGGATATGGGAGATGATTTCATTTGATTACAGTAATAAATATCAGCGAGTACACTTATTCCTCAGCACCACGTCCATCTTGTTTAACCATGAAAGGTCTTCCCAGAACTGTTTCAAATCTTTACAGTCACATATTTCTCAGATGACATAAGGACGGTGCCGAAAGAGAACAGAGTGGAGCATCTGTCTTGGAAGCTAGCTCTGCAAAGAAAATTACAGCAATCGCCGCTTTGTTCTACCATCAACATCTAGTCAAAAAGATATCCCCCTGAAAAACCGACCTTTGAGCAAATTTTCTTGCTATTGATTGGAGAACTGAGTTGATTCCTCCAATGTGTACAGAGCAGCACCTGCCTGTGAACAGCTGGTCCTGCTGAAGCAAAGCTGGGGGCAATTCTATGCTGCTTATACTATGAATACTCCTAGAAGTGCCACACATAGAGTGAGCACCGCTAAACTAAAATTCGAGTTGCAAATATAAATCCAATAAAAGGACATTTTTAGGCCCCAATCCAAGAAAGCACTTAAAAGCATACTTACCTATCCATCGACAGGACGGCACTTAAGCACATGCTTAAAATTAAGTACTGTCCTGAATAAGGGTGCTTTTAAACCAGAGCCGTAATTATTTCTAATGGTATATATCACAAAGCAAATTAGTTTATATGACTCAGCAGAAGATTGGAATGATTTGGACTAAGTGAACATCTGAAAACTGTCTTGGAATGGGACAACCTTTAAATGCATTACAAGGTATGTGAATTCATACCCTTCAGAGATTACAAAACATCATCACAGTTAATGTGTGTGTGTGAACAGCCACAGCCGTGTATATATTGACAACATTCTGCCATCTAAGTAGTTTCACCATTCTTCACTCACAACTCCACATGAAAAGTAATCTGACCCATTCCATGATGTGGAAGTGCCCAGTGACAGATTATTATTTATATAGACGTCCAAGAAGGGAACACTGCAGCAACAAAATTCAGACCGTTTGAGTACAAAGGAAAAAGGCATGTTCACAAACTTCTGACAGTGAATAGCTTGATATTAGATTGCCTAGCAAATATAGAATGTAGACTGGATGGTTTAAGGAACTGGTAATGAAACGTGGAACCTTTCAGCTCTTGGATACCCATTCAAATCTTGTGTAGTCAGTTGTTACCAAAAATTATTACTCTGATCATTTTTAATGATTGCATGTGAAGTGAGTTGATAGTCACACTCCCTTTCCAAATGGAGGAGTAAACACTTAAAGCCACCACCACCGTGGCTCCCTTGCTAACAGTTCCAACTCAAAGTCCAGCCATTAAATAGGCATGGAGCCTGAAATACCCTTAGAGGTTGTCCCTCCAGGCAGCCCTTAGCCACATTGGTTATACATAGCTGCGTTATTCTGGATCTGCTCTGTGGCCAGAGGACTTCAATCTCACAGTTTATCAAGACAGTATTATTCACGACCACTGAAATAAGTTTTAAAACAATCAACCTGTGTTTTGTCAGAAAAAAACCCAGATCTATTTTCATGTTTTGCAGAGACAGCTGAGGTGGCTCACTGGAAGTTTGCCCTCTTATGTTACATATTCGAACCAGTATAATAAATTTAGGCATCTTAGTAGACTTCTACTATAAAGCCAGCAGGGGAGCACAAAATTGTTATCAATGTCATAGCCATGGTGGGTCCTGGGGTTTCTCTTATCTCCTCAGTGAGGGATTTAAAAAAAATTTTTTTTTTAAATCCAGGACTTCCCATTCCAAGCAAAAGTTACATAAGCTAGTTTGCCTTGAAAGCAGGTGATATTTGGCAGCATTAAAGAGTGTTTAGCGTTTGTTAGATTCTCTCCAGAACCACCTCTAAATGGGGATTTAGGATGCAATCTATTTGAATAATAGTGTTTTTCAAATTAAATTTCTACAACTGAAGTATGTATATTCTCACGCCAGAGACTGCTTTTTTGCCATATACATCTATATATATCACACTGACAGACTCAATCAGCTTATTTTACACATTGGAAAAGATGTCAGTGTTTTTCCCTCATCTGTCCTTTCTAATGCTGTTTGTCTTTGATTCCCAGTAGGGAAGCAGTGTGCTTTTTGGACTGTGGTCTGAGCAGGCTTTCATAGCACTGACTAAATAGCAGCTGAAGAATCACGGCAAACCTTTGCTAAACAGTTTCTTCCAAGCAATCAGTCTGGCAGCAAAAAGTGTCTTTTTAAAGTATACCATTTGACGAAAATCTACACTATAGGTTTGTCTTCCCCTCCAAAATGAATCTCACTCAACTGATGTGGAAAAATATCAGCTCAGTCAGTGAACATGGTATTCCAGAGAAAAATGTGATTTATTGTGGTGTATTCAATGAATAGTTTGTGCAAAGGAAAATACAAAGATTTGTGCGCTCAGGTGGTGTTGAAGTTCTACCTACCATCACGTGCATCTCCACCTTCTAATACCTGCCCATGATATTTCATTTTAATTGTTTCAGGAGAGAATCTGTTTCAGAAGGACCTTGATATATCTGCTTCCCTAGAAAGCTGCTGTTTAGCACGTCACCTTCAGCAAAAGACACACACTAGCAAAAGCAACAACTTTCATTTTGCAATGTGTATGATCTTTGGGCAGACACTTCAACTCATTGTGCCAGCTTCCTTATAATAGAGGTAAATAGTGCTTATGTACCACACCCGTGTGCCATGAGGGTTAGTTCATTTAGTTTATAAAGTAAGTTGAGATGCTCAGATGGAAGGAGCAAAAACAAAGTTTATTAACATCACAACTAAAATATATCCCCCCTCCCCCTCCCGAGTCAGTTTAGTTCAGTGTTTCCATTCTAGTAAATAAGTTTTTGCTTATGGCTTTTATAGGAATTCCTATGAATCAGGCACTATTTGAGAAGGAAGTCTATTGATAGAGCATTGGAAGTCCACATCCAGGGACTAAGCTTCCTCTGTGTTCATTATACTTTTTAAAAAAAAATCACTTGCAGCTAAAACTTCTCACCCCACCCCACTTTCTAAAATATTGTTTTCTCATGAAAGTGGATGTTAGACTGGTGTGTGAACATGTTTTGTTTTTTTTTTGGTACATCAAAGCACCTATAATCCATAACAAAACAGTAACAGAAGGAAAGGAGCTATAATTAATACTCATGTAAAGAGCTAAGTGACATGCCAGAGAACGGTTGATGCTGTGTGGGGCTATTTGGCTGGCACAAAATGCTGTAATGAGGAATTCATCATTAAGGAGACATTCACATTTTTCTGTAAATTTGTGCTTATGACCCAATTAGGCTGCTGACCATTGTCTTTAAAATATCTGTTTTGAGGGGACAAGCTAGTTAGTTGAGGGACTCTCAGTATTAAGTCTATGAATGAAAACTTTGCTTAGACAGGACATTGCATAAAAGCATTAACTTTTCCCTATGTACACATCTTCTCAAGCCAATGTGAGTAGACCTCAATCCTGCAGGATGTTGAGCAACCTTGGCTGCCAAAGGAACTAAAAGTTGCCCGGTACCTCATGCAAGATGGTCAGCACTTAGCAGCACTCCTCTTAAACTGGAAACCTATATACCTAGATCAGGGATGGGCAAACTTTTTGGCCCAAGGGCCACATCGGGGTTGCAAAACTGTGTGGAGGACCAGGTAGGGAAGGCTGTGCCTCACCAACAGCCTGGCCCCCGCCCCCTCAGAACCATCCAAGCCGCCACTCCTTGCCCCCTGAATGCCCCCTCCCGGGACCTCCCACCCCTAACCACCTTCCCAGGACCCCATCCAACCTCCACCATACCTTGACTGCCATCTTCAGAATTCCCAACCCATCCAACCCCTCCCCCACCCCTTGTCCCCTGACCGTCCTCTCCCAAGACCTGTTCCTGATCCTAATGACCCCTCAGGACCCCAACCTCTATCCAACCTCTCTGCTCCCTATCCCAACCCCTATCCACACCCCCTAACCCTAACAGGCCCCTCAGGACTCCCATGCTTATTCAACACCCCCTCCACCCCTGCCATTCCCTGTCCATTGACTGCCCCCCCCCCCCCGGGCTCCTCTTCCCCTTATCCAACCCTCCAGTCCCGGCCCCAGCCCCCTTACCACGCCGCTCAAAGCAGCATGTCTAGCGGCAGCCGCCCAGCCAGAGCCAGACATGCTGATTGACAGGAGCTTAGCACCCTGCCCTCTCCCCCAGAGCACTGCTTGTGCAGCGCTAAGGCTCCAGGGGAAGGGGGGGGGGGCAGAGGCAGCCTCCCCAGACTGGAGCTCAGGAGCTGAGCGAGATGTAGCCTGCAGGTCATAGTTTGTTCACCCGACCTAGATCATGGTATAGGAAGTTAATTGCTCAGATGAGCAGCTCATTTACAGGCAGTGAGTGGGATTATGGGGAACAGCTATCACAAAATACTCTCTATTATTTCGGGGACTGTCTGTATTTTCTTGGGAGGCAGGCACACATATTCTAATGCATAGTTCCACCAGGTGGAAAGCAACTTCCTTTCCGGACAATTCAGATTCTCTAGTTTGGATATTCTTAGCACAGTACCAGTGCTTAAGCTATTTGGGAAATCCAGGGTTGTACTGTATTGAAGTGGTGCCAATTAAAATCCTTTGTGAGGCTCCTTCAGAATGTTCCTTGAGAGATCGAGATAAAAAGCTACAGCCCCACATACCTAAATTTTGGAGTAGGTCTACACTACGGGGGAGGGGGGGAGGGGAGGGGAGGTCAATTTAAACTAGCTTAGATCTCACCACGGACTCCACCCTATGCGGTCGACGGGAGACACACTCCTGTCAACTCCCCTTACTCTTCTTGTTCCAGTGGAGTACCGGAGTAAATGGGAGAGTGATCTGCAGTCAATTTAGCAGGTCTTCGCTAGACCTGCTAAATTGACCCCCGGTGGATCAATCGATCACCACAGCATCGATCCACCCTTAATGTCAAACAGTCTCCAGTGCAAAGCCTCTTAACAGACTTTTAGTCTTTCTCCCCTCAAGGAGCTTCAAAGTATGTTAGGGGTTGAGGTAAATCTACAAAGGCCTTTGTCCATTCTATGCTTGGCTCTAGCCGAGATTTAGCCAAGCCTTTTTGACATGGTCTGCACAGTGGCTTCTGAGGCCCTGCATTGCCAATGGCTCAGGGCTGCTCTCATTAGATGTGTTGCCCGCCCAGTTAGGTTTAATTCTCAGCCAACATTCCATTATTTTTGCTTTGTCATGGGCTGGTCTTTGTCCCTGTTAATTACTAGCAGAAGGGCAGCAAGTGGAAGCAGGAGATTGAACTCTTTGGCCTGGTTGACATGCTGAAGACTGCACAAATAAAAATAGACACTGAGGTGCTGAGTCTGCTTGAGGGTCACTGCAAAGTCACATGAAATTCCAGCCAGTGATCTCAGACCTTCACAAGCATCAAATTCACAAAATATAGCCAGTATTCAGCTCTCAAGACTGTTCTCACACAGCACACTGTTAGAGGATAACCTGATCCAAAATGGCTAACACCTGCAGTCGTCCTCAGGCAGTGCTCCGAATTTATGGGCTTAATTCTGTAGTGTTGAGCAGGTTCTACTTGTGCTGATTTCACTGAGGACACCAGCAGTTTTTACCACCCTATAGTATTGAGCTCTAAGTCCACAGAAGTTTTGACTTGAGCAGGGACTACAGGATTTGGCCCAAAGGATGTAGCACATTGTATACCCAGACATGTCTGTACACTCCATCAAAATCACATTCCAGGCCCTACAGAGCTTCAACCAGCCAAACAGTAAAACAGTGTTTCCACAAATGGCTGCTGCTTTTAGTGTTTTAAAATAAAAAGGTTAAGAAGAACTCTGAATTAAAAGTTTTATTCATTCAACATCTCACATTACAAATATTTAAAAATTATATGCATACTGGTATAAATAGTCATTTGCAAACTATTTAATAACATTAATTTTCCACTAGCACTTCAACAAATGAACTCTTTAAAAAAGTAACTTGTGTTATATAACTTAGAGAAGAACATACAAAAATATGAACTTAAATGTGAAAATTACTTTAATAAAAAATGAATTACCCTTATTTAAAATGCTATAATAAATACTACAACCTCCCCATACACAGTAAAAACTATATGGAAATTCAGCCAAGTAGTACAATTAACTGACATACTTAAATAACTTTTCCTTCTGATAATATGAGCAATACATTGGGGGGAAAACATATTAGGGATTAGTAAAAACTAGACACCCACTTGCTAAAAGTTTCACGTCCAAAAAATATAACAAAAAAATCTGATGAAAATTATAAAAACTAATTATACTTTAAAATTTAAAAATATAAAAAATAAAACAGTTGAATACAATATTGTCCCAATTCTTACAATGCTATCAATCACAGTAGCTTTAAAATAAGATAATAAAATAAAGCAAATGACCAAACCTCTTTTATTCCTTTTTTTAAAAATAATCTCAAATTTACATTAGTAGAAAGATTGATTTCTGATTCTTTTCTTTAGAAACACCAGCAAGAAAGAGGATTTACTAGAACAGTAGAAAATGACATTTTAAAATGTCTGCAATTAAAAACAAAGAATTACACTGCAAAGATCTTCCAGAAGTCTGAAATAAGTATTGCACATAACTTGAAGTTAACTTGCCACAATTCATCACATTCAAGTTTTAAATCACCTTTTAACAGAAGGTTTTAACTCTTCAAAAACAAAAGGGGTGAATTATCAAGTCTTTCCAACAGCATCCTTATAAAACGTTAGATTCATTCACTGCAAGTTTTAAATTTGCATTCTGCAGAGGTCTGTGTATGGAGAAGTATATACTATACCAAAAGCACGGGGCAGTGGGGGTCCTTTACATATAAAGTAATCAGAAACACTTTATTTTACACTGCAAAAATAACCATGTAATTACTCTGTAACTACATTGTAAATACATGGCCGGTGCCATGCTAGCGTGATAGAACTACAGGCTTAACCCTTTTGCAAACTGATGTGATACCCTAAGATTTGTAAACTAATTGCATGTTAATTATGTTTGGAGTGACATGGTAACTCCAACTACAAATCCCATGTAATCGGAAGGAGATGTAATCACTATCTAAGTACAGAGTAATATATGTAATTGTTTATGCCCTGTAAATTGAAGTGTAACCAAATAATCTGTAAACACGCTTGTCACACAATCACAAGTGAATATTAGTAGAATAACAATTTCTTACATTAGTCATGCATACTAACATTACATGCCTGCCACATAGCAGGCTTGCTTTTATTTCTTTAAATATAATTTAAAAGAGCAGACACCTTTCTGCATCAAACACCTAACATCAATTTGTTATTAATATTAAAAATGGCTAAACATTCACCAAAAACATCTGCATTTGTGTATAATTTTTAAAAACTTAGTAAGACGCGGTAGACAATTTTGATGTTACTTTACTTTTAAATTTCTACACTACATTTATGCATTTAATTTTTGAGGGTCTAAAGACTGTCATTTGTCACTTTCATGCTTTTTTTCTTCTTTAATTCTCAACTTTACATATACTATTTCTTAAATTATATGTACACCAAATACATGGTGCTGGGCTAAGATGTTTAAGCAACATGCTTTCTTTTCTCTGCAGATTCTAAAATAGCATTGCCAGTGCACAACATCCATAATTCAAAATGTATGCAGAGCACTGAAATGTATAAAAAGCAGAATATAAGAAAATAAAATTTATTAAAATTATTTATATTAAAAAATGAAGTATATGAAGATCTCTCAGTAATAAAAGTACAAAAAGCTACTCTTTGCAATATGAAAAATTGAGGTATTGCATAAAGAGATATCCCGTCAGTGAAAAGTGTGCCTAAAAATGCTCACTGTTGGAAAAACAAGATATACAAAAGTAGTGCATAACAAATATACATTATGTGCATGACAAAATAAGTTAGCTACAAAAACACTGTACCGAAATTCAGCAGGTCATGTACAAAGGGAAAATTATTATTCAAAGCTAGTTCTCAAACAGTGTTATTTCTTGTAATGGTAACCCATCTCACCTGTTTACTGGGTCGGATCGGCACAATAGCACACCCCAAGCCATCTAACAAGCATTAAAAAAATTAAAAGGAACATTCCAACTATAATTATGGACTTCAGAGAAAAAAAAGTCCCTGACAATCTACACAAGAGCACTCTCCATTTGCATTACTGTTGTCAATATTTTCAGGGATTTCATTAAAAGCAGCTCCCTTTCTTTACTTGACTAGTAGACAGCAAATGTCTCCATTTTGACCTTTGGAACTTAAGGTATAGTTCATTAAAGCCTGTATTGAAAATAAAAACTGCTTCTCTTAAAGATAATCTTGAGGGCTAGGGGGGTCACAGAGTAGATGTTTTCTGCAGCGCTGAGGCAAATCTTTGGTTTGAGAGACTCTAGCATGGTACCATGCCAGTCAGACAGTTTAGAAGATTGCCATTGGATTGGTTTGTTTTGCACACTGCTACACAATCACTTTAAAAGTTGACCAGGGCATTAGTTAAAATCAAGTTTGGAAGTTGATGCCCCTCTGGGGCATCAAGAGACTATTTCAAACAAAACCCCCACCTCACCCCTAAGCATTCAGTTATCTACCATGTATTGTGTTAATGCTTCTCAAGCTGGAGTTTATTTATAATAAAGCATGCATTAACTTAGCAAAGTTGGCACTTCAGTCTCCTGTAATTCTTTATTTCCCCATGCTAAGTTCTGAAGAAAAGGATTCTTAGTTAGGATTCTCTCTACAAGAAGAAGAAGATAGGCATATGCCTCTTTGCACAAATTTACAAACTTCTTAGTTCAGCAAACAGTGCAAAACAGACTTAGAGACTACTTAGCTTTGTCCTATTTATGCTTTCTACCTTATAGCTAAGAGAGAGGATATTAAAACTGACTTTACATCCAAGAGTAAAACCAATTAGCAGCCAATTTTTAGTCTGTGATACAGTGGAATAGCAGAACTTAGATAAAATCAGTGATATCCTTGAGGTATCTTATTTTTCATGTCAAAATGGAGAGCAAAGGCTGACCCCTGATGAACGTTAGTATATTAGGATATAGAGTTATATATAACCATCAAAAATAAAATCTATACATTTGTCCTTCAGGAGAGGAAATGCCAGTTTACTAGTTGTTATTATTCTAGCTTTGGTAGGATTTCTAGGGCAGTAACCAGAAAATTGAGTTCTCTCTCTTTTTAATGAAAAGTAATAAGTGCACTCCCCCCCCACACCCGCCCACTCAGTAGTAATTTTACCCAACTTTCATATTTGGGTACCTTTAAAAGGTATTTGTTTTGATAAAATATACTAAGCTCTGCCTATCTGATTAGTACTTTGGATGTGGCTGGAAGTCAGAGACATGGTGAGATATATCCTGTGCTAAAAATTCAACCTCAAAACCCTTAACAGAAGTAAAAATAATTATTATAATGCTGCTTCAACCTTGCTCATGCATTTTTGTTGCTTTAAACATGCTCTTTCCTAGGCAGTTGCTAACTTCTCCATTGCTGTAAAATTTAACAGTAAGAAAAGGCAAAAAAACAAAAACAAAACAGGCTTCCCTTGGCGGGGCAAAGGAGGGGAGTGTCAGAACAGACTGATAGTGTTATTGTTGCATGGTTATTTTAATAAAAGTATTCTTATGTTTTTTATTAACAATAATTTAATTAAAAAAACAAAATACTCTATTATTTCATTTCTCTTTTCTTAACATTTTTCCTCTCTCCTCTATGAAAATGTTGCATGAAGTAAGTGTTCTCTTGATATCAAAGACAAGAGGATGTAACTTACATGCAACATGTTATCAATACGAAAAGGAGTTCCCAATACAGTTTTCAATGACAAGATTCTACAAAATACCCATATTATAGGTCATTCTTTCATTATACTATTGTTAAATTACAGACTACTACAAAAGGACATGCTATCTTGAATAAGGGGGATGGTGGGGAGGGGATCAGGATAACAGAAGAGTGCACTTATTTTGAGGCCTGCATTTGAGCACTGCAGTAATCTTTTAATTCCAGCGGAATGAAATATGTCTTGGGCGATCTCCTCCCTCCTTCACCAGGGGCTTGTGGAATTCCCTGCCAGCGCGTGAATGGATAGCAGCCCAGCAATATTCACAGTAATACTGCAGACAGGTAACATTAGCACAGAAAAACGGAGCAAATTTTCCACCACAACGGGCCCCCTGACATTCATCACACAGCTGATCATCCAAGACATATGGCTTAACTTCCACCTGCATTCAAAAAAAAAACCAAGAAAGTTTACAATACTTAGTAACTGTGCAGGTGATACTCTCAATGTATGCTATTATCTATATTGTGGCAGGACCCAGATGCCCTAATCAGGGTTTTATGGTGGTAGGTATTGCACGCGCGCACACACACACACACACACACACACACACATCCTTTCCCTTCTCGTTGTAGGCATCAAAGACTGACAAAAAAATAAATATAGGTTCTTTCAGTTTTGTTTGTTGAAAGAACAATCCTGCCCCCCTTTTACATTTGTTCAGGATTCAGTAGTTTGTGCTTTTTTGTTTTTGATTGAGAGTCAGTTTAAGAAAGGAACTAGCTGCTGAAAATCAGTGTTGTACAAGCAGTTGTCAGCACAAGGGTGAATCAACTTGTTTTGTTCCAGAACTTGTGTGACCAGTTTCATATTAAAATCAGAGGAGGATGCTGGGGATTTATTTTAAATAGAGTTACAGGCATTACTGTTCACAAAATTCCCTTTCAGCCAGCAATGTAAATTATTTACACAACATTAAAATAGCAGATTAAGCACTCAAACATTTGAAAAGTCCATATTTCCACTTATTTGCAAATTTCATTCACACCTTTAACAACAAATGCTACATTTAGTTTGTTTCATCTTCCTCTGACATTTCAACTTAGTCCAGTCAACAGTAGGAGATGCAACTGATCTACTTGTTTACTATTAGTAAGACTAGAACAGGATAGATTACACAATACAAGTCTACAACTGACATTGAGGATAAGATTCCGAGCAGTAATCAAGCCCCTATGTGCCACTCTGGCACAGGAGAAAAGCCAGAAAGCACACAGATCTTCCTACCTAAGGATTCTCTTGGTATGAAAGAGATCTGACTACTGTGCACATAGTTCCCATGCCAATCCCTATATAGGAAACAAGGGATAGGGAAAGGAGCATGGTCAGAGCATGCTACACTCTTGCAATTCCCAGCTAAAGACGACCCACTGGGGACCCACCAGCTGGCATATTTTGCAGTAGCATAGAGAGGCAGCTCTAAAGTACCCTAGAGACTGGGCCAAGATAGAATTCAGATTCAGGGAGCTGCATCCAGCTCTATTGTGGTTCCTCCTCTCACCTGCATCCAGAGGAAGCCAGTCACCACTGAGAATTTAATCTAACCAGTCAGAAGAACTGCCGGTCTCATTTTGAGACAGTGGTACAAGTGAGCACAGAGCCAACAAGCTCCCTTTTGAAGATATGAAGGGAGGCTGTGAACTGATGTCAACTATCTGCTTGCCACCCTCATTGTTAAACACAGAAAGCTGGGGAAGAAAATCCTATTGAGACTCTGTAGCTTCCTTTTTCTTAAGTGAAGGAGTAATGGGGAGAACCTTTCCACGTTCCAAGAGAAGGTCATAAATACGTATTCAGTACTGTATATCTGGAAGAATATGAATGTTTTGATGTCAAGTATCAGAGGGGTAGCCGTGTTAGTCTGGATCTGCAAAAGTGACAGAATCCTGTGGCACCTTATAGACTAACAGATGTATATTGGAGCATAAGCTTTCATGAGTGAATACCCGCTTCGTCAGATGCTGATCTCTGAAGTCTAGCAGTGCTTATTTTATTTAGAACAAAAATATTCAGTATTTATTTACTGTTGGCAAATTCAAAGTGTTCTAATGAATCCTCCCAGCATCCCATTTCTTTTTAATCGCAAATGGCGAAACCGAGGTGATAGACCTGATTGTACAATCCTTACTCGTAATAGCAAGGACTTACTTACATGAACAGCCCCGCTGGCTTCAGTGGGACTATTCACCCATATGCTCACTTATGCAAGCAGAGGCTGCACAACTGGGCCTCAAGTGATTTGTTCAAAACCACAGAAGGAATCCATATCAGAGCTAAGATTAGGACAAAGGAGTTCCTGATTCCCACTGCCATGCTCAAATCACTGAAGGACTACCTGGCGGTAATGACCTGAAAGTCTGTTTCATTTATATCCTAAAACACTGAAGCCTTTCACATGGCCAAACTGTGTTTCTCACATGTGAAGCAGAGACAACAGGCAGCGGTGCACACAGTATTGATATATACCTGAAATTAGTGTGCTAGTTGTAAGTGCGAGGACAACTGTGTTCCTTCTTTCATTGTCTCTTCTTTAAAAAGTTAACTTGACATTACAAAATACTGAAAACTGCTAAGGCAGGTGGGGAAGCTATACCAGAATGTTATGGAGCTATACCAGAATATTTACTGTATGCTGTACAATGCACTCTTGTGATGCTCTTTTGGGAAAATTCCCAAAATTTCCTGCCTCAGCAATCAGCTAAGGGGTCAGGAAGGGATTTTTCTCCCTTCACTGTATTTTTGCTGTTGTTGGGTGGGGTGATATTTTTTTGGTTCTCCTTCCTCTGAAGCATCAGAGATGGTCACCATTGGAGATGGGACACTGAATGGGGTAGGCCAGTGCTCTGAGGTGGCACAGAGCTCTCTCTCTCAGGTTCTAGCACATACAAGAGAGAGACTGCTCAGTGCCACCTCAGAGTAGCAGGTTCTAGCTCAGATGTTCAAGATCTAACCAATTGCCACGTGTGGGGTCAGGAAGGAATTTCCCCCGTATCAGATTAAAAGTGACCTTAGAGGGATTTTGCCTTCCCCCAACATGTGGGTCACTACCAGGATTATGTGTCTATATGCCACTTAATTCCCCAACATTGCAGGGGCCTCTGGCATTGGTGCACCTCAGACCCTCCTAGTCTCTATCAGTCTAGTTTCCTGTGGGCTGTAACACTTTGGTCTAATTTCAGTTTCTGAGTTTAGTGTGCAGGTGCGGGGTGGTTTTATACAGGAGGTCAGACTCCTAGATGCTCTGGTGGTCCCTTTTGACCTCTATGACTATTTACATACACAAACACCCCCCCCCACCAACAGATTCTGCCTTTCCTGTATGCTGGTGCACAGTGGAGGTGAGGAAAGAGCACAAACTGCTCCCTCTTTCTAGAATGCTTCCGTCATCCCTCTGCCTCAGCCTTCAGAGTCAGACAGCCTCACAGTGGGAGTGTTCTATACCACTGTGAAGGGGTATAGCACTGGCACAATCCCCCTACGTACCAGGGAGTTCAGTGCACCATGGGCTGCAACTGCTCCTTTTCCTGGGCTGGGCTTATATAGCGCAATCTAAATCTAAGCATGCAGTAAGTCTGTGTGTAACATTTATAGTCTTCACAATTAAACACTGATATATACATGGAAACAAGACATTTCTAGAGAAGACACTGAACAAACAAAATGTGCCTTAACCCTTACCCGTTTATCTATCTCTCCATGCTGCAGCTGAACGAAGCGGGCACTGATAGCAGCTATGTAACTTTGTTGATTAGAAAACGCAACCCGCCCAGCTCCTTTGGGGTATTTCAGCTCAGGATCTGTGTCAATTCCAGCATAGCATACTCCTCCATACAGCCGGTCCATTATCATTGCAAGCTCCACTAAAGCAGAAAACACATACCGTTAGCTAGATCTTTATTTTCTAAATCCCCTTTATACCCTTAAGCACTGGATATGTATGTTTATTTGTACTCCTGTCTCTAGCTACAGTTACATAGCATCAGCAATACTTAAATTTTTCAAACACTAATATTTGTTTATACGTTATATACGTATGCTTTTCCCCTGAGATGTGCTGCTGAAACAACTTGTGTTCCCCCAAAGCAGTAAGGCTGATTGTACCACATGCCAGAATTAACATGCCAAAGGCTGCACACATGTACTATACCTGCTCGTAATGGCCGAGGAACACCTCCAACAAAAATAGTTTTTCGTGGATCAAGAGGCTGCGAACCATCCATCACAAAGTCACTATCACTGAGATTCCAAGGCCTGATCTGAACCTATGGCCAGAAAACAAACTTTTTTACGATTCCTAATTCAGATTAAGAGTTGAGGTAAGTATTTTAGCAATATCAACTGTCGGTTACAATGTAACCTCCCTGATAGTAAAAACTTTAAAATGTATCAATGACTACGAACTCACTTTCAAACTGTACATCAATTACCAAATAGGTGTTCATGCATATGCTCTATTAATGGTCACCTAAGCAGATCAGATTTCACCTTGGTATTTAACTGGTATGAGGTATAAAAGTTTTTCCTATTAATGTGGTGCATTATCACAATCCATTCGTGCTATATGAACTTTATAAATACACATTTATCCATGATATTTGTATTGTTCTGACAGAGTAAGCAGTACTATAGACATTAGGCTAATCACTATCTCAATAATACAGGTTCCAGCATGCAAGGCTATACATAGTTTATTTACTAAGCAACAATGGCTGCCAACAGAGGGTCTCTGAAATGAGTGGGAGTCACTATGCTTTGGATCAGGCCCATAGTCACTGCAGTACCAGTACATAATGCATAACCATACCATCCTCTTTGGACACTAATCTGTTTAGCTGAAGTCTGCAAATATGCATGACATTGGCAGAGCACAATCTATAGCCTTATTTTATACCAACTCTAAAGTACTAGAAAATGTTACCTACCGGTTTGTCTTTGATAGTGGGGCTGGAGACACAAAGATAGAGTTTTCCATCCTCTTCAATACATGCATCAATCAGAGCCTGTACAGAGCTTTCGTCTTGGAACAGCAAGAACGCATATCCTAAGGAAGAGAATAAGATGACTTGCAAAATTTCTGATGAGATTCTCAGAGATTTTGTTTTATAATATTTAGTGTCATCATTTTGGGCCAGACTATGCGCTGATCCCACATGGTTACTCAGCAAAATAAGAGTGATTAACAGTAAGACACCGCCCTAACACATACAAACGCTCCCTGTGCAGCTTCCCAGCATGCCTCCAAAAGCAGGAGGGAAAACAAGAGCTATGTGCTCAGTACTCTCTCCTCCCTATCCCTGTCACACTAGTTGGGAGAAAGCAAACAAAGAGGTGGAAACAGCTAGAGCCTTGGCTCTATCCTGCCAGCACAAGTGAGTTGTGAATGTGACGTACAATTTCTTCGGCTTAGCTCTGCATTCCCCTTACACAGTGCTAGGCTTTAACATTTTGCATATGATGTATTAAATAAGAGGTCAGGCAGAGTAAAGAATAGAGAAATGAGAGGAAGGAGGCATAGAAAAAGAAAGGGGAGTCAGACAAGAAGTGAAGTAAAAGTAATTATTTTAATGTGTACTATCATGCACTGCTCTGCAGTCCACCTACTTGCAATGTCCTGCAGGATTTGAATTACTTCATGATTTATGGGGATATTTTCAGCATGGTATGGGGGGGGGGGGGGGACAGTGAACATGAAGATCTTTTACATAATGAAAATGTAATTTCAAATCCTTACACTGAAAAATACAGTCACCGGTTCTGCAATGGTTCTTAAAATATTATAACAACATCGTAATGGTTACCTTTAGGGGGAAAATAGGATTTGCTTTCTGCTTTGTGCGGCCAATCCACAATCAAAGGACCAAAGCGACGAAAGCTAGCTGTGATCTCATCTGAGGGATGAGGAACAGAGGGATAAAAAGGAGCATGAGAATAAAAGTTAAAACCCGCTGAACATAAAACCCTGGAAAATCTTGATTTCAGGTCATTGGTAATATTTTTTCCTAATCTATAAACAAATATCAAACCGCTAATGTTTACTGAGGGAAGGGGAATCTTCATGACAAGTCAGAACATACATTAAATAGTGAGGAAAAACAGTTCAAAGATCAAGGTTTTATCTCTTTATTAATGGTTGCAAATAAAGGCTTGCAGCCCACTAAGTCACAAGAATGAAATCAATGAATCTAAATAGTTACTATATCTTAGCTTTAGGCATTCTCCCACATAAAGAGTTCAGAGTCTGAATCCTTGACTGACTGCTTAGCAGTAAGTTCTGCCAATCTGTCGTGCAATCACAAACGGCTTGGAGAAAAGGAAAGGGAGTATCACAAGGCCCAGTCAAGCCTGTTCAGATCACATGCTTGTGCCACATCTATCCGCATTATCTGAGTTTGACCTCAGACTAACTTACAGTACTGCTTGCAGAATGCAGTTATGTAATAGCTATAGGAAAAAATGCAGAGAACACATACAGCAGTGTAACAGGAAGCAATTGCAGCACCCATTTAAAATCCTCCTTCCACTTCATTATTCTGCTAAGATAATGTATATTTGCTAGTCCTGTAAAAATGTTCCACTAATTATGGCATTGTTCTTTTTGAGCTTGGATAATTTTCTCCCCTCAGTAGAATGGTTGCTAGTAGTAAGAAGCTTCTGAACAAGAAACGCCCGTTTACAAAGCTCTAGTAGGGATACAATTTCCTATTACTGAAGAGGCATCTGCAAGTTTTAATTAGACCATGTTAGCACCTACATGCTACCATATATTAAAAATCCCTAGACAAATGTTTTCCCAGTGTTTTCGTCATTCATCCCTTCTTCACACTAAGTCATTTTTTCCATAGAAATTACAAGGTAACTGTCATAAGTATGAAGTACCTTAGAATTACTGTTTTACCTGTGAAGGGTTAACCTGAAACAGGAGAGGGGATGACATATTGGAGCTGCTAATACCCGGTAGACAAAGGGGTTACTTTCACTTTTGTTCCCAGGCTTTTTTTGTTCTCTCCGCGGCTGTTCGGAGTCTGTCTGCGTTCCCTGGCTATGGGGAGGAATCACATCTACGTTTCTATTAAGCCAAAAGCCCAGCAGTAAGTGTATTCTTGAATTGTATCACTTGGTAATTGATCCACGGTGTCCTTAGACTGTTAAGTTTAGCAGAGAGAGAAATTCCAAGGGAGGGGACTCAATGAGGGCTGGGTGATGCTAGGAAGCTTAGTATCTATTGATTCCTGTATAAGAAGTTTATGCTTTTCTCTTTTTCTTTTATTAAAATCTTTCTTGTAAGAACTGTCTGTTTATTTCCATTGGAGTGATCCTGGTTTGGATCAGGCACGTCTCACAGCTAGTGAGGGTTTGTGGTCGTTGTTCTTGAATCTCTCCCAGGTGTGTGTGTGTTACTATCAGGGTTTCAATTTGCCCTACCCCATGGTTTTGGGGACTCAGATTGGTGGTGGCTGCGTTTTCCAAGCCCCAACTGGAGAAGTTTGGGTTTGGGGGGAAAAGATAAGAGAGAGTTCTTGTGACCGCTGGACTGATTTCCATCAGCTATTTTTATTCTATTATGTATTATATATTTATAATTTGTGCAGGCAGTTATCTCTCCCCCTCCCCCCATCTTAAATTGTTAAAAACCTAGAAAAGTGTCACCAATTTTGTGCTTTTCAATCTGGCCAACAAACGTTTTTGGGTTTTTTTTGTTTTTTTTAAAATGATACTTCAGTGGAACAAAAGTTGACAAACTCAGGTATTGATAGTTTTCTTTGTGCCCGAGAGTCATCAGGAATGTATACTGCGATGGAAATGTGTCAGGGTTAAATGCTGATGTAGCTGGACTCACCACTTTGCAACTTTGTAGGCATACTTAAAATTGGTCTCTGTTTTGGACAGCACTTAAACATGTGCCTAATTTTAAAGTATATTCTTAAGTGTTCTCCTGAATTATGATCAGAGGGACTTTAACATTTTTTAGTGGTGAGGTGGATTTAAGTTATAGCTATATGGATTGTGATCCTTATTCTAGTTCATTTTCTGGGGATTGATGGGGGAGAGAGGACACAACACAGAATATGTCTTGAGGGAATGCATTTATCCTTTCAGCATAGGTTGAACAAAGGCAACACAACTATGGTAAGTCTAGTCCTTCACAAAATGAATTGTTCACATGCCCACCTGTTTCATAAGATCAAAAAAATAATTAATATTTTTAAAAAGCCAGTACCTGGGAATAAAGAACATTCCTCAATAATGTTCTATTGTAAATGTTATGTTAAATTTTACCATTTAATTGTTAAAAGCATATACCATGGTAACCATGGTGAAAGTAGCTTGTGTTTGACAGGGATGTTAGGCCGTCATATCACAGTGATTTGCAGTGCAACATATTACAGGCTTTTTGACTGAAATGCAACGTCTAGATTAAAATAATGTTGTGGTTAAGAAAAATCCACAGAATATTAACTTTCTGGATTGCCTCTGCGACTGCGCTCTAACTACATCATGAGAAACAGGGTTCCATTGTCACAGAGGGCTCTGCAACACTAAGGCTATGACTACATTAGTGAACTTACAGCTGTGCCACTAAGGTCTCTTGTACAGCCAGCCGCTCTAGGTGGATAGGAAAGTGTTCTCTGATAATTCACTCCCAACAAGCGGCAGTAGATATGTTGGCGGGAGTTTCTCCCACTGACATAGGACTGTGCACATTACCACTCATGCTGGTGTAACTTATGTTGCTCAGGAGGGTGATTTTTTCACACCCCTGAGCGACACAAGTTTTGCAGATATAAGTAGTAGTGTGGACATGGCCTTAGTGCTGCTGCATATCATGGGTGTTCCTTTACACAAACACTGTATTGTCCTTCAACCCCAATATTCATGTTGAATTCACCAACCATTCTTGGCTTCTCACCAAAATTAAGTGCCTCTGCATTGATTCCTGACTCAGTTCTTACTATCCACTGGGGTGGCAGGTTATCACTGAACATAACCACTGTCAAAAGCTGCCACTGAGTAGAGTGACACTTTACATAAGGAGCTGAATGAAGAGCCAAAACTAGCTGGGACTGTACAAACCTAACAGAACTACTGAGAATATTACTCCTACTCTTAAGTTTCTGAAGCTCATTAGAAGAATATTTTAAAATGAGTGAGGGTTTCATGAGGGAGAGGGATAACTTAATTCCTTATCTTCCAGCTGTATTTCAGTTTGAAACATGATCCAAGTGATTTAATATTCAAACATCAATTCAGTGTTGGATTTTTTCACATTTAAAAAAATATATATCTCCCAAAGCAACAGATAAGTTGAGTGGACTTATAAGATCTAAGGTTTTACATAGTTTTGTTTTTGAGTTCAATTATGTAACAAAAAAAATCTACTTTTCTAAATTGCACTTTCACAATAAAGAGATTGCACTACAGTACTTGTATAAGGTGAACTGAAAAATACTATTTCTTTGGTTTTTTAGTGCAAATATTTGTAATAAAAATATAAAGTTAGCACTACACACTTTGTATTCTGTGTTGTAATTAAAATCAATATATTTGAAAATGTAGAAAAATATCCAAAACTATTTAATACATTTCAAGTTGTATTCTAATATTGTCTAACAGTACGATTAAAACTGCGATTAATCACAATTAATATCTTGAGTGAATCATATGAGTTAACTGCAATTAATCTATAGCCCTAATAGAAACTAATTTATTTCTGTCAAAGATTTGTATTTTGCCAGTGTTGAAAGATTTTGATCTAGATTAGATACAACAGCCGTAAGCATTTGAGGCACTGCATCCATCTGTCAAGACCACAGCTGCTGACCAAAGAATATTTCTATGATAATCTCATAAACATGAAGGTCTTAGCATGGCCATCTCCCTAAAACAGATCTGCCCGTTTTTATGGGCTAGGTCTGGGCTATATACACAACTAAAAGGAGGGGCTGGCAAAAGAACAGAATTATCACATAAATGTTACAGCACATTAAGTCCTCATTCTCAAACTCATAACCAAAGTACTATTCCTTGTTAAAGAGCTCATATTTTTATCTTTCAGTAGCAAAGCAGTTGTAGAGACAGGGCTAAGAGGAACAGCAAGTGTTCAGTCCCGCTCAGGATCTGGCTAACAATTTGTAAAATAAAAATAAAAATCTCCTATTATAATTATTCTTTAACTTGTTAACAACATGGTCCACTCTACAGTTTATCATTAAGTCAACATGGGTTGCTCTGACTGATCTTGTTTCTGAAAATACCTTCATCAATATCTGGTGGCAGTCCACCTACGAACACCTTGCGGGAATACCGTTCCACTCTTTCTCCATTTTGGTGAGAGAAGCAGTGTGGTGATCCTAAGCCACTATGAAGAGTCTGATCCCCACGTCCATCATCCAAGAACCCGTCTTCCATTGGAAACAGTGAAGACTGACCTAAAAAAAAAAAAAAAAGAAGGGAAAAAACCCCCCATACTAATAGGACAAAGAACATACTATTTAAATATTGAAGAAATAATGTTCTATATTAGCTGTACAGCGTCTTATACTCTTCCCCTTTATTGAGCAATGGGAAGACTAAACATGATCATTTTGATATTCAGCTTATTTCACTTAACCTTACCATTATTAGTTCTACAACAATCCGATCACCTTGTTAATGACACAGGTACAGAAAGAGGCAGTATCTTTTATTATAGAAAAATTGTAACAAACCAGCATCTAAAGGGACCTGAATATCCACAATGTTTTCATAGCTATAACTCATTTTAGCTCATTTTCGAGAAGTTTTGCAATGGCTATTGCCTAATTCTGCTGCCTGTTTTTTATGTAAGTCATATTTTTAAAAGACTTGCCACAGAAAGAAACATTATATAACCATAATAATTAGTTTGTAGGGGCTATCCGTGTGAGTGTCCGAGAGAGAGCGAGATATAATTTCTCAAATAACTTCGTACATGTCTGAGGTAATTTCACAACACAAACAAATAAAGGATTCCCACACCAGCTAACTACATTAACCTTTTAGGTCACTCGATATCAAAATACTTAAATCACAAACAGTACACTTGTAGATAACAAGAACACTTTGATAAAAGCAGTAAGATCCACTGTAATTTCCTGTGAATGACCATTGAAGGCTCATTTAAGCAACATGTCATTCTTGGAGCAGATCAACTTAACTGAGATATTATACAAGATGACTTGTTCAGTAACTCGTTTTCTAACATGTTGCAAGCATTCTTCCTCTATTGGAAGAGGAAGTCACATGTCCTTTTGATGTACCCCTTTTTGAGCATATTCCTTTAGTAAAGATCTTTGACTTACAAATGCAGTTGTATAACAAAATACATATGAATGCACACAAAATGATCCCTGCAATGATATTACTCCTTATTATAACATACAATAGTCATAACATATGTTGGCCAGTCCTCTACTAACACACACATTGGAAAAGCAAATACATGTGAGGTATGTTAAGGCTTCTAGAATAATTTTTCATTTGCTTATAGTTTGCTATATGGGGTTGATATTTCAGAATTCACTAAAATCTATAAAAATGGTTATCAGTGGGGTTAATTTATCTTTTGTTATCCTCATTTGGAATGTCAAATAGGTTACATACATTTACTTGATTTTACATTAAATCAAATTATTAGAGATTGCAGATTTGACCACCTCCAAAATTCAGACATTTTCTATGCAAAGTCAAAGTCTAAAAGAGATCATACTTCCATTTTCTTCCTTAACGTACAGAATTAATACATTCCGAAAATTAAAGACCTCAATGCTGGCAAAGTCTTAGTTTCAATATTCAACAATCTATTTTTTTAAATGTCTAACTCAAGGAACCCTTTGAAAATGGACAAAATGGAATCACACCCACTTTTATGATTAAGTTTCTACCATTATAGCTTTCAAGGCTTTACAGTGGTTTTGTCCTTATCTGGTGCATTATCCATTTTCATTTGTCTTGTCTATTAAGACCCAAATCCTGTAGACAATTTTGCATATTAGTAACTTTGAATATCTAGGTAGTCACAATTAACACACCTGAACACCAATATGCATAAATTTACTCAGTATGCATGTTTGCAGAAACTGGGTTTTCGACTATAAACCCAATGGGACAGAGCCCATATTTAGGGCCCAACACAACTGTCAGCACTCAAATACACGTAATAGTAGGAATCACTTCTACAGAGTTGTCATTCATAAACACAGGAGGAAAACAACATTTTAGCTCTCCCAAGTAGTAATTCATGTAGATGACATTTAGCTATAGGATTATGCTAATCTCAACCTAGATAGTTATATTCCGGGGATATATTTCATTCAGTTAAAATGTTTACCACAGCATGTAGACAAACTAATTAAGCTTGGTTAAAGTGGTGGTTTAAAATCGTATCTTTTTAGGTTGCTTTCTAGTAACAGTTTAGTGCTGTGTGTGCCATGAGACATTGTCAACATTAGAAAATTAAAGAGGAATATTGTTACCTCGCCTTCTCCCATATGTCCTTGCTGCATGTTAAATGAGAAAGAAAACAGCCTTTCAAACATTGTTATAAGGACCAAAGGATCTAGTTTCATCTCCTTTATACTAGCTCAATGGTTCTCAAGCCTTCCATACTGCAGACCACTTAAAATGGTGTCCACAAGATTATTGCCACCCACCCACCCCAAACCCACACCTTCCCTGCACCACTCTGTTGTTTGGTTACACAAATTAACATTACTATGCTTATCTCCTTTGCAGATGTAAAGAGACTTGCTTTTTAATACAATTCTTTTAGCTTCTGGATTACATCCTTATTTAGCAAGTGTGCTCTTTACTGCTCTCCCCGGATGTATGACTTTACTAGTAATGGATCACTCCTCACTGTACTAGGCACTAAAGTTACTTGACACTGATTCTGCCATGCTGTGTGCTACCTACCCCTATTTTAGTGCCTCCTGAATTTAATCATGTTAAATTTACACTTGATAAAGACAGAGGATAAAAAAATAAGAATTCAGGTATCTTTTTGTAAGTTAAAGTTGCCAAAAAGCCAGCACAAACCCTAAGAGTGTGTCATGCATCCAACAAAGTGGGCATTAGCCCACGAAAGCTTTTGCTTCAATACTTTAGTTAGTCTTTAAGGTGCCACAGGACTCTTTGTTACTTCTACAATTCCAGACTAACATGGCTACCTCTCTGATTCTTTTTTCCATGCAATGACCTTGCAAGCTGCTTTGCATACTGGACAGAGAGCTCAGAAGCTTTTGTGAATTTAAGACCCTAAAGTGTTTTCAAAGTGTGCCCTGTCTATAAAACCATAAAATCCTGTCATCTGTAAATCGCTAACAAAACCAAAACATACACAAACTCATTTATCTGCTGCACTGACTCCTAAAAACTAGCTATTCAACATAGCTGTAATTCCTGAGAAGGGACTATGTAACACAGAGATGCAAGTCAGCAGACTCCTTGCTGCTCCACCCCCTGTATCATTACAAGTCACGTTTTCTCAGCATTATCAGTATAAAAATGCAGCCAAGCAACTAGCTGTTGGCATTTCCAGTACAGAATACTGTTCAGCAGATTTTGAAACCCAACAGTATTTCTCAGACGCCCATCTCCTCCAAAATAAAAAAGGAAACAAGATCCATTCAAAATCCTACAGTATTATGCTTGGATTTTTTTAAAAAAAATAAATGGCAGTTTTCCTTGTAGTTTTCCATATTTATTTAATCTAATCCACTCTATTTTTGATATTTCAAAATATTCCTTAGGAGCCACAGATTTTATTTTATTTTGTAAAGATATCCCAATGAAATGCAGACACAAATCATGTCTGCCTGTTGGGCTCAGAGCCCATCACGCCCTACCATTTTGTGCACTTTTTTGGATGTTTGGGGAAGTGCTGTGCACTGGGGAGTCTGAAGAAATGCCTGATTAAAACTTACTAAAGCCTTATTTGGTGCATGACTTTCATTATTTGCTTTAGAGAAATCTGTAGTTTGTAACTGTACTAGTTAAGATTCAGCTCAAATAAAGCCTTCTTTAAGGAAACAGTTACCAGTGGTGCACACTGTCTCCTACCAGTGGAACTGTCTCCTCGTTTTTCGATAAAAAGATCTGTCTACATAGTTAGCACTAAAAAGTAAGACCACTTCAGCGTTACTTTGTACAGCTTCCTCTTCACTGATTATCATTAGTTTTTCTTGAATTCCTCTAAAATTTTAGTTAAAACATCAAGGGCTTGGCTCATACCCAAGAAAATTGAGTGAAGGCTGAAACTTCCTTAACTCACTTCATTTTGTCAAAAAATTCCAATATACTGTTATATTGCATGTAAGGTCACCCACTGCTCTAAGTAAGAGGGCCACAACATCTGTATCACCTAGACCAGTGGTCTCCAAACTTTTTATGTCACCATTACCTGTAATGTAATGTCTGCATCACCTGGGCCACAGTCAGGACTGCGAGATGTGGACTTGCTGGGGCTGGAGTGGAGCTGGGTAGTGTTCCCTCCCTGCCACCCTTGGGGCCTGGCCCAGGTTGGGAGTGGAGCCAGGGCTGCTGCCAGGACCGCGAGATGAGACCTAGACTAAAGATGGGGCGGGGCAGAGCTGGGTGGCACTCCCTCCTGGGATCATGAGATGGGGCCTCTGCTGGGGGTGGAGCTGAGAGCACAAGTGGAGCCATGGCTGGGGCCGGGAGCTACAAGCAGGCTGGGGCCACAGCTGGGAGCCAAGTCAGGTGGCGTTCCCTCCCTGCTCCCTGTAGGGGCTGGCCTGGGGCCTCGCTGCACCCCCCAGAATATTCCACCATGGCCCTCTGGAGAGCACACTACAGTCTGGGAACATTATAATATTTTTTTACTGTTAATATTAGCCCAGGAAAAATTTTCCCAAGAAAAGGGTGAGCAACTTAGTCCAAAACTAGTCATTTCTGTTCTTCTGCCCCCTCAATATTTCCATTCAATTTGAGTACAGTATGATTTTTACACTTCCGCATCTTCAAGGCACTCCTCAGTGAGTCCATTTAGATCCTTGCCTCCTCATATATCTCCCATCTCCACTCCCTCAAGCCCATGTGAGACTTATACTGGTTCCTCTTGTCTCTCCATGCCACCTGTCATAGCTAGTATAGTCGCCCATCTGTCAACATCTGTCAAGCTCCTTTCACCTTCTTTTAGAAGCTCCAAAAAGATGAGTATATAGTATTACATTAATGTGCTCAGCCCTGCGTAAGGCACAGATAGTCCTTGCCTCGGACATCTCCTAATCTTTGGTTTTGTGTGTCGGGTGAATGAGAAGGTCAGCAGCCTAGCACTGGGAGGCTGTTCCATGCAAAAGAGGCAACATGTAAGATAGCACAAAGATGGGAGTTGGACTGACACATAAGCTCCATTTAATATGCCAACCTCACTGATCACACACCACCTGTTTGCCTAACACTACATCTACACTAGGAAAACAAAATTTAGATTTTTATACCCGTCCTCTAACTCTAAATTAAAATCCTAATGTAGACAGGGCAACTGTACGTTAGCCAGTCAAAATAAACCCTGAGGGGGCAGCCTAAGGTTTACATGGATCAACACTCGTTTTTAAAAAATCACAACCGCCTTATCTACATTAGGATTTTAATAAATGTCAGCTGGCATGTTAAAAAAAGCCACTATCTTTTTTTTTTTTTGTAGCCAAGACCTAAACGACCCTTTTCTATCTTGTAGACTGTAGAGTACTGTACCCACATATGCCTTCAGTAAGGAAGCTCCTTAAGACATGAATTCTATTCTTTTGTACACCAACCAACATAAGGCACTTGCCACTTTCTACTATATATTGGTCCATAAATACACTTTCTTTTTTATTTTTCAGTTCTGACACTGAAATAAATCAGTTCATTGGTAAGTTTCTAGTTAATCTGAGGTCTTCAGACACTAAGATAATGCTGAGGCTGCAAATAAATGTTTATTTTAAAAATAAAAAGGATAAACATTCGCACTGAGCTTAGATTTATAAACAAGTTTTCACACAGTGACAACAGTGGTAAATGTAACCCAACAGCATCTGTTTAACAAGAATCATTTCTATTACTAAGAAAAATAAAAAGTCATAAGTGTATATTACCAGGGGAGGGGTTGGTATTCACTCTCAGCCTGTGTTAGAGATAGGGCCAGAATAAAGTGTCAGACCAAACAGCCTCGAATTTTGGAGAAGCTCTGAATCAAATCTGAACCTGCTGATGCAGAGTCGGGGAAACAGGGATAGTTACAGAAAACAGTAACTCCCAAAATGCAGGGTGAATAAAAATGATTTTTTTAAAAATCAGATTTTATTTAAATGAGATTTTTTTTGATAAAATGCTTTTTGAAGAAAAAACCTATCTAAAGATAGTTTTAATTAAGCTACGTTATAGCTCAAAGATCTCATCTTGGAATAGGGATTACAAATTCTATTTCTATAGTACGAGACAATATATTTGTATATAATGTTTAAGAAAAGTTTTGTAAATGAATTCTAATAGTTCATTAATTAGGGATCTAATTTTATGAGGTTCCAGGGATTTGTGTGTAGATTATTTAGGTTAATCTTTCTATCTACCTAATGGGGCTCAGTGCTCTGTCTAGAAGATGCCATCAGAGATGCTTAGTTTCGCAGTTCTCAAACTGTGGATTTGTCTCTCCAGAGATAAGATGCTTGTTAACAGCAAAAATGTTTTAAAATAAATAAATAAATAATATATAATGGTAAGAAACAACAGACCTCAACCCTATTGTCCCTCTGCAAATTTGTGTACACAAAGTCAATCCCTTACCTCTCTCTAAAAGTGTAAAGATGCAAAAAATTAAATTAACAGAAGATTATTGGGGGTGGAACAGATCTGGACAAGAAGTCTGGAGATAAATGTGAGAAGAGAGGGACAGGCAGTAGAAACAAAAGTGAACCTGTTTGAGCAGCATATTCCAGAAGTCTTGAGGTCTTTCTGAGCATAGTCTTCATTGATTTGAGACTACTATACCATTCTCTCACTAGAAGGGAAAACCTATAATGGCAGTAGGCCATAAGAGAGACCCAGTTTGGAAATATTTTAATGAAGTTCCTCTACCTGTGGGTAAGACAGGCATGCGTACAAAATGAGAACAGTGTAACAAAGAAATGCAAGGCCCGAATGAAACAACAACAAAAATAAATAAATAAAAATATCCATCATCTAGAAACAACCATAGGTAAGTTTGTGATAAGAACCAGCAAATTACAAAAAAAGGCAATTGATGAAAAAAATTGCCCAGTTTGTTTATGCAATGAACTCCTTTCCGTATGATTGAGAACCCACACTTCAATAAGATGGTTCAATCATCAAGACCAGGTTACAGTCGACCCAACAGAGCAGATGTCGCGGGCAAATTGCTGGATAAAGTGTATGAAAGAAACTGAGCAGTGTGCAAAAGGTCTAGAGAGTAAAATTGTTAACCTGAGTCTTGATGGATGGAGCAATGTCCACAATGATCTTGTGCTTGTGAGACAACAGAAGGGAATGTCTTCCTTACAGAAACAAATGATACATCAGGGAATGCACATGCAGCATAACACTTACAAGTAGCAGCAGTAAAAGCTATAACAAACTGAAAAAAAGTTCACGTCTAATATGCAGCTCAGTCACAGACAATGCTGAAAATGTGTTCAAGATGACAAGAAATTATTTAGAAAAGTGTGAAGAGAGTCCCAAGCTAATAACATATACAGTTGCAGTGCTCATTTGATGCATCTCCCTAGCCAAAGACTTCAGTGTTCCAGAAATAAAGGCTAATGTTGTTGAAATTGCAAAATACTTCTGTAACTACTGTTTTGCAGTAGCTGCTCTGAAAAAAGTGGGAACCACCATGCTAACTCTCCCACAAGACATGTGATGGAAATCAGTAGTGGACTGGACTGAGCACTATATCAAGAACTGCCCTAATCGGATGACAGTTTGTGAACAAAACTGTGAAAAAATAGATGGCATTGTCACAGCTAAAGTTCTCAACATTGGGCTTAAGAGAAATGTCGAACACATGCTGAGTACCCTGATGCCTATTTCTGTAACCTTGAACAAAATGCAGGGAAATAGCTGATTTATTGCGGACACTGCTGAAATCTGGAAGGAACTGAGTAAGATCTTAAAAAGAAAAATATGCAATGACAGTTAAATTACAAGCATTAAAAAAACAAATGGGACAAGCACTATCTCTAGCTCACTTTCTTACAAACATTCTCAATAACTTGGTACCAGAGTCAAATCTTAACTGCCCAAGAGGAGTTGGCTATGACATGGACATAAAGCCAATCATTCCTTTATAATGCCAACTATAATAAACTTCAGAGGTAAGGGTGAACCATTCAAGAAATATATGTTTAATGAAGTTTTAAATAAAGTCGCACCAGTGAACTGGCGGAAATCACTTAAGCACTTGGATTCAAAGACTGTTAACGTGATAATCTCCCTTTTAACAGCAGTAACTTCTTCTGCCAGCATAGAAAGAATATTTTCTTCCTTTGGACTAATTCATTCCAAATTGAGAAATCGTTTGGGACCTGAAAAAGCAGGAAAGCTTGTTTTTCTTTTCCAGATTATGTACAAACAGGAAAATGAAGGTGAAGACAGAGTTAACTACAGAAGCCAATATTTTAAGTGTCTCATGTTGACCTGGCTGACAGTCCATTTAATTTTTGTTTTTGCTTTTAAAAATATTCATTTAACTATTTTAGTTAAAAACAATTTTAACAAAAACAAACCTGGTTTTAAAAAACTTGAATATTTAACTACATTCAAAAAAATCATATGCTTGTTTTGTTAAAATATTGTATGTTTGCTATTGAAGAAAAAAATCCAGAATACATAATGTCGTTGTTTTAGTTAAACAAAACAATTTAAATGTCTGTCTGGTCTCCTAATACAGCATGGCAAGAAAATCCTCCAAATATTAATGATTAACCTGTTGAATTGAAGATACCTTTGGTAAATGAAATAACCAATCATTCGTTTTCGGACATGACTGTAAAACTAATCTGAAAACTTTTCAAAATAAATCACTTTAAAAATGTATAGTGTGCATCTTCTAAAATGAAACCTACATCTATCTCTGAGTTGTGAAGAATATTTATTACGGTTATAACAACCAACAAGAATGCTCTTTTATGTAGAAATCCATGATTACCGTATTTTTCGCCATATAGGACGCTCCGGCGTATAAGACGCCCCCGAGTTTTTAAATAAAAAAGCCGGACACACAAAAAAAAAAAAAAAAAAAACCACCACCACACACAAAAAGCGCCTCGCTCTCCCGTCCCTGCCGCGCGGGCGGGCTGCTGGGAGCGCGCCGCTCTCCCGTCCCCGCCGCGCGGGCGAGCGCTCCCAGGGGCCCGAGCTGCTCCCGTTCCCCGCCGGTCCCAACACATGCGGGTGGGCTCGGGGGGGAAGCGCCGCCCCGCCCCGCCCTGCCCGCCGGGCCACCTGCAGCCGCCCCAGCTCCAGCTGCCCGGTGAGTTTAATATATTCGGCGTATAAGACGCCCCCCCTAATTTTGAGGCTATTTTTGGGGGTTAAAAAGGCGTCTTATACGCCGAAATATACGGTAAATCAAGTCTTCCTGACTAGTGATTTAAATCAATCATTTAAATCAATTTGATTTAAATCAAATCCATCCTACCAAAATGTAAGGCTTTTGCAAATGGTGCCCCCATGATTTATTTTTTACAATGAGTAAATATATAATTAAAACCAAACGACACAGATATGACGTGTATCATGCAGACTCAACAACCAACATTCAGAAACAGCTGGTATTGGCCTACAGGCACCTCTCTGAAGCCTTGTTCTCCCGAATCATTTTTCTTTTTTTAATGAAAACTGACAGTTTCTAAACTGTTATTATGAAGAAGTTCTCTGTTTATAGTTTTAAGGTACCGTATATACTCGAGTATAGGCCGACCCGAATATAAGCCGATGCACCTAATTTTAGCACAAAAACTGGTAAAAGTTATTGACTCGAGTATAAGCCGAGTCCCCCCTGCCGAGGTTCCCCCTTCCCCGCCGCGGGCGGGCTGCCGAGGTTCCCCCCTGCCGAGGTTCCCCCTTCCCCGCTGCAGGCGGGCTGCCGAGGTTCCCCCCTGCCGAGGTTCCCCCTTCCCCGCCGCGGGCGGGCTGCCGAGGTTCCCCCCTGCCGAGGTTCCCTCCTCCCCGCCGGACCAAAAAAAAAAATGTGCGCCCCGGTTCCTCCCCTCCCCGCCGGACAAAAAAAAAAAAAAAGCCTCGCTCTCCCGTCCCCGCCGCGCGGGCGGGCTGCCGGGAGCGTCCCGGTTCCCCCCTCCCCGCCGCGGGCGGGCTCCCGGCAGGGACAGGACGGGTCGCGCCCGCAATGGCCGGGGCTCCCCCCGTGACAGGCCGCGGCACGGAGCCGCCGGGCCCAACCGCCCCGGGATCCTCCCGAGCCAGCCCTGCTACCGCGCAGCGGGGGCCGTTCCCCCCCCCCCAGCCCGCCGCCCGGGCCGGGCCCTGCACTCACCCCTCCCCGGGGGGGGAACGGCCCCCGCTGCGCGGTAGCAGGGCTGGCTCGGGAGGATCCCGGGGCGGTTGGGCCCGGCGGCTCCGTGCCGCGGCCTGTCACGGGGGGAGCCCCGGCCATTGCGGGCGCGACCCGTCCTGTCCCTGCCGGGAGCCCGCCCGCGGCGGGGAGGGGGGAACCGGGACGCTCCCGGCAGCCCGCCCGCGCGGCGGGGACGGGAGAGCGAGGCTTTTTTTTTTTTTTTTTTTACCGGGTTGTCTCGAGTATAAGCCGAGGAGGCTTTTTTCAGCCCAAAAAGTGGGCTGAAAATCTCGGCTTATACTCGAGTATATACGGTAATCGGATACAGATATGCACTTGTGAATCTGCAAAGAGCCTGGAACGACAGCTCAGAGAAGTGTGAACTGCCCCATCCATCTCACTAAGGAATTAAATTACTATCACTGGACATCTGAGTTAAGTACAAGGAACCTACAGCAGAATGCACAGGCATATTCAAAAATTCTATGGCTTGAAGGAATCACTGACCTAGTCTGACCTCCTGCTTGACATAAACCACAGAACTGCCCCAAAATAATTTCTGTTTTAACTAGAGTATATCTTTTACACAAACATCCAGTCTAAATTTTAAAATGCTGGGGATGGAGAATCCACCAGAAGCCTTGGTAAACTGTTCCAATGGTTAAATTACCCTCATTGTTATAGATTTATCCCCTATTTTCAGTCTGAATTGGTCTTTCTTCAACTTCCAGACTCTAGGGCTAGGTCTTGCTATAGCTTTGTCTCTTACATTGAGGAACACATCAAGTATTTTCCCTAAGTAAATATTTATAAACTGATCAGATTATCCCTTAACCCTCTTCTTGTCCAGTTAGACTCAAGAAGCTCAGTCTGTTTATCACTATAAGACATGTTTCCGATACTTTAATCATTCTCTCCTCTGAAGCCCCACCAAGTAGGAGCAAAGCTCAAAGACCCCAGTGGAGCTCAGAGAGCACACATAATTTGAACCTCTGTACAATCTACGAGTGGTGACTAATTTTGGCAACTCACATGGGAGTTTATTCGTAGGTAAGAGTATGGAAAATAACACCATTTCCCTGCCATATGACCCCAAAAACAAGCACCCAAAACCCCTGCTTATTACCTTCCTATACTACCTAGAACCACTGCTGAAATCTCAGAAGATGAAAAGCCAACCTACATATGCTTAGTATTATACTACTATACTATATTGAGCACTATATTAAACTGAACGTTTGGTACTATACTCTTAGTGCAGGCCCTAAAATTAAATATTTAAGAGTGACCAAGCTGGGCTGCGCAAATGACTTGTGGTTTATAAATTCTCTCTAATGCAGTGATATTTTGCTACTAATTTCTTGACAAGAACTTGATGTTACACTGAAGTGTTTGAATCTATCCTTTATTATATGAGGCATATCAGGTTGCACTACTTCCAGGTGAAAGTTTGGGGACAGAAGATCAAAGAGAACAAGGACCCACCCCAAAAATCAGCCATCATTTAAAAAATATTAGAGGTGTGAACAAGCTTTAAAACAGAGTCAAAGCAGGGGATAGGAAGGATGCCTCTAGAAAAAAAAAATCTACGTTTATTTCAATTAGCTTTTACAGATACTTCTCTTAATTTCCCCCCCCCCCCCCCCAAGATATGAAGATTCACTGCACTGGCTAGACAGTTGGTTTTCCACAAGGATCTTCTTGTTGTTGGACTTCGGCCCTGACTGATTACCTAGAAAAGTTGAAGTGTGCTAAAATGACTAGACTCTTATTTATCTGTTGTTTTCTGAGGAAGAAGCAAGATTACAATCAGAGCCAGATTCCACCACTCATTCACGTTGCATAACCACTTACTCCATGAGCAGTTCTATTATCTTGAAAGAAGCAAATTATGATATTACTACTCATGTTAATATAGTACCTTGTACCATGAGTTCCACAGAAGTCAAGAAGCAATTTGTGAAGTAAAGTACTATTCAGTGGAAGTAAGATTTCCACTGATTAATTATTTAATTCTACAGTCGAACTACAGGAACTCCTCACTTAAAGTCACCCCGGTTAACACTGTTTTCATGTTAAGTTGCTGATCAATTAGGGAACATACTCGTTTAAAGGTGTACAATGCTCCCTTATAAAGTTGTTTGGCAGCAGCCTGCTTTGTCCACATGGACTGAGAGAAACAGAGAGAGCTTGGGGTAGCAGCTGTCGTCTCAACTTCTCGATCCACTTAAGAAGACAATGTACTTAAGAGTGCGGTCAGCATGCTTAAAGAGGCAATGCACCTCTCTCTCACACACATGGTGTGTGTCTATCTGCCATGCTGCCTTCTAGAATGTCAGGCTACATGAACAACATGTTAATCCTTGAGGGCTCAGCCAAAAGCTAATTCATCATTTATCAGTAAGGTATTCCCCAGGAAATATCCCACTCTCTAACTTCACCACCTCAACCAAGCTTCCCAATCATCATCACTGTGTACAGTATTAAATTGTTTGTTTAGAACATATACGCTATGTGTGTATATATAGTTTTTTTGCCTGGTGAAAAAAATTCCCTGGAACCTAATCCACCCCTATTTACATTAATTCTTATGAAGAAATTCGATTTGCTTAACATCACTTCACTTAAAGTCACATTTTTCAGGAACATAATTACAACGTTAAGCGAGGAGTTCTTGTACTAATCAAATAAGAGACAACGACTTCCTTTTTATACAGCACTGTGCATGTCAGCTGAAAATTCCTGTCTTGGTGTGTGCACACGTGTTTTAAAACAGAGACACAACCACATACAATTTAAAACCAGAAGATCCCTTTTAATTACACAATCAAAAATGTTTAATTAGCACAGAAGTTGGTATGAAAGACAAGTATGTATCCCTCTCAGGGATATTTTGCTATCTATAGAGAAAATAGCTTTTTAATGCCTCAAGATTTGATGAATACATCTTGATCTACTATGAATCCTTGTTTTGGCTCTCTAAATGCATATTTTATGTATAGTACTGCAACATCACTGAAAACAATATATTTTATGTTAACAGGTGGCCCTGAAGGTTCCCTTAAAACTGGCATGGGACACAGTAAGAAGGAGTCAGATAAGACTGTACTTAAAAGATATTAATGTTGCAAGTTTAAGTATTTTAACTTGAGCTGAGCTTACTACCAGGACTTTGGAGGGAAAAGATTGGGATAATGAGTCCAATCTTGCTGAAATGGTGAGAGAAGGGGATTCTGCTTATGCAAGCAAAAACACACCCATGGAAACAGGTGTGGCTGCTATACCAGCCCACCTCAGCTCAAGGCTAAAAGCAAGCTGCAAAATACTGGGGCCAACCAAGTATTAAGGTACTTCTTGACATGCCATGTTTATAAAAGATTGCTTTATTTTTGTAATGACAGGATCATGTGGTGTGACCAATAAAGTTATTCTGAGTTTTTGTATATTCCACTATAACTAGATTTGAAGTTATTCTGGATATTTGTAGCAGCCATTCATAGTCCAGGTCAGATATTCATGTGTGTACATACATAGCCATAAAGTGGAATTGTCATGAAAGTTACACTTTCACATACATTTGTGCACCTATTTGATAAAATAGGCATTACAACAGAATGCTTGTTTAGATGAAATTTTTAATCAGATTTAGGATAGAAAATTTCATAAGTTGTCATAAGGCAAAATTAAAATGCTTTTAATGCATTCCTAGGTTTTTGTTCTTAAACTGGAAGACTGGCGGACTTAGTAGTTTGAATAGTGATGCCAAGCACATGACATACTGAAAGGGAACATGGAGGAGACTTTACATGGCATGGATTATTCATACAAAGTCTTCAAACTTAGGAAATCCAGACCCGGTGCTCTGAGCTGCGCAATGGCGTGGCTGGCTCTAGCCCTCAGCACGATTGTAGCGCCACCAGCCACTGGTGCTCTAAGCCAGTGGTCCCCAACCCCCGGGCCACGGACCGGTACCGGTCCGTGGATCATTTGGTACCGGGACGCGGCTGCCTTCGGTTCAGTGGCGCCGCCGGTCTCTCAGCGCCGCGGGGTACTTCCCGCCCTTATATGTCCGCCGAAACGCCGCCGCCGTGATAGCTTCCATATCGGAGGTAATGTATTCGGCGGCATTTCGGCGGACATACAAGGTTCCGCCGCGCCGAGGAAAAAAAAATAGGGTCGCGCCGCGCCGAGGAAAAGGGGTCTCGCTGCGCCCCGGGCCGCAGTACAATTGTAGAAGCGTTGACCGGTCCGCGGTCATTCAAAGGTTGGGGACCACTGCTCTAAGCAGTGTAATAAGGGGGCAGGAAGCGGGACGTTTGGATAGAGGGCAGGAGAGTTTGGGGGGTGATGGTCAGGGGGCAGGGGTGTGGATGGGGTATGGGCCATCAGGGAACAAGAAGGGTTGGATGGGGCAGGAGTCCAGGGAGGGCATTAGGGGGCGAGATGTGGCGGGGTGGGAAGGGGACTCGCAGGCGCTGGTCCTCCATACAATTTCCAAAACCTGAAGCAGCCCTCCGGACATAATGTTTGCCCACCCCTGCCCTAAATGTAGGAGTCGGAAAGGGGACATGCTGCTGTTTCCAGGAGTCGCAGTGCCCCTCGACCCACTGTGGTAGTCAAAAGAACAAACAGGATGTTAGGAATCATTTTTAAAACGGGATGGAGAATAAGATGAGAATATCTTATTCTCCTTATTTAAATCCATGGTGCACCCACATCTTGAATACTGTGTAGAGATGTGGTTTCCTCATCTCAAAAAAGATATACTGGCATTAGAAAAGGTTCAGAGAAGGGCAACTAAAATGATTAGGGGTTTGGAACAGATCCCATACGAGGAGAGATTAAAGAGGCTAGGACTCTTCAGGTTGGAAAAGAGGAGACTAAGGGGGGGGGGGGAAATATGATAGATGTATAGTGGAACCCCACAATACCGTGCCCCGCTATAGCATATATCTGCTTATAACGCAGGGCACACGGGGCTCCCACTGGCGGCGCGCAGCACTCTGATGTGGCACGACCTCACAATAGCATGACCCTGCATTTACCATGATTGGGTATTTTTGGATCCCGATCGTCGCGGTATTGCGGGGTCTGACTGTATATAAAATCATGAATGGTTGTGGAGTTAAGTGAATAAGGAAAAGTTATTTAAGTGTTCCCATAATATAAGAACTCTCTCTCTCTAGGGGCCACCAAATGAAATTAACTGATCTACAGTCAGCTGGCAAAGTGGTGCTATATGAAACTGATGAACTTTATGGCCAAAGTGAAGGAGCAAGTAGGACTTCACACGCTACAGGTCCTCTTGGTGGAATACTTTTTTTCCAAGGGATTAGTCTAACCTGTAATTTATCTTGCTAAAGTGTTTGTGGGTGAGAAAAGAAAAGGCATTTTGAAAAGCTGTAAAGCCTCTTCCCAAACCTCCCATTTATACTCCTCGATCATATTCACTATTCCTGGAGTCTTTATATAACATTTCTCCTTAAGCAGATGCTGGTCTATTCTCATACTAACAGCTAAACCATTTACATACATGGGCAGGGGGTACCCTTCTTATGATTTAGTGAATAATTGGAAGTGCAATTCATGCACATGATTCACAGCAAGAGCTGGATTTATGTTGGCATGTACTAGCATGCTACAGGATTTAAACTAGCATGGATTTTTATATGGTTAATACTAATAGGTTCAAATACACTTTTGTCTGTGGAAGGAATGCTCACAGGGTAGTTTGGAATTTTACATGAGGTTTTTGTGTTTTTTTACAGCTTCCTCTTATTTCAATCCCAACAAGTAAACGGCAGTCCCAGTAAAAGCAGCAAACATACCCCAGCTGTTTGCAGCCGAAGCTTCCCCATTTCTCATTTTCGCAACAACGACAAGAGGGCTGTTATTTTACAAGCAGTAATTCATGTAGAAACTGGCTATACCACACATTCCTTATCACATGTAAATTGCATGACAAAACTAATTCTTTTTTATTTAAAAAAAATAAAAAAAATTGAGATGCTCCACTTGTCCTGTCAACATTTTGAATGGTTGCCTGCATGGAAGAGAGGGTTGGATACCACCAAAAATTTCCCAACAATTTAATTATACTGAGGACAAGCATGATACCTTGTTGAGAGTCTTTCTTTCCACAAACTGCAGTTTTAACCCAGTACAGGGCTTTATATGTCCAAACCTTTGTCCTGTAACACTTACCACAGCTTGGAAAATTCCATGTAACATTACTACTCTTAGGGCTTGGTTACTCTTACAGCTTTATAGTGGTTTTGGTTATACCTGCCCTCATATACAGCTATAGGGGATAGCGCTATAGCGTGTCCACACTGACACCCGCCAACGGTATAGCATGGCCACATTAGTGGCACTTGCAGCGGCACAGGGAGTGGTGCATTATGGGCAGCGATCCCAGCATTCAGCTGGGTGCAATGTGCTTTTCAAACGAGAGGGGTGAGGGGGAATGTGTTGTGTGTATGTGGGAGGGATTAGAGTGAGTTTCCTTTGAAATTCTGAGCCTGCTAGTTTTCTCTGTCACACAGCTCCCGCCGTAAACATTTACACTGCTTATCTGCCGAGTTAAGAGAGAAACTCTGAAAGAGTACTTCCGCATTCCTCCAGCTGAGTTCAAAACAAAGGGAAGAGACCTCAATTGCCTTAAATGACTTGGGGCGTCTCCAGAGATCACTTAAAATGCTTGAAGTATTAATACCCATTCACGCTGGAGATAATACGGAGCAGTCGATACGCAATAGCTGTTAATCCTCAGGGAAGGGTGGATTACCAGGATCGGTATAACTGTGGGTTTATAGCGCTCTATGTGCCTTGCCAGTGTGGACGGGTAGGGAGTTACAGCGCTCCTGGAGGCTTTATAGTGCTATAAAGTGCCAGTGTAACCAAGCCCTTAAATACCTAAATGGCCTCATTATTGTCAGTGGAATTTCAAGGGTATAAGCCAAAGAGAATTTTTCTCCATATTTCTATGGCCTACTTTACAAAGGTGCTGAGCATCTGCAACCCTCACTGACTTCAACTGGAGATGTGGGTGCTCCACACATCTGGAAGTCAAGCCATCAATGATAGATTTAATAACACACTGCATTACAGCTAATCAACTTGCATTCCACAATGAAACAAACTATACTAGGATGTTACCTATTTCTTAATGTCATTTAAAATTTAAACTCCATGTTCATATTTACATAATTAAAATTTATCTTCGCTTTATAGCTAATGTCCACAATGGCTAAAAATGAAGTTTGGCACTACATATGCTCAAATTCTAGGTTTGAATTTTCTGGGATCTTAAAATTACAAGAGATCATAAATAAATGAACTATATGTAAGATTTCAAGTTGTTGAATAGTAACACCTTTTCATATAAACACAGATCACCCAATACTGAAGTTATATTTATATGGTCTTTCTAAGAGTGCTATCAGAATTAGTTTACACTATATTTTTAGAGATAAGTGTAGCTGTTAAAAGATGCCAGCAGATTTTGCCATTGGTTTAACTGTATACATGTGTTGGCTTTTAAGAAGTGGAATAGTGGCTAGGCTCATCAAGGTATACATGCTTTTTTTTTTTTTTAAATTAATGATATCGGTTTGTAAGCATTTGTATAAACAGATCCCAATGTCACAAACCGTTACATTTCTAAAGCAGATATCAGAGTTCTCAAATCATGAGTCAAAACACAACAAAAAGTGACCTAAGTGTACTTGCACTAATGCATGTTTGTTTACTCTTTCACTTAGGCAGAGAAGAGAACTTGTAGGAAACGTAAGGAACAAGCAATGATTTTAGCCAATTATTCCCCCAACAAACATCACAGGCATGAGGTCTCAAAACACATCACTTCTATTTTCAAACTAGATACCTGCTTCCTTTTTAAAATGTTAGGAAATGTATTAAAAACATTATTAAGTGCACGTTTATAGCTGCCTGTGCAACCTTAATTTTCCCCTCTTGCGCAAATGCATTATGATGCAGTTTTTAATTACATGATCATCACAAAGTTCGGGGAAAAAAATTGCACAGAGAATTAGGTAGCAAGAAACCCCTATGAATACTACGTGAACAGCCTCCTATACTATAATCAACTATTTTGGGGAGCTAATGTTTGCTCCCCTATGCATCTTTGCTTCCACCCCAGAGGCCAAGAATCAACTCCACTTGATCTGATACAATGCCCAACTCTCCAAAGCAGAAAGGTGTGTTCTTGAGTGACAATAAACTGCACTACTTGGCCAACCTTATATGACAGTTTAAGTACAAATGGGTGAAGACCTATCTAGGTGTTAGAATATAGGGGCAAGAGAAAGCATTGTGAAAAAGTTGCTATTTTATCATTACTAGGGCCCTACCAAATTCACAGTCCATTTTGGTCAATTTCATGGTCATAGGGTTTTAAAAAATCATAAATTTCATGATTTCAGATACTAAAATCTGAAATTTCAGTGTTGTAATTGTAGGGGTCCTGAACCAAAAAGGAGTTGAGTGTGTGTGTGTGTGTGGGGGGGGGGGGGTTTGCATGGTTATTGTACTGTTACCCTTATTTCTGCACTGCTAGTGGCGATACATTTAGAGTTGAGTGGCTGGAAAGTGACAGCTGCTGGCCAGAAGCCCAGCTCTGAAGGCAGACACGCCACCAGCACAGAAGTAAGGATAGCATGGCATGGCATCGCCACCCTTACTTCTGTGCTGCTGCCTTCAAAGCTGGGCCCTTGGTCAGCAGCTGCCATGGTCCAGCCACCCAGCTCTGAAGGCAATGCAGAAGTAAGGGTGGCAATACCATGACCCTCCTAAAATAACTTTGCAACCCCCTTTTGGACCAGGACCAGCAGTTTGAGAAACACTGGTCCCCCCCACGAAATCACCATAGTATAGGGTAAAAGCACACAAGAGACCAGATTTCACGGGGGTGAAGAGACCAAATGTAATGTCCACGACGAGTTTTTCATGGCCGTGAATTTGGTAGGGCCCTAATAATTACACACAGCAGTCTAGGTAAGATACTTGTGAGGCTCTAGTCTAGTGGGTCATCTAGTTAATCCCCTGCAATGTTGCAGGGTTGGATTTCATTTTTCCTAAAGCATCATAGTCTAGTCTTGACATCTACAGTATCACTTAAGACAGCAATTCCACTCCTGCAGCGTGTTTCATTACCAAAGTTTGAAACAAGGCAGCATTTCAGCTTTGTGTTCCTTGACTTTTCTCTCAGTTGACAAGAGCACAGAGGAAAGTGCAGGTCCACCACTTACATATTTCAGACTCTCTGTAACAACGTGTGCCTTTTATCGCAGTCCTTACTACCTTCTCTCATCTCAATATTTTCCCTTTTTTTATTTTTTTCCTACAATTTCCCCATCATTTTCAGGTCTATGTACCTGATGCAACTGTTTGAGTCTTAATTCTATTTTTTATCTCTACCCTATTTATATATGGCAATGCAGATGTATATAGTGCTGTGGATTAAGTAAAACATGTCAAACATGTTAGCCCCTCTCTTGAAGAGCTTACTGTCTAAAGGCAAGAGATGAAAATTGTAGGAGTATAGAAATAAGTGAAAAAAATCAACAAAAATGATTGGAGAAAGGTTGAAATTTTCACAAAACAGGTGGTCTGATAGTTTTTTGTTTTTTTTTTAAAGTGAGGAGAGGCTGGCAAATACTACTAAAGAGTGCTGCTCCAAGCTTACAGAGTGTCTTGAAAGATGACCCAGAATGGGAAATGGCCATCAAGGAAGAAATCACAAGAGAAACTTGGATGAAACAGGGGAAGATTAGGCAAAACGTAGGAGAGGAAGTTAAGTAGAGTGTTAAAAGGGAGAAAGTGTGGTTTGCCCTTAACACAGAAAGTTTGAAAATCATGGTTCAAAATGTTAAAAGACCTGTCTAAAAGTGGCCAGGAGAAGATCTTAACCAAGATTTTCAAAACTGTTCCCACTAACCACAAAGGATGTGTCTTCTTATCAAGAGAATTTACATATTACACATGCCATATCTGAACAGACCAATTGGGTGAATTTAAATTTTCACCAAACAGTAAGTATACTAGATGCTTCAGAAGGTGAAAAACATAAAACCTGATCTTTCACTAGAGAAGTCAATAGTCTTTACACTGATATCAGTGAGAGCAGGATCAAACCCATCAAGCGACAAGACAGTTGTACAATAATGCCCCATGGTTGTGTCAGGAATGTCCAGGTCTCAAATAGTCGTCAGTTTTTGCTCTAAAGTATGTGATTTGATCATTCCTAATTTTTAGGTCAAAAGGTATAAATGCAGGTGGTTATTCTCACTAAAAGCATAATCTCATTAACTGGTCTATCCTGAGGTAGTAAGTTAACACTTTCACTGAGACACACTGTCATGAGAAGAAATCTCTGGTTGGTTGAAGACTTGCATTTATCAAGGACCACTGCGCTAAGAAATAAAGATGAAGTAAAAAAGAAAGTTTATATTACTTATTTATGTTAAAAAAAACAGCAGAGCAAATACTGTCAATCAAGATTATTTGAAGAAGAAATTAAGGTAAGAAAAAAAAGGACATACACTTGGCACAAGCCGAACAAAACTCTGAATGTCAGAGGCAAAATGTCAGCATATGGGGGAGGGGGAAATAAACTCAGATTAATACTCCATCCTAAATGATCTACTGTACTTCAAAATCTGTATTTTAAGCATCAAAGAACACTCAGAAATCAATTTAGCATAAAACGCAATTTATCCCTTACAATTACTATAGTGTTTTAAAACATTAATCAAAATTTAACTCTTACATTTTCAGTCTGTTAACTTGAACTGTGTTATGATCCTGATTCATTATGTCTGCTAAATACGAATCAATTTTACTCAAAGGTAACATCTTAAATGTCAGATTCCTGGGGGGTTTACAGTGGTCGTGGGCTCATGCGGTGACACTGTGGAAAGGAGACTCAGGTACCACTGTGATGGCTAGTCTTTAAAAAACTAACTCAATATCTGGTGCCTAATCTGAGATACCATGAAGGAGCCTGTTCTTTTCTGAAATCCGGCTCCTACATGTTGTCTCAAGTTAGGCACTCAAAATCATTGTCACTTCTAAAAGTCTTGACCTAGGTCAGACCCTATAGGTTTTCCCAGAGCATTTTGTCTTCCAGTCCACATGACTATCTTTTAGAATAATGGACAATTTCTGAGTTAACTCTGAGTCTACATTGGTGTAAATTAACTCCAGACTCCACAGTTATATCATTATGACAGCAGAATTTGGCCGTTTTCTTTGGAGACAAATGTCTCATTCTGTGCTGGCACTAAACAAAGGTACGCGTTACACAAGTTTAAAGTCAATTTTAACCTTAATTTTGTTTTCAGTCCTGAATTAGAATATAGGAAAGATGACTCAACTATTCTCCTGACCTGAAGAAGAGCTCTGTGTAAACCTGAAAACTTGTTTTTCACCAACAGAAGTTGATCCAGTAAAAGATATTACCTCACCCACTTCCTCTCTCTAATCTCCAGTATGTTTTATAGTTTAGTGGGAGATGCCAGTTACCATGTGTTATGAGTGAAACTTACATTCTGGGGGAAAAATATGCATGGGGCTTGCACGTGATTTCAAGACTCCAGCCATTTTTAAAAGCTCCTCCATTTTTACTTAAGGTTTACATTACATAAACTGATATGATAGCAATCCACAATCCGGCATGCCACCAGGAAGTACAAAATAATGTATCACCTTTAAACAAGGACTTCAAAAGGGATGCACTTTAAGTAGTGTTCCAGTGAGCTATTCACTACACATACAAGCCAACGTGTGCGCCCCCACCCATGCTCCAACAGGAATCTTCTGAGCTGGCAGCAGTTTGAAAGGAAGCCAGAGGGAGCTCGCTAATGTTACATTTGCAGTTTCATTATTAAGCATTGCAGTGACTGCATGGGATACCACAACCCCACAAGTACACCCTCTTTCTGCCCCCAAAGAGAGAAATTACCTTGTGCTGTACAATCTTCATACGCAACTTAAGACTGCTCCTTGTATTACAGGCACTTAAGAAAATAGCAGCAACACAAACACAACAGAACAGGCAGAGAAGAAACAAGTATTTGGGACATACCATAACAGCAGTAACTGCAGGGGGAGTCAAGAATGTTTCCTTCCTTCCTACACTCCCCACAAAGTCTTTTCCCCTCCCACCTCCACCACCACACACACAAAACCCTTTACTTTCAAATAAACTGTACTTCAGGGTACTGTAACACTTTTATAAGCTACTCCAATTCTTTCTGGAATTAAAATTAAAATGTGATCTCACCTGCAATTCACAGTACTTGGTATCATCCAACCAGCTTCGGAGACTGAGCACTCTCCAGAAAGACAAGCAAGCAAATCCTAAATCTTTCAGTTTATTTCTTCATAGAAATGTAAGGGTAATGACTTACACACTGTAGACTCAAAGTGTGAGTGAGTTGTTTTTTGTTTTTTTAAGAGTACACCAGTGAGTTTCACCCACCTCATGCATATTTTTCCAGAGCTGATCTGATGCATAACCATTTTTTTCTTGCTAAAACTATTAATAGCAACACCATCTCTATTTTTTCCTACATAGGGTACACCATGCTAAGTACCTCTTCAATGCAAATCTACCCCGAGTTCAGACAGACCAAATACCGTGACAGCTAGCTACATCAAGACAGAAGTTCACTTATCAGTCTCTCTATTTTTTAAATCTACAATCATTCAGAATTAGGCCAAGTTGAAAAATTTGGAGCTGGGTTTGGTTATCCTTCTCCTTTTTCCCCACCCTGCAAAAATGCATCTCAGGTCTGTTTAGGAGCTCAAAACAAATTCCCTATTGATTTTTAAGTGTGAGGGTAGTTTATATATGGGCCATACCCACATGACTGCCAGGCTCAAAGGAGGACCAGGAACAATCAGTATATTAAACCAGTCAAGAAGCAGAAGCCCTTGTGCAGTCCATTTTAGTCTTTCATTTACCACAGTACTAACATTATTTCTTCCACCGGTCTGCTCTGTTCTTCCTGCTTGTTATGAATTTTTATATTTCTATATTTTCTATATTTTTAAAAAGTGAAATGATCGCAATCTAAGGTAATTCAGGGTTTGTTTTTTAAATGGAAGAGTGGTTAAAATTGGCCCAATAATAGGCAAAAGAATCAAACACCAAGACCTGAAGACTGGTCATTAATTTTCCTTTATTAGTTTAAAGCCACACCTCTAGCGTGGTTTTGGTTTCTGTTAGTGTGTCTCTATTTCATTTTGTTAAAAAACAAACAAAAAGATCCTGTTTTAAGAGATTATAATTTAGCTATTTTTAAATTAAAGGCTCTGGGAAAGACTCAATAAATTACAGGAGAGGCTGGGAGGAACCAACATACAGGTATAGGAAAAACTGCCTTTTATATATACATACATATAATATAGACAGACAAGTTGTAGAAATAAACATGTTGCAAATGAGAAATAGCTAAAGGGACTTAAAATAAAGGCTTGTAAATAATCCAAGGACTAGGTCAAATGACGAATTAGTACATTAGCAACATTTGGCAAGTGTACAAATCCTTGACGGTCACAAATGAAGAGTCTGGCAGTAGCATCCTGGGCCTAACCCATTCACAATGGACAATTATAGGACAGGAACCCTTTGTTCCCAGGTGAGGATTGGCAGAGTCATGGTGAGGAGAAACCAAATGTAGTGTCAGGTTTAGTCTGTTTATTAACTTATCTCTTAGACCCTAACTAAAAGATATTACGGTACATTCACTTCCATTTTAAAAATGAATAATTCATCTGCTTTGTAATCTAAATTATATCATCAATTAACTCAGAAATTCCATGGGTTCTTCATTTTTACTATGACAAAGTGAGCTTGCAGGATGACCACAAGCAGTAGTCATTTAATACATAACCTCACAAGTACTTCCTAATTATGGTTAGGACAAACTGGGCCAGCTTACAACACAACGAGGGGAAGAGGCGGTTAGTTTTTCAGCATTTCATATTAAGTTTTATGTATGTAAGTTTCAAATGAGTAACAATCTTTTTTTCTACAAATTGCTCAAAGAGTGCACAGCTTGGATAATCAGTTCAGCTTTTTTTTTTTAAGAAAACTGACAGGCGTTCTGCAGCTTTTTCACCCAAACTAATATCTAATACAAAGGGCTTCATTGATTATAAAGCTATATTGAACGCAGGTCTTAATGCATGGGTCTGAATACGCTCAGGATCCCAGAAGAGTACTGTGTAGCACTCCCAAAATAAAACAAAAGAGGAAAGAAGGCACTGTTTTTGACTATTAAATTTAACATACCTGCTCAGCATAAAAATATGTATACTTCTGTTTTTGTAGACCCCTTTAGGATGCTGACAAAAATCAAACCTCAGGTTTTTACTGATTATGCATGGTCACTTATCTGGCCAGACCTATACAGCCCTATATATTATTATTAGCTATTTTTATTACTGTGGCATCTATAGGCCTCAACCAGGATTGGGGACCATTGTGCGCTCACTGACACATGACTCTGTCTCACCAATTATCTGAGCACATATTTGAGCCAGATAGGATGTCGCAAAAAAACAAACCACATTCCAAACAAGGCACAAGAAAATGCTAAGTAATTTCTTCCTCCCTAAGCATTCAGAAATCTCTCTGTACAAGTCATTCCATCCCTTTGACACAAACATCTTTTCCACAGGGTCATTGTAGATCAGTGGTTCTCAAACTTTTTCTATTGGTGACCCCTTTCGGACACCAGGACTCTGAGCATGACCCCCCTTAGGGGGCGGGGGCAGGACAGGGGCCGGGCTGGGGGGGGTGCCAGCAGCCCCTGGGGCAGAGGCTGGGCTCGGGGGGGGGGGGGGGGAAGCGCCAGCAGGGGCGTGGGTAGGTGTAGGGGTGCCAGCACCCCAGGGGAGGGGCCGGGCTTAGGGGATGGTGCCAACAATCCCCCGGGACAGGGGTGCCACCGGCAGCCTGCCACGGCAGGGCCTGGGGTTCGGGTCGCTGCCGGCAGCCCACTGCAGCAGGGGCCGGGGCTCCGGGTACCACTGGCAACCCGCCGCACCATGGCCTGGTCTGGGGTTCGGTGTGCCACCAACAGCGCGCCGCCGGCCCACTTCAGCAGGGACCAAGGCCCAGAGCACCACCAGAAGCCCGCTGCGGCAGGGTCCGGGGCTCGGGGCACCGCCGGCAGCCCGCTGCGGCAGGGGCCGGGGCGCCGCTGGTAGGGGTTGGGGCCGGCTGCTGGCAGCAGGGGCTCGCGACCCCCACATAATCGGGTCCCGACCCCCACTTTGAGAACCAATGTTGTAGATCGTCACCCATTTGAAAAAAATCTAGTAGTTTTTCAGGACTTGAAGAGGCTGATGATTGCCCTGGGAGGGAGCACTCAGGGGACAAGGAGCGGTTGGTGGGTCGGGGGCTCTGAGGGAGGCGGTCAGGGGATAGGAAGTGGGAAAGGGCGGGGGCCAGCCTTCCCTACCCGGCCCTCCATACAGTTTTGCAACCCCCATATGGTCCTCGGGCCAAAAAGTTTTCCCACCCCCATTCTAGACAGACTCTTTTACAACAGTGCTTTGCAGTGCTGGAAACATGTGCACCAGCCTGCTTCTTTAATCCCTTTCACGTTGCACCACTTCCAGGCAATAAGTGCCAGTCCCATAGCGTGGGAAGAACAGAGGTACATGATAGTCACTAAAGCAGCAAGTCTGCTACTACACAACATTTAAAGACATTTCATTCTAGACGAAAGAAGGAAATATTTAGTCAGCCATTTAGTGCAACACCAATGCTCAAACTTCAATCTGGAAGACCCAGGTTCAAAAATCTGTCTCTGGATCTCAGTCTCTGCTGAAGGCAGAGTATAATGTAAAGAAGATGCAATTAAGCTCTCGGGAATGGCTTCTGCAGATTGTCATTGGCTATGCAGAAGTCAGCACACTCACTCTTGTGGATAAAAATAACATACTGAAATGGCAGCTGTTCAGGAAAGGAAATGGGGATAGGATTCAAAGGGGGGGGGGGAATGAAACAAACAGCCACAAATATTCTTTATCACATTTTACAAAATCTCATTAGGATTTTAACATTGAATCCAATAGTGAATCAATGCTATTTTCAAAATGCCTCAAGGGTCCACCAAAAAACATTGCCTTGTTTGTATGCTTATTATCACAAGCAATCCAAGAATAATTGTTACACTTATTCATAAAGAATCCCAAGATTAGTAAATGTAAGACTCAATCACTAAGTAGTCAGAGAGAGAATAGATTTTTGTTTAGTTTTATTGATTGTTATGCTGTAGACTTCAAAACCAAAAAACTACCACTATTCTGTACATCCCAATATTAAGTCAGGCCATTACTTAAACATTCAGGCGTTTTTGTCAAAGCCTTAAGAGACAATGGTTCTAACACTACGATTCCCAATCCCTAAACATCTTTTCCCCCAGTTCTGAATTGATCTGACGACTTTAAAAGGTTCACTTGGTGTATTTTAATATTTTTCCTTATTTCTGGAGTGCACTGCCCAATGAAAGGAAAAAGTAACCTGATTTAGAATACTGACACTTAAATCCTTGTTAAATTTTATCAAAGAGTCAGAAGTTAGCAACAAGACCTATTAGATCACCTGGTTCATCTCCCTGCCAATCCCAGATTGTTTCCTACAGTATGTTTTCTAGTGCTCTGTCCAGTCTATTTTTAAAGTCTCAAGCAATGGAACTTCCATCACTTCACATGGAAGCCAATCCAAATTAGTTTGAAAACACTGCCCATGAAAAGTAACCCATATAAAAACAAACTGCATATACAGTAAAACCTCCATTTAACGGACTAATTCGGGCGAGGGGGTGTCCGTTAAATCAAAAAGTCCGTTATTTAATAATAATAAAAAGAAGAGCTGTCGGAGCAGCAGCCCACCCGTCACAGGGTCGGGGCGGCAGCTCCGCAGCCCGCCCGCTGCTGTGACCCGGGCGGCAGCTGTGAGCCGGCAGCCAGCCCGCCAGAAATGGATCAGGAATGCATCAGACTTGCTCAGAAATTTTGTCCGTTGCATCCGAAGTCCGTTAAATCGAGGTCCATTAAATCGAGGGTTTACTGTATTAAAATAGGACAGCAATACTATAAAAGACAACCATAAGTCATCATATTTTAAGATTCTTACCTTCTGCTGATTCTTTTAAACATATTCAAACTAATTCTTTTTTAAAAGGCACACTCCTTAAAATAGTACAGCAAATAAACCACTGCATAAGCCTGCTAAGCTATAATAGCAGAACACAGGGATTTATGTACAAGTTTCATGTAAGTAACTTAAAAACGTAGGCTAGAAAATATTACTTTAAAATGGAGTACTTACAGCAACAAATTTAAAATAGAAGCATTGTCAAGGCAAGTATATTTTAGGGCTATTAACCTTAAAACATAAAAACAGAATATTATAGCTTAGAATAATATTTGTCAATACACCCGACCCTCGCTAGAATGTGCGTCTATATGACGTGAATTCAGGTATAATGCGGCCCTGGTTCCCAAAACAGAACATGGTCATAAAAATACAATTAAATTTTAATGTGGTCCCCGCATGGATTCCAAACCCCGTGTTCTAGTGAGGGTCCGGTGTATATGTCAAACACCTAACAAAAATACAATAGAAAATTTCCCAGAATAATATCGGATTGATGTTGCTGTATTCTGATTATGCAACAATACACAGAGCTTTAGACCAAATATAGACGATTGTGCACAGGGGATTAACAAATTAAGCTCAAGCAAGAATTAGTATGCATTAGAAATATACACTATTCTTTGCTGACATTTTATTCCACTTGAACACTTTTCACTTTAAAGTAAAGAATCATTTGAAAACCAAATGACTTTTTCAGAGCAGTTAAACCAGTCACAGTACTGTTCAAAGCTGCCCTTAATTACTGAACATGACTATATATGCCCTTAATTACTGAACATGACTAACCTTACTTTGTTAGAAAACTAAATTTCCCTTAAAAGCTTGGTCTGCAGCCACATCACTGTGAGCTTGTCAGATTTAGGGCTGGTCTTCACTAACGCGGTCCCGGATCGATCTTCTGGCGATCGATTTATTGCGTCTAGTTAAGATGTGATAAATCTATTGCCCACAGCTCCCCCGTCGACTCTGGAACTCCAGCTTGCAGAGAGGTGCAAGCTGGAGTCAACGGGGGAGCGCACTGCCGACTGCTGCCGCCGTGGGGATAAGCGGTAAGTCGGCAGCAGATACGCAAACTTCAGCTACGTAATTCAGTGAGGACATGCCCTTAATCAACTAAAAGTTGGATTGGGCCTGGCTCGTAGCTGGATGAAAGGCCTCCAAGCAAATTCCAGGTGCTCAATTTAAGTGGGACTGTAGTGGGGTGACCGCCGGCTCCCAGCCTTAAAGACTTAGAACAGCCCAGGAAGGGGTTGTGGCTGGGAGCAAGCAAGCTCCCAGCCTGATTGGGAGAGTAAACTCAGCTGGGTGGCCACGCCCCAATCACACTAGCAAGCCTGTATAAAACGGCTGAGAGGCAGGGGCCTGAGAGACTGTCTCCTCTAGCAGTAGAGGCAGACAGGCCTGACTGCTGGAAGCTTAAGGTACCTAGAGAGAAACAGGGCTGGGGCAAGGCTAGAGGAGCTGGGGAAGCTCTGGCCTGGAAAACCCCCAGGCTGCAGGGCCTAGGGGAAGGCCAACAAAGGGGTACTGGGATTGCAGGGGGCAGCCCGTAGCTACTGAGACAGACGCAGCAGGCCAACCCCCCCTGCCGGTGATGAGTGGCAATGATACTGCAGTCTGTCCCAGTGAACGGGGGCAAGTGGAGACTGGCAGTTGCCTAGACTGAGGCAAGGTGGGGATAGGGGTTGGAGGTTCCCTGGGAAGGAGAGACCCTGGGACTCTGGGGGTACTGCAGGGGTGCAGCACCCTCGGTAAGAGGGCAGCAGGGTCCAGGAGGGACGCGGGGACAGCAGCAAGCAGGACATCGGCCTGCAGAGGGCACTCTGGATGCTGGCGAGCTAATTCCCTGGACAAACCAGCAGGAGGTGCCGCAGGGGTGAGTCGTTGCCCTGCTACAGGGACTCTTGACTTAGTATTGAACTAAGGCTCCCTTATGATGGTATATGCAGGGTACTGCTCTCTGATGGCATGGGGGGTGAGGGGAGAAAACAAGGCCCTTACAACTTGCTGTTATTAAAGAGTTGCAAACCTCAAGGAATATCCTGGAGTCTCCAGGAATTAAAGATTAATCTTTAATTGAAGATTATGTCATATAATGAAACCTCCAGGAATACATCCAATAAAAACTGGCAACTCTGTTAGAGCCAATGGCACTGGTACCCTTCTCCCCAAGGGGAAAGGGTTTTGTTTTTATTTTTAAATTCAGTGGGAGTTAGCCTACTTAGAACTCCCTTGTAATTTCAGTTGGAAGGTTATTTCCTGCACAAAACTGTCATGCAGCTGAATTTCACCCCAGACCTGGATGCATGAACTTTTAGCATACATCTGTTTAGTACTAAGTCACTTTCATTAATAACACAAACCTTGGTGTTAGGGGAAATTTGTTTTTAAAGACTACCATAAATCTGTTTTAGTAGCCTCAGGTCAATAACAAAAATGAGCAAAAACCTTGAAATGGATAAATAAGAGTAATCAGACAACTGTAACCCTGAGACTGGAATTGTAAGATTAGTGTTTAGCACTGACCTGCAATGAACTAAACTTCAGGGTTTTATAGCATGTGCTGTTTCTGTTAAGCAATATATTAATATAAAACCTATGTGTATTAAAAGCATTCTCAGAAGAGAGTTGTTTCTTTAGTTGACATTTTCAGAACACTTTCATGGGAAACTCAAAACACATTTCGTTTTAAATCTTTCACTTGCAAAGTATACTGCTCCTATATATTTAAGCATTTCTCATTCCTGAAACAGAGCACAAGCGTGTTCAATCTTTACTCTGGAGAAAATACTGCATCAGGAGAACCTTGTGTAATTATGTCTGTTTCTGTTTTGAATTACAAGTGTGCGGCATAGTCAAGGGAAAGACTACTTGAGACCGCAAGTTGTGATGAAATAGCTTAGTACTCTTATTAGACACTGAGTTAGTTTAAATAAATACTGAGGATGTATTTTTGCAGAGACAGAAGAGCATATGTGGCTGAAGAGGGAAACCCTGTCCCTGGCAAAGTGGGTCTTAGCCCACGAAAGTTCATGATCCTTAAGATCTGTTAGTCTATAAGGTGCTACAAGACTCTGTCACTTTTGCAGATCCAGACTAACACGGCTACCCCTCTGATACTGTCAAGTAGGTAGGCATGTTTTACGTTTCTGAATAACCTCTAAAGTGCTACAAGTATTCATCGTTTTCTTTCTGAAAAAGATTCCAGAAACTGGGAATTTTTACACGCTGCATGTTTAAAAAGATACAACACAATTCATGCCACTTATTACACAAAAGAATACTTTCTGCTTCCATTTCGTAGTGTCCTCGATCAAAACATTCGACACACACAGATGCTCACGTGCACAGATCAGGAAAATGAGGCCTAGATGAGTTGACCAGCATGCAATATGCAAATAATACTTTAGTTCTAACAAAACACAAGTTTTGTATCCTGCCCAAGGACACTATCCTAATTATTTATTGCAGGAAACAGTTGCCTTCTAAATTTACCTTTCAGTGAATCATTTTCAGCTCTCATTATGTCAATCAGTGAGTTCTCCAGTGAATGCATGTCAAAAGTTCTTGCACGATCCTGCAAGTAAACACAAACACAGCCAGTTTAGACACCAAAATGCTATCCAAGGCTGCCTCAAATATGCAGAAGCTGCAACTCCACCCTATATCATTAGATCAGAATTAAGCATATACAATGAAATTATATTTAAAGTAAAACTACAGGACTCTTGGGCTTTTACTGAGTACCACTAAATTTATACCAGAAGCTTCAGTTTTGCATTAGCAAAACAGTGAACAAAATGCCTGAAAACAAATGAAACTAGTTTTGCTCCTAAAAAAGCCTCATTGCAATAAGTAGTTTTTAAAACATTTAATTAAAATGAAACAGCCTATATTAAAGCTCACTGCAAAGCAATCTTTTTTTTTTTTTTTTTAAAAAGAAAGTTTATCGTACTGACATTGAACATTTATTTTGCCAGCCATAGAAATTCAGTCAGAACTGATACTGTTAAGAGGCCAAGAAAATTTGGGTTGCTTTGTTTAAGAAAGAAAAAGTAACATGTGATAGGAGTATTCAGGTATATTTTAGAGTTGGCTGGAAAATGGAAAATCAAATGACAAGTTTGTTTTCTTTTTTCATAAATTTAGCTTCCATTGAAGTTTTTAGGCCAGCTGAAGTCTGGAGGTGGAACTACTCCAAAACGTTATTTGCCAAGTTTAATAGTCTCCACCCTCAAATAAATCCTGTTTGAAACAATGAAACAAATTGCAATTTAAGGCCCCAGTTCAGGAAAGCATCCTTGTTAAGGAAAGGACTTACTAGTGTAAACTATACCATTACAATACAATGTATGTTAATCCAGTGCTATTCAGTTATCAATCATTGCAGAATCTGCACAATTAAAACTGAAGTTCATAACATTTCATTTACTTCAAATATTGGTACAAACAGCCTAGTTTTTTGGCAAAAAGTTAACATTTTGTACTTTAAAATGTCACTGTTTAGACCCAGAACTTTGCAATTTTAAACAACCATTAAAAGCAAAGCACTAGACAAACTTGAGACACAAGTTGACTTGTATACATTACCATCACATCATCTTGATCCATTTGAAGTAAATTTACCAAGGATTTCTCCTTAGTGTTACTCTTGACTAAAACAGCCAATGCTCAACTGAAGAGAAGATCAAAGTTCACATATGTTTGTCAAAGCCACCTATCTGGTTACATTATTTTTAAGTTGGATATTACATTAACGCAGTACTAGCCAACACTTTGGCCAAGTGTTAAGGTTCTCAGTTTTTTTACTTTAGTGTCTACATTTAACTTTCATGTTTCAATAATAGTGTTTTGCAAAATTACAAGTGTTCACTCGTCCAGGCATAACATATAATGTCCCATGACGAAATAATTTAGTCATTCACCAAAAGTTTCCTCACAACCACCCTCCCTGCCCACGGAAACAGACAAGTAGAATTTTGCTAAACTGCATTAACAGACCTTGTGTTTCATTTCTGTGTTCAAAAAGGAGATCACCTCTAATCCCAGGTGTTATATTTTGTTCATTTTCCAAGAGAGATTCATCTTTAAACCAAGACCAAGCGTGGAAAGTTTATGCCCATAAGGAAACAAGAAAAGTTATAAGCAACTCTAGATAGGAGATTAGCGTGAACTTGTATTCAACTATATCAATTATCACCCACCAGTGTGGGGGGTTTAGTTTCTCTCTACATCTAGATGGGAAGCTAAAATTTTGCAAGGTAAGCAGAACCAGATTTGCTCAGTATTTCAGTATCTGAATGAGAAGTAAAAAACCCTGTGTAAAATGGTGATGTATATTCAATAATTTATACTCTCACTTGCCTCCATATTGAAATACTGCTGCCATATTGGCTGGGCACTGTACTGCAGGAGAGTTAACCTTTAAATGAGAAACTGGTCATGGCCATTTGTGGTCATTACATACTCCATGGTATTTCAAAAGTGGTTGGCTCTGGTGTCCTATCCTAATTCCTATTTAAGTCACATTCCTAACAAAAACAAAATAGTAATTTTAACTGGGAATTTATTTTTCGCTTCCCTCTTAAAAAAACCCCAAAACAACCCACATGTGTATTGCTGCCACAGAACGATTCAAGTACTCCTATCCAGAGGCAGCTCTTTACAGTAGCATGTAGATGATCCTTAGAGAAAGTTTGGCAGAAAGGTGAAGTTAGCTGCACTGTACTCTGGTCATTGACGAGACAGAAACATTTACCATACTAATATAGTCAAATTTGCTATGTATCTGCCTCATCTTTTCATTGTTTATTTCTCACTAACCTGTATTACAAGAGAGCACACGTATTTACCAGAAAATACTAGCTTAGGAACATTTGGTTCCTTTCACTTTTTTCCCCCTCCAGCTTCACATTTGTTGCTTTTCCTACTTGTTTCTTACTTCACGGGTTCTTTTAGTTTTTTTTTATTTGATATTTTTGTCTCTGGTTCCTATTGCTTTCAAAGTCTAGTTATAATTCTAATCACTCCAAGCCCTGGTCTGCACTACAAACTTATGTTGTTATAACTACATCACTCCAGGGTGAAGAAAATCCACACCCATGAGTGACAGAGTTATACTGTCACTCATGTATACTGTCACTCATGGGGGGAGGGGAAGGATAGCTCAGTGGTTTGAGCTTTGGCCTGCTAAACCCAGGGTTGTGAGTTCAATCCTTGAGGGGGCCATTTAGGGATCTGGGGCAAAAAATCTGTCAGGGGACAGTACTCGATCCTGCTAGTGTAGGCAGGGGACTGGACTCGATGACCTTCAAGGTCTTTCCAGTTCTAGGAGATTGGTATATCTCCATTTTTTTTTTTATTTTTTTTTTAACTGACCTAACTAATGATGTAGACAGCGCCATGTTAGCAGGAGTGCTTCTCTCCTAGCTCTTCTTCCTCTCGGGATGTAGAGTACCTACGCCGACAGGAAAAGCTTTCCCATCGGAATGGATAGCATTTTCACGAAGCACTACAGCAGTGCAGCTACACTGGTGCTACACTGGTGTAGTTGTGCCATTGCAGCACTGTAAGTGTAGATAAGCCTTAAATTTCAATGAAATCAATCTGAATAGTTTACATAGGTAAAAAGTTGTTCCTTATCTTGATTGACTTTAATGGAATAGGTATAATCCATGCAAGTCAGACATGAATAAAGCCAGACGTTATCTCTAAATTTTCAGTGTCTGTATTGCTTCCATCTGGGCGAGTGTTTTTTTTTGGGGGGGGGGGGTTGCTTTTGTTTTTAAAAGATACTGTAGCACTTTCCAATCTCTAAACATTTCTCACTATGTATTTCTTTCTGTTCTATACCTTATTTTGTGTTTTGAATCTCTCTTTAGCAATCGATCTAGAACTCAGCCTCACCAATACTGAAGCAGCTGGAAACTCCAACTTGTGTGCATCTGCCACTGCTCCTATCTCACAACAGGGGGAGCATGGAATTTCAGGAGTTTGCAGACCTTTCAGCTGCCACGCTATCAATGACATCTCAGTTATCTGGCAAACATTTAAGGGGAAGAATACTGCCAGGCAGCCTCTGTATGTTATTTTGTATGCAATGCTGCCCACAAACAATAGGATCGACCCCAAAATAAAACTTCTGTCCCCTAAATTTTTTAGTGTTGTGCTGAGATTAAGTTATATTAATGAATGTCACAGAGAGGGATTAGCATTCATCAATTGGAATGCGAGTAAGGGAGGCAGCAGTGTTTGGCATTCAGAATAGAGGCTGTATTTAAACATATATAAGGGAGAAGAAAGATGGAATAAACTGGAAATTCCCTCAAAGGGACAACAATATTCTTTAATGGAAGTTTTCCTTGAGCCCACTCACTTTCTACCAATTCCATTTTTAATGACATGCCCTATTTATTCTCCCCCTTTATGATACCTGCATTTCTAATGTGGATCTCCATGTTTTATAAGCTCAGCTTCCCAAGGTTCCCCACTTGCAGTTCTGTACCATGCTCATCTTGATTACCAAATAAAGTTACATGGCTGTGTTCTCATTGGTAGCCATCATTAATGGATCATTCACAATAGAAGGATACAGACCATTCTAAAACATTCAGGGACTCATCCATACTTTATCTGAAAATGATAAAAATTAATATTTGAGACTAGCATTAGTGGCCATCTTGCCAAAGAAACATGTAACTACACATTTGCTACTGTTGTAACATGTAAATATTAAACTCTGATTTTTAACTCGGTAACCAAATATGGGGAAAAGTTGGTCTTTGTGAAGCATATGAATTTTCGCTATGCTGTATCAGCAAAAATTAGTGCAATTCTTCTTTCAAGCATACAGTGGGAAGGGGATTCATCCCAGAGTGTTGTGGTGTTTTCTGAATGGCCCCATTCACTGAGTGACAGTGGCCCTGAAGAAGTCATACCAGTGATCTATCTGTGTGTAACAAATATACAAATGAGAAAGGGATATAGGGATAATGATTACCCAAAAGAAAGTGAAATGTTTCTATATCTATAACAAAATAAGTTTTCTGGTGGCTGATATTGCTTACCTAAGTTGATCAAAAGAAAAATTTTCATTTCAGGAGTTTGTGTATCTGAACTTTTGCTTTGTCAGAGGACTCAAAGAGCAAGCACATTTAACTTTGGCAAAAAAGGACTTTGAGAAACAAGGTCCTAATGAGAATCAAATTATAGACCCAATACAACAGGCTGCTTTTAAGATATTATCAACATTTACATGCTATAAGAAATAATGGGATTTATATAAAAACATCTTTGTTTAAAAGACTAACCATATACAGGTAATATTTAGCAGGCCACACCCAATTGATATAAAGCTGATACTCCATACAAGTGAACTTTATGCAAAGGTCTGGCCAAATCACTCTAAAAAGGAAATGGAATTGCTGGTCTATTTCCTTCATGCTGCCTAGAAATAATTTCAAAATACATATAGTAGCCATGATAATGCGTTGTAGTGGTTAAGGACAGAGATGAACTCCCAGACTCTAGTCTTAACTCTGCCACAGACTCATGTGAATTTGCACAAGTCACTTAACCTCTGTGCCCCATGTTCTCCCCACATCTATCTGTAAATATTTTAAATACTTTGAGATCTGTGGGTGACAGGTACTATGGCAAAGACAAAGTTTAAAATAGAGATGCTTATAAGTAGGAAAACATTAAATCATACAATTCAGATTCCACAAGATCCATCTTCTTGCCAAAGAGACCCATTCCAGAATAAAAACATTTAAGCTAAATTATGTATAGTACATATTGTGATACTATATGCACTGGAAGTTGAACATGAAAACTTGATGCCATTGAAGAGAATGTTCAGCATGGGCCTAAACAAAAACCTTGGATCTAAATTCTCCTGAGCTTCACAGACACTTGATCTGGATTCAACCACTGCAGTACAGGCCTACCTACATTTAATCTGTACCCATGCCATCAGTATCGCCTGTCCAATTAAGACTCCAGAAACTGAGAGTTTCTATTCAATGCTTCCCAAGATGAGGCAATCGCAACCATAGTCTGCCAATGCAATGAAAGCCAAAAGTATAAAATCAAAGCCTGCCTGGGTGTGACAATTTGCTTGTAGCAAAGGCTGTGCCTAATATTACAAAATGTGAATTCTTTGAAGTGTCAGACGTCTATAATGATGCAAAGTAAACTGTTGATTTAAGCAATTTATTGAAGATGATTAAGCAGTATTTATGGGGCAAGCATAATTGCATATATCATACTTTAAAATTGGAGACTATCAATTCAATATATATTGTTTAATTCTTTGGAGCACCTCCCTTTTCAGAACTGCTGCATACTATAGTTTTAGAAAGGTAGCCTCTAATTCCTATACGCTGTATGTGCTTTGGAGGCTTGAAGCTTTCTGAAAACTTTTCCTAGTTCCCATAATTTAAAACACTGGTGTCATAGCTATAAAGTAAATATTTACTATTATAAACAAATCCGGTTTATTTCTGTGTGTTCACCTTTATAGTTTAACTCTATAACTATATCCAGGAGTCCCTAACACTTAGTCAAGTGGTCTGGTAGCCTTAGGCACTGGACATGAAGTCCACACATTTCATTCTGAAGTAGAATGATGAAGCTTAACTCAGCTGCTATATTCACCCCACCCAGCCCTCCCTGTAAGTGGTGTCTTCCAACTCACAATCCAGTAACCGCTGAATTAACAAGGCACTGAATAAACAGGTTTTTCCTGAACGGATGTTGCTGTATGCTGCCCTGATCATTTTTTATAGCTTCACCAGGAAGAGTAAGATGAAAGCTGGAAAATTCAAGTGAATCAAAAGTGATCCCTCCCACAAAAGCTCTTATGGTCTGTCAAACGGAAAGAGTTTTTAAATATTAAGAAGAGTCACTGTCCTGTCTATAAATTTCAAACATGCCTGAGCCCACTTCTGCTGCACATAAACCTCTTTATGCATCTACTACTGTACACTACCCAATGTTCTCTGCTCCATGCTGCCCTGCTGTGTATGCAATTCGTTTTCAAAGCAAAATGCTTAATAAGATTCCTTCTTTTAATCTTAGAAAACATAATTCAAATAGCTTCCTAACAAAGGCCCTCTTTTTTAAAAATCCCCGAGGTCAGAAATATGCAGGAGGGCTGAAGCCCAAGTACAAACGTCTGTAGTAAGTTTATAAAACAAGAACAGTGTTAACTTCCACAGTACTTTAATGTGGTATGACATACACAATTTGAGTGCTTTTAATTCTACAGACCAACAGCTAAATCAGTAGGTGGATGGCATACAAAACACTAGTTACTATGCAGTGGATATAGTTATAGAAAATGGGTGAGCAGGTATTTAAAATACCCAAATACATGTATTTTAGTCTAAAATGATAACGCTTTATGGAATAAAACCTACTGATAGAATAAAAGTAAACTTTTTCCACAAAACAGGTTGCCTCATCATTTTATGCAACCAGTTCTCAATCTCGAGAGGCTCCTTCAGAACAATAAGAAAATATAAATCAAAACCCTGAAGTGAGCAAAGGAAAGACCATTAGCAAAATTCCTTTATGATGAAAGGTTGGCAAATGCATGTAACTGAGAATATTTTTCTCTAAAATGCTTTATGAACGGGATTGTTAACACATTTATCAATAGTCAGGATTTTTGTGTACAAACAGATAATTACAGAAGGGAGATTTAATTTTAAACTACAATAATTGTGTGTGTTTTCACAAACATTCCACATCTACCTTGGGGAAGAAAAAGCCCCCTTGGCACAGAACCTCCATAGACTGGGATGGGGCTAAATGTCTGGAGGCCTTTCTCTGGGGAGAAAAAAAAAAAAACATTTTGAGCAAGTGAATTCAGTGAACTGCCCACAAGTTTAAAATTCTTTGAAATGTGCAATCTGAATTTTTCTTTTCATGTCCTAGTCTAAGACACTATGCAGAAATTTGAGTATTTTTTTCAGAAAACTGAGCACTATTGCTCAACTTGTTCGTGCCTTCAAGGACTGATTCTACAAACATCCTCACATGTTTGAAGATGAGAGCTTGAAACCTGGAAATGCCTATCAAAGCAAGATTTATATATTGCATAACAAGCAGGGTGTTCCAGTCTTTTTAAAAGTGCAAGTATGTAGCAAGAGGAAAGTCTATACAATCCTGAGGACAATACTGCACTGCAGCTCAATTGCTGACAATTCACCATCCCATTGAGCTGCTAAACTTTCAAAGTCCCAGGGAGGAAAATGGGAAGCAATTGTTTTTTGAAAATCCCTCATGTCACTAGGTAGGTCCACTCATTCATTTGGTCAGATGTCTATGGAAGGCTACTATAACCAAGAACCTACCATTTCCCTTTTCAAGGGCACAGATTATTCTTTTGAAAACTAGCACTTTTCAAATGAGAGGTCAAAGAAGGATGACAAATTGTGGGTTTGCTCTTTTGAAACAGATCTTTTCTAAGTCTGTAATTCTGAAAAGCTAACAAAAAAATTAGTTAATTTTTTAAGCAACAGATTTTGCTGCTTGAATTGTGAGGAAGCTTTGTATAGTATTAAAAGCACAAGATGAGTAAAAAAAAAAAAAAGAATCTAGGTTGTTTACACTGCTATACCATCTGATTTTGGGCAAGTCAGTCAACCTCCTGAGCCTTGAATTCCCCAACTGTAAGAAGAGGATCTTATATATTCTAAGTTGTGCTCTGAGACTTTGAGACCCTCAAATGAACGGTACTACGAGGTATCATATCACAAACACCAAACCAATTTGTACATGGCAACCACAATATTGAATGAGCTACCTTTTTTTTTTCACTGCTACAAAAATACCAAGACAAACACAGCAAATCATCCCTATTTTTATCTACAAAAAATTGTAGGGATTTGTGTCTCAAGGCAAATCACTAAGAGTCATGAGAGAGAAACAATTAAAATCAACATTTATTCATGTAAGTTATTTACACAAACATATGCAACACTTGCCAATAAAAAATGAGCATTTAGGTATGGCTGCTATAGGATCTCTGCCACACAATATGCTCCAATATGTACTTTTTTGTTTCACTAAGTTTTTGAGAAGGATATCTTTTCTAAAGATCACATTCTAAAAAAAATATTTTTCCATGCTCTAGTTAGTTCTAAATAAACTAATTCTCATAATATGAGGGCAACACTCATGAACAGATTTAAATAAGAAAAATGTTAAGTGCAGGGGAACCAGGGACAGTTAATCAAATACCCCCATTCTGTTTCAGCAGCAAAGATAGTTTTCAGTACCATACTACTAAATATGGATCCAAGAGGATTCCTGTAATGAAAGTCTCAGACAAAACATGATTGCCTCCTCAAGGACACTCCATATATGTGCAACTACATACATGTATTCCATCAAAAGCAAAACGCCTCATGACTGATTTGAATTAAGAATGCAATCTGAACCCTACCTCCAGCATAACAAAAACCTACGGCCACATTTTATATAATCCCCCATCCCCCCCGTGTTCTCAGAACTGAAGTCACTTTTTAAAAATGATCACAAAGATATTAACGATTTCACACCACAAAAGTTATAAAAAGCAATTACCCAAAATGGTCTGGAAAATCATCAACATATTTTCTGGATCTGCAGTGCTGGAGTCCTGTTTTGCTGCCCTGCTCTTTTCTTGTTCATCACAGAACACAAGTGATAGTAAGAGACTGAAAAGCATTTCACTCCAACACTTTCCTTTTCCTGGCATGAAGAAGTGTCAGACATGGTCTTGACATGTATACTTTCATCTTACCGTTTACGTAAATAGACACCAGTATGCTATGTAGAAATTATATTTAGCTATGATAAAATATCAGACATTTTGATATTTGGAACATAATACAAAAGCCACACTCAAGAATCACTTAGCTTTGTTAATTTACTTGATACCAAAAGGAGCACATTTCTATCAATACGTATATATTTGGGCCTTAAATGCAGCACGAAGGACACACGATCTCATTCTGTCACTCTGTACATCAGCTACGTGTCAGGGCACAGAATGAATTAAACAGAAAGCCAAGTCTTGCTGCAGTGAGGCTGAAAAAAGACCAACTCCAGCTGTGTCCCTTTGCTAATGGTCGGAGTGTATAAATTTGGTATACTGGACACCAGGTCTTTATATTATTTCCAACTCTTAAAAATAAGATATATTATTGCTATGCATTCCAAGGTTATGTGGACTCTACCTGATGTTTACTGCTAGTGGTTCTGCAGTAAAAAGAAATCCTTAATGAAAGGTATTGCCAGCAGCTGCTGTTTTCAGAAGGCTGCACAGGCCCTGTAAACCAAACAAACTGAATAATTTACCAAGGGGAAATGAATTGGTCCTCCCTCGGATTCTACAAGGTCATTATAAAATATATTTAGATCTCTTTGGGGTTGTAGTTACCATAACAAATGTTCTGAGGTTCTTCTAATCTACTGATCTTTCATCCCCAAATTACTTGAAAGTAGGTCATCCTGCTTCTTACACCATGACTAGAAATACTGCAGTCATTTTGCAATCTTTACTTTTGCCCTTGTCTGAAGATCCTGAAAAACAAGCCACTAGACATTAAAAAATCTTGTGTTCTGGATCCACCTTATGAGGTCTTTTTTAAAGATATGAAAGCTACCAAGCTAGGTCTGTACCTAGTGGTCAGAGAGACAACTATTACTGTCCAAATGTTGATTGTATATGTGGATCAACATCAGATAGCTAATTTTAACCTCCACAAACTAGATACGTTTCTCATGAATTTGAAGCGTCAGACAACCTGCCTCCTGACAGTATAAGGTGTAGCACTGGGCTGGCCAACAACCGACTAGTCCAGATCTATTTTTAGTAAAGATTTAATATTGTATAACCAATATTTGTTACCACTGCTAGTGAAAAAAGTGTTAGTTATGCAGTTCACCGTCAAAAAAAACCAATCAGATTAGTAATTTAAATTGTACCCAAAAAAAATTACAAATATTTTTGTAGATTTGTCACAATGCGAATCCTTGACCTATTTTGCAACACAAGGCAGAGGACAGATTTAAGGATTACTAAATGCTTGTTCTGAACATATAGTACAATATCATTTCCAAATAGTTACAATCTTTAAGTGTTAAAGTCAAGCAATATTTCACTTCTTTACTCTTTTTTGTTACATTTTTAAAAAGCAGAAACATTTGCTCACCAACTGTTATTGCTAACTGCGTGTAATGTTAATTACCACGACGAAACTGAACTTTAATAGATGTCCCACTGGGCTATAAATAGATATTTATCTGTCAAGCACTATTGAAAAAATACATGATTCACAGCTCAGAGATCATGAAGACTAATGTCACAGGGTGAATTACAAGTTAAACATGTTCACTTTATTTCAATTTAAATTAATTTTCAACAATGCAAGTCTGATAATTGAAGTATATTGCAAAATAAACCAAAAAAATGAAACATTGTTTCAATAAGAATTAAATCATTTTTTCCACTATTAGCACAGTAGACTCTCACCTGAAAAGGAAATATGTTGTCGGTTCTGTTCAAACTATCTTCCATCCAAGATTTCGGAGCAAAGGCAGAGCTGGGCCTAGCATACTTCTGCAACTGGATATGATTACTTGCAAAATTCTTCTTCAGGGGTGAGATGGAGTTCAGGGGTGTTATCCCTCCATTCAGACCCCTGCGGTGGTCTCGCCCTTGGGACCCTCCCCATCCACCATATCCACCGCCACCGGGGCTCCATGAAGAAGATGGTGTAGGTGATGGGCTTTGGTAGCTGCTCCATGGAGAAGGTGGTTTGTTAAGATTATTAGCCAAATGAGGCAGCTGATTAAAAGCAGCATTTCTATGTGTAAATGGAGGTGGATGAGGGCTTGCAGGTGATCTTCTCTGCTGCTGATGCTGATTGTGATGATGCTGAAAATGGGGGTGATGAGGGTGGTGTTGAGAGAGGGGTCCAATCTGAGGGGAAAAGCTACCTCCAAAGCCCGGGCTGACATGATGTGGAAAATTCTGAAATAGCAGAGCACCATTATTAGCTGAGGCAGCAGGGACCCCTCCCTGGTGAAAAAAACTGGCATCTTCATTGATTATTGTAGAAGAAGAAGGAGCTATAGCTGCTGACCAGTTACTAAAACCAGTCAAAGAAGATGCAGTGGATGTTAAGGGTTGAGTTGAAGTACCTAGCCCTGAAGCCTCTTGATAATCAAATCCTGTTAACACTGGTGATTCTATTCTTATTTTCTCTTTCCCGTTGCCATTCTCTGAAGAATTGTCTCCCTGATTTTCCTCAGATTTAGCTTTCTCAGGTTCAGGCAGCATGCCTGCTTCCTGACTTTGACTAGGGGAAAGCTGCTGTTTTTCTAGAGACTCTTGCTTTTCCTGTTGCTGAGTTTTAGATTTTTCTGACCCCAGAATCTCATCCTGAATGTTATGGGCAGCTGGAGCAGGAAAGAGCCAAGCTGACCCAGCACTACTGCCATTGGCAGCTGTGTTATTATTTATAAAAGCAGCAGGGCTGGGGGCTGCATTTTGATGATGGTGTGGAGGCTGTAGATGTGGATGAAATCTCACTGGAAAAGCTGACTTATTCCCAGTGTTGTTTTGCACTAACACTCCAAACCCGTAATCCCCCATTTATTATATTTAGGATTTGATTTTCTCCTGTAAAAAACAACAACGATGTTTAGTGTTTCTTTTCTTTCCTCCTCCACCAAAGAGGAACTAGCAAATATCTTGTTTTAATCTAGATATTCCACTACACACTCCTTAGATATTTCTGATTTGGATATAAATTCTGGTTCCTTCAAAGATAAATCTCTTTAAATATTTTGTGTGTGTCAATTTATGTTTGTTTCCTTTCTCTGATTAGAAGGAAAAGAAAAATAAATCTTTGGTTAGCAAAATAAGAGGTTTCCTTTTCCTAAAGGAAATGCACATCAATAAGAGAAAGATCTTCTGGGGACAGATATAAAGAGATTTTAACTATCCTGTTATTTCCTCCTCAGCAGCCTTGACTCGGCCATAAATGAGTTAAGAGGAAAAGAGAAATAATGACGTCTGGTCCCTCCACCTCTTGGCTGGGGGAAAAAAAAAAAGAGGCTGGAATAATTTAATAAATTCTATATAATCTAATATATATTTGTTTCCTGTTCAAAAGAGTCCTTGCTGTGGATATGGGAAGATTTTACCTCAGGATTTTAGCATTCAGTAGGGGAGTGAATTGTGCAGGAGGCTTTTTTCCCCCTGCTGTTGCTTGGTAAGCCTTTATTGTGTATAATAATAATAATAATAATATATACTATTTTGTATGAGTCCTTTAGAGGAGTCTTGGCTTATTGAAGGGGTAAGATTTTTAGCTCAGAAAGTCAGTATTCTGGAGATGAGACCGGAGTGAGCTCTGCAGAAGGGTGGATTCTTGATGCTGCTCCTGTTGGGTTGGGTTTCTGAGCTTGCCAGGCTCGCCTCCTATTTATGATCAGATAAATGTCCTTCAGATGAGTCCTGGCTGTCCGAAGAAGAGTTTCATCTTAGAAATCTGCATTCAGCATTCGGGGGAGGGGGGGAGAAAGCAGGCAATGACTTGTGCAGGAGGGGGGTGAGGGAGGTGTCTTGCTGCTGCTTCTGGAAGGGTGGTTTCTGGTACTGGGCTCGCCTCCTTTTACTGAGCTAAGTAGACTTCCTTCAGCTGCGGGAGCCCTTGTCTGCAAGGGAAGGTGGATTTCTACCTCAGGGACTCGGCGTGCGGCGGGGGACGAGAGGCTGATCTCTCCAGGCCCCTGTTCTTTATGGGGTACCCCTTCACCCCCCCTCTCTCAAAAGTCCTGGCGTCTGGGAAGGCAGGAGGGATTTTACCTCAGGAGAGCAGCCGCCTCCAGCGGGGAGGGGTTGGCGCAGGCGGCGAGGGGCCGGGCTCTTCTCTCCCCCATGGAAGGCGTTTAACCGGCTCTCCCCAATCGCCCGCAGATTACGGGACAGGATCACGATCGATTAGTACGGCAGGGGAGGGAGACCGCTGGAGTCACCGGGGGGGTGGGGTCCTGCGGCGGCGGCTCCGAAGCGTCCTTTCCTTGCTTCGCGTCCTCGCAGCGGCAGGCGACTGCCTTTACCCCTCATGTAAAACAATCGATTATCGCGGGGGGAGGGCGCGCGAGACCGGCTCCGAGGAGTCGGGCGGCGTCTCAGGAATCGCCGAGCCCGGATACTATGGAATCTCTCGTCCCCGGCCGCCTCCTGCTCGCTGCCGCAGCCGGTGCCTCCCTCCCCTCCCGGCCGCCGCCGAGTCCCGTCTCCTCAGGACAGAGCCGCTGAGCGAAATGACAACCAGCTGGTGGGAGGCAGCGCGGCACTTCCGGTTTGGGGGGAGGACACACCTCCTGCCCCGCCTCCCTCGCGTCTCCTCGGGCGGAGGCCGCGCCCCCGCCTGCTTGACAAGCCTCTTCCTGGCGACGTCACGAGGGTCAAGGAAGGGCGGCGGCCATTTTTGGTAGGGGCACGGAGGTGCCACTCCGACAGTCATCTTTGTGGTGGGCATTCGTCCCTGCTTGGTGGCCATCTTGGATTGGGGCACGCATCTGCTAGCTGCCAGCAGGACGGCCATCTTGGACAGAAGAAAGCAGGTACTCCTTGAGCAGCCATCTTTGAATATGGCAGCGCACTCTAACTGCTGGTTCTCTGTTGTCCTGCGTTGACCAGAACGAGCAGGGGCACATCCCTGGGCAAAAGTCCACTGTTAAATGGGGGAAGGTGGAGGGGGAAAAGTCCTGAATCCAATAGAACTGCTTGGAGGAAAACATGGGGAGCATGTAGCAACCACTGCCAACCCCATCTCACTATACGCCCCGAGGGCTCTGGTCACTGCAAACTCCACCTCCCACTAATGCCCTGAGGGTTTCAGCTCATTTTAACACCCACACCCTGAAGGCTCAAACTCACAAAGCCGATCTCCCTCCCCACATTGCCCCGAGGGCAAAAGCCTTTTGCAACCCCTGTCATCCCAAGGCCTGAGCAGTATAGCAATCCCTCCCTCCCTGCACTACCCTATCACCCTGTTACAAAACCTACTTCAGGGTAGGACTTCATCACCCTGTGAACTGAGGCCTATTGCAACTCCATCTCCCTGTAATAAATACCACCTCATCCCAAGGGTGGATTGCAGGGCACAGAAGAGATGAGAATTGAATAAGAATGGAATAAAACTAGAGGAAGAACAAGGCACAAAGAACCCATGAAATAAATATTGAAGTATATTCCAGAATCTCTCTGCCCCATAACTGCAATATCTAATCATTCCAAACATTATAATATCGCTACTTGAAGGTGTACCATTACAGAAGAATTCATGTTTTTAAAAAGGTAAAGGAAATAATTTACAGGACAGGAAACAAATCTGCCTGTCGATATTAGAATTTATATTTGTGTTTTTCTCACTGCCTTTAATGCTTCAAGGAGTTATATATTTAGACAAAATACCATTAGATTTGATCTCAACATTTTAGTTTCTATTTGTTAGAGATAGGATACAAAGACAAGGTGTCAAATTTTCAAAGTTGGCTAAATTGGCTTAGGAGCCTAAGTCCCGTTTCCAAAATTGATTTAGACACTTATGAGCCTAGGATTTAGGCTTCAGAGTCACTTACGTATTACTGAAAATTTATCCAAGAATCTGTGGTGTTTTGGCACTCAAATTTTCTCCCTGAGGCAAAAGTTGCTAGTGAAAGATATAAACACCAATATAAACAAATGAAGGTACAATAAATTTGATTGCAGTTACTAGGAATTGCACAGACCCCTCATAATCAAAAAGCTAACAAAAACATTACATTTAAGGATGAAGGGTTCAAAATCCTTAAAATCAGCATGGATTCACCAAGGGCAAATCATGCCTGACTAACCTGATTGCCTTCTACGATGAGATAACTGGCTCTGTGGATGAGGGGAAAGCAGTGGATGTGTTGTTCCTTGACGTTAGCAAATCTTTAGATACGGTCTCCCACAATATTCTTGCCAGCAAGTTAAAGAAGTATGGGCTGGATGAATGGACCATAAGGTGGATAAAAAGATGGCTGGATTGTCGGGCTCAACGGGTAGTGATCAATGGCTCCATGTCTAGTTGGCAGCCGGTATCGAGCGGAGTGCCCCAAGGGTCGGTCCTGGGGCCGGTTTTATTCAATATCTTTATCAATGATCTGGAGGATGGTGTGGACTGCACCCTCAGAAAATTTTCAGATGACACTAAACTGGGAGGAGTGGTAGATACACTGGAGGGTAGGGATGGGATACAGAGGGACCTAGACAAATTCGAGGACTGGGCCAAAATAAATTTGATGAGGTTCAACAAGGAGAAGTGCAGAGTCCTGCATTTAGGACGGAAGAATCCCATGCACTGCTACAGACTAGGAACCAAATGGCTAGGCAGCAGTTCTGCAGAAAAGGACCTAGGGATTACAGTGGACAAGAAGCTGGACATGAGTCATCAGTGTGCCCTTGTTGCCAAGAAGGCTAATGGCATTTTGGGCTGTATAAGTAGGGGCATTGACAGCAGATCGAGGGACGTGATTGTTCCTCTCTATTCGACATTGGTGAGGCCTCATCTGGAGTACTGTGTCCAATTTTGGGGCCCACACTACAAAAAGGATGTGGAAAAATTGGAAAGAGTCCAGAGAAGGGCAACAAAAATGATTAGGGGCCTGGAGTGCATGACTTATGAGGAGAGGCTGAGAGAACTGGGAATGTTTAGTCTACAGAAGAGAAGACTGAGGGGAGATTTGATAGCTGCTTTCAACTACCTGAAAGGGCGTTCTAAAGAGGATGGATCTAGACTGTTCTCAGTGGTAGCAGATGACCGAACAAGGAGTAATGGTCTCAAGTTGCAGTTGGAAAGGTTTAGATTGGATATTAGGAAAAACTTTTTCACTAGGAGGGTGGTGAAGCATTGGAATGGGTTATCTAGAGAGGTGGTAGAATCACCTTCCTTAGAGGTTTTTAAGGTCAGGCTTGATAAAGCCCTGTCTGGAATGATTTAGTTGGGGATTGGTCCTGCTTTGAGCAGGGGGTTGGACTAGATGACCTCCAGAGGTCCCTTCCAACTCTAATATTCTATGATTCTAAAATATTCATCACAACTACTCCCACTGAAAGCAAATGAGTTACAAATAAAGAAGAATGAAACTAGAGAAGAGTTTTAGTATAAAATGAGGCCCAAAAAGCCATATTTTGTTCTCATTAATGTTGGCAATCCATTTTGCCATATTGCATCCTCTCCCCTTCAGTCCACCATGGTGTTGTCCTTCTGGCACTAGCTCTACCTGTAGAGGTCACTGAGAACATATAGCGAAGTCATTTGGACAGCTGAATGATGCCTATCTGGGATGACTTCAAACATCAGCTGGAATCTTTCATCTGCAAGTGTTCCCTCTCCTCCCTTGCCCCATCCTATATAATAAAAGGCCAGAGGATGTTTGTCCGAAGCTGTCATGTGCAGTAGAGACGGCCTGGACAAACAGCCTGCTGGGAGTTGTAGTTTGGCGGCACAAAATGGCCACCGCGCGTGCGCCGCTGCGAGCCATAGAGACGGCCCGGACAAACAGCATTAAGCACTTTGGCCTGTGTACACGGGCTGTTACACTAGTAAACCTATAAACCATAAGCAGAATACAAAAGTCAGATCAGATGTTCTTGTACCAAGCAAATGGAAGTCACCGTGCATTCATTGCCAAATTTAAAGGATTTGTGATTCTCAGCTGATTTTGTAAAGAAGGGAGTGGAGGTTTAAACTGTGATATCCAATAAATCCGATCTTTCAAAATGATGAGATAATGACATTATAACATGAGAGCTAAAAATAGGCGTGTTTATACAGGGATAGAAAAAATACTGAGCCATGTTCATACCACTATATACCAGTGCTGGAATTCAACTGTCAAAGCTGGAATGGTGCAAGGAAAGGACTATTTTAATTTAGTCTGCCCTCATGAGCATTATCAGAATTTCTTCTTGAACTACCATGCCCAGACCGCACAGCATTAGTAAGCCTGAATACTAGCACTGGCATGAAGTATATATAGTTCTACTAGTTCTAGGATCTACCTGATTTTAGTGAAGAGGTTTTACTTCGGAGAGGTGGATTACCAGGAGTGCTTCAAAAACATTCCCGTGACGGCGCTTTGAATTTTCCAGTGTAGCCATGCCCTGATGAGTAAGTACTATAGGAACAGGTCCTTGGTTTCTAAAGCATTTTAGGAAGCTTTAGGGATGAAAGGCAATATATATATTATGTTATTAAGCATACTTTGTGATATATCTATATGTTTATTAAAAGTTAGTTACTATTCTTGTACCTTGTATAGCAACAGCCATACAGTGAACCTGATTTTCAAGGCCCTAAGATATGCAAAGTGAAATTCCGTGCTTAATTTGAGTGCAGTTATCTGGTCTATATGTACATCAAATAAACCACATGCACACTATAGACATGTATTTGCATACCTCATATGTCTGAAAATCTGTCCCTTCAACACCGTATGGACTGTATGGATGCAGGGCTCATTGCTTTTGCCTTCCGTGAGTGGAATTTGGTGTATAGTTTATTCTGCGATGGTGGAAAGGGAATCTTTTGTTAATATTTATGTCTTTTAAAAGTCATCTTATGTTAACTATTACACATGCAACATAAAGATTGTATTGCTTGCAATTTCCAAATGAAAAATAAACAGACCTGTGCTGGTTACAGGGCTAGCTAGGCTTCTCCCCTTTCTAGTCTCTATGAGGGCACCCTCTCAGGTCATATGCCTCATGCCTTTGTCTCCTTTAGAATGCAATCCTGTGATTCTCCCACACTTAGATGAGGTCCTGGGCTACAGAATCCTGTGTACTGACTGTGCTTACTCAGCAGGTCCAGCTGGGTTTGGTACCCGTGGTTTTTTCCTTCATCACAAAAAGGATTTTAAAATAACAATCTACATGCACATCTATCTTACCTAATGCACTATCACCCTGTGATGACTCTAGGCCTAAATTCCTCAGACACCCCTGTGGGTGCCTTTGTCAGTCTGGTTTTCCTGACCAGCTCCTTAACAACTACCTCCTCACTCAAGATAGAGAGAGCCCCTTTTAGTCCAGCTAGAGTCCCTTGTTCTTGTCAGTTCTTTGGCTGTGGCCCTTCTGGACAAAATGTGTTTTTTGTCTGACAGGAAGTCGAGCCAAACGTGACAGAGCCCATATCAATCCTCAAATGTTTGCTGAGGGGTGGCTTATCCTGAACTATTCTTCTTCCCTTCCTGCTTGGTTTTACCTTACAGCCCACAGTTACACTAAACCAACATATTAATACAATACATATCCCAATAATCAGGTTGGTATACAGAATTCATAAATTATTACAGAGCAGCTGGATATCCATTAAAAAACTACCTACCTGTTCTTGAAAGATCACTTCTGTCCCCATGCCTCAGTGCTACAATTGAGATCAGCTGAGCTATAAATGATAGGGACGGCTAGCAGGGTATTCTCTGTGACAGGTTCACAACTTTAGAATTTGCTCGACCGTGGTCTGAAATAGTCCAAAGTTGATGAACTTCAGTACTTGCCATACACTCATTTCCCCTCCCTCCCACCAGACATTAGAAAAAGGGTGGAGGACAGAATTGTAATTGGAGAGATGGGAAAATAATGGGGTGGAGGATTGTAATGAGTCATCTTACAGTACTACTGATACTTGGAGATATGTCAAGGGCATCTAGAGATGGGTGTCCTTTTTCAGCATGTGTATAAATCAAAATAAATAAATACAAACATTTTCCAGAAAAGAAATTAATACGTATGTGTATTCCAGAGGGAAAGATGGAAATCACCACCTAGAAACACTTCTCAAACAGTTTCACTCAGTAGTGGGGTATCCTCCACCACCTACTACAAGGCCTTTTTGAATTGTGTGACATGATATTTTCAACAAATCCAGTATTGTTCATGCATTTTATTAAATAAGCCCTTTTCTCTGCAATTGTATACGCCCTGTTTCTATGTGAGAAAATATATTTGTTTACATACAATGAAAAGCATCATTGTTTTCAAACATCTAATTACTGGGTTACAGTTTCCCCTTTTGTTTACTGTTTTGCAACCTGTGCAAGCCTGTCTGAATTTTAAACACTATTTTTCTCTGCACTTTGCAGTCACTCTATTATGATGATGATGATCATCATCATCATAGATTCAGAGTTAACAAGCACCTCTGTCAAGAAGCAATGAACCTGGTTCCAATAATGTATTGTTGAATAAACAGTTGGAAAAGGACTGCATGGATGGCCTTCATTTAAATTCAGACACAACCTTGCAGTGCATTAGCATAAGTGCTGATCAACTAGTGATACAAGTAGAACCTCCAAACTCTGATGTTAATCACCTTGCATGACAAACATGGTTTCCTGGCACTAGCTACCTGATGGAGGCTTCTCAACGGGTGATATTTTGATGGCATCGGCTGCCCAGCAGGATTTGTGTCATTTTATACAATCTCTTTAAGGAAAACTGCACAATGATATAGAAGAGATTGCAGTCATGACATGTAATTGCAAAGATGAATAAATCCCTAAAGAAAATTAGTAGTGTCTATAAATATGAGCATTTAACAACCAGAAAGGAAGCTGCCATATTGATTTGATGATGTAAAGTAAGAAAAGCTCACAAAATGCAGCTGAGCTTTATTTGGAATGCATGAACAAACAGGAGGAATTATGATTTGCCACATAAGTTTTGTGGAGTTTTTTAACCAATTAATTTAGACATTATATAAATACTTTTTAATCAATCACTTTTAACAGCTATAGAATTTCAAACAGCTTTGAAAGTCTCCTGCTTTCTCAAATGTTAAAATAGGAGCTTACATTCTCCAAATCATATGCTACATCACCAGCCTGTAGTGCCTGCTGGGAAATATCAGAACAGCAGCAGCCTTCACTGAGAATTAAAGATACTGTTACTAGTTTCTGCAGTGATGGACCTTTGTAATATCTAGACTCATTCAAACCACAAACCCAAATATTTGCAGGGTCAAGTCAGTCCATTTTCCTCTCCCTGTATAGTTATCTGACACTTATTACAGGGATCTCTTTTGGGTGGAACCTTAAAAACATAGATTTTTAAAGGTACTTAGGCACCTAAAACTGCAGGAAGGCACTTACTGGGATTTTCAAAGCACCTAGGCCCCTATCTGTATCTTTAGGTAGCATAATAACTTAAAAAAATTCTGACCCTAAGTTCTTCTCTCCTTAAAGATCCCATGACCCCAAGAGTGGAGGTTTGCTCTAGTATATTGTAAAATTTCCCTTCCCCACAATCAAGACTGTGTATGATGCAATGTGCAAGTTGGCTGCCACTTTCCATCAAAGAGAAGGCTGCAATTCAGTGATGAGGTATGAAGCTAGCACCTCTCTCCTGAAAGATCTTTAAAAATGAAGCATATTTAAAATATTATTTAACTGCGTAAGGTATCATAACAAATTACTGTATTACCAATATCTAATCGGTTCAGCTTCTATTGACTTATATGGGGCAATTCTACAGACCATTTGTACTGGCATTATTAGACAGTTCTAGTTGATGGGTCTTCAATGGCACTAACCACTGAGATGGACCATCCTACAGTAGTTTTTCAGGGACTCAAGTCCCTTGACCAGCTGCTGCTCACTACAAGGCTAACGCATGAGGGGGAATGTGTTTCTCTCTACGAGGATTCGATTTCCTAGCCTGCTTTGTAAAAACCTTATCCTGACAGTTCTGACTGCAACACATCACCCAATAAATGTTAGATTGTGACTTGGGTCACAGTAAAAATTGAGAAAAGTTGCAGTGGTGCAGAAAAATCTGTTCACTTACTTTAATGACTCAGAAACAACCTTGGGATTGTGGTTTATTTGGATTTAATAAAGCACCTGTCCAAAGTTTTAGTGCTGTACAAATGATAACACACAACAAAGAGTAAATATTCTCAATGCAAAATAGAAGACCCCTGCCTGCCAAGCTGTATACCCCAAATAAAAATATAGAATATGACACAACCAATTTAATGGCATAATAACTCATAACATAATGTGGTAAGTCCTCATAACAACCACAACACCTCCTCCCCCCCACAAAAAACCCAGTACCTACAATTCACAATCCTTAAATCCTTCAGCCCTCTCTTTCCAGAAAAGCCCAGGAGAACAAATGTGCTTGCAGTACAGTATGCCCAGGATGTTAAAAAATCGGGGCCCTCTCGAGCCCAAAGTCCCCTCCCCCTGACCTCCCACCTTATGGAAAATGCTCTATCAGCAGGCCCTTCTTTTCAATCAGGGGATGTAAATTCTAGTGCCTCCATTGAGTGCAGATGCCATGGTTTCATCTGGGTAGAAAGGTGAGCCCTCAGTTAATAAGCCCACAAACTTTAAATGTTAGCACTGTGCACTACTTGCCAATAATTTTAGGAAAAACATCAGGCTGACATGCTCATTTATCATTGTGGGATGTATTAGCTGACATTGAGGTGGAGTGACAAGGAATTCAAATCTCCAGTTTCCCCTGTTCAAAAGGGGGAGTGGAAAGAGATGCAGCAACCCCTTCCCAGAACCAGGTGCCACTGTATCCTAGGTACCAAAAACAGCTCACGTACGTTCTTGCTTCTTGGGTGTCAAAATCCCCACCCATGTGCCCAAACCACCAGCTTTCTCTCCAACAACTTCTGTGGGGCAGTTATGCCTTACTATACAAGAGCCTGCAACCCATTAAATATTTAATTGTCAGGGGTGACATGAAATTAATCAAATTAAGTGTCACGATTCAAATTAAACTTACAGTATCAGGAACACAGTCCATATTGAACTGGACTGCAGAGAGTAGAAGGAATAATTCAAGGTAAGAGGATTTGTGTGTGTGGGGGGGTGTAGTTCTGGGGTCTCGGCTAAATAGCTTAGGTTTAACGTGCCACACAGTACATAAGGCATTGCTCATGTTCAATAGTGCTAAAGGCAACTGACAGATCTGAAAGAAAATGCACTGTCATTTTGTCCTCAACCATTGCTCCAGGATGACTGAGCTAACATCTTCAGGCATGCTAGGAAAAGCTAACATTATCCTAGATCTAGAGAAAATTCTGGTTTTATAGCAATTAATATTTGTCTGAAACTCATGTAGCTGCAACCACTATTCACTAGATTGGTATTTCAATGATAGAGCTGAGATATGAAGTGTGATTTTTATAAACTCAGTAAACCATTTAAATCTTGTGGAAATACATTATACATGTTAATAGCTTCATTTGGCTAAACAGCCTTCGCTATTTTTCTGCAGTTGCATTAAGGAACTATATATTGATATACCCTCATATGTTAAACAGCCCCTTAATGGAGAACATTGCATTAGAGCTTTAAGTCTTTATGAAAAAATGTCATCACTGCCCAAAGAACTATTTCACATACTGTAATTATGCAATATTAATGAACAATATCACATACAACTGCATTTGCCAGCCCTATAATGTAATGGAGTACATTCTTTGTATGTAATGCGCTTCAGAATGACCTGACACTGCAAAAATGCCTCCAGGTTCTAGAGCTCATGTAAAATATAATAAATATATAAATAATTTAAAAGAGGAAATAGGTAGTATTAGGACAGTGGTGTTATTTATGCAGCTATACTTAAAAGACGGGCAAGCTGACTGTTGAAAACTCTTATTTTCACTCAGTCATAACAGTTCTCTCTGGGATAAAAGTGGGCATAGAAAAATTCCACCAAAAATACATATTTTAAAATAAAATGTGAAATAAAATCTGTGTTGCCATTTAATTTCCAAAAGTGCAGCATCTTGTGCTCTACCAGTCATAGGTTTTATACAGCATCTGCCATATTACTATGGTATCTAATCATTATGGATTGGGCAGGATCCCCCCAAGGATGGAATTTCTGAGTCCTAATCCTAGCTCTGACACAGCATTACTACCATTGGGGGAGCAACAAGGGGAGATTTTAGCAAAAAGCTCAGTGTACACAAGAGTAATGTGTGTGTTCTTAACCACATTCAGGTCAGTGCAATCAATGGAATTTGAGCCCATTAATGCTAGTGGAGAATTGGGTCCTCAATGTTTCTGTTTCCCTATCTATAAAAGAGGAATAATTAATGAAACCGGAATGCATCATGGGTGTTGTGAGAGTCATTTAGTCAAATGCCTGTAAAGAGCTACAGTGCATAGGTGCCAAGTATTATCATCAATGTAACGCAGGCTGTATCTACACCACAACTGAACTGCAATCGGAGGTGTGATTGCATCTCAGGTAGGCATATCTTATGCTATCTAACAGAGCTAAAATAACAGTGAAGACTAGTGGCCTGGTCTTCAGAACTCTGGGTCTATACTTGTATTTCAAGACTGCACTGGAGTCCACACCGTCAAGTCTTCACTGGAACTTTTAGCTGGGCTATGTAAATCAAAGCCAGCATAGGTATGTCTACCCAAGAGGCAATAACATCTTCAACTGCAGTGTAGACATAGCTTCAGTAACATCTTCATTTCTCAAAGAAAGATTTCATAGCCCATTCATTTATAATATGGGCTAGTGCATTTGGGTATTTTGGAAGGATAAAAAGACAAATTAAAAAGCATCAAGTCATTTAATTTCAAAGTGTGGTTATCCACATACCTTCCCGTGCTCTAACTAAAATGTTCATCGGCTTTTTCCTAGGAGGATTGTTTGCAGGGCAAAGAATAATTTCTGGGTTTTAGATTCTTGAAATTCTGACATATGATGGCTTCTTGTCCCTAAGCAACAGATTCAAGTGAAAGGCCTGAATGATTCCAAATGAGGTGCTATGGCCTTAAGGTACATATGTTTAAAAAATAAAAATCTGAAACTATCAGAGGGATAGTTCAGTGGGATTTTTAAAAAATTTTAGTTATTTATTTATTTTTGCTTTGAACATGATAAACTCTCATAAAAAGAACAGTGAAAATAGTATTAAGGGCGACCAAAATGCAGTTCACAGAGGTTACAGTGGAGCCTGAGGATAGCCCAGTGTTTCGTTTCAGAGGTAAAGCCTTCAGAGATTTCAGGTCCCAGGATGCAGCGCTCTAGCTTGAGCTCAGTGATTAGGCTACTTAGATAGAGATGCAGCATTGCTTGCTGGAACCTGTAGTCTCCAGGCTTCATCTCCATATTAAAAACAAAAGCAATGGCAATCTGCTCCATTTTATGGAAATTACATGAAGCTCTTTGGCTCCTGGCGTGCTCCCAGTCCTTGTTAACATAATTCCACCAAATCCAGAAAATTCAGAGTTAAGGCTACGACAGTAATCATCCTCTCATCCCCGTGCCTTGCAGACTTGAATCCTCTGTCAGGAGACTTTCATAGGGGAGGGGCATATACTGTGTGTACCTAATGAACAACAATACCTATGTGCAACAGGGATGAGTTAAGAATAGAGTTTCAGCATTAACACTGAATTCTCTGGTTTATGGGTATAATGTTATCTTAATGTAAGTTGGAGTGGGGGTTCCAATAAAGATGTTGTATATTACATGTTTTCCTCTATACACCATGCTTGGGAAAGGATGGTGTATATCTGCCAGAGTAGTCGATTGAACACATACTTTCCAATTTCCCCCCATGTTAGGAAACAGGTTCTGTCTCATTACTGGTGACAGCACATATTGGTAGGTCATAGAGCAAGGGGAGAGCCTTGCGTAGAACAGCTGGGGCCCAGAGCCAGAAATCTCATTAAAGTAAGCTGCTGCTATTTCCAGCTTGTAATAGAGCTTTGCAGCTTGATTATATTCAGTGAAAGCAGGTCATTACAAACACACTATTTTTTGCATATTATCTAAATTGAAATAATAATATGTTCTCTCCTTTCATGTGCTATATTGATAAATCCCAACTTATGAATGAAGCATGTTGATTAGTTAGTTAAAATAATTAGTTCCATATTATGCCTCTAAGTTTAAGGCTTGATTAGTGCAAACAAATAACTTTTCTTGATAATAAGTAATTTACAGATTATTCTTTTAAATGAAACACAAGCATAAAAATGATCCAGTGAGACAAATTATGGTGTCAGTGGATTTTTTTTCTCTTTCAGTTGAAATGTAATGTTATTTTTAGAATTAGATAAGATGAATATCTATATAGGGCCAGATTCTAATCTAAATTGCAGCAGGGTAAATCTGGAGTAACTTCATTTACAGTGGTGTAACAAGATCGGGATCTGGCTCAAACTGTAACTACGATTTTTTTAATCAATCTTTTTGGTCAGGATAAAACAGAGTGATGATTGCCCATTCATTGCTTTTATTGACTGAGAATATTTCTCTGTTTAGCTGCTTATTATGTAGCTCACATTTAAATATCTTTTCATTCTAGTTTTGGAGTGGGAAATACAAAAGGATTGTTTTTCTCTTTTTAATAGTGATACCCATAAGCAGCCTTTTAAAATGATTTATTCTTTCTTAAAACAAAACAAAAAAACAAGCCCTGTATCAACATTATTCCTTAAGGCTCCAGTTCAGGAAAGTATTTAAGCACATGGTTTAAGTCTGAGTGAAGTCAACAGGATTTAATCATGTGTCTAAAGTTAAGCACATCCCTAAGTGCTGTCCTGAATAAAGATGCTGTCCTGAATAGAGGACTAAGACATTCATGAGGTTGTGTCTGCCATGCTTAGCTCACCTAGAGGTTGCTCACACTATAAAAAACGGGACTCATACATACTCATTGGCATAGTTTCATTGGTGGTAGGATTCAGTGTTGACAGCACGCAGGCATTTTTTTACCATCACAGAATTAGACAACACAGTGGTAAAAAATGACTGAATTTTGTCTCTGCTACTGTCTCTGCTATTGGTTTCCAGCTGTGGAGCTATACTAGTGGCAAATTATGGGTCTCAATTATCCTAGTATAGATGCAGCTCTATTTTGGAAGTGATTGTAACTTCCAGCAGGTTTTCACAATGTGGGAGTTAGACATGGCTCTGACGGAACATGAGTCTTAGCATTTATACATTAGACCATGATGATTCTGGACTAAGTAAATAATGTACTTTTATAAACATTTTTACAAATGAATTATTAACGAGTAGACAGTAGAAGCTTCAAAGGAACGGAGCGATATACATTCTGAGGGTTGTTTTGGTTTTTCTAATAGACTTTTGTGTGTGTAAAAAGTACTGGATTGAAAACCCTAAAAAATGGAATCTTCTCTTCTACCCACATGACAGATAGACTGTGGGTATGAATCCCTGCAACTACAGTATTAGTATTATCATTTGTCTGAGATGGAAGGACAACAACTAAGGATAGTGTAGGCTACATACTCCATTCACTCTCCTTTCACGATGCCAACAAGGGGGCCATTGTGCTGGTAGCATTTGTGATAGAGACACTGCTCCATGAGAAACTGACTGAGACCACTACTATGGCCATCCAACATCTTGACAGATGAAAGGAAACACAACAAAGTCAGTCAGACAATGGTGCTTGATAGTGAGTGTGGGAGAAGAGTCCAATGTGTGAGCGGCAGACCTTCCCACGGTGGCTACAGGTCCACTCGCCAGATGGAGGCTGGAGCACACGCTACTTTCTAGCTCGCCTGCTGGTCTCAGCCTCGTCTCTCTGATAGCGCTCCACAATGACTGCACCAGCCTTGGCTTGGCTTCTCCAGAGTGGGCAGTTGAGGGCAGAGTTCTCCCAGTTGTCAGTGGAAATGCTGAATTTTCTGAAATGCTTGATTGTCCTTGTCGCTGTATTGGAGCTTTGGCCTTCTTCTGTGTTGTGAGCAGTTCTTGTGTTGGCCACAGAGCACAGCCTTTGGCAAATGATCTTGAGGCATGTGCTTCACGTGTCCCAGCCAGCGAAGCCTGAAAACATCCAGCATAGTCTGCACAGACTACAGGTTAGTTCTCTCAAGGATCTTGTTATTAGTGATCCACTGGTCCCAAGCGACTTCAACATTTTTCTGAGACAGCAAAGGTGGCAGCTGTTCAATTACTGCTCCTGCTTCGAGTATGTAACCCAGCTTTCACAGCCGAAAAGGAGGCTACTCAGGACCCAAGCCTGATAAACGAACACATTTGTGTTCAGGGTTAGCAGGTTGCTGTTCCAAACATGTGAGGTAAATTTGTCAAAGGTGACAGAGGCTTTGTCGATTCTTACATCAAGTTCTCTAACCAGGCTATGTGAGCTGGTCAGAATTGAGCCAGCATAGCAGAAGTGATCTATGTTGTCCAGAGCTTCATTATTAATGTAGATTTTAGGTGGGACTTTTGTGCCTTGTGACATGAGAACTGTTTTCTTGATACTGATTACCAGGCCGAACTTGATACATGCATCAGAGAACTTATTCATCATGATCTGCAGTTCATCAGGTGAGTTAGAGATGAATACAGATCCCAAATAATGAACTGGGTGACATGCCTTTTTGCACTGAAATCATCTGATGTTTGAACAAGCTGCTGTCTGTCCTCAATTCAATTAATACGCCAAATTGATTGTTTCCAAAAGTGCACTTAAAAAGAATAGAGAACAAGATGCCAAAGCCGATAGGTGCTAAGACACAGCCTGCTTCATGCTAGTATCAATGCCAAACTCAGATGATGTTTCATTTTCATACTGGATAGTTGCCTTCATTCCCTCATGGCACTCCTTAAATAGGGAGAGCACTTTTGTGGACAGCCAATTTTCGACAGGATCTTGTATTTGCCATTCCTGCTAACTGTGTTGAAGGCCTTTTGTAGGTCAGGGAATGCTATACAGAGAAGTGACTGAAACCACCAACTTCATAAACCATTGAACAGGCACCAGAAAGAAATGACTTTTGGTCACTACTTACCTATGAAGGAGTTGACACAATAACCTAATAGTTAAAAACTCCCTACACTATTACCAGTCTTCTGTCTAGGCACCTACAGCAGATTGGTAATGGGATCATGTTAGCTGAGTGCTTTTAAGGCATCTAGTCCCTGAAAAAATTAAAAATGTATATAGATATTCTGGTCCTGTTTATGTGCTCAGGAGTAATATCACTAAGGTAATTGGAATTGCACAAGTGTAAAGCCTGTGAGATATTAGAATCAGGCCCATTTCTAATACACTTACAAAACCTGGCAAATTATGCTTTATTTACTCAAGCAAATTAAATGGATCTGAAGGCATCTATATGATATAGGAAGTATGTTTGTATTTCCTAGAGATTAGAATAACATGTCAGGTAATCAATAGGTACATGAAATAAATCTTCTCAAATACCAGCAATATGGAGGTCCGGAGAGGGGGAAACTGCAGCTGAAATCACCTTACCTGATATACTGGAAAAGCAACATTATTTGTGACAATAGCACTACAGAAGCCAATGCAAAAAAGCTAGAAGCCAGTTTGGATCCTGCTTTATTAGGTAAATACTGGATGTATAATTCCATGCATGTTTTCTCCATGCAACAGATCCAAATGAGAACCTCAGCTCCAACTTCTCAGAGACTTTGGGAAAATAAACTTCTGTTTCTGTCCTATATACACTGCACTGCATTTAAATCTCATTATCTGGGGTGGATTGGTTGGTTTGGGTGGGTGGGTGTTTTTTTACTCCAAGTCACAAGAACCTGGAAGTTGTAAGGCAAATTTCTCCTCTTTGATTTTCAATGGAAACCTCTAATTTAAAAGGCAGGTCTCTATGGCACATTCTTTAGGCAGAGCACCTACTAAGATCAGTGGAAATTCTAGCAGGATTAGTGAAGAATACACAATAGAGGGTAGATTGGAGAAAATAACTGGGCTCTGGAAACAGGTAGGAATTCACCTAGTCAAGTCACATCATTAAATATTTAAAAACTGCTCAGTATGACTCTCAAACACTTTCTGGCCAAGGTTTAGAGAGAGAGGAATGGGGGTGAGGATCTCTCAACCTGAGGAGAAAACAAGTGCCTTTATGTGTAACTCAGTTGCATATGAGTTTCAGACTTTGACTTACTCACAGACCACAATCTCCTTCTAGACTGCTTGCAGACCTTGGTGGAAGGACAGTACAGGATGGCAAGTAGGGAAGAGAGATTTTCTTATATGTTCATCTCCTGTAGGGCAAAGAGTAGAGCCCACCCTTCTAACAGTGAGGCAAGAGAAGCAGGTGCCTTTGTCAGCATTTTTGCAGGACCCCTCTCCCCATTATGTGAATCCTATAGCTGTCTTTGGATGATGAACATTTGTAATTATGTACTTCTCGCATAAGAACATAAGAATGACCGTACTGGGTCAGACCAACGGTCCATCTAGCCCAGTATCCTGTCTACCGACAGCGGCCAATGCCAGGTGCCCCGGAGTAAGTGAACCTAACAGGTAATGATCAAGTGATCTCTCTCCTGCCATCCATCACCCCCCTCTGACAAACAGAAGCTAGGAACACCATTCCTTACTCATCCTGGCTAATAGCCATTTATGGACTTAACCTCCATTAATTTATCCAGTTCTCTTTTAAACCCTGTTATAGTCCTAGCCTTCACAGCCTCCTCAGGCAAGGAGTTCCACAGGTTGACTGTGTGCTGTGTGAAGAAGAACTTCCTTTTATTTGTTTTAAACCTGCTGCCCACTAATTTCATTGGCCCCTAGTTCTTATATTATGGGAACAAGTAAATAACTCACTTTCTCCACACCACTCATAATTTTATATACCTCTATCATATCCTTAGTCTCCTCTTTTCCAAGCTAAAAAGTCTTAGCCTCTTTAATTTCTCCTCATATGGGACCCATTCCAAACCCCTAATCATTTTAGTTCCCCTTCTCTGAACCTTTTCTAATGCCAGTATATCCTTTTTGAGATGAGACCATATTTGTACACAGTATTCAAGATGTGGGCACACCATGAATTTGTATAAGGGCAAGAAGATATTCTCCGTCTTATTCTCTATCCCTTTTTAAATGATTCCTAACATCCTGTTTGCTTTTTTGACTGCCGCTGCACACTGCATGGACATCTTCAGAGAACTATTCACGATGATTCCAAGATCTTTTTCCTGATTACCTGTAGCTAAATTAGCCCCCATCATATTGTATATATAGTTGGGGTTATTTTTTCCAATGTGCATTACAGTACTTTACATTTATCCACATTAAATTTAGTTAGAGACTTATATCCAAATTCAGTCATGTTGCAAACAAAAGTAACTTCATTGACTTCAGTGGAGTCACTTCCTGCTTATACTACATCTGAATTTTGCTTTATACATATTCCCATACTTCGCCTTTATACTGTAATACGGCATGCTGTATGTAACTATCTGTAATGGAATGGAGTACGTCAGACAGGTTAGTGTTGCCATTCTCAGTATTAAACTCTGCAGTAGTCAGGAACAAGCTCAAAGGACTATGACAAGTATTCAGCACAGTTTATATTTTAGTACAAAGTGCAGGATGGTTTCTGGTAACTGCTATTGCTTGTCATCTTAGAATGACACAGAGGAAAACAACGTAACAGAATCTAAATTCCTTGTTCTCAGAGCTGTGCAATGGTTCAACTATGTATTCCTGGAAGTTATTTTAGTTTTGTAAGCAGGAAAAAAAAACTTTAGAAAAATCAGTTTGCTTGTCCCATATCAGATCTCCACTGCTTCAGATAAAGTTATCTCCATTCTGCTGAGTGCTCAATAGGTCTCCCTTATGTGTCCTTGAGGGACTAGAGTTTCAGAGGAAAGCATATGGCTGCGGAGCGCAGTTTGCCACCCTCAGGGCATTATATAAGACACATAGAATCATAGAATATCAGGGTTGGAAGGGACCTCAGGAGGTCATCTAATCCAACCCCCTGCTCAAAGCAGGACCAATCCCCAACTAAATCATCCCAGCCAGGGCTTTGTCAAGCCTGACCTTACATTTTTTGGTCAAGGGTTGGTGAGAAGATTTACCATCACTAAGTTATTGTTGGTTGGTTGGTACAGTGCAAGGACGGATATTGATTTGTTGGAATTGTACAGAGATTGAAGGGATTCCCATGGCAATGGGCACTTTAAAAAAATATCAGTAAATATAATCTGAAAGTTCATATAGGGAGAAAATCCTGGGTAGCATTGGGGACAGATAAATCTGTTGGAATAAGAGAAACTAAGGGCTAGTCTTCACTGGGGGGGGGGGGGCGGGCGCAGTATCGACTGAAGATACGCAACTTCAGCCACGTTAATAACGTAGCTGAAGTCGGCGTATCTTCAGCCGACCTACCTGCCATCCTCATGGCGACGGCAGTCGGTGGCGCACTCCCCCGTCGACTCAAGCTGGAGTTCTGGAGTCGACAGGGGTGCTGCGGGCGATCGATTTCTTGCATCTTAATAAGACACAAGAAATCGATTGCTAAAAGAGTGATTGCTACCTGCCGATCCGGCAGGTAGTGAAGACCTACCCTAGCCCACATTTTTACCCATACTGAGTGATACAAAATGCATCTCTCTCTCTCTCTTGAGTTTAAAGATATTGGCTAACTTTTTCCTGACGTTCTTATGGATCTTCTCAGTTGGGAACTTCAGGGGGCATTTGAATTTTCTGCACTATTGTGACTGAAGTTCTGATCCAATTTGGATTCTATGGCTCGAGATGCCACAGAAAAAAGCTTGTTCTTCCTAGGTTTCTCAAAGTAAGATTCAGATAAATCTGGCTAACATTTATCAAAACATCTGAATGTTCATCTGAACCTTTTTCTGCTTCAACCATCGCTACTGAATATTCTCGCAAGGGATTCTCAGTGGTCTACACAGCAGATTTCAAATAAGTAGGCTCACTGAAACACAGGTTCAAAATCCTGGCAGACATGAGTCAGCCCTTTATCTTTCCAACATAGAGTACTCTGCTGTTTTATTGTTTGGATATTTTCAGATAAGGACTGAAATCAAAGTGCTGACTTATTTGCACACAGATTAAAGATGCCACACCACTAAGAGAAAAATCAAGACTGCTAAAGTGTCCGTGGCCAAAATTTCCTTTTCCCCTCCCTATGAGAGAGTCATCTGCCTGACTTCTGTCATGCACTCCAAAGATGGCTGTATTTCAGTGGGGTTGAATGAATACAATGTGTGAAGTGCTTTGGGATGCAAGGTGCTAGGAAAACAGAACATATTAATATTCACAGGTTATCATATGTGTTGACAAATATTGGGCCTGATCCTCAGATCCTGCTAATTTACATCAGCCGACGATCTGCCCCATATTTTTTATTGAAAATAGTTTCTCCCAACGACATCCACTTTTCTTCTGAAAAAAGTTTTCAACCTGTGACACCAGTATTATTGGCAACACTACGTTTACATCTACTTTTAATACAGGAGCAATCACTAACAAGAGAACCTTGCTGTTTACTCTTTGAACAGCAAACAGGTTGCTTAAAAGTAGACGTTCATTTGGCTGTTAAACCTCAATGGAAATGGGAGAGCAGCTGGTCTGGCAGCCTCTGACTCTGCAGCTCTCTCAAGCAGAAGGGAAGTCATGGTGTGAAACTCCATGACCAAGATGACCCTCCCTGCTGGAGCACATTGTAGTGCTGTCTTGATGATGCAACAACATGTGAAACTTATGGAAGGCTTCAGGCCCACTGATTTCCAGTTGACACATAAGCCTATGTGACATTCAGCACTGCCTGCATGGGAGCACCTCTTGCTTCTCTAATGAAACTCATGGCTTGTGTACACAGGAGAGTAATGCACTGTATGGGGTGTCAAGAATCAGAGAGGTAGCCGTGTTAGTCTGGAATAGCAGAGGAAACAAAATCTTGTGGCACCTTAAAGACTAACTATAAAGTTTTGAAGCATGAGCTTTCGTGGGCTAATACCCACTTCGTCCACTGCTTGCATCCGACGAAGTGGGTATTAGCCCACGAAAGCTCATGCTTCAAAACTTTATAGTTAGTCTTTAAGGTGCCACAAGATTTTGTTTCCTCTGTATGGGGTGTGTGTGTGTGTGATTTCTAAAAGTATACTATTGTGCTGCAAATTAATTAGTCCATGCAGACCTTGGTGGTGCGCACTAAAAGTTCCGTTGCATCCTTTAACATAATATTGTTTTTAACAGTACTATGTTGAAGTGCACTAGTAGGGATCAATTAATGTGCAACACATTAGTGTACTTTAGAAATCATATTCCTGTAGAGCACACTACCCCATTGTGTAGACAAGCCCTCAGTCATTAGACTCCATAGTGGTGCCAATGATCACATTTGTTAGTGGTATGCCAGCCACCAGCAGGCTCAGAGATGTGAATGAATACTACAAGTGGATTGAGATATATGTGGATTTACTTTAGATTGCCATTCACAGTTAAGGTTTGGGGACAAATTATCCTCAGGTCTCAGGTTCAATGGTGCCAGAATCTCACAAAGTTCTTTTGAAATTCCAATCTAGACCCAGTTTGGAACTGAATCTAGACTCTAGAGAGACTTGTTTGGAGATCCTGCTTTCCCGCACACCTTAAAAGAGGTGCTAACATTGGTCATCTAGAGCTGGTAATGGGATCAGATGGGGCTAGTGCCCCTCCTTGCAAGAGCTGTCAGAACTGTACCCTGAGTAAAACAGGAACAAACTTTACTAGCCAGAATGGTGCCTGCTAAATTGAATTAGGCCAGGTGTATTTGCATTGGTCTTCCCTTACCTATATTGGGCAAGGAGGAGGATGGAACCCGAGAACAACCATAAATGATCAAATAAAACAACAATTTGCTGTTAACAGCATTATAGAAACGCTCCAGGCAGGGTCAGAGTAACAGCATTTTGTAAAATAAAGTTCCCTCAGTGTGATGCCTGCGCATTTCTTTCTTTACAGTTTAAAAATAAAAAGGCCATAGTGTCCTTTCTCTGCAGTATGAATATTGTATTTCAGCTGATGTCTCTGCATTGCTGATTCTGCTGAGTTGTACAAGTGATATCTGCTGAGTAAGAAGTTACTAAAGGAAAGCAAGAGCCTCATTGTCTTTTGGTGATGTCAGTAGGACCTTTATCAATAATAGAACAGCTTTTCCAGGAACACAATCTAGAGAGACCATAGCCTGAGCATTGCCTCTGTAGTGTAATGTTCCAGGAAAGGCTGCTCTCCAACGAGGCATTGTTGTGCCATTTCTTTATTCTGCCAGCTCATATACCTGAGGACTGTGCAGTGCTGTAGCTGATACAGAGCTTCCCACCCACACACTGTTGCACTTGAAAGCATCACAGACTTGAAATGGGGACCTTTTTAGAAAGGGAGCGAGCCTGAGAGTGGTGCAGAGATTCAGTCCCAGCAGGGAGACTGCAGGGAGTGGTTGGGCTCTCTGATATCCACTTTCTTAGATCCTCACCCCGACCTTCCTCTGAGATGGAGAAAAGATGGAGTTGGGAGTCTCATCTCATCATTTTCACAACGTTTTGGAGTAGGGAGCAGTGGTGATACCATGGCACCCAGATACCAAGGCAATGAGCATCGTATAAAAACTTAAGATGTGCTGGAGGGGAGTTGTCAGGAATTCCTTGTTAAAATTCTTCCATGATTCTGCAGTTTCTTTCAGTGCTCCTGAATCATTCCTGGCAGAGATCACTTATCCTTAGGGCTCATAAGAATATATCAGCCTTTAGCAACAGACCAGATTGTAACAAAAGGCAGGTATTTAAACTAATATTCAACGGCCTCACGTAAAAAGGCTTCACCCCTTACACACATTTCATCCTTTCCACACACCCCCACAGACTTTAATTAACTGAACACTGTGCTCTCCTAGCAACAGATTCATTAGGAGAGATTCAATTCCCTGCTCCAGCCCCTATGTGCTGTTCTGATGACATATATGGAATGGAACTGTGCTCCAACGGATCAGGGAGCATTCTGCCAGTTCAAGCGTAACGTTCGGCTGCTGTAAGTGGTACTACGTTGCCCCACCCAAATCCAAGCATAGGGACTATGCTGGGGGCAGAAGGTGTCTCTACAGAGAATGCCACTATGGAGATTCTTGGCTGCTCCAGACCAGGCAACTCTTGGGAGGCTTCTATACACTGGAACATTTCCGGGATGCTCTAATTTATGCCAGTGGACACTTCAACTCTCAGAATAATGAGGGATCTCAGGAATGCAAAGCAAATACATAAAAGGTGGTTACCAGGAGGAGGGGGAAAATTATTCTCCATAACCTCTGAGGATAGGACAAGAAGCAATGGGTTTAAACTGCAACAAGGGCAGTTTAGATTCGATATTAGGAAAAACTTCCTGTCAGGGTGATTAAGCACTGGAATAAATTGTCCAGGGAGGTTGTGGAATGTTCATCATTGGAGATTTTTAAGAGCAGGTTGTACAAACACCTGTCAGGAGTGGTCTAGATAATACTAAGCTGAGGACTGGATTAGATGACCTCTCGAGGTCACTTCCAGCCCTATGATTCTATGAAAAAAAGGAAGAAATAGAGGAAGGAGAATTTTTGGTTTAACTCTGAAATTCTAGGAGCACTACATGAGCAAACGGAAGCTGTTTCACCAAAATGAAATAGAGTGAAAGAATCCTAATCCCCTGGAATTGTTACGTCTTCAGATATGAAATCTCACGGATGTGGGGTTTTCCTCCTCTTCCCTCACAAGCACCTCACTTCAGCCTCCTTCTACACACCTCTCCATGTTTTTCTCCAAACCCGGTTTAACCAATGTACACCTAGTTCACTTGCATAGGGCCCCAACCGCCAGAAAAAAAACCCAAACACGCAACCCAAATCAACAGTACACATAAACATGGTTATGGTGGGGGAGGGCAAGCTCCAGGTTGCAGCTCCACTCATTCAGGTTTGTCCCAGTCGCCCCTCCATCATAATGGGGGAACAGCCAGGCTAAATTTGAGGGGGTGGCATTGTGACTTGGTGCTTAGGGTTACAAAAGCACTCAGGTTTGGTGACTAGTCAGAATATCTGCCCCCTACATGCTCTGTCTAGTTTAAGGAAGGTGGAGGCCCCCTCAAATTCCATAGCAAGAGGTCCCAAAATTCTTTAATCCAGCACTGCTTTCCTCCTTGTCCTGACCTCCTCCTTTCCTTTTCTTTTAACTAATCCCCTTCTGCCTTCCCTTTCGCCCACTCCTGCCATGAGCTCTTCAAGGCAGGGACTTACTCTGTATTTGTACAATGCCTAGCATAATGGGGCTTCAGTTGTGATTGGGGCCCTACTTCCCACTGGAAGACAAATTAATAATAACCAACATAATCATTTAAATAACTGAGAAAGTGAATTTAGTGTAGACCTGTTAGGAACTAGACTGAGACCTCCAAGAAGTCATGAGATGCTCACCATGACTTTTAGACCCAGGCCCAATTTTCTTCTCATTTATGCCAGTTTTACACTGGTGTAACTCAGCTGGTTCTAATGAATTACTTATGATTTACACCACTGTAACTTGAAGAAGAATCTGTTCCCACCACCTTCCCCCCCAAAAAACCCTCTGACATAACCCCTCTCTGTATTATTGGTGCTATCAAACTCCTGGATCTGGATAACCCCAAACTCTATCAAAGTTCCAGATCTGGATGTGAATTTTACAGCTCAGGCTCATCATTAACGGAGATGAAAGATTATCCATTAAACCATACAATTTCCTTTGTATGCTTTATTGTGTTTCCAGGTTAAATTAGACAGCAAACTCTGTTGACTTTTGTACTCAAACAATTTCCTCCCGCTATCCAGTGTCAGAATATAGTTAATTCATCACCTACACAGAAAATTTTCTGTAGCCTTTGATGTTTAACAATTTAGTTGTAGGATGTGACAATTTACAGGGAATCCTGATCACGCTGACAATATTGAAAATGTCTTCATTACTCTTCAGACTTAACACTAATTGGCATGGATTGAAGCAATTCACTCCTCTCTAAGATGTGCTGTCTCAGGCTCCCTGCAAACACAAAGGAAGAGTAGCAACATTCCAAACTGTCATGAACCAGCCCACTTCAACCCTTAGTTTAGAGAACTCCTGATTTATTAATCCATGATATTTGCATGGCCTTCTTTCTATGTAGTACCTGCATGCTTCAGAATCTTTAATGTCACAACAGCTTTGTAAAATAAGGAAATACTACTGTGCCCATTATACAGATGGGGAACCGAGGCACAGAAAGACCAAATGACTTGTCCCATGGTCACACAAGACATTTGTGGCAGAGCAAGGAAATGAATATAGGTCTCCTACGTCCAGGCTAGCACCCTACCCACCAGACCATCCTTCCCCATCTTTTGCAGAACCTAACTGATTCTTCAGGAAATTAAAACCCGTACACATGACTGGAATACAGGGTAGATAGGGCCAGAAGAGATCCGTCTGGCTGTTCCTTCCTAAATGACCAAGGCGCAGTTAATTCCAGTAGTGATCTTGATTCATGAAATGTTCACAGGTTTACATATAGTATTGACTACCATCATAGTTTGGGTGTTGAAATAGGTTCAAGGTTCTGTAGATCTTGAAAACAAACTCTACTTTCTGTGCAAAATGTATGTTATCCGTCAGCCCCTGCTGTATAGCAGATACCCGCTTGTGAATTACAGCAGTAACAGTTAGGGCTGGTGACAGGGTGCTTTATTGCAGCTTAGAACAGGAACACCAACCTGCAGAGATAATTAGGCAGTTGTTGCTAGGAGGTTTCAGAGCTGCTTTCTAAAGGCATCCTAAAGTGATGGCTGCTTTGTTGTGATTTTTTTGTTTTAACTTTCATAACCGGATCAAAATCACCCGAGAAAGGAACCGGATTTTGTTAATCTCCAATTTCCAGTTCTTGAGACAGATGTTTTCTGGTGGATGGAACAGCTAAATATGTTTTTGGAAAATTCAAAAATGGATACAGGATTTTTGCTATTATTTAACATCTCTAACATTTGAATAGATTGCCCAAACCCACAGTGTTTGTATTTGTATATGAGTATTCATATTCAGATATTTCTTTATATATACACACAAATGGTAGATACACACACTTTTTTGTCAGCAGTCTGAACATATAGCAACATGTCTGATAGCTGTCACTTTGTTTTGTATAGTCCTTGGTTACCAATCAAAAAAAAGTAAATATATATTATTAATATAAACTTTAAAGTATCTGTTCAACAATTTAGATCATTTATAGTCATTCAAAATTTATTTGCATTTGTTTGGTGTCACATATTTTCTCTCTATTCTTCTAATAAAACAGTAGAACTTGGGCACTATCCCCATTTTACAGGTAGGCAAACTGAGGCATGCAGCAATTAACTGATTTACTCAAGAAGAACCCTGTTGGAGGGAGGAATAGAACTAAGGCTTTTTCTTCACTGCAAAAAAAAAGTTTGCTTTTATATTGAGGAAGCTAACTCAATGTAAAATACTAAATATAAACTGGTATAAAGTATTTCAATGTTGACCATGTCAGCAGATAAAGTATGGAAGAGATGAGAGGGAAGCCCATGTGACAGGGCTGAAGGTACTGCAGAGAGAGAAATGCAGGGGGTAGCAAGGCAGCAGGACAAACACAGGGAAATAGAAGAGAATCATTGAAAGGAGGGTGGGAAAGGAAGAGAAATAAAGGGCAGAAATAGTGGTGGTCCTAAAAGTGGAGTGTATTTTCTTACAGAGTGATGCTAAATGTGACAGTCAGGTACTTAAATGACAGTCAGGTACAATGATAATATCTAAACGCTGAGTTATCACAGAAAAGCCATATTTGACCCTTGCTTTTTGTGGAAATGTCCCATTAGCACCAGTGAGATCCATTGTGCATAGAAGATAATGTGTGTCCTACATTTACGTGCTGGCCCACAGGCTTTAATTAAAAGTGGATTTCAGCCCCCTTCACAGAATAAATCAGCAGGATGAATAGATAATGTCTTCAAGCTAAAAAAGCAATGGCGTCTCACCAAATCTTCCTCCAGCTGAACTGAAAACCCAAGCCTCATTTATCCGCCTGGGACCTGCCTTTTCCATGTCTCTGGACCAAATACCCCTGCAAAGTGAGAAAAGTCACTGGGGCTCGAAATCACAGTCAACTGATCTTCCCCAGTGATTTCAAGTGTAATTTGTACATTTGATTCATGTTTCAACAACCAAATGCTCATTCAGCCCCATTAAAAGAATACTGAAAGCAAGAGTGATTGGGGATCTAAATCTAATTTCTGTAATTGCATGGGAAGAGATAGGAGTGACCGATCCGTCTATGAGCTGTTCCAGATTCTACCCTACACAAGGCACCACTTTTTTTAGCATGGCTGAAGCATCTGTGTTTAACAGAGATCCTGTCGCTGCCTGTGGAAAGTTAAGTTAATCAACGTGAACAAAAGAACTTGGAGCATCCCTCCTCAGTCCTTTATGTCCTGAGTGTGTAAGCCATGAATGATGAGTGTGCCGGGGGTTAAAGTAAAAATTTTTAAAAACCACTCTCTGGCAAAACATACAAGAAAAGGGCAGCTAAATCTCTGGCAGATGAGAACACTCTAGGAGAGTCAGCCTCAGGAGTCCTGATTTAGTTTATCTGGAGGGAGAGATAAGGACTCCACAGTACAGCAGAATCTAACAAACGATGCCTGCAACACAATAGCAAGCGAGAACTCTTCATTTTCATTTATTTACTTTGTAGTTAATTTAATGTTCCTAAAACCAAGGGCTTTTTGCACTGGCTAAAGCTAACAGGGCCTAGTGTTATGTATGCTTTCTCACACTCGCAGCTCTGTCAATGGGTGCCCTATAAATACCTGGACAAGATGATCTTCTGCCTTGACATAAAGCACCCATTGCTTCAACAGTCATGTGCCCTCATGTCTTCCTGTACATCACACTGTTAAAACAAAACGGGGAAATGTTGCCTAGTGGATACAGCAGTGAACTAGGAGTCCTGGGTTCTATTCCCAGCTCTGTTGCTGGCCTGCTGGATGGCTTTGGGCAAGTCATGTCACCTCTCATGCCTCAGTTTCCTCATCTGTAAAATGACACTGACCTCCTTTGTAAAGCACTTTGAAATCTATGAATGAAAAGTGCTATATAAGAGCAGCATTACTGTTTTAATCCTGGCCCACAACGTGCATGATTTAGTGGCTAGGGTGCGATTTGGAACTTGGGAGATTCGGGTTCAATTCCTTACTCTGCCACAGACTCCCTGTGTGACTGTGTGTAAGTCACTTGATTTCTTTGTGCATCAGTTCCTGATCTGTAAAGTGGAGATAACAGTAGAGAATAACTATAAAATAGGGGCTAACTGCACTGCCTCACAAAGTGTTGGATGACTCACAAGGATAACTGCATTAAAGACTGAAGTGCTCAGGTATATAAGTTCATGAGAAATAAGAGCTATTTCTTTAGACTGGCACTTTCATTGCTATTCCTATCCTGTGCCTGCACACTCAATAGCATTCTATCACTGCACGTCAGCCCTGACCTGCAACATACCCCTGGAGATCCAGATATTTCAGACCTGGGTCTTTCTTGAGTGGAGACTCAACTGAGCCATGTGTATGTGGTGAGTTTGTAATTGCATAAATGGACAACTATGCTGTCACTATTAATTAATTTTCACTTGGTATATCCAGTGGAAGAATCTGAACTGAAGTCTTGAGACATGACAGATCAGAAATTAGTCAAATAAAAAAGTCATGTTGAAAAAAAAGTTCTGCCATTTTTTTGTGGGGGAAATCAACTGGCTGTTCAACCAAGAGCAACTCCCTCTCTTCTCAGCAGAGCTTTTTCTTTGATGGGCCTGGCACAGCTGTGCAAACGAAGAGGCTTAGCAACCTTCTAATTTGTTTTGGTTTTACTGGATTGCTTTTCCTCTTTGCCACTCCCATACCCCTCGGCCTCTTCAAACTGTTCCCAATCTCACAAGCATCTTGGGGTGATTATGAGGTACAGAATGTTCAGGTAGCTAGCTCAGATTTCTCTCTTCCCAGTACAATGTGTGCCTGGATCCCTTTTAGGTTGACACTGACCTGACTGGTTTATCATTTAAAACCACTCACATGCAACCTTGTTCCTTAATGATTTCCAACATGGTTATGTGCTGTTCAGTTACCAGGGCTCCTATTCTACAATGAGATGGCACCAATTTGATTTCTGTTGTTGTTTTGGTTGGTTTGGGTGAAAATATTGCAAAACTCTGATGGATTGAGTAACCTTTTTCACACATTAGCCCCGGGGAAGAGTAAAATCTGGGTATATTAAACAGCTGCTCATCTTCCCACCTAGCCACCCATTTTGTGTAGATATGTCTACACTGCAAAAAGAGATGTGCTCTTAACTCAGGATAGCTAACCTGTGTGAGCTAACTTGGGTTAAAATAGCAGTGGAGACTCTGCTTTTAGCTTGGGTTCAACCCCATAGAGGAACCTGGGGTTGAACTAGAGCTGCTAACCTGAATTAAAAGCTGAGTTACTGTGTCTTCACTGCTATTTTATGCAGGTGAGCTAACCCAGGCCATGTATACTCTTTGTACTTGGAGTGTAAACATAACTTGAGCGAGGATCTACTGTGATACTTTCCTAGGGTAAGCTTCTTTCTGGTGAAATGGAAAAACAGATGGCTTGAGCATGGGAAGAAAAGCACTGCTTAGGTTTTGTGTAACTATAAGGAGGAATGGTTTAGGTCTGGATTTCATTTTAAATATTCCTATCTCCAAGTTTGGTAGGGTTCTCACTGTGGTCCTTACCCTTAACAATAACCCCCCAGAAGCACCTAGCTTCAAACAGGTGGGGGCTCCAACGGCTAAGAACTGACGATATCACAAATGACGATTCCTGGCCAACTTTCCATTGAAGTGCAGCATGGCCAAAACCAACTTAATGACCTTTCATGCCGAACCCTCTGCTTTTCCGCCTTTTTCTTTCAGAGGACACCACCACCCTCCCCATTGCTCAAGCCCATCTTGGCTTCATCTTTGACTCAGCCCTGTCCTTTGACCCACACATCCAGGCTGTGTTTAATTCTTTCCATTTATTCTTGCACAACATCTCCAACAGCTTCAATTTTTCCTCTCTGCCCACTCTGCTAAAACTCTTATGCAAGCTCCGATCATCTCATGCCTTGACTAAGCAAATCTCCTCCTCTCTGGCTTTCGTCCCTACAACCACACCCCTTTCATATCCATTCAAAATGCTGCTGCTAAGATCATCTCCTTGTCTTGTTCTGACTATGTCGCTGCCTCTTTAAGTACCTTCATTGGCTCCCTTCCACTGCATCAAACACAAACTGTGGCATTTAGATACTAATACAATATAGATGTTAAATAATAACAGAGCTTACAATGTAAAAGGCAAGACATAAAAGGTGGGTGGCACACAAGGGGCTGGGATGTGATGATTGAGCAATGAAATTTAGTGCTCAGAACAGTGAGGAATGGATTGTACTTGTGCAAATCATCATAGGCACTGCACAAGCAGGCTCTATGAACTCCTCCCCAACACAGTTTAGCTGCTATACCTAAATCCAGAGCTGAAGCACCTTTTACCATTCCAGTCCTGGAACTCTCACCCAACTCAACCTGCTTTTCCAGTTCTAAGGCTCCATGCAGCTCTGCCAGAACATCTCTGTCATGCATAGTGGCGCCCTCTGCTATTCCCGTCCTTGGCTTTATTCACAATGTGTGCTTGTGCACCTCTGTCCTTACCCTGCCTTCTGAGCATCCATGCCTTGCCTGCTTGTCCAACAGTGCACTCTTACTCCATAGGCTGGCAGAGGCCTGGCACTTGAACAGGGCAAATTATGGACTTTTTCAATTCAGAGGCTAACCAAAAAAAAACCACCCCAAAACCCCCCTAAAAGCTTTAATTTAGGGTTGAACAAAATGAAACAGTGTGTTTCATTTATGGATGCTTTGAAACATTTTTTTTAAAGATAAATCTAGCTAAATTTAGAAACAATCATTTCAAAATGAAATTTTCAAAATTCCCCCGTCCCCATTTTTATTCAGCTGAAAACATTTGCCAAATTTAACTGGTATTGTGAACACTTCTGGATGGCCCAAGTCTGTATTTTTTGGCCCGTAAAATATTTATTGAAAAAATTGCCAATCTCTACCTGGTCCACAGAATTCTAGACTTAAAATTGAGCTTCTGAAGCCACCCAAAAAGTTATTATTCCTTTATTACAAAAAAGTGAGATTTTTCAAAGTTGCCTAAGGGATTTAGATGCAGAACTCCCACTAATTTCAATGGGAATTGTACATCTAGATTTCCAAAGCAGTACTGAAAATATCAGCCTTAAAGAAATTTTCTGTAGGACAGAAGATATTGCTTCCTGCCTGTCTCACAAATTAACCCCAGCAAAAAATGGGGGCATTCACAATGGAAAATGTGATTGACACTTTGCCATTATAGCAATAGTTGGTAATGCTACAACATGAAACTACCCACCAACAAAACCAAAGCCGTCAGTGACATGTGAAAATACTCTCTAGAATTTGAAATACAAGATCAGAAAAACTGTTTAAGGTTTGCAGGTTTCCTCAGGCAGTGGAAGAAATTAAAGGTTGATTAATTCCCAGATCTGTTACTCTGTAGTCTGATAAATGCAAAAACACATTGCTCTGTGCTCTCACACTAAAATCACTTACAAAGAACGGGTGCCAGGTTAGTAGCTGCCAGGGAGAAACACTCAGGTTATGTGGGTAACAAAGACAAGGTGAGGGAATGTACAAACAGCCCTCTACCTCCTGACCTCACAGTTAAAACATACCCTTAAAGCGAAGGCATGGTGGAGTTCCCATGGCTGCAGCACAGCTAAATTAAAGAGCAGTGGCTCAAAAACAATTACATGAAGTCACAACAATGTTCTCCCTTTAGGGAAAGCACTGATTTGCTTCCAGCCTAACAAGGATAGCTCTCTGAGATATGGAGGAGTGGTCCCTGCTAGCTTAACACTAGTTTAGCTTTTGGTTTCATCTTTTCCCCCCCAGAACCTACTAGATTCAGTCTTAGACAAGTGCCAAAAGAAGAAACTTCCTTCTCAGCAGAGGGACCAGAACCAATTTCAAGGTTTGGTATCTTAAATGACTAGTCCTTAGAATGTCTGAAATGGCTAGGTTACGATCTATAGAACTACAAGAAACCAAACAAACTACTAGAATCACAATATATAGAAATTAGTAGAAACTAAAACCATGTAAAAGCTTAGCATTCCAGATTCCATATGGCCAGCATTAACCTGTATCTGTGAAACCATGACAGAGCTCATATGGGTAAAAGCAAGGTGGCAGTAGTTACAAACTGGCTTTTTGATCTTTTATGGTGTGACCTGAAAGAGAATCATGTGGTTGGACTTCTACTGCTTTCATAAACAATGGAGGAGGGCCCTGTTGTGCTAGAAACTTTACATACCCACAGCAACAAGACGGTGCCTCAAAGATCTTACAATCTAAGTATAAGATATGAGATAACAGGGGGGATACAAATAGACAGGAGGAGCACAAGGACACAGTGAGACAATACTGGTTATTCTGATAGCACACCAGCTGCCTAACCATTGTTGAGTATTTTGCAGGCTTTTTGGCAGAGGAGAATTTTAAGGAAGGCTTTGAAGGAGGATAATGAGGTGATTTTGCAAATGTCTAAAGGGGGCTCCTCTCATGCATAAAGGGTGGCGTGAGAGAGAGCATCAAGGTGCTTGTTTGAAAATTAAACTAGTGATGAAGACTGGCATCTATGGCAAAGCAAAGATGGGATTCAACATCTTAATAGCACATAAGAGATGACCGGTAGGGAGGGATAGGCCATGAAGGGCCTTAAAAGTGAAGATAAGTAGGTTATGTTTGATGCTCTGGCGAACAGAGAGGAGGGTTGCAAAGAGAGAGGCAATGCAACAAGCCAAGAAATGAGCCAGAAAATTAATCTCTGTATCTGTTTCAAGAGTGAGATGCACAAAGCCACAGAAAGCTTGAGACTAAACGTTGTTTAAAATATTAAATGATAGCACCAGCTGCCATTGCACGTTGTACAATTCATGCTACATGCTGACCAGTCAGGAGCTGGTGAGGCTGATGTAGAAAGTATTATATTGACAGAGAGTTGGAGAGCTGGCACTTGGCTCCTCTCATGAGCATTCACTATAAGCAAAGCAAGGAGGCCGGCCTCCTTGACCAAATGTTTGTTTAAGGCTTAGAAAGGAGGTAGTTATGCACAGTCACCACATGGTTTATGGGAACAAGGCGAAATGTCATTGGATTCTTTTCCTAGGTATTTGCTGGGGCGAGGAGTTACTATGTCACATCAGGCTCCTTTGTGGAGCTGAGCAAATCATTGTAACAAATCATTTACTAGACAAATTTCACTCTTTGGGGGCCAGATTGTCAGAATACAGTGTGCCCTGAGTAGGAGGCAGCATGTCGGTGTGCTGGCACTGGAGCAGAAGGTTGAACTGTGACTGAAACAGAATCAGACTATCAGTTTACCTCCACCTCGGTGCCTGCTCAAATGAGCTAGTCAGTGCATTGGGAATATGAAGTTAAGACTCTACCCATTCCCTATGCTTGCCCATCTATTCCCTATGTGCACAGGAAAGGGGCAAGCAACCTGTGACAGAGAATGTGACAGGTAAGGGTTAAGGACTCCCTGCCAGTCACATGATTCAGCAGGGGATTTAAAGGAAAGATGCTCTTTCCAGGGACAGAGAGAGGCAAAGAAAGAACCTACAGGCGTGGTTGGTCAGAGGAATTGCTTTGTTTTGGTGTTACTCCTGAGATGATGTGTTTGAACAGTAAATTGTGCCATGAAGCATGGGCCGGAAACAGACCTGATCTTGGCACTGGGCTGGAGATAGACCTCTCGTTTTCACAGCCCCAGAGAGAATGCAACTTGTGAGGTAGGGAGCCCCCACCGGCACGCTGAGTGAACAAGGATCAAGCTCTGTTTGAAGAACGTCTGTAGATAGATGACATTTTAATCAGATATATTTATTATTCAAAATAGTGACAGCGCATTTTCTTTACACTGTGGCTTGCTTTCTGATATTCAGTATTCAAGTTGTGATTGCCCACATCACTCATGTGCTATTGCTTCTGTTCTGTGATTAGCTAAGTAAAATTATTGGGAACGGTTTTCTACTGTGAATGCTTGTGGAAAGCAGACTAAAGATGACTTTTCCACAACTGTGTGACCTTAACATTCACTTTCTACCAGCATCTGTGCTAGCACAACACAATCGTGTAGGAGTGATCACAGAAGAGCTCTGAAGATGGCTGGATCGAATAGGGATTTCGGTCTGAATTTATAGCAGCAGAAAATGTCACTCATATTATTTGCCCAGTTGTACTCTTACATCACGCTTTCCTGAAACAAGAGTTTTCTCTTGTACCTTCTTGAATCATAACATGTAAAATGTATGTAGACATGAGGGTGAAATTAACTTGGTCTTTTATATGTTGGAGAGTGGAGGGTGAAATCCACCTCAACCCAGGGCCATGCTATGGGTTGTTGACAGTCTCTGCTGTACCTGCTATTCCCTATGGGCTTAAATAGCAGTCACAGTTATATCATGCTGATTGTACAAGATAATAGGGCTCCTGGATTTGCTTAAGCACAGATCCAAAGATTCTGGCCTGATGCTGATTGAAGCTCAATGAGGTCTTTTGTGCAGACGTGCCTCCAGTAGGCGGACATCTCAGACAGCCCCTATGCAAGATTTAACTAATGCAGGGGTCTTGCCCCAGTCCTCCACACTTGGGCAAGTTTCACATTATGGCTCAGATCCCCAGCTGTACTAGAGCCTTGCCTGGCACAGCTGGAGTAGGGAGGCGGGGCAAATGTGGCTGTATAAATCACTTGTACTTTCCTCTGATCCCCAGAGCTGCTGGGGGTCAGTCTGCCTGAGACTGAAGGAATTGTCTGACTGAAGGAAGAACAACACAACTCTGTATGATCAGCTGGAGTGGTGATTAATTAATTGTCTTCTACTGTCCCTTTGTAGTGCAAGTTTTCCTCCATGTTTTAGGTTGAACTAACACCCCCCCACCCCCATTGCTGCCAACACTCATTGGTTATTATTACTGCAGTGAAATCTAATCAGAGCTAAGATCGACTCATTACCCAGAGAAAACGTGTCTCTCAGACAAAGCAGCAATTTAGTCTGAGTCACTGCAGCATCCCTGAATGTATCCAAAACAATACAAATCTGGGTAAACCAGTCCATTAGTGACAGAGCTGCCACCTTTTCCTCCTCCTGCACAGTCCCAATAAGACACTCAACATATTCTGCCTCCCACTGATACGGCACGGAGCAGGAAAACCTCCTGCACCTTTTGTTCTCAGAATATGTAATTCAGAGAAAGTCCATGGCCTACCTATTTGTTTCCTCTACATTATAGCCCTTAAAAGGTGACTGGGGAGGGGGTGTTTTTGGACTCTGCAGCAAGCCTATGATGTGCTGAGGATGATTATATCAGTATCTAGGCCACTGAATGTTGTTTTAGGCCCCAATCCTGCACTCTGTGGTGAATATTGTGTGTCACCTTGAACCTTGATAAAGCCCATGTATGTTTAACTGAGCAGTGAAATATGGTTCTCCTTGTTGCTGTTCAAGGAATAGGCCCCAAATGAGCAGTTTGGGGCTCTGGTACCCCACTCTTAAATCTATGAGCGAGTGGAGGACCCAGGTGAGTGTCTAGGCACTAAGTGATGTGTAAGGAGGGGAATGGGGACTTTAAATACCAAGCTGCTTTTCCCTTTCCACAGCAGAGGTGGGAGAAAGTTATAGTTCTGGCCAACTGACAACCTACAATGTTGGCTTTGAACTTTGGCTGTCATGTGCACCAATGCCGAGCAGGACTATCTGAAATGGGATTATAACCAGCTGCAGTTAGCAATATGAGCTGCTTTACGGAGAGATGTTCAGAGGGGAAGTAGCTGCACAATTTGGGCACCTAACTCCCATTTGTGCCTTTGAAAATCTAGTAGGGGCTCTAAGGAGGAGACAGCCCGGCAGAAGTGCATGTTTCCCTACATGTCCCATCAACCTGCCGCATCAACAATTTGTTATTTTACCAAGGCATTTGGGATATTTGGTGCTTCTCTTGAAGCCCCAGCTCCTGGATGCTTCTAATTAACGGAGGGCCTCAGCTTTCCTTTTTTTAAAAAAAAAAGAGGGTGGGGGGGGGGTGGAGTTTCTAACCTTCATGATTGAGGCTACGTTTTTGTCACAGATATTTTTAGTAAAAGTCACGGGCAGGTTGCAGGCAATAAACAAAAATTCACAGAAGCCAGTGATGTGTCCCTGACTTTATCTAAATATATTCCTGACAAAAGGATAGGCGGGTTCAGGACCAACTGCTGCTGGGGCTCATGGGTCCCCCACTGCTGTGGTGCGTGGGAGCTCTGGGGTCCCCCTATCTGAGGGGCTGAGCTGCTGCAGGGTCCCTTCACCCTTGGGGCACTTGGGAGCTGCAGGGTCCCCCAGTCGGTGGCCATGACTAGGTAGTTCTGGAGATCCCTTGCTGACCGCTGTGGGGTTCACTGGCTGCCCACTGCAGCTGGGCAGCTGCAGGGTCTGCCAGCCCCCCATTGCCTGCCGCAGCTGTGCAGCTGTGGGTGAGGTCCCTCTGCCAGGGTGGGAGCTGGGAGCTGCGGGGGCAGCACTGACTGGGAGCTCAAGCCCCTGTGATCTTTGTGACACAATTGTAGCCTTACTCATGATTATCAGGAATACCTTGAAACCTACGTGCACCCTAAACCTTTAAAATCAGAAGGCAAACAAAAAGAATCCCAAACTTTTTTATCTTTAATCTCATGACATTTAGGCCAATCTTGTGATTTTGGGAGGCCTCAATCATGACTTTTAAAGGCTCGGTGTCTGGCAGTAGAGAATATATTTTAACCCTGACCTGAAGGGATCACCTCGAGGTCTGTGGGAAGAGTTCAGTTTCTCTACATAGTCATGAGCCTTTCTTTTGACAAAAAGTGAGAAAATCATGGGTGGAACACCGAGGTTAGATTCATGAATGTTTGTGAGGTGTTCAGAATACACACGTCTAAAAATACATTTTGATGGCAACAGCTTTCAGTCACAGGGAGCTGTTGTTGACCACTGGCTAGCAAGTTTGTAGATGACAACATCTCAGTGTCATGCTATAATATGCAATGCCTCCCACATGAGAGTGGCAGAGAACAGTACACAGAGCTTTATTTTGTGCCTGTTATAAAACTGCCCCAGGAAATTATTCCCCTTGATCAAGATTTAATCCGATAATGAAGACACCGTAAGAATGAAAGTGTCAATTTCAGTTGAGAAATCTGACTGGCTTAATCTGAAGCATCTTAATCTAATTAGAGCTACTTATCGGAATAAAATAAAATGCCCATTGTATTAAGAATCATAAACAACTGTGTTAAGATAACATGAAGGGGAGAGAGATGCATGATCTAAATTGCTAAAAGCCAGAAAATCCAAGGTCACACCTAGGACATCATCTGCAGCTCACTCTGTATTGCAGTGATCCCCAAACTTTTCAGAGTCATGCCCCCCTTTACCCCTGGTTGCGTCCCCCTCCCTGAGCCAGGGGCGGGACTGCAGCTCGGGGGAGGGTACGCAGACGGAGTAAGGAGACCATGGCTGGGCCCACACCTGGGCATGTGGCCGGCAGCCAGGGCCTCGGGCCAGGAGCAGAGCCCCAGGTGCGGGGCCAGCAACAGAGTCCCCACAGACAGGGCTGGCGGCCAGTGCTGAGTCCAGGAGCCGAGCTGGATGGCACTCCCTCCCCACCACCAGTGGAGGCTGGCCCAGGCACATGCCCCTCCAAAATATTCCTCTGTGCCCCCCTAGTTTGGGGACCTCTGCTGTATTGCATCCTTATATCATTAATTATTATTTTTATAACACTGGTTATTTAGACCTCACAACATCTCTCTGTGGTAAGTATTATTATCCCCTTTTTACTGATGGGAAGATTTTGGCATGGAGAGGCAAAGAGACTAACACCAAGGTCACACCGTGAGGTAGTGGCAGAGCGGGGAACAGTTTCTTGCTCTAACCCTGCATTATACTTTCATAGAAGGAGAAGGGAAGGGGAGTTAAAGACAGTAAGAGTTCTCACAAATGCGTAGTCTCATCTCAGTAGAAGTTAGACTTTAATCCCCTAGACTTTCAAATTATTGCATATAGGATTCCCATTGGTTATAAGGAGTCACAAAGCTAACAACCCTATGAAATGCTTTGAATGTTCAGGGCTTGATATTCCTTTAATGGAGTGGTTCTCAAACTTCTGTACTGGTGACCTCTTTCATATAGCAAGCCTCTGAGTGCAATCCCCCCCCCCCTAAAATAAAAATATATATTTAACACCATTATAAATGCTAGATGCAAAGCAGGGTTTGGAGTGGAGGCTGACAGCTCATAGTCCCCCATGTAAGAACCTTGCGACCCCCTGTGGGTCCTGACCCCCAGTTCGAGAATCCCTGTTTTAATGGGTCAATGTTGGCAGAGTAACACCAATAACATCAGTGGGAAAAGCCAAGTCGGATCTTTGGACCTGACGGGTTTGCCTGTGTTCTTCCGTGCTTTCTTATAGGTGCTTCTAAAGCTAGATGTTGTGGAAATTTGGATGTTGAAAGACTTGACTTTCTCTGAGTCCAGAAAATATTTCACATGCAATATGACATCACAAACCAGACAAACTCAGCAACATGGAAGCCATTCCATCCATGCACAAAAACATTCCATGTTTCAAATGTATATGGACTGGCCTTCACAATCCATTTGTAATTAGGTGAGCAAGCTATCAAATTTATCAGGTCCCAAACTCATCTCTGTTTCTCATTTTGATGCGGGCTCAAGAAAACAACACTTGAAGACTTGAACACCAGACCCAAAGCAAACTGTGGTGCAAGCTCAAGGTCTGGAATTTTGGTTCAGGTTCTTTTCTAAAAAATGGTAAATCTGAATGGACTGTTACCAAAGAAACTGAAAGGAAACTACTTAAGGAGAAGCTGAAGCAAGAGGAGGAAAGGGGAAGAACAGATAACACAATTAATTTTCTTCTTAGCACAGAATTAAAGGAGCTGAAGCAACCCTTGCAGAATGCAATAAGCAGAGAAAGCCATGCTTGAGAAAGTAATGGGATTCTGAGTGATGGCATCCACCCAAGAATTCTACAAGTACTGCATAAGCAAATCCAGATAAAGACATTTTTGAACAGCTACTCGACACACAATTAACAGAAGGAACTGAACTAGAGAAAGCGCACATACAATCCCAGAACAGATGGATTATAAATCTCTGAAACAGAAGGCCTCGCCTACAGAAGTTCCTATCCATCTTTAGAGTACTAGAGACAACAAAATAACTATAGCAACATTTTAACGATAGGGTGTGTGAATGTGTTTTCACTCATCTTCAGAAGATTGTAAGTTACAAGACCAGAGGTCAGGGGCCTTATTCTCCTTGACCTTGAACCTGCAAGGTGCTGAGCTCTTTGGCTTTGATGCAACAAAGCACTTAAAACACACACATCCCATTTTTAATTGCAGCAGCTCAGGTAAAGAAACCATTCACCGTGCTCCATAGAGCCCAAGCAGCTCCTTGAGTTCAGCAGGGGTTGAGAGTTCCCAGGATCATGCAGGAATGGGCTTTGAAAGAAGGAGTGCAAACAGGCTGTTTGTCCCCCCCTCAGGACCAAGAAGTTGACCAGAAGTTTAAAGAGGCTGGATCTTCACTAGAGAAAAGGATGGTTAGGAGTTTTAAAGGGTGGAGATGCAGATTTGCATGGGGATGTAGGCACATCTGCTGGGCCTGTGTGTCTAGCACAGCCGGTGTGCCTGGGTTACACTATCTGGCATGTTTTGTGGTAGAATAGCACATATTTGGATGGCAATGAGGAGTTGAAGCAGATAAAACACTACCGTAGACGCAGCAGTTTAGGAACCAACATAACTGGCTGGGCTTTCCAGGGCTATATAGCATTTGCATAGACATCTTGTGATGGGGGAAGAAACAGCAGGCAGTAGGACTCCTTTAAACCTAGTACATGGACCAGATTTGCCAAGGAGCTCAGGGCCAGATCTTCCAGTGCTCAGCATCCTCATCTGGAGGCAGATTTTCAAAAGAGCTGATCAGTGAACGTGCTGACCAGTTCTCCTGAAAATCTGGCCCAAAGGACCCAAACTACTATTATGCCTGTCCCTCAGGAGGTTCTGCCCATGATAGTGCCTTCCCAAGTGATTTAAACTACAAGCATTTAGAGACCTCTCCCACATAGTCCAGTTCTATCATCAGAAAACTGAATACTGACCATAATTACTCTGGCTCCACATGAGTCCCAGCTAGGACATGGCTAGAATTCTCCCCCATCGGGACTTTCAACCAACTGCCAATCATTTCCCAGTATAAATAAATAAATAAGCAAGCAGGAGAAAAATGCAAATAAAGAGGATATTTGAAAGTGCAGAACTGAATTCAGGACACATTTTAAAAAAGCATTGAGGAGAGTATAGTCTGGCCAGTGACACTTCCCAGTCCCATCCATCGTTGAGCCCAGAACAGTAATTCCTTGTTTGCAGCCTTCTCTCTTAGAGGCTAAATGTGATTGCAACTGAAGTACATTGATTAACCCAAAATAACTTTCCCTCAATTTGCTGGCTGCTCAAGAATACTCAGGAGACCTGCTTTTGTTCTGAGCTAGTCATTCAGGAGCCCTGGCTCCAGTCCTTATGTATCTATTGAAACTGAGTGAACCAGAAAAACACCAGAAACTACACAAGGACACATAGTGCTGTTTAGTTAGTTTAGAGCAAGGATTTTTTTTCCCAAGCATCACTTGTGCATTTTTTTTTATGGTCTAGTTAAAATAATTTCATGGTTGCAGTTTTTGTTCCTGTGCTTAGCAAAGCAAACTGTAGGGGTTACAGCTGAGAGAGGCATGGGGGAAGGGAAGGGACAATCTCTTTCTCGGCACAAAAAAAAATGCAGCATTTTATCATGCTGCTTGCAAAATGATGTGTTTAAAGGGCAGAATTGTCAATGTCAGATGCGAGGCTGAGGTACCTATTAATAAACAGCCTCTGCATAGGATATTCTTTGCAGACTTTAATCAGGAATTTTCCATAGTAACGCTGTGTGCCTACGGTTAGCTCAGCAGCAGTGGTTTAAATTCCACCCAATGGACTTTGAGTTCATCTCTGCAAGAAGAAGAACACATACAAGATCACATGAACACAATACTCTTCATTGGAAATTAAAATGTTATGTCTTTCTGTTTCTCTCTGTCTCTTCTATTTCTTCTGGTATATTTTAAGTAGATGTTAGCTGGAGAGGTGGGGTTCAGGTCCAGATTAATTTTAGGATGGGGTTTGGAGTTCAATCTGAAACCAAATCTGGGCTGTGATTCAGGTTCAGATTTGATGGTGTCCAAATATCAAAAGCTGTTCTTGAAGTAGTCTCACAAGATGATGGAAATCTCATGAGTATAGCTAGTCTTGTGAGACTTCTGATTTTTTGTGCCAAACTCTCACTAAAATTTCTATTCCTGCAAGATCTCAACCTTGTCTGTACCAGATTCAGGAAATAGGCCCCTTCTGGTTTGGGATCTGGCCCAGAAATGAAAACATAAGGGCAGACTCAGATCCCAGGATTTCAACCTTAAATATGTCCCCTTGTTCCCAAATTGGGAGAGGTCAATATCCAAGGTCCAGTTCTGTCCCATCTCCAAATTTAACCACGCAGCCATTGTACAACAAAAGAACTCAAATATTAGAGGTGGAACAACCGCAAGTCCAAGACTCCTTGGGTTAAAAAAAAAATCAGTGTCAGCTCTTCTATCAGTGTCTTCCTAACCCCTCCAGATCTGTTTTGGTTTCCTCGGGTGAGTTTCGTAATATGGTCATTCTGAGTGTCAGAGTTGTCATATAAATGCCTTCTACTCCATTGAGAGTGGAAACCCTCCCACATGTCACTGCAAAGGTTTCTAAGAAGGTCTTAGTCGAACTAAAAAAGAACTCCACAATGATACCGTCTCCTTTATTCTCAGAACTTTCAGCCAGCAGCAGGGATTGTAATCCCAGGCTCTGATCCTGCAACAGAATGGGCGGAGTGTTGCACCTGCACAGATCCCTACAGACTCTAGTACAGTTCCATGTGGACCCAGCAGACATCCCACCTGCTGCCAATTGCAGGTGAAGGGTCCAAACAGCAGACTGCTCTAGCGCCATCTATCTGACTCCCAAGACAACCCATACGACCACAAAGGTAACCTGAGCATCCTTAAACATACCTGTTCCTCAGATACATACACCTTTTCAGAAAACTAGTCAGGATATATATGATACACTGCATGTATGGCACAGCCAAATCAAACTAAATAAAAGCTCTAACAATACTTGGATTTATTTCCACTCTGGTTTTGCTCTGAATTTTACAAACCACGACAGTCTTAACTGCTATGGATTTATGTTTGTGCCAAAAACATTTGCTGTGGTCTGATTATAAATAAACCCAATGGACCCAAACATCCAGTCAGGTTAGGTTCCATCCATTGTGTCTGGGACCCTAGAAATATGAGTGCTGTAGGAATTATCCTATCAAAGAGTCCTAGGCTCTGCCTCTTATCTCATGTGCCCATTTCAGTGCATTTGAAACAGAGCAGAAATAAATGCTACTGAGGAAAGCAGAAATCAAGTGCTACACAGTCCCTATTGGTTTTCATTCTTTTTCAATGGCAAATATTAATGAATTCAGTGGCAGTGTTTGATCCACTGCTCAGTTTATCTTTCCCGCAAAGATTATGGACTGATTGCGAGGTAGTTTTCCAGATCTGAACAACAATAAGAACAACAAAACTAAAGGACCCAACAATACTTTTGTATAGTAATGTTTAATGGCTCACTGTCCTATTGTGGTGATTGTTCTCTTGGCCTGTGGTGAGAGCCAGTTTTAATCAATGGAGCCCTTTGGAATCAAATGCAGGTATTTACTAGAACGTGACACACAGGACAGTGTTTGTCCAGCTAGCAGTCTGCCTGTGTCAGCTAATGCCGTGTTTGGAAGAGGTTTCTGAGTCTGACACAAAGACATGGATAACCAGACATTTCCTCATCGTCACAACTAAAACCTGGGAGTGGACTGCATATATGAATGACAGAGAGAAACTGTCTTTAACACCATTACACTGGCCTCCAAATCTAAAAAACTCCATAAATCAATCTTGAGCTTCAGCATTTCAGCAATTTGGTATGGACAAAAAAAATTAAGCAGAGGTTCACTTTTTGTGCATTTTGTTACCCATCCACTCATCCCCCAAGCTCCTATGTGAGCTGGAAATGAACGTAAGGCAGGTGAGGGAGGAAAAGAGAAACTCAAGGTGCCACAATAGCAGTGGCCCCTGAGATTGGTAGGAAATCTCTAGCAGTTTAAAATTATGATTAGGATCTCAGAGCTCTTCAAAAAGCAGGTCAAAGTATCACATCTCCATTTGACAGGTGAGGACACAGACACACTGACATGCCCAAGGTCAGATATTGAGTAGCAGAGTCACTAATAAAACCCAAGTCTCCTGATTCCTAGGTTTGTGCTCTATTCCGTGCCTGAACATTGCAAATGATCTACATTGGGTCCAATTCATCATTATCCTATGGCCTGCGTCCACCAACAAAGCTGGATGTTAAGTAAGGTGTGTGGGAGGGTGGGGGTGGGGAATATAAATCCACCGAGGGGATGCCCCCACCAGCACACAGGACCGCTATGCCAGGCACAAAACCAGATGCACCAGCTCTGCAGCAGAAGTTCAAATTGCACAGGGCATTTCAGGGTGAAACAAAGGAGGGTGTTGTGTGGTCAAGGTGGACCTGCAACCCACTGATTCTGCACTCTACATTGGCTTCATAGAAGCTACTGCAACAGAAGTGTAGTTTAGGGCTGCTCTAGTTTGTATGGGTGGCCAAATCAGCTATTGAACAGGGGTGAGGCAAGCTGTCTTTTCTCTCACCATGCATCAGCATAGGCATAAAGCTGGCTCACAGGTTCTGCAGTTCCTACGTAGATTGGCACAATATTACTACTAATAATTGTTATTAAATATCTGCTAGAGATGTTCACATTTTATTTATAAAGCACCTGTTGACTCTTATGAAAGGTAACTGAACAATAAACCATGTTTAAAATAAAAGAGAGAGAGAGAGAGAGAGAGAGAGAGAGAACGAACAAGAACATGGCCCAATTACAACAGAGTTATTTGATGTTTAAGCTACACTGAAAAGCAGCATCACTGTAAGTTTGGACAGTGAGAACCCCAGAATGAGAGGCTGCGAAATTATTTCTGTTTGTACAGACTCTGCCAAAAGTGCTTTATTAGCAGGTTACAAAGTCTCATAGACTGGAATTTCTGCAGTAAATTGCATTCAGGCCAAGCTCACAAATCATTAGCCATGCAATCTTGTTTATGCTGCTAGTACTTGGAGTTTGGCCTATTACAAAATCAAAATAGCAAGGCTGAATGGTTCTAAGCAAAGAAGCCTAATGAGTGAATAAGTGGGTAGGCTGGAGGGATGCTCATTTAATGTAAACATGGCCAGAGCAGAGCATGTGTACAATCTTTTAAAGGGGAAACCCCACTGTATAGCCAGAGAGACAAACAACTATTACTGGAGTCCAAATCTGCTAACCAGATCAATGGGAGTTTTGCCATTGACTCCAATGGCAGCTGGAGCAGGCTCATTGCTCTTTACATTAATCCATTTCCAAATACATGAATAAGGTGTGTGAAATCGTGAAATTAAAAGTACTCAAAGTTTCCCATTTTGGGAGATCTCACTGGAAGATCTGTGAGGCATGGAGAACTAACTTACTGCAATAAAGTAGGGCAGGGGGATTCCTAAAGGGAAATTCCTCTTAACTGAGCAGAGATGTTGAACAATCAACCAAATATAATATGACTGTAAAAGTACAACAAAGAGATATAGCACCAAGGACACTACACTGCAGAGCAGTATGGTGATCCACACACTGCCATAGTTCAGCAGAGTCCATCATGGAGGGTCAAGCTAATGAGATATTTTGAGAACCAAGCATTGGAGGATTGGTTTATTAGGACGGTAGGGAGGAGATCTGGGAAAGGATCTTTCACTTCCGGATGATTCCTAAGATGAAACAGTCTGCTGGAGAAGAGTGTTCTGATTACGGAGAAATCCAACCCACAAGGGGATTGTGTGGAGCTTGACAAATAATACGCAGAATAATTCACAAATGCTTTTTACAATAAACAGGGTGAGCTGCATCTTCTATCCTATAGGTTTGTATTATCTATTGCTGATGGACTCACAAGTTTATTTGTAGAAGGTCAGACTGATGATCGGTTTCAATTAATGAGATCATTGTGATTAAAAATGCATGCCCCTGCACCTGTCTTTACTATGAGCTTAGTCTCCCATGCCTCCGTTTGCCTCCTTATTCACCAGCTGTATATTGTCACAATCCTATATTATGAGTGACACAAATATGGCCATTTACTGCAAAGTCTTTGCGAGATCACACTGTATTAAGTTTACAGGATCATAGAATCAGAGGGTTAGAAGGGACTGCAAGGATGATCTAGTCTAACCCCCTGACAAGATGCAGCATTTGTTATAGCTACACCATATGTATCATAGTGGGCCAGGGATTTTATACAGTTCCTTGGGGGAGGGTGACCATAGCTCCTCTGAGCACTAAGAACACTGGAAGCTAGTTAGGCAAATTCACTCAGGTTGTAACACCTCCAGAGAAGAACCACCACATGGAGAGGCTCTAGTTCAACTAGGATTCCCCATGGACCAATAACCAAAGATAAATACTGGATAAATAGCCTGAGTTTAAACTGACTCAAGACCTTCTTTCTGATCCAGCAAAAGGGATGAGTAAGCTTTTAGCATGCGTGTAGGTTCTTTTATAATTTTTCTGTTTTTTCTGTAATGCTTTCACCTTAAGAATAACTGCACTTGTTTATAAAGACTGATGTGGTAACTCATAACTGCTGGCAAATATGCTATTCCCAAGTCTTTGAAGAGAAAGCAAAGTGCAGACACTGGCCTTTTTAGGCAATCTGACTTGCTGGGAATACCACAGGTAGGCAGGGAAATGTGCAGCCTGGAAAAACCCCGTCAGGAGAAAGAGACACACAGGTCTCTGTCCAAGAGAAGTGACATCTGAGGAGCTGGGAGATAGTGTGGTGCCCTCAAGGGCTCACAGAGGGGGAATACAGGTGTAGTTGCCTTGAACTATGACAATGAGCTATCTGGGGCAGGGATTATCTTTTGTGTTACTTCTTTGCACAGTGCCAAGTACAACAGGGCCCTGATCCGATAGGGCTCATTAGATGCTACCATACTAGAAATCATAATACAATTAATACATATTTGATCAGGGGTGGGCAAACTACGGCCCGCAGGCCACATCTGGCCTGAGGGACCTTCTTGCGTGGCCCCCTGAGCTCCTGGCTGGGGACGCTGCCGCTGGCCCTGCCTTTGCCTTTCCCCCACCCCCAGAGCGTTAGTGTGCAACACGGGCAGCTCTCTGCGGGGCAGGGCAGCGTGTTTGGCTCCACACGACTGCCTGACACACTGCTGATCAGTAAGGGGGCTGGAGCCGAGGGGTTGCATAATGGTTGGGGAATCCCCGGGGGAAGTCTGAGAGCAGGCAGGGTTGGATGGGGCATGAGAGTGCCAGTGGTTTGTCGGGGGTGGGGAGTGGATGGGGTTGGGGCAGGGGAGGGTGGAGCTGGATGGGTCGGGGATTCTGAGGGGGGCAGTCAGGGGGCAGGAAGTGGGAGGCAGGTAGGGGCAGAGCCAGGCTGTTTGGGGAGACACAGCCTTCCCTACCCAGCCCTCCATGCAATTTTGCAACCTGATGTAGCCCTCAGGCCAAAAAGTCCCCCCCCCCCCAATACACCGTAGCATAAATATTTATTCTTCTGATAATCAGCACCAGGAAGCATATTACAGCTATACAGTATTTTTCTGTAGAAAAGTTTTCACCGAATTAGGGAGAAAAACTAACTGTAATACACCCTGTGACTGGTGCCCAATCACTCACAATAAAGAGCCAAAGTGTACAATTTCACAAACAATTCATAGGCTGAAATTTGTTTGTGTAAATTATTCAGTAAACACTCCTGCATAGCCCATGACTTTATGGTAAGCAGGACTGGGTCATGATTGAGTCACAAGAAGCGATAAAGGCTATATCAATCAGATCATTTATTCAAAAAAATGATTTGACCAGCTCTAGGACAATCTCTCCTTAGCTCAGGCTAACTTTGCAGAAGCCAGGAAATCACCAAGGAAACGCTAAATGTCATGACTGCCTAATAGCAAACGAGCCATTGCAGCACTGCTCACGTGGATGGAGCTGCACTACCTCTGCAGTTTTGTGATCAGTGCAAACCATATACAGCCTCATGTTATGTTCAGTGGTAGCCGCATAGAAATACACACACTCTCCTCAACAGAAAATAATTTGGCATGTGTGTTCTTGAATGACACATATCAGGCTGAGGGGTCAGAAGTCAGTTTGAACTACAAACATACCATCAGAAAACAATCAGATTGAAGGGAAACTAGCTGCAATCATACAAAACCTTCCTTTCATTGCAGTGTGTGCTTGCACAGTGTGTTCCCACAGCAAGAGGACATATTTGTTTGTTGCACAAAGATAATATACACTTTTTACATTAGTGTATGTTGCACAAACAGTGAGTACAGTCTGTAGCAAGTGAAAGGGACCATGTTCAGATCAGTTCATCAAGGAGTCAATACAGGATCTCCTATAAATTCAACTTACAAAACATATATGCAAATTTTATACTATTTGCATAAAAATGACAGACCTTTTTGTTTAAAAGCGTGAGGGTTCCTGGTATCCTTGGCACATACAACAAATGTACCAGTCAGCCTGGAAGCCATTACAGAATATTATGCTGCCTTAGGTGACCAACTATTCTGCTGGGCCATAGAGCCAGCCTGGTGTATTTTCAGTATTCTCAGATTCTAGGATTTGTATGGCTTTTATGTCAGCTTTGAATCTCACTGCTAACAATGCACCAGGCTTCATCCTCCACTCTTCAATCACAGAGACACACAACTGCCTCTTAAGGATTCTGGGTAGTATAGTCTAAGAGGAGAGTTCTTTAAGAAGTGCTAGAATTAAAACTACCACTAATGGGTTGTCAAAACTATCTGGGCCAAATTCTGCTCTTCCTTATACTGGTGCAACCATTAAATCAATAGCACTTCACAGCATTATTCCCATGTGTTGGAGGCAACAGGCACAATTGCTAAATAAATCACGCGCACCAGGGAAGTCAAAACTGAAATCCCTGGCCCTTCAGTTCCACAAACACAAGTCTACTATTTAAACTAAAGGAGAATTTCCTTGCCCTCCCTGTGGGTCCAGCCACTAGAGGCCCATGTGACACACACAGCCAGTACATTGCAACAGAGAGCAGGCCCAGGCCCTAAATGCCCATAAGACAACATTACATCACTACAGTACAAATATAAATTAGAGGTCAGTTAGCTAAATGGGATGAGGGGAAAGAGATTTCAAATCCTTTAAATGCACTAGAGCCTTGAGCTGCTTTACACGCTGTATAGCAACTAGAGTACCACAGCTCATCAGTTTCCAGTGTCAGGTAGAACAGCAGTACTAAACTTCTGAGGCAGATAGGCTTTGGAAATACTGGTCCCGAAAAAATCATTTCTTTAGGGAGCTAAAGGCATCAGTAGTGTGGACAGAACGAGAAATGCTAACATGTTCTGGGCCCTACTGTCCCAAGGAGCCTGCTAGGGAAACCTAGCAAAAATTATACTCAAAAGGACAAGTATACTAAACCTTCCTCCCCACTTCCATTCCCAAAACTCCTAATAATACACAGGCAGCAGAGAGCAAAGACCAGGGAGTATGCTATGACGAGGGAATGTGGGCTGGAGGGAGGGAGAGAGAGAGATCGAGATCATAAATTGGGGCCTCACAGGCAGCAGCAGTGAGCACTGAGCCATGAAGACAGATTCCGTTGAAGTGATTAATGTTAGTGTCTGACCTGTGTGCGTACGAGAGAGACAGAGAGAGCATCCAAGCTGCCCAAAGGTTACAGAGTTATGTGCTCCAATGGTGTGGTGCTGTGGGCACAACAGACACTAACTAATCTATCACCAGCCGCACACTTGCTGCAGCAGGGCAGGTGAATGAATAAGCAGCCTGGGACCCATATCCTGAGTCAGAAGTGTCCACACGTGCAGCATGGCAGATGATGAAGAGGGGCATACATGACCTTTAAGAACAAAAATAGTCTTAACAATGGCATTGGCCTACTACTAGATGGACATGGTAGAATTATCAGTAATAATGCAGAAAAGACAGAGACTTCAAGAAGTGTTCTGTTCTGCACTTGGGAAAAAACAGATGATGTAGTAATATCATGTGATAATAATCTTTCCATTCCATTAGCATCTCAGGAAGATGTTAAACAGCAGCTACTAAAGTCGGACATTTTTAAATCAGCAGATCCAGATAACATGCATCCAAGCGCTCCAAAAAGCTAGCTGAGGAGATCACTGGACCGTTAATATTGATTTTCAATAAGTTTTGGAACACTGGGCTGCTCCAGAAGACCAGAAGAAAGTTCCTGTTGTGCCAATATTTAAAAAGGGTAAACAGGATGACCAAGGTAATTGTAGGCCTGTCAGTCTGACACTGATTCCAGGCAAGATAATGTAGCAGCTGATATGGGATTTGATTCATAAAGAATTAAATGCCAATCAACATGGTTTATGGAAAATAGATCCTGTCAAACTAACCCGATACATTTTTTTATGAGTTTACAAGTTTGGTTGATAAAGGCAAAACTGTTGATATAATATAATTAGACTTCTATAATGTATTTGATGTGGTACCACATAACATATTGATTAAAAAGAACTAGAATGAGATAAAATTAAGATGGCACACATTCAGTGAATTAAAAGCTGGTTAACAGATAGGTCTCGGAATGTGACTATAAATGGGGAATCATTATTGGGCAGAGTGTTTCTACTAGGATCCTTCAGGAGTTAGTTCTTGGCCCTATGCTATTTAACATTTTTATCAATGACCTGGAAGGAAACATAAAATCATCACTGATAAAGTTTGCAGATGTCACAAAATTGGGGAGTGATAAATAGTGAAGAGGAGAGATCACTGATACAGAGTGAATGGGATTACTTGGTAAGCTGGGTGCAAGCCAACAGTTTGAATTTTAATATGGCCAAATGTAAATGTTCACATCTAGAAATAACGAATGTAAGCCCTACTTACGATGGGGGACTCTACCCAGAGAAGCATTAACTCTGAAAAAATTTGGGGGTCATCAGTTGAACAAGAGCTCCAAGTGCACTGCTGTTGCCAAAAAGGCTAATAAGATCTTTGGATACAGAAAGAGGGAAATCTTGAGTGAATAAAGAGAATATTTTGCCCTGTATTTAGAACTGGTGCAACCGCTGCTGGAATACCATGTCCTGCTCTGGTGTACACAATTCAAGAAGGATGTTGATGAACCGGAGAAGGTTGAGAGAAGAGCCCTGAAAATGATTCAAGGGATTACAAAATCTGCCTTATAGTGATAGACTCAAGCTCAATCTGTTTTGCTTGGCAAAGAGAAGGTTACGCGGTGATTTGATTAGAGCCTATAAGTACCTACATGGAGATCAAATATTTGATAATCGTCTCTTCAATCTAGCACAGAAAAGTATAACGCAATCTAATACCTAGAAGTTGAACCTAACAAATTCAGACTGGAAATAAGGTGTACATTTTTAACAGTGAGGGTAATTAACCACTGGAACAATTTATCAAGGGTTGTGGTGGATTTTCCATTGCTGCCAATTTTAAAATCAAGATTGGATGTGCGTCTAAAAGATCTCCTCTAGGATTTATTTTGGGGACATTCTATGGCCTGTGCTATACAGAAGATCAGATGAGATGACCAAAATGGTCCCTTCTGGCCTTAGAATCTGTTACTATGATCCCAGGGTTGATGCTCAAATCAAGGCACTGAGAGGCCAAGTCATCCTTGCACCTTCGCTCAGCTTCGCACAGGGATGGAGGTGGAGGAGTAAAGATGTCTTCGCGCATCCCCTATGCTGGGACTGCTGAAATCTAGCATGGCACACAAAACAAGTGAAAGTACCCTGAGGGTCTACCATTGACTTGAATCTCAGGTGCATTGGCCACAAGGGCCATTCTGGTAGCTGGGAATAGTTGGAGCATAGTACACAGCCATTCCCCAAAATAGCTCTGAATTCCCCCCATACATTGAAGGAATTCCCCCCAGGAGGGCAGGGAATAAGGTACTATACGGCTTTGCTGTCTAAAAGAGACAGCACAGGAAATATTTTTTCTCTGAGCCTTGCAAAGGTATGTGTGAGCCTTATTGACCATGTCTGTGCTGCACAGGTATCCACACAATGCTCACTAATCTCCCAAAGTTTGATCACTCTAGGCACTGGATTCTCTGCTGAACCTGAGATGGATTCCCTGGGAGGCCCTCCTTTTGGTTGTTGTTAAGCCCAGGTCAGGAACCTGGAGGGGAAGTCCCCAGAATGTAACAGAGCACATTTTAGAGACCCTTGGAGCTGCTTTCACTCAGGACCATTGCAGCCATTCAACCTGTTTCATACCTCTGCCTCCTTGCTGTGTTTATGCAAGTTCCCCACAAATCAGCAGCCCAACCCTGGGCTCAGAGCCAAGGTGGGGGACACATTAGTGCTGCCACTTCTCTGTACATTGCTCTCTCTGGGCATTATGGCTTTTGTTGCACCTTTTCGTCATTTCTTCTGCCCTGCGCCATGGTATCCGAGCCCTTTATATTAAAGGATGGATTCTTAAGTGTAATTTATACCGCAGTGACAAAATTAATACTATGATTGTTAAGCAGAATGAAGTATTGATTTGCTTGGTTTTTTTTTTAAATGACTTGAAACTAAGATATGATTCTGCCTTAAAGCAAAAATCTGGCCTTCTATTTCATTGCTAGGGAGAGAGAGGGAGAGAGAGATTCCTGCAGATATTACTGTATTTGTAAGAGTGGGTTTTTTCCTCTTTGCACATGAACAGTCCATGTGAGACTAAGTACTTTCCATGTGACTAGCTCATTCCCATGCTTGTAGTGTAACAGGGCATTTAAAGCAACAACAGGCAAGGTCAGCGGCTGTTTGTTGATGCTAACATGAGAACAAACATTGCAGAAAAGATTAGCATTATAAAAATACATATATGTTGCCCAAGTGAGAGTATCTGCTCCTTTTTGAAGAAGCATGCTGGGATTGCTGATAACTCTTTTTCTCTCTCTAATGCTATCTAATGCCAGAGAGGTAAGGGAGGCCTATTGGAGTTGCAATGAAAGAAAGTATCAGCTGAGTCATCATGCCAGTGAGGTACAACAGGGCACTTGACTGCATCACCAACACCACTCAGAGAGGGATGTGTGCTCTTGCATACAATTTCCTGCTTCCTTGACAGCTGCAGCATATGCTGCTGCCTCAGAGCTGCAGTCCCATCTATGCTGCTCCTGTAAAGCAGTAAGGCACCACCACTGAGCAGAGAGCATCCTGTGGCATTGCTTTCCCAGAATGCTTACTGATGTCAGAATGGGCCTTCACCTACTCCACTCAGTTCTTTGGTTTAAATGGCATCTCTCTAACAGGGCCTTAATCATGCAGCTCCACACATTCATGAAACCTGAGGTGGGTGCGTCAGAGAGTTAATGGCCCATGTGTCAAGTTAAGAATTTTCTAAATTCTTTAGCTGAACTAATATTTGATAAGGTTCCACACTGCAAATAAAGATGGGCCAAAATATGAGGGGCTGAGATCTAGTTACGGATACTATCCATAGAGGCACTGTCTTTTTTATCTGACACTCAGCAGAAGTTTGTATCTCAATTCTCAGCAGCCTTCAGCACTGAAATGGCAGATAGCTCAGAACTACCATCCTGGAAGACAGGCCTGACACTAGATCTAAACTTCCCAGGCTCAGATGAGAGGAGTGTTTTCAAGGCTAATCTTGAGCACCTGGCAGTTTTACCTCTGTATTAGATGCTGCTAGAATGTAGATCCTTATAAGACCGCACTTCATTCCCAGGCTCTGATTCTTGGGCTCTTTAACCCCAGCTGGTAAAGCCCACTGTGAGATATCACTTGGTACATGAGCTCTGTAGTTTTAAAGTGCCGGTGACAGAAGCTGTACTGACAGATTACAGCTCTATTTATCCACAGAGCAAGTACATCATGGGCAGCAAGGAATGGAAGCTTCCTACATACATCCTTCTGCCTCAGTTCTGAAAGGAAAGGAACACCTTTAGGGATGAGAAGGAAATTCAGTCTCGGTGACCCATTCGGCCCTTGGTTTCAAGTTTGACATTTCCAGGCTGCTATTGTTGCAGCTCCAAAGAATCACTCCACAGGTGGAATATGCTTTTCATTGTTTCTAGACATGTAGCGATAGCACTGATGCTATTTACAGCTATTCCTGTCCATTTATCACTGGAAGGGACTCGGACATGGGCCGCAAGTACTTGTGATTTTGGTGCAACTGTGAGGAAGTTCTCAGGTGACCAGTTCCAGCACAGTCATTCCAGAGAAGAGAAAAATGATGATTGGGGAGGTGCGGGGAGACAAGAATGCTTATGCTCCCATTTTTGGGAGCCTGTATGGATTTTCGAGAGTCAATAAAAGAGTGGGCTGATCATGCTGCTTAGAGCAAGGCATGTGAGGGCAGGCACTGTTCAAGCAGCCCCAATCAGAAGGTGTGCGCCAGTGATGAAAGTATTTAGGGTACATCTGTGTCTCCAATGAAGAAAAAGATGTGTCCTTGACTTGGACTGGCAAACATTTGTTAGCTAACTCTGGTTAAAATAGTAGTGAAGACATAGCAACTCTTTTTTTCACTTGGGTTAGCAGTTCGAGTTAAAGACTGTGGGGAGACGGGTTGAACTCAAGCTGCTAAATTATGATAAAAACTGAACTGCCCTACCTTCATGCATTTCTTATAAAAACCTCTCACCTTTTATCTGCAGTGAAGCACATACCGTCAGACCCCACAACAATGGTAGAACCTGATCTGCAGCAGCTCCAGGCTTCAATTCATTAGTATACTAACATTGATGGAGCAGAGCACTAAAACCTCAGCCTTCAGTGTGCTGGCTGACACCCAAAACAGAACAACCTGACCAGGACAATGACCAGATTTAGGTTCAGCCTCTTCTTGATGAACAGGTGCACTAAAGTCAAGACTGGTTCAGCTATTAGCACATTCTAGAACGTGTCATGGTCCAATAGTGCAAAAAGAGACTCATGTCCAGAGCAGACCCAGAAAGCTATCACTAGGGAAAGAACTTGGTTTGGCTGCAAAGATGGTGATGAATGACTCGCATTACTGAGATTTAATGGAATCGGAAATAGACAGTAGCTTGCACATCAAATCACTGCACGTGTGAACAGATGAGATACTAAATTCTGGTGATTCTTCCTTCTATGTGAACAAAGCATGAGGTCAGGGAGTAATCATCCCTCATGCTTATAAGAAAGGTGCCCAAAACTGATACTCAGTGCATGTAAAATATTGCTAAAGGATGACAGGCTGCCCTTAGTCTTCCAGGCTTTTGATTCCCTAGGGTGCCTACAATGAATGACACATTAGACTAAAATGAGCCTCTATTACCTATTATGGCACTGGCAAAACTGACTGCATCTTCTTTGGGCTGCTTTTGCAATAGAATCTGCTAGACAGCTGTAGAAAGTACACCTGCTCAGTTCACCTGCAATGGGCTGCTGTGTTACACAGCTGTGTTGAAATCAATTTGTGCCTTTTAGCATACGGAGTAAAACTGAAACCAACAAAGAAGTTAACGTGCGGGATGAGAAAGAACTTGGATGTGAAATTAAGAAGTGCTCGCTCTGTGAACCTTGAATACAGTGGCTGTGGATGGGGAAAGGTGACGTTATTTGGCAAGCACAGAGCAAAATGAGTGGCAGTTAAAAGGCAGGATTTTGATAGGCACTAATTATTAAACTGTAATTAGCATAAGGACGCAGCAATCTGTTGATCTCTCCTCTTTTACCTCATGACACTGTATTCTGTCAGCTGATGCATCTGAGGGAAAAAAACAGCTGGCAGTTTACTTTATATCTCAGGAATATAGGCTGAAAAATATACAGCATGTCACCAAATCAGAGAGCAAGTGTGCTGGAGGGAGAAGGAAGTGCTTTAGTAAAATGAGCAGGAAATGGGGAAAAGCCAGGGATGCACCAAGACTGAGAGAGAGAGGCCAGGATACAAAAGCCTGGATTCAACCCTGCACTGTGCTGCCCTACTGTACATCTCTTCCACCACGGCCTTATGTACATGGCAGAAACCGGGGAACAGCCAGGACCTAAGGCCCCACAACTCCAGTGCAGCTCCTTTGAAAATCCCTCAGTGTCTGAATCTGGGCACTCACATTTCATAGTACTTTTAAAAATATGGACCTTAGTATGTAAGTAGCAGAACAAGGATAAAAACGTTGAGGGGGTAGGGTTATGCTGCTGAAACACGTAAGCCCCAGTCCTACCTACACACTCTCAAAACTCACCTCGGGTTGAGAGGTATATGGAAACTGTCCTTGCATTGAAGGAGACGTCGCTTATAGTGAATCTAAAATTATTATTAACCCAGCTGTAGCAGGCAGCCATGAATCAGTGACAAGAAAATCAACCCAAACAAAGCTCTGGAATATTTTTAACTGCCAGATAATCAGGCCTGAGCTTGGAGTAGTGGAGTATCCTATCCCTACCTCCCAGGTTTCTAGAAAGTAATAATTGATTAGTACAGACCCTGTGCTGAAAAAAATTCTATAAACATTTACTCAGCCAGGTAAAATGATCCTTCTCCCCAGCTGGCAACATTTCTGTCCAATGATTAGGCCCTGATATGTGTAATAAGTTTGGGCACCACTGTATTAGATCATTAACTGAATCTGTTTAAGTTCCAGAGCTAACAATGGTCACACAACTCCCATTAACATCAATGGGAATTTCAGTGTAGATCAAAGGTGGTGTATTACCCTAAATGTAGCACATGAAGGTACAGAGTCAAGTGTAGATTCCTTTGCAAACATTCTTATGTTACCTTAAGAAATCCAATTACAATGAGTATAGATACCTGTAATCATGTCAACTTCATGGTGCCTCTTATTTCTGTATCTCCAATATCTACCAATAAAACTGTAATCAGTGTATGTAAACACCACATGATGGCTGATCTCTGTTATTGTGACCTTTTTCTTCATGAGTAATCCCATCTGCCCTGATGAGTGGAGATAATTGCTAGATCAGATTAGCTCTCACATATTATATTGCACATCTCCTGGATATTTTTTCCACTTCTGTTGTCCTGAAGGACTGACTTAAAGTGCTCGGCACAACAGTTGTGGAGAGTTTTACACACTCGGAATGTCTGAGGCATGGAAAATTCCAAAGACTGACATAGCTGTAATGAAGTGTTAATTCAGTCATTGTGATGTGGCAGTTTAATTCCTTATCTCAAGTTGTCTTCAGTTGCCTTATTGAACTGAGTGTTTTAAACTGGAGCCAGCAGACTGAAAATTCAGATTATGTAAAGAGAGACAAAAACACGGAAGGCAAGAAAATCTCTAAGTATTATGGAACTGATTTATTAAACCAAGGAAACACCATGGTACCTGTCACTAGTTCAAATCCAGCCAAGACTGGGCGAGACCAAAAGAGCTGCATGTTGACCTATGTAAAATGAGTGGGTGTAAGCTTCCCAATACTGAATTGCATTAAGCCTCCACCCTGATCTGAACAGACCACCTTTGGCAATGAGCAGTAGCTCCATACCTGTTCACTACTTGGCTTGTTGGTTGAGCCTGTCAAAAGAAACAGGGCCTTTGTCATATGAGCACTTTCGTGCTAGAAACTGGATCAAGATTTAACATTTCAGATGCTCCAAACAGCCAACAGATAGTGATAACTTTTGGTCTTTAATGACCAAGATTCATACTGGTCAAGTCCGATGGACTTTCTGCCACCAGAAACACTCCTCCAGGGTCTGGGCTGGCCAGAAGTTGTTTGTACATGCTGGATGAGTTTAGCACTAAATGTTTATATTACCTTTTAACCTAATTGCTATGATAGTTGAAATTCACATAGATATAGGCTGAAAGAATACATTTGGCCTTTTTTTCTGTTTGTCATGTTCACTTAGAGACTGCACCTCATTTAACTTTGCTCTGAAAAGGCCTCCAGTAAGACTGGGTGATGTAAAAAGAGACCCACTGTTTTGGCAGGCAAAAACAAATTCCCAAATATTTACAACTAGCGAAAATACCCGGCGTTGCTCGGGTCAGTCGGAGGTGGGGAGGGGCCAGAGAGCTGAGCGAGTGCGGGGTCCGTTGGAGGGGGGAGGGGGCAGAGAGCAAACCTGACACCCCCACCTGCCCCCCCCCCGACCAAACCCGACACCCCCACCTCACTTACCCCTCAACCAACCCTGACTCACATTTTCACCCCCCCACCCAAACCCAACACCCCACGTCACCCCCTACCAACACCCCCTGACCAACACCCACACCTCACCCCCCATAGACCAAACCTGACACACCCACCTCACTTCCCCCCCCAACCAAACCCGACACCCCTACCTACCACCACAAACAAACCCGACACCCACACCTCACTTACCCCTCGACCAACCCCGACCCCCCTTCTCACCCCCCCAACCAAACCCAACACCCCCACCTTACCCCCCCCACCAAATCCAACACCCCCTGACCAACCCCAACACCCACACCTCACCCCTCACCCACCCCGACACCTTCCCACCCCCCCAGACCAAACCCAATACCCCTGGCTCACTTACCGACCAAACCCGACACCCCCACCTCACCCCCTGACCAAACCTGACACCCCCTACCTCACTTACCCTCCGACCAAACCCAACTCGGGTCCGTCGGAGGTGGGGAGGGGGCAGAGAGCTGAGCGAGTGTGGGGTTCATTGGAGGGGGGAGGGGGCAGAGAGCTGAGCGAGTGTGGGGTCCATTGGAGGGGGGAGGGGGCAGAGAGCTGAGCGAATGTGGGGTCCGTTGGAGGGGGTATTATGACATCATAACTATGTCACAGAGAACAGCAGCTGCCCAGCTGATGTGATTGGCCTTTAAAGAATTTCACCCCTGGGGGGCGTCAGAGGTGAGATTTGAAAATTTTTCGACTCTTACCCTGATTAGGACCCTAAGACCTCTAACTGTACCAAATTTCAAGTCTCTAGCTCAAACGGTGTGGAAGGAGTAAGCACACATACATACATGCATACACGCACGCATACACCATTTGACTTTTATATATATAGATATCTGCAAACAGGTCAATTACATGTACAATAACATGAACAGAATAGCATGGGCCATTGCATCTACTAGATGAGATGTTCATGGCAGTGGGACTCATTCCAGTTTGCTGTTAATTTAGCACCCTGGGTGCCTCTCTTAAAGTGACTGAAATAGAAAGTCAGCAGAACTCAATGGAACTTCTGAAATAGAAATGGCAGCCAATTAATCACTAGTTACATAATAATATGGTATCCTTCTCTAGGACCGTCTGTCCTCAGATCACGACACACCTTACAATCAGTAAGCTAACTAAGTCGCACGACCTCCTATGAAGTAAAGAAGTATTGTCATCTCCATTTCACAAATGGAGAAATTGGCACCAAGAGTGAAATCCAAACTTCAATGAAGTCAACAGCAGACAGGATTTCACCCTGAGAGTTTTAAATGACTTTCCCATAGTCTTAACACTGAGAGAAGTGGCACAGCTAGGATAAGAACCCAGATCTCCTGACTTCTAGTTCTATGCTGTAATCATAAGGCCAGCAATGACCCATCATGATATCAGCTGGTTCCTTTTATTTTGAGGATATTATCTTTCCTGACCACATAAGGTTGAAAATACAAGTACGCCTAACCCAAAACATGCATTCACAAGCCCAATAAGGAAAACAATGTTTCTCACTGGTTGCTTTGTTTCTTTTCTCATGTGCTCCTGGAAATTCCCAAAGGCAATGTGATAATCACTACAGGAAAAACTAATAGCCTCTTTTGCTTTCAAAGCTCACTCAACAGTTTTGAGTCTCTCTCAAGCTTTCACTAAACCCTCTTTGACCTGCCTCATCCTGTTTGTTTGTACATGATACCCCAGGAACTACCAGGGGCATTTCAAACTCACTGGCAGCCTGTGCTGTGGCTTTATTTTACCTGAAAGCTTCAGAAAGGCTCGTTCTCTGGCCTCCTGGAGCACATCTTTGACCACTGACACAAAGTCAGCCGAGCCTTTAATGGTTGAGAGCCTTGCATAGTGAACAGGTTTTGATTGGTTTTCCCCAGTCTTCTGAAATTGGTGCATGCCCAACGACTTGATGTAAAAAGGAGCAGGAAAAATAATACATTGACGGTACTAGTCTACACTGCACCTGAATTTAAATGAAAGCATTCAATAAGGATGTATACAACATGTGGCACCTGGTGAAAATGTTCAATGAATACACAGTACATAGGGATGTTCCCTTCACAGTAATTTAAGAGGAGGCTGTTTTTAGGTGAAGGAAAAGAATACGTGCCATAGGAACAAACCTTGCTCGTGAATAGACGGCTCACACAGTGGAGTGTGTGTTTGCTTAGCCCCCTTCCTCTTTATGTTATACCAAACTGCCAGAGCAACTGCAAATTTTCCAACCATTTTACTAGGCCATTTGCATTTAAATCGGTTTTCCTGTCATTATGTAAATCTCTTAGTACAGATGAAGTTTCCATTTTTCTCTGGGGAGCTCCAAGGTGGCTCAATCTCAAAACTTTATACCTCGTGATACCAACCCGTTGAATTAAAATTAAAGCCATGTGACTCACCCCATGAAACATCAAGTCTCACAGGTTTTGCTTAGAGATAAGCCAAAGAAGGTGGTGTTCAGAGCTAGAATGGAGTTAATCCTAAACTCAGAACCATAGTCTGAGTCTAGACCAGAGCTCAGATTTAAATTTGGATTTGATGACATCAAAACTTTTTGGGTTGCTCTCATGAGATTTTAGCTCCAAAGAGACCATCCAGACTTGTGAGATTTCCACCATCTGTGCAAGAATTGTGCTATCCTGAGCTGTATCAAAACTGTGCCCAGAAAAGGAGTGTGTCTCAGTCTGGGAATTGTGTGGGCAATTTTGAATCCAGAAGCTGAAATCTTCCCCGCTGCAAATGCCAGTGTACAGGGAAGGGAGTTCAGATTTAAAGTTCCATCTCTAGCTTTGTTGCAAACTGAGAACTATGCTCAGATTCACATGGTTGGTTTCATGTTGAAATTATGTAAATTAAGCTTTGAATGGCAGCTGAGTAGTCCGGTAACAGGACTCTAGAGACTACAGGTGGAAGATGGGTGGAGATACAGATGCAGAATTAGTGGGCCTTATTTAGTGACTCATAAGAAGCTCAGCTCAGCAGGTGCAGCCCACGCAAAGCTGGCTGCCTCCCAAATTCTGAACATGTCTGGGTACCTGCCTAGCCCCCAGCTCAAGTGAGCGCAGCCCCTTGGGCTTCTCTATTCTACAGCAGTTTCCTCAACTGCCTATGGACTACTCCAGAAACCCAGAATAATCACAGCACAGAGAATCCAGCTATAGCCTCTCTCAATTATGGCACAGCCCACTCACACCTTCAGCACAAGACCATTATGCCAACCATATAATACCCAGGGAATCCCAGCCTGTCAGGGGAATTCCTAGCTCAGGGAAGGGCTATTTTACACAGGACCAGCATAAAGGGGCTAGAATGCAGCCCAGAATCAGGAGCAGGGTTGATCCAGAAGATAGAGAGTTAGGGAGATGTTTGGGTGGGTGTATGCACCTTAACTTTGAATTTTCTTATTTTCTTATTTAATTTTATTAATCGCATAATGATAATGGGTGTATGTATGTATATAAAGCTAAATAGTCTCACCTTTAACTCATCTTAAAGTTTTTGGATTCTGGGGAATTTTGCCTTACACTTAATAATTACACGAGTACAACATTTTACATCAGTCTCTCTTGCTCTAATATTTATGATGTACCATCACAAGGTTAGCTGGGTGTCACCCACTGAAGGATCCTTACTGACTTCACAGGATTTGTTGTAAGGTTTCATCTCTCCCAAGCAAATCACTATTTCACAAAGTGCTTTGAGATCATGTGATGAAAGGCTTTATGGAGCTGAAAACTCTTATGATGTTAGTCAGAAAAACGTATTTGCTGTAAGGGAAAAACAAAGGAATGAACTGTGGGTCCCAAAAAACATCTAATGTAAATTAATTTGCTCAGCAGCTGTAGATTGCTGAGACAGATTGCATATTTTTATTGTTAAACTAAAAATGTTCCCTGGGCTTGTACCCTTAATGCTTTATATTGCTGCCTATTACATTCCAAGTCTAGACTAGTGTACAAATTCAATTCCGTTAATAAATAAGAGATCCACTTGAATAATTTAGCCTTTGTCCAGGCAAAAATTAATGAAGCCAGAAGACATACAAGGCCCCATAATCTTCCCCCTTTCGGAAAAAAATAGTGGAAATCTGGCAGCTAACAGGGGCAGGCTGTGTGCGTGTGTGTGAGTCATGGCTGCCTGCCGACACTCCTGATTCAGAACAAGGCAGCAAGAACAATAATACTGAACTATACCAACTAACCTTCAAGCTTAGTCACAGTTTCTCACAGCTAATGAGCAGAGGGAGCAATGAATCTTTGATTTATGATGCTCTGTTCTGATAAATTTAGCCTGAAGACGACAGCACCATTTTTTTGCATCGCACAAGAGGCATTCTTTTCCCCCTCTTTCTTTCCTGTTGGGTTTCTTAATCCTTGCTGAATTTTTAAAATACTGGTGAGCACTTTCTTACCCTCAGCTATAGCAGCTGAAATCCAGAGGAACTCTTCTGAATCTGACAGACCTTGCATCTAGTTGTTTTTTCCACTCCCCTATCTCTCCTCCATCAAGCTATTTACACAAAATTATCATGGTTTTGCCCTTGTGACACTTCAGCGCTATGTGTGAGAAGATAATTTGGTTCTAATCCCGTTTTAAAATCACCATTTGGCCTGAAATGCCTCCTGATTATTTTTAAGCCCAGAGGTGAATCATTTGGAAAAATCTGATCTATTCTATTTTTGCCCATTATTGAAATATCCAAACACCAATCCACAACATTTGCAAATTGTTTATTTGATGTCATATCCTTTTAAAAAATGGTTTCTTTCTGAACTATAAACTTGGCAGGGACTTAGACCTCACTGAGAAGTAGACCCTTTGATGAGTCTGGAGAGATTTCCTTGAAATATAATGAAGTGATAGTCTAAAAGGGCCACAAATACCACCACACATTTTTGGAAAATCCAGGGGGAGGACAATAATAGTCCTAAAAGTTTAGGTTGCTGGCTCAACCAGATGTGGGAAGTTGCTTTCCTGGAATGGATCTTGGCCTGCCTTTTAAATGAAACCATCAAGGAGACACAGGAGACCTTTGGTATGACCAATGGTCTAGATTACTCCTGTTCTTGTATAAAAGGGAAGAGCCTCACTCAAGATGAGATAGTGGATAAAATAAACCAACCGTGTTATAAGCATTTGAAAACAGTGCGATGTGCTACATTATGCTACTTTTTTTTAAACCAGCGCATGCGTATATATTGAGCATCATGCACTGAACACAGACTAAAGCAGTTTATGATGGGCCAGTCATGGAATAGTAAAAGCATCTAATTTTCAAATATTTTAGACACACAGTTGCAAACATAATGTGCATGCCATACTGACTACTAATGCAATTGACATCTTTGCTGGCACGCTCAACAGAGGCCTACAACGGACGTCTTAGTGACCAAACTCCCCTTTGACTGCTACTGCGACTCTCTCAGTGTTTGCCTATGAAGCACACAGAAGCGAACCTCCCAGACTTGGGCTAGCGTTCTAAAAATAGCTGTGTAGGCAGCGCTTTGACCTTGCAGCTCAGGCTGGAGCTGGGGTCTGAAGCCCACCCCAGCCCACCCAACGCTTCTTAGGCTTTGGGACCTGAATTCCAGCCTGAGCCACAACCTCAAAGCGCTGTCCACACAGCTATTTTTTTAGTATTGGTGCAAGCGCACTAGCCAGAGTCTATTGACCTGGGCTGGCAGGCTCGCTCCCATGAACTGTGTAGAAGTACCCGGCCTGGTCAAATTGGAGTCACATGGGTATGGTAGGAAAGTTGCTTCCTGTGAATACACAGAAGGATTCAATGATTCTCTGGGATATTGTTTAATTTTAATCTATTTAACCCAGAAAATATTAAGGAACTCAGTTCGAGTTGTTCTAGTTACTCTGGGGTCCCTTTGCAGATCCCTGTTTCCGTATATTTATTTACAGTAGCACTGGGGTTTCCGAAGGAATGAGGTGAGACCAGGTTGCCAAAAGCCTCCAACAAACTTTAAATCTAGCCAGAGCCCACACAACAGGGAATATGTAGCCATGGCTCCTCTGACACTCCTATTCTCTGATCACACCCTATCGCTTTTTAGCCTTGAATTCTCATGACTAAGGTCCAAAGTCTACTCAAGTCAATAGAAAAACTTCTGATGGACATCAATGAGCTCAGTATTTTGGGGATGCAAGGAGCATGAGACTTACTTCTGTCCAGTGTGGAGCACCATGCTTTGCCAACTTTGCACACACACATAACCCCTGCTTGGACTAAAGATGGAGCATTTAAACACTGTGCACCATGCTGTAACATGCAATCTTCAGGCTCAAGGCTTCCAGGATGCAGCTATTTCCTTGCAAGTATCTATGCCCTTCACAATAAATACCATGTAACCTCAATATGAATTCACTGGTTCAAAAAGAAGCATAATTATCCAAGGAGGAGGAGACAGCTCAGTCAAAGGATGGGAAAGAAAATAGCATGGACAGGGATAGAGCGGCTCTTAGAGAAAGCTGATGACTCACAGGGGTCCATATTTGGAGTTGAATGGAAGAGTTCAATCCTCTGCCCTGTGTAAAGCCAAACATGATTGGCTGGTGTGGGAAAACAACTACACACACAAAATACATATTTCCTGAGTCAGATGGCAATAGTATATGCACAAGTATTAGAAAATTTTAACCTGTAATTACTCCAGATGAACAAACAGTCTGCAGAGAGACAGAAGCTCCAACATTGTGTGTCTGTGCAAGCATGTAAGTCATTACAGAGCTTGAAAAGAAAAAAAAAGAGAGAAGGAACCACAAAATAATAATTTAAAGTAATAAACTTGTTACAGAAGCAATAACGATTGCATTCTATCTGAGCTCATGAATAATTCAACAGGCCTCTGCTTCACTCCATGTCTCGTGGTATTTTCAAACCTGCCAGGATTTTCTGCTGGTAAATAATGCATCTACGGTATTTCAACACACACAATCCCCAAATAATACTAGAGGTTTAACAGCACTGAGGCTGGCAAAGGCCGGTCAGAGGAGGTGGAGAGAGGAAATCCGAGAAAGGTAAACTACTCCATTGATCTGTCTGGGCCTTCTGTCTCTGCAATTTTCAACTGTCTCATCCTCACCTTCAGAAATGCCCTAAAACTGCCAACCTCTCAGCTAGTCTCCTGTTTTATGAATCTATGATAGCCAGTTAATTTGGCATTACTCTTCTGGAAAAAGCTCAGGAAATAGTCTACAATAGGTTTTCAGTGGCAGAATAAAAAATACCAAGGAAGAAAGATCGAACTCCAATATTCAAATCTTTCTTTCCTGCACTGTGATTTGCCTGCTAGGTCTTCCATTGCAAGTATCATTATGGAACAAGCTGTGTACTTTGGGCAGCTGATTTTACAGGAATGGCAGTCAGTGTCAAAGGGAAATCAGCTCAGTTATCCCCTGCTAAACTCCAGCATGCAGGCACTGACATCTTGGAATTCATGAACCTAGTTGCGCAAGCCTTTTACAGCTGTTACATGTAGATCTCCAAGTTCCTGAAGCATATTAGCTACCATCAGTGAGTGGGTCTCCTGTTGCTTCAGACATAAAGGGAAAAGACTGAAAATAGATCTGAAGTCATGGTTAAAACTTGAATATGACTTACTGCATAGTTCTAGGCTTAACATCACAGTGAATTTCTCTCCTTCGATGTCTCCCCAGCAGATGAAAGACAAGAGCAAAGGAAAGGCTGCCTGGGAAATCAGAGAATTGAAAGATATAGTCGGGTGATAAATGGCCATGATATTTGCTTTGATTGATTTGATACTGATGGGACATAAAATGAAAGATGTGCAGGTAATAATAAGGGATGGGTAAATCACATAAGATATAAAAAAGGGACAAAAATTGAACCATTCATCCAGAAGCCTGACCTTTGTTGGTGTAGGGAAAATAATGCTGGATCCAGACCACCTCTGCTTTTGGTTTTGCAAAACTGTCCCACCACTTCCTGTTTTGCCCATTTCCAGTTCAAATTAATAACTGATCTGAATCTTCACTCAGCATTCAACTTGAACCTGAAACTCCAATCTCTGTGAGGCCCAATCTCTGTGGAGAACTCCTTCAAACAGCCCTAATATTAAATAAATAAATAATTATACTTACCACACTTTTCCTCAATAGATCTCAAAGTATTTTACAAAGGAGTGCAGTATCATTATCCACATTTTACAGACAGGGAAAATGAAGCACAGAGAGGTGAAGTGACTTGCCCAATGTCACCCAGTAGGCTAATGACAGAGCTTCATTTCTGGGAATCAAACCCAGCTCTCCTGAGTCTCAGTCCAGTGGACTAGGTGCCTCCTATCCCAATTAATCTTCATTTTCCTGCTCCTCTGAATGTCCTGAAACCTGCTGGAAGTGCAACTACCAAAATATAGTGAGAGAGGCTGGTTCTACAGCTGATATTGCAATCTCATAGCCTATGCCCAACCTGGGTTTGAAGAGCCAAGAGACCAGGAAAATTCAGCTTGTTTTTGAGGCGTCTGATTAAAGCATGATGCTTGGGTTCTAAACCCCATGGACATAGGAGGCCTGGAGAGAGGAGTGACGTAGAAGCAGAGTGTACAGCTGATAGCTCCAAAGTGGGCAGCTGCACTGCCTCACCTGAGAGAAATCAAGGTGGAGAGAGTCCACCCAAGGGGAGCCTATGGTGAACTGTAAAAACGGGCTGGAAGAGAGAGAGAGAGCCCTGACACCTTTTTGGTGGGGTCAGGGATTTACTGGATCCAGGCCCAATGTAACGTGAATCGTCGCCTGATAACATACAAATCCATCCCTAGGAGTAATGTACTCCAGCTGCTGCTCTGCACCTTGCAAGTACAAACTGCAGCTCCTTTTAAATGTCCCACTATATGGCCCGTCAGGCTCGGAGAGAGAGATATAAAACCTCATGGTCCAAGGCTTATTCTCCAACTATTAGGGTGAGACCTTCATGGGAATAGATTACCCCATATGTGTCTATTGCAGGGTTTCTAGATCCTTCCTCTGAAGCATATGGTGATGACTAGTCAGAGAAAGGATACTGGACTAGATGGACCTCATGTCTGAGGCAGTCTGGTAATTCATATATTCCTAAAACAACTTGTTAAATCCCAGACCTGCCCTCCAAACAATGGGATTGCTGGTTAACCCTTGATCTGACAGCAGCGCTACCAAGTGGGTGCCCTTCTGTTACTGTAACTTACTGACCCACAGAGAAGAGACCTTCTCCTATTTCAAGACACTTTGTCCAAAATTTCTAGCTGTATTCAAATGTAAGCTTGGATTTGTTCTTTTTACTTATTTTTTTTTTATCTTGCTGCCGTGGTTGCTATTGTTCCTGTATTTTTTCTTTTATTAAATTACAGAGGTTCAGGATTAGAATAAGCTTTCCTTTCCAAATGTGTCTGCTAGCGATTGGCTGGCTCCAGGGGAGACAGGGAGGAGGAGGAGGAAGCAGAAGAGAATTACAAGGTTTCAGATTCCTGTAAACAGAGAAATATTTTTCCAGTCATCAGACTCCGCGTCCAGTGGAAATAGAGCTTCAATTTCCCCTAGTTAACACACAGGATCTGGTGGCTGTGCTGTTGACATACCCGCTTCTTCTCTAGCAACTGCTGTATGCTGTTTAGTCTGCTGCTGATTCAGAAACCTTGTCTATGGGCAGTCATTGCTGTGGTTTCCTTCTCCTTTATTTTCCAAGTGTGCCTGGCTTCCAGCCCAGGAGCAGGTGTCTGAGCTCTGGGGGAGGGGCACGACAGCACTGACTTTCCCCCTCCAAACCCCGGATACAAACTTTGCCAAACTTGATAAAATTCAGATGTGAACTTACAGATTCAGGCTAAACTCTGATAAAGAGCAACATAAATTTCCCTTCATCCCACTCCCTGCCCGGTCCTGATACACATCTCCGTGTTTTCTTGTACGCCATCTGATTGTCTGTATGCACCTGTTGTCTCTGGCCCTATACTTGGTTTGTAAGCTCTTTTGGGCAGGGCTCTGTGTTGGTACAGCACCCAGCACCATGAGGCAGGAGCGGCGCAAGCTCCCTAAAAGCTGGGGGGGGGGGGAAGGCACCGGCGCCCGAACAGTGCCCCACCCCCCACTCCACCCTTCCTCACAGTACCCCTTCTCCTCGAGCGCCAACCCCACCCCCCTTTCCACTGAGGCCCTGCCACCTCTTCCCCTCAAAATCCCGCCCCCCACTCATTCCTCCCTGCCGCCATCCCCGCATCACTCGCCCTTACGGCTGGTAAAAAGTGAGAGGGAATAGCCCTCCCACTTTTAAAAGTGATGGGGCCACGACCCCCAGGTTCACCTGGAGCGCCCCTGCAATGGGGCCCTTGGCCCAAGTCAGGAGGCGGAGGGGCACAGAGCTTGGCGGGCCACAAGGAATAACCCTGTGGGCTGCTTGTTTGAGACCCCTGGTCAAGGATTACAATTAATTAATGGCTGTTCCAGTGCATCTGCTACTGGACAAGTGTCTACGTCACAAAAACACCACAATATTTGGCACTTATCCTTCTGCTGGCACCTTAGCAGAAGCCAAGTATGAAATGCATCAGGAGACTAGACTTTCCCTCCACTCCTAGGTCAGAGTTGAGGCCCACTGGTAGGTCAGTGTGGAGGAAGCGTTAATTCTCATCTGTATTGTGCATGGGGAACATAACACTTCTTGGCTGTAGAGTATATATATATATTCTTTTATTTTCCAGGGCTGGTAAACTGGTATTTCACCCACACTGAGTTCACATTCTCTCTCTCTCTCTCACACACACACACACACACAATTTTTATAATGGGTGTGCTGAGAGCCATTAAACCCTTCAAGCCAGGGGGCGCAGCAGCATTCCTACTTCCAACACCCATGCACATCCAGCCCTACTAGATCAAAATCAGGACCCCTCCTCATGCAGGATTCTTATTCACAAAGCCTACACTATAATTCTTCATAATGCTGCACTTGGTATGTGATGATTCAGTAATTTCCTTCTTTGCAATGTGTCTGTTTTGAAGACTTCTTATTCACCCTCTGAGCACATGCTCTCCATGCTATTTTAGAGTCGACCATTTGGTAAGCTTCTGAATTTCTCTTCCTCCATACTGAACTAAGTGTGTACACACACACACACACACACAAAATCAGGCATAACCAGGGCTGGATTACCCAATAGGCAGACTACGCACGTGCTTAGGGCTCCAGCAAAGCAGGGGGCAACACACACACACACAAAAAAGAGTTTGTTTTTTTAAAATTGATATTTCAAAAAAAGCATCGAAGTAGTCATCATAGGGAAAATCAGAACTTTGTTAGAATTCCTTACACTCCACTACACACTCTTCCCCTGTTTTTCTGTTCTCTTTTTATTACTTATCCCCACCTAAACCAGAGGGGCACCCTACTAACGTACATCAAAATAATGCGAGGAAATCAGATCCTGTCATGTATTGCAATAGTTGACTTAGACCCTGTTGACTTGAACATGAATCTCTGTGGAGAAGTATGGCAGTTCCACTGTTATATGCACACAAAGTTTAATGAAACAGGAAAAATGAAATTCAGCCACATTGATCTTCATGACACAATACTGAAAGACGGAATACAATCTGTATTTCCAAATGTAGAGATCACACTACGTATTTTTCTAACATTGATGATTACTAACTGTTCTGCAGAACGCTCTCTTTCTCAGCGGAAAAGAATAAAAAGTCCTCAGAGAACAACAGTGTGTCAGGACAGACTTGATTCACTTTCGCTATTGTGTATGGAAGTGGACATGCTTCATCGAGTCAGCTTCGATGAACTTATCCAGAATTTTGCAATCAGAAAATCTAGAAAGAAGCTATTTTAATTCAGCATACATACAAGTTTTGTGTCATTTCGAAAAATAAAATTTAATTTTATGGTAGAATATTGTTTTTATTTTGAATTACATATGAGGGGGCACCTAATCTTTTCAGTGCTTAGGGCTTCTAATGGTCTTAATCCAGCCCTGGGCATAACATCATTATGGCAAGAAGTGTTATGTTCCCTGTGCACTTAGAACAGCGATGGCAACACTAGTTTCAACCCCCCTTACTAGCTGAGACTCTCTCAGTTGCTCAGGTTCCCAAAGTGATGGATTCACGGGCAACTGTGATGTGTGTAATACCCTCTCCCCCCACAAAATACCTTTGATACTCCCCCAACTGTACATGCCATAGGAGATGGAAACTGCAGTTCTAATAACTTTACATTCATTTGGATAATCAAGGGCCAAAGGTCACGTTGCCAAAGTCACATTAATTTCATGTAACAGGTCAACTCATTTTGTTGATAGAATGGTTAAGCAGCCAGGAGATTAACTGTTTGCTCTGTCCAAAGGAGATGATCTCATCGGAGATAGGTTTTGCTTTTGTTCCACAAAGAGAGAAACGATTTCCAACAGGGAGCTTCAATGCAGCATGTGCAACAGAGATACGCAGTACAAAGCAAGCCCCTGCAGTTCAAATAAAGCGACGAATGCTCAGGGTTTTCAGGCAGAGTACTGTATGCTTTGGCCATTTGCCAGAAGCAATGTATGTGTGTGGGGTTACTTAAGAGGAGCAAGGGGGGTAGAGTATAAAACATACCTCTTCAAGAAAGGCAGAGACAAAATGAGAAAGTGCATCTGTGCAACGGCCTAGCTTTGTGTCACTTTCTAGTGCAGGGGTGGGCAAATGTTTTGGCCCAAGGGCCACATCGGGGTTCCAAAATTGTACGGAGGGCCAGGTAGGGAAGCCCCGCCCCCGTCCAACCCCCACCCACTTCCTGCCCCTGATTGCCCCCCTCAGAATACCTAACCCATCCTGCTCCTTGTCCCCTGAATGCCCCCTTCTGAAACCCTGCACCACCACCATCCTTGGACCCCACCCCCTACCCAACACCCCCCCCCCCCGCTCCCTGTCTTCTGACTGCCCCGACCCCTATTCACCCCCACCCCCCGCCTTCTGACAGACTCCCGGGACTACTCCACCCTCTCCAACCCCCCCCATTCCACATCCCCTGACTTCCCCACCAGAGCCTCCTGCCCCCGGAACTCTGTCCCTTATCCACCCCCCCCCCCGCCCCATCCCCTTATCATGCCGCTTACCCCTGCCTCCCCCCTCTCCCGGAGCCTCAGCGCACCGCGTCCAGGATCAGCCCTGGACAACGCTGCAGCGACATGGCTCCGGCGGGGCCTGAGCACCGCTGCTTGGCTCGCCGGAGCTCGCAGCCCCACCCCCTTACCACGTCGCTCCCAGAGGCAGCTGACCCGCTGAAGCCACGCCGCTGCAGTGATGTCCAGGGCCACTCCTGGACATGGCACACAGAGGCTCCGGGGGATAGGGGAGCGGCGTGGTAAGGGGGCAGGGCTGCGAGCTCCGGAAGGCCGCGGGGCAGGAGCTCACCTCCCTCTCCCAGTCACGCTGCTGCAGTGCTGTCCAGAGCATCTGTAGCACAAAGAAAGCTGCCAGTACCATTAACCCTAAACTCTGTGGCATAAGATAATGGGTTTTCCAAGTCCAGATGATTTCCCATTGTCTTTACAACAGTAAGTCTCTTACTGATGCCTCGCAGAGCAGTTCACCAGGTGTACTGTGTGGATAAGGACACATTTATAAAGCTCCACAAATTAAAATTTTCATGCTTGCTTGAGTCCTTCCTCCCACATCCCAGATTCCTAAATTCCAAGACTCCTATAGGGGCGTGTCAGCTTGCAACTCGTGGGAATGACATGCCAAATCTTTTACAGGTTTGGCTTTAGTTTTAGGCATTACTCGTGTTCAAACAAAAAATAAGGAACAGAGTCAACATACAGAAACAACAAGCCCAGGAGACCTCACTGTTACTTGTTGCTAACACGTTGGGCGCAACCCCAGAGGTTTATTTGTGAAATTCCTACAGGAGGATGGGGAGAAGGCCAGTCAAAGATCTCAGAGCTGCAACGAGACGTACACAACATGTTTTAATATGCTCAGGAAATGCTCATGCAAACAACAGGAAAGTAGAGAGAGGGGAGGTGGAAAATACATTCCCTAATTGGGAAATCAGTGAAAAGCCAGAGCCTGGGAAGAGCTATGTCAAAGACCAGCAAGAAGGGGAAAGAAGGAGGAAAGAATCCATTAAGGAGTCGATGTACAGAGAAGTATCCTGAGTTTGGGGCGAGCTGGGAGGCGAAGCAGGAAGGAGTGACTGAGATATGATCTGATACCCAGTGGTTCTCTAAGCAGTCTCTGGCAGGGCATGCTCTGGCAGCACACAATGGGGTGTATTCTCTTGACGCTATGTGCTGCAATGACTGATACTTTAGTACCGCTGACCCTGTCCCCTTGTAGCCAGCAGTCTTACATTAAAGATATTCAAGGAAACTCTGTAAGGCTCATCTGCCACAATAATGCCAGCCAAGGGTCTTACTCTCCTGCTTCCCTTCCCCCCACTCCTCCGCAGTATGAATAAAAATGAGTTTTGCTGGAATTTCTCTTAATCTCCATTTGTCTATATTACAAAACCTCAGCATAACTCTTCAACAAGGCGCAGGCCTGGGAGGCTGTTCTATATTATCTATTTTTACTCCACTCTCCTTAATACGGTGTCAGCATAGGATGTAGGGCAGGATTAAAGAGCACTGTCAAAGATGTGTGAGAGGCCCATGACTGGGGAACTGTTCCAGTGGATGAGGAGTAAGAGGCAGAGATCGGTCAGGAGAGCTGCTAGTCCAATATGTTTATACACCACACTTGGCTCAAGCCTGGGCTATTTCACCCTTTCATAAGCACCATATTCACTCTCAAATATCAGAAGATACACTGGACCCTTGCTATAGCCCAGGGTTCGGGATCCATGCGCGGTCCCCCACTAATACAGGGACCACGTTAACGTGGGGGACACATGGCCATGGATTCCAATTTAAATATTCAAATTTGGGATCCATGGCAATGACCGCGCTGTAGCCGAACCCGTGCTATAGCCACGCAGGCTATAGCGAGGGTCCGGTGCACGTAAGTATTTGGCCAGATTTGGCTGTCAGTTACACTGGTGTGAATCCAGAGTAACTTCTTTTGGCTTCCATTGCCTTCTTCACTTGGAATTCAGCAAGGAGGAGGGTCCCAGAACCTGGACTCCAGCCTGAGCCAAGACGTCTACACTGTTATTTTACAGCCCTGCAGCCCGAGCCCTACAAGCCCAAGTCAGCTGACACGGGCACTTTTACTTCAGTGAAGATATGCGCGTGCATGAAGGCCCCTTTACTGTGCATGTGAGTGTATTTTCTTTAAGGCCCCTTTCCATGACTAGCACATTGCAAAGGGGCCTTAGTGTAAATGAAAATCAACTGCATTTGCTAGAGTATTTCCCCAAATTCAGGGAGATGGGGCAAAGAGAGGAAAACTGGGGGGTAAGGAGAAGCGCCACAACGCACCAAACCCAACAGTAAATGAGGTCTGATCCAGAGCATGCAGCCCTCCAAAAGGAAAGGAGAAATGAGGTTTCTTGGAAATGCCAGGATGTGGTGCAGAGGCTGCACCAGTCCCAACTTCCTCCTCTCTCTCCCACTCTCCATAAGGGCTGCAGGAAGTGCTCACATCACTTGTTACTTGGATGTGTCACTCACAGCTTGGATCAGCAGTGCCAGACAAGTTGGGCCATGCTGGTTCCCTTGTCAAGGAGACCATCTTTCTGAAGAAGGGCTTTGTGTTCTGTTTGAAAGGCATATTAATGAGCATGCAGCTAGGTATACACCTGTAACAGTGGAATCAGCAGCACAGCCAGAATATGAATAACCCCTCATTAAGCTCCTGCCTTGTGCTACAAAAGCACATAAAGAGCCACCAACGTCACATCCCAGCCGCATACAAAGCCAGCGCCGTGCTCCATAAATCATGCATAGCCACATCATCTGTTATTGATTCACGAAGCTGTAATCACTAATTATGCTGAGGTGTATTCGGTTACCTACAGAATATGGTTTTCAGAGCATCAGATAGTGCAGTTAGTGGCATACACACATGCTGTATGTTTTCAGTCTGGAATTTTGTGACTGATATTCCCATCTCCTATAATGTTAATATCATCGATCAGGGAGAGGATACCTGGGCTTTTCGTTATGGAGCTAACACCAGGAGCATGTGCTTTAGCAGTTACAGTCCAGGGAGGAAGCAGGGCAGCGTGTATGACCCGTGTGCAAGAGCCCAGATGACTGAAACTGACATATCTTAGAATTTGTACATGTACTTAAAATGGGTTAATTTTGACTTGGGAAGCCATTTATGGACCTGAAACACCACAAGATCTTGTGTTTATGAGTATATTTACTATCCAGTGGATGTGAGGAGCCCAGCACACACATTACGGTAGACTCCTAAGTGGCTCCCTTGCAGCATTTTAAAAGCAAATGCAAATACAGAGAAACATATGAAATAGAAACCCCACATATCCCAACTCAGAACATGCAGCAACACCAACAGGGAACTGCATCACCTGCTTGTGCTATCACTGTAACTGGAGGGGAACCCAGCTTGAACCTGACAGAACGGAGCTTGGCCTTTCGAATCTGGGCTTTTGCTTCGGGCCTATCTCTAAATTTAATAGATGGGGGGAGGAAGGGAGGAGAGAGGAACCCAGAGCTCCTAAGATGAACAGCTTCTCCCTGCAGCAGGACTTCCTCAAATGCCTGCCCCGGGACCTCTCACTCTCAACCAATACTTAGTGGTCTACAATGACATAGCTACAGCGCTCAAGAGTATGAAAAATCATACCTTGACGGCCCTAGCTATGCTGTCCTAACACCTGCTGTAGATGCAACGAGGTCAATGGAAGAATGCTTCCAGCAACCCAGCTACTGTTACTCAAGAAGGAGGTGTTTCTACCACGACAGAAAACTCCTTCCATCACCACAGAGAAAGTCTATGCTACAGCAGAGACTGGACTTTTAAGCTGTGCGGTCCAGGACTGGCCATCCAGGAGGTGAGAAACAGGGTGGCTTTAAGCCACCTTTGTGCACGCCTGATCCTGGACTGCTGAAGCGGTTGGAGAGGTCCTGGGTGTAAAGTAGACAGTCCATGAGGACTTGTCCAAGCCATGGCAGATTATGGCTGTTTTCTGCAGCGCCTACGTTGGGGAAATTATCCCATGGGCGAACCAAGGTTTTTATAACCCCTTTATTGCCCTCAGGCCCTTTTACCTGCTGTAAAGGAGATAAGCAGGGTTGAGGATCTCACCCTGGGAGATCAACCAGTGCTATGCAACTGATTACTCAAGTTATGCTGTCATGTTCAATAAAGCTCATAGTCATGCACCTCACCTTCACATGTCTGCTACTTATTTGCACTGTAATCTTTGACTATCACTGCAGTTCTGTACCTTAGTTTCCCCATGTGTAAAATGGGAATGATGATATTGCTGCACAGAGCTAGTAGACAGTAATGGAATGTTTGTACAGCACAATCAACGTGATGCAGGAAGGCACCACTTAATGTTCTACTGATCTTCAAACACACCTCCATATTAGTGTGTCCATCCATGAATTCCCCAAAATAGCAGACATGCCGGTATTTCTGGGAATAGTGTGGGCACGCCCCATCTGTGTGACTGTCCCCAATGGAATGTCCTCTCACTACTGGAGGACACCATTTTGGAGAGTACACTGCCCCACCTCACCAGCATGACCTTGCATGCATACACGGGTAAGGTCTCACCAGTGGGCACAGTGCGCTCTTCAAAATGGCACTCTCCAGGTAGCATGACCTCACAAGCACCATGCATGCAAGGTCATGCTGCTGGAGGCAGAACGGCACACACTTCAAAATGGGCTCCACCATCCATGATACTGGACAAAACCATGTGGGGTTTTGTCTCAGTAGCAGACAGGGGACAAACCATTTAAAAGCAGGGACATTTTAAAACTGGACTAATAGCCTATTTACTCCAGATCCCTCCCTAATAGGTTTCAAACAAGTCTTGCGTGTGCAAAGTACACACACTGTACATAGCATGGACCCTGATGTTGAGACATTTAGGAGGAAGGGTTTCTTCTATGGGAGAAAAACAGGAATCTCCAGGGGAGGAGTAGCCACCAAATAAAGCCTGCAATGCTATTTAGGGTGATAAGTGGGGCAAAAGGCTCTCTCCTCCAAGCAGGCCAAGCGGTTATGCTGGGTTGGCATGTAGCTCAGCAGCCCTGCGTGACTCATGTGAGCTGCCCAGAAGCTTTAATTACAAATACCGAGTGCTCAGCCTGCCCTTTGTATAGAGGGTGTTTGTTTTAATGTCAGCTGAGTGCTGACAACGCCAGCCTGCACAGAGCTGGCTCTCTGTGCCTCCCACTCTCACACCCTCCAGTGGCTTAGAGGTGGAGTGCAGCAGTTGTTTTCAAGAGCTGATTTATTAGCCTCATCCTGCAGTTATCTTCGGGGTTGGGGAGGGAGAGGCAATCTCATTTGGTGACTTGCCTTCAGGGCCAAGCAGAGCTGTGAGCCACCCCCCATCTTTGTGTCTGATCTCGGCTGATCCAATGAGGAGTGTGGGGAAAGTAACACACGCGTTGGCGTGTCTGCAGAGGAAGAACTGAAGCTTTCTTTAAGCTTTCTCCTTCTCAAATGCAAGTTATTCATTGCAACTGATGTGCACTTGGATCGCAGTACCTGCCCCGCAATCTCCCATCATATGATGTGGTTCAGACTCACACAACTAACTGCTAACAAGAAGCCAAGTTACTGTAATAAGAGGTATTCATACATCTGACAGGATATAGAACTGATAAGCTTCTGTATGAAAGATTCCCACCGAAAACTTGTCACTGCCCAGGCAGAACAGGCATCATTTGCACACTGGTGCATGGAAGAAGCAGATTAGACGGAAGGATACAAGTGTTCTCAAAGTTAAAGTCACTGGACTGTTGTATAAAAATAATAATATAAATTAAAGGGAAGTTTTTGAGTTAAAAATCAGTATTTTTGCTTATTTTTGGTGTTTGGATACTAATGTAACAGGCACAGTAAACAAAACAAAAAAATCATAGCTAGGCTGATTGACCAGATGTCAACCTGTGGTCCCTTGAGACACTTGAGGCACTAAAATGTGGCCCTCATGAGGATCTATGTTAAGAAAATATATATTTGATGAGTTGAATATGTGATCGCTGAGCCAGGCCCGGTGATTTTTAAATGGAAGTATTTGAATCAGCCCCATCACAAAACGTGCTGCCTCCTCAGCTGACTCCCACAACTTCCCCTGCAGCCCCAGGGGTGCTCTGAGCAGCTGTGGTCTCTTCCCTGCTTATGCCAGCTGGCTCTGATCCCCAAGGGGGCATATGCCAGCCAGGGATAGCCAGAGCACAGCATACAGCAACCACACCCCTTCTCTGCCTGACTCACCCCACTACATCTCATGCTACGTGGTGCAGGAAAGGAGACATAGGAGCTAGCTATACTGATTCCACTTACCCCAACTGGGGCACTGGTGGATAGTTTCTTCTCCCTTGGCACTACCTGAGCAGGAGAGGGCAAAGTATTTGAAGTATTCATCATGGCCCCCTGACTAAAAATAATAATATGTTTGGCCCTCTGGCAAAAACAGATGGATTAGATGTTACTAAAAGTAACTTACACCATTAAAACTGAAAAAAGGAAAATCTGATTTACCTTTCACCACTTCTGCTGTTCCCTGTCTACAATCACTCAGCTCAGCCAATGAAAGCAGACTCACTTCCCCATTTGTTTCCATCTAGCTTAGGGTTTTCAATAGCACTCATCACCATGGTATCAAAGTGCTGTCTCTAGTCAGCAGCTGTTGCCAACTCCTGCAGTTTTATCAGAGATCTTGCAGCGTTTGGTGTTTTTCTTAAAGTCCCAGCTATTAGAATCAAGAGATTGCATGAGAATCACAGCTTTCATGTATACATTATACATATAAGTTTCCAGCCTTTATGGCTGCAGAGACGAGCTTGAAAAGTAACCGGAGTGTGACCCAAAGACTTGGGAATCAGACGACAATGGTTTGCTGGGGAAGTGTTCTGGTTTTGTTTTGGGTTGCTGGGTTTTTTTAACTCACAATTTCTAAGTCAATTTCATGATGGGGGTGCTTCTTGATTTTTGTGGGGGGGGGGGTCTGCCTCATGATCAGCAAGTCAAAGACGCTTTCACTTTCTGGTTCCAATGACTGTAATGTTTGAGTCGTAAACAGTGTGAGAATGTTTGAAATTAAAACAGTATACACATTTTCAAATAAATCATGAAAACATTTGTTTTTATTTTAAGATTTTGTAAAAAGCCTTTTTGTTGTTTAAACAAAATGTATCTTTGTAGTCGAAACCACCTGACCATTTATCTTTAATATTCTGTGTGGGAGGACCCTGGGTGCATGCAAACATGGCAAATAGAAAAGCACATCCTCAAAAGAAGAAACCCACAACACCCAGTGGCACTAGGCTGTGCCTGACAAAACAATATGAAAGCTATTTTCCCCTCTATAATAAGAGTCTCTTTCCCTGGTATTTCCCTGTATCTGACCACCCCATTTAAACCCCCACATCCCTTCTAGTACAATGCTGATCTCGGAAAGCTGTGCCTGTTCTTCTCAGATGCACAAACACAGTTTGCTTCTACCTGACCTGGAAGAGTACATAAAGGTGCACTGCAGGCATAGCTGCTGCAACTATAACACATGACTTCCTCTTTCTACTTTTCCCATGCAATCAGCATTTGTGATTGTCACTTTTTATCATAGCCTTACAGTATCATGGCTTGGTATTTAGTCTTCCATAGGCTTAAAAGGGCAGCTTCTCCTTGAGCTTATCCGTCAGAATAGGGAAGCTGCTTGATGGAGTGCCAAGAGGCTGCTTTAAGATGTCTTTTAAGTCAATATTTTTTATTTTAATTAAAGAGATAGTACACAAAGGCTCCCCTTTAACTAAGATAAGGGTAGGGAAGCATGCCTCCTACACCAAGCGAGACAGGAGGATGTGCTAACCGAACAGTGCAGAATGAGAGCTGAGGGTGCCACGACATGGGACTGTTAACAGAAGGGAAGGCAGCCGTTTGTCAGCAGATGCCCGTGAGCAGAGAACCGTAGAGCACAAAATTAACACACTGGCTCATCAGGAAATGTTAATGTGGGCGAGATGGGAAATTGTTTCATATGGGCAAACAATCTGTGCAGAGCGGATAAGCAGTACCAAAACCTGGTACAAATCTGGGCAGGTTTATCAGAAATCCAGCCTCTTCCCTCAGCCTGGGCTAGAAAATGCAGGCCCAGGGAAAGGTCTCAGCCCCCAGCATCAGAGAGCAACCATCTCTGGAAAACATTCTGCTGAATTGTAAAAAGCAGCAAGTAATTTCAACAAGTAGTCAAAGGTGAGCTGCTAAGTTAGTGGTCCTCATTAGATCTCTTACGTTAGAAAAGGTGGGAAACCACCAATGGAATCCCAGGAAGTTGCAGTGAAAGATGTTGGTTATTCACTACTGAGTCTCTTAGTCAATATTGAACTAACATGTTGAATTTCTCAAGGAGCTGCTTTTCAGATAGCAAGATCTTGGCCCTGTTTGGTCATTAAAGAACCCCATGGCACTTTTCATCGGAGTAGGATGGATTGGGTGCCTGCATTCTGCCTATGCAGGACTCTCGCACTTTCTGAAGACCTGCTCAGACTCCTTTCTCCTAATTTTTCAGTCTTATTCTTTCAGTCCATTCGTCAAACTGCTTATGACAAACTAAGCCATCTGTTTCAGTCATGTTACTATCCAGAGAACTGAGGTGCATCAGCTGAGCCATGAAGGGGCCCAGGCCTGCAACAAAAGGGTATTTTGCAGGTCAGGATGGAGGTGTTTAGCAGAGCTGTGTGGGAGGACCTCGCCTGGAATAACAGAAGACGCTGCAGATTGGATATGAGGGACACTGGCAATGCTGAGTAAATGAAGTTTGACCAATGTGTGTGCACTAAGCCTATTTTTGCTGTGAAATAATGAAAAATCAAGATAAACATTTGCTAACAATGCTGTGAAATGCTCATTTTCAGGGATTCTAAATTCACCTTTTTAAAAAATAAAAAATAAGATTTATTAAAAATCCAGGCTCATTATAACAATTTATTTCTCTCCATGATAGTTTCCCTAAAACCTAAATGTAATCCACTAATGAACTCATTTCCACTACAAACACTGGCCTCCCTTTTTATCTCCCAGCTTCTCCAGAACTTTAGACATGTGCTTGTTCTCCCAGAGCACTCGCCCCTCCCTTCTCACGCCCCACTGTTTGGCGAGTTCTTCTGAACAAAGTCCTGAGACCTAGCTCATTGAGACACAGCTCATTGAGACACAGCCTCTGATCTAACACAGTGCATGTGGAGAGAGCTAAGCATGGGTCATTTTTCCCTTTGCAATTACATCATGGCTTCCCCTTTGCAGGGTCATTTGGAGAGCTGAACCCATTTCACAGGCTTCCCGCAGTCTCCCCTTTAAACACTGCGGGAATCACAGGGATTTTACCAGCAGGGGGGCCACAGAAGGTGAAACTGAGTTTAAACTTCAATCAGCAACAGGGTTTTATTAGGATTTTTTTCTATTTGCTCCCCAGTTTGTTCTCCCATTTCCCCCCTTTGATTCTTCTCCTCTGGTCTAGCAGCCACTTCCAGCATCTGACACTTTGACCAAACCAGCCAAGCCAGTCACATAACAAATGGTTACAGTTAAAAACGAAGACAAATACTTATAGGCCTGATTTTTCAGATGTGCTGAGCACTCACAACTGTCATTTATTTCATTTGGAGTTGTCAGCACTTCACTCTTCCCCCTAGAAATCAGGCCCTATGGGTCCAGATCATTGCAGATTCTGCTGGTGCTAGAACTTCCATGGCCTAATCTGCTCTGAGCCAAGAGACTTGGAATTCTCTGGTGAACTGTGAAATATTTACTAGGGAAAGGGAGAAGAGATTTACTGGAGAGGCACCATCACTTACAAGAGGGGAATCAAATCTAGATCTAGTATAAGCGGGTGTAACTTTATTCAGATCAGTGGCACTGCAGCCCCTTAATACCAGGTCTGAATTTATCCCGTCACGTTTGTGTTCACATTTGGAAGAAGGGCAAGTGATTGTGATCAAAGAGCTCCTGAGGGATTTCTCCAATTTAGTTCCCAGGAGAATCTGTATCTTGTGTGGAGCCACAGGAAAGGCCTTTCACAGAACAGACATTGAGATGCCCTAGGGCAGGGGTAGGCAACCTATGGCATGTGCGCCAAAGGCGGCATGCGAGTTGATTTTCAGTGGTACTCACACTGCCCGGGTCCTGGACACTGGTCCGGGGGGCTCTGCATTTCAATTTTAAATGAAGCTGCTTAAACATTTTTAAAACCTTATTTACTTTACACACAGGAATAGTTTAGTTATATATTATAGACTTATAGAAAGAGACCTTCTAAAAACATTAAAATGTATTACTGAAACACAGAACCTTAAATTAGAGTGAATAAATGAAGATTCGGCACACCAATTCTTAAAGGTTGCCGACCCCTGCCCTAGGAAAATGCAAACTGTTGCTCAGTGAAGAAGGTCTGTGCTACTCACCCCACTCCACACACCCTTATAGTTAGAAACCTGAGTTTTCATCCTTATTTGCATAGCAAAAGAAGGTAAAGGTCATGGTTGCACCTAGTGCTATATGCAGTCCTGCCCCTCCTAGTTTCCTACCTTATCTTGGTAGGCTACCAAGTATATTTGGTAGGCTACCAAGTATATTTTTTCTTGTGTCAGTTTGAAATCAATGGAACTATACTGATTTACACCAGATTAACATTGGACCCAGTATAAACTGGACTCTGGCAAAAATGTTACTCCAATGTAACTTGTGTCAACCACAGTTTGTAGTTGCCTCAGATTCTGTAGAACCAGGTACCGTATTTTTCGCCCTATAAGACGCACTTTTTCTTCCCCAAAACGGGGGGGGGGGGGAAGTTGGTGCGTCTTATAGGGCGAATATACCTATTCGCCCGCGGTCACAAAAAAAAAAAAAAAAAAAAAAAAACCGCGCGTGCGCCCCGGTTCCCCCCTCCCCGCCGCGGGCGGGCTGCCGGGGGCGTCCCGATTCCCCCCTCCCCGCCGCGGGCGGGCTGCCGGGGGCGTCCCGGTTCCCCCCTCCCCGCCGCGGGCGGGCTGCCGGGGGCGCTCCCGGCAGCCCGCCCGCGGCGGGGAGGGGGGAACCGGGACGCCCCCGGCAGCCCGCCCGCGCGGCGGGGACGGGAGAGCGGCGCTCCCCCAGCAGCCCGCCCGCGCGGCGGGGACGGGAGAGCGGCGCTCCCCCAGCAGCCCGCCCGCGCGGCGGGGACGCGAGAGCGGCGCTCCCCCAGCAGCCCGCCCGCGCGGCGGGGACGCGAGAGCGGCGCTCCCCCAGCAGCCCGCCCGCGCGGCGGGGACGGGAGAGCGGCGCTCCCCCAGCAGCCCGCCCGCGCGGCGGGGACGGGAGAGCAGCGCGCTTTTTGTGTGTCGTGGGTTTTTTTTTTTTCCCCCCCCGGCTTTTTGACTTAAAAACTCGGGGGCGTCTTATATGCCGGAGCGTCCTATAGGGCGAAAAATACGGTAACTAATAAACTGTTACCTTGTTTTGAAAAGAAGCTTAAAGGGTGACTTGATTATAGTATGTAAGTACCGATGAGGAACAAATATTTAATAGTGGACTATTCAGTCTAGCAGAGAAAGATATAACATGATTCACTGACTGGAAGTTGAAGCAAGACAAATTCAGACTGCAAATAAGGGTAAATTTTTAATGCTGGGAGTAAATAACCATTGGAACAACTTACAACTTGTGGCAGATTCTCTATCACTGACATTTTTTAAAATCAAGATGGGATGTTTTTCTAAAATATCTGCTCTAGGAAGTATTTGGGGAAAGTTCTCAGGCTTGTGTTTTATAAGCAATCAGATTAGAAGATCAAAATGGTCCCTTCTGGCCTTAGAATCTATGAAAAGGACAATGCTGGGAAGAGGAGATAGCAGAGTCTAATGACTCAGGAAATCTGTCCTGGCTCTGATACTCTCACACGGGGCAAGTCACCTACCTGCTCTGTGCCTGAGTTTTCCCATTGGTAACAATGAAGATGACTCCTTACCCACCCTGATAAAGTGCTCGGAGATCCTCAGATGAAGGTGCGGTAGGACAAACTAATATTGCCGCTATCAATAAATGGGTTATGTGGAGAGCTAGATCTGAATATAAAAGACTCACCATCTGTGCATTTCTTGGTAAGCATGTGAGAAAGCCATGTGGAAGTCTCCACCCATTCAGTTCCTCCACTTTCTCTAATACACTGCCCAGAAGATGCTTTCAGAAGGCAACCTCTGAATGCCTTAACTATAGAAATACATGTAGTGTATCCCTACAACTGGTTATATGCCTCTCTACTTCACACAGTGCAGACTCTTTGGTTTCAAAGAACTGCGAGCCATTTGTTTTCAAATGGCTTTGTAACTCAGTGGTGCAGGTGTATTACACGTCCCCCCTACGGCCATTCTACAAAGAGTACGTTTTGGTTCTTTACCTTGAGCTGCAGCAACTCATTGCTTTAGCTTTAGAGGGCCCATTAACATTGGAAATGGTGAGATTCATGACATTCACACTGGCTGACCATGGAGTGGATGCCATTGAAAATGAGGAAATAAGGCCAGAGGATGTGCCTGCAGAGCTGCTGCAGGACTGCATTCCAATGCAGTACATATGTCAGCCAGCACAAGGTGTTGGGTGAATGAATCCTGGGCTGACTTAAAGCAAAGTGCAGGGGACGTGGGAAATTCTGACCTGAATTTCATGACATTTGAGAATAAAACTGCAGTGAAATCTAAAAAGGAGGGGAACAGAAGCAAACACAAAACTCCACAATAGGGAACCTGTTAGTCTGTGGGATGTACAGAGTACAAGTTACAAGCAGAATGGGGAAAGGAGACAATATAGCTCAGGTACAAATTACAATATACTAGTCTTGTTCTTCCCTTGGATCCATGCACAAATAACTCTCATTGACTTCACAAACGAAGGGATGCCTGCCTGTCTACAGTGAAAGATGTGTGCATGGACCAAAGGCAGAAGCTGGCTTGTTGTGTCCTCAATTTTCAGGGGATTAAACTCTGAGATTATTGATGACTTCATTCCACCCCAAACGTCTTTGAGCTTGTAAAGTAACAGCCAAAGCAGAGGGCAGCAGGTCTGGAATTGGAATAGAACTGGACATTCACAGAGATGCCATTGCTGGGAGTGTTTTGGTTTGGTTTTGCCTTAGTTTTTAATTAGAGAAGAAGCCCAATCCTCAGTTATACCAAGGCCCCTTTTATACTTCTCTGGCAGCAGAGAGAAGCATTAAATGCAGCAGAAGTATCCCCCTGAGGGTTCATCTATGCAAAGGGCCTCTCTAGCCCTGAGGGAAGAGAAGCACTGGTTTAAGGGCTCTACACCATTCCTGCTGCCAGGCCCCAGCATAAGGGTAGACAGGATGCACTGCACTAGAAGGGTTCATGGGAAACAGAGTGTAAATTGGAGCACCCCCAATGGTTCACTTACTTACACTGGGAGCCAGGCAAGGCCCTGTCTATATTAGAATATGGTAAACAGAAACATGGCTTAAAGCCATCTTTGCCCCACCTCCATACTCACTCAATCCCTGCCCCAAGCAGAGGAGTGAAGTTGCTAGGAATCAGGTCCATGGTCTTTATGAAGGTCACACCCCCATTTTCCTGGTAGTTGAGAGAGGGAAGAGAAATGTTAAAAGGCTTATGATTAAAACAGACTAGAAAACTGCTTGCTTCAGATTAGTAATTGTTAATAAGGCACTTGGACCAGCTGAATTCTATTCTAGGAAAAAGGAATTAAATCTGAAGGAATTCTGGGGAGCACAGAATGGTCTTGGACAGTAACTTCTGATAGCTCACTCTGGCCACTTGGAAAGACTGCCCAAGGAATAAGCGTTCGCTGACATTCCCCTTGGAAAGAAAAAGCATCCAGAAAGTTAGAGACTTATTTGGGTTCAGCGTCAAGGATGATTTGGGGACAGTGTTAAAGACAAAACTGTTAACTTACCGGTGTATGGTCAGCATGATGAGAGAAAGCTGATATTCCTTTGACTTCTGTGGGTATAATATTGCCTAGGATTCTAAGGTGGGGGGAGGACTTTGGATGTAGCATATGGTCTCATCCGCCCTTGCAATATTCCTATACTCTGCATTCTCAAGTGAGATATTAACATCATATCCCTTTGACGTGCTCTAAATAGAGTTGTATGCAGCAGAACATAATTCTATGGCCAGATCCTGCTCTTAAAAGCTAATCAAATCAGCACAAATTTGCAAACATGTTCCAGCAGCTGTGACTGTAAATATCGGAGGCAGAATGCAAATAACACTGTCCATACAATGACTTGAGTAATGGGCTCCCAATGGGCGGTGCAACCCTCAGTCTGCTGACTGGCAGCTTGGGGGGTGCCTCTGATGATGAGGAGCCTGAAACGGCAGATGCAGTTATGATGAAGCAGCTAACGCACATGTCCCAGGCAAATAAACTTATTGAGACTTATACAGATCGTAGCGGTGGTGGGTGCATCCCTCCGTGCCTGTTGCCTTCCAAATACATGCACACATGGCTGTCCCACATGGCAGGATATCTGTGCTGCTGTAGCTTTCCCAATGTAATTCCCTTAGCATTTTCTATGCACCTGCTGCAAATTTTCCTTTTGCGTTGTGATAACGAACCATCCGAATCCCTGAACATAATTGGCTGAGGTGAAATTTGCATGACGGGCTAAATTCACACTCTACTAGCTTCTGCCAGGCTGAGCCACAGTGCAGGCGTCCCAGCAGCAGCAAGGTAGTACAAGGTATTATGGTAGTACAAGGCTTAGCTACCCCTTGGATCGGGGTTTTGCAACTGGCCACTGAGCAGCTGGAGATGGTTGGATGGGGGCATGGCCAGGATGGGGGGGGGGGGGACATCCTACGAAGCCCCAAGCAGAAACCTCAGCAGGATGCTGAAAACAGAGCCAGCCATTTCCCCAGGACAACTTTCCAAGCTGCAGGGGCTCTCTTGCCTCAGGGAAATGAAATATAATATGTACCTCCCTACACCTGCCAGCATGAGTCTGGCCCAAGTCAGATATATTTGAGGAAGACATGGAAGGAAAACCAGCCAAAACTGTCTTGGCATTGCAGACTTTTGACAGACTACTATCCCATTAAAAAGGTTTCCTGTCACCTACTAAATAAACTGTGGAATGTATAGAGCATCCACCACAACTGGAGGAGGGGTTCTGTGAAGATGTTATAAAGGAGTGGGGGGGAAAAGAGTGGCCAGAAAGCTGTTTCAGTGAAACACATACTGCAGGTGTATATGCGTGTGCTCTATAGAGTCAAATATTCATCTCATTTGGAAGCTGTAGCTGGGATGACACCCCTAGTTTACTCAAAGCAAAGAACTGTCCCTACAACAGATGGAACATCCAGATTAGTTTCCTTCATCCTTTATCCCCTTCTGAGTTATGGACTAAAACCAAACTCTAAAGCCTTGACTAGACTAGGATTTAAAGGTATGTCATTGGCACAGGTTAGCTAAGATGTTTTAAGATGTAGACAAGGCACACTGGGTACAATTTTCAAAATTGCCTGCATCCCATTTTCAAGAGCTATTTAGACACGAACATTGAGAAAAAAAAAAAAAAAAACAGGTTCGCATTTTCAATGGTATTTATATGTTAAAAGATGGAAATAGGTACCTAGCAGAATTTTCAAGAGCACCTAATCTCTTTAGGACTTCTGAAAACCTAACTAAGATCTAGCCATATATTTAGGTGCCTGAATACCTATGAAAATCTGACCTTTAGGAGCATAGGTCACTTTTGAAAATGGGATTTAAGATCTGAAGTCACTCAGGCACTTTTTAAAATCTTACCCGCTGCCTAAAGCTTGAGCGGTAGGGAAGAGCCTAGGCTTTAATCAGTGGGTCTCAACTGGTGGTCCATGGTGACTTTTTCGGTGGTCCACTCGAATACTGTCCAGTCAGATAGTGTGAGCAGGCGCTGCCATTAGGCTGTTTTACGCCGTGTTCACAAGCACGCAGCGTGTCATCCATAGCGTCATCTAGGACATGACCGCGTTGTATTGCCAGTAACTTTCGTCTAAGGCTCTGAGCATCAGTGTAGCTCCCAGCGTGGTGCTGAGTGGTTGTCATGTCGTTCGTTCCGTGCTAAATGTACTGTTTTAGTTTATTTATAATTTCTATTGTAAAATGTAAGTTTGCGCACAATTTTCAGCTTTATGTTCATTATTTACACACTTTTTATTTCGTTTATGGCTTTTTTGAATGGGGATTTTAACGCAGAGGGTAAGACACAAACTTTTATATTTACATCTGTTGAATTTACTGGTATGAAAGTAATTTCGGTTTTGACAGTACTAAGTTAAACGGTCTACTCCCAAAATAAATAATACTTTAGCGCTGGTATCGCAGGTTAATAAAATATTGTCATCTGTTAAAAAATAACCCTAAAATAGGTTTTTACTCAACCAAATACAAGAGATAATAACTAACCGCCACAGTTTACTTTTTCATAGCCCATGTAATGTGTGCAGTGCGAGTTAGATAGATATTATATTGTAGTTCCAATTTCTGCCACCTGACAACTTATATTGGGACATCTATATGAGTGATTTATAATTACTATACATCTCCCAAAATAAATCGTCCGTTCAAAAAATCAAAATTTCGTTGTAACCCCACAGATCTGAGATATTGGCAACAACAGGAAAGAATGTCAACCACAAGTATTCGAAGGACTACATCAAATTTGTCAAGAAAAAGAAGGCGTGGTTTTGCCACAATGTGTTATTTGTTTCAAAGTCTTGCGGAATGACTCAATGAAGCCGACTAAGCTGAAACTCCATCTCATAAAGTGTCATCCAAATTTGTTGCAAAAGGATGAAGATTATTTGGAGCGGAGGTTATGTGATCTGAAACAACAGTGCCTCAATTCAACAGAGAAAAGAACAGGAGTACATTCAACATTCTACAAAAATACAAGCAATGCAGTGACCACTTCATACATTGTTGCATACAAAGTTGCACAGGCCAAAAAGCCTTATACCATTGTAGAGCAACTTGTGCTCCTCTGTGCAAAAGAGATGGTGCAGCTAGTTCTTGGCGAGGAAGCAGCAAGGAAGATGAATGATATATCTGTCTATAACGACACAATATCGAGATGGATAAATGAGATCTCACAGAACATTAATGAACAACTCGTGGATGAAATAAAGAAGTTTCCATTGTTTGCCATACAAATGGATGAATCAACCGACATCGCATTAGTGTTCAATTGTTCTCTCAGCTATTGGTGTTCGCACCATATATGGTCTTCCCAGCCAGTGTGGGATCTCTATCACCATCGCACAAGGTAAAGAGCATAATTCCAATGGGGGCATAATTGCAGCAGTACATCAGCCCTATCCCCAAAGTGAACCAGACATGCTCTTACGGTTTATCTAGTTAGGGTATGTCTTCACTACCTGCCGGAGCGGCGGGTAGCGATCAATCTATCGGGGATCGATTTATCACGTCTTGTTCAGATGCGATAAATCGATCCCCAAAGGTGATCCCCATCGACTCTAAGAGACGCAAGCAGAGTCGACGGGGGAGCCCGCTGCCATCGTGAGGACGCCAGGTAAGTTGACCTAAGATACGCAGACTTCAGCTACGTTATTCACGTAGGTGAAGTTGCGTATCTTAGGTCAAAATCCTCCTCCCCACCCCCCTCCGCTAGTGTAGACCATGCCTTTGATGCAAGAACCTCTGCTTTCCTCTCTGCGCAGTCTGCTCACGTTTCCTTCTTGCTAGTAGTTTGCCAGTTCCCCATTGTCCTCAGTCCTCAAATAGGTCTTTGGCTCTTACCTCTGCCCTCACTTGGTGAACACCCCATCCCCAACCATACAAGCACACACACAGCCACTTACACTCATGCATCTACAGAGATCTACCTACAGCCACTCAAACCAAAATGCTTCCATATCTGTCCATCCAATCCCCCACTGATACACATACACAGGCATGGACAGACCCGTATGTTACAGAAAGACTGCAGTACTTTGCCATAATTGCCCTGTGCTGTGGTGTCCTGCACCATTACTGCCAAATACATTAGGGTTTCTACAACTATACACGTATCTACACCTACCCACTTTCTCATTCACACTGAGGCAGCAACATACCCCCCCTTCCTCTCTCTTTCACACACATACAAACTGAACATCCATTCTCACCTAGCCCTGCCCATGCCCAAATAACACCCACCCCCACTCCCACAAACAGCCAAATAATACAGACAATGTTTCCTTTCCTGGGTGCTATCATAAGGGGGGTGGGGTGGAAAGAAGCTTTGGGCTGGAGTTGATTTCAAATGTCAGCAATCCCATAGCTAGTCTCTTGAGCCCTCAGCCCTATTTATAGCAAAAATGGATCTGGTAGAGTTTACTGGGGCTCTTTCTTATTGTTTACAGTGGCATGAAACCAAAGGCAAGTACAAATACCACACCCAACCCCGCAGGAGGTCAGGGAAGCAGTTTTGTCTGTTGGTGAAAATAAAGGAAAAAAGCCTCTCAAAGGTTTTTACTGGGTTTTGGGAGATCAGTGCCACAGTAGCCTTAGGTGACTTGTTTACCAACCAGGTGTCAGGGAAATGCTAATGACTGGGAGCAGTTCCTGTCAGGCTGAATAAATCCTTTGCTCCCAATTCTGAAACACAATGGCACATGAATGACTAAGCAATTCTGATAATTCAATAGGCAAATGTCAGCTTGCTTTGATTAAACATAACTTTTGGAGCAGTTTCAAGGCAGTTAAAGGCACATCAGCGTCTCTTTCTTAATGCAACCTCTCTCTCTTGTTCAGGCAGACCCTATTCGGTAGATCTATCCATTTATTTTACAATAGCTTATTTTTCAAGGTACAGTAAAACCTCCATTTAACGGACTAATTCGGGTGAGGGGGTGTCCGTTAAATCAAAAAGTCCATTATTTAATAATAATTAAAAAAACGAGCTGTCGGAGCAGCAGCCCGCCCGCCACAGGGTCAGGGTGGCAGCTCTGCAGCCCGCCCGCTGCCGGGAGCCGGGCGTCAGCCGGGAGCCGTCAGTCAGCCCGCCCGGATCCCGGCTCCCCGGACCCGCCAGCCAGCCCGCCTGCTGCCTGGACCCGGGCGGCAGCCAGGAGCTGGCAGCCAGCCCGCCCGCTGCCTGGACCCGGGCGGCAGCTGGGAGCCGGCAGCCAGCCCACGAGAAATGGATTTGGGATGCAACAGACTTGCTCAGAAATTTTGCCCGTTGCATCCGAAGTCCGTTAAATCGAGGTCCGTTAAATCGAGCTTTTACTGTATTTTGAACTCCTACGAGTTTTCATGAACAGAGCTGGAAAAAAATAGCAAAAAACCTCTCTCCTTTCTAAGGTCCAAATTCCACTGTAATTTCTACCCTGACACATCACAGTTTTCCTTTCACACAGTTATAACACAATTCAATTGGCAGGATAAATGGGACTGAGCCATGTTATATCCATGTTTCCATATAAGTGTTTGGATTTTAGCAGGGCTGTACTCATACTATAGTGATGAAGGAGAGATGTAAATACTGCACTGTAAGTGCAAATAGGGGCAGGGTTAAAACATAGTTCAATCCTTTCAATAATGCCGAGCTAACCCATATTTTAGCTATGTTAGAATCTGTGCTGTACTTGGGTTCCTTAACCTGGTAAACCTCTCTTCCCCCTTTTTTTTCCAGATAATATTTAAGTGAGCAGCTTCCCTTTATTTGTATCTCCAACACACACTAAAAACGAGCTCTGAAGGATGTTGGCTTGTACAAAGAAATACCCTCATGTACAGACTTGTGCTTACCCTGTTTCCCCGAAAGTAAGACATCCCCCGAAAATAAGACGTACTTCCAGTTTTGCCTCTTGCTGTAATATAATGTAATGTAATTTTGGGAGCAAAAATTAATATAAGACACTGTCTTATTTTCGGGGAAACACGGTATGTCTTTGCCTTCAGTCAGTTGTAAAATAAGCCTCTCAGCGCTGCATCCATAATAGGGACTGCAGTGCAGATGGAAAAAGCGTAGTCACAACCAGTACTGTGTCTCCAGTGATAGATGTGTATAATATAGGGGAAGGAGGGGCTCACAGAAGCATCACCCACACTTGCAAGTAGGAAAACGGCAATACTTGCACTTCTTCTCTGAGCCCTCTCTAGTTTCTGTTTACATAAAGGGCACTTGGTAGGACACTTATATGCAGCTGAGTCCGAAGGCAGAATGGGTGAAATCCTGGCTGCACTGAAGTCAATGGGAATTTGGTTCTGGGCTGCGTTTGGGGAATGCTACCTACTTTATGGCTCAGAAAATTCAAAGAGAAAAGGGAATAAAAGCCCTTTGCCATTCTCCAAGTCCACAGTTAACACTGACCACGTTGGATCTTCTGAGAAAGGGGGGGATAGGTGTTAACTGTCATCCTGCACACTCAGGATCAAGCTTTTGGCAACAAGCTGGCTCGCATATGTATGCAGGTCACCTCTACTGTAGTATGATGAGCCAGTTCATTTATGAGTTCTGTCTACTGACTGAGGGCATGTCTACACTACAAAATTAAGTCAACCTACATAACTGTAGGCTGCCATAGTAATTACATTGCTTTTTTGTGTCTACACTTTGCTTAGCCTGGACCAGTCCACACAAGAGATCCACTTCCTAGACACTACAGTGCAAATAAGCAATGGTCACATAAACACCATCCTCCACCGGAAACCTACTGACTGCTATATTAACCTACATGCCTCCAGCTTCTATCTAGACCACATCACACAACCCATTGTCAACGCAGCGGTCCTCAAAGTTTTTTGGCCGCGGCCCCTTTTGGCACCGCGGCTCCCGCTCGCGGCTCCCCTGGGTGTCTGCCGAAATGCCGCCGAACAGAAAGCTTCCTCTTTCTGCGGCGGCATTTCAGTGGTCCAAAAATAGACCGCTGCTGAGTTCGGCAGTCTCCACAGGATTGGCAGTGGCGCCGGGGTCTCACGCACCCCCGGGGGTGGTGTTGCACGCACCCCATTTTGAAGACCACTGGTCTACAGCTAAGCTCTAAGATACAACCGCATTTGCTCCAATCCCTTGGACAGAGACAAACACCTGCAGGATCTCTATCAGGTGTTCTTAAAACTACAATACCCACCTGGTGAAGTGAAGAAACAGACTGACAGAGCCAGAAGGGTACCCAAAAGTCACCTACTACAGGACAGGCCCAACAAAAAAAGTAACAGAACACCACTAGCCATCATCTACAGCCCCCAACTAAAACCTCTTCAGTGCATCATCAAAGATCTACAACATGGGTGTCCAACCTTTTGGCTTTCCTGGGCCACATTGGAAGAAGACGAGTTGTCTTGGGCCACACATGCGTACAAATAGTGAGAGCGTACAGCGCGCAGCGGCGTTATGCCTAGTACACACGAATTCTTTGTCACAATTCATTTTATGTGACAGAGTCCTCTCGCTCTATTTTATTAGTCAATTTTATCAGTTTTTCGGTTTTTTGGTCGAACTGTTTGCAATTATAATGCAAATTACGAATAATACTGCGGTATTTGTGGACGTAATCTCATAACGTTGTAAGTTTATGATTTTGTGTTGGGCCGCATTCATAAGCCTGATCTACAACCTATCCTGAAGGATGATCCCTCACTCTCACAGACCTTGGGAGACAGGCCAGTCCTCGCTTACAGACAGCCCCCAAACCTGAAGCAAATACTCACCAGCAACACAACAAAAACCATCAACTCAGGAATCAAACGCTGCAACAAACCCCAGTGCCAATGGTGTCCACATATCTATTCAACGGACAGCATCATAGGATCTAAGCACATCAGCCACAAGATCAGGGGCTCTTTCACCTGCACATCTACCAATGTGATATATGCCATTATGTGCCAGCAATACCTCTCTGCCAGGTACATTGGCCAAACCAGACAGTCTCTATGGAAAAGAATAATGGACACAAATCAGACATCAGGAATTATAACATTCAAATATCAGTAAGAGAACAATTCAATCTCCCTGGACACTCAATAACAGACTTAAAAGTGGCAATTCTTCAACAACAAAACTTCAAAAACAGACTCCAACAAGAAACTGCAGAATTGGAATTAATTTGCAAACTGGACACCATCAAATTATGCCTGAATAATGAGAGTGGATGGGTCACTACAAAAACTAATTTCCCCCTGCCAATACTCACATCTCCTTGTCAACTGTTTGAAATGGGGCACCTTGATTACATTGGCTTCATTAGCACTACAAAAGTGATTTTTCCCCCTTCTCTTGGTAGTCACTCCTTCTTGTTAACAGTTAAAAATAGCCCACTTCTACCTTAATTGAATTGGCTAATGAGCACTGACCCCCCTCCACTTAGTAATGCAACTAAGTGGGGTAATATATATTCTGCTTACTGTATTTTCCACTCCATGCATCTAATGAAGTGGATTTTAGCCCACAAAAGCTTATGCCCAAATAAATTTGTTAGTCTCGAAGGTGCCACAAGACTCCTTGTTGTTTTTGCTGATATAGACTAACACGGCTACCACTCTGAAACTTTGATCCTTGTCAGTGGTGCGTGTCCTCACAAGAAGCACTTGTGTCAATTGTACTATCAGTGCAGGGCACTGTGGGATAGCATTTGAAAGCCAGTAACAGTCAATATAAGCAACACTGTCTACACTGACACTGCAAAAAACCTGACTATGTTGACTTTTACACTGCACCTCTCATGGGAGTGGAGTTAAGTTGCATCGCAGGGCAGTTATGTCAGCAGGATCAAAGCTGTAGTGTAGACACACAGATAGTTAGGTCAACATAAGCTATCTTGTGTCGACCCAACTCTGTAGTGTAGACCAGGCCTAAGATATGTGAAATCAAGCCAATTCTTTTTGCTCAATTGCCAAGGGATGCTATTCTTTGCAGGCAGAGGTCTCAGGTCTGAATCTCACTTGTTTTTGCTTGATACCACATGTATGCAAAGAATGGATGGAGAGAGAGACAGAGAAAGAGAGAGACAGAGAAAAGAAAAAAAAGAAAGAAAGAAAAAGAAATGTATGTGCAATCACCAGATGCTCTAAGATCACCTCAGCAACAGTTCTGCTCACCACTGGCCTACGAAGCTGCAGTGCCCAGCAGCTCCCATTTGACAGCACAAAACCTCCTTGTAAAAATCATCATGCCAATTCTTGTGGCTTTGTTGTTTTTGATATTCTTTGAGAGTTTTTTGTGATGCCTGATTTGCTTTGTTAGAGAAACCTGCTCAAAGGGAGACGTGGGCAGGCGCAGCTTGATTTGTGAACTCCAACAGGAGGGGCAGCCAGTAAAATTAATGAGGTTTGAGGCAAGTGATTGCACATGCAGACCAGCAGACAAAGCATTATCAGACTGTCTAATTAACCCAGGCCACATGCACAATTAACCATGCAACCACTGATACTCCTACACACACATTAGTGTCTAAGTGGGGACAAATTTGCAAGTGCAATTTTAGCTGCATTAAGAAGAAAGTCATTGGTCTCACATAATTTTGAACATGCAAAAAAAATGTCTATGGTGCATTTCTGTGATGGGTGAAAAAGTTCTTCCTAATGGTTAGTAGGAAGCAACACTATGATGGACAATTTACAGGTCCCCCTGGCCATTTGTTTAATCCCATCCTCTAGAATGTGGGTCTTGAAAGTAAATATTTAAAAAGGGTTCTGTCCTCTCACCATTTTGAATGAAGTGCTGATTTTACATTAGCAACACGTAGTTTGGATCAGGGGTTATATCAAAGAAACAGGAAATCTGGGTTCAGATTCCAACTCTGCTATTGACTTACTGTGTGACATCAGGCAAAACACACAGCCTCTGATTCTCCCTCCTCCCACCCAAGTTGAGCTCAGGTTCAAAAAGAATATGCCGCGTTGACGAAGATACAAGTTTTTTAAGATTATATCCCCCCCCCAAAAAAAAGAACCCAAGAAATTAGAGATGAAAAAGATGATGCCTCTCAATGAGCAAGTGCCTTGGAGTGCTCAGTATCTGCTGTCATTAGGCAACATGTGGATGAAGGTCCACTCAGCTATGATAGCAGACTATCCCACCTCGCGGCCAGGATGTGGGGAAAAGGCTGACAGATGCAGCGGCGTTCATGGTTCAGATAGACACATCCTTTAGAGGAGGATTTATAAAAGGGAATACTCTCTATCCTAATAAAGAGGAGAGGATAGACGTTCATAAAGTACAGGTAGGAACTGAAGAGAGACAGTCAAATGGAAAAGAGTAGCAGAGTACCTCGTGCTGACGGGGGAGAGATACTGTATGAGGAAGAAAGCATACAGCCATATGCTCAATGGGGCAGGAGGGTAGAATCCTCCCGATGAGCTGCACCCTGTGCGTTGGTGGAGAAGAGGGGTCCTCACTCCCTTTGCCCCATAGTGAACCTGTGCAGCACAAGGCATGATTTTGCCCACAGCTTAGAGAGTCCCAACCCCAAAGAGCATACACTCTACAGTGCACAGAACAGATACTGTTAATAGTGATACAAGGGAAGTTAGAGGGACCAAAAAGCTGGGTCAGTCTGCATTAACAGACCAAAGCAATTTGGATTTCTCTCTCATCTCGTTTGCACAAATTTAAAAAACTTGCAATGACTACATTCTGCCGTCAGTTACCTACATGCAGCCCCAGTGTTATCAGTAGGAGCAGATCTGGATTTTTCATTTGTTTGTGAACGGAGGGCTGAATGAGTCTGATTCTCAGGGTACCCCTCCCCCACTCTCACCGCTGATCCTATCTCCTCCATAAATACAAACACTTTGGGAGACCAGAGGTAACAAAGAGTCCTGTGGCACCTTAAAGACTAACTAAAGTATTGGAGCATAAGCTTTCATGGGCTAATACCCACTTCGTCGGATGCAAGCAGTGGAAGTGTCATGGGACAGGTATAGAAAAGTAGGCAAGAACCAGGTAGGAGGTAACAAGGTTAGTCCAATTAGGCTGAACCAGCTTGTTATCTCAAATCAGGGAGGGTGGGTTATTCTTCTAGCAGTTGAATAGGGGTTGTGAACTCGGAGAGAGGAGAAGCTATTTTTGTAATTAGCAAGCCACTCAAGGTCTTTGTTCAGTCCCAGATTGATTGTGTTAAATTTGCAAATGAATTGCAGCTCTGCAGTTTCCCTTTTCAGTCTGGACTTGAAGTTTTTTTGCTGCAGTATGGTGACTTAAATCTGTAATTGTGTGTCCAGGCAGGTTGAAGTGTTCTCCTACAGGTTTTTGTATATTGCCATTCCTAATATCTGATTTGTGTGCATTTATCCTTTTACCATACAGTCTGGACAGTGCTGCAAACTATTTCGCCAAATCACGCTTTCCACTTATTGCTGTTTATAATATAACCCCTTAGAAATATGTTTCTTTACCAGTGGTTGCCAGCAAGGTTTTTTGTTTGTCTGCTCCATTACACATGTACACAAACTGGTTTATTATTGTAGGGTTGCTCAAGAGCTCTTGGCCATAGATACCAGTTCCTACCAGTCGGCTTGCTGCTTTGCTTCACACATGGATTTGCTGAGGGAAAGTTGTTTGTTGCAAGTGAGTGCTGCATTGTTATTGTAGGGATGCTTCTGATTATCATATTGGCTTGTTGTTAAAGGGTTGTTTCTTGATGGGCTGTGCACATTGATTTGTTATTGCAAGATTTTGTCTGATTCCTTATGAGGACTGGACTGCTGGAGATGATCATTCTTATTCTTAATGTAAACAGAGCATTACAGTATTTCTTCTGACAAGCCGACTATTAAAATATAATATGATATTTGTAAAAAGGTTTAAAAAAAATCCGAAACATAACAGGACAAATTTTGGTCTCGACAAACTTAAAAATGTCCCTTTAAAGATCAACCAGAAATCCCCCCCCCCCCCCCCCCCGCCTCAGACCCTCCACTGCAATGAAAAGACTTTTTGCATCAGGAAGGCTTCCCTTAAATCACAGCACTAATGTAAAGCTTCCCAACAATCCAGCACTGAAATTAGCTTCCTGATTCAAATCTAACTGCTCTGCTCCTGCCCTGAGAGCACCTGATTGGAATGTGATTGTACTTCCATGGCATGCATTCAAAACCAGTGCACTTGCCTGCTTGCTTCAGCAGTTTTTGGTGAAGTTCAATGGAGTTCTCTGGCTTTGAAACATAATTGCCTGACTGCAGAAGTGACTCCAGTCTCCAAAGAAAAAAAAAGAGGGGGTGGGGGGAGAGAGAGAGAGAGAGAGAGAGAGAGAGAGAGAATAAGAGGTGGGTGTGGGGTAGACAGCTGAGATTAGCACATGTCAGACACTGGATGCAATCTTTTGGGGGGGGGGGGAAGGGAGAAGAGGGAAGCACTGCTAGTGAACTGAAAGGTTAAAACAAGAAAACAAACTAGAAAAGAAAGATCACATAAGAAAACATACACACCCAGACACAAGGAGTCAAGAGCTGGGGGAACCATTTAATCAGAGCCCTAATGATTCAATAAGTTATGATGTTTGAACTTCAAAACAAGAAATATTCAGTTACAGTTAGAGGTTTGCAAATTAGGGTCAAACAGGCTCGTATTTTTTAATTGCTCTCATTTCCACCTCTGTTTCTCATTTATTTAAATCCCTTATTGTTTTCTCTGTGGGCCAAATTCATCCCTGAGGTAACTTCCCAAAGTCAGTGAATTTGGTTTTAAAAGCCGCCTCTGTACGGATGCCTTATAAACTGCAGGAAAAAAATAGACTTCTGCCTGACCTGTCACATGTCTTTGTAGGTCTGACTGTCTGTGTGTTCAATCTTCAAGCCATAGTAACCCAATTTCCTGAAAATCACACAGTACGGTACTCCCTGTTTCAGACATTACTGCTGTCAACAGCAGCTACTGCAGATAGTGTGGAACCAGCCCTCCTAATTCCAGAGGGATTAACGTCCACAGTTTCAGACAGCAGCAGGATGTCTGACGGTGGAGTGATTTAATATGCAGCTGGATTTTCACAAACTAGTTTGACTCTGCATGACTGAACAACCAGGATGAAAACTACTTGGTTCATAAATTCAGTAAAACATTGCTGGAAGTCAAAGCAGAGGCTTGTATCTGTTTATTCACACAGTTTATTGAAATCATTTGTAGATCTGTGAACACAGTACAAACCTAATTATTCAAACATCAGTTACCTGAAATAGGGTTGTGTCCTCTACAAGTGTCTGTCATTGAACATTCCTATGATTGTCCAAAACCTTGATCATTCAAACTTACTCTGTGTCCTCTGGCATTTGGATATCTGAATCTCTATTCTCTATGTATAATGTGTGTGCAGCACAGCACTACAGAGAGAGACTGTTTCCCATACCCCAGGCCAGAGCCTTGGTGCTAATGTAGTTACATCGATTGGATAGTGGTATATGCCTGACCCTTTCATAACAAAGGGTGTACAAAACAGTTGGTCAGAACCTCAGAATGGAGGGAATTAAATAGGCCCAGTAAATATCTGGCTACATGTTGCATGGCTGGGAATGTGATGATGTGAGTGAACATGACAAGGGGAGATCAATGGTACAGTACACACATTATGTGTGTATACACTGTAAATATATAAATATATATATATATGTGAGGATATATATGTGTGAGGATATACTGTCCCCTTAATGTGCACACACAACCCCCACCTTAGCATCAGTGGGTTTTATTCATAGGTATCAAGAGAAGAATAAACCCCACTTAGTATAGACATACCAGATATAAATATACATATCATTTTGCTATATTGTATTGGCTTTGATTTTTTCTCTCTACCTGGGGAAAACCAAAATCAGGAGAGTTGAATTTTTATGGTAGATGCTCTGGGGTTTTTTTTTATCATACTCAAAGTCCTTTCAAATAACTGCTTGGTGCCTTTGAGATTGTAATAATTCTCAGAGTTTGTGGGTAAGCATAATATATGAGTCATACTATGAGGGCTGGTGGCAGAAGAGATTATGCTTGCACAGTATATAATGCTAATATATGTGCATGTCTGTGTAGTAATATTTTACATTTATATAGTACCTTTCATCTGAAAAATCCCAGGGCCCTTCACAACACCTCGGAAATGCATCCATTTCTAGGGGGAGAACACGGAAATGTGCCCAACAGTGAAGGGAGTAGCTGAAACTTTGGTCAAGGACGCCAGTGAACAAATTCTTCTCTTCCAAAAAAAAGTCAGAGAACATGATTTTTAAGAGCTCATTCACAAGACACACACACATAAAAAGATAAAGAGTTGCAGTGACCTTACCTGGATTTTAGCCTTGCGGTCTTGGTGGTGAAATTGTGTTGCTGAAGCCTTTCCTCCAGACCTATCAGGAACAAATGAAATGGGCATTGCACAGAGGATCTAAGAACTGAGGAAAAGGAATTCTTTACCCCAGCCTATCTTGGTGTGGAGTGCTACATAGCCACGCCACTGCCTCTTCAATCCCTGTGTGCACCCATTACTTGGGTGATTTAGATCTGTGGATCTATGTAGTGGTAAATCTATTACTCATCTACCCTAACATGCTACTAAACACTTCCATATAGAGTCCTAGTCTGTTCTTCACCCCCTCAACCGCACACTCACATATACAATGTTCAGCGGGACCAGTTCAGTCCTGCTGCATTTATGGCTTGCAATTCCTACAGAGGCATTTGTCCTCTGAGTTGTTGATTGTCAGGAGACTGAACCCTGCATCGTCATGTTCAGAAGGAGATCACCACAAGCCATAAGGACTTGTACTCCAGGAGCAAGGGATTGGGTGTATTACATGAAAGCTTACATTCCGCAGTAACTGATGGAGGCCATCATAGAAGGGCTGGTATAGCCAGTACTATCCACAAGCAGCTCAATCTCAGCCCTGGCCCAGACAGAGCCATCTAGCATAGGTTTTGAAAACTGTCTCAGCAGGTTGTGAACTCGATTTCAGGTAGCTACCAAGTCTGATATGTCTGGGAGGTTTCCTGAATCCAAGTCAACCAGAGTAATTGTTTGATGCAGAGCCTCATACACCACACCAGGAATCCAGAGGCGGCTTTGCCAGACCATTCTGCAAATGGGTTAGGGAGTTTGCTGTCTGTTCCATTAGCTCTTAATGAAACAAAAGAGCTATCCATTGACATCCCGTTTTAGAGGGCAATGAGATAAACTCCATTAAAATGGCATCTAAGTTGCCAAGGGACAAGTTAGAAAGACATTACATAGGCTGGCAGTAAAGGAAACAAAGTCCCTAAAAATAAATCACACTAAAGCACATGCAGTCACTCCTAGGACACCTGAAGTTTGCACATATGGTCGCTCCACTGGGAAAGGCCTTTCTGCTGCAGGCGTGCAAATCAAAGAGCTTGCATCTCATTACCAAGGCTGGAATGAAATGGCTGAGATTCCCAGGACACTGTAAGGGGTGACAGTTTGGCAGTTTCAGCAGCTATGCAAGTCTGATTGACCTGTATCTTTCACAGATGAAGCAGTGCTAAGGGCATGGGTGTTTACTTTCCAGGATGAGGGTGTCCTGGCCTGTGGAATGGAGCCGAAGGCCCCAGGATCAACTCTCCAGAGAGTAGAGGGTTTCTTTGGAATTCTTCCTGATACAACCACAATACTTTTTGGTTCCAGCAATGGCAACCTAGGGAGTAAGTAAAGGCAGCTCCAGAAGGAGCCACTTTCTCCAGATCATGCAACAAGGCCTAATTGTTACACAGTCCACATGACGTACATTATAGCCCCTCAGAGATTTTTTTGTTCCCAGATGGTTGCAGTTGATCCTATCCTTTGGAAGCAATAGAAGAGGGTGTCTGGTTTGTATGACACTAGACTAATCTTTCTTCCTCTCTCCTCTCTTCCCACCATTCATTCCAAGGGACCCCACTTCAAGTTCAATAATATATGAACACATGCCAATACGAACACATCCTTCTTGAGGAAACCTGGCAGTAGAATATGCCTGATCTGCTCAAGAAAATCTCTCCTCAATATTTAACTAGCATGAAGTCAACAATGTTTCCTTAGTGTAGGCCAGATCCTGTCTCATTCATGCCAATGTAAATCTGGAATAACTTCACTGACATCAATGGAGTTGCTATACTATCTACCTACTTACCAACCTACATGGTGCCCATCACCTTGAAATTAGAATAGTTCTCAAATATTTAAAAATAACTATGCTCTTGATTTACAGCAATAAACTACAACTGAGATCTGAACCTGGTCCAATGTTTTTAGTTTATTCCATAGGAAATGGAAGGAGATTGGCATATCTATGGTTTTGAGGAGAGAGACATGCTCTGAGCCTTCCTAATAGGGATTTGTGGGGAGTTTTGAAGATATGCTAGTCAAAATGTAATAAAATTAATGCTTCCCAGGACTGATTAACATACAGCTTGTGCCACACAAAAACACGAAACAGAGAAATTGTGGATTTATAACTCACTTGGCTGGATAGATGCTCCCTTTCAGATATACACCCTTAGCTTCTTATTGAACACTTGGGGATCTCCTTATCATTCTCTTTCCTCACTGTCTGTTATGCTGTGTATGGTTTTGTTTTCAAGTCCCTCTTCTTCAGATCCTTTCACATGCTTTCCGTACTCCATAGTCCCTGCCCTATCCCACTCCACTCTGCATTTCAGTCAGCTTTGCTAGCTCTAATACTAAACATACAACAATTATTGTATTGTCATCATTACAATATGTTTGGCTAACTCCAGACCAATACAATGGGAAAACAACCCCAGCCCCCCACTGCATTGGGTTCCGCTGGACTACTGCAGACTTCCATCCCCCTCTTCCCTTCCTAATGTACAGTACTTTAGATCCAGCTGACCATGAGCCAAAAGATGTCTTCCTGTAAGTGTTCTCTATGCTAATAGTATGCCTAGAACCACCCCACTGCAGCACTGCTAACCATCCTCTTGCCTAACTTAAAACACAGCATTAAGCACTGTCCCACTATATCTGCTTACTGTCCATTTTGCTCTAACCTTTGATAAAACTGACTCTATTCTGTTCATGCCTTCATCTCAAGTTTTCTTTCAGACCCAGTTTCCAGCTCAGTCTATGATGGCAAGCCATAGTCAAAACCAACAGGTAGGCAAGACTAGAAATCCAAACTGTCAGAAGACCTTGCTCAAGTATTTGTTTAGCGCTGATTCGATGGACCCTATAAGGAGCAATATGACTATTACAGAAAGTAGCATCTGTTCATCCAAAGAGGAAGATGTTAGAGAAAATAAAAAGTCCTTAGTAGGAGTCCTATTAATCAGCTACTGTAGAAAATTTCACAAGTACACTTAAAAAAGCCTTCTGGCCCATCCCACAAAGTGTTCAGCACCCTCAACTCCCACTGACTTTAATGGGAGTCAAGAGCACCCTGTGCCTTGCAGGCCTAGACCCTTCATTTCTAAAGCATCTTTCAAATACATGGTGTCCTGAAGGCTTTACAGGTCAAGCCCATAAAAGGTGTTGAAATGAGAGAAAAGAGTGATGCAAAGTCAGGATATGGAAGAAATGAAAGCTTCCAACTCTAGGGCTAATAAAGGAGAGAGAGAAATTAAGAGGCAGAGGCAAGGAAGAAAGAAGATGCTTTAAAATGAGATTTCAAAAGACCTGGAGAGTTGATGAGGCGGAGAGATGCAGGGATGGAATGTTTCATAAAATGGATTAAGCTAGAGGAGCATAAAACATTAGAAGCAAAGACTTAGGGCAGAGGGAGGGCACTGAAGGACACTGCAGCAGAACTTTCAGGCAATATAAGCCTGCACTGAACTCTCTCTTCCTGGCAGCTTTTTTGCACACTACTCTGGGGGGTTGCCACTTCTTGGGAGATAGCCTGCTGGGAAAAGGTCACGAGTGGCAACTCTGCAATACTTGTGTGGCAGCGTGATATGACGCAGCTTCCTTAAATGGCACTGATGCAGTTGAATATGATGTTGTTTGGAGGATACTGGGACCCTCCACATTCCACAAGCTGGGCTACCAAGTGGCAACACAGATTGTGTGAAATTCAGAAGCTTCCATTTGCAAGGGATCAGGCCAACAGTTCAGTTGGTTCCAATCAGGCATTGTTCAGTGATCTGCCCCACTCTCAAAACTCCCCTGAACTGGGCTTTGAATCTAGGGTGCAAACAAACTTCCAATCAAATCTCAGTCAACACTGACAATTGTGGCATGCTTTGGCCCAAACCCATACAATGATTATGGGTTCACTGGAAAGGCTAAAGAATATTATGAAACTTTCCCACAATACAGTAAGTCTCATCAATGTGCACTGTGTATGTGTGCGCGCAGTGTGCCTGTGCAGTGTGTATGAGCACAGTGCACATGAGCAGTGCGTGCATGCAGCATGTGTACATGCAGTACATATACATGGAGTGTGCACAAGCACTGTATAAAAGCAGCATGTGTTTTCTTTCCAGGGATTGGCATGGAGGTGGATCAAGAGGGATTGGCATGGGGGGAGGGATAGCTCAGTGGTTTGAGCATTGGCCTGCTGTCAGGGGACAGTACTCGATCCTGCTAGTGTAGGCAGGGGACTGGACTCGATGACCTTCAAGGTCTTTCCAGTTCTAGGAGATTGGTATATCTCCATTTATATATATTATATATATGTTCTAGGAGATTGGTATATCTCCATTTATATATATTATATTATATAATATATATAATATATAACTCTTCTGCACCTTCTCTGCCTCCTTTCTCCTCCACCCTCCTCTTATATATATATATTATATAAGAGGAGGGTGGAGGAGAAAGGAGGCAGAGAAGGTGCAGAAGAGTTATGGCTGAGGCAGACCTGTGCCCACGGGGATCTCTGAATCAGAGGTGCAATGCAGGACAATGCCCTAGTCTTGTGCTGCATCAGCTCCAGCAGCCCCTGAACAGGGGAAATGCAAGCTATCTGCCCTCCATTGCCCCCCGTGAGAGCAAGGTAGGAATCAAACCCTGCCATTTCTATTTGGCGTGTTTTTATACACGTTACACAGATATAAACAACAATATAAAGTGCCAGGCAGAATAGAATCAGACATGAACTGAATATATTACATTTCCTGTAGCAGTAAAGGGAGAACACTTGTTTGATAACAATGTAGAGGCGTTTTAAAGTCTCTACCTTTCAGAGATGCCCTGTGAATTCCTGACAGGTGGGCTCGGGGAAACCCAGACTCAGCAGATTTTTTGCTAAACCACTGTACTGCCGGGAAGGGATGAGTGTTCCAGGCTGGAGTTCCTGTTGCTTTGACTCTCAGAGGTCCTGATTGTTAAAGCTACTTAGACACCTAACTCCTACTGAAATCAATGGAAGTTAGGTGCCTAAATACCTTTAAGAATGTGGGCCTTAAAGCTATTTTTTGGAAAAGGGTAAGCCGTTCCTCTGAAGCAATCTGTTGTGGTCTGGGGGTTGGAGAAAAGGAAGGTAGATTGCTGCACAGGTTTCTGATGGCAACCTTGCTACACGATACCTAGGCCAGACTACACACAGACTCCAGGATACAAAAAGTACCAGGTGGGCTTATACCAAAGATGTCATCGTGTCTAAGGGATGGGATAGAGAGGGCTGCTTCCTCCAACAAGAACAGCCATAAAGACAATGGGACAGATTCCGCCCTCCCCTCCTTCCACTCTGGTCCACCAAAAGAGCTGGAAAGTCAACCTATACAGCTACCCAGGAGATTCCCCTACATAGACAGCATTCACAGGTGCCAAAGGGCTGTCTTAGCATACATCACCACAAGGGCATGGACAAAGCACTTTATGCCCTGGTTATTCCCAAGTGCTAGAAGGGCCATGGTGTAAATTAAACCTTGATTAACCAGGTGTAAATTAAATTGGCCTTTGGGTTGTTCTCACTTAGGCTGGGGACAAGAGCTGCCATAAGAACGGCCATACTGGGTCAGACCAATGGTCTATTTAGCTCAGTATCCTGTCTTCCAACATGTGCCGTTGGTTTCTAACATTAGCTTTTTTGCCAGCTGCTGAACAGATGTTTGCAGAGAATTATCCACAGTGACTAGAAGATTTCTTTCTTGAGTGGTAACACCTAATTTAGAGCCCCCCATTTTGTATGTATAGTTAGACATTGGAAAATACAATCCCATTACTTTGCATTTAGCAATGCTGAATTTCATCTGCCATTTTGTTGCCCAGTCACCCAGTTTTTGAGACCCTTCCGTAATTCTTCAGTCAGCTTTGGATTTAATTATCCTGAGTACAGTAAACCCTCGATTTAACGGACCTCGATTTAACGGACTTCGGATGAAACGGACAAAATTTCTGAGCAAGTCTGATGCATTCCTGATCCATTTCTGGCGGGCTGGCTGCCGGCTCCCGGCTGCCGCCCGGGTCACAGCAGCGGGCGGGCTGGCTGCCGGCTCCCGCCCGGGTCCAGGCAGCAGGTGGGCTGTGGAGCTGTCGCCCCAACCCTGTGGCGGGCGGGCTGCTGCTCCGACAGCTCATTTTTTTATTATTATTAAATAACGGACTTTTTGATTTAACGGACACCCCCTCACCCGAATTAGTCCGTTAAATGGAGGTTTTACTGTAATTTGATATCATCTGCAAACTTTGCCACCTCACTGTTTACCTCTTTTTCCAGATCATTTATGAATATGTTGAACAGCATTGGTCCCATGAGGGACCCGGCTAATTACCCCTCTCCACTGTGAAAATTGACCATTTCTTCCAACCCTTTGTTTCCTATCATTTTACCAGTTACTGATCCATGAGAAAACCTTCCTGCTCATTCCATGACTGACTACTTTGCTTAGAAGCCTTTGGTGAGGGATCTTCTCAAAGGCTTTCTAAAAGTCCAGGTATACTATATCCACTGGATCACCATTGTCCATGTTTATTGACCGCCTCAATACTTAGCAGATTGGTAAAGCATGATTTCCCTTTACAAAAACCATGTTGACTCTTCCCCAATAATATCACGTTCACCTGTGTGTCTGATAATTCTGTACTTTACGATAGTTTCAACCAATTTTCCTGGTACTAAACTTAGCCACACTGGCCTGTAATTGCCAGGATCGCCTCTGGAGCCTTTTCAAAAAATTAGCGTTACATTAGGTATCCACCAGACATCTCGTATAGAAGCTAATTTAAGCAATAGGCTACATACCACAGTTAGTACTTCTGCAATTTCATATTTGAGTTCCTTCAGAACTCTTGGGTGAATACCATCTGATCCTGGTGACTTATTACTGTTTAGTTTATCAATTTGTTCATAACCTCATTCGTGGACACCTCGGAATGGCCCTGTACAGGAATCTCCCTCATGTCCGCTGAGGTGAAGACTAATGCAAAGCATTCATTTAGCTTCTTCACAACGGCCTTAGCTTCCTTGAGTGGTCCTATAGCACCTTGATTGCCCAGTGGCCCCACTGTTTGGCAGGCTTCCTGCATCTGATGTACTTTTTAAAAATTGCTGTTGATTTTTATCTTTTGCTAGTTGCTCTTCAAATTCTTTTTTGGCCTACCTAATTACACTTTTATACATGGCTTGCCAGAGTTTATGTTCCTTTCTATTTTCCTCAGTAGAAATTTAACTTCCAATTTTAAAAAGATGCCTTTTTGCCTCTGACTGCCTCTTCTTCTCTGTAGTTTAGCCATGGTGCCATTTTTGGGTTCTCATAGTTTTGTTTTTTATTTGGGGTATACATATAGTTTGAGCTTCTATTACAGTGGGTTTTTTTTTAAAGTTTCCACGTAGCTTGCAGGCATTTCACTCTTGTCACTGCTCCTTTTAATTTCTGTTTAACTAGCCTCCTCATTTTTGTGTAATTCCCCTTTTTGAAGTTACATGCTACTGTGATGTGTTTCTTCGATATTTTCCCCATACAAGGATGTTAAATTTAATTACTTTATGGTTGCTATTACTGATTGGTTCACCTCTTGGACCAGATTCTATGCTACACTTAGGACTAAACTGAGAATTGCCACTCCCCTTGTGGGTTCCATGACTAGCTGCTCCAAGAAGCAGCAGTAATGGTGAAATTTTATTTAGAATTTTTATCTCTGCATCCCATCTGAGGTGACATGTTCCCAGTCAATATAGGGATAGCTGAAATCCCTCATTATTATTGGGTTTTCTGTTTTTATAGCCTTCCTAATTTCCCTGGGCACTTCACAGTCACCCTTACCATACTGGTTACTAGTATATTCCTACTGCTATACTCTTATTGTTCAAGCATGGAATTTCTCTCCATAGAGATTCTACAGTACTGTTTGATTCATTTAAGATTTTTACTATATAACTCTATGCTTTCTTTCACATATAGTGCCTCTCTCCCACCAGCACAACGTACTCTGCCACTCTTTTGCATTTGACTCATCGGTTCCTACCTGTACTTTATGAACTTCCAGCCTCTCCTCTATATTATGATATAGAGTATCCCCTTTAATAAATCCTCCCCTAAAGGAGGTGCCTATCCGAACCACAAGCGCCGTTGCATCTGTCGGCCTTTCCTTAACCCTTAGTTTAAAAATTCCTCTATGGCCTTTTTAATTGTAAATGCCAGCAATCTGGTTCCATTTTGGTTCTAGTCTACAGCCAGCCTGAGAAGCCAAGATCTACCAGAAGGGTGTTCAAATGCCTTTGTTCTCCCTTGTATCCCTCGTCTCACTGAGCACAATTCAGATTCAGCTCAAGATCTGGGAAAGTACGCTTCCTCCTAAGCGTATAGCATGCAGTTCTCCATCAAACTTCACCCTCTTGCATGACTGAACCTATTTTTCTGAAATGATAAATTCATCTTTGGAAAAAGACCAAGCAAGAACATTTCAGCCTAAAAAGAGGATTTTGAGAAAGACATGATCAGGTAAAAGCAGAGGTAATAATGGAAACCTTTACTGAACTCTAATTATAGAATGTTAGCCATGAACATGGCAATTATTACACAGCAAATATTTAGTTTACTTTAATAGTATACCTAATGTCTGTGGTTTCTGCATCACATAGACAAATACAGAATAAAGAAACATTTTCACCATGCGAGGAAGTAGAAAAATGTTGAGTCTTTCAGCTATATCATGTCCATGCATTTGATTTCCTGCTTCTAGGTGTTATAGTCAGCTCTCCTTCAACTTACCACATACCCAGTCCTGCACTGCCTGAGCACCTAATTCTTCTATTAATAGCAGTGCACAAAGAATGTCCTTTTGGGCCTCAGAACTCACAAAGTTCAAGCCAGCTTCCTTGAGCAATAGCTCATTACTAACTCCTTGGAAGTCTGAAACTGCTTCCTTACTGAAACAGATAGGCTTGCTCAGGAGCATGAAGCGCAACACACTGTTTTATGATTTTGGGGCTGCTCGTGAACATTAAAGTGTGCACACTGGTTCGTTTTGTAAGGTTGTTCGAGTACTGGGTGACTACCAATGATTTGTTTTTGAAGACCATTGAAGCATTTATTAAAAATACACACATATAAAGAAATACCTAGACTTTACAAACAGATAAAAAGGGAAATATCAAATTAAATCCTAGATAATTTTGGTACAATCTCTTTAATTTATCCTAAGCCTTGTGACATAGACTATTTAATTTAAAAAAAAATATCTAGGAGCTGGTGGTCAGAAACCTGATGAGATGAATATTCACATTAGGGTGTTGTTTTTTACAAGACACAGCTACCATTATAGTGCCAGGTTCCAAAATGCAAAAGCAAACAGAAAACCTTTTAGAAACCCAAATTCCTAAGCAGGTCACTTGTTAACGGCCGCCTTACACATCTCTAAAACATGCCAAGAGCTACTATATCCAGCTGCCTTCTCTATTCTCACGCTTTTTCTACAGTAGGGTATTTTGGAGAAATTTTCCTATGGTTGCTAACAGGCTTGCAGTGGAACCATTGTCAGCAGCCTTGGGAATATGTGGGTATGAATGTGCCTGTATGTGAATATGGATGAACTTTGAATGTATGTTAGTGAGCATTTGTATGGAGTAGCGTTCTGCCAGCATGCAAGAGCCTTTGTGTGCATTTGTGTGCTAGTGAATATTTCTGCATGAGGCGAGTGCATGTGGATGCATGTACATTTGTGCAAGAGCACTTTCATTGGAATGTGCCAGAGGATGCGAGTATGCATGACCTTATGTGACTGCATGCATGTGAGGACAAGTGTTTGGGTGTACAAGAAATTATGTGGATGTTATTATTCCTGTCACTGGGCTGGGACAAACAAGGACAAGGTAGTCACTACCAAAGTAATACTGTGAAGGCTTCCTTCAAAAAAAATTTATCTTCCAGCACTACTGGAGTTTAATCTGGTGTGAATAACTCACTCCTCTGAGTCCCATCACAGCCAATACAGCTGATATTTATATTGAAAAGGTCCTTTTATTGACTCTTTCCTCTCAAATAATTGATAAGCTCTTGCTGCCTTCTGACCTTGACGGTCCTTATCCCAGCTGTGCCTAGTGTTTGGTCCCTCCCCAGCCCATCTGACAACTCAATGCACTAAAAACAGGTGGTGTTTGTGGGGGACCCGAGGAGCAGTGGCTTGATCTCTGTGGCAAGAATGCAGATCTGCTGGCAACTATGGGAAGGGGAACGCTGATGAACGAATATGACACATGCATGTTATTATTTACCGTTTTGTGTGTTTCACTGTGTCTTCCCCAGCTATTTCTTCTCCTCTCCTTTCTCTCTCTCCTTCATCACTACCTTCTCTTCTCTTAAGGCCTAATCCAGCACCCTATGAAGTTAATAGAGATCTTCCATTGATGTCCATAGACTTTGGATCCTTTCTTCTTCACCTCCCTCCCTCTCCCTCCCCTAAACCATAAGGATATAAAATACAAATGGTCTCCATTCATCTAGAGTGTGTGAGTGAGGAGTCATTAAAGCAAGAAGCTGAATGAAGGGTGTATGCCACCCCCTGGGAAGGTCCTGGAGCAGCTGTTAACTCTGTCCTCCTCCTCCAAGTCCATCTCTCAAGTCAGGGGGATAAATGTGATTTATTTTAAGGATTAAGTGTTGTATTATAATCTTTGTAAAGCACCCAGAGCTTGGCAGACATGTTCTATACCGGCAATACATACATCAGTATATGATTCATTCCTAAGGCTTGATACTTTACTCCACACCTTTTAGTTTCTTTTGGGATTTTCTAGCACCCGAATACCTCCTACTCAGGGATGAAGAAGTGCTGGTGGAGAGTTATGCTCTCGATGTCTCAAAATACAGTGGACCTGATTTTGATCCAATTTACACCAGTTTTAAGTGTCCCGGATTTACACTGCTTCTAAGTGAGATCAGAATCAGATCCAATATCTCATTGGAGGTTTGGTTGTTTTGGGAAATTCAGTCCCTGCATGTCCAAACAAATGAAACATGGTTTCGCAGCACCTGGATACCTCAGTGATGGGTGCATAACAAATACAGATAGGTCCATAAATAACACTGGGCTCCCTGCAGCAGGGTAAATTCTTTCCACAGAGGTGGGGTTCTCCTCCATCCCATACAAAACAACAAAGGGTTTATCCCCACAACTATGCAAATATCCCCAAATCTGCACAGATTTAGGTGGCATCGCTGGAGACCCTTCACTGTTCACAGAGATCCTGTATCTCCACACTGGCTCCTCCCCCTGGCAGCTCTGCCTTGGCTTCTTGGAGTCATCAGCCAAAAGTTGCCCTATTCAAACCCTTTTAAAGGAAGGTCCCAATGCAGAGGGTGTTCCAAAAGACGGTATGGACTTTCTTTAGCATTTTCTATGGGACCACACCGTAAATCTCCTACATGCCCCCCACCTGTCCCTACCACCCCAGATCTGAGTGCTCATCTTAAGCCTCTCAGTTACTGCTGAAAAGAAAATGAGGAATACTTGTAGCACCTTAAAGACTAACCAGTTTATTTCAGCAATAGCCCATGAAAGCTTATGCTGAAGTAAACTGGTTAGTCTCTAAGGTGCTACAAGTATTCCTCATTTTCTTTAGGGATACAGACTAACACAGCTGCTATTCTTAAATCAGTTACTGCTGGCACTTGCTCACAAGTTTCTATTTGTGGGGAAGCTGCATCCACAGCTCAGAGCAGGCCCTGTACTATTGCAGGAAGATACAGAAGAACCAGAGAAAGTGAACTGCAAAACTGTTGGGATTACTTTTTCCTCTTACATTAACTAATTAACTTTCTTCCTCATTAACATCTCTTCAAGGTGTATCAGCTTCCTAGCTCCAATGGCAGAGATGGTACAATAGCCCGGCACTGCAATCAGATGAGTTTGAATTCACCCTCGGAGGCCAACAGGGTGGAAGATTGGATTACCCGTATGTCACCAAGAGGGCACTGCTCTCCTGACCTCTCTTGAGCAACTCAACCTGAACTGGGGTTGGGAGCGGGAGGAGAGGAGTAAGGAAATTAGCATTATAAGAATCTTCCTAGGAGCTACAAGGTAAATCCACAATATTACAGCAAAAGGGACAAGAGCAATTTTTATGCAGCTGTTTAAAGTTAGGAGATCCCCATACTTGACCTACTCTCTCTTTCTTGTTTAAGTTAAAAACAAAACCAAAAAAGGGTGGAGGTAGGGAAAGAAAATAAATTAGTTCTAGCAGTTAGTCCAGCATCCAGGAGCAACCCTACAATAACAAACCAGTGCATGCCCCCCAGCACTCAGAAGAACCAGTACATGTAGCCCAGCAATACCACAATAACAAATTTCCAGTGGTGAAACTTTGAGTCAGTCCTGATTTTATTCAAACTAATTTGCCTATCATCTGTTATATTAACTTCTAATTTTGAATGAGTACTATTGCCTCTATTTATTGGTGGTTTTGTACATGTCCACTACACTCCCCATCCACCAGACACTTGATACTGTATCTATTAATCTTAACCCACTACATTCTTAAACCACCATGGTTATATGGAGGAAGATGCACTGTTCAGCACAGATGAATACTTAAAAGCTTTGAGAAAATAAAAATGCATTCAACTTTTCTCTCTGGTGGTACAGCTACAATAGGCAATCAAAGAAACTGACACTCTCCCATGGCTCTGGACTGCCTGAAGGATTTTTTTATTTTTATACAGAGACTGACTAAAAGGATCTCAAACACCAGCTGCACTGTTTTTGGTTACTTTGCATTGGTTTAATGATGAGCTGTGAACACTGCATAAAGCTCAGAAGGCGGCAGTTTTTCAGTCATATCAGGGTAGAGGGAGGAAATATTTTTCACCCCACGGATTTCATGATCAAACCCAATGTTTTTAGATTGCAAATATAAAATCAATAGGAGCCATTTACAAATCTGACACTCCTTTTAGAATCCTGTTGAGGAAACTCTATTCCCATCTCTTTATACAAGAGTCTCTCTCTTTCTCTCTTCCATAACTTCTGTCTCTCTCTACATGATAGAAGTAACTCAGGTTGTAATGAATAGCAGTTAGTTGAATCTAGTGGCAGGATGATGAATCCACTGTATAGTTTCTAAAGCTACACCAAAGGAATTAAAATTCTGTCTCAAATTCTAAGTGATCCTTTTAATTTACCTTTCTGGCCATTCAGTAACACATTTAATTTTTCATGCTATATCCATAAAGTGGCTATTTTTCTCATCCAACTATGTGAAATGGGAAAATCCCAATGCTCCTGAGGAAACACATCTGATCATCATCCACAAGGATGCTTCTTTTGCTCAAAACAAGGATGATTTCCAAGCAAAAGACATTTTCATTCAAAATGAGCTTATTTTTGAATAAAAATAAAATGAAAATACAGTAGTATTTAAAAAGAATTGGAGCATTTTGGAACATTCCAGATCAAACCTATGGTTTTCCAACTTTTCAAATTTCAGATGGAATTTTTCACATCTCTCCAATATTCGAAGTTCTGAGGCAAGGAACCATGTGATGTTAATAACCTCCTGCTTCGGAGCCTCCCTTTACCCCCGGTGGGGAGTACCTGCAGGTGTTTGTTTTCTTTCTAGGCCCTGCGTACTGTTGAAACTGGAATTCCAGCGCCATTGCCCCCATCAGTCTGGAAAAGGATTTTGTTTTCTGAGAGCTGTGTTGTTATCTCTGTGTTACAAAAAGAATGGGGGGGGGGGGCGGGCTGAGCTATATGATTTGATTGATATGGTTCTAAGAAAAAAATAATCCCCACCCACACTGCTCAAATAACGCATAATAGAAACCTGCTAGCAACGCATAAAGTGTGGCAGCACTTCTAAAGCGCCTTTCATCTGACTATCTGAAAGCATTTTATAAAAGAGAAGTACCATTATCACCATTTTACAGTGTGCGATTAGGACGAACATTTTCTAGAGCATCCTCTGATTTTGGGTGCCTGGATTTCTGAGGGCCCAATTTGCGACACCTTGGGCCCAATCTTCAGAAGTGCTGAGCACCCATAGCTTCCAATGACTTCAGCTGGTGTTGTGGGGGCTCAACAACTCAGAAATTAGACCCAAAGCTTCTGAAGCTGAGCAACCAATAACGAGTCACCCAAAAGTCAGAGGCCACTCTGAAAAGTTTGGCTTTTGTCACTTGCCCAAGGGTTCATAGCGAGACAGAAGCAGAGCCAGAAATAGCTCCTAGAACTCCCTACTCCGTTCAGTGCTCTGTCTACAGCATCATAGCACAGTAAGGGCCCCATTCTCCAAACTCAATGTCCAGAGTCTGACGAAACTGAAAGAAGCTGACAAAACTTTGTCAGGCAATGCTTTCATGCAGCAGCCGCCAGGCCAGCTAGAAATTTAGACTCTTCTAATCCTAATGGTGTCCCCTAGCTTGATTCCTTGAACAGCAGCTCTACCACACCTCCTCTTCTCCCTTTTCTTCCTCCCCCTCCTCCCTCCAAGGTTTTTGCATTTGCTCAAAGTTCCAAGGGTTGCAGAGCCAGAAGAACCATGGCTTTTAAGAACCATACTAAATCAGTCCTGCTGCCACTGTTGCAGTATGGAGCATTGTTTCAATTGTGTGGTTGCACCACCACTGAAATTTGACCCAGATGTCCGTCTGTGCAGTGAGTGTTGCAACCTGGCACATGGTGGAGCACAGGGGAATCTGCCAAGAACTCAATTCCTGGCAGCAGCTACTCATGTACTGCGTGGGTAAAAGAGAGGGGAGACTCCTCAGCTGAGGGAGATCTGGGGTTCGGGGGAGGGGGGGGGAGGGGATGAGCGGGAACCGGAAAGGAATCCCTGCTGCAGGGTAGGGGAGAGACCAGAATTTGCCCACCCACCCCAAGAAATCTTCCCCATTACAATCCGTCTCCACAGTCAAGAAGGAAACCAAACTAAACCAATCCCTCCACACCAAACATTGATCAAGCTTCATAAAATTCAAAGCAAGAATAATTTTCCATTTATAAATGAAACAGCAATGTGTAAAAGGAAGCTCTGCCCTAATAGGAGAGGGTAGGGAGGGTAGCACACACGCTTTAAACGAAGGACATAAGAAAGCTGGATTCATGAATAAATGTGGGCTTCTTTCCTTGAGAACACACAATGTCTTCTCAAAACTGATCTTACTGATTCAGTGTTTCACATGTAAATAATTTACCATGCTAAAATGTCAAGAACAGCAGGTCTGCAGGGAAGAAGAGACAGCCAGGGTCAGTAGATAAGGGAAAATTGAGAATGATATGGGGCAATGTAAATCCATGGTATTAGCGTACGTACACACACACACACTTATATATCAATATTAGTGAAAAGGAGATTAAAGTCCTGCTCCAAAACCAGCATATGAAGGAAGAGACATAGCTGTTTTCAGCATGTCTTCTTGAGTTCATGGGAGTGCTACACAGAATGGCCTTTTTGGACTGAAACTTAGCTTTTCCAATTAGATGTATGGTGCCTAGATGTTGTGGAGATGGGTGCGTGAGGGAGAGAGAGGGGCAGTGGAAATTATTTTCAAATATTGCTTTTCATTCTCCCACCCTCTGCTCCCCCACACCAGTCTGTGACAGAGAAAGCCCAGCCTTTCCCCTCTCATTAGCAGGTAGGTGAACAGCTGATTTTTCTCTCTCACATTAGTGTATATTTCCATATCAGTTGTAAGGGAGCATTAAGTCCCTACTTATTGAGCATGTGACACTTTCCTGCACCTCAGCAACTACAACTATGGAGTCTGCTTCCCCATCTAGTGTGTGTGGAGGAGGGAGTGGGAGCAGAGGAGAATCAAAGGTCTTTCCATTCCAATTCCATTGCGTTCTAGGGAAAGACCTTCTGAGAAGAATAGGGAGTTCTTGAGAAAGGGGTGGGGGGAGGGAGTCTCCCAGTAACAGTGATATTATATTTTCCCGACACTGATGTTGAAATCAAAAGATCAGAAATAAGCAGCCGCCTACTTGAGACAAACATGTCCTTTCCAATATATACTTCCCTGTAGACAGATGATGATAGTTAAAACAGTATATTTACTCCCCACAGCTGTTAAATTCACTGCATGGGTTTAGAGGCATTTCCCACTATATGTATAGGAGGGTTCCAAATTTTGTGGTATCGTATCAGAGCATGATAAATTGTTAATGCTGCTCACTCTACTGGACATGTAAGCGTTGTCCAGCAGTGTGAAGAGGACTCAGATATCCTGGCTGTTTTTCCTGACTCTACCTAACTCATGGAGGGCTGGTCTACACTAGAAGTGCTACATTGGTGCAGCTGCATCACTGTAGTGCCTCTGGTGAAGACGCTTTATGCCAATGGGAGAGAGCTCTCTCATTGGCATAATAAAACCACCATGAACAGTGGTAGTTATGTTGCCAGGAGCAGCTCTCACGCCGACATAGTGCTGGCCACACCTGCGCTTAGGTCGATGTAACTTACGTTCCTCAGGGAGTGGCTTATTCACACCCCGAGCAACACAACTTATTCCAATGTAAGTGACAGCATGTATAAGCCCTGAGTGACCTTAGGCAACTAAATTTCACTCTCATTGCCTCAGTTTACTTGACTATTAAGAGAAGACAGTGATACTTATTGAACTCACAGGCTTCATTAGTGAACATTGTAAATGTTTATAAAGCACTTTGAGATCCTTAAATGAAATGCAATGGATTACAGAGATACATTATAGCATGTTGAGTAACTATCACAGAAAGGGACACAGTAATACCAGGATACAAAATATATCCGAAGGACAGAACAGGTCCTGCTTTGGGGGAGTGGCACTATATGTGAAAGAAAGCATAGAATCAAATGAAGTAAAAATCTGTACCACACAATCTCTATGGATAGTAATTCCATGCTCTAATAATAAGAATCTAGCAGTAGGGATATATTACAGACCACCTGACCTGGATGGTGATAGCGACTGTGAAATGCTCAGAGAGCTTAGAGAGGCTAAAAAAAATTAAAAGCTCAATAATAATGGGGGATTTCAACCGTCCCCATACTGACAGGGTACACGTCACCTCAGGACGGGATGCAGAGATAAAGTTTCTTGACACCTTAAATGACTTCTTCTTGGGGCAGCTCGTTCAGGAACTCACAAGAGGAAAGGCAATTCTTGATTTAGTCCTACGTGGAGCGCAGGATCTGGTCCAAGAGGTGAATATAGCTGGAATGCTTGTTAAATTTAATTATATTATGGTCATTATTACCATCCCTATGGCGGGGAAAACACCGCCGCAGCCCAACTCTGTAGCATTTCATTTCAGAAAGGGGATTACACAAAAATGAGGAAGTTAGTTAAACAGAAATTAAAAGGTACTGTGCCAAAAGTTGCATCTGAAGAAATGGGGTTTTTTTTACCCACAAAAGCTTATGCCCAAATAAATCTGTCAGTCTTCGAGGTGCTAAAGGAGCAGTCAAGGACAATAAGGCCATTGCGGAGAAAATAAATGAAGTCTCTGCACCGGTCTTCACGCCTGAGGATGTGAAGGAGATTTCCAAAGCTGAGCCATTCTTTTTAGCTGACAAATCTGAGGAACTGTCCCAGATTGAGGTGTCATTAGTTTATCAATTTGTTCCAAACCCTCCTCTAAACAGTAATAAGTCACCAGGACTAGATAGTTCTAGACCAGACCCAAGAGTTCTGAAGGAACTCAAATGTGAAATTGCAGGACTACTAACTGTAGTTTGTAACCTATCATTTAAATCAGCTTCTGTACCAAATAACTGCAGGATAGCTAATGTGATGCCAATTTTTAAAAAGGGCTCCGAGGTGATCCCACCTAGTAAGCCTGACTTCAGTACCAGACAAACTGGTGGAAACTATAGCAAAGAACAAAATTTTCAGACACATAGATGAACTAATTTGTTGGGGAAGAGTCAACATGGTTTTTGTAAAAGGAAATCATGCCTCACCAGAATTCTTTGAAGGGGTCAACAATAGGTGGACAAGGGGGATACAGCGGATATAGCGTATAGCATAAGTTCTCTCATGGATTGGTAACTGGTTAAAAGATAGAAAACAAATGGTAGGAATAAATAGTTTTCAGAATGGAGAGAGGTAAATAGTGGTGTCCCCCAGGGGTAAATGGTTAGGGGTATGGAATGACTGCTGTATGAGGAGAGATTAATTAAGACTGGGACTTTTCAGCTTGGAAAAGAGATGACTAAGTGGGGATATGATAAAATCATGACTTGTGTGGAGAAAGTTATAAGGAAGTGTTATTTATCCTTTCTTGTACCACAAGAAGTAGAGGGTCACCAAATGAAATTAATAGGCAGCAGGTTTAAAATAAACAAAGGAAGCATTTTTTTCACACAATGCACAGTCAACCTGTGGAACTCCTTGCCAGAGGAGTTGAGAAGGCCAGGACTATAATAGGGTTCAAAAAAAGAACTCTCTCAGTTCATGGAGGAAGGGGACTATCAGTGGCTATTAGCCAGGATGGGCAGGAATGATGTCCCTAGAAGCTGGGAATGGGTGACAGGGGATGGATCATTTGATGATCACCTATTCTGTTCATTCCCCCTGGGGAACCTGGTATTGGCCACTGTCGGAAGACACTTTCATACATGTAATCGTCTATCTCAGTGTTTCTCAAAGTTTTCTTCTGCTTTCCTGCGTCCTCTAGCGGCCTGGGGGTATGTCCATCGAAATGCCGCTGAATAGAACGCTTCCGCTTTCGGCGGCATTTTGGTGGTACACAAATAGAACGCTTCCGACTTCGGCGGTGTCCCGGTGCCGATCCCGTGGCGGCACTGGACCACTGCCGCTCACTATGGGAGGTCTCGCACACCCTACTTTGAAGACCACTGGTCTATCTTGTATAGAAGATGTTATACTTTTCTGAGTACTTTCAGTGTGATTGACTTATGAAAAGGCAAACAACGAAGCAAAAAAAAAAAAACAAGTGAAATTTCCATTTGAGAACACAGCATGTCTCCTCTATAACATTCTGTATCAGTGCTGCCTCACAAATATAGTCACTATAGACACTTAAAAATGCAGTCCATAGAACTCAAACTTGTTCCGGTTGCCAGCAACACACGCCACAGAACAGTTAATAGACTACAACCCAATTATAAAAATGTGCATATTATTCAAATATCTACTTAATGTGTTTATTATGGCAACACCCAGGCACTTGTATGCATTAGTATCACCAATAATATTTAAAATGATAGAGGGAGCCAGTCTTGCAAACACTGGAACATATGTGTAAATTTACTCACATGAGCAGGTCCACTGAAGTCTCTGGGATAATTCACATAAGAAAAGTTACATGCATGCATAAGTGTTTGTAGTATGAACTGAGGCCAATTCAGAAGGTGTCATGTACACACAGCATACGCTGCATGGATAACATGTTACACAACATGAATGACAAATGAACGGGGAATATACATTTTCTCCCTAGGCTTAGAATCTTTTTGAAAGGCTGGCAGGCTTTGTACACACTGTACATTCTTCAGAAGAGAATTGCGGGCTGGGAGAACATTCCTTGTACTTCTCAACTGTTGCAATAATTTGCCACCTGTGCAGCCGTTCTGTAAACCTACAGGAAGTAAAAACTCCAGCACTTCTCCTGGTTGCCAAAGAAAGCTGACTACAGCACTGACCACTGCCCCGCCCCAACCCAACCCACCCACCCACCCCCATCCATACAACACAATGCTGCATTGACCACTTATATATGAGCTTGAATGCATAGGATTAAACAGCGATCAGACATTGGGAACTCTATCTAAATAGGCAAAACCAACACACCACACATTTGCTCAGCTCCACAGGTTTCTGCTCTACACTGCAATTGCTACCAAGATGAAGGAGGACAGGATTACAAAACAGCTGTCCCGCAGCACAGTTAAAAAACAGCTCTGTCTTGTTGTATAAAAGGGACAGAATAATGTTTTAGCTGAGTTCCTGAATCATGCTAAAACCCTGAAAAGTGAGGACCAATTCTAGTTTGAATAAACTAGGCTGCAGTTACAAAAGTCACGTTCAGAAGTGGGAATACAGACCTGTCCTAGTGTGTTTCACAAAACCTACATGTGGAGGCAAACCTAACCTGATAGCATCTCTTTAAATATCTTCTGTTGTGTTACCCTAATTCTTCTATCCACCAAACCCCTCCCCGAGACACTACTATGAAGAAGTAGAGATCGGAACTTCTTGAAGCACCCAGAGCACAAGTCTGAATTCATTTTCTATAAATTTCGATGGATGCAGAAGCCTCTGTGCCTGTGTGCTGGGAATGCTGTCTGCAATTCCAGAACTGTCCCAGGCAATCTCTGCTCCCCACCATTACTGACGCAGTTTGTGATTTACTGTTACAGTGTTGTCATCTGATTTTTCCAAATACATCCCCTTCTAAACCAGAGTGCACAGGGAATGGGAAATCATCTCTGCTTAATGCTTTGCAGCCCAGACTATCACAGAAATGAGCATTGCTGCTACAATGCTAGAATGTTTCACTTGAAATGGCCAGAGTTCAATCATTTTGATCAATGTGTGTATGTGTGTATGTGTACGAACACATGCACACCCCTCCTTCTCTGCAGTGGCTCCCTATTGTAATTCAGCCTGCATTTCAGCACATACCATGCCTGGCTAAAGCCACCTATTCCAGATTTCTCTGTCTAATCATTGGCAAGGACAAAGCTATTAGAAACTAAACTGAATAACTGGCTATTTAATTTCATGGCCAAAGGTTGTCAGGACAGTGAAGAGAAATCTGCCAACTATTTCCCTTCCATACAAATCTAGGCACTTTTATCTTTGACATGGGGAGCTATGGGGCAAACCCAGAAGGGTTCCTTTTCCTCTCTGCCCCCCCCCCCACCCCAAAATCCTTAGTGAGCAAATTTTCTCCCAGATAATTCTGACGATCAGGCCTTTCAACTGAAATCATTCTTTATTAAAATAAACACACCATCCCCTGATAAATATCATAGCCGAGCATGCAGAGACTGCTCCTGCCTCTGGGACCTGATTAGAGGAGGTAGCCCAGGAAAGAGCAAAAGTGATGGATAAGGAAATCCTACCCATCCCTGGGTAGAGAGGGAGATGACTCCCTCTTCTCATCGTCATGGGGATCTTTGCTAAAGGAAAGCTGCAGTGATGACTTTTATTACCGTAATTTGCTGGGTACATGCATATAAACATTGGAGCAGTATTAACTCAGGCTCTGTGCCTGCAAATGTCTCACTGAGGGGATGTTTAAGGCAGAAGGGGAGTGTTGCTTGGCCAGTGATAGCTTGGATCTTAGTGACCAAGAAAGTAAAGGACAATAATTCACTTCCCTGGAGCCCTTGTAAGGATGGGAGGCAGGACTTCTTACCCCAACCCTCAGACCCCTAACCCTTCTGTTCAGAGGTAACAGCTTTTTTAAAAACAAACAAACAAACAAACAAAAACCCTGAACAGCAATGGCTTCTTCTTCGCATGTAGTTGTAGTGGAGAGTAGCCTTTTCCTATTGCATTAAAATTGTCTTTGAAAGAAAAGCTAGTTAACAGCAGTTGTGTCTGGCTAAACTCCAGGATGGGGGAAAGGGCTGAAAGGGCAGGAAACCTGAAAGAAGGGGGGGGGGGGGGTGTTGATGATGTGAATTAACAGATTTTAAAAAAAGTCAGGAAGTACAAACCTAGAATGGGCAATGCTTAATATCCCCAAAGGTGGGCAGGAGTGATGACTGAGTACCACAGTGTCCTCCTCTGGATGATACAAAACAGGTTTCATGGTTGCCTACAAGAGGGGCTGATACAGGGAACTGGAGTGAGTGGGTTTCTGCTTACAAATATTAGACTAAAAGCAGTGACTTCTTTGCTACTTTACTCTAGATTTTCATGTGATTTTCTAAGCATAACTTTTTGTTCATTTGCTTGCCCTGAAATAACCTTTTTTTTTCCTGACTGATAATCCCATCCCCAGGCTGATTATCATAGGACCTGAGTCTGAACAGCAGCAATATATAAGATTATATATAGGTATGTATATATAAAATGCTCTCTTTTCCAACTTTCCTAACAGAGATAAATTGGACAAAATATGAATATGGTTCTTTCTGGGGCATGAATTCATGAGGGACAGAGTTCACAATGCTGGTGCCTTCCGCAGCATGAGCCTGATAGAAGAGGTGAGGAATTCTCCTCATGGGGGCTTACATTGTTTTATATAAAGCTATTCCAGGGATTGTTCACCACAACTTAATGTACTATGGCAGGGGTGACCAACCTGTGGCTCCAGAGCCACCTACAGCTCCTCAGAGGTTAATATGCGGCTCCTTGCATGGGCAACAGTTCCAAGGCTGGAGCTACAGGCGCCATCTTTCCAATGTGCCACAGCTGGGATCTAAAACTCAAGTCACCACGACGGCCACATGAGGACTGGTACATTGACCCAAGGGCCGCATCACTGACACCTTTTTCATATAAAGGTACAAAAGCCCCCCCCCCATTGCCCCCGGCCTTGTTCCCACTCCACCCTTACCCTTTCCATGACGCCCCTTCCCCCGAGTCTGCTGTGCCCTTGCTACCCCACTCACCCCTGAGCCTCCTGTACACCACTAAACAGCTGATCGCGGTGGGCGGGAGGCTCAGAGATGGAGGATTAGATGCTAATCAGCAGTGATGCTGGTGGGTGGGAGACACTGGGGGCAGGGGTGGGAGTTGAGTGTGGGCTGCTAATGTGTTTCTGTGGCTCTTTGGCAATGCACATTGGTAAATTCTAGCTCCTTCTCAGGCACAGGTTGGTCACTCCTGTACTATGGCAACAAATAATGTGTCCAGATAGATTTGATAAAACTCTTTATAGCTGAAAGCCCTATTTATAGTGCTAGTTTATTAAGCCGCATAAGACCTCAGTGAAGCAGGTATTATTATTATTGTACCCATTTTACAGATGAAGATTTTGAGGTACAGAGAGGCTGGATGGCTTGACTAGGATCACACAGCAAGTCAATCAGACTCAGGAAGAGAACCCAAGACTCCTAATCTGCTGAGTTAAACATTAGGATGCATTCCTTCCTCACAGCTCTGCAACACTAAACACCACTTTATTGTCCCATATTTAGACATAAGCCACAGCATCCAGCACCACACGTCCACAAATAACAAACCTGTTTGCATAGCCCAATGATGACGTGAGCAACCTGTAACAGTTATTGGGGTACCCAGGACCGTGAGTCACCTGTCAGCCACTCAAGCACTCTCCTCCAGGCTACGCCAGCCCTCTCTTTACCTGGCAGGTTAACAAGAGGTGCACCTCAGTCCCCTTGAAGAATTTCCCTGTGATATCAAAGCCCTTACACTGGCTACTCACAGAAATCCCAGATCCTCTGTTCCCAAAGGAACAGGGGACCCCACTTGTACCTTAAATCGCCATCCCAGTACTTTTGATCACTTATAAATGAAACACAATATGGTTTATTAAGAAAAAAATAGAGATTCCCCTACAAATAAGAGAGTGGTGGAAACAAAGAGCTGCAATATAAAACAAAGTCATAACATGCAAATGGAGGTCTACACTTATTAATAGTTATCTTTCCTATCTAACAAGTAGGTATTCCCCCCCTTCCCCCCCCCCCCCCCCCACACACACACAAAGTTCAGTCCATTGCAAAGCTGGCTGGTTCCCCAGAAACCAGCCAGGATTCAATCTTTCATGAAACACCCATACTCAACATATCAGCTAAGCCAAAGAGGAGGAGAAAGATCTGAGCATATTGGTTGATCACAGGTTGACTATAAGCTGCCAACATGATGTGGCCATGAAAAGACTAATGTAGTCCTAGAATGCATCAGGCAAGGTAATTCCAAGAGATAGGAAAGTGTTATTGTCATTATACAATGCACTGGTGAGACCTCATTTAGAATACTCTATGTGATTCTGGTCTCCCATGTTTAAGAAAGATGAATTCAAACTGAAACAGGTGCAGAAGAGGGCTACTACCCTGTTTCCCCGAAAGTAAGACATCCCCCGAAAATAAGACATACTTCCAGTTTTGCCTCTCGCTGTAATATAATGTAATGTAATTTTGGGAGCAAAAATTAATATAAGACACTGTCTTATTTTCGGGGAAACACGGTAGGATGATCACAGGAATGGAAAACCTAATCAAACAAAGGCTGAGGGGAGAGATGATTGCTGTCTATAAATAGTTCAGAGGAATAAATACCAGGGAGGGAGAGGAGTTATTTAGCTAGGTGCCAATGCTTACACAAGAACAAATGGTTATAAACTGGCCATCAACAAGTTTAGGCTTGAAAATTAGAGGAATGTTTCTAGCCATCAGAGGAGTGAAGTTCTGGAACAGCCTTCCCAGGGAACTGTGGGGACAAAAAACCTAAATGACTTTAAGACTGAACTTGGTAAATTTATGGAGGGGATAGTATAATGAAACTGTCTACAATTGTATGTAGCCAATCTGTGACTGCTAGTAGCAAATATTCCAAATGGCCAGTGATGGGAAACAAGATGGGAATGGCTTTAAGTTATTAGAGAATTCTGTTCCAGAATCTGGCTGTTAGCTGGACCTTGAGCATTTTGGCAAGACCTGTCTGTCATATTTGGAGTCATAAAGGAATTTTCCCCCGGGTCAGATTGACAGAGACCTTGGGGATTTTTCCCCTTCCTCTGCAGCATGGTATGGCTCACTTGGAGCTTTAAACTAATATAAATGGTGGATTCTATGTACGGTAACTTGAAGTCTTTAAATCATGACTTGAGAACTTCAGTAACTTAGCCAGAGTATGGGGTCTATTACAGGAGTGGGTGGGCAAGGTTCTATGGCCTGCGAAGTGCAGGAGGACAGACTAGATGCTCATGACGGTACCTTCTGGCCTTAAAGTCTATGAATCTATGTCTCCTCAGTGAATGGATACAGAGTGCCTTTCTCCACACTGTGATATACCAAATCAATCACTTGTCCTTATTCCCAGACAGAGTGATTGATCCCACACCTGTTATAATGTTCCCTTTTTACCTCCGACTTGTTTTGATTGTTTACATTTGTCTCTGACAGTTTTCCATTGACTGTTTAGAGCAGCGACAAAGGCAGACAATTAAGCCTTGCATCACCAGCTAACCAAGAAGGGGTGACAACGCCCTCCCGCTTGAATGGGCAATCACCAAGACACAAAATTTCCTGTGACTAACTTTTCCTCCAAGTCCATAAGGCATAATTTTCAACATACAGTACACTCTCGATTATCCAGGATTGGGTTAACCAGGATGTGGATTAACCAGGATGTCAAAAAAAAATATGCGCAACTCCCAGGGCCAGCTCTGGCTTTGTTGCTGCCCCAAGCACACCAAAAAAAAAAAAAACCCCACCAGGATGCAGGGCAGCCAGTGAACCAACATCCCCTCTCCCCGGCTCAGGGTGGTTGGTGAACCAACCCTTCCCCTCCTCCCCCCCCCCCATATTTCCAATGGATGGTGATTATCCGGGATTTTATTAACCAGGATTAATTTTTTCCCTATCATCCTGGATAATCGAGAGTCTACTGTAGTTACATTATTCCTTAAGTATTACCCATACACACATGATTATGAGTATTAATACATTCCAAGCTTTCAGTAGAGGCCACACATGCTACCCTTTATGGATCAATACCATTAAAGTAGCATATTAAGCATAGTGAGTTTGTCAGGTCCGAGACAGGGGTTACTTGTAAAGAACAGTGAAACTTTTGCCGCTTGATACCAATGGATCTCTGTGTCATACAACCCTTCACTAGCATCTTCACTTTTTGCTCACACCAGTGCCATTAGCAGGTCAGCTTTACACATAGTATCCTGATGAGGGAATTGAAAGGACTTTTAGCACAGGCAAAAAACTGCAGTGGGAGATGGAGGTGGGAGATGTCTCAGGGGCTTGCTCTCTTCTCGGATGGATGCAATGGCCTCCCACAGCCTTTCGAGTAATTTGTTAATGAAGAAGTTTCACCTGTGCCAATCCCAAGTAAATCCTAGACTGGACACTCCTGCCTTGCTCAGTGGACCCTTGTTGCTGCTCTATCCTCACCTTCAGGGGCTGGTCTCACAGCACCCCAGCCAGGAGGACGGATCAGGCCCTTCCCAAGGCAGAAAGGAGTCATGGGCTCCTACAAAAGATTGCCTTTCACTGAGTTCCCTGCCTGACGCTGCTGAAGTAGCCACGTTTTATGCAGGCTCAAAGATGTCCCTCTGGCTTCCTTTGCTTGTTCACTACTGACGTTAATCGATGAATAACATCGCTGCCTCACCGCGTGAGGACAGGATGTACTGCTCCCACTGGCAACTTGTCGCAAGCAAAATCAGGAAGCTTTGCTTTGTTTAGTGGAAACTCCATCTCCAAATAACCCAGCACATCACTGTGGTGCCCTCTAGTGAGACAATCATTGTCTTACATTTATTCTAAGCAACACCATCCACCTCAAGGGACCCGGACATAATGTACCAAGGACAAGACAAGCCGTAGGAGCCAGGGAAAGGAACTCTGCACCAGACTGACTAATCCTGGCGACAGTCAGGCTTGTCCAGCTGGATCCCAGGAAAGCCATTTACATTGTTCCTCAGCCCTGGATCCATGACTCTCTTTCACTCACACACGGACCACAGGTGTTCCAGCTGCTTGGGGCCAGAAGTACCCTCACAGAGTGGCCTGTACTCAGGAAACACCTGGGTTAGGCAGGAGCTGTTAGGAACCCCCATCCCCAAAACTTAGTTGGGTGGGGGAAAATTTGAGGAAGTCAAAGAGCCCTTCGTCCTTTCCAATCACTGCCCATTATCTAGTTCAGCCAGATCCTTTCTTGGGATCTGTCCAGAAACGTTGGGAAGATGATGCCTTGCCACACAGTCATTCCTCCATCCTCCATTGTAATATGTGTCAGATAACATGGGGAGGCCAGGTCTCAAACTCCAGGCAGAACTGGGTGGCTGCAGAGAAACGCAGCAGTGCCGAAGAACGAGGCCTCCCACTTCAGGATGCCACTAGTGTTCTGTTGGAGCAGAGCCCAGCCAGGTCACAGGGCTGTGCCTGGAGTCTACTCCCACTGCGCGAGGGACTCAGAATTTGTTCCATACACCGAGATCATTTCAACAACCACAACAATCAGTCAATTCTTGGAAGGAATACTTTTTAATAATACTCAGTAACACTGCTCAGCAGTGTGGGACAGGGAGTGAAAAAGAACATTCTGCCCAAATGAAAATGTAGGGAGAATTTAGGAAGGCAGACTGTAAGATCTCCAAACTGAAATTTGTCCCGGAGTTGGACCCCAAGATTCACATCCGATTCCCTACCCTTCTTGCAAAGAACATCATGGTTTCCTTGAATGATCATGAGTGGCAATAACTTGGGTTTTTCCTGACCTGAGAGTTGATGCCTCTAACAGCAAAGAACCTTTTAGAGGCAGAAGTGAACTTTTACATGCGCCAGCCTGGCTGGATAATGTACAACACTGAGATCCAGTGATCTGAAATCAACTCCACGAGTGAAGTGAAAAGATTATTGGAGGAAACAAACCAAAGAAAATCCACACAAATCCCACAACACTAAACTAAAGTCACATACTCATATATGCATGTGTCCAAATGAACATATAGTGCAGGTATGGCAATATTCATTAGTAGAAATAGGCAGTCTTTTGATACTTAAAAACAAAGTATGCTTTATTACCGCCATATGTAGTGAACATGGTGGTGTATATTATAGTGCATTGCCTTACAGATGGTATAACCTTAACCTATGCCTGTGGAACTCACTACAGCGGGATATTAGGGTAAACAGCTTAGTAACTTTTAAAAAGGAGGCTAAGTTTATATGAATAAGGACAGTGCCTGCAGTTATAGGAGCTGGAAAAAAATTACAAGGGATCTCAAAGCACAAGCTGATTGCTAGTGGCAGTCGGAAATGGATTGCTAGTGGTGGTCAGGAAGAAATGTCATCCCATGGGATAAATTTGCATGATTAAATGTCTCGGGGGGAGTTTTGCACTCAGTTTGAAACACCCAGCATTGGCCAATGTCAGAGACAAGATGATTAAATGGATCGCTTTTCTGCTCAGGTAGGACAGTTCTCATGTGTCACAGATTCTCCATTTGTAATACAGAACGTTGTAGACTATGCAATATGCTGCAATGCACTCCCTTTCCAATGTACATCTTAGTGCCTATAAACACTGGGGTTTTTTTCCTCCTCAGAGCTGCCAGATGGCGTGGGACAGCTTATGCTGCTTCTCAGCGCTGCTGAATTTTAATCAGGTGAAAAGGACAATGCATTGCACGCAGAAATTTTGCCCCCCCTTTCAACACCTGCTGCAACACACAGAAAAACCTGGATGCGGGGCTACTCCCCTACAGTGTATTTGGGATGAGGGTATCATTGTAAGAAACATACTCGTCTAGCCATCCCATTTTTGAGATAGGAATATATCACTAAGTCAAATTCATCCCTACTGTAACTATAGAAATCAAAGTAGCTATGACAGAAATGAATTTGCTTCCCCCTGAATTTGCTCCCTAGTTTTGCTGTAGCTTTAGGAAAGTACTTACATGAAAGAGATACAGTGGTGACCAGGTTCAGGAGAGACAAGGGTTCAACAGTGTTCAACAGTCATGACAACTGAGATATGCTAGTCACCAAGGTTGGTGCAATAGCAGCAAAGCAGAATTTAGGTTGGTCAGACAATCAAGTAGTCAGACTCACTAAGTGTGGGTATGTCTTGTACGGTAATGCAGGACTGACTCAGAACCATTCCCATTGCGATCCAGAGATAACAGGCTGTAGGTAACTCTTTACATATCTTGCATACAACATGGCCAAACAGCAGGATGAATAAATCATCCTGAAAGACAGCACAACATAGAAATGGATGACTCAGAAAAATATTGGTAGGTAGACAAGTATGATAAATGTTGGTGGTGGTTTTGGTCCAGTTCCCAGCAGACAAGTGTCCACATGAGCCCTGTTTACACATTCAGCAGAGAAGCCATTGGAATGAATGGCCCCACTGAACTTCCTCTTGCCACTAGGAGTAAGTGAACCAAATTCTGCAGCTATTTACACTAACGTAAATCAGGGCTGTCAATTAATTGTAGTTAACTCATGCGATTAACTAAAAAAAAAGTAACTGCAATTTTTAAAAAATAATTGATTAATTGCATGGTTAAACAATAGAATAACAATTGAAATTTATTAAATATTTTTGGATGTTTTTCTACATTTTCAAATATTTCTATTTCAAAGATTTCTATTATAGCACAGAATACAAATGTACAGTGCTCACTTTACATTATTATTTTTGATTACAAATATTTGCACTGTAAAAAGCAAAATAGCATTTTTCAATTCACCTCATACAAGTACTGTAGTACAATCTCTTTTTCATGAAAGTGTAACTTACAAATGTAGATTTTTTTTTTGTTCCATAACTGCACTAGAAAACAAAACAATGTAAAATTTTAGAACCTACAAGTCCACTCAGTCCTACTTCTCATTCAGTCAATCGCTAAGACAAATGAGTTTGTTTACATTTACTGGAGATACTGTTGACTGCTTATTTACAGGGTCACCTGAAAGTGAGAACAGGCATTTGCCTGGCACTTTTATAGCTGATGTTGCAAGATATTTACATGTCAGATATGCTAAACATTCATGTGCCCCTTCATGCTTCAGCCACCATTCAAGAGGACATGCTTCCATGATGATAATGCTCATTAAAATAAAAATGTGTTAATTAAATTTGTCACTGAACTCTTTGGGGGAAGACTTGTATGTCCCCTGTTTTGTTTTACCCATGTTCTCACACACATTTCATGTTATAGCAGTCTCGGATGATGACCCAGCACATATTTGTTTTAAGAACTTTCACAGCACATTTGACAAGATGCAAAGGTACTAATGTGAGGTTTTTAAGTATAGAAACAGCACTTAACCCAAGATTTAAAAATCTGAAATTCCTTCCAAAATCTGAGAGGGATGTGATGTGGAACATCCTTTCAGATGTCTTAAAAGAGCAACTCACCGATGCAGAAACTACAGAACCCAAACCACTAAAAAAGAAAAACAACCTTCTGCTGGTGGTATCTGACTCAGACGACGAAAATGAACATTCGATCCACTCTGCTTTGGATCGTTATCGTGCAGAACCCATTAGTAGCATGGACGCATGTGATCTGGAATGGTTTAAGCACGAAGGGACGTGAATCTTTAGCACATCTAGCATGTAAATATCTCGTGACACCAACTACAACAGTGCCATGTAAATGTTTGATCTCACTTTCAGGTGACACTGTAAACAAGAAGCGGGCAGCATTATCTCCTGCAAATTGTAACCAAACTTGTTTGTCTGAGCAACTGGCTGAAGTAGGACTGAGTGGACTTGTAGGCTCTAAAGTTTTACATTGTTTTATTTTTAAATGCAGCTTTTTTTGTACCTAATTATACATTTTTAAGTTTGACTTTCATGATAAAGAAATTGCACTACAGTACTTATATTAGGTGAACTGAAATATACTATTTCTTTCGCTTTTTACAGTGAAAATATTTGTAATCAAAAATATAAAGTGAGGACTGTACACTTTGTATCGTGTTGTAACTGATATCAATATATTTGAAAATGTAGAAAACATCCAAAAATATTTAAATAAATGATATTCTATGATTAACAATGCAATTAATCATATGATTAATTTTTAATCGCACAATTAATTTTTTTAATCACTTGACAGCCCTAATGTAAATCCAGAGTAACTCCATTCAAGTTAATAAATTTCCTCTGGATTTACATTAGGGCTCTTCAGAACAGAATTTGCTCATAAAACTGAACCTACAAAAACTAGTTTTGATTATTAGGGCTGCACTATTAGGTCTTGATGTAGACGGTACTATAGCAGTCTTCCACTATTGGAGACATATCTAGGAGGAAAACAGACTGTGTTGGTGCTGTTAGGAGGCAGGGGATTACCTCTTTTGAGTCACGGAGGAGTAAATCAGCAGGTTTTGTCAGAGAATTCTGGGACACGGTCAGGAAACAGGGAAACTAGATGGACATCCAGTGATCAAAGGGTCTGCATGTTCCATTTAAGGCCAGTGAAACAACAACAGATACTTCAAAGAGAGAGATTCTTTATCCCAAATATTTTAATGCATGGTCAAAAATAACCTCCACACTGCAATCCTGCTGCCCGCTTGTCACCTGTACTGCAGTTCAGCAGAGGGGGATTGCCGAGGCCACAGCCTCACCCGGTGGCCCAACACGGGTATTACACGCCGCCCTCCTAGTGGACTCGGGGGACCGTCCTGGGCGGTGACCGGTGAAGTTTCTGGCGTTGGCCGCTCTCAGCCCGGTTCACCACAGAGCTCGTCGCGTGTGGGGTACCTGGCGCGGCGGTAACGGGCTCTGCGGTCCCGCGGGTCGGGGACAGCGCGGGGCTGGAGCCGCACGAGCTTTCCCCGAAGCCCGCAGGGTGGAACGGACCCGCCCAGAGCCGGGCCCGGCCCCGCGGAAGGAAGGTGCCCGAGTGACTGCGGCACCCGGTCGGGGCCCCCTCGCCTCGCCTCACGGGGCTCTGCGGGAGCTACACGAGCGGGCGGCGCTTGGGCGCTGCCGTGACACGGGCCGGATAAATACCTGAGCCGGGTCTCCGGGAGCAGAACTCGGGCAGCTCCTGGGAGCTGAGCCCGGCTCGCGCACGCGGCCCTGCCCTTCCCCCCGCGGGCAGGGCCCGGGAGCCGACGAACCCTCCGCGCACATGGAGGCACAAAAAACGACAATTCCCAAAATGCACCGCCCAACCTGCCACCCCCCAAAAAACTTCCGGGCTAGCGCCGCGGTGCACTCTGGGAGTCGTAGTTTCTTTACTCCGAGCAATGGCTCCAGTCCTATAAGAGGCGCCCTGGGGGAGAACTTCTTTTCCCATAATGCAGCGGAACGGATTTACGCAGAATGTGGCGCGCCGTCGGCGACGGCAGCGGTGCCGGTGGCCTCGGGTGAGCTGGGAGCAGCGGCTGCGGGGTCCCGGCTGCGCCGGGTACCAGGTGTGGGGCATGTCGGAGAGCGGCGGCGCCGGCGGAGCTGCCCCAGGCGGGGGAGGAGGCGGGACTGGAGCTGGGGGAGCGGCGGGGCCTGGGGGCGCGGCTGCTGGGGCGGGACCCGGCGCCACCGACCCGGCCTCGCTGCCCCCCGGGGACGCGCAGCTCATCGCCCTCATCGTGGAGCAACTCAAGAGCCGCGGCCTCTTCGACGGCTTCCGCCGGGACTGCCTGGCCGATGTGGACACCAAGGTACCGCTGCAGGGGCCCGGCCCCACCAGCGCATCTCCCGGTTGCTTATCCGGCGAGAGGTCTCCCCAGGGGGGCACTTGGGCATTGGGCCTGGTTTCCCCACAACCCCGAGACCGCCTGGCCGACGGGGGCACCCGTGCCACGCTTCTCGGCTGGGTCCCCTCCTGGGCGTCCTCTGGCCCTTGCTCAGGCTCCGGCGGCTCTGCTGGGACTGCCTTACTAACGTGAGCAGCAGGATAGTAGGGACTTCTCCCTACCCAAGATCTCTACTTAATCTCGCGACTTGATTGCTCATCGGACATGAGTACAAGAGTCTGGGTATTTCCTGCCTTCCTCTCTCAAACAGCTATCCCCAAGTTCTGGTGTCTTGTCTGACCACTGTCTCCTGGTTTCCAGATTCCATGCTGAAGGGTTCTGCTTCAGCTACTCACTTTATTGTAGGTTAAAACTTTATTTTAGGGAGCCTGGGTCTGCCTCTAATTTGGTTACATTTGTGGGGGTGAGGGAACATGCATAGCACTAACCCAGGGCCCAGGCTTTCGTTGGCATTCTCATGTCTTGATGCTGCAGATGTGGTCCTCTGGCCCCCAGCTGCTGCAGCCAAGAAGAGTGACCCCAGTTATAAGTGAGTGGTTCATGGAGTCCGGAAGATACAGAAGAGAATATGGGACTTTTCAGTTTTCCATTATTGTACCATTGTCCCTCCTGTGAGGGCACAAGGATTCCCCCTCTTGTGTTCTGTTTCTGACCCCTGCATATGCCTTTCCAATTTCTGTGGCCAGGGTCTTTTTGAGAGACCATGGAAAGCACTATTGGCAGTTCAAAAAGTCAATATTCCGTAAGTCATTTCTAATGGTGGTTCAAGAGTAGGGGACACTACAGCTGCAGGGCTGGCCTTCACTTGGATGAAGCACAAAACTGCCACTGGTCAGGACTTCCATCAGTCTAAGCCCTCTTTGCAGGAATTGGGTGCATTCCCCACTGTTTTATTACTCTCACTGGATGATTGATAACTTTCTGCCTTCCTCAGCTTTGCCTGAGGCCTCAGTAGAATGTGGGCTTCCCCTTCCTTTCCTAAACCACTGCAGCATTTCTAAATAACTGTCTTGTTCCACTCTATAGGCACCTGCACTTTACCAGTGAGGGAAGTGACTCCTATGTGTGCATAGCTTGTAAAGTGCTACTTAAAATGAACAAATATCTTTCAGCCTTTGTAACCAACTATCTCGTTTTGCAAAGAAGTCACTTGTTTGGCAATTGCTACTATTCTTGCTGAAATGTTAAGTTGTAGTCTTCCTGATAAATATACTTGAGTCATCTGCCTAAAGTATCCTATTTAAGAACACAGATCCCCTTTTCTGCTTATTATAAAATGTGTACTAGAATTAATGTTCTTAAAGGGGGATAGAATTTAAAGCTGACAGAACAAGTACAGCAACAGTGCGAGTTTTCTTGAGCCAGAGGGACCAGCATTGGAGTGGGAAAGTCTTAAATAGAGGTGTTGATTTCCCATCTAATTCCACCGAGAGCATCAATATTGAGAACCTATCTGTTCCTGGTGTATCTGAAACCACCATGGTCTGCATTAGACTGTGGAACAGCCACCTATCCGATCAGAACAGCTTTGAGTTGCAACAGACCTAAACAGAATTTGAACTGGCCACCTACGTGGAATAGGCTCCTTAGCATATTGTCAAGGGTATCATTGCAATTTTTGATGCTGTCTCTTGTTATGGTGATTCTAGTCTTGCTATAAGACATTTGCCACCTTTTTGCCCTCTCCTTGCACCACACTAGTAATTGGCATTTCTCCTACATAGTAACATGACCACGTCCTATCTTCTGAGGAGAGGAACAGGAAAAGGTAGAATTACAGAGCATTTAACAGTCTTGTAGCACCTTATAGACTAACAAATCTGTTAGTCTGGATCTGCAAAAGCGACAAAGTCTTGTAGCACCTTATAGACTAACAGATTTGTTAGTCTATAAGGTGCTACAAGACTTTGTCGCTTTTGCAGATCCAGACTAACACGGCTACACCTCTGATACTAGAGCATTTAACAACCTCACCCTCACCTTCCCAGCTCTCCCGTTCCAGTGTTACTGCAAGCACATCTTTCTTTATACTAGTGTTAATTTTATTTGGTTAAAGTGTCTTGTAGGAACTTTGTGTTGGTTGGAAATCGTACAAGAAGCCTGTTTAAATACATTTCTTGCATGCAAAGGCAATTTGCATTCCATTCAGTGACTTGGAAGCAGACAGTTGCAAAACACATGACCAGCTATTGCAATTATAATATATTGATAGTACCATCTAGAAACTGCTCTTTGCAATCACCATTTTGTACTTTTGAGTAAAATAAACTTACATTTGTTCAGAAAAAATACAATAAAGGAGACCAACACCTTGAAAAGACAAACCTGGGAGCTTAAATTCATAACTTTGTTAGACACTAAAAATCATGTTCTTAATGAAGATTTATGGCTTATTGCCACAGTCTAATCTAGTAACTCCTCTTTTTTTGTCTTTTCACTGCAGTGGTGTTAACGGGCTGTTCCACCTTGAATGATCCTTTGCAATGAGTGGTTACTTATGCTAAACAATCTGTGCTACCTTGTATTTAGCTGCCAAGAGGTGTACTTTTCCCCAGATCTGAAGAAGCGCTCTGTGTAGCTTGAAAGCTTGTCTCTTTCTAATAGAAGTTGGTCCAATAAGAGATATTACCTCACCAACCTTGTGTCTCTATAAAGGAGAAAAGACAGCTAAACAAAACAGTAATAGACGACAAAAGATGTATTATGAAGCATTCTTGCAGGGAATTGTTTCAAGGTCTTTTAGCTAAGGTGGATTTTTTTTTAAAGCCAGCCTACCAAAATCTGAGGCAGAAAGTGGACAACTTTGTATCTACCCATCTGGACAAACAGGAGTGGAACCCAACAATGAACAAAAACCAGTTACGAAATGGTCTGAGACAGAGTGTGATTCAGTAAGTAAGCAGCATTCAGTAAATTGATAGGAATGTTTTTTGATAGATGAAAACTGTAATAGTCCCATACCATGGCCCTAACTGGCTAAGTGCATTTGGACAATTAAGGGTTGAATTCAACCTGCTTTGTCCTCTGTGCCCTCCCAGATTTCACTATAGTAGGTGAATGTTAACTCATATCACAGTGATGTTCCTTGAGAACAAATAGGCAGTTTCCCAGATTAGTGTAATACAGTCAACGTGTTGCATATGCTGTTGAAGTGTAGCATTCTCCATCGAAAGCATTGCATCAGACAGCTAATACCATGGTTGCTAGCTAAGCTGCATATGAGGTTTGGAACCAAACTGCTGCTTTGGAAACAGGCATCTACCACTTAAGCAAAAAAAGGATCTTTTATTAGATCTCAGAAGCTCATATTTCTGTGTTTTTTGCTAACCTCCAGCCACTAGGGGGCAGTAATAAAATTCAGGCTAGTCTGCTTCCATCCAGCAGATGGCACTGTTGGCACAAGTAGACAGGACATTAGAGCCATAGGACTCTTGGTGTGTGGGGGTGGGGGAAGTTGTTTGTTTGTTTGTAAATTCATTAACTACAAACACAATGGAGTGCTAGGCTCACTAACTCCTGCTGCTACTCCAGTTTACTCTGCAACTTGTGACACTGGCAAACTTGTTCAGTTTTATAAAAACATGTACACATAGTTTGGAAAAAGCTTTAACTTCGGAATTTCTCCTGAGACTCTGGTGTCTGAAACTGGTGCCTAAATAGCACCTCAGTGAAAATGGGGAGAAGGGGGTGGAAATAGATAGTAGGGCAGGGGAAAATCAGGGAAATGGAGATACAAGCTTTAAAGTTAAAAGAAAAATAACTAAATATAGAGCAGTAAGTGTCTTGTACTGAAATTCTAATTTTGCTTCATTCCAGTAGCAGAAACTACGGCTGTCCACTTCACATACAAATTGCTTGGACCAATCTGTGAGGATTGTTACTTGCCCTGATTATCCTGAGATCAGGATAGAAGTTTAATTAGATATACTGATTTTTGCATTTCACAGTATTGCTTGAAAAGGCTTGTGTGCAAAATACAGCAACAATATAGATGGAAGTGTGGCCCACAATCAGAAACTGACTAATGGATTATTAATACTAGAGTAAGCCTTTTCACTAGAGTAAAATGGCATTTGTACAGTGTTACACACCAAGGAACTTATGATTAAAACAAACTTTGCTCCCTTTTAAACAGTTAGGTGAACTATTGGTACAAGCAATGACTACATGAGGATTAAGGGTTTAGAGTACTCACTTAAATTACTATGAAGGCTGCAAGAATAAGATGTGTACGTGTGTACCCAACCCTCATTGGATATAAGTACACACATTCATCTAACTATATTAGACTTTATTTGATGTCCACATGACTCTAAAGCAGTGGATGTGGTCATGAACATTCACTGCCATGTTAGTCTGGCAGCTCATTTTCCAAATGCTAGGCAATGTCTCTTTTTTTCCCCTCCCCGGTCTCTTGCAGACATGACTTAAACCCATCAGACTGCCTGTGTCCAACAGTCCAAGATTCTGATGCAGCCACTGAAGCAATAATTCACTTCCGTTACCAGCCCTCAGTTCCAAAAAACTCTTTATATTTTGTGCTATGTGCATTATTTGTTTGTTTTTCTTACTAAAAGTACCTGCCTAGACCGATTGTTGCAAGGAGCAGGTGATGGTAATGATTGTGGGGTTAAGGCCTCTTCTCAATTTGGAGTGTAAAAAGCCCCCCCCCCCCCCCCAATCTCTCACCTGCTCTCTTCCTCATATGTTTTGTTTGCCTTGTTTGTGCCAAAGCATGTTTTGTTTGCTCCTTCTGACCTCATTTCAGCATGAGCACTCCCGAAGTGGCTCCTGTCCAGTATTCCATTTCAGTACCTGGGAGACCAGATGTTAGTTGTGAACACTTGAGGGGGGAATAGAAAAATTAATAGGTGGAAATGTCCTGGTTTCTGTGTGGTGACTGGAATCCTTCCCTCCTGAAGTAGGCTGCAGCTCTCACCATATTAATGGAAATTGCAGCTGACATGAGGACTCTGGAGAGTTCCCAGTGGGGGTAGAGGGGAAGTTGCTCAGAGTAGCTGAATGACTCCTTTGTCTTTGCCCAAGGTCAGGGATGCTGGAAGCCGGAGTGGACAGAATTATTTCTCAGGTGGTGGATCCAAAACTAAACCACATCTTCAGGCCGCAGATAGAGAAAGCGATTCATGAGTTCCTGGCTGCGCAAAAGAAAGAGGAAACTGTGCCAGCTCTTCCACCAGAGCCTGAGAATCAGGATCCTCCTGCTCCATCCCAAGATGCCTCGTAAGGTCTTGTATCATTGCACGTTCCCACTCCCTCCTAGTTAGCAAACCTCTCACTTAATTCACTTGCACAACATTAAATAGGGAACATAAACTACACTGCCCAGTGGGCCAGGACCCTGATATTCTGTCCTGGTTTGATACCAAAAACACTACTAGAAGAAAGAACCAGGGACCAGTTCTGTAGTCCCACAGTTTACAAACTTTCAGAGTCAGAAATGCAGACCTTGTACCACTAGAAAACTAGTTGTGGTATTCTACCTGGCTTTACAGGGAGTAAAGGTTTTCTTTCTGATAAGCTTTTTGCTAGAACATCTAGCAGCTATACTAAATGACTGCTAAAAGCATATCCGAATCAGAGATAAGGATGATGCAAAATTAATATCTAGGACTATAGAGGAACACTGGCCAGCAGCCATGCTTTCAGGGCTGCCTCTGGAACAGTGATCCAAACCAACTTTAGTCCTTTAAAAGCAGGTTGTGAGACTCTCTTGCAAAAAATTAATTGAGTGAATACATTTCAGGTGGGTTAAAAAATTAAGGGTTGAAATACAATCAAAAATTGAGCTAAAGACAAATTATGCAGATTTGGCATTAAAGTTGCAAATTATTGTTTTCTTCAGTGGAACTTAAGTTTGAGTTTTTCTCTAACAGTTTGCTAGTACTAGAAAAAGATTGATGCAGAGGTTCATGTTCTCTGAAGTGAATAATGGCTTCTTCAAAACTGGACAGCATGGACTGATTTACAGCTGAATAACTTATATTTTTCTAGCTAGAAACTGAGGAAGCTCTGTGTTGGATATGAGTTTGCTCTGGCTTTAGGGATTAAAATAAAACTTTCAAGGGATGCTGTTCATCAGGCCAGTTAAACAAAACACAAAAAACTTCTGCAACTTAACACACACAACTGTTTACCCTATCTCTGTCAAAGGACCTGCCTTTTAATGTGTCTGAATTGACTGTTCAGGTCCTTGAAAGCTCCCATTATAGGTGGCTGAGGTACTTTTTTGGAGCAGAAAGTTTCAATCTGAAACTTGGAGTATAGGCAAATTCATAGCAGCACTATGCAGAAGGAAATTAAAATTATTTTAATTGCTCTCTCAATGCTTTTCAAAAGCAAAAAATTATCTTGGTCCTACAGTAAATGTTATATTCATTAGGGTCAACAAATTACATGATCTACAGTATTCATTCTTTTGTTGAATGATGGTGATAGTAGTTTCCTGGCTAGCAGCAGAATTTAGAGAAATTGACCAATCTGAATTACTCTTCAGGGACACAAGCTTAACTTCCACTGCCCAGCTTGGGTTAGCTCAGTTGTATGTAGTATGCTGCCTCACAGATGTCCTACTGCACCCTATCGTGTTTCTGGCTTAACTGTGAATTTATGAATCTTTAACTATCCAAATGCTGCTGTTTAACTTGATATGACTTTTTTTTATTCAACTGCATTGAAGAGAAAAGAGAGAATCCTGTAAACTTTTTTTTTTTCTTTTACAGTGTGTTCCTGGTACTAAAAACCGCTGCAGTTGCAAAATACAAATTTGGTTAGATTGGCAATGGACTATTCCATTTGACACGAGAAGACAGTCTGCTAATGAAGATTGATCATGATACCGGAACTGAGGAAAGCATTAGTAAAATTCACATGCACCCAGAGTGCCTAATGTGGATAAGCTCAACATGAAGCTTGTTTTGCTATTGATAGAAATCCAGAAAGAAGCATGTGTCCTTGCTGATCATGCATTGGGGGGCAGAGGGTATCAAATATCCCTCTTGCATGGAGGAGCTAAGAAAAGGGTTTGGATGTGATACAAGTATGACTTGTTATGGTAGGAGATGGAAGAAGAAAAGTATGTAAGATGTATAGGGGCTTCTGAACTTAGTTTTTGTATAGTTCCTGGAAGGCAGCTATCATGAGATTAAGAAGTTTGATTTGGATCAAAGTAAAAGGAGTGTCAGTCAGTAAGTTTTATAGCTTCATGCTTGTTTACTGCATAAAGTAGTATGGCATGAATGCCAACTCAAATTTGTGACTATATCAGTGCCTGTCTTTGAAAAGAGGATGTTCCTGATTAAAACAAGTGGAAGGAACTCTTCACTCTCAATTATCCAGGGGTACTTAGAGACCAACTTCTAGTAGATTTCTGGAAACTGGTGTTTAAATTTAGCTATGTGAATAATATCTGACTTAGTTCTAGCTCTTATTTCCAAGGGAGACTTTGGAAGCAGAGGCTAGGAGTGGGTGAAGAATCTGACACTTGTGTTTTAACTTGAAAGAGTTCTCACCCACAATATGTTCAGGTGACTGTTAGTAGCTGCCTGGTTTTCATGCTTAAAGGCAGAAGGTCTCTGGGAAGGCCATCAAGTAGGGAATGTGATCAAGTATCCTGCTAGCACATCTTGATCTTTTATAATAAAGTTGAAAAAGCCCATTTTGGTGACTATTTTTTTTTTTTTTTTAGGAATGTGCTCAGAGAAGATTAAAGGTTGTATCAGAAATCTGAGACATTACCCCTAGTACCATGCTCTAACCATTAGACTATACTTCTAACCTAATCATTTCTCCCATTTACAACATAACATTCCACAATCTACCATGACATGGGATACACTGAAGATCTTTATTTGGCTTATTCCTTTCCTTACCGTAAAACACCCCTTATTAGTCGCTGGGAGAAACTTTGTTTCTTTAATAGCCTTTTCTGTGCTTCAGTGTGTTGCATGCCAGGTGGAGGGCTTCTGAAGATAAAATTTACCAGAAAAATCACACTAGTGCCGTTGGCAACCACTCTCTAAAAATGCATCTTGAATAAATGTGAAATAGGGCTGTTCATTTTCTGAACAACATGGTCATGTCTGAGAGAGAAAAAATGCTTATGAATGTAACTGGAGAAGACTTCAAGTATCCAAATTCTTCAGAGTGAGTGGGCTTTATCCATCTTGTGTAACTGTAATACAATAGCATATATAGAGCCTCTTCTAGAGAATAGGACTCCTTGCAACCAGGTCACTGTCCTGTCCAAAATGGAAACTTAAACTCAGTTGGGGTGAAAGAAGAAAGTGGTGCCAGATCCTAATGCTTCTCTTCTATGGTTATTGCAGGAGGGATGGCCCTTCATTTGTATTAGTACTTGGTACCTTTTGCTCTCCCCGAATTTAAGACCGAACATCTGAACTATGTTCTAGGCCCAGGCCTCTACAAGCCCTTCCTGGGGTGGGAAAACTTGTATGGACCCTCTGTTGTAAAACTTTATCCCCAGTCAGGAGCTATACACCCTTTCTTATTACCAAACAACCCTTCTACCCCCATTCTTATTTCAAAGAGGGCCCTTCCACAGGCACTCTCTCTGGCAGGACATATGCTTGTCCAGGTGATAAATATAGACTGACCTTGGATTCTCTGATCTAGTTTTCAGTGTGGTAAAAGCCAGGTTTCAACACACAGCTGAAGAGGTATTTGGGTGCTTTGGGAAAGAATATGAATGGTGGTGGTAAAGATTTACTTGAGTTGCCTCTGAACTCAGTGTGAAAAAAATAACTAAGTTTTTCCCATCTCCCTCTCTCCCCCCCCCCCCAAATAACACCCCCCCCACACACGCACACACCCACTTAATCTGAAATATTACACTAAACCAGTAGGAAGTGAGTGCTCAGCACTTCTGAAAACGACAGCCTGTGTGGAGCTGTTTCATTTCTGTAACTTTTGAAGTAGGAACACTCTTATTCACCTCTTCCTGCCAATGTAAACTTTTGCTTTTTTTTCCTGTGTTGGGAGCTGTCAGCACATGAAAAGAATGCCCTATTATTGTTGAGGGAAAGGGGGGGGGAAGAGAACAACCTTTTCCCCATATGTTGGCATAGTAATCATTTAATATTGATGAACACTGAAGCTTAAAGGACTCTACTTTCTGAGGTTGGGAGCATCACTGACCTCTTTATGAGTAAATTGAAGATTTAGACTTACTGTGAACAAAGCTACCGTATTAGTCATAATGCAACCACTGGGAATAAAAACTATGGACCATACTTGTGTTGCATAGAGTACAAAACATAAAACACTTTCACCAAGAAAACGCTTAAGCATGTTTAAACTATCTTTAAGCCTGTGTGTTCCACAAATGTCTCTTTCTGTTGCATAATATTATGCCATGCTAAGACGTGCACTGAATTACCACTAAAGGAAAGGAGGCCTAATGGTTCTAGTTTATAAACTTGGTTAGATTTTAATTAAAATATTTCACCTTTTAGAGACTACAGCTTACCAGTGAGAGCATGAAGAAGGTTTCATTGTCAATTCAAACAGTGTTTTCAAGTGCTTCTCACAGGTACTGAACAGGGCCCCATCACAGATAGTGACTGCAAGGAGAAAGAAGCAAAGTGATTTGCCCTATATCACACAGTAGCTCATTAGCTAACCTATGACTCAAACCCAGTCCACCGCCCTAGCTCTTTGACGAGGTTGCCTCTGAAACTCAGTCACTCGGCTCATTAAGAGTGGTTAAAACTGCTAGGCTCTGACGGAATTCATTTTTCAGGAAAAAAAAACAGTTCAGAATATCTTAAATAGGTCTAGTGTAAAAAGCTTTTCTATGTGCACCAAACAAGTTTGAAATGCTGCTGCTGTTAAATTTCTTCCAGTTGTATACGTGGAGTTGAAGTTTGTCTGGCACAGGGCATAGACTAGAATCCTGTTTGGAGCAGCAGTTCTTGAGTTCTGTGTGATGGAGAAAGCAGCATGTACTGTCAGTCATTTTAATACTCATGTTAAAAAGTCTGGTTAGTTTCCTCCTTGTCTTGATGGGGAAAATTAGCTCATCTAAGGCTTCTGACATCAGCTACCTCCTTCTCTAAGCAACAGCCCCTAGAACTCTTTTTTCTTCTTCCATTAAATAAGATGCTTGAAGGGAAAAGGCCTTATCAAACTTAAAACTACATTCAGTAGAAAACTGGGTATTCTGAGAAAGTGAACAGGAATACATCTGATATTTAAAACAAACTAGAATTCTGCTGTTCTCTGTGTACTTCCTGTTTATGATGAGCTGGGGAAAGGTGGTGAATTATTCAAAGCAAAATCTATCCATGTCAAGCAGGTGGCAGCTGGACATGCTTCCCCCATGACTGTCGTTCAGTCCTAATCTAGAGGGATCCAGCAGGAGGGGAGGCGAGGAGAGTTAATTCCCCAAACCAATACAATCTTTTGCCTATTTCATGTTATGCAAACAAGGGGCTGTCTATTTGAAAGAGCCTCACAGCAGAGCTTGTTTGTTAATCTTTTCAGAAAGGGGATGTGAAACCGGTTTGACAGAGTTACTGGAAACAGGAGGGGGAGAGGGAAGGACTTTGTTTATGGAGGTCTGTGTCCTCTGCAAGCTTTCCACACTTCAGGGATATTATTGCCACCCAAGCACAATAGCTTAGGCTCTTTCCGAAAGGCTTCTGATTGTTGTGAACATAGCACTAGGGCATGCAAGAATGTACCTGCTTTCACTTGTTGCATATGAAACAAAATCTTGTGGCACCTTAAAGACTAACTATAAAGTTTTGAAGCATGAGCTTTCGTGGGCTAATACCCACTTCGTCGGATGCAAGCAGTGGAAATGTTTAGAGGCAGGTCTGGGAAAGTAGGTAAGAACCAGGTGGGAGGTGAAAAGGTTAGTCCAAATAAGCTGAACCAGTTTGTTATCTCCGATCAGGGAGTGTGGATTATTCTTCTAGCATTTGAATGGGGTGTGTGAACATGGAGAGAGGAGAAACAATGTCTGTAATGAGCCAGCCATTCTAGATCTTTGTTCAGTCCTAGAAGGTGTGTGCTGAATTTGCAAATGAATTGAAGTTCTGCAGTTTCCCTTTGTAGTCTGGTCTTGAAGTGTTTTTGCTGCAGGATGCTGACTTTTAAATCAGCTAATGTGTGTCCAGGCAGGTTGAAGTGTTCCCCTACAGGTTTGTGTATATTGCCATTCCTAATATCTGATTTGTGTGCATTTATCCTTTTTCGTAGGGACTGTCCAGTTTGGCCGATGTACATAGCAGAGGGACACTGGTGGCATATAATGGCATATATGACATTGGTTGATGTGCAGGTGAATGAACCAGTGATGGTATGATTGATCTGGTTAGGTCCTGTGATGTTGTTGCTGGTGTAGATATGTGGGCAGAGTTGGCATCGAGGTTTGTTGCATGGATTGGTTCCTGAGTTGGAGTTATTGTGGTGCAGTGTGCTGTTGCTGGTGAGAATTTGTTTAAGGTTGGCAGGTTGTCTGTGTGCCAGGACTGGCCTTCCTCCCAAGGCCTGTGAAAGTGAGGGATTATTGTCCAGGATGGGTTGTAGGTCGCTGATGATGCGTTGCAGAGGTTTTAACTGAGGACTGTAGGTGATGGCCAGTGGTGTTCTGTTGTTTTCTTTCTTGGGCTTGTCTTGCAGCAGTAGGCTTCTGGGTACACGTCTGGCTCTGTTGATCTGTGTCCTTATTTCCTTGTGTGGGTATTGTAGTTTTGAGAAAGCTTGGTGAAGATCTCGTAGGTGTTGGTCTCTGTCTGAGGGGTTGGAGCAAATCCGATTGTACCTCAGTGCTTGGCTGTAGACAATGGATCGTGTGGTATGTCCGGGATGGAAGCTGGTGGCATGAAGGTAGGCATAGCTGTCGGTAGGCTTTCGGTATAGGGTGGTGTCGATGTGGCCATCATTAATTTGCACTGTGGTGTCTAGGAAGTGGATTTCCTGTGTGGACTGGTCCAGACTGAGGTGGATGTTGGGGTGGAAGCTGTTGAAGTCATGGTGGAATTCTTCCAGAGTTTCTTTTCCAGCGGGACTGCTATGGGCACCCGCATGGCCCCACAGTATGCCAACATCTTTATGGCAGACCTGGAACAACGCTTCCTCAACTCTCGTCCACTCACACCCCTTCTCTATCTACGCTACATTGATGACATCTTCATCATCTGGACCCATGGGAAAGAACAGGAAATCCACTTCCTAGACACCACAGTGCAAATTAATGATGGCCACATCGATACCACCCTATACCGAAAGCCTACCGACAGCTATGCCTACCTTCATGCCACCAGCTTCCATCCCGGACATACCACACGATCCATTGTCTACAGCCAAGCACTGAGGTACAATCGGATTTGCTCCAACCCCTCAGACAGAGACCAACACCTACGAGATCTTCACCAAGCTTTCTCAAAACTACAATACCCACACAAGGAAATAAGGACACAGATCAACAGAGCCAGACGTGTACCCAGAAGCCTACTGCTGCAAGACAAGCCCAAGAAAGAAAACAACAGAACACCACTGGCCATCACCTACAGTCCTCAGTTAAAACCTCTGCAACGCATCATCAGCGACCTACAACCCATCCTGGACAATAATCCCTCACTTTCACAGGCCTTGGGAGGAAGGCCAGTCCTGGCACACAGACAACCTGCCAACCTTAAACAAATTCTCACCAGCAACAGCACACTGCACCACAATAACTCCAACTCAGGAACCAATCCATGCAACAAACCTCGATGCCAACTCTGCCCACATATCTACACCAGCAACAACATCACAGGACCTAACCAGATCAATCATACCATCACTGGTTCATTCACCTGCACATCAACCAATGTCATATATGCCATTATATGCCACCAGTGTCCCTCTGCTATGTACATCGGCCAAACTGGACAGTCCCTACGAAAAAGGATAAATGCACACAAATCAGATATTAGGAATGGCAATATACACAAACCTGTAGGGGAACACTTCAACCTGCCTGGACACACATTAGCTGATTTAAAAGTCAGCATCCTGCAGCAAAAACACTTCAAGACCAGACTACAAAGGGAAACTGCAGAACTTCAATTCATTTGCAAATTCAGCACACACCTTCTAGGACTGAACAAAGATCTAGAATGGCTGGCTCATTACAGACATTGTTTCTCCTCTCTCCATGTTCACACACCCCATTCAAATGCTAGAAGAATAATCCACACTCCCTGATCGGAGATAACAAACTGGTTCAGCTTATTTGGACTAACCTTTTCACCTCCCACCTGGTTCTTACCTACTTTCCCAGACCTGCCTCTAAACATTTCCACTGCTTGCATCCGACGAAGTGGGTATTAGCCCACGAAAGCTCATGCTTCAAAACTTTATAGTTAGTCTTTAAGGTGCCACAAGATTTTGTTTCCTTTGCTATTCCAGACTAACACGGCTACCTCTCTGATTCTTGTTGCATATGCTGCACTTCAGGCTTTTGCAAAACTGGACTCTTCCTCTCCCATCACATGACTTGTCACCAGGCAACCTTTCAGAACAGGTCCCGCATAGGTGCAGTTTTAATGCTTTCTTTGTAGAAATGCACGGGTTCTTATCAGTGCCTCTATAAACAGGAGCCAAAGATTAAATACCTGCTGGCTGAGGGCTTACTGAGCCGGCTTCTTAGTGGAGTCTATAGCAGGATAAACTGAGTTTTTTTGAACACATCAATATTTAGGAGGACCCATAAAGTGCATGATGACTTGACTTTAGTTTTGTGGATTCTCCTACGAGCAGAATACCACCTCATTCTTTAGGTATGTATTTGGCAAAGCTTGGGGCCAGCTGCTAGCCACAGGGAAATGCTGAATGAGCTACACATGAGGTAGATGGGGCCACATCCTGGGATAAGCCAAAAATACACATTACCCTGAGTTCCATGCTGTGCAAAGTTTTGCATAAGACTCCCACTTGCACTGCACTTCTGCCACCACTCCGGTACACCAGCCTGAGAGCTGCATTACATGAAGGGAATTAACCACTGGAACAATTTACCTCTGAATAATAGGTGCATCAGCACCTGAAGCCTTTAAGTCTTGACTAGGTCTCTTTCTAAAAGATTAAGTCTAGAGCTCAAACAAAAGTTACGGGCTTGGGTCCAGTCTCAAAAGGTACTTAGGTCCTACTTCCCAGTAAAATAAGTGGGAATTTGGCACCTAAATATCTTTGAGAATCTGGGCCATGTTGCAGAAATTACTGAAGTTTAATAGCCTATGTTCTGCAGGCGGTTAGCCTAGGTGATCGTAATGGTCTTTAAATCATATGGCCTAATCATATTAGGTCAGCCTCTAATACCCACCAGTCTTTGGATCAGTGTACTAGAGTTGCAGTCTGACCACACTCACCCCTGAGCTGACAGCAAGAAGTGGGTAGGGTTAATGTTCCCCTACACTGGATCCCCTGGATCTGAGGTGATCTTCCTTGAACCATTAATTCAGGTGTTGCCCCCAAACCTAAGGTAACAGTGCAGCAAAACATGCAACAAACAAGGATCTGCTGCATTCTAGAACCACAAGTTCAAATCTCTAGCAGCATTCAGGGAGGCCTGCAGGCACCTTGCTGAGGAATATACCCTGCTCATCTTTCAGAACTCACTCCTTCCACGAAGTGAACAGTCATCCCCACAAGCTTATTAAAAAACTGAAAAGATCACCTCTCAAAACCATAAATTGAATGATGAGACGTGAATAGGTGCTAGGTACCGAAGCAAATGAGACCCGGAGGGATACAAGAAATTGGCCAGGAATATATAGTTGCAAAAATGAAAGCCAAAGGTCTTTGAGGAACTCGACTTAAAACTTTGAACAAAAGGAATGGAGAAAAGAAGTGTACAGAGTGGTGAAACCATGGGACAGAAGTACCAAAGATCTGAAGGAAGTGAGGTTAATCAAAGATGAAACTGATATGGTGTTGATTGATGACAGTCACATGGAGAACTGATGGAAAAGGTATTCTGAAGGGCCTTAACTGAAGAAAACTCAAGAAGGAATGTGACGTGATGTAGTGGAGCATACTGTGCAAGATGAAGTGGCAAATGCTGTAAAATAAATGAAAAATAAGAAGGCCCTAGGTCCAGATGGAATCCCTAGTGAGGCACGGAAAAAGCTTAGATTAGAAGGCATCCAGGGGCTGATATCCTTGTTCCGTTCAGTCCCAACCCATGGAGGAAAAGCATCTCCGGGCCAATACACCAGGGAAAAGAGGACATTGACCACTCTACAAATTATAGAGATATGAAGCTGGTGAGTCATACCAAGAAAGCCCGGGAGAGACTAGTGAAAATTATCATGGCTTCATGCCAGGAAGGTCAGTAATAGATGCTATTTTTGCAGCAAGGCAACTAGTGGAAAAATTTAGAGAGAAAAAGAAAAATAATCACAAGGTGCTCATTAATCTGAAAAGGGGTTTTGATGGAGTTCCTAGAAAAGGTCTGAGGGAGAAAATGGTACAGAACTTTGTGTGTGGCTTGTTCAATTACAAAAGTCAGAACTTCTGGTACTAAAACAGATGGACTACCAGTAAAGTTGGAAGCGTAGCAGGGATCAGCACCAAGTCCAGTCTTGTTGATCTTCCTTCTAGATACCCTCACATGGAAGATACAGAAGGAGGCCCCTTGGTGCATGCTTTTAGCAGGTGATATTCTATGCAGTGAGGAGAAAGACAGTCTAGAAGAGGATCATGATTAAGGCTACATTTTTGTCACAGGTATTTTTAGTAAAAGTCAGGGACAGGTCACGGGCAATAAACAAAAATTCACCAGTCCATGACCTGTCCCTGACTTTCACTAAAAATATCCCTGACAAAAGGGTTAGGTAGGTGGGTTCAGTACCCACTGCTGCTGGGGCTCCCAGGTCCCCCACTGATGCAGTGAATGGGAGTTCCAGGGTCCCTCTTCCCCTGGGCTGCTGCAGGGTCTCCCAGCCACTGGTCCTTGGCTACAGCTAGGCAGAGTCCCCCTGCCAGGTTGGGGGCTGTGAGGACGGGGCTGGCAGGAAGTGAAGCTCCAGCCCCAGGGCAGAAAATGTCACGGAGGTCAATGGAAGTCATGGATTCTGTGACATAATTGTAGCTTTAATCATGATAAATTGAGAAGTGTTGGAGAGACATGGGCTCAACATTATCAGAGGAAAAATGGAGTATATGGTATGTAATTTCAAAAACGTGAGCACTCAAGAATGATCTGTATCATGTCATGCTATGGATTCCAGACTACTTGCGACTGGCCTGGCATGGTAAAGTGTCCTACCATGGAGGATGGAATAAGGCTGCTCTCCCCAGACACGTTAACAGACTTTTCCAGTAGCTGTACTGGCCACGAATGCATTCCAAGTCCTCAGGGCAAATTAATCATTAATAAACACTTCCTTTTAAATCATGCCTTATATTTACAAAGGGACACTCACTAGAGATGCCTTCCCCGGCTTCTCCATCCGGGATACCGCCTTGGGAGGGTTGGAAAGGTATTGGCTCCAGGATGATAAAAAGATCTTGGCCGTCGGGGAAAAGGGTCTCTCCGCTTGCCTGCTGCGTGGCATCCTCATCTTCCTCGTCTGCTAAATCCTCATGCCTGCTGAGGAGTACGGAGTCCACGGCCACCGGTAGGGATGGAGTGGGCCCCCCTAGCATTCTATGCAGTTCATTGTAGAATCAGCATGCCTGGGGCTCTGCCCCGGAGCGTCCATTTGCCTCTTTGGTTTTCTGGTAGGCTTGCCTAAGCTCCTTAATTTTCATGCGGCACTGTTGTCCGTCCCTGTTGTAGCCTCTCTCCATCATGGCCTTGGAGATTTTGGCAAACGTATTGGCATTTTGTTTGTTTGAACGGAGTTCTGCCAGCACGGATTCCTCTCCCCATAGAACGATCAGATCCAGCACCTCCTGCGTGGACCATGCTGGAGCTCTTTTGCAGTTCTGGAACTGCATAGTCTCCTGTACCGATGAGCTCTGCATGGTGAGTGACCTGTGCAGGTGAGCTCGCCACACTGGCCAAACAGGAAATGAAATTCAAAAGTTCCTGGGGCTTTTCCTGTCTACCTGGCCAGTGCATCCGAGTTGAGAGTGCTGTCCAGAGCGGTCACAATGGAGCACTGTGGGACAGCTCCCGGAGGCCAATAGTGTCCAATTGTGTCCTTACTAACCCAGAGATGTCAATTTCAGCGCTAATCCCCTTGTCGGGGAGGAGTACAGAAATCGATTGTAAGAGCCCTTTAAGTCAACAAAAAAGGCTTCCATGTGAGGACGAGTACAGGGTTATACCGATTTAATGCTGCTAAAGTCAACCTAAACTCGTAGTGTAGACCAGGCCTAAGTTCCCTGTCAAAGAGGTAGTACGGACATTAAAAAGGGAGCACTTTCCATCTGAAAGGGAGACTAGTTAGTGTGTCCCAATAAAATAACAGTTTACATTACTGTTAACCAATGCAAACCACAAAACAGAGGTTCAGTGCCACAATACCAGTAAATACTGTTAACATTAAGGAAATCTTCCCCCAATTTTTTCAGAGGTGATAAGTTCTGCGCTATTCCCCTCTCTCTGTTTCACAGTCAGAAGTGGAGCTAGCTGTGCCAGAATTTTCTGGTCTGCTGATCTAGGATCAGCTATTGTGTTGTCTGGATTTTACCAAAGACCTGACATGCTGTTGAATTTGCTCAGAGACCAAGTAACGTCAGCAGTGAACTGTCTGGCAAGGCTGATGAATCTAAGATGCTGATGTAATTCAAGAAGCAATTAGATGCTGTCCTGGGGCTGGACTGTGTATTAAGAGGATGAGCCTCAGTGGATCAAATGGTCCTTTTCCTTCCCACAGTAACGTCTCAGGTTCTGATTGATAATGTTCCTGTTTCTTGGGCAGTCATTTGATACCTTGAATTTGCTTTCTCCAATGAATACGTTAATGCCTTTAATAGGTCTCAGGAAATTGCTGCATTTCTTCATCTGATACATTAATAATGTGAAGGGGCTTAAAAGATTTTCTGCCTTCTCAGCTTTCCCCTGTCCTGGCCACATGTATTCACTTCTGCCGAGTCACCAGAGACCAGCTGCAATTTAAAAAAAATAAAAATAAAAATGCAGGGAGCTTGAATTGCATTCTTGGAAAATCAGCCTTGCTGCTCTGCCATGCAGGAATGTCAGACAGACTCTAAAGACCTTGAGAGCCAGTGCGGCTCAGTGGGTATCGCACTAGCTTGGGAACCAGGGGATAGACATTCTAGTCCTGGCTCTGCCACTTGTCCAGTTGGGCACCTTATACCCAAGTCACTTTACCAGTGGGGATGATGATACATCCCTCCTTTGTATAGAGGTTGGAGAGCCATGGATGAAAAGTAGACTCAAGGGATTTTTCTAGCCACAGAACTTCTAGCAATAAATAGAAGTAGTTGCGTAAGGTGAACAGCAAAGAGAAAATAAAACTGAGAAGTCCTGACAGCTGTGCAGAATGGTCCTACCCAGTCTATGTATAAAGCAGTTTGAATTGATGGTTTTTAAATTCCTTCTCACCTTCATAAAATCCTTTTGGTACTTTGAGTCACTCATGCTATCCCAGGAGGAGCTATAACAAATAGGCATCCTATTGTAACCTGTGGTATCTGGAATACTTGCAGTGAGCCAAGAGGTACCAAGAGGGTTTAATACAGGGAGAAAAACCTTAGAAATAAGCCCAGAACCAGTCCTCAGATCAGAACACCTCTGCACTTGATAGCTGATTCCAGCTAGGCTCTATATGGAGCAAACCAAAACTCTGTTCCAAACAAGTTTTGACAAAATTCAGACTTGGATCCTAATCTGAAAGTTGAAGCCTGGGTCCATTTCCAGGTAAAATATATTTCTGTGCTGAATGCCCAGTCTTGCCTGGTTTCTAAGGACATTCAGCATGGGAATTTGGGCCTAACTCATATTTCAATTTTGCTTTGCAACTCACTTTTAACAAAAGCTAAAGGCTGAATTCTCTCAGAGCCACACAGCACATCCCTATTCCAGTATCCTGGTCTTCTTCCATATGTCTCATTTGATAATCCCACAAATGCTGGGACAAGAGTATGAGAATTAGAATTTCTGTTTGGGTCTGAGGTCAATCTAAGGAGAACTTGGTTTTACTGTATTATTAGCTCTGCCCAACTTTCTTATGAGACCGTGACCAGGTTACTTCACTGCTCTGTGTCTGCCATCTGTAAAATGGGGTAAATAATATCAATGTACCTGCCAGGGGTACTGGGACACTTAATGCATTAATATTTGAAGCACCTTGGCATCCTTAGAAGGGAGATGTTATAGAAATACATACAGTACTATTCCACACATACTGGTGCATATATACCTTTGCTAATATCCATTGGTGGGGCCCAGTACATTTTACATCAGTAAATAGTGCAGCAGATTTAAAGGCTTAATCCTTTTGGCTGTCCCAAGCCCTGTGGAATCATCTTTAAATATACATGTCCCTGTAAGCTGGGTTGGCAGCTTCAATTACAATGCCATTCAGTGCCAGCTTATGGCTCCAGAATGAGAAGCAGATAATAAAATTGAACAATGAAACCCAGTTATACAACCCTGATAAAGGAATAAACTTGTCCAAGGATTGTGTTACTGTGCGCCAGTCTCAACAGGCTTTGCATTTATCAGCCCCAGACAAACAGAGTATCAGGTGTTGCCTGAAACCCTAACCACTGGCTCTCTGTTAAAGGAATTACCACACGTCCCTCATGAATAAAGTGCAGAAAGCAAAAGATGCCCCAATCTCGAAGGGTCATTGATGAGCTCTGAAAAGAGTCCTATCTAGCTCCCTTCAGCCAAAGGAAGGTCACTGGGTTACATGGGGGGAAGGGAGGTGTTAACAGGCCCACAATAGTGACAAATAAAAATGAGAGCAGGTGCTGGCGTACTCAGCTGCAACATTGGCTCAGCTGCTGTGCCCTGCAGTGTAGCACGCCATACTGAGCAGGGGTGGGTCATGCTGTGGTCACCACTGAGCCAGGAGCATCAGAGTGATAGCAAGTGGGTTACGTTAATTAACTTTCTCCAGCTGACACTCCTGGCAAGAGTAGACTTGAGAAGTTATTAATTTGGATGCCAAATGTTTGAGCCACATTTTTGTGGCTTTCCTGCTGAGCCGGGCGTCCAGAAGTTGGAAGTTTTATAATCCACACATCTTTGAGTCCCAGTGTTACAATAAATTCCACCATTCTGGTCTTAGGCTAATCCAGAATTCCACTGCTTTCCTTCTGCTCTCTTCCCCCCCCCCCCCATACATGCGCTGTCAAAGCCATTTCACAGAAGCTGAATTCAGACACTCTTTTCCCTCAGCAGGAGTCAAGTGCAAGCAGCTTTTCCTGAGTTAACCAAAATAAACCTAAATAAATGTATTTCTTACAAGGAGAGAAAAAGCAATGCAAAGACAGGAACAACAGCATTAAAGAAAATGGAAATTAACAGAAAGAAAAGATTTAAGCAGAGGATCAAATCAGACCAGTTCTGCAATCATGGAATTGGAAAAGAGGCCTTCTAGGGTCATGACAGGTGCTCCTTTTTTTTTTTTTTTTTTTTTTTTACCCCCTACACACATAATCAGCTCAACCATCCCTGCAGCATTATAGAAGCTCCCTGCTCTCTCGTCTTCTCCTATGCTCTACTCCAATCTCCAGACCTGCACTGCAGTCTTACAACAGTTCTATTTTCTTACCTTCTCCGATACTCTGCCCCTCAGCTCCAATCTCTGTAGAAGCATTTACAGGGACCTGAGTCTGTTTATTTCATCCTGCTTTCAGCACAGCATGCACTGGGCATAGTATTGGACATACAAAGCAGTGTAACCTGGAACATACTGAATTCTTATTTAATTCTAGGTTAACACTCAACTGGCAGGATTGCCAGGTTATGAGTTAGAGTATTAATGGTGTATTGATAATACCTGTTACCAGTAATGCCTGACTAGAGCTATGAGCATTTAATAAATGTTTTCAAATGTTTTTGCAACTTATATGAATGTTACAAGAATGGCTATAGAAGCCACCTAAAATATTCATATTGCATCATGCTTATTGTTCTACAACATTCACTTAAGGATCCATGAATAATGGAGTGAATGGAGGTGGTTCCATGAACTAGCATCACGACTCATTCTTTACAAGAGCGGTCTTCCCTTCAAATAAAGTTAATGCACCTGAAGTGGGTGTCATCATGTTATAACTATCAGATAAACAGTTCCTTAGTCACTTCATGCACACACAGACCTTTTACCACTATAAACTATTTTTTAAAAATATGCTTATGCATCTAAAATGATACATTTAAAATAAATCAAGTTAGAACTAAATCCTTAAACTGAATCTATTGAGCATCAGCAGTCTCCTTCCTGATGAGAAGGTCAGAAATCTGACTGGTGCATCTGAAAACCAAAATAGTCCACGTGCAGGCCTTGCCCAGATATTGTCCTCAGTGCAGCTGTAAAGAGGATAAAAGTACAGGTGTGAATGTGGTATCTGGTTGCCCAGTGTAAAATAATGAGCGGAGGTTAACCTGTGTGACAAATGTGGATCTTCTCAAAGTAACCTTTTCCACAGCACTATAACTCCAATTTTAAAAAAAACATAATATGAGGAGAAAGAAGAGAGAGCTCATTCCAGAGGATAGTAAAGCAGGGTGGATGGCTGTCAGCATTTGCCTAGTTCCCCTCTGCTCCAGTGACTAAGACAATAGGGTCCACCAGAAGAGCCAAAGAGATAACGCTGAACCATTCACCAGCTGAACCAACGGGAGCCACTGATAGCTGCCAGCAACACAGTGAGATCAACCTATCAGACCTACAAATAAATCCAATAAGACAAAAATCTGTTTTCCTATTACAGAGTCGTTCAAGATGCTGAACATCAGACTGAAATCCCTTTATTATTAGAGAATTCCACCAAAGGTGCCTGAACTGAGGTCTCCTCATCTCCCCACTGTTTCCCCAGTGTAGCTTAAAGAGACTCAACTGTTCTAAGCAGTCTTCAGGAGATTAAAAATCATCCCCAGTGGGACCTGCACTGGATTATGTAGTTGGGTGGATTGTGGGAGGATTCATGGTTCCTGGTGGAAATATGCCACGGTATTTCCAGACACTGAAGCATTTACAGTGGTGGCTGCATTTAATTTGTAGGTGGCAATTCCAGTCCACAATACTTATTATTTTGTGCAGTGCTTTGGGATCTTTCAGGTTGAAAGGCATTATACAAAAACGAAACATTATTGGGACATGAGTACCCATTCAAAGGAAGCACATGCATCTGTTCGCAGTTGCTGACTTGATGAAGAGTCTTAGATTACTTATACATTTCATATCATTTGCTAATTTTGGATGGGTGGGCTAAACCCCACCCTAGATGCAGAGGGGCACCTCTCCACTGGGCTGAGTCACATGTGGAGCCAGAGACAGATTTTGGCCTCTTGCATTTAAACGGAATCTTCCTGATAATAAATTCCTCTTCATAAGTGAAATTCACCATTGTGCAGTGGGCCAGCAAACTGTCCATGCACCACTTAAATCCCAAGTAAATTCTCAAATTAGGTCTTAAATAGAATGTACGTGATATATAGATTGTGCACCGGACCTCTTCACACAGGTTGATTCCTCCCAAAGGCAACAGACTAATGTCACAAATATCATCACCTTCCCCAAATGGGACCCTGCTGATGGAGAAGCTAGGCAGCAGTTTTGCAAACAGAAACAGTCCTGGAGTCTTCAAATTCAACCAGTCCAGTCAGCAATGTGCTGCCTCGTAAGCTCCATTCTATTGAACAACGGTGAGTTTCTGCAGAAGGAAACCTTCCTGCATAACAGAGGATTTTAAAGCTCCAGGATGTGCTGGGAATGGGTCCAAGCTGCTAAATCCCAGCCTGGATTTAACTCACCCAGCATTTGGGTCATTCTGGTTCAGGTCCATGCCATGGGAAGATAAAGAGCCAAGATCGTATAGAGCAGGGGTCTCAAACTCAAATGACCACGAGGGCCGCATGAGGACTAGTGCACTGGCTCGAGGGCCGCACCACTGACACACACACACACCCTCGCTGCCCCGGCTGTGCCCCCACTCCACCCCTTCCATGAGGACTAGTGCACTGGCCCGAGGGCCGCATCACTGACACACACCCCACCCTTGCTGCCCCAGCTCCGCCCCCACTCCACCCCTTCCAAGAGGTCCCACCCCTGCCCCACCTCCTCCTCTGAGCACACAGCTCCCCATTCCCTCCTGGAAAGCGCTAGGCACCACCAACAGCTGTTTGGCAAACAAAGCAAGAGCAATCTAGGAAGTCCAGAGCTAGAAACACACGCGGCCCAGCCAGGCAGCAGAGAAGCCTCCACTTCTGGCCCCTCCGTCCTGCAAACTGCTATGGGGAGACCGGGGGGAGGGGGCGCCAGGAAGCTTGGCGGGCCACAGGGAAGGGCTTTGCGGGCCGCATGTGGCCCCCGGGCCGCATGTTTGAGACCCCTGGTATAGAGAAACATTCTCTTTGACACCTCATATGAAAGTCTCTTTTTATAAGAACTTTTCCCCCCTTTCATCCAGTTGAGCAATGTGGGTACAGGAAAAGAGAGGGGCACTGTTCTGAAACAGGAAGGAAAATGCCCTAATCCTAGAAATTGCCATTTTGGTTGCTATTTGCCAGGCTTTCCTGTCAGCCAAGTGCAAAGTTAATTAGTTAACATTTGACCAGCACTTTGAAGATGGAAAGCTTTTATAAGTGCCAAGTATGATTAAAGGCTTAATAATGACACAGCACCAACAAAGGCTTTTCATTTTCAGAATGGTCTGCAAATATTAACCGAGTGATCCCCTAATGCCCCTCTGAGGTAGGAAATTCAGTGCTTTCATTTCCCTCTTTACAGTTAAGGGAAACTGTCACAGAGGTTAAATAACTTGTCCATAGAAGGAGTATAGAAGTCAGGATTGGATATCAGGCACTCCTGGGTCCCACTTTTGCTCACACTACTAGTGGCTTGAAAGTGTGTTCACCTGCGATAGAGATGCCATTACATTTCCTCTCTAGGTGAAGGACCAAGGAGTAGCTGCTTATAAAATGCAAAATGTATTTAATAACCACTGCAGTCATTCTTTATCTAGTATTTAGTCCAATCCATCAGAAAGTGTCTTGCAGAGTAACCCTTTACCAGCAGTTTCCACTGCCCCATTCAGACATTTTCCAAGTTTTTTTTTTTCTTTTCGTATCAGCACCAGATACCATATTAGGTGGGTGGAGAGATGGAGAGGGCGGGAATATGAGGAGGACATTCTACATTTAATTCCATGGGGAGAAGCCCCAATAGCATGCCTAGGAGAAAAACTCTGAAAGATCTTAGCCTGGACGACCTAAAGGACTCAGAGTATCTCTAGGAAGTATTGTAAATGGAAGGATGTGTGATCCAGTGGTCATGGCAGGGAAGAGTCAGGTCATGTGGTACTTAATCTCTGTGTGGCTTAATTACCCAGTCTATAAAATAACCTCCTAGTGAGTTGCAGGGATGTTTATAAAGCATCACTGGATGGGACCTTGCCTGTTTTTATTGTATTTTATTATAATTATTATATTAATTACTTTGGTCCCATGCTTCTTTTCTCTTCCTGTTCCCTCCTGAAACGAAGAATTTGGCCCCTATCACAAATCTGGCTTTTTCTTATAGCAGCCTAAGAAAGTGATGTCAGGCTACCAGCTGGTAATTTGCTAAAGTCTGAGCAGTTGCTTTGCAGGGGCTGGAGAGAAATGGCATTTCAATTCCTCAGACTTGAGGAATGTGAGGCAGCTCATATATTCAGACATGGGGGGAGGGGACATTCTTTGGGACATTCAACCCCTTCACCTGGCTCCCTTAGCTCACAGGGGTTTGAAATGTACCATTTCCTTTGCATTCTCCAAGTAACACTTTCTTTCTGGTGAAAGAGGCAGGATTGAATTACTGGTAATCAAAGACCAGTTTGTCCCTATAATATAGGTAACATCCCCACAATTCTCCACACTCCTCCCCACAATTGGCCTCAATCCTTATGCAAAGGCATTCACAGCCCTTGCAGCTCTGTGGAAAGTGCCAACACTAGTGTGGCTGATTTGGAGGATGGTGAGACACTTGACTGCAGCTTATTTGAGACCATTCTTTCAATTCATCCACCAAACACCTATCAGTTGGTATCAATGTTTACTCTTTACCTTGCTGGATTGGAACCACTTACCATCAATTTAGGCCTCATCTATACACGAATGTTACACTGGTTTAAACTAAAATCAGTTAAATCAAGCCCCTGTATAGACACTTTTATTCCCATTTAAACAGGGTACTAATTGATTTAACCCCAACCAGTCTTATTTTGATTCAAAACCAAAGTCAAAGAGCCTACACAGATTTTGCATTCGTTTAGCTAAATAGATTTTTAAAATCTCACCTTAAGTTAAAGTGATGCAACTTTCTGGTGTAGACAAGCTCTGAGAAGCGATAGCTCTTGGCCCAAGTTCACTGAAATGCTCCTATAGCTTAGTGATTCTGGACCAAATTTTGGGTTTGTAACAAAATCCAGCCCAGTCTGGGGTTTTGGAATGAACATTTAGTACATCACTACACTGCACTTCCAGGCCCTTTGGTAAGCACAAAGAGAAAGAGGAGATGGTCAGGACTGTTTATAGAGGAGTCTAAACCACATCTGATATTCGACATAAAACCCAAATTGTTTCCATTTTTTATAATTATACTGGACCAAACAAAAAATTGGACCAACTACCCCACACTTTGGGGCGCTTGGCATCCAGATATGGATTGGAACGTGAGCCCAACAGTACTATTTTCAGATTCCCTTTCTCTCTCTTGCTTCTGCTCCCTCCTATAGGATCCAGAAGATGAACACAACCTGTCTTATATAAAGCAAAGCCAGAGTGCCAGGAAGGGAGATCCCACAGCGCACTGTGTTGACCCCAGAAGGAGAAAGACACCCACCAAGAACTTTTGGGTTGGTTCATCAGAAAGGCAACGGAAAATGTAGATGCAGCAGTTAATGGGCACTGCCATTTAGCTTCCTTTTCAGCATCCCATGCGAGGAGTAGGGAGGCAGCATGTCGGAATGGCGCACATGAGCCATCTGCTTCTGACATGCCACTAAATCACTGTGCAGCTCTCACGCCATCACCCTGTGATCTACTGAGACACATCTCTCCTCAGCAAGTGGTGGATTCAGCCATGATCAATCAGATCTGTCCATTTGGGACCCATAAGCCCCTCAGATATTTGTCAGTTCCCCGCCCTTTGGAGATCTTTAGTCTCCCTATGAACAGTGTGGGTGCCCTGCATGTGTTCAGCCATGCTGTGTGGTTAGCTATCAATCCCTCCCCATGAGAGGCCGGAGCAGCTTATCACTGGCACACACAAAGGCAACCCACATCCAGCCCAAACCATTGTTACTACAATCATTTTACTCCCCGCTGCCCGGATGTGAATTAATTTCAAATTGGGAATGTAATCTTAAATCTACAGTCAAGGCACTCAAATGGGAGGGGCTCCCTTCCCCTCCTCCTGACTGATCAGGAAAGGGTCTCTCAGCCCACCATCCACCTCTGCCAATCCCTCTGGCACCACTTAAGCACTCACTCACCCCACCACACCTTCCCCTCTCCTGCTGCCTTCTAATGATCACTATCCCCTGTGCCTCCTGGGCTCTTATCTATTTTCCACCTCAGCTGACTCGCATCCTGTTTTCTGCTCCCTTGTCCCCCTCTGGCTTCACCAAACTCTGCCCCTTGGATTCTGCAGCTGGGTCTGACAGAGAGACACTTTCCTGCAGACAACAGGGCCGCCTTCCCTTCTACCTCAGCCACCTGATGGTTGTTCATTTACTGTGTTCAGTTCACTTGGTTCAGCACAAAAGGGGGAGGGGTTGGAGCTGTTGCTGCCACCCCTACCCTGGAATGCCCCACTCTGCAGAGAGGAGGCTCTTCAGAGGGAAGGAGCCTGGGAAGGCAGCCTCTAGTAGTGGCAGGGGAGACCCACACCCCAGTGCCACCCACTCAGGGTGCCTAGAGCAGCCTCACGAGCAGCTCAGACGGCCCAGACACTTGAGCTGGCAGATCATGAGCAGCTGCTGCAAATGATGGGAAATACTTGAAAGGTGGGAACCCTGCTGTAGTCACCAGCAGAACAGAGAAAGGGTGGGCAGAGGTGATGGTCTGAATACAGGCCCAGACACCAGGAACCCTTAAATTCTAACCCCATCTTTGACACCAAATTATTTCATATTAGACAGCTCATGTAGCCTCCCTGTTCCTCAGTTTTCCCATCTCTACACTGGTGGAAAATATGACCTTTTTATCTCACCTTTACCTCAGTTAGTTAGTGAAGAGCTCCGAAGCTGAAAAGTTTTCCTTATTTTTTTTAGTAACATTTGGGAGTGATTTGTTGTGGCCATTCAGAGCCTCCCTTCTCACTCTTCTCCCCCCCCCCCCCAATTTTTTTATTCCATTAACAAAGCATCTATTAACTTCCAGCGATTTGTGGAGCCTTGGGAATAGCTTTAGTAGAGAGCAGTCATACTAGCTCCAGCCATAAGAGGGAGGTATGCTACTGCTTGATTTTTCAGCTCTGATCTTACCTGCCTTCTGGTGGCTTTTGTAAGATAGTCCAATGCCTGTGTATTTTCCCTGAGTGAATCTGTTCTGGGAGGCAGGAGTAAGCTCTCAGGAAGAATTTGTTTAAATCCTGAAGGTGCATACGGCTCAAGTTCGAGAGATTGCAAAGAGAGAAAAAAAGAATCTTTTAAAAAAGTGGAAGTCAAATCCTAGTGAGGTAAATAGAAAGGAGCATAAACACTGCCAAATTAAAATGTAAAAATGTAATAAGAAAATCCCAAAAGGAGTTTGAAGAACAGCTAGCCAAAAAACTCAAAAGGTAATAACAAAATGTTTTTTAAGTACATCAGAAGCAGGAAGGCTGCTAAACAACCAATGGGGCGCCTGGACAATCGAGATACAAAAAGAACACTTAAAGATGACAAAGTCATTGCAGAAAAACTAAATGAATGCTTTGCTTCAGTCTTCATAGCTGGGGATCTGAGGGAAATTCCCAAACCTGAGCAATCCTTTGTAGGTGACAAATCTGAGAAATTGTCACAGATTGAAGTGTCATTAGAGGAGGTTTTGGAATTAATTGATGAAAATAACAGTAACAAGTCACCGGGACCAGATGGCATTCACCCAAGAAGTCTGAAAAAACTCAAATGTGAAATTGCAGAACTATTAACTATGATTTGAAACCTGTCTTTTAAATCAGCTGCTGTATCCAATGACTGGAAGACAACTAATGCCACTATTTAAAAAGGGCTCTAGTTGTGATCCCAGCAATAAAACAGACTAGTAAGTTTAACGTCAGTACCAGGCAAATTAGTTGAAACAATAATAAAGAATAAAACTGTCAGACAGATAGAAGAACATAAATTGTTGGACAAAAGTCAACATGGTTTCTGCAAAGGGAAATCATATCTTACTAATCTACTAGAGTTTTTTGAAGGGGTCAACAAACATGTGGACAAGGGGGATTCAGTGGACATAGTGTACTTAGAGTTCCTGAAAGCCTTTGACAAGGTCCCTCATCAAAGGCTCTTACATACATTAAGTTGTCATGGGATAAGAGGAAAAATCTTTTCATGTATTGAGAACTGGTCAAATGATGGGGAACAAAGGGTAGGAATAAATGGTAAATTTTCAGAATGGAGAGGGGTAACTAGTGGTGTTCCCCAACGGTCAGTCCTAAGACCAATCCTATTCAACTTATTCATAAATGATCTGGAGAAAGGGGTAAACAGTGAGGTGGCAAAGTCTGTACAATACTAAACTGCTAAAGATAGTTAAGACTAAAGCAGACTGTGAAGAACTTCAAAAAGATCTCTCAAAACTAAGTAATTTGGCAACAAAATGGCAAATGAAATGTAATGTGGATAAATGTAAAGTAGTACACATTGGAAAAATTAACCCCAACTATACATACAATATGTTGGGGGCTAATTTAGCTACAGTTAATCAAAAGCTACAGTTAAGGAAAGAGATCTTGGAGTCATTGTGGATAGTTCTCTGAAGATGTCCACGCAGTGTGCAGCGGCAATCAAAAAAGCAAACCGGATGTTAGGAATCATTTAGAAAGGGACATAGAATATCTTATATAAATCCATGGTATGCCCACATCTTAAATATTGCATACAGATATGATCTCCTCATCTCAAAAAAGATATACTGGCATTAGAAAAGATTAAGAGAAGGGCAAGTAAAATGATTAGGGGTTTGGAACAGGTCCCATGTAAGAAGAGATTAAAGAGACTAGGACTTTTCAGCTTGGAAAAGAGGAGACTAAGGGGGGATATGATAGAGATATATGAAATCATGAGTGGTAAGGAGAAAGTGAATAAGGAAAAGTTATTTACTTGTTCCCATAATATAAGAACTAGGGGCCACAAAATGAAAAGAATGGGCAGCAGGTTTAAAACAAATAAAAGGAAGTTCTTCTCCACACAGCGCACAGTCAACCTGTGGAACTCCTTGCCTGAGGAGGCTGTGAAGGCTAGGACTATAACAGGGTTTAAAAGAGTACTGGATAAATTCATGGAGGTTAAGTCCATTAATGGCTATTAGCCAGGCTGGGTAAGAAATGGTGTCCCTAGCCTCTGTTTGTCAGAGGGGGGTGATGGACGGCAGGAGAGAGATCGCTTGATCATTACCTGTTAGGTTCATTCCCTCTGGCATTGGCAAATGCAACTGGCATTGGCCACTGTCAGCAGACAGGACACTGGGCTGGATGGACCTTTGGTCTGACCCAGTGCGGACATTATCATGGGAAATAAAGGCAAGTGATATGTTAATACTGGGTGGATGGGGAGTGAACAGCTCAGGGGATCAGAGATGGGACAAAACTAGACAGATTTTCTCCTTTATTTTGCTGCATTTAAACTTTCCCAGTTTGGTACTGATCTGTTTGATCTGGCAAAGACTATTGGCCATTGTCTAGGGCCCCAGATCCTGGAGTCATGTGATCATATTGGCATCTGAGTTTGAATTTTATTTAAACATTTTTTCTAGCCTTAAAAATGTGATCTGAGCATAACCAATGCAGTGACAATTACCTGAATCTGCAGACAGCCTGAAACCATAGCTCAGAGAGGTGAGTTGCCCCAAGCATCTCAGTGGGGAAGTAGCTCCAAGAAACACTCCTCTCGGGAGTCAGGGTCCCCCACAAGAGGACTCTGAGTAATGGGAGAAGAGTGCAGCAGATCCATCCCACCCGCTCAAGAAGATACACCAGCAGCTGGTCTAAGTGTTGGGGTCCCAATGCTATGACGTCTTCCTCTCTGCATGAAAGCTGAGACCCTTTCTGCTTCCTCATGCAATAGAGGCCTAACTACCATTCCTAAGAATACAACTAGCCCCTATACCACTGCCTTACCCTCTCTAGAAGAGGAGAGGGGCCCCTACCACCAACATACCAAATAGATGGTGGGATCAGAGTGTAGGGTCAGGATTACAAGGGTGGAGCCAGGAGTACCCCATGAAGCGGTGGCCCTAGTCGGGTGGTTGTTCAATGGCCTGCCAAATCTACCTATGCATTTTTAGAGACACATTATTGCCGTGGGGGAGGCCTATGTGAAATGATTTGGTGGTCTCAGTTTCTTTCCTCCTGGACAAAATATCCATGACTCATATAAATGTTCACAGTATTGTTCCAAAGCACTGCAGGGTAATACCAAAAATGAAGGGACATTTCAAGGGCACCACATGGCTTTTATAGCAGCAAGACCAAAGACTGTATGGGTCACGGAGACGGGTATATTCTCTCATCCATAGAGCAAACGGAGGACATGTTGGAGAGCAGTGTAGGGGAAACTCTCACTACTACTGGTCTGTGTGGTTTCCAGGAATGTCAGTCCAGCATCTTTCAGCAGCACAGCATTCACCCCACTACTGTTACTGTGCAATGTTAGGAGGCATATTTTGTTTTTAGTCTCTTTGATTTCTGTTAAGCAGGAAGGTACATCAGCGCAAGTCACTGACAAGCTGAACAGAGATCACAGGGGCTCACACAGACCTGGCCTTTGGGGTCCCTAAAAGAGAGTCTTTGCTTTCCTTTTATCCTTATTCTTTACAAAGGTACATTTTAAAACAATCACCTGATGTAAACCAGTATCACACCAGCTAGAGGGGAATCAGGAAGATTCCACACACAGGAGAAAGAGATACATCCCAAATAATCATCTTGTTATCTCTCTCCCAAGCCAATGCGTCAGTGTTTTTTTGTGATGGAGACACTTGTCCACTGGGAACTGCCCAAGAGCAACAAACTCAGGCCCCGCACCTATGAAATATCCATGTGGGTGCAGAGATCTGCCCACGCAACTTTCTTTGCAGGACTGGAGTCTCACTTTGTACAGTCTATCAAACTGCCATCAAAAAGAACCAATTTTCAGGCTGTAGGAAAGCTTTTCAATGAAACTGGAAAACCGTAAAAATCAGAATTTCACATTTCATTGCAATTTTCCCAAATAAATAAATAAATAAATAAATCTGATATCACATTTTCACATATTTCTATGAAAACAAAAATCAGCCCTCTTTCATTAAAAAATATGGAGGGGAACAAAAACAGCTTACTTTTGAGCAAAAAAAATAATCAATATTTCTGAAGTTTTACACGTAGAAATTACTGATTTACTGAAATTCAGCCAAAAAGACTGATTTTCACATGAAACCCTGAATGCCCACATTTGGATGCATAAGGCATCTTTGCGTGCAATTACATGGAAAAGCTGAATTTGGAGGGCGCTGAAAAGGAATTGGGAAAATTTTCATACACGATAATTGACGGTTCCCTAGTCATTACCAGCTTCAGTTGGGTTCACACGGCACCAGCAATCTAAAGGTGGCAAGCTCTAGAGTCCATTACCAGTCTCCTGACCTCTTCTAAAGGACATTTTGGAATAGCACTCAGTGGCAAGCACGGGGGTCCAGATTCTGATCCCAGTGGCACCGGTGTTAATCTGGAGTAATTCACTTGGGCCCCATTCTGATCTCCCTCATACCAGTGTAGATCTGGAAGGACTCCAATGACTTTGACAGCATGAGTTAGGATTTACTGTACTGTAACTGAAAGCTGAGTCTGACTCAAGCTTCCCAAGATCTGTGTAGTATCTGCCCGCGCCACCACACAGTTGGTCACACCATTGGTATTACCTCCTCTGGTCCGGGGGGGGGGGGGGGGCAGCCCCTTTGAATCAGTGACCTTTCATGAAAAGCAAGCAAGTATGGCACGGTGTAGTAGTTGCCTGTCATTTCCCCCAGACAAACCTGGGAGTGCCTCCTGAAGAGAGACTGTCTGAGAGGGATTCCAACATCCAGGGGCTGGGACACTCAGACACTAGCTCTCCTTGAGCAGCAGTGACCTGGGAGGTGGGTTGTTCTGGCAACAGCATGCATTATGTAACCTCCTCCACCTCCTGCTGCCTCTCCCACCTCCTGTGACTGCAGACGTACGTGAGTCGAGGTAGAACTCTTTTTATTACGGTTTCTCATAAGCTGGATTTATGGGAAGTCCCCAACCGCCTGTCCCTGACAGCTGCTCACAAATGAGCTATTTTGGAAAGTAGGGCTCCCGGGCATAAAATACCATCATCTCTCTTATGACCTCCGTACCACAGATTCCTCCAGCAAAGGGAGGGAAAATAAGGTGAAAAACACTTTATAAGGAGCATACAGCTAAGGCCACTCTTCATAATCTTAGAATGTTTTTCTAAATCCATTTATATTAATTCCTCCGGAGACTGAAATCAAAATCTTCCCCTAAACACGTGTTTTCTCTGGTTTGCTATTGTAGGGGTTGCTCATATGCAATGGGACTGCACACAAAAGCTTTGCTGAAGTAGGGTTACTCATGAAGTCTGGGGCTGATTACCTGGCTAGTTTCTGTTGAGGTGCAGCGTGCTGGAGAGCTAGAGTTGATTTTGCTTTGTAAAGCCCAGAATTTGCTTTGAGTTTCAAGACTCTCAGACCAATTTTGTACATTTGAAAGGTAAAACAGCATCCTTTCCCCAATCAGCCCATCTGGGTTCTTTCTGGCTTGTGCATTGTCAGCAGTAATAAAGATTCTGCAGCTGGTATGTAATTAACAATACTGTACTACTGAAAATGCACAAGACAGAACAGACTCAAAGTTGAGTTGGGCTACACTACAGGGATAAAAAATAGTGAAAAATTGTATGAGAAGAGTAAGCAGCTAGGATTGTGAATGTACACAAGGAGCACTGCAAACTCATTTTGTCACAGGCTTCTAGAGGAAAATCCACAGAGGAGCCAAACCCAAACCTGGACCATCTGGGTAATATGGGTATGGGTGGTAACCAGAGGTTTGTGACCCAAAGACCCAATCAAAGAGCGATTGTATCGTGGGGTCCCATTCACAGGAAGGCATGGGCCTACCACTTGAAATGAATGCATTGAGGGAATTGGAAAAGGGGCGCAAAAGGCACAGCCTATCTGGGGACTGAGACATGAGGCAAGGTGATGGTGATTAAAAGTCATCTTCAGCAGGTGGCTCCTTAGTGATATGGTTTTAGCTGATTTGTTGATCTCAGTTCATTTCCTAATGGACAGGCCACAAAAAACACCATCACAACTGCCATTAATTGCCACTCCTGTCAGCAGTCTCAGCAGAGAGACCAAGGTTTCAATGAGCCACAGAAACTTACCCCTAAACCTGCCCCTTCTGGGTCAAGTATGATACACACTGGCAGGGAATCAATGGGGAATTCTCACACTGCCTTTGCTGTTGCAGAAACTATTATCTTATTAGGTACAGAACATCAGTCTTCACTGTAATCAGTCCGGCATCAAGCACCCTTCATCAGCACTAGATTCACTTGCCACAAAACTAAGTATTATTAACAATGCTAGCATTTACCATATCATCATCAATCATCATCATCAAGATTGGAATGATATCACATTATTAATACTAAAATAAAGAGGCCATAAAGTTTCACGAGGCCATAGAAGTTCTAGGAATTCTGAACATTTTATGAGGTGAAATAGCAATTCTGTAGTAAAAATAGCATTGGGTTTCACTGTTAAATCTCATTTTTCCACATTACTTTGAGCTTTCAAGATGTTAAAGAATTCAGGCTGCAATGTGCTTCTCTTCGGGAAGCGGAGAATACATTTGTAAAGTTTTAAGTGCCACTTCCACAGTACAGAAGAGTCTCCCAACCAGCTAAATCATCTCATTTTGAGCAGATGACGATATTAAGCACAACAGGAGAACGAAATCCAGCTAATGGGATTTCAAAACAATCAAGAGGCAAATTATTATGGCTTGGTACTTGGCAAAACATTCACCTTTCACGGATGTCAGAGGATAAGCTATTTTTATTGAAAAATGATGGAATCTCGGACTTAGTTGGGCCTCTGTAGCAGAAAGCAATTTAAACTATTACAGCTTTGAAAATGGAACTTGGGTTAGGAGTGACTGGGTGGGAGGCAGTTTTTCTGGAAGAAGGGACAGACTATTTCACATTCTTGGTGCAGGATCAGTCCTCTTGACCGGGATTTTTGTCAGTTGCTTTCAAATATATGTATAATTACTCCTTTCACTATCCCAGCTTAGCCATTTAATAGGTTTTAATTTCAGACTCTGGCACTGGTCAAGATGAAAGTGCCACAACCGCATTTTCTCATCTTGGACACATCAGGCAAAGCATTTTTAAAAACCATTTTCCTCAGAGTGAGCTAATCCTCAGAACGCACAAGCGCACCAGCTATTTGTCTAAAATAAAAAATTCTTTTCCCTACTCTCCCTCCTCTTGGAAGAAATCCAGCTGTCCCCAGCTCTGTATTCCCCTTCCCTCTCCCACTTCCCCATCAAGGCCCTTTAGCTTGCAATCAGTAGTAATGGCAAATGTCTAAGTATAGCTGAGGTTTATTGACCAGCCTCCTCCATCACCACTGTCTGGGTCATGTGAAATAGTCATGGTTAAAAGCTCAGCTCTCCTCAACCATCTGCTGGGCGTACCAAACCTGTCAGTGCAGGACCACGTTAGCTGCATGTGGCGGGGAGTGCTTGATCCATCATAATATTGAGTTTCATCATGAGAACCTCAGCTATGTGACCCAGAATATTTGACCTGTTGTCAGGAGGGGTCTGAGCCTATTGAGATATTTCACCAGGACACCCTGGCCTCCCTCCTTCGGTGGAATCTGATCCAGCAACAGGAAAGTGTGAGAATTTTCAGCTGTCCCCATCCCATGTGAAACGATCAGGGGAGGACTGGCTCTTTACTAACGGGCACACCTTCAGGCCCATTTGCCTTCTCATTTTCTTCACATACAGTAGGGCCTTAGTGGATTTCCACTAATGGCTAGGAGAGCCATGACGATAAGGTGCATTTTTGCAAACAGTATCAAATAATATTTTACTTTTCACACAGCGCTATCCAGTCCAAAGATCCCCAAGCATTTTAGGATGCCAAGCTTGCAGGGTGCCAAGCGGCACCCGAATCATGCTGATGTCCCTCATTTTCACTAAGGTCAATGGGAGTCTACGGCCTTCAGTATCTTGCAGAATCAGTCCCGAGAACTGCAGATTTTACTTCAGCCACTACACAAATGCAGCCACCTTTGGAGACAATCATGGCAGTTGTTTAACAGCAACAATACACACTGCTTTAGGCCAGCAAGTGAAAAAGAACAGTGTATCTAATGAAAATGTCAGAGGAAAATTTAGAGCAGCAGAAGGGAATTACCCCATTTGGAATCTGGCCAGGACAGAGGCTAGATAAATGAAAAATGTGGCTGTGGGATTTTTAATCCTCTTAATTACTCAGTACCCCAGTTGTACCTCTCATCAGAAAGGCAGGACTTCCAGCAGCACACTGTCCTCAACACTGTACTGGGGCAGTGGTTCAGATCAGTCCAAGAGGCAGCACTGACTGGCTCTAGGAACTTTGCTGGCCTCTGCAAAGTGGAAATTAATCACTCACGTCTCATAAGCCACATGCAAAGTCATTCACCACTGTAAAAAGGGAAGAGCACCACCTACGGAGTTACTAACATCACTTCTTTCAGTGACATGAGTTTTCCATGGAGGTCTCCTGGTTAAGTTTGCAATCTGGTGGGACTGCAAAGATTTAAGTGTGAAACAATGAGATTACTCCTGATGCCAGAAACCACAAAAGGTGAGAGCCTCCCAGTTCCATCTCTGTGAGTTTTCTGTTTTCCAACTCAGTTGCCCACACATTTTAAAATCCAGAGTCAGACTGACTTTATGCGATGCTGCCAAACCTTCCTCTTTGAAAAAAAAACTTTCCATGGAGGACACTCAAAACCCTGACATCCCAGCTTTCCCAAGCACCCTCCAAACATTTTTTTACAAAATAAAAATAAAATAAAATAAAATTCTGAAACAAATCAACACAAACCAACAAAAATACTCCAAGGAGAGTGTCATAGTCACAGGGTGAGCTGCAGTTTGGACCCCTTTGCATCCCTCTCAATTGCACCACTCTGGGGCAGGTTTCACTACCTTTCCCCTTCTCTAGTCCTCTCTTAGGCCTGGACTACACTGGGGGGGGGGGGGAGAGAGGGTTGACCTAAGATATGCAACTTCAGCTACGCAAATAGCATAGCTGAAGTCGGCATATCTTAGGGCGACTTAACTGGCCGTCCACACAGCGGCGAGTCAACTGCTGCCGCTCCCCCCGTTGACTCTGCCTCCACCTCTTGCGGAAGTGGAGTTCCATAGTCGATGGGGAGTGCGCTTGGGGATCGATTTATCACGTCTACAGTAGACATGATAAATCGATTCCCGATAGATTGATCACTGCCTGCCGATCTGACAGGTAGTGAAGACGTACCCTCAGATTGGGCTACAGCACCCCACCTCACCCCTCACCCAACTCCCCCATGTATATCAGCTGTGACAACTTTATTCTTTCTTTCCTTGCAAGTGCTGGGAGAGTCAGCCACTACAGCATTCTCTCAGCGACTCCTTCTCAAATAGTCATCTTCAGCCACTGGCCCCACCACCTGCTCGCCCACCCACCTATCCATCCTTCACGTCGAGACCAGGGTTCTTAACTGTTTGTGGCCCTTTTCAATCTCTAGGGTCTGGCCTTTGCAAGACACCTGTACAATGTTGCTGATGCCCAGAAAATGGCACTTCCCAATTAATAGTCACGGTTATCTTAATTCACTTGACATTAGCAGCCCCGGGGTCCATTATCTCTACCATTGTTTTCTTTCCTGTTTGATATTCTTAACAGCCCCTTGATTTACCCCAGGCATTCAGGCAGGATAACATTAAGCAGATGAACTGAGATGCATACGAGATTCATAAAAACATGTAGAAAACTCCCTCATTCTCCACAGAGTTTTTACCCCCCAAAAGGAGGCAAGCCAGAAATTCTATGAAGTCTGAAAGGATCTTCACAAGTGCCAACGATTTTCCAAGGAAGGCACTCAGGTGTTACTTTGATGGGCAGCAGCATGAAATCCTAAAATAGATTCAATCATTTAAATATTTTGATCAGAACTGAGGTGCCTCAGCAGAGCTGTGCAAGGGGACTGGAGCAGCAGGGGATTCTGCAGGGTGGCATTGAGGTGCACCAGCAGAGCTGTGTAGAAGCCCAAGAATGGAGAATCAGGGCATGCTGTAGGTCACTTGCAGAGCTCCATCAATGAGACATTTTATGTGCCTTTTTGCTCTAAATCCGGAAGATCTAGGTGGAGATGCTCTGTCATCAGTTAATTTAAGACTTTACTGTGGCTTTGTTAGCAACCACCGTGATGTGATGGAGGTGAGAGGTTATCTGCCCTACCAGAAGTGGCAAACAGCATGCTGACTCTAGGGGCACAGGGACATGTGCCAAAAGGGTCGCTACTATAGAGAGCCAAACACAATGAATCCCATAGAGGCTGAGCCATTTACAACTGGAACAGCATCTCCTACATTCTGCCCAGCATTGAGACAAACAGCAGCAATTAAACTGTTTAATGTCTGGTCTCTCCAAAGGGTCCAAGCTTTGAACAACCAAAACTCCCAGGCTCAAAATGTTTAATCTTTCTATAAGGCCTGATCCAAGCCTATTCAAGGAAATGGAAGGACGTACATTGACTTCAGTGGGCAATGGAAGGGTTGCAAATGCTGTAAAAGTGACAACATAGCAAGCAATAATAATACTAAGAGGCTGCAGATCAGACCAACTATTGTGACACAGGAGAGAGCAGCAAATGTATTCTTTGCTTGTTTACAGGCTGTTTTGGTGCAAACTCCATATCAAAAGACAACTAACTTCTCTGATCGGTTTCTTCCCTGTGCCAAACAATGCCATTTAAAAGAATTCAGCCCTGCCATGTCATCAGATTAAGCTGCCTTTAAAGGAACAAGTTTTCTAATAGTTCCAAAGAAACATTTTGAAAGTTCCTGAAATTAATTATTCATTCAGTTCCTGACGCACAAGTGTCAATTCTTGTACAGTGTTTTTGGTGCAGATGTGTACTTCTGGGGAGGTACTGGAGTTGTTATGTTTTGAAGAACGCATTCACGCATTCCTTTGTGCATTAATAAGTAGCCAAACCAGTGACGCTGTGGATGCCCGTGACAGATGAAATAATAGCAGTACCTAGATATTCTTATAAATGAACTGAAACGCTGTGAAAATATTCCACATACAGCACAGTAAAGCCCTAGGTCTGCATTTTAGGGTATTCTTGGTGGAGAACCCCTGGTATGGAAATCACTCTCTCGGAAGCCTGCCTGAGCACAAGTTTATTAGCTTCAGAGCAGGGTGCAAAGTTTGTCTTCTCAGCCAACACTCTGCCCAATTCCAGATTATTTTCAATCCTATTCTTACTTTCATTGTCTGTTATTGTTCATGTTTTTTCTTTGCGCTACACTCAGATGCCACATAAATGGATATGCTATAGGTCAGGGGTTGGCCACCTTTGAGAAGCGGTGTGCCAAGTCTTAATTTATTTAAGGTTTCACATGCCAAGAGCCAAATTCCCACCCACCAATTTTCCAGGTCCTGATTTGGACTGAGTGAGAGGGTAGATGGAACTGCTTGATATTATCTCATTATGAGATAGTAGGTAATTGATGGAGAAGGTTCATTTGAGGTCAATGGGACACTCACTGAATCCTGAACCTCCTTAGTTAACATAAGTAACTAATTGACTGGCTGGCTTCTAGTGAACATTCCAGATATACTAATGTGGAATGCATCTACTATGCCACTAAATGCACCAGGCATGTCTAAGTATCCAGAAAATATTTATAAAACACCATTTTATGATGTAATATATATACCCATCTAAATAGATAATTATATATACACCATATAGTACAACTATGCTTACATATGCCATATTTCTCTGGGATACAAATATGACAAACTGTGGTATGGTACACTGCATTTTCCATGCACCTTTGACCACATCACCTGTTCTTCTTAACATTCCGCCCATTTCAGCATCTTCAAACTGCCATCTTTCATTTATCTTTTAATCCTTCCCTTCTGTCTTGCACAAAACTGCATTGACCTGAGGTTCAGAATGGGTAATATTCAGCCTTGGATCAGTGACCCATTTAAAGCCAAGTATCTTATGACCTGTCAGAGCGAGAAAAGGAAATTTTGCAACTTTCCCAATGGGATAAATGGTCATTACTTCTGGCCCTGGAACTTCCCTATCATATCAGATTTATAACACCACATTGGATTTAGAGAATTAAATAGACTAGTCACTTACATTTTCAGTTCTCATGCTATAGCAGAACACTGTAATGTTTCACCTGGACTTTTTGCAGCCCAGTGTTTAAATCCAAACACAAAACACACACACACAAAATCAGGGCCAGATTCTATATGGTACAATTCAGCACAGCACCACTGGAGTCAGTGGAGCGATGTCCATTTACACCAGGTAAGAATCTGGTCCCAATGTCTTCAATGGATTTTTTCTCTCAAGACCTGAACTTTGGGCCTTAACTGACTGCATCCCTTTAAGGGTATTTTTAGTCCAGTCATGATCTTATATAAAGTTTTACAGATGTGCAATATCTGGCATTTGCCTAGTCTAAAATACCAAGAAAAAGTATCAGCGATCCCCAGAAATTAGATCTGCTAGGTAGGAAATGCATCCGACGAAGTGGGTATTAGCCCACGAAAGCTTATGCTTCAAAACTTTATAGTTAATCTTTAAGGTGCCACAGGACTTTGTCACCTCTGCTATTTCAGACTAACACGGCTACCTCTCTGATTCTTCAGAATATTCAAGGCACTCTTTGATCATAGAGGAGGGTTTTTTTAATGTATTGGAGGAAATGATATATTTTCAAGACACCATTCCATTCCACCTATTTCCTGAAATCTAGGCCTTAGAAATAGATATGTCTACTTAATGATTCTTGCAAGTGCTCAGGGTTTTGGGTGTATAGATAACCTTAATTGTGGTAATTTAAATTATAACTTGGACAGGTGGCTTTCTATCTGTAACTGGCTTCTGTTGGCCACTAGAGGGCACCCACATCTACCACTACTGCAGAGAGGCTGGTTATTGAGGAAGTTGCTCCCATGCGCAGTTGGCAATGTCTTTTTGCAAAAAATTTAGGCGGCCTCCCAGGTCTTTCCAATTTATTGTTGGGCTCCCAAGAAAGGGAAAAGCTCAACAAGAGCTAGACGGAGCAATAGATTATCATATGTAAATCAGAACCAAGAACAGAAACACTTATTGCCAGGTTAATGGAAGGGGGGGGGGGGGGGGCGCCTGAAAATAGATACACCAGCCCAGGTGATTGTCACGGAATAAGAAGTCTTTGGCCCTCTAACTTCTACAGCTCAATTAGTTTCCTCAACCAGTGCAGGATTGTTCCCTACAGCAAGTTATCCAGTGTTAACTGGCACAGATCCACTACAGAACTAAGATGATTTACACCACCTCAGGATCTGGCCCAAAGCCCATTGTCTCCTCATCCAAGACTTGGTCTTTATGTATTCAGCCAAAATAAGGGATCTTTCCATCCCCCCCCCCCCCCCAAGTACTGAATGACAAGTACACATCTGTCTGATATCGCCCGAAGTCTCCTTCATCTTTACTGGTTTCCAAATTAGTCCCTCCCACTGGAGACCTGAGTTTTGACGTTTAGATGATTAAGGGCTAAGAGAGGGTAAATCAAAGGGAGAGTCTGGCTCGGGCACTGCCCATGTAATGGCTCCTAAGCCTTCAGCCAGCTTCTACATCAAATTTTATTTGTCTGCTCCATTGTCAGCACACAGAACGGGTGTAAGTATGTGACTATGAATCTTTGCCAGAACCGTATCTCAAGGTCCTGTTACCCCCATAGCATAGCGTCTAGGTTCCAGGTAAACCAGAAAAAGAGCCACCCCTACCCACACACAGTCATCTATTCAAAACAATGTCTGAATATTTTGCCAACCCTTTTTTTCAATTCTTAACTACCCTAGACAACTGCCTACGCAGCAGAGTTGGCTATGCCTCTTTCCTTCCATCACTGCAGCTCTGCAGTGCTCAGGAAATCTAGCACCAGGGGCTTATCGTACAGTAGGTAAAATATTGGGACTAAGTTCTCCTTGAAGCCCATGGGAGTTTAGCTCAATTAAGGGGTGTAGAATCTGATCCCATGAAAATGAGGCAGCCCCTAATCTCTGGGGCTCTGTGGACTATTTAACTTGAAATAACTCTTTTTAGTCTTGTTCAGGATGTAAGTCCTGATTATATGATGATGATGATGAAAAATGCTTGGAAAAGCCCCTTAGAAGGAGTTCTTGTGTTTGAGCTGAGGAAACCCAGCTTTGCCCTATTTTGAACATCTGGGAGCACAGCTCAAGCAACCTGTGTAATAAGGTGCTGTGCAATGGAGCTCAATGTTTTTGTATCTTTGGAAAATTTTACATGGGGAGCAGCTGCTAATAAATTAGCATGGATGTTTTACAGCTTGTTGACACCACCAATTTTTGCAGATATTACAGTGCATACTCAATGGCATGTCTGGAGTATTCCTATAAAAACAAAACAAAGCACAAGCATTCACCACCATGCAGGACAAAGAATGCAGGAGAACTCCACACATTTGACTGTTCATCCTGTTCCATAGTTGGTCTGCTCATAACTCCTAGACTGGAATCAGCCAAATAGCCATTAGTTCCATGGTAGAAGTGCTGGCTCTTTTCTCACCAAGTTTCAAAGCAGGGGAAGGATCTCCCTGGAGAGGAGAGGCTTCCTCAATTGTTGGTTAATCATTTTGAGACCTTTAGATAGAAGGGGTGAAATAAGAGTAAATAGTATCAATCCTTATAGTCTGTAGTCAGTTGGTTTGTGAGACAATAAAGTACAGAATAAATTGTGCCCATTATCCAAAAAACGATTCCAGTGAGTCTGGGAATTTGTCAAAGTGACCATGTATCTCTCAGTATACACTGTCAGAGAGGGGATATTCCAGACTTCTGTATCATTCCATTTGCTTGAACACAGATACTGGATTTGAAATTGTTTCTCCATCCCTTTCAGTCTTCAGCCTGACTATAGGTTTAATGATCATCTTCATGGCTGTTTACAAGCTCTTACCTATACTTTACCAGACCAGATTTCCTTTGCTACCCCTCATCTTAAGTGGGCAGCTGTTTTCTTAGGACTGCCCTTTCAACCACGAGTAGAATACATTTTTGCAAGGCTGAGGTAATAAAGATAGGAGAACCTAAATTCTACAGTTTAGAACTCACTGGTACTTCATTGGCTCTAGAAGCCTTCAAAGACTTAAAGGGAAGATATCTTTTTTTTTTGTGGAAAAACATCGTGGATGTAAGTTTTAGAAATATTTTGAAGTCAGAAAACTAGAGGAATAAAAAACCACCTGAGCTTCTTTGGAGCCCTATTAATTACCCAGGGCCAAATTCTCTGTTTTTCACCCCTCCTTATGATCACTGAACTCCCAAAGAGCATATCCTGTATAAAATGCTGTCTTACTGTCTGAAATACGCTCTCCCTTACCTGGGAAAGAAGAAAGGGGTTACATGTCTCATGCAATTTAGAACATGATGCAAGATGTAGTTTTTCATAATTTTCCTCCAGTAAATAAGGCTACAAAATAGTTGGAAAAACTTTTCCTTCCCTCTGATATTCCCCCCTCCCCAATGCTCCAAAATAGAGCTGGTCGGAATTTTTTCAACAAAATGCTGATTCGTCAAAACCAAAACTTCTTGCAGAAAAATATGTTTTGACAAAACTTTAGTCCAGAAGGTTATTCTGGTTCAAGATGGAATTTCTGGTCAAAACCAGAGAAAGTCTTTGTCCTGTATAATCAGGCAGAGCAGGGTCTTCAACCTACTGTTGCACATCCCATGTGATTAACCTAACCTCTGGGCTATTTTGGAGTTAGTAAATCTATATCTCCTCTCCACTCTACTCCACTCCATCCTCCCTCTCACCCCCATTTTGGAAAAAAAACATGTCTGTTTTGTCCCAGTGAAGTACATATATAAACATAAAAACTTTGAAATGTTTTCATCAAATGGATTTTTTTGTCCTCCAACCAGTCCTACTCCAAAGAACCACAACCCAACCAGAGAGGAATAGAAAAGATGCACACATCCAGGGAAGAGTGATTATTGTACAGATGCCTAGATATTACAGTACTGAGCATATGAGAAGATAGATTGATTAGTTAAGTGTTTGGGAGACCAAATCTAAATGCATCTTCTGTCATTAACGTCCTGTGGCTGTATAGATAGAGGGCATATTTATTAGACTAAGCTGTACTGTGACTGGAAGCACCTTTTCAATACTGCATGCTGTTACATATGAACATAGGGTCTTTAAATCCCTGTATAACAGAGCTCCTGTAAAAGACAATGGGATTCAGCCTGCAGGACAAAAATCCCTAAGAGGGCATGTAGAATTTTAAGACTTCAGGTGCCCAATTGCTTCCACTCATCCCACAGGATGTGAGCTACTCTCACTGAGGTGAATGTGAGGACCTTGTACCCTTTGGAGGAGTTGGGGGAGATCTGGCTCCAGGATGGTATGCAGTTGTACTCAGACTAACAAAAAAGATGCCAAAGAGCTTGTAAATTACTGAGCCAGGGAGCAGAGAACAGGAGGGAGATGGGGAAATGAGCACAAAGGCTCTCAGAGTAATACCCATTAATTAACGGTCCCTCTTCCCGATTTCTCCCCCTTTTCCCTTCCTCCCTCCACCTTTTCCCCATCCCTCTTACAATTTTTGTGCCCATTTTGTCCCCATTCAAGTGTAAATATAAGGATCTTTTTAATTGCAGAGAAGTTGCTGATGTTCAATTCCTGCTGGGTAAAACTTATTCAAGATCAATCCCTCTGGGCCCCTTTACACTCCTGTGAACCCTTGTAAAACTCCATGAACTCCTCAGTCTTCTTGCTGACTTTGAGAACTGGATATACTGTACAGTAGCTATCCTCAGTGCATTATGTGTGCTGAAGTTCAAGACACATCCGTGGTGTCTTTTTTCCAGTCCTAAAACCCCAAATATAATCCTTAAATCTCCTTAGTGTGACAGCCACATTTTGTTGTACAGTTAGGTTTGGGAACCAGGTACTGGGCGAGAGAGGGATGGGAACTGGAATGGGGGTAAAATCATCAATGTTATCTGATGATTTTATGAGCTATCTCCCCAAAAATTCTGTCCAGTACCTCCACTAATGGGAGAGTAAGTGAGCCCTGAAGAGTTGTGGCAGGCTAATGTTTAGATGCTGCTCTGTGGTTCTTGCCGACACTGCTGTGTAGTTCAGAAAGCGATGTGCAAATGGGTAGTACTGCAGAATGGAATAAGATCAAGCTTCCCATCAGTTTAATATCAGATGAGCCCTCCAGAGAGAGAATTAAGCCCTGCCTTTTCAGATAGACAGACCCAACAACCAATGAAGAAGTCTTTTCTGCGTCTAACAACTGTGGGCCTGGGTTGCTGTTCTGGGGTATTGGAATTCCTGATGGAGGTTGTTCTGGGACAGTTGAGAACCTGGGCCAGCAGAAATCAGTAACACAATCCCCCAGCAAAGCCAGGGATGTTTTCTCTCTAACAAGATCCCCTGGCTCTGCAACAAGGGGTCCCTATTGGCAGTAACAAAACTCCCTCTTAGCCACTTCAGTTACAAGGAGTCCCTTTCCTTAGCCAAATGACCCCTACACCCCCTCATTCATTAAGGTGCTTTGCTCTCAGATATTTGGCCTTCCAGCTCTGTAGCAAGGGCTCAAAGGAGAGCAAACCTTTAAAAAGGGGAGGACCTCAGGGCTCAGTTTTCAAAGTGGTTTCATTTGCCTGTGGACCTATCAGGAAAGGAGCGGAGGCCAATTTAAAGCAACGTAGCTCATCTCTGGGTATTTCAGATATTTCCTTTGACACCCCCAATCAGAGGTGAAGCAAGAGGTGGTACTCTGCCGTACCGGCTTCCCCAGACCGGCGATTTAAAGGGCCTGGGGCTCCCGGCAGCAGCCAGAGCCCGGGACCCTTTTCACCGCTGAAGCCAGAGCCCCAGGATAGCAGTGGTGGCCAACAGCGATTTAAAGAGCCCGGGACTCCCAGCTGCCACTATTGCAGTTGGAACCCCGGGCCCTTTAAATCTCAATTTAAAGAGCCTGGGGATTTAAAGGCTTTGCCCCTTCTGGCTGAGGCCCTGTCACCTGCTCAGGACTCCTACATCCTTTAAGTTACTTTCACCCCTGCCCCCCACTTCCCTTTACAGTGTTTTATATTCCAGTTGGTATATGAAGATGCCAAGAAATGGCTTTGCTCTAAATCTATAAAGCCCCCAGTGTGGTACTGAAATGCCCCTTCCACACACTCTGGCAAAGAAAGCACCAGATCCTTGGATGCAAAGCCATGGCTTTGGGCTTAGCTCACAGCAGTCAGGCCTGTTAAAGGAAGCGCTGGGGTATGGCGGGGCAGTGACAATAAAGGTGGGTTCCATCATTTTTCTGGGCCAGCAGAGGTTGGATGTATCAGACTGCCAGAGAGCTCAGTTATCAGGTTAAAGGAAATGCAGTAGATCTAATCTATCTGGGCTTCCTTAAAGCATCTGACTTGGTACCACAGGGGAAATGTAATCGTTAAGCTGGAGAAGGAGGGCTTAGTACAGGAATTGTTAGGTGGGTAAGGAACTGTCTAGAGGGGAGATTATATCAGATTGTACTGAAAGAAGACCTATCAGGCTGGAGGGAGGTCACTAGTGGAGAACTTATCACAGTAGGCATGTGTTAATGAAATTTGCTGATGGAACAAACGTGGGAAGCATTGTCAATACAGAGACATATTGCAATATTAGACAGGAAGAACAGGATGACCTTGAGTACTGGAATAATAGAAATGGGATTAAATTTAATAGCATCAAGTGCACGATCTTGCACTTAGGGACTAATAAGAATTTCTGCTCTAAGTTGCGCGCTTCTCACTTGGAAATGATAGAAGAGGAGAAAGACCTGTGTGCATTAGTTGATCACAGGATAACTTTGAGCCAGTGAAACTTTGCAGCAGTGAAAAAGGTAAATGTGACCCTAGGATGCATCACGTGGACCAGGGAAGTATTAATGCCAAGGCACTGATATGACTTCACTTAGAATACTGTGTACAAAACTGGTCATCCATGTTCAAAACAGATGAATTCAAACTGGAACAGGTACAGAGAAGGGCTGCTAGTGTGGTCAGATGAATGGGGAGCCTATCTTAACAGAAAAGACTAAAAATGTGTGGCTTGTTCAGCCTACCCTGTTTCCCCGAAAGTAAGACATCCCCCGAAAATAAGACGTACTTCCAGTTTTGCCTCTCACTGTAATATAATGTAATGTAATTTTGGGAGCAAAATTAATATAAGACACGGTCTTATTTTCGGGGAAACACGGTAGCAAAATGAAGGCTCAGAAGGGACCTGACTGCTTTCTATAAATACCCGGAAGGAGGACAGGGGGAGAGGGAAGAGATAAACAGCAAAGAGAGGGAAGAGCTATTTAAGCTAAAGGAAAATGTTGGATCAAGAACAAATGGGTAGAAACTGTCCATGAATAAAGTAAGTCTAGAAATTACAAGGTTTCTAATCATCAGAGGTGTGAGGTTCTGGAACAGCCTCCACTTGGCAACAGTGTTTTAAGCCAACCTAGTTTTAAGATGCAACTTGATAAATTTATGAACAAGATTATATGACAGGATTGCCTATGATGGCAACAGACTGGATTGTGTGACCCAGGAAGTCCTTTTCCAGTCCTCTTTAGAGAGTCAGAACCATAGAATAAGGGGTAGAAGAGCTGGATGTAATATTCTGGAGATCCCCTATACACACAACCTTTGCCCAAATTTCTTTTGTTGCTTTTAAGAAGCTTGTGGTGTCAAGAAAATTGCGGCATTAACCCAATGGCAAAGAAATCATGTTACACTAAAAGCTTTGCTTGCATCTGGAGGCTGAAGTTCTCATCAAGGTGTTAACCCTGTGATATTAACAAAAGAGACTGATGCGTGTTCCTCAGGAAATGGAAGTCAACGGGCTTGTCTTCACTACGCTGGGGAGGGATCGATCTTTTGGCGATCGATTTATCACGTCCCGTCAAGACACGATAAATCAATTGCCAGCGGCACCCCCGTCGACTCCGGAACTCCAGCTCGCCAAAAGGCGCAAGCTGGAGTTGACAGGGGAGCGCGCCGCTGACTGCCGCCGACGTGAAGACGGCAGGTAAGTCGGCTGTAGATACGCCGATTTCAGCTATGTTATGAACATAGCTGAATTTGCGTATCTACAGCCGATCTATCCCCCTAGTGAAGACCAGCCCAACCAGTGTATTTAACTTCCTTGGAGTCTTTAGATTTTAAGTTCTTCAGCAAGGCTGTTCTGCAGCACCTGGGTGTAATCAAGATGCAACAGTCGCTCACTCAGACAACTTTCCCAGGAACACATGCACTCACACAGACCACACATTCAAATATGAATACATACTGTGCTACACATAGATTAATGCTGCTGTTCAGGAACTGTCTGGGTATTCCTGCTGCCAACTCGGCTGCTCAGTCAATTGCAGCACTCAACCGCGCCAGCTCAACATGACAAATAAAGTAAACACTGAAAACCAGCTCATCATTGCTGGATATCTCACCACAGCCACTCAAGTGAGACGGCATCATTTAAGGAACAGATCTCATGGAAAAGACAGACTTTTTGGTTGAAGGTTTTCACTACCACCCCCCAGGTGAGCTGTTGGTTCAGTCATTTCATCAACATCTGTTGGAATACTGCACCCCTCCCCCCAAAACCAGGCCACATGCTTCAGCAAACCAGTGCGGCAGCGTCACGAAGAGCATGTTTCCAACCACCCCACCCTTCTCTTCTGCCAGGGCCATCTCCTCACTGGAAAAAGGCATCCTCTGTATTGTACCTAGGAAAGTATCCCTCCAGAATCTCCCACCCTCCTTGACTACCACGAACCCTGACAAATGTCTAAATCCAGCAGCATAGGACAGCCAGCAGAGCCTATTCACAGGAAAGCAAGCAGGCTGAAGCTGCAATTGGCATGACTCAGAAGGAGCATTGCCCAAATCATTTCAGTTAGAGTTGGCCTAAAGATCCAAGCAGCCTGAACTTTGAGATGCTGGAATTCAGTCCAGCTGTAGATTGAGGCTTGGGTCCATAGTGAGAGTTTCAAAGCACTGCAAGATGCAGACAACTGCAATTCAGATGACAGGGAAGCTCTGCTTAGAAGGTGGTTGTTTTCATTAACTAGGAAGAGAGGTCAGGGCTATCTAACAGGCGACAACAGCCATGAACGTTTCTACACAGGTGGACACAGGTTAACATTTAACTGATCAAGTCTGACTGTAGACTCATCCTTTTCTTAATCTTCTAGACAGTGAGGATTACATTCTGTTTCTCTAGTGGGAAGCAAAAGAGGAAGCAAACCAACCTTAAACAAAACATGAAGCCATTAAGATGTTTAGTGTCCTACAACATATCAGTGGACAGGTAAGCTAGGGACAAGAGTGAATGATAGGAGACATGGGCACTACATGAGTCTTCTTAGGACTGCTTTGCATTCCTAGAACACACTCCACCCAAGGTCTCAAAGCACTTTAAAAAGCATTAATGGCTTAAGCCTCATAGCACCCCATTTGGGTACAAAACTATTACAACAGCATAAGAAACTGAGGCTTACAAAGATTAAATGAGTTGCTTAAAGGCACCCAGAGAGCCTGCGACAGAACTTAGTACAGCACCCAGATCACATACCTCCCAGGCATGTGCTTGAGCCAGACGACCAAGCACATTGTTCACTTAATGTGTGAAAAAAGGACTCTCTCGTACATTTGTTCCTAGGCTGAAAGGTCAGCATTTCATTAACTTTTCATGTAGAAAATGTTATTTCTGCCTTTCTCCCTCTGGTCAAATGGGTCAAATTTTGTGAAATCTGGATTTTTACTAGGAAGAAACGTCACAATTTTATGATGGAAATGACAAAACATTACCCAGTGGTGGAACAATCACACCTAGGCCACACAAATACACAGTTCACCAACTAACCATACACATAGACATAGACCAGGTTCATCAAACAGACCGAACACATATCCAAGCAACTTGATCAGAAAGGCTAAGAGTGGAGGTACTGAAAACATCTGGAGAGTTGTACAACCTTTTTTTTTTTTCTTTCTTTCTGTGTATATAAATACATCTTACTTCTGTTCCATTCTGTGCATCCAATGAAGTGGGCTATAGCCCATGAAAGCTTATGTTGAAATAAACTTGTTAGTCTCTAAGGTGCCACAAGTCTTCCTTGTCTTATATCTGGAGAGAGAGACACTCATAAGATTTCCAACCCATCTTTGTAAAACTGGCAGGCTCCAATTGGCATCCAAACCTTTAGGTGCTTATCCAAACCAGATCTCTGATTATTTTGAGGTCCCTCCCTCCTCATTATATTTCCCCTTTATCTGGAAATCTAGCCACCAAACCACCTGCCTTGAAAAGGGAAGAGAGATCATCCAGAGAAAAGAAGGCTGGACAGAGATAGATCATCTCTTTGCACATCCACGGAGGAGACGCCTCTCATCTGGGATAGATCAGCCTGTGAAAAATGACCCTCTTCAGTCCCTGATGTAACAGAGTCGAATTTGGCACTGTCCCTGTTTTCCCAAAGGAGAGCAGTTCTCAACATCCAGGAAAAGAACCAGTTGTGACGGCCTGACAACTGGGCCTGTGGAGCTCTATGAGCTGCCAATGCAGTCAGTCACCCTTTCATTTCCAGGGCTCTGGAGCAGCAAGGGATTACAGGATTCCTCTGGAGCCGGGACAGCTGCCAGCCACCCAGCCTGATTTGTACATATTATGCCAGCTTCAGTACAAACATTTGTACAAAAAGAAAACACTGGGTATTTCATGTGAAACAGAGAATCTAGACTTAAACTAGAGGTTGGCCAGCGCTGTAAAACTCAAGTTTCAATCCAAACTACCCCAAAGTCCAGGGGCTTTGGTTCGGTCCATTACTGCTTCTTCCTCACTCAGTGACCTATTCCCTGTGTGTCTTCATAGATTCATAAATTCCCAGGCCAGAAAGAACCATCATGATCATCTAGTTTGACCTCCTGTCCAGCACAGGCCATGGAACTTCCCTAAAATATTTCATACAGTCTTAGAAAAACATTCAGACTTAATTTAAAAATGGTCAGTGATGGAGAATCCCCCATCACCCTTGGTAAATTGTTCCGATGGTTGATTACTTTCCAAGTTAAAAAAAATAATCTACCTCTTATTTCTAGTCTGAATTGGTCCAGATTCAATTTTCAGCCTTTGGATTATGTTAGACCTTTCTCTGGTGGATTGGAGAAATATGTTAAATTTGTGTTTCTGTTAAATCTGTTAAATATGTGTTTCCTGTGTAGACACTTATAGATCATAACCAAGTCACCCCTTAACAAAACTAAATAGATTGAGGTCCTTGAGCCTACCACTGTGAGGCAGGTTTCCTAATCCTTTAATCATTTTCATGGCTCTTCTCTGAACCCTCTCCAATTTTTCAACATCCTTCTTGAATTGTGGACACCTGAACTGGTCACAGTATTCCAGCAGTGGTTGCACCAGTGCCAAACAGAGGTAAATTAGCCTCTAGTCATATTCAACATAGGTGCCAACTCCATGGGTGCTCCAGGGCTGGAGGACCCATGGGGAAAAATGAGCAGGTGTTCCACATCCACTGGCAGCCAAACTCCCCCCTCCTCACCTCCTTCTCCCCTCCTCAAATGCACTGCGTCCCTGCTCCTCCCCCCTCCCAACTCTTCCTGCCCTCCCTGCCCCCACTGTCGAACAACTGTGCTTAGGACTTTCCAAAAGGGAGGGGGAGGAGAGGGAATGTAGCATGCTCAGGGCAGCAGGCGGGGAAAAGGCAGGTCAGGAGCGTGGACTTGGGGGAAGAGGGTGGAATGGGGGCAGGGCTGGAGTGGGAAAAGGCCGGGTGGGCAGGGACTTTGCGGAAGAGGGTGGAATGGGGGTGGGGTGAGAGTGGTGAAGGGGCAGTGCCGGAGGTGGGGGAAGGTCGAGCACTCACTGGGCAAAGGTGAAGTCGGTGCCTACGAAACTTAAGATTCCCCTATTTATGCATCTAGGACTGCATAAGCCCTATTGACTACAGCATCACCCCGGGAGCTCGTGTTCAGCTGATTATGCTCCACAACCCCCACATTTTTTCCAGAGTCACTGCTTCCCAGGATGCTCCTAAATGTGTACATTCACATTTAGCCATATTAAAAACACATATTGGTTGAGCCCAGCTTACCAAACAGTCCAGATCCATACCCCATGGATGCTCTAACTTTCACAGCAACAGTGGGGCTAAAACTTAGATCCTCCTGCTCCAAAAAGCATAGAACCTTGGCACTTAGGCAAATGAGATTCTCCCTTTGCTATGAGCACTATAAGGCCTATGACAAACAGCTGAGCAGTTCTGATTTTGTCTAGCACCGGACAGCAATATTCACAGACTGGCCAGTTTGTTACATTTTATCATTGAAGAGGATGAAAGGGGCAATAAGACTCAGCTTAATTTTCATAGCCCCAGCCAAGTCTCAAACTCTGGCCATTAGAAAAGAATTTATCTTTGGGCTTATAAAGTGAGCAAACTTGACGTGGAAAGAATATCCCTGAGGTCACATGAGGTCACTTTTCTGACCCTAACTGCAGCTTGAACATTTTAAACACAATTTCCATGTTATATCTGAGCAGTTAAATTGTATGCAGTAAAACAGACTCCTAGCAAACGTAAATTAAATTTCAGGATTACAGCATCTTCAAGGAGGAGCATGAATGTTACAATTATAACAAAGCCTTGGGAATCTGAGATGATTACACAGGATTAGTCAGTGGGTAATACAAAACCCACAAGCCCCCCCACACAAGTAAACAGCCAGACACTCTGTCCAAATCTCTCATCCCCACCAGCCGTTACATTGTGGGAAAGGACTAGTAGCGAATACCAGATCCCTCCAGCTACTCTGGAATGTGGCTTTAGATGGGGGAAACAATGGGTAAGCTGGCCTTGCAGGAAGTGTGCGTCAAGGATCCTAACAGAGAGGGAAAAGGGCTACAGTGATGGAAGAGCCTGATAGCAATCAAATTATATGTTCTTAGTGAACGGGAAGGGAAACCAACGCACATGTGTCCCATGTGTGTTTTACTAAAGGGCATTTGGGCATCTTGCATATTGGGATGTATGTTTCTTTGACACACAGATATGCTTTCAAACAGCCAGTGCATATTTATTTATATAAACTCCCCTCCATGTTGATATTTCTTCTTTTTGTACCAAAGTTTGCATTGAGGTTTGATCTGGCTTCAGGGCATACATAATGGTTTGCAGTAAAGTGGTCCCTAAACAGACCCCACTCCTAGCACAAGCATCTACAGAGACAAACAGCTCCTTATTAACCAGTGGGGAGTCCTCCAGCCATTCTGGTTTTCAAAGGGCTAACTGCAATCTCTATGAATGGATAGTCTTCCTTCAGCAGGCTGGAATCTGAACAGATTTCATCTGTCAGCAGTAACGATATTCAGTGAGTAATTCCCTTGAGAACTTCAAGGGGAGAATCTAGCCACACTCCTGGGTTGGCTTTCGGGACGACCATCTGTATTACCAATTTTTAGCATTTCAGAGTATCCATAAATGTGCTAGGCACTCCACAAACAAACAGAAAAGACAGTTCCTGCCCCAAAGAGCTTTCAGTAAATACTAGGCAAGATACTAGCAAGAGCAACAAACAGCTGGGAAGCAGAAAGAGGAGAGGCCAGGGTTATAAAACAAAGCAGATGTGGTTACAAAGATTTATAGAGCATCCATTTCATGGGGCAATTATACATACAAGAACACAGGAGCACGCACGTGTACAGACACATATTTTTTAATTAGAATAAAAAATGCAGACATAGCCTCTGAACAATTCTAGTCTATTCTACATAGATGTTTATCCTGTGCTCATCACTGTAATGTCTGAATGCCTTCCAGCCATGCATTAAGCAATGTGACTACACATCTGTCATGAGTTCTTAAATTTAAATGAAACAATCATAAGTTTTATGAGACCTTACGCATGATGGAAGTATATCAACAGAAGGTAACTATGATCTAAAACCAAGTCCCCTAGATGTTAGTGGCTTTGGTTTTATAGCTCATAACCAATACCTGGAACTGGATGTAGAAGCAGATAAGCAGAGCCCAGAGCACTACTGTTATGCCAGGGTTTCTCAAACTGGGGGTTGTGACCCCCCGGGGGGTCTCCGAGCGCTCCCCGGGGGGTCGCGAGCTCCTGCCGCCACAACTCACGGCGGGGACTGGGGCCAGGGTGCAGCTGGCAGCCCACCCGCGGCGGGGACTGGAGGGGTTGTGCCGTGCTGACGGAGCGGGAAAAGGGGTCGCGGTCTCAAGAAGTTTGAGAACCGCTGTGTTATGCACTGCCAGAGGTTCACCACATTCAAAAGACAAGTCAGTCACTGCATTCTACACAGGGGAAGCTTCAGATTGCTCTTCAGTGGTAGCTCCAAACAATGCACATTGCAGCAGTCTGGGATGGAGTTCACAATGGCCAGAATTACAGTAATAAAGACCACATCACAAAGGGGCTAAAGTCATCTTCCAAGGGTCACTTCCCTTGGAGATGCCACGGGCTTTGAAATACAGATGGGTTACAATGTACATTGTATCCAGAGTTCAGCCATTTCCACTCATAAGGACTCCTATGACCTTCTTTCTCAGTTAGGGAGTCACCCCTCTGGAACTCTGAACAAGCCAAAAGTCTCAGTGGGAAATTCGGTTGAAGAAACTACCAACTGTAGTTTGATTTTGGGGGTGAGGAAACCAACTGTAGTTTGATTTTGGGGGTGAGGAAATCACGGAACATCACATCAATTCAGTCCAGGTTCACCAAAACCAGGCCTAAAACCAAGCCTGGATTTCAGATTTGTAATAAAATTGCTGACCTTTCACCTTGGTTCTGATTATCTTATGCATAGAGCCCTATCAAATTCATGGTCCATTTGAGTAAAATCATAGGATTTTAGAAATCTTAAATTTCACCATTTCAGTTATTTAAATCTGAAATGTCATGGTATTGTAACTGCCAGGGTCGTAACCCAAACAGAAGTTGGGTGAGGGAAGGGTTTACAAGACTATTATAGGGGGTCATGGGATTGCCATCCTTACATCTCTGTGGCTGCTACTGCTGGTGCTCCCTTCAGCACCAGCAGCTGTGGAGCTTCCTGGAGGTGGATCTGACCCAGCACTGGGAGCAGCTGTGCAGAGGAAGAGACATCGTCCTTCAGCCTGGCCAAGAATATCAGCTAGAGCCCAGTGCATAGTAGGAGTCCCCAGCTGGGGCACCCCGGCCCAGCTCATCCCCAGCTCTGGGCCCAGTGCTCAAAGGCTAAAGGGGCCTTGGATTGGCTGTGTGTGGAGGGGTTTGTGACCACAGCAGCCCCTCCTCCCCCCAACCACGGCACCTTGGGCAGTCACCCACCCGTAAGGCCAACCTTGTCCTTGCTCTCAGTAGTGAGCACTCCCCGACACAGACATGCCACCTTCGCTTCTGTGCTGTTGCTGACAGTGGCACAGCCTTTAGACCTGGGCACTTAGCCAGAAGCCACTGCTCTCCGGCCGCCCAGCTCTGAAGGCAACAGAGAAGGACGGCAATACCGCAACCCTCCTATAATAGCCAGATGTCACGGGGAGAGACCAGATTTCACGGTCCATGATGCATTTTTCATGGCTGTGAATTTGGTAGGCCTCTACTTATGCAAGTTTCCCAAACTTATAAACATAACCCTGGCTTGAAAACTGCTTTTTATCATTATCTACATATGATCCAGTTATGGTAAATTACACTTCCCTTAGTGTAATTTCAGACTTTGGTGGAGGGAGTTATTCCTGATTTACTCTAGTGTAAATGTGACCCAGAATCAGGCCAGTGTAAGCATAGCACTAAGGTGATACAGGCTCTATAAACACCACTAAGCAGAATAATATAAAGCAAGAAATACTATTCCAGGTTGTTCTGTCAGAAGTAATGAACTTAATATTCCGATTAGGCAGAAGGATTCCACAACAGAATAGGTGTCAAGAGAGGTGTCTAATGCACGATCTATAGCAAAATTAGATAATACACTCCAGTGAATAGAGATTGGCACCAGTATAAAGAGATTGGATTCAGTGACCTACAAGATGCCTTCTAGCATGAGCTTCTTGGATTTTACATTGCATTATTCATACAGGGCATCACAAAACACTGTGCCGGATTTCCCTAATCCTTACCTATGAACTATCCCCCTGATGTTAGTGGGACTATTCATGTGGAAAGGTTCTACCCAGTGTGAATAAGGATATCAGAGCATGGCCCTTCATTGAATAACTGGGGAGAAAGAGGAGTCATGAAGTCTGGGAAAGGAATCCTAGATTAAGTAAAGAGACCAATACGGAGTACGGCCATTCAGCCAGAACAGTGGAGTTACAGGCCTGTCCTGATGGTACAAGAGCCTACTAGGAATGACCACATATTTTCAGAGAGATTTATTAAATTCCCGGTCTTAGATTTGCTAATTTGAATTTCTAGCTCTGCTACCTGGGATGCTTGTTCTCTCTCAGGCAGTGTCTGAGAATCAAGAGACAAAGGATAAATAGCTCTTAATGAGTGAACCTTAGATATTTCAGAAGTGACAAAGAGTCCTGTGCCACAGGACTCTTTCACTTCTGCTATTCCAGACTAACACAGCTACCTCTCTGATTCTTAGTTATTTCAATGAAGCACCCTGAAGTGCTGATGTTCCTCAAGCCTTTTCCAAGTGATCAGAACCTACCTACCCCCTGCTCCATCTTTGCATATATGGTTCACTCCACATAGAAGCACCAGTATGCAGGTGCTAAGTATAGCCATGAGTCACATTATTCCGTCCTCAAAGGACTCTCTTCTTCATCTTTACTTGACCTCTTAGGCCTGCAAAGAGGAGCTGAAAGTTCTCACCAGAAATGACTCTCATGAGATTTCCAGCTGGCATTTCTTGCTCTCATTTGTGCTGGAAAAACCATGGGAATTCCCCTTCCCACAGTATCCCAGCCCCTCCGCTCTGAATCCTGTCCAGAGCCCTGCAGTGCAGAAGAACACAAAAGTCAAAAATAGAAGAGAAGAAAACAGTGACATGAGCATCTTCGTACCAAACACTTGTACAGGAGGAAGGAGGGGGGCGCGGGGAAGGCTATGTCTTATTTTAAAAGAACTGTTTTGCCCACCCCTGTGAAAAACGTAAGAGAATGTTTTTGATCAGGAGAATGATCAGCTCTGCCCTTGGAAGCTAAACCAGCCGTCGTGGACAAAGAGGGAAATTGGGTTCTGGTGATTCACCTTCACTTCCCAGGACTTTGCGCTGAACTTCGCTCCCAAAGCCACTTCTTACATCACCATTTCTTGGGAAGGGTGACTGTATGGGAGAGCTCTTAGTATGTGGGTGGGGTGAGAATGCAGAAAGCCTCTTTGACCTTACAGGGCAAACCCAGGTGGCTTGTAAAAATATCCTCTCCACATCAAGAGTGCTGGATGAGAAAATATTAGCGAAGATTACACTGCACCGGCTGGAGGAAAATGAAGTACTGGGAGGACAAAGTGGTGGACCCTTGTGTAGAAATGATGGAATGGGTTAGACCAGCGTTTCTCAAACTGTGGGTCGCGACCCCTTGGGGGGTCGCCAGCCGCCTCCCGAGGGGTCGCGAGCTGCTTGTGCCGCCGAAAAGCCGCCGCCGCGATCATTTCCGCATTCGGCGGCTATTTTCGGCGGACATGCCAAGCGCTCCCGAAAGTGCTCGGCATGTCCGCCAAAAATAGCCGCCGAATGCGAAGTTAATTTTTCCGGCAGACATACAAGGGTCCACTGTGCCGAGGGAGAAACCAAAAAGGGGTCGGGGTTCTCAATAGTTTTAGAACCCCTGGGTTAGACTCTCCCTCACAGTCCAACATGCACATCTTGGCCTGCATGCAGGCTGGTTTTCTTCCCCCATTAGCTTGTGGGTGAGGCCACCTATGGCTACGTGCGGTGGGTAGAAAGTGGGGTGGGAGAGGAGAAGGGATTTTCAAGAGGTACAGTGGCCACACTCCTCTATCTTCATCTCTGGAAAAAGAATGTCACATGGGAAAAACAAGAACACATTCCACTGGTGCAATCTAAAAAACATTGACCTCACCGGGGCCTAACAGTAGTGCTATGATGATGCCAGGGCGAGAAGTGTCTATCTCACAAGAAAGGAAAGGAGGATAAAAAGCACAGTACACATCAGGGCTGAGGAGAGCTGCAGCACAGAGGGGACATTATTCTCAGTTTTGGATTAAGCTCAGTGTTTTAATGAAAGCACTTATTAGCCCCCAGCTGGGGTGCAATTTTCCAGAGAGTTATGAAAAAAACAACAACATTGCCCTAGTCGTTCTCCTCCCAGATCGTGCAGAGACATCAATTACTGATCCTAATACTCTATTGGAAAGTAACAGCTGGGCAGAAGCCTCTGGTTATACACAGTTGAGTGGCTTTGCATTTTAAAGTACATTTTTTGGCTATACTGTGTCCATGTTTTTCACCCCTCATGGATTTTGGATGTTTCTGATGGAGACTGGAGTAACCCTGGCCTTGCCACCCTCTGGCTGCATCAGAGCCACCTCATCTACCAGCAGAGGAGGATTAATGGTCTTTGGAGCCCAGCAAGGCCGACTCCTTAACTGGATGACAGGACAGTTGCTGAGGATATGAAGTGTTCCTTCTAGTCACTGAGCACACTGGTACAAGGATCAACTCCAGCAGAGGCATGCAAAGCACTCAGTCCTTGAGAGCAAGGCATTGGATGGCATTTGTCTCCTGAATCCTTATGCAGAGCACCAAATTACAGGGATCAAGGCACACACGTGACATTGAATCCCTAAGAAGTGGGAAACGAATGCAGGGATTTGGGGAAAGGGTCCAATAGGGGTAGGGAAGGAGAGGAGTTGGGGCGGGGACTTTGAGGAAGGGGTTGAAATGGGGGTGGGGAAGGAGTGGAATTGGGACGGGGAGGGGGCACAGGCACCCACTGGGGGAAGTTGGCGCCTATGTGCAAGAGACCAGATACAGCAGATGTCGGGTGATCTATTGTAAAAAGTAACTGACAGCAGGATAAAGAGGAGATATTGCGAGGGGAGCCTTCAGCATCCACAGCCACAAGAAAAGCCCAAGTGATGGCACTGTGTTACGTTTGCCAGGGGAGCAAAGGCAGGGCACAGAGGGTGCCTCTCCCATTCTCAGGCTCCAGTGAGAAGGCGGCAGAGGAACAGTTTCTGGAAGAGTTTAAAGCTGTCTTCACATGAACAGCTGCGCTGAACCGTAATGGATGGTCACTGTCAAGTACAAACTGTAAATTTCCTCACAGAACGGGGTTGTGTGTTTATTATTGAGCCACATGTTACCCGGGGGCCCTGCAGGGAGGGGGCAGGGAAGCCCACTCAAGCTGTTGCCAGACTGAAGAGTTAACATTTTTTTGTTGGAGTTATTCTTTCCACTTGGAATTTCAAATCTGGATGGATATTTACAGGATATCAAATAGATTTCACAATCTGCTTGGCACAGAGGAATTTTAAATACCATTTAAAAACAAAGGGCCGGATCCTTAGCTGGTGTCAGTCAAGGTATCTCCATTCATTGTGTACCAGCCGAGGACGTGGGCCTGATCCTCTGCAGAGATCAGCTAAGCAAGCCCAAAAAGAACCACCTCCTTTCCACAGTCCGCACGCCTTACTCACTCCGTACCCCAGCAAACCCCTGCATTCCCCGCCACTCCCAACAGAAAAGGGGCAACGTGGCTGCTTTTCTCACAGCTGTATGGACAATGTTCAATATTCCCAGGGAGACCCGCACGTGCAAGCCAGTATGATAAAGTATGTTTTCAGCAAGCACCCTCTGGCCAGGCACAGAGCATGATGACCACAGCTGCAACAAGCCCCAAATGCAGATGTTAATCATCATCTCATATAAATAAGTGATGAGCATCTGAAAAGAAACTGGGTTTGAGTGTCACAAAGACCAGCCATTTATCACAGTTCCATTAGATTTGCTTGATGAATAAACCCAAGTGCATCAGTATAACTCAAGTATATAACTGAGGAGGTTCTGTGGCCTAGCCTCCCTCCTCTTCTTCACACGGAGGTAACTCCCAGGCTAACAGAAGGACTTGGGTGCTGTTTTGGGGACGATCAAGTTCTTAAAGGCCAGTGGAGGCACCAGCATGATGCATAATAATTGCACAGGCTGTGAATCAACATAATATGCCTTCAGACTAATTGAAATGTACCTTTTCCTTTCCACCTCCAACTCTGAAAATAAAAATCTGACCATATCTTCTCATACTGCAAATCTAGAAATTCACACATATGGTATATTTCACCTTCTCCTTCCAGAGAGCTCTTTAAGGCAAATAGCCAAGACAGACCCAGCTTTTCTTCTAGCAAAGCCATTCAACCTAATACTGGAGTATGCAAATAGGAATTTGAGAAAGGGAGAGACTAGTGGCCTGAGTAAAGCTCTGGGACTCAGGAGCTCCTGATTTTTAATCCTGCTCTGGCACTGACTTTGTGGCTTAAGCTTCATTTCCCCCACTAGTACTTACTAGCCTGCCTCCCATGTGTGCCAGTTTGTAAAACAAACACTATATACTTTAGGTTGCTAAGTATAATTATTATTAGCACATATGTACTGGGTAATTACAGTATTAAGCGGGAATAAAAAGAATCAAGCTAGTTACAATAAAAAAATATTTATAGAATTTGAGTAATGCATTATTAGAGAGAACACATCTTCAGAGTAATAGTAACCTGCTTTACAGCAATTCCCTTCATAATTCTGAAACAACTATATCCACTATAGACCAGAGACACACACTGAGAGCTGAGACCCTAGTCTTCAGCTTTAAAAGAAATCATAGGTCTCTAGCATTAGAGCTAGAGGAGATCTCCCTTTGGTGTCTGTGGTAATATGTCCCCTATTTTCTCTCCAGACTCCCCCCCCCCACCCCCCACCCCCCAGCACACACTATATCAAAAGTGTATTCTGGAGGCAGTCATTCAGGACGCTGCCTTTATTGATCCAACAGTTCAGATGGCAGCTCCATTCAGTGTGCTCACTATGCAAGCCATGTTAGGCAGCCAGTTTGAGAGTAGGGTCATCACACCACAATGCGCTTGCATAACAGTGTGAATTTTGTCTGAAAACAGAAGCACTTGATTTGTTTGTTTAGTGCATCTGTGAGCCATCTTGCTGAACACTTCTACTTGTCAAACAAGCAACATCTCATTTGGCTCCGACTGTTTCCCAGTTTCAGAACTCCCCCTCATGCTCCCAGAGCAAAATGTGGCAGGGTGGGCCTGACCCAGCCTGCCGCCCCTTTAAGAGGGAGAAAAACCCTCTGCAAACCTCCCTGCAGAGAAGGCCAATTAGCCATCTGGGCTGCAGAGGGATCAGCCTGATGGGCTGCACCTGGCAGCCTCCTCAGGGGGATAAAAGCCTGCCAGGCAGGAAGCCCAGGGTGGTGGTAGTGTGAGATAGAAAGAGAGGAGGCGGCTAGGGAAGCAGGAGGGAGAAGTATTTAGACTTTGGATCCCTGTGGGCCAGGAAGGAGGGAGTTACCTTCCTGAGCTGTGGCCTGTCTCCCTGAGCTACAGGATATTGAGCTACACTGTTAGAGCTGTATATAGTAGGTGGTGGGTTTGCACTAGCTGCACTGTGAATAAAGAGCACTGTTGGGAGCCACAGAAGAGTCTCCTGCCTGTCTGTGACGAGGGGGCGAGAAGGCGATCTGCTACAAAAGTTACTAGGGAAAAAATGTGTCATTAACACACAAGACCAGTTCCAAAAGCCCTGCCCCAGTCTGATTTCAGTCCATTCTCCCACTGAAGACACTGAAAGTTCTCCCCGAGTTAATGACTCAAGCTTAGGCTGACCATACGTCCCGTTTTGAACGGGACAGTCCCGTTTTTTTCATGTTTTTGAACCGTCCCGTCTTTTTGACAAAAATATCAATTTTGTCCCGTTTTTGGGGCAGGTCCCAAGCTGCTTTCTAGGGGGAGGTTCTTTCTTTGCAGGACTCCCAAGAGCTCAGGTGAAGAATCTTGCTACCTAAGGACAAGTATCAGATGTCAAAATCTCCGATGAGCAAACTGCGCTCATCGGAGACTTTGACATCTGATACTAGTCCTTAGGTAGGGAGAGGAGGTAGCGGACGGAGGGAGAGAGCAGGGAGGAAGGGAGGGATGGAGAGAAGGGAGGGATGGAGAGAAGGAGGAATAGAGAGGAGGAGGCGGCAGCAGGCGGCGGGCTGAAGCCGAAGGCGGATCGGAGCTGTCCGGAGCCGCAGCCGGGGGCCGAGTGCTCCGGCGGGGGAGGGGGGGGATGCTGGCCGGGTTTTATGACTCATAATCACATAAATTCAGTTATGTGATTATGAGTCATAAAACGTCCGGCTGGCAGAGGGTGGCGAGCTGAAACCGACTGCGGAGCGGAGCTGTCCGGAGCCGCCGCCGGGTGCCGAGCGTGCCGGCGGCGGCGACGGCGACGGCAGGGGGGGGGGCGGACGTTTTATGACTCAATCACATAACTGAATTTATGTGATTATGTCTCCTAAAACCCAGCCGGCAGCCTCCCCCCCGCCCCGCCGGAGCGCTCGGCCCCCGGCTGCGGCTCCGGACAGCTCCGATCCGCCATCGGCTTCAGCCCGCCGCCCGCTGCCGCCTCCTCCTCTCTATTCCTCCTTCCATCCTTCTCTCCATCCCTCCCTTCTCTCCATCCCCCTTCTCCATCCCTCCCTTCTCTCTCCCTCCGTCCGCTGCCTCCTCTCGCTCCCTCCATCCCTTCTCTCTATCCCCTTCTCCATCCCTCCATCCCTTCCTTCCTCCCTTCTCTCTATCCCTCCATCCCTCTCTTCCTTCTCTCCATCCCTTCTCCATCGCTCCCTTCCTCCCTTCTCTCTCCCTCCGTCCACTGCCTCCTCTTCCATCTCCCTTCTCTCCATCCCTCCTTCTCGCTGTCCCTTGCCTCCTCCATCCCCCCTGCTCCCTACCCCCATCTCTTCTCTCATCCATCCATCCTCTCCCTTCTCACCTTCGTGCCTTCTCTCCCTCTGTCCCCTCCATCCTCTTCATCCCCCATCCCTGTTCTGCTTATTCCTCCATCCATCCATCCCCCCCTGACCCCCCTCTGCCTCCCCCACGCCCGGCGCTGGGGGGCCCAGGTGGGGCCATGGCGCTGGTCACCTCGCCCACTGAGCTGGAGTGCCTGACCAAGCCGCTGTTCTGCCACAAGGGGGCGCTGCGCCAGAAGGTGATCCACGTGGTCAAGAGCCACAAAGTCACCGCGCGCTTGTTCAAGCAGCCCACGTTCTGCAGCCACTGCACCGACCTCATCCGGTGAGACCCCCTGGGCCCTAGAGCCCCCCCAGACTGCCCAGAGCTCCCCTAGTGCCCCCCTAGAGCCCCAAACCACCCCCCCAGCGCCCCTCAGCCCAGGTTCTGCAGCCACTGCACTGACTTCATCTGGTGAGACACCCCCCCCCCACCCCGTTTTTGCCATCCCAATGTCCCGTTTTTATCTCAAAGAAATATGGTCAGCCTACTCAAGCTTCCAGGATCTGCCTGATCTAAACTGCTGTCTCCATCATGGAACCTCAGATTTTGCCCAGCACCGGCCCACCCTGACTCCACCAGGCGTCACACTTAATTTTCCCCAAAGTATCCTCTCGTCTCTGATTCAGATCAGAGGCATGGCACACATGGAAACAAGTGCAATGCTCCAAAGAACTCCCCGGAAGATGTCACATTGCAGGCTGAAAGCTGTTTCCATTCAGACTCACCTGCCTCCTGAATGTGGGCAAGAGTGGGCTTCGCTGCAGAACTCTGCAGGCTACATTTTGGCCATACCTTGGCTATGTAAATAAACAGGCTATATGAACTGAGCTCCCATAAATCCCCTACAAATTCTTAATGACGCTGACGACTTAATAAGGAGGTTCACAGTGTAGGCAGCAGCCAGTAATTAGGTTTTGGAAGCTGTGAAGCAGCATGTAGAAGCCTTGCTCTGTGATTGCAATGAGAGCCGTGATAATAGGTCTTTCAGAGCACAACATGTTCTTATGCAGTCTTATGCCCTGCTCTCTTCAGCTGGAAAGTACCCAGCCAAGCGGCCTGTCAAGTCGGCTTTAACCCAAAATGTAAAAAATGTAAAATAGACAAAATCTTCTGTCTGGAATCGCACAGCTAACTATGTGCAAACTGTACATCAAAAGCAAGGCTGATTTAGCAAAAATTAAAAAGGGACACTTGCTATGTTTTGCACGTTGGTAATCTTTTCATACATTAGGCTTTGCTAACAGTGCTGCCTTTTTAGTTAAGGATGCATAACTCTTTCAAATATATATGCACAATGTTTTGTCCACATGAGACTACTCTGTATTCTCAACTCCCAAGTATTGTATTAAACTACTCACTAGATAAATCCAGATTCCTAGAGTGCCAGAGGATTTGTTAGCTGCTTCTATAAATAGAAAATCAGCGCTGATTAATTCTACTGTCATAATTAAAATCCTAAAGCAGGTGAAGACAAATTTGTTAACACTTTCAAAGCTCTTTCCATTTCTCTCTTGGATGAATCTGGCCCAGTGTTTAACTAATGTAAATAGCTCTAACTACTGACGAATCTCACAAACCCCTCTCCCCCATTTTGGTTTTGCAGCACTGCAACCTCCTACCTGTGTAGAGAGCCCTGTGATATTCAATAACGATAATTCTGAGCTCTTGCTTAGTGCAACTGAACCAACTCAAAATGAAGTTCCCATTGTCTTCTCTTAATGGGATTTTTGGAAAATATATCACCATAGACCTGACATAGACCTGATCCAAAGCACATTGAAATCAATGGAAAGATTCCTGTTGACTTTCATACAGTCTGGATCACCCCTAATGGAAATGCACTTTTTGCAGGTGTAAATTACGTCCGCTTTAGAGATCCCTAACAAAAGTTGCCCTCAAGAAGAACTGTAACCACATCTGCATTTGATGAGTTCAGTGATATTCTGAGGCTGGGGCCAAAGGTATCCAAGCTAGCCCTACAGAGGCTTTTAGCACAATGTTCCCTCACCCCACCCCCACCCCCAGAGCCTTTGCTGTGTTCACCATTTGTCATGAAGCATATTTGTAAAGAGCTCAGCCCTGAAGTATTCAGGTACAAGGCTCAGTTCTGGCTCTTTTCCATCAGCACGACTAATATCATTACTACTTGAGCTTCTTCGTATCTTCAAAATGTCCTTTGTCCACTTTTCCTCCTGGATCTTCTTTGGGTCGCCAATCAAAGTTTTCCTGGTGAGCATTTACACTCTGGTTTGGACTCTTGTTAATTCCCATGTTTCTGCTCCACTTGCCACAGCTGGTAATAATCAGGGATCCAAACACCTTCATAATGTAAGCAGACCGGGAGCTTCCCTTGCATGAGACTTCTTCGTTGTCCAATATTTCTCCATCCAGCTCTGAGTATTCCCTTCACACACAAGTAAATCCTGGACCCAGTGCACAGGCTGAATAATAGGCAGTTGCAATTGATTGTGAGTGTTGGGAGGAAATCCTCTCCCACAGAGTAAAAAGCAGAGTCACTTCTGCTGCCTTTGGGCTGCAATGACCCCTGCAACAGCTGCAAATTCCCCTTTTGGAAGCCAGTTGTGGAAGCAGCAGTGCTACAGCAGGGTGGGAGCAAGATTTGTTCTCTCCCGCTCATTTTAGGGGCAATCAGCGAAGATGTCACACCACACACCTTACTGCTCCCGGCTAATAAAGTGGGGTGAGGAAGGGGAAGGGCAGTGTGCACTCTGAGAACTCTCCAACTCGTCTTCCTGGATGATCCCAGGTATACAGTCTCCTGAGCAGTTCATTTTGAGATCGCAAGGCTAGAGCCAGGGACTGGGAGTCTCTCTCTGGATAACTTCAGGCTGGGAACATAAAAGCTACTGCTTTTCACCTCCTATCATTTTCTTCTACCTGGAGCTTTGACTCTGACTGGGGCAGAATTTACGACCAACGAACTACAGTAAGATTATGTCTTGCTGACCATTTCTAGAGATTGGCACAGAACTAAGAGATGTCCACCTAAGAACTGGTTACACAAGCCAAACAGAAAGTGAAATCAGTGTGAACCTTGTCTAAATATGTCACTTATCTGCTTGCTTTCTCCTCACCCACCCGTGGCCCCCAATGCTCTTTGAACATTCCAAGTAGTTCAAGTCATTGAGGGGACAATGACATGCTCTAGTGAACACAAAAAACAAAACTTGCATAAGATGGTGGTGTACGCGGAGGGTTAAAGGACAGGAGCAGCAGGGGCAGGGATAAATAACACTTTGAATGTTCCTTCACCTTTTTGATTGCTCATTAAGCTTTGGCATGGTTCTGTGTATGACCTCATTGCACCAAAACAGTTTTCCCCTTGGCAATAGGGTTTAAATGCATGTGTAACCCTTCTGCCCATCAGAGTTGGCAGCAACAAGGGCCGGGTTCAGTATCCAGGGGTTCCATTCTAAGGACACAATACAAAACCGGCTCAAGCCCCCACCCAGTGACCTGGGACAACCATATACCACCCTTCTGGGCACCTCTAAGAGGCAATACTTCCCCTCTCGCAAGCACAGAGTCTGAGTGTACCAAAACCCTTTTAATGACAGAGAGAAACACTGTAGCATATTATTGGGTAAACACCACAAACAAAAGTCACAAACCAAACCATGAACCAGAATTCCCCCCACACACACACGCTCACACGCCAATGGGCAGTGTCCTTTCCCTTGGGTTCTTGAGTCCCACAAGCCCCAAAGTCCCTCCAAAGTCCCCCAAGTCCAACAGCCCCAGCAGAGTTCAAAAGTTCATAGCAGAGTTGTACATCCCCACCGAGGTGGAGGGGGGGGGCAGGTTATGGGGCACCTTACGTGGTCAGAGGCCGACTGCCCCGCCTCTCCAGTCGTGCTGCAGTCCTCACCATGGGCCGTTGGTCAGAGGCCAACTGCCCCGCCTCTCCAGTCGTGCTGGTCACTCCGCTAGCCGCCCCGCTAGCCGACACAGGAACTGCTCTGCCCGCTGTCTCAGGAACGGGTCCACTAGCCGGCACAGGAACTGCTCTGCCCGCTGTCTCAGGAACGGGTCCACTAGCCGGCACAGGAACTGCTCGGCCAGCTGTCTCAGGAACGGGTCCACTGGCCGGCACAGGAACTGCTCTGCTTAGGGCCCCCCCACTTAAGATAAAGCTCAGTGATTTTTCAGCTCTTAAGTGATTTCAGCTCTTGAGTGATTTCAGCTCATAGTGGGGGGGGGGCTTAGTGCAGAGGCACCACCAGACCCAAAGCACTTCAGCTCAGTGAGCTGAAGTTAGACTCCTAATGGAAGCAAAAGTCAGCTCTAACATTCCACAGGGGAGAGAGGCCAGGTGCAATAGGCCTGTGAGGCCCTCAGACAAGGCCCTCACCACAAGGTATAGAAGCCTGTCCATAGCCTCTCTCCATTCAGTGAGTTTTGGAACCCCTGTCCCTTGTCTAGTGAGCGCTATCTAGCTGATGGCGAGTCCCTCCAGCATGCCAAAGGCCAAATACATGTCCCAACCCCTCATTCACACAAACAGGTCAATCAGCACTCTATCATTCTTGCCCCAATACTACAGAAACTGGGGGTCCCACAGTAGCCAAAGTGATCATTTGGGCTGTTAGAGTGCAGGCCAGGTGCGGTGGGTGTGTCTAAGCAAATCAGGTGTTAAGCTACTGCAATTTCTGCAATTCACCACTGGATGTCACCCATACTGACACTGCAAAGTCATTGCAATTCCTGCAATTCCCCACCGGATGCCACTCATCCTGACACTGCTTACACATGATACAAACAAGGCCTGGGATGGGCAAGCTTCAGGGATGCAAATGTGCAAGAAGTAAGTCAGGCGTCATCTCTAGGGTGACCATACGTCCCATTTTGGCTGGGACAGTCCCTTTCTTAAGCCCTTTCCCAGACATCCCGATTTTTTGGGGCAAATGTGAGCATTTGTCCCAATTGTTTTTGCCAACTTGATCAGTTGGCAAGAGTAACAGGGACAAATGCCAACTTTTGGGGTGTGGAGAAACATGCAGAGGAGGGATGGCAATGCCAGCCCCATGCAGGGGAAAGGGGGACAGGGGAGACAGGACTTGAGCGAGCAGCATGGCCAGGCCCAGCCTTTAGGAAATATGGTCACCCTATCTAGTTGTCGCTGCTCTCGTCCGAGCCCTGCCTCCCTCCGCCCGCCCCGGTGTGGGGAGAAGGACTTCAGCAAGCAGCTCAGGCCAGCCCTGCAGTGGGGGGAATTGGAAAAGTGGCTCGGGACAGCCCCCATGTGGGGGAGGAGGCGGGAGGGGGCTCAGGCCAGCCCTATGCAGTGTTCTGTTCTCCCTTTGGGAAATATAGTCACCCTAATCATCTCTAAAAATCCACTCTACTGTAAATCACCATCTGGAGCTCCTTGCAAGTCACAAATGAAGGTGGTGGGTGAATGTGAATACAGCCAGTGATCACACACCTAAGAATGTATTAACTTTACCAGAAATGAAGTGGCAGCCACCTCTTGTGGTTGAAGCCTGGGGATAGGATTCAGGAGAGCTGGGCTCTATTCCTAGCTCTACCGCTCACCTGCCATGTGGTCTCAGCCAAGATTGGCCTCTCTGTGCGCATTTGCAATCTGACGGTCTCTGGGTGACAGGTGCTGTGTGACCCGTACTACGGAAAGATAATCTGGGAAATATACGAGGTCAAATCCTCCAAATATTATTTAGTCTTTACTTTAATGGGAGTTTTGCCTGAGCCATGTTCAGGATAAGATATAGCCAGTTCAATAGAACCATAAAGCTCGGAAGCAACACATTTTAAGCAGCTACGCTCCAAGAACTACGCCCCTTTAACAGAGCAGAGGGTTCGAATCAGCAACCCTAAACTAAATCCTGCTGGGCTTTTCTCCCTGTGCCAGCAGTGTTCAATGTTCTGCTTTGTCTTTTAGAAAGAACATATAATTGCCATCATTCATTATTTACAGATGTGCAGATATCTGAATCTATTCAGCAGCCATACTGAGCTGAAGGCGAGAGCCAAGAGCTGGCTACAGAAGAGATTTATGCAAAGGCAATCCTGAGCAACAGAAATTGGGTTTCTGGTGTTTTGTTCAATCCATTCACCCCCCCCCCACCCCAACTCCCACCTCAGGTAAACACCTGCTGATTTCTCCCCTTACAGTCACATGGAAGCACAGACCAATTTCATGCTACTCCTTATCTTCCTCATCTGAATCCTTTTGTCAGTTTCCCACCAAGGGCTTTCGTATCAGTTGTCACATTTGGGAGGGATGTAAAACTGATAGGCAGAGAGCAGCATGGCCAGAGAAGCCGGATTAACCATTTCTGTGCTCTTCTGGTATTCATTATAGAGTGAGGAAAGTGTCACCCACTGGACTTTGGCTGGGAGGAGGATAAACTGAAATGCTGAGCATTTCTTTTGAGTTTGGCATGGCAGCCTCAGCCTGATCTGCTTCCACTGAAGTCAAAAGCAAAAATCCCATTGACTTTAGTGCCAGATCTCACAGACTTATGGGAACGGGGAGGAGGAGCAGGGGTGTAAGGTGGGGGGCAGGGGGGGAGCAAGGGACAGAAATGTTGTGTGGCTGGTAGGCTGAGTTCATGTGAAGGCTGGAGCACAAAATTAATTGATGCAGACGCGTGGTGGCAAAAACAAAACACCCCCCCCACACACTTTTTACCATAAATTGGCAACTCTTGTAATCTCAAACATATATACACACACATAAGCCAGGAGGAGGAGGAGCTAAAAATCAGAAGACAGCTCAAAACACACTTCATCTTTTGTTTTAAATCTCATGACTTTTTGGGTCAGACTATTTTTTTGAGCATTGGGGTTTGGCAACGCTGTCAGTGAGAGAGGTCCTCCAAGCCCTCGTCCTCCTCCCCCTCACAGAAGAGGGCAGGAGAGGCTCTGGTGATCACTGCAGCAATGAAATACAGGACATGGCTAAATAGCAGATAGGCAAAGACTGGAAGGAGGAAGTGTGTGAATGGATGAAGGCTGGGGAGTAAACATGAAACAAGCAAGGGTAAAAATATACCAGTAGTAAAAGCTAAAGGACAGGACACAGGAATCTAAGCTATTAATGTGTCTCCTCCTCCCCCCCCCCCATTACAATAATATTGGAGTACCTCACAAACTATTGCATTTATCTTCAACACACCCCAAGAGGTTTACGTATCTACAGGGTTCAGTGGGAGTTTTGTGAATCACAGTAGAGCCATCACTGGGACTTATGCATCTGATGAAGTGGGTTCTAGTCCATGAAAGCTTATGGAAATCTGTTAGTCTCTAAAGTGCCACAAGTACTGCTCATTCTTTTTATGGATACAGACTAACATGGCTAATACTCTGACACTGGGACTTAGACACCTAAGTACTTTTATAGACCCCACCCAGAGAGGCTAACTGAGTTGCACAAGGTCACAAGAAGTCTGTGGAAGAGAAGGGATCTGAACAAAGGTTTTCCAAGTCCTAGATTAGACTATCTTTCCACTCAAGGCACATAAGATGCTGGCTAAATTACAATAATTAGGCAGTAGTAAGTGGTTAATACAAAGGGAGGTGACAATGAAAGATGAAAAGCAAAGTAAAAAGAAATAATCTTGTGGTGTTACCTTCTCCTTTTGTCTAGACATTGGTCAGGGTTCTGTAGTCACTATCATAGCACTACTACTAACATCAGCTCCACAAGACAAAGACCTGGCATATTTTGTGTGTTTAAAGCACACTTGGAGGGGCCATAATGAAAGCTCTATTAGGTGCAGTAGAAGACAGAGAAACAGACTAACTGCATGCATCTGACAAAGTGGGTATTCACCCACAAAAGTTTATGCTCCAATATGTCTGTTAGTCTGTAAGGTGCCACAGGACTCTGTTGCTTTTGCAGATCCAGGGTAACACAGCTACCCCGCTGATACTTTGAAACTGACCCACCACCACAATAAAATGTCCACTTGTAACAGGGTCTTCCTCTGCTCCCTGCAGCCCACTGGCTGCCCAAATAAAAGCTCTGCAAGGTTTTACTATGCAGCACCTCTGTCCTTTATTATTCATAATACAGTGCCCACCACCAGTGTCAACTATATACAAGAGAGGCTTACTTGGCTCCTCCCAAACACAGCATCCAGGAGACTAACCTTACCCTGGCCATTCCTCCTCCTCCCAGCCTTTATAGCCTAAAGGCCAGCAGGTGTGGCCAATCCACAGGCCAGGCATCAGGCTCTCCCCAGCCCCAATACATCTCCCCTTATCGGGGCTGGCTGAGCAGGGGCTGATTAGGTGCCTTCTGCAGCAGCACCCTGCTACACCGTTGCACATGCTGAGTCTCAACAGCCTCAAATCTAGCCACTTGAGCCTCTCTCTAAAAACCATCTAATAACATCCACTGCAAGTTCTGGGTACACATTAGAAAGCACTTGCTTGGTTTTGGATATAGAGCTTTGCCTAAACCCTAACCAGCCAGAAATATTTGGGCATCCTGGCTCATTGACTGGATTTTGTGTCCAGCACATGAGATTTCAGACGGGCGTGCTGTGCTATGCCTGGTATGTACTGGAATTGATAGTTTTTTTGCACTTCTATCTTCATTAGTTCTACACATTACAGAGTATGTGGAATGCGTGCATTGCCAACCCAAGAAAATTAAGATGTGAAATTATTTTTCAAGGACTTTGCTTTTCCTCCTTTTCTCCTGTCAACACAAAACCCCAAATGCAGCTGGCAACAACAAACAAATCAGCCTTGACCCAAATTAATTTTTCTCATCTCTTTTGGTTCATGAGGCCAGAGTCAGAGCAGATGCTGTATTTGGAGCCTCAGAAACGCATGCACTTGCTGGCCATTGATGTCTGAAGATCCGATGAAGTGTTAAAACTTTAAGGCTGTCAAGCCTCAAGGCTTCCTCTGGGCTTTAGACATGTTTTGAAAACAGCAATAGAAATGTAAAATAAGAATGCTGAATAATCCAATGTCATTTCTTTTTTAAAATTTAAATGGTCAAAGTGAATGTTGGTGTGAGTAGACAGGGCCAGGCTGAGGGCCCTGGAGACTGAAGTCCTTTCTTTATGCACAAAACAGGCACAGCTTGGGCAGAGGCAGAGCAAGCCACCTCAGTACCACCCTCCTGGCATGCCTCCACCCTGCTCTGGAGGGATTTTTTCTAATGGGGATAGCTGACAATGTTCCCCATTATGACGGGCCATAGCCGTGATGTGAAACTCTGGAGGCAGATTTTGAAACCTGGCCCCAGCCACCAGAAGTTTGGGCATGTTCGTATCAAGCTCTGTAGCTTGGTCCATTATAGAGGTAAGGCCATGAGATTTAGAAGTGAGCTTGGTTTCCAACTCATCCACAAAGTTCTGGGTTTTTCTGATCTAGGATACCGGGGGCACCTCGGGTTCTCCTGGACATTGAGTCCTTGATCTCTCCGAAGAGATTGCTGTGCTTCTTACAAACTGCGCTGTGACCACCAGTTTATTTCATAAAAGTCAGCAAACAGTCATCAGATGGCAGTGACTCACTCACTACTAACATGGGCTAGATTACAACCCATGACCCAGAGTCCATTCCCAGTTCCCTGAGCAACTAAGTCCCCCTCCCCTCCCAGTTATTACTCATTATTATTATTTATTGTTATTATTAAACTGCATGCTCAGATAAAAGGGAGCCTCAGATGCCTCCCGCTAAAGCATATGGTAACTAAGGTAAGGGCTCCTATCCATCATTGGGGTAGAGAGATGGTAGAGGTCAGGGGCTGTAATCTAGTCTCTACCTTGTGCTGGTGTCTTTTTTATTTTTGTCTGTGAAACCCGCTGAAGTAAATACCAAGTAATTATGGTGTTCTGAAGTGACCTTATGGAGCATGTGCTCAATTCTATGGACCTCCGCCAAAGCTACTATTGTGGATTCCATGCCAAGACTTGGGAGAACCCTGGCTCTGTCCCACTGTTTTCTTTGGCGAGTCTCTATGGATTCTCAGCCTGGCAAGAAAGCCCCATTTTAAAAGTACTGGCAAACACTGTGCAGTTTGTCACACCATGGCTTATGATTTAGGACCTTGATTTAGGCTCAACACTGGGCTCTTTTGTTTAGATGTGTTTGTACATCATTTGTAACTTTGTATTAGTTAATAAACATCAGTCTGAGAAGAGTGCGGCATGCCCAGTATTGCGGAGAGGATTTTCCCTTGAATATACAATCTCTAGTGAGAATGACTGAGTGAAATTGAAACAGCTCAGAGGGTTTAAGCTCATGTAAACAAGGCTTTTTAATACACTGCCTAGTTCAGTGATAAAACTAAACAACTGCATCCCTAGTTAAACCCAGAACCTTGAGCTAAGGAGTTTCACTTTGTGCAACATTAAATCTATTTTGTTGTTTGTTTTTTAAATGAGAACCTTCTGATTTGTCCTGTCTAGCGCAGGTAATACCTGGAGGGAGGCATAGGAGGGGAAATGATACTGCTCTCTGCCCCCACAACTAAAATCCCATAAGCCTAATTAACACGCGGTTATAGGCTGCAAAGCAACTCTGCAGAAAAAACAGCCTTTTGGTAAAACCTTGTTCTATTGTTTGTGCAAAAATCGGAACCTCACATCCAAAAATCTGTGTGTGTGTGCATGCACGCCTTCGGGGAGACCCGCTTGAATACCCATATCCAAACCAGCCTCTCACTGTGGTTGCAAATCAAACCCCAAACTAGAAAAGGCCTATTTTTTGCTTTGGAGATGACTGAATTCTCGTGAGAATTCTTCCCAAACAGCAGGTCTGCCTAGAATGTTGCCATACTAAGCTGGATTGTAACAGGAATCACCTGCAATATTTCAGAAGCACTAAGTCCAAACTTGATTCAGCCTTGAACCTGACCCCTAACAAATCTGACGCAGGTCCAGATGCCAGCACCACTTTTCTTGACCCATCTCTAGCCTTTTGCTGTCAGCACTTCAGAACTGACAGCCATGGAAGAGTAAATTGGATTCAGCCATATCCAAGTCCCTTCATTTTGGGGTTGTTTTTTTTTAAAGTTTCCCAGGAATCTATCAGTATTTATTCTAAAATTTAAAAAACAGGTGGAAAAAAAATCAGTAAAAACCAAAACCAAAGGGAAATGGGCGAGGTATGGGGGGGGCAATGTTTGGCCTCACTCCTGACCCCAACCTTCAGTGCAGCCCCCTCCACTTCCGCTGCAAAAAATTCCCCCCAAAAGTCAAAATTCATGTTAAGAGATAACAACTGAATACTAGCTCTCTCAAAACCTTGGGATTTTTCAGAGAAAAAAATTGGTAAATACCAAAACTGAAGGGCTTTGGTCACACCTCATGAATTACAGACAAAGTCTTACAGCCTCCAACCTCACTGAAGCTGGTGAAGTTGTACAAAGAAGGAATGGCATGGCTTTGTTTCCCAATCTGGTACAAGGTTCAGGCTACACAGCTGACAATTAGGAAACCTGCACTTTTGACTTAAAGGATAAGCCAACTCTGGCTACATATGAATGCAACTCAAGGTGCCGCCCCATCCTTCCCAGGACCTGGAAAATCATGCAGGTTGTTTATTTGTGAGGAAGAGAAATATTCAAGCATCTAGGTCACTTTTAGCTCTTTCTCTCTTCTGCTCTCTTCCCTGTGTTCATAATACTTCCTTTCTATGTGAACTTTAAAAGCTCTCTATAGGTTAAGATTGTTGCCAAACCACCACATCAGCAGACCTAGAATCAGGGCTTCACTGACAGGAACTACCATTACTGGCTGGATCAGTTTGCTGCTCAGTGGCAGAACTTGCTGCCTATTGGCTCTGCCAAGAGTGGCAGTTCTGTCAATGGAGCACTGATTCTAGACTTGCTGATGCAATAACCAACAGGTGCTCTGGCAGTAGTGAAAATGCATCATCCAACAGAGGGGGAATTTGGATGTCTGGTATAGACCCAACTCATTACTCCACTAAACAACAACAACAAAATACCCACTGCCGGCAATATTTGTTCCACCAATCAACGGAGTAGCATCTGCTGCCTCGCTATTTCATTTCTGCATTCATAGGTACCCTCATTCCTCCATTCCATCAGGGTGCAAAGTTTCCTTGATTAGTTGTGCATCTCTCCTGCAGTGGGAACTGTAATGGTGCCCATGCACATTAAATTAGGAAGAACCACAATGAAGAATATCCGATGACGGAGCAGAAACTTCACCTATGCAGAGATGAGAGACATTGAAATGAAAACGGGTACTAGGTAACAGAAGGTAAATGTAAAAAAACTACTATCTCTTCTCCCTCAAAGGCCCCACTCCTGCTTCCTGTAAGTCAATGCCAAACCTCCTACTGCTGTAATAGATGCAGAATCAAGAAAAGAACTGGAAATGTGCAAATAAAACTAAAATGTTCACTGTAGACCGACACATTTTTGTGGATAAAATATTTTGACCAAAAAACCCCCAAAACCCTTCAACAAGCTCTACTGCCTCTGCTTAGAACCGTTACACTCCCCTTCCATGAGAAAAGGAAACAATCTCTGTAAAATATTTTTCCAGTGAGAGCCCACCCAAAACTCCAGGTCAGCAGCAAACATACCCACATACAATATGGTTACACAAACAAATACAACAGACTGGCCCTGTTTGGCTAGAAAACTAAGTACTGGGACCACAGGTTCTTGACACTTTGGGGCACAACACAAGCTTGCCCACATTTTATCTTCCCAATACAGTTCTTCCACACTGAGTTTTTTAACTCAGTCTGTATGGTTTTCTCTTTCTCATGGATCTGTCTCCCAACCAACCTGAAGTAAATTAAGTAGCATGAGGCTTTTTAACTATTAATTTATTATGGTAGTGCCTAAAGACCAGCCAAGAATGGGGACCCCATTGTGCTAGCTACTGTACAAGCACAGGAGTTCCCTGCCCTGAAGAACTTACATTCTAAACAGGCAAAATGGACACAGGGTGAGAGAAGGGTGTAGCACACAAGGAGAATAAAAAGAGGAGGGACAGAAAAGGGCTGAGGGAAGGAAGTGGGGGAAAACTAAAAAGGGCAGGTGGAGTGAAGATGAGGTGAAGAGACTGCGGTGAGGGGGAGAGAGAGGGTTGGAGCAAACATCCAATGAGCACAGGGTAGAAAGAGTCCGGTCAAAACTCTATAAAAATCTCTGAATTGTCCAGAGGTTCTTGCTTTGGTCTACCAGCTGGAGTCTCTGGCTGATTCTGCTCTGCTCTTTACCGCAACGGCGTATTGGAGATAGACAGCTGTATACATCTGGAGCTTGTATTGGCCAGTGACCCAGCCCGAAGTCAAACTTTTTCTGTGGGGTCACATGGATTCAAACTATTAATGCTCAACTCACTCCTGCTTGTCTCTGTTCTTCTTTCCCCCGTCTCCATTTGTCCTGCCTAGAGCTATCTCCTAACTTCTAGTGTATCCTCGGGCTCTTGTTTTTTATTGTATATTCTCCCATGCCACCTTTCTATGCTGGAAGCACCTTGTTTCTCATGTGCCAAATAGCCAGGCTCTGGGTGTAACAGCAGCACCTGCTGCCACACGCACAGTAAGCATGGCATGTACCATTGGCAGCAGCAAGGAGCAGCAGCACTGACCACTCACAATGCCACTCACTGAGTTTTGGCCCTCCCTCATGGCAGAGAGCCAATGGGGCCATACCTGAGCAGCACCACAACCGCCCACGCACATGGGTCATAATGCCACTCATAGGATTTTGGCCCCGCTGGCACTCCACTGTGGCACAAGGTCCACAGGGCCAAACCTGAGTGCAATAATAAAAAGACTTTTCTACTGGCCACTGGCATAAGTGGGCTCAAGTCAGGGGTGAAAATCCCAGGTCCCAACATCCCCAAACTGGAAAAGTTTAGAACTACACCCAGAAATGAGCTTTGAAGCTTGTATCTATCTACATAATGGGCTTACCCAGGGCCGGCGACAGGGGGGTACAACGGGTACAGCTGTACCGGGCCCCGGACTTAAGGGGGGGCCCCTTAAATCCGGGGCGGGCCCGGTATGCTGCTGTACCCCCTTGTTGCCGGCCGGGGGGGGGGGCGCAGGTGGCAGGAGACCGGCCGGGGGGGGGGGGGGGGTGTCCACACGATCTGAGTACGGGGCCCGAAAATTCCTGTCGCTGGCCCTGGGCTTACCTAAAACCAAACACACCTCAGAGCTATGGAAGCTACCCTCACTGAAACTACAGAGATCAAAGTCTGCACTTCTGTGACCATATACTCAACCACGTGATGAATAGCATTTGCCAGCAGTGAGCATTACGTTAAACTCTAAATGATGACATCTTACTTTTGCAGTAATGACTTATCCGGAGAGACCCCAGGTGCTTTACAAATACAACAATGTTTTACAATCGATGGCTTAAATGTTACCCTCACAAGAAGGGAAGAGAAGTCAGAACCCTAAGGCCTTCCCTAGTAGAATTCCCTACTTCTGCTCCCGTCACCCTTCTTCAAGTTGTACAAAGCAGAGTAAGAAATCACTGAGTCGGAGTGTATTTGCTCACTCCTCCACTGAGTAATGTGAGCGCTGAAGAATCCATGCCTTTCATTCATCTCTTGGTTCTCTTATTTTGTGCAATATAGCAATGAAAAGATTGAATATTATTAAAAGCACCTCTAATTATGTTATTACCAAAAGATGACAGCACGCCCAGTTTATTCCCAGAAAGCATTTGCAGCCAATGTTATTATTATACATGCACAGTTAAAAACAGAGATCAGTTAATGCTCTGGGTACCGTTCTTAACATGGGAGTCCTGTTCTATTCGAATCTGCACTTTATACATCTACAGTCTGCTACCGCGTATTGGTTCAGTTACCTGATCTTGACTCCATTCTGAACAAACTGCTGCAAACTGAAACTCTCCTAATATGAACATAAGCTAGGGTTAAACCCAACTGCGGATGGAACTACTGCTGCAGAGTTCTCTGTCCATTCTCCTTCCCACTCCATGTGCTCCCCAGGCCTATTAACTGACCATAATCCAATCAGCCAAGGATGGGGGAATCTTCTTGGCGCCCAGCCAAAGGCACGTAGGGCTAATGTTCTATGGCTATATCAGTTCACCCAGCAGTAGTAGCGTCTCCACAGAAAGAATTTAGCAGTGCACCCTTTAGAGCGGGGGTGGCCAACCTGTGGCTCTGGAGCCACGTGCGGCTCTTCAGAAGTTAATATGCGGCTCTTTGTATAGGCACCAACTCCAGGGCTTCAGCTACAGGCACCAACTTTCCAATGTGCCGGGGGTGGGGTGGGGTGCTCACTGCTCATCCACTGGTTTTGCCACAGGCCCTGCCCCCACTCCACCCTTTCCCATGCCCTCACTCCTCCTTCTCCACCCATAGCCTCCTACATGCCATGAAACAGCTGATTGGGAGGTGTAGGGAGAGAGGGGGAGGCGCTGATTAGTAGGGATGCTGGTGGGTGAGATGCACTGGGAGTGGGGAATGAGGAGCTACTGGAGGGCTGCTGACGTATTACTGTGGCTCTTTGGTGATGTACATTGGTAAATTCTGGCTCCTTCTCAGGGTCTGGTTGGCCACCCCTGGAAGAAAGAGGAAGACCGACCCTAAGGGAGCAAGAATTTCCAACCTCATGGAGATTGCATATAATGGTCAAGAATTCTTCAGGGAAATCAGACTTCAATCCCTGCCCCACACTGCTCACCCTTTCATCTGACAGCACGGCTCCTGAGGAACATGTAATGTCATTAACTGCCCCTGCCATGCTCTGCACCTACTAAGGTAGATGGTATGTGGGACAGACGAGAGTTCCGATTTCCTACTTGAGATAACAAAGAGTCCTGTGGCACTTTAAAGACTAACTAAAGTATTGAAGCATAAGCTTTCATGGGCTAATACCCACTTCGTTGGATGCAAGCTTGGGTATTAGCCCACGAAAGCTTATGCTTCAATACTTTAGTTAGTCTTTGAGGTACCACAGGACTCTTTGTTACCTCTGCTATTCCAGAATAACATGGCTACCTCTCATTCTTGATTTCCTACTTGTATTTCTGCCACTTCTGGAGCAGAACATGCCACACAGAGCAGATCTCTCTTCCCACTGTATACGCAGAACTGCTGCAGGTTCTTGGGCACAAAGTAGCACTCTTTGCAGACCCTGCCCTCTCTTCCACTAGTTATGGGATCTTTCTACCCCTCTTTGGCTCTCATACCACACAGCTGAAGGAGGCATCTGGCCTGTATATAGCAATTACCTCATACACCACTGAAATGCAACCACCTCTAGGGTGAAACCCAGCAGCTATTTCATGCTGCACAGAATCCCTACAAGTAACACAACACTTCAGGACAGGTGGTGAAGGAGAATATTGAATCAGGGGAAGTTTTGGAAGTCAGACTGTAGTTACTAGAATTGTAATTTAGCTGGGACAACTAAGCCTCGTTTATTCCAGTGGGAGCTTCTTAGGGGGAAGAGGCAGGAGGAGATATTAGGTTTAGCAAACCTTAGATTTGCTCCAACTTTGAAGGTTACCCAATAATTAAGATTAACAGCAGCAGGCATTTTGTTTTGTCCTGCCTACAAACAAGAAACCCCCATCTGTAGCTAAGTTGGTTATTTCCATGTCTGCCCATCTCTATATGAAGGGAGGGAGATGGACTTTACCCATATTAGCTTGGTAAAGAAGAATTTAAGTTACAGTATATAAGGTCCTACAAAAAAATCCCAAGTACCATGCACCATTATCAAATGACTGCTGAGTTTTACATGGTTAACTAGGACTTGACTTCACTGTACTAGGTAGAAGTTCATGGAGCTGGGGGGAGGCGTGAGGGGAGAGGTAAAGAATGGTGTATGAATAGCTCCCAAACAAGCCCTAGGCTGAGCAGAATAGACAGGTAAATTGATCATGTCAATTGTCCACTATCACTAGTTTAGTCAGCCCGACCCAGTGTTTGAGTGGGTTCAAAAGTTTGCACAATATTGCACAAAATTACAGTTTAATGCATGTGTGCATGTGTGTAACTGAAGATAACATAGGCTAGTGTGTTGGGTATATGACAAAGTCAGGAGACCTGACTCCTCCTGGACTCAGACAATAACATACTTTGAGACCTTGGGCAAGTCATTTAACTTCTCAGAAGCACAATATCTTCAACAGTAAAAAAACAAAAAAACCCACCCAAACACACACAACCTAGAAGGATAACAACACTGACCTACTTCCCAGGGAGGCTAACATATATTAGCAGAGAGGGATGGGAGACTGACAACATGTACCCAAAACCACCCACGACAATGTTTTTGCCGCAGAGGACACATGCACTTAGTGGGGACATACACAATCAACTGTATAAAATCGACCTAATTTCATAGTGTACCCTTAGATTAGATACTGAGGTGCCTGTCTATTATGAGGATAGGTGCTATATAAATCCTTAGCTAGTTAGGTTTATAAATGCTTTGAAATTCTTGGATGGAAGGCTCTGTATGAGGATTCAGTAATTTAAGCATTTTGTCTGTCACATGTTGAATGCTGGACTTCTATAACCAACAAGAAGGAAAAACTTTGGGGTTTGCAATTCATTCCTTTCCCTAGGAACCAAATCTGAGGCTGCTAAAGCCAGTGTTCCAACACGGCCTCTTGATGTGTCTAGTTACCATTAATTCAGATTGTACCTTCAACCTCTACTTAGGCTTGGCTTTGAGATGAATATAGAACTGCAGCACTGCATAGTCCTATGGTTGGTCTTCTAACCATAATGCAAGCCAATAGGTCGTCTCTTGGCTTCTTGGTCAGTTATAAACTGGAAAAAATCTCAGTTATAAGAGCGTTAGAATTCTTCCTTGCCAGCATGTTGTAATTCTTGCCCGAGTCATACAGCGAATGCTTTATAAAATATCTTGTATCTGCTCTCGTCGCAAATGATTACATTTCTGTGCTCATCACAAACCATCCAAAAAGAGAATCATTTCCCAGTAAGGGATGAACATGCTGCAGGGAACTCTTTCACAGGCTGTATGTGCTGGGGCTGCAAATCTTCTGTGCATGAGCAGCATTTACATAAACATATGCCAAGACTAGAGCAAGAATGCAATTACATGCACCACTCAAATATGGACGTAGGAGAGGTTTTCTTACCATGTAAGGTATGTACACAATTGACATAAGGGATATTTATTTGAAAAGCACCAACAGAAATTCCATGTTCCCAGCAAAGACTGGCACTGGGCAGCAAACAGTATTCAAGGAAGGAGTTGGAAGAACATCTTTCACAACTAACAGCCTACCAAAGCTATGCAAACCAGCCCTGAGCCTGTAGCTCATTCACTCCTAAGTAGCTAGTGGCCCAGATTGCAGCCCAGAGTACCTGCCTGTTAGTTTGTTGACAGACGTGAAATGAGTTGGTGGTGTCAAGTCCAAATTCATAATGGACAATTGTTGATATAATACTTCCTGTAGAGCTTCCCATCCTAGAGTCTCAAGGTTTTACACAGATATTAAGCCTGGGAGGCAAAGCAGCATCATGGGTTCCCCATTTCAATGTGGAAACTAAGGCACAGAGACTTGCCCAATGTCACACAGCGAGCGTAAAGGGCCTGAAATAGAACCCACATCTCCTGACTCCCAGTCCTATGCATTAGCCACAATAATATCTTTCCCAGAATCTTCACCTCTTACAGGCACCCCCATGATGGGGACCTAGCATAAGCACTGAATGAGCAAGGTGCCAGAATTATCTTCCTGCCCATAAAGGGATCCCATCAGGTCAGGGAGGAGTCACATTGGCAGGGGAATCTAGCAATCAATGGGCAGTACCTGCTCTTGAGGACAGACAGAGGACTTCAGTCTCCAAGGCGGTCACTCAGTGCTTTTCACCAGCAGTAGATTCTCTTAAAATAGAATGAATTTTGAAAAGGGAGAGAAAATGATTCACCAAAATGTCAACCTTTTACTCACAGACCTCGTGAAACCTGCATGCAGCTGCTTCAGGAAGGTGACCGCTCAGGCTTCTTCTAGGGATGCCATTGGGAGGATGACCACTCTGAGCCAAAAGCTAACTTCGAGGGGGCAGGGACTCACCCGTTATACCAGGGAAGAATTTGGCAGAATGATTCTTGCAGACACCTGGCTTGAGGAAAAGGAATGAGAACAGCCCCTTGTATCCAGAGCTGATGAAATATTGCAAGTGTTGGAAACCACTCAAATTCCAAACATGCCCATGCCCTTAGTGAACATTCATTTAAATGGGGGTTTCACACATAAGTCTGGGGAATGCTCATATTTCTTAGAAAACACCCGTATTTGCTCGTGAGAATGGGGACAGATGCATGAACTGGAGTAGCCATTCTTTGCTATTTCCAATTCTCTTGTTTAAAAAACAATAAAAAGTGTCCATCATCTTATCCTGGTGCAGAAAAACAGTGAATAGCAAAGAGCAAAGAGGACAATTCACAAACATCCCCGGGGCTCAGATTTGCTCTCACAAACTATCCATCAAATTACAAACTGTGAACAGATTCCTAAAATTAAGGCAAAATTTTTGCCTGGCTGCGCAAAGGTAGGCTCCTGAATCCCTCTTTAGGCACCTAAGTACAAACGGCCTCTTTTTCTGAGGTGCTCAGCACCCACTAGTCCCTTGTAAGTCTATGGAAGCTAGATGTGGCAAGAAAATAGACTGGTCTGCACAGGGCCAAATGAAGTGATGGAAGGAGATAGTGGGTCAGATCCTGGTCCATGCTAAGGACCTGCTTTGGGCCATTCCGGCAGCACAAACTGCAGCGTGTCAGAGACTGTGCTGAGGGAAGGGGAATGGCTAGAGAGCAGCAGCCTCAATAGCCAACTATACGTTGGAGAAGCCATTGGGGCCAAACCCAGGCTAGCTCCAGAGATCGAAGATCTGCAGGAGGCTTCATGCCACATGTGTAAGTCCTGTACCAACCTGCCCCCTGAACTGAGTATGCACAGGGTCCTCCCCACCTTCCATTTAATAAATATGTTTAAAGTAAATATTATCTTGTTGAAAATTACTGAGGCAATAGCTTGCTGACTCTGGACTCCATGTGCGGTCTTATGTGCTAATGGAGCCTGATTCTGCAATCATGACTCACAGAAACAAGGGCTTCAGGGTCAAGCTCTTAATTATTATGTGAATTACTGAAACAACATTACCATAAAGGTTTAGGAACATTCAGTCCATTCTAGCTCTTCTGGGGCTGCTGCAATACGTATTTTCTGTTTCTCTGTAAAGGTCAGAATCTCCCCTTTCTCACCAGCGTTTTTCTCCAGGGAACATTGAGAGAAGCTCCTTTTTAACATGGCAAAGTACCAAACACACATGGCAAAGTACCAATACATGAATGATGATAAATGGGAAGGAGGTGATGGGAATTCCATTCCCCACACTCCCAAGTCAGGCAAAGAAGTTCCCCAACATTAGTGAGAGTCACCTGGGTGGGAAAGAGTGTTACTGATTAACCTAAATCCTGAATTAAAATATTAACAAGTCTTCAGCTGGCCAATGGACCTTTACCCAATTCATTTTTATAGTGATCAACTTAGAAACCCAGTGGTCAGATTCTGATCTCACATTTACACCTGAGGAAACGGGAAGCAATTCTACTGGAGTTAAAGGAATAAGCACGATCATTTTGGGTCAGACCAATGGTCCAACTAGCCGAGTATCCTGTCTTCTGACACTGGCCAGTGCCAGATGCTTCAGAGGGAGTGAACAGAACAGGGCAACCCATCTCCTGTCAGCCAATCACAGCATCTGGCATTCCAAGTTTAAGGACACCAAGAGCATAGGGTTGTGGTCCTGAACTTCTTGGCTAATAGCTATAGATGGACCAATCCTCAGTGGACTCATCTAATTCTTTTTTCAATCCCCGGCATGCTTTTGCCTTCACAACATCTCATGGCAATGAAGGTATGGCTACACTACCTGCCAGATCGGCGGGTAGAGCTTGATGTATCGGGGATCAATTTATTTTGTCTCATCTAGACTCGCGATCGTGGGGATGACCAGGTAAGTCAACTTAAGATACTGCGACTTCAGCAGTAGTGAAGCCCATCCTTCCATGTTTCGACTGTGTTGTTCAAAGTTTATTTTAAACCTCCTGGCTATTAATTTATTTGGGTGACTCCTAGTTCTTGTATTATGTGGAGGGATAAATAACACTTCCCTATTCACTTTCTCCAAACCATTCACGATTTTATAGATCTCCATCATATCCCCCAATAGTCATCTCTTTTCTAAGATGAACAGTTCCAGTCTTTTTAATCTCTCCTTGGGTGAAAGCTGTTTCATACCCTAATCATTTTCGTCACCCTTCTCTGTACCTTTTCAAATTGTAAAATACCTTTTCTGAGATGGGGCAACCAAAACTGCATGCAGTATTCAAAGTGTAGCCATACCACAGATTTATCTGGTGGTATTATGATATTTGCAGTTTTATTATCTTGTCTAATGGTTCCTTACATTCTGTTAGCTCTTTTGACTGCTGCTGTACTTTGAGTGAATGCTTGTTCTTCCTCTTGGGATTTACAACAGTGTAAAGGACAATAGGATCTGGCCCCTAATGCCTAATCATGAGAAGCAATGGCATTTCGGGCTGATGTGTTTTTTTTTGTTTTGTTTTTTAAAGAGGAATAATTTCTGGGAAACATATCAAGCTTGGTCAACCACAGTATTTCTCTGGTTGAAAACTGAAGCAGTATTTATTGGGTTTACTTTAATGTCTTTGTCCCTGCAAATGTCCTTTTTAAAAGAGTTTGATTGATAAAAGACATCACTTGACTGACCCCAGGGAACTGATACACACTGTATTTATTACTGCAAGATGAGTCAGAGCAAATTCAAGGCATTAATCCATTTTTGGTAGGGAGTTCCTTCCATGATGGTTTATGGCCTCTCTGCTAATGTAGTCTTTGTCCAAGTTCCAGTGGGCACCATCATTAATCTGCTGATTAGGGTTACTCCAGGGTGGTCTGAGCAGAGATTAACTGGATTTCCACTAGCGCATGCACATATAGACTCAGAAAGGGCGTGAAGTGGTTGTGGCACCAACAAGCTAGTAAGTTTTTAACTTCCCATATTAACCTGTGTGCTGTGACCGGTCATCATTAGCTTTGTGGGTCCGAGGAAGCAAAGATTTTTTCTCTCAGGTATTTCCCTATATTCAGAAGAACATAGTGTTTTTTCAAGTGCACTGTCTAGGAGAGGATTACAGAGGTACTTGCCCTAAGGGGTGATAATTAAAATGCCTCGATATTGAAACAGACTCATAATGGTCTCATTGGCATTACCTTCAGTGCAAGGGAGTGCAGGCAGAGGAATCCAACTCTCTAAAGCAAATGCAACCTATGAACAATATGTACAGATGTTACTTTTCTTGTGATTTCCACCCCCTTTGCTAATGTTTGCAACAGTTTCCTTGTAAATATTATCTGCAGTAGTGACCACTAAACAGATATCAACATTTACAACCATTTTAAGGAATAGCCTCCACTCAGAACAGAAGATGCCACAATAAAACCAAATGTTCATCACGGTAAGGCCAACATTTCCAGAAGGACCAAGATAGGGCAAAAATCTCATGGAAGAGTTAACAAGAAAAACTCGGTGGTGGTTGTTTCCAGGTGTCAAACCAAGAGGAAGAAAGGAGCTGCCTGACTGCATGCATCCGACGAAGTGGGTATTAGCCCATGAAAGCTTATGCTTCAATACTTTAGTTAGTCTTTAAGGTGCCACAGGACTCTTGTCACTTCTGCAATTCCAGACTAACACGGCTACCTCTCTGATTCTATACTGAATAAAGACTACTGTCTGGTTTGCTTCAGAAACAGGTCTAGGAACTAATGCTGAATGAAGGAGGCTGGTGAAGCAGAGCAGTTCCTGGGCAGCTGATGGAATGGAGCATCTGGCAGAGCAGCTCATGGGACTGCTGGCAGATTGGAGCAGTTTGGGGGATGGCTGATGGAGGACTGCCGCATGGTGAGGACTGCAGCAGAACCCCATGGAGAGGTGGGGCTGTCGGCTTCTGACCACGTAAGGTGCCCCTTAACCTGCCCCTCATTTTCACCGGGCTGGGAGGTAAAGCTCTGCAGATAACTTTTGAACTCTGCAGAGACTTTTGGGCTGTTGGACGTTTTGGGACCTTGGGTGACTTTGGGGCTTGTGGGGCTCAAGAACCCAAGGTGAAGGACACAGTCCATTTGCTTGTGTGGGTGGGTGTGTGGGGTTCTGGTTCATGGTGTGTTTTATGAATCCTGTTTGTGATGTTTCCCCAATATAATGCCACATTGTTTCTCTCTGTTATTAAAAAGGTTTTGGTACACTCAAAAAAAAAAAAAAAAAAAAAGGAAACAATGCAGTCAACCCCCCCTGCCAAGAAGGCGGCTTCCCAGGGCTCAACACCGCCCTCCACTGGCTGATTTTGACAGACTCCTCTGTTATTGCTAGAATACTATTTTTTGCAGAAAGAATGATTAAACTATGCAAACTTATCTAAAAGGGAGATTTATGCTTTAGGGTGGAATATTTTCAGAGAAGCATGAAAGATGGTTTGGCTGCTCCATAGCTCCCCATTAAAGTCAACAGGAAAAGAATGACTAAAACCTGGTTGGAGGTGGGGAGAAGAGAATCTATCCCCAGGAGTACTCCTACGTCAAGATTTTCAAGAGTGGCTAATGATTTTGATGGCCTCGGTGTTTTGGTACTCACTTGAGACACCTTAAAAGGGCCTGATTTTCACAGGAGAGGTGCTCAGCATCCAAGAACCACTGCTCACTTTTCAAAAATGTTGACGTCTTCACCTTATAGCTACGTGCTAAACAAGCTAACCAGGATCTTTTGTCTCCAAACAACTAACTGCAATCACCTTGAAGTTTCCAAGTACAGCCATTTTTAGAAGAGTTTCTTGAAAGATTCAAGGGTTCCTTTTCAAAAACATTACTTGGGCACTTTTGAAAATTGAATTTAGGCACTTTGAGCTCGGGTTAGTGTCCTAAGTCACTTCTGAAAATGGGACTTTGGTAATTTCCATCATTAACTTATTTGATCTGCTAAACCAACTTCTAGGCTTAGGCTAAAGGGTAAATTTTTCAGAAGTGTCTATTAGGGCATCAACCCCCCACTTCTACCACACAAGTTTGTTCTGTACAGTGTATGTTCAAACACCTAGTCCAGTTTCATTTTAAGAGACTCAAGACATTCTATCACTTCTGTGAGTCTTCCATAGTCAAACAGATCTCACAGTCAAAAGCTTTCTCCTGTTCTCTCCTAGCAACATCCCTCTATTCCTAGTATTCCACACGTTTGACGTGTTCGTGTTTATAACTGTTTGCTACATATTCAGGTTCCGGTCCCAAATTCTCCTAGTGTCTACACACACACAGACTGTCTTGATTTAAGATTGGCTTAGAAACTGAACAATTAGTGCCACCCCTGACATTTTAAGAGTGATTTGTATCAATGCAGCTTAGGTCAGTAAAGAGCTGAATTAAGCTAAACCATCGTAAGCCACTCAAAGCCAGTAAGAGTATTCACACAAGGATTTGTATTGGTTTAACAAAATCAGTTTAAAAAGTACATTTTCAATTAAACCAGTGCAAATGTTTGTGTGGACAAGCCCTTAGATCATGTTCAATTTGCTATTTTACATGGTACTTGCTTGCTCAGTATCATACCTTGAAAAAGTTTGGAGATAATCAGACACAGATATGGCCAAGACAACATTTCAGGCTTTCACCAAAACCCATATGGAGCCAAACTCCAACCAAGAGCCTCAGTTTCTTCACTGGATACAAGGAAAGGAATATGTTCTAATAAATGAACCTGAGAAAAGGGCGGCGGAATGAAAACTGAGATTGTTTCACTGGGATGAGGTGCCGGGGACAAAGACTGATTTTGAAGTGCCCTTGTGTGCATTCAGATCTTTGCGGGCCTATGGGCCACATCATTGCTATAAAACAGCTGTAATCTGGAAGAACATTCTAAATAGTGGCATATGAGTGAGGGGTAACAATACCTTTTCCTAGGGTGTATTTTTGCAAGACTGGATTGTGGCTAGGTTACACACACTCCTCTATATTTAGCCTCCATCATGTGCTTGGGATTTGCCTTCCCAAGATCTCCCCCAGCCTGACAACAGCACTTATATCACCGTCGTCTGTTTAAAAACCTTTCCCAAAATACCTTGATTACAGATCTGCATCTTCTCCTGACAATTTGCCTCTTCATGTGGCAGGGAGTAGTCCTGTTTTCAATTGGGCAGGACTATTTGGCATTGCAGACATACCACCTAAGAAGTTTGCTTGAATTCCCAGTACTTAGGACAGATCGTATTTGAACTTCTTGCCAGACTGTTTGGGTTTTTTGTATTTAATGGTGAGTGAGCTTCCTCACTTTGATTTCTGCACCAATGCGTGAGTGATAGAAATGCTCTTCGTTTTTCAATTACGTAAGTAGCTCCATTCTTAGGTACAATTGCACAAGTCTCCTTGGCCGACTTAGACAGTCACTTTGTTCTGCTAATATTTCTGCCCACGCCCAACCTAGTATGTGTGTGTCTTGGCTTGCAGTTTTCTGAACAGACCATTAAAGATTTAATAAATTGTGTCTCTCAATAAAAAGCTACAGCATAATAAAATCAACTGGCTAGACTTTTTTTTTTTTTTTTTCCCCAGCTTGGTGATACCAGAGATTTGCTGCCAGGTTTCACTCCCCGTTATAGTCCCACTGAAGTCAATGTAGTTGCATAGGTATAACCGTAGGCAACATTTAGCCCAGGGTTTCTGTTACTGCTGACTATAACAGTGGAGCAGATTATGAGTCAATCAGTCCAGAAAAGTCAAATATTTTCACCGTTAACACTGAAGCCCATATTTATTGACTCTTTGGGTCTGATTCTGAGGAGCAGTCTTTAATCTCATTGCCCCCTTTCCCCTGCACATTACTTTTTTTAACAATTATATAACTTATAAAGTAGAACTATGTGTCCAGAGATTTTTCTGTCTGGTAGTACTAATTGTAGTACTTGATTTAGGAAATTGCCTTTTGGAATATATTACTCAGAATCCTTAATAGTAAACTGGGTAGGTCTGCGTTTGGAGAGTAGGGCAATTAAGTCAGGCGTATTGTTCACATATAATATCAAGGGATCTGTCTCTCAAAATATAATATAAAATCCCACACAAGTACAACATGATTATCTTCTCTAAGGACACTTAGTCATGAGATCCACCTCCTCTAGGTAACACTTAATATGTACATAATTCCTTTCAGCAGAGAATCTTAAATAGCTTTGCAAACATTAATACTCACAATATCCCTGTGAGGTAAGTGAGTATTTTGTTGGGGTTTAACAAGTTATTTTTATTCCCATTTTAACAGATGGGGAAACTGAGGCCCAGCGAGGCAAAAAGATTTACTAAAGGTTTGAGTTAGTAAGTGGCAGGGCTTGGAATAGAGCCTCTGTCTCCAGACTTTGAGCTCCTATGTGTTAACTACTAGACCAGTCTCCCACAACTGAGGATAGCACTATTCTCTAAGGTATAAATATTGGCTGCATGTACTTAATGTTAATCTCAAACACGCATTCAAAGCGGCTGCTAAGCATGGCTGCACTCAGTAGAAGATAGGCCCTGCTTGCAAAGTTTGGATGTGAATTTGGCTCTGATGAGGAGTTTTCCCAAAGTTTGTGGATGTTTGGATTGGAAGTTTCAGTTCAGGCCCATTATTGAGACTGGATCCAATATCCATAGCTGAGGCCTAAGGTTCAAAAAGCTTCAGGGCTGAGTGGTTTGAATCCAGGATTCTGGCTTGGGCCAATCTAATTTTAAAAAAATGAAGACCAGGGACCCTATAACTCCCTTTCCCTGCATGCTAGAAGTAATAGCCATCACTCCGCCTGGAGGGAGAGCAGCATCCAGGGAGGTTGGAAAACTGCCTTCGGCCAGGGATGATTGTTGTGTTATCATAGAACAAACCTCTATGAAGATAGACTTGACATCCCGGAAGAGAAACATTTGGAGGGAGGTGAGAAGTAGAAGGGAAAGACTGTAGTAAGAGCCTCCTACACACATCACACCACAAGTTGCATCATAGGATAGGTATCAGAGAGAGGGTGGATCTGCGGTTATTTAAAGTGTCCTATATTTAGCTGGGCCTCTGGAAGCGCTCACACTTGTCACTCACAATGTCTTGGAGCCTTGTTCCGGACAGGCTGACAGCAATACACAGCCTGACCCCCTGACCCGACTTACTGCTGTGTTGTGAGCTAAACAGAAAAGGCGCTTGCTCAGCATAGGCATCTGATCACAGTAGCTTTTGCTCTACATGTAGCAGGAGAGCAGCTGCTAACCTCTCCTTCTGGAGACGGGCTGTGTCCTGTGTCTTCTTGGACACTTGGGCCAAATTTTCTAACCGGACCACAAAATGGCTGCAAAAAATGTGTGTGCACGCATGTTGCACGCACACACACACACACACACACACACACACACACACACACACACACACACACACACACCTTCCAGTGTGCCAGAAGATACCTTGCCACAGTAGAAGGCCAGAAACACATTCTGAATTTGCCTCCTCCCCACCCCATTAGCAGTCATTGAAAACATAGATTTAGTCTTTTTATTAGTGATCACTGTAATCCGGATCAATTTCGGGAATAGCAGTGTAGAATGAGAGAAAGGAGAGTGCACACATGCACATGGAAAAAACGTGAAGGTGGCTTTTTATCCCTCAGAACTGGATTGAAACTCACAAAACTCATCTCATACAATCCAAACAGTTCTACTGCCCTATGATCAAATTCTAACTAATGCCCCTGAGACAAAAACTGTTTTCCATTTCCTGTCATCTGAACCATCCAATTTCTGGGAGTAGCAGTTAATGAAGTAATATGTTCAGCTTTTGTCAGTACCTACCAGGTTAGATGAACTGAGATAATCTTGAAACTATTAAAACAAGTCTACAAATTTAGCTGAACACATGTACCAAAAAGCCTGAATGATGATGTGCCTGGTACAAATGGACGCTCAAAACAGCCAAGAACTGTTTGTTCCCTGAATCTGGAGAAGCTATGGATCCCCAAGATGGTCTAGGAGAGCCACATACATCTGGAGAAGAGGACGACCTTTACCACCATTCCCTTCAGGATTCAGAGAGATGAAAATTAATTCTACATGCCAGTAAAACATTACAAGCTACTTGTGACATGATTAGTGCAATCTTTTTAAAAAAAAAAAAAAAAAGACTGTCAGAGATGGGGAAATAACGGCAGAATGGGGAGCGGCTATTTAAAACTAGACCAGTTCACACCTCCTGAAAACCTGACCCCATGCTTTTAAACAAAAATACAGCTATTGAGCTCTCTTTTTCTTCAGGGATACATTTCCTTCACTCCTCCTCCAAAGGCCCGTCAGATCATGAGCTAGCTCTAGTGGAGCAGGACTGGACGTGGCTCCTTTATCGATTGCTGCCTTTGAGTCAGACAGGGAGGCATGCTTGAAACAATCTTTCCCTTCCCCAGGCATCACGCATGCTGCTTTCCACAGCTCTTGCAGCTCCTGTTGACCTAAGGAGCAAAGGACAGAGCTAGGAACCCAAACTCAAGTTTCAAGCCTTGAAGTGCATGGAGTTGTCACTAGACAACCATCCCAGGCAAATATAACTCTGCTCAAGCGACAAAGAGTCCCTTGGCATCTTAAAGAGCTTTTGCAAATCCAGACTAACACAACTACCCCTCTAGTTCATAACTCTGCTCCGAGGCACAACAAAGGAAATCAAATCAGAGCCAATATTCATTAGGGGCTTGATCCAGCCCCCATGAAAACTCAATGCAAACACTCCACTATCTTTAGTGGGAGTGGGATCAGGCCACAAAACTGATTCTTCCAGGTGAATTCTGGTGTGGGGGAGCAGGACAGGTTGGCAATCATATCTTCCCCATTATATTCTTCAGCTGCTTCCTAACCAGGATTGGGAAAAGAAAATATCAGGTGTGCAGAAGCTCAGGGCAATATATTGCAGGGAAATAGCCTGGGAATGCTACCTGAGATAGCACCAATTGTCTGAGTCCTCCCTAGCAGGTACAGGTTCTAGGCTTGTCTGATCAGCATTCTGTACCCAGTTTCTGCAACAGTACAGAACACAATTAACACATGTCTGCATCTGCAATGCAACTGCATTGGATCAGCTACACTAGTGGGTGCAGGGCCGGCGACAGGAATTTTGGGGCCCCGTACGGCAGACCGTATGCCCCCCCCCGGTCTCCCGCCGCCCACGGGCCCCCCCCCCCGCCAGTCTCCCGCCGCCCACGGCCCCCCCCCCCCGCCAGTCTCCCGCCGCCCGCAGGCCCCCCCCACCAGACTCCCGCCGCCCGCGGGGCCCCCCTGCCAGTCTCCCGCCGCCCGCAGCCCCCCCCCCCGCCGATCTCCCACCGCCCCCAGTCCCCCCGCCCCCGGCCAGTCTCCCGCCGCCTGCGCTCCGCCCCCCCCCCCCCGGGCCGATCTCCAGCGCCCCCCCCCCGGCCGGTCTCCTGCCTCCGGGCCCCCCCCCCGCCGGTCTCCTGCCTCCCGCGCCCCCCCAGGCCGATCTCCAGCGCCCCCCCGGCCGGTCTCCTGCCTCCCGCGGCCCCGCCCCACCCATCTTCCATGGCCCCCTCTCCCCCGCCGCTCTCCTACCTCCAGCGGGCCCCAACCCCGGCATGTGCTGCGGCCGCATGGCCGGCCGGGAGAAGCAAAGGGGGGCGGGGCTGGCTGCTGGGTGCCGGGGGAGGGGGCTGGTGAGCGCGCCTCGCTCACAGCCCCGGCAACAACGGTTACAGCTGTACCGGCCCCGGACTTCAGGGCCCCCCTGAAGTCCGGGGCCCGGTACAGCTGTAACCGTTGTACCACCCTGTCGCCGGCCCTGAGTGGGTGCCAAACACTGTTATCAACAGGAACATTTTCTAGTGTGGACAAAGCTTCAGATGAATGAATGACCGTTTCTCATTATATCTGCAGGCCCCACAACCATCATGGAATTATGCTACACAGAAAGCATAGAAGCATGTCTACACAAGTATCTAGCAGTTAAAAAGCAGAAAATACTAGATGTAAGTTGATATGAGCCAGGTGCAAATTGATTTAAGAGTCCATATTAGGGTTTACACTGCTTTAGCTAAGCTGATTTTTAAAAATTTAGTTGAATTAATGCATCTTTTGTGTATGGACAAAGACCTTTTTGGAAAAAGCCTAGTATAGGCAAGGATTAAAATGTCACCTTTATCACACTTTAGACTTCACATCTACCTGAATCACCAAATTAATTTGGCAGGATTTGAGTTACTACAGGTCAATATAAAAACACAGCAATCATAATTTTCCAGTGCCACTTGTTTTAGCTACATTAAAAAAAAACTCTTCCCACCCATACCATAAAACAGCCTTGCAAAATTGTACTCCAGCCACCCAAAAAGACTGGCTTTTTGATGAATGAGTAAATGTAATATTCAGTCATTATGATCAAGGGTGGGAGAATCAATGCTCCATATGGAGCTGGTAAGTGCTCATGGCAGTTTTGCATGGCTGTTGTAGCAAAGTCCCCTAAGTATAAAAGGCAGGTCTTGCAGTCAGCGGGCACTGCAGTTTTAAAAAAAGAACAGAACTCCTGGAAGATATTTTGGAGTTTAAAAACAAAGTGTGGAGCAAGGGTGTTCCGTTATTTTATAGCCTTAGGCATCTTTGACTGAACTGATGCTCAGCTCTTATGTTGATGGTTTTCCAGGAACACATTTGTACTCCTAAGTAGTTATTACCACATCAGTATGAGTTAGAGCAAGTCAGAGGACCTCTTGCAAATTTACAGTTGGTTCATGGTCAGTGAACGATGACACTTTCAATGAAGTGAGCCTAGCTATCTTGAAACAAACCATACCCTGGGTATTAAGACACAGAAGTACCCTAACAACTGACTTTCTTGTTGCCATGCTAATTGGAGTCGCTAAGGACTGAATGGACATGGAGACTCAATTTTCCTCGCCTCCCAAGAGGCACTCCTTGTTTGTGCCTGCCAAGTAGATACTAGAGCACAGGACCAATTATCAGGATCTCTCTGGAGCAGCAATTGGACTTACTTGGACAATTTTCAAAGAAGGAGGCTCAACAGTGCATTTTGGGGGTCAAAGCAATGAGTAACTTGCTCCAGTTCTAGCAGCAGATCAAAAGCATTCACCCAGCCCTAACTTCAGTAAAAGTTGAGGTTTATTATATGTTTGCTCTTGTTTTGCATAGCACCACTCCCCTTCCACCTGCTTGAATTCATAAATTGTTGAGCTGCTTATCCTGCCCTCAACCCATTGCTGACACTGGGGGATGGCAGAAGTTTCCTCTGTGATGGATCTTTGGCAAGGAGGAGGTCACCTACTTTTGTACAAGGCTCTCTGCAATCTGCATAGTAAAAGACATCTTTCCTATCAGAGCCAGCTACTGTTCCTCCCCTTCCCCCCCCCCCCCCCCCCCCAGCATCCAGGAATTAATTCAGGTCCTTCTGCTCCAAACCATTGTCTTCAGCCACTTGAACTAAAGAAGAATCTCCATTAACTTGCACAGTTCTCTCATCAGGGATCATATCCTCTTTAGGTTGCAGCCACTGAGGCCTGGTTGACCCTGGAGAAGTTTTCCCCAAAATTCTAAATGTCTTAAAGCTGGTAGGAGCCATTTTCACTGAATCAGTTTCAGAACCTGCTGATGGTGACACACACAGACTGATCAGCACATTACCTGCTGCCCATCAACTCTGGGAAACACAACATTTAATGTTGTCTGTTACTGGGATATTTTGGGGGGGCTGCAACACATAGTTTCCATGTAATCATTAACTGCAAGATACCAAAGTAATCATTCTGCATCACAACAGATCAGCACATACTGTACTTCTTCAAGCTTCCCAGGACTGCAGTCTGGTGTTTTCTGTATATACACCCAAAGATTGTTCAAGAAACCAAAGCACATTTCCAACATGACTGCCGTGACTCCTTCAGAAAAATAACGACCTGGATAAAGCTCTGCGGAAGGAACGGATATTTTTGAAGAACACTGTCCTTGCACTAAACCAAATTATTCAGCTCCCTTAAATACACACATTCTATAGATGTTAATTGACTAAATCATAAAATTAATGTATGGGACTTCACTTTAATAAAAAATGGGAAATTACACTTGTAAGAGCAATTGCACAAGGAATGTGTTTTTAAACCACATTATGCTACATATCTGGTACATTTTGGTACATATCTGGTATCAAAATTTTAAGAGGTTAAACAACTAAGACCAAGAGAACTGTTTCCATGATATATATATTTTTTAAATTTTTCCTCTGAAACTAATTTTTCAAGAACAAATAAGTGTGCACACTAGTGTTTGCAACCCAAACCTTGCAGCCATATGCTAGAACATGAGTACCTAACATGAAACTCGTAGTGAAATTAGAGAGACAAGGCGGGTATCTTTTATTGGACCAACTTCTGCTGATGAGAGAGACAAGCTTTCAAGTTTATATGGTGCTCTTCTTCAAGTCTGGGAAATGTACTGAGTGTCACAAGTAAATATAAGATTGTTTAGCATAAGTAACTAATACCTATTTGAAGGAACTACTCAAGATGAAGTCTATTTTCACTGTCCAAGCTGAGAGAAAAATGAAAAAGAAAAGCAAACAGCACATAGGGAAAAGTGCACTGGATTTAAAAAAAAGTATTACTTTTATGATCCAATTATTTGTACAATGACAAAACCAACCAACAACAGGCGATGATGACATTGTAAAATACATCATCTTCGTGTGTGACGGCGTCCCTTCCCTTCCCTCCAGAAGACACAACTGGCCACAAACACCCCCAAAATGAGTTTGAATTTGAATAAAAGCCTCTTGAGCAGCAATTTCCCACATCACATCACTCCTGGGATCCTATTGGCTGAAACCAGCACATCAAAGTAGGATTAAATAATGATACCACGTAACAGAACAGACTCCAAAAGACCCAGTCAAATTCCATTGAAATCAGTGGGAGTTTTGCCACTTGCTTCAATGAAAGCAAAATCAGCCTCTAAACAAGAGGCCATAATCTTGCAACCTTTACTCAAGAGTGCCTTCATGTATGTTTGTACAGTGTTTAACATACTGAGCACTACCAGAAACCAATAATAATCTAAGTAACGTTTGGCTTCAGTGAGCTCAACTCATTTGAATAAAGTTTGCAGAATAAGACCCAAGATCATAACATAATTTTTGTTTTTTATTTGTTGATAGTTTATTCTAACACCAGAGAAAAAATATGCACTAGCCACTATCATGGAGCATTAAGCACACAAGTAAACCAGCAAAAAGCACTGAAGCCTTATAAGATCAGATGATATCCTCTTATCTATGAGCTGCTTCTGTAGTTTATAGGAGTTGCTTATCTCAAGGAACTTTTATATCTGAACTTCAATTCTCTCCTTTGTTTGATGTTGTTTTCCCCTGCATACATTTGAAGCTCAGTATATCATGCATTTTATTTCTCATCGAAACGCATCAGGGCCTTTAATTTTATTTCCGAGATTGACGCAATACTTTCCTAGCAACAATGAACCAGTGAGCAAGTCATGAGAATAATAAACCATTCTAGGTCTGAAGGCTATGAAATCAGTTCAAACATACTGCAGGGAGCTGTACTGCCTGTTCGGAGACACATGGCTTTCCGTGGGCACCAGCCCATTTATGAGTCATGAAACATAATGGGGTATTGTTGAAAGCTTTGGGACCATGAGAAATTATCTACTGCCCAGCAAGGGGAATGGTATAAACTGGCAAGGAACTAGAATGACATTCTTTTGCAGAAGTGAAATCAGACAGACTTGGCTTGCTTTCTAGAATACAAACGCACAAATCATGGGGATGACTCCTTAATTAGGACAATCTTTTAAAGAGCTACCATTACATTACCAGTCTGAGGAAGCCACATTTTCTCTGTCACTGGCCAGATTATCAGGGAAGACCAATATATATATATATGAGGTGGATGAGGATGAGAATAGGATCTCAGCATAAACTTCGGAAGCAAACATACTTTTCTCCTAATCTGCTTCCCCCCCCATCACATGACCTTCCCGCCTGCTAAAGATGTGGCACACATTGGCAAGTGCAGCAAAAAGTATTTACGTGTTGTCATGTTTTAACATAAATGTGCTGCCATATGTTCTGTATGTCACTAAACGGAAAAGATCTGACTGTGGGAAGGAGTGTGGGTGGTAGGAATGAGCATAAGGCTAAGGGTCAGGATCTCTGGGTTCTAGTCATAGCTCTGGTTTCCTTCTGGTTTCTGTCCCTTTAAGGTTCATGTGTTTCACCTTTCCTCAAAAAAAAAAAAAATCCTTACTTTTTCAATGAAAGTTGAAACTGCCAGATAATCACATGACTCCAGGAACTGAGACTTTGGGGGGGGGGGCAACAGAAATTAATATTGTATGACTTGTGATACGACAGCAAGTTTGTAATGCTGCAGCATTCTTAGGGTATGTCTAGACTTCAGGATGGAGGTATAAATTCAGGCTTGAGGCAACATAACCACATTAGCTCTGATCCAGATGATGTGGAAAGTAGCTGCAGGGGTGGGAGGGGCTAGTCACCCCTATGTACATGCCTAGTATCTCAGATGGGTATGTACTCAGCGTGGCTAGCCTCTCCTGCTATTACAGCTATTCTCCACATTCGCTCGAGCAAAGCCAACATGCGGGGGTATCCTCAGGATGGAACAGACACCTCCAGCTTGAAGGGTAGACATACCCATAGTGACAAACTAAAATGTGATGGGTTATCATACGTAGCTGCTTCCGTGGGGGCTTGTGAATTTATATCTGTAAGGAGCTCTGCACATGTTGAGTACTGTTAAAGGAATGTAAATTGAATGGGCCAAACACCCACACAGAAGTACTGGAGTGTTGAGTGGAGAATGAATAAAATTCATGTGAATATTATTGGAATTTTTAGATGGATTAGTTTTGCTCGTGCTCAGACTTCTTCTGTTCATTTGCTATGAACATAGGAGGGAATCGGATTTTAGTGACATATGTTCACGAAAAGCAGGCTGTACATTTGCATTAACTTTGGGAATGCTTACACTCATCCCACCAGGGGAGAGAAACAGTACCATGCGACTTAACTCCAAATCCCCATTAACCAATACAGCTCACATCAAAATTTGTTAAGAGAGTTAAACAAATTCACTGAGTAATTAGGAACATATATATTTGAGACAATCACTATCTGCATACAGATATTTAGTAAGCAGAAAAAGAAGCTCAACTGGATAAAATATTCATTATGAATCATTTGATCAGCTGAGCAATTTTAATTTCTTCTCATGCAACAGTTGCATCTTTTTAATACAAATAGTAATAATGTAGGAGATCATTTCCCTCCCATGTGTAGGATTTTCTGGAATGGAACTAGGAGGGACTCCTCCTCCCCTGTCCCCAAAAGTCAAGCCAACTCTGTCATTAAACTTATGCAGCCCAGGCAAATGGCTAGGCAGGAGTAAAATATTGTACGTTTAATGAAATATTAGCAGCTTTTTTCAACTGCATGTTGGCTCCACTCTCAGTCTACATATGGTGTGCTAGGAGTAAGTTCCTAACCCAGGCTAAAAGTTTTGGGTGAAGATTTTCAAACTTGGGTGCCCAGAGTTAGGCTCTAACACCCATATTAGGCACCTAAGTAAGGAGCCTGATTTTTGGAGATGCTGAACACTCACAGCTCTGGAAGCAGAAGGCACTCAACACTTCTGAAGATCAGGAGCCTTATTTAAGTGTCAAAACAGAGAAAGTACCTAACTTTGGTTTTAAGTTGCAGCAGAGCGATATTGTTCTGCCATCCTCCAGCCCAAAAAACCCATCACCACCAGAAGAGATCCCTTTCACCCCCTGGGGACAGGGAATGCCACTCTCCAGTGAAAAGTGAAAGGGGTGGATGAGTTGCTAACTCTATAAAGCTATGTGAAAAATCAAAAAGGTGAGATGTCAAAAATCAAGGCTACATGTGGAAGTGTTTCTGAAGGACTATGGAAACTACTCTAGTGGGAGTAGAAAGAACACTCTCCTGGGCACTTTGAAGCGGGGACTGTGTCTTCTTTGATACTAGTACAGTACCTAATATGGCCATGATCCAGACTGGGGACAGTGAGGACCACTGTGAAATAAATACAGGAGATCCAGCAATCAGGCAACTATGGAAGACAGCAAAGGACAGAGAGTGAGAATGTGGATGTCTGAGGCAAGCACTTTGGAGTCATGAATAGCAGAGTTTCACTCCCTACACAAGACATATCTCCTTTTATTGGAAACCATCATTACATGAAGCTTTAAAACCTTCCGGGACACCTAGCTAGTAAGAATTCTGAAATGCTTTCACGTTAGCATTCTTTCTGAATAACTAAGTGTCACCTTCATAACTTCGCATATGAGCTTTTCTCCCCCTTTTAAAATGCAGCTGTTCCATAAAAGAAAAACATTTCAACACCTCAATGTTTGTGACAATCATGTTTACTTTTAATGTCTTTCAGGTGCAGGCCTGGACAATGCATCCCTACAATTAGTAAAAGAAAACACCCTCTTTCGCCCAAACCAAAATTTCTGTGTGCCATTCTGTGTCTCAAAGTACTGATCAGTTGGTCACTGACAGTTATGCCTGACTCTGTCTTCACCTTTTTTGGTCCTAGAGAGGATTGGCATGCTGTAATTAAACTAGAGCTAAAACCACATTGCCTCTAGTCACCTTTGGATGAGGATAACGAAAGCGGGAACTGGAGAGGACCTGATTTCCAACCTACCAAGCAGGACTGCAGAAGAAAAATCCAATGTCCTACAGCCTAGTGAATTTGATTAAGTGGGCAGCTATGGCCAACGTGAGCAGTGAAGATGAGAGCAGAACTTCAAAACAAATATTTTCCTGCATTCCTAAAAAGGCCTTTCATTTAAAAAAAGAATCTGTAATAAGACACATTTAAAAAAATCTTCAAAAGCCAGAAATAGAAAGAAGCTCCAAGATAGTCAGAAGAGAAATACTGTATTAGAAAATACATATTCAGTTAATAGCATTGGTTAAAAAGAAAGCATGAAATTAGGGTGGATTTTTTAAAGGAGTACAAATATTCTAAAGGATTTTTATTCTCTTTATTGTCTGCCTTCCTTTCCTCCAGCAATTTTGTGCTACTGAATATGTCTGGAACAAAAATTTCACCTCGCTGAATTACAGCAGTTTTAAAATATATGTAACATAGGAAGTAGAAGCTAATTGAAAGAAATGAAAAGGCCTTTAACTCAGGCTGAGATATAAAGAGACAAGATCCAGCCTATTGTCAAAAGTTGGAGGCGTTCTGCAAAAAAAAAAAAAAAAAAAAAAAATTGCACTTCACAAATTTAGGACTCATTCCTGCAAGGCGTTGAGTATCTTCAACTCTCTTTACTGAATTGAAACTATAAAAATTAGGCAAATCTGAAATACAGAGGAGGAGGTAATTAGCTAAAAGTCATCTTGAGAGGTAAAAGTGAGAATTTGAAGACTCAGGACTAGAGCCGTACCTGGTGTTATATCAGCATCACTAGACTGACTCAATGAAGGTAAACTGAATTACACCAAGTGAGAGTCAGGCCTTCAACTTCTTACCTGTAACAGTGAAAATAATAATAATTGAAAGTGATGAAGCCTATTTGGTAGGTAATTGAAAATGATAAAAATGGAAGGTACTTTAAAAAATTAAATCAATTGCATCAGCCACCCCATCTGAGAAGAGCTGCTCTTTTTATTCTTTGTGTATATTACCCAATCAGTGTAATACAGTTATGGCTTGTCTACACATGGAGTTATTCCAGAATACTTATTGCTCTTTAAATTCATCCACTACCCTAATTCAGATTAATTTTAAAATGTAGACAAGTCTTTACATTTCAGGTCTGTAGCATTGGACTGAAGTAGGCTTTTTAAAATTTTATTTATTTCTCAAATAAAGAACCTTTGTATGGGAGTTGAATCCCTACCAAGTTTTTAACTCCTAGTACTTTTGGTAATACCAACTTCTTCCATTTATTAGTCTGCATATTAAAAAGTATGTGACACTAGAATCCAGAGTGGTAGGACAGTCCATATATAATTCAATGGGGGTGCTAACCTCAGGCCCATCTCAGAACAGGCAAGACTTTAACCCTTGAGATTCATTTTCACAGATTCCTAAATATTGTATCAAATGTAACAGCTATGTCAGGTTAAGGAATTGCTATATTGTTGGACTGGTTTCTACACTGCTTGCCCAACTGAAAACCTTTACATAGGCAAGTTGGCAAACTGCCCACACAACTGGCCAGCTTTGCATTTGAAATGTTGGTGATCATTTTTACATATGTATTTGCACATACAGTTCACAAAATCAAGTCTGTGTTGCTTTAAGAGAACTCTGGACCATCATATAACCCATCAGTGGCCTTCTTCATGGAATTTGTCTAGCGATACCATACAGACAATATGTAACCAATTCATCTTACAAGAACAATTACAAGGCGCAAGCTCCCAGTATATTGTCTATTCCTATAATAGAGACATAACACATCCTTATTGAAACAGATATCAAAACAGACCTGTCTTAATGGCTAATAAAAACCCAATTGAAAATACAACGGCAGCACTGGGAAAGAGTTCTTGGGTCACCTAGTTCTGACCATGCTCCTGTGTCACAGTAGGATGGGTTTCATCGTTTCTTACATCATCCCCAATTTTACAGCCATGTCAGACCAAACAAGGCTAAGTTTTATGATAACATATCATGAAGGTTGATAGTGTAATGTGCAAATCGCCTTCAGACCTTTCCTGAAAACCTTGTTTGCTAACATCCAAGTTTGCCAACTCTCTGTTGACACTCTTGCAGCAGTACTCTAGTCTATGTCTAGCTAGGTACTTAAACTTGCTGACCACTTTCTCTAATCACAGCCTAGTAGAAAAATCTCCCTCAACATGCAGGTGTGATTGTAGCTATGTGTAAGTGTGTAATCGTGTGTGTGTATGGGAGAGATGGATTTGATGCAAGTTAATATGTGATGAAGCAAATTGCAAACAATATGCCAAAATACCATTTCCTCTGCTAGATCTATTGGATGAAGGTTTGCTGCAGTTCCCCACCCACCCAGTCTCCCATCCCCAGCTACTGAACATCCCATTTGTTGTCCTATACCTATACAATGATATGTAGAGCAGACGCCAATGGCCCCACATCATAAATGATTTCAATCTATACTGAGCCGTAGCTTTCCCTGTTCAACTACCACAGCCATAGTTACCTACAAGCCAAACTGGAGAGGAGTTTTTGAAATTCAGTCGTTTACCCAATTTCTGCAAGAGCATGAGCAGCAGCTAGCCTAAGGAGGAATGCCCACATTTCTCCCCTTGTTTTTTCTGCACATTTCTATCTTACAAATAAGAAATGGGGCAAGTCTGATTTCTGAGCATACTGTATGCGAGGTAATTCAGACTCCTTTGGAGAACTACTAGTCCTAGCTCCTCAGTGAGTAAGGGACTGATTAGAGATTGGATTCCGATTCCACCATCTTAAAAGGAAATAGGATCTGGCCCTAATTGTCTAGTTGCACCATGATCCCCTGCTAGACTTATTTAACTGTATGTTACCATGTTGACCTGTAGTAGCTACAGCCTACACTGGATGCAAGCCTACACTACAGCTAGTGCTGGGCAAATAGTAGTAAATTCCTGGGTGCACTTTCCCAGTCTCTAAATGTCCCAAATTAAACCTCTTGATTTCATGTGAGAATGTCTCTACTTGCATAAATAGCTCTACCATTACTATTCAAAATGAATGTACCCAATTATATAACAATTACACAAATGAACTGTGAGAAGAATGAGAGAACAGAGCCCTGTACATTTTCTCTGTAGATCAACACCAAGTGATGGGGACATAGCTGCAATTGTCATGCCCTGGAGAAAATGCACCACTCACTGCTCAGGACAACTGCATTACCCCCTCTATGGTCCCTCAGGGTTACTCACTCTAGGTTCCCTGGCTCCTCAACTATTATCTCTTGGGCAGAGATCTGCATCTCTCTCCCTCCTGACCAGAGATTTTTCCAGGCTGCACAGTTTCTCACCTACAGTGAGATATTCCTAGCAAGCCAGGCTGCCTAAACAGTGCACTTTACTTCCTCTTCAAAGGTTATGAATGACACAGTTGCCAGCAGTTATGAGTTACTACACAGTTCTTTACATAAGCAAGCACATTTATTCTTAAGGTAAAAGCATTACAGAGAAAACAAACATAAAAATAATAAAAGAAACTACATGTGCTAAAAGCTTGCCAGAGGCCACACATTAATGTCATGGAGACTCAGTAGTCTAAAGTCCTTCCAACCCTTCCGAGGAAGGACTGAGGTCCCCTTTGGACAGAAGGTCCTGTCTGTCTGCCCTGGGTCAGAAAGAAGGCCCTGAGTCAGTTTAAACTCAGGCTATTTATCTAAAAGATTTATCTGTTGATTTCTGGAGAACCTGTTTGAACTAGTATATATACTCTCCAGGTGATAGTACTTTCCTGGAGGTGTTACAACCTGAGTGAATTTGCTTAAATCACCCACTGCTGTTCTTAGTTCCTGGAGGAGCTGTGGTCACCCTCCGCAATGGAATTGCTTAAAATCCATGGCCCCCAATGGTGCATAAACTTAATATAGGAAGTTTTCCCAAAGATATTGCAGGAAATTGCCAGATGTGTCCCAGTACCATATTAAATAACCTGCAGATTTGCCTTCTATCTGGGAGGCTGGAGCTAGTATTACACTGGGTAAGGAACACCAAGTAGAACATACTGCTGCAGGAGCATACGGTATGAGAAGAGATACAGCATTAGGGTTAAGTTCATGATGATATGTGTGTCTACAATACATGCTTCCTAAAGTGAGCTACTTCTCTACAATAAGAAGTTTAATCTAGCAGTCAGGGAAAGGGACTGGAAACCAGGATTTCCGAGTTTCATTCCTTTTGCCACTCACTTATGCTAAAATTTTCAAACTTGGCTATCTGAAATATGGCCCAATCCAGTTCCCAATAAACCCAAAAGGCCAATTTCCTATTAAATTTAATTGTTACAGAATCAAACCCATAGGCACCCAAATCCTTGTTTAGGCACTTAAATATAAGTGCCCTGTGTTTCAACAGTACCAAGCACACATACATCACTGGGGATGTCTACCCTGCTGCTGGCAGATGTGATGTCCAATCTTGTGTTAGTTCTGCTTGAATAAAAATAGCCGTGTGGCCACTGCAGCACAGTCAGTAGCTTGGGCTAGCCACCCAAGTCCAAGCTTGCCCAACCCCCTGGGTCGGAGTTCAGGTGGCTAGCCTGAACCACCACCCTTGCTGCAACATCCACACTGCTATTGTTGATACTCTAGCTCAAGCATAGATAGCACAATTCTGTCTTCACCAAGAATCACGCCTCCCAGCTGCAGTGTAGACATACCCAATGGGAGTGGGTTGGTCTGGAGTTTAACACCTCACAGATTCAGGCCCTAATGTTTGTAGAGTGCTTTGAAATCCAGTGATAAAAAGTGCTTTAAAAAGGTGACAAATATGTACGGTACTTAGATGGCACCTTACAATCTCTAATGTATTTACCTTCACAACACTGCTGTGAGGTGGGACGGTATCATTATCCCCATTTTACAGATGGGGTACAGAGACACAAAGTGACTTGCCCAAAGTCACACAAAGAATTGGACCCGTGTCTTCCAAGTCTCAAGCTAGTGCACTAATCCCTGAACTATCCCTCTCTAAAAAGGTATTATTATATTATTATTATTTATTACTAGTGTTCTCAGCTTAAGATGTTAAGTAGGGATGGGCTAGTTGATTAAGGAAGTGTAAGAATGGTCAGAAAAAGTGAAGAACAGTTTGTCCAGCTCTTTAGAGAGGTTTTATTATTATTTTCACCTAAACATCAGGCTCTGCTAGAGAGTGGAAAAGAAAGTGACAAAATACCAATGGTAAAGCAGCTCTGGCTATATTCAAGTCTCTCTCAAAAGCAGGAGGGACTAAAGAGTACATCAAACCCTCATTCTCTAAAGACAGTATATCTCCATTTTACCATCTCAGTCCAGATTTCCATATCATGTCCGAGCACCCCTAATTTATTTCAAGACACCTGAAATGTTCCAATTTTTCCATGTCACCAGTCAAAACACTGACATTTTTATAACTACAAAGTGTGTTCAAGGAATATTACTAGACACATACAGTATCTTGTGCACCCATTTCACTCTTATCCCATAGCAAATGTGTTTCATAACAACCTTTGCCCAACATCAAAGCTTTTTATAATGTGCCACGTAACAAGACTGCAGTACAAGTCTGAGGAGCTGATGCTCCCTTTAGTCAGTGCAAAGCCCAATTCTGACCCCTTCTAGTGGGCAGAATAAGACAGGAAAGGGATGGGTACATGATTGTCTCACTGTCCCTTGCTACTCTCCACTTTACAGTTACCTGAATCATAGAGAGAAGCAAAGCAAGAAGCAGAGCTCAGACTTTCTTTGATCTGCTCTGTTGCGCCAGACAGAGATCTTCTGACCCTTCCACACCCATCAATGTCCTGTCATCTGTTCGACTATTTCACTTTAAAATATTGCCATGGAAATGTCCCAGGATTTTACTTTGAAAATATGGTCACATTACCTTTCTTGTGAAATGTTCAGTCTAGCTTTGCAGACTCATCTGGTTGTAGTATTTCAGCATGCCCAGCCTATGTGCCTCAGATGGAGTCTGGAAATGCACTGCGGAAAAGAACAAAAAGGAATGAGAAGAGTTAATGTTTCTTACTAACTTCATAAAAGTTTCCTTTTGGTTTCATCTGGATTTCTGGGTGAAGATTCAGGTCTGAACCTGTTTGCCCCTAGAACACAGGAAGAACATAAGAATGACTGCACTGGGTCAGACCAAAGGTCCATCCAGCCCAGTATGCTGTCTACCAACAGCGGCCAATGCCAGGTTCCCCAGAGTGAGTGAACCTAACAGGTAATGATCAAGTGATCTTTCTCCTGCCATTCATCTCCACCCTCTGACAATTAGAAGCTAGGGACACCGTTTCTCGCCCATCCTGGCTAATAACCATTAACAGACGTAACCTCCGTGAATTTATCCAGGTCTCGTTTAAACCCTGTTATAGTCCTAGCCTTCACAACCTCCTCAAGCAAGGAGTTCCACAGGTTGACTGTGCGCTGTGTGAAGAACTTCCTTTTATTTGTTTTAAACCTGCTGCCCATTAATTTCATTTGGTGGTCCCTAGTTCTTATTTATGGGAACAAGTAAAGAACTTTTCCTTATTCTCTTTTTCCACACCCCTTATGATTTTGTATACCTCTATCATATCCCCCCCTTAGTCTCCTCTTTTCCAAGCTGAAAAGTCCTCGCCTTTTTAATCTCTCCTCATATAGGACCCGTTCCAAACCCCTAATCATTTTAGTTGCCCTTTTCTGAACCTTTTCTAATGCCAGTATATATTTTTTAAGATGAGACCACATCTGTACTGACCCCTTCCCTAGTAACAGAGCCAAGTACTGAACTGCCACTTATTCAGTGGCTGCTTGCCAAGCATTTTGCCTTCTCTCAGTCTCTCTGTTGGAATTTCAAGCCTACATGGTCAGACATTTGTTAAAAGAATGCATGTGTATAACCTGCATGCACCATTACTGAAGTGGAGTCTGCACCTGTGGTAACGGCAGGTACAGATAACTCAAACTGACCCCTCGATTTACTCTTTCCACCCAAGCTTCACATTAGGAATTGGAGCTTGTCTCCCTGGAAAAGGAAGGGCTACCTAGATATCTAGGGCCTGATCCCAAACCTTTTAAATTAGTAGAGGGATTCCCACTGATTTCAGTGGGCTTTGGATCAGGTCCATACACATCAATATTTATTAGCATAGATCAATTTCAAACAGGAACAGGCTGATTAGTGACAGTAAAGACAAGTGAAGTACTTCCTAAACTGCCAAATGAAACTTCTTCATTATCACAACATCACTTCCCAGAAATTGATTTGTCCCCCTGTATTGTGGGAATGCTTTATGTACACTCCCATCCACATGTCCAGACCTGATGATACCTGCCTGCAATAGGTAATTGAAAACTGGGGATTAAGCCTCAATTAAGCTTATCAATTAAGCCTCACCACATGTTTTCTTTCTGCCATTGAGGGGGAAGGGGATGATGCCCATGAAATTTATTAACTTGATTAAAATCAGGAAAAAAATATATCCCCTATGTAAAGTATCCAAGCAAGGGGCAGCTAAACCAAGCAAGTATGTCTCCTCTAAGAAGGCCTAAGCATAGGGGTAGTCTTAACCAAGTTCGTAAGGAGCTTATCTCAGGGCTCTGGTTCAGAACTCCCCAAATTAGAATCAGCAAAGTCTCTGGGCCCAGTGAGGCTAGTCCCCTAGAGCCTGAATGAAACCACAGCCCTCTAGCCTCTGACCAATTGACTCCTCCTGTTCAAATAGCCCCGCAACAGGGCTGGGCAGGGGTGGGAATCCTCAGCAGTAAGTTCCAGACTGTTTCTTAAAGAGGCAGTACATCCCATCATCCCCACTATACAGGAATCTGGACACTTGAGGAGGCTTTGACACTCAATACCAATCTTCTTTGTTGCCTGCCTAGGCAGAGCCCATTTGTCTACACTGCCTATGTGCTAGTCAATGTCATTTTCACAGGTGAAGTGCCTATAAACAGCTGGTTTAAGATTAGCAGCCGTGTTAGTCTGTATCCATAAATAAAACGAGGAAGACTTTGTAGCACCTTAGAGACTAACCAGCTTATTTCAGCATAAGCTTTTGTGGACTATAGCCCACTTCATCGGATGCATAGAATGGAACAGAAGTAAGATGCATTTATACACAAAGAAAAAGAAAAGAAAAGTTGTACATTAGCATACCAGTTCTCAGAGGCTGTTTAATTTAGGTGGGCCATTATCAGTAGGAGAAAAAAATACCTTTTGAAATGGATTTCTGTCAGGCAGGAGAGAACACCTATTGAAGGTAAATTAACAAGGGAAATGCAATCAATTAGTGTAATGAGAAAACCATTCACAAGTTTGTTAAGCCCTTGGGTTATTGTGTCCAATTTGAAAATTAATTCCAGTTCCTCAGTTTCTTGTTGGAGTCTGTTTCGGAAGTTTTTCTGTTTCAAAACTGACACCATCAAGTCCTTAATGGAATGGCCAGGAAGATTGAAGAGCTGAAGCAACAAAGGTCAAAGTCCTGAGACTTCTGGAGGCAGCCAGAGGGACCGGGAAACCTGATGTCAGGCAGGTACTACCTCAGGGGTGACAACCAGTGGCCCATGGGCCGCGAGACAGTGTTTTTATTGACTGTCCGCAGGCACAGCCACCCGCAGCTCCCTGTGGCCGTGGTTCGCCATTCCTGGCCAAAGGGAGCTGTGAGAAGCGGCGACCAGCATGTCCCTGGGGGGCCACAAGTTGCCCACCACTGTACTACCTGATTCTACTGGCAACTGATAAAGCATGAAGGCAGATTGCTTTGACCAGCTGAAATGTCTGAGATGCATCCTATGCTGTGGAGAGGTTTGGCTTGGTTTAACTTCTGCACTTTCCACTCCTTTGCCCGAGGCACACTGCGCTCTCTCTGCATCAGGATCACCACTTGTAAAATGGGACATTTATCATGAATGTCAGAGCTACATTTGACACACTCAGACAAAAAGTTGACCTCTTTCTGATCAGGGTCACAAATCAATGGAGCCATATGGGCAAAGACTGCTGTTCCCATCTCCCACTCATGAGAGGGAAATGCCATGTGAAGGGGAGGGGGAGGAGAAGGAGAAGGAGGTGAGGAGCATCACGTGACTACGTGGAATGTGACCTCTGGGTAACAGAGGGTATACTTCAGCAATTTCACCTTGTCGTCTGTAACCCTGCCTCAGGGCATAAATGAGAAGAGTGAGGCCCCTGCATGTTGCCTTTTCCATTGGCCCTGTGATAGGTAGATTAGATTTCATGCTGACCTAGTTCTACCAGTAGAGTGAATGAAACAATGATTGATGAGCTCCCTTTGTTATACAAGAACTTTGTCCATCAGCTGATCTCTCCTCCTGTTAAACATATCTTGGAGGCCAAGCCAAAGTAGTCATCTGATTTTACGTTTACAAGTAGTAGTAAATGATCTTTTGTATCAGGCTCCCTTAAGGCCTTCCTTTATTAAGATACATGTGCACCAAAAAGAGCAAGGGGGTGGGAAAGATGCATTAATCACATACTAGGGAAGTATATATAATACCTTGCTATTTAAAACTGGAATCTTGGCTACTTTTGTTTGTCTCTTCCTGTTATTTCACAGATATGCTTCACAATCCTTTAGCACTCTCTCATCTGGTTAGCATTATTGGGGCTCGACTTTTTGCTAGCATTCTCTTTTTTCCAAAAGCAATCATCTCATAATACCGAAGGGCTAATCGGAAGACTGAGGTTGATATTTTAAATACTGTCTGATGTTCAATTCAGGGCTGCTCCTCCGTTAGGCTACAACTCAACCAGTTAAATAAGCTATATGCTGTTATCCTGCATCTACATTAGGGAAAAGATTGAATTTAGGTTCAGCTGGCATGTGTTAGCTAAGTCTGACCTAAACTCAGCTACTTTTCCTAGTAAAAATGATCAGCTGGAGACAGAGGCAGTAAGCTACCAGTCCACAACATGCCATGCTGCCAATGATTTATAAATGTTCTAAACCCTGAGCTAGGGAAATAAGAGTAATATACAGCCACATTTGCTTCAGTTCTGATCCACTGGTAGCTCAGTACATCAGGCACAAATGTTATCAGGCTCAATAGGAATTTATTTTTCCATTAGGAGGATTCTCTCTCCACTAGTTCTGTTCATTTTCAACCCCCAAGTTCCACACTTTGAGCTTCCATGGAGAGATCGGAACATTAACTCCAGAACAGATGTTGGTCTTCTCCTTCATTCCCTGCAACCTCTCCTTTTGTTGTTGTAAAGCTCTTAGGAGTGATTTACGGTAATTGATGCCCATTGCTAATTGTTTTTTGGAAAAAGCAAAATAAAATAGATCTATAAAATGTTTACAAGCAGATGACTGGACCATTAGTGCTGCTGAATCAACTTGAGCTGAGCACACTGCCTGATGCTAGACAAAACCTGGGCTATGCATCACTCTGCACCAGATAACAGCATTCCTCTACCTCCCACCTAACCCTTTCATTGCCATCCAAGCACGCTCGGGTCTAAACAGCAGTATAAATGGAATGTCCATTCAATTGACTGAAAGGCTCAGGTGTACCTACAACATGAGATGCTTGATTCCATTGAGGAATCCAATATATTTCAACACCTTTAATCTTATGGTGCTGGCCTGGCCAGTGGCGTTTTGCTTCTTCAGGACTAGCCAGTTTTCTGGGATTAATAGAGGAGTGTAGGGTCTGCTTTTTCACTCAGTAGGTTGCCTCATCTCTGGCTGCTGGGAGATGAGACCAAGGGCTGGTCTCCACTGTGGGGGAAATCGACTGTAGATACGCAATTTCATCTAACGAGACGCGATAAATTGATTGTCAAAAGATCGATCCCTGCCGGCTCTAGTGAAGACAAGCCCTATGTCAGGACTTTTGGATAAGATCCTCTGCAGGGCATTCCTCCGCCTTCCCATAGCCTACCCTTCCCTTCTGCTCTACTTGGCCCTGCTGATTGGTGTAGCTTCACCTCACATGGGCAAGAAGTAAGGGGCAGGTGGCTCAGATCAGCAGCTGGGAGCAGGAACTTTCTGGCAAAGCACCAGTGATGACAAGGAGACAGGAGGTAGCTAAAGTGTGCTATAACAGAGTCTTCCTGCCGGCCCTCTTCCTAGAGCCCACTGGTGCCCTAATAAAGCTCAGAGAGGCCTTAATTATGCAGCACCCGTGTCTTTATTTACAAAGTGTTGTCCCACCACCAGTGCTAAGCTATATACAGAGCTTATCAGCCTACTTGGCTCTTTTTACAAACACAGCAGCCCTCAGACAGGAGACTGACCTTACCCTGGCCATTCTCCCTGCCTTCTGGCTCCCTCCCAGCGTTTATAGCCCTCAGGCCAGCAGGTGCAGCCAATCCACAGGCCCAGCATCAGGCTTTCTCCAGTTCCAATCCATTTCCCCTGACTGGGGCTGGCTGAGCAGGGGCTAATTAGGTGTCCTTGCAGCAGCAGCAGCCTACTACACTGCCCATGGGGAAGGCCCATTTCTTGTGCTTATGGGGAGGGTTGTTAGGTAGCTAGGAGGTGGGAGAGACAGGGAAGAGCAGGCAGGGAGGATAGTCATCTGCACAACTAAACGGGATAATGGTCAATTTGTCTCACCTTTAAGGGTGAGCTGGAAGGTCTTTGGCCTGTCAACATCTGAGTTTGTGCTTGTATGTTGCAACACCTGATGGGATCATGCTAATACCTGAAGTGGTACCTTCAGTGTCATTGATCATAGCCGGAGATACAGATAATTCAAAGCAGAGGTCTTAGCAGGTAAAAGAAAAAATGGTTGTAACAAAATATTCAAATGTACACAGTACACATTCTACCAGATCTTCTATAGTCAACTTCTGCCCTGTAAAATCTCCCAAAAAGAGAGCTATAATCACATAGGGCTTGTGGCAGGGTGGGCTTGACCCAGCCTGCTGCCCCTTTAAGAGGGAGAAAAGCCCTCTGCAAACCCCCAGTGCAGAAAGCCTAATCAGCCACCTGACTTGCAGGGCAATCAATTGTATGGGTTGCACCTGGCAATCTCCTCTGGGGGATAAAAGGCTCCCAGGAAGGAAGCCCAGTGTGGTGGTGGTTTGGAGCTAGTCAGAGCTGTGGGTTTGGAGCTAGTCAGAGCTGTATGTTTAGAGCTGTTTAGAACTGCATGTTTAGAGTTGCATGTTAAGAGCTGGACTATATAGAGTCTGTAAAGCTGTAAGCTGTAGAGCTGAGCTATCAAGAGCTGTATGCTGAAGGACTGTACAAAGCTGTATATATTGGTGGTGGGGTCTTGCACTGTGAATTAAAGAGCACTGTTTGAAGCAAAGAAGGGTTTTCCTGCCTGTTCCTGAGAGGGGTGAGAGAGCGGTCTGCCACACGTGGTGTCAGGGGTGGGATCGCTACACCAGCAACCCAACTGGTGGCCCGGAGATGGAGGGAACCCTGCAGTGGCTCGTAGAACAACAGAAGCAGATCCAGCAGGCCATGCACGCCTTGCAGCAAACCCACCTTGAGATGCAGCAGGCCCAAGCCGAGCAGCAGAAGACGCTGCAGGACTTTATCCAGGAGCAGGCAAAGACCCAGGCAACTCTCCTGCAGCACCTGGTAAGTCGAGGGGCAGGAGAGGGCATGCGGCCGCCGGGCTGGGGACTCTGTAAGATGAGCCCGGCGGATGACCCCGATGCCTTCCTGGGCACGTTTGAGAGGGTAGCCACCACAGCCGGGTGGGAGCGGACCACCTGGGCCCTCAAGCTTGCTCCCTACCTCGTGGGCGAAGCCCAGGTGGCCTATATGGCCCTGGGCACTATAGAGGCCCGAGACTTTGATATTGTAAGAGTGGCCATCTTGGACCGGGTCGGCTTATCTCCGGAAAAATACCGGCAGAAGTTGCGGGCAGCCCGCTGGACGCAGGCGGTGCGGCCCCGGGCGGTTGCCCAGAGGCTAAGAGACTGGGTGACGTGTTGGCTGAGGCCGGAGGCCCGGTCAGGGGAGGAAATCATGGACTCCCTGATCTTGGAGCAGTTTTTGCTCAGCCTCCCTGAGACTGTCCGTACCTGGGTCAGGAGGCACCAGCTGGAGACGGTGGAGTCTGCGGTGCGCCTGACCGAGGAGTACGTGGAGGCAGAGGGACCTCGGGGAGAAGAACGACCACGACGGGTCTGGGATTTGGGGCGTCGGCCCATGGACTCCCCCCCCCCCCCCCAGCTAAGGGAACAGGGACGGATGGGGAGCCCAGAGGGGCACCAGAGAGAACTGCCAGGCTTACCTGCTGGCAGTGTGGGAAGCCAGGGCATATTAAGAGGGACTGCCCAGCCATGGACTGTGGCTACACCAATTGGTGTGGGTGGACCGAGGTTTGGGGGCGGAAGCCGCGGAAGGGGGTGCCCATCCTGCGGGTGCAGGTGGGGAGGAAGTCCCAACTGGGGGTAGTGGACTCAGCCTCCCCCTGTACGCTCATCCGTAGAGCGTTGGCACGCCCTGAGTGGCTAATTCCGGGGGCTACCATGGACCTACGGTGTGTCCATGGGGACAGGAGGACCTGTCAGGTGGCCCGGGTCCCCCTAGAGGTTGGCGGTCGTTTCCGCTGGAAGCGGGTCAGGGTGCCAGAGGGGTTACCTTGCCCCGTGATTATCGGGCAGGACTGGGGCCTAGTGGGAGGTACGAGGCCCCGAGCGGCCCCAAGGCCGGGCGTGAGAACCCGTAAGGGGGGCTCGGCCGAGCGAAGGGGCGGGTCTTATCCCAAAAACCCAGCGAAGGACCTAGACAGCCAGGAATGGCTGAGGCCAGAGCAAGAGGTGAGCTCCACAGAGGAGGCCTTGAGCTCCTGTGAGAGCCTAGGGGAAATTGAGGCCGGGGAAGTTGCCCTGTGCGGGGAGGCACCATGTGAGTGGTGTGAGCGCCGAAGGGCACAGGGACGGCCGATACCCTGCCTCTCATGTGCAAGGCTGGAAGTAGGGCTCTCTGCCGCAGCCGCCCGAGAAGCCGAGGCAGAGGAGGCTGGCCCTAGCAACAAAAAGGCAGTGGGGTTCTCTGCCACAGCCGGGCATGATACCCAGAAGCCCAGGGATCATGCTGCCGTGGTAAAAGAGATGAGAATTAGAGGTTCGAGGGCCCTGTTAAATATAATTGGGAAACATTGAAGGGTCTGAGCCAGCCCAATGGGGCTAGGCTAAGGGGGGAGGTGTGTGGCAGGGTGGGCTTGACCCAGCCTGCCGCCCCTTTAAGAGGGAGAAAAGCCCTCTGCAAACCCCCGGTGCAGAAAGCCTAATCAGCCACCTGGCTTGCAATCAATTGTATGGGTTGCACCTGGCAATCTCCTCTGGGGGATAAAAGGCTCCCAGGAAGGAAGCCCAGTGTGGTGGTGGTTTGGAGCTAGTCAGAGCTGTATGTTTAGAGCTGTTTAGAACTGCATGTTTAGAGTTGCATGTTAAGAGCTGGACTATATGGAGTCTGTAAAGCTGTAAGCTGTAGAGCTGAGCTATCAAGAGCTGTATGCTGAAGGACTGTACAAAGCTGTATATATTGGTGGTGGGGTCTTGCACTGTGAATTAAAGAGCACTGTTTGAAGCAAAGAAGGGTTTTCCTGCCTGTTCCTGAGAGGGGTGAGAGAGCAGTCTGCCACAGGCTGTATTACCTTTCCACCCTGATCTTCCCGCACTGCATCCACCCACTCCTCACCTTTCTGCCCACTCCTCCGAAACTGATTCTTGCACCCCTGGAGAGCAGAGAGGTGGCTGAGACCCCCAAATCCTTCAGAAGTGGGGTGTTATCTGTGAGCAAAAGGTCCTTTTCACAAGTGAATTAGAAAGGAAACCACTGAACCCTAACGGACACACACTGTCAAATTCTGCTGTCAGATATGCCAATGGAAATGTGGAATAACTCCACTATCCTAAACAAATTTAAATCTGGATTTACCCCAGTGTAACTGAGTTCAGAATCCAGCCCAATGTGTGCAGGTAAATATTACCCCTTTTACTGCCATGCCACATTGGAAACCCCTCCTTGTGTCTGTAAGAACGTTGCCAAAAAGCCATCTGAATAACAGAAGATGTCTGTACAATCCAAGCACCAGTGACAAACTTCCTTCAATTGCTCTCCCAAATGTATTTTTAGACAAAACTCCAAGCAGTCAAATGAAACTTCCTTCTTGTTAAAAACTAAAATAAAATAAACTGTAAAAAGCGTCTGACCAGCAGGGAATGAAAAAAATGCAGAGTGTTGATCTGCACAACAGCTGGAAAAATGACTTTGTAAAAATAAACTTTAAAAAAAACAATTTAAAGAGGCTGTGTAGCTGAAAGAGCAACTTTTTGTTACCATTTGTGATTTACAGCTGCTGAAGAATCAATTTTTCGTCAGACCAGTTTAAAGACACTTAGAAGTGGAAAGCCAACTTCTTAAATATTTAACATTTATAGTCACTGGACAGGCAGCAAATCTACAAAATAGATGAGATAGCTGCAGCAGGATTTTAGCACTCTTCCTAACCCCACATTTGTTTGTTGAAAGAAATCACCACTCATGCTAGGGATCATGAATAATCTTCGGTTGCAAGCAAATAATGATGGGAAGCATGGTCTAGAGGTTAACACGTAGGAGGACTAGAGAACTGGATTCTGCTCCCAACTGCGTCACCATCTTCATAAGTGAGCTTGGACGAGTTACTTAGGGCCACATTTTAAAAAAACTGGCCCCTCAAGTTGCATGTTTAACTTGAGACCTTGTGGCTATGGCTACCCTAGAGCGCTTACACTGATGCAGCTGTGCTACTGTAATTTTGCTTGTGTAGCTGCTCTAAGCTGAGGAGAGACAACTCTGTCAACTTAATTAATCCACCCCCAACGAGCAACAGTAGCTATGTTGGCAGGAGAAGCTCTCCCGCTGACATAGCGCTGTCCACACCGGCACTTAGGTTGATGTGAATTATGCCACAGGGGAATGCTTTATTCACACCCCTGAGCGACATAAATTATACGGACATTAGTGGTAATGTCGACATAGCCCGTGTGCCTGATTTTCAGAAGTGCAGAGCACTCTCAATTCCAACCTGAGTCAACCGAAGCTGCAATTGCTCTGAACTTCTGAAAATCAGGCCCAAGGTATCTCAGACTGAGCACCCAAAAGTGAAGCACCTGAAATCAAAGGCAACTTTTGAAAATGGCAGCCCATAGTTTACTGAAGATTCTCATGTCCATATAGGGTTTTCAGTGGCTTAATTCTCCATAACACAAAGGGAAGTGAAACAGGTCAGCTTTCACAGATTTCTGAAATACCACTTAAAGTCCAATGACAGTAATCAGAACAAATTAGAACCATGAAACCTACTCCCAATACAACCCATCCTTCAATGTCTCCAAATTAATCAAAGTTCTGTTTTTGGTTGTTAATCTATTTTCTAGCTGCTTGGATTAGAAATGATTCCAGACGGCTATTCACATTCTTCTCTTTAAACAAAAAGCCAATAAGTGTAAGAAATATAAATATAGCTTGAATTCTGCTCCCAACTTCGTCACCCCACTGAAATCCCACTTTCTTTCTGAAGTGTAGTAATGATCAGAAAAGTGACTACGTACAAATAACTTCTCTCAACCTACTTGCTGCCTTTGAGTCATATCACAATCTTTATTGATCATGATAACTGTTTACTCCTGTTAGCACCTCATAGCCAAGACAGCTGTGGGAAACAGAGCTGGGTTCTATTCTACCACAAGCATCATGAACAACCAGTGTCCGCTAATTTGTGCGGAACATTCTTAATGATGATGTCAGGAGTAGAAAGAACTCTGCTGGATTTTCAGATGCCACATGAAGTTTGTAGCACCAGCATTTAGAAAAATCTATCTTTTTAACTTGTGAACTTAAATTTACTGTGGACATCACATCACAGAAAAAAACAAACAAAAAGGAAACAGTATTATGCCCATTTTTATGCAGCTCTTTCCCGCGCTCTAAATTCCCTTTATCCTTACTTTGGCTTTGATCCTCACATAGGTTCAAAAGTACATGTTTACATCAAGGTCATTGCCTTAGACTCAATAATTCAACAAGACATAGTGTTTGAAAGAAAACAAATGGATGATTAGGTCACATTCGAGGCTGTTCGGTTTTGTTATCAATTTATGTCATGCCATAAACTAGAAAATGACCTTAAATACAAAAGGATAAGGCAATTCTGAGAGATAAAACATAGCCAACCTAGAGCCTTCTTGGATAACAATTTACAGCAGCGAAGACTGTTAAACTGTTTAACTTTTACATGGTTCAGAGCAGAAGAAAGTCTAACTGCAGCAGGCAGACTTTAACCCTGGAACAAACTTTTGAAAGCCATAACAGCTCTTTCATTATCCCTCATTTGTTTTTCCAGTTCCTCTCTATTTCAATTATTAAAGGCTTTTTGGTTTTGTTTTGTTTTCCTCCCCTTCTTTCATTCAAACTTTGATGATCTCGAATATGCACAAACCTCCCAGATCTGTTGGAAATGTTTGTGGCACTGAGACATGACAAATGTCCTGTAACAGTCTCTTCTCCACAAAGACCTACTAAACAGGGCCATTAAACCTAAAGAGCTAAATTCTTCCCTTGAATGTATGCATCCAACTCTCCTCAACTTAACTCCAATAAGTCACATGCTTCCAAGAATAGTGCTTTATCCTAAAATTAAACTGTAAAAGCTTCTTATTGATACCTGACATGGCTTCTGAGTTTCCCTTGCAACAACTCCTGGCCTCACCTCTACCTACGAGAGAATAGGGAGCTGTCTTTAGTGTACTCTTTTACATGTCAGTGTGTAGGTAATCAGCCATAGCAGGGACAGCAAAGAATGCTGAACTCAGATATCAGATGAAAAATAAAGTAGGGAATAATTTTCAGCCATTTAAAAAATACATTTTATATTATTTTTAAAATGTTACTGCTCACGGTTATAAGCAGTCATTAGTCAATTGAAGGGAGGCCAGATGATACAGTGGTTAAATCACAGGAAAGGTCTATTCTCCACTCTGCTTTATGTGCACTTGGATAAGCCACTAGAGTAGGGGTCGGCAACCTTTCAGAAATGGTGTGCCGACTCTTCATTTATTCACTCTAATTTAAGGTTTCATGTGCCAGTAATACACTTTACCATTTTTAGAAGGTCTCTTTCCATAAGTCTATAATATAGAACTAAACTATTGTTGTATGTAAAGTAAATAAGATTTTTAAATGTTTAAGAAGCTTCATTTAAAATTAAATTAAAATGCAGAGCCCCCCGGATCCAGGCAGTGTGAGTGCCACTGAAAATAAGCTCACATGCCGCCTTTGGCACCCGTGCCATAGGGCCCACCCCTGCACTAGAGTAAACATATTCAAAATCATACCCCTAATGTTAGGCACCTATGTCCATATTTAGTAACTTACATAAGTGACCCTATTCTCAGAAATGCAAGGAGCCATCATCTGCCACTGAAATCAGAGAAGGTTGTGGGGTTTCACCACTTTTGAAAATCAGTACTTCTCCTACACCTCACTCCAAAGCCTTATTATTAGGGCTAGTCAAAATTTTTCCATAAAAAAAATTGGGTTGTCAATTTCTTTTAAAAAGTGTCTTCCGTTCGCAGAACATTTAGGCCTTTTCATTGAAAAAATCAAAGACCCAGAACCTGACAATTTTTTATTCAGAAATATCACCAGGGTGCCTCAAGAAAGTAGTGGTTTAGGTGCCGAGGTTGGGTTCCCTGCCAATTCATATTACCCATAGTGCATCATGGTCAGGAACTTCCATGATGTACTGTGGCAACACAATCAGAGGGATTAAAGACCATGGTGCATCATGGAAGATATAGTCTATCCAGGGAGACCAGCCATAAAGGAGAATGGGGGCATGAAATGCCCACAATACAACTCCCAAGAGGCACTCTGATGGCATTTCCAAAATGAAATGTTCAGTTTGCAAAGCTGTCAGGGGAGAAGGGCTGTTTGTTTCTGTGTTTTTGTTTAACAGTTGAAAATATTTTTGTTGCAAAAAATATTACTTTCCATCCAGGTCTATTTACTACAGCATCTGCGTGTAGTATGAGATATTCTGAGCAGATTCAGAGCAGTCCCCTGGGTACAATTCAAAGTGCCTTTTCTCCCTGAGTCTCAAAAATGGTAAAAACCATGTTGACATAGCCACGCACGGTTTACTCCATGCCAGTGGTGATGAACTCTTCTCAGGAGCAGCTTGCTCCTCCTTTTATGACATCTGCCAGGGCAGACGTTGGGCAATGATTAGGCTCTGTCTTATATACCTAGTCTTCGGTAACAAGGGCACTGAGGTAATTTCCCTTTCTAGGTCACTGTCAGTCACGATATACCGTGTCTGTCTGTCTGTGACTGGGTGCCTACCAGTGAATGGAAAGGAAGTAAGCAGACCCTTTTCCCCCTCCATTCTAACAGTGTATGGATTTACAAAGAAGGGAGAAGGGAATCCTGTGGTAGGGCTGTGAGCTGGTCAAATGGCTCATAAGAAACGAAACACAGGTGCACTCAGCAAGGGCTTTTCCTCAAAGGAGAATGATTATGTAACTAGAAATCAAGTCAAGCTAAAATATGCAAAAGGAAAGAAAACTCCCAGGCTTAGGTTAAACCCAGACTCTATGACCCTAAGTTCAGTGCAGTCTGACCTTCTCCTCCCCCTTGTCCTCTGAAAATATCCTCCCTACAATCCTCCAACGCACAAGAGTCAGTTTATAATCTTTCCCTGAGCATCTGAGCGGGGAACTAAACTGAGGTTAGTACTTAGACCAGGAAGTGCCTCTATACCTGTGGTCAGGGCCTTCTGCGTGGAGGACCCTGGACTATGGATTTCACTCAGCCAGAGAGCTGGCTGAGCTTGACCCTTACACTTTTAAGGAGAGACCGGTTCTTTTTTCAGGTCTTCTTCTAACAGAGTGACAGAATCATCCCAGCAATATCCTCCTATGTGTCCACCATCTGGTTCTGTTCCCACTTGAAGTGGCTAGTTCTCACTGAAGAAATGGAGAAGAGAATGAAGCTCCCTTTTACGAACACCAGGTCCTGATTTAAATCCTCTCAAGCCATGGAAAGGTCATCGGCTTCAGTAGGGTTTATATCTGGCCCCTGATGAGTCACTATTTTATATACTGCACATCAAAATACAGTGGGGAACCCGTGATAGCAAGAATGAGAAATACCACCTATACATGCAGGCACATGAAAATGTAGCTACAGATTAATCTGAACCAGACCGATTACCATGGCTCAAATTCATCACTGCCTTCAACAGGGCTACATTTGGCTATTGATTACACCCAGTATGGTGAAATCTATTCATCCACTTACTAAAAAAGTTCAAACTATCATTATTAAAACTCATCCAACACTTCATTCTATTTCACAGGACATTTGTTTCTCCCTTAAAATGAAATAGCAGGGGAGACTCTTGAGACTCAGCCTGTTCTTTCCATCTCTTAAGAAGCCAATATTCTTGCGGAGAGCGAAAAACAGCTATTCGAGCAAATCAGAAAAGGGATTTGCCACACTGGCAGCACCTAAAAGATACGCCTGTTAGGTGGAGAGGGACAACAAAAGAGCCTTGTGTGTCAACTTTCAACAGCCTCCTTGGTTCATTTTCTGCCTGTGAACTATTGACAATTATGATCTTCTTTGTTCTAGTTCTTAAGTTGAAGCACTGTTTGTGTGGGGTTCTTTTCTTTTTTTCCCCTCCGCTGGCTTGTTGACTCTTATAACACATTCGTAAATTTGATTCCAAGTGTGAGTGCAGTATTAAATGGTGTCAAAGGGAAGATTTTAATGACCGTCAATCCACGTCAGAAAAAGCCACTTGAACATAGCTATAAATATTTGTCTGGATTTCATTTTGCTAACAAACAGCTTCTTCTTTTCTTAAGAGATGATTTCATAAACAGGAGAATTTTCACATTAATATTCAAGTGTGTGTGTCTGAGTTTGTATTTTTAATAGAAATTTTCCTAATGGGAACATTAAAGAGCTTGTATTCCGTCTGCACAAAATCAGCTGCCTTTTCAGGAAAAACCTGGCAACTCAAGACCTGTAGGGTGAGATCATGTTCTTCTGCACTCCATCAGACTCATCCCTAGCCCTTTCATTGCTTTGGCAATTCAGTCTCTGGGGTTGACTTAGATACTGCAGTGTCCCTGAGCCGAGCCCATAGCTATACATTTGAGGTACATGGGGGTATTTTGGATTCCTTTAGGGCTGCAGTGAGTGACCACATATTTTCTACCATGTAGTCCTACTGATCTATGGTCATTTCACAACCGTCAGACACAGAATACTAGGATCTTATTCTCTACAGTGTTGGAGTCCCTTCCAGTTGGAACTATGACCAGCATTAGAGCTTACCTTCAACATATAGTCCCCCTTCTCATTTCCTTCCTCCCCAAGGGCAGAGGAGGGGCTGAGCAGGGACATTACAAGGCCACTCGGAGTCAGCTAGCAGCTTCTGTCAAAAATATGGACTTTCCTCTCTCAAGTCCTTGGAGAGACCAAATTATTCATTCAGAATAGACTATCTATATCTTTCTGGGACTCAAAACCTGACTGGTCTGTTGGAGCGTGATAATATAGAGTGTGTCCAGTGACTCATGGGTCAGATAACTGAACAGAGAGCTAATACTCAACCTGCAGAAGGTGCAGGGGTAATTGAGTTCCAATGCAGGGAAAGTATCTGTTGCATCCATTGGAGAAAGGTCTCATGGAAAGGAGCCAGAATGGGTCAAGAGGAAGCCAAGAGTGGAGGTGAAATGAGGAAATCAGGAAAGAATAAGGAATAATGGGAGAGAATGGAGAGCATGCAGAAATAAGGACAGGTGTGTAAAGGAAGAAGGCAGAGATTAAGAGGCAGAAAGAGGTGTTCAAAATTAATCTGAGTGGAAACTGGTAACGTAATAACGGTTGAAGGGAAAGAGACAGGTGCAGTCAGAAAGAATAAGGAAATCAGCTTAAGGCAGAGAGATTAGAAAACAAGGAAAATGAAGTGTGTTATTGCTTTTAGCTTCCAGAAAGTTGAATGCCATAATGTCACAATGTGTTACTACAGTATTAGAAGGCAAGACTGCCCAGAGTGAGGGCGGGTTGACATCTCTGGATGCATGTGGTGTGTATATACTGTATATCAAGGAGGGAGTAACCATCTTTGATGTTTTGTTTTACGGTGGTAATGCTGGCTTTTTGGCTGTGTGTGTTAGATGGGGAGTACACCAGGGCATCTGGACCCAGGAGTTTTGCGGGGTTTTTTTCTGATGATTTAACAGAACATAATTCATTACTGGCAATTTATTCCAGCATGGCGATCCAGAAAAATACTAAACTCCTACTTGCTTTTAACCTCACGCAAAACTCTCACTTGAGTCATTAAAGTTAGTATTCCAGACTTTGGCCCAGTTAGGACAGGCTAGCCAGGAAAGTATTTCTCTCCTCCCCCAACATTTTTTGATATGAAAAAAGTGTTGCGGGGAGGGGGGGGAGCTGGAGGCTTTTGTTTGTTTGTTTGTTTGTTTACAATTTCTTCTAAAAGTCAGGAAAATGCACTTGGGATTTCAGCACTTTCCTGAAAAGAGGGATCCCCTCGTCCATTCACACAGCTTTTGATTGTCTGGCTATACTGGGAGGTAAGCTAGTGTACTCTCCATTACAACCCTTCATTAGATCACAAACCACATGCCTCCAGATGAGACTATTGATTCTGCATTCAGTACACCAATGGCAGAAGCCATAGTACCTTCTGCAGGTCAGCAGAACCAGCAGTAATCACATCTGAAAATCTAGGGTACGGGCCTGGGGCGGGAAATGCAGAGTTACACACGAACATGTGCTCTCTTGGGGGCTTCTTAGAGCTTGTACTTTTAATACATCATTCCACCACGTTTTCTAGTAAATGCAAATGTTAATGAGCATGGTTTGAAACATTCTTTACCCCACTGGAATTAAATGTCAAACCAGCCGTTCTAGCAATATCATGGTGAATAATTTATCCAGTGATATACCACATTCCTACAGCGTGCTTAAGCAATCTGACATGCCAAGAACATTTCAGAGTGATTGTAGCATGCCTCGGATGTTGGCTAAGGCCAAAGGTGAATGACCTTAAGCACCCAAGATGTTCAATTAATTCCTTGAAACAGAATACTTAGAAAGTGTGTTAGGAAATGGAACATTAAACACAGAGAAAACAATTGCATGCATTTACTGGGCATTATAAATAGCTATACACTATTCCCAACATCCAGCTACGTGCAGAGTTCTGAAGCCATTTCATAACAACCATCAAGTGTATGAAACATCAAATAAACTAAGACATATTACTGAGAAATGGCTCAACCCAATTGCAATTATGATCCAGTTTTCAAACACCCAAGTATGGGGTTGTTTGTATAACAGGATTTGGTTCAGGCATGTCTGCTTTTAAGGCCAACTCCAGATCTACTACTTCCCAAATCCTCTTCCATACTCTTCTAAGAAGATTTGCTCAGAAGGTTTGTGAGATGCCAGTGCCACCAGGATGCAGCTTTATATCTTCAACTGCTACAGCCTCCAACGCCTAGAAGGAATAAGCAGACAGATGGAATGGAAGAGAAAAGTGATGGTGGTGTATAGAAGAAAATACTTTAAGGAGCTGGCCAATACACTTGCATCACCGCTGATTGAGGGCTTTCAACCCTCTCCTGTATCACAAAGATCTTGCCACTGTGATCCATTTCTTTTTCATCTGTTGCAAGTTGCTCTGCGTTGGAGTGATAAATAGATATCACAGAGAAGCAACTACTCATTTCTCTCTCAGCAACCTACTTCTCTGCCTACTCGACAGGCTTCCCATTCACTTCCAGACTGAAAGCAAGTCCTGGCCCTAATTTACAAGGCCCTCATCAGTTAGGTCTTAGCTATTTCCATCTGCAACCCACCAAGACAACTGCATTCCACAAGGACAATCACAGAATCATAGAAGATTAGGATTGAAAGAGACCTCGGGAGGTCATCTAGTCCAACCCCCTGCTCAAAGAAGGATCAACCTCAACTAAATCATCCCAGCCAGGGCTTTGTCAAGCCGGGCCTTAAAAAACCTCTAAGGATGGAGAATTCACCACCTCCCTAGGTAACCCATTCCAGTGCTTTACCACCCTCCTAGTCTGCAGCTGGATACACCCAGATTCAGAGACTCTTGGGTCCTGAGGACTGCAGGATCCCATCTATGGAACTCCTTGCCAAACAAGATCAGATGGAGCCCCAGTCTGATCATATTCAGATCAAGCACAGGAGCCATCTTTTGACTAACACCTTCTCTCAGTAACAGCCCCGCCACAGTATCAGTGTGAGATCAGTTGTGACTATGAGAAATAAGAAGAGATCCCAGGCTGAGTTTGCTGTGCTGGCAACAAGAAAAATCACCTTTTGACCTGCAAACTACGCATTTCTAGAATCTTCCAATGATGTAATTTTAACAAGTTACTTTTATAAGTAACAGCACTTTAAAAAAATGTGCACATGGGCCCCTAGCCAGTAAAATGCTTAAGCACATGCTCATTTCCAAATACAGTAAACCCTCGATTTAACGGACCTCGATTTAACGGACTTCGGATGCAACGGACAAAATTTCTGAGCAAGTCTGATGCATTCCTGATCCATTTCTGGCGGGCTGGCTGCCGGCTCCCGGCTGCCGCCCGGGTCACAGCAGCAGGCGGGCTGGCTGCCAGCTCCCACCCGGGTCCAGGCAGCAGGTGGGCTGTGGAGCTGTCGCCCCAACCCTGTGGCGGGCGGGCTGCTGCTCCGACAGCTCATTTTTTTTATTATTATTAAATAACGGACTTTTTGATTTAACGGACACCCCCTCGCCCGAATTAGTCTGTTAAATGGAGGTTTTACTGTACATGAGTACTCCCATTGATTTGCAAAGGACTTTCCTGGATCATGGTCATGGTGTTGTGAATGCCCTCTAATTGTAGTTTTAATTAAAGTAGTACTTTGTACAGGAAATTGTTTGTGGTCTACGCTACCCAGAATCCTTAACCAGATGTTGGGTATACAGTAGACTCTCGATTATCCAGGATGATAGGGAAAAAAATAATTCTGGTTAATAAAATCCCGGATAATCACCATCAACAGGAAATATGGGGGCGGGGGTTGGTTCACCAGCCACCCTGCGCTAGGGAAAGGGGGTGTTGGTTCACTGTCTGCCCTACGCTCTGATGGGGTTTTTTTTGTGTGTTTGCTTGGGGCGGCAACAAAGCCAGAGCTGGCCCTGTGAGTTACTCGTAATTTTTTTGACAGCCTGGTTAATCCACATACTGGTTAACCCGATTCTGGATAATCGAGAGTATACTGTATCTGCTTTGGCAGAGTGGTAAAAATTAAGTGTGGACTGGAACCATTATTAGCAATAAACCTCATGTAAAGATGTATCAAATGTACCTATTTTCTAACGAATGAGAACATCTATATATATAAAAGTCAAATCGTGTATGCGTGCCTGTATGTACGTTCCCTTACTCCTTCCACACCGTTTGAGCTAGAGACTTGAAATTTGGTACAGTTATAGGCTTTAGGGTCCTAATCAGGGTAAGAATTGAAATTTTTTAAAATTTCTGATGCCCCCTAGGGGGTGAAATTCTTTAAAGCCCATTAACATCAGCTGGGCAGCTGCTGTTCTCTGTGACATAGTTATGATGTAATAATACCCCCCTCCAATGGCCCCCGCACTCGCTCAGCTCTCTACCCCCTCCCCCCTCCAACGGCCCCCCGCACTCGCTCAGCTCTCTGCCCCCTCCCCCCTCCAACGGCCCCCACACTCGCTCAGCTCTCTGCCCCCTCCCCCCTCCAACGGCCCCCACACTCGCTCAGCTCTCTCCCCCGGCCCTCCTCCAATGGCCCCCCCACTCGCTCAGCTCTCTCCCCCCTCAGGTAAGAATTGAATTTTTTTTAAATCTCACCCTCCCTTCCCCCCTCCAATGGCCCCTGCACTCGCTCAGCTCTCTCCCCCCTCCCCCCCACCCCAATGGTCCCCCCACTCGCTCAGCTCTCTCTCCCCTCCCCCTCCAATGGCCCCCCCACTTGCTTAGCTCTCTCCGCCTCCCCTCCTCCAACGCCCCCCCCAATCGCTCAGCTCTCCCCCCTCAGGTAAGAATTGAAAAATTTTAAAATCTCACCCCCCTCCCCCCACTCCAATGCCCCCTCACTCGCTCAGCTCTCTCCCCCCTCCAACGGATCCCGTACTCGCTCAGCTCTCTCCCCCCTCTCCCCCTCCAATGGACCCGAGCAACGCCGGGTATTTCTGCTAGTATTAAATAAAAACAATTCCCATGTCTTGATATGTACATATGAGCACAGTATATAAAGACATGGGAATTGAAGTTATTTTATATATTTGTCCTTGTTAGTCTAGAATACAAATAATGAGCTCAGTTCTCATGTTTTGGCAAGTGAAGATTATGGGGTACTTGTAATTTGAAGTGGTTGCTCTGCACTGTACCTGGTTGGTTTGGAGGAAGGACTCAAAAACTGAGAGTTATAAGAGTCTTATGGCTAAGAAAGCATGATCTAAAAAGTTATATCTCTGCATTGTAACAAATTCAGCTTCATTTCCACTCCCTCGATCATCTGTTTTCCCAAATCCTGTCATGGGACAATGGGAAAATATCATTAAAAGCATCACTTTCTTCCAGCACTGAACAAGGAACTGTATTCAGTTATGGAGGAGAGTAGCATCCTTAGCACTAGTCTGTGTCTCTCCGTTTTACTGTACAGCTTCAACCTAGTATCTTCCACAGTTTTCTGCTGATTGGCTTCCTACTGTAGAATTAAACATAATTTATAGTTTATCTGGGGAAGGAAATGTCTGTTTCATATACTGCCTGCCACAATGAGGCCATGGCCTATAGATGCTACAGTCATAAAACAATAAAGAATCATAACTATACAGGCATCTTCCCATTCTCTCTGCATCACAAATCAGTGCCTGAGAGCTCCTGCCTCACAGAGAGCTTTTTGGTTCCCAGTTCAGCTTGTCTTTCAGTTTAAGTTTGAGGCAAGAACATACAACACAAGTCCCCAGGAATCCATAACCACCCTAATGCTTCTGGACTGTAAAGCATCTCCAAAGCCATCTGCTTTCAGTCATTCTTGAAATAAGTTCTGAAGAGTCAATTGTTTTCTGCTAGGAAGAACAAACACACAAGCTGCTATTCTCCTGATTTCCATCAATTTTCTGCTGTGAGTAGATGTAGTTTAGGGTTTGAGTTTGTGAGCTTTGTTCTCATCCAAAGAGTTTTGCAATATAAATTACCTCATTTTTACTGACTTGGATAACTGCTGCATTTGAAAAAAAAGGTATGTAAAGTCTGCAAGATTAATTCCCCCTTGCCCTATCCCTTTAAAAAAAACTTGGAACAATTGATAGTGATTAATCTCACTTGATATTTCTTTGGTTCTCGATTTGTTGATTTAAAGGCATTTGTTTCATGACTGATTGGTTTCAGTTTCTTGGGCAGCTGTCAGGGATCTGTATATCACTATGGCTTGATTTGGCTTCCAAAGAGTTGGATTATTATTTTTCTTGTTTTTACAGCTCTTAGCTTGTGACTGGTTGAGATGGTTCTTTGAAAACCATATATATGTGAAACTGAAACTATCTCCAGATCAAGACAAGACTTGCCTGAGCTGCTGTAGGTGAATTATATGAAGAAGATATAGAAAGGAATAAAAACAGTCTCTTTCTATAAAGATGCATGTCATGCACACTGCACATACATGCAAACTCTGTGAGCCAAATTTATGTCATGCCAGTGGCTTTACTGATGTTATGTTAGGAATTAGACCCTAAAAGCAGTATCACCTGCAATGTGAGTTAAGTCATCCAGATTTTTCACTTCATTAAGGCCAGATCCTCCCACCCACACTCACAATGAGTAGCACTTTAGGGACAGATTTTTAAAGCTTTTTAGGCAGCTAACTCCCACTGATTTCAATCTAAATTCCTTTAAAAAACCTGGCCCTTAGTCTGTGAATAACCCAATTAAAATAAATGTGACAACTTCAAGAGGAAGGTACTACTCTATGGAAGGGTGCCCTTAAATGAGTATAACAGGGAAAATAAAAAAATAACCTCACAAATAAAAAGAGTAGGAGAGGCTTTCAGTTAATCAAACTGAATATGTTGAAGTTCTCCATCTTCAGCCTCCATCCTCATCTTTGTCAGCCTATTGGATGCCTTTGACACTCAACTACATGCTCTTTGAAATGTTGTCTTCCCTGGATTTTCATCTCCTGATTCACCTCCTTCCTTTCAGGTGCTGTTCCAGTCTCTCTCAGTGGACCCTTCTCCTCCACATGCCCTCTTCTGGTGGGAGTTCCTCAGAGCTCCAGCCTCTCCTCTTCTCCCTTTACACCAGATCACTGGGTGATCTCATTTACAACTATCACCTTTATGATATTGGCTCTCTCTATTCAGAACCTCTTTCCCTCCATCCAAACCAAAATATCAGCCTGTCTTTTCATCATCCATTCATGAATGTTGGGTCAACAATTAAAACATGGGATAGGAAAGGTCTATTTGCTTTCAGAAATAGGAAAAACCCACAACCCTAAGAGACAGAAGCCCCAGTGCAGACAGAGCTAGCATACAATAAGGTTCTCCAAAAGAGTATATCTTTGATATTAAAATATGTTTTCATTTCACCCTGTTGCATACAATACTAAAAGATTTCCAGTTTCCAGAAAATACTGTACCCTGTTTCCGGGGGTGCAGAGTGCTGTTGAAAGCACAGGGAGCATTCTGCTCCTGGAGGTGAGAGACCCAGAGGTAGAGAGGAGTCTAGGTCCTGTCTCGAGGATGGGCGCAAGCTCTTCCACCAAAGGGTGTGACACTGTGAAGAGGTGCCACCTGAGACATGAAGTATTGGAGAGCAAGTCTGCCCCATACTCATATAGAAGCTCCTGGCCTGCAGGACTTCGCTGCCACCACAGAACATAGACCGGACCTTCCCTCTGCAACACCACACCCTGACCTACACTTGTCCTGGTACTGCTGGATTGCCTGCCCCAAACAGGGTGGCAGGCCAATCAGTGGTTGGGCTCTTGCCTGGGCAGCTGCCCCCAGCTCCACAACCTGGGGGTTCACAAAATGTTACAGGGGGTTCTTGGGAAAAAATTCCCTAATAGTGGACAGAGCTGTCCCTAGGAGCCCCGGGCAGCACGGGGCCAGCAGCCCGGAGCCCTGGACTTCCAAGAGCTAAGCAGATCAAAGCAAACATCTCTATCACACTGAGATTTCAACTTCAAGACTTCTTATAAGAAATGGAAAGGGAGGTGGATATTTTTTGCTATTTTTAAAATGAAATAAGCAGCTAGTGTGGTTTTTAAAATTATTATGAAGAACAAGTTTAAGCTTTGTTGTAACGTGCTTTGTTTGCCTGGACTGCTCAAGACCTGAATGCTTGTGTAGGAGGAACTCTTTGAGTTGGCTTCCTAAATCCCTTCCTGCTGTTTCACATTGGATACTCCTTGAAGAAACATCTATCTATATATATAAAAGTCAAATGGTGTATGCGTGCGTGTATGTATGCGTGTATGTATGTATGTATGTATGTATGCTTACTCCTTCCACACCATTTGAGCTAGAGACTTGAAATTTGGTACAGTTAGAGGTCTTAGGGTTCTAATCAGGGTAAGAGTCGAAAATTTTTCAAATCTCACCTCTGATGCCCCCCAGGGGTGAAATTCTTTAAAGCCCATTCACATCAGCTGGGCAGCTGCTGTTCTCTGTGACAGTTATGATGTCATAATACCCCCCTCCAATGGACCCTGCGCTCGCTCAGCTCTCTGCTCCCTCCCCCCTCCAATGGACTCCGCACTCGCTCAGGTGGGGGTGTCGAGTTTGGTCGGGGGGGTAAGTGAGCCGGGGGTGTTGGGTTTGGTCTGGGGGGGGGGAGGTGTCAGGGTGGGTGGGGGTGAGGTGTGGGTGTTGGGGTTGGTCAGGGGGTGTTGGGTTTGTTTGGGGGAGTGAGGAGGGGGGTTGGGGTTGGTCAAGGGGTAAGTGAGGTGTGGGTGTCGGGTTTGTTTGTGGTGGTAGGTAGCGGTGTCAGGTTTGGTTGGGGGGGAAAGTGAGGTGGGTGTGTCAGGTTTGGTCTATGGGGGTGAGGTGTGGGTGTTGGTCAGGGGGTGTTGGGGTTGGTAGGGGGTGACGTGGGGGTGTTGGGTTTGGGGGGGGTGAAAATGTGAGTCGGGTTTGGTCGAGGGGTAAGTGAGGTGGGGGTGTCGGGTTTGGTCGGGGGGGTGAGGTGGGGGTGTCGGGTTTGCTCTCTGCCCCCTCCCCCCTCCAATGGACCCCGCACTCGCTCAGCTCTCTGCCCCCTCCCCACCTCCGACTGACCCGAGCAATGCCGGGTATTTTCGCTAGTAGGCTTATAACAAGCTTACTCAGAGTGATATAAGCTACAGAAGTGAGATCTTGGAAGCATGTTGCTGTTTTCATAATGTAATAAAAATACTGTAATGATCAATATTAATTATAAATAATGTGTCATGAGCATGTCATAAAAACACATTTTATATTTCCAAGATCACTGCTTTTATAATTTATTTTCAGGTAAAGGAGAAAATCCCTGGAAATATTCATTTTTAGGAGGGAGTTCATGAGACGTGACATTTTAGTGAAAGGGGTTCACAGGTTGTTAAAGTTTGGAAATCACTGGTGTAGACATATCCTTAGCCTGTCAAACACATAGGGCTGAATTCAGCCTAGTGTCAGCAACTGCAACTCAACAGACTCCACCCATAAATTCCTGTAATTCACACCTTAGCTGTGCACTTATGAGCCATTTATCTACTCTTGTTCATGCCTAGGTAGATCTTTCAAATTTTGATTCCTTTACTCTACATCATTTTCTCATCCAATTAGTTTAGTGTCACCTGCAGACCCAGGTGCCATATTAACAGTAATTCCTTTTTCTAGGTCATTTAAGTACAGAGTGGAATTAAACTGTTCCCGTAAAAAAAAAATGTATCTATGGTATGCCATTTCTCCTCCTATCTTGCACCACTGCAATGTGCTTTCCATCATCCAAATAGCTCTTTATCCCTAATGCCAACTATCCCATACCCATTCACCATGTGCATTAGCCTAGATATTGACAAAAATGTGCCAAACACTGAATCGTTTGCCACTTCAATTGTCTGCAATGCACATTGTCTTCCCCTTTAAAAAATAAATAAATAAAAATAAATAAATAAATAAATAAATAAATAAAGATACGAATTCCATAAAATCTAGTGACTGAGAATCGTGGTTGGCAATGCCATAGGGCACTCTTCTTTGAGAAAGAGCACAACCCACCAGTGGAGAGAAAGCTTTTGTCAGCTGTCCAGGTGCTTTAATCATGACAAAAGGTGCCACAGATGCTCATTAAATACAGCAGGCCAAATTCATGCCTGGTGCAGCTCCACTGACTTCAACAGGATTGCACCAAGTGTGGACTTAGCCCCACATGTGAGATCCCAGAGCTGTAGGCCAAAGTCATGACACATTTCAATAATCATGGCCGGATACAGCAGCAAAGCATTCCCATTGCTCATAAACTGGCAAGGACCCTAATCTATTGGCAGTGTTTTTGTTTACTCTCTGTACGGAATGAAACACAGGAACTACCATGCTGGAACGGACCCAGTGATCCACTTACTCTTACATTCTTCTTGAGAAGTGGCCAATCCAGGATACTAAAAAGAAAGGTTAAACAAACAAACAAACCCATAATATACTTGGGTCAACTATGCAATATTATATCTTGCACCTGGACAGTTTTGCAAAACTATACCACAATTACTATAATGATGTACAATTTTAAATCAAATTATTCCAGAGAAATGTCTTCTTGACACCAGCAGGTGATCTGCTCATGCCCTGAAGCCTGAGGATTGGTATCCTGTGTCATTTCCTTTTTATCCTGACTAATCTAACTGCCGACACTATTTTTATTAAAATATATGTCATATCATCTTTGGATCCTTACTGTAGCCTGCAGCGCTGGGTTCCACAAATGAATTTAACATGGAATTAAATGGCAGCTCCTTTTATTTATCTTTTTAAATGTGTTGCTATTTAATTTTATCTGGTATCTTCTTTTATTATGGAGGAATTAACATAAGATCCTCTCCCTGAGCTATTAATTATTTCACATTATTTCTGTCCCTCTTCTTTGTCTTACTTGTCTCCAAAATAATCCTGATCCTTTTAATTTCTTCCTAGAGAACCTCCCATCCCAAAACCTTTCATTGGTATATTTTCTTTTCTCTTTCACCTTTGTTCCATGTTTTCTTGGACAAATATTAGGGAGTCAAGGAATTTAATCAGGCAGCTTTGCTTTAAACCAAGATTCTATTAATTCCTTGACAATAATCAGTATGCCCCACTAAAGTAAATGACACAAACCGATAGATCAGGGAAAATAAGAGAAGAATGATAATCCTTGGCTTGCTGTTCCTGAACAGGGCTTGGGGAAAATTGGCCCCAAAAGCTACTGATACTAAAGCAATTAATCAGGTTCTCTATAAAACTACAGATATTTATTTTATGGATGTATCACGTTCCATTATCCAGAGTAGAATTCACAGGCAAGGGCTGTTGGGTTTTTTTGTTTGATAGTTTGTTTATTCGTTCATTTGTTTTGCTTTGTTTTCTGCAGACAGTGATTTTGCAACATTTCACTTGATCAATAGAAAATACAATCAAACCCACAATTTGTCCAATTTCTGCCACCCCTATTGAACAACCACTCCATAAACTCTACAGCTCTGAGCCTGATGGAACATGGCAACCTCAGGACTTTCCATCAGATAGTTAGTAAGGGATTTTTTTTCTTTTTCTTTATTTTAAATCACTGGAACATGGAAACATTTAGCTTATTCCAATTTGGGACTTATTTATTTTTAAAATCCATCTTCAAATTAAGAAGTTTGGATTTCTGAGAGGAAAAAGAGTGCATCCATCCCCAAACTAGAACATTTTAAGGACCAACTGCTTTTTCTGGCAACTGCACTGTTCTTGTTGGTGATTAATTAGCATTCACACTCATGTTGTGTTCTTTGCCAAGCTAGCTACCAGCCACAATGTAGCCTTGTGCAAACTGCACCCACCCTCTAGTGGGATGAGGAAAAACTGCCTCTTTCTGATGCAGAAAGCTACTTTGAAACTGGGAAAATATTCACTTACAGTAGACCATATGTCCTACGACCCTTCTTTTCTTTCCACCCCCTCACATGTGCACCAATTAGGGATGCCAGGTTCTCAACAGATATAGTTATGTGCCAGTGAGATGAATCTGGACATCTTTTGCTGCAATCTCATCAGTCCCCACTTTGTTCACACTGATCAGTGAAGGTCAGACTTTTAACCAGAATTTCATAGATGGCCATCCAGTGACTAGTCCAAATAATCATGTAACAAAGAAGGCATCATATTTTTCTCTAATTTCAGCAAAAGTTGGAGTGAGCCTATTTTTCTTCAACGTATTCAGTAGCTTGAAGTCACTGAAATTGAAGAACAGAGAGTTAACGTTAAGTAAATCCTATTGTGATGGTCATATGATTTGTGAAAGAGGAAGCAGGGGTGTAGCTAGATTCAAAGCATGTTTTAAGTCAGCGTTCTACAAAATAACAGGCAGACAGTGCTTCAAAGGAATGTTTCTTGAACAGAGAAGGCCAGATTTCAGTCACATCCACATTAATTAGGGTGACCATACAGCCCATTTCGGCCGGGACAATCCCTTTTTAAAGCCCTGTCCAGGCTGCCCCAACTTTGGGGGGGGGAGGGCAAAAGTGGGCATTTGTCCCATTTGCACTTGTCAACTTGATCAATTAGCAAACACAACAAATACTCATTTGTGTCAAAAGTGGCATGCAGATAGGGTGACCAGATAACCCAATTTTGTAGGGACAGTCCTGATTTTTGGGCCTTTTTCTTATATAGGCTCCTATTACTCCCCACTGCCTGTCCCGATTTTTCATACTTGCTGTCTGGTCAGACTACATGCAGAGGAACATGGAGCTGGGGTGAGCAGCGAGGGCAGACAGGGCTCGAGCAAGCAGTAACGCCAACCCAGGTCTTTGTGAAATATGGTCACCCTAATTTAATTGGCCTCGTTAGCACTGATCCCCCCCCCCATACACACACACGGTAAGGCGACTCCCATCTTTTCATGTGCAGTATATTTATACCTGCTCACTGTATTTTCCACTCCAGGCATCTAACGAAGTGGGTTATAGCCCCCAAAAGCTTATGCCCAAATACATTTGTTAGTCTCTAAGGTGCCACAAGGACTCCTCGTTGTTTTTACGGATACAGACTAACATGGCTACCCCCTGAAACCTGTCTAGTATGTGTGTCACTCCTCGCCCGAGCCCTGCCTGCATGGAGAGGGGGGCTTGAGCCAGCCCACCTGGGGTGGGGGAGGCAGATAAGTGGCTTGGGCCAGCTCCATGGGGGGGGGGAGGCAGGTGAGCTGCAGTGTACAGTGTCCCATTTTCCCTTTGAGAAATACGGTCACCCGAACGTTAATCCACAGCAACTTCAGTGAAGCCTGCAGAGTCCGAAATCTGGCCCAGAAAAATAGGGAAAGGTAAGAAGGAAGACATAAAATTTAGTAGAAATATCAGGAACCATATCCTTCCCTCAGTTATGTTTGTATCATTTCCAAGGAAATCCATTGACTTTGATTAAAGTCCTTAAGGATTTTAATCTACAAAACAGTGATGAAATATTCCAGACATTTTGTCCACGACATGAGCGACATACACAGATGACAGGGGGAGTGAAGGAAGAAAGAAAACAGCCAAGAGCACTTAAGAACAAGATGTGACCTGAAGCAACTCAACAGAAATGAACTATGATCTCCTCCTAAAAAGGATGCAGTCACCAGACTCAGACACACGGCAAGTCCACAGTCCAGAATGGGAACAGTGCCAAGCAAAGGGGAATAATAAAGTCAACTTTAATACATTACAATTTTCCACCAGAAAATGAAGAAACCATTGGCTTGATCTCTCTCTCCCTCCCCACCAATCCCACTTTCAGACTTCTGCAGAAAGTTTAGCCTGTGTGCCCAGGAGGTGATGAAATCCCTAATACTGAATGGCATATGGGGAATTCAGAGGATTGCAAAACAGGATGCTTCATGGAAGAAATACAGTCTCAATAAGCAAAAGGTTCAAGTATGGTACATCTCACAATGATGTAAGGGTTTGATTATGCACCTCATTTAAAGCCCAGCTTAGTGTGTTTAATGCTAGTAGAACTAATAGGCAGCACCTGCTGCAATGAAAACAATTTCCGTCCCTCAACTCCAGCAGAAGTGTTTATCTTACGAATTAGAAAATGTTTCTCTAATGTCTGAACAAGACTCCAGAGACATGAACATATGCTCAGAATTGACATTTCTGCACATTAGATAGCCTATGAAAATGAGAATTTTAAAAAAACCTGGTCTGGTCAAATAGATCCTCCAGTAAAGCCATTAAATACAAATTACAGTGAGGTCCGATTAATGTATTCATTTCTCTTTCCTTGTCGCCTTAGCTATTCTTTGCTGTTTTTCAGTAGAACAGCAATAAAGCTCATTGGGCAAAATTCTGAGATCCATACTCAGAATTTACACAGCCTTCACTCAGACAAAGTTACTATTGACTTCAGTGGGAACTTTGCCCAGGTAAGGGCTTTAAGAGTTGGTCCCTTGATTTTAGTTACTAATTTTTTTAATTAAAGGTTAAACAGACTTGTTGACAGCACAAGTTATTTTCTTATGTAAGCAGTGATAGGGAGGGTGTCAGATATACAAGATAAAACAAGGCAAAGTCAAGGTATAGGTCATCGGTAAAGGATTCCTGGAGTACATACTGAACCAGCTCCTGAGTTCTTACCTCGTCCTTCCTCAGGCAAAACTTTCATTAAAATCAGTTATGTTTTGTCTGAATAAGGACAGAGTAAAACCTGAGTAAGGACCTCAAGGCTGAAACCCTGATTATACGGGACTAGCTATTCAGCCCATACCAAGCTGTATCTTTACATCTCTTGCTTGATAAATCAGTGATCATTATAAGGTTCCTTAGGTAGGGCACTCATTGCCTTTCACTAAAACCATAAGGGACACAGATAGCAGCCTGATCAACAAGGCTGAATGTGAAAATTTAGAGAATGCAGCAGAGTGATGAAATATTGTTCATTTTGAATATGCGGGGATTGAGTTTGTTAAAATAATGCATTTGATGGGCAGTACAGACCTGTCCGATAAGAACAGGCAACTGAAGGAGTAATTAGAATAAGCTATTCAAGTTTGTAAGTGGTTTACAGAGTCTTTAAATACTGGTTGTACAGTGTACTGTCAAGTTGAATGGTTCAGTCATGCTTCCAGCTGTAGCTTACACACAGCCTTGAGCATTAGAATCAATTTGTTTTTGAGAACATCAGACAGGACAGGTGAGGTTTTCCCCCATATTTTCTGAACAATGCTATAGGATTTTTTTTTTTTTTTACTATCCAGATGCTCAGCCACCAGAAAGCTGGGATTACAATTTTAACCAATAAGACATTAACCTGAAGTCTGATGTGATTTTTCAACTTGCACATCTGATCAGAGATGAAAATGCTCCCAATTCAGCTACAGCAGAATGGCACATTATTGATTTGGGGATCAGCCTGTATTTTCTAAGTCAACTTCTTGGCAAAATCTGTTGTTGTAATATGAAATTACACTTCAAGAGACGCATGGTAGCTCCCTCTTAAAAAGCAGCATATATATGGAACTCATCCATCTCAAAGCTCTGAAGATTCCTTTTAGCCTGGCCTATATTACAATTCAGACACCTAACATGCAATAGATCATCAACTCCACAACAGTCAATGGTATCCAAGACTTTTTACATAAGTGTGCTGTGTCCTACACATTAGACAAATGTAGGATTTGATCCAACTTCCTCTGAAGCCAGTGGAAAACCTCCAACTGACTTCAATGAGAGATGGATTGGGCCACAGGGATTCGGCTACATTTACTGTTAATCATATATAGATTATCGGCCAATTAGAGGAACAATCTTCCATATGAAGTCAATGTTTATCTGTTCAAGGCTTTGGAATAGGCCCACAAAATATAGACTGCATCCTTTCTTCCTTAACCATCCTTTTCTTCTTGCACAGATAACTTAAAAGGACATTGTCAAGGTTAGTAGGCCTTAAATCTGATGTATTTTTGTCTCCTATTCACAAAAATCCATATTCTTTTAAAATGTTTTTCCCCTTAAAGAAATGCTTCAGTGTTTTTAAAACAAACAAACAAACCCCGTCAGTAGTTCAGCACCCACAAGCACCCCTCCACTAACAAGCCACAGACCAGCTCTATTCATGGTACAAATAGTGTATAATGTCAGCAAACGGTCCAGCATATCTAATGCAGGAGTGTCTATTCAGAATGAACATTTAGCATGGCTCATTTCACTTGCAGAGCAAAAGTTGGTTCTGGACTGATCTTCTTGAGGAATATTCGCAATAACAGCATAATCTTCCAGCCTCCATTATATGCATAACATAAACCCATCGCAAAAAATCTGAGTTATTGACAAACCCAGTTCAAAATTAAAAAAATAAACAAAGTTCTATATGCACAAGTGTCTGAGCTTCCAGTTTAAAATAAAAATGGAAAGCAGAAAGATAATGAGAGAGAGAGAGAGATGAGGAAGACTTGTAGCACATTAGAGACTAACCAGTTTATTTCAGCATAAGCTTTCGTGGGCTATAGCCCACGTCATTGGACGGATAGAATGGAACAGAAGTAAGATGTATTTATATACACAGAAAGAAAAAAAAAGTTGTACATTAGCATACCAATTCTAATTCTGTTTAATTTGGATGGGCCATTATCAGCAGGTGAAAAAAATACCTTTTGAAATGGATCTCTGTCTGACAGGAGATACTATTGAAGGTAAATTAACTAGGGAAATGCAATCAATTAGTGTAATGAGAGAACCATTCACAAGTTCTATTTAGACCTTAGTTTATAGTGTCCAATTTGAAAATTAATTCCAGTTCCTCAGTTTCTCGTTGGAGTCTGTTTTGGAAGTTTTTCTGTTTTAAGACTGACACCTTCAAGTCTTTAATGGAATGGCCAGGAAGACTGAAGTGTTCTTCTACTGGTTTTTGAATGTTATGATTTCTGATGTCAGGTTTGTGTCCATTTATTCTTTTTCGTGAAGACTGGCCAGTTTGGCCAATGTACATAGCAGAGGGGCATTGCTGGCACATGATGGCATATATCAAATTGGTCGATGTGCAGGTGAGTGAGCCTGATGGTGTGGCTCATGTGATTAGGTCCTATGATGGTGTCAGTTGAATGGATATGAGGACAGAGTTGGCATTGGGTTTTGTTACAAGGATAGGTACCTGGGTTAGTGTTTTTGTTGTGTGGTGTGTGGCTGCTGGTGAGTATTTGTTTCAGGTTGGGGGGCTGTCTGTAAGCGAGGACTGGTCTGTCTCCCAAGATCTGTGAGTGTGGGATCATCTTTCAGGATAAGTTGTAGGTCTTTGATGATGCATTGGAGAGGCTTAAGGTGGAGGCTGAAGGTAACGGTAATGGTGTTCTGTTTTGGTCTTTGTTGGGCCTGTCCTGTAGTAGGTGGCTTCTGGGTACTCTTCTGGCTCTGTCAATCTGTCTTTTCACTTCCCCAGGTGGGTATTGTAGTTTTAAAATGCTTGGTAGAGATCTTGTAGGTGTTTGTCTATGTCTGAGGGATTGGAGCAGATGCGGTTGTATCTTAGAGCTTGGCTGTAGACAATGGATGGAAGCTGGAGGCATGTTGGTAAGTGTAGCAGTCAGTAGGTTTTCGGTATAGGGTGGTGTGTATGTGCCCATCATTTATTAGCACAGTTGTGTCTAGGAAATGGACCGCTTATGTGGATTGGTCCAGGCTGAGGGTGATGGTGGGATGGAAATTGTTGAAATCATGGTGGAATTCCTCAAGGGCTTCTTTTCCATGGGTCCAGATGATGAAGATGTCATCAATATACCACAAGTAGAGTAGGAGCATTAGGGAACAAGAGTTAAGGAAGCATTGTTCTAAGTCTGCCATAAAAATGTTGGCATACTGTGGGGCCATGTGGGTACCCATAGCAGTTCCGCTGACTTGAAGGTATATATTGTCTCCAAATGTGAAATAGTTGTGGGCGAGGACAAAGTCACAAAGTTCAACCACCAGGTTTGCCGTGACAGTGTCAGGGATACTGTTCTTGAAAGCTTGTAGTCCATCTTTGTGTAGAATGTTGGTGGAGGGGGCTTCTACATCCATAGTGGCCAGGAGGGTGTTTTCTGGAAGATCACCGATGGATTGTAGCTTCCTCAGGAAATCAGTGGTGTCTCGAAGATAGCTGGGAGTGCTGGTAGCGTAGGGCCTGAGGAGAGAGTCCACGTAGAATCCTGCTGTTAGTGTGCCAATGCATGAGACGATGGGGAGTATTACTGATTCCTGCTGCAGATTTGGGATGCTAAGGAATTAATGGATTTAATGACAGGAACCTGAAAATACACACACAGACACTAGCCCAAATGAAAGCTAGTTTTTCTCCAGACAGTAATAGGCAAATATAAAGTCAGGGCTTACATAGCAGAACAAAGCCTTCAACATGGTCCTGTTACAGAGGAAGGGTTCACCTGGGGCTAAGCAGGAAGAAGGAAAATAAACACACATGGAGCTTGATGCTAAGCCAAATAAACCAATAGAAAGACTCCAATTGACCCCAAAGAGCTTTGAATAAAGCCCCTCCCCCAGTTGTATTTTAGCTGAGGTGCAAACATACACTACAAACTCTGCCCAAGAGCGTGGAGACGACTCTCTGCAAAGTGGGGTGGGAAGGGATCAGTGACTTGTGCAGAGGTCTCTGCTCATAGAGAGGGGAAGGAAGCCCTTTGTCTTCCCAGGCTGGTTCCTTTTCCAGTCCCTCTGCAGACAGTCCTGTGGGGTTAGAATCGGTGCAGCTGGAGCAGCAGGCACATGGATTTGTTTCCCTCTTCCTGCTGTTCTCCTTCAGCAGCTGCATTGCAGAGTGATCCCCTTTGCAGCTGAGCTCTGGCTGGCCACTTCACTCCCCACTTCCTTCCCAGCAAGAAGCTCTGCTGAAAGAAAGTACCATTGTGTACAGTGCGGGGCAGTGGCACGTCCTCTTATTCTGCATTGACTGGATCCGAGGGGAGTGGTCTCAGTGAGGGGGAATGAGCTTCTCTCTGAAGCTCCCTCCTGGGTAGATGCTTGCTGTATTGCAGAGACCTCAACTTTCTAACTTGGGTAACTTGCTCTGCCAATACAGCCTATTTGAATTTGAGCTTGGGGAAGAGATTCTCAGATTCTGCTCTAGGAAAGCCTGAATCTGTCAGCCAGAGTTTTCATCTAACCCTCTAGAAAGGTGTGAAAGTGGCTTGGAGAAGGAGGGAGGGCAAGAACCACAGAATAGGTGAGAAACTAGTGATTAGCCATGAAGAGAAGGGGATTTTGGAGTCTAAGGCTACGTCTACACTAGCCACTGCACTGCTGTAAGATCTCCCTTGTAGCTCCTTTATACTAACAGGAGAGAGCTCGCCCATCAGCATAATTGGACTGCCCCCAATAAGCAGCAGTAGTGCAGTAGAGCATCTCCTGCTGACAAAGCACTGTCCACACCAGCGCTTTTGTCAGTGAAACTTAGCCCTGGTCTACACTATGAGTTTAGGTCGAATTTAGCAGCATTAGATCGATTTAACCCTACACCTGTCCACACGATGAAGCCATTTTTGTTGACTTAAAGGGCTCTTAAAGATCATTTCTGTACTTCTCCCCAACGAGGGGATTAGTGCGAAATTGACATCGCCGGGTTGAATTTAGGTTAGTGTGGATGAAATTTGACGGTATTAGCCTCTGGGAGCTATTCCAGAGTACTCCATTGTGACCACTCTGGACAGCACTCTCAACTCAGATGCACTGGCCAGGTAGACAGGAAAAGCCCTGGGAACTTTTGAATTTCATTTCCTGTTTGGCCAGCGTGGCGAGTTCATCAGCACAAGTGACCATACAGAGCCCACCATCACAGGAGACCATGCGGTCCCAGAACTGCAAAAGAGCTCCCATAGGAAATGGTCTCCTTTAATAAAGAAGAAATTGTGCGGGGGAGGTTTTACATCCAAATGATAATCAATATGGTTGTGAGTTAAAGTTTACAGGAGACTCTGGTTTACAAAAGGGGAAGGGGAATAAACAGCTACTGAAAATATAGTAAGAGAGCATGCGTCTCAGAGAGGGCCAAGTCCAGCAAATCAGCAGGCAGCCGGAGCATCTGCAGTTCTCCCTGGGGAACCCTCATCCACCAGTCATGGACTCACTCCATGGCCACTACTGCAGCACCAATGCTGCAGTAACTCCTGTAAATCTTGACCTCAGGCAACACTAGACAGGGAATCCACATAGGGTCTTTGGAGAGTTATGGCCCACAGTACATACTGGGTGCACATCCTGCCCCACCCCAAAAGAGCAGAACTGCATTGATTCTGCTGAATCTGGGGAACCCTACCCACACCTAGGAGTTTCCTCTGGAAGAAACTGCAGACAGGGTAAGAGTAGGGTGACCAGATGTCCCTATTTTATAGGCACAGTCCTATATTTGGTTGGTTTTATATATATATATGGGCTCTTGGGCTCTTATTACCCCCTTCCTGATTTTTCACACTTGCTATCTGGTCACCCTAAGTAAGTGTGCATGTGCATGCATATGTGCAAGAGAGACAGAGATAAATGGTCACACCAGATGCACTGATCCCAAGCAGCCTCATGTGCTAAACAGGAATGGGCTGAGTGGGCAGAGTCCAAAATTTGGATGGGAGGCCTCCAAGGAAGTACACCTGGATACTACTCACAGCCCAGTGTGGGGACATGCTATGCTGCTAGAGTGGTCAGGTCATAAAAGATATAAAATCAAAATCTTGACCACCGGTGGTCAGTAAAGATCCCATGACACTTTTGGTAAGCACAGAGATATCAACCAAGTACTCTGGGAAAATTCAAACACTGGTAGTTACGTTCTGCCTCCCTAACTCCAATGTCATTTGGAGACAGTGGACAGTTCCAAGCGGCCATGTTATTCTTCTCTTCCTGTGCTAAACTGTCATGCAATGTTACTTTTTGCTGCTCAGCAGCTTCTTTCCCCCCCGGAGGCTGACTGCCTTTTAATGGTGGGTGAAGTGATCACTAACCAACCTCCCCGGGTGGTTTGCACGTTGACCTGTGACATTAATGGGTGCAACTCCCATGCACATAAGCAGAGTCTGAACCAGCTCACACCAGGGCTGAGTTTGGTTGAAGGTTTCTGACGCACTCTGAGATCCTTTGATGAAAGATGCTAGCAAAGAGCAAAGAACTATTATTACTATTCAGCAGTCTGATCCTGTGGCCATCCAGAGGCCAGGTTGACTCCTAGTACACCTTACAACCGTTTCAGGTCTGTTTGAAGCTGCGCCCAGGTGCAACAACCCCCAAAAATGGGGTTTGGCAACTGGGGATAGCCAGGGTGCAAAGGTGCTGTGCCCAGCCTCCAGCACACTCCCAAAGCCCAGGGATGCAAGAGGACTGACACGGAGCCATCATACTGGCCATACACCATCTGGTGAGCCCCCCTTTATTCAGGTGGCTGAGCTGGGTTTCTGGTTGCTTTGTGCCACCGGGGGAAGATCTGGCCCATTATTTCTAGCTCTTCATTCAAGGGGCAGGTTGTTGGCTATTTTATATATAGTATCATGTGTATCATAAGAGGCTGGGAAATTTATCTGAATTGACCCTGTCAATTCTGCTGGGAATGCTGCTTTTCGTCTCATTGGTCAGCCTGAGTTAACACTTCCATGAACACTGTGGAGCTATCAGCAAAACTGCTAGAGAGAAAAAAGTATGAAGGCAGAAGTGGCACCAGGGAGATTTGGCTCAAGCCATGGAGCTCAAAATGAGCTACGCACTATCTGTCCAAACAGGCAGGGCCGGCGACAGGGGGGGTACTACGGGTACAGCTGTACCGGGCCCCCCGACTTTAGGGGGGCCCCGGTACACCGCTGTACCGGTTGTCGTCCCCCCTTGTCGCCGGACCTGGAGAGCGGGGAAGGGGCGGGGAGGCAGTGCGGCTCTCCCCCGGATGAGCGCGCCTGGCCCCGGTAGGAGCTGTGAGCCCGGCCGGCGGCGGCAGCGCAGTCCGGAGAGAGGAGGGCAGGGGAGGAGAGGGGGGGAGAAAGGGAGGCTCACGCTGCTCTGGCTCCCGCTGCCGCCAGCTGTCAGCTGTCAGCTGGCCGGGAGCGCCGGCTGGGCTGGGCTGGGGGGGGGGGCCCAGCCGCTGTCAGCTGGGCTGGGGGGGGGGGGCCCGGCTGGGCTGGGGGGGGGCGGCTGGGCTGGGGGGGGGCCCATCTGCTGGCGGCTGGGCTGGGAGGGGGCCTCGGCTGGGCTGGGGGGGGGCCCAAACTATCAGAGTAGGGGGCCCCCAAATTTCTGTCGCCAGCCCTGCAAACAGGATCTGGTTAGACACAAGAACTCTGAAGGGAAAAGGGAGAGAGAAGTTAAAAAGGCCTGGGACACAGGATGAGCCTACGGGCGTTGATGTACTCGTACCACACATTCCACCTCCGCGGTCAGCTCTGTCTAAACCACTTACCCAGCCTCCAGATTGTTCTTGTGGATTATCAAGAAACATGAACCCTGACAGAATATATACTGAAAGCTCAGCACACAATATTAAAACTAATAGCTATTATATCAATTACACTGTCTTTCTTCTTTATTCATTCTGTCAGTTATGATCATCTGACTATTAGCTACTTACACAGGATACCCTTACATCTTGCTCCGTCCCTGTCTGTCCTATCAGCTGCTGTCATGGTTTCAGGAGTCTATCTAAAAATAAAAAACCCAAATATGTCTGTACTTTGAAACAATATGTGTTACATAATAATACAATATGCACTAATTAATATAACATATGGCACCTGATGGTCTGTTGCTGAATATGGAACCATGATCAGTTGCATAAAAGAACAGTGTCAAAGTATTTTATTATATACACACACACTTTTATCATTTTTTATTTAGGTCAACTGTAGGGCCTGATCCTACAGGCCACATGTAGGAAAAAGTCCTATTTACTTCAAGATCAGTCACTTGATGGCACGTCACATCTTATAGGATTAGTACTATGCAGCGGATTTTATTCTGAATTTGCTTTTGCTACTCTCCATGCCTCTATTTTCTTATCAGAACAAAGGGGGAAATACTACTTATCTCAAAGCAGGGAAGGAGGGTCAGATTGCTTACATTGGTAAAGCACTTTGAAGAGAAGCGCTATAAATTCACAGGATTCATAAATTAAATCCTCATCCTGCACCAACCCCTAGAAGCTGAGTTTGCCACAGGGAGCAGTCCAAAGGGTTGGGAAAGAGACTCCTCATGCTTCAAAGTATGGAGCCACATAGTGACGGATGCTGCTGCCACAAGGCAACCCATGTCATTGTTTGGCTCTTATTTCATGGATGGCAATGTTTGGTGAAACTGCAAAGTGTTTGTTTGCCGAGTTTCAGACCAGCTCCTTCCCTGTCTTCCAGACCCCACTACACAGGAATTCCCCTCCTCCCAGAACTCTAAAGTGCTTAAAACCCACTAATTAAATGGCCTGTGAGGTGAGGAACCCATTATACAGATGGGAAAAACAAAGGCACAGTACAGTTAAGTGAGTAGGACAGTCAGTCTATGGCAGAGCAGGGGAAGGTACTCTCCAGGTTTGGTTAGAACAGTTGAATTTGAGGTTACTGTTCAGTGCTATTAACCAAATCATGTGACAAAGTTGGTCTTTTTGATCTTTGTTCCAAATGGCTATAAGATGCAGAAGATAGACCCAAGACCTTCAATGCCACTTACTCTTTGCATGTTTGGACCCTGGACAGAGCACAATGCAGAGAGGTCTTTGCACCACAGAGGGTGGGGCAGAGGTGCTTGTATTGCAAGCCACAGCCTGTTCATGGCTGGAGGGAGGAACTGAATTCCATTCAAACCCACTTTCCCTGCATAAAAATCTCATTATTTCAGAGGCGGCAGGGGAATGGATTTCCTCTTTGGAGAGTTCTCAAATGCAGCAACATCAGAATGTTCTCATCCCATTTTGGGGACAGATTTGTACTAATTTACATTTTAAAAACCCTGAAATTATAATTTCAGGAAGTGATAAACAACCATGTATGGTCCTGAGCCGACAAGACCAGTTGTAATCCAATCTCTACTTTCTGCTGACTAGCTGAACTCTCATGGTTTATATCATGTCAGTGGAACCCCTCAATACAATTATAGCCTTTTATTCAGCCCTGAACCACATATTATAATGAATATTAAACTAGTTAAAATTGTCCATTGGTCCTGCTGTAACATTAGATGAAGCCTTTAGCAATTACCTATCTCTTCAAAGAATGTGTTTTCATTGGCATTAAATCCCACTGAAAGCAAGCATGCACGTATGTTGATGTACTTTACATAAAGTACTCTGCCATGTGCTTGGATAATGTATAATCAGCGTTAACTAGCACTACCGCCACTTTAAACACATTGAAATAAAAGGTTACCACAATAGCTAAATGCCATCATGGCCAGATACCTCCAAATAAAAAAGGCATCACAATGAAATTAGGAAAATATATGGAAATGGATAAAGCAGAAAATGTCTATAAGTACAGCTGAGCTGCAAGCTACTATAACACTGGCACCAAACAATAATTTGGACTTGATTATCAAACACACACAGGTATAGTGGTAATTAACTTAAGCTGCAATGCTGCAACTGGATCAGCTGGGGCAGATCCCCTGCTTCCTCACTAAACCCCCATGAAGTCAATTGATCCAGTTGCAGAATCAGGGCCTTAGATTTTGATGGGTTTTTTTAAAATATAAAGGTCAGTTCTGCTGTTGGTAAATGCCCATTTTGCATTCAGAAAAAGCAAAAAAAATCCAGCAACGAGGCCTTAACTCCACAATGTTGCTCACCACATTCTGCTTTGGGTTTTGCAATATATTGTCTGCAATCCCTAACCATAACTGATAAGACTAAAGAGATTCCCCAATCCTAACTCCTAGTGCTTAACCAACCTATTTTATACTTATGTGTAATTTTATGCCTGGTTCTGGATTATTTTTTTTTAATTATTGATTTTGGTTAACAGTAAATTAATATTTGAACAGCAACACTGCTGAGCCATAAACTGTTGTATCTAGGTCATGGATGGACCTATACAAGTGTTCTCCTAGCAGATAGGGTGTGCTGCATGACAGAGCTACTGCCTGAACACAAAAAAGTAAGGAGAGAGGTGACTTTCACCATGAAACTGTGGCAAAGGCATGAGAGCAGTCACTGCTGAGGGCAAGAGCTGACCTGTCCTGCACTTAAAAATCCTTTCACAAAGGAGAGTTATATCAGTATAACTATACCTGTAAATTTCCCCATGTGGACAAGCACTTCAGCTCAAATTTTAAAATATATTTAGGTGTTGCTGTGCTATGCATTGCAATGTCTAACTGATTCTCCACCCCCCCCCCTTTATCTTCCCACACCTTAAGGTGCATAGGGCATCCAGTTTCTGCTATTTATTTCAGTTTTGTGTTGGTCTGCTCAGGCTCCTGAGTGTCATGTTGATGCATTTGGCTCTCGCTCTCTCTATTGTCCTGTGAAATGTTTCTCTAGGGCACCTTCTTTTTTTAAGACGGTGTCCACGTTGCCACTAAGATGAAAGTCATATGGGTGGCATCTTTAAAGCTTGTCCTAAATATGTCCACCATTTTACCACATTAAATGCTTTAGATTGTAAAGGGAGCAAACCAGTTTTTCATATTGCAAGACACTCTTTCCAAGGAGCTCTAAAGAGCTTTCACAGACATTTACTTTGCAAGGTGCTGATCATCAGTGTCTGTCGGAGACTGTCATGACTGATCCATAAAGGAAGACAGACGTGATGCCAGTATTAAAAAACTAGATTTGTGTCAGTGCCAATAGTGCTACTTTTTCAGTCTTTTCAATTTTATAAAACTTGTTTGCTGCTTTGGATATTCATTACTTAGCATGATCTCACCAACATTCCACATCTCATTCCCTAGATCGGTAAAATGACGGACTTCTTCTAGTGTCTTGCTGTCTACCTTGATGATAGCCACATATTTTGTCTTCCCCTTGTAGATGAACAAACCAACCTGTTCAGCTAGGTCTGCCAAAAGCTGGGTCTTTTCTTCCATTAAGAAATGGGTTAAAGTAAGCAGGACAATCTCCTCAGCAAAAATGAAGTCAGCCAATTGTGCTTTATCATTTGTCCATAAGTTTCCTTTTATTACAGAAGAGCAAAGGAAAAGAAGTTCTGAACATTCGCAGGCAGTTTTAAATAGACCAGGCCCGAGTAAAGTACAACAAATATGTGATGAAAACCTGCTACCAGAGCTTAATGTTATTTAGGAGATACTGCAATGGAAGAAGATAGGAAAGCCATCAGTAAACTCAAACATGGAAAAACAGCTGGAGATGATAACATTGCTTTAAGCATCTCTCCAGTAAGTGACAAAATGCCTAACAGTTTTAGGAGCCTGAATCTTATTTTAAAAGATATTTAGGCACTTATGAGTAAAAATCCCATTGACAGTGAATGGGATTTAGGCTCTAAGTCCTCTTTGAAAAGGACATTTAGGCTTCTAAATCTGTTAGGCACTGCAGCACTGCATGTGGCAACACCTAAATACCTTCAAAAATCAGAGCCTAAGTCATGATCTGCAGGTCTGACCTGGGCTTTTGGCAGCCCTAGCATGTTGGACAACAGCATGTGTTCTAGCCTGGATGCACGTTAGGACTGAAATGCATGGACAGGGTGCTACAGGGTCCACTCACCATTAGAGCGCCTCCTCCTGGCTGCTCTGTGAATTAACTCCTTCCAGGTCCAATGCCCCCTTCTGCCACTCATTCATATACCCACTGTCTCTCTCTCCATGGCTTGGTCTTCCAGTCAGATCACTATAGTCCTCTTCTTCCAGGGTAGCAAAGTCCCACTAAACGACTTTCCTAGACAGTCTTCTGTGCGGCTGCCTGGTCTGCGCCACTTCCCCAGTGGCTGGTAGGAGAATCCAGGCCTCTTCCCTACTCCAGGTTCCAGCACAGAGACCCTACAACCAGCAGCGACGGTATGCATTGTCCTAAAGCTTGCTACTGTTTCCCTGAGCCACTTGCTACTTCAACTCTATTAGGCTCTTTCAATACTCCCCTCAGGGACAGAACCCCAGGGCTTCTATTTCCCCCCTGGTTTCCTCCATCCTTTCTCTAGAGCTTACAAGTGATTGCAGGCTTCCACACTGCAGCCCACTGCATTCAGTTTCCTAGTTTTATACCAGCTCAGTCTGTTCCTGCCCAGCTGGGCTCCATCTTCTATTAGGGCTTGCATAGCCAGTCTGATTCTCCCCCAGGTGCAGCCTATAAGGTTAATTAACCCCTTCACAGCCATGCTAACCTTTCAGGTGAGGGGTGGAGTGAACACATCACACAAGGAGTCGAATCTCAAGCTTGAGGTTAGGTGTGATTAGGTATTCCTAGGAGTGGGGCCTACACATGTAATTTTTCTTAAAATGAATGCATAACTTTTTCAGAAACTGACAGGGCTGTCAGAGAAGGGCTAGGACCTTATTTCAGCCCACTTTGAGCCCTGTTTGCTTTTGAACATCATCTGAAAGTATCTCAAGTTCCAGCTAAAAGATGCTGCTTCCAAGTATCCTAATGTCTAGGTAAGACTGCTGGGTCCTTTGCAAGCTCTACTTTTCTTGCAGACACAGATACACACACAAATTCAGCTGTAGTGACTGCCATAAGCAGTGCTTATTCAATTATTCATTTCCTCTCTGCATCAGGCCAGTACTGATCAGTGGAGTACTCAGTTGAAACGATCCAAGTGAAAGGAAATTATTGTACCTTTGAGGGCCTCTTCACTGCAGGTAAAGAATCTTACAATTTGTGGGAGTGCCAGTTAGAGCCATGTATAATCTGACTAACCTGTGGCGGCATTAAAACACCTGATAGATCTCTTTTTAGATGGAGATTTTTGCTCCTACACACACCCCTTGACATGAGAAGTTCACTCTTTTTAACCAGCTGAATGTTTTGATTCATATAGATAGTAACAAGCAGATCAGAGATTGCCCAGGTCAATCCTTATAACAGGTTCCCCTGTGTATATTATTTATGATTATTTAAGAATCTGGATAACGTTTCATGCCTTACAAATCTTTTCCCCACTCTCTCGTTCAGAAATAACAGAGGAATCATTCCTAAGAAGTTTGTATTACTGCAGATATTGGGGAAGCTAGTATTTTGCCAGTTCTCTTAATGGATAAGAATTATATTGCTTGATATGTCTGAATCTGGACAACCACATTTGTTAATCTTATTGCCAGCAAAGTTCCCATGTTCCTTCAGCTAGAGCAGTAGTTACTGAAATCATGCCTGTTTATCATTATCTGTCCCATATTAGTTGTAATCATATCACATTTTTGTTTGTATCCACAAGTAATAAAAACCATGCATATCTTAACTTTGACTTTAAGATTAAAGTAAATGCACAACTGGCAAATTGCTTGGAATTATGGTTTCATGCCATCTGGTTTAGATATTCTGTAGTAAATTGTTGGCACTAAAATTGCCACTTTTTTTTTATTTGAACCAAAATGTTCTCAGAAACATGTGTTTTCTGTCCAGTTTGCATGTAATCAGTTTTATGAATCCCACAAAGGTTACAAGGATTTTAAAACTTAAATTACCTGAGCAGACAGGATAGTTCCAAGTATCTATTACACGGCTGACTAGTTAAGGCGTAAACACTGCTAGATGCAAACAAGTGTGGCTGATGCTTTGTTTTTTGGTGGTAAAGAGTTGTCTTTCTTGAAATACCTCCCCAGGTACAATGTGTACATTCCACTCCATTTTGCTTGCAAATTACATACCTCTCCTTTATGTCAAGTCCAATATAGCTACACCAGTTTTTCTTATTCCACATAAAAAGTAACCGATTACTTCAGTAAATACCTGTTTTAAAAATATCACAGAGTGGTTTCCTGCTGCTCTAAATACTAAAACTGTTCAGCAGGATTCCTGACCCTTGTAAATCTTTCAAACAGTTCATATTTTATCAACAAAGTGGGCATTTCTATAAACCCAGAATATAACTCCTCATTGAGACCATTTTTCAAATATTTGACCTTTATATGAAACAAGCAGAAAAAAAGACATTTGAGTAATGTTAAACATCATTAACTCTGCCCTTTCTTTCATTTCATTCATTTTATTTTCTATAGTTTATAGTCACCTTCTAATCACAGACCGTAAAACCTGGAAATATCAAAGACTCAAAAATAGTACATCAAAGTTAAGTGGGGGGCCAGAAACGTAAAATTATTTAAAAGAATTCTTAAAACCGCATGACAGCCTTGAATTTAGTAAGCCTAAAAGCTAATGTTGAACCCTGTTTCATTCACTGTAATTGACTGTATTTGCATCATCCCGGAACTATCTTGCAGAAATTAAATCCAGCCCCACCACACCACCCCTGGGTGAAGGTCTAACACTTTGGCTGATCTCCATGGCCAGCTTTAGACACGGCTCCAGCTCACGCTCTCACTGACCAATTCTCCTAGAAGTGCAGCTCTATGGTAGGTTCACACAGACATACCATTTGTAGTCAGCATCCTGTTTTAAGATCCAAGATGGAGTAACTGTGCACAGAAAAGGCAGCAGTAAATTCCACTATTTCACTTATTATCTCTGACTGAATCACAATCAGGCTATCAACTATAGGCTTAGGCTATCAATTATAGGTTACTTAGCTGTACACTGAAATCCATTTAGACACTGACAAATTCTCAGAATCCGTAACTCCTGCACACTCCTCCATTAGAGTACCCATCCTCCTTTCCAGTTAGAAATCTTATTCCATAGCATGCCTTATGCTTGGGATTGTCCCCTCTCTCCTGGTGCACCAAATGCTTCTTCTCTACATTCTTCAAGCCTGACCTTTATGGTAAGGCTTTTTATGGATACTGCACCACAGGAAAATCTCTGTGGCTTTGAAATTGCACCCATGTCTGTGCCTGTTTTAGACTCTGAGTTCTTTGGAGCATTGATCTTCTGGTCTCTAGCTTTGTACATCACTGATAATAATCCTGTGAACTCCTGCTTCCTTCAGAAAACCAAAAAGAGGTAGACTCTTGACTAATGACCCAACAATACTTGCAAAAGGTCACTTTGTTATTTAGTCATTTCACATTTTATTTAGAACATGAAACACTCTTAAAAGATAGAAACTGCATGTTTTGGCTAACAGATATAAAGGCATGTTTCCTAAAGAAAATAATAATGCAAAACTATTAAAACACGGTGCTTTCTGAAGAGTCATTTTTTAAACCAAAAGGGAATAATCTGCAAATGACAATAAAATGTCTCCAGGAACTATCTTGGACATCCCCATCCTGAAGTTAGATTCCTCCATGGGTTCAGAGCACCCAATGACGTCAATGGGGACAGCCCACATGAATCTGACAACAGGATCAGTGCCCTCAGGATAATTTAAATATTCTGAGTCTCCTGGGAACTAGCCACTAACAACTTGCTAGGACTGGTAGTTATTCTATAAAATTACCTGGCACGTGAACTGGCATTCAGTTATACTACCTGAGGGTGACTGTTATGCTACCCAAAATATTCCAAAATTGGTTTGTGTATCAGAAAGTGCATTTTTGTAATATTATTCATCTTTAAAATACAACCACAGATTTTTTAATTTTCTTAATGTAATATTGTCTGGGACTATGTCAATTAACCCCTTCCATGAAAAGACAAAAGAGTTACAATGAGAAATGTGTACTGAAAAAAATAGGGACACACCTTTTAACACCCGTGAAATCCATCACTCCAGTCAATCCTGTTGGAAGAAGTGAATGGAAAAATGATAAACATTTTTCTAAAAAATCATTAAATAGGAATTGCCTAAAGCTGAACGTTAGTTCATAAACAATATAATCAACTCTGATACAACAAAATAACTCACATTTGTATTTTGCTTTAGATTTTAAACAATCAACCTTTAAAAGTCACAATATTGTTGATATTAAGGAAATCACTGAAACAGCACAATGCATTACTAACAACTGTGTGTGTGCGTGTCAGTGTCACAGCAGGAAAAATTGTAAAAGCAAAGATAATTTGAGAAATTAAACATGAACATCTGACATATTGATGCAAAATCTATTTATGCATATCCAGATACCAGTAAGAACCTGCTCTCTGATACATAACCCGACTTTCCCACATACTAGTGCTCTGTAGAAAGAGAGCCAATCCTGTGAACACTTATGCAGGTTAACTTTACTCAACATGCGTAAGTATCTGCAGTATCATTCATCAGACCCTTGCTGACTATAACTCACTTTATAGTTGCTGGCACAGATCCACCACCTTCACAAAGCTGCTAATGTAAATCCAGACCCTGATTCTGCAAACACTTGCAGCCATGAACAACTTTACACATGTGAGTAAGCATATAGAATTCAGTGAGGTCAAAGGGACTTCCCAAATGCATAAGCATTTGCAGGTTTGAAGTTCCCTTTACACCTGAATACTGCAATCTGACAAAATCAGTGGGGATCCAGACAGGTTCAGAGGTCTGCCCATGCAGACCAAGTTGCAGAATCGGGGCCTTAACTATTCATATATACCAATCAGTCTGCAATAAACTGCTGGATTTTGTTTTAAGATTCATACTGTTCCAAAGTAGCCTATGAACTGGACTTTAGGTAGGTTAACTTCAGTGCATAAAGAGGTTTGAATTCCCAAAATCAAGTGGTGTATGAGTTAGGAGTAGTCAAAATAATAAAGATTATTTTTTGCAACTGTCAGAAAAGTAACTATACGCAGTGTTGTTGTAGTGAAGTCAGTCCCAGGATCTTCAAGAGACAAGGTGGTTGAGGTAATATCTTTTACTGGACCAAATTCTGGTGGAGAGCGAAAAGTTCTCTAGATACACAGAGCTTTTCCTCAGGTCTGAACTGAGACATTGGTTCAATAAAATATATTACCTCATGCCCCTCCTTGTCTCTCTAGGATCCTTAACTGTCCCTAGTACCTTGTAATTCCACAATAACTTGGCCAATTTGTTTCAAACTTTCTAATAGGGCTTGTCTACACACAAATTGTGTACTGCTTTAATTCTACCGCATACAACCTCTCTATCCATATAAAGGTGCTTACATCCGTAGGGGAAGGGGAATACCCCAGTAAGGCACCTTTATACTAAAGCCACAGGATTATACCATGTATATCTATTGGGGTAAACAAATAACTCGCACAACAGACATAGTTATAACAATGCAACACTGGTGTATAGATCAGACTAACACATGAACCTTCTGGCCTGAGACACAGCATGAGAATGTTGAGATTAAAAGGAGTTGGGAGGGAATGAAAACTGGGGCCTAGTCTACACTAAAAGTTAGGTCAAAGGAAGCCGCCTTAAGTCAACCTGTTAATGTATGTGTCTACACTACCGGGTTCTTTACACTGACCTAAATTGCCTCTAATGTTGACTTCTGTAATCCACCTCTGCAAGAGGCATAGCACTTAATTTGATTTTCATGGGTTGACTGCAAGACAGTGCAGAGGCAGTGTTGTGTAATTGGACTTAATTGGCCTCCAGGTGGTGTCCCACAATGCTCATCTGTGACCGCTCTGGAGATCATTCTCAACTCTGCTGCACCGCAGCCAGGTACACAGGAAACAGTCCCTGTCCTGCTAAAGCCCCGGGAATTTTGATTTGCTGTTTGATTGGCATTGGAAGCATGCTAGCTTGAACACAACTGATCACGGAGACTACATGCCCCCATGCACTCAAGCTTGGTTTGCACAGGAAATGGTGGATCTCATTACTGTGTGGGGAGAAGAATCGTGCAGGCAGAGCTCTGATTTAGCAGAAGAAATACTGACATCTATGGAAAGATCGCTTGTGGAATGGGGGAGAAGGGCTATATGAGGGACACAGAGCAGTGACGTGAAAATAAAAGAACTTCTTCAAGCGTACCAGAAGGCCAGGGAGGTGAACAGTCGTTCTGGTGCTGAACCTCACACATGCCAGTTCTACAACAAGCTGCAAGAGATTCTCAGAGTGATGCTACTAGCACCCCCACAAGCAACATGGACACCTCACAGTATGTGAGTCTAAGGACAACGAGGAAGACAATACAGTGGATGAGGAAGAGGAGGAGGAGAATGGGAGACATGCGAGCAACAGATCCATTCTCACTGAGAGCCAGGAAATACGTTTAACCCTGGAACCCGGTGAGTCGCAGGACATCATGGTGGCCAACCGTGATGCCGGGGAAGGCATCTCTGGTGAGTACACAGTTAAAATCAAGTCTAGTTAAACTTTAGTGGGCACACACATTTGGTGGTATTTCATGTTAAGTGTGAAGAAAAAAACAAGGTGTTGTGGTTCTCTGCTTACAAGAGGCTGCTCCAGCTGCACAGAGGGTGGCCCTCAGAAAAGACAGTTTATGTGGACTGGGCTAGCCAGGGAATCCTCCATGGATATTTCTAGGAAACTTTCAGGGAGGTACTCTGCAATCCTTTGCAGAAGGTTTCTTATTTCTTCCACCATGGTAGGACACTTTCCCATGCAACTCCTGAATTAATTCTGCTGCCATCATTGCGGTACACAGCATAGCAGCATAAGGACTGGGTTTCTACCCAGATGCTAAGTTGCAGCATCTCCTCCCTTTCTGCCTCTGTGACCCTAAGGAGACTGATATCACACAGGGTCAACTAGGGGAAATGGGGGAAGTTCTAATTAAAAGTGCTCATACCCAAAAAAAAAAAAAAAAAAAAAAAAGGACAAGTAGTCCCATCCCATCCCACACCCCCACATTCCAGATCACCAAATCACCCGGCCACTATTGTGCCTTTACTGTGCTTGCCATGGGTTGGCCACTACTTTAAAGTGGCTGATAGGAAACTGGGGCCCCACATGAGAGATTCCGTAAATTGGGAGTGAAAAGGTTCCCTGTCCCATTTGTAAACAGCTTCTTGTAGTGCTATGGGGAAGGGCCATTTTTCAACTAGCTACCCCTGCTCCCAACATGACCCTGGCATAAATGTCATTAAAAGTGCAGTCACCCATGACCCAGGAGGGTAGTCTACTCACCAGGGCTGGAGCAGCAATATGGCACAGTGAATGATTACAGATTCTGATTATGTAATGGCTTGCACCTAGTGTAATAAGGGTATTTTTTTAAAATAAAAACAGCCTTGCTATGGAAACATTTTATTCATGTACAATGACTCCTTTATTTTTTCCCATGACTGACAGCTGGAAATGTGTCCTTCAGCATGTCAGCAACACCTGAAAGCAGACTTTCGCTGATTAGAAAGAGAACACAGGAGGACATGTTCTCCGAGATAATGAACGCCTCCGGGACAGCTGAGACAAAGCTGAGAGTGTAGAGGATTTCACTGTCCAAGAAGTTAGTCATGGACACAGAGAGCAGGTAGGGTGACCATACTGCAAGTGTGAAAAATCAGGACGGGGGTGAGCGGTAATAGGAATCTATATAAGAAAAAGACCCCAAAATCGGGACTATCCCTATAAAATCAGGACATACGGTCACCCTAAGAGCAGGAATGCTTCCAATAAGCAAGATGGTGTGGCACAGGATGAGATGCTTCGGATTATGAGGGACCAAGCAGACATGTTGAGGCATCCGTTTGAACTGCAGGAACAGAAACAGGAGGGTAGAGTCTCTCTGCAGACCCTGGTGGACAGCCAGCCAGCATCGCTTGGCTCAGAATCACCCTACCCCATGTGTTCCATGAGGTGTGGGCGAAAAGTCCATTATCCCTTTCACTTAACTCAGAGGGAGGGTAGAAGGAACAGAAGGTGCCCATTCACAGACTTTTGATGGTCTGGAATGTGGTGTTATGTTACACAGCTGAAAATGTTCTCCCATTCCAACTTTACAACCCCTTTTCCCCAAGGTTACCTTTTTTCAGTTCTCCCTCTTTACTTATGTTTCTTAAATAAAGTAAATGGATTTGAGAAATAAATGTTCTTTTTTGAGTAGGAGCACTGGGCTTGTGCGGAGGGTTGGTGTGACAGGTTCTGTCACAGAGACCCCCCGTTGGGACTGTCACCTATTGTGCTGAGACTACCTCAGAGCCCACTTTCTCTGCCAGTTTGGGCCTTCAGAACCCTGCCTTGTTGAGCCAGATACACTAATCCGCTGCAACATAGACACAGGGTCTGACCCACGCTCTCAAAGCTTCAGACTTAACTGAAAATGGCTTAGCAAGTGCTCCTGTCTCTAGAACCCAGACACCCAGCTCCCAATGGGATCCAAACCCCAAATAAATCCATTTTACTCTGTATAAAGCTTATACTGGGTAAACTCATAAATTATCCACCCTCTATAACACTGATAGAGAGATATGGACAGCTGTTTGCTTCCCCAGGTATTAAATTACTTACTCTGGGTTAATTAATAAGAAAAAATGATTTTATTAAATATAAAAAGTAGGATTTAAATGGTTCCAAGTAATGGAGACAAAGACAAAATGGAGACGTTTCCAGGGTCTTTTGTATTCTCTCTCTTGTGGGTGGAAACCCCTTTGTTCTTCTGTGCAAAATCACAGCAACGAGATGGAGTTTGTAGCTACCTGGGCAAGTCACATGTCCATTAATGATTCAGCTTTGGCAGGCTGATGTCATTGTTTACATGTTAGTTTGAACGTTCCCAAGAAAGCTCAGATGTGGATTGGCATCTCCCAAAGTCCATTGTCAGTGAAATGTTTCTTGATTGGGCACTTACTCAGAATAGTCCTTTCTCAAGAATCTGACCAAATGCTTCACCAATGCTACTTTGAATTAAACACATTGAGATACAACTACATAGCCAATATTCATAAGATCAAATACAAAAATGATACACACATACAGACAGCATAATTATAATCAGCAAATTACAACCTTTCCATAGACATCTTCCATTGTACAAGATTAGGTGAAACTATAGGACCTTGGTTGCAACAATGATCTATACAGTCACAGCTTGTATGTCAATAACTTCACAGTTGACTTTACAGGGAGAGTGATACAAGCCAGGTGAAGGTTTGGGAAAGCACAATGCAGGCAATCAGCTCACATTACTGGGACTTATTATTGAAATGGCTTTTTGAAGCCTCACAGATACGCAGCGCCCCTCGCTGTGGTCTTCTTATTGCCCTGATGTCTGACTGCTCAAAATTGGCTGCCATGCGATCTGTCTCAACTGCCCACCCTTGCATTACATTTTTCCCTTTTTCTCAGATATTATGGAGCACACAGCAGGCAGCTGTAACCATGGGGATGTTCTCTTCACTAAGGTCCAACTTTGTTAGTAAACTTCTCCAGCGCCCTTTTAAATGACCAAAGGCACATTCAGCCACCATTGTGCGCTTGCAGTTGAACCATTCCTTACTGCTGTCCAGAGGGCCAGTCTATGTCTTCATGAGCCATGGGAGCAAGAGGTAGGCTGGGTCCCCCAGGGTAGCTATAGACATCTCAACGTCGTCAATTTTCACTTTGTGGTCTGGAAAGAAAGTCCTGGATTGTGGCTTTTTGAACAGACTTGAGTTCCTAAAGATGCGCGGGTCATGAACCTTTCCTGACCATCCTACGTTGATGTCGGTGAAACACCCCTGTGATCCACCAGCGCTTGCAAAACCATTGAAAAGTATCCCTTTCGGTTTATGTACTCTTTGGGAAGGTGGTCTGGTGCCAAGATAGGGATAAGAGTGCCATCTATCACCCCACCGCAGTTAGGGAACCCCCATTGCAGCAAAACCATCCACTATGTCCTGCACATTTCCCAGACTCACTAGTCTTCATAGTAGCAGTTGACTAATGGCCCTGCACACTTGGAGCACAGCAGCTCCCACAGTTGATTTAACTACTCAAAATTGATTCCTCACTGACTGGTAACTGTCTGGCATGGTAAACTTCCAAACAGCAATTTGCCACTCACTTCACTGTCAGAGCAACTCTCATTTTTGTGTTGCTGAACTGCAGGGCAGGGGAAAGCTCTGCACAAAGTTCCTGTAAGGCGGTTTTCCACATTCGGAAGTACTGCAGCCACATCTCGTCACTCCAACAAAATGATGGGGGTCCCACCAGTCAGTGCTTAACAGGACCAGAAATGGCGCTCAACAGAGTGCAGCTGCTCTGTGACTGCCAGAAGCAACTGTGAATTGTTTTTTTCAACGGCTTGCAGCAAGGCTGCTTGCAGGACATCGCTATGTTCCACATGGCAGACCCTACTTCAGCTCTGGAAATCCTGCAGAGGAAGGTGTGAGGTGTTTGAGATGCTCAGAGCAAGAATGCACAATTGAGCAGGCTCCATGCTTCTGGGTTTATGGCCTACGCGTGGCGGTTTTAAGGGGAAAAACCATTGGGTTGTTTGCCATTGATATGAGGGAGGGCATAGAGTGCACCATGGGATGCCAATGCAATGTCTCCGCTGCAACTATAGAATCATCATAGAATCTCAGGGTTGAGATCATCTCTAGTCCAACCCCCTGCTCAAAGCAAGACGGATCCCTATTTTTGCCCCATATCCCTAAATGGCCCCCTCGAGAACTGAACTCACAAGCCCGGGTTTAGCAGGCAAATGCTCAAACCACTGAGCTATTCCTTCCTGCCCGCCCTCTCCCCCCCAACTATGTTCTGTATGTTCTGGTCCCATAAGGCATTGCACAAACTTCCCAACACACAGGGCGGCAAGTTACACTTTGAGACATCTACACACGATACACTGTTTTATGCATTGATGCAGGCACTGCTAGTGAGGCTTAGGTTACACTACAGGATTATAGCGCATTTGGTTATAGCGCGTCCCATATAGCGCAATAGGTATTGCGCTAGAGCGTGTGCACACTAAGACCTTGCAGCGCTAAAGCATGGACACATTTGTGGCGCTTCTGGCGGCACTGAGAGTAGCGCAATAGGGCAGGTATCCCACAGAGCACCTCTTCCCAATCTGGCACAGTGCCTTGTGGGAAGGAGGGCATCACTTGCGGCCATTCTGCATCCAGTTCCAACTCTCCGTGATGCTTTGTGTCATATCCCAGCAATCCCTGTGTTTCCGGCCACCTCAGGCGCCATCTCTCAATGGTTTCAGCAGGCACGCGCGCTCAGTCGTCCGTTTTCCTGTGCCGTAATGGATCACGAACTGCTGCGGAGCATGCTGGCGAGTGTTGCCAGCACAACTCTCTGCACAGCGGAGTTAATTCTTGAAAGGGAACGTGACAGTAGTGATGAGTCTGGAGAGGAAGACGAGATAGAGCCGAGGAACAAATTGGACACTAAACTGCTCATTGGTTTAATGGACATGCTCACGACCGTGGAACATCGCTTCTGGGCACGGGAAACGAGCACTGACTGGTGGGATCGCATCGTCTTGCAAGTGTGGGACGATGAGCAGTGGCTGCAAAACTTTCGCATGAGAAAAGCCACTTTCATGGGGCTGTGTGCTGAACTCGCCCCCGCCCTGCAGCGCCAGGACACCAGACTGAGAGCTGCCATCCCGGTGGAGAAGCGGGTGGCTATAGCACTCTGGAAGCTGGCCACCCCAGAGAGCTACCGATTGGTGGCCAACCACTTTGGGGTGGGGAATTCGACCGTTGGAGTCGTGTTGATGGAAGTGTGCAAGGCCATTAATCGCCTCCTGCTACGAAAAATCGTGATTCTTGGTGACGTGAGTGACATTGTGGCTGGCTTTGAGCAGATGGGGTTCCCTAACTGTGGAGGGGCGATCGATGGGACCCATATACCTATTCTGGTCCCCGACCACCTAGCTGACCAGTACATTAACTGAAAGGGGTACTTCTCCATGGTTCTTCATGCACTTATGGATTACCGTGGGCGGTTCACTGACATTAATGCAGGCTGGTCGGGAAAGGTGCATGACACATGCATCTTCTGCAACACCGGCCTGTTCAGGAAGCTGCAAGAAGGCACTTTTTTCCCAGACCAGAGGATCCCTGTGGGGGAAGTGGAAATGCCCATTGTGATTCTTGGCGACCCCGCTTACCCTCTAATGCCCTGGCTCATGAAACCCTACACGGGGTGCCTGGACAACAGCCAGGAAAGGTTCAACTACAGGCTGAGCCGCTGTCGAATGACTGTGGAGTGTGCCTTTGGGCGTCTTAAAGGCTGCTGGAGATGCCTTTATGGCAAGCTAGACTTGGCAGAGGGAAGTATATCCGCGGTTATTTCCGCGTGCTGTACCCTACATAATCTCTGTGAGCGGAAGGGCGAAGCCTTCACTATGGCATGGACCTCGGAGGTTCAACAACTGGAGGCCACGTATGCACAGCCAGAGAGCAGGGCTATTAGAGGGGCCCAGCGCGAGGGTACAAGGATCAGGGAAGCCTTGAGGGAGCATTTTCTGGCTGAAAGCGAGTTCTAATGGGAATTGCAGAGGGAGGGAGGGAGGGAGCAGTCTGTTAATAGGATAAGGCGTTTGCTTTTCTGTACCTATTACACACATTTCTGCACCAAAAACAGAAACCCATTTATTAAAAAGAATTCATTTATTGAACAGCTTTCTCATAATCTGAAATAAAAGTTGAAAAACATTAAAGTAGGTGAGGGAGGTAGGGGTGTGAAATTGGGTTGAGGGAGGAAGGGGTGTGAAATTGGGTTGAAGGAGGTAGGGTGTGAAATTGGGTTGAAGGAGGTAGGGTGTGAAATTGGGTTGAGGGAGGTAGGGTGTGAAATTGGGTTGAGGGAGGTAGGGGTGTGAAATTGGGATTGGAAAGGGGTCAGTCAGATATTGGCGTATGTCCTGGACTCATAACCTCCAATGCCCTCTGAATTGCAGTACTCCCCCAACCCACTTTGCGGAGGGCGATTATGGTTGTTAGTAGGGGTTGGGTGCAGTGGATAAGGGTGCTGGATCTGTGGGTTGGTCGGTGAAGGGAAGGGGGTGGGAGGCAGCTGTGGCTGGTAATAACCAGGCAGCAGTTGATACTGGCCTGAAGGGGACAGAGGGCCAGAAGGGGAAGGGTTTAGGGGCAACTGACAATGGGGGTGGCAAGCAGGGGGCTGCTGCTCCTGAACGGCAGTGATCCGCTGCATAGTCTCTATTTGCAGCTCTAATATTCTAAGCAGCTTGTCAGCGCGCTTATCAGCATGCTGTTCGCGAGCTATCTCTCTCTGCTTCATTTGTTCCTCCCTCCGTTGGTCCCGACGCCTCATCTCCTCCTCCCTCCAGTCGCTGTCAGCGCGGTTGTCCATTGATGCCTGTTCCAGAACTTGCTTCAGAAGCTCCTCTGTGCTCTTCCTCGGTCTGCTTCGAATCTTACTTAGTTTTTGAGCCACAGATAAAGCTGGTGAGCATGTCAAGGGCAAAGCTGGGGAAAGTTACAATTTCCACAGTTAAAACACAAGATCCCATTGTTTGCAACAGACAGTATTGGGGAGTCCCACGCATTCCTTGAATCTCTGTGCAGTTTCCCTGTCCAAATAAGCCATATCACACACAGAGGTACCCACGGATACCCGGGCATGGTGAGTTGTGGGGACAAGCACTGTTTCCCTGCCTTTCTATACTATTGTTTTGGGGGAGCGGCGGGCCTTAGTGGGAACTGCAGTCTGATAAGCATTCTCCCAACATTCTGTGTAGGTTTTCATCCTGGAAGATATCTCTCTGTTGCGGGTGATGGAGCAAGACAGGGCGGGGATTTTAAGGAGATGTGGCTTCCGCCCAGGGCCATACGCGTCTTGCATCTGTGCAGCGATGATGCCCCCACCGCTCTTAGAAGAGTGGCGTGGACTGGTGACCGTGGCCAGGACAGCGAACACGCTGGGGCTACCGTGAAACCTCCGCAGGCACATTGCAAGAGCTCTTACTGAGACCTTTGCAGAAATCACTGATGATTACCGCGAGGTGATAGAGTACATCAATGCACTACTCCACATGTAGCCAAGCGTGCAAGCATTCCTTTCCTTTCCACCCTCCCCAAAGCTGTCTGCCCTCCCAATAGAAAAGTTTCTGTACCTGCGCAAACCATTGCTGCAGCCCCAGGACCTGCAGCCGCCAAACGCTGTGGCTCGCTCTGGCTGCACTCTGGGCTTGAGAACAGTTCCTGGCTACATGTCTCCAGTGACTCCTCCGTGCCCTGGCTCGCACCTGCCTCCTCCTCCTCGCAGTCCTGCTGCGAATCGCCATCCTGCTCCTCTCCATGATCCTCTACCCTCCCCCCCCCTTCAGTGGTGGGCTGGGAAGAAGTGTCCTGGGTGGTCGCTGGAGTGCACGTTGGATCACCAGCCAGGATCGCATCCAGAGCCCTGTAGAACTTGCAAAACACAGGAGCTGCCCCAGAGCGGCTGTTTGCATCGCGGGCTTTGCGATATGCAATCCTAAGCTCCTTTACTTTTGCCCGGCACTGCAGAGTGTCACGCTCATGCCCTCTGTCCCTCATGGCCCGTGATATCAGGGCATACGTATCGTAATTCCTGCGGCTAGACCGCAGCTGAGACTGGACAGCCACTTCCCCCCAACAACTGATGAGGTCCAGCAACTGATGATCGGACCACGCTGGAGATCGCTTATTGCGAGGAGGCATGGCACGTGGAGTCATGGTTCAAGCAAAATGGTTACCTGAGGAGCACTCCACGCCTGGCTGTAGCAAACAGGAAGGGGATTTTCAAATTTCCCTGGGAATGTAAAGGGCGGGTCTGACGTGTGGTCACCTGAGGACGCGACAGAAGAGTTTGAAACTGATGCCCAGAGTGGCTCGAAGGGGAATTATGGGCCAGGCTGGAGGAGGCTGGAGGCTCATTAACGCACAATGGGTGTTCACATTCGCACCGTTGCGCTGTAGCGGTAGCGCAAAAGCCCCTGTTACCCTCGGAAAGGTGGTTTACCAGTAGCGCTTTAAACAGACTTATTGCGCAAAATGTGCCTTGCAAGTGTGTATGGTTAGAGAGTTATAGCGCTCCTGGAGGCTTTTTAGCGCTATAAAGCACCAGCGTAACCAAGCCCTGAGGGCGCACTCCATTGAAACAATGAGCATGGTATGGCCCCGCACAATTGACTTAATGAATTCAGCAGCTCCAGGTCAAATGAGATAAAGTCGACTTTAATTCCCTAGTGTAGACAAGCCCCCACGGGGTCTCAGCCTTAACCAGGGAGCCATAGTTTGGTGTCACCTCCTTCCAGGGCATGGAGGTAAATGGATTTCCTCAAGTGCATTTGGACAGCTGTGGGGAAAAGAAAGGGTCGCTGCAGCAGCTGGAGAAATTCCTCACTGTGCACCCCAGCCGCAGCCCCTTCCTCCCAGCCCTGGGGTAGCAGAAGCGGGCCAGCCAAGCGGTGCCTGCGCCTCCTCCCCCAGCCACATGGCAGCAGCAGGCAGGGGGGCTCTCCCCGCCGCTCGCGCGCCTCTGGGAGTGCCGGGGAGAAGAGCGGCACGTGGCCTGCGCTGTCTGATGAAACATCTGCCGTGTATTACCGCAGCTCGGGAGGAGGGGGTAGAGCCCCGCGCCCCCTCCCCCCGCATCACCTGCCGGAGGCTTCCCCCAGCCCCCCAGACAAGCCGGGCGGAGAGACGTGCCGCGGGCTGCGCAAGAGGGACGTTTGAAAGGCTGCTCCGCCCTCGCGCTCCTTGTGCACCCCAGTCTCGGAGGGCGTTGGGGGGGGGGGGCGCAAGGAGTGCGGGATCGGGCCCCGGGTACGAGCTCAATGCATAAGAAGCCGAGTTGATGCAACTCCAGTGAGCGCCCCCCAGGGATGACTTTGGCCCAATATATCTCTGCACAGATGCAAAATAAAATACCGGGGGGGGGGGGGGCGCCTAAGAACACGTATTTCACCGCTACCTACTGCACGGTCTGAATCTTCTCTATCAGCTCTCGCCACTGAAGTGCCTAGTCAGTCCCACGGGAAGAAAAGATCCAAGTGACTCCGCGGTGCAAGCGCGAGGGGGTGGGAGGGGGGCGGGTTCCACCCCATTGCAGACCAGCCATTCCAAGTGAGGATTCAGGAAAGCCAGCCAAGCAAAGCGAGACCGGCAAAGGGAAGCGTGGTGGTGGTGGTGGGTAGAGTGGGAAAGGTGGCAACGTGTGTTTGAAGGAGATTAAAGTTGCATTCCGGTCCCCAGCCCAGAAGCTGTGCGGGTGATCAGCTCCTTTCGGTGACTAGAGGATCGCTGGGGCTTCCTTCGCCTCTTTACAAAGCAACCCAGGGGAAGATCACAAACACCCAGATTGGTTTGCACTCCACACCCCCTCCCCGGGAGCCACGCGCAGGGTAGGAATCCTCCCTGCCCGTCTCACCCGGCGCTCAAGCTAAGGTCTGTTGTGCACAACCACGGGAGCTAGCCGTGCAGGGAGCCAGGCTGTAAGGAAGAGGCGGGGGAGGGGAGAGTTTTGTTATTTGGCAAAGATGACGTCGTCCCCCCCCCCTCATTCCAGCGTCTCACGTGGAACCCCCCTGCCCCCTCTTCCTGGCTGGCTCCCCCCCCTCCAAATTCTAATCATCCTTACAGAGTGTAACTTCTCCCGCTCCCTTGTCAAGCAACGTGCTTTAAATGTTCAAAGCCTTTCTGACTACAAAAGGAAAGAACAGATGGGGGGGGGGGGAGACCCCTCTTTTCTCAGGCTCCTAGGGCTGCTTCATAGCTTGCAATGACTGAGATTTTCCTTCCGAGAAGCACGATTGTAACTGGGTTGCTGCCTGTCCCTGTGTTTAAATTCGCCTGGTTGCTCGTGATCATTATCGTGCAGCTTGCAACCTGCTGATGCAAGTTTCCTCACATTTTGTTCTACGGCGTGTAGTAGTTTAGACCGAGCGCCGCCCACTATGCGTGTTGTCACAGGGGCACAGGGCTCCGATTGGTCGGGCCGGTGGACAACACCTGCTCGACTCCTTCATTCAAGTGACACCAGAGCTTCCAGGGATATTTGAGGCACCATCCTTTCCCTTTCTGGTCACTCTTAGCACTTGCACCAGCCTTGATCACATGCTATCCAGCGAGCAGATTACAAGGCGTGCCGTAGCCTCCGTTTATACACGCTGTGAAAAGGAACAGAGGTGGGAAACCCACAAAGGTCTCCAGTGTGGGATTGCAACCAGGACCATGTGCGCAGAGCGGCTTAGTAAATTAGTGACCCTGGCGTTGGTATTTGCAAGCTTTGATCCGGTTTGGGGCACAGAAGTCACCCACCCGCCGGAAGGTCCCCAAGAGAGAGCCCCTCAACAAAAAGGGCGGCTGTCTTTGCAAAATACAGGTATGTGATCTAAAAAGGGGAGGCGGATGCTTGCAGCGGCAGGGCTAATTAAACTCAAATGCAAGAGAAATGCATGTTAAATATTGTTCAGGGAGGAAGGAGTTGTGGTGAAATAGCGGCGTCTTTCTGTTGTATTTACAGAGTATTGGATACCTAGACGTCCATCGTGACATTTATTTTTTGCGTGTGCCTGTCAAGCATAAATCCTGAGGAAATAAGTGTTCACTCCTATAGACCTTTACAGCGCCAGCTAGCCAAGCACGTGCTGTCCTTTGAATCGCAGAGACAAGTAGCTCATTGCATTTAATCTCTGCTAAACAATGATGAAATCCTTGTAGATCTCAATGTAGCCGCAACTGGAAAGTTATTCCACGTGTGCCATTAATTTTCCCCTGACAGTCCTAAATGGTGAAGACGCGATTTGCGTTTAAGACTGTAGTTACTTGTGGCACCGAAGCAGAAACGTGCCATGGCCGTCTTTGCACGTTGCAAGTCAGTCCACTTCAATCCTTTAATTTTAAATAATCCAATCGTTCTGGAGGCAAACAAGAAACTCCAGCAGGTCAAACGCGGGCGATTTCTAAGCCAGGAGATGCTGTTGGAGCAGAGGTTTACATTTCGTCTGAAAGAGGTTTCTCTGGGCTAAGTATACAGTTAAAATATGGGGGGGGGGGGGGGGAGGGACGTGACTGAAAATTACTAGAGCTGCTGCCTGCTTCTCTTGCGCAGAGAACCAAGTAATGATGCAATTGGCCATGGGGTTTCTCTCCTCATCCCTCCTCGTATATTATGTGCCTAGTAGAAAGAACCGAGGCGTGCACTTTACTGGATCTTTTCCCAGGCATGGAAAGAGCGCGAGGGAGCTGTACACTTTTCTCTTTCTCTCTTACTTTTTTTTTTAACTGTCTCCATGCTGCACGCCTCGTTTAAACACACACACGAGCGGGAATGCACGAATGCCCATTAGGGACTGCCACATGTGAATCACGGCACTGTGCAATTCTCAGCGAACTGGGAGCCAGGACATGTGATCCGAAAACCGTCTGCATCCAAATGCCAACAGAAGCACTACAGCTGGGCTTCCAGACCCAAAAAAACCACGATGCAGTTATACAACGCTTGACAAAGAGACCCCTTTTCGTTTTGTGTGCCTCTGTATGTGCAGCTTTCCACGTGGGAATAACACAATGCCAGGTCACACTGAATAACTGATTTCCAAATCTTCCTCCCCTCCCCCGGTTTTGTAACTGCAAAGCTCCATGTGGCTTTTCCTGCCCCCCCCCCTTTTTGCTCCCCCTCCACATCTCCTACTCCTTTTTCCCTGAACAAAAACTCCTATGACCTTGGTTGTGTCGTTATTATACGGTATTTGCACATACTAATTTTCTTTTTGTGATATATTAAGAGCCATTACAGTGTCTCCTAATTCAACACTTTACACCAACAGTTTGTTCTCCTCTTTGTCCTAAGTGAATTAAAATCAAAACGAAAGTTGCTGTAAGGGATTTCAGATGGCAACATGTCAAGGGGGAAGGCTGCAGATGTTTGAAAAGCATGCTGTGGTTTAGAGAGGGATTAGGCTAGATCCCAAAACTGAGCTTTAATTAAAGGTGCCACTGGTAAATGAGTACAACAAATTCTTAGCGTCCTCAGTTCTGCTCTAAAAGCTGCCCCTATTTGACTTTATCCAACCACCTTCCTTTTGGCACTTTTTTTTTTTTAAGGAAGGGCAAGGAGCTGCCTTATTAAGATTTTGATTTGAAGGTGTCTGTCAAACATCTGAAGTAAAACATTTGCTTCAATATTGTATAAAGTTTAGAAGGAAAAAATAACAGATTCAGTATGCATGTTGCTGAAAGATCTATTTGACTGTTGCATTCAAATAATCTGAATTTTTGGATAGTAATGAGGCCGGCAGGGAGCGGATTCCTGCAGCAAGAGACCCTGTCCCCTATTGAAAATTAGTTGGAGTTTTGCCATTGACTTCAAAGACAGCAGGATTGAGGCTCCCAATGGTCATCAAATTGTGGTGTGACAGTCACCAGACACTAATTCAGAGTACTAGACATAACAAATTCTAGCCTGATCCTGCAGTTCTTACTCAGGCAAAATTCCCATTCACGTTAATGAGGGACTTTGCGAGAGTAAGAATTGTAGATCAGGCCCATCATATGCTCCGAAAGAATGAAACAACATTGGATCTTTTCACGTGACTATGACTAGGATGTAAGTGGAGTGAATTTGGCATTTACTTTTTGGATCAAAATGCATTCAAATGTTGGCCTAATTTCTGCAAAAAGTGGATGTGCGGTGGGTACAGGAACTGTTGTCTCACGTGCTTTTTCTTTTTAACTGGTGATCTTAGCAAAACAACTCTTCTCTTCCCCCCCCCCCCCACTCCCTTCATGAATATTTGTACAAATTAACCATAATCATGGTCATTTTAGCTGAAATCCAGCACTGCCTGGTTAATGCTGGTGACGTGGGATGTGGAGTGTTTGAATGCTTTGAAAACAACTCTTGTGAGATCCGAGGCTTACATGAGATCTGCATGACGTTCCTACACAACGCTGGAAAATTTGATGCCCAGGTAAACCCTCCCTCCCCCAAAAAAGGTTGAAATGCCCAGACGTATGTTTAGAAGGCGCTATATTTAATTTAATTTTTTTAATGCATCTTTAAAATAAGGCTTTAATTAAGGACCAAATCTGCTCTTCCACATGCCCAACTCCCATTTCCTTTATTGAGAATTGGATGCATGCAACCAAGGGCTTGATTCTTTCTGCTCCCATTGAATTCAATGGAAAAAACTTCCATTGACTAGAATGGTGCTGCATGAACAGAATAACGTATGCATTGTGTTTAAGTTGTTTTATGCTACAGTCATTCTGTTTCCTACCAAGCTGTACCTCCACCCAAGAATTTTTTCCTCGAGGACCTGTGATAACAAAAATGGAATCGGGATGATGCCATGAATGGATCTCTCAGTCCTCACTCAGACAAAACTTCTGCTGCATTCATTAAGGACTGTGGGATTGATCCCATTGACACGAATGGGCATTCTGCCAATAGGATGAAATATTGTAAGTTCTTCGAGGCACAGACAATATTGTGTATGCACAGTTTTATTAAGTGACATGCATATATAATGCTAAAAATATCTCTACCTGTAAACTGAAATATCACACTTTAGCACTCCCTATGTAAATTTCATCAAATTAATTCAAGTGGGCTGATGGACACACTTTTCCAAACCATCTAAATGATTTAGGAGCCCAAGTCCCATTTTCAAAAGTCACTTAGGCATGTTTGAAAACTTTATCCAATGTGAGCTTGTTAAATTATTGTCTAGAACTACACACAACTAGCACAGGCATCTCCAAAAGCTGCTGTATTCAAATCGTCCTTTGGCTCAAACACTGACAATAAAATAAATTCTTTAGGCAGTGTGCGGTATTAAGTTTGTCTCCTTCATTTTCTCCCCAGACCATTTAGGCATCACTGAAGCATCCTGTTACTATGTCTTGTAAACCTACTCTCCCATTTCAGTGTGGAGAGAAGAGAACATGATGACGGACCAGGGGCATTTGGCTTGACGTGTGCAGTTTACAGCATAACTCTACTGAAGTCACCCAGCTGTAGCCTAATGGCCCTTGATACAGCATAGTAGAAAGCAGAGCTGTCTTGCAAATCCAGCTGTTCTATTTAGTTGGGCCAAGGGACCAGACCTAGCAGAAAAACAAATTCCCCGGTGCTGGAGATTTTAGGCTGAGATTTGCAAAGATGCATAAAGGATCTGGATATCCATCAAAATTGATGGGAACTACGTGTCCAGATCCTCTGGGCATCTTTGAAATTTCAGCCTTAGTTTCCAGGCAGCTACCAGAGAATGATAATTAGAGATTATTTTATTTTATACCTTATATATTATCAAAAAGCAAAACGCTTATGGAAGTAAAACCACGGGAAAACCAAACACATATGAAATGATTGCCTGAAAGCCAGCAAATAATTGCTCCATTGGACATGTTCATATCTTTAAAGAGAACAGGGGCTATTTTACATCCAGGTTGTTTCTATTGCAATGCAAAGACATTGGGATCCGTGGGAACAAATTGTCCTCTAAAATATACATGTGTAATTCCCATTTACTTTAATTTCTTTTCTTTTACTGGCCTTATCACCACAGTATCTGTGCAAGTTCCAGAATCTTGTCTGACATGACGGGCATTTGTCACATGATTCTCTTTTCCTTATCCCCCTTTGACTCTCCAATAGCAAAAATGTAAGACTGGGTTTTTTAAAACATTTCTTCTATGTGTAGAGTAGATAAAGTCTACAGTGCATTGTGTGTTTGTTACTAAAAGCAAGGTCAAAGAAGTGGAATGGAAGGTGATGATGTTTGACACAGTACTTTGATCAGTGGGGAGCATGTGTATCTTGCTTGCAGATCTGTATGAATCTGGTGTAACAATTGATCTAGTAGAGTTACATGGGTGTAAATATGGAATCAGTGACAGCAAAAATTGCCTCATTGATCACCCATCAGCTAGGATAACCTGAGGCTAATAAAAAATGGGGCAACACCGGATCACTATCACCCAGCTGTCACTCAACAAGGAGAAGAAAAGCTTAGCATAGTTGTCAGTTGTGACATACATACACAGTAGGACTGGCTATAGTATCTAATGGTGGAAAGAGGAAAGGATAGTGATGGTGGATGGGCATGCCTTGAATATTCCTCTGTACCTCTGTAAAACAATATGAGGTAAGCATGGAAGATAGCTATGGATATCCCCTAAATAGCGTTTATTGTCTTTAATATATATAGAGAGAGATATTCATTTGCTTGTGAAGGCTTCAGATTGAAATGTCTTTCCTCTAGCAGACACAAACATCAAGATGTTATTGTGGGTGGCTTATGAGAGTGGGCTGGTAGCATTGATTTGGGGACTTTTTTGTTGTGAGAATGGGAGAGGGAAGCGGTAAACACTGAAGCCAGGGGTTTCCTTAAGGGAGAGGACAGGGCATGCTTCTATAAGAACTATGTGAACTTTGCAAATTGATAGGGAAAGACAATTTTGGTGTGACTGACTGTGAATATCCCCTTTGTGGCCCTGGAGATTCAAAACACATTCAGTCACTCAGTGATGTAAGCCCAATGTAGTCCATGGTGACAGACCAGGAATTAATTTAGCCCATTAAGTTGGGCACTCTATTGTTTAGAAACAAAGCCTCTTCTTTCTCTCCTAGACCAACAAGGACCAGGGCTGTGGTAGAGGCAGGGCACTCAGTGCTGGGAGGAGGCAATGAAAGCATCATATAACCATGGAGAAAACCAGATACAACCAACCTAGGAACAGCATCCAGCCCTTCTAGAAGGACAGGACAACCTGACATGGCCTTTAGGAGCAAAGAAATAAAACAGGAGATGTTAACAAATAGCCCTAGCAGTCTAATAACCCTTGACACTGTCATGTGGAGAAATGGCTAGTTGAGCATAAATCACCTGATGTGCTAACGAACACAAATACAGAACTACTGTTTCTTATCTTCTCAGGGAAAATCCTTCATTAAAGATGCCCTCAAGTGTAAAGCTCATGCCCTGAGACACAAATTCAGCTGCATCAGTCGCAAGTGCCCTGCCATTAAAGACATGGTGTTCCAGTTACAGCGGGAATGCTACCTGAAACATGACCTCTGCTCTGCTGCAAAGGAGAACGTCCAAGTCATTGTGGATATGATTCACTTCAAAGACCTGCTGCAGCACGAGTAAGTATGAGTGTGCAAGGAGCCTGGTATTGTAGTGAAGGTGAGGGAAGAATTTCACCTAAAAAGACATTATCTACTGGGTTATTTATTCATTTTTCCCAGGACACTGGAAATCCTGAGTTCTTGAGCAAGTCACATAACTATTCTGCCTTGGTTTCCCATCTGTCAAAGGGGGATAACTCTTTCTTTTTGTAGAGGTGCTGCAAAGACTAGTTGACATTTTACCAAAGTGATGAGTATTCTCTTACACAGACATGACCATGGAAGGGGAACAAATGTGTTGAAGTTGGATCGTTGTTTTTTTTGTTTTTGTTTTTATTTTGTTTTTTTGTTATAACATTAGTATTTGTTTCCAGAAGTAACCACAATATGGCAAGCACTTTCCAAACAAAAAAGAAGGCTTAGTCCCTTCCCCAAAGATCTTGTATTCGAAAAGAGAAAACAAACTGATGGAAGAAAGAGGGAAAACATAGGGGAAGTTGTCAAGATGATATTTACACTAGGTAATCATAGTTTGATGCCTTAGTTCTGTTTTGTAAATAAATAGATTATCCCAGAGTATCTGCAGCTATTACTCTGTCATACTCCCCCCCCCCATCCAAAAAAACATAATCTTGTATGAAGATTAATTGCAGTCCATTTCTGATTTGCTTTATGAAATTTCCAAGTATTCATATTCCTAAAGCATCTTGTTGTTGCTGTTAGTCACAGAAACTAAGTAGACCTTCATGAAGAAAAGCTCCCATACTCCTAATCACAACCCCCATATGCTTGCCAAGGAAATGTGTAAAGACACAAATGCATACAAAATGGAACATGAGAGTCTAGATTTTCAGTAATTCCCCGCTTTTGGGAGTACAGTTTACACTTGCAATGAATAGCTGGTGTAAGTCTTAGTAATAAACACACCTAAACTACTAAATTGCAGGAACAAATCAGATACAACCTACTGTGGTTTGTGCCCATCCTTTGTTTGCTGGTGCAAAAATGAGAATACTTTTCTGCAAGTGGAAATTGCACCCAGAAACAGGGACGCTGGCAGAAAAATTATCACTGTCCATCTTCCTACCATACCCAATGATTTCTCATTCCTTATTGAATAACCAAACCCATAGACAATGACAGATAACACCCAGCTGTTCTATAGCACTCTTCATCAGAAGATCCCCAAGTGCTTTACCAAGCAGGGCAGTATCATGGTCCCCATTTTACAGGTTGGGAAACCTGAGGCACAGAGCAATGAAATGACCAGTTCAACTTTCAAAGTAACTGTTAGTGTTGCACTCTTAAAATCCCAGCCTAATTCCCTTAGGATCTGCTCAAAATCCCACGCTTAAACTCCAGGTTACGCTTAAGGAGAGTGGAGCTGTGACACAAATTTACTCCATCATTAATTACAGTTTAACAAAGTGAACATGGCCCCCTGAAAGCAACGTTCCTTCCATGAGCATAGACCTTCCTGAAGCTAGGATCAACAGCATGGCTTGTGTCCTGGTGGTCGTTTTTTTGCATTAGTGACAAAGAGTCCTGTGTTTTTTGCATTGCCATTTCTGGTATTTAGCCTCATGTTGGTAGGGGATAAGAGTGTTGTGGAGGCACCAGCATGCTGGGTTTCTTCTGGGACAGCGAGGGCAAGTGGTGTGTCACATTGCACACCAGTGCCGGCATTTCAGGAGCTGATTAACAGGCTGTAAATTGGCGGATACTTCTCATTTGCAAATTCAGCTCACACACTTTGGGATTGAACCGGGATCTACAATGGTTGGCTCATTACAGACATTGTTTCTCATCTCTCCATGTCCACACACCCCATTCAAATGCTAGACGAATAATCCACACTCCCTGATCGGAGATAACAAGCTGGCTCAGCTTAATTGGACTAACCTTTTCACCTCCCCCCTGGCTCTTACCTACTTTTCTATAACTGCCTGTTTGTGATCACTTCTACTGCCTGCATCCGACGAAGTGGGTATTAGCCCACGAAAGCTCATGCTTCAAAACTTTATAGTTAGTCTTTAAGGTGCCACAGGACTTTGTTAACTCTGCTATTCCAGACTAACACGGCTACCACCCTGATTCTTGTCTACAAGTAAAACTTTTTAGCTCTGAAAATCAGGCCCTGCCTATCCCAAGTTGGGCTCTCAAAATAGAGACCCCCAAAATCAGGACAAGTTTTGAAAATTTTGGACTTAGGGACTTGCCCAGAGGCAATCAGCAAGTGGGTGTCAAAGTTGGGAACAAACCCAGATCTTTTGACTCTGTGTTTTGCACAGGTCACTGGGACACAGCTGTCCTGTAGGCAGGATAGCAAGTGGGACAAGGAGAGTGTGAAGTAAAGGGACGGGGAAGAGGCACTCCTCAGAGCTCTTGCAGGCTAGGAACACCTGTAAAGGGCACAACTAACAAGAGCTTCTAATTGTACCAGGAAAACTTTGCCACCATTTTTCAGGTGATTTTATAGAGCCAAAGTCCAATTTTTTTAATGGATATCAGTAAAATTCTCACTGGCTCGTTTGACAGGCATATTAAAAATAGTGTCCTGTCCCTTCACAATTCCTGTTTCAGATAAAAGACAAAACTTTAGACCAGGAAACATTATTGACGCTCATTCTCACCATCTCCTCCTGTACTATTCCAAAATGAGCAGTCTTTTGCCATATTATTTTTACCATTTTCTCCATGTGTAAGTTAAACAGCACCTTGTGGGCAGTAAGGGCACCACTTGAGGAGCACGTGGGGGGAATGGAGGTTTGGATCTATTTTTTTTATTATTATTATTATTATTATAATGGTGAAAATGGTCAGAACAGTTGCACTTCCGGGACCTGTTATGCTCCAAATAACTAAAAAAATCCCAACACCTCCACCCGAGTCAAGAATCCAAAGATGGATTCTTTATTCCTTAAACTCCTCCTTCAAAGACATTAGTGATTCCATACAAACTTCAATTTAACAACAGAGTAAAATCTTGGTACTTTCATCCATTCTACTATCCTCATTTGCTAGCTCTCCTTATCCCTCCCGGTCCGTTTTGCCTGTTTCAAGAGGATAACTTTAGGTACAGGGCCCATCCGGCACCCAGCACTATGCACAACTGGTCTTCACCAAAGATGATATCAGCGCTACTCCATGTTCCAGATTCAATCCTCGTGGAAGTGGGCTGGGTACACCACTGAAATCAATGGCGCTGCCACTGCTTACGCCAAGACTGAATTGGGACCCTTGAAAATGCTAAAAGTTGCATTTCAAGTGGTTCCTTTGACTAGAGACTTTTAACTGAATCACCCTTCTGGGCTGTAACAGCGGAATTGTTGTCTGCTCTATTGGCACCTATTAGTGATACTGTCTTACTAGACGTGCTCCTACAATGTTCTACTTGCCCTCCCTGACACTCTGCTAAGTAAGCTGAGCATCATCCATTCACTGGCCATGTTGCGTCATGTGAATGCAACACCACAAGATGTGACTCAGTTTCAACATAGACAGTCTGTAGTTTTCCCACTTGGCGGATGGGTGCCAAGTGTGATCAGTATTCTGCCTGTGCTCTCAGACTAACCCATAGGCTTTGAGTCACTTGCTGTGGGGTGGCGATCATCTTGCCATCTGCCTCAGTTGGCTGGGAGTGAAGACAGTCTCATCCTTAGTGACCCCGTTAGCAAAGAAATGAAACCAAATAAGTCTGAATAAGACAATGCTTTCAAGGTGGACTTCAGGTCTCCTAGCTACATAGAATAAAATCAGTGGCCTATTGATCCCGCTTCCAGAGAGGCAGAAACTTGAAGCTTCAGATGAAGGCAAATGAAACTGATAAAACCCAGAGAAACCCCTTGCCCGTTGCGCAATGCCTTTCATGTGGGTGGGGAAATTCCTCCCTGACTGGGCAGGTGATCGGTATTGCCCTGAGGTGTGAGATTTGGTTACTGTTATGTACAATAATATGAGTAATTACTAGTGTTACAATTCAATGGCATGACTTTGCAAGTCAATTTTCTGTAATCAGCTAGATATTTTAGGAACTTGATGGGCCACATGGGAAGGGAATTGGCTAATTTTTAAGGTCACTTATCTCAAGCTGGTGTCTGAGAGAGAGGTGGGAGGAAGGAGACCGAAGTGTGTCCACACTGAAACATGCACAGTCACAGAGCATTAGGTCAGTGGCTGTTGTGCTGACAGGGCTTTAGAGAAAACATTATCTAAGTATTTATACCATGCTCACCACTGTAGTATCTAACGATTGAAACATCTCCTCAGCTCAGGACAGGTTTGCATATTTCCTTTTTATGTGAGTGGTGTGCCCAGTAGGCTTCCCTCTAAGTTATTAGCTGTCATGGACAGCTAAATAAAGAGGACAAACTGCTAAAATATACTCTGCGGAACAGTCTGGTCTGACTAGGGTGAGATGGGACCTAAATGCTTTCCCCATCTAATTTCTGTGACTTGTGGTGGTGAAACTCCCATTATCTCCTCACCCTTGGAGGCTCAGGTGTATACGTAGAAATTTCATTATTTTTCCTTTCTGCTTCCAGCCCTGGAGAGGGCCCAGAAACCTTGCCCCTTCCCTCCCTGAAAATATAAGCAGGGTGATGCTCTGATAAATCGCCATTAGGTCAGTTGGGATCCTGCCTTTTCAGCCCCCCGCATCCCATCTATTCTAAAGAGCTGAAATTTCTGCTTTCAGTCCCAGCTTTTGCTCTCCTACAGTCCCAAGGAGTAAAGGCTGAGTCCCATATTGGCTCCCATATGACAGTAACTTTTCTAAGTGAATAACATTTGTAGAGACCAGGTGTAGGACTGATTTAATATCTGTTGAAGTATCAGGAAGCAATATCCTACCCTGACAAGGTTTGGATTCAGTCATGTAATCGGTGTGTTCTGCTCTGAAATCACAATTTCACAATTAGCCTAAGGCTATGCCTACACTCCAAATTACTTCGGTATAACTTGCATTGTGGACAGCGCTATGTTGGTGGGAGAGCTTTTCCCACCAACATAGCTACAGCTTCTGCCACAGGCAGGAGTTAGTAATCCAGTGGGGGAGCTCTCCCCCATCAGCATAGTGTCTTCACCGGAAGCACTACAGCCATGCAGCTGCATCAGTGCTGCTGCAGTGTAGACACAGCCTGAGTAAATGCAGGACTGGAGACAGTCCATCTCTGGGACAATTGGTGACAATTCTGCCTGTGCTATGTATATATTTTTAGTTTCAACATAAAAATAAATCTTTGTGCTTGTGGCAGCCAAAAGCATCACCCCGCAAATCAATGCAACTCTGCAGCCCATATCAACGCAGGTGCCAGGGGGGATAGGAGGTAGAACGAGCAGTGGGTACAAAGTTCACCTTGACTCCTCAAAAGGGTGAGCTGTTCCCAAGCATGCAACTGACCAGACACCATATAATCAGCCACTTTTTTGTATTTAAATACATTACAACTTTTGACTTCACACAAGCAGCAGCCCGGGCCTCCTGACTCCTACCCCCTCGTTCTGTCTCCTAGACAATTCAACATTCTGCATCTGTTGCCGGTCATAACCCAGCTAGCCATGTCTCTGTGGAAACCATGCTTAATGCAGCTTCCAGGTGTGTGTGTTTGGGGGGGGGGGGGAGGTACATTATTGTTCACTTGGTGGAGATGCTGCCAAAGGACTCTCAGTTGTAGTAACATGTCGGATATAAAGCGTGGCTGCCAGATAAGGGTACTGCTTGCTGCATTTAAGTAAGTCTTCTATAGCATCTGACCACTAGCTGGCAAACACAGTCAGCCCCATGCAGATGCTCTGGAGTAAGCAAGAGGAGAATGAGGCACAGTGGCCGCACAACCACTTGCTGATGTGTATCCAACTTGCATCTTGCGACATGATTCTCTTTTAACTTCCCCTTCTGCTGTTTGATTTACCTCCAGGCCATATGTCGACCTGGTGAACATCCTGCTCACGTGCGGGGATGAAGTGAAAAAGGCGATCACCAGAAGCATTCAGACCCAGTGTGAACAGAACTGGGGAAGCCTCTGCTCCATCCTGAGCTTCTGCACCTCAGTCGTGCACAGCGACTCCACACTGGGTCCCGAGAGGAAGCCAGGTGAAGCCACCAAAGCCTCTACCAGCCGTGGGGACATACTAGTCCGCCCCGAGTCTGACCACAGGGAGAGCTCACGAGCTGCCAAAGGAGAGAGAGGTGGCAGGGCTCACTTGAACACCCACCCACGGGTTAAAGCTGGAGCTCACAGCCCCAAGGGGGCACACGGGATCATTGAGCGGGCAGAAGAACTGTCCGACTTCTCAGACATCCGAAGGTGAAAAGAGGAACCGACTCAACCCTCCCCCTCCACCAAAACTTCCTCCATTGAGTCCATCTTCTTAGCTATGGACATTCCAAAATCTTTACCATTCAGAGGGGTGATGTCAAGCACAGGGCATTGTGGGATATGTGGACTTCAGTGATAGTGTATAAATTAGTAGAGGGAAAGCAGTGGTTCTGGATTATTGATAGTCTCCAGAGAATTTGACGCTTACATAACCAGTGGGTGAGACAAAAAATTTAACCCAGCCCCCTCCCCCTTTTAAAAACAACAAAACAAGTGAATATTGTTTTCAATTTGCCTTTCTTTTGGTTGGGGAAAGAGCTCAGCCAAATTTTGTTTTGGCCATTCACAGCTCCACTATGCTAAAGGGGCAGTCTCCAAGCAGATGGCAGAATTTCAAGGTGATCTCTGCCCATGGCTGTGAATGTAGAGTTCAGAGTGGGTGGCTGTAACACTCTAATTCAATAAATGTCCAGTTTATTGCATGGGGAGATTTCTGTTTTGAGCTGTGTCATTTTCTCTTAAGTCCTGAGCCATTGTTCCTGTCTGGGTGACCTACCAGACGTAAATGCCCCTTGTATGTATTTTAACCACTGCTTAACTTTATTTTTATTTATCCAGTTACTCCAAGATGTCAATGGCCTAAGTAGCCAGCTTTGTGACCTGCTTAGCATCAGAATGAGCACATTTTCCACAGACCTCTAAAGTCCCCAGCCATGTCCTGTTTCAGAACCTGCAGCTGTGCTCACAGAGGAGCATTTGCTGCTGCAGCAGCCTCCCCACTTGTGAGCAACCCAAAATACTGGGCTTAAGCACAGGTGATGTGTCCTTAAGATTTGTGGGCTTGGGGAGTATTTTGGAGGCCTGTTGAAGATCTATCCATTCTATTGTCTTTGGAAGCAGCATTATGGAGTTTTCAGGGCTGTAGAGACTCAGTGTTCTAAATCTGGCCACAGGCCATTGTTTATTAAAGTGCCAAAAATGGGATCGTAAGAGATGGTTAACTTTTTTTTTTTTTTTTTTTTTTTAACTAGTACAGTGGGTAGTGACCTCCAAACCCTGCAAGGTGAGAGTGAAATGCAGAGGGATAAGATGGGTTTGGAGAGCTTAATCTTCCTGAGTGATTTAAAGTTAGGGTGAGATGTAGAGTGCATCCTTTCTTATCCCCATATGCAAATGTGACCCTCAAGTTGCACTGCTACAATTACATATCCTAAGTTGTTATTCTTAAAACATTGGTTATTGTATCCAGAGGCAGATGGGGTGGGAATTTTAGTAACCTCTGTTGGAGAAGGATGATCTTTCTTGCAAGACAGTATCACACCAAGGATCTGAGGAGGCCTGAAGTCAAATCACCAGTGGTGGGAAGGCAGTTTGGTACGGACTGAATTAGCACAGGGAACTGACCTACATCTTTGTCACTTGGTGGGAGTGGAGATTATTAGCACCACAGGGATTTAGTCATAACTCCCACTAAGTCAAATTCTGCTTCTGGATATGTGTATGCAGCTCCCGGTATCTTAAGTGGGAGATTTGTGCATATATCCCTTAGGAGAATCTTGGGCATTACTCTTAATAGAAGACATGTGGGTAAAAATCCTTGGTTGGGAGGGAGCAAAAAACAGCCATTAACCTGAAGATCTACACTGTTATGGAGCCATCAACCTGATCAAAAAAGACCCTGATCCTACTCCCACTGAAGTCTCTGACAAAACTCTCATCTGACCTCAAGGAATCTAGAATCAAGCCAAGAGCCCTTGAGGAGTGGGCAAGTTCCTTCCAGTACGTGGACAAGATGACGGATCCAATCCTGGCAATGGTGGCCCATGGCTCATACACACCGAGGGTGCAACTCAGAAGGACTGTAGTTCCCAAGCTAATGTCAGTGCACATACACCACTTCCAATGGTTTGCTTTGAAGGACACCCTCCCTACCCCCAAACAAAGTGTCTTGCTGCTGGTGGTGCAACAGGAATGTCTCTGATCTCCTCACAGTGATCTCCTCATGAGCATCCCACTGCCCCCTGATGACACATAGGCATAGTAAAGGACAAGCTGAAACCAAAAAGAGAACCGAACCATGACAGCACAAAAGGACTTGCTGCCAAGTTAATATTCTTGCCTAACTCTATTAAGGTCTCTCTCTCTGTCTTTCTTTCATGGCCTGATTCATCTATGAGAACCAAACATATAGAGAGATATATACACTCTTGAATGTCTTAGTCAACATATCACCTCAGCATGCATACAATTTACTTTTATTCATGCATTCTGCATGGGGAAAAGTATATATTCCTCCATTTTGTTAATTCAATGAAAACTTCTTTATTGTTTCTAGGGGGCAGGGGATTTTGTATATGGCATAACATTTTTTTCCTCTGTGTGAAGATTTTCTGTGTTCATCTACTGATTCCACATATGCTATTATTGTAAATATTTAACATTTCTATTTATTATAGTGTCTCCATTTAAAAACCAAACACTGCTGGCTATGGTAATTTAAACGTATGTCATGACCTGTGTTGTATATATTCATGCCACTAGTATGTTTTTGTTGTTGTTTAAAGCAACGTAAATATAATTTTATACAGTTCCATAATGTTATTGACAGCACAAATCATTTATTTATTGTTAAACCGTCTTTCATGTCTGACAAGTAAGGTGTGTTTACCTGAGAGTATGTTATCAAGACATCTACATAGCCTTAATTTTTTGTGAAATCAATTTTTTTTAAAAAAAATCTACTGTCCCCTTAGAGACCCTATGATACTTTGATCAACAATCCTCCCAAACCTGCTGCTTGCGAAGGAGGTTTAACTTAAAAAACAAGATCTGGATGTTTCTCTTAAGCTTTGCATTTGAAAAAAAACCACCAATAAGAGAAACGGGGAAAAGTAAAATGCCTACTGGAAAATATATAAATAACCCATTAACCCACAAAAACAAACACTGTCCTATCTTAAAAAATAAAGTTCTGAAACATAATAATTACAAAACTATCCTTAAATTCCAGTTCTCTGGGAGGAAAAACATACTAGTTCTATCTCATGTAGAATTTACAGTCAAATAAGCTTGTAAACATTGCATATGGATTTAGGCAACGCTCTGTATCTTTTCACACTGCTATTATTTTTCCTGAAACACTAATAAATGTTTTGAATAAGTCTTGCTGAGATTACTACTTTTATTTTTAAGTGCAGTTCTAGCTATGTTGGTAGAGGTAAAAAGCCACTTTGAAGCTGGGCTTTTAAACAACATAGATATTGTGACAGACCGCTCTCTCACCCCTCTCAGGAACACAGGCAGGAAACCCTTCTTTGTGTCAAACAGTGCTCTTTAATTAACAGTGCAGGACCCCACCACCTATATATACAGCTTTGTACAGTTCTTCAACTTACAGCTCTACAGACTCTATATAGTCCAGCTTACAGTTTACAACTCTAAATAGTTCTTAACTCACAGCTCTGACTAGCTCCAAACCGCCACCACTCTATACCATCCCCACCACACTGGGCTTGCCTCCTGGCAGGCCTTTTATCCCCCTGAGGAGGCTGCCAGGTGTCACTCATCAAGCCTGAGCCCAGGTGGCTGATTAGGCTTCCTGCAAGGGAGCTTTGCAGAGGGTTTTTCTCCCTCTTAAAGGGGCGGCAGGGCTGGCTCAGGCACTCCTGGCCAGCACCCTGCCACAATATGTTCAATGGGCGCTAGACCCTCAGGTATGCTTGAGCTGCACTCAACTTACCTGAGAAAGGGAGAGGGCAGTGATTTCCTGTTAGCCCTTTCCCCTACTCCTGAGGGCTACTTTGACCCTGGAGCTAGTTAGAACAGCCTCAGGGATGTTCTAGTTTGCACCAGCTGGAAGGATGCCCTAGGGCCATTTGCTCCAACCACCTCCCTCCTACTCCCTGAACACATCCTTTTGTCTGGGAACCGGTGAAGTCTGTATGCAACCTGGGAATTCCCTATGCAAGCAAGGGATTCTTCAGCTGGCTCTTTACGCCAGCTTTCTGGCCCCTTTGCACTGTCAGAGTGGGGCCAGGAGCTGGCTCCTTGTTTAGCTTTCTCTACTGCAAAAGAGTAAACAGCAGATCTTGACTCCATCATTGTATTATGTAAAGGGCCTGATTCTGGAGTCCTTAAACTAAGCTCCTGTTGATTTCAGTGGGCGTTTTGCCTAAGCAAGGGCTCCAGGGTTGTGTTAATTAGGTACATGTGTTACCACTGTATTGATAAGTCCTGCTCAGTCCTCGTGTTTTTTTTTTTTTAAACTGTTTGTTCATCTTGAAGGGTGAGAAGCAGATATGGAGATGCTTTGGTGCTCACAGATTCACCTTTCACTCTGAAGCCTTGGGATCAAATACTAGCTGCAGTCAAGTGAGTGGGTACATGAGGCTTGCTGGGTTTTACCCTAGTCCTCAGTAACTAGGATCACAAAACCATTCCACAATTTGACATCACTGGCACTTTTTGCTCAACAGAATTACCTGATGGATGAAGTTCAATAGCCCTGCAGGATGGATGGAGATTAGCATTTACATATGTTGCAAGAGTTGTACAGAGGAACCCAAGACTGGTGCTGCAGTCAGGATTGAGGTGCATTGGCAGAGCTGGGTAGTAGTGTGTAAGGAAGCTGCCTGCACGGTCTCCAGTCCATTCTCCTTAGTTCTTCACTTTTATGAGTGCTAAATTAACCCATGTATCTTAAATATGGGATGCATTGCTTAAAGATATGACAATTGACGAGGATTTGTATTCAGATGCAATCCCAACGTGAGTTGCTCTATTACAGTCATTTCAGCAACAATCTGAATGTGCCGTTGTAAATAATATTTTAGAAATCTGCTGGTCCCTGATAGGGTGACCAGGTGTCCCCATTTTATAGTGACAATCCCGATTTTTGGGGTCTTTTTCTTATACAGGCTCCTATTACCCCCCACCCCATCCCGATTTTTCACACTTGCTATCTGGTCACCCTAGTCCCTGAGCAAAGCAGAGCAGTTAAATCCCAGGATTTCAAGCAACCAAGCAAACCCCGGTTTGAATGGTCTCTACAGCGGAGATGTGGAATAAGGCTGGCGACTTGAACTGGAGGCCAGGCCTGGAAACTATTTTTTTTCCTCCTGCTGAGATTATTTATGGGGCAGGGGGTAGGGAAGGAGGAGAATTACAAAAGAGCAAACCCAGGCCCTAAGGCAGGGATTGTTTATGGCTGCTTGCATTCAAAGCACATTTTTAATGCTCCTTTAATGCGAGGTTTAAAAATAACTAATCCAATTTAAGACTTTGCATAAGATGGACTTCACAAGCTTAAATGTGAATCCATGACCTGTAATATTTCTTTAAGGTGCATTTCCACCTAGCAACAGCCTGCTCATAATCCTGCCGCCCATTATCTTTAACCACTGTACAAAGGGAAAGTGCATCTTGCCAGCAGTGCAGTGACAGCGTTCAGCAGGAAATGGCCCCATGCCAAGCTACAGTTTGCACCAGGAGGCTTACAGATAAGATGTAAAACCAAGATTCTGGCCACTGGTGATCATTAAAGATCTCACTGCGTTCATTGCAAGAGTTGGGTCTGAGTCGTGGCCAAAATCCAGCTCAGGTAATTACATTCTGCCAACTACCATTCTCCCTATAATTTCAGCTAGTAAAGTTCTGTCTCATGTCCTGAAGCAGAGTGCTGTGGAATTGCATTCCACTCCCGGCGTGGTTCCATGTCCGTGATTGGCGATATGATCCTGGCATTTCCTGAGGGGGTCCAGTCTTATAAAACACAGCAAAGACTGAGTAACGGGGGGGGCTGAGCTGACATAAAATGTACAGAGAGAGGTGAAAGTAAGCTGGTACACCCCAGTACGGCGTACTGGCAAGAGCTGGGCCGGTTACTGTACTGGGTGTACTGGCAAGAGCCGGGCCGGTTACTGTACTGGGCCGGTTTCCCCAGTCATTTAAAGGCCCCGGGCCCTTTAAATTGCCACCAGAGCCCCACTTCCAGAGCCCTGGGATAGCAGCAGCGGGGCTCCGGTGGTGATTTAAAGAGCCCGGGGCTCCCGGCTGCCTCTACTGCAGCGGAGCTCTGGGATGGCAGCAGCAGCTGGGAGCCCCTGTGGCTCTGTCAATGATTTCAAGGGCCCGAGGCTCCGCTGCAGTAGCTGGAGCTGGTGCCCCAGGACCTTTAAATCAGTTGTGGGGCTCCCAGCCACCGCTACTGCAGCCCCAGGCCCTTTAAAAATCAAGATGTACAGGGCCCAGGGATTTAAAGGCCCCGCCTCTTCCGGTTAAGGCCACACCTCTTTTGGTTGAGGCCCCCACCCCGTGCTCAGGACTAGGGCATACCAGTAAGTCCTTTAAGTTACTTCCTCCCCTGCACAGAGAGAAAGGGATTCAGATCTAAAATGAACTTCAGCGCAAGCTCACCAGGTAACTGACCTATGGTCATCTACTACTCTGAATGAGGGAGAGGGAGAAGTAGATTTAGCCACCTTCTTGCCTTCTACATTGGTTGTAGCACTTATAGATTTGCTCTGTATGCACCTTACTAGCTACACCCCAACACACTCACCTGCTACTCCCTTGAAGAGAGTCTGTGATGGCTTGCTGGGAGGTATGGACCATAACTGTGTGAGCTTCTTGCATCCGACTTTCTAATAAGGCTGGATTGTAGCTCCTGAAGCATCATGGGTGTCAGTCAAAATAAATAATTTAGTTCAGGAATTTCATCTGACTTTTCCAGTTAATAAACTGCCTAGGCAGATCATAAACTTCTCACTTATTAATTTGTGAATGTCTTCAGCAAATAGTTCTGGAAGTAACCTGCAGTTTGCAACTGAATAGACAACCAGAATTGATGCAACTCTAAATAGACATTACACCAGTCACACGATGTTGTTCCTTTTTTCTGACTGGAGGACGTACGTAACCCAACAACACCGTGCAAAATTATTAGTTCTATATTTGACTGGCAAATTTTCAACCCACGCTGTAGTGTTCAGCACATATTATGATTTTTACTATTTTTATTTATATTACACTACCACCTAGAGGTCCAAAAAAGATCACTGTCCCACTGTGCGAGGTGCTGTATAAACACATAGCAAGACCTTTCTCCAATGAATTTACAGTCTAAATAGACAAGACAGGTAAATAGGAAACCAAAATGAAGTGACTTGAACAAGGTCTCACAGCAGATCAGAGTCAATCCTAGAACCCAGCTCCTCTGACTGCTAGCCCAGTACTCAGTCCATTTCCAGGGACCATGTTGTCTAACCAACATTTGCATTGGTGAATATTGGAACTAAAAAAAAAAAGTAATAGGTTAGGAGTTTTCATGCAAGAAAAGCTCAAGTGCTCAAATAATTGCAGAAAACAAATACAGTTGAACTGAAATTTGTTTTGAATTCAACCAACCAGCCAATTTTCCCAGCAAATGGTTGGGAAAAGTTGTTTGTTCCCAGCAAATAGTTTCCATTGAATCTTCTCATCTTCTGCAGGTCTGGATTCAGCCTGTGCACTCTCTCTTTTCCTACTGCAGTTAGAAGGGACAAACACATCTTGGAGCTCAGGAGCATCCCTTCCAGGTATCTGCAATTGGCTGTAGCAGACGTGATTCAATGGCCACACAATAAAAAGACAATTGCTGTCAACCTGCCTCTGCTACAGTGCTGACAGTAGTCATTTAGTTGCGAACATATGCAGCAGTGGTAAACCAAAGGTTACAGAGAGTTTGTCCATTCCTGAATATTCCTGGTTAAGTATCTGACACAATGGTAAGAGACAATGCTCATTGCCTTTTACTTCTACCTCTACAGTTGTAACTATGGTATGAGTGAAATTAGAACAAACCCATTGTGAAGCCTGTGCTGCTATACAAGGGTAAGATATTGGGAAACCAGTGGGATTCTTGAAGTAGGTAATAAGGTTGAAAGTAGTTGTGGAACATTTCTATTGGATCATGTCTGATGTGTTGACCTCAATGGTCTTTTTAGGTTGAGAAGGAGTTAAAAATGGCTGGAAAACCATCTGCCAATGTTTATTGAAAGCAATCTCATGCCAGGTGCTACCAAAAATGAAAATTCCATTGAATTTCTGCTTCAAATTCCAACTTCCATCATGGCTTCCATTGTGCTTGCCAGTTAGAAATGAACTGGCTGGCGGGGACAAAGCCCATCACATCTTCAGCTTTCAAGCAATCACAGGGGACATAGGACCATGCAGAACTACTTGCAGGTCTAGTTATGGAATAATCTTGTGCGGCTGTTATGCATGCTCATCTGACCAATGGACAAGCTTCAATTACGGAGTACCTTTGGTAGCACTAAATGCCATCTTTCCCAGCATTAATGTCATTTGAAAACAAATATTTTGTTTGCATTTGAGGTGGGGGAAGAAGCATCTATACCTATGTTTCACAGCGAAACAACATTAAGGTCTTTAGGGCAGGAACTGTCTTTGTTGCTGTGCTTGTATAGCAAGTAGCTGAATTGGGTCCTGGTGCTACCACAATACAATTAATAATTATTATTATTAACCTTGAGTACTGCATGCTGTTCTGGCTGCCCCTACTCAAAAAAGATATAGGAGAACCGGAAAAAGTATAGAGAAGGCCAACAAAAATGATGAGGGGTATGGAACAGCTTCCATATGAGGAGAGATTAAAAAGACTAGAACTGTTCCGATTAGAAAAGAGATGACTTGGGGGGATATAATAAGGGTCTATAAAATCATGAATGGTGTGGAGAAACTGAATAAAGAAGTGTTATTTATCCCTTCACATAATACAAGAACCAGGGGTAACCCAATGAAATGAATAGGCAGGAGGTTTAAAACAAACACAAGGAAGTACTTCTTCACTGAATGCATGGTTAACCTGTGGAACTCATTGCCAGAGGATGCTGTGAAGGCCAAAAGAATAGCTGGATTCAAAAAAGAATTATATAAATTCATGGAGGACAGGGCTATCAATGGCCAGCATGATCAGGGATGCATCCCCATGCTCTGGGTGTCCCTAAATCTCCAACTACATGAAACTGGGACTGGATGACGGGGATGGATCACTTGATAACTGCCCTGTTCTGTTCATTCTCTCTGAAGCATCTGGCACCGATCACTGTTGGAAGACAGGATACTGGGCAGGATGGACCATTGGTCTGACCCAATATGGCTGTTCTGCTAATAGTTAACTATATACTTACAACTATTCTCTTCTGTACATTATTCCTAACATCCATGGCAGCATAAAATGCCATTTCCAAATCAAAACCTCCTGACTTCTTGATCAAGAATGTAAAACTGTGACTCAGGAGTTTAAAGACAAGGGAAATTATGGGGAGGATAGAATTCCTATCTCCTAGGAAGCTTCCAGCTGTTGCCTTGAATTATAACCTTTTCTTGCTTGTAAAACTGTGGTTTGGAGTTTATTTTTAAAAACAGAGGGAGCCTTACGAAAGTGTGCTCTGAAGGCCTCAGTGCAGAGGGGGCTATGTCTCTGACAGAGAATAACGTAGGGGAAAAAAAACTTGGTGTTCTTCCAGCACTGGAAAAATAGTGCCATAGGGCACTGCTGCTGTGGGAAGCATAAGGAGCTCTGCTGCAATAAAGCAATCGGTATCTGTGATAAGACAGGCTGCAAAGATCAGGGCTGTAACATGATTCTGTAGTATGGGTGAACCATTGGTCTACACAGCAAAGATCAAACAGTGTTAGAACATAGGCATGCACAGCGCATTTCATTAGGGTGTGCACCCAGGGAATTTTATTTATTTTAAAGGCTCCGCACTCTGCATTGAAAGCCACTTTTTTTTGAGAGAGAGACATTACGGTGTGCCTGGGCACATCCGGCACATCCTGTGCGCATGCCTATGTATTAGAGCAAACTCCCCTTGTGGTGTACACAGGCCCAGTGCAGCTCTAGCTGAGGTCAATGGAAAGAATAAGGAGTACAGTAAACCCTCGATTTAACGGACTTCGGATGCAACGGACAAAATTTCTGAGCAAGTCTGATGCATCCCAAATCCATTTCTCGCGGGCTGGCTGCCGGCTCCTGGCTGCCGCCCGAGTCCCGCCTGCGGGCGGGCGGGCTGGCTGCTGGGGCCCGCCTGCGGGCGGGCAGGCTGCCGGCTCCCGCCCGAGTCCCGCAAGCGGGCAGGCTGGCTGCCGGCTCCCACCCAGGTCCCACCTGCGGGCGGGCTGGCTGGCTGTTGGGTCCTTCCCGAGTCCCACCAGCGGGTCCTGGCTGCCGCCCGGGACCCAGCAGCCGGGACCCGGGCGGGCTGGCTGATGGCTCCCGGCTGCCGCCCGGGTCCCAGCAACGGGCGGGCTGCGGAGCTGCCGCCCCGACCCTGTGGCGGTTGGGCTGCTGCTCCGACAGCTCGTTTTTTTTTTTATTAAATAACGGACTTTTTGATTTAACGGACACCCCCTCGCCCGAATTAGTCCGTTAAATGGAGGTTTTACTGTATCATGCTAATGAAAGCACTGGAACCAAGATGATAAGATTCCCCATCTCTCAGATAATCTTCACATTGTATCTAAGAACATTTAAAGTGCTCCTCCCTGTCCCATGCTCAGGCTGAAGCACATTTGTCAGTCAGCCTCTCCCTCGGGATTCTGGCTCAGATTTCAAGGGCCCTGTCTCCTCAGGGTATAAATGCAGCAGCACAGTGCAAGGAGTGAGACTTCAAGAGAAGCTGCCAGGCAGTGGGAGGCTGGGAAAGGCCTGGAGGAACTCACATTCAGGAGTCCTGTGTTAAACTGATTGTCTGTTTGATGAGGTAAAAAAGAATAAGGCACACTCTGCAGTTTGTTAAATTGAAATGAAAACAAAAAATCAATAGAAAGACAAATGTAGTGGGGGCTGAAAGTTACTGCCATTAGGTTGCTTTAAAATATTATTATTTTATTTGTTTTATTTATTTATTGTGCTAGAGCCTAAAGACCTGCTATCTCAGGGCCCCATGGTAATAAGCACTCGAAAAACAGACAAGGAGAGAAGTTCCTGCTCTAAAGAGCTTACTATCACTGTCTGTAGGATAACTATACAGGCCAAGATTTTCTAAAGTGTGCATGTCACATTGCAGACACTTGAATGTATGTAAATCACTGGTGTGCACTGTGGTAGACCCAGGGCAGGCAGCTGCCAGAAGGACCTGTAATTAGAAGGGTTACTACAGGGGAATTGGGTCCAGCTGAGCAAGGCTGCCACAGCCAGGAGCAGGGCCAGCTGAGGCCAGTTAAGGAGGGTGCCAGAGCCCTTTAAAGAGACTCCTCCCCAGGGAGGAGTGTGGGAGTTTGAGGAGTGAGTTTGGAGGCAGTAGGAGTTAGAGGAGTGAATTTTGGTGAAAGCAGAGGAGTGTGCAGAGTGAGTTGGGGGAAGCAGGGACGGAGAGGCTGCTGGCAAGCAGGGGAAGAGAACAAAGGGTCCCTCCCAGGGGGAACCCAGCTTTCCTAGCCTGCAGGAGCCTGACCCTGAGAGGGAGAGACAGAGAGTGGGCTGCTAAGGAGCAGCGGAAAAACAGGGTCTGCTTCAGCCTGGTCAGGGCGCCAGTGCTGTGCCAGAACCCCAAAGGACTTGAGTCAGGGGAGCCGAGGAGCCACCTTGTCACAGCACATATAAACCCTCATTTTCATAGCCATTGTATAGATAGATGGGCATGCAAATCAAGGTTTGCACACACATCAGCTCACGGTTGTATCAGTGCAGAGCAATAAGTGACTCTGATGAATTTGGGCCCCTGGCTTTATATTTGAAGGGTCTTTGCAAACCCTTTGGGCCCAGATTTTCAGAAGTGTTCACTCAATTTCGGGGGCCCAGCTTTAGCCAATTGATTTTTTCAGAGCTGCTAAGTGCCATTATTGAAGCCAACAGGGGTGGAGGATGCTCAGCACCTCTGGAAATCAGACCCTGGATTCTAATAATGGGCAACCAGAAAAATGAAGCACCAAAATGTCAGGTCACTTTTGCAAATAGGGGCTTGGGTGTATAGGAAGGGATGCTTCATTCTGTGTGTTGGATTTGTGGCTCTCATTGCAAAATAACAAATGCATAAGAGCTAAGGGACAATTCCATCACACTTGTCTGACCTGATGGTCAAATCCTCTCTTGTGAAATTTCTAGCCAAATTTGTGCACACATGAAAGATAAGACAAGCATCCAAACATTGGGAGTTGATCAAACCAGGTTTCTTTTGAAGAGCCACCTATCTTTTCTTCTGTCTTTAATAAGGATTCAAAGCAGAGCTGACTAAGGAGAGGGTCAGATTTCCTGGCAGGATGACACAGGGATAGTGCAGAGAACAGCAGTGGCTGTGTTGAAAAGACTGGGCACTCCGATGTTGGACAAATCCCACATTCAGACAACGTGCATCCCTGAGTTGTAAAGGAAATGAGAGTATTTTTAGGCCTTCTCTGCTGACAGATTCAACTCCTGAGGACAGGAAAGTAGGTGAAACTAACACCATCCCTCAGAAAAAGGGGTCATGAGATGTGGCCAGCAATTAGAGACCAGCTGTTGCAGCTGAACATTACTTAAGGGGAAACAGAAAGCATGGAGTGAGCAGACACCTTAAAAGTATCATTTGGAGTGAGGCAACCAACAGCAGGGGGAGTCCTCGTTTGGTACTGTCTCCAGGAGCTGACCACCCACTTTAGTGAAAGATGCACGTGCGATTCTACTCTAAAAGTGACTATGTAAAAATCACAGCCTTTTGCTCAGCTGATCTACCGCTCGCATGTATTCAGAGTGAGTTATATTCACTCCATGAATGAAGTAGTTTTTACTACTATCAATCCCACAGAACCCACACACAAGTCCTGGGAGAGGGTGCTGGATTCCATTCTGTCACCGACGTCAGTCACAGAACTGAGTTTCAGCTGCAGAGTCACCAGTGTAATTGCACCGTCGTCAGATGATGCCCTCGGTGAAACCCCACTGAAGGGAATGCAATTGCACAGATGTCATGGAAGGCAGCACAATCTTTATTATGGTTGATGACGCATGAGCTCGGAAAACACAGCATGACTCTACGGTCTCAGGTTGAATTTACAAAGCTGGCAATTAGATAAAACACTACTAGCAATAGTAATAGTAGTGCCAAAAGACCCCAACTGGGATTGGAGCCCTACTGTGCTAAATTCTGAACAAACACACAGTAAGAGACGGCTCCTGCCCCATAGGACTTAGAGTCTAAACAGATCAAATGGACAAAAAGTGGAAGGAGAAATACAGGTGAAGAGAATCCAGTATTCTATCCACTAGATAAAACTGTCGTTCAAACATCTTTTTCACTTGTGAAGTGAGCAAATTTGCACAGGAATCAGAGAAAGAGAGAATCTATGGCCCTACAGCAACACAGCACTGTGCCGCTGTAGCATCATTCTGTAGACACTTCCTATATCCAGGGTTTTTCCAACAATGTGGTTTATCCATCCCTCCCAGAGGCAGTAGCTAGGTCCATAGAATTTTTCCATTGACCTAACTGTGTCTACACCAGGGGTTAGATCAACCTACAGTGGTCAAATTGTGAAATTTTTCACAGCCCTGAGCAAGGAAGCTAGGTCAATCCAATTATTAACTGTAAACTGCCCCTATGTAGCAATCCACAAGGCCACTTTCACAGAATGGATCCACCTTTTAAGGGCCATGACTTTAATTCTCTGCCTCCTTTTGCACCCAATAACTGCAGGAGTAGTTTTACTCTCCCAGTTGTGTGCAGGTACCACTAGGTTCCTTTAGATGTCTTTCTACCTAATAGATGGGTGCAAACTGGTTAGTTAGATATCTAATGAGAGCAACCATGGCTGTAAATAATTAGATTTAAATGTATGAGAGGAGGAATGGATGTACATGAAGGAAGGAAATGAAATGGATGACATTTTGAAAGGAAGTCATCTGTGGAAAGGGTGGCCCCGCATTAGGCTTGGATAGAGATGACCTAACCTGTGGAGTTTAGATCTGAATTCAAACTTCTTTGAAGTCCAGGGATGTTTGGAATCAGGGTTAGTTCCCAGGATAGAGGTATATTTAAAGAGCAAACACAGAGGGTATGGTTAGACTGGTGCTTTGCGGCGCAAAAACCCTCCAGTAGCGCAATAATTTTCATATTGAGCACACTTCAAAGGGAGATTTTGGGAAATGACTCACTGTTTAAAGCGCAAGTATTAAACCTCCTTTCCCAGAGTGATAAGCCTTTTTGCGCTAACGTTATAGCGCAAGGGTGGGAATGTGGACACCCATGGGATCTCTTGCATGCCTCCAAGCCATGTAAAGCCATCAGCAAGCCATTGAAGGCCATCAGCAAGCCATTAAAGACAATCAACTTGCCATGTAAGGCAAATGACGTGAGGTGTTGTTTTATAAAAGCGGAAGTGAGCTCTAACAACTCACACAGCAAATAACCAGTGAAAATGCTTGCGGACGGAGCTGTGTGTCTGAAATAGACAGCCTGTCAGTTTTCGCTGACAAAAAGTAACTAACTGACAGCCAGATCTCGTCTCCCTGTGAACAACTTCCCAGTTCCCCCTCACCCCCCCACTTTGCAAAGCACGTTGCACTCAGCTGAATGCTGGGATACCTGCCCTATCCCACAACTGCTACTGCCGGCAGAAGCACGACAAATGTATCCATTATTTTGCGCTACAAGGTTTCAATCTGTACAGTCTGTAGCGCGATACCTATTGCGCTACATTGGGAAGCGCTACAAATAAACGCGCTATAATCTTCAGTCTAACCATACCCACAGGGGAAATGCATCCAAAAGAGAGAGAGAATAAAAGGGGCTGGATTAGGCTCCATCTAGCATGTTGCACTCAGTCAGTCTGGGTCTCCTTTTCCTGAGATAGGTGGGGTTTGCCATGGCTAGAGTGCCCTGGAGAGCAATGGCAAGGAGTCCAGGTCTGAGGAATAGTTGTTCAAGCTCACTCTCAGAGGAGAAGAAAAAAAGACTTGGAAGCAAACTCATGGAATTCAAATTACTGATAGCTTTTCAGTGGTCTCTGTGTAATGAATTGGTAGGGAGTTCTCCCAGTCCAGCAGTTTACAAGCACAACTGACCCTAACTGGAAACCCAATACAGAGGTCCAGAGATAAAGCAGCCACAGGGACTGACATGTCATTTTAATTCTGGTTTTGAGCTTCAGAAATGTACGGTGTTAAATAGTCTTTGATTCACACACTCATGTTGTTGCTGACACCAGGTAAACATGGCATGTCTCCTCTGCTCACCCAGGTCCTCTGCCTCCACCATCCCCCTTTTGGAAAACTTCAATGCCTGCTTTACATCTGACAGCAGCACAAGAGGGATGCAAAGCTAATCATATGGAGAGGGGAGCCAAGGAGAGATTCCAGCAGCTTGAAAAGCAGAGGAGAAAGCCAGAGTCACGGTATCTGCAATCAGTATCTGGGACCCTGACTTTTCCAAGAAGTTGCAGTGATAAGGCAGTTCTGTCCAGGTGAAAGATAACAGTGAGGGTGCTAATTGTAGCTGTGCAGACTGTTTCTCATGGCAGTGTTCTTATCTCCCCAGATTCCAGCTCAGAGAGGCTGCTGTCACTGCTCATAATATCCAACAATGAGAAAGAAGGAGAGAGAAAGGGAAAGGGGGAAGGAAGGGAAAGAATAACTGCACGCGAAAGGGAGGAGGAGGAGAGAAATTAAGGGAGAGCGAAGAGCAGGTCAACAGAAATAACTTGGAACAGAAAAGGGAGGGAACTGAGGTGGTAGATAAGAGAGGAAATAATAAAAAGAAAACAGGATAGGAGCTGCCCCAACAGGGACCTCCTATTGGCCCTGAAATCCCCTCTCTGGGGGTTTATCAGTGAGGGACGGCTACACAAACTTAGTGCTGAATCCATCAGTCTTCACTTCTGAGCAGGATCCTTTTAGGGTGGTAGGAGACAGACCTCCATGCCCCACACACTGCCCATGGGCTTTTGCAGTCTGCACAGGGAGTAGAGGAAATGATACAGCAGTGGCAACATGCCTCCCTTCCGCAGGGGGCCTGCTGCAGGGAGAAGATGGGGAGGAAGGGTCAGAATAATTGCAAAAGAAATGAAGGAGGGATGATTGATGAGGCTTTAATGAGGTTAAGCCTACGTGCAGGGTGAAGCTCAGAGAGGTGGTTGCTCTGGGCACTGACAACTCTCCCACAGCGAATGGGGGAGGAGAGTATAATAGCAGCACTGGTATTACCGAAGTATCCCCCACCATTGTCGCACCCCTCTAGCCAAGCTGCTCAGGGCAGGTGCAACATGAAAACCATTTTGAAATATATATGAAAGCAATAGGATAAAAATCCACCTCCATTCAAATAAACAATTAACACAAATGTAATGAGAAAGGGGTGTGGAGGTCTGATCCACTAAAATCAGGAACATTACTGTTATCAGGATTGCATAGCTCCTACAGTCCCCAAGCAAGCTTGAGACCTCATTGTGCTAGGCCCTGTACAAACACATAGAAGAGCCAGCCCCAAAGAGCTCACAAGCTCAACAGACTGAGGAGGGGAAACTGAGGCACAGAGAGGCAAGGGGACTTGCCCAAAGACACACAGCAGGGCAATGTCAGACCCAGGAATAAAACCTAGGTTTTATGACTCCCATGCTAGTGGTCTAGTCACTGGGCCATGCTGTCTCCCCACTAGGTCATTCAGGAAAAACACATAGTGGAGTGTGGGGGGGGGTGTGGTTTCAAATGATTTTTAGCAGTGGGGAGAGATGGACTGAGATCTCGGGGGAAGGAATCTCACACCCTGTACAGCAAAGACAAGGTTACAGGATCTTTTAAAGGCAAGTGGGCAAAGAGATCTATCAGAATGAGGATCAAGGACATGGTCTTGACCTAGCCAAGGATAGTGGCTAGAGGTTTTTAAAAACAACAGTGTTAGCGTATAAGCAATCTGCCACAATCCAGGCAGACACAACCTGGGCAAAACCTGCTCATGAATAGCCAGGCCATAGCAGCTGCACTCTGGTCATGTTGCGAGGTACTGAGAAGCACTGCTAAGAGGAGCCTCATAATGCTGGAACTTCATGGCCAGCCGTGTGGACCTGCCAACATTGTCCTGAACAGGAGATATGATCAGTGAGGACTGAGATGCAACTTGGTAACCGTCACCAGCTCCTTTCTCACTATGGCCTGAGGGGTTCATCACAGTTCTGTTCAGCCGTGCCTCCCCTACTGCTTCATGGTGGTTCTGGGGGTGAAATATGTCCACGGTAGGGCTCTGTGGGGCAAATCCAGCAACAGTGTAAATGGTGGTGTAAACGGATCAGAAGTTAGGTGTAAGGTGAATGAAACAAGTCAGACTTACAAGTTAAGGGGACAAAAGGTAGGGAATGGCAGAAAGAGCAACTAATACAAGGAAAATGAAAAACAGCATAGGAAAGCCCACTACACCAACCCTTCATTTGACTGATGGGTGTGTGTTCAAAAGTCAATTCAACACTGCATTGACACAACAACCTCAAGTCTCTGTCAGCAATAGATATAATCCATGCAGAACAGGGCTCTGCAGTATGTCGGGGCTGTCCCCCTTAGTCATTTTTCATTATCTATGTCTGCCTGTTACACCCATTTTCTTACCAGCTTACATCAGACATGTAATTTATCCCGTTTTATATCAGTGTTGAATCCGGCACACGGTCTTCCATAGGGGCTGTACCCTTACACCAGGTCTGAATGTAGCCCTCAATGTCCAGCAAGCGATCTGATCTCATGCACAGTCTTTGGTTACATTCCTTTCCTTTCCCCCTCAGTGACTGGCACAATCACTTGCTGGTTGCTGTAGGGAACCCATCTTATTGCTAGAATATTTACTGCATAAAAGTATCTCGGAAGCCAGTCCATCTTCAGGCTCATTTCCCTGTTCTGCAACGCCATCTTGCAGCAGTAAGGAGGAAAGCACCTTCCAGAATAGGAAGAACTTTACTATAGGGACATCACAGGCAAATGGTAATTGAAATGAAACAAAACTACAAAATATGAATTGGTGCTGATCGCAATCATTTGATTACTGCTAGATAATTCAGGTCAAGAGACAAGACAGCTGTGAGGTCAGCTCTGGGATTCAGCCCAACTTGTAACAAATTTGCAAAACTTAGCAGCCTGTTGCTATCCCCATCCTGCGTAACTGTGTCCACTACCCAACTTTCCAGCTTGCCACAACCACCCAGGAAAACGCTCCTGCTCCTCCAACCGGACCCAGCCATCTGTCAACATTTGTACTTGCACCATCCCTGTGACATTTGCCCCCAACCTACTCCACAGCATCAAATCACCTCCCACATATAGGTGCATCTGCCTACAAAAAGTGTAAGGGATATGGAGGGGAGAAAATAAGTGTAAATGCAGGAGGGAAACATACAATGGCAGAGACATCAACAGGACATTAAGAAGCCAGGGCTGAGGGACATGTCCCCTATTTGCTCCCTAGTGTTCCAACGTCTGATAGGACAAACCAGCTTCCCAGCTGCCAAAATCCTCCTGCACTCTCCCCCATGCAAATCAGGTGCAGGGGACAGCCAACTCCTCACTGTAACCATGACAAAAACAAATCACCTTTTAAAAAGGACGACACCCCACTTATAAATCTCACTTCTGTGTGAATCTTCTTATTTCCTATTGTTACAAATAGCACCTGAGACTGCTAGGTGTGAAAGAGATCAGAGAAATAAAAAGATATTTCTCTGTTTTTTCCATGTATTTGCTCTGTACATTTGACAGCACTTTGCGCATAGTCAGTTTCACAGTTTCTCCTGTAGTGTCAATCAGTTTTCCCTCTGATTTGTGTGGGTTTTTCCACACAGCAACAAGGGAAATATGATTGCAAAACCATAAAAAGTGGCCAGATGACACAGGGACATGTGTAGGACCCGAAATAACTTCTAACTCATTCTTTAAAATGACTACATTTTAACTTCCCAATTGTCCCTTTAAGAAGATAAAAGTTTTTTGAATTTATCGTCACGGAATCTGACACTTCTTTTTGTAGTATTAATTCCAAGGCAGGTCACATTTTTTAAAGAGAGAAATAATTCTCCCAGAAAAAATTAATTAGTTCTCATTACTGATCTGGTTTTAAATACCTGGCTTGGAAGAACAATGGGCATTGATGTGCAGTTGTAACTGGAAGAAGAGTTCTTGACATTCTTGTTACTCTGTATTCAGGATCTGTTTTCTTCCTCTCTGCTGTAAATCACCATTGTTAGCACACAAAAAAATACTCTCAGTAAAAATTTGTGAGGTTAACCAAAAAAAAGATGTGCAGAGTCATCACATCTCACTTTATCAGTTGTGGGTCTTGGTGAGGAGATGGCTAAATAATAAAATAGGCTTGATCTCATTCTGGCAACTCCAACCCCTCCCTCACACAAAGCCCTCGATCAGGCACATAGGTAAGTGGTTGGAGAGTAGTTCAAATTGCTTCTAATCTCAGTGTGTTCTGTGACAGGTCTCTAGGGGCCTCAAATGGTGTGGAGGTTATTAGGGCTGCAAAAAGATGCCAGAGCAAGTGTGTTAGTATTGTTGATCCCCATTTTGCTTGTGTTCACTGACTCCCTCTCCTGCCTGGGGCTTTGCCTGTCCTCCTTTTAGTTCTAAGAATAATTCCCAGGCCTGCTGCTATCAATTCTGATGCTCAAAGTTTCTGGCTCTCCCCACCCTGCAGTACTCCTCCGTTTTCACTTGAAGGCAACATTGCACCACACATTTCTATAGAAAGAAACATACAGGCTGGGAAAGGGAAAACGCCACCACCGCTTCTTTCCCCAAATATTATTCCACATTCTTTAGGATCCAACCCATTCATCTGCAGGTGGAGAGAGACACAGTTTCAGGCTAGGTGGGAGTAGGGATGAGAGAGATTTGCTTAAAGCACTGAGAGATCCCTGATGGAAACAGCAAAATCTCTCTCTGCCTCTGACAAATGGCTATGGGTGCCTGCCACCAGAGAGGCCCTATTACAACCATTCTGCTTCAAAGCCACATAGCTCAGCCACCATTCTTCTAGGGAAGTTGTCACCTTCTGAACCTGGCCTACACTTCTCCTGAATAGTTCCGAGAGGGGGTTGTTATTAGCGGGTTGATGCTCTGCTATGTGAATTATTCCTCAATAGGCAGTGGGAAATAGAGTTTGGACTCACAATTTTCTCATTTGTCCCTGACAGTAGGAGACGATTTGCCACCTACCCCTTCCCACTGCAGAAGAGTTAGGATATTTGCCATTCATAGAATCATAGAATATCAGGGTTAGAAAGGATCTCAGGAGGTCATCTAGTTTCTAGTCCAACCCCTTGCTCAAAGCAGGACCAATCCCCCAACTAAATCATCCCAGCCAGGGCTTTGTCAAGCCTGACCTTAAAAACCATTCATTTGAGGCTGTGCTACCAGGGACAGCCCCGCTGGCCACTGCCCCTAGAAACAGTGCTCAGGGACGCAGCACACACCGCAGTGAGGAACTTGCTTAAGTTCATGTTTGCAGAGGTTGGCATGTGGGTGTGAAGAGGGTATAAGCTCTTTGGGGCACGGTCTGTGTTCGCACGTCACCTCGTACAGTAGAGTTTTGGTCCATGAATGGGGCTCCTAAGTGCTACTGCAAATTAAATAAATAATAATAACAACAACAACAACACTGCATTGAGCAGCTGTCTTCTCACACAATCCCTTTCTTGAATGCTGCAAAATACCCACAGAGTGGATTCTGCAAGAGTGATTGGGGGGGGGGAGGGGAGAGATTATGCCATGAAAGGATGGACTCATTTTTTCACCCTGCCACTTCCATGATCAGGACAAAGAATTTAAGCCAACAATTACATCTCACATTTATCTCAAGGCTTTCACCCCAAAGGAACCCAAAGCTTGATATGAGTCAGGCACATTCAGAAATCAAGACACCCATCATTAAAATGCAGACAGTGCTGGGGTAGAACATAGTGGTTTAGTCATATACAAGAGTTTAAGACGGAAAGTGAAAACACACTGTATACAGTTGAAATTACAGAGGGAATTTAAGAAGACAAAGGATGCAGTCAAGGCCTAAAAGTGCTTATGAGGGATTCTTAGCTTGCAGGGGAAATCATTTTGAGCTTCTGCATAAAAAGACACATTGTGTAAGACTTGTAGGTTATATGGATTGTAGCTATCTATTTGGAATTCTGAATATCAGAAGTCAGGAGCAAGTCCCCCAGTGGACCTGGCTTTAGAGCTATTCTGGAAGTTTTAGAAAAAAAACCACCTTTTCATTGGAATATGCCAATTTGTCAATTTAAACTGTTTCAAGAAAATATTGTTTTTTATGAGTTTGCCATGTCAAAAATCATTGAAAAAAAGTTTTAAAATTATCAAAAAGTATCGTTTTGACATTTTCAAAACAAAAAAGTTCAGTTTTTCAGGTGCAGATGACTATTCATTTTGAAATTTAAGTTTATTTACAAGGGAAAAAGTTAAAAAAAATTAAAGGTCAAAATCAAACTACGTTATGAAATTATGAAAACAAAACATTTTGACCTAATATAATTTTTTTCAGATTTTCAGTTTGTGAAAATTTTGAAAATTTCAAATATTTTTTTAAAACTTGACAGTTCTGATGGGTCAGGAAAACCATTTCCTGCTTAACTCTAACCTGCATATAGGACAGCAGGAAAAGCTCTTTGGGACAAATTCATTGTAACTTCGCTGACTGTCAAATCTCAGTCTCAGTTTTCATGGAGCTGGCAGGTCGAAAAACCATCTTTTCCCTTGTAAATTGAACAGATTTGATCTAAGTCATTGAGACATATGGGCTCAAATTTTCAAAGAGTTTGGGGGATTTAGACACATTTCTTCCATTAATTTAAATTCAAGAGACAATATCCACTAATATCCCAGTGGGACCAACACAGCTACAAAAACACTGTAAATAAATATTAACCTAAATGGAAGCTGCATAACTAAATCTCCTAAACCATTTTGAAAATACCAACCATTTGCATAGCAGCCTACAATGTCTTTTTTACTAAGTTACTTTTCAAAGTAGAACCATATTTGACATTTTGCTCTTTTCCTTTTGCTCAAAATAGCCATCTGGCGATAAAACTCCTGGAACTGAGCCTTTGCTCTAGTTTCTGTTTGGAGCTATTTTGTGCCAAAGTCTCCAGCAGTTAATGTGACTTCAGGAATGCAGAATGTGGTTCTTGTCTGATACGTTCATATTCATGAAGCCAAATCCAGCTGCTAAGAGGACTTGTGAAGTATGGTTTGGGTCAAGATAAACTTTTCTGTGTGCACATGCAATGCATCAAATGGAAAAGACTTGCCTGAAAGTTTTCATCCCTATTCAGACAGTCTCACACTTGCAGAGTTAATTACTCACATTAGCTACTGTTACTTTATTTATAATTGGAGATATGAAGCATGCCTTAAATCAATACCATTAAACCTGACTGAAGTTTCAATGCAAAGTCCTAGGATCTCGACCCTCAGGGAAGTTAGTAGCTGCAACTTCACTGCTGTAGTATAGTCTGTCTTTTAAGGCTAGCAGGAGTGAGTGAGCAGGAGGGAGGGAGCAGGTCTGCAGAGGTAACTTTTAAGGGAAGAGAGAGTCTGGCAGCTCCAGGAGGAAGGAGAGCTTCACTGCAGTGAAAACTGCAGTGTAATGCAAGTGCTCCTGTACTGCAACAAATACAAGAATCCAGAAAGACAGACAGAGCTAAACCAAGAATCTACTCACAGTACAGAAGAGTGACTCACAAACAAGAATTGTGGGCCTTTCCTGAAGTCTGTGTTCCATTTTGTCTGGGTTTATTGTGAGTCAATCCATGACAGTGAGAGAGATAATTCCAAAAACTGGTTTGAAAGTTCATGTTAAATTAGGGTGACCAAATGTCCTGATTTTATATGGACGGTCCTGATTTTGTGGTCTTTTTCTCATATAAGCACCTATTACCCCCACCTCTTGTCCTGATTTTTGACACTTGCTCTCTGGTCAGCCTATGTTTAATTCATGATTATTTTTTTAAAAAACATCTCTCTGCATGGGGGAGGGGGAAGAGAATTTTGAAAACTGGACATTTCTGTCTGGCCTGGAGGCACAAATGGCAAGCACAGCAGTAGGCAGCAAAACAGAGGATAATTGCTGAGGTACAGTACATAGGGGGTGGGGCTAGGGCTTTTAGACTGCAAGACTTCAGAGGATTAGAGACGGAACAGTAGAGTCTCTCTGGAGAATAGGACAAGCCTCTCACTATTTCCCCAGGAGATCTCTGTGAAGTAATCTCACTTCCTTTGGGAGAGGGGGGAGTGTTTTTAGGTTCAAAATGTAGGTTGGGCAGGGGGGAAATTTTGCAAAGTTTAATATTTAAACCAAATTATCATTCAAAATATATTTCTATTAATTACAGTGAAAACATCTGGGCTTTTATTGTTTGGATTTAAACAAATATCTCTATCCAAAACATTGCAGCAATGTGCTAGTGCATGAGGAGTGGAAAGGGAATCTATTTGCCATAGCAATGTTGAGTGAAATGCAAAAACAAACAGCAAAAATAGTGAAAAGTTAATTACATTTTAAAACTTCTCTCAGGTGTTATAATCTCAATTTTTATTATTGTTTGTTAGAGCTAGTAAAAAATGGGATTTTGAGACGGGGAAAATGTTTTTCATGAAAATATTTTGCTGGTCAAAATTTATCATGGAACTTTGTCTCTGTTTTTAATTTTTAAAAATTTTCACCACTCTAACTGTGGGAAACCAGTGATAACTGTTCAGAAAAAAAAACTGAAAAATTTTGCCAAACAGATGTGTTGAAATTTTGAAAATTTATAACCACCTATATTATTTATTAACTGTATCACAGGATCAGGAGTCCATTGTGCTAGGCACTGTACAAACACACACAAAGAAGCATTCCCTGCTGCAAAGACCTTGCAACCTGAATAGACAAGACACCCAAAGAAAGTATTATTACTGTATCCCCATTTTACAGACCGGGACCTGAGATACAGAGCAGTGAAGTGATTTGCTCAAGTCTGTGTCAGAGCTGGGAACTGGATCCAGCTCTCCTCAGTCTTATCCTAGTTCTTTAAATACTAGTGCATCCATCCTATTGATGACATTGAGGGAAGAATTGTGTGATTTTTAACAACACTGCATGATTTTTGACAATGACTCTAGACATATGATGAGCTGAGACCAAAAAGCCTTGCTACTGTCCTATTCCTGCCCCCGCTACACTACTAGTCAGAGTCCTTTATGGTATTAGCTGGTCAGTAACATGCATCCAGAGCAAAGGTGCTGCTTCCCCACTTGAGCAATGGTCATATAAGGGGTGTGAAAACATGTCAGCTAACCCTACAATCCAGATAACAGCAGCAAAATCACAGAGCGTTAAATTGGGGAGACCACACTTTGAATTTGCGGGCAGCTGCTGGATCTGCTCCCACTAGCCCACATCACCAGGAGAGGGATGTGTAGATTTTAGCCACAGATACAGCTGTTGGGTTTTCTTCAGTGTGTATCTTTCTCCCTATTTAAATTTCCTCCTTTGAAGGGGAATTGTTAATTGTTTCCATTTTCCCCTTAACTCTGGCAAACCTGCTCAAATATATAAACGGCTATCAGACCTGGCCATCAAGAGAGCAAGCAGGCTGCTGAGCTGGCTTTCTGACCACTTCTCAAATGTTTGCTGCTGCCTCTTGCAGCAGACGTATCTCCTGCCAAAGAGTAAATAAAGGTTACTCCCTCCTCCAAAATTAATAGTAGTTCATTTTGTCTCCCTGACAGGCTGTAATCTAATCGCGAGGCTTTACCCAGCAATCACTCTTTCCCTCACATTGTCACATATGCCATCACATTGCATCACAGATTCCTCAACGGCCACAATAGGTACAGTATGCTGGGGCCTTTCTCTGCAACACATCCACAGATTTGCAGGGGCAGGCTTTGTTCTATGCATTCACAAAAAGCAAAATAACAAAAGGAGATACACTGGGACCACTGGAGCTGTTAGGGTGCATTTCTTTTTCCGTTAGCCACTGTGTGTTAATAGGATACACCATTTGGTCAGCAGAGTGTTGCCTTGGATGTGGTGCAAGATGCCAAGAGGAGTTATCAGTTTAGGCATCTCTTGAAATCTAGTTCTAATTATGGCAGATCAGTTGGCTGGTGACTCAGCTATGCTAGCAGGTAGGATGCACACAGAGAGTCCAGAGAGCATATAGGGGAATTCTGCCAATATACATCACATTTAACTCACACAAAAGCCAAAGCATAAAACAAAGGACAGATAACAGGACATTCACATTAATCAAGTGGAAAAACTGAATTCCTGTAGTTGAATTCATGTAGCTATTGGGTTAAAAATGAATCAAAATACAGACAACTGGCAAAGAGAAGAGGATGAATTTTGGTGCGGGAGGGAGGCTGGCTAGTTCTGGTGCTTTAGTTTAGTTCATTTGAGAGGAGAAATCCACTGTGATTAGCTTTTCCTTCTGCCAAGCTCGAATGGGTAAACCTCCAATAGGCACAGGCCACACGTGACAGGAGCATCACTGTTGTCATACAAATAACATTCATTCTCAGGGAGACGTTAAAAGCAGCCGAGTCAGATGGAAAGAAGCCAGGCTGAGACAGCTGAGTCTCTAAAGTAAAATCAGTAGTGAGTCTAGCGCTCAGATACCACAGTGATGAGCAACCATATCTAGAAACCTAGATACATCCTCACCATTCAAAATCAGACAGATAGTGTAGGAATTAACTAGCCCCCACGGTATCTCCAAGTGCTGGGGTGGGGGAAGCCTTTGTGCACACCGTACTTGGCACTAGTCAGGGCTCTTGGGCCCTCACCTTCCTGAGACTCATATTCAGTTGAAAAAAAGGAAAGAAAGAAATAAGGCAACTCTTGCCCAAAAGTTTCTTCAAAATGTTGTTGAAGGCTTTAAGCCAAAGCACTGAGGCCCCTCCCCAGAAACCAGAGCATCCTTTCAGTGATCTTCAAAATCCTGATCCAAAGCAGCCTTCCACCTCCCAGTGGGTTCCCATGTAACACTGAAACCCAGGCATCCATTTCAGAGACTGCCTTTCTGGCCAGCTTTGTTTGGGTATCAGATTAACCTTTCTAAAGGGCAAAATACAACACAGAGCGGTGGACTAGTGGAGTGAAGGTGTCAGAGAAACCTTGCCCAGTTGGGGGGTTCTGTGGTAACCAGAGAGTTGCATTAAATTTGCCTAAAACAGAATAAAATCCCAGCCATTATGGGCATTCCCCAACTCGTTGCTTCAATATGGATGTGCAGTTCAACACAGACAATTGCATGCTGAGACCAGTAATCCGCACAAGCTCCACATCTGCATTACAAGAGGTAAGAAGCTGTGGGTTGCACTGTAGAACTCTACAGACTACACTGGACCTGCAGGCGATGCTTTGCGCACAATTGATCTACAGTCCTGCCGGCCATGTCAAAACTCAGATATCCTGTTGTGGTGAGGGAAGAGGAAGAGCTGGGCAGCATTTTATCTTGGCAACAACCTTTCACAGTGAATGAGATTCGTTCAGCAGCTGAGAACTGCATGTGAAGTTACTGCCAGAAAAGATCGCAAATAGCCACTAGCATCATCAATCCTTAGCTGCATGGTGTCCCAATAGCATGAAGGATGACAGATTCATATCCATTCCCGTCAGCAATGGATTAAAAATACCCCACCAGCCAGCTGTCATCTGATAGGATAGTCCTTGAGCTCTGCAATTGTGTGAGGGAGTTGTCAACTCTAAATTTACACACAGGAATATATTATATAAAATATATTACACTGTGCTCCTTGGTCAGAGCCTCATGCTTACAACATGGCCTAGATAAGATGAGGGAACCTTCTTCAGCTCCATCTTGCAGAAATATCAGTTATGTTTATTTCAAAAACTAAGCACAGAAATGAGAGCACAGAGGAGTTGTGATGGTGGGGCTATATCAGTGATGGGATAGGGAGTCTTTAACCTCTAGACTGCAATCCAGTTCAAATCCAGAGTTGGTCCCATCTGACTTCTTTTTGATGGACTAGATGAAATGAGGTGTGGTCTCAGCCCAGTTCCTAATAGACTACTGTCTCTGTTACAAAAATGTATCCGCATATTTGACACTACTAAGTAACCTAGCCCTAGAGTGGCACTACATGCAGATATTTAGAGTTAACACCGAAGCAAGCAGACATGATAGGCCTGCCACTCTTAGCAGTGTAGCAGGATGAAGGATTCTATAAATGGAATCTTCACTCTAAGAAGATCTGCAGGGTCTTAATTATTCTGAAGTGGAAATTAGACATAATACATTCTAATAAGAACTGAGCATGGGCAGGAAAACCCTCTCAGTCAATCAGAGAGATTCAGTTGTTTCCTAAATTATAAAGTCATTACATCAGGCAAAATTAACTGTTCAAACTACACTTCAAATATTAGCAATAGATGACCTGGCTTTTGACTCAGTTGTGTGGCATCTCCTCATTGGTGTTACACCCTGGGTCTCCTGCTTGTTTTCACTTCCCAGTCCTGTTTCCATAACGTGGGTCAGAGTGTTGTTTACAGTCAAAATATGTTTTTGATTGCTTCTGGCTTTAATCCCTGGCCCTTCCAGTACTCATTCAATTTGTGGACAGGAGGGCTGCCCAGAGAGGCAGCTGAGTGAAGATCTCACATCTTCAGGGATTTAGCATGTCACTTGCATTTAAATTATAAAACATGCATGAACAAGTGAGAGACCCCTAGTAACAAGAAGCATAGTGCTTGACTGCTCCTACATCATCAGATAAATTAGGGGAACCCAAAATGACTGTATGTACAGCACACCACCAGCCTGGCTCTTATAATATGCAATATCTGACTTGAGCCAACAAGGGCAAAGGAAATTCAGAGAGAATCCTAAACCTCCCCTGTGTCTAAGAATTACAAATCACCAGGGCGACATTCAATATATGACTAAGTAATTAGAGATTGTATCACAATGCAAATACACAAAAGGGATAAACTGAGGTTTCATGGGCAACTTTAATTCTAGCACTTTCTAACTTTTGAGCGCTTGATTCTGCAACCTTAATATTCTCTTGTGCATAATTTTTGAGTGTAATATAAAATCAATTCAGATTGGCTCCAAGCACCAGTCATTTCAGATGTCGAGTATAAAATGAAGATTTATTCCAGAGCTGCTGGGGCTTATCATGAAAATGTACACAGAGCCAACATCAGTTACTCATGTCAGACTGAAGGATGTAAATCTGTATTTCAGAACATTTTATCCCACTGGAGTTTTAATCCAGCAAACGCTAACAAATCTTTCAGAATAAATGCATTAGGAATGAGAATGAGACTTCCTGCTCTAAGCAGATGGCTAAAAGATCTCTTGTTAGACCTCTATTACAGTTTGAAAGCTGTACCAATGATGGATGCCTAGAATCTCAGAATTGGTGCAGATAGACAGAGATCTAGCAGTGACTTTTACATTCATGCCCATCTTTCTTGAGTGTAACATTACAGATGTGTCCTGTTTTGATTGGACTTGAACTTCCATTCCTTATTCAGGCAAACCTCCCCTCAGCTTCAGTGGGGAGTTTTGCCTGAGTAAGGACTTCAGGATCAGGTGCATATTTTGTGAGTATTATTTTTATGGGGCTGTATGCTGGGCTTTGTCATCAAGGAGAACAGCAATACAGGTTATGACTCACTGGTTGCCGGGATAGATATTATATGTCAAAAAGAGAGACAGACAGAAAGTTTGAAAATGTGGTTAAGCACATTTTTTCTCTAGATGCACTTAGGATTTTGCTGTTTGCTTTGTTTCTTTCTTATTGGGAACTAAGTAAAATAACATTTTAGACATAAGATTTCCTTGCCTTGCCTTTTCAAACATAGAAAATTCTGAGACACAGAGCTGGATGTTTTTCCATCTTTTTTTTTTTTTCCCAAGAATGATTCTTCTTAAGGAAAAAAAAATCATCACAGATAGACTATGAGCCTTCAGCATGTAGCCAGATTCTGTGAGGCTTGTTCTGGACCCAATTCAGCAACATGCTAAAGTATATGCCTACCTTACTTTTACTAATCCCATGTGACTTCAATAGGACTACACTGGAATGCTTTAAACTGGGCCCCTACTTCAGTATCTGATGAATAAGAGCCAATATTTGCATATGTTTTCCTCTTCTTTGATGATTTTGTCTTAAGTAGTAGATCTATATTTGAAATGTCCAGAGATGCCAAAACTAGTCACATTTTTACACAAGTGCCTTCTCTTTTGTCATTATATATAGACACACAGGGGCCAGAAGATCCTGGCTCTACCAGCACTGGATATGTCCACCACCTCTCACTTTCCCCATATACAAGAAAAAGCCTACATGCATTATAGCAACTAACTGTTACTTTTATAGTTTCTCCTAATTTTTGCTTGTATCAGCACACAAGAGAAAAACCAAAAGAGGACAGGAACAAGGAGAGCGGGTGGGCTATGATATTTTCTCTCCTAGGCTGGTAGTTCAGATACAACTTAGGTTGGCCCTGACCAAAGCTGTTCCCTCAGAGGACTGTCTGGTGACCTATGCAAAAGGAGTTTGACCACTTGAGTCCATTTTACAGTTGACCACATCATTAAAATTCACCCCCACAATTAGAACTTGCTTCCCCTCCACTCTGCAGCCTTCTGGTTGTGTCTACACACGGAGTTTTTGGGGCAAGTCTCTAGCCTCTGCTGAAGTACAATTCCACCCAGGCTAATAACTGCAGGAGCACCCAGACTGGTTTCAAGTGTTTTTACCTCTATGTCATCTAATCCTGGTCCACAGTAGCCAGTGGCCCATCCTCACTGGGGCACCCAATGTTAAAGTTAGCAACTCTGCAGTATTTTAGACTTTTTCCCCTGCCCAAACAAGATCGGATTTTGATTCTCTGATTCACAAGGATGGGATGGGAGGGGAACAGTGATAGCTGACCAAAGGGGTGGGAGGGAGGTCGTCTCCGAGGAAGCAGCTCAATGCCTGAGAGTTAAAGATCTGTCCAGATGTTTTCATCGTTATTGGAAATTCTGTTGGTGCCTCTTTGCCCAGAGAAGCGCTGGGAGAGGAAATATCCTCTTCAGTTCTAATTAGGGCTGGACATTAAAACCAAGATGGACCATGAACAAAAAACAACAGAGATCAGAGAGAGAGAGAGAGCTGCTCCTTTTCAGATTAACTCTCTGCAACCCTGATTTTATCATTCATCTCAGGGATGCTCAAACTCTGCCAATGATAGCCGCACGCCTCTTCCTGGTCCAGGACAATCATTTCCATCCGACAGTGAGACTAGCGAGAAAGGCTCCGATAAATCCAGAAGAAATTAAAATAAAGGGAGTTTTGTTGTTTCTTCTTAAGACTTGAAAACATCAGAACCCAGTACGGAATATTCCCGACTGGCAGCCAGCTACTCACTAGTTGGTTCTTACTTCAGCCCGCAGTGGAAAAAAACACGTAGCCAGAAAGAGAAATTAAACAGGCTGCCCTGTCCTCCAAAATGGAAAAAAAAAACCTTCCTCTGATGAAAGCCATTTGCTGTGGTCTCACACAGCACGTCGCTTCTTCAAAACCCTGTACAAACAAATGAGTCCTTACAACCCTTTTACAGGTTGGGAAACTGAGGCACGGCGAACGGAAAGGATTTACGGAGGTTACACAAGTCTGTGCCAAAGCCAATATTAAATTTCCAGAGCTCCCGACGCCCAGTCCCCCAGACCACACTGACTCCAATTGCCTTACTGTCTTCTGAATTTTCTACCTCGCTGTAGCCTATGCATGTGTTTGTGTTTGTGTACACACGGGTTGTTCCCCTTTGGGTCACTAGAAATTCATTCCTACAGCAGGTATTCACTTCAGAGGGCCTGTCTGTATTTCTGGGGAGAGTGAGGAGGGTTTGACATAGGGAGCTCGCTTCTGCTTCCAGCTGAAGTCAATGGGAATTATTGACTAGGTCGGTGACATGAACACGGTTCGGACATTCCCGTGAATTTCCTTAGGTGAGCCCCAAATGACGGATTCAGACAGGCCGATCGGGTACTCTTCCCGTGGCCCCGATTCAGCAGGGTGCTTGAGCACGTCTGTATCTTAAAGGAGAGAGAAAGCCAAGAGTGTGAATGAAGAGAAAACAAGTCACCAGGGGAAAGGCTGCCCCGGAAACAGCGGGCACAGTGCCCCCCTCCCCCCCCCACACACACCCTGTTCAACACTTTACAGCGTTAGGGAAATCCTGCATCAAGCTCAGCCCAATGCGGAGACCTGGGTCAGCCTCCCGGCTCCTGCAATTCCGCTGCCCCCACTCCGAGCCTCTGTCCTGCGGGGGGGGGGATCATGCTGGGGACCCCACCCCATATGTCAGCCTTGTCCAAAGGTGACCGCACCCCCCCGAGGCCGTGCCCGAGCGGTGAGTGAGGGGGGCGGCTGGAAATGGACGGGCCGCAGGGCAAAGCATCGGCCAGGCTCCTTATCGCCCGCCGCTAACCCCCCCATTACCACCGCCCGGATACCGCGGGCAGCCCCTCAGCCCGGCACCGCCAGGCCTGGAGGTCGGCGGGTTGCTAAAAACAACCGGGCAACGCCACCCATGACACGCCGTGAAAGGCGCCACTTGCCAACGTCTGGGGTGGGGGGGTTCCAGGCTAAGTGGGCAACTGCAAGGGGCGGCAAGGGGTTAAATGCACCCGGCTCCCCTTCCTCTAGCTCCAACTGTGCCCACGGGACTTTCCATCCTTGGAAAACTCCCGATCCCCGCGGGATTAGCATTCGGGCGCGAATCGGTGCAAAGGTCACGACTCTCCTGTTTCTCGGCTGGTGTAGACAGACGCCCCTCTTTCGTGCCAGGATCTGCTAATGGAGGCTGCCAGGTTTCCTCCGTCCCTGTTTCTGTGGCACTCAAAGCCCAGAGGCAGCGCAGCCCGCTGCCAGCAGGCGGTAGGTATTCAACCCAGCCCGCTCTGCGGAGAGCCACATTCCGCAGCCCTGACGCGAGAAAACTCCCGCTGCCTTCACTCCGCGATCACCCAGCGGAGACTGGGGACAGCAAGCGAATAGCGCGCACCACCGCTGTCAATGGGGACTCCGGATTCAAAACTGGGGGCACAGCGCGCGCCCCGGGCTTTCATGGGAGTTTAGCTTGGAAACGAGTCTGATTCTGGCCCTCATTAAACTTCCCCCTCCTGTTCTACCGCCAATAAACCTTCCCCCAAACCTGCCCGCTGTCCTTTGCCAAGTACTCATCCAGGTACTTTAGTTTTAGTCACAGGAGAATTATTTTAATTCAAAACAAAACTCCCGCCACGAAATCCACAGCCCCAAGGAAAGCAATCCGGTTAACAGCGTCCGGAGCTGTTTAAAAGAAGGCTTCTTGATCAAAGACAAACCAAGGTGTGTCAACTTTTCAGACGTGTTGTTGTGTTTTATTTCGATCTTTTAAACGTTGCCAGGTTTGCAGAGTGCAGATGATTTGTTGATTGTGTATTGACGGGCAAAAGGATCGTTCCCGACGCTTATTCCATGAAATGTGGGTGGTTGGGGGGGAACTACGGAGTGGACAGGCAGGGTTTGCTCCGCGGAGTTTCTCGACCTTACTCTGGGATAGCAATTGCCGTTCAGCTGTCTCTTTTCTCGATGTGTGTCCGGATCCCTCACGAAAAAAGGCAGATAGCTGACGAATACAGCCATTTTAACTAACTGGAGATCTGACTTTGATTTGTGTGAACTGCGTTTCTGCATCTTAAAAAGAAACTGACCAAAAATCCCAGTCAATGGGAAATTCTGCCCTGTAGAAAATCCAACAATCTACAAGACTTTTCGCAGGTTCCCTCCTCCACGCGTTAATATGCTTTTAAAATCACCTTTATCCGTACACCCGCCTTTTCCCTTCACTGAGTCCCGGGTGCACGGGATTTTATTAAAATAAATTCCTATTGATCCGGTTGCTTGAACTCCCGCCCTCCAAATAAACCCACATTTATTTTTGGAAGCTTCTCTCTTCTAACCGGGTTCGTTCTAACGGGGTTCCTGAACTCGAGAAAATCCGCCTCCGAGGATAATTCGGGGCTTTGCCTATTGGAGAGCATCAAAACCTAAATGCTTGGGCCGTTCTCCTAACCGAGAAAGTGTCTCTCGATCGTTGTCCAAATGAAACAAACCATCTCCCCTGCTGTCCTTGCTCAGGGGACAGGGCCCGGTAAAACGCCTCTGGATTTCACTCCAAGCATTAGAAAGCCTGGCTGGGGGGAACGGACAGGTGTTTTTCTTTAGGCGGACTTTTCCCCCTCACGTGTATTATTTAATTGACCCTTTCCTATGCAGGGAAGGCCACTCTGTCCCGGCCCCACTTCTGGTGGTCAGACCAGTCCCCAGCCCCTTGTTTATTATTTGAGTTAACAGGGACGCGTAAATGCGCTGGTCAGTTTCACACCGTTGATCGGGGCAGCGGCCGCTTCGTTTTGTTGTTCAGTTTCAGAGACATGTTCCCCATCCCGCTGTATTTAGTTTTCCCACTTTCTAGTGGGCTCCCTTTCAATCCTTTGTTTTCCTGACCCTGCCCAATAAAAATAAATGTATCTTCGTTGTTAACCTTATTTGCAAATGTGGGGTCCGGGTGAGGGGAGAGAAAAATACCCCCACATACATACACACTAATCGTCAGGTGGAGCCTAAGCACCTTTGGTTTTTCTAGCCAAATTAAAAGGGAGATAACCAAAGAACCAACTCGCTGACTCTCCTCTCAATCCAATTCGTCTAGCGGAGCCGGCGCTCGGATGCTCACAAAAGCACAGATCCTCAGCGGCTCCAATCAGCCTAGGTCCACGGAAATCGATGGCCGATTGACACCAGCTGAGGATCAGGTGCAGCTTCCTTGGCCCTTCACAGTTCGGGTTTTTTTAGCCTTCCCCGAGAAACGTTTTTCATTTGCAACTCGTAATGGCACCCTTAGCGCCGGATCTTTTCCATTCAAGGGGGGATTTTCAAGGACATCGGCTAAGTCTGGGGCTAATACACCGATTTGAGAGCTCTTCCCTCCCTCGGTAGTGTCACCACCCACCGGGTGTTTAAATTGCAGTTCACGAAATAAACAAAACAGTACGAGAAGACACGAGCGCTTCAAAAATGGATCGGGAAGTCTAAATTCAAATGTTGAACCCCCAAAACCCTCCCAAAACACAAACCAACAGGCGGAAGCTATTTTCTTTGCATGCCCACACACAATCAACGGGCTTGAGGTGCAATATTCAATATACAGTACCAACACATATTTGTGTTGTTACGTTGGTGAAATGGACACCTGTATTTACTGCACTAAACCCTGCGGAGAACCAATGACAGATCAATTCATTAAAAAAGCGCCTTTGTTTACAAAACCAAGAATCTCCACACACGCTTTTCTGGTTACATTTTGATCAAAATTCACTCGTCGGAGCCTGGGAGGACTGCGTGACAGGAGAAATGGAACTAGGTACAATTAATTAATTGATTGCCAGGCTATCTATATAATGGACGGCGGGGATATTTCTTCTCCATTCAGAGAGCTTAGCACGGTATAGATATATATCCCAAATAGGCCGAGGGAGGTGAAATCATTCAGGTCATGTCTCTACATGTTAGACTTCCCCACAGCTCTGCCTGAGTCCTGCTGGGGGAAGCAGAGCGACAGGGTTCAGTGCCTGTTTTCAATGTGTACCGCAGACGTTATTTTCGCGATCCCTTCGGCAGCCGGTTTCCCACTGTTCCTGGGCAGCCGGTTCTCACTGGGCCCCGGGACCTTCGCTTTCCCCACTGCCCTGCAGACGCGCGGGGGGAATGGGTAGCGAGAGACCCCAGCTCAGGAGAAATATTCCGAAATCTAGACATCCGTGTAACTGTCCGCCCGGATTTTCCCCCGCCCCTCCCCAACCCAGCTTAGCTCGTACCCTGGGGAGAGGGTCTCCTGGTGGCGGGCGTGGGATTGTGAGTGACTGGGGACGGAAAGGTTCCAGTCTGGGTCCTAATGCGGGTGGCGTCTCCCGTGACCGGGCAGAGTCCGGGGACAGCAGCGAAGACAGGAGATAACATGACCTCGCCCAGCGGATCGTAGTCCCTGGCACTGATAACTCCGGAAGGGGGTTATTTAAGACACGCTATCGGGTGCTTTATCTTCCCGGGTGGGGAGTAACTGTTAAGAGGAGAAAAGATCTGGATGAACATAATCAACAGCTTGTGTTCGACGTGCCTATAAACCTCACGCTTCTCCCTGCCCTAGAAGTTTGCAGGGCTTGTTTTAGTTGTTAATCCTGTGGGGCCAACGGATGGGGGTCGCTGCGCTTGTCTAGTCATCTGGGTTTGGGCGGTTTGTAGCCTCGAACCAGCAGCTGTTTCTTGTGCTACTAAGGGTAAACTCATCGCACGGACCCCCGAGTCTGGAGCTGGGCTCAGTCCCTCCCTCCCTTGTCTCCTCACACAGTGGAAAGCACCCACTGTCACATCGCAAGACGGATCGGATTTGCACGGCCAGAAGGAAGAATCCTAAAAGTCAGACCTTTATCTCCTCTGGAAAACATCGTGTGGACAGACAAGCTGCAAACACCCTGAAATCCTTGCACAGATGTCAGGCTTCCCAGCCAAGCGCCTGAACCAATTCGCACTGAAGCCTAATGGGAATCTTTCTATGGCATGGGAGTTAGATCAGGCGCCAGTTAGGATGGGAGGAGTTTGTCTCGCAAACCTCCTCCTAACCATACAGCCTGTTGGGTCTATAGGTTTCTCCATCAAAACTAACCCCCCTCTGAGGGGCTTTGTGAGGTATTTCATTTCCAACCATTTTTCCTGTGGCTCCATAGAAACAGGTGTATCCTAGAAGTTGGACTTTTCTTTCAAACTGTGGCAGCCCTTCCCATTGTAATTGAGTTATTGTGAAAGTCCTAACTATTTCTTCTCCTCCATGTGTGTCTCCATTTGAAACACAGCTGATAGTGACGTTTTAATAAGATGCCAACGGTCAAGGGGGGAAAGCAGCAATAAATAGTGCATCGAAATAATTGTTAAACACAGGGATGGGCAACTGCCGTATTGAGTCTTCACTGCATAAAATTGCAGGAAGACGTTTAAAAGATCCTTGTGTCCCCATCCTCATTCTTAGTACAACAGGCCACTGCAGTGCAAGTACAGTCAGGAGAATGGCATTTCAAAAAGAGGCTTTTAACTCAACTGACCCACTCTCGGCTGTATTTCCTTTCACCAAGAAAAATAGGTTTCTGTTGTTGTTTGCACTTCACCGCACACAGCTATGGGAGGGTGAGCTGGTCTCTGTCCTGCCTCACCTATCATGGGCACTGTGATCAGCCTGAGCCCCGCAGTGAGGCACCAAGCAGGACAGAGCAACTTGATGGACTGATCCCAGGTTGTGTGCCCCCTTATAATGGGACTTATTAACCTAGCAAGTCTGATGAAGCCACCAAGAGAAAAAAAAACACCCTAGGGACCTCATGGCCATTTTTGTGCGATATCCACAATGAAAGGACAGGCCCCTGAGGATCTACGAAGTTCCCTCTCTTATGTTCTGCTTCAGCTGTCTGGACACATTGTTATTCTGTACGCTTACATGTTGTGCCTTGAACGCAGGCCCTGAGACCCACAGACCTTACAATCTAAATAATAGTACTTAGTAGTGATGATGTCTAATTGGTGAGGATATTGATTTTTACTCTTTTACTATTAAGCCATCAGATGTTGATGTCTCTGTGGTAAGTCTGCATTGCAAGCCCAAAACCGCCCTCCCCAAATCTCTCTCTTCCCTGGCTCTAAAGATTCAGGCAAAATTTTCAAGATCAGGTGCCTAAAGTTAGGCACCTAACTCCAGATTTAGATGCCTAAATAAGTGGCCTGCTCTGCCAAGGGGCTGAACTTCCACTGCTCCCTTTAATGGGCCCTACTCTCACCATTTGAGTTTGTAGAATTGGGCCTCTAGACACTAAAATGAACACTTATAGCACTTCACATCTTTAAAAAAAATTGTGCACACATTCACCATTGAATCCTCAAAATGAAATGACAATATACCTATTTTACAGAGGCAGAAAAGTTAATACTCTTGCCTAAAATCAGCTGGTAACAGACCCCAAGTGTTCCTAATTCCCAGTTCCTGATCAGACTTCAGACCATCCTGCCTCTGACTCAGTTGCTAATTGAACATTAAATGAATAGTAATGAAAGACACACGAGTTACATGATAATTTAAGTTAGAATTGTAAAACTATTATTTTATACCAAGCTCTTTCCAATGTTAGTTCCCATGGGAAGTTATGTTTAAAAATCTCTAACTATAAAACAGAGAACTAATGACAAAGTCAGGAAGTGTTCAATACATACCCCATGACAATTTATCTAGTAGCTTCTGCGGCCAACAAGGGGGTAACTAGGAGATTTGCAAAGTTTACTCAAGGAAACCCTAATAGCCTATTTTTGGAATACTAGCTCTCAATAACTATACCGTACCTTTAAGTGTTAGCACTCAATTAGTGACAAGGCTTCAACCCCAAGCGTTTAAACTGGAGTCTTCCAACAGATAGCAGCAAATTCGGGGGTTGGAGCATGAGTTAGACATTTTCACCAACTGGGATTAAAAACAAAATAAAAATCGACTGTCTAAAATAAGAGGTTTCAAAATCTTAAAAGAGCAAGAACTGTTTATTTCCTAATCTGACTGCAGTAAAAAAAATTAAAAGCAAAGCTTTTAAAAATCAGTTGTATTTAAAATCAAAGCTAGAAATTGTTCTATGCCGCAAATAGAGTGTCTGCAGCTGAACTGGGAAGTGACCTACATGTACTATAAGGAATGAAGATCTGGTTCCTGTTTATACCAAGGTAAAGGGCAGCACTAACTCATCACGGAGTGCCCATCTATTATGTTGGGGTTTGGTTTAGTAGGTTTTTCTGGTTTTTCCCCAAATGCTAAAGAGTTGATTCCGTGTGGCTGCTTTCTGCTGGACTCGGAATGAGAAATCTCTACAGGATATTTATCAGATTCTGTGTTTTTAGTTATTCTCCTTGTGTATATATATCTAGGCCCCGATTCCGTGGTCATGTTTACCAGCCTGAATCAGAAGTAACCCAGTTGAAGTCAATAGTGACCGTGCTACAACCTGCATACTTGAGATCAGAATCAGGCCCTGACTTCCCTATCAAGGAATCTGGATTAGGTATAATCACCGTGACTGCCCTGATGTTGTCCATTGTCTGCTTTTTACAGAATAAGCAGATGCCATAAAGCTGAACAAATGTAAAAACGAAGCTAATGTGTGCAAAATAAGGAGGATACAATAAAAACATTAGGGTCTGTGGCAATTAGTACCATCTCCTTCGGCTGAACTGCCTACCCCGGTGAATAAGGAAATGGATTTTAGATCAATCATTTTGGGGTCACAGCTTGCATTTCTTAAGCCCCCTAACTCTTACTGAAAGCTGAGACAGGTAACTCAGGACCTGATCCTTTACGTGGAACCACAACAAAGATAATGTCCGAAATATTGGCCAAAGGGGAAGAAAGAACATAACCAGGGGAACGCTGCGGAGTGGGAACTCTTCTGGGTATATGAATGACACTTCCAGTGCTGTTTGGTGCCGGGACGGATGGACATACCGGATCTAGAGAACTCTGCAGAAACCCCAATCTCTCATCCACCCCTCTGGTCCCCATTGGACTTAGCCTGTAAGGCCTCGCCTGGAGGCAGAGATTCCCGTTTGGCCTGGGTCACTGTCCTAAACCAATGCTGGATCAGAGCTTCCTTGCCCAAGGCTCTTAAATGTTTTGCTGCTGAAGGACTGATTGCCTGGAGGCTTGCACGGAGTCCCGCCCCGCTTGCCAGGTTCAGATCACGGCTAAGCCACTAACTCCGCTTTGCTTCCATCTACACGGGGGGAGCTCTCCTGGAACTCAGGAACGAGGCTAGGCGCTTTGGTTCTCTTTCTCCCTTATGTTCCCCCCACCCCCTCAGTCTGCCTCTTGCATGCTTAGTGGACTGGGGGTAATCATTTAAGCGGGGTGGGGGGAATCTAGGAGGAGGAAGGTGATGAGCCCCGACCCGGAAAGTCCATGAGCTGCTGTATGTCAGTGGCTTATTCATCAATCAGCCGGACACAGAGCAGACCTGGCCTCTCTTTACGGAGTGTTTGCTTTTCCACCAATTATTGCGGCCCTGCAGCTCTTTTTGTTGATACAGTAGTTTTAAAAAGTGCTAATGTTCATTTATCAGGGGGCCGAGCCCGGGACTCCCACTCCTTGTGATTCTCCCCAAAATATAAACACGGCAGGGCAGGGCTGAGCCGAAAGCCCCCATTTGTTTCTAAACCGCAGTATTAAAAGGGATGCATTGTTGAAGATAAAGCGGAGGATAACGCTGTCTGTCTCCAGCCAATGTCTCCCTAAAGCATTAATGACATTCCAAATGAGCGCTCCGGCTTATCTTTCAATTAATCACATCTACCTCTGCAGCCGGGGCCCTATTGATCGGGAGGGAGGGTGTGATTCGGGCCCGCTCGGAACCCCACCCTTCCCAATTAATAATATTTTATATGCAGGCAGCTTTCATCTCAATGTACACACAGGACGCGCTCGGCCCGAAGTGAAGACCTACGAGGGGGCTGCAAGCTCCTAGCAAGGACAACATGCGCAGGGATGGATGCTGGGGGGGGAGTTTGAGAACCTCTGACAAAGACGGTGGTAGCGCCTAGCGAGCCCAGCTCAGATCCGGGCCCCATTGGGTTGGGCACGGCACAGACACACTGCAAGAGACAGTCCCTGCCCCAAAGATCTTACAATCTAAAGGAATAAGACCAGGAACGGGCGGGAGAGAGCGGGCATGAGCACACCCCGGGTAGAGACGGGGCACAAAGAGAAAGCTCCCGTGAAGATCGTTCTATACAGAGAAAAGGAAACGCAAGAGCCAGCAAAGACAAAGTGTTTCCTCCTGCCATGGGGCAGAGCGGGAGGGGAGCTTGCTGAGCTAGCAAACTGTATTCCGCAGCGTTTTCCCTCCTAAAAGGAGGAGAGGAGAGGAGAGGAGAGGAGGGGAGGGGAGGAGAGGAGAGGAGGAGAAGCAATGAAACTTCGATAGTTTCGCCCGGCTAAGCTCTATAGTCCTAGAACAGGATACTAGGCTAGCGATGGCAATTCCTGTCTTCCTATACTGTATATCCCGATACATATTTCCAAATGTTAGTCAGGTGTATGTACAGTCGTGTGTGTAGAAGCTTCCTAAGTGCGGAGTTTGCATTATCTCCCAGGCTGCTACCCGATGAAGTAGCAACCCCTCCCCCCCCGCCCCACACACATCAGATGGACTAGAGATGGTAGGGTAGCCTGGATAGTGGAGTTTCTAAATTCTAGATGCAACTAACTTCTGTATGCGTCTAGAGTGTTCTATTTAGTCTCTCCACTTCTTTATGTATATACACACACCCAGACCATATTTTTGAATAGTCGCCCGAGTTGATCTCAGAATTGCTCTTTATTCCCCTTACATTTATTTACTAGAGAAGTGCCAAACATCTTCTGAGAAAGAATAGCTGGAAATAAGCGAGCTGTAATGGCTGCGTTTCCCTCCATTAAATAGCAATATTTCAGCCCTCTCTGTACACTCTAATCTCTTAACACTGTCATCGCAAGCCCCAGCCCCGATTCACCGGCGAAAATGTACCAGGACACTTGCAATCCTTTGCAGCAAGAATTTTAATTGAATCGGATGTTGCTACTTCATCGGATAGCAGCAATTTAGGAGATAAAGCGAACTCCACACTCAGGAGAGTCGATACACAGGCTAGAGCGAGTTAATTGTAACATTTCCGCCGTAGAAAATACAACACATCTGAAGCCACTAGAGAAAGGGGGAACGGGCGGAGGGGCTGGTCAATGATAGAGAAATGTCGGCCAACGGTGGCAGATCAAACAGGCTCCTATGCTCTAGTTCGCGGCAGGGAAATCAATTTTTAAACAGGGGCAGGTGCTTCTGAGGTTGTTAGGCCGCACGTGTTCCTTGTGCTGTTCCCCCGACATTAGCTCTTTCTGGCTCTGGCCTCGCACCCGCCTGGCCAAGCACCCGCGGACCAACACAAAGGCCCGTCCAGTAACGCTAAATCCCCTGCAAAGCCTAAAGCGCCGGGGACTGTCCACATTGGCATCGGGTGGGTTCATCCCGGGCAATTCCCTGACAAGAAACGCCAGGAGTTAGGGCGGCCGATGGGCCATTCCAGGAGAAGGGGCGATGCTAGGTCAGGCCGGGGAGCTGGGTTTTACATACACCCCGAACAAACGTCTCTTCTCTCTCTGCCGCCAGCCGGAAAAAAAACCCGGCCATTCTCCCCTCATGCACGTGGCTGCAGTCGGCGCCCCAGCAGAGATGGACATATTCAAAATGACCCTGCTGCTGCCCAAGACCTCAGACATATACATTACCCCTCTGCGCCTCCCCCAAACCCTTAGGGGAAAAATAGACTGCCCCGCCCCCCCCCCCCCCCCCCGCACTAGTATCCCTGCCCGAGAAGGACCTGACCTGTCAAAGGCCAGGCGAACTCACCCTATCACCCGAAGACTCTTTTCCGCTCCACTTTTCCACATGGAGCCAGCCACAAGTCCCTTTCCTTATCTCTTATCACCCGGGGTTGAATTAGGAGATCATTAGGGAAGAGCTGCTTTCCGGTTGCCTTCTCTCCCCCCCCCCCCCCCCGCCATCCCGGGGATTCCACGCACCAGAGACTTTCCCCAATAAGTTACTTACGTGTTTTGGGGTTGTGCGTGTGTGATAATTTTTTTTAACTGAAAGCATCGCAACGCCCCCTCCCCCGGCCGAGTCCTTCCCAGGGATTTGCTGCTGCGGTTTATTTTAGTGGCAATAAGTGCATGAAATTAATGAGCTCCCACGTCTGGTCCTTGAATACAAGGAGCTGCAGTTATCAACAGTCAGTACTTCCACTTATGGAAAGCCAGGTTCCAAGACTGGGATGCAGATATTTACTCTCAGAGGCAGATAATAGAGATTAATTTTCCAATTTGTATTTGCAAAGAGGCCATACTTTAGTTTTCCGCTGCTGAGCGGTTTTGTTTGTGTTAGCGAACAGAGTGTTTTCTTTAACTGCTGGGGGATTTAGTGCTTTTGCATCACATATATCTGCCTCTGATCTCCACGGTCAGCCCAAAGTAGCACATTATTACTCGTTTATTTCCAAACCCGCTCTTTAAATGCGCTAGATTTCTAACATTGCCCCTGAGTCCGCTGCATTGCAGGACGCTGGGTGACAAACACTTTAAAAATTTAAAAGCGATTTTTTTTACGGGAAGAACAGAGTCTCTATAGCTTTTTGTCCTGAACAGAGGTACAATCAAACAGATAAACAAGAACCACGTGTAGGCTATTGGGCTACATTTCTTACACCATACATTGGCGTTGTAAATATTATGCCTCACCAGAATCTCATCGCTTTTTTTCCCTTCAATCACAGACGTAAATTTCCCCTTAGATGTGTCCCAACGAATGGGCTCTTCCGTCATCATTTGGACGGACGGAATCATAGTGCAATTTACTCAAAACCAAACTTCCATTTTTAAAATTGAATTCAGCACATCTTTGTTTGATGGTTTCCTCCAGGCCTGTTTATTTAATCTGACTGTATGATAGATGGGGGCCTTTCGGATTTTTTTTTTTTAAAGATCAACACACTCTGTGCTGGAAAGCTGGATAAATATAATGCTGCCCCTTTAAATGAGTGGGGATGTTTTTGAGTTGTATTACTATATTAGGTGACCTGGAACTTTGCATCTTTCGTTCCATCACTGCTCAGTTAGCCAATAGAAAGCTGAAGTCACCCAAAAGCCGCCTAGTCCCGCCTTCTTTTCCTTTATGGTCTGGTTCTACCTGCCTCCAGTCCACAAGTCAAGGCTAATTGCTGGAATGCTATGTGCCCCTTTGGAGAGCTGAGGAGTCACTACCGCTGCAGGTTGTTTGTTTCCAATTCACCTTTACATGAAGCAGGGCTCTGGTCGCTGCCTCACTTGCCCCCACAATGTTTCCTAGTCCTGTGACTACTACGCCCTTTTCTGTCAAGGATATTTTGAATCTGGAACAGCATCAGACTGGCCTGGCTTCGATGGAGCTCTCTACTCTGTCCTCCTCCTGCATGCTGTCAACCTTCAAACAGGAGACCTACACGGCAGAGACAACAGCCCTTCCTGAAGCCAGCGAGGAGCTGACTCAGACTCACCCTTCCAAAACCCCCACCACCTTCTCCAGCTCCTTCTATGTTAAAAACTACATGGAAGTGGACTCCGCCAAGGACTCAAAAGTGGACAAGAAAGGTAAAAGGGCATCACTCCGAGGAGTGGTTTAAATACCACCGAGAGGGTCTCTTTTAAAAGTTTAACCCAAGGCCTTCATTGGCAGCTGGTTGGGGGTTGTTATCTAGAGGTGAGACCGTTTATTGGGGCGCTGGGGGATTTTTAGATGCTCTGGTAAGATAAAGGGGGAAGATCGTCTTCCCTGTGCCTCGAAACGATCTACTTTTCTTTCCCCACCACACTCACCGGTCATCAGACCCAAGCTGCTAAAAAGGAGAGGAAAGTTAGGGGTGGGGGGAGAGAGCACTCAATGGCCTTCACCCCAATGCAACTGAGGAAAGAGGCCAGACCCCAGACCGTCTCTCAGCTCTGAGTGCTGAGGGGGGCGGGAATTGTCTCCTGTATCTACCCAGCTGATTGATTAGTGATTCTTTTGCTAATTAAAGTAAAGCAGATTACTTACATAATAGCTCCAAGAATAGAAATAGAGACGTACAAGTAGGTAGAGCAATTATTAAATAGTACCTGAGAAAAGATTCTATCGTTTTGATCTTTCCGAGAAATGGGACCGGTTATTTTAGCGGTTCTAGACCAAGCCCCGTGGAAAGGCCATTTTGATTGAACTATGGGGCAGTGTAAGCTGCTTGTAAGATGGTCCCTTGTTTCCAGGGAATGTTAGAGTAGGAGACAGTACACGACAAATATTATCCCCCTTTTCGTCTCTGTAGAGCCTTCCAGATCTGCAGTAGCTCAGCAGCTACCTAGCTGAATCCTTCGAGCAGGCGACTTGAGGAGGTTTTGGGGTGGGGGATCAGGAAGAGGAGAGAATGGTGCAGAGAAGTTTCCTGTTACCTGTAACTTATTTCCAAACTCGTTTACAGGAAGAATTTTGGTACAACAGCAAAAAATGAAACTGTGCTATAAATTGCGAGCGAAAGTGAACTATCTGGCAAACGGAAAACGACCGGCGAGTGGACGCAAAATGAATTGCAAACTGGCAACTAATTCAGTAGAATAATCCCAAAATCTATTACTTACCCCACATTTTTTTTCTGTTGAAAAAATCAGAGCCAGTGCCTGCTCTTTCAAGTTCACATTCTCTGTAAGGGATATCCATCATTGCACGGTTTACATTTAAGGCCGGTAGCATTTTGATTGCTACAATAAAAATAAAAAAATAGGCGACAGACATTATTTCTGTGCAATTAAGAAACAGCTGAGCCGATTTCAATGAGGTCGGTGGATACTCGCTACAAATACCGTATAAAACGAATACACTCTTTGTAATACAGAGATTGAAATCGTCGTTATGATTTTTAAGTAATTACGCATTAATCTAATTTTTCCATTTATTGGAGATTTAATAAATATACCAACATTTAATAATATAGTTTAAAAACTCTACAATTCAAGTAACATCCAGGAGAAACTCCAGCGGCAACGAACGGGGCTGAACGTTATTTGGAGCCTGCAGCTCAAACAGAAGCAGAGTTTAGTTTAGTGGAATGTCTGTGACCCCCATTTACCCGGGTTACAATGATTCACATACATTGATTATTGTGTGTTGGTTTCTTTGTTTTGCTTCAGAACTGTGCTCCCTTCACAAGACCTTGGAACAGGAGAAAGCGGGCTTGGAGGATCCGGAGCGCCCCAGACAAAGGAAGAGGAGGAAACCTCGCGTCCTCTTCTCTCAAGCTCAAGTCTATGAACTGGAGAGAAGGTTCAAGCAACAGAAGTATCTCTCGGCCCCCGAGAGAGACCATTTAGCGAACGTCCTAAAGCTCACCTCCACCCAGGTCAAAATCTGGTTCCAGAATCGAAGGTATAAATGCAAAAGGCAGAGACAGGATCAGACCCTAGAAATGGTCGGGATCCCTCCACCGAGGAGGATAGCAGTGCCTGTTCTGGTAAGAGATGGGAAGCCCTGCTTAGGGGAATCTTCCCCCTACAGTTCGCCCTACAATGTCAGCATCAACCCCTATAGCTACAACGCCTACCCTGCTTACACCAATTACAACAGCTCAGCCTGCAATGCCAACTACAATTGCAACTACCCTTCCATGCAGCCTGCTGCAGCTGGCAACAATTTCATGAACTTCAGCGTAGGGGACTTGAATTCAGTGCAAACACCGATTCCGCAGGGTAACGCGGGGATTTCCACGTTGCATGGGATCAGGGCCTGGTAGGCTTACTTCACCCGTCCCTATTCTAGGCCTCCGTGCAACAATACCATGAGGACAGCATTTCACCTGGGCTGTAAACTGATCAGTGGACCGAAGAGCGAGACGTTGGACTCGAGGCTGAGGGAAAGGACAGGCTTCGGCCCTGCCTGGGATCCCTCACAGGAGCGCACAAGCGTCTCGATCTATTTTTTAAGTGCTGGGAGGACTGGAAGGGAATGGGTCTCTTGTAGGTGAATGTCGTGTCCTCCAGAAATTCACTAGCCTGCTCATCGGCATCTCCAAGTGGAAGTTTGGAAAGTTCTGTGTATAAATTATTCTCCCCCTGTAAGTTAAAGCACATACACCTCCTGTTAGACGTGGGTGGGGGGTTATATTAAAATGACCAGAGGCCCGGTGCTTTCTAGAGAGCACCTTACCTAACCCATGGACCGCTACACACAGCTCCCTCCGAAAAGCTCTAGGAAGCCCATATGAGCTGAGTTCTGGCACCGATCGCCTACCCGACTTTGGGCCGTTTTGCGCTACAGAAATGCCCCCTTCACAAAAGTTTGAACAACGTTGCCGGCGCAAACTCTTCCGTTTATTTTAAAAATCAAAATACGTTTCATTTTGCACTTCCTGTAGGGACACTAGATTTTGACGAGACCTGAAAGCTAAGTGTATCGCTAGTCCTAGATCTTCAAACGCAGAACCATGCGGTCTGCTCGTTTATTTAAGCTGTAACTGTCCTTGCCCCAGAGACTGAGCGGGAGAGTAGAATCGTGTATGTAGATCTAAAGACAAAGCCCCGAAACGAAGGAATTCCGACGCTGTTACATGCCAGATCCCCGTAGGGTTATGCACTAAAACGCGATGTAGTATTGAAATGCACTGTCTGTTCCTTGTCCGGCCGTCAGTTTGTATGTCTCGCAAGCGGATGGCACCCGGTGACTTGTCATTAAAGAGAGTGGCTTAATGTTGCACGGCTCCTTTGCTTTCATTCAAGCCGTTGTTACTCCTTTTTCTGGCCGAGCACGTCTCGGGTGTGCAGAGGGAAACGGGATTTCTCTACCCTGCGCCCGGGCAGGTCCACACGCGTGCAGGAGACAGGCCGAGGACTATTCACTGGGTCCGATTCGCCCAGTGAACTCCCGGGATCAGTAAAGTAACTACAGGAGTGGAGCCAGACTGATTTAGCGCATAAAGCAGTATTCCGGGAGGCACCCCTCTGCAGCATTGTTACTTTACCCGTCTTCAGCCCGCATCTATGCCTCAGAGAGGTCGCGTTCATTAGTTGGGGTCTGGGGTGAAAGATGGTATTTCATTTGCTTTGGGTCTCTCTTGTTTTATTCCCTGATTTCATCCACTCGGAATAGGTTTTTGTTAAGAAGTCTATAATTTGTAAATTGTTCTGGGTGAAAACCAAAGCAGCAACATTTTTGCTGCGTCTAAATTCCCGGAGCTGTGAAATTCCGCTAACTTCACTAGTCCATTTTAAAATCTCCGTTTGAAACAAGAACTCGTTCTAGACAATATCCATTCTGGGTTAATCACCCCTCAGACTTATTTACATAAACATTTTAACCCCCTTTTCATTCTGGGCGATTGACTCTATCCACACTGCTAACAGCTTCCGAATTGAGGGAGGTGGTTTTCTAATTCGATTTCGAATGAATTGTCTGACGATTGTTAGGATTGTCTCAAAAGATCCCTGGGCGTTTGGAGTTCCGAAACGGGGTTCATACCCAGGGGATTTAGAGAGATTTTAAGTCAAAACGTTTGTTTTACAAAACATGACTAGCGCAAACAGCTCGGGATATGGTATTCAGCGAAGGCACGAATTATAAATAATCCGGAGCAAATCCTAGTGAGATTTCAATAGTCTCTAGAATAGTCGCTGATACAATCCCTAGTAATGTTTCCATTCTTTTCATCTAGTCACTTTCCATTCATTGCCAATTTCGCCTTTACCCGTCTCTCCTAGTTGAAACTTAATTTCTTTTTAGGACACGGATGTGAGCTGTACAGACGGGGTGGGGGTGACACCACAATTCACGGGTTTCACATCAGGAGTGGGTCGCAGCCGCTATGGATTGTGCACTAAGAGCGCGGTCTTGTTAAAACGAGCATTAAAGGACGGATCCCCGAAGGTCGCTCGCCTTTGACTCCGGTGGCCGGCCCGCAGACGTCTTCCCAAACTTGGGGCTTCTTCCCCCAGCTGTGGAGGTGAGCGCGGGCCGGACGTGTGGGAAGAGCAGATGCGCCACCCAACCGGGCGTTCTTACAGTAGCCGCTGTCCAATGTCAATTATTGGAGTGAGAAACAACAAACCTTGTAATTCAGCGCAGTCAAAACATCCTCTAAAGTGTCTGAGATTGCGCCGGCTGTTGATAAGGCAATTAGGGGAACCTGCAGCCTCTCTCCCCGGCTCGCCATATCTGCCCCATCAGTAAACAGGGATGGAGACAGGGTGGCTGCGGCCCTGGGATACAGGATGAAAGGCTAATACAGGGAGATCTTCTGCCGTCACTAATTCCCCTCACCACCCCCACCCCCACCCCCAACGGGACCCCCCCCCCACCTCTCAGCAGGTAGGATTGCAGAGATAAGGAGGTCGGGGATGGTTTCTCTTTGCACTCAGTGCTCAGTCGAGGCCTGGTGATCTACAATGCATTCACCTGTCTAGGCTCAGGGGTAGCCCTGTTCGTTTGTCTCCACAAAAACAAGGAGGAGTCTGGGGGCACCCCCCCCTCGGTTCTGTTTACATATTTGGGGGGGGGGATTGCCCCAGACAGGGACACAAGGAAAAAGCTGAGCCACCGGCTTTCCAAGTCCTGTAAGGAGCAGGCAGTTCGGAGAAGCGAAGGCTGACTGGCCATGCGGGCGCTGATCGGGACAATACAATTCCTGTACTTCTGATTGGAAAAAGCAAAGGCTGCTCCTCTCCGGGCAGGGACAGGGATCCCATTGCTGCCGCTCGCTAACCCTGGACATTCACAGCGGAGTGTTTGATCAGGGTTACAACTCCTGAGGTCTTTACCCAGGCAAAACTCTCCTGAACTTCTGCAGTAAGGAGCAGCAGTTCAATGAAAGGGGATTACATTGCATGGGGGTCACTGGGTGTTTCCTCTGCCTATCCCCAGTCAAACACATGCTCCCTGCTCCAATTCCAGGAGTGTGTAAATAGCACACATGCAGCGATCTCAGGGCCCCTGCGCCTTCTGACCAGGATGGGAGTCCCTTATAGCACAGGGAAATCCTCAACATTTATATGAAGGGCAAGTGGTGAGCTGTTTAACCCAGGGGAAAGGCAGTGGGAGTTTGGCCAAGTGAAGGCTGAGCCATGCCCACAGAATCTGACTCTTAATGGGTCTTTTAGGATCCAGCAGACTAATATCGGAGGGCAAGAAAAATGGTCCCAAAAGAGCAAGGGGAAGAAGAGGCTTCCAGGTCAACACTGCAGGGGATTCTCACTCCAGTGGTGCTCTGGGCTGTAATACATTGGGGATGTGCTGGGATTGTTCCTGTCTCATGCACTTGGCTGCACTTGGAATCCCATGTGAATTTTTCAGGGGCAGATGTCTACTACTATCCAGTTAAATCCCATCTTCGATTCTACAGTACAAAGTTGACTTTCGGGCCAGCATTTGGGACAGATTTCTAGCGCTGCACTGGGCTCATGGCTCAGAGGGATCAATGCAGGAGCCAGCGTGCCATGTATTGCTACAGGCTCTGCCTAGGAGGCCTCTCACATTCCCCCCTCCTCTCCATACTTCCCAGTTCCTGTGGGAATTGCATCACACACAGATGCAAAGCAGGATAAGACAGGGACTTGGAAAAGCAACCGGAGCCTTGGAGCTGGTTCAGAAAGCGATTTAGGCAGAGGACACAACTGCAGCTGGCTGGAACAGCGTCCTGTGCTCCAGCCTGAACCTGGCAGCAGACCGGGGATCCGCAGAGTGAGGCATTGTGGGACTTTGATTACCAGGATTCCTTGTTAAACTGCAGGGATTGATTACAGGGATCCCTTCTTAAATTTAACTCCTACTTAGACTACAGGACTAGGAGAGAAATACCAGGACAGAGTGCTCATTGCCCCTCACTCCCCCAAGAGTTGAGGCACCTTGCTTCTTAGTCAGGTCCAGGCCCAATTCATCTCACTCCCAATCCTCTGCAGCCAGTGGAATGGCGCCAGGCACCTATCTGTCTGGATGGCTCCGCACTGTTACAAAGACTGGGGGCATTTCTCAAAGCTGATTAGGGTATTTTGACACCCCATTCCCATTCCTTGTAATGGGAATTTCAGCTTTGAACATCTGAATTTATGCAGATAAACAGATTTCTCTGTCTGAGCCAGCATCATTTTACATCCATAGTATATTATAACATTATGTACCTATCATACACTATTTTGGAGGAGAGTGTGGGGCAGTAGGGTTTCCACTGGGACCCTCCACACTCCAGATACTATTGTAATGCTGTAGGCCCCTGGCAGGGCAGGGAGTGAAGCAAAGGGAGACTCATTGCAGTTTGAATTGGAGGTCCCCACTCCTCAATTGGACACTGTAGGCCACATTTTCAGGGGCCCTGAGCATCCACTTCTCAATTCAAAATCAACTGGAGTACATATTGCTCAGTATTACTTGACTTCTTAGGACAAGTGACCTATAAGGTGAGGGCTTTATATAAAAGAGCTGGAAGTCACCCAGTTGTTAAAGTAACGTGTTAAATAAGAAATGGCAGGAGGTGCATTATAAACATTCTGTAAGGCACCAATCTCTTGCCTTTTGCAGTTCTCCGCAAATAAACCATGCAGGTTTGAAACAGTTTAAATCAGGATTTTATTCCTTGAGCCCTGTAACTCCTTGCACCCTGTGTGGAAAGTTACTCTGTTGGAAGAAGTGGAATTCTTGTTTTTTTGCCCCACATTTCATCAACGCAATACAAGGAGCCATGGTCCTGGCAAAAAATAAGTAATATAGCTTAGTGTTCTTGAGCAACCCAACTAGAAAACAAAACCCTCTGCTTACTCCACCCAAAATGCAGTACTGTTTATTAGACATTGCTTATCAATATAATCAATTATTTTAATCAGGATTTTTTAAGAGAATCTTCCAAATCTCTGAGTGAGAAAGGCAAAGTGCTTGCAGACTAGGACTTGAGTAGCCATTGTTTTACACCTTGGTTACTCATTTGCACCAGTATAAACTGAAATGCTGCCATTTTGATCTGGTAGCATTTTCTAATCAGTTTCTACTCGTGGAAATTACTAACCAAGGTTTAGGACACGGAAGAATCAGGGCCCAGGGATTAAAGCAGTTTCCCCCAACACAAACAAGAATCAGAACAGTCTCCATCATTTCTTTTCTCTCTCCTGCTCAGTTTTCTCTCTCCTGCTGAGTAGAGACAGGGAGATGAAGGCCTCCTACCAGAGGCTTTCACATATACTAGTAGTGTATATGTGAAAATCAATCAAGTCAACCAAGTTTTTGCAAAGTTTCCCAGCGTGAGAACATTGAATACTATTTAATGAAATATAATATACTATTTGGCAGCCACCAGCAGCGTCTCATAAATATTTAAAGTCCTGCATCCTCACAATCAGACCAGGCTCCATTGAATGACAGACTCATCAGGTACAGGACCAATCATCCAAAGGGCATTTCCAACCCATTCTCCTACTTCGCTTCCTTTTTCCACAGGGAAAGGAACCTGAATATTGTTACCTAGCCTCACCAATTATTTTATTTCAAATATCCTTTGTTGTTTGACTGCAAACAGCTCCAGCCTGCATGTGGATCACAGTATTGCCACAGCTTGTGCAACTTGCTAGGTGACATGTTGTCCTATTGAGCCCTCCTCCCATGCACATAGAAGATCTTTGAGGATCAGCCAAACTCATGTATTTTCTTTTGTACTGCAGCTTTAGAATTAGCCCCGAGAAATGCAATTAGACAGCAGTACAAGGAAATGTATATTATTTTACAAATCAGAGGCACCAACTGTAAAATAGATTAAACTGTTACTGCTGATTCCAGATAAGGGGAAAGCTGCACAAAGAACCGTCTCCCCTTCAGCTGACCAATGTTTTCTGATCTTACCCTATCTGGTGTATGCCTACTATTGGCTGTTGTCAGTGACAGCATACTAGACTTGATGGACCAATGGGCTAATCTGGTACGGCAAATCTTAGGCTATTTTTCCTGATTTTGGCCACCTGTATATCTGTGTCATGCCAAAGGAGATCCTGGAACTAAAAAATGTGTGTGAGTGAAATGATGTTGGTGTGTCCGGACTTGCACACAGTAAGGAGGGGGGGATGAGACAGAAAATTAACTATTTCCAGGACACTGAGTGAAGAGAAAAGCTATGGAGGTCCAGAAAAAGAATAAAACTTCAAAGAAACAAAGCAGCCCTAGATTCTGAACAATTGACGCACCAGCACCAGTGAGAAATATCTGTTAAGCCATCCCTGCTTAAAATGACATTTGTTTGGGGCTCCTAAAGGAGCATTGGCTAAAGCACAGGACTAGGATTCAGGAGGTGTGAGCGGTTTTCCCAGCTTTGCTACAGACTTGTCCCAAGCCTGCAATTGGATCAGTGAGAGGAGACCCTTAGATCTTCACAGAATTCAGTGTAGCTCCACTTGGGTCCAGGGGTTCATCCACATGACTTCTGCAAAACGTACTCATTTGCTTAACTATATGCATCTGAGACATCCCATTGAGCTGAAGAGAACTGCTCATAAGCGTAAAGGTAAACATGTGTGCAAGTTAAGTCAGGATCAGGACCTTGTTATGTGGCCTAAGTCATTTCAGCCCTCAAGGCCTCATTTCCCTTTCTCTAAAATGGGGATAATATTTACCAAACTCATGGGGATGTTGTGAAGTTGAATTAATTTCTGTGAAACACTCAGATCTTTGGGTGAAAGGTGCTGTAGAGACTGCTAAAGGCAGATGCTAGCAAACTCAACCTGGACCAGAAAATATGCTTGAAAAGTGTTTTGAATGATGAAAAGTGCAGTGAGTGCCAAGTACTAATTAAGAGAAATGGAGTTTAGAAATACATCTGAGTGATTTTTGTCCTAGATCCAACTAATCAGTTTAACAACTAATAATACTTACAACATTTTAAAAATGTGATGCTCAGAAATACTTCCTAGACCTTCTATCTAATTGAGAATAGTAGTTAGAAGTGCATGCTGCTGTCCCAAGAATATACCATGGTTTATTTTAGTACAGCAGATGTTTTCTAAACAGATTGCATTATCCTTTGTATGTTTCAGCATAGGCTTTGAATAAGTCCCACTACCAGCTCCTAGAAACTGGCCCCAAATCTCATCTTCCTGGCCAGTATTTTATATACCTCTTATTATCTGCAAAAGATAACAGCAGCTTTCAAAGTGCCCTTTGCAGTCTGAGGAGACTGCAGTGTACAAACATGTGCACTGCCCAGTCTGAGAGTCTGTCATCAGCAAGGTTTCAGAAACAGGCTATCAAAAACTTTCAGTCAAATGAGTTGCCAGAAAGCTGTAAAATACTAACAGAATATTAGAGCCAAATCCTACCACCTAGCTTCTGATGACTGTCCTATTGATTGATGTCAGTGACACTACTTGTGTGAGTAACAAAAGCAGGACTTGGGTTCAGTGGATTAGTAGGTACATTATGCAGCTGCTTGACTTACATGCATAGAGATGCTGCACACCGGTATACAAACACCTAACTCTGTGCACATGGGTTGTCCCACTGAAGTCAATGGGATTGCTCATGTGCATAAAATTATGCTTGCAAGTAACTGCAAGATCTGGGCCTTATCTTCTATATTGTCTTTCTTACTAAGAAGATCCCAAAATAGTTTGCAGAGGTAAATAATAGTTCTGAAATTAGCTCCTGATCCTGAAAGCCCTTTGCACCCAAAACTCCCATTGGAATCAATCCACAGAGAGAAAGCTTACCACATCAGACAATTATATGATCAAGGAGGGCAAGAAACATGAAGTGGTATAGAGCAATAAGAAATGCAGCGATTTCATCTGATTGAAACAAGATGAAGAATGGATGAAGTGAAAATATATAGGGAGTTGTTCCAGGTACAAGGGGCTACAGAGAAGATTCTCATACCAACAGTGGACAGAATGTGTTATGGTTCAGAGAGAAAGTCAGTGAAAGACAGACAGACAGACATGCTTACGTCAGTCTGTGGCATCCTTCTGGTGAGGCTTTATTTTCAGTTTTAGCTATTTCTGGCGGTTGGGCCATTCTATTTCTTAGCTATGCTGGCTGTTGGGCAAAGAGAATTTTTCAGCACTCCCTCTAGGATCTATTTGGGTCTGTCTAGCTCTGTTTGAAACTCTTCTTCCAGCTACTCTATATGAAGGTGCTCTAAGGGTTTCAAGTCTGAACACATATATAAAATTGTTAGTGGTAGGGTAGTAAATAAAAGATCCAACTCTGCAGCCGTTCCTTGTGCAGAAGTCTTGTTGACTTCAGTAGTTAAGCTGTGTGCAGATGAAAAGGGTAGAGACACCCCCTCAACTCCCTCCTATTTGGACAGGCCTTTTAAAGCCACGTAAAAACAAATTGTTTTGTCGAATGGTAACTTTGAAAACTCCTGTGTCCAATTTCTACAGTTGAAAGTGATATTTCTACAGCTCCTTTCATCAAACAATCACAGGGTATTCAACACACTGATTTATCCTGTCTTGAGATGCATGTATGCAGCTTTCAATTAAGTCAATGGGAGCCGTGGGTGCTCAGAACCATAGAAAATCAGATCCAAGATGTCTTAATTTGTCCATCCGAAAAATGAGGTTTCCAAATCTTCCACTTTTGAAGATTTGGACCTAAGTGCCTTGCCTCATGTTACACAAAGAATCAGTCAGGAATAGAGCTAGTTTCCTGATGAAGTTCCCTGCTTTAATTGCTAAGCACAAATGCCTCCGTATAGATTACTTCATCCAGCAATGGAATGCAGCCATTTCTTGGGTGAAACACATCAACTATTTAACAGCACACAATACAAAAATAATCACACTATAGGATACAAACCAGAGACAATTTTAGGTTGGTTTTCAAATGACCTATTTTTCTTTCTCAATCCCAATCACAGTTTTTGATCTTATTTGTCTCAATATTCTGGCTATAAAAATACTACTTTCTGCCCTTTGATCAGCTAATGAAAAGCCCTTTCATGTCCTGCTGTCTTCATTAGCTTACATTCTAACTGCTGGCCTTGCACAGGACAGGCAAAGTTACAAGGTCAAAACAGGGGATGATGGATGACTTTTGGCATTTCCAGATTACATATACTGAAATCAGCCTACAAGGCAGCAATCTGTAGTGCATTGTAAGGTCAGCTGCACATGCATAATTCCCGATGGACATGTCCACCAAACATAGAACAGTTTAACTGCTGTTATTTCAGATCCAAATGGAAAACAATAATACTCTGCACTTCCCCCCCTCCTCTCACTCTAGGATCTTAAAGCACCAGATGAACATTAGTGAACTAAGCACCACAGCGTCTGTGCAAGGTAGAGAAATACTATTGTTATCATCCTTTCACACATGGGGAAAGTGAGGCACAGAGAAGCCAAGGGACTTACTCAGAACTATTCTGCAAGTCTGTGAGAGAGCCAGGAATAGAACCCAGAAGTCCTAGCTCCTAAACTCTTGATTTTCCCTGTATATTCCCTGCTGGTCATCTGGGAATTAGCTCTTTTTCCAGCTGGAGCGCCCTCTGCAGGCCGATGCCCCTCTTTCCTGGAGTGCTGCCCCTGGAAATACCCCCACACTCTGCCTCTGGGTCTCCCCTCCCTGGGGAACCCTCAACCCTCTAATCCCTACCTTGCCTCAGTCTAGGGCTACTACCAGTCATCATAGGCAAGGGGGGGTTGAACCAGCTGCCTTTGTCTAGCGCCCAGTACCCTCCTTTAGGCCATCGTAGCAGGCCGCTGCCTGGGGGGTCACCAGGCCTGAGCTCCCCAGGTCAGTCTGCCCCTTCCCCAGCACTGCTCCTCCTTCAGTATCCCTGACTTTCAGGCAGCTAGCTCCATCTCCATCTCCCTCCTCAGCTAAAAGGAGACTGTTTTAGCTCCAAACTAGCAGCCCTTTTATACGGGCCTGCTGCAGATCTCCTGAGTAATCACAACAAAAAGGGAGGAGTTATGCTGTTAAAATCTGACATTTGTTTGCTTCAAATAATAAAACCTGTCCTTATTACAGAAGCAAGTTTAATGTATTTAAGGAGTCTTCCCAGGAAAGCTAGCTAGTTGGCCCTCCAGGAATCATCTTGAAAGGCAGAAAGCCTGGATTAAATATGTAGTAAAAGGAAAGGCCTCCTAACTTTTTTCTCTCCCTCCCCCTACTCCAGATGGTCATTCTTTTCATTTTCTGAGTAGGTTCCTTCTCTACATACAGCTGTTCCAAACTGCAGCTGAAATCAAGATGTTGGAACTCATTAGCTCTACTCTGTTCTTTCATCCAGAAGTCAATGTGGCATGTTGAGAGAGCATAAACGACAGGAGTCAAGTTCAGGCTGAGGTACAGGTGTCTGGGGCTGGAGAGGCCATGCAAGCAATTAGTTCCCACTTACACCATCTTGTTCCTTTTTATGTTCAAAAGCATTACATCAGAAACTTTGCAGATTTCGGTGTGTGCCAGTTGATGACCATCATCCTCTTAAGAATGCATTAGACAGTCAGATGTTTTCAAACCAAAGGTCCCCTTTGAGACCATTTTCTCTGCTATTGTATCAACAAAGATACTAGAATACCATTTGGCCACTAGAGGAAAATGAAAATGCTTAACAGCACAGGTTCACAATCATGTGGGAAGAATCACATAACCAGCATAACTTCCTTCATGAAATCTGCCTGTAGCAGACTAACCCACTTTCCGTTTGAAAGAAGTGGCTGATGTCTTGTGGAAAAATTTGAAAATCATTCTATGCAAAGACAATCCTGCTTCTATTGCATATATTTTCTGTGTTCTCTTTCTGCATCTTGGTGTTGCCGTGGTATTGGATTTTTATAAGTCCATCAAAGAAGCAATGAGGGTTCAGCATGGATTGAGTGGAGTCACTAAGGTTCAAGTTCTAATTCTGGTTCTGATACTAATTTGCTGCAGAGTCTTGGGCAAGTCACCTAACCTCAGCTGTCATGACACAAGCAGAGTTTGATAATTTCAGGTGAGGAATTAATATATTCTTTATTCTCTGTTAAATACAAGAAGTGTGCTTGATGCTGCACAAAACACAGACGTAGATATTATCCCTGCTTCAAGGTGCTTGCATTCTAAATATATAGGCAAAACAAAAAGCTCTGGGCAAGCCAGACATAGGGACTATGCTAGAGTGCACCATCTTTTTATTTTTGGTGTCAGGTGGGCAAATGTGGGCTAGTGTTTGCTTCAGAGAAGAAACAAGTTTTGAATGAAGAGAAAGTGGATGTCTCATGAGAAGGGGTAAGGAGAGAGTGGAAGCAGAAGCAGCCGCAACTTTTTAAACAAGCAAATATCTTGTTATTAGACAAATGGCCTTACAATAAAGCATACAAACAGGACTTTTGCTGAATAGAATCTTTCATACAGTTTTTACTTTGAGCCATCAGCAGCTCTAACAATACCATATACTGTATTTTAGTAACATGCCCCACAAGTAATACATACAAAATGCCCAAGAAATAATATACAGTAGAGAGGTTTAGGATTGACATTCATCATAAAATATGTAATATGCTGAAGGGGCAAAACTGTTGCATAGATCCATAAGTCACTATAGATTTATAAGTGAGATAATGAGGTAATCATTAGTCAAATCCAAGTAGTCTTGAAAATACACCAGGGGACCAATTCTCTCCCCACAAGCAGTGATTCCCCTCCCTGGGCCAATCGACCTGCCACACCAATCAATAATAGAACTATAGCCCAAAGTAACTCATATGCATTATTGTTTTATCTCTTTGACTTTTGACCTTGAAATGGTCATTTTACATGCCTTGCCACTAATACTATTTCCTTCCATGGCAAACGATACTCCTCAAAAGAAACATCCTAGTGATAGATCGGTTGAGACCAGGGGTCAAGTTTATGTTGATCTACAGGTGTCAGAAGTGTATTAATCTAATGATAAAGGTCCCTGAAAAGTCACCATAAATCCTCAGGGAAATGAAAATACCATACAACTTACTTGCAGATGTTACAGATAAGGTAAAGCGACTTACCACAGTGAATGCTGACAGGCAAAAGTAGAGCAACAGGTGATGCCACAATGTTATTTCCTGTTAACCAGGGTAGCTACACATACAGGAAGGTGAAAAGTACAAGTTATGAAAGCTACTGCCAGTAGAAAATAAGGACATTTCTTTCAGCCTAACATACAATGTAACTTCAGGAGGACTAACTGACTCACACCATACATGAGACATTGTTTAATACAAATATCTTGCCATTGTTGACCAAGGGTTTCCATACACCTTACTAACATTAGTTGATTAAGCTTAACACACACACACCCTGTAGTGAACAGAACTATTTTACAGATGGGGAAATTGTTGGTCTTAAAAGAAATGGCAGAGCCAGGAATGGAATCTACCGTAGCTGTCCTGAGTCCCAGTCCTGTGTCTACCCACTTTTAGACCTTTTTTTTTTTCCCCCCAAAAGTAGCCAATGAGATAGAGTGCCGAATATGAGATACATTGAGCCTGCCTGATTGTCACAGATTATTAAGCACCAAAAACGCAGGTTGAAGCAGTGGGTGGCTGGTACTTCTGGAAATCAATAGCTCAAGGCCCATAATATAAGTGGCTACTTTTGAACATTTTGTTCCATGTAACACTGAATCACATTATCATTTAATCTCTATTTATGGCAGAGTTCAGTGGGGCATTCTGCCTAGAATATGGTGGTATGAGATGGCTCATGGTGCATGCAGAAAATTACAAATTTGTAGTCAATGGGACTGCAGTTGTGTGTAAAGGTAAGCACATGTACAAGTGTCTGCAGGATCAGGGACTAGGTCTGTTTTTATAGTCAAAGTTCGGTGAAATATAAAAAATTAACAACATCCATAAATGATAAATCGGTATTATTTTTAAAATTCTTTCAGGGTTAATAATCAAAGATGTTTTATGATGATGCAGTAAAGAGCATCTTTTGAATGTGATTTTTAACCTGACAGTGTTCCTTTAAAAAGAATGCTAGTTAACACAATAAATCACGAGTGTAAATTTCCCTGTGCATCAAGCCAAATCAAAATCAGAAAGAAAAATCTAATGAGAAATAAAATTAATCCCTTCAGTATAAGTATCTGACAGGGGAATAAATCTGATACTATACAAGAATTAACACATGCCTCAACTAAAACAGATTGTAAAAGGAATATATAAGTTTGATTATACTCTGTGTACTGTACAAACTATACCAAATTACCTTGCTATAAACAGAGGCTTTCTACATGGACAACTCTGAGAGGGAAAGACCTGTTACAGGAATTCTGGTCAATAAATTAATCAATACAGCATATTTCAGTTATACTAATGAGATGTCACAATGAAAGCATGAAGCCTAATCATTTATATTTAACAGGTCTCAACTCCGCCTTTAATTGAGTTTCTGCAGTCAACTGCAAGCACAATTAATTGTACGCTTAAATGGCAGCATATTGGCCCTAATCACCTAGGTACTTGAGCATGTACTTAACTTTAAGCACGTGAGATTTTTGAGAACACTTTGCTGACTAGGGCCCTTATACATTAAATATCTGAATGGTAACTTTTTTACCTATAGCTAATTGGACCAGCAGCTACTATGGAAACAACATTAGAGAATGTTTAAGAAAAATGTAGCCCTTTATTATGTGTGTATGTTGTCACTTCCTCTGTCTTATTTGCATCATGATAATCCAGGAATTTTGGGATCCAATTCTTCTTTGTTCTGATGTGCTGAGGTTGGTTTAAGCATTAAATTCTTGTGGGATTGGATAGAACTTTATTTTGCAGTGCCACCTAGTGGTTTCCAGGCTAAGAACATCAGCTGTCCCATAAGTACATGCAACATAAAAACTCAATACAACTATAGGCCACTTGACAAGGTCTAACTCTGGTGAACAGTTACAGTTGCCTGGGAAATGTGGGAACTACTGTATTTAAGTTGAAGCCAATAGGAGGAAAAATTATAAACACACTTGTAATCAAACCAAAATATTTGTGATTGCATAGTGTACATGTACCTGTACTACACACCAAATCCGAATCCCTGCATTATTGTCGATTTCAGGACAGACAGAGTCTTCAACAGATAACCAGATCTTTCTTTCATAATTAGGATGACGAGATGTCCTGATTTTATAGAAGCAGTCCCATCATTTTGGGTTTTTTTCTTATATAGGCACCTATTATCCCTCACCCCCTGTCCCAATTTTTTACACTTGCTATCTGGTCACCCTATTCATAGTCATCAGAGGCATGTTAGAAGGTAGACTGGGTGGCAAGACTCATGAGTTTTAATAGTTTCTCTGACCTGATGTGTGCCATGAGCAAGTCACCTCAACTCTCTGTGTTTCAATTTCCTGTGTCAATACGCTGAGACCTACAGATGAAAAGTGATAAGTATTATTAGTAATTCTATATGCACATATTAATATATAAATAAAATAAATAGACAGACAATAGTTGACAGCAATTTGGCAGTAGTAATATTTGTATAAGGCCACTAACCACTTAGCATAAGACAGATAATCTCCTGCTGATAAGTGAAATGGTAGGACACACTTGATGTATTTTTATAATTATCCAAGGATGTTTATCTCACGTGCATTAAGCCATGATGTAATTTTCATGTGATGCTATCATTCTGCAGGGTTAAAAAAGAACTGATCTCAAATGTAATCATAAATTTTCCTTGTGTATATAAACTAAGGGACTAAACCATCCAGCAGGCAGATGGGGAAGAGTGCAGCTAGTCTGATCTATGAGTGGATCATGGGATCATGTAGATGGAAAGTAGCTTTATTTACTCAGAGGAACTTCATGGACAAGATGTCTAATAGGAAGAAATGGATTTATATATTTCAATGAACAATAAATAGTCTGGTTATTGGCACAGCAACTCTAAAAATATCCAAAGTGTTCAGATGAAGGTTTATAGGCCACTGTAGAAAGATCTGTTAGTATCTGTTGGCTTTGATCCACCAAAAATAGCTCTGCCACTGACTTTCTGGTCTCTGCAGCTGCAGAGGCTAAACATTACTCGAGAGTTAAACATTTATTTGACTGGGGATTATCTGCGTTCACTCTGCTTATTGTTTTAGCTATTAGCATTTTAAATCCCTGCATCCTCTTTTGCAGAATCCCTCAGTGAAGTTATCATTTGTAAACCCATCTTAATCTATTTCTGAATAGGCGGGGAGATGGGCTGTGTGAGGAAGGGGTTTAAAACTTTGTTTAAATACACAAGCCCAAATTCAGTGCTGACTTACTCCCTCCATGCATACTGAAGATAATGAAGTTCCATGTATAGAGGGAAAATAAATTCCCGACCTTGACTTTAAGTATGTGCATAGTCCCATGGAGTTCAACTGACTATGTACATGCTTAAAGTTAAGCAAGAGTGTCAGTTTTTGCAAGGTTGGGGCCTAAGTTAGCGCAGGAATTGACCCAAAGAGCTTCAGAAATTGACAAATCTGACAAGAGTATTTTAAACAAATCAAAGGGGAAAGGGAGATGAGCTGATGTTTGTGGGGATAAGTCCCTTTTAATTTTTTAAAAAAGGTTTCTTGTTAACAAGCTACCAGATTACTGGCAAAACCATTTATATTCAATTAATGCCTGGAGAAGCCAAGATTTAGCTGTCCATATTTTCTTTCTAGGTGTTTTCAAATACTGTGGTTTTAGTTTTAAAAAGCATAACAACATTATAACACTTAGCCGCATTTGTAGTTATATATCCTATGGAAAGTAATCAAATTTTATGCTTCAAGGAACAGAGGTCAGGAAAGAAGTTTACCTTTATCCAATCCAAAATGAGCAGTATTGTACAAGAGACCAGCTTCATAATGATGTCTTTCATCTTTCTTAGAAGCATCAGTTAATGATATGATGCAATATTGTAAATCCTGTGCTAATCATGGATGACCTTGCACTTACATTATCACCTAGATACCACAGAAATTGGTGTCTTTATAAATATTGAGACTTATAGAAGTAAAGGCTAGTTGTGTGTTTTCTCCTCCAGGTAATTTTGTGATGCCTATTAAAGGGCAACAGTCCCAGCAGAAAACTGCATTTTATTCTACTATCCATTTTGAAGATAAATAGAAATCCTTCTACAACTGTCTCTTCTTGGCAGTATATTTATTAAGTCTACAAAATAAGTGTATTTGCAGTATGTGTCAATTTCATTTTCAAATATCCATCCCCTCCCCCTCTCCTAGTTTAGGATAATGGGAACTGAAGGACTTGTGGATACAGAAAGACCAGACCCCTGGAAGGTTAAAAAGTGTCACTGTATGTGATATTTAACCATCATGCTGTTGAAAAGAAGAGAGTGAAAAGCTTTCATGTTGTTCTATATATATGTGGTTCTATCTATAGGGCCTGGTGTGTACTGATCCCTGAGGAGACGTTCTCTCCGCTTGCCCTTTGGGCGCTTATCACAGGAACAGAGGGACACATGCAGCATTATCGCTGGCCCAGGCTCAGAACAGCCGAGTGGCATTTTCCTTTCATGCAGAAACTGACACCAAATGCAGAGCAAAATGATTCTCAGCACAACACCACAGCCTGTGACCCCAGATGACAGAGTCTAAAAGCTGGAGATATGCAAGTTGGTTCTGATGTTGCAGTAGAAGAGAAAGGTCAACTATGATAACATCTGATAAGTCTCACATTGTGTGTTTAAAAATAAAAGGATGCCTGAGTGGAAGAAAGAAATTGCAACGGCCTTAATTATGGGGAAAATCACATCCCTGAACCAAGTTTATTCTTCATGAAACCTCTGCCAAAATTATTATTGAACATTACTTTATATCTGAATAGACTAATAGATATACTCTGCTATCTGACACTGGTCACTTAAAAATACAGATAAATACATACAAATAAGAACCCAGTAATGACTAATATATTACAGCAGTGTCCACAGGTCCCAACTGGGACTAGAGCACCATTGTGCTAGGCACTGCACAAACATAGAGGCCCAGATCCTGCCGTTTTTACCCATTGCGTAAATGGACTACAGTAAAACCTCGATTTAACGGACCTCAATTTAACGGACTTCGGATGCAACAGACAAAATTTTTAAGAAAGTCCGATGCATCCCAAATCCGTTTGTCGAGGTCCGGCTGCCGGCTCCCCACTGCCTCCCCGGTTCAGGCAGCGGGCGGGCTGCCTGCCGGCTCCCCGCTGCCGCCCGGGTCCCGCCTGTCGCCCGGGTCCTGGCAGCTAGCTGGAGCCCCTAGCCCCGGGGAGCGCAGATCAAGCCGCGCTCCCCGGGCGGTGGCTGAAGTCGCACTTCCCGGGTGGCGGCTGGAGCCGCGAGCCCCGGGGAGCACTGCGCGTGGAGCCCCGAGCCCCGGGGAGCGAGCCCCGAGCCCCGATCAAGCCGCGCTCCCCGGGCGGTGGCTGGAGCCGCGAGCCGTGAGCCCCGATCAAGCCGCGCTCCCCGGGCAGCGGCTGGAGCCCCGAGCCCCGGCCACCAGCGGGGACTGGGGCCGGGGCGCATGGGGGTCCAGGGCACGGTTTTGTTTTTTGTTTTTTATTTTTTAAAAAAAATCGGCGGCTTTTCGGCAGAGGGGAAGTACAGTAAAACCTCGAATTAAGGACTAATTGGGCAGGCTGGGTTTTTTTTTAAAATTATTAAATAACGGACTTTTGGGTTTAACGGACACCCAGTCGCCCGAATTAGTCCGTTAAATCGAGGTTTTACTGTATTCACAAAGTGAGGTGCTACTCAGCATAAACAGTACTGGCTACACCTTGTATTCAAACATTGTGATTTAGAATCCCACAAGAGTGGCTTAAAACTGATTATGTAAAAAATACATTTTTGCTTCTTTTTTTTTTTTGAATTTTTGTGGTTCATTTTCAAGATTTTAGCTGCATTAATGAGGGCTAAAAAACCTTTTTTACATGAAATCTGATTTATATGATCACATGACTCTAGGAGCTGGGGGCTGTACCTAATATTGTAGGATCTGGCAACACTAAAGAGTGGTAAAACCCAGCCCAAATACAAGACTTGTTCACCCTGATGAGTTTGCAGGCTAAGTGCCCAAATCTCCATTCTGCTGCACTGTGTATAGCCATTTACACCAGTACAAAGTGGGCAAAAATATCCTTCCAAACCAAAATGGTAACATTTACCCCCCCATCCCCCCACTTTACATTGGCGCAAACAACTATAGATTGTGCAGGGCAATAGAGACTTAGGTCCTAATAATAATTTCTCCTGTAATCTTCTGCTTTTATCAGGTGTTTATCTGAGTTCAGACAGAACAAAAACAAATGGCAAAATTCTTGCTAACGCTTATTTAACTGCAAAGTATAATTAATATTTTGGAGAACAGAAGCTTTGTTAAATATTCAATACTCCTCACCCCCTCAAGGTGTGAAAGCTCATGACATGTATCCTCTGAGACCCTCAGAAAGTCATCCAGCAAAACCAGGAAAGATCAGAGTTGACATCCCTGATATTTCTAACGTAAAAAACAAGCAAAAACTCCAAAACAAATCCCACTGTTCATAAAGCAGAAATAGCACAAGCCCAGCATTTAAAAAAAATATCCTTTGCAGGTCACTTTTAAGCTGCAGTAGTAGTGGCTACAAAAGCCATAGAGTAGCATTGTAACTTCAGCTAAATATTCCTGAAAGAGATGTGATTGGTATTATTTATATTGCAACAGCAGAGAGAAGCAAACCAGGTCAGGGCCATGCTGTGGGAGGCACTGTTCAAACGTTTAGTAAATGACAGTCCCTGCCCCACTGAGCTTGCAGTGTTAAATCTCTCTCACGGACAGCCAGTTTGGCAGAAGTCATTCAGGTGACCTCAGGTGACATAGCAGAGAATGAAATAAAAAGCACGTTGGGTATAAACACAGACTCCTTTGTATTATAGCTGTGCTGAGAGTTGAGCCTCTGGGTCTCCTCTCACTTAGGGTCTGATTCAAAGCCCACCCCTTAGTAAATCAGGAGCAACTCCACTGAAGTCAAGGCTGTCACAAGGGGTGTAAAACCAGTATAAGAGGTAATGTAAATTAAGCACAAAGACTCACTCAAAGAAAGATCTCTTCCTCCCCAGGGATAATTCTTTCATGGAAAAACTGAAAAATAAGTCCTGCTTATTACATAGAGTGATACTTCAATACCGTCTTTATGATTAATTTCTCTACTGTATAGCAATAAATATGCTTCTTGTACATGAGAGGTGATCTACTGATTCCTTGTGTTTTAACTGTTAAAATTTCACTCTGTTCATGTTGCAAGGACATATAGGAATTGCCATTCCGGAAAAGACCAATAGTTGATCTAGCCTGGTGTCCTATCTTTCTGCTCATGTTCATTGTCAGCTCCTGGATGTCTAGTAGGACTTGCTGTTAGGAGACCATCTCCATCAATTCCTGGCATTTTTCCCCCACAGTTCCATGTGCTTCCCATTTCAGGAAGCCAAACGTGAGTTTCAGTAGCTCAGATGGACATTAAACTTGAAAGATGCAGTTCAGCTGTTCCAGGTCAGCTATGAATTTAGAAAAGACATTCATTTAATCACAATAACTCCTCAGTTTGTTTATGAGATGATGCACTTCTAGAGAGAGGTTTTGAAACTGCTGTAACAATTGCTCCTGTGGAGCTCATGCAGATGACTATGATGGATGGAATATCAGGAATAACGGAGATTTACAGCAGAATAATTAGCAAAGCAGAAAGGAGGTCTTATATCCCCATTAGACCTTTGGTTTCTTAGATGCTTTTCATTCCAGTTATGATAGTCCTGAACCCTTGTGCTCAGCCACTGGTAAGGGAAAAGCCATTTCTCCATAAGGGTAAAGGGAAACAACAGTCCATGGCTCTATCTTATGTGACTGAGAAATGTCAGTGGTGTCATGAGATGCAGAGAAAGGTTGGAACAGAAGTAATAAGTCATTTGATTCCTGGCCACTGAGAGTGCCTGGATGAGAGTACATTGGAACAGCCTCTAAGTGCATGTTGGAAAAGGACCACTAGTTACTTTCTGGGACATATGTGTCCTCCTTGGTTGACATCAACTAGCCAGCTTGGTGAGTCTTCTCCTTTTAACATCACAGTGTTCTCTCAAAACCTGAAGTAGAAGCTAAAAGCTAAAAGATACACCTGGAGTGAGGACATAATTCCCTTACCCCAGTTTAGGGGCAAGTAGACTAGATCTCATCTGCATTCTGACTCCTTATCAGCCTCAACCTCTGCTGGAGTTTGTCACCCAGAGAGTGGAAGAGGAGAGAAGGTTTATCCCAGCAGATAATTGAACTGTATAAAATAATCCTCTGCTGTCCCATGGAGTGGATGAACTAAGTAGGACATATAAGGTCCTTTCCACCTCTAGCATCCATGATTCTATAACATGTAGCTAGAAATGCAGGCAACTGAAAAGCAAAGGTGACTTTTCTGTCTGCAGCTTCTCTTTTCTGTTTCTTTCCTGCCTGGGAATCTTTCTTAAGAAGATTGCAACATTGCAACTGTGATCACCGTTATTGAAAACACTAGCAAAAATACCCGGTGTTGCTCGGGTCCATCGGAGGGGGGAGGGGGGAGAAAGCTGAGCAAGTGCGGGGTCCGTTGGAGGGGGGGGAGAGAGAGCTGAGCGAGTGGGGGGGCCGTTGGAGGGGGGAGGGGGGTGAGATTTTAAAAATTTTCTATTCTTACCTGAGGGGGGAGAGAGCTGAGTGAGTGTGGGGGCCGTTTGGAGGGGGGAGGGGGGAGAGAGCTGAGCGAGTGTGGGGTCCGTTGGAGGGGGGAGGGGGAAGAGAGCTGAGTGAGTGCGGGGTCCATTGGAGGGGGTATTATTACATCATAATTATGTCACAGAGAACAGCAGGTGTTAACCTGCTGCCCAGCTGATGTGAACGGGCTTTAAAGAATTTCACCCCTAGGGGGTGTCAGAGGTGAGATTTGAAAAATTTTCGATTCTTACCCTGATTAGGATCCTAAAGCCTATAACTGTACCAAATTTCAAGTCTCTAGCTCAAACGGTGTGGAAGGAGTAAGGGAACATACATACATGTACGCACGCACGTACGCACGCATACACCATTTTACTTTTATATATATAGATACTAGCAAAAACACCCTGCGTTGATCGGGTCCGTCGGAGGTGAGGAGGGGGCAGAGAGCAAACCTGACACCCCCACCTCACCCCACCGACCAAACTCGACACCCCTACCTCACTTACCCCTCGACCAACTCCGACTCACATTTTCACCCCCCCACCCAAACCCAACACCCCGTCACCCCCTACCAACCCCAACACCCCCTGACCAACACCCACACCTCACCCCCTTTAGACCAAACCCAACACCCCCACCCACCCCGACACCTTCCCACCCCCCCAGACCAAACCCAACACCCCCGGCTCACTTACCCCCCGACCAAACCCGACACACCCACCTCACTTTCCCCCCCAACCAAACCCGATACCCCTACCTACCACCACAAACAAACCCGACCCCCACACCTCACTTACCCCTCGACCAACCCCGACCCCCCTCCTCACCCCTCCAAACAAACCCAACACCCGCACCTTAACCCCCCCACCAAACCCAACACCCCCACCCACCCCGACACCTTCCCACCCCCCCAGACCAAACCCAACACCCCCGGCTCACTTACCCCCCGACCAAACCCGACACCCCCATCTCAGCCCCCGATCAAACCCGACACCCCTACCTCACTTACCCTCCAACCAAACCCAACTCGGGTCCGTCGGAGGTGGGGAGGGGGCAGAGAGCTGAGCGAGTGCGGGGTCCATTGGAGGGGGGAGGGGGCAGAGAGCTGAGCGAGTGCGGGGTCCATTGGAGGGGGGTATTATGACATCATAACTATGTCACAGAGAACAGCAGCTGCCCAGCTGATGTGATTGGCCTTTAAATAATTTCACCCCTGGGGGGCGTCAGAGGTGAGATTTGAAAAATTTTCGACTCTTACCCTGATTAGGACCCTAAGACCTCTAACTGTACCAAATTTCAAGTCTCTAGCTCAAACGGTGTGGAAGGAGTAAATGAATGTACATACACGCATACATACACGCACGCATACACCTTTTGACTTTTATATATATAGATTGGTGGTGGTTATATTTTGTATTGTCCCTGTCTAGGTCATCCAGATATGCAAATATATATTCTTGGCATCTTTTCTTCTTCCAGTGTTTTTTATTAGTCCATCCTTATCTCTTCTAACTCAGAGATAAGACCAAAACAAAACTACTTGGTAGGGATACTGAATGTCACCTGAAGTCTGTAGTTACAATTTAAAACACCAGCTAAGATACTCCCTTGAGGGTTACACAAATGTTACCCTGTTTCCTAAAGCTATTATTGATTATTATTATAGTAGCACCAACAGTCCCCATACTAGAGTGGGCCCCATTGTGCTAGATGTTGTACATACTTAGTGAGAGCCCCTCTCTCTCCCGAAGACCTTTCAAGTTAAAGAGACAAGACAGACAAAGGGTAAGAGGGGAAGTGATTTGCCCAAGGTTATTCAGCAGGTCAGTGACAGAACCAGTAAGAGAACCTTTGTCTCCTGATTCCTAGTCCAGAGACCTATTCAATTCCCTACTGCTTTTCTGTTTAAAGAGTGGGATATACCACGGGGGTTTTTATGCATTTGCAAAGGTTTTTAATTAATCTGAATTTCATTGGGTGAATAATTCATCACAATTTATTCATATATTTTTTCTTTTTCATCTGTTTGCAGAGTGCTCCCAAGCTTCTCAAATGTGTTCACTATTAAAATGATAAAATTGTGAATTTCTTCAGAATTCCCTTTTCCCCTCCCATATTAATAGTTAGCAGCCTGTTTGTACTGAATATTTCTTTGAAATTCACACTGGGCTGGTTAATTACTGAAGTCCATTGGTATTGTTTCTGTTCCCTAACTGGATTACTTCTGTAACTGACTAACTCAATGTGAATTGCAAACGTCATTCAAAAATTGCTTTCAGCAATATGGCAGGGTGGTTACCCACTCCAACCCTGGAAGGGTTAAAAGGCAGCCCTGTGGCTGGGGAAATCAGCAAAAAGGCTAATTGGAACAGCAGTCACAGCTGTACCTAGGTCAATTAGGCCACAGCTGGCCCTTATAAAAGGGCTGTGACCCAGCCACTCAAACTCTCTCTCTCCAGTTTGGGAGGGAGCAGTGCCTGGCTGCCTGTGAGTTGGGGTATCTGAGGTGGAACAGTCCTTGGGGAATAGGAAAAGGAGCTGGGGAGCTCCAGCCTAGCAACTCCACAGGCTGCAGGCTTGAAGTGAGGCCTAAGGAGGGTACTGGGGGCCAGGCAAAGGCAGCTGGTCCAACCTCCCCTTGTCTATGATGACTGGCTTTTGCACTGCAGTCTGCCCCAGGGTGTGGGGGCTTGATGATGACTGGCAGTAGCCCTACACTGAGGCAGGATGGGGATTAGAGAGTTGCGGGGGTTCCCCAGGTAGGGGAGACCCAGAGGCAGAGTGTGCAGATATTGCTAGGGGACAGCACCCCAGGTAAAAGGCCACCTGGGTCTGGGAGAGATGTGGTGGCTGGTGGACAGTGAGACACCAGCCTGCAGAGGGCACTCCAACCTGGAAGAGCTAATTCCTGGACAACCCAGCAGGAGGCGCCACAGGGGTGAGGTGTTGCGCTGCTACAAGCAACCATTTGTGCTTAAAAAGTTCACTATTCCCAAATATTTGGCTAGCTAACCTTGAGCACTGAAATGTTCACAAAGGTAAACATAAATCATATTAAACTCAGTTGTCTATAAATTTTGTAATCAAAACATCCTTGCAAACAATTCTTTCCATTATTTGCTCAGCTACAAACTGAACCTAGTAACGACTTGCACAATCCAAGATTCTATAACTGCAGTGTTCCAAGCCACAACAGGATTAAGTTTTCGATAACTGATCCCATTATCTCTTGAATAAACATGTCTCAAGGCTGACAAGACTGAATAATATTTAGATGAAATATGAGCTGTGCATTCAAAAGAAAGAGCGAGCTAAATATTGCATTAAACTCCTACAATATTTATACAGGGTTGGGGGTTTTTTTTTTAAAAAAAAAGCTAAACATTTCTTGATGAGCATAAAATAATTACACTCCATAGCACAAATTATTGCCAAATATATCCACTGTAAAATATGCTCCTTTGTGGAAGGTCAAATGAATTTTTAAAAGACTAAATGTTTTTAAAACAAAGCAGAAGTGCTTTTAATTGATCTGTAACATTTTACACTTTAAATGTTAATTTAGGACTTGCAAGAGATGCCAGAAGGGGGGAAATCTAAGTAATGTCAGCTGGCTTGCATACAATATTTTTTACCTATGTGAATGTTTCATTTTTCCCACAGAGGACCTTCTGCACATCTGAGCTCTTGCACTCATGTTTTGTAATCTTTTTTCTACTATTGTATGTTTGATCAATCGATGAGATTCCAGATGTTAGATTATACACATAGAAACACACTTTTTACATACATAATTATGACCCATAAAATAAATACCTATCTTGGATATAGTACTTTTCATGCATAAACCTTATAGTGCTTTGCAAAGTAGGAATTGTTATCTCCCATACTGATTTGGAAACTAAGGCATGGAGAATTGACTTATCCAAGGTCATCAAGCAGGGTCAGTGGAGAGCCAAGAATAGAACCCAACTTTCCTGAAATACTGTCCAGTGCTCAATTCACTGGACCACAGCACTTCCTTTAGGATATAAGCTAGAAAGAGAGAAAGACATCTCTCTCTTGAACATCACCAGGGATTGAGGGGGTGTGGGATGTGAGTGGGGGGAGAAGAGAAATTGCAGAAAGAATTGATAAAAATTGCAGAGAATTTTGCTGTTTTTGTAGAACATTACGTAAGAATGTCTTGACATACTAGGTCAGGCCATTTAGGCCAATATCCTGTCTTCTGACAGTGGCCAATGCCAGGTGCTTCAGAAGGAATGACCAGAAAAGATAATTGTCAAGTGACCCATCCCTTGTTGTCCAGTCTCAGCTTCTGGTAAACAGAGGGACAACATCCCTGCTCATCCTGGTTGATAGCAAGTGATGGACCTATCATCTCTTAACTTATCTAGCTCTCTTTTTGAACTGTTAGTCTTGATCTTCGCAACATCCTCTGACAATGAGTTTCATGGGTTGATTGTGCATTGTGTAAAGAAATATTTCCTTTTGTTTTAAACCTGCTGCCTATTAATTTCATTTGGTGACTCCTAGTTCTTGTATTATGAAAGAGTAAATAACACTTATTTACTTTCTCCACACCAGTCATGATTTTATAGACCTCTACCATATCCCCCACTACTTGTCTCTTTTCCAAGCTGAAAAATCCTCGTTTAATAATCTCTCCTCATATGAAAGCTGTTCCATACCCCTAATTGTTACAATATACTATTACATTATTTGGAAAGACACCTCAGCCAAAAAGCCCTGGGAACATTTCCTAGCCCTAAAATACATGTTAGTGAGACACAGATAAAATAATATCTATCTATTTAGAGATGTATATTAATACTCACTGCTCTGACATCCAAGTGCTTTCTCTTCAGTAATAGCAGAATATAATGAGGCTCCCCACTGTTCACTAAAACAAAAACTCTTTATTATAAAAAATAATCAAACTCCTCACCAAACCCAGGCTCTAATAAACCACCAGAGGGAGCAGTTTTCAGAGGTGTGGGCACTTCACTGACACCTCCATGTGCAGGCTGTGGAGAGATTAAACCTAAAGCCAACAAGGAGAATAACACCGAAGGTCTCTGTCAGGTAATTGGGGCCATCCCAGAATAGTTAAGGTAACCTCACTAAATTCTACTTCACCATTTGCAGTGGCTGAGTTGGTTTTTGTTTGTTTATTTTTAAATGTGTGACTTTAAAATCTTTTAAAAAATCATTATTGTGGTTAAGACCCATTTTCTTGATATTTTTGCAAGGTTGATTGAAGGCTTCATTGATTATAACCAACATGCTTAAAGCCTAAAGCAGACAGTGTAGCTGGTGTGGATCATGCAGCACTGGAGAAACATGAGAAGAAAGCTTCTTTCACTATTATAGATATGTTGCTAAGCTTCTGAATATAGTACAGTATTTTGCAAGCATGTTGCATCTTTCAATTGAAAGGATTCAAAACCACCTTAAAAACTATATAATTTTATAGATGTAGTTATGTGGGATGTTGTTAATGGTTTCCATCAATCACAGACCTGGGTAGGGTCAATGGGTATACTAAACACCTTCATTTGGGCTAAAAGAATCAGCAATTAAGTGTCCCTTTGTGCTGAGAGATATGAAATAACAGGAAGCCACTACTCAAAGCCCTGGCCAGCATAACAAACTCTGAACAGAAGCTATACCATATGAGCCAACAGTTTTCCCTGTGGACTGATTGCAAGGGCAGGAACTGAAGCATTAATTAGTTGTGGCTTTCTGTGTCTACATTCCTCAGAGGCAGAAAGAGAAGTAGTTGTAAGCATAGTTCTGAGAGAGCACAGAAAGAGCCTCTTGGGGCACAGGACTCTCTGGAAAGACAGGGTTGTAAACTATGAGCAGGAAATTGCGTGCCATTGCTGCTATTGTACTCAGAGAAACATTTGTGCACATTCTTTGTAAATAATTAAGATTTCACCAAAGAAATATCTGGCACCAATAAAATTTCTCATCAATGGAAACAACCCAGCAAGACCCTGAATACTAGCTAACTACTCAGGCTTATGGGCAACTACTGAATATATAACATACTCCTCCCTACTACGGGTATGCAGCCACCCAGCAGTAGCAGACAGGGTGACACCAACAAATGTCAACACTGAGGTAAAGGAACTGTTGACCAAGGACAATGGAGAATACCCACACTTATTGTAAGTGTCCCAGGATATGAACTGAATGCTGAAGTTCTCTTCTTTAGGAGCTTCTATTTATCTAAGATACCTGAGAAGGACAAAGGGCTGCCCCAATCCCACAAGATTAGAAGAGTCTCAATATTTAACCCCTGATGCTTATATCTCTAATCACCTCCAAATGACCATTATTGCAGATGACACCTTAGGTTTACAATATATTTGGTTCATTGCACATATAGTACTATGAACAAATGAGTGGTTAGATGTTAGCTCACAAGAACTAGAAACTTGTAAAAATTCAGCTAGAAATTATTCAAAAGGATTAATGGCTGGTGCACTCTATGGCTACAATGAATCTTAAAGGCCCTGCATAACCTGTATTTGCCAGATTTATGCCATTTGGGGGATCTCAGGCAACAAAACATGAAGGTAAAGCAACATGCTGGATTGACCGTTCCTCTCTCTTGAAAAGGAGTTCTGCATATTTGCAGACAAGTACGCACATGACCCCTGGATATTCTCAGCCCCCAAAGATTCCAGCCTGACTTGCCTAGCCCTCTTCCTGCTAGCATGTGTCTCCAGGCCACTTGGCATGCGATAGCAGCCGCACACATTTAGTGATGACATTTTAAAAAGTTTTCAAGCTATGAATTCACCCTTCCATTTTGGTAAAGCCCTTTATGTGGAAAGCATTTAAAAACAGTTAAAATATGCACCTAGATTTTTCCTTCAATTCATTTAAAAAATCATATTCAATTTCCACATAATTTATTTATGCCCATGCACAAAGTTATTCCTACACTGTTTTTATATCAATCTACTCTACAACTGAAGTCAAATAATGCTTCAGAGGCAATGATTTTGGAAATCAAGTAAAACCTCAGTCTCTTCAGCATAGCTACACTGGAACTGTTTCTATTTATTTCCTCCAGATTCTAATTCAGTAGAACTGTAGTCATGGAAGAAGCTATTCAAAGTTCACTCCACCCCTCATGGAAACATGTAGATTTTCAGAAATGGTTCAGAAAGAGCTATTCCAAGGTGCTAGGACAGGCAATTTCCCTAGGGATACATCTCCCTGTACAGGCCTTCTCTTCCGCACCACTCTTAACTGTAGTAGTCTGCCTGTGAGCCCTGCTGAAGTTAATTTAGGCTCTGCATGGGAACAAGGATCAGCCCACATGTATGAGCTTGTAGGATTAGAAAAAGTCCAGAAATCCTCAACACTTCGAGCAAAAAGGAATAAGGAAAAGTTATTTACTTGTTCCCAAAATAGAAGAACTAGGGGCCATTCAATGAAATTGGCGTGCAGCAGGTTTAAAACAAATAAAAGGAAGTTCTTCTTCACACAGCGCACAGTCAACCTGTGGAACTCCTTACCTGAGGAGGCTGTGAAGGCTAGGACTATAACAGGGTTTAAAAGAGAGCTGGATAAATTCATGGAGGCTAGGTCCATAAATGGCTATTGGCCGGGATGGGTAATGAATGGTGTCCCTAGCCTCTGTCTGTCAGAGGGGGGTGATGGATGGCAGGAGAGAGATCGCTCGATCATACCTGTTAGGTTCACTCACTCCGGGGCACCTGGCATTGGCCACTGTCGGTAGACAGGATGCTGGGCTAGATGGACCTTTGGTCTGACCCAGTATGGCCGTTCTTATGTTCTTATGTTATGTAAAATATATATCAAAATTCCCAGATATTTCTCTCCCGAAACTGCAATTGCCCATTTTAGGACTGGAGGTGTAGAGTTCCCTCTGATAGGCATACTATCGATGGGAGTGCAGAACATAGCTCTAAATGAAACTGCAGCTTTTTGTCAATAATTATTTATGGTACTGTGTGTGCTTGAGAGTTAATTAACGTCAATCATTGTTTTGCTAATAAAGGAGCCCTGAGATACCTGCAATGCTTACAACTTCTTGGACTGTAGGCCTCACTGAAGTGAGGCATTATTAGACAGCACAATGCAAACAAAATAAAAATTATGTTGCTATCAAGACACCGGTCTAAAATCCCAATAGTAACTCCCATGACTTTTTGTTGTATCCATCTAGTCTGCACCTTGTCACCTTACTCTTTTCTGGCCAAAGATTACATCTTCTTAGTCATCTATAAAGCACTGATCACACAGGTAACACTATATAAATAAATGCTCTGACAGGCTATCAACCCCTTATGTACAAGGGTTTAATCTCAATTCAGTTTCCCACTCCTCTTCCACAGCTGTGCATAAGAAAGGCTTGGGAGACAATGTACTGTAGTGTGGGTGCTTATTGCCTTCCAAGCATCCCCTTGTGGGATACCTCGCACCTCTGTTTTCTCCTTCACAGGTCTCCTTAAACAAATTCCACACAGTCCAAAGGAAAATTAAAACATTCCCCATCTAGACTCTAATTTATTTAGTCCTCAGATGTGCACTGGACCCACCAGACCCCAACACCAGTTGAGGGTCTCTTTCTCCCCTTAATTAGGGTGTTTCCAGCCCTTTTCCTCAGACCTGGGTCATAGCTGAACGTTTCTGCAGGAGTCACACTTGCTAGCATTTGGAGGGAGAGGGACAGGGAGGGGCATTACACCAAGCCTCAGGCAGGCAGCCTGAGTGTGTAATGTAATGAGTTCTGCAGAAGAGACTTCTCCCAGCTTGGGCCCAAAGGGCAGGGAGTCAGAATTTTGTTTATAAACAGAGTGATTAACAGGTGATTAAGATAAGAAAGGGCTGTTAGGATATTTCCTAAAGTGAAAAGATCTGTTCCAGGCTTGGTGAACTGAACTGCAAAAAGTAGCCTAAATGATAGAAATTAATTGTAGATTTTTCTACAATTGTTTCAGTTGTTGGATTCAAGAGGTAGTAAAGTTACTAATATCTTTTTTTGAGACAAAGGAAATGCAGTAGATCTAATCTACCTGAGTGTCAGTAAGCCATTTGTTACAGTTCCACGTGAGAAATTATTAGTTATATTGGAGATAGGGATTAAAATGAGAACTGAAATGTGGATAAGGAATTGGTTGAAGAGGAGAGTGCAATGGATAATACTGAAAGGTGAACTGTCAGGCTAGAGGGAAGTTACTAGTGGAGATCCTCAAAGATCAGTCTTGGGACCAATTTTATTTAACATTTTTATTACTGACCATGGCACAAAAAGTGGGAGTGTGCTAATAAAATTTGCAGATGACACAACGTTGGGAGGTATTGCCAATATGGAGAAGGACTGGAATATCATACAAGATCTGGATGACCTTGTAAACTGGAGTGATAGAAATGGGATGATACAGTATGTAATAGTCAAAGTGCAAGGTCATGCATTTAGGAATTAACAAGAATTTTTGCTATAAACTGGGGATTTATCAGTTGGAAGTGACAGAGGAGGAGAAAGACCTCTGGGTGTGTTGGTTGATCACAGGATGACTATGAGTCATCAGTGTGATGTAGCTGTGGAAAAGGCTAAGACGGTCCTGGGGTGCATCATACCAGGTCTTTTCAGAAGAGACAGGGAAGTGTTAATACCATTTATAAAAGGCACTGGACAGACTTCATCTGGAGGTTGCAGTGGGTACAATGTTGATCTCCCATGTTTAAGAAAGAGGAATTCAAATTGGAACAGGTGCAGAGAAGGGCTACGAGGATGATCTGAGGAATGAAAAAAACCTACCTTATGGGAGTAGACTCCAAGAACTTGGCTTGTTTAGCCTAACCAAAAGAAGGCTGAGGGGAGAGAAGATTGCTCTCTATAAAGGCACCAAAGGGATAAATACCAGATCAGGAGAGAAGTTATTTCAGGTAAGCACCAGTGTGGAACCCAGAACAAATGGCCAGGGGGGGCCAAGAGCCTGTCTGCAAGACAGCTTGATAAATTTATGGAGGGGATTGTATGGCAGGATTGCCTACAATGGCTCATCAGCGACTGCCTGTAGCCAAAATCCCCAATGTCTAGAGATGAGACACTAGATGGGGAGAGCTCGGAGTTGCTACAGAAAATTCTTTTCCAGGTATCTTTCTGGTGGATCTTGCCCACATGCTCAGGGTCTTACTGATCATATTAGCGGTCAGAAAGGAATTTTCCCCCGGGTCAGATTGGTGGAGACCCTTGTGGCTTTTGGCTTCCTCTGAAGCATGGGGACTGGGTCACTTGTGGGTTTAAACTAGTGTAAATAGTGAATTCTCTGTAACTTGGTCTCTAAACCATGATTTGAGGAATTCAGTAACTCAGCCAGAGGTTAGAGGTCAATTACACAAGTGAGTGGATGATGTTCTGTGGCCTGCAACATGCAGGAGTTCAGATTCGATGATCACAATGGTCCCTTTTGACTTTAGTTAGCGTATATGAGAGAGAATGTACATTACAATTTCAAACCAAACCAGTGTCCCTTAAGTGACTTGCCACAAAATGTCAGAACATATCAGTATTAGAGCTCAGTTGGTCTAATATTTATTTAATTTTCTTTCTTGATATAGGAATTAGATACAGTGCTCCTGCCAGATAATTTCTAAGTTATCTGCAAAAATAATACAGTATTCAGGTGCCTACTTAGCCCCTGGAATCATGATTAAAGTTGACCCCTGCCTTGAAAAACCTGAAATGGTGCCCCTGGGAGCCGGAACAGAATTCTTCCTCCTCCCCCATTGGCTGGACTGGAGCCGCACCCTCAAATATGGAAGTCAAACTATGGCTATGCTTGCTAGCTCCATCTCCTCAGGTTTCTATTACCTGAGCATCCCTGAGTGTTCTACCTCTGGCAGCCTTGACTAGGGTCACCAGGCAGCAAATGTGAAAAATCAGGATTTGGGAAGGGGGTGTAATAGGAGCCTATATAAGAAAAAGACCCAAAAATTGGGACAGTCCCTATAAAATCGGGACATCTGGTCACCCTAGCCTCAATAACCCTCTCTCAGCCACACCCCCTGCCTTGAATGTGCCTGCTGTCTTTTCAGTTGGAATCTCCTGATTCCTCAGTCTCCTCTTGTAATAAGAGCTGATTTAGGAAGCCCCATGCTCTCCAGCCCAATCACAAGCCACGCTTACACTGAGGAAAGACAATGCCTTTGAATAGATAGGCCTCTATAGCCAGGGCCATAGGAGTGGGTTAAACTCTAGGGAGCTTTTCTGTTCAGTTTTTGCTCAGGTTAAGGCTTCAATTTCTTATTAGAAACATTGTTTCTAGAAGAAAAAGCTTGACTACAGTGAGTCATGCTGCCAGCTTGCAATGACTGATACACATCTTGTGGCAGACAGTCTAAATTACAGGAGTGCATCTGACCCACTTCTATTACATATCTCTGTATTTTTGTAATGCTAAGTGTCCACCACGGTAGTACCTAGGTGTCATATACAGCGCATAAGTAAATTACATTTTATGTCCCCCAAAGGATTTAATTTTCACTATCTTGAATGTTATTTCTCTAGGCATAGCCTTCAGGAAAGCCAAAGCTGAGTTGTTCCATAGGTTTGTTACTGGGGAAAGGCCTCCTCTAATTATTACCTACATTGTGATGATTTGGAATATAATGATTTCATTGCACACTTCTGGACAGCATTACAGTCCACCTTAATAGGATCTCAATAATATTCTTACTATATCGTTTGTAATCCATTAGTGGTCTGGCACCGTTATTGATGGTCTGAGAATAAAATTTCTTGACAATCATGCAGTGAGGGAATGGCGTAATTGGAGAAGACTTGGGTCAAAGAGCAAATCATGTGCTTCCCTCCCCCAAAAGGTCCAGTTCAGGGGTGTCAAACACGATGCGGCCCACCAAGCTCCCTGGGTCCCCCATCTCCCTGAGTTATTTCCGGCAGCCGCCAAACTCCCTGCCCCCATGGCGTGCCACATCCCTGCTCCTCTACCCACCTCCAGGCGCTTAGTGCTTTCCAGGAGAGAAGGGGGAGGAGCGGGGAGCCATGTGCTCAGGGGAGGAGGTGGAGAAGAGGGGGGGCAGGGGTGGGGCCTCATGGAAGTGGTGTCATGGCGGCGGGGCCAGGGGCAGGGGTGTGTGCGTGTGTCAGTGATGCGGCCCTCAGGTCAATGCATTAGTCTTCACATGGCCCCCTTGGTCATTTGAGTTTGAGATCCCGTGTCTAGTTCATGGCTGCCGTATGACCATTGTGCACTACTATAAACCACCCTGCATCTGAGGACTAAAAAAAATCTAATACTGATTTACAGAGGGAAGGCAACTATTTTCACAGTAAAAAAAGATTAGAAACTTTTTTAAAATGAAAACTGTCATGGAAAAGGCTGATAATTGTAGTCGGCATTTTTTTATTCCTATGATAATCTAATTGCCTACTTCTGGGATCCATAACTCAGTAATATCAAGTCACAAAGCCAACAGGAGAAACAGGAAAAGGATCATTTAACAGTGGATTTTTACTAAATTGCTACATTTTCAATCCCCATCAGGAAAATCTGAGCTCCTTATAAAACAAGTTAGTGAATCCTACAGTGCCCTGTGGAGGCCATTTCTTTTATGAGATATGTTTATCTTCTGTACTGAGAGGGCAAAGCAGATAAACCACAAACTTCCTGCAGGGACAGTTGCACTCCATCATTACTTACAGCATGGCTCTACTGTCGGCTCAGCATTCCACTATCAGAGATAAAGAGCGATCTATTTTTATACTGCTCTCACATTAGGGAGGAAACATTGAATCAGCTGTAATGTTTGACCACCTGCAGGCATTGTGCTTTTAGAACACAAGACCATTTCCCCCAAGGCAAGTCAAATCAATAAAGCAAAACTGCTACATCTGGTCCAGAAACTTAGCAGGCTGGAAGGTAGAATTCTTTTGACATCTTTAAACGTATATAAGATGGTATTGCACTACTAATTCAGAAGTCGGAGACTCTGCTGCACAGAGGGTCAACTAGAATATTCTATATTTAAGCAATGCTTTTCAACGTCAAGGACAGAGACCACTTTTCATTTAGTTGTGATGTTGTACACATTTTTGATGCTTCTACATACAAAATATGGCCCAAAAGAACCAAGCCTCAATCTGTTCATGAGAACTTCCCTAATAACACATATAAAGGCAGCCTTATGGGACTTTTAACTATTTACTGTATAAAATAAATACATCTAATTGTGGTGAAAAAGAAGAATTTCCTCCTTTTATTCAGGAATGGAACATTCTTACTTTCATTTTTTTCTAAACTTTGAATCCCTTGGAATGCAGTTATAGTTGGGAAGCTTCAAGTCAACTACCCCCATGAAGGATAATATAGAAAACTCTACACTAGAGGCTGGTGTATAAATGCCTAGATAAGATACAGAAAGGATCTGACTGGGTGACTCACCTCGTAAGACTCATTACATGTGCACACTACTGCCGTCTACTGGATGTAACAGGAGGCCAGCTGGTATATTTATTACTTTTTTTTTCTCCTCATGAAGGACTGACACAGCTCTTTCAACTCACCACCCAGAGGCCTCTATTTTTGGAGCTCCCGATGAAAATTTCTAGTTCCTATACCATGTTGGCAGTACCTGCTCACAATGGCAACTGTGGATAGGCATTGGCTTAAGTCATAATGTACTTTGGTCTCCCCTCATTACATCCTATTTCTTACCAAACTCAAACCCATGTCGACAATTGGCAAAAAGGGAAAATTATGCCAGCTGGTAAGATCTGGTAAAGGAATTTTACAAAAACTGGACCACCTTGAGGAGCTAGTGCCATTTCCTTTTTTTAAATCTCTCAAATGGAATCTAACCTTTAAAGGGATGTCATGCTGGATTTAGCCCCAAATCTGACATTCGCTAAAATACTGAAATGTAACTAGAAGTATCATCTGGATTCTATTTAGAAGGCCCTGGGTTTTTATTAACTTAACTTCTAAACAACTGATTAAAAAAAAATAGCCACGAGTTTTTAGACATCCCTGCACAAAACCAGCATTTCAGGTGTTCCGCCTGGTACTAAGGCAACAGTTAAAATTTTTTCCTAGAGCTACACAAACATCAGCTGAAGGTTCAGTTCACAGTTCTTTTGGTATAAGGTGCTACACAGACTACTGCATATGGATAATGGTGCTGTTAAACCAAACAGGCATGTTTATTTTTGCTCCATTCAAAACACAGGGGAGGAGAAGGCAGCTCAAGTTTGCCAATCAAAAAAGGCCAAGCTGTAGGAGGAAGGAAGAAACATTTTCAAATGTACAAGTTGGCAGCACTTTGAAGATGTAAATATTAAGAGGAAAATTTATAAAGGGAAACTAAGACAAAAGACTACAGAAAAATGTCCTTGACAATATATTTTTAATAAAATATTTCACCAGTAAGAAGAGCTATAATAGAGACTTGTTGTGCTTTGGTCTTTTGATCAATATAAAATTCTTTTTTAAATTTCAAGAGATGTAATGATGACCAAAGATCTACTCCAAGTGGTCTCTAGGGTTCATTTTAAGAAATGCATATTTTTTTGCTGTGGTTTTTCTAAGTTCTTTTTGTATTCTCCACTGAAATCCCCTTTTCGTAACTCCACAGTACTCCTTAGGAATTGATAATTTGAAATACATTCTTATGCCTTTTACACTAACAGTACGGCAGGAATTCGCTAAATGTCAGCATCACAAAGCTGTGCTGAATGAAGGCAAATGGGTCTTTCTACTCAAATATCAACTGGAGTCAACCAAGTGCAGACCTGAAATAAAGCCAGAGAACATATCTGAGCTACATTATCAAAGAAACACAGTAACTTTGGCCTCAAGAAGGAACAAGATGTCTTTCCCATATTATAAGACTCTAAAGTTTGGAATTCGACTTGCAAAAAGGTGGTATGACAGTTTTAATTCTAAAGCCATTTATTTAATTTCACTCCTGTAGCAGCCATCTTTGTAAGTCAAAGGTAGATTCCGTTTTAAAGCAAGACAGACCTTGCATATACAATTCAGTCTCTTTCAATACAGGTATAGTTCCTCCTTTTAAATAAGACTCAATTTACACAGACACTATAAATAATTTATTAAAGGAATGTATCCAAGTTTGAGGGATTCTATGCTTCCATCCTCTTTTCTCTCCTCACGTTCCTCGGCTTAGTTCTCAACATCTTACATACAGCTGATAAGGCACCTCCTGATCAGATCATTAAATGACAGGTCATTTCATGCTGATATGGGAGAAGGGTTGAAAATTAAGACTAGTGCCTTGTCTGGATCACCAAGTGCTTCTCCATTTCCCCAACCCAGCAGGGAAAAGGGTGTTACTTCTGTTCACCTTATTCTTTCTGCTCTGGCCTTGACATCTTAGCCAGGTATCGTACTCTGAATTTGTACTATATAAAGACTTGTGTACTCTAACCCTCTTTCAGCTAGAACAGTGCTGGATCCCAGTTACAGTGAACCTCATTATTATTACCCCATCTCCCTTTCTAGTCTTTAATAATATTTTGTGGTCCATGTATTTTGGAATTTTACAAAAACGGAAAGAGTCTCTTTTTCAGGATGTAGAGCACAGTGGCCAAAAATAAGGCCAGGGCAAGAAAAATGAGCAGCTTATCTGTCAGTTCTCTGCGGTTGTACTTTGTAATGAGCTTTCGCCCCAACTGTATTGTCCCCGACATAGACTTAAATTCATCATTTGCCTCCAGGATGGTTCGTGAAGAATTGGCTGAAATGAGAAAGTGTAAAGTTTCAGCTGAGTGTGTTTCAAAACATCTTACAAAGGAAACATGCATTAAGGAAACTACAGATAGTGAAAGCCCCATGGGTTAGTCTGACTAGTGGTAACATCAATGCAGATCATGTTCCTGTGGAATCTTTCACCACACAGGAGCCCTAATATGCCTTGGAAAAGAACCGAAAGCAAAATAAACTAGGAGGGTTGGATGGTTTACAGATTTGGTAACAGGATACAGGACCATTCATTTTTAGATTACTGGAACATCAAATCTAGTTCAAGTCAATTGTGAACAAGAGTTACTGCCTTTTGAGGACTATGTGAAACAAGTTTGGTGGCTTCAGTTCCATTCTTAGTAGAGAGAAAGTGCCATCACAACTGGCACCATTACTGGCAACTTCAGGGTAGGCCAGCATCTGAGTATGGTCATGGAAACCAAATTGCTCTCTCACTACTATAAGTGTCCATCTGAGCCAGGACAATAATTCGATGAAAGTCAGGAGAAGCAATGAATGATGAAGCAGTCAGGGCCTCAATGGATCCTTTAATGGTTCACTTCCAAATATTTTAACATGTGGCTTTCTTTTTTTTAAATGTACAATTTCTTTGAAAAATTCTAATCTTAGCGTGAGGGTATTAGCTGGTCTCCACTGAACAGAGAGTTTGTTTGATAATATAATAAAATAATGACAGGGTCTTTTCAGTTTGTGTTTTTGCAAAACAATTCTCTCTTCAGATTACTAAATGATGAAAAGCAGAAGCCTGAGTCTCTCTTCTTGCATTACAAAATCCACATCCCGTAACTAAGAAAATGTAGTTGAATTTGTACAGAGCTAAATGAATAAATTTCAAATGTGCTGTTCACTCATATGCATGTTATATCTTCTGACATGAATATTATCATAATCCATCATACCACAATCTCTGATGTTCCTTCCTTAAAGAAAGGTCCTTGATCCAAGAGGCAAAGGGAAACTTCTTATTGTTGTTTCCCATGGTTAGTGACAAAGCATGGCCTCCTTGTTCCACAGTCAAGTATTGGAAAAAGGCCTGTTATTTTTTAGAAGTTAAAAAATTCTAATTACAGACTCAAAATCCACAGCTGGTTTTCTCACATTAGAAAATCTTTGATAGCTCCTCCCATGACAAACTGTAAGCACTATACGGCCAGAAAATGGATAACAGAGTGACTGCCAGAACTGTCGTATTTAAAAGGAAAAGAAACATACTTTTTCTGCGTGCAGGAACTGTGCACAGCTGCCATCTCCAGATGGGGGTAGATAGCGAGGGGGAGAAAGTTGCTATCCTTTAAATCCCACTCTCTTCTTTCTCTCTCCAAGCACAGCAAATATAAGAGGCCCAGCTGGCACACATCCGACTCCTAAATGGTTCATGAATCACCAATTTTGACAGCCCACTTGATTTATTGTTTTAAGGTCTAAAGGAAAGAGCTGGCCAAATCCTGGTTTCCTAGTCCTAGATGCATTACTGACACAGCATGTGACCTTGGGTACAAATCACTTGATCTCCTCCTGTCTTAGTCAACCCAGCTGGAGGGCTGGGTAAAAGTTATCTTCTTGTATCCATGTTAAACTTCCTTCTGTGTGTGAGTATGTCTCTCTATTTAAACAGACACACCCCCACACCATATTTTCATATTTCTTTGATATTACACCATCTATGCTAGGAAAACAGTGTAAAATAATGGCAAACTGTCCCTGACAAACACTAGCCAAACTTGTAGCTTTCCCATCAATTTTGCTGTGGAATGCCAGTGATCTCATATCACAGAAAAGATTATATACAGAACCAAGAGTCTCCAACCAGCTTCTTCCTCTTCCTTCTTTTTCTTACACGATTTTACAAAACTTGCCACCAATCAGAAGGATGGTCTGAAACACAATTTCAAGCCACAGCCAGTTATTCTGTTTTGTGTGAAAATGTTAGTTCTGGTGACAGGTACAGACTGAAAGTCCTGAAACAGAAGTAGTCTATGTATCTGCAAAAATAGTTAATCATGGGCAGCAGCAATACAAGTTTCCACTGCACCCTGACCATTTTCCTCATTCTATCCTGGAAGAATCACTTCTAGAATCATTCTCCTTTAAAAAAGGTTTGAACTCAGGTTTCCAGAGGTGAAAGACTAGTGCAATAATCCTATCCAAAAGAACAGCCATATTGGATCAGACCAAAGGTCCATCTAACCTAGTGTCCTGCCTTCCAACAATGGCCAATGCCAGATGCTTCAGAGGGAATGAACAGAACAGGTAATCACAACCGATCCATCCTGTTGTCCACTTCAAGCTTCTGGCAATCAGAAGTAGGACACCCAGAGCATGGGGTTGCATCCCTGACCACCTTGGCTAATAGCCATTGATAGATAAATTTGTGGAGTATAGGTCTAATTCTTTTTTGAACTCTGTTACAGTTTTGGCCTTCACAAAATCTCCTAGCAATGAGTTCCATAGACTGACTGTGTGTTGTGTGAAGAAGTACTTCCTTTTGTTTGTTTTAAACCTGCTGCCTATTAATTTCAATCAAATTTTTATATTCCATAACCCAAGACTTGGGTTGCATCTCTACCTAGCGTTTGCATGGTCTCCTCACTCTGCTGGACCTGCTGAGACATCATCCTGCTAATGGCCATCAGATTCTCTGTAATTGTACTTGCATTCTCTGCCAGGCTTTCCTTTGTGGTTTTTCTGAAGGAAGAAAGGAAAAATAAAATGAAAAAGAATAAAATCACATCTCTGGGGTGTCCGATGTTTGCTGCTTCTGATAGCAATAAGGTGGTTAGAGCTGGAATTTGGCACCAGCCATAGACTTTTTCACATGTACAAAGCACATAAACATATTTTAATGTGCTCATTCAAATGAGGTAGTAGATTTGGGTGTGCACCCAAAATCCTCACTAAAGCCCAAAGTCACTGAATTTTAGAGCAGCAGCCCCTAAGACAGTTATTAGGCAGTGGCTGAGAGAAAGAGTCCAAGTGTCACCAGATGACCAATACAGTAGACTCTTGATTATCCAGGATTGTGTTAACCAGGTTGTGGATTAACCAGGATGTCAAAAAAACAAAACACGTGTAACTCACAGGGCCAGCTCTGGCTTTGTTGCTGCCCCAAGCACAAAAAACAAACAAACAAAAAACCCCACCAGGGCACAGGACAGCCAGTGAACCAAAACCCCACTCTCCCTGGCGCAGGGTGGCTGGTGAACCAACCCCACCCCCATATTTCCTATAGATGGTGATTATCCAGGATTTTATTAACCAGGATTATTTTTTCCCCTATAATCCTGGATAATCGAGAGTCTACTGTATACTATTTCATGTCACAATATAGAAACATCTATTATTTAAATTCTCTAATTACAAAGGAGAGATTTAGTACCTTTGTCTTAATGGGTCTCCTCCTGGCAGCAGTTCATCTTTCTCAGAGTTGTCTATAGCAATTTTGCAAGCTAGATTTGCCTTTCTCCAAGCTGTCTGATTGCTGAAATCACAAGTGTACGCTGTTTTAGAATGATGGCAACAGTTTAAAAGCTAGAAAGATTTTCAGGTGCCAGACAGATAATCAGAAAGCAGTTGGGCACAAATAAATACTGCACCCAAACAACATCGCACCTGCTTATCAGTAACAATTAATCAACATGTAAGATATATTATGTTAACTACTTCTACATCATGCTAAGAGTAGAGATATCCCATTCCCTGATCCATTTCTCCTCTTCTGTATGTTTAGAGAGCAAGACAAGGAAGAATATTGTGCAAGCTGTTGAAAATCTAATCATAGTCCATCCCTGTTCTGCGTGTTATCAGGAATAACTATTCAAACACAATTCCATTTGACAGAAACATAATATCCATAAAACACAGCTGGGAGATTAGAAAAAGAGACTGTGGTTTAGGAGATCTGAGTTCTATTCATGATTTAGCACAGATTTACTCTGTGACCTATTGCAAGTCACTTCACCTTGTTCAGTGGTTTTTGAACCCTTTTTCTCGCAACCCAGTTGAAGAAAACTGTTGATGCCTGTGACCCAACAAAGCTGGGGACGAGGGGGTTGGGAGGGGCTTTGGGCTAGAGGAGGGGCTTGGGTGAGGGAGGGGGTCAGGGCTCTGGGCTGGGGATGAAGGCTCTTGGTTGGGGCCAGGGATGAAGGGCTTGGTGCAGGAGGGGGCTCTGGGTTTGGGCGGGTTCAGGGCTTGGGCAGTGGGTTAGGGTATGGGCTTACCTCTGGTGGCTCCCGGTCAGTGGCGCAGCCAGAGTGCAGAGGCAGGCTTCCTGCCTGTCATGGCACCACAGACAGCGCTGTGCCCCGGAAGTGGCAAGTAGCAGGTCTGGCTCCTAAGAGGAGGTGCGCAAGCAGTTCTCTTCCAATGGGAGTACAGAGCCGGTGCTTGGGGCCAGGGCAGCAAACGGAGCCCCATGCGCACCCCCAGGAGCTGGACCTGTTGCTGGCTGCTTCTGGGGCACAGTGTGGTGTCAGAACAGGTAGGGACTAGCCGACAGGACTTTAACGGCCCAGTCGGTGGCGCTGACCAGAGCTGTCGCAACCCAATGCCTTACAGGCATGACTCTCAGTTTGAAAACCACTGACCTAGGTAGCTCCATCTGTAAAATGAGGGTAATGATGCTCACCCACTTTTGTAAAGTGCTTTGAGATACTAAGCGTGCATGATTAAATGAAGAGTCCGTGCATACTGTTATCATCTTTACCTACCTGAGCATTTGTTTTTTATGGTTCTCTACTTCTTGGAGTAAAGCTTGTTTCTCTGATTCTTTATCTCGTTCCTTAGCCATCTGCTCAAGCTCCTTCAATATAAAAGCAGACATACTAAAATCTGAGCATAAGCCATCACCATCTACAATCATTACTTTTTTTCCCAACCAGATAGAATAACTAATTCAGTAAATAAGTAACTAACTTGATACTGCTGATACCCTTAGTTTGGATCTAGATTAATTTAGAATGACTAGTCATGTGCATCCTAACCAGCTGACTCTGAAAGGTTCCCAATAACGAGGCAAAAATCAACTCTTTCTCACATAAGCCAGAGAACACAGACCAATAAGAATGAATGAAGTAGAGTGGCAGAGACTGCCAACAATGGAAGTGACAAGAATCATGCCAGTTTCCCTCTGCTGATTTTAGAGAAAGCTATGAGCAGGGTGGATTTTATTTAAATTACTAGTCAGGAAAACTCTATTTAATCATGGATTTCTACATAAAAGTGAATTCTTCTTGGTTGTTATAACCTTAATACATATTATTCACAACTCAGAGATAGATGTAGGTTTCATTTTTAGAAGGTACACACTATACATTTTTCAAGTGATTTATTTTAAGAAGTTTTCAGATTAGTTTTACAGCTATATCAGAAAATGAATGATAGTTTGGTTATTTCATTTACCAAAGGTAACTGAAGCAGATATTTATGAAGTCATTGGGAGGTGAACTATCTCCAATTCAACAGGCTAATCATTAATATTTGGAGGATTTTCTTGCCATGCTGTATTAAGATGAGATTACCAGACAGACATTTAAATTGTTTTATTTAACTAAGAGAACAATGTTATGTATTCTGGATTTATTTCTTCAACAGCAAACATTAATATTTTAACAAAACAAGCATATGAATTTTTGAATTTAGTTAAACATTCAAGTTTTTGAAAATCAGGTTTGTTTCTGTTAAAATTGTTTTTAACTGAAATAGTTAAATGAAATATTTTTAAAAAACAAAAACAAAAATGAAATCTACTATGTCAGCCAGGTCAACATAAGAAACTTAAAATATTGGCTTCTGCAACTAACTCAGTCATCTTCACCTTCATTTTCCTGTTAGTTCATAATCTGGAAAGGAAAAACAAGTTTTCCTGCTTTTTCAGGTTCCAAAAAATGTCTCAGACGATTTCTAAAAAACTCAATTTGGAATGAATTAGTACAAAGGAAGAAAATATTCTTTCTACGCTGGCAAAAGAAGCTACTGATGTTAAAAGTGAGATCATCACTTCAACAGTCTCTGAATCCAAGTGCTTAAGTGACTTCCGCTAGTTCACTGGTGTGACTTCCTTTAAAACATCATCAGCAAACATTCTTGAATGGTTCTTATTTCCAAACTGGGTCTCTTTTATGGCCTGCTGCCATTATAGGCTTTCCCTTCTAGTGAGAGAATGGTATGGTAGATCTTAAATCGATGAAGACTACACTCAGAAAGACCTCAAGACTTCTGGAATATGCTGCTCAGTTTCACTTTTGTTTCTGCCACCTGTCCCTCCCTTATAAGAACATAAGAACATAAGAACATAAGAACGGCCATACTGGGTCAGACCAAAGGTCCATCTAGCCCAGCATCCTGTCTACCGACAGTGGCCAATGCCAGGTGCCCCGGAGTGAGTGAACCTAACAGGTATGATCGAGCGATCTCTCTCCTGCCATCCATCACCCCCCTCTGACAGACAGAGGCTAGGGACACCATTCATTACCCATCCCGGCTAATAGCCATTTATGGACTTAGCCTCCATGAATTTATCCAGCTCTCTTTTAAACCCTGTTATAGTCCTAGCTTTCACAGCCTCCTCAGGTAAGGAGTTCCACAGGTTGACTGTGCGCTGTGTGAAGAAGAACTTCCTTTTATTTGTTTTAAACCTGCTGCACGCCAATTTCATTGAATGGCCCCTAGTTCTTCTATTTTGGGAACAAGTAAATAACTTTTCCTTATTCACTTCCTCCACACCACTCATAATTTTATATACCTCTATCATATCCCCCCTTAGTCTCCTCTTTTCCAAGCTAAAAAGTCCTAGCCTCCTTAATCTCTCTTCATATGGGACCCGTTCCAAACCCCTAATCATTTTAGTTGCCCTTCTCTGAACCTTTTCTAGTGCCAGTATATCCTTTTTGAGATGAGGAGACCACATTTGTACGCAGTATTCAAGATGTGGGCGCACCATGGATTTGTATAAGGGCAATAAGATATTCTCCGACTTATTCTCTATCCCCTTTTTAATGATTCCTAACATCCTGTTTGCTTTTTTGACTGCCGCTGCACACTGCGTGGATGCCTTCAGAGAACTATCCACAATGACTCCCAGGTCTTTTTCCTGATTGGTTGTAGCTAAATTAGCCCCCATCATATTGTATGTATAGTTGGGGTTATTTTTTCCAATGTGCATTACTTTACATTTATCCACATTAAATTTCATTTGCCATTTTGTTGCCCAATCACTTAGTTTAGTGAGATCTTTTTGAAGTTCTTCACAGTCTGCTTTGGTCCTTACTACTTTGAGCAGTTTAGTATCATCTGCAAACTTTGCCACATCACTGTTTACCCCTTCCTCCAAATCATTTATAAATAAGTTGAATAGGATCGGCCCCAGGACTGACCCTTGGGGAACACCACTAGTTACCCCTCTCCATTCTGAAAAAGTTCCATTTATCCCTACCCTTTGTTCCCTGTCTTTTAACCAGTTTTCAATCCATGAGAGGATCTTCCCTCTTATCCCATGGCAGCTTAATTTACGTAAGAGCCTTTGGTGAGGGACCTTGTCAAAGGCTTTCTGGAAATCTAAGTACACTATGTCCACCGGATCCCCCTTGTCCACATGTTTGCTGACCCCTTCAAAGAACTCTAATAGATTAGTAAGACACGATTTCCCTTTGGAGAAACCATGTTGACTTTTGCCCAACAATTTATGCTCTTCTATGTGTCTGACAATTTTATTCTTTACTATTGTTTCAACTAATTTTCCCGGTACGGACGTTAGACTGACTGGTCTGTAATTGCCAGGATCACCTCTAGAGCCCTTTTTAAATATTGGCGTTACATTAGCTATCTTCCAGTCACTGGGCACAGTAGCCGATTTAAAGGATAGGTTACAAACCCTCGTTAATAGTGGCGCAATTTCACATTTGAGTTCTTTCAGAACTCTTGGGTGAATGCCATCTGGTCCCGGTGACTTGTTACAGTTAAGTTTATCAATGAGTTCCAGAACCTCCTCTACTGATACTTCAATTTGTGACAATACCTCAGATTCGTCACCTACAAAAGACAGCTCAGGTTTAGGAATCTCCCTAACGTCCTCAGCCGTGAAGACTGAAGCAAAGAATTCATTTAGTTTCTCTGCAATGACTCTGTCATGACTCCCTTCTCATATTTATCTCGACTTCTTCTCCTTGTCCAGATCTATTCCTCCCCAACAATCTTCTATTCATTAAACTTTCTGAAACTTTGCACTTTTAGAGAGAGGAGGGGATTGAGACCAATTTGCAGAGGGACAATAGGGTTGAGGTCTGTTATTTCTCACCTCCTATATATTATGTATTTATTTATTTTAAAACATTTTTGCTGTTAATAAGCATGTTATCTCTGGAGACACAAATCCACAGTTTGAGAACTGCAAAACTAAGCATCTCTGATTGTATCTTGTAGCCTGAGTACTGAGTACTGAGTTCCATTAGGTAAATAGAAAGATTAATCTAAATAATCTATACAGAAGCTCCTGGAACCCAATTAGATTGGGTTCCTAATTCATGAACTACTGGAACTCATTTACAAAACTTTATAAATGTTATATGAATATATTGTCTCATACTTTAGAATTAGAATGTATAATCCCTATACCATGATGAGATATCCTTGAGCTATAATGTCTTTTAATTAAAACTATCTTTAGAAGGTTTTTACCTCAAAAAGTATTTTATCAAAAATCAGATTTAAATAACAAATCCATTTTTTAAAAAAATCATTGATTTTTATCCACTCTGGCTATGAGTATCAGCCCATTTGGAAGGTTACCAATGCAGCTAGTGTTAGGAATTTAATTTTTATTTCAAAGTAAAAATTTCTGCAAAACTTGGCAGCTTAGACTCCATCAATTGTCAGGGAAAGTATACTTGCAAGACACACATTTGTGGGATGAAACTCCATAATTAAGTATTTTTGCTTATGCTCAATACATAAACAATTAGAAATTATCAATATTTTAACCTTCATTCTATTTAACGCACAGGCAAATAAGACTACTGTTTCTCTAGAAAACCCAGTCAAACCCTATTACAAGCACCATTACCACTGCTGCTGTTACCTGCCAGCATCTCATTTATGTTGTGCCTCACCTGTATTCTGAAACGTAAATGTTGAAACTTTTCCTTTACTCTGGCATTTAATTCTGTAAGTACACTTATGGGCCCTTGACAATCACCGATATCCTAAAAGAAATAACAGACATGACCACCATGTTAGGTTAGGAGCCATTGATGGGCAATGTAATTGAATTTGCTTATTAATTTATTTAATATGTTTTTGAGAAGGGTGTCTCTGCTGAATGACATATAGGCAGAAACATAAGGCTTTTCAAATTGTGTGGAATATGAATGTTTGCAATGTGATTAAAGATGAAGAAGGAGATTCCCCTTTGGGGTTGATGTAAACATTATCAGTACTTTGTCATATGATTTAGTTGGGGATTGGTCCTGCTTTGAGCAGGGGGTTGGACTAGATGACCTCCTGAGGTCCCTTTCAACCCTGATATTCTATGATATAGATATCTATATAAAAATAATGTATCTATCTATAGATCTATATCTATATAGATAACGTATTACATTTTTCAGTATGTTTTTTTTTCCACCAGGGACACAGGAGCCATTGCACTAGGCACTGCACAAACACACAACTTTTGAGGTGCTCTATTAACCTTTCAGTGGAGCAGAACTGGCACCGTTTGTGAAAATCAGCTAGCCTGGGCCCATCTAGGGACCAGGCACCAGAGAATTAAACTAACATTTCTATTCCCCTTCCTGCCGCTCCTAAATGCCAGCTCTCCAAAACCTCCAAGGAACATAACCAGGGCAGAGAGGTTCACAGAGACATGGATTCACGTATCTGTTTGCAAAGACCTAGATGGTGAGTGGGGAAGGATCAAATCCCTGGGAGAGGTGTCTGGAATGGGAAGAGGGCAGGGAACTGGTCATCTCCCCCATGGCAACCCCCACCCCGATGTGGCAGGAGGCTGAGACCTGCTGCCCGGGGTCATTCCCCACCTACTAGGAGAAGAGCGAAAGGAGGGTAGGGCACTGAGTAAACTCCCCAGAGGTGACCCCCCCCCCTCAGGTGTGGCGGGAGGGCCGGGCGCTGAACTCCCTTGAGGTGACCCCCCCGCCCAGAGTGTGGCGGGAAGGCCGGGCGCTGAACTCCCTTGAGGTGACCCCCCCCCTCAGGTGTGGCGGGAAGGCCGGGCGCTGAGCGAACTCCCTTGAGGTGACCCCCCCTCAGGTGTGGCGGGATGGCCGGGCGCTGAACTCCCTTGAGGTGACCCCCCCTCAGGTGTGGCGGGAAGGCCGGGCGCTGAACTCCCTTGAGGTGACCCCCCCCTCAGGTGTGGCGGGAAGGCCGGGCGCTGAGCGAACTCCCTTGAGGTGACCCCCCCTCAGGTGTGGCGGGATGGCCGGGCGCTGAACTCCCTTGAGGTGACCCCCCCTCAGGTGTGGCGGGAAGGCCGGGCGCTGAGCGAACTCCCTTGAGGTGACCCCCCCTCAGGTGTGGCGGGAAGGCTGGGCGCTGAGCGAACTCCCTTGAGGTGACCCCCCCTCAGGTGTGGCGGGAAGGCCGGGCGCTGAACTCCCTTGAGGTGACCCCCCCTCAGGTGTGGTGGGAAGGCCGGGCGCTGAGCGAACTCCCTTGAGGTGACCCCCCGCTCAGGTGTTGCGGGAGGGCCGGGCGCTGAGCGAACTCCCTTGAGGTGACCCCCCCCTCAGGTGTGGCGGGAAGGCCGGGCGCTGAGCGAACTCCCTTGAGGTGACCCCCCCGCTCAGGTGTGGCGGGAGGGCCGGGCGCTGAGCGAACTCCCTTGAGGTGACCCCCCCTCAGGTGTGGCGGGAGGACCGGGCGCTGAACTCCCTTGAGGTGACCCCCCCTCAGGTGTGGCGGGAAGGCCGGGCGCTGAGCGAACTCCCTTGAGGTGACCCCCCCTCAGGTGTGGCGGGAGGGCGGGGCGCTGAACTCCCTTGAGGTGACCCCCCCCTCAGGTGTGACAGGAGGGCCGGGGGCTGAGCAAACTCCGCAGCAGTGACCGCCCGGGTGTGGAAGGGGCCGGTGCCGGGCCCCCCTCACACACACACACGCACAGTGGGAGGTAGCGGTATAGTAGGCAGCCGGACGCGGGGTCTGACTGGGCGGGGGCCAGGGGCCGTGACCCCTCTTCAGGAAGATGCCGTGGGGGCGGGGTCTGAGGGGGCGCAGGACATGGGCACGGGGGGGGGGTGCGGGTAACGGTACCTGCACCGCCGCTTTAATCTCCAGGTCGAATTTGACAATCTCCTGGTTACAGACCCGCACGGGCACGTCCCCGGCCGCCGCCATCTTGCGACCTACGGGAGGGTAGAGGGATCAAAATCGAAACGCAATCCCCTCCCGCCTAGGGCAGCATCCGCACCCCCTAGTGGCAGCGGCTTGTAGGCACGGAATGCGAAGACATTCTCCGTCCCTGCTTCCTGGGATGTACTTGCCTGCGAGCGCTGCCCCAGATTGTGGGCGGCAGGAGCAGGGCTCGAGCACAGCTGTGTAAGTACCATGCTGAATAGTAACGGTAGGTAGCATGCCTCCCCCAAACAAACTCAGGCGGTGGTGCCACTTTGTGTCCAGACACTGAAGTTTCAAGACCTTGATACTGCCACTTCTCATGCAACCTCCCGATTGCAACACATGATAAATCTCCAGGATTGGGGCAGAGCTTTTTCTACAGTAGTCCTTCAGAAGGGCTAACAGAATGTTGTGAACCATTAAGGGACAGACAATAGCATATGTCCTCTATATAGATCCATGGTACACCCACAGCTTGAATACTGGGTGGAGATGGGGTCATCCCATCTCAAAAAAGGTGCATTGGAATTGGAAAAGGTTCAGATGAGCAACAAAAATGATTAGGGGTATGGAATGGCTGTTACACACTCTCCACCTGAGAATACAAAAAGAGAAGGGTGTGTGGCTGCAGGATCCTGCTTTTTCACTATCTCATCTTAGCATGCACAAAGGGGTTCCTCCCAGCCTCCAGCCTGAAAATTCCTAAGCATACCTTGAAAGGGCAGCAGCTACCAAAGTCCACAGCAGCCATATCATAACTGTTTTGAGGCTTTTGTAAAATAACTTGGTGGTCTCACCCTAGGTTCTACTGGAGAACTATCCACATCACTCCAGCACCTTTTCTGCTAGTTGCTGTTACTATGCCAAGGACTGAATGGGGATAGAGATTAAATTATCCTCATATCTAGTAATGGTCCCTCCAAGAGGAATGTGGAAGCATGACAGTGGGGCAATGAGAGGAGCTTACCCCGTTGATAACTTTTCTGTCCCTGTTCTGTTAGGGGGCAGGGAAGAGGGCTCAGGCTTCCTGTAATGTCGGTAGAACATTCTAGAGGGGAAACCCAATTCATTGTACCTGAGAACTATAGAAGCAATGCCTCAGCTGATGCATTGCAGGAGAGAGAATACACCAAATGGGAAGCACAAAAATTTGAGAACTGTTTTTTCTCCACAATTTTTTATTTTAAATTACAAAGGATGTTGCATACATTGATGAGTTTGTATCTGAATAGAAGTGCTAGGGCTCCAGGGTGACAGAGTAAACAAAACAAAACAAAAAAATCAGTATTTTAATTGTGCCTCTTGAAAAAGAAAACTGCACAACTTTAACCAACATTAAACATTGCAACTCTTAACAGATCATGCTTTTTTAACAAGATAAAATTATTTTCTGACAGAGACACAAGACTTTCAGTAAGTTTTTCTGAGCTCCAGCTGGAAATTGACTACAGAATATTGAGGACAGCATTACAAACATGACCCCAAGCATAAGCAGCGCAGGTTGCCATGTTTTGTTAAAAATTAATTTAATTTTTGCCTTTCAGTCAGTTCACTAAATTCACCATGTGCCATCAGCCTTAGAGTTCATTCTTAGACACAATTACTGAGCTACAAGACATCTTTTAGACAGATGAAGTATTCTAAAAAGGGTAGGGGAAAACGGTGGTTCAATCAACAGAAATGCTGTTAGTAGAATATAGTGTTCTAAGAAAGGTTCCAAAAGCAGCTACATTTATACCACTACAATTTTTTGGTTTTTAACGTCATGAAGAGAAAGGGAAAAAAAGAGTAAGTATTGGGTAGAAAATGCATTTGTAATTATGGAGTCCAAGCCAAGAGAATCCTACTCTAACCATTCAACACACCCAAGTTTGGCTTATCCTGATGTCTAACTCTCCAATGTTCCTAACCCATTCAACCTTTAAATGTTGATACAGTACTACAGTATATATTGCTTGCTTAAAATAAGGAGTTTAGGATTTTTGTCCAGATTAAAAAATAAAATTGAGATTTGTCTTCAATGGATCTGGCTTATTTTTGGCTCCATTGCTCAATAGGAAGAAAGACTGTTAATAAATGCATAATCAGCATTTGCCTTTGTGGAAGTTCATGAATGTCTAAGAGGCTGAAGTTTATAAATTCAGCACACTCCCCTTACCATGCTATATCCATTAAAAATCATGGCCTATTGTAAAATGTAAATCAAACATCATTAGCAAGATATCATTCAGTTTTTGGATGTGGTGGAAAAAATATACTCTAGTGTGCCACTTCTGCAATGTGGACATTGAAATATCGTCAGTGTAAACTGGGATATTTAAAAAAGTGGTCTTTTCTCAACATGGTAATGCCCTTTATATGGTTACAACAAGAATCAGCCACTTCAAAAGTAACTATTTGAAGTGTATTTTGCATGATCCCTAGGGTAAACAAAATTAACTGCTGCTCTGTGAATAAGCTAAGATTTCATTTGGTAGCATAGTGAACTAGTGGTACCCAACTAAAACCTTTAACTTTAAAATAAAAAAAATATCATGATTAGACACATTCTTGAAATTCAGGTCCCAAGGCCAAATAAAGATACTAAACATTCCTGTTACATAATTGGGCTATGCTTCAACACAATTTCAGGAAGACTGCTAAGCAAGTTTGAGGAACAAAATTATATTTGCTGTTTCTGCTGAAGGCAACTGTATACAACCCTTTCAAAGTTTTTTTTTTTAAAAACTAAGATTTTTTCACCTATCTATATGTTTTAAAAAGACTTATGGAAGATAAAAGCACATCCATTCTTCACATTTTTGTGAATAAATTAAGTTTTATTTATGGCAAACATCAGATAATGGTATAGATTTAAAAAATGAAACCCAAACTGGCAGAATTGTATTTCAGAAATAAGTCTGTTTCTTTTTAGATTACTTAAGACTCACCATGTGTTTTATAAAGGAAGAATTTTTGCTTTTTACTGCTTTTTTTTTTAACTGGAAAAAGAGCTTACTAAACTTCAAGCTGATGAACTGAGCACACCTGGACCCACATCTCACATCACTTTTACATCAATGTATATCAGTCTGTCAGTGTTGTTATTCTTGATTTATATTACTATGAGAGGAGAATCAAGCACATCCACATCTAACTGGAGACTTAATAAGCACTCCCCAAACAATAAATCAGAAAACTTGTTTGATAAACTCATGAAAGTCAGAGAAAGCATTAGCTGAAGGGATGTCGTGGAAAATATTTTTTATTTTGTTTAGCCATCTCCCAAGGCCATTCAAAATTGGTCTTCCATACAAATACAAAGTGACTATTAAGAGAATTTAAAATCAGATTCATTTGAAGTTCCTCCATGATGCTTTTATCATAGTTCTGATTTTGCTTTCAGAAGGGTCAAAGGATTTAACAGGTTCAGGGGAATGAAAAATAAAAACATTTAGTTCTAAGTGTACAAGTAAGGCACAATATAAAGCCACATCATAATCTGGCATGAAGGAATTAGGAACGGACAAGAATCATACATGGTACAGTAGAACACGCAGTCCATCATACTGATTCAAAAAGTGTGGCACCCAAATTCAGGCTGACAAGATCTTAACAAGAGCAGTTTGACAGCATGCTTTAATATGGAAACAAATTCTAGAGAATCCAGTGTATCAGAAAAAAGGAAGAGCTTTTAGTTTTTATTAAATCAAAATGTCTAATTGGTTTTGGATAACAGAATTAAAGTGAATATTCACAATGCCTACACTCAAAAATATTCAAGGACTTCATTAAGATCCACATACCATGTATGAATGCTGAAAGCCTTCAGAGAACTATTCTCTAAAGATCATCCAAAAACGCATGCCACAATTTCCAAAAAACAGAACATGTACATTTGTATTTTTACCCTTATAAGATTTGTTTGTGATAAGAATACACTAAACATATATATTTTAATGACACTAGAGGAAGCAGATTGTTACTGGCATTAAAGTACAACCATTTCTAGACGGTTTAAATGCCACAGAGTCCCCTGGTTAAAATGTAAAGCTGCACAGCTTGCCTATGTCATCTTTATGATAAAGTTAAACCAGCAAAGGTCTTAACTTTACTCTACATTTTACTGCCAGGTTTTATTTAGATCAAGTATCGCTGCAGCATTCTGACCAGCCCAGAGTTAGCAGCAAATGGCAGGAATCATATAAAAATGCAATTTTTTTCTTCTTCTTTTTAAACAAAGTGCTTTTCTAAGATATACATACTTATATAAATAGGTACAAAATAAAGTGTCAACATTAAAAAGCTCAACTATTTAAAAGCTTTTAACTATTTAACTTAAAATAATACATAGAAAACACTGAAATGCAAGGGTATGGAATCCACTAAAGAGATTCAAAGTCTTTTTTGAAATGCTAGACCAAAATCATATTCTGGTTTTCAGACAAAATAAAAAACTATAAAGCAATGTTGTTAGCTCAGTATTCCTGAGCAGCTAGAAAAGGGCATTTTTCTACCTTATTGTCAGTTTAATTTGTCATGTAAATCCTACCCAATTACAAAACTGCTGTTATCGTATTTTGAAATACTGCCTTGCCTACACAGTTCTGATATAGGGTTTGCACCTTTCTAGAATTATGAATGTTTAAACACGAAAAAGGAATAACATTATTCCAAATCATAGTATAGCCATGACTTTAAATTTACACAACATTGACATTCTTTGTCAAGGTGTCAATGGCCAAATGCAAGAACATAAGAAACATTATGTTCTTAAACACATCTCTTGGTATTGGTAGAATTACATAAGGGATGCATCTGACCCATTATGTTCTGAAGCTACAAACCTGTGCTTCTCCTCCCGCCCTATACAAATAACAAAAAAAACCCAGACACTCGTTCCAAAAAAAACCCCAAACAAGACAGTCCCCTGCTCAAGATTTTCTAATCCTTTAAGCAAATTTTCTAAGTTTTGACTAGATACTACTGGGTACTTTTTCCACAAGTCTTGAAGGAAAAGCTTTGTGATATGGTTCAGTAGTGGTATTTTGGCTTCCTCCACCCTTCTAAGTTTTTCAAAATATCAAGATGTAGAATAAGTTGTGGACATACTAAAAGCATGTAGCAGGATTGCCATTTATCTTCCACGCTTTAGTTTACTACTTTTGATTCAGACCTTCTTACACAAAAAGTTTAGATATAAAAATAATCCTACCTTTACACAAAAAGGAGTCACAGTACAAACTTAGACAAAAAACTACATGAAGGAGAGAGATTTCCCCAAAGGGAGCGGAAAGAAAACCTTCATGGACTTTTTTTTTTCTTCCATTTTTCCAGCAGCTACATTTTAAAATATTTGGTATTTCTATTCTCAGTAGACAGTATTTTGTCATTATCTTTAAATAAAAAGGAAAGGGGAGAAAAAGGGGTCCATGAAACCAGAGAATGATCCTGCCTTGACATAAATGACTTTCTCGTCGAGAGATAAAGCTTTTCATTTGTACTCTAAACACTAACAAAGCAAACTCTTATGAGCAGAACAGCAAATAAGAACTAACATGTGTTAGTATTTCCCAATCATAGAAACTACTGAATTAAGAATAAGTCACATATAAGTTTGAAGAAGCTAGTTTTTAAATTTCTGTACAAAAATATAAAAGAAAACTATAAATTTTGTTTTAAGCCTGTGCTGATCCTTTGAAACATCACATGCATAATAATACATCAACTGGAAAAGTGGCAACTAAGGAATTAGATTATTTGTAGCTCTTTTTCCTCTTTACATATATACATATTACAATAAAAATAATTTTATTTTGGTTGTTTGGTGGAAGTATCCTACAACAAGCTAAATATTTTTTTTAAAATTCTCAATGTTGAAAACTATTTTTCCAATAGCTTACTAGAATCCACATATATTAAAAATTTCCTACAGCAAATGCAGAGAAAAAAAAAAGATTGAAAGACTGAGATGGTCATCAACTTATCTACTATGGAAGCGAACTAGAAGAACAGCAAAATAATGTTATGTATGAATGCTCCTTCTGTAGATAATTGGACCCAAACAAACAAAAAATTCACAGTTCAGTAAGATCCCTAACCCTGACCTTTAATTTTTTTTTCTTTTTTTTTGTTTTGTTTTTTTACATTCAGTACAGTATCATGTAAGCTGTGCAAAACTTTACTTAGACTGGCAGTTTGCCATATCAGTTGCATTTGTCTTTGGTACAAAAATAAACAATCGCATTAATGTGCAAGTATTTGTTTTCTTCCGGCCAAGTACCGAAATTGAATTTTCTAGAGCCATCTTTTATACAATACATAGACTCTGTGGCATATATCTACATTTTCAACATATTCTTATATACATTCAAAAATCTGTAAGAGCTGGAACAAATACATGAAACCCCATAATCTTACCATCTATACATCTTGTTTTTTCCTCAGGGTTTTCATGTACAAAAACTTCACTAACTTATATTTATAGCTCTCCCCCAAAATACAAGGCACAAAGAATATACTTTTTTTCCTCCTCTTACTTTCACAGACATTTAAATACAATATTAAGCTCAGAAAATTAAAGTCTTATATAGCACACCAGCCCTAATGCCGTGTGCACTATGTACAAGTTAATGGGTGCAAAGAAAGCTTACTGGTTTTATTTTTTAGAAGAAAAAAAAAAGCAGTAATTCTGAAAATAACCACTAAACTTTGACAGTTTACAAAAGAATGCTTCCTCTTCATTTTTATTTTACTCAGAGCATAAACCTGCCACAATGTTTGGCATTTTGCTAAAATTTTCACTAGCACAAAATGTGTTTTTGCTTCTAAAGCAAATTATATGATCTGGTCCTAGGTTTAAAAACACCTAATCTCTGTATTTGTGCCTGAAGCAGCTTTAATACTATATGGTTTATGCTCCAAAAATGCTAATTAAGCATTTTATATCGTGCGTTTACTTATCTTATTACATTGTTATTCAAAAACTATGGAACTTAATTTTAAGTGTTTACATAATGTTAAACAGACATGCAGACCAGAATGAAATTTACAGTGAAGTACTTAACACAGGAAGAGCTCTGACCAATGAGATTAGGTGAAATGATGTCTGTTAAACTTTTGACGTTGGTATTCGCAGCCCTACAAGGCCTCCGGTGGGGTCTCCCTCTGCGGTTTTCTCTAAAACTTGGTTCACAAATTCTGATGTTTGACCAGCTACAGGTAGTCCTGGAAAGGAAAGTTAGGGATGTACTTTAAACTCTCTTTTATTCCCACACATGCATATTTTAATTAACATAAAATCTCTCAAAATTCCTGCTGTTGGTCAGTAACCAAGCAAAATGGCTAAAGCTCTGTGATAACTGGGCAACTGCTCCTATAGAAATATTAGGCTGAAGGGACTCAACAGTTGTTACATATTAGTTTTGGAGTATGTGGTTGATGGGAGTTTATTCCTTACCAAGAGTATCTTTAATAAGTACATCAAGCTTCTGTTCCATGTTGGTTCCTCTGTCATCTTTAGGACTCTGCACTCGATTAACGATTTCTTGTTTGATAGAGTTGATCACAAACAACAAATTATCTACAGAAAAAGACAAAATTGGATTACATAGTAATCTCTCTTGGGCAAGAACTGTGTTTCCCTATGTGTACCTACTGCACTTTATGGCAATGGGCCCTAAAATAGCACTATCATAACACAAATAGCTCATCAAAAGCAAACCAAGTTATCTTTATACACTACCTACAAGTTAAATATCAACATCTTTTTCTGCATAAAAAATTGTCCAAATTATGACTCTGGTGATGTGAAAATACAGAACATACAACCATATGAATTAAGACAAAGGAAAAATTGTGTAAGTGAAAAAAGTTAATTACCATATTCTGTGTTGAGACCCCACAGCTTCACTTTGTTGGCTTCATACTGGGCTTTCTTCTTTAGTCTGCAAGCCCTGTAATGGAGAGAGTCTAATCACTATAGAACATTAGTTATCGCTAACTTCCATTTGTGCCGCCAGAAATTGTGGCTTATTATCTGCTCCCACATCGTCTCTACAACCTCTGCTTGTATTTGGTATCACTCATACACACAAAGAAATGTAATATGGCAGCAGTGCCTGTAGAATCTCAGATTCCTGATGGTTAATTTAACAGGATGGCTTTCTGGGTCTGTGCCAAAATCTATCAGCTAGGCCTGCTTCCAATGGGAAGAAAGTACTATCTAGTTTGCATTTTTCATTGTGAATCAGATGCCCTGGTTGTTTTGGGGGATTTTTTTTTTTGGGTGGGTGGGGGGGGGTTTAAAGCAATACCAACCTTACAATACTTGTCAAGGATGAAGCAGCCTCTCTCTAAGTAAGATATTCAAAGAGGTCTCACTTGTGAAGAATGGTCTCACATGTCTAGAATAATCCCAAATAGGATTAATTCACACAGGTAAAAGCCATTTAAAGTTTACCTGGAAGCTAGTTTGTTCTTTTCTTTTCTTGACCTCGGTCTGGCAGTTAAGGGAAGTTCACTGACTGGTGTCAGGTCACTAATCACCTTATTCAGTTTCCTTAGTTCATTGCCAATCTGGAGAAGTTTTTTGGGGTTAGGAGTCAGGTCTTCCACATCAGTCCTCCGTGACTTCTTTACTGCATATTTTCCTATTTGAATACACAGAAGACTGGGTTGAGGGGTATTAGAATACAGAGACATGCATCTGAAAAACATTCTTAAGCTGCATCTGGGGAGTAGGTTGTGCTTATCTTTTCATTACTGGAGACCTGGGTGCAACCTGTCAGGTCCCTGTGACCTTTTGCAATGTAAACAGGACCACCACACAATTTGGCACTATTGACAATCCATCCAGAAGAAGAGCAGCAAACACTGTTGGTTAGGACTGAGATGCATGAGCGGCGATGGATGGGATGCAGGATGCTCCCTGAACCGTGGATGCTACAAGTCAAGGATGAGGCAAAACGGCAAGGTTTCATGACACCTTCCCACTGTAGTTCATTCCATTAATCTCACTTGCATGATCATTAAATTCACACCAAGAAATAAAACAATCCATTACTGTTAATCTTCTTTTCTTCATAAAATGAGAGTAAAGGGTTGGTATTACAATAAAAGACAGCTTGATCCAAGCACAATCGATGTACAGACTAGTCAAATCTTTGAGGAAATCTCTTTATAGATACTTTTGTTTATTAAACATATGCAATTCACATATCTCCTGTATTTCTCTTAGTCAGTTTTATTAAGTATAAGAGCATGAAAAATCAGGATCATTATTCCTTACGAGTATCTGTTTCTGCTGCATATGCACCGTTTTAAGATTATTTAAAACAGGAAAGATACTATTTTACGTAAAACAACAAAGATACTAAGCAAACACTTTCCCCAGAGACATTTCCCAGCTGAACTGATAACTAAAATGGTTTGTCATGAGGTATCAGCTGGCCTTTCACACACGTTAAACTCTGCAACTTTTGGATGCTAACAAAGTGCTTAATTCTACAAGCCTTCTGCATACAGAACTCATTGAGTTAAAGGGCAGTTCTATGTACAAAGGTCGTGCAAGACAGCTCTCCAAGTCATGCCTCTGAAGAAAGCAGACTTTCTGAATAAAAGTGAACAGAAGTACAAGTCCCAATCTGGAATGGCCCCCCATAACCCTCCCCCTGCTCATGTCGGCCCCCTCTTCCTCCCCCCCTCTTGTTGCCCAATGTGTCCTGATATTTCACTCTTCCGATCTGGTCACCCTAAGTGTGCCCCTATGGCCACGAGAGACCCTGCACGGCAGCCCCCGGAGGAAGAAGTAGGGTCCATGTTAGTGGTCCGCGGGATTCAAAATTGTGAGTTTAGTGGTCCCTGAGGTCCGAAAGGTTGGCGACCACTGCTTTAGTTGACATTTGAATGAAAGTGCATCTCAGTACCATGTATTGGTCAACTCTACTGCAAGCAACACTAGATCTGCCTCCCAGTATCAAGGGGCAAAGATCAGGTTTGTTACTAAGTTGTGACAGCAGTATTGCACAGAGAAGAGTTTAGAACATTCAGTATTTCCACAGAGAGACTTCAGGAGTTTCAGTTCTAAACTCATCCATTTTCCTCTGGAGGAAAGTATACTGAAGGTTACTGCTGTATATGCACTACCTCTTCCCTGGATGCACTACAGATTCCAAACAGTTAAATAAAAGGAATCAGAGAGGTAGCCGTGTTAGTCTGGAATAGCAGAGGTAACAAAGTCCTGTGGCACCTTAAAGACTAACTATAAAGTTTTGAAGCATGAGCTTTCGTGGGCTAATACCCACTGCTTGCATCCGACGAAGTGGGTATTAGCCCACGAAAGCTCATGCTTCAAAACTTTATAGTTAGTCTTTAAGGTGCCACAGGACTTTGTTACCTCAGTTAAATAAAAGTTATACTGTTTCAGGAATTTCTCCCTCCTATAGAAAAACATAAGCTCCCTTACATGAAGTCAGAGACAGCATCGGTATGTGAAGATGACAGGATCAAAGATGCTAACTGGTTACTGGAGAACTACTCTTACCATGATGGAGCCCATTCTTCTGATACATGTTACTTGGTAATGTATCTCGACTCCACTCAGACGGCCGCAGCATTCTTTCTTGTTGTGATGGTGTCAGTTGCTCACTATACTCCCAAAAGTATCTTCGTTTGCCTCTTTTTCGGCAAGATACTGCACTACTTTCTTTTAAGTCTTCCACCGAATCGTTTTCGTATCCTAAAGGAATAAATTGCATTACTCAGCTTATAAACTCAAAGTTGGAAATATTCTAATGTGCCTCCAGCAGGGGTGGGCAAACTACAGCCCGTGGATTTGCCACCGCCGTGGCGCTGTGGGCCTCACTCTGCCATGGGAAGTGACCGGCAGCACGTCCCTGCCGGTCCTGGGGGAGCAGGAGCAGAGAACTCTGTGGGCTGTTCTTGTCTGTGGGGTACCTCCCCGAAGCTCCCATTGGCCAGAAACGGGGCACCACGGCCAATACGAGCTTTGGGGGAGGTACCCACAAGCGCTCGGAGCCCTCTGCTCCCCCTTCTCCAGGGCCGGCAGGGACTTGGTGCAGGCTGCTTCTCGGAGCGGAGTGGTGCAGTGCCGGGGCCAAGGCCAGGGCAGGAAGTTAGGGAGCCTGCCCTGGCCCCGCTGCCACCCATGAGCCGCTCTAGGTAAGCGGCACCAGGCCGAAGTCCACATCCCAAACTCCTCCTGCACCCTAACCCCCTGCCCTAAGCCCCCGTCGCACCCAATGCCCCTGCCACACCCTGTGCCCCAACCCCCTACACTGAGCCCCCCTGCCCTGGCCGCGGTTCGCTGCTCCAGTCCAGTGGGAGACGTGATCGGCCGAACCTGGGGACGCGGCAGGTAAACAAACCGTCCAGGCCCGCCAAGGGTGCTTACCCTGCAGGGCCACGTGCCAAGGTTGCCGATTCCTGCCCTAAAGGTTATGATAGCCAGCTGTGTCAGACAAATGGAAGAGAAAGAGGTCCAGTATAGGAATCACTTTGTTCAGCACTACCTGCCACCAACCCCACCTCCCATCTAAACAACTTGAGCCAAGTTCCATTCAATTTGATCCCTTGTCTGCACCTCTTTAATAACAAAGGAAAAAAGATAAATAATCCAATTACAAAGATAAGACACTTTAGAATTATATATATATTGCATCCTACTTTATTTCTTATATATATTCAAATATATTTTGTATGAAATATATTATTTAAAAACATGTTTTTATACTCCGTTTTTAATACTTATACCACCAGGTTACAGAATAGGGAGTTTTCATTTTGCAACTTTAGAATACCGGTACTGGATTATTTTGGAGTTATGTTTAATTGTCTATCCACTTAATTCTTCACAGCAGTTTTAAATAGGACAATTTTTGTAAAGTAAAATATTGAGCGTTACTTAAAAACAAATTGCAGAGACAAAAATGGATAATTGAGAACAGGACATGGAATGATGTGATGTAATAAGTAAACATGTTAGTGGTTTTATTGCACAGATAGAGAATCTCACTTCAATTTTCTCATGCACCAAGAGAGTAGGGATTCTATTAGTTAATGCTTATTTTCCTTTTTGGGATCAAAATGATCCTATTTTGTTTCCCTGTAACTACCCAGTATTATTAGGGTTCAGGGATATGAAAAAAGGAGTATACAAGTCTGTAGAAATCCTTCTGGACCTGGTTTTCTGGCTGAATTGGAAGCTTGAGAAACTTTGCAGGATGAATAAAAATGGATGATTTAAAAAGCAGTATTCTAACCACACTTTAAAAATAAACTTATTTAAAATTAAATTTGAAGTGCTAACCCAGCATTTGACACCAGTAGTAGCTTCTGCAGGTCCAGAGAGAATATTTTTTAATTTCAGTTTGTTCAACTCTGTCAGTTCAATGACTAATTTATTAAAAGTCAAGAAACTGAGTGGGGGTTGAATGAGATCTACTAGTTCTAAAATCTTGAACACAATGATAAGAAAATCAGTTCAATTCACTAACTACAGATAATACTTCCTTATTTAATAAATCAGTTTGAAATATAAAAACAAGCTTTCATACATCTTTCATATGTACCCAGAACATTTTAGGTAGTATTATTTAACTAATAAAAATATTGTGCAGTTTTGGGGCATTTTAGTTGAATTCATATTTCCATCCAAATGCAGCTGGACACAAGTAACGATTATTAATCTAGTAAATAATAAATGTGTCATTCATCATTTTTAAACAAAACAAAATGTAATAATTAAGATGCTTAAATAAATACATGTATTCAGTAAGTGTACAATTTAACATGTATGTATAGTTATGCTCCTGGCTATCCAAAGGATTTATTAAATTTAATGTAATGGCTATATTTAATTGGTAAGTAACTTTAAAAATGTTGATCTGCAACTAATATGTATCAACCTTTTTTTAGAAAAATGACTGAATTAAATACAGATCAAGATTAAGTGGTTCCTTCTTGCTGATTTATATCATGATTGAAAGTTAAATCAATCCACCCTGACATCTTACTAAATCAGCAGTTCCCAGTCTTTCTAAGCAATTTACCAGACAGACCTCAGATGAACCAGCTAGTGCCTCCTCTTATTCTACTGAATATTCTAATCCAGCATGGATCTTTGGCTAAGCCAAAGTGTATCCCAGCCTAAATACTCCTAGATGGGAGGAAGGGAGTGGTGCTGCATCAATTCTCAGTATTATAGAAGAGCCTAGGATGCTCAGAAATGGTACACATATCAATTTAGGAACTAGTGCCCTAGTTCTATTACCCATATAATGGAAAAGGCAGAGAGGAATTCTGTTTTTAAAACAGATGGTCCTCTATTAGCTAGTGAGAGAAAGAACCTAGACAACCCACCTCGAATCCCATGCAATGTCAATTGACCTTTGCTGAAGTTTGGGCTCCTAATGCTCTTACCATACATTAGCATCCAAGGCAGTAAGACAACTCAGTGCTGGCCTGACAAAGGGAGAATGTAGTTAAATAGACAGTCACCAACCCCTGCCCAAAGTCTCATTTATATATAAAGATTATCCCTTTTTTCAGCTGCAGATGCATCTGCACATCAGATGTGCCTCCGCAGTGACTAGGTGAGGAGGATAAGTCCTCAAATCAGTGTTGCTCAATAGAGATTGGCGATCCACTTTTAGGATGTCCATTAAACTATGGATAATGAAGGAGCACACAGATTATTAGTTTCTCATTGTTTCAGATGAGACAGTGCTTCATAGACCCACAGAAATACAGTGTGTTGGGGCAGGGAGGAGAAAGGTGAATCAAATTAGAAAATATACACGCTGGGGTCAATAAAAACAGTATGTTCTTTGTCCGTTCAGTGAAATGCACCTGTGTGTCAAAATTTCTCTCTCTACCTTCAGTTTCAGTATAACATAATGAAAAGTCTTTCTGCTCTATGCTTTTTTCACCACTCCCTCCTTCCCATCTAGGTTCATTTAGACTTTGGTGTAGTCAAAGCTCCATGCTGGATTAGAAAAATGAAAAACCAAACCAAACCCTGGTACGGTGTCACTAGACTATATAGTGATTTCATCTTTTAGTTCTAAGCTTGGAGTAAATGATCTTCATTATTTACTTGAAGCTCCAGTGAGCTTTTATAGGCCAAGTGGCTTTTTTGTTTCTTAGTCAGGCCACTGCTGCATGTAGGAGCAGTAGTATTTAATAGAAGGTGAAGGGATTGCTGGTCAGTAAAAAAAACTTTCAGAAGAGCAATTAATGCAATGCTACTAACTGAAATTCCAGCAATTAAAATTCTTTTTCAAGATTACATATTATTATACATGGGAACCTAATTACGTGGCATAGTGGGCCAAGAGTTATACAGTATGGCAATCAAGTCATACCACACAAAAACATAACAGAAGCCACTCAAAGCTTCAGAAAAAGAATAAGTTGAGAGGATTCCCTACAGAAGCAATGAAGGAAAGCTTAGAGAATATTAATAAAGACTTGTAATGTACACACAGAAGTAATATAGAGCATATTGAATAAAAGGTCTACTCATGACTTCTAACAAACATGCGTGACTGAGATTACTGATTTAAAGTGGAATTTTTAACTGCATTTTGAGTTTCCTCCCCAAAGTTACATATTATCAAGTGTTTGTAAAAGCTATTGTCTATTCTACACTAGAAAACTACATAAAAAGTGTATACCCACTAATAAAACTAAGCCCCTTAGCGATAGACCTCTTTGCTTATATTTAATCTTTACAGTAATAGTTACTTTATTGTCACCTTCCAGATGAGGGTTAGTTCTCTGTTTTCTACTTGCAGATGAGAGAAGCGTTCTCTCTCCACAGTCCCATTGAATGCTTGGTCTCAGACTGCCAACAGGGGGACAATTAGGGACAATTATAGGATTGATCTGTGTATTATGGACAATTGTCCAGTATGATCTAGACAGACTATCAACTGATTTCACACCCAGGCAATTATCAGGGGATAAAAATTCTCTTGATACACTAAAAGAAAACCTATTGCAGAGCTGTAAGGGTCTGCATATTCCACTATCAAGCAACTGACTCCGTACATCTCAGCCCAGGAAAGGGATGGATAAATTCATGTAGTAATGTCTAGTAAGCTGGGAGTCAGGAATTCTACATTCTGTTCCTGGTTTTACTACTGACTCTGTGTGACCATGACCTTCTCTGTGAAATGGGCAGAATACCTACCTAATGGGGTGCTGTGAGGTTTCATGTTTGCATCTGAAATCCTTGGATGGAAGGTTCTAGATCTATAAGTCATTCCAAAGCATGTTTCCCCCAGTATGGCTTGGCAGTAAGAGTTGCCCACATCCTAATACACCACAAAATTTAACAAACCTGGTTCAGAGAAAGTATCACTGATGTCATCATCTTTGTCTTCCTCATAATCTTCTTCCTCATCATCATTTTCAGACAGTTCGTGCTCACTGCCAAACCCCTCATCATGATCCTCATCTTCAATATCTTCCTCCTCCTCCTCCTCCTCCTCCTCCTCTTCAGGGTCTCCTTTGGCTGGCTGCTCTCCCAAACTGTCTGTGACAAAGAGAGAATAATTGTGCTCTTCTTTCTTCTGTGAAGGATCGGAGACCGATGTGCTGGCAGAAAGGCTGCTCTCCCCAACAGCTAGCCCAGGAGGTTCCTGGGATGGGCTGAGGAGCAGCTCCTGAGTCTCTTTAAAAGGCAAAATAGGAGTATTAGGACTCTGAAGGGAATCTATCCCTTTCCTCTCTTGTCTCTTTGCAACAGCTCCACAATAGCAGGTGTTCTCTTTTGCTGCATCTGCATGTGCCTGGCTCAATACTGGCCTGCTTTGTGGTAACGGACTGATCTTTACTTTTGCCTTTTTAACATAGTCTTTACATTCAACGTGACTGTTCACCTTCTCATTATTGTACACATTGGTCTTCATGATTTGTGTGCTTGAAGTGGGCTTGCTTGCCTTTTGAACATAGTCTGACAAAGGTGCCTCAGCCTGAACGTTCTTTGAGGAACACACAGGGGCTGCTGCTCTACTTGTTATTTTTTTCCCAGGTAACAGAGAAGTTAAAGAGTTTTGTTTTACACTGAAGAGTGAATCCGAGTAATAAAGTGAATCTGACACAGGTTGAGAGTCTTCACTGTTAAGCTGGGCCAGAGTTGGAGTTTTACTTATCACCTCTTCATCTTGGTATGGGCTTGAGAAATCATCAAGGCCCAGGTAATCCACTTCTTTTGTTCCCCAGATGTCGCAGCTGGTTAGTTTCGTGTACTTAGTTAAGTCTTCACAGTATGTGTCCCACTGCTCCCAGTTTGAGGTGAAAGCAGCTTCATTATCCAGGACGTCTGTAAAAGACTCTAGATTTTCAATATCTTTGCAGTCCTCCATAGAAAGGAAGTTGTCTCTGGAGCTCTGCTGATAGTCCATTTCTCTGTCCTGTGCACAATAAGACATGTTAACAAGGCACATTTTAGAAAAATATTCCATCCAGCTCCCTGGTCTATAAAAAAAACAAAGAAACCCCCCCTAAAACAAACAAACCCCCCTCAAATACTGAGTGCTGGTGAAGTGTCCCACCTGATGGCACAGGAGGCCTTCTTATCCCAAAACCAGACACAGCACAAGTAGCTCTGCATTGAGCTGAAGAATCTTTTTAGGGGAAAGGTGGGAGCATAGTTTCCATGCTCCATCATTCTGGGCTTCTCTGCTGAGACTGCCAACAAGGGTACCAACCAACTGTGTTGTGGGTTTTTGTACTGTGTGCACACCTGGCCACTGGACTAAGACGAACAATTCATTTTACATATAAAAAGAGCTATCAGATGGAAGCTGCTTTAGTTCCCAACTCATCTGGAGCCGATTTATACAAGTGACCAAGAAAAGAAGGGCTCCACATACCAGCCACTATCAGTGCCAGATATCCCAGCCCTGAAGAACCTTGTCCTAGCCAGATCAATCAAATAATGAATACGAGCAATCTTTTCCCCCTAGTCCATGCATGTCTGGTATAGGAAAAAATAGTTATTTCCAACATAAGCTTAGTTTACATTTTGTTCTGTTCATGTGTCTCATCTTCAACTTGGGGGAATACAATGTCTTTCCTACATAAGACTATATTGCTTAGGACTTATATTTACAAACAACATCCAGCAGTGCCAGTGATATGCCTATCTGCTTAATCTGAGGCGCCTGAACTTAAGACATACCAAAGCCTCTGCTGATGGCTAGTTTTAACAGCTTCCTGTAAGTGAAACATCCCAGTCGGTGGCCTGGTGGTTGGGAACTAAGTCAGTGAATAATCAGACAGCAGACCTTCACTGAACAACTCCCTATAGACCAGTGGTTCTCAAACTTTTTGTATTGGCGACCCCTTTTGACCACCAAGCCTCTGAGTGAGACCCCCCCCCCCATTAGCAATTAAAAACACATTTTTGATATTTAACACTATGTTAAATAGTAATTTTAAACCCACTTGCTTTAAAAGAATTTTCTCACTGCTTTTAAATTAAGACAAACATATTTATCAAATTAAATATAAGTGGAAAACATTTTTTATTTTAATACTTGACAGTAATTAATGTCCTGAACCAATCCAGGGTCAGGTTTCATAGCCTGGTGCAGGGATCGGCATTGGGGCTTGCAGCCCAGCACAGGGTTTTCGGTCAGGGCTCGGCTTGGGGCTCAGGCTCACAGCCACCTGCCAGCACCAGAGTTGAGGGTTGGGGCTCCTGGCTCACAGCTCCTCCGCCACGCTGGGGTCGCTCGCCGCTCCAACCTGGGCTCACAGCCTCGCCGCTCCTCCCGGGGGGGGTCGGGGCTCGCCGCGCCGCCGCTCCTCCCGGGGGGGGTCGGGGCTCGCCGCGCCGCCGCTCCTCCCGGGGGGGGTCGGGGCTCGCCGCGCCGCCGCTCCTCCCGGGGGGGGTCGGGGCTCGCCGCGCCGCCGCTCCTCCCGGGGGGGGTCGGGGCTCGCCGCGCCGCCGCTCCTCCCGGGGGGGGGTCGGGGCTCGCCGCGCCGCCGCTCCTCCCGGGGGGGGGTCGGGGCTCGCCGCGCCGCCGCTCCTCCCGGGGGGGGTCGGGGCTCGCCGCGCCGCCGCTCCTCCCGGGGGGGGGTCGGGGCTCGCCGCGCCGCCGCTCCTCCCGGGGGGGGGTCGGGGCTCGCCGCGCCGCCGCTCCTCCCCGGGGGGGTCGGGGCTCGCCGCGCCGCCGCTCCTCCCCGGGGGGGTCGGGGCTCGCCGCGCCGCCGCTCCTCCCCGGGGGGGTCGGGGCTCGCGACCCCCACAAAAGCGGGCCGCGACCCCCAGTTTGAGAACCACTGCTATAGACCATCCCCTAATTTACATGAGAAAGAAAGGTGCTACCCAAAAGGGAAAAACAAAGGCAACTTACTAGTTCATACATGAAGTCCGGATCTGAACTATTTGCCAAGAGATCTGTGCTTGTCAGCGTCTGTTCTGAAAATGTGTGGCACCGAAAGGCATCCCCAAAAGGAGGGTCCATTCCGCTCACGCTGGGCTACAACAAAATTGTTTGATTTTGTTAAGCAATCTACAAAAGTTATATAAATATATATGTATTATATTACATGTGCACTCCTACACCCCATCTACCTCAACTTTGAACTTGTTCTATACCTGCATTTGGAAGATTTTTAGATAAATTAATAAGCAAATAGCCAATTAAGGATACCTAGTGCTTTTACCCACGAGAGACTAAAATTTGTATCCCCATGTAGCTGCTAGATCAGGGGTGGGGAATCTTTTTTCTGCCGAGGGCCATTTGCACATTTATAATCTCATTCACGGGCTGCTTCCCCCCTCCCCCCGAGGAAGCCCAGGCTGGCAACGGGAGCTGAGACCCCCAGCTGGCAAGGGGCCAGCGGGGGAAACCCCAAAGCAGTGGCAGGTGGAGTGCTTAGCCCTGCACTGCTTTGAGGTTTCCCCCGCTGGCCCCTTGCCAGCCGGGGTCCTGCCACCTGCCCCAGTCAGCTCCCGCTATCAGTCTGGGTGTTGGGGGTGATCTTCCTTTACCCTCGCCCAGCCTCCCCCAATCTAACCGCCTTCCCTCCCCCACCCCTGCCTGGCCCATCCCACCAAACCTAACCTCCTTCCCCCTCCCACTCCCAACCCAGCCTCCTGCCCCCCATGCCTGACCCGCCTAGCCCAGCCTCCCCCCACCCAAACCTCCTTCCCTCCCACACCCACGCCTCCCCCACCCCATCCAGCCTAGTCTCCTGTCCCCTTGCCTGCCCCCAGCCCAGCCTCCCCCCCTCCACCGCCCCCTTGCCTGCCCCCCAGCCCAGCCTCCCCCCCTCCACCGCCCCCTTGCCTGCCCCCCAGCCCAGCCTCCCCCCCTCCACCGCCCCCTTGCCTGCCCCCCAGCCCAGCCTCCCCCCCTCCACGCCCCCTTGCCTGCCCCCCAGCCCAGCCTCCCCCCCCACCGCCCCCTTGCCTGCTTCAGCGCGGGGCCGCCCCCGCCTGGCGGCCCGCGCACATCTTCTCCCCACGCCCCAGTGCCTGACCCAGCCCTGGCCCGCCGCGGGCCGGATGGAATGACTTGGCGGGCCGTATAAGGCCCGGAGGTTCCCCACCCCTGTGCTAGATAGTTGTTCATTTATTCCTTTGTTGTGGTTGACTTGAAATTCTCAGTTGTTTGGTGAGTTGTTCTCAGTTGCTTAGTGATATTTTAGGGCTTGTATAAGTGACAGACTAATACCCCTGACTCTAGTTAATACTCTTGTGAATGGGCACTATCTATGTTTTTCCATCTACTGCTTCATCAGTGGGCTTTAATCTTGCCTTGCAGCATGCTTACTATTCTAGTCCTGGAAGCTTTAAGTACATCTCAATTATTCCAATCCTAGGTAGAGATTGATGATTTTATCATTTGTGCAATTAGTTGGTAATGGAAAATTACTGGGGGAATAGGTGAAACTTTGCATAGAAACATTTGGCAGTTAGGTTAGGATTACTGGCCACAGAAATAATACTATGAAGCAATGGCAGTTAAGGTTGCTAATGAGTTACTGCCAAAAGCCTGATTTTCGCTATCCCTCTAAAATCCACAAAAGAAGTCACACTGGACTCAAACTAGTAGAAGTCAAAAATTCTTCTATAAAATTTGAAATGAACTGGACAAGATTATTTAGTGTGCTAAATTAGGACACTAGCAGGTCATAATTTAAGGCGTTTGCCTGAAAACCCACCTTGCGAGAAGGTGGCGATCTTGCTGGAAGATGCAAGTGTGTTTCACTGGTTCACTCTGCTGGTGGCTCATATGCTCACAGACAGAGAGGTAAGTGTGGCTCTCTAAAAAGAGTACCTTGGGTATGGGTTAAGCAGCCATCAGTTATCAACTCTAAGAGCAGTCAAACCAGAGGAAAAGACTTGAGCTTTCAGTTTTGTTTGTCCACTGATGATTATTTTATTATTAAATAAAGCCAAACCCTAGAAGGGGGACAGTTTTGACTCTACCCAGCATCTTGGCTTTAAGTTAAAGCAGATTGGGAAAAGCATCTCACTTGTTATAATTTATAATCTTCTTCTGAAGGTTCCTTGTTAGCTCAAATGAATCATGTAACTTAACTACACTTTTAAAAATGCAGCAGTGTATATGTGTGGAGGGAATACTATACATAGGTAAATCAACACACACACACACACCAGGCTTACCTGAGGCATTTCCAAGCCCAGATCCCCCAAATCCAATTCCAAACTTTTTGTTTTCTTCACTTTTGGATTCCTTTCCAGCTTTACTTCAGTGTCAGTGGGCAGCATATAACTCATGCAATGAAAGGGATAGAGGTTTTCTCTGAAATAACTTCAGTTCACGCACATGGCGCTCTTCTCTCTTTGTAGACTTCTGTGTAAAATGAACAGACAAAACACCAAAATTAACATTACACTATAAGTTAAGTGCCACAAAAAGGAGAAAAAACACACTTTATTTTTCCTTTGATCATTTCTGAGGGGGCAAAAAACAAAAATCCCCCACAAAACTGAATAGACCTCATGCTGGAACATGCCACAAGAATTAGTTCTCCTCTCACACCTGAGTTTAAATCAGTGGTCCCCAACCTTTTTATCACCACAGACCGGTCAACCGGTCAACAATTTTACTGCGGCCTGGGGGGGGGGGGGAGGAGGGGTGTTGAACCGCCAGGCTCTGCCTGCGCCGCCGCCGCCTGCCTGCCTGCTCTGCCTGCGCCGCCGCCTGCCTGCCTGCCGCCGCCTCACCGCTCCCGCTCTTGTGCGGCCCGGTACCAATTGATCCACGGACCGGTACCGGTCCGCGGCCCGGGGGTTGGGGACCACTGGTTTAAATGAAAAAGCATGGAACAAACAAGACTTGTGCAAACCTTGCTGCTAGTTTAGACTATTTTCCGTTACCTTTTGCCTCACCGTGTTTGTACGTTCTCTATCTAGACTGAGAGCTCTTCAGGGTAGAGACTATCTTTTCACATGTCGGCAAAGTGCCCAGCACACTTTTAGATCAATACATACAACAGTCTTCATACATTCAATATCACAAAGTCAATACATTCTAGAATGAGACTCATGTAATCATCATCTTTTCCAATGTGGATATTGAGGGCAAACCTGTTTTAGTATTTTCCCCCAGCCTTTTCTTACAAGTTCAGCCCCCCATCCACCTCCAGCTACAATTTAAACAGTTTCTCAAGCAGTAACATCTAGTGGCAGAAGGAAAGTGCAGCAGGCACACTCACTATATTAAAAAGAGGAACTTTCCTATTTGAACTTAAAGTTTGGGCAAATTCCAATATCATTACTCTTCCACTGACATCTACCTGGGTTGATTTCATCCAATTTATTCAATAGTAATTTCCTTGACTCAGTATCTTCTGTAGTCCCTTTCCTTGGATAGTTCAAATGCATGTCGAAATAAGGGCGCCTTTCCTATCAATCTTACATTTGTAACAGCATGAGGAAGGAAGGCTATGAAAAAGTGAAGTACATGGTGCAAACATGACAAAAAGCTCAGAAGATAAATGATGGCAAGTGCAGAAGAAACCGATTTATACATCAGAACTAAACCACCCATATTCATTCCTGGTGTAATTCCTCTGACAACTGTTACATCAGGGATGAATTTGGCCAAATATTTATTGGCCTTCCTTCCCACACCCCCAAAAACAGGAAAGGTAACAAAGAGTCCTGTGGCACCTTAAAGACTAACTAAAGTATTGAAGCATAAGCTTTCATGGTCTAATACCCACTTCGGCGGATGCAAGCACTGCTTGTGTCACTTGTGACACACTTGCTTGTGTCACTGCTTGCATCTGACGAAGTGGGTATTAGCCCATGAAAGCTTATACTTCAATACTTTAGTTAGTCTTTAAGGTGCCACAGGACTCTTTGTTACCTCCGCTACTCCAGACTAACACGGCTACCTCTCTGATTAAAAACAGGAAAGTTTCTTTAAGGAATGATGTGCATTGCCTACATAAATCAGACAGCAGCAGTGCTTTAGGAGTATTAAACCAAAATCCCAACTATCAACCCTGAAACAACAGTGCAGGAATATCAGTTGAAACATATTTCCATTTCTTTGAATGTAATATTTTTAAATATGCACACAATTCCCTTCTAAAAGTGAAGCCACTTACTCAGATTATTTAAGTTTATTATAATTTTTAAATGCAGAAATAGCACTAGAAATGTTCTCCTACAGCAGAGTAAACATGCCAGGAAAAAAAGAATCCCTTTATAGACGAACTAACACAGGAAGGTAATTATTCCTTCCCATTGACTTAGTCTAACATTTTGTATAGCGAATTTAGTATTTTTAAAAAGTCGTTTACATCTTAAGGTAAGTGAAAGAGAATGCAAACAAAAAACTCATGCCACAGCAAAATAAAGTGGTTTTTAAATGCAAAGTCACAAATATAAATAAAAACAAAATTTAGCCCAAATTTTAACTACGCAAGACAGGTTTTCAGTAAAACGATGCAAATGCTTCCAATGAAGCCACCCCTTTTAGAGCCTACAAGTCAAATAAAAACCAGCCAGTCCTTTCTGAAGTAAGATTCCCTTTCTATCCTCATACTTCCAACAATCCCTTTTTTATTTGTGTGTCAACTAATGTTGAAACTTTCTGTCAGACTGCCTCAGGGTACCAAATTTGCAGCCCTTGTCGGACTCAGTGCACTGAAAACTACACAAAAGAAGAGACCTCTATAGAGCAGGCTTGCTCAATGCTGTGAAATTTCACATTAGGTCACAAAATAGATTTGCTCATTAGTCTAACACAGGAGCAAAACTCTGCACTTTAAGTTAAATTTAAAGAAAGATATGGAAACTCATTTTGGAGCCTGACTTTTCATATTTGTAGCTGGACGGATGGGGGAGTGGGAGGCAGGGTTGAAGAATGGATCTCACCTTTCAATACCAATCCGGACGTCACAGTCTCTTTGCAATTCCTTATGTCCAAAGTGAACAATTTTATCTTCTATAAACTTAATATGCCAGCATCTTAATGATATTTGGCATTCAGAACATCTGAAACTGCAAATCTACGGAGTGCAAAGGTAAAATTCTGCCTTTTTACAATACATCCAACCCAACTGCCTTTGATACACAAGGTATAAAGTCAGGGCAGAATTTTGCCCAACCAAAATTATTTAAAAATGGGTTCAATAATGATTTGACATCACACTTTCCAAAAGCTTCTCTGCTACTGAATCTCCAGAGTCTGCAAGTGTTATGAAGGTTATTAAGGAACATATCAAACTTTCATAAATTTAAGTATGGTAGTTGTTGGTCTCTAGATAGACACAGTGTCATATTCTCAAATGAATCATGCCTTTACTTGACTAGCAGAACGTATTAAAATAATCATTCTTTTTCATAGTTCTTCTAAAAAAGATTTCTTAGTCCAAAATCTCATCAGAACACTTCAATGATGGTACTTCAATCATACTTCGATAACTGGTAATGTTAATACTCTATGGGTAACCTCTGGTATTTACTAGTAGTTTTGAGGACAAGACAATTCAAGGGAAAGAGACAGTGAGGGGCACAAGCTAATGACCCAGTTAGAGATTCTTAGTCTACGGTGTTCTCCACATGTACTATAGAGCAGGTCTGCCTTTTATTTTTTCCCCATTCCTAAATTCCTTGGAATCAAAAACCTATTCATACTTACTTAACATTTTCTGGGGCTGGTAGATAATTTAATACACCAATCAACAATCTCTATGGAAACATGGGTTTAAAATCTGAATTGGTTGGAAAGGAAAAGGAGATTGGGGATCTCAAAGGACCCATTTATCAACATAAAACTACTATTGAGTTCATCCATTATAAACAGTCTGTGCTTAAAACCACACTAGACCAGACTAGCAGGGATGCTGCAGATCAGGATTCAGCATACTGAATACAGATTTGAATGAATGGAAAGAACTGGTAGAGGGGGCCTATAACAGCAGTACAAATAATACTGAAGATCAGTACACTTGCAGAGTTGTATGGGAGCACTTGCCCTTTGAGAGAGTTTCATTAATTTCCTTAAATAAACATTAAAGGATATTGGGCATTGGTAATGTAATACACCCTTTTACTTCTAAATCACTGATGCCCCAGGTGGGTTGTGATCATAAAGTTATAACTAACCACTGTTCAGTGGAGTTTGTAAAATGAAATATTAATCTAAAAACAGTTCCTAGAAGATATAAAAGTGTGTTTAACGGATTATCTTGCTGGTGATAACAGAAGCACTAAATGAACCACAGAGACAACTTTCAAGCTGGACCATCCAATGTCAGGGTTGTTACATTGATGTGATAGTGCAGGGGATCTCACTGGCATTGCCACTTCCTGTGTTTTATTCTCCCAGGCTGTAAATCCATCACCTTTCATTAGCACTAAATGCACTCAAAAGAAACCGCAAAGAGAAATTTCCAAACTGCAAGAGAATCTATCTGAATGGCTCTACAATATGCAGTGCACCTCAACCTGCAATATGAATTTTGTACTTTAATTACAAGATTCAAGCAGGATTGCTATTTAATGTTTGTGATGTTAGATGCACATGAAGTATAGCTATATCTTTTGTTAAGGACTTGCTCAGTGCCTATTACCACAGAAGCTAAGCACTTAGTTACAGAGTTAAAGTGCATTACACATAAACAATTACATTTTTACTATAATGAAAAGTGTTTCAGCTGCTATTAATATGTCAAAGTTCCATTTTTAATACCAGAAGAAATGGAGGACAAAGCATCCCCCAAAATTATGCCCATGTAACTTAAGAAGAACAGTATGCACAAGGTGTGTGTACTGTACTTAGCTGCAGCATTAATAATAATCTTTATTAATTAAAAGAAAAAAGAACTAGATTTGTCTCAAGTGTTTTTGCTATACCTTCCTTCCTCTTCTTGAGCTATTTTCATTTTGGTTTCTGTTGTGGACAACATAGCTTTCCTCCCACCCCTCTTTCTCTCCCTACATTAAGTTCTGTTCTATACCTCTTGCCTTATATTTTAAGAATCAGAGAGGTAGCCGTGTTAGTCTGGAATAGCAGAGGTAACAAAGAGTCCTCTTTGTTACTTATATTTTAAGTCTCACTCCTCTTTTTCTCCCCAACCCACTCAAGATGGATCTTTAAAAAAAAAAAAAAAAAAAAAAAAAGGGTGGAATGTCTTCCTCCAACAATAGATGATCATGATGGTCCCTTCTCGCCTTACGTCTGTAAGTTTATAAATAGATGATGAAATTTCCCCCCTGCCAAACCTGTATATGCATCCCCCTGTACCTGCCCATAGGCTCATTTCCCTCACCTCCTCCAACACCAGGATCCCGTTAAAACTGCAGCAGCACAACCTCAGCCGTTGTGCCTTTTGGCTTCTCCTCCCATCCTGAAAACCAAGCAACAGCTCAGGACACTCTACTCCCCAGCTCTCCTCCCACATTTAAAGAAAATGCTGCCCTGCTGAACTGTTCTGCTATCAAATTCTTCCATTCTTCATCTTAGAGTAGTAGGCCCTAGGATCATATTGCTTCCAGGCTTGCCTCTTTCTCTCAGAAGAAGGAACCAGCAGTTCCAGTTGCTCTGCTCCCTCTCCCCATTGAAATTACTCTCCCAAGACAAAATTTCTATTTGCCAAAAGCAGACTGGTTTTCAAGACCAGTAAGTGGTACTATGAAACCAGTAGAGGGCAACATCCGGCTCATCAGGGTAATCTGCTGGCAGGCCTCAGACAGTTTGTTTACATTTGCATATCTGCCTGCAGCTCCCAGTGGCTATGGTTCGCCATTCCTGGCCAATGGGAGCTGTAGGAAGCAGCAGCCAGCATGTACCCTGTGCCACTTCCCACAGCTCCCAATGGCCAGGAATGGTGAAGCATGGCCACTAGGAGCTGTAAGTTGCTTTGTAAATGTAAACAAACGGTCTGGTGACCCACCAGCAGATTACCCTGATAGGCTGCTTTCGGCCCACAGACCACAGATTGACCACCACTGTATTAAACAGAATCCTTAGTCTACAAGCAGGCATCCACTGGGCTATAATTGCACAAAACAGTGATCTATACTATTAACAACTTTAAGAAACTACTACAGCAAACAAGAAGAGTATCGTACTAGATTAGAAAGACTAAATTCATAGTTTATTTGAACATGCATCCTTATGCAAGAATTTCAGCCAAATAGCTCAAAGGTTACTTGGGCATGCTTCATTTCTGCATATTATATACGCAGACTAACAGACACCATCACCTGATCACTGCATGTCATATTTCAAAGAGATTTTAAACAATACTGTTGCATTTAAGATTCTAAAAAAACCCTCCAAACACCTGCCCCTTTTGTAATAAAATGTTAACTTTTCTGTTCTTTTGGGGTGGGCAAAAGGGGCTAGTGTTTAAACAGCCATATCGGACCAATTAATATTTTTAAATCATTGAGTCCTGACTGTCTCACTGTTTTTCTGCTATAGGTGCTAACAGCAACATATTTCAAACAATAGCACCTTAAGCCCAAGGATCTCAAAAGGTAAGCATCATTATTCCTCTTCTAAAAGAACAGGAAATTTAAGTGACTTGCTCCAGGTCACAGCAAATCAGTGGAAGAATTGGAGATAGAATATCAATCAAGGTATCTCGGTACTTTCTCTAACCACTACACTGTACTCGTCTTTAAACTCTAATACTACCAGCCTCACTTTCCTCTGAACATCCACTGCATGGACATTTTATTCAAGAAAAACCACACCAGACCAAGTGGAAAATTGCAGCAGGTTAAGTAGGATTACCGCATCTGGTGAAACAGTGAAGGACTGTTTTGTATTTTCATCGGTATTCAAGTGCTAGAGCAGGGATCAGCAACCTTTGGCATGCGGCCCATCAGGGAAAGCTGCTGGCAGGCCACGGTGGTTTGTTCACCTGCAGCTTCCACAGGTTAGGCCGATCGCAGCTCCCACTGGCCGCGGTTCGCTATGCCAAGCCAATGGGGCTGCATGGAAGCGACAAACCGTGGCCAGTGGGAGCTGTGATCGGCTGAACCTGTGAACGCTGCAGGTAAACAAACCATCCTGGCCCTTCAGGGGGCTTACTCTGATGGTCTGCGTGTCAGAGGTTGCCGATCCCTGTGCTAGAGATTACACTATTTTCAGGCAAGTTATTAACAGCTTTCAATTAATTCTTAAGATCTTTTAATACTTTTAGGAATCAATTTTAACTGTGAAAGGGATTACTTAGTACTCCGGACCCTCGCTAGAGCATGGGTTTACATATAGCACAGTTGTTGCCATGGATCCCAAATTTATATATTTAAGTTGGAATCCATGGCACCGCGTCCTCCGTGTTAATGCGGTCCCCACATGGATCCTGAACCCTGGGCTATAGCGAAGGTCTGGTGTATATGGATTTTACCAAAGTACTGTAAAACTAGAAAAGAGTTACTTTCATGAAAGATGATAATGAAACTGGTTTCTTCTGCTTATGTTTCATGGGAATTCACTGTTAGAAACAGAATAATGAACAGAGAAAATGAAAACAAAACTAGGCAATTATATAACTGATCTTTTGGACAGACTGTCCTAGCATAAGGAATGCTATAGAGATGTAGACTATGAAGTCATTGTTTCCACTCTTCTGCCAGTGCAGGGCACAGGGTGTAGAGCAGAGTATTTGAGAAGAATGTGAGGGGCGCAAAGAAGGGAGAAATCCTTAACGCTAAGAAAACCCCTAGGTGAAGAAAAATGTAAACTTATTCTAAGGCCATGTCTACACTACCTGCCGGATAGCGATCGATCTATTGGGGAATCTATTTATCACGTTTAGTGTAGACGCGATAAATCAGTTTCCAAATGCTCTCCCTGTCGACTCTGGAACTCCACCGCCATGAGAGGTGGAAGCGGAGTTGACGGGGGAACATCAGCGGTCGACTCGTCACCGTGAGGATGCCAAGGTAAGTCGACCTAAGATACATCGACTTTAGCTACACTATTCACCTAGCTGAAGTTGCATATCTTAGGTTGACTCCCCACAAGTGTAGACCTGGCCTTAGTCCCTGTATTATGGAATTATATTTTATATTTACGGAAACAATAAAAGTTTTGATATTAACTGCCGTCTCAACACAAAGTGCTTCAAACTCACATATTTTATAGCCAAGAAGTGTGCAAATGTGGTCAATTTATCCATTATCAAACAACTAATAACAATATAATTCAATTGCCCATGACATCCATAAACCTGTAGGAAATGTAAATGAACCAAAACAGAAGGGTTTATTTTTTCCCCTTGAAATTAGTTATGGAACAGGCTACACTTTAAAGCGTAAGGCAATGCATTCAAATAATCATTCCCTAGCACCAATATGTTAGGCAGATTTTTTTATATATTGGTTATTCTCTGTTACAGTAGAACCTCAGAGTTACGAACACCTTGGGAATGGAGGTTGTTTCTAACTCTGAAAAGTTTGGAACTCTGATCAAAGAGTTATGGCTGTTCTTTCAAAAGTTTACACCTGAAAAATTACAATATAGCTTTGAAACTTGAAACCATGCAGAAGAAAAATGCAGTTTGTAACCATTTTAATTTAAATTAAACAAGTACAGAAACAGTTTTCTTACCATGTCCAATCTTTTTAAACTTTCACTTTATTTTCCATAGTTTGTGTTTAACAGAGTACTGTACAGTATTTGCTTTTTTGTTTCTGCTGCCTGATTGCATACAGTAGACTCTCGATTATCCAGAATTGGTTTAACCAGAATGTGGATTAACCAGGATGTCAAAAAAGTATATATGCGTAACTCGCAGGGCCGGCTCTGGCTTTGTTGCCGCCCCAAGAAGAAACAAAAAAAACCCCACAAAGGCAGCCAGTGAACCAACACCCCCTCCCTCCGGCACAGGGTGGCTAGTGAACCAACCCCCTTCTCCCCATATTTCCTATGGATAGTGATTATCTGGGATTTTATTAACCAGGATTAATTTGTTCCCTATCATCTTGGATAATCGAGAGTCTACTGTACTTCCAGTTTCAAATGAGGTACAGTATGTGATTGACTGGTCAGCTCCTAACTCTGGTGTTAGTAACTCTGGGATTCTACTGTACCTCAGATAAATAGCTTTCATAAGGTTTTACATGCTTGACCCTCAAGGAATCTCTCTGATGCAGATACATAATTTTTTCATTGTACAGTTTGGAAAACTGGGGTAACAGGGTTAAGTGGTATGGTGTATCAGAGAGGATCTCCTCTGACCACTAAATAATGCCTCTATCAAACACAGACAATCCTTTATGAGTTAGATAGTGTTTGTACAGCACTCAGAAAGTGCTGAGAATTATAATTCATTTCTCAATCCAGGAGCTAAACCACCCAGCGATGAGTTTTACAGGTTATGTGATCATTATCCACTTTCCTTCAACATTAACCATACCAGGGTAGTTGGCAATCCAAAGTACACCAATCACCTAAAATAAAATATCTTAGACCTAGCAGTTTCCACCCCTTATCTAGGCTGCCAATAATGAACATGCACCAGATGCAACAGGTCCTTCCCAAAACTTCTGTATATACATCTATTATTCTTACTCCAAAAAAAAAGTGTGTCATGTTATAATTCAAAAAACCCACAAGGGTACTTCAGCTGTGCTCAGAGGCAAGCTGTCTGACATATACAACCTTGATGTCAGCCCACCTTTTTATTACTCTACTTTGAATTCAAGTCTCTTACAGCTTGAAAGATGATGAGTCAAGTCTCATCACACTTACACTGGTTTTACACCACTGGGATTTCAAGGAGTTACCCCTGCTTCACACCGTGAAGAAAACAGGCCAACTGTGCGTTCAATCCACAAATTAATATTTCAGTGTGTACAGTTACAAACTTAAAAGAAAGTATCTAGTCTGTACTGGAGTTTGAAAAAAGTGGAACATTTGTTTTAATTGGTTACTTCAGGTAGAAAGGTAGAAGAATTCTGGTCCTGAAATTAAAACCCTAATTATCGGATCAGTTACTGAAAATAATCCTCTAAAAATACAGTGTACTTCACTTATGCACACTCCAGAGTTGTATTAAGGGATGAGATTAGGGCATGCCTCATAACTCAAAAGAGATGGAGAACTTCAGTAGTTCACCAAAAAGAGGCCCTAATCATACAAAAAGCTCCCTGGCAAGCATATGCCAGCTGAAAGCCCCACTTAAATAGAGGAGGGTCCTTGTAGGTGCAGAAGTCTACCTATTTGGCGACCCATTGATTTGAAAAAGGCTCTGTGCCAGGATCCATCAACACAAAGCTCCCTTATAGGGGGAGGGATAGCTCAGTGGTTTGCACATTGGCCTGCTAAACCCAGGGTTGTGAATTCAATCCTTGAGGAGGCCATTTAGGGATATGGGGCAAAAATCTGTTGGATGATTTAATTGGGGACTGGTCCTGCTTTGAGCGGTGTTTGGACTAGAAGATCTCCTGAGGTCCCTTCCAACCCTGATATCCTATTAACAGAAGGAAGGATGATCTGAAATCTCATGCTTGGATAAACACCTCAATTTGCTCTAAAAGGGAAGTAATTCAGATTACTATTGGATTAAACTCCACATTTCTAGAATAGTTAGTGAAAAGTTTTGACATTTTCTGAATTTTAGATCAAGTGATTTTTGTAAAGCATCAATAACATGTATGACTATTCCACATTTACAAAAGCCAGAAGTGAAGAGACTTATGGGGGAAGGAGGGAGGGTTTAAGTATGAAAAGAGAGAGACCATAACTTTAAAGAACCAAATTACAGAGAATCTCTCTCAACAATCAATGAAGTTTCCTGATATAAAGAAACAATATTACAGAAATGAGGAGTCCTGTGAGGGACAGCAAGGAATTAGGTCCGCCCTGGGTCAGAGGATAACTAGGGGAGCTGGTCTGGGTATGTGTGGGGTAGTCACAGCAATAAAAGGGGTGTTCCACTAGTTTTGTAAACTACTGCCTGTCCAGTATGTGCCTCCTGACAGCCCCTTGGCTTCAACCTTCCAGCCCAATCACCTAGGTCAGGCATCTCCCCTTTCTGGACAGTCCTGGAGCCCGCCCCGTGCCTCACCCCGCCACCTCAAAGGGGAAGGCCTTTCCAGCACAGCCCTGGCTCAACAACCCTGCCTCCCCCACCTCCGACCCAGCCCCCACAGGCGTTATCTCCCCTCGTCAGCCCCTCGTGCCTGGGCCTCGCCCCCTCCTCCTGACCCACTAACACACCTCCCAGCCAACATGGCCGCCCCACCAAGCAGCACGGATCCCAGCCTAACTTCTGACACAGCCCGCCCCACCTCCTTCCCAATCTGATTGGTCACCCAACTTCCCAAGCTCGTACCCATTGGTTCAAACCGCCGCCACTCACCCGCCCAGCGGCTCTTTCAAGCTAGTGTGAGGCAACATGTAAACAAATCACTTTCAGAGGCTGCTCAGTTAGGCAGTGCCGTCGCCCCCCCCAGTCCCAAAGGAAAGGAAGAGGGGGGAGCTACTTCGCTTCAGAGGGAAGGGATCCTACGCTCACCCACTCCACCGTCCAGGCATCGAGTGGGGTGGGGGCTTCTCTCGCCCCCTGCCCGCTGGGGTGCCCATAGGCTACTCTTCTCTCCTGGAGGAGGAAGACGGGGCAGGAGGCCCGTAGGCAACTAGGTTCGCCCCACAAATTCCCCCCAGGCGAGGAAATAAGGACCGATCTCCATGGCAGCTAGTTCCCAGGCCTGTCACAAGCCCATGACTCCTCCAAGAGCCCACGGATCCCCCGCCCGACAACCCCAAACTAGTTACATAGAGTCACGGGGCTGAGTTGGGAGACTCCCTCACCCATTTCCCACAAAGCTGTCGCCTGTCTCCCCTACTTGCACTGATCCCTTATATACTGAGGGCTAAGAAATCCCTTCGTCCATACTACCAGAACCCACAGTTCTTTAATCTCCATGATCGTACAGTGCAAGCTCTGCTCCCCTCCCCTTGCCACGGCACAGACGCCCAATAGATGTATGTTGCAATGGAAGCCGCCAGGCCATGCTGCTGCTTTCCTCTGCAGTTTCTTTCAACTCCCTCTGCTACTAACTTGCAGCCATTCATTTCAAAACATACCAAAGGCCTAAGAAGCGACAGCAGTACAATCACTGTGCCAACGGGTCGGAAGCCTCAGAAGCAGAGGAACTCAGCCATCTACCTAGCACGGGGCTGTTCCTATCACACTACCAACAACCGCCCCCTTGAAGGAGCACGGGGAGGGACTGCTGCCCTCCACATCGCTGTCCGCGTGGTACCTCCCCCATTCCAAAACCAGGCGAGGGAATCAGAGGCAGACACACCCCCTTTTCACCCTGGGATTGTCCTGGCCTCAGTACCCCGCGCCTTCCTTGTGTGCATCAGCGACTCTCCTGGTCTGCTCTGGATGCAGTCCCTGTACCTCCCTGCTGGGTTAAAGGACCAACACAGGCAGCCCCCCGCCTTCCCCGGCGGGGACTGCACCAGCCTCCACACCGCTGCCCCCAGCTCTTGTCCTGCTACTAGTGCAACAGTTTCTACAGCCTCCACCCTGTCAGAGGCAGCTGCTACCGCCACCTCCACGACCCCTCCCTGCCCGAGGCTCCTGCAGCAGCCTGTCCCTCACCTGGCGTCCCCCCGGCCCCGCGGGGGAAAGGGATGTCTCAGTAGGGGGCGCCGCCCATCCCGCTCCGGCCCGGACCCTCCATGCTGCTTTGGGGTTTGTTTTGTTTATGTCTCTTCCTGACGGGTTCCCGGAAATCGCGTGACTCGCCCTCCTCACGTGAGAGGGGGGCGGGGTCTAAGAGCAGGCCAATCACAGAGAACAATGCACAGGGCCTATCAGAAGCGGCATAGCGCGGGGTCCTCTCTCACGTGACGGGGGTAAGTGGGTGGAGAGGCCCGGTGGGTGGATGTGTGGGTTGGCTTCCCCTCCCCCACGGCATGTGCCCAGAGTGACCAATCTCACTGATTGAGCTGCATGGAACCCAGCTGGAGGCTGCCTGCCGGGCCTGGGGGTTTCAGCCTTGCAGGGAGGGATCTGCTGGGGAGTGGGGCTCCCCTGCGGGAGGCGCCTACAAGGGCTTGAGGTTTCAGATTTGATGGGATGGAATGGGATGGGGGGGGGAGGTGTCTCAGCGCTCCAGCCGTGCAGGAGGCACAGGATGGGGGCTTCAGGCTCGTTCCTGCTGAAGCCCCCCGTGGGTGCACCCCACAGGACTCAATCCCTGAGACACCCATCCCTGCAGGGTGGAAGCCCTTAGCTCCACCACCCCACAGCAGGGCAGAAGCTGACCTGACCCAACCCAACCCCTATCCACTCTCCAACCCGACAGACCCCTAGGACTCCCACGCCCCATCCAGCCCCACTTCCTCCCAGACTGCCCCCCAGGACTCCCTGCCGGTTATTCAACACCCGGGCTCTGGACCCCTTACCACTCAGGAGCGTGTGTGGCAGCCATGTGGAGCCAGACACGCTGCCCCACCACCCTATAGCACTGCCTACATGGTGTGCTGAGGCTTCAGGGAGGGGGGAAGGAAGCTGGCGGCAGCTTCCCCAGCTGGGAGCTCGGGGGCCAGGCAGGACGGGCCCATGAGCCACATGTGGCCCAGGGGCCATAGTTTGCCCACCCCTGCCATAGAGGGTCCCAAGGGAGTTTCCCCCCCAAGGAGCAGTGTGGTCTCCTAGGGAGTCACTGGAGGGGAGTCATCCCATACACAGGGCTACCAGACTCCAAGGAGTTACTGGTGGGGATTATTTGTATGTAGTTTAAAACCTTAAACCCAAGGATCATGTTTCTGTAGCTCTGCTGATCTTCTGTCCATTCTTTATCTCTGTTCCTGTATGGGGGCGGTCCCCAAACTTGTGAGGGTTATGCACCCACTTACCCCAGTGTGCCCCCCCCCCACCGCTCTGGGAGGGGCAGGATGTAGACAGCAGTAAGAAGGCAGAGGATGGGGGTGGGAGCAGGGCCACAGCCAGGGGCCAAAGCTAGGAGCAGAGCCAAGGCTGGGCTGCAGTGAAGGCTGGCAGCCAGGCCCCTGGCCAGCTGTGGCTCTGCTCCCAGTCTCAACCCCAGCCTCAATCTCGGAGCTGGGGACAGTGTGGGGACACAGTAGGGGTGCGACCAGAGCAGAACTGAGGGGCATCCACCCTGTTGAATCTAGATGGGCATTAAAGAAACGAACAAGCAAACCCCAGTCCTTATGAATTTTTCATCCATTTATCTCTCTGACTTGGAGAATGAATGGGTTGATTTGAAAGAGTTTGGTTTTAAAGTACATTGTAAATAAAAAGACACATACTCAGCTGTGGACAAAATTACACATTTTATCCATTAATATCCTATTTCTGCTCCTGAGTTCTGGCTGCTCAAACTCATTATTTCCTATTGGCTAGATGCAACTGGATGCCTGTATTATGTACTGATGAATTTCATTCTTTTGCCTATGAGTCTAGGTCTGTTAAATAAACAAGACAGAATAGTGAAGAGATCATTGTCAACTTCAAAAAGCTTTCCTTGTCTTACTAATTACTCCTTAGATTAAAACCAGTATATTTGGAAAACTGTATTTGCTGACTGCTGTTTACTTTTGTTCTTACTTCACACAGGCCAACCCAATTATTAGTATTTATTTGACACTATCCAAGAATGTGGTAGTTGCCTCACAGTACAAACACAGAGACATGGTCACTGTCTTGAAGATCTTAAAATCTATTACCCCAGTCCTGCAATGCTAGGCACAAGCAAAGGAGTCTACCTACCTGTTGATTCAGGACCTAATGTCAAAGGGAGGGGTAACAAAATAGTAATGAGAATAAAAGAGGATGAACAGAGCTAACATTAATAAAATATCACTAAAAGCTTATGCACAGCATGGTGGAGCAAATAGTTATTTTTAAGAATAAATAAATATCTTTCCGTCATCACAGGTCAAAGAGGAGAGGTTAGTGGCTTGACAAACCAGTTCAGAAGGGCATTCCATGCATAAAAGACAGTGTGGGTAAAGCAGTGCAAAGAGAAGTAGACAACAGGACAAAAGAATCATCTGTAGAAATGGTGACCATATGCACCTCTGTATTCACATGCTGCACATCACTGTTTGAAAACTAATAGCTTGCTGGTTAATAATATCATGGTGGAATGTATGTAGAAATATGTTAGTTTGTGAACAGAAGGTGGAATCATGACTGAAGTGTGTTTTCCAGACAAGTCTGGGGAGTGGGTAAACCTCTTAAAGACAAAGGACAAGTTGAAACCTCTAGCCAGGTGTCACCAAAGCTGATGGGTAATCACCTACCAAGTGGCTATTCTTGAGAAAGCATGGCAGGAACAAACAGATCTGCATCTTAGTAAACAGCAGCATGGAGATGTTTTCACCACCAGACTCTTTCGCTATTATCTACACTACTCACCTTTTAGTGACACAGCTGTGCCGCTAAAAGGCACGCATTGTAGTCACTGAATCAGAGAGGTAGCCGTGTTAGTCTGGAATAGCAGAGGTAACAAAGTCCTGTGGCACCTTAAAGACTAACTATAAAGTTTTGAAGCATAAGCTTTCGTGGGCTAATACCCACTTCGTCTGTTTGTCGGCAGGAGTGAGCAGTCCCGCTGACAAAAATGCGTCCAGGCCCAGCGAGTGGCAGGAGAGCTCTCCTCCTGACAAAGCACTGTTCATATCTCTGCTTTTCACCAGCAAAACTTTTAGTGTTCAGAGATGTTTTTTTTCAAAAGTTCTATCGTTTAGGTTCCAGTGTGGAGAAAGCCTTTGTCTTCATCCTCACGGCAGAAATGAACTTTATCTAGGAGTAACCCTCAGGAAAATGCAATTTTAAAGAGTGACTGAACTATAAAAGCAAAAACACCCCAAATTCTCTTTCCCGATCTACCTCTCTCTTTTCCATGTAAAATGACGAAAGAAACAGCTTAGGGACTTTTGGAGCAGATTGTGACCTGAAATTTGGTCAGGCCTGTTGCTGGGAGCTTGTGGTAAGAATTTCAGTTTGAACCAAGTCTAGTTTGGTAAGTTTAGAAAGTATTTTATCTTTATTTCTCTTGTAACCATTTTTAACTTTAATGCCTTATACTTGTGTTCACTTAAAATCTCTTTATAATTAAACAAACTTGTTTTATTCTTGAATTAAAACCAATCCAGCATTGTCTTTAAATTGAACTGCATAAGTAATTTCAATTATGGTAGCAAGTTTTTGTATATGGTTACCTTTAGTGGGGCAATGGATGCAATATTGTCCAGGAGAGGGCTGGATAGTGCAGAACACATTTTTTGGGGAAAATCCAGGACTGGGACGGTTCACCCAGCTAGTAGTAACCAAGGCTGCTGAAAGCCAGAGTGTAGCTGGTATTTGCTAACAGGCAGCTGGGGTCAAAGTTTCTAGACCAGGGTTATGGCTATACACAGACACTCAGGCTGTAACCTGTGTCCTGTTTGTGAGGAGTCCCACCAGCAAAGCATTATGAGACACCTGAAGTGGCAGTGACGGGGTGATAGAGCCTGTCACTGGTCTAGATTGCACAGCACAACGGGGGGGAAAGAGGTGAAGAGAAAAGCAGACAAATAGGATAAAATAGTCATCTGTAGAGATGGTTGCAGAAACAGAGCGCCATATTCTGTAGAAATATTCAGTTCTGTCACAAATGAAACACTTCATACAATAAATTTATTTTTAATGGAATTTCATTTCAGGAAGAAAACTAGAAAAAATTTCAACAATGTCAACATGTCCTGTTTTGACATTTTCAGAAGACATTGATTTTTTTGTTTTGAATGACTTCTCATTGTGCATTTTTAAGTGTTGTATCTTATATCACACAATTTTAAAAAGACAAAAATTGAAAAATGTTTTAATTGACCCAAAACAATTTTTTAAAATTTCCTTTATAAAGGATTTTGGAATTGTTGGGCTTCATTCCAATTTGGAATTAAGTTAAATTTCAAAATCACTTAGGAAATGGAATTTCACCCTATGCATAGCTCTTCTATTAGTCTACTTTAGAGTTGGTTTTATTTTTGGGTTTTCATCTATCCACACTATAGTGCCACATTGGATGGGTTGTAAATAGTTCAGAAAAAAATCTAAATCCAAACAGTTTTAATTGATGTTTACACTTTAAAAAAATAATTTTATTAATTTCAAATATTATTGTAAAAATAACTGTTAGCAAGACAAGATCAAAAGAAACAATAGCATAAAAATAAAAAAATCAGGGCTGTTCAGAGAGAAAACAGTACTTGGAAATCTTGAACAGGCACCAACTTTAAAAACAAGTTGAACATAATCAGCAAGAGTTAGCCCGTCTAGCTTAGACTTAACATTATATTTAATAGCAGAAAAACACAGTGGTATTAATAGGCAGTTTTGTAAATATTTTTCAAAATTTACATTCTGGGCTTCAAACTACCTGTCAATGTACAAAGTATGAGATAAAAAGAATAAAGTTCATGGGATGGATTTCACCTGTGATGACTTTGAAGCAGAGAAGTATCTCCAGTCCAGTCCAGTCCAAAAATTCAGCTGAAGAAAATACATACCAGACTGAGGAATTTCCCTTTATTTTATGCATCAGCACAGCTAATACTTTCTCTCTGAGACACCTGTCATAGTTAATGTGAAGAACATTGAAGGTATCTGCATTTTTTTTAAATTAGTATTATGTGGACCTCTCTTTATTTGATTACTATCATGCTGTATGCTACATGGATACAATGACACAGTCCTGGATGGCTTTTTGCACGTCTGCAGGAAGCCAAAGTGAATAATTTTATATAGCCCTAAGTACTAGTGCTTAGCAAACCCCACAAATGTCAAGGCCTTTAGCAGTGTCTATCCAAGTTGGGCACAGCATCCCTGTATCTTATGGCAAAGGCAGGAGGGGAGTCAAAGAATACAAAGAAAAGGGAGTTGTCTGGTTTTAAAGAGAGATTCTCCCTGAAACTGAGAAGAGACTTAATAAAAATTTGAATGGAGTTAACCAACTTGTATACTCCTCTTTTGGATAATCAATTAATAGGAACATTATTTACCTACACAAAAATCTGTTGTGTGACTGTTGGTGAAGTGGGAAACCACAGCAATCTCCCACTTTCCTCATTCAAATTCCTCTTAAACTCATATCTGATACCTCCAAGTACTTAATTTTGTGAAAGTGCTGATTTATATCCTGTTCCCCAGCATGGCTCTGCATTGGGATTTTGATTACACCCTGCACAGAAGAGGTTTGTTCCCCAGTTCCTGCACGCACCTCAGTGGTTTCCAATCTCAGTTATTACTAGATTACTCTCTCCTCATGGAGGTCCAGCTGACATAGATGGCTTTCACCACTTGTCTGTCTTTTCACATTTAGCCTAGGATTGGCATGATCTCGGTTTCGAATTAGAACATCTTTGAAGACTAGTTGAAAGCATCAGCTAGTATAAAATGTAGTCCTTGTGCTTTCTGCAGTGTACTGGGTCAATCCCATGGGTCTGATACCATCAATACCCCACAAGTCCTGGCATCAGGTTAGCCAAGTATTTCCACTTATGCCTTACTGAAATCGGCCATTTTATCTCCAAGATCAAATTCCTGGCATCAGGGAATAGGGCGGTCTGGGAATGATTTTCAACTCTGGAACTCATTGATGCTGAAGGGTCTTTCAAAGAACATCTATTTCTAAGGCACATGAATATATCTGTATCTAGTGGTCAGGGTATATTTCCTAATTGCAGTCTTTAGCATAAGGTAGGTCGCTGTAGCATAACTTAAGGCAGTTTATTATTAGGATAGTGACATTCTATCTATACTAACTCTTGATAGTGCTTTAGCCCAAAGCACCAAGCTCTATTTTCGTATAGGCCTTTATATTTGATATATAGAGTAGATACTGAAATTGAACATCTTGAAACGCTACAAGAAAGGATTCAGAGGGAAAGCAGCCGAGTAATTACCCTCCGTATAGACCACCAAGCAGTAGTAGATAGAGGCACAGTGAAAGCTCTGAAAGTTGAACACTTTGACTAATTAAGCAAGATTAAGGTTACAGAAGTCTACCCGAAAACAAAATAATTATACAACCATTAGATGCTTCCCAATAATGTTCTACATAAAGCAGCAGATTCATTTTATTCCCATGTACACAGAAATTTAAGATTAAACTTGGAAAATACAAGCCATTGTAAAAATAAATGCCATAAACATGTGACAGCATCTCCCAGACACCAGTTTTATTGCACACTTTATTTTATTCAATTGTAGTCAACCAGAAAATGCCTGTGTATTACACTATAAATAGGCAGCCTAGGGTATGGAAGTTTCATTAAATTCATGGAGAATGAGCAACACTGAGGCCAGGAAGAGGCTGCCCTCAAACTCACATATCCCAGAAAAAAATTAGAGCTTAAATTTCAAGTGTAATTGAAACAAGTAGAAATTTACAGCACAGAAAAGGAGGTATAAATCTTATGTATTAGGCACATTGTTAAATAGTGTAAAAAAATCAGGAGAAAAATATAGGGCTTTGAACAAGCCATTTTAAGCACAATACAAACATTAAGGCATTAAGCAGGTTTGGTATCTAACCAGCTATGTTAAGGGCATCTTTGGATCAATGTAGCTTGTACATCTAGAGGAAATATCTTCTTTACCTGAAAAGCAAAAGGCAATTCAGTCACTCTTTCATAGAGGCAATTTACTAGCTCAAGAGCTTTTCAGTGAATTAACCATGGCTGTTTGCTTTCTAGGAAGATGCCATTTTGTAAGGCAGGGGTCAGCAACCTGCGGCACGTGTGCTGCCTTTGGCACGCAAGCTAATGTCCAAGTCACCGACCCCACTCAGCCCGTTGCTGGCCTGAATGGACGGAACCCCAGGCTGTCAACAGGCGATGGCTGGAACCCTGGCTGGCAGTGGCCAGCGGGAATCCCAGACTGGCAGCGGGCTGAACGACTTAGCCCACTGCCAGTCTGGGATTCCATTCATTGGCCCCTGCTGGGTTCCTGTCCATTAGCCCCACTCAGCCTGCTGCCAGTCTGGGGTTCCATCCGCCGGCCCCTGTAAATGTAAAATGTATTACTGGCACGCAAATCCTTAAATTAATGAAGACTTGGCACACCGCTTCACCAAGGTTGCCAATCCCTGCTGTACAGAAACAGTTGTTGCCAAATAACTATAGAATATAGAAAGAATCCATCTACTTGGCTGTTTGAAAGTTTTCTGCAGAGATCAGTCCCCAAGCCAGCATCATCTATGGTGTTAGTACATTTATCATGTTTAATTGGGTCATATTAGAAGCTACCAGCTGGGAAGTTTTGCAGCTTCATAAATGGGTCTGCTAAGAATTCTAGAAGGTGACCTGGAATTTAGTAGTTTGTGCACAGAATCTCCAAAGTAACGCCAGGGATGTACATCCAAGATCTTTCAGTTGCAGTCTGCTTGGCAAGTTTGTTCTGGAGCAAGAAGCCCACTGAAGGTTGTTCATAGGTACACTCATGGCAGACGGGACGAGCAAGAGATTGGTGCTCCTCAATAGTGTAATCAAGATCAGATCTCTTAGCTAGTCCACTCCAGCCTGAGGCCCCGTCAACATGCTTGTGGTAGGCTAATCGTGTTAGAAAGTTTCTTACCTCTAGACAGTAAAAGATTCTTAGAAAACCATGTTGTAATCTTGATCAATACCCAGCATGGTTACTACATGTTTTCTGTTCACACAGACAAGCACACACATGTGTAACTCAGTCACACCACTCAAACTAAAGGTTAAAAACCCACACAAGTTGCTTTCTAGCTACTTATCACAAAAGGCCAGCAGAAAGGCACTCAGTCAGTAATTTGAATTCTCTGGTAGAATCATTTGACTGGATTCGAACTCGCTCTCCCACCTTCCCCTCAGATAAGGGACTTGTGGTCATTCTGTCACGGGGTGGGCAATAATTTTTGCAGGTGGGACACTACACAAATTTTGGCAGCTCCCATTGGCCCGTTTATGGTCAACAGAGGCTGCAAGGATGGTGCTGGGGGTGGGGGCAGCACGTGGAGCCGCCTCTCCCATGCCAGGGTCATGGAAAGACATGCCAACAGCAGCCAGCTGCTTCTGGGAGGGGCATGGGCCATGGCAGGCAGCCTACCTGAGCATCCTGCCGCAGAACAGAACTTTTAGCTGCCTAGACTTGGAGATCGAAAGGGCTCAGAGGAGGCCGGACAGAAACGTTAGTCATGGCAGGCCAGACAGAAATGTTTGATGGGCCAGACCTGGTCTGCGGCCATATTTTGCTCACCCCTGTTCTATCAGATATTAATACCTCTTCTCCTTAGTACCAGTTTATTTATCATGCTTTCAGATGCTACTCCACTAAAAGGGAAACATCTTCCTATAGATACTCTCTGGATCGCTATGTCTAGATTCCATCTCTCACCCCAGCTCGTTCGGCTGGTAGTGGCAGCACACTCCACGGAGCAGACAGGTCATTATTAATTAAAAGCAAGCCCCACCCGAGTCTAGTCCAAAGTGTCCATTCTGTGGAGGTGATTATATTCCAATTCCAATCCCCTGGCCTTCTGGGAACATGCCAGCCCCTCTGTCTGCGGTCAAGGTCATTACTCAGCAGAAACAAGACCCAGCACAATCACACTAAACAAATCCAGATTGGCCACTATACAGTGTTAGAGCTTTCTATCTGCAGCAGATCCCAGCCTACCTTTGGCTTCTACTGAAAAAGTAGGAAACAGAGACTTACATACACCAGTGTCTAGTACTATTCAGGATCAGACTGATTTGGAAACAGAGTTTTGCTTAAGGGTTAGTACTCAACAAGATTTGCAGCCAACATCCAATTGAGCGGCAATGTCAGCTATCATCCATGTACTGCTGTTCAGCTCTTTCAAAACAAAGAAAATTATAGTAGTGAGGGGGGACTAAAGCTGCAAGACAAAGGCAGTAGAACACAGTGCTTTGAATTATTCATTCAGTTCCATGGCTTTGTTTTTTATGCTGATGAAATTGGTCCCCACTGTACTTGTTTGCACAGCAAGACACTGTTTGCATCTCCTGTTCCCAAATCCAGCCCTTCAAAGAGGATGCCTGGATTAATTGTGCCTCCAAAAACCATTCAGTCCTGGTGGTGATTTATCTTGTGAGCCAGCAGTAAAAATACCACATGTTGGTTTGCAAGTTTATGGAGTAGTGCTCCCACACAGACATGAGCAACCGAGAATCACACTGGTTCTGGTCATTTGCACTGACATCCTAGAGACGAGAGCTGTACTGCTTCAAACAAACTGCTCCTCTTCATTTTCAAGAACTTTCACAATCTGTTCTCATTCTACTCATCATCTCTCATTTGCTGTTGAATCTTGCCTCTGATCGGCCCATACCACCAGCCTCTCACTCAATAGTTAAATTTTCAAACAAGCACCTTTGTGCTTCCTCCCATGTTGCCCCACCTGCTTTGGGGGGAGGGGAGGAAGCTCTATATAAACATCAGCAAAACTACCTCACTACTCCTTAAAACTCCCCTTTGCCACAATACAAAAAACCTGACAATGGTCAGGCTGCTGGTGTGCTGAGACCACTGCCTGTCATGCTGACAAATACTGTCTCGTCTTATATGTACGGGTATATCTACACTAGAAACTTAAGTTGACCTATATTAGATCGACTTGCACCACCACATACCATGCTATATGTATGGCCACACTACTCCCCCTGGGTCAGTGGTGCATGTCCTCACTAGGAGGGCTTGCAACGACCTAAGGGGGCAGTGTGGGGATCAGAGAGCCCAGCACCTCAGCTCTGCTGGCAGCTTCCCGTCAAGAGCCCAGCTGCCCCACAGTCTTCTGATGGACCACCCAGGACAGGGAGCAAGGGGAGGGGCTGAACAGGGGAGAACTGCCCAGGGTTTCTCACATCTCTGTTGCCCACTGGAAGCAGGAGGGGGGGACCCTGAGCTACAGCTGCCCTGCTTTCTTGTCAATTTCCTGGCCCCTGCTGTAAAATTGACTAGACAACCAACAGACGATGTAAGTAACGCAGCAGCGTCTACACAGACATTGCATCGTTCTAACTACAGTGACACAAGTCCTATGCCTCTCGTGGAGATAGAGTTATGAGGTCGGTGTAGTATGGCACTTGCATCGATGGGCGCAAGGCTGTAGTGTAGATATTGAGATAATTAGGTAGATGTAAGTTGCCTTACATCAACCTAAATGGGCAGTGTAGACCAGCCCTCAGATTGTAAGATTTTGGGGGTGGGAACCATCTTTCTGTTCCGTGTTTATATAGGGCCTAACACAATGGGGTCCTGGTCCATGACTGTGGCTCCTAGGCACAACAATAATACAAATGATAATAAAGTTACTCTGGACAATTAAGGTATGGGGATTACCTACTCTGCAAGGAGACAATCAGGTCGCCTCAACCGTAATAGTGGAAGGACTTGAGGATTGTTAATCATAAGTTGGTTAAGGGAAAAAAAATAAAAGAAAACGATATCCCTGCATCCACCATGCCCATTTTCAGCGCTCTCATTCTGTTGCTAGGAGGAACAGATGGTTCCCCCAGCACCACCTGCTGTCACATTGTGTGGCACTCCCATCCAAACATCCTAGTTCTAATATCTCAGTCTTCAAATGAGATTAAAAACACCCAGTCCCAAACTCAAATCTTCTTTGTTACGGACTGTGAAAATACTGATTCCTCTCGTGAAACTGCCCACGCATTATCCATTCTCTTGGATAAGTTTTCACTGAGCATTTAGCAAACCCAAAGACATAACTGCAGAAGGTCTCAACCATATTTACCTAGTCCACAAAAAAGGCAGCAGAGAGAACAGACATCCTTAGGGCCACTGATACTGAAGATACCAGATTGTTTCATTGCTTAACTGTGGACCAAAGAGAGGGTTGAGCTGGGCCAGGATCGCAATCAGCCAACTGCAAGGAAAAAAAAATAAAGACATCAAGAGTATGGGTGACTTGGCAAAGGCATAAAGGGTATCAGGAGATGGTAAGACAACATCACTAAACGTTGAACACCAAGTCAAAATGCTGCTAAGCCCAAACTCCTAAAGGTCTAACACTGATGGAAGAGCTCTAGCACTGTGTTATAATATCTCAGAAGACTGTAGCATGTTTGGACTGCGAACTATCTTGCTCAATTTAAAGTGACGCTGTCAGTTGGATTTGATAGCATCTTTTTAATTTGCTGCTGTTTCTTTTTGAAAGGTGAAGTGCTTTGGGACACATTCCGAACCTCTGGGCCCATGTTCCAACAACCTGCCTCAAGAGCTGCTCAAGGCCTCTCTGAATAGAAGTAGAAGGCAGAGAGGGTTACTAAAGCATATCACCTTCCAAATAAGGAATATGCATCTCATTTACTTTAGCCACAACTATGCCAAAATGTTTAGCTATACAGAATACAGATGAAATTTGAACTGAAGGAGAGCCTCTTTTATACCAATAAACATTATGACAAAGATTAAATTGAGGGATGGAAGTACAATCTAGCAGGTAAAACAAAGGAACAGGAATTGGGAAATTTGGATTCTATTCTCGACCGACCATGCAACATTGGCCAAATCACATAACCTCTGTGCCTGAGACATTCCCCCCCTAAAGTCAGAAATACTAGGCTTGGCTTTACAAGGAACATTACTATCCAATAAAAAGTATTAATGAAATGTATTGAACACTTTTAAACCGTCAGCCCCCAATATAATTCTTAAGAGCTTGATCAAAAATAGAACAAATTTAGCATGGAAGTCAGAGAAATTGGTGTCTAAATCAAAGAGGTGCAAAGCTACTGAAAATGTCAATGACAAGAAAATCCAGATTAGCAAAAGCAGCCTCTCCCTTAGAGCAGCTGACAGACTAACTCAGCAGAAACCACAGCCAAAATGCAGAAGAAGAAGAATTTGGGATGTGGAAAATATCCAGGAAAGCTAGACAGAAATAAATATTTCAGTATTATAAGATGTACTTGCTTTGGCTTTTTCTGAACTTGTAGTATTTACAAAAAAAATCCTTCTCATTTGCATGGGTTTAGATCTATGTAAAATACTAACTTTTTAAGCATGTTTAGTGAACATACGGTCTTATCCATCTGCTATCTGTAGAATCTTTGTAAGGAGGAGAAAAAGCAGAGCAGCTTTAAATGGGAGCTGCCCCAAATGCATCAAAGTGCTTAGGCAGTCATGGAAAATTCCACATAAACCCGGATGCTTTGACCAGCAAATGAAGTGCAGGTCAGGTCAGCTTCAAAATGGCTACAGAAGCCTAAGGAAAAAGATGCAGAGTTAGATAAAAGGAATGTCAATCCTCTTGGCACTGACAAAAATATTTGTAAATGTTAGTGTTGCTTTTATTATTATTTTTAACACCAAGACTAAGTAGGACAGTAGCTAAAGTCAAGCAAATGCTGTGTCCATTGTATTCTCCTCACACATTCGATAGTATTCTGAGTGTAAATCAACAACTGAGGCCAGTCACTCATACTGATATAAACAATGCATATTATAAAGTGGATAAATGTTCAGCCAGGGCCAGTAGGAAAATAGTCAATTCATTCTCACTTGTATATTGAAGAACCAGAATACTCTTATTTTGTTATCCCTAACTACTGCAGGGAAAGGGCCGCTCAGCATCACACACATTATGTTGAATTTAGCTTAATCCTTTTATTATATCAAGAAAATCCCTCACGGGTTCATAGATTTGATAGAAATGCTTCCCTACATCAGCAGAACTCTATGTGTAGCCCACTTACAAGTTATTTTTCAGATACAAAGGCAGATTAGAGGGGTACCAGAGTGCATTGTACCAACTGTCATTAACTTCCTGAACTAACACAGGTGGGGGGGAAGGACAGGAACAGTTGATTGCTGTAAAAGGGTAATTTGCCTCTTTACACTGTGCAGAGAAAGGAACTCCAGGCACCAACACACACCCAGATCTCTCCCTATGTTCACTGAGATCAGGCCCAGAACTGCTGTGAAATAAATGAGCCGGAAGCTCATTCTGAATATTGACATGTTCACAGCTGTACAATTAAGCTCTGGGCAAACATTGTACTGATTTCAAAAGCTATTTGTTAGGACCATGCTGTTTACAGAACTTCTATAATGCCACTGTGCTTCAGGTCAATACCCAGATTGCTCTTTAGCTCCATTACTTCCCCGTAGTGCTGAGGGTCTGATCACTGAGAACACAGTAGTAGAAGGTAGGGGAGCACAGAGTTCAGTGCTTTGAAAGACAGAACTGTGGAAAGCTTCCCCACACGACGCTGCTTTACACTCTAATCCATCATGACATGGTACAACAAAATGGGGCATTCAGAGGACAATAAAGGAAACCTCTATATCCAACATCTAATGTTTTAGTGCTGCTACATTCCACATGCTACCTCCTGCAACAGTGTTAATTATCACACTAATGCAAAGAACCTATCGTTCATCATGATCAAGTATAACCATGTCATCTTATTACTGTATAGTCTCCAGGGCAATTTTAATTCTAATTCTATTCGAAGGGGCTGAATGCTACAATCGGTCTCTCTATATAGCAGAATAAGAACTCAGGCTCTGGTTTCTGTTTAGATTCCAATTTGGGTAATTACAGTCAGCCCACCCAGAATTCTCCTGCAGATGCAACTGATGGAGTATTCCAAACTTTCTATTCTGAACCACTGGGTAGTATTACTATATGCTCCTACACAGATAATATCTTCTACTTCAAAGGTGGCTTCAGTGATCTCAAAATAGATGTAGCTAAGCACCCTGGGTCTTTGATGGAAGGTACCACAGAAAGAAAGACTTCTTATCAAAAAGACAATAGGAAAAAAAATACCCTGGAACTGACATTTCAGGTTTTGCTTGTATCTGGTGTAGAATATTATGAGCTAAGACTATTACAAAAATGGATTTTTTCTTTTTAAACAAAAGTACCACCACTATATACTCTGCTTCATGTCCCACCATGCTCCTGAGGTTTTGGTCATACTTCTTTTAGTGAGGTATAACATACAGTAAATTGTGTAAGGTTTCCCACAAAGCAAGCAAATTTGTACAGCACAGTCAACAAGCCTAATTGGGATGACCCCTACCAATTCCACACATACACACAGAGGAAATCAGTTTATTTTATCAAATGGCAATGATCACTGTTTAATTGAGATTGAATTGTAATAAATTCAGTTTAATGTGGATGTATATGGCTAGTACCAAGTAGTTAAGTGGCATTTAATAGATACAAAACTGAACTTCATTAAGACTGGTGCTATCGAAAGTTAAAAGAAATTAAGATAATTTCTATACTTGCATTTTATTTAATCCAGAATTTCAAGTCAAAGATTTTGTAAAAACTACATAATAAGGAACAGCCACTTCAGCAGAATGGTAGGTCCTTGCAAGAAATCTCAAACACAGGAGACTACACTTGTGACAGTGTAGTTAATATAAATTTGACTCCGATACCAATATAATAAATATTTTCTCACAAAGAACCTTTAATCTGAAATCCCAAAGCTCCAATAGGATTAACAAATGGAATGTAAGAGCAACATTTCCAGGTTATTTTTAAAAAAACCAAATCCATAAATATGCAACACAAGGCAATACCACCTTGGAGCATCAGAAGAGACATCAGTTCTCCTCCACATTTATAAAAATAGATTTAAAAAATGTAATTCCATATTATTGACTGCGTATTCACTAAACCACTTGGGTTTTGTCTACTCTAGCACCTTTGTTAGTTGGGGTGTGAAAGAACACCCCACTGACTGACATAAGTTTCACCGACAAAAGCGCAGGTGTGGACACCGCTAGGTCGGCGGGAGACATGCTCTCACCCACATAGCTACCGCCGCACATAGGGATGATTTAATTATGCCAGTGGGAATTCTCTCTCCTGCCAGCATAGAGTGGCTATACAGGAGACCTTATAGCAGTGCAGCTGCAGTGGTACCACTATGAGGTCGGTAGTGTAGACATCATGTATGAAGACTGTAGCTTCTTCCACATTTTCTTCTTTGCAAAGTGCAACTGAAAATGTCAGAATAAATCTTGGGACCATGTTTATTTGCATTTATTCATATTAGTCAATCTATCCCTCATTCAATATCACTCAAGAACAGATTAGCAGCCATTTTAATGAAAAACAGTTTTACCACTGCCCTGTTCCAGTATAGCAGTTGCTAACCTCTTTCAGTACTTCCACAACCACCTTTTGTTTGACGATTTCAAAGCATTCAATCAAGCCTCAGCCATTCAGTGAAGTAAATATCTCCATTTTACAGATAAGGAGTGTGAGGCACAGAAAAGAAAAGAACAGTTTCCAGGAATTCTGAGAACCCTTAGGTTTAATTAACTTCAAGGGTGCTCAGTACCTAAAAAAAAAACAAAAAAAAACAACACTACCCTTAAGTGGCTTGTCCAAGACCATACAGCAAATCAGTGACAGGGCCAAAGTCAGAAATCTAGATTTCTAATTCCCACTCTTCTCAAAACTTTCTGCTCTCTAGTTTGATTTAAAAAAACAATAATAAAAAAATAAGAACGGACAAGCGCAATGCCTCAAAGCTGAACGGGCAAAATCACTGTTTCCCAAAGACCATCAAACACAGCAAAGAGTTACTAGTACAAGTGAGGACTTTGCTTCTCAGTTTCACTTGTACACACTGCAGTCTTACCAGGGCCTACCGGATTACTTCACAATGCACTGGATCTCTACAAACCTGAGAAGCAGACTGAATGCCATTCCAAAATTCAAGTTATTGGGACGGCAGCACTGCTCCTAAATACAAATAAATAAGCCATTCACATTTCCCTAGAAAGAGGCAGTATGCTCCCTCTATTAGGAGCTTATGAATTTCTCTCTAAAAATCAAGATGCTACAGCCGTATTATGCTCCTCTTCTTTCAAATCATAATTTACTTCATCTGCTCATAATCTAAATGCAATTTTAATGATGAAATAAGAGGAACACATGAATATTTAATCTAGCAAATATTCCTATTTACATATAAAGTCTAAGGACATTGGATAAAGATGCTCCATTGACTTTCTATAGAATCATCTTCATGAATTCACAGCAGTTAAGTGTATGAGTGTGTGATTTCATTAACATTTTGTGGAATACAATTCCCACATATGCCAGCTGAAATTCATTAGTACAGGCTTTTTATTACACTGCATCTAGTAATTCTCTGACAGCCAAGTCTTGGTCTAATTTAAGTATTAAAATCTACTCTTAGGCATTTCTTAGAACACGCAGCTTCCCCTACCACAATTAGTACTTACTTTCCACAAGTACAAGACAGCACGCTCCAGGCACTCATCCTCAAATAGGCAGATACCCACACAAGAAATAGCTTAATATAAATGTAATCTATTTGATGGCATTCATAAAAAGTCCTAAGGGAATGTTCTGCTGTTCAGCCAATAAGCCCAGTTAGGTTCGTATATATTTTGTGAGAGCATAATTATGCTACTGGGTGGTTATTCCTATATGAACTACAAGTGCAACAGACAGGGCTCCCAGTGCTTATGTACAGACATATTTTAATATTTAAATATATATAATTTTTAAATGGATTCTTAAAAATAGGACATTTCCTGGTTTAGTGTGTTCTTAAAAGTCAGCTAGGAGGCAGATTTCATAAGGCTTCACATGTGAAATACTTCAGGCCTGTTTAACTATAAACAGAAACGGGAGCTTGCTTGTATAAAACCTGCATATCACAGCATTCAACCAAGCCAAAACCCACACAAGCTTGTGTCCCTAGCCAGCTCAAGATTGAACAAGACAGACCTTACTTTAAACATGCCATCTACTACAAATAATGCAGACACTAAAAACATGGCTTTGTGCTGCCAATCTCTTCAGCCAAAGTCCCAGAAATTGAGATGTATCCCTCTAAGAGGTTATTTATATTAAGCTCATCACCATGGTATGTTCTGAGTGATGCAACTAGAGAATGTGTGAACACTCTCATTTGGACTTGTTCTGTCATTGAACTATGAACAAGTCACCTAGCAAGATGTATCCACAACAGGTATGTCAGTTTACTATCTGTACCAGTCTGTACTTGTAGAGAAAAAAGTGCTGTGTGGAAATGTCCTGAAAGATATTTTGATCTCAATCACAAGTGCCTATCAAGAGGAAGAAATCATTTCACAGAATTAAGGGTTTTCACTACAGACTATACCTATAACTCATCTATTTATTGGCAAGGAAAGAGAAGCAAAGAGGGTTGCAAAGTGTTTCCAGGAGCGCAGAAGCTGTTCATTAGGTAGCTAAGAGAGAATTGTTATTAATACCATAAAATAAGGCAAAATCAAGGAGCACTAATGATTTCAGTGGAAGTCAGGGGCTCGACACCTCAAATGATTTATGCGTGATTGACCTGCCACTATTACAACAAATAGTTATTACCATTAATACAAATTATTCGAGAACTGAGAAACCCTCAAGAGGCTTGAGCTGAGTAACTCCAAGGCTGTAAAACAGAAAGCAATAGCCAATACCCAACATCTTTGTACTTTTATTTTGAGTTATGTATCAGAGAATAACATTCATCCAAATTTACTTTAATATATTATCCACTAACAGGAATTTTTTCAAGATTGCTGAAGGTATTTAGGAGTCAAAGAGTTCTGTTGACTTTCAAAGGGAGTTGTGCTCCTAAATCCCTTTAGTGCTTTGAAAATGTCCCCCTAAACATTTATTCATTGAAGAGGCCGTTTTCATTTTATCAGCTGTGCCATTATTAGGAGGGGAAGCATTATTTTTTACTTACAAGAGGTAACAGCAAACGGCACAGGTCACCAGCATTGTATTGATAACGCTGCAGAAAGAAATGGGAAAAGACAACTGATTAAGAGTCATTGGCACAGAAAATAAATGTAAGAATGCATTTGGCTATGATCACATGCAAGATGACTCAAATATGAATGTTCTAATGACACTCTAATTTCTTGTAATGCAAGAGTGTAATTGGAATATAGACGTGCCTCTCTAACCTACGACTTTGCACAGATTTAGTTTGCCATTTGCAAATAAAAGCATCTAATTTTTATTTGTAGTATAATATTTAAATACAAAGCACAAAACCATACAGCCTTGTCTAAAAAGAGAAAGATCTCGTGTAACAAGCTTTCTTCTTTTTTACAATTGTTTCCATACAGTAAATCAGAATCAAATCCTAAAGTACTTTTTCTGTCAGATTTATATGTGAAAACCCAAAGGTACAGTTTATAGAATTCTTCATTTGGATACTCTGTTTGCAGAAAGTCTCAATGAAAACCAGGAATTAAGAGCCAATTATTTTGTTTACAGTGAATCCTGTGAACTCTAACTATTGTAAAATTAAAGAGCTTTAAAGGATAAACAAAATCTTGGAGACAATATGACAGTGTCCCAGAATGGGAAGACCTTACTGGAGGGGATTGTCAAAGCAAGTGTGATAAAAATGACAATAAAGTGACTGAAGCTCTAGTGGTAAAATCGTGGCTGAACAACATTTCAAAATCCTCTATAGATGGGAAAATTATATTTTCCAAGAATGAATCATATGTTCTGCCCATGTAGCTCAATGGAAGATGGGTATTTGGTGTCATGATTTTTTTTATTTAAGAAAAAGAAATTCCTTTATATGTAGGTTTTCAGTTCTGTAGGAAAAGTACAACCTAGATAATAAAAATCCTAATCAGCACTGGAAATAGGTAGATCAAGTAACTCGCTTTGGCTTCTCAGGCTATAAAATGCATAGATCTGTTCAAGAATAACAACTTTAACATTAATGCTGGTGTTGTTTCTAAAAAGTAGATTAAAATACAATACTATTATAATGTATAGAGCAGGGGTGGGCAAACTTTTTGGCCTGTGGGCCACATTGGGGTTCGAAATTGTGCGGTGGGCCAGGGAGGAAAGGCTGTGCCTCTCCAAACAGCCTGGCCCCGGCCCCTATCCGCCCCATACCCACTTTTCAGGCCCTGACTGCCCCCCTCAGAACTCCTGACTCGTACAACCCCCCCCCCACACACACACACACTCCTTGCCCCCTGATCGCCCCCTCTGGAGACCCCCCCCCCCAACTCTGTCCCCAGGACTCCACCACCTATCTAAGCCCCCCTGCTCTTTGTTCCCTGACTGTCCCCTCCTGAGACCTTCTCACCCTAACCACTATCCCTGGGACCCTAAGCCCCCCTACTCTTTGTTCCATGACTGCCCCTCCTGAGACCCTCCCCATCCTAACCACCCCCTCCAGGACCCCACCACCTTAGCCCCCTCCAAGTCCTCCCCCCCTCTTAACCCTCCCCCCCTTGCTTACTGTGCTCAGCTGGGTGCTACAGCCTGAGTACAGGGCCCCGAGGCTCAACGTGCTTGGCCCAGCGTCCCAGCCCGGGAGCACAGGGCCGCTGGGACCCCTCCACCATCCCCCCGGCCCAAACTCGCGGGCCGGATAAAAATGGCCAACAGGCCACATATGGCCCATGTGCGGTAGTTTGCCCACCCCTGGTATAGAGTAACTTTCAAATACACCATACAAAAAATTTGAGAGACGCAAAACAGTGAATGGTCTATGCATTACATATGAGAAAACAATGGTGGTGTTAATTGGGTGAATAAATTATTCAATTCTTGCAGCCACAGCATCATGGGCTTGGGGGAGGAGGGGGAATAGTGGTCCCTCCCCCTCTGTGTTGTTGCTGGACCCATGGCCTTGGTATTGGTTGCTGGGGCCACCAGCAGGAGTTAGGCCCTGCTTCCCTCCGGAGACAGCTGGGGCACAACGCTGGAGAAACAGGCAGTCAGAGTTCCCCACTTTCCCAGGGGTGGTGGGGCTCAGCCTTTGGGCTCCAGTCCCAGGCATCATGCTCCATCCCTGGGCTCCATACTCCGGCTGCACTGCATTGAGCTCTTGCTGTGGGGCTTCAGGCCTCAGCCCTCCACTGCCTCTCCCACCCACCTCCATCACTTCTGCGGCCTCCCCCGACTCCCCATCTGAGGCTTCATTTGTCCCCAGGCTGGCCAGAGCGGAGTCAGTCTGCTGTGCAAAGTGATGCTTGTATGTTTGTTAATAACACTTTTCACAACAGACTTGGCTAGCAATAAATAAATGACAATGATTTGGACGTGTGTGTGTGTGCGCGTGCATATTCACTGGGTTTTCCCAAAGCTAATTAAATATTTTAGGAAAAAGTATGAGCACAACCACCAGCAAGAGTTGGTGGCCACACTATGAGGCTACCAAACATATGTCCTGAGAACCCGATAGGAGCACTTCCCAAGTACGGAAGACCAGAACAGCAACATTTTATGATCTGGTGGATAAATACAGGGAGAGCATTCCAGACAGCAGGATGTACAGAGAAAAAGGTTCTTGTGTCATTAAAAGAACCTAAACAAAAGCTACACTACAACAGCAGCTGCATATGGGGGTCTCAGGCTCAGTCCCTGGAGATTAGGGTGATCAGATCTCCTGATTTTCTTGGGACAGTCCCAACTTTTGGGTCTTTTTCTTATATTGTCTCCTATTAGCCCCCCCTCCCCCCCCCCCCAATGATCACATTTGCGGTCTAGGCACCCTACCGCAGACGGTCCGCGTTCACAGCAAAGCAACACATTAGCGCCCCCTCCCCCCCCATCACATGACTCTGCTCAGGCGGGGCAAGAGGGACACATTCAATCAAACAGAAAATACAGAAAAAGGGAACTACGATGAGCAAGTGGCACCGGACCACGTCTGTCTGTGCTGCTGAGACGCTGCTGTGCCCCCCGGGCAGGCACCCGCTGCCGTGCCCCTGGCCAGGCCGAGGGCTGTACTGGAGGAGAGTCGAGTTCTTATTGCCAAGGGTCCTTCGCTGGTTTTATCGACCATGCCCTGCCCGAGAGGGAGGATCCCTACGGGGGGGGAGGGGGGCTCACGCAGCCTGGAGCGAGGGGCAGGGCGCAGGCGGCCCCGACGCCTGTTCCTCACCTCAAAGCGAAGAGCACACGAGGCCCCAGGGGAAGAAGGAGCCAGGCCCGCTCCGCAGGTGCGGGGGGAGGGGGCGCCACGGCGGCCGGCACAGCCAGGCCCAGACTCGCAGCGCTGCCTCAGGAGCCTTCTTCTCCTTACAGCCCCCACCCGCGGCGCGCGGCCCTGCTCCTCTCCGCAGTCCGGGTGGGGGGACATGGGGTCACTCCCCCCCACCCCCGGCGCTCTCCAGCCAGGACGGGGTCAGGATCCGCTCCGCTTCCCGCCCGGCGGCCCGTCACTCACCCGCGGTTGGGCCCCTTGGGCACGAACCAGGGCACGATACCGCCGACTACCCCCCAGAAAACGCTCATGACGATGATGGGCACAGTGAGGCCACCGTACGCCATGGCTGAGCTGGGCTTCACGCGGACACACTCGCGACGACACCACTCCGGAGTCCTCGGGCTCGGAGTCGGGCGCCGCCACAGCTGCTCGCGGAGCCCCGCCCCAGCCCCGCTGACCAACCAGCGCCCGGCACGTGACATGGGCTTGAGCCCGCCCTGCCCGGAACCCGCTCTCCACCCGGGCCCTAGTGGGACGAGGCACGCGCGTGCCCGCGACGGGCCTCACGACGTCTGCGGGGCTGGTTCACGCGGTGGTTAGAGGCGGCTTCCCCCTCCGCGGCAGGACCCTCCCGGTTCCCCGGCCCCGCCCCTGGGAAGAGCTGGTGCCTATAGCTCCGCAGCCACCACCTGCGGGATGGCGCACAGGTCCACTGCCGCCCAGCGAGAGGACAGAGCAAGGCCGGCTCCAGCCGCCCGGCCCGCGGCTCGTTCCTCACGGCACAGCTACAGGCGGCAGAGGGAGCAGATAAAGGGTCCCAGTGCCTGGCTGGGCGGAGCAGGCCATATGGACTCTAGGCTTGAACAGAAAGACAGGGGACCCGCCGTGCCTGGAGCTGTAGGAGTGGAAGAGGGCAAGCAGTACCCTCGAGCACTCAGTTTAAACCAAGAAGCCAGAAAGAAATGGAACCACTCCTGAAACTCCACTGAGGGTGTTGTCAGCTGCAGGAACAGCAAGTTCAATTGCTTTGTCCACGTGAAGTGGTTTCAACTGGGATTCTCCCTTTGAAACCTGATTGTAAGGGCAGACTACACTTCTGTATAGCACCCACTGTAGCAGGGGCGATGTCACCACAACAAAAAGTATCGATGAGTCTTTGTACAGCACACATATTTGAAGAACGTGGAAATAATCCTATCATGCTCGTATCAGTAGGAAAGTGGGCCTTTTTTGGCCTAAAGCAGGGGCGTCCAATAGAAATTCGATGCCAGCCACACTTGTGGTTTTGGTTATCTTATTAGTCACAATTCAATAGCCTATTAGTCACATGTGGCTAGTGGTGAACATATTGGACACCACTGGTCTCTAAAGCAGTGATTAGAACAAGTAATTTAGGATTCACTTCATAGCTCTCGCTCTACCTCCCTGGATGACTTGGGTAGGTCATGTTACCTATGCGTTTCACTTTCTCCATCTAAAATTTGAGAATACTTCAAATGCTGTGAAGATCAAGGGATAGAGATGAACTAGTAATCTTGCTAAGAGTTGAAATATTCTTCCCAGATCTCCAACAAGGCTGTGTCAATAGTTTACCCATTCTCAGATGAACAGAAACTAAAGTATATTAAGCACTGTGCATATGGAAAGAGGTCTAAAAGGGTATGTCTACACTGCCAGCTGACTCAGATGCTGTTTGATTGTGGTGTAGCTGTTCTGGCTTGGGCTGGAGCCCAGGTGCTATGACAGTGAGGTGGGAGGTCCCAGAGCTCAGGCTCATCAATCTCTGCAATTAACAGCCACACAAGCCCAGCCAACCTGCACAGGCCAGCTGTGTGTGTCTAACTGTAGTGTAGACATTCCCAAAGAGACTAGGATAAATCTTCAATTTATGCAATAGCAGTCTACAAATTATTAAAAAGATTTCAAATTAATCTTTCCTCTGGATTCTCGCAGCTTCCCATGTTTTAGGTGGTAAATCTTCAAGGCAGGGGCTAAATTTTTGCCCAAGCTCATCAATGATTGAGAAGTCATTTGCTGTGCCAGTTAGCCACTCAAGTAAAAGTGAGCCGTTTTCACCAGTCTGCAACAGCTTTTGGTCATTTCTATTACATTCATGTCAAAGCTAACTGAATTGTTTTACTTACATCAACTCTCAAAAATAGCTAGAATAGTCAACTCCTGGTAGAATTTTACAAAGTGCTGAAAATGAGGGAAGCCTGTTCTCAAACTCCAGTAATATTGAAATGCACATCATCTTAGTAACTGCACATAAGTAAAATAAAGCTACCACAACAGGGTACTTTAATACCTTGGTCTGTCTTCTTTTACTTTCACTTCATTATATGCCAGTATAAAACTAATATGTAGAGCAAAGAATTTAATAGACTTAAGACAAAAACTGCCTAGTGCAAGAGCATGTGGTTGCAAGCACTGCACTCATCTGCCTTGAAAACACTAAAAACATGGTGAATTTCTCCCACTTATTTTGCCAAGTATGTGGTACTTCAAATAACTTATGTTCCTTCATGGTTTTATCCATCTTAAAGTTTCATTTATAGAGATGGAGAGGAGAAAAAAGCCAATACATGCACTATTCATTCTAGCCACACGTGTCTGGTCTCTCCCCCCCACCCCCACCCCCCCGCATCAACTCTTGCTACTGTTCTTGATTTCTTAGATACTGTTAGGTATAGCATCTGTCTTTACTGGCTTTATAAAATGTCATACACATCTCTTGTACTACATAAAGGAATACAAGAACCAATGTGCATTCATGATGAGAAGATATTAAATCTGTTTTAAACAATTTAAAGCATCCAATGGATAATAAGAAAACAAGCCTGTTCTTTTAATTAGAAGTGCTTTTCTGAGCAACCAATATTAACATGTGAAAGTAGTATGAAGACAAACACCAATCCAGACAGACCGTACCAATGCTTCCAAAAGTAGAACACACAACAATAGGTTTAATTTTAGCAGTTCTTTTAATGGGTGACACACAGGAGACCATTCTATTCTTGCATCTTTTCAATGGTTTCTTCCTTGTATTTGCCCTTCTCCTTGCCAACCTGTCGAGACTTCGCTTTGCGTTCCAAGATCTTTTTACGATCCTTGTCCAGTTTTAGCCTAGTGATCACCACCTAGAGTAAAAGGAGAAATAGTATAAATCCGTAATATTAAACTCTGGCAGAGAACTGTGCCATCCTAACACCTTGGGAGTTAAATCTACTGGCATCAGTCGTGCCACAGCATCTAATTTTATATTCCCAGGATCATCATGTAATATGATTATAGTTGTAGGTCAGATATTACAATTCAGCACATTTCAAACTACCATACACAGGATTCTAGGACAATGCAAACTAAAATGTCTCTGTTGTCCCTCACAAAAAAGGCAACAGTCCACAAATGCTTCACAGATCGTTTAGAACTGCCTCCCCACTGACAGGTCAGGTCCTCTTAATACACAGCATATGAGAACCAGCAGAAAGGAACAAGAGGCATTAATCCTAGAATAACTTGGTTTTCCCGATGGCCAGCTGATTTCTTCATTTACAATGAATTTTCATCTCCTTGTATCACTTGCTAACCTACAAGTTTTCCAGAGCCCAGAATGTCATGTGAATTGGAAAACTGCAACACAAAGGCCACCACACGGAACAAGCTCTACTATCCAGAGTTTTCCTCAAAATCTTAAAGAATGTTATCTGATAAAAAAACAAACATGCAACTGCTAATTCACAACTTGCATCAAGCTGGGATATACAGAATTTGGACTAGCGGCCATTACACAACTGACACTATATTTGCAGAACTGCAACTGATTACATGTAATGATCACATGTTCAGAGAGCTTCCTTCACCATTAACTAGCATATGTACCCCCAAATAACCAACATAAGCAAAGGTGTCCACAGTAACAACTCCTCCCTCTTTACAGGGCGTATGAAATATCCCAGTAATTTTGGAAAACACTGCTGCTGTTGGCTGTGCTATTGGTTTGGACCAAACCATTTAGCACAGCCAATCCATTTATTCAATACAGAATATTTTCAAAATATAAACATGTTGACCAGTTTAAAGACAAAGATTAAAAAATAGGTTAAAGAATAGTAGTAATAACTGATGGTAAATATCATACATACCAGTAGTATGACTGGTATACAAATAAACCAGTCAACAGAGGACCATCTTGGACAGTTTATTATAGGTAGACTCAAACATTTTGATTAAAGGTTGCTTTCTTATAATTATAAAAGCTGCATTTCCCTGTGCTCCAGCCTTGAATAAATTTATCTCATTTAGAGACTTACTAGATAGCACAACCAGCCCAAGATCAGCAAACTGCATTGCTTGTACAACCTACAGTTAAATATCTTTCAAACCTAGTTCAGCTCGGAGTTTGTTAGCAAGTTATAGAATAGCACTTCTCCAGAAACAAAAATTGTCCCATGTTTGTCTGTTGGATAGAAAGCATCTGGGAAATGCTACTAATGGAAGAAGTGTGTCTCGCAAACAGCAGACAACATTCCAAATACAAATTTACTGATCCCCTTCCTTGGAATGCAAGAGCCACCAACCTCAGTGCGCTCTGCTGTAAATACATGGCTGCTGTCAAAAGGTTAGAGTCTGGCCAGGCAGTCATCAAATCTTATTAACACATGGGTACATCAGTGATTACTTGCAAAGCCCAATTTGTTCCTTCCTGAAGTTATTTCATAATAAGACAGTGATATACACAAGAGTTTCTAATGGGCACCTTAACTTCCAGACCCTTGCTACAGCCTATTACTTTTCTGCCTCTACAACTGGCAAGGAAGTAACAAAATCGGATTAAGCAGTGCTAGAAGAGCAATAAGCAGTGCTAGAAAGAACAGCTACATAAACCCCTACATTTGTGAAGTAATAAGTTAATGAGATATCTACTGTATCTCTCATCAAGCAATATTATGATTTTATTTGCTTTAAAAACTGCAACTCAGGGATCTAGTTCTAATACATCCACACAGATCTGCAGTAGGGCAGATCTGCTCCTGCCAGCATTGAAGAAATAAATGAGGTATCAATGGAACAAAAGGAATCCTTCTGCTACAGTGAGAGGCAGAAAACTGCAGAATTCCTGCTAACCCCATAGAACAGCAGTTCTCAATTGTGGGTCACAACCCCATTTAAAAGGGGTTGCCAGGGATGGTATTAGACTGGCTGGGACCCAGACTTCAGCTTCAGTCCTGGGTGGTGGGATTCAGGTAACAGCCCTCCCACCCATCCCCGGGGATGAAGCCTTGGGCTTAGACTTTGTCCCCTCCCCGCCTGGAGCAGCGGGGCTCAGGCAGACTCAGGCTTCCGTCACCCCTCTTGGGGTCCTGTAGTAATTTTTGTTGTCAGAAGGGGATCACAGTGCAATGAAGTTTGAGAACCCCTGCTCTAGACGTTTACTACATAATCAGACTGTCCTTTTTCTTCTTTTGCATATGCAGCTGGTAATTTCCTATGGAAACAGAGCTTCTTTAGGAGACACTGCTTTCTTGGGGCATGGCCCATGGCTGGAATTACTCCTAAAGGAACTAAGGGCCATTAGAAAACTCATTACTTTCCACTCTTAAGTACAGTGCAACATCTTCCTTTTGGGGGAAAGAATGACTGATGTTAGTCATTGTGCAGACACACAGCTACTATAATGAGTGCACTATAAGAACCCACATAAAGTAGAATGGTAGATGTGATGCATTAGAGATGAGGTCAGAATTCCACTCTGTAGATTTGTGGTGGAACCCAATAGTTCAAACCCAGTATCTGGACACAAAACAGTGTTTGGATGTAATTATGTTCCCCTCTATCATATACACAGTTTGTTAGAGGCTTCATGAAACCTGCTAGAGCTGGGTTCACTCAGAACTACCCTTCCCTGATCAGTGTGGGCCACGCAAAAGACTTGTTATATCTACTTCAAACAAGGGTTCTAGCTAGCTTTGCTATTATTTCATTAGTTCCCTATATATTCTGAAATGCCTGTCTATAATGAACAAAACAAGCATTTCCTTCTTCACTGAATACCAACTGCCTTAAACCACATTAGGCTGAAGCCAGATTCATCCAGCAATATTTTTCCTGGCAGCAACTCCTTAATTTATGAAGGTGTATTTAGGTATTTCAAATGTGCCCACCAGTGGCAGAAATGCCATATAGCAAGGCTAAAGGATGGATCAGATCAATCCACAATGGATGACAATCACATTTACACCACTGCAGAAAACTGGGGGGGGGGGGGGGGAGGGGGTGTAGAGGGGAAGGAGAAAACACACCCCAATAGGGCAGTTACTACAATGCAATATTTTTTAAAAAGAAATAGTACTTTTGTTTTCAGATAACCAAGCTTTTTGGAAATTTTACAAAAAGTTTTAGCCTTTCACAAGATCCTGCAGTTCAGATGCAAATGCAGAATGCAAGAGGTCTTCATGGTCAATCAATTCACAGCAGGAAACAATCCCAGAATTCTTGTTCCTACTTCCCTGCTCCAACTAGGACATCTCCTCGGTTCTCAAACTACTGTGTGCTAGGACAGCACTCTACTTCTATAAACTGCACCTATTTCCAGAGCTAACAGAAATTCCTTTTGAGAATTTCAGTTCCTATGCATGTATTATACCTTGCTAGGATGGATTCCAACATGGACTGTTGTGCCGTTGGCCTTCTCACGCTGTACGCGTTCAATGTAGATGACGTATTTTTTTCTGTATACTTGGACTACCTTGCCGATTTGCTGGCCTTTATAATGTCCCCGGACAACCTGATCAAAAAACAACAACAGAGCATTTAACTTTCTCAAGTTTCACGAACTCAGTCTCAGATATAGATAACAATAGTAAGATCTTCACAGGCTGAAATCTCATCTTTACCCCTTGTGTGCGACATTACAGTGAGATCTTATAGGATCTCACTATGGGCAATATAATGTTCAGTTAGATATAAAATACAATTCTGTATTTCTCCTTCAGTAAACTAGTTTCAGTGAACTCTCAACTGCTTGAAGTTTAATTTATTAAAGGAGCTCCTTTATCTGTATTTGTCCTGTTTGAGGCCTGTAACGAAGTGTGGTTCTCGAAACACTTGTGTTCCACACATTTTTTTCCTTGAAGTCTCCCCCACCATAGCCTAGCCTGCTAGGATATTAACTCCAAAGCCCTAACAGCTATTTAAAGTTGTCTGCCCCATCTCACCTGAAGAAATTCTACAGAAAAACAAGACATCCACAAGGCTCAAATTTCACAAGGACTAAAAAGGCACCTACCTGGACTTCGTCATCTTTTCGGATAGGCATAGAGCGGACATTGTATTTCTGCCTTAGTTCCTTGGAAAGGGGGGAAGACATGATCTTCCTGCGAATGTGAGAGGGTGCATTGAAGTGCCTCTTGCGGTTCTTGCTGCGGTCCGAGGTCACAAAAGGATTGAACTTCATTTTGGCTGCACAAAGAAGCATAAAATTGAATCTCAGATGCATTTATAGCCAAAACAAGCTAGGTGTGAAATTCTGCTATACTAGATATGAGACGGTTCGAACTACATTTCAACAAAATCCTTTATGCACTTACTTTAGTTTCCATCCACAAATCTCTAGCTTGCATTAACACAAACCTGGTTTGCAACAGTTACAGTATACAGGCATGTCGCATCTTGCGCGAGGGTTCGGTTCCACGATTGCCGCATAAAGCTGAAACCGCGTATGGCCAAAACCCCACTGAGTTCAATGGTGGGCGAATCGTCCACTCTAGACAAAGTTTGTATATTTTTAGTTTTTCCTTTCTTTTTCTTGGGCCACCGCGTAAAGCTGAATTCGCGTAAGTTGAAAAAGCGCAAGACGCAACACGTCTGTATAGCATGTTCCCTGACCAGTGTGGTAAAGGAGTTCTTCCTGAAAAACCATACTGTAAACAATCACTCTGACAATCTATAGCACTATTTTATAACACTGCTTCTGACCCTGACCCACTGTGCACTCGTCAGGAAAACTGCGCTAGCAATAACCATAATTAAGCACAGCGCTTGTAACAAGCACAGTTCTATTTCCAGTATGGCCATAACCGTCCTAGACATTTGAGGGAGCTTGCAGAGCCAGGGTTTGCACCGTTTTATATACTTTTATTAAAGAGAAAAATGAGGGTTTAGAGCATACAGCAGTCCTGTATTTCGGGTATGTCTTGAAATTTTAGCACGTTTGTGACATCCCACAATATCAGTAACTTCACATAGCAGCTCAGTGTATTAAAAGCAAATTAAGCCCTTGGTGATATAAACATGTGCCCTCTACCTGCCTATGTTCAAGTGAGCGTGGGTTGTGCATGAACACAAGACAGGACTTTGAAACAACCCAATTACAAATCGGATACTGGACCTGGATACTTGGTGCAAACCAAGCTCACTGGCAGGTGAGAGCATGGAACTAAACAAGAGGCAGGAACAGCAGGACACAAAATAAAAGCTCATAAGCAGAAAAAAATTACAGGACAATCAGTCACAGAAACGTCAAGTATCACAACCCAGGCATACAACAGTGACTGGAATCTGGTGTCTACCAGTACCATTCAAAACAGCTTCCAACGTGCACATTTTTAAAAATACTCTATCAGACATCACATAGGAAACAGAATCTTGGATTGTTTTATGTGCTACCTCCACCCCAAAATAGGAGCATCCCCCTCCCCAGGGATGTGCAGCCTCCCACCATCTTACAGTGGAGAAACAGACTATACCGTGGAGCCTTTAATTTCGGCTCCCAGCCTCGAGGAGGGTGACCAGATGTCCCGATTTTATAGGGACAGTCCTGATTTTGCGGTATTTTTCTTATATAAACTGCTATTGTCCCCCACCCCGTCCCGATTTTTAACACTTGCTGTCTTATCCCCATAGACTTGACACATTTCCCAGTTGCTAGTAGGACTCCCCCAAAGAGGCTAGGCCCCCAGTAGGTGATCGTTCCCGGGTCAATTGGGGAGAGGGGCTGCTCGCGGTGCTTCCCCTCCACCAGCCGAGCGGCCGTTTGCTAACCACCGTCCCATTCCCTATGGGGCGCAATCCCACCCCGACCAAGGCCCCAGACATCTTCTGCAGCCAGGAGCCCCCGCCTGCCCCGCCCGGCTTCCCATACAGGGACTGCACGGTCGGCCGCCCGGCTCCCGAGCTCCACCCAGCACCCCGGGCGCGGGACCGAGGCCCCGTGGGGAGGATGCCGAGGGATTATACCGGCTCCCCCCCCGCGCCTCCCTTACCCCGCTGCTGGCTCCACTATGGCCGCCAGGAAAGAGGACTGGCCGCTGCTTCCGCCTGACCTACGAACTCTAACTTCTCGCGAGAATAAAGGTCGAAGCCGGGGAGGAAAGGTGAGCAGCGCCACCACGTGTTCGCCGAGCCGCACGGCAGTCGCAGCGGACGGGCTGCTGTTGCAAAAGCAATAAGCAGCGGACGCTGTCCTAAGCCCCTTTGACACCAGTGAGGTTGCACTGTAATAAGTGCTTAGTGCTGCCGGAGAGCGGAGAACTGATCAGGATGCTGGAGCTCTAGGGCAGTCTTGCAGACACCGTCATGGAAATTTACCAGCTCAGCCCCAAACAAAAAGGCACCCGGAGAAAAATGAAGTAAGACTTCCACTTCCTCCTCACCCCCATCACCAAGTGACAATCCATTTGCCTCACCACTGGGAGAGCATCCTTTGAGGTGCTGCTCCGGGATTTCCAGCAGGTGGGGGTTCTGATGAATTTATAAGAGACATGGGGCGGGGCAGGGAATACTAAGAAAATTACAATTTACATTCTCCATAATTACCACTTAACCTTTTGTGGGCCTGGCCCCACACATATTTGTGGGCCCCCATGGGGGCAAAGGAGCATGATGTGGGGAGGTCAGTCCCTAGCGCAAGGGGCCAGCCAGGGACAATGGGGCATAGCATGATGGGGCTAGCCCCACTCCACTCACCCAGTGCAAGGGCACTGTATACAAACTGGCAGTTGCTAGAGGCACACTGGTCCGCCCGGCCCTATACTGCCTACAGGCCGCTTCCCTGGGGGGTGGGTCCATGCCCTGCCACACAGCTCGAGTGACCAGAGGCCCTGATTTTATAGGGACCATCCCGATTTTGGGGTCTTTTTCTTCTATAGGAGCCTATAGATTTTATAGGCTCCTATTACCCTCCACCGCCTGTCCTGATTTTTCACATTTGCCTGCTGATCATCCTACACACATCCCCTGACTCCCTATGCCTAATGTCCCCTAGAACTGCTATGCCCAGCAGCCCCTGACACAGACCCGCCACCACAAATACAAAGCAGCCTGCACCCCACCATCCCTGCCCAGCACCCCACACACAGAGACACTCCACTACTGCTCAATGCACTTCCCCACAACCCACCACCACAACTACACAGCACGCCGCTCAGACCCCCTGCTGCCCTTCATCTCAACATACAGACCACCACCCCTTGCCCTCCAAGAGACCCCCCACTGGCTAGCAGTTCTCCCCTCCCCCCCACACACATCCATGCACACACCCTTACCCCTGGCTACTCACTGGCCCTGCTGGAAGGTGACGGTATCTGCCAGGCTGTGGTGGCAGCACAGCCAGGGCTGGTCGAGTGCCAGGAAAGGGAATCACACTGGCCTCTTGGGAGTGGCGCAATTAACCAGGTCAGGGTCGGCCGCCACCCAGGCCAGACTCCCTCAGGACCCACTTGCCTGGAGACAGGATGACCATACGTCCACATTTGGCCAGGACAGTTTGCTTTTGAAGCTCTGTCCCAGCCATCCTGACTTTTTTGACAAAAATGGGCATTTATTGTTTGCTCTTGCCAGCTGATCAGTGGAGCGTGGAAGAACGTGTGTGTGTCGGGGGGGGGGGGATAGCAACACAAGGTGTCAGACAGCTGGGCTTGAGGGGGTAGCCCCAGCCCCAGGTAGAATGGAGCTGGGGGGGAGGGGGAGGAGCCAGCCCCTGGCAGCGGTGTTGGGAGGGTGTCGGCACCAGCTCCCGCCAGTGGTTCAAGGAGCTGGACCAAAGGAGGGGTCAGCCCCTATGCTGGCAGCGGCATGCGGAGCTCGGGGAGGAGGGAGAGGTCAGCCCCTGGCTGCGGCATGGGGGAGGGGTCAGCCCCAGTGGCAGATTTAAAGTTAGTGGGGCCCTGGTCTCTGCTTCATTTTTGGGGGCCCTTCTTGGGACCCAGCCAAGAAAAAGAACATTCTCTCATCTCCCTCCCGCCCCCGTTCCTTCTTTTTTTTTCTTCCTCCTCCTCCTGTAATAGGAAGTAAATGAAAATAAAATGAGGTACCTGGATTGTTTTTGTAGTCTAACATTTTCCACGGACCACTTGAAAACCGCCGAGGGTCTTGGTGAACCACTTCATGATCTTTCCATATATTGTTTGTAGCGTTAGCTAACTATTGTAAAGCACTTTGGATAAGGGTGCTTTATTAAAAAATTAAAAATGTTGGGGTGCAGGGTCTGGCCAGGAGTTAGGGTGATGGAGGGGGCTCAGCACTGGGGCAGGAGGTTGGGGTATGGAGCCCTTACCTGGGGCAGTCCTGTTTGGTGCAAGGGGTGCAGGTGGGAATGTGTGTGTGTGTGCGCAAGAGTCAGGGCTGAGGTTGTGGGGTGGGCGAGGGGGTGCAGGAATCAGGGCAGGGCGTGGGGGCTGGGATCATGGGGGTGCTCATGGTGCGGGGGTGGGTTATGGGTAGGGTGGGGCCCACACCTTTGCTCCGCCCTGCCCCAATTCCACCCCCCGCAGGACCTCCCCACCACTCTTCCCCCTCCCTCCAGGAGTGCTGGGGGAAAGCACTGGGAGGGAGGGAGGGAGGGGGAGAAGCGGGAACTATTACGCTGGAGGAGGTGGGAGCTTGGCTGCTGGTGGGTGCGGGACAGAGGCAGGGGGTGGAGAAGAGTTGGCAGGGCCTTGGACTGCAACATAAGCAGAGCAGGCCTGGGCCCAGTGCCATTGCAAACCCGGTAATGATAATTAATAACTTACCTGCATGCTGTACAGGCACCCTTAAACTGCAGCTGTTTTCCATAAACCCAGCATTAGGTTGGCTACAGCCATAGTTGAATGTATTCCAATGCAAATACTTTCACTATGATGGGAGGTAATGCCAGGTCGTTAAAATCTGCAAAGGACCATTTGCACAGCCATTTGGAACAATCCTTCCAGCCTGGCTCAATGGACTCTGGCTAGCAGGGCTCACACAAGTGCTCTAAAAGTAGGTATACAGTACAGACAGCACTTTGAAATCATCACTGGTGCTGGAGCTTGGGATCCGAAACCTAAGGAAGGGATGGGTATCAGCGCCCCGGCTGGAGCTTTAACTTCAAAACGCTGTCTACACTGCTATTTTTAGAGTACTAGCATAAGTCCTGCCACCTCAACTGTGTCAAGCTGGCTCAGAAGGCTTGCTCCAGACTGCTGTGTTGACATACCCCAAGAGATCCTCAAATGAAAAGCACTATAGAAGCATGACTGTGTTTTGCCCTACCTTGATGGGATCACTTGTAAACAGATAGGTTATAGTACTCAGATTTATAAGAACAGCTTCCTTAATACTCTCAAGTTTTCTTTTTAGCAGTATAGTGAGTTCATACACAAGATTGTCACTTCTGGAAATCTGGGTTCAAACCCAGGCTTGAGGTCAATTGAAAGATGGCGGGGCCTGATCCTCTCTCAGTATTTTGAATTGTCACACAAGCATAGATATTAATAAACAATATGAAAGTTAAAGGGAATGTGACTCAAACACGACATATGATCATTGTCTACATCATTTGATTTTTATAAAGCCCCTCTTCCCTTCAGCCTGACAAACTGTCTTAATTAGCACAATGGTTCAATCAATCATTATAACCCTGTATTTCAAAGAGAGAGAAAGAGAAAGTGCTTTTATACAGCAGGATACATATTGAAAAGGGCCAGTCACGGAAGGTTCTGAGCACAACCTGCATTGTGCTGAACAAACACACCACTTCCACTAGAGCCAGCTGGAGTTGAGGAGACTAAGCACCTCCAAGATTGAGCCCTATCTATATTTTATGCCCTGTTAGTGAGTCAGCGTCAATTAAAATTCAAGGAGGCTGCCTACTGTTTCAATTTTCCACCCACGTCAGAATGCTTACCATGGTTTCACCGTACACAGATCATTACAATAAACAAAACATTTATAAATGAAAACCCCCCACCAAACTTGGTCTTGCAAGGCTAGTGGAGTGAGAGGCAAATGGAAGTGAAGTTTTATGTGATTACATCCAAAAAGACAATGTTCTTTTAATGGAAAGGCTGCTAAGTCAAGCACTCAAAATTTAGGAAAAGCTAGTATTAAAATTGCCTGTGCAACCCTGATTTGGCATCTTTATGCATGTGCATTGTGAGAACCTTTAATTACATGATTGCATGCTATTTTTTCCACAGAGCCCTGCCTCATTCAGTGAATCTTTGTATCCAAAACTTAAAAAAAATAAAATAAAATCAGTCTGAGGCAGATATCCAGCAAAGAAAATGTTAACCTGAACCACCTTTTAATGGCAAAGTTATAAGCAACTGAAAAGTGGGTCTTGGTTAGAATAAACAGCGTTGGAGAACCTTAAGTATAGATATTGCTACCTGAACTGCCTATAATGAATATTCAGTGATCTTACATAGTCCAGCTATTAAACCCCTGATTAAACCTCTATTAAACCCTGGTTTGCAAAACATCTGCAAACAACATGCACAAACCTCTTCTCAGTATGTGTCTCCACCACTTCCAAACACTAGCACCACAAGAGAGCCCTGTGTCCCATTTTCCTCAACCGGTCCTCAGCACTCCACATACATTTGAGGAAACACCATGTTGCTGTGAACTTTTCCCAGATCTGGGATATAAAATCCTGGTTGCTCCAGGGCCTTAAGCAAAACTCTCTCAGCCCCCGTTTCTTCAGCTGTGACACAGGGCTAATGCGGGTCTCAGGGGGTTTTGCATCCGACGAAGTGGGTATTAGCCCACGAAAGCTTATGCTTCAAAACTTTATAGTTAGTCTTTAAGGTGCCACAGGACTTTGTTACCTCTGCTATTCCAGACTAACACGGCTACCTCTCTGATTCTTGAGGATTATTTAGTTACTGTGGAGATTAACATTTTTAAAAGTGCTAAATATTTATTTCTGAGGAACAAACCCTCCAATAAACCCTCAGATCAGTATTTTGGTGGAGGTACATGTAAAAGAAAAGCGAGGGGAATGGAAAAGGAGCATCTATGCATGTAACAGCTTTGTGGAAACTTCTGCTTGAATTTTAGGGTACGCTTGTTAGACATCAGACTAGTGGGGCTCCACTGACTGTTTTCTTGCCACTATGGCTTGGATGAGTTTTGTTTTCATTATTGTTTAAAATATCACTAACAGCTAATTCATTTTAACTGGTGTCTCCTAGTATATGGAAACAAAACAGAACAAAAGGAGGGGGGGAGGGAGACTACTACTGTAAAAGCAAAGTAGCTGCTACATGTCACCTTCTCTTTTGAGAGAGATGAACAGCAAACTCCTTTATTAAACATATTCTGACATCAGGTTTCATGTTGCCAAAATATGGTTCAGCTACAGCAAGGGGACAGGGATGCCCAGAACATACAGCAGTGTTGGTCTGGCAAAGCCTGAAAGGGTGTGGATCTATTGTCTAGACTAGAGATGGGTCTGACCTGTGACATCAAGATCTGGAGATTCCCTTTTCCCAAATTCATCTGGAGTTTGAAAGGTTTGTTGGGGCTCTGTCTCTAGCAAAAACTGAACGCACTAGCACACTTATGAAACAGCTCTTTGACAGTGGATTGTTTGGGAAAGAAAGCAGGTAAGCTGAAACCTACTTGAAAACTAATACAGCCCAACTGGCTATCCTATAGCCAAGGATCTCAATTTTTAAAGTGTGGGACAAAGATGCTAAAATCATCCTTTGAATCCTTTAATCCAACAGGCTCTGAGCAAAAATTCACCAAACACAAGAGGAAAAACAGGACATGTTTGTTTTAAGCTTTGGTTGGGAACAGTGAATGTGAGGAAACTCCTCAGCAGGCAAAAGAACTGATCATATTGGGAAAATCCTATGTTTCCCGCTGCAAAGCAACGACCACCAAGTGGGCAAAAACACACAAACACAAACACTGAAATGAAGACAGGTATACTGTTTTCAACTTGATTTCTATAAATGGAAAAAAATGTATAAAATCCATTCATACATTAACAGATACAGGGAGTTACAAGATTCAATTCACACCTAAAATAATAGCAATCAGTCCATTAAAAAAACATGGCAAATTCCACTGCTGTAATTTTGCAGTAGTTACTACAGGGCAGGTACCAAAATAATTTTTTCAATATGATTAAAAATTATTAGCTATCTTCCCTAATTCTAAAGCAATGAGATAATTTTAATAGATACATACTGGGCAGATTGAAATGTTTCTTGCTCTTGCATCAATATGGACTATTCAAGATGTATATAATTACAATGTTCCATTTGGACATTTTCACCTCCAGGAGAAGGTTAAGGACAATAGATACTACTCCCAAGAAAGCCATAACCCATTCCTGAACCTGTGAAGTTGACACACTTGGGGTTTATTGTTTTATGATTTGCAGCAACCCAGGGACACTCAAAATGTGTCTCCCCTCAGGTCATGCAATTTACAAATCATCCAAGGACTGAAGGGATGTTTAGGGGCCTATGGAGAACACGCTGGTGGGTCAGTCCAGTTCCCAGAGGACTAATGGATGTTCACACCACATACAAACTGCATCTGGCAGAAAATTTCGTCTCATATTCCCCTTTGCTGGAGGTCTCAGAAGGTCAAGAATTAAATGAAGGGCCTGGAAACTCAGCTACCCTTTCACACTTAGGGTTTAGAAATACTGGTAGAAGCCAGTCTATGAGGAAAGCTTCCCCTGCTACTGCCTGTGTGATATCTGTGACTAGACAGATTAGTTCAGTAACTGCCAGTCTACGGCTGGTAAAAGATGCCTGGTTCAGTTTAAAAAAAGAAAGTGCTGGGAATGCAGGCACCTCAAAATCTCAAAGGACAGGCTTATTGTCTTTTATAGGTGTGCATAACATAGACAGCACAAGGCATCAAGCTGTGAACATCCACCCAAGTCAGTGCAGTATTTATACGAACAAGTAGCAGGGTGACCCTTTCCAAATAAAGCAAATCAAATTGCAGACTCCAAACGAGATGGTCTGTGTTTAAAAAGGCAGGAGAAACGGATACAAAGCTACTGTTGCAATGACAACTATTCCCCTTCAAAACGAAAGGCCACATAAAATAGTGTTAATCAATTTGGCCATCTGTAAACACAAGACTGGATATTCAGTTATTGGGAAGAAATGAAAATATTTTTACATCCAAAAGAGTACAAGAGAGGCTGTCCCCTTCCCCAATTACAGGTAGTTTACCCATGGGAAGGTGGTTGGGGAAAGGTTTAATCACATTTGCTTATTTCATCTACAAAGGGTCATACTTAAAGAGGAGATTTTCAATAAAAAACAAACCAAACATCAAAGTCATTTTTGCCTTTCTCTCCTTGGGATTGCTGTGAGGACTAAATGCTTTCCATTCTTCATCAATGGACACATCACTTTTTTTGGCACTGTGGGTAGAATTTCTTCCTAATACATAATTTTGCCTGATAAAATACATGATTGTCTAGTCATGCAATTCCAATAGCATGAAAGAGCTGCAAGAGAATTCACTTACATCTTTGCAATCCCTACATACACAACTCTCCTGACACCAAAGTGTTACTCTGTAGGATCCTGGGAAGTAAATTAATAAACTCAATTTCTACATTAGAAACCTTTTGGGGTGTTTTGTGGGGAAGAGGCTGATGACTCAGCTTTGAAATGTAGACAGATTTTTGATTTGTTGAAAAGAGCTTCACTGAATAACTTGACTAAAGAATAATGTATCGATTCAATCAAATAGAAGAAACAGAAACAGGTGTGTGGGGGGTTCTCATTCTTTACTCCTGCCCTGGCGCCTTGGATAAAGGTTTCATCGCTACTGCATTTTCCCTAACTGGATCTTCTTCCACGCTTCAGAGGCTGTGAAAATGCATGAGTCAAGGATCCCAGCTACTGTAAATGTTCCTCCAATAATGGCGCAAATCTGAAATTTACAAAAAAGAGAGAGTTTAGGGATTTGTTGATGAAGAGACAGACCTTCACGCAGCTTGAAACCCAGGGAAAAGGTAGGTGCTTACAGTTCTTGTACTTGATAGAGCCAATGGGTTATTTTGAGGGGGATCAATGCTAGAGAGATGGTTACATGTCAAGGCATGGGAACTACCAGTCCTTTAGAAGGGGGAAGGAATTTCTTCACAATACTATTATCCCATTCTCTCTGCCAGCCCTACTCAAGGATGAAGTCACCAAGTTAAACACAATGTCACTCATTTGGTGTGTATTTACAAGAGTTCCCTCTTTATCCCCAGTAGCACAAATACAACTGAATTTTCCTCCGGAGTGTATCTGGATCCCACTTTGTCTGAACCCCGACAGTCAGTGAGTGAGTGAGTGGGGGCCGTGACAGCTTGATATCCCCAGGAAGGAGACATTCAATAGGCCAGGGACTTTGTGGCCAGGGACTTGTCCTCCTCCTTGCAGTCCTCTGCTTTGCCCTGCCAGGACTGCAACTGTTCCCCCACCTTGGGCTTGCAGGGATCCGGAGTCACTAGCCCTGCAGTCGTGCTAGTGTCCGGTCCCACTATCAATGCCCCAACACGGTTGCAGAAGGAGCCCCTTGCAGCACTGCTATGAAACTGAACATTTATTTTAAATAAATAAATCAGAAAAAAGTTAAAAATAAAAATCTATATCAGTCACTGAACTTACAAAAACATAATAAACAAATTCTGGCAAGCTGACTTAATTTAGTCACCACACACCATCATCTATAGCTGTCTGCCTTCCCTTATTTATTGTAGAGTTTTTTGCAATGCAGGGTGAACATGTGCTGTCCAGCTCATAAAGGATGGAGACTAAGGGCTGGTCTTCACTAGGCGGGTAGATAAGCAATTTTAGCTACGTTAACAACGTAGCTGAATTCAGCGTATCTACAGCCGACTTACCCTGCCGTCCTCACGGTGGCGGCAGGCAGCGGCACGCTCACCTGTCGACTCCAGCTTGCGCCTTTTGGCAAGCTGGAGTTCCGGAAATGACGGGGGCGCCGCTGGTGATAGATTTATCGCGTCTTGACGAAACGCGATAAATCGATCGTCAAAAGATCGATCCCTGCCAGCTTTAATGAAGACAAGCCCTAATAAGAGGTAGAGCTGGCAGTGACACAATAGTTAAGGCTACCTAACATTTTCCATTGTAAGAGCCCATTTTCAGTTGTTTATGACTTGGCTAAACTAACTGTTCAAGGTGACGTTTTCGACGCTGGGTGTCTAACGAAGGCTGGATTAATTAATTAATTAAACCTCAACACAAAAGGAAAGAAAAACAAGCTTAGGGAAAAATGTTCTTGCAGTGTTAAAAACTCACTATTTCACTGAGAAGCTCTAGCACCTTCATGCTTTGGAGCAAGGACTAGAAATTTCGCACGAGAGTTGCCTTGGAAGTCGGAGGTGTTTTTTGGTGTCCCTATGAAAATTTACCCAATTTGTCTGAATTCTAAGCCTTGGAAAATCACCAATTGTACTTGCTAAGAGCTCTGACAGCAAAATTCCCTGGGGCTGAGCAGGAATGCTTTGCAACTGCTCCTCACAGGTGTTGGGGGCCACTGTGGTGCCTCACACCAAAACTGAGAGCATGGTGACTGCCTTTCCTGTGCTCTCAGTGCTCTCTTCTGCTGGTGCTCAGGCAGCATGGAGAAGGAGGAAACCTGACTTGGGAGGGTAGAGGATTAAAATGAGGGCAGGCGCAGAGGAGGAATGTGACAGAAGGAAACAATTTGGGGAGGGCTGGGGACATGCTAGGGGATAGAATCAGAAGAATCCGTAATTACTAGAGCATATTCTTCTCCATAACCTGGGATTCCAGAGTCCCAATATTCCTCTCTTGGCAAATACATACCTGTAAAACCACAAATACAGTGCGTCTCATCACACTCTGGTAGTTAGCTGGTCCACACAGCAATAGCAAGCTATAATCATCTATCACTTAATTAGCTAAAGAGCAGATGTCTGTACTGTGGAACTAATAGTTCCAGTTGTGCTGATGGTATAGGAATCAATATGGTTCTACATGGTGTTTTTTCCAGATTGCTTTTTGAAAAAATTGGGAAATTACATGGAAAACCCTATGTTAAAAGAATACTTAAGTCAAAAGTTATGAAACAACAGCATTGAGGTTGTTCACAAAACCCTAATTCCATCTCTGCCCACTCTCTCTGCATATTTATGAACTTTGATACAGTCTTTAATTACATGATCACATACTATTCTTCACAAGACGTCTGCCTCATTCAGGCACAGGATGGATGGTGTTCCAGGAACAAATCAGGACAGTCTAAGAAATGAGGCTGTTGGCCCCGCCTGCTTCATTTGTTAACAAGTTTCAAAGTGTGCAGTGAATGAGGCAGGGGACTACAAGAAAAAATAAGCAGTGGGTTTTATAATGAAGGAAGTAAAATGCTACCTTGGAGAAATGGATTCTTATCCCTGCCTCTACCAGCGTTCCCTATGTGATACTGGGCAAGTCACAGGGGGCCACTAGCTGTGTGTTCCTCATTTTCTGAGTGCCCACCTTGAATCACTTGGGACCTGAGTTGTGTACGTGCTGAGTGCTCACAGCTTTGGCTAAAATTAATAGGAGCTGTTTTGTGAACATCTAAAATATTAAGTACTCTAAAAAGTAAGGTCCAACATGTCTTAGTGAAGGCATCCAAAATTAGTAGACAACAAGTTTGGCCTTCATATTTCTTTTATATCAATATATCTTCTTTATATTGCTTCAGTTCCCCATCTGTAAAATGGGGTTGATACCAACCTTGCTACAGAGGGATGCTGTGAGGATAAAATAAATAAATATTTGTGAAGTATTCAATACTAAAATGATGAGCACCACAGAAAAGCCCATGAGGAAATTAATAATTCTGTATTCAGTGCTAGGTTTAAATTATATGCAGTAAATAAGGCATGGATCAGACCTGAATGATGGGGATAAAAAGAAATATTGAATAGATATCCCATCAGTGAGCACCACCCATCCTGGGCAAAGAAGGAGGCAGTAAAAATAGTATGTGATCATGTAATGAAAGACTGTATAATAATGGATACGCACAAGGGGCCCAAATTAAAGTCGCTACGGTTTCTAATTTATGCCTGCTTGCCTTTGCAACCTTAATATTCTTTTAATGTCGTTTTTTTTGGTATGTCATTCAGAGCGCAGCCTGGGGGGCTCATTGAACAATAGTGATTCTTGGAGCTGGTGAAAGGTGAACAAACTGCAGTGCTTCCTTTGCTCGGGAAAAGGAGGATTTGGACATGTGCCAGATCCTAGAGATGGACGGGAAAACGGAATAAGATTATTTAAAGCTTCAGGGCAAAGGGTGAGCAGCTATAGGGAAGTTAACTGTGCAACTTCCCTGGGAGGGAGCCAACCCCCATTTAGGCCTATTGCACCATATCCGATTTACCACAGAACAAATCCCACTGGTACACCACACAGATGAGCAACAGGGAGTTAGTTACAGTAATAAACAGCTCTAATGATAGACTAATGAGGAGAGGGCAGTGGGGAAGAAATCACTCATTTCTAAATGTATTTATAACCAATGATATTTGTGTCCTATGAGTTCAGTGAAACAGCGAGCTGCCTCGGTGACGGTGGCGCCGGGTGATGTGTTTCTTACAGCACAGCTGGCGTTCTGGCAGATGAAAGCCTCGGAAACCAGGGCACCTGTCAGAGACTTAATTCATAGTTTTGGGGGGCGAGTACACTCTCCAAAGACTGCCCCCCTCCCTTGCCATCCCTCTGGCTGTGACGCATGGTGACTTTTCAGGGAAAGTGACAGCTGGAGTGGTGGGCTATTTCAGTCCACAGGGGATCAGCTGACAGGAGATTTTACACCACAAAAAACGCTTTTAGAGTTTGCATCAGATGGTAGGAAAATCTGACTTTAGTGCCGCCACACAAGTGGGAAAAAAAGCCCACAGAAAACTACATATTAATCTGCACAGCTCTGTACCGCTGAGTGCTTATGACTCACACACACCTGGCATTGGTTGGATTTTGCCTTCTTACCGAAACACAGATTCTGAGCTTGCTGTGACCAACAAAAGAGGTTGATACACAAGGTCTCCCTCTGGGTCAATACAGAAGCGATGCGATCTAATTTATTTGTCAGACAGTCTATCAGTGAGGTTCTAATATGTTCTCATAATCACGTTCCATGGTGGGATTCATGGGCAGCAGGCACCACACCGTTATTTATTTGTGTAGTGCCACGGATGCAAAGGAGCTTTATAGATAGAATAACCAGTAGCTGCCTTAAGGAGATATTTACGCCTGTCTCCCCATGGGGGAAGACAGATAAAAGGAAGGGGAGTAAGGGGGAAGGGAGATAACAGTGAGAGATCATGTGATGATAACACGGGCAGCACATTAGAGTTTTAACAGATGTGATTAGGGGACTACAGTGCAGTTGTTGGTAATAGAAGGCTGCATATGAAAGAAGGGAAAAGGCAACATGGCTCTCTCTTCCCTCAGTTAACTACCATACTGAGGATCTTCAGGGTTTCTTCATGATCAGATTTTAAGAGCAGAGGGGCCATTATAATCATGTAGTCTGACCTCCTCCATAAAACAGGCAATATATTTGCTCCAGTAATCTCTGCACTTAGCTCAATAACTTTTTGTTAAGCTAATGCATATGTATTTAAATAAAAACTGGGTGTTTTTTTTTTAAAAAAAGAGAGCTCATGTGATGTGGAGTCCACTACATTCCTCAATAAGCTATCCTGATACTTAACTGCTGTCACTGCTAAAAATTTGCATCTTATTTCCAGTTTGAACTTTTCTAGCTTTGACTTCCAGCCACTGAATCTTCTTATGACTTTGCCTGCTAGAATGAAGAGCCCTCTAATATTAGGTATCTTTTCCTAATCTTCCCTTGGAATTGGGGGTTCCTACATTGCTCCTTTGTAACTAACTATCTGCCTACTCCTCTCCCAGAGCTAACCCTGTGTATTAAAAGGCTGCTCTCTGGCCAACCACCTAGGGAAGAACACAACTGATAAAGTGTGAAATGTCACACACACATACACCTTTATCCACCAATGACTTGTCTACACTGCCAAATGTCACCCTGTTAACCAACACGATGTTAAAGACTCTTTAGACAGGGAATGTCAAGTTTAATGTGTCAGCTGTTTGCGACTAACCAGAGGGCTCACAACCAGGTGACATGACGGTAATCATGGTAGCTCTGATCTTCACTTAGTGCTAAGTCATGCTTAACGTGATATTTGTTAAAATGCAATACTTGAAGCATTTTCTAGCACAATGCTTTTTGCCATCTTTAGTCCCAGCACTTCTTTCTGCCCTGAGCTCCCAGCACCCCCCTACACACAGCTGGTAGCACCCACCATGCAACATCTACATCATTCTCCCAAAAGACACTCCCACTTAGGATTCCCCCAGACTCAGACACTAAAAATTCAGCTGTCTTTGTGGTAACAAACAGGTTCACATTTACGACTCTTTTCCCAGCTAAGCCTCCAAAAACATATATTTCAGTACTGCAGTGTTTTTGTGACAATTGTGTGGGCACAGTCTAGTAAACAGGCTGCTCATTAAAGAATGGCAGGTGCTCCCTTCATAGCCCCCTTCTGTGTTTTTTAACTAAGCATCTGCTGCATAGGCAAGAGCTGAGGAGTTTCCGAAGCCAGCCCCACTCAACAATAACTCCAGCTGCCACAAGCAGATAATCTTCTGTGGGGTCAGAATGCTGTGGCCTCAGCATGCCAGTGACGACAAGCCAGTCTCCCGGGCAATCACGATGTGGAAGGCCAGGCTGGTAATACAACTGGGAAGAGCTAGAATGATGGGAATGACGACACATCGGAGAGTGTCACTGAGATAGGACAAGGAAGCTGAGGACCAAAGCATCTTAATCCTCGGCAACCCTGCTCTCCCTGATCCTTTCACAAAGCTTCCCCATACCTGCATTGAGAAACCTAAGCAGCCAGCACACGCACACACAGGGGATCAAACCGAAGCTTAGCGTTGTCAGCCTAGATAAACCTAAGGGAGACATGACCTGGAACTGCAGAGGGTCCACTTGATATAGCAAAGATCTGCATGGTAGGTGAATACAAAAGGTCTGACACACAAGTTACATCAGTCACCCTCAAGTAACTGGACTAAAGCTGCCGTGGCTGTACTGTTATTCACAGGTCTCAACATAACAAATATTAACACAGAACAGCCCAAATGGAGCAACCTAAACTTGGGAGGCTAATTTGGTGGTAGTCAGGGGAGGAAAGAGAAATGTCTGGAACATTCTCCCCACCAGCTATTTATACAATGTTGAAGCACAGTGTTTTATTTAACACAGATGCTACAGCTGTTCCCAACCCTGAGATGTCCTCTTAGCAACAAGCAAAGAGACATGACAATGAATAGCAGTGCAGAGTACTGAAGTATGGGCTGGTCTCAGGTTCCAAACCATGCTACCTTTCTCCCCAAAAAAGAAAAGACCATGGGGCCATAATTTGGGAGGGAGAAGGACCACAAGAAGCATTAGTAATTCCTAATATTTTAACCTATTGACCACACTTTGAGACCAGGCAATCATGCTAATTAAAGGAGGGCCCAAACCATGAAGTTCTGGATTTCAACTCTTCTGCCTCAGAGTTTGGGGGTGTTCTGATCCATCTCTAAAGCTGATGGAAAGGAATTTAACATTTATTGAGAACTCCAAAAACCAAACTTCCTAGGGACAGAGCACAGCACATCTGATAAAGCAGCATTTATGTTTACAATTCAAATATTCAAACACCAGTTCCAAAGTACAGGTCTTGGGCGCCACCAAAGTCAGGTTATTTCAGTCAGTTTATCGTAGATACAGGGAGCTTACATGTCCCAGAATGTAATGCTACACTTTTTATGAGTAATCAAGGTATACTGCACGAAGGGTCCTTTAGTCTGTACAAGCTACGTCCCATTATTAGAAAAGAGGTCTTCTGCAATCTGCTCTTATTGTGTGTCAGTTAGGTTTTGCCCCCATGTTCCTGGCATCTTGCCAATGTGCCTCCCTTCCCTCCCAACCCAAGGGGTAAAGAGTATGGGTACTGCTGGTGCAGGATATTTGCCTCCCTTTTATGCCAAAGCAATTAAATCAAACCATCAAAGCTTGATCCTCTCTTACTGGATGCTCCACTTTCCCCTCCAATTTTGATATGCCTGAGCTGGCTAAGGAAGAGGCGGAGTTCAGCTTTACTCTCAGCTCATGTCATAGTGTTCCCAGATTGGGCAAGGAGGGCAGGGGAAGAGCAGGAGAGGGCAAGAAGGAAGAGTCACAGGCTTAAAGTAACTCACCGATGTGATAAACCTGTACAAAGGTTGCCGCCTCTCTGTATATTTCACTGTGATGGGGCTCAGATCGTAGCGAAACCAGATAGCGGGGATAATGCGGCCAGTGTGACTGTAGGCAACGTACTCCTGGAAAAAGAGAGTGGGGAGAGAGGAAGGCAGAAAGCATGAGCAAGTTTATTTCAAAGAAGTTGATCTCAGAACTGACTCCCTTTCCCACTGGGCTACTCCTCATTCCTATTCAGGAAAGTTGCAAGATAGTAATTACTCATGACAATTGCACTCAGGAAAGTAACTTGTTCATTTCTGAATGACTATACTCAACAATACTGACAGCCTGATGATGTGGCATAGAACAAAAAATGCCACTCAGTATGATCCTAATCCAAAGCCCACTCAAGTAAATGGGGGGGGGGGGAGACAATTTTGGATCAGCTCCAGGTAGATACATGGATTTTCCAAGTTGTTTTAGAGAGAGTTCTAGCACTATTAAAATTAAACTGCAGCTAACCCACTAGTAAGTTAAGCAATATAAAGGGAATTTGATGTACGCCAGCTTGTTGGCCTGCCCCATGCATTCAGAACAACAAAGCATTTCCTGTGTCTGTCCACATTGGGATACAAAGACTTTTTAAATGCTTTTTGCTTGCCCAGTGCAACTGGGACATAGATGTGTTTAAACCATGTTAAGAAACGTGTTCTAGGCAAAGAGGGGACCTAATGTAGCAGAGAGTTTGCAAACACCATTTTAAATCTGTTCAGCATAGACACTCAGCCTGTGGACAGGGCCCTTTAATCCACTTCCTATATAGCAGCTATTTCTGAAGTATCAGCCAAAGGGCAGCTCTCTAGCAAAAGTCAGATCATTCACCATTATGGAGAAATCAGCACTGTGAAAGGGATTTCTAAAACCTGCTTCAAAAATACATCTTAGTTCTATCGGGTCTCACCAAGAAAACATTTAGATGGTTTGCTGTATAATATTTTAACTGTGCCCTCAACACGAAGATAAATACCAGCCACTGATATGAGCAAACAGACAAACAAGTCGAGGAAGAGAGTTGGCTTTGGGATATTTGAGAAATACCTGAGCATGCCTTGCACATTCTGGCTCTTATCCCAGCAGATGCCCTTTCCCTATCCCTGTGACATATGCGCCACTTTTGACTGATAGACACAACTCTTCAGGAATCAGAGAGGTAGCCGTGTTAGTCTGGAAGTCCAGAAGTAACAAAAAGAGTCCTGTGGCACCTTAAAGATTAAAGTATTGAAGCATAAGCTTCATGGGCTAATACCCACTTCGTCGGATGCACACGCATGTATCCGACGAAGTGGGTATCAGCCGACGAAAGCTTATGCTTCAATACTTTAGTTAGTCTTTAAGGTGCCACAGGACTCTGTCACTTTGACTCTTCAGGAGGTAGGGACAACAACCACCCTAGAGAGGGGTGTCCACAAGTACAACACAAACAGGATGATCTGTTCTCAGCAACGGGAGAGGGGACCAACTGAGCAGCACCATCGTGCTCCATCAACCCCACAGCAATTTTTCCTCCCATTTGAAGTCTCTTCCAGAGGAGGTGAACTGAGCTTCAATGGACAGAACAGGAGGGGACCGATCCCAGAATATTTTAAGGGCTTCTAGCAGAGCTAATTGGTTGATGCCAAAACTGTAGTGGTGGCTTTGGGTGGAGAAGAGAGAGAAAATCTAGGAGATAACGTGGGAGAGGAGACAGACAGTCCACACACATCTCCATCATGGTAGAGAACCATCTCAGGCGAGGGCATCTATGCCAGACTATTCCAAAGACTTCCTTCCAATTCCTGCTTCCCTCTTATCAGCATGGGAGTCGAGAGCAGAGACCGTAATCAGAGACCTTTTTAAAATCCACAGAAAATGCAGACGCAGCTCCATTTGCCTGCACTCTGATTATGAAGAGAACAGTTTTGACAGACCGAACCTCATTTTTCCCTTCCTTACCACAGCCCTCAGCAACACAGTCCTGATGATTCAGTCTTGGCTGAGGGCCCCAATTGCAATCCTGCTCACAGAAGTATCAAGATCAACAGCTCAGGCTGTATGTTTTCCTAATTAATTTCAGAACTTGTGTTGCAAGAAAGTCTTATCAGAAGAGCGGTTGTAACATTAAACAGAAAGAATACATTCTATCCAGGGAGAGAAAGCCATCCAAACCCTCAGGACACTCTGTACAGCACAACCAGAAAGCACAGGAGACTATCGCTAGTCTTGGCACGGCTCATGAGAGCATAATAAATGAGTGCATATTTTAGCAGAATGGCAGCCTCAGAACCCTCAAGTAGAACGGACACAATAAATCTGCATGAGGAAGTAAGAGCCACTTGATGCTCCACTGGGCCAACGCAATCAAGAGATGTCCTGCACAAACATCCACAGACAAAGAGCAGCAACCCTTCCCATCTTCGAGTGACTCCCAAAGGGCAGTACTCCCCTCAACAATACATTACATTTGCTCTGTGTGTTAAAATAATTGTTAATTTTTCAGAGTCTAAAGGCTCTTTAAAAGGAAAATAATTAGCCCCCAACCAATTCAGTCATGGAAATGGCCTACCAGGTTCCCACACTGTAAAAACAGGAGAGTACCAGGCAATAAATCTCTCTGAAACCCCTTCAGCAAGAGAATAATGATCTAGAACAGGGATCAGCAACCTTTGGCATGCAACCGCCAGGGTAAGCCCCCTGGCAGGCCGGACCGGTTTGTTTACCTGCCACGTCCACAGGTTTGGGCGATCACAGCTCCCACTGGCCGCGGTTCGCCACTTCAGGCCAATGGGGGCTGAGGGAAGAGGCTGACAGCACATCCCTCGGCGTGCGCCACTCCCTGCAGCCCCCATTGACCTGGAGCCACAAACCATGACCAATGGCAGCTGCGATCGGCCAAACCTGTGGATGCGGCAGGTAAACAAACTGGCCCGGCCTGCCAGGGGGCTTACCCTGGCAGGCCGCTTGCCAAAGGTTGCCAATCCCTGATCTAGAATTACTTGAGGCTATGTTTAAGATTAGCAGCCATGTTAGTCTGTATCTGTAAATAAAACGAGGAAGACTTTGTAGCACCTTAGAGACTAACCACCACACAACAAAACCACTAACCCAGGTACCTATCCTTGTAACAAAGACCGATGCCAACTATGTCCTCATGTCCATTCAACTGACACCATCATAGGACCTAATCACATCAGCCACACCATCAGAGGCTCATTCACCTGCACAATCGACCAATGTGATATATGCCATCATGTGCCAGCAATGCCCCTCTGCTACGTACATTGGCCAAACCGGCCAGTCTCTACGCAAAAGAATAAATCTGACATCAGGAATCATAACATTCAAAAACCAGTAGAATACTACAGTCTTCCTGGCCATTCCATCAAAGACTCGATGGTGTCCGTTTTGAAACAGAAAAACTTCCAAAACAGACTCCAACAAGAAACTGAGGAACTGGAATTAATTTTCAAATTGGACACAATAAACTAAGTGCTTAACAGAACTTGCAAATGGTTCTCTCATTACACTAATTGATTGCATTTCCCTTGTTAATTTACCTTCAATAGGGGTTAAATCCTGCCTGACAAAAATCCATTTCAAAAGGTATTTTTTTTCTCCTAGTGATAATGGCCCATCTAAATTTAACAGCCTCTTAGAATTAGTATGCTAACGTACAACTTTTTTCTTTCTTTCTTTCTTTCTGTGTGTATAAATGCATCTTACTTCTGTTCCATTCTATGCATCCGATGAAGTGAGCTATAGCCCACGAAAAATTATGCTGAAATAAACTGGTTAGTCTCCAAGGTGCTACAAAGTCTTCCTCGTTTTATTCAGGCTATGAAGGTTCTTCGGTACAATATACAGGGACTTGAGTCAGTTAAGCTCACATAAGAGAGAGCCAGCTGCAAGGCAACAATTCTCCAGAGAGAATAATTAACACCAGGCACTGAGAAAAATTCTCATGCTACTATAATGTAGCTGCTGCTGCTAAGTATCGAAGAGGTGACTGCAAGAGTCCTCGTTCTAAAGCAATTCAGTTCCTCACTCTTCCAGCAGAGGCTACTGCATGCCTACCAAACACAAATGCTTTATAGCAGAGCGTAATACCCATTGCATGGATTGAGCTTGGTAAGTAAAGAGCTTCCTATGAATTCATTGGGTTTTTCTTCCCCAATGGCCACCCTATGTAACAGTCACCTCCAGCCTTACCTTGTTTGCTACAGTATACTGGTATGAGTACCGCTGTTTGCCGCTCATATCTTCATACACGGTGGGGACTATCTTCAATATATAATCGTGAGATGCAAGAGCTATGAGTCAGAAAGGAAAAGGATAGATTAGCCAGTGAAAAAGCCCATGCCCTCAGAAGGAGGGTGGGAGGTCATGACAGCTATTAGTAAAGGATAGGGGTGATTTTGGTGGTAGCAGTAGCAAGTGGCTGGGGGTTAGAAGAGCAGTGTACAGATGCAAAATACCATAAGCCCCCTGCTCAGACTTGCTACAATCCATTTGGTGCCCGGCTAATCCCTCTTGTAGCAGGTGAATATAATCAAGCTGCAGAGAATGCTACCTACTTACAAAATCCAGGGTGGGGAAGATAGCAAAGGACCCTGTGGATTATGCCTTCCCTAGGGCCAGGGTTGGGAATGGAAATCCCATTCACTGATGCCTGGGTCCCTTTGGTTGCTTATCTGGACCCCTAATCAGTGTTGCATTAATATCTGTTTTTTATTTTGCCTTTGCCCACCCTCAGCGGGCTGGCTAAGCCCGAAATCACTGACAATACATACGGTTTGAGCTGAGCTTGTCTGCTCCCCCCAGGGCATTGAATGCTCCATGAATGTTCTGGACCTGGAGAGCGAAAAGACACATACAGTGGTTATACGCTATACTTGGTGCTTTCAGCTTTTGCTTCCCCACCTTTGAAGGTTCCAGTTTGACTCCGTCTTCCCAAACGCAAAGCCTCAACCCAAATGAGAAAAAGGCACAAATTATTCTCAGTGACCATTATCACAAGAGTTGGCTCCAATTGATGAGGTTGTAAGATTAACCTCCAAAGATCTAACATTACTGACCACTCTAAATTGCTCCAGCCAAGGGCGCATTCCCAGATTGGTGGGGAAACACAAGTCAGTCTGAACCTTTGAAGTGAGTCTCCATGGCAAACTATGACATCATTGCACACCAGTCTGCTTTGGTGAGTGATGTCATCAACCCATATTTAGGATCAATCTCCCAGCTGGAGAATAAAAGCTTGCACTAGCAAGCTCTCATCATTCTATAACATGCAAATAAAATGTAGAGACGATAGCTCTAAATTCACACTTTAAAGATTCAAATCCAGGGCAGAACTTGGAGCTGCCTGCTTTCTACAGCTCTCACTCAGACGCATCCCTAGAACACACACTATGTCTTGGAAGAGGAGAAGGAGACATGCCAACTCTCCATTCCTAACAGCTGGTTCCAGGCATGCAAGCCTTACGCATTCCCAACCCCTCACCACAGATCAATCGGATTCCCCCACTCCTCTAAGATAGAGGCTAATAGAATTAGTTGAAAACAACAAGGGCTAACATCCACCAACAGAATGATTGATCTGGGAAATTTCTGGGATGGTGAAAGCTACACAGAGGTGCTGCAACTGTAGTCAGGGGGTTGCAGTGGTAACACATGCCACATTAAGATATACACAAGGAGAAGAGATATCCACTGCACAAATCTGCATTGCCCACTATCCTTCCAACAGCTGTAAGCACCTTACTGCACTGGACACATCCACCTGATCCTACGGCATGTTTCCCAGATCACTATTCCACAGCAAGGTGGTTTGGGAAAGAAACACACTAACAAGGTCCATTATCAATATCCTAGGAAAGAAAATTCTAGCAAGACAAATTCCTTGTTTCTCATCAAACTGAACTGATGGAACTGATAACATGCAGGTGACAAATATAACTGGAAGCACAAATGGCTTTTCTATCATGCCTTCCAGACTGCTATCTCAAAAGGCTTGCACAGTGCTGAGTTGGATAGTACAGTGTAATATAACTAGGCAGGCAGACACCATTCTGTGCTATAGCTCATACATCCTGGGGCATCAGTTCATCTAGAAAGGGGGAATATTTGCCTTGGCAACAGGGTTAACTCCAGCTCTTCTTGATACATGCAATAGGAGTCAAACTTCTACTAGGAAAGCCCTTTGAGACAGGAAGAAGGGACATCACTTCAAGGTCTCATCTGAAAGATGGCACCTGTTATGACACAGCAGCTCTTCCAACCACTCCTTCAGCATCAACATCCAGTACAAGTCCTGGCAGGGAACATGAAGCCTCAAGGCTCAGCTCAGAGGGTAGAGCATGTTAACAGCTGAATAGTTATTCCTGGCAGAATCAGGTAGAAGACAACTCTGAATACCTCCCTTCTCCCAAAAGAGCCACACACTGAAGTGACTACACAAAGGAATGAATGGTCAAGCAGAACTGTCCTCATACTAGGGGATACTTTGGGGGCAGCTCAGGACAGGAGTCTGCCCAATAACACTGATCTCTACATAATCTAAAGAGGAAGCAGTATACTCAGTGGGGGAGTATACATGCTTGATTTACATGAGCTGCTGGCTGCACAAGCGACCAACCAGTGGAATCAAGCCCCACCACTGCAACATGCCAGCAGAATGCCTGGTGGTTTTCAATGTCATAATACCTTAAAGAGGTGGAAAAGCAAGGCAGCTGGAAGTGTGATTAGCAGGCATAGGAGCATGGATGTGTGTATGGAATGCTGGCTTAGCTCAGCAAATTTACAAGCAGTTGTGGTACTTCAAAACTAGTTCAGAAGAGATGAGCTCAGGTAAACATCTATTTCAGAGGACTGTGTGCGTTACATAACTCCATGAACCAGCCAACCCTTCCTGGAGGTACACACAAGACATTAGGGTTAAGTTTAAACTACCAGGGTAAGGCCGGGCAAGATTTATCACTCAACAGGACTCTAGGACACATTGTACATAAGAAGCTCCCCCCGCCAGTGTCCTTGATCTTCAGCTAAATACTCCTATGGTGGTGGACACAACGTCTGCAATCAGACATCTTCTGTCTGTTCCACTTCATGCTCAAAGCTTTCCAATTGCCCAGCCTTCCCACCACATTCATGCTAACACTCTCCAAAGACTGCAGGATGCCACCGTGGGAGCATTCCCGTTTCGGACACGTTTCCCATGTAGTCAGCAGCAGTCCCTATTAGCACTTACCTCTTCTAGTGGACTACCAGGTCTACTAAAGTTAAGATTTATTTTTTGTACTTTTCAAAGTGCTTTACAGACATTAAACCAACTAATCAATATGGTAATATTTCAATGCTCCCACACATGACATGTCCTAGAAGGAGCAGAATAAAATAGAGGACTACAAAGCAATGCTTTAGACTCAATAGCATTAGAAAGATTTTGGAGTAAGCAGGCTTGTGTGGAACAGGGAGTGGTGTAATGAAATGTCTGTGTTGAGGAGCCAGGATTACAGAGGGGCTCTGTTTAAGCCATGTTGGGGGGAAGTCATGGAACAGTGTGTGCACATACCTTTGTATCCCTATAAAGTCAGCTTTCTGGAAGCAAGTTACAGAGGTGCAGGGCTGTGAGCTGTCTCTATTAAGAAGTCAGGAATTATGTAATAACATACAGCACACCAGGTGAAGTCCTAGCCATAGGGAAAATACAGACATTCCCCTTATCCCTAGCTGTAGGCTAGCAGCTTTGGGCAACCACTCAGTTTGTCTTAGGAGAAGGGGGAAGTTGCTAGATATCTCTCTTTTTAATCTTTGATCTCCCTTAAAAGCAGAGCGGAAGGAAGGGCTATGGGGCTAGAAGTTGTTGCAGTACCATATGCTCTCAACCACCACTCCTGTGATATTGTAGTCCCTTGATGTACATGCCTCCACAAAGCCACTAACTGAAGCTACATGTGCAAAAACGAATATTCAAAGCAACTTGTCAACTGCTGTAGAAGGTAATCTGGAGTCAGGATTCCTAGGTTCTATTTACAGTGATGCCAGTGACGTCCCAACCTTTCTGTGCCTCCATTTCCCATTACCAGCAAGGACAGGGATACTCATCCTTTCAAAAGCACTGTGAAATCTATAGATGAAACACAGCCACAGAAGTTTAAAGTTCTCTATTGTGAATGAGAATACAGCCACATGTTGCCACCACACACAGCCCCTTCTGTAAAATGCTCCAAAATGTAATAAAAATAAGACTGGTTCCTCTGCCCCCGTAGACAGCAAGATGGTCTGGAGAGAGGACTCACCTGTAACTTATCCCCAAATGAGAGTTTGTGGATGATGTGCGTCATATCAGGATTCTGAGGCTGTGCAGTGGCACTGTGCGTTGACACGTGAAAGTTACCTGGAACCTGCAGTCGGCCAAACAAAAAACAAAACAAAAGAAACATGACTCTATATTTTATTTCCTGAGGCATTACTAGGTATTTCAACATAAAATAGGACCACAAGGATAACATCATAAACCCATCTACGCTAGCAGCAGCCAATACTTGATGTTTCAGAGAAAGTTTGAAAGCCCATAATGCACTTGGCCAGAGAGATAATGCTGCAAATAGAGGGGAGATTGGCTTACATACCAAAATACAAGAGCCACGTGCCCTTATTCAAGATTGCATAAGCTTACTAGATGTTTTCAACAAACCATACCCCAACATTTCCAGTTCCCAAGACCTAAGGTGTACCTTCCCTTCCCCCAGAAGATTCATGATTGCTGCAGGTGAAAAATAATTGTCTAAAATTTATCTCCTATACTCACACTTATACATGGACCCATTATTGTTTAGCTACCTGGAAAAGTCATGAGTACTAGTCTTATTGTAGTGTTGCTCACGTGTACTGTTCTGTTCAAAAAGATTTAGCATAAAGGGGAGCAGATATATTTAAAAAATAAATAAATAAAGAGTTAGAGGCTTCATGTACATGCAAACTGGTCAGAGTTTCAGTTTTCAACTCCGACAGGGGCCCCTTCAAGAACAGGATTATTCTGTTAACTTAGGGGAAAAGACAGTTATCCTTTCTGTGGCTGGTGTTCTTCAAGATATGTTGCTCATATCCATTCCATATTATATGTGTTTGCTCGCCACATGCACTAGTAACAGAAGTTTTTCCCTTAGCAGTATCCACAGGGATCAATTCTGGTGCCCTCTGGGGTAGCACCCGTATGGCGCAGTATAAGGGGCACCGCCAGCTCCCCGCCCACCCTCAGTTCCTTCTTGACGGAAACTCCGACAGCAAGGAAGGAGGGCGGGTTGTGGAATGGACATGAGCAACATGCCTCAAAGAACACCAGCCACAGAAAAAGTAAGTGTCTTTTCTTCCTAGAGTGCTTGCCCAGGTCCATTCCATATTAGGTGACTCCAAAGCAATACCCCTGGAGGTGGGTAGGAGTTCACGGACATGTAGATTGCAACACCACTCTGCCGAACCAAGCATCATCCCTGGCCTGCTGAGAGATGGCATAATGAGCCGTGAACGTATGGCCAGAAGACCCTCTTCGCCTTGGTGCCAGCTGCTGTGCCCCGGCGCTGACCTGTCTGGCCTGGAGAGTTCCTCCCATCGGACCCTGGGAATCTTCGGTGTTCGGTGGATCTGCATTGATTGACTGGTGATCTACGCCTCACCCTGCTTGAGCTGTACGAGGATCTAGAGCAGGACCAGGAGTCAGGTGGGCTGGTCGTTGATAGAATCTCTCCCATTCAGGGGATTCACGTCTCAGTGATGGGTGCTGTCAGGCAGGTGACTGGTGACCCCATTCCGCCGATTAGTCATAGGACCAGTGCCAAGATGTTGGAGACCCGACGGGTTAGTCTCGAAGCTCATGCCAGGAGGCATGTGCCTCCGCAGGTCTGCGCCAGGTTACTGGCAAGCTGCACCTCGAATCCTGCTGTCGGTGCCCAGGGTCTGGACACCGACAAGGGCTTCTCTGAGCCTGCCTCCCAAAGTCCAAAGCATGACAGCTCCGTGCGGGTGAGTGCTAACGGGATGTCCCCTGCGATGGGGAGTGGCACTGCTGAGGCGGGAAAACTCAGAACAGTTCCAAGGTGGATTTACCCCCGGGTTTGTGTACCGCCAGAGCCAGTGTGGGTGGCACCAACAGCCTCAGGATCTCCTGCACTGCCTGCAGGGCATTGGGCATTGACAGGACTTCTGGGGCATCTTGACCAGGAAGGGAGATCGGTGTCAGCTTGTAGACGGCACCAGCGAGGCACTCTGTACCGATGCTGCAGTGTTCGGGGCTGATTCAGACCTCTGCTCCAGTGCTAGGGTCAGCGCCAACTCTATCAGGAGTGGCCTGAGATGGATATTTGAACGTCTTACAGATGCAACACTTGTCTCTTATATGTCCTTCTTTGAGACATCTTAAACAGCTGATGTGCAGGTCGCTGATTGGCATGGGTCACTTACAATGATTGCATGATTTAAAGCCTCGGGATCGGGGCACGCCCCGTCCCTAGGCTGAGTCCCGTCTGGGACCAACTAACTAGTATTTACCCTTAGTATAATTCTAAGCTATATACAACTATTTTACAGAGAAACGTTTGTGAGACACACTGAACTAAGCGAAAGCTAGCCTAAGCAGCAGATGTTCCAGCACCGTCACTGACAGCAAGAAGGAACTCAGGGTCGGGGGAGCCTTATACCGCGCCATGCGGGCGCCACTCCAGAGGGTACCTGAGAGGGTCCCCTACTGATACTGCCAAGGGGAAAAACTTCCAGCACCTGTGCATGTGGTGAGCACACACACCTAATACGGAATGGACATGAGCAAGTACTCGAAGAACAGTAACTTCGGCATACACGGATTTCACCCAAGGGTTTCAGTTGCCATGACAATGTAAAGTAGCCGCTCTCATGTCATTTTTGATTAGATCACTCTGGAATTCAAAAGCACTTCAGAACGTGATTATCAGAACTGCACCATGAAGCCTTTCAACGGAGTCTATGCAACCGCTACTCTAGAAGGACCAGGTAAACCTTCCTTGGCAGCTCAGTGCAAAGGATTGGTGTCAGAACAAAAGGATTTTGAGTGCTGATGTGGTTGGCAACAGCTAGCAACAACTGATGCATCCTAGAACAGTAGTGGGGGGATTACCACTGGATCCATTACCTTAATGATTCCGATAGCTCTGCACTAGCAGAGACCATAGAAGGGAAGACCACATGGTGCTTAGCTTAGATCAGGGTTCTGAAACTGGGGGTCGTTATCCTCAGGGGTCATGAGGTTATTACGTGAGGGGTCATGAGCTGCCAGCCTCCATCCCCAAACCCAGCTTCACCTCCAGCATTTATATTAGCGTTAAATATATATATATATATATAAATTAAAAACACTTTTTTTTAAAGGGGGGCTCACGCAGAGGCTTGCTGTGTGAAAGGGGTCACCAATACAAAAATTTGTGAACCACTGGCTTAGATCAAAGCAAATCTAAATGGTTGTATGAACACCCGGCACCACTGGGAATGCTTGTATGTGTGTACATGATGTGTGCTACAAGCATGCTAGGGAAATGATACTGGGAATGAAGCAGCATAGTCAACATTAAGAACCACACAGACTCATCTCATGCTGCTCTCTGCGTCCCCTCCCATACACTCATACCCACCGGTTGTCTTGCCATATGCTATCATACACCTGTCAGGCTCCAATGGAGGAAACAGTTAAGCACGTGCTTAACTTTACATACACAAGCTATTCCACTGCAGTCAACAGGACTAGTCACATATACGGAGTTCAGAGAGGCTTAGTTAGCCTACGATTGTAAGATCATGCCTTCATTATGTGTGTGTACAGTGTTGAGCACAATGAGTCCGAAATCCCTGACTGTGATCTCTAGAGTCTCTAGACCCTACCATAATGCGAATTAACCCGTGCTTACACAGCATGGCTTGTCCCCTTCTAGTGGCTGGACCCAAAAGGTACCTAAGTCCATACAGCCTTTTTGCTAACAGACTGGGATCTGAGGTCCATATTTTTAGAGCCACAGCTCCTGGGTTTGACCCCTGCCTCCAAAGACCACCCCCTGGAGTGACGTGTTACCCAAATAATAAAAACAAAAAAATTAGAGTCAAACAGATCACCCTATTCCTATTTTGTGAGAGAACATACAGCAAGCTTCCTGGCTCTGACCTGTGCCAGAAAGTAGACACATTACACATACCAGACAGGAACTTCACTACCTTAGCCCTACACTTCAGAAAGCTCTCAGACTTTCACAACAAAAAAAGATGAAACTGCACTGACCCTATCTCAGCTTAGTAGTGAGTCAGTCATCAGTCTCGCTGGCAGCTCAGTGGGAGAAAGAGAAAAAAAGACTATGCTTCAAGGAACATGTAAGTTAAAATCATTTTCATGCCACAGCGTAAGCAAGAATCAGGGTGGTAGCCGTGTTAGTCTGGAATAGCAGAGTTAACAAAGTCCTGTGGCACCTTAAAGACTAACTATAAAGTTTTGAAGCATGAGCTTTCGTGGGCTAATACCCACTTCGTCGGATGCAAGCAGTAGAAGTGTTCACAAACAGGCAGTTATAGAAAAGTAGGTAAGAGCCAGGTGGGAGGTGAAAAGGTTAGTCCAATTAAGCTGAGCCAGCTTGTTATCTCCGATCAGGGAGTGTGGATTATTCGTCTAGCATTTGAATGGGGTCTGTGGACATGGAGAGATGAGAAACAATGCCTGTAATGAGCCAACCATTGTAGATCCCGGTTCAATCCCAAAGTGTGTGTGCCGAATTTGCAAATGAATTGAAGCTCTGCAGTCTCTCTTTGCAGTCTGGATCTGAAGTTCCCTTTCTGCAGAATGGTGACCTTTAAATCCGCAATAGTGTGTCCAGGCAGGTTGAAGTGTTCCCCTACAGGTTTTTGTATATTGCCATTCCTAATATCTGATTTGTGTGCATTTATCCTTTTTCGTAGGGACTGTCCAGTTTGGCCGATGTACAAGGGGCTCTGTTATTTTTAGATGTGATTTAACATGATCTGGGAGGGGGAGAAGGATTTGGCTGCCTCTGTGATACATGACAAGGCGTGAATAAAGCCGCCAGTGAGCCAAACCCTCCCAATCCCCACACCCCATTTAGTCATCTGCAGCATTACATAGCAAGAGTAACTGATTCTGGACACACCCATCCCAGAGAGGAACCTCCCTAGGCCTGTATAGTCATTCCCTCAGAGCATGCCAGACTCCATTTCTACACAGCACATAGGTGCGCGCTCATGCACACATGTGGGTGTTCATGCCACATCATCTAAACACAAAGCCATTTCTGTGAAGTTAGGAACATTCCAATCCTTCTGCAGTTCTTGGAATAGGACAGAGTTTGGATCAAAATGTGCCAAAGCTCTTTGCACAGCAGTGAGTCACGAACTAGAGGTGCTGTGATTATGGAGGGCAAACGCAACAGCCATTCTGCATTCCCCACTAGCTCATAGACAACCTCAGACACTATAGCCTGTTTTAATGAAAGGGGTTGTTGGTGACAACACAGACCTATTTTCTGCTATGCAAGAAGCGACACCTGGAATGTTGTTGTAGACAGGGGTATATGGGCACTTGATTTAATACTTCTATAGGTCTAACTGTACAGCCTCTCCCTCCTAGTACTATACTCCAGCATCAGGGAGCTGAGCTCATGTCCGATTTGAAACCACAATAGCTGCAGAGCCATTCAGATGTGGGCTTTCAAGAGCACTTTGCATATGGGTCTTACCAGCTGCTCCCAAACCACCATATACTCACAACAGGTGTCATTCACACTCACCTTATTGATGCTGAAGTGGCCCTCAAACCTACAGCCATCCCCATTATTGAGAGGTACTTTCATTGAGTTGTCAATATGACCAACTTCATGTCTTCCCATTTCATCCTGAATGTCCAGTCCAACCACTACCCAGTTGGGAGGGAGGAAAGAAAAGATAAACACAGAGAAAGTTAGGACAAGGAACAGGTGTGCATAATTCTTTGTGGGACACAAACAACTTTTTCCTAGCATTCGACAGAATCATTCAAGTAAATTCACCTATTAAAATAAACGTCATTGCTGCTCATCAGCAGTGATGGAATAATCACCAAAGAGCTTTTCAGCTTCAGAGTATTTCATGACTATTAATTTAGATATTACACCCTTGAGAGGCAGGCCTAATTCCCATTTTTCAGATCGAGAAAGTGAGGCAGAGAAGTTAGGTGATTTGCCAAAGGCCAAGTGTGGCATCTGAGTCAGACACTTGTGATTAGAATTCAAAAGGTTTCTTACTCCCAGACACAAAAGAACAGATCAGGAAAGGGGAAACCAGATTTAGTCAGATCTCACTAAGGGAGGTAGGTCACTAGTCAGAACTGAAGGAGGACAGTCATATTCCATTCCTAGGTAGGGTCACAAAAACAAAATGACCTGGCTTAGAATGTGAAGTAATATGGTATTTACAGAGACTCAGCCACAGCAGAAATCTGACCTCCCTCCCACACCTGGATTGTGTAAATGGGCACAGATTCCCTATAGAGATGACAACACACTATAGAAAAGCCTCTCTCTACAGTCATACTATTCAGAAAGGGAAGAACAATACCCTGGAAAAGGCAGAGTTTTTATCTCTCCCCTAGAAGAAAAGAGCAACAACATTTCATCAAAATACAGGGTCGGGCTTGCTCCCAGATCACACATTAAATGAACAAACTTAGAGCCGGAGTAGCCACCTCTAGAAATACAGCAAGAAATCTAGGCCTGAACGGTGACACTTACATTCACAGTGCAGGTTTGGTAAGCTGATGTTCAGATTCACTTCTATTTTACCTCCACTCTCTTTGTCCGGGTCGTCTACGTAGAGCTCATTAACTCTGCAGGGAAATGAACACAGATGGTTTCACTTTGTAACTTACACGGCTACTGTTCAGTAGGGGAATTTGCACAGGGAGGGAAAGTTGGGGTTAGTTTGTGTGACAGATGCTAAAAATGCTTAGAAATTCAGTGAGAAGAAATCCTTTCCAGAGAAGATATGAAATTACACAGCTTTAGATACTAGCAACAAAGCAATTGCAGGACAGAGGGGCTTTACCCACCCCACTTGCTCCAGTAGGAAACAAAGTAAATTCACTTGCTCAAATTAAAAGTTATATACTTCCCCCAAAAGGGGTTTCCACTAGTGCCATGAAACAAGATTACTCTTTCTAGAGGTGAAAGGCTAATTAGTGCACTAGCCCTCTGCATTATGGGGCTCCTGTCTCCCCTTAGAAAGAAGCCCATAATCTGATATATACAAAGTTGTAGCCCGGTGTCTCACCGGATATACTGGATGTAACATGTCTGAAGAACAGCTGTATGGTGACTCCAAAGCTTGTCTCTTTCGCCAACAGAAGTTAGTCCAATAAAAGATATTATTAGAGAGTCAAGGGGAGTGAGTTACTATCTTTTATTAGACCAACATTTCTTGGAGAGAGAGAGAGAAAGAGACAAGCTTCCGAGCCACTCTGAACTCCTCTGCAGGCCTTGTCTACACTACAGAGTTTTGTTGATGAAAAGCAGCTTTTGTCAACAAAACAGTGAATGCATACACACTGCGATGTGACCCTTGGTGGCAAAAGTGCTCTGTTTTGGCACCAAAATAAAACCACCAGATGAGAGACATAAGGCTCTGTGAGCAAAAATTTTTGTCAACAAAGTGCCAGTGTAGACACCACACTTGATTTTATGGATTTAATTGCCCCGTTGGGACACGCTGCAGTACAGAGCAAAGATAAAAGAGCTGAGGCAGGTGCACCATAAATTGAGATAGCAGGTTCCACAAATACATACACAGACAGTCTAATCATTTGCTTACTACAATGTAAGGCCCCAAATTTCACCATTGCTTCCTAGGAAAACCTACACGTAATGCAACATCACAGCACCAATCACAGAGATATACATTACTGGTTCTCATTTTCAAAGGCCTCGAAGCCTCCCTGATTCGAATTGTCCCGCTCTGATAGCCCTGGTATCTGGCTGCTCAAAATCAGCAGCCAAGCTGCCTGCCTCAACACTCCACCTCTGAGCAAACTTTTCACCGTTAGCCTCACAAAGATTATGGAATGTACATCATACGGCTATGACCATGGGAATATTATATTGCCATATTACCCTCACTGAAGTCTAACCTACCATAAAGGCATTGTCAGCATCCTTTTAATCTGCCAAAGGCACATTCCACAGTCATACAGCACTCAGGCTGTTGTTGAACCACTCCTTACTGCTGTCCAGCTTTCCTGCGTAAGGTTTCATGAGCCAGAACTGTAAGGGGTATGCCGGGTCTCCCAAGATCACTATGGGCATTTCAACAAATCCCCCACTGTAATCTTCTGATTTGGAAAGAAAGTCCCTGCTTGTAGCTTTCTGTACAGGGCGGTGTTCCTGAAGATGCATGCATCAAGCACTTTCCTGGACCGCCCCGTGTTGATGTCAGTGAAATGCCCACGGTGATCCACAAGCACCTACAACACCATGGAGAAGTACTTCTTCCTATTGATGTACTCCGTCACCAAGTGGTCTGGTGCCAAAATTGGAACAGGTGATTAATTGCCCTACACACTTGCATTAACACAGCCCCAACAGTCGACTTTCCCACTCCAAATTGATTCACGACTGACCAGCAGTAGTCTGGAGTTGCCAGGTTCCACACAGAGATCACCATACGCTTCTCCACCGATAGGGCAGCTCTCATTCCAGTGTCCTTGCACCACAGTGCTCGGGCAAGCTCCCCAACACAGTTCCAGGAAGGTGGCTTTCTGCATCCAAAAGTTCTGTCGCCACTGCTCATCATCCCAGACCTGTATGATGATACAATCCCACCATTCAGTGCTTGTTTCCCAAGCCCAATAGTGACAGGCCACTCTCTGCAGCTGATCCGTGAATGCCAAAAGCAGTCTGATGTTGGTCCTATCCATATCACACAGCATGTCAGGCAACTGGGAATTTTCTTCAGTTAGGAACTTCGTGATTAACTGCACTGCCATCTGCAATGTATTCACGACAGTTATCAGAGCATAAGAGAGCAGTGTGAGATCCATCCCTTCACACAGAGATGGTGGGGTGATCAGATGAAAAATGCCACCAAAGAAAGCTGGAAGCCCATGGAATGCTGGGACAGAAAACAATGCATCATGAGACATCGAACCCAGTCCCTAGCTGCACCACGATCCACTCTGCCTTCCCACAAGACCTAGGCCTTGGCTACATTTGCATGTAGCACCACAATAAAGCCACCCAGAGCGCTCTACCTCACTCCTTGTCCATGCTGGCAAGGCATGTAGAGCACTCAGACTCCCAGTCTAGAACATTCCTGGTACTCCACCTCGGTGTGAGGATTAATGTCTGATCCCTATTGGGTGAGACGCTCCAGCGCCAGTGTGAATGAGGTGTTGCATTATTGCACTCTGATTGACCTCTGGAAATGTCCCATAATCCCCTTAAGTCAAGTGGCCACTCTTGTCACTGTTGTGAAATCAGCTGCAGGAATGTGGATGTGCCTTTTCAAAGCTCCATTTCTGACATCTGGCATGCTTATCTGCTCCGAGACAAAGCAAACATTTACTGAGGAATGTTGTTTGCTTTGAGAGAGAGAGAGAGAGAGAGAGAGAGAGAGAGGGGGGGGGGGGGGGCGCAGAGGAGGGGAGTCTGAACTTACAAGACAGCATGCTGACACATTCTCAGCACCTCAAAAACCCACTCTCCCTCCCCCCACATACACATCACACACTCCCTGTTACATTCCCCCCCACACACATACACACATTTGAAAAGCATGTTGCAGCCACTCGAACGCTGGGATAGCCACCCATAATGCACTTGTCCCAATGTCACTGCAAGTGCCGCAAATGTGGCCATGCCAGTGCGCTTGCAGCTGCCAGTGTGGACAGACTGCGGCACTTTTCCAAATGCACTCTCCAAAGGCTAGTTTAACCCAAGGCGCTCTGTACCTGTAATCATGCCCTTAGGATTAGTCTCCTCACTTGTGATTAACCCTGCCTGTGCTGGAACGCTAGCTGAGCTTCTTGTTGGAGGGGAGAGGTGTTTTAGGTTTCTCCCATTTATACAATTCCTAAATTTCGACCCTTTCTTTTTGGCTGGTGTGCCCATCTCCCACCTCCCCAACTACATTTCCTTCCCCTGGTGACTCACTTGGAACTCTGCACAGCAATTCAAAACAATGGCATGAAATTGTGATGAGGAGCGTTTAGGCCAGAAAATATCAGGGGAAAGATTCCTGGCTAGTGAGATCCAATAAACTGTGGAACAGTTTTGAGTGTGGTAGTACTGTAGTATATTCTAGCACCAGGCACCTCACATGTAAGATGATAAAACACACTCAGGTTGGGAGAAGGAATACAAAAAACAATGGAACATTTAGGGTTGGCACAAATCTTGTTAGTTCCACCATTTATGCTTATTTTGAACACTTAAAATATAGAAAAAAATACAGTGCAGACACAGTTGGAAGCCCATTTGCTTGGGAGATTTAAGTCCAGATAAAGCTCTGGAGAAAATATTGTAGGGAAAATCCTGCACTGGACCAAAGAAATGGATAAAATTACCTAGGAGATCTTTTCGATCTCTGTGCTTTCCAGCCAGACCAGATAAGCACATTAGTGGATGTATCTGCCAATATGTGATATACATGATATATATAATAGTCTACTTTTGCAGATATGATTTACTATCTTCAGCAGTGAGAACACCACATTATTTTTTATCTAGTGCTCAAAAGTGTGCTAAGCCCTTTTGAGGAACAAAAAGGAAAAAGGTCCCTGGTCAGAGGAGCTAACAGATAGTACAGATGAAGAGTGCTAAAAAATAAAAGTCAAAAGTGCTTTTGCTCTGAGGGTCCATCTCTGGAGCATGAGCTTCTAGCTGGTGAATGTCATGACTTATTTATCCAGTAGGGAGTGCCAAGAGAGATGAGTTTGCCTGTGGGAACAGGTAACTACAAATTCAGCTGAGAAGATAATGATCACCAGATTAGTGAATTTAAGGGTGTTTGATTTAAACCAAAACGGTTATTGTTCAGCTTCACATTGCTACCACCTCCTCTCTGTTAACTGGCCTGACAAGCTTTTGGTAATAGTTACCTAACATATATTTCAAGGGATTAATAAAAATGACACAGAGGGAAGGGCAAGTCTGCTCATCTGTGACCTGGTTAGAAGCTTCTTGTCCGGGAGCTCCCCTTCCTGCTAGATGGTATTAAACCTTCTATGTATTTATTATTGAGAGATTATGTAGCACCAAAAATTAAGCCATCACCTGCGACACAGCTTCCAGGAGTGACCTCAGCCAAGAGAGGCATTAATCCGAACAGAAATGCTGCAGCTTTCTACACCCCATAATTACTTCCAGCAGGATCCCAGTCTACCAGTCCGTCAGTCTGTTTCATAATAGTGTCCAGCTTTCTCCCAGCTCTTCTCTGCTGTCTGAGATTTGGGCCACACCCCGTCAGGGCAGTTTGGGCAGTTTAACATTACCAATGAAAAGGTGCATCCATGCCCGAGCTAGTAATGGAATGTGTATCAGGTTCAAAAATCCATTGATCACTTCTTCAAAGAGCTGTGGTATACTCCAAGGACATCAATATTTTAATTGGGCATTTTCAGGTTATGAGCCAGCAAGAAAGTCAAACGCAACTTCATACACGATTAACCCTTAATTCTCTCCAGGGTCAATTATAATAGGATACTGGACTAGTTCACATGATACAATTTGTGCTTACATAATGCTTTTTCATTTGTGGCTCTCAAAGCTCTTTACAAAGGGAAGCAAGCAGTAGAATCGCTCCCATTATACAAATGGGATACCTGTGGCAAAGAAGTATGGCAATTTGTCCAAGGATGCAAAGTCAGTGAGAGTCAGGAACAGAATCTAGGGGCTGGTCTCCATTAGGGGGGGAAATCGACTATAGATACGCAATTTCAGCTATGTTAATAACGTAGCTGAAATCGGTGTCTCTACAGCCGACTTACCTCCCGTCCTCACGGCGGTGGCGGTCGGCAGCGCGCTCCCCCGTCGACTCCAGCTTGCGCCTTTTGGCGAGCTGGACTTCCAGAGTCAACAGGGGAGCTGCTGGCGATCGATGCTTCCCTGCCGTAGTGAGGACAAGCCCAAGGACTCCGCACACCCCATCCCATGCTCCATCCACCAGGTCATAGCTGCATGCCTAATAATGAACTATGGGCGTAGCTTGCTAGGGGAAGGCCTCAAAAAAAAAAAAAAAAAGTCACCCCCCTTCACAGAACTGGAAGTTTCACTCGCAGAAGACACGCTAGAAATGTCATGTCAAGGTCACTTCTTCTACAGACTCCCGCTGAGCCACTCCTAGGGTCTTCATGGAACTGGCAGATTTCTGTATTATGCCCCTTTATTTAAGGTACTTGCTGTCCAGCTGCCATCCCTCCCCTTAATGCCAAGAAGGGGAATGAAGAGTCTCATGGGTTTTTCCCATTATTTAAGCAGACAACACTGATGTGAAGTGGGAATTAATATGTGCTGTTTGTGACACAGTGATAAGCAGCCCTTCCTTGCTGGAGGGATAGAGACTACAGCAAAAGAAAAGGAGTCGGCCCAAGGCATTATGCCACCATGCATACAGCTACCCTTCTGGAGGGCAGGCAATGGGAATGTGAGATTCCTGCACCATGACTTGGCTCAGACAGACACAATATAATCGCCACGTTGGGCAAGGGGAGTATTGCAGATGTGGATTCTAGGTCTTTAAAGGTGGCTGAGGCTACAGTGCAGCCCTATAGGCAAAGGGGGGTTCGAGTCCCTCTCACAACCAGAGGAGCAGCAGGCAACCACTGCTGCTTCACAGCTGCATCTGGTGGCAGGGCAGGGGTTCTGTTTTTTCCATTGGCTTTTCTCATACTCCTGAGGTGTATGAAAGGGGCAAGTGAGGGCACAAAGGCAGGCAGGCAGAAGACACACCACTCCCATCCCAGGTGCTTGCAGTCACGGTTTCAGGTGAAAGAGTGAGCGAGCTTGCTTACAAACCATGACCCACTCAGAAACAAGTTGATTTGCTTCTAGAAATACTTCAGACACCTAGGAGATGTTGCTGGGCTCCTCGCTCCCTCCTGCCCTTTGCTTACAAATTTGCAGCAGAAGTGTTTGCAGGGATTCTTTGGCAAGCTTGCAGACAGTGCAAACTGCACATGCAGATAGAGGGGAAATAAACCGATTAGTCTCTAAGGTGCTACAAGTATTCCTCATTTTCTTTACGAATACAGACTAACACAGCTGCTATTCTTAAACCAGTAACAGAGCAGTTCGTTATCACTCAAGGATTTCACCCAGCTAAAACGTGAGCCACTCCCCAAATTGGAGCCCTTAGAGCTGACATTTGGGATACAACAGCTTTGTTTCTCCAACGAAATGCGAATTCTTTTCTCCAGGGTCCCTGGTCAGTAAAATGAAACACTTCAGCACTTGCAGGTGTCCAAAAGCCTATGATCCTTCAGACCCAAAAGGAGACATGTTTAATCCTTCTGAACCTCAGTCTCTGTCCAAGCCCTCATGCTCCCTTGCCTTCATTACTCACCTGGCTCTTCCTCTTTGGGACACCCCCTCGCCCCCCTTGGCTCTCACTTCACAGGAATCCAGCCTCTTCTGCTGCCTCCTTCAAAGCAAGCTGCCTTTCTTCGGATACATTGTCACTCCAGGCCCCACAGTCTCTGTTGTGGACATCCTGCTGCCAGTGTGATCCTCCTTGCATTGTTCTCTCAGGTTCAATAGATGACAGTTAGCCTTGCTGGGATTTAAACATTGTGAAGAGAGGGGTCATATCAAGAGATTTTCCATCCTTCCTAGGTGATGACTCTCGTAGGCATCTTCAGGGCAGCTTAGCTCAGTGTCTCAGACACACGGTCTGAGCCTACCGTTTGTTTAACCTTGTCCATCTGATGGGCTCCCAGCAGTACAGTCCCCTGTAAAGACTGCTCAACTATCTCCCACCCACAGACAGAGGAAGAAGAATCAATATTTATACAATATAATGTCTCATCTTCCCAATTCTTGACAAGGAATGAGAAGAGGGACAGCAAATTCTCTAATGCAAAATAAGTTGGACATATGTTATTGCTCTGTCATTTGTAGTTTCCTGCTGTGCCTGCGTTCTGGTCACTTCCTCATTTAAAAGGTCACCGTCCATCTCATTGCTAAGTCAAGAGGTGTACAAAACACGTAGTCCTACAAAGGAAGGAAATACAATTCTTAGGGAGGTGGGGAAGAGGGGAGATCCACGTTAAAGATGTCAACATCCATTTGAGTCAGCCATTGTAAATGACATAAAGGCGCAACCGTCCGTTTCCTGTTAACCCACAAACACGTAGATGAAGATAAACAACATAACAACTTCCCCACCATACAACACCTTTCATTAGAGAATCTCGAAGTGATAGGCAAACATTAAAAAGCCTCTCAACACTCCTGGGCAGTAGGAAACTAAGTATCACTATCTTCATTTTACAGGTTGCAACAGTAAGGCATAGAAAAATTGTGTGACTTGCCACGGCCAGTTAGTGATAGAATTAGGAATGCAACCCAAGAGTCTTGACTGTCTTTCTGTTTCCTCTTCTACAATAAGTCTGTTTTATCATTTCTCCAATTAGTGAAACTGCACCTATAGCTCACCTGGAATAGACGGTCACGAGTTCTAGCCTCCTTGCTCCCTTTGTACAGTTAGGGCTACATGGCAACTTACTGGGTGACAAACCAAGGTATGAATCTACACTGCATCAGCTTGCAACTTCCCACGCAGATGCTGCTACAGTGCGAAGTCTCGGCATGCAGCTGAACATGCTAGGTCTTCAAGTGGTATGTTAAGCCGTCCTCTGGGACCTTTCACCACGCTGTAGCAGTGTCCACGCAGGAATGTTCTTGTGTGGCAAGCTGGGACCCTGTAGATTCACACCCTGGTTTGTTGTGCAATAACTAGACAAGCTTTTAGTGACCAACTGTAGATATATATGAGCACTGCAAGACGCAAGTTTGTCCCATCAGACATGTGCAGGATCTTTTTTTGGGGGGTGGGGGTGGGGGACGACAGACAGACAGACAGAGAGAACACAGGTGTCCCAATGGTAAGACTCAAGTCCTGGACAGAATGACAGATTTGGTTGCTGACTACTCATACTTTTATAGGAAGGTAATTGTTTTACTGTAGGTACTTTATCCAAGTAGTTGCCTCACAGTGGGCCATGAGATTTCATTTGAGAAACAGTCACTAAAACCTAGCTAGTTATCTCAGAATTGCATAACTAACCCCATTCTCTTGCTCCTAACGCAAGTTATTTGGTCAACAATAATTGATTTGCCATATCCACACATTTGCCATATTAGTAATAGAATCAAGGCCACACTTCCACTGCGTAGCTACCAATTACTGGCCGATCAACCAGGTTCATTACTTCATTCCCTCTAATTGTGAAATACTTGGAAACATTCTTAACATCACTTCTACAGAGTATTAATTAGGTCACATGATACATGACAATTATCTCACCAGTTAGAATATTGTAATAACAACCACCACCTAGAACTAGATCTGGGTTAATTTAAAAAATGGACAGATTATTTCTATGCTCTTAATTTATGACGTAACAGTGAGATGAGCTAGGGAGGCCGTTAAAATTATGATGAGCAACTCCTGGAGGTCCTCAACCTGCAATCGATCCTGCCCAGGAAATACCAGAGGCATTCAACACTTACAGCTTTATTTTCCTAACTGTTTGAGTCATTTGCTCAGTGGGACAGGATATGTGTTTGCGACTGACAAGTTAGTAAAAGCTCAAATATGAGACACTGACCTCCTTTTCTTTATCTAATCCTTCCCTGCAGAGCCATGGAGCTCTCAATTTCTTGTGCCCTATTATTCACAAAGGCTTCAAGTCACCAGCATTCTCATCAGGAAGCTCCTTTTGAGCTAACCTCTGCTTCTCCTAGCTGGCAAGAGGTATTGCAGTTGAATAATGTAAGGAGGTGCTGCTGCTCTCTCCCACTATGGCTTACGCATGCTATTTTTGCAGGATACGCAACCTCAGCCAGGAATCAAACCTGAATCTTCCATATGGCTGCGCAGACAGCTAGCCATCAAGACCAACTAGCACCGGGGTGGGCAAACATTTTGGCCCATGGGCCACATCAGGGTGTGAAACAGTATGGAGGGCTGGGTAGGAAAAGCTGTGCCTCTCCAAACAGCCTGACCCCCGCCCCCTATCCGCCCTCTCCCACTTCCTGCCCCCTGACTGCCTCCCTCAGAACCCCTGACCCATCCAACCCCCCCACCCGCTGTTCCTTGACCGCTCCCACGACACCCCCCCACCCCTGACCGCCCCCTCCCAGGACCCCACTCTCTATCCAACCCCCCCTGCTCCCTGTCCCCTGACTGCCCCCCTGATCCCTATCCACACCTCCGCCCTCTGACGCCCCACTCCCGCCCCGGGACTCCCACATCTATCAACCCCCACCCTGTTCCCCATCCCCTGATTATCCCACCTCCGACCCATCCAATCCCCCCTGCTCCTCGTCCCCTGACTGCCCTCCAGAACCCTCTGCCCCCTTATCTAACCTCCCTGGCCCCTTACTATGCCGCTCAGAGTGGCAGGACTGGCTTATCGGAAAGCCTGAAAAGTGGGTGGGTGCAAGCTATGCTGACTGTGTGGTGGCATAGCTGCGGAGGAAGGGGGACAGCAAGCGATGGCCAGGAGCTCAAGGGCCGGGCTGGATGGTCCCATGGGCCAGTTTGCCCACCTCTGATCTAGCAGGTTTGGGCAAAGGAAAGACCACAAAATCTCCAGCATACCTAATGGTTAGTGCTCTGACTGCCATGCTAGAGTTGAAGGTGCAATTTCTTTCACTTCCAGACCAGTCTGTTGCCATACAGAGCATGCAGGCTAAATCAATGGGCAGGGTGAAAGATACTGACCTTTCAGTTGGGGGAAGAGAGTTATTGACATGATTTCTAATGGTAGTGAAAATTTAAGGAGCATATAAGAAGTTTTAGTTACAGCAACCAGAAGGCAGAGGGAGATCCAGGAATGGGGTAGTCTAACCCACACACTGAGAGGAGTAGTACACAGACTGCATTTTGCACAGGCTGTCATGTCTTGCCTACATCCATATGCACACAGCCACTCTGCAGTAGGGGGACATTAGGTAAGCACTAATACATGATCAGATATTTGCTAATAGGAGGATACCGTGCCTCTGGCTAAGGTGGCACAAGACCACAGGCTTTGGATTTCTCTCAGCCATCCATACAGTGCAGGTATTTCCATGCGACCTCACTTAGGGAAAGGTATTATTGCTTTAATGCGATTTGCTTTATTGCACAAGAGGAATAATACAATACAGTTGATGCAAGCAAAGAGTGTAAGCTCATAAGCTCATCCAATATATCTGCACTCAAAGTCAGTCATTATAAACTAGCTGCCACTATAAAATTTCAAGCAGGAAGAGAGATTTGTTTTACGAGATTTCCTTATAAAAAGACACTAGAAGCCTGTAGGGTAATGAATGTTGGTTGAAAATTAATTTGTACTTAAATAATACTTGAGCTCGTCAAAGCATTTGACAATTAGACAATCAAACCTTGCAACATCCTTGAGAGATATGTAGGTATCATTGTGTCCATTTCACAAATGGTGACACACAGAGAGGGAGGCGAGTGATATGTAACCCCACCCAAGAAATACTCAAGGACCACACAGAGCTGGCAATAGGACCCAGAAGTTCTGTGCTCCCAGGCCCATACTGCAAAACATTACACTATGCTGCCTCTAATTGTACCATTAGTCTCAGGTTTCATCCTTTCATGGATTGAGAACAGGGTAAAAGACAGGGAACAAAAGGTAGGAATAAATGGTAACTTTTCCTAATGGAGAGGGGAAACTAGTGGTGTTCCCCAAGAGTCAGTCCTATGACCAATCCTATTCAACTTATTCATAAATGATCTGGAGAAAGGGGTAAACAGTGAGGTGGCAAAGTTTACAGATGATACGAAACTCTTCAAGACAGTTAAGACCAAAGCAGACTGTGAAGAACTTCAAAAAGATCTCTCAAAAACAAAGTGATTGGGCAACCAAATGGCAAATTAAATTTAATGTGGAGAAATGTAAAGTAATGCACTTTGGATAAAATAATCCCAACTATATATACACCATAGGATGGGGGCTAATTTAGCTATAACTAATCAGGAAAGAGATCTTGGAGTCATCATGGATAGCTCTTTGAAGACGTCCACATAGTGTGCAGTGGCAGTCAAAAAAGCAAACAGGATGTTAGGAATAATTTTAAAAGGTATAGAGAATAAGAAGAGAATATCTTATTGCCCTTATATAAATCCATGGTGTGCCCACATCTTGAATACTGTGTACAGATTTGATCTTCTCATCTCAAAAAAGATATACTGGCATTGGAAAAGGTTCAGAAAAGGGCAAATAAAATGATTAGGGGTTTGGAACAGGCCCCATATGTGCGGAGATTAAAGAGGCTAGGACTTTTCAGCTTGGAAAAGAGGAGACTAAGAGGAGATATGATAGTTATATAAAATCATGAATGGTGTGGAGAAAGTGAATAAAGAAACATTATTTACTTGTTCCCATAATATAAGAACTAGGGGCCACCAAATGAAATTAATGGGCAGCAGGTTTAACACAAATAAAAGGAAGTTCTTCACACAGCACACAGTCAACCTGTGGAACACCTTGCCTGAGGAGGGTGTGAAGGCTAGGACTATAACAGGGTTTAAAAGAGAACTAGATAAATTCATGGAGGCCAAGACCATTAATGGCTATTAGCAAATGTGAACAATCAGGATAGGGGGTGGAGGATAATAGGAGCCAATATAAGAGGAAAAAAAAACCCCAAATCTGGACTGTCCCTATAAAATTGGGACATCTCATCACCCTAGCCAGGATGGGTAAGGAATGGTGTCCCTAGCCTCTGTTTGTCAGAGGGTGGAGGTGGATGGCAGGAGAGAAATCACTTGATCATTATCTGTTAGGTTCACTCCATCCGGGGCACCTGCCATTGATCACTGTCAGTGAAGTTTATATATTGAGTGGCTGTGAGGGTAGACTCTTCTGCATTAAGGCAGAGGCCCACTAAGTAGAACAGAGGTAGAACATTGCTGGTTCCTGTCTGTGCCTTGAGAAATAAGCAACCTTTTAGGTACCAATCCTCCAGGTAGGGAGAGAGAATTATTCCCATCTGGCAAAGATAGGCTATGACAGTCAGGTAAAGACCCTGGGGCAGGCTGGAGGGTATGACACAATGAAGGTTGTGGTCTCTGCATTTATTGTCTGGGTGAGGGATGCATGACATCAAGTGTCCTGAAGGTTGAAGACGACAAACCAATCTCGCAGATCCAGAGAGGGAGTTATTGCAGTAGGGTTGCCATTCTGAACTGCTGAGCATGGATGAAGGTGTTCCGAGTCCCAACGTCCACAACTGGTCTCTATCCTCCATTTTTCATAGGACCCCGGACACTGAGAATAGAACCCTGTTCCAACAAAATCCAGTGGAACAGGTTTGATCAAGTCCAGTATTAGGAGGCCTGATACTTCCTGCCCCAAGAGGTCCTCACGAGAAGGGTTCCTGAAGAGGGATGGGGAAGGATGGGAGGGCAGTAAAGAGCTGAACTGGATGGCACAACCTGTAGAAATTACCTCCAGGATTTATCTAATCTGTCTGAGGTGACACGCTCCAAGGAGGTAGAAAATGGAGAATTTGATCCCCATAAAGATGGGGGAGTGCATCACAGGATCTGGAATGGGAGACAGTTTGTGAACCTCAACCAGTAGGTCAAAACAGACATTTTGAGGGTGTTGCTGACTGGAAGGTGATGGCTACAGAAGGCACGTTCTTAGTGAATCTAGGATTCTTCCAGGGGGTCTTAGCCAGTCTCGTGGGCTGGTAGTCGTCTGGACAAGATCATTTAGCTATAGGCAATCTGTTGTATTTTCTCTTTGTTTCAGAAGTATAGCTGCCCAGGGATTGTAGCGTCACTGGGTAATCTTTGAGAGAATGAAGGGACTCATCTGTGGTGTCACTGAACAACTTTGGCCCTTAAAAGGAAATGTCCAAATCTGTATCTCCCTGGAGAGGCCAGAGGACTGCAGCCAGGAAGCTCGGAACATGACTACTGTCACAGGCATGGAACACGCAGCTGTGTCCGCAGCACTGGGCGAGGCCTGGAGAGATGCGCTGGCAACTGTCTAGCCTTCTACAATGAGGGCTGGAAATTGTTCTCTCTGATCCCGGAGCAGGTGTTCAATAAAAAGTGAGAACTTAAAATAGGGTGTGAAATCACACTTTACCATCAGAGCTTGGTAACTGACTGCTATTAACCTCAAAGAGTCCGAGGAATAGCTCTTGCAGCTCAGAAGATGTAGACATTTTGGCTCTTTGCGTGAGGGTGTCAATGAACCGATGCTGCATGTTTTGTTTGTCGATGGCCTCAACAACTAGAGAGTCGGGTGGGAGAAAAAGTACTCCGAGCCTCTGGGCAGAATATAATATTTTGTCGTCCCATTTGCACATAGGCAGGAGTTTACTGGGCTAGGGGTCTCACTGTGGAGGGGCATAAAGGAAGGAACCCACAGTTGTCCGTGCCTGGGTCTCTGAATGTATTTCCTGCTGGGAATTTCCTCCTCATGGTGAACCTCAAAGAAGGGAGGCCGGAAAGTAGAACTTTGTATAGACGCCTCAGAGTCAGAGGAGTGTCACCCCCACATCCATCTGAGGGGCAAGTGGGCACCAATACAAGTGGTGGAGTCAGTGCTGGGTCCCGGGGATGGACCTGAACTTTGATTGGTATTGAGGTTTCACGGGTAGTTGCATGAAGAGGTACCAGGAGGATGTGTCAGTACCAGCTCGAAAGATCTCTCAGTACCCTCAAAGAGCTTTTGTGGAGGCTGTCTCAGTACCAGAGGACATGTTGCCATTGAAGGTTGTAGAGACGGAGGATAAGTAGACTCTCTGGTAGAAAGTCTCTCATAGTACCAGTCAGTAGCAGCAATTCAGACTCTTCCAAGGTTCAAAGGTCCTCGCAGAATAGGAGGCTGGAGAGTAGTGAGGACTCTGGATAGGAAACTTCATGAGTTAGTACCTTGTGTAATACTGGAAAAGGTACCGAAGTACAATCAGTGCATGAGGACGATTTCAGCTAGGCATGGAAGTCCCCATGTTTAGGAGGGACGGAGCCTGGTGCCAATGCTAGTACTGCTTTAGGTGGCTTCTCAGTACATGGCTTCTTTAGCTGGTCCCATGGGATCAGTACTTGAAGGAATGGGAGCCTCAGCGTACCCACATCAGGACCCAAAGTCTCCTGAAACCCAGATCAAGGGTGACTTTCCCCTTCTCTTATTTCATTTTGGAGAATGGGATCCTTTTAATATTAGGGTGTGGATGATACCGTCAGACCCCCAAGGTCTTTGCTTACTATCAGAGCAGAGGCAGTTAGTGGATCCAATGTCCAGGGGAGTGACTCAGACCCCACAGGCCTCAGGGAGCACTCCATCAACAGGAGTTTCAGCCTGTGCTCCTTCAGTTTCTTAGATCTGCTCTTAAATGTTGACCAGTTCTTACATTTGAAGGGGACCTCAACCACAAAGCATAAAGACTGGTTTGATGAGAACTGCAATGAGATCAAGCAGCTACTGGAAGAAAAGCACCGCGCCCATCAAGCCTACCTTAACAATCCCAAGTCCACATCAAAGAAAGATGCGTTCAGCAATATTCGGAGATCCATACAGCAAACACTCCGTCAGATGCAAGACACTTGGCTTAGTAGAAAAGCTGATGAGATTCAAGACTATGCTGACAGGCATGACATGAAGAATTTCTATGATGCCCTGAAAGAAGTGTATGGACCTACATCCTCAGGATCGTGCCCTCTCCTTAGCGCGGACGGAAACACTTTGATTACTGATAAGGATAAGATTCTTGTAAGGTGGGCTGAACACTTCAACAGCGTTCTGAACCGTCCCTCATCCATCAATGATGAAGCCATTGATCGTCTACCGCAAGTGCCCATTAACGAGGCACTGGATGACCCGCCTACTTTATTAGAGACGCAGATAGCAATCCATCTCCTCTCCAGTGGCAAAGCTCCTGGCTCAGACTCCATTCCAGCTGAGATTTATAAGGAAGGCAGCACTGCCTTGACTGAAAGGCTCCATCAACTGTTCCTACTTATGTGGCAACAGGAGACGATCCCACAGGAGTTCAAAGATGCTTTCATCGTACACCTGTACAAGAGGAAAGGGAACCGGCAGCTCTGTGATAACCACAGAGGTATATCTCTACTCTCCATCGCAGGCAAGATACTCGCCAGGATCCTGCTGAACTGTCTAACAGCACATCTGGACCAGGGACTTCTGCCAGAAAGTCAGTGCGGATTTCAGAAAAAGCGTGGGACCATTGACATGGTGTTTGCTGCGAGACAACTGCAAGAGAAGTGTCAGGAGCAGAGGTCCGACCTGTTCTCCACCTATGTCGACCTGACCAAGGCTTTCGATACTGTTTGTAGAGAGGGCCTGTGGAAGATCATGGCCAAGTATGGATGCCCAAAGAAGTTCATCTCTATGGTCCAACAGTTTCATGAAGGCATAAAGGCACGAGTCCAGGACAACGGCGAGTCATCTGCACCGTTTCCTGTTACAAACGGTGTGAAGCAGGGTTGTGTCCTGGCACCTACACTCTTCAGCATTATATTCTCCGCTATGTTGACCGATGCTTTCAGAGACGGAGACGTTGGAATTGGCATCGGGTACCGCACTGATGGTAAGCTGTTCAACCTAAGGAAGCTTCAGGCGAAAACCAAGGTCATGACAGACATTATTCGAGACTTTCTGTTTGCTGATGACTGTGCTCTCAACGCTGGCTCAGAAGCTGATATGCAACGCAGCGTAGACAAGTTTTCCAACGCCTGCGCAAACTTCGGTCTAATCATCAGTATAAAGAAGACTGAAGTTTTGCATCAGACGGCCCCAAGGAAGCCCTATGTTGAGCCCAATATCACTATTAACGGCCAGAGACTCAATGCAGTGAACAGATTTACATACCTTGGCAGCACACTGTCCCAAAATGCCACCATAGATGATGAGGTGAATATCAGGCTTGCTAGAGCCAGTGCAACTTTTGGTAGATTAAACACCAACGTCTGGAATAGAAGAGGCATCACCACCCAGACCAAGCTGAAAGTATACAGGGCGGTTGTTGTTCCCACACTGCTCTACGCCAGTGAAACCTGGACTGTGTATCAGCGCCATGCCAAGAAGCTGAACCACTTCCACACAACAAGCCTCAGGAAAATCCTCACCATCAAGTGGCAGGACAAGATCGTAGACTCTGAAGTACTCGCCCAAGCAAACCTGCCCAGCATCTTTACCATCTTGATGCAGTCGCTGCTACGCTGGGCAGGGCATGTAGTCCGTATGTCAGACCATCGGCTACCAAAGCGACTTTTTTATGGCGAGTTGCAACAAGGACAGCGGTCTCATGGGGGTCAGAAGAAGCGCTTCAAAGACACTCTCAAAGTCGCCCTCAAAGTGTTTGACATCAATCCTGACTCTTGGGAACAGAGCGCAATGAATCGGACTACATGGCGCTCTTCCGTTTATAAAGGTGCCGAATCATGTGAGGCCAAAAGGACGGCTGCAGCAGAACAAAAGAGGCAAGCCAGAGAAGCCCGTGCCAGAAACCCTGCTGGAGAGGTCCTCCTCATCTCCTGTCCTATCTGTCATCGGACCTTTCGTGCAAGGATTGGCCTCATCAGCCATCTACGCACAGACAGACAAAATCAGCCCCAGCAATTTACGGATGACTGAGTGGTCCTCGTCGAATCGACGGACGAACCACCACCAGATCTGCTCTTAAATGTTGACCAGTTCTTACATTTGAAGGGGACACAAGTCTCTTCCCAGGTAATGGAGGCAGCTTGAATGTCCATGGCAGGGCTGCAAGGTTTGAAGCCAAGGATCTTAGCCATAACCCATACTCAAGGCAGCAGATCGAGGCCTGAGGAAAAAAACAAACCAACCAGAGGCCCAGATTGGGCAAAGAAAGAAGGGAAGGGGGAACCCCCACAAAAAAGTACAAACTGTGCTAAATGACAGAAAAAAATCATTAAAATAATTAAAGGAAATGAAAATATTAGAGAACAAGGAAAAATAAGTAAGAAGCGTAGCAAGTCACATGGCTAGCTAATTAACACAGCGCCACTCCACCTCAAGAAACAGGTGGTTGATAAGGTGCTAGAGTGGCGGTGGGTCTTCCCCTCCCTATATGCCCTCATTCCGGAGCACAAGGGTGTCTAGGGTGCAGGCATGGACCAATGGACACTGCTGACAAAAATCTTTGACCAAGAGTACCTGGGTCCATCCACAGCACCCATCGGGACACTAAAGAAGAATCACTTGAAAAAACAAACAAACCCTATAAAACAAATTTTCAATAGTTTTTACTTACATTTCAGTGGCTATGAATCCGGTGAGCTCAGACAGTAAGAGAAACAGTATGAAGAGACAGCAGCAGACAGAAACTGGAAGAGATAGGTGTTGGGGGAAGGTTAGTTTAAAAAACTTTCTAGGGTTACCATATTTGAACTTTCAAAAACAGAGGACACTCCTTGGGGGGTAGCCCTGCCCCTTATCCACTCCCTCCCACTTCCCGCACCCAGACTGTCCCCCAAAGAACCCCAACCCATCCAACCCCTCCTGCTCCTTGTCCCCTGATTGCCCCCTCCCAGGACTCCTGCCCCTAACCACCCCCTGGGACCCTACCCCCTATCTGTCCCCTGACTGTCCTGACCCCTATCCACACTCCTGACAGGCCCCTGCCAGAGCCCCGACCCATCTAACCCCTCGCTGTCCCTGACTGTCCCCCCCAGAACCTCCTCCCCATTCAACCCCCTCCTGTTTGCTGTCTCTTGACTGCCCCCCCAGAATCCCACGCCCCTTCTCCAACCCTCCGGCCTCCTTACTGTGCCACACAAGACAGTGTGTCTTGCTCCGCGTGGAGCCAAACACGCTGCCATACTTCCCCACGGAGCGCACAGCCCTGCCCCCCCAAATTGCTGCTGACGCGGCACACTGAGGCTGCAGGAGAGGGAGGGAACAGGGGAGGGACTCTGGCTGCTGGAGGCCCACCGGATGTGAGCAGCTCAATCCAGCCCAGCCGCCCTGTCAGCCACGCTGCGCTCTGCATTGGGAGGGAAATCCCGGACCTTTTTAGATTTTTACAAATTCCTCACAGACGGCGATTTAAAAACCAAAACGCACAACATGTCTGGGACAATCCGGACGTATGGTAACCCTAACTTTCACAAGATTTTGATTTAGTTTCATACACACACTGGTTTGCCACTGGTTCCCCCACCCCCATTACTCTGCCTCCTAGGCATAGCTGGGAGCTACCACTATATTCAGGGGCAGCAATTCATCAGAATATGATGGCATCAGTAGGAAACATAGTCTGGAATCGCAGCTCTGAATCAGAATGTAGGCTCCTGATCAATGCCTATATTCTGAGGGCAACTTCCAGCCCTAAGTGTAATATCCACCCTTCCCACCCCACCTTTGACTCCTGCTTTCTCCATCCTACAGCCTCCACTGCTGGCAGCCAACCCTCCCTCCGGAAAGACTGCTCCATTACATGCCTTCTTCAAAGCACTTGCCAATGACAATAGGGCAAGAGGATCTCCTGTGGGGGTCTGGAAGGAATCATCCTCTCCCTACACAATACACTACTTGGTAGCACTACACACTGTCAAGTCACTGTCAAAGGCAGGTTCACAGATCAGATGAGTCAATGGGTCTGAGACTGTGGGAGATGGAGATAAACAGACCAGATGAGCTGAACCCCTATACCACCCAGTACATCAGCTCTACAATGACAGAAGATTCCCAGTAATCCAGAGAACAAGAGGCCAACAGGTCTCTCAACAGGCCAGTGGTGTATATTTTCTCTCTAATCCAAGTAACCTAGCGTGCATTCAGTCCAGAAGATATCTCCTGGGGAGCCAAAAGAAGCAACCTCCCTCTGTAGCTTATGTATTACTAGCAAAAATACCCAGCGTTGCTCGGGGTATTTGTAATTGGAAACTGGGATGTAAAAAGACTACAATGTTTTTTATTAATACAAATTTTGTTCAGAAGTCTCATTTTGTCTAATTAATTTCATTCTCTTGCATTTAGATGGGGGGAGAGGGGAGAGAGCTGAGCGAGTGCGGGGGCCGTTGGAGGGGGAAGGGGGCTGAGATTTTAAAAAATTTCGATTCTTACGTGAGGGGGGAGAGAGCTGAGCAAGTGCGGGGGCTGTTGGAGGGGGGGAAGGGGGGAGAGAGCTGAGCGAGTGCAGGGGCCGTTGGGGGGGAGGGGAGGAGATTTTAAAAATTTTTGAAAAATTCTCTCTGAGGGGAGAGAGAGCTGAGTGAGTGGGGGGGCCCTTGGAGGGGGGAGAGAGCTGAGCGAGTGGGGGGGGCCCGTTGGAGAGGGGTATTATTACATCATAACTATGTCACAGAGCACAGCAGGTTTTAACCTGCTGCCCAGCTGATGTTAATGGACTTCAAAGATTTTCACCCCTAGGGGGTGTAAGAGGTGAGATTTGAAAAATTTTAGATTCTTACCCTGATTAGGACCCTAAAACCTATAACTGTATCAAATTTCAAGTCTCTAGCTTAAACGGTGTGGAAGGAGTAAGGGAACATACATACACCCATACACACATGCATACACCATTTGACTTTTATATATATAGATTAACTATTCCATACCAGGACAGTGCTCAGCACACCCTCATGTGCTAGTTACAGAGTCACTAACTCACAGTGGGGGGATGAGAGGAAAAGAGGCTCAGGAGGGTAAGAGAGACTGTAAGTGCCTGGGGAGTAGTAGGGGAGCGGAAAGGGGAGACAGTGATGTGGCAACCAAGGTTCCGGACCTGGCTGGGATTTACATTTGTATTAAACAAACATTCTCCACATTCCAGCTCCAGAGTGAATCACCACAAAGGAGTAGTTCAGGAAATGGCACGTAATCACAGAGGAACAATGAGAGCATTATGACCCCAGCTCACACTCCCTCAGACCCAGGGAGTAACACTCCTTGGAGTCAAGAATCAGAGAGGTAGCCGTGTTAGTCTGGAATAGCAGAAGTGACAAAGAGTCCTGTGGTACCTTAAAGGACTCTTTGTCACTACTCCTTGGAGTATGATCCCACCTATCAGTCCTACCAACATCCTATTGACTGAGCATTCCATGGTAATGACCACCTCACCCCAAAAACACAACCACTGAGAACAGCGGACTGAGAACCATGTAGGGTGACCCTTCTCCCTCAACTTTATTCTACTTGGTTGATACAGCCTCAATTTCATCTCCATTCCCTCAGGGGAAACATCCAGAATGGTTATTTGAGGAGGAAAGGTGCTGTAGCCACCACTGCTGTTCAAGACTGAGGCGAAGTTTGGAGGCAAGGAGAGGAAGAAGAAGATAGTTGAGACAAAACACCAAGACAGAGCCCTGATGTCTCAAATTTTTGTGCCTCATCCTTCCAATCCATCAGCCCTACAACTCTGTGGAAAGGCGAATTCCTGCCTTGCTTCCCCACTCAACAGTGTCATCTAGAGAGCTCACTCACTCTCTAGCAGACGGAAGGATTAACAGAGATGCCAAAAGCCATTAAATGGGTCATTCTTTAAACAGGAAAAAGAAAGAGGAAAGGAAAACTAAGCCTGAGAATAGTAGGAAGATGGGGAAGGGAGGAGAGACTTTAAGGGAAACCTTCACAGAAGCACAACACAGTTCCTTTCATCTCTGTGCCTTTGGCAAGGAGAAGAATTCAACATACCCCAAGAAGCCTCTGGCCTGGTGCACAACAATGGGTGTGAGGAGTAGAAACTTTTACCTAGAGCACTGAGGCAAATTCCTAGGACAAGCACTGGGAGACCTTTGTTCAGACCTAACTGAACCAGCACAAACTGGTTGGTCAGGATGCTTCGTATTTATAAGCAACCAAACAGCAGGGAGATCAGGTCAGTAATAGGGCCAAATGTCCTTAGCAGTACACACAGGAAGTCTCTCTTGCACATACTGCATACAGCACATCAGTCAGAATTTTAAACAAATAAACCCTTTGCACTGAAATCACAATGAGAGACTGCTAAGATCACCTGCTATTTACATGACTCTTTTCCCTCCACTCCCTTCACAGGCTTCCACTTCTCTTCCACATCCCACTCAAGACTCTTGTCTTCCTGTAAAGGTCCTCCACAATATTATGCCAGGCTCTTTCTCTGCTCTCATTCCCTCTTACTCGAACCCTAAGCTGCTCTCTGCAACAGTCCCTTTGTAGGTTTCTTTCATTTCCATCTTCACACCTTCTTCCATGCCATTATCTTTGGAACATTTTACTTTCCCCCTTCCAGATCCACCAAACATCTGCCCTCTCGCAATTCTTCCCTTCGAACCTTCTCCTCCACTGAAGATTTGCAGCACTACTTAACAAATAAAGGAGAGGTAAATTGTTTTGGCCTAAGTTTTTTAACATAATTGGTGAGTTTGGGTGTCCAGCCTGAGCTGCCTTGCAGGGGTCTGATTTTTAGAGGACAAGTGCTCAGCACTTTCTGAAAAATCACACTGCTGAAGTTGCACACCCAAAAATCACTAAGTCACTTCTGAAAATGTGGGCTACTATACAATTACATACACACATGCATGGTGTTTGAAAATGGAACCTTCATCTGAACACTCTGTGTACCTGAACCGGGTTGTCTAATTTATAATGGAAGCCTTTCAAGCACAGAACATAAATACCAAGCACATGGAATACTCCCATAATGAAGACTTGCACAATTTACTTCAGTCAGTTATTTAACAAGGGAATCCTTTATCTGCCTCTACATGAATGCATGACTCCCTAGGTTACACATTTATTATGCGTTGAATAGTAGTTAAAAGTCTAGAGGCAGATTAAGAAGATTGTAATAAAGCAACTATGGTTAATTCAATTGCAGGAGCACGTATACTGCAGTGTTCCCCCAGAGCTGTCAAGAACCCGTTCTCATAGAACTCCACCTATAAAACTCCAAATCTATTAAAGTTTAAAAGCATTTCTAGCATTGGAACATGCTGCTATTGGCTGACCAGAAAATTTAAGTAGAGCTGAGGGAGAAACTGTTTTCCCCTTTGTAAAAAGTTTGAGGGTGTTTTGTTTTGTTTTTTAATCCATATTCAGTCGAGATGAACAGTCAAAGTCTCAAATTTCACAAACCAAAAATGCAAAACAAAACTGGTTCGGGCCAAAATGTTAAGGTTTTGGTTATTCTTTTACTCTACTTTGCTTAATTTTAAAACAAAAATTGTTTCAAAACAGTAAACTAATTTTTCATTTAGAAAATGTCAAAACAGACATTTTGATTATTTCTAAACATTTTTTCAAAAGCTTTCAGTCAAGAAATTAGTTGAAACCAACCCTTTCCTCATGAGAAATTTGGGTTTACACAAATTGTCATTTTTCAACTAAAACACTTTGTCAAAAAATTCCTGACCAGCTCTAATCTGGAGGACAAGATTCTTGCTAAGCAACTTTTCAGCATAGCCTTCTTCAAGCTAACTCTTCTATATATATTACATGCAACAAGCACCTCCAGCTATGCACCCCAACCCCTTTTTTCCAAACCCCTTAACAAAAAAAAGATGAAATTCAAAGAAAAAGTAGATTAATGCTTAATTAATGAATGCAGACTGAGAACACAGATGCATGTCCATATTATGTCATACACCAACGGCAGGTATAGATACAAATATACAAACTGCCAGTAAGCGCGAGGAGGGGGTCAAGTCACAGTTGCCACGTGAGCCGTAACTGATGTTTCCTGATGTGTATTAAAATCCAGCCTCCACAAAGTATTGCTGTCGAATGTTACCCAGTGTGTACAACACATACATGTAAACTATGCACCCCACCGACTGCTAAATCGTGGGATTGGCAGAGCTGCTGTCTAAACTGAAGACTCCTAATATGATGTCAAGCAGCTCATGCCCATCCAGATACCAGCTGTCAGATTGCCTGGGCATGTGCTGCTGCAGCCCACATACCCAAACACGGCCAGTTTGTCACAGTGATTCTTAGGTCTGCTGAAATGACTGTTCACTAACACTACACACACTGCAACAGAGGGAGGGAGACATGGGGACTTAATGCAGTGGCATATGTACCGTCCACTGGTTTGGAGGATGGAGAGTAAAAAAAAAAAAATTAAATGAAAGATTTTAACTGCGATACAATATAAAGGCCACTGTGTACTAATAATCCCTAGAAACTATGCACTGATAAACGAGGCAGTGAGTGTTTAGGTTTTTCAAGCCCTCTTCTCACCATATCTTAGTGGACTGCTCTAATTCCTCCATCCTAATGAAGTTTATATTTATATTAATATTTGTTTTTACCTGTGGTAAGAATGATTGCATTGTGAATATCAGACACCTCTGTTGTGTGCCGTACCCATTAAATCCAAAGCTGTGCAAGTCAGATTATACACCTCTCCCCAGTATTGGGTTTCTAGCGGTTAGTGACTAGCACTGCCCTGCAGGAGTTTGGATGTGATTGTCAGCGACCTATCCCTTATTTGTGAGACAGCAGGGATAGAGTAATAAGCCTGTGCACAAATCACTGTGCACAAATCAGGGGACTGCTGTTCAATACTACATCCTACTTCTACTCTGAGATTTCTAACATGTCAAGGATCAGCTGGTTCTCTTTAAAGAAGGGAAAGGATGTGAAGGAGAAATGGAACTGTTATCTGTTTCTGGAAGGGAATATTTGAATGAATGAATGAGAGAGCTCTTTGGCTAACACTGCTAGAGCCACCAGCGCTTTGGTACTACAGACCCCAAACAAACCTGTCCACCTCTGCCCCAGCATCTGAAGTGGTGCTTTAAATGTTCCTTCCTCCCTCTTAATTGTAATCAGCAGGTCCTCATTGCACTTCACCTCAAACTTCTAGGTCACCACTATTCAGGCCAGGCAGAGCAGCCTCCAGGCAGAAGTTTTCCACTTGTGAGTAGCCTGAGACTCTGCTGAAGTAGTGACAGCCAAGCATGTGACACTGGTACTCTTCAGGAGATCTACAGCTCCGTCAGCTGTCATTGGAAACTTTCTGGGCTCTGGGTGCTGGCTTCTCTTCCAGAGGCAATGCTGGACCAGTGCCTATGCAGCCTATGCAGCAGTTACATGCTTACAATCCTGCATCTCTGAGCAAGTTGGATGCTCAGAGATGCAACCATAGTAAATTAATCTAGTTGAGTACCAGAGTAATTTCATTTATTCTAGTGCCTGGTAAAAAATCTTCATGGGGAATTAATCCCCCACCACACACACAATCCCTTAAATAAGATTATTACAACCCAAATCCCATAAAATATTTATCACAAAATCCTGCTGGCCTGACAGGCTGCAAACCGCAAACATTATACCCTAAGTAGGGCAGTTGGCTTGTCTCACTCCTGACTTTCATAAAAAGCCTACAAAACTTAGAGATGCTAGTTTTACAATCAAGAGTCACAGGCTGGGTCAGACAGGCAGCCCACTGAGAAGACGATATACAGAGATCGCCACACATAGAGGTGCCAATTGGCTTTGCATGTTGACCATCTGATTGGTGTTAGCTTTCTTGTCCCCTCTACACCAGCAGGGTGGCAGGCAGGCAGATTTGAAGCGGTTAGAGAGGAATCTTTCAAGGGAAAAGGAGGCTCAATGAACCAGGTACAGGGGGAAATGGGTAAGTTAATCATTTTAGTAAGATTCCTGGCCTCCAAAGTTTTCCATGACAAACCTACTGCACTAATCAAATGTCATAGATGGTAGACGGGCACGCTACCCCAGCCCTAAAAGTTTTTTAAAAGCTCCTTTTCGGGTAATATGGAGACAACTGAACCACAGGACAAGCTCCACATGGAATCAAGATGAGGTGTGGGACTGTCCCTCTCCAAATGGAAGGGACGTTTTGGGGCCTCAACACACTTTAAGAGTCCCCTCCTAACAACAAATCTTAGGGGCCTCCAAACTTATCAACAGGTTCATGTAGACCTTATGGGTGTGCTTGTGGAGGCGGGGGTCTATACAGCCTACTGTGCTGACACATTCTGAATAATCTTAGCAGCTGCACCATGACTACAGGAGAGCGGGATCAATGCTGGAGTAATTCAGTGTTTGGGAGAGCCAGAGACACATGGACCGTCTGAAGAGAAATGGCTCAGTGACACCAAATGTTTGGTAAAACATCTCATCCCGTCTTTGGTCAGGAGTCTCCCGGCTCACACAGCCCTTCGCTTCACATCCTTCTGATTCACTGTTACTGACTCAGTTCTATTCAGCACCCGTCGCCACAAAGGGATATGACATCACTTGTGTCAGCAATGAATACAGGGCCACTGACCCGATCTCAGAGGGTGAGTGAATGGGGCACAACTACATGATCAAAGGGAGTCAGTGTGGAACGGAACAGGAAAGCCGCATTAGGCATCTCATTACAAATCTGGCAGGATCAGCTAGATCTGTATTTACCACTCCACGCAGAGCTCTCAGTGATAATGATGGTGTGAAATTGCATTACTCAGTCAATCTGAAAAGGAGGAAGGAAGAAGAAAGGCCCAAGGCAAGAAATTTACATCAGCCAAAAACTATGCACAGATACATGGGGTGGGAAGTAGATCGTTATAAGTAGGCCCCTACCAAATTTATGGTCCATTTTGGTCAATTTCACAATCGTAGGATTTTTAAAACTGTAGATATTGAAATCTGAAATTTTATGGTGTTGAAATTTCACAGTGTTGTAACTGTAGGGATCCAGACCCAAAAGAGAGTTGGGGGCCAAGGTTATTGTAGGGGAGATTGTGCTACTGCTACTCTTACTTCTGTGCTGCTGCTGGAGGCGGCGCTGCCATCAGAACTGGGTGGCTGGAGAGCCACAGCTGCTGGCCAGGATAGTAAGGATAGCATGGTATGGTATGGCATCGCCACCCTTACTTCTGCGCTGCTGCCTTCAGAGCTGGGCCCTTGGTCGGCAGTCACCACTCTCTCTGGCCACCCATGACAAAGACTTAGACTAAATGCATACTGTGACAGATCGCCTTCTCACCCCTCTTCAAACACAGGCAGGAAACTCTTCTTAGGCTCCAACAGTGCTCTTTATTTCACAGTGCAAGGCCCCACCACCAATATACACAGCTTTATACAGTTCAGCTCTTCAGCTTACAGCTCTATTCACAGCTCTATATAGTTCAGCTCTTCAGCTTACAGCTCTACACAACTCTATATAGTTCAGCTCTGTCGGGCCTCTAGCCTCAGTTCTATTTCAGCTCTAAACACAGCTCTACAGCTTACAGCTCTGAACAGCTCTCTCACTCCACACTACCATACCACTACCACACTACCACCACCCTGGGTTTCCTGCCTGGCAGGCTTTTATCCCTCCTGGGGAGGCTGCCAGGTGCAACCCATCCAGGCTGATCCCTCTGCAGCCCAGGTGGCTAACTGTCCTTCTCTGCAGGGAGGTTTGCAGAGGGTTTTTCTCCCTCTTAAAGGTGCGGCAGGCTGGGTCAGGCCCACCCTGCCACACATCTCCCCCCTTAGCATAGCCCCATCGGGCTGGCTCGCACCCTTCAAGCCTTCGATTAGCTCTAGAAATGCCCTCATGTTTTTCCTTCTTATTTCCTTTACCACCGCTGCGTGGTCATAAGGCTTCTGCGTATTCAACCCCTGGCCAGTCTGTGCCTTGAGACTAGGGGCCACTTTCCCTGCCTCAGTTTCCCCCTGGCTCTTATTTGAGCTCGGGGCTTCCTCTTCTGGCCTTACTTCACCGGGGCCCTCAGGGGGATCTGTGTCCACTAGGTCGGGGGGGTTATCCCCGACTTCCCCCAAACAGGCTTCCCGGGGATCCTCCTGCCCTGGTCTCAATCGTTCAGGGCTAGCTAGACCCTTCGCTGGGTTATTGGGCTGAGACCCGCCCCTTCGCTCAGCCGAACCCCCCGTATGGGTTCTCACGCTCGGCCTCGGGGCAGCCCGGGGCCTTGTGCCTCCCACCGGGCCCCAGTCCCGCCCAATGATTATGGGGCACGGCAACCCCTCTGGTACCCTGACCCGCTTCCAGCGGAAATCGGCCGCTGATCTCGAGGGGGACCTGGGCCACCCAACAGGACTTCCTGTCCCCGTGGACACACTGCAGGTCCATGGTAATCCCTGGAATCAACCACTCGGGGCGGATCAACGCTCTGCGGATGAGCGTGTAGGGGGAGGCGGAATCCACCACCCCCTGATGGGACTTCCTCCCCACCTGCACCCGCAGGGTGGGTATCCCCTTCCGCGGCTTCCACCCCCAAACCTCAGTCCACCCACACCAGTCAGTGTAGCCACACTCCATGGCTGGGCAGTCCCGCTTAAGGTGTCCTGGCTTCCCGCACTGCCAACAGGTAAGCCGGGCAGTTCTCTCTGGCACCCCTCTGGGCTCCCCATCAGTCCCTTTGCGTCTAGCTGGGGGGGGGGGGGGGAAGTCCATGGGCCGACGCCCCAAGTCCCGGACCCATCGTGGTCGGTCCTCTCCCCAAGGTCCCTCTGCCTCCACATACTCCTCAGTCAGACGCACCGCAGACTCCACCGTCTCCAGCTGGTGCCTTCTGACCCAGGTACGGACAGTCTCGGGGAGGCTGAGCAGAAACTGCTCCAGGATTTCCTCCCCTGACCGGGCCTCCGGCCTCAGCCAGCGCGTGGCCCAATCCCTCACCCTCTGGCTGAACGCTCGGGGCCGCCCGAAACTTCTGCTTGTATTTCTCTGGTGATAAGCCGACCCGGTCTAAAATGGCCGCTCTCACAATTTCAAAGTCCTGGACCTCAACTGCCCCCAGGGCCATATAGGCCGCCTGGGCTTCGCCCACCAGGTACGGACCAAGCCGGAGGGCACAGGTGGTCTGCTCCCACCCGGCTGCGGTGGCCACCCTCTCAAAAGTCCCCAGGAAGGCATCGGGGTCATCCGCCGGGCTCATTTTACAGAGTCCCCAGCCCGGCAGCTGCATGCCTTCTCCTGCCCCTGGACTCACCAGCTGCTGCAGGAGTTTCGCCTGGGTGTTCGCCTGCTCCTTGATAAAGTTCTGCAGCGTCATCTGCTGCTCAGCCTGGGCCTGCTGCATGGCCAGCACGGCCTGCTGGGTCTGCTCCTGGTGCTTGGCCTGGGCCTGCTGCATGGCCAACTGCTGCCCCACGAGCCACTGTAGGGTCCCCTCCATCTCTGGGCCACCAGTTGGGTTGCTGGTGTCACGATCCCACCCCTGACACCACGTGTGACAGATCGCCTTCTCACCCCTCTTCAAACACAGGCAGGAAACCCTTCTTAGGCTCCAACAGTGCTCTTTATTTCACAGTGCAAGGCCCCACCACCAATATACACAGCGTTATACAGTTCAGCTCTTCGGCTTACAGCTCTATTCACAGCTCTATATAGTTCAGCTCTTCAGCTTACAGCTCTACACAACTCTATATAGTTCAGCTCTGTCAGGCCTCTAGCCTCAGCTCTATTTCAGCTCTAAACACAGCTCTACAGCTTACAGCTCTGAACAGCTCTTTCTCTCACTCCACACTACCATACCACCACCACACTACCACCAGCCTGGGCTTCCTGCCTGGCAGGCTTTTATCCCTCCTGGGGAGGCTGCCAGGTGCAACCCATCCAGGCTGATCCCTCTGCAGGCCAGGTGGCTAATTGGCCTTCTCTGCAGGGAGGTTTGCAGAGGGTTTTTCTCCCTCTTAAAGGGGCGGCAGGCTGGGTCAGGCCCACCCTGTCACAATACCTCAAATCAGAAAAGACAATAAAAGGACCAAAAGAATCCCACCATGGCTAAACAGCAGAGTAATGAAGGCCATTAGAAGCAAAAAAGCATCCTTTAAAATGTAAAGTCAAATCCTAGATGCACAAACTCTGGCATATAATGTAAAAGAACAATAAGATAGGCCAAGAAGGAATTTGAGAAGCAACTTGTTTAAGATACAAAATCGAGTACTACGATTTTATTTTGTTTTTAAGTACAGTGAAACCTCGATATAACGGACTAATTCGGGCGAGGGGGTGTCCGTTAAAACCGAAAGTCCGTTATTTAATAATTTTTTAAAATTATTAAATAACGGACTTTCGGGTGACAACGGACACCCCCCGCCCGAATTAGTCCGTTATATGGAGCCATGAGTCAGCCCACCCCACCCCCTCCCCCCGCCCGGCTCCCCGCTGCGGGGAGCGGGGGGGGGGGTTGACAGCTCCCGCCTGGCTTCCCGCTGCGGGGAGCCGGGCGGGAGCTCTCAACCCCCCCCACCCGTCTCCCCGCTGCGAGGAACCAGGCGGGGGGGTTGACAGCTCCCGCTCGGCTCCCCCCAGCGGGAAGCCGGGCGGGAGCTGTCAAACCCCCCCGCCCGGCTTCCCGCTGCGGGGAGCCGAGCGGGAGCTCTCAAACCCCCCGCCCGGCTTCCCGCTGCGGGGAGCCGAGCGGGAGCTCTCAAACCCCCCGCCCGGCTTCCCGCTGCGGGGAGCCGAGCGGGAGCTCTCAAACCCCCCGCCCGGCTTCCCGCTGCGGGGAGCCGGGCGGGGGGGGTTGACAGCTCCCGCCCGGCTTCCCGCTGGGGGGAGCCGAGCGGAGGCTCTCAAACGCCCCCTGCCCGGCTCCCCGCTGCGAGGAGCCGGGCGGGGGGGGTTGACAGCTCCCGCTCGGCTCCCCCCAGCGGGAAGCCCGGCGGGAGCTGTCAAACCCCCCGCCCGGCTTCCCGCTGCGGGGAGCCGGGCGGGAGCTCTCAAACCTCCCCTCCCAGCTTCCCGCTGCGGGGAGCCGAGCGGGGGCTCTCAAACGCCCCCCCCCCCCCCGGCCCGGCTCCCCGCTGCGAGGAGCCGGGCGGGGGGGTTGACAGCTCCCGCCCGGCTCCCGGCAGAGGGGAGCTGGGCGGGAGCTGTCAGCCCACCCGCCCGGCTCCCCGTTGCGGGGAGCCGGGCGGGGGGGGGGGGGGGTTTGACCGCTCCCGCAGGGGCCCCCGCTGCGGGGAGCCGGGCGGGAGCTGTCAACCCAGCCGCCTCCCTGGGGCGGGAGCCAGCAGCCCCCAATAACGGATTTCGGATGCATCGGAAATTTTGTCCGTTGCATCCGAAGTCCGTTAAATCGGGGTCCGTTAAATCGAGGGTTTACTGTATAGGAGAAACAGGTAGCCTGACAAACCAGCAGTGGGGCCACCAAACAACCAAGCTGTTAAAAGAGCACTCAAAGAAGACAAGGGCATTGCAGAGAACCAAAATGAGTTCTTTATATTGATCTTCACTGCAGAGGATGTGCAGAAAGATTCCCACATGAGCGCTGTTCTTTTTGGGCAACAAATCTGCAGTATTGTTCCATATTGTAGGGGGAAAATTGGTAGAAACTTCAGTAAAGAACAGAATTTTCAGATACATAAGTAAATATTATTTCTTGGGGAAGAGCTTTTGTAAAGGGAAATCATGCCTCATCAATCTATTAGAACTCTTTGAGGGAGTCAACAAGCATGCAGATGAGGCTCATCCAGTCGAAATATGTATCTGGATTTTCAGAAAGTCTATGACAAGGTCCCTCATCAAAGGCTCTTAAGGAAATTAAGTAGTTATAAGACAACAGGAAAGAGTTTCTCCTGGATCAGTAACTGGTTAAAAGATAGGAAAAAAGGGTAGAAATAAATTATCCGTTTTCACAATGGAGAGAGGTGTCTATACTGGAACCTGTGCTGTTCAACATATTCCTTAATGATCCAGAAAGGGGATCAATTAATTAATGACCCAGAAGCGGCAATGTCACCAGATTATACAAAATTATTTAAGATAGTTGAGTCCAAAGCTAGGTTGCCACGTGTTCCTAGCAGCAAACTGACAGTTGGCCGTAGTAACCATCTTCCATTACTCGGGGGTAGGAAGAGCAGCAGCTGGAGTCACATGGAGGAGCTGCTCTCGGCTCAACTGCTGACACCTGACAGAGAACAGTGGCTGGCTTCCACACCGAGCTCCAAGAGGTAGGTGCCATCACTGGGGATGGGCGAAGGGGAACCCCACCACCCTTCTGTCCCACTGTGCCCTGATTTCCCCAGCCCTCACCCCTTGCTACAGGAACTGATCCCTCCCTGCCCCAGCCCCTTGCTCTGCTCCAACTGAGCAGGCTCCATTTCAGCTCCTCCCAACCTGTCTCTGCAGGCAGCTGGTGAGTCCTGGGAGCATGAGGAAGGGTGGGGGTGGAGAGTCAGTGAGCGACGGAAGGAGGAGGGGGTAGAGGAATGAGCAGGGGGTGAGGCCTAAGGGGAAGACCAATTAGAAAGTTGGCAACGGTATCCAAAGCTGACTGGGAAGAGTTAAAGGGGGTCCCATAAAACTAGGTGAGTGGGCAACAAAATGCCAAATGAAATTCAACACAGATAAATGCAAAGTAATGCTCATGTAAAAAAAATAACCAAACACCACATATTAGCTGTTACCACTCAAGAAAGAAATCTTGGCATCGTCAGGGATAACACTCTGAAAACTTCCATTCGATGCACAGTAGCAATTAATCAAAAAGGCTTACAGTACTATTAGGAAAGTGACAGAAAATATCAGTATGTCACTATAATCATCCATGCTATGGCCCTTGACTACTGTGTCCAGTTCTGGTCACCCCATCTCAAGAACGATATAGTGGAATTGAAAAAGATTTAGAGAAGGGCAACAAAGATGACCAAGGCTACTGAATGGCTACCATACAAGGAAAAAGACTAAAAAGATTAGGGCGGCTCATCTTAGAAAAGAGACAACTAAGGGGGGGATTTGGTCAAAGTCTATACAATCATGAATAGTGTGGAGAATGTATTTATTTACTTTTTCCTACAATACAAAAACCAGGGGTCACCTAATGAAATTAATAGGCAGCAGGTTTAATATGACAGGAAGTAAGTACAATTTCCACATTATACACAATGATCGTGTGGAAATAATTGCCATGGGATGTTGTGAAGGCCAACAGTATAACTGTGTTTAAAAAAAAACAAACCCCTAGACAAGTTCATGGGGTATAGGCTCATCAGTGACTATTAGCCAAGGTGGTCAGCAATGCAACCCCATACTTAGGGCAGCCCTAAACCTCTGACTGCCAGAAGCGGAAGACTGGGATGTTTCACCCGACTGCCCTGTTCTGTACGTACCCCTGAGAGTTCTAGTATGGGCCACTGCCTAAGACAGGATACTGGGCTACATGGACCATTTGGTCTGAACCTGTATGGCAGTTCTTATCCTACAAGAGGCTTCCTCACCTCCTGCTCTCTATGTACTGCCTCCACAATGTCCCCAGCAGGCCTCAGAGCTTGACACCAGAACTTAGGTTTCTTCACTGATATGGGCTAGTTCAGGGGTGGGCAAACTTTTTGGCCCGAGGGCCACATTGGGTTTACAAAATTATATGGAGGGCCGGGTAGGGAAGGCCCCGCCCACAATCTGGCCCCCTCCCACTTCCCGCCCCTGAGAATCCCTGACCCATCCAACACCCCCCCACACCTTGTCCCCTGACTGCCCCTTCCACAGACCCCTAACCACCAGGACCCCACCCCCTACCCAATTCTCCTGCTCCCTGTCCCCTGATTGCCCCAATCCCTATCCACCTTCCAAACCCCTAACCACCACCCCAGAACCCCCCCCCATCCAACCCACCCTACTCCCTGACTGCCCCCTCCAAAGCCCCCCCCCCAACCACCACCCTGGAACCCCCCCATCCCCCCTCTTACCACAGCTGCTGGAGGGGGGCAGCATGCAGCCCCGGCCCCCAGAGCACTCCCCTCGCCACACGGCTCTGGGAGAGGGGCCAGCGTGCAGCTGCGGCTCCGGGGGAGGAGGACAGTGCGCAGCCCCAGCCCCAGCCCCCAGAGTGCTCCCCGCGCAGCGCGGCTCTGGGAGAGGGGCCAGCGTGCAGCTGCGGCTCCGGGGGAGGAGGACAGTGCGCAGCCCCAGCCCCCAGAGTGCTCCCCGCGCAGCGCGGCTCTGGGAGAGGGGCCAGCGTGCAGCTGCGGCTCCGGGGGAGGAGGACAGTGCGCAGCCCCAGCCCCCAGAGTGCTCCCCGCGCAGCGCGGCTCTGGGAGAGGGGCCAGCACACAGCAGTGATTCCGGGGGAGAGTTCAGCATGCAGCCGCGGCTCCTGGGAGGGGCCACCGCACAGTTCCAGCCCCCAGAGCGCTGTCGGCGTGGCTCCGGGGGAGAGGCTACCGTGCAGCCCCGGTCCCCGGAGTGCTGCCCCTGTGGCATGGCCAATGAAGGGTGGAGGGCCCGCAGCGGAGCCCGGGCTGTGCAGCTCGGGGAGAGGCAAGGGGCAGCCCCCCGCCGCGGGCCGGATGGGACAGTGTCGCGGGCCGGATGTGGCCCGCGGGCCGTAGTTTGCCCACTCCTGGGCTAGTTCCTCAAACCACCAAATAGCAAGTCCCTTTGGACAGAAAAAAGTCCAGAATTTCTGCGCTACAAAAAAACATGGCAAGGATTATAAAGTCTGTTTGGAGCAGGCACACACCCATCATGGGAGGCAGCTAGCAGCTCCCCATTTACTTCAGCCCGGGTAATAAATGATTGGTAGTTCAGAGGCTGACTTTTAACAACTTCCTTTTTGCCATTTTCTGTCCATGTGGTTCTAAATAAAAAATTGTCTTTAGGGACTGTTCAGCTCCTCTGTACAAGAGCACAGACTGGTCACAGCAAGCTGCCTCAGCTACAGAAGAGGTCTTTTTTCAGGTGTTTAATATCCCTTTAAAAATCAGACCTTTTAGAGGGAGGCCAAAAGAAAGACTAATTTTAGACTAGGGTATGCACAGGCGGTAATGAGAGCTCGTACTTACTAATAGCTCCTGTGTAGGTTGGCTGTGTAAGGTCTTTTGGCACCTTCCTGTAGATATCAAACCTGAAAGAGGAAAAGCAACAGCCATAAAACAGGTGGAAAATTTCAATATACTTATGTCCCTGCTGAGTTCAGTGATGCTCAGGATTTTTCCATTCAGGTTTCCAACAACATTTTTCATTTTTGCAGAAGTGCATTAAAAAAAAAAAAAAGCCCTTTCCTTTTGTACGCTTATGTAACCGAGCTACTTTTTGGCTCCACTTTTGCAAGCTCCCCCTTCTACATCCCTTGCCTTGCTCTCATGGGTCTCTGCATCCTAGCTAATTAGCTAGCATTGAGGGAAAATAGGTTATGGTGGACAAATTATAGACTATTGTATAATCAATGATATCAGAAAGATTATTCTTTTCCCTTTTCAAATTTTGTGTATGCAAACTATGGGTTCATGAAGGCAAGGAACCCAGTACAAACCAGACAGGCGCTCTACACACATGCTCACCCCCCAATGCTTCCCTGTCCTCACCTGCAGCACCTACTTTGGACAGGGATGGAATATCATACAAGCTGCTTGCGTCAAGGGAATGGGCAGTCATTTTTGAGGTACTGACAAGCATACCCAGGGACTAGGAGAAAAACAATACATATAAATATTTTCATTTAGGGAAATAAAGTTTTGAATCCAGATCTCCTGAGACTAAATGCCTGCACATTAACCTACTAAGCTCAGTCTTTTTCTGCTTTTCACAGCAGGATCCACTGAACAGATTTTCTAAAAGGAATATCTCCCAAGCCCCAAACCTGAATTACAGAAACACAGTGGCGTCTTTTCAATTAATCCTGCTGTAATGAACAAAGCTGTTCAGTCAATCAGCTCCTACGTACTATGAAGAAAAATGCAGAAAGGCAACCTAATAAAAATAGGTCTGTTGAGACTGAAGAGCTCCTTCCACTGGGAACCTGGGTGGGTTCAGGTTAGATCTTCCCTTGGCTGAAATCATTAAAAACAAAGAAAGGTGACATGGCAGGAGAGATTCATGGAAGAAGCTTGGAAAAAGCTCCAGGGAGCTCTGGCTTCAGTTGCCAGGAACTTAAGGAGCAACATTCATCCAGTTGACTTCAGCGGAGTTACACCAAGGTTGTATGTGCTGCGATGAGACACACGTAAATGACTGCCAGCTAATCCATAAAGCAACTTGTGTTTGTGTGTTTGGTGCGGGGGGAAAAGCTGCAAATACCGATCTCCCAGCAAGTTGGTGAGGTAAAAAAAAAACCAACCCTATATTTAGACAACAGATATAGGCAGAGAAACCAGCCAAACATTTTGCTTCCTTCCCCAAGAAAAGAAAACTACTTTAATATTAGGCCATTATTTCTATTCAGTCATGTCTTTTAATATCAGCATGGCTCAGCTTTGCTATTTTAAACTCCCATAGTTAAACTTTCACTAGCTCGATCTTGGCTATATAATTTCCAATCAACTTGTGCTCTACCATGCCCTGACGCAAAGTCTGACATCAGATTTTCCAAGACTCAATAAAAATTAATTAGTCCATTAAAAAAAAACCCCACACCCTGAAGTGCGAAGTGACTGGCTCCCCCCCCAAAATAGCCTCGGTGTTTTGTTTTGTTTTTTTAAATTCCTTAGTGGTGTATGATGTTTGATGCTTTTTCCAGCTCAGGATCCCGGGTCTCCCAAGTTCACTCAGAAGTCCTTTTCTCCAACTACAGTGAGATAGATAAGATCTCTCCGATCCCAAACTGAACACTGCAATAACCTGCATTTTCACACAGAGAAGATACAAGACTAAGATTCATTTTTCCACCCTCTCTGACATTCTAAAATTCAACAGGTAGCTCTCTTTTAAAACACTAGGTAAAGTATTTTGTTTATAGTCAACCTCGATATTTATCTAACAGTCTCAAAGCACTACACAGCACCCTGAATCATCATCATCATCCCCATTTTCCAGATGGGGGACAGCAGTACAGAGAAGTTAAATGACTTGCAAAAGGTCACACGACAAACTTGGCAGAGCCAGAAAAAGTCTTTCACTCTAGCCATTAGCTGCCTTGGCCTTGCTGTATTTTATCTACCCACTCTGGACTAGTTTAATCTACGGGCCAGCAGCACTTAACTAGCCTCCCACATAGAGGGGATCTCTTGTTGGGCACTGAGAGCTCAAGGTGGAAGACCTTCACTCTGCTGCTGCAATCTGTGCTATGCGCTCAGAGGCCACCAGCTCCCAGGTTACCTATCCAGCACCTTTCACTAGTACCAAATCTGCTATTTTGTGGGGAGGGGAGTCTTTTTGGATTCTTTCATCATTAGTCTGACTAGAACATTGATATAACAAACTCCTTAGAACACCACCTGGAGGCAGAATGGGTTAACAAAGACTAGCACCCGACTGCCACAGACCTACTAGAAGACTTTTCTATTGTTTGATTTTATTCGGGATTCAAAGTTGGGTGTGACAGAGGGAGGATAAATAGGAAAGTATAATAATAAAATTAATCTTATGGTTAAGGCCCTAGAAACGTCACGTATCCAGGTCCAATGCCTGAGGAAGCCACAAAACAAATCACTTAATCATCCGGTGTCCCAGTTACCTACCTACCTGTGAAATCCTCCCCTGGGGTGCTGGGAGACTAAACTCATTAGTGTCTGTGAGGTGCTCAGATACTGCACCAATGGGGCCAAGTACATACACAGAGGGAACTGATCCCCTTGCCAGCTTTTGCTCATACGTGATGTTTAACTACCAGAGCATGCGGTGCTGGATGCTTATAGCACTATACATTATTAGGACTCTATTCACTGCCCCTTTAAACACATTACTAATGCTTCTGAACTAAACAGCCCATTTATGGGTCTGCAGCCACCCTGAGAACATCTGGAAAGTGCTGTTTACATTCCTTCCTCAGACACCAAAGCAACAGCAGAAGCAGATGATAAAGTGACCCAGAACAGCTGATGACATCATGGTCTCACAGGAGGAGGAAAGAGCTGAACTTCCTGCTCATGGCCCATTAAACGCTCAACACTGGCGTCGTCTCACTGAAATCACAATAATGGATTGGCAAGCGAGAAAGTCAATGGATAGGGAGGCAGAGCAAGGGCTTTGGAGTGTTACTGAACAACTGGAAAATAGGAAATAGCTCTATGCTGAATGTAGTAACACCACCGCCATGTGTACACTATAAAAGGAAGCGTGGTTTTAGAGTGAGAAATGTTCACTAGTTTTAAAGTTATGACCCATCGCAGGATAAAAATAAATGCAGAATATATAAGTATTTGAATATGTGAAAAGCTGTTTTCAAAATAGGTGACTAAAACGGGAGATGGCACTAAGAGGCACCCACCTTCTACAGGCCTCTTTACACTCCCCCACACCTTCCCCCCTCTCCAAAACCAAATATTTTTAGATTTATTTATATAGGAAATCTCTAAAGAGGGAGAGAGTCAAAGTTGGTGGGACAAACCACCAATATAAAAACAGGCCTGTGACCCGTTGTGCATTTATCTGTTGGTTGTAATCACCTACTGAAAAAGAAATCTAGTCTCTCCATTTCCACGCTACCTCAGCTGCATTCCCCGTCCTCTCCCGTGTAATAAAAATCACAGCTAGAGACAGAACGGAGTCGAAACTCTGGATCGTAATATTCGTCAACTCTGCGAGCCTTTGGAGCCAGATCCAGACTTCAAGACCCAAGCCTCTCTCTAATCACAACATTTTGTACCTCTATAGTATCTGTCAAAACACCTTACAAACACTTAATACCCAAGCATGGCACAACAGACAAAGTGCACCAAGGAAATCAAGCCGTAGCCTGAGGAGCTCACAGTCTGAAGACACATTTTGTCTACACAGCATTTTGGAGCTCAAGGAAGCAAGTTGCAGAACCCAGCTCCACAAAGCATTCCTCTTATCAGATACAATCAATTCACTTTGCTCTGTACTATACTGTGCCTATGGGTATGTCTATACAGCATTTTGGAGTCCACAGGAGTGAGCCTCCCAGCCCGGCTCAACAGACTCAGGCTAGCAGGGCTCATGCTAGTGCTCTAAAAACAGCTCTGTAGACAGTGGTTTGACGTTTCAGTTCAGGCTAGAGCTTGGGCTTTAAAAGTCAGGGAGAGGGGCAGGCTTCAGAGCCTGAGCTCCAGCCCAAGCTACAACTTCAAAACAAAGTCTAAACAGCTATTTAGCCCAGCGGTGGCCTGGGCTGGGGGGCTGGATAAGGGGCAGGGGGACAGGGAGCAGTTGGATGGGGAGGAGGTTCGAGGGGAGGAGGGAGAGTCAGGGGACAGGGAGCCGGGGGGGAAGGGGTTGGGTAGGCGTGGGAGTTCCAGGGGTCTGTCAGGAGCTGGAGTGGTGGGGGTGGATAGGGGTCAGGGTCCCTGGAGGGGGTGGTCAGGGACAAGGAGCAGAGGGGCTTAGATAGGGGGTGGGGCTGCAGGGGGTGGTCGGGGACAAGAAGCAGGGAGGTTGATGGGTTGGAGGTTCTGAGGGGGCAGAAAGTGGGTGGGGGCCAGATGGGGTGGGGGTAGGCTGTTTGGGGAGGCGCAGTCTTCCCTACCCGGCCCCCTATACAATTTGCAATCCCGATGTGGCCCTTGGGCCAAAAAGTTTGCCCACCCCGATATAGGAGCTGCTCCGGTCAATGAATGCAGAAACAGTGAGGTTTGCAGATCCCCTCATTAGGCCTAGCACTGAGGCCCACCCTAAAGGAATGCACATGGGCAGAACAGAACAGCAGCCTCCCGACTGGAAAGCGCAAGCGATGCTGAGCATGCCACCCGATTCAGCCTTTCAGAGTAGTTAAGTGACTCTCGGGGTCGTTCTATTTCCACGTACTAGTGAATCATTCTGGTGAGTCACTACAGAGAGACATTAAATTCTTTAACCACCTACTCTCAGCAAGACCGCAGACAAAACTGAGGTTGGGGGAGGAGGAAGATACACATATACACTTGTTTACTGAATTTTGGGGAGTGGAAGCGGTGTTCTACTTTTTGTTTATAGCACTGCATTTTATATCCCAAAAAATTATCTCAGCAGCCAAGCAAAACCGCAACACGCACCCCCCCCTCCCCCCGCAGAATAGAATTCACACACCAGCAGATTCTACCAGTCATAACTAACGATGAAATCTGCAAAGAGATGATTCCCTTCCCCCACCATGCCACCCCATTTTATATGATTCAGATTTGACTTTAATGCTTAGAGTGGGTTGAGTTGTTTTTTCCCCCATTGTAAGTGAAGTGTAATTTTCCAAGGCAGAATTGTATATTAAAGATCAGCTTCCCCTGCCCCATCCATCTGCTTTTTGACAGACACCGGCCTCAGAGTAGCTGGTCTTGCATTAGCACAACATGTCCTGACAAAAAGAAGATGCCTAAGAAAATGTGGTCAAAGCAAAGCATTGTCTTTCTCCTATTCCCCATGCTAAGAGCAGTTGTTCATTTCATTAGGATAAATTATGTACCCGATGTCAAAGAAATAAAAAAAAAATTGATTATGCTGGGGCTGATGTACCTATGGCCGGTCAGTGAAACTGTCATAAACCAAGCCACCTGAATGCCCTGCCTATGATAAGAACATAAGAATGTGGATGGTGAAAGAATCATGGAGTCTCCACCTTCTCAGTAACCAGCTCTTGGCAACAGCACTACTTTTCAGCAAGCACTTCTCATCCAGAAAGGAATCCATCCCGGATTTAGAAGTACAGGGTTAGGTCAAGTTTAGCCTGAAATACAGGCTGCAATAAGGCAAGGTTTTTTACAAAACTTCACACCACAAAAAATGTTTATTTTGTTCTTCTTTTACTAGAAAGTTTAAACAACATACATTCCCTCACAACAACCGCAACCCAAGCACTATACCACCGTGCTAGTGCAGGAGTACCTGAAAGTAAAATAGAGACTAGTCTCTTTTAATTGGGTGAAGTGAAAGGAATGCAAATACAAAGTCAAATAATAGATTTGTAAAAAGTTTTTCCATTTTAATAAACAAAGGTGGTATTTGTAAGATTTTTAAATCAGATTATCCCTGTTAATTAGTTGAACATGAATAATCCCTAGACATCACCTAATGTTTATGTTAACTATCCTCTGGTGAAAATGCTCAGATGATTTTGGACAAGACTACCACAGGACTGACAAAAAAGTATGACTACTCATAGTTAAGCAGGTCACTAATTCCTGGTGTCTCTCTTCACTCTCAAAGCCCTCACAGAGTGAAAAATAACAATTTAGAATAATCAATTAACTTGGGATCAGTCTGTAAACACGAAAAAGGTGGCATTTGCCGAATCAATCTGTGAATTTCTTTAGCACCTAACTCTTAACTTGCTAGTATCATAGATAGTCAACATTTGCTTTCAAATAATATTTGAGCTAAACATTTTTTTGACCAAGTCGAGCTGGAAATTCAAGTAGAGTTAAATAATTCAATAAAGTCCTCAGTTAAAGTATGAAAATGGACAATACAAGCATTACAATATTCCCCAGGTTGGGATATTTCAGTATCCAATTCAGGCTGCCCCCCCATTTTCATTAGGCTACACACTGTCGTACTGACAATGCAGAACGGCACTGTAGGAGTTTGTGTTCCACCATGCAGGCTCTGGTTGGTGCTGGTAGAGAGCTACCCACTCATTTTGGGTAGGGAGCTATGTGCCTTCCGTCACAATCTCTGGTTCTGCAATATAACTAGGTTTGTCAGATTTGATGTAAATAACTAGTTGTTTTGTATAAAGTTGATATCAATAAAGATTGATTTCATCTGACACACTGGAAAAAAAAAATCTATTGGCAACAGTTGGCAAGTGCTCCTAGAGCCTGCAGAGATCCAGCATCACTTGCCCTGTGATCACAGGGAGGCATCTGCAGCCCTGGTCTCTCGCTCATCGGCTGGCTATCAATCCCCAGGAAAGCCGTTCAGCAGTGGGTGGTCTCCTCTGCAGCAGGAGGAGCATCCTCCTTCTCACAGTGCTGGCCAGGGGTCTCTGCTCAGTCAAGCCGGGACCCTCACCTTGCACCTGCAGGGATCTGGTGTCACTGACCCTGTGGCCATGCAGGGAGCCCCCTGCAGCACCACTGTGAATGTTTATTTAAAGACCAAAAAAATAAAAAATTTAAAAAAACCCAGAAAAAAATAAGGTTAAAAATAGAAATCAATAATTAAATTTATAAAAAATAAACTATGAATTCTGCCAGCCCAATATATATATGGTCTCTAGAGGAAAAACAAAAAAGATAAAACTTGGTAAGGGAAAAAGCTATTGTCAAACTTAATAGTTTGAGCTGTCCCAAAATATTTCTGGTTCAGGAACAATCTCAGTCGTCTTGCATCCTCTCTGCATAGAATAAATCATATGAGTCAAGGTTAGGTTCCAGCTCAGGGAGAGGGGATGCTGGTGGACAACAAGGAGTGGGGACATCTGCCACATACACAAAACAAGGTTTTTTAAATAAAAAGACACACGACTCTATGCTAGTCCCGCTGAGACTGCTTTCTGGGCAGAAGTGCTCAAACATCAGGTGGGAGTCATGCAGCTCACAGTAGTGAAGTGTGTAATGAGGGTGGTGGAAAACCCACTTCACAGTGACACATCTGCACTCAAGAGGGAAGCTGAAGAGTCATCGAGCCCATGCACTGCAAGGGCACTACTGTCTGTCATGACAGAACTCAGACCTCTCTAGGGCTGGTTATTGGCATTTCCTAATGGGGGGCCCCTGGGGCCTCCCCCACATCACAGAACCACACAGTATTGTCTGCACAGGATTATTTCACGCCTATGCAGTGGGATGGGGAACAAGAGCAAGAAGAGCACTGCATTTTTTGAACTCACTCACAAACATTCTCTTATCACAGGACCATTTATACAGCTAGAAAACAAGCTGCAAAACCTGGCATGCCTGCTATCGCTGAATGTCTCTAGGCCATACTATCCAGGATACAGAAAATAAAACCAGCTTAGGAAACCTGCTTTAAAAACTTTAATCCAAGTGCAATTTTGTTGCTGGCATGTAGGAGGCAAATTTGGTTAAAGCCATTTTCAGAACCTGGCTGCCCATAGGCCGTTACCCCTGGATGGAACTGTGCTATTTATACCTTTGTTCTGAAATAGTTGGCAAGCACAGCTCTGCTCCTATATAGGTTCATAATGTTGCAAAAGAGAAGGTTTCAATGAATCCAACATGCATGAAGCCGATTTTGTCTACGTGGAACACAATCAACTTGAAATCGAGTGTTAAAACTTAAAAAAAAAGTTACAAATAGTTTCAGGTGAAACAGGTATTTGCTCTTGGATCCCCAGGCCCTTTTCTGTGGCCTTAGACATTTTGGGGGGAATAGACAGACAGACACACACACAAAAATGCAACTCTGTAGCTGTGTGAAAGAGCCACACCAAGAGGGGATGTTGTTATAAAAAGGAGAAACACAATAAACCTGATAATACAATCATTTTATCAATAGTATAAGGTAAAATTTAAAAATATAAAGATTTTAATCTACTTTAGTTCTGGCAGCTTTAGTTCTTGTTTCACCTATTAATATTACATTTTCAGACAGAAATGTGCTTAAATTGACAAGTGTTCCTTTCACCTAAACTGATGGTTTTGTTTTTGCTTACAAACCAGAACGATTTTCGCTCTTCAGAAGCACTCAAGGGCATTTGAATTGGATTTTTGACAAACCTTCATACTAAGAAAGAAAATTCAGATCTATAGCTCCTTCATGGAACCAAAGATAGATGAAATGGTATACAACTATGCTAGCAGTAGTCTCTAGAACAGAACTGGGTAGCACATCCATCTCCAGTACTTACTTTTTCCTATTGCCCCTTCACCCTGTCAAATCTTTCCTGCAAACCAGAGAAGATGTGTGCGCACGTTCATGTATTCCTGTCCACCCTTGACAGTCATATTAAGGGAGAAACCTACAACACCAAGAGCCTAACTGCAAACCAAAAAGAGCTGAATCAAATAGAGTTTTCCCATTAGGGTGACCAGATGTCCCAATTTTATAGGGATGGTCCCAATATTTGTTTGTTTTTTAAATATAGGCGCCGATTACCCGCCATCCTCTGTCCCGATTTTTCACACTAGCCATCTGGTCACCCTATTTCCCACAGACCTCATATCAAGAATCTAGCAAGGCTGGATGGTAATGTTTCCTTTTTACTAAAGGTTTGAAGGATAAAAATGCATCCCTAGGCATATGCCACTGCCTGGATAACATGACAGGGAGCATGCTCATTTCTTACAGAGTGTGCACTCATTAAACATTCTGGTTAGTAATTGGGAGACGTGAGGAGGAAAAGACTAAGACAGTACTACACATTTCACCTGCCATACCTGTGCTGCATAACACTGTTACACCAACCTACACTGTTACACCACTACATTCATTTTAAAAAGGCCTCATTGTTCTTGGACATAGATTTCTAGTTGGCACAGTCAAGTCAAACAGCTTAAGTGTCCACTGTAGCATTCTGTTCAGATGGTCTGGAAAATTCTGTGACCTGGTGTTTCTCCCAGAGCAGAGGTATTCGCTGAAGAGACCAACAGTCAACAGGCTGAGAAGGAAAAGATACATAAAACTGTAGCCACGCAAAAGCAGCTCTTGACAATCTTCATCATGGAAGTGCTGCATGCAGTGACTCTGGCTTTTAACAGGCCAGAGAGCACCAACTGCTGCTCATCTGTAGTTCTCTGTGAACACTTAAACTTTGGCTTGTTTATAATTAGTTCTTAGATCACATCCTTCTAGACTACATACCTATCTGTAATTATTCCATGTAACAACTGAGTAAGGACAAAGCTCAACAACTCCTGGTGAACTTTGCCAAGAAACTCTTTCTATTCAGCTATCATGGAAGACACAAATCATCTTTAAAAATGAAGTGAAGAGGACGAATTTCGCCTCAAAACAAGAAAAAACAGAATCTTGGGGTTTGTCAGCCTCACCTCCACTCACGTACCATTCCCCCACAACTGCTGTCTCTGCTTCCTTCCCTGGGCATTTCTATTCCACTGCTGTATCATGAGCATGCCACTCAGAAAGCAGAGTTGGGTGGTGGAATCCATCAATCCAGATGTCATACACTCAGCCAGGACAGATAATCAACTCTCCCAAGATCAGTGTAGTTGTTCCTATTTTTATATTTGCCATTTCACGATACAGGAGATGCATTAGCAATTCATCGAGTCAGAAATCTGTGTAACACACAGGCATTTTTTTGAGGGAAGACTGAGCAATCCCAATTTAGAAAGCATTTTAAAGCATATTTGTTAAGGAGGATTTCTGTTCAGGTAAGGTGAGCTGAAACGATGGCCCTACAGAATCAAGTTCTCCATTTGTCTACAGAACAGGCTGCTCCTGAGAAGTTTCCTCCTCCTCCCAAGCTTCAGTGTATTTAAGATAGGGGTGGGAAAACGTTTTGGCCCGAGGGTCACATTGGGAAACAGAAATTGTATGGTTGGCCATAAATGCTCACAAATTTGGGGTTGCAGTGCAGGCTCTGGAGTGGGGTTGAGGGATGAAGAGTTTGGGGTGTAGGAGGGTGCTCTGGGCTGGGACTGAGGGGTTCAGAGGGTGGGAGGGGGATCAGGGCTGGGGCAGGGGTGCAGGAGGGGTGCAGGCTGGGGGTGCAGCTGGGGATGAGAGGTTTGGGGTGCAGGAGGGTGCTCTGGGCAGGGATCAAGGGGTTTGGAGAGCAGGAGGGGGGGGATCAGGGCTGGGACAAGGGGTTAGAGCGTGGAGAGAGGCTCGGAGCAGCACTTACTTCATGCGGCTCCCGGAAGCAGTACATGTCCCTTCTCTGGCTCCTATGTGGAGGCGTGGCCAAGTGGCTCTGTATGCTGCCCAATCTGCAGGCACCGCCCCTGCAGCTCCCATTGGAGCGTGTTGCAGCCAGAGTGGGGCCATGTTGCGGCTTCCGGGAGCCGCATGGTGCAGCCCCCCAAGCCAGCACGGGCGGAGCGGGACTGAGCTTCATGGTGCGGCCCCCGACCGGCACGCCAGAGCAGGCCAAGCCACATTGTCCAGCACCCCGGCCAGAGCGGGGCTGAACCGTGTGATGCAGCTGGTGGGCGAGCTTAAAACAGCTCTTTGCCCACCCTAGATTTAGAGAGTGGGGGAGAGGCAGAAGGACCGACTACATTTTTTGCCACCTTCTGCTTGCTTCATGGAAATCACAGTAGGCCTGAGTTTAGTACGGGGCCTTTTCCAGCCTCTGGGAGTTACAGCTCAGGATAGTCATACTGATGGCAGAGTTGGAGAGAGAGGCACGCCCCTCTTCCTAGCTCCCTATAGTATTTTTGTGGCATCCATTCTGTATCTGCTAGCTGATTTACTGAACAGCATTTGTACCCCTATGGTACATCAGCTACCTTGGCACCAAGAAAGCCATAACAGGACAGAGAAACAAAGCAAAGCCAGGAAATAAAATATTACGGGAATTGGAAACACGAAGGAGCATGACTAAAAAGCCTACCTCTAGCGCCTCAACAACTTGAAGTTCGAGGGGAGGAATGCTCACCACCATTTAAATTCAAAGAAAAAAAGACCTTCCTGAAATGTTTTACAAGGTAGTTCAGCATCAATCAGTGGGGGGCATGAGTGTACAAATGTGCACGCTTGCTTCCCCCATTTCTTCTTGGGAATCTGAAAGAGCAAATCAGATGTTCATGACATAACTCCGTGAAGGGAGAGGGCGTGGAGGACCTCATGTTCCACCATTACAGCTACCTCTTCTGCCAACACACCAAAAAATGAAACAAAGAACAAAAACAGATTAGAAATTACAGGGTGCTAGAAAAACTATGTAAAGGAAGACATGAAAGAGGAACAAGAACATACACATAAACCTTCTAGTGTTCCTAGGAGAGCAGATTTTACCACACAAAGCAAGCCACACAATACAGGGCTAGAAAAACAAGTTGAGAAGAACCACCAACTGTTCTTTCATTTCCTTGGGTCACTGCTCTGAAACAATGACTTTGGGGAAATTCATCTTTGCTTTGTCAGTTATGGTGGGTTAACAGTCCTTGAATGCTAGACAATTTGAGCAGTCCCATCAATGCCAAATGAACAACAGGGCTGCCACACACTCGATCACAGGTGGCCATTTTGAGTTTGAGTCACAGGTATTTTTAGTAAAAGTCATGGACTGGTCACAGCAGTAAATAAAAATTCACAGTCCTGGAACCTGTCCATAACTTGTACTATACCCCTAACTAAATCTTGGGAGTGCCGCAGGTGCTCGTGGGGGGTGGCAACAGGTGGCGCCATGGGTGCTGGGGGAGCAGCATTCCAGGGGGCCCAGTGGGTGTGCAGGGTGGGGGGAGGGCAATGGGTGTACAGCCTCCCCTTTTTACTTCCCTTGCAGCTTCTTACAAAAGGAGCAGAGTGTCAAGTAAAATGTTTTTAAAAGCAAATTTCTTGCCATTATTATTACTAAGAACCAATTTTTTAAAACCCACCATTTACTTTTCAACATTTAGGACGACTGTCTAAGCTGAGTGAAAAGGAAAAGGTAAAACAAATCAGAACAGTTGTGTCCAAATCGCGTTGAGATTACCATACACAAGCACAATGCAGTCCGAATCATCTCGTCTGACCTCCTGTATCATAGGCCACCATCACCCACATCACACCCTCACACTAAACCCCAACAACCAATTTAGACTAAAGTGTTACAGCCCACAGGAGAGGAAATTATTACGTGTCACAGGCAGAGAACAGGAGGGACTGAGATGCACCAATGCCCAAGGCGCTCGTAATGGAACGGAAACGGTTATGTGAACTATACCCAGATAATTCTGACAGGTGACCTGAACCCACACACAAAAAAGGAAGGTGAAAAAAACCCAGTGTCATTGGCATTCTGACCCAAGGAGGAGGGGAGAAATTCCTTCCCAACCCATGTATATGAGCCAGCCAAGCATCTGAGAGAGAGAGTATGTTTGGTGCCACCTCAGAGCCTTCACCCTCCCTGGCTAGATAAGGGGCATTGGACGTGGCCATCCATGATGCTTCAGAGGAAAAACTTTAAAAAAAAAAAAAAAAAAATCCCTCCTGAGCCCTACAAGTGGCCAGCAGAAACCCTGAAGCATGAACTTTCAGAAGCAATTAAAAGAAAAACAAAAAGACACACTTCTGAAGTTTTGTTTGGGAGGGGTGCGTGTGTTTGTTTTGTTTGATTTTTTGTCTACTATTGCTACAAGCCAAATCTACTGTCAGTGACTCAGAATAGGGAAAAGGGTTACTATTTTTTTCAGTTGTTTACTTTGGGAATTTTACAGCAGTCTGTGTAGGGTTAGGGTTACTTTTTCCCTCATGGTGGTGTTTCACATAGCGAATGGGAAAAAGAAAAGGAAAAAAGTGTGATTGTATTTAAAGGGACACACGTTCAACTTGAAATTTAACCATTTAAAAAAAGGTACTATGGCACTAACCCTGCCTGAGAAATGTGGGGTGGTTTGTTTTGTTTTATTTTTAAACAAACAAAATATTTATGGGGGGAAATGGAAAAAAAATAGGCAATTAAAACCAATCTGTTGTTATCCATGTTGTACCTATTCTGGAGATAGATCAAGGATTTCACTCTACAGAGCTGTTAAATAAGCCAGAACATATCTTTCAACAGTCCTAAATTCACTTACAAAAAGCAGAGAGGAAAAAGACAGATACCTTAACCTACTGCCTTAGTTTAAACTGTGTGCCAAAGAGAAGTTAGCTGTACAAACCACTTTTTCCATACTTTAGGAAAATAGTAATTTAAGATTTTATTTTGAGATTCTTTGTTTCCAGGAAGTTCCTCTGTCTCCTATCCAAGCTATCATCTCTGACGTATAGGGCAGAACACTTTGTACTTCTAATAGAATGCTTGATAAATACTAATTATTCTTCCTGCAATGAAGTTGGCAACTGTTACCATCTCCATTTTACAGATGAGGAAACAGACATTGTGAGGTTAAGGAACTTGCCCAACATGACACAGAAAGTCAGTAGCAGACCCAGAATAAGAACTCAGGAGTTCCTTGCTCTTATTACTTCACTTTGAGTTTGCTGTTTCCCTTTGTTTAGACAAAAGTTTCCATATTTCCCATCTAATGGAAGAGGAGAGTGTAACATGAGGAAGAGGTGGTCAGAAGAGGTGTTGGGACCTATAAAGGCAGTGTGGTCCTGTGGTTAGGATGAAGGACTGGAAGTTAGCAGATCTGATTCTATTCCATTCCCAGCACTGGCTCACTGCGTGATTTTGGTCAAGTCACTTAACCTTTGTCCTTCACTTTCTCCACCTGTAGAGTGGGGCTAATAATATTTATCTATATTTATAAAGTACTTTAAGATCTACAAAAGGAAAGCTCCATAAATGCTAAATGTCTAAGATCAAATATTTTTTTAAATATATACTTTGGAAGGTCTTTACTAGGGAAACTCAAGGAGTTTACGAAAACCCCATGATACATGCACATTAAGAGCCATGGTCTTGATTCATAGGTCATGGTATCTCAGAGTTGGAGTGGTGCCCTCAGGAGATCATCTAATCCAACCCACTGTTCACAGCAGGACCAAATCCCATTTTTGCCCCATATCCCTAAATGGCCCCCTCAATGATTGAACTCACAATCTTGGGTTTAACAGGCCAATGCTCAAACCACTGAGCTATCCTCCCCCCTTGACAGCCCTTAAACACTTGTATTAAGCATAAATGTCACTGTGAATAGGGATGCTTTCCTGAACAGAGGCCCAGTTCTCAAAAGGGTGTAAGCTAAACTGAATGTTCCTGTAAATCAAAATTTACACATTCAAACGGAGTCTAGCCCTGGATTTTTTTGAGTGAAGATGGATAAACACACATTCAAAGCAGAATGAACAAGTTGTTTTTTAAAAATACCAGCAAGTTATTAAAACACATTCTGAGATTAGCACCTGCATAACAGTTGATAAGATGCAAATATCCTCAAGCAATCAACTGGCCTTATTTACAGTAGCGCATTAAATATGTACTTCAGAAGGCCAGTTTTAGAAAAGGAATCTTTTTTTCAGTTTCAGAATTACACAATGAAAACAGTTTATTCTGAACTGCTTAAAGCACGTTCCAATATGTATTGGAAACTTCAGGGAGATAGAGGGTTTAATGTAGTTTTAAATTAACTTATTTGTTTTAGTGACAAAAAGTCCTGTGGCACCTTAAAGACTAACTAAAGTATTGAAGCATAAGCTTTCGTGGGCAATACTTGGTCGTTGCATCCGACGAAGTGAGTATTAGCCCACGAAAGCTTACGCTTCAATACTTTAGTTAGTCTTTAAGGTGCCACAGGACTCTTTGTCACTTCTGCAATTCCAGACTAACACGGCTACCTCTCTGATTCTCATTTGTTTTAAAAACAGATGAGATTGGGACTGCCACAATACAAGTCACCTACACAATACACACACTCTTGCCACCTCACCACTTCTCAACAGTGCTCCTCTGAGGCCCTTCCCGCCCTTCCTCTTTGACCTGATAGCTCTTTGCACTTTTAAGTCCAGGGGTAAAGCACAGGAATAGATTTCTCTGCCAGCCAGTTCCTCCCTCTTAATTCTGATTCCAAAGACATATTGAAACAGAGGAAGTTTCTCAAACAAGGAGTACTGAGCACAGGCTAATGAGGTTTACACTATATAGGTTTGGCACATTCTGATTTAATACAGACATTACATTCATTACAAGTTCAGCCTGTAGATAACTGGCTTGTAAGTTATCATGCCAAGGAGTAATATTTTTTCCTTTCACGCAGTGAGAATAAGGGAGGAGGAGCCATCAGAAAAACTCTTGGCAGAAGTGTGGATGCTAACATAGTATGGTGGTACATAGATTGCAGTGTCATTACTTAGATAACCTGCACCCACTGTCTATCTTCATATAGAACTCCTAGAACAATGGTCACCCACCAGTCAATTGTGATCTCCAGCAAAACAGTGGGGCTGATGCTAAGGCTGCCCCAGCCCCACACCACTCCTGGAAGTGAACAGCACAGCCCCAGGGTCGGCAAGGGAAAGGGGTCTCCCTTCGCACGCTACTCCTGTTTGCAAGCACCGCCTTCCAAAGCTCCCATTGGCTGTGGCCAATGGGAGCTGCAGGGGCGGTGCTTGCAGAGACAGGCAGTGTGCAGAGCCACGTGCCACCGCCTCCCCCCAGAGTAGCGTGGGGCCTGGTTAGGTAAGGAGCCTGCCTTAGTGGCAGCCACGCAACACCACCAACCGGAAGCCGCCAGAAAAATGCTGCATCCTAACCCCCAGCTCTCAGCCCCCTCCAGAAGCCAGCACCCCAAATCTCCATCTGCACCCCGCCCCAGAGCCTCTTCCCAGAGCCAGCACCCCCACCGGCACCTCACTCTGCCCCAGCCCTGACCCCCCTCCCAGAGCCAGCACCCTGTACCCAACCCCCTGCCCAGTCCTGACCCCCCTCTTTCAGAGCGAGCACACTGTACCTTCTCCTGCACCCCAACACTCTGCCCCAGCCCAGAGCCCCCTCCCACACTGTGAACCCCTCAGTTTCAGCCCAGAGCTCACACCTCCTCCCAAACTCCTAACCCAGCCCTGTGAAAGTGTGGGGGGGGAGTAAAAGGGAGGGAAATGGAGTGAGTGGGGCAGGTCTTTGAGGAAGGGGCAAGGCCTCAGAGAAGGGGCGGGGTAGATCCCGGGTTGCCCTTAAATTCAAAAAGTGATCTTGGGTGTAAAAAGGTTGGAGACCACTGTCCTAAGAGCATCTGCCTATAGGAAAAAATATATACAAAACCAGAGAAGTTACTTTTAGAATAAAGGTACATTCACCCTCACTTGAATACTTCAATAAGAGGGTGCAAAAAGCTAAGCAAATTCTCTGTTCCTTTGTTGAATTGACTTCTTTGCCAAGAACCTAGTTCTCCTTCCCCTGCTCCTCCCACCAGTCACACTATTCTGTATTATGCCTTATTTGCCAACTATATTCTATTAAGAGTTTGGCGATCTTGGTCCTCAAGTTCTTGTGTGGGTTGCTCTCCATCCTCCAGGAATATCAAATAAATCACGATCATTGAAATGTGCCAACAGAACAAACTGCTTCAGAGGTTGGAAAGAATGGAAAAGAGAGGGCTAAAAGAGCCATAGATTTTCCTTTGAAATTGTTTATTAGGCACAACTCCATTTCAGTGGAAATTAGGAGGGAGACAGTATTTCTAGACCGAGAGAAACTTCGCAGTGTATTCATGCCAAGGAGCGATATTTTTTCCTTTCAGGCAGTGAGAATAAAGTACCAAAATGAAGGATGGCAGAGTGCGAGAGAGAGGTTTTTTTAAAAAGAAATAAAGTGAGCAAACCACATTGTGCTTCACCAAAACAGGAGAAAAATGTAATGAAGAAAAAATGTCTGAGTAAGGGGAATGGAATTTAAAAAGAACCAAACCCACTGCTGGACTGAAAGCAAGAGAGAACGTAATGATGAGTGAAGCAATTAACACAACCAGCAGGCAGGATGTCCACTTGGTCTTTAGGAGCCAAGATTAAAAATCGTTAGACTCCACTGCTATTCTGCATGCTACAATGCCATGAAATAAAATCTGATCAAGTAAAGCAAGCAAGCAGGCCACATACTAGAACTGAAAGCATGTTAAAGTGTTGGACAAAACTGTTGCTAGCACTAACCTCACATGGTTTTCCTGAGGATAGTATTTTGTCAAGATAATGGGAAGTTGGGGGATGCCAAGAGGGAGGAAGATAGAGGAACTGTCACCTGTCGATGAGGTTTGGACAGCCATGGTTTTCGGAGAAACCATGTTCCACTCAAGGAGACGAAGATTTCTCCACACCAAACAGGGAAACTGCTAGAGCTCTGCTATCTACAACTGATTATGCTCCTACTGTACAAAGCCAAATACAACATTTCTTACCCCAGAGAGATGAGAACTGTGAGAACTTCAAATAAAAGGTGCTCTGCAAGTAATATGTCCCTTTCAGAGATCAGGTAACTGAGGCACAGAAAGGTGAAATTCTTTGCCCATGGCTATAAAGAGCTGACTGAGTCAGGAATGAGTTCTGGGAGTCCAGACACCTTGTTCCAAGGACTAGAGCAGCGGTTCTCAAACTTTTTGAGACCGCGACCCCTTTTCGTGCTGCATTGGCGCGGCGCAACCCCTCCAGTCCCCGCGCGTTCCGGCGGCAGGAGCTCGCAACCCCCCGGGGGGTCGTGACCCCCAGTTTGAGAAACACTGGACTAGAGAGAGAATGCTGCCTTACTGTATACACCCTGTGACCCATGGCCAGAAAGGGCTAAGCAGCTTGCAGGCTAATTGACCCAGGTTCAATCTTTAGAGAAGTGTTATAAAAGTATGTAAATGGTAATTAGGGCCATTCCATGTTAGATAGGCTAGAACTTTGAAATGCAAACCTGTATTGTTAGAGAATTATGTGTTTACTTATATCTTGTTAGATGTTAGCCATTTAAACAGTTTCTGTCTATTACTATAGCTATTAATTCAGAGATCAAAGAAAATATTAACATTTAGATGAATCTTGGGTGAAATAATGTCACTGTATATATGTCTCTTTAAAGTTTGTGATAAAAGTCTTAATGGATAAATTACCTTATGTTAATCTGTGTAGCTAATTACCAATGATATTTAGGAAATAGGTCTACTTCAGAATTTCTATGATTGCCTATTGTTCGCCTAAGGATTGTATAGTTAAGAGGCTGCTAGAAGACTGTATAAACGACTCTTGGGACCTGATCCTTTCATCTCAGATTCCTTGATACTTTATGCAGGGGAAGCTTGAGTGGTAAGATCTCTAGTCCAATCTGGATCACAGTGAATATGAACAGTGGATTTATAATTTATGGACTAATTCTGAAAGAACTCTTTGCACCTACAAAGCTCATCTCTACTACAAAACTAATCTCAGAATGGTACTCATGTCTGTATGTATACTGATCTTTTAATCAAGTCTCTTTTCTTTTTTAATAAATTTTAGTTTAGTTAATAAGAATTGGCTGTAAGCGTGTATTTGAGTAAGATCTGAAATATTCATTAACTCGGGAGGTAATGTGTCTAATCCTTTGGAATTGGTAGAACTTTGTCACATGATGAATAAGATTTTCAGTAATCCTCATCATATTTGACTTGTGTATCTGGGTGAAGGCCTAAGGTTGGACTGCTTTAAAGGAACTGTGATTTGGCTTCTGGGTAACCAGTAAAGTATTATAGAAGATGTTTTAAGGCCAGCGTGGTGTATCTAAGGGTACAGCTAAACTACCCGCTGGATTGGCAGGTAGCACTCGATATATCCGGGATCCATTTATCACGTCTCATCTAGACACGATAAATCAATCCCCGAATCGACTCCTGTACTCCACCTTGGCGAGAGGACTAAGTGGAGTCGGCAGAGGAGCGTCCATGGTCGACTTGCCGCCGTGGGGACGGCCAGGTAAGTTGATCTAAGATACTGCGACTTCAGCTACGCAATTTGTATAGCTGAAGTTGCGTATCTTAGGTCGACCCCCTCTCCTTCCGTAGTGTAGCCCAGTCCTAAGTACTGGAATGACCACCAACTTTGGGGATTGTCTGCCCCATTCTTTGCAATTTGCTCTAATTAAATAACCTCAGTGTGGCTCCCGTGGGAGCCCGGCCACACACCAAAGAGTCCCCCTACATTTCTAAAGTAAAATCGGACAATATTGTATAGACAAATGTCATTCTTAATCACTAGATTTCAGGCCACAAAAAGCCCATTTTTCCAGGGACACAAAGATGGCTCCAAATATTTTCTAGCTGTTGGTATATCAAGCAGCATCTCAGTAACTAATCTGTGACAAAGCTCAAAAGGTGCAGCTACTAGATAAGATTCTCTTACCTGCCACTCTCTTCCCTTCCAGACCAATTAGAATTTAACTCCTGAGCACCCTTCTATGATCTTTATACTCCTTTCCAATTACAGAGGATTCATCTTGGTAACCATCAGAATTAGCATGAACAAATTCAGCTAGACCATCTTTTAACTTCCTTAAAAAGCTTAGTTGGGGCCCAGTATTGGGGTCCCAGCAGCTTACCTACCAGAAAAGAAAGATGTGATAGTTGTATAGAATCCCAATTTCACTATGGCCTCCCCACAAAATCTGATTCATTTTCCTGCAACTGCTGTGCTACAATCATCCACTGAAGCCAATGGAATATTAAGAGGTGTGATTCAGTAACATTCCCTATCTGAGCCATTGCTTGTCTGCTATGGAGCATTTATTACAGCAATGTTTCTGCACAAACCTTTTACTGCATCAAGGACAGCCAGAGTTAAAAAAAAATTAGGGGAAACATATAGCTAAGAAGACTTCTGCTTACTGTGTTCAAACCTTGTAAGCTGCTTCGCAGGCACAGGCAGTGGGAGTACCTTTGATTTCCTTTTGAAACTGATTGTATTACCACAGGATTAGCTCAGATGAGACACAGCATCTGGCTTTCAGTGCGCTTCCTGTTTCTGACCCAATTTCCAAGAAGAGTTTACGAAGGTGCAAGGCACACTATAAAATGCCAACGAGGGAGAGAAGACAGTTGCATCTTGTAATTTGGATGGGATTTAATGGGTGCTCTCCAACCAGGCTAAATCTTATGACAGTCCACAGGCCCAATTCTAATCTGTGAAGTTACTCCCAATTTACACCAAACATCAGTATCAATCCCCAAGACATCACTCTGGTCATGAAACATGGTTACAGTCAGATCTACCCTACAAGTTGCAACAACGTTTAGGCAGGATCCTTGAAGTATTTTACCAGGAGCACGGATTGGCCTACGGGCAGATGGCAGGGAGAAGGGAGGCAAATGACACCTCAAAGTCTCTATTTCAAACTAAAATAGAAGAGTGATTTGAGAAAGTGGATTTGTTATGTATTATGTTACCTTAGCATGGTTTTGTGCCCATTACAAAGTGTTCATTCATTACAAAAATCAAATCTGTATATCTGGCTCCGTGTGTTTTTTCTTGATAAAAGTTTAAAGATATGCTTCATTAAGGAAGATTTTTCTTGAATGCTACAACAACCCGCAAAAGCAGTTCAAAAGCTGCCAGACTTTTATCACACTCTTTCCAACTGACGTCTCTCTTTACAATGGGTATTATCAGTCATTGAACAGCAAACTCTCTCAGAGTTACTAGCCAGTTAACTCTGATTTCAGAGCACTGATCACAATCCACACATTCAAGAGTTTAGAAAACTGCTTTAGGAAATTTTGTAGTGTGGATGGAGAAAAGATTATTACTTCAACCAGCCTTTCGCAGGTTAAGTTTTCCCTGCTTTTGGGCTCAATACAGGAGAAACTGGGTGAAGTTCTGGAGCCTCTGTCATACAGGAGGTCAGACTGATCTAATGGTCCCTTCTGGCCTTAAAAATGTATGAATCTTTTCCATAGGTATGTACATATATTCCACTATCCTTGCTTAATTCATGCAGTGTTGCTACAATCCTTTGTGCAATATCTGATGCAACTGTTTGCAAGTCAATGAACTGAGATGTTACAAAGTGAAGATTGCGGCTTCAAAGAATGAACTAAGAAAGACAAGTAACCTTTGCAAAACTTTGCACTTGATTTTAGAAGGAATAGAGGGGGTATTAAGAACACCCGGAAAGAAGGCAGTATTTACATATGGATACACGGATATATAATCACATTACCTATGGCACAAGCTTCGCTAAAGTTCTTGACACTTCTAGAGGTTCTGAACATCCCAATATTTCCTCAGGTTCTCGCATGTCTAGTTAACTCCTGAGTATTTGCAATAATTCCCCCCCCCCCCAAGTCATCTTGTTTATTTTAAACCAAACAAACCAAACAACATTTGCTATCCTAACAGATACCAAACTGCAATTATGTACAATTCCCACATCAGGTGCATTTGGAGAGGTTGTGTGTCACTCTATCTTGTGCTGTATCACCGGTGAACACATACCCCTTTCCATCCAAGCGGTGATTGTGTTATAATATAAAAAATATGGAATGATAGGTATTGTGTAATCAAGTGTTTAGTTATGACTTTCACAGCTATTAGAAATGCAGCTCTCTCTGGAGTGTGAAGCAGCAGCTATTTAACAGCACAGAGCAACACTACAATTTTTACTTATACATGCATAAATTAGGCCAGGGAATGAAGAGTACAGCATCCAAATGAATCATATACAAGAGTCCATGGAGGACCTTTACCAGTTCTGCTGAATAAAACGTATGATATGAACATTAGGAATTATTGTCACTAAAGTTAATGTCCCAATTTACAATAGGGCACATACTAACATTTGCACACTGTGATTCTAAAGCAAATAAGAATCCCAATACATCTCATTAGCAGAAAAGCCATGGAAGTGGAAAGCTGGCATTAATTCTCCTCCCTTACAGAAACACACACCGACTGCTACCTAGGACCAACACTTTATATTCTACACAAAAGGCGCCCATAGCTCATTTGAAAAAGTGTTCGCCAAATGAACTACCACTGTGCATTAATGCAGCTAGTTAAACAACACACAGCAAGAGCAAACAGACAGATTGATGCAATGCAAACTACTACTGGGCTATCAGCAATATAGATTCATTTGAGTCCCTACCAAGCACCTTGGAGACTCCAAATTAAAACTACCGACCAAATATGTACATTTCCATTAGGCATTTGATATGGATCAGGAAATAGCGATGCATCATTTAGTCAGGGACTCTAGTCAAAGATACACAAATGGTGAATTTATAGAAAAGGGGATATGGAAAATATGTTCTCCCAACTAACCAGGATTTTGAGTGTTACATCAGAATTTGGAGTTGCAACACTTGCGAATCTGACAAAGAAAAAAAGAACCAGGAAAGAAAGTTATGTGTGTCTTCTTCAGAAGTTTGAGGACTGAAAACAAAGCTTTTTTTCCTGTGGCTCACAAGTGAATGCAGAAGTTCTTCATGGAATCATAGAACTCAGAAGACAAATTTTGTAAGGTTTTAGAGTAGTCAATCTGTCAGTTTGAAGCCAGTTTTTAATAATTTAGGGTAGAGGTGGAGAGAAAAAGGACAACATAACAGTGCCCTAGATTTCCTGCTGTAGTCTGCTTCACCAGCTTCTCAAATACTCCCATCTTGGTAATTAAAGCATCACTTTGTCCATTAGCCATCATAATGGATGGGTTTAAACTTAACACACACACATATATATATATATATATATATATATGCTTTACTCTCCACTAAAAGCAACAAAGTTGAAAGTGTGTCCGCCTCAATTAGAGATGGTCCTACCAGCTCAGGAAAAACAAATAAGAACTGACAAATATTTGCCAATCCCCCAACAAAAAGTATGTTTTAAGGTATGGATTACAACAGTCATCCCAGGGACAGCCCCCTTCAAACAAAAACAAAACAAAACAAAAAAAAAGTTTATTACAGTTGTGCTAGGAGCTAACTGAGAATAGGGCTCCATTGTGCTAGGCTCCGTACCAACAGAATAAGAGACAACTCCTGCCACTGAAGACTTCCAGTCTAAGGCCAGGTCTACAGTAGAAAATTCTGGTAGTATAGTAATTTTGGTTAAGGAGTGTGACTTTTTTTTATACCGTCAAAAGCCCGGTGTACATAGTCATTCTTGTACAAAAATGCTTTTGCCGATATAGCTCATTTTGCTCAGGGAACTGGGATAAGGTATACAGGCCAAAAAAAACCCCCCAAAAACCCATTTTTTGTGACTATAAGCTCCATCTCCACTGGGAAGGTTTGCCGATATAGCTATACAGGTAAAGATAAAGCTTTTCTAGTGTAGATTAGGCCTTAACATTTAAATCTAAATCACCTCTAAGCCTGGCTCCTTCCCAATGACTCAAACTTGTGCCCAATGTACCGGTGAGGTTTATTATTCTATTCACATCATCAAGCAATTAAAAAACCCAGCAAAATTATTAAATGATGGGAAGTAAGTTCTGAATTGTTCCATTAGCTATAAATGGTGATTTACGATCCAATGGCAGAATAGCATAGCAGTGGGATCTGTTAGTACATAACTTCAGAATTGCCCACAGTTAAAACAAAATCTGTTACTCTAGTCTAGTAGTTTATACTTGCTTGCAGGCTGAACAGCAGCAGCTTAATGGTTCCAAAAGAATTCAAAAGCCTCAGTGGCTACTCCACAGCCATCTGTGACTAGCTTTGAAATGAGAACTGCCAGCCACAAGGACAACAATAATACATGTGGTGAAGTTTCTCTCTCCATGCCAGTATTTTTGATCTGTTCATTGTCCTGAGAATTACGAAGAACATTTAAAATTCCAAGGTCTCTTTCCTCTCAGAGATGCTGCTCTCTACTGAAGCAAGGTCTCACAAGCTGTTACCTCATGCATTGGACATGTTTTGCCCCACAATCCCTATTCACGATGGGCCTACACTACAGTTTAATTTAGACATGCTTCTAACTTTCACAGAAGTTGCACATGGTAGCATGCATGCATAGGCACATGGAAGCAGCATGGGTCCCAAGAAACATCTGCAGCTCCCCATAAAACCTGCAGCCCCAGCTGTTTGGCAATTGTAGTAAAAGGGTGGTGTAGGATGACAGTGTTTTGCTATGAAAAAACAGAGACTGGGGTATGTGCAGAAACATTTTTAGCCAAATTTTGGCTGAGAGAATAAAAAAGCACCAAGGCTGTGTGCATTATGAGGATGAGATGTTCTGTCAGAAGGGTATGTACCTGAATGGCATGTGCTTCAGTCTCAGTGCAGACCCAAAGTAGTATGCACCAAAGATTTCAACCTATACAGTCTTAATTGCTTACCTACTTCACAGGCAGATTGCAGGGATAAGTCATTATGTATAAACTGCTGTGAAGATGAAAAGCACTAGCTAAGTGCTCAACTATTATTAAAACCCTAATACACTCTGGGCCAGAGTGGTGGTTCATTCATTCTAAACTAATTTTGAGTGAACACATTTCATTACATTTTAAATTGAAATGAATTCAGCGCTCCTGAAAATGGACAGCTTGACAGCACAGGAGATAAAAGCTCTGTTTATCCACAAACAGATACTGCATGGAGCACAGGCAACAGCACAAGCTTTCCCCACACTGCCCGCTGCCAATGCGCCTGAAATCCTGATGCCTGTAGGATGAGGTGTTCAGTCTTCATAGGCTCTTCAGTCTTCAGCCTTTCATGCAATTACTAGTATCTGTGACGTGCATCCATATCCACTAGTAGATGGATTGGGATTCACAGCTCATTTTATATGCTGGTTGCGGAAAAGCTGTGAAAAGGCAAATTTCACTACTGATCTAGGAGATAAGAGGAGCTATAGCTTCTCAAGATGATTTGTAGTCTTGGTCTCATCTCTATTCAGAGCAGCAAATACACAGTCCCTCATGTTTGGCTGGCCAAAAGGTTGTGGTTTTTTCCTGGCAGATGAAGACCTCACTCCACTCATACCTTTATCATCTCCAGTCCATACCCACTCTATCTAGAGCTACTCTACAGGGCAACATAGTTCTTACAGAAGAGATCTGTGTAGTTTGAAAATTTGTGTCTCACCAACAGAAGCTGGTCCAATAAAAGATATTACTTCATCCAACTTGTCTCTCTAATATCCTGAGACCAACATGGCTGCAACAATACTGCATAATTATATTTTGTCAGACATGACAATTAATTTCTGTGCTATAAAACTACTGGGTTCTGGGATATACCAGTTTGACAATTTTATGATTGTCATCTTAGATTAAAGCTGAACAGTTTCCCTTTTTTAAAGTTTATATTATGTAAAATGACACATTAAAAAAATCTAATTTTAGCTCTCTGGGTTACCAAGAAACAAAGAATGCAAAGTTTATCTGCGACTTTGAAATCTCTCAAAAAGTAGCTCTGAACCAACATCTTCAAATTTTGGGGACATTTGGATCAAACTTTATAACCCCAGGTTCATTTAATTTCTGTCTCATCCTGTTGTGAACCATCAGCCCTTTCCTTTATTTTAGTGAGCTTGTGATTCCACCTGGGTTTTGAAACTTTGCAACATGAGGAACTGCAGTTACCAAACCATCTGAAACACACTTCCCTCACATACTAGTATAGCAGTTGCTCCAGATCCCATTATAAACCTATTTTTCCACACACCTCTACTGTCTGCAAATAGAGGCCTATGAGATTTGAAATTGGCAACCTATCTCCAAAGTTGAGGAATAATTCTACCACCAAGTTTCACACAAGTCAGACAGAGGGTTTTGAAGCCATGGACGTCCCAAAATCCAGTAGAACTTAGTGAAATTGCATTGTTTCCAGCTAAGCAATACTCCATTGTGCTTTTCCACTAGAAGCTGTTACCCACTGGATCAATGGTGCCACACAGAAAATCCCACTGAACTGTATAAATAAGAGTTCTGATTTGGAGTTATGGTGGACACAGAGAAAATGAGAGTTTTGTTTTGAAGGGGTAAGGTATTGTGATTAGGGTGATCAGATAACCAGTGTGAAAAATTGGGACGGGGTGTGGGGAAATATACAAGACAAAGGCCTGAATATCAGGACTGTCCCTATAAAATCAGGACATCCTGAATATCAGGACTGTCCCTATAAAATCAGGACATCTGGTCACCCTATGATGTATCCAATTCCTCCTAGCATCTCACCTCCTGAAATCAAAAGCATCCCAAAGGGGGCACAGCTAAGGCTCTATAGCTTCTTAGGTTGGAAATATCATTTTAACTTTACATTTCCCAGTTCTCCAATGTTTACTGTACATCTTTAATTGTAAGCCCAACACTTCTGTAAAGGGCACATGAGGACACCTTAACTGCACATTTTCTGCTCTTCCAGTGCACGTTTGGGGAATTAAAAGCTCATGCTTGAGAAGAGCAAAAGTACCACAGGAAACTCTTTTGCCATTGCAACCTCAAGTCCATGTTAACCCAAGTTTTTTGAGAATGAATCTAAGTATCTATGAAGCTACATGAAGGATGACAACCTCATTTATAGATCCATGTCTCAAGACATAGGTTTGCTAACACAAATGCAGGAGAGTACAGGTTGAGATGTCCATGCTGTTTTGGTTGATAAGAATTTCAATGCTGTCAGTAGCAACAACACACAAACCGTTAGTTACATGTAGCCTTATTATTTCAGGCAGCCCCCTAAAGAAGCTTTAGTACTTGGTAAGAGGATTACACTGGGATCAAAGACCTGTCAGTGTGTCTCCCTGCAAGGAGAGGAAGAGAAGGCAGAATGCTCAACTCAGCTCTTTGGTTATTGTCTGTGTCTAAAGTAATGAAGCATCCTCTCCACCCAGCCAGTTTAGGAATCATGCATCATCACACAAAGGGTTCTCTCTCTCCACCCAGCACTCCCACATGCCCTCAATATTCTCTGTAAAGATCCTCAACACCAGCTTTACACAACGTTATTCCATAGCAGCATTGTTGGAAGAACCTCCAACTTCCCATGCACCTTCCCTATAGTCTCTTTCTCGAGGCATCCTGCCCACCCCAGCCTCAAGGTGGCCTCCACATCCTCTCCCCCGACTGCTCTGCGGCTTGTTTCATTTCAGTCTATGTGCGGTCATAAGCAATTTGGGTCAGGACCTCACCTTGTTTTTGCACAGCAATGGGTACATTGATGGTGTTATATAATCACATGTTTTCTTGCGCAAAGATCACACCCCTGCCTGTGTTCCAGTGAGCTGCTACCCAGTGCCTACAAGCCACTCGCACAGGTGACACCCTATGAAGTAATGTACACGTGGGAGGAAGCGCTGGGAAGAAGCGCTCCATGGGGTGGGGTGTGCAGAAGTTCAGCGTTCCCAGATGAGGCCAGGTTTAGCTGGTGAACGGATACAACCGCGTACTTCACCCTGCGGGTGAGGACCGTCCCTGCGCACCAGGGCACCAGCTCGGGGAGGAGGAGCAGCCTCCAGGTGCTGAGGGCTGCAAGGATCCGGGGACTGTTCGGATGGAGGGAAGGGGCTGCATCGACCCCCCCGCCGCGCGTGCCGCCTGGGCGGGTATCGTCGCGGACAGCCTGGGACGCGCCAGGTCACGGGTGCCCTCCCCCCCGTGCACGAGGGGCCCTAGCCCCCGGCCGCGCGCCGCGGTGAGGGCCGCGCGCCAGGAACCCCGGGGCCGCGCCCCGCGCGCCGGGGTGGGGATGGGGGTGCCCCGCACTCACCTCCTGAAGTCAAAGGGCATGTTGGTGGCGAGTGCGGCGCAGCCTCCGGCCCCGCCCCCGGCTCTCTCAGCCTCGCTCGTGCCGGCCCGGCTGCAGGGCCAGGAAGTGATGGGCCGCGAACCGCGTCCCCATTGGGCGGCCGGCACCGGCCACGGCAGCCGCTTCCGCCGCCGAGTTAAAGGGCCAGGAGAGGCCGGCCGGGGGTAGGAGGCGCGGCCGGTCCCGGGCCTAGAGGAGCCGCTCCTGGCACTCGGGAGAGCTGGCTGTGCCCCTGCCCTGCTGGGGGACCCTGGGCAAGGGCCTTCCCTGCCTGTGCCCCTGCTGCCTCGCGTGGTGTGTACAGGCGGGGAGCTCTTCGGGTAAGCACTGAGTGTTTGTACAGCGCCTGGCACAGGGGGGCTGACCTCGCTAGGGGCCTTTCAGCCCAAATCATAAATAATCACCCTCCCTACACACTGAGCTACCGCAGGCGTAGTTGGGGCTGCACTGCAGGGAGAGCCTGGGCCCAGTAAACTGCAGCCCGTCTCTGAGGGGGATGCTTCAGGAGATCATCTTGGTGTCCAACAGTAAGTGGAAACTGAAAAAGCAGTGGAGGCCTCTGGGGGAGGTGTATGGATAACTTCTGGCCGGCTGCGGACTAACTAATCATTGCTTTGGAAAGGGGGTTGACAAAGTGGTGTCACCTACAGCACAATCACAGAAAAGAAACATGGTTACAGACAAAATATCTCCTCTTGGTGATTAATCAAGAAAAGGGATCAAAAGGAAAAGGAAATTCGCAGAACTCTATGCATATCACACTGCCTCCATTGGTGGCACCACCACTTTCATCATCTTGTGGCTGTTGCCATCTGCCTCCTCCCTAGTGATTCACCTCCCTCCATTTTACCCTTCTCTGCTAGCTCAGCAGAAAACCAAGGCTATGGTTAGAAGCAAGAATAGTTTAGGCTGGAACAGGCAGAGAAACACTTTTTTATGGTGAGATCCATTAGGATGTGAAATAAGTTCCTAAGGGAAGGGGTGAAAACTTTAGTATCTGGCGAACTGGATGAAACTATAGTAAAGGACAACATGGTCATACACATAGATGAACACAATTTGTTAGCGAAGAGTCAACATGGTTTTTATAAAGGGATATCCTGCCTCATCAATAGAATTCTTTGAGAGGGTCAACAAAGCATGTGGACAAGGGGAATCCAGTAGATATAGTGTGTTTAGATTTTCAGAAAGCATTTGACAAGGTCCCTCACCAAAGGCTTTTAAGGAAAATAAGCTGTCATAGGATAAGAGGAAAGGTCCTCTCATGGATTAGTGTAGGGATCAGCAACCTTGGCACACTGTCCCCCAGTTCAATTTGGGTTGCCGATCTCTGGATTAGTAACTGGTTAAAAATTAGGAAACAGAGTAGGATTCAATTGTCCGTTTTCAGAATGGAGAGAGGTAGATAGTAGTATCCCCCAGTGGTCTGTACTGGGCCCAGTCCTATTCAACATATTCATAAATCATCTGGAAAATGGGATAAACAAGTGAGGTGTCAAAATTTGCAGATGATACAAAACTACTCATGATAGTTAAGTCCCAGGCAGACTACAAAGAGCTACAAAAGGATCTCTCAAAATGGTGACTGGGCAATAAAATGACAGATGAAATTAAGTGTTGATAAATGCAAAGTAATGCACATTGGAAAACATAATCCCAGCCAGACACGTAAAATGATTGGGACTAAGCTAGCTGTTACCACTCAAAAAGGAGACCTTGGAGTCACTGTGGATAGTTTTCTGCAAAAAACACCCACTCACTGTATAGTAGCAATCAAAAAAGCTAACAGAATGGTGGGAATCATTACGAAAGGGATAGATAATAAGACAGAAAATATACTGCCTCCATATAAATCCATGGCACACCCACATCTTGAATACTGCATGCAGATGTGGTCACTACATCTCAAAAAAGATATATTGGAATTGGAAAAGATTCAGAAAAGGGCAACAAAAATTATTAGGGGTATGGAACGGCTGCCATATGAGGAGAGATTAATAAGACTAGGACTTTTCAGCTTGGAAAAAAGACGACTAAGGGGGGATATGATAGAGGTCTATAAAATCATGACTGGTGTAGAGAAAGTAAACAAGTAAACAAGAAAGTGTTATTTACTCCTCATAACTCAAGAACTAGGGGTCACCAAATGAAATGAATAGGCAGCAGGTTTAAAACAAACAAAAGGAAGTATTTTTCACACAACGCACAGTCATCCTATGGAACTCCTTGCCAGAGGATATTGTAAAGGACAAGACTATAACAGGGTTCAAAAAAGAACTAGATAAATTCATGGTGGATAGGTCCATCAATGGCTATTAGCCAGGATGGGCAGGGATGGTTCGCTAGCCTCCTTTTACCAGAAGCTGGGAATGAGCGACTAATGAATCACTTGATGATTAGCTGTTCTTTTCGTTCCCTCTGGAGCACCTGGCATTGGCCGCTGTCGCAAAACAGGATACTCAACTGGATGGATCTTTCATCTGACCCACTATGGACGCTCTTATGTTCTTTTCTTGGGATATGTGAAACTAGACTGGAGGAAGTCCTGAAGATTAGACAGTAGGGAACAATCCTGTAGAAGCCCCTGGGAATGAAAAAAAAGATTGACTAAACCTTTTGTAACTCAGACATCTATTTTATCTGTACACATTGTACAAGCACATTAGTGGGATATTTCTCTTAAATAATTATCAATGAGCTAGTTAACATATTCATCTGAAATTTAACAGCCCATCAAAATTAATAGGACAATTTCCAGCTCTCATAAGGTACAACTGGCTAGACAGGCTTGGCTAGACGGTCTTATAGTGCAAAAAAACTAAAACAGTGCTGATCCAGATACAGTTTAGAATACATACTAACAGGAACCAAAGAGTGTTAGCTGCTACACTCACTTAGTATTAGCCATACTGTGTTGAAGACATAAACCATGTAAGCCAAGCAAGTTACTAAACTGGTTACAAACTCAAAAACTGTAATGTACACAGAGCCTTAGGCAGCCTACAACAGTAGCTCTGACTACATAGTTAGGAACACATACAACAGGTCTGTGACGAAGTAGGAATACTCTGTGTGTGTTCCTCAGTTTCCCCAATGCATTTCTTGACCGTCTGTGGAGGGATAAGGGTGTGTAGTTGATGCAAAGCAGAGAGACAGTGTAAGCAAGTGGCCGACCTGCCTTGGCAATTGAGGACCGGGCCCCTCCCCCTTCTCAAGGCTGGAAGTGCTGAATAACAAAGAGGTCAGCTGAACCTGTTGGAGAGAGGTCAGGTGATACCTCCTGCCCGGGAGGGAGACAAAGGAAAGAAAAGGAGGGGCTGGGGAGAGTGAGTTTCAGTTTGGACGGAGTCTGCAGCTGGCTGGAAAAATGTTTTAGAATCTGAAGCTGTGTGGGCAGAAGGGAGACAGGCCCAGGCATGGTCTAGCCTCCCTTGTACCCCCAAAATGGATCCAGCTGAGGAGTTCGGGGGTCTACAAGCTCGGTGTTAGACCATGTACCTGTCGACGAATAAACCTCTGTTTTACTGCCTGGCTGAGAGTCACGTTTGACTGTGGATTTGGGGTGCAGAATCCACGGGCTCCCTCAGGACCCTGCCCAGGCAGGCTTGCTGGGGGAAGCACACGGAGGGGCAGAAGGTGCTGAATGCTCCGAGGTCAGACCCAGGAAGGTTGAAGTGGGTACCCGTGAAGCTCCTAGCCTTGGAAATAGGCTGTGTACAGAGAAGGGACACTTCACCCAAAGTCCAGTCTGGCTTCCTAGGGAGCGGTTCCAGACCCTCGCCCCGGGCACTCTGTGACAAGGTCACATTGGGAAGTTTTTCTTTGAAACAAAAAGGTCAGATTCTGAAGAAACTGATTGGCCCACCACAACATACCAGGATGACTTTATGGCCTGATACAGCTCACAGCCCTGCCAAAGAAAGAAGAACTTTATGCCCCGAGATAAGACCCCTCGTCATTACATTGTTTAATTACATAAGGCTTCTAGAAAGCTTGTGATAAGAACAGGAATTTGACTGCTGTCCAGCTGGGTGCGGTTGCTTAGATCATCAGAACTAAAAGCAAGAGTTTATGTGGCATGACTATAGCATAATTGGAGTTGAAATAAGTAAGCTGATACTGATGACTGGATCTGAAAGTAACTATCTTTTTCATAAAGAAACAATAAATTATAACTCTCCTGATTATATTAATCTTAATACTACCTCGTGTTTCTCTTCAAAGTGCTTTACTACCATTAACTGATCCTCATAACTCCTTTGAAATTGGTAAGTAAATATCACTGACCATTTTCAGACGAAGAAACCCAGGCAGAAAGGTGAAATTACTCACCTAGGAGCAACGTGGGGTCTGTTTCACAGCCAAGATTAGCAATCAGGAGTTTCTAGCACCTAGTTCTGTGTTCACAAAAGTACAAAAAGTTACATTCCGTATTCCTGACCGCCTTCTTACAGATGAAATAGATCATTGGTGACCCTCTATGGATTCATAACCACTGTCTTATTGATTAAAGACAGAGAAATATTAAAATGGTCTTGTAATTAAAGTGAGATTGTCACTTCCTCCCAGATGAATTCAGTACCATTCTACTCCAGCACAAGAGACTTGCTTTGATAATCCACTCTGGAATGCTGGTGGATCTTGTTGGATTCCAAAATTCCCTGGAAGATAAATCCATCTCTGCCTGAAAGATGAGAAAACAGACAGAGCAAATGACAACCAGAAAGAGAACTTGAGTTTTCTAGACTCCCAAACATTGTCTTGTACCCTTTACAGCATTGTCTTGTACCCTTTACTATTCTTTTGCTTAATCTGGTTTTAAAAGTCCCAAATGATGGGAGTTTTACTCTTTCCATGGGAGACTATTCCCCACCCAAATACAGGAGACTTTCATTGTCAGGAGACTTTTACCAATGTTCAGCGTACATTTTCCTCTATTTTATTGTTTGCAATTATTTCCTTCTTGTTCCCTGGTGGAGCTGTGATGATTTACACCAGCTGAGGATCTGTCCCAGGACTGGGCGTAGGTGTTTTTGCCCTAGCCAATCTTCTATAGACTGTTATGCATCTTCAGTTATTGTTAACCACACTAGACACATTTATCTTAATCAGTCCTCACAAGTCAGTCCCTCCAGTTCTCTGATTGTTGCCATTCTCTGCATTTTTTCAGTTTGCCAATATCTTTCTGATAACATGGAATCCAGAATTCTTTATAATATTTACTTCAATCACCAACCTCAATCATTTATTCCATAAGTTTGTTTTTCTTGGTAGAAGATATCTGCCTAAATTACCTAGATACTCCTAGTATGTAGATTATATGACATCCCATATTTTTAACTTCTCGTTAATGTATATCTATAAATTATATTGATTTTTCTTAATTTTGATCTTCTCTATTGTATCCACCCAAAGTCTCTTATTTTCTAAACAGAGTAATCCCAATTCACATAATCATTCTGTACAAATCTGTATGATAAATATTCTTTAAGGCTCGCATCAAATGGTCACTTTTTTCTTTTGAGATCCCTTACTCATTGTTCAGTACTTGATAACCTCTGGCTTGGACTCTGATGCTCTTGCATGATTTGGGAATGTACTATAGATACATTGACTAGGTCACTGAGCAATCATGATTTGTCAAGGTAAATCTATGAAGCTTTGTTTTTGAGCTGCATATGTACAGTCACCATTTAGGTCGATTATGTTTTTGTTCAGAGGTTGATATGCGCAGTCACTGAGCTTATTCAGTTATGCACCCTCTTCTGTTGCTTAGGACTGTATGCTAGCTGCTGAACTGTAGTGGCCCTTCATTTGGGAGTGTTATATCGGGGTGTGTACTGTACTGTTTTGTCATTGTATATTTATTAGCCAGATATATGTGTAGTCTTCATGTCACCACAGGTTTATGTGAGTTCATTTGTTTTCAGGGTGTGTTTACATGAGTCCTTGAATTCTACAGGGTGTGTCAGTGACTGCACAATGTGTCAAACAAATGACACTGAGGAAGAGAAAACAGTTCAGAGAAGCAAAAAGGAAAGGTTTAAAAAGTACTTTTTTAAAGTAAATGGAGAACTTCATGTGAGTGAACAAATTGGGGGGAGAGTGTGCAGTTAGGTGAGGACCTGAGTATTAATATTGTGAAAGCTCAGTCCCTGCCCCCAGGCACTCACAGTCTAAACTGGGCATGGACAATATTGTTCAAGTACATAAAAAGACCAAAACCTAGGTCTAATTTAGATGTGGTACAGAAATTTATCATCATATGTTTTAAATCACTGGTGAATTAATGACAGGTTTCAGAGGGGTAGCCATGTTAGTCTGTATCAGCAAAAACAACAAGGAGTCCTTGTAGCACCTTAGAGGCTAACAAATTTATCTGTGCGTAAGCTTTCTTGGGTATAACCCACTTCATCAGATGCATGGAGTGAAAAAAAGTAGGCAGCTATAAATATACAGCACATGAAAAGATGGGAGTTGCCTTCCCAAGTGCATGTGGGTGGGAGGGGCGGGGGGTCAGTGCTAACAAGGCCAATTCCGTTACGGTGGATGTGGCTCATTCCCAACAGTTGACAAGAAGGAGTGAATATCAACAAAGGGGGGAAAAATTGTAGTGACTCAGTTACTCGCAGTCTTTATTCAGGCCCAATTTGATGGGCTCAAGTTTGCAAATAAATTCCAGTTCTGTAGTTTTTCATTGAAGTCTGTTTTTGAAGTTTTTTTTGTTGAAGAATGGCTACTTTTAAGTCTGTTATTGAGTGTCCAGGGAGATTCTTCAACCTCCCCATTTTTTTTGGTGAAGTAATGGTAGAAGTAGATTTTAAATTAATATTAGAATAACTTACTATAAACTTATCTGCCTGTCTAGGTACCTAAATGATCCCACTTCTTTAGTATCTGAGCATCTCACCCATGTAGACATCATAACCACAACCTCTCATTTGTGTGAGTGTGTGAAGAATTTACTAAGGGAAAGCCACATTGACAAGATGAGTTTTGTATTTAGTTCTCACCACACTGCAGTCTGTGGTCACTCTTATCCCTTTTAGGAATAAGATCCATAGACTACCTCTAGCTGTGTGTGTGCTCTAGCTGCCTCCTCAACACACACACGTCACCATTTTCTTGATCCAGTAGAATGCAATGGTCCCAAGAGGACATGGCCAGAAGGAGATGCAATCATTCAGATAACTGGGTCCAATCCAAGAGAGGGCTTTAAATATCAGGACAGAGCTCTTGACCAGCACCTTGTTCAGTGAAGAGCCAGTGCAGACAGCCGAATGGTGGGGTGGTGTACTCACAGGAATTAGGTGGTCTGCTGCACGAAGGACCAGATTTTCCAGGGTGTGGCTTTTTTCTAGATAGCAGCTGCAACATTCCTGAAAGTTATGAATGCCTAGATCAGTCTGTAGCCAGGACTACATCTGACAGGAGTGGGCTCTTCAAGCCAATCCCAGATTGAAATGGATTTGGGGAAGGTTGTTGTTGTTTGGTGGTAGAATGGCTATCTGAGCATTTTGTACTATTGAGGAGTCCAAGAACAGCCCATGGCAGCAAGCTCATTTAACAATCTGAAAGCAGAGATCTATACTAGAGGAGAATTTTTCCACAGGAGACAATTTATTGGAAGCGCTCCCTAGTCTAGCACCATCACTTCAGTCTTTCCCAGAATCAACTTTAGGCAGCTGCTCTTTCTTAAGGTGCTGATTTCAGCTCCTCAGTAAGAAAGCTGGGATGTGGTGCTGTTTACATTTGATGTAAAGGAGATGGAGAGCAGAGTATCATCCAGTTACTGCTGCTGACACTTCAGCCTTTGTTGTCATAGCAGCCCTCCCACAGGTTTTCTTTGGGAATGGACCAGCTTGTGCAACTGCATAGGTGAGGGCCTTGAAAGTGGATCTCTTTCCCTTTTTCATTGTAGTGACATAGGCTCGTAATAATTTCTCATATACAAGCCTGTCTGTAGCAGGCTGCATTTTCTGCCATTTCAGTTTTCTTTTCTCATTTGTTGTATTGCAGATTATACAAAAACCAAAATGGGGTCCTTGGAATGGGAGGTGGCACTTCAGTGCCAGATAATTAATAGCAGGTGTCAAAGGTTTCTGAACAGAAAGGATCCAAGTTGGTTTGTCACATATCCAGTTTTGGACTGGACAGTCCAGTCAAGAAGAGGACTGGACAATGACCAGTCAGCACTGCTGACTGTATGTTAAAAGTCCCGTTACCAGTGTAACCACAATCAATCAATCTGCTTAGAGGGCGGGAAGAGCAGCAGCAACTGCTCAGCTGCTGTTGATGATGGAGAGAATTGGTTGGCTCTCAAACATGGCTCCAGCCTCTCCAATGGAGAGGTAGATACTGCCACTGTCCACCCCTCTTTCCAGCTGTACTCTGATTTCCCGGCTCTGGGGAGCGACCTTCCCCCCTTACTGCAAACCGTGTGTTCTCCCCTTGTTGTCCATTACTGCCTCTCCTCACCATACACACCATCACCACCTGCTGCCAGTTAGTGGTACCCCAACTCCATGGCTCCATATGCCAGTTAGTGCCCCCACTCACAGCATGCTCCATCAAGTCCAGTTAGTCGTCCCCTCATGCTCCATCAATGCCAGTTACTTCTCCTTCCACAGCTTCACCAACCCCTCAATGACACTTACAGCTCTCCCCAAAATCCTAGTGCCCCGACACACAGCATTTCCCCTCAACACCAGTTAGTGCCCCTATAATCCCATCACGCCTCAGTGCTAATTACTGCACTCCCACATCTTTGGGAAGTAGGGCAAGGCTGTGGTTTTTTGTGAGTTATCAAGAGTGTGGATTAATACATTTCTATTCAAACAATATTCTGAGATGCTTATTCTAGTGGCAATTTTTAAAATAAAGTTTGATTTAAAATACAATACTTTCTTACCCAGTCAAAAATAATTTGTCTCTTTTTCAAAGAACAATTTAGACACCTAAAAAGACTTAATTTCTACAACACAAAACTTACTGTGCATAATATGCCAGAAGCCATAAAATTTGTACCAAACTGAGATTCTGAAACAGAAACAAGATGATTAGGACTATGGAAGATGGGCCGAAAGCTAGCAGCAGCCCGACAAATGGGTTGCTGCATTTTATAGCAGAATTATGTATGCTGTCCGGTTTGTTTGGCATTATCTTGGGATATTATATTTTAGCAAGGCATTCTTGTTTGTATACTTGAAACTTTTCTTTTCTGTTTGTGGAACTTCTCATTTGCTCTCACCTCAAGAAAAAACTCACATTCCTGTATCGATTGGTCTCTAATAGCACACAGAGGCGGGATGGACTTTTAACCAAGTTATAGGAAGATTTTTAAACTTTGTTTTTGGATATTACTGTTATTGGTATTTCTCACTTAATGTAGATGCATTTGAACCTGTTTAACCCTCACTTAAATCAATTTAATTTAATTTAGCAATTTACTAGTACATGCTAAACAAAGATTAAATTGATTTAAATGCATCAGCATTAGGGGTCATCACCTATTTAACTACACAGCCTTCAAAGTAATTTAGTTAAGACTGCACAACGTTTCTAATATAGATAAGGCTTAAGTATTAGAACACAATTACAAAAAGATGCACATTGAGTAAATATCGATATGTATTGATATAATACTACACCGAATCTGCTCATTAGATTTGCTTCATTTGAGTGTGCAATCAGTTTTCTCTTTTAAAAAGTCCCTGAGAAGGTATGTGGGGAAAGCCAGCCTATAGAACAGGTGAGACGTTTAATGAACACTCCTAAGACTAGATGGTTTTTTACATGAATTTTCTGTGGAGAATTTTATTGTATAAAGGAATCAAGTATGAGAAAAAAGTTTTCCAAAAGGCAAAGAACAAACACCTCTTTTAAACCTCTCATGCTGTTGTAAGTCTTATGAATCAGCTAGCTCAATCACAGCTTCCTGGGAGGGGGGAGCGAGCAGGGGAGGGCCCTCGGGAGAAGAGCAGAGAGGTGAGGAGCGTAGCCTCAGGAAGAGGCAATGCAGGGGACATGGCCTCAGAAAGAGGCAAACCAGGGGTGTCCAGTTTATAATTATATAAATTATATTTATATTCACTTCCCTTTATTCCATTTTTTAGAAACTTCCCACACTCATTTAAATTCTGCTTCTCTCATTGCTAAGTTTGTCTTTCTTTTGAGGGTTTATTCTGAAATAATTTGGTGACTTCCCAGCTTCACCCCTTCTTACTCCGTCTCCTCCCTGACATCTTGATGGAAACACACTCATATACCATAAAACAGAGGGAGGTTTCCAATTTCCAGTGGAAATTGCCTGCTGTGCCCTTTCCATTTCGGTGGATGGTTATTGCTGGTAAGAGCAGTGATAATAACATCAAAGTCTGAAAATGAAATATTGAAGAGTCAAATTTACTCTAACTTCAGAGGAGTTACAATAAGGATGAATTTAGCCCATTATTACTAGTTGTACTGTCACAAACATATTGGCCTCATACTTACAGGGAGATATGAGATTTGCCTTTCTCTGCATGGATGCCCTAAACCAGGTGACTAGAAGCCAGGACTCCTGTGTTCACTTTGGAACTCTCACAGTGAGTTTTTGAGTAGCCTTGGGCAAGACAGGCCTGTACCTCAGTTTTCCCATCTGTAAAATGGTGTGAAAATAAATTATGTTAATTAATGTAAGACCCTTTGGAAATTGGCAAAGTAATGTATATGAGGGGACAGGTAGGCAAGAATGGATACATAAGGTTTATGTTTAAGCCGTCAGCTTGCGATAACTTGAGCTATTAATGAATAACTCTCACCAACAATAACAGAAGTCATGCACATAACTTTCCCCACAACAAAGGGAAATTTTACCTTCTGAATGTTTTCACATTTCCCTGAACCAGACACTGATCAAGTGACATGGATGCTGCGTGAGCTGTGACCAGCAGGCGATGTGCTCACTTACCACCCGGAAGCTGGTCACAGTGACAAGCTGACACTGTGAAAGAAAAAATGACTCATGGCTAGAACTTTATGTAAATGAGAAGCCTCTGTTGTCATTTCCTGTTTTCCCAACAAGCCAGGCAGAGTTCAGTTCAGTTACAAGCTGTACTGTGCTCCTGCTCTCTTCTTCTTTGAGCAGTGGTATTATGGGTGGGAGGGCATGGTTCTCCAACCGCACAGCATTGTTGATGGGGCAATGGGATAGAATGGCAAATCATTCTGAATGTGAAAGTCTCTTGGAACGCTGGGCTGACTATACAGTTCTGGTGCCTGCTGTGGATTGCAAAAGTCACAAAATCTCCATACACTGACCGTAAATGTTGAGTTGGAATTGAAAAAGGAGAAGTTATGGACTGCAGTGAAGCCTTCTCCCCACTGGGAACTGATCGCTTTTAGTTAGTTTGAAGGATAGTTTTTTCTTGTTAGAGTCCCTCATTTAGTTCAGTGATGACATAAGAAAAAGTCCTGCAATTGAGGTGGACCACATTGCGTGCCATCTCATAACAAACCTCAGACAGGCAGCGTACTCCAGGCAACGGCAGGGATGATGAGCAGTGAAAGCAGCCAGATGCACTAGGCGTGAAGTGTCTGACCAAGCAAAACCATCAGATAATATTATTCAAGAAAGAGGGTCTGATTATTCTCTCAATTACCCAAGCAGAAATCAAGTGGAACTCCACTGAAGTTGTAGTTACACAAGTGTAAAACTGATGTAACTAAAACAGGAGGAGAATCAGGCTCAGGCCCAAAGACTTTGACCCTTTCAGCTATCCTTGTTTCTACTGTGTGTTATCCAGTGACTCATGTGTGTACATATTGCCAGCAGATCATATAGCATAGCAGTGTCTGCTGTGGAGGACTGAACTTTAGAGAAACAAAAGGCATGATAAAATCTGGCAAACTAGAACACATTTGCCTTGTATTGGGTACGTTAGGTAGAATTATAGAAAGAATTCTAAGATCCTTACATAGGCCAAATTTAACTGACTTCACTGGGAGTTTTACTTGAGTAAGGACTTCATGATCTGAAATTAGCGATGAAAAAGACACGTTAGGCTTCTTGTCCAGCCCAGGGATCACAGAAGGATTGTTCCCTACAGTTGATTCTCCAGTGTTTTGCTCAGTCAATTGAAACCAGTACACGTCTTCCACTACTTCCCTTTGGAGATTATAATACCATCGAACAGATTTCATTGTGCGAAACCATTTCCTGATATTCAGCCTATTTCTACATATACGTCACTTCATCCCTTTATTTGTGGTTATCCCCCAACTCCCCAGCTCGAACCACCTTAACCAATTCCTCTCACACCTCACAGGCACTATAGAAAGGGATCATACTCTGCCATAGTCTTGGTTTCATAGTTGGTTTAGTTCTTTAATCCTTTCCTCGTTAGTTGATCTTCTAGTCCACTGCACCTGATTCAAGCCTCCATAACAGCAAGCCGATATCAATTATTTTAACCTTAGTCTTGCTGGACTTCCATCTACATTGATTTGCATGCTTTAATTCTCATAGAAGTCAGCAATAAAGTTTTCAGACAGAAGTGAACCGGTGCCCTAATTAAAGGCAGCATTTCCCATTTGTTTTAAGGGTCATACTCATGACCTTTAAAGTCCCTCCATAAGCCGAATCCCTCAAATATTTTTGATATTTTACTTACCTGTTCTCCAGCAGACCAGACAGCTTACAAGTAAAAACTGTGCCCTCTTTCTGTCTGCAGGGCTTTGGGGTATGGCATTTTCTCAATGGACATCCCTTCCATGGAGCATGCTGCCTCCTGTCTTTAGAAATGTGACTCACTAATGAATTGTGTAAGTACCATGGATCAAAATTCTATTCTCCCAGCCTGCCTTTTCGTCAGTGTTTGCTGAGTCTTCTGCAGCTGGTGTTTTAGTTATATCCCATAAGGTTCTGTGAGATACAGTAACACTCTGTACAAGTAGCTTTTTTTTCTTTTTTTTTAAACAAGTAGTGTTATACATTATGGGTGGAATCGTGGCCCCTTTGAAGCCAATGGCAATTTTGCCATTAATAATTAATTACGTTAATAATACCAATCGTTCATGGTCTTTTCAGAGGTGTTTTTGAGCTTCAAAAAACTGTGATGCATCTAAAGTATTATTCTATGACGAAGATGCACTTGTGCAATAATATTACATTACCTTTCTCTTGCACCTTTCATCTGGGGATCATCTGAGGACCTTCACACACTTAAAACCGCCTTCACCAAACAAGGCCATTCCACCAGAGAAGTAGATTGCATCATGGAATAGGTCAGCCAAATACCCTGAGAGAATATTTCTTCAATACAGAAATAACCCCCCACCCCCACCCCCTTTGACCACACATCTCTAATTATCACTGACTACCCATATGGGATATTGTCAGACGACTACAACTCATACTCAATGGGAATCCCATCCTGAAATATTTCCTGAACCCCCAATCCTCGCCTTCAAACAACCCTGCAGGCTCTTCAAGCGCCTCATCAAAAGCAAGCTCCCCACAGACTAGGACAAACCAACTCAGAATAGCTCCAGACCCTGCCAGCACAACAGATGCAAAACTTGCAGACATACCTCGACTGCTACAATGATTAACATCCCCCACCACCTTTCAAGATCCAGGGTCTTACACACATGTATCCCAATATGTAGTATGCCTCATCCAGTGCACTAAATGCCCCAATAACTACTATGAGGGTGAAACCAGACAACCACTACGCTCTCAGATGAACTCACACAGGAAGATGATAAAAGACTAAAACACCACGTCACCTGTGATTGAACATTTTTCACAAAGTGATCGCTCTATATCTATCTCAGCCATCTATATGTGGATCTATCAGTCCTCACCCTCAGTGTAAACCTGCACACTTTCAAAGATGAGCCTGGAAGCTTAGTTTCATTACTCTGTGTCACAGGGCAGCACAGGCTTCCTTCCCCTAGTCCCTGTGCCCAGACTGGTCAAAGAAAGGGTCTCAGACACTCCTCTCTGGTGCTTCACCAGTGCTCTTTTATTCACAGTGCTGATACCCTTCCAACTTCCCCCAAACCAGGCCCCTTACTGACCCCTCACCAGGTCCTCTGGCCCCTTGAGGCTTGTCTCCAACAGTAGAGGGATGGACGGGGACGGGACCGGGACACACCCACACCCCCTCTTCTACCTGGCTCACCCCACTCTCTGAGCTCTTCCCTGAATTTACACTCTTCTCCAGCCATCAACCCAACTGGTTCCACTTGGCTCAGTAACTTGCACTGAGCCTCCTCTAATTAGTGCCTTCAGCTGGGCTTCCTGCTCAGGGTTTTAGCCTTCTAACCCAGCCACGCTGCAGGGAAGCAGGGTCTTTAGCAGGCATCAGAGGTTTTTAAAACTTGTGCCCTGTGACACTCTGTTAGAGACTAAAAAGCATGGACTGAACAGACATTGGATTTATTAATTATTACAACAGTATGTAACCCACTAACACCCTCTTTGGAATGGACCACTCTGCCTTGAATGGTCTCTTACAATATGTGCTGGCTACTTATGATAAACAATCTGTTCCACCTTGCATTTTGCTGTGACGCTGGGAGTATCTTTCCCAGACCTGAAGAAGAACTCTGTGTTGCTTGAAACCTTGTCTCTTTCACCAACAGAAATTGGTCCTATATAAAAGATATTACATCACCTACCTTGTCTCACTTCTTATATCAGGGGTGGGCAAACTTTTTAGACCAAAGGCCACATCAGGATTGCAAAATTGTATGGAGGTCCAAGTAGGGAAGGCTGTGCCTCCCCAAACAGCCTGACCCCACCCTATATCTGACCCCCTCCCACTCCCTGACTGCTCCCATCAGAACCAGTGACCCATCCAACCCCCCCCCTGCTGCTCCTTGTCCCCTGACCACCCCCTCCAGAGATCCCCCACCCAAACTGTCCCCCTAGGACCCACCCCCTACCCAACCTCCCCTGACTGCCCCCTGGGACTCCCTGACCCTTATCCAACACCCTGGCCCCCTTACCATGCCGCTCAGAACAGCTTGTCTGGTAGCCGTACGGCCAGGCCGGAGCCAGACATGCTACAGCACTGCCCCGCAGGAGCGTGCTTCCCCACTACCCCAGAGTGCTGCCTGCATGGCGGCGTAGCTGCGGGGACAGCAGGGGAGGGGCTGAGGTAGCCTCCCCAGATGGAAGCTCAGGGGCCGGGCAGAACGGTCCTGCAGGCTGGATGTGGCCCGCGGGGCTGTAGTTTGCCCATCCCTGTCTTATATGGTAATATTCTGAATCAAAGATATTGCTGTATTTGCAGTGATTCATATATAACTCTGTGTTACATCAAAGTGAATGGGCACCTGACTGGATTCTCTCTGACTTACAGGGTTGTCACCTGTTCTGCATTTCACAGGAGAATCCCAATTTTCACAGGTTCTATTAAACTGGGTTTGCAGGACATCCTTATGGGGGTCTTGAATCATCCTGACACCAACAGAAGGTGGATCATTTGACATGATGAAGTTGCATCAGTATGGGAAAATGCAAACGTTGCAACGCTATGACACTGTCATTTTGTATGTAATTACTTAAAGGAGGATGTCTTGCTGTAAGGTGTGTGTAAGTTATGTTCCCACAGTTACCCAATGACCTTGCAATCTTTCTGTCCTCTGCCTGCAGACTTTGGGAAGTTATAACTTATGATGGAAACAAAGTTGTAATTGTAACATGTATGTCAGCATTGAAGAGTTGCTACTAGATGACCTTTTCAGTTTGAGCAAATAGACTAATTTCCTTTGCGTTACTTACCGTTTTCTTTCAAAGCTTAGCATAATAGGAAGTCCTCTGCAATTGTTCACTTTAATCAGCATCTCCATTGTGCTGGCTTTGGTTCCATGATTACATGAACTGTGCAGTATATCTTGGTGATATCTGAGCATGCCCAGAGTGGGGATTGAACTTTCTTTGCTGTCAAGCATATCATGTGATCTAGAAATTTGAATGTTTTGGTTCAGCAGTTGTAGACTAGAGAATACCACAAACAGAATATGCTAAACTCTGTACACTTGTCAAAACACAGTAAGGAAGCAGCCCTCTCTTTTTGGACTTCAAGAACAAAATCGGCTCCCAATCACTTTTAGAGTACTACTTACCAACGAGAAAGCAGAGTTTGCAAATCTGTACTTTGCTCCATGGTTGTAATATTATTTGTTGTCATCTTATTGTTAGTATTTGGATGACCACTCAGAATTTTTAAAAATGTTCACACAAATGTTAGCACAAGTAATTATTTTTCCACAAATTAATTCTGAAACACATATTAATTGCAATTTGCTATTTGTCTTTCATCCTCAATTTTCTGACTTTAAAAATTCAGTCATTCTGCCAGGGAACAGAAGTTATACCTCCATTACTACACGATTCAAATAACAAACAGTGTAAGTGAGCAGTGTGCAAACATCCCATAGGCTAAAAATTGTTTTTCCAAATTATTAGGTAAATATTTAGGGATAACAGATGCATTCACAGATATGCAGAATTAGTTCATGAAAGAGAAAAAAGGGCTAAAACTTGCAAAAAATAGTTCTGTCAACTGTACTTGTAAGTCTGTGCTTTATAAAATACTAGCGAAAATACCCAGTGTTGCTCGGGTCCGTCGGAGGTGGGGAGGGGGCAGAGAGCTGAGCGAGTGCGGGATCCGTTGGAGGCGGGAGGGGGCAGAGAGCAAACCCCCCCACCTCACCCCCCCCACCCAAACCCAACACCCCCACGTCACCCCCCTACCAACACCCACACCTCACCCCCCGTAGACCAAACCTGACACACCCACCTCACTTTCCCCCCCAACCAAACCCGACACCCCTACCTACCACCACAAACAAACCCGACACCCACACCTCACTTACCCCTCGACCAACCCCGAGCCCCCTCCTCACTCCCCCAACAAACCCAACACCCCCATCTTACCCCCCCACCAAACCCAACACCCCCTGACCAACCCCAACACCCACACCTCACCCCTCACCCACCCCGACACCTTCCCATCCCCCCAGACCAAACCCAACACCCCCGACTCACTTACCCCCCCGACCAAACCCGACACCCCAACCTCACCCCCCGACCAAACCCGACACCCCTACCTCACTTACCCTCCGACCAAACCCAACTCGGGTCCGTCGGAGGTGGGGAAGGGGCAGAAAGCTGAGCGAGTGCAGGGTTCGTTGGAGGTGGGAGGGGGCAGAGAGCTGAGTGAATGCAGGTTCAGTTGGAGGGGGTATTATGACATCATAACTATGTCACAGAGAACAGCAGCTGCCCAGCTGATGTGATTGTTCTTTAAATAATTTCACCCCTGGGGGGGTGTCAGAGGTGAGATTTGAAAAAATTTCAACTCTTACCCTGATTAGGACCCTAAGACCTCTAACTATACCAAATTTCAAGTCTCTAGCTCAAACGGTGTGGAAGGAGTAAGTGCACATACATACACGCATACACCATTTGACTTTTATATATATAGATAAACAAAGAACTGAACTGCTGCTCAACCTGTGGGAAAGGTTTATGTTGCCCCATATCTTATCTGCTATTTCCTGTTTCAGCACAGTAATGTTGATTTCACATCATTGGCACATGCAACGTACAAAAGGTTCAGGGGTCACAATTCACTGGTGACACAAGTAAACAACAATGTAGTTTGCTCTTTGGTTGCTCCTGTTGTTCTGGTTTATTAGAGAGAAGAACTGATTGTGGTACTTTTCACCTGTGAGGCACCTCACTACCATCTATTTAGTGTGAGGAAGCCTTGTCTGTGCCTGTCATGGTTCAGCTCCCCAGGTCCACTGGCCATGAGCAACACAGACACTCCCCTCTAGACATACACAGGTCCCGCTGTCTCTCTATTGCTTAGCGGTTGGCATGTTCCAACCCCTGAGCCCTCCAAACATCTCCATGAAGTGTTCACTCACTAATCTACTGGACACTCACAGTATTCACAAATTCTCTGCTCCCAAAGGAGCAGTACAGGCCAACTTGCCAGTTACACCTCAGACTACCGCTCTGCTTAACACACAGCACCTAGATATGTTTATAGTGAAAATAAGCATATGTTTATTTAATAAAGGATAAAGAGCCTAGTAATAGCAAGTAGAAGTTGTGATATTACACAGGGTACAATCTGGACTGATGAACAGCTATGTACCCTTAGTTCTCTAACCTGGGGTGCCTTTTATACTGCTTTGCTGTAAGAGTTATCAGTCCTGCTCTCCTCACACACAGCCTCCAGCATGTAAATTACTCCCAGTTATATTGTATGAGTGTTATAGCCAACCAATTGTGAATTACACTGCAAAACAACACTAGCAAATTCCCAGTCCCAGACTTTCCCCTAGAAAAGTGCATCTTGTGCTGCCCAGCTCTCTCTGGACTATATAGACGCTCATATAAAGTCCGTCAATTTATTAATAGAAAATATGTACAAATCCTGTTATCCCAAATGGACTTTCTCAAACCTTTCTCAAAACTTTCAAACTTCTCAAAACTTTTCAAAACTTTCTCAAATGCTAAACATTCTGATTTAGATAAAACAACAAAACAAGTTTATTAACTATAAAAGGTAAATTGTAAGTGATGACAAGTAATGGGGCATAAAGGTCAGAATTGATTACAAGAAAATAAAAGTAAAGCACCACTAATACCTAACTTAATAAGCTAAGTGAATTCAAAGCAAAAGTCTCTCTCACCACGTTACAGCAGTCTTGCTGACTAAATTTCTTTCAGTCAGGATCCCTCCCCAAATTCAGAGCTATTTCCTTTGTTCTTCAGGTGTTGTAGATGCCATGGGTAGAGAGAAAGGAAAGAAGAAATAATTTGGGGCACCTCCTCTCTCCTTTGATAGTCCTTTCTCTTCTTCGGGAATCATCTCCAGCTGAAGTTCAGGAGACGGAAAGTCTGTGTGGACAGGAACCTCCAACTTCTTTTTTGTCAAGATGTAGATTTTCGCCCACATCTGGCAATCCTTACTCAGTTTGTATTCCTCCTTTATTAAGGCAAAACTTCCAGTGAAGACAATGGAGGTTGCTTGACTATAATCTTATATCAAACAGAGTACGAATACCAGGAGTTGGCCCTGTGTATTTATATTTGAGTTTCTTTCTTTCTTTCTTTCTTTCTTTCTTTCTTTCTTTCTTTCTTTCTTTCTTTCTTTCTTTCTTTCTTTCTTTCTTTCTTTCTTTCTTAATAATAATTACATACCATGACACCCTTACTTCTGTGCTGCTGCTTTCAGAGGTGGGTGGTTGGAAAAGGGCAGCTACTGACCAAGGGCCCAGCTCTGCAGGCAGCAGCACAGAAGTAAAGGTGGCAATACCAGACCATGCCATCCTTAGTTCTGTGCTGCTGCTGGTGGCAGCTCTGCCTTCAGAGCTGGGGTGCCTGGCCTGCAGCTGCCATTCTCCAGACACCCAGCTCTGAAGGCAGCACCGCCTCGCCAGCAACAGTGCAGAAGTAAAGATAGCAGTACAACAACCCCCCCTACAATAATCTTGCGACCCCCTTCTCCACTCCTTTATGGGTCAGGACACCTACAATTACAACATGGTAAAATTTCAGATTTGAATAGCTGAAATCATGACATTTATTATTGTTAAAATTAATTTTAAAATCCTATGATCGTGAAATTGACCAAAATGGACTGTAATTTTTTCAGGTGCAAAAGTGTTTTATTAGCAACCCTTAAGGCTAATGGCTTCTACTTATCAACAGACTAGGGATAGCATGCTGTCCCCTGTGTACATACTTCAACCCTGACACGGGAGGAGGAGGAGATAGCTTTGTCACATTGTTTTATTATTGCCCATAAAAGCTGGCACTGCACACACTTGTTTAGCTGTTCATAAATGCTGGGACTCTGCCCACTTTTTATTAATGGGTTATTTATGAATGCTGAGCAAATGAAAATTATAATTATTTAGAAACAGCGTCCTACAAAGCATCTGTCCTACAACCCATCTCACTGTTACTGAGAGAAGTGGCTTTTTGGTATTGCCGTACTGCTTTGTTGGGGGGAGGCGGGGGGACGAGTGGTTGAACTGGTGCAGTTGCAACGCTTGTGGCTTTTGTTCACACCAGGGAGAAACCATTGTAGACGTCACCGTTTCACACTTTTTCAGCTAGTATAGGAGGGGCTGGGCAGTCCTAGAGGGGAAGGCTGGGTTAGTGGTTAACTTGGGACTTGAGCAACCCAAGTTTAATTCTCTGTTCTGCCACAGACTTCCTGTCTGACCATGGGCAAGCCACTTAAAGTACATTTATGCTGCAAAAGAAACCACACAGCAATGAGTCTCAGAGCCTGCGTCAATTGACTTGGGTTCATGCTATGGGGCTAAAAATAGCAGTGTAGACATTCCTGCTCAGGCTACAGCCTGGGTTCTGAAACCTGGGGAGGGAGGAGGGTCTGAGCCTAGACTCCAGCTAAGTGGGAATATCTATACAGCTGTTTTGAGCCCCGGAGTGTGAGTCATGTGAGCCCATTCTCCCAGCCTCTGAGTCTCGCTGCTGCAGGGTTTGGGGTTTTTTGAAGTGTAGACGAACCCTTAGCATCTCTGTGTTCCTGTTCCCTATCTATAAAATGGTGACAGGGCCCATTATTGGAGTACCAGCATTAAGGAATATAGTTTGTTCTGAAAGGATAGGTATGGGGGGAAAGGAGGTGGTGTTGCCCGGGATGTCAAGAATGTATACACTTGCTCCAAAGTCCAAGAGGAAGTAAGTAACAGACCTACTGAGAGTCACTGAGTGAGGACAACCAGGGGAAAGAACAGTAGCAATGTTCTGGTGAGAGAAGGGTGACCAGATAGCAACTGTGAAAAAACAGGATAAGGAGTGGGGAGGGGATAATTGGCGCCTATATAAGAAAAAGTCCCCCAAAAAGCCAAAAAGGGATTGTCCCTTTAAAATAGGACATCTGGTCACCCAAGATGGGAGTTTATTGTAGACCACCAAATGAGGAAGTGGATGAGTCATTCTACAAGCAGGTAACAAGATTAGCTAACACACACGAGCTAGTATGAATGTGGGATTTTAACTTCCCTGATACTTGTTGGAAGACTATTGCAGTAAAATATAATTCACCCTGAAAATTCTTGGCATGTGTAAAGAACAGCTTTCTGATTCAGAAAGTTGAGGAAACAGTTAGGAGATGGTCCATTTTGGATCTGGTGTTAATCGAAAGGGATGAATTAGTTGTAAAGGTAGTCAGGAACTTGGGAGGAAGTGATCATGATCGGATAGAATTCAAAATCCTATTAAAAGGAGGACATGAAAACGGTGGGAGACCAGATTTCATGGTCCATGATGTGTTTTTCATGGCCCTATTTATAGTTCCAAGGAGTGTTCAAGCCACAGGACTGCCAGCACCCCTTCAGTGCTTCCTTTCTTCTGTAAATGCCCCCTACACCAGAAGCCAGGATGGTGGGAACAAGGAGCTGCTGCCACACAGGGATTCTCTGTACTATCTAGGTATTTATACAGCATTCAGCACAATAGCTTTTGAGCATCTCACACTCTTCCTGTGATGAAGGGCAAGTTTACACTGTAGTGCTACACTGGCGCAGGCGCACCAATGCAGCTGCACCGCTGTAGTGCATCTGGTGAAGACGCATGATGCCGATGGGTGAGTGCTCTCCAATTAGCACAATTACTTCACCTCCATGAGAGATGAAGGTATGTCAGTGGGGGAACGTCTCCCGCCGACATAGCACCGATGTAGACATCACTTAAGTTGATGTGACTTGCGTCGCTCAGGGGAGTGACTATTTCACACTTCCGAGCGATGTAAGTTACATCAACTAAAGCAGTAATGGAGATCAACTCATAGTGTGTACTATCACCATTTTAAAGACAGGCAACTGAGGCATATGTACATTAAGTGACTTGAAGAGGCAGGAATTGAAGGCAGGTCTCCTACATCCCTATCCAGTGCTCCCACTAAGTAAACCAGACCACCCTTCCTCCCTACACAGAGGAGATCCTGAGAGGGCTAAATCCAGTAGGGTTCCAACTTACTTTGTATAACCAGAGCATAGTGGACCTAAAAATCAAGCCCTGGGTGTTACCTTAATGGAAAAGCTGATATGTTTTATAAAGGTGACTAAGAATAGCTCATAAAAATAGACTCATTTCAGTGCACAATGAACAAAGGTCATTCTCTTGTTTGTGTATTATTTACACAAGTGACTAGTCACACAGAGTCAAAGGTACATGGGGGAGTTACCTGAACAGCTCAGTATTGAGAGAATTGGCTACAGTGGATCAGCCACAATAACAGTCTGGCTGAGTGTTACCTGTTCATTACCAACCAAGTCAGAAAAACCACAAAGTCCAATCAGTTCTCAGGAAAACAAGCAATTAGAAAGGATTCAATACGGTAGTTCAGAAGGAGTGTATGCTCAATTTCAGATCACACATCAGGATAGATACCCACTTCTTTGTTTCTCAGGGTAAAGAAATTCTTCTGGGTGTTATCTGAGTGTGCTTATGAGTATTTAACTGCAAACTTTACTTAGCTTCACACTCTTATGTTACAGGTCCCAGTGTCCCTGTGTCCTGAAGGAAGGTCCTGTCTTAATCATCCTGTAGCCACACTCATTGAGTCCTTTTCACTGATTTACCTGAAATGAACTCAGTTTTCTCTCTAACAATAGACAAGTTGTTTTGGTAGGAATGCCAAGCTCCTGGTGCAACCCAATCTCCCTCCCTCCCCCCCCCCCCACACACACTCCTTTTTGGGCCAGGACACCTACAATTACAACATGGTGAAATTTCAGATTTAAATATATGAAATCATGACATTTATGATTTTAAAACCCTATTACTGTTAAATTGACCAAAATAGACGGTACATTTGGTAGGGCCCTAGATATAAGACAGAGCAGCCTTCAGAGCCCTATTTGATATGTATTTCCTGGTAGCATAATCCCCAAGGTAAACAGTCATATACCATTTTTAATCTGAGGATTTATCTGAAAGAACTTTACAACTGAAGTTAAGTATAATTATCCCTGTTTTACAGTTGGAGAAACTGAGGCACATGGAATTTCAGGGACTTGTCCCAGGTCATACAGCAAGTTAAGAGGCTGGAATAGCACCCAGCAGTCTTCATTTCTGCTCCCCTGCAAGAATCCCTAGACACGCTGTCTCCCATAATAATGCTAATCACAGAGTCTTAGTTAATTAAAATGTAAAATACTTAGACTCCCTTTGATGACAGGTGCTATATAATTACTCTTATATTTTTAAACCGATACCTCTAAGTGTTATACAGTAGTAAGGTGATTGATGAGTAGTAACTACAGAAATTTGCTATTTTGGGAAAGAACCGAGTATTTCACTCCAGCTGTTTTAGGTTACAAACATTTTTGAGAGGATTTAATGTTTCTGTTTCTGTTGAAAGACTGAAAAGAATGCAAATAAGCAAACATACAGTGTGTTCTGGGACACTAACTTTGCAGGAGAGAGTTCCCCCCAGGAGGGTGACTAACAGCTGGATGCGGGACACAATTTACATGTACTTTGACTCTGGTGCAATCACTTGGATACTTGAATTACTCACACCACAGTAAGTCGTCCACTCCTTAAACTGACAGTACTGCTGAAAATCACACATCTCTTGACTGGAATAGGGTAGAGGAGTTAGTGTTGTTGCAAAGAAATCGTTAAGAGTTATTTCAAGGGGAAAAAATAGCTCAATCTGTCAGAAGATTTAGAATCAATCACCAATTGGGTTGGGTTTTTGTTCTGTTTACATGTTCTGTGACATTTTCCTAGTAACTGTTGGTTTCAGTTATTGCTGCTACTTCTCTTCATTCCCTAAAGTGAATTTGATGCTGCTGAAAAGTGCCTGACTGGAGCATCCTTCTGTGGCAGGCCACAGTACAACAGGCATGCCTGCCTCAGTTTCCCTCCTTCAGAGTCCCCAGAAATAGTTCAAACAGTTTCTGAGTACAAATGACCCTTGTGGGGTTAGTTTATTGCAAAAGAAAGCCCCATGCACATAAACCATAAGAAAACAAGTTCCATCACCAACACAACAATAGTCCAGATAGTACACCAAGTAGCGCCATGGCATCTCTCATCACTCCTCAGCTTTCCAGCATAGCCCTGGCAACCCTCACTGTGCCCCGGCTCTCCAGCTCAGACCCAGAATCCCACCCCAACCCACAGCCTTCATTCCTTCTGGCCTTGGCTTATTGGCTCAGGAAAAACTTCCAGATAGCCTCTATACTGGTCTCCTACCCCTACACTCTTTTCAGGCTCCCAGCACTGGCTTTGGCTCCAGAAAGTCAGCAGGTTAGTTAGCCCCTCCATTGACTTCCTGATTATTCCTTTCTCTTTCCAGGGAGAGCCTATAGCATGCTTTCTGCTCTCTGTATCTTTTCCTAAAGACCTCTCTAGTCTCCTGACTCCAGCAGCCCTAACTCAGCAGGTAACTGTCTCTCAATGGGTCTCTTGCCCTCAGATTCTCCCTCATCCTTTATAGCCCAAGGTGCTGTCCCAGTGTTACCTAGGGCTCTTTCAACCCAAAACTCTTGGTAACTTTTACTCTGTGAGAGGTGGTGTCAGGAAATAAATCAGGGGAGACAAAGCCTTCCGACCGATAGATGGCTGGCACAAACAGGACAACATGAACTGTAGGGTCCACTGGAAACCCTGGACAGGGATGATATAGCAAGTACAGCCAGGAGCACAATATTGTTAAAGGACCTGTCTACACAGGTACTCCACACCCTGATTTTGTTTCCTGCCCAACATCCTTGGAGCTCCTGGGTCTTTGCTGGTAATTCCAGTAGGCTGCATTATAATTCTTGAGCTGATCACTATTGGTTTCTTATGGTCAGGGTTTGTTGCTAATGCAAGACCGATATCCCCATGAGTCAGTTGAACCATTGCTGTATTCCAAAACCTACTTGTCATTTGGAACCAGTAGAAAGTAGCTGAAAATTTTCATTTGCAATTTTTACTGAGGACTACAAATCCTTTTACTTAGGAATTGTGTGTGTGACCAGAATTTCATCTTTCAGCTGTCTATGCCTCTGTTTTCCTGTCTGTATTAATAACAGTTTACCTATCTCCAGGAGTGCTGAAAGAGTCCAATAGTTGCTGTTTGTAAAGCGCTTTGAAAATATTGTAGACTCTAGAAGTACAAGGTATTTTCCCCACCCTGGAAGAAGTAGCATTCTTAATTTTGGATTATTTGTGTAAATGCTGTGAAATCATTGACTGCCTTACACATGATCCCTGCAAGCTCTGCACTCACTTCACAGCACAGAGCTGATTCTAACAAAATCCTTGAGGCAAGCAGCAAGGGAGAAACTCATCTCATAACTAAAAAGAAATATACATGTGAAAATGAAAACCGGGTAGCCCAGTACTGTTACAGCTCAACTGTTTAATGAGGTTTCTCACGGTGACTATGAACACTGGAAGCACTTGTACAGAAGAGGTAACCAGGTTGATAGGAAAGATTTTTAATGACTGCCCCCGGGGCAATCAGACGCGTTGCAAATCTGCACGTACCAGCTGTCATAGCGCAGGACTCACTTACTTCAGGCTTTTCTAAGTAGGAAATGTAATGATCAAAATCCAAACTAGGTATCACATGGAGTTTTCTGGTGCTGGGGGGCATTCTCCACCCCTGTTACTCATAGATTCAAGACCCCTAATTTTAAGGTATAGGCTAGGTAGTGGCTGACTGTGCATGGGTGCACAAGGGGTGGGGCAGAGGGCACAAGGATTTTTCTCCCATTTGTGCCTCAGGGCAGGGGCTAGGCACACCTAGCCCTCTGCTTGCACTATAGAGCACCTCTCCTCACCCCCTGCTGCTCCCATTCTATTAGCCAGTGGAGAACACACCTTGAGCCTTTATAAAGAGCATAGTGCTCCTGGAGGCACTATCCACAGGTATAGTGCCTCTCGGAGATCCCAATGATTCTCTGCACCATCCCATGCTACATGCATTAAGTTTCCCTTGCCCTAAGCATGGAAAAGGGAGACTCGATTGATTTATCTGGGCTGAAGCCTGAAAGCTCCAGGCCGCAGTGAAGAAATGAAAATATTTTTCTTCTGAGTTACATTTTTCTCTCCCAGTGCTCTGGACACAGTTGGAGCTTTCTGGCTCGCTGTCAGTGATGTCATCCCCAAATGTATAGTTGCCGGTAATGCCAAATCTGTTTTCCTTGATTTAGAGCCTGAATTCCATACCGTAGAAGCAATAAGACCCCCTCCCAAGCTACTAAAACTCTAAATGGGTGGTCATGTGCCTTGTGATCAGGACTGGTAGAAGGCAGACTTCTGCCCCATGTATACTAACTCTGCTTTGAAATATATGGGTAAGGATCTATACATATAAGTTGCATGATCTGTCTCTCAATCCCTCTTTCTCGAGGCCAGAATCAGATCCTTAGCTGATATAAATTAGAGTAACTCCAGTTAATCAAACCTTCTGTATTGACTTCAGTAGAGTTACACAGATTTACACTAGCTCAGGATTGATCGATCGATCTATCTATCTATCTATCTATCTATCTATCTATCTATCTATCTATCTATCTATCTATCTATCTATCTATCTATCTATCTATCTATTGTGTCACTAACCTTTATGACCAAAAGAAACCATTTTTGGTTAGGTATTAAATATGAATCATGCCCCATTGCTAATTAAAAAGACACAATGAAACCCTCAACGGGAAAAGTTCTGAGTAATAGCAATGGTGCGGGGACTGGAATCCAACCAATGTCCAAGTGACTGTCCACAAAAACGTTTCTAACTTACAAAAGTGGCATTAGCATGATTTAAAAAAATAATAGAAAATGAAATCCAGTTTTAAAAAAGCAAACTGAAATGTTTTTAGCCTTGCTGTTCTCCTGATCTTACACTAATAGGAACCGCATGCATTGGGATTGGCTCACATTCTTGGTAAATTACATCACTGCAGCATTCCAGATGTTCCGAGAGGTTCTTTGGGGATTAGTATTTATCTCTCTGTTTGTCACCCTTATTTTCTGCTTTTCCTGTTCATCTGTAACTTACATTCAAAGGTACTTGAGGGAATTAGACACTCAAAGCCTATTGAAATGTATTGCGAAGTGAGCACCTAGCTCCAGCTGGCTCCATTGAAAATCCCAGTTTATAAAACAGAGGTTCTGACTTTTAATAACTTTTAGTATGACTACCTTGATACCAGTGTATTGCAGTATTCTACAATAGTGGGCCACTCTAGTGTAAAACTATGGTAGTATATTATGCAAAGGAATAGAGTGTGGTGGTTGTGTTATGTTGGTGTTGCTGTGAAACAGCCACCTTGTTACACCCCGAAGGTGGCTGATCTTCAGGAGTGGATGAAAAAAACCCTAATTATAGGGGTTGCTTGAGCCATGCTTAGCCCAGGAATGGAGCAAGGGGTAAAGGAGGTTTTAAGGCCCCTGTGTACCTTCCCACATTCTGGGACTGTACTAGGTCTTGCCTGGAGCCTGGTGTAAGGTAGAACAGCACTGGGGATGCTCTAACTTATGCTCAGCTACAACTAGTAGCTAAGAACAGTCAAAGTGCATCCATTTCCATCCTCCAGCCATCATAATGCCTACACCCCAGGAGCTATGAAAAAGCAGTGAAGAGCTATCGTAGCTAGCACTACATCATCCAGGGAAGCCCCTATACTAGGGATAATCTCCAGTAAGTATACCCTCTACTTTTATGGCCTTTTTACCAAGGCAGCAGCATAAAGTTGTCACAGGGAAAGGCAGAACCTGGCCTGTAATTTCTGAAGCACTTTGGATTGGAAGGTGCAATGTAGAGATAAGGTACAGTATTGTTATTATTATCACAACGTTCTTTCCATTTTCAGTTAGCTTTTAATAGCTGGCACATGCTGTAAATATAGTTGAACACAATGTTTTGTGAAAGCCATCATATTGATTTGAATGATAACTTCCATCACAGAAGTTGGCCCAATAAAAGGTATTACCTCACCCACCTTCTCTCTCATATCCTGGTACCAGCATGGCTACAACACTGCATACAACTTCTATCAAGTTAGTTTCATAACCAAAGTTTTCTGATCTTGGGGTTTTTGTGTGTGTTAATGCTGGTAATGTGACTGAAATATTCTGGTGATTCATTTTTTAGTCCAGAGCGCTGAATCAACCATGTAGAACACAGCTTTCTTCTCCCAAACCACTATCTTTTCCGTCCTTCCTCGTCATTTCTGAAAGAGGATGATTCATGCCTCTTTTATTTACTATTTCAGAATCTGCCTCAGGCTTTTATCAAATTTCACTTCTTCTTCCTCTTTTTCATGAAAAGAATCAGACCTGAGAGAAGAAAACCAATCACCAGGCACCGAGATACCAGGTTGAGGCTCCTGGTATATAAACGTGAACAGAATAGACTAGAGGGAGAAATCCTGTAAATAATTAAACTAATCATGGGTCCAAGAGTCAAAATTCAGATACTGAGCTGCATTCTCTGTGTTCCAAAGTTCTGGGGTGCTCAAGTCTGGGGTTTTGTTCCAATAAAACCATTTTGAAGTCAGAGCTATACATATTCCACGGTTTTTACATACAGTCCCTTTTGACTTGCTTCTGCCTTCCTCATTTGTTTCTTATGGAGGATGATTTTGTCTGGGTGCTTCTGACTGACGGAGGCAACCAGTAATGCGAGAGATTTATTTATTCAATTATTTGAATTTATTATAAATCTGCCCATCCTTGGCCCTGGCATAAATGCACAGGAGTTTGGTGTAAAATCCACATGCAAACACTGTCTAGAAAATACCACCAAGATCCTCAGCAATTTTCAAGTGGTCAGTGAAAAAAAAAGTTTGAGAACCACTGGTTTAGGATAACTGGCTTCTCTTCATGATCTTAAGGCAATCAAATCCAGCAGGGGAGTGAGTTCTAGAATCCAAGACTCCTAATAAAGAATGACCTCCCATTCACTCCTTCCAGTTCAAACCAGTCTGAGTGCCTCAGCTGATCACAGCAGTTGCAGTGACACAGGGAAAGATGTCTCTCTCAGGTGACCTTCTAGATCATGCTTTTGAATCTATCTAAATCAGGAATGATTGAAAGATGTTATCATCTCAGAGTACTTTGGTGGCTTATACAAAATGACAACTAATGCCTAATCCAAAGCTTGCTTAAATCAATGAAAAGCTTCCAGCTGAGCATGCTGGCTCTATGGTTTTCCTACTTTCTTTGTTAGCAAGAGTGTTTTTGATGCTAGAGGAGTGGTAAAACTTGCTCTGTAGGAATCATAGTCCTATTAAAGCCCTTCTCCTGGGCCCCTATCTAAATAGACCTCAGCATTCTGCGCAGAGTATGAGGTGAAATCACACATTGCAGTTGGCTCCAGGATCCGCAGAACGTTTGGAATATGAGTCTGGCTAACCTCTCTGAGGAACGTGCCATGTTTGGTAAAATTCATTTCATCCAGATCTTTCTTATGACTTCATCACTTATTCATTCCAGTTGGGAAACAAAGTGTTTGCCAAAAGCACAGGAGAAAACTAGTGAGATGAACATTTTATAAGATGACCTGAGGCAAAAGGATCTCATTGGAGGGTAATATCTCAGGTAGATTAGATCAGGTAAACGCTGACTTGTATAAAGTAGTGAGGTGGCACTGACAAGACCCAGGGAACAATGACAGGACATCACATGAGCGAAGAATTGTATGAATAAAGTTATTTAGGCATATGCCACATTTTTCCATTAGAGGCAATAGACTCAGAACACCACATGCGTGAGTCAGTCCCCATATATTCAAATGTACTTTTAGAAACAAAACTGGAGGATAAGGGTTGACTTTTTTCCCCACCCTAAAGGTTTTCATATTCAAAACAGCCAAGCGTTGTTCCCTTCTATGACTAATCCTATGTTTTCACTAGCTTCACTCTTACACACAAACATCACCTCACACTATCACATGAGAATCAAGTCATAGTGCAAATATGTTAATATACTTTTTAGTGAAAATGAGTAAGCTGTTCTGTGTTTACTGATACTGGGCCTTTTTTTTTTTCACGGACAATCAGAATGTGCTACTCAATGATTAGCTATTCACATGGGTAAAGCTAGTTCTGGGGACAAACAGATACTGAAGAAAAAAGAAGATAAGGTAACTAAATAGATTCAGGGGGGATGCAGACAGTAATATAAAGTGAACTCCCTATATGCTTGGACTCCCCTACACTCAGATTCCCTTAGACCTACTCACACCAACTGACCAACTGTCAGACTGTCTACATTGGTATAGTTTACACACTAAGCAGGATGAAATTGTGATTTAAATAGGTGACCATTTTAGCTCATACCTCCTTACACTCTTCTGCTAGTTGCTTTTGCTGCTACCTCCCTATTTTCCATCCCCTCAGCCACTACTCCTCCTTACACTCCATTACACATACTGGGACAAGTGTAGGGATGACGTGCAGTGCTTCCATTAGTGGAAAAAAGTACAGGGGCCCTGAATGTCAAGTGGCTTGCTTTAATGTAAACAACAGTGAGAAGTAAGGGGACCATAAGACAGAAGTGCAGGATCTCCTAACAGTACTAAGGGGGCCAAGTCCCCCCACATCAGACTTCCCTGTAATTCGGGCATTGGTAATGTGTGAGGCAAAGGGTGTTGCTTGGATGTTGGTAAGTGTGTTTAAGTGTAAGGAGCCCTGATTCCTGGGATCAATGGAGATGCATTGGCATAGGACCTCAGAGGGAAGCAAAAGTGGCTTTACATCACATTGGCAGCTCTCCAATTCTACAGCTGGCCCCTGACTCTTGTAAATGACTCCCAGCTGCCTATGGCTCCCAGGGGGTGTTCTGGCAGTAGCCTGGTCATACAGGAGTTCTGGTCATGTCCTTTCTTTTTTCCTCAGCAATGCCTCTTACATAGGGGGAATTTTGGGGTAGCTGGTAAACTATGGCTCCACTACATCAGTAGACCAGTGCAAACAGCTGTAGCACCGGGCCATGGAGTGCAGAGGGAACCAAACTGGTATAATACATGCATTGAGGGGACCAGAAGGTGTAAGTGACATCAAATTAGAGTCCTTCCTCCTTCTAGACTTACTTAGATTCACATCTGAATCAGGGCCCTTGTTTGTAAATTCTTCTGGACAGGTACCATTGAGTCATATTCTGAGCTCATTCACCCTGAAATCTAGAGTTACTCTTCTTTTATATCACTGTTACTGAAATCAGAATCTGACCCTATACTTTTAACTTGTCTACTAAATACCATGCACATTTATGAAGCTATAGGTGTAATCAATAATAATAACAAAAGGGAGAAAGTCAGAAGAGCAACCTACAGTTTGCATTGCCCCAAGGGGCATCATCACAATCTTTGCTACACAGCTGCTGATTTCAGAGCTTAGGAACTCACATATGATCACTGCACCCACAGGATGCTGGAATCAGCCAACTAACAATAGATCCATGTCTCATATTTCTGCATGAGAGCAACACACCTCTTACCGCTATCTGGTTACAAGGTACATCACTCATTTTCTATTCAAATTTACCTCCCTCCCACAAAAACTTGCTCTAACCTCACTGCTCATTAGTGTATGTTACTGATAAATGGATAGCAGGGATGAATTATTGGATACTATTAGAGAGAATGGTCCCCCTGTTTAGGGTACTCACCGGAGGAGGGTTCCCCAGGCAGCAAGCCAGAATGTTTAGTCCAGTTCTTTGACTATTAACCTGGCCCTGAATAAGTAATAAGTAATGTATGATGTGGTATGTTAAAGTTTTATTGTAACTTCGCCTTAATAAAAAGTTTCCAAGAGAGAATGACCCAGTGTAAACGTATTTTACACAGTGCTTAATCTTCAAAGACAGAGGTGTTCAGGCTCAAGCAATAACAATGGCATTCTCCCCACAGTAGACCTCACACATGAACATATGTGCATAGTCATGCTACATGGAAGTTAACATTCTGTTCTACAAAATGGCTTCCTCTGCCCAGAGTAACCTTGCATGTGCCATATGTATGAGGTCATGCCTCGCATGCCCCTGACAGAAGAAGTGCAGGAGCTGCGGCCTGACCTGAAGGGATGCTGGGGCTCACCTCCAGCAAGCCCCAGCACAAATTATGCTTTGATTTTACATATATCTAGTGCCTTTCATTAGGAAGGATCCTCGCTTTACAAATACTGTAGCTTCACAACCACTATCAGATGAGTAATTCCTACATCCAGTACATGTCATGTTTCACTGCAGATGATTAATTAACTGTAATGCTAATTTGGCTAACATTATGAGTACCACTGCCCTGATCCTGCCAGGTGCTAAGTGCCTGCTGAATGGTGCTATTCTCCCACAGATTTCAACCAGAGGGACAGTGCTTAGCATTTCTGAAAATTAAGGCCAAGGTATCCCAAGCTGAACACCCAAAATCAGGGACTGCTTTTGAAAATTGGGCCCTAAGTGACTTGCTCAAGGCTACAGAGTAACTCAGTGTCAGAGTAAAGAATAGCAGCTAGATCTCCTGGCTCCCAGGGTCAGTTAAAGCAAATCTGGGATGTGCTGTAAAACCATTATCTTGGGTCATCCCCAGCTGCAGGGGCCAAGTTTCAGTGTATGACCTTTTTTTCCCTACTTGCCCCAAACTAGACTTTGGAGGCAGTGATCATTCTTGGGCTATGAGAGATGATGTGTCCAGAACTGGCATTTTAGTGCAGACATTTAGTGAAACAGTAGGTGGAAGTTTTCTGCTGAACAAGAGAAGAGGAAGTCTAAGATATGCCTCAGCTAGGGCTGAGATAAAGGAGGAGATGCTGTTATTCCCCAAAGGGGTGGCCTACTTGTCTGTATGCCAGTCATACTCCTTACTATAATCACTGTACAACTAAACCTCTTTATCACTGAGCTTCCAGTTAGTAAGAAGCAGTTCACACTGCCCACAACCAGACATGAGCATATAGAGAAAAAAACACATTATGTTTTCAGCTTCCCTTTCATTGAATAAGACGCCCAGCCCAGGGCCTCCTGTGGCATTGTCTGGACTGGCCCTGTGAACAATTAAATACATTCCCCACCCTCACCTCTGCTACATTATGAAGGTGCTAAAATTAGAACTTGGCCAGAACTCAACAAGAAGATGCAGTCCCCATCCTGGATTTAAATGTGTAAAGAAATCTAGTTATCTGTAGAACATCTGATTGATAATTCTATATTGATTATATTTTACCTGTAATTCCCTTCCCCCCTCCCATCCCATTTGTTAATTTGTCTTGATATATACAAGATCGACACAAATGTTTATAAACCAAAATGCTGGGTTGTGAAACTGAATTTAGAGAAAATATTACACATGCTAAAGAAATGAATCCAGCACTGTTTCTAGTTTTCCTCACATGTCTTTCTCACTGTAGAATTGATCTTGCATATCTTTACTCAGTCAAAGGACATGTTGAAGTCAGTAAAGCACAAAAAGTCACATCCAGATCTGCTATAATTCTGATTTCCATGGAGTTTTGCTCACTTACATGAGGTCTGAATTTGGCCCCAAGTCACCACTTCACAAGTCTGTCACCAATTTAGCTCTCCACAGATTGAAAGCTAAGAAGGAGAATACCAAGTGTATGGTAGAAATCTGTGTAAGTAGAAGGATCCTGGTTCAGAGGTTATCTGTGATCATCACAGGATCACTAAACAAATCAGCATCGGAGTCGGTCAGTTTAGAAGCTTTCCATGGTCTTTTAATTATTACACTCCCAGATAAGTGTCAGGTTGGAATGTGAAGCCCCTTCACTCTGAAGAAAGATAATGAAGTCTTTCCTCCCATTGTCCATACACACAAAGAAACAGCAAACATGTATAGGCACAACAAATGTGACTATGAATTAATGGTGATGTCACTGTGCCATGAGTCTCCTACCCCATGAGCATGGTATCATCTTCATGTGGTTTTCATGTCTACGGACTTGTTAGAGGTACTGTAAACAACAGTGAGCTCACAGTCCTACGACTCTAACATTAAAATAATGTGGAATCTGGACTAATAAGAGTCACCCCATATGGTCAAATAAAAGATCCACCTCCCTCCTTCTCACCAGTGCACAGTCCTTTTCTATTGTTGTTATTATTTTCACAATGACATTTTTGGTGGGAAACAGGGACTTGTTTAGGAGCGAGGGGTTAACTTGGAATTTCCTGACTTTTTTTAAGCTAGGAAATCAAACCCTAATTTAAGTGAATTGAGTTAAACTAAACTCTTTAAATGTGACTTTAACACTCTGTTTTGTGCTTTCATTACCTTAGCTTTTAAAGGATGTTTATTTTTCATAAATAAGAGACAAAGACAAGGAAATTATTCTTTGGTGCTATCAGAGCTTAATTTTCTTCCTGCTGACACAGGTTTTACACTGGTGTAATTCCATTTATATTGATCATGTGCTTCCTGTTTTGTTGTAGTGTAAGCAAGGTCAGACTCAAAGCTCTCCTCCAACTGGCACAACTGATAACTGCCCTCATTTGGGTGGATTACCCTAGATACAGGGTGCTATAGTGGCATGGACAGTGTCCTTTTTGCACCTCTCTAAGGCAGCTAGAGCAGGAGTGGCCAACCTGTGGCTCTGGAGCCACATGTGGCTCTTCAGAAGTTAATATGCTGCTCCTTGTATAGACACCGACTCCGTGTCTCGAGCTACAGGCGCCAACTTTCCAATGTGCCAGGGGGTGATCAGCGCTGAACCCCTGGTTCTGCCACAGGCCCTGCCTCCATTCCACCTCTTCCTATGCCCTCCCTTACGCCTGCTGTGCCCTCGCTCCTCCCGCTCCCAAGCCTCCTGAATGCCATGAAACAGATGATCAAGAAGGAGGGTGAGGCACTGATTGGTGGGTGGGAGGTGCTGGGAGCGGTGGGGAGGAGTTGATGGGGGGCTGCTGACGTATTACTGTGGCTCTTTGGCAATATACATTGGTAAATTCTGGCTCCTTCTCAGAATCAGGTTGGCCACTCGAGAGCCAGAGCGTATCTGGCCCAGTATTTAATATTCTGGTGCTGATTAATAACAATACTATGGAAAAGGCTAGTTGCTATTGCGGTGCTTTCTAACTATTGTTCAAAGACCAGATATGATTCTTCATGTAAGCTCAGGAAAAGTACAGGCTTCCTAGATGGAAAAAAATCCATTTTTATTTTATTTTTATGCTCAAGTAATTTTAAAACAGCCAAACCACAAGTTGTTAAACTTGATTAAATCAGTGAAAAGAAAATGTGCCACCAGGCTGATATCTGGCAGGATAATATTGGTACAGCTAAGGTATAGCTGCAGCCATGCTACCTTGGGTTGTGAGCTTGTCCGATCTCACAGGGCTGGCCCAAACCAGTTCTTGAATGGGAGACCTCCAAGGAACAATCCAGAATTCTGGAAGAAATAGTGTTGTGAGATGGTCCTTGTCCCTTTGGGTCACTGCTATGGTGTCCTTCAGATGAAATATTAAACTGAGGTTCTGACCTCTTGGTTTGTGGTTACTAAGGGAATGTCTACAATACAAAATTAAATTGACCTAACTTATGTCGGCATACAGATGCCACAGTAATTACATCACTTGTATGTGTCTACACTGTACTCCTTGTTTCATTGGTGTGTGTCCTCACCAGGAGCACTTATATTAATTGTACTGTCAGTGTGGGGCATTGTGGGATGGCTTCTGAAAGCCGGTAACAGCTGATGTAAGCAACGCTGTGTCTACACTGACACTGCATTGACCTCGCTACATGGACATTGATTCTACGCCTCTCATGAGGTGGAGTTATTAAGTTGGTGTAGCGGGGATGTTATGCTGGTGGAAGCGAAATTTTAGTGGAGACACTTACGTAGTTAGGTCGACATAAACTACCTTCATCAACCTAAATCTATAGTGTAGATAAATTCCCTTGGTGCTCTTTGCAACCGTAGGAGTATTAAGAACCCAGTTTTCTAGTCAAATTCCATCGCAGAATTACATTCTCCTTTGCTGCTGAATTTTTACCTGGATATGGGACTCTTGCAGAAACAAGGTGGGTGAGGACCAACTTCTGTTGGTGAGAAAGACAAGATTTTGAGCCACACGGAGCTCTTTTTCAGGTCTGGAAAAGATACTCCCAGAATCACAGCAAAATGCAAGGTGGAACAGATTGTTTAGCTGCACATATACGTAGGTAGCACATACTGTAAGGGAGCATTCTAGGTAGAGTGGACCATTAACATCTCTGCAGATATACAGAAAAAAAGGTTACAGATTGTTTTAAGATGTTCACTGTCTCTGTTCAGACCATGATTTTTAGTGTCTAGCAGAATAATTAAATTAAGCTTCCAGGCCCCTCTTTTGAAAGTGTTGTGCAGGTTTTCTTTGAGGATGCATACTGATAGGTCAGATACAGAATGATCGCTTTGTGAAAAGTATTCACCCACAAATGATGTGGTGCTTTTGTCTTTTATTATTTTCCTGTGTGAATTCATTCAAGTGTACTGCTTTTCTAGTTTCACCCGCATACTAAACTATTGCAGTGTGCCACACTGAACTATGGCTGCTTTTCACCCTCCTCCTGCCTGACATGATTCCTGTGTATATACTTGTATATGCAGTAAGTAGGAATTCTCTCAAAACAACAAACTGTAAATAAGGGCCTCAGCTCTTTGCCTATCCTTTCTTGACTGCTTTATTTTGTGAAAAGACAATTAATTAATATTAATTATCACTATTATTATTCCCCTAAAAGAGATTTGTGGATGCCTGGTCAGTAAAAGTTTGACTGGAGCATTGTAACGGTTGAGCGTTATAAATAATAACGTTGCTAATGGCAGCATCTTTTGCAGCATATTCAACAAGCTATGTGATCTATTCTAACCAAATGGCCACTCTATTGTGAGCACAATATTTCACTGATCATGCTGCATGGGCATTAATGATTCACTGGAAACGATGTGTTGTAAACTGCCTCCACGGTTCTAGTAAGTGAGTAGCTGATAGGGGTCTGGAACATCAAGAGTTGGAACATACGAATCCTTCACTCACAATCTGTTTCTAAGTCATGGTGTTATTATAATTACAATAATAAATAAATAGACATGAAAAAGTGCAACCCTGTGTTTATTTTAAAGGGAAAAAAACAGATTTGCCTTGAGTCTGCAGCTTTGGCAGAGGAGTCACGGTTTGGCAGAATGGATGCAATTGCACAATCAGTTAATCAGTTTCAGACTGGCAATTATTCAGTTCATCCACAGCTATCTGAGGAGAAGATTCTGGATGACTCTGGGGCACTTGATGTGATACAGATCAGCAGGGAACTTGAGAGGTTCTAGAAGGTTGCAGGGCACTTTATTGTTTATGGACTGCCAGGGACCTGAGAAGCTTCTGGAACATTTTGAGGCTGCGTTGGCCAGTAATAGTTGGTCAGGAGCCTGGGGAGAAAGTTCTGGAAAGTCCCAGAAAAGTGTGGCAGCCTGGGAGTTAGAAAGTGTGACAGGGAGTACAAAGCAGTTTGAGGGAGTTTGAGGAAATGAAAACAGGGGAAGTTAGTGTTCAAAGGAGCAGCTGGAGAAGAGGAATGGTACGAGAGTACTGATGTGTAGTGGGGGAAGGAGCAAGGCAGAGAAGAGAAGAGCAGTTTTACGGGGGAAAGATGAGGAGAGAAGCAGGAGTCACAACAAGTGGACAATAGGGAAAAGGGAAGGTAGAGAAACAAGGGGAGCCTCGTCACCCATTGGGAGGGACAGAAAAAACACAGAGCAAAGGAAAAGCAGGCTGTGAGACCACATTAGAAGCTAGGCACCCAGGCAGGGGAAATGAAAGTAACTGTGATTGGAAGCCCTGAGTAAGAAATACCCTAGTGGGTTGATGGAAGCTGATCACCCACAGGAAAAAATAACTTTTGGGAAGCCTTGCTACATTTGTGAAGGGGGAAAAAATCAGAAACTGAACAGCTCTACTGCCAGTTATTTGCTAGCCCTGATTTCAGTGGGAATTTTGGGTTTGCATAGAATACAGTCTCAGGCCTAGAGTTTAGTTCAGGAGTGGGCAAACTATGGCCTGTGGGCCACATCTGGCATGCGGGCTCATTCTGCCCGGCCCAAGAGGCTCCCCCTGACTCCTTCCCATTATCCCCCCTTCCCCGCAGCCTCAGCACACTGCGCCACCAGCGCTCTAGCCTGCTGCTCTTGGGCAGCGCTGCAGTATGTGGCTGGCTCCAGCAGGTCCTGAGCTCCTGCCACTCTGAGTGGCTTGGTAAGGGGGTGGGGCTGTGAGCTTCTGCCTGGCCACGTCTCGCTCCAGCGGGCCTGAGCATTATGGTAAGGGCGGCCGGGCCAGGCCTTGGATAAGGGGCAGGGAGTCCTGGGGGCCTGTCAGGGGAGTGGGGGTATGGATAGGGGTCGGGGCAGTCAGGGGACAGGGAGCAGGAGGGATTGGTTAGGGGGTAGGGTCCTGGGTGGGGCAGTTAGGATGGGGGGGCTATCAAGAGGGGGCAGTCAAGGGACAAGGAGCGGGGGGCTTAGATGGGGGTGCAATCCCAGAGGATGGGTAGGGGCATGGGGAGGGGTCTAGGAAGGGGACAGTCATGGGACAGGAAGCAGGGGGTTGGATAGGGTGTGGGGTTCTGGGGAGGCAGTTAGGGTGGGGGGATCTCAGGAGGGGACAGTCAAGGGACAAGGAGCAGGGGGGCTTAGATGGGGGGTGCGGTCCCCGGGGGTGATTAGGGGCGGGGGGTTCTGGAGGAGCAGGGAAGGTTGGACGGGTTGAGGGTTCTGAGGGGAGTGGGAAGTGGGAGGGGGTCAGACAGGGGGGCGGGGCCAGGCTTCCCTACCCTGCCTGTTCCTCCATACAATTTTGAAACCTCGATGTGGCGCTCAAGCCAAAAAGTTTGCCCTCCCCTGGTTAGTTATATTGCTTTTTCTTCCATACAAAAGAACCCGGGAAATATTCCCCTGTATATATACACACCCCTTCTTTTAGGCATCTCAAATATACATTTAAAAGATGTCTGTTCCTATTCTGTCTACCCTGTGGTGCTTTTCTCAATACCCCTGTCACATACCAGACCTATGAGGTAATGAGAAACAGTAAATGTCAGTAGGGATGTGTGTATAAGTGTAAAGAGAAATAATATCAAGAGTCTGTGCCTGTAGTCACATTACCAATCTATAAAGGAACATGGACATGAACTAATATTGTTTTGAAGACAGGAGGAACCACTGCCACTTGTGCTTTAAAAGAACCTCACCTAGCTTCTTAGCAGTGTGGGGTCTATGACACTGAGTGGAAGCTCTCTAATTCCACCCACCAGAGGGCAGTAAGAGAGCTATATAGCCTAGCCATGTCATCGCACTAGAATCATAGAATATCAGAGTTGGAAGGAATCAGAGAGGTAGCCGTGTTAGTCTGGAATAGCAGAGGTAACAAAGTCCTGTGGCACCTTAAAGACTAACTATAAAGTTTTGAAGCATAAGCTTTCGTGGGCTAATACCCACTTCGTCGGATGCAAGCAGTGGAAGGGACCTCAGGAGGTCATCTAGTCCAACCCCTGCTTAAAGCAGGACCAATCCCCAAGTAAATTATCCCAGCCAGGGCTCTGTAAGCCTGATCTCCATAACCCATTCCAGTGCTTCTCTCCTAGTGAAAAAGTTTTTCCTAATATCCCACCTAAACCTTCCCCACTGCAACTTGTGCCCGTCACTAGGCCTGGGGTGGGTGGGTGTCAATTCTTACATGTCAAACCGCTAAGGGGATGTGGGGCAGGGCATTACTATGAAGAGCGGATTGAGATGTGCTTCAGCTTTCCGCTGTACATTGTGTGCCTTTTCATCAGCGCCGGGAGGCCCGGTTGTTTCTGCAGGGCTGGAGCCTGTAGGGTTGCATCAGTTGATTTCCTGCCCGAGCAGGATGGAAGTTTTGTGTCTGTGCTGCATTCGAGCGACTGCAAAAGTGCCGATGACGTGAGTTCTCCGGGGCAGGGAGTGTCCGCCCTCCACCCCTGCCAGTGACGTCTTCGTGAAGCGGCCACGTGATCCAGTCTCATTCACAAAAAAAAGGGGCGGGCGAGGGAAGGGCCGGCGGCCAGCGGGCTATATAAAGCCGGGCGCGCGATTGCAGCGAGTAAGGAAACTGCTCCGACCGAGAAGGCGGCACAAAGAGCTGCTAGCGAAGGGAGGCTCCAGCCGCAAACAGGAACCTCCAGCCAAGCCAGGGGCGCTTCCCCCCTCGGACCCGGCCTCTCATAGGGAGGGGTGGCTGGAGTTAAAAAAAGAATCTGACAAGAGGCGCCGGCTGATTTTTTTGTTTTTTAAGAAGCTCTAATAGGAGAAACCAAGTAACCCCGGAGAGGAAACAAAGACACCCGCCGAGGGGCGCAGACAAAGGGGACTCGCCTTCTCCCGTCCCAACCAGCCCTTTGAACGGGACCCACCGCCTGCCCCCCCCCTTCTCTCCCCGCCGGAGTCCTGCGTTTGGGGGACCCCCCCGCCGCGCCCAGCTCTCGCCCCGTGCGCCGAGCGATGGTCAACATGCAAGTGTGCGCCCTGGATTGCGAGGCGCTGCGGGGGCTGCTGCAGGACCGAGCCGCCCCGTGCCTGGTGCTGGACTGCCGCTCCTTCTTCGCCTTCAACTCCGCGCACATCCTGGGCTCCGCCAACGTCCGCTTCAGCACCATCGTGCGGCGGCGGGCCAAGGGGGCCATGGGGCTGGAGCACATCGTCCCCAACGAGGAGCTGCGGGCCCGCCTGCTGGGCGGCGGGTACCACGCCGTGGTGCTGCTGGACGAGCGCAGCTCGGAGCTGGAGCTGCCCAAGCGGGACAGCACCATCATGCTGGCCGTGAACACCCTCTGCAGGGAGGCCAGGGACACCCGCATCTGCTTCCTCAAGGGTGAGTCCGGGCAGGGCTGGCATCAGTGGGGAGAGGGAGCTTCTCGCTGGCCCAACTGGCCTGTGTGTTTTCAGAGAATCTCTGGCTCCCCAATGCTAATAAGACCTTTCCCTCTTTCCCCCCCCCCTTGTCTTTCCAGGAGGGTATGAAGCCTTCGCTTCCGCCTGCGCTGAGATGTGCACCAAGCCCACCGCTCCCACCGGCCTGAGCCTGCCTCTGAGTGCCAACAGCATGCCCAGCAGTGCGGATTCTGGCTGCAGCTCCTGTGGCACCCCACTCTATGACCAGGTCAGTAGGAAACCTGCAAAGAAATAAGGGATCATAGCCCTAGAGGCTGAGTATCTCCAGAGGTGATGCCCAGATACATTTAATACTAAAACTGGGTAAAGAGGGCAAACATCTGATTGCACGCATGTAACAAAAGAAGGGGGGGCTATTTGAAATGACAGAGTGCAATTAACTGATCCTCTTCCTTTGTCTCTTCTCTTTCAGGGTGGGCCAGTGGAAATCCTTCCATTTCTCTACTTGGGTAGTGCTTATCATGCCTCCAGAAAGGACATGCTGGATGCTTTGGGGATCACAGCCTTAATCAACGTCTCAGCAAACTGCCCCAACCATTTTGAGGGGCATTACCAGTACAAAAGCATCCCAGTGGAGGACAACCACAAGGCTGACATCAGCTCCTGGTTTAACGAAGCCATCGATTTCATAGGTAAATGAGTGCTCGCTGCAGGCTGTGCTTCCAAAGGAGCAGTTTGCATTCTCCTTGAGGCAGAAATCTCAGTGGAAAACTGTCGCCCAGTTTAATTTTAAAATACAAGGGAATCTGTTTCCTCAGCGATTAAAGTAACATGAAATAAATCTGTAGCTATTTTATGAGGGGTTGTGCTCTCTACAAGTGCTGAGAGAATCCTTAACTTTATAAAGCTGTCTGAAATATTGACTCCCATAACAGAAAGCAGTTAGTAAACTTACTCTGGTGTTCCACCAGTAGGTTTTTATTTTTTAAATAGAAATGACTGTTTCAAACAAAAGGAGTACTTGTGGCACCCTAGACACTAACATATGTATTACAGCATAAGCTTTCGTAGGCTACAGCCCACTTCAACAGATGTTGTAGCCTACGAAAGCTTATACTGTAATAAATTTGTTTCTCTAATGTGCCACAAGTACTCCTGTTCTTTTCACGGATATAGACTAACATGGCTGCTACTCTGAAACCTGTTTTAAACAAGGATCAGTGGCTGAAGAAACTATTTGTATCCTTGGAAATTAGAATTTAGTATAGAAATCCCTAGGTTTCTTTTCCCTCAGGACAAGTGTCTCCTTTGTCTCTGATGTGCCATGCACAGCTAGAGTGTTATGGAAAGAACAGATTTTAAAAAAGTGAAATAGGATCTTGTGTTTCTGTAGCATTGCTGCAACCTGACTCATGTGTTAACCATGTCATTTCATTGATTATTTCAGATTCTGTTAAGAATGATGGCGGAAGGGTATTTGTGCACTGCCAGGCTGGCATCTCCCGCTCAGCAACTATCTGCCTTGCTTATCTCATGAGGACCAACCGAGTCAAACTAGATGAGGCCTTTGAGTTTGTGAAGCAGAGAAGAAGCATAATCTCCCCAAATTTCAGCTTCATGGGGCAACTACTTCAGTTTGAGTCTCAAGTCCTGGCCCCTAACTGCTCAGCAGAGGCTGGAAGCCCTGCCATGTCTGTATTGGACAGAGGAACATCAACCACTACTGTCTTTAACTTCCCAGTCTCTATCCCCGTACACCCTTCATCTGGTGCTTTAAGCTATCTACAGAGTCCCATCACCACTTCTCCGAGCTGCTGAAGGGTAGATGGAAATTTATTCAGAAGACAAAAACGTGACTCTTGTCTAAAAAGTGCAATAACCCTGGGGACAGTGTCTTCAGTCATTTTAGTTCACACGGGGTTCCGTCCACCTCAGAACAACACATTGTCACAAGCACAGAGGGGCTGATTTGACTCCAGAGACCTAGTTCTTTCTTGAGTTTGTTGGCGTATTTTTGACCAACGTCTGGATGTCTACAAAGGAGACAAAGAACACAGAACATTGCGTTCTTCTCCCGAGTTATTTCTCCCTAGTTTGTCAGGTCTGAAAAGACTAGTCCTCGTTCAGTAGCATGTAGACCGGTATTACCATTTCTGGACATTCTCAGCATCAGTGATGCTGTCCCTTTTTATACGAAAGTCCTGTTATTTATTTATTTTTATGTAGGTGCATTGTTCTTGCTTTCACAAGCCTGAAGTTTCATTTCTAGAGAAACCAAATACCTCAGTATTTTATGGGTACTGTAATCCTGTAATACATCTTAAACTGTTCCTGTTTCCTAAGCACTGACGTGAAAGCACCAGCTGAGTGCTTTTTTTCGTTTTTAGTTGCCCAGGGTTGTATGTTTGCTGATTTTATTTATGATGTGAAATAATATATTTCTTCTTATGAAAGAAGACATGGTTTTGTTACATGATTATGACTTTTTATACAAACAGAATAAATTATGACATTTCTATTGAAATCTGGATGTATAAAGTCTTCTGTTTTCAGGATGTATGGTTAAACCTCACCTAAGCTGTCTCCCAGCTAAGGCTGCAGCATACAGCACAGGAGAAAATTTTCGTCTTGAGTTCAAATCCTGCTTAACTATGTGACCACAAGCAAATCACTCAACCCCTTGGTGTCTCAGTCAACCCAGCTGGAAAAAGGGGTTTGTGAAAGGGTAGGCACCTCACTGAAAATTAGATTCTGCATCTGAGTTACGCTCCACATGAGTCTGTAAATGATCAACAAACCTGTGGTTCAAATAGTGGTATAATAGCAACACTCTGTCCCCTGCTTTAATAAACCATAAACACGCCAGGCCCCTTCTCAGCAGTGTGAAGTGGTAGCTGCATTGATATCTGGGCTATGCTAATTTACACCATTTACAATAAACTGGTAGATGACTCGCTGTCACCCTACTGTGAAACAAAACAGATCCCTTCTTTGAGGACCTTCCTTATTACTTATTTACTCTGAACACATGAAAAATGAACTCTACATTCTGGCCCACCACTGACAATTGGCCCATATTTGTAAAGTTCCCCTTAAGGAGTCTAGTATAAGAGGGGTAGCCGTGTTAGTCTGGATCTGCAAAAGCGACAGTCTTGTAGCACCTTATAGACTAACAGATTTTAGGGTCTTAGCCCACGAAAGCTCATGATCCCTAAAATCTGTTAGTCTATAAGGTGTTACAAGACTCTTTGTGGCTTAAGGCGTCTAGTGACTTTGTCACCCTGAATGTTTCTCTTTGTAGACCAGAATATTTCTGTTACTCCAAATGAAATGCCTCCCCTCTTGTGCCATGCAATGTACACAAATCTGGGCATATCTACAACAGGAGATACAGTTGAAACAAATTGCACTGTGTTGAGAGCACATATATTTCTCACACACTAAGTCAAATTGTGCTCTATTCCTGCAGATTTGCACAAACGTGTCTCTATGGATTCCAGGGGAGTTACTCTGCATTTATATTGATGTAACAGAGCAGAAGCTATTTCATTATGTGCTGGAACAGAGACTGGGATTTTAGCCAATGAATATTCATGCCACCTTGAAGGTAAGACCTACAAGAACCTATAATGTACAATGAAACAGTATGAGATTAGTTGTGCACAGCCCTGTGGGAGGGGTATCATCAGGCTATCCCACTGGGAGTTGTGGGAGAGATTGTATGCTCAAGACCACAGTTGCCGTGCTACCCGTGCACTTCCCGCTGAGCCAAAGAAATGCTGCAGGTAGAGGGTGGGTATGGGTATATCCCAACCTGCTTCCCTCTATATAGAGTAGCCTTGTGCTCAGAAGAGTTCCAGAACTACAACTGGCTGGCTTCTTTCACCAACTGGACATGATCAGGTGCTGTAACTTTAAAATCCAGTGAATCTAATTCTCCTTCTGGGTATTATGCAGCCCTATTGAAGATGGGTTTGCACAGATGCAGATAAAAGTAGAATTTGACCGTGTCTCTTTACCTGAAATGAAGGCGCTTATAATTAAAATAGACTCTGAAGTCCAAGGTTATGCATGAGCTCTTACTGAGTGTATAATAGCTGCTGTTTGCCTACACAACAAGTGCTGAGCCAGACACCACATAATTCATTGCATTGTAAAACCCTGGGAGATAACTGAAGTGTTAATGGTAATCCATTCTATTTAAAATCCAGCCCTATTCTCTTGGGAGGAGGTACTCTTAAAAGTTAAGATGATTGCACAGCTAGGTCTGAAATACTCTCAGATGAAATATTCCACAGATGCCCTTTGCCTTCAGGAGTATGTATTAGCAATCAGTGAGCCACAACCTGACCCCCAAGGGACAAAAACAAAACTAAAAAAATAAAATATAGAACAGCAATAGGTAAGTAAATAAACATTCCTATTCACTGACAACTGAAGCAAGAGCCCTTTCCCCCTCCTCCCCACAATTGATTGCATAGATGAACCTCCTACACTACAGGAATTGAATTATCCTCCCCCAGAGCCTCTCCCACTCCCCAAATCCCGGAATGTTACCCACCCCCTTTCCTTGTTTCATGGAAATGAACTTGGAAGGTTTTGTTGTTCCATGGAATTACACCCCCTCAGCACATTCCCTGTAAAATGAGTAAGGCGATTTCTGAATATGTGAGCCTCCTTACACCTGCAGTGATCAGCGGAACAAGAGTTCACCTTCAAAGCAAAGCTTATCCAGTGGAAAAATACAACCTTGGCTGTGGTGTCACTGACAAAAACAAAAAAAAAAGATCCCGCCCATTGATCACAGTTCAAACAGAATTCCGCTCCCCATCAGCCAGGGAGGTTTGTTTATATGTTTCTGAGAACAATAAAACTCATTACCGGCAGTTGGTTGTTTTTACAACCTAAACAGGCACCTGACAGAGGGGCACAAAAAGAGCTGCATCAGCACAAATCATGTTTCTGAAAAACAAGCCAATTCAAGCTGGTTAAAACTTTCTGTGCAAGGCACAAAATATATATCTGGTTCTAAAAGGTTGCAATGTATGCTGGTAATCTTAATCATAGTTATTACAGTAGTGCCCAGGGAGCAACCAAAATTGGGTCCCCATTCTGCTAGGTGCTGTACAAATACAGAGAGGTAGGCAGGCTCTGCCCCGAAGAAGGGGAAGTCCAAACAGATGAAGAGCTGGGGATACAACATACAAGCTGAGACATCACTGTGACAATGATAAACATCATATTAGTGCCCCAATTTTGGGAGGAGATGGTGAGGTTTAGTCTAGAGAGGGTTAGCTAAACAGAAAGACAAGGGAAGGGAGAAGGGAACAGAGCATTGCAAAGAGGTAGTTGAGGAAGTTACCAGGGGTAGGTGTGGAATGAAGCGATGGTGGGAGAGGCAGGAGGGGGGCTGGAGCAAACAGCCAGTTAGGAAGGCAGAAAAAAACTAGTTGCAACTGTAGAAAGTGTAATTAATTATGCTCTGTGTTTTATTTGCATGAGAAGAAGTCAGGGTAATTCAGCCTAACTAAACGTCATTTTGCCAGCTCTAAATGCTGAGGGGATGATTTTACCCTGTGTTCCTCTATATATATTCTTCCTGTTGTGTATTATGATTTGCTCGGTACACCATGACAAAGTATTTAGCAGAGCTTAGAGTTTTGAGACCCACCTTCCACTGATTCTCACAATCACAATCTGTGGATTGCATACTGAGAGGTGTTTCTGGGCCTCTGAGGATAAAACCCTATATTTTGTATCAAGTTTTTAATCCCCTAGTGAGTGAGGCACAAAAATGGTGTGTATAACTTTAAGATTATATAAGTTTGTCATTACACAGTTGCCTATGTCCCCATGGAAACAAACTACTAGGAGTTTCCCTTTTGTGAGAAAAGCAAAAACATCACTTCCTGTTGCTGACAAATCAATTTGTCCTGAAGTGATAAAAAGGCATGTTTAGGGTTTACAGCAGCAGGTTCCAGGCTTTGTTGGTTGCCAAGCAGAACCACAAACGCACATACATGCTGAACGCTGGCCATTTTGTCTATTTCTGAGGGGAACCCCGTGAGATAGATGTGAACATATTCAAGGATATGAAAAAGCACAGGACAGAAAAAAGTGGGCAGCCGTTCAGTCACAAAATGCACACACCGAACAGGCAACATATAACACAAGCACATAGCACCCGACAAACACAAAACACACAACCAACATACACAGCACATAATGAACATATAACATATACAGTGCGCCAGATCAGCTGCAGCTGGAGTAATGCCCAAGTCCAAAGCTTTTGTCTTCCTTCTATAATCAGCACTTTTAAAGGAAGTTATGTGAATTAGTTCGGTGACTGTCCCACATTAAGTAGATCTTGGTATTGGCCCAGAAGAGACCAGGTTACAGGCTATAAGGTATTTTTTGGGATGGGACATTACATAATTATGATCACACATGAGGCACCCAGTTCAGCTAGTTAGCACCTGTTTTTTCTTCTGTCTGGTTTCCATACCACAGGCAGGAAAGAGGCAGGTTTTATCGCCAGTGGTTTGAGATCATTTTAAAATGGAGTTGAAACACAGTTCCAGATAAACGACTGTCTAGCACAGTTTGGCTGATTATTGTGAATGAAGCAATACTCTATAAGAACCATGCTCTAGGCTGGCTTGTGTCCTAGTGTGTTAAAAAGAACATTTAAACAATGTTCCTTTCAGTCCCATCTGTATTATGACAACTGCCCTGATGGATGACTTGGTTAAAGCACAGTTGTCCCCCAACATGGATAAAACACAGTGTGGGTTTAGAGCTGGGGTCTCATGACCATGAGGGCCGCATGAGGACTAGTGCACTGGCCCAAGGGCCGCATCACTGACACACCCCTCCTCGCTCCTGTGAAGCGCCGCCCCAGCTTGTTCATTCAGGCCACAGCGCCTGGAAGCCAGGGCTCGGCAGCGGCCCAGAAAGGGCACTTTGCAGGAGCCCTCTTCAGCGGCGGCCATGAGCGGTAAGAGAGAGGCGGGAGGGCGGCTGGGAGCCTGGCTTACCGCTCCTGGCCATTGCTGCAGAGGGCTCCTGGGAAGCGCAGCCCCAGCTCATTCATTGAAGCCGCAGCAGCAGCGCCTGGTAGCTGGGGATCAGCAGCGGCCCAGCCAGGCAGCAGAGAAGCTTCCGCTTCTGGCCCCTCCCTCCCGGAAACTGCTGTGGGGGAGAGGGCACCAGGGAGCTTCACAGGCCGCAGGGAAGGGCTTCGCGGGCCGCATGTTTGAGACCCCTGGTTTAGAGCATAGATGGACTAAACTCAATTTTGCATGGCTATAGTAAGTCTAGGAGTACGGTTAAAATGCAGTTCACTCCCATCGGCAACACAAGATCAAACTCTGTTGGTTAGCAGCCATCTTGTAACCAGCCCTCCCTACACCGCCGTGGTAGTTATTACAGTACAGAAGGGTCAGTGAGTGTGGCGACTGGAGCGGGGCAAGAGGTGAGGTTAGGCTTCAGGACACAAGCAGCCAGATCAGGTGGTTCTCTCTAGTTCAAGTCAGGAATATAAAAGGCCAAGAGACTTTGTGAGACAAGAGGGAGGGATACGCAGTCCTGAAGACAGAAACAACTAGAGATCAGGCAGCTCAGAGAGGGGCTCAAGCTTGAATTTCATGGTCCAGATGCTCAACTGGTGTAAATTGACAGTATGACGTCAATAGATGCCAATTTATGTCAGCTCAGGACTTGGCTCTATGCCTGTGTCACACAGTCACACTCTGAATGGATAGCTTTCGTGCTTGACATGGTCAAGAATGACTTTATCATTGTAAAACCACTAACCGGAAACAAAGCAATGAAGGAGTTTATACTTTATTTCATTTTACAGCATGGGAAAAACCTGCCCTGCTACTTCCAAAGGCGAACCTGTTCTGTAGATCAAGAGAGGATTTCCATTTCCCAGGCTGTCCAGCTGGCAAATTTAGGGGACAGAGATGTAAATATTCAAGGGAGGTTAATGAGCCCCTTGTTCACCCAGGAATACTTCCTCCACCTCTGTGCTCCATTTTGAGTGTGCCTAAGGACAATTTAGATGCTTGCCCAGTCTCTCTCTGCTCTGGGTATGATAGGCTGAAGTTAATCTCAGATCCCTGTGAGGATTGCTGAGTTGGCTCTTTTCTGATGGGGGTTTCCTGAATGGATCTCTTAGCTCTTAGATTTGCATGCACTTCCTGGTAGACACTGAAATTAGTAGTGCTGGGCTTCCCCTATCTTGACACTGCTAAGATGCAGAAGAGCAAGTGGGAGGCGAAGCCTGTGACAGCCCACAGGTGCGTTACAGCTCCTGCTGATGTCACTTGTCCAGCGGGATTGGCGATTAATAGCTTGTGCCACTCAATGGTGACACCCCCACCCCCCTGGGCATTTCTGTGGGAATCCTGTCCAGTGCTCCTCAGCTTCAACATCCCCTGGTTTCTGGGATCCAGAGTCTCAAGGGTGTAGGATGTAGATCAGGATAAGAATGAGGAGCCCCTCAAGGATCCAGCGCAGAGGACTTTCAAGGATCTCACAGGGCTGTAGAAGGGATCCTCAGCAATCCATTAGGGAAGTGGAGAGGATTATATAGAAATGATGGAAGGATCTTCAGGAATCCAATAGGCTTATAAAAGGGATTGTGACCTCAGGAATCCATTAGGGAGCTACTCTTCCTCCTAGACCCCTTGGATGGGCTCTTGTATTCTTTCCATTCCTGAATCCTTGATCTTCCTCCCAACCACAACAGATGAGCATAGCCCAGCCCAGTAGGTGGCTAGCCACTAGCGGATATGTTACCTGATGCTCCCTGTGGCAGGGCTGGGGGTTGGAACCCCGTGATTGCCCTGCCACTGCAGGTTAAAACCCTGCTTGCAGGTAGCAGCGCCAGGAACAGAGGCTAGAGCAGCCCAGCTGAGAGCCCTAACAAGGGCTAGCCAGCAGAATGGGGCTGGAGCAAGTGGATACAGCTGGGGCTGGGAGCTGAGAGGGCTTGAAAATCTCCAAGCCCCAGACAGAGGAGGCAGGCCAGGAGGAGGGCAGGGAGGTGTTTTGTCTCCTAGGAGGGCCAAAGAGCTTCAAGGACAAGGGGCTTCAAAGCCAGTGGAGGGAAGGTCACTGTTGTGGGGGCTTTGGGGAGCACTTAGTTGATATAAAAGACTGCACTGTAAATAAAGGACACTAAGAATCACCAAAAAGGGTGTGGAAAACAGCTTTATTAAAGGAACCAGCCCATAGGACTCAGGAGAACACAGAGTTTCCTGAGGGGACCGTGTGACACTCCCCCTCACTGTTATGCCTGGGCCTCTGTCACCTTCTACAGATCCTGACTTAACTAGGCTCCTGTTTGGCAAACCAGTCTGGGCTGTGTGAGTAGCACTTTCATCAGTCAACTTATCTCCAATACCCTGTCAGACAGGGCCTAGCAGAAGGCCATGGAGAAGGGTACTTTCCTCACAGGATGATGATTCACATTAGGGCAGGGGTTCTCAAACTTCATTGCATCCCAATCCCCTTCACACAACAAAAATTACCACATGACCCCAGGAGGGGGAACCAAAGCCTGAGCCTGCCTGAGCCCCGCCGCTTCGGGCAGAGGAAAGGGGGCTCAAAGTTGAACCCCAAGGGCTTCAGCCCCAGGCAGAGGGCCTAAAACCTGAGCCCCATCACCCAGGGCGGAAGCCCTCAGGCCTTGGCTTCGGACCCAGGTGGCGGGACTCGGGCTTTGGCCCTGGGCCATAACAAGTCTAAGCCAACCCTTGTAAACCCACTGACTTGGGGTCCCAACCCACAGTTTGAAAACCTCTACATTAGGGTGATCCTTGTCATAGCTGTGTTGCCCGCTCCTAAAAATGTCGACCCCATTTAAAAACTAACTATAACCGAGTCAGGGGATTCAAATACAGTTCAGTTGTCTTCTAACCTTGTTACAACATGCTTAAAAGTTTCTAGGGGCCAAGAATATAGTACAATGGAACTGATGTAAGCAGGCCCTAACCCACTTATTTTGCAGTGGGGTCTGTGTAACTGGCTTTGTCCATTTTCCAGCTCCCAAATCCCTGTGTGAGGCGACATCCCAAAGTGCCTTGCACCCCAGGGGAAGGGGACATATTGAAGGATATCCAAAAGCATTACTAGAGTTGAGGCATTATGTGTGAACAGGTCAGGTCTTCCCAGGATGCACCGGTACAATCCCACTTGTATAGCAGGGTAGGTATAGCATGGTTATACCTGGTAAAATGCTACGACATGGATGAGCTGAAACCATATTTACTGCTGTAAACTGGTCAGAATTCACATTACATGAACATAATTCTCATTGAGCCCTAGGAGTTTTTGCATGCCTTGACGTTGTACCCCATAATGCTTTATAGAAATATGCTTATGAATGTAACTATGACATAACTGGAATATATTTTATGCTACATATGTCATGTAACATATCTTTTCAAAGGTTATGTTTTATTGAATGAATTCATCCTATTCGTATACATGTATCATTTTTATATCTGAAGTTACGAGCATTGGCTCTATGCTTGTATTTAAAGTGTTTGCTGTAGAAAACACATAAGGCAGATTCGGTCAACATTTGTGTTGTATGAAAGGGTTATTCAAGTAAATGGGAATACTTAGCCAAAAATGGACCTTGATGGACACCAATCCACATCTGAGCTTTCCTGGGAATGTTCAGGCTAACATGACGTCGGCCTGTAAAAAATTGAGTCATGCATGGACATGTGACTTGCTCATATGGCTCCAAAATTCCATCTTGTAGCTCTACACAGGGGCAGAGAGGGGTTTCCATTCACAAGAGGGAGGCTATCTAAGCTCCTGGGAAACCCCTCCATTTTGTCTTCAGTTGGCTCAAGAGATAGCATCTCCACCCCAAAGGATGCCTGAAAGAAACTGGAACAAAGGACAGTAACTATAGGGATGTGGGTGATTGCTGGACCCAGACTAGAAGGAGGCTAGTCTGTCAAAGTAGCTTATTGGAACATCTCTGAGGGTGAGATTTACCTGTACTCCAACTGTGTAGCTGTGGCACATTACACAATAATTCCCACCCCCTTCTACTGATCAGGAGTGGACTGACAGAAGCAATTTCAAAGGCAGAAACAGCTTTTCAGCCTTTATTTTTTTGCTGTTGTCATTCCCTTCACACTGATCACTGTCTCCAGATGCCAGTGGCCATCTCATTGCAGAGCTAACCCCAACTTTCAGCACCTTTTATTTCTTCTTCTTCTTCTTTTTTTTTGAGACTTGTCCATGGAAGCCAAAGCCATATGGTCTTTTTATAACCTCCTTTCATTACACTGTTTACTGCTTCTCTTCCAAACTCCAGGGATGGTTGACGTCAGAGCCCTACAGTTGGGCTCCTTGTACTTTTATTCCATGCTAATGCATTCCTTAGACTCTCGGAATGTGAAATGCAATGTGAGCTGGTTGGAGGTGGGGGAAGGGGAGCAGACTATGGGCGGGAGGAGGGGATCAGAGAAGAAGGATACTAACCAGCATGTAGCCCTCTGTGTGCCCGCATCTAATTGGTGCAACGGAGAGCACTATGGTCATTTATGGCATTGTGTTTGTGGCAGACCTGCTCATTGGGGTACCCATCCGTCCATCCACACAGATGGCAGAGTGGATTAATGGCACCGAGGGCTACACACTGAGCTATTTTTAATTAGGCTTGGGCTGGATCCCAAGGATGGTTCACTCTATTCTTGATGCAACATGATCTTCCTGGAAGATGTGGACATTTTTATTGTGAAATGCATGATTTTTGGTTTCAAGTCAACTAAAGAGAGAAAGCACTAGGACAAACGTGGAGGAAAGGCAACTAAACAGGAGGGTAGTGTTAAGGGATGCCAGGGGACATTAATGACTTGAAAGGGGTCATTGCCAATTTTAAACTCACTTATCAGGAGTTAAAGAAAACAAAGTTTCATTTTACAGATGGGGGTTTGCTGAGGGCACTGGAGGGCTGTCTTTGCTTGAAATAGAAAGCAGGAGAGTTTTACATTCTTAAACATTTAAAATGAGAAAAACAATGATGGAGGTAAATGCAGGGCTGCTAGGTTACCAGCTGCCATTGCCCACTTTAGACCCACCTCTCACTCCAAAGCAAATGCCTCTGAAAAGCAGCAAAACACCTTCCTTCGCCCTGGAGTTGGGGAAATTCCTAAGAAGAATGAAACACAGCAGTCATTATTTGTGTTACAGCAGCATCTAGAAACCCTGGCTAGCGTGACCAGACAGCAAATGTGAAAAATCGGGACAGGGGATGGGGAGTAATAGGAGCCTATATAAGAAAAAGACCCAAAAATTGGAACTTTCCCTATAAAATTAGGATATCTGGTCACCCTAACCCTGGATGAGATTGGGGTTTCATTGTGTTAGGTGCTGTACATTCACACAGTAGAAGACAGTTCTCCTTTGGCTCTCAGGTGAGTCCTAGGCCATTGTACACCAAGGGCCAAGCAGTCAAATGTAGACATCTATACTGCAGGTCAAAAAGTTACATGTGCACCCACTACACACCTAAAACCCCCATTTATCTTTTTTTGCCAATGCAAACAATATGTCTACATCTGAAAAGGTGAGTGTAGTTTTTAACATCCTCTCAGCACAAGTGGGCAGACAGGCACACAGACTTCACAGAAAACCAGACAATCAGATGGATACATTTTTCCTTCAAAGCACACAGGAGTTCACCATTCTCATTTCATGATGATTTGTAGGGGATAACATCCCTCACCTCCATTACATGAGCTATTCCTTGTCTGCAGTAACAAGCAGGATCTCAATGCCTGCAGTACTAAACCCTGATGTTTCAGATGCCTCAAAGCTGAGACCTGCTGTGTGTGTAAAGACCACCACATCCATCCTGGAAAGGCTTTGTCTAAAAATCCTGAATCCAGAGAGGAAATATTTGGTATTTCCAAAGGATTTGTCTGGGCACAAGATTAATACCAGCTCTGCTTTGGATATGTTCTTTTGGAGGAAAGTTTAATTTTTTGAAGCTGGAAGAAAATTTTCTATTTTGTGACTTCTGCTCAGGACTGATTTAATACTGTCTATAAAGAGCTGACGTGAGGAGGTAGACTACAACATATTTCCCTTCTCCCTCCTATTAACCCACACAAGAAAGGAGGGAGTAATAGCACTGACAAGGGGCTCTTGATCTGTCCAATTAGTAGATGCAGACCAGTAGATTTAGTGTGCCAGTCTTGGGCTGGCATTTCCTACTGACTGTGCCATGCTACTAATGCCAGAAGATACATATAGATTAATAGATTTTTAAAGCCTGAAGTGACCATTCTGAACAATCATCTGGTCTGACCTCCTACATAATACAAACCATACTTCTGGTGAAACTAGAGCATTATTTTTTAGAAAGGCATCCAACTTGATTTAAAGACTTCAAGTGATTGAGAAAGAGAGTATCATTATCATCATCATTATTTGTATTCCAAGAGAGTAACGTGTGGGCTAGTGGACAGAGTAGGAGACTGGCAGGTTCTCTTGAAGGCTCTATTTGACTTTGTTTCCCTTTGTGTCTCAGTTTGACTTTGACTTTGTGTCTCAGTTTACCCCTCTGTAAAATGAGGATGACACTGACCAGATAACAACAGGAGTATTATGAAGTCTAATTAATGAATGTTTATAAAAGTACTTGAGACTATTGGAGGAAAGGCAATACAGGACAAAGTATTATTATGATATAGTGAGTTGGTAACAAGCAGAGCATGCTATATTGGCAGAATACAAACCTACCAGTCCTTTTCCAATGGGATATGCATTACATTTTTAGGGTGGAATTTTCAAAAGTACCATTGGCCTAACTCTGCTCCTATTGAAATCAGTGGGAGTGCTTTTGAAAATGTCATCCATAAGATTGTCTATAAATCAATGCTGTAGCAGTTTAGTGGGATCCCATCAGATAAGTTATTCCAGCAAGGGCTGGAAATGTTTCCTAGCAGCTTCATTCCCAGCGTTAACAATCTTTATTCATAATATGAATACTTCACACTGTACGGAATTCAGTCATTCCTCACAATCTCTTATGGGGAAGGGAAGTATTATTATCCCCATTTTGCACATGGGGAAAGTGAGACCCAGAGAGGTTATGACTTACCCAAGGCCACAGAGGGAGCCATAGTGGGATTAAAATGCAGAGCTTTTAATTCTTAGGCCTGTGCATGGAGTAGTATGGGTATGTCTACACAGCCTGTGACAGTAAGCCTCCATCCCGGGTTACCAGACTTGGGCTAACAGGGCTGGCACTAGCACTCTCAAAATAGCTGTGTAGTCAGCACTTTGAAGTTGCAGCTCAGGCTGGAATTCAGACTCTGAAGTCTTGGAAGGCGAGTGGCTTTAAGAACTTGAACTCCATTCCAAGCTGCAATTTCAAAGCACTGTCTACACAGCTATTTTTAGAGCACTAATATGAGCCCCACAAGCCCACGTCTGCCCACTTGGGCTGGGAGGCTCGCTGCTGCTGGCTGTGTAGCCGTAGCCGTAGGGTAGGTCTACACAGCCAAGCTCACACCCAGGTGTTTGGATGGCTTTGGACTTATGCAGCTGGAGCCTAAGCAACCATCCATGCCACAACATCCATACTGCTATTTTTAGTGGCCACGCTGAGTTAGTTCAGGTTTATCCCCGTGCTCACCTCCCAGCTGCAGGATACATCAACCCAGACAGTTCACTGTTCAGATTAGCACAGTGGCCCTTTAATGAGGGAGTGCTGCATTTCTGAATGGCTTGGAAGAGGCCCTTGTCAACAGCCAAGTATTTTTATTTCTCAGAAAATTCAGTAAGGTCACTTTGCTCAAGATCAAAGCTACACACAGATTTGCAGAGGGCTGCCCTTGTAAACGGGTCCCTTTTATGGGGATGGATGAGTGATCAAAGCTGTGTTTCCTAGGCAGCAGGTTTCTTTTGCCTTTTTCCACCCAGCTGAACTGTAGCTTCCTGTGACATGTTCCCCCAACCTGGAAGCAGCCCTGCCCTGGTATCATGGAAGGCTAAATGGCCATTGAGGGCCAGTATCTCTTTCGAGAGCATGTACTTGCTTTCTCAACTTTTACTGACTTTTTCACCACTTATTCAGCGCCTTCGCCACAGAAATGCTTGGAGCAAATGCTGCTAAGTCCCAGCTAAGGTGAGGGCCTCATTTCTCTCCCCTTCTTACAGTGTTTTAACAAACATAGTGTCTCTTTGTGTCTGAGCTTCTGAAGTTCATGACAACTTTTGCCCAAGCCTCCCCCAGGAATAAAATTAGCCATTGGTGCTCTTTGAACAGATCTCTGTCTTTGTTTCCTCCTATTGTATGATCAGCTCACTCTTCTAAAAAGCCTTTTAGCCATTAACACATATTGGGGCCTGATTCTCCACTGCATTCCCCTTTGTGTTGTAATTTACACTTGTGAAAGACACAACCAAGTCAGAACGCTCCACTTGCCAATAGTGATGGTAGCACTTTAAAAATGCCTACAAAGAAGCAAGGCGTTGGAGAATCAGGCCCACTGAGTGCTTTACCTGCTGGAGCACTTCCTCTGTTGGTGGTGTCTCTGTGCATAGGTATGGCTGCCGAAATAAGAAGCGCTCCAGCAGCCCTCGGCACTGGTGACTCAAAAAGGTGCCACATTCCGGGCTCAGGGGGAGTGGACAGTGCCGTGCCTGCTCACCTTGGTGCCGGTGAGTCAAAAAGGCACCACTTTGCCAGTTCTGGGCGCCCGCTCCCCCCTATGCTACGCTACTGGGGGTGGGGGTGGGGGGAATAGGAGCCTATATAAGAAAAAGACCCCTAAATCAGGACTGTCCCTATAAAATCAGGACATCTGGTCACCCTATCTCTGTCCGTAGCATCCCCACTTATTCTAGTCCTGGACCATCACACACCTCTGCCAGTGTACCTCAGTCTGACCTGCATATCCCTCTGTTATTCAAATCCTGAGCCTACCTCTCATTTTTTTAACTGCCCCCGCATCCTGGAGACCTACTGGCTGACAAGTACTGCACAAGATCTCTTGTAAACTGCACTAGACAGTGTTTCTCAGATGCAGCCACTGTCACCGCATGTAGCCACCAAGGCCTTTCCTTCTGGACACAGCCATCTGGGCTGTGAATGCGAGGGATGGGAGGGGGGAGGGAAAGTGTGCAAAACAGTGGCCCCTCTCCCAGGGCCACCAGCAGCGGTTGGGCCCTGCTCCCTGACAGAGAAAAAAATTCTGGAGGTGCAGACAGATGTGAATTCCCCACTTTCCCACGGGTAGGGGAAGCAGGCTTCAGCCACAGGCTCTGTCCACATGGTGGCAGGTTCAGGTTCCAGGCTCCGGTCCCAGGCTCACCACCCCCGGGCATTGTCCCTTACTCCACTTCCTCCCTGCCAACCTCCCCATTTGGTACTTAAACTTGTCCCAGGGCTTGCTGGGGCTGAGTAAGTCTGCTGTGAAAAGTGATATTAACACACATACCAATATCACTTTTCACAGCAGAAAACTTACCAGCCAGCAAGTCTTAGAAGAAAAAAAACGCAACCAAAAAAAGCAAAAGAAACAACGACAAAAAGACAAGAACATGCAAAGCGCCTTATTTGTGTTTCTATTCTGTTTAGGTCCAGTAAATTATTTTTATTAGTGAGTCTGTAAAAGCCCCCTACATAAATAAATGACAATGATTTGGACATGGATATGTGGATAATTATTTGTTTTTCCTAAAGTTAATTAAGTATTTTAGGAAAAATTGTCAGCACGGCCACCAGCAAGAGTTGGTGGCTGCACTCAGAGGCCACCAAAATATGTGTTGTGAGAACCCCTGCTAGAGATACTTCCCTGATGACTCTTCTTGTAGGGATTTTCATGTGAAAAGCTTGGCTTTGTCTTTCAAGCCAGTTATGGGTGAAAAAAACATCTCCTGAGAGACAGTGGAGGGGAGATGTCATGATTCTCCAGGAACAGTGACCTGGGTGGCTCAGTTTGATCTGCCTCCAGGGAGTGGCTATTGCCAACTGTACAGTCACTTGTCAGGAATGAAGGGGCCGTGGTTGTGTTTACAGACACACTCCACTGTTTGTCTAGTTGCCTAGTGGATGCTGTGGTATGTTTATCCCCTTCCCAGGCCATGTGATTTGCTGCTGCTGCTTGCTCTGGAGTTCAAACAGGGTCCAGGGCACCGGAGGCTCTTCAGTAATGTCAAGAGCTCATGCACTAAAAAAAGCTCTTGCTGCGCTACCCGCTCGATCTGCTAACCAGTCAGCAAAGGCCTTTCCTGCTGCATGAGGGAGGGGCCACAGGTTGGCGTGCCAACATGGGGAGCAGCAGCAAGGGGGGAGTGACTCAAGGGGATGGGTGCCGCTCTGGGGGAGTACTCAGTGAATCTGCCTGCCCAGGTGTTTCTAATCTGCTCATTGCTGGGATATCTGAGCAAGGTGTCTCACCCCCATAGCACCATTTCACCTGCCCAGTGGAGCTGGGGATGTGCAGTGACCTCTCGGCTATAGATACTTGCTTTTGGGGGCAGAGACGATATCTTTTCATGTGTCTGTACAGTGCCCATCATAACCGGGGGCTCAACCCTGACTGGGTGCTACTGTAATGTTTTACATCATGATAATAATATAGTGCCATTCACCAGGGCTCTCCCCACATGGATGCTCATTTGGGGGAATGAAGCATAGTGAGTAAAAGAGAAATGGGAACAAATTGGTGGGATGCAGCTGTCAAATGGAGGAAGGGAAACTACTTCTCTAAGGCCTCATTTGCACTTGAAAAGATTTGCGGTTATAGCTTATACCAGTAGAGGTACACTGGAAAGCCCCTAGCGCAGCGTATACCAGCAAGATGTTCTTTTACAAGGATAGCTTAAACCAGTTTCCTGAATGGAATAAATCTGAGCCATATCCTATGGTAAGTGGTACTGGAACCCGTTCCTGTGCACCCATGGTTCATTCATTGATGCTTGCTTTCCACCATGGGAAATATTGAAGGCTTCTTCTTCAACCCCTGGTGCTTTCTCCTGCATATTTCCTTGCCAGCTCGTGTGCAGTGGAGACATCTGGAGCCCTCCATCTCTTCTGGGAATGCAACACTCCTTCAGATGAGCAGGTGACAGAGAGACTGATCTTACAAGCCATGGATGTGTCTCTGCTTCTGGATGTTCAAACCACAGGAGAAGATCCTTTGCTATAACAACATCTGCTGGATTTACACGCCAATGCAATCACCACACATGGGAACCAGCTGGTCCTTTCTGCCTCACCCAGGGATGTAACGCTGCAAGACCTGTGTGGCTTGGGAGCTAATCGCTTTAGCCAGTAATCAGCCTATATTCGGTGACTTGCTGCCATTGTTCCATTCACTTTCCTCTCCTCCTGTTTCTGAAAGGAGGGATTGTTGATGTGAGGTCAAGAGAACAGGATCTAGCGTGAAGGAGGGTGGGAACCTGAAGGGCAGCTTGAGCCTTCCTGCCTGGGCTTCTTGCAGGGAGCTGATGACGTTAATATCTCAGGAAGGAACACAGTGTTCCTGAAGGGAGCCGGAGACATTCCATTCATAACTAAGCAAGGATCTGGCACGTCGCCCCTCTCCGCCTCATCCCCCCCTCCCCCCGGTTCACCACATAAGCCAGTCTCCAGGAGAGTCCCAAAGGGAGCGGAGGCTATTATTGAAACCCTTTTCCATGCCAGATTTCCAGATTTATATTTCTTTTCACATGAAACAGGGAAGCAAACGCCTCCTAAAAGTGTCCAGCTGGCAACCTTTGCACTTGCTGTACTTTTCCAGTCCATTCAGGGCCCACCAGCACAGGGTATGCTATGTGCGTGGGACAGAAGAGAGTTTTTCTGGTGCCCTGTGGCCACTCAAAGTCTCAGGAAGCAGAAGGGGGAATCTCAGTGGGCGAGTGCTCACTGATCTCAGATTTCCTTGGATTCCAGACTCCCAACAGGCAAAAGGGAGAAGCACCCATCGCATTGTGCCCTCAAACCCCCCTTATGTTTCATATTCTATCTTGAGGCCAAGCATGAGGCTAAGAACCAGGAGCTTGAGTCGGGCATTGACTTAGTCACCATAGGCAAGTCATTTTAATCTATCAGTGCCTTGGTTTCCTCATGTCTAGAATGGAGAAAAAGATCCTTCCCTACTTCACTGGGGCTGTATTAAATAGCTAGTGCTTGTGTAGCACTTGGGAAATAGAACATTATATAGGATAATGTGGCAGAGTGGGCCTGACCCAGCCCTGCTGCCCCTTTAAGGGAAAAAAGCCTCTGGAAGACCCACCTGGGTGTAGCCCTGAGCTGCAGAGGCCTTAATGGGTCGCACCTGGCAGCCCCCTCAGGGGATAAAAGCCTGCCAGGGTGGAAGCCCAGGGTGGTGGTGGTGTGGTAGAGAGGTGCAGAGATAGAGGTAGAGGTGCAGAGATAGAGAGTGAGGAAGTAGAGCTGAGGTTAGGAGCCTACCAGAGCTGACTGCTTCCTAAGGCCAGCCAGGCTGAGGGCTGGGCCTCAGCTACATTGTATAGAACTGTATATTGGTGGTGGGGTTTGCACTGTGAATAAAGGACACTGTTGGAAGCCACAAAAGGAGTCTCCTGCCAGTTGTGACGTGGGGGAAGAGCGGATCTCCTACAATAATTATCTTTTTTCCTCTGTGCCTTCTAGCAACCGTTGGCTCTGTACCCTCCAGCCCTCTTAGGACACGCCTCATGGAGATGCCAATAATTTTTTTATTAATGGTAATTTCTGCTCTTATTTCAAAGCTTAGATGAAAGGGAACAAGCGGGTGAGTGGATATGCTCCTCCCCTCCTTTCAGCCCTGCTTTCTGAGCCCTGACCAGAGCCAGCCTTGCCTTAACACTGTAGCCTAACCATGCAGTGCAGTAAAGCACCAAAGAATTGTAGATTGATCAGTGTGTGTGTGGGTAGATCAGGGGTGGGCAAACTTTTTGGCTTGAGGGACATGTTGGGTTTCCGAAATTGTATGGAGGGCCGGTTAGGGGAGGCTGTGCCTCCCCAAACAACCAGGCATGGCATGGTCCTGCCCCTTATGGAACCCCTCTGCTGCTTGCCCCCTGATGGCCCCTCCTGGATCCCTGCCCTAACAGCCCCCCATCTCCTTCCTGACAACCCCCTCCCCGGAACCTCTGCCCCATCCACACCCCCTCCTCTCTGTCCCCTGGACCCCACCACGTGCTTAACTACCCCCTGCCACCCCCATCCAACTCCTCTGCTTCCTGATGTCCCGCCCTGAACCCCTTCTCCATCCAACCACCCCTTCTCTCTGTCCCCTCACTGCCCCTGGAACCTCCAGCCCTGACTGTCCCCTGCCACCCCATCCAACCCCCACCCCCTTCCTGACTGCCCCCTGGGGATCCCTGCCTTCATTCAATCCCATTCCCTGCCCTCTGACCACCTCACCCCTTATCCACATCCCTGCCCCCTGACTAACCCCCAAACTTCCCTGTTCTCTATCCAACACCCCCCACCCCACTCTCTGCCCCCTTACCGCGCTGCCTGGAGCACCAGTAGCTGGTGGCATGGCTGCACCAGGACAGGCAGCCACGCAGCACAGAGTACTGGGTCAGGCCGCAGCTCTATAGCTGCACTGCCCCAGGAATTTGCAGCCCCACTGCCCAGAGCACTGTGCTGGCGGCATGGCGCACTGAGGCTGCAGGGAGGGGGAACAGCAAAGGAGGAGTTGGGGACTAGCTTCCCCAGCTCGGAGCTCAGGGGCTGGGCAGGAAGGTCCCAAGGGCCCGATGTAGCCATAGTTTGCCCATCCCTGGTGTAGATGATACCGCTTCAGATTGATACGTCTGTGAGCTGTCTACAGGCTTCTGCCCAAGAAATGGATTCCAGGCCCTTGAGAAATACAATGTTTGAGAGACAGAAACTGAAAGCTTGGAGCGAATTAGTCATCCCTGTACCCTAGTAACGCTGGCAAAAGACAGCCTCAAACATAGCAGAGCTGAGTGTTTGTGCAATCCCAGCAAGGCTCTTGGGTGGCAGCCGACGCAAACCCTGCACTTCTCCTTATAAAGAGGGAGCTGGCAAAAGGAGGAAGATGGAATAAAGCTCCTTATATATCAGCGGTGTGAAATGAGCCCTCAAAAAACCCCATTCCCAGTGACATCACTCTCCGTCAAAATACAAGGCTCATGCATTTGGGGCTGGGATGGCAGATGGGCCTGCCAGGAACTGGACAGTGCATGAGGATGTAATAATGATCCCTGGGCACCTTTCCCCCACCAGATCAGGTCTGTCACTCCTGCGTGGGAGCCACGTAGGTCAGAACAGCTGCAGGACTATCAAGCTTTTGCCACACACAAACCTGAGAGGTACCTGGCCTCTGACTTTGCTCCAGTTCGGGATTTCTAGGGCAATGGAGAGATGCAGTCTCCAAGTTTTGTTCAGCCCTTGACCTTTCTGCTGAGACTTCTAACACAGGATGTGGAAAATGGACTGAGAAGCCAAACTCCACTCATCAGGGCCAATGAATACTGTTGGATGTAGTGGATGCCCGAGGGCACAGTTCATGAGGTGACCCAGGGATGAAAAGTGCTGTATCCTACTTCCAGGCCCCTGACCCATCCAGCCTCCCTCAGATTCCTGAGACTAGTATTAAAATAGGGGTCAGTGCTCCTTGTTTATTACCAGCTTTTTTGGATGAAAGGCCAACTTGACTCTGAATGCTGCATATCTTCTATTTGAGAATCCCAAAGTACCATACATTCATTCTCAAAGCCACCTGGGACATAGGCCAAGATCATTATTGCTATTTTATAGGGGGTTTTAGGTGACTTGCCCGCACCGTGATTCACTCAGAGATGGGAATGGAACCATGAATAAGGTATCCTGGGTTAGCTGCTAGAAAACCCGTTTTCCTTTCAAAGGGCTTTTGTTATCCTGCTTTTCAATTACAACTGAGATCACATCAAAATTCAGGGTCCAAACACTCAGACAACAGGAAAAGTCCACTGGGCCCTGATCTGTGGCCAGAACCTTCTTCATAAAATCAGAAACCTTTTCAGCCTGCATCCATGGTTGTGCTTTCCTCTTTTGGTCTCCTCTCTGCCTGGCTAGCTGTGGGGGAAGGGGAGGGAATGTGAGAGTCTGGCTGGAGCACACACTCATTGGCCAAGAAGGAACTTGGCGGAGAAGCTCTCTGGAATGCCCGCAGCCCGATTTAACCACTTCCAGATTTGCACAACTCACGTCAGCGCCTGAAATGAGAAACGGGCCTCACTTAAGCACAGCAAAACATAGCAACAGCATAGCAGCGCTGGCGGCAGCACAGGAACCTGTTTTTCAGGGCTGTCAGAAGTGAAGCAAGTGGCAGGCTTTGGGGAACTGAAGGCTGGCTCAGGGTAATGCTGCAGATGCTGTGGGGGTGGGATGGGAACTCAGCATCCCAGAGGCTGCTGAACTGGTGCCATTCAGATGTATAAGGAAGCGCAGACCCTGATGCACCACAAAGCCCAGCTGCTTAGTGGGGTTTGAAGTGAGAGCATGGCCAAGGATGGGGTCAGTGGATCCTCTGCTGCATGTATCCAATATGCACTGCCCTCTTGCAGAAATGTTGAGGCCATGTGACTTCGCTCTGCCCCCCTCCAGCCTGGGGACCCCCCCCCCCATGCTCTCCCGTCCCCTCTGACATCCCCCATCATATATATAAACAGCAACATGCTTAATACTCACTTTCTCCCCAGATATGTAGTATTCAGTCTGTTTATATGGACTATGGAAGTTGGGTGAGGAGCCATTTCAGCATATGTATTTTAACAGGCTGGATCACAGAAACTCCCTTGGGACGGCTAACTGATGTGCTGAGACTACCTCTTGGCCTGTTTACCTGGAAGCTTGGGGCTTCAAAACCCTGCCTGGCTGTGCCAGACACGCTAGCCTGCTACAAACACAGACCCAAACTGCAGGCTTAACTGAAAACAGCGTAAGAAGTGTTCCTGTCTCCAACACTCAGACACCCAGCTCCCAAAGGGGTCCAAATCCCAAATAAATCTGTTTTACCCTGGGTAAAGCTTATACAGGACAAACTCATAAATTGTTCGCCCTGTATAACACTGATAGAGAGATATGCACAGCTGTTTGTCCCCCACCTCCCCAGGTATTAATACATACTCTAGGTTAATTAATAAGTTAAAAGGGATTTTATTAAATACAAAAAGCAGGATTTAAGTGGTTCCGAGTAATAACAGACAGAACAAAGTGAATTACCAAATAACATAAAACATGCAAGTCTATGCTTAATACAGTAGGAAACTAAATGTAAGTAAATCTCACCCTCAGAGATGTTCCAATAAGTTTATTTGACAGACTAGCCTCCTTCTGGTCTGGGTTCAGCAATCCCTCACACCCCTGTAATTATTGTCTTTTGTTCCAGTTTCTTTCAGGCATCCTTTGGGGTGGAGATGCTATCTTTTGAGCCATCTGAAGACAAAATAGAGGGGTTTTCCAAGGATTGATATAGTCTCTCTCTTGTTGGTGGAAACCCCTTCCCCTTTCCTATGCAGAATCCAGCTCCAAGATGGAGCTTTGGAGTCACAGGGCAAGTCACATAACCATGCATAACTCAATTCCTTGCAGGCTGATGCCACATTCCCAGGAAAGCTCAGATGTGGATTGGCATCTTTCAAAGTTCATTGTTAGCTTAAGTGTTTCTTGATTGGTCACTTACTGAGAATAGTCTTTTCTCAAGAAACCAACTGCTTCACTGGGACTACTTAAAATTAAACAAGTACATAGCCAATATTCATAACTTTGAATACAAAAATGATACATGCATACAAATAGGATGAATATATTCAGTAGATCATAATCTTTGCAGAGATATATTGCATGGCATATGTAGCATATATCATTCCTGTTATGTCATATTTACATTCATAAGCGTATTTCTATAAAGAATTATGGGGTGCAACATCACACATATGACTTTTTAAAAGACAAATTTTAAGTAGAACTGTATCCTAAACTGCTTTATGATATTGTACCCAAACATTGCATTTCAATGGGGAATTCAACTTCCTTTATAGGAACAGAACTGACTCCTGAAACTCTTACCAGTCCACAATAGTGTTCCATAGTCATGCAAATAGTCCCATTGTCTTCAACGGGATTGATCAAATGATTAAGAATTTACAGGATTAGGTTCCAAATTTGTAAATTATTCTGGACTAAACTGACAATGACTAAACTGTCAGATCAGAAGGAGCTTCATTTGAATAAAGGTGGGCAGTGTGTGATAAGCTCCATTGCTAAAATGAGGAACATATTTTCAGCAAAGTTCTTGGCAGATTCCTGAGGCAACTGGCTGATTTAAGGCTATCAGTGTCTGGCATTAGAATCTTCACTTATAGTCCTCTCACCCACAAAGCTGGAAAATGAGGCATTTGTTTTCTTTGTTTTGCTGCTCCAGTTCCAGTTAACAAAATGCATGTTAGACTAGTTTGTCTGCAAAGAAGAATTCTGGGTACACTGGGGACAACAGCTGATTCCTATCAGGCTGCAGAAATGGGCTGATATCAGAATCCAAACAGCCTTCCCTTTCTCCCATCCCCCGCACAGCAAGCAGGAGTCTTGGGGAGCAGCTCCAGGGCAGGAGCAGCACATGGCAGTGGGGGGAGGGACAGCTGAACTGCCGACAATTGATAGCCTGCTGGGCAGCTGCCACACAGGGAACTTAGGGGAGTGGGGAGCTGATAGAGGGGCTGCCAGTCCACCCTGGTTCCAAGCCCCCACCAGTTAGCTGCAAATGGGCTGCTCTTCCTGCAAGTAGTGGACAAAGCAGGCGGCTGCCAAACGACATTAGAAAGGAGCATTGCACAACTTTAAATGAGCACATTCCCTAATTGAGCCGCAATGTAACCACGAAACAACGTTAACCGGGATGACTTTAAGTGAGGAGTTCCTGTATATTGTGCTAGCACCTGGGAGCCCAGTCATGGACCAGGGCCCCCTTGTGCACAGCACAAACACACAATGTATTCTAATGTCCGAGGCTGCATGAGCGCTATGACTGGTAGCCGAATTGCCACTCTTGGTTGCCTTCACACTCACTGCGGTGCCCCAGTAAATCCCTTTGAGAGATCTGCAGCAGGGGTCATAATAACCCCAGGGATAAGAGAGAGAAAGAGAGATTCTAAAGAGCTGAAAGTTTTAATTGTGTGGTAGACCCAGGGCAGGCAGCTGCCAGAAGGACCTGTAATTAGAAGGGTTACTACAGGGGAATGAGGTCCAGCTGAGCAAGGCTGCCACAGCCAGGAGCAGGGCCAGCTGAGGCCAGTTAAGGAGACTGCCAGAGCCCTTTAAAGAGACTCCTCCCCAGGGAGGAGTGTGGGAGGGGAGGAGTGGGTTTGGAGGCAGTAGGTGTTAGAGGAGTGAATTTGGTGGAAGCAGAGGAGTGTGAGGAACGAGTTGGAAGAAGCAGGGACGGAGAGGCTGCTGGCAAGCAGGAGGAGAGAACTAAGGGTCCCTTCCAGGGGGAACCTAGCTTCCCTAGCCTGCAGGAGCCTGACCCTGAGCGAGAAAGAGAGGGAGCAAGCTGCTAAGGAGCAGCAGGAAAAACCGGGTCTGGTGCAGTCTGGTCAGGGCACCAGGGCTGCACCAGCACCCCAGAGGACTTGAACCAGGGGGAGCAGAGGGGCCACCTTGCCACAATTGCTGGATCTTAACTGTGATGGGGGTGACGGAGGCAGATGGGGGAGAGAAGTGTCAGTGGGTTTGTTGACAAAGGCTTTGTTCCTGATATTCAGCTCCACTGACTGTGGTAGCCGTGGGAGACTTAGTGTAGACAATTTGCAGATGGCTACTGGTGCTTTAACCACTTTGTCTTGTTGACCTGTTCTGCTTTATGTGGTGAAAATGCCAGCACCCAGCTGGAGCTTATTAGTGAATGGAGGAAAAAAACCTAATGTCCGTCCTGGCACTGCTTACCCACTAATCCTGCAAGCCAGAGATGGGGCTTTTGTTTCAGCCATGTGAATGTTGTTTCTTCAGGGAGCCTATTCCTGACCCACTACCAATGCCTTGCTCTCTGGGGTGGAAGCTGACTGGCTGATGGACACATCTGATGCACTGGTATAATATCTAGCTGCTTTCTGAGGAGCTGGATAAATGCCATAGGAATTATGGCTAGTAACAATGATACCTAGCTATGGTATAGGTAGCACTTTTCATCACATGTAGATCGCAATGTGCTTTACCATGAAGATCAGTATCATTAACCCCATTTTACAGATGGGAGAAACTGAGGCACGGACAGATTAAAGTGACTTGCCTAAAGTCACCAAGCAGGGCAGTGAAAGAGCCAACAATAGACCCCAGGTCTTAGTGCCCTAGGTATTGACTGTCACTACTTTTATCAGCTTCTAAGTGCTTTAGAAACTTGTATTATTCCCCACAACACCTCTGTGAGTTAGGTCAGCCTAATTATCTCCATTTTACAGGTGGGGGAAACTGAGGCACGGAGGTGAAGCGATTCATCCTAACCCACAGTGGGAGTTGGTGTCAGAGGTGAGATGATACTTCAGGACCTCTTGGCTGCCCATCCTCCATTCAGGCCACTAGATCTTACTTCTCCCAGGGATATGCTACATCCTGGATCAGTAGAGTGTGTACTACGGGGGTCCTTCTCCAAGTGGGTGTTCAAAAAAATCAAATCAAATGGAATCTCATGTGAGGAGGCAAAGAATGACCCCTGCAGTCACTACCTCTCTCCCCAGAGAAGGGGCCCACACACATTCTTGTTGGAACCACTATATGTTTCTCCCCTCCCGTTACACTTTGCAACTGCCTTCATACTCCACAACATTTATTCCTGCAGCAAGGCTCTGACACTGATTCAAGAACCAGCCAGACAGAAGATTGCTTAGCTGATGAGATCTGACAACATCACAGCCCAAGGAGGTATGGTAGAGGCTAAACTGCTCTATTCTCCTGGAAAGTGTGCCATCATTTTCATCTGCAGCTGTAACACTGTTTTTGCAGCCTCTATTATATAGATATTACAAAGGAAAACAGTTTCGTATCCTCCTCCACAAACAGCAGGAAAAGATCTTTCCTTCGGCTTAACTGGGTGTCGAGTAGAACTGGCTTAGCTCTGTGATGCTAAGTTAATGAGAGTATTGTACAAGTTCAGTGCATAGTTACAGTGTCCTGACAACATTATTAACACAGCCCATTTTCTTATCCTGTGGAATGAAGTGATATTGAGGCCCAAGAACGAGTCTTAAAGGATGGACGATGTGAAAATGTAAAACCCCCACATTCAAGCCAACAGAAGATATGAAAGAATCCATACCATTGTGGTTTTGCTTAGATGCAGTATTCCTATTTTCCTGTCCTAGACAGTTATGCACTGTTGCTGTGATCTGTTAAATGGCTGTTATGCTCCACCCCAGAGATGGCTGCATTTCTGTAGAACCTGAACCAATGTCTTCACAGAAAAAGATTCAATACCTGTCCCAAAGAGAGTACAATCTACATAATGTACAGCTTCATTGGTGGCTCTCTTAATGGTGTTCCTTTAGCTTTAAGGTGACCAGAGAGCAAATGTGAAAGATTGGGACAGGGAGTGAGGGGTAATAGACGCCTATATAAGAAAAAAGACCCTAAAATTGGGACTTTCCCTATAAAATCAGGACATCTGGTCACCCTATTTAGCTTGCTCCCTACATGACAGCCTTTCAACTAGCTAATGCAAAACGGTAAAAATTGTAAAGTGCCTAGTATCTTCTGCAGTGAAGGGTGTTATTGAAATATAATACTGTAGTGTCCAGTATGGTGGAGCCTTGCTCTTTGATTTTGCAGCACCCCATACAATACAGGTATCCGCTATCATAATACAAAAATTGCTAAAATACATAAACGTCAGAAAATAGCGATATAATTGTCTCTTTCTACCACCTACTGGACATCATGGGAAACTGCAGGACAGTGCTGTTAGATGCATTTTATTGCCCTCTCCTAAGAAAACAGCTCACTTGTGTGTAAGGTTAAGATTTTGTCATGGTTATTTTTAGTAAAAGGAGCATGAAAGGTCACAGGCAATAAACCAAAATTTACAGAAGCCTGGGACGTGTCTGTGACTTTTACTAAAAATACTGTGGGTGGGCTGCTTGGGGAAGGGGATAACTGAAGCCCAAGGGAGGGGGAAGAGAGCCCAAACCCCACTGTGAGGCTTCAGCATTCACTGCCCCTGGGCTCTGGGACTCCCCACTGCCTGCAGTGGCTGACAGCCTCAGTTCTCCTGCCACCCATGGTGGCTGAGGGCTCCAGGCCCCCCTGCCACCTGTGGTGGCTGACAGCTCAGGGCTCCCCACTGGCTGGCAGCTTTGGCCCCATTGGCCCAGGGCTGAAGGAGAAAATATCATGGAGGTCTCTGAAAGTCATGGAACCTGTGAGTTCTGTGACCTCTGTGACATAATTTTATCCATGTCATTTATGAGTAACAAAGAGTCTATTTTTGCTGGAAGCTGGAAGTTTTCCTATTGGTCGAGGTTCATTGACCATCACTGTATGATCGAAACAGGCTCTAGTGAAAATCAATTGCAAAGAGACACGCCTTGCAGGTAAAGGGATAACTGTCTCTGTTGTACCCAGGTCACATCCCGGCTGATGGGTGAAGAAATCTCAGGATCTGTGGTTGCTTTTCACCTGGCCCATACTGAAATCCTTCATTGCGTTTCTGATCCCTGCATTGCAACAATGTGAGAGGGAGCAAGGTCCCTAGGATGCTTTGTCTGGAGTAGCTCATTGTAGGGCATGCCTTTTGTGCTGCAGCTGTTGGCTGGCTTGTTAGTAGCTTTGCACTTCCAGTTTGCCGTTCTTCACTCAACAAAGGTGATCCCTGAAATAAGAATGTGTGTGTGTGTCATAAATATAAAGGAAAGAGTAGTATAAAATCCCTCCTTGGCAGCTTTATCTGTAAGGGGCTAAGAATTTCAAATAACCTGGTTGGCACCTGACCAGAACAACCAATAAGGAAAGAAGATACTTTCAAATCTGGTGTGGGGGAGATTTTGTTTGTTCTCTCTTTGTAGGTTCCCTCTATGGATGGAGAGAGAGACCAGGCAGGTACAACATCTCCTAAAAACATACCTGAAATGATCTAAGATTACAAAAATTGTAAGTAAGGCAAAGAAATAGGTTAGGTTATCTTTTATTTTAGCTTGTGAATTTTCCCTATGCTAAGGGGTAGTTTTATTCCTGTTTTTGTAACTGTGAAGCGGAGTCCAGAGGAGAGTCCTCTGTGTTTTGCATCTTTTTATTACACTGTAAAGTTACCTTCCATCCTGATTTTGCAGGTGTGATTCTTTTACTTCTTTCTTTATAATAAAGTTATTCTTTTAAGAACCTGATTGATTTTAGTGTCCACTGTTCCCTCTAAGATGTGTGCATATGTGCGTGCACACGGATCCTAAACCCCATGCACATGGTGAAACACCACACGCACAAAATTTTTTACACAGAAGCATAAAAATTTGCACAGAAGAAATTTTTTGCACACACAGCCTGTCAAAAATGAGAGGGAACATTGGTCTGGTCTGTACTTACATTAAAGGCAATTGGTTGATATATTATTCTCAAGCTTCCCCAGGAAAGGGGGTGAAGGGGCTTGGTGGATATTTTGGGGGAATAGGGATTCCAAGTGATCTGTCCCTGGATTTTTGTTTAAAATCACTGGTGGTGGCAGCAATACCATTGAAGGACAAGGAAAGGAATTTGTGCCTTGGGGAAGTTTTTAACCTAAGCTGGTAGAATATAAGATTAGAGGGTCTTTCATGTGGTCCCCACATCTGTACCCCAGAGTTCAGAGTGGGGAGGGAACTCTGACTGTGTGTGTAGAAACAAAGTGGGTAAGATAATACCTTTTATTGGACTAACCTCTGCTAAGAGACAAACTTTGACGCTTACATAGAAGTAGGGTGACCATACATCCGGTTTTGGCTGGGACAGTCCCTTTTCAAAGTCCTCTCCTGACCATCCGGACTTTTTTGGCAAGAGTGGACATTTGTCCCGTTTGCTCTTGCCAATTTGATCAGGAATGTGTGTGTGTGTATGGTGAGCGGTAATACCAGCCCTGTGTCAGGAGGGAGGACAATGATGGGGAATAGGCAGGGCTCATGTGAACAGCGACACCAGTCCCAGCCTTTGGGAAATACGGTCACCCTATCTAGAATGTGCATTGCTGCTTACCTGAGCCCTGCCTGGCCCCTGTGCCAGACAAGCCCCGTGTGCTGTTCCGTTTTCCCCTTTGGGAAATGTGGTCACCCTACATAGAGCTCTTCTTCAGGTCTGGGAAATGGGTCACAGCTAAATGCAAGGTGGAACAGACTGTTTAGGGTAAGCAGTTAACACATATTTCAAGGGACCATTCAAGGTGAACTGGCCCAAACACACCTCTCCAGTCACTGGGGAGAAAGGAGAAAAGAATGGATCTTGAATGTGTGTGTGTGTGTGGAAGAATACACCTTAAACCCTTTCCTAACAAACGAACTATGCCCCCCCTCCCAAAAAGGCCCTCTTATCCTAGAATAAGAATGTACACAAAGGGGGTTGAACCTGTATATCTGTATCAGTTTAAATTCATTTAGTTTATAATTAAAAAGCTTTCCTGTGTGGACAATGCCTAATATGCTCAAGCTAAATGAATGGCGAGGTAAAGTTTCCCCTCTAGTGGCTGTATGAATAACATTCTTACCATAAATCAGAGAGGTAGCCGTGTTAGTCTGGAATAGCAGAGGTAACAAAGTCCTGTGGCACCTTAAAGACTAACTATAAAGTTTTGAAGCATAAGCTTTCGTGGGCTAATACCCACTTCATCGGATGCAAGCACGAAGTGGGTATTAGCCCACGAAAGCTTATGCTTCAAAACTTTATAGTTAGTCTTTAAGGTGCCACAGGACTTTGTTATTCTTACCATACTTGCCACTAGGGTGATTTTTCACCCCCCTGAGCCAGCAAGTTAGAGTGCTATAAAATGTAAGTGTAGCCAAGTCTCCTAAGCCCTGGTCTCTGCTCTACTCAGTGACCACACTGCACCTCAAATAATGCTGTCCCAGAGAGACCAGCTGATGTTCAGCAAACATACTGACAGAGATCAGAGTGATGGAATGTGTTGCCTCCTGAGAAGCTGGTGCTTCTGGACAGATGATTGCATCCCCCTTTCGGTGTCACATTGTCTTCATGTCTATCACCTGCCCCTTGGAGCAGACTTGTCAGGCTCCTTTCACCAAAGCACAGCCAGGACTGCTCACAGCATCAGCGAATAGCCTGCTGAATACACAGAGTGACACTGCTCGGCCTGGCTCTTGTTCTTTGTCCTCCTGGGGACAGGATGGCAGCTACTCAAGCAGAAACAAGAGATCTAGACAGAGGGATGCTGCTCTTACCTGATTAGAGTTCCTTGGTTGTGCTCCAGAGGTCCTATCCCTGGCTGAGTTTCACAAATGAGAGGTTTAAATCATCACAAATACCACGTAGGCCAACCCTGTGACTCTAGGGCCTATTTCCTTGGCTTCTGAGTTGATTTTTATAGCAATCAGGTCCTAACTCGCTGCCACTAAATACATGCAGTTATTCCACCTGTTTAGGTGGATCTGACTTGCATGTTATTAAAGGGAAGGGAAAACATCTGTATCTATTAGTCACTTGCCTCAAGACTGGCAATAACATACTCCAAATATCTGCTGAGAACCAGCAGACCATGCCAGCTCATTCCCTTTAAGAAAGCTTGGGAAGCGGGTGCCCTTTCAGAGAACAGCGACAGCCTGGTCTAGGCGGGCACTGAACACTCAGTTCAAATCCTGGCTCTAATACTAACTTGCTGCGGGGCCTTTTGTGAGTCACTCAATTTCCCTAGCTGTTAAATGGGACTAATGCTACTTACCCACCTCATGAGGGTTGTGAGGATTAATCAGTTAATGTTTGTATATTGCTTTGGAAATAAGTAGCATAGGTAAAAGAAATACAAAATATATATAAAAAACCCCTGCTACAATAATGGCCCCAAATCCTGTGCTAAAATGATTATAAATTGAAGTGTCTGGGACCAGTAAGATCAAATAATTCAGGACGCTTTACAAGGCTGCAGGAGAAATGATGCCTTGTAGTACTGAACTCACCTAAAGGAAGAGATAAAACGTGCACTGGCAGATAGATAAAGAGTACCCAGCTGTCACAGTCACTCCTCCGCTCACTCTCTCCCTTTAGCTGGACATCATCCTTCCTCGTCGGGCTCTCTACATGATGATATCACTTGATAAAAGACACCGAGGTGGGGATGTGTGAGTATCCCTGCAGTGGAACTTCTGTTACTGGTTCAGCTTATTTGGACTAACCTTTTCACCTCCCACCTGGTTCTTACCTACTTTCCCAGACCTGCCTCTAAACATTTCCACTGCTTGCATCCGACGAAGTGGGTATTAGCCCACGAAAGCTCATGCTTCAAAACTTTATAGTTAGTCTTTAAGGTGCCACAAGATTTTGTTTCCTCTGCTATTCCAGACTAACACGGCTACCTCTCTGATTCTTGTCCCTGGGTACTTACTGATTTCCCTAGTTCTGAATAGCAACACCCTAGATCTGCACCTTGTGTAACTTTTGTTGTTGTTGTACACTCCATTGGGCAGGAAGTATGGTTTTATCTGTACAGCTCCAAACTGCCCCTTGGCCCTCTATGAATAACATGTATAATAATGCTAAAATAATAGAAAAGAAGATCTGGTGTCAGTGTGCAGACCCTTTGAAGACAGCACCCTAGCATTCTCCATTTATTCTTTCAGTTATGTACGGAAGGCCTAGACTGATGGGGTTGAGGGGAGAGGGTGCTAGTATGGAGGCATCTCTAGATTCTCAGTACTAAATAGCCAGACCAGATCTTTGGCATAATTGACTTCCACAGAGCAGAAACTCACATAGATGCTGTGCAATCCTCATGCAGGGAGCTAGGATGAGTTCATAAGGGCTCACAGAAACTTTTAGAGCTTATACACCCCCATGCTTCACAGCATAAGGCAACAATAAATTGTGGGATTTGGAAGAAATTCCCCCCGAGTTGTTCAATAATTTCCGGTTGCAAGTTTCTTGCACCTTCTTCTAAGCAGCTAGTTTTGGCCACTGTTGGAGACAGGATTCCCCCTAGAATGATGGACTACTGGTCTGGACCAGTATGGCTGCTCCTATGTTGAAGTCCATGGAATTACACACAAGAATGAATGACTTTACCAGGGTTTTTGTTTCTTTTTTAAAGCTAGCAGACCTTTGAGAAGTTCTTCCTGTTGTTCTCTGTCCAGAGTGTGTTAATAGGTTCTGTAGGCCACAAACAGTGGCACTGCCTTTAGACTAAGCATAGATGCTAATCATTGGAGGAATATTAATGAGGCAAAATAATGTTGTTGTTTTTTAAATGAGTCTGTGCCTTTTAAAAGTGTGATGATACAGATGGAAGGTCTGAAAGGCTATGTAATTTTTTTTAAACTTGATGTTTACATTAGAGCCATCAGTAATGTCCGTACTGGCCTCACCTTATGACTTTTTGGAGGTCTCAAAGTATGTGTATTGTGAACACTCACATTTTAATCAAAGGGAGGGAGTGTAAAATCTTTAACAAATACTTTCTTCTCTAAAACGTTTATTGGTCATTGATATTAAATATGTGTTAATAAAAAAACAAAAGCGCTAGTTCTGGGCCAGCTCTGGCTAGGGTGACCAGATGCACCAATTTTTTATAGGGACAGTCCCAATTTTTGGGTTTTTTTCTTATGTAGGCCCCTATTATCCCCCCCCCCCCCCCCACACACACACACCTCCTGTGATTTTTCACATTTGCTGTCTGGTCACCCTAGCTGTGGCTCCCTCACCAGCTAAAGCTGACCTTGCGGATGATCCTGGGTTTAGGAAGCTTCCCCCTGTGGCAAAACAGCCCTATTCTGCTCCTCTCTAGGGCTGTACTGGGGGAGTGGCCAGGCCCAGGATGAAGTGCCCTAGACTTCTAGGGGGTTTCTAGACCCAGGTACTTGCCCCCAATCTCAGACTGTGATTCCCAAGCTGTTCCCCTTGAGAGTCTGGTTGCAAATCCAGCCTCCTTTCAATTGCTTCCCTTTTGCTCTCTTGGCTCACTGCTCCCCTGTTTCTCTAGATCTCCAGGCACTAGGGGATCTGTCAGGCCCGGCAGGACCTGAATTTAGAGTTCATACAGGGCAAACAAAAAGCAGACCCCCCCACCTCCCTTCTGGGCCTCTTCTTCCATCAGAAAAAATGAAGCAGACAGGAAGGGCAGGAGGTGGATACAGCCCCTCTTCGCAGGTCCCCTTCACCTAAGGGCACCGGGAGAGCAGGGTCCCCACGGAGCTGCATCGAAACAGGTGGACTTTTGGAGAAGGACAGAGTGCAGAGGGGAGGGGTGCAGGTTGGGGAGCAGATACAGAGCTGGAAATGCGGGAGCGCCCTTTCTGCCCAGGGGAATGCAGCCGGTGGGGGTGAGCTCCAGCAGCCTGGCGGTGGGTAGTCCAGTACTCCTGCCTCCGTGGCAGGCTAGCCCCGGGCGTGAGGCCGGAGGGAGAGCTGGATCCTAGGCCAGGCTGCACCCCTCCCGCTCGGGGCCCTGGGACATTTCGAAATCTGCAAGAGCTGCAGCCCGGCCCCCTCCCGCGGTCCCACGCGCAGCCAGGCGGCAGAGCCCCCGGATTGGGGGCGGGGGAAGGCTCCAGCCTCCTCCCAGCTCCCGAGCCAGCCCCGATACTCCCCCCTCCCCCCGCGCAGCCTCGGCGTCACGCGTGGGCAGGCTGCGCGCCAACGGGGCTCTCCCTGCAGCCCGCCCGCTTGGCAGGTGCGCTGCCCAGCCCGGCCTCGCCGATTGGTTTGTCCCGGAGCCAGGTGGGAGGCCGATCCCACGTGTGGGGCTGGCTGCGGGGTTTGAACGCGCGATCCGGCGGGAGAGCCCTGGGCTGCCAAGTGCCAGAGTCCCCGGAGCTCCGCGCCCCGCTTCATCCAGCGCCGCGACCCACGGAGGAGCCTGACCGAGGGGAGCCGGAGCCATGGGGAACGCCGAGTCCGTCCCTGCAGGGTCCGCGAGCCGCCTTAGCGTCAGCCGGAGCCCGGGCATCAGCCTCGGTGAGTGCAACCGCAGCGGGGAGCCTGGTTCTCTTCCCGAGTGTCCCACCGCGGGCGAGCCGTGCCGGGGTGTCGGCGCTGGGCCCCGGGTGACCGTGGGGTTCGTGCCCTGGCTAGTGAGTGGGGCCGTGGGCTTTGCAATGTGATGCGTGTTTGGAGAACGCGTGCAGCCCACTCACCCCGTGTCGCTGCTTTTGTCAGCTAATTTATGAGGGAAATTGAACAAATACCTGTTGCATTTGAACGTGGAAATCTGGGACATATATTTGAAATGGGGGGGGGGGGATATTTGGCCTATCCTCAGACAGAATGAAAGGAAAGACCAACAAGGTCAGGCTCTTCCCCTGAATATTTCTTAGATTTTTTAAAAAAATGTTGTGTTTTCCAAAGGATGTTTGTTGGTTGACACTCAGAAATCCACCACTGAAAGACCTGCTACCTGCCTCATTGTCTAAAAAACTCCAGCCTTTCCTGTTATGTTTTTCAAGGGGTGGTTTTCAAGGTATACTGTAATAGTAAATATGGAAAGGGTAGGAATATGTCTTATTTTATTTGGATGAATGTTTTATTTTTAAAATTAAATAAACTATATAGGGAGTTCAAATCATGTGTTAAAAGTCTGGTGTCCTAAAGGAGCTAGACTCTAAGGTGTCATACACCTGTCAAACTTTATTTGTTCAAGAATAACTTTATTTGGGCAGGCAATGCAGGTCCCATGGCTTGATCCCTGATCTATCTTAGTGGTAACAGTATCAAAGTTGTTCTCTTCCCCTGCAACTCCAACTTCCCTCTCCTAGGAGTTGTATGCATTGTGCTCTGCAGTTATTGCCCAGGAAACTAGGGTTTTGCTAGATCCGCCCTCTGAGATTCAAACAGCAATTCACATCAAAGCTCTCTGCCAATCCAAGCTCACTCAGACTGGTAAAGCATGTTCTAAGAAGACAAATCAGTCAACAGTGTCTTTGTCATTGGGTGCCAGGAATCTCTCTGTGCTTTTATTACCCTGTCCGCTTCCTTGCATCCCCCTTGTTTCCATGGTTCTGATAAGGCCAATAGAGAGAAATCTGATTGGCTGGATTTAAAGGATGCTGATAACTGAGTTCAGCCAACCACTATAAAATACTAGTGCATCATGACATGAAAAATCCTGTGTGGTAATACAGCCCAGTTTTAGGTAATGCAAATTAACACTTTAATTATTATTATTATTATGTTAAGTTTCAACAAGGCAGTACTTGTCTTTTATTAACTCATCCTGGGCCTCAGGCCTTGTGTATGCTCCTAGTGCATTTAGAATTTCAGAGTTATATGCCCTGTTGCTGTAGCCATGTTGGTCCCAGGATATTAGAGACACACAGTAGGTGAGGCAATGTCTTTTACTGACCAATTTCTTGCCAACAAAAGTTGGCCCAATAAAATATATTACCTCACCCACCTTGTGTCTCAGTCAAGCGTTTGGTAGATGTAGAACATCTAGTTTAGGTGAATTTTTAAATAATGCTCCGTTACCAACTCCCTTCTCCTGATATTAAATAGCCCATTTTTATGGCCTTGATATTGTTTATTAACTTCTTTAAATAGGTTTAATGAACTTGTTCTTCTCCCCCCTCTCTTTCTGGGAAAAAAATATAACCATTCATTTGCTGTCAGAAAGTGCATGTAAATAAAGTTCATGAGCATCTCCTATGAAGGGGCACCATGTGTAATGGTAGTTTCTGATCCTGAACTGTAAGACTCCATGATCCGGCCTTCCATGCAGGAGTGTGTACGAGGGGGAGAAAAGGGCATTTGGATCTTGTAATGAGGATAAACCACTCGAGAGAAGCTGCGCTGTTCACTTCCCAGATAAAAGGCAGAAATGTTGCATCGGTCTGCTCTCCCTCCCCATGTTGGGCAGCACGCTGCTGGTGCTGAGTGCCAGCTCTACGGCAACAGAAAAAGGGCCTTGATCCCAGGAAAAGAGGCAGCCTGGTCTTCTAACCCCTCTCCCCCCTCAGAAGTGTGAAGACCAGCAGGTGATTTGTCTGGTCAGCCTGAAGCTGCAGTAAGTTGTACTGACTCCATGAGAAAAGCAGTCTGGTTGCTGTGCATGTAACACCCCTCCCTCTCAAAAAAGGGAAGGTACAAAGAGCATGCGGCTTGGATTCCTTTTTCAGACTGGTTATTGAGATTCCAAACTGTGCTGAGCAAGGTTGGGCATATGGGTGTATTATATATATCAAAGAAGGGGACCCACACAGGGTGTTGCTGGCAGTTTGAGGATTAAATGCTAATCAAGTTGCTAACCACTCTGGACAAATGCTGGCTCTGGTTGGTTTTTTTTTTTTCAGTGGGCTCATGTATTTTTCTCCTGTCGGTTGCTGGCAGTGTACTTGTTTTGGGCTGATTAGTTGCCGTTAGGAGCATATGTGTAATGTAATTACATTGCTGTGTAACTGAAGGTTATTTTACAATTAATGTGTAACTGTGTTTCATAATCTCAGTTTTCAGTTAAAAATCCAAGTGTCTAGCCCTCCTGCTTGTGAAAATATCCTTCAAAACATTAACTGATGCTGTTGTGTCTTTAGACAGCCTAAAAGAAAGGCTTAGAGAGGCGTGACCTGCCCTATTCATATTTATATTAATATGAATATTAACTCTGATGCCAAACTGATCATTTAGATGTCAGTTAGCCACTTCATTCCTGATCATTTTAGCAGAAATAGGTTAATGTGAACATTTGTCATTGCTGGATGTGATAGCAGGTATTGAGGTAGGGTGCAGAGGGATAATTAATTACTGTGAAAAGTTGGGGAACAAGGAATTCCCCATCTCTCCTCAAATGTAAAATCACCTCTGCCTTATCCAGTAAGAGGAGTGGAAAGAAGAAACAGATCACTTCCTCCAAAAGCCTCAGCTGCATCCTGAGTTTAACTAACCCAAACCAGCCGCCACACCTTCCTGAGTGCCCGAAATCCCACTTGTCCCCTATTCCAGGGCTCAAACCACCAATTTTCCTTTTAATAACTTTTGTGGGGGAAGTTATGCCTTGTTAGTACAATAATCTGCAACCTGCTGAAAATTTCAAGTCGGGACAGCATGAAATAAATGGCCTTAAATAGAAAATAAGGAGCATTGTATGGCTCGCACTAGACTTGAGTGGCAGTGAGGGTTAGTGCGATCCCGGCCACATAATTCCTGAGATGCTGCTGCATAACTTAGGTTTAATGTGCTGCATAAGACATGGGGTCTTGTTTACCAAAGCATTCATGTCTGGGCAGCTGTTTAGCATCCTCATACTAGGTTGCTGCACTGTATTCCTTTGTAGTAGGTTCTGTTTTAGCCTTGTCACACGTGACTAGCTCCCCATCTTCCTTGCTGTGCTTGGCGTGTTTGCTGCACACATCTCTGGGATGATTCTGGGCTCTCGCTCTGAGTGTGCACAGTTGGGGCATGTGCTTTACTCTCAGGAATGTGTGTGCTCCCAGGAGTTCCTGGCTTCCAGTCCTGTACTCTGGCCAATAGCTCATGCCAGTCTCAGCTGCAGTTCCTCTTTATAGTCCATGTGTGTAAATTCTAAGACTGATGCAGAGAGTTTGTGGATTGTCTACACTCAGAGCCAGATCTTATAAACACACAGGGGGGCCACACTGCTCATTATAGTTCCATTGATTTTAATGAGACTAGCAAGCATTTGCAGGATTGGGTTCTAAACCAGCCTCTGTGTTTTCTCAGATATGCTTCTGGGATTGTTATGATCTCTCCCTTTTGTAAGCACTATATATTTTTGGATGAACTTTACTGTAGTTGGAAATAAGATTTTTGCCTGATTTTTTTTTTTAATGCTAAACACAGATATTCATTCACAGAAATCCATTCGTTGTCCCCTGACACTTGGCTGGCTTTGAAGATGTTTATACTTTTTTGATTTATAACAACTTCTTTTGCCTTTTATTTCAAATGAAGTTACAGGTGGTTTTTGTCATATGGTTTCTTTCTACTGGGCTGGACAGGCAGCCCATGGCATCGGCCTGGCCAATCAGTTGTCGGGATAATATTAGCTGCTGTTTTTATCTCTTTCCATTTAAAAGCCTTACCTGGTGAAATTGCCTGCTGAGTTTTTCTTTGTTTTGAAATGGAAAATGTTTTGAAGGCTTATGGTTTTGACTTTCTCAGCTCTTCTATGTATGGTAATCCTCACTGTAAGGGCTAATCTCCTTCCAGGATATGAGAGAAAATATTTAATTTATTTTCTAATATTAAGTGTGGTGTTGTTACAGCTGCCAGTCACTCTGAGCTGTAAGCTTAAGTAAAATGGTTTGGGTAAAATGAGAACTGATGGGAACTTGTGGCCACAGTTCAAACTGATCCCAAGTCACTTATGAAACTCAAAACAAGTTTGGGTAGCTTTTGCTGGACTATTTATTTAATTTTCTTGTGCTCCTCTGAATTTTCTGGTTTCAACAGAACTGGACCTAATGCTATCTCTTTAGAGAGAGATAGAGAGAGGCTATTTCTGTTGTGTTTCTAGTCTGGTAGAAACCAGGATGTCCTGAGAATCTCCTGAAGGACCTGAGAGTTTGACAGCCTAAAATCAGTGAGGTGGTGGCAGGACGACTTTGCTACATAACCAAATTGAATTGTCACTGGCAATATAGAATAATAAATGCAGACAATGTATACAAGTTACTGTCCCATAAATCTCTCATGTAAACACACCCAGAAGCCGGGACTGGAACCCTAGTTCTTCCCTTCAACACCACAGGCTTCTACCACTTACTTCTTGATAGGGTGATACAAGTGGAACCCTTATTCTCTTCTTGGGCCCAGCCGCTGGTGGGCTTCTTATGCATTGCACCCAGCTGGTATGTTACAGTGGGCTATGTTCAGAAGGTTATTTGTATAAAATCGGGATGGTCCCAGATTCAACCCACAGGTCCAAAAACTCTAAAGGTCTAGGGAAGTTAGCTTTGGATCCATTCTATGTAGCTTGGGCTGCTCTCTAGTGTTGTTTATTCACAGGCTCCTGTGTCAGGGCAGGACTGTTACCCACAATGCCTTGTCTATTGTTAAGAGACTTAGCAGTGCAGCATTCTTTTCATAATGTTCTTCAGCAATGAAAGTGGCTGGATGTGTGGTGGAGGCAGCTTGGGGGAAGCTTTCCCGTGGATTGTCCCCACCTCCACTCCCCACCTGCAGAGACAACTCTTCTGGTGCCCCACCTCCATCTATCTTCTCTTTACCGCAGCCTGAAAGCCACACGTCACGACACGGGGTAAACTAGCAATGAAGAGCTGGCACATTTCCTCCCCGGCATAGAATCTTATCAGGGTAGAGTTTGCAGAAAGGCCGTCGCTGAGACCTTCTTCAAGCCTGGCTAAGGGAGGATTAGACCTCCAGCAGCTCCAGTCATTTCCAAATGGCTTCAGGAGCTGAGGCTACCAATGCTTCCCATGAGTGACTCTTCCACGGTCTCATATGGTTGCATGGTAGGAAACTTTCCTGTTGTTCAGCCTAATTTCTCTAACCTTCATCTCCTCCCATTATTCAGCATTAAAGGCACAACAGCAAACTATCCAGATGTGAAGGAAAGATAGAAAGAAGAGTGACAGGACAATTAGGCTCCGTCAGAAGCTCTTTAATGACTTGAAAATCAAAAAGGAATACTACAAAAACTGGAAATGTCAATGAATTGCCATGGAAGTGTGCAAAAGAATAGGGAGGCTAAGATACATGAGTTACACCTAGCAATGAAAATAAGTCAATAAGAAGATGTTCTATAAATATAGAAGCAAGAGAAAGATGAAGGAATGTGTGGGCCTTCTACTTAGCGGGCAAGGAGGGCTTATAACTCATGAAATCAAGAAGGCAGAGGTATCTAATGCCTATTTTTCTCCAGTCTTTATTAAAAAGGTTAATGGTGACCTGATACTCAACATAATTAATATTAACAGCAAGGGGAACACAAGCCAAAATGGGAAAAGAATTGGTTAAAGAATATTTAGATGTATTCAAGTCTGCAGGGCATCCTGAAATTCTCACAACACGTTTTTTGGTGGCTTCAGTGCTACCACCAACTCTTGCTGGTGGCCGGGCTGACCATTTTTCCTAAAATACTTAATTATCTTTTGGAAAAACAAATAAATGTGCACATATGCATGTCCAAATCATTGTAATTTAGTTATATAAGGTTGTTTTTTTTCAGACTCAGTAATACAAATAATTTACCATTGTCTCTATTCTTTACTGGACCTAAAAAGAATAGAAACACAAATAAGGGGCTTTGCATGTTCTTGTCTTTTTGTTGTTGTTTCTTTTGCTTTTTTGGCTGCACTTTTTTCTTCTAAGACTTGCTGACTGGTAAGTTTTCTGCTGAAAAATGATATTTGTATGTGTGTTAATATCACTTTTCACAGTAGACTTACTCAGCTCCGGCAAGCCCTAGGACAAGTTTAAGTCCCAAATGGGGAGGTGGGCAGGGAGGTAGTGGGGCCTACAGATGATGCCAGTGGTGATGAGCCTGGAACCTGAGCCTGCCACCATGTGGACAGAGCCCAAAGCCCTGTGGCCAAAGCCTGCTTCCCCTACCCTTGGGAAAGTGGGGAATTTACCAGCTGCCTCCACCTCCAGAATTTTTCTCTCTGGAGTGGGCAGGGCCCAACTGCTGCTGGTAGCCCTGGGAGAGGGGCCACTGCTTTGCATGCCCCTCCATGAGATGGCTATGGCTGCAAGGAAAGGCTCTGGTGGCCTCATTTGAGAAACCCTGAGGAGTACTTAAGGACCTTACTGATGCAGTACCATTAGCAATTCTCTTCAAGGTCCCAGAGGACTGGAGAAGGACCGAGTACCTATCTTTAAAAGGGGGAACAAAGAGCGCTTGGGGACCTATGGACCAGTCAGCTGAACATCAATACCTGAAAAGATACTCTACAAACACATTGTTTAATAATTTGATAAGCACCCAGAGGATAGTACGATTATAAGTACAGTAAACCCTCGATTTAACGGACCCCGATTTAACGGACTTCGGATGCAACGGACAAAATTTCCGATGCAGCCGAAATCCGTTATTGGGGGCTGCCGGCTCCCGCCGCAGGGAGCCGGCTGGGTTGACAGCTCCCCCCCGGCTCCCCGCAGCGGGGACCCCTGCGGGAGCTGTCAAACCCCCCCGCCCCCCCGCCCGGCTCCCCGCAACGGGGAGCCAGGCGGGGGGGCGTTTGAGAGCCTCCGCTCGGCTCCCCGCAGCGGGAAGCCGGGCGGGGGGTTTGAGAGCTCCCGCTCGGCTCCCCCCAGCGGGAAGCCGGGCGGGAGCTGTCAACCCCCCCGCCCGGCTCCCCGCAACGGGGAGCCGGGCGGGGGGGGGGGTTTGAGAGCCCCCGCTCGGCTCCCCGCAGCGGGAAGCCAGGCGGGAGCTGTCACCCCCCCCGCCCCTCTCCCCGCAGCGGGGAGCCGGGCGGGGGGGAGGGGGTGGGGTGGCTCCATATAACGGACTAATTCGGGCGGGGGGGGGTCTGTTGTCACCCGAAAGTCCGTTATTTAATAATTTAAAAAAATTATTAAATAACGGACTTTCGGTTTTAACGGACACCCCCCCGCCCGAATTAGTCCGTTATATCGAGGTTTCACTGTATCTTGATTTTAGGAACAGTTTTTGACACTGTCCCACATGAGTCTTATAAGCAAATGGGGGAAACGCAGTCTAGATGAAATTACTGCAAGGCATGTGGACATCCGGTTGAAAGACTGTAGTCGGAGAGTAATTATCAATGGTTTGCTGGCAGATTGGAAGGGTGTATTTAGTGGGGTCCACTGGGGATAAGTCTTAGGTCTGGTACTAGTCATTTAATGAAAATATTGACTTGGATAATGTAGTGGAGAGTGTGGTTATAAAATATGAGGACCCCAACTTGGGAGGGTTGCAAGCACTTTGGAAGAGAGGATTGGAATTCAAAACCTTGACGAATTGCAGCATTGGTATGAAATCAACAAGATGAAACTTAATAAAGACGAGTGCAAAGTACTATGCGTAGGAAAGACAAGTCAAATGCACACGTACAAAATGGGGAATAACTGGTAATACTGCAGAAAAGGATCTGGGTGTTGTAATGGATTACCGGTACATAATTAATGCCTCATCTGGAGTTGTTGTTTTTCTTAGCGTTAATCCCGCACTATGGCAGGATCCGCTTCGGTCAGCATATCCACCTCCATTCGGAGCTCGGATAGGACCAGTGATACGACTGGGTATACTCCAACCAATGTGTCGCGCCACCTGTCGTTGGAGGCAGTTTATACCTACTGCCAGGTGTTAGCCTACAGCACCCAGTATTCCCAGGAGGTCCCCCATCCAGGTACTAGCCAGGCCCAACTCTGCTTAGCTTCCGAGATCCAACGGGATCGGGCGTGTCCAGGGCGGTAGAGCCGTACCCTAATGCCTCATCTGGAGTACTGTGTTCAATTCTGGGCATCCCGCTTTAGGAAAGATGTGGACAAATTGGAGAGAGTCCAGAGGAGAGTAACGGAAATGATAAAAGTTTTAGAAAATCTAATTTATAAGGAAAAGTTAAGAAACAAAACAAAACTGGGCATATTAGTCTTGATAATAAAAGACTGAGGAGGGACCCGATAGTGGTCTTCAAATATGTTAAGGGCTGTTATGAAGAGGTGGTGATCAGTTGATCTCCATATCCACTGAAGGCAGGACAAGAAGTAGTAAATAGGTTTAATTTACAGCAAGGAAGATTTGTTAGCTGTTCGGAGAATCTTTTTAACAATAAGAGTAGTTAAACTCTGGAATAGGCTTCTCAGAGAGGTTGTGGAATCCCCAGGATTGTCCAACCTATTCTTAAAAGCTTCCAAACACCTGTCAAGGATAATTTACTCAGTCCTACCTCAATGCAGAAGGCTGGACTTTATCATCTTTCAAGGTCCCTTGCAGCCCTACATTTCTATGATTCTAACCTATTCCTCTGTAAGTATTCTACAGTATCTCTCTCTCTCTCGTGCTGCCTACATCCTTCAGCTTCATTCCCTTAACTGTGACTTGGGGCAATCACCACACTTCTACTTTTCAGAGCTTTTTATTTGAGTGAATGTGGAGGCCTGACACTTTTTTTTTTCTAGCCTGCAGGAATGAATATTCACCACTAGAGAGCAGCCCGCTGTTAGAAATTCAATTCTGCTCACTCATAACTAAAGATACAGAAAACAGTGAAGGCCTGGAAAAAGATGCTGTTAACCCAGTCCTTAAGGAAATGAGCATAATCAAACCTAAGGCAAATAACCACCCAGCAGAAAATCCTCTAATATCAAATTGTGCCTTGTATCTGAGTGAGATATAGTAAAAAGCAGCCACTGAAGATGGGTCATGGTCTAGCAGTAGCGCTAGATTCTCATCCCTTGTCCATTCGCTGTGTGTGGGCGGACTGGATATAGTGAAGGCTAGTGAGGGAAGTTACTTCTCCTTCGGGATCAGGGGTTAGGCTTCAAAAGTTGACTGCCCAAGACTGTTTAGCTGTTCAGCTAATACAAAAAAACCATTTGGTTACCTGTTGCTGGACAGCTCAGACTGATATTTAATTGCTCCTCCTTGGCACCTCAGCGGCAGACAGGCTGTCGTTTGATTTGTCCCATTGGGTGGAGTAGGAGTGACGTTTTGGTGCAGCATGCTGACTGACAGGACAAACTCACTTCCATGGCTGAATGCAGAAGTTCAGAGTGAGAGCTGGGTGCTTGTTTGTCATCTGTGGTGCCATCTGACACTGATGGGCATCCCAATGTCTGCTTTAATGTCCTGAGCAGAACCTGCAGGAGGCCTCAGAGTCTTGAAGGGTTAATCTCCACTTTGACAGGAGAAGTCCTCTGAAGGAGAGTGCAGGGTCAGTGAGATCGCTGACCTTCTGTGTAATCATGAAGAGTTTATCCTTTTAGTTCCAAATCTTTCCTTCAAAGCAACTGAACTAATCGAGCATCTCACCTGCTTTGAGAGGGTCTGTGGACAAAAATCCTGCTGAATGTCAAGAACACTTTTGTCGGGACATTTCTGAATTACTTCATATTCTGAGTCAAATTCTGTCCCACTTATGCAGTGGGAGTTTTGCTTGAGTAAGAGGAGCTGGATTTGGCCTTTTGTGTCTGTGTAAGAATTACCCCACAGTTGGGCCTGATCAGTGTCTTCTCTTCAGAGGTCCAGGACTGCCATGTCCCACGGGTGTTCGAGGCCAGGATTGAGATTCACTGGCTTCTGTTGCCACTCCTGGGGTCATGCAGTAATTTTTGTTGTCAGAAGGGGATCGTGGTGCAATGAAGTTAGAGAACTGCTCTTCTAGATGGGTCCATCTGACCATGGCCTACGCAGGTGTTTGAGGCATGTTCCAGCATTGAACCTCTTATGAGCGCCGGGCAGGAGGAGGGAGGCTGTTTTTGTTTCACACACATCCTTTAAACCCGTGTCTCTTTTCTGAGAATCTGTGGCTCCTGTAGCCATCTTCGTCCAGCTCACTATTGCATTTTGACTGAACGGTGCAGCCTCTTTCTGATGCTGTTCTCCAACCCCTGGGTGATCCTCTCCACCTCAGCAAACCCTGATATGTCCCTCCCCCACATCTTTCCCCAGTCCTCACCCCAGTTGTCTCTTTTCACCCTTCCCCATACTAACCTTACAAACCCCTAAAATATCCTCTTTCCCCCGTGTGTGTGTGGAGTCCTTAGGTTGTGTGTACCTGTCATTGCAGCTCTTCACTGGTAGTATGTGTACCCCAGAGTGGTCACCTTCTTAAACAGCATTTCCTGGCTTGTCCTGCCTCTGATGTGATGGGTTTCTCAGCATCCAGAATAGCCCGTTTGCATGTGTGACTGTTGCTTTGAAGCCAGTCCCCTACACTGTCACTGGGTGCTTGAGGAACTTTGGATCGGCCAAGCACCCAGCTTTGTGCTCAGCTCTCGCTTGGACCCAGTGGCTATTTGGGAATGTCCAAGCTTCTGAAAATTCAGATGCAAGTAGCTTAGTGACACAGCAAGTCATGGGCAGAGCCAGGGCTAGCTCTTGGGGAGTTCCTGGCTCTCAGTCCCAAGTACGTTCCACTAGACCCGACTGCCTCAGTAGGTGTGAAATGATTTAAAAGGCACTCCACAGTGTGTGCGAAATGGTGTTGAACTTAAGTGACCGTACAGCCCCAAGGATACCAACTCCAAAGACACTGGGCTTAGCTATGGGACAACAAAGGTACTGCAGAAAGTGATCTGCATGCTGACTGTTGCAGGGTACCCTAGGGAGTCCCGTAGAAACGAGGCTCACACACAGTGGCTAGATGAAATAAGTGGTGAGTTTATTGAAGGTCCCGGTCCACTGGCGCTGGGGCCCCCGATCAGCGTGACTGCAGAACGGGGGACCTGGCACATAGAAGCAATGCCCAGGGAAGAAGCCCATGGGGGGGGAACACAAACGTGGGCTTAAATACACTTACACATTTACATCTCATACATAAACATATCTCATGAATAGCAAGCAGGCAAGCACTTGTGGATTACACGCTGTCCAGCACTTACTGGTTACACGCTGTCCTGCTTTATTTTGCATTGCGTCTAGTTTCACACACACTCGTTCTCACACAGACGGGGTAAACCGCTCACACAGCTGAGAAGCTGTTCTTGGACACACACACGAGATAACAGGAACACAAGGCCGTTCCCATACTGATCACCTTAATTATAAGTTACCCTGGAGGCAACTTAGAAGCATAACTGCGCCCCCTACCGATTGCCGTCACATTAATCTTCCGCTCACTACACCGACTCTGCTCTGACACTGACTGACCTGCTCGAGACTGGGACATGAGCCGTCTGTTGTGTCTCGGGTCCGGCAGTGAAAGCTGTGTAACTTTGAATGGTCTCAAACTGAATTCCACTGGGTGTTTTGCCTTTCTGAAGGGTTCAGGACACTGCTTTTCCAAGCGAACCTTCAGAAAAGTATCGTAACAGCAGCCTCTTCCTTCTGTCCTTTGTAGAAGATGTGGTGTGCTTTGCTCCCAGAGCCTGCAGTCACTGTGGGAGCTGTGTCTTGGCTGATCCCGGGGCAGCAAAAGGAGTGGGACAAAAGATATTTCTGTATGATTCTTATAGTTCCCCATTCCCCCCTCCCCACTTGAGTCATATGTTAACTTTTCATTCACTCACATTACTGCTTCTGCAAGGGCTCATCTTGAACCGGAATGTAATGCTGGTTGTTGAATAGGCTGCTGAAAATGCTCGCTGGCAAAAACGCTGGGGACTGTGGAATATTTGCTCTCGCTGGCGGTGTCTCCCTTATAGCACAGGCAATGAGGAATGGATCCAGACTTGGGAAGCCATCAAGCCTGCCTTCAAGGGGGACACCTGATCAATGGAGGGGGGGGGGCAATCCTGTACTGACAGGCCTTTGTAAACTGTTGCTGCCTGGAGTGCAGTGATCAGTGCCGTACTAGCTCTTCCTGGGAAGAAAGTGAGGCGGGAGATGGGAGTAGGTATTGGAACCTAAAATCAGTTTGGCAGTGGATAGGAAGCCTACCAGTGACCATTTTGGGTGCCATTGCTGCCTGCTGTGGTCGCTGGGAATGCTGCCACACAGAATTCAGATCCTGCTGCTCCGATAGCACTGGTGCAGGGGGCGGGGTGGTGGTGTCTGTTAGCAGAGTCCTGTCCCCGCTGTCGAAGTGTCTAACCACTGTGGAGTCCTATGAGGCCATGGGCTCTAACCAATGTTGAGCTTTGTTTTTCTTATTGCCATGAGTCACCACCAAGTTCCTCAAAAGTCATCTCTCGTCCTGCCCCCAGGAACGGTTGGCCTGCTATGAGCACAGGGGCAGGTCTATTGCCCCCTGGCTTCAAGCCTTGTGTCTGAGCCTCTCATGATGTGGCTGTCACTTAAAACAACAATGAGCAAGAGAGGGACACATTCCTCTGCCTTGTTCTTGGGCGGGTGGCACAATAGGACTCCTGAGAGCCTGGCTAACCCGTACCCAACCAAGACTGACAGCTGCTTGGGGCTCATCTAGCTGTGCGGATGAGGGTGTGTTGGACTGTCCTCCCATGGAAGTGTGTCGGGAGAATGCCGAGAGGCTAGCAGGATGGGCAGTTAGAGATGAAGCCCTTCTAATGTTTCTGGAGTCACATGGCTGGGAGGGTTGCCTTGGGCCCAGCTCTAGTTCGTAGAGTTGGAATTCCATCAAATGTTTCCTTCCGGGCAGAATCGCTTCCTCCCCTCTAGCCAGTTCTTGCAGGAATAAATCCATGAATGAACTAGCAGTGATTGTAGAGTGTCCTTCAGGGCCCTGCTGCTATGGAAACAGGAGGATCACACTACCAAAAGGCTAATGTTCCACTTGAGTCAGTCCCCGCAGCCCAACTCAAAAGTGGAAATGGATTCTGGGGCTTAGTTGGCGCCAAACCCCAGCAAAATAGCTGGCAGGGTTTTGCATTGAGAATGGGATTCTGCTGGTGAAGTGGAAGCTTGGCTGTTAGTTTAGCTGATTTACTATCCTATCGCTTTGAATCTCTTTGCTGCCCAGAGAGAGGGGACAAATGGGCTCAAATTTTGCCCTGTCCTCACCTAGGTGATCTGGCCAGATGGTGGCTGGTACAATAACAACTGGCTGTTTCATGGTGTTTAAAACTAATTTTGGCTGGTAACCTGCAACTCCCGATACATTCAGCTGGGGATGCTGAGTGAGGTTATTCACCCATGTTGTGTCCTTAATGCCGTACATCTTGTTCCAAGTCAATCATCCCCTATGCCAAAACATTCTGTTGAACAATCAGTTCCACACAATGCATGTCATGCTTTGTTGGTCTTGTGTGGAGTAACACCAGCTTGGTTTGGAACTAACCTGCCCACATTAGGCTCCAGGGGACAATGTCAATAGAGAAAAAAATATATATCCGCTCTATTCATGTTAAGCATGAATAACCCAACCATGCTTTGAGTTGAATCGTTCATTTTATGGTGTGTGTGTGTGTGTGTATATACTATGTTTCTTAAAAGGCATGGAAGTACAATAGATAAATCTATAAACTTCCATTCGACTTAAAATATTGGAGGGGGGCTATATTTCAAATGGTAACAAGGGGCACATTTTTAGAGATTGAGCAACATGTTTGAAGACGTTTTGGTGGAGGGGAATACTGCATGCATTTAATGAGGCGAATTGCCTCCATTTTGTATCCTTTCAAAAACCTGTTCCCCCACATCTATTTGAAGTGTGTATGGACTCAGTTCTCTGAATTCCTAGGTACTCCAGCTGCATTGTTTCCATATGGGACCTGCAGCATGTGCTTTGGAATATCCCATACTAAAGAATTACTCACAGCTGCATGGTCAGGACCACTGCTTTGTCATTCCCTGACAGTGAGCCTTGGGATACTCTTGGACAAACACTGTCCACCCTGTGAGCTGATATGCTCTGTAATGGCTCTGCTGATGGCTGGGCATTGGGCTTGTGAGACAAAACACATAATAATGCTAATATTTCCTGCTATCACCAGTTCCAGTTTTCCCCCCACAGACCTCCCCATTATCAATGTGTCTCATCCCTGGAGAGGCCACCTCTGTGGGTGTGAGCGCTGCTTGGTTTGATGCTGCCAACAAGAAAGCCTAGTGTGATGGCTTCTCGGATGTGGACTTGGGACCTAATCAAATTCCTAGTCACCCAATTAACCCATTTTATGTAGGAGAGGTGACAACAAATTCCACTCGCTGTTGACGTGGTCTGGGTTTGAAGCGGTCACTTAAGAGTGAAAGGGGGTGTCTCCCATTGCTGACTCTGAGCCAGCTGGTCCCTAAATATTTCTAAACAAAAGATATTTTCAAACTCTTAAGGGGTGGGGGTGGAGTGGGGCAGTGCTTTGCAGTGAAGCGATGCTGAAATTCTCCCTCCCCCCCCATTGTCTCTATTTCTGAGTCTCTGATCAAACTGAAGCTTGATGCTAAATATGTACAACAGTTCAGCAAGGAAAAGGCAAGACAAAGAGGCTATTTAAAGTCGCCGTCTTTTCCAGGGCTTGGCTCAGAGGCTCCGCTGCTGCTATGCCATTGTGTCTCTGGAAAACACGAGAGGCTAATGAAGTGTAATGTGCACTTGAAAGTACAAATTTAGGACCCATTCAAAAGTCAGATGTGATGTGAATCCAGCAAAGGAAGATGGGAGTTTGGGTTTGTGTATTTCTATAATGTAAGTAGGATTACTATAATTAGACAATAAAGAATTTAATATGCAGTTCTAATGCCCAGACAGCTGGTTCCAGGGCAATGTATGTGAATCTCAAAGTTGGGAGACCTAGGTTGTGTTCTTGACTCTGCAACTGACCTGCTGTGTGAATTTGGCGAAGTCCCTTATGGTCTCTCTGCCTCCATTTTCCCCATCCATAAAACTTGGCTATTCATTCAATGGGGGACTCTGTCCTGGGAAGCAGTGACTCTGAAAAAGATTTGGGGGTCATGACGGGTAATCAGCTGAACATGAGTCCTCAGTGTGATGCTGTGGCCAAAAGAGCTAATACAGTTTTGGGATATTTGCACACGGGAACTTTGAGTACACCTAGAGAGGTTATTTTACCTTTGTATTTGGCATTGATGTAACCACTGCTGGAATACTGTGTCCAGTTTAGGTGCCCACGATTCAAGAAGATGTTGATAAATTGTAGAGGGTTCAGAGAAGAGCCATGAGAATGAGTAAAGGATTAGAAAATCTGCCTTATAGTGACAAATAGATTGAGGTTCTTATATCTAACTTAACAAAGAAAAGATTAAAGGTGACTTGATTGGTTTATAAGTACTCACATGAGGAAACAAAAATTTCATAGTAGGCTCTTCAGTCTAGGAAAGAAAGGTATAACATGATCGAATGTTTGGCAGTTGAAGCTAGACAAATTCAGACTGGAAATAAGATGTACATTATTTACTCTCACCATTAAAAACGTTTGGAACAATTTACCAGTTTTCCATTACAGACCATTTTAAAATCAAGATTGGATGTTTTTATAAAAGACACATGCTGTGTTTATAGAATGCTTTTATTCCTCAAAGTGTATCTCTATCTAATCTATCACATTCAAACAGGCCAAAATATAGCAAAGATGCATGTGACAATTTAGGGAATAGGTCTAAGTACAGTGTATGAGTTTTGACAGATCTTATGAATTCTACATATAACTCTAACCCTCAGTACATATTAAAATCAGCCATGCGCTGACGGGGATCATGTCAGACATAGGACTGGCTAGAAAACAAGAATTTTGTTTTGTGAAAAATTTTGAGATTTTGTCATTTGTTTTCATTCAGTGTGGGACGAAAACAAGCCCTTTCAAAAACTTTGTGAGGGAGAAGGGAGAGAGAGAGACCCTCCCACTCCAGCCAGTAGCCTGGTGGCCAGGTCTCTCCCCTGGGATGTGGGAGACACCTGCCAGATGTGAAGCAGGGACTTGAACTTTGTCTGTCACTTCTCAGGTGAGAGTCCTAAGCGTCCGTCTGTCTCTCTCCTCCCAACTGTCCTCCCTCACCCCGTCAATGTCATCCTGGACCTTAGAAATCTTCCCCACAACATTTTAATTGAAACAGGCACTTTTCTGTGAAAGGCCCAGTTTTGACAAACTGGCATTTTCCAACCAAGTTTCATAGAAAAATTCCTGACTAGCCCATACACATTACATGCCTGGTTTGGAAGGAGCTAGAGAACAATCAGCGTAGTCGTTAACATGGAATGTCTTTTTGCCCTGGCAATAGCATGGATATGCTAAAGAGTTTGGCCAAGTTGAAGGAACTGGTTATTCCATGTTGTCTTCAGGGAGGGTGGTTGGAGCAGTGGAAATTCAGCACCAGCCGAAAAGGAGAAGTCGGATGAGAGAGGTGTTTAGAAGCTGCTGTTACCTCAGAGAGCATGTGTCTTTTTTTAAGGGGAAACTGCTGGATTGCTGAATTTGAACAAGCAAGAGAGAGATTGTTGCGGGGTAGGCAGAGACAATCTGAAGTCTGTGCAGGAGAAGAGGGGTGTCCAGGGGCTCTGAAAGGATTAACCAAAACCCAAAGGCTTCTTGGAGCAGTGAGGACACTGGAAGGGGAGATTTTGCATTCAGGTTTTGTTGGTTTTGCATAGAACTGCAAGTCTCTAGGAATTAAATGTGTGCAGTGTTACTTTGCAAAGCCTCAGAATGCCTTGCTTTTAATAGTCGTGTGTCCCCAAAGGACCAAAGAGTAAATTAGAGAAAGTACCCATGAGGGTGGAGATCTGTGAAGGGAGATTAAGCTATTGGGAGATTTGGAGGGTGAGAAGTATTCAGCGCTGGTCTTGGGGACTAGGTCCCCTGGACTGTGGGGGGGCCAACTTCTGTGAAGGATCATCAGCCAGGAATTGTGCCCCCTTGGAGGCCAGAGTCAGACCCTGGATGCTGCTCACTCAAAAGGCTTAGAAGAGTGCAGGATCCAGAGTTGGCTTGGCTTTGGATCCAAATACAGCAGTCTGGGGAGTGTCCAGGTCTGCGACAACACACTGCAGCACTCCCCTCCCATCTCGTTTTCAGCTTTATAGTAAAAGAAATTTCAGGATCTCCCCACAACTGCCCTCACACCTCCAAACATTTTTGCTAAGGAAGTGTGTGTGGGGAGCTTCATGTGTCTAACATGCAAGTGTTGGGGCTGAGTGGTTTTATCTTCATAACATTCACTACACACTTCCACACGAATAACCAATCCACACGGTATGTCTGTGTCTTCCCCCTGCCCTTGGTGAAGTAGATGATGACACATGATGCATCTGCTGCCCATGCTGGCATCTGTCCTTTGATCAGAGGCACTTAACACTATATGGTTGCAGGGAGCTCCTCACTGTCTTATGCAGCCTTCAGCAGCATGGCAAATCATAACTCTGATCCTTCTGCACTGTGGAGCAATACACCCTCGCTATACCGCTGGGAATTAGCCTCAGTGCATGGGATCTCTTTGCTGATGTTTTTACTGCTGTGTAACTCTGTCCTTGCTGTACAACCCAGAATATCCATTGTTGTATTAAAGGCTCCTCCCTCTAGGCATTCTTTAAGTAGGATGTACCAGCATGAGGTTGGTGTGAAGTCTTCATCATAACAGTAGATGTATGTATCAACCTTTCCGACAGAGATCTCAAAGCACTTTACACAGGTGGGTTTATATTATCTCCATTCTACAATGGGGGCACGGTAGCATGGAGGATGGGGGGCTGAAGTGCCTTAGCCAAGGTAACAGGTTTCAGAGTGGTAGTCGTGTTAGCCTGTATCCGCGAAAACAAGGGGGAGTTGTTGTGGCACCTTAAAGACTAACACGTTTATTTGGGCATAAGCTTTCGTGGGCTAGAACCCACTTCATCGGATGCATGAAGTGGAAAATACAGGAGCAGGTATATATGTGAAAGGATCGGAGTTGCCTTACCAAGTGTGGGGTCAGTCTAATGAGACAATTCAATTAACAGCAGGATACCAAGGGAATTGAATTGTCTCGTTAGACTGACCTCACATTTGGTAAGGCAACTCCCATCCTTTCACATATTTATACCTGCTCCTGTATTTTCCATTCCATGCATTTTATGAAGTGGGTTCTAGCCCCCAAATGCTTATGCCCAGAAGCAACATGGGGAGGAAGGAGAAAACCGGGCATGAAGCTGGGAGGATCAAGGAGAGAGGCAATAGAAGGGGAAACAGGGATATCATTCAGGAGACGAGGAGTGGTCTTATAAAAATGTCATTATCTCAATATTTCTGGGACTAACCTTTTCTTTTCATGACGGTAAAAAAATGGAAATGGCCCAGACTTGGTCACTCTGTGTAAATCATTGGCCTCTGCATAGATAGAGCTGTTAGAGATGTTAGCACTCTGTGCCTCCTCTCCCCGTTACATTTTTACTGTGTGTATAAATATAGAATCCGCGTTGAGAAAGTTTGGGAGAAACTGGTTCCAAAAGCTCCTGCTCCCCACCTCTTCTCTGAGTGACCCCGTAGCATTCCTTTCGGGTCCCAGCGTCTCTGAGGGAGGGGGCTGCCCAGGCCCCAAGCCAACTTGTCACTGAATGCCTGTGTCTTAATGATCATCAAATCCAGCCATGGGAAAATCAGCTCAACTCTGAAAAATCCCAGACTGAGCTAAAAGCTGGCCAAGGATCCGAGGGGGAGAGGGAAAAATCCCCTTGGGTTGCATCTTCAGGGAAAGTACATTCTCAGGCCTAAAAATATGCAGCCAGACATGGTTGTGTTGGCTCTTTTCTGCCTGGGTCCCACGAGGGGACTCGCAGCAACAGATCTTTTCAAATAACCAGTTACTACTGTCTCTCCCTCCTCCTCAATCTCTATGTAGAGACTACATGCTAAATCCTGCATCTGCCTGAGGTAAAAGGGCTCTCTCCCTGTTACCTCCCACAGGCCACTGCCATGGGTTCCGGGACATTTTTCAGATAAATGAATAAATGTTCCTTGTCCCGCGACGGCTTTGATAAGGCTGAGGCTCCAGACACTGCACAATAACAGGCCTTTGTTTGTTCTATAAAATAACTCATAATCTTTATTGTGGGGGAGAGATTCAGTTAAGGTGCCAGAGCTGTAACTGGTGCCAGTGGAGACGTGGAGTGACCTTTTCCTCCTTCTCCACCCCTCTTTTTCACAAATCCCTTAGGGCTCTTCTTAGGAGCATAGGCACTGCCAGACTGGATCAGAGCCATGGTCCATCTAATCCAGTAGTATCCAGCACTACCACCAGATGCTTTAGAGGGAGGTGCAGGAAACTGCAGTAGACACATAGGGGTAATCTGCCATCCCCCCCCTCCAGAAGATCTGTCTAATTCCAAATACCTGGGTGTTATGGCACAACGACTCACCCCTGCAGCACCTCCTGCTGGTCATCTAGGAATTAGCTCTTCCAGCCTTTGGAGAGCCCTCTGCAGGCCGAAGTCCTGCTGTTCACTGGCCCCGTGTCCCTCCCTGGACCCCCGTGCCCTTGTATCTGGGGTGCCACCCCCTGGCAATACCCCCACAATCTAGCTCTGGATCTCCCCTTCCTGGGGAATCCCAAACTCTTTATCCTCACCTTACCTCAGCCTATAGGATACTGCCAGTCACCATCTAGCCCCCTTTCACTGAGGCTGACTGCAGTCTGTATATGCCAGTCATCGAAGGCAAGGAGCTGAGCTATAAACCGTTGAAAATCGCCATTTCCTGTCTCTCTCATACATTGCTCAGGAAAACTTTGGTAGCCTGCCACGATAACTGAATATGAACATTTTAGCTTAGGGTTAGGCTCACTGTTGCCGCCACAAACACTGTACAGTGAAGGCCTGGAGCTGCCAGAGCAGCTGCAACAGTGGGTGGGGGTTTGAGATACCAGCCGCACCTCTACCTCATTCAGCATACAGTATGAGTGCCTAAGGGGGCCAAATTAAGGTTGTACAGGCCAGGGCCGGTGGCGGGGGGGGTGGGGGTGGGTGTACTACGTGTAGAGCTGTACCGGGCCCCGGACTTAAGGGGGGCCCCCTTACGTCCGGGGACCAGTACACAGCTGTACTCGTAGTCGTCCCCCCTGGGCACCGCATCTCCCTGGCCGCTCTTTCCCGGGCTGTGTCCGGGTGTCAGTGCCCGGCTGCCTCCCAAGCCCCGAGGCACCCCCGGCTGCAGCGCTTGCCCCGCCCACCTGCAGCAAGAGCCGGGCCAGCCCTTGGCGGGGTGTGTGTGTGTGGGAAGAGCCCCCCGGCACCACAGGATGCCGGCTCCATCGCCTCCCCCACCCCGGCGGCTGCAAAGGACTGGCTGGGCGCACCGCTCCGCAGGGGCGGGGGCCAGCAAGCGGGGGTGGGGAGACCCGGGTGCGCGCAGCCCGGCCGGCGGGGAACCAATGGGGGTGGGGAGGGGAGGAGGTTAGGCTGGGGGAGGAGATTAGGTTGGGTGGGCCGGGTCAGGCAGGGGGGGAAGGAGAATAGGCTGGGGGGGGCTGGAGGGGGCTTGGGGGGCCCCCAACGATCAGAGTGGGGGGGCCCAAAATTTCTGTCGCCGGCCCTGGTACTGGCAATGTAAACTCTGGCATTTCCTGACTTTCAAGTGCTTGATGTTGCAACCCTAATGTTCTTTTAACTTGATTTCTTTTGTCTTTCTTTTTAAATACAGTTATCATGTCCCCTCTGATTCATCTCCTTTTTAAGGTGAACAATCCAAATATTTTCAATCTTTTTTTTATATGAGATTTTTTTCCCCGTGCCCCGAGTCATTCTCAACACCATTCTCTGAACCCATTCTAATTTTGTAATATCCTTGTAGAGATGGGGTGACCGGTGCTGCAAATAGTATTCCAAATGAGACCACATTACTAATTGTATGTAGTGGCATAATAGTTTCCATTTTCTCCATCCAATTCCTTATGTATTTTTAACATCTTGTTGGCTTTTTGGACCATAGCTGCATATTGCGGAGAGGTCTTAGTTGAGCTGTTCACAGCGACATCCAGATCCCTTTCCTGGTTTGATGCTGTTAATTTAGAATCTTGTAAAATGTATAAGTAGGTCAATATTTTTCTCTCTGTATGGTTAACAAAGTCCTGTGGCACCTTAAAGACTAACTATAAAGTTTTGAAGCATGAGCTTTCGTGGGCTAATACCCACTTCGTCGGATGCAGGCAGTAGAAGTGTTCAATTGTTCACAAACAGGCAGTTATAGAAAAGTAGGTAAGAGCCAGGGGGGAGGTGAAAAGGTTAGTCCAATTAAGCTGAGCCAGCTTGTTATCTCCGATCAGGGAGTGTGGATTATTCGTCTAGCATTTGAATGGGGTGTGTGGACATGGAGAGATGAGAAACAATGTCTGTAATGAGCCAACCATTGTAGATCCCGGTTCAATCCCAAAGTGTGTGAGCTGAATTTGCAAATGAATTGAAGCTCTGCAGTCTCTCTTTGCAGTTTGGATCTGAAGTTCCCTTTCTGCAGAATGGTGACCTTTAAATCTGAAATAGTGTGTCCAGGCAGGTTGAAGTGTTCCCCTACAGGTTTTTGTATATTGCCATTCCTAAATCAGATATTAGGAATGGCAATATACAAAAACCTGTAGGGGAACACTTCAACCTGCCTGGACACACTATTTCAGATTTAAAGGTCACCATTCTGCAGAAAGGGAACTTCAGATCCAAACTGCAAAGAGAGACTGCAGAGCTTCAATTCATTTGCAAATTCAGCTCACACACTTTGGGATTGAACCGGGATCTACAATGGTTGGCTCATTACAGACATTGTTTCTCATCTCTCCATGTCCACACACCCCATTCAAATGCTAGACGAATAATCCACACTCCCTGATCGGAGATAACAAGCTGGCTCAGCTTAATTGGACTAACCTTTTCACCTCCCCCCTGGCTCTTACCTACTTTTCTATAACTGCCTGTTTGTGAACAATTGAACACTTCTACTGCCTGCATCCGACGAAGTGGGTATTAGCCCACGAAAGCTCATGCTTCAAAACTTTATAGTTAGTCTTTAAGGTGCCACAGGACTTTGTTAACTCTGCTATTCCAGACTAACACGGCTACCACCCTGATTCTCTCTGTATGGGTTACTTTGCATTTATTCACTGTGAACTTCATTTGTCGTCATGTTTCCTGTTCACATACCTTGGTTAGATCCCTCTTAAGTTCCTCACAGTCCTCTCTGAGAGCAATGCTATCATCTGCAAATTGTACCACCTCACTGCTCAGCCCCTTCTTCAAATTGTTAGTAAATATATTGAACGATCAAGACCTAGTATAGAACCTGGAAGGCCCCCCGGCTGTTGACCTTTGCCCATGATGAAAAATTTCCATTTATCTCTAATTCTTGTTTCCTTCCTCTTAACTATTTTTTTTAAATCCATGACCATACTTTGCCTCTCAACACATGACTATTTACTTACATTAGCAGCCTTCTCTAAGGATGTCTTGTAAAAGGCTGTTTGAAAGTCTGAATAAATAAGTGAATGTAGGAAAGTTGATCGACATGCTCTATTTACACATCAAAGAATTCTAATAGATTAGTGGGACACAATTTTCCTTTGCAGATTCTGTGCTGGTTAGAACTTTCCCTATCATAATCTGTTGATAGGTGTTTGATTATTCTATTAATTATCACTGTGATGGGTTGGGTCACAGAAACCCCCTTAAGACTCTCACCAGATGTGCTGGGATACCACTGAGAACAAACCCCCCTGCCAGAAGAGGCTTCCCTCCACTCCTGTCTTGCTGTCTTCAGCACAGATCCAAGGGTTGGGCCACACCTCTCTGTAGTTCACTGAAACTGAGATTCACTCAGCTCAGGGGCTTCGTAGTTAACAGGGACTTTCCCAGCACCCAGTATTCAGTCTTTCTGGGAGCCTAACCCCCCAATAAATCCGTTTTACTCCGTATAAAGCTTATACAGGGTAAACTCATAAATTGTCCGCCCTCTATAACACTGATAGAGAGATATGCACAGCTCTTTGATCGCCCTGATATTAATTACTTTGGGTAAATTAATAAACAAAAAGTGATTTTATTAAGTATAAAAAGTAGGATTTAAGTGGTTCCAAGTAATGGGCAAGTCACATGTCCATGAATGATTCATCTTTTTTCAGGTCAACGCCATTGTTTACATGTTAGTTTGCAGGTTCCCAGGAAAGCTTAGATGTGTATTGGCATCTCCCAAGTCCATTGTCAGTTAAGTGTTTCTTGATTGGGCACTTACTGAGAAGAGTCCTTTCTCAAGAAGCTGACCAAATGCTTCACTGAGGCTTCTTAGAATCAGACACATTGAGATACAAATACATAGCCAATACAAATACAAAACCAAATCAGATGGCATGATCATAACCAGCCAACTACAACCTTTTCCTAGACACCCCACTTGACCTCCTCTGTACAAGGCTTGGTGCAACCATAGGACCCTGGTTGCAACAATGATCTACATGGTCACAGTTCAGGTCAATAACGTCACAATCACTTCAATCAGTTTACCAGGTATGGATGTATGGTTTACGGATCTGGAATTCTCTGGAACACCGACCGCTAGAGAATTTTTAAAATATAGTCACAACATTTGCCTCCATCCAGTGCTCTGGGATTGAGAGTGTGCCGATTTTCACCAGCAGCTTAGCCACTTCATACTTTAGCCCGTTCAGAACTCTTAGATGTCCTGTCTGGGCCTGGTGACATTGCTTATTAAATGATAAATTTACTCTAGCACCTCTTCTTCTGATGCCTCAGTTTTTGGTAGCACCTCATTTTTATTACCAGAAATGAGCTGGGCTGGGGTAAATATTTCCCCAACATCCTCTGCAGCCAGTGCTGATGCAGATAAATCATTTAGCTTTTCAACAATGGTCTTCTCTTCCTTAATTGCTCATTGTAACCTCTGTGATCAGCATACCCACAAAGACTTTAGCAGGCTTCCTGCTGCTTACAAAATTAAAGAATTTCTTGTTTGTTATACTTTCAGTTCTTTGAAATCCATCGGAGCTCTCCTAATTTCCTCCTATGTATTGCCTGCTGTAATTTATGCTCCTGTCTATTGCCTTCATGGGATCAGTTTCCATATTCTTCTAACCTTTCCCACTAGACTAAATTAAGGAAAATCAGAGAAGGGAGAAATGAGAGACTCCATGAAGTCCTTTAGAGACTTCACTATTACTGTTTGATTTTTACCTGAAAGATGCTGAGATGCTGGGGGGGGGGGGGGGGGATAGCTCAGTGGTTTGAGCATTGGCCTGCTAAACCCAGGGTTGTGAGTTCAATCCTTGAGGGGGCCATTTAGGGATCTGGGGCAAAAAATCTGTCAGGGGACAGTACTCGATCCTGCTAGTGTAGGCAGGGGACTGGACTCAATGACCTTCAAGGTCTTTCCAGTTCTAGGAGATTGGTATATCTCCATTTATATATTATATTATATACTATGGAGAAGGGCAGCAGCATAAAACCCTAAAATTGATAGGATGTATGTGTGTCACATTAGCGTTGTGGTATGGACGGAGTGACAAGTTACAGCGGCTGCAACAAGACCTAAAACTCCCCATGGTGATGCCTATTTCTGCAGAATATTTTAGAATGTGAAGATGTGCTGAATTATCGGGTATGTGGACTCAATGAGAAGCTGGCCCCAGAAGCCCTGGGGCAACTGCTCATATCCAGCATCACCTTGTGTGACACGGCGCTATGTTCTCTCTTAGCCTGAATTACCTGGAGTGCCTGCTTAGCTCCATTCCCTATCCGACCAGTGACTGTGACAAGGAAATGAGATGGGCCAATGGGGGTTGTGCGTTGGCATCTGGATTAGGGTATATACTAGTTTTCAGGATCTGACTTTATGATCAGGATTCAGGATGGTCTCTGACATGAAATCTCTTGAGTTGCTGTTGTGAGCCTTTGAGGTCCGTTCCGGAGAACTCAGGAGACTTCAGCCCCATTCAAATGGGGAAACATGTCTCCTTCAGATTTGAATCCAAAACTCGTGAGGACAGATTTGGATCCAGAGACTCAAAGCTGATACTCTCCTCCCTTCAAAGTGGGTTGGATCGGCGCCTCTGACAGGTGCTAACAGTCTAGGTGATGATCATACAGTCAAACAGAGCACAGCTCAGCATGGCTGTTGCAGGTGAATCCTTTTGACAGTGGTTTGCATTAATCTGATGGAAGCAGAATTTGTGTGGTGCATGTTGGGAGCTGGAGGAAGAACTCCTTGGCTGTTTAGGAAATCAGCTGACATGGGGATGGATCACTTGATAATTACTTGCTCTGACAGGATACTGGGCTAAATGGACCTTTGGTCTGACCCAGTATGGCTGTTCTTATGTTCTTATTTTGGCTGCTGCCCTATTCTTACAAAATACCCTGGTAAGATGTAGATCTTTATTTTAAACATAAGGGAGGTTATTGTGTATTTCAATGGAGCCAGTTACTTCTGCCAACAAGGGGACACTCGAGAAAAACAGGATCCTGCCCCACCATGAAGCCAGTTTCCTGTGCAGAACTGCTCCCTTGGGATAGAAAGAAGGGGAAGAGTGTGTGCGTATGAGGAGGAGTGGTTGTTTTTTTGTAGTTTGAAGTGGGACTTTTTTTTATTTACTTTTTATTGTGTTGCCTTTTAAAAAAAAATAAGAATAACCTTTTAACAGGGAACTTTGTACATGGAAATCTGATAATAAATTAGGTCACTTCACTTAGTGTCAGCAGGCGCAGTCCAGGGGCTGATATCTCTTACTCCCTGTTGGACGTTCTCTGCTGTCCCCTTCCCTGCTTTGGGCCTGGTACAGCTCCCATTGATGTCAGTTATGGAGGTCTCTTTAAATTAAGGCACAGTAGCTCAATATTGAAGGCAATTACATGAGTTTGGCTGATCAGCCTGCTCTGAGAAAGTATCCACCTAGCTCTGGCTAAACTTGCAAAGTCCTGTCCCAACATGCACTGGGGTCAGTGTAAAATTTGGCAGGGTTTCTCTGGGGCAAATATTCTTGGTGGGTAGGGCCAGGGACTGGAAATTATGGGTCTAAAGTTTTATTTACAGTTGCATTACTGACTTACTGTGTGATCTCGAGCCTCTTTGTGCCTCAGTTATATTGTGATGTTTTCCCAGAGTACAATCTGGACTGTTGAACAACTGTGTCCCCTCAATTCTCCAAATTGGGGTGCCTTTTACACTGCTTGGCTATGAGAGCAACCACTCCTGGTCTGCTCACACATAGCCTCTAGCATTTAAATTACTCCCAGCTGCATTATGAGTGATCTAGCCAGCCACTGCTGAATTATATTAGAGTGACACCAGCAAATTCCCACTCCCAGACTTGTCGCCAGAAATGTGCATCTTGTACTGCCCAGCCCTTTCCTGGACTATACAATCTAATAGAAAGTCCATCATTTTATTAATAGAAAATGTTATGCAGAAATCTGATCTCCGTTAAGTTACCCAAACACTTCAATTCAAACACACACTGGTTTAGATAAAACAATAAAACAAGTTTGCTAACTATAGAAAGGTAGATTTTAAGTGATCACAAGTAATAAGACCTCAGGGTTAGAACTGGTTACAAAGAAATAAAAGCTAAAACTCAACCTAATACCTATCTTAACAAGCTAAGTGAATTCAGAGTGAAAGTGTCTTTCACCATGTGTTCTAGCACTCTTACTGGCTGAATCCCCCAACCAGAATCTCTCCAGTTCCAAGCTGTTTCCTTTGTTCCTCTGGAGTTGTGGCTGCTCTGAGTAGAGATAAAGGGAGTGATGATTTGTGTTCTCTGTTGTCACTTCTCATAGTAGTTTTCCTCTTTGAAAATCATCTTCTGCTGAGGTTGAAGAGACAAAGTCTGTTTGCATGGGAATCTCCAGCTGTTCCATTGCCAAGATGTAAATTGCTTGCTCACACCCTTCTTCCTGACAAAAAATGGCTGCTTAACCAGGTGATAATTTATTGGAGTCTTGTAAAAAGTTTGTATCCTTATGTTCACCCTATCACATATCCCATCTGTAAAATGGTGATGATAATACTGACTTCATTGGCATGTTCAGAGGCATAATCAATAGTTTAAAAGGAGCTTTTTTGAGAGCCTCTGAAAAAAAGCATATTCATAGGGGTTTTTTTTAAAGCCAGAAGAGACCAGCTTGATTATTCAGTCTGATCTCCTGCATAACACAAACCATAGAACCTTACTCGGTAATACCTGCATTAAATCCATATTATGAAACGGAAAGTTGCGTGTCAGTAAAAATGATCTTGGGGTCTGATTCTGCAAGGAGCAAATTTTTATAGGCATTTAGGCATCTACAAACTCAGACATTGAGAGGGGTTTTCAAAAGCACCTATGCACCTAATTCCCATGACTGACTTCAGTGGGAGTTGGATACCTAGGTGCTTTTGAAAATCCCAGTAGGCATCTTTCTGTACCTTGAAAAAATCTGGCCCCAATGTCCTATATTCCTGTTGAAGTCAGCAGGACTATTGGGTTGCAGGATTGGGCTCACCATCTGATTGAACCCTGAATGAATTATCATTCCTGTTGCATGTTTTTCATAATCACCTTTGCTCATTCTCAGAGGAATTTGCTTCTGCTCACTGCTCATCATCCACACTCCATGAGCCAGCACGCAGTAATGATGAATTGTTGACCTTGCGCTCATTTCCCTGGCAATACTCTGTGGAGTCATAAACACATGGAGCAGATACTTGGCTGGTGAAAATTATCACAACCCCATGGAAATCAATAAAGCTATGACAGTTTATAGACCAGCTGATGACCTGCCCCAAGGGCTATGCTGTCTCTGCTCCATGAAACCCGCTTCTTTTTCTATGGGGGGAATGGCCTCATTGAAAAACACATCTTGGCTTCACACATGGGTTCTAACCACTATGCTGGCGCTGAACATGCTGATAGTAATATCTGCCCTTTGTTGTGGGGTTCTCCAAAATCAAATTTTCAGGCAGCCCCTCATCACTCTCATTTAGAAATTCATTTACAAACCCTGTTCTCCTAGTTGGGTGAACATCAGTCAGTGGCAAAAGTCAAGAAAAATGGTTTTAGCAGCAAATGATGCCGTATAAATGGACATACTGGAGGTTGACGGAATGTCAGGTGAAATGGAGATCAGATGTTTTAGAGATAAAAATCCCTTCATTTCTAATCATGATTTTTTAAAAATATATTTTATATTATCTTTTCATCATTAGTGCTGTGTTTCTACTTTGCAGTTGGTTTGGATGATGGTGAAAATAGCCTAGTCAGTTTCATTCTAGTGCGCTAATCCAGTAGTGCAATACTGGAATGGCAAATACTGCAGGAAAAATGTATAAATTCATCCAGAAACAGTGTTTACCTAAAATTTTAAAAGGAAAAGCATTTTCTTTAATCTTTGGTTTTGGTTTGCCTTTTCTCCCCAAAACTTAATAATTTGGCACCAAATCCCTCTCTATATAAACAACTCTTGTTTTTAATATGGCTCTAGAGGGAATGAAAAAGAGGTGGTGGGGACCGGAAAGTTTACCAAATGGAAAAGGATGAAATCGTACAGGAAGAAGAATGCTCCTTTCCAGCTTCTCGGAAGGAATTGCAAACAATGGAGGAGAACTTGAAGTCCAAGATGGTAAATTGTCTCTTGCAATTAACTGTCAGGCTGAGACTGTAAACTCCCATATCATGCTGGCCTTCTGACCTTCTGCCAGTTAGCAGCATATTCATCATTTCCCCTTTGTCCTGTGTGGCTGCGTGTTTGTGTGTTGCTTTCATTCAGGACAGGAGAAATGTTGCCAGCAGGCAAACACTAATCCATCCTGACAGCCCTGCCCATCTCCCTCCCTTACGTTGGCATCCGCTGAACAGCTTGATTAGGATCCCTTGGGCTTTATTAGTACAGCGTATTGCCTGCGAATTAATCTACCAGTTGGATGCAGTTAACTCTTTGCTGGGGCTGGCTGGGGAATGTTCCGTTTGTTGTGGGCGCTTTGGTGGATCTCCTTGTGTGTTAAATATCACGTCATGGAGCCGAGATGGTAACACCACCTCTGATCTGTTTCCTAGGGAATGGCATCCTCTGTGTGCCTGACTTTCAGGCATGCTGAGCAGCCACAGTGCCAGCTGAAATCAGTGGGACGACCTGCAGGTGCTCAGCCCCTGGCCCTGTCTCTAATGAAGTCTGTTATTGCTGCCACCCCTCCCAAGCACAGCCATTGTATTGGCGAAGGAGAATTGGATGGCACCTAAATTGCACCAATACTTCTCCTTAATCTTCTATAGGAAGTCAGTGCTGAACAACGGGAGGCATCAGGTATCCAAGGAGTGTGTTTGGTTGAAATGGGCCTGTGTTGTGTGTATAGACAGGATTCTGTTCAGTGTATGGTGCTTTAAATGTAGAGTCTGTGCATGTATGTGCTGAAGGGCCAGGGCCGCGAGGGGATGGAGAGTTGTACAGAGTGAGACGCACTTTGCTATTGTGTGTGCTCCTGTTCTCTGACTCTGTATTTATTCATTGTTGTTTGCATTGATCTGAAATAAAAAGCTATCTGGGCTGAAAGTGCATATGCAGGAGTGATGGACGGGATCAGTTGTGGAACCTCTTATTGGAGCACCCTTGACCTGCTGGGGATGTGAGGATAAAATGGTACCCATGCAATCGCCGGGGCCATTGTTGATGCTGTGGTTTCATTTCAATGGCAGTGACTGAGAATTCAGGGAAGGGAGCCAGTGAATAAGCAGAAAGCATTGAAATGCCACCGAGGTGGTTGCCCAACTGTTGCTTTTCACATGCTCTTATTGTTTTAAATGTCACGTGAATTCTGGGCACTTGCATGCATAAATGTTAACACTCTGGGCTGCTTATCTCCCTTTTCCATTTCAGTGCATGATCTGGCATCTCCCCGTTGATACAACGTACTGATCCGACCATCAGCAATGTGTACATTCATGTCCATTAGCGTTATGTGCCTCAGATAGAAAGCCCAGATACCACACTGCTGCCTTGGCAGATAAAGCACAGTGGAGTTGTGTGCAAGGAATTCCACTTGATCTGATCTGGATTTCACTGTACAATGAACAATTGTGAGAACGGCTCAGGTCTTCAAGCTTTTATTGATTTTTAGAAACAAATGCCTGTAAAATAAAGCAATTCTCTCCTATCTCTAGAGTGACTGAGAGAAGCCAGCAGAGGGAGCATTGGTCAGTCCTAAAGTAAAATGCATGTGCCCCAGAGCAGGATGTACTGTACCTTCTGTAGTTCTGTTCTTTGCCAGTCTCCAGTCGGAGAACAGCAGGCGTGGGGGTGCGAACATTGCCAAGCCTCATGCCTTCAGCAGCTGTACCACATCTTAACAACACCGTCCAAACTAAAATCCAGAACTGGCAAGGTGGGTGAAGGAATATCTTTCATTAGACCAACTTCTATTGGGGTGAGAGAGAAGATTTTGAGCTTACACAGAGCTCTTCTTCAGGTCTGGGAAAAGTGGAGGCCACAGCTGAACAGATTGTAGGACCTGTTTTGATTCAGTAACAATGATTGTCACTTCTGTTTCATCGGGGTTATAGTATCTTACCTGTTGTTAATTTAGCCTCGCTGCAGGCATGTGAGATCAATTTAATTGTCCCCAATATACAGATGGGGACTGTGAGGCACAGAGTGGGGAAGAGAAGTGCCCAAGGAAATCCTCATCCTAGATCTGGAGAGAAGCATCTAAGTATGAGCCTGGTGGCTGGGATGTCTCACCTGCCTAGGAGGTAGGTTCGGCAGTGTGATCACTGGACTTGTGGATGGGTGTGTGGGTCTGTGCACATCTGCTGTAAGGTCTTCCACCTATTGCCTGCTCTCTGGGCCATTATAAATCCACTGTGGACCCTCCCGCAAGGTTCACCGTGCTGCAGAAGCAACAGTTGGCCAGAGCTTGGTTCTACCCTTGTGTCTATGAGGATCATCCCTAGGGAGCCAGCAGGTGTGAGAGCAATGGAGCTCCACTTATGCCAGTGCTCCCCAGAGAGTCTGGGAAGAGAGGATGCCAAGGCTCATGCCTTTGAGGGTGTGATGCCACCTCTGCCCGCTTACCCATCTGTATTCCATCATTGCTAGCAAAGCTCGTGGTGACAACAGGACGTCTAAAGATTAAACACGGACGCAGGGGGTTAATTATCAAATTTTCTGTGGCCTTGAGTAGCCAAGTAAACTGTGCCAAAGCAGGAGTAATATGCTGCCAGGTCGGAAGAGCAGAGTTTTCCATACACTCTGCACTGGTGCAAAAGGCTTCATGAGGCACGAGGTACTGGGGCGTTGTTCTCCTGGAGTCTTGGTATCTAGGCAGCAAGAGGTGAAGCAGCATGTGTAGAGGGAGCTGTTGGCGGAGTCGTGCAGCTCCCACATCCACATTTGAGTCCTCAGGGCTAAGAGCTGCCTTGTGCCATGGCACAATCCCCCTTAGGGGCTCTGTGCTGCTGCCAGGGAAATGAGCAGGTGGGGGAAGAGGCTGCCCTGGGCCAAGGGCTGGACTGTGGGGAATAACACAAGGCCAGTGTTAGGTGAAGTTCAGGATCTGCCTTGGCAGCAACGTGGGGGCACTAGCAAATCCTGTGCGCGTAGCAGGAGGGGAGGGCAGGGCTGAGGGAGGGAGGGAGCCCTTGTGAGAGACATTAGCAGAGTAGTATGCTAATCGGGGTGTCTACACAGCAGCTGAGATGTTTGATGCCCAATTGAGGTAGACAGACACATGCTAGCTCTGCTTGAGCTAGTGCCTAAAAATAGTAGGGTAGCCTTGATGACACGGGCTTAGCTGCCTGGCTACAGCTGTACCCTACCCCCGGGTACATACTTGGGCCCCCAGCCTGAGTTGCCACTTGCGCCGCCAGAGCTACGCTGCTATTTTAAACATTCAAGCTCAAGCAGAGCTACCATGTCTGTCTCCCCACGTTGGGAATCAGCCCGTTCCCCAGCCGCTGTAGAGACGTACCCGTAGAGAAATGTAACCCAACTTCGTGCCAATGGGGGCCAAAGAACTTACAGGGATTGCTTTGCCTGCCACCGAAATGAAGTCTCTTTTGGGGTGGGATGTGACAACTTTGACTAGGGCATATCAATCCTAAATGACTGTTTAAGACAGGAAGTTAAGATGGACACTGGAAATGCTGGGGGGGAAGCGGAATGACTCAGTTGGATTTTGTAGAAAGTGCCACAGAATCCTTTATGCACACAAGTGGTTAGGACCTGAATTTTACATTTGATCTTAAAGACAGCACCTTTTCCAGCAGTACAGGGACTGCTACCACCATACTGAGGCCCTGGGGGAGTACGGACTCGGAGGGAAGAGCGCCATGATCTGCACTCCTGTCTGTAGGGATCGTGGTTATATTGCACAGTGTGGAGAATGCCCCTGAGGGCGAGGTGCCTGGGGGAAGGCAGTGGCTGTGTGTCTCGTAGAGGGCACTGAAGGATGGTGGGGTTTTCCTGGAGGCTGTATGCCTTGGGATGTCTCGCACACAGGGCACAAGCATTTGGAGCAGTGTCTCTGGGGAGTAGAATGGGCAAATGAGCACCCACGGCGGGGTGTGTGTGTCTGTCCCTCTCTCTGAGGGAAAGGCTATTGGAATGCTGTTACTGTTGGAAGGGACCACAGGAGGGAGTTGGGTCTGTGAGGGCAAAGCAGCCCACTATAGTTTTCGAGCTTCTTGGGGGAGGGGGTCAGGAGGAGCCAGGCATGAGCTGGTGGATCTTGCTTTGTGCAGAGGTCTAGCAGGGTTCATACAATCTCCTCATTGCTGAGTTTGGTCAGAGAGGAAGAAGCTGACCCAAAGTGCCCCCCCCCCCCCGCCCGGTCACTGGTGACTCTTTGTCATTAAGACAAAGATGAGATTTCAGCTATTTATGTTTTAGCCCTTGGAGTATCCACATGATTCCGCCTTCATCAAAGACCCACTCTTCTCCCTCCTCCCCCTCCTTCTGAAGAGGAATAACAAGGAGTGTTACAAATCTTGGAGAGTAGCAGCGGAGTGGAGCAGGGGGAGGGATGCACAGCCGTGGTTGAGTTAACCCAAGAACATCAAAGTCCAGAGAGATACATTAAGTGAGTCTGAGATCTGTCACATTCATAACCGGTCATGCTCTGGTAACCCTTGGCTGTCTCACAACATGACAGCCGCACTACAGCTGTGACGCATCCATCAGCCATGCCTGCCGCAGTGGCATTTGTTCTGGTTGCCAGGCAAAGAACAGCCAAATCTTTAGAAGAGACAGGGCTGAGCAGAGAGGACGTGTAGCTGGGAGTCAGTGGGATCCCAAGCGGTTTCCGGCACTGACGTTTTCCTGGGGGACACGGGCTGAATCTGGGGATTTCTATGTATGACACAAAGCAGATTGCGGCCGTGGCCCCCAGCTTACATTCAGAGACGCAGCCCATGCAGACAGTGGCTCCCTGCATGCAACACAGCCAGCCTGCTTGGATCGCAGTGAAGCATTGCATGCTGGGACCTGTCATCTCTCTGGGCTGCAACCTCCAAATTAATGGTTGAGGGATATTATTCATATCATGCAATTTAGGGGTTGCTCTTGGTTTTCTGATAATATTGCCCTTTAGGGTGACCAGATGTCCCGATTTTATAGGGACAGTCCTGATTTTTGGGTTTTTTTTCCTTATATAGGCTCCTATTTCCCCCCCCCCCCCCCCCCCCGTCACCCTATTGCCCTTGGGGCTGACAGTTGCCCCACCCTGTTCAGGATCCCATCACCCAGCCAGTGGCTGTCAGTAGCAATGAATGACATGTCCCAAATGACCTCCGTAAATCAAGACACACTGACTCTCCTATACAATGAGAGTTGCTGATCGCATCCATGTCCTATGAACATTCACACAGCACAGACTAACTCCCAAAGTCCTATCCTAGCATGCAGGGAGCTCAGGATAAAACCTGGGGTCAAATCTCTTGAAGGAAGTCTCTTTTTAAAGCTGTTAAGAGGTGAGCATGGACAATGAGGTAGTTACGGATTTGTAAGGCTGGGTTGGACCTAGTGCTCTAGAAGTGAAAGGCATCTACTGAGCCAGATTGCTTTTGTAGAGGGTGGGGGGCAGGGGAAAGAGTGCCAGGTGTGATCTCAAATAACTTCTGCAACTGTAGTTTTGAGTGTGTTTTAATTTGAATTTCCTCTGAGCCTTCACAGACTTCATCACCCAATGTGGAGCCAAGATGCATGGGAGTGCATGGGTTGGGATTGTTTTTAAATTTTAGTTTAAATACAGATGTCTGGAATAATGGCATGCCCCTCCCCCCCCCCCCCCATGATGTAGGAGTGTAAAGGTTCCTAAGCAACCTTGTTTCATGCTGTTTGCATTAGGGAATATAAAACAGGGTTCCTTTCTGAAAACTCTTGGCAGTATAGGAATAATTATAGGATTCCATTATGCAGCATTACATCTACAGTCAAGCCTGGTTTAATGGAATATTCTGCCCGGTGCTAAAGTCTTACCTGCATTTTACTGACTCGTAAGGACTTTTAAGACTTTGTAAGGTTCTAATTAATGTCATTGTAGAATGCCACCTCCTTCTTCAGCCCTGTGCATGAAGGGATAATGATTGGTCCAAGCTCGTGAGTTTGCTTCCCATGGTTAGCAGCATCATGTGGCGGGAACGTTCCAAAGTTAATTGCTGCTGGTGTCGTGAGATGAACATGGGGAAATAAAAATGGTTTGAAAGCCTCTCCCGACAGTTAATAAATATGTGCTGCCTTTGCTTGGCCTGATCTTAGGTGTAATCCAAACAAGTTGTGATGGTATTTGTAGTTGGGAGGCCTTATGCACTCTTGAAAGGCTGAAAACTTGCTGAGCTGGATAAGATGGTTATTTGTATTCTAGTATTGCTTATTATTTGTATTGCGGTAGCACTCAGTCTCCAAGCACTCAGTCGCCTAGCCCTATACAAATGTGTAATGAGATTACAGTCCCTGCCCCCATAAAGGTACAATATGCTAGGTGCCATATAGACACATGGGGAACCGCAGATTCTTCTCAGAAGAGTTATCCCTCATTCCAGCCATTTGTCTCTTCCAGGGCTGTAGTATCAGAGCATGTACAACGTACCAGCTACTTTTTGTTTTGTTGATTATGAATATAGCAGATTCCCAACTATCCTTCTCACTGGCCGTTAACATTTGGCTCATTACTTGTAGGTGTCACATTGGATCTTGATGACGGATTTGAATGACAAACAGGTAGTAGCTTTGAAGACCAGCAAAAGACAATGTTCCCTACGTACAGGCCGTCGTGGCATTGGGAGGCGGCAGGCTATATGGAGATATTGTTGGAAAGGGGCAAATGTCTGACGTGAACTGAAGTGTGCTGCTTCAGTTAGCCATGGACTGGGACAGACAGAGCTTTCAGCCACACTGAAAATGTAGCATGGTAGCAGGATACCACCGCAGACTGCACTACTCAAAGGGTGTTTTACAAACCATTTTTCCCTTGGGTTTTTTTCTTGCTGTCATAAGTGTAAAGTGCTGGAGAGGGTTAATGTTATCTGAGAACAAGTGACGTAAGAGCTCCCTGCCATGAGAGAGGGAGGGAGGGGTTTTAGAGTTTAGTTTCGTTTTGCTGGCCATGCAGCATGAGCCAGGGTCCGAGAGCTTATCTCTAGCTGTGGAGATGACTCTGCTTCCTTCTTATGTTCCTATTTAACTGACTGTAAGTGATCTCTTGACTCCTTAAGCCTGTGCCTATTTGGGGTGTCTCTGTCCTTTTCAGAGGGGGAGTTAGGGAACCCTAAATTGTAAGCTGTACTGTGCCTATGTTCTATGCTCTTTTCTTCATTAAATCTTTTAGTTGTAAAACATTTGGTTTACTTCCCTTCAGGTTTCCTTTGCTTCCCGGCTGGGAAGAGAAGGGAGAGGGGGGAGGTAGGGAAACGGATCAGCTCTGGGTATAAGCTGAGGAACGTCTCTTTCTCTCTTCAACGAGAAGAGAGGAGGGAGGAGGTGACACAGCCTCCAGGTGTCTGACTCTGGCTGTCAGGGAGGGGGACAGAGTTAGGGTTTTGGGGAGTCTGAGTACCCCAATCCAAGGCCTTGGATATCTACTTAGATGGTGGCAGCCGTGGTCCCCCAAGAACCCAACTGGTAAAAGGGGGGAGTCTTGGGGTGTAGAGAATTAACTTGGCTGGGAAGCAGCTAAAGTTAAGGGGTCTGGCAAAAAAGAGTCCCAGTCTTTGTACTCAAGAGCACAGAGGCTGGGGTACCCACTCTTACACATGCGAATAGGATTAATGGCTTTTGCACCTGGAATGAGAAGAGGAGAGTTTGTGGGGAGAGAATGAATGTGACTCTCTAATCCAGTGGTTATTGTAGTTACCTCAGAGGTGGGAGGGCCCAGGCCCCTGCTCCAATCACTCTTTTACTACTGAACACCAACTCTGGCAGAGACTGCAGGAGTCCCATGTCAATAGACCCCATAGCTCAGTGGTTAGAGCACTTTCCTGAAAGGTGGGAAACCCCTGCTCAAATCCTATGTCCCTCTCTGGGAGAGGGGGGATATTGAAGCTGGGTGTCACACTTGGAATGTGGTCTGACTGCTGGGCTAGCAGTTTTGAGGTGGGAATCCTCCTCCATCTGTGTTCTGTGGAACAAGGCAGGTGCCTAACTCATTCTGTCAAGAGATGCCGAAGCTATTTGACTCCAGGTGCACATGGCCATTTGTGGACTGCTAGTAGAGAGAGGCACCTCCCGGCCTCCGAGCGAGAGGCAGGGCTTAGCCCACACTCCTGGTCAGCATCTCCCTTTGGCTAGCTTAGGTGGCTCCAGGCCTAGCATGCTGGTTTTTGTGAATCACGTTCTCTGGCATGTCTCCACCCGGCTTTGTTGCTTTGATTTTCTGTGTCACTCAGCGTTGCAGTGTCTACGTTCTTTTGTGGGGCCTTCTCTTCCTGCAAGGTTGTGTTACAGCTGCTAGTTAGCATGCTCCCTCGTACACCCCAGAGGTGGCTGGACCTCAGCAGTGGCTAAGGTGATACTTGGAGTGGGGAGTGGACAATGCATCCATCGCATGCAAGAGCGATGGCTCGACTGGTTTGACTAAAATAATCGTGTCTTTGTTTCTGTGCCTTTGTGCTCAGCTGCAGCTGGAAGTTGAAGCACCGGCTTAGTGATGAGGGAAGCTGGACTTGTGGCATTTCTGCCCCAGATGTTGCTGGGACTCTTGCTGGAGGGCCTGGCCTCGCTCTGACTTGATCCAAAGCTCTGACCCCTTGTTGCTCAGCAGCAGACAGCTGGGCCCCCAAAGGCCTTTGCTGCTGTGTGCACCATCCACCGTGAAACCACCGGCAAGAAGCAGGAAGCCACCATGGAGCCAGCATTGGAATCCTGAGCATCTCTCATTCTCCTTTTCCACTTCTTCCATCCTTCTGCTGACGGGGTGGCTGCATGGGGGAATCCCTTTGGAGCTTGCCAGGGCTGTTCTTTAGCCAAGTGTCAATACAAGTAGAGACATCCAGGAATGGAGGAACCCTCTTTGGTCAGCTCGTCTCTACACTACATTGTCCAGTCTTAATGTTAGAGGACTAAAGTACTGGAGCACCTATTATTTTCCGAGGGAGCAACCAAGCTTCCTCCTCACCCCCTCCAATCTCTGCCTGTGTATGATGCCTCCAGGGATTTAGATGAGACAACAGAATCCAGAGTGTTACCCTGTGGAATGAGAACCTGCCTGTAATCCTGACAATATGGACCACTAGTATGCCCTGGGGCCACTTGTGTAAAAGCCTTGGGGAGCTTTAAAACCCTTCCCAAGGAAAGGGCAACTTTCTGTGCTTCCCATCAAGGCGGCTAGAGGTTCTGGGCAACATACATGTCTCTGTCTGCCGTCGTGCTGCTTCACAAACATTTGCTGCAAGTGACGTTGCATGGATTTTTATAGGATCACATCATCTGCTTTATACTCTGGGTAATTTAAACAAACCTCTGAGGGGGCCTGGGTTGGATCCGTGTTGTTATTGAGGGAGCAATACAGCCTGCAGTCTTCATCCAACTAGTTTCCATATGGACATCAAGGTTTGGCTGAACATTGTTGAATGTGCTGTCATCTGTCATGGCTGAGGTGGGATTATGTCAAGGGGGGGGGGGAATCCAGCATCATCAAGCATTAATCCCAGCCAACTCCCAGTGAAATGTGTTGCTTTTAAAAATGAGTTCACTCTCTACTGAGTGATTTGTTTTTTTTAACTTGTTTCACTTAATCTTTACAATAATGATATCTAACTCTTATATGCTTTTCATCAGTAGAGCTCAAAGCATTTTCAAAGGTGATTGCTAGGGTTATCCCCATTTCACAGATGCGGAAACTAAGGCAGAGGGAGGTGAAGTGACTTGCCTAAAGTTACATAGGAGCCCAGTGACTGAGACAGGAATAGTACCCAGTTCTCCTGAGCGCCAGCCTAGTGCTTTATCCACTGTGCCACACTGACTCTTATCCCTTTACAATGAACTCTGGAGAATGTCCTCCTTCCCCGTGATATGACACAGGGCTTGTGGTGTGAGGATGGGACTCTGTGTGCGGCTGATCCTCCTCCTTTTGGAATGAATGGCAAAACTTCCTTTGACTATGCCAGGAGTGGACCCATGATCATCAATTTCTAAAGCCAGCATCTCCAAGTGCTAGTGAAAATTGCACAGGCGACGGCGTGTGTATGTATGAGCCTCTCTGCTGAATCGTGGAGTGAGTGCATAATCAGATCTGCCCACTAGGTGGGCAGTTTTGAAAAAGAACTCCGCATGCTGGGTGCTGACCTCTTTGAAGAAGGCAGCAGAAAGTGTTCCACTGGGAGACGAGCACTCCTGGAAATCTGGTCCCAAGTGTGAGTACTGAGCAGTTGAAAATCTGGCCCGGTTTCCTGTCCAGGATGAGTAAGTGGAACCGTTCTGTTAGCTCCCTGGGCAGGGCTCCAGATTTTGGAGCCCCAGATTGTGAGTTCTATCCTTCCTGTTGCCTGGATGCACTGGGATGGTGACTAAGTGTCTGTGCATGTCTGGTGATGAGATTGTTGCAGCCTTTAATGAGAGGAGAGGATCCCATTCAGATGAAAAGGGCACACGCAGTAGGCGAGGCTGGGAGATAGAGAGCTTCTCATGTAAGTTGCAAGGCAGGGATGCAGTCGGGCTCAGTGTGGAGCGAATCCAGGTGCAGCTTGCACGAGGCATCACTGGCATCCTGCCTGGCAGGCCCCAGCCTCCCTTGGACTGGGTTCATCACATGCACTAAAGGGTTAAAGTGAGGAGAAAAGTAGTAGTGGAGTCTATTTGTGTCTAATCGAGCCTAATCACTGTGAATCTGAGAGCTAGACTCCTACTCTTATGCCTTAACTACCAGGTGATCCTTCCTGTCCAGAAGCTCTGCATGAGCAGCTGGAGGGAGAGCACCTGAGGCACACCGGATGGCTCGGAAACCTTTCTTTGGTCAGAGAGCTGCTTCCCTCTCCAGTGCTGTTCCCGACTGTTGTGCTACTAAAACCCTTCCCACTCTTCTGATGCATGTCCTGTCGAATGTGGCTTCCAGGGGAGCCCTGTATTTATGTAGAGAGCAGGCAGCCCATAAGACAACAGGAGGGGAAGGTAAATGAACCGATAAATCTCCCTAAACGCTGATCTTGCAGGAGGCGGACTAGACCTACAAAGAGCAGGGCCCATGGCTTAGATCTGTTCTGCTCTCTTAACAGCTGCACTGTGCAGAAGTAGTAGCGTGACACACTGAGCGGCTTGGTGTAAAGGAGCCCTGTGAAGATGCCCATAAGCCCAGGGCTGACAAAGTGCAGTGCACAGAGATGTACAAAATATTTCTCCCCTCTCCCCTCCCCCCCCCCCCCCCCCCCCGCTCTTTAGCGTGGACTAGTACTCTCTAGACTCGAGACTCCACGTCCCACCACGTAGTGGTTCATCTTGAGCTACGTAGCCTGGCCACATCGCCTGCTGGGACATAGTCTCCAAGGGCTGTCCCACAAACCGCTCACCGCTTGAGAAGAATTCCCAGCCCTAAAGTGAAAATATGAATGATGAGTGAGATGGAAGCAGTAATACTGCTGTACTACTTGTACAGGAACGTCTCTGCTGTAGACCCTGAAATGCTTTGGAAGGGTGAGCAGGATTCGTATTCCCATTCTTCACAGAACAGACACCAAAGTGTAGGGAAGCTCAGGGCTTGCTTAAAGTGACACAGTGAGTCCGTGGTAGTTGGGTGTGGAACTCCAGATCTCTTGATTTCCAGCCTCCTACACAATAGCTGCCCCTATGTGTGGATGTGGCTGGATGTGCTGCTGTTTCTTGTACCGGTATTTCAGAGCGCAAGCATGGGTGGAGTTTGAAGGGGCAGTGGCGGCAGGGGCATTGTCTCTCTTCTTCCCCCCTCCCCCCCATAATGGCAAGCCTTGGCAGGCTCGGTATTTACCCTCACCCCATGAGGCCCCATTGACCTGACTAGAGTTGCCGCCCCCTCCCCCCCATTATAGACGTCAAACGATGCCTGTGAATGTAGGTGAGGCTTCCATCTTCAGAACTCGAGCACTGGGAGCAGAATCTTCCTGGTGCAGCTTTTCTATGTGATGATGGAGCCTTTTGAGGTGATGATGAGGCAGCAGCCTCGTAGGGGTCCTCACTCAGTCTGGTATCCGAATTAAGGGTGACCTTTGCTGCAGTTTCCACTGCAGCCCTGACTGCCAGCCTTTGTCTCTAGGCGTGTTCTGGACTTGTTCCCCATATCTTCTACCCTGTGATGGGGATTTTTAAATCCTTGTAAACGCTGATCTTGCGGGAGGCAGACCTAGATCTAACAAGAGCAGGGCCCATGGCTTAGATCTGTTCTGCTCTCTCAACAGCTGCACTGTGCAGGAGGAGGAGGCAGGTAGTTTTTCAGCCCTCACTTCCTCACCTCTTTCTGAACGCCCTCCCCCATAACACTGTTGCATAAAGGAACGCGAGGGCTACCTTGAGCTTTGCAACTACCACGTAGCCGCTAATGGATCTTGACTCTGGAAAGCGTGTGGGTGAGACTGGGGAAATTAAGTCCTTCTCACACCACCTTGTTCCCTGGCGGACACATACATGCTAATCCAAAGGGAAACTGTTTTGGACAGTGTCTGCCGTGCTAATGGGTTGCCCCAGCCTAGCAGGGACATGGAACAAATCCGATTATTAGCAAACTGACAGCAGGATAATGGAGAGAAACAAAAACGACAGCATCTTACAGAGATGTTGTCCATGTGACAATTACAACTGAAACTGACATGTTCCTTGCTCTTGTATGGGGGGTGTGGGGAGAGGGGTGTGTGAGAGAGAAACCTAGATAGGGACCCAAACACTTGATCTGCCTCTTATGCGCTGACTGGTCAGATTTAGGCAGTGGAATCATTATTGCTGTCTTTGGTATTCCCAGGTCACCAATGCTATAAATAGAGTGGTGACCAGACAGCAAATGTGAAAGCTTGGGACAGCGGGTGGAGGGTAATAGGCTACTATATAAGAAAAAGACCCAAAAATCGGGACTGTCCCTATAAAATCAGGACATCTGGTCACCCTGAAACCAGCATCCCGCTGCAATGATTCTGCAGTGGAGTTGCTTTCTCTTTAAAGGTCAGGTGGTAATTTTTCTTTCCTAGGGCTCGTGTTGATAAGCAGGTTTTGGTGTTTTGACAGCTGTTATAGCACCTTGCGGGCCCGTGGAGCTAGGTGCTGTACATACACTGTCCTCCTCCTCCTGAAGAATTTCCAATCTAAATAGAAAAGATAGGGTGGGAGGGGAAGCAGACACAGAGGAGGGACCGTAAAGAAAGCGAGAAATACTTGCACCTTAGAGACTAACTAGTTTATTTCAGCATAAGCTTTCGTGGGCTATAGCTCACTTCATCGGACGCAACCTACCTGAAGTGGCAAAGCTGGTAGTAGAATGCAGGTCGGCTCAATCCCATTCTGGTTCTGTATCCACTATGCCCGGCTGCAGCCCTTATAAAAGCTAGAATAGACTCAGTGGCAGGGGTTACATACAGGCCTCATTGCCTTATGCTTGAATTATGGGAAAACAAATAGAGTTCCCCCCCCACCGCCATCCAGAGGGGCCAATGCTTCCACCACAGAGAGCCATGTGCAGTGCAGCCACTGTGCTGCTGGGGCTGAGCCTGTGTCCATGGGAAGAGTCAGGGCAGTATGGGGAAGTTGGGGTGTCAGGGCTCGAAGGGGAAGTTGAGGGGGTGCTCTGCATGAGGAGCAGGAGACAGGGTGTCAGGGAATAGGAGGGAGAGTGGGGTGGGTGCTTTGCCTGGAGCATGAGGGGAGCTACTGAGGCTTTGTGAGAGGGGCAGATGACTCCAGGCTGGCAAGGGAGGGGCGGGGGGAGTCCTGGTGGTTTGGGTCTCCGTGGCTGGGGATAGCTCAGTCCCATATGCCACGGTGGCTGCTCCAGCCCCTGCTCTAATTTTGGATGTTGGGTTTAATGCGTGGACGGTAGGTGGTAGTGACCTGTGCTTACGAGTGAGCAGACTAGATGATCTGGTGGTCCCTTTAGCTCTCTGACAAGGCCTGCTGTACCATTTTGCCCAGGTGGGATTTGAGGGTGCTCCCCAGTCGGATAGTGGGGTCACTCACAATGTTCCCTCTAATTTTTGACAGGCCGTGTGCGCAAAATATTTCTTCTGTGCAAATTTTTGACAGTCTGTGTGTGCAAAAAATTTATTTTGTGGATGTTTTTGTGCTTCTGTGAAAGTTTTTGTGTGCGCAGTGTTTCGCCGTGTGTGCAGGGTTTAGGATCTGTTGTGCGCACGCACACAGCTTAGAGGGAACAGTGGTCACTCAGCAGACCCTATCAAACAGGATGTGGTGACTTGAATGGAGGCTATATCTTTAAAAGGAAGAGCAATGAGCTCATTATGGGGCTCTGAAAAATTCTTAACGAGGGTTGAGGATGTTTTGGTTTGTTTTTTTTTCTATAGGGGAAAAAAGCATCAAAAGGCCCCTGGAGGCAGCAGGCGGATGGAGTGCAAGTTTCCTGTGGGAAAGTGAAGACTTGTTCCATTTTTAACCCTTGCTAATTGAGTCCAGAATACAATGTGACCCGAGGTTACATGGTTCTAATGCTTTCCCTGGGCGTTGCGCTGGGGTGGAAGGGAGCACTCAGCCGAGGGGAGCGGAACAGTAGTTTGATGTGTTTGGCTGGGGTCTGAGGAGAAGTGAGTTTTTAGCAGCTATGGATGGAAGAAATCAAAAGGCAGGAAATTGAGGTCACAATAACATACACCAGAGTGTGAGCCCACGGATGGCTTCTGGAGCTGCTGGCTCACCAGAGGGGTTTAAAGCAAAGGGGCACCAGGGGGGCATGATTCCCAACACTGCTGTTCTTGCCACTGGGCCGGAATGAGCGTGTGCCTGCTGCATGGGAGCCTTCGCCCTGGGAAATAGCTTTCCAGGCCTCAGGAGACCCGGAGCAGGAAAGGAGACACCCCAGAGAGGCAGTCCACTCTGGCAGGGGTCTCCCCTCTTGGTTCAAAATACGTACGACAATAGTTTACTTTCCACGCATGGCTCCCCAAGCCCTTTGCGGATGGTAATGAGTGAAGCCTTCTAGCAACTGCCCAGAGTTAGGGAAGTAGCATTAACTGCATATTACCACTGGAGACAGTGACATGTAGATCATGGCAGGGGCTTGCTAAAGATCACATGGATACAGCTGGCATCACCCAGGAGCCTCTAATTGGTCTCCTCCCCTTCTGGATATCTCTACCCCAATGGTCCCTGCCCCAGACTGGCACTCCAGCGTGGCATCATTACTAGTTGTTGTCACCAACACACCCCCTCTTTCCCACCCCCCCAACTCCCCAAGTTTATCAAAGTATGGCCATGAAAAATAAGTCTGCTCACCTTAAAGATGACCCGTAGAAATGGGCAGGAAATGGGTTTGTGCCTTTTTTATAATGAAGGCTTGAAGTTTATTATTATGCTTAAGATATTTTACTTTTGTTCCCGTTGTGGGGGTTTCTTTTGGCTTTTTTTACGGTACAAATGTCAAAAATGCCAAGTCAGGACTGATTTAGGACTTTCCCTGGCTAGGAGGAAGGGGAATATGGTGGGGAGGGGCTAATGGGAGTTGTGGTCTCCTGCTTTGCAGGTTCGTCACAATATCCTAGTCCTCTTCCAGATGTCCACCAAGTCTTGTGGGAGAGCAGGGTAGAAAGGACCCAACTTTCTAATGTTAAAAGTCCTACCAGATCTCTTCTGTACATTAGAGGGCTGGGCTAGTTTCTTACTTGCCTCCAGACTCTGCTTTGCCTTTGTGCATCCGGACTCCCAAGGAAGCAGGCAAGTTGTGTGGTGCTTTTGTGGTTCCCCTAGTGTGGTGATGGCTGCTTGTCCCTCATCACTGCTGTCTTCCCAAAACTGAACCAGGAGCATGTTTCAGTGGCTGCAGCCTGCGGACGGGGTGAGCGGTAAAATGGTAGGGGGCAGAGAATTCCCCTTTCCCACCAGTCTGATTTACCCCGTGTGGCGTGAGTGCCTAGCTCAGGGTGGGGAGAGCTTTGTGCACTGGTCAGGGAACATGCAGACTCAGCTGCCTTCCCTGCAGCTGAATAGGATCCGATTATTTTTCTCACTTCAGAAAGTACCACGGTTTGCAGAGCCGAGACCAGACAGGTTTAGGAGTTGGATTGACTCTCTCTTGGCAGCTCTTAGTAGACTTCAGAATAGCACAGGCTGCGTGGGAGCATTGGCTGCCTCTCAAGCTGTCAGGGCTGCTCTGAGGCACAGTGGTGTCAAGCTTCTGATTATAATGGCGTGGGCTTTGTTTACCTGGAGTTAGGCAGAGGGCTTGTGAAATGACCTGCAGAGCAGAATGCATTGTGGGTGTGTGTGGGGGGGCAGTGGTGCACCCTAGAGAGGACACGGGGTGACCGAGGAGGTGGTACTGCAAAGCCGATTATGGCATGTCACAAAGGGAGGCCAGGGGCGAGGACGTGCACTGAGAAGAGGGCACAGAGAGTGCTTAGGGTACGCTCTGTGGAGGGAAACATGGCTCACTGGAGTGGGGGGGCGAGGAGGGGTCCCTTGTATCTGGGGGTGTGGTGCCTGGGCAATTTCATAGCACTATATGGTGGTGCAGTTTGCATGAATAACTTTATAGGGTGTGGCATGTCCCAAAGAGAGAGCAGCCCCTCGTGTTTTTCAGGACAAAGGACACGTTTCTGGACATGTTCCAGAATGTACTGCTTTTGGGTTGGAACCAGAAGGATTTTGTTACCCTATTCTATCCCCTTCTTTGCTCCTAACAAAGCACTAAACGGGGCCGTGAGCAACCTACTCAGTCTCCTCTTCCACTTCTCGGAAATCCTGGGAAACAAACATTTGCTGTTAATCAAAACAATTAGAAATGGGGATAATGACTTCTTGCCGTATGTGCATTTCCCTCTCTGATTACTCTTGGATGCTGGTGCTAGTCATTAGCTTTGTGACTCAGGATTTGCCGCTGTATGCCACCAGGGATTCAATCTGTGCTCCTTGTAGCAACAAAAGCAGCTGAAACATCTGGAAGGAAGAAAGAAGCCCACGGCTTCCCGCCAGGCTATGTGGGAAGAAGGGGTGGTGGCAAGCAAGGCTGCGTGCAGAGTGGGAAAATGCAAGCTGGATTCACCATCACAAGGGCCCCACCCAATTCATGGCTGTGAAAAACTCATCGCAGATCGTGAAATCTGGTCTTTTGTACTATAAAAAATTCCCTATACTATAGGATAAAAGTACAGTAAACCCTCGATTTTACGGACCCCGATTTAACGGACTTCGGATGCAACGGACAAAATTTCCGATGCATCCGAAATCCGTTTTGGGGGCTGCCGGCTCCTGCCCCAGGGAGCCGGCTGGGTTGACAGCTCCCGCCCGGCTCCCCGCAGCGGGGACCCCTGCGGGAGCTGTCAAACCCCCCCCACCACCACCACCGGCTCCCCGCAACGGGGAGCCGGGCGGGGGGGGGGGGCGTTTGAGAGCCCCCGCTCGGCTCCCCGCAGCGGGAAGCCGGGCGGGGGGTTTGACAGCTCCCGACGGGCTTCCCGCTGGGGGGAGCCGGGCGGGAGCTGTCAACCCCCCCGCCCGGCTCCCCGGAACGGGGAGCCGGGCGGGGGGGGGGGGTTTGAGAGCCTCCGCTCGGCTCCCCGCAGCGGGAAGCCGGGCGGGGGGGTTTGACAGCTCCCGCTCGGCTCCTCCCAGCTGGAAGCCGGGCGGGAGCTGTCAACCCCCCCGCCCGGCTCCCCGCAACGGGGAGCCGGGCGGGGGGGGCGTTTTGAGAGCCCCCGCTCGGCTCCCCGCAGCGGGAAGCCGGGCGGGGGGGGGGTTGAGAGCTCCCGTCCGGCTCCCCGCTGGGGGGAGCCGAGCGGGAGCTGTCAAACCCCCCCGCCCGGCTCCCCGCAACGGGAAGCCAGGCGGGGGGTTTGAAAGCTCCCGCCGGGCTTCCCGCTGGGGGGAGCCGGGCGGGAGCTGTCAACTCCCCCGCGGGCGGGGGGGGGGGTTGAGAGCCTCCGCTCGGCTCCCCGCAGCGGGAAGCCGGGCGGGGGGTTTGAGAGCCGGGCGGGGGGGAGCCGAGCGGGAGCTGTCAAACCCCCCCGCGCGGCTCCCCGCAGCGGGAAGCCGGGCGGGGGGTTTGACAGATCCCGCTCGGCTCCCCCCAGCTGGAAGCCAGGCGGGAGCTGTCAACCCCCCGCCCGGCTCCCCGCAGCGGGGAGCCGGGCGGGGGGAGGGGGTGGGGTGGGCTGACTAATTAAATAACGGACTAATTCGGGCGGGGGGGTGTCCGTTGTCACCCGAAAGTCCGTTATTTAATGATTTAAAAAAATTATTAAATAACGGACTTTCGGTTTTAACGGACACCCCCCCGCCCGAATTAGTCCGTTATATCGAGGTTTCACTGTATACAGCATTTCTCAAACTGACCCAAAAGAGGTGGGGTCTCAAGGCTATTGTGGCAAGACCATGGCCCCCCTACTCTTACTTCTGCGCAACTGCTGGCGGCAGCTCTGCTTTCAGAGCTAGGCACCTTGCCATCTATTGCTGCTCTCCAACCCCCAGCTCTGAAGGCAGCGAAGAAGAGAGGTAATACTGTGACCCCTTCCTCGGCCCCCTTCAATAGCCTTGCGACTCCCCTTTTTAGATCAGGACCCCAGTTTGAGAAACACGGAGTCTTAAGGGCTTTTCATGTTTATATTTTGCCATTTTTAAAATACAAAATCATGTTTTGTTACGACAGTGTGAAATTTAAATATCTGAAACCTTGAAATTCAAGATTTTTTTTAAAAAATGCTAGATCATGAAATTTACAAAAAATAGACCATGAATTTGACAGGGCGCTAACCAGCTTTCCTCATGCGTTCACCTAGAGGTTTCATGGCTGTAGTGAACTGGAGTTTTGCAGAAGCTGGCATGTCTCAGCCCTCTTCTCAAATGATGATGATCCACACGCTGTGTTCAGGGCATGGCTGGGGGGAACATACTTTCTGACTTCTCCAGAGGAGTTTTTCAATGTTGTTAAAGTTGGAGGAAAAAATTCTGTTGGAAACTGATTTAATTTTTTTAACTGGCTATTGGGTGTTTGCCTAAAGTGATCACCATGGAAGATGTTGTTGTCAGCCTAGAGAGCCCAGCCTATTGAAGAGAATGGGAGCATGAGACACCTGGCCTGCAACTCCAGTGAGGAACCATGACAGCATTTCCAAATTGAAAATATTCATGATTTGGGCTTGGGACCTTGGGACATCTTGGGCAGAATTGGTTAGCCCAAGATCGAGTTGAATGGAGAAGAATGGTTGGCGCCTTATGCCGCATTAGGAGCGAAGAGGATTAACTAACTACCTAGGAGCCCTAGTCGCAGACCAGCCCCCATTGTGCTAACTGCTGCACAAACAGAACACAAAGAGCACATTGTTGAAACTGCAGATACAGAGAAGGGGATGCAAAATAACTGCAAAAACCTGCCCATTTAAAATTGACCCTCTTAGATCTCTGGGTCTGTGGGCATATTCCATGTGACCAGTGCCCTATAGGCAGATGAACACGTAGGGGCCGTGGGTGGACTTGGGCTTTGGCTCAGGCCCCATTGAAATGTCCGTCAACTCCAGTGGGCTTTGGGGTCAGTGTACATGTTCAAATGGGCTAGAAACAATTTTCCTAGCAAAACCCACTTCTCAGTAATTTCTCTTTTTAAGCATGCTGAGGAGAGTTTGTTTCTGCTTCACTTGAACATTTTCCTCATCTCAGAGGAAGGATCAGTTACTGAAGAAGTCATTAACATTCTAATTGATTAATTGGGTGCACAGGATAATTGATGCAGTGATGTTGCAGCTGTTTGACTGGGAAAGCGTCTTTCTTGCCACACTTGAGTCAGAGAAGTCCCTGATGCCTCTATCTAGAGGGGACATCCTGTCTCTGCTGCACATTCCCTTCCCAGAACAGTTCAGCTCTTTAAATACTGCACTTGTCAGCAGTTCCCTGCCCCTCTGACATCCGAGGCTATGACCAGTAAATCCTCCTGAGTGAATAGCCCAGGAGCAGCATGCTGTCACATGAGCTTATCTCAAGATACCCAAAAGTTCGGGTGCAGGTTTCTGAATCAGCTGTTCACAGCAGGTGTTACACCTTCCAACCTGGTTAGGTTGATGGGAATGAGGTTTACAAGAGAAGCTGGGAGGGGAGGAGAAGTGTTGCCTGCATCTTGGCTTTTATGCACCAGGTTAGCATTTTAGAGGCATGAGCTCCTGTCTTTGTTAAAACGTCTGCAGCATTGTGATGTGCTTTGAGTATAGAGTCTTTCTTTCACTTATGGAGTTGGACTGGCAGAGGGACTGAGGTCCATCGGAGTCTGCCTCCTGCATTTAGGACACTGACTGCATGGGATAGACCCATGTTATCCTGTAATCCTATAGGGTCCAATCCTGCCCACCTTGCTTATCTCAAAGGTAAGTAAATCATCCCCATTTTACAGAAGGGTGAACTGAGGCACAGAAGAGTTAAGTAACTTGCCAGCAGACAGAGAGCAAGTCAGTGGCGTATCCAGAAATAAGCATGAGTTTCCTTCCTGGCATTTCCGTGCTCTGGTCACTGGATCTCTCTGCCTCCCTAATGGATGAACTGCTCAGTGCTCCAGATGTTGGAGGAACGACACAGTTTCCTGCCCATGCATCCTGCTGAAAAATTCTTCTTGAATTCTTGTGTATGTGACAATCACTTAGGACTCTGCCGTGTGTGTCAGACTCCCTAGGCTACACGGCTAATCCCACTGACTACGGCTTTCTCCTCATAACTAAGAAGAATGTTAATTAGATTGAGCAAATTAACAGCAAATAGTCACATGAAACATAATTGATTGCTAATTACTTTTAATTTTTACTAATAATTGTTACCTTCATTAGTCTGGCTGATCCACTGGTGTTCTCATTTAATGAGTATACCACTTTACACCTATAAATACTGCCTTTCACCAAATAATTTCAAAGCATTTCCAAATTGTGTTCTGTTATGAATTTATAATAAGCAAATATTTTATTTAAAGTCACTTATTTTGGGCTGTAGGTTTCCATGGTGCTCTGTAAACACAGAGTAAGAGAAATTTCCTACCCTTTTTATTGACAATCTGTTAGACAAAGAAATGGAGGGCAAGACACAAGATGATCATCTGATGAAGGGGTAGGAGCTGAAGTCATTGCAGATGAGCAAAAAGTAGGTGGGTGAATAAATTGGAAGCCCATAACCCACTCTTTGGAGCAGGTAAGTATCATTACCCCATTTTACAGATGGGGGAACTGAGGGATAGAGCGACATTAAGTGATTTGCCCAAATTTACATTGCTGGAAATATTACTTAGGAGTTCTGAGCCTGAACTTCCTGTTTTAGTCTCTAGAGTTTCTTCTCTCCCATGTTAGAGCCATTTCTTATGAAATCTGCAATTTTGCACAGGAAAGCTTGCATGGACCTGGAGCAATTTAGGGTACGTCTACACTGGAATAAAAAAGCCATGGCATGGGAGTGGCTGGTCCAATTCAGCAGACCTGCGTCTGCTGACTCAGGCTTGCAGGACTAAAGAACTTTATGTAAATGCTTGGGCTGGAGCCTGGGCTGTAGGACCCTCCCACCTTGCGGCATCCCAGGGTTTAGGCTCCAGCCCGGGCCAGCCATGGGTGTTTAATTGCTGTGTAGACATAGTCTTGGGGGCTGGATGTGGGAGAGAATCCTTCAGTTGAGAGCTTTTTATATTTCCTCTGCTTTTCACTAAAGGCTGCACGGGGGAGAGGAGAGTGATCCTGTTGCAACATGGTGGGCGTAAATAACAACAGCAGAGTGCAATGAGAAGTGGCTGCTGTGGAGTCCCAAGCCACCGGTTCCCGCACAACTGTGCAGGTGGGAGCTGTTTTCTGAGCAGCTGCACTGTATTGTTCTGCAGTTGTCGGAGGTGTCCCTCACAACAGTCATCACTGCTGATCAGTCTTGTAGGAGCACAGCCCACGAAGGACCTGATTTAAAAATGGATTGCTGACGTCAGGCAATCTGTGTAATTTCAACATGTGTTCAGCCAGCCGATGTGATTAATCCACCATGTTGAACTGTGTTAACAAAACATTCTGCCCATATATAGAATGTTTTGTTTTGATGTGGCATTGTAATCCAGGTATATCTATAGAGAAATTACTCCCTCCCTTTTTAAAAAAATGTGGTGCAATTTTCACATGTAAAATCAACAACAAGCAATCCGTGATCTGAACATAGGACTGGGAGCCAGGATATTCGCTTCTGTCTTTGACACTGTCTCCCAATGGGACCTTGGCCAACAATTAACCTCTCAGCCTCAGTTTCCACTTCTGTTCAATGAGGATAACAATATTTAGCTATATCACAGCAGATTCATGCCTGGGGCTCCTAGGCATTATGATGATATAAATAAAAAATGAGTCCCAGGTGGGAGTTTAGCTTGTATAGTGACTGCTTAAAAAGGCCCAGAATTTTTTAAAGTGCTTTGAGAGTGTGAAGTGGTTTATTGGTAATGATTGTTTTACTTATTTTCAGCAAAACATATAGCTGGGTGGGGTTAATAAATACATTAATACTAAAAAACACAACAATAGTAATAATACATAGCAATTACATAGTGCTTTTCATCAGTAGATCTCAAAACCCTTTATAAAAGAAGTCTTGTATCTCCATTTGTTTTTACAGATAGGGAAACTGAGGCATAGAGAAGTGATGTGAGTTGCCCAGAGTCACTAACGCTAGTAGCAGAATTGCGAATAGAACCCAGGTCTCCTGAGTTCAGTCCAGTGCTCTATTCACCAGGACATGCTGCCTATAGTAAATAGAACAAATAAACCAAACGGAAAGGTCGTCGTACTCTGGTCTCCCAAATGACCCTCTGTCATTGTAAGAGGGGGTGCCCCCAGCCTCTATGCTCTTGAGTACAAAGGCTGGGCCTCTTCTATGCAAGACCAACAAGTCCTCCACCCCAAGACACCCCCACCTTGCCAGTTCGGGTTCTTGGGGTCACCAATCGCTGCCACCAATCGGGTATACTTCCAAAACCTTGGAGGGGCCCCCGATCTTCCCCTAACCCTGACTTTATACCCCCTCCCTGGGTTTTAAAGTCAGAAACCGGAAAACTGCTTCTCTTCACCCTGACCAGCTGAAGGCAGACTTCCCTTAACCCTGCCTCTCTCAACCTGAGAGCCAGACCCTAACCTTGTACCCCTTTCTGGGTTTCCAAGTTAGATACCTGGAAGCTGCTTTCTGTCCTTCACCCTCCCCGACTGAAGGCAGACTTCCCTTAACCCTGACTCTGTCTTCCTCCCTGGAAGACAAGTCAGATACCAGGGGCTATGCACTTCCCCCTACCTCCTCTCTTCCCTGTGAAGAGAGAAAAACCGACTGCTTCCTCCCTCCCCCGTCTAACCTGACAGTAAGGAGACACAGTCTTCACACTCCAGCTAGGCCCCTAGCTGCCCTGGTTCCTATTCCCTTCCCTTCCCCCTTCCCAGACTGGAAGCAGAGAAAAACCCTAAGGGAAATAAACCAGACGGTTTTATAACTAGAAAATTTAATAAAGAAAAAGGTTACAACAGAAATACAGACACTTTACATTTGGGGTTTCCCACTTTGGTCTGAAAAGGAAACAACACCCCAAAAGGCACGGCTCATTAGAAGAATCAAATTTACTTACATCAGCTAAGTAGAAGTATCAGAAAAAGGTAGAGCCATCTTTATAGCCAAAGATGGTCTAGAACCCTTGCCAGCTACCTTGGCAAGCTTCCTGCCTCGTGCAGCCAAGATGGATCTCTCCTGGCCCTGGCCTCCTCCCTGGAGACCAGCCAAGATGGAGCTCTCTGGCCCTGGCCTCCTCCCTGGAAGCCAGCCAAGATGGAACTGACTGTTTTGCTCCTCCCTTCTTCATGGGCTCGAGGCTCCTCCCTCCCCCATGGCAGGGAAACGCCTACGTTACCTGTCTCAGATAACAAGCCCCACCCAGGCAAGGCACACTGTGTTAGATAACATAGTCCCACCCAGGCAAGACACCCTTCACACTTATAACAGTCATAATGAACTTTCCCTCTTGCTGTGAGAGAAGAACAGCTGAAAGAGATGCCTCCTTAGGGCTCAGTCCCACAAGTGATGACTATCCCTACTACCAGGAGTAGTCCTTTTGGCCTCAGAGATACTCTGGGTAATAAGCACAGCACCCAGTGGTAAATGTTTAAAGGGTTCAGCTTTCAGACAGTAAGCTCTGTGAGGCAGGTGACGTGTGTGTGTTGTAAAGTTGATACAAGTAGTAATAATATTTGTATTGACAAAAATATGGCCTGGCACGTCTTTAATTTGACAGTACGAAGTGTGTGTGTGTGTGTTCACTACTCTCTGCACTAGCATCTCTCATGTTTTCAGAGTTGTATGTGACTCTGGGGGGGAATGTAAACCAGATCCATCAATTCTATGTGTTCTTTATCTTTTAAGTGCCTACATTGTACTTTTCCCTCTTCAAGAAATGGGTAAGGAGAGGAAGGATGACTCAGCAGCTAGAGTGACAGCCTAGGACTTGGGAGACCCGTAGTCTAGTCCCTGCTCTGCCACAAGCTTCCTGTATGACCCTGGGCAAGTCACTTAGCTTCTCTGTGTCTCAGTCCCCTGTTTGTATAATGGGGATAATGTGCTGCCCTACCTCACAAAGGAGTTGGAAGGATTAATACATTAAGGATTGAGAGGTGCTCAGATACTACAGTGATGGATGCTATATAAAATAGAGAGATAAAAGCAAGAGATAGGTGAAAAAGTGTTGTCTGCTTTATTTTATCCCAGGGCAGAACTAGTCCCTCCTAGGGCCCCAAATTGAAGAGCCTAAATATGGATGTGGCTTGGCAAGATCAGAGAACCGAGGCCAAGATGTTTGAATTGAGGGGGATTGTGGGGTACAACTAAGTTGTGTAATTAGTAGGAATATTTTGAAGGGGGGGGGGGGGAGTCCTCCAGCCCCATACTACACCATACTCCTGCCACCCCAGTCCATGTGCTGGCTATCCTGACTGGGACTATGGGCGATGGAGGGTCTGGTGTGTGGAGTTGGGAGTACAAGGTGAAAGAGCAGCATCCGTAGACTCCAGTGGGAGTTCTTCCAACACAAATACTAATGTTTTTGTAGAAGAGGCCAAATGCTGGTTTTGAGTGCTTATTGAAACCAATGGGATTTTGCACGCAGGTCTGAGGGCAGAGTTTGGCCTTTACAGTGTAGTGTGTGGGAGCAGGGTCAGATTTGGATCTTGCTGCTCCACAATGAATCCAGAGAAATAAAGCCTCATCCTACACAAGTGCTTCACATGCCCCATTGAGCCCTAATCCTACAAAAGATGCTGGCAGCAACTCTGATTTGAGGCCGACATGACTCCTGTCCTACAATCCTTGTGAGCTTGTCTACATTAGGGTTGGTCTTCAAATGCAGCCGACATAATGCTGGCTATTTACATGATATATTTATAGGAAGCTTAGCAAAACATCAGCTAAGGAAATGAAGACAAACTAATGAAATCTCTGTATGTGGAAAATCGGAGCTAGGCAAGGTTATCACCCTCAGCTGATTAAAGCTCTTGTCAGGTTTATTATAGATAGTCCTGTCTCAGCGGGACAGCTGTGCTAGAGCGGCTGGACAGAGGATGTGAGCTGGAATGCAGCCCCCATTCACCATATCTCTTTGCTACCACCGGACTTTCCAGTCAGCTCTCTCATTCTCTGTGAAACGTGTGTTTAGAAAGGGAAGACATTTTCAGGAAGGAGGTGGACTTGAGGGAGTTTTCCCTTTGTTTGTAATTAGCACTTGGACAGATGCTGCTAATTAATTCATGTGAGTCAATGTTTCCTTGCTAAAGCAAGGCCTATTTGGGGGTGTTATCCCATGCCAGGTGTTGTAGTTATTTGTTTTCTCTGCTTTAGGGCGTGATCTCTTCCAGTGCTGAGCACTTGTGAAAGGAGACCCTGAATTCCTGTCAAATAAATAGGAGTTAAGGATGCTCAGAGTCAGCCCCCTGAGGTTGTAAAACTGATTTGAGGGGTATTGTAGGGTGGAGCCAAGTTTTGATGGGTGTTAATAGGGACTGATTATATTTTTGAAGAGTGATCCAGTGGATATAGTGTATTTCAACTTTCAGAAAGCTTTTGACGATCTCTCACAAAAGTAACCAAAGTAAGGAGTCATGAGATAAAAGGGACGGTCCTCTGATGGATCAGTGTCTGGTTAAAAGACAGGAAACAAAGGGTAGGAATAAATGGTCAGTTTTCACAGTGGAGTGAGGTAGATAGTGGGGTTGCCCAATGGATCTATACTGGGACTAGTACTGTTCAACATGTTCATAAATGATCTGGAAAAAGGAGTAAGCAGTGTGGTGGCAGAGTTTGCAGATGATATAAAATTACTCAAGATACTTATGTCCAAAGCTGACTGTGAAGAGTTACAAAGGGATCTCACAAAACTGGGTGGTTTGGCAAGCAAATAGCAAATGAAATTCAGTGTTGATAAATGCAAAGTAATGCACGTTGGAAAACATTAATCCCAACTATACACACAAAATGATAGGGTCTAAATTAGCTGTTACCATTCAAGAGATCTTGGAATAATCATGTGTAGTTCTGTGGAACCAGCTGTTCTGTGTTGAGCAGCTTTTGGAAAAGCTTATGGTGTTAGCTTCTAGCACCAGCCATATCAGAATACAGTAAACTCTCGATCATCCAGGATGATAGGGAAAAAAAGAATTCTGGTTAATAAAATCCCGGATAATCACCATCCATAGGAAATATGGGGAGTGGGGGTTGATCCACCAGCCATCCTGCACGGGGGGAAGGGGTGTTGGTTCACTGGCTGCTCTGCACCCTAGTAGGGGTTTTGTGTGTGCGCTTGGGGCAGCAGCAAAGCCAGAGCCAGCCCTGTGAGTTGCGCATATTTTTTTTGACATCCTGGTTAATCCACATCCTGGTTAATCCAATCCTGGATAATCGAGAGTCTACTGTATGGGATATTGGGCTGAGTGGACCATTGGTCTGACCCATTCTGGCTGTTCTTAAGATCTTTGGGGCAGGGAATGAGTCATCTTCCCTATTTTTAGCATTGACATAGCCCTTTTATAGAAATAGCTTTTGCATAATCGCTATTTATGCCGGGGGATTGTGGTGTGTGTGTGTGTTTGTTTGTTTGTTTTGCTAACAGTGCCAGTGAGAGATTTTTGATGCCGTCTTCCCAAATGGAGTCCCATAGCCATTTGCTTTTGGGACCCACTGATGTAGATCAGTCCTGACTAAAGGCTCCTTTGACAGTAGAGCGTTGTCTTGTGTTCAGCATTGCCCCCTCCTAGACTCTCCCTATTTGCCCTCTTTCCAAACAGGTTTGTGTTTGCAGCACTGCACTTCTGCAGAAGCTGAGCAACCCTATGAAACCTGGTCTGTCAGACTCCATAGCACACTGTTTTATTTGTCTGTTTTATTTTTTGTCCTGATCATCCGAGTTGAAAGTTTATCCCTTATTCCCAAGCAGTACCCCGGACTAACCATGTAATGGGTTCCTTAAAGCAGCAGCTAGCTAGAAGGGAGGGTTTTTTAAAGTTGCTTTGGCTATGTCTACACTGAAGACACCCGTGGTTAGCCTGTGCCAGCTGACTTATTCTTCGGGGAGCTGTTTAATTGTGGGGCAGACATTTGGGATCAGGCTGCAGCCCAGACTCTGGGACCTTCCCACCTCGCACAGCCTGAGCCTGAACATCTACACCACAGTTAAACAGCCCTTCAGCTTGACTCCCGCTAGCCAGAGTCAGCTGGCACCAGCCAGCCGGGGGTGTCTATCAAACCCTTTGTGAAAGATGAGTAGGCACAGCTAGCACTTCGTCCGTGTGGGCAAGAAACGCACCTCCCACTGACCTGTCCTCTTTCTGCCTTTTTATTTTCTGTCCTAGCATCTCCTCTCCCTCTTTTATTTTCACCTTCAGCTGCCCTGGTCTGTGCAAATCAAACAACGTATTTCCCTCCTTGCAAGTCGGTGAGTCACAAGAACCATAATGGTTGTGTCTTAAAAATAAACTAAAAGCCCTGCTGCAGTTGCTCTGAAGGCTTGGCTGTATTCTTCATTCCCTGGGGTAAGTCAGAGGCAGACTGAGAAATAGACCCGGGAAGAGACATAGTTACTGTTCCAAATAGGCTTTGATAGCTTCTAATATCTGGTTTTTGTCCTCTTTGCAATTCTGACTTCTGCGCTGATGTGTTATAGAAAATGTGTTTCCTCTCAACACTACCCATTTCCTTTCCTTCCAGCCTTTGACTTGAGTCTCCCTCTCTCCTACACTCCTGGGCGTAGAAAGGTCTCAACTGTTAAAAGAAATGTGGCCATTCCAGTCATTCTGGCTTTTCCCAACCTTCGGTGTAAAATATTTAAAGATCCAAATAACCGCAACCCACTTATCTTTTGTGCAGATGAAACTCTGTTGCCATTATCTGACATGCACCAGGGTTGAATTTGGCCTATTGATGTTGAATATGCAACGTTCTAAACCCAGTCTTTTGGGGGAAATGGAGCCTTTCACTTCAAAATTTTGTGTGTCTTCTGGCCCACAGCAGGGAAAATATTCATGCTCTGCATTTGGGAGCTCTGAGCGAGATGGGCAGTATATGAAGTGGATGAGACCTCAGCCCCTATTGCTGCTACAGGACTACTGAAATTCAAGTAGGCACCACAGTGTAATGGAATCTAGCAACCACCTGGGTTCTGAGCCACCTGGGTTCTCTGTGGCTCTGCATGAATCGCTTACCCTCCCTTGATCTCAGGTTCCCTGCTTGTAAAATAGGAAAAAAATTCACTGCCCTTCTGAGTGAATCACTCAATTTTTCTTTGGATGCACCGAAAAATTGTTCAGAGGTCTCTCTTGTTCACATGGAGTATATTGTCCAGAGTGACAGTTTCTCATCTATTGCAATACAGCAGCTACATTACATTCCTGTTCATCTTCAATCCACTGGGAAGGAGTGCAATATAGAGTCAGGGCAGGGAGAGAGCACTCAGCATCCCAAAGTTAATGAGGCCTGGTGTTTAGTGGGGGGTCAAGACTTCTAGGGTCAGTGCCCCTGTCACTGTTACTGACTTGGTGCATGACTCTGGCCCGTTCACTAAGGGCCTGCTGAAGTGAATAGGGGTTTTGCCATTGACTTCCATGAAAGAGCATCAGACTGCTAAGCACTTTGTGCCTCACCTTTGCCACCTCTAAAATGGCTGTAATATGACTTGCCCAACACACAGGAGGTGAGTTTTATGCATAAAGTTTAGAATGCTTTAATGGTTTGAAGGGTTGCCAGGTGCTAAGAAGGGCAAAAGATTATTATTCTGGGCCAGCATCTGATAGGAGGGCACTGACCCCATTAGGACCGGGGCTATTTGAGGCTAAGTGTGCATACCATCACCTGGTAATCTCTGGGTATCTCCAGGGAAGTGATGCTATTAAGCTTCTCTTGTTATCAGTTTAAATTCATTTCTGTCTCTGTCTCACCAGAGAAGTGTGGTGTTGGGGTAACCCAGGGCTAGTTACTTGCCAACTGTATATTTACATCACGTTTACCAGTGTCACAGTAACTGCTTCAACTGGGACGAGACTAATTTAAAGAGCCACACATTGCACTGATTTTACTCCACAAGGCTTGTGGACCTTTCAAAGTGCAAGAGAGGAAAACTAGAGCCAGCAACTGGGATCTCTGCCTTCATTTTGGGATAACGTTTAGTATAGAAAACGGTGGTGGAGTGAATCTGCGTGCTCATCATTTGATGATTGTTTCACCTGCTGAGAAGTAGGAGCTGCAATCACTTCAAACAGTAGTGTAAGCAGTGTCAGGGAATTGCAGGAATTGCAATGACTTTGCAGTGTCAGTATGGGTGACATCCAGTGGTGAGTTGCAGAAATTGCAGTAGCTTTTGGAAAATAACACCTGATTTCCTTAGACACACCCACCGCACCTGGCCTGCATTCTAACAGCCAAAATGATCACTTTGGCTACTGTGGGACCCCCAGTTTCTGTAGTATTGGGGCAAGAATGATAGAGTGCTGATTAACATGTTTATGTGAATGAGGGGTTGGGACATTGATTTGGCCTTTGGCATGCTGGAGGGACTCGCCATCAACTAGGTAGCACTCGCTAAACAAGGGACAGGGGTTCCAAAACCCACTGAATTGAGAGAGGCTATAGATAGGTTTCTAGACCTTGTGGTCAGGGACTTGTCTGAGGGCCTCACAGGCCTATTGCACCTGGCCTCTCTCCCCTGTGGAATGTTAGAGCTGACTTTTGCTTCCATTAGGAGTCTAACTTCAGCTTACTGAGCTGAAGTTGCTTTGGGTCTGGTGGTGCTTCTGCACTAAGGCCCCCCACTATGAGCTGAAATCACTCAAGAGCTGAAATCACTTAAGAGCTGAAAAATCACTGAGCTTTATCTTCAGTGGGGGGCCCTGAGCAGTTCCTGAGACCGCTGGCAGAGCAGTTCCGGTGCCGGCGAGTGGACCCGTTCCAGAGACCGCTGGCAGAGCAGCTCTGGTGCCGGTGAGTGGACCCATTCCAGAGACCGCTGCCAGAGCAGTTCCTGTGCCGGCGAGTGGACCCGTTCCTGAGACTGCTGCCAGAGCAGTTCCGGTGCCAGCGAGTGGACCTGTTCCTGAGACAGCTGCCAGAGCAGTTCCTGCGTCGGCTAGCAGGGCGGCTAGTGGAGTGACCAGCACGACTGGAGAGGCGGGGCAGTCGGCCTCTGACCACGTAAGGTGCCCCATAACCTGCCCCCCCCCCACCTCGGTGGGGAGGTACAACTCCGCTATGAACTTTTGAACTCTGCTGGGGCTGTTGGACTTTGGGGGACTTTGGGGCTTGTGGGACTCAAGAACCCAAGGGAAAGGACACTGCCCATTGGCGTGTGAGTGTGTGTGTGTGTGTGTGTGGGGGGGATTCTGGTTCATGGTTTGGGTTGTGACTTTTGTTTGTGGTATTTACCCAATAATATGCCACAGTGTTTCTCTCTGTCATTAAAGGGGTTTTGGTACACTCAGACTCGGTGCTTGCGAGAGGGGAAGTATTGCCTCTTAGAGGCGCCCAGAAGGGTGGTATATTGTTGTCCCAGGTCACTGGGTGGGGGCTCGAGCCGGTTTTGTATTGTGTCCTTAGAATGGAACCCCTGGATACTGAACCCAGCCCTTGTTGCTGCCAACTCTGATGGGCAGAAGGGTTACATTTTGGGGGCTCGTCCGGGATCTCTGGGTTAGTACCCCTCGCAAGCACCTGGTGAGTGATCCAGTACATTGGGAAACATTTGTGTTTATATGTTGAGGAAATTACTGTTTGTGTAATGGCTAATATGTCAGGTTTGTTGGGCCCTGGCTCTGCAGCCCCTAGCTCAGGGGCTGCAGCCTCGGCTGATGACTGGGCAAAAGACCTGGGGCAAACACTCGGGAGGATCCTGCTGTCCTATGCTATGTCTAACTCTGGTCGTAAGTTAAGGTCATTTACGGGGGAAGAGGAGTTTGAACCCTGGTTAGAGCATACCACTGAAATGCTGCAGGAGTGGGCCGTACCAGATGTAGAAAAGCGAAGATGTCTAATCGAGAGCCTTGGGGGCCCAGCCTTAGATGTGATTCGCACTTTGAAGCTCATTGACCCTACGGTCAGAGTGAAGGACTGCCTAACGGCCCTTGGTCACACCTTTGGAAGCGTAGAGAGCCCTGAAGACAGCTACTGCAAGTTCCTTAATTCCCGACAGCAAAGAGGTGAGAAGGCTTCAGCCTATATACAGAGGCTGGAGAGATTACTTCAGAGAGCTGTCCTAAGGGGAGCAGTGACTACTGAGCAGATGGATCTGACTAGACTGGCTCAATTCGTAAGAGGAACCCAGTATCAGAATCCCATCTCACTTCACCTCCGGTTAAAAGAACGACAGGAACATCCCCCAAGTTATTCCCAGCTGATAAAAGAGGTCAGAGAGGAGGAAGAACGGCAGGCTGCCAGCGAGTCTTGGGAGGCCCAAACATTGGAACCAGCCAGCACAACACCACTACAAAAAGCTAGTGTACTGATGGTGAGCACCCAAGAGGAGCTTGCCCAACAACTTCAGGTCCTGACGGAACGGATAACTGAGCTTCAAAGAACCATTCACCGAGCTAAGACTTCCCAGAATGAGAAGCCTCCATCTGTGGCAGTGGAGAAGCCAGAATTTAGAGCAACCATCCCACTCAGGCACAGCAGAAAAGGGAAATTCTTCTGCTACCGATGTGGTCAGGATGGCCACAGTGCTGCCAGGTGCCATAATGAAGAAAATCCCTCCATAGTGTACAGAAAGCTGAGGAGCAGCTGGAAAAGATCTGGTAATTGTCAGAGCGTCCAGGGATGTGGACCACCCAGGGCTGCAGGATTTGAGGATTCCCACAGGAAAGTCTGTCCATCTGGGATCCCCATAGGACTGATAGGGCCTCGAGCAGAGGTCATGGTGAGGATTGAAGGGGTGGAGTGTAAAGCAGTGCTTGACACTGGATCTCAAGTGACTATTATATTTCAATCATTCTACCAACACATGCTTAGGCACCTGCCTATACAGCCACTGACTGGCCTGGGCCTATGTGGCCTCAGCATGGATGAATACCCCTACCAAGGATATGTCATAGTGCACCTGGAATTTCCAGAGGAGGTTGCAGGGGTAAGAGAAGCAGTAGACACAGCTGCCCTAATATGCCCTGACCCTAAAGGGACCTCTGAGGTGTCCGCGCTGATAGGGACAAACTCCAGCCTTTTCAAGGTACTCGCGGATTACTGCAGACGACAGGCTGGGGACCAATACCTGAATACCCTGATGATCCATACGCTTTGTGCTGAAGCCTATAGGAAAATTGAGAGTGCTAAAAAGGAGACATCTGAGCTGCCAATTGGCGCATTGAAGTACGCGGGCACAACCCCCTTAGTACTTCATGCCAGGACAGAGCAAGAAGTGCTTGTCATGAGCACCTGGCTGAGAGGCGGCAAAGGGGCATTGGCAATGCTCGAGCAGTCAGCGGAAGGAGAACTTCCTGAAGGAGTGCTGGTCCCCAGTGGAGTCATAACCCTGCCTGCTGGAGCCCAGGAAAAGGTGACTATACTGGTTGCTAATGAAACAAGTCGTGATGTTGTTGTGAAGCAAGGACAAAAGATAGCAGACCTCTTTGAGCCTGAGTCGATTGTGACACCCCGATGTGAAACTCAGAGTCTGGCAATAGACCCCGAAAAGTTTGACTTTGGAGATTCACCATTGTCCGAGGAGTGGAAAGATCGTTTGAGGAAGAAACTTGGTGAAAGATCCAAAGTGTTCTCACTGCATGAGTGGGATGTGGGACGTGCCAAAGGAGTAGAGCACCACATCAGGCTACATGACCCTCGACCCTTTAGGGAGAGATCGAGGAGGATTGCCCTCTCTGAGATGGAAGATGTGCGACATCATCTTCAAGAGCTAGCTGCAAATGGCATCATTACAGAGTCCCGCAGCCCATATGCCTCACCCATTGTGATAGCCCGTAAAAAGAATGGAAAAGTCCGGATGTGCATTGACTACCGCACCCTAAACAGCCGTACTGTGGTTGACCAGTACACTATGCCTAGAGTCCAAGATGCCCTAGATTGTTTGCTGGGAAGCCAGTGGTTCTCTGTGTTGGATCTCCGGAGTGGATACTACCAGATCCCCCTGGGAGAGGAAGATAAGGAGAAGACAGCCTTCATCTGCCCATTAGGGTTTTATCAGTTTGAACGCATGCCCCAGGGGATTTCAGGGGCACCTGCCACATTTCAACGTCTTATGGAGAAAGTAGTGGGAGACATGAATTTACTACAAGTTTTGGTTTATTTGGATGACCTGATTGTGTTTGGAAGAACATTGGAGGAGCATGAAGAACGACTACTTAAAGTGCTCGATAGGTTGGAGGACTATGGTTTGAAGCTCTCAATAGACAAATGCCAGTTCTGCCGAACCTCAGTGAAGTATGTGGGGCACATCGTGTCCCAAGAGGGCGTGAGCACTGATCCTGATAAAATAGAAGCACTCACTACCTGGCCTCATCCAAGTAACTACAGAGAACTCAAGACCTTCCTTGGATTTAGTGGCTACTACCGCAGATTTGTTAAGAACTATGCTACGATTGTAAAGCCTCTGAACGATCTTACCCGGGGATACCAGTCCGGAAAAAAACAAATCTAAAACCAAGAACAAGGGGAAGCCCACAAAGCCTCCTGTGCAGAGACACTATGGCCCATTTGCACCGTTTGGGCCCCGGTGGGATGAGAGATGTGAGAGGGCATTTCAAGAAATCATTGCTTGCCTAACGCATGCTCCAGTCTTGGTCTTTGCTGACCCCAGCAAACCGTTTATCCTGCATACTGATGCCAGTTTGGAGGGTCTGGGAGCAGTACTGTACCAGGAAGTGGAAGGTAAACGTAAACCTGTAGCCTTTGCCAGCCGAGGACTGTCTGACAGTGAAACTCGCTATCCCATCCACAAGCTGGAGTTCTTGGCCTTGAAATGGGCCATCACCGAGAAATTTCGAGACTATCTGTATGGTGCTCAGTTCCAGGTGTGGACAGACAACAACCCATTAACTTATGTGTTGACAAGTGCTAAGCTAGATGCTACAGGGCAGAGATGGGTGGCGGCCTTGGCTAGCTATGAGTTCAGCATTCAATACCGCTCAGGGAGAAGCAATGTAGATGCAGACGCACTATCCAGGCGTCCGCAGGCACCAGACGTTGCTGTGATACCCACGGATGGAGTGAGAGCTATTTGCAGTGTGAGTCGCCGAGGGCCAGAGACCCATGAGAGCTGCCATGGATGTGTTGCAGAAGCGTTGGGCCTGCCCCCGGAATGCGTGCCCTCCGCTGCAGTGAACTATACTGCATTGAACCAAACTCCCTTGCCCATGCTCAATGTGGCTGACTGGCAAGAAGCCCAGCTGCAAGATACTGACATTCGTGATACACTACTTGCCAAAAGGGAGGGGCGAAGCCCGGCTGCAGTGGTCACACCTACCCTGGAGGGTAAACTATTGTTGAGAGAGTGGACCAAACTAAAACTGATTCAAGGAGTACTACACCGAGTGACTATGGACCCTTTACAGAAACAGCGAGCACAGCTAGTGTTGCCAAAAGAGTACCGAGCCCTGACCATGAGGGCACTGCATGATGACTTTGGACATTTAGGGATGGAGAGGACCCTGGAACTTATTCGTAGCAGGTTCTATTGGCCCCGGATGGCTGAAGATGTTCGCAGGAAATGTGAGACATGCGCTCGATGTGTCCAAAGGAAAACTCTGCCCACAAGGGCTGCATATCTCAAGAACATCACCAGCAGCAAACCATTAGAACTGGTATGCATTGATTTCTTGTCTCTCGAAGTAGACAGGAAGAATGTCGGAAACATCCTAGTAGTGACTGACCATTTTACACGGTATGCACAGGCATATCCCACCCGAGATCAGAGAGCCACCACTGTCGCTCGAGTACTGTGGGAGAAATATTTCTCAGTCTATGGATTCCCGGCCCGGATACACTCAGATCAGGGGCGAGACTTTGAGAGTCACCTTCTGAAGGAGGTACTGAAAATAGCGGGAATTAAAAAGTCTAGGACAACACCTTACCATCCGCAGGGTGATCCCCAGCCAGAGAGGTTCAACCGAACCCTGTTAGATATGCTGGGGACTTTGCGACCAGAGCAGAAGGCAAACTGGAGCCAGCATGTGGCATTTCTGGTGCATGCCTACAACGCCACCAGGAATGATGCTACGGGAGTCACCCCATATCTCTTGATGTTTGGGCGAGAACCCAGATTACCCATAGACCTGTGCTTTGGTGTATCAGAGGATGGAGATAGCTATGAAACCCATCAGCAATATGTAGCCCGGCTAAGAGAAAAGCTACAGGATGCTTATCGCCTAGCTACATCTGCCGCTAGGAAGAATGCAGACCGCAACAAACATCGATATGATGCGAGGGTACGTTTACAGGAGCTCCAGTCAGGGGACAGAGTCCTGCTGCGAAATCTGGGTATTGCTGGCAAACACAAGATAGCTGACAGATGGAAGGCAATACCCTACCTAGTGATGGAAAAACTGGGAGATCTGCCGGTCTACAAGATCAAACCTGAAGAGGGTCCAGGGCAAATAAAGACAGTGCATAGAAACCTATTGCTCCCTGTGGGGGAATTGGTAGGCACCCCTTATGAGATGGGCCAGGACAGGGCAGCCGGGCAGAATAGAAGTGCTAGGCCAAAGCCGCCCTCCAACGGGGCCCACGGGCATTCTGAAGATAACCTACCCCTAGCCAGCATGTCGGAGAGTGAGGCCGAGGAGGAAGACACGACCAGGGCGTATCCCAGAATGGAAACAAGACTTCAGTCTCCATCAGCTGAGCTGATAGAGAGCTCTCCCTCCTCAGCCCTAAACCCTGTGGCGGAGGTATTTCGGCCAGTTACAGGCACCCCTGAGCCGCTGGTGGGACCCCCCTGTGATGACGCACACAGTTTACTGGACAATGGAGACATCGAGGGGGAGGGGGCCCTAGGCACAATAGACTTTCCACTACCGGAACCAGAGATGCAGAGGCCTGGGCCAGTAGCCGAGGGATCCTCAAAGGAAACCTCCCCATCTGTCACTCAAGAAGGTGTTCCCCCCACTCCTGCAACAGAGACTCTCAATAGAAGGGACAGGGTAATAAGACCCGTACAACGGCTAACCTATGATGCACCCGGGGTGGTTAGTGAGGAGCCCATACACTTAGCACACAGGCTTGTGGAAGCTAAAGTGGGCTTTCTGAGGCCCTTTGGAGGAAACCAATGAGTCGGTATGATAGGGAGTGGGGTTTGTCGGGACGACAAATTTTGGCTGGGGGGAGGATGTAAGCAGTGTCAGGGAATTGCAGGAATTGCAATGACTTTGCAGTGTCAGTATGGGTGACATCCAGTGGTGAGTTGCAGAAATTGCAGTAGCTTTTGGAAAATAACACCTGATTTCCTTAGACACACCCACCGCACCTGGCCTGCATTCTAACAGCCAAAATGATCACTTTGGCTACTGTGGGACCCCCAGTTTCTGTAGTATTGGGGCAAGAATGATAGAGTGCTGATTAACATGTTTATGTGAATGAGGGGTTGGGACATTGATTTGGCCTTTGGCATGCTGGAGGGACTCGCCATCAACTAGGTAGCACTCGCTAAACAAGGGACAGGGGTTCCAAAACCCACTGAATTGAGAGAGGCTATAGATAGGTTTCTAGACCTTGTGGTCAGGGACTTGTCTGAGGGCCTCACAGGCCTATTGCACCTGGCCTCTCTCCCCTGTGGAATGTTAGAGCTGACTTTTGCTTCCATTAGGAGTCTAACTTCAGCTTACTGAGCTGAAGTTGCTTTGGGTCTGGTGGTGCTTCTGCACTAAGGCCCCCCACTATGAGCTGAAATCACTCAAGAGCTGAAATCACTTAAGAGCTGAAAAATCACTGAGCTTTATCTTCAGTGGGGGGCCCTGAGCAGTTCCTGAGACCGCTGGCAGAGCAGTTCCGGTGCCGGCGAGTGGACCCGTTCCAGAGACCGCTGGCAGAGCAGCTCTGGTGCCGGTGAGTGGACCCATTCCAGAGACCGCTGCCAGAGCAGTTCCTGTGCCGGCGAGTGGACCCGTTCCTGAGACTGCTGCCAGAGCAGTTCCGGTGCCAGCGAGTGGACCTGTTCCTGAGACAGCTGCCAGAGCAGTTCCTGCGTCGGCTAGCAGGGCGGCTAGTGGAGTGACCAGCACGACTGGAGAGGCGGGGCAGTCGGCCTCTGACCACGTAAGGTGCCCCATAACCTGCCCCCCCCCACCTCGGTGGGGAGGTACAACTCCGCTATGAACTTTTGAACTCTGCTGGGGCTGTTGGACTTTGGGGGACTTTGGGGCTTGTGGGACTCAAGAACCCAAGGGAAAGGACACTGCCCATTGGCGTGTGAGTGTGTGTGTGTGTGTGTGTGGGGGGGATTCTGGTTCATGGTTTGGGTTGTGACTTTTGTTTGTGGTATTTACCCAATAATATGCCACAGTGTTTCTCTCTGTCATTAAAGGGGTTTTGGTACACTCAGACTCGGTGCTTGCGAGAGGGGAAGTATTGCCTCTTAGAGGCGCCCAGAAGGGTGGTATATTGTTGTCCCAGGTCACTGGGTGGGGGCTCGAGCCGGTTTTGTATTGTGTCCTTAGAATGGAACCCCTGGATACTGAACCCAGCCCTTGTTGCTGCCAACTCTGATGGGCAGAAGGGTTACAGTAGTAACTGGAAAGACTGTCTAGTTTCATGTTCGCTTCTGTAAGCGGCTCTGTATCGTCTGCTGTACTTACTGCAGAGTTCTTTAGTGACTCACCACAAATCTCCCTGAAGCAACAGTACTGCTGGTGGGTTATTTTTCTTCCCCTATTTAATTTGTCACAAAGCTGTGCTGCATCACGACACAGGCCTTCTTTACATTGGGAGGTGGGTAGCTACGGAAAGGTATTTGTAACTGAGAGAAGGAAAATTTTCAGATCCTTGGACCTGAATTTTCCTCACATTTTAAGGAAGTTTTAGATCCATTTCCAGAACGCACGACTTGGGTTTTTTAGGTACACAGAGAACCGCCGTACGCTTTCAGTCCCAAATCGCTTTTGTGTTAGGTTAGAAACAGAAGTAAAATCTCCACAAAAGAACACCTTGTGGATGCATGTGCTCATCTTCTTCCAAAGAAGGTCACTCTGAGACCTGTCTGGAAATAAGCATAGCACAGACAGATGCAGCATGCAGCCTTGCCAATGTCCCTCGGTTCTGACCTTCGGTATCTCTTGATATAGTCTGTTCCTGAATATTTATCTTCCTAAACCTGCTACTCCAGTTGTGGGTCTCTTTACCTCTTCCAGGGCATCTCAGCCCTGACCTGCAGTCTGTTTGTTATCCCAATTCTGGGCCTCCACCCAACAAAAACGATACATCTTATTAACTTGTGCCAGACTCAGGGCCGGCGACAGAAATTTGGGGGCCCCCTACTCTGATAGTTTGGGGCCCCCCCGCAGCCCAGCCGACAGCGGCTGCACCCCCCCAGTCCAGCGGGGCCCCCCCCAGCCCAGCCGCCCCCCCAGCCCAGCCGACAGCAGCTGGGGGGCCCCCAGCCCAGCTGGCGCTCCCCTCCCCCCCCCAGCTGACAGCGCCTTTGCTGCTGCCTTTGCTGCCTTGCTGCTCACCCCTCCTCCCCGCCCTTTCTCCCCCGGACTGAGCCGCTGCCGCCGGCCGGGCTCACTGCTGGGCCGGGGACACACGCTCGTCCGGAGGAGAGCCACGCGATGACTACGGGTAGAGCTGTACCGGGGGAACCCTAAAGTGCGGGGCCCGGTACAGCTCTACCCGTAGTACCCCCCTGTCGCCGGCCCTGGCCAGACTATAAAAGCTGCTTTTAGGAAGGTTGAGGGTATCGAACTCACTTCATCTATGATCTGAGCAGATGTAAACCAAAATCTCCAGCTATGCAGCCAAACGGCCAACCTACTCCACTCTGCACTTGCCTCAATATCTTTTTTGTGTGTGTGAAGGTGGTGAGCTAAATTTTTCTCTTGCAATGACAGAAACAGAATAACTGCAGATAGTTGTGGCGTGAGTCACCAGTTGATGCTGTACAATGCAGTGGACTTGCTGTTCTTGAGTGGAGCTTCTTATCGGCCGCTCACTTCAGCCCAAGGGGCTAGCTGATACCGAGTTGGTGCCTGGAATGTGGGGTCGGAAGCTGCTAATTGTTTAATGCACAATATTATCACCACTCTCGTGATAACGTTGGTGCAAAAAAAATTAAAAAAATAAAACCCCCACTCTCTCTTTGCTATCACTTTCCCAGGATCTCCTAACCCCACGCTGTTCGTTAGGGCTGGATTCTCCTGCCTTATTCTGCTTTTACACCAATTACTTCATTGGTGTTGCTCCTGATTACACCAACCGACATGAGATCAGAATATGGCCCTTTGCTAAACTGTGGCTTGTCAAAGCAGGTCACAAGGCTTACAACAAGGGCAAACTGCCTGTGAAAAACATGCCCTTGAAACTGATTAATCACCATTGAGAAATCGTTTTCGGATCCTGTATGATTCTTTCAGTGTGTCTCCATTACTCAATTTTCTGTTCTGCAGAGTTATTTTTATATATATGTTTTATATATATATATTTATATATTTTATATATATATTATTTAGGATGTGAGGTTGGGTGAGTCACTGAACCTCTGTGACTTTATTTCTTTATCTGTAAAATACCCATGATTATAGTTATCACCTTTTGTAAACCACTTATTAATCACTTGCTTTTTGACTGGCCCTGGCATAATTCCATAAGTAATTTACCTACTGATGTGGTCAATGGCTACAGATAAGAGCATCAACTTTTGGTTAATGATAATATGGGAATTGAGTGCTAAGCCAAAAGTGTGGAGCCACAGAAGACTTTTCCAGGAGATATACCAGCTGGAGGTGCTCACTTAACTTACAGCTCCGTATATTGTTGGACTATATTTCTCTGCTGCTTTTGTTTGAAGAAGCTTATAAGGTAAAATTTTTCAAAAGTGCATCCATGAGCTAGGAACCTAAATTCTATATTCAAAAGTGATTTAGGCTTCTAAATTCATTTTGAAAATGACATTTGGGCTCCTAAGTTACTTGGCATGGCGACAGTTGTGAGTTAGAATGCACTAAAGCATCCCAGTGTACTCTAACTCATAACCTGTCCACACTGGCAAGGCACGAAGAACTCTCTGACTCCACGGCTAGAGCGCTCCTGGCAGTCCACCTCGGCGAGAGGAATAATGTTTGACACACCCCTGCTGGCACATTGCAGCACCAGTGTGGACACCCTAGTCTGTTAATACGCCCTGATGGGCCTCCAGAAGTGTCCCACAATGCCAGTTCTAGCCATTCTGGTCATCAGTTTGAACTCTACTGCCCAGCTCTCAGGTCAGACCTGCCCTTTACATTTTCTCAGCCAGACATTGAGTCCTGTCAGCTAGTCTTTCCAGGTGACCATGCCTCCACACGCCAGGCAATCCCCAGTATGGAGCAATGGTGAGGTGGTGGAGAGAGCTGTCCAGTCCCAGACATGCTCCAGTCATAGGAATTATGATTTATTCAAGCAGATATCAAGGACCACGATGGAAAGGGGCATGACTAAGACCGCAGTGCAGGAGTAAAATAAAGTAAAGGAGCTGTGGAATGCCTTGGTTTTATTAAGACCCATTGCTGAGGCCCAGCTGTCTTGGCTCAGGTATAAACAACTCTTTTGGGATGTGGGTTACCTCATTTTGACATATGTTCATGAGGCCTCACTTGCATTGTAGCAATGGGCTTCAAATATGCTCCTTTGTTTGTTAAAGAACTGCCAGTCTATAGGCCTGATCTTGACCCACTGAAGTCAAGGGCATTATTCCCATTTGCTTCCTGAGTACAGGATTGAACCCTAAAAGGAACAACACCGGGACTCTTCCTCTTGGAGTGGATCTTGGACATAAACCACAGACAGTTACTTTCTGTCTCTGGACTATTGTAGCATTTCTGGATAGGTTTTCTTGACATCTTGTATTATTTACCATATACCTTTTCCTCTTTCTTCCAAGTTCCTGAGACATCATTGCTTTTCTGGCTTATGTACATGGCTATATGAATTAGAGAGATACTGGCTGTACTTTTAATTAAGTGAGCGTCTCAAGTAAGGTTTCTTTTTCTTTTTTCTTTTAAATTTATTGAAACAAACATTTTCAAAGAACAGTGTATTATCTTATGGTGCAATTGCTACACCTTAGTAAATTTGCTCTTAATAGTTTAATTGGCATTTAGGTAGTCTAGGAATACTAATGTTTGGCACTTAAATAGTACTTTTAATCCCACATTTACTAACCTTGACTAATTAATCCTCCAACACCCTTAGGAGGTACGAGGACCTTGCTGAGTCACAGAAATGTTTAGATGAATTGCCCAAGCAGACACAGAGACCACGGATTAGAATTTAGGATCCTAGTCCTGTCTGGATGTCTCCTTAACAGTTAAGGAATTTCTGTAAATATATCAGGAAAGCTAAATTGTAACTAAGTAATGCACAATAATTGGAGCAACTAAAATTGTTTAGAGTTAAGGTTAAGAAGTCACTTCATGAGTTGACTGGAGCCCTTCAGGGGATTCTGTTTACTATAATATAAATATTTCTAGTTCTTATGCCACATCCGTCCTGGTAGTGGGCAAGTTGCAGAACTTCTGTGCCTCAATTTTCCCTTCTCTAAAATGGAAACGATAGGTCTCATATAGCAATTTTCAATTGTACATCTAAAAGTACATTACAAAGGAGTTAAGGATTCAAAGGGGTAATAATACTTAGCCATCAGCAGCCTCCTCCTTAAAAGCTAATGAAATGGAGAGTTACAGGTATTTTGAGGCAGTTTCAGTGATACTGAACCAATGCATGTTTGCAGTATTGATGATCATGCCAGTGCAGTAATTTTTTCGCCATTGTTCTCTTTGTTGGAGGTTGGTAATGAATACACAGTCACTTGGTGCAGTTGTAATTGATCCCTCTGTGCCCATATGGTAGACGAGTCCCATTTCTGTCCCTTGGGAATTTGAAACCACTCTTGTTCTCGGGTTGGGTTTCCCTGAGGAGAGCTCAGATACCCAGCCCAGGAACCTCTCCAGGAAAACTGCCACCTTAGCAACCGGGAAAGTGGTAGGCATCGTTCTAGTGCTTGGAGCTCAGACCATTCTGGGGACAGCTGCTGCTGTTGTCCTTCTCCCCAGTTTAGGGCTTGAGCAACTGGTCCTTTCCTGGATGCCATGATGGAAGGAGGCTTTGTGGAAATAAGTGGCTCAGGAAAGTGTACGGGCACTTACGGCACAATGTCTCTGAGAAACGAAGCAAAGACCGGGCGGAGCAGCCATTTCCAAGGTAAGAAATGTATCCTCAAAGCATGCCTTTAATGCTCTGTACCTAAGACTGCAAGACTTGGTTTTACCAAGCATAGGTTGGTGGGAGTCTGGTCATCTACTAGTCATTGTTTCTGAAGCATTAAAAATCCGTCTAGAAGAAAATGCATAAACCCCAGGTCCTGATTGCAGGTGGGCATTAAAAATTCACAGCACCTTTAATAGTGGAATTGTTTAGCCCCCGTGTCCTGGACAAATTCTAATGCTTATGTTCTGCCTCCTAACAGAGGCTCGCTCAGTTGCACTGGGTTATGTGCTATTAAATGTCTGTTCCCTTCCACTGGAGGGATGACTCTGCATTTTTCTGGTGGGTAGAGTGGTTCTGGTAGAGAACGTCTGTAACACACACTGTAATAAAAGGGCCTGGAGGAAATGTATTGTTACTGTTTGTTGGGATCCTTTAAAATAAATCGTATGGCTCGACAAATCGTAGTAATAGACTCTGTGGGTCAAATCCCCAACTGGTGTAAATCAGTATAGCTCCATTGAGCTAGGTGCAACCAAGCTGATTTACGTCAGCTAGGAATCTAGCTCCCTGTTTGGAGTGTATTTGTGCTATTTCTAGACTTTTTTGCTTTCAAAATAGCAAAATGGTTACTGATCTCTATGGGGCAGAAACCTAGCCTCCTACCCAGTTACTGGCAAAGGAAGAACGTGTGCTATAGGCTTTTGTGGAGCACGCTCAACAAGCATGAGAGCATTGAGCGGTTCATTTTGACCCCTTCTGCTTTCTCCCATCTGCACTTACTACCTGGTGTGTGAGGAACGGAGCACTGCACCATTCAGGACTCTGGCCGCGCTGTGGGGAGGTGTAGCTTTGATCTAACTCTTCTGACCGGAGCCATCTCTGTAATGAGCTGAATTTGTTTCCTCTCAAATTTCACAACATTTTGTCTACACTGTGTAGTCTGGTGCCAGACCACACAGGAAAAGCCAGATTCGTACACATAATTGCTGATGCTTGGATGTTGCCTCTCTCGTACAGGCTAGGGAGAGAACCTTCCCAGGCCTCAATTTATCTTGCCAGTGTGTCAAGTACCCAGTGTTCTTTAGGACCCAGCTAATGTTAACCTGCAGCTGATTGGATCTTTTCTCTAGACTCCCATAAGTTGATTTTAACAATACCCATAAGCCTCTCTCACCTAAATGTCTGTTGGTTCGCAGACATTGCCAAATGTAAAGAAAACAGAAGAGTAATTTTTTGGGCTGTAGCTTATGGACTTAATGGGCACTTAACATTCATAGGCTAAAGTTTCTGTGCTTGGAGACGCATTCAGCTTTGCAAGTGGCAGCTGGATGTTGATCTTGTTGTACACGAGATGAAATGGCTTGACCAGGGGATTGATTTGTGCCAGCACAGTGGCCGAGGACCCTTGGCATGGCATAGATGCATGGGTATAATTTGCTAAGTCAAAATGGCTGAAAACCTAAGACTGGGACAGAAACAGATCATGTATCTGAATGATTGAACCTAGTGACTTTCTGAACAAAAAGAGGTCAGCTATGCTTATAACTGTTTCCATCACTTCAGACATTCTAGGCTTCAGCGTGACAATTCTGGAACCTTATAGATACCTGCATTTTCTCAGAGAGGTTCAAGGCACGTGGCGTTCACTGTGTACCTCCCACACGATGCCCAAGGCTTGCAGACGTCTGCTCTCGCCATACCCCCTCTTGTGGGTGTTTTGGTTAGTAATAGTGCAGCTTCACTACATACCAAGAAGAAAAGAGGAGCTGAATATAGGAGGTTGGGTGTGTATAACGTATTCATTCTGCCGTCGTCCTGGGCTCTCTTCGTTGCCCTTTTGTTTTCTTGAGACATTTTTGAGCAAATCAATTCCGGCACATGATGTTCTGTGGCTCTGTGATTAGCCTGGTTGTAGGATACACAGAATAGCTGCACTTTACATTTAATCTCTCTCCAGCAGATTTGTTATCAGGTTGCGGCGAGTGGAGGATGAGGTTAGCAAAATGTGATATGACAGATATATGGGCTATGCTGTTGATCTAAAACCTGGAATCCTAAACCCGGCCACCCAGGCATCAACTCTAGGATTGCAGCGAAAGAACTTGTTACGGATTGTTCTCTGAGGAATCATGTTAGCAAAGGGGATGCTGTCAATGGTAAAGAGCCTAAAACCTGCTCCAATTAAAGAATAATAAATCTCAAATGCCTGAAGTCTTTGCTCTGTTTTTGCTTGGTCCTTCTGCAGGGGGAAAAATGGTATTGGCATCAGTCTCTGCGGTTATCATTTGGGCACCTGTATCCTGTTTAAAAAGGCGGACAAGAGCCAGGAGCCTTGCAGAATACTAGCCAATTGGGCCTCTGATCACACATTTACTTGCATCACTTCATATTTCCTGAGTCTGACCTTTCCCCTTAAATGCTAGGCAGTCCAAAGGACCTCTGTGTGCATATGAGATGAACTTGGATTATTTCTTCACAAACCAGACTTACTGCTTATATGCACTCCAGCCCCAAACTGCAGGGAACTTTTCTGTGATAAAGCAGTAGTATTTGTCTCAACCTGTCACGTTTGTCTCCTGGGAGTAGAAATGATTTTGCACAGGTTTGTGGGTGTGTGAGTTGTTTTTTCCCCCCCTAGCTAGAATCTGCTTTTCTTATCCTCAGCCTCTGACAGTTCTGAAAAAAATCAATGTTAGCGCTACGGAACCAACCAAAATAAAACAACATCAAAAAAGGGGAGACGTATACATAATAAAATCTCAAAGAAGCATTGGGGGGGGGGGGAGTGGTGGGAGGTTGTTTTTTCATTTAAGTTGCTAAAAAGCATAGGTGCTGGAACTAAGGATTGGGGGGGGGGGAGGGGAAAGGGGTTGCTGCAGAGCCCCCTGGATTGAAGTGGTTTCCATCATATACAGGGTTTACAATTTGGTTTAATGGCTCTCAGCACCCCTACTATACAAAGTGTTCCAGCACCCCTGTCCTGAAGTAATGAACAGGCAAACTTGATCTTCCCCTCTGTCATTTCTTGACTGAATAAGCCTGAGAATGTGACTCTGTCTCTCTGTTTTATAAGATTCTGAGGGCACAGGAGGTGCTGGGAAAAGAGGAGCGAGTTTCTTCATGTTCCAGATGGTCAAAGCTGAACACAATGAATCTCGTAGGTGTCAGAATTCCGTCCCAAGGCCCTGATCCTGCGAGTGCTTACAACTGAGTGAATGTAGTGTTTACTGCCATAGGTAGTCCCCAATGAATGTGTTGGGGCTACTCGTAGGAAGCAGAACTATGTTTTATAGGGAGAATTTACAGACTTGGTGCCCTAAGTATCTTTTGTAGCCTTAAGAATCCAATCTCACGAGGTTCTGATCATCCTCCGCTCACACTGACATCTGTGGAAAATAAGAGCAGTCAAGACCTATCTCTCAGGAGATGCTTACCACCTTGCAGGTGGAGGAGCATGTGCAGAACTGGTTTCTAGTCTAGCTAGTCCTGTGAAGGGCAGGCTAGAAATGCCTATAATCTATATATCTACGCAGGCTAGTCTCTGTCTGGTAGCCCACTTCTCTCCTTTGAGTTTTACATTCCAGAAATTTGGCTGGATCACTTTCCATCACCTCCCCCCCTCTCTTTGTTTTAAAAATGTGAAATTTCTGCTAACACGCCAAACACAACAAACAGTGGAGCATCCTGTCTCCTGCTAATCTTCCCTTGGGCAGGGTTTAGCTCTGGGGATGGACCCTAGCCTGGGTTTTGGATTTTTGTGCACTTAAAATTTGGAGAACGGTGATAAACAAACACACAATTCCCCTCCTCTTCTCCCCGCTTCCCCCATGGAGCAGTGCCTAATTTTTGCTGTGTATGGGTCTGGAGGCTGTTTATACACCGTACTGCATGTTTGTGCATGGAATTCATCTCCCCTAGTGAAGACCGATTAAGCAGCAGGGTGAATAGACCTCTTATGTGAACTGTGGGATTTCTAACATAGATATGTTGCCAAGACCAAGTCAGACAAATTGGTAGCACAGCAGTGTTTCTCATTAGATGTACATGGAAATTCCTGCCTCACTGATAATGGAGTTTCCTTTGCAATGGAAACCATTTGGGAGTAGCCATCAGGTCTGCATTCAACAGGCTGTGCTTTGTCCCTCTCCCTTTCTTTTGGACGTCACTCCTTGTATACCCCCGAGAGCCTTTGAAATAAAGGTACAAATCCTTTATATTAGCATCCTGAAGCCACCTTGGGTATTAGCATGTTGATGTATTTTGCTCAATGGAAACCAGATTACTGTGGCCTCTCTTCTCTGACTTGATATCCCAGTTACAATACTGAATGGCAGTGGAGTATATTTGCTGGGCCAATGGTTCCCATCTCCTGGCCTGTAGCAAATTATTTCAAAACTTGCACGTACAATTACCTGCCTTCCCGCACACAGTAGCTTTCTCGGCTACAGGTACTGGCCATTAAGACACAGCTATCCGTATCCCAGTTTAAATAATAGTACCATTGAATGTGTCTCCGTGTTTCCTTGCTTAATTATTCCATAGTCGATCTCTCTCCTTTTGTCCTAGCCTTTAACGGGTATGTCTGCGCTGCCTCTGAGTGAGCCTCCCAGCGCAGGTCCACAGTTCATGCTAGTGGGGCGTGCACTAGAAGGCTAAACATCCGTGTGGATGTAGTTTTGGTGTTGTGACTTGGGCTATAGCTTGGACTCTCAAGCCTTGGGAGGGCACGGCCTAGAGCAGGGGTCTCAAACATGCGGCCCGCAAATCCCTTCCCTGCGGCCCGCCAAGCTTCCTGGCGCCTCCCCTCCCCCCCGGTTCCCCCATAGAAGTTTGCAGGACGGAGGAGCCAGAAGTGGAGGCTTCTCTGCTGCCTGGCTGGGCCGCACGTGTTTCTAGCTCTGGACTTCCTAGATTGCTCTTGCTTTGTTTGCCAAACAGCTGTTGGTGGTGCCTAGCGCTTTCCAGGAGGGAATGGGGAGCTGCGTGCTCCGAGGAGGAGGTGGGGCAGGGGTGGGACCTCTTGGAAGGGGTGGAGTGGGGGCGGAGCCAGGGCAGCAAGGGCGGGGTATGTGTCAGTGGTGCGGCCCTCGGGCCAGTGCACTAGTCCTCATGGAAGGGGTGGAGTGGGGGCACAGCCGGGGCAGCGAGGGTGTGTGTGTGTGTCAGTGGTGCGGCCCTCGAGCCAGTGCACTAGTCCTCATGCGGCCCTCGTGGTCATTTGAGTTTGAGACCCCTGGCCTAGAGAGACCGAGCTCCAGCCTGAATTGTAGTGTCTACACAGCTATTTTTAGGCTGCTAGCATGAGCCCTGCTAGCACAAGTCTGTCAATTAGTGTGACTCCCTGATAAAGTGTAAACCTATCCGAAATACCTGCCCTTTCCATGAATCAGAGAGGTAGCCGTGTTAGTCTGGAATAGCAGAGGTAACAAAGTCCTGTGGCACCTTAAAGACTAACTATAAAGTTTTGAAGCATAAGCTTTCGTGGGCTAATACCCACTTCGTCGGATGCTTGCTAATTACAAAAATAGCTTCTCCTCTCTCCATGTTCACACCCCCCATTCAAATGCTAGAAGAATAACCCACCCTCCCTGATTGGAGATAACAAGCTGGTTCAGCCTAATTGGACTAACCTTGTTACCTCCCACCTGGCTCTTGCCTACTTTTCTATACCTGCCTCTGGACACTTCCACTGCTTGCATCCAACGAAGTGGGTATTAGCCCATGAAAGCTTATGCTTCAAAACTTTATAGTTAGTCTTTAAGGTGCCACAGGACTTTGTTACCTCTGCCCTTTCCATGTTTCTCAGTAGTACCAGAGAGGAGGATGGACTTGTGACTTAAGGCACTGGATAGGGAATCACTTCCTGACTCTGCCACAGACTTTCTGAGAGACCTTGGCTAAGGCACGTAACATCTCTGTGCCTCAGTTTCCCTCACAAAATGAGAGTAACAAGTGTGTCTATAAAATGCCAGTCACAGTCTGGTCCCAGTTTTGGTTGGGGTGCTACTGTAACATAAATAGTGTCCAATATTAATTCTATGGACATGCACCACTCAGTCTCATTGTTTGAGCCAGTGTCAATGTGATACATTTTCAAGGAAAATCCCAGTAGTAAATTCAATGAAGGCGCGTGGAGCAAACTGGGTGGGTCCTTTGGTTCCTGCCTGCAGAATGAGACAGACATTTAGCATTCAGATCCATGTCTCCTTTCTCCTGCTGTCCATGACGTGCACTTGCAGCTTGTACAAAGAGGTCAATGTTTGTTTGGGTTGTTACTAAAAATATTGTCGCTGTATTTAGGGGGGGGGGGGGGAATAACAATCTGATAAGCCACACAATCCTATTGCAGCAAAGGGACTTTGTATGTGTGGCCGTCTAGACGGTGCGGCTGGCTTCCGTGGCATTTGCTCTTGGGACCTCTCGACTTTCTTTGTGTTAGGAGGAAACCAGGAAGCAGCTAGTATTGTTTTGGGTGGGGGAAACCTTTTTTTCTCTCCTCTTGCTTGGATGGGGAGCTTGTCAGGGATATCTTCATTCCACCATGCTGGACTTAACAGAAACCAAACACATCTTTCTCCTGATCTGTGCTGTGGCTGAGAGTTATGGGTTGCATGTGTTAGCATCACATGAAAAGGTCCCTTCTTAGCTGACTGCAGATGGTTCTCTGAAACCTGCCACAGTGACACAATTGCAGTTTGTACTTTGGCAATACGAAAATATCACTGTGTTTTGAGCAACCTTGCATCTTGTTACATCTCCCTCATGCCACTTCAGTTCATGGCTGGTTTCTTGGGTGATTTGCCTGTAGAGTGGGAAACAGGTGAGCATCTCCCAATTTCCTTGTGGAAGGTAGAAATGCTAGCTGTAGTGCAGCCTGTAGGGGTGTTGCATTGTTCATGTCCATTGAAAACCCGAACAGCAATGATTGGCTGTCAAGATGTGAGATTTTATTCCATGGTTCATAGATGGAGTCACCCTAAGATGGGGCCATATGAGACTGGGGAGGCTCTGGCAGGTTCGATTATGTGAATTTCCTGGCTGGTGCTCTAGAGAAGAGGTTACTGTGGTCTGTGAGCTCCAGTCAGGTGGTCCGTGGATAGTTTCCTCTAAGGTGCGTGCCTGGGTGGCTGCAAACAAAAGAATGAAGGGCCACCCACCTAATTAGTGGAGCTGTGCAGGTATGGTTCCACTAATTAGGTGTCTCGACCCTGGAGAAGATGCACATGTAAGGTGAGGTGGTGGCCTTAGGGGAAAATAGGGAGGGGACAGTGGGGTGAGAAGAGGGGGTGGGGGGAATTTGGGATGTGCAGGGTTGAGAAAGAGGTGACTTTCCCCAACTCCAGGGCTGTGGCTGCTAGGGAGAGATGGCCCTTCTTCCCAGCCTCAGCTCTGTGGTGGGAGAGAGAGGGAGAGACACCCCCCTCCTTCCCAGCCCCTGCTTGGGGGCTGCTGTGGCGGGGGAGAGAGGGCACATCCATCGCATTAGAAAGGTAAGACTACTGACATTAAAATAGGAGATGTGCATTTATTTGTAGAACAAAAAAAGTGAATTATTGTTACTTTTTTTATGTAGTGCTTTTATCCTCAGCACTTGACAAGTTAACTAACAGTACAAACAACATTTGGAAAGATCATTAAGTGAACCTCCGAGACCACCTTCAGTTTTCAAGTGGTCCTTGGGGGAAAAAAAGTTTGAGAACACTTGCTCTAGAGATTCTAGAACATATAATGAGAATGACTTGCCTCTTATGTAGCACCTTTCTGTTGCTATAGTAACCTATTCATAGGAAAGTTGTCAGGATCAGGACATAGATATTTAAGCCAAAGTTTACTTCGGTCAATGCAAGGTGTTATGGGATACTTAGCCTAAACTGACCTGCGCCTTTACTATAATCTTGGTCACTTATGCTATTTGTGCTTAGTGCATACGAATATGTACATGGTGTGGATAATACATATTATTCTGATATATATGCTAGCCAGAATGTATTTGTCAGCACTCAGTGAATGGATACAGAGTGCCTCTCCTTACTCACTCCTGCTCAAACAGCCTTTTGTCTTTATTCATAGACAGCGTTTGACCTAAGGGCTCTTAATGCCCATTGGCATTTGGTACATTTTCTCTCATCAGACCTAACTAACTTACTCTACCCAATGCTTTACTATCCAAAAGGTATTGTCTGAGGTTTCATAAGAAAGCTAATAACATGCTGGTGGTTAATATCATTGTAAAATGCGTGTGTTAATTTTATATGTGAAGTTATGAATTACCTCTGTGTGATTTGCTAGAATATGTTTAAGACCAGACCGTCTAGCCAAGGTAATGGTGTGACGGAGTAGGAATACTGTGTGTGCGCCTCAGTTTCCCCTATGCATTTCTTGTTGCAAAGCAGAGAGAGAGCATAAACTGATTTTGGGCCTGCCCTTCCCCCTACCTGAAATACCTCTTTGTTATTCAAAGCTGGAAGAGTTGAATAACAAAGAGGCCAGCTGAACCTGTTGGAGGGAGGTCAGGTGACCTGACCTGGCTGAGCCAGGGGGGAGGAGGGGCTGGAGAGAGGGGTTTTTCATTCTGAAGCTAGCTGGAGGGAGGCAGAGAAGAGGCAGGGAGCTCCAGGCAAGCTAGCCTAGCTCTCTGGCCCCAGAATGGATCCAGCTGAGGGCTCACGCTCGCTGTATGGCCTGTGTTAGACCAGGTAGAGGCCATCGAATAAACCTCTGTTTTACTGGCTGGCTGAGTCGCGTCTGACTATGGAATTGGGGTGCAGAATCCACGGGCTCCCCCAGGACCCCGCCCGGGCGGGTTCGCTGGGCGAAGCGCACGGAGATGCAGAAGGTGCTGAATGCTCCGAGGTCAGACCCAGGAAGGTTGTAGTGGGTATCCGTGAAGCTCTTAGCCTTGGAAACAGGCTGTGTACGGAGAGGGGACACTTCCCCCGAAATCCTATCTGGCTTCATAGGGAGCAAGTTCCAGACCATTGCCCGGGCACTCTGTGACAAATGGTGATAAAGCCAGTCTGTCCTAGACAAATGAATGTGAGTTTACCCCAGTTAAAATTTTAGCAGTAAACAAAGTTATCAAGAAAGAAAGCGAGGAATACTTGTAGCACTTTAGAGACTAACCAGTTTATTTCAGCATAAGCTTTCGTGGAATATAGCCCACTTCATCGGATGCATAGAATGGAACAGAAGTAAGATGCATACAGAAAGAAGGGGGGGGGGGGGAGTTGTACATTAGCATACCAATTCTAAGAGGCTATTAAATCTGGATGGGCCATTATCAGCAGGAGAAAAAAAATACCTTTTGAAATGGATTTCTGTGTCTGCACGAGATAGCAAGTGTTGAAGGTAAATTAACTCAGGAAATGCAATCAATTAGTGTAATGAGAGAACCATTCACAAGTCCTATTTAGCCCCTGGTTAATTGTAAGCTAAACCAGCGGATGGTTATCCTGATCCTGAACTTAAGACACATAAAATTAACATGGTTCCTGCCTATGGTTGCCAGTAAGTCGGCTGGAGATACGCAATCTTCAACTACGTGATTCACGTAGCTGAAGTTGCGTAACTGCAGTCGATTACCACCCCCCCCCCAGTGAAGACCAGCCCCTAGTCTTTTAGATGTGTGTTCACTTTTATTTGCTTGTAACCATTTCTACCTTTATCTCTTTTATTTGGGATCACTTAATCCCTGTTCTTTTATTAATACATGTGTTTTGCTTTCATTATAAATCACCAGTGCTGTGTAAATTCAGTGAAGTGTTTGCTGCTGGAAAGCTGACAGGTTGGAGTGTTTTACTGTCTCTGTAGAGGCAGCGAACTGTAACTCTGTGAGGGTTCAGTGAGAGGGATTGGTCTCTGCAATAGGGTGGCTTTAGGACCAGCATAGGGATGGAAAGGTACTAAGGTCAACCTGCAAGGTGTAACCAGGTTGGGCAAAGCCAGGATGAGGCTTGTGCGCTGATGGCCAGCTGTGTGGGTCAGACCAAACCTGCACAGGGTTACAAAGCAGATGATCAAATCCCTTACTGGTCTGGGTGAACCTCAAAATGTCTCACAAGGTGATCTCCTGCTTGCTATAATGTTTGTTTTCACTCTGCGTGGATTTGACCGTTTGGAATTGTATTTGATGGTTTTCCGTTGATTGTTCTGGAATGTGAAAAGGCAGACAATAGAACCTCACCAGCTGACTAGGAAGGAGATACAACTCCCTCTTTCTTGAATCAGCCATCACCGAGATGTGTTACCACGGTGACTAATTTTTGCTCCAAGTCTATACATTTTTACTCCGTTTGTATTTCAGTAGAAAGACATTAGTCTTGAAATATTATCCATCCATGCATCTCACAATGATTGTGAGTTTTGACAAGTTATGAGCTTTCTATTGGTACCTTTCATGTTAGTCTCTATGGGTAAATGTCCTGTTAGATGTGTTTGGTGTAGTGAGTTTGTCAGGTTTGAGGTGATAGGAGTTTGCAAAAAACAGGAGACCCTTTGCCAAGGGGTCTCTGCATCAATCTTTTAATGACTACCTGGTGTTCAGAACTTGTTTTTACCTTTCATCTGAACCCTGGGGGTACCATATTTACTTGTGGGATGTTGGGAGCAGTAGCCAGTTTCTTTACATTCTCCTACCTGGAAAGAATGTCATCTTGACCAGTGGTATGTTCCTATAAAGTGTTATTTGTTCTTATCTTGTGAAAATCTAGATGTCTATCCCTAAAGACAGCATTTCCCTAGCTAAACATCCTGTCCTGTTTGCTGCAAGAAGCACTCACTTCTCTATATGGATTTATTTGCCAGATTTACATGACTATTGAAAGAAAAAGGGAACTGTGAAAATGAGATTTTATAGGCCTCACAAAGTTTGGGCAATTCAGCTTCTGCCTCAACCATTGTTCTGTAAGGAGTTATGTAGCGGGTACCTAGCTGCCTCCAAGTTGCTCCTCGATGTGAACGCTTCTCATTGGACAAGATGAACTTAAATGCAGTGGGAATGATTGAGGAGGAAGAGACATCGTTGATCCTGAATTTCCTGGCTCTCATTGGTTTATTTAACACTAACTGTTGTATTGAAAAACCTATCTTTTGAATTTCATTATCCCCACTTGGTGGAGGAGGAGCATGGGCCAGAGATAGGGGTGGCAAGCACATCATACATTTACATCATTGCCCCTAAATGTTTAGGGGAAACAGTCGTGTTCTGGGGTGTAATCCAGACCAGTGAGGAGTTGTCATTACCTGCCTTGTAACCCTGGGTGTCAAAATGCTCTGCTGCTGTAGCTCCCTTGGCTGGATGCTCCCAGCCAACATACAAACGTGTAACCCTTCTGCCCATCAGAGTTGGCAGCAACAAGGGCCGGGTTCAGTATCCAGGGGTTCCATTCTAATGACACAATACAAAACCGGCTCGAGCCCCCACCCAGTGACCTGGGACAACCTTATACCACCCTTCTGGGCGCCTCTAAGAGGCAATACTTCCCCTCTCGCAAGCACAGAGTCTGAGTGTACCAAAATCCTTTTAATGACAGAGAGGAGCACTGTGGCATATTATTGGGTAAACACCACAAACAAAAGTCACAAACCAAACCATGAACCAGAATCCCCCCCCCCCCCCCCCACACACGCAAATGGGCTGTGTCCTTTCCCTTGGGTTCTTGAGTCCCACAAGCCGCAAAGTCACCCAAGGTCCCAAAAGTCCAACAGCCCCAGCAGAGTTCAAAAGTTCATTAGCAGAGTTGTACCTCCCCACTGGGGTGGAAGGGGGGGCAGGTTAGGGGGCACCTTATGTGGTCAGAGGCCGACTGCCCCGCCTCTCCAGTCGTGCTGCAGTCCTTGCCATGGGCCGTTCCATCAGGTGCCCAGGAACTGCTCTGCTGTCTCCAGCCGCTCTGCTCTGTCAGCCGCTGTACGCCGCCAGCCACTCCACTAGCAGTGATCCAAATGGCTCCGCTCCATCCATGGGCGGCTGCTGCTACACATTGCCAGCCACTCTGCTAGCAGTCACCCAAACTGCTCCCGCTCGGTCTGCTGCTGCTGCTCATCACCAGCTACTCTGCTAGTGGTGACCCGGACAGCTCCGCTCCATCCACTGCTGCTCATCACCAGCTACTCTGCTAGTGGTGACCCGGACAGCTCCGCTCCATCCACTGCTGCTCATCACCAGCTACTCTGCTAGTGGTGATCCGACTGGCTCCACTCCATCCACTGCTCAGCAATACAATTTCAGCCCCCCTACAGGGCTTAGTGATCTCAGCTCTTAAGTGATTTCAGCTCATGGGGAGGCCTTAGTGCAGAGGCACCACCAGACTCAAAATGACTTCAGCTCAGTGGGCTGAAGTTAGACTCCTAATGGAAGCAAAAGTCAGCTCTAACATTCCACAGGGGAGAGAGGCCAGGTGCAATAGGCCTGTAAGGCCCTCAGATAAGGCCCTCATTACAAGGCCTGTCCACAGCCTCCCTCAATTCAGTGGGTTTTGGAACCCCTGTCCCTTGTCTAGTGAGCCCTACCCAGCTGATGGCGAGTCCCTCCAGCATGCCAAAGGCCAAATACATGTCCTAATCCCTCATTCACATAAACAGGTTAATCAACACTTTATCATTCTTGCCCCAATACCAGAGAAACTGGGGGTCCCACAGTAGCCAAAGTGACCATTTGGGCTGTTAGAGTGCAGGCTAGGTGCGGTGGGTGTGTCTATGCAAATAAGATGTTGTTTTCCAAAAGTCACTGCAATTCCTGCAATTCACCACCAGATGTCACTCATCCTGACACTGCTTACACATGCACTGAGCGTCTTTGTGATTAGCAGCCTTGTATCAGCAGTTCTGGCTCCAGCAGCTTTCCTGTTACACTTCCACACACACTGGCCTCCACCAGCTTTGGTTACATCTGGAAAGATGACCCCAATGCCTCCCCCCTCCCTGTCCTGAATTTTCCCAAAATCCTGTGCTCTGCAATATACAGCTCTTTCAGGGATCATTCAGAAGAATAAGAGGATTTGTTTGTGGCTCTAAGGAGACAGACTGCACTGCTTAGCACTTTAACGGGGTTAACTATCACTTTAATTCAACACCGCCCTGGGTTGGTTTAGATTAAATGTAAAAAGCTTAACAAAAGGAGATCGGATTTTAAGTGAATTCAGGTATCAAAGATAGAATTTTATTTGCTTGTAACCATTTCTATGTGGAAAACACTATCTAGAGATTACGACATAACAAAACTACAGTCTTGGCTCAAGATCACCTTCTTACCATACTACTTTGCAGCAAGATGGCTGACTGCTCCTCTGGTCAGGAACTCCACCAAGTCCAAAGCGCTAGGTTCCTTTATCATCTTAGGCATAAGATAACTTGGTGTTTTTTACCCCTCTCTCTTATACTTCAGAAGAATCTATTTCAAAGGTTCACTAAAGGCTGCTCCCCAAAATAAAGTTCCTTTACCAGGATATTCCATGTCACTTTCCTCACAGCTGGAAGGAAGTTTCATGCTGATTTCTTCCCTTGCTGGTGTTTGCTAAAATGCAGATTGATCTGTTCTTGGCCTCTGGAACACAAATGAATTGCCACTTGCCACGTGACACCCAATCGACTGATGACACCTGCCTGGAGGCAACCGCTTGTCCTTTGTCTGGAAGAAACCGGTTTAACCACTCCCCAGACTTGTCTGGTAAACCCCACTTCAGTTCTACCTTTCCTTTGTATTTGTATGGTCTCTTGGGCATTTACCGTATGCATGCCACACAAGAGTATTAATCATTAGTCTCTTATTGCCTTTCTAATGATCCCTTACATGACCCCTGTTAGAATCAGATTGTGACATAAGTGAATTGGGGTACGCTGAACTGGTCAGGTCAGCAAAAACTCAATACCAAATCCCAGTGAGTTTCTTGCATTCGGATGCTGTTCAGGTTACATACTGGAGGGAAGGAAAGAGTTAGAAAAGCACAATGTGAATTGTTTGGCTAAATAACAACTAATGGAGGAGACAAAAACTGTCCAAAATATAAATGGCCAGGGCTCAGTTACACTGGTGTAAATATGGAGTAATTGCATTGACTTTAGTGAAGATATTTTGGATCTGTATTGGTGTAACCCAGGGCAGAATCTAGCCCTTAGAAGGGAGAAGAATTGTTTAGGGGGGCTCCAGGTGGAGAATAACTAGGAAGACTTAGATTAAATGACTTAAGAGGAAAATATTTCTGCCCATGAGAGCTCTAAGAATGTGTTTCTCTCTCTCTAAAGTGGTGTCAGTCCCAGTGCCTTGAGTGTTTACAGCTGGACTGGACAAAGTGCTAAACAAGTATGATGTAGGGAAGAATCCATCATTGGTTGGGAGATGAACTGATAGACCTTTTCTGACTCTATAATTTCTATGATCCCACCGTGATATAGACTATTGCTGTGATGATCTATTGATGGTTGTATTGTCCTCACCAGGTAGTATCTCTTTGCACCTATTTATTATTGTTGTTATGCAAAGTACCGTTGAAAATCATCAGGATGGTACTTTATTGCACAAGACTGCTGTGTGGATTCTCCGAGTACACTCATCACTAACGTCTCTCTTGTTTTGTGACTCCGTTTATGTTTGTATGTTTTTATACTCTGGTGTGCTGTTTTTTTTAATGTCTCCTGCTGTGTCTGTTTTATGCTACACAGATAATCTTGAAGCCGAGTGAGATTTTCTTGTTCTATTAGACCTTTTACCAGATCATAAGGGCTTGTGAAATATGTATTCTCAAGTGGTTATAAAGACAAATAAAAATCCCAAATATCCCTGGGGGGAGGGAGAATTAAAGGCAGCAGCATGGATTTGTTAATGTTTGGGCTGAAGCAGCCAAGAAACTGACATTGTCCAGATGGAAAGACCCATTTCCTGGCTGTAAAGATAACTTGCTAAAGGAAATATTAGATGTGGCTGCACTGGAGATGAAAGTGTAATGCAAGCCAAAGAATCATCCTGAACCCAGAAGAAGATTTTTTTTTTTCTCACCCCCTCGTCTTGAGGGTTCAAGTTTGCTTACTAGGGAAATATGAATGGTATTTCCTGGAGAGGAAGGATGGTCCAGTGATAAGAGAGGAGCCTGGGACTTTGTAGACCAGGGTCCAGTTCCCTGTTCCACCAGAAACTTTGTATGTGACTGTGGGCAAGTCAGTTAGTCTCTCTGTGCCTCATTCATTCCCCATCTGGGGAAATGGTGGGTAAAACAGGAGAAATGGAAGTATGATTTCCTTCTTACTGGATGAGGGGACAACCCCTCCCCCCCAGGGGGTGGGGCCTTGGGTGGAAGGGGCGGGGCTGGGGGGATCAGCGTCCCTCTGCTTGCCTGCCTGCCTGCCTGCGCTACCCGGGGCTCCGGCCTCTGGTAGCTGCTTCTTTTGCCCTCCTCCCCATCAGTAGCTGGGGAGGGGCAAAAGGGGCAGGGACGTTAAAGCAGTATCCTTTGCTGCAGCAGCACTTTAATGTCCCTGTCCCTTTTGCACCGCCCCAGTAGGGACCTGGCAGGGCCGCCGATGGCGGGAGAGGAGGGCGGGGCCCAAAAAGAGTGGCAGCGCTTTAAAGTAAGGCGGTAGGGGCTGGTACAGGTGGCCACTTTTTATTGGTACGCTATACTGGCCCATGCTGCCTTACTTTCACCCCAACCCTGTTTGACTGTTGTTACCCAGGTCTATGGGCATGTGACTGCACTGGCATAATGGTAGTAAGCAGCATGCAGAGGATCTGATAAGATTGCATGTGTCTGGCAAATGCTTTCTATTCCCCAGCGTACATGATGGTTTATTAAGCTCAATAATTAATTGAACATAAAGCCGTGGTTCAAGAACTATTGGCTCTTTGATTTCACCTTTGTATTAATTGAAATGTGCTGCTGTGTATTCTCCACATCCCAGTTACATACATGATACATTCAGTATTTATTTACATTTACTCACTTATCAGAGCCATCACGATAATGATGCTTAGCGAGGGGGGCCATTACCCCACACAGAAATTTTGTTTCAGTTTTGTAACTTGTCATGTCAAGTAGTTCAAACTCTCTGCTGCTGTTTTCTTGGCCTTCTTAAATTGCATGAAATACACATTTTAGTAAAGGCATGGAGTATGGCAGAGGGGAGACAAAATAAAGCCACTGATCTAAATTATGGGATGAGACAGTGATGGATTTTAAGATCCAATAGCTTGTAAACCATTAAGATTTGAAACAGTTATTCTAGTCCATTGGAGAGACCTGGAAATCTCCCTTTGCCATGGGGATAGAGCACTTTTTTTCGGACCTAGCGTTAGTTTACGATTGAGATATTCTGTGTAGGCAGGAGCTATTCTAGGAGATTTTAGGCTTTTCTGAAATGTTAGTTTTACTGTATTTGCCTCTCCATCTGAGCTGGACTCATTCTAGCTCCTTGTTCTTCAGGCAAAGCAATGTGAGAAAATAGGATTCATCAGATGATTTTCTTAAATTGCTCTCTTGGGAAATAGTTCAAATCAAACTCCATGCTGCGTTGAGGATGGATAAATATTTCACTGGCATGCGCTTGGGCCAGCTTTGCCTACTTCTGAGTATTACGGCCCTTCCAGAAATAATAGAGACCTGTGGCAGCATACCATATGTAGCTATAGATTCCCAACCATTCTTCCATTGGAGAGGGGACTCGATGCCTTTCTCTGGAGGCACTGCAGGCAGATGTTTTCTGCTCTGGTCTGGCTTTTTCAACCTTAGCTGAGGCTTGTAATGGAATTAGAGCAGAGGAAACCAGGGCCTTGTTTTCTGAGGCCCTCTGCTTCCCTATGCTGTGGGCTCCTTCAGGCCAGGTCACTTTCATGCTCCATTAGGTTCTAGCGAGCTAAATGTGCACCAGCAAATGAGTGTGGTGGAAAACATTTTTATTTGCATTCTCCTGTCAAAGCTGTTTAGGAGGGGATCCAACGTGTCACCAGGTCATGGCTGCCTTATGCCTGCCCATAAAGGGGGTAATGTGTCCTGCCTTGCAGTGGAGCAGTTCCATGATGCATCTTCCTAACTGCTGTGTAAGCCTTTACAACATAAAATGCAAATCCAGCTGGGTGTGGCCCACTGAATAACCATTAGAGTGACAGCTTTTCATTCGCATTTAGATCAGAACTGAGATGCCTTAGTGGTGTGTGGTATGGCCTGGAGTGAAATAGCAGGGAGTGCTTAAGGTAACCTAAATTCATTTTCAGAGCCGTGTAGGACGCGGGATTGGAATAACTGGCAGTGTTGAAGACAGGGTGGGAGTGCATTGGCAGAGCTGGGTGATGGCCGAGGACTGGAATAATACTGAGCACTGCAGGTGGCTAAGGGGCATGTTCAGAAGTGGGTAGGAAGCTTGCATCCAGGGCCGGCGACTGGGGGGTACTACGGGTACAGCTGTACCGGGCCCCGGACTTCAGGGGGCCCCTTAAGTCCGGGGCCCGGTACACAGCTGTACCCATAGTCGTCCCCCCTTGTCGCCGGGCCTGGTGGGGGCTCTCGCGCTCCTGTGGCTGGTCACAGCCGCAGGGTCTCGCGCGGGTCCGCGGAGGAAGGGCGTGCGGGGGCCGGGCGGGGGGGGGGGGGAGGGGAGAGCAGCAAGGGCGGCTCGCGCCGCTCCCGGGCTCTCGCTGTCTCGGGCCACGGCTCCCGGGGGGGAAGCGCCGGCTGGTATGTCTGGTAGCGGGCAGGGAGGAGGCCAGGCTGGGCGGGCGGGGAGGGGGGCAGGAGACTAGGCTGGATGGGGTGGGTGAGGCGTGGGTGCAGGAGGGAAGGAGGTTAGATGGGGGGAGGTTAGATGGGGGGAGGCTCACCTGTTTAACATCCGTGGGATGCTCTTTTCTCCAGAGCTACTGATGTAGTCTGATTGCTGGAGGCAGAGAAGTAACTCTGTGGTGTTGTAGGCAATGAGACGTCCACCTGGCAAGCTTAAGGGCCATATGAGTCAAACTAATGGTCCACCTAGCCCAGTATCCTGTCTTCTGACAGTAGCTAGTGCCAGAACCGTACAGTTTCTTCCAGTACAGTCATTCCTCCTCTGATCTGCATGGGTAGTTAAATGAGACTGGACGTTAGAGCATTTATAGTTAGGGCCCTACCAAAGTCATGATCCGTTTTGGTCAATTTCACAGATATAGGATTTAAAAAATCATAAATGTCATGATTTCAGCAATATGTAAATCTGAAATGTCAAGGTGTAATTGCAGGGGTCCTGACCCAAAAAGGATTGGGGTGGAGGGTCGCAAGGTTATTGTAGGGGGGGTTACAGTACAGCTATCCTTACTTCTGCACTGCTGCTGGTGGCATGCTCCAGGATGTCTGAGGTGTGACGGACTTCCCTATGAAACAAACAGTCATTTGCTATACAAGAAGCCAAGCAAGAGCAAATGGTATAAGTGATGCTTTGATATCGGGGTGCGGCTCAGTCCCTTTAGAAGTAGCCTAGATGGATACCTGGCCTGAGACATCTTCAAGACTTCTGATCTCACATGGTTGCTTTTTGTCTTTCACTAACGTGACGGGGAAAACAGAGACATCCAGACCCTTGGAATGACCATGTTTAAAGGGGAGTTATGTGGATTATGCAGGCATTGAGAAGTTACCATGTCCTGCACTAAAGAAATAACAGTGAAGAAAATAGCACATCTACTCTCCCTGGAGAGACCTGCCCTTTCTACCTGGGCTCTGAAGCTTGTGGGTTGTACCAGCCCCGGTTGTTGCATGCTGTTCATGAGGTATCATAGGTCCCTGAGGAGAAGTCATTTCAGACTATTGGCTGCCTTGTTGCACTTTCACTAGCTTTGTTTAAAAGCCGATAAGTTCAGTGTACGCAGAGGTTGAAGACACCCAATTTATTTATGGTTTCGGTCAAGATCTTCCCATGACTGAGATGCAATCGGCTTGACTTTGCATTCCCCAAAGATGCTGCCAAGCACAACAAAGCCCAGAAGAAGCGCTTCCTGCCTGCATCAACAGAAGGATGGCTGACAGAAAATACAGCCAGATTAATCCTTTACTAATCTCTTGGAGCCTTTGCCGAGGTTCTGGTTATGTTTGGCTTAGAAGCAACACTGCAGCCCCATGAATCAGTCCTGCTTTCTTTCCCCTGCCGCCCGAGAGGACGGAGGCTGAACCCCTCCATCCCAAAATGTTAAAGGTGCCATGGGAAGAGGAAAGACCTGTGATTTTCTCCCTTTTCTTTGATGTGTAAGAAGGTCTGACAAATATTTTTAGAACTTTTTTCTTTCCTGCTTGATTTTTATCAAAGAAGGATCAGACTTGTCTCACTGGTATTTTTTGTTGGTTTGTTTTTGTTTTTCCCTTCAGAGGAATGAACCAGGATCTATCCCAGTTATAACTAAAAAGGGTGTTGAATTTCTGGCAATGAAATGTTTCCTTTCAGGTGTCAAAAACAACAACAACAAAATAACAATGGGCTTTAAAACAGTAATTTCCCCTCTGTATTGCTCCATCTCCTGCCTCTTGTGATCTCTGCTGACTTCCCCCAGTCCTCCAAGAAATTCTCCCTGCATGAACTGGGTTGACTGAGCCTGATATTCAATGTTGGAAATGAAGAAAAAGTCCCGATTCTTCTGTCTCTGGTGTATATCAGGAGTGACTCCAGTGTAATCAATGGAATAACACCCATGTAAAAGTGGTGTGTAAGTGAAAGGAGAATCCGACCCCCACACTTTTTTTTTCCTTTTGCAGCTCCTATTTTAAAGGACATGGAGTCATAGAGTCTAACATCAGCTCCCCTAAAGATGCAGCATGTACCAAAACTGACCGTATACCCCCAAACCTGTAACCTGGCCCAATATGTACAGCTGCAGCATGCCCCAAAACATGCAGCATATCCCCGAAGTATGTTGCCCAAAGTATGTTGCCCAGGCACTAGCCAAACCCCAACATGCTAAAAACATATGGTGCCCCCAGAGACATGCAGTAGTACTCCAAAATATGTAATATGTCCCAAGTCATCCTGAGTACCCCAGACATCTGGCGTGCCTGCTGTTGGATTTACAGAGAAGATCTAGCCAAGTAACGTAGGAGGGCTCCACCTACCATTAGCATCCCAATGGCACCAGCAGGTTCCCCTGGCTGATTGGGTTCTTTTTCCAAGCTGTTTTACTTTAGTCATTGAGGAATTATGCACCCAGGTGGCATCAGAATATTAACAAGGAGTTACTGTCAACAGCCCTTCCTAAACCACTGCTAGTGAATAGCAGATTAGCAGAAAACCTGGATTTCTCTCCTTGTCAATCACATTTAAGCAAGCCTGCTGTCTTTGTTCAAGCACAGTTGTTTTGTAGCAATACATAGCAGAAGCCCATTAATATATCATGTGTATGACTGGCAGACACATTGCAAGTGACTGAATTTTGCAAATTGGCAAGTAAGCGAATGTGAAAAGGAAGACGCAAGGAGAGTGCATCATGAAATGTGCTTGGTTCACGTATTTTTGGCAGTTGAGTTTCAGTTGAAATTGTATATGATTGCATTGCATCATGCACTAGTACGGCAGTATAGCTGGTGAAGTCTTAGGCCTGGTTTACACCTAACTTAGGTCAAACTAGCTGCCTTTCACCGAGTGCCATAGATAGGTTGACCCAACTCCATTGATGAAGGAAGCGTTTGCACTACGGCACTGCAATACCTGCTTGTATGCTTAGTTACATTGTGCATGCATTTTTACAGATGTAATTAAAACTTAGCTTAAAGCATTGGTTCTCAAAGTGGGGGTCGGGACCCCTCTGGGGGTCGCAAGCCAATTCTGTGGGGGTCGCGAGCCCCTGCTGCCAGCAGCTGGCCCCGAACGATGCCGCTGCCGTGGGCTGCTGGCATCCGGCCCCTGCTGCTGCAGGCAGACTGTGCCCTTGCCACGGCGAGCTGCTGGCGCCCCCATAAGGCCGGTCCTGGCCGCGACTCCTGCCGTGGTGGGCTGCTGGTGGCCCCGCGAGCCCAGTTCGGGCCCTGGCTCCTGCTGCCGGCGCCTCCATGGGGCTGCTGGAACCCCGCTCAATCCAAACCCCTGTCCTGGGGGGCTGCTGGAACCCCCCATCCCACACCCTGCTGCAGTGGGCTGCAGGCACGCTCCCCCCACCACCTGACCCCTGGGGGGGGTGTCGCGCTTAGAGGCCCGGTGTGGGAGAAGGGTCACCACTACAAAAAGTTTGAGAACCACTGGCTTAAAGCATTTCTGGGGAGTGAAGAAAGGCGGGGTGTAGACGTGAGAGAGTGTGAGTGAGCTATGTGCAAATGAGCAAGGTTCTGCTTTGCGACGCTGCTCCATCACGTATGTGTCCAGTGCATTTCACTGGAGCTGAAGGGGGATCGCTGTGTATGGCTCTCCAGTCTTAGCTATCATTCCAAGTGTAAAAGCCAGCCATGCTTAAGGGTGTGAAACGGTTGCCACCGGAGAGTGTGCTAGCCTCCCATCACAGCGGCAGGACAGGAATCCAAAGGAGGACAGGCTTCCAGCACCCCCAACACATTGTGTCTGTCAAAGCTTAAGGAAAGGTGCAGTGCATTCTCTTGGGAGCAAATCTTTTGGTCCTGGGACTTCGCTCCCAGCTTTTGGCTCAGTTAAGAGAACCATCCACTCTTCCTGTGTTGCTCACACATGCAGCCTCAGAGGCATTTGCACACAGGACCATTGGGATGGGGCAAAATCCTCTGGCCGGTCAAGGGAAATGGCCCATCCCCTAGAATTACAAAGATGAAAGCCACAAACAGTAAAGTGGACTGGGGATGAGCAGATATGACCAGAACATCAGTGAAATGAGGCAACCCAATAAAAATGGTCTCTGCCTTTTCTGAAGTGACTCTCCTATCTACTCTCCTGTCATTAAGCTATTTAATAATAGTAATAATGCTTAGCCATTCTGTAGCACCTTTCCTTTGAGAAATCCAAAGTACCTTAGAAAGGTGGAGATTGTTGTCCCCATTTGACAGCTGGGGAAACTGAGGAACGAGGTCTTGCATCCAGACTTTTGGTTGCTTAATGAAACCAAGCTATACGTCCAAACCTTTGGAGGTTGATTCCTCCTTAACTGCTGGCTACATCTCTGGTGTTAGGTGTCCTCTTCCTCCCCCCTTCAAACATGCACTTGCACATACCACGCACCCATCCATGAGGCTGCTAAATCTCTGAAGTGGGAACAGCTGATCACTGAACCTATTGAAAGGGGGGAAAATAAGCCCAAGGTCTGCAAACCTCTTTGGAAGAATCTCTGGTTTAATTTTACTGCAGTGTGTTTCAGGCAGGTCCCTGGGTTATAGCCCAGCTTTTCCAGGGATTAAGTTAAGTAGAGCACAAATTACATGGGTCACGGAAGGTCACCTACTATAGGAAGATAATTTACACAGCTTGTCGCACTCCTCCCATCAGAGCCTGCGATCCAGTGCTTGTAAGGACGTTGTGCACTTTGCATTGTCCTGCCAACAAGGCTGTAAGCTCGTTTCCCCAAAGGCGGTCTGGAAAAGTCAGTCCCTTTGCTGGTTTGGATGAGCTCAGGCTCCTTCCCAAAGAACTAGAGTGAGAGTCTGGGAAAAATGCTTGGTATGGCACTATTACCCAGGCTTTGGGCTCCAGGGTCCAATAGCTTTGTGCACAAAGCCAAATCATCTCAAGGATGATCTGCTTGCTGGGCCACAAAAATCAGGGCCAGGTACACCCTTTGATCCATAGGGCAGCTCCTGCTGCTTGCAGTGAGTGGTTCATAAGAGCTTTGAGGGTGGCTATTCTGTACCACTTAACTTCAGTTACTGTGGAATTCAGCATCACTTGGTGGGGTAGAAAATGTTGCCAGGCAATTTTCAGACCACTGCTCCTTTTACCCTTTGCGTGACCATTTGCAGGTGCACTTGCCTGATTTGTGCATGACACTGTGATAATTGTGTACTTAAAAATCTGTGGAAAGATCTGGCTTTTAACATGACATCATTGGCCTTAAAAGTTAGTACATCATTGCTATGAGTGGGGGCAGGTCTCAGCTCTCCAAGCTGTTGTTTCACACCATCTCCAGGCTTAGGAAGGCAACCCTTGATCTCACTGGGAACGAGCTTTGGAAACCATAAAGGCTTGAAACATTATTAAATGTAAACTCTGTGTTCTGCATAAAATGTGTTTGTCATAGAGGCCAGATAAATAACTTCTATATGATGGGAGTTGGACGCTTGGCTTAGAGGAATTCCCCATTTCTCCCCCCAAGCATTGAAATAGGAAGGTGCATTTAAGAGGAGGAGTGGAAGCTGGAAAGGAGAATCTAAGACTGGGAGGGCAGGGGAAGACATACAGGAATGGGGGGGGGGGGGGGGAGGAAGGGAAATGGAGAGAGGGGAGGGGGAAACTTTCTACACTTGTCTAGACAGTTTGTGATTTTCAAAAAATGTATTCCGCCCCCCTCTCCCTCTTCCGTTCCTCTCCCCCCTTCCTCCCAAATCCACAGTGCTAGGTGCTCAACAGGTGGTGCAAAAATAAGGTGATTTGACTTGTAACCATAGCACTGGATTCCCACGCAGATTTCGCACAACAATCCTGCGGGGGATGTTTATGACTAAAGTGCAGTAAGGAGCAAACGGAGATGATAAATCATTTGCCCCCAACACACTGCCTTCGTCTCCACATCCTGCCAGTTGAGTGGGCTCCCTTAAGCAGAGGAATCCTGCTGCAGAAGGAGGCTTGAGGAATCTTGTCACTCAGCCAAAGTATACACAACTACTACAGAGCCAAAGTATACGCAACTTCCATCTCGGACTCTCTAAGCAATAATAACACAAGGCTTCTTTTCTCTCCTGTGCAGAGTGTTTCCTGAACACTTGGGTCTCTCCTTCAAGAACATATTGTCTCTCGCAGTTTTACTCCCACTAGGAAGGGCAGTTGTGGGCTGCTTGCTTCTCAGTCCAGCAAGTAGACCTGAGTGGGTCCAGCCTCTTGCTCTGCATTGTCTTCTCCTGAATGTTTCCTTTCAGGGTGGGGTGTGCTGGAAATCAAGCAGATGCCCAAGGCCTGTCTGTCTTCTTGCTTCTGTATCAACCTTCTCTAACTGGTACAGTTGTGTGGCTGGCACCCTTCTCTATAAAAACTAATAAAGAGTATTTACCACTGTCCTTCAGAGTGTCTTGGCTTGTTCTGAACTGGCCAATGGGGCCAGTGAAGAGTCTTCCATGGAGTTCGAGAAATAGGAAGCAAACCCAGGTTTATTGTGATACAGCGTAGAGTGCTTCTGCCTAGATCACTGGCTGACTCATTGGCCTCCCCTTGCAGGTGACTCGGTCCACCATCCCCTGGCACCGGCAGCATTTGTCTGGTCTTATTGAACTTCAATAATTGAAGTCAACTAGCGTGTCTGTCAGGGACCCTGCCTCCATCCAGTCCTGCTAATATCACAGATATGGGTGTGTGGTGGGAATAGAATTTGATAATTGTCAAAAATAATTTGTGATTTCCATGTGGCAAGAAGGTGCTTGCTGCTCCGCTGCCTTTCAGAACTGGCACTAGGTGACGTTGGCTTGACAGTTGCCAATCACAGTGCCTTGATAGATCCATACATTCCAGTAAGCTCCTTAAAGGGTTAAGAGTATAGGTGCCAGAGCTGTGTTGGTAAAATATAACCATGAGGTTCAAAACAGGTGCTGTAATTACACAAGATCCTGTCTGCCTCGACATGTGTCAGGTTTGGGGTCATTCCTTAGGCCCATGGACATCTCTAGAAAATCTAACCCTATGGGTTGTATTTTCAGTGGGCCTCCTTATTGTGGCCTGTATTTTCACCTACTGACTGGTAATGGTGTGACTAATACCCTTTTCTTCCCATTTCAGTCACCTTGGAGATATGTTATAGATATTACAGGTGAGGTGAACATTTGGCCCTAAATCTGTCTGTTTTACAGAGGGTCTTTTAGGACCTCTCTACACCAGGATATGCCGTCTCGGAGATGGGATATTTCCTGACGTGCCAGTCAGTGTCTCCAGAACTGCCTGAAGCCCTACTCAATCCTGGGATGAATTTCAACTCAACAAAACATTCCTGATCATTTTTGGTTTTAATTAGAAAAATACTCCATCACCTTAGAGGTGAGTGAAATCTGCTAAGTGTGGGAGCACACCAGCCGCTTAGAATCATAGAATATCAGGGTTGGAAGGGATTTCAGGAGGTCATCTAGTCCAACCCCCTGCTCAAAGCAGGACCAATGCCCAACTAAATCGTCCCAGCCAGGACTTTGTCAAGCCTGACAGACTTGACCATGTTGCACAACATTCCAGCGGAAGTACAGTTTGGGAGGGCAGAGCTCACAAAGGATCACTAGGTCTCCTGATCCTCCACCCGGCACCGTGGCATGAAAAATGGGGGATTTAATGGTAGGGCCACCAATTTTGGTTGGAGGTTTTCCTGGAGGTCTCACTATATGACACAATCCTTAATTCCTGGAGAATCGAGGACAATCCTGGAACATTGGCAACCCTTCTTAGTGGTGCTTGTTAGGTTTGTGCCTTAGGGATATATGGGCTGGATTGTAGCTAGTCACATCAAAGCCACAATCATTGCACAATTCTGAGCAATAGGCTGGCTCTCCTTTAAGAATACTATGTGGTAAGAATGGTGTATGATTAGAGAGATTAGGTCGAATAGCATGGATTACTATAGATTAGGACTGAGATACCTTGCTGAGCTGTGCGGGAGTCTGTGATTAGAACAGCAAAGGGTGCTGCAGGTCAGGAGTGAGGAGCACTACCAGATCAATATGGGGAGTTTGGGTACAATTTGGCTCAAACAAAAAAAATCTTGTACTAACTATACACAAAATAATCAACGGAAAAACGTCACTCTCCAAAGTAACAGCTCAGTCCAGCATGCATTGGGTCTTTTTTTTTCCAGTGAGGTGGAGATCTGCTATTTCTAATGTGCTAGTCATAACTGCATTATACACCTATGCTGACGTATATTGATGTTTTTCTCTGAGCTAACAGCTCTGATTTCCCCACCAAATACCCTCTGTTAGTCTTCCACTGAATTCCCACCCCGCCAATCATCTTTGGCCATGTAAAGTCCACTTTGTCACTTCCATGGCACAAAGTGGGCTGAGCCAACCAGAGTAGCTGGCCTTTGGCCTTTGTTACAGATCATGGTGTGGTGGCAGGAGTCTGATCCCGGGAAAGCCATAAGAACATTGTATATGTCAAGTGGTGGCTAGACACTATTGTAACTAGGGGAGTCTGACCTCACCTGCTGTGGCCAGATTTTCTCTGTGTGCATGTGCAGCTGAGATTTGGACCAAGACCCACATAGTCTGTAGCCAGGGTGCAGCTTTTACCAGGTGAGCCAAAAAGTAGCTCACTTCCCCCCCCCCCCCCCAGTCCAGGATGACCCAGTCAGGGGAGCCTTGCTCAGGAGAGTCTCAATTGGAAGTTGCTCTTTGAAAGATGTTTTGCTTTAACTACTAAACATTTGGAGGGCTAAAGGGGTCCTGTCAAGGTCGACAAGCACAAAATATAAGCAGGTATAAATAATTTGTCATGTCACCTCCAACTTTGAAAAATTACTTCCCTAATAATAATATGAAAGGGATGCAAATCCCAGCTCCTTGGATCCGAACCCCCAGCAGCAGACTTGTGGTTCTGGTGTGTTTGTAGTTGCAGATGCTGCATACACACTGGTCCTTCCACAGTCCCCCCTTACCCTGTTAGGATATGTCTACACTGCGGCTGAGAGAGTGCTTCCCAGCATGGGTAGGCACATGTGCTAGCTCTGCTTGAGTTAGTGCACTAAAAATAGTAGTGTGGTTGAGTAGTACAAGTGCCCAGTGGGTCCAGGTGGGTTGTACGCTGTCATTCATGATACCCCAGCTACACTGGAGCAGAGACAGTGTGTGTCTTATCTACCCGCAGGCTCCCAGGTGGAGCATACACATACCCAATAGTGTGAGTCAGCAGGAAGGGACTGGAAATTGACAAGACTCCTCTACTAGTGCTCTGAGCACAGAATTCTCATCAGTTGCTGCTCTTCCTAACCCACTTTATTCTGTCTCCGGTTAATGGAGATATCAGAGGAGAGGGAATAATAATGGAGCATGGCCTTTCTCGGCCACCTTCTGACCAGTGACTCCAAAGCTTCACAACTATTAAGGGATTAACCCCCTCAGCATCATGGTGAGTGTGGGATCCGAGAATGCAGGATGATAATGCAGGGTGGCATGCCCGCAAGGAAGAAAAGGAATTGCTAATGCTGAACAGCGACCCCTGCCTTTCAGATCAGGAGCATCCTTAAAAGTCAGAACTTTCTATGTCCTGCTGGGATTTTCTTTACCATGTAAATGTAGGTAAGTCATTGTGAGGCAGATACGAAATTGCATTCAGAAAATCAGATGATATTAGCCTAGCTAGGGAAAGAAGAAAAACAAACCTAGAGACTGCAGGCACTAAGGATTCCATATGGTGACGGCAGCAGCTCTGCTGAATGCCACTCAATCAAGGGCGTTGCAGGTCTTTCTGATTTTCATTGTGACAGAGTCTGAAAATAGCTCCTGAATAAAAGCCTTTCCAAAGCAAGGCGATACACAGCGATGGGTACTGTGAGCTGGAGCGTCAGGCACAGCATTGAAGCCAGTGTGGGAGCAGACAAAACCGCCCCCTCTGACTTCATTCCCAGAGGCTAATATTAGCTCACCTGCAGGTATGACAGGTCTTGTGGCAGCCAGCCATGGAGTCCTGCTTTTCTCCCATGTTACTGTTCCTTCGTGGCAGCAGGAGCCCAATTAGCGGAGCGTTTCCCTTCCCTGTCAATTGCGTTGACTTGACTCCTGCTTAGGGTGACCATATTTCTCAAAGAGAAAATGGGATGCCCCCAGCCACTCACCAGAGGGTCCCTCCCTATGCTGTTGCCCATTGGTGAACCCCCTCCCCCCACGTCAGGCTGTTGCCCATCACTGGAACCCGGCAGCTCCCTTCCCCCTCCGAGACTGTTTCCTGGCTGCTGGAACCCTGCAGGGGCCCCTCATGCTAGTATGCTGCTTTGCCCCTCAGCCCTGCCTCTCCCCTGTGGGGGGCTGGCACCTCCACTTGTGCTCTTCACACTGCACCCTACTTTTTTGACCAAAGTGGGTATTTGTCCTGTTTGTTCTTGCCAGCTGATCATCAATTGGCACGAGCAAACAGGACAATTGCCTCTTTTTTGGGGGGGAAAAAAGTCAGGGACAAGGCTTAAAAATGGGACGTCTGGTGACCCTATTCATGCTGCAGTGTGTGAGGTGAAGGAGCAGTGTGTTTAAGCAGAGGCATGAAGGCTGAGGAGCAAATTATGTGAATCCGGCCCCTCCCCCTAGCTTTGGAGCCCCCATGCGAGAATGATGAAGCATTGTCGGTGATTTCATGGGGTCTGGGATCTCGAGATCTGCTCTGCCGCTGGACTTTGCAGATGTGGCTTGGACTTGGGAAATGATTAAGTTTCTGGAGCCTGTGAAAGGCATCAGGTCATTCAAAAGGTCACTTGTTCTCACCACCTCTTCCACAACAAGTGGGATGGCCCTGTTTTGCACAGGTCTGTATCCTGCACGAGCCCAGCGTACAAAGCAATCAAAGGTCCCTCTTGATTCCGGGCACTGTGCTGCATTGTGGCAATGCAGTCTCCAGAAAAGGGATCTGGGAGGTGATAGCTCTATGATAGCACAGGCTTCCCAAGTGATGCGCTGCTGTGGGATCGCAGTGCAAGCATGTTGCTGTGTTGGGCAAGTAGGATGAGAGATGAGAACCCGAATTCTGAGTGTGAATTTATACCTCCCACAAATGGCTCACTCCGCCATTTCCATGTGCTGTCACCTGCCTGCCTGAGCAGGGTTCAGTGGTGGTTATGGTGTGGGTTAGAAACGGTTGGCAGTGGACAGGAGTGGATCTGAGAAGATCCACCAGAGGATCAGTGATGACCAGAACAGGGCTTCTGTGTATCTGATGCTTATTACTCAGTATTTGACTGGATGCACACTCTAAGGAGGGTGTGTGCAGCTAGAAGCCAAAGGAGCAATGGTTCAGTGGTTGCTTCCAGAAAGGGCACATTTTGCTGTTCAACAACTGATTGGAAAACTTCAGTACTTGTCCTTGTTCATATTGCAGTCCAATCCAGTGGGAGGAATTTGACTCTCCTATTGGGGCCCCCTTAACACGTTGGTTAAGGATCTGAGGTCTTCAAAATCCTGTACAGGGAGGAAAGTGCTGTGACTGTTCTTTAGCTTGGCTGCAGCTAAGCATTCAGTCTACAGTGCACCTGGTGTGTTAGTGAATGCAACAGGTAGGACCAACGAGACCACACTTGCTGTGTTGCTGAATGGCCCCAGCACACCCAGGTTGCCCTCACCTCTTCTGCTAATACTGAGGGCACCAGGTCCACGCAGAACTTGCCTGCCAAGTCTCCGACTATTCCATACTCTGTTCCTGAATGGTCCAGACTTGCTCCCATACAAAACCCCTTCTCTGGTGCTGAGTGCAGCTAATACACCCAGGTAGCAATAATACAGCTGAGCCATAATTTTCAAACCTAGGTGCCTAAAAACAGGTGTCTATATCTCTATGTAGGCACCTAAATAAGTGGCCTTGTGTTCAGGGATCCCATGTATGTATCTGCCACTTCTGTTTGCTGCAGTGGAACCTTAGCGCTGTGATAGGCGCAAGCACAGAGTTAACACTCAGGCATTCAGATACTGCTGTGATGAGGGTAGTATAAATCTATATAGAAAAGGGAGGTAAGCCCACTGATCTTAGAAAACCAATTCATCCCCTTTGTCTGCCTCTGTTATTGCTAGGCTCCCAGGGGAGCTTTAATCATGCCTGCTGGATGCATGAGCACTGTGCAGTTTACTGAGTGTGTGTGATTTTGGATGAGATCTTAGGATCTGAGATCCTGACTTACAGATTCCAGGTCACTTTTCATAGGATTGGGATTTCCCTTGGTCTCCGTGGCCAGAATGTTCCCTCGCCCCTACTGTTAAGCAGTGTGATCCACTCTCTTCACCCCAGATCTAGCTGCATTTCAGGGAAGCTGTATATGTCATTTGTTAAGTACCTTTGAGTTTCTTTTGGATTAAAGGGGCTACATACAAGGGAAATATTTAATATGACAATGATTTTTTTTAATTTGTACTGATTTGGGTTGTTATGTGGAAGTAGGAACTGGATGAGGCTGAGGTGCATTGGGATGTTGGTTTGCATGTGGCTGGATAATATCTGCCCCAGTTTGTATCCCTGTTTTAACCTGGCCCAGACTGCCTCAGCTCTGCTCTGTGTGTGTGTCACTCTCCTCTTTAAGTGTTAAGTAAGGAAATAATTTATATTAGGAACAATTCTTTAATAATTTATATTAGGAACAATTCTGTTTTATCTTGTAACTAGCGAAAATACCCTGCGTTGCTCGGGTCCGTCGGAGGTGGGGAGGGGGCAGAGAGCTGAGCGAGTGCGGGGTCCGTTGGAGGGGGGAGGGGGCAGAGAGCAAACCTGACACCCCCACCTCACCCCCCTGACCAAACCCGACACCCCCACCTCACTTACCCCTCGACCAACCCCGACTCACATTTTCACCCCTCGACCAACCCCGACTCACATTTTCACCCCTCGACCAACCCCGACTCACATTTTCACCCCCCCACCCAAACCCAACACCCCCACGTCACCCCCCTACCAAAACCCCCTGACCAACACCCACACCTCATCCCCCCGTAGACCAAACCTGACACACCCACCTCACTTTCCCCCCGAACAAACCCGACACCCCTACCTACCACCACAAACAAACCCGACACCCACACCTCACTTACCCCTCGACCAACCCTGACCCCCTCCTCACCCCCCCAGACCAAACCCAACACCCCCGGCTCACTTACCCCCCGACCAAACCAGACACCCCCACCTCACTTACCCTCCGACCAAACCAAACTCGGGTCCGTCGGAGGTGGGGAGGGGGCAGAGAGCTGAGCGAGTGTGGGGTCCGTTGGAGGGGGGAGGGGGCAGAGAGGAAACCTGACACCCCCACCTCACCCCCCTGACCAAACCCGACACCCCCACCTCACTTACCCCTCGACCAACCCCGACTCACATTTTCACCCCCCCACCCAAACCCAACACCCCCACGTCACCCCCCTACCAACACCCCCTGACCAACACCCACACCTCACCCCCCGTAGACCAAACCTGACACACCCACCTCACTTTCCCCCCAACCAAACCCGACACCCATACCTACCACCACAAACAAACCCGACACCCACACCTCACTTACCCCTCGACCAACCCCGACCTCCCTCCTCACCCCCCCCAAACAAACCCAACACCCCCACCTCACCCCCCCACCAAACCCAACACCCCCGGCTCACTTACCCCCCGATCAAACCCGACACCCCCACCTCACCCCCGACCAAACCAGACACCCCTACCTCACTTACCCTCCGACCAAACCCAACTCAGGTCCATTGGAGGTGGGGAGGGGACAGAGAGCTGAGCGAGTGCGGGGTCCGTTGGAGGGGGGAGGGGGCAGAGAGCTGAGCGAATGCAGGGTCCGTTGGAGGGGGTATTATGACATCATAACTATGTCACAGAGAACAACAGCTGCCCAGCTGATGTGATTGGCCTTTAAAGAATTTCACCGCTGAGGGGCGTCAGAGGTGAGATTTCAAAAATTATCGACTCTTACCCTGATTAGGACCCTAAGACCTATAACTGTACCAAATTTCAAGTCTCTAGCTCAAACGGTGTGGAAGGAGTAAGTGCACATACATACACGCATACACCATTTGACTTTTATATATATATACTAGCATAAGTGCCCGGCGCTGCTCGGGTCAGTCGGAGGTGGGGAGGGGGCAGACGGCTGACACCCCCTGACAAACCCCAACACCCCCCGGCTCACTTACCCCCCGACCAAACCCGACACCCCCACCTGACCCCCCCGACCAAACCCGACACCCCCACCTCACTTACAGTCCCACCAAACCCAACTCGGATCCGTCGCAGGCGGGGAGGGGGCCCAGAGCTGAGGGATTCCGGGGTTCCGTTGGGAGGGGGGAGGGGCAGAAAACTGAGGGATTTCCGGGATTCCGTCGGAGGAGGGAGGGGCAGTGAGCTGAGCGAGTGCGGTGTCTGTTGGAGGGGGTATTATGACATCATCACCACCCAGCTGCCCAGCCGATGTGATTGGACCTGAAAGACTTTCACCCCTGGGGGGGCGTCAGAGGTGAGATCCGAAAAATTTTCGACCCTTACGACCATCTAGACCCCAAGACCTCTAACTGTACCAAATTTCAAGTCTCTAGCTCAAACGGTGCGGGAGGAATTCGCGGTCATACATACACCACTTGACTTTTATATATATATAGATAGACTAGCATAAGTGCCCAGCGCTGCTCGGGTCAGTCGGAGGTGGGGAGGGGGCAGACAGCTGACACCCCCTGACCAACCCCAACACCCCCCACCTCACCCCCCGACCGAACCCGACACCCCCAACTCACTTACTGTCCCACCAAACCCAACTCGGATCCGTTGCAGGCGAGGAGGGGGCCCAGAGCCGAGGGATTCCGGGGACCTTCGCAGGTGGGGGGAGGAGGGGGCACAGAGCTGATGGATTTCAGGGTTCTGTTGGGAGGGGGGAGGGGTAGAGAACTGAGGGATTTCCTGGGTTCCGTTGGAGGAGGGAGGGGCAGTGAGCTGAGCGAGTGTGGTGTCTGTTGGAGGGGGTATTATGACATCATCACCACCCAGCTGCCCAGCTGATGTGATTGGCCCTTAAAGACTTTCACCCCTGGGGGGCGTCAGAGGTGAGATCCAAAAATGTTTCGACCCTTATGACCATCTAGATCCCAAGACCTCTAACTGTACCAAATTTCAAGTCTCTAGCTCAAACGGTGCGGGAGGAGTTCGCAGTCATACATACACCACTTGACTTTTATATATATAGAAGATAGATAAACTAGCGAAAATACCCGGCGTTGCTCAGGTCAGTCGGAGGTGGGGAGGGGGCAGAGAGCTGAGGGATTCCGGGGTCCGTCGGAGGTGGGGAGGGGGCAGAGAGCTGAGGGATTCCGGGGTCCGTCGGAGGTGGGGAGGGGGCAGAGAGCTGAGGGATTCCGGGGTCCGTCGGAGGTGGGGAGGGGGCAGAGAGCGGAGGGAATCCGGGGTTCCGTTGGAGGGGGGGGGGCAGAGAGCTGAGCGAGTGCGGTGTCTGTTGGAGGGGGTATTATGACATCATAACTATGTCACAGAGAACAGCAGCTGCCCAGCTGATGTGATTGGCCTTTAAAGTATTTCACCCCTGGGGGGCGTCAGAGGTGAGATTTGAAAAATTTTCGACTCTTACGGTCATTAGGACCCCAAGACCTCTAACTGTACCAAATTTCAAGTCTCTAGCTCAAACGGTGTGGAAGGAATAAGCATACATCCGTGCATACATACATACACGCATACACCATTTGACTTTTATATATATAGATAATTCGTACCAGAAGGTGGGATTTTTGAAACGGCCTTGGGGAATTGGGCACTTATTGCTGGTAGGTGCTCTGATATTTAATTCTTTTGTGTAGGCCTCTGGCCTTTTGGCCCCGTAGCCTTGCGATGTTAAATGTTCAGTGCCAAATTCTGCCTGCCCCTTGTGTGGGTGCCCAAGGGGGAGGGAAAAGTTCTTCCTCTGTGCACCTATCCAGATGGCAACCACAGCGTGGCAGGGCAGAGCTCACTTCAAAGGAGGCATTAATGGATTTCTTGGCCACATTGCCAGTGCCTCTCCTTAGCCCTGATGCTCTAGCTAGGGTGGTGCTGGGAGATGGCAGCTGTCTTTGCCCCGTGCTAGCATACCTCATTTAGCCGGTGTTGCTCAGTCAGGCATTCAGTCGCTGCACAGCACATCTGTAACGGCTAGAATTTAGCCCCTAAGTGGTTGGCGTGATTTAGGTTTGCATTGTGCATTGGGACCGAGATGCCACAGACAGCTCTTTTTTTCCTTGATATATTTTTAGAATCGATAAAGATCAAACAAAAAGAGAACTCCAAGGAGCTGCCCCCCCCATGGCTTGTGTGCCCAGCCCCCTTCAGGGGGAGCCCATAGCCCTTTCCCGTTTTGTCTGGGACCGCTGAGTTCCCAGCAGCTCATTGAGCATTGTTCCCCAGAAGAAGAAACGGCAACAAAGGAACCATCGTGAGACGAAGGGGAGGAAAAAACAGCTCAATGTCTGAATCATTTTACCCTTGACTTTCACTGAAGATGCAGCCGTCTGTCTTTCTCTCTCACACACATACACATCGTTTCTATATCCTAAGAAAGGAAGGAAGAGGGAGAAAAATCAGTCCTCCATCCAAGATCTATGATAGGCTCGTTAATGTTAAAATATGGTGAATTCTAAAAATAATCCCCACGTTGCTATAGAAACTTCCTCTGTTGCTATGGGAGAGTCTGGAGAGGATTGTACCCTCTCTTCATACCTGCTATTCCAGTCCTTTCAGCTGCATTCGCCCCCAGGCAGGACTCCAACAGCAGGTGCATCAGACCTTGGCTGCTCCTTTAAATAGACTCTCTGAATGGCTCGCTGTTGAGCTCATTGTGACAAACATAGGGAAGGAAGGTGGCCATGTAGCCTGTCTCGTTCATATGTCCAGTGCTTCTACCTTCCTGTAATGTACTTCCCCCATCCCTTACATTCACATCTATCTCTTTTTAGTGATGTCCTCTTTGCAGACTTTCTTGCTGCTTTCAGTGGTGTCTAACTGAGGGATGTTGGGAAGGATGTGCAGTAGACAGGGTTTCACTCTAGGTGGCAGGAGACTGGGGTTCTGTTCTTGGCTCTCTCCCTGACTTGCTTTGCTACCTTAAATAAGTCAGATGGCTTATCTGTGCCTCAGTTCCCTCTGTGTAATGGAGATAATGACACTTGGAAAAGCTGGTGTGAAGTGCTTTGAGATCAAGTGATGACAAGTGCCTATTGTGACAGACCGCCGTCTCCCCCCTTGTCAGGAACAGGCAGGAAACCCTTCTTTGCTCCAAACAGTGCTCTTTAATTTACAGTGCAGGACCCCACCACCAATATATACAGCTTAAAACAGTTCTTCAACTTACAGTTTACAACTTTATCAACCTCTACAGTTTACAGCTCTTAATCGCTCCACAGGTTCTGGCTCTACAAACTCTATATAGTTCAGCCCCTAATGCAATAATACAAACACAGCTCTGGATAGCTCATACAAACACACAGCTCTTGATAGCTCATACAAACACACTCAGCTCTTGATAGCTCAGACACCACCACCACCACATTGGACTTCGTTCCTGGCAGCCTTATATCCCCCAGAGGAGGCTGCCAGGTGCAACTCATGCAGGTTGATTGGCCTGCACCTCAGGTGGCTAATTAGCCTTCCTGCCCGGGGGTTTACAGAGGGCTTCTCTCCCTCTTAAAGGGGCGGCAGGCTGGGTCAAGCCCACCCTGCCACACTATATAAAGTGCTAAGAGTTATCCTGATTCTCTAGAGATCCCTACAATCCCAAGTGTCCCTCTGTCGCCCTGTACACACCCTGGGCAGCTGCAAGGGAGGCTGCTGCCCTGAAATTTGTTTTGAAAGTTATTTTCCCAGTGAAGAGAGCTGGAAACCTACATTCTACTTGAAATGAAGGCTGAGATTAACCCTCCCATTTAAAAGTTCACACACACAAAGCCAAGCAGACTCTGGCTCCTGCATGAATTACCTGCTGCTGCATAGTGAAGCGTCTCCTGGGCTGCCTGAGCCTCCTGCTCTTCTTAGCTTCTGTTTGTCCTCTCGAAATTGAGCCGGCCACACACTCAAGCTCTTTGAAGACGAGACCCTGCAGCGCCCATTGACTTCAACACAAGTTGTGGCTGCTCAGTGCCTCTGAAAAATGGGCAATGGGTTACTGCGCCTAGATTTGGAAAATGTGGCCAATGGGGTGTTTTCGTGTAGGGCTGAGAAGCCAAAGAATGGGGAGTGGGGTGCAAATTCTCATCCAAAATATGGAACCAGAATTGTGCAAAAGTCTCTCACCTTGATGATGTGGGGTTTTCCCCCCCACAGGAACCCTGAGTCACCCTAGGCCAGTAGTTTGCCGTGAGTTTATGTACATTTGTGACTTGTTCCTGTCTGAGAATTTCATTCTCTCTCCACCACCCCACCGTCGCCCCTACCACAAAGAGCCTGTTGTTGTTTGATGGGAAATTGTGTAACTTTACCCCTCATCCCGATTCGCATGTTGTCCCAAACGTGTAAGGCAAAAATGGCGAGCAGTTCCTAGCAGTAACAAGAGAGGGAAATCTCTGTTCCTAAAGGTGCCTTGCAACGGAGACCACCTGGAAAGAGATTGGCAGAGAAATTTCTGGCTATTGGAATCCATTTTAACGTTGTTTTTTTGGGTGGCTTGCAATGAAATATGGAGCTTTTCATCTCAAGTCACTGGTTCAAATCCCATCTTGCATGGTAACAACTGGCAAGCTGTTACCACCTGGAGGCTCTTTGATGCCTTGAAGTGATGTCAGCCCTGTTCCCCATAAACAGTTGTCCATATCTTGTAAGACACTACCACAGTGCAAACTGAATGGGTTTCTTATTGTGTGTTTTGTCTAAGGGACAAAACCATTGAAGGGAGACATGGAGACTAAATTGCCCTCAGATCGCTACAGGTAGGCCCAGATGTTTGGCACATTGGCCGGAAGCAAGGTCCGATGGAAGCCTGCATCGTCTCTGCCTGTTCTATGGACAAAAAGAGGCACTGTCAGTCTCCGCTGCGGTCATCAGCACTGCATAACATCTGATGATAAAACACTGCAAACTTACAATGGAGAAAACATCAATGAGCTGACCAGAAACCATCAGTCCCCCGTATTGACAGGGCATCCTTCACCAGAGCACCTCGGTGCCACACGGGCACTCAGCCACAGTAACCCAATTGCAAATAGTGACTCTTGTGCACTTACCCAGGTTCTCTTTGTGCACTTACCCAGTGTTTTCTCCCATTAGCCATTTAACTGATTCAAGTTAACATGCGCTGGACTGCTTTGGAGCAGTGCTCTTCAGTCCACTGGGATCTCCCATGTTTCACAGGTATCCGTGAGGCACAACACAGGGTGAGTTAGAAAGCTCACTGTTGTTTGCCCAATCTTGCAGTCTCCTGGGCTTCGTTTGGTTTCAGTGAGATCATCAAAGTTGTGAGAACCATTTTTTCCCCCTTCATCTAATAGTACTCTGTTTTACTTTGGCTCCCATAAATTCTGTTTAAAAGCTTCCTCGCTTTTATGAGGAGACCAATGCTTCACACGTTGGCTCAATGGCATCCAGAAACACATTTTAAAAGGAAATTATAATACATGAAGAAAATGTAGGGGCAGGAGAGGCTTAAAATTGGACTGCTGTGGAAAGGGGCTATACCTCACATGGACAGACAGGGGATGACCCTCCCCACACGGCAGGATACAGATGTGCATACATACCCATGATGAATAATAGTAATGTGTGTTTTGGTAGTGGGTAGAAGTCCCGTTCATGGACAGGACAACATTGTGTTAGGAGCTGTACAAACACAGAACAAAAATATTCTCTCCCACAGGGTTTATACACTCAAGCAGATGGGCAGATGTGCACACGTGCTCTCCACGCTATCATTTCATACATATGGCATGACATGTATGCAGCCAGAGACAGTCAAACACAAATGCACTGTATACGTGTGTAATGACCCAAAGAGACGGACGCACCTGGGTCCAAACATGCAACCAGCTTTCTTTGGGTCCAACAATGCATAGTGAGGTTAGGCAATGGGTTCCGAATCACTCCATGAAGCCTGCATGGGAGGAAGAAATCCTACCTTTGTATTTATTTGAGCTTTGCTTGATATTGACGAGCTTAGTGGGCAGGAGGTTATTTTGATTGGAGCCTGGTGGGGTGAGAGAGAACTTTGCAGCAAAGGCCAAAATAGGGGCCTTGCCTCTGGAAAAGGACACACGACTTATTTGCATCCTTCTCTCATTTCTCTATAAACAAGGCAGCTGGGACTACATGGTCTAAACGGAGAAAATCATCCCTGTCGTCGCCCTTCTGGTGCTAGATATGTAAAAGGGTCAGCCCCCTGCAGGATTCATGAGGTTATTTGGCTCCGAGTTGCTGGGAATTTTTACTTGGAAAAGGCCCATAACGCAGACAGACTTCCGCAGAGTGTCCAGAGAAGGGTTGGGAATAGAAAGCATGTGGGGGGCCAAGTCTCTGGACGTCTTACCCGTCTGCATCCAGTCATAGGAACAGGGTTCTTTATTTCTGTAGCCATTATTCTCAGCGGGGCAAGGGCTTTGAAAGCATGATTCCTCTTCCTCCATCCATGGCAGCTGTTCTCACCACCTTTTCAGCCCTGTTTCTGATTATCCATCTACATTGGCTATTTTCAGACCCTACATCCTCTCCATGCTATAGAGCTGGCCTAGTCTGGCCTGTGTACATTGGCGTGGTGTGACACTGGCAGCCAATTCTTTCCCTCTCTCCCTACGGATCAACCTGGCACAGGCACTCCTCCAAGACCTGGGCCAGACTCGGTGCATGCTGCTTAACCCCACAAAATGGTAAAAGAGAGTTCAGGTTCCTTTAGAACAGGGGTGGCAAACTTTTTGGCCTGAGGGTCACATCGGGTTTCTGAAATTGTATGGAGGGCTGGTTAGGGGAGGCTGTGCCTCCCCAGACAGCCAGGCATGGCCCGACCCCTGCCCCCTATCCGACCCCCTCTGCTTCTCATCCCCTGACGGTCCCCCAGATCTACTGCCCTATCCATCTCTCCCTGTCCCCTGACTGCCCCCGTCGCCCCGTCCAACCCCTCCTCTCAGTCCTGACTGCCCCCTGGCACCTCTACCCTATCCAACCACCCCTTCTCCCTGACTGGCCCCCTGTTCCACATCCTCTGATTGTCTCGACCCCTATCCACCTCCCCACCCGCTGACCACCACCCCGAACTCCCCTGCCTTCTTTCCGACACCCCCACCCCCCCCCCAACCCCCATACCGTGCTGCCTGGAGCACAGTAGCTGGTGTCACTACAGTTGCACCGCCCAAGGCACCAGGACAGGCAGCTGTTCTACCCGGCTGGAGCCAGCCATGTCACCGTGCAGCACAGAGCACCGGGTCAGGCCACGGCTCTGCAAGAACCCTGCTGCCCAGAGTATTGTGCTGGCGGCGCAGTGAGCTGAGGCTGGGGTGGAGGTGGAACCACGGGGGAGGGGCCGGGAGCTAGCCTTCTGGGGCCAGGACTCGGGCCGGGCAGGAGGGTCCCGTGGGCCTGATGTGGCCCATGGGCCATAGTTTGCCCACCTCGGCTTTAGAAGGAAAAGAGCTCCTGCCATGTTACTTTGTGCAGCATTCTGAAATGGGAAGGAGCAGTTTGTGCCAGGTCTGACCTGTGAATTATATGTTGGTTAAATCAAATTTGTTTAAAATTCGGCATTTCTGAGCTGCTTGCAACTAGACCTTTGTTGGTGAACCATTAGATAGTCTGACTGAATCTTACATTGTGACCTTCCTTTGATTGCTCCAACACAATTAAAGCTGGATAGAGATCAATTTCGGGATCAACAAGCTAGAGAACCAAGATCCAAAGTCCTTCCAAACTCTTGATCTGATGTTTCTTCCCCTCTTTGAAGTCTATCGCAGAACTTCCATTGATGTCAGTCAGGGAATGATCAAACTCTTTGCCGTCTTTAGTTCAGATTGGTTTGGGATAATATCGGATCCAACCTAGACCTGCGTCTCAGACCTGAACTGAGCCACTTTGGAGGTATGATTAACAATAAAATCAGGTTGATTATTTAAAGTTATTTTTATTTCCATGCATCTCTACAATTTCTGGTATAAAAATCCAAGGAGAGAGTCTGTCCCCGTGAATTCCAGCCCAACTGGAAGCAGGAATTACTCAGAGACTTTTACTCAGGATTTATGACCAGTTTTACAGGTGCTAGAGATTTCATCATAAAAATATCTAGTGCAGCGGTTCTCAAACTTGGTGAGACCGCGACCCCTTTTCCGGATCCGTCGACGCGGCGCGACCCCTCCAGTCCCCGCCGGGGGAGGGTGGGCACCTGCACTCCGGCCCCCGGTCCCCGCCACGGGCAGGCGGCTGCGCCCTAGCCCCTCTGCCCCGCCACGGGCGGGCTCCTGGCTGCGCCCCGGCCCCCAGTCCCTGCCGCGAGTTGCGGTGGCAGGAGCTCGCGACCCCCCGGGGAGCGCTCGGTGACCCCCTGGGGGGTTGCGACCCCCAGTTTGAGAAACCCTGGTCTAGTGTTTGCCTGGCCCTTTGAATTAGTATATAGATACTAGTAGGGCAGGAGCCAAACTTGTCAGGTTCAGATCAGGCTCCCATAATTATCTGGAGTGTTGGTGGTAGTCAGGTTTTGGTTTAGCCCATTATCTACATAGCTGTGAAACTTGCATCTGGATTGTGATTTCCCCAGGGTTCTGGGGCATTGGGAATTGTATTGAGTTTGGGTCTGTCTCGAAGTCCTACTGATGAAGGGGAAAACCCAAAAGAATCAGAGTTCAGGCTTGAATCAAGGGGATGGAGACGTCCCTGAACAATCTGAACCTTACAAGTGAAAAAAGAGGTGAAAACAAATTTAGCTAAACCATTACAGAAGATTCATTTGAAGTTTGATTCCAGAAATGGGCCAATGCGGGTGTTACCAAGGAGACGGGAAAAGTAGTCTATTTTACTTCTGACCAAATTTACCTACCGCCGTGCTTATCGGACAAGAGCTTCACCTATCAGTACTTCCAGCCCCACCCGAAATGTTCCAGCTGATCAAAGTCACTTCTGCAAGATGGCTGCTGCCAGTGGGAGGTGCCCAAAAGGTAATTCTTATCCACCATTTCACAGTGCCTCAGTTTCCCATTTGTAAATGGGGGTACTAATACTTTTTCTCCCACATTGTCTGTATTGTTTAGTTGGTAAACTCTTTGGGGCAAGGAAAGCTGCTTGCCATGTGTATGTACAGTACCTAGCAAAACAGGGCTGAGATTCTAGGTGCTACTGTAATGCAAATAATAAAGAATAACAACCGGTTTTCTGATTCTTCATGGCAAAAGTGCATACTCTTATTATAAACCAAGGTACTAAATGACTAGGGGTATGGAACAGATTCCATATAAGGAGAGATTAAACAGACAGGGACTGTTCAATTTAGCAAAGAGACGATTAAGGGGAGGGAAAGTTGCTATGTAAGAACTCAGTAGTGGAATTATTAAGTGATAAGTATGTATGTTATATATGTATTGTTTAGACCGGATCTGATGACAGATGGAATTAAATGCAAAGCAGCCTGTAAAGAGATTTTAACAACCATAACAGGCCTGGAAGAAAGTGTTGTGGAGTCCATAACCTATCCAGCTAAAGTAGAAATGCATCATTCTGTATGGAAGTCACTTCAGGTGCTAGCTGTGGAGTTTGTTATTTAAAATTATTTGCAAGAAAATCTTTGGGGTGAGGGGAGAGAGGTTTGACGCACCTATTCTGTCATCTAATAAAAACACTTGCTGACGGGCACTCATTAGCACCAGACAATGAGGCCTCTAAATATAGAGGGAAAATGTGTCAATGTCATTTTTAGGCTACGAACTGACAGAACAAGACAATCTCATCCCTCCTCCCTGTTCCAAACAAGCCAGGTCAAGTCCGGGCATTGAGGATTCAGAGATTCAGAAATAATCCGCAATCCAGTGCTTGTTTGCTAGGGTTGACTTGACACCTTCTCTCTCTGCCCCTCCCCTGGGGTCTCATGGCTGTGGAGACAGGAGGATGGTTAGTGGCTGGTTCCATGCTCTGTGTGCTGGAAGGAACCTCCCTTGTTTTTGCAGAAGGCAATGCTGGTGTCGTCATAAGCTTTAAAATAAATGCTGTTTGGAAGGTGGAGCACAGAAATGTTTGTTTTGTCCCTAAGGAGGGGCTCAGAGGGGGTGGGAGTGTTTGATTACTTGCTTGAAGGGGTCTCCTGGACGCTTTGGGGTTTCTGGGATTGAGGCGGATGGAATGTCAATGGCTAACGGGAGGCAATAGGATCCATGTGTGTTTGGAGCATTCGCATGGTTAACAATAACAAATACACAGGCAGAAATCCCTTGCAGGAGGTTCAGATGTGGGTGAACTGTGAGAGAAGGGGCCCTCTGCTTGGGATGGGGTACATTGGGTCATGGACGGCAGGGGAGAAAGGCCTGGGGTAGAAACTTTACACAGTTTAGTTTTGGACATAAGGTTGATTTGTGAGAGCCAATAACTCGGGAAGTTACAGGCTTCCCCTTTCTACCCGTCGCTGGCAATAGTGCTTCAGTACGGCTGGCAAAAGACCCTGGAATCAGCAAAGACTGTGAGGTGCCAAATGAATCAAGTGGGTCACTAGCCCTGATTCAGATCCAGTGTCCTTGCACCATTTCCTCTACTGTCATGTTGGAGGCAGTGGGTCAGATTTATCCCCTCGCAACCCCAGTGGAGTCAGCGGAGTTCTATTCGGGGTGAACTTGGGCCGTCCCACTGAAACAACTTCTTGAGGTGTTGTACTAACTCGGTACTATCCAATTGCTTTGGGGCTCTGGGCCCCTCTTGTCTCATTGTATGTTCTGGTAGTGAGCCGCAGCTCACAGGACAAAGGAAAGCTGCAACAGCAGCACATTCCCTGGCAGGATCCATGTCCTGCTCAGCCAAGAGGGAATGTGGGTCAGGAGATATTCGCGCAGACAGAACGCATTCATTGGCTGAAGGGGAATCATACGTGCTCAATCTGTTGGTCGAAGGCCGGCAGGAAGGTTCAGGGTACATCCACACTGAAAGTGAAGGTGTGGTTGCAGCACAGTCTAGCTAGCCTTGATGCCCATGCCACTGTGCCTTCACTATTATTGTCATTGGCCCAGGCTAAATGCCTGAAAACAAGTCCTCTGTTGATCTTGGGTGTGTACTTGGGTTGATAGTCCGTGCTGAAGCCTGTGCCATCTACACTTCTATTGTAGGTTAAAGCTGGCACAGGTAGGCCTATCCCTGCTGCAATTGTACCTTCACTTGCAGCATAGACATACCCACAGAGACATTAGTGCAGTGCTGATTTCTATCTGTGCAGCACCAAGCGCATGCTCCGTGCTCTGATACCTAGAAAGGAGACAGTCCTCTCCCCAAGAAGCTTTACATCTAAGCAGTGTAGTGTGGACCCATCACATGGCAGGTCGTCAAGGCCCAGAAGGCCAGTATTAAAGAGCTGCCAATCTTTTGTTGGTTTGTTGCTGATTTATTAGTGAAACGTTTCGTGGAAAGAGGTGTTATAGCCTGTTAGCTGTGGGGAGAGGCTGGCAGCCACAGCAAGAGGCTGTACTGTTAGTCCCTTTCTCTGTTCAGTGGTGGGGTACATTGCCATCTGTCTCCACAGCAACTGTCCGTGAAGCCCTGGCAAGGGACTATGAGGTGAATAACAATATTGTGATGAACTGTTGAGAAACTCCATTCCTGTGTGCAGTAAAAAGTAGAGTAAGAAAAATACAGAAAATATGATACATCAGCAACTGGCCTCTGAATTTAGGCCCAGATTCTCAGAATTGTGTACAAAATTGTGCATGCAGTTGCAACAGTTGGGCATAGGAAGACTCTAATGGGCAGTATGTGGTGTGCGTTTTAGGTAATCTAATGTTATGGAAATGGGTGCACATCTGGCTGTAATGATCTCTGTCACCTGTCAGTTACTTTTTAGAGTGCGTAGTTTTTTATCAGCGTATTCGTAAGTCAGGAATGATTTGAATCCCATGTTCTGTGCCAGAAGCTCTACTATTGGGTCACCAATCCAAATCCAACTCTGGTCATTAGCTGAGTAGTGACCAAAAGTCTGTGCCTTTTGGTGGCTGTGAAGTGGCCTGTGTGAATTGTGTGCGAGTCTCACTCCAGTTGCTGGTGGGAATGGATGTCTGCATCACAGCTGGCACTAGCTGGCCCCCTCGTGGCAGTCATAGAGGAGGGACCAAGGACTGAATGGGTCATAGAGAGCACCCCCAGAGGTGCTCCCTCAAGCTCAGGGCTGAGGTATATTGATAAGCAGAAAGATTGCCCTGCTGCTGCTCTGTGTATAAATATAGGACTTCATTCCCCAGAACTGAGTTCATTCTCCGCAGGCAGAATTTACAGAGCGGAGAGGGTTAACAAGGAATGTAACAGCAAGAGTGTAGCAGAATATACTGTGAATCATACTTGTTCTTTTATTCCCTTCCCCAAACAATACGACATATCAGTGAACACTGCCAATGTGGTTATCGATTCGGAAATTCTCTGCTGTTGCTTTAGATTGTAAACCTTCTGGAGTGGGACTCTCCTTTGTTCTGTGTTTTGTACAGTCCTTAGCACAATAGGGTTCTGGTCTATAATTGGGATCCCGAGATACTACTGCATTAAAGGTGATTAATCAGAATTATCCACGCACATTGTGTGCTGCAAGCACAGCCTGCTTCTCCTCTGCGCAGCCAACCCAGGAGCAAGGTTGTGAGGCCCCAGACGAAGCTGCATCTATCACTGCTCGGCTGGAAGGACTGGTTGGGCTCACATGGGGCTTTTGAGGGTTGGTAATGGGACAAATGCTGGAAAATGCTCCCTCCTGTCCCCCAGCAAAGCTAGATTGTTCTCTCTCCTCCAGTCATTTTGGTCAGAGAGTCCTGCTGGGCATTTTCTTTGCCCTTTGCAGTAGTGTTACAGGATTGAGGTTTCGGGCAGGCAGGAGAACAGTGACGGAGATAGGGATACCCCGCATAGCTAAAATATTGAAATGTGTAGACCAAGACAAAGCAGATAAGGATTTATCCAGGGGATCACAGCATCTGAATGGATGAAATGGGAACAGAGCTCTGGTATCTTAATGCCCAGATCCAAGCTCTTGATATATTCCTTGGGTGCTATCATTTAAAGTGTTTTAAAGTCTTGCACCTGGACCCGCTAACCAACCACTTCTTCATAGGGGGAGTTACCTCCCAGGTGGCTACACTCTGCCGGAAATAAAAGGTGTCTCTAGAGGATCTCAGTTTGACTTGGCTAACATAGTGGGATTGGTATCCTCATTGGCTGATGTTACTGGGAACGGATAGCCCTGGATCTGTCATCTGAATCAATAACATCTCACTCTGGTGGTGTTTGGAGTCTTTGGAGACATTGTGAGGATGTTGCACAGAGATATTTTCGTCCTAGATAATAAATGCATTGTTAAGGGACCAGCCAATTGCCTTAGGTACCAAGGGGGATAGGTGTTTATTACCTGCCTTATCTTACTATATGGCTTGATGAATGTGTGCTTGTAAGGGTAAATGCTGGAATGCCATTTCCTCTAGATGTGTGTTGTGCAGTATTATTATGTATTTTATAACTCAGTTACAGTAGAGCAAACAAAGCCCCATGACTGTTCCCAACATTGTTTGAAACCTTGCACAATCCCTCCCATAAAGAATCATAAACCCAACTGCCTGTCATTTCAACAACCCGCCACCTGGGAGTGACTAAGAGGGTCATAAGTAAATACATTTTAAAAAAAGGATAAGCATTACCCATAAGCAGAGCTGCAAGGTTTCTGAGAGTTCTCACGCACACGGCTGAGTCAGGGCAATCACCAGCACCGGTGGACTCTCCTCCCCAGGAAGAAATCTGGATAATCCAGAAACCTTCAGCTGTAGGTCCTTGAGATTTTTCCCTTGCTCAATCTCATTGTCTTGTAAATTTGTTTATGATTTATATGCAATATCACAGGTGGCTAAGGCAATGTATGAATTAGCGTCTTGAGTGCAATGTCTTCCACCTATCTCACATGTTCCCTAGTGCAACATGTTCCCTAGTGCAGCAAAAAGCCCTTCTGAAAGCCCTGATGAAAGAAGAGGAGAGAGAAAATATCTCTTGCTTTTCCATATTTTGTCTTCTCTGTCATAACAGTTGTCGGGTCTCAGCACCTTAATACTGACTGTATTGTCAATCCCAAGAAGGATCTAGTTCTCTTTACCATGGCAGATCTCATACTCTCTAATGCAGCTGAGGAGTGGTCCAAATATGTCATCTGATCCCATGGCTATGAATGCAGTATGAGAACCTAGATAGAGAGATGGATCAGTCAGACCCACCCCCTTCTAACTCCCTGTATATGTCTTCCAGATTGTCTCCTATTTGTGTCCTTTTCCAATGCACAACCAGGAGTGAACCCTGAAGAGTCTTCAGGGGAACAGTGGAAATTAATTGAGAGAGGATCAGATTATTCTCTCATTTTTACTGGTGTAATTTGAGGATAATTCCATTGATTACAGTAACAAAATTCCCCACTTACACTGATGGAACTGGGAGCAGAATCTGGTTGTATGGGGTTTCTCAGCTCTTAGTGCAGTGAAACCTCGATTTAACGGACCTCCATTTAACGGACTTCAGATGCAACGGACAAATTTTTTCAGAAAGTCTGATGCATCCGAAATCCGTTTGTGGAGGATTCCACCGGGGTTTGAGCCGGGGGCGGGCTGCCGCCCGGCCCCCAACACCATGCAGGGTATGTGGAGGGTCCCGGGAGCCGGGACCCTGCGGGCTCTCAGCCCGCGCGCCGCAGCCGCCGCGGTTTGAGTCGGGGGCGGGCTGCCGCTTGGCCCCCAGCACCATTCACCCTCCTTGGAGGGTCCCGGGAGCTGGGACCCTGCGGGCTCTCAGCCCGCGCGCCGCAGCCGCCGCTGTTTGAGCCGGGGCGGGCTGCCGCCCGGCCCCCAGCACCGTTCACCCTCCTTGGAGGGTCCCGGGAGCCGGGACCCTGCGGGCTCTCAGCCTGTGCGCCGCAGCCGCCGCCGTTTGAGCCGGGGGCGGACTGCTGCCCAGCCCCCGGCACCATGCTTGGTTCGTGGAGGGTCCCGGGAGCCGGGACCCTGCGGGCTCTCAGCCCGCGCGCCGCCGCCGCCGTTTGAGCCAGGGGCGGGCTGCCGCCCAGCCCCCAGCACCATTCACCCTCCTTGGAGGGTCCCGGGAGCCAGGACCCTGCGGGCTCTCTGCCCGCTCGCAGCGGCCGCCGCCGTTTGAGCCAGGGGTGGGCGGGCTGACAGCTCCCGCCCGGGTCCCAGCTCCCGCCCGGGTCCCAGCACCCGGGGACCCCGGCGGGCGGGCTGCTAACTGCCGCCGGGTCCCAGCAGCCTGGACCCGGGCGGGCGGGTTGACGGTAAAACCATGATATAACGGACTAATTCGGGCGAGGGGGTGTCCGTTAAAGCCGAAAGTCCTGTTATTTAATAATTTTTAAAAATTATTAAATAACGGACTTTCGGCTTTAACGGACACCCCCTCGCCCGAATTAGTCCGTTAGTCCAGCACAGTGAAACCTCGATTTATCTTAAGGATGTGTTAGGCTTCAGAGGTCATGGAGCACATTTACTGCTGTCATTGCACTAAACACACTCATAGACCACCCTCCCCCGCAGTTCTCCATTGGCTGGTGGGGCTGGGCCTGCTCTGGCTGGCATGGGGGTTAATGGTTAAGGCAGTTAACTGGTAAAACTATGCTTACTGTTTAACCTTTTATATCCCTACTAGGACTAGCCATCATAGTTAACCTAGCTAAAATTACATTACATGGATTGATACTTCATGGCGTCAGCTGTGGTCAGCCAGATATTTGTACAATACTATCATATCATCCCATAGAAGACAATTAGGTTCATAATGGAGGTGGGTGCATCTTCCTATGAAGTGTCTGGTGAGGCCCATTGTGATGGACTCCCAGCACCCCCTTTGGAGCATAATCCAAGATTATACCATCTTGCGCTGCACAGGGAACTGTACAACATAAGCTCAGAGTTTGCCTCCCCCCTCAAGGTGGAGAGGAATATGCACCAGTCTTTGCCCCTTGAGCACTTCACTCCAACACACTGGTTTAAATAAAGCAAAAACAAGTTTATTAACTACAGAAGAGAGATTTTAAATGATTATAAGTGATTACCTAACAAATGAACAAAAACGCAAACTAAGCTACAGATACTAGAAAGATAGAATAAAATTAGCAAATTCTCATCCTGAGAAATGGTACAAGCAGGCTTTCAGGTTCTTAAGGGACAAACTTCACTTGCTTTACTTGCTTGGAATCCCCAGGTCTTTCATACCCAGTCTAGAAATCCCTTTAGCCTGCGTCCCGCACTTCCCCCAGTCCAGTCTTTATTCCTCAAGTTTTCCAGGAGTCTTCTTATGTGGGGAGTGAAGAACAACCGATGATGTCACTCCCTGCCTTATATAGCTTTATCATATGGCAAGAACCCTTTGTTTCAAAACTTGATTCCCAGACCAGTCTGTGGAAAAATATGGAGTCCGGAGACATGTGGTCTGGTCACGTGCCCTTACAGTGTTATAGCAGCCATTGCTTACAGACTATCCAAAATGCCCACGGGAAGGTTAAGCTATTCCACAGTCCATTGTCTTTGCTGATGGGTCATTAACCCAGTCTAGCTTCTTCATTGTTGTACCTGAAAGGCTGGCTGTGGGTGTTTTCCAGACTCAGCCCATTTGAAATACAAATCCCTATTTAATATTCATAACTTCAAATACAAAAATGATACATGCATACAAATAGGATAATCATATTCAGCAAATCATAACTTTTCCAATGACCCCTCATATGACCCATCTTGTACCAAATGCATCACAATTATGCCATAATTATATCATCATATTATCGCTGAAGAATATAGGGTGCAGTGTCACACCCATTGTTGAAGACCCAGGGTAGCTGTTAAATGGACCTATTGGTCTATTGTGATATGGCAGCTTCTCTGTTCTCATACATGGGATCAAGCATCATTTGCCATATCTCAGGTTCACTGAAAAAAATTCAAGGTTCCTGGTGCCTCACTGTTTCTTACAGACTTGGAGGTATTTAGCTGTTGGTGACCTCACCATGTGTGCATGAACTGCATTCTTTAGTCCTATTTAGTCTGAAATCCAGCACAAGCTCACTAAAATCAAGCATGAATACGGTCCGTTGAGAAGTGGAAGCATACCATAAACTTTTGGAAGGAGTGCAAATGAGCAAGGTACATATAAATTTGAGTGTTTTTATTAAAAAAGAAAAAGAAAAAGAAAAAAAAAGAGCTGTTAAGGTGGAGCTAGTGGTTTCCATGCCATGGTTTCCGGTGCCATGGTGTGCCTTTCAAACATAGTCGGCTTCCCTGGGTGCTGCTCGACGCGCCTGGGTGCCGTGGAGTCAGAAATGGCCGGTACCGGTATGATGGGTACCGGGGGAGCCCGTACCGCCCATACCGGCGCTGACTCCGGGTAGGCAGGAATCAGCGGCACCGGATTCTGGATTGTGATCGGTGCCGGAGGTCGCGCTACTACTGGTGCCGGTGCTACAAATTGGGTCTGCGTTTGCGCCGGTGCCGGGGCTGGTTCCGCCGTTAGGGCAATTTAAATCCCTGGCCGCCTCAAAAGTATCCGGTGTTGAGGCTCTATCCGGCTGCTCCATGAATTGTGGAGGCGGTGAGGCGGTACCGAGGGGCGCATGCGGCTCAGGCTCTGCCGGCTGCGCAGGCACTTGACGGGACTCGCCCTTGCGACCCGAAGTCTGCCGTCTGGGGGAGGGTTCACCCTGGGTTTTGCGTACCGGGGAACGACCTCTCGACTTCTTCGAAGGCACCGGTGACTGGGAGCGGTGCCTTCGGGAGCTCCCCTTCTGGGAGGATTGGTGCCGGTACTTGCCCCGGTCAGCCTTCGGTGCCGACTGGTCCTGCACCGAGGCCGGTGCGCTGCGCACGGAGGTGGACGGCGCCTCAGGCTGAAGAGCCGATTCCATGAGGATGATCTTCAGGCGTCAATCTCTCTCCTTTTTTGTTCTGGGCTTAAATGCCTTGCAAATTACGCAGCGTTCAGCTAAATGGCCCTCACCCAAACACTTGAGGCACTTGGAGTGAGGGTCACTCACGGGCATAGGCTTAGCACAGCCTTCACAAGTTTTGAAACCCGGCGCTCCAGGCATGCCCCGGTGCCGGAATTTCACTTTCTTTTATCTAATCCTAATTTATTAACTATATAAAGGTAACTACTAACTACAAGAACTAAACTACACTAACTAGAGAACAAGGGAATTACTAAATACAAGGATACCGCAATAACGAGCCGAAGCGTCGTTGTTCCAGCGACCGTCACGAACGGAAAGAAGGAACTGAGCGGGGGGAGGGTCGGCAGGGGCATATATGCATGGCCATAAGGGCGCCACTCCAGGGGTCGCCCCTGCCGACCCTACGGGTACCGCTGGGGAAATATCTTCCGGGACCGTGCATGCGCGGTGCGCGCACACTGTTGGAATGGACATGAGCAACACATCTCGAAGAACAACTGTTACGACAGGTGAGTAACTGTCTTTTTTGTGCAAATATCCAAAAGATATTGGAGACATGACAATATGCAGAAGAGACATAGCAATTTAGAACATTTCAAAAAACACAGAGGGAATGCAACATGTAAAATCTGGCATTGTGAGAAAAGTGACCCTGTAAAGATGGTTTTTCTTACTCAACAGCTCCACTCCCTTCCGATGTATCAGCGTATCATGTCTTCTGACAGAACTGGTAAGCTGGATTTCATTCTGCCTCGCGTATCCACAATAATGTCAGCTAAATTCAGATTGCAGAATCTTTATTATAGGGGATGATGTAAGAGGCAGGAAGAGCACAGCTGGAGTTTAGAACTTTGCAGTGGATGCAATTAGAACCATTGTTGTTTGGCTTTAAAACAGAGAAAATGTAACTGGGTGGCACTGAGAGAAAACAAACAAACAAACCCAACCATGTGTCTTTGTGACCCTACAGTATTTTTACTTTGCATTTATAGAGTCAGCTGGCCAGCAGAGGGTGCATAAGCTAGTTAAGTAACCCTACGCCCAGAGCTGTGCTGGAATCTCGGATGAAATTTGTAATGATGCTTTTGAAAAAGAAGGTCATCCGTGACCCCCGGAGAGGTCGCGACCCCCAGTTTGAGAACCAGTGTTCTAGAGTCACACACTTCCTTACCCCGAGGCACTGTCAGTCTAATTGTGCCTCTGTTTTATAGAGACATGCCCTATAATCAAATTGCACTCTGTTTTTCCCACTCGTTTAATAAATTACAGTACAGAACAGGAAACTAGGAGGACAATTGGTTAATTTGTCAGATTCGGTGCGATTCATTCTTCTGCATGGACCCTGCCCACAAAGAAAGTTTCCCTGGGCAAGGATGGAATGAGAACCACTGCTCTAGAATCACCATGTATAGGTCTGTGCCTCCATTAAAAAAAATAAAGAATAAAGCTCTAGGCTGGGGTAACCAGCTCAGGAGCATTGTCCGTTGCTGTAGAAAGGAACCATTACAGCTGCAGACTCATGGAAAGTGATGTCTGGTCTTAAATTACATTTTAAATAAGCTATCAGGGTCTCCATAGAAATACAGACAGGAGACTCTGGTGGGAAAGTTTAACTCCTGCATACTTTAAGTCTTTGCCATTACACACAAAAGAAGTTGCAGATTATAACTCACAATCATTTATATAATGTCTTAAAGTACACTGTGCTTTGCAAACACTAGAACAAGCCATGATTTGTGCCTCCGAGTGATTGCAGTATCAGCTCAGTAAGACAGACAAATGCAAAACAAGATATGGAGCAGCAATTTATAATCTTAGCGGATAACAATTTGTCAGCGGGGGAGGGCGAAGAGAGGTTAGTGGGGAGGAAAATGAAGCAGTTGGCTTATGACTGCCCTTGGGAATGTGCACATGCCTGGTGCACCTGTGTTATGGGGGCTCCTGGGAGGGGAGAAGGACAAGAAAGAGGGTGGGGGAGGAATGGGGAGAGTGCTTGGCAGAGCGAAGGAGGAAGATTTTTCCAAGCAGTGTGACAGAAGGCATCGAGCTGAGACTGCAGAACAGGGAGAAAATGGTTTGCTCACACTAAGGACATTTCCCCACCACTGCCGATCTCTGAGTGAAGGAGGCTGTGCACTCCAGTTAGATGACTGGCTAGTGTGGCAGGGTGCTGGCCAGGAGTGCCTGAGCCAGCCCTGCTGGCCCTTTAAGAGGGAAAAACCTCTGAAAGCCTCCCCTTGCAGGGAAGGCTAATTAGCCACCTGGGTGTAGCCCTGAGCTACAGAGGGCTTAATGGGTCCCACCTGGCAGCCTCCTCAGGGGATAAAAGCCTGCCAGGAAGGAAGCCCAGGGTGGTGGTGTGGTAGTGGAGTGTGGAGAAGAGAGAGAGAGAGAGAGAGCAGCATGTCATCAGGTCCTGCTCAGAGCAGGGCTAATCGAAAGGGTGCCGGCAGCCTGGCTACACTAGGGTTCCTCAAGTTCCTAACACTAAAGGTTCCCACTGTTTAATAAGATCTAGTAATCCTCGCGCGGCATTCCAAGCTGTGTTTTTGAGTTGCAATTACCAAGTGTGTGCAGCTGCACGTGGTATTTGAACCCATTGCATTTGCAGCTCACCCGTCTCCCGTTTCTAAACCAAGGTGTGTGGGAGGTTGAGGGGGTTGTCTGAAGTAGCGCCTTTGACCTTTTGCTGTGCTCACAAAATCCTGGAATTTGCATCAGTAGCTGGGTAAAAACGTGCCCGCATCATGGCTAGTCAACCATCTTTCCCTGACTTACGCATGCCGAAGAGTATATGCAAACCCAAACGCAGGCTGTCACTGGCCCAGGTGCCTAGCCCTACATTTTTGCTGGTTGCCCCTGTTTAGATAAGTATGACCCTTAATACTTAAAACTAAACATTTAGCTTAAAATAAAAGCAGTCCTAACGCATTCCAGGGTGCAGTGCTGTACCTGTCCTCAGAGCCATTTAAAGTTAGAGCTTTATGATGCAGCTCAGAATCAGCATTGAGATACAGGTATCAAAATACCTTAAGGCACCTTTATGCCTCCTGGACTGTAGGCACAACTTCATGTGGACTGCTCTGCTGGCTCAGGATAGCCAAAGTGCTGTGTTCTCCAGCCAGGGTATCCCAGCCGGGCCTCATGAACCAGGAACTGACACACAGGACAGCACAGAACCAAGTCATTAGCTCTAAGCCACTTGGGAAACCCCATTATGCAGAGGGCATTCTGCTACATTTATATGTCCTTTTATGCTGTTTAGAGTAGCAGAGGGGCTGCAGGAGAGAGAGAGAATCAGGGCAAATTTTCATCTGTTAATCCAATGGAGAAGACTTAATATGGAAGAAAGATGGTTTTGTGATTACAGCACCCAGCTAGGAATCGGGGATCCAGGTTCTAGTCTAGGCTCTACCATCAAATCTGTGTGGCCTGGGGCGAATCATGTAACCCTTCAGTGTATGTCTACACAGCATTTTGGTGTAAACCTTCCAGCCCAGATTGATAGACGGGGCTAGAGGGGCTCGTGCTAGTGCTCTAAAAACAGCAGGGTAGCTTAGAGAGAAGATGGGCTTCAGAGTCGGAGCGGAAACTTCAAAGCGCGGTTAACATAGCTGTTTTAGGGGTTCTAACGTGAGCCGCACAAACCTGAGTCTCTTGATCTGGATAGAGAGCCTCTTTCCTGCTTGCTCCAAAATGCTGTGTAGACGTACCCTCAGTGTCTCCGTATGTCCCTCTGTAAAATGGGGATAGATAATGGGCCTTTCCTACTATAGACAGATACAGGTGAAGCTTAATATTTGTAAAGCGATTTCAGACCCTTGAAGGTACTACAGAAAGGGATCTTTAATTACTTTTTTATTTATTTTTATTTTATTACTTATATTTAGCATTATAATCTTAATATCTGAGTTAGGTAAGTAAGACTTGCACACCTAAAATGGTTTCAGCTAAAGATATATAGTGAGGTCTGAGAAGTCTTGGGGATGTAAAAGGAAATAAGCTACCAGATTCCATTCTGTTATATATGATTTAATATTGTTTATATTACATATCTATACAATCCTCATATAATTGTGAGATATTAGATTATATAACTATATGTATATGTACATATAAAAGGAGCCTAATATTGTTTTAACAATAGAAAAAATATAGTAATAAACTAGGAATAGAGATGGGAGCACGGGGAGGAGGCTACTTGTCCCATGTCTGCCTGTTGCAGGGTTCTTCTGCCCTCTTCTGAAGTATCAGGCACTGATCATGGTCAGAGACAGCATACTAGACTAGGTAAACCTTGGCTCTGATTCAATCTGGAAATTCATATGTTCCTATAATAGCAAGTATTGCAGCTTTTCAGCAGTTTCCTCCTCTGCAGGTGAATCAAAAGTACTGGTTTAATTTTTGTTAAATACTGGGTTTTCCCAGTACAGTTTGTAACTGCCTAGAAGAGCTTTTTCCCGTGACCTATGACCTCCGAAAAGGTGGAGTAGAGCCAGAGGCGCGGCTCTCTTTGAGTGAGCACCACATTCTTGTAGTTGGTGCTTGATTGATTTTTCTATTCCTAGTAATCCAGCATTCTTTCCTGTCACAGCTAAAAACTGAGCTAAATCAGGCCAAGGCAGTTGTGTAGCTGTAGGTCTTTGTGCTGCAATGCCAGGAATAGTGACTTGAGCCTCTGTTTCCTAGGCCCATGGGCATGTCCCAGTGTTGACATGCAGCTAGATCTCCATGCTTGATCTTCTGCAGCACCATTTCCCTCAGTTCACCGAACAGTGGCCTTGGAGTTAGTCAGAATGGTAGATGCCCTATAACCTGAATTGCATAGAAGCTAGATTTGACAAACCTGTGGAGAATGTACTTTAGGGACAGTCCTACATTGGGTGGAGGAATGGACCAGATGTGACACTTAACAAGTGTTTTCCATCTCCAGATTCTACAATACTTCACCCTCTTGTGTAATGGAGGGGACACTAATGACAATCATGTAGTGAAGGAAGGGAGAGCTTGTGTATGAGGGGCAAAGGAAAATCTAAAATGACCTGCTTGAATCTAGAAGCTGTAATCTGAGCTCTCACATGATTTTTTTTAGATTCTTGGTTATATTTTGTCCAGCATACCACTCGCAATCTGAGGTTCTGAATCTCTGCTCTTTGTGAGCCTTTTCTCCTTTGTAAAGTATTGTGTAAATGTTGCTAGGAAACTCCCTGCACCAGAGCTTATAAAAAGGTCAGATCCTTAGGTGCAGTGGAGCAGCAGTCACGGTATAGGTGGCTTCCTGCCACCGGTCTTTACCTCCCCAGATCTGATCGGGGGGGGAGGGGGGGAGGCTGTGGGAGCTGGGTTGGCCCCTGAAGCAAGATTACAGCATCCCCAGGACAGCTATAACTTGCACCAGCACTAAGCTCTAGGACCTATCCTGCCAAAACACAGCATGCTTTGGTTGTGCCCCTCATTGTGGGGAAGTGATCATGAGCAGATGGCATGCAGCTGGTTTCATTGGCTTTAGACCACCAGGGGATTCTCTGGTACAAGGAGGAACGAGCCCCTGTTGGCTCTTTAAGGCAGCTTTCTGACCCCATTGTTCTACTTGAATAGTGCAGAGGGGCAGAGTGAGGCCAAGTCTGGCCTGATGTCTGCGTTTTAAGGAGCGTATTTAATAGCTTTCGAATTTTAGAAATAGGGGAGGGGAGCGGGGCTGTGAGAGAGCATCATACTCTTCCCTCCCCCATTATAAATATCTTTTAGTGATAAGAAAAGGGAATAACACACATTTTTCTAAGCCAAACAAATGTCTCAACCATGGGTGTTAGACAAAGTCTTAAATTGGATGAGATTCCTTAAGCTACCTGTCTATCTCCAGCTTGGATGGAATGCTTGTTACTGTGTCACCAAACCATAACCATTGTCTGCAATAGTGTGTGTAAAGAACACAAGTCCAGGGTCTGCCTTTGGAAGAGGCAGGAGTTAGGAGGTTGTGGTGCTCTCAAGATCAGTATTTACATAAGGACAGCAATAAAGTGCAGAAGCTTCTGTCATTTGTCTCCCAGATTGGTTTGCGGTTCTGTCTTGATCACTGGAAATGTTTGCTAATGAAGATGGCATTGGCTGATGCTTAGCTGGTTAATACCTAATTGAGGGAAGAGAGTAGGTGGAGAGTTTTCAGATTCATGGGGAAATCTGCTATATTTTAAAAAGGGCGTTTATTACTTAAGCTTCGCTGAAACTTCTCAAGAGCTCCAGTCAAACAGCAGCCGTCTGGTGAGTGGAGCTTTGTTTTGTATCCAGTCTTCTGTGGAACGTGTTATAGGATCAAAATAGCAATTAGAGATAGAAAAGACCTAGTGACCTAGGTCATTGAGTCTGTTGTCCTACCAGTCCCTGGAAGGTGACATCTCAGATACTAACTGGCTTCAATACTTGCTCTTAGCCAAAAAAAGGATCTGCTCATTTTCATATCATCTCTTGCAACTATAGTCCTGGGAGTCTTATCATTTTTTCTTATGTTGAAACTGGCCTTAAAAAAGTGTGTGTGAAATCCCTTGCCCCTTTGGATTATGTTATAAATGTTTCTTTCATCTTTGATCACAGCAGACAGACATCAGCTCACAAGGTGTCATGTACCAGCTACTGAATATAGACCTGTTAAAAGTAGAAAACAGAGGCATAATAAGAGCCAATACCCACATCTTCCATTACATTCCTTCTTTATGTTAATTACACCTCTCCACGTGTAATCAAGCTATTTTAATTAGTTCATGCATATGCTTTGCTAGCTGATCAGAAGTCCAGGAGCATAAGGTATCCAGCCCAAGACACCCAGAGGCACACAATGAGATAATCAACAATAATTCTTTACGAGAGTGGAAGTTAAGGAGTCCTCCTCTCAGGTCTCAGAATAGATTTCTTGTTGAAAACTAACTAGTTGGCTAGGTGATATTGAAATAGCACAACTCCTTGCCATTACCTGATCAGAGTTGTTAACCTTGCTGGAGTTAATATATTCAAGCACTTGTGGCTTCCAGCAGACTCTCTGCTATGACTAGGATTTCTCTATCTCTGCAGTCTTGCTAGGAGCTTCTAATAACAGCAGAAATGTCCTTATTATGCCTCTAAGTCTTGTGCTAATGGATTTCCCAAAGGATACAGGTGGTCCAGTCATTCATAAAATAGCTTGATTACATATGGAGAGGTGTAATTAACATAAAGAAGGAATATAATGGAAGATGTGGGTATTGGCTCTTATTATGCCTCTGAACAGCTGATGTATTGGATTTTGTTAACAAGCAAGGAGAAAAGAACAAATTGTTGCAGGTGTGAACTAAGTGAGAGTACTATGCAAAGACTGTTGTTTGGAGTTTACTGTAACAGCTTGGATGCTTTTCAAGTAAGCAGGTGGGAAGACTGAAATGAGAATTTTACTCTGTTGCCAGCACCCAGGGTTTTTGGAAGGGCCAGAGAAAAAGCATCGTGGGGGTGGAGCTCACAGTCTTGCAAGATACGGGATGCATCATTTCATAAAAAACAGAACAAAGCTAATTTGTTTCACACATTTGTAGCTGATCCATCTGTTTATGTATAGTTGATTGACTGCCATTGTATATAGCTCCTTTAGCAAAACTGCAAAGTGCCTTTGCAAAATTACAGACTATCTCTAGAGCAATGGTTCCCAAACTTTAACAACCTGTGAACCCCTTTCAGTAAAATGTCAATCTTGCGAACCCCCTCCTAAAAATGAATATTTCCAGGGATTTTCTCCTTTACTGGAGTATAAATTATAAAAGCAGTGATGTTGGAAATATAAAATTTGGGGGTTTTTTTACATGCTTATTACACACTATTTATTATTATTTATCTTTACAGAATTTTTATTACATTATGAAAACGGCAACACTCTTCCAAGATCTCACTTTCGTAGCTTGTATCGCTTTGAATAAGCCTGTTATAAGACAAGGCTCCTATGTTTCATCAAGGAGTATCAGATGTGAAACAGCAGGAAGGGATTTAGGAAGCCAACTCAGAGTTCCTCCTACACAAGCAGCAGACCAGGCAAACAACGCACATTACAACAAAGCTTAAATTTGTTCTTCATAATCATTTTTAAAAACGGTACTAACTGCCTATTTAATTTTAAAAACAGCAAAATATATCAACTTCCCTTTCATTTCTTATGAGGAGTCGTGAAGTTTAAATCTCCTCAGTGTGATAGAGATGCTTGCTTTGATCTGCTTAGCTCTTGGAAGTCCAGAGGCTCCAGGCTGCTGCCCCATGCCGCCTGGGATCCCTAGGGATAGCTCTGTCCGCCGTTAGGGAATTTTTTCCCAAGAACCCCCTGTAACATTTTGCAAACCACCAGCGGTTCACAAACCCCAATTTGGGAACCACTGATCTAGATGGTCTGCTTCAGTTCACTGTCACTGGATATGCTGTTGCCAGTGTAGCTGCCGTCTGTTAGCGGCTGTAGACAGCATCAGTCACTCCAAAGCACAAGCAGACCTGCTGGCATGAGGAATGGGTTGTACTTGTAATTATCATCCATGAATATTGGGCTAGATGCTGACCTAGCTTAGTGGGTCTGTATCTCATCTGGGCTTGACTTCCCACATCATTAGTGATGATCACTGTTTCAGGACGTGATCATTTGAGTTTCATTGGGGATTAGATGCTACCAAGACATTTGGGGAGGCCCATTGGTCCAGTAAATGCATCATTCTTCCCTCACTGTGAACCTACACGATAGTCTAAAGAACACCTAGTACACTGGTGATAGGGACTTTGTCTGTGCGGCATGACTCACATCCATCAAACCTGTCTCCCTGAACAAACATGCTCCTGAGAGCTAACCTCATTTGTTTTTCTGCATAGACTGAGGCTGAATAATGATGAATTCTGCCTTCTGGACTGTTAGGAATCTTTGTTGAGTCATCAAAGCACTCATGATATTTTCCCGTCCTTAGACAAGATCTGGAAGGAAAAAGGTTTCCAAGATTGTACTTTTCAAAACACACAGAAAAGAATGATGTGTGCTTGTAAGCGGAGTCCAGACTAGTTTAAGAGCTCAGCCGCTTGCCCAGCCAGGGGAGATGTGGAGGCTGGAAACACGGCCTGGATGATGAGAGGCTGTAACACTCAGCCTGATCTTTAGTCTCTGCATATTCATCCTATCACTGTCCAGAGATGGGCAAATGTGTCCGAATGTTTCGGTTTCTGTAGCCAGGATAGTCACAACTAGCTTGTGAACTGGAACCCAGTGTGCGGCCATAGACACACATTATAACCGACAATTCCTCATATGTACGTTTGCACTCTTGTTTTTGTGTGTGCGTGAGTACTGCATGTATGGTATGCAAAGGCTGCTGAGTTGGAAGGAGACGTGCGCAGGGAGCTAGGGGGTGTTTGAACCATCTCCAGCTCTTCCTTATTCTGGGAGGGGACAAGTAGATTTTAGGTTCCCACCTCATAATTAGTGGCATCAAGGAATGTGTTCATGTAACAAGGTCATTGCTAATGAGCAGTTGTACAGTTTAGGTGTCATCTGATTTTCTCTCCTGGTTAGGAAGAACAAGCAGAAAGCTCTGCAATGGCGGGGAGGGAACTGGGCTATCTGCAGCCTTTCCATTCTTAGTGATGTCTGTACGTGAATAGTGAATCTTAACCGAGTAAGTCTAGGCTCTCTTTGGTTTGAGTAGCAACACAGGTACTCAACACAAACAATGTTAGACTTTCTGCCCTTCCCCGGTTGTATGCAAAGGCCTGTGTGCATACCTTTGTGGCTTTGTTAATAAGTTTAAATATTCTTCCTCTTTGCGGCCCAGTCTCTCCCTCTCTCTCTCTGTCTCCTTCAGTTAGATTTCATCTGATGGTCTTCAGAGAACAAGTGGATTATTCTTGGATGCCATCCTCATCTTAGAAATCATAAACCTGCCTGCTCCCCTAGCCTCCCTCTCTTGGACTTGACCCTATCTGAAATGTTTAGGGGACATCAAAGCAGGCAGCACATGTTCCAGGGGTCTGTTGCCTAGAAAGGGCACAAGTGTCCTGTCCTCACGCTTTGAGCTACATGCTGCTGCTGCTTTCTGCAGAACTGCATTTGCTTTTTACTACAAACGCAACCTTTCTCTGACCTAGCATCTGCCAGAAACCTCGTGCCTTTAAAAGGGAATATTTGAGAAAAAGTTGGTCTGGAATAAATCACAGAACAACCTTACCACATGAATAATATGGATAGAAAAAAAAAAAGACCACAGAGCTAGTAGAACAGAGCTAATAATTCTGTGGGTGACATTTCAAAACCTCTTGCAATTTGAAGCTCCAACTACATAAAAATGAAGAGCTTTTTCCCCTCTTCCTGTTAAAAAACTGTTTCTGCTTTATCCTTATTAACGGTTCCTTAATAGGGATCTTTTCCCATAGCCGGCTCTTTTTAAAGTTTAAGAATGAGTTGACATCTAGGTGGGTGACACATTTCATGCTTTATCCCATTCCTGCAGAATATCCCCCGCTGCCTGATCTTAACTTAAGGGGAGAGTACCTGCCAGAGAATCCTCAGGAAAGCAACAAGACATTTTCAGAGAATCAGCTAAGAACACAAGAATTCTGCCTTTCTTCCTGGCTGCTCCAGGCAGTTGGAAATTGCCTTTACTTCCCAACAGAATTGGAGCAGCCTGTGATCAAACATTTTGTCCTCAAGCTGGATCCTTCCACTGAAAACATTAGACCCGAGTTTTAGGAACTGACCATTTAGATGCATGCATGCAAGCCCCTAAGCGTGGGTATCTGCCCCTTGTCCTGTGCCTCTAAGGATGTTTGAAAAAACTAATTTGAGTGTGAGGAGAGAGTGAGGGATAGTCTTAACAGGAGTAACAAGGATGGCCAATGGTTAGGGTACTGGCGTTGAACGTGGGAGACCTGGTTCAGTTCCCTGCTTTGTCATGGACTTCCTTTGTGACCTTGGGGAAGTCACTTAGAGTAGGTCTTCACTACCCACCGGATCGGTGGGTAGCGATCGCTCTCTTAGCGATCGATTTCTCGTGTCTCATTAAGATGTGAGAAATCGATCGCCTGAAGCGCCCCCGTCGACTCTGTAACTCCAGCTTGTCACAAGCCGCAAGCTGGAGTCGATGGGGGAGCGTACCCCCGCCGCCATGAGGACGGCAGGTAAGTCAGCTGAAGATACGCCGACTTCAACTATGTTTCCACTGCTTGCATCCGACGAAGTGGGTATTAGCCCATGAAAGCTTATGCTTCAAAACTTTATAGTTAGTCTTTAAGGTGCCACAGGACTTTGTTACCTCTGCTATTCCAGACTAACACGGCTACCTCTCTGATTCGTAGCTAAAGTTGTGTATCTTCAGTCGATCCCTCCCCCAGTGAAGACCACCCCTTAGCCTCTCTGAGCCTGTTTTCCATCTGCAAAACGATGATAATGTTTCCCTACCTCACAGTGGTATTTAGAAGATAATTACATTAAAGACTTAAAAGCCCTTTGAGATCTATGTGTGTGTATGAGTGTAAAAAAACAGGCATTTATTATTAATTTATTAGCTGCACAATACCATGTAGGGAAGGAAATCTCTCTCCTGCTACCAGTTCTCTTTGTGAGATCTCACCAAGCTGACCACAAAGGTGGGAAAGGCAGATATTGTACATCCTGCTCAGATCTTTCAGACAAGGAAAGTTCTCCTGGTGAGCAGTTTTTACCGCAGTCAACATTGGCTAAAATTAATGGGTCAATTTTGCTCTGTTATACTGGTGTAAATCTTGAATGAACCCAATGGGCCTGATTATTTGTGGCCCTATATCTTGTTCTGCCACTTACAGTAGTGTGAAGTGGATTTAACCTGCTATAATTTTGGTTTGGTGTAAATGACTACATGAGGCAATGGAAAATCAGACCCAGTGACTTCAATGGAGTTGCCCTAGATTTACAGCAGGGTAAATGAGATCAGAACTAGGCCTGTTTTCTTTAGCTTGAAAATACTGATGTTATTGCTTGTTTTATAGCACCCAAAATTGTACTAGGTGCCTCACAATACACAGAGGGATGGCATGGTTTCTGTCCTGAAAAGCTTACTGTGCCATCTTAATACAGACATGACATAACCAATGAATACAAGAAAAAGAGAGGAGACCGTAAAAGGAGGACATAGGTTGCAACAGCAAGAGGGTGTCGTTGGTTAGGGCCAGATTTTGCCATACTTATTTACACAGAATACCTTTTTCTGTAAGAAACCCTATTTCAATGGAGCGATTCGCAGAATGAATTGCCCCTTGACCTGCAGAACTGAATTAAGCCCTTAGGGAGTAATGCACACACCTGTCTGGGCCTTTAGGCTGGGTGGTTATTCTATTCTGTTTCTGGTGGTTTTGATTTTCGTATAGTAATTAAGCAGCTAATGTAACGCAGGGAAATTCTTTGACTAAAAACTGTTAAGGCTGCATGGACGAGAAAATGAAGCGTCTTAAGGGAACCCTTCATGAACATTGGCTCCTCATTAGTATAATTAACTCTGCTCTGAGTGAATTAAAATTAGGGCTGGTTGAAAATTCTCTGTGGAGATTTTCAGCAGCAAACTGGGTTTTTGATCAACTGCTTTCTGTGGAGAATTTCTCAAGTCTTTTTTGTCAAAGTGAAAACTTTTTGGCCAAAATCTGAAAACTCAAGTTTTCAGACAAAAACTTTGATTTTTGTTTTAAGACAAGTCAGATTTTTTTCACAGAAAATTTCAGTACGTGATCACCCCCCATTTTCACTGACATTTTCAGGGTGGAGGGGGCAATGTCTTACAACCATGTGTGGTTGGAAAAGAAAGGGAGAGCAAAGGAAGAGGGGAAGAGGCGGGAGGTGAGTTGTATACCAGTGGTTGAAAGAATGGAGTTAGCAGAGGTAATGGTCCCTCTCTGCTTCACTGTTTTTAACTAATTACTTACAGGTCAAATCCCAAGGACTTGATTCAGTTTTTACTTAATTTTTAGTCAGGCAAAACTCCCCTTTGACTTCAGTGCACGGACACCTCCAAGAGGTCTGCCTGAATAAGGAAGCAGAGACTGTATAAATTGAGGGCTTGATTTTGCAGCCCTTATTCTACTGAGTAGCACTGACTCATGGATCAGCCTCATTGAAATCCATGGGACTGACTGTTCATGTAAACGGGAATCAAGGTTGCAGAATCTCTAGACCCTGGAACTGGGCCACCGGGATTTAGTCCTAAATGGTTAGAAACCCTTTGGATGTTTTTCAGGCTGCTAGCTATTGAAAGTTGTGGAGCTTGGTTTTGATACCCTGCGAGCCTATAAATAACATACAGGATTTTGTTCTTGTGAATGAGAGATTGTTCTTGTAAATCTCATTCAGGTAGTGCAGTGTTGGAAGCCCCAAAAGCACCACCAATATATTCCAGGGGGTTCAGATGATGTGTTAGGATAACTCCAGAAGAAAAGCAAGCCCCTTTTCTTGTGTATTCCTGCCCTGCTGCAGACAATCTGTAAACTAGTATATCTTCTCTACTGCTAGAAGCAACCTTTGGTTTGCAGAGTTTAGGCTTTGGAATTACTTATATATGTTTGAGTAAATGAAGTGCACACATCTCAGCATGCATTGTAATGCAACCCAAGTTTGGTACCGTCAAGGGTGTGTTACTAAGACAAGGTGGGTGAGATAATATTTTTTTATTGGATCATCTTCTGTTGGAGAGAGAGAAGCTTCCAAACTTACACATATCTCTTCTTCAGGTTGTTACCATCTGACAGCTGTTTGGTGATTTGTATGCAAGTAGTACGGTTGGTATCACTCCATTCACCAATGGACTGCTGTCCACATCACAAAACCCAACCCTACAGTTGCCCTTGACTGGTGCAGTAACTTTGCTAACAGTCTTGGCAGAGATTCCAGTGATGCAATAGACCGTGGATGTTGAACTAGCCTCTTGCCCTTAGAGGTGCTCCTTCCAAATAAGGTGTGGGGCAGTGCTGGGAAAGCCAACGCTGTGCCTGTTCTGAAAATAACATTATAGAGGACGTCAGTCTCCAGAGATGTCCGTTTGGCATCTTTCACCAGCAAGAAACGTGTGCGTGCACTAAATAAAAATCATGTAAAAAACAAAAAACTCTGCACACAGTGGAGAGGTCCTGAACAGAAGGGCACATTTGATACAAGAGGGTGTTTGACAGGCTTTAGTGCGGCAGAGGCCACTGTGTAATAAGATGATAGTATGTTACTGAGTCATTTTTAAAAAGAGAGGGCTAACAAAATGCATCTTCAGCCCCCAACACTGCTGCAGATATTGTCATTACGACTCATCGGCTGTAGATATGTTATCTAGCTGCTAAAGGGGGACAAGTGCATGTTTATGTGAAATTAAACAAGTGCAATTGTATTCCTTCTTTTGGGAATCTGTGGCTGAGTTTTTGAACGTGGGGCAGACTGAAAGTCTGGGGAGCTTATGGATCCTGCCTGAGCCACTGATACACTGTGGGAACTTAGGGAAGTCACCTGGGCTGTAGTCTCCCTGAATGGAAACTTAAGTAAAGAGTAGGGATTTCTATGTGGTGATGGGGAAAGAGGAGCAAGGGCAAGAGTTTGAAGTGTTGGGGTTTCTTCTGATGACCTGCACTCTTCCCTCCATTGACCATTCTCTCAGTTCAGCACACCAGGCTGCCCTATCGGTAAGAACTCTTCTGAGTGTGTCTCTGCAGTGCTGAAGCCAGTGAGTGGTTTAAAATTTGAATTGTGTACCTGTCTCAGAGATTGATGAATAGCCCGTTATTCAGGTTGGTGCACATTCTTAGTAACAGCAACTTAATCCTTTATAGCACCCTAACTTGCTGGGTCATTCTCCGAAGCCATTTTCCCAGCAGGGGTCAAATGAAAAATGAGTGTCTCATGCAGAGTTACTGACCAGTGAAGATGGTTTAAAAAAAATAATGAGTCTCTTGTTTAGATTTTAACAAGAGACAAGCACGGCCACATACCTGACTTACTTTGCTGGGCAAGGAGGAGTTTACAAGGAAATTCAGTGACCCGTTGTGTCACTGGAGGTGCCTGGAAACCTGCATCCATTGACCAGGGCTGCTTAGATAGCAGATGAAGTGTCAGCAGAGTAATGAAGCAGTCACAGTCGTCTTCAATACTTAGCTTAGCCCAGGGATTCTCAAACTATTGTGAACCGCGACCCCTTTTTAGTTTCTCCCTCGGCGTGGCAGACCCTTGTATGTCCGCCGAAAAGCCGCCAAATAAATTAACTCCTTATTCGGGAGCGCTCGGCATGTCCACCGAAAATAGCCGCCGGATGTGGAAGCAATCGCGGTGGTGGCTTTTTGGCGGCACAAGCAGCTCGCGACCCCTCGGGAGGTGGCTGGCGACCCCCCGAGGGGTCACGACCCACGGTTTGAGAACCAGACAGTTGGCCATAGCAATCATTCGCCGTTTGGTCCATTCCCGTGCAACCGCAAAACCTTGAGGGCCTGAAAGTTCAACATTGGAACAGACTTGATGAGCCCATGTAATAGGGGGTCTGCCTCAATGAAAAGGAGAGATTGCATCTGAGCTAAAGTTTTCTAGGTAAACTTATATACGCACCCGTATGAGGAGTCCTTAGTGACTCTCTGTGGTGGAAGGACATAGGATGGAAGAGGGTTTGGGGCAGGTCTCTTCCATGTTCCCATGAAAGCTTCCTCCATGAAAGGCTTGTGTCCATCCATCTTCTGCGGTTAATAATAAACCTCTTAGTTCTTGACCTTATGAATTTTCCTCTGGGCTGATGTGTGGGGTTTTTACTTCTCATGCTTTTGTGTGAAGTTCTCTTATTAAAACAGTAGATCCTTAGAGCATAACTAATCTCCATTAACACTTGTTTGGATGAACAGTATGTCCTGACCACTTGTGGTCATTCAAGATTCCATGGTGCTTTTTGCAAGGGAAGGAGTGTTAGTCTTGGTTTCCCACCAAACCCCAATTCAAATAATTACATTCTGCCTGCCTAAAATTTCCTTTAATGTTGAATTTCACATGCTATTTTCTTCCCCTTCCTGTCGTAACCTATGTAGATTTCACATCCAGCGTTATCACCATATACTGTTAACCAGCTGCCATGTTCCACCCCAGAGATGGCTGTATTTCAGTAGTTTATAATATGCCATAGAATGAAAAGTTTTTACTGAAATGTAAGTCTGATTTCAAGAGAGCTGTTTTACTATAGAATGCCACACACACTCCTGTGGGTTTCTGGTACCAAAGGCCCAGCACAAGGGATATACATCAGGCAACTTTTGGACGTCTGGGAGACTGGCCTGATCTGGAGGCTGTTTTAACTTAAGGTAGGTTGCCACAGCTGCTGATGCATCCAAGAAAAGCCAGGGTGGATAGCCTTCTGGCCATTCCCCTACCTAGCACACATCTGCGCTGGGGAATGCTATATGGGGGCATTCCCTAGAGGCTGGTTAAGCTGACCTTGTGGCCCCTTTACTTAGACTGTAACCTTTTGGGGGCAAGGACTGTTTGTGTTTGTACAGCTCCTACCTGTAGTACTATGGGGCCCTGTGCATGATGGGCCCCCAGGCGCTAGTGCAAAACAAATAATAATGTAATAAGGATTGAGCTGCTGTAAGGGAATTGCAGCAGTGCCCTGGAATCAGGTTCTGTTTTAAGCCTGTTTTCTAGAGATGTGGGAGGGGTGGAAAGGTTTAATTTCTTTGATGCCAGCTTCTATTGTTCGAAGGAACATTTGCTAGGAAGCCAAGATGCAGGGAAAAGGAAATATGAAGGCAGAGCAGCCAAGCCCTTTGCAGGAATCCACTCACTCCTTGAAGGTTATGGCCTGTCATCTTTGTGATTTACTTGAAATGATTGGTGTTTCTTTTGTTCTCCTTTTGTGGTGGCTGCTCTGATAAGCCCTGTGGGATGCTTTCCTTGCAGAGATCTGGAACAATTACAGCTAAAGAAATAAGGAAGATAAACAAATGTCCCGTTTTCATTAATCAGCATATTCGTCTTGTTACAGACAGCAGTTCAGGACTCTGCCTAAGTGATGGGCTCTTTTTAAATGGCTACAAATGCAAAGTTACTGTTTGTTATTGAACTGAATAATAAGGGAGTTAGTACACTGGGTTCGTGGTCTGGCCTGTTGCCTCTGGAGCCCTGACTTTCAATTCTAATGCAGATCACAAGTGAGAATGAGTTGGATGGTCTCATCCAAGGCTCCACTTGATGCTTAGCCTCAACTCAGAGGCACCCCAATATTCTGCACAATCCTGAGTGTTTCCCAGGCCTAGAATAGCAGTGGGAGCTGCAATTCAGGGGGGCGGTGCAGTTCCAGAGCTGTGCATAGCCTGAAATAGGAGGGTGCTGTAGGATGAGGTTTTGTACATGCAGAGATGATGTCCATGGAACATGGCAATTACATTTACCCACTTGCTTTTTAAATGATCTTCAGATTAGAAACAGGAGTAGTTCTATTCTAAGTGCACTAGGGAACTTTTGGTGAATGGAAGCAGGGTCCACAGAAACACTTAGGTTTGTCTACACTGCAAAGAAAAACCCACAGCACCGAGTCTCAGACCTGGATCAGTTAAGCCAGTCTTGTGGGACTCGCACTGCAGGGCTAAAAATAGCAGTGTAGATGTTTGGGCTCAGGCTGGAATGTGAGCTCACAGACCCTCCTGCCTTGCTGGGTTTCAGAGCCGGGTTCCAACCTTATCCTAAACATCTACACTGGTAGTTTTAGCCCCACAAGACAGAGGCAGCTGACCTTGGCTCTGAGACTTGGTGTAGCAGGTTTTTCTTTGCAGTGTAGACATATCCTTAGTGCATGGTAGGCTAAGGCAGGGTAGATTTGCATCCTTATTTGCCTCAAACTTAGGCTATGTGTACACTAGTGCTTTTGTCGATAAAACTTTTGTCGGTCGGGGGTGTGAAAAAACATCCTCTCTCCCCAAACAACATAAGTTTCACCGACAAAAGCCCCATGTGGATGCTACTGCCATGTGTTGGGGGTGGTTTAATTATGCTGGCGGGAATGTTCTCTCCTGTTGGCATAGAATGGCTACATGGGAGACCTTACAGCTATGCCGCTGTAAGGTAGGTAGTGTAGACATGGCCTAAGTGTTTCTAGGAAAGTAGGTTCTGTTTTAAGTGCGCGTCCGCTAACATATTTTAACTAACATGTCTTAAACTCTGTTTTATATGGGGTTTAACACCTTTCAGAAATGTGTTACTGGTTCTGATTGAGCATGGGTGTTCCTAATAAGTGCCAGTTTTCATTTACAAATTAAACATAATAGTCATGAGGGGAATGAAAGTTAAGATATTCTGAGGTACTGGAGGATGCCTTAGGCCTGGTCTACACCTAAATATTAGATGGGCCTAGCTGCATTGCTCAGGGCTATGAAAAATTTTACATCCTGTGCAACCTAATTCCTGCTTTAAACACATCTAGGCTGATGGAAGAATTCTTCTGTTGCGCTAGGTTCTGCTTCTTGGAAAGGTGGACTAAATACAGTAGCAGAAAATCCCCTTCTGTTGCTTCAGTAAGTGTCTACATTACAGCGCAACAGCTGCTGTAGCACTTGTAGTGTACCCATAGAAACAAACACATTCTGATCTGGGTGGGTGGGGTTCCCCAGATCCATTTAGTTTTTAATAACCTGCCTTATGACCAGCCAAAGTGTAGTAATTATTCTGAAATAAAAGTGACTTTTATTCTGAATTAGAGCATTCACACAGGGAGTTATTCTAATAGCTATTGTGGAATAACTTATTCTGGAATAGTCATGCAGTCTATTTCCCCGTGTATAGAAAGATCATAGGTCCTGCCCCAACCCCTATTCAAGTCAATGGAAGACTTTTTCACTGCTTTTAGTGGGTTTTGAATCAAGCCCTTAATTTTCTGTGCTTCAGTTTCTTCAGCTGTAAAACAGCAGTTATAATACTCACCTATCTCCCAGTGATGTGGTGAGGCTTAATCCATGTTTATAAAGTGCTTTGAGATCCTTGGATGAAAAATACTATAGAAATTAAAAGGATTTACTCCCTAAAATGCACAGCTTTGAGAGCTTTCTCTTGCCGTCCTACAGAAATTTAGAGGTTTTAGGGAAGTACATATTTTGTAGTAATTTAAAAAAATGAGTGGGCTGCAGACAGATACAAGGTTACACACCAGTAATGTAACAGTTGTGGTATTACTTGTTGTGGTCAGTTGTTTGCTTGGATTGTTTTCGTAATCACAGAGAGTCAGAGGCATCGGTATTTGTTGTCCCTAGGCTTTGTGGCCTTGGTTGGGATGCAGGGGAGACCATACATAGATAATACTTAAGCCTGCCAAGAGTGCAAGCGACTGGACTAGATGACCTCCTGCAGTCCCTTCCAGTCCTATCATTATGATTATCTGTATTTCACATTACAAAGACACTGTAGGTAAAGAGCTTGAACCATTGTAGTTTGTCGGGGGGGGGGGGGGGGAGAGGAGGGTATATTTTGGATAGCAGACTTAACACTGGTTAAGTCTGTCTGAACTTCATGTGATTTCCTATTTTAGACCTGGCTATGACTAGTGGTTCCATTCTGTGTTGGCTGCTGCAGCATAACCACAACCCTCTGAATCTGAGAGTTCATGCCAGAGCCAGATTGCTGGTGTGATCAACTCCCTCTTCTCTGCTACCCTGTGACATCTCTAAGTGCCAAGCTAGCAGTGCAATGGCTGAACGCACACACTGGTTATTCTGTTACCCCAGAATCCTTCCCAGACTCTCCCAATGCAGATGTGCAGGACACCCCAATAGAAGGCTAACACTGTGTGTGCAGTGAGGAGAAGCTATCTAGCCGCATTGTTAATAAAAGGCCGGATGAAAGACTGAAAGACCTGCTAGTCGCCAGGAGGAATTTTCCCTAGGATATTAGAATTTATACACTGTGGTGCGCGTGGGTGCCTGTCTGTGTAATTTCCTTTAGCATTGTCAGTTAAAATGGCAGGTGATGGATGGAGCAGCGGGAGCCAGGAGTGCTGTTAAAGCCTCAGGCTTAGCCCTTGCCAGGTGGTGGTGGGCAGATGCCTCACACATAAATAGTCTTCTTTAGCATGTGGACACCTCAGGAGCAGTGTGCCTCCTGCTATCTGGGCAGTGGGGACTGTGACTGAGGGCAGCACAGATGTGCTTGGAGAGGACTGGGAGCACTTCGATCCCTTTTCTCTTCAGCCTGCCAGATAAGAGGCCACATCTTAATTCAGAGGTGAATTCTGAAAGACATCCTAGCGGGCCTCCCTTCCACCAGCGTGCTCTAGGAGGGTTCCCACTAGGGATGTGTCTCCATGACTCATTCAGTCCTTATTGTCTCTGCTGAGGTATATGACCACTGTAAATTGTAACATGGGCACCTAGTCATTAGGACCTAGCTCAAAAGCACCTACTAACATCCTATAGGTTACGTTGAGCAGCATTTCAAGGGTGTTTAAGTCACTGCTATCCCAGGGTAGATTTTAATAGGTATCCTGGAGGTGAAAGGTTCTGTAATCCTTTAGCAATCCCCTGAGCCAGCCAATCTAGCAGATTTGACCTTCTTAATATGCTGCCGCTAAACCTCAGTGTGTCTCTGAATATACCGGTAGTGTATAGCAATTGTAATACTTGACCTGAGTGGTGGTATTTACATATAGCACGTCTCTAATCATGCTAAGTGTTCCCACTGCATCTACTTTAAATACTCCCTTTTGAAATGCAATTGAAACCACCTAATTCTCCATGTCTCCTCTGCCTGCAAAGCCAATGCAATCACATTCACCTCTACACTGCTTAGCTGTATGAGTTACCATGAGCTCCTACTAGCTCATGTTGTTAAAGCTGCCACACACTTCTTGAGGGGAGGGAGTGGAGGAGGAGATCGATTGCAGTGAATTTGGCACATAGTTGGGGAAGGGCCTCACTGTCATAGTAGATTTACTTTCATTTTTGACTGCTTGTCATTCCAGTGCCTCCCTGTCCCCTATACCTACCAGCCCATGGGGCTGCCAACGAACAATCGGAGATGGGACATCAGGGCAGGGCAGTTTCACCCGTTCAAATATTACCCAATAAACAGACTCCCTCATCTGTCCTGTATTGTTGGGACACTACAAAGAACAACAGTCTTAGCTGGGTTCACCTGTGTAGGGAATGTGCATCCCCGGTGCTCGGAGTGAGTAGGTGTATCACGGTGGAGATTCTGTGGCGAGGGAGTCACCATCTAGTTCCAGAAGTGGCTTGGAGTGGACCTGGCTAATGGAGACTGCATGGGAAAGGCACTTGATCAGTGTCCCCAGTGGGTCGCAGGTATCTTGCCCTGCCCTGAATTCCCCAACCTGGGTTACATTCACTCAGTTTAGGGACTGAATTGAGCCTTATCAATTAAATTCTGACCTTATTGAAGTTAGTGGCAAAGATCCCATGTACTTCAGTAGGGCCAAGATTTCCCCTTATAGGTTTTAAAACCATTCCTCTTCTGGGTAATCCTCCGCCTTTAAAATCTGAAAAATTGTCAAAATCAAGTCAAGGTTTTCAAAACTAACTAGGGATCCTGGGTGCTTCCATTTTTAGGAGGTCAACTTGAGAATCCTTTAAAGGGGCCTGAGTTTCAGAAAGTGCTGAGCATCCATCTTCTGAAAATCAGCCCCTTTTAAAAACATGTCAAGTGTCAAAAATATGAGGCATCCAGAGTCACAAGTCACTGGAAAATCTTGGCCTCTAACTTAGCTCTTACCATTTATGCTATTTGTTTACAGTTTGCGGTTCATAGGGCTTGGACAGTGTAATTAAACTGCTCAGTTTCTGGTCCATTTCATGTCTCGTTCTCCTGCACTAGCACAATGATCCTGCGGATGGGTTCACAGCATTGAAAGTGACGAGTTAAATTCCGAACCAAAAGGCTGTACTCATTGAAATTACAAAATAAAGAACAAAATGTCCCATTATGTTTTGCAACAGCCCCTCCTTTTAAAAAAATTCTTTAAAGCCAGACCTAATTTGGTGGTGTATATTTGACACAGTTTATTTCAGCCAGTTCTCATTTCTGAACATACTTTTGCAGTTGGTGTTTTCTGCAGTTTTCTAAACATTTCAACGTCCTAATAATATGTGGCACCTGTATCAATACTTTTCAGCTGTACAAATTGTTTCTCAAAGCAGGATATGGATCACTGTCCCCATTTTACAGAAGAATAGGGAGACAGATGGTTTTCTTAGCTATTGTCTACACTGGGAAAATTTTCCAGAGTGAGCACCGATTGATCTCCCTGAATGGGTGCAAGTGACCCCTGCAATGAACGGATTATTAACTGGGCAACAATCAATAGAAATTACCCTTGTAGGGGTAGGACCCCAGCTGGTATGAGCTTAATTGATTGAGTATCCATGTAGATGTAGCCTGCTATAGGCAGAATGCAATCTTTGCAAATAGTCCTCTCAGTGCTATCCTACAATGCACCAACTACTGCATAAATGGCCTGGCTGATTACTGTTCTCCTGTGCCTGGATGTAGACAGGTATAGATGAAATCAGAATCTGGCCCAAAGGGACTTGCCCATGGTCAAAAAGTGAGTAAGTGGCAGAATCAGAAGGCATCTCCAGAACTGCCTGTTCAAAAGGTAGGTAAATTAATGATGAGGAAGGTGACTGAGTTCAGTAAATGCAATTACCAGCATTCCCTCCCCACCCATTCACCACCCATCTAACCTTCCTTATTATTCTGACTTTCATGTTTTCTACACAGACTCTGTGCTTGTGACTTGGGAAGTATTGCCTATTACAGAAGCCCAGGGGAGGTATCTAGTTTTCCCAGGTTTTTGGAGCTGGTTTTGTTCCTCCATATTGTACCTGGCCCATGTTGCTGCCGACAACACCTGACAGGAGGGTTACCTGTGATAGCAGAGTGGCAGTCATTTACCACTTGGTTGATTTAGGAGCCCCTATTGACTCAAGCAGAACAAAAGGTTGTGTCACCAAGGGATACTGGCAAAGGGCTGCAATGTGCCATGGATTTTAACTTGTACCCCACTGAGTCCAGTGAAGAATATGACCCAGGGTATTTCCTGGGTAGCTGGAAGCATATCTCCTAGCCCAAGAGCTACTGCACGAAAAATAGCAGTGTGACCACCCATAGTGGTACATGCAGCGGCTCAGTGCGCCCCCAGGAGGTTGGACTGCTACCCTGTGCTGCCACTCTGGCTATGCTGCTATTTTTAGTGCGCTAGCTCAGTGAGAGCTAGCATGAGTCTGTCTGCCTGCTCTGGAAGGCATGTGCTCAGCTGCAGTGTAGACACACCTACAGTACATATCTCTGTGGGTAAGAGAGCTGCATTGTGGACTGGAAAGGACATTTTGACCAACATAAGCAATTGGACAGCTATTGGACAGGGGCTCTTTAAGACCGTCTTCCACAGATGCAAGGCTGTTATCTCCATCCTTAAGTTGTTGAGTCTTGGAGGAATGGGGGTGGGGGTGGTTTTGTTTTTTTACATATCCTGTGTTTAACAGCTGAGATAGCAGGTTAGGCCCAATCTCCCTGGGGAAGATTTTAATATTAGCTGCTAAAACAAACCCAACACAATAGGTTTATAAAGAATTGCTGATGCTTTATGGAAAACGCACAGTATTAATGTAGAGATAATTCCGCCAGATGTTAATTGTTTTGTCACCCCTTCCCCTTTGTTCTGTTAATACGATCATTGGCAAGAAAACAGGATCTTTTTTAATTAGGAATGTTTTCTTATTGCTCTCTACCTGCTGCTTTCTTACCTAAAGTCATAACCCCCTGCCTCTGATGCAGAAAGGTCTCCATGGCAACTACCCGGGCTACCCCAAAGAGAGCATTAGGACTTCAGGTGAAGCCTACAGCCCAAATAGTTACACAAGTGTAACCTCATTCACCTCAGTTGAAGCACTCCTGATTTTCACTGGTGTAACTGTGAGAGCAGAATCAGGATATGGGGTTCTCCCATCAGCACTGGGAATCCACGTCCCCAAGAGGCAGTAATGAGGTCAATGCAAGGAGTCTTCTGATGACCTACTGTCTAAACTGGGGGTTAGTCTGCGTAGCTAGATCTCTTAGCAGTGTGGGTTTTTCACGCTCCGGAGAGACATAGCTACACTGATGTACATTCACAGTGTAGGCCAGCTAGGGTGACCGGATGTCCAGATTTTATTGGGGCAGTCCTGATATTTGGGCCTTTTTTAAATAGGGGCTCCCATTACCCCTCACTCCCGTCCCAATTTTTCAACACTTGTTGTCTGGTCATCCTAAGGCCACCCCTGAGAGCCCGATTTGTCCCTGTTCTATTACAGGTGCCAGCAAAAGGACAGAGGGGAGGCCGACTGAATTGACCTCATTAAAAAGCTGCCAGGGGCCGGTTTGACCCCCAGTGCATACTAGGGCTCCACCTTCACCCTAGCCTGGAACACACACAAGTACCCCCTCCTATTGAGGTACGGGGGAGGAGCTGCTTCTGCGCCTAGCAGGGGATCCAGCTGTACTGGGAGGCATTCCTGGGACTGGACAGGCTTGGACCTGCCCAATGGCCCCTTTGCCCCACACTTGCAACCACAACGGTCAACACGGAATGGGGCCCTGAGAGTTGTACAAGGGTTTGTAAAGAGTGGAGGCCCTGCCCTGATGCTGTCCTCCCTCCCATGTAAATCCAGGATCGCTCCAAGTCTGCAGCCAACCCCTTTTAAAAACAGCATGAAGATGAACCAGGTCCAGCACTTGCACAATGTCTTTAAATAGAATGGGCCATGCTCATCTCTGGAATAGCTATACTAAAGCCAGCAGGATTAACTTGGTCCAATAATAGCCATGTTTCGCAGAAGGCATTATTATTACTATTATTTATCTGTATTGGGATAGTACCTAGGAGCTACTGACCGGGACCCCTTTGTACTAGGCACCTTATAAGCACAGAACAAAAAGACAACCCCTGCCCCAAAGAGCTCACATAAGCAATTCTTTAAAGCAGCAAACTTGTTTATTTCTCATTCGGCACAAATTTTGGATAAATGCCTGTGAATTTCTGTGCAAACCGTTCTGGAAAAGGCTGAACCGTGCAGCCTCTTGCAGAAATAATTTGAGTTAGAGCACGGTAGCTGTTTTTTTAACTGCAAGGAAAGCTGCAACTACATAGGGTACGTGCTTAAAAAGAAAAAGCATCCTTCATATGCAACACACACAGAGAGAGATATCTCTTTCTCTCTCTCTTTCTCTCTCTCTTTCTCTCTCTCTCAAATATTGAGCTATGAGATAGAATTCGTCCCACCAAACGCCCACTGAGCACATTTTTAAAATCTGGTTTCTCAGCCTTCCAGTAAAGTACAAGTAAAATCTAACGCTGTTCTGCTTGCTTTCTGGAACTGGGCCCTATTTCATGAAATTAAAAGGGGAAGGGAAAAAAAATCCAAGGCAGAGATGCTATTCGCAACAATGGGAACAGTATTTGCGACAGCTTCTACAGCATTCCTGCAACATGATGTCTTTCCTTGAAGGCTCTCAGCTAAGGATTGATTGTCTGAGCAGAGAATTGCACAATTCAGAAATGTTTAAGCCACACTTTCCTGGATTGTTTGCTAAGAGGATGAATAAATGGTCGTGTGTGTGTGTATATATATAAATAAAAATCTATAAATCATGCCTTATGCTATGTGCCCTGAGAAGAACAGTGCATACTGGATCTTTATCACTTGAATTTGTCTGGTCTGTAGTAAGAGTGGTAGCATGCCATACATAATGTTAGGGCTGGGTGTTGAAACGCTGGAAGGACAATCTCTGGAAGAAATAATTTAACGTTTAGACTTAGTGCTATGACTGTACATGGTGCATTACAAAGAGAATACACACAATCCATGTCCTGAGGAGTTGAAAGCCTAAAGACCTGATTCTAGAAATCCTTACTCACCTGAGTCCCACACTAAAGCCCTTTGGACTCTTTAGGTAAGAGCTACTCACACAAGTAATGGCTGGAAGGATCAGGCCCTAGGCTAGCTATAATGTGACAGAGTCAGATGCCATTAGCTCAGAGCATGGCAGGGAGGTTTGCATTAGGGTGATCAGGTGTCCAGTTTTCAACAGGAATATCAGGTTGGAAGGGGATCCTGGCAGCTCTGGTCAGCACGGTTAACTGGGCTGATCAAAGTCCAGTCGGTGGTGTTGCGGATCTAAGGCAGGCTAATCCCTACCTGTCCTGGTACCGTGCTGCGCCCTAGAAGTAGCATGCAGCCCCCTCCCACGGTCTGAATACTCACTGCCCCACCCCTAGCCTGGAGCCCTTTCCTGCATTCCAAATCCCTCATCCCCAGAGCCTGCAACCCCAGCTGGAGCCCCCACCTCCTCCTGCACCCTAATTCCCTGCCCCAGCCCAGTGAAAGTGAGTGAGGGTTGGGGAGAGCGAGCCACTGAGGGAGGAGGAATGTAGGGAGCAGGGGTGGGGCCCCAAGGAAGGGGTGGGGCTAGGGTGTTTTGGTTTTGTGCGACTAGAAAGTTGGTAATCTTAGTTTGCATACAATGAAGGATTGCTCGTTTGGGCAGGATGTGTATTGTGTTGGCTCCATTTTGGAGCTGGCTCGTTCGCAGGATGCCAATGTAACGTTTGCAGTTTTGACGTACTGAAATTTTCAATACACGTCTGGAGTAGTGCATCCAGTGTTGGGTCCTCTACTAGAGAAAGGTTGTGGACAAATTGGAGAGAGTCCAGCAGGGGGCAACAAAAACGATTAGGGGACTGTGGCACATGACTTACAAGGAGAGGTTGAGAGAACTGGGCTTATTTAGTCTGCAGCAGAGAAGGGGGCGGGGGGAGGTTTGATAGCAGCCTTCACCTACCTGAAGGGGGTTCCAAAGAGGAAGGAGCTGTTCTCAGTGGTGGCAGATGACAGAACAGGGAGTAATGGTCTCAAGTTGCAGTGGGGGAGGTTAGGAAAAACTTTTTCACTAGGAGGGTGAAGTACTGCAATGGGTTACCCAGGAAGGTGCTGGAATCTCCATTCTTAGCGGTCTCTAAGGCCCGGCTTGACAAAGCCCTGGCTGGGATGATTTAGTTGGGGTTGGTCCTGCTTTGAGCAGGGGGTTGGACTAGGTGGCCTCCTGAGGTCTCTTCCAACCCTGATCTTTTATGATTCTATGAAAACACTACCACTCATTTGTCCCTTCCGCCATCTTCAGAAAGTAATTGCTCCTAGCCGTGCAAAGCAGTATGTTCAGCCCAGCACTCCTGAGCTACACAGGTAGGTCAGATGAAAGTCATTACAAAGCCCTAATGGCACAACGGAGGTGTCTGTGCACAGAAAGACTCCACTGTCCATACTTGCTATCTTTCCCCGGTGATTAAAGAAACCACAGGTTGGTTCGCTCTCTCCTGGGCTCAAATCAGAGGAAGGGGGTGAAAACCTGACAACTCCTCTGAGAGGGGAATCTCTCTCTGTTGGAGACCGGAGGGGTTTCCTCTGGCTCTCCCCTATGGGAGGTCCACTGCAAAAGAGTTAATGCAGCCTCATGGGGCATTCTCCATGGCCTCAGTGGGAGATAACCCTCAGAAGGCCTTCTCCAGTGGACAAAGAAGGCTGCTGTAGAAAACACTGACACTACCACCACCTTCCACCCAGGAGAGAGAAATCCCTGCGTGGAATTATGTCTGTGTGCAGATATTGGGGTGTGACAGTGCTGTTCCTGGTGGGATCCAACTGTGAGAGTCAGATCAGGACAGATTGCTTCCAAAGGGGCAATTACAGCCCAAGGCTGGGGTTTTTCCACGCTAATGTGACCTAAACCAGCCAAACAGAAAAAACCCTGGTTTCGCCCCACTGGCTAACCACAAGTCACACAAGCAATCCCCTTAGACACTCCAGATTCCCGATATCACCACCAGCAGCCACCTATCCTGGGATCAATGGTTATGAAAACCAATACCCCCAAATAAAGAAAACAGGTCTTCCCAATTCCAAAGAATCAGGCCCCAGACCCAGGTCAATATACCAATCAGATCTTCCCACAAATCACGCTGTTGCCAATCCTTTAGAATCTAAAATCTAAAGGTTTATTATACAAGGAAAAAGGTATAAGTTAGGGTTAGGAAAGGTTAAAAGAAATCAATTACATGCAGTGATGGCAAGTCTCTTGGTTCAGGCTTACAGCAAAGGTAGAATAAATGCAGGTTTAAATCAGTCTTTAGAAAGCATCCCATTTAGGGATGGGTCAGCACCTTAGTCCAGAGTTCACCTGTGTAGCAAAGTCCATTCAGAGCTGGAAGCAAGGCAGGCTGCAGGCTGAAGGTAGAAGACAAAATGGAGGACGTTCTTCCAGGCTTTATAGACTTCCTCCTGTGGGCGAAGACCCTCCTCCTTATGCAGAGTCCGGTTGCAAACTGGAGGTCCATAGCCACATGGTCTAATCACCAGACTCTCAACGGTTCAGTTTTTGCCCAGGCATGTCCCATTCCTGGGGAGGCTCCTCGGGTGTGGACAGAGTTAATTGTGCAGTTGATGGCCCTTTAATGGGCCATCAGGCAGGCCATTCAAGTTAACACCAGCTTGTCTGAGGTTTCACCCAGAAGCCAAGCATAAGTTTGAAGTACAGGCACCCTATATTCAATATTCATCACTTCAGTTCTAAAAAGATACACACATACAATGGCACATTCATAATCCGCCCTCCATAACCTGGTCATAGACACCTGCTATGACCCCTTCACATAATATTTGGTACCCCAATGATCTATATGGTACCAAATTATTTTGGTACCGTGACATGGGGTTGGGGGCTTGTATTTGGGGTGCCCTGCAACTTGGTTGGTCCATCTTGCTTCAATCCGGGATTATACCTGGTATGGTAAGTAAAGCTCAAAACCTACCCCTGTTCTTGCACAGATTCTTATTCTTTTCAAAATCCCGGTGGGTTGCTCTGAGAATCCACAGCAAGCATCATGATTAATCCGTTCTCCACTGCCAGCTAACGGTGAAGTAGAGACCTAGGCCTTGAGCTCTCAGTTCCTGTCCTAATCAGTTGCATGTGGGGAAAGAGGGGGCGAAGACTTCGTAGGTACAATAGAAACGCGTGTGTCTGAGGCGGCCTATGAAATCATGGTAACCACGAGAACTGCAGTCAAGTGGTTTGAGATATTTATTCAAAGCCCTTGAGATGCGTGGTGCAGCTCTGAGTCATCGCTCTCCCAGTTTGTGTTTGATGCATTTAATGGAGAACACAAGGTTGTAAGAACAAAGAATTTGGTTTTTAAATTAAGCTCACCTGTAAGTCCTGGCAGCCCCTGCATGGATTTTTCCTCCACGGATTTCTTGCTTACGAACGTTTTGCGTTCACAGATTGCCAGTCTTCAGTGGAGAGACACGACAGGCTCAGCAGCCAGTGAGCGTGTAAGCTTTCTATGCTCCTGACCTAGACAGACCACTTCTAGGGACTAGCTCTTGGCCCCTCCAGTCCATGGCGCTCTGCTTAGACTAGCAAGAATGACAATTGGTGCCAAGTGTGAAGTGGACGCGTCCGCTGAACGCTCTGCATGTAAATCTAAGAGCCCTCAGATGGGAACCACCTCTGACCACAGTTGACGATGGATGGATTTGAACTTGTGATCTCGCGTTTCAAGGCTCTGTATCCCCATACCTCTTCCATCCCATTCAGCCTCCCCACTGGCTATTTTTATTTTTAATATTTAATGGACTGAGCAGATAGGGGCATTGCCATTCCCATGCGATGCGCACCTTAGCTCTACCCAGGGAAGCCGTTGAGGCAGGGACCATGCCTTTCTGTGTCACATGGACAAGCCATGCTCCCCATCAGCTCCTCAAGTCTGTCTACACAGCTCCCTCCTCCCCCCTCTCCCCCCCCCAAAAAAAGACCAGTGGCGGCAAGTCTCAGAGCCTAGGTCAACTGACTCTGGCTTGTGGGGCTTGCACTGCCTAGCTAAAAATAGTCCTGTGGATGTTCGGGCCTGAGCTCTGCAACTCGGCAGGGTGGAAGGATCTCAGAGCCCAGGTTACACTCCGGCGTCTACACTGCCATGGTTAGTGCTGCAGCACAAGTACGAGCCAGTGGAGCTAGGCTCTGAGAATCGCTGCTGTGGGTCTTTTTTTGCTACGTACTCGGTCCCTAAGATATAAAGTATTATTAGTTAGTGTATTTTAAATGCCCCTTGTAAACACCATCCCTGGCACAGAAACAAATAACAGTTGAGAGATCTCAAAGCATAGGAAGTCTTGTGATGTTTGAACATCTTTCTGGTTCCCTTTTTCCCCCCCCCGCAAGAGCTCTCTGAGGCCACCTCTGACAGCCTGTTTAACTACATTCTACAGGAGTAGCCTCCCTCTCCTTGCTGGTGTTTGGGGGAAAAGCCCATTTGTAGTCAGTCCCTGGGTTGACCAATTATCCATCCCAGCTGTGTTCCAATTACAGCAGATTTCTCTTGGCAGGCAGTCATCGCTTTTCAAGGGACTAGAAGAAACCCTCGTGCCAGCAAATATAGAACCTGGTTTTTAATGTCCTCTGCCCTCGTTTCACCCTCTGTGGGGATTTCTTATGCTACCAGAATTCCTCCCTTGGAGTTTGCATCCCATGAACCCATCTTCCTTGTATGCACAGACAGAGGCTGCCATATTCTAACACTGGTATGTTGATTGCTTTTAGACACACAGAGCCAAGCTTCATGGATTCAGTAAGAATGCAGCTAACCAAAGGACAGGTGGTACCTTTTGAAAAGAGTGTCAGGTCTTATCACTGGCTGAGGGCCCTTTTACCAAATATGGGTCTGTTCATATTTAACAAAAATACAGGGAGTTGGGTGGTTTAGGGGATTGACAATGGGATTTACAGGTGTTCAACTATGCTGCTTTGAATCCACCCCAGACAATTATGACTAAAAACTGTTCCAGTCTGATGGCAGTTCAGTTGTCCTATGGAAACTGAATCTGGCACTTTTAGTCCCCTTTGTATCAAAATTAATCAGAAATGACCCACAAGGATCATACTCCCTTGCCTTCCCCTCTCATTGCCTGCCACTCCCAATATTCCTGACCATTATCCATTACTTTGAATTACTGTGTCTGGTGTGTGACCCATGCAAGATCTGTGTTCTGAGAATTTTCATTAGCCTATTGCATGGAAGATGACTGTGATCAGTCAGACGAAGGAACAGTGTCTCTCTTTCCTTCACTTTTTAAAATAATTTTCACTTATGTAACATCTTTCATTCAAGGCTATCAAAGCCCTTTTACAATCATTAACTAAAGATGCCTTACAACCTCCTGTGAGATGTATTGTCGCTATTTTGCAGAGGAGGAAAATGAGTCAGAGAGCGGTTAAGTGACTTTCCACGGTTACATAACAAGGTAATGGCTGAGACCCCAGAAGACCTGACTTTCTAGCTCCCTGCCTCAGCCATTGGACCACAGTACCAAAAGTCTGGATGTACAGGATATAATTTATAATCCATACATGTGTGCCAAGAATTATCCAAATCATATTGTATTGTCACATAAAATGATGACTCATTTGATCACGCAGCCTACAACTGATTCCTTTGTGTTAGAATTACATAGGCAACGTTTGGTTTAAAAAGAAAAGGGAGGACATGTTATGTATCTAGTGAGTGCAGAGCTACATATGCTTTCTTTTAAATCCTTTCTTAGGCTGATGCTAAAAAGTGCTTGCAGATTTATGTGTTGATAGTGGTGCTGATAGATGATGTTGATAGATGATGGTCACTTCCCATTAACAACAATGGGACTTACCCATGCCTATTTTCAAATGGTGTTGAAAATTCTTCTCCCCAACCCCTCCAGCAAAGGGTATTTGCCTGTCATTTATAAATAAAAATCTTAGGCTAATGATGGATCAACCTGTTGCCTTTGGAAATGTGGGTTCAAATTCTGGGTTAGGTCATTGTGAGCACCTCTCTCTTTTGCATCTAAAATGTCTAGGTAGGAGGGGAGAGAAGAACACAAGGCAATGCATTTCCATTTGCTCTCATTGAGGCAGGTACTGATCCTTCTAAAGAAGTTCAAATGTATTACAAAATCAGACTTGAAATCAAATACAGTTGACCCTTTCCCTTAAAACGATGCTTTCATTGTCTCTCTCCCCTGCCACCTTTGCTCAGCTAGCTCCACCCTCTTCTCTGCCTTTCCACATAGCCTCACAAATGTTGGTGCAAGCACCTTCTCCTCTGCGCCTAATCTCTCCCTCTGCATTTATTTAACATCTATCTCTGTAAATGTATTATTTCACCCTGCAAGTCCTTTTGGGATGAGGCTAGTAAGAGTGGCACTGTATTCAGTTAAATGTATTGTTAAGCTGTATTGTTTTTCTATCTCCTTGTCCCTTTTCATGTGAACCTCTTCATCTATAAGGCCAAACTTTGCCCACCTGAGGGTTTTGCAGGCAACGTGCCAGGAGGCCCAGAGTCTCCCCATGTTGCAGCTAGCCACGTGGCGAATAGGCTGCTGAATTGTTGCTAATGCATGAGCAATGCGTAGATCTGTGAATCCACTTTTTTTGTAGTAAATTTTATAAAATCCAAATAAAATCTGAAGGCTGAGTTAAGATGCGCGGTCAGTATGAATTATATACCAGATTTCAGGGTTATAGTAGTAGTATGTTTGTAGTATGTTTTTTAATCCTTTTTAAAAATGTGGCGAATAAGAAAAATTCAAAACCACAAGTGTGGCTAGCATCGAATTTCTATTGGACACTGCTGCCATATTGTATCAAATCGAGCATGTTGCAGTTGCCCTCGTTTGAAATCTAGGGGTGTGGCCTGCACAAATGGGCATTATTTCTTCATCAAAAGAGAATCACTCTGCTCAAATCAGAGCATTGCTGTCAGGGATCTCTCATCACCGCGGGCTGCACTTCCATATTCAGATGAGGGTGGCTTAGGGCTGCGTGTCAGAGCTTTGCAGACACTCCTGCATCCTGCCCTGACCACCCAGAAGACGGAGGTGCACTCTCAGGGACGTGAGATAAACAAAAAAGGCCCACCATCGCCAAATCTCCTGCAGGCCATAGGGATTCCAGGCAGGAAACAGATTCAATTGCTTAGCAGTCAAGGCCAGTGCAAGAAGTTCTTTGGATGGTATGTTTTCCTACTGTTGCATTGGGAGCTCCTGCTTCCCTTGATTTTTTAATTTTTTTAAGTTTCTTATCATGACCTGTAAGTGTCCTGAGATAGCACTTAGGAGCAGGGGCGGAAGGCAACTGTTTTCAGCATTTGGAATGTGTGCGTGGCAGGGTAGCTCTATGCAGTGACTGAGGCCATGATGTACACAAATCCCTCCTGAACAAATACATCCTAATTGTGTGCTATGGGAAATGGAGAAACAGCTTTTGCAGTTTGGTCTGCCATGACCAGCAGCTGCTATTCTCAATGCTCTCAGCCCATCAGCTCTCAGAGCCAGCGAGATTAGAAAGTTGCAAGATGAGTGAAGATGCTTTAGCTTTATCTTTCCTTTGATACTTAAATCAAATGGTTGAATCTCTTCTCTAATGACCCTCCCTCTGCTAAGATAGAATCAGTCCTTTTAGTCAGTTTATGGGGGAAGAAAGCACCCAGGTACCAGTAAGAGCATAATCTACATTTGTAAACATATCTGTCATCAACCAGACTGCTGCAGAAAAAAGTCTTTCTCTCTCTGCGTGTTTACAGTATAAGAGGAATGAGTTCTATTATAGTGTATTCTGACTTCAGTATATTTGTTCCCGGAGATGAAGTATGTCCCTACTGCCTCATATCTCAGAGAATATTATTCCACCATTTTTATGCCTTTTCAGACAGTGTGGTGCCCAAGTTAGCATCTCCGTTCCTGAATGCCTGATAGAACTGTGGAAGTCAACACTAGATTGATTTATGTTTATAGAGCATCTTTCATGCACAGAAGCTGAAGATGCTTCTCAGATTGCCACTCTTAAGCTCTTGGCAGGAAAGGAAGCTTTAAAGCTTGGCAGGACAGAGTTTCAATCAGAGGGATTGATGCTTCTACCTGCAATCCAAATGTAGAGTGATGGGGAGACCAAGGCTGGAGTGAGTGAGTGGAACGGGGAAAGCAAGGTTAGAGAGGAGTGAGTTGGAAAGACTCCATGGACAGTTTGAAAGCCAACAGGGTGAATATTGAATCTGATTTCAAGATGGTTCGGAAGCTCCTGAGGCGAAGAGTGTGATGCACCCCTAAATCCCAGAGTGAAAGGTGCCTGCGGTGGCAACAATCTGGACTCCCTGACATTTTGAAAACAAGTGTTTAGGAGGCCAGAAAAGAGGGTGGAACAAAAAGATGTGACTAAAGTGTGAGATGGGAGATCAGCAGAATAGAAGGGAATTAATTCTGATCACGTGCAGCAGCACAAGAATAAACAGGAGGTTTTCTCCACAGCAATCAGAAAATCCGTCTACCTGCACAGTTGTTCCATTTTATAGAAAGGGAAGGTTTTCTTACATAATGATCCAAAACAGAAAGAAATGATTCCTTTCAAGCACTGCAGGTTCTGTCCCCAAAACAGAAATGGTCTACAAATTGTCAACACTTCATCTGGCTGTTCTCAAAAGAGATCAGCCTGTAATTATTTACTGCAACCTGTTAGAAATGCAAGAATGCTGAGTGATAACAATAATCCTTTACATTTATATAGCATCTTTTATCCCAGCCTCCCCCACCCACCCTGTCCCAAAGGGATTAACAGACAGCATGTGGGTCATTTGATACCATATATCAGTTTGTTGTCAATCAGTGGAGATTTAGTTGTTCCGAATAAATTATTCCCATCTCCTGAGAGATTACTTTTATATGATTGTCACCCTCTGGCTTAAAAGCCAAATACAGCCCAGGGTATCTAATAAAAATTCTTGTGTGTGCACACACTGATAATAAAACACTTTCTGAGTTGCATCCTTGCTTGTGTATGATGGACCAGCTCTTTGCACTACTCAGACCTTTTGACCCTGCTCTGCTGCTTGAGCAGCATCCACACAGCAAAATGACAGGTCTTGGCGCTGACCAGGGTCCTAGGACCAAGGTGTCCTGAGTGCTTTCTGCCCTGACTCAGACTGATTTGTGTGTGGATGGAAACAGGGCGTGGACTCAACCTGAGTCAAAGTCTGGGCTTAGTGTGCCATAAATCCAAAACTTCCGTTTCATTCTGTCCCGCTGTCAGGGTATGTGTTTGTGTGGAAAAGCTGTAGGACAGTTCTGTGTCAAGATAATCATCTGGCTAACAACAAATATTCTTGAAATGTGTTATCAATAACTCCTCCCACTGCTGAAGCTGGAAGATTTTAAAAATTCACTTGTGCTCTTAATAGTTTTTCACTACTCCGATAGTTGGTTTTCTTTTTGCATTTCTCCAAGCTTGGAAAATGAGCCTGGGCTGCTCAATTTCACTCTGTTTCCAAATTAATCCATGTCGGTTTCTGATTCTCTTGCACTTGCCCACTGTGGTTGGTTTTGAGTACTTCAGGAGAGGGGGAGAAATCCTATTCCTTGAGTATTTCTCATGCTAGTTATATCAGATTGTGTGAAGTTGTTATTTTAACAAAATATTAAATTTAAGAAACTTGATTGCATTCCCTGAGCTTGCCTCAGTGTCACCAGGATGTAGATTTCCGTTTTACTTTATACTGTTGTATTTGTTTTTAGATGGTTTGGAGCACTCTGTGGGAAGGATTGTCCCTGTCCCTGAGTAGGTGTGTAGGCGTGGGGAAGGAGAGACAAGGATCTGTCTTCCCACCTGGTGCCCCTACGGGGAAAGTGTACAGTACATGTGTTTGAAAGCACAGCAGAGGTGTTGCTACAGCCTACATGCAGTGGAAGAAACCCAGTTGCAGAATAGCCCCTTGCAATCTGAGGCTGTTAAATCCTAAAATAATTGCCTCTTCTTGCTAGGGGAGTTGTTTGCATTAGCTGAAGCCTCACCCTCGGTGCTCTCTAGTGATAAGAGGACTTTCTCTCAGTGTAGATAACATGACGACTGCATTTTTCCTCCTCCTTCCCCCTGAAGGGGAACACTGCTTCGGTGACTGTATTCGTGTCCTTTGACAATTTCTGCATATGTCTTTGCAGCTCAGGGCAACCAAGCCAGTGGTACAACATATGCTAACCTAAGACGACAGCAGATGGGTGCAGGCTCTTTTGAGAACAGCTGCTGGTGTCTCATTTGATAAGGCCGTTTGTAACAAATCTGTATCATGGCATAATACTGGGAATTAGATCTTTTTTGTCCCCTATGTTATCCTCAGCCTTACTTGACCAAGTTCTACGTGCCTTAGCATGTAGACTGTCATTTCAGCTTTTACACAATAGACAAGACTGTGCTCTCAAGTGGACCAGTGTAAATCCAGGCATTTCACTGCAGTTGCTCTAGATTTTACCTGTGTAAACGAGATAAAAATCTGACCCAATAGGTTTATCTTGCCTGGTGGTATTAGTCTAAGCTCCGCCGTCATAAGCACCACTCTTGTCTCACAAATTAGATACCTCTGGCTGTAGATTGCATAGATGTTCAAAATATGATTGTGTATGTTCTTTAGAACTACGGGTGCTGAGGGGTGCGGCAGACCCCCTGGCTTGAAGTGGTTTCCATCATGTACAGTTTGGCTCAATGGCTCTCAGCATTCCCACTGTACAAATTGTTCCAGCACCCCTAAGTTTGGCTCCTCCTTAGTGAGACATCAGTGTGCCCAGTGTTCTTTGTGCTTGCCCCCTTCATAGAGGGGACAAGAATAAGTGGTATCATCTCCCAATTGCAACCGTCTTGTGGCACCAATATGAGACATCATTCATAGTAGATTGTGCAGATCTGTGATTCTCTCTCTCTCTTCCTTACATAAGGAATGAAATGGTTAACAATTATGATATCTAAATGATCATCACCGGTGGTCTGAATTAACGCCTCAGACCTACTGTTCCAGGCTTTCTGTGGGCCCAGACATCTCTTTATAGGTTACACTTGGTTCACATTTTTGAGGTTTTTCTGCAGAACCATAAAACCCATAGACAATTTGTCTCATGGCTGCTCTAACTTTGCCAGTATATTTCAGGCAGAAAAATGTAAAAATCACAGTGATGATGTTATGAATGCTGCATTTCTAATTGACTGTGGCCTTCATTATCATAACAGCTGAGTGCTTCACAACTATTACTGAATTTATCAGAACAAAACCTCTGTGCTGCAGGGGAGTGTTGTTGTTGTCCTTGGTTCTCAAGTGGGAAAACTGAGTCACAGATTTCAGAGTGGTAGCCCTGTTAGTCTGTAACAGCGAAAACAATGAGGAGTCCTTGTGGTACCTTAGAAGACTAACACATTTATGTGGGTGCAAGCTTTTGTGGGCTAAAACCCAGATGATGAAGTGGGTTTTAGCCCACGAATGCTTATGCCCACATACATGTATTAGCCTCTAAGGTGCCCCGAGGGCTATTGTTTTTGCTGGGTCCCAGAGCAGTCAGACAGCAAATAAGTGGGAACAGAGCTCCAGTCTCCCATTTAGCTACTGGACCATGTTCCCCAAATGAAACTTTTTAAAGAAAGTTCTTAGTGGCAACTATCTGTTCGGAGAACAAAGCTTTGAATCACTAGCATGGTCTGAGCCTGGTAAAAATGAGTGATTGGATTTTGTAAAGCAGAAAGTTAGAGTATGGTCTCCTCTCTGTGTGCTGAGCCCTCTCCTTGCCAGGGAAGATTTTTTTCATAGGTTGTGGAAGTTCTTTGGGTTGCATTTCTAGCAGCAGTGGAGGATCTTGCATACACCCTCTAGGCCGGCGGTGTCCAATAGAAATTCGATGCTAGCCCTATGGCGCTACCTCCACTTCTGGGTTTGAATTTTTCTTATTAGCCATGTTATAAAAAAAAAAAGCCACATGCATTAGCCACAATGCACTAGCCTATTAGCCATATGTGGCTAGTGGCGAACGTATTGAACACCGCCGCTCTAGGCTCTCCAACGTGTGGGTCCCCCCCTTATTATAACCCAAGGGCGGGGTCCTTGTTTAGAAGAAGTAGGGCTAGGATCCCCCTCCCCCTGTGCACTCAGGAGGACAGGGCGCCGTTTGCATGGCCGGGCTCGCAAGCCCAGTGGGCGTTAGTGGGGGCAGCACAACCCCGGCCCCACAGCTCAGCCTGCCCGCTCATGAGCTGGTTCGGACGCGGAATCCGCCCGCAGCCTCCGCCCTCGGTCGCCCTGCAGCGCCCCGGAGCTTCCCCTATTGTCCTGCCCCGCAGCCCCGGCGGCGCGCCAGGGTCCTGAGCTGCCGGCTCCGCCCGACGGGGCGGGCCCTGAGCCCGGAGGCGGCCCCGCCGCGGGGAGCTCGGGGAGCTGCTGGCTGCCGCGGCTGGCTCAGTGCGGCTCGGGCTGCGGTGTGGGGCGCCTCGCGGAGCGGAGCCCGGGCACTGCAGGAGACGCTCCCAGCCCCCCGGCAAATGGCCCTTCGGAGCGCAGCGCAGCCCCCGGCCCGCAGACCGTCCGCCCCTCGCCGCGCGGAGTGATGGGCAACACGGCGCACAAGAGTCTGCCAGGTAAGGGGGCTGGGGGCCCTGCAGCCCCTGCTCCCCAGGGAGCGCGCTGGCCCCGCCCGCCCCCCCTCTGTGCCCTGGAGAGAACTAACCCCCCATCCGGGCCAGGGCCCCACACCTCGCAGAATCCCCGGGCTGGAGGTTCCCCAGCCTTCCCCTCTCCTGGGAGATGCCGGGGCTGGAGGGAGCCGCCCCGCCGCCTAGCAAGCGGCTGGTTTTGTCTGAGCAAGCGGGCAGCTTTATGCTTTATGACCCGGACTTTCCATACTGCTCTGGTGCGGTCCTGGAGTCAATAGACCGGCAGAGCTCTGCCCCTGCTGCTGCACATGCCGCTTTCTGTCCCATGCCCGCTTGTTCCTGCGATCAAGGAGACCGGGTTTTCCCCCCTGGGTTTGTGTTCTGGAGTGCCAACACGTGGGTGTATGTGGGGGAAGAACAGTCCCCCTTCTCTCTCACTGCCACAGACTAAAATCTGTCAGGAAGCAAAGGGGATGGGGTGGTGGATGTACAGTCTGAAAGAGAAAAGGAGAAATTTCTTTTTGAAAGTGGGGAGGGAGATTTGTAGTCCTCTGCAGGCCTTGGCAGTGAAGGAAGCAGCAGGAGACATTTAAAATCCAAATCCTTTTAATTTATCTTTAAATCTCACTTGTTTCAGTAGCTCAGACTAGCAACCCTTAGTCTTTGTACTTTCCAAATGGTGCGGAGTTTTGTGTGTATGTTGTAAAGAAGGGCTAGTTTTCTGTTGTCTCTGAGAGAAAGGGATTGAAACTGTGTGTTGAGGAGGTGGGGGAGAGTGTTCCTTTCCAATGGACACATTGGGCAGGATTAGATGTGTGAAGGGGGCAGATGCTGAAACTAATGGCTTTTGTTCAGTAGCCAAGCGTTGCGCTGACAGAAGAGGTGATCGCTTTAGGGACAGTTTAGGATTTGTATATTTTCCCTTCCTTTTAACCCCAGTTCCTGTGTCTTAACCAGAATAAGCTTTTTAAAACTTGAGGGTCCTCCAGAGATCCCAGAAGCAATGTGAATAAAGACAATAGATCTTTAGCAGCCGGGGTAGATTCTGAACCCTGTGAGTGCAACAAGAGAGGGTGAACTGGTACTGTTCTTGCAGCTGAAATGGAGAGATCCTGGCTTTCAATTGAAATACTTTTTGTTGTTGTTTAAAAAGGACTTTGTGTAATTGTGCACAACTTCTTCAGCTGTTCAGCAACACAAGAGGGAAACTATCTGAAAGCAGGTCTGAAATGTTTGGTGGACTGCCTTGCTTTTAAAATGCCTTTTCAGTGAATGCTGCTCTTATATAAGAGAAGCAGATATTCTTTTTCTTACAAGCTCATAATTGAGAGATTTTCTCCTCAAAGAATCAGTGGAGAATAAAAGCTGTGGGTCTTTATAGAATCAACAGTACTGAATGACTGAACCCTTGTGAATCGCTGTCATCAGCTGTTGTTTTTTTTTCTTTTCTTTGCAACCATCTTGCATTTCACCCTTTGTACTTTGGGCACCCCATAAATAAAAAGCATATCATTGAGCTTATTTAAAGAAACAGAAAGACCTACTCAATGCACATATGCCTCCCAGTAATCAGCCCAAGGTTTGAATACAGAAGATTTGCACTTGCCTTCACCCTTATATTTTCTGTGAAAAGAGAGGATGACTCACAAAAAGAGCTTTTAGGGTTGTTGTTTGTGATTAGCTATGAACCCAGCAGAAGATTTTTTAGATGAAAGCTTATATATCTTATTTTCATCTGTACTGGCATCTCTCTCCTACAGATATTACATCTATATAGAAAATGACCTTTTCTCACCCTAAAAGACCTCACTGCTGATTTATGTAATACCTGATGAATCAACGAATAAAAGAGTCAAAAGGAGTTGTTGAGATTGGAGAAAATCCATCCAATCAGTAGGCACTACAGATAGAGGTAACATCGGGGCTAATGTCCCAAACATGGAAAGAGCCACAAGCCACAGAGTGGGATACATTGTTAAAGGCTGAACTTCATGAGAGAAAAGCTTTACCTGCTGGGATATGGGATGTAGCTAGAAGCGCTTTTATACTCTATATAAGGTGAAGGGGTTATAAAAGTTACTTCTGCCTGTTCCTAGAAGGGTCTTTACTGAGCAGCCTACATGCATATAACATAATAGCTGGGAGCCGAATCTTTGGTGAAGTCAGTTGTGTTTTGTGATTGAGCAATTACTGGCGATGAAAGACTTATTTGTTATTTTTGTGTGGTTTTCTTCAGACTATAAAATTCCCCACTTTATCATTGTTCTTATTAACCTCTTTTCATGTTGTACCCTGGATTGAGGTTTTCTGCAAAATATCAGTTTGGAAATATTCTGCTTTTAAATGTTTTCCAAGCATTTAAATGTTGTACAAGGCAAAAACATTTATGAGGCTCAAATGCTGTTTGAAATTGTGCTGAAAGATTCTAAAAATGTGACATTTCTGAAATTCTCCTGCTTTTTTTAAAAAAAAAATAGTAATAGCATAATGCTCCATAAAGCATTTAAGATGAAGGAAGAACAGGTTTTTTTCCTTTTATTTATTATATATATATATATATATATATATATATATATATATATATATATATATATATATATATATATATATATGAACGAATTCTGCAAATCTTTACTTAATTAGTTGCTTCTGTGGAACTGAGACCCTGAACCTTAAAGGTTATTTAAGCTCCTAACTTCTACTGATTGGTTAAAAGGGAGTGTTTGCCATATGGGTTCATAGTTTGTAGTGTAGCAACCCCTTATCATCAAACTATCATTCTAAATAGAAGCAGGTGTTGAATTTTTTTTTTCAGAGCAGTTGCTTGAAAATTGGAAAGTCCTTTCTGCAGACTGAATTCTTGGGTGAATTCCTATTTACCAAGGCCATGACTATGTAGAATTAATTAAATCTAACCTAATATCTTTAAGCCTTTCATCTCCTTTCCTTCATGTGTCTGAAAAACTCTTCCTTTGCACCCTGAAAAAAATGGACAACACACTCTCTCATTTTAGCTCACAGAGGAATTTCTCTCCCCGTCACAGAAACTGTGGACGGTATTTGAAGGAAGAAAAAAGCCCACTCATACTAGCCCAATGCTTCTGTTAAATGTTTTGCTAAATGTAGAAGGTTAGAATGCATCTCCTTTTTTGCTTTGTTTTTTGTTTTAAATCAACATAAAAAACAGTTGAAGATGGAAAACTGATTTCCATTCTGATTAGATGTGCAGAAAATCTAGAGAGAGCTCTTGGATTTGCCTCATGGCAAAGCCAAACAATCAAACTACTTTTGGATTTACATGTAAATTTGTCCAATTTTTATTTCAAATGCTGAAAAGCAATCTGAAATCCCCCCTTCTTTTGCATTGTTCATTCATTTGTATTTATAAATTAACTTGATTGAACTTCAGTTGCTTTTTGCCACTTGAAACGTTAAACCTCCTTATCTCTTTTTATCAGGCATCTTCATTTAATGATAGAAACAAGCATCCTACTGATACTGAAGAACTTGTATCAGAAGCTTGGTTAACTTCTGCTGACCAAGCATTTTGATGGGTAACAAAGCAGATTAAGGCAACTGTCAAATTAACAGCAAGATTCCTAAGTGGAATGGTACTTAAATGAGTAATAGAGCAGGGCTAATGAAAGCCAGTTTCTATATTTGAGCTGGTTGAGGAAGCATTGGATAAAAAGAGATGAGATGTGTAAAATACATTTAACAGATTCTGGGTGGTGGAAATTGATCTTATCTAGATGACAGCTTGATGATACATGAAACACTCTATCAGCAAAATAAGCTTTCCCTTTTGTTACTGGTTTCAGCCCCCAATGATTGAAAAGAACTCCTTAGCAATCTGTTCATATTGATTCACTTTATGTACAATGTGTAAGATTTGTACACTGCACAACTACTCTGGGAATTTAAATTCTCATGCTGCACCTCCTTTCCCTGATATGTGGACCCAGACCTACCATCCCTACTCAGACTTCAGTGGGAGCATTGCCTGAATGGAGGAATACAGTATTGGATCTATGTTTGGATATGCACCCTTTGCCTCCACCCTTCTGCTGTATGTTGTTTAAAACAATATGACTGAGTGGTTAAGCAAGGGCGAAGACTTCATTGAAGTCCATCACTTTCCTTTCTTCTGCAGATGATAAACTAGTTTGCAATGTTGCAGTCAATAGGTAGAACTTTTTCTGACTTGCAAAACTGGCTGAGTGGTCAAGGGGAAGTTGTTGGAGGATTATGTCACATATCAAGGACTATTTTTGTGACACTGAAGTGGGATTCTATGTAATGTTACCCCTGGTGTTTTTGAAGCTAATTTGTTCTTTTCTGTTTTTGCTGATTGCCTAGCTTTCGCCATTGGGTTGCTTTCATCTCCCTAGTCTCTACTATTGCTCCTCTTGGCTTTCACTTTACCTCTCCTCTGCCTGATTATTTCCTCTCATCCTCCCTCCTCTCCCACTGTCTCTATTGCTCCTTCTTTGCTACCTTACCCCCACACCTCCATTTCAGCTCCTCCTTTTCACTCACTCTTACTCCCATTCACCAACATATGTCCTATAAGCTATCTCAAATTATTTCTGTAACATCCTCCTCCTTTATGCTGACACTCACTCCAGCCATTCCTCCATTCCCAGAATGCACTGCAGGTCCTCCCCAACACACTACCAATGCCCCTTTCTCCTCCTTCCCCATTACCACCAATACATTTTCTAACTGTTCCCTATTTCTAACCTCTCCACTTGCATCTTCAGCCCTAGCCCCATCCTGGCTATTAACTTCTCTTGTCTCTTTCTCAGCCTGTCACACCGTTCTGGTCATTTCTTCTCAAAATACATGTGTGTGTTGAGCTTCCACATACTCATAATATGGCTAGTAGGCAGGGGTGAAAGTTACTATAGACACTAGGCTGGGGCTGGCTCTGGCCTCCCGGAACGGGTGGAGCCTCTGACAGAAGGTGCGGGGCTGGGGGTGGGGTGGGAGGGTTTCAGAGCCGGCCCTGGCCCATCCTGTACCGGTAAGGGTCTGCAGTTGGGTCAGGGCGACCAATGCAGGGCAGGCAGCAACGTTAAAGCGCTGCCGCAGCAAAGGACCGTCCTTAAAGCGCTGCCCCTTTTGCCTCCCCTCTTGGGGGCCCTGCCAGTACAGACCAGCAGGGCCATTGACTGCAGGGAGGGAGAGAAGGGGCGGGGACATTAAAGGATCCACAAAGTGCTGCCTCACGGTGCTTTCGTTCCTCCACCCCGTCAGTGACCCTGCTGGTCGGGTCTGTATCAGCGGGAACCTCTCAGGGGAGGCAAAAGGGGCAGGGACGTTAAATGTGGGGTGAATGCGGGCCGGTATGGGTTCTTACCGATACGCTGTACTGTACCGTACCAGCCCACTTTCACCCTTGATAGTAGGGAGCTGAGGTATGATAAGGAGCAGTGAGTGTGTAGGTGCCTGAGGAGAGTGGAGAGGTCATCGGACAGGCTTGGAGAGGCTAAGAGGGGCAGTACTGAAGAGAACTGATGGGATCCTCATGACTTGGAGAAGTCCCTACATTGAATCAAGGTGTAGCAGAAGGCTGCAATGATTAGCAGGCAGAGAGAGGTCCAGCTGAGAGAAGCAGGGGAAGTCTTAGCCAGCCGCCTGCAGTGGTCAGAGAGAAGCACTGACAGCTGCTCCAGCAGGAGGGCAGGAACATAGCAGACAGAATCAGAGTAAGTGACCCACTTACAAGCCAAGAATGTACCAGTTGGGTTCCCAGTTGGTGACCCTGGCCCAAATAGGGCCATTGGTATTTAACAAAGCAACCAGACTCCCTTTTAAGAATCTGGCTTGGGTTTGTTTGCCATGCTGCTTCCCCAGCCTTCATGACAACTGCAAATAATATCAGGTATGGCTGGCATGTGTCTCTGGTAAACATGAGGGATAATGGGGCTTGTTCTAAAAGAAATGATCTTTTTCTCAGCTTCAAGGCCTCTTCTGTGTGTATTTTATATATATATATAATATATGCCCCCCACTTCATGTTCTACCCTCACAGCTAATCTTCACACCTTCATGTGTCTGGAACTCCCTTCAGATTCGTACCATGCTTTCGCTCATTCCTCTTCAAGCCCCTCCTTAACGCATCATCTCTGTGAATTCTGTCAACCAATGTATTTCAACCAAAAATCCCCACTCTGCTCTACACCTTTCCTTTGTACTGTACTGTTTTATCTAGTTATTACGATGCACTAATTTCCCTCTGAGGTGAGTGTACTTAGACCTTTCTTTAGTGATCGCTTGAGAACACATGCTCCCCCTTGATTCTTTCTGGCACATTCAGAGTTGTGTGTTTTGTGGGGAGAAAATATCCTTGCTGTAATGGAAACAAGGAGGGAAGCTAACTCATTTGCCACAGTCAAAAATCCCCTTCACCCAAGTGATGTTTCTCACCATGAGCTTCTTTCAAAAGTAAGGGTCTGCAGTTGGATCCTAACAGGTAAAAGTGGGAGGAACAAACACATCTGTTTTATGTTGCTGTCCATCTACCTCCATGTGAAATTGATAGCACTATTGAAGCCCTAGTGGATTTCCCGTAGCCTCTGGTCTTTCTCCCTTTCTGAGGTAAAAACTCAGCTTGCCGTATGATTTTTTGTGTTGATTGTTTAAATTTAATTCATTTCCTCTTTTTTTGTTTTGTCTGGTTGGTAGGGATTTATTGGGTAGAAGGAGTTGTCAATGTCCTGTCGTTCTTATCCCAACAACCACCTTATTTCTGCCTCTTTTCCTTTTTTATTGGTAAATCTGGGTTTGGGAATCGGGGTTCCTGGGTTCTCTTATTGGCTCTGATACTGACTTGCTGTGGACTTTAAGCAAGTCACTTTATCGTGCTGTCTCATTTTCGGATACAAGTATTGTTTTGTCGCCCGGGGGGGTTGTAAGAGCTAATTAACTTCTGCAGACCATGAAATCCTCCAACGAAAGAAGCCATAGAAGTGCAAAATAAGATTATCCTGTTGTGTTTTGTAGCTTTTTGCATTTGTATTACTCTGAAGGAAATCTGACATCCTGAATCAGGCTGTCGTGTGATTCGAAGCTCCAGCACAGTATGTATGATTCATATGCTGAGAACTATATATAAACAGCCTAGCACAGTACAAATCCAGAACATAATTGCATCCAACTGGTTTGGTAAATTCAGATGCTACTGTGAAAATCTGGATTGTTCAGACTATGCAACCAACTATATACACCTCCAGGAAGACAACACTTATCAAAATTGCGGGTGTGTTAAGCCACCATGCTGACCCCAGTGCCTCCTGTCTGTTCACACAACCGTACAGTACTTTTCCAAGAGTATTATTAAAGTCAGAGCACTTTTTGGTTATTCTCTGCTGCTAAATTATATATTGCATTCTTGACACATACAATTCAGTTACCTTCCAGCCTGTTTTACTGTTTGCATTCCAGAGGGGGTACAGTATTGTTTTATTAATTGGTAAAATGCTGTCTTTAGTAAACAGCACACTTTTGCATTGTGTGACAGTCGGAAAATTGCTGGAATTCAGAGGGTTTTTCATTCAGAAGGCAGATGTACCCAAATATAACCATTGTTCATTTAGACCCAGTTTTTCAAACATAGGAGCTTAAGGTCACACTCAAATGTCTGCATTTAAACACTTTGTTAAAGTGGCCTGGCTTTCAAAGATGTTGAACACACAGAGCTCCCTTTGAAAGCCAAAGGAAATTGTAGGTGTCCAACTCCTCTGAAAATTAGACCACTTATGTGGGAACATAAATATGGATTTACGTACCTAACTTTAAGCATTCAAGTTTGAAAATGTGAGCATTAAAGTTTATTTGACTTGATAAGGATAATTCACTTTGAAGCTCATGTAAGAGTTCTGGTCTCATTCCATCAAGGATCCTCCTGTGTATAATTTTCATTGGCTTTAATCAAGAGTGGAAATAAACATATTGCTCTTTGTCAGCACCAGTGGATTTAGCGTTAAGCTAGTTCTGTTTTCCAGGTACACTTTTGGGTAGGCAATGCCTGATGCACAGCTTACCTTGAAAGGAAACCTTGTGTTCCTCTTCTCTATCAGATTGTCACAGTGTCTGTCTGTGTAGGTTTGTAACTAAAATAAGCTCCCACAAGGTGGGGGTATGTGCATGTCTTAGTGATGCTCTGTTCAAAAGACAGGAAAGGAAGGAAGGAGGTTAACGTGAAGGTACTGAAATGGGTAAGGATGGAGAAGGAGAGAGTGTGAGAACACCCAAGTGAGTGCTCACTTACTGAAATGACTTAGAAAGCTGGTACGTATGGTACTGTTGTGGTCATGTTGGTCCCAGGATATTAGAGACAAAGTGGGTGAGGTGATCTCTCTTGTTGGACCAACTTCTGTTGGTGGGAGAGACAAGTTTTCAAGCTTTCACAGAGCTTTTCTTTGGACAAAATTTAGTCCAGTAAAAGATATTACCTCACCCACCTTGTTTCTCTTAGAAAGCAGATAAAAAGTGAGAGTTGTCTAGCCAAGTGTTGCATCCAGCAGAGAGGTGAGTGTGTTTATAAAGTGAGTCCTTCTCACAATTTGGAATCTTTGACTGCTTTGTATCTTTATGTTGCTGAGCTTCATGCTGCGAGGGCTCCTATTTCTCCTGCCTATCTCTCTTGGGGTGATTACAGCCAGCTATTCTTCTCCAGGACTTCCCATTACCTGCCTCTCTCTCTCCCCATTCTGCGGTGTTTGAACATGAGTAGGCAGCCTTTTAACTTGTGTCTTCCTTATTCTCCCCTTGTGAGATCTGTTGCAAGTTTGTGTGTCAGATCTCATTTGAGGTTCTTCATTTAAAGGACTCTGTCTCTATCTGTCCGATAGTCGTGTTTCTCCCCAGTGTGTGCGCCTTTGCTTTTTTGTCTCTGATGTTTTTGGCTGCTGCTTATCTCCATCTGCTAATGCTACCCATTATGGCAGCCGGACAACATCTTTCACTAGTTACTCACACCTTTCCTGCCTCCTATGAGCTCTCTGATTTGTGACAGTCATTGGGGGCTTCTTGAACTCAGGTGATAGCTCACCCAGGGAACCATTTTCCAACCCTGCTCAGTGCCACACCAGATGGCAGAAGTAAGTTTACCTATGCACTGGTGGAGATTGGAGTGGCAAGTGGTGGGGGGAAGCTGTCCTTTAAAAGGAAGCTGGCTCCAGACCCTGCTGGGTGTCTCTTCCCATCAGTAGCATGATAGCCTACTCAGCCACCAGAGCTTTGGGTTTTTTTGTTTCTTTAGCAAGTTCCTATGCCCTCCCGCCACTCTGTCAGGAGTAGGCAATTTTGTTTTGTCTTGCTGGAGCCCTCTAGGCGAGGAAGTTGTCCCTACTGTTGTAGTGTTGCCTGCTTTTTTGGCAGGATGATCCCTGACATCTAAAACAGCCTTCTGGTTTCAGAGTGGCTCCTCTGCTTGGGGTGACCTGAATCTCCCGGCCCCTGAACTTGTTGAAACAAAACAGACCACGTTTATGTGGTCCCATTGACTTCTCCAGTTCTGGACACTCATTGTCTGCCTTGGAGGAAAAGACACTTTGAGCCAAGCAGAGGTGATGCTGCTGTAAGCCCAGTACCTACTGGGATAAGACACTGGTCTGAAAGACTTCTTATTTGGTTACAAATAAGCACAATTTTCTTAACCTTGCTCCCAATTGAAGACTTTATTGGAAGAAAAGCATGAACCTCTGCACTGTGTAGGAGTGTGGAGGTGTTTGAAAGGATATTTTTGCCACAGGCTTTTTTTGTTTGCCTGCAGACCTGGGTGCCCGGCTGTCTCAGTTGCAGAGTATCGCTACTGCAACTGCCTGGTGTCTGAATTGGTGCAGAGGGACTTTGGAGGAGAAGTGAATTGTTGCTTGTTAATCTGTTTTTCCCTCTTTGGCAGCCCAGACTTCTCATTCTGCTTTGTTTTTTTGGCAGAGCTTTTTCCCCCCTGAAATTTTTTCTTACAAATTTCTTTAGGGCCAATAGGATGTTTGTAGTTCAGAAAGTCTCCAAACTGAGCAGAAGAGACCAGGTTCCCTTCCATGATAGAGCAGAAGCAATGTGATGAAAGAGCTTTGCTTTTTTCCTTTCCTCTCTGTCCGGGAGAAACCAAATCATCAGGCTAGGAATGACTTCCCCTTTGCTATTGGGATTGCCTGTGAAAATCCTTAACAGACCAACTCCTTTAACTGCATTTTAAAGTTTTTTTTTAATGTAGAGGGAAAAATCATCCATTTATTAAATGTCTGAGAGCCGCTGACTCTTCAAGGGGAAAAATGGGGAAAAGGTCTGTTTATACTTTATAGACTCTTCTGATAGTTCATTGTGTATGACGCTAATTCCCTGTTCTCTTATTTTACTTCCGATATTTGCATTAAAACAAGACCATGGCTCCAAGTGATGAATAAGCAGCCAGAACAGATGAAGAAAGATCTCATTTTCATTTCTAGTGAAAGAACTTGGAAAATACAATCTCTTGGGGAAATTCTCTGAGGATAAAAAGTTTTTTTTCACTGTGTCTCTAAATTACAGAAAGAAAAGTTGCTCAAGTTTGTTCTTTGTAATAGCACTGGAATGTCAAAACAGCTAACCCTGCCTGATAACCTTGAGATTAATGATGAAATGTCTTGTTTTGGGGCAAAAGAAGATAATTCCATCCAGGCGTATCTTTTTTGTTGTCAGATATAAACAGAATTGTGACAGCTGCTTTTCTTAGCTTGTGATCTATTTTGGTTTCATAAGGAGGTCTGTGGCTCTCATGTTAATGCACCTATAACCTACAGAGTAGTTACAAAGCTATCTCTACTCTTCTCTGGAAATGCTAAATTGAAGAACATATTTCTTAATGAGGGAAAATTACCATTTCTTGGGGGGTTTGGATTTGACTATTTTGAGTTGAACTTTTTTTTTTTTTTAAAAAAAGTAAAGTAATGAAAAGTACAGCACCTTTACTACGGGTTCCCAGCCCTGGGATCCCATAGGAAAGGATGGGTGTGAGTTCCTGCTTTGCTACCGCCCAGGTAGAGAGTGCATAAACCCCTGCTGTTAAGGTAGGGAAGAAGAAACTATCTGGAACCCAGGAGGGCTGAAAGTTGAGCCTAGGAAGAGCAGGGCCAAAGACTGTTGTGTGCCTAGTGTCCAAACCTGGCCCAGTTCCATCTGGATGGACATCAGTTAGTTGTGAGTGGATCCAGCTGCTGTGCATCTAAGAACCTGATTCCCATCCTTAGCTCTAGGTTTTAAGGTGCATCCCCAGGTTCAGTCCCTTTGTCTGAACTCTCCTTTGGGGCTGTGGGACTCCACTATTGTATTTCAGGCCCTTTGAGCCCGCCTAGTTGCTTACACATGCTTCCTCGGAGTTCCAGTCGGCTGTGGTCACTTTGGGTTCTTTGTGGACAACATGGCAGGAAGACAAGGAACACTGGCTTAGCACAGGAATTTCTTAGTCACATTCACTTTATTCTTAAAAAGCTGTGGAGAGTTGCAGATTTTGCAAAATAACTGAAGTCCTGGATGCAGCCTTTCTGGTCTGATCTCACCCTTTCTGTGAGCTGAGGTCTTATCAGTGTTTCAGATCAGGCAGATTCCCTTCTCTCTCAAGCCAGTTCTTCTTGCATGTAGGGTAGATGCCCCCCGCTCCACCAAAAAAAACCCTTCTTAAACGCAGTCTGTTCCCTTTTGCCTTGTGCCTAGGCTGCGGGAAACTCCTGCCCCTTTCTCTTGTCAGGCTTATGTGTAGAGAATTGATTGTTTCATAGGATTGAGCCAGCAGTTGAGAGACAACCAAAGTTGATGTCCCTGGGCCTAGACTGCTGTGTGGTAGAGATACATAATAGTCTTTGGTCCTTTTCTTCCCAGGTTCAACTTCCAGCCCTTTGGGTCTTCAATTAGCCCCTTCACCTCCTTAGCAGAGGTCACTGTACTCTCTGCAAGGGTGACGGGGTTTTTCAAACCCTATGTATCTTTAAGCCTATTTACCTTCGCATACTGCATGCACAAGTTCACTGTGGTTCCATGGGAGAAATCCTACAAACATTTAAATAAGTTATGCATTACAGTTGACTTATTTCCCAAAGAGGATGTCTTATTAAGATTCTAGTTGAGTTGGGACAGATCTTCATACCAGCATCTGATTTATAAGCTTTAAATATCAATTACTGTATAATTCACCCACAGTGTAGTAGGGTTCTGTTTGTACTGTCTCCCTGATCAAAGGAATAGCGTGAGCAAGACCAATGTTTTACAAGTAAGAATTTCAAACAAATATATCTTGGTTGAAGTTTATAAAAACTTAACCAAGGGATCCGCATGTGTGTGTATAAATACCCCAGTTCTGAACAGTGATCTTCGTACTGAGTCACTCCTTGGTATTTAATGTTAATGCAGGATGTGACATAGTTTGGGGAAAATATACTCCCCTCCCCCCTAAATATAGACAAAATGACTCCGGAAGAGTCTTATTCCCTTGGCCACCTGACGTATTATGCTGATTCTGGGTGATGGTTTCAAAGGGGCCAAAGTGACTTGGACACTTAGGAGTCTAAATCCCATAGACTTTAACTGAGACTTGGGTTCCAAAATCATGTAGGTGCATTTTTTAAATGCTATCCTTGGAGCTTACCTGTCCAAGGAGAGCAACTTATTCTCCATATTTGAAAAGCTTCAAGGATTCTTGGATTTGCACTTGCCCGCTCCCTTGCTTAGGAAAACTTCATTGTCAACCAGCATGCGTCCCAAGGGAACTCCCACTTCTTCGGTGGGGGAGAGATGGAGTCCTGGGATTTTCATGTCATCCTTGTTTTTGAGACATTCACACAGCACTCATGCAAATGTTGCACGTGGCCTATGAGACTGTGTCAGAGAGAGAGAAAGCGAGAGTGTGTGTGTATGTATTTCGGGGAAGCTTTCTGAAGGGGAGTAGCGTTTTCATGTTAAATCCTGTTTTTCAAGGATTTTAATACTCAAGCCCTACGTGTAACAATAGTAGTGATTCATGCCCCCAAGAATGGACCTAAAATACAGCAATTTTCCTGTCCTCCTTTCACCTTAGAGAACTCTGACAAAGCCAAAGGAGTTACTGTTCCCTACCTCTGTAATTGTATATTTTTAGTTTCATATGCATTGCCTATCAGCCATGAATCCTAGATCAGCGAGATTTGTCTTCCTGGAGGATGCCCACATTTGAAGACTGATATAAGGAGCTATGTTGCTAGAGAGTTTCTTAGCACTTTAGGCTATGGCTGCACTACAGAGCTTACAGCAGCACAGCTGCAAAAATGCAGCTGTAACACTTCTAGTTCAGGTGCTCTAATCTGATGGGAGAGAGCTCTCCTGTTGACTTAATTACTCCAGTCCCCCAGAGCCGGTAGCTATGTCATCAGGAGAAGTTCTCCCATGGACATAGCGCTGTCCATAATGGCTCTTAGGTCAGTGTAACTTGCATCACTCGGGGTGGCTTGTTCGCACCTCTGAGCAGCATAACTTATACCAACGTAAACTGTACTATGTACATATTTTAGTCTCTTCTAGTCTGTTCTTACTGCATCTCTTGTGGAGCCTGACAGATTCTCTCTTCTCTTGTCCTTATAAATGCTTATCAGAGGCATTGCTCTTTGAGGATGTTTTGGGCAGGTTCTCCTGCAGTGATTAAAAACTCAACATTTTCAGAACTATGTGCCTGAATTTAGGCCTCCAAATTCATACTTAGGGAGCTACATAAGTGCTTTGACTTTTAGAGCTGTAGGTGCTCAGTACCTCTGAAAAGCAGCCCATTTATTTAGATGCCTAAATCCATATTTATTCCTCTTAACTTCAGGAACCTAGATTTCAAAGCTTCAGCTTCTGAGCGGAGATGCCTGTGGTGGACTGGATACGTCACTGGGCTGAGCTTTAGGAGATCCGAGTTCTATTCCCAACTCTACCGCTGACAATGCTGCGTGTGACCCCTTGAGCAAATCGCTTTTTCTGTTTTCCTTCCTGACTTTTGTCTGTCTTGTCTATTTAGATGGGAAAATCTTCAGGGAGGAGACTCTCTTTCTTCATGTCAGTTGTACTGTGCCAAGGACAAGTACACTCATATGGAGTGTGTCTAGTTCCGTTTGGACTGTGAACTCCATCAAGCAAGGACTGTCTAATGATTTATATGTAAATCACCAAGCATGATGTTGGTGTCAAATATCTATTGACAGTAATGAGAGGGCATGGACACTCAAGAGACAGTAGACTTTACTTAGGTCCAGATTGGGAACCTTGTACATCAGTGTTGTTAAATCAGTAATAATAACTTCTGTCCTGGCCACCCAGTGTCTGCTTTGGAAACTGCCTCCAAGTGCAAAACCTGCCTTCTCTATCATACTTATATGGTTCACTTTGCTATCAAGTTTGAGTGCCTCACTGTCCTTAATGTGTTTAGCCTTATAACACCCCTAAGAAACAGGGAACCACTATTACATCCATTTTACAGGTGGGGAACCGAGGCACAGAGTGATTTGCCTTGGATCGCACAGGGGTTTGCAGCAGAGTAGGGAATCGAGCCCTCATTTCCCACTGTCTAGGCTAGCATTCTATCCACTGGCGCATCCTTTCTCTAACTTTTGCCCACTTCATGCATTCCCCTAAATAGATGAGCTCTTGCGGCCATATGGTTTTCAGTGCAGACTAGCACCTTTGTTTCTTAGTCAGCCATGGGCTCTATTAGTTTTGCTTTTGCATTGTAATTAAAATAATAATTATGTTAAAGTGCTACAAGAGATGTCACTGGAAACCTATTGTGTAAGTAAGGTAGAGAGAAATCCATAATTTGTTGAGATTGCTGGAGAATGGTTCTGAGTGACTTATTCTAGTAACGAACTGGCTTGCTTTTCCATTAGTAATCTTTATTCTGTGTTATGGTTTAACTTGAACAGCCACGCCTGGAAGGGAAGACTTCAGCGAATGTAAAAGAAGATTCTAATCATGACAACTAATTAGAAATAAGAACAAATAATTCTTGTGTGTGGTTGGGAGAAGGCTTGTGTTTTTGTTTGTTACTTTACTATGTAAGACAATTGGACAGAAAGACACTATCCTGGTAGTTTGATTATACGGAGTAGGCTAGCACTGGAAGTTAGAGAAGTTGTGAAGTAATATAATCATACTTTTATATTAATAACTGATAAACCGGGTTTTAAGTTTAACCCCTCTTTCACCCGCAAAGAGAGAAATTGAATGATTTCCAGTGCTTTCTAGTAGGAAAGCAAATTCTCTCCGATAATAGTTGTGTGGTTAAGACACACAGCTGGCAGTCCCAGAAGTACTGTGTTTGGTTCCTGGCTCTGCCAGAGACTTCTCATGTGACCTTGGGCAAGTCACTTTCCCTCTGTGCCTCAAGTTCTCCATTTGTTTACTGCATAATTCATTCTTACTTCACAAGCATGTTGTGAGACTTAATTAGTTAAAATTTGTAGAATGCATTGAGACCCTTGAATGATAAGCAGGATAAAAACACAGATACATTATTATTTGTATTGTTATCCTATCGTTGAGATGTAGGCCATGGGTGGAACTGCTGAAAGTGTCCTTAATAGAGCTGCTCAAAATGTTTCATTTGAAGCTTTTTGTTTTTTTCTTTTCTTTTTTGATCTTTTTAATGAAAAATGGTCTCTTTTTTCCAAAATGAAAATTGTCACAGAATTTTTGTTTTTAATTTTCCATGGTTTTAAAAACAAAAAACAATATATATTTTAAAAAATGTTGATTTCAAAGGTTTTCACTGAAAATGATAATCGTTTTTTCACTATCTCTAATCTCTCAGTTGGCAGCCCCTAACGGGGCAGTAGAAGAGCCCCAAATAGCTCTTATTTACAAACAAACTATAGATTCAAACTTTCTTTTAAAATATATTCCTATTTAGAAAAATACTGAACTATTGACAGTCATACTCTGATACACATTATAATCAACAGGAGCATCACCTTTGACTTGAATGGGAGACACTAAGGCATTTTTGCTGATCACTGAGATTTTCCTCAGGAAAGATGAGCTTAAAGCTGCATGTGACAGCCACATAAAAATTAATCAGAAATATGGGCAAAATATCTGAGGTGGTCTGTTCATACGCATCTTTATCCGGACCAGATCTCTCCCAGCTGACCTGTTCATTGATCCTCCTTTTCTCTTCTTGAACCCAGTACTGTCATAAAGAATTCACTGCCCGTCTCTTCAAAATACAGTAATGGTGATGGGCAGAGATTTTGAGCAGTTCAACACTAAAGAAATTTCCCATATATTTGTCTGTTTTCTCTTTTAGGCCCGGACCATCCCTTCTATTATTGAGTTGTTGCGTCAGTATGTCTCTATTTATGGATAGTGCTGCAGTCATTAGTAACGGCTGAGCTGCCACCTCAGGCAGTTGAGACACTTTTGACTTCCCCTCTCTAGTTTCATTCCTCCATTTGTTACAAGGCCAATTACAGCACTAGTAGCTCATGTTGTGACTTGTGCCTTCTTGTATAAACAGAAGATTAGCTAAAGGGAGTGACACTGCTCTGACAGGGCAGTAGCTATTGCTTTTGTGTACCTGGGAGGAGACTTGGGTTTGTGAAGTCTCCTGAAATGTACCACCCGCTTCACATGAGACAGAGCATCACAGGGATAGGTGTTCTGATACTACACTGCTGAGGGCTAGATAACTGTGTGGGTGGGGTGCCTAGATGATCCTGCTTCACCCATTAGGGTGAGTATTGTGCATGCTGTCTCTGCTGATAGTTTTATCAGCCTCAAGCAGTAAGGAGGGATTCAGGGTGCTTCAAGGTAGCTGGCCCCATTCTGTCATTGGAGATTGAGCCACCCTGTGCGAGGGTTTTTGGGAAGTTTGGCAATAACCATGTTTACGAAGGAAGAAAAGTTGGCCCAGGGCTGGGTATGTGAAAGCCACTTTGCAACCTAGCCTCTCCAGCTGACCCTCCTCAATATGGTGGACCCGTCAAATTGACACATTTGGGATTCACAGAGAGAGATGGTGGTTTGGATGCCTCTGCCATGGGAAATAGAAAGTTGAGATGTGAGAGAGGGGAAAGAAAGGAATTCAACAGAAATGTACCAATAGCTCCTTGAGTACAGACAAATGGTTTATGCAGCACACGAGATGCTGTTCACAGAGCATATGAGATGCATGGAGACTTTAGGAAATAAATGTGAGGAGGCTCTCTGATGTTGTGCATGTGGTTTAAACTAGTCAATATTAAGGCTAGGTCTACATGAGAAAAGGTTTGCTAGTGTAACCATATTGGTATAACTATACCAGCAAACCTGACTAGGGTGGACATTGCTTATCCCAGCAAAAAAAAGTGCTTTTTTAGTCAATACTGCTACCCTGAGCAAAATAAGAATGTCTGTGCTGGGGTAGCTTATGTCACAATAGCTGCATTTACACTAGGTCATTTGCAGGAGCAAAATGTTGTTTTTTAAAAAAGACACTCTTAACCAACATTACTGTACCAGCAAAAGTTTCTAATGTAGACCTGCCCTAACTAGTATTTCCTAGAAAATGTGCTGAGGTTATACAGATGACATGTTGGACCTCTTAACTCTTTGTGCTTGACTTGTGCAGAAAGATGAATTGGAGTCAGTCCGCCTAGATTGCTCATTTTAATGTCATCATTAACCATTCATACATTGCACTTCTATGGTATGCTGTTTGGAGGCAGGAAGAAGTTTGGAAAATCTTTTTGCTGTCCAGCTTTTCTCATCTAAGCTGCAAGGTCTTTAGGCAGGGACCTGGTGCTCTTGCTTGTCATGAGTAGGTCAGTTGAAATGCCGCCAAAAGAGGAAACATTCAATTAGACGGCATTTCGGCAGACGTAGCAGGATCGCTATTGGAGGCTGGATGTGTAAAGGGTAAGTTTGAGAACCACGGATTGTAGAAGAAGTGGGTGGACAGGAAAGAGATGCATGCCTGCTAGTGGAGAAAAGCCTGTCTGTGCCTAACACACTGGAGAAGGTCGGGAAAAGTCAATCTCCCCACCTTAATTCTGTCAAAAGCAGGAGACTGTTAGAAATGACCAATTGAGCAGAGCTTTGTCACTACTGTTAAATTGCTCATCTGTTGCACGCAACCCTTAAATTAAAAATAATAATAATTTGAGACGGTACGTGGGGGAAGAACCCTCCTCACAGGATCTTTTTGTTCAATTCAATTCTTCTATATGTTCTGCATCTCCTTGTCAGCATATGCTACTTCCTGTCTTCCTTCTGCTCCCACACGCATGCCTCTCTGGTGGAGAATGCCAGCATCACAATATTGGAATGAAAGACATTTGGTCCCACTTGTTTCAAACAGGCAGAAACACACAGGATATTTGCCCCTTGGTCTATATTTTATTGTAGCTGCAATCATAAGAGACTCTAAGCTATGAACATATAATTAAAAATCTTGTCTGGTAATAAAATCCTGCTCAGTGCAAAAAACAAACCCACCAAATCTCCTAATTTTCTGCATGTGATTTGTAGGTTTATTTTCCCAATGAAATCTAAACAAGGCAAATAATTGACTTTGAATTAAAGTTTGAGCCCATCAATTGGAAGCTGAGGTTTTCAGACATCTGTTCGTATTACTTCATTGGAGGTTTATATGGTCTTTGATTGCATAAATATTAAGAAGTGGGCTGTCTTACATTAAAACAGGAATTTAACAAGAAAGAAGGATCTGTACTTTGAGAGATAACAGCTTGTGCCTTTCTGGTAAGACATTTTGAAGCTGTTAACTTAAAACATACACTGTTCAAACCAGGTACGGCACTACATTCTCTAGCTGGTGTATCCCTCTACCTATTCTTACTGAAATATTTGTGCCTGAAATTTTATCCACGCTTGTGTTCTGCTGACAATGAAGAGTCTGATTTTAAGTTTAAATGTTGGTTTAAATGTTGGTTTTCCCTTCTCTCACCTTGCTATAAAGTATTTATTACTTTGAATTCCTATTCATACAAACATAAAGAAGCCAGTTATACACTTTAGAGAGGGATGCACAGAAAAAATATAAACCAGTAGCTAAATCGCTTGCAGCCCCCAAAAATCTCCTCGCCCACAAAACTTGGCCACCATTAAGCTCTTTCTTCCACAACAGTATGTACATAGGCCTTTCGGTTTAGAGGCTCAAGAGACATGAGTTATTTTGCACCTAAGAGAAGGAGCAGGAGTTGGATTGGTTCTGGTTCCGGCCTGTTTAAATCAGTGGGGTCCCAGTTTGTAAAAGCCCACAGATGGTGACTTGTTTGGGATACATTTTTCCAAACAGCATGTGGATTTAGCCACGTGGCTTCCACGGCTGTCCAAGGCAGACTCAAACTGTTGTCTGTCCTGTTGACAGCATAGTACCTTTGAACTGAAGGTGTGTAGTTGATGTAGTTCACATGCCTGGTCTTGCTCTGCCTCAGCCACACTATACACCTACCCAACACACACTCTACTCTAGTCTTGGTTGGTTGATCTATCTTCCCCTGCCCTTCCCGGACATATAGAGGCTGTCAGTTCTGAATCAGTTTCACTTCAGCTGTTCATGATTCAGTTGTGTCCCCACCCCAGAAATCCTTTTATCCTTAAATCTTTTACAGGAAAAGAACTCTTTGTAAACCAGGAGGTACCCTGCAAATGGGAAAGCTGTATTTTTTTCCCATTAATTTAACTATTAACAGTTATTCATGTCTCTTCACTCCTGCCTCCCGGATTCCTTACATATTGTTTCTGAAAAATGTAGTGGGATTGTAGCCTTTGTATACATAAAGAATAAGATGATTGAAGACCTGGTCACAGCTTTATTTAGCTTCCTCCACTGTGTGTTCCTCCCAAAGCATTTTCCCCTCTCTTTGCCAGAACACTGTTTAGACTGTGTAAATATAAAGGAACTAAGTTTTAAAATCCTATACCATGTTGGGAGCCGGGCCTCTAGAAGGAACGTCTTCCTAGAGGCCTCATTTCCCCTTCTACTGTGGGTTTTGTGGCTCTCTAAAGACATATCAAAAGTCTTGCATTGTGAAGTAGGATGCTTATCTGGTTATCCATCCCAGTTGTTTGGACTGAAATAGTACTATGGCTATAAAAAAGAAAAGAAAAGAAAAAAGACTGGATTCTTTCATGGGCTGACTACACAGCAGTTGTAATTAGTAGAAAGAAGCTAGAACCACTGTAAAGAGTGAAGCTTCTGCATGAAATTTAACAAAGGCAAAGACAAATAACCGGGTCCTTCCAATCAGTGTAGCACTTTCTTGGAAGAGTTTAAAGCACAAATGAACCGGAGTGCACTCTGTTCAGCTCTTGTAATGTCACTTTGGAGTCAAATGTTGTTCTTTTCATCTGTGACTTGTTTCTACCTTCACAGCCAATCTCAATCTCTCAGCAGTTTAGCAGCTAATACTGAAAGCTCTATTGCTTTTTACTGAGTGCACAGAATACAGTGAAGATAGAGCTATTCTTGTCTCAAGGATCTTACAACCAAGCTTAGACAAACACAGCACAGTTCCACCATAAAATCACATGGTGCATATATAGATTCATGCAGGGATTTGACAGTGCGGCTCCTGGGCGTGTCTCATGTATTGGGCTTTGTCCAAATATGCTTTTTTGGGGGTGGAAAAGGAATTAAGAGAAATTGTATAGCAATATGAATTCATCGTGGGTACTGAGTTTTATAGAGTTTCCATCGAACAATAGAAACGCAAGCCATGCTGAATTACAACTCTTATTTTTTAAGTCTTTTCTTTGTTTTACTAACTATTCTTCTGGTGCAGTGTAGTGACAGTTTGTGTCTGTAGGGGATGGGTTGGATTTCCTGTGTCTGATGGACAACAAAATTCTTTCCCTGTTCCTATTCCTGTCTGTGCTGGAAGCTATGTACCGGTAGACTCACTGGAATGGTGTGCCAGCTACAGCACTCTTTCCCTGGGCCCCTGCATCTAAATGATGGAACAAAATTAAAACTGCTGCTGTAAGGATATTAATAGGGAATGCAGTTCAGTCTCCAATTGCATTGAAACCCATTCACATTGGAATGACATGATCCCTAGTTCTAAGTCCCCAGTGCACATAACTTAGTACAGTTGGTAAGAATAAAGGTGATTTGCTAGAAAACAAGACTCTACTAGGGAGTAATAGGAGTTTACTTTGAGGCTAAAGGGCAAGAGATCAGACTATTTAAATGTTAATGAGTTCACCAGAATTGTGTGTTTCTACCTGTATTCTGTTTGCAAAATTAGTGTAACTATTTTGCTCTTTCAGACCAAATACTTCAGTGTGATATTTATTTTTTTAAATAAATCAAAACATAAAGCATTGGTTTGAGAAATAATCAGTGGACAATATTGGTACCAACAACTCTACAATATCAACTTAGTTTATTTGCTCTAGAAGAAAAGGAATATTTATAAGCCAGAGCTAAGGGATGGCTACAAATGGCAAGGAAGAAAGTAATTTTTAAATCTGTGAAAAATACTGCAACTATGACAATTTGTAATATATTTAAGTGACTGACTGAGAACCTGAGCATTAGTAGTTAGAATTTACTCAGTGTCCTGAATGTTTATCCCTGACTGTTAACTTTCTATCCCAGCAGCCATTGGGACTGGTACATGGAACTGATAAAAGAAACAATAGTGATTTATTCCAGTTTTGCACAGTTCAAAGCTTTGTTCACTACCAAAAAATGTTTCTTTGACTCCAAGTTTAGGAAGAGAGAATATAACAGGAAAAAAACAAAACAACCCTCTCCCTAAATTAATGTGAACTTAAAAAAACCAATGACCACAGTTTAATAAAAAATACACATGATGACTTCTTTTCTATATCACATGAACTTAGTGATGCATAGCTTTGCTATGCTGGTCTTGTATGAAAACTAATATGCCTTGTATATACAGCATATTAATGAGCACAGGGTCCAAAATTGCTGGCCTGATTTATTTATAGTAAGATTAGCTGGCTGACTATTGTTAAGATGTTTTTCTTTAGCCAATAGCCAAAGGTTTCACTTTCATCCATTTTTGCATCCCATATTTCATTACTTTGAAAACACAGCAGACAGGCCATCTTTCAAAGCTTTCTAGTTCATGAGCTCATGAGCACGGCCTTCTGAAACAACATCAGCCAATGGACATGGGTGTCAACAAAATGTGATAGATGATGACAAACCGAGCACTTTCCAAGGCTTCCATCTATCATGCAACTTCTCTCATCACTTGCACACAAAGAGACTCAAGAAGGCATTATTGCTTGGACCTTGCCTTTTTTCCATTCTCTCTCTCTCTCTCTCTCTCTGCCTCATTGATTCCAAGAATTTGCTACTAAAACATACTCATTGACCAGACTGAGTGGGTGAGTTTTTCCATGTGTTTCCACTGAGTTCAATTTGTGCTTATTTATATTACAGTAGCATCTTGAGGCCCCATTGTGCAAGGCACTGTGCAAACACATAGTGAGAAGTATTGTTTGCCCCAGAGAGCTCTCAGTCAGAACAGACTGGACAGTCAAAAGGTGGGAGGGGAAACAGAAGGAAATGGTAGGTGAAGTCACGGAAGCAGGAGTAGAACTCACTCCTTCTGGTTTTCAGTCCTGTGCCCTGTTCTGAGATGGTATTGCCTTCCCCCACTGTCTGTCCCTTATTTGGAAATCCCGCCTCCCCACCTCAAAATCCTATGCTGGTCCGCATTTTTTTCTTAACAGCTGAACACATTTTTTGGTTACCTCAGCTATACAAAGCAATAACAAAAGTTTGTTGAATGAAGAATTTTCTCATCCGCTTCAGGACTTGGAAATACCAATCAGCTGCTTTGAGTTTAAATGATATTTCACTTGCAGGTTAAAAAACCCCAAACAAAGAAACTATTGCATTTAAAAAAAAATATCTTGAGGAGTAGCTGAGGTTAAGGGCCAAAACATCTTGAGCTCAGCGTTGATTGTGGAGACTGGGGCAAAAGCAGAGGAAAACTATCCAATGTAGTCTGCTGGTTATGCATGAAGACGAAGGGGAGTTGAGATCCAAGAGAGCAACAGAAAAACATAGGCTCTGATGAATAAAGGAATTATTATAGACCTGTCAACATTATCCCAAATTATACAAGGCTCTGATTATTTTTGGAACAGTTTGAAGGTGTTTTTGCAGGTTTTCAAACTGGGAGGATGAAAATAACCCTAAAAATATGCAGCCATGCATTGACATCAAGACACGAGATTGGTCCAGTGAGTTGTTAATGCAGAGTTCATTTATAGGTGTGTTAATTTCTGAATAATCTCTCATGCAAGGGAACTGCATAATGTCCGCTTTATATGGTGTTCAGCAACATCCATGGCAGCCTTCTTGCCTGGGGAGCATAGAGAGAGTTGGTGATGTTTTTTGTAATACAGCCAGCTACACAACTCACCCCAGGTTGATGGAGCCTGTATTGATGATGAAGAAGCCACTTCTGGTTGGTGCCACTCTAGCCCCATTCAGAGTGGTGGGTCAGGGGCTACAAGGTCAATTGCCATCTACAAAGAGAGGAGGACTGTTGTCCCCGCACCTGCCATCCAAAGCAGGGCTCTTTGCATAAAGAATCACAACACTGGAATCTTAAAATAGGTCTCTGCCATACTGTGAATTTGGAGGTAGACTGGTTGTCCTTAATGCCTTGTGATACTGTATGATCATCTGCAGTTCATGAAAGATTTCTTTGCTATGGCTATTTTTCACCCTTGGAATAGCCTCCCTTTATACATCATTTTCCGTTTTTCAGCTGCTGATGCTCTTGTGACCAAGGAATGTTCAATTAACCATGATAATTTGGGCCTGGGGTTATTTTCCTTTCAAGGCAGCCATTCTTTTGTGTACTGTTTTTTAATGATGCAGCTGAACTGTGCGTTTGTATGAGCTCCTCACTGCAGTGAAATTGTTTTAATGTTAGAGGACCTGCCATGTGCAAGTTTGTCACTTGAGGACACATCTGGAGATAGGAGACTAGACTGATGTGGAAAAATAGCGAGTCACAAGAGAAACTACTGATGGTATTCTACAGAAGTAGTTTTGCAAGCGTTGCCTTTGCAAGGAGGAGAAACTTGGAAGACCAAGAAAAAATTGTTGTTGGCCTTTGACTTAAAGTAAGGCCTTGTCTACATTAGCGAGCTTACAGCAGCATAGCTGTACCAATGCAACTGTGCTGCTGTAAGATCTCTTGTGTAGCTACTCTCTGCCAAGCGCTCCCCCGTCAGCATACTAAAACCACCTCAACGAGCAGTGGTAACTGTGTCAATGGAGAAGTTCTCCCGCCGACATGGTGCTATGCACGCTACCACTTATGCCAGGAAAATGTATGTCGCTCAGAGATGTGGTTTTTTTTCAGACTCCTGGGCAACATAAGTTTTGCCAACATACATGGCAGTGTAGACATGGCCTTATGTGTTTGCTGCAAAAAAAGATAAATGTGTGTAGGGGGGTATGTTTTTACAATGAGAGAGAACTCGAATTAACTATCTCAGTTAAAATCCCAACGAAGAAAAGCTCAGACAGTTTTTGCCTTGATATTGCTTGTTCTGGTCAACCCTGTATTCCTCATCTGAGATTTACCTTGGCTTGTTACATTAAGGTAAAAACTATAGTTCATTGTCTCCACTAGGATAGCTATCTCGTTGTAAAAATACACCCTTACTGGCTATGTCTTCACTGCAAAAAGGTGTATGTGTGAGAGTGAAATAAGAATTTCAACACAATCGTACTTGTTTTCATTAACCTTTGTGCTATGGTAGATGACTTCATGACCCTTTTCTTAAAATTTCAGAAAGAAGTTCAGTCCCATAGCAAAATTTGCACATTTTCTGGGTTCCATTATGAACGCAGAAGCACCCCTTAAAGAGGTCACTTTGTCTCCTTGCATATATATTTATTTGCAAGAGCTGCACAGATTGTTTCCAAAACCACTCAACAGTCCCTCGATTGTGTTGTAGTTTTTCTTACGAATGGGAAACTTGTCCTAGGTCAGTAGAATGGCTAGCAAACCCTTCAAGCAAATCATGTCTTTGTTTTTTAGAAGAAATCATGTGAACTTTAGGTGAAGCAAACCCACATGAATCGAAGATGAAGAAAACATTCATATGACTCTCTGCTCTATGGACCAAGTTATACACAGTGCTAGCTCTTACACGTCCAAAATGACTTAGAAATTCAAAACTTAAATTATAATGATACTGCTGTGAGGAGTCCATACAGGTATATGTCAGTTTGCATTTAACCACGAACTTGTAGCATTTTTATATTTTCCCTATTCTTTTCTTTCTTTCAGTATTCTATGCCCCACATTACCAATGCAAAATCGCTGTTCAGACCAATTTTACCCAATTAAAAGTGGCCCAATTTTTTCCCTAGAGATGTTGAACACCCTCAATGGTAGTTGATAGCGTTAAGGAGCTGCAGATCCTTAGCACTCCTAGAGATAAAGCTACACTTATTTAGGTCCCTAAGCATAGAGGCCTAACTTTGGGAATTAATGTTGCAAACATTTGACTTAATCATGTGTTCAATATGTGAAATTAACACTTCCTCAGAGACTGCTGTCATGTTCCCTTTATTTTAAACATCGAAGCTGTGCACTGCAACAATTTTTTTTTATCCCTTGATCTCTAAAGATTATATAATCAAGATTTAATTAATATTTAAATGAAGTTCTACTGCATTTTATTAGAATGTGTATTTCATTTCTGCTTCGAACAACAGCAGCACCAGCATCACATGTGCTTGATTGGTGAATATTCTACAGTACCTGGCATTGCAAGGTTGATACGTTTTCATTGGACTGCAAAAATAAATCAGGGCAGGATTTAGCCATCTGGGGTGCAAGGAGAGTTTCTATAATCTAGTTAACTTCTAAGGGGTGCGCTAAACATTATTGCATTATCACAATCTCCCCATCTCTTGGGGTTTGCGAGGGATCCTGATAAGAGGCCACCTGGCCACCATGACGTATTGTGCCATGCTCTTTGGAAACCTCCTGTATTATTAAACAGGGCTGTGGTAGAATTTGCCTAGCAGTTTACTGTGAAAGGAAAAAGTTCTAACGTTTCTGATAAACCCATTTGATAAAGCTGTGCCTGTAGAGATAAGGTGGTGGCCATGTGTAGTTAGTATTAACGGACATGTTTCATACTGCACTTCATGCTCCGCATTCATTCTCTGAGCACAATGGGAAGGCCAAACTTCACTGTCACAATGAGCTATTAATTACCAGGCTGGGCATTGTTAATATCCATCCATTCCCTTTTCTCCTGGTGTGTGTGCTGTACTCGTTTCTGTGAGTATGTCTCCAGCAATAAGAATCTGCCTTTGATCGATACTCTGCTTGTCTTGCAGCTACCAGGGGTCTCCAAACTACGGCCCGGGGGCCGGATCCGGCCCCTGGCTTTGATTTGTCCGGCCCCCCCAGCTGAGCAGGCAAGTGGAGTAGCTGCCGATGCTCCCCCTCCCCATGAGCTGGTGCCAGCGGCCCCATGGGCGGAGGGGTGAGTGCCCCTGAGGCAGTGGCCAGAATAGAAAAGGGGAGGATGCAGCAGCGGTCGGAGAAGCAAAGGGGTGGGGGTTGGGGGTGTTGCAGCAGCGGCCAGAGGAGCAAAGGGGGGGATTTTGCATATATTTGCATATATTGAATTTTTTCACAGTTGCTTCGGCCCGCGAAGCCCCTTCAAAAATCTAATATGGCCCTCGTCTCATAAAGTTTGGAGACCCCTGAGCTACACAGTCAAGGGTGCATGCTTTGGACTCTCCCCAGCTAAGCTCCCTGGGGCAGGGACCATCTTTGTGTTCTGTGTTTGTACAGCGCCTAGCACAAGGGGGTCCTGGTCCATTCCACTTCAGTGTTAACGCATGACCGTGGTTACTCTCACTGGTACCCAGCAAGATTTCTAGGACCTGCTTGTCATTTTGCTCACTTTAGTGTTTTCAGTGAAATTACTCCAGATGTCCTATATCTGTGTGGTGAAGGGAGAATCAAGGCTTCAGGACAGCAGCAGATCATCAGGACAGACCCCACCTTTGGTTTGTGTAATGGACAGCAGCAGCTTTTCTATAGAACGATACAACAATATGAGTGGTGGTGAAGATGTGGTTGTGGTGTGCTAGAATCCCCAGTTTTCTGCATAAATGAGCTAGAAAGTTTTATTTTTCAGATTTAAAACCATGAGAAATATACGGAAATTGTCCGGTGTCTTGTCCGTACTATGTGTTTGAAATTCAAAATGTGTCTTGATTATAGTACCTCTCTAAAGGTCAATGTAACTTAAGAAATATATTTACTAGACTTTTGAAAATAGGCTGAGGTTTCAGATGTGGTGTGAGTGCATATCGACTTGCTGTAGAGTACATGGGTCTCTGTTAGAGAAGTTTAATTTTGCTTTAGCCCAGTTTATGTAGTTCTGCAGAATAGGTTCATGGAAGTACTGAATTTAGGTCCGATACCATTTCTTGCTGTGTATTTTCAGTGAGAAGTGTCTGTCTACAAATTATTTTTTCTTAATTTCAGTTTGCTTTGATTTGCTTAGTTTATTTCCATGTTCCCTGAAGCCCCCTGTACTACTGCAAAACCTTCAGCGCTCAAGACACTAATATTTTAAGTGTCATGATGTTGATTAGTACAATTCAGAAGAAAGAGAATGGCAAGCTTTATAGTGCGAAGAGAGTGTAGATTCGCTTTTGTGGGTCTTTGGTATACCTTTTTGCATACCTTATCTATTTTAAGAACCTATGTGTATATTTAAGAATGTACCATTACCATGGTACCTGAGTGCCTCATGGTTTTTATTCATTCTTACAACAGATTGGGGATAATAATAGCACCATCCTCTTTGCAGATGGGGAACTGAGGCACAGAGACTAAAAAGTGACTCACTCCCGGTCACACGGGAGGTCTCTGGTGGTGCAGGAAACTGACCCTCAGTGCTCTAAGCACTGTACCATGCCTTATTTACTCTAGGGCTTTTATTTTAGGATGAAAATGTGAGAGCTGTAACGAGATGCTGCATAGGACTATAACGCAATTGCTGATACTTTTCCACCAACTCGATGATGTTTCTTAATGTCAGGTATAGAAAGAGGAGACAAAGGTGGCATAGGTTTTAGAAAAGTAATACAAGGAAAAAACAACAAAAAATGTGCAGTACTGTGGGAGCAATGCCTCTTCTGCCTCTCGGGATAAATGGAGTTTTATTCAAAATGGAACCGCCAGGTGTTCATGTTAGGAGAGAATGGCATTTTAAATAAATTATCCATTCATTTCCTCTGGAGAGTTTCCTATTGTGTGGTCACAATGTGCTTTCCTGTTTTTAAAAAACAACTTAAAACAAAAAATAAAACCCTAGCCTATGGCCTGTGGCAGGATGGGATGAGAGAAGTGTTTGAAGTGGGTGGATTTGTAATTACTTTTCCATCCTTTGCACTGACATAACTGACACTCCCCTTTCATTCTGTTGCTGCTTTTGAAAGTTGTGTGATAAGTACATGTGGAGAAAATACTGTAAGATAACTCACTTACAAAAATGCTGTTCCAGTTCTCAGTTTTTGAGTGTTTCCTGTGTTCACCAACTCTGTGCACTAGGAAAGCCGATGGTAAAATTTTTGAAAAACCTGTGGATTTTTGTGATGCTAGAAAGGAGTAGGTGAACAAAAACTCTCCTTCCCATTTCCTACCAATGTAAACCTAAATTGAGGGCAATATACTGTTTCCCCCCTGGATTTTATTTTCATTATTATTATCGCTTGGAAAATACAGATCAGAGGATTATAGACTATATTTAACATTAGTTTTGAAAATGTTTTGCCACTCTCAAGGTGGGGTGGTACCTTGAGGCTGATCGCATTGTTGCTCCAAGACACATTTTGAAGTTGGTAAATGTCCAACTCCAGCTTCTTAGTAAGAATGTTCAAGTTATCTGACCGCCGTTTGTAGCTACATTTTTACACGCTAACTGCTTGTATCAGTGTCCCTCACTTTGCTGAAGGAACCAAAATCACATTCTCTCTGCAGAAAAATAGTTTGTTTAGAACATTTGGCGTTGCATGCATGGAGTGCCACCCAGGTTACAACCGTTGGATCACTGCCAGAAGCAGCTGTCTTCTGTATCTGGGCTTTTAAGGAGGAATGAAACAAGATTTTTCATTGGTGAGCGCAACTTAAAATCCTTAAGGAACTGAGCTGCTGTCCTTACACAAAATTCCCCTCAGAGCAGTGTCTGAGTAAATATTACAGCATCTGACTTCATAGGAGATTAAAGATTTTGGTACGTCCTATACGCAAGCCAAGAACTCAGCCCGTTTTAATCGTGGCACTGTGAAAGGTTTATGCTCTGTACACCAATGGGCCTAACTGCTAATAGATTGCAGCCAGGTATGCAAGGTGCGCACACACATCGAATGGATTTAAAATAGTACGTGTTGCATTTTTTACTCTTGATCTCACTTGAGGATCTCATCATAGTCTCATGGATGCTAATGGCCAAACTATTAACTTCAGTGGGAAACATCTTGGAACACCTGAGTGTGTGTGTGTCCAGTCCAGTAAATTCACAGGTTTGTAGTAACTGGAGCACAGGGGATTTGACAAGCATTGTTTATAGTGCAGCAGTTGCCACATGCAGTACCACTGAAGAAAACATAATAACCAGAGACCATTCTGTTTATCGGTTGGTTTGGGCCTCTGATCTTCAATATTTAGGATTCTCTCCATGGAAATGTTGGGAGCGGAATAGCTCCTGTTACGGAATCCTGTTTTCTGATATTTGCTCTCGTCCTCTTTCTTCTATCTAAGCCTGTGCTTCCCTGGACTGTCAAGTTGGTATTGTATAGCGCACAGGTTCGTTCAAAAAGAGAATGAAAGGACGAGGCTGTCATGGCAGTGCCCATTATATTTTCACTTGCCAAAAGGCGTCATGATTGCAGATCTCCTGCCAGCTCTTCCAAATTGAGTTTTTAGTATCATCTGATGTTCTGTTGAAAACAAAGGAATCCATTAGCACGTGCTTCCCATGACACTCTTCCTGACACCAGGAGAAGCCATCGCTTACGCCCAGGGAGGAAACAGCTTGAGGGAAAGTTCAATTAATTTTTTTAAAGGCCCATATGGCAAAATATTTCAAAATCAATGTGTTTGTAGGTTTTATATTTAATATAGCTGGCACAGAACATTCAGACCTTTTTTTCGTTCAATTTCTTTTTTGTGTTTGACTTTGTATCTTTAAAACGGTGTATGAAATGTTGGTTACATTTACAGCCAGAACCAAAAGGAGGGGAAGAACGGATGATCCTGTAGTTAGTTTCTGTTATTCTTCTTCATTGGTAGTGTGGTGACACCTAGAAGCCCCAGTCAAGGACCAGTAGCCCACTGTGCAAGGTGCTGTACAAATGCAGAACAAAAAGACAGACCCTGCCCCAAAAATCTTGCAGTTGAGGCTCAAGACTGGAAGCAAAATTCATGTTCTATTCCCATCTCTGTCCCCGACTCACTGTGTAATCTGTATTTAGCACCTGAACAGGCTCTCATTGAAATCCAATGTCAAAATTCCCAGGGACTTAAAGGATGCAGGATCAAGCCCACAAACTTTGGGCCTCCATTCACCTATCTGTAAAATGTGGGTGATGATACTTCCTTGCCACGTGGGGGTTCTTTGAGGCTAACGAGAACAATGATTGCTTCTAAAGCACTTGGAGATTTTCCAATGGGGGAGATGAGGCATAAATGCAATGTCTCATGATTGTTTTGTTATTCTGTGAATGACACATTGGCTCCTGTATGTGCCAGTCACACCTGATGTCTGAATCTATATATGGTTTCAAGCAGAGCTTTTAACGTTTTGCTAGGCTGATGTGATACTCTAGTTTCTAAATATCTTGGTTTATTTTTCCAAAGGTACATCTCCACTGCTAAGAAATTGCATACAAGAGTGGCCCATAGAAATCAATACTTTGTGCACCCCCTTCCAAGAGCCCTGAGCCTAACAAACATTATCCAGGACCCCATAGCCTAACAAACATTATTCCTTAAGGTAGTGCAGATCACCGGAGGGGTTGGCTATGTGTTAATTGGCGCTCGGTTAGACACTCAGCCAGAGGTACTGCTGTTTTCCAAATGGAATAGGACACATCTAGTAGGACTATGTGTGTTATTTTTGAAGCTTCCTAAGGTATAAAACCAAATTTACTCAAATGCAGGTTGCCAGGAGTCAGATTTGCATTAAATTTGCATAACATTGGACACCTAACTAGCAGAAAGTAGAGCCAGGTGCAGCTGGCAGCGCAGCATGATAAGCTCAGAAACAACAGGTTCCCCCAGCTTGCAGTGCTCCAAATTTAGTGTGAGGGTAAACTAAAGCCACTCACCTGAGTTCCACAAACTGAACAAATGTGGTTTGCTCAGGCTAAATGTGCCTAACCATGCTCTTGTTGTTTCCTTTTGCAGACACAAGTCACCAGGCCCGCTCTGTGTCCAGCAGATCTTACTACTCGTTGCCCAACAGCAGCCATGAAAGGCGCTCTGTCCTCACCATCACAGAGCCCCCGCGTTTCCATTCCCAAGCCAAGGGCAAGAACGTCCGTCTGGATGCCCACTCCCGCAAGGCCACCCGGAGGAATAGCTTCTGCAATGGGGTCACTTTCACCAACCGGCCCATCCACCTCTATGAGAAGGTGCGGCTCAAGCTGGTGGCTGTGCACCACGGGTGGAGCGGGGCCCTTCGCTTTGGCTTCACCATCCACGACCCATCGCAGATGAGCTCTGATGACATACCAAAGTATGCCTGCCCCGACTTGGTGACTCGACCTGGATTCTGGGCTAAAGCTTTGCCAGAGAGGTTTGCACTGAGGGACAATATTCTGGGATTCTGGGTCGACCGCCATGGGAGAGTCTTCTATAGTATTAACGACGAGGAGCCAATATTATTTCACTGTGGCATTAAAGTCTCTGGGCCTCTCTGGGGGCTGATCGATGTCTATGGAATTACCCATGAAGTGCAAATACTAGGTGAGTGTACTCTCTCCTCATGGGCTTGTTTCTATGGATCATGATTTCTGTAAAGCCAGCAGCATCTTCATGGAGGAAGCAAACGTGGCACATCTGACCCAATACTCCTAAAAACAGGCTTAAGCATGAACAATTGGTGACTGACACTGTGAACATTTCAGTATTGCCAGTAGCAGAGATCCAGAGAGCTCCTTGATTCTTAGAAGATAGTGATGGGAAAGCTCTCATGAATCCTATACAATCCATCCCCATGCCAGTGTAATGTAGCTCCCTAAGGTATATTTTCCAGTACTCTGTCCGATCTGGTTCTAAACCTCCCGAGAAATGTTGTGTCCAATGTTTCTCTTGAGAAGCTCTTCCACGATCTAATAGATGTCACGTCTTACGCTGTAATTTCTTCTCTCTCTCCCTCTCCCCCCAGTACCTAGCCTCAATTTCCATTTTGGTAGTTTAATCCTATCATCCATAGGTTTCACAGATTTTAAGGCCAGAAGTGACCATTATGGCCACATAGTCTGACCTCTGCATAACACAGGGCAAGGAACCCTACCCTATAAGTTCTGCAACAAGCCTACCCTAGAACTTCTGTTTGAGCTATAGCTTATCTGTTAGACATCCAGTCTCTAGTTAAAGACTGGAGAGAATTCCCTACATCTCTAGGGAAATTGTTCCTATGGTTAATTAAACGGATGGTTAAGATGCACTGTTTTATTTTTAGTCTAGCTTCAGCTTCCAACATTGAATCTTCTTGTTCCTTCTTCTGTAAGATTAACATGCTCTACAATAAAAAATCTCTTCCTCATCTAGGTACTTGTAGAATGTACTCAAGTCACCTCTACACCTTCATTTGGATAAACTAAATATATTAAGCTTCTGTAGCCTTGCAGTAAGGCATGTTTTTTGGACCTCGAATCATTCTTGTAGTTCTTCTCTGAAACATTTCCAATTTTTAAATCCTTTTTTTTTTTAATATATAAAGTATGAACGTAGATGCAATGCACTGGGAGCTCATGTTTTGTTGGTTATTTGCCATGACCCCTAAGTCCTTTTCAGATTCTCTGCTTTCTAGAATACAGCCCCCACCTTATCGGTGTCATCCACATTCTTTGTTCCTACATGTCTCACCTTGCATCTGGCTGGGTTGTAATCATTTTTTGTGCCACACTAAACAATTGCATTTCCTCTCTTGAGGAGTATAGATCTTTACAAATCTATACTGATGGTGATCATGTTCCTTAGTAAACAGTCAACCTCTAGTCAAGTAAAACACAAACAGTTTTATTCATCTTTCCTTCAACTCCTTTAAACCTTCATTTACTGTCTGTGCATGTTCCAATAGGCCTTAAAGAGCGGCTCTTTAATGGAAAGAATTGAGGAGAAAAGCGCTTAAACCCAAAGCCACTCCCTCTGTCCAGTCCCTCTCTGCTCCCTCTCCCAACGTGCAGCAACCAAATGAGCAGAAAGGACAGACTAATTCAGAGAACTTGACAGTGAAGTCACAATACCGTGCTTAGGTTGTCATAGGCTTCTGTCATCATGAATTTTAAACTCCACTCTGCATTCTGCACCTTTAGTCTGAGGATCTCAAAATATTGAATGTAACCTCCAAGCCCCCAAGAGGTGGTTATTCCTATTTTACAAAGGAAGAAACTGAGGCACAGAAATTAAGGGCCTGAATTTCAGAGGTGCTGATCCACACCTGCTCCTAGTGAAACTCTGTTTTCCCACCATCATCTAGCGAGTCAGGGCCAGAACTGAGAACGTTGCTTAGTGACCTGCCTTTCTAAGATCCTGAGTGTCTACAGCCCCCATCGACGTCAAGAAGATTTGGGGGGCACTTGGCCCTTTTGAAGATCCAGCCAGAGGAGTACCAATTCCCAGTCCTTTGTTCTGTCCACTACATCACTGCAGGATGGAACTTATCAACAGAACATATTATGACAGGTTCAAGAATAGCAGCCGTGTTAGTCTGTATCCGTAAAGAAAGCGAGGAATAGTTGTAGCACCTTAGAGACTAACTAGTTTATTTCAGCATAAGCTTTCGTGAGCTATAGCTCACTTCATCGGATGCATAGGATGGAACAGGAGTAAGATGCGTTTATACACACAGAAAGAAAAAGAAAAGAAAAAAAATTTGTACATTAGCATACCAATTCTAAGAGGGCTGTTAAATGTAGATGGTCCATTATCACTAGGAGAAAAATACACCTTTTGAAATGGAGATCTGTTGTCAGTAACTCAGGAAATGCAATTAATTACTATAATGAGAGAACCAATCTGAACTTCTGTTAAGCCCCTGGTTAATAGTGTCCAATTTGAAAATGAATTCCAATTCCTCAGGTTCTCATTGGAGTCTGTTTTGGAAGATTTTCTGTTTCAGAACTGAAACCTTCAAATCTTTAATGGAATGGCCAGGAAGATTGAAGTGTTCTCCTACTGGTTTTTGAATGTTATATTACGACAAGAGTAAAGGGTTTTGTTTTTCTAACTAGAACTAGAACTACCACTGACAGTTTAAAAGCAACAAGGATAATGAGAAAAAAACCTGTCAGTGGGTAAATAGATTTGTTGTCCAACATAATATTAGAGAGCTATAGTGGATAGTAGCTACAACTAAAGAATAAGTGAATAATAATGCTTAACATGTTTCAGGCAATCAGAGCACACAGTAGCACTATGTAAAGTGCTGTTTACAGTTTAGCATTATTTGCTGTAATATAGTAAGTACCTCATCAAAAAGAATCTCTGTCATCGCTAAATATCTGGTGAACTAATCACTTTGGCCAAATCTAAAATATTCTAGTTGGTGTCCATTTGATACATCAGAGGCACCTTCATAGGTAGGGAAGGGGTTGTATGTAGATTTTAACTGAGCTTCAGTTTTGATGTGTGCTAGTTTGAAATACGACCCCAAAATTCACTTGATTCTTGAATCAAAAAACCCACAAACGTTACATGCCTCACTTCTATGGAGCTTTATTTAAGATTCTGCTTAAAACAACCAAATCCTCTTTTGCAGTCGCATCCACTGAACATGACAAAACTCAAAAGCCTCCCTTGCAAACCAAATCTGAAGTCACAGATGAACACAGTGACTTGGTTAAGGTCAGCTTTTTGGTACCGCACGACAGGGTGGGATATAATACACTATTGCAGGTAGCCCAGCAGCACCTGGGAAATATGCAAGTTTTATGTTAATGTTCTTGGAATAGTTAACTGGCAGATTACATCACATGCAATACCATCATGCTCAGTGCTTTGTAAATGTATGGTAAGGGCCTTGTTTATACAGGCAAAGATAAGTCCACTCTGCTTGCAAGCACAGCCTGTTGAGCTGTAAATCTAGGTAGGCCGACTGAGCCAAAAGTTAGATCACCTGTAATACAGGAGGACAAAAGGCTATGTCAAGAGAAACACAACTTTAAATCTCTTGTCTAAGTGGAAGAGTTTAGTTGGGGGGAAGGGATGAGGGAGGGAAGGGACCCAAAGCTTAGAAAAGGTTTCCAAACTCTTAGAAAGACAATGACGACACTGCTGTTCCCTGGCTGATAAGGCTGGAAGCTGGCCTCTCTTGTATTTAGGTGCTGTGCTTTCTAAAAAACCCCTTGATAGCGCTGGAATGTAACGTGAGAGGCTCTAAGTGGCTCTCATAGGAGATAAAATATATAAACTGCAGCCTCAGACACAGGGGCTGGGGAAGGGGAATAGGACACGCTTGGGGGATGAGTCATAGCATTTCACTGGACCACTGCAGTTGGGCGTCTGAAAGAGGAACAGAGAAAGCCTGATTCAATTGACTTTGTCTCTTCAGTCACCGATGTACCCTGCTCCAAAGCAGCATCCTATTTCACTCGAATGCAACATAACAGAGCACACTTCAAATAAATATTTTAGTTTTCCTGGCCTAGTGTAATCAAGAGAAATTCGCTAGTGAGATGTGCTGCAAGAAACAATGAGCAAATAAATGGACGGGAGAATAAAAAGTTTACTGGGACCCTGTATGGATGACTATTGAATACAAACCAGTCATGGACTGGCTAAGAATCCGACTTGGGACTGTAAAGAGAACTTAAAAATCAAATTTCTAAAGGAAATGCAAGCTTGAAACTAAATGTTTCAGAGACCAAAGGAACAATTGTGAGAAGTTTCTATATTCCAGTCTTTCTTGTCGGCTTGGTTTGCATACTACGGTGTTTCTTTAGTTTGGCTCTTTTGATGTTAACTGGGCATGCCAGTCTCTCTAGATTTCCATTCTAAAACTCCAGGAATGGGGAAAGCTGGGAATGTAGCCCAAATATAGCCACACTGTAACTCCTAGATAGAATGCATCCTTCAGTGTTGGTATCATGAAGCTCTGAAGTGTCCCTCATCCTCTATCTGAGCTCTACTTATCGCCAGACTCCCTGTCCTTTCTGGGAGTAGCTGGTCCAGCCATTAAGATTATGCTTGGGGCTTTGCTGCTTGGCCACTCAAAGAAATCATGCATCAAAGCCGAGGCATCCTGTCCTTTCCAACCACTGAACTGGCTTCTGTGTTTTGCCTTCTTTGGTAGAAACCCAACAGATCTTCTCCCATAAGTAGCAGGCAGCACGGCATGATGCTGATGCTTTTCCATCTTTGAGAATGAATTGAATCATGGTTTGCTCACTCTGCTTGATGCCTTATGTGTCGGATTTAGTCTGGATTTTAATATAATTGCCTAAGAAGTAAATATATACACAGGCAGCAGGGAGTTGCGTATGGCTGAAGTGCACATTCGGTTTGTGAGACTTGAGCTTCTGTGATTTCACCCTGCATTGTAAGAGGACTTTTTTAAAAATCAAAATAATTTCCTCCCTTTTAGAATATATACATTAGATGTTACTTTCATAACCAGCTCTTAACAGGAATTGACGCACAATATCAACTTTGAACATATCAGGCCAAATGTTTCTGGGTTACAAACATCTGTTATAGTCAGTCTCTTGATAAGACAGTAGCAAATGGGAAATGGTCCTCTGACAGAGCCTGTGACTTGCTCATGTGTTTCAAAGCACAGTGACCTCTTTGTTAAAAAATAGTACCTTTTGGGGGGTAATTTGCATTCACATGTATTTTTCATATTTATGAAATGGACTGTAAAATTAATGTCTTATGCTTGCGTTACCTTTCCCATCACCCTTATGTGAATACGGAGGGGGCAGGGTATTGGGACATTTCTCATTAAAGCAGATAGAACTGGAGAATTACATTTTCTGGAGTGGTTTCAAGCCTTGATACCCTTCCCTTATTGCAGCCACCTGTCTTTTCACTGTGTTTCACCCTGTTTTTACCAGTGCAAGCACTTTCCACTTCAATGAATAAGATTTATAGCACTTGCTACTCTTGAGATACCTGGGGATGCAGCCATGCGGCTGACATCTGATTTCCATCATTGATGGTGGTTGCAGATAAGTTTCTCTAACATACTCCATCAAAAATCAGTGGCTAAACACATTCACTTTCTCACTGATGGTCAGTGAGCAGAGAGAGCTAAATATAGCTGGGCTGTAGGGAAGATTGTGTGTGTGGGGTGGAGGAGTACTTGAATCTAATGCAGCTTGTTCTCATAATTGTCTCACAGATAGCATGTTTGCAGAGACCATGACCTCCGCCCACCTCAGTAGTGCACGATTGAGCACCTGCCTTCCTCAGAGCAGTCACGATTCCGCCAACTTCAATAACAACGAACTGGAGAACAACCAAGTGGTGGCCAAAATTGCTAACCTAAATTTGAGTCGGGTGCCGGGGCTTTCAGTGGATAACAACATAATCCCCTGTTGCCCAAACAGGCGGCAGCGTGCCCAGGGTGTGCCTGCCTTTCTGGATACGGATCTGCGTTTCCACCCCACTCGCGGGCCTGATGTTACTTTTTCTCAGGACCGCATGGTGGCATGCACCAACTGGCAAGAAAGCAATAGGACTTTGGTGTTTTCTGACCGGCCTTTGCACATTGGTGAAAGCCTCTTTATGGAAATAGGACTCTTAGGGTTGCCATATCATGGAGCCCTTTCATTTGGCATCACTTCTTGTGATCCCGGTACTTTACGGACAAATGAGCTCCCAGCGGATCCGGACTTTCTTTTGGACCGTAAGGAGTACTGGGTGGTTTACCGAGCATTCCCAGTCTTCAGCAGTGGTGACATCCTCAGCTTCATGGTCTTGCCAAATGGAGAAGTGCACCATTGGATGAACGGAGTCAGCCGAGGGATGCTTATGTGCGTGGACACCTCACAGTCTCTCTGGGTGTTTTTCACAATCCATGGTGTAATCAACCAACTCAAAATATTAGGTAAGTGCAGCCTAAAAGTAATGTGAAAGGACATGTGTCAGATGGTGAGCCTTTCAGCATTGGTGACATTGGCTTCAATAGCAATGCTCCCCATCCTGTACCCTTGTTTTAAACCTGTAACCCTCACGCACTCCCTTGTCCTTTTTTTTCATTAGTTGTCCCCCGTAATTAATTGGCCCCGGGTCCAGTGTCCCTCCCGCCAGGCTGGAGCAGGGACTTCAGTAATGGACGGGCTTAGGCCCGCCCACCTCCTGGGTAAACCAAAAGGTGCAAGGAGGTGAGCACCATTGTGAATTAGCAGCTAACAATCTGGTCCCTGGTGAGGGTGGTCAACTCTATCAAGCACGTAATAAGCTGGGTACTTGTGTTTATATATGGACAGAAATAACCTAGGTATATCCTTCACATGTAAGGCCGTTGGATGAGACTTACGGCGTTGCATGGGCTAATGCTAAGCTGTTTCATATTTTAATACTTTTCACAAGAGAATCTTTATGGACCCACTAATCCTGCCAATGGGTAGTAAACTCTGAACTCACTAGCACAGATGATTTTTATGACTCAACAGTGGTTTTAATGTACGTCATACGGTTAGATGGTATCTCCCCAAACACGGCAATAACTATTTATCAGCTGTCACACTTTAGACCGGGGTTCTCAAACTGTGGGTCGCGACCCCTCAGGGGGTCGCTGACCCGGTTCCCGAGGGGTCGCGAGCTGTTTTTTTCCGCCGAAAAGCCACCACCACGATCGCAATCGCGATTGCTTCCGCTTTCGGCGACTTTTCAGCAGACATGCCGAGCTATTTCGGGAACACTTGGCATGTCCGCCGAAAATAGCCGCCGAATGAGGAAGTACCGTATTTTTCGGCGTATAAGACGCCTTTTTAACCCCCAAAAATACTTTCAATATTAGGGGGGGCGTCTTATACGCCGAATATCGGCCGGACGAAAAAAAAAAAAAAAAGCGCCGCGCTCCCAGCAGCCCGCCCGCGCTGCGGGGACGGGAGAGCGGCGCGAAAAAAGCGGTGCTTTTTTTTTTTTTTTGGTCCGAAAACACGGGGGCGTCTTATACGCCGGAGCGTCCTATGGGACGAAAAATACGGTAATTCATTCGGCGGCTTTTCGGCGGACACTCAAGGGGTTGCGGCGCCATGCCGCTCAGAAAAAAGGGGTCACACTAAAGGTAAGTTTGAGACCCGCTGCTTTAGACCATCGCTATAGAGTACAGCTGTGCTCTTTAAAAAGGAAAGAGTGTTTTGGAGGTCACACCTTTCTGCTCCATCTAGAAGCAATTCGCTCAGTTAAGTGGAGGCTCTTTCTGCAAACTTACTCTTTCCTCTGCACATCTAGCTCTACTGCTGCTTCTGTGTGTCCTGGGCCAGCAACAGCGATTCTTGAGCTGGACCTTTAAGTGGCAGTTTCTGTTTGGATGCACGAGGCAGAAAAAAATGACTAGGTGCCTCTAAGGGTATGTCTAGCTGTAGTTGTAGCCTGTGCTCCTAGCATGTGTTTTTGTCCACCCTCACCATCCAGACATAAAATCTCGAAGCACATGTTTAGGTTTTGAACCCAGGCTTGCTTGCAAGGCTGTGGGGTGGGTTAAAGCCCAAGTTGTCCTTTAGCTTTTATACCCACCCACTTTGCAGTAAAGATTCAGGCAAGATCACTTGAGTGCTGATAGTCCTCCAAGACCCTTCCCACAGTTCCCTTTGTGAGACGGGTTCTCCTGCAATTGACACAGTTGACTGGGAAAGAACCCTAGAGGATCTCAGCACAAAGCACCCTGAGATATCCCCTAAACACACATGAGCCTGTGAAGAAATGGTTGGGACACAGTAACCGGGTAAGGCTTTGAGGATGCTCCTATATGGCTAGGCGAACCTGAGTGCGAGTCACATATCCAGGTGTCAATCACTCAGGCTAACAGTGCAGTGTAGACATACCCTAAAACATCGCTGTGACTTCATTTGTTATTTCTGATTTACACCAGCTTGTATGTAAAGAGAATCAAGCCTTGTTTCTAAGAAAATATTACCTTTTGTAAAATATGTTCTATGCATTTTTAGTAACGCAAGTATTCAGTGCATGCAACTTCCGGTAGCTTTGCTGGGAATGATCTGTGAGCACAGGATTTGGCCTGTAAATGTTCAGTGTAGAAGCACAGAATAGTCAAAGTTGCACAGGACCTCAAGTGAGTCATTATCAGGACATGGTTAATTTCAGTTCTCTACAGTATCTGATGGAGAATTCTCAAGCTTTTCTTCCATTGACATGATGCAAAATGTTCCTAGCTGAACAGCAATATCCCTTGTGCCCTAAGCAGACTGATTATTTTAAACTTAAGTGGGAAATAACGTATCTCAGTCGCTCCATGTATTGGGACTGCATTTTGATTATTATCCTAAAGCACCTTCCATTTAAAGGTCTCATAGCTGTAGCTCCTTAAATGTTTGCTTAATCTGTGTTGGCTGTAGCTTTAAAGATTTTCCTCTCAGCTCCTGAGATGATGAGGCTGCCTGCCTGTGCAGAAATAGGTTGATTTCAGGCAACCAGCCACTGGCTGCTTAGTTGTCTTTGTTTGAAAATATGTTTATATTAAAGTAAATGGGGAGATAATTGCAGTCTCCTGTCTCAGGCAGGTGTTCCTTGTCAGATCAGGAGGGGAGCAGACAGGCTGAATGAACTGGGAACAAGCACTGTCCTCAGCAGCATGTTCAGCATGCTCTGGGCCAAGACAGACGTTCATCTTTTAAATAATTAAAGTTAGAATTGCTAAGCAATAACCCTGAACTCTGAAACTGAGTTTATTTCTTTACAAAGCATGATCTACCCCTAGTACACAGTGAAGCAGAGACACTGCTGTTCATGTTATTTAGCATTGATGATGCTTGGGAGGTCCATTCCACCTGAAACTGACTGAACTCTGTTGTATTTGCAGGCACTGTCCAGTCCAGTCCTGGGACTGTCTCTCCCTCAGGATCCCCTGGAGGCTCACAGTATGACAGTGACTCAGATATGGCCTTCAGCGTGAATAGGTCCTCGTCTGCTTCAGAGTCATCATTAGGTAAGGGAGGTCTTTGCGGTGTGCCCATGCAGCTCGGAAGACACCTGGTCAGGAAACAAACAAGAAAAACCCAGCAGGCTATCCTGCCTGCCTTAGTTAGAATTGTTGTTATCTGCATGGTATATGGAAATCCAGCCTCCAGACATAGGAGCCTGGATTTCCCAAGGCATCTCACTGGTGTAATACACATTGGTGCTAATGTGTGACAGCCTAGCCTGGAGGGTAATTAAGGGAAAGACTCTGAGACTATGTACAAAATAGCAGGAGCATGTATTTTCAGGACAGTGCAGTTCAGTGGAACTGGGAGCCAGGACATTCTGATTCCAGATCTCCAGTATGCTCTTTGGGCCCTATAAACCATTTACATTCTTCTGGTTTCCAGTACTATGTACAGAAATACAACTTCTTGTCCACCTCCCAGGGTGAGGATCAGTCACTGCGAGGCTAACACTTTACACTTTGAAAACACTGCACGAAGTGCTATTGTCTTGAGCTCAGGTAGATTCCCAAGAACTTCTCATCCTGTAATATAACTGGCAAATACTTGTAGTTCGAAGTACAGTGCTGCGTTCCCAGCCAGAAATGCCACTATTACGATGCGTCTCATTGCTGCATGAGAGTTGACTCTTAGCCACATTCCTCTGAAAGAGTAGTGCCTTCCGAAAGACCATGGGTGCTGTGCACCAGTCCTGTGAATGTAATGCTTCACTCTTAGAGCCAGGGAAATTCATGCCAGGCTGTGAATGGACACACACGCTGTGCTTGTAACCAGATGTGTAAACCAGAACCTGAGTCTTATTTGAACACGTAGTACAGGGCTCAGACAATGGGGTTTAAGGATGGAGGTTGAGAGATTTCTCGTTAGAGTTGGTATGGCAACCCCCATCTTTTCAGGTTCTCTGTGTGTATATATATCTATCTTCCTACTGTATTTTCCACTCCATGCATCTGATGAAGTGGGTTCTAGCCCACAAAAGCTTATGCCCAAATAAATGTGTTAGTCTCTAAGGTGCCACAAGGATTCCTCGTTCTTTTAATAAGACAATAGAACTATGAAACCCTCCTTTGATCCATTCTTGCAATTGAGTAACATTTCTCTTTCTCCTGCGCTCTCCTTTGCAGTGACTGCTCCAAGTTCCCCTTTGAGTCCCCCCGTCTCTCCCGTCTTTCCCCCTCCCGAGGCCTCGAGCAGCAAGAATGGGGAGTGCACTGTCTGCTTCGACAGTGAAGTGGACACTGTGATCTACACCTGCGGACACATGTGCCTGTGCAACACCTGTGGTCTTAAGCTGAAGAAGCAACTCAATGCCTGCTGCCCAATCTGCCGGCGAGTCATCAAAGATGTCATTAAAATATACCGCCCTTGACCTCGCCCTCCCTCAAGGCGTGGGAGGAAAGAACTCTGCTAGCAGTAACCATGCCTTTCCGTCCCTGCTTATGGGTTATCATGCTGGTCAGTCGTTACCAAGTGGCTCATTGTCTGTGTTTTCATATTTGACTGGTAGAACAAATCAGGGATATAACTGAGCTGAGGAGCTCTCTGGTCTGAATGGGGCCTGAAGCTAAGGCTTCCAAGTAGGCAGAGCTTCAAAAAGATGCTGCTCTATGAAGCCAGCCAGCAATTCACTGGTGTGGGCCCATTCCAACTGCAAAAGAGAAATTTCTTGTGCAATGGCTATTTTTTTTTTTTAGGGAGGGTGTGCTGGTGCGGGGAGGGAATTTATTAATCTTTGTGGTGTCACCTGGGTCAGGAGCTCCTGTTTTCACACCCAGGGAGTGAACACTTAAACTGCCACTGTACTTGCTGGGGATAGTGCTTGTCCAGACAGCACCATGTGATGGAACAGAGTCAGAATCAGCCCTAGGATAGTAGCTAAAGGTGAAACTGGATGCTTTTTACATCATAAAAATTATTAAATCCCAAGACAGGGACTGAATATAGGTATACAAATTACACTTCAGAACGAAGTAGTTTAGAAATCAGATCCTCATTTGCTTACCCAAGATCTGAACTCTGTAGTGTCAACAGCTGTACCAGGATAATGAGTGCCCAAAGCACTGAGGTGTCTGTATTGTCACTAGCTCTGGCAGTGGAAACACAGAACCCTGAGCTTGTGTATATGTAAAGCTGATTTTGCATTCACCTTCTTAAAGGAATTGAGTGGGGAATGCAGGAAGGAGGACTAAGTGCATATTAGGAGCAAAACATCCAGCTTCCTAAGGCTCAATATAGAAGTAGATTGGCTGAAGCCAGAACTTGGTACTAGGAAGGGGAGGAACTAGTACAATCTATTTTGGAACCTCATACAGTCAAAGCAACTGTAGTAATTTAGTTAATAGGCCTTTTAGTGTATTTACTGGAGTTATTTTTGTAGTAGTCTGTTACCACCTGGCCTTCAATCGTGAAACACACACACAGCTACATTATCTCAGCCTAAAGGAAAGGAAATGAGCAGGTAGCTCATGCATGCAGCTAACACTGTTTGCACAAGAGGGGGAAGAAGCTATAATATTCTTGTTATTGTAAAATGTTTTATGTAAAATAGATTGCATTGCTCTTCCCCATAAAACAGTATCTTCATGGGTTATCTAATGGCTGCTAAGCATCCAAAGTCATTTGTGACTTAAGTCCCTTTTAACCCCTTCTTTGCCGCCTGCACCTTACCTCTTTCCTCACTGGTAGTAAAACATCTTACAGAAACCTCATGGAGCTGAGGTCACTAAATGCAGTAGAGGCTGGAAGCTATTGTACCCAGGCATTTGTCAGCAGCAGCAGCAAGGTTGGACTCTCACCAGAGAGGCTGAGAGTGCAACAGTCAACATTTTGAAGCTCCAGAAAGTTTCCTTTTTGTCCTTAAAAAGTGTTGTGTAAAAGTACAATTTAATTTGCATTCTCCTCTGCTCAAGGGTTTTTCCACAAAGCTTGCAACGGGCTAGGCTGTCTCTGCCCTGGCAGGAAATCCCTTTATTTTAGTAACAATTCAGGGCATCTAATTGAAATTAATAAGCGTCTCACTTGGCATTCCCTCTTGAAAACAGGGCTGAAGGCTATTATTAGATGCTGGGATTTAAAAGGTAAATGGATTCAGTTTTCATTTTAGATCGCTATAAACTATGGGATTCTGCCTGGGATGTAAAACCCGCTGCGACAATCAAGTGAGGTGAGGTAGGTGTAGCTCTACTTACTTCCTGTTGGCTCTGTCTTTTTGTACCCCAGAAAGGACACGTCTGTACGCCCACCTCTGCCTTTGCTCAGTCAGCTCATAGAGAGAGCCTGAGGGTGACTTTTTTACTCAGCCCTGTGCTAGTAGCAGCCAAGCTCATGTACACACGGAAGTGGTAAGGATGAGGTCCCGATGGCCGAGATGGAAATGAGGCATGTCTGACCCCAGCGTAGTGATCATTTACAGCCCTGTGTGTAACAGCTGCTTTCTCAGGAGAGGTACATTTATCAATCTAGAAATGAAAACAGAACAGTCACATGCCCCATGGGGCTAGAGTAGCTGAGCCATGAGAAGCCATTTGAGGTTGTTTTTTGCTTTGGGTCTCCTCCTCTGGCCTGGTTTCATTCCACCGCCACTTTGTTGCTCTCAGTCTTTGGCTGTTCTTGACCTGGATGCTTTAACTTTAGCGCTTCACTGTCAAGTGGCATCAGCAAACTTGCTTTGATCTGCCTGCTCGTGCTTTGGAAGCTGGTGGTGGAATAACAGAGCTCAAATGGAGATAGACTATGGTTACCTGTCACATAGTGAGAAATGCTTCAAAGGGATCAAAGTGTCCTCCCTCCCCTTTGGGTTTTTTCCTGATATGCAGCATTGAAGTAGCTAAACGGGGAGAGGTAAACTGTCTTTTCTTGAAGAATATTAGAATAGCCGCTGCAGCCTTAGCTCAGACCTCGTGCACTGCATTTCTATCCTAGTACCTGGTCTGACTCGATTTGAAATTTCTAAAGAGGATTCATTAGGTGGATGCTGGCTACTTGGCTCTCACCATGCTGCACAATAAATGTAACAATACAAACAGCACCCCTTAAACTATCAACCAACTGCAAAACTTCAGGTAAAGACAGGAGCAGGCCTAGACCTTGTGTAGACCATCATAGCTCTGGAGGGACTGAGCTAATGACAAACCTACAACAGCTGAAGACCTGCCCCTCCCCTGGGACTTCACATTAAACATTCCAACAGAGAACAGCAATTGCATGGCCTCCTGTAGAGGCTTCCAAGTTCTTGTATCAGCAGTTGAGCAGGATTTTCTGTCTTTTGCAGCACAAATGAATCATTGAATCCCACTGTAGAAAAGAAAATAGGTTTGGCTTTGAATTTAGTAAGTACTCTACTCTCTCAGTATGCTAATGAGCACTAGTTCAGCAGATGTGTGTGAGAGGGAGGTTTCTGGCCAAAGATAGACCACATGCATTAGACTCCACCTTAGGAGCTCTGAATACCATAAGAGTCTCAGGTCTCTGGATTTAGAAGGTCTCAATGGGAGGTTGCAAGTCACCATTTTGATGCCTTAAGCCCAGTGGTAGAATACCCTTTTCACAGTCCAATAGTTAGGGCCAGGACATTGTCCCTTGAAGCTGCTCTCTCTGATGGTGGGTTAGTGGTAGGGAGGAGGATACTTACCAGACCTTGGCGTGTCTGGTTCAACTGGTCTCTAGTTGCAGAATCCCAGGTTCCAAGCCCCGTCACTGCTGTTCCTGAGAAAAGAGGGAAATAGGCTGCTTATGCTCACAGAATGCGGGATGGCTCTAAATCAAACTCGATGGAAATTTCTTGGGAATCTGCCCTTTCAACGAAGAGTTTCAGGAAGGGGCCTCATCCCTGTTTAAAAATCACAGCCTCAGCGGAGACCGGACGAGGGAGAGACTTGGGTAGATTTGGGCCAGATCTTTAGCTGGTGTAAAGTGTCTTAGTTCCATTAAGTCAATGGCGCTATAACAGTTTACAGCAGTTGAAGATCTGGCCCCACTGACTTTAAAAACTGCGCGTATTGTGTTTGCCATAGTGCTTTGTCCCAGAGTAACAGAACCGAGATGTAGCCTAGAGCCACTAACCCAGCCATCTCCATTGGGTGGTATAATTTGGCAAAATGATGCAAAACACAACTGAGCAGTCCCTGCTTTCCCGTTCCTGAGTGGCTCTCCCAAACCTATTCCTTAATTCACTCATCCCAGTGGTCATCCTACTGCCTTGGCCCCTGCTGCTAACAGTGTTTCTGGCATACATCTTTTTCAGATGATGGGGTCCATGCAGGGGGCAGAGCTGGGAAGAGAAAATGTTGCACAGGTTTAAATTCTAAGATTAGCAGCTGCAAAAGGGCAGCATCCAGCAGAGATGGAGAAGTTCGTTCATTCAGGGTAATTAAGCCAGTTTAATGTCCAGTTTGTGGCTGTGCCGTGGATTGTGAAATGAGCATTAGTGGACGTGTATCCCTACCTAGTCCAGTTGGTTGAGGATTTTCCAAAGGAGATCCAGAGAGGCCTCTCAGATTCCCAGGTAAAAGGTGGCCTCCTAGGAATTGAATTGTTTGTACTCGTATTGCTATATATATTTTTTAGTCTGATATGATTTGTACAGAAGATCTGTTTGTGCCTTATAAGGGTGTCTGTGCACTTTTTATCCTTTTTAAAGCAACTTTAAAAAAATTGAAAAAATGAACACGGATCAATGGTAATTTTATAGAATTTTGTGTTCACTGAAAATCCTGCTTTTTTGATATTGGAGTGAAAATTGTTTCTATGGATTCCCCCCCCCCCACCTCAGTTTAAGAAAAAGCAGCATTTTTATTTTCCAATTTCTAAACCAGTTAATCTTATATCGTTACTTTTAAAGTTGGGGGCAGGGGGGAAAGGGGCACGGGGGAGGGGTTTGCACTTCTCCATGTCTATATTCTGTAGCATAGTGTTCTGTGCTGTGTGTTTTATTTTTGTCTGTTTACCTGTTTTACATTAATATAATTTTACCTGATTATGAAACAAATAAAACACCGTCTTGTACAAGTTCCCCCTGGCTTTGAAGAATGTTTAACTGACCATTTTAAAAAAAACTGTGGGTTGGTCACCAGGCAGAGTCACCACGCCAGCTTATGTAAATGGCGCTGCTCCATTGAAGTAAAAAAACCACCCCACACTTACATCAGCTGAGGCTCTTGTCTTCACTATTGTGTATATACACACACAGCCACATGGTTCCCATTAAGAGTAAGAACCTGATGTGTGCATGCAGGGGAATAATTTGGTCATAAGGCTGTGATGCAAGAGTGGGAACAACAACAGTTAAAAATGAAAAGCTAAGAATATATGGCAGGGAGGTGCTGCAACAGCTGAGTATCTCCAACTAGACAGTGCATACAGCAGAACCAGCCTGCATGGACCAGACTCAGGGAGCAAATCGTTCTTTCACCTCTGACTTCTGTGGAAGGGTGAAGAGCTGCTTGGTACACCACAGTTACTAAGGGCTTGTCCTTACTGGGGGGGGGGGGGGAATCGACGGCAGATACGCAACTTCAGCTACGTGAATCACGTAGCTGAAGTTTGCGTATCTGCCGCTGACTTACCGCCCATCCCCATGGCAGCGGCAGTCGGCGGCGCGCTCCCCCGTCGACTCCAGCTTGCGCCTCCTGGCAAGCTGGAGTTCCGGAGTCGACGGGGGAGCAGTGGGCGATCGATTTATCGCGTCTTAGCGAGACGCGATAAATCAATCGCCAGAAGATCGATCCCGGAGCAGCCTCGTGAAGACAAGCCCTATGAGTGGTAGTAACAGCCAGGTACCTCCCTTCAAGGTGTACACCAGGCTTGGAGGACAGATCTGTGTTCTAAGGCGGATGGAGCGTACGTCCCGTAAGGAGCAGCTTCAAGCGTTCACCACACAGCCCAGCTCAGAAGGGACGTAGCTCCTCTCTATTGGGAAATGCGCAGCACTGGGAAGGAATCAGGCTCTGCTCTGGACCACGGGGGAGAGCAGACGGAGTAAAGGAGCTTGTGGTTCATTCCACCCGCCGCCCACAACGAGGGCTGCATTTGAATCCAAGATAGACATTTACCTAGGGGTTTCCTTGGGCAGGTCTATTCTTCACCCAAAAAAGGATTACAACCTGAGCTTACTCATTGAACTCAATGGGAATTTTTCCACTGACTTCAACAGGAACAAGGGGAGGGAGGCGGGTTGCAAAGGGGACACATGGGAATACTCCCAGCACAGGGGCCTTCGCTCCCGGGAGCAGAGCTGGTTACGTGGGCTCTGCTTCTCCAATTATCCCCAGCAAAAAGGGTGGGCTGAGTCAGGTAAAGTCATGCCTGGGGTGTTTCCGGTGCTTCAGCTGAAATCCCCAGCTTCACCCAAGACTACAGCACGTCAGTTACCGGATCCAGGACAGCTCCAAGATGGGCTGGAAGGAGGATGACACAATCCTTGGAGGCCTAGGCATCAACTTAGAGTGGACAAGCCCCAAGACAGCAAAAATGAGAGATCTAGTGCCTCTTCCTCCTCCCCCCACTGCTTCCTGGTCTAATTTCTACCTCCTGTGCACCAAACACCTCACTCTCCTCCAGCATGATTGGAACATGTCAGCCATACCCCAGACCTGCTACTGCCCTGTTATCCTTTAGAAGGGTGGAGCTTGGGCAGGAGAGAGATGGAGCCTACTGTTCACATCTGCCTCAAGCCATTCTGAATGGGTGTGTCCAACAGAGCCTAGCACTAGATCCACAAAGGTATTTAGGTGCCACTACCAACCTCAAAACCAGGTCTCAGCTGCTGCCTAGCCTTGCAGGTCCCTGTTTCCATCAGGAGGCAGGGGGAAAAGCCTCCCAAGTGCTGCCATCCCCTCAGCGCAGAGCCATCATTGACGCCAAAACCCCAGTGGCCTGTGCTTTGCCCCCACTCCCCTGCCCCTAGCAAGTGTCCCAAAGGAGGCAGCCCCCACCTATCTCATAGTTTACAGGAGTGGGCCTTGCACAAAAGAGCAGGGGCCCAGCAGGTTGCAAAGTGAGAGGCTTGTGGGGGAGGGGGGGGGTCTCACCTGGGACGTGGGAGACCCAAGTTCAAATCCCTGCAATAAAGGGGACCAGCTTCAGCATGAGCGCCAGAGTGCCCACCAGCCTGCACTGCACACTGCACTCTCCCGGTGTGTGTGTGTGTGGGGGGGGGAACGGAGGTTCAAGAGCTTGCTCCAAATCAGGCAGCGCAGGGATTCCAACCTAGGGCGCTCCCATAGCTCAGCAGGGGGCTAGACGAGGACGCACATCACCCCGCCAGACCCAACCATGCCTGACCTGCTCTCCCCAGCTGGCTTTTAGGCGTCTTCAGTGACTGTCCTGCCTCAAGCATTGCTGGTGAGGCTCAGGCAGATGGAAGGGCACTGTGCAACTTGAGCAAAGCCACCCAAGGTCACCATGTTCCCTGGCAGAAACCTAGGCCTCTCGGGGCCTTGACCAGCAGAAATTTGGTACTTTTGGCGTCCCAGGGTTAGGGCATCTAAAGCCCTAGGCGAGCAGAAATAAATGTGCTTGTATTACTTGCTAGGTCAGCCATGAAACGCCTATGAGTGTTTTATGCACCAAAACAGCTTGTTCCTAGGAGGGACTGAGCTTTGCCCCTAAGTCAGGGGTGGGCAAACTTTTTGGCCTGAGGGCCACAGTGAGGTTCAAAATCGTGTGGAGGGCTGGGTAGGGAAGACTGTGCCGCCCCAAACAGCCTGACCCCCCCCCCCTATCTGCCCCCCCCCCCTTCTGCCCCCTGACTGCCCCCCTCAGAACTCCCAACCCAGCTAAATCCCTCCCCCCACCTCCTTGTCCTTTGATTGCCCCCCTCCTGAGACCTCCCCAGGAACCCCCCCCCCATCTAGGCCTCCCCTGCTATTTCTTTCCTGACTGCCCCCTCCTGAGACCCTCCCGCCCTAACCAGCCCCCCATCCCACCAATTAGCCCCCCCCTTACTGTGTTCGGGGGGGGGGTGAGACACTCCAGCCTCAGAGCAGGGCCCCGTGGCTCACGGGTGTGCTCTGTTTATCCTGGGGTCCCGCGGCTCGCAGACGCCCTCCGCCCGCTCAGGGGCCCGAGCACGGGGTGGGGGCGGGGGTGGGGCCATGGCTTGCAGCTGCCCTCCGCCCGCCCGGCACGCTGGCCCAGGAATGCGGGGGCCCCACGGTGCTCAGTGGTAGGCCAGGAGCACGGGGGGGGGGGGGGGAGGGAGCCCACTGACGTGCCCCCGGCTGAGCTCGCAGGCCGGATAAAAATGGCTGGTGAGCCACATAGGGCAGAGATGGGCAACCTGCAGCCTGTGGCCCATAAGTTCTGAGCGCCTGTTGTTGGAGCAAGTAGGCTCAGGATCAGTTAGAGGAGGAGGGGCAGTTAAGTGGCTGTCTGGCACCAGAAAATTGGCCACTCCACAGTTGGTGGGCAGTGGGGGTGGGGGTGTGGATGAAACGAAGTCACAGAAAACCCACTATGCGCCAGTTGTCTCAACTATATGGCACAGTATGTAGGGTGACCAGCAAATGTGAAAAATCAGGACAGTGGTGGCGGATACTAGGATCGTATATATATATGTAAATGACTTAAAAAATCAGGACCTCTGAGCACCATCACTGTATGGCTGCAAACCCCATCTAACAACGGCGCCCAACCCCTTCGATCATTGTAAGGCTCCTGCGCACTCACGGGCACATGAAAGTTCGGCTGCTCAAGACAGGTGTGATGGACGGTGCATGAGCCACTTCCACCGTCTCTGGGCCTGATGTCTCATCACCAAGCAGCTGTGAGCCTCCTTGTGCATGTTTACTTCAGTCCCAGAGTGCAGCCCCTTCAGCCAGCCTGAAGCACACGTGGCTTCATCCCAACACTGCTTCCTAACAGCCACCACTGCAGCCCAAACCGGCCTGATGCTGTAGTGCAGGGGTCTCAAACATGCGGCCCATGGGCCACATGCGGCCCGCAAAGCCTTTCCCTGTGGCCCGCCAAGTTTCCTGGCGCCTCCCCCTTCCCCCCGGTCCCCCCATAGCAGGTTGCAGGACGGAGGGGCCAGAAGTGGAGGCTTCTCTGCTGCCTGGCTGGGCTGCGCGTGTTTCTAGCTCTGGACTTCCTAGATTGCTCTTGCTTTGTTTGCCAAACAGCTGTTGGTGGTGCCTAGTGCTCTCCAGGAGGGAATGGGGAGCTGCGTGCTCAGAGGAGGAGGTGGGGCAGGGGTGGGACCTCTTGGAAGGGGTGGAGTGGGGGCAGAGCCGGGGCAGCGAGGGCAGGGTGTGTGTCAGTGGTGCGGCCCTCGGGCCAGTGCACTAGTCCTCATGGAAGGGGTGGAGTGGGGGCAGAGCCGGGGCAGCGAGGGTGTGTGTGTGTGTGTCAGTGGTGCGGCCCTCGGGCCAGTGCACTAGTCCTCATGGAAGGGGTGGAGTGGCGGCAGAGCCGGGGCAGCGAGGGTGTGTGTGTGTGTGTGTGTCAGTGGTGCGGCCCTCGGGCCAGTGCACTAGTCCTCATGGAAGGGGTGGAGTGGGGGCAGAGCCGGGGCAGCGAGGGTGTGTGTGTGTGTGTGTCAGTGGTGCGGCCCTCGAGCCAGTGCACTAGTCCTCATGCAGCCCTCGTGGTCATTTGAGTTTGAGACCCCTGCTGTAGTGTCATGTCCCGTCCCGTTCCCCCCCAGCACTGAGGCTACACAGACAGGCTGCTTATTGCAAACTTTCCTGCTCTTTAGTTAACAAGCCAGGCCCAGCAGCAGGCTGATTTGTAAACTGTTTATGTTCTAAGTTGTGGCCTGTAGGATTCGCCTAAGTAGCCTTCGCTGCGGCCAAGCCAAGCGCAGAGGCATTCACTCATTCATAACTCTGGGGAGACATGCAGCTTAGGTATCCTGTACTACACCCAGGCTCCGGGGGGGGGGGGGAGGGACACGACTTGAGGTAAAGCTACTCATGCCAAAGCTGCGCGCTGGCTCACTTCGTCCAACGGGCTGACGCCTGCTCTAATGGGCCAGCTCTGGGGCCAACAGAGCTGAGTGAGCCTGTCTGGGCCCTTGGTACAACGACTCCAACACGGTGGCTATTGTTGCATTTCTCTCTCCCCCCCCCCCCCCACTTTATTGGGCAGTATTGTGCCTGCAAGCTGATGGGTAAAGGCAATTGTGTCCTGGCCGCCAATTCACAGGTTATTGGATTTATTAAGTCAGGCCCCGCCCGCCCCCCCCCCCCCCCCGCCTGGGCCCTGCAGTACATGTGGGGCTAAGGCCCCTCCGGCCACAGCTCTGAAACACTGTGCACAGGAAGCCCTATGCCAAGCCCCCTCTCGCAGCCTTTAGGAGGAAGGAAGAATTATTTTTAAAACTCTCAGAGGCAGACTAACCTCAAAATGGTGGGCCTGGTGGGGGCATAGCACAGTACCTATATTTTAATTTAATAAGGCATCAATTTTTAATGGTAAGCACTCAAACAGTTTACCAAAGAAAGAAGGTTGTGATGAATTCTCCACCCACCCCCCTACCCCAAATTTTTAACTCAAGATTGGTTGTTTTCTAGAAGATCTGTTCCAGGCATTGTTGTGATAACATTCTCTAGCCTGTGGTACACAGGAGGCCAGACCAGATGATTACAATGGGCCCTTCTGGCCTGGACTCCATTAACTTCATCTCCTGGAACGTGTTTTCTTTTCTTCAAATTTCATCTAAATCCCTCACTAAACCACGTTACTTGGCTGCAAAGAGTCAGCCATGCTGAGTTCATCCTTTGCAGCCCTTTGCTGTCTTTTTTTAAATCCAGCACACAAGTCCAGAGTGCTGCAAGACTTCCCCCTCCCCCGGGGAAGGCGAGGTGGGCAGTGCCCTGCTCCACATGGCTCGCCATTGGTCAAGGAGCCAAAGAACTGCTTCACTTGGCTTGTTACCATTAGCAGTTGGTCCTGGGGGACTGACAAAGCAGCAGAAGCCGGTGGAACATGGCGACCACATGTGCTATTTATGCCAGAGGGTTCCCGCTGGAAACTGAGCAGGGCTGCTGCTTCCTTGGCACGTGCTGTGATCTCTGCCAAACACCAGCATTGATTAAGATCAACAACAGGCACTGTGCAAGAAACGGACTGGAGAGAGCCAGCCCTGTGACACTCCACCCAGCCCCGTTTAGCTGAGGAGCGAGCGCTGGTGGTTTGACAGGCACCTCAGCAAGGAATAGCATTTGTCCTTGGTTTCTCTCATAGTACAAGGCAGGCAAGGGGAATGCTGTGCCTGCGCTAATAAATGTTTTATGATGACTGAGGAACCCCAGCTGTGCATCAGGACCCCGTTGTGCTAAGCCCTGTACGAATGCAGGGCACAAAGATGGGCCCTGCCCCAAAGAGTTGAACGATGCCTCCAGAGAACATGGACCAAGCAGCAGGGTCTGTAGGAGAGGGATGCTAAGGTGCAGCAATGACACACTAGCCCAGGGATCCTGGGGACTGGCCACAGGGCTGCAAAACAAGACCCCCCAGCCCCACCCGCTGAGGCCTCTGCCTTGAAGGTAAAAGCCCCTCATCGAACCTCTTGGTCACAGGGGGGGATGGAGTTTAGCAGCCACAGTTCCCTGCCATGATCCTTCTAAAGCACATGGCCAATTACCTCCCAGCCCCACTGCTCTCTCCCATGCGCTGCTGGCCTAAGGCACAGACAGGGCTTCCTCTCATTGGCCTGCTACCCTGGCTACCTAACGCTCAGACCCCCCAGCCATGGCCCAAAGACACTGCCAAGGCGCCAGCCCAGTGCAACGCTGCTGTCCAGCCTCCTCCCGCGGCTCCAAGGCAGGACAAGGCTGAAGCAGCTGCTGCCCAGGCCCACATGATGTGGTAACAGCGCCACGCAGTGGCCACTTGAAGAACAGCCCAGGGAGAGGCCCGAACGCTCACGCCAGGGTCTCACTGAAACCTTGTAACAGGACAATGCCTCCCACTGATGAGCGATCCCGAGGGGGGGGACGGGGGGGGGGCTTTTTTGCCCACGCACCCCAGAGAAGAATTTTTTTTGAGCAGGCCCTCCAACGGGGGGAGCCCCGCCGTAGCCCTGCCATCCATCCATCTCCTCCCACTTCCCTCCCCCAATCCCCCCCCCCGGTCCCCTAACTGCCCCCCTGGGGCCGGTCCCCGCTCCTAGGGCCCATCTCAGCCGCGGCTCCCGGGGCCGGGACTGCAGCCGTGGCGTGCGGCTCCTGCCTTATTGGCAACCTCCCGGGCACGTGCAGAGGAGCCGCCCGGCTGCCGTTCCCCCCCCCCCCCCCCCCGGGTGGTCTCGGTTGCAGACCCCTGAGCTACCCTATCACCTCCTACGTACAGTCCAGGGGTGGGCAAACTGCGGCCCGCGCTCCCCTGCCTGGGCACCCGGCTGAGTACGGTAAGCAAGGCGGGGCTGGAGGGGGGAGGGGATCCCGGGAGGTGGTTGGGGGGGGGTCTCGGGAGGGGGGGGCAGTCAGGGAACAAAGAGCAGCGGGCCTTAGATGGGGTTGTGGGGGGAGGTGTGGGGGTCTCCAGAGGGAGCGATCGCTCAGGGGACAAGGAGCGGGTTGGATGGGTCAGGCAGAGGGTGGGAAGTGGGTGTGGGTTAGATAGGGGGCGGGGCAGACTGTTTGGGGAGGCACAGCCTTCCCTACCCAGCCCTCCGCACAATTTTGATCCCCAATGTGGTCCTCCGGCCTAAAAATCTAACTATTTAACCTGCTCTTTCCCCGTGCTAAGCATCTGGTCATAAATAACTTAGTGAGGACTGAGCAAAATAGGCATTAAGCACCTTACTCTGCTAAGAGTCATTCGCGCTCCTTCCTGCTCAGGAGCTACACTTTCCTTCATGGGTCTCTTGCTCCTAATGTATTTATAGACTCTCTTTTTATTGCCTTTTATGTCCCTTGCAAGGTGTAACTCATCTTGTGACTTAGCCTTTCTGATTTTGTCCCTACATGCTTGTGCTATTCTTTTGTACCCCTTACTAATTTGTCCGTTTCCACTTTTTGTAGGATTCCCTTTTGGGTCATTACAAAGCTCGTGATACTGTCGTTCTGACCTCTTAATATTCTTCCTCTCTTTTCACTGCATCTGGGGTCTTTAGCACAGTCTCTTTGAGAAACTGCCAGCTCTCCTGCACATCTTTTCCCCTTATTCTTTCCATGGGACCTTATCTAGCAGTTCTCAAGAGTTGATGAAAGTCTGCCTTTCAGAAGATATTGTCCTTGTTCTGCTGTTCTCATTCCTTCCTTTCCTTGAAACCATGACTCCCCTCAGTTCAGGATAGCTTTCACCCAAGTTGCCTCTCCCCTCAGATCTGCGACCAATTCCTCCTTGCTGGTCCTAATCAAGACTCATATCTCCTTTACCACAGCACACTTTTCTCCGGCCTTGACAAATGCAGTCTGATGCTCCTCACATCCCTTCAGAATGCTCCTATCCGATCCCATCACTTCGCATACCTCCCCTCTGCCTTGTCTGTTGCATCAAACTGTTTCTCTTCACTTTCAGAGCCCTTCCCAGTCAATCCCCACCCTACCCTTGGAGCTGTCAATACTCCCTTCCAATCAGCCCACGATGCCAGCCTTCATCACCCACTTGTTACAAACACCTTTGTGCTTTCTCCCAGGCTTCCCCAAGTGCTTCGGAAGAGCTCCCCACAACCAAAAAAACATTATCCACCTTCAACTACCCTTCCCAAACTCTCCTTTGCCATGATGCATATAAAAAAAACTTTACAGCGGCTAGGCAGCTGCTGCGCTGAGATCACTGCTTATTGTGCTAACCAATACTGCCGCATTGTTTCCTTGGATTCTTCTGTCTGCACCAACCTGTTCTCTCTTTATCTACTTAGATTGTAAGATCCCTGGGGTAGGCACTATCTTCTTGTTCTTGTCTGTACAGGGCCTAGCACAATGTTGGCCTGGTCCATGACTGGTGCTACAGTAATGCAAACAATAAATAATAATAAATCCGTGCAAGCTGCCCCTGAGCAGCCGTGTCTGCCTGGTGCGTCTTCAACCTCCCTCTGGAGTCAGCTGCTAAAGCCATGGGCAGTGGAGGGTTTTGTGATGTGGATGCCCAAGATTCCCAAGCCCAGCATGAGCAGAGTTTTCCTTTAAGTGCAGCTGCAAGGCAGCCTAATATTTTTGCTTATCTGGCCAAGACATTGTTGTGTGCTCCTCTCACTGCCCTCATAAGATGGAGAGATGTTAAAGCAGGTCATGATGACCTCTCTCTTGCAATTGCTTCAGGCACTGTGCATGACATAGCAATTGTGGTCTTAAGCAGAGCAGCCTGCCCTAGAGTTTACACTCCAAATATACAGGCCCAAGCATGAGAGGGGAAGCAGAGGCCCCTAGAGCTGTCCCAGCAGAAATAGACCCGTTCTCCTGATTCTCAATCCAGAGTCCTACTACTAGACTGCCTCCCTAAAGGTGGTTGGAAGTACATGGGGGAAAGGTCTGGGGGAAGCTCCTGGTGTGTATGCCTGAAGATATGGATGGATGTTCTCCGGCACTAAAACTTTACTGCTTAATAGTCTCACCTTTTATGACGGAGGCAGCAGCGGCTTTCCTGGGATACTTCCAGGTGAACTTTTCCCAGTGCACAGTTAGAAGCTGTCTTGGTCCAAAACACACCAACATTCCAACCACAGATGTTGTGGGGACTTTTTGGCTCCAGATCCAAATGTTGCAGTTCTATCACAATGCAATTTGTGGGCCAGCATAACAAAACACAGCTGAATACAAAGGGGGACTGGTGCTCCTGTTTGTCTCCCACAGCGCATGGGGCCTTGTATAACGCTTGATGGACAGATCAGAATGATAACACACATGCTCGCATTTGGGATGGGGGCTTGATTTCTTTTAGGCACAAACAGCCTGGGCGAGACCCATTTTCTTGGCTAAACATTATTTATGATATATGCATCCAATCCTCACCAACTTCCCCAGCTGCATGTGCAGCCTCAGCAGCTTGGCCAATGAAATGAGGCACAATGAGCAGCAAAGTACCACAGGTTTATTGTTTGGAACAGGCAGGAGAAATGACAGCTTTGTGCTAATGAACCTGGGCATCCATGTGGATCTTCGGATTGAAGGGACCTATTTCTTACAGGGCTAAAATGAACAGAAGAGTGCAGGGCATCTAAAAACAGATCACATCACCCCATGACGTTCTCTCCCTGAATAAAGACACTCAGCCTATATCCGAGCCTTTTAATAAAGTGCCCCTGTGTAGTTTCAATTATAAAGACTCAGGGCTGGCTCTGACAGCCACAGTCCCTTAGGTCCACTTGTTATGGGACAAACATGCATACACCATCTCACCCCATACTATGTTATCTATACAGCATCATATTAAACTTTATATGAAGCACTAAGAAATTCAGACTTACTGCTCCTCACTGGTGTTTGCTGCTGCTTCTCATTACCTTTCCATAACTGTGTATCTTTTCCTCCGTTGCTACCCTGTTTCCCCGAAAGTAAGACATCCCCCGAAAATAAGACGTACTTCCAGTTTTGCCTCTCGCTGTAATATAATGTAATGTAATTTTGGGAGCAAAAATTAATATAAGACACTGTCTTATTTTCGGGGAAACACGGTACTAACTGCAGTAGAGGCCTCAATGGACAGAGAGCTGCTCCTTCCTACACTGTTGCGATTCCTCAGTGCTTACTGTACACGATGAGCTCTGATCACCAGGAGAAAGGCCAATTGGGCATTTCATCCATCGCTACTGGAGGCCAGCCCAGAACAGGGCCAAGAATTTGCCTGTCTGTTGTATGCACCTGTTGTCTCGTCTGATACTTTGGTGGCCCGCTCTTTGAGGCAAGGGCTGTGTTTTTGTTTTCTTTGTACAGCAAACAGCACAATGGGTTCTTGGTCCATGACCAGGGCTCCTAGGTGCTAGCACAATACAAGGAATAATGGACTACGTATCATTTTCTAGCTTACATCTCACTCTTTCCATAGTGCTCCCCCAGAAAACCAACTAGTTTTAAAAGCATCACTTTGTATCTAAACTCCATTCCACTCCCATTCTCTGTCCCAGGATGTTGACTGCTGGACTGATCACGGAGGATAGATCCTCCACTGGCTATTAGCAGATGGCCAGGGATGCTAACCCATGTTCCAGGTGCCCCTAAACCTCTGACTGCCAGAAGTTGGGACTCTACAACTGGGAATGAATCATGCAAGAATTACCCAGTTCTGTTCATTCTCTCTGAAGCACCTGGCATCGGCCACTGCTGGAAGACAGGATACTGGGATAGATGGACCATTGGTCTTACCCAGTATGGCCATTCTTACAGTCTGTTCAGCAGAGATGATCAGCGGCTCTTTGGATGGGCTTGACAGTCTTCATAAAAAGATCTTCCCAGGAAGTCTCTGAAGAGCAGCTCCCCTGTCCCTAGCTAAGTAGCACAGACTGAAATGTGGGTCACAGGCTAATGCGATGGACACAAAGAGGCAAAGCAAGTGATAAATGAATAAGCTGCATTGTGTAAAAACCTTAATGGAGGAGAGAAATCCTTTAGCTCCCCCCCGGCAACAAACAGAAAGGCCTGGTACCATGTGGATTTGCTGTCCTGCTCTAAAGTGGATGCACACACTTTCCAAAATAACACTGCATTGCTGTCCCGTAGCCCGGTAGCCCAGCACCAGAGAGACTCAGCTTCCATGTCAGCCAGCACCTTAGCAGCACAAACACACATCAGCCACAGCCATGGTCACAATTCTGCTTGAAACCAGTCAAGCCATTTTTTTTATTTAAAAAACAAGGCAAAAAAAATCCCCTCCCTTCCCCCCCCCCCCATACCAAACAACCCTAATGGTGAAAGTATAGGTATGGCATTTACATTGGCCATATCTACCTTCCTCAGGCACTCCCGCCCACCCACAGTAATGTAGAGATTTATACGTGTTTACATAGTATAAGGAGACGAACAGACAGTCTTCCATAGTTTGCAGTTGAGGCCTCCAGCCTGCCTGCGATACACCGAGCTGAAGAGCCGCAAAGCTGGGTTTGTTATACAGAAAATACAATATCGTTCACCCACACAGCAAATGCTAATCGCTGAGCTACATGGTGAGGGGTTTCCATGGAAGGCAGGTACTTTGTAACAGTGGGAGAGTTTAATGCTAAGGTATCAGGGAATCACATTTAAAATGAAACTCTGCCCTTCTCTAGTGCCTTCTGGCTTAGGTTCTCAAAGTGCTTTGCAAGCATTAGCTAACTGAGCCTCCCAATCCCCCAGCAAGGTAGGTCAGTAGAATTATCCCTATTTTACAGACAGGTAAAGAAGGCACAGAGGTGACATGCCCTGCTTGTGGTGACAGAGCTTCAGTGGCACAGACGGGGAGAGAAGCAGAAGGTTGTCCCCTCTGCTCTAAGCACTGAACCACACTATCTGTGTCTGAGGTGTTTTGTTGTAGATCCCAGATGAAAGGGAGGGTGTTACGTAACAAAGTTCTCAGCCTCTTCCCCACTGGGATCCTCTTTGCCAGCCTAAGACCCTTTCCAATTTCAAATATGGCAAGGGCAGGGCAGTGGGACAGTCTAGGAAGTGACGGGCATTAGATAATTATTTGTGTTCTCTAAGCCAGCTAGTTTATAGGGCCTGTGAGCCTTTGAAGAGTTACCACCACTTATACAGTGGGTGATGGTAACTAACCCAAGCTATGTGGCGCCTGTACAGTAACTACAGATCAATCCTGTAATTATCACTATAGTTGGCTCAATGTATTAGAGTCCTACAGCACGAAGCATTCATTAACACTCACAGTCTCAGCATTTAGTCTGAATAGCGGGAAAATAGCCCTAATTTGGCACGAAAGCAACAGAAATGACATTGTCTCACTGAAACGGAACAAAGATCAATGAAGTCTAAGAGTGACAGAGAGAGATGAAATACCATCGGGAAAGCACACACCATTTCTATATTTGCTGATTCAAGTACAAACCCACCGGAACCCTCTAGGTACATAGTCAGCATGGCTAAGACATGCTGCTGCCCATGATACCATGACCACACTGATGTCTGTACTTGTGCTAGCTCTCATCAAGTTAGTGTGAGTATGTGTATGCGAACCGATAGCACAGAAACATCCCATGACTAGTGAAAGAGAAGGGACACAATTCTCTCTAATACCTTCACAACTCAAAGAAGACATGAACAAAGTTTTACTGCTGCCCAGCCCACTCCTAATCCACTATCAGCCACATCCATATTTACACAAAGGAGGAGTTTTAAGTAAGCAAAGGGATACAATGCAGCAACGTTGTAGGGTTAAATTGCTACCTGATTCTGCTGGGGGCATATAACCACATCACAAAAACCATATCACCTTGCATTGTTGGATCCTACTATAAAGTATTGACCACAGGTCAGCAAAAACAATGAGATTATTAGTTACCATAGGACCCACAATCTGCAATCTTATAAAGCTCTAGAGAAAGGGAAAAAAGTGTGTGTTTGGGGAGGGGGATGGAGAGAGAGAAAGACAGGTATAGTACGGTTCTCATTAAGTTTGTGCTCTATAAATTAAGATTGATAATCCTATGTATACCTTTGTGATAAAGACTTGATGAATACGAATGGAGATAATCGAGTAGTTGCCCAGGGGATGGGACTGCGTGCATGGGGACAAAATACCCTGATGCGACTTGTCATGCTGCATCAAGAAGGCTGCCAGTATCTGATTCTGTTGGGACTTTGCTTTAGATGGAATTCTACACAGGTTTCAACAATGGAAACCGTATCTGTGGAGTCACCTCGGCAGTTCTTACTGCTAGTTAGCACGTAGCAGATGGGAAGGAGTTCTGACATGGCAAGTGGTAATCCTCAAGAGTGGGGTCTAAAACCCTTCTAGAACAGAGAAGGCACTGCGCTGAATCCACAATCAGTTGAGTACAAAAGGAAAGGAAGGGATGTGAGGGAGTGACAGCCAATCAGATGAAGTCTACTTTCCTCCTGGAATCAGCAACGCTGCAAGCTAGTGGGGTTCGGCCAGGTGGGAGGGAGGGTGAACATGTTGAAACATACTTTATTTTAAGTGAAACCTCCAAGCACACTGACATATGCAGACATGGGGGACACAGTGGAAGTATCTCAAGAACAGCTGGAAAGATGGATGAAGAAACAGGCAGATAAGCCATTTCAGAGAGCGTTTAACAAGCCCAGCATAGTTAGGGATGAGATCTCTTTAAATGGGAAGCAAGATATTAACAAATGGCACTATATTCTCCCACCCCAAAGGAAAGCAAAACAAGGGAGAGCCAAGCCTAACAGAAACACCTGAGTACCTTAAAAGTCACACATGCTCCCCCCATCTTTTTTCATCTCCAGGGACCAAGCCCACACTCTGGACTGTACTAGATGATACCAGCACACATTATAGTACAGCCACCTTCAAGCTGCTGCCGGCCAGCCCTGGGGCACCATGGGAACAGGGGTCAAGGGAATCATTTCCCTGGACAGTCCAGTATGAAATGCAGAGTTGCAGTCTGTGCTGGGAAGAAGGGTGCAAGCATTCCCCCAGGTCCTTTCTCTCCCAGGATCATCCGAGTTCTCTTTGTCAAGCCCGCTGTGAAACATGCTGCATAGTTCTCTCCAGCCACTGAAATGAAATTTGACATAGCTTGCCTGAATCACCAACAGGTACAAGTCTGAGCAGGGCCCTGGCCCAGCACAGAGGATCCTCCATTCCATTAGTAGATCTTTTGAAAAAAAATTAAATATTTAAATTAAAACCCATCATAGTAGAGGAAACAACAAGAGGTAAAAGGACTGTGTTTGATTGTACAAGCAAGCAAAGCACAAACTTAATTAGATTGCGACACATGGCCATGAGTGAGCATGTCAATGCACACACAGTTATATGGACCTGAATTTGCAGTACCGTTTCTCCTTGTCCCCATGGTTTCCTATGGTTCCTGTGTATGGCTGGACAGGGCAATACGTTATCAGAGATTTAACAGAGACCCTGAGCTACTGGGAAAAGCAGCTCCTTTTGTTATTCCAGATTCCATTTGGTGAGTAGGGCTGGCTTCATTTCTTTACCTGGATCGTGGCTGAATTTCTTCTGGTTTCCCTTTATCTTGTCAAAAAGTCTAGTGGGCACCAATAATTTTCCTAGGGTGGGGAGGGGACGGCCTTGGCCAACATACACCAAGAAGCTCGTTGAGAAACAACTTCACATGTCCATCTACAGGGGCTAGGCTGCCATAGATGGACAAAGGAGGAAAGTATTTCCTATGTAGGGGAGAGCAGACAGAGCAGGAATGAAGGCCTGTGTCAAGCCTGCTTCTTGAACTCTGCCTCAGGAATGGCACAGATTGGAATGTACAGTATCCCACAACTTTTTAAAGCCAGCATTATGGAAAACTATAAATTAATAAGCTAATTAAATACTCGGGTGAAAGAACAGGAACCTTCAACTGTGTAAACTGAGGGCAGACTATGGCTTCTTCCTTAGATAATTGGAGGGAATCCAGCCCTCCCAACAATGTCCTCCAGTTAGGACCTTGCAAAACCACCAGCCGCTGCTGTTCTTCTCACGAACTTCAAATAAGGTCCCTTCTTTAAAGCTGCTGGTCTCTTCATCTCCTTCAAAATCTGCCACAGCCACATAGAGGGCTTCTTTGGAGATGTCAGGATTGGTTAAGGGAGCAGCTGTCCTCTCCCTGGCTTCCCCTCTCTCCACCTGCTTGGGCGGTACCTTTTGGCCTAAACTGCTTTTCCCTTTGGTTTCATCTTGGCACCCAGCAGGCAGAAATGGTTTGGCCTTTGGTGGAACCAGCATGGGCCGGCCGGGCACCGAGGCAGCTCTGATTTCAGGCACTTCCCTCTGTGGGGCTTTTGGCTCTGAAGTGGGGCCAGAGGAGGAGGATACCACTTTCTTTGGAGGAGGTGGTCTCCTGGGTGGCACCACTGGCCGCTGAAGCGGAGGCTCTCTGGGAGTTGGGGAGCTGTTCTTGGGCTCACTGTCGGTCATCTTTGGCAGGCCGAAGGGAGCTCTGGGGGGAGCCTCCTTTGGGATCTGGCTGTCCTGTTTGGCTGGGGGTCTGTTCTCCATGCTCGGTCGCTCCTGAGGCCTGCCCGAAACCTCGGCTGGGAGTGCATTGTTATTGAAGACATTTTCAGCAGGCACGGGGTCCTGCTCGGAGGGTTTCTCTTGGGACTTTGCAGGTCTGAGCTTGCTTCTCAGATTGCCAATGTCCAGTTTATCATCAGCCTGAGGTGGGTCTGTCCTGGGGGCTGCAATTGGTTTTGGCCTGACCTGAGGTTTTGATTTCAAGAAGGGATTCTGGGTCATTGGCTCAGACTTGTCTTCGGGGGGCTCAGCTTTTGGCTTGGCTGGCTTGACAGTGGGTCGGAGGTTCGGCTTCTTCACTTCTTTGGCTGACACCTTGTGCCCGCACTCCAGGCCCATTTCATTTTTCAACTGGAACAGTTTCCCCTTTTCTGTTTTCAGCTCCGGCTTCTTGCTGTCCCGCGGGGCGGCTGTCTGCTTTGGAGGGATCATTGGCAGAATCATGCCTGGGGGCTTGGGTGGGGGCCTCTGCCTTTCCGGTAACTCACCTTCAGATTTAATGATGGACTCCTTCCTGGGTGGGAGGCTGGGCTTCTCCTCTGTATCCGGATCAGAGATCTCCTCATACCCAGCAGCTACATCGCCGCTCTCTGAGGGGGCACTCTTGAGAGCCTCCTTCCCCTTCCAGTCTTTGGCCCATTTCATTCCACAGTCTATACCATTAGGTGGAGCTTCGGGCAGGGGCCTGGAGGGCCCAGTGGCTTCTTCGTTAGTGCTGCTCTCCGCGGTTGCCTCACCAAGCTGAAGCTGCACCATTTCATTAGGCAACGGTGCTAGAAAGTTAGGTCTAGAAGCATTGCTAGTTTTCTTGTATTTATCAATAAAGGTAGCTGGGGCCCAGCCTTCCTTCTCCTCAATCTGAATGTACCACCAGCCACTCAGGTTCTTCTCAATCACCTGGAAGAAAAAACCATCACATCTTATAAATGCATAACCAGGCCTCTTTTCACAACAGCTGCCTATGAACCAAAGGGCAAAAAGAAGTGCAGCCTAGAAATGGGAGCTCACACCTCTGAAACTTCAGACCATGAGCCCGTAAGGAAGGCAGCAAGTACAATGGGCCAATAAAAATAAAATAAAATAATAATACTAATAAAGATAATAATATCACCTCTCGTCTATAGCACTTTTCATCCAGAGATTTCAAAGCACTTTATAAGAGAGTAAATTATCCTTGTTTCACAGGTGGGGAAACTGAGGCACAGTAAGGTGAATTGACTTGGCCCAAGCTCATCCAGCGGGGCAGAGCCAGGAACAGAACTCAGGTTTCCCCAAGTCCCAGTCCAGTGCTCCCGGTACACTGTTGTCACCTCCACAAGCCCAGTATCAAAATTTGATAGTCACAGGGGAAGTGAGTTTGATGGGTTTAAATCAAGTTTTTACTACTGCCACCCCCAGAAGACTCGACACGCTGGCCATGACTGGCACTGCAAGAGCAGGGGGCCTTCAGGGGGAGTTTCCTTAGAAGAGGTGAGGACAGAATTGCCAGGGGTGCCCTGGGTCAGGACTGAGATGCACTGGCAGAGTTATTTGTTATTTCAATCCTAGGTCCCGCTCACTAGGGAGGATGCTTCAGGGCAGGAAGAGCAGAAGGGCTGCAGGTCAAGACAGAGGAGTCCTGGTCTATGTGACTGGGGGAAGCTGTCTCAGTGCCTGCCCGCTGCCTGGCCCTTGCTGATTCTGCCCCACGTTTTTAAACCCACATGCCCATTTGGAGATAACGGCTTCTCTACATTTTCCATTTTCACGAGCACCACATTCATGGTATTTTTCAAAAGAAAATACATCTCAGGCACAACCGCACACGAGGGAGGTTCTGCTGCGTTCAGAGTCACCCTTCAGCTCTCTCTGACCACGAACAGGCAGGAGGACAAGGACAATCTGAGATTTTTCAAGACTTCAGAGGGAAAAAAAATCAACACACGTAATGCAACAGGCCACTGGGTGACACTGTTGAACCAGCCAGCCAAAACAGTTGCCACATGCAGATCACTGAAACCCCCAGCCATGGAAGGTTAGATTGTCCTGGGTCTACACTAGAAAGGGTTTGCCAGTGTAGCTCTACCAGCAAACTGTCCAAGGGAAGACGCAGCTTGTATACTGGCAGAGAGCCCTTTTGCCAGGATAGCCTATACCAGGATTATTTTACCACTATAACAGCGTCTATGCTAGGCTTCTACCGACATAGCTACGCCAGCGGGAGGGCGTGTGATTTTTTTCACACTCCTAACACACACAGATATTCTGGCCAAATTTTTATGTGTAGCCCAGACCCGTGACTAGGTGAACGAAAGCTCCATCTGTGGAAGGAGGAGGAACCTACCACTATTAGTCAAGAGTCTTCCAATTGCCACTGGTGCAGGAGCACAGCACCTGACACTGGGCCGCTCACATGAGTCCATTAGGGCATTTGAGGGTCAGAGGCTCCAAAATACCATGAGCATGTGGAGGATCCTCTCCACGTACCGGAGCTCATTTTGCCTGGCAAGGAATCAACCCTCCATGCTGACGCCCCAGGATTCAGCCTCTCCCCGGGGCAGCTACTAGTGCCTCTGTGACTGGCAATGGACTCCATGTCTGGAAACCCACCCCAGGGCTAACAGGATTTGGGAGAGATGCGAGACACAGCCCGCCAGGACTGGAATCCACCTCATAGAACCATAAAAGCATAAGAATGGCCATACTGGGTCAGACCAAAGGTCCATCTAGCCCAGTATCCTGTCTGCCAACAGTGGCCAATCCCAGAGAGAACGAACAGGACAGGTAATCATTAAGGGATCCATCTCCTGTTGCCCATTCCCAGCTTCTAGAAAAGAGGTTAGGGACACCATCCCTGCCCATCCTGGCTAATAGCTATTGATGGACCTATTCTCCATAAACTTTCTTTGCTCATTTTTGAACCTCACCCACGGAAAATCTCAATGGGGGTTAATGAGAGGATGATCCCAGACTCACTCACGCTGAACTGAATGGATGACTCAGAGGAGAAGAGGGAGGGAGGGAGGGAAGATGGCATGTAGTCTCACCTCCACTTTCATTCCTGCCTGGAAGCTGATGCCGTCAGGGATGGTGGTCTGGAAGTCAGCAATGGTGTAATATTCTTCTTCCACTTGGGGAGGGACGGGAGGTTTAGGCAGGTTCAAACCACGTGGCTATTGCAATAAAAAACAATCATTCAGCTCATCCCTCGGAAGATGTGTTTGAACACTTGCATGGATGGCTCACAGTGGCTAACTAGCCAGAGAGAAGCAGGCTGCTAGACAGCGTCACTGGGTGACCCACTTGGCACACAGAGCACCCTCACAGACGTAGCCACTAACCCTGTCTTCAGGCTGGACGCAAAATCGTCCAGGTTGCTTTCAGTGGCACATCTGACCCAGTTACTAGTCCTGCAGGGGCCGAGGGAACGGGAGCGGGTTGGTGATCTAACTGTGGCAAATCTGCAGCCTATGGGATGAACAGTTTATTCAATCCAACCATCCCCTTGACTTAATAAAACAAAGCAACTAAGTTTTGCTTCAAGAATAAATATGACCAGATGAAGTTGATGGCTGCAGGGAGGCTCAGCCCCTGCATTAGATCCATCTGCACACAACAGAGACGTTGCATATCCCAAGCAGGGAATGTGAAGGAACCAGAGCTCCCTTCTGAGAGCATTCTCCCATCTCTTCTGCCCCAGAAGCTTCGTTCTGCTGGATCCAGAGCCAAGGGAGGCACAGATGTCTCTGCCAGAGGGACTTTTCCTCTGGGGAGGTGGCAGTGATGGCAAATGGGACAGCTGGGTGCAGGAGGACACTTACTATAGTGAGATCTCGGCGAGGAGGGGGCCTCTGCCTCATCTTTGGCGACTCTGTGGAGAAACAATTCCAGATTCCATTGAGGTTCGAGGCGCAGTGTCCAGACACGTTCCCCAAAGGACCCATTTCAGAGGAGAGCAGCAATGGACCTCCACATCCAAACCGTATGCCCTTCCCTCCCAACAGAGTGCAGCTAGGCTGCCCCCCTGCCCCTCATTTCTCCTGAGTCAGACAGAGCCTTATCTGTTCAGGAACTACAGGCACCTAGAGCTTTTCCAGCACACCCAACCCTATGCAGAGGTGCCAGTGGAGCCCAGCCAGAAGCGAAAGCCACAGAGCACAAGTGGACATGCATGGGGAGCTGGAAGCTGGGTGGCATGTTAGTGCACTTCTCTTACCCATAGAGAACTCTGCATTCAAACCCAGTCCCAGGGATTAACCTTACAGGGACAATCCAGAAGCACCAACCCACCTCTGCCAAGGGGGGATGAGATGTGCCTCATTCATGAGAAAGGAGAAATGGAAGTCTTGGTGGAGGGGGAGCAGAACCCATGTCAGCCTCTGCCCCGTTAGAGAGATCTACAGATCTCAGGTAACTACACGGAACAATTCTCACTAGCTCCCAGGCCAGTCTCCTTGATCTCCACGAAGAGCCTCGTTCATAACACAGTCATGTCCAGATGTGGTGGCAAAGCGCCCAGTGCCCGGGATCCCTCGGAAGGGCAGCTTTCCTGCACCCGGCTGCACTGTTCAGCAACCAGCCGTGCTGGAGGAGCTGCACCAAACATCCAACATGTAGAATCTCCCCGCTGCCCACTTACTGCGTCGAATGTCAGCCTGCGGTAATGGTCGGGCATCAAATCTCCCCTCTCTTTGGTTGTTGGGCCCGTCCTTCTCTCGGCCCGTCGAGTTCTGCTGCCGGGGAACGCCATCCAGATCCAGGGCACATGAGTGGGTGGATGAGCCAGATCCCAATTTCTGTGTAAACATCTCTCCAGTTCCCTTCTTCAGATAGGATGCCGGGGCCCAGCCCTCTTGACCCTGATACCTGTAACAACAGGATCACTTCCTTCAGCCTCATTACCTGGGGCTCCTGCCAGCACCAACCTCTCTTACTTCTGCAACTCCCTACACTCAGAGCTCTGCCAGCTCCAGTGAGCCAACCCATATGCATGCCCAACTACGTTTGGGCGGGGGGAGTGGCTGGGCCAAGGGATTGGTGTTGAGTCACAGAGACATACAGTGCTAGCTGGCAGGTGCTGACCAAGACCTGGCCATACAGGCCTCTGTGTGAAATGAGCTTGTTTGGTTTCAGGCCATGTTTCCAGGGGGCAGGTGTTCACATCACAGAAAGCTCTGACACTGGGATTTGGGACAAAGTGGGCATTGAAATCTCCTCTCCTCTCTCTCCTTCAGGATGGCTCAGATCTGGAGTGAGGCAGAGTGGTGAAGCAGCGTCGGGGGAAACTGAATAGCCACTGTTGCCCATTATGTACCAGGCACTCAATGTGCAGGGCTTTCTGTCTGGTTCCTGTCCCTGCACTAAATTCACACAAAGTCTGGTGGAGAACCCAACCCCCTCGCTCTGACTGAAAAACCACATCCATCCACAGTGCCTCTGCCATGCTCAAGGGTCTTGTGCCAAGTCAAGAGACCTCTCCCAGCTGGCGGGGGTGAAGTCATAGGGCTCAGATGGCACCAGCTGCTGAGCTTGTAACTGGCTTGGGCTATTCACAGCAGCTTTTTCCCGTTTAAGAAATCAATGTGCATTTTTTTGCCCTGGCTGCTGCCAACGCCACAGGTTCAGTGCAAGGTTAAGAAAACCAAGGCGTCTCCCACCCAACTCCGCACATGCCCTTTGCTAGCCTGCAAACACCCGCCCAGCCTCTGAGACTCAATAAGCCTGAGCCCTGGATGCTCAGAGATTTTTGGCCTGTGAAACAGGCTGAGGACAGCAGGTCTGGCCTGGATGACAATGTTTCAAGAAAGGCCTCATAATACAGTCGGAGGATCTAGCCTGCAGAATTGGCCTTCGTACGGGGCATATGTACAGTCACCGGTACACTGGCACTTCCACGACAATGATACATGCAGTAAGATTAAGGGGCTGTTGAGGTATTACCGTTGGGGTCATTGCTTCCCCCAACACAAATAAAAGCTGACCCTTGTACCAAGATGGGACTGATCTGTGTTTTAACCACGTGCCTGAGCTGTGCTAGGGCATGGGACCTTAGCAGGGCTGTAGTGGTTTGGGAATGAAGTAAGACCAGGGTTCAGTCCTGTCCGCACTGCAACAGCAAACCACATTGACTGGGGTCAGATAAGGATTTGGACAGATACATTAGACCGAGAAAGTCAGGCGAGAAGACAGAGCTGTGTCAGAGGCCATCAAGATTCTCTGACATGCACAATAGCTTCTTGTGCAGAAGTGCTCTTAACCACCCCCCTTTTCCCTTTCCCCCCCCCCAAAACCCCAGGCAGAACAAGGCTGCCACATTGGCGTCTCTTCCTGCTTGCTCTACTCTTAGTGCCTTTGGCATTTTAGCAGTAGTAATAATACTGTGCATTTACCTGACACTTTTATGAAGTGCTCAGAGATCTAGGGATGAAAGGTGGGCAAGGATCATAATCACGGCACCCATTTTACAGCTTGCATAACCAGAACCCCAAGAACCGCAGACCACACTGTGGCAGGGCTAGGAACAGAACCCAGAGGCACGAACTCCTAGTCTTGCATTTCATCTATTGGCTGTTTCCCTAATACATTGAGCTAGAGGATGCCAACCTCTAGGATTTGGGGGGAAGCCCCCCTCAGACACACACCTTAAAAGAGTGTTCAAGCTTATCCCCTCCACACACTCCAGAACCCTCCCCACCTTGTATAAACACCACCTGCATCCTGTAAGAATAGCAAGAGGGAGGAAGGTACCTGATTTTCCACCAGCCCTCAAGGTTTTTCTGGATCACCTCTACCACAGCCCCTTTGTCTAGGTTCATTTCATCCTCGTCTCTAGCGGTGTATGGGTAAATGACTGTGTACTTCTCCTCTGTTAAGTACAAAGGGTCATAAATGGATTATTTTAGGAAAACTAAAATTCATTACAATAGGAGCCACGCTAAGAGTGCACGCACACTCATTTGGAACAGACTTGTCTGTAAAATCATTTCCAAATGCCGATGGATTCGCTTTGAAATGTACAAGCACACACTAGTTCACCAACACACACAGAGTCCCAATCTGTATTCCATATGGTAGGACAGACCCGGCCCAGGGAAGGTTGGCGGAGGCCTCTGAATAGTTCCCATTTTCCTTCAGGGCTGTGTCCTCTGTTATTTCTAAAGCCTCGAGGATTCACCCCACCCCTCGCTGGCTTGAATCCCTATATTACAACCACTATTCTTCTAGACAAGCAGGATTGGACTTGACCCCTTTCAAAACACCAGCTCTCTTGCCACTCCTTTAGCCCACAGCCAACCTGGGGATTGTGCTTCAGGGTGTTCGTTGCTTTAATCTAAATATTCCCGCCTCTCACATCCACCCACTCACTGAGCCACCTGGATGCGCCATGATGCAGTGTCAGCCATAGTTCAGACAGGGGACAATGATTTAAAAGCACATATAGAAATTACTTCTCATGCAGAGATCTCAAATCCCTCTACAAGCGCAGGTCTGTACTGAGACATCCTTTTACAGAGGAGGAACTCGAGCACAGAGCAGGGAAGTGACTTGGCTAAGGTCACACAATGAGTGAGAGACAGAGCTGAGAACAGATTCCTAGTCTAGTGCCCTATTTCCCGGACTGAGCAACTGCGGGCAGGGACACAGAGGTCTTATTTCTAATAGGGAAGGAGATGCAAGGACAAAATGCCCGCTAGCAACACCCATTTTGCAAGATGCTGTTAGATCAGGGTTTCTCAAATTGGGGGTCGCCAAGCGCTCCCCGGGGGGTCGCGAGCTCCTGCCGCCGCCAAAAAACCGCCAAATGGACTATTTCCGCATTTGGCGGCTTTTCGGTGGACATACCAAGTGCTCTCGGCATGTCCACCGAAAATAGCCGCCGAATGCGGAAGCATTCAATTCAGCGGCTTTTTGGCAGACATGGAAGGGTCGCGCCGCCAGAGACGAACAAAGGGTCGCGGTCTCAACAAGTTTGAGAACCGCTGTGTTAGATCAACCAGCTGTCCCTTATTTCCTCATCTCCCTCACCCTGTCCTTCTTTGGAGGGGCAAACCCATGCAGAGCTTGCACTTAGCCGGTGCTGGAATGCAGAACACCCGGGGAAAATTCAAAACTCAGAAATGCTGAAGTTTCTCCACCCTACATTTTTCCCACCTCTGCATCCCTGGAAGGGAACTGCCCACTGGAGAGCTGGACGCTCATTTTCCATATGACTCTCCACCTGTTTTGCATGATGAGTCAAAGCTAAAAAATGTCCTGTCACATCCAGGAGCTCTGAGCTGAGCCCTCACCTCCTACCCCCTGCTGAAATGCTAAGATCCAGGTTCACAGCCCAGTGCACAAGCTCTGCACACGTAGGATATCATGGAGCAAAAACTCCAGCCTTCGGCCCAGGAGAGATGGGCCTTTACCAATGAGCTAAAGGAGTAGCCAGCAGAGGGACTGATTATTGATGTGAGCAGGTTTGACGATACAGCCAGCAGGGGGCAGCAATGGACACAGGCAAAGCTGGAATGCAGAGGGCTGACACAAGCAGAGTTCACCACATGCAAGGCATACGAAGACCATAAACACAGACACAGGCAAGGCTCCAAGCACAGAACAAAGGCACAGAACAAAGGCAGCGGAAAAAGTCTCTAGTGTCCACCTTGACCCCATCCACTGGTGTACAAGTCCCCAAGAGTTCGACGGCGGCCAACATGCCTGGGCAGAGACCAGTATCTCCATGGGACTGGGAGGAGCGCGTCAGGGAAGCAGAAGGGGGACAAGAGAGGACATAAGGAGGCAGCACCAGACGTTATAGTTTCGCCGTGGGCAGGAGACAGGGATGACACCATGGAGCTGTCAGACTGTTCTCATCTGGGTTTCAAGTCACTGGTCCTCCCCACTCCACCCCCTCCCCAGGCTGTGGGGTAAACCTAACTATAGACCTAAATTAAGCCCACACTTCTTGGAGCTTCAGTTCCTAGAGTGGCCGGAATATGTTGTATGGGAGCATGGGGCACTTCTGAGTTATCTTAAATAAAGCTTGTACTCTTGTTATTCTAACCACATGTGCCACTGTATTCTCTTTTCTCCTGCCTGCATCACACAACACTCTAATAAGGGGAAGGCCATAGCTCATGTGAAATAGGAGAGATAAGGGCCCCCCAAGCCCTGCTGTTCTTACTAGTAGCAAGTGAACAGCTACACAGATAAGGGGATCCACATTAGGGCTTGTGACTCCCCCAAGGTTGCAGGAATGAGCGTTTTGGGGAGGTGGCACACACAACCCCTTTTGCGGCAGAGGGGGAGGAGCAGGCCACTCATTCAAACCCATCAGCATCCAACTCCTCTGCCAGTGGCACCAGAGCAGCTGGCTGTAGTTCTCATCTTGATTCCTGGTGGGAAGATAGGGAGATTAAGGCCATGCCTTGTTAAATGACCCGATCCAAGGTCACTTGTGGGTTTGTTGACTTGGGCTCCATCCCACTAAATGTCTAAGCAGCTCAGGAAGTCCCATGCACACTGGGATAGCGTGGTGGATCACCTCTTCTCAAACTGGCTTCTTACCTTCTTCAGGCTGCATGGAGAATTCATCCTGAACACCATCCTGAGCTTCCAGGCATGTAGCCGGGACCCAGCCTTGCTCATCGGACGTGCTCACAAACCACCAGCCTGAAAATAAACAGCGGACCTGTTAGCTGGGAGCATCCATTTTGGAACACGCACCCACAACCACTAGCTGACAACTGTTCTCCCCCAACTGGTCAGGAGTCTGCTCAACCATGCTCCTTGCCTGGTCTGTATGCAACAGGCTGGAGAGTGGGTCTACACCTGGATGAACCCACAGCAAAAGGGCCAACAGCTGCCTGACCACTTACAGGGATTTCAGGCTTTAAAAGACCACATTCCTTCCATGTGTCGCTAGCAGCAGCTAATATTCTTAAAATGGAATGAACTTTAACATCTAATTTACTTTTCTTCTTTATACTGTTTGGTGTTTTCTGCACTTCCCTCTGTTCATTATCCAAGCCTAGTCTAACTGGCAGAGATGAATGAATTTGGCTGCAAATAAAAAAAAAATAGTCCACTGGCTCCCACCACTTGTGCCTTCATGAAAACAACTAATTTTAAAGACTATTTGTGGAAAGCAAATTCAGAACTGAAACATGAGTATTCTCATGAAAACTAACTATCCAGAGGTCACAACAGGATCATGTGACCTTGTGTGTCCAATCAAAATGAATCAATCCCACTCCATTATCAAACACACAAGCCATTTGTTGAGGGAATAAAGACCAAACAAATTTGTAAAAACAAATCTGTGAAGTTCCTCATGTATAATAGCTACAGAAAAAGTAGACTGTATATATATGTATGTGTGTGTGTGTGTGTTTTATATACATACAGTAAAACCTCCATTTAACGGACTAATTCGGGCGAGGGGGTGTCCGTTAAATCAAAAAGTCCGTTATTTAATAATGAAAAAACCACGAGCTGTCGGAGCAGCAGCCCAACCGCCACAGGGTCGAGGAGGCAGCTCCGCAGCCCGCCCGCTGCCGGGACCCGGGCGGCAGCCGGGAGCCATCAGCCAGCCCGCCCGGGTCCCGGCTGCTGGGACCCGGGCGGGAGCCGTCAGCCAGCCCGCCCGCAGGCGGGAACCGGCAGCCAGCCCACCCGCAGGCGGGACTCGGGCGGGAGCCGGGAGCTGGCAGCCCACCCGCTGGCGGGACTCGGGCGGGAGCTGGGAGCCGGCAGCCAGCCCGCCCGCTGCTGTGACCTGGGCGGCAGCCGAGAGCCAGCAGCCAGCCTGCCCGCTGCCTGGACCCGGGCGGCAGCCGGGAGCCAGCAGCCAGGCCCCGAGAAATGGATTTCGGATGCATCAGACTTGCTCAGAAATTTTGTCCGTTGCATCCGAAGTCTGTTAAATCGAGGTCCGTTAAATCGAGGGTTTACTGTATATATATTTGACTCTGATAATTACTTTAACTTTTGCTGCAATAGCATATTTCTGGTTCTCAAAAATTAGGAGCTAATACAATTAATCTTCTTGAGTTTGGGTTTCCAGAATGTTAAAATTCAAAGCAAAAGCTATTTTCAGATTTCTTTGTTAAATCTATGAAGTAATTTCTGTTACATCTGTAAACTAATTCTCTTTTTAAACAACCCCCCCAAACCGGGCCTAAACCACTCACATAGTCCCTCCCAAGTAATGATGTGCTTCACTTGGAGCATGTTGACTTCAGGGGGGCTCCCCCTGTGTTGAAGTGCCTTGATGCACTGGCGTTTCATTCTCCATTCCACCCCTGATCTTTTCAGCTGAAGTCACCAACAAGGGGGCCGACTCTGGGGGTGATTTTTGTCATGTGGACACATGGGCCAAGATATTCAGAAACAGGAGCCTAAAGTCAGGCTCTTAAATCCACAGGTAGGCTCCTAAATAAGTGGCTCAAATCTCAGATGTGCTGAGCACCCACAAGTCCAACAGAGGTCAACTGAATCTGCAGGGTATTCAGCACTGTGGATAATCTGGCCCATAATTTAGGAGCCTGTATCGTGACTAAGTTCACTAGGAACAACCATTTCACACAGGCACCCCAGCAGCCTTCAGATGGCAACACTAGCAGTTACTGCCAATGTTTGCAAGCGGAGGACAGCCTTAGGAGACCCCTTAGAGGTGTCCAGAGGCCAGCTGGCTCACGTTATTTTTATTTCTATGACGATACTCTGGGACTATCACCCACTCTCCTGGGGATCCTGCTAGGGATAAGGTGGATTCAAAACCATTTTTTTAAGGCCATGTGTCTGGGTGCATTCGGGCTCTCCTTACCTGATTCATTCTTCTCAATGATATCCACCACCTGACCCACGCACAAGCTGATCTCAGAGCTCTCCTGCTTCTGGTAATCTGCCACCACCACATACTGCTCCAGGACCATGGGATCTACCGATGCCAAGTCACCGCCTGCATGTGGGGAACAAAACACAATCTGTGCACCCAGTCACCAGTGACTCACGACAGCACATATCACCAACCTGCTCCATGGCTACTGCTGGCCTGCAAGAAGCTACAGGAGCAGGGCATCATTTGCACCCCAGCGTGAGAAAAGGTGAATCAAACAGTCAGAGCAAAGAGGAGGTGAGTATGAGTGGCCAGGTGAGATCAGTGCAGCCAGGTGAGGCCTCTTAACCTGCTCCCTGCTTCCTGCCTGCGCTCCAGAGATGCGCAAGCATTCCCACCACCATAGAAGCAAACAGCTGCCTGGTCTCCTCTGGTAGTGGCATCATTGCAGGAAAAAACCAAGGGCTGCTTTAAGTATTGCATGGATTTGTCATGGACAGGAGAACTGGTTCCAATAAACTGAGAATCACCCTGAACCTCAACCCAAACTTTCTGGAAGTGGGGCAAAGCTTAAGAGAACAAAAGTAACTTAAAAATGTATTTTCTCACTGCTGCTGCCCGTCCTGGTTCCAGGCAGAAATGCCAAAATACCCCAAGAGAGGCTGTTTTGATGGGGCATCCTGTCCAGTTGTGCACACCTACAGGCCAAGATTTTCAAAAGTGACTAGTGAGTCTGGAGGGCCGAGTTGAAACATCCCCAAAAAGCTCAATTTTCAGAAAGTGCTGGGCATCTGTCCTCTGAAAATCAGGCCCCTTTAAAGTGCCTCAGGTCGGTTACCCAACCTCACAACTCACTTTTAAAAGTCTTGACCTTGGGGTTTGGACAAAGCAGCTTCACGAGCATCCACAGGAGAAAACAGACACCCCCCCCCTTCCTTTTTCTTACTGCCTAACTCTATATATGTCAGAGACTGTCTCATGTCTCTCCCCATTAAAGTCCCTCCACAGATTCAGTCTCCTGGTTTTGCTTTTCACCACTAATCCCCACTGCCAAGTCCTCCCCTCTCTCTGCAGTAGATTCTTGTTTAAAATGTACATAAATAACCAAAGACAACGTAAGGAAGGCAACTCACTGACAGAGAAAAAGAAAGGGGGAAAAGTATTCCCCCTCCTCTATGTCTCACTCTGCCCATTCCCACCCAACTCCTTTCCCATTGCCTCCACTTATGTCCTCATGCATGAGTAGCTGTCTTATTTAGTCAGCCCTCTATGCACATAACTGCCAAAGGACTCACTCATTGAAGGCTTACAGGATCGGTCCTTTACTTCATGGGCAGGAAGGGACTCTGTTGTCTTGTATGTTTGTAAAACACCACACACTTCTGTGGTTCAAATGACAATCATCCAGCGGTGTAGTGCCTTTCGACTCTCCACACTGAACAGGGAAAACGCAGCCAAATGCGATCAGTATGTGTAGGAAGCGTAAGGCCTGCAGGAGACTTTGCACTATGCCCTACTAATGCCCCGCTCATTTTTATCCAGTATAACTTGCACCCTGCGGCAGGGTCTCTGCTGCTGTCCTTCATGGCCTTTGGCCAAAGTAAAATATGTGGAGTTATTTCCTGTGGTAACTACATCTGGCACTATAGGAGCTCTGAGCTTGCACTTCTGGAGGATGAAGCTTAAGCAAACTGGGATTTTTTTTAAAACCTTAAGAATTCAGCTGGCCTTGCAATTTAACACGTGCCTGCTTGCTCATGTTCCAAAGCATCTTCCTGCTCTTCTGGACATGGGACAAGTACAGACAGAATAAAGAGAGAGCACAATGCCCACTACGGTAAGAAGAGCCCTGCCAGCTACAGACTGGAATATTAATACAAGTTACAGCCAAAATCCGCCATGCCCACTCCCTGCAGAAAGACAAAGGCAGAAAAGTTTTGGGCTTGCTCGGAATATTCTCAGCCTGCAGGGGGCAGTATAAACCAAGATGCGCTGAGTCTGTCCAGCAGATGGAGGCTGGAATGCATCATGTGGGGAAAAAAATGTAACTAGAATTGGCAAGAGCACGCAAGGCTATATTGATTTTTTAAACACTTTTCATTTATTAAAATGCTCTGGATACAGATCCTCTGCCATTGCTTGGTATTTATTACCAGTGCAGCTCCTCCTGTGGAACGTGGGTATGGTGCAAATCAGCTGCATTTTAGAAATGGAGTTCTACTAACTCAGTGTCCTTATAGATCATACAATTCTACCCACCCACAGAAATGACACACTGTGTGCCTATGTTGCCTAAGTGTTATCTGAGTGGAGACAGTTCTAACGAGTGAAACATTGTGGTCGAGAGAACTGAAAAAAAGGAGCCAAGTTAGGAGCTCCCAAATGCTACTCCTGGTTCTGCCAGAGATTCATTCTGCAGCCTCAGGCAAATCATTTAACCTCGCTGTGTCTCCGCTTCCCCACCTCTAAGATGATACTTCCTATCTCTCCAGGACTGGTGAGGATTAACTAATATTTGCCAAGTGCTCTGGAAGTGGAACTGTGCCACATAAGTGTTGTTTATTATCGCCAGAGTGTTGCTAAACGCAGGGGTCTTGTCATAGAATTCAGATTGAGCTTGTTGAGGGGCTTTGCATATGTTCCAGCTATCGTCCTCAAGTCTCAAATGAAAGAGCACCCTGTCCAGAGGCATAATCCTAGCTGACCATTGCCTCAGTGGAGTGGCTTTGACACCGCAAGGAGCTCGGATGACCAGCTGCAAATCTCAGCAGTGTGTGTATCCCCATGAGGAAAAGGAATTCGGTAAGAAGTGAAGGTCATGAGTAAGAGTGTTGGGATGAAATGCCACAAAAATATTCAAGCTGCATATCCTACTCCTGGAGATCAGTTCGATCCTACTCCTGGAGACCAATTTGACTGGAATTAACCCCCAAGGGAAGTGCTGGGAGACCCATCACTTGAGAAGTTTAAAAATGAACACAATAAACAGCCTGGAGGGTACCCTCCGGGGAGAACATCCAGTAGGGAACAATCCTGAGATAGCCAATGCTGGAGGGCGAAGGTGGAGTTGTTGGAGACCTATTAGGTCTAGTCTATCCCAAATTTTTGGGAGGCTGCGATCACCGAGCAAACTCCTCCTCAGTGCCAGGTTCTTAACATGTAAATCCTACTCTGGGAAGCCACCACCATAACAGAAGTTTAAAAGGAAGATTATTTTTTAGAATAGTCCTATTCAAAGGCACAAAAGGTAATTTTCCATGTGTCCTACTATAAACAGTGATCTGCAGCATTCCAGGTGAGCAGGGCAGTGCAGAGGTTCAGTTACTGTTAATTAGAGCTTCTTCCATGTCAAAAACAGGAGGCAGTCGCCAGGGGGAGTTAAAAATAACCCTCCAAAGTGAACGGAGTGTACTTTGAGTTCTGGACCCATGTCCTCTTCTGCCCTGACTGCTCCTTTGAAGGATTTCTGCTTTAAACTGAACAGACGATTTACCCACCCAGTGAGGACAGACACACAGGAGAGAGAAGAACACTGCTTCCCCAGACATAATTACATCCGTTGTTCTGGGGCTATTTGCAGCTTCAAGAGGCAATTCTGGCACCTGCACCATACCTATTAAACCAGCAACAGAAAGCAGTAAACAGCTAATGGCGGAAGAGGTAGGAGTTAATTCCAGCAGCTCCTTCTCTTTGGGTAATTATCCACAACCACAAAAATACAATGTTGAGTTAACAATAAAATGGCCTATTCATGGCAAAGGTTGGGTCTCAGAAATAACCATGCAGTAGATCTAGAGAGAGAGAGAGATCTATGGTTTAAGAGGGGGGAGCAGTACCCAGAGGTGTATACCTGGGGAGAAAGTTTAAGGTAAGTTCTTTGAAAAAGAACCGTGGGCCAAATAATTGTAACAAGGAATGAAGAGACCTTCCAAGTGCTGCATGAACAGATTCCAATACACCGACTGCTACAAGCCTGTGGTCCAGTAAGGGGGTTCTCACTGGGTCAACAAGCCCTGATCCAGAGCTCAGTGAAGTCTCTGGAAAAGGCTTGTGACGCTCACATTTAAAGATAAGCCAAGAGAATGAGTTCTAAGGGAGATAAGTACAGCTCCACTCGTCTGGGCCAGGCAGAAACTGCCTCTTGTAAGGCGCTACCTGTTGTCTTCACCTAGCTCCGGGTTTCTCAAACTGGGGGTCGTGACCCCCCCGGGGGGTTGCGAGCTCCTGCCACTGCAACTTGCGGCGGCGGGGCCGGGGGGGGGGGGGGGGGGGCGGCGCGCAGCAGGCAGCCTGTCCGCGGGCAGGGACAGGGGGCCGGGGCGAACCCGGCAGCCCGCCCGCAGCGGCGGGGACTGGGGCGAACCCGGCAGCCCGCCCGCAGCAGCGGGAACTGGGGGGGGGGGAGGGTGGGCACGGGGGGGGGGGGGGAGGGGTGTCCGCGCGTTTTTTTTTTTTTAATTTGGCGGCTTTTTGGAGGAGGGGTCGCGCCGCGCCGCCGGAGCACAAAAAGGGGTTGCGGTCTCAACAAGTTTGAGAACCACTGACCTAGCTCAAGTCCCAGCTGTGTTCAGCTCAGGATGTAAAGACACGGCAAACCAGCTACCAGCCTAGGGACTGCTAAATGGGTAGGTTCACTCCAGTGACAGGCCACCAATAACCAGACACAGCACCATTTACCGTAAGAATGACAAAGTCAAATCAAATGCCGTGGCAGTTCAGTTCAGCTGAATATTATATATATATATTTATATATCAAATGTCAACTTCACTTTCAGATTCTCAGGCACTAACCCAATGTTACGGTGTATGGGTTTTACACACCATACAGGAGAATGTATATTTACTTAAATATTTTCTATTGGAAGCTTAAAAAAAATTGTGTTGTGGGAGGGGGTTTGTAAAACAGTTGAAACACAAACAAATTAGTGACAAAATCAGAGTCCTCCCATGCCCGCTAGCATCTAGCCTGATCTTCAGAAGCACACAGGCCAGCAAAAAGATTTTCAAAAGGGGCTATAATATACAGTGCCCAAAAGTCTCCTTGACTTTTAATGGGAACTGAGCAACTCACTCCTTTCATTCTTCACCAAATACGGATAAGGGGATTTAGCACATTACCCATGGACATTTTACAGCACATTTGTTTATATCCACGAAAATTCAGTTTATAAACATGGATTGTTCCTTCCATCTGCCCTGGCGTGATTGTTCTTCTCAATGTTACCTTAAAGGGCAGTCGACACCTCTTGACTATCCTCAGAGAAATATGCAATTGGAAAACAAGTCTATCCCTGAGAATTTGTTACCAGCAGCTTGTTGTTAGTTCCTTAGGGACCATGTGCATTAAAGCAACACCTTTGTTTCCTGCTGTGTGTGGAGTCAGGATCAGCATAGGAGAGGGATAAGCAGCAAGAGCTAATGGACCTGAGGAGCAAAGATCTTTAAAGTAATGATCCCTTAAAACAGAAGCAAGGGAAGGGTCCATCTCCTGCTAGAAGATGTAAGGTATCAACAATAGTCTCTGAAAAGAATCTTGCCATGAGGCATCCCCAGACCTTAAAGTTACATTTACACAAGCATCTTTCCCCTGCTTGTTACGGTACATTACCCAGGAGCCCTCAGGCCTTCAGAACGGGGATGGAATTCTGTCCGCATGGGTGAAGTCAGAGTTCTCCTGCGGCATCAAAGTTTGGCTGTGATCCAGCAGGTGTCCCAACAAACAACCAATAGCATCCCTCCTGGTGCACAGCAAGTATCATTTGAGGGGTTAATGATGACTATAAGACCACTGCCTCTCTAATCCTTGCACCATAACACCATTGCCTATAAATCTGGCCTGCTGGTGGGTTCGCAGCAGCAGGTGGAGCAAATCTGCTAATGCAGCTAATTGAAAAGTCTTTGGCAGCTCAGACAGACCTGGACTCTAAGGTGGCTACTGGGACTCTGGCCTCAGGGAATATTCAACTACAGAAACACTCCCCTGCACTCACAGCCCCAACTCCAGATCTTGTCCTTGACTCTCCCTGGGTCCGTGGAACTAAGGGCATGTCTGCAAAGCAGCTGGAGGTGTAATTTCCAGTTTGGGTCAATGTACACACACTAGCTCTGAGTGAGCAAGTGTGCTAAAATTAGCAGTGCAGCCATGGTGGTGCGGGTGGTGGCTCAGGCTAGCCACCTGAGTCCTGTAGACCGGATTGTACTTGACGGCCAGCCCATTGCCACCATGGCTCTCCTGCTATTTTTAGCACACTCGCTCAATCAAAGCTACCCAAGACCAAAAGGTTCCCCGTCGGGGTGGAGGTGAAATAACAATATATTGATTCCACACTGCATACAAAATACCCTCCCCTCCTGCATTTAGCTGCCAGCTGCTCTCACTCAGTCCTGCAAAAGGAGACCGAGAGGCTCGTCAGTTTTATCTCAGCTTTAGCAAAAGGAAAAGAGCAAACCACAGTTTCAGCCTACACGTGTCCCCAACCCCACAGGGGCACATTCTGCGCTCCCTCACCTACCACTCAAAGGACCATCTAAGCTCACACCATGACTTTATGCTCCCCCCATCTAATCTCCACGCAGACTTTGTCTGTGTCCCACTGTTTTGCCACAGGAGACTCAGCCAAGGCCTGACACTAAAGAACAGTGGAAGGCTCCTGCAATTGGCACCTGAGAGTTGTATAAGCCATGCTGTAGAGTCCAGTGTAGAGTCCATCTAGTGGCAGTGAGAGCCAGAGAGAAGAGGAACCACCATCCATAGTGCTCTGCTATGTAGCCAAAATCCTACTAGGCAATACACCAAATAACACCAAGGGCATGACGTGCCCCAAGAGCAAAGAAAACCCTGTCTTCTCAAGGGGCCACTGTTCTTCCTGCCATCACACGGTAGGGCAATATTGCACCAGAAAGTTCTTAATAGTCCTCCAGAAGCTTTGTTCAGACCAACTGATGCTGGGAACTTTCCAAAAAGGCACAAGCTATAGATGTACCAAGAGGCAGAAAAGGAGGATAAAAGAATGACAAGACACCAGCACCAAAGCCCACAATCAATGGTAGGTACCTGATGAGAAAGACACCACGAAGTCTTGTGTTGGAGGGACGCCCTTCAGAGCCAAAGAGAAGAGAGAAGATGGAGCTAAAACTTTGGGTGTGGTGCATAGCTCTGTCAACACATCCGATATATCACACGCTCAGGCCAATTCTCCAGGAGCTGGGATTCACTGGTACCTGCAGCTCCACGTTTTCAGCCCAAAGCAAAGCATCTCCCCTCTGCTTGAAGACCTTTAGGATAGTCCCTCCAATCTGCACAGATTATACTGAGCTGCTCAGATCTAGTAATCAGGGCTCAACAAGAGATTCTTGTATGGGTCTTTCCATCCCGAGTGGACAGTCACAAAACCCAGGGGACGTTCTTCTCCCAGCCCCTATTCAATCCCTCAAGTCAACCAGCAACAAAACAGAGCTATGAGGTGTGATATAGCTTCTTGCAAGGGGCCCCTGATTTCCCCACACAGAAACAGCCGGTGTCGCCCAGCAGAAAGGCAAAGCAAGAGCAAGGCCCAAGCGCGGAGTGGCTGTTACTACCTCTCTGAAGGAAAGAAGCCGTTCTCTGGATAAACCCTAATGAAGGAACAAAATGGTGGAGAAAGAAAGCATGAGGGAAGGGGGAAATAAACATGGAGGTGAAGGTGATGGTGAAAATGTTAGAACAACAACAAACAACCCTATAGCCCTAATAGGGGAAGAGTATTGTGCTCCAGCTATTCCCCTTCTACCCTCCCAACTTCCCCAGTACATCCCTATGCTGAGGTCTGCAAGAGGTAATGGAAGAGGGTTATTCCTCTGCCCCTTATATGTAATACATCTAGAAGGGCAGGGGAAGTCCATTATCTTTGGAGGCCCCTATATACCTGCAGAGATACCATACCGGAGGCAGAGAAGAGCCTAGAATTAGAGCTCACAATGGTTTGCAGTGAAACACATGAATGGGCTGCAGGGAAATCAGCCTCCTGTTCACACTCATCCCTTGCTCAATCCCTCCCACCAGCATCTGGGGTGACGCAGTAACCAAATGATGGAGCAGAGGAAGGGAAAGATCCAAGCAGAGATGCTTGCTCCACTTCTGTGACTCCAGATAGAGCTCCTAAGACGATAACCACCAATCTCTCTCCCACCACTTATTTGTGCTGCAGCTGATCAATGGATGTGTAAAAGCTGGTCTTATGGACTCTTCCCCCCACCCTCCAAAACTTGTGCTGCATGGATGGTTACAATGGCAGCAAGACAAAAGGCAGGAGATGCTGAAATTAAAGAAGAAAAAATTGTCCTTACCAGACTTCTTCTTTCCAATGGGCTCCCTGAAAAGGAGAGAAAAGGGGAAGATCAGAGATAAAGGGGATACAGTGAGCCATCTAACTTTGAGATAGCATGTAGGAGTGTGGTTTAGTGGTTAGAGCAGAGGCCTTGAGACCGGGTCCCAAGTTCTATTCCTGGCTTTGTCACTGACTCACCAGCATGGTCAGGCTTTCAAACAGCTGTTTCTCCCACTGATGTGTATTCTTTTCCAGGAGTCTTTTTACACTGTGAAGTTCAGTTCTTGAAAGGTTTCACACTTGCCCTCCCTAGCTGCCTGGCCTGGGAGCCACAGTTCTGACATGGTGGCTTAGAGACACAGGACAGGAACTAGTGTTGGTCTGACCAAGACATTTCCAGAAGTTGGGGCCCAGCTTGTATGCTAGCAGTGATCCAATGTGATTTTAACACATAGACTCCTGCTGAACATGAACACTACTGTGAAGACACTTGGAGACTCCCAGATTCTCAGGGCAGAAAGAACCATTGTAATCATAGTCTGATCTCCTGTGTAACACAGGACGTAGAACTTCGCCCAAATAACTCCTAGAGCAGATCTTTTAGAAAAAAATCCAAATGTGATTTAAAAATTGCCAGTGACAGAGAATCCACCACAACCCTTGGCAAGTTGTTCCAATAGGTAATTATTCTGTTAAAAATGTACACCTTATTTCTAGTCTGAACTTGACTAATTTCAACTTCCCGCCATTGAATTATGTTATACTGTCCCTTTCTCTACTAGACTGAAGAGCTCATTATTAAATATTTGTTCCCCATGTAGATAATTATAGATCATAATCCAATCACCCATAACCATCTCTTTCTTAAACTAAATAGATTGAGCTCCTTGAACCTATCACCATACGGCAGGTTTTCTAATCCTTTAATCATTCAAATGGCTCTTATCCGAACCATCTCCGATTTATAAACATCCTACTTGAATGGGGATAAAAGGGGGTTTGTGCCAGAAGTAGGCACAGTATTCCAACAGCGGTCACACCAGATCCAGATGCAGGGGTGAAATAACCTCTCCACGCCTACATGAGATTCTCCCATTTATACATCCAAGGAATGGCATTCGCCCTTTTGGCCACAGCATTGCACTGGGAGCTCATGTTCCCTTGATTATCCAGCACGAGCCCTCAAATCTTTTTCAGAATCACTGCTTCCCAAGACAAAGCCCCCCCATGCTGTAATTATGGCCTACATTCCTTGATCCTAGACATATACATTTACATTCAGCCATATTACAATACATGTTGCTTGTTTGTGCCCAGTTTACCAAACGATCCAGATCACTCTGAATCACTGATCTATCCTCTTCATGGTTTACCATTGCCCCACTTTGTGCGTCATCTGCAAAATCTGTCAACTTTATCAGTGATGATTTTATGTTTTCTTCCAGGTCACTGATAAAAATGTTAAACAGTGTAGGGCCAAGAGCAGATCCAGGCAGGGCCCCACTAGAAACACATCGGCTTGATGATTGTGCCACATTCACAATTATATTTTGAGACCTTTTTTAATCCACTTAATATGCACCATATTAAATTTATCTCGTTCTAGTTTTTTTATATCAAAATGTTATGCAGTCCCAAATGAAACACCGTACAGAAATCTAAATGTATTCCATCAACACTATTACTTTTATCGAACAAATTTGTAATCTCATTTAAAAAATCAAGCTAATTTGATAGAATCTACATTCCATAAACCCATATTGATTGGCATTAATTATATTCCCCTCTTTTAATTCTTTATTAATCAGGTCCTATGTCAGCCGGTCCATTACCTTGCCTGGGATCGATGTCAGCATGATAGGCCTATCTATACTTGCGCAGGTCACCCAATTAAATATTGGCACAACACTAGCTTTCTTCCAGTCTTTTGGGTCTACTCCAGTGTTCCACGACTTATTGAAAATCAACATTAATGGTCCAGAGAGTTTCTCTGCCAGCTTTGAGCTCTTCGATGCAAGTTATCTGGACCTATTGATTTAAAAATCTCTAACTCCAGTAGCTGTTGTTTAACATCCTCCGGAGATACCAGTGGAATTGAAAGAGTATCATCATCATATGATGAAACTACTTCATCTGTTGTTTTTTTTCCCAACTACAGAACAGAAATATTTATTGAACACTTCTGGAGAGGGAAGCATTACATTTACTCTACACTCCTGGAGAGGGAGCATTGCAAGTTCTCAGGGTGTTGAGATTCCCTCATGGACAAGAGACAGAGCTGTCTACTGTAGTGGGGGAGATCAGATTCTTGAACGCCAAACCCAAACACCCTTTCTAGATACTATTACAGGAAGGAGGGGATGTAGATCACGTTTGGGAGCAGATAGAGCAGGAGAGCAGTTCACAAGGCGTGCAAGAGGGTTTGGTGGGTACAGTGTGGGAATAAGGTAGCAGGAGGGCTTGTCCTGGAGCTGGGAAGGTGCTGGCAGCATGCGGGGGATGGAAGGGGAGAGGGTAACCACACATCCCCCGGCCTTCCAGTTTCACTTTCACCATTTTCACTTTACTAAGGAACTTGGAGTCCAGCTAATTCATCCATGGGGTCCATACACAATTCCCCTGTGAGTACAATAAGGGCTAGGGAATCTCAGCATTTAAAAAACACCCAGGATGCCAGGGCAGGCCCCCAGAACCAGTAGGTTCCCGATAACCTGGGACACCTGGCCAGCTTTAGCTGTAAGCAAATTTGTCGGCACGCTCATCAACTGCTAGTTGTCTGGCCATATTCCCAAGAGGGTAACTCTGTGCCTGACACCTGTGGTAATTACAGGTCTGTGGGGACAGAGACTGTTTTACATCACTGAGCACAATGGAACTTTGATCCCCCACTGGGGCCTCTAGACACAACTGGAATATGAATTAATACTAATCAGCCTACCACTTGGCCAATCCAGAAGTGAATCCTAGCCCATTTGGATGAAGGAGCACATATGGTGCATCACTCCCTCTATCCTAAAGCAGGAGTAAACCACACATCTGCACAGGCACTTGCTTCCAAGGATGACAACATCCACAAGGCCAACCTTGCAATTCAGGGGACCTTCCCCAGGCTTGCTGTTTCCTGACCACTGCTGGAAGGTGAGATTCAGCAGGCCCAGGAGTTGCTGAGACTGCATTAGACGCTGAGGCCCCAGAAGCATAGGGCGGCCAAGCAGCCACTTCCTTTGCCTGTGAACAAGCTCCCCTTCCCACCTGGTCTAAGGCCAAATGACAAGGCAGTTCCAGGATCGGTAAGAAAGGGAGCCAGGACAGAGCTCTGCTGAGTTTTCTATCAAACTTATCAGCATTTTAAGAACTTCGTTATTGCAAATGTAAAATTTTATTCCCTGGAGCGCTGGGGTGATTCCGGGACTCAGTCTGCTGCCTTCAGAGACCAGCCTTTCATCCTGTCGACATGTGTTTCCAATCCGTTGAGTGAACGCAGAGCCCACGTCACAGCTCCAGAGGTACCCGCAAAGGAACTCTCCCTGACCCTGCCCTCCACTTGGCCTAGCCTGTCCCAGCTCTAAAGGGAAGCAGGTGATCAGGAGAGGGGGGCTGCGGAAGCCTCCCTCAGCCAAACCACTAAGCACCAACTGGGAACGTCTACATTTTAACCCCTCCTAGGCCAGGCCCTGATACACTTCCTGGTTTCATCTTCTCAGGGGCTGCGTTTCCAAATAAAGGGGGTGGTAAGCGAGACACAGGACAGTTGGGATGTCTGCTCTTCTCAGGTGCTAACGTGGTCTAAAGTCACCGCACCCGGGGAAAGGAGGACCTGTGTCCCACCCCACAGGCCATGGTTTGCCTCATTTCTTTACGCTGCGGCTGATGTTCCCACTCTCCTCACCATCCAGAACCACTTCCCCTGTTCCAGGCACATGCTGGTGGGGTGGGAACGCACAGGGCCATATGTCCTTAGGCCAGTGCCCAAGGTGTGTGTTCCTCCCCTTCTCACTGTTCCCACAACCACTCACCAGGAGCCTCCTTGCTCAGTCACTTCTCCCACCCCCCATGCTCAGACCATCCTGGATTAACCCTCTCCTGGCCCTAGGCAGAGATTGAAGAGGTTGCTTTCCCCTCACCCATACCCTCTGCGTGTGAGACACCAGGTCCCAGGGATTACAGACCCAGACAGGGCAACACAAAACCGACATTTCATCAACAATCATCTTCAAATTCCATTCCCTTTCCTTCTTAACACCTGCCTGGAGCCCTTCCACCCACAGTCTGCTCTCTGCCCACCTCCAGCTTCTTAGCTGTCATCCGTGCTGAGGAGCCAAGTTACCCCCAGGCTTCTAGGCTTTGCAGACTGGGTCACTGCTGGAAGGCAAAGCCAGGTGCACACCAGCAGCCTGCCTACCACCAGCTGCTACCCACCTGCTCTGGGAGCAGCTCGGTTTGCTGGGGATGGAGCTGTGGGGAGAAGGGAGGGAGGCAAGGCCAGCATTATATTGCTATGAATGGATCTCAATGAGTTTTTGCAGGAGAGTGATGTGCATTTCCTCTGACCGGATGGTGCTGGAAGGGGAGATTTGCTACCTTTTCCATCATCATCTGCTAAAAGTGTTACCCTAACTCATCCGCCTCTATCTAATTCCACCAGCTGCTCTGTCTGGATGAAGAGGGATCGGGAGGGCCGGGGGGAAGGGAGAAGGCAAAGGGGCAGGGAAGGGCTGCAATTTCACTTTGCTGCTGGGATGTCTTTGGCAGGAACACAAAGAGCAGCCGGCTTGAACACGAGTAGATCCTGGCCCATCACCTCAGAGAGAACAAGAGCTCAGACAAGACAGGAAACAGCAATAAGCTCACAGCAGCCTACAGTATCTCCTCTTCCCCCACTGACTGGGGAAAGCCAGGCGGCAGGAGCACACAAACAGGCCTCCTAGAAAGCCAGAGATTCTTCTAATCAGTGAAAGGGGAAATGGAAAACTCATTTAGCTACATCAGTACAGCGCTCACTCGACCCAGCAATCAGGGCTGTCACACAGGTTCCCAGGAGCTCCTTAAATTGATGCACTAGGCCACAATAGTGAGGCGCGTGTCTATGGGCTTTACTAATCATGTCTGCACTGCATGGGCATCCAGCCAGCACTGACTAAACTCCCAAAGTCCTCTCCCAAGATGGATTTTCTAGTTTCTTTGGTTGCTCCAAGATCCTGATCAGGAATATGGTGGGGAACATCCTCAGGACAACATGGGTAGCTCTCTTCACATACTGTTTTAAGTCAACAGGGATGCATAACTTGGGGTTGGGTGTTCTCTGGTCAGTCCACTTTGCTTCTCGCATCTAGAATATGCTGTGAACCAGAACACGTACCCTGGAATTGATGTGTTGGTAGTAGAGAACTTTTTTTTTTTTAAATTACCAATTCGGGGGAGGAGGGGGGTGTTTTCGAAGCATCGTTCATTCCACTAGAAACAACAGTTCCCTCAGAAAAATTGGAACTTTTAAAATGGAATCATTTTGTAATACAAGTGCCATAAAACATCCACGAAGCAGTGGTTCACTTGTTATCCTGTCCAAACATGGTTGGGGCTAACAGGGTTCTCAAGACATTTACCTAGCCAGTGCAGACTGAGCTCTTGGACGTGACGGTGCTCTAGCCTAAGGGAGATGGTGGTTAGAGCATGTTCCTCAGAGGAAAGAACAGAATCCATGTCGACACTGGGTAAAAAAAATAAAAATCTGTGCTACAACCCTGCAAGCTACACGCATTGTTAACCAGAAACGCAGCTAGCATGGTTCTGCTCCCACTGCAGATTTGGTCTAAACCAAACTCGATTCTAGCTCCAAGAGGCTGCCCTGTTAAAAAAGGGACCACCCTATGGTTATTTCCAGTTCTTTAGTTTCAGCGATGAGATCCCACTGCAGCATTCTGTCTTCAGGAGTAGGAGGGAAGGGTGTTGGCCTCTGTCCCATAAGGGACTTGCCCCTCCTGCCAGCTAGGGGAGACCGCCTTTCATTGAAGTGGTGCCAGGGCACGGCAGAGAGGCAGCCCTTGTGTCTGAGGGATGCAGTACAGCGGGTAGCATTTCTATGAAGGTGGATGAACACATGCAAAGCTATCAGGGGGAAGAAAGAGCAGGAACATGCTGCCAGTAGAAACTAGCTACATGTTCGCCGCTGGGATTAAACAGGGAGGAGGGAAAGGTTTTGTACGTGTGGAATGTTGTATCTGGGTAGAGTTCCCTTCTGCTGCTTTGGAGCAAGCTCAAACATTCTAGCTTTATCTCCTGACTGCTTCCAGCCCAACAGCCTGAGCCGGGACCTTTCGAGCGCAACGTATAAAATAAACTTTGTACATTCAGCTCACATCAGCCCTGACTCGTATTGTGGTCCCATTCTCCTGCTGGCTCTCCCACCTCTGATTTATTGGCACTACTTCGTGCCTGTACTCCCTGTCAGGCTGGCTGCAGGAAGCAATCACTTACTGCGGTTATCATTCCAGCTTCCATCAGAGCGTGCAGCGCCAGAGCTTCTGGATTAATAAAATAATGAAGGGCTAGTGCAGTCGCCACCAGGCATAACCTTGTTAGTGAAATAGGCCTTCATCGTCTGGTCAGGCCGCCGCTCATTAGCATGCGCCTTTCGTCCTGGGCTGCTGCAGGCAACACCCGCCAATTACAGCACTTTGCTCCTTCCAGAGAAGCAGCCTGAAGGGATTCTGTCTGCTCTCTGCCTCTCAGAAACTTCAGCTTGGCCATCTTCATGCTCTCTCAATACGGGCCTCCCCGCATTCAGGATGGGAAGAAGCCATGGGTGCTACAGTCGATCAGTCCCTCTCCATTAGCTTATCTTCCCTTCGTACCCCACACCAGCAATGAGCCCAACCACATTCTCAGAGATCAGCTGTTCATCTGTAACACTCCATTAAAACGGAAACTACCAGCCATAGGGTGACTTGTAGGAGAGAGCAGGGGACATTTACCTAGGGCCTGAGTTTGAGGGGTCCCTGCATTTAGGAAGGGAAGAAAGAAGTTAAAATATTTGTCCCAGGCTTTAAATGCCCTCACTGCCAGTAGAATAACCACCAGGGCTATGGCTACACTACGAGCTTGCTGCTATGCCACTGTAGCACTACTAGTGCAGACGCTCTAAGCTGATGGGAGAGAATTCTCCCATCGACTGAATTACTCCAGTCCCCGTGAGTGGCGGTAGCTATGTTGGCAGGAGAAGCTCTCCCACGGACATAGCGCTGTCTACAGCGGTGCTTAGGTTGATGCAACTTATGTCGCTCAGGAAGTGGCTTAGTCACACCCCCAAGCAACAGAACTTATACCAACGTAAGTGGCAGTGTGTCCATGGGCTGTGGTGCACATCCCTTCGTCAACACAATGGTGTCTGGGGCATTACCTTAACACACTGATGATCATTTACAAGGGTCTAAAAGGAATTCAGAGATTCAGAGTTACAAGACTTGCAGAAGGCAAGATAACCTTGTTAAAGATGAGATGTTCCTAGTATGCCGTGAGAGAACTGGAGGAAAGGCAGCCCTACAGACCAGGTGTTCACAAACCTTAGTGAAATGCACAGCATTTGCAATGTAGGACTTTTAATGTAAGTAGGAGTTGGAATTTGATTTCCATTTACATTTCTGCTGCCTTTGTTGGCAAATCAGGGTAGGCAGCTACCCTTAGTAGCTTTCAAGTTTCTTAGATCCTTGATGCAACAGGCACAGAAGAACCCCAGGCAAACAATGGGAACTGGAAATTCTAATGGAGGTTTTATATTAGTTATCATTTGCCTACAGCTTGATTATGTGGTGAAGCTAACAGAGCTGTAACCAGTGGAAAATCTTCAGAAGTTCTAAATGCTAACACAAGTTGTCAAGAACTACTCCCAAGGAATCTCTGCATTCAGGGGCTAATATTCATGCATGGAGGGGGTCAGTACTTTATATGGGCAAATGACTTTGTAGATCAGAATGGCTAACAGCCTGTGGCCAAAACAATTTGCACAGTGCTTTTGCTGAAGGATGTTGTTTGCTCAGCAGCAGGGGGAGGGTGCATGTAAAGTATGTTCATTAGATTTGAGGTTTCTCTGCTTGCCACCACATGCCCATCCAGTCACAGCCCAGTAGGCTAAAAGGACTGTAGTTCTCTGACACCATGTATACTAGTCTGGGTGGTACATATAAACACATGGTTCAGGCTGGTTAAGACAAATAACTTAGGCAAGGAATGAAAAGCAGAACTCAGCTTGCCAGCCAGGCTCCTGGTTCAGGGCTCTGGTAACTGGTGTCTGGAATTCTGGACATTCATTCCAGAAACAGAACCACCATAGATTTGATCACATTATCAAAAGGTCCAGGTTCTACTTGTAGATCCAGACTGCCTCTCCTCCACAGAGACCCTACACAAAAGAGGAGGAGCTCTGGCTGCAGATTAGATGCAGATAATACTTCAAAGTTTTTAGCAGGGCAAACTCCACTTCAGCCCTTATCTCATTTCTTAAAAGGACTAAGTCATTAAAGGCTATTTAAAGAATAACCTATCTTGACCACTGCAGGTCCTGTTTTAAGAGCTATGGTTTTTTATTAATATATCATTATTGCATGGGGAGCACAAACCAGCCTTTTAATCCTCCATTTCAGAAGTCATGCTGAAGATAAGGTAGGTAAAACAATATATTTTATTGAATCAACTTCAGTTGGTGGAAGGGGAACAAGCTTTCAAGCTTAACAGAGCTCTTCTGCAGGTCTGGCTGGGGAAGGCAATCAGATTGTCTGCCTCAACTTGTATTTAGCTTAGACACTCTAGTAACTTTTCCCAGTGCTGAAGAAGAGCTGCGTGAAGCTTGAAAGTTTGTCCAAGTTGGTCCAATAAAAGAGATCACCTCACCTACCTTGTCTCTTTCAGAGCCTGGGACCAACATGGCTACAACAACACTGCAGATATGTTGAAGAGACACAGACAAACATGGTGAAAGGGGGAAAATCCTCTTTACCTTCCAAAGAAAATGTTAGAGAGAAGGGGTGGAGGAATTGGATCACTTCATGTCTATGAAGATCGATAGTGTCTCTTTAGGAGAGAAAGTCTCCCCTCGTTGTGAATATTACTGGGCTATTGGAGCACCCAAGAGAACGGACCCTGACTGCAGATGCCTCTTGCTCCTTTATTAGATGTGGCCAGGAGACAGGAAGCTCCCTGAGAGAATGGATGGAAAGCTATCAGGGTGACTCATCTTTTCCCCTGATGCTTCCCCTTTGTACACAGCGGGGGATTATTTTAACAGTCACTTTGGGTATTTCTTCATTGTGGAGTTAACCAGGTTCCTTCATGTTGGAGCTGGTGAGGATCCTTAACAGCTGAAAGCTTTAACTCAGAAATGGCTTCCTGCCTAGGACTTTCCCAGCCTCACTATGGGAACTCTCTTATTCCACCAGAAAGCTCTTTCAAATGAGGAAAGACTGATCCCCCATCTACCCAGCCCAGAGGCCCATTGCAGTTCTCACGGCACACACCGGGAATGAGAATCCAATGACTTGCCTCTTTCGAGGGCTGCAGTTTCAACAGGATTTTCATCCTAACAATTGAGAGAAAAACGCACTTCACTGCAATCCATTTGCTGCGAGGCCTATGAAGCGTTTATTTTGTCATGGCACAGGAGTTCCTTCTGTCCTGACTGGCTCCTCCTCCTAGCCCCAACCACCAATCCCTTGGGACCCAGAACTACAGCCACCATCTCTTCACTCATTTCACTGGGCAGAAGATCCAGCTTCATGGAAATGTACCTGCTGACACCCACGTTCAACTTTGGCTCCAGGTCCGTGGGTGTTATGAAGTAGGTGGATCTCTATCCCTGCCCAGAGAACCAGGAAGGTAGGTGCCACATGCAGCCCCAAAGACACTACAGCTTCTCCTCTTACCAGACCGTGTTCCCATTGAAATAAATGTGAGTTCTGTCATGGGAGCAGGAACAGGCGCCGACCATGAATGAGACCAGAAGGGGACTTTCCCTGAGCCAGAGGCTGCAGAGGGGAGGGGGTAGAAAATCAGGGGGCCAGAAGTGCCACCAGAATGACTGCTTTGCTTGGCATAGAGTGTGCTGACTTATCCATTTTTCGCCTCCCAGCCACCACTGCATAAAAAGCTGCCTTCTTATTCCTTTCATGGCCTGGCTCCCTTTCAACTTCCCAGAGAAAGTATTTATCTCTTTTATGAATGATGACATCCGGCCAAACCCCAGGCACACCACTATATTGGATCCACCCCGGCCGTCTGTCACTGATTTTACATCGCTATTGGCAACCTGGCAGCCTGTCCACGTGGGGCTGGCAAAATGGCTCCCACCAATCTCACCAGAAGAGAGACTCAAGGACTTTTATTCATTAACATTTGGAATTGTAGCTAATAAATACCCCTGGGGCATTCAGGCTGGGATATCAAACACAACAGAGATGTCCTTGAGACATTATAGTAGCTCATTGCTGGAGGCGAATGGACCGGAGAGGTCTGTTAAGCCATTCTTAGTATTGTAAAAGTATCTCCTCCTCCTCATGAAAGGACAGCACATGGGGAGAAGCAACCACACTGTGTCGGCTAATTCTATAACAGCTCAAAATACGGCACGACTCCAACCTCACTCCCAAACTGCACGGCTCCAAGAGCAGTTAATCTGGCACTTGCTGCAACAGCCAAACCTTTACAAATGCAAGCAAAACACAATGCAGCATGCACCACATGTGAGCGGGGCTGTGTATAGGTGCTGGGAGATACACACAAACCAAAGCAGTACAATGGACGCTCCAAAAGTACAGTCTTAGCCTGGCCCCAACAACAAAGCACACAGCTTTGTTTACATTTCAGTCAGTCCCTTTGTTTTCCTTCCTGTTTAGCTCCCTCAAATGAGCACACATCAGGTGCAGAGAAGAAGAAAGTTTGGAGCAGGGGAGAGATCTTTACATGCCAGGCCCCACAGGAGCAATACCTCCAGAGCAGAGCCACCTGAGGTGCTAACGTGGGAGACAAAGCTCCTTATAAGGAGCAACCACTCCACACTGTTTCGGTTTTTTCAGATGGGTGTCCTGGGGTTCTATACGTTTGATTTGGCCCCTTGTTTTTGTGACAGCCTCCATGCCCTATGCCAAGGTCATACCCCACAGATCAGGCAAGGGTAGATAATGTGGCGCATAAAAGAAGAAAGAGGGATGACAATCCTCACACGCACCCCAACACACTATCTGTGTGCATGTTTCACCAACAGGTTCACTGGGTGACAAGCAAACGCCATCCAGAGAATCCTGACTTTATAAACTGTCCATAATAGAACCTGTCAATGTTGGAACAATCACACAGACCATTCCGTCCTGCCAACACCAGTAACATTAGGAATCCCAAGCCCCTTACCCCAGCAGACACCTAGATATTCATGAGATAATGCTCATGCAAATCAGTCTTCTTAGGTCTCTCACTCACTCCCATGCTGCTCCATTAGCTGATGGATGACCCAAGGGGTGAAAGGTTAACTGGTGAACAATAGCTCGGGCAGGCTGGATGGGAATGCCAGCTGACAGCAAGCTATTAGTTAATGTACTCTGGGGCCCTCAGACCAATCTAATCAAGTGTCTGCTGGCTCGGGAAGGAATGATGGCAGGACAAGAAAATAAAAACAGGAAGCCAAGGAGAAAAAGAAATAAACAAGCTAAAGGTTGGGGGAAGTTACAAAAGGAACAAGCACTGCACTTTACAGGAGATATGGAAAACTCAATGTTCCTTCACAGAGAAAAACAAATCCTTTTACACACCCCCCCCATACAATGCAAAACAATGTCAGATTATTTTACTGCCTTTTCTTGCACAATCAGTCAATCTTCCTCCATTGCTCAACCTTAGGTAGAGCTGCAAACGCAGTCTAAGGAGAGGCAGCAACAGGACAAGAGAGGGAGACTGGTGTTTGTATTTATGCTCCGTGTGATTAATAGGGGCTGGAACAAGAAGCTCATAGTCACAAGACTAGTAACTACACAGGGTTGCATAAGACACGCAAGAATCCCTGCACATGTTCCTTGTTTCCAATGGAAAGCAAGAGTCAGACATTGTTGTGGATGGCTCAGGGGACTGGCAAAGGGAGAGTCTTTCACTCTAGGCAGAGATCATTAATAACACTGATGCCTGCTTGGCAGTTCCTACAGGAAAAGAGTGGAGGTTTCCCAAGTGACTGTATCAGAAAAACCAGCACCACTATTAGCATGAAATGGTATCTGGGCTGGCAAGCTCAGCACCAAGGCCAAAGATTCAGTGGCTCCTGGAGAAAGCGCTTCCATCTCCTCACTAGCAGTGGACATTCCCGGGGCGGGCCGAGGCGCACTGGTAGGGAGCAGTGTGTGAAGAAAGCTTGCATGGCCCCAGTCTGTGGCTAAACAAAGAACTTTACTCTCCAGGGATCTCAAACCAGCACCTTTCTTGAACATTACATTCACGGGCAGGTTGGGGATTTATTCATGGATCTCAGAGCTCTTCTGAATGTCACGGTGCTGAAGGGTGTTTTATCTGAGGCAAGGGACGAGGCCACCACCCCAGCAATTCTGCAGAGCAGCCCCACTAGCTTGTTGTAACCAACTTACTCTTTGGGGGGATTCAGGTCTTCGGGTCTCGTCTCGAAGAACTGAAGAACCTCCTCACACTGCGAGATGTAAGGTGGCAGCTGGATCAGAGCCTGTGAATGAAACGACGAGATTCAGAACATGAAGCTAGACAAGTCCCAGCATCCGAATGGATTTTGGAGGAGCAGCCTGCAGTGTGTGTGAACAAGTGGGCAAATACAGGAAAGGCCGCTCGAAGAAACAGGCACCACGATGCACAGAAACTGTGGCGAGAACCATAGTGAATGTCACAGTGCCCCTCCGATTTCAGCTGCTGCGTCTCTGGGTAAGGTGGAAAGGGGAGTAAAGCAGATGTTGACCTGCAATCCATGCTATCTTTGCCATTATAACCGCTCACCCAGGGTTATCCTTAGAGTCCCTGTAACAACTGCCTCCCCATCAAACTAGCAATCCTTATAGCTACGGTCTGGCTGAGACTCCCCAAAGCTCATCGCTGTCCTATACGCAGAGAGCCACAGCCCCACAAGCAGTTCATGTCTTTCAGGGCAACAGGGCCTGGAGTTGATGCTTCTGTTTAGGTTCAGGGCCCTGGGATCATAGGGCCCATCAGCACTTCAGAGATCTGTAGAGTCCTCGGTCTCTCAGAAATCCCCTGCTTAGCAATGGCTACTCAAGAAGAGGTTGTCTGAATGGCAGAAGGGGAGCCCACAAAGACCTCGAGCAGGGGCTGGAGAGCTTTTGTTCGTGTTATTATCAGACAACAACTGTGGAGGCTGGAGTTAATGAGCGGCACCGAATCCTTCCCCCTTCCTCACAGGAAGGCTTGTGAGGCAACACAGATTTGAGAAGTGGGACTCGCTGGGTGAGAGAGACTAAGAGCGAGCACTAATGTAATGGTCTCTGCAGAAGGTGGAGGGAATGGTGCCTAGAACAGCACCATTTCCTTTGGGCCACATACAATCATTTCTCTTACTGTCTCAGCCCAGTTGAGGCTGGAGGGGAGGCAGACTTGGCTAGGGCTCTGTAATACACACCTAGGCCAAGGGGACGCATGTAGCTGCACAGTGCTCATTGTTGGGGGGAGGGCGGGGGAATTGAAAGTGACATGACATCACAAAGGATATTTGGAAGCAGGGCCCACCCTGATGTATGACTGACATTTTCTCTCTCAAACCTACTAATACTATTAGCAACCCAGAGGAAAAGGTAATTTAGTGTAGGCCACAGGGGAAACGGGTTGAGAATTCACTGTATTTAGCTCTTTTGAATCTGACTTTAGGAATCAGTCAAATCACACCAGATCCCTGATCATTTTTGCTGCTATTCTTGGACTTCCCTTCAATCTGTCAAGCTCTTTCTGCTAGAGATCGAGTATTCTGGGTGCAGATGGACCGTGGCTTTATAAAGAGGGACTAGTCTCTCCCTGCTTGGTGGGGCGATGCCTTTGCATGTTTTCAGTCCAGGATTTCACCAAGCGTCTTTGCAGCCAAGAAAGGAGGATTTGCAGAGATTTCTCATGGGCCGGCACCTCCTCACCTCTCTCCCAGGAGAGACAAACCAGAGGACAAGATATTTATCTAGTATTCTGTGGGGGATCTGGTTACGCTGTTTTCCCGTAATGCTCAGTACTCAACTAAACACCACCCTAACCACAGCAAACTCAGGGATATTATTTTTTTTGCTGAGAGTGTATATTATACTCCCACTCTGGTGGTGCATGTGAAGTCAACTCAAAATAACAGAAATGCCAGGGACAGCAGGGACTGTGGCTGAGACGCCCATGGTAATAGCATGGGCCAACTCTGCCATGTACACTTTTATGGTGGCTTAGGCCCTCACCCCACTAGCAGCGTCACACTTAAGTAGCAGGAGCTGGAAGGCCAGGCATAGTGCACACTTTATTACTTGGTAATGCATTAACTGGAGGAGGAGAAAGCTGTTGTCTAAGTGGGTCATATAACATCAGCCATTATGTTCCAGTTATTAAGTCAAATGGATTCATTATATTTTATGCCATTAACAGCATCGTTCCGAACAGGCAGCTGCAGCCTCTTATCACTTAGGGACTTTTTTCCTCCCTACAATTAAATTTATGGGCAAGCGTGTGTCTATGTAGCCGGCACATTTTAGTGTCCCTGAAAATAGGGGTCTGATCACACCGCCAAGAGCCAGCCAGTTGCCGTGTAAGCTTCCCCCGACCTCCCCAGCTTTGACAATATGCTTCAAGGTTACCTGTGCTTCACCTCCGCTGTTCCAATCCTGCCTGTTACCCTGCAGTAACTCAGCTAATGCACCTCAGCAGTTTTGAACTGCAGCAGTTAGCCCAGTGCTGGGCCTCCAGGCATGTTTGCTGCTGTGTTTTGGTCTTGACCTTCAGCACCCCTGGTAATTCCAGTCCCATGGTCCCTCCCTCAGAGCTTTGGTCAATGCACCTGAGTCTTGACCTGCATCATCCCCTGCAATTCTATTCTATTCAGGTTCTTATGTGTGCTGAACCGCATAGTACCTGAGTGCCGAGCAGGGGGCATTAAGCAAAGCTACTAACAGCTGTCTTGTGTTTGTTCTCTCATCTTCTCTCTGGGGTAGAGGAGTATACAGTTGAGTGTTTTGTTCTGGAATTCTTATTTAACACACACACACATGATTACGTTAGAGAAGGCATGTTTAAGAAATGCATCTTGCACTTAGAGCGGAAGGCCTTAGTTCCTCTGGGAGTTCATTCCAGGGTCTTTGGCGGATGCCTGAAAAAGCGCCACCTTGCGCACAGATGAGTTTTAATATTATTGTATAAAGTTCCATGGTGATGTAGGAGCAAGGTGCTCCCGTGCTGGGCACCCCACGCAGCTCTGCCAACACATCTCAGTCCACGGCACAGAACCCTCTGTTATCCCTGAAGCTGGAGACGATGCCAGTTCTGTGACAGATCCATCTTCTAAGGCAGGGGTCTTCAAACTTTATGAGACGAGGGCCATATTAGATTTTTGAAGGGGCTTTGCGGGCCGAAGCGACTGTGAAAACATTCAATATATGCAAATATATGCAACATCCCCCCCCCCTTGCTCCTCCGGCTGCTGCTGCAGGGGCACTCTCACCCCTACACACATGGGGCAGCAGCTTGGGGGGGTGTGGGTGGGAAGTGGTGGCTTCTCCAGGGGCGTCTTCTCCACATGCCTGCTCAGCGTGCCAGCTCAGCTGGAGGGCCGGACAAATCGAAGCTGGGGTCCAGCCCCCGGGCCGTAGTTTGGAGACCCCTGTTCTAAGGATAAGCACTGGACTCTGCTCAATGGTGATCACATTTGAAACCAACAGGATAATCTAGCTATTGAATTTAACCTGTAGCCAACAGAGCCCCTACTAGGCCATTGGCTTCTGGTTTGTAGCCAGAGAAGGGATTTAAAAAAATTAGTAAAATTAAGGAGAAGTAGAGTGGAAAGTACATGGTGAGCAACTAAGTCACTACCATGCTGCAATATCTAAGCCTCCAAAGCCACAGCACTGGCCTCCCTGTCCGAAATTGGACCCATGGGATGTTTTTACACCTGCATGGAGTGGATGCGCTGTGCCAGACTCAAGGTCACCAGCTAATCTCATGGCAGGTGGTGGTACGTTAGCACAAACTACTGCTGGTAGAAGTGCACAATGAAGGTTTTATGGTGCAACACCACGTGCTGCCCCCTCCTAGAAATGGAACCAGTATCGCCAACAGAGAAGGACCATCTCAAATCATGCCTATATCACAGGGTAGAAGTCTTCAGTTTAAGCTAGAAAACTCCCTTTACCTTGCAGTATTCATCAATAGGTATCAGACGCTTGACGGCAACATCCCGGATGTGACTTCTGCGAAAGAGGATCTTCCCTGCGGTGAGAAAGAGGAACAAGAGCAGTGCACGTCATCAAGGCCGTTCCATCAGACATCACCATTTCCCTCAAATCAACTGATCAGGATCTATCCTCAATGTAAGCCACGACTGGCCTTGCCAGGCGCCCCCTTGCCCACCCAGAAGAACCTTCCCCCAATCCACCAAGCACACATTTGGAGAGATGCACATATGAAATTACTAAGGGTGTGTCTACACTCTGGAAACTACATGGGCATAGCTAGGTCACTACAGCTATTCCGGCATAAGCCGAGTGTAGACGCTGCCTGCATGAGCTACTTGATCGACAGTAGTGAGGGCGACAGAAGCATTCTTGCATTGATATAGATGCATCTACACCAGGGTTTCTCAAACTGGGGGTCGCGACCCCCCGGGGGGTCGCCGAGCGCTCCCTGGGGGGTCGCGAGCTCCTACCGCCGCAACTCGCGGCGACGGGGAGCCGGGGAGCAGCCGGCAGCCAACCCGCTGCGGGGACGGGGAGCCGGGGAGCAGCCGGCAGCCCGCCCGCTGTGGGGACGGGGAGCCGGGGAGCAGCCGGCAGCCCGCCCGCTGTGGGGACGGGGAGCCGGGGAGCAGCCGGCAGCCCGCCCGCTGTGGGGACGGGGAGCCGGGGAGCAGCCGGCAGCCCGCCCGCTGTGGGGACGGGGAGCCGGGGAGCAGCCGGCAGCCCGCCCGCTGTGGGGACGGGGAGCCGGGGAGCAGCCGGCAGCCCGCCCGCTGTGGGGACGGGGAGCCGGGGAGCAGCCGGCAGCCCGCCCGCTGTGGGGACGGGGAGCCGGGGAGCAGCCGGCAGCCCGCCCGCTGCGGGGACTGGAGGCTGGGGTGCACCCGGCAGCCCGCCCGCGGCGGGGACGGGGAGCAGTGGGCAGCCCGCCCACGGCGGGGACGGGGAGCCGGGGCGCAGGGGGGGTGTCAGCTTTTTTGTTTTTGTTTAAAAAAAAAAAATCGATGGCTTTTCGGCGGAGGGGTCGCGCTCCCCCCCGCCGGAGCACAAAAAGGGGTTGCGGTCTCAAGTTTGAGAACTGCTGATCTACACCGTGGGTTAGGTCAGCACAGCTATGGAACGTAGGAGTGGTTTTTTTGATACCTGCCTAAGAAAAAGCCAACCGAATTCCCCAACCAGATGTGTCCTCATGTCTCTTCACTTATCTAGGGTACTGCTGTGCGTGTCCCAGGGGGAGTAAAATGGCTTGTATCACTTCGGAGCAAACGTGGAGTGCCACCCTTCCCAGGCATCTAACCATTGCTAAATCAAAAGGTACAAACAGCCACTGTGGTTTTGGAGATTAACATGCTGGGTTCTGTCTCCCACGTCTCATCTTTTACAGTTCAGCTGCCAAACAAGATCAGCATATATGTGGTCATGGGGTTTTGTCTGTTTCTGCACTCTCAGAAGACGGTTCTCTCCCAAGAGACTGCACTGGATGTGGTAGCCTAAAACCATGACCCTGTGCAGGGGTCTTCCAGATGTCCTCCCCCTCCCGCTAATCTCTCTGTTTCGACCTTTTTGTAACCTGCAGCAAAGTAGTAGTCAACAAAAGACCGAGGGCTCAATTCCCAGTGCACACAATGACTAAAAACGCTGGGGCAAGTCAGCTATATTTTGAATCAAGGCACCAGAATCGACAATTTGCTATTATGCAATTTGCAAATACATACCCAATGTTTATAAACCACAGACACCCACGCTGACCTCCGACTGCCTGTTTGGGAACAGACTCCTATAGCTGGAGGTCAAGGGGGAGTTTTTCTTAATCTTGCTTCACCCCCACCAGAACTCTCCAGTTGGATAGGAGAAGTTTGCTTGGGATTTCTGGTTTTGGATCAAATAAATAAAATTGTTGCTTGGATTTTCAAGATAGCCTAAGGGAACTAGGCACCCAATCCACCTAAACTTCAGTGGGAATCAGGAGTTTGGCTCCTTTAAAAATCTCAGCCCAAGTGTAAAATATCAAAAAGTTTGAGCATTAGAAGGGTGAAAGACTGAAAAGATGCAAAGGTCCCAGGATGGCCTGTGAGCTTAAGGGGCAGATGGAGCTTTGCAAGCACATAAGAGACCAGGAAGCGTAATGGGGAGGAGGAGATGGGGGTGAGCAGGAGAGTAGGAAGAAGCAAGGACAGATATTAGTTTCCTTGAGTTGTCAATAACTAGTTCCTGCCAATACCCTGGCCTCAGTCCCCCAAAGAGGGTGCATGTTAGCAAAAAGAAGGGAAGTGGAGAGAGTTAGGGTGGATTTTAATTTCTGGGAAGTGGGGGAAAGCAATCTGTGGTTTGGCCTACAATGAACATATTGGCATCACTATGTCTGGCAGGGGTGTGAAAACACCCCCCCGCCCCCCAAAGAATTATGTCAGCAAAAACCCCAGTGTAGATGCAGCTAGGCTGATGGAAGAGCACTTCTGTTAAAGTAGCTAACATTGTTCGGGGAGGTGGTGTTCCTATACCAATAGAAACCCTCCTCCTGTCAGCATATGCTGCTTCTACACTAGGGGCTACAGCTATGGTGGTATTGGCTCTGTAATGTAGATGTGCCCTTTATTCAACAGTCAAGTTATGTCTACAGCACAGAGACTATATTGGTATAGCTAGGTTGTCGTTAATTGTGGCAGCATAAACCTGTAGTGTAGATACAGCCTATGACAGTAGGGGTTTTTCCCATGGGTGTATGAACACCACTTTCCTGAGCAAAACTAGCTAGATTGACAAGCATTCTCCCATTGACCTAGCTGCACTGACACCGAGGGTTAGGTTGGCATCGCTATGGCACTGAGCAGTGTGGAATTGTCACACCTCTGAGAGCTGTAACTATGTCGACCTTCATCATAAGTGTAGACCAGCCACGGTTAACCCCTTTGTAAAGGCAAGTGTGGATATTCCCCAAACGTTTGTTATAATATTTGCATTTTACCCTGGATCTTAACTGAAGGCCAGAATGCGTAGTATAGACAAAGCCTTGGACAGAGGGTCTCTCTTTTTGTAGCTCCTGAAAGGAGAGGGTCCCCAGACTTGTGGGACTGCAGATCAGATTCAGACCCTATCGGGCTTTCCTTCCTGTCTGGGGCTTATTTTTATTCTCCTTTAAAGGAATCCCTTCAGCTACTCCATTTCCTCCCCTCTCACTTGTGGTTCAGGCCATTTTTCTTTGAAGTCTAATGAGTCCTAAAAGCTTCAATCTGTCTTTGCTGAGCACAACTTCTCCAGTGTTTAAAAAAGACACAGGCCACTGGCAGAGAGATCATGAAAGAGATACGCGTTTACGTGAGAAACCTGCCCCCCCACATTGAGCTACAACAGACACAAATCCCAATTCAAAGCGTCACAACTCATGACTGCACTAGCAAACTCCTTTCAATCCCAGCTGTTCGCTTTCAGATTGTAATTTAAACCACTGCAGCTATTGCTCAAGAGCTGGGACCAATAACACATGGCTCAGAACTTCCAGCCTTCCAGGAGCTTTCAGGATTTGAATTGGAGATTTCAGGTTTGATGGTGATGGTAACTAACCCCTGAGTTAAGGGGAGTTTTAGTGCTTGAGAAAAGTGAAAACTTGCACTGTTGGCAGGTGTTGTGCAAACTATCTCCCTCCAACAGCTCTGTAGATGCACCTCAGTCCTGGTCTAAAGCAATGAATAAGCAGTAGGATTGGTATTATAAAAGAAACGTACCTCAGCATCCAGCTGGAACTGAAGTTAGACCAGCATCATGAACACCTGTGATATGAGCTGCCATTTGAATTCACTCTCAAGCCCCAGAAGGAGATTTAGCCCCAACACTAGAATACCTACCTCCACTCATCTCTCCATCACCTACACACACACCTTGGAGTTACCCATTCTTTTCGTTCTCCAAGCCCGAAGGCCACCACCATACTAGCGGAGATCGACCGGGTGGTTATCAATGCTACTCTTTCACTGATCAGAATGATCACGGTTGAGTAACCTGAAATACTCTCCCCTCCAACGGGTTACCATCACATGCTCCATGGAGTAACAGCACATCCCCAACACACATGCACATTTTTGCAGGAGCATTTGTGGCTCAGCTATTATTCCTGAACAAGACTAGAAAACCAAACCAATCCATGGTATAGCTCTTAGCTGCACCAAGATGGCTCCAACCTGCACTATTCCTTCACAAGGGCCAGGACATTGCTAAAATGCTTCCTTCTCCAATCTAGTCTTTAGTTCTTGCAGATCAGTAGCTTGGAAAGTATTTATTGCTAAAATACCAGGGACGGAGGGGCAGGAATTACCAACCTCTAATTAATTTCCTTGCCATGGGTCACTACTGTTTTTTCCCCAGTAGGCAAGTAAATTATCAATAGTTTTACATTCACATCAGCCATCAAGGTAAAAATATGGGTAAGTAGATTTTCTGCCTGGATTCTTATTTTAATGATGATTTCACAAAGATTAATGGCTCAAAAAGATTTTGTTGACCGTCATTAGAAATCGGAATTTCATTTGTAACTTGTCAGTGTGCAGAGATGTACTTGCTGATGGGTACATTATAAATGTCTATCACAAACAAACCTACGAGAGGGACATTTAAATGTTAAACAAACAAATAAATGGAGATCTAAAAATTATTTCAGTGACTGAATATACAAACCTTCAACAAATTCCATTTCCTTCTCACATTTGCATTTCTCCCAGTTCTGATGCTTCCCAAACAGAAAATTTATTTGTTTAATAACAAATTGATTTACATCAAAATACCTACTTAGGAAAAAGCAGAATCTCTCCATGCTGCCAAGAACAGCTAGAAAACCCTGCCTTGTTCAGTCTCAGTCTGTGTCTGTGTCTCTCTGTCTCTCTCTCTCGGGCTGGAGAAGTGAGGTAGTCCTGAATGGACATCTACTGGAGGTCATACTATGCAGAGGACACCATTTTTTTCTAATATGGCATCTTCTATGTGGCAAAAGTGTTGTTCCATCATCATCTGGCCCCAGTACACCACTGGCCTGGAGAGAAATGGTGGGCTTATGGCTGCATCAGTTAGTGGGATGAGAGCTTGAAGACTGGGGTTCAGGATTTTGCACTGGGCCCTTGGACACACATCACTTATCCACATCTGTAAAATGGGGATAACAATGCTGTCCAGTGAGACTTAATTAAGTGATTGAAATCCTCAGATATTAGAGAAATCCACAGTATGAATAAAGCAATCACAGTACTTCACATCAGGGTCATCCCATCTCTACCTTGAAGTCATTGCATTTGTCCATGCAATGAGGCAGGACAAAGAATTATATAGACCATCCCTGACACACGTTTGTCTAACGTGTCTAATCTCCAGCTGCAGAAATTCCATAACCTCCCCAAGCAATTTGTTCCAGTGTTTAACTGCCCTTATAGTTAGGAAGTTCTTCCTAATGTCTAACCTAAATCTCCTTTGCTGCAATTTAAGCCTGTTACTTCTTGTTTTATCCTCCGTGGTTAAGGAGAACAATTTATCACCCTCCTCTTATAACGACCTTTTATGCACTTGAAGACTTATGTCCCCCCTCAGTCTTCTCTTCTCCAGAATAAAACCCAATTTTTTCAAACATCAACCCCAAAACAATACAATAAATACTCAGCTCCTATACAGACCTTTCCAGACATCTCCCAGCAGGAAGTATAAATAGCCATGGGGGGGGGGGGGGGGTTGCAATAGCAATTCACAGCACAGCTCTCCACACACCCACCACCATGATAAGAAAAGAGCAGACAGAACTGGGGAAATCAGCATCTGCACACCATTTAGGATGGACTCAGAAGGTGTTTGAAGGGCAGTCTCTGCAAATCTTCATCCTGCTGTTTTCTCCTCACCCGCACCCACCGAGCCTCTTCAAATGAAAGCTAAGTATTGTAACTTTTATGCATTATACAGCACACAGCTGCCAAGAGCTGCCATTCCATCTCCTACTGCTGCCAAGTTATCCGGACTGCTCAGAGATGAAGGGGTTCCTGCCAAAACAAATGAGGCTTTTAGCTACCTGAAGAAAAGATGAATTCAAAAAGAAAAGGAGTAGAACAGACTTCTGATGATTTTCTGTACTGAGTCAAGTGATTCGGGTTTTTTTTTTTAGTTAGAGCCAACACACACACGGCGCTAAAGCAGCGTCTTGGGTTTGCATTTCTCTCCTATTGGGTATGATCCACTTACACCCCACGGAGCTAAGGATGGTTGGTCAGAATGGTTGGGCAAACAGCAAGTTTTCAAATGGGGGCCTGATGATGGGGTGATTCTGTTATGCACAAACTCCACCACAAAGTCTATCGTTTGGCCACATCTGTAGAGCTTCTAAAGGGCTTGTCTACACTGGCACTTTATAGCGCTGCAACTTTCTTGCTTAGGCGGGTGAAAAAACACCCCCCTAAGCGCTGCAAGTTTCAGCGCTGTAAGGTACCAGTATAGACAGTGCACCAGTGCTGGGAGCTGCCCTCCCAGTGCTGGGGGCTATGCCCCTCATAGAGGTTGGTTTTTAGAGCGCTGGGAGAGCTCTCCCCAGAACTGTGCCACGACTACATAAGCTGTGTTAAAGTGCTGCTGCGGCAGCATTTTAACGTTGCCATTGAAGATGTGCCCTAAGCCAGCATGAAGTAGTCTGTCTCTTCAGCTCAGCAGAGTCAGGGCAGACAGTGGTCGATCTCAGAGACATGAGGTGGGTGGGGTAATATTTTTTATTGAAACAACTTCTGTCGGTGAGAGAGACAAGCTTTTGAGGGCCTCTCCTTCAGGTGTCCGGATTTGACTGGAATCGCAGCTCTGGCCATGCAGCTATTTCATGCTCTCCCCAACTTCCTCTCTGACTTGCCCCCGGGGCTATGTGATACAATCTAAATAGCTTGAAAGTTTCCTTCCATTTCCTTATCTTAACTGCAATGAGCCGCTGAATATAAAAGAAAGGAGACTTTATGGCTTGTGACAAGGTGGCTCCTCTGCTCCCCTGACTCAAGTCCTTTTGGGTTCTGACACGGCACTGGCGCCCTGACCAGGCTGAAGCAGACCCCGTCTTTCTGCTGCTCCTTAGCAGCCCTCTCCCTGTCTCTCTCTCTCAGGGCCAGGCTCCTGCAGGCTAGGAAAGCTAGGTTCCCCCTGGGAGGGACCCTTTGTTCCCTTCCCCTGCCTGCCAGCAGCCTCTCCGTCCCTGCTTCCCTCAACTTACTCTGCACACTCCTCTGCTTTCACCAAATTCACTCCTACTGCCTCCAACTCACTCCTCAAACTCCCACGCTCCTCCCTGGGGAGGAGTCTCTTTAAAGGGCTCTGGCAGTCTCCTTAACTGGCCTCAGCTGGCCCTGCTCCTGGCTGTGGCAGCCTTGCTCAGCTGGACCTCATTCCCCTGTAGTAACCCTTCTAATTACAGGTCCCTCTGGCAGCTGCCTGCCCTGGGTCTACCACACATCCCCCCCCCCTGCGCAACACCATGGGGTTGGGCTACTTGGGTCGCAGAACAGTGTATCCTCGACAGACCGTCCGCATTCCCATGCAGGGGACCGGACCGATGTTGTACGTGGAAGTGGAAGGGTTGTAGTGAGAGGAACCATCTCGTAACCCTCGCATTGCTGTCCTTATTTTGATGCATCCACTTCAGCGGGGCATGGTCCGTAACTAGGGTAAACCGTCGACCGAGTAGATAATAACGGAGGCTCTCTATGGCCCACTTCACCGCCAGGCACTCCTTTTCTACTACAGCGTATTTCCGTTCTCTGGGCAGGAGCTTCCGGCTGAGGAATAGAACCGGGTGGTCTTCACCATCCCTTAGCTGGGAGAGTACCGCTCCCAGCCCTACCTCAGAGGCGTCTGTCTGTAGGATGAACTCTTCCTTCCAGTCTGGGGCTATCAGCACTGGGTCGGTGCAGAGGGCTGTCCGCAGGTCCCTAAATGCTCCCTCAGCGGCGTCCGACCACTTCACAATGTCGGGGCCACGGGCTCTCGTCAGATCGGTCAACGGGCAGGCCCGGGTGGCGAAGTGAGGGATGAACCGTCGGTAGTACCCGACCAACCCTAGAAACGCCCTAACCTGTTTCTTTCGGATAGGTCGGGGCCACTTCTGGATCGCTTCCAGCTTGTTAAGTTGGGGCTTCACTACGCCCCTCCCTACCACGTACCCGAGATATTTAGCCTCTGCTAGCCCAATCGAGCACTTGGGGGGATTTGCGGTCAGCCCTGCCTTCCTCAGGGTATCTAAGACGGCCTCCACCTTCCTCAAGTGCGTCTCCCAGTCTGGGCTGTATATGATGACGTCGTCCAGATAGGCGGCCGCGTACTGCCTATGGGGCCGCAACAGTTTATCCATTAGCCGCTGGAAAGTGGCGGGGGCCCCGTGTAGCCCGAAGGGGAGGACAGTATACTGGAACAACCCCTCCGGGGTGGCAAAGGCCGTCTTCTCCTTATCTGCCTTGGCTAGGGGGATCTGCCAATATCCCTTGGTCAGGTCCAGGGTCGACATAAACCGGGCCGAGCCTAGCCGGTCAATCAGTTCGTCTATCCGGGGTAGCGGGTACGCGTCGAACCGTGAGACGTCATTCAACCTCCGGAAGTCATTACAGAATCTGACCGTGCCGTCTGGTTTAGGCACCAAGACCACGGGGCTAGACCACTGGCTATGGGATTCCTCGATGACCCCTAGCCTTAGCATCTTCTGTACCTCCGCTCGGATTTCTTTCCTTTTTGCTTCTGGGACCCGGTAGGGCTTGACGTGCACCTTTACTCCTGGCTCGGTGAGGATGTGGTGGTGCACCTCAGTAGTCCGGCCCGGTGTCTCCGAGAACACATCCCGGTTACGCCGGATCATGCGGACCACTTCTGCGCGCTGGTTTGGGGTCAGGTCCGGGGAAATCCCCACCCGGCCGGGTGGGCTGCCCTCCCGGGGAGGCGCCCCCAGCGCAACCACCAGAGCGTCTCTTTCCTGCCACGGCTTTAGTAGGTTGACATGGTATATCTGTTCCTGCTTCCGGCGTCCCGGCTGTCGGACTCTATAGTCCACGTCCCCCACGGCTTCTATTACTTCATACGGCCCTTGCCACTGGGCCAGCAACTTGCTCTCAGCCGTGGGTACCAGCACCATCACCCGGTCTCCCACCTGGAACTTCCGGCTTCTCGCTCGGCGGTTGTAGTACGTCTGCTGGGCCTCTTGTGCCTTCTCCAGGTGTTCTCTCACTATGGGGGTGACTTGGGCTATCCTTTCTTTCATCCGCACTACGTGTTCGACAACATTTCTCCCTAGGTTCGGCTGTTCTTCCCAACCCTCCTTGGCGATGTCAAGTATGCCCCGAGGGTGGCGTCCATACAGCAGCTCGAACGGCGCGAATCCCGTGGAGGCCTGGGGCACCTCCCTTACGGCAAACAGGAGGTAGGGGAGCAGGGTGTCCCAATCCTTCCCGTCTCGGCTCACCACCTTCCGCAGCATACTCTTCAACGTCCGGTTGAACCGTTCGACCAGGCCGTCAGTCTGGGGATGGTACACAGACGTCCTTATCGTCCGCACCCGGAGTAGGCCACATAGGTCCTTCATTAACTTGGACATAAAGGGGGTCCCTTGGTCTGTCAGGATCTCCCTTGGTATCCCTACTCGGGCAAAGATCTGTAGCAACTCTCGAGCTATGGTTTTAGACAGCGTATTCCGTAAAGGCACAGCCTCGGGGTACCGGGTGGCGTAGTCCAGCACGACCAGTATGTGTCGATGGCCCCTGGCAGACTTCTCCAGTGGGCCTACCAGGTCCATGGCGATCCTCTCAAATGGGACCTCTATGATGGGGAGGGGCACTAAAGGGGCCCGCAAGTGGGGCCGGGGGGCATGCAATTGACACTCCGGGCAGGAGGCGCAGTACCGCCGGACCGCTGCATGGACCCCTGGCCAGAAGAACCTCTTCATGACCCGGTCGAGGGTCTTCTCCACTCCCAGGTGGCCCCCAAAGAGGTGGCTGTGAGCCAGGTCCAATACGCCTCTCTGATGCTTCCGTGGCACCAAAAGTTGTTCCACCGACATGTCATGCATCGGGACTACCCTATACAGCAGGTCCCCCTTGATTATATAGTACGGCCCTCGGCCCTTACTTTTCCCCTCTACCGGGGTCCCATTTACCTCCACCACTTCGCTACGGACATTTTGGTAGGCTGGGTCGTTGGCCTGATCTTGCCCAAAATTCTCCGTGGCCGGGCCAATTGGCCCCAACTCCGGGGTATCTACCTCCGCCTCCCCTTCGGGGACTGCCTGGGGCGCACCAGGCCCGGCGTCGGCCTCCCCCACCGCCCGCCTGGTCCTCCTTCTGTGGGGGCTCCCTCGTTCCCCCACTAGTGCAGCCCTCCGGTATTGGGTCAGGATTCTTGTCCCTAACGCCTTGGCTGCCCTCCTCTCCCTCAGAGACTTCCGGGACCCCCCGCCGACAGAGAATAGTTCCGGGTCAAACTCCCGGAAAGCTGGTGCCCTGGGAGCCCTCGGCGTCACCTCCGGGACCCTGGCACTAACTCCTTCTGTCCCCCGCCCGGGGAGCAGGCTGTCAAAGTCGGGGAAGTCTCGACCAATGAGGACCGGGTAGGGGAGCTTCGGTACTACGCCCACCACTACATTCGTGGGGTGTCCCAAGACGTCTAAGCTTACAGAGACGGTGGGGTAGTAGTTAATATCCCCATGCACACAGGATACTGCCGAGCGCTTGGCCCGGGTTAGCTGGTCCTGGCTGATCAACATCCCGGAGACCAGCGTAACCGCGCTCCCTGAGTCTACTAGTGCGGTGGTCTTAATGCCATTCATTTTAACGGGCCGGGTATATCTATGGGGAGCCATCGCGACCCCCACTTGGTTCACCAGGTCACACGGATCCCCCATACCCCCCAAGTCACATTCCATGGGGTCGGCCCGGTTCGGGCACTGGGCGGCTAGGTGTCCCATTTCCCCACAAGCATAGCAGCGTCTCCCGGCTCGGGACAGCCCCCCAGTTTTCGGGCTGTTCGGCCCTACCCCCCGAGTCCCGTTCCCCCAGTCCCCAAGTCTGTCCAAGCTCTCAGGCCGTCTCCCGGCCTCCTCTTCTTCCTCCCTATAGCGTCTTGGGGTCTTGACAATCCGGGGCTTTGGCCCGGAAGCCGGCCTTCTAGTTACCCGCAGCCCCTCCATGGTGGTTTGTGACAATTCCTGGGAGGCAAGGTGTCTCTCTACGAGGGCTACCAGCTCGTCGTAGGAGGGGGGATCGTTCTTTCGGACCCACCCCCTTAGCTCAGGTGGCAACCCCCGCATATACCTGTCCAGCACCAGGATCTCGATCATCTTCTCCGGGCTGTGGGTCTCGGGCCGTAACCACTTCCGGGCAAGGTGGATCAGGTCGAACAGCTGAGTCCTCGGGGTCTTGCCGACCTCGTACGTCCACTCATGAAACCGCTGGGCCCGCAGGGCTGGCGTTACTCCCGCTCTGGCCAGGATCTCGGCCTTCAGCTGGGGGTAGTCCGCAGCGGCCTCAGGGGCCAGGTCAAAATAGGCCTTCTGGGCCTCCCCGCACAGAAAAGGGGCCAGGATGCTTGCCCACTGTCCTCGGGGCCAAGCCTCACGCAGGGCCGTCCTCTCGAAGGCGAGCAGGTAGGCCTCGGTGTCGTCGCCTGCCGTCATCTTCTGTAGGTAATGGCTGGCCCGTAGTGGCCGGTCGTCAGGCCCCCCACGGCCCATGGTACTCAGGGCTTTCATCTGCCGTACCACCTCCTGCAAGGTGGCTCGGTCCTGGGTGGCCTGGGTTATCAGCAACTGGTTGGTCTCTTGCTGCACCCGGACAGCTTCCTGCTGGGCCGCAGTGGCCTGGACCAGGGCCTTCACCACCTCTTCCATCTTCCGTCTGAGTATGGGGGGGAGGGGCTGGCCACCAAGTCTATTCCCTTCAGAATCCCACCTCTGACACCACGTGTGACAAGGTGGCTCCTCTGCTCCCCTGACTCAAGTCCTTTTGGGTTCTGACACGGCACTGGCGCCCTGACCAGGCTGAAGCAGACCCCGTCTTTCTGCTGCTCCTTAGCAGCCCTCTCCCTGTCTCTCTCTCTCAGGGCCAGGCTCCTGCAGGCTAGGAAAGCTAGGTTCCCCCTGGGAGGGACCCTTTGTTCCCTTCCCCTGCCTGCCAGCAGCCTCTCCGTCCCTGCTTCCCTCAACTTACTCTGCACACTCCTCTGCTTTCACCAAATTCACTCCTACTGCCTCCAACTCACTCCTCAAACTCCCACGCTCCTCCCTGGGGAGGAGTCTCTTTAAAGGGCTCTGGCAGTCTCCTTAACTGGCCTCAGCTGGCCCTGCTCCTGGCTGTGGCAGCCTTGCTCAGCTGGACCTCATTCCCCTGTAGTAACCCTTCTAATTACAGGTCCCTCTGGCAGCTGCCTGCCCTGGGTCTACCACAGGCTGTTTGCCCCCCTGGCATGCAGGAAGATGGTTAAATCACAGGAGAGCACCTCTCTGAATCCTACCTCAAAGCCAGCTGCAGTCTTGCGAGCTCAGCCACTGGAACACCTTCAATTGGACACAGCTCACAAAGTCCTTTCAACAAGAGACGCTCCTTCCACTCCAAGAGAGCTCTCCTACACCCCAACTGCGTCGTGTAGCTGAATGGCTCCCTTCTTCCTACCTCATCCAGAACCAGGCGTCCCAAACCTCACACCTCTACCATCCACCACAATCCCCAGTGGTCATGCACACACTAAGGCCAGGGCCCTCAGATACCAATCAGGAATTCTGGGCTGCATTGAGAGTCAGGGTTTGGTTTATCCACTGGCCACCACGTCCCTGCAAATCCCCATGAACACGCATACACATGTGGACTCTTCGGCAAACAGGTGGCACTGGAGAGCAGAGCAGAGGCTCTTCCCACCCCTTTATGCTGACCATCCTCTCTCTCAGACCATTAATCACGGGCCCGCTTTGCATCCAGAGGAACATTGGCAAAATCCTGAGAGGGGCCTTTGAGGATGGGAAGGAAAGAGGCCGGAGAGATGATACATGAAGAGCTGTGTGTAGGTCTAAATGGGTTAGCTGGGGCCACCGCTGGTCATGATAGAGACACATTGGCAAGCTGTATGATACAATATTCTGGGAAACCTCACAGCCACTCAGTGCTGAAGGCAGGGCAGCAGACAAGCAGCTCCGCTGGCAGTAATTATGCAGCAGTTTTGAAATGCTGCTAACTGATTGAATTGCTGAGTCATTGTTTAACATTAGCCGTCTGGCCGAATGCCCAAGCACAGAGGGCTAGAGGGACTGCACAATAACAAAAGAAGGCATAAACAGGTGGAGAGAAAGCAGCCTTCCTGCACTTCCAAATGACTGCTCGGCAATGGGACACTCCCAGCACGCACAGATCTGACTAGGCAAGAAACAGACACAAAAATGGGGCATGTCTTTCACCACCACTGTATGGCTTGAGCCCTGTCTATACTACAGATTCAACAGTTTCTACCATAAGGGGAGCTGGCAAAGTGGGCATCATAAGACCTAACCACATCAGCCACACCATCAGGGGCTCATTCATCTGCACTTCTACAATGTGATATATGCCATCATGTGCCAGCAATGCCCCTCTGCCATGTACGTTGGCCAAATCAGACAGTCTCTAAAGACTGAGAGTGGTTGGGTCATTACAAAACCTAAACCTAATTTCCCCCTACTGTTACTCATACCTTCTTGTCAGCTGTTTGATACCTTCTTGTCAGCTGTTTGAAATGGGCCACTCATTACCATTACAAAAGTCATTTTTCTTCCCTTGATATCCTGGTATTAATTGAATTGTCTTATTAGACCGAACTCCCGCATGGGGTATGTCTAGACTACCCGCTGGACTGGTGGGTAGCGATCGATCCATCGGGGGTGGGGGGGGTGTGTGTGTCAATTTATCATGTCTGGTCTAGACACGATAAATCGATCCCTGAGCCCTTTCCCATCGATTTCAGTACTCCACGGTGAGGAGAGGTGCAGGCAGAGTCAACAGGGGAACGGCAGCAGTCAACTCACTGCCCTGAAGATGCAGAGATAAGTGGATCTAAGTATGTCGACTTCAGCTACATTATTCTCATAGCTAAAGTTGTGTCTCGCGCCCCCCCCCCCCCCCCAGTGTAGACCAGGCCTTGGTAAGGCAACTCCCATCCGTTCATGTGCTGTGTATTTATACCTGCTTCTGTTATTTTCCACACCATGCAGCTGATGAAGTGGGTTCTAGCCCACAAAAGCTTATACCCAAATAAATTTATTAGTCTCTAAGGTGCCACAAGGACTCCTCGTTCTTTTGACTTTTGTTTGATTGACTGATTTATAGTGCAGGTCGTGCTGTAGAGTGGGGGGCTCTAAAGTGACCTAATGCAGCCCCTCTATGGCAAGCATGCTACCTCTTCAGGTCTCAGCTACCCAGCTCAAAATCTGGGAAATACCAGGGGAGAGGGTGGGAGAAGGGCTGACAGGCAATTACCCCCAGCTACACAGGAGACACCCTGGGAGCAGAAGGGCAGCCCACAAGAGAGAAATTGGCATCTAAAAAAGGCTAGGTGAGCGAAGGGGACAGTGTAATCTGTTCCATCCCTCTGGAATTCTCAAGCCAAAGTCAGAGCCATACTGGGGAAGAGGGAGTGGAGGGAAAAGTTGCAGAGGCATTTCAGCCAGCAACAACATGGTTGTGGCTTCCATTGAGCTGAAGATTGTTACTCGATCCTGAGCGAGCAGGAGGGGCAGAGAACCATAAATGTATCACAAAGCTGATGAGAGCCATTAAAGAAGCCAGATATTTTGAGAGTGGAAAAACGTCTGACTCTCGTTTTACCCTGAAGGAATCCCTTCGATTCGGAAAGAATTCGCTTCTCCACACCTTTCAAATCACATCCAGATTTCCTCTGGCACGGGCTCCAATTCACTTTAAAAACCACGCAGAGTCAGCCCACAGAAGGAGAAGCCAGTTCCTAGTTCCACTCCTGGAATGGGCAGGCACATGGGGGAAGAGAACACTTCCCACAACCGCCACAGGAGCCTTGGACTTAGCAGCAGGCTGGCAAATTTCTGAAGCGAGTGGATGCCCTGGCCCTACAGTAAAAGAAAGGGACGACTTTGCGTGGGGGCTGCCTGCATTTATAACTGTTCCTGGGAGTGCCATAAACATGGAGGTTTATAGGGATGTGTACTGTGAACTGATACATAGGAGCACTCTAAAGGAACTCAAGGAGGCTCAGAATAGGGCCAGCTATAATTCCTAGCATGGTAGTGGTTATAGCGTCTTAGTAGAGCAGGAGTGGGGAACCTCCGGCCTCCGGGCCGTATACGGCCCGCCAAGTCATTTGGTCCGGCCCGCAGGCGGGTCTCCAAATCTCCGCCATAATAATGGCCGGACCAACGTGGCAGTGGGAGCAGGGCCGGCAACAGGCCGTAGTCCCCCTTGTCGCCGGGCCTGCGGGCAGAGCGGCGTGGCGGAAGCGGTGAGGCGGCGGCGGCGGGCGCGGCTGAGGGGAAGGCGGCAGCGTCTCCCTCCTCGCAGCAGGCCGGGCGCGGGGAGCCAGCGGGCGGAGGGAGGGCCGTGGCCTGCGCGCCGCAAGTGAGCGGGCGCGGGCAGAAGACGCGCCACAGCCGCCGGCCAGGTACGCGCGCAGCTCCGCTCTGAGCGAAGGGACCGGGAAGCACCTGGGGGAGCCGCCGGTGAAGGGGGGGGGGCAGGCCAGGCTGGGCGGGCGGGCAGGAGACTAGGCTGCATGGGGTGGAGGAGCGGCCAGTGAAGGGGGGGGTGGGGGAGGAGGTAAGGTTTGGTGGCATGGGCTGGGCTGGGCCAGGCAGGGGTGGGGGAGGGAACGCAGTTAGATTGGGGGGAGGCTGGGCGGGGGTAAAGGAAGATTACCCCCTACACCCAGGCTGACAGCGGGAGCTGACTGGGGCAGGTGGCAGGACCCCGGCTGGCAAGGGGCCAGTGGGGGAAACCCCAAAGCAGTGCAGGGCTAAGCACTCCGCTTGCCACTGCTTTAGGGTTCCCCCCACTGGCCCCTTGCCAGCTGGGGTCTCAGCTCCCATTGCCAGCCTGGGCTTCCTCTGGGGGGAGAGGGGGGCAAGTGGCCCGCGAAGGACATTATAAATGTCCAAATGGCCCTTGGCACAAAAAAGGTTCCCCACCCCTGTAGTAGAGGGACTTCAATCCTAGGCCTAGTCCAACTCTTGTGCTTCTTGAGGAGAAAGCAGCAGTTATTCTGAGACACAAATGGAAAGACTCCCCTGTGCCATATTCCTCAGCCAGAAGGATGGTATTGGAGGCACCTGGCCTCCAGAAAGGGAGGATAAGAGGAGGGGAGCTCTCTACTCCAGCAGACAAACTGACCATCTGTGGGACTAGGGGGAAAGGATTTCTCCCCAAAACAGGCTGATATCAGGATGGTGAGACAATAAAATGCATTATTTAGGGCATCTCAGTGGGGAATATATTTCACTTCTGTGCATTTCAGGAGACAAACCTCAGTATCTCTGCTTCCTGGGCAGTGAAGAGGGATTCATGCGGGTGTACTGCCTCCACCACTGGCATGGAACAGTGATGATAGGACTTCCTTTCATGCATCTAGGCTGTGAGGAAGGAGCCCAGCAGGAGACCGCTGCAGAGATGGAGGGTGAGACCAAACACAGAATAGTAGGGAATGGGAGTCTTCTACCTAATGAAGTCAGCTGGATTCCTGGCAACCCACCAAACTCAGCAACTCGTGTTGAAAGCTCCGGAGTGGAACTTCATGGAGAGATCTACTCAAGACTTCACCAACAGTCGCACCCATGAGCTCCTCTTCACTGCACTAAGGCAGCAACACACTTATGTGATCATTTCCTCTTAGTTACTAGGCTGGGTCTGAGATAGCTCTGACCAGTGGACTGATCAAAGGATTAGGACCCAGAAACTCTTTTCTATTGCTAGCTCCAGAGTACCCTGTGGGGCCTGGGGAAGTCACTTAACCTTGTCTGGAAATGTGGGAATGATCTAACTTCCAGGTCTCTTGTGGAGAACTGTTAGTATCTCCAGATAAAAAGTTCCCAAAGTGCAAGTATTGTTCTGCTGCTGGCTCAGGGAAGGATGGGGTTGGAGGTAGAAAGGAGACATTCCTCTTTCTAAACATTTATACTATTAAATCCTTTTCTTTCTTTGGAGTTTGCTGCCGTCTCTTGCTTAAGCTTCCTAAAAAGCAATTTCACCACCAAAAGTAACTGAGCCTCACACAACCCCTCCTTGCAGAGACTCACGCTTCCAGAAAAGCTGAACGGCTGGAATAGGCTCTGGGCCACTTGGATTGTGTGGCGCTTGGAAGGCTCCACTTGCCTTATAGAAACTGTTCCTGAAAGATCTGGCACATCCTTTACACAACTGGCCCAACTGAGCTCATTTGTTTTCTTAGTTAATTAGTTTTCTTAGTTAATTCTTTCCTGGGGTCCCCATCTCATCAGCCCTCAGCCAGCAAATGTGTAACCCTCAGTGTAACTCTCTCCAGGCAGGGACTGGGCCAGCACAGAATTGATACTCTGCAACCAGCAACTGTTCACTGGAGACTGTTTCCGAGCCAGAGGCTGATAGATTGCCAAAGCTTTGCACAGTCCCCCCATAACTTTTCATATGCATTAGTCAATGCTACTTCAGACCTCCTGCATCAGAGTCCATATTAACATGAACGGTGTCCTGCGAGCTAGGACTAGCCAGAGTTGTGTCATGGGGTCATCAGGGCAGCATCCCTCAAAACAACGATCACATGAAGGACCTGCCACTGACTCGAGGCCACCACCCAAACAGCTAGGAGTCCACCTCCCAATTCCGCTGCATAGCAGCAAATGGAATTTTCGGCATAGTGCCAGAACGTTGTCTGACTCAGTGGCCTTGGAAGCCATATTCTTATCCTGTTAGTGGTGTCATGGTAGCACCTAAGGCATGCTACAGGCAAGTGCAATCCAGATATATAGCCAGAGAGAATCCCTCCTCCAGAGAGCCCACAATCTGTCCTTGTTCTTCCCATCTGTTTTGCTCAAGAACTCAACTTTATTACTGTTCCATCTGTTTTAGGGGAGTGGGAAGAAGAGAGGGTGGGAATTACATCCCTTGCAAGGATATTCTCTTGCAAGAGCGGAGACCTACTTTAAGTCTGAAGGCCTGAAGTCTCTTCTAACGACTTCAAAAGAATGAGTCAATAAAGGAAAATAAAGCTACGATAATCAAACAAAAGCAGAAGAAGAACAAAATTCCTCTAGATTGGACGCTGTAAAATAAGCATTAATAATGGGACCCGTTCCACCTCTAGGAAAACATTCCGACAGACACCGAAGGATGGGAATCTCCTCAGTTCCTGTGGTTGACGCGGAGTTCGAGACAATTACAGGTTTGCTAAGAAAGCTACAAGCAGCAGGACGTATAGGATAGCAGGAGATATTTTTCAGGACTTCAGAGGCCACACGTCTAACATTACCATAGCCAGCTTTGCAGAAAGCAGCATATTTCAGTCAGACCATTGGAACCAAATCACCACTGGTAATGAAACTCAGATGCTAAAATGCTTCACAAATGGGGGATGGAATAAAAGTAAGCTATAGATATCACCGGTTTCTCAGGCCTGAACCAAGTCAAAACCCCAGCAAGCCTAAATTTCACCATATATTGGATGCATGAAATGCAGAGAAACAGACCCTGTTCCACCTCGCACTTGACCCACTCTCATTATGTGTCTTGATGGAAACAGTGCAAAATCTCAAGTTTTACAAGAAGTAAAACAACATGTTGCCATCTCACGTTGGGAAAGAGGGGACCTGAACCAGAAGAAATGCAGCACTATTCCCGTACCTGACAATTCTACCAGCTACTAAGAGACTTTACTAAGCCAAACCAACAGACTGTGCCAATAAGCCACCTCAGACCAGGTGACTAACTCCACAAGCCAACTCAACAGACAGCTACTGTCTCCTTGCTACACATGCCAAAGATGGCAAAGGAAGCACTGCAGAAGCTACAGACCACACACAGCAGCTACCCTCAAATGAGAGGATTAAGCAGCCCCGTGTGGTTAGATAGATGCGAGTCCGACGTAGCTAGTGAACACTGTGCAGGAGCCAACCGGGAGAGTACCCCACTGTAAGATGTTCCCAGCACTGCTATCCATTGTTCTGTGCCAGCATGTGAAAGCAGGAAGGGGGAAATCCAACAAGAGCCATTATCCACCATCCTTATCATTCTACTTCTGTGATTGGCATGCAACAGCTGCAAGTGTCAAGGTAAGCCTCTGGGAGGAGTATGGACTGAGAGTGACTGCAACCTGTAGAGAAGGCTGGGGAGGACATGAACACAGAAGTCAGATGTGCAATTTGAGGCAGAGACTATTTCACCCCGAGTCAGGAGATTGGGCCTGCCTCTAGAGTACAACCTGTTTTCTCCACTGCTCCCATAATAGCACCTTTTGTCACCAGGCAACTCAATTCGAGGTGGCTTGGGAGGGAGGAGGTGAAGCACCGAAACCTTCTGAGCACGCTGCAAGACCCATCTGTCTTCCACAGCTTTGGGACTGAAGGGTTTACAGGGATAACTAGTGGGACTAGGATACATTTTCTTGGTGGACAACATAAGGCTGGCTATTTGGCTGTATCTGGAGATGGATTCTTTTAAGATGTAATCCATCCTACCCACCTGGCAGAAAGGGGATGATCCTTTATTGCATGGTGACCTAGAGCAGTAGGCCGGACAGCGGTTACAGCTATTTGATAAAGTTGAAATAAGTGCACATTACAGCCCACAGAGGGATGTCAGTGGCTCAAAGCCCAGGCTCTGCTGCCTGACAGCTCTAACCTTCTTCCACACTCGGAATCCAAATGGAGAGTCATTTAATAGAGGGGAACATTTTCAGTTTGAATGAACAGCAATGAAATCAACGAGTGAGGCTGTGAAACACAATGCATTTGGGGCAGCCACTCTGGAGCCCAATCCTGCCTTCCCAAAATAGCATCGTTTTGATGGGAACGAGCAGAGAGTCTTCACAAATGGAGAGCAGCCAAACTGTACTCCCTGTTTTTCCAAGTCATGCCCTCTGCCAATTTGGCTTCCCCCTCTGGCAGGAAAAAGTTGCACCGCAGTGCCTTTTCCTCTATATTAATGTCAGACTCGCTCTGGTTTTGCTGATGCTACAATCGGGGAAGAAGCCAGAACCAGAAATGCCTCCCTGGGTAACCCAGACACAGTTTCTTAACTACAAATATGCCCTGCCTCATGAAGAGGAATAAAACAGAATCTACATGCTGCTCGAAGGAAAGGAACCCCACGTCTACACTGCAATAGGAGGTGTGATTGTGACAGCTTTAATCTAGCTAGCAGGGCTAAAAATAGAGGTGAAGACATGGCAGCATGGACCACAGAATGGGTTATACATACCCAGGGTCTCCAGTGGTCTGGAACAGCCCACCCCAAAGCCTGTGCTACGTCATCCTCCCTGGTATTTTTAGCCATGCTATCTAGATTACAGCTAGTGCAGGAACATCAGCCCATGCTGCGGTCACACCTGTGAGTGCAATATAGACAGACCTTCAACATCTGCAGTCCCATCATAATGGTTTGCTATGTTCTCTGGAAATGTTTAAAGTATCATCCATTTTCTCATTTCCCATTAGCTCCTGGGAAAAAAGTTTATGTGGTCAAATCTATTGACTGTGGGTGTGTGAAAGACTTTTAGGAGCCCCACTTCCTGACAATTGTAGGGCTACGTTTTCAAAAGCAGCAGCAATGTATCATTCACAAAACAACCACATGCACCCACTAGGTCCAAAATGGGTAACTGTACAGGTTACTTTGGACACATGAACACTCAGTTTGCACAGTTGCATGATGGATTTGTGGAGCAGCTGCTGCACCATAGACATCCCAATTTGGAAAACTGCCCCTTCACACTGCAGGAGAAAGTTACATCTGACAGCCTGTTGCAGTATGGCATTTCTGTGGATTGCTTCTAAGGTCTCTCTGCACTTTAGCCAGAGTTACACTCAATTGCAAACTACACAGAACAGTTCCTGGGGAGCCACAGCTAGACCTGGCTCTGTTGGGGGTGTCAATACTGAAATCCACTGGTCTGTCCTAGGAGCTATCTACAGAGCTTAGGAAGGTAGGATTGCTTACCTAAAATCTGGGTGTCTTCTGGGGGCAGTGGCTATGTATTTGCCATTCATGATGGACAGCAACCTATGCCTAAATAGTGACGAGAGTTCAAGTTCAAAGCTGAGTGTGGACTACAGCCCTGGAAACGGAGGAGTTTAATACTTACTTTAAATATAACTAAAAATATTCTCATGTTCATTGTAATGGGGAGGATGTCGGCATCTAAAGCGTCAAATATACATGTTGTTCAAGACTCCACCTTTAAGTCATACTTGTGTGTGCATGTGAGCATTGGGAGCTGGTAACGACCTGTTCTTAATACACTCAAGTGGGGCCAGCCTATGTCAAAACCAGAGTTTGCCTTCAATGGAATCCATCCTACCCACCTGGCAGAAAGGGGATGATCCTCTGTTTGGGGTCCTTCTGCCCTCCTTCCATTGGGAACTTGTCCAACATCTGCATCTAAAAAAAAGAAGGGGTGGGGGACACAAGATGGAATTTAGAAACAAAATTTTAAGGTAACACTGTTGCTCTCATGGATTCCAAATAATGTATCCAGAGAGACAAGAACAAAAAGGAAGGATGGTCCAGTGGCCTGGGGCTTGGCAGAACCAAGTTGAATTCCCTGCTCCCCACAGGCTTCCTATGTGATCTTATGCAAGTCAGAGTCTCTTTGATCTAGTATCCCCACCTGTAAAATAGGGGGAACACTTCCCTATTCTGCAGGGATGCTGTGACAGATTAAAGATTGTGAGGTGCTCAGACTGTCCAGTAATGGGAACCACGTAAGTACCCAAGGTAGTCACTGGTTTGTTTTTTATAACTACATGCAGCACATTTGTCACTGAGAAATAATACGAAACCTGTGATTTTTCTGTAGGTCCTACATAAAAATAATGCCCTGTTTCTCTGCTGGTTTTACAAGCAAGAGCAGCATTTCACAAGCATTTCCCTAAGTCCTTGTTTACACTACCGGGTACATGGGTATAACTTACATCGCTCAAGGGTGTGAATAATCCACAGCCATGAGCGACATAAATTATACCTACCGACGCACTAGTGTAGACAGCGTTATGTCACTACAGTCTCGTGCGGAGGCAGGAGTTAAGCCGACAGGAGAACTATACGTCTGTGCTACATTACCTGAGGACACTAGTGAACAAAACAAGAACACAAAAAGCAGCAGGATTTATTTCAAGCTCTCTGAGGAGAAATATACACATATGCACACTACAATCCATGTATGAGAAAGGACAAAAAGCCTAGCAGAAAAAACAAAGGACAAATGAAAACCAAAACAATTAAAGAAACATAAACAAAAGTGTTCAAGTGTTTCTTTTAAAATGTGGATGCCAAACACAGAAACAGATTCATCAGGAAAGGGAAATGCTTAAAGCCTTTTCCAGGGTTGGACTTTATGAGTGAGCAACACAGCAATAACCCCAGATTGCTCTGACGTTACCAGTGGAAGCCACATAATGAGCAGGGTTGCGTGTGGATTCATTTCCTCAATGCAGAGTGACCACAGAGCTGTCACAGTGCTTGCCATTCCATCAGGGTTGCTGAGTATGTAACACCCTCCTGTTGCGCCTTCTGCCCATGAAAATAAAGGATTATACAGCGTCTCCATTAGCCCACATTACAGCCTCATTGCGTCTCCATTTCTCTAGAAAGAAACTGAATGACTCTAACCTTATTCTTCCTGTTTGGAAGGGCTATTAAAAGTTTATGAGCGACACAGAGGAAAGTGATATAAATTAAGACAGGGATACAGCACATCTAATTAGAGTTAAATCATATAATACTCTACTCTCTCAAGGCTTTTTCATCTTGCATTTGTTGAAAGCAAGCAGAGCACTCCTGAAAGAGAGAGATACTAACAGCGCCAGAGGCAGGCATACCGCAGGCAGACCCTCTAGCGCAGGGGTTTTCAAACCGTGGGTTGCGACCCCTTGAGGGGTCACTGGCCGCCTCCCGAGGGGTCGTGAGCTGCTTGTGCTGCCGAAAAGCTGCCGCCGCGATCGCTTCCGCATCCAGCGGCTATTTTTGGCGGACAAAGCTTTCGGGAGCACTCGGCATGTCCACCGAAAATAGCCGCCGAATAAGGAGTTCATTTATTTGGCGACTTTTCGGCAGACATACAAGGGTCTGCCGCGCCGAGGGAGAAACTAAAAAGGGGTCGCGGTTCTCAATAGTTTGAGAACCCCTGCTCTAGCGGCCTTACTGCAGTGCCCTTTGTTCTTCCAATCTTCAAATCCCAGACAGACCAGCTGCCACACCTCTGTCCTGATTTACAGCACCCCCTGCTATTCCAGACTAGGGTCTCAAACAAAAGTTGCTAGTATTGCAGATTTGTCCCCTACTTCATGGTAGATTTCCTGACCTGCCCAAGGAGGAGGATTAGGAGATCATCAGTTCACAGATTTTGGCAGTCACCTCCAAGTCCCTAGAGCAGGGGTGGGCAAACTACGGCCTGCGGGCCACATCCGGCTCGCAGGATCATCCTGCCTGCCCCCTGAGTTCCTGGTGGAGAGGCTAGTCCCAGTCCCTCCCACCCGCGTGCAGTGCTCGGGGGGGCGGGGCTATGCACTCCTGCGGGACCGTGTGTCTAGCTCCAAACGGGCCATTCGGCTGCCAGACATGCTGCTCTGAGCGGCATGGTAAGAGGGCCGGGGGTTCGATAAGGGGCAGGGAGTCCCGGAGGGCAGTCAGGGGACAGGGAGCAGAGGGTGGTTGGATGTGGTGAGATTCTCGGGTGGGGGGAGAGCGGCGGTCAGGGGATGGGGAATGAGGAACAGGGGGACTGGATAGGCGTCAGAGTCCCAAGGGGCCTGTCAGGGGGCGGGGGAGTTGGATAGAGGGTGGGGTTCCGGGAGAGGGCAGTTAGGGGCCAAGGAGCGGGGGCAGGGGTTGGACGGGTGGGAGTTCTGCAGGGGACAGTCGGGGGCGGGAAGTGGGAGGGGGTGAGATAGGGGGCAGGGGCCAGGCTGTTTGGGGAAGCACAGCCTTCCCTACCCAGCTCTCCGCATAGTTTTGTAACCCCGATGTGGTCCTCGGGCCACCCCTTCCCTTGAGGATCTGTGTCCAGACCAACTAAGGTGCCCTCTATAAGCCTCTGCTCAGAAAATCAAGGAATAACCAGGGCTAGCGGGCACCACACAGGAGTGCTGGAAGACCTATACCAGGGGCTCTGAAACTGGGGGGTGGTGACCCTTCAGAGGATGGCAAGTTTATTACCCGGAGATGAAGGGTCGCAAGCTGTCAGCCTCCTCCCCACACCCAGTTTCATCTCCAGCATTTATAGGGTTAAATATTTTAAAATGTGTTTTTAATTTATAAAGGGGGTGGGGGGCCGCACTCATAGGCTTGCTGTTTGAAAGGGGTCCCCAATACAAAAGGTTGAGAACCACTGAGCTATATGGACAAGGAGCGGGCAGGGGTGTCCCAGGACTGGGCTACCACAGCTCCCACTCCTCCAGAGCTGGGGTGTGGAAGAAAAGTCTGTATGTTGCCTGCCTTCAGTCCTCATGACTGGTCAGCGCTGCACACCTCTGGGAGTAATGAACGCTAACAACTCCAAGCACGGACAAGAAAAAGCCCAGAGTCCCTGGAATGGAGGGGTGAGGCCTGGGAAACACGGAAGAAGGGAAGAAAGGGTGGGTGGGGGTGTAAGTCAGAAGGGAGGGTCACACGGAGTCACTTCCAGCCCAGCTGCCACATCACACAGCTCTGGGAAAGGCGGCAAAGGCCCATTCAGCAGTTTACAAGACATAAGCCTGTGGCTGAAGAAAAGCTAAAAACCCATTCCAAGGAAAACAACCCAAGAGCTGGCTCTAACCGCGGCAGGTGGTTTGTGTTAGCAGATATGAGGGTGCATGTTTGGAGAGATCCAGAGTCTTTCAGTCCGGGGCTGACAGATCACCATTTACAACACAGCCCCACAGCCAGGAGAAGAGAGAATTGAACAAGGGTGGAAGAGAAATAAACTGCACAGCTGGCATCTGCCATTAGACTCCAGGGGGAATCTGGTTGGCTAGTTTGAAGGAGAGCATGTTTTAAAGCCCCCGCCTCCCCAACCCCCTCCCCCCCCAATCTTCTCTGACCCAAATACTGGCTAGATTGCATTATGATACAGAGAAGCCCCAAACTGCCATCCAAGGGTCTTGGGTTAAGTTACCGTTGTCCAGTGCCCCTGATTAAAAGCAAGAATTTTGCAGAGTTAGCATGCTCAGCCATGGGAAAGGAGTTGGAGGAGGATACAGACTGTTCTCTGTCCCAAAGCCCCTGGGGGAGGTGGGAGGGGGCATGTTAGAAGAGGGATTTCTCCACCTTCTCAGACCTGTGAACTGGATAGATTCTGGACAAGTTTGACCACATAGGCCTCAGCAGATTTTCCTTAGGATGAAAGAAATTCAGCATGGAAAGACTCCTGCAAATGATTTCAGCACTCAGGGTTTCCATCCAAGTTATGCAAAGAAAGTGGTAACATCACATTCCCAGAGCAGTAAAGTGCCCAGCCATCCAAGATCCAGGGGAGAGGGAGTAGACAAACCTGTTGAATTTACAGAGATCTAAGATAGGTCTCCATCCCCCTCCTTTCTTCTCTGGCAGGAACTACAGTCGGACACCACAATACCGTGACAATCGGGATCCAAAAATACCTAATCGCAGTGATCGCGGTATTGCGGGGTGAAGCGACATCAAAGTGCCACATGCCGCCGCCATCGGGAGCCCCGCGCGCCCCGCATTATAAACGGATTCGCGCTACAGCGGGCGTGGTATTGTGGGGTTCCACTGTATTTGGAATAAAAACTCCTCCCTCGGTACTGATGTAGTACTGGTTCTACAGCACCCAGCAGTAGGAGGTGGTCTACTTCCTATTGCAGTAACAGTGCTCAAAGCAGAAGGTGCTCATGAAAAGGACGGGGAAGGGGGGAGGGTAGGAGGGGCTGGCTGTGAAAGGAATGGTGTAGCCAGATTGTATGATCTCCAAAACCCATTGATATGTGGTTATCACAGCCCAGGCATGGTAAAATGGGAGTAGGCGGTGATCAAAATTGTGGGATGGGGTATCTGTTGGTGCTAGAGGTGTGGGGAGGTCATGCATACCCTCGACCAAGACTTCAAAATTGTGGCTAAGATGTAGATGGACGGGTGGACGAGGCCTGGTTCTGTGGAGCTCATTGTCTCTGAGTCCGTTGTTTGGGTCTGTTCTGAATGAAGTATCATGGTTGTTGATGGTTAAACGAGGTATCTCATGACCTCTAGTCTGGTGTAAAGTGAGGGTGTTTGGTCAGGCGGTGGGTGGGTGTATGCTTAGCGCACGCAGCGTCACTTGGGAGGCCTTCATGGTATGGAGGACGTCGCCAGTTTGAGACAAGAATAGTTTATCCCTATCGAAGGGGAGATCCTCCACTTTTAGCTGTAGTTCTTTTGGAATTCCCAAAGCCTGCAACCATGATGTTCTTCTGTTGTGGTTGTTTGGGCAGCTGTGTCCTCTCTATCCATTGAGGCCTGCAGCGCTGTGCGGGCTATTAACTGACCCTTATTGAGAATGGCGTTGAGTTGAGGACGTTTATGCTCGGGGAGGTCGTAATTTGCTAGTAGAGCACAATAATTGGCAAGTCTAAGCAGAAGGGTGGCTGACAGGTAAACTTTCCGCCCAAAGAGGTCCAGTCTTTTGTGTTCTTTAACTTGCAGTGAGGAGCCGAAAGGAGGCTGTTTACTGGGCTGATGAGCAGCCTCTACTACCAGAGAGCAGGCTTGAGGATGTGAAAACAAAAATTCCATGCCTTTGGCTGGAACCAAGTATTTTCTGTCGGCCCTTTTGTTGGTGGGTGGGGCCGATGCCGTCGTTTGCCATATTACCCCCGCGGGATCCATTATAGCCTCATCCACGGGGAGGGCAATCTTGGTCGATGATGCCGGTTGTAAGATTTTTAACAACTTATGTTGTTTCTCCTGCACCTCATGTAAGGCCATTTCTTGGCTGTTTGCTACTCTTTTGAAGAGTTCTTCAGGTCATCCGGTGCCATAGCGGTAGACCATTTTGTCTGGTGCAGAAGATGAGTGAGGGGCAGGTAGTGAATCATCCAGGTCTGCCTGTGATTGTATCTCTTCCTAATCTCTCTCTGTCTCAGGAGGGTCAGAGGTTTCTCTGTGTGGTATAGACTAAGACTAACTAAACAGTGTAATTAAGTATAGACTAATAAGTTCCTATGTAACTTGTAACTTTTTTTTCTTTCTTTCAGACAGTATCCAAGAGAGCACTGCCCCAGAGCTCAGTCTGAAGCCAAGGCGGTTGAGATGGAATGGAGGGGACAGTTGGGGGTGCACACACTACAGGAGGCGCCAATGGCTGCACGAGATGACGCCTGTGTGCACCCTTCCCCCGACCGAGTACTGCTGCAAGAAATCTCCAATCTCCGAGCGCAGGGATGCACCGACAACTAAAGTGGAGCATGCACAGAGGCACACATCTCAAAGAAGCAGCTACATTCCTCCCCGGCTGGTCTAACACAATGGAGACCCAAGCAGTGCCCTGTGCAGTAGCTGACGCAATACATTCCTGTGCCACAGACACATCACTTGGAGCAGCCAAATTTTGACACCAATAAAAAGCTCAACAAAAGGCTTCAGTGTCGCTACAGTAGTCACAGGAAGCCCTTTGTGTGAGTAACAGTCATTCCCCCTTCCCAAAAGGGAAAGGGGGAGCGAGGAGCAGTGAAGATGAAGGATGGACCTAAGCTAAACTGAATTCTGAAATCCATAGCTCAGACCTGTTACCAAATGTGCCCGTTATTTTGGGGTATGCTCATTTATTCGGATTACTCTTCGGGGGGGGGGTGTAGTTCTGTAATTCTATTAATGTGCTGCTTAGGTCACTTGTGTTCATATGGAGCTCTACTCCTTCCTTCTGCAAGTCCCCTCCCAGTGGAGCTATCGTGCTAGGTTCCCCGGGGCTGGGGTCCTCCAGCCCTAGAACTAGATGAACACACACACACACACACACACACTAACAGAGCAAGTCTGAGCGGACTGGGTCAATCAGCACTTTCCAGCTGATCCCCTTATGTGTCCCTGTGCTCAGTGAGCTGGGTTAAACAGCACTCTTAAGCTGATCCCCTTATGTGCTCCTGGTCTCAATGGGCTGAGTTGAGCAGCACTCTCAGCTGCCCCCCCCCCCTTATGTGCCCCAAGTTGAACACGTCCCTATCCCACTTTCACAGCAACCAACTCGATGAGCAAACCCCACAGTATATTTGGGCACCACAGGGATCTTTTAGCTGAGGTAAAAGAAGCGTTGCTGAGGAGTAAATGGGGGAAGCCACAGACACAAATGAGTAAAATTCAGAGAGTGAGAGAGAAACAACCAACTTCACCATAAGGGTTATTTATTGAATAATAATGATAACCATACAAAGAGAGCCTAAACCAGCATAGCATTCATTATTAAAGGGTAGTTCCTGAGACAGAGACAGAGACAGAGAGAGACAGAGAGACACAGAGACAGAGAGACACAGAGAGACAGAGAGACAGAGACAGAGAGAAGGGGATCTCACCACTCCTGCAGCATGAATTAGTCGGGGTTCCCAGGTGATGGTAGCCGCTCAGGGTCCTGAAGGTAGGAGACTGGCAAAGCCCCCAGCAGGATCAGTTAGGTGATGATGGAGTTGAACTGGTGCAGAGTTTGGGTCTTAGCATCAGAACACTGACTGGGGCACAGGTAGGGGGTTTTATAGAGAAAATACAAAGGTTCAAGGGAGAACAAAGATTTGTTTAGGAGTAAACTGGGGATTCAAGAGTTTTCTTTAGGATAGACAATAGGAGCTGATCACTCTTGGCTATGGGAGGTGTTTTCTTCAGGGAGCTCACAATGTAACCAGGTTGCTTCAGTATTTTAGGATAGCAATCAAAGATCTATTACTAGAATTGGTCTGATAATTGCTGAGCTGGGTGTGTACAGGAGTAGGCTCATTAGCATTTGGAGCAGGGATTCCCAGAATGCAGTGCATCCCTGCTTTTTAGGTCCCAGAGTTCAGTGTGGTTCTCTTTTCTTCATTCTTCATGCTAATTCCTGTCCATCTTTCATGCAGATGAGGCATGGGGAGTGGTCTCAGTTCTCCATTCCTTATGCTAATCGAGATGTCTTATTCTTGTCACCTTGTCAGGAGGGATCCAGGCGTGTCTCCCAACACCCTTCATTGTTCTCTGCAGACCTTTTCTCTGATCAGTTTTGGTTCAAACAGAGACTGGGCGGGGAGTGTCTTTCATGAGACAGGCAGGCTGGATACTGTGCCCTGGTTCCCCAAAAACACAGAGCGGACTGGTATCAAACTGTGCCCTGGTTCCCAAAAACACAGAGCTGCCTGGTATCAGACCCATCTCTCATAAAGAGGGGGACTGCAGAATGGAGTCAGATTCTCATGTATACTCCAGGAATACTGGCCAAGACAGGGGTGCATGGGCCAATGCAGCAGTCACTCTCTGCACAGTAACAGTTCACATTTTCCTCGATCTTCAGAGTCCCTATTATGGAGAATACTGGCTAAGGCACTGATGTTCTTCCGGCTGCCTCCCACAGTGCCCTGGACTCTTCCATCTGGGCAGCTCCCAGGGATGCATAGAAGCGATCTCAGTTTAACATCTCTCCCTTGGGTTCTGTTCCAGACTTCTATTTTTGCATCTAATTGGACGTGTCCAGTCAGAATAGTCACCCATTTCATCCTTCACTTCTCCTTTCTAGGGAAATCCCCTAGAGGCACATCATGAACAACAAGATAACACTGAGTTGTAATTAGGGCCAAATAAGAAGACTTAAAAAGAAAAACAACAATTTGGGAAGTTCCCACCTCACAACCCAAATAATCACCGTGTTGTGAATCGAGAGCATTTCTTATCAGAGGAAAATATTTTCCAGCATGTCAACTGGTTCCACTGTGAATCATTGTAAGATGTCCTAGCAGTACCAAAATGAAGTGGGAAGAGGACGCCAATCTTACAGGTCTATCATTGTGACACTGTGCTTATCGTGTCTGGTACCTGAGTGCCCGGGATGGGTGTGCTGAAAAACAACTGCATGGCCTTTGGGAAAACAGGGTTACTTACCTGTAACTGTTGTTCTTCGAGATGTGTTGCTCACATCCATTCCACTATAGGTCAGGCACGCGCTGCGGGCCTGGTTGCCGGGCAGATTTTTCCCCTAGCTGCAGACTGGGCGAGCAGGGAGCCCCCTGGAGTGGCGCCACTGAGGCACTCTATAAGTACCCCTGCGACACAGTCTGGCCCCCAGTTCCTTCTTTGCCGGCTAACCCGACAGTGGGGAAGGAGGGCGGGTCTGGAATGGATGTGAGCAACACATCTCGAAGAACAACAGTTACAGGTAAGTAACCCTGTTTTCTTCTTCGAGTGATTGCTCACATGCATTCCACTATAGGTGACTACAAGCAATACCTAGGAGGTGGGGTCGGGTGGACCCATTGCTGATCGTAAGACCGCTGACCCAAACGCCGCATCGTCCCTGGTTTGCTGGACTATGGCGTAGTGGGCGGCGAAGGTGTGGACGGAGGACCAGGTAGCCGCCCTGCAAATGTCCGTGATAGGGACTCCCTCCCGGAAGGCCGCAGAGGACGCCTGCGCTCTCGTGGAATGTGCTGTTACTCTCTCAAGCGGCTTGCCCGCGAGTTCATAACAGGTGTGAATGCACGAGGTGATCCAGGAGGAGAGCCTTTGGGCGGAAACTGGTTGGCCCTTCATTCTTTCTGCAATAGCCACGAAGAGTTGCGTTGTTTTCCTGAATTGCTTTGTTCTGTCTAAATAAAAAGCAAGAGCCCTCCTAACGTCCAACGTGTGTAATTGTTGTTCCCTTCCCGAGGTGTGTGGCCTAGGATAAAAGACTGGGAGACAAATGTCTTGGTTCACATGGAAGGGGGAGACCACCTTAGGCAGGAAGGCCGGGTGGGGACGTAGCTGCACCTTGTCGTTGTGGAAGATAGTGTAGGGCGGCTCGGAGGTCAGTGCGCGGATCTCTGACACTCTACGAGCCGAGGTGATAGCTACTAGGAATGCCACCTTCCAGGAAAGGTGGAGTAAGGAACACGTGGCGAGGGGCTCGAACGGGGGCATCATAAGGCGTGAGAGCACCAGGTTGAGGTCCCAGGGTGGAATGGGACACTTGACGTTCGGGTACAGTTTATCCAGGCCCCTGAGGAAACGGTATACCACAGGATCTGAAAAGACTGAGTGGTTCGCCTGGCCCGGATGAAAAGCTGATATGGCAGCGAGGTGGACGCGTATAGTAGAAGTAGAAAGGCCCTGGTTTCTAAGGCCTAAGAGGTAGTCCAATATGCGCGGGATAGCAGCCTCACTTGGGACTACATCATGTTGTCTGCACCATGCAGAAAAGCGGGTCCACTTGGCTGTATAGGTACTTCTGGTGGATGGTTTTCTACTTCCCAGAAGGACATTCTGTACCTCCGTCGAGCATAAGAGCTCAGGACCTCTCAGCCATGGAGTAGCCACGCTGTGAGGTGGAGGGACTGCAAGTCCGGATGCAGGAGGCGACCGTGATCCTGCGAGATCAGGTCGGGCCACAGCGGGAGGCTGATGGGGGGGGCCCTGGACAGCCGGAGGAGGGACGCATACCAGCATTGCCTGGGCCAGGCCGGGGCTATGAGGATGACGTGTGCCCTGTCCCGTCTGATCTTCAGGATCACCTTGTGGAGAAGCGGGATCGGAGGGAACGCGTAGAGCAGGTGCCCCGTCCAGGGTAGGAGGAAGGCATCTGTCAGGGATCCCCGGGAGCCGCCCCGAAAGGAGCAGAACTGGAGGCACTTCCTGTTCTGCCTGGAGGCGAAGAGGTCGATGTGGGGAAATCCCCACCTCCGGAAGATCGGTCGGATGACATCCGGCCGAAGGGACCACTCGTGGGACATGAATGACCTGCTGAGGTGGTCCGCCAGCGTGTTCTGAATCCCGGGGAGGAAAGAGGCCACCGGGTGAACGTCGTGGGCTATACAAAACTCCCATAGGAGAATCGCCTCTTGACACAGGGGACTGGACCGGGCCCCGCCCTGCTTGTTTATGTAGTATTGGGCAGTGGTGTTGTCCGTCAACACTGCCACACAGTGACCCTGTAGCGTGTCCCGGAACGCTTGGCACGCAAGTCTGACGGCCCTCAGCTCCCGGACATTGATATGGAGGCAGAGGTCTGACTCCGACCAGCGGCCTTGTGTCCTGAGAGCCCCTAGGTGAGCTCCCCAACCCATCGACGAGGCGTCCGTCACTAGGGACATGGACGGGCTGGGGGGGAGGAAGGGGACCCCTCGGCACGCATTGCTCTGGTCTTCCCACCAAGTCAGAGCGGATAGGGTGGCTTTGGGGATAGAAAGGAGGGTGTCCAAACTGTCCCTTCTTGGCCGGTAGGCCACTGCGAGCCACGATTGCAGTGGGCGTAGTCGCAGTCTGGCGTGCTGTGTCACGTAGGTGCACGATGCCATGTGGCCTAACAGGCTGAGGAAGACTCTGGCCGTGGACATTGGACAGCTGCGAAGCTGTCTGATGGCCGACTGGATGGCGAGGAACCGGGGCTGGGGCAGGGATGCCCTTGCCACCCTGGAGTCTAGTAGGGCCCCAATGAACTCTATGCTCTGGGTGGGCTCCAGGGTGGACTTCTCCTCGTTGAGGAGGATTCCCAGGCGGTCGAAGGTGTTGATGACCAGACGCACGTGCTCTGACACTTGGTCCCTGGAGGTTCCCCGGATCAGCCAGTCGTCTAGGTACGGGTATACCTGTACCCCGCGGCGCCGCAGGAACGCCGCCACTACTGCCATGCACTTCGTGAAGACCCTGGGCGCGGTGGACAGGCCGAAGGGCAGGACTGCAAATTGATAATGTTCTTCCGCTATTAGAAAGCGGAGGTAGCGCCTGTGAGAAGGTTTGATGCTCACGTGGAAGTAGGCATCCTTCATGTCGAGGGCAGCGAACCAATCTCCCGGATCCAGAGAGGGAATAATAGTGCCCAAGGTGACCATGCGGAACTTGAACTTGATCATGTAGGTGTTGAGTTCGCGCAGGTCCAGGATGGGCCGGAGGCCCCCTTTCGCCTTGGGGATTAGGAAGTAGCGGGAGTAGAACCCCCTTCCCCTGAACTCCTGTGGTACAGGTTCGATGGCTCCCAGTGCGAGGAGCGACCCGACCTCCTGTACAAGCAGTTGCTCGTGAGATGGGTCCCTGAAGAGGGACGAGGGAGGTGGGTGGGTTGGAGGAGTGGAGGAGAGTTGGAGGGAGTATCCCACCTCCACCGTGCGGAGGACCCACTGGTCTGATGTGATGTCCGACCATGCACGGTGGAAGTGAGACAAACGGTCTCCGAAGGGAGGATCCAGGACTGTAGTTATTAAGCTGCCCCCGGGCGCACCATCAAAAGTTGGACCTAGGCCCCTGGGAAGGCTTAGGTCCCCGCTGTTTCCCGCCCTGCCTAGGCCCCTGACGCTTGCGGAAGGGGCGGTTTCTCCTGCTGGAGGAGTCCTGTGGCTGGCGGGCGGGTGGGAAGAACTTGCGGCGCGGCGGGATGAAGGGGCGCCTTTGCGGCCCCGCGGTGTGCATGCCGAGACCCTTGAGGGTCACCCCTCTGTCATTGAGGGCCTGGAGCCGCGCTTCTGTGTCCTCCGAAAAGAGGGCCTGTCCCTCAAACGGGAGGTCCTGGATTTTGTACTGCATCGCCGGGGCAAGGCTGGATGAGGAGAGCCATGCTGCCCGGCGAAGGGCTATGCCCGAGGCCATAGTCCTGGCCGCTGAGTCTGCTGAGTCCAGGGCCGCTTGCAGGGTGTGTCTTGAGATATCCCTGCTCTGAGTCAGAAGGGCCCTAAACTCCTGTCTGCTCTCCTGGGGGAGAGCGGTCTCGAATTTGTTGAGGGCCTCCACTGTATCAAAGTGGTGCCTACTCATTAGGGCCTGATGGTTAGCCACCCTGAGTTGGAGGCCCCCAGAGGAGTAGACCTTCCTGCCAAAGTGGTCCAGCCTCTTGGCTTCTTTGGCCTTAGGTACCTGGGCCTCCTGTCCATTGCGCTCTTTATTGTTCACCGACTCCACCACCAGGGAGGAGGGCGTAGGGTGAACATACAAGTACTCATAGCCCGTAGCCGGGACAAAGTAGCGCTTCTCTACCCCCCGGGCGGTGGGGGGGATGGAGGCGGGGGTCTTCCAGACCGACGTGGTGTGCGCTTTAATCGTATTAATGAATGGCACAGCCACACGTGCCGGGGTGCCCTTTGTTAGCATGGTGGTGACCGGGTCATCCACCATCTGGATCTCCTCAAGGGGCAGGTTCATATTTTTCGCAACTGCCTGGAGGAGGTGCTGGTAATTAGAGAGTTCCAGGGCGGGCGGGCTGTTGGAAGAGGTGCCCGCGACCGCCTCTACCCCCACTGGGGAGGCGTAAGGCCCTGGCTCTCGGGGGCTGTGTATTGCCGACGGCTGGCTGGCCAAGGATGGCCCTGGTAGGTCCTGCCGAGCAGCCCTTGCACATACTGGGAACCCTGGCTCGGACTGGGTTTCCCCCGGTTGGTCATGCTCCCATGCCACCCATTCTGGCCAGGCCGGGTTTAGGGTGGCTGGGGCTGGTCCCATTACTGGAGGGGACGCTGAGGTAGAGGAGTGCCATGGAGCCGCTATGGTGGCCGACTGGAGGGCCTTGGGCGGAGAGTCATGCTGGGTTTGTGTGCCAGCCGACTCTCTACGCCTCCGGCGCCGAGGGCTTCTCGACCGGTGCCGGGAGAAGTGACTGCCCCCTGAAGATCGGCTACTGCTGGATCCACTTCTGCGGGATCCACGGTGCCGCGATGACGACCGGTGCCGGGCTGATCGCCGGTGCCGCGATGAGGTCCGGTGCCGGGGCGAGCGGCGGTGCCGCCTAGATGTGGAGCGCCGATGTCTGCGGTGCCGCGACGACGAACGGTGCCGAGGAGATCGGTGCCGTGTTGATCGTGACCGGTGCCGCGACGACGAGCGGTGCCGGGAAGATGAGCGGCTCGGCGAACGGCGTCCAGAACGGCCCCTGTGGCAGCTGACGGACCGGTGCCGGGAGTGCGACCGGTGCCGGGAGTACGACCGGCGTCTGTCCGTGCGGGAGTGCCGGGACTCCGACCGGCGCCAGGACTCAGACCGGCGGCCGGAGCGCGACCTGCGCGATCGGCCATGAGGAGACCCGGAGCATGGTCTCAACTCATTGCGGCGCCGAGACTGCGACCGGTGCCGGGAAGCTGACCGGTACCGGGAGTTAGATCGGCGCCGCGAGATCGATCGGCGTCCGTGCCCAGCCGGGCTTCGAGCCGCGATCTCCGTCACGGTCATGGGCGGCTTGCCCCTAGACCGGACAGGTTGCTGAGGGGTGTCCTCCACAAGCAACCTCCTCGCAGCAGCGAACGCCTCCGGCGTGGAGGGAAGCTGCTGCGGAATCGGCACCCTGAGTGGCGAGACCACTGGCACCGGACTCGACGGGGCCTCCTGCGGCGCCGGAGTCGTCGGTGCGGGTGCGGGCGGCTGTGCCTCTGGTCGGCTCCCCGGCGGCGACCGTGGGTGCGTGAGCGGTGCCGGAGGCTGCACGCGGTCCGGTGCCGATGCTGGGCGCGGTTCCGAGTCCTTTCTGCGCTTAGCGCTGGGGGAGCGCGACCGGTGCCGAGGCTTTGCTTTGGCCGGCTTGGGTGCGGGGCCCGGTGCCGCACTCGAGTCCGGAGTGAGGGCCGCCTCTAACAGGATCTGCCGCAGGCGGGATTCTCTGTCCTTGCGGGTCCTGGGTTTGAAGGCCCTGCAGATTTTGCAGGAGTCTGCCAAGTGCGCTTCCCCGAGGCACTTAAGGCACTTGGAGTGTGGGTCCCCCGCAGGCATGGGCTTCCCACACTCCGCACATGGCTTGAATCCCGGAGCCTTGGATGACATGGCTCCGGTGGCAGGGAAATCCCCTGCACCTAACTATTTACACTATAAACTACTTAACAACTACTTAACAACTACTTAACAACAACTATTAGTGAGAACAATAGGAATAACAGCTAGGAGATAAGGAGGACGCTCAAGAGCAGTACTCCTGTTCCGACTACCAGCGCGAGCGGTGAAGAAGGAACTGAGGGCCAGACTGTGTCGCAGGGGTACTTATAGAGTGCCTCAGTGGCGCCACTCCAGGGGGCTCCCTGCTCGCCCAGTCTGCAGCTAGGGGAAAAATCTGCCCGGCAACCAGGCCCGCAGCGCGTGCCTGACCTATAGTGGAATGCATGTGAGCAATCACTCGAAGAAGAACCAACACTTTGCAAAGTCATGCCTGCAGGTCAAAAGACTCCTCATTCCAGGGCTAGCAGCCTTGCAAACATCTGTCAAGCAGACACTCTGTGGCAGTGAATGACATTTGGCAATGGCTCAGATTCTATAGATAGTCTTTTCTCCTACCCTTCACAGGCACCCTCTGTTCATCATGATTGCGTTGGAAGAAATACACAGTGAAAGCACAGTAGCTCTGCAAACAGGAAGACAAGCTAGTTTGGGCCATTGTGCGGGCGATGAGGAATATCACATCCAAACTATTCTTATTTCAGTGCTTGCTACAAGGACCCCATTGTACTAGGTACTGTACAAACACAATGATCATTTAAAACAATCCGAGGTGGACATTCACGCCAGATTCTGATCAGAGGTGTTTCCAGTTTATCAGTTATTAGAGCGGTACAGCTCTCTCCAACCCCATTTAGGCAGGATTGTGAAAACTGATGGGAAACTTTATTCATTGCTCAGCAATAGACAAAGAGGAGGTAAATGAGGTTAGAAAAGAAGGCGACACACTCCGGCAGCAGCCTCCGCTGTAGAAGGAATTTCCTATGAAGTCATAGGAAACGATCTACCTAAGGAAGTAGTAGCTGTTCTAAATAGCCAGGCCAGCTGTACAGAAAGTGTTTGTGCCCTTCAGCAGAAGTGACCTAGCACAAGGGCCTGTGTTGCCTCTAGGTGGCAATCTCTGGAAATACATGGCCAAAGCATCAAGGCAAAAATATTAACTGCCTTGGCCGACACTTTCCCAACCCCTTAAGTTTCATACAAATAAAATCCACGTTCCCCCAGTCTTCAAGCCCCAGAAAAGCCATCGGGAGGCTGCATTTGCTGCACTTGCCGCATGGATCTGCACAGTACGCATCCTCAAACTTTTTCTCCTACAGTCTCTTCCCAGGCTGAATCTGCCAACCCTGTATCCACCAGGGATATTCCCCAATGCTGGGGGGATCTGTAGCTGCCTGGTCAGGCCAGGTATATGGCCTCTTCATGCCCAGAGCGATGTAAAGGGGCTGTGGTCTGGAAGAGCTTCGGCCCTAGTGTCTTTGCCCTCTCATTAGGTGAAAGGGCAACTTGCATTATATGCTCCTCAGGGTGGAATTGGTCTCAATGTGTGTGAAATGGAGGCCCAGTACTGACTGGCCCCTCTGGGTATCACTACTACGATATACATGAGAAGTGAGTAATAATATAAACTTGCAACTTGCAATCCCTGCGCCTTCTCCTGGTCCTTGTATTTCACAGGGTTATTCTTTCAGATACTTGTGTTTTTGTTCAGTTCTTCCCACATGACTCACAATTTGCAGTGCTTCCCAGAAGGGTACCTGTACTATCTAGGAGTCAGGCCCTCCCATTCCTGTGGCATGTGTGCGCACAAGCTGAGCCCAACCACCCTAGTAGAGAGCTGGGAAAAATGCACAGCTGCACATTCTCCAGGCCTAGAAGTGGTGATTTCATACCCCACTGGAAGAACTCGGTGGAGAGTGGGGGGTGGGAGAGGTGAAGTCAGACAAGCCTCCCCTTTTCCCCCTTCCATTCCAGTCTGAGAACTGGACGCCACGCAGGGTCTAACAGCAGCCGGGCAAGGAGATTCTATTTTACAGCATCAGAGACTCCTACAGTTGACTCGCATGCAAATTCCTTTAGTAGAAACCTAAAAAATGTCTGCAAAAGCCATTCAACCTCAGCAACCAAGAGAGGACAGCCTCCCGCACTGCCACCAGCATTCACCGGGGCTACCCACAAACAGACAAAGGCTTCAAAAGATAAAAGGGTGACCACCACCAAATGTCTCAGCCATAAAAGGCTGGCCAGGAAGCTCCTCATTTGGCATCCAGCCCTGAAACCTAAAGTAATGACAGGTTACCAATAGTCAGGCTTTCACTCACCTTCAGGGTGACTGACTCTAGCACTGATGACAGGTTAGGACCAGCCGACAGCTGTTTGAGCCTCAGTCTGGTTTCTAATGGGACTTCCTAATCAGAAAGGCCATCAAGGCAAACCCTCATTTAGCAACTGCAGCAAAGAGGCCAAAGACTGAAAGGGTCACCGAAACAGAAATGGAAGAACTCTTATCCTCCAGATCAGGCCAGGAGATAGGTTGGTCAGAAGCTGCCAGCAGCAACAGATGATCACAGAGCAAATACATCTATAGAACACATTTTAAAGATTTTTTTTTAAAAAAGCTAGGATTCTATGTTTTCAAACGCAACTAACAATTTTGGGTGCCCAACATGGGATGCCTTAGAAAGATCCAATTTTCAGAGGGTAGGTCAGGGGTGGGCAAACTTTTTTGCCTGAAGGCCGCATTGGATTTCCAAAATTGTATGGAGGGCCGTATAGGGGAGGCTCTGTCTCCCCAAACAGCCAGGCACAGCCCCTGCCCCTATCCAACCGCCTCTGCTTCTCACCCCCTGACAGCCCCGCCCAGGACTCCTGTCCCATCCAAACCCCTCTCTCTTTCCTAACAGCCCCCCAGGATCCCTGCCACAATCCAATCACCCCTTCTCCCCGTCCCCGACTGCTCCCGGAACTCCCGTCCCCGACTGCTCCCGGAACTCCCGTCCCCGACTGCTCCCGGAACTCCCGTCCCCGACTGCTCCCGGAACTCCCACCCCTGACTGCTCCCGGAACTCCCACCCCTGACTGCTCCCGGAACTCCCACCCCTGACTGCTCCCGGAACTCCCACCCCTGACTGCCCCCTGCCACTGCATCCAAACCGTCCTCTCATTCCAGACTGCCCCCCGGGGATCCCTGCCCCCATTCAACCTCCTGTTCCCTGCTCTCTGACTGCCCAAACCCCTAACCATCCCCCCACCCCCTGACTACCTCCCAAACTCCCCTTTCCTCTAGCCAACCCTGCCCCCCCTCCTCCCCCCGCTCCCTGCCCCCTTACCGCGCTGCCTGGAGCACCAGTGGCTGGTGGCATGGCTGCACCAGGACAGGCAGCCACACAGCACAGAGCACTGGGTCAGGCTGCAGCTCTACAGCTGTACTGCCCCAGGAACTCACAGTCCCACTGCAGAGCACTGCGCTGGCGGCGCAGTGCGCTGAGGCTGCAAGGGAGCGGGGAAGGCAGGGGAAGGGCTGGGGGTAGCCTCCCCAGCCAGGACCTCAGGGGCCGGGCAGGAGGGTCCCGCAGGTCCGTAGTTTGCCCACCCCTGGGGTGGGTGCTCAGCACTTTCTGAAAAATCCACCCCCACTAAGGTGTCAAGTTGGGCACCCCGAGTCTCTCTTGAGAATTTAGGCACAAGTACCAAGTTCTAAAACACTGCACGTGACAGCTCCCTTTGAGCAGCATGTCCCGTTTATATGATATGTGAAGAGAGCAACCAGCACTTGGAGAATCCTAAGAGAAACAAGTACTCCATCTGCTCCCAGCCAATCACAAAGCAGCCAGGTCATTAATACATCCTCCTTTCAGAGCTGCTGGTTTCTCTGCCTCTCTCTCTCTCTCCCCCCCCCCTCGCCCCGCCCTCCTCCCTTTGTATTTCCTGGTCCTTGTATTTCACAGGGTTATTCTTTCAGATACTTGTGTTTTTTTGTTTTTTTAAGTTTCTTGGGTAATTTGAATTTATGTTTGGTTTGAGGGATGCTGGAGCATAAGTCCTGGAAGCCATAATTCTCTTTACAGTAAGTTATTAATCCATCCTCCGTTTAACTTCTGGTAATTGCGCTGTAGCTTCCAGATGGAACCGAGCACTGCGTGCAGGTCCCAGACTATACAAATGGGTACTGAATACCGGAGGGCTCTACACACATGCTCAGTACAGGCATTAATAACATTGCACACAGAATAACCAATCAATAAGCCATGAATAATTCATCACAGCATCCAAGCCATAGGATATGACTCTTGCTGGAAGAGGTGCTAGGGAGCAGAGCAGCAAGGTACTGGGGTAACTCGTTAGATACTTCCAGTCTGATTTACTTCCTTTCCCCAACCCATTCTGTCACCAAGTATTTCCTTGAGCAAGACAGTCTCAATGCTAGGAATGAACTGCATCTCCCAATGCGGAAAAAACAATCAAGGCTGGCCCTGCCAGAGACTTGAACCAAAGACTCATGAGCAGAAGCTCAACTTGCTTTAATTGTCCATGACAGCAGCAGTACAAGGATCTCAAAGCATTTTTAAAAGGCACAAATGAAGTAGAAGCTCTTCCCTCAGAATAATTTAGGGAAGTGGTTCTCAAACTTTTTTTCCCACAAACCACTTGAAAATTGCCGATGGTCTCGGTGGACCACTTAAAGATCTTTCCAAACATTGTTTGTACCCTTCGCTAAGTATTGTAAAGCACTTTGGATAAAAGCGCTATATTAAAAAAAAAAAAAACACCTTAAATAATAATTAATGGGTTTTGGTCTATAAATAAAAGCACAGAATTCATATTTGAATATCACTAATCTTACTTTCTACTGGGACGGATGTGCCCTCTCCCCACTGCCGCAGCAGCCTCGGAGCTGGGGCTCGGGCTGAGGCACCAAGCAGGGCTATGACTTGGGGCGCAAGGTCTCAGGGAATCTGGGACAAAATTGGAAACAGAACCCATGAGTAAAGATAAGATTTTGTCATGGTTATTTTTAGTAAAAGTCATGGACAGGTCGTGGGCAATAAACAAAAATTCACGGAAGCCATGACCTGTCTGTGACTTTTGCTGCTGCCGCTCTGTGGTTTCTTCTGCCACCATGGTGGCTGGGAGCCGTACCCTCACCCTCTTCTCCCCCCACAATGCTGTCACCCGTCACTGGAACCCTGAGGAAGCTGTCACCTGTCACTGGAACCTTGCAGGGGGACCCTGAGGAGGCTATTGCCTGTCACTGCCACCCTGCCAGGGCCCAACTGGCTGCCAGCTCCATTCCCATGCCCCAGGGGCAGAAGCAGAAAATGTCACTGAGGTCTCTGGAAGTCACGGATTCCCTGACAACTTCCCTGACATAAACGTAGCCTTAGAGTCCTTACTTCTGATCCAGCATCTGAAACACAAGGCCACCCTTCAATCATATCTTAGTTCAAAGTGAACAATGAAGCCCTGAGTCTTCTCACTCACACAAACACTTCTAAACAAAGCACTTAACTGCTGGCCACATGCATGTCAGAATCCCTTAGGAGGGGCAACTACTCCATTTTCTTTCCAGATACTTCATCATTCTCCCACCTCCATTCCATTTCTCTGCCCTCTCAAACATCATCCCTACTTAGGGTGATCAGATGGCCTAATTTAATAGGGACAGTCCTGATTTTTGGGTCTTTTTCTTATATAGGCTCCTATTACCCCCCACCCCCTGACTTTTCACACTTCCTGTCTGGTCACCCTCTCCCTACTCCAATGCATATCAAGGCTGGCCCACATTCTTTCCCCGAAATTCATCATTTGCCCTGATGGTAGACCCAAGTGTGCCGAGACACAGCAACTATTTAGCACATCAGACTTCCTTGTGGTGCAGAGGGAGAGAGGGTGAGCTCCAGATCTTCTGGATCTGGGAAGCAGCAGCTCTATCAATTAGGCTAAAGGAGCACAGCTGGCCAGCGACAACAGTTGCATCAGTCTCCTCTTCCCAACCCGCCAGCTACTAAAAGAGCAAGATGGTTACAAAAGAAGCCCTGTATCCTCACATTGGCTGGGGACATGAGAAGAAATAGAGGGGCTGATTCTGACCTCACGTGGATGTTAAGTTGGGAATAACTCCACAGAAGTCAATGGAATTGCATGGTTTAAAAAGCAATCAAGCCTGGAGGTTTAACGAGTAGGATGGTAAGAGGCATCCTCTCCAGGTGAAAGAGACCTCCATATTTGCGACTAGCCCATTAACCTTAGACTCTGTATTCAACTCCTCTCTCACATTTGATGGCACAGATCTTTGGCTCTTCCAAAAAGATTGCTGTTAAAACAAGACCCTAACAGCAGCAGCCTAACAGCGGGAATTCCTTCATTCACAACACAACACAGTTCCTGTGTGAGTCCATCCAACACATGTAAGCACCTTGGGCTGCTCCAGCTGCAATTTTTTCCTACATCTCTTGCTCAATACTGAGACATTTGAGAGAGTTTCACATGCAGGAGCCCCAGTTACGTTTTTTAATTCCGTGTGTTTTTTCCCAGCCATACGATGACTTAACGGTCCCACTGAGGACGTGATTGACTCTAACCCTGACCCCGCTTTAATTCCTTGCCTTAGCAACAAGAGAGAATCTCCATCTCTCATCAGGAGAGCCTGGATGGGTGGTCAGGATTGCCACAGACTGCACTTGTATTCCAGTGTTTACAGAGGAGTGGGATAAAATAAGCGCTGCGCTAAGCAAACCCAAAAAAGAGCCACAGAAGGAAGTCTGTCTGCAGACGGTGGATACATATGACTGATCTTCCAAAGAGCTGTCTGCTTTGCTCACACCACAAAGACAGCTCCGTAGTCCAGCCCTGTCACCTCCCAAACATCCTTAAAATAAAATTTTTTTTTAAAAAAAGGAATTCTGGGGCCTCCACAGTTTTGATTTCTACATATGATGGTCTCTGCCAAACGAGAAGATGGGCAGGAAATTCAGCTCATTGCAAAGCCAGTGGGCTGCCACTAAGTGACATCTGATGAAAGAGAGTGGCCTAAAAAGAGGTTGTTTGAAAAAAGATTTACTGCACATAACAGATAGTGCAATGTTAGCTCTGAGCAGACCTGTGACGTCAGGGGGTCAGACAGACCACAGGGCTGGATACAGGCAAAAGTCACAGGGACTCAGAAGAAAAGCAAGATAATGGAGCTCCAGCCACCGATTCCTTCAACCACATGGGGGTTAGAGAATACAAAGATGACTCTGGACAGCAGCCATCTTAGAGTGTGAAGATGCAACAACCCTGAGGATTTCAGAGAGTTTAAATCTTGAGAATGCAGCTCCCTACTCAAAGAGGCAGCAGCAATTCAACGAAACAACAAGATCTAATACAAACTACATCCCTTTGATTACATCTGGATTTTTTTAGGCCTGACAGAAAAGCAACTTGGCTCAGAGAGCTCTGTGCCATGAATTTAAGAGTAACTAAACCAAACAATGCCAGCCTGGACAGCACCTTTTTAAAACCTTGAGAGACGTTAATTTATCCTCAGCGAGGACATTAACTATGCAGGTATTAAAGACAAACCTGGAAAGCCTCTGGCTTTCCCAGAGGAGCAGATTACATGGCTTCCTTTCCCTAGGATACCTTCCAAGCCCCAACAGCTCATTCCAGTGGAAGGTGACTGAAGGGAGAGTAGCTTGTATTCTAGCGTATTAAATAAAATACAGGATGAGATTAAGATAAATGTTACATTTTACAGAATCACTTTTCAGCTGGGAAAATCCAAAAGCTTTACTAAAAAAAGCCACACATTTTACCCATCTCTAAAATGCAGTCACCTCTGGGGATGAAGATCAGAATCTGAGCAAGACAAAAAACAAACTGGCCAAAACATTCACCTATATGGGCTGGGCTCCCTGGCCAGACTATATCTACCATGATGCACCAAGGGGAAAACATTCCTAGGATCCCCTCACCAAGAAGGTAGAAAAGTGCTGCATTGTAGAAGATGGGTCTGATGAGGGAGCCCACCCTTTAGAGGAAAAGGGGAACAAAGCACTCAGACAACAACTCCAATAAGGTGCCACTTTGAATTGAACTACAAGATGTGGTGCCAGTGAGCCAGTGGTTTTCTGCAGCTCCTTGGTTCAAAGAATGGGAATTATGACAGGGCCAAACCGTGGCTACTCTCAGAGAGAGCATGAGCAGTGGAAGCCCACATTCCCACCTGTAGTTCTAGCATCTGATCTGCAATTCCCAGTCTACTGGGTGCATTAGGATGCTAAGCCTCTTAGATTTGTGGATGCTCTCCTGGTAAAGCCACTGGCCAGCAAGCTACGGGAAGTACAGCAAAATGGGTTCTTTGACTACCCAAATTAGCACTCCAGCAGCACAGAAGTTGCAAATCTGGCCCCAGCTGGCAGGAGAACAAGGAGTGGACATGGGACCAGAGAGAGGAAAGATTGGTGCCAGTTCTTTGGCACCTCCTCACATTTTCCCCTCTCCTTTATGTTTAGTTAGCCTCCCCCCACCCTCACTTTGCCTATTGCTAGCCTGCTGGAACACATGAATCACTGAGGAAAGGGCAGAGCCAACACCCCCCATCTTCGCAACAAGCTCTCCCCTTAATCTAGGAGACAGAGAAGTCACACAGGCTCAACACAGCTGGCCTCTGCTGGCCCAGAGCCTTCCAGATTGCTGCAGCCGCACCCCAAGGCAGGATTACTTCCACGGAGCTTAAAAAACATATTTTAACAAGTACCTATGCTGGATCCTACAGATGGGAACAAGAAGCCAGGTCAATCTCAGATTGAAAACAAAAGCTAATAAGGAGCATGGTCCCCTGGGCAGCGCAGAGAATCGGGAGTTGGTTGACTGGAGTTATGTTGTTCGTTCTTCACTAGATCCAATGGGTGACCAGTCATTTCACTTCTTTCCTCATCCTCTGAAAGGAGGAAGATGAGCAACACTAACCTACTGCACTAGGGGCAGTGAGGTCTCAGTAGTGTTTTTACAGGCCCGAGATCCTCTAATGAAAGGCTCTAAGAGACATATTATTAAACTGGCGCTGGAAGTGACAGATTATAGTGTCATGCTGGGCCTTAGCTGACCTGGCGCCATCTAAGGAGTGGCAGGGAAAAGGAGGGATGAGTCAGACTTCAGGAGTACTGAGAAGAGGCTATGTACTCCCCCACAATTTTAGCACCTCACCCTGGCATGTACTGCAAGGATGTGAGTGGGCCTCTTCACGCAGTTGCCAGGCCTAGAAGGAAAGTGCTACAGAGCAGGGAGGCCACCTCAATCGTGGATAGAGAACCCTGACCCGACTGCTTATGTGCAATATAAAGATTTAACTGTGGGGCACAAACTGGCCCCATGTGCTTCAGTGCCCACTGCATCATAATGGAAGTTCAATCACCTCTCCCTTCCAGGCTCCTGCTCTTTGGGGGAGCAAGGGGGGGGGGGTCCTGATTACTCTTGATCAGCTCACATGTCTCTGAATGTGCACAATGTCCATACACGCTACTTGGGCTAACAAGTGGAGGAGACAAGCTGTTTGAAAGAAATTTGTATTCCTATTTCCATTCCACCAGCACAAAGGCACTTGGTGTCACTAAGAGATGAGTTTGGGGCAGGTGTGAACATTAAATAAATAAATAAAGGGGATCCAGCCCTTCCCCCCAGCCACACTACCCCTTTTTATTTTTTAAACTCTCAATTCTAAGTGATCTTTGTATACATTTTTTATGTTTACCTCACTATATTTTAACAATGCTCTGCTAATTTTACACACGCTTTATAAAGGCTTTCACTTTCGGGCTAAGGAGGAGAAACTTTAGTCTAACAAGAACATACATAAGAGGGAGAATATTGCTCTCTCAGAAAATTGCTCCTTTCCCTGGGAGTCTAATCCTTCTCCCACTCACGGCATGACACCCATTGATTTGATGTAGCATCAGGCTTTTTGAAGAAAAAAATGCATCTTTTCATTTACCGGATAAGCATTACAGAAATCCTTCCCTCTAGACCTAACATCATCTCAGTCAACCATAATAGGTTCTAGAAATTGTTTTACTAGGAGGGGGAAAAAGCCATCGTGAACATGAGTTTCATATGTTTGAATCTTCAGGTTAGAGGTTGTCCTACCCACTAACTCTCTCTTATCTTTTTCCATACACATCTCTACTCGTCCATTGTTAGTGCAGTGATCCAGAACCATGGAAGTGCTCTGTCTTCATATTTTGCTTACAGTAACTCCTCACTTAACGCTGTAGTTATGTTCTTGAAAAATGCAATGTTAAGTGAAACAATGTTAAGGGAATACAATTTCCCCATAAGAATTAATGTAAATAGAGGGGTTAGGTTCCAGGGATTTTTTTTTCACCAGACAAAAGACATTATATACCGTATTTTTCGCCCTATAAGACGCACTTTTTCTTCACCAAAACGGGGGGGAAAAAGTTGGTGCGTCTTATAGGGCGAATGTGCGCCGCGGCGGGGAGGGGGGAACTGGGACTCCCGGCAGCCCGCCCGTGCGGCGGGGACGGGAGAGCGAGGCGCTTTTTTTTTTTTTTTTTTTTTGGTCCGGCTTTTTTATTGAAAAACGAGGGGGCGTCCTATAGGCCGGAGCGTCCTATAGGGCGAAAAATACGGTACATATACAGTATAAGATTTAAACAATTTTAAACAATTGAATACTGTACTCAGCAATGATGGTTGTGAAGCTTGGGGCATGTCTTCACTAGGACTTAACGTCGACTTTAACGACGTTAAGTTGAACTAAAGGTGTACCTGTCTTCACCTGCATGCCCTTAAAGTCGATTTAAAGGGCCCTCAAAATCGAATTTGTAACTCCTGCTTGACGAGAGAAGTAAGGCTAAAATAGACTTCTCTACGTCTACTGTGAGTAGTGAAGAGGCATCAGATGTTAAGCCTCCGACCTCCGAGCAGCCCCACGGACCCCCCCCCCCCGCCTGCCCAAGCAGCCCCCCGCCGGACCCCCCGCCCGCCCAAGGAGCCCCGCGGACCCCCCCCCTCCCGCCGGGTCAGCTGCCTGGTCAATTTCATACTGGGGAATTGAAATTGACCAGGCAGCTGACCCGCTCGCCCAAGCAGCCCCGCGCCGGACCCCCCCCGCCCACCCGAGCAGCCCCGCGGACCCCCCCCCGCCCGCCTGAACAGTCCCGTGCCAGACCCCCCGCCCGCCCGAGGGGGGGGAAGCCGGTGCTGGGCTGCTTGGGCGAGCGGGGGGGTCCGCGGGGCTGCTCGGGCGGGCGGGGGGGTTCGCGGAGCTGTTTGGGCAGGCGGGGGGGCTGCTTGGGCGAGCAGGGGTCCGGCGCGGGGCTGCTCCGGCGGGCGGGGGGGGGGGGGTGTCCGCGGGGCTGCTTGGGTGGCCGGGGGTCCGGCGCGGGGCTGCTCCGGCGGGCGGGGCGGGGGGTCCGCGGGGCTGCTCGGGCAGGCGGGGGGGGGGGGGGTCCGGCACGCATTGCACTGTGGGCTACCTACCCATAGTGCAATGCGGGCTATGTCGACCCCTGCAAAAGTTCTAGGACAGACAGTGTCGACCACTGTCGACCTGCTGTCCTGGTGGGGACACACTGATTCGATTTTCTAAAATCGAGTTTAGAAAATCGAATTAAGGGAAATCGACCTAGTCCTGTAGTGAAGACATACCCTTGGTTAAGGTGATGGAGTCAGAGGGTGACTTGTCAGGCTGCTCCTCTTGCTGTTCTTTCCAAAGCGTCAGGGGCACTCAACCCCCAGCTCTGCTCCAAGCCTGCCCCCCACTCCACCTCTTCCCCCATGGCCCCACCCCCACTCCGCCCCCCCCCGCCCCTAGCGTGCTGCACTCCTTCTCCCTCCCCCCCAGTTTCCTGAACACTGTGAAACAGATGATTGCTGCGGGTTGGATGCGCGGAGAGGGAGGGGGGAGTTGCTGATCTGCAGGGCTCCTGGGAGGCACTGGGGGGGGGGGGGGATGGAGGGGAGCTGAGAGGGAATGGCCAGCCCACCTTGGTTCCAGCCCCCACGACCAACCAACATTATAAAAGGGGCATGTTCTCTAATAGATCAGCAACGTAACAACATTAATCGGGACAACGTTAAGTGAGGAGTTACTGTACATTGTTCAATACTTTAAGAAATTGTGCAGGTGTCTTTGGTGTGACAGCTGGAAAATGCAGAGTTTATAATCTGGTGAGACAGTTTTCTCCTCCGACCATTACTACTGCTTCCAAAAGAACTGATGCTACCAAATCATGACAGGTTTTTTTTCTTTCTTCCAATCAACATGTAACAGTTGCTATGCTCACCTGCATTTTTCCAGTAGCCCCCATAACTTAAAAGTTAAGGAGTTCGTAACAAAATGTAAGACAGTAGTTCTGAATGACTGGGCATTCCTGCTACATGTGAGACTAGAAGACAGGGACATTCTAAGGAATTTTGGGACAGGGACATTCTAAGGAATTTTTAATGCTCCCACAAGCATATTATCTGGGTATCAGACCTCATCTATTCCTGCCAGTACAGTGCCATGGAAATAGCAGGAAGGATGGATCAGTGGCAGTCACCAGCTATAGGACTTGGGAGACCAGTTCAGTTCCTTGCTCTAGGAGCCTTCCTGTGTGACCTTAAGCAAGTGACTTAGCCTCTGTGACCCAGGTCCCCATCTGTAAAACAGGGATAAGAGCACTCCGCCACTCAAAGGGGTGTTGTGCATTAAGGATTGTGAAGTGCTGGGACATTCTGGTAATGGTAGCTTTAGAAGTATCTAAGACATGGTGCTATGTAAATATGATGCTAATGATTGAATGGGGCCTAATTATTTTGTTAAAACTGAGCACTAACTCTTTTGTGGCTGATTGAATACAGACCATGAGGCCATGTTTCCTGACCAAGCTGAAGACCTTTCGGAGCAAAGGCTTGTGCACAGCATAAACTGCAGGTTCTGGTACAAGACTGACTGGGGGTGCAGAAGAGATTTGGGGACTCTGGTCAGCCAAGATCCACACAAGTCCCATAAAAATCCCTGACAGCAGCTAGTGATTAGCTCCTGTCAGTCAAGAGCATCAGGCATTGGCTCAGATCCTCAAGACCTGATCCACGTAAGCATGAAGCAGGTGAGAGAGGGGTCACTAGACAAGTGTGCGCCCTCCAGATTATCCTATTCACACTCACCTTTGAATGGCGGGGCTGAACGTCTAGAGCTTCTTTACTAAGTGGCTGTGGGCTGGAAGGACATTAGCTCATCCTCTAAAAATTGCTGCTATGAGACATGAAAAAATACATCAATCCCCAGCAAAAGAGCCTAGCTCAGTCTCAGAGGAGAGTCAAAATTGTTGTAAGCAACCTCATCTTCCAGCCTCCTCCCTATGTACATTACACCAACACAGGCTCCTCTCAGGTTCACGGCCACTGAATGACGTTTAACTTGTACCATGTTACCCACAGGGTTGGAAAACAAAACATCGCGACACCCCCATCCCCACCACCTCCTGCTGCTGCTCTGCCAGATTTTCACAGAGGAGGTTGAAAGGAGACTCAGACTGATGAATGAATGGAGTGTGGTCCCAGAAACCAGCCTTGCTCCACAATACAGTTAAAGTAGCAGCTCCCAATAACACACATTAAAGGGAGAGGGAGCACAGCATGGGGCAAGACAGAGCCCACAAAGGATGCCAGAGCCACTCTCTCAGATATTAGATTAAACACACATGTATAGCTCCCAGGTGTGTCTAAGAAGGAATTGTAGCTGGTGGTCAACTGAGAGAAGCAGAAATTGAAGGTTGTACAAACAGCTGCTTGTGATCATTCAGCTGCATGGATCAAACATTACTTTCCCCAAAGCCATTTCCCTGGAGCGTGGCTATATTCGCCCCCTGCACATACTGCTCACTAGGGTGTCTCTTTTTCCAGAGGGAATCTCTCTGATATTTCCCAGAGGTAGGCATTCCTCTCACACAGCTCAGAGCCCCACTTGGCTGCAGGTAAAGAAGGCAGCAGCTAGTCAGAATGCCAGTCAGAGCCAATTATAACTCAGCTGACCTGCCTTGGCGCTAACACGTTGATAGAACACGCTCGCTCTCTGAGCTGCCAGTGCTGGAAAGCTATAAATGGAGACATTTGGAGAGAAAAAATAGGCAGGCAGCTTTTAACTAGACTGAAATACATTGGACTAGGAGTACTTTGTGGAGGAATAGAGTAGAAAAAAATAACTGACTGGGATCTTTGATCTGCAGTTCAAAAGAGAGAGAGAGAGGAATGGTTTCTTTTACAGAGACCGATATGGACCTCATTTAATGCATCATGTTCTACTTCAATTTGGGAAGTTCACCATTTTATGCTGCTGGATATAAAGGCTTGAGCCTGTGAATTTCAACTCTTGGTAAAGACAGAGGCCCACAGACACAGAAGGAGGAAGAGGAAGGCGATTAACTCACTTGTATTTTGGTGACAGGACATTACAGTATTAAGGAGCTGGGATTCTCTTGTTTGGGGTCAGTCATATCATTGCTCAGCTTTTATGATCTGCCACCTCACCGGATATGTATCCTGCTGATTTATTCCTGTGGTGGGGTTAAGCCACACACTGCACACATGGCAATAGTCTGACTTCACAGTCTGCAATTTAGTTGAATTCAATACACTCCGGAGGGAGGAAAATGAACTGGTGAAATATAAAATTCTCTTCCTCCTTCCAAACTATGTGATTGAAAAAGTCTATGACAGTTTCAAGAGGCAAGACGACATGTATTCCCCTCCCCCCCTCCCCCCGAAGATAGACCTACAGATGCAAAGCATCTAAGAAAGCCCAACATAAATTGCCACCACCACGCTCCACTTGTTCTAACAGTTGTGATGGTGGCACAGTCTAGTGGTTAGGGCAGGAAATCAAGAGGAGAAGACTTTTCCTGACAGATGGAGACTTGTTCGACTTTGGGCACAACCCTTCACACCCACGCTCCTCACTTTCTACAGCTGGAAAATGGGGATGATATTTATTCAGCCACTACCATAAGTGCCCGGCGCTGCTCGGGTCAGTCGGAGGTGGGGAGGTGGCAGACAGCTGACACCCCCTGACCAACCCCAACACCCACCCCTCACCCCTCACCCACCCCGACACCTTCCCACCCCCCCAAGCAAACCCAACACCCCCACCTCACCCCCCGACCAAACCCGACACCCCCACCTCACTTACCGTCCCACCAAACCCAACTCAGATCCGTCGCAGGCGGGGAGGGGGCCCAGAGCCGAGGGATTCCGGGGACCTTCGCAGGTGGGGGGCGGCACAGAGCTGATGGATTCTGGGGTTCCGTTTGGAGGGGGAGGGGCAGAGAACTGAGGGATCTCCGGGGTTCCGTTGGAGGAGGGAGGGGCAGAGAACTGAGTGATCTCCGGGGTTCCGTTGGAGGAGGGAGGGGCAGTGAGCTGAGTGATCTCCGGGGTTCCGTTGGAGGAGGGAGGGGCAGTGAGCTGAGTGATCTCCGGGGTTCCGTTGGAGGAGGGAGGGGCAGAGAACTGAGGGATCTCCGGGGTTCCGTTGGAGGAGGGAGGGGCAGAGAACTGAGGGATCGCCGGGGTTCCGTTGGAGGAGGGTGGGGCAGTGAGCTGAGTGATCTCCGGGGTTCCGTTGGAGGAGGGAGGGGCAGTGAGCTGAGTGATCTCCGGGGTTCCGTTGGAGGAGGGAGGGGCAGAGAACTGAGGGATCTCCGGGGTTCCGTTGGGAGGAGGGAGGGGCAGAGAACTGAGGGATCTCCGGGGTTCCGTTGGAGGAGGGAGGGGTGAGCTGAGCGAGTGAGGTGTCTGTTGGAGGGGGGTATTATGACATCATCACCACCTAACCGCCCAGCCGATGTGATTGGCCCTGAAAGACTTTCACCCCTGGGGGGCGTCAGAGTGAGATCCGAAATTTTTTCGACCCTTACCAGCATCTAGACCCCAAGACCCCTCACTGTACCAAATTTCAAGTCTCTGGCTCAAACGGTGCGGGAGGACTTCGCAGTCATACGTACATACATACATACATACGTACACCACTTGACTTTTATATATATAGATAGATTGTAAAGTGCTGTGAGATTCCCAGACAAATGGTGCTGAGGAGTATTATTGAATGGAGAGCGAGAGAAGTAGCACATCCCCAGGGGAATTGGGAGGGGAAGGGCACTGCCCACTGTATCATTCCTTCCAGGTAGTGCCTTGAACTTCTGGCACCAGAACATGAGTCTCATTTGATTGTTTCAAGAATCCAACACGTGTGATGGGATGACAAGTAGAACTCTCCTCCCGTGCCAGTGACGGTCTCTGGGCCACTTTTAATATAGCCTTTCACTGAAATGCTGCAGATGAATTTTCAAAGATGTAATACACTTTTTTTCCTTGGTGTGTTTACATGCAGCTGAAGAGTCCCCTTGGGAGGGCTGATCTGACCGTACAGAAGGACTTGTGCAGGCCCACTGCCATTGGCCAACTCTTTCGTAAGTGTAGGCATCACTTCAACCACCTTTTTCTAAAATATGAATCTACTGGCCTGCAGGCTGCAATACTTGCTCCAAGCTGAAATAGCTCCAGGTGGGTCAGCTTTCTTAAGCTTCTAACTGGAAACTTGCAAAGACTGAAGTGTACAGACACATGGCGAACCTGGAAAAACACTTGAAGCAGACAAAGACTGAGTATTGGAACCAAAAGGATTTTTAAAATTTGCCTAAATCCTCTAATTTTATCCACCCTTGCTTCCCCCATCTTAATTGTACATCAAGCATACAATCTGGACTACAATCCTTTTCCCTCCCTTGCCCTCCGAACTGGATCTTAATACATATATATGATCCATTACACAGATCCAAAGTCTATGGTGCTGGACTCTATCTCTGGCAGTGACAAGTACGAGTTGCTTCCTCTGAAGTATCAAGAACCCTGCAGCAGGAAGTTATGGGATAACCTGGCCCTGGAGAATGTATTTCCTATTCACAGTAATTACAGGTTGGCTTTTCATGGCATTTAGCTGCATTCCAGAAAAAAAAAATCTACTCCTTCAGTGCTAAGAGGCCAGGACATTGACCTGCTCTCTCTCCCTCCTCATGTTGGATGGGAGCCCTTATACAGAACAGAACTACACTAGAACAATGAAAGCCCTGGGACCCCCAACTGTGCTCCTGAATCCATAATAAAGGGGAAAGTTATTTGTTTTTTTTGGAAACATGATGCAAACCAATACCTAGATCAAACCAAGGAACTTGCCTCCTACAGGACTTAGGAGGCAGCAGTTTCAATAGGGTTCTTTAAAAAGGATCTTTTAAGTTTTCCTTGGGTCCTTCATAATTCAACATCTAATGGAAATGCTGTGATAATGTGTGGGGAGAGAACACAGTGCTGGAGGAACACCTCATGGGCACATTTAGATAGAAATCCTTCTGCCTTGGTATACAAAAGACAACCATTTAGGTATCTGGTTACCATTCTTCATGCCTGTTAAAGTTTCCACCACGTCTGCCAACCTTGATTAGTGTCCCAAATACCACTGGCACCATTACAAGCATCTGTGTTGTTGCCTGTATTTCCTGGGAACAGAGTCCCTCTGCCCCCATGAGCTCACATCTGGTGCATCAAGTGCTACAATAGGAACCTAAAACCTGTTCTAACAAAACCATTCCACTGGCCAAAACAGGCAGATTTGAGACTATGGGGCATTCTAGTTAAGTTTTAATTTGATAGATACGGATCACTGGTCTACATGCCTAATGATGAAGCTAATAAGAAACTATGAAAAAAACAAACAAACACAATAAACCCCCCTACACTGACTGTTCAACCCATATAACCAGCAAGGACTTGTCCTTGGAGCTAGCATACCGCCTGTGTGCTGGCACGCAGGGACTGAGACACCAATCCAGCTAGCGTCTCAGAGCGGATACCCAATTACTCCTGGGCATGTGGGCCCTGATTCAGGAAAGTGTCCCTACTCAGCACAACACTTCAGCGCTCTTCTAAAAGGAGGCTTTGAAAACCAGTTCCAGAGACCTCTGCCTCCCCAGCTTCTTGTAGGAAGCTTTCAGGTAGTGCTGTTGTGTTTTAGGGGGGGGGGGGGGAGAGAGAGACCCAAACACAACACCAATCTTTGAAGTTGTCAGTAACCTACGGATATACCACAGTCATCCCCCTCGAGAGTATCATCTGCCTTGCTACCGTGCATGCTACTGGCGGGGGAGGAGAAGAGAAGAGGATATGTTGTACTCAGAGGTGAGAAAATAAAGTTGAGCATTTCTCAACAATTCACGCAGCCGCAGTGGAGATGTGTTTATAGGAATGAGGAAGTGGGCGGTGGTGGGATGGGAGCAGAGAACAGACCAAAAGGTTCATTAAAGGCCTCACTCGCACATCAGCTTATTCTGAACCTTTACGTTCATCACAAAAAGACCTCGGGACTTGCGCGAATGGAGTAACTGATAGCAGTAGCAGACTGCCATGCTCTGTGTAGATCGGCACTAGCGGGCTATGAGACACATATTTCACGAGTGTGCTCTGTCTAGTGGGCAGAAACTCTTCTGCCCATTCCCCACCCAAGCATGACCCCTTTCAGTCCCATCAGCTCCAGCCTGTCCCCATCCCAGTCCTGTCTCTTTCCTACCTCTGACTCCTTGTCCAGTCTCCGCTCCTCTTGTTTCTCATTCCCCGCCACCCCAACCCCCTTATCTGATCGGTCTTTCTCCCAACACTGGCCTCCAGTTGCTACACTCCACCCATATTCCCCACCGGCTTTGAGGAACAAAATTTCCCTCCCCCCAGCTCTTGGTCCAATCTCAGTCCCCCTCACCCTTTGCTCAGCCAGTAGTGACAGTTCTCGAGAACTTCCACACTCCTTCCCCTTGTCAGATCGGTCTCTCCTCCCTTCTTCACACCCTTCCCCCCAGTCCCAATCCCCCAGTTTGGTTCTTGTCTCCTCTGTATTTGAATCAGCCAGCTTCCTCCATGTTGCCTGGGCATCAGAAGGGTTATCACTGAAAGAACAGGAAAGACAGCTGCCTGGCTGTCCGTTCAGGTTCCTGGATTGCAGCAAAAAAAATCAACCTGTCCTAGACACCCAACAAACAGAATTTCTGCCCAAACATTTGGCAAAAAGTGACAAACAACGTAGACAGGTCTTACTATGGGATCGATCAGGAAACCTTAGGCCCACTTAGAAAACATAAACCAGTGTCTTTCACACAGTGTTAGCAGAGTGTCTTCCACTCCTCTCCTTTAAAGCCAATTTTCATAGCACTATGGGTTTAAAAATAAGAACACCAGGAAATGTGCACGGTAGTAGGGAAGGAAGGAAAACCACACTTCATTCAGCAGACATAAAAAGGAGTTATTTGTGCATGGGGAAGGCAGTTTTTGTCCCCCTCCTCACCTTTCCAAAAGGCAAGCTTTTATCCCCACCCCATACTTTTATAATTGCACTGTTCCTCCCCCGAGGGGGGGGGGGGTGTTGGAAGAGGTCACACAGCTCTAGTTGCGATCCCAATGCCGGGGAAGGCTGTGACCCCTCACCACCATTACTTTACATCCAGTTTGCAAATAAGAATACAAGACAAGCTACTAAAGAAAAGGGAAACAAGGTGGGTGGCAGTGACAGATTGACTGATGAGAACTCTGAAGACACGGTGCTTCTCCCCATGCCCACACCTGGGTTGAGGAGATGGCCACATCTGCTTAGGTTTGGCAGGGAGCTGGGTCTTTGAGCTTCAATGAAAGACTAGAGGGTGAAATAAGGGAAGTGACTGAGCTCCTGCGCACTGCTTCCTGCCTAACAGCTGTTCCCTGTTTATTTACTTCGATATTTCCTTGGTTACGCAAACAGCAGCCCACAATTTAACCTCTGCCTACACCAGCAGTTGTGCTTTTGCAGGATTTGTCTGTTTAATTCTGCTGGGAATGCCATGAAATGGGAGTACTGGGGAGCAGGGAGCTGAGTACAAGACCTCTAAGGTCCCTCCGCAGCAGTCCATTGTTGTGCCAACTGGGCACCCATCTGGGAGTGGCTGGGTCACTACAAGAAGTAATTTCCCCTCTGTTGATATTCACCCCTTCTTGTCAACTGTTGGGAATGGGCCACATCCACCCTAATTGAATTGGCCTCATTAACACTGACCCTCCACTTGGTAAGGCAACTCCCATCTTTTCATGTGCTGTATATTTATACCTGCTTACTGTATTTTTCACTCCATGCATCTGACGAAGTGGGTTCTAGCCGACGAAAATTTATGCCCAAATAAATTTGTTAGTTTTTAAGGTGCCACAAGGACTCCTCGTTGTTTTTATTAAAACAATTGTTACTTCCAGGTCTTCCCACTGGCCTTCTCATGGATTTTAATCTCTGTGCCATCTCCACTGCCCTACATGCCTGGAGATCCCAATTCTCACTCCCTTTTAGATGGATGCAACCAGTCGCTGTCCATCTGCAGGATAATGCTCTGAATAAGGTACCTTAGTCAGACTCAAGAACACAAAGCCACTGATCCGAGCAGCAGCAGCTGTCTCACACAAGCCAAATCATGCTATCCTTAAATGCGCAAATGACCTCGGCACCTCCTCACGAAAAGTGGAAGAGCTTTCAAGCAGAGCTGAAGCAAGCTAGCTATCTTGAGCTTGCTTAGCCATTTGGATTTCCCTCCAGACTGGGCCCCACTAGGCTGACCCAGATGCGGTGTATGAATGCATTTGTGGATAATCCCTAGTGACTGAGGTGGAGGTCCTTAATTTTAGGGCACTGATCCATGAGAACTCTGGCCCCATAGGACCAACACCATACAACTGAACTACCCGGGACTGCACTCGAGCAAGTCAGCAGGGCTGCCTAGCTCTGCTCTGCTTTCATGCACAAGCTGAGGAGGGGCTAAGCCAGAGAGTCTTCTGGCAGCCATTACAGCTGCACAGATCACTTTAGAGGTCTTCCCTTCTCATCCGCACAGAGCCAGCTCCAGCGGCTGCATTTGCATTTTGGCTCATAAAGCTCAGCCAGACCTCTTGGCTCATCTCCCCTTGGGGAAAAACTAAACAAAACACAAAAAACACTTTCTTGCTCGCCCAGAATTAGGGGCTTTGGTAGGTTTCCTGTAACCCTTTCTACTCTGGCTGCCATTTCCCACCCTCTTTTCCTCCGTGGGGATGGGCGGTAAGTCAGCGGCGTATCTGCCGTCGATCCTTTCTCCCCCCCCTCCCCCCCAAGTGAGAACAAGCCCTAAGGAACAGAAAAGTGAATTCCCTTTGGCTAACTCTTTGAACAGAAGTTCAGACTTGATCTCTTCAGAGCAAAACTAGGCAAAGAAGAGCAACAATGTAATCCACACACATACCCTGGTTCCCCAATTTCCCTCAAAATAACAATAAATTCCAAGCATCAGAATCGGTTTTACAGATTTGGGCACGGGGGAGGGGAAAGGGGGGAATTATGGGACAAACTCCAGCCCCAGCAAATTGATCTCCTCAGCTGCTCTTGCCCTTCATCAGTAAGAGTAATTTACAATGGCTTTACTGTGGGGGCACCAGAAAAGGTGGGAGAGTGTCATAGAAAGAGATATTAAGGAAGATCCTTGAATCTAGGGCCTGAGCGGAGAGATTTTCTTGGAAGCATTCCAGCAATAACCTAGCTGTATGATGAGTGTGGCACAGGAATATTCTTGGGATATCACAGCAGCAGTGCTTGGGGTGGAAGGAGACTCAGGAATCTAGGAAGATGAATGAAATGGGACACTATCCTAAGGATGGAATCGGAACACTGAAGTGTTTTTCAGGAGCTTTAGGGAACCCAATCCTTGTCCCCATCCACACAGGACAGAAAATTCAAAGGAACATGTCCTGTGACGTCTACCCCTCTTGAGGCTAAGGCATCCCCGGAATGACTGACTGAGAAGGTATTTCATCAAAAGCACTCAAGAAGCATTAGAGATCAACACCTGTCAAAATCTTAGATGTATAGGAAGAGATTGGATGTGAAGAACAGGTCCTAAAGTAAAGCTATACATACAACACAAAACAGACTGAGGTGTCGGTAGAGGAGGTTTTGAAACAAAATTGATAAATGAAACACTAATAAACCACCAGGACCAGATGGATTTACCCAAGAGAGTTATAAAATAACTCAAATATGAAATTGCAGAACTACTAACTGTGGTACGTAACCTATCATTTAAATCAGCTTCTGCACCAGATGATTGGAGGATAGCTAATGTGATTCCAGTGATGACCCCAGAAAGTACAGGCTAACTTCAGTACCAGGCTAATCGTTTGAAACGATAGTAAAGAACAGAATTGTCAGACACATAGATTAACATGATTTGTTGGGTAAGAGTCAACATGGTCTTTGTAAAGGTAGATCATACCTCAATCTATTAGAATTCTTTGAGAGGGTCAACAAACATGTGGACAAGGGGGATTAAGTGGATACAGTACTTCCAGGAAGCCTTGACAAGGTCCCTCACTAAAGGCTCCTAAGCAAAGTAAGACGTCATGGGATAAGAGGGAAGGTCCTCACATGGATGAATAACGGGTTCAAAAGACAGGAAACAAAAGGTTGAGAATAAATGGTCAGTTTTCAGAATAGAGAGAGGTATATAGTGGTATCCCCCAAGGATCTGTACCGGAATCAGTGCTATTCAACATATTCATAAAGGATCTGGAAGAAAGGTACAATAGTGAGGTAGCAAAATTTGCAGATCATACAAAATTACTCAAGACAGTTAAATCCAAAGTAGGCCATGAAGAGTAACAAAAGAATCTCACTAACTGGGTTACTTGGCAACTCAATGGCAGATGAAATTCAGTGTTGATAAATGCAAGGTAATGAATATTGGAAAACATAATCCCAACTATACATATGAAATGATGGGGTCTAAATTAGCTGTTACACTCAAGAAAAATCTTGGCAGTCCCTGCGGATCCTTCTCCGAAAACATCCACTCAATCTGCAACAGCGGTCAAAAAAACTAAACGGAATGTTAGAAACCTTTACGAAAAGAATAGATAATAAATCAGGAAATATCATAATGCCACTATATAAATCCATGGTACACCCACACCTTAAATACCATGTGCAGTTCTAGCCGCCCCATCTCAAAAAAAAGATACAGCGGACCCTCTCTAGAACGTGCATCTATATAGTGTGAATTCGCATGTAGCACGGTCACAGCCATGGATCCCAAAGTTAGTAACTTTAATTGGAGTCCATGGTAACGTGGTCCCCGCGTTAACACAGTACTGCGCATGGACCTCAAACCCCGCGTTCTAGCAAGGGTCCGGTGTATATTATAATTGGAAAAGGTACAGAGAAAGGCAACAAAAATGACTAAGGGCATGGAACAGCTTCTGTATGAAGAGAGATTAAACAGACTGGTACTTCTCCGTTTGCACAAGCAATGACTCAGAGGGGATATGTTAGAGGTCTATAAAATCGTAGCAGGTGTGGAGAAAGTGAATAAGGAAGTGTTATTTACTCCTTCACTTTCTCGACCCAAAGAAATTAATGGCAGCAGGTTTAAAAACAAACAAAAGGAAGTAGTCCTTTACACAACACAGTCGGCCTATGGAACTCATTGCCACAGGATGTTGTGAAGGCCAAAACTATAATGGAATTCAGAAAGCAATTAGATGAATTCTTCAGTGGCTATCAGCCAAGATGCTCAGGGACACAACTGCATGTTCTGGATTTCCGCAGCCTCTGACTGCCAGAATCTGGGAGGAGGACAAGGGGTGGATCACTTGATGATTACCTGTTCTGTTCACTCCGTCTCAAGTACCCGGCATTGGCCACTTTGGAACAGGGACAGATTAAGGTTATGAGGTGCCTAAGGCTAATGGGAGGGAAGGGTCCAAGTATGAATTACATATTGCCCCCCCCCAAATGAAATTACCAAACATTTATTTACATACATATTTACAAATTATTTATTTATGTAAAATGAACAAGTTTATTCTACTCTCACGACACTCAATTCTTTAAACAGATACTGATGCTATGTGGTCCTTCTCTTAGGCCTCCTTCCTCCTAGGTCGGGGTGGGCAAATTTTTTGGCCCAAGGGCCACATCTGGGTATGGAAATTGTATGGCAGGCCATGAATGCTCATAAAATTGGGGGGTGAGGGCTCCAGCTGGGGATGTGGGCTCTGGGGTGGAGCCAGAAATGAGGAGTTCAGGGTGCTGGAGGAGGCTGTTGGCTGGGGCAGAGGGTTGGGTTGCGGGAGAGGAGAGGGCTCCGGCTGGGAATGCGGCTGGAGTTGAGAGGTTGGGGGTACAGGAGAGTGCTCTGGGCTGGGACCGAGCGGTTCAGAGGGTAAGAGGGGGATCAGGGTTGCCTTGTCCGTAGACACTAGCCCACAGCAAATGGGAGCTGTGGAGGTGGCGCTTGGGGTGGGGGGCAGCATGTGGAGCCCCCTAGCTGCCCCTAGGCATAGGAGCCGGAGAGGGGGGACGACATGCCACTGTTTCCAGGAGCCGGGGGACACGTGGAATGAGGCAAGCCCCCATTTCCACTCCCTAGTGGGAGCTTGAGGGCTGGATTAAAATCTCTGAAGGGCCATAGCTTGCCCACCCTGTCCTAAGTAGTGGAGTGCTCATCTGTATGAGGATGAACACTGCAACATTCTCCATCCTGCTCACCTCTTTCAACCTCGGGCTTCTACTCTCAGCTCTCCACATGGCCCAGTGCAAAACCAAGCCGGGCAGGTGTTTCCCCCAAGCTAGGGTGTGCGTTGTAGAGTCCATATCTCACTCTGACTGCAGTCTGGGAGGCAGTCAGCTTTTATTATGTAAAAGAAAACCACTCCGGTGTAAAATCCACTCAAGTAGTGGGAAAATTACATCGGGTGGCATTGTATTTTAGGCTGTCTTGCTCTGAAAGCTGCCTCCCAGTGTTGCACTGGCGGAGAGCAATGAATTACTGTTTTCACATTGAATCCAAATATTACTTGTGGGAGGATAGCCAGTCTGTGTTGTTAATCGCCATTGATTCACCATTTCAGGCCATTCTGTCACCAAGCTCTTCCACAGTTAGAATAATAGATTAGAATCATAGCACTGGAAGGGACTACGAGAGGTCATCTAGGTCAGTCCCCTGCACTCATGGCGGGGCAAAGTATTATCTGTTCTAGAATGTGTGATCAGCAGCTCTGACGTGAGGCTTTTTAAGCATGAGTTCCGTGTGCACCAGCCCCCTTGGGGTTGCATTTGTTTTAAAGTTTTCTTTAAGAAGAAGGTAACAGCTAGAAGTGACACAGATCTTTAGATGGCTGCCCAGTCATAATATTTAGCACTTCTCTATATGTTAGCTCTTCAAAATCACTGTACAAACATTAAACAAACTTAACCTAAAGGCTTTCAGCTTTTGAATGACTAGGGGCTTGTCTCCACTACAGGGGGGGATCGACTGCAGATACGCAACTTCAAAGTTTGCGTATCTGCAGCCGACTTACCTCTCGTCCCCACGGCGGCGGCAGTCGGCGGCGCGCTCCCCCGTCAACTCCAGCTTGCACCTCCCAGCAAGCTGGAGTTACGCAGTTGACAGGGGAGCCACGAGCGATCGATTTCTCGCGTCCTTATCAGACGCGAGAAATCGATCGCCAGAAGATCGATGCCGCGCGAGTGAAGACCAGCCCTAGGAGTTCACAAAACAGAATTAACTATTCCCGGTTGTGTTCTCTGCCCTCCCAACTCAGTCCCCCAGCCCCCCATCATCCTCCCCAATCAAAAATACTTCATTGAAAAAATCAGCATAATAAAAGAACCATTAAGGATCTTTCAAAAGAACAGTCCAACCAAGGCTGCTGTAGTGACACCCTTGTTAGATCAGGCCTGGTGTTTATGGCTGGTGTAGAAAGAAGGGAGAGCTTCCTGTTTTGTTTGCATGTGTAAATCAAGCAGACCTTATTTTTCCCCCTTACATGCTCAGAGTTTAGGGGAGGAAAGTGAATGAGATTCTGTTTATACCAAGTGTGAAAAGGCAGAAGGGACCAAAATCTATTCTTGTGCAAAAATCTGTTCTCCCTGAAATCAATAAGGTGTAACTGTCAGCAGGAATTGGCCGGTGTTCTCATTCCCTTCTCAAATCACACACATTCCATCCTTACCCAACATTTTCCACTTGGGAAAGAAGTTAGTCTGAGCAGGGGCAGGAAAATTAGGACTCACTTTAGGTTTACTTAGCTTTACGTTTTTGGAATGAAACTCAAAATAAATCAAACACGAGGTACTCTTATGATGGATTGAACGGTTAGAGAACCAGCAAATGGACAGAACCTGCCTTTAGCCTATTCAGCCAGTCTTTCTATCATAGCCTGCTAAGAAGTGGATTTAAAATCCTTGAAGGAGAGGCGAATGAGAACCTACAACAGGGGTCTCAAACATGTGGCCTGCCAAACCCTTCCCTGCGGCCCACGATGCTCCCCACACACACACCCCCGCCGCCAACCTCCCCCGCAACCCCGGCCACCATGCTCCCCTGCGGCCCACCCGCAGCCCCGCTGTCAAGCTCCCCCAGCCTCCCCCCCCCCCCCCGCTCCTCCACCTGCTTCTAACCCACGCGCCACTCCCCACTGCTCCGCTTGTCGCCAGGCAGTTCTCTGGCGGCTTAGTGGTTTCTGGGAGGGAGGGGCCAGGAGCGGGGAGACTGGTGAACAGGGGACGAAGGGGAGAAAGGGGGGGAGGATTTGGGGAAGGGGTTAGACTACGGGAGGAGAGGGGGCAGAGTTGGGGTGGGAACTTTGTGGAAGGGGTTGGAAGAGGCGGAGCAAGAGTGGAGTGGAGTGTGAGTGCAGCCCAGTCCAGGAAGGTGCTTTAATAGAAGTAAATCTAAGTTCCTGCTTATGCGTCAATACTTTAGTTAGTCTTTAAGGTGCCACAGGACTCTGTCACTTCTGCTTGGAAATGACTTCATCAAAAAAAAAGAACATTCATGGAAGAAAAGAAAGTTTTCCAAGACAAATGGGAGAATTTATATTTTTTCAGAGGTAAAAGATAAAATTCAATGCCTTATTTGTCAGGGGGAGGAGCGAGGAGCTGCACGCTCAGGGGAGGAGGTGGAGCAGGGGTGGGACCTCATGGAAGGGGTGGGGGAGGAGCCGGGGGGCAGTAAGGGGGGCAGTGTCAGTGATGCGGCCCTCGGACCAATGAACTAGTCCTCATGCGGCCCTCATGGTCATTTGAGTTTGAGACCCCTGACCTACAACATTGTGTGTTGAGCTTCCTCCAATGTTTTTGCAACCGCTTATACGGTAAGTACAAAGATGTGTTGGCCCGTGGAACTAGGCTGAGCATAAGGAAAGAACTTGGCTGCCTGTGCATCCCAGTACAGAAAAATACCACCAAAGAAAGAAATTGGATTTGATTTTTAGGACAGTTCAGTACTGAGCACAGTGCATCATAAATCTGAAGCCCTTGAGGGAAGGTACTGTAAAAGTTAAAGTACTGGTATCCAGAATGGGATGTTTTGTTTTTCCTACCAATGTGTGGGAATTTGTTCCTTATACACGGAAGGGACAATAGTTCTGGCTGGAGTTGAAGAGCATGTGTGCAGGTTCTGTGCAAGCTTCCCACCCTACCGCTCTGGTACTGCCTCTTCCCCCTGCCACCTCCTTGCCCTGCCCAGTACACACAGAAGTTGACGGGTACTAGGACTTCCCCAATGCCAGTTTCCTCAGGAGAGAGACAGAGGAAGCTTCTTTCTTCCCTGACAGCTAAGCAGAGCTCCGGAGAAATGGGGCGTGGGGGGTGCTGGGTGGGGAAGACAATGCAATGCCTGCTCAAACTAGACCCACGGCTGACATGGACTCCCGTGTTGACTGGATTTTTAGTGTCTGGTCACCAGTGTTAACTGGATACCTGGCAGTGTGCTCCTGCTGCATGGGGAGACACAGACAGGAGGGGAGGGACCAGAAGCAGCAGCCTGCTGGCTTGCTCACAGCTGAGCTCCTTCCAAGTCACAGGGGTCTGCTTTGCCTTTCCTGCTCACAGGAACGCCCTAGCAGGGCTGTGTGAGCAGGCTTGCTCCCTCCTCCAGTCGGATCTGGCCGCACTCCCTGCCTGACCAGCAAGGCCTAAAAATAGGAGGGGCTAAGGCTATAGGTTTACTGGTTAATCTGACCCTGCTTCAGAAGACAGGATACCGGGCTAGTTGCACCAGTGGTCGGACCCAGTATGGCTGTTTTTATCGCAATCCTCCTCTACTTCCAAAGGGGGCTCCCAACATTTTTACGTGGTTAAAAATAAATCTATATATATATAAAAGTCAAATGGTGTATGCGTGCGTGTATGTATGTGCACTTACTCCTTCCACACCATTTGAGCTAGAGACTTGAAATTTGGTACAGTTATAGGTCTTAGGGTCCTAATCAGGGTAAGAGTCGAAAATTTTTCAAATCTCACCTCTGACACCCCCCCAGGGGTGAAATTCTTTAAAGGCCAATCACATCAGCTGGGCAGCTGCTGTTCTCTGTGACAGTTATGATGTCATAATACCCCCTCCAACGGACCCTGCATTCACTCAGCTCTCTGCCCCTCCCCCTTCCAATGGACCCCGCACTCGCTCAGCTCTCTGCTCCCTCCCCCCTCCAATGGACCCCGCACTCGCTCAGCTCTCTGCTCCTTCCCCCCTCCAACGGACCCCGCACTCGCTCAGCTCTCTGCTCCCTCCCCCCTCCAACGGACCCCGCACTCGCTCAGCTCTCTGCTCCCTCCCCCCTCCAACGGACCCCGCACTCGCTCAGCTCTCTGCTCCCTCCCCCCTCCAACGGACCCCGCACTCGCTCAGCTCTCTGCCCCCTCCCCACCTCCGACGGACCCGAGTTGGGTTTGTTCGGAGGGTAAGTGAGGTGGGGGTGTCGGGTTTGGTCGGGGGATGAGGTGGGGGTGTCGGGTTTGGTCAGGGGGTAAGTGAGCCGGGGGTGTTGGGTTTGGTCTGGGGGGTGGTTGGAAGGTGTCGGGGTGGGTGAGGTCTGAGGTGTGGGTGTTGGTCAGGGGGTGTTGGGTTTGGTGGGGGGGTAAGGTGGGGGTGTTGGGTTTGTTTGTGGTGGTAGGTAGGGGTGTCGGGTTTGGTTGGGGGGGAAGTGAGGTGGGTGTGTCAGGTTTGGTCTATGGGGGGTGAGGTGTGGGTGTTGGTCAGGGGGTGTTGGTAGGAGGGTGGCGTGGGGGTGTTGGGTTTGGGTGGGGGGGTGAAAGTGTGAGTCGGGGTTGGTCGAGGGGTAAGTGAGGTGGGGGTGTCAGGTTTGGTCGGGGGGGGGTGAGGTGGAGGTGTCAGGTTTGGTCAGGGGGGTGAGGTGGGGGTGTCAGGTTTGCTCTCTGCCCCCTCCAACAGACCCCGCACTCGCTCAGCTCTCTGCTCCCTCCCCACCTCCGACGGACCCGAGCAACGCCGGGTATTTTCGCTAGTATATATATAAAAAACAAACAAACAAAAAACCCCACAAACCTGCCACTTGAGAATCATTTTCCTGCTCCCAGTTCAGACTAAGTCTATTTCCAACGCTGATTGAGCTAGCATGCTAAAAAGAGCAGTGTAGCTATGGGAACAAGGGCCACAGGACAGATGGACGAGCTGCCTCGAGTACAATCCTCTCCGAAAGCCTAGGTATGTACTCAGTGTTATAAACAGCAGTGTAGGCAATGGGACTATCTGGAATCTCTGTTAATTCAGTCACATCCCCGAAAACCTCCATTTAGGCTTGGTTTTCAAAGTTGTTGGGTTTTTTAAATGTAGTATTTACACAAGACACATCAGACTCCTAAATTAAAACATGACAAATCTTTGTATAATGCAAAAAAGAAATACAAAAATGTAGAATAATCAATACGTCCTGGGAACCTCAAAACCAAACAACACAAGGGATGGCAAGATTCTTACCTGCAGATCAAAGAACTTGCTGTACCGTCGATAAATGACTTCTGTGGAACCATTGGACCAGGTGACTTTGATTATATACACCTGTGAGGGACAGAGAAGGAGATTAGAGAAGAGTGACATCAATAGAACAACCTGCACCATTCCTACAGTATCGGAAGTTAGGGCAGCTTCCAGAGTTCTACTGGTAGACCCCAATGCAGTAAACCATCTCTATTAATAAAGGACTTAAGCACATACTTTAGTCCCACTGAAGTCAAAAGTGAAGCATGTGCTTCAAGTTCTTTCCTGCAATGGAGCTTAAATGAATAATTTACCCAAAAAGACACCACAGAGAACAAAATGTTCAGCTCATAACTGTGGCCCAGATTGTTCACTAGCGGCACACATGGGTATTAGTCACTGAAGAGATTTCCACAGTTCTGTAAGATCACACAAACATCAAACAGAAAATAAAACAAAGTCACGCCACCACCAGACAGGTCAACAGTTAGTAGCTACACCATCACCCCAAGCATGGTCAAAAGGATATGTCTACACCCATATCCTTAGGCTTTGGAGCCCAACCTCCAGCTTCAGCCACAGCTTCAAAGTGGTGTTTACACAGCAATTTTAGTGCACTAGCACAAGCCACGCTAGCCCAAGTCTCCTGAGCTGGGCTGGTAAGCTTGCTCCCGTGGGCTCCAAAATGAAATGTAGAAATTTTCTTAGTGCACTAGCTAGATGGTTACTCCTGAGGGCATTCTGTGCCAAAAAAAATTAAAAATTCTGCAAACAATATTTTAATAGTGTGCAACATGCTGTCAATGTTATTTGCCAAATAAATGTGGAGGCTCCAGCACAGCACAGCACTGGGGAGCACAGGCCACTGGCTGCACAGAGGTGGGAGATCACTGTGCAGGTCCCCCTGCCCCAGGACACGGACTCAGCAGTGAGACTGCACCCAACCCTGACACAGAGCAAGGACACGGCCTGCCCCAGAAACACCCCAGGGCCCTGCCCCTCTGTGTGGGCAGGCAGGCTCAGCAAGGCAGGATCCAAGTGTGAAGGAGCTTACTGTGGAGGGATCCAGGTGTGGATTGAGAGATTTCTGTGTGGGGCAATCTGGGTGTGGGGGATACAGGTGTGTGGGTGGGGGGGGATCTGGATGCACAGGGGCTTGTTAGGGGGTTCTGGATGCAGTGGTAACAGGACTCTGCAGGGGTGCGCAGGTGAAGATAGTTGGGGCTGAGTGGTGGTGGGGGGGTCAGGATGTGGGAAGGGAGAGCTCGGCAGGGTGGTCTGGGTGTGGCGGGCTCAGTGGGGGGAGAGCATCCAGATGCTGGGGGAGTGGGGCTCAGTGGGGTAGGGATCCAGATATAGCTGGTTGGAGCTTGGTAGGGTGCAGATCTAAGTGTGGGTGGCTCATCTAGGTGGTTCAGGTGCAGGAGACGTGGGGCTCATGGGGGGGGGGTGAGGATTGGCAGGAAGGTCTGGATATGAGGGGAGTCTGGATACACTGGGGTGGGCGGATGCTGAGGAGCAATGGGTGCAGGAAGCAAGGTGTGGGGGAAACTTTCAGAGCTTCCTGCAGCCGGGAGAGAAATTTGGGGGTGAGTCTGACCTGGCCCCGGATTCTAAGTCCTGTCCTCCCCAGCCCATCTGGGTCTTCCCTAATCCCGTCTCCTGCCCCACAGTGGATTTACCTCCCTGCCGACTGCCCTGGACACCTGAAATATACTGCTGGGGAGTTTCGCATGACCGCTCTTGTGATCTCCCTTTGCTTCCCCGTCAGAAAGTCATTTTTCTGCAGGGAAGCAAAGAAATCTGTGGGGAGCAAATTCTTCGCATGAGCAGTGGTGCAGAATTCCCCCAGGAGTAGATGATACACCACAGAGTTATAGCTTGTTGAGTTCGTATGATCCCAGCAAGTTCAGAGATCGCACTGCATTTCCTTTAATGGCTCTGAATGCCTTGAGGTTTGGTTTACTTTTAGCTTGTTTTAGGTCAGTTATCTTCCTGTTCTATAAAGCAATCTGTAATTAATTCCTGTAATTGTAGGTTATTCAAGGGCCCTGTGATGAACCACAGGTTTTTAATTGGTAATGAATGCAAAAATAAGCAATTTTGATTCATCTGCTGTGGCTGAAGGCAGACAAATAATGGAATTAGGTGATGATGTGTTATTTGGTACTTTATATATTTCACACAAATCAAAGATGACCCTTGGGCTCCTGACGAAGTGCCAGTGTAACACTTGCTATTGCAAAGTTTGTGATACCTTGGCCAAAAGGATGTTCACTTTTCCCACCCCACTTCAACATATGCTCACATTATGCTGCCAGGAATTCAAAAGCCCACCTAGCAAAAGAGGAGGACAACTTTTGGAAGACCAAGGTGAACAGGAGCGATAAAACTTTAGATGATGCTTTGGCAAGGACATGGCTCAAATATAACTGAATTAACATAGAATTCATTACCTGTTTAAATTTTTCACCAGAGAGACAACCATCCATTTCTCCACAATGCAATCTGACCAACCTCCCATGTCACTACTAGAACCTGAAGCTAAGACCAGGGGAAAGAGAAACATCTAACTATTTTGTCCATCAGATATGCTTGAGTGTCCAAATACTGTGGTACCCAATCTGGGAATAGAATTCATCCAGCATCGCAGACTGGATTGGCAACGTAAAACTAGTTAAAGACAAGAGATCATGAAGGGATCTGAGGAGAGCTGAGTATTCTTAATGGTGATGTCTTCAAATCAAGATTTGAGGAATTGTCTTTCTGTTCTCTGGATACGGGACTTCACCCCAGCACACTTTTTAAGAAAAGGCACACATGATCATCCCCAAATTTAACCCACTTCTCCTCCCTCCTCACTTTATTCACTGTAATGAACTGGGTAGTGAGTTATGAGCCCCACTGCCCTTTACTGGATGGAATCAGAAGGGGAAATAATGCCTAAATTTATGGACTACAGTAGCAGTGGTTCTCAACCTTTCCAGACCACTGTACCCCTTTCAGGAGTCTGATTTGTACCCCAAAATTTCACCTCACTTAAAAACTACTTCATTACAAATCAGACAAAAATTAAGAAAAGCATCACAGCACACTATTACTGAAAAGTTCCTTACTTTCTCATTCTTTCTACATAATTAAAAAATAAATCAACTGGAATATAAATATTGTACTTACATTTCAGTATATAGTCTATAGAGCAGTATAAACAAGTCACTCTCTGTATAAAATTTTAGTTTGCACCGACTTCTCTAGTGCATTTTATGTAGCCCATTGTAAAACTAGGCAAATATCTAGATGAATTGATGTACTCCTGGGGGTACGCAGAGGTCTTCCAGGAGGTAAATGTACCTCTGGTTGAGAACCACTGGACTTTAGCAACCAAGTTTCACTTCTGGTGGTACCACGAAGCGCCGAGTGGCCCTAGAACAGGGGTGGGCAAACTTCTTGGCCCGAGGACCACGTTGGGGTTCAAAATTGTGTGGAGGGCTGTATAGGGAAGGCTGTGCCTCCATAAACTGCCTGGCCCCGCCCCCTATCTGACCTCCACCTACTTCCCACCCCCCACTGCTCCCTTCTGAACTCCTGACCCATCCAACCCCCTCCCCGCTTCTTGTCCCCTGATCGCCCCCTCTGGAGACCCCCTCCAAAACCCCACCCCCTATCTAAGCCCCCCTGCTCTTTGTTCCCTGACTCTCCCACCTCCTCCCCAAGACCCACCCACCTTAACCACCACTCCTGGGATCTCACCCCCTATCTAAGCCACGCTGCTCTTTGTTCCCTGACTGACCCCTCCCGAGACCCACCCACCCTAACCACTACCCCCCCCAGACAATCCTCCTTCCCCCCAGCTTACTATACCCCACATACCATACCATACCCCGCATACCATACTCAGGCAGGTGCTCCAACCTGGGAGCGTGGGGCCCCACAGCTGGCCGCACTCAGCACCCCAGGCTGGGAGAGCAGGGCCACTGGCACCACTCCCCCAGCCCGAACTTGCTGGCTAGATAAAAATAGCCAGCAGGCCGCATATGGCCCACGGGCTGTAGTTTGCCCTAGAATGCAGCATCTGGGACAGCTATAAAGGCCTTGATGTACACAAGATTGGTCACTGTAGGTTTACAAAGTCTAAGTAATCCTTTGTGCAGGTCTCTCCCCACATCCAAGGAAAAGAGTGCTTTCCCCATACCATGCTCAGTTCCAGCCTACCAGTCAGTACCTTGCAGTGAGCACCTTTCATTGGTTAGTGCCAGCCAACTCGAACAAAATCAGAACCCAGTATCTTTCTGGCCAATAAAGCGTTAAGCCTCCTCCAGAGCACTTCCAAGCTGCTTTTAGCTTCCCACCAGGGTCTGCAAGGCAGCCAGTATGACATCATTTAGGTTGGAGGCTCTGCTAATATCCCAGCTCACATCCATTCCATAGCATTTCACAGCATTATATCACTGCTGGCTGCCTGCCTGGAGAAAGCCTGCCATGGGGCAGGAGGAAAAGCCAATTTTTCCTCCATTGTTTATTCCTATCCTGCCTTTATTTTGGAGTCCACTGTTTATTACACTGGGATGTTAATCAGGTTGTGCAAGTGACTTACTAGAGCCCAAGTGAATTTAAAACTCAGAGGGGAGATAACCCAAGAGCTTTGGTGGGTGAGGATGCTGAAGGCTTTTGCGATTAAGAGGGTATATTTTTCCCTACTCCCCACTTCACTCCTTTCATTTAGGTGCTGGTCTTACCAGAATACCTGTATAAGTGAAGTCTACACATTCAATTTAATAGCAGGACAGTCCTACATGACACCCCTGCCCCTATCTCAACCAACAATTTGCAGAAAAAGCAAATTCTAAATATCTGTGGGAAATGCTGCTTCCTCAGCTTCCCAGCAGGGAGATGGCTTTAGAGCTCTTCCCTTGTGAATATTCCCCCCTTCATGCCAAGGGTCCTATGTTGCTGAAAAAATGCATGTTACTCTCTTCAGCGCCTACCCTATACCCCTCCCATGGGCTATAATCAGCATTCATCCATACCAGCCCCTGCAGGTCCAGAGGACAAGAAAACCGTGATGGGGTCACTAAAGACCGAATTTTCAAAGATATTTAGGCACCTAGTAGGATTTGCAAAACTCCAATTGAAACGAACGTCAGTTCGGAGTCTACCCTGCTTAAGCACTTTTGAAAAATCCCACCAAGTGCCACAATACCTTTCAAAAGAATCTCACTCTAAAGCCCACCGTTTAGGGCTAAATGGGGGTGGTGCAGCACCTCCCCCCAGTACATGTCATCCAATTGGAAGAGCTTTTTGTAATGGGAGGTGCCTGGTGTTGGGCAGCGGACACAAGTTCTAGGTCCACAGAATTCACTGGCCCAGCTTCCACAAGGAGAAGCCTGAGTGGATTCAATCTCATCCGCAGTGAAGTCACCCTAGGACTAGTCCCAACAGTGCCATGGGAGGCACAGAGGAGAGGGAAGCAGACAACTCAACTCAGTGGAAAACAGTCTGTAGGGACAGCCCTGCCCCGGCTTGTTGGTGTGCGGAAGTGGGCAGAATTACTTAATAGGTCTTCTCCAGGCCTAATTTCTATGATCCTATGAACACAGGCTATCCAAACTAGCACCACCCCTTTTCCATTGGAAACGGAGGCTCCTCAAGGAGTGATCTTACTGGAACTGCAACCAGCTCTCCCCTATTTCTCTGCACCCACCCCAAGTGCTCCATCCCAGAGTGACAAGCACAGCTGGGCTAAGCAGCAGAGAGGAGTGGGGAAAAGTCAAAGCTCAGTTGCAACTTGCTCATTTCCTAGGAGAAGGGGGTGACTAGAGCAAACAGCGAGGAAGCCAGAAGGGGGCTGCAACACCATCAAGTGCAATGGCCAGCAGCCAAGACTAACAGTCCCAGTGATCTAAATATGTACAGGTCTTTCCAGGCCAACAGCAGGGTGTGCACAGGAGAGAGAAACTAGCTGATGCCGTGAAACCTAGGAACTGACAGTTCCTCTTTCTTAGAGAAGGATTCCTTATTCTTCCTCACTCCTAACTCAGCATCGCTAGAAAGCACCAGCACCGCCCTCCCATCCAGGCTGCTGTATAAATCAGCTGGGTTAACGTCAATCAAGTCTGATGCTCAGGCACAAAAATCTAGCGCTGGCACTTAGAGTTGTGCCCTCTTACACCACAGCTTCATTGGAGCCCAGGACCCATAAGAGAGCAAAGGAACTTCTAGGCTGCACTCCTGAGATCTGTAAAAACACCAGTCATGGCAAGGTCCCTGCCAGGAGGAGGAACAGATAGTGTGGGTGCACAGCATCACGCCTGCCTCACATATTATACAGAATATAGAGGTCTCTTCTCTTGTCTTAAAATGGTTCATGGACACAAATCTATTCTAGAGTAGAGGCAGCATGGACTCTTCTCTTTTCAGATATACCACCCATTCCAAAGACAGGGGAGTAGGTCTTCCCTCCAGCTCCATGTTGATTTTGCTGGGCTGCGAAGGATTCAGAAGTTGCAATGGCAGCTACCCTGGCACAACCGGACCTTGTTTAAACAGAGAAGCAGAGGAGCACTGCATATTGAAGTCACTCAGTAGCACAGCTAATGTGAGACTTAAAGAACAGAGCTCAGCTAGACCCTTGCCTAACTAATCCAACCTTCCACTTGCTCACTCCTTTGTGTCCTGAACGCTAATAATCCTTTACACAAAATGGAGTGAGACAGACATGAAATTCTGGTCCCTCTGACAATCACACCTGTGACTTGGCTCCCCCAAGCCTCCCACTGAGCACAGAGTTAGGGGTACCAATTTTTAAATGTTACTGAACAAGACTGGTGAGAAGCAGGGAGTATTTCCAGCTTACAGACATTTCCGTATTTACCAAGCCTACCCCAACTGACCAAAGAAGCGAGAGAGAGAAAAAGACCTATTAGGTTATCTTGTGCATCCCACTGACTAGTGCAGGATTGTTCCTGACAGAGACTCTCTCATATGACCTCCTGCACATCACACACAGTCCCTTCCACCCCTCTGTATTCCTCCAGGTGGAGCTCAACATGAGAACATGCCAGTGGAAAGTGGAAAGTGGGACACGCCCCCCCCCCCCCCCGCACCCAGAAGGGAACTGCCAAAAATGACAAGTTGCTAGAGCGATGCAAATGGCATTTGGCCAACCATAACAGAGCTGTCAACGAAAGCTGCCAGTCAACTAGCGTGTTAGAAATAACTCTGGCAAGTTACAATGAATCAAATGCCTTCCTCCAGCCCAGAGGGAGATCCATCTCTCCCCAATGGGAGCATACAGCAAGGATGAGGAAAACCTTAGCTAGGTCTGCTGAAAATGGTACCCATCAGAAGTAGCATCACATAGTAACTGAGAACTTCCTCAGCTGACCACAGAACCATCAGAAAAGCAGGACGGATGGAACTATGAAAATCCCAAAGGAAAAAATCAGAAGCAGCCAAGCGATCCCAAAGTCCAGAACATCTCTGAGAAGGAGGGGTGGGGGGGGGGGTTAGCGTTTGATCAGAATTCAGTTCAAATTTTCGTCTCTTCATGGCATGTTCAGCCCAGAATCCCACCCCACCTCCAGCCCCATGCTCAAAGAAATGAAATGTCCAAGGAGCATTGTCTGAAGCTGGGATTATTATTTTAGAGACAGGATTTTTGCTTCGCCAGAAACTACCCATTTGATGATTAATATTCGGTGAACTCATGGAGTGGCTGAAGACTATAAAGCACTTTGCAAACATTAAGTCTCACATTTTGCCTGTAACATGCTTCCCCAATTTCTAAATGGAGGCTAATGGAGGCAGGCAGTTTAAGTGATTTGCTTAAGGTCATTCAATGAGTCAGTGACTGAACAAAAAATAGAGCCAAGGAATCTTGATTCCCAAGTCCCTCCTCAAAACACCAACCCACTCATTCACTGGGGTTACTATGTATTTATTACATTTGACCCTCGGAGTATCTGCTGGAGCCCTCAAGTAAACTTGAAAAGGGGATATTAAGTGCCCAAGAGTCAGGTGACTACAGATATGGCTCCCTACAGGATTCAGCTTGAGTCCTGCTTTCCATAAAACCCACATCCCCAACTTGTAAAACTCACCTGTGCCATGGTGGGCCAAAACATAGCCTCAGGGTAGCTGCTTCTTAGGAAGTTCTAGTGTCCCTAAATTCATACTACAGTTCTCAGAGGGGGAACAGAACCAGGCCACTTGTATGGAATCTTCACTATATCCCTGTATAGAAATGCTGGATGAAGATCTGCTCTATGCATGCTGGGTGTGATCATCTGGCTCATGTCAAGATGCCCATGAGTTAACTGGGTGTCTCCCTCATCCATGCTCCCATCTGGGGACAATCCTTGTTGTTTTTTCTTCCAGAGAGGCAAACATACTGACTTCATCTTTTATTAGTGCCACACACAGTTACTAATGGAGAGGACAGGTGTTAAGACTGACCCAGCAGAAATATGCAATACTGTGCCCATCACTGCAAGATCCCAGTGACTAGCATTCTATGCCAATGACCTGCAGCTACAGGAGACAGTGATCACTACCTCACGTGTGTGTGGCCAGAGGAATCCCATCAGCACCAGAAGTCAGAGATCACTTGGCCCTAAGCACCACACACAGTACCAAAATAACCTCATATGTCACCTCACCTCCCCAGAGTCCTACAATCTGATCCAAATGCAAAGAACTGTATTTCCTCCATCATCCATTAGGGCAGCAATACATTTAGGGCTCATCTTCACTGCATTGTTAGCTGATGGTTGAACTTTAGTTTTGTCCCTAACCTGACTCCTCCCATCCACACACAAAAATCTCTAGATGGAGCTAGCTGGCCCATGGGGGTTTGAAGCTGGGGTGGTGCTGAAGCTGGAGCAAGTAATGCAGTAGGGATGCAGCAGCTTGAGTTACAACTCATCAGCTGCTAATCCAATCACTGAGGAGCTCCAGGGTAGTTTCCCAGGGCTGGGCTACACTTGCGCGTTACAGCACAATAAAGCCACCAAGAGTGCTCTAACTTACTACCCGTCCACACAAGCAAGGCACATACAGCGCTCTGACTCCATGGCTGGAGCGCTCCTGGTACTCCACTTCCCTGAGAGGAATAACGTTTGTTGTGCTGTCATTGGAGCACCGCGGTGCCAGTGTGGACACCTAACGCGCTCTCATAGGCCTCCGTAAGTGTCCCACAATGCCTGTTCTAGCCACTCTGGTCATCCCTTTTGAACTCTGCTGCCCTGTCCTCAGGTGACCATCAGACCCTACTGTAACTCTACTGCCAAATGAGACATGCTGGCGAGACTAGTCAGTATGCGCCTCAGCAGTTCAGGCTCCATTCCCGCAGACCAAAAGGGAAGACAGTGGGCGCCGCATAGAAATCGGTGAAAGATGGTGCCAAATGTGGACGGAAACACAGGGATTATTGGGATGTGAAGCAATTGGCGTTGGGACAGGATCAAGAATGCCCCGCACCCCATGCCCCCTTCGCATAAGCCACAGCACCAGAGTGGGAAGAGGTGCTCTGTGGGATAGCTGCCCATAATGCACTGAGTCCCAGTGCCTCTTCAAGAGTGGCAAATGTGGTCACACCAGTGCGCTTGCAGCTGTCCGTGTGGACAGACTGGAGCGCTTTCCCTGGTGCGCTCTCCAAAGGCTGGTTTAATCCAAAGCGCTCTACATTTGCAAGTGTAGCCAAGCCCTAACTTAAGGGCTTTTCTTTACTGCAATGGGTAGCTTAGTAGAGGTTTCTTGTGACTATTTCCTTCCTCCCCCGTCAAGACTCTTACAATGTAGTGCTTCCGTACTGTAATGAACAAACTGGCCAGTGTGTAAGTAGGTTTTTGCCCTCTCTCTGAGATAGATAGGTACAGTATATCTCTCCTGCACAGAACCAGTGCTGCTCAGCTGAGAGTCAGATCCCTTATGCTGCTGTCATAAGTGTGAAATGTGCCTTGCCTGGGTGGGGGCTATGTTGTCTGAGACAGGTGACGTGGAACAGTTTCCCTGCCATGAGGAAGGGAGGAGCCTCCAGCCCATGAAGAAGGGAGGAGTTAAAAGTTCAGTTCCATCTTGGCTGGTCTCCAAGGAGGAGGCAAGGGCCAGGGGAGTTACATCTTGGCTGGTCTCGAGGCAGGAGGCAAGGGCCAGGGGGGAGTTATCTCGGCTGTAGAGATAACTCAGCTTTTCTTCTCTTAAACTTCTACTTAGCTGATGTGAGTATAACCATTTGATTCTATTAAGCCTATGCCTTTTGGGGTGTTCTTTCCTTTTCAGAAAAAAGTGGGGAACCCCAAATTGTAAGTGTATTGTATTTTTGTTTCATCCCCTTTTTTTTAATTAAATCTTCTAGTTATAAAACAGGCTGGTTTATTTCCCTTAGGGTCTTCTCTGCTTCCAGTCTGGGAAGGGGGAAGGGGAGGGAAATAGGGACCAGGGCAGCTAAGGGCATAGCTGGAGTGTGGAGACGGTCTCTCCTCACCGTCAGGTTAGACGGGGGAAAGGGAAGCAGCCTTCAGGTGTCTGTCTGGCTCTCAGGTAGAGAGAGAGACAGGGTTGGGGGAAGTCTGCCTTCAGCCGGGAAGGGTGAAGGGAAGCAACCCCCAGGTGTCTGGCTCGGACTCCCAGGGAGGGAGACAGGGTGCAGGGAGGGAGGAAAGCAGCCTCCAGGTGTCTGGCTCTGGCTCCCAGGGAGGGAGACAGGGTTAGGGTTTTGGGGAGTCTGAGTACCCCAATCCAGGCTTTGGATATTTACTCAGATTGTGGAGACTGTCTCTCCTTACCGTCAGGTTAGACGGGGGAGGGGGAAGCAGCCTTCAGGTGCCTGTCTCTTCAACGAGAGGAGTGCAGGGGGGGAGGAAAAAGCCTCCAGGTGTCTAACTTGGCTTCCAGGGAGAAGACAGAGTTAGGGTTTTGGGGAAGTTCAGGGGCCCCTCTGAGGTTCTGGAAGTATACCCGAATGGTGGCAGCGATTGGTAACCCCAAAAGCCCCAAATGGCAAAGTGGGGTGTGTGTGGGGAAAAAGGACTTGTTGGTCTGGCATATAAGAGCCCTGATCTCTGTACTCCGAGCATAGGGATCGGGTCCCCCCCTCTTACAGCTGCTAGTGGAGATTCTTCCTGAGTTCAAGTGGTGGCGGCCTGCGCATTTCAAGCAGGAGGAAGAATGTTCCCTCCTTGCGGCTGCTGTGAAATTCTGAGTAGCCAACCTCTGCACTGTGCTGCACACTCTGAAGTCACAGGTGGCCGCAGATTTGTCACAGTATAGTACTGGCTACCGAATGAACAGAGTCCCTCCACATTCATCCCATGCCACTCAAGAGGCAAAGGGAGCATTCACACCACAAAAAGAGGAGAATGCGATTGACACTTGAGATACAATTTCCTGGGTCGGGCTCTGAGGAAGTTTGGTGCTGCAGACTCTTCACTGAGTAAGAGAGTCAGTGTCGGGCCACAGACACTCAGCATGGTGACTAACACACAGCCAGATAGAACAACCTCCATCAGAGAGAAGCTGTCTGCAGAGTGATTTCAAATGGGTTTGAGCCTGTGTGGTCCTACGTCCAGAGAAACACTACATACAATAAACCTCTCTGTGGAAAAATCCACATCTATTTCTCCAGCAGATGGAAAAGGGATCAGCCCCTCCAAACCTCACTCTCTCACCCCAAACCCAGGGAGACAATGCAACGGTCTTATCTCTGGGAATGTTGACCTGTCCTGTGCTCCTGGAAAGCAGTGGGGAGAAATAATCCAAAGGGGCTGGGGAACCAAACCAGCTGAAAGGACTGACCAGGGGTTAACCGAAAAGATGAAGGAACAGGAAAATTATCAGAGGGGAAAAAAAGAGAAGGGAGGTGACTGGAAGCAAAGAAAATTCTTGGCTGTGTGCTGCTTGCTTTTGGCCTCTGTCCACTGGTCTCTGAGCCCTTCTCCACAGCAGGAGTGCAGGGCTGTGGAGGGGAAAGTGGAGATCGCTCTCTCTTTCATGCTACAGGACAGTTGAGGTCTCTCTCTGGGCCAGTGTCAGGCCAGAAGAGGGGAGATAATCTGACAGCTCCATTTACTGGCATGCTTGGCTGGCTTTGGAAGCTTTGCTATTCCCGTGTGCCTACACAGCCTGTTTCACGAGCCAAGCAAGCGAGAAGCACAGACGTTCTGGTTCAGGTGGCAAAGACAGTGCAGGTGGGGAGCGGAGGAAAGAGAAGAATACTTTCCAGCAACCACTGCAGGGCATCTTCATTCTCAATGTTCATGATTTAGACATAGATAAAGATAGGGAAGCTGCAGAATCAATGCTGCAGGACAGGGGGGTAGGAAGCACTCAGGAGACCACGGGATCAAGATGGGCACGGTAAGAAGTAGGAGACAGTGAGATGAGTAATACCACAGCATGCCTACAAGGGAAAGCAATCTCATTGCCCACTTGCTCCGGAGTCTGCTGGACTATATATCAAACACTTTTAGTGACTTGGATTCACCCCTGCTCCAATGCCTTGTTTTAACTCCCAAAGAGTGCCAGATCTCCACATTTTCCTGCTTTATAAACCAGATGGGACGAGGCATTGTCTGAGTGAAAGGAAAAGAAACAGTTGGTCTGAAAAGCATATGCACCCGTACTGTGATCAGAGACCCTGCTTCCTGGGCTTCCCTCACCCCTCTTGGCAAAGATTGCTCAGTCCCAAGATACACGCACTGGCTTGTTTGCTATGAGTCACGCAGAAGGTCAAACATGGGTTCTCTGTTTCCCCATTTCCCAGTGCTACATAGAACAGATGAAAGACAGCGCTTCCCTCTCAAAAGAAAGATTGTGCAGGACCCTGGATTCAAACAAAGATCTAATGTCCTTGTCTCTTTCAAATAATTCTGAAACTGCAATTTAACATGAAAGCTACTAATTCCATTTTACAGACCCAAGCACAGAGCTTTCCCATTAACTTCCAAAGGATAGGTCTTTGACTAGGCTGACTTGCTAAAAATAGCAACATGGCAGTGACAACTCAAACAGCAGCACAAATTAGCCACCAGCGTATAGATACCTGGGGAACTAGCCCACTGCTGCTGCGGTTACACTGCTATATTTAGTGAACTAGCTTGATCAAAGCTAGCGCAGGTATCCCTACATGTGCTGCAATTACACCTCCTGACTGCAGCATAGACATCTACCTGTGGCTACATAGGGTAATTTGGCCCGTCACAGTTTTGCTATGCTAGGGTATTTTAGGTAGTCAGTGTTAAAATATACAGACAGTGAAACAAAACTAGCAGTACTTTGCATTTCTATGGTGTCTTTCAGGACCCAAAAGCACTTCACACACATTAATTAAAACTCAGTCCCTAGGGCACTGGTTCTCAAAGGAGCCCGTGCTGACAGCAGCCAGCCTTGACCCTGGATCCTGTCACTGCGGGCGCCCCGTCCCCAGGAGGGCTGCTGTCTCCAACCCTGACCCCTAAGGGGGGTCGCGCTCAGAGGCCTGGTGTCCGAAAGGGGTCACCAATACAAAAAGTTTGAGAACCACTGCCCTAGGGGAAGGCAGGTAAGGACATGGAGCAATTACTGCAGTGGAACATAGCAGTTATTCAACACCACCCAACAGATTAGGACAGAAAATAAAGATGGGTCCAAACCTCCATGAACTTTGGGGAAGCCCGTGCTCCAATAATTCCAATGTTTTGCTTTGAGACCATGTCTAACAGGAAAAGAGCAGCACCACAGCCAATTGAAAAGAAACGTCACATCTTGCAATGATGCCGCAGCTGAAGGCAACACAGGAAATTGCTAAAGGACCTTCTAGGAAGTTGGGATGGAAAGGACCTTTGAACCCTTGCCTTTGTCCTTTACCAGGATCAGCCTGCCTGCCAGCAGTAACTCCTCGAGTGAAGAAGTTTTTCCTAACATGGAGAATCGAACCTTCGGCTTTCCCAGTTTTTATTCTGTAATGAAAATCCTAGTTTCCTAGGTGACCCCTGGATGGAGTCCTTACTGATAAGTCATTGTTCAACCACATATTTCCCCACATTAAGCATACCCACCTCCTTAAGCCTTTCCTCATAGGACATTCCAGCCATACCCCAAGTAAGTATGGTCATTCTCTAAGGATTCTAAGACTTCCTATGCCCTTTTAAAGCTACACAGTCAATATGGTTCGAAAATAACCCAACTATACATGGTGACTATGGATGCTATCTAACTAACCAAGTTTGAACCACAAACTCTTTATTTCAAAGCTCGAGGGGCACAAGCTCTCCGGACTCCACTTCTATTTCTGCAGGTGGCATCTTCTGTTCAGGACATTTAAGCAGCTGATAGCAGTCCCTTGGTTCAAAATCATTTCTTCTTTAATGATTCTAGATCTGGCTTCAGATTAGTGTTATGCACATTTCCTTTGGCAAATGAAGTCGCTGGTTCACCATACGTGTTAGAAGCTCGGTGACCACCGTGCAAAAAAAGATACCCACTAAAACTTTAAAGAGTCCAGGCTTTAGACCCAAACATAATTTACTTTAAAAATTATTTTTAATACAACATGGGGAAAAAATCCTATGGATTTTTAACATCAAGAACCAAACTTTCAGGCAAATTTGTGCATGTGCTTTGCATGCCAACCCAGTACTTTTTGAAAGTACCTGAGTAACTGTATATGCAAATCGGGTAGTTACAGACATCTGCATGGCACTTACCCAGCTTGCAGCAGTAGTCATGGTGATGGTGCTTGTGCATGCGCGCGCACACACACACCGTGCACATCCAATTTGCAACTATACACCTAATCTGGACACTAGTTCTGTGGGATTCTTCCCGTGCACACACAACCCAAAGAATCATTATGCTACAGTGAAATCTAAGAAAAACAAAACCTCCCATACCATTTCTGTAGAATACAGTTTTAGTTTTGTGCTCTGCAGTAGCAGTTTACCATTTAAAAACTATAATCTCAGAGTTCTAACAAAGTTGAGGAGAATGGGATTGTACAAACTAAGAAATAATGAGGTGATGATATAAGCTATTCACCAATATCACAAAACATGTTAGCTGCATTAAAATGAAAATCTCTCTATGTTTGCTTAACAGAAGAAAACTAGATTTGTCAGGGAAAGTTTAATTTTAGGCTTCTAGGAGGGTATTACAAACAACAGGACTATAAAAAGAAACTGGGCAATATCCTTTAAAGGAAAATTTAGTCTATTTCAACTAGCAAACTACAGATTTTTTTAAAAAAACCAAAACATTCATTTATCAGAACCCAAGACTTGGCAGAGCAGAGCAGAATGACAATCTGCCATTCTGCTGCTTGTAGCGATTGTTTTTAAACTGTGCTCTTGGACTTTGCCTCTTCGATTTGCAGTGTAGCCTCAGGACACACTCACAGGCAATATCCCACAATGGCAGAGTCCTGAAGCAGAGCTGGAGTCTCTTTCAACACTGTTGGAATGGAAGTGTCACCACAGGGTTACAGTCCCACTGCATGAATGAAAGGGCGTCACTTCCTTAGAATTTGGGCTAGAGAGCTGTAAAGTCCAGGCAATCCAGCCTGAGGAGTGAGACCAGACCCTTCAGCTTGAAGAAAAGTCAACCTCAAGAATCTCTGCAAAATGATAATATTTTTTGCTACTTCTCCTCCATTTCCAGACACAAAGGGAAAAGTTTTAGGAATGCTCGGCAAACTGAATGGTCTGATTATATATCAACCCATGTCTGGCTAAGAGAAGTTGCCATGCCAGCACCACAATATTCTTTTACAGCTGGCAAAGTGAATTCAGGGTCACATCCCTGGCGCAGGAAGTAAGAGGCTTTGTCTACACTACAGCCCATGTTGGCATAACTTATGTCGAAATTCCTCCCATGCCCCCTCCCCGAGCGCCATCAGTTACACCAATGTTAAGTGCTCATGTGCACAGCGGACTGTCAGTGGGAGAGCTTCGCCGACATAACCACCTGAGAGCAGCAGAAGCTTTATTACGCTAATAGAAGAACACTTTCCCATCAGCATAGAATGTCTTCACCAGACATGCTGCAGCAACACAACTTTATCGGTACAGCTGCGCCACTGCAGTGTTGTATGTATAGATAAGAGCTTTAACATTCCTCCCTTTCCCCATAGTCTGGCTGCTAGTGGGAACAGAGCTACTTTGATAGATGTGGGAAACCTATGTGCCGTGAGGAATCCCCCCCTCAGAAACACTGAAGAAGTGAAAGCCTTCCAGGATCCCAGGGTTTACCACAGAGAGGAGATTAGGAAAGAGGAAGGCACCTCCCACAATGGGCTCTTGGGCCAAATCTTACTAGGTTTGCTCACGAGTGGGCCCATCAAGGGGCACAACCCTTCACACATGCATAATGCAAGCAGGATTGGACCTCTTCAGTTTTACCCATTGACTGAGCCCTTTTGAGTGTAGCTGGGCTTATTCTGAATCATCTTCACTGTTCAGGTGCTTTCAGGCCTTGCCAAGACTAGGATTTAAAGATGTGATGGCCACACACATTAGCTAGCATGCCTGAATAGACTAATCAAAGGCTATGCCACACATATGCTAAACTAGCAAAGTTAAAGTGTAGTGAAGTTCCCAGATTTTAGCGTAAGTTAAAGCCCACACTTAACTATTGAAAAATGGTAGCTGACACCACACTTTTTAGCCTACCCCGGGGTTGGCAGCTCTCAGAAGTGGTGTGCCAAGTCTTCATTTATTCACTCCAATTTAAGGTTTCGCGTGCCAGTAATGCATTTTAACGTACTTAGAAGGTCTCTTTCTATAAGTCGATAATATAGAACTAAACTATTGCTGTATCTAAAGTAAATAAAGGTTTTTAAAATGTTTTAGAAGCTTCATTTAAAATTAAATTAAAATGTAGAGCCCTCCCCAGACTGATGGCCAGGACCCAACAGTGTGAGTGCCACTAAAAATCAGCTCGCGTGCCACCTTGGTTGCCTACCCCTGGCCTAACCTATCCTGAGCCACTTGGGGAGGAGGTTGAGAAGTGCCTGATATCACTCAACAATCATCTTTCCAACCCTGTGATGGCCTCTGAAGTGACTCATGAATGTTACTCCTTAGCCAGAAAGGCAGCAGCCAGTGGGCCATAGGGTCAGGAGGGATCAGAAGTGGATGGAAATATAAAGGCTCCATAAGGGATGCTGAGCCCTTCTCCCTGGAAACTATTGTGTGTGTCACCTCTAACAGCAGAAGAAGGGTTGCAAAATTTCCAGGAGAGAGAACAGCTCTAACATGTATGGTTAAGATAGTGGCAGAGGGATGCGTAACACAGACAGTTGGCGCATATGCCAACAGGGCTGCATGGTGGTATTTCACTCCCACTGACGAGTCAGCACAGACTCACTCTTTGAAAAGGGAGACACCTTCAAAACCGAAGGCACCCATATTTCTGCCAAAGGGGAAATAGAACTGAGGATGTAGAAGCTTTTGTCTCTGGCTGCACAGGATTGCACCTTCTACTGTGCTCAGATACGATGGTGATGGACACCTCATAGGAACCTGAAGAAAATAGGTCTTTCCAGACCTCAAAAGCTGGGGAGTAAGACCAGCTGAACCCTCTCTTGACCCAACTTTAGTGGGGGAACTAATATCTCCTGTTTCTCAGAGTGGTCTGGGTGCAGGTAATACAATTGACCCTTTGTCCAAGCTAAAGTAAAGTCTTTGATCTAAGTGAGGATATAAACTAAATGTCACGGATCATTTTCAGGTCAGGTCACAGTGCTGAGAATGAAGGAGAGTTCCTCCACACTCCTATATAATGTCAAGTGGCTACCCTTAGGGGACAGAAAAAAGCAGGTTTATGCTCAGGAATGAGATGCTTGGAAGCAAAGGTTTAGTAAGTATACTTTGTGATTGGCTTTGATTTGCCGTTTGCCAGCACATACAGTCAGCTGCGTTCACCCTCCGCCCTCCCCTCTTTTCTGGAGAAAAAATAGGTTTTGATTCTATATAATTAACCGGCTTTGTGAATCTGCCTGGTTCCTATTGATCTCTTCAAACAGGGACAGCACTCTTCTCATTCACTCCAGCACCAACACTGTGAGGCTCTGCTTTCTGGAAGATTCTAGCCACTTTTTGAGCTTTGATCCAGCTTTGAGTTCCTCCATCCGAGGAGAACTACAGTGGAGGAATAAGACAGGATGTTGAGACTTGGGTCCAAAGAGAGGAACCTTCCAGGAAGCAATGAGTGGATGAGCACACGGTCAATCACCAGTGACCAGTTAAAAAACACACCTTCCATCCACATTCTCCTCACAAGCCAGAAAGTTTCAGGGCAGGATGTTCCACCACATTAAGGGTTTTATCCTCCAAACTGCACATGTAGAGTAAGGATGGGAATTTTCCACACCACAACGCCAACGAGAATCCCACTAAAATGTCCCCATCTCCATTCCCACTCCCAATAATTCACAAAAGATTTTTCTCTGCTAGAAGACAGTGAATGTTACCAATGCTCCTAATTCCATCTGATCCCCTGGGACTTCCCCTTTGTGGAGGAATACAGCAGACAGCAAAATTATCTCTCTGGCTGATTAAAGTACAGAGTGGATAAGGTCTAAAAGGACCCTTGTCCAGTACTCCTTGGCTGGAAGGGCTGGTGGCAATCACACAAGAAGCCTGGAGGAGAAGCAGGGACACAAAGATATGGAGAATTCCCAACCCCAGGTAGAGGCCTAGAAGAATGAGGAATTAGACACTCTTGCAGATATCCTCCACCCACTGACAGAAACCGAGAATAGCTCTGTAGTTGTCTAGTGTCCCAGTACAAAATACAGAAACCATAGGAAGCTAAGTTCCCTCACATATACATTTTCCAGGAATTATGATGCATCATCTAAGAAAGATGAGCCAGCCTGGTGAAAGCAAAGTAGAGAGGGAAAGAATTGTGAGATTGGGGGCTGGAAGAGGAAAAGCCTATTTTGGGGGGGGGGGGGGCAGAGGAAGAAAGCTTGAGTCTGCTTAGTTATAGCTATGTGACCAGACTTCTGGCTTTCCCTTGCTGTTTTCTAATGAAGCTACCACGTAGCAGTGAGCAAATGGGAGGCAAGAGTAACCCAGAGAGGTGCCTTTTGCAAAGGTAGCATTTCTTCTAACTCACAGCTCAGCCATTATTAAAATGCACATTAGAACAGGCCTACACAACTTCCAAAGCAGCAAGGGCCATATTACTGCAGAAAAACAGCTGCGGGTCAAAAAACCCCGCCCTCACCCCTCCCCCATTCGCTTCCCCCCACCCCACCACTTGGCTTGGCCTGCCCCTACTCACCCCCCCGCGGGCTGCACAGTGAGCCCGTGCAGGCCGCATGTGGCCCCCGGGCCGCATGTTGTGCAGGCCTGCATTAGTGGAAGAAGAGAGTCACTCAAATTCCTAACATCATAGCGTAGATCGGGGGGGGGGGGGGGGGGGGGAACTACAGCCCACGGGCTAATTCTGCCCTGCCCCCCAAGCTCCCACCGCCCCCTCTCTGTGCCCTCCCCCACAAACTGTTCTGAGTGACGTGATAGGGGGCCGGGGCATTGGATAAGGGCCAGAGGTCTTGGGGGGCAATCAGGGGACGGGAAATCGGGGGGCATGGTTGGATAGGGCGTGGGAGTCCCAGGGGGCAGGGGTATGGCTACGGGTCGGGGGAATCAAGGAACAGGGATCAGGGGGGTTGGGTAGGAGGTGGTATCCTGGGGAGTGATTAGGGGAAAGGGGGGTCTCTGTAGGGGGCGGTAAGGGGACAAGGTGCAGAAGGGCTTAGATAGGGGGTGGGGTCTTGGTGGGGATGATTAGGGGCAGAGGTCTCTGGCGGGAATAGACAGGGAGCAGGGGGAGTTGGGTCAGTTGGGGGTTCTGAGGAGGGCAGACAGGGAGTGGGATGTGGGAGGGGGTCTGATAGGGGGCGGGGCCAGGCTGTTTGGGGAGGCACAGCCTTCCCTACCTGACTCTCCATACAATTTTGAACCCCAATGTGGCCCTCGGGCCAAAACGTTTGCCCACCCCTGGCCTAGATCATGCAGGAGGTGCCTTATGTGATGCAGAATTAACAGTGTGTGTGTCACTGGATTGTCCCATGTTAAAATTATACCAAGGGGAGAAGCCAGCTTTAAATTTTGTTAGTTAGATCATAGTTCAGGGCTTTTTCATAAAGTGTCCACAAGATATTGGGAGGTTTCTGGATCTGTAGTTCATATGGCATGGGCAGTTCACAGTGAAGCCAGGATAGAACTCTCTTCAGTGGTTCTCAACTGGTGGGCCACACGAATATTGTCCAGAGTCAGATAGTGCGAGCAGGCGCTGCCGTTGGGCTGTTTTACGCCATGTTCACTCCAAACATTGAAAAGCTTGTCAGTGAGAAGAGACTCCAAACACCTAGTAATAAATAAATAAATTTCAAACCAAAATGTGTCTGCTCCTTTTAATCATGTTTCAGCAATAAAATAAATAAATAAATAAATAAGAGGTGGTTCAGGACAAATTTTTTGATTGGCCTGGTGGTCCGTGAGAATAGGCGAGAACCACTGAGCTTCACTTCACAGTCACATGTGGGTGGAGACTGGCAGTGCAAACAGGTTTAATTGAGCACCTTGATTGCTATCTAGAAAACAGGTCTGTCCCAGTTTCAGAACAACAGGCTGGAGCCCAGCAACTAACTCTGCAACTGGTGGATTTTAAAGGCCATCTTACCAGCACCGGTCCATTTAGCCTGGCTAAAGGGCAGCCAGTGCCACCAGAAAACAATGTACTAATGGCAGTTTTGGGGTGGTTCTCTTACACCAAGCATGCCAGCTACCTTTCCAGTATTATCATCCTTTCATTCGGAGAGGAATTGGGTTGCATTCACCAACACTGGGAGTGCAAGTTTCCACCATTAACCTTAGCTTTGTCTGCTAGGGGCCTGCCTGGGGTTGTTTTACACACAGTGCACTGCGTAGATTTCCCACACTAGATTGGACTAAATCTAGCATCCCGGCTCCAGAAGTGGTTATGGTCAGATACATCAGAAGATGAAACATCTCTTCCACACCAATAATAACACATCATGCTGGGGAATTCATTCCCAAATCACTAGTTAAGCGCAGACATGTACAACAAGACACAAAAACAGATGATCCCTGTCCCCAGAGAGCTCCCAGTTTAGCAGGAATATACAGAAAATCAGCACTGGAGCAACTCTCTGATGTATATTATCAACTGGGCATTATGAATGGAAGAAAATCTGGTGAAGGAAGCAACAGGCCGTGCACACTGTATAACAGCCACATGGATCAGGACTCATGGCTGTTAAAAGTGGAACAAACCCCCACATTCTAAGAAGTACAACAAAATGGCTCCACAAAAGCAGTTCATATCTGCACCCTGCCAAATCCAGTACTGCAGACTCCTATTTCACAACCCACAAGGAGCTAGAAAACTACCGCCCTATCTGCACCTCTGCTCGCATGTCATCCTACAGTCCTCATCACTCCTTGTTCCTTTCCTCACTTTCTTGTGTGCTGCCCCTCACACTTGCAACAGCCACCTGCTTTTTTTCTTTTTCTAGCCTTTTCATGCAGACTTCTTCAGCCCCTACGTCCCCTGTGCATTATTAGCCATTGGCCTGGACACCCTACTGGGACTGGATTACAAACTCCTTGGGCAAAGGGCTTATTTTGACTGGGCTACAAAGCATTATGCACATTTGTTGAGCTCAATAAATAGTAACAACAGGCCTTTGCTGCTAGGTAGGTGGAATATCAGCGAGGAGAGAGCAAGAGGTCCATTCATAGCCATATCTTGCTTCAGTGGTGATGACATAAGGCAGGAGTCTGACGGGAAGTGCTCCCAATAGGCTTGATCTCCAGGCACAACCTGATAGCTTGGTTGCTGTGAGCTGGTCATGATACATCAAGACTAGGATTTAAACAGCCAGCAATGTATGCCGTGGGTATAGGATGTGTGAATTTGAAAAGACTCCCTGCCTTTGCCCTTCTCGGGCTATAGAAATCCAATGTGCATTTTTAAATGTTAGCTTCAGATACGCACAGAGCAGTACAGCGGGCATGCGGTCTCCTGTGTAAAGCAGGACAATTTAGGCCACAGCTGAGAGCAGAATTGGCTGAACAGCCATCACTTTCCTTTAGGGATCACAAAATCTGCTTGCTAGCCAGGGAGGCAGCTGCTCTCCAGACTTGCTCCAGCAACTATCATTTAAAACAAAAACTTTAAAAAAAATGACTACTACAATTCTGTACCAGGAATCTCCGCCTCCCAGGCTGGGTCAGTGCTTCAGAAACCAAGGAGTCAAACTTATCCATAGAGGAGGTCCCTGTAGTGAGCAATATGTAACCCTTCCCCTCCCAACAGAAGAAGGGCCGAAGGGAACACTAGCCCTACAACTAGTACTGTGTGAAAAATACATAGTGCCCTGCCTTTGTTTAGCTAAAACAACAAAAAAGGAGGGGGGGGGCTCATTAACTCCACTAGCCCAGAAGGTAGCAGCTCCCTGCTAAAAAATAAACTCTTTTCTAAGTGACTATAACTAGTAACAGTAAGAAATTATTGCAAATGCCACTAACAGAATATTGCAATTGCAATGAATTCCCTGTTAACGTGGAAGGGGGAGGAGGAGGGTGGATAATTACACACAGTAAAACTTGAAAAAGCTGCCCCGATCCTAAGACCCCCCTTTGCTAGAGAAGCTACCGCTGTAACCAGCATCTTCTTCCAGGACTTCACCGAGTCCCCCAAGGAAAGGGCTGGCAGACTCCCAGCCCAGCAGCACCAGGGAGGGGTAGTTTTGGTCTATCTGGACATAGTTACAGAAGGTCAGAAACCTTCAAGTCCTCACGCGCCTTTCCCAAAGGACCTGGGGATGGTCTGGGGACCCGGTGCTCCGTCCCCGGCTCTAGGGGGGCGGGATTTGGGGGGGGGGGGATGTAGACACTCACATAGTGCTTGTTGGGGGTTCGCCTTTTCTGCACGTCCAGCACCTTCACCTCCAAGATGCTCCTCCGGGGCATGGCTCTGTCCTTTGCAATCCGGGTCCCCCCCCCCAAGCAACGTGCAAATAATCCTGCGGGCTACAAAGAAAAGAGAGGGAAAGAGCAAGAGCCCGGGGCTGGGTGCAGCTCAGCTCCTGCCACACATACAGCTGCCGGGCCTTGAACGAAGGAGCAGGCACAGAGAGGAAGGGGGGGTGGGAAAGACTTGCCCACGCCGCGATCGGAGAGACACTCCGCTGGGACAGCAGAGCCCCCGCCGCCTCTCTCCTCTCCCCCCCTCTCTCCCGAGTTTGCAGATGGAGGACTCCTTCTGCCAGCCCACCCCTGCCGGAGCAGCCTATCCCGCCCAGGCGCGGGCAGTGAGTTATGTGCTCAGACCCAGCCCAGCTCCCGGGGCTCTTAAAGGGCTAGGAGCCCAACTAAGGCGCACGCAGGGCCAGGTCGCCGCGCTACCCCCCGCCGCTGGCAGTGCGGGGGGCCGGACCGATTCCCAGTGACGGGAAATGCCGAAGACCCCCGAGTTTCTCCACCGAGCTCCCTGCCCCCGGGGCGCATGTCCCTGTCTCCTGCTCCAGCTGGGACTGGCTTTGGTGGGCTCCTCATTCCCCCCACGCCAGGCGCCTTCTGGGGAGAAGCCGCACCAGAGCCGGGGGGGGGGGGGTTCGACCTTTTCTTTTTCATGTGCAGACACCTAAAACTTTTCCAGCGGCAGTGCGGACCCGTTTGGACACAGGCTGTGGGCCCCCAGGGGCCCAAGGCTCACAGGTTGCAAACCACTATTGTATGGTAACCTCAACATTTCGCGAAACCCCCCCCCCCCCCCCGCCAACCACGGCTCCCGAGGATAGGAGCAAAGGCATCCTGGAGACTGGGCTCGGGGGGGGGGGGGTGTTCAACTGTGCTGTGCACCGTAGAGTAGATGCACCCTTCCCCCATCATTTTAGCCACATCGGTCTCCTCTTCTGGCCCTTGTTGGGAAGGGACAAAGGGGGCTGCGCGCTGCAGCAGCTAAAAGCAACCAGAGTTCACGCGCAAAATGCCTTCATCTCAAGGGAAAGCGATTACACGCACCCCACGCCATGCGGGAGTGCAGAGGAGGCTGGTTAGCAGACAAGCCGCGCACCCCAGAGGAGAGACGGGCGGCCTCCGAGCCCCGCGGTTCCCCGCCAGGGAGCCTTTGTGCTCATCCTGCCCTGCCCCGGCGACTCAGCTCTGCACCGCAAGCCCCGCTGCGGATCGACCCGCTCCGGCGGTGCACGCGGCTGGGAGGTGCGGATCCCAGGATGGCCCGTAGAGGGCAGCGGCGAGGCGCTGCCAGACCCGCCCGGGCCGGAGGGGGCGGGGGGTTCGGGTGTATCTGCTCAGAAGCATTAGTGCAATCCCCGAACCCGGGTTGTTTGGTGGTGGGAGAGTGGGAGGGACAGGGAGAGCGAGGGGCGGGGATGGAAGAACAAGGAGCTGGCTCTACTGCTCATTCCTCCAGCCCTGTAAGCCCCCTGTTTGCACACTGCCCTGCATTTATCCCTGTGCATCACCCTGGAGACCTATCTGGACCCAGACTGCCTAACCAACCCTCCAAATTTGCTCATCAGGTCCCTAAAATCACAGGATTGGCTTACAAAATCACCAGATTTTAAAAAAACATATGTGCACCGGGGTATTTTTCCTGCTCTTTGAGCCTAGGGGAGGAGTCCTGTAGTTTTCCTTCATAACTATGAAAACTAGTCATGTACTTTAAAAACAAAAGCTGAGTTTCTCCCAGAAGCTCCTGGAAGCTGGGGCTTTAAGGACAAATATGAGACTCCTGTTAAAATCAGGAGAGCTGACAATGGTGCTGTCCTTTCCTTCCCCGCCCTCCTCCTCCCACTCCATACACTGCCCTATTTGTGCTACATGTGCTTGCCCCCCCCCCATGCTCTAGTCCCCCAACAATTTGTCCCCACACACCCCACCTCATCTTGGGACCTCCCTGATTACTTCCATCTGCCTGGGGTATGGGGGTAGGCACAGGGGTGGTTATATGCCCCAACCCTGCCAGCCAGCATCACCTCCTGCACTCTGGGGGTGCTGATGAATTGCAGCACCTCTCACTCCCCAGCATACACAGCACAAGGAGGCAGGGATGGATGGCAGGAGGAGGTACATAGTCCGGCACCATGCTGACCCTTCGGGCAGGAAGGTAGTTGGACACGGGTTGCATCAGGCCCAGGGAGTACAGTGTTCAGGTTGCTTCTGAAAACAACTCCATGTACTTGGGTACACCAAGAATTACAGACTCTTATACAGAATGAGAACCCATGGCAAAAGTCAGATTTTTAAAGGTATTTAAGCACCTAATGTCCCATGGGGATAAAGTGCCTAAATACATTGACAAATCTGGTCCTACGTGACTTGTCAAAAGGCCCCAGAGCAGAGGTAAAAGTAAGCTGGTACACCATACCGGGGCAGCCCAGCTTCCCCAGGCTGCAATTTAAAGGGCCTAGGGCTCCTAGCAGTGGCTAGAGCCCCAAGCCCTTTAAATTGCCACCAGAGCTCCACTGCTGGAGCTATTTAAAGGGTCCAGGCTCCCACTGCCTCTGTCGCCCCAGTCCTTTAAATAGCCGCCGCTTCCCCAGGGCTCCGGCAGCTATTCAAAGAACTGGGGCAATAGAAGTAGGGGAGCCCTGCGGCCTTTAAATAGCCCACAGAGCCCTGGGGTAGCAGAGGGCTCCAGGAGCAGAGGGCTCAGGGCTCCAGCTGCCTCTGCTGTGCCGGCCCTTTAAATAGCCCCTGGAGCCCCCTGCCACCCCAGGGCTCTGGGAGCTATTTAAAGGGTCCAGTCACTGCTTCCGCCCTGGCCATTTAAACTGCTGCTACCCAGCGGGGGGAGGAGGAAAGGTACTTACTGGTACAGGGCAGGCTGGGGCTGGCTCTGAAAGTCGCTGCTGGGAGCCCCAGGCCATTTAAATGGCAGCCTGGGGAAGCCGGGCCTGGCTTGCTGTACCGGGACATACCAGATTCCTTTCACCTCTGGAGGAAGCCCTGGCTTTCAGCACCACCTTTAATCCCACAGATCAAGGATTGCAGGCTTTTCTACAAGGTGACTCATCCTACCCGAGAGGTGCCCACAGGACAATCTCCTGTTCCTACAGGAGAACAGCATCACAAAAGTATGTAATATATTTTTTAGCTGTCTGTTCATGCAAATTAGTAGAAGGAGCCAGCACCATGTGACCAACCACCTCTTCACAATCCCCCAGGAAGTGTTCCACAGACCACAGCTGGAGAACCTCTGCAAGAGAGGTTCCTCCCACCTTAGCAAGCTGCCCCTCCTCATGGGCACAGGTCTTGCTGGCTGCACAGCAAAGCAGCCGTCGCAGAAGCAGGAGGGAGGTAATGGCTGTGGGTGGAGGCAGTAAGATCACCACAAAGTGTTTGATCTGAGGTCACCACCCCAAGAATATTGAGGGACCTGTGTCCCCCGATTTTACAGACTCCTAAGGCCAGCCCCAGACAGCTGGAGGTAGAGGGGGAGGACAACAGCTTTAGGAAAAATGGTATAAACATTCAACTTCCATGATTGATTGGCAATTTTAAAGGCTATTTTTGCACGTGAAAGAGGTAGGGCCTTGGGTCCCAAATGGGGGGCATGGAGACAGAGACGCCAAGTCAGATATTTCTTGGAGTGGGAGGGGAAAATTCCAGTATTGTTCCTCCCCCCCACCCCTGCCAAACTGTTCTGGTCCCCTCTCATCTTCCCTCCTGCAGGGACCCCAGGAACCCCTCAGCCAGGGAGTCTCCCCTCTCTGTTACCCACACACTGCACAAGACAGTGCTGGCAGGCGTCAAATTCTCCACGACTCCCCATGTGCCACGGCGGAACACCATTTGGCCACTCACTGTACGGAGGGGCCACTGGGTCAAGTCTCAGTGGCATTGCGACCATGCAGTTGGAGCAACGTTCTGGCAGCAGCTGTACTGATTTAGTACAGGACCACTGCTTAGAAGTGGTCGTGCCACAGTCCTCCTGGCTCTGCAGCCTATGGATCTTTAAGCACATGCAAAAACCTTGCCCTCCCAAGTTGACACCACTGCTGTGAGATGAAAGGGGGGCTTGGATTCTGCTTTCATCAGCCGGCCCCGTCCAAGCACTGACAGCTTTCAGCCTTTGGCCACAAACCTGCAAAGGACTGCAGAGGTAAGGAGTCCTACTGCCACAGGAGCCGTTTTCTTTTTGAATTTCTTTTTAAAGGAAGCAGCACATCTAGATAAATATAAATAAATTAGACTTTGGGGTGTTTTCTTGTGCCTGTCACAATAGCCATGTTCTCGGGCTTCCTCCATTTTGTGCTGTACTCCTTACTCTACAGCTCTCCTCTTTCTAGCCTCATTCTGCTTGGTTTGGCCATTCCGCTGTCCCCAGAGGCATCACTTTCATCCTTCCTCACAGACCCAGCCTGACCTTTCTCCCACACAAGCCTCTGCCACCACTTTTATTACCATAAATAATGTACATCCGAAATTCATCACCTGGGAACAGGTTATCAGAAATGCTATGTGTGCTGAAGGAATGACACCAGCCGTGGGGAATGAAGCCCATGTTACAAGGCTTGCACCTGTGATTTGTGTGCATTATTCCTTTGCACCTTTGCAAAGGCCATCAGCATTAAATAAAACAAAAACAGAGAAGCAGGGATGGGGGAAATAGCTCTTAGGTCCCATATTGTCCAGCCCACCTCACCCTTCAGATGCTGTATTGCGCCCTACAATATATTGCCTGGGTGTAATCTCATCCTCTACACTAGTTACCTTCCAAACAAACCAAAATCCAGCGTTATTACTCCACCCATACAAAGATGAGAACTCGGAAACCAAGCTTGCATTCAGAGAAAGGGCCGTTTTCTCTCCTTCAACATGCAATTGGAAGAAACCAAAAGCAGCACAGCATGGTACTTGCTGAACTGGAATCTCCTTTCCCTCTCTGATGGGAATAAACAGCATCCTTGAAATCCCCCTGCACACAGAGATTACCCCCGCATCGTCCAGGAAACTGGCTGCATCTCAAAGATGGGAGCACAGCCAACCACAGCCAGTTCCTTGCAATGCACCTCTAAGGTGGCCCAGGCACCCTGGTTGACTGCACCATGGGAGCATCAAAGGCCTGGTGCCTGCCCAGGATTCTCCAGGACACAGCAAGGAATTTGCACCACTTTTTCAATGCCACCCACAGCCTGTGTCTGAGGCAGCTCCCTAGTGGGTGACGTAACCAAACTACTCTGAGCCATGGGACATCTTAATTACATTATAAAGTTACCCAAGACCTAGTGCCCGCACCTCATTAGCTTCCAAATGAATTGAATTTCCTGACAAACACCACATCTCGCTCCTTGGCAGCTCCTCACACAGGGCTCCTTTTACACTGTTAATTCTGCTACATTGGCTCTGGAGGAGAGTGTGCTGTTTCTTAGAGGACAGGACAGATTGCCAGTTCTCTGTTACGCCCCTGCAGGCATGTACCTTAGCCAAGGGGAGGAAGGTAACTGCAGAAAGGGATAAAAACCATCCAAAAAGAATAATTGTCCCTCTCCCTTTGTAGTTGTTCCAATCTAGCATCTGTGAGGAGCAGCTGAGGCTTTGCTGCTTTCCATCTCTGAGGCCTAGGAGCGTGCCTGACTTTCCCACGAGTGGCTCCATAGCACAGGTACTGGGAGATTGGGCAGATGGTGTGTGGAAATGCCCAAGAGTTGCCGTGTCCAGGTAGCAACAGCAGGTGGATTCTAGACTGATGAGGGTCCAGGGGGCTGAGGCATGCAGGCTGAGATGAGGTGGCTCCCAGAGAAATTGTACAGCTTCAACGTGTAACACTGACCTTCCAGCACGTGCCATACAATTTTATTTCCTGCAACTGTAACCACTGCAACACTTATTGTTCATGAAACTGTACATATTAAGAGGGGAAGGTCAGTTTTAAACCCACTTCTGCCCTGCATAAAGTTGGTGTCCAAACGGAATACTTCACATACCCAAGAGTACCAAAGAGCTCCCAAGGACCCCCCAGAACTGGTTTCTCTGGACACAGTGGCCTACCAGTCTATAGGTTGGAGGTTTAGCATTCATGAGTGGAGCATCAGTCCTGCTCAAATGTGTGTTCCTGTTGCCCTCTAGTGGCTGCAGCCTTGAGAGGCTATAAATCCCAATTCCAGGATGCTTCAAAACTTTATAGAGGAAACAAAATCCTGTGGCACCTTAAAGACTAACTATAAAGTTTTGAAGCATGAGCTTTCGTGGGCTAATACCCACTTCAAAACTTTATAGTTAGTCTCTAAGGTGCCACAGGACTTTGTTACCTCTGCAATTCCAGGATTGTAGCCCTGTTAGTCTGTATCAGCAAAAACAATGAGGAGTCCTTGTGGCACCTTAAGACTAACACATTTATTTGGGCATAAGCTTTCATGGGCTAGAACCCACTTCCTCAGGTGCATGGAGAGGAAAATGTCGGAGCAGGTATAAATACATGAAAAGATGGGAGTTGCCTTACCAAGTGTGAGGTCAGGCTGGCACTTCATCTTCAGAGGTAGGGAGGGTTTTGGGGGGCAGCTGGGTGAGAGTTCTGCCTCTTGTAAGGACATTTGTGGCTATGGAATTTTACACACACTCTCTCTCTCTCTCCCCAAAGCGGCCTAACACTTATTGTTATGGAGCAGCTTCTATGCAGACTCTCAGCCTTCTCACATGGCTAACCTACTCAATACTGAGCCACCCCCATTACATTAATCTCATCCAATCTTCTTGCTGAGGAGTATATGAGGAGAATCTGAGGGGCAGAGTGTTAGGAAAAGCAGAGAAGGCCTAAATGACAACAGTACTGGCTGAGGGAGACCTCCTTTGTTGGCTTGAAGTGGCAGAGTTCACATAAGGAGTTTTGTTTAGGAAGAGAGAGGGGGGAGAGAGAGAGAGAGAGAGAGAGAGAGAGAGAGAGAGAGAGAGAGAGAGAGTGTGTGTGTGTGTGTGTGTGTGCGCGCACGCTCTTTTCATCTTCCCCCTTCAAGGGAGGGCACAAAAACCTCTTTCCCATCTGGGCTGACGCCACCCTTCTTGGATTCCACACACGCCTACCATAAAGATGCTTCATATTGAACTATTAAAAACAAAGGAGAAAATTTGAAGGAGCTCTTTGGCCCAGTACCCATCCTTGCTGCCATAGCAGCCGGGAGGTATCAGCTAAGGAATCATGCAGCTGTGTTCTTTTGCCTTACTATACTCCACAGCCCCTTCTGACTTTCTTATACGCACACAACCATCTGCTTGCACCCACCAGTGATGCTCTTCCACTGGTGAACTTTCCCCAAAGCACACACAGGAAGCCACTTCCATTTATTCTTTTATTAAGATAAATGTTTATCCACATAGGGGCTAGTTAAAATAAATTCCTGTGTATATCTCTGCACGCCATCAAAAACCCACTCCAGCGCATTACTTCAGGGACATGAACACTGGCAGGAGGCCAAGAGACCGCTAGCAATCAATAGGAAGCACTCAGTATCGGGCCTGCTGATGTCCAGATGTCCCAATTTTATAAGGACAGTCCCGACTTTTGGGTCTTTTTCTTATATAGGCTCCTATTACCCCCAACTCCACCCTGATTTTTCACACTTCCTGTATGGTCACCCTAGTTGCACAGCACAGGTTATTCTGACTGGGATACACTTTGCCTGTTGCATTTGTACTGGCTACAAGTGGCTGAGTGAGAGACAATTGCAACTAATGATATAAAGCTGCACCTGGGTTTGAATTAACTAGGTTGGAGATAGCTGTGGAGTATTGATTTGTCCAGACTGCGTCTAGGGCAGAGTAGCCTGGAAGCGGATTATAGAGCACTCATCTGATCGCTATTGAGTCCTGATAGTTTATTAAATAAACAACTCTATATTTAAGTTTTCTATCAACCTTCCAAACATATTAGCCAGTTACTCCTCCCAGCCCTGTACAAAGTAGGCAAGTAGTGCCCTTTGATAAAGGGGAAACTGAGGCACAAGTCAGGGTTAGAGCTTAGGAGTCTTTTGCCTCGGCCATACCTCTGCTTATACTTCTGCATAGACAACTCGGGTATTGGAGCAGCAGCACTGGATGAGGAGGAGTTTCACAGTCAACATTTAGGAGCAGATGATCTCATGTTTAAAGTAAGGCTGAAGTTTCTTAAGTCCGACATGAGCACCACACAGAAATGCCTCTGCACCACTAAGTCTGAAAAGTCAAGATCTCCCCAACCTCCACCCTTTCTTCCTCTGAAGAAGAGTCCAGCAATCTGGAATAAGATGAATGATTCTTGGTAAACTATTAATCCAACAGGAAGATAGCAAATGGGTCATGCCCTTTACGGTAGTACCCTGATGGTTAAACATCACCTCCTACTCATTCTTCAGGTGTCAGTGATTTGCTGGAAGGAGAAGACAGTACTCCAGACTGCAATGGAACACTATTCAGTCTGGCTGGCAGGACACCAGGTACTTTTCTGTCCCTCCACTGTTATAGGGATTGCAGTTACAGGTATGTGTTAAGTATGTTTAAGTGTCCCTGGTTCTCCCTTACTAAATGCACCCTCAAAGCAGTTCTTTTCCCCCACCTCCCACCAAAGATACTAGCCAAATCTACAAACACAACCACCGTGCCACTTTAAGTGGTCCTGTTTTGGAGCAAGCATGTGGTAGAACAAAGCCTACAGCATACTAACAGGGCTGGATCCCAATCGATTACTGGCCCACAGATGTACCCAAGTAGTTTGCCCTGAGTGTTGAGCACCTGTCTCACCAGGACAGGCAGGGTCAAGTCCAAAGCCAAGAGGACTGATATTCTACAACCTTGACTCTTAGGTGATCATTTTTGTCCAAGTGGAGTGGGTGTAACAGTGCCAGGCCAGAATGGAACCAGGCTGCACTCACTTTGCACTAATAGGATGTCACAAGGGGAGTGGTCTTGGAGAAACACCCCATGGCCCTGCTGTTCAGTCCTCTACTAGATGGGAAGTCAGTAGCAATCCCAAGGGTGTGACACCAGTAATGGAGAAGGGGAGCATCAGGAATTCCGTACAGGCCATAAGAAGCAACACAAAGGCTCAGAGTAAGCAGAGAGTTCTGGGTGATTTTTCTTAATGAGATATGGTCAAGAAACAGGAAAAAAACATCCATTGAAATTGGCAAGCTCCAGTTTTATATTTTCCTCACATAAAGATGTGCGTTAGAGCTCCACACGGGGCTGTCGTGCTCGATGTTACAATGCAGGTGCCAACTAATGGGCATATGGAGGAAGTGCAAGTCACCCCCTGCAAAGAACGTGGGACTGATTTACCAGATGAGCTCTACTAGGTTTCTTATGGGTGTAATTACAGAGGGTTTGTCATTGGCATGAAAAAGGAGAGGGAAGGTCTCATGTCCCACCCACAGAGAGCAGAGGGAAGGTCTCATGTCACGGAACAGCAACTCCCAGGGGAAAATAAAATGCAGCAACATGTTTCGTGCTACTACTGGAAAGTACAGGAAAGAAAAAAACCAAGCAGACTCCACAGATTTGACTTGAGCTGAGCACCAACTAGGTGGTCTTCAAGGAATTTAAGTGGTTAACAATGCAGTAGTTGTAAATGAGATCCTTTAAATTAGATTCAGAAGGGAGACGCAGAAGCAAATGTCTACAGTACTGTTTGTCTTAGGATATCCTTCAAGAACGGCTGGAAAGGCAGAGATGGTGTAAATGACAGGTACAAGATTCAGACACCTTATCCTTGTAGTACAACACCTCAAGCCTGGTAGGAACTTGAGAGAAGACACAGATTACTCTAAATAGTTTTGTGTGTGTGCGCAAGCAACAGCTTAGTTTTAATTTGGTGTTTGGGGGGAGATAGATAAGAATATTTTTAAAAATTCACTAGATCTCTTTCAACATTTCCATAGTATCAGAGGGGTAGCCGTGCTTTCCTAAAAAACATTTTCATCAAAATAAGTTTATCCTGATGTTTAAATGGGACCCAGGTTTTTGTACAGGAGGTACAGTTTAAGCGAGGATAATCTTCTAGGCTCATCCATTCTACACTGGCATAATCTGAAAGCTGATTAGGAAAAATGATTTCTGAGAAATGCACAGGAGGCTGTCAGCCCTGGTGGGGAGGTGCAGCTAAAAATAAGATCCTTTGCTGCATTCTTCTACTGTGGTGCTTGTCACACCATTACTGGAGCATTTGCCTAGGGCCAGTAGCTATATTATATGGAAGGGGGAAGCCAGGGAGTCTCTATTTGTGATTACATTTTTCTCAGCATGGCATTCCGGGGGTAAGATGACAAGCTGATCATGTTGGCTGAAGGGTTGCAGATTTCAGTCTCTACAGGTGAGAAGACAAGAGTGCAACACCATTCGTTCAGTCTCTGCATTACATCACCCAATCAGCTCGCGTCACATTTGTTTTGGGGTTCCTTTCTAGCCCAATGGCTAGAGTAGATTGGAACAAGAAGGGGAGTTCTGACTGCACCCACTAAGGAGAGGCGTACTGCTTCCCAGGCCAGTTAGAAAAGCACAGCGCTGTTTCTGGAAGCAAAGCTACCTCTTCTTCCCCACTTCCTGTAACTCCTGCCTGAGCTCCCATCCTACCACCAAAGATAGCAGAGTTGTAACTCCGGCCTTTCCAGCCTTAGGCCTCTCATGGGCAGAGATTAAATGCATGTACCCAGAGAGGTCTGATCTCTTCCTTACTCCACTGGGGCCACATTACTTCCATCTCTTATTCAAACATCAAACACCCAGGCACTTCTTCAAAGTAGCTTTGCTTTCTATTCCCACCACCTACTCTATTGTATTGGAGCACTTAGGGCATGGTTAGACTGGTGCTTTGCAGCACAAAAACCCTCCTGTAGCGCTATAATTTTCATAGCAAACACACTTCAAAGGGAGATTTTGCGCAATGACTCCCTGTTTAAAGCGCAAGTATTAAACCTCCTTTTCCAGAGTGATAAGCCTTTTTGCGCTAGCCCTATAGCACAAGGGTGGGAATGTGAACACCCATTGTGCGTTAATGAGCCTCCAGCCTCCAGCATCCTGGCCCAGAATTCCCAGTAGAGCCTCTCTGGCCAGCATTTAAAACTCTCCTGGCTCCTGCTCAGGTGACCACACGTCAGACCCTGCCCTACATTCCCCAGGAAATTTGAAAAGCCTTTTCCTGTTTACTGCAGCCAGATGTGGAATGCTCAGGTAACCATTGTGCTTCTCCCATGTCTCCCCGTGCCATGCCTCCTCGCAATAAACGATCTCCAGCGTGGTCGGAGAATGAGGTCCTGGACCTCATCAGCTGTTGGGGGGAATCGGCAGTTCAGTCACAGCTGCGGTCTAGCCGCCGAAATTATGATACCTATGCCCTGATATCAGCTGCCATGAGGGACAGAGGGCGTGAACGGGACACTCTCCAGTGCCGTGCAAAAGTTAAGGAGCTTAGGATCGCATATGGCAAAGCCCGCGATGCGAACAGCCGCACTGGGGCAGCTCCTGTGTTTTTCAGGTTCTACCACTCTGTGGATGCGATCCTGGGTAGGGATGCAACGTGCTCTGCTGCGACCTTAGAGGATACTTCTTCCCAGACAGTTACTGAGACTGGGGGGGGGGGGGGGGGGGAGGGGAATGGATGCTGGAGACTCTCAGCACAGCGATTCACAGCAGGACCCAGACAGGGAGGAGGGGGATGACTCACAGATGTCACCAGTAGGGAGCCCAGGCAGTGTAATGGAACCACTGGATACATGCACCCAGGACCTGCTCTCAAGCCCGGAGTGCACCCAGAGCGAGCCACAGCAACTGGAGACTGCAGTTGCTGTGTTTTCAACACCAATTTGCACAGGTACAGCTCACTTTTCTATGGGGGAGGGAAGACAGTTTTGAGGAGGGTGGATAATAATGCATCCCTGGTTGGCTGCATAAGGAGTAGTGCATTGATGTACTCTATCACCATCAGTGAGTTCTGCAAAGGTCTCAATAAAATAGCTATTGCAGTATCACCAGTGTACGCCACTGTTGTAAGAGGGGGTGGGGCGGAAAATTGCCGCACAGTTGCAAGCCGCGAATGGGCCTTAGGCAGAAGCCACATCTCCTTAGAATCACCACCCTCTCTTGCCCCGTCTCCCCCGACACAGTGGTATGGAAAGGCAGGGAAACAGTGTTTGTCCAAGAGCCTTGGCATGGCCAGGGATCACTGGTTACTGGGTGAAATGGCTTGTTTGGACAGGGGAACTGCAAAACCAGTTCAAGGAATGCGTGGGACTCCCCAAACTGTGGCCAGCAATGGGATCTTGTGTTTTAAATCTGAAATTGTTTCTATTCCCAGCTGGGCCGTTGACAACCTCACCAGCTACATCTGTGGGTCGAAAACTGAGCAACCTGCGATCCAAGCCGAGGAAGAGCAAAGAGGAGCTTCTGAAGCAAGTTATGGAACAGGCTTCAATGGACAACCGCCGTAGGGAGGAGCGTATGACCCGTTTGGAACTTCGGAGGGAACAGAAAAGGGAGGAGAGAGAGGGCGCTCGCCAGGACCGTGCTGATAACCGCACTGACAAGCTGCTGAAAATGCTGGAGCTGCAATTACAGACTCTGCAGCAGATGGCTGCCGTTCAGGTGTATCAGACCCTTGAAGGCGCCCCCCCCCCCCAACACTTGCCCCCCATCCATTGCCCTCCTGACCCTCGGTCTCCTCCAGGCCAGTATCAGCATCTGGATGCTTACTACCACCCACAGTTCCCACCAACCCCCATCCCTTCACCGAGCACCCCACTGATCCACAACCCTTACACACTGCACCTAACCCCTACTAACAGGCAGCAGCACACTCCCCAGAATGGGTTGGATGAGAACACCAATTCGGAGGGCAGTGGAGATTAGGAGTCCAGGACACACAACACTCTGTAAAATGTCCCCTTTCAAACACCAAGGTCACACCACTTGCACCCTCGATCATATTTCACACCCCTCACTACTCAAAACCAGTTTAACACCCTCCACACACCCCCACACCTGTTTCACACCCTTCCCCCCAAAATACCAGTTTCAAAACCACTTCCTCACACACCAGAAGATGTATTGTTTTTCAACTTTTATTGCTGATTATTAGAAAGCAGTTCAATAAATGAATTCCTTTTTAATAAATTGGTTTCTGTATTCGGTGCACTCATGTCATTAATAGGTACATAATGGCGACCGCCTTCTCTGATTTACGGACTATTAGCACGCAAGCTCCCACCCTCACTCCCTCCCACCCACCCTCTGCAATTCCCCTTAGAACTCGCTTTCAGCCTCAAAATGCTCCCTCAAGGCTTCCCTGATACTTGTACCCTCACGCTGGACCTCCCTAATAGCCCTGCTCTCTGGCTGTGCATAGGTGGCCTCCAGTTGCTGAACCTCTGGAGGTCCATGCCGCAGTGAAGGCTTCGCCCTTCCGCTCACAGAGATTGTGAAGGGCACAGCACGCGGAAATAACCGCGGATACACTTGTCTCAGCCAAGTCTATCTTGCCATAAAGGCATCTCCACCTGGCTTTAAGACGCCCAAAGGCCCTTTCCACAGTCATTCGACAGCGGCTCAGCCTGTAGTTGAACCTTTCCTGGCTGCTGTCCAGGCTCCCCGTGTAGGGTTTCATGAGCCAGGGCATTAGAGCGTAAGCGGGGTCGCCAAGAATCACAATGGGCATTTCCACTTCCCCCACGGGGATCCTGTGGTCTGGGAAAAAAGTGCCTTCCTGCAGCTTCCTGAACAGGCCGCTGTTGCGGAAGATGCGTGCATCATGCACCCTTCCCGACCAGCCTGCATTAATGTCAGTGAACCACCCACGGTGATCCACAAGCGCCTGAAGAACCATGGAGAAGTACCCCTTTCGGTTAATGTACTGGTCAGCTAGGTGGTCGGGCGCCAGAATAGGTATATGGGTCCCATCGATCGCCCCTCCACAGTTAGGGAACCCCATCTGCTCGAAGCCAGTCACAATCTCACGCCAAGGGTCACGAGTTTCCGTCGCAGAAGGCGATTAATGGCCTTGCACACTTCCATCAGCACGACTCCAACGGTCGACTTCCCCACCCCAAAGTGGTTGGCCACCGATCGGTAGTTCTCTGGGGTGGCCAGCTTCCAGAGTGCTATAGCCACCCGCTTCTCCACCGGGATGGCAGCTCTCAGTCTGGTGTCCTGGCGCTGCAGGGCGGGGGCGAGTTCAGCACACAGCCCCATGAAAGTGGCTTTTCTCATGCGAAAGTTTTGCAGCCACTGCTCATCGTCCCACACTTGCAAGACGATGCGATCCCACCAGTCAGTGCTCGTTTCCCGTGCCCAGAAGCGGCGTTGCACTGTTGTGAGCATGTCAGTTACAGCAATGAGCAGGTTACTGTCCATACTCGGCTCTATTTCTAGTTCCTGTTCAGACTCATCGCTACTGCCAGTTTACATTTCAAGAATATACTCTGCCACGCAGAGAGTTGTGCTGGCAACAGTCGCCAGCATGCTCCGCCGCACTTCGCGATCCATTACAGCGCAGGGAAAACGGGCAAGGCAGCCTCGAGAAATGCAGAACCCGTTGAGAAACAGCGCCAGAGAATTGGCCGGAAAATGAAAGGATTGCTGGGGTATCAAGGAAAGCATCACAGGAGTTCTAACCGGATGCAGAATGGCTGCAAAAAACGCCCCCTTCCCCACAAGGCAGTGAGCCAGATTTATGAAGAGGTGCTCTGTGGGATACCTGCCCTATCCCGCAACTGCTACTGCCGCCAGAAGCGCGACAAATGTATCCATTATTTTGCGTTACAAGGTTTCAATTTGTACAGTCTCTAGCGCGATACCTATTGCGCTACATTGGGAAGCGCTATAAATAAACGCGCTATAATCTTCAGTCTAACCATACCCATAGTGTTTCCCTTAGAAAACTAGTCACAGCCGAGGGCCCCTCCTCCCACTGGATGCCAGACTTCAGGCACCAAGAGGATAATATACACTGGTTTATAATTGAATTTATAGCAACATTTATTAAAAAATGAAGTTTAAATAGGCCCTATGGCCTGTTATAGACAGAAACATTTAGACCGGACTGCATAGTGTAGAAGCCACAGACCGCCCTCCTGAATAAAGGGAGTAAAGAAAGAAGTACTATATCACAATCTTATGATATTCTCAAAGCCAGAGTCCACCCCAGCAAAAGATGAAACCATGGTCCAGTAGTTAATGGCACAGAACTGAGTTCTATTCCAGGTCGGAGACGTAGGACTAGTCACTTCACCTCTGGGTCGCAGATGTAAGCACATGCAGCATCAGAAGTTGGCATGGCCAATTCACAAATGCTTGTAAAGGGTTTCGAGCTCCTCAAAACTAAAGGTGCTATAGCACTGTTACTATTACTGACCAGTTCAACGCAGAATACAAGTCCCATTGAAAGTGCAGTTTCTCGCTCTGCCAAACAGTGTCACTCTTTAGCTATCTTTAGATTAACATCAGCAAGCCCTTTAGGGGTCTAGCTTCCCTGCAGAGAACCCATCAATACAAAGTTGCTACATTCAGCAACAGCATTTTCAGAGCAGCCATTCCCCCCCTCCCCGAGTATACATACAGAAGGCTAATTCTGGCAATGTGAAGCCAAGTTCAGAGAGGACACAGAACGTTAGACACAAACCCAGTATCTCACTTGGTTACTTTATTAGATTATTATTCAGAGTGGCTGCCCCACTGAAGACACTTTACAAAGTATTTCCAAAAAAACCCTTTTATTCAAAGTCACATAAAAATGACATCCCCTCCCCCCCACAACAGACAAAAATAAGTTGGTTTTATTTGCCTTAGGAAAAAAAAAAAGTTACTTCCTAAGAGGGGAAAAAAATCTGGCCCTTAAAAGGAAGAACAAGCTTCCTTTAAATGTTGCAACTGTAAAATGCACTTCACTGTTCTCCTTTTCGAGATCAGTATTGCACTTTTGTAAAGCTACAGCACACCATGCCGCAAATCGGCAGCAAATGGCATCGGAAAAAGAGTTCCCACCCCCAGGTTAAGAAAATGGCAACTAAATTACAAGTTCCCAGCCACCAAGAAGTTTCACTGATGAGCGAATGACGGTTGATTTACAAAGACCTGGCATATCCCATTAAAGATGGAAGCCCACAGAAGTTGTCCCCATCATCCGCTACTGCACAACATACAAATAAAACTCTTGCCCAAGCTCAGAGTAAGTCTATCTCACTGACTCTTCAGCATGGAGTTCTGAGAAGCATCTGTCTACAATACTGTGTTGATACCTTGACATGTTCCTCCCCTCTGTATTTCTAGCATAAAGATTTAAATGGGAAAAGTCTCTCAGATGTGGGTATTCCAGAAAGTCCTTCCAATGATCAACATTTCAGTCACACACATTAAAGATGAGGGGGCGGATTCCAAACGCAGGGACACTTGTGATTTCACACAGTTCCTCTAAATTTGCAGCAGCAAGACTGAACAAGAAATGGCCCCAGGGCTACTGTTAGACATTTCTAATACTATCAGAAGGCTCAAGTCAACCCAGATCCTTTAAAGACAACTCACCTCCTTCATTCCTATGACTCCCAGACAGGTGACATCACATACAGGAGGATACATCATGAAGGCACAGCTGATATGTAGGGAAATAAACCAGTTATACTGCAGATAGAGGCACACTAGCCATTTTGGAAAAGGTGCTGAGTAGTGAGTAAAAAAAAACAAAACAAAAAACGAGGCCCTCAGGTCTCAGAACACATGGTGCTTTGAAAGAGGGTACAACCAACTATGTAGTTCTTCGGTGTGCATTTCTCTTTCCGTTGAAGTATCAGTCGAGCCTCCACTGCGTATGGCTGGCTGCCCAGGTTAGTCTGTCGGGGCTACTGTGAGCCAAGTAATAAAACAGTAATACCTTTAATTTCATAGGGAACTCAGAACAGCCAAGAGGACACACATTTTCAGGAAACTGAAAAGATACTTTTTAAAAATTCTAAATGGATAGGAAATGTCCCCGTTTGGTACAAAGGCATTTCGAAACTTACACATTTGAGCTGCAAAGTCTTTCAACTTCCCGTGTATTTAGGATTCTACGCTAACATATGTGTCTCCTCGACCCGGTGCTACCTAGCAGAGTTAGCGAGTCTCTTGGGACGCCACCTGAGATGCCGACACAGTTGCTCTTCGGTGGAATATTTTGAAGTAAAGATCCCATAATTGGAAGATATGATCTAAGCATAAAATGACAATGTGGCACATAGACCAAAGGAACCAAAAGCTAAATTGCTACCATGTGCTGTTCTGTGATCAGTTACACAAGGGATAGGATGCTACATATCAAGGCACCCCGGCCCCTATGGCAGCTCTGTGCTTTTGTCAAAATCAGAAAGCTGCTGTATTGGAAACACAAGAATCACTTGCTACTCTGCTGACTGGAACAGTATGAGACTGGCCACAGTCCGGATACCATGGGACTTCTCAGGATTGGCAGTGCCTAGGCTTGGATAAGGGAATCTTCACTCCTACCCAGTTGCTACTGCAAAATGGATTTGTGACAATTAAACAGAGATGCAGACCATCATGGTGCCAATCTGTGTGTGCTGGGGATGGAGAGAGAATTTGATGCACAGCATCATGGGGACATGGGTGAAAAGAGGTAGACAGAACTTGAGGTACAACTGCCCCTCTAGTTTTGTATGACCCCAATCCCTGGCAGGAAGCCAGGAAAACGTGAGATAAAGTCATGACAAGTCTTTGCTTAAGGAGCTTAGGTACCACTTGTGGAAGAAGTTACTCTACAGCTACAAGCCAGCTGGAGCATCTTCCCCTATCACCAATTTAATCCAGACTGCCGGGTCTTTCCCAATTTTAATCCTTTGAAACCCATCTTTGCAGCGAGTAATTTGTGTTGCAGAGGTCTGGCTGGCTCATCGACATGCTCCAAAAATGCACAGCACTTTCCGAACTCCAGCTTGTGCACAGCTCTGAGGGCTGATAAAAAAAGTCTTTTCTGGAAGCAGTAACCCCTCATACAGAGGGGACATGATCATTACTGACACCTCAGTGTGTTAAACTGCACGGACCACTCCCCGCTCCTCCTTCCAACCGTAACCTCTCTTAGGAAGCAAGAGTTTTAGGCTGGCTTAGCAGCTTAGCTGTGATGCTTCATACTGCCCTGTGGGACAGCCAGCTTCGATTCTTAGACACCAGACCCCACACAATCCTGCAGGATCAGCGAGTGCCACAGAATGACTAGGAATCTGAGGGGAAACTGTGCCGTTTAACAGCAACTCCCAGGGCAAACAAAGGAGAAGCAGAGACATTTCAGCGGGGAAGCCCAGCTAGTCCCCCAAGGTTTAAACTGGGAGGAAAAGCTGCTGAACCACTTTGGAGCAACCAGGGGAGATGGAGACCACAGTAAAACGCGGGTAACTCTGCTTTGCGTTTCGTAAGAAAACCATCTGAACCCTCGTAGGCCTCACGGATCCAGGAGGCCACGGTAGCATCACACCATGCTAATGCCGACAAACTGCACCCAGCCACTGCCCTGCCAACAATGAGGGGAAGGAGGTAGCCACGCAGAATCGGGATGTTTAAATAACCACTTTGAACAGTGGGTTTGAGAGCCCCTAACACCTCATGTCCATAGGATGGGACACAGCATGGGCACCAGGCTCATCCAAAGAGTTCAGCAGACAGCACGAGTAGGATCATGGGCAGAGCCCTGCCAGCTCTCCTGGCCGGGGGTGTCATGCAGCTCTTCTGGCAGAGTGAGCCAGCCCCAGGAAACGCCACCTCTGCTCAGAATCAAGCTGATCTCCTGCAGCATCAGGCAGAAGTAGCAGGAGGCCATCTTTCTCTCAGGCCCTGCCCTGAGGGAGGCTGGTGTGTCAGTGAGAAGATCCCAGCAGTGCGGAGTTGCTTGTCCACCAAGGTAGAGAGAGTGCCAGCTGGCTTGCCGGCCCACCCGGATCCAGGCGTTATGAGCACTCTGCCGAGCTGAAGGGAAGGAACTTGACAGGTTTGTTTGGGGACGCTGGGGTTTGACCATCTGCCTCCTCGCTCAGTTTGAAGAACATCTCCTGCTCCCGCTTCTTCTGGTTCAGCTCGTCCTCCAGAGCCTGAATGCAGAAAAGAACAAACAAGAGAGTTGTTCTTGTGGTCATGCTGGCACTGTATGGACACAGCCCCTGCCCGCCAACCAGGCTCCAGCAGCCTGCAGGCAGGGAATGTTACCTTCTTCCGTGGTCTCAGCATGTCCCGCCAGTCCTTCAGGTGCTGGTTGTGGTTTTCATCCAGGGCCTTCAGCTTCTGGGTCTCATGTTCCACCAAGAGGTGACACTTCTCGTTCTAAATAAAACAGCCAGAGGAAGGTATAAAGAGTGTGTGGGTTGACTGTATCAAGGAGGCATAGAACCATCCCCTCCCTACATCCCCTCCCAGAGGAAATGAAGCCCCCACTCCACCCAGGCTTATCCTATGGTTTGACACCACTTCTGCTGAACCTGATGCAGATCAGAGCTCTGAACCACAATCCCATGTTTAAGGGGACTCTCTAATAGGAACAGATGGGAGATTGTACCTTTAGTCAGACTTAACTGTCTGTTCCCACAACCATATTTCTCACAGCAGCCAAGACCCCTTCTTCGTACGGGCAACGCTGGCAGAACGATGCTCTCCCCCGCCCTCAGCCTATACGTCTGACTGCATACCGTGTTTCCCCGAAAATAAGACAGTGTCTTATATTAATTTTTGCTCCCAAAATTACATTACATTATATTACAGCGAGAGGCAAAACTGGAAGTACGTCTTATTTTCGGGGGATGTCTTACTTTCGGGGAAACAGGGTACATGCAGCTTTGCCCTCAGTGGGACGTTACCTGCAGCTGCTGCAGTTCGTTGGCGTTGCTCTCACACTGGGCACTCATTTCCTTCATCTGGACCTCGTGTTTCTGCTGCTGCTGCAGCCGCTCTGCCTTTTGCCGCTTTTCTTCCTGCTGAGCAAACTGGAACAGAAAGCAGGCCCCAAGGCCCTCAGTCACCCGAGTGCAGAGGCTGCCTAAGAAGTTAATGAACTGACACCATCAAAGGAATAAAGAGCCGAGACTGGGGAGACCTAAATGCTCAGTTTCACTATTACATCCATATACAACCCGGCCAAAACAACCTGGCCAAAACTCAGCCCCAACTCCACAGAGTCAGGCGAGAGCCAGCGATCAAAACATGCTCTTTTAATTGATCAACTTTAAAATGAGGCTCCACCTCTAGCCTGGAAAATAAACATATTATGGACCTAAATATAGTGGTTGCTGGCACTCCGTTAAGCTACCCCAGAACATCCCTGATCCCTGTGGACGTATAGTACCCACACGCAGGTATTTTCATGGGAACGAGAGCTCGTCCTGGAAGTGATCCACTTCACAGTTAAGCTGCTGGGCCTGTTATGCTGTTATTCTACTGAAAATCCACCGAGCATTTGGACGAGCTGGGGGCATTCAGCAGCAACCCCAGATCCGAGGAGCAGTTTTCACCTCAGGCTCCTCACACTAACGAATGTGGTCAATTAATTTTTAACAGGAGATGAGAAATAATTTCCCTTACCCCTTATAATGGGACCTGCAGTGGTATGGCTGGGTTCTGGGGGCTTAGGAGCACGCATCCCACTGACTTGTTCTAAGTCATTTAGGTGCCGCCTTTGGAAATCCCTCCCACAGGGCAAATCAATGCTACCCCTTTGTTTCCCAGGCTGGGCTACTGTTGAAAGATGGCTGGCGTGTCCCTCCAGCACTGCTATGTTGCCTGCAAAGCAGTGCAGTGCTCTGCCCCTAGGCCATGGGGACAGTCTCCATAGCCCATGGTGTTCTGCAGCATTACCACATGGCTCAGTGACCTGTTTTATCTTCTCCCTCTGTTCTGACATGCTCCCACTGGAGTTTATGTGGAGGCTCTTCTTGTACATGGCCATGCGGGTCTTTCCTTCGCTCCTCTGGATTTTGGGGAGACGAGCTTTCTCCTGCTGCTGCCGAATCCTCAGTTGCTCCATCATTCGCTGGTTATACCGTTGCATTTGCTCCCGCTCCTGGAACAGCAAAGCCGAAAGAGAAAGAAAGCGAGGTCAGCGAAGAGAAAAGGCAAGTCAGGCCGACAGAGAGCAGGAGGGTGGTTACTGTGCTGGGGAAAGGAGGAGAACATCCCAGCATCCCAGTGACTAGAACAAAAGCTCCTTCCTACGGCTATAGGAAAACAATGTCAGGGGGGCTGTCAAAAAAAGGCCACAAGAAAAGCAGGGGATGGAGGTTAAGATGAAGAAAAATGGCAGCCCACAATAGGGACTCAGACCTGTCTGAGCTTCCATGTGCTCCCTTCTGAATCTGTAACATGACCCTGGTGGGCAAGGATTCCCCATGCTCCAGGTGGAAATGGGGCCACTCCCCTCACAAAGGGAGAAATGAAGACACAGCTGATCATGGGCAAGATGCAAAGAGCCAGAATCTGAGAAGATGGCTCTTCAGGTCATTTGTAACAAGGCAACATTCCAGGTGCAGAAACACAGGGGCAGTGCCAGCCTTGTCCCTCAAGGGTCGTCGTTGGGCACTTCTCCACAGAACAGCGAGGATCTTCGTTTGCCAATCCATCTTACTGAAGGATTTCAAGTGAGTCAGGTTAACCGCCAAGCCCTGCTGCTTTCATGCAACTATTTTATACTTTCAATTCCTCTGCCATCCTGTAAACTAGCAACACCTCAGAGACTTTCTGGAAATAGCGCATGGTCTCTAAGCACTGCCTCTCTCCTTCAGGCAACACTCACACAGCACAGGGAAGGGATCTTAGCAACAAAACAGGCTGATAGTCACTCCTTGTCCTGCTACACACCCACCCACCTGCAACAACCACCATCCCTCTTTCCCCATTCCCTTCACAGTCAGGAGCACGCAGTTCAAAGAGGGGGAACGACAACTTCTTGTGGACCCACCAGGGGCAGGGTCCAAGCAATGGCTCACTGTCTTTCTGAGCGGCAGAAGGGGTCCTCTCTTACCTTGTCATGCTTTCGGACCAGCTCATGTCTCTGGAGGAAATACTGATCCTTCAATTGCTGCTTGATAAGCTGGTGTTTCTCCTGTAGGTGGTGTTCTTCTAGCTCCCAGATGGAGGCTTCTCGGTCTAAGGAAGAGGAGAGACATTAACACACCCTTCTCCTGAGCTCCAATGACCCCATTACTCAGGAGCAGTAAAGCAGATGAAGGGGCAATCACACACCTTCTCCTGTTTTCCAAGAGGCCCTGGTTGGAAGCCATGTGGTTTGAATTGTCTCTTGTAATTATGAGGCCTAATTGGTTTGTATTTGTAAAGTGCTTTGGAGATTAAACCGCTAAGTATTATTATTATTAAACATTCAGGCAGGATCTGGCAAGGCTGTTTATTGCTAAATCCTTCTCCTGCCAGCTTGCAGCTATGTCAGCATCTGTTGTGTCGGAAGAGCCAGCCTCGGATAAACCCATCACTACAGCATGTGTTTTCTCCCTCCCCACCCCATCCCACTCACCTCTCATGAGCTGCTGCTTTTTGTTCAGGCACTCACGCTCCTTGTCGCAGATCTCCTTCCTGTTCTGCACCGTGATACTATTCATGGCCAGCTCCAGATCCTCTTTCTGCTTGGCTACAAACTCTTGTTCCTGGAGGGGGGGGGGGGGGGGAGACGCCAGTAAAATGAGCAGGCTTCCAGCTGTAACTTTATGTGCACCTCCGGTATTTTAAACCCTGTGGCACTTGGAGGTAGGAAGCCCAGTCACCATGTGCCCCTCTCCTGCGTCCCCTCTGCTCTTTGGTGTGGGGCTAATCCTTTCTTGGGCTTACCAAGACTTGCTTCTTCTGTGCGAATTCCTCGGTCTTCACCTTCATGCTCTCCTTGCGCACATACCGGGGAAGCTTCTCAACCTCGGTCTTGACCTTTGAGAGAGAAGAGGAGATTTCTCAGCGGGTAACTGAGGCTGAAGCTCTACCTCAGGAGCTGGGCCACAGGAACAAGCCTAGGGCATAAGAGAAAAGCAGAAGCCTCCCACTGAAGACCGGTACTGTTGCCTCTCACCTCCCTGCCCTCAACATATCCCCTGGGTAAGGACGCCATGATCCACTCCTGGAAGGAAAGCTCTCCATAAAAGCCAGTTTTTCCCCCATCCCCTTCCCATTTTTACCTCCTTCTTCTTCTGCTTAAGCTGCTCCTGGAATTTGTTGTAGTCTCGTTCCTGCTCAGCACGGATGCGCTTTGCCTCTTCCCGCCGGCGTAACGAGTGATCTTGTTCCATCTTCTCGATCTGCTGCTTCTGTTGACGTTCCAGGTTCTCCAGCTCAGTGTCGTAAAATTTCTTTTTTGCCTGTATGCAGTGGGGAGGAAGAGAATGAGGTTCAGACTAAACCCTCTCTGGTTTCTCAAATTAAAAATAGTTTGAGCACTGAAGGAGTTGAGCCTCTCTTAACGAGTGTACACAATAAATTTATGAAAACAGGATACTAATTGCATTGGGCAGAGCCAGATCTGGGGTGGGAAGGCACTGTGCCAATGTCTCACCCCCAGTTCTGCCAATGCACCTCAGTCATGAGCAGCAGAACTCCCCTTATTCCATCTCTGGGCTCGAACAGCTCAGCAGGTGAACTTCATTCCTGACGTGCAATATCTTTCTGGCAGTGACAGTCCTGGGAAGAGACTTGTGCTGGGAGAAGCCCAAATGTAAGACTTCTTGCTCAACATCCCTGGGTACGCAAAGCACTGAAGGACCCTGCCTTCTGCGAAGTTTCACTCTGTCAATACTGACGTATCTATCTTCTCTCTACTCTTGAGTTGCACCAACATTTTACCAGCCTCATTATACCAGCCCTTGTGGGATGTGGTCTGATTGCTAAGTGCCTCAGGAGAACTGTAGCGGGAGCACATCACTGTTCCTCAATATAATATAATAATATAATATAAATGGAGATATACCAATCTCCTAGAACTGGAAAGACCTTGAAGGTCATCGAGTCCAGTCCCCTGCCTACACTAGCAGGATTGAGTACTGTCCCCTGACAGATTTTTTGCCCCAGATCCCTAAATGGCCCCCTCAAGGATTGAACTCACAACCCTGGGTTTAGCAGGCCAATGCTCAAACCACTGAGCTATCCCTCCCCCCCTGTGCGTTACACCACAATGCGTTACACCACAGTGTTGGCAAAAATCTTAGCGAGCAGGTGCTTCTGTTTAAGGAGTGATTCAGCTGGACACCATGTCAAACAGGTCAAGAGACTCTAAAGATTTAGGGAAAACATGTAAAATGTCTAGAGTCCCTCTTGGTCTCCCAGCAGAACTGGGAGTTACTGAGAGGACACAGGATACACTTACCTGCTGGGTCTTGAAAGGTTTTTAAAAAACACCCAACTTGGCTATAAAAACATCCATTTACTTCAACACCTGCTGACTCCTCTCCCTCGACCAGGCTCAGCTGGGTGCACAGCCTGTAAATTACTACAGCACAATTCACCTGCATTCAGGTAATAGTACCCAAAGCCTCACCTGTGGGCTCAGCTTGGACACCACCAGAATATGGGGACAAGAGCTGGCCCAGCACCTCCCCTTTGCTATTGGCTAGGGTGGGTATACAGGAAGTTCTGGCCCACAGCGATGGGTTCTGGCAAACCACTGTAGGCTGCTGACTCCCATAGGGTTTCCTTGATTTTTGTGCCCTCTCTGAGTGATGCATTCCAGCAGCACAGTGAATCCAGCCAGCATCACTTTAAGAGTGAGCGAGGGTTTAGGATTAGTTTTTCATGGCTTGTGTAGGCTGCTCAGCAGGAGTTAGAGCACATGGCATCTCTCACTCTATATCTGCAGGACAGTAGCAAAGACGACATCAACCCAGCCAGGACATGTAGGTTCCCTTTCCCCTTCCCCCATACCGTCATTTCTTGTTCAAAGCGCCTCAGCATTTGTTCCAGCTGCAGGTGGTGTTTGTTGTTCAGCTGGGTCTGGTTCCGGTGTTCCTCTTTCTGAAGCAGGCGCAGCTCCCGCAGCTCCTGCCGCCTAAAAGGGTTAAAAAAAACAAACCAACCATGAATAAAATTCCTGGCTGGGTGCCTTCCCCATGCGCAGAGTTTGTAAGTGAAACAACACGGGAGCAGGAATAACATTTTCAATGAATATTCAACCACAGTGCAAATCAGCCAACCACACAGGCACCCCGTAATGACTGAACTGTGGGAGCAAGGTAAATGCAGACTCATTGATTTGCATCCAGGCTCCGTGGCACCAGTTCTCAGTCTGTAGGAAGGCAGGATGTTAGCGATATTAACAAGGGCAAGACGGTCAAATCTTTCAGGCAAGATCTATTCGCCAGCATTGCCTAATTGCCTGGGGCGTTAAAACTTGTGTAGAGAAACCCCTTGACAATATACTTGTAGGAAAGAAGCCTCTCCTACCCAGCAGGGTAAAACAGGTCTAGTACATCCCATCCAGTCTAACTTGATAGTAGTCTTTGCAATACAATTCAGCCTTAGTTAGGGCTGCCCTGCCCATCCTGCAAGTTTGGGAGTGAGGGAGGGTGGGATGGTGGGAAGGGCAATTTTCCCATGTGAACCAAGGAGATGTTACACCTCAGATCTCATCTAGTCATTTGCGTTGCACTGAAGCATCTATTAGGGAGTCCTGGCATGGTCTGAGTGTCACATCCATGCCCATTTGCCAGGTTTGCAGGCTGGCTCAGCTGGAAATTGCGGATGTCCTGGGGCGGGTGAGGCTGGCGGAGGAGGAGAGAAGGAGAGTCACGTTTTTTAAATGAAATTCCCAGTGTGACCTTTGCTACAGTGCATTAGTGTTATGCTCTTCAGCACACCACACACAGTCTGGGAATCCTGCTGGGAAAACCACTTTAGAGCAATTTCCCTTATCAAAACACACTCACCCCATTAAATCAATTGGCCCAACAAGATCGGCTCCTCTCCACTCCAGCCTTAAAAATCAATATCTTGGCACGTTCCAACAAGCCGCAGGGAAACAACCCAGATACGAAACTTGCAAGTGGGAAAAGCTATGCAAAGAAAATGCACTAAACCTGCTGGGCAAACCCTGCGAAATGGCCCCTTTCCCTGAGTGCACGTTTGAGCAGTGATGTGGGAGTTTTCAACCCCTTCTCTGTCCCACTTATCCTCCCCCCACACTCAGTAGCGTAGGTAGAGCAGGCCAGTTATGAAAACAGAGGCCCAATTTTCAGTTACTCCTTCCCTGTACTCGGGCAGGAAGAAGAGTGCAAGGGTGGCTTTAAGCCATCTTTGCATTCCCTGTATTTTAGGGACCTGCCTGGCCCTCCGTGCAAGTTGAAGCAGCCTCAGGACTGCTCCAACTTAGAGTAAGTTTCCCATGGCATTTGGGAAACAGACTAGCTGAAGAGTAATACACTTTATGGGAGCAGGGCTCATCATCCAGTAAGGGATCTCCTCAGGGGGCCCTCCAGAACAGTGCTGAGGGTCCTTGTTGTAACAAAGAATCATGCCCTGGATTTTTATAATCCTTTTATCTTACTGTCATCACTAATCATAATGAAGCCAGAAGCAGCCCTCTCTCCCCCCCACTAGAATCCTAGCGGCTTGAAGGCTACAAAAATGTAATGGAATCAAAGCTTTCAAGGGGGTGAACATGCCGAATACGAAGTGATTCTCAACGTTTTACAATTCCATTAAGTTCTTCCGTTGTTGAAAGTCTATCCGAGCAAACACAAAAGCCAAGGAACAAAAGCACCTTGAGAAGTTTTAGGAGTTTATTTTAGCTGAGTTGCTGTGTCCCACTGCTGGCTCTGGAAATGGAAGGAAGTATAGCCACACAACAGACTTAGCCTAGACAGACGCAGTGCAAGTTTTCATCCCAGAGTGTCATTGGTAAGCCGCAGCAGTAAATGTGTGGCCCATAAATGAGAGAGTAGCTCAGTGTCAGTGTCCAGTCCTTAGACTCTCTACTGGGACAGCCAATAAGGGTGACAGCGAGGTGGTTTGTACGTTGTGGATGGCTGCCCATGGTGAGCTGGCCTGTTCTCCACATGGTAGCGAAATGTAAATGGGAATTGAGGTCACTACTGGGTATGTGCTCGGTTGAGAGGCTCTGTGCCCCATCGCTAGTCCTGGGAGCCAGCCAAGCCAACCCTCCCAAATTCCCAGGGACCAACTTCCAACTTGCCTGAGGAATCTCATCTCTTCATCTTTCTTCTCATCCTCGCTGATGATCTTGGAGGTCGTGACACTCACTTCCACTCCATCCACCACAAACTTCCGGGTCCGTTTCAGTGTCTTGTTGTGTATCCTGGAATCCTAACATGCAGTAGGAGAGAAGGGAAAAAACCCAAGAGCGGTCATGAAATGAAATTCTAGGTTACTGTTTAATGCACACTATAAGCTGAAGCTGTGTCCGTGGCCTGTAGGACAGCCAAGCACTGTGGCCAGAGATCTCAAAATAATTCCATTAGCATTTTTAATAAAAGAAACATCAGCCTCCCAATAGAATAAAAAGAGACCTCATTCAAAACTAAGCATACAAATTTGCCTCATTGATCCTGCAAATCCACACTGTGCTCTCATTTATTGTTAAAATGAAATATCGGGATCATATTAGGACAGTCAGCATCCTCAGTACAAAAGTATGAAAAGGAAAACAAAGCAATCCAACAACTGTAGAACTCTCTCCTCCATACCTAGCCATATAGATGGCTAACATCAGGGTCCCTCTTGTTCAGATTGTGAGACTAAGGCGTAAACTTTTAGCAGTGAGCGTAATCAACCACTGGAACAATTTACCAAGGGTCGTGATGGATTCTCCACCACTCCGAATTTTTTAATCAAGATGGGATGGTTTTCTGGAAGATCTGCTCTAGGAATTATTTTTGGGACGTTCTCTGGGCTGTGTTATACAGGAGGTCAGACTAGATGATCACAGTGGTCCTCCGAATCTATGGATGTAGGAATCCACAGACACGACATCTGTCACCTTTCCCTTTGTAAGCAGGTGACAGCTCATTGAAGATGCCAGAGGTATGTCTACACTGCAATTAGACACCCGGGGCCAACTCTGGATTGGGCTGCAGGGCTGTTTAATTGCAGCATAGACGGTTCCACTCAGGCTGCAGCCCGGGCTCTGGGACCTTCCCACCTTACAGGGTCCTAGTGCCCAGGCCCGGATGTCTGCACTGCAATTAAACAACCCTTTAGCCTGAGCCTATTGCTACCGGCAAGCTGCGGGTTTTTAGCCACAGTATAGACATGCCACTAGCCACTGCAGCTCCCACTAATCGCAGCAGGAGCTGCCAACGCTCAGCACCTTCAAAAGTCTGCTAGGGATTTATACGTTGCTAATCACCAGCACCTCTGAGCCTTTTCGCTCTCTCGGTCAGTGGTGCGGTAGGCGGCAGTTGCCATCTGTTCTTACAGAGGATCGGACACAGTTAGGCTGGAGGATACGGCCCAGGGACTGAATGTCTTTGTCATGAAAGTGGGAAGGACAAGACATCAGCCATGTGGCATTTTGGAAGGTGGCCATAGGGGTGCAAGAAAGAGGGGAAGGCTAGAGAGAGAGTCAATTCTTTTAACTTCCACAGCATAATGACTACACTAGGGGGGGGGGGGAAGGTTACAAGAGCTTCTAGTGAGCCTGAGAAGCCCAGAATTTACTGGACCCACGAAGAGCTTGTTGCTCAATTCAGCTATGAAGGGAACAGTTAAAGAACTTGTTTATAGGAGGGAAATGCGCCAGTATAACTTAAATCTGTTTGCAAACCAATACATGGGTGCAAAATGCTGTGTGGACATTCTTGTCCAAGACTAGCTTCATTTGGTTTAAGTCAGTAAGCACAGCATTCAGACTCCTGCTGTAAGAATTATTAATTTCCTTAAGGACATTTCTATGGTGCTCAGCAATATAGTACCTGAGTGCTTTCCAAAGATTAGCGAGTTTATTTTCACAATACTCCAGAGAGGGGCAATGTGGTCTAGAGGCTAGAACACTGAACTTGGACTCAAGACCTGGGTTCTAGTGTGGACTCTGCCACTGGCTTGCTGGATAACCTTGAGCAAGTCACTTTACTTCTCTGTGCTTCAATTTTCCCACCTGTAAAATGGGAATAATGATACTGACCTACTGCGTAAAGCTCTCAGATCTCCTGATGAAAAGTGCCCTACAAGTACCCAATATCGTCATCATTCCATTCTACAGATAGAGAACGGAGACAGAAATTAAGGTCAAGTGTCCGCTAATTTTAGGTGCCCATCATGAGAAGCTTGGGCCTAATTTTTCAGTGTAAGTAACATTATGTAGCTCTTCATAAGTTCAGAGCACAGCTCCCATTGACTTCATTTGCCAGGTCTCTGGCCTAGCTTGTCAGAGGCTAAACAGTTCTTTGCACTCAGATCTTCAGGCAGTCTTGGCTTTTACGGAGACCAGTGAGGACAATGGCAAAGCTCAGCATGAAGTGGAAGTGTCAGTGTTGCTTTGATCGCGGAGGCAAAATAAATGAAGTTTTCGTTTGCAGGTGAGTGTGCCCGGCCCTCAGAGGAACATGCTGGGCACTCAGAAAATGAGGAACACACAGTTAGTGACACTTGTGAAAAGTTCAGTTTAACTGACTTGCACAATATTATCTAGAAACTGTGTAGTAGGGGCAGAATCCAAGTCTGCAGATATTTACTGACAGCAGAGGAACGGTGAGACACAGGAATCTCAGGTTCTGAAGGGGAGCATACCCTGCAGTGGTCACAGACCTTTCTGTCCCCATTTTCTCCAGAACATGTCCTCATCCCAGTCTCCCCTCCACAATCTCCAGGCTCCTTGTCCTAGTCTCCTTGCCCAGTCAGTCCCAGCCCCACCTTCCTGGTCCCTAATCTCTTCATCAGAAACAACTCAACCATTCTTGCGGATGTTTCCAAAAAGATTCAACCCAAGGCAGACAGCCAGCATGGAAAATTTCAGCCAAAATGGTTTATGTTTGGCAAGGAGTTACAAGCACCTAAAACCAAGGTCTTGTAGTGGAAAGTGTTGGGTGGCCTTGACTCTAGGCTTCTTTACAGCTCAGATGATAATAAGGGCATCCACACACAGTCAATTGCACAGCTTTAGTGATACTGGTTTAAAGTCACACCCTACATTATTACAGTGCAACTTTCCACATAGACAAGCCCTTTGTCCTGTAGGATTCAGTGCAATGCACACAGGGCTCCATCTAGCAACAGCATGTGTCAGTGCTGAGATTCCATCCGGAGGACGACAAGCAGGCAGTGAAGACCCTCCCCATGTCCCTCAGCTGCCCCCGGCATCTGTTTGGTATATGAAATAAACAGACAAGCACAGCCACTTCCCCTGAATGTAAATAGGAGCCCCCTGGAAATCCCAAAGCATGCCAGAAACATCATCTGCAGAGCACGGGCTAACGGATCCCCTCCCCATTGCCCAGCTGGAAGGAAGGGAATTCAGCACTCAGTCTGTAACTGTGAGTGGAGGCTCAGCACTCAGAGGAAGTTTGTGCCTGAGCTTTGCTTTCAACATGAAAACTATGAAAAGAGCCATTAAAAGCCACACTTGCAAATGGTTGCATATGAGTGAAGCAGCCAGATGTCAGGACATGACAGATTAAGATGGCCAGTGCAACCTTAACACTGACCCTTCTGTGTCTACATGGAAGTCCACTGTACAATCAAACACCATTCCCTCCCCAGACCCTGCAACCATCCTAGGCTAGAATGTAAACTCCAGTTGCTGATCAGCCCCAGGCTCTGGCCGTTGGTGTTTAAGCATTCAGATTATTTTCCATTTCCTATTTATGGCAGAAGCTTCTTCCTAGACAACCTCCACCAATTAGGTCATCTGGCAACCGTTACTGAAACATCCTGCCCCCTCCAAACAAGACATTCAGGTGACCAGGCAGGACAGTGTTGTAGGAAACATTCTACACAAGTTTGTAGCAAAATGGCCTTGCCCAGTACATTTTAGAAACCAGTGGGGAATTCTGCTGATACAAGCAAGCAATGGTCTAGGAGATCCGACCAAAGGGCTGGGAACTAGGAACGCTGGAGCCCTAACTTTGGCTCAGACACGGATATGCCTCTCTGGAGTTGGGCAAGTCACTTCACATTAAGTATACGAGGAGTGGGATTTTACAGTGATGCCTCCCCACTTCATGGGAGTATGGCAAGAATTACTGTCCACACAGTGCTTTGAATGGGTCAGAGTCTGCATCATGTATAGCTAGAGGGGCGGGGGCGGGGGGGTGGGGGTGGGGTGGGAGGAAAGCAGCACAAGACTTTAGATTAGATTCATTTACTAAACTGGTGCCAGAATCGAAATGTGGGACATGAAAGACAGAAATCAACCAACCAACTGTTCTGTGGACCTTTCAGACAGTGTTGCAGATTCCCAGCAAGTATAGTACGGGATCCAAAGCTCTCCACTAGAGCTAGACACCCTCAATTTTATTCTGAGGGTGCTATCGGTACAGTTAGAGTCGCATCTAGCTAAAAAGCAACAGCATCTCTATTCACATATTGCTCCCTACAACCCTCCCCCAGTCAGGGAGAACGATTAACACATGTGATGCGTTCTTGGCTGGCCTCTGGAAGTGGATCATTTATCACAGGGAGACTGAAGAGAAGGGATGAGACTGCGATACACAAGAGCCCCCACTAGCAGAACTGTGCACTCCCAGGGGGAAGTGCCAATTATTCCTCTCCCAGCAGGAGAGTAGAGCTGGAGGAGGAATGTTGTTAGGAACGCTATTTGAGCGTGTTTCTACACCTGGAAACCATCATTCGCACTGACAACTGGACAAAGGTCTTGTGCAATACACATATCTGTGGCTCTCCAAATCAAGCTGCACCTTGTTTATCCTTCCAGGACTCCGCAAATAAAGCCACTTCATTTAATTTTGCCTCCGCGATCAAAGCAACACCGACCCTTTATGCTGAGCTTTGCCATTGTCCTCACTGGTCTCCCTAAAAGCCAAGACTGCCTGAAGATCTGAGTGCAAAGAACTGTTTAACCTCTGACAAGCTAGGCCAGAGACATGGCACATCTGAGAAATCACAAGTGATCTCCACCCAAAGCTTACACCAAATTAAGTTGTCTTTTTATCAGTCTTTAGGGGAGAGAAATAGGCTAATGAGCACTGTACACAGGGGCAATTTAGTCATTTTGTTTTTCAGGCTGGGACTTGTTCACAGACTCTGCTAAGGCCCTGCAAGGCAGAAGGCTGGAGCAGTTCTGTCAGCTTCAGGTTTCCTGCTGATTTACCAAAGACTATAATTAGTTGCAGAATTTAAAACCTTAACTAGATTTCCCTGGCTTGGAATCAAGGAAAAGAGCATGCAATGTACAGTAGCAACACTGAGAAAGTACATGTTTAAAGGGAGTAGCGGTCAGAGTAATTCACCATACCACAGATTAACAATCATTACACACATTACAGTCTCTGCTTCCAGGTACATTATCTGCCCTTAAACAAAGCTATTCCACAGCCTATGGGGTGGGTACCCATTTCAAGATTTATTGCTGAAAGCTTTGGATGAAGACTGGAATTATTTTGTGGCTTGGTGTTTATTACAGTGTCACTTGCCTGGAAACTGAAACCTGGGCGCTTTGATGCGTTTATGTGATTGCCTCTGCTGGGATGAGAATTTGCTGACCCTTACTGCAGCGTTCAGCAATGAAACAAAGCAAAACCAAATCCCTGCACTATTCATCTTTATCTTCCCCACCCATCACCAGGGTATCTGGACCCTCCATTAACATCAAACACTAGGGACAACTCCCTTTTTCTTCCATGGCGAAAGATCATTACTGTCCGGGGGGGGGGGGGGACCCCCAAAAAACCAGGTGCATCAGGAAAGGGAGCTGTCTGGAAGGAGTCAGGGAAGTCTAACAGGGTCTGAATATTGAGTTCCAGATTAAAACCAACTTTTAATCTTTGATTAACGCCCCCTACCTTACCTTCAGGGACAGCGATCCACTCTCCCTGCTAAGGGACAGAGAGATGGTGAGGTCCATGCTTTCTGAAGCAGAAGTGCTGCCCGAATCTGAATCCCTCTTGGACCTACTGCTGGCAAACTGAATAGGAGAATCCAAATTCCCATTGGCAAGTTTTTCCCCAGCAGCATTTTCCAGGTGGCTGTTCTCTGGCCAGTTCCCAATGCTCTTGCGCTCTTCGTTCACTGGCTCCAGGTTCTTGCTTTGGCGGCTTCTCTCCTCCACTGGATTAACCTTGTCATCCACCAGTCCTGACTGGGGGTTGGTGACTGGCTCTTCCTGGGTGCTGGGGACAGTTTTGCCATACTCCGTCCCGGACGACTCGGAGCTGCTGGTGGTTTTCACGGAGTTCTCGCTGCCAATCCCTTCGTCAGAGAGCCTGTTTCTCTGCCTGCCTACAGTCTTCTTGGCCGGCTCCATGGACAATTTGGGTCCATTCATCTCCAGTGGGGAGGGGGATTCTGGAGGTTTCTCTCCCTCAAAACTCAGCTGACTCACCTCGGATGGACCCCTCTTGTGAGTACCAGAGGTCTGAAAGGACAGGGAAAAGATGGGACAGAGCTGAGGCACACACAGCATCAGAGTGAAACTCAGATCACACGAGTGAGGAGACCCAACTGAGCACCCCAGTGACACAAGACTGCGAGTGCTTCCTAGTGAAAGAGGCACATCACCACTCTCTAACGCACTGCACTGGTATTTCCTCCTGCCAACCCCCACCTCTTTCTATTAACCAAGAGATGGAAGGACTCAGATAGCCATTAGCTGCATGGGGCTTAGGAAGAAAGGTCTCCCCTGGGTCATATTGTTGCATTATTGTTCCCCATGGGAGGTTTTAAACCCTTTACCCTGGAGGCACGTGGTACTGGCCACTGTCAAAGTCTGATAAAACTAGACTGATCACTGGCCTTATGCAATATGTTCATTCCTCTCTTACACTCTCCTCCTCAGAGCCAGGATTCTGGGGGTGGGCCTGGACCCTGGGATGCGGCAAGGCTCACACATCAGATTAGTGGCATGCACAGGTTTGGTTTACACCAGACTCGTTAGTTTGGGGATGAGGACCAGAAGTTTGGGAAAACTCCCTTGTCCTGGATCTAGTGGTTGTGTCTCTCTGCCACTTCGCTGAATTTTCTGTCACTATTTCTACCTTGGTCTGTCCAGCCCCACGCTGCCCCAGCCTCCCTAGTCCATGCCCTGTTCTCCATCTTCCTGGAACGCACTGCACCACCTCAGACGCACTTATTAATACTTACATTGACCAGGCAGAGAAGGGGCAGGAGGGCATGGCACTCACCTTTCTTCTTAAGCCTGGAGGTGAAGTCATGACCCTCCCCCCCCCCCCCAAAAAAAAAAAAAAAAACAAACCAACCAACCATCCTGTGGAAGTATGAGGGGAGTACACAGACAGCTCCCGGCCTACAATACTTCCGGCTAAGTCACCACACTGGCCTGGTTATTTTAGCCTTTATTCTGAGCTAAACTGCCATTTCCCCGCTGTTCTGCGCTCCTCGGGGTGACCCATCTCAAGGAACCCCTAGCAGCACATCATGAGCCGGAACCTAGTGCTGCCAGGAAGATGTTAACACAGTCAGCGGTGCCCTGATCCCAGAGCAACTGGCTGTTTCTTCAGCTACCACTGCCAAGAGCACTGCATAACTGGAGAGGGGAACGCCTTCCCTGCCCTTGGAGCCAGCTAGCCAGTCCGCACTAGTGCTGCCGTCCTGCTGAAAGCCCGGCATTACCAGCAGCAGCAATTGTGGGTTCCTTCTCTGAAGGGAAAACTTGGCGTCCCTTCAGCTGGATTATTTTCCAGGACCCTGGGCAGGCATGGAACTGTGGTCACCACCCCTGACTTCCTGTCCTTCCTGAATGGACTTAACAAGGCAGCAGCTTTTCCTCAACAGGAGCCTGAGGCAGATCTGGTTAAAAAAAGAAATCATTGCTTTCAATCCCGACAGTTTCCTGGAGCGACTTTGTCTTGCAGCTCTCCCAGCCTGCACCTTTACAACCACTGTACCGGAACTTTCCACCCTCTAAGAAATAGGAGAGGCTGAGCGGAGGGAGAGAACAGGACTTACAGATAGAGGTTCTGACGATTCATCCTCTTCTCCTTCCTCCCGATTGTCTTCGATTTCCTCCATCACTTCAGCCTTCGCCTCCGCCACCAGCTCACGCAGGGCTCGGTTGCTCGTGACCTTGTTAACGAAGGAATGCTGCAAACCCAATCACAAGTGTTAGAAAGACTCCCGCCTGTGAACAGGCCGGGGCAGAGCACACTGGGGCAAACAGACTCCGTTTGTTTTCCATTTCTAGTCAGTTTCTAAGGCCCTCACCAGCTAGCTGGCATTACTAGCTTTCCTAGGTTGAAATAAGGCCAATCCGCCTTGTTGGTGCCGTGGATTCAAATGTCCCGCCAGAGATCAGAAAGCCTGGCCATTAGAGACAGTTTCAGCCATTAGCTGTGCCTATTCGTGAATATAAATCCAGAGTTTTATATTGTTCTGAGCTCAGTTGTGTGATACGAGGTCTGAGGGACTGCATGTGGATACAAATGTTCTAAACACGACGCGGCCTTGCAAATTATAGCGTTAACATTCACCAAACAGAGCAACAGCTGCATTTAAACAAAAGGCTCTTGCTGCAGTCGTGAAACAGGACGATGCCCTCTCCTTGACACCGAACGACTTGGGAGCAGAAGCTCAGGCCTCCGTGATTCATGCATGGTGGGGGTCTCATCTGAAGGAGAGTGACATCTTTAAGAACCATGTGTGTGTACACAGAGTAGAGGGGTGTGTAATGGAAATTGCCGTCCAATCACTAGGCATACACAGAGCGTGCATTTGTGCTAAGCTTCATCAAGAGGCCAGGGAGTGTATTGTGTACTTCCTGTTATTGACTAAGGTAAACACACCCCCAGTCGAACTTTTCTGGGTGGCAAACCACAGGCTAGTGCACTCTCTCATCCACTCAGGGTTATTAGGCCAGAACTATCATTTTTCCAGATCAGAAGCAGATTTAAAGAGGCACATTACAGACCAAATTAAATGCTCATCAGTCAAACAAAACCACACGACTGACCACTGTGTAGAGCATGAAGCATCAAGAAGATACACCAGCACCATGTACAAGTTATTCAGATAAGCGGTAAAAAGCACTTAGCATTTTATGTGTTTGAAGGGTGAGGGTGGGGATGTGAATATAACTTCAAACAGCAGTTGCCACTTTGGCACATGTAGGAAATCAGAGCCCATTCCTTCTCCCATTGGAGTCAATCACAGTTTTGTCATTGGCTTCAATGGGAACAGCTTTCGAATGCTAGAGTGCCCAAAATGTAGCCGGCACTTTCCAAACAGAGGATGAAACTTTGTACTCTGGGGCGGGGACAAGCTAAAAGAGAGACGGGGGAGGAGATGGCAACAGGCCTACACTTTGATCGTTCGACTTCATTATGGATATTCCGTACAAAAGGTCAATGCTTCTGAGTGAAGCAGCCAGACGTCAGGACATGGCAGATTAAGATGCAACCTTAACACTGACCCTTCTGTGTCTACATCATGGAAGTCCACTGTACAATCAAACGCCATTCCCTCCCCAGATCCTACAACCATCCTGGGCTAGAGTGTAAACTCTCCAGTTGCTGATCAGCCCCAGGCTCTGGCCGTTGGTGTTTAAGCATTCAGATTATTTTCCATTTCCTATTTATGGCAAAAGCTTCTTCCTGGACAACCTCCCTCAATTAGATCATCTGGCAACCGTTACAGAAACATCTTTCCCCTTCAAACAAGACATTCAGGTGACCAGACAGGATAGTGTTGCAGGACGCTAGCCCTAAAGGCATTGCATGAATTAGTCAGTAGAAGGTGCTAAACAACTTGCAACCTCTATCCCAAATACTATGTACATCACTTCCACTCCTTGCTGATCTCTGGCTAAGAAGACCCTCAAGCTAGGGTGACCAGATGTCCCGATTTTATAGGGACAGTCCCGATATTGTGTCTAAATTGTCTGTTGCACAAGTGCAAAGGGCATTCTGGTTATACCACAGAGTTTGTCCAGACAGTACCTTTCAACAAGCAGACACAACAAAGCTCATAGGTCAGTCTGCCTGTAAGAGGGTGTTACCAGCACAGTGAGAGACCCTGGAGAAGTACAAGTGGACTGGAAAACTAGGGAGGACCAGTAAGTTTTGTTTAAGACACATTTTGGGATGTTCGCCGGTTACTTAGGCCATGTCTTCACTACCCACCTGATAGTGATCGATCTATTGGGGACTGATTTATCACGTCTCATCAATACGCAATAAATCGATCCCCAGAGGCACTCCCGTCCACTCTGGAACTCCAGCTCAACAAAAAGGCACAGGGCAGAGTAGACAGGGTGCCCGCTGTTGACCGCTGCCGCTGTGAGGACGGCAGGTAAGTTGACCTAACATGCGTTGACTTCAGCTATGCTATTCACGTAGCTGAAGTTGTGCATCTCAGGTCGACCCTCCCCGCTAGTGTAGACCAGGCCTTAGACATGGAGTGCTTAGCACACTCCAAGACAAGCTAAACATGCAACACAAAGGCCAGTCTGAAGGGATCAGCTCCCTTGAGGACATCTGCCTACCTCCAGTAGTTGTGCTGCACTTGGCCGAGTCTCAGGGTTCTTATCAAGTGCCGTCTTCAGGAAGTCTTTGAACTGTGGGGACCTTAAAACACATAATGATTGGCAAGGAACTCCCTGGATGGAGTCAGCATAGCACACAATGCAAATAGCTGAGCTCAGCATCACTGGGAAGCCACAGCAAAGAGCTTCCGTGCCCTCATACATGCGGTAGCCATTTTGTCTTCTTACCATTTAGAAGGGCAATTGAGAGTGGGAGGATCAGACTTGGCAATCTTCAGCAGGACTCGCATGGGGTTGAGTTCATGGTGAGGGGGCTCTATCTGGGCCATTTCTATCAGCGTTATACCCAGGGACCAGATGTCGGCCTTGTAGTCATAGGGAGTGTCCTTCATGGTTTCACACATCACCACCTCAGGGGCCATCCTGCGAGGGAGAGCACAAGGAGGAGTTGGGACTGTCTGACGCATCCTGCTACCAACACAAGCATGTTTCCAAGAGTAGCCTGACTGCCCACAAGCCCCAGGAGTCAATATTTAAACCATCTCACTGATCTGCAGCATGGCACCTTCACCTGAAATAGGACTTCACAGCTAGCCAAGGGGGAACAGCAGCTTTCCCACGGTTTGACAAGACCCATCTTTCCTCTCCTCCTCCCCCATTCCCGGATCAGCTGAGACAGCCTAGGCAGTTTGTGAAAACCTCCAGGGCGGTGACATCTGGCACAGATGCTGCTTCAGACAATAAATTAAGGCTCATTGATCCCCTTCCTTCGGCACAAGGGTGATTTAGAGATTACATTCCTGGAGTGAGTGGTGGCTCCCATGCACTTGGAGCCACTTCAAAGAACATTCCACCACATGTGGAGGGGGAGGAGGAAGGAGAGAGAGCACACGTCCCAGATTCCACCCACTTCCAAGTTGTAGGAATTGCACTGGGTGGTAGGGAGGGGTGCCATTCCAACAGAAGAGTAGTCTGAAGAGCATTCCTGTTAGTCTACAGCGGCCCCAACACACTCCTTGCTGTCCTTTTACGATATACACAGTTGGGGAGACTCTTGAGAACAGAGACAGTACAGAACGGGTATTCTAGTTATTTTTTTTCTTAGGATTTCTGAACATATGCTAAAATCCTCCTATCCACACTTGAGAAGGCAACCTGGTTAAGTGGACCCTACATTCATCACATCCTCATCCCTAGCAAGACAATGTTGTACTCTAGGTTTCTGGTCTGACCTCCAAAAGGTGCGGAGAAGGCACAGCTCCCACTGAATTCACCTTTCAATAGAAGGCTGCTGAATAAGCCAGTTTACTCACCAGTAAGGGGTCCCGATGAAGGAATCTCGTCTCTGCAAAGTTTTAATGTTTTTGGCAGACACTCCAAAGTCAGCTGCAAAGAGATTAATCACATTAGATGCTCTAAAAGAACCAAAAGACCTTTCAGAATCGTAAAGCAAAGGCAAGAGTGCTGTGCAGTATGAATATGCATCCTCTCTAGACCAAATATTGTGAATGAAACGTACCTACGAGTGCATGAATTCCTTCCAACCGGTGAAACCCTAAGAATTTTTCTCCTGGTTAATGGGGCTCTTTGTAAGACACGAAAGAGCAGTTACTCCATGCAAGCCCATTTGCCAAGTCTCTTAAAGGCATAAATCGTTAACAAGAAGTCTTATTTTTGAGACATAAATAAGGCAAACTCAAAATTACCTCCTTTCCCTTCCTCCCAACCCAACAAAAATGGTCATTATTGAGTGACATTAGCCATCTCCCTCCTGGTTAACAAGAAGCATTCTGTGCCTGCTACAGAAGAGACACTTTAGCCAGCACCAACCAACTCAATAGGACTCCCCAAGAAACCTCATGTCCTGGGTTCTCCTAAGCCTCTAACTGCCAGAACCTGGGAGTGGATAATGGGGATGGATCACTCAATAAATGTCCTGTTCTGTTCATTCCCTCTGAAGCATCTGGGATTGGCGACTATTGGCAGACAGGATACTGGGGTAGATGGACCATTGGTCTGACCCAGTATGGCCATTCTCATCACTCTCAGACATCATCAGCTTTGCTCTCATTCCAGTTCAGCCCCACCTCTGTGGTTCTTATTCTCTTTGGGAGATTCTTTCCCCATCCCATCTTATCTCCCACAAGGAGCTGACTTAGAAGGGTCAAGTGATTCTGGGTTGTTGGTCTGAATGTGGCCCAAGGCCACAGGAAGATTTAAACTCCTATCCATGTTGCCTGTTCACTGGTTCACATGTAATGAACTGGAACAGATCTCAGTCCTGTTCCCAGACACATCATAAAAGCTCACCATCACTACCAGCACCATCATTCCCGTTGGCAGCCTCAAGAGAGAGGCCTTGTACAATACGGGCTGGGCTGTAGAGAATGAATTGCCTCTCATTCCTAGGGAGTAGAGGGAGATCAGTTCAACTCAGGCTCACAGGTTGTTGGCAGAGCAGCTCTTCAGGGAAGCTTTCCCTGCCTTGTGCCAGGCCTGCTCTGTGGATAGAGGAATTTGTCCAATTTCCAGCCGTGCCAGTCTGGCACCTCACTCCAGACCGATATTCTCCTGGGAAAGGGGAGACTGTACTATGCTGCCTATTTTTGATTTGCACGTTTCACACCCAAAGTACAATTTCTGGGCATCCTCCAAGATGCAAAACAAAATAGAAACAGTGATTAAAAGAACAGCAGAACCATCACTGCAACGAGTGACTGGACAGAGGAGAGATGCCCTAAACATAATACAACTCTATTCCCTTCCCTACTGTAACCACGACTGCAGAACAGCAGGGAAATTCTGCACCTTTTATGCAAGTGTTGGCATCACCTGTGGTACATTTTTCAGAGGAGAATTCATAATGCAGGATCCAAAGACACTGCCTGACCCTGAGTAACTGCTCAACAAGCCAGCATGTTGCAGTACCCCTGAAGACGTTCAGGCGGAAGACCTGGTGAAGCAATTTCCTGAAGGGTGTGCAAGCCGGATCATCACTCCCTGCCTGTAGGAAGTCCCCTTACATGAGAGCTGATGGGAAAAAGAGAGATATGCTCCCCTTCCTCATTTTTATCTCCCGTTTGCTCAGCTGCCAAACCTGAGCTTCGGGTTAAAGAAAAATCTATAGAGCAGCACGTTTCTGAAAGCTGAGTTGCAGCCAGGAGGCAGCCGGTGTTGCTCAAGCAGCATCGTTTTTATTCCTTCCAACGGTCTTCCTTCCGTTCTAGTCTTCTTGCCCCAGTAGTGTGCAGATAACTTCCCAGCATCTTTACCTCCACCAGGGTGTTAAGTAAACTCATTTTAAACACACTGGCTAGTTTCACAGCAGATTTTGCCTCCCAAGCGTGATCCTACTGAGTGACATCAAGTCCGCCCCCTTCCTCCTATAACCACACCCAACCGATAAGGATGAGAAGCAAGGCTTCCGGGCAGAAGACCCTTGCAGACCAGTGCACATTACCCCTCCTCTCACATCAGAGGGATATTTTACCTTTGAAAAAATGAATTTTGTTTCTGACGTATAGATAACAACTAAGGCTTCTTAAAATGTGGCTTGTAAGAGACGGTGCACAATTGCTAAGGGCTTGTTACAATACAGTCACAGGTACAGCAAAGCTACTCAGGAGAGACTGAATTGCCACCAATTCAGAATTATACACCTAGCAAATATGCAGCCATCTCCTCTCCCTGTGACACCCCAATTAAAAGCTCACCGAGTTTGATATCTCCATCCTGGGTCAGTAGCACATTGCCTGCCTTTAAGTCACGGTGGATGATCTTTTTACTGTGGAGGTAGACAAGGGCCTCTAACATCTGGCGGCAAATCACTTGAATCTGGGGTTCCGTCAGGCCGCGATCCAACTCTGCAGAGAGACAGCAGTTAAACCGAGAGAGGATTAGAGAGGCTTCACTTGAGCAACAGATGCAGCCTGTGACCCAGAGCCTACGCAGCAGACTGTATATGGCCACTGCACATCTGTGAGGGCAGCAGGACACCAAATCGCTCTAGCATTGAGAAAGTTAATTCCCTAAACTCTCAGCACCATATTCCCACATGCTTTCAGAACTGGTGTTCTACTGAACCCCCCGGGACACACAGGTGGGTCAACTGGCATGAGAGCATCACAGATCACACATTTCTCTTTGAGGGATGCCTATAGATCAGTCATCCTTGGAATCCTAAAAGGGAGTCTGATTTCCCACCTTGAGGGCTGGACACAAAAGTCCTCCCCACTGGGTGCACTGTGGAGAGAACAGACCTGAACTCTAACTGCAGGAGACACAAGAAACTGCCCTGGGATACTGACTTGCACACCGAGGCAAGGAAGACTGCAATCCCTGCTCCAAACAGTGAGAAGCTGGCCACAAGGCAGTGGGGGCACAGGGAGAGGCATGACCTGAGTGGTGCTAGGCCTCAGACAACGTGCACAATTCGTACACATTTGTCGGCCCCACGGTAACTAAGGTAACCTTCTCATTCTGCAACTCGTTGGGAGGCCTAAGAAATGACGTTATGCTCCTGTGTGCTCTCCCCCACCCATCAGGGAGATCCGCACTCTATGACCTTTATCCCAAGACACCATCTACCTCAAAGAATGCTGAGAAGAGTCAGGCCCCCGCGCCCCTCTCCCCACCCAGCCTCCTTGGGTTAAATCTTCCCTCTGTGCCCAAAGTTTAGTAACAAATGGACAACACTGGAACCTGCAGATCCAGGCAGCTGGCACAGATGTAGATGTGTTCCAGGCAGCTTAAAGCAGCTATTGTACACCGAAGGAGGGGGCAGACTCAAGGATGGAAAGGAGCTTACGTGAAGGAGGACAGCTATTCAGTCAAAACCAAGGAACTTAATCGCAGAATCGGAGAAAAGAGGCTGGTCCAGCGGGCTTGGTTTTCTCCCGGCTTTTCCACCTCCCCCTTCCCCGCAGTAACTCAAAGCTGGAGATTGCCAGTGACTCTCAGCTAAGAGCCTGGCCAAAGCCAGGCTTTCAATGCCCAGCCCTTCAGGAGCGTGCTATCAAGACCAAGTCGAAGGCAAATGTAAATGGTCGTGATTTCCCACCCTGCGTCCCCTTCTTGTTCTCCAGACCACCTCTACTTCTATTAGTCAGACCCTCTTGGGACTGATTTACCTACATGGGCAGCAGCCTTTCCCAATCCCCAACCACCTAGTTAATATACCCAGATACTGGTAACAATGGAACTGGGAGATTATGGCAACGTCACCATCCCCCGGCTTGGATGGCCAGGCCTGTCGGTTAGGATTTCGTAATACCTGTTTCCTCCTTCCCCCATTCTACACCAAATCCTCTGCAAGACTGGCTGCCTATGAAACGGGAGATACCAGGCCTGATCCGACAGGAGCCTAGAGCTCCAAGGGATTTAGCATCCCTCGTTTCTGTTAGGTGGGTTAGAGCCCTCCTGCCCCGCTGGGACCCACCGTTCAGCTGGAAATCTCAACCAGAGCAAATCCACACCACAGCCCCAGCACTGCGAGGGCAGCTTCGCGGTAGAGAGGCGCATCATCCCTGATCAACCCGGCGTCCTTGCCCCCGAACACGGGTGCCAGGCTACCGTGAGCTGCGGTGATTTGGACACCACACAGCACACTGCTGTTCTTTAGGCAAGTTTCCCGAATACGGCAAAGGTTTCCGATCTGCAGATTGGGAACTGAAAGTGATACGCTTGGGCTCAGTACACTGCTGCGGGAGAAAAGTCAGATCTTCATGACCACTGGGGGAAAAGCCACAGGAGAAAGCGACCGAAGCCGCGGTTGTGACCTTATCCCACAGTCTCCAGAGGAGCAGAGACCAGGAGCATGGTTCTCGCTCCCCAGCAGGGGGAGCATTTTATTTTTTAGGGAGGGACTGTGGCTTCATACAGGTTTGTACAGTGCCCCCTGCTGGGCAATCTGCCGTGCTGGGGGGGGGGGGGGGGGTTCGCCCGGCACTGGAGCCAGGCGGGGGCCCTGAGCTGCGCCACAATCCGCGGCGCTGGGGGGTTCGCCCGGCCCTGGAGCTGGGGGAGGGGAGCATGCACTGGCAGCGCCGCTGATCTGCAGCAGGAAGGCTGTGTCTGGAGTTGGGGGGGGGGGGGGGGAGGGCTGTGCCACCGATCAGCGGTGGGGGGGGCTGCCCCAGGCCATGGGGGGGGGGGGCTACGCCGCTGACCTGTGGCGGGGAATTGAGGGGGTCTCTGAGCCACCAACTGAGGGGGGGAGCGGCTGTGCTGGTGACGCATGGGGGGGGGGCTGCCTGGCCCCCTCCTCAACCTCTCCCCCCCCCTCCCCCCCATGTGTCCCGATATTTTGTTGTGGTGATCTGGTCACCCTACCCCACGCGGAAGGGAGGGGTTAAAGTGGTGACTTCGTGGCGTTAATGTAAGTATCAGTCTACTCAAACACTGGCTGTTCCGATGGATTACTGTTGCCAGGGGTGGAAGGAGACTCAGGCTCAGCATCAAGGATGCACCGGTTAACAGCAAATCCCCTTTTCCTGGAGGTCTTTCCTTAGGAGCGTACTAGTGACACGACATCAGCATGCTATATAAATGGAGTCCCAAACAGACCTCCTCAGGCAGAAAGTATTATAGGCACCCTCTGCCCCCCACCCCACTGCTTGCCAACACTGAGCAATCTGTAGACCATGCAGCAGAATGATACAAGTAGCTAGGAAGCTCCCCAGAGGTTGTCACAATAAACCTACCCAGCGGGCAGATTATGAGGAAAGGCAGAGGCTCCATAGTTAAGGCTACAGCAGGGTTTCTATTTAGTTACACAGAAAACCACGACCCACCACCCTACAGAAGCCATGCAGGAAGCCAGGGTAGTGGAGGACGTCATGTCTGCTGTAAGGAGCACAGGAACATTACATGAAGAGGGCCTGCCCTGCAGTCCCTGGGGTGCAGATTTCGGTCTTCGACACGTCCCTATCAAAGTAAGGATATTGATTTGCTGCACTTACCTAGCATGACGGCATCCACTGCCCCACCCGGGCAAAACTCAATCATGATCTAGGAAACCAAAGAGACCGGAGTTAAAATCCATCCGTTACAAATATATCTGAAATATATTTCTGGGTAAAGCCCCCATAACGAGGAAAAGGGAGCCAAAGGGGCTTGTGTTGGAGTCAAACCTACTTCCCCCTCCACACTCGAACGAGGCTAGTGCTTGGGGACCCTCAGCCCTGCTCAGGTTTATTCACCATTCTTGTGGCAGTACAGAGACTCTCAGTGGTTTTTGTTAGCCAGAGTGTCATTCCTGATGCTACGAAATCACAAGTTCTACATGTATCATGTGCTCCTTGGAGTGAGGGATCTCGCAGGCAATCATGGGGCAGAATCCACACAGCACTATGTTGTTCCCACAGAAAGGGCGCACACAGGCAGAGCATACCCCTCTGAGAGCTTCCCTGAGGTCCCCATGGCCCACAATCTGAGGAAACAGGACAGAGCTTTACCTGGCTATAGTGAAAGAAGTTTTGTTTCATTATTATGCTGACACGCACGTGAATCAAAGCCAGCCTAGACCCTCATACCTGGAGGCCCATCTGGAGCAGCCTTAAGGTTTCTGTTCTGTCTTCATGTTTGTTTACAGCTTTTGATGGCCACTGGGAGCAGGGGCTGTTCCAGACCTGTGGACTTGCCAACAGGATGGAGATAACTGTCATAGCAGAGAGCTGACGTGGCTGGAATTTCTATGCATCTTTTTTTTTTTTTTTTTAAAAGGGTTTTTTTTCATTTGGTTTCGATTGTTCCATAGTTAGCAGCTTTCTCCTGATTTTATAAGTATTTGAGGAAAAACATTTCAGTACAGAGCTGTCTGTAGTCAACTGCCAGATTGTTGTTACCACCACTATGGAGGATTTACTACGTATCTGTCGGTATCCCAGCATACTCCTGCACCGTCACTACTACTCTTCAAAGCGGAGTCCCAGAAAGTTAGGTCAATCCAGCTATGTCACTCAAGGACATGAAAAATTCGCACCCCTGAGAGACGTAGGTAAGCCGACCAAAACCCTAGTGTAGACAGCACTAGGTCATTGGAAGAATTCTTTCCTCGAACTAGCTACTTTCTCTCAGAGAAGTAGATTTACTACAGCGATGGAAGAACCCTTTCTGTCTAGTACAGACATAGCCACAGTGACTAACCTTTGGCATCCCCTCAGCCAGTGCCACTTCTTAATCTCTTGATATGATCTCTGCTGAAGAGCCGGGCTCATAGCCCAATGGTGTGAAAGACCAGACAAATTTTGCACATGTGGTACAAAGCTGCAGCCATCAGGCTAGCCCTCCTCACTGTGCTGCTGCTGCCACAACCAAGATGCTACTTGTGGAAAGTGCCAACAGAAGCCATGTGGATACTGTATTTCTATGCAGAAAGCTAAGAGGCTTTCCAAATTGACCGGCAAATGCTAATACGACCGCAGCCTGGCTAGTGATTTACTCCTGGCTCAAGAACAAAAGCCTCTGCTTAGCAGGATTAGGCACAATAATGGATTAGTGCCATTTGAGATTACTCCTCGGTGTGCTGCAGTGCTAGATGATCGCACAGCTGCACCCTTCAGGAGATCCCAGGCAAGGAAGCAGCAGTAGCAGCACTGGAGACTCAATTACATAAGGCCGTTTTACTGTGTTAGAGAGGGATCTCATCAAGGTTGGTGGGTCCAAAGTCAGGCCACCCAAGCCCAACAGTACTGGTCTGCAGACCGCCTGGGTTTCCACCCCCTGCTCCCAGCTCAGTGAGAAGAGCAGCTCTGTGCCAACTGCCCAGCTCCTCAGGGCAACCCAGCTACCACAGCGTACATGCATGGGACAGAAGTGAGCTCAGGTGAGCAAAGAGTCCCTTTTCAAACTTTTGGGCTCTAAGCTATAGGTGTGGAAAGATACGTTGCACTACAAAACCACGCTGACAGGGTCTCTTTTCATGTCCCAGTACCATACGGAGCAACATGCTGAGAAGTTAAGGGCCAGAGTTCACTTTGAGGACAACCACCAAATAAGCTAAACCCCCTTGTAGATGGGGCTACTGAGGATGGAGCTGACTGACCTGCAGCTGTGTGTGGAGCCTGGCATTTCGGAGGTAATACTAATCCACACCGCTTTGGGGAAGGACGCTCTTATGGTTAAAAAGCACAGGGCTAGGACTCAGGAGATTTGGGTTTGACTCACTGTGTAACTTTGGCCAAGTCACATCCCACTCCTTTTGCCTCAGACTGCACAGGTGTGCAATGGAAATGCTTCCCTGTTTCTGAGACAGCGTGAGGCATAATTCATTATTCTCTACAATGCTTTGAGCTCCTCACACCGAAGGTGCTATAGAACATAAGAACGGCCATGCTGAATCAGACCAAAGATCCATCTAGCCCACTGTCGTGTTTTCCAACAGTGGCCAATGCCAGGTGCCCCTGAGGAAAAGAGCAGAACAGGTAATCCTCAAGTGATCCATCCTGTCACCCAGTCCCAGCTTCCGGCAAACAGAGACTAGGAACACTATCCCTGTCCATCTTAGCGAACAGCCATTGATGGATCTATCCTCCATGAACTTATCTAGTTATTTTTTGAGCCCTGTTATAGACTTGGCCTTCACAACATCCTCTGGCAAGGAGTTCCACAGGCTGACTGTGCATTGTGTGAAAAAATACTTCTTTGTTTGGTTTTAAACCTGCTGCTTATTAATTACATTTGGTGACCCCTAGTTCTTGTGTTATGGAGGAGGCACTAGGAGTCAGTGAGGAAATTAATCTGGACGGGGTTGAGAGATCCAAGGTAGATGCGGCAGCACTAGGCAAAGGCGTCTTCACATGCAGAGCTGCGAGGAATGAGACAGAGGCAGACTGGGAGAGCACCCTGAAGAGGCTGAGGAGTAGGCTGATACAAGGTGAACCGATGGAACAAGCCCAGAGAGTTTGACTCAAATTCCAAATTGTTCCCCTGGTTTTCACAGAGTTCACAGGAGGTGAAGGAGCTGGGACAATATGCCCCACACACTAGCATGAGAGAGGGGTGCATTAGTAGCATTACCTCGATTGGTGTTTAAAACTGGAGCATCCCCAGTTTAACAGGAGAATAAAAATGCAGGGATTGCTCTCCTGACACTGTCTCCCTGCCTCACCTCCCCACTTGAGTCATTAGATCCATATCACAACCCAAGTGAGGCTGGGGCTGCCTCAATTCAACCTGTTTCTGTAAGTGGCATTCTCCAGCCCATCCATTAGAACAAGTGGGTGCAGCTCCATGCACCTGCAAGCCAAGCGTTCACACAGGACTGCCCTCCGGACAGCGTACTGGAGGGCAACACGATCCAGAACGATGGGGACTGGCATGGAGTTCTGTAGCAGCGGCACGTTCAGTCTCCTAATGGGGAAGGATAAGATGGTACGGCTATTGAAAAACGAGAAGCCCGCTCTGCTCCTTCCGGGAGCAGCAGTGTCAGAGCAGTACAGTCGAGACAGGACTGAACTCCCTTCGTTCATATAGCTCAGCACCACTCCCGTTGCTTTCCTGAAGAAGGCCCAACCGGAAGCTGCCAGCTGCTTGTCCTACCAAGCAGCACACCCGGGCTCAGTTCTTGGACCTCCCTTCGACCCGGGGTTCACAAACCTCAAACTCAGCCCAGGAGAAGTCAGTTCAATTGTATACGGGTCAGTTGAGACTCCCAGTGAGCAGCCATCAACATGCTTCCGGCACTGTGCCAGAAGGGTCCAGCCACATGCAAGTCCCTCCAGGTCCCGTTCTGGGAGCATCCATGTTTACTCTGGTACTTTGAACTCTTTGAAGCTGTAAATGGCAGAGCCCCAAGAAGAGATGGGAACTCAAAGCCCTGAGGCACTTACACCTGTAAGCAGTCCCATTGACTTCAATGGGTAGAGCAAGTTCTGAGCACTACAGGGTACGTCTACACAGCAACTAGCCACCCGCTGCTGACCTGTGCCAGCCGACTCGAGCTGGGGCTGAGAGGCTGTTTCGTTGTGGCACAGAGCTCTGGGTCCAGGCCGGAGCCCTGGCTCCAGGCCCATGTGGGGTGGGAGGATCCAGTTATATCCCAACCCAGCCATCTACACAGCAATAAAACATCTCCCCAGCCTGAGCTCCACAGGGCCAGCCCCAGGTTTTTCTTTGCTGTGTAGACATACCCTTAGACACCCAGATGTGAAACTGGTTGCTGCCGAGTTCCACTGAAACATTTAAGGTCAAAAACACAGTCGCTCTTGAAAGAGAGTGGAGTGCCACAGAGCTAGTCAGCTGGCACAGGCGGGACGTGTCATTTGGGGGGTTCTTGTGCCACATGAGCTGCCATCACTCCAGCGCCCCAAAATTCCCTGGACACGTGTGTTCCCCAGCACAGCGAGCGGAGGTTGTTCTATAGGTTTTTCCTGGAGAGAGATTATGAGTTTGTCTGGGGAAGGGGGAGAAATGACAAACCCAGCTTTGTTTGGATCAATATTTGATGTGTTTGACCTTTGCAAAACCTCATTTTGGTTTACAGTATGAGAAGGGGAGAAGGCAGAGAAAGCCAGGAAAGTCAATACATCTGAAACACAGGCTGAGCACAGAGAAAGGGGAGAGTGGGGGGGAGGGACAGGGGAGAGGGAGGTGGAGGGGAGAGGAAGAGAGCCAGACAATGGGAATCCGGAAGGTTTTTTTAAAAAAAATGTATGCATTTTCAACTAGGCCAGAGATGCTAATGAATAACTAAGAGTCGGGGCTGGTTGGTCTAAACATCTAGAAAGCATGTGTGCTCCTTTCAGCCCTGAAATCCGAGCTTACGCAGTCCAACTCTCACAGTCACAAATGCATGAAGTCCAATGACCTGAGTTCATCTTTTAGTGCCGGACCCACAGTCTCATACATCCCGTCCCACAGACTGCAGTGCTGCAAAGCGTGTGCATGCCCATACACTCACACTCAGGACCAGCCTGACACAAAAGAAAAACCCAGGCATTACTATTGATAAACTGAAGCCATATCGAAAGCCAGTCCTGGATGTCGCGACCAACTAGGACTCTTGAACTAGAAGCCATGAAATGAGAGCGGGTTGAGGAAAATTTGGACATTACACAGGCAGGATTTAAAGCACCAAGGGTAATGATCTCTCGTTCACACACACCAAAGGGCAGGCACCCTGGTTTAAATGAGGTTCTGGGCAAGTTTAGACACTCGTAAAAAGAATGGTTGACAAGAATCCATGTTTCTGTGCATTGATTATGCCTGTAACTCATTACAAGAGTTTGGCTACAGATTAACCCTTTACACAGTCCTATTTTCACCTGTTTTGATAAACTAGCCAGCTGTACTGTATTTCCCGTCAATGTCACCCAGCAAATCACAGGTAGACTGGTACCACATCACTCCATGAATGATGCCAAATGTTTGTTCCCATCTCCTCCTCCCTGCCCTGTGCCATGCTGACCTGTCTGGATATCATGCCCCCCCCATGACAGGTCCCCCACTTAACTCTCCCAAGTCCTTTACAAGAAAAAAAGAAAGAAAAAGAAAAAGAAAAAAGAAAAACACTTCTTCCCATAGAGAAGAGCTTAATAATAATTCAAAAGATGAGGGGGGCAGGGGAGAGCAGAAAAATCCACTGCCTATTCATCCTGCCCTCTGTTCTTCCTTCCGGCATCTTTCAGAGTGCAAGCTCTTCAGGACAGGGCCTGTTCGTGCTGTATGGTACAAAGCACCATAATGCCTGGCACTTAACCCTTCAGCAACGGGGCACTGCGGCACTACAAAAGGCCCGATACCCCAGGATTCTAGCCACTCCCTAACCAAAAGGCCACAGGTTGGGTCCAGACTGCAAACTGAAGATTCAGCACGCACTGTCCAGTAACCTGCAGCCCTTAAAAAAAAAAAAAAAAAAAAAAAAAAAAGTCTTGCAGAAGCCAGAAGTCTTGAAGGCAGTCCGTTATCCTACAGAGAGGTCACGCCGAATTTCTAATCCTTGGCAAGCACAGGATCTACTGCTGCTAGGATGCAGATTGCACAGCCTTCTCAGGAAGCTGCCTCCTAAAACTACAAAGATTGGTTTGGAGATGTGGCTAGCCAACGCAGCCCCCCACATCTCTCAAAATCAGGAGTCTCACACTCAATAGTAGAGCCAACAAAGTCTGGGCTGGCTTTCTTACGAGCAGTTAAAAGGGGGGGGGGGGAGGTTTGGCAAACATCCTGTTTATAATAATTTTTTCAATGCAACAAGTTCAGGACTTCCTTAGCAAAGCCTGCTGAGCCCACCTACGGGTCTGAGCTCCAGAAGAGGAAATTTAGCTTCAACAATAGCTTTATTTTTTTCCCCCTTTTCACTCAAATTGTTAAAGCAGTCACAAATCTCCTGGGTCACACGCTTCAATCTTTGGTTAACACTTTGTATGCTGTAAGTGCAGCAGCACCCAACTTACATGCCGTGTTTGTTTTCATCACAGAGGGACCCCAGAGACAAAGGCCAGACGGCTGACCACATACTGCTAATGCCATCAGAAATCACGAGGATCACGGACACAAAAGGGGTTAATTTTGTCCCCCAGAATCAGGCACGTGGGCACAACCCACCTTTTTATGATCACGAGGGAGAATAGTCTCAACAGAATCTTGCAACAAATAGTTGGGCACCTTTTATGTGGGAGATCCTATCTCTGTAGCATGTTGGTGCCAACCAAGAGCCCTCCCATGCCCTCTCCTGTGCACTTGGAAAGCTCCAGGGAAGCCGCAGAAAGGGGCTTTCAAGAGGATTCAAAGAATCCACAGTCCTTCCAAGTTTTTTCAAACGCCGCAGAGCACCTGTCCCTGCCCCTGCTCTTTGCACAGCCTGCCAGCAGCTGTATTTATGCACAAAAGGGCCACACATTTCCCATATGGTAAAAGTACAGCTCATTCCCCCACCCCCCAAAAAGTGTACATTTAATGTCAGGAGCGCTTCGGATTCAATGATTAGAGCGCTCGTGCTGTCTTACCCATTTGCTCCTTCACAGAAAAAGTAACTCTCTCCGGATGTAAAGGAGGAATGGTGAACTGGCCCACCTGGGCTTTCACTTCAGTTACAGCCCCATTAGGACCCTTCAGATTGGGTAACAAAGAAGCCAGAAGAATCCTCATTCCCCAAGCCGGCAATAAGTGAACACACCCAATTTTCCAGCAAAGCTGATGAGCACACAAAGCCCAGGAACTTGCCTGTGCTTGCACCTTTCCAGGAGCTACTCCAAATTTTAATACAGGGCCTCTGGCTCCTAGGGGTTGGCTGAAGTCACTTTAGTGCTCTGAAAAATAAACACTCACAGAGGACGTGTCACTTTCTGCACTTACCACTTGCTTCTACCAGAAGCTACAGTTCACTGGTGCCCTGCCACAAAAACATTTTAAAAATGTTCTTCTCCCATCAACTCAAGGTTAAGGTCAAGTGCTCCCCAAAACAATGTCACAGCTAAGGATGAACCGTTTTTTCTCTCACCCACCAGCTACTGAATTCGCCCATACAGAATGGGTGTGGAACAAATCTGATGGAAGAAGTTGGGAGAGGAGAGGAAGCCTGCTAAAGGGTTTACAATGAAGAGACGCAAACCTTCAAGTCATCAGATTCTTGCATGGTTTCAGATGAACTTCCTTTCTCTTTCACAGAGCTCTCTTGTTTGTCCCTTCCATCATCCAACACAGAATAGGAAGTACGTTTCTTTAGAAAGGGTTTCAATTTTCCTGTAGTAGCAGCAAGTTTAGGCAGCTCATTCCGTTCAAGCATAATTGTTTGTTCTAGGATGTGTTTAAACTCAGGTAGCTAGTCTCTTTTTTAAAAAGTTTGCATCTATTTTGCCAATACACTGAAAATTCGCATGGTGAGGAGCAGCTTATGTCTTTGAACTAACTATCAGCAGTTGTTGTAATTAAAGGTGGATTAAATGAACAAGACCTGCCTCTCACTTAAGCTCTCTTCTTGACCACCTAAGCGGCATGGTCACATAAACCTATGGACTGAGCACCCATGGTCTCCAGGTCAAGGATGAGCCATGGTGGTCAATCAAGACTAATGGGGAGCCCAGAGTCAATAGAACAGTTTCTGCCCTACGATGATGCTGCGGAGATGTTATCTTTGTGGCTGAACATTAAGCAGACTATTGCTTCTTAACAACAAGGCTGCTTTGGCGTGTCAAGGCTGCTATTAGATAGTACAAACTGTGCTAGGCAAAGTGACAGCAGCATTTAAAAGTTCCAGGTCATCTCCCTTCATTTAAACATTTATTATTGAGCAGTTCACAACTCCTGGGTGCTGGATGGCATACACCCCCCAGCATGAATTCTCCTCATCCCCAGCCACACGGGCTGAACAGCAGTAACTTCCTCTGCGGCACTGTGCTGAGGTTTTTAACCTTTTACCGCTAGCAGTGGGCTGCTTTTTGCACAGTTCGACTACAACAAAAAATAAGCAGCAGCATCCTGCAGCTGCATATGCTGGGTGGAGCGGGGTTTGAAGCCGGAGAAGTCTGTGCCACAGCCACCTATCAGTGCGGCACTCCCACGCTCTGCTATACTCCGGCCAGGCCTATGTGGGAAGCTTACAATCTCCTCTCATCACATGAGCTGAAAGTGCTCTGGGAACCATGTGACACTATCAAACTCATTTATCTGGCAGGCTGGAAAGTGCCAGCATTCCAAGGGTTAACTTTTAGAAAGGGGAAAGCACTTGATTTGGGGGCAGGGGGGAATGGGACAGTGCACTGCAGAGAATCATCTGGTGCTGCTGGCTGCAGATTCACTACCCAGTATAGAGTGTTTACAGCTTTATAAGTAAACAACAGATGCTGCCTTTGGTGGTGATGGGTGAGATGCGAGGCCTGTGTTTTTTTCGTCTCATTCACAAGCTCCTGCTGTTAAAGCTAGGAACTGCCTGATCTGCTGCAGTATGTGCTTCATTTACACCTATACCGAAATTAGACTAAACTCTTCATATACTTTCCCCCTGCCCCCTTCCTATGAATTCCCACTAAGCCTGCACCTAACTCACTAGCAGTGGCTAGTTATGTCTTGTTCTAAGGCTAGTTCCCACATCAGTTTCCCCTCTCCTGTCCCAACCTGGCCCAGTGTTAATATTTGTCATGCTGAAGCAGCCAACCTGTAAGTTAAGGAGACCATGTTGCCACTGCAGATCTGGACTAAACAACAAAAGGAAACAGAGTAGAAGAGATATACACTCGTAATGAGAGCGAGAGAGCGAGCGAGTCATGACCTCCAGCTCAGCGGCTGTATCTCGACCTGGAAGGCATTCACCCATATTTCCTGTTGTGCCTCGAAAAGCAGTGACCATTGATGTGTATAGCCCAAAGGGGTGGCCAACTGTTTGAGCAACAACAATCCCGGCCGGTGTGTCTAGGGGAGGGGATAAAGAGATGATTTCTCCAGCCCTGCAGGGAGTTTACCCACACCCCCTTACCCACTCTGCTTGAATCCAAAAGACTGTTTAATTACAGGCCGGAGCAGTATTTCTGCACCTCCGTGGCTGCCATCTCAGCCCAGAAAAGGAGCCCATCTCCTCTCTCCCCTTTCAAAGTTTAGTTGCCAGAGAAAAGTGGCCATGCAGCAGCAGAGTGGAAAATCATTCTCGCCTGCAGTTCACTGCAGTAGGGCTGATTTGAAGAGGGGAGGGGGAAGGAGGAAAGAGTCAGGAGCACATGGTACTGAGGTGCGTTACTAGCAAAACGTGTTCAGTGTTGTAGATCTCAACAAGAGCTGAGGTTTCCTGGCATATATCACACCTGCTTACTGGAAAAGCAGAAGCAACAGAGCAAATAGCAGCAAACCCCGTGATTAACAGACTTCTATTATGCAGTGCTGAGTTAGTCAAGCCTGAATAAGGAACCCCGATTCAGCATATATGCTTTACAGTGGAACAAAAAGGTAGATGGGGTTCTCTTGAGAGTCCAAGATAAGGGGGCCCAGACTACCACAAAAGCTTCTAGTGTCACAGGGGAGAACAGATGACGGAGCCCTAGATTAGAGAGAGCATGGTGGGGAATGAAAGATCAGGAGAATGGTCAACAGGGATTTCCACCTACTACATAAAAAAAGTCTTTTGGATTCCGCTAAGTGTCAGGAATGACACTGACAACATCCTTTTCCTGTTCTGTTTCGGGAGAGATTCTTCCTGAACAAATTCAGAATAAGGGGCCTTGGAGCTCTGCTTGCAAGTGCTGAAATACGAAGTCCAGTTCTGCTCTGAAAAGCAACTTCCTGGGTGCACAGTCAGCATGCTCTCTACCAACATCCGCCACGAACATCTTCACCCCTTTACACACATTAGCAAGGCAGAGCCAGCAACGCAGAGGGTGAGTGGGATTCCCCTTCTCCTTGTGTACATCAAGCTGACAAACACAATTTAGTAAAGAGTTAAAACCCAGGCAGCCCACTGAAAGCACAGGGTACTCAGTAAGTCTGGAATCAGAGAGGTAGCTGTGTTAGTCTGGAATAGCAGAGGTAACAAAGAGTCCTGTGGCACCTTAAAGACTAACTATAAAGTTTTGAAGCATAAGCTTTCATGGGCTAATACCCACTTCGTCAGATGCAAGCCTTGCATCCGACGAAGTGGGTATTAGCCCACGAAAGCTTATCCTTCAAAACTTTATAGTTAGTCTTTAAAGGTGCCACAGGACTCTGTTACCTCAGTAAGTCTGCAATCCCTTATTACAGTAATGATATTGTGGAAAGAAAGAACCCCGTTTGACTCTCCAAGTCCAGGCTGCATTGGCAGGGATGGTGGGGGGAACATTTTCACTTACAAAATTGAGCACATGTTCTGAAAAACAAGGGACAAGAAAACACCACAAGACCAATGTTATGTGGCATCACTTTTCTGACTGCAACCTCTAAGCAACATGTGGGCAGGGTCTGCTTTAATGGTAAAGAGATAGACAGTCCAGGTCCTCCTTCCACTGTAATGAGATGGAAAGCAGGAGGGATAATAATATACCAGGGAAAACACTCTTCAGCAGTGTCAATTGGGGTGAAAACCACAAGTCACCTTCTGTTGATTAAATTTCAACAGCCCACTGTCATACGTAACACCCGGTTGGTTGCCTTGGTAATAATCATCCCCATAATGGGTGAAGTCCTTCCATTTTCATTTCTACCAACCCAGTTCCTCTAACTGATTGCCCCATCTGTGTTTAACAGAAAGTCACCTCCCTAGCTTCAGGGAAAGAAAAAAAAGAAAGATTCAGGGTGATAAAATCCATTCAATCCCTTTAAACCAGTCCCCATCTCTCTCTCAAACGGGGACTGGAGCTCTTTGGCACTGCAGTTAAACTACAGAGAAAGCGAAAGCAAGTGCAAATGATTTCAGCTGCAAACCTGGCACCACCCTTCCTCTGTTAACAAGAGTCATGGCTTTTGGTGCACTCCTCCCCACCGCCCAGTCATCCCACAATGCAAACATTTCAGACCAGTGTCCCTGACACACACTGGGTGCAGCTTGCATTCCCCTCCCACTCTCCCCAGCTACACATCAAACTGGAGGAATTCACCTTTAGAACAGTATCCTCTGTGTGAACTATCCCAACCCACTGAAAACATTTCCTGCCTTAGGTGCAGGATAGAATCTCCCTCCAGAGCACCCAGCCCAGGAAACGATCATGTTTCCTGGCAAGCTCTTTACATAGAATACGCTGGCATCCTTTCACCCCTTTAACAAAGTGACTCTTGAGGCATTCGTGTGGGCAGAGGCGGAAGGTGTGGTTCAGAGGCAGACCAGTCCCCAGCAGGCTGCTGCCCAAGGGGATGAAGTACTGACTCTCCCCTCAAGACTATGCACAGACACAAACGGGCATCCTTCCTTAACCCATCCATGATGCTCTTTCAGGATCCACTGGCAGAGGCTGGGAGGCACTGGAGTGATGGGAAAACAGGTTGGTCTCCAATCAAGAGAGAGGCCATCTCAAGTAGGAGGTGGAGTGGGGGCAGAAAACACACACACACACACACACACACAACTGAGCAGAATTTCATGATAAGGTCTGAGGGTGCAGACATTTAAATTTCTGTGGAAAGTACCTGCCATTGATAAAATGAGAATGCAAAAGTAATATTCACATTCTGATACAGAACAAGCAGACTAAAGGAAACAGACAGCCTGCCCTCCCCTTGGCCTATCTGCAGTGGTTCTCAAACCTCATTGCACTGTGACCCCTTTCTGACAGCAATGATTACTACATGACCCCAGGAGGGGGAACCGAAGCCCTGCCCCCCTGGGTCGGTGGGGTGGCCAAAACCAAAGAGTTTCAGCCTCAGGCTAGTGGTCTGTAACCTGAGCCCCGCCCTCCAGGGCTGAAGCCAAAACTCGAGCCCTCTTGCCCAGAGCCCCGGGTGATGGGGCTCAGGTTCCACTCCTGGGCCCCAGCAAGTCCAACGCCATCCCTGGTGACCGCATTAAAATGGGGTTGCAACCCACTGTTTGAGAACCCATGTGGCAGACGCATGCCCAAGTTCTGATGCTGAACTATGAAGCTGGGCAGTTCTGTCAGCCGTAAGAGGAGACACTCCATTTGCCACAAACCCATCCTCTTTAGAAGGGCTATTAAGGAAAGAGAACATCTTTTCCCCGCTGCACACTAACTAAAGCTAGTCTGCTTCACATTGCTACAAGTTACACCCCAAACTTTATTCAGAGTTAACTTCCCTCTTTTCCCCAAACACTTGAACTATCTTCTTCAGGAACATAGAGGAGCATAGGATACAAAGCGGTCAGGTTTTGGTTTCATTAACTACTACTCACAAACTGGCCTCAAATTTGACTGAATCCACTCTCGGTTGGGTTTTTTTGTTTTATTTTGAATCACATAAGCATTGTACTGATCAGTGAAAGTCAGTTTCAACTTTGTTACAAAGTCCAGGGGATCTTCCTGGTACCTTAATCCACATTCCTTCCCTCAATAAAAGAGTCTAAAGTCCAAGGGTTAAACTCGCATCAGAAGGCGAATGAATAGATAGAACACATTCCTACACCTACTCAGCTTGGCACCTTCATCGGTGCCCTCCTGTTAGCTACTTTCCTAATACATGCCGAGGGCTGGAAGAGAGGGATGCCAGTTCCACTGCCTTCAGCCTCTGAATTTGGTCCATATGATGCTTGTGAGCGGTTGGTGAACCATCTGGCACATTTAAACACAAAGACTGAATGTCCTTCAATCTAAGCAATGCTGTAGCTCACCAGTAAGTTCCTGAGCAAGAATGTATGGCCTGTTTTTATGCAGGAAGTCCGACTAAATGACCATTATGCTCCCTTTTGGGCTTAACAGCTCTGAATTTGCCTGCATAGCCCCGTGCCCCTGCAGGATCTGCTCCAAATGGGGTTGAGAGTGTCTTTCATAAACTCTATTTAACAGAATCTGCAAGGTCAGCGTCACACCCACACAGAAGTGCACTAAGGGCCAACGCACAATCAGCATCCACTTCACCCCATCAGCTGCACCCTCCCTCTCTTAGGCAGCAGCAGGCCCTTGTGCACACTAGAGATCTCTGGTTACGCCATAAAATAATAGAAAAACCCTCATTGCGAATGCAGTAAAAACCCAAATGTCAACAGCTTGTCTGACATGGCAAATATGCTGTAGGTGGAAATGAAATAATTAGCTCTCTGTAAGACAGGCAGCTACAAGCTTGCCAATATTCTTCATGAGAAAAGGGCACTATTTACCAGGAACATGAAGTATAATGGATCATTTTCCCGGAACAAAATAACCTCCAAGGAGAAATATTTGGAATAAAAAGAGATCAGTCACCATCAGCAGGGGAAGAGGCAGCAAGACAATAGGTCAAAAAAAAAACCACACAACTTTTTGGACTTCACAATAGAGAGCTTCATCTACAATGAAGCATGAAGACGAAAAACCACCACCACCAAACTCTTATATAGTACTTTTCATCCATAGAGCTCAATGTGGCTTACAAAGGTGGTTAGCAGCATCATTATCCACATCTTCACAGATGGGGACATTGAGGCACAGCAAGGGGAAGTGACTTGCCCAAGGTGTCACAGCAGGTCAATGGAACCCATCTCTCCTGATTCCCAGTCTGGTGCCATATCCACTAGACCACACTGCCTCTCGTTCAACTGCCAACATTCCCATGTTGGATGAAGGTTGAAATGCGGAGTTCCTGAGGGACTGGAATGGAGTTTGGTAACAGTCTTCCCACTGCTAAGTAACCACTTCAAACATACTCCATGCTGGCAGCAGCCCACAGTTATCAGCACGTGAAGGTACCCTCCAAAATAAATGGGTTGTCCCAGTCCAATTCTTTGTGGCTACATCACAGAACCACCATCACTGCCACACCCTGTTGGCGGTCTCAGCAGAGAGGCCAAAGAATAATTGGGCCATAAATTGATGCTGTGAACGATGCTATCACCGCAGTGACATTATGACCTTGTGTTCCCATCTACGCTATCCACTGGCTGAGCTGCAGTCTTAGGCTTGGTCTACACTACAGACTTAGGTCGACCAGCAATGTCAGTGTCTACACTACAGCCTTGCTCCCGCCAATGCACGTGCCCTGCTACACCCACATAATAACTCCACCTCCACGAGAGGCGTAGGGCTTATGTCGGTGTAGTTAGGGCGACGCAGTGTGTGTGGACACTGTATTCCTTACATCGGCTGTTGGCTAGAGCTGTGACATTGACAAGAAAGCCCAGCTCCTGAGCGGGGCCTCCACTCCGAACTGGACTGTACCCCAAGCTCCCAGCTTGGCTGCCCCCTGGGCTCCCCTGCTCCCCACTGGGAGCATGGCAGCCAACCGGACTCTGGGTACAGATCTCCCCACCAGAGGCAAGAAGCCCCAGGTGGTCCCTGCTTGTTTCCCCCCGGTAAGCCATAGTTAGTTTCTTTGGACATCACAGGAAGTTTAACTACCAGCCCATTGGCGTTTCCACTTTCTGACCTATCAGTTTGATTAGTCTCATTACACAGCTTCCCCGTGGGAAGAACAGTTCAAACACACAAGCAGGCAACAAATTCCAATCACTGCTCTGGAGTCAGAGGAGCACGGCTACGGCTACTGGGAGCTGCCATCTTTGTTTAGGGATGGGCCACTTAGGTCAGAGGCGAGAACCACTATCTGGTTTTCAGAGGGACAAAGCTGCAGGGCTCCACTTTGTACTGAGGTCATCGTAGGGAGGGTTAAATGCAAAGCCTGACTGGTTGTTCAGGAGTCTCCCCCTTCCATCTGAGTGGCCAATCCCAGGAATTAGTGTCTCTGAGATTGTGCTCTGGCCTTTAAGTACTCAACTGCAGAGTATCCCACTGCTCCATGCAGACCAGAGGCAGACTGGTAATGAGAAACCACCTCTTCCCCTTCGCTGTGCCCCGAGAGTTGGGCTCAGCTGGTGTAACATGCCTGGTCTGAACAACTGGGACAAAGCCGTTGCTGTTAAAGGGTTCTCAACCGGAATTTGCTTCCCACGTTGATCTGATATGGCTTGAGTTGGCCGGCTTTCAAGGAACAGTTTAAAGGCCCCTCCACACAGGCTTTTGCCTGATAGGAGGACTGAAGATTTAATAGCTAAACATTCAGGAGGATTTCAATTTCAATTTCAGTGAAGATTCACCAATTTGAGCAGTCCAGGGTTTGTGCCTGGAAGGTGATGGGTCTGGGTGTGTTTTTAAAGGAATCACAGCTTAAAATAAGCTGAATTACATCAAGCACAGATCTCCTGACACTAGACATTACAACTGAATTTTAAAAATTGTACTTCGTTGGGATACTGGCGGTTCACTTTTTGCACAGATCTATCAGCATTTCAGTGAAGAGCCACTAGTCTGTTTCCCTTTTGTTTCTAGGCAGCTTTGAGCTTTAGATTCTCCTAAGCTGGGGTGGCCAACCTGTGGCTCCGGGGCCACATGCGGCTCTTCAGAAGTTAATATGCTGCTCTTTGTATAGGCACCGACTCTGGCGCTGGAGCTGCAGGTGCCAACTTTCCAATGTGAAAGTGCTCAACCCCTGGCTCTGTCACAGGCCCTGCCCCTACTCCCTCTTCCCACCCCCTCCTCCGAGCCTGCTCTGCCCTGGCTCCTCTCCCCTCCCCCGAAAGACTCCTGCATGCCAAGAAACAGCTGATCAGGACTTGGGGGGGGGGGGGGAGAGGAGGCGCTGATTGGTGGGTGGGAGGTGCTGGGGGCGGTGAGGAGGAGTTGATGCGGGGCTGCTGACCTACGACTGTGGCAATGTACATTGGTAAATTCTGGCTCCTTCTCACACTCAGGTTAGCCACCCCGTCATAAGTGATCATAATGCTAGGATGCATGGGTTGGAAACGCAGCAGGGGAAATGTTTCTTTGTATTTCTTAATTGTTTTTATGGAATATTTTTAAAGTCAGGGGAAATATTTCCATGGCTCATGGGGCTTTGTAAAAGCACTTTAAAAAAAAGAAACCTTCAAGTTAGGTCCAGAGAGGAACGCTGTAAGGTCAAAGCTGCAATTTACCATTCATCACAGGATGGGCTCTCCGTTTGGTTTTGAGTCACTGTAACATCCCCATCTGAACTACCTTCAATAATATCAATTTAGATATTCTTGGCATTTCATTTAATAAAATCGGTGATGGTGCAGGCAGGGGATAACATGGTGAGCTAGGATTTACCTCCATCCCATCTATAGCTCCCTCATATTTCTGGGTAATGAAATTATGTTCCCAGGCCAGTCTTCTGAAAGTGTTAGGCAGGTTTCCTCTGGGGACGGACAGGTCAGATACAGAGGGATCGCTCTGTGAAAACAGGTCATAGGGTGTTTTTGTCTTTTATTATTTTCCTGTACGAGTTCATAAAAAAACAACAACACATTTCTCCGGTACAATAAACACGGACATTTACTACATGACCTAGATAAGGCAGGAGCACCCCGCCTCAAAGATAAATATTCCTGCTGCACCTGTAATTTTAAGTTTGTCAATACCTTGGAATGCATGACTTTCTGGTCACATACCAGCTGTAGTAACAAGCATTAGAAGAGGGGACTAGAAGACTCATTGGACCAGTGAGCCTGTGGTAGCAAAGTACAAGGGGCGGATCCTCTACTAGTATAAATTGTCACAACCCTACTGTCTTCAAGACTAGCTGAGGATAAGCCCCCAGGTCTTGGCGATTTCACACTGAGCAAAAAGTCAATCTCTCATTTAAGCAATCAGCAAGAGCCAGTTTGTGTTACCCTGTTCCAGTCCCCAGAGCGAGCTACCTGGGTGTCAGAGTCCAAACAAGCATCCCCCCCACAAGCCGAGGATGTGCAGAGGTTAGCTGGATCATGTAGCAGTCACATCTGCATTCTAGGGCATCGGTAAGTATACAGAAACAAATAGAGCAGCTAGTGAACCCTCTCCTGTGCTTGTTCAGTGGCTCTCTGGGAAGACCAAGTTTGGGGTGAATTTTAGTGACATAGATATAAGCATTGGTTGATGAGAGACCTAACAAGGGCAGGAACCAATGCTGCCTCCTCTGTGCTGCACTTAGGTTTATTCAGGGCCAATCACAGCATAACTGTTCAAAGCAGTTTCAGGGAGGAGAAATGTTTACTGCAAAAGCACCATAGGGTGCATAAAGCACCGATTCACACCTGCAATGCTCCTGCTAAGTGAGATGTTAAACATTAAAACAAACAGTATTAATCTCCAGGGGAAAGGACTCTGGGGAAGGCACATCCTGGGAAAGTATCTTGTACACATGGTATCTGAGGAATACACCTTTCTATGGCTCAGGATTACTGTATAAGGGATACTATTTCCCGGCTATTTAAAGTTGTGACAGCTGGGCTTGACATAGCAAATCTGATACTTTAGTGTAAGCTTTAAAAAAAACAAAACAAAAAAACCCCACATTTTATTTCCAATTAAAAGAAGTTAAAAGCCACCCAACACCTCACAGGACTCCGTATCCTGGGGCAGCTGGTAAAGAACTTTTTACGATACTGCAGGATTTTCAAGAATGCTTGCTATGAATTGGCACAGAAAGGGAACAGAAACCTGCTGAATGCACCATCTTGGTGCCATTTGCTTTTGATAAAGATCTTTGAAGCTGGGAATTCTCAGAGCTAAGGCCATAGAAATGGATGCAACAGGACATGCTAGTGTAAAAAGGTTAATTTCTTATCCAGGACATCCGTTCTCCTCTCTAGTTATATTAGTCTTAGTTTTGCCCACACTGTCCCTCCCCAAACTCACTGCCCCCGTCTTTCCCTTCCCCCTTCTCTCCGCCATCAGATCTGGAATGCAAACACACGGACATGATCTATTCCCATGGGCAAGAGGACAGGGAAACTGTGATAGTGCCATATGGATAGTTACGTATGACTGGAATTCAGGAAGCCCACACAACGTCCATGCGATAGGCACAATGATCAAGAGACACGTTTATCTGCCCACTGAAAATTCAAAGGGTTTTCGTGGTGGAAGTGAATTTCCTGCAAAGTAACAGAATCTGTTCTCAAGCTACTTCAGTACACATACAGAGCAAACAAACTATGCCAATTCCATAAACTGAGCCAAGCTGTTAGCTAAATAAACTCTGATGGCCTACAGATGTGCTCTGGCAAAGGTAAGTTACCAGGCTGGGGTGTGAGATTTTAGCTTTGGTCTCAGAAAAAAAATTATTTACATGATAATGGGAGTTTACTTTAGTAACCACAGTTTATAGCAAAGCAAGAAAAGTATCTCACCCACAGCCTACTTGTTAGAACTTCACACCTTATGGAAGAGCTTTGTAGACATTAATAGGGGTTAAAGCAATAGGGTTTTATGCAAATTACCCTAAAAACCTATTGATTTAACTTAGGTTTTTCAACCCACCTGCAAAATTCCATAGGAGGGAGATATGAAGAATCCTCTATCCTCTCTATAGAATGGTCCAAGAAACCTACAGCGTTCAAGCCTGGTTTTACTGAACATCAACGGAAAAGCTCCCGCCGACTTCAACTGGCCCAGGATTTCACACAGAGAGGTTCTAATGCTGCATAAAGTTCACGGAACACAAAAGGGATACACATTTGTTACTGTTAAAACAGACTGTCAAACTGTAAGACAGATTCCCTCTCTGGAGGTCAAAAGTCAGGTACTCAGAATAAAGGCTGGTGGAGAAAACATCAGTCCAAGAGAAGTTCCGTCCCCTCCCCCCCCGTTTTTTTTAATTCCCCCCCTCTTACCCTCAAAGAGAACAGATTTAAACATATGGAGACATTGGAGAGTAGGAGACTGCAAGCTCCTCTGGTCCAGGGCCATTCCTTATCTGCTCTAAGCATTTCTACAGTACAGTAAAACCTCCATTTAACGGACTAATTCGGGCGAGGGGGTGTCCGTTAAATCAAAAAGTCCGTTATTTAATAATAATAAAAAAAAAAGCTGTCGGAGCAGCAGCCCGACCGCCACAGGGTCGGGGTGGCAGCTCCGCAGCCCGCCCGCTGCCTGGACCCGGGCAGCAGCCGGCAGCCAGCCCGCCAGAAATGGATCAGGAATGCATCAGACTTGCTCAGAAATTTTGTCCGTTGCATCCGAAGTCCGTTAAATCGAGGTCCGTTAAATTGAGGGTTTACTGTATCTAGAAGTCAATAAGCAATGAGGAAGGCAGAGCATCCAACAGCTGCTATATTCTCTCCCCAAGAAGAGACATTTCAGTAGTGCCAACCCCAAGTATTCAAAAATCATGAGGCCCAAGCCCCAAAGAGTTGTGAAATTATTTTTAATAATAGACATTGGGGGCAGGTGGGGGGATTGTCTTCAGATTCCGAGCCCACAGATCATGTTCGCAAGCTTTTCTCCCCAACCACAAGGGTTATACATTTGCTTTTATTTGCATGAGGGTCTCCCCTCTCGTTTACTACCCCAATTCCAGCAGCTGGGCTTTAAGAAACACGCACCAGGCTCACGATAAAAATCATGCGAGTTGGCAACAGTGCAGTTCTGGGCACTTCTTGGGGCTGTTTACTAGTAGCACAAGCTTGTTTAGCCCTTGCCCAGAGCAGAAGAAAGTGGGGTGAGTCAGTAACTGCTGGCACAGTGCATGAAGCACAGCATCACGGGGGTGAATTTTACAACTTAAAATTCCTCACAGAGAATGTTGTAATAAGGCCAACTCCATCCCATAAAGCTCATGGGGTCTCCAAACTCAGCACTGGTTACACCTATGGCCTGCTTGAGAATTCAGGGGCTTCTTTTCACTCAACTATATATAGGACAAGGGTTGCCAGGGACCAAAATAAGGGTGAATATTTATTTTAAATTAACCTACTTCAGGGTCGGGAGCATTTTATACACCTTCTCCCATGCAGAAGTCAGCTCCACAAACACCGCACTTAGCTGCCTACCAAAAATGAGGCAAAATTCTGACCCTCAAACACAGGAACTGCGAGGGCAGCGATTGGAGTTCACAGCAACACTAAAAGCAGATGCTGCTGAATCCCAGGTTTCATCACATTTTTCTTTATTAATTCCAGGAGAACTTGCTCTTGCAGCTCAGCTAACTTCTAAATCCTGGGGCCAGCACTGGAACATGGATTTCAGTCTATTGAGAAGTCAGCGTCACGCAGGTTGCAGCTGTAACCCACACACCTTCTAGAGAGCGAGTTAAATGAACTTGTTCTATAGCTTTAGCTAAGAGCTAGTTGGCTTTTAGCTCATGCAGCAGAGCTTCAGCCACTAAGCCCAGATGTCCCAGGTTCGATCCCACCCACCGACGACCAGGGTCTGTCAGTGTTACATAGCAATAAGATGCTGGGAGCGGAACATGCCACTGACAGGGAGGCTGAGTAAGTCTGCACTGGCCGGGTGCTGCCTTGCAATGCTCTACCCGGGGGGCACTCCATGCCACTCTCCGAATGCTGGGGAACCCCGCTGATACGGCACAGCACTCAGATTTCCTTTTGCTGCAATGTCCTAACAGGACTTTGCTGCCGCACTGACTGTTTGAGCCAAAAATTCCATAGATTCTGCCTCTCCGACTTCTGAACACCCCCAGGAGAATTTTTTTTTTTTTCTATTTAACAAAAAATTATATTCTTAAAATAACAAAGTTCCTACCCCTATTTGGATGCAAACTTTCCCCTGCAAAGTCTGCAGCCCACAAGCTGCAGCCTTGTACTTGTTGCAAGAGCATCTTGGAAATGTTGTTGCTGGAGGCTAGGCTCTTGGGTGGGTTTGTACTCAGGCAACTAGCCTGGGAAGCAGTCACACTACTATTTTTAGTGCACTAGCTCAGAGCTGGCACGTGTCTAGCCAAGCTGGGAATTACACCTCCTAGCTGCAGTGTAGATGTAACTAAGAGTGGAACTGCTTGGCCTGTTTACTTCCTCCAAGCCCAATGACACACAGGAGTATTTAAACAAATAGCATAAATAATGAAGGACAAATGCCACTTACAAATAACCAAATATAGGGCACTGGCCACCTAACAATGGACTGAGGTATAATAAGATTTCCCCTCATGGGAGGTTCTGATACAGGGGTATCTTGTTTCATTAGTTTCTAAAGGACTGCTTGATTTATTAGGTTAGCAGGCAATGACACGTTACAGCTTTTTGCAGAGCAAAGGGGAAAATGCAGAATTTCCTACAGGAAGGAAGGAAAGCTTCCTACAGAGAGAGGCGGTGGGAAGAACAAGCTGATGTTTTAGAAAACAGAGGCCAATAAATAAATCAGGAAGACTAGTTAAAATAAGGGGAAGCTGGAGGAGGTAGAAATGGAGTCTCTAATCGTGAGCTTGTCAGTTTGTTTGACTTTTTGATTTCTGGCACAGTCACAATGTCAGTGGGTTCCCTGAATTCCCTCCTCAGGAGGATTTTTGCCTTTCACTTTGCTGGAACGTTATAGATTTATTTCGATGCTTGAACCTAAAGTGACAGTTGAAATGGAGATCAGTTGCCACCGAATGGTACGTCTCAAGACAACGTGCAAGCCATTTTCCCCTTCAGAGTTGCAGCGCTCTTGGAAAGGAGGGTTTCGGGCTCACGTTTAAGAGCTCAGAGGCTGCACATTTAACCTGGCTTTGTGGCAAGTGACGGGGGGGAAGAGTGTTATTGCACTTCTCCGAAAGGACACGGACACATGCTGGCACGACAGGCTATGGCCTAGGCTGGATCCTAGCGCAGAGGCTAACGTGAAGCAAGAGACCCTGGCTTTGGCGTTTCATCTCTCAGATGCTAGAATGCAGCTAGCAGAGTGCTACATTCAGATTTCAGAAGCCACTAGTTTAACAGCGAGGGTAATTAATCATTGGAACAGCTGTCCAAGGGTTGTGGTGGATTCTCTGTGAGGGGCAATTGGATGTTTTTCTCAAAGACATGCGCTAGTTCAAACAGGAATGAATTCAGGGAAGTCACATGGCTTGTGCTACGCAGGAGGTCAGACTACATCAGTGGATCCATCCGGCCTATAATCTATGAATAAAGACACAGTCTTCAGGAATCTGCTGGGAGGATGTAGAGATGCTTGAGGGGAAGGGCATTAAGATTTCCCCGGAACACAGCATCTTGCAGGCTTACGGTTTGACATTATAGCCATGAAGGCTTCTAGGGCCACCCAGATGTGGTTGCAGGAAGGGGCAGCTGTACTGGCAGATCTGAACAGAGCGGGAACAGAATACATTGGTGAAAGATCTACATACACCCCCATTTCTGGAGCCCCATGCGGGCATCTTCACTGACACGGGGGAGGAGAGAGGGGAGTGGGCTTTCTGAAATCTTGAAACAGGAAAACGAGGCTCTTGCCCTACATGAGCACTTGTGAATGACAGAACATCCAACCACTGCGGTGTTTTGCCCACGGAGGGAGTCTGGGAGCTTGTCTGGGTTGTTTCTGAGCAGCTCATCCAATGAGAAGAAGAACTGGGGGAGACCCGGTGACTATGAGAACAGTGTCTAGTGCCCACTTTGTGCCTTGCTCGCAACACCCAGAGACTGTCAGAATGTCCGAGGCTCTACGGAGGTTGCTTTGCCATGAGCCAATGTGTTTCGCTTTCCCAGCATGGCACAGGGAGAATAAAGAACGTACAGGAGAGGAGATGGCATGCAGTAATAGCCTCTTACCCACAGTTTGCTGTCATGGTAAAATGCTCCCAGGAGCTTGACAATGTATGGGTGATCACAGGTCGCCAGGATTTCAATCTCCACCATATAATCCTCCAGTTCCTCGTCACTCTTGGCCTCAATGACTTTTGCAGCAGCTAATGCCCCTGTCTCCTTATTCTTGGCCTGTAATATAAAAACCCACAGTAAATACACGGACCTAAGGAAAAAAATAACGAGGCTTTGGTATTAACCCAGGCTCCATTCTCCCAATTCTCACCCTCAACTCCTTTAGGAAGTGCCTGCTAGAAAAGTGAGGAGAATCTGCAGAGGCAGCTTTGCTACAGAGTCAGTGTGTAAGATTACTGCTGTAAAGGGACAAAAATCCCGCTTACCTTTCTCCAGTTTCTTGGTCACTGTCACGTTACTGCAGGAGGGAGGATGTTTTTCAAGTACTCAAGAGACAGACCCCATCAATGTTACCGTGAAGGAGTGGGAAGCTAAGACAGCCCCACAGCATAAGAGGTAATGGCCTGATTTTCAGAAGTCCTATGGGATCCACAAATCCCCTTGGTTTTGGCGGGAACTGCAGCGCTCAGCGTCTCTGAAAACGCTCAGACCACAGGGACAAAGCAGAACCTCCTACTGTACAGCTCTGGACCAGCTCCAGCCTTGGAATGTCCCCACTTGCCCCTATACATGCTTAGCATTTGCCAGTGTAGCTGTGCATAATGGAGATGGGGCCGGCAGGCAGCTGTTTGGTGATGGTGGGGAAACAAGGCAAAGCAGCAGCAGAAGTTAAATCTAACTTTCCTTGACAAGCCAGCACCTTCTGCTTTATTGAGTTTTGTTGCCATGGCACTTCTGGAAGCATTAGATCAAGTTGGGGATGATACGAGATATACAGTAAAACCTCGATATAACGGACTAATCCAGGCGAGGTGTCCGTTAAAGCCGAAAGTCCGTTATTTAATAATAATAAAAAAACGAGCAGCCCGCCCAAATTAGTCCCTTATATCGAGGTTTTACTGTATAATAAACTATCACGGCAGCCGGGAGCCGTCAGCCAGCCCGCCCGCCCGGGTCCCCAGCTGCTGGGACCCGGGCGGCAGCCAGCAGCCGGGACCCGGGCGGGCTGGCTGACGGCTCCCGCCCGGGTCCCAGCAGCCAGGACCCGAGCGGGCTGGCAGCAGGGAGCCGGCAGGCAGCCCGCCCGCTGCCTGGACCCAGGTGGCAGCGGGGAGCCGGCAGGCAGCCCGCCCGCTGCCTGGACCCAGGTGGCAGCGGGGAGCCGGCAGGCAGCCCGCCCGCTGCCTGGACCCGAAAAACGGATTTTGGATGCATCGGACTTGCTCATAAATTTTGTCCGTTGCATCCGAAGTCCGTTAAATCGGGGTCCGTTAAATCAGGGTTTTACGGTACTCCCTTGCCCACATCCTCCAGAGGGCTTAACCAATGATAAGGGACAGACATACTAGCAACAGCTTCCTCTATGTCAGCTGATGTGGTGCAGCTTGAAGTGTTCCTCCCCTTGTTCTCCTTCCCTCCCTGCTTCTTAAATCAGATCAGCATGCAAGGTAACTGAAGCAGCCAGAAAGGACACTCCGATTTCAAGCTTCTCTCTCACCAACAGAAGTTGGCCCAATAAAAGATATTACCTCACCCACCTTATCACTAAAATTATTGTCACTCTCAGTCAAGTGAAACCAGCTCTGATCTACTCTTGCATCCATTATACTGTACCCTACCAGTGAGGGGAAATGCCAACATATGCAAATGGGCAGTATGGTCTTCTCTTTCCACACAAAGCATCAGCCTCCACCTGTGATCCAAACTACCTTGCCCCCACTGCACTACTGCCTAGGGTATAATCTCCAAATGACAGACAGCTCAGGGGTGTGCTGAGACAGATCTGTTACCTTTGTCCAAATTCAAGTGATTATACGATCAACTTCAGCTTTAAGGGAGGAGGGGTTGGGGAAAAGGGACTGACTGCTTCCCTATCAGGCACCAAAGAGCTATTTAAAATGCTGAACTCTCGGTTTTCTATGAAAACAATAATCATGGAATCATAGAACTGGAAGGGACCTTAAGAGTCATCTAGTCCAGTCCCCTGCACTCAAGGCAGGACTAAGTATTATCAAGACCATCCTTGACAGGAGTTTGTCCAACCTACTCTTAAAAATCCCCAATGATGGAGATTCCACAACATCCCTAGGCAATTCCTAGGTGTTTAACCACTCTGAGAGTTAGGAAGTTTCACCCTAATTTCAACCTAAACTGCCCTTGCTGCAATTTAAGCCCACTGCTTCTTGTCCTATCCTCAAAGGTTAAGAACAACAATTTTTCTCCCTCCTCCTTGTAACAACCTTTGATGTACTTGAAAACTATTATCATGTCCTCTCTGAGTATTTCTTCTCCAGACTAAACAAACCTAATTTTTTCAATCTTCCCTATCAGGTCATGTTTTCTAGACCTTTAGTTATTTTTGTTGCTCTTCCCTGTACTTCCTTCAATTTGTTCACATCTTTCCTGATGTATGGTGCCCAGAACTGGACACAATACTCCAGTTGAGGCCTAATCAGCGCGTAGTAGAGCAGCAGTATTACTTCTCACGTCTTGCTTACAATACTCCTGTTAATACATCCCAGAATGATGTTTGCTTTTTTTTTTTTTTTTTTTTTGCAACAGTGTTACACTGTTGACTCATATTTAGCTTGTGATCCACTATGATCCTCAGATCCCTATTCACAGGACTCCTTCCTAGGCAGTCATTTCCCATTTTGTATGTGTGCAACTGATTGTTCCTTCCTAAGTGGAGTCCTTTGCATTTGTCCTTATTGAATTTCACCCTATTTACTTCAGACCATTTCTCCAGTTTGTCCAAATCATTTTGAATTTTAATCCTATCCTCAAAAGCACTTGCAACCCCTCCCAGCTTGGTATTGTCCTCAAACTTTGAGTATACTCTCTATGCCTTTATCTAAATCATTGATGAAGATACTGAACAGAACCAGACCTAGAACCTATCCCTGCAGGACCCCACAGGTTATGCCCTTCCAGCATGACTGTGAACCACTGATAACTACTCTCTGGCACCCACCTTATAGTAGCTCCATCTAGGTTGTATTTCTCTAGGTTGTTTATGAGCAGATCATGTGAGACAGTATCAAAAGCCTTACTAAAGCCAAGATATATCACGTCTGCTGCTTTCCCCCCTATTCACAAGGCTTGTTACCCTGTCAAAGAAAGCTATCTGTTTCTGAAAAATCCATGCTGACTGTTACTTATAACGAGGGAGGGGTCTGAGCAGTGGATGCATGTTAGTAGCTGAAGGCACACATACACTGCTGCTCTCTAAGGAGGTTACTGACAGGGGGTTTCCTCTGTTTGCAGCCATGCTGTGCCAGCTGCAGGCTGCTTGAACATCCACCCGGGAATGTTTGCAGCATTATTTCTCTTATTACTTTGCCCTTCCCAAGGCCCCAGAAATAATTTAAGAGACTGAAGTCAACAAGTGCCTTGGCTAACATAACACATTTGTTAACAGTTGACAGACATTGGTCTCCCAGCCAAGCCAACTGCTCTACAAAGGCAATGGCAGTAGGGACACACCAGGCACTTAAACATCGGCCTGACTGAGGTGTCCAATACACAGGGCACAAGACTCATGTGGGGGAGGGGATCCAGCAATGCACTTTTCTGCTCACATGCCCCGGGGCAGCTTGCTCCCACTCCTTGAGACATCCATTCCTCCACTCTTAGGTCCTTTCCTTCCCTCTCTCCTGTCTTCTTCCCCCTCTCCTCCCCTGAAGCCAGTGTTCTTAGCAGCAGCTCGAAATTCTTCACAGTCCCACCCTCCAGGGTGCTGGGTGGGGCCTCACAGATCAGGATGTTAGTCAATTTCACTGGGCTGGCAGTATATTCAGAGCAGATCAAAGCAAATGTGAGGGAGTCCATAGGAAAAAAAAAAGCTTCCCTGTAAGGCACAGGACTGCTAGCATTTTTTACCCAAAGGGGAAGGGACTAGCCCTTGGCTATCTGACTCAGGAAGTCACACCCTGCACGGTTTCACAGAATCAGTGATTTGAGTGGTAGTAGAAATCCCTCTTAAGTCACCCGGTCTATTTCCCTGTCAAGGCACGAGTTCTCCCTATGGTGCTCTATCCACTTTACTCTTAAGTGTCCCATGTACACTGTATCTTTACCCCTCCATCTGAACAAGCAGGGGAACTTTGTACAGAGTATTCTAGGCAGGCAGGCAACTGCTTTCATATAAGAGTTTGGCCTGATGCGTTCAGCCATGATCTGAAAGAGGGAGGAAGTCACATTTCTGGGCATTACTGTTTGAGGGGGAAATGGAAAGGCTCCAATTATGATCTACCTTGTGGCTTTCTCTTTTTATGTATGTTTGGAAGGCCTATGCAGAGAGCTTGGAAAAGGATTAGTTTCCAGCATAAACAAAGTAGGCCCAGCTGAATCAGTCTTACTCAGTTTAGAAGATACAACCATATATTGACAAAGTGGCCTGGCAGAGGATAAAAGAAAGGAGGGGAAACGGCAGGAACCATAGAAGAAAGTAAAATCTCCTCTCTCCAAGTGGGGCATATTTGCACTCTAGTGGTTTTAGAAAAATCCAGCACTTGCTGACCCAAGTGCACCCTAAGAGGATGAAGCGGGTGGTGACCCCATTTCCATTAGGACATGTAACTATTCCAAGCTCAAGCTAGTTCTACAAGGGTGCCTCTAATTTTTCCCTCTGAGCTTTTAAAGAATGAATTACAGCCAGGATACTGAAAAGCGATGGGCGGGTAAGTGGACCAGTGGGAAACACAGGAAAGTGCTGCCATCCAGATCGAGTTCTTTCAAAAGAATGGACAATAATGACCGTACAGAACAAGAATGAACACCCCCCACAGAGCCTGTGTGTCGGTTAGAGGCTGGTGGAGATCTGGGAGAGGAAGTATGTGCTGTGAGAAAAGGTGTGGCTTCCCTTTGTGGTTACAGCACTAGGCAGGCACTTCCCCTCTGGTCAAGGCCAGTCAGACTCAACATCCTCCAGTGCCCCGGTGCACCTGAGAAGCACCCAGTGGCTCTGCACTCGGCTGTCCTCGGCAGTGGCATTGTTCATAGCTACTGTCCTTGAATTCCAGACGGGTTCTTCCTGGCAAGAGGGGGACATTGATCACCGGGCATCGCATCCAAACTATTTTAATGATGAGCCTCAACCAGACTCCTCAAGTGCTGAGGGGTCCTTTTAGTTCCGATCCAAGGCAAGAGAGTCCAGCTACATCGCTAATCCCACTGCCTCTCCTCCATACTGGGAGCAAGGCCCCTCCCAGCCCTATATTTCCATGAGTCTATGCTGAATAACCCTCTCTAGTGCATGTGTGCTCTCAGAGGTTACAGGCCTCACATCAATACTGGGTTCTGCCCTTCCCCTCCCCCCACTGCATTTGCTTTCTAGAGCTTCCCACCCTCATGAACCCAAATCCTCTTCTCTCTCCATTCCAACATGGAAGCCAGAGAGCATTTTTTAGAGGACTGTAGTAGTCACTTTAGAAGCGCCAGAAAGCCCCACCAGTAAGCATTCAGAGCATCATGTAATTCAAACATTCAGCCCATTTCCAATATCAGAGAGTAGAAGGTGAGCATTCAGCAGGTGTGAAGGGAAGCCTGTCTGCCAGGGGAGGACCAGGGTGTTTTTCCACAGACTACTCCAGGGAGATGTATCTGCAGAGCAGTTGCCATCCCTCAGCAGCACTTCTGCAATTAGTTCAGAGAACAGAGTTTCACTTGTGCTGGGAGCCAGAAGTCTCAGATGGAAGGCCCTGCCTTCCTGCAGTTCTTTATTTATTTATTTAAGAGGGCCACCAGATAAAGCCTCTTTTTGGCAGGCGTTTAGAAGGTGCATTTGTAGCACGGCATCCCCTCTAATTTCAGATTTGCACTGAGGTGCCATATGCAGTGAACAGAGCAGCGAGGGGTGCGGAAGGATCCCCTGCCCTCTGCTAGGAGCTTAGTTGTCAAGCCTTCCCCCATCCCCTGGCAACAGCAAAGGGCCTTCTCTCTGATGCAGAGGATAGGAATTCTGGGGAAGTTCCGAATATTTTTAAGGGGATGTTATTGACGTAAATATGATATTTACTACCACAGCCAGGCACATGAGCCATTGCACTAGTGTAATTTTATATTGAAAAATTAAGAATGAGGCGGCAGAACATTGCACTGAAAATGCAGAACCACAGGAGAAGCTGCAGGGATCTGGCCAAAAGCTTCGACTCTGAAGCACAATTCTGCCGCCCTCCCCCCCACAGCTCCCGCAGGAACGGGTTCTACGGCAGATTCCACAGCCCTGCTATTCTCACTAGGCGTGATGACACATTCCACTGGCAGAAAGAGAGCGCGAGCTCAGAGCACCCATGTTCTGACCCAAGGAGAAAAACCTCAGAGCACGGACACAATAGCCCAACTTACAAGACTGGCCAAGGCACTACCAGGAACTTGCTAGAAGAGACCTACAGGACACCCTTGCTAGAGAGACTTCAACCATGTTAAATGTGGCTTAGAATGAAGCTTCACAGTACTGAAGAGCTAAAGATTAGACAGATTTGGGCAGGAGGTCTGTTCCCAGCTGGACCAGTGTGTGGAAAGTCTGGGCAAGTCACTTCCCTCTCTGCCTCAGTTTGCCCAACAGTAAAAAGACCAAGGCCTCATGAAATCAGGGCTTGCAAAGCAGCTCAAACCCCCCAGAGGAAAAGTCTCCATGCCCGTGATGGGGTTACTATGACTAACAGGCTGAGTAACAACAGAGAAACCCTCTCTATTACAGTCTCTCTCTGGGTATGAGTAATTCTTATTCAGAAAGCAGGATCTTTTAGGAAACGATATACTTATGTATCCATTTAGACTGAATACTTAAAGAGGTACTTGTGTGGGCTGGAAACTCCTCAGGGCAGGGACGTCTCCCCTGGCTCATATCTAGCCAAATCCAGTCAGCACTAATGGACTAACACCCAATGGCCTACAACTCAAAGTGCACAGCCCTATTAGACAGACACAAATAACCAGCCCCTTCGCCTGCACCCCTGGAGCTGGACGGGCCAGCTGCAGGTTTTTAATTGCAGTGTAGACATACCCAAGGGGACTTGAAGGATGTTCCCAGTCGGGTTAACAGCACAGGAACTGCTCCCTTTCCAACCAGGCGTTGTATTTTAGGCAGCACTGAAGTGGTTACATTTTTGACCATCTCAGCTTCCTCCCCATTAATGGAAGTAAGAGACGATTGGTGTCGGTTCAGGGAAGAAGAGGCTGGAGCTGCTCAGTAGCAGAGACGGAAAGCGCAGAGCCCTCTCTCCTCCATTGCCAGCAGGCCAGCTGGGCAGGGAAGCCAGATTTACTGAACACTGCGGGAGGAAACTAGGAAGTCACATCTCAGAGGAAGTCTGCATAAGAGCAGATAACTTTCCGAGCCGGTCGTCAGAGCCCCTACTGCTGCCATCTCAAACCCAGCAAACCAGTGACTCGAGAAAGGGAATCTGTATATCGAGACCAGCACTGCCCTGTGGGCCATTGCTATGAATAAGCAGCACTTACACCACGCTTTCAGAGGGTCTCAAAGTGCTTCATACAAGGACACTAATTCCCCCTGCTTTCTAGGTGGGAAACTGAGGCACGGAGGCAAAGTGATTTACCCAAGACCACCTAGGTCAGTAGCGGAGCAGGGAAATGAAGTAAGGTTTCTGGACTGGGAGTCTAACCCCTATGCACTGAACTATGCTGTCTTCCCCAAGTGGCTGCACTGGAGAGGCCAAATCCAAATCTGCTGCAGTCAGGTGAGTTCTTCTACACAGCTCCACGTGCTCACTCCAGATCTAAATCTGGCCCTAGGTCCCCCTACTACACGAGCTTTAGAAAAATGCGCTATAGCATACACCTCAGAATTACACTATACAATAAGTCACATTTACCATCCCACTCACAGCCATGCATCTGAAGAAGTGGGCTTTTTACCTACGAAAGCTTATGCCCAAATAAATGTGTTAGGGCAGGTCTTCACTAACCACTGGATCGGCGGGTAGCAATCGACCTTTTAGCGATCGATTTTTCGTGTCTCGTTAAGACACGAGAAATTGATTACCCGCAGCGTGTCCGTCGACTCCTGTAACTCCAGCTTGACGCAAGGCGCAAGCTGGAGTCGACGGGGGAGCACGCCGCCGACTGCCGCCGCCATGAGGACAGCAGGTAAGTTGGCTGAAGTTGCGCATCTTCAGTCTATTCCCCCCCCCCAGTGAAGACCAGCCCTTAGTCTTTAAGGTGCCACCGGGCTCCTTGTTGTTTTTGTGGATACAGACTAACACGGTTACTCCCTGATACCTAACAGGTTTGGAATTCAAGCCAATTGTTTCCAGTCACGTTTATAAGAACATTTTGCATTTATACCATCCCCTTGTATCCTTGAAGTTAGAGCTACTATTACCTGCCAACTTTATCCATACTGTGATGACACGGCTACATCTACACAGTCTGACAGCTGTATCACGTATCCTAATTCCACCCAACCAACATAGAAAGCATCTTTCAGGATGCCAGATACATCCAGACCATACCATCAGATTTGGGCTGTCTTCTGGTAGGCAGCATTTCTGTATCTTATGGCTGGCCAGTTCCCTGAACTCTGCTTGTTGGAGTTTTGCTAGGCATGACATAATACAACATGGACACACTTCCAGATAGAGTGAAAACCAAAAAGTGGGTTACATGCTTGCACTGCTATCCATGGAATTACAATACAGATCAGGGATAATTTAAAGTTTCAAGCCAGCTTCTGATCTCAGTTGCCATGTAATAGATCAGAATCTGTCCCATAGATATGGAGGGAAAGGGGCGGGGGGATTATGCGAAGGTCGACTGAAAGCCGAACAATTATATTCAAGGAATCTGTCTCCTTCTAAGTTTCTGACCCTGGAGCCAGGACGATATTCCTAATAGCAATGAGAATGCACATCTCACTCTCTACCAACTGCCAGCTGTAAGAAATGGGTCATTAAATGTAACTTCTCTACAGCCTGGTGTTACCTGTAATCTGGCACCGGCACTAGCTCCCTCTGTGGCCTTGAGCAAGTACAACTTTCTGCCTCAGTTTCCCTCTCTGTAAAATATATCATGGGGCGGGGGGAGGTGTTTTTTAAGGGTGGAGGGCACTGAGAAAGCATCCGAGTAGATCAATGTTAGTAAAGCACTGCATACACATTTATTGCTTGACCTATGCATTAGGATTGTCTGCAGCGCACTCTCGGGACTCTAGAGAAGGAACATCAGTCAGCTATCCAGCCAGAAAAAATGCTGGACCATGAAGTAGTAGGAACCTGAAAAGCGTTTCTGCCCTCAGGTAAAATCCTCTCAGCCGTTCAACGTTTAAAGAACTAGCAGCGTTTCAGAGGCAGTCAGTTTTTCCACTGAAGTTCACCAACGTAAGAGACTTTCAAGAACGCAGCAGGTGAAAGCCCAGATGCCAAGAATATAAACTGCCTGATACCGATCTGATTATGAACCACAGTAGTTTATTCCAAAGTGCACCGTTAAGCCCACACTCATGGACATTTTAACACCAAGGTCAATTTATCCCTAGACTGCTTCTTAACACTGAAAAAAAGCAGAGAGCCTGGATTGTATTGATGGGTAATGGATGGAATTATAGCCCTGGTATTTAAATCCAAAATGCTTTTATCACCAGCACCCACATTTCTTTAGACTAAGTTGGTAAGCAGCTGAGACAGACAGCTTTTAAAGAGAGTAAATATAAAAGAAAGATAGGCGCATGCGATTACCACTGGAGAATTTATCAGCTAAAAGTCCCACTGAAGAACATCTACAGAACCAAGCTCAGGATCAGACTCTAAGTTTAACGGCAAGAAGAGGATTTAGTTGTTTTTGCAGCGAGAGAGGTGGCTGCCAGACATGTTCCAGCTGAACACACTGGGAATACCCAGAACAGAAGAACATATTTATAGGATTACATGCAAGAGGCACAGGCAAAAAGTTATTGCTCAGGTTCTGGATATAAGAAATAAAGGCTGAATACTATAGAAGAAAGGATCTTTACTGATGACTAAGTACAAGAAATGTCCAATCTTCTTTCTACAGGTGGCCTCTCCACCAGCCAAGGCCAAAGATTAGTCTGGATTCCAGTAAAACAACACTGTAGAATGCAGAAGTGGAAATACTGGATTGCACAAAACCAGGTCCAAGTGAAAGGCCAAAGAGATCATCTTCTTTCCCTCTGAATCACCTTATGAGCTATTGCAAAATTCAGAGGCTGACACATCCACCCAAGAACTATAAGGCGGCATTAATGAACATGCTACCGGAGGCCAGGTCTTGCTGTCCACTGAAAGATAAGGGAGTCATGAGTATGAAGGTGATGTAAGGATAAGGCTCCAAGTTAGGATGACAGCAAATGTGAAAAATCGGGACAGAGGTAGGGGGTAACAGGAGCCTATATAAGAAAAAGACCCCAAAATCAGGACTGTCTCTATAAAATCAGGACATCTAGTCACCCTACTCCAAGTGAACTTACTCTTTTTCATTATAAAAAGGAGAGATCACTACTAAAAGCATGCTTTTAAAAGAAAAAGGAAAAAAAAGCTTTATCAGTACTATAGCACATTCTTCCTCCATGTACTTGTCAGCACTTCCAAATTAACCACTTACCCCTCCCAAAGCAAAGACTGATCTTTCTGATGTTGTATTGGAATAACATCACCCCATTTTCAGGGTGAAGTTTGCATTTTCTATCACTTCTTCCCTCCCACTCTCCCCAGAAAAGACTTTTCTCTGTGTTGAGAGGAGTTTGTCCTGTCAAATCTCTGAACGGGAAATCAAGTTACTCTGTTTAAAACAAACAGCGTGTATATTTATCCTCCCTCATCAAGCCCTGCATTTTAGGGCTGATAATCCTGATAAGACTTTTCATGCAACATGGCCACATTGTGTAGATCCGGTAATTGCTCATTCAGCTATTTCTCAGGGACAACACAATAGTTAATTGCTTTCAAATGAACTTAGCCTGAGCTGTCTGCATCAATAAATTAGCGCACTACAGAGAAGCTAGAGTTAATGTTCATATAACAGTCAAATAATCAATGAGAGCTGAAATTAGTTTCCTAGCTGACAAGCCCCATAGAGTCACTTAGGTTTGTCACAATAAATGATGCATTTTTACACCCTCTGAACTCAGTGTTTGGGACCACCCAGCAGAGCGCCGGGACAAAGGGGCAGAGACAGAGAGACTAAAATGGTCAGGGCTGCAGAATGAAGCACTATGGATGCCACAAGAGACCCGTGGGATTCCCAGCACTTTGCACCATGGCACAGGTAAGTCTAAACTCACGCTGGGAGGGCAGAGAGGCTGATCTGTGAGTGGAACAGTGAAATCCACAAGAACTCGCTTACCATTGGCAGGGGAAAAGAGATACACCCAGGGGTTCTCAAACTGGGACTATTACATGGGGGAGGGAGGTGGTCATGAGCTGTCAGCCTCCACCCCAAACCCCACTTTGCCTCCAGCATTTATAATGGTGCTAAATATACAACAATGTGTTTTTAATTTATAAGGGGAGGGGGTCTCACTCAGAGGCTTACTGTGTGAGAGGGGTCACCAGTACAGACGTTTGAGAACCACTGACGCACACCAACACCCATTATCAGTTGCTTTGTAAGAGGAATCCCCAGCCCGTTCCACTGGGTGTTGGAACCACGGGCTTGTCTTCACTACCCACCGGGTCGGCGGGTAGCAATCGATCTGTTAGCGATCGATGTCTCGCGTCTGGTGAAGACGCAAGAAATCGATCGCCCGCGGCGCCCCCGTTGACTCAGGAACTCCAGCTTGCAGAGAGGCACAAGCTGGAGTCGACGGGGGAGCGCACCGCCAACTGCCGCCGCCATGAGGACGGCAGGTAAGTTGGCTGGAGATACACAACTTCAGCTACGTGAGTCTGTGTATCTGCCGTCGATCCCCCCCGGTAGTGAAGACCAGTCCTAACACTTGTTAACACCTGGTCGCAAAAGGAGACCTTGACTGACATTACCCAACTCTTTGCCTGCAATGACATTGGTCATTCATGTCCTGTCAGTTCCATGTAAGCAGAAAAATGGAGTGGTGGGCACAACCCACTGTGTGTTCATAGGTGATTATAAATCCATTTGTAGCAAAGGGGTGAAAATCCTGGCCCCATCCCAATCAGTGAGAAAACTCCAATTGACCTCAACGCCAACACTCCCTACTATTTTGAGCCTACTGGAAATGAGGGTTACCATACGTCCATATTTTTTGTGGACGTTTTAAAGTTATTTAAAAATTCCTCCCAGATGGCAATTTAAGAATCAAAAAGCCAGACATGTCTGGGAAAATACAAATGTATGGTAACCCTAATCACATGAAACGACCGCTCCAGTTACCAGGCTAGGGGTGAGGGAGGGTAGCCTGTTTCCAGGGTCTATCGTGCTACAGGGCCTCTCAGGAAGAGACATTTGTAAGTGTGTGGGTAAAACTCGGTCTGAGCCTTAACAGGATGGAAGGAAAAGTGTTTGCCTAAGGGAAGAAAAGTTGAACAGAGAGTTAGCGATACCTCACTTTTCAATAGCACCGTTTAACCACAGTTTATCAGTCCTCACAGACTGACAGGCCAAGGTGTCATCTGTAGAATGAAGAAACTGAGGCAGGCAAGACACCGTCACACAGCTCTTCTGAGACAAAAGAGCCCAAGTCTGTGGCCCATCAGTCCTAGGTGGTAAGCACTAGCTGAGGCACAACTCCCACATGAAATGCATAAGCAAAAGCTTTCAGTCCACTGTGTGTGTGATTTAGAGCCTTCTGGTAAATATGGTGCAACATATTGGATTCAGCCAGGATTAGAAAAACCACTGTCCAACTCTTAATGAGTTGCACCAAGCTCGGTTACTCCGGCAACCATGGAAAGTTTTTGGAAGGATTAGGGGAAGAGAAGTGGTTTGGAAAACAAATTGTGAAATGTTAATGAGAAGCAGAAACACTTCCCCTAGCTTTGCAGGCTAGGGGCAAGGAGAAGTCACAGAGCCAGAGAGATCAGCCAATGGCTGTGGATCTCCCAGCTCCAAAATACCACAAGGACAAGCAAAAAACATGATCCAAACATGATGCAAGACCCTGACACACCAGTGTTTCCTCACTGAGGGCCGAAGGAGAACCCAGAATCATTGCTCCTGGAGAGCGGATGGGAGGTTAAAAGGATTAAAGCAATGGCACATCAGACAAAGATGGGTGCCAAGTTACAGGCCTTTAAGGGCTAGCTCAGGATTGCTTCTTGCTCACCAGCCTGTGCCCATACACCATGGCGCAGAGTGCATCAGAGTGGCACGGCCAAGCACCTGACTTTTTCTTCGTTGATCCTTTTAAAGTGCTGCCCCACAGCATCTGCTCACGAGTGTTCTGCTCAGGTCGGCTTTTTGACTGGGTATGGGGAAGCGTGACTAGCAAATGGATTTATCTGATAATGCATCTGCTCTTCCGGGGGAGAGGGGGCTCATTGCTCTGAAGCAGGGGGAAGGGATAGAGAAGATTTAAGAGACAAGGATCCGCTAAACAAGAATCCCCCCCGCAAGGCTCCCAGAGATACTCACTCAGCATAGACCCAGATCTATGCAACACTGTGCACTGCTCACTATTAACCTCTTCCTCCCCGGGAGGAAGCCTGCCTGCTTCAGTCCAACCCACAGATGTGGTTTCGTCAAAAAGCCTTAAAGGCTAGAGAAGAAAAACAAAAAGCATGCGACCACTTGTTGGAGGTTTCCTAGCAACTTTCTTCATTGAGCTGGGTGTAGAGGAAGCTCACAGCTGAGCAGCGGGGTTGAATAGCTGGTATGAGTCGGTGCCAGGGAATGGGGCTTAGGCAGCCAAGGCTGCAGTATTTTGGGGCATGTTTTGTTCAGCCTTTTTGCGACATGCCAGAAATGTGTCAGATCAACCGGGCCCTTGTAGGGAAAAAAAAATAAAAAAAAATTAGCCTTTCACTTCCCTACCTCCGCAATTAGAAACCCAACAATCATTGTGGATGTACTGAGCTTGTGAATTGCTTCTTGCCCTACAGCACAGACCCTCTTGTACAACTTCGGTGATGGAGACGAGGGGTGGCATGCTTGAACCTGCTTGCAAATGTTACACGAAACCCAATGCAGACAACAATGCAAACACTTGAGACGTTCCAGCATATACGCACTTCACCCAGCAGGTCCTCTGTGAGCAATTTCAGTAACTTATTTCCAAGCTCCAGGAATGCCAGGCAAAAGTGTCTCAAGTTAGGTTAACTCTAAATACTTTTGCATGAGATCACAGGTAGCTACTGAGAAAGTCAACACAAAAGCAATAAAATGCTATTACAGCTGACAAGAGATGGTTTATGGCCTTTATACTTTGAGGTGGCGGCTTAGGGAGCTGTTTTTCTGTAAGTCAGTCAATTGAAACATAAGAAATTGGACGGAAGACTCCACTTCCAAGCAGAAGCAGGTCCCTCAATATTCTCCTCATGAATGGCAGACTGCCCCTCCCTGCCCCCAAATCGCTGTGAGAGCACTGGGATACAATGCTTAGGCATCGCTTCAGAGGTGCAGGAACTGGGGGGGTGGGAGGGGAGGGAAAGGTGGTCTTAACTGAGAACTAAGCAAAGCTGGGAAATGGGAATTAAGTTTGAGACCTAGTGTCAGGCCAGACAAGCTACGCTGAATGATTCAGTCAGTTAGGCTGGGGCCTTTGCTAGTTTAATTCCATATGCATCTCACCCTTAGTTTAAAAGACAAAGTTTTCAAAAAGTGACTTAGGCACTTAAAAGTTTAAAACTCACTGAAAGTCAATAAGTGCCTAAATCCCTTAGGTGTTTTTTGAATATTGCATCAACATTTTAATCCAACTCTTCAATTGCAGAACCGTTTGAGAGATTAGGGTCTTTATATACAGAGTGGTATATGGAGCCCTATGTGGGAATCATGGCCACACTGAAGTCAATGTGAGCTTTCCCTTTGATCTTAATGGGACCAGGATGTCATCCCTACTGGTTGTATTTGTAGGGCCACGAGGATGCGGACACCCTTTTACTAAGAAAGAAGCAGCTTCTTTCCCTCCCCCATTTTAAAGGGAAAATAATGCACTTCCTGCTCGAAGAGACAAGGCCAAAATTAACAGGCCAAAATGTGACCTTACAAACATACAAACATTTTGTGAATGTTTTATGATACAGTTGGAAAACTAATGGGTTCTTTTAGAACAGCCAGAAACTTAGAAACCTAACGTACAAGTCAGTAAAACTTCAAGGAGAGATTTTACTGGAATCAGGCCTGAGTTACCAAAATCCACCCCAAAGTCAGAGAGTTGCAGTTTTAATTAGTGAACACTGAGGCAGGCAGGAGAGGAAACAGTCCAAGCACTTCTAATGTATCTGTCACCATGGGATCCAGGGCACAACCTGCAGCTACATGCTGCGCAGTAAATATGTGGTTTTATTTTCATTCTCTTTCCCCACACCAAGTTTTAAACAGCAGTTATATACTCCAGGGTACAGAATATCATGCACCTGATTAGAATGGATTCTAATTCTAGTGAATTCTAAATTACTCTAAATTATTCTAATAATTTAGAATAATTATTCTAAGAATTATTCTAATAATTAGAATGGATTAGAATCACAGACTGAATAATTAGAATGGATTTTTTTTTAAATTGAAGTGGAGAAAAAGAAAAAGAGGAAGCATAAAACAATTTCTTGATAAAGGAGACAAGTTGCAATCAGACGGCCTCCGGGGTTGGGTGGGGCGGAATAATATCTATATAGAACCTTTTACTGAAAGCCCTCTGGTCAGGAATTCAAATGAATGCATTCAGTTTGCTGCAAAACTGGCATTGCAACTGCAAGCAGCAGGATAGACCATAATATAAAAGGGGACATCCTGTCCACACCCTGCCACAAGCAAGTGTTATCAGGGGAGGAGGTGTTCTCTGTGCATACTGGAGCCCAGAGATAGCATTTCATAAAAGGCATAAACACAGCAAAACAATCCCATGATTAAATACAACACGTTCCAATGGAAGAAGTCTTTAGACATGGGCCTGTCGGCTTGTACATGCCCTGGTAACTAGGCCCTTTGATATTCATGCAACTGCTTGCCACAGTAAGCATGACATCTAATAGTATTTGCAAGATGGAACTGCTGGATCAGGGCTCAGTCTCTCCTTTGCCTGCTAGACACCACTACTGATTTAATAAAGTGTAGTGCACACAAGCCTCTGAGATTAGAATAGAGGAGCCAGCTCAGCTGCCTGAAGTTGAAGCAACTAGCTCCACTCCAGAAAACCAAAAAAGTCAATGGAGCCATGTAATTCGTATTAGACTTGACTTAGTGCAGCCATAGTGAAGAGCGTAATCGATGATCACCTTCGAACTTTTTTCTCTAGTCATCATTCCCTTCGGGAAAGAGCTGTGGTTTTAGAATCCTACAATTAGCCTTTGTATTTGTAGGTCTCCAAATCTAGAGGTATAGCAGGCTGCAAAGACCCCTTCACAGAAACTGAATAGCATTCACAGCTACTGAAGGCTTCCTGTAGCTACAGGCCTGCTTTTACAGGGCCTGCTCCAAAAGACAGAAAGGCTCCCATTGACTTCAGTGGATTCTGGATCAGGCCAATAGCAAAGTGTGGTTCACGGGTCACATTTCCATCGGACAATGCAGTAGTTACTTATAACACCAGAGATCACTACAATGGACAGTTAAAGGGAAACTGCTTCTCACCCCCTCGGCCTCTCCTGCCAATTGTCAGCTTTATTCCTGTGTGTGCAGAGTGTTTCCCTGTTTTTCCCCTTTGTAACTAGGTCTCCTTTGCTATACAGCTCTCTCTAGGCATGAGCAGGAGAATCCCAGTCATTTTCATCTGATTGGAGAATTCAACCTGTGCTATTTAGAAGGTCTCTGTCAAATAATTCATTTAAAACAGTCAAGTTGTCAGGGGCCCTTAAAGTTACCGATACAATGTTGACAATGGTAGGAAACTAATTCAAAGTTGTTCAGCTTCAGGTGTAGGAAATCCACCAACTGTTTAATGAAGATATATTTTTACACTTTAAGAGCACTCAGTGAAGCTAGTAAACACCTGAGTTCTCCCTCCTCCACCATAACAACAAAAAACTTATTAAAACCCAAACCTGAATGTTGCCCATTTTTTCTTCTACCAAACTTCTTCAGTTTGCTCCAGAGTTGAAGCTTACTAGTTAAGTTTTAGCCTGGAGCAAGGTGTTGATGCATTTAAAATACACGCACACAGTATGCTCAGATACCATGGTGATGGGCATCGTATAAGACAGGAATCGACAACCTTTGGCACATGGCCCACCAGGGTAAGCCCCCTGGAGGTCTGGGCCAGTTTATTTATCTGCCACATCTGCAGGTTTGACCGATCGCAGCTCCCACTGGACTCTGTTCACTGTCCCAGGATAATGGGAGCTGCAGGAAGTGGGGACCAGCACATCCCTCAGCCCGTGCTGCTTCCCGCAGCCCCCATTGGCCTGGGACGACAAACCACCGCCAGTGGAAGCTGGGATCAGCCAAACCTGAGGATGCAGCAGGTAAACAAACTGGCCCAGACCTCCAGGGGACTTACCCTGGCGGGCCGTGGACCAAAGGTTGCCGATCCCTGGTATGAGAATTGAATTAGGGTAAGACAACTGCAGGCAGACTGTATCATAATACAGGAACGCCTCGCTTAAAGTCACCCCGGTTAACACTGTTTCATTGTTACGTTGCTGATCAATTAGGGAACATGCTCGTTTAAAGTTGTGCAATGCTCCCTTCTAATGTTGTTTGGCAGCCCCCTGCTTTGCCCACGGCTCGCAGGAAGAGCAGCCCATTTGCAGCTAGCTGGCAGGGGCTTGGATCCAGGGTGGACTAGCAGCCCCTCTATCAGCTCCCCGCTCCCCTAAGTTCCCTGTGTGGCAGCTGCCCAGCAGGCTATCAACTGCCAGCAGTTCAGCTGTCCCTCCCCCCACTGCCATGTGCTGCTCCTGCCCTCTGCCTTGGAGCTGCTCCCGAAGACTCCTGTTTTCCGTGGTGGGGGAAGAGGGAGGCTAATGTCAAGGTGTCCCCCTCTCCCTGCTCCTGCACACCGCTTACCCCATCTTCCATAGAGCAGGGGGACAAGAACTTGCCCTAGCAGCAGCTGTGGCTCAACTTGCTGATCTAATTAGCATCTCTCTCTCTCACACAGAAGGTGTGTCTCTGTCTGCCCTCCCTCCTTTTCTGCTGCCTTGCAGAGTATGAGAGTTAACCTTTGAGGGCTCAGCCAATTGCTAGTTCATCATTTAGCAGCAAGGTATTCCTTGGGAAATATCCCAACCTCGGACTCCTCCACCTCAATCAAGCTTCACAATCATCATTGCTGTGTAGCAGTATTAAACTGTTTGCTTAAAACTTATACTGTGTGTGTATTTTGACTATACATAGTCTTTCCTTTGGTGAAAAACATTTCCCTGGAACCTAACCCCCTCATTTACACTAACTCTTATGGGGAAATTGGATTCACTTAACATCGTTTTGCTTAAAGTCGCATTTTTCAGGAACACAACTACAACGTTAAGTGAGGAGTTCCTGTACTGCATGCTCATGCAGGGGTAAGTATAATACTTTGTACACAAACTTAATGAAAACCTTTCAGATTCCTCATAATAAATGTGCTGTTTGGACAAGGAGTCTGGAACTACTTGCTTGTGTACACAGAAAGATGTGCCTGAAGACTCAGAGAGTGATTTCAAGTGTTTGCTATATCTTGATCAGCTGCAATTTTTCTGTGTATGTATGTACACAAATGAACAGAGCCAATAAGGCAGGTCTAAACATTTCATGTCTGCATCCTATGCAAGGCCAGCTTGCTACACGCACCTATGGCTCTTAGCTCCAGATTCCAGTGTTAATTTAGAAGATGGGGAAGGGAAGAGAATAGAGGATTAAATCCTGTTTAGTGGCACAGAGGGCTGTATTTCTAGAACAATGAACATAAGAACACAAGAACGGCCATACTGGGTCAGACCAAAGGTCCATCTAGCCCAGCATCCTGTCTACCGACAGTGGCCAATGCCAGGTGCCCCGGAGTGAGTGAACCTAACAGGTATGATCGAGCGATCTCTCTCCTGCCATCCATCACCCCCCTCTGACAGACAGAGGCTAGGGACACCATTCATTACCCATCCCGGCTAATAGCCATTTATGGACTTAGCCTCCATGAATTTATCCAGCTCTCTTTTAAACCCTGTTATAGTCCTAGCCTTCACAGCCTCCTCAGGTAAGGAGTTCCACAGGTTGACTGTGCGCTGTGTGAAGAAGAACTTTCTTTTATTTGTTTTAAACCTGCTGCACGCCAATTTCATTGAGTGGCCCCTAGTTCTTCTATTTTGGGAACAAGTAAATAATATTTCCTTATTTACTTCCTCCACACCACTCATAATTTTATATACCTCTATCATATCCCCCCTTAGTCTCCTCTTTTCCAAGCTAAAAAGTCCTAGCCTCTTTAATCTCTCTTCATATGGGACCCGTTCCAAACCCCTAATCATTTTAGTTGCCCTTCTCTGAACCTTTTCTAGTGCCAGTATATCCTTTTTGAGATGAGGAGACCACATTTGTACACAGTATTCTAGATGTGGGCGCACCATGGATTTGTAATGCTGCAGTCTAGTTTCTAAATGTGACTTTATAACTACTTTTGAATATGATCTGTCCCCACCAGCTTACAAATAAAAAATACACTGTACTGATCTGAATCCAAAGTGCTTCAACACCAACCATTTAAACACCACCAATGCCCTTTTCTACCAAGAATGAGGGCACGCCCAAGGAGAGAGAAGATGAGCAACGGAAAAGTTTGACTGTGGAGACTGAAAGAGTTAGTTCTTGGTCCATTGCTGGAATTCAAAAGCTCTTGCTTAAAGATAAGCCATATTAACAAAATAAATAAAAGAGAGACATCTCAGAAGCAGGTATTTAAAGCCTGGAAGTTAAATGGTAGTGGTTTAATTTTAATGAGCACTAGAGTATGGCACGCCTTTCCAGGCGCATTGGGACAAGACAAGTGAAAGGACACAGAGTTATTTGGGGCGGGGCTCACATTCACGATTAGGCAGGGAATAATTTCAGTTACAGACAGCCCTTTTGACTACAGTGATTTTATAATTTGATTCCATATTTTAGTACTGGCATTCAAGAGTGATGGATGGGTTTAAAACTTCTTAGAGACCTGTTCCAATTTGTTGTTGTTCTCCTCACGACCATGTTTTTTCTATTTTGAATGCATTCTTTCCCCTGTCTTTGTCTGAAAGAGTAACACAAGTAGGGGCAACCGATTATACAAGACAAAAGTTAAAGCATAAGGCAACAAAAGTGATTAGGCTTCTGTATGAGGAAAGATTAATAAGACTGGGACTTTTCAGCTTGGAAAAGAGGCGACTAAGCAGGGATATGTTATAGGTCTGTAAAACACAAGTGGTTTAGAGAAAGTAAATAAGGAAGTGTTATTTATCCTTTCACATAATACAAGGGCCACCAAATGAAATTCATATGCAGCAGGGTTAAAAGTATTTTTTCACGCAACGCATTGTCAACCTCTGGAACTCCTTGCTAGAGGGTGTTGTGAAGGCTAATACTATAACAGGGTTCAAGAGGGAGCTAGATAGATTCATGAAAAATAGGTCCATCAATGGCTATTAGCCAGGATGGGCAGGAATGGTGTCCCTGGCGTCTGATTGCCAGAAGCTAGGACTAGGAGACAGGGCATGGATAACTTGATGATAACCTGTCCATTCCCTTTGGAGCACCTGCCGTTGGCCACGGTCAGAGGACAGGATACTGGGCTTGATGGACCTTTGTATGGCCATTCCTTTGTTCTACAGCAACTATGGACAAAGTGCTTTCCAATACACAGAGCAAGACGAAGCCAGAGAAATTCTACTCTCTTTCTAACCTCAGGTGCCACTGGCAACAACAGTACGGTAAAGATTTCTGATAAAAGTAACTGTTAAGATGGTGCCAATTTCAGCAAACATTGTGCACTATTAGATAGTTTTTGATGCTTAAGAAAAGGAGGGTTTACTAACCACATGAGACAGACAAGTAATCGTTCCCAAGGGCTCTGGCAAGAGTACCTCAGTGCTGACCTGCAGCCCACCTGCTTCCTTCATATATGTGGGTTTTGACCAGTTCTTCAGCAGCATTTACTTATCCATCAAATTCTTTGGCAATTCTGCACGTGAACTGATGTCTCGGAGTAGACTCAATAAGACCCATACATTAATCTTTTCTGACTCTAAGCACCATTTGAAGCCAGGTCTTGTAATACGGTTGGAACATCAACCCTCTTCACCATCTATTGACAAGTCTCTAACTGTCTTAAGCATCCATCCCCACTGTTCTTGGGCAGGCTTGTTTGTCTAGTAGTCAGCACCGCACAAGCCTGCTGTTTGACATGCAATAGAAAGTACAATACAGGATCTGGCCTTTGAAAACTCGATCCCTTAACATAAAGGTTAAGCACTCATAGCACTGTATCTGTCCCTGCTGTCAATGGGCATGTCTCCTTTGCACATTCCAAGAGTCCCACCTGCTTGCAAGAACCACAGTTATATGAATATTTTACTACTGGAAGCATACAAAACTTGCATGCAGCCTTCTGAGTATTGACTTCTAAGTCATCTCTCTTCATTCATATTACCTAGAGGAAGGAACACCCGGCAGAGCTATTAAAGTATCACTCAGAAAACAGCACCACACCTCTCCTTGTGCCTACCCACAGGGATGCTTTCTTCTCTCCCACCCCCTAATGCAAAGTACATAGCTTCTCATCAGCCTCTAGGCACAGCAGCTAGTGAGATCTGCAAAGCTGACTCAGGCTCCCAGAAGGATTTTTCCTGCAAAGCTGAAGACAGCTCTAGATTTGTTTAACAAATCAGGAGACAAACTGCGAACAAGCCCTGGACACCAGGGCACAGACAGGAAATCTTTCAGCCCACAGTGCTGCTAAGATTTGATAGAAAAGGAAAGTGCCAAAGGTGATTTGCTGTGTGTTGCTGAGCTCTGGGACAGCCTCTGCAGGTGTCCTTGTCAGCCACCTGTGACATCTATTCGGACACCCCTTTATCGCAGCTGACACAGGCTGGACTAGGAGGGTTTGGAAGGACAGGAGGAGGAAGTGGTAAATATAATGCTAAAAAATAAATCAGCACAATGGACATACTGTTTTTTCTACTTATGCATCGTCTCCAGCACCCAAAACCGCCCCAGGGCACCCAGTATTTGCCCGGGATCCCTGCCGAACACTATCCTGCCAATCCCCTGGGGGCCCACCAAGGCAGAAGGGCCGGCACCTCCCCCATCCTGTTTGGGATTCTCAGACAAAAAGTTCCCCCGCTCCAGGTTCAGTGCAGATACCTCCAAAGGGTGCGCGTGTCTTACAGCTTCCCCACCCCCGACCTCAGGACACGGGCACTCAATGGCTAGGGGCTGTAAGGTGCCAGGCAAAGGGCCCTGGAGCATGAACTGTAAGCACAGCCCAGGGGGGGCTTTCACCACAGTGCCGGAGCCGCTCAGCCCCGCCCGAGCGGCACAGCTTCAGGCTCGCACTCCGGAGCCCCCCGGCCATGGCCTACCCACCTCCCCGCCCTAGTCCTCCGGGCTGCCCTGCACCGCTCCGGCGGGAACCTTTCCCCGCGCTGCCATGCCGCAGCCGCCCCAAGTCAGGGCACCCACCCACGTGCCTGGAGTCTCAGTTTCGCCCCAGGCCAGCCCCGCCACATACACGCCGGGGGTCGCTGCGCGATCCCCCGCGGGCACCCCCAGGCAGCACTGCCCCGGGGCGGGGCACCCGGACCCACCTTGTACACTTTGCCGAAGGCACCGTCCCCCAGCTCCCCGACGATCTCCCACACCTCGTTGGGGTCCAGGTCCCGGCGGACGTGCTCGTACTCCTTGGATCGCCGCTTCTCGAAGGTGGAGAGGCGCAGGATGCGGCGGAAGTTGGCAAAAGCCATGGTGCTGCCTGGGCCCCCCGACCATACAACAGGCAGAAGGGGGCTCGGGGGAGAACCTGCCTGCGCCCCGGAGAGCGCCGGGGCCGGTAGATGCGAGGTCGCCTCGGGAGAGGGAGCGAGGGTCGCCCTGGAGAGGAGGCTGAAGGGGAGAGGCTGGGGAATCGCCGGACGGAGGCACTTCACAGCCCAGTCTCGAGATCCAGTATCCCCGCACCAGCCGGGCGAGCCGCTGCCCAACCTAGGAAGGTGCCGTGCTCGCGGCCAGCCGGGATCCCAGCGCCTTGGTGCTCTGGCTGCGGGGAAGCAGGACGGGACAGCAAACAGCAGCTGCTAAGACAGGGGCGTGGAGCTGCCGGGCACAGAGCTCCCAAAGGGGAAGCGGCGGCCGGCGACTGCCCGCGGCGCTCAGAGCAGCTGGGGCTGCTGCCCGCACACTGCGCGGCGGAGCGTCCCTCGGCACCAATACACACGGGGTGGAGGGGGGCGCAGCCTCAACCCGAGCACATGGAGCCAAGACCGCTCCACCTGCCGGAGCTTCGCTGACGCCTTCCCCCGCCCATTGGATACACAGTGTTCTACTGTCCCCGCCCCAAGCCCTTCTGGATACTCTACATTCTACTGGCCCCGCCTCTGGCTATAATTACCCAAAAGAGCACTGGCCTATCTCTTGCCATGAAGTTCCACTGCCCCCGCCCCCTTCGCAGGGAGCACTGGGACGCGTAGTTCTTCCTCTGTCTTCAAACCCCTTTGCCACTGAAATGATGATTTGAAGAATTGCTTTTCGGTAGCCCGTGAAACATGGAGCTCGGGACTGGTGCTGAAGAGCTGCTGCAAATATGGAAGGAGCATTCTGACAAAGTGCTGAACACTGCAGTTCATCGAGATGCAAGCAGTCTCCACCTGAGATGAACAGGGCAGATTGCAAGTAGGGTGACCAGACAGCAAGTGTGAAAAGTCGGGACAGGAAGTTGGGGCTAATAAGAGCCCATATAAGAAAAGAATCAGAGAGGTAGCCGTGTTAGTCTGGAATAGCAGAGGTAACAAAGTCCTGTGGCACCTTAAAGACTAACTATAAAGTTTTGCTTGCATCCAACGAAGTGGGTATTAGCCCACCAAAGCTTATGCTTCAAAACTTTATAGTTAGTCTTTAAGGTGCCACAGGACTTTGTTACCTCATATAAGAAAAAAGAACCCAAATCAGGACTGTTCCTATAAAATCACCCGAATTGCAAGACAGATGGATATCAGCACTGAACCACTATCAGAAGAAAAAATAGAAAGAGCAGTGAAGCAATTAAGAAATGGGAAAGCTGCAGGAACAGACAATGTAACAGCTGAGCTGCTACAAGCCAGCAGGAGAATGCTATCAGATAATTAGGAAAAATATATAAGAAGATATCGGAGCAAGAGGAGGTACTGTATGACTGATTAAAAGCAATAGTTGTACTAATCCAGAAGAAAGGGTATCCTACCGATCTGAATAATTATAGCAGTATTCACTTATTATCAGTACTGGGAAATAATGATGAAAATAACTGTCAACAGATTAAGACCAGTTTTAGAGGAAATAGTAGGTGAGGAACAGTGTGGTTTCACACCAGGCTCAAGTTGCTTTGATTAGATATTCATGCTTGGATAGTTGATAGGGGAAAAAATGAGAATGAGGATTAAAGATGTGTACTGTTTTCTTTGACTTCACAAAGACATTTGATTCAGTGTGGACGGATGATACTCTTCACTGCCTTAGAAAACTGGTGCAGGTGACTTGGACTTACAATAAATGCCAAGAAGGCGAAGCGGTTACACCTTAGAAAAGGGACAATAGATATAGTGTTGAAAAGCAACAGAGGTGAAGTCAGAGAGAAAGTAAAATTGTATGTGTACCTAGGAAGTTTGAACAATGCCAATGATTAAAAGGAGGTGTGCCTTAGTAACAAGTGATGCCACCAAAGTGAAAATTGATTAAACCAGTGTCCCAACAGTTCAGTTCCTAAATATAGTCACTAAATATTTAACTTCTGGGTGGTTTTTTTAAAATAATATAAGCATCTGTAAATATGGATAGACAGGGTGGGACCCAAATTGTTTAAAGTCATAATAGTCCTCCACATACTTTAAATTAGCTACAGCAAATTTAAAATTGGAATAAAATGGGGACATCTAGAGGAATTATTTGATATTGCAGCCTTAGGTCTAGGTCTGAGACTAACTGGTCTTGACTGATCAGCTTTTTACTTTATGTGGTGTTGTAGCCATGTTGGTCCCAGGATATTAGAGAGACCAGGTAGGTGAGGTAATATCTTTTATTGGCCCAACTTCTGTCGGTGAGAGAGAAGGTCGAAAGCTTTTCTCTCTCACCAACAGAAATGTTTTACTTGTTTGTTGAAATGGTTCCCTCCTAGAATATTGAGTCTGAGTCTACGCTCCCACTGAGTTCATTGCTGTGATTCTGGATTTACACTGCTGTAGACAACTGTTGTGATTCTACCTTGAACCTCACGCTATTTGATGCTTTATACAATGATCCAGCTGTTGGAAATAAATGCTCATGTGAGGATTTCAGTTTCATTTAAGACAACAAAAGTTTCTAGCCCTCAAGGTTGTGGAGAAAAGCTTGCAAATGTGACTGAAACATACCTGGGGTGATACTGGAGTGAGAAGAGAAGTAGGCCCATTGTTTTCAGAGTTATACATCAGTTTATCTGCATCTCTTCCCAATATGCCATGTGCCTACCCATTAATTATTATTCATATTGCGGTAGTGACCAGGGGCCTCAGCCCTGGACCAGGTCCCCTGTGTACAAACATAGACCAAATAGTCAATCCAAAGATTTTTACAATCTAAATATAAAACAAGACAGATACAGACATAGTCACATCCCCAAACTCACTTCTTTGCTGAAGCCCACAAACCTCAATCCATGTCGGCAAATCTGCTGTCACCAATCCAGGAATTGTTTTCTTATTGTCTTTTTTTTAAACACTAACATAAATATAAGAAGTAGGCCGCAAAAATATTCATAAAGCATTGGAAATCTGCCTTAGATTCACGAAAGTGGGCCTGATCCTGTAGTCAGGGGTCTTACTATTGTGAGTAGTTCTATTTTCTTCAACTACTCACAGTAGTAAGCACTTCACTCCGCAATAAGTGTTTGCAGAAATCAAGCTCTTAAACAAGATTGGTGAGGGGTGTGATTATTTACTGATAGTTAGACCAGTACAACCCCTTGCATGGATTCTTACTCTAATATAGCCATCCTCTTTCCCGTACAGGCATAGCTGTACAGGTATAAAGCACCATTGTACTAGTATAACTGGGTTGTGCCCTAAGGGCGTTGACTCTTTCACTACACCAGCCTTGTTTTAGTGGTATGACTTTCTAGTGTGGACAAGGCTTTAGGGCCCTGATTCAGCAAGGTGCTTAAGCACAGGTCTAATTTTAGCATATGGATAGTCCCACTGAAGTCACAATAAACTCAGTGAATTCACACATCTTGCTGAATTGGGGCCTTAAATCTACGTTTCCTTGCCAATGTGAGTTTCAATCTGATTCTAATGTTCTAGAATCAGAGAGGCAGTCGTGTTAGTCTGGAATTGCAGAAGTGACAAGAGTCCTGTGTCACCTTAAAGACTAACTCAAGTATTGAAGCATAAGCTTTCGTGGACTAATACCCACTTCGTCAGATGCATTTCTAGAATGCATTCAAAATATATGATAAAAGAATAATTCTTCATGCTCATTTCAGATGTGTACCCTGACTCCTCAGTGGTGGAGAGTCATTTTCTCCACACTGTTCAGTGGATCACTCAATGCTTGCAAGAGCTCTGGTCTGTTCCGAATTCTGTTCCAACTGGCTGATTGTACATAGCAACAAGACATTCACAACGAACCACCCAGCCTGTCTGCCTGGAGAGTTCAGCCCTTGAAGGCACAATCTGATGATGCTTGGCAAAAAAACCCCAAACAAAAACAATCAACCCCCCCTTCCAAATATTTCAATCAGGAGGATACATGATTGTGTTCTGGTTCCGAGATGGAATTCTCTTGCTGTGATGTAGGCATCACCTCGGTTAACTGTGAATATTCATCGGTAAATAGAATTAGACACTGCCAAGATGAGGCTGAAACCTGGATGTTTTCTGCAGTTTCTCTATTTGGATAAAATATACTGTTTATTATCTGTGAGAAATGCCAGGGCACTTGCAGAATATTTCAAACTCCTAGATGTTCATAAAAAGAATACTTTGAATGGTAAGTACTTTCCACAGGCCCTGGAATGTGTTCAAGGGTGATCCTGAGCCTGAGAAGGGACCAGAATTTACCAATGTACATTGTCAAAGAGCCACAGTAATACGTCAACAGCCCCCGCATCTGCTCCCCAGCGTATTCCACCTGCCGACACCCCCCACACATCAGTGCCTACTCCTCCCTCCCACGGCCCACTGGAATCAGCTGTTTCACTTGTGCAGGAGGCTATGGGGGGAGAGGGGAGGAGCAAGGGCATGGCAGGCTCAGGGGAAGAGGCCTTGGGGGAAGGGGTGGAGTGGGGCCAGGGTTTGGGGCAGAGCAGGGGGTTGAGCAGTGATTACCCTACCCCCCCCCCCAGCACATTGGAAAGTTAGCATCTATAGCGGGGGTGGACAAAGTTTTGGGCCTGAGGACCACATCAGGGTTGCAAAATTGTATAGAGGGCTGGATTGGGAAGGCTGTGCCACCCCAAACAGCCTGGCCCTGCCCCCATCCAATCCCCTCCCACTTCTTGCCCCCCTAACTGCCCCCTCAGAATCCCCGACCCATCCAACCCCTCTCCGCTCCTTGTCCCCTGACCACCCCCTTCAGAGCCACACCACCCCTAATCCCCCCTGGGACTCTACCTCGTATCTAAGCATCCCTACTCCTTGTCCCCTGACCACCCCTCCCGAGACCCCCCACCCTAACTACCCCCCAGGACCCACCCCCTACCCAACGCCCCCCGCTCCCTGTCCCCTGACTGCCCCGACCCCTAGCCACACTCCCAGCCCCTGACAGATCCCCGGGACTCCCATGTCCTATCCAACTCACTGTTTCCGGTCCCCTGACTGCCCCCCCCAGAACCTCTGCCCCATCCAACCGCCCCCTGCTCCTGTTATAATGAGCAATGGGACCCCCAAAAACTCTATGGACATTTTGATCTAAATTCATACCCAAACATAATGACTTGAGCCTGTGTGTTTAAGGGACACAAATCAGAATCTTGAATCCTTTTACCCCTTAAGAAGGCAGATGTCTGGATGCGGATCTCAAGCCTTGGGCTCAGCTCTCATTTTAATCCGACGAAGAATGTTGCATGGAGTCCAAATGTCTTTTATACGAGAGCAAAACTATCAGAACCCACCAAAGCAATGAGTGCTGTGAGTTCCCCATGCCATGGGAGTGATCTAACCTGATTGCAGTGTCGAGCCACGTTTCCCAGTGCTGTGCTGGAACCATCACCCCCACGCTAGTGACAAAGTACAAAGGAAAAGACCCAAAGGATGGGTGGGGTTGATTGCTATATCAGGGGCTGAATTTGGGCCTAATAATCTGCACAAAATCAGCAGGGAAAGACACACTGGAGCCAATCCTGAGAGGTGCTGAGTGCCCTCAAATATGGATGATGTCAATGGCACCTGATGCCACTCAGCATCTCACAGTTTCCAAGACTATAATTATAAACAATGGAAAGTATCACTCTAGATAAAACAGGTGTCTGGGTCTTTTCAATCAAACCCTGAAGTCCACATGGCCATGGCCTGGTACCTCCACTGGGTAGATGAGATTCCTTGGCAGGGGCTCCATCATCACATTTCAGGTGAGCATGTGACTGAATGTCTGCTGCAGTTGCCTCGCAGGTGTGTCACTTGCTGGCCCATTCTGTAAAGAAAAATCCTCTGAGAAGATCTTTTATTCAGTGCACGTGAGATTAATTTTTTCCATGTGAAAATTTATAACTTTTAAACAAATTTCTGGGGCGTTTTGTTCAAAAACCTATAAGTTTTGGGCAGCTGAATAACAGAAACAAAACCAAAATGTAAAAAAAATCACACGTGCATGCGGACGCTCTCTTTTGGCTGATGGCACCAGGCATGCATCATTATTAGTGAACATTTCTCTGAGTGTGTCACTGTATTTTAATTGGCTGTGCAGTACCCTGAGCATGGGTGCAAATTATAAATCCTATTCATTATTACTAACAGCTTTGCGCAGGTTAGGCCTAACAACCCACTGCTTTCCAGACCTGCAGCTTTATCACTTTCTCCGTTATGTGACTGACCTGACAAAGAAGCAGATCATGCTGGTGTTTGACTTGCTAGACTGGAACGCCACAGGGGAGATTGGCTTTGATGAGTTCTACATGCTGGTGTGCATCCTGATGTCTCACAAGGCAGGTAGCCTGGGGTCCCTGTTGGTGTGTCAGCCAGAGGCTTCAGAGAAGCCGATATTATTCAGTGCCTTCAGAAAAGGAATCGGCTCGCTGGAAGTCTAATCGCCACTATAACAATAAGTAGAAGGTAGAGGAACTTTCCACAAGCTAGAAAGTATCTAAATGCTCTTATGTTCTGAGGAAACTCACTGAAAATAAAAAAACACCTCAGCTCACAAAATGAGCTGCTGGCACCTGCTGCTTGGTACAAAATAGCAAGACTAGAACAGGATCCCATTTTCACAGGTCAGCGTTTTCCACCCTCTCCCTGTTGCACAGTAGAGCACACGATTCTTCTTCAATCTTTCTACTGTGACTCTCTCTCTTGTTGATCGTTATTAGAGGTCGGACCTATTCGGAAAGAAACCAGTAGCATGGTGTGAGACTTCAAGGGTGTGTGGGGAAAATGAATGTTAACACAAGCCAGAGTTATACACAGCTCCCCACTTTTTTTGGGGGGGGTTCATACTGTAGCCCAAGCTTCTCCATTTTGGGGGGGCAGGCGGCTAGCAGTGTCATCCTGGGGAGTCCTAAGAGGCAGTGCTTAATTTGTAATGAAAGAGATGCCAGGGCTCAAGCAATTCTCTTTTACTTTACATGGCTAGTCCAGAGGTGCCGGGGCTATGAACTCCCAAGTCCAGAGGCGCTCAGCCCTGGCACAAGCTAAGCACTGCTAAGATGGCAAAGACCAGCCACGGATGTACAGTGGACCTGAGGTCATTTCAAGAGTAACTTGTGGCTTTGCTGGCTACATGAAGGAAAGTGGGAGACTCAAGTGTGCTCGGTTCATTTCCGTGGCCATCCAGCTCAGAATTATTTTGCAGCTCTAGTAAGGTCTGAGCCCTGGTTGCAAGGAAATTTGGATGCACAGGGCTAGGCATGCAGGTGTGCAAGGACACACGGAGTTCTTTTCTCTTTGTGTCGCAAGCTGGAATTAGGAAGGTCACTAGCTTTTACCACCTAGACTTTAACTATGTTTGGTATTATCTGTATCTTCGAAAGCAGGATACCTCTGCTCATTATTTGTTCTTAAACATTCTGTCCTGAAACAGAGCCACCTGGAAAAGCAGTTCATTTATCAACACTCTGGGCCGGTGTTTGAGCTGCTGGATATGGATGGGGGACACACAGTTGGCCCTAGGGAGTTCCAAGCCACTAGGTTCCTCTTTAACATCAAGAAGCAAGAGCTTGAGAAGATATTCAAGGACTTTGATGTCTCTGGAGATGAGGTAAGATTAGAGGACTAACAAATGTCACGTTTTATTGATTAACACACAGAGGCTCCAACTGAAATCAGAGCCCCACTGGATCTGCCCAAGGACAGTCCCCTACCAGGCGCTCACAATGAAAATAGACAAGACAAAGCGTGGGAGGGGAAACAGGCTGAAAGATTGACTGTCCGGTGTCACAGAGAGCGGAGGGCAGTAGCTGAGCTCAGGTTTAATGAGTCCTGCTGTCTGGCCATATAGCTACGTAAAGTACCTCTCTGAACGCTGCTCTTGGGTCCAGATCCACTCAGAGCAGCTTTATGTCGCCCTGTTACCTTGTGTGAGAGCAGCAAAAGTGGTTATGCAGAGCCTGTCCTTCAGACAACTACAAAAGGAGGGACATTCGTTTTTTGCCGCACTGGCTTATTCCATTCTTTATACTGAGGTCCCAGGCTCTGCTGGGCTTTAAATCAGCTGAGGTGTCATCTGGAGACTGAGGGTTTGATTATGGTGTCTTTCTTACTGGGTAATTCACTTTCACCTGGGGATACAGGGGACTGAGTCAGTGAATGTACGTAAGCCTGATCTCGGCGATCTCTACCAACTCCCCTTTCTTCACGGTCTTGATTCTTGACCACACCTTCAAGGCTTGTAACTTTCCCTCTTCCTCCCTACCTGCTCTTGTATTGATCATGCCACTCTCGCTAACAGTGCAAGCTCCATTGCCTGCTTGTCTCCTCCCATAGGCACCTCCCTGCTTTCTCCCCTGCCCATCAGCCTGTCCTCTTTCAAATCCCTCCATAAGACTCATGGCCAAGGTGAAGTCTGATAAATTGCCAGCCCATACTGACTAGAGGGGTGGGGTTTACTGATTATATTAAGAGCTTTATTTAATCTCATGTTTCATATCACTGTTCTGTGCGGTTTGTATAGCAGCCTCATCCCTGTGGTATCCAAGCTCCTTCCAGCAGTACATTAACTGACAGACTAAAGTCAGTTACAGGGGCTCATTCCTTCTCTCCACGGATGGCAAACGGTGTATGCAATGTACTGTTCTAATTGGGGGTTTTGTTTTCCCCACATTTGTCTTCCCTCTCCCCCAATTATCTAACAGCCACTTGTTGCATTTTAATTTAGATATTCCCTATCCTGTAGGATTCACAATCTCCTAATATGAGTTTGTATAGTGCCTTGACCTAAGGACTCTGCTCGTGCTTGGGGCATCCAGACACAACCCTAATGCACATAATGGACCCAAACCCAGTTATTTTCACATTGCAAATGACTGTGGGCTGCTCGGTTAAAAGGCATTTTGTAAGAGCTGGCTTTTGTGGTTGTGTCGGATATAATTCTGAAAATACTGAGATTTCCACCCAGAAACATCATGCCATCTGCAACCATTGCTGAACGGTAGAGTGATCATAGCATCATAGAATATCAGGGTTGGAAGGGACCTCAGGCGGTCATCTAGTCCAACCCCCTGCTCAAAGCAGGACCAATCCCCAACTAAGTTGTCCCAGCAAGGGCTTTGTCAAGCCTGATCTGAAAACCTCTAAGGAAGGAGATTCCATCACCTCCCTAGGTAACCCATTCCAGTGCTTTTCACATGGTGTGGAGATGCCCTCACAGCTTCAGTATGGGCCTAGCCCATGAAGTTCAGATCCAAAGTTTGGGTGGAAGGAGCATGGTGTATATGTGTCTCTGAGATCCCAAATCTTGGGTCAGGCTTATCTCTGCCCTTAAGGTGATATCAACCATCACTGTCTTGTTAAGATGCTATTTCATATTTTTTCCCCAACACTAGCAACTGAACTACAAGGAGTTCAAAATGTTTACAATCTTCTGCATTGATAGACAACAGAAAAAGGAGAAGAAAAAGAAGAAGAGGTTGAATGAAGAGATTTCAGAATCTGGGCCAGACCTCACCAAGATTAGCATGCAACTGCTACCCTCGTAAAACAACTCTATTTGATTCAATCGGGAACAAGTACGACCCTTTCTCTCCCGGGCCTCAGCCATAGAGGTTTTTGGGTTAGCTTTAAACACCACCTTTTAAGAAACATACAACACAAATAATGGTCCAAATAATTGTAGCTGTATAATTTTGTCCCCAGATCTCCTCTCAGATACCACATGCAGTGCCTAATCAGGTCTGATGTCATCCTATGTGGAACAGCTGATGCAGCTTGGACTTCAGGCGCATTCCTCATATTTCACCCCAAGCCAGTTGCTGATATTCATGTCAACCCTCCCTGCCATACTGCATTGCTCAAGTATTTTAGGATAGCAACCCTGCCCCACCCTCCATCTACATTACATCTTGCCTGAGACAGAACAGTCCTCCCAATACAACCTTTTGATCATCTTTGAAGAGGCAGATGAAGAAAAGTTTAACATAAAACCCGGTTGGCTTATCCCCTTCCATACTGGATTCATTGTTTGTCAGCTTTTCCCCCTATGCTGTTGTCTGTCCATATTAAAATGTCTCCATTAAAAATAAGATTTATCTCAGCTCCCTGCACCCATCACTGTTGTGGAGAATGGAGCCAGACAAAGGCAACATGCTTTTCTTTGTTAAAATAAATCCTCAAATTAAATCCATCTGTGAAGAGAATAGAAGGGATGGGCAGTTTCTCTTGTTAAGTATTGACCATTTAAACTGTAAATGGAGCAGTTTACTAAACCCAGTTCCTCTTCTCTCCACTTCTGTCATAGTCAATTTGCCTTAAGCTCTGTGCATCGACCTTTCCAAGGTGTAATTCTATACCAAGAAGGCTGAATCACATATGAAGGGTCAGCTTCTGAACTGAGGAATTGCCACCAGGGTCCAGTGTTGTTACTTTAACTGTGGCATAGGAATGGATAACAGGAATTAGGATCTATCCCTTTATTTCCCCACACCCAAGGCTTTATTCACAGGAATCAAGACAATGAAGCTGTTGACTCCCCAATTTTGAGGTTATTTAGACAGATCGAGTCCCATATTATAACCTGACAAAGGTGGAATGGCTGTTGTGGCACTGGCCCCTTTTAGTAAATTCTCTTTGTGTTTATCACTTTTTACCCAGTGATTCTGAAGAACTGTCAAAAACTAAACTTTCAGCCAGATTCCCCTCTTGTCTACACTCGTTTAAACTGGAGTCCCCCTGCATGGATCGCAGTAAACTTCCTCCAGCTGTAACAACTGGGGCTGGCGGAAAACAAAAATTCCACTTTTCAGGAAAAAATGGAGGTTTCAACATTGGTTTGCCTGATTCACAGCTGGGACTTGAACTTGGGTCTCCCATATTCCAGTGGGTGCTCTAATCATCAGGCTATTGGTGATTCTGGGATGAGTGCCACTCTGACTAGAAAGTCCATCCCAGGCCTGCCAAATCTCCTGCTGCATGTTTAATCTGAACAGATTCATTGAAACTAAAACTTTGAGCAGAATCGTAGTGGCATTTTCCAATAAAAAATTTTAGTCAAAAAATTCTTAACCAGCTCTATTGATGCGAGGAACAGACTTAGGCCCTCAACATAGGAATAATTTCACCTACCACTATAATGTGACCCATTTGGAGCAAACTCTGTCAGCCTTTGATATGATAAACAGTACCACTTCAAAAGAGCTTGGGAGCAGAAGGGAAGAATGCAGTAGCCAAACCTCAAATGGAGTGCTGGCTGGCAGAATGTAATTACCGTGTTGGAATTTGACCGGCTTGGCAGGGTTAACATCTACTGCCGCTAAGCAATGCTGTGCCATTTGTAGGGTATTATGGAACCTGGTAGAGTGAGATATAGTTAAATAAAAAAGAAAACACAGTCACAAGTACAAATAGTACATTTATTCCATACTCATTACGAGTGAGGACAGAGTATCTTGGACACACGCAGCAGCCATAAATTGTACGTTGACCATACAATCAGATCTGCTGCAACTGGACAGTGGTATGCATTGGCATCATATCTCTGATTAGGGGTGTAAAATGTTAAATGGTTAACTGGTAAGCATTAGGCTTACCATTATCCTACCTTAACCATTAACCTCCTGCATGCTGGCTGGAGTGGCCCCGGCCGCCCCATGCTAGCCAGAGGGACCCTTGCCCCAGCTGCCCCATGCCAGCCAGCTGGCCAACCTCAGCCCCAGCCCTGGCTAGAGCAACCCAAGCCCCTCTCCCTTTAATCAGTTGACCAATATAATTTTAATAATTTAAATGGTTAACCTTTAAAACAATATTTATATCCCTATCTCTTATACACACAACCTAAATGTTAGTAGGAATGAACGAGCATTAGACCCCACTGTTTTCTGTCTGTAGGGAGTAGCAACTGAGGAATTTCAACTGCTGTGCACCTTTGACTTGGAATTCACTTTCCCACGAGGTGGTACATCAGTTATTGTAAACAGACCTAAAGCCCATTTTCTGCATTGGGCTTATAGACACTAGCAACAAGTTGTGTGCATCTTTATTGCCACTTTACAAGTGGCCATATGTTACTTGAATGAAGGGCACTGTCAAAAGGGGATATTGGGTTGTCTCAACATCTTGACATGCCACACCTTCAAAATGTAAAGTGGCTTCCATTACTGGGCTCCAGAGGAACATCTGCTCATTCCAGAAGAGGAGAGATAGCCAGGATCATTCAAGCTCTTTTGACATGAGAGGCAGTTAAAACTATAAATATGGGCCAAACTAAAGATTAGTCTCCCTAGTGCATTAATCCACACTAGAAGGGTACAAATTCCAGTGTGCACTAGCGTGTCTTGTACTAACTGGCTTGTGTGGACCCTGCTTGTGCACACTGTGTTGTACTGTTTGAAATGGGACTACATTAATATGCATTAGGGAACTTTTAGTGAGTGCCAGGGGTCCATCCAGGGCAGTTAAGTGCATGACATGCTGTTGTGTATTCAAATTTACTCCCTTGTGGTGTGGACTAAGGCACCATGTAGATATGCCCCAAGAGATCCACCTAATATTTCACTTAATATTAAAGGGCAACTTCACAGATAAATTACTTAACATTTCTCTCCATTCAAAAAGCCCACAATACCAGACTGTGTGTGTACACTTTGAAGGTGTTGGAAAAACTTGACCTTTGGTTCCCTACCTCACTCCCCAGTGACCTGGATTCTTCCACTGATTGCATACCCTATTTTACACTATTGCTGACAGAGAAATTATGTGAGATGCTGCTGAAATATACATTCATTTTTATGACCTGAGCATCTTACCTTGCCACAGGCAAAAGTATAACAAGACTGCAGAAATACAACTGGGAGTTAAATCACAGTCCCATAACTTAAAAAGAGAAAAACAACACTCTGTTTGTTTCTTAAGGCATGATGTTTCCAGTATTAATTTTATTTTTTAAATCCAGAAAAAAGAAGTTGTTGGTTTTTCTTTGCTTTTTTTTTTTAATACAAGGAAGTTTTGTACAGAGTTTCTGACTCATAGAAATCCATGTTTTGCTCTCAATGTTATAGACGTCTAGCTATGTAAAAAAATTCACATAATTTCAGTTTAAAGACAACCTACTTGTGCTTTGCAATTGATTAAAAAATATGTGCGCACACTACTGTGATATGTCAACCAAATAACAGAGGTACAACATAAAAATATACAATGCATCTTAATGTAATTCAATGTTCACAGCATCTCCAGATAGACTAAAAATTAATCATTGGACTGAACTAGCTAGGGAGGAAAAAGCATGTTTCACACAACCGGTGTGTTCAGTGCTAAAAGATTTAATTTTATAAAAGTTATGGAGGTGCAGGGGGACAAGAGTCAGATCGCTGTAATCCCCTCATCCTTCTCTCAGTAGCTGTTGGAATCATATTTGTCTGCATCAGTACCAAATTATCTAGCACCTTATCCTACATAATATGAATATTTCTTTGATACATGGCACACAAATTGCGTACAAAAGAGATTTACCATAAAAGAGAAGGTATTTCAAGAAGTACAAATTTGATGGTACCAGCCATCCTTGGAAGTCACGACCATGAGGCAAAGAGGATAGAAATCTAAGTCCCTTGCACATAACATGTGAAAATGAAGGGTCTTACAATCTCCAACTGACTAGTGCACAATATTGCACTCATTGCTCAAAGATATCCCCAGTTTCTAGACATTTCCTGGACTTGGAGAAGAGAGGCACAAATAGGGTCCTTGATATAAGACCATTTGATTACTTTAATAAAACCACATTAACAGATTTTATTTGCTTCAGATTTCCTTAAAACTGTCTCCAGTCTTTGGCTAGATTCAAATTGCCAGGAAACAATCAGGATTAAAAATAATAAAACTGGATTTTTTTTGGAGTTCCAGGTGAACAAACTTTAAGGCAAGAGTCAGGATTTTAAGTTCTCAATTTGCCACATGGTTCTGATTCATTGGTCTTCATATTTAAATGTACAAATACAACATTCCATTGGATAGATACTCAACAAATGGCTCTGCTCAAAAGGACAGGAACACACCTCTTCATGGATAGTCCAGTGGCTATGTTTAATAAGAGTTTCAAAGTCCATAGTAAGAAGCTCAGCTGATTAAAAAAAAACCCCACATCTTCAAACTATTTGACTTTTGTAGGCTCAGTGGCATATGCACTATTATGTTTCTCCCTTGGAAGGAGAGCTATAGCCCTAGAATTTTCATGGATGGTCCACCATATTCTATGAACAGGAAGTGGCATCCATACCACAAGGGAACATTTGTTGAAACTGATGAAATGTGAAAGGAGAAGAGCCATCTGCAGAATGAAGCAATTAAAAATGCTTTATGAAAATGAAGCAGTTTTAAAACAGGCAGATTTGTATTGTCTGACAACTTAGTAGTTGCAAATGCAACAGTATGATAATTTACATTGGTACAAGTATGATTGTTGAAGAGATAGTTTGTTTTAACTCATTGGATTAGCTAGGGTATTAAATACATTTTAAGGGGCGCTGATTTGCCCCAAAATAGATTTCTTCCTTTTTAAATGTTTTTTTTGCCATGTGCATGGAACTCACCCAGTTTCTCAAAGCAAGTTCTTTAGACCTGTCTTTTTAAACACACAACCTATTCCAAAAGAATGTCTGATGTCCAACATTCATGAGCAACCCTACACTCAGTGACAGGTGGAAAACAAAGGAAACTTTTTTCGTTAATGGAAATTATTTTCATCTCAATCACTTGACATGCATCTATAAAGTGAAGTGGACAGATTATGAAAAGAGCTGATGTGTTCTTTATAAAAGATTTTAAAAACCCAAACATCTTTGCATAAAATGCAGGGTTTTTAACATATTGCAATGATGTATGAAAGATTCTGCAAAATATAAATCAATCAGAAATGTAACTTTAGCATTTGTGTTTATGAACAGAATAGTGATGGACAAATTTATAGCACATTTAATTTGTCAACATTTATGCAGCTGAAATGCTTTCAAAATTCCATGGGTTAAAAGGCAGCCCAGCATTGCATCAAACAAAAATATATTTACTAACAAAGCATATGTATGCAGAAGCATGTTGGATATTATAGTGATATTTTCTCATTAATAGGCCATTCACTTTATTGAACCTCATGGTGTAAATGGGATGTGTTTCTTTGTCATATATTAATCCTGATTGCTTTTTCTCTCCTACTAAATTCAACTGATTCAGCTTTTTGAGAAAGGCATAGGGAGGTGGTTTTATTTTTACATGGTGCCTTAGCCATCCAATCGCTATAAAAAAAATCCCACTTCACTTTCACATCACTTAATTTTCCAAATATTTCCCAGAGATAGACAAGTAGAGGTTGCTGGTTTTAAGTAGGAAGTTGAAAGTTTTCTTAATATTATGGTGTCAAATAGAGTTTTCTATAGGAGATATTCGCAAAATGTAATGCACAAAGGGCCAGCATAATGGAAACATAATTCAAAGTTACATACTTGTTCTTTTTGTAAGACAAAATACTTTGTAACACAGTAAGCAAAACACATCCAGTATGTCCCATTTCTGGTAATTTTTTACATCAGACTATGTAGTGTTGGTGATCCTCTGCCTTTAAAGCTGTTCTGGGAGTGTAGACTTTAGCCTGTCCATTACTTCTGGGTCAGATACAAGCGACACCTTTGCAATAACAAACAAAGGCAAAAGTCTAAGCGCTGTGTTACTGACATAAGAATGTAAAAATGTAAGTTACTGGAATCACACACAAGGCCTATGGATCTAATGAAAACTTTATCCTATTACTCCTCACTTGATTATGTCAACTCTTGTGTACACATAATAAAAATCTCCCAATTAGTATGCTCTTGTCTGAGGACACTGAACCACATGATTCTACATTTTGATTGGGGTGCCCAATCTATAAGACAACAAATAAGGCCACATAAGAAACTTGTCCATGGCACAAAGGCCATACTGAATCTGAGTACACATTCAAATAAAAATGCACACAACAGCCTGTGCTTTCTTGAATGCTGAATAGAAATTGCTTGGCGTAATTCAGCCCTGCACCTCACTGGATTTTATTACTATAACTGTAAGGTGAGGACACCATGGCCAGAAGCTGCATTTTAGAATTTCACTAGTCACACTTTGGGGATCCAAAAATCTCCCCACAAAGTTCTGATTTTCCTCCTCCTTGCCCCAGAAAGGCGTTCCATGCCAATCTATTTCCTAATGCTACACATGGGCCCCGATTCTGCTCTGGGATGCAAGCACACAGTTCCCAGAGTCCAGTGGAAACTGCATAAGTTCATGTGGGGGCAGATTCATGTCCCGTTCATTTCTGTTTTTAAAGCCAGGGGTCTTGTAGGAATACTGAACCTGGTCATCTTACAGATAAAAGTAAGTATAGTATTCACTGAATGTATATAACCACATACAATATGTTCATTAGCATGAACACACACATACACATTTTCAGAAGTGATCTTCTTAGAAGCATTATTCTTTTCCTTAATATGGATCTTATGAAATTTCTTTGTTTCCAGTTATATTTTCTATACTCAGAAATAAAGTTGTGTGGTTAGGTTTATCAGTTTATCAAGAGAGGAATAAGAGTCCAGTATTCATTTTCACCTTCAAAAAAAAACAACAGTGTGCAATCCGATTACTTGGTTTTGAGATTTGTGACTATGGGAAGGGAAATGGAATGGAGAGTATGTTTTCTATGGAATGGCCCCATGGGTGATCAAATCCAGCAGTGGTCACTCTCCCCTATATCCAGGAAGACCAATTCAAAATTCCTTACACATCTTTCTCCTCACTCTCCCTCATCAAAATACTTAATGTAAAAATTGTTACGTTACAGAACAATATACTACAGTTGATGCTTTTTCAAAGGATGTGTGAAAATGCATTTAAACTTTCTCAGAAATCTGTAATATTAAAAATTATATTCAGTAAATCACCTCAAATTATCTCTGAAAATGCATTCTAGAAAAGGATGTTGGAAGTTCCAAATTCATCATTATCCTACTTACAGTTTTATTACTTTACAGCTGTAACTTTTCCTCCCTTCCAGAATTGATTCTAGGGAAACTCCATCATAAAAACAGATTAAAACAAAAATTTATACTATGTTTCACATAGACATGCTGCTCCAGATATGAAGTAACTATCTGTTGCTTAGATAAAGTATAACATTTATTTTATAAAACAAACAATCTAGTTTTACCAGGAAAATTTGAACAGTGAAAAATCCATGAGATTTTTAAGGTGGTTGTGCAGAAATCCAGTATTATTTCCCTCTTCAAGACGCAAAAGACATCTGGCGAAAGAATCACTACATATTAGCTGAATTTTGTCTTAAAAATTCTGACTTTTGTGAATTTTCATACCCTTTGTGAAAAAATCCAAAGGCTTTGTGCAGGTCAGGGCTTCAGGCTAACTTTTGCCTTTTTAAAAAAAAAATGTGGAAGTCAATTTGGTGCTCGCAAAACCGAGGGACTAAATGAAATGGCTTCCTCCATACAACTCTGTCATTGCACTTCTGTGTTGCCAGGCTTCAACCTACCTTGAATAGATTTGACAGCGAATTGTGCCAAGGAGCATTGTGGTTTTGTGACGTACAACATGGGAACTAGGATAAAAGTAAATCTCATGGTCATGTGGTATCAAATATGAATTTCAATTTCTAAAAGTGAAAGACTAGTGTACTAAATCCATAGCGCCACCTAGCCAGTGAACAGATAAAATGGTTAGAGCAACATGGAAAGCCTCAGGAGTTGGCAATTTCAAGTGAACTGTGCTAGTTCCAATTTTACACTATTTGCCAAGTAAACTACCCCCAGTTAAGTTCTACAGAATTAAAGTAGCTCTCCACTTCAAAAGGAAAAGTGTCAGTCCTAAAATAGGGATGCAACTATCAGTGGAATAAAAGCCATTCTGGGTAATTTTAGATTTAGGTATGGAAGATAGAAAGAGCAATATAGTGAACCATGTCTGAATAGTCAAAGTAGAGGTTTGGTAGAAATTAAGTCATTTGAGTGCAGGAGGACTGAAAAACTAAAATTAACTGTGTTTATAAAAGAAATGAGGGACAGTTTCAGAGAAGGATATAGAGTATCTCTCAAACTCAGAGAGCTGCAGAGCAGCCAAACGAAGGAATTAGATCAGGTTCTTTTAACATGGTAACAACTACTCAATGATTTTTCCCAACATTATATTCATCCTATTAATTAATTTTGTTATGTGAAAAAAATAACTAAATGTCCAAAGCACACAGCAAAAGCGGTGTCTCTTCCCAGAAAAAAAGACTCCTTTTACATTCTGAAGGGAAAGTGCCAGATATTAAACCGAGCAACCATATTCTAAGCTCCTGATGCATTATGGTGAACATATTTCCAGAACTACGCACTAGAAAGTGGCCATGTCCTCCAAGACTGAGACTTGGGGAATGGCCCCTTTTCTATTGGTAGTGACATTAACAACTGAATGTAGTGTGCTTTATATTCTCCTTTCTATGATTTTCCACAGAGTGCGTCCTCTGAGAATTCAGAAAGGGTAAAACTGCATTCAGTGATATTTGGGTGTAACTGTCATTTTATCTGGAAATATTCTAGGCTAGGATACCAATGTCAGTTGATGAAGGTTGTGCATTTTTTTTATCCCATATCAGTGTCCCTCTTGTAATTAGCTAGCCTTTTGTTAATTGTCTGTTTTACAGGATCGGGAAGGGTACAGTAATTTAGTAGGCACATTCCTCAGGTGCCAATGAGCCAGAAAACTGCAGCAAAAGTCAACATTGTAGCAAGTAACTTTACAGTACAGTACATGAATGGTTTATTAAAATGTGTATACATTTCCTAAATTATTGCCTAATGCTCCAGAAGGCAGTATTTACCAAACATTGAAGCCTCAAAACGGCACAAGCCCATTTATCACCATCCTGGAATGTGCAAAAACCGGTTGGTCTGAACATGAAGAGCCGCCACCTTTGGGGTGGAACACAGCATTGATAGAATGCAACATAAATATCCGTTCTTCAGTCCACCTTTCTCTGGATGAGATTCACTACGCCACAGGTGTAATCTGACACAGCACATGAGTTCAACCAAAACAGAAACAATCATCATGAATACCAAGCAAAGTGGACCTACCAGAGCAGCTACACTTCTGGGATGAACTGTAAGTGGTGCCGATTTCATGAAGTACTACAATTTGGTTTAATTTTTTTCTTTTTTAAAAAAAGTGCTTTCTCCATGGATCAATGCTCCACCTACAGTTCCAAGCATTATAACAGGTTTTTATTGTTTAAATGACAGACTTCCCCTTACACATACCCTTCATTGCATTTGCCATGTTTTTTTTTTTCCTATGCTGTTAAAAATGTCAGATCAGGCAAATCCCAAGGGACAGTTTACATTTGTGTTTTGTTTCTGCAGATCTCCATCACAGATGGAATTTTTGCTAGTCATTTCTAGGAACCAATCCATTAGCAGGAAAAATAAGAGCAGAGAAAATAAATCCCATGTGACAGAGGAGGAGGAGGAATGGAGAATCAATAAACAAGCAGAATCAGTTTTCCACTGGGGTTGGATTTGCTAAGGGCTGGCTCACAATGACTTGCACCACATAATCCTTCGGGATTTTCAGCTCCTCCAGTTTCATTTTGTCTGCGAGCGGCCTGCCTGAGAAGAACCAGCGCTGGCTGCTAGGCTCCACACCTTCCACTGTATGCAGTCGCCTTTTCATGTGATATACTGTGTCCATGCTGCGGACCATAAGTTTGAGGTCTTTGCCTGTTGAGAGGCGCAAGCGAAGCTGGCATTCATGCCCAGAATTGGGTGGTGGATCAGGAATATCTAGAGTCTCCAGATCTCCCTTCTCTTCTATCATATTGATAGGTGGGGCCAGGCAGTAGACTGGAAGCTGGTATCTGTTGCCCAGTTCATCATAGCACTCTGTAAGAGCACCTGTGGAAGACAGAGGAAAAAACAGTATAAATAGATGCATTTTACACTTAAATCAAACTAGTGGTAACCACTAAAACATATATTCTTGTTATTAGAAAAATGGAAGTCTGCATTATATGCATGCGATTAAAATTACAGAACTTTTTGGATAGATATTACCCTATTATAGGCCTGAATTTTCACAAGTTAGAATCCCTTTTTCTCCCAAGCTCCTTGATGGTGCCCATCACAATGAGAACAAAAATACATTTCAGCATTCAGCGTTAAAGCCAAAAAGGAAACTGGTTTGCAGTCTTGAATTTCCCTTACAACATCAATAGTGAGAGAACGCCATATTCAACATCAGACAACTCAGGAATTATAACTTACATTTACAAAGCTATTAATAAGAATCACAGCATGCACATTGTGAAGACACGCTTCTCACCTTGAGACTTTCAAGAATTATACTAGAAAACTGTGGCAGAGCGCTCATTTTTAGCAGTGAAGTTTTCAGTTAAAGTAAGTTAAAGCAAGAATTGAAGCCGACTACCTTTGTCACATATCACATTCAAGCATTGTCAGGAAAATGAGATGCAGTGGAAACCAGCCTTTGCCTTCCTAAATCAGAGCAGAATTCCTCTCTCAGGAGTTAAAAAGCATACATTTGCATACCAAGGAAATGTTGCAATGTTGTCTTGAATTTACCTGCTTGTAATGAAGTTCCTCATTCTTGCCCCTAGATGGGGCACATATACTTGCAAGATTGTCCATCTTTTTGTAGTTACAAATGTTTGAAGATGAGCCAAGTCCCTGAGCTATAGAATATTTTAAAAACTCTGCCTCCGCAGTTCTGCACACAACATCCCAACTGTTCCCCATTAGAAATTAAGGCCTTTTTTAGTTAGAGACTTTTTTCTTGCTGACAGTGACTTGCCTTAAACGTCGCTGTTTGGCTGATCAGCAAAAATTATTGCAACATGAAATTATAACTTGGGGACATACTGCATAGCTCTTTCATTTCATTCTAACAGTCACATCTGATTCTGAGAACTACTTTATTTGAAACAGAAACGTACATACTCCTTTTAAATATTCTGTTTTTTAAAAAGACACTTAGCTCATTCCTCCCCAACATAAATTAAACATACAATGAGCATTGATTGATTAAAATATAAATGTCCCAAAAGCTGTCACGTCAGGACTTTCATCTCTATTTGTGTGACCAACAACAATCATTGTACTGTGGATTTCATAACAAATCCAGAGGAATATGGTTTTCCCACAGCAACGTTTTTAAAACATGAACAAAACATGGAAGAATGATGTCTGGAGTAGACAGACGTCTATGAAATATGAAGCATTTCTAGTAATCAGTCACGTGAAGTTGTACTGAATCTGAATATTATTCAGTGATAGTTATGTCCCCAAACTGCCTGCTCACTTCTAGTAGATTAGTAGACGGTCCTTTTCCCCCTAAAATGGTGAAAAGGGCAGCTCCACTACGTGAAAGAAGATTGAGATGAGTAGTACAGACATTAATCTTGTGCTATTTTGTGCATCCCACAGTAAACCAAGCAGGACTAATTAACACTTAAGCTGTAGCTCAATGGGTAATTTATATAAAGTATGACAGGGGAAATAACCAACTTCTTCAGTTCTCACAGCCCAAAGATTATTTTTTGTCCTATTTTTTTTTAAAAGTACACATTTTTATTTTGAGTAACTAATCAATATAGCAAATATCCAACACAGCAAAATAAATTTTTCCTGTGAACAGTAAATTTATTTTTTGAGTTCTTTGCTATATGCAACTAAATAGATCTAGCATTTTTATAGTCCCAAGGAAGCTAAACTGTATACCAGTATCAATTTAAAACAAAAATAAAAAAAACCATACCTGATCTAAAAGAAAGTTACTTCTTACGCTGTGGCAGGGCAGGGCTATCAAGGGGTTAATATGAAATACAATGGTAACATACCATTAGGATAGGCTTGCCAAGGGATTTCTTATTCCTAGTCCATGTGAACCAACACCACTGGTTTATAGCATATACTTTGGCGTACATTGGCCCGAGGGCCGCATCACCAACCTTCCATGAGGGCCCGCCCCCCTTCCAACCTCTTTCCCAAAGTCCGTGCCCCAACTCCGCCCCCTCCCTGCCCCTATTCCAACCCCAAGGGGTAAACTAAAGGGGTAAACTAAGAGGTAAACTAAAGTTGTTGTCTTGCCACTGAAAAATGTGCAATCTAATGATAGGACTAGGAAAGGTTTAAGATAAACCATAAGTATATAAAAAAAATGTATTTGGAACCCTGTCTTCAAAACCTTCAATCTTTCTTCACCACTGTGAATTTTTTTCAAGATTCTTGAAAATCCTTAAATGTGCCAATGCAGCTGCACTGCCGCAGCACATCTGGCTCTCTGCTGATTGGAGAGAGCTCTCCTGTTGGCATACAAACATTACCTCAGCGAATGGCAGAAGCTAGGTCAGTAGGAGAAACTCTCCTGCCAACACACAGCTGTGCACACGAATGCTTATCTCGGTGTAACTCATGTCACCTAGGAGGCTGGCTTATTCACACCCCAAAGTTACATAACTTATGCCAACACAAGCTGTAGTGTAGACTAGAAACAGATCACCCGTCAAAGAAGAATAGATAAAATTGAGGTATCCTCTGACAAAGTTGGTTGTCAGTGTTGGAAAACTCATGTCACCCAATCTACTTACAATGTTATGCATTTAACATTATTCTTCATTTGCTGAGTGCCAAAAATATTTGGCAATATGTACAACAGAGGAAAATATGGGTCCCTATCCCAAAGAGCTTTTAGTCTGCTCAAATAAAAAAACAGAACTATGCAGCTACAATCCACATTATCAGTGTGGTTCTGGTCCCATTCAAGAATCTAATCCACATGAGGTTTATGAAACTATTGTAGGCTTTGGACTAAGGAAACTAGGTTCTCTAGCTAAGGTGATAGCCGTTCATATACTTAGATCTAGAAGTCCTGGGCTCAAATCCCCACAAAAAAAAATCTGTGGGGTGGTGGTGTATTAAAAGAATTACATACACAAGCCAATAATAAAAAAATGTCATATCTGCTTGAATTCAAAAGTGAAATCATATCTGATTATATTCACAACTAGAACTGGGTGAATGCTGAGGTTTTGTTAAGAAAATGCAGTGAAATTCAAATTATTTGCAACATGTTTGTGAATGATACATCAGCTATCATCACAAGGACTGTCTTACTAATAACAGATGGATGCTCTTCAGAATCCGGACAGTCTGTATTTTTATTATGCATAGTAACTGAACAGAGAAGTAAATACATTTTGACTGCTCAAAACTTTTATTTTTGGTGTTATAATTGAAAATGTTCTGTTACTGATCCATATTAAAAGGCACATTTGGGCTTATGTTTAGGCCAGTGGTTTTCAACCTCTCTCTCATTTGTGGACTCCTAAACAATTTCAAATGGAGGTATGGACCCTATTGGAAATATTAGACATAGTGGATCCTCCAACCACAGGCTGAAAAGCACTGTTCTATGGTAATGACAACCTCTCGTGGATCCCTTAGAGACAGCCTGTGGACCACCAGGGGTCCATTGACAACAGGTTGAAAATTGGTTTAGTCCACGAAGTCATCCAACAAGTGGCGGCATTAATAGAACGTTAAGATCTTCACAGAAAAAGAAGGAAAGGACAATTCACTTCATAGGTTCCTCCATTAATTAGTCAACAAGCAGCCTCACAAACTAGTTAAGGGGATTCCCATTTGGATACACGAAGGACACTGGCTCCCTTAAACTTGCTACACAAAGCAACACGGATGGAAATTTCAAAGTTAGACAGACAGCCCCAGCCCCTGCTTTTTCCATTACAGTAGACTCTCGATTATCCAGGCTGATAGGGAAAAAAATAATCCTGGTTAATAAATTCCTGGATAATCACCATCAATAGGAAATATGGGGTGGGGGAGCATTAGTTCACCAGCCACCCTGCGCTGGGGTGAGGGGGTGTTGGTTCACTGGCTGCCCTGTGCCCTTGGTGGGGTTTTGTTTGCTGTGTGCTTGGGGCGGCAACAAAGCCAGAGCCGGCCTGCGAGTTAGGCGTATTTTTTTAGACATCCTGGTTAATCCACATCCTGGTTAACCCAATTCTGGATAATCAAGAGTCTACTGGATTAATTTTATTTGAGTGACAACACTATGTTCAAAACTGGAACACACAGATAGAGATGGTCCTTGGGTCAAAAGGCTTCCAGCCTAATACAGACAGCCAAAACCGGACCAGACAACACATCAGAATAGATGTAAAGACAACAGGGACCCAACAATTGCCAAACTTCAAAATTTGGAGCATGTGTTTGTTATTGGTTTCAAACACAACCAAGAGGCTCTGGGAAGGGGGCAGTTTTTAAGGAGGAAACAGAACCAAGTGAAGATGACGGTGGCATAAAGAGAAGGAGAGAATTCTACATGGAAGGAAGAGGAAAAATGACTAAGGTATTTCAGCACAGTTAGCAAGGAAACCATGGTCTAAGAATATCACAATAGCTAGCACGAACTCTCTTACAAATTTCAATTCTCCTTTTGGTCATTTATATTAATCACTGTGGTAAAGATTAAAGTGATATCTTATTTCAGGAGGGGGGAAAAGGGTGTAATAGACTATTTTAAAACAATCTGTAGCACTGCCAGTGAACCAGTATTTCAGGTGTAATAGAAGCTCTCTCAGCCTTCTTGGCTGCAAGGTAAGTACCCTGTATATAACTATACGCAAGAGGCTGGGAATACAGGAGGATATGGCAATAATGGGAAGAAAGGGTGTGGATGAAGTTTCATTAGAGAAAGTGACCATCTAAGATACAAAATTATAGTAGGCTATCTATCTCAAGAAAGTATAAACCAATGGTTTACTTCCTTTGGCAGTATGCTTATCTTAAGCAGCAGTTTGAAAACATTTTAAAAGTGCAAATCACATCCCTTCTACGCCACTGGCACTTAACACAATTGTGGCAACTACAGCAATTGCTTTCAATGAACGGTACTAGGAAAGCTGTGAATTTTATCTTCTAATGCAATTTAGTAGGTGGGTACAAGGGGAAACAGCCCCACAAGAGAGCTTACAGAATGTTGTGGAGCACCAAGTAGTGTTATGTGGGCCACAAACATTCCATGAACCAAAGATTGAGAACCTCTCAATAACAGAGAACCCACTGTAATAATAATTACTGGAGTAATTTGATACTAGCCTTCCCATGTGGCAATATCAGGTATTAACCTTCAGAACCGCTGACTCACCTCAATTGACTGAGGACAGAGAACAAAGCTGAGTGTCTTATAGTAATAAATATGCAACACAGGCTTAGAAACAGGAGGGCGGGGGGAATGGCCCTGTTTACTTAAAGGAACTAATATAGTCTTGGAAAACAGGGACATTTTGGCATGAGTCAGAAGGTGGCACAGAAAACTTCTTAATAGTTGTTACACAAACTTGCAACAGTTTTAGGGTTTTAAACAGAAACAATCAAAACTGATAAAACACAAAATTAAGATCAAGCACACTGGAGTAGAAATTTTGTTAAAGATGAAGAAGTACTAAATAGGCTATAAAACTGTGTCTTACCTAGTTATTAGTGTGAAGAACTTTTCCCTAGACTAGTAACTGAAAACCCTAAGGGGAAAAAATAAGTGGCTTCTGTGTTTAAACAGGTATGATGCTATTAGAATTTGGATGCATCTGTCCTTCTGCATGTTAAACACTATTCATTTAATGGATACAAACTATACTAATGTACAATATCTGGAAGAGTTGATGAAATCAAGAACAGGTTTGTGTGCCCACACTTATTCAAAGCTGTAAAAAAAATCTTTAATGCAGTCTAACAGCCCATTTTTCAAGCTACATAACACACTAACTTCAGGAAGATGCAGCAAAATCTTATTTACTGTTCTCAACGGTGCTTCACTTTCACATACATCCTCAGCAGTTTCAAGATAAACCATTAAGAACTCCAAATTTACAACTGACCAGACTTTAAAAACAACAACAAAAAACCAACCACAACAACAGATTTGCTGTCTGAGGAGAATTTTTTTCCCTAGTATACGAAAGACAAGTAGTTCATCTAAAGAGTTTAAATGTCTGTATATTTATAACGTTTCAATCATCCTAGAAACAGCTGGTTCATTTATTCTTATTACTGAAAAAAAATCTCCATTCAAAAAGCATGTATACTATTCAACTCAAGGATGCTTGGATTTCTCAAAACATTGTCAATTGTAAGACTTTCATCTATAGATTGCTTCTCTGAATCTAGTCTGGTTCACTAATTCCTGAAAGGTTTCAGAGTGGTAGCCGTGTTAGTGTGCATCTCCAAAAAGAATGAGGAATACTTGTGGCACCGTAGAGACTAACAACTTTATTAGGGCATAAGCTTTTGTGGGCTAAAACCCACTTCATCAGATGTATAATGTGGAACATACAGTAGGAAGATTACACACACACACACACACACACACACACACACACACAGAACATGAAAAGATGGGGGTTGCCATACCAACTACTTAATTAAGGTGAGCTATAATAAACAGGAGAAAAAAAACTTTTTGTAGTGATAATCAGGACGGCCCATTTCAAACAGTTGACAAGAAGGTGTGAGTAACAGTAGGGGAAAATTAACATGGGGAAATAGATTTCAGTTTGTGTAATGACCCAGCCTTTATTCAAGCCTAATTTAATGGTATCCAGTTTGCATATTAATTCCAGTTCAGCAGTTTCTCATTGGAGTCTGTTTTTGAAGCTTTTTGTTGAAGAATTGCCACTTTTAGGTTGGTTACTGGAGTGACCAGAGAGATTGAAGTGTTCTCCTACTGGTTTTTGAATGTTATGATTCTTGATGTCAGATCTGTGTCCATTTAATCTTTTGCATAGAGACTGTCCAGCCTGGCCAATGTACATGGCAGAGGGGCATTGCTGGCACATGATGGCATATTCACATTGGTAGATGTGCAGGTGAACGAGCCCCTGATGGCATGTTTGATGTGATTAGGTCCTCTGATGGTATCACTTGAATAGATATGTGGACAGATTTGACACCCAGCTTTTTTGCAAGGATAGGTTGCTGGGTTGGTATTTTTGTTGTGTAGTGTCTCATTGCTGGTGAGTATTTGCTTCAGGTTAGGGGGCTGTCTGTAAGCGAGGACTGGCCTGTCTCCCAAGATCTGTGAGAGTGAGGGATCGTACTTCAGGATAGGTTGTAGATCTCTGATGATGTGCTGGAGAAGTTTTAGTTAGAGGCTAAAGGTGACGACTAGTGGTGTTCTGTTACTTCCTTTGTTGGGCCTGTCCTGTAGTAGGCGACTTCTGTGTACTTTTCTGGCTCTGACAATCTGTTTCTTCACTTCAGCAGGTGGGTATTAGAATTTTAAGAATGCTTGATAGAGATCTTGTAGGTGTTTCTCTCTGTCTGAGGGATTGGAGCAAATGTGGTTGTATCTTGGAGCTTGGCTGTAGAACATGGATTGTGTGATGTGTCCTGGCTGGAAGCTGGAGGCATGTAGGTAAGTATAGCAGTCAGTAAGTTTCCAGTATAGGGTGGTGTTTATGTGACAATCGCTTATTAGCACTGTGGTGTCCAGGAGGTGGCTCACTTGTGTGGATTGGTCCAGGCTGAGGTTGATGGTGGGATGGAAATTGTTGAAAGCATGGTGAAATTCCTCAAGAGCTTCATTTCCATGGGTCCAGATGATGAAAATATCAATGTTGTGCAAGCAGAGGAGTTAGGGGATGAGAGCTAAGGAAGCGTTGTTCTAAGCCAGCTTCAAAAATGTTGGCACACAGTGGGGCCATGTGGGTACCCATAGCCATGTGGCTGACTTGACATCCGATGGCGTCATATTGGGGGCCTATATGAAGCAAATCTATCTTATTCTAGTTCATAGTGGTTAGGGATTCCGAGAGGGCAATAACTTAACATGAAAACTGATATATCTTCAATGATATTTTGTGTTTATGCAACCTACAGTTGAAACAAACAGGGAGAGTAAAAAAAAAAACATGCTACTTTGCAGTCAAACCCATGTAACTTAGTGATTGGAGCAGTATTAGAAAGTTAAACGACTGCAGTTCTTCAGTTTTCTGAAAGGTGGGGCATTATAATATTTGTGGAAGCCTATGCGTCACACTAAGCACTAAAACAATAAACTAACTATAGATATCAATGGTGTGGGTGAAGTACTTGAAAGTACTCATGTGTGAATTCCCCATGCTCTTTTCATGTTCAATTGCCAGCCACACTAAGCCTACACCTGCGACACAAATTTTAACATCTGTAAAGCTACTTGTACATTACATTGCCTCATCAACTCCTCATGAAGTGTAATTGCTTTCCCCAGAATGCAACAGTCTCACAACTGCTTAAATAACCAAAGGGTTCCAACTGAGCTTCTATCTTTATGCTCTTTTTCGCATAAAACACTCAAACACTTTGAAGCAAGGGCTCGTAGACAATCAGTGTTAAGCATTTAATAATTCTCATTCCAAATTCACTGGAAAAGAGCTCTACCATTAAAAGAACATTACAAGTCTGGCTCAAGTCCACAAAAGGAAACTCTACTTTCTGAGCCAGCAGGAGTTCTGAGGGATGCAGAAACTGATTGGCAGGGCCCTACCAAATTCATGGCCACAAAAAACATGTCATGGGCCGTGAAATCTGGTCTTGTGCGTGCTTTTATTTTATAATATACAGATTTCATGGCGAGAGACCAGCATTTCTCAAATTGGGGGGCCTGACCCAAAAAGCAGTTGCAGAGGGGTCGCAAGGTGATTGTAAGAGGGTTGCGGTATTGCTACCCTTACTTCTGTGCTGCCTTCAGAACTGAACAGACAGAGAGTAGCAGCTGTTGGCTGGGTGCCCAGCTTTGAAGGCAGCACCCTGCCAGCACCAGTACACAAATAAGGGTGGCAATACCATACCATGCCACCCTTACTTTTGCGCTGCTGCCTTCAGAGCTGGGCGGCCATAGAGTGGTGGCTGCTGGCCGAGGGCCCAGCTCGGCCAGCAGCAGCGCACAAGTAAGGGTGGTAACACCATACCCTGCCATCTTTAGTTCTGCGCTGCTGCTGGCGGCGGCTCTGCCTTCAGAGCTGGGTTTCTGGCCAGCAGCCCCAACTCGGCAGCTGCCTAGCTCTGAAGACAGTGCCACTGTGAGCAGCAGTGCAGAAGTAAGGGTAGCACTACTACAATCACCCTACAATGACCTTGCGACCCCACCACAACTTCGTTTTGGGCCAGGAACCTTACAATCACAACACGGTGAAATTTCAGATTTAAATAGCTGAAGTCATGAAATTTATTAATTTAAAAATTCTATGACCATGAAATTGACCAAAGTGGACCGAGAATTTGGTTGGGCCCTACTGATTAGTAAATGAAGAACTCATTTTCACTCAGTAGCAACACCTGCTGGACAGTTCAGAGCGGCTTTAACCAGTTTCCAGACAGACAGTGTGACAGGTTGGATCACAGAAAACCCTTTGGGAACTGCCAACTGATGTGCTGAGACTACCTCTCAGTCTGTTTTCCCTGGCAGCTTGGGACTTCAGAATCCTGCCTGGTTGTGCCAGACACGCTAGTCTGCTGCAAACAAAGACCCAGGTCTGAACCACATTTCCCACAAACTGCAGCTTAACTGAAAACAGCTTAAGAAGTGTTCCAGTCTCCAATGCTCAGGTACACAGCTCCCAATGGGGTCCAAATCCCAAATAAATTTGTTTTACCCTGTATAAAGCTTATACGGGATAAACTCATAAATTGTTGGCTCTCTATAACAATGATAGAGAGACATGCATATGAATATATCCAGTAGATCATAACCTTTGCAGAGATGTTACATGGCATATATAGTGTAAAACATATGCCAGTTATGTCATATTTACATGCATAAGTATATTTCTGTAAAGCATTATGGGTGTAACATCACAGACAGCTTGCTGTCTAAAAATATAAAATCAGCATGGAGACCTGAGAATGTACAGGTAGCAGAGGAAAGTGGTACAAAAAGAGGAGAAATTAAGAGTCATGAAAATGCAAGTTCCATCTGTACCCTCACTGTGTACACTGAATATTAACCCTATTAACAGAACCCCATTTCTTCAGCACTGAAGAACGAAAGCACACTATTCAGCCTGAAAATGCTCCGCTGGGTAAAATACAATATACTGAATTATGGTATAGTGGACTAGCTGCTCTGCTACAGTTAAGGATAATAAGACCTTTCTATTGAAAGGATGACCTAAGTGCTCTAAAATCTTCATGGCTATTAGGATTGTCTTGATATTTGATGTGCCTCATGGAGGCATTAGGCAGTGTTAGAAGTCCAAATCTGAGGTCATTTGAGCAAAGCGTTCTTGAGATACTACACCCCCTCCCCCAAAATACCTTTTCAAAAACAAATTAGTCTTGTAAACTAATTTTTGCACTCACCAGGCACTCAAACTATGGCTCTGAACAACCCCAATTGATTCCAGTCACTTGACATTTATCTCAGCTAGTGCATGTCACCCACTGTTCCTTTAGGGAAGCAATATAAAATGATGGGATCTAAATTAGCTGTTACCACTCAGGAAAGAGATCTTGGAGTCATTGTGGGTAGTTCTCTGAAAACATCCACTCAATATACAGCAGCAGTCAAAAGAGCTAACAATGTTGGGAATCATTAGGAAAGGGACAGATAATAGGACAGAAAATATCATATTGCCTCGATATAAATCAATGGTATGCCCACATCTTGAATACTGGGTGCAGATCTGGTCGCTCCATCTCAAACAAGATATATTGGAAGTTGAAAAATGTACGGAAAAGGGCAACAAAATAGAGACAGATATGGAGATATTAAATAATTTCCATATGAGGAGAGATTAATAAACTGGGACTTTTCAGCTTGGAAAAGAGACAACTAAGGATGGGTATGATAAAGTCTATAAAATCATGACTGGCATGGAGAAAGTAAATGAGGAAATATTATTTACTCCTTCTCAAAACACAAGGACTGAGGGCATCAAATGAAATTAATAGGCAGCAGGTTTAAAAAAAACAAAAGGAAATATTTCTTCACACAATGCACAGTCAACCTGTGGAGCTCTTTGCCAGAGGATGTTGTGAAGGCCAAGACTATAACAGGGCTCAAAAAAGAACTAGATAAATTCATAGAGGATAGATCTATCAATGGCTATCTGTTGTCATATTGCTATTATCTGCCTCTATCAGGTGTTTTGTTTACTTACTCATGGGGGGTCTGCCCTACTCATTTTACAGCTAATTTAGAAGGGGCTCTAGCTATTTTCTGAAAGATAATAAATGACATGCTCTGCACAGATATGAGAGAATGACTGCTGGACATTTTGCTACTTTTCCACTTGGGGGATTATTACCAGAGTGCAAGCAGCACGGAGGAGATCCTACCCACCTCCAGGAACCCCTAACTGCAGAAAGCTGGGAGGGTGCTGCCTTCAGAGCCCAGATGTGAAGGCAGCTCAGAAGTGAGGACTCCCCTACAACAACTTTAAAACCCCTCATCAATGATCCCGTTTTGGATTGGGACCCTCACAGTTAGAACACTGTTAAATTTCAGGCTTAAACTTCTGAAATCATGAAACTGACCAATGTAAAAACCCTCTGGCCATGAAACCGACCAGAAGGGACTGAATTTGGTAGGGCCCTACTGGGGTGCTTAAAATTAGTGTAATCAACACAAACAAAATTGTAAAAGATTTTGGGACACAGACCACATTGGTGAGTTCCCTCCCTTCCCTGTCAGCAACTCTACCCTCCCAAAACTGCAAAGCATGATCTAAATTCCCTCTAAGCTGCGCGGCTGCTCAGCTGCCTATTAAGCCCCATCTTAAGTATAAACTTACATCTGTCAAAAAGAACATTAAATCCTGCAATTTTTTTTTGTCTCAAACCCCCACCCCTCCCAAATTCTGGGACTGGGCAATGGGAGTGTGGAGCTGGTGCCCGGGGCAGGGCAGCACACAGAGCCCCGTGACACCCCGTGTAGGAGCTGAACCTGCTGCTGGTCGCTTCTGGGGTGCAGCAAGGTGTCAGAACAGATAGGGACTAGCCTGCCTTAGCCGGGCAGCACTGCCGACGGGACTTTTAATGGCCCGGTCGGCAGTGCTGACCAGAGCTGCTGCGACCCAGTGCCTTACATTCTGCAACCCAGTACTGGATCGTGACCCACAGTTTGAAAACCACTGTTCTAGAACATCCAGACTGAATGCATGCTCCAGAACTGCAAGTATGAGCAGTTTCTCCCTTTACTGTGTTCCTGGTTGAGGGAACAAACTTGGGCTTAAAGCATGAAGTAGGGAGCAATTTGCAGGGGACTACAGCTCCAGGCATGTGCAGTAGAAAATATTTGCTAGGAATAATTCTGAGACTGCCAAAGGGTTGGGTATCCAGGAAAGTTTCAGCTTGTTTGTCTAAAGTTAAAGGGGAGAAGTACAGAAAAGGACCTACCGTATTTTTCGCCATATAGGACGCTCCGTCCTATAAGACGCCCCCGAGTTTTTAAATGAAAAAGCCGGACACACACACACACACACACACACAAAAAAAAAAACACCCCACCACCACACACAAAAAGCGCCTCGCTCTCCCGTCAGCCCGCCGCGCGGGCGGGCTGCCAGGAGCGCGCCGCTCTCCCGTCCCCGCCGCGCGGGCGGGCTGCCGGGAGCGTCCCGGTTCCCCCCTCCCCGCCGCGGGCGGGCTGCCGGGAGCGTCCCGGTTCCCCCCTCCCCGCCGCGGGCGGGCTGCGCTCCCGGCAGCCCGCCCGTGGCGGGGAGGGGGGAACCGGGACGCCCCCGGCAGCCCGCCCGCGGCGGGGAGGGGGGAACCGGGGCGCACATTCGCCCTATAAGACGCACCATCTTCCCCCCCCCGTTTTGGGGAAGAAAAAGTGCGTCTTATAGGGCGAAAAATACGGTACATCTCCAGCATGCACATAAAACTCTACAGTAGCCTGAAACCTCCCACTACAGTTATTCTGAAATTGTCCATCCACAAAATGTAGTGCTAGTTAAAGGTAATGAGCTGAAGGCACTGAAGATGGAAGTCCTCTATCCACAGAACAAGCACAGCACAAGTAGCTGCTTCCCAACAACATGCCTCAAAGATTTCCTGGAGGGAAAGAGAGGAGGAGGAGGAGGAGAAAGGACAGTTCAGACTCCACAGCCCATTTAAAGCTCTCCCTCGCTGGGAGTCTCAACAAGTATGCAAATCAGCTCAGCATGTAGTGGTGGTTTATGAGGTGGATAAATGTCTTCTCACCAAATTGAGACTACCAACAATTTACTTTGGACTAGTAAACAGTGTCAGAAGGCCAATGGCTTTCAATCATTACCAACCTGAACCAGAGTCTAACTAGTAACCTAAAGAATAGGCTGACCATATTTCCTTTAGACAAAAACGGGACATTGGGAGGGCAAAAACGGGACAGGGTGTGTGGGGGGGGGCATGGCCCCACCTGGGCCCCCCAGCACCGGGCGGGGGGGAGGCAGAGGGGGGTTGGGGGGGATGGATGGAGGAATAAGCAGAACAGGGATGGGGGATGAAGAGGATGGAGGGAGAGAGAGAGAAGGGGGGATGAGGGATGAAGATGATGGAGGGGACGGAGGGAGAGAAGGCACGAAGGTGAGAAAGGGAGAGGATGGATGGATGAGAGAAGATGGGGGTAGGGAGCAGGGTGGATGGAGGAGGCAAGGGACAGCGAGAAGGAGGGATGGAGAGAAGGGAGATGGAAGAGGAGGCAGTGGACGGAGGGAGAGAGAGAAGGGAGGGATGGAGAAGGGGGATAGAGAGAAGGAAGAGAGGGATGGAGGGATAGAGAGAAGGGAGGAAGGAAGGGATGGAGGGATGGAGAAGGGGATAGAGAGAAGGGATGGAGGAAGTGAGAGGAGGCAGTGGACAGAGGGAGAGAGCAGGGAGGAAGGGGGGGATGGAGAGAAGGGAGGGAAGGAGGAATAGAGAGGAAGAGGCTGCAGCAGGCGACGGGCTGGAGGAGGCGGCAGATCAGAGCTGTCAGGAGCCGCAGCTGGGAGCGGAGCGAGCCGGCGGGGGGGGGCTGCCGGCCAGGTTTTCTGAAGAGAGAAGGGACGGAGGGAGTGAGAGGAGGCAGTGGACAGAGGGAGAGAGCAGGGAGGAAGGGGGGGATGGAGAGAAGGAGGAATAGAGAGGAAGAGGCTGCAGCGGGCGACGGGCTGGAGGAGGCGGCAGATCAGAGCTGTCAGGAGCCGCAGCTGGGAGCGGAGCGAGCCGGCGGGGGGGGGGGCTGCCGGCCAGGTTTTCTGAAGAGAGAAGGGACGGAGGGAGTGAGAGGAGGCAGTGGACAGAGGGAGAGAGCAGGGAGGAAGGGGGGGATGGAGAGAAGGAGGAATAGAGAGGAAGAGGCTGCAGCGGGCGACGGGCTGGAGGAGGCGGCAGATCAGAGCTGTCAGGAGCCGCAGCTGGGAGCGGAGCGAGCCGGCGGGGGGGGGGGGCTGCCGGCCAGGTTTTCTGAAGAGAGAAGGGACGGAGGGAGTGAGAGGAGGCAGTGGACAGAGGGAGAGAGCAGGGATGGAGGGAGTGAGAGGAGGCAGTGGACAGAGGGAGAGAGCAGGGAGGAAGGGGGGGATGGAGAGAAGGGAGGGAAGGAGGAATAGAGAGGAGGAGGCTGCAGCTGGCGGCGGGCTGGAGGAGGCGGCAGATCAGAGCTGTCAGGAGCCGCAGCCGGGGGCCCGAGCGAGCCGGCGGCGGCGGCGGCGGACATTTTATGATTCCATGTTTTTTCTGAGTCCTGCCCCAAAAACGGGACAAAATTGATATTTTGGTCAAAAAGACGGGACGGTTAAAAAACATTAAAAAAACGGGACTGTCCCGTTCAAAACGGGACGTATGGTCAGCCTACTAAAGAAGCAAGACTGAATTTTCCACTGGCAATTTTCTGAAGTCCATTTCTCTTCCTCCTCATGCCCACCACAAAATTTTAGCACATTAGATTTTTGGTATATGAGAAACTCCACAATGAGAATAGATGTGTCAATCAACATTGCTTTATCCAGAAATCAGATTTGCCAAAGGAAGTCACTTATGTGTTAATATTCTGTGATCTTGGTGTCAACCTCACCATACATACTGCCACTTTTCTGTATCACCCTATAGAACATAGATCTAATATGGCAGCAGGATCATAGCTTCCACATTCAAAAAACATTACATCAGGGCTCAAAGATGACAAGTCCTGTTCACTAATAATAAAGTATCCATGTGCTATTCTGCTTTGCATTTCATTAAAATAGATGCCATGTCTAGACAGGCTTCTTAAAAATACTCCAGTTATCTTTGTTAGAGGTTCTTCTCTCCCACCCCCTTCAAATACATTTACTGTTCTCCACTCTTCATCTCCCTTTTAAAAAAAGATTCACTGGTAACCAGGACCTACTGTATCCATACTGTATGCCCCATGGAGCATTAATTTACCAGCATATTAAATGACCAGGCATTTGGTGAATTTGAGGCTGTCTGTAGAGCTGAATTTACAGAATTACAGAAATTGTCACAGCCTTTAATATAACTAGGTTATTTTTATTTTTAATAATCTTTGAGTTGTGTCCCGGTAGATACAAAGAGCCCTAGCAGTCAGACACTGATATATGCAAAAGCCCAGTGAATAGCTCTCAGTATGGAGAATTAACCATAAAAAACAGACACAGATTTGCTTCTCCTTGCTGCTAATAAAGTGGGCATGAGCAGTCTTTGCTATCTTGGTTCTTCTGGAGGCTCTTCTTGCTCAGAAGATTTTCCCTCTACCCTCCTAAACCAGATTTATAAAGCCTCCTTCCATTCCTCCTTCTGGATGCAGAGGACTGAGCAGTTGGGTGGCAGCATCCAACTGTATTCTTTACCTGTGAGGCTGTAATGATGTTATAAAATGGCCATTAGGATTAGACTGGGAAAATTGCACACCCACTCCACTTCCTCCCCAATACCGGAAGTTTATGGCATAGAACCTATACAGTTCTAGAAGTTGCCAGGGAGATGGGAGAAGCTGCAGTAGACCTTAGCCAGAGTCCTCCAATACATTAGTAAGAGTACTCCCTGACCTTAGTAGCAAAAACACTTTCAGTTTCCTGAACGTAGTAATGTATTTAATATGATCAAAACCACATACCCCTTTTTGCCCATCAAGACAGGGCCCAAGAGTTTGATACAGAGAAAGTAACATTTTTAGGTGCTGACTAAAGCCAAAATAATGTTAAGATACTCTCTCAATTTAAGAGGCTTAAATAGAATTCTAATGACTTTGGTTTTTAGTTACCTCTAGTACTTAAGATAACATATTAGATATTCTGCTTGTATTATCTTAGGGCTTGGCTACACTTGCACGTTATACCATACTAAAGCTGCCTAGCGGGCTCTACTTTACTCCCCATCCACACTGGCAAGGCACGTAGAGAGCTCTGCCTGGCTAGAGAGCGCCTGGCACTCTACCTCGGCAAGAGGATTAACATCTGTTGCATATTGGGTGAGACGCATCAGCGTCAGTGTGAACGAGGAGTTACGTTACTGTGCTTTGACTGACCTCCGGAAACGTCCTATAATCCCCTTAAACCAAGTGGCCACTCTTCTCATTGTTGTGAAATTGGCTGCAGGAATGTGGAAGTGCCCTTTCAAAGCTCTGTTTCAGACAGAGGGCTGCTTCTCTCTTTTGAGACAAAGCAAACAGTAAATGTTTGCTTTGAGTGAGTGAGAGAAGTGGAGGGATGGGGGGGGGGGGTCTGAACTACAAGACAGCATGCTGACACCACTCTCAGCACCCCAAAAACCCACTCTCTCTCCTCCCACACACACAGAACAAACTCCCTGTCACACTCCACTCCACCCCACTCCTGGCATTTGAAAAGCACGTTGCAGCCACTTGAACGCTAGAATAGCCCCCATAATGCACCACTCCCAATATAACTGCAAGTGCTGCAAATGTGGCCACGCCAGTGCGCTTGCAGCTGTCAGTGGAGACAGACTGCGGCGCTTTCCCTAGTGTGCTCTCCAAAGACTGGCTTAACCCAAAGCGCTCTACAGCTGCGAGTGTAGCCAAGCTCTTACTCATAAGAGGATTTTACTTTAAGTCTGAACATCGGCACATTAGTGAGCAAGACTACAAACAAGCTACATCCTGACCTGATTAATAGTAACACAAGAGTCTACTGCAGTATTGTATGAACAAGTTAATTAATTATATACATATGAATGCAATCAAGTTTCACCTGGGACTTGCCTTCACTACAACAGTTAGCTCAAATTTCTCCACTCAAGCTAGCCTAACTCAAGGGAGACCTTGCCCTTGCTGCTAAAAAAAAGGCGTATTTTTTACCTTGCATTAATTAAACACACATAAGCTACCCTGAGGTAAAAACAGGCACTTCAGTTTTATCGTGAGATAAACTCGGTGAGGTCAGCACTATATCTACCTGAGGCTGATCTCACACATAGCTTGAGCTTGCCTATACAGTGGGGTAATATGCCTACAGGGGTGTGATTTCTAAAGCACACTAACTGGTCTGCGTAGACCCTGCTGACGCACACTGAAGGTTCCCTAGCATTTAAAGATCAGCAGGGTCTACACAGACCAATTAATGCACAATACATTAGTTATCATGTCCCCATACTGCACATTATCCCCCTGGGTAGATAAGCCCATAGGTTACTTTGGTAAAACGGAAGTGCCTCGTCTCACTGTGTCTTTACTTCAGGATATCTCAAAGCCCATAGCTACCTGGAGGTAAAACCCAAAACTTTTTAACAGTGAACAGAATAAGTGTGGCAATACTTCAAAACACTCGAACACAGAATGATTGGATTAGCAGTTGAGTTGTGACTCCAGTTGCTGCATCCCCATTGCATTACTAGTTTGAGTTAACAAACTTGATCTTCAAATCCTCCCACTCCCCTTGGGCAGCCTGTTTGAGATTAAAGCACTACTTTATTTGAGCTAGAGTGTGTGCGTGTGGGGGGGGGGGGGGAAAGAGAGTTGGATTAGGGGAAACACTCGCATTACAGCACACATTAACAATAAAGTGAAGACAAACCCTTGGACTACACATGTGACCAAGTGAGAATTGTGTGTGGGTGGGAGAAGTCCCAACTCAGTTTTAAACAAGCACTATATGGAAAAGATTAGGAGAATAAGATCTATGTACAGTAGACTCTCGATTATCCAGAATTGGATTAACCAGGATGTGGATTAACCAGGATGTCAAAAAAAAATATGCGCAACTCACAGGGCCGGCTCTGGCTTTGCTGCCGCCCCAAGCGCACACACAAGAAACCCCTACCTGGGCGCAGGGCAGCCAGTGAACCAACACCCCAGCTCCCCGGTGCAGGATGGCTGGTGAATCAACCTCCACTCCCCATATTTCCTATGGATGGTGATTATCCAGGATTTTATTAGGGAAAAAAATAATTCTGATCATCATCCTGGATAATCGAGAATCTACTGTATATTAAAAACTCTGTACACTGCCTGCCTGAACCCAATGGAGCAGAAAGGCACACAGAATGGAGAACACGGCATAACAGACATGCCTGTGTTCCCACAGTGTGCCATTCTTCTCGTACTAGCCCTGGTTTTGTCCACATTACCATGCAGACGTTCAAGACCAGATTCTGACAAGCCTGTTCCAAGTGGTACTTAACACACAGCCCCACTGTGGCCAGGGAAACTACAAGGGGAATAAAGAGCTACTCAAAGTGAGTGAAGGTATTGCAATCTAGCCCTCAGTGACAGGCTTTTAAAAAACTTTACAATTAAGAATACCTGCATTATTTAGCCTTAACAGCTCAAATTAGCTAGCTGCGTGCCTAGTTTGCTTGGCACAGCTGTACCAAGTGCATTAGCTGCTTGCAAAATGCTGTTTAGAGAGCGTAAACCTATTAATATAGTTAGTGAGATTTCCTTTTAGAACTAATGTGGAGCCAGCCCACAACCAGGCTACCTGTTCCACTTTACACAATAGACCTCGATTAAAATGAACTTTCTGTGATCTTTCCTAGCGGCAGGGCACCAATTTATTCAACATCTCTGGGAGAGGAGAATGCACGTGTGTGTGCAGTATCCAAGGAAAATTAATCAACAAGACTCCAGGGAAGCCAAACAAACTGTAACAATCCCTAGATACAAAGATAAAGAAATCTACAACATACATTAAAAAAAAAAAAGACTGGGTGATTCACTGTATGACAAAAAGCACAAGCATTGTTATCTTGTGAATGAATCTGAGAGGAGGTCTGCACATTACAATTAATTTAGCTATAAAATATCAGTTTTATTTACACCTGCATTATTTCTCTGCATTTTGTTATACAAAGTATATTTCTTAATTTTTGATGTGAAACAATTGTCTTGATCAAAGTCATCTGCAGAAAACATCTAGTAAGGACACTTTTGGGGATCTGTATTCTGATCATTAAGCCTCAAACAGGTTAATTACTCAAGGTCGTAATACAGTTGTAGGAACCTTAATAAGACTCTGGTTTGCTATAGGACAGAGGTGGACAAACTACAGCCCATGGGCTACATCCGGCCCATGGGGCCTTTCTGTCCAGCCCCCGAGCTCCTGGCCTGGCTCCTCCCCTGCTGTTTCCCCTCCCCCGCAGCCTCAGTTCACTGCACTGCGGCACAACACTCTGGGCGACAGGGCTGCGAGCTCTTGCTGGGCCGCACAGCTGCAGAGCCGCAGCCCAACCTTGTGCTCTGTGCTGTGCGGTGACATGGCTGGTTCTAGCTGGGCGGCGTGACTGTCTGCTCTGGAGCTCTGGGCGGTGCGGTTGTAGCGCAGCCAGCCACCGGTGCTCCAGGTAGTGCACTAAGGGGGCAGGGAGTGAGAGACAGGGTTGGATAGAGGGCAGGGGAGTTCGGGGTGGTGGTCAGGGGGCAGAGGTGTGGATAGGGGTTGGGGTGGTCAGGGGGTGGGGAACAGGGGTGTTGAATGGGGGCAGGAGTTTCGGGGGGCAGTCAGGAAGGCAAGGGGGGTTGGATGGGGCAGCGGGAGGCAGTCAGGGCAGGGGTTCTGGGTGCAGTCAGAGAGAAGGAGTGGTTGGATGGAGCAGGGCTCCTGTGTGTGGGGCCGTCAGGAATGAGAGGAGGGGTTGGATAGGGTGGCGGGGGAGAGGGGGAGGGGGAGGAGGCAGTCCAGGGGAGGAGATCCTGGGGCAGATAGGGGAGAAGGAGGGGTGGATGGGGCATCCCCAGGGACATCTCTCGAAGAGAAGGTTACTCACCTGATGCAGTAGCTGAGGTTCTCCAAGATGAGCATCCCTGTGGATGCTCCACTCCAGGAGTTGTTGGAGGAGGGGAGCCAAATCACATTCTCTTTGCACCAAGGCCATCAAATTTTGGAATCTCTCTATTCAACACAACATCCATATCTCAGCTTTATATCTACCTGGATGTCTGAACACAACAAGAGATGAACTCAGCAGATGATTTCCCCATGACCACAAATGGGAATTAAAACAATCCAGTACTGCACCACGTATTCCAACAGTGGGGTCACCCATGCATCGACCTATTTGCCTGCAACACAAAGTGTCAAGAATTTCGCTCCAGGGCGGGTCTGGGGAAGCAATTCTAATAATCTGAAACAAATATCTGCTATATGTGTTTCCATCGACACCATTGCAACCCAGGGTAATACAGAAAATAAGGACTGAGAAAGAGACCTGTAGAGCCATCGGTGTAATGTTTTGTTCTTCAGAGACCAGGGATTTAAATGGTTGTCTCTTGTCTTCAGGAATGTCATTAATAATGTCTATAAATTTCCTGTAATTCTTGTGGTCATATTTGACCAATAATGCCACATAATTTGAACTGAATTGTGGCCAAAGACGTCTAGCGTCTTCGCTTTCCTTATCAGAAGGGGTGGAGCAAAAATGCTGCTCTTTGACCTTTTGATTGGCCGCTCTCATTACCAGTGAATTGGGATCTGGGAGTGTGAACAGGAATTCAGATCCCTGGCCCAAAGGAATCATTATAAAATCTAGTCTGATCTCCTGCATAATACACCATAAGGCTCCCTTTCATCGATAGCAACATGCTGAACAAGAAGCAAACCTAACACAAGTCACCACATAAAGCTAACAAATAAACCTGGTTCATTTTAGACTTAAGACATTGGATAAAGAAGGGAGTTTGAAGAGAAAAAGACCAGAGTAGTGAATAATCCGTGGGAATAAAATTAAGATGAAATAAGGAAGAATAGAATGAAAGGAACAAAGACATGAACAAATCCCCAAAGATACATGGAAGCAATGGTCTGAAAGGCTTTAAATGTCAAAGTAGTCCATGGCTCTAATCCCCATTCATAATAACTTTGTGTGTGAATGGTGTATACATACACTCATTAGTAGCTTATATTATTGTCGTGCCCAAAGTATGCAAGGCACCAGGCAAAGACAGAGAGTCCCAGCTGTAAACTCACAAATTAAAAAGGACAAAAAACAAAATAAAGTAAGTGAGGAATAAAGTGATACAGTGTTATGACCATAGCGATTGGGGGTGGGTGGGGTGATAGACCTATACCTTGTTAAGCACATTTTAAAAAAAATATCTCTAACTGCACCACTAATTAGACATCATCCCCCTGACACACATACTGTATATTAACAACCCACAATATCTAACTTCTCAGCATTATTACTCACATAATACACTGAAGCTGCAATGTAGGAAAAACTGCATTCATTAAACACTGTACCACACACTTATTTCTTAGTCTAACCAGAGGGGAAAACCTGTTATCTCAGAGAGTACCACACATTAACCACTGTAAAACACTCGCTTCTTAAATGGTGATCACTAAATACAAACCAATTTACTTCTTTCTCTCGAATTTCAGTCATGAGATCACTGGAATTCTTCATATTTAAACAAGCATCCATTTGATGAAAAGCAGCATACAAATATGGGGCTTTAATTTGGTCACACTTTGCACAGTACAAACCTAATAAGATATCAGTCCAGCGCTTTGATGGCAGCTGAGAAGCATCTGCTTCTCCACCCCTCAACCTCCGAAAGTCAGATCAGTTATTTGAAGATAGTTCTTTCAGTATGTGCAAGTTAAAAGCTGGAGCTACTCAAGAGCTGGGGAATTAAATCCAGCCTACACCTCTATAGCGGAAGCAGTGAAGAATGAAAATGAGTAACCCATTTAATTGGTGCTGTTAAGGATCACTTTGCCACATAGTATTCTAGAATCGCTAAGCAATGCACAGCATGTTATAACAGAACTAGTTTGCATTTCTCTAAGTATGTATTTTGGCAGTAAAACTGGACTATGAAATTATTTCAGACCCATAAAAAAATAAAACTCTTGACCATGGTATACGTAGTCAACTGTCCTGCTTTTCAATCCCAAACCACCAGCCTTAAAATGTTTAGGGGCGAAAGGCAAATTATGAAGTTACTCCCCTTGCGTAGTAATGCTGGTTCTTCGAGATGCCTGTCCCTATGGGTGCTCCAGTGTAGGTGCACTTGTGTCCCTGTGCTGCTGATCAAAGAGTTTTGGGAGCAGTGTCCATTCGGGTTGCACATGGGCTGTCCCCCAACTTGTGCTCTGCCCGCCAGACTAACCAGTGAACAGGTGAACCCACCTCAGGTGAACCTGTCTCAGTTCCTTCTTTACCACAGACTCTAAGATAAGAACTCTGAAGTAGAGGGGAAGAGAGCAGGTCATGAGGCACCCATAACGACACACATCTTGAAGAACCACCGTTACTGCACAAGGTAACTCTGTTGTCTTCTTCGAGTAGAGTCCCTATGGCTCAACTGTAGGGGACTCCCAAGCAGTATTCCCAATGGGAACCTGGGACTTTGGAGTCAAGTCTGTTATGGATGATAATACTGTAGAGGTGAATCTAGTATCTGCAGCAGAGTTCCTGCAAGACTGCATTAGTGTTCTGTAAAGGTAAAGTGAAGATGTCCAAGAAGCTGCTCTGCAGATTTCTGGTATGGGGATGACCTTGAAGATGGCCACAGATGAGGAAACCGACCTTGTACAGTGTTTGGATTGTAGATGAAGGTGCTAAACTGTGAATTTGAAAAACGGAGCTTGAGGTAGTTTGAGAGCCATTTAGATTAAAGTCTCTGATCTGAAACTGCTGTGCCTGTAGATCTATCCACGATGGAGAGGAAAAGTCTAGGAGATTTCCTAAAAGCCTTTGTCCTGTCCAAATAAAAAACCAAGGCTCTCTTTACAATGATGTATGTATAGAATGGTTTCCCTATTATCCTGGTTATGTCTGGAGTAAAAGGTCAGGTGGTGAATGAATTGATTAATGTGAAAGGCAGAAGTCATTTTGGGGTGAACTTCGGGTGTGATCTGAGTGAGAGTTTGTCAGGAAAGAACCCTGGAAGGGGGGATGCACCATCAGAGCTGCCATCTTCATTGAAAGGTGCATTGGTGAACAAGTGGCCATGGGTCCAAAGAGCGATCTAGTCAGCCCTTTTTTTCTAGTGTATATGTCTGCTGGGTGAGGTTTTTAGGGATTAATGTTTTGGAAGTCAGGTAGTATTTGACAAGCCAATGATGGCTGGATAGGGGCCCTTATATAGAACTTATTTTGAATAGAATCCAAATGCTAGTACTTAAACGTGGCAACTTTGTAGTGTGCCTAAACTCCATTGCCATCAGGAGGAATCCTACTAAGGGACAATGTGAGTTGTGCAAGTATCCCCATTTTACAGATGGAGAAACCAAGGTGTACAGGGTTAAGGACTTTCCCAATGTGATGTAAGAAGTTTGTGGCACAGCCAATAATAGAACTCGGGTCTACTAATTTTGTCTTGTGCTTTAGCCACTAGACTGTGCTTCATCCCGTCATTTAAAAAAAGCTGATTTCATTCTTGGATGCCTTGACAAAAAGAGGCCAGTCTATTTATAATCTCAGTAAAGATTTTAAATCAGCTACTCTATATGTCTGTGATGGGATAATAGAAGTAATTACTATATACAAATGGCACTGTCATGTGGAGCTGGTAAAGCTTAAAAGGGCTGATAAAGCTTAAAAGGGCGGGTGGCACTTTGTAGCTAACTTTATACATTCAGGCTAGAAAGCTGTCTGGTCCTGGATCAATAAAAGCAATGAATGTTAGTTTCATCACTGGTTTCTACAAAAACAAACTACTGTAATCCACTTAAAGAAAGTCAAATGTGGCTTCTGGTAGTTTCATAGTGCAGGGAAGGGCTCTTTCCACACTATTTTCTGTCAACTAGTTCAAGGCTGCATGGGAACACCAACAGCTATATTAATGAAAGGACATACTGTTTTATCTGTCCAACGCTGTTCCTTGGCTGTATGAGGATCAGAGAAATGATCTTTTTTGCGCTAGTGTGCTTGAGTGCTGTTGTAAATTCAAACAAAAGGTGGAGGAGTACTTAAAGCACAAGAACCAATAGCAAAATTTTAAAAAGATGGATATAAAATAAACTAGATGAACTAGACATTAAATGTAATGTATTCTATGGAGTTGAGCTATTTCATAATGGGAAAACAAGAAACCGACAAAACTTGAATCTAAAAATTCAGAATCCTACAATAATTCAAATTGGAGGTCGGGACCACGCAAGGAGTCATGAGGTTATGATGGGGGAGGGGGTGTGTGAGTTGTCAGCCTCCACCCCAAACACTGCTGTGCCTCCAGCATTTATAATGGTGTTAAATATATAAACAAGTGTTTTTTTAATTTATAAGGGGGTCACACTCAGAGGCTTGCTATGTAAAAGGGGTCATCAGTACAAAAGTTTGAGAATCACGAATTTAAGGAAATACATGTAGAGTGCTTCAGGTACTCCCGGTTAGTCTGATGTTCACTAACAGGTTTGTCTTTCACAGATACTTGTGTGTGTGTTTGGTTGCAACTTATACTGTATGTAGTACCTCAGATGGACACTGCCATCTTGAATCTTAGTCCATTTAAAAAAAAAGGGAGTTAAAGTAGTTTTAGATATCACATTTGCCCTGGAGTAATTTCATTTCTGTCCTAATCCAAACATACCTTCATTCCACTGTTGCTGTGTGAAAGACGCACAAAAAACAGGGAAAAGGGGAATTGACTATACATGGCATATAGTAAAAGTACACACCTGTGCTAAAGACAAACAGTAAACAAGCTGAAATAGAAAAAACATTTTCCTTTATTCTCAGTTTTACTCTCCTCAGGTATTACTTATAACAATAATAGGGAAACTTTTCTCCAAAAGTAATTTTTAAGTTGACAGTGTTCCTTTAAGACAATATAGGCATCTTGTGTTTCTCAGAGTGGATAGATTTAAAACTAGGAATGTAAATAGTGTTTAAAAAGTTAAGTGTTTAAACTATTAAAATTACATTGTTTAATTGGTTAATCAATTAAAGGGAGGGGGGCTGTGGCCGGCTGGTGGGGCTGGAGGTTTATGGTTAGAGTGGGTTAACTAGTAAGACTAATTCTTACTAGTTAGCCGGTTAACTGTTTAATATTGTATATCATTATTTAAAACACTGATTTTAATCATGATTTAAATCAGCAAGCACAAAAGCTTGATTTAAATCAGATTTTGATCATTTCTACTTTAAGTACAGTAAGCAGTCATGGGATAAGAGGGAAAGTCCTCTCATGAATCAGTAACTGGTTAAAAGACAGGAAAACCAAGGGTAGAAATAAATTGTCACTTTTCAGAAAGGAGAGAGACAAACAATGGTATCCCCCAGGAGTGCTTACTGGGACCAATCCTATTCAACATATTCATAAATTATCTGGAAAAAGGGGTGAACAGTGAGGTGGCAAAATTTACAGATGATACAAAATTACTCAAGATAGTTAAGTGCAAAGCAGACTGCAAGAGTTACAGAGGGATCTCACAAAACTGGGTGACTGGGCAACAAAATGGCAGATGAAATTCAATGTTGATAAATGCAAAGTAACTAACATTGGAAAACATAATCCCAACTACGCATACAAAATAATGGGGCTAAATTAGCTGCTACCACTCAAGAAAGATCTTGAAGTCACTATGGATAGTTTTCTGAAAACATTTGCTCAATGTGCATCAGCAATCAAAATAGCTAACAGAATGTTAGGAACCATCAGGAAAGGGATAGAGAACAAGACAGAAAATATCATATTGCTTCTATATAAATCCATGGTATGCCAAGATCATGATACTGTGAGCAGATCTGGTTGCCCCATCTCAAAAAAAGATGTACTGGAATTAGACAAGGTAGAGAGAAGGGCAACTGAAATGATTAGGTGTGTGGAACAGCTTCTGTATGAGGAAAGATTAAAAAGACTGGGACTTTCCTGCTTGGAAAAGAGACGACTAAGGAACGATATGATAGAAGTCTATAAAATCTTGACTGGGGTGGAGAAAGCTTCATTTCCTCTCCCTGTGATCTACTCTGGATCGAATTGCAGAACGTGAAGCAGTCATAAGTAAGAGAGCTGGAACAGGGATCTGAACTATGAACTACTCTTTTTCCCATTAACTGATAACAAAATAGTATCAGAACAGCTCTGGCAGGAGAGCCATCATAATTCCCAATGAGAAAAACAGCTGAGCATCTCATTTTACTTTCCATTAAAATCATCACTCAAACACCACTGAACATGCATGCTTTAAGGATATGCCTACACTGCAATTACTCAGCCTTTGCTGGCCCGAGCCAGCTGACTTAAGCTAATGAGCCGCTAGTTAATTGCGGTGTAGATAAGGCTCAGGCTGCAGTCCAGCTCTGGGACCATCCCACCTCACAGGGTCTTAGAGCATGGGCTCCAATCTGAGCCTGAGCTTCTATACAGCCACTTAACCCCAGCCCTGTCAGCTGGCCCAGCCCAACTAGGGGGGTTTTGATTGTAGTGTCGACATATCCTAAGGGTTGTCTTGTCATCTACGGAGAAGCATACTGTTTGGTCATTCGTTCTATTTTACCTGTTATTCTCTCCCTTACTATATAAGTATCTTTTCCACTTGCACTGTGCTTTTCAAAGTCAAAGAACTGTATTCGTTACCATTCTGCCACTCCACCTCAGTGGAGTTGTCAATAGGATAGACTATAACATTGCTTGTGAAGTATCCAATATTCATTAACAAGCACTTCCGTAGCACTTTTCAAGTACTCTAAAAACCATCAGTCAATCTGCATCTATATGAAACATATGAGTCAATGGTCTCAGTATTACTGGAATTCAGTGCATTCTGTAATGGAACTATTAGGCCGAGAAGCAATATAGCTCTGAAAAAGCATGTAAACATCTTCAAGTTACATAATGTACTAAAATGCCTTTTTCAAAGAGAATCACATTGGCTAAAGCAAAATGCATAAAGGAAAAATCAGTAGAGGGATACAGCACTTAGGCATCTACATGAAAAGATGCTCTTTACTATAGTGAACTAGACCCAAAGGCAGAAAACGCCACATAGCTACAGTCTGATCCCTAAAGAGTAGGAATTATGCCTGAATCAGGAGCAGGCTCCTTAGTTGTGTTTGGAATTTTTTCTAAATGTACATAGACAAAGTTTCAGTTCTTCCAAGCATCTGATTTTGTATTTCACTTTTCTGTTGGTATAGAGTTTATGTTTACCTACATTATCTGTGCCATGTTTTCTTGTGAAGGGAAGAAAAATCCTTTATAAATATCTGCTAGATTTAGCTGGTTTGCTTAAGGTCCATCATTATATTTAGCATTACCATCCCCATTTTTAGTTAACATAACTGTTACCTACAGTACATGTGACAGTTATGCTTATGTACAAGGAAATATTGCAAGACTGCTTATTGAAGAATCGTGTTCCTAGCTAGTTAGTAGTAGTGGCTCTCAACCTTTCCAGACTACTCAACTCCTTTCAGGAGTCTGATTTGTCTTCAGTACCCCAATTGTCACCTCACTTAAAAACTACGTGCTTACAAATCAGACATAAAAGTGCAAAAGTGTCACAGCAGATTATTACTGAAAAATTGTTTACTTTCTCATTTTTACCATATAATTATAAAATAAATCAATTGGAATATAAATATTGTACTTACATTTCAGTGTATAGTATATATGGAGCAATATAAACAAATTATTGTCTGTATGAAATGTTAGTCAATTTGTACTGACTTTGCTAGTGCTTTTTACAGACTTTTGTAAAGCTAGGCAAATATCTAGATAAGTTGATGTATCCCGTGGAAGACTTCTGTATATCCTGGATGAGAACCCACTGTCTTAAGACACATTGTAGTTGACTGTTCCTGAACAGAAAGTTGTTGGACTTAGCAATTAAGCCCTTTTAGTGTTGGCTGATGAAATATGAAAACATCGTGTGTAGTATATCAGAAACTTACAAAAAAAAATTCCCACTACAGAAAACACCTACCCACAAAGTTTAAGTAGTCTAGTTAACAGACAGAGTTCGATTAAATTTTAATTATATATACACACATACTTTAACGTTTCAGCACATGTAATGAGTGTAACACTGCAACATTTTAATAAACATAAATTTACCACAACCTTAATTATTAGATACTTTTTGCATTTTCTTTTTGATTGCTAAGATGTATGTAAAAAGTGCTGTTCATTAAATTCAAATAGCTATGTTAATAGACTATTAAGGCCATATTGCTTTAAAGTGTCAGAAAATACTAATGTTATTCTATTTTTCTGAATTAGAAATCCAAAATGGGACAGACTAAACTCCATTTTGACATGTTGGCATTCCTGAACAATATCTTTTAGTTTTTTGAATTTTGGAGCAAGGTGTGTGTGGGAAAGTTACCAAGATACAGAATTATTTATATGTACGCAGACCATTGTCTAAAATATAAATACAAACTTTATAAATGGACTATTACTGAATCCAAAGTTGCCTGCAGTAGCTGCTGGCTGGAGATGGTGACAGCATATGAGGTCAAGAGTCAGAGAAAGTGCAAAAGGGGTGGAGTCTTGGAGGGACCAAGAGAGGGGCATGGAGCCATGCTCCCTGGAACCGGACAGCAAAAAAGATATGGAGGCATGGGATCCATTAAAGAAAAACCAAGGTGGCAAAATTAAAGATGGCGAGGGGGTGTAACTCTCATCAGGCAAGAGTGATGACAGATTATATGGCAGATTAGGAGTGGCTGAATTCCTTAACTGCGCATTTCCAGACTAATTTTGGTGGTTTTGTAGTTGTAAATAATTTCTTGTAAATAATGCACTCTTTTTTTAGTGTTATTTGGAACAAGGTATGATTAAAATGTGATCCTCTTCCCCATCCCCCCCCTTCAAGTCCCGATAAGTTTGTGAACAGTTAGGTTACAATGAGCCTATAAACAGAAAGCCTTTCTTTTAATAATTTATCGATGCAAGACAGCCAGGTTCTTTGGCAATTGGCAGAGATATTAATTTCGAAAGTAAGCATCTTGCTTTGCAATGTAAAGGCCATTTGATCTAGCAAGCCTCCCAGCTGTTCAAGGCATAGACTGAAACACCATTTGGGAAGACACTTAGCATACCAGAAGACAACGGGGGGGGGGGGGGGGGGGGGGGGGGAACCAGATTACTTGACTGGCTAATATTGACTATTTTCTCTGTACAAAGATCAAAAACTTGTCAGATTTTCAAGGTGAGAAGGATTCTAAACATTCTGTAACTACAGACTACCTATAACTGAAAGTTAGCATGAAAATTAGGTACTATTTTCGGCAACAGTGAGCATGTGATGCAATTTTAATTCCTACATTTCAGAAATGTTCTGTAGACAATACTTCCTGTGTGGGACTCAGAAAACAGGCTTCAGTTTCCCTATGGCAGGCAGTATCCCAAAAGTATTACCTGCTGAATGCCAGCATTAAAAAATGTGTGCGTGTGTGTGTGTGTATACACACACACACACACGCACCCAACCATGCATATATATATGCACATCCCCAACCATGTGTGTGCAAGGCACTAGACTGCTACAGGTAACAATGAAGGGAGAATTTTATAATATTCCTCCTAAATTCCTAAGAATGTTAAAAGTACTGTTATCTTAATTAACTGAAGATTTTCCATCTTTTTTTTGGCATTCAGTTAAACAGTTGAAGTAAAACTTCAAACTCTAAATGCCTTCAATGGTGTGGGTCCAGATGCTTTTCAAGAGAATTTTGAAAAGAAAATTATTTCTTTTCCTTTTGCTCAACAAGTCAAAACTGCAGACTGAACACGTGGGATTCCATAAAGAATGTGCATGGACACATGTACATATACAAACCAGCATGTACACATCTGGATATCTATGCACAGCTTTACCCTTCCCAGCAACCTGTTAAACCAGCATTTTTCAAAGTTTGGGTCACGACCCAGTACTGGTCGGACACTAGGTCACTCTGGCCAGCATCGCTGACTGGAACATTAGAAGTCCCATCAGCCATGCTGCCCAGCTGAGTCAGTCTAGTGCAGGGACGGACAAACTATGGCCCGCGGGCCACATCCAGCCCGTGGGACTCGCTGCATAGAGCCAGACATGCTGTGCAGTGTGGTAAGAGGGCCAGGGGGGTTGGATAAGGGGCAGGGCGTTCCAGGGGGCAGTCAACAGGGACTGGGAGCGGTTGGAAGGGGTGGAGGTTCTGGGGGGGGGCAGTTAGGGTGGGGGTGGTCTCTAGAGGGGGCGGTCAAGGGACAAGGAGCAGGGGGTTTAGATAGGGGATGGGGCCCGGGGGGGGGGGGTTAGAAGCAGGGGGTCTCTGGAGGGGGCAGTCAGGGGACAAGGAGGGGGGGTTGGATGGGTTGAGGGTTCTGAGGGGGGCAGCCAGGTGGCAACCCCCTCCCACACCTTGAACCCCTCATCTCCAGCTCCATTGGCATCAACAATTTTCTTCAACTGGGTCCCCAGAAAAAAAGTTTGAAAACCACTGTGCTAAATTATCCCACCCCTACAGAATCCTTTCCCACACTTACTGGGCTTCCGTCCTATCTTTAGGATGGCAAAGATCTAACAAGTCAGACGGTCTCTTTGCATGGCTTGCTGTCACAAGTTTCACATTTCATCTGAAAGTGACAATTCATCTGTACCCTTGTGCAAAATTTAAACTGACTGCATGATCTAATGCTGTCAAAATATCTCATAATCAGTGTCCTGTATAAGCCAGTCATTGAATTTGACACAGATTCCACCCCTCACTGCAGAAGTGTGCTCCAGGATTCAAGTTTTCATTTTCTAAAACAACTGTTTTGATTAATCATTTGTATTATGGTAGCATTCAGAAGCTTCAATCAGGATCAGAGCCGCATTGTGTTGGGATCCACACACACACATTTAGGCTATGTCTATAGTAGTTTTCTGCGACGTGGCTGTGTGGCTACAGCTGTGCCACTAAAAGTTGTGCACTATAGCTGCTGTTTGTTGGCTCTCCTGGCGACTCAAAACTTCCACCACCACTGAGCAGGGCCGGCGACAGGGGGTACTATGGGTACAGCTGTGTACTGGGCCCCGGACTTAAGGGGGGCCCCCTTAAGTCCGGGGCCCAGTACACAGTTGTACCCGTAGTCGTCCCCCCTTGTCGCCGGGCCTGGTGCGGGCTCTCGCGCTCCTGCGGCTGGTCACAGCAGCGGCATCTCCATCGCCAGCCGCAGGGTCTCGCGCGGGGGCAGGGGAAGAGCAGCAAGGGCGGCTCGCGCTGCTCCCGGGCTCTCGCTCTCTTGGGCCGCGGCTCGTGCTTCTGCAGGACCCTGCCGGGCACGAGAGCGCAGCGAAGGGTGAGCGCCAGCAGCGAGCACCCAGGCAGTGGCAATGCTCGGAGGCTCTCACTGCCCCCAGCCACTGTCAGCTGGGGGGAGGGAGGGGGAGCGCCGGCTGGTATGTCTGGTAGCCGGTGGGGAGGAGGCCAGGCTGGGCGGGCGGGGAGGGGGCAGGAGACTAGGCTCAATGGGGTGGGCGAGGCGTGGGTGTGGGAGGGAAGGAGGTTTGGGTGGGGGAGGAGATTAGGTTGGGTGGGCCGGGTCAGGCAGGGGGGAAAGGAGAATAGGCTGGGGGAGAACTGGGGGGGGCCCCCCAACGATCAGAGTAGGGGGCCCCAAAATTTCTGTCGCCGGCCCTGCCACTGAGTGGCGTTTGTGCCATCAGCAGGAATGCGCTGTTCACACTGGTGTCTGTCGCTGCAAAACGTGTTTCCTTCAGGGATGGGATGAAGTGGTTTAACACCTCTGAAAGACAAAAATTTTGCCAGCGTAGACACAGCCTAAGAGACAGTCCCTATCCTACAGAGCCTAAAATCCAATTTAAAAAAAAAAAGACTTAAGTGTCAAAAATGCAAGGGAAGGAGAATGAAGGTAATAGAGAACAGAGATTAAAATGATAAGAACACATGGTAAGAGGCAATCTATGTGACAATTTTATTATAAAATTAAATAAATTAGATACCAGTAAACCTACTGATCCCTTTGGTTGCAAAGAAAAACCTTCAAAATGGAAACTAAGTGAAAACCAATGCATTATTGTATTCCCAAGTCTGCAAACACTCAAACAGCTTCTGAGATGTTAACTGGTCCCATTCATCTCAGCAGATGTTGACATTTCAACGGTCAATTATTTCAACTGATCATTTTGGCAGAAGTTTCCAGTGATTCCACAATCCCCTCAGTGACAAAAACCCCAAATGTCCCCTCTTTGGCTGCAAAGTTATCCATCTTCCTCTGTTATAACTTCCATAATGTAGATTATATGTTGCAAATACAAAAATCCAGCAGCACATTAAAATGTAAGGGGCACAGTAAAATAATTATATTTGAATCAAAACAATACATGAGATAGTTCAATAGTATATCATGAAATCATGATTTAAATCAATTTTTGAATTTAACTACGATTACAGAATTCCGCACTGACATGCAAAACCAAGGAAGCCTTGGGGCAGAATTTAGGATCAGACTAGTACGGAGTCCACAGGACCTTGCTTATGATAAAGGAACACAGAATGAAAAGCAAAGGTCTCTAGAGAGTTCTTTTGTGATATTAATCAGTACCACATTAGGTAGTTCGGACACCTTCCCATCCACACAAATCACTTATTCAAAACACTGCCCGTGTTGGTTATGAAAAATGTGGACAGTTGGGAACCTTAGCCAACCAGGACTCAGTTGAAGCCTGCCGAATGGAACTACTAAAGGTCTGTTTAGGGTTAAAATTACTTTTGCTGGAACAACATGTTCTGCAAAGAGGGCACTGGCAGACTACATAAGGACTACTGTACCAGGCAAGATATGGGAGTATTTTATCTGCCTCAGATTTGTTTGGCTTGGGATACCTGTTTGGGGGATCAAACTGTTTTTGTTGCTATCTAATCAACAGGAGAACATGTAATCTCCTGTATACCATTGGGAAATTCTGAAAATGATTGCCTGTGGATTCCTCTAGTCACACATACTTTGAATTGCACCTTTATAGTTAAGGACAGCTATATTAATTCACTTGGGATTTAAATTAAAGCAATAGATTGTGCTTTCAGAGAAAGTCCTTCTATTTGTTCGTTTGCAAGAGGGTGTGTTAAAGACTAGGGAGCAGATCACCTTCTAGTAAAAAACTTTTTCATATCTCAACAACCTTGAAAGAATCCAACTGCTGAGAGGGAGAAAGAGAAAGCAAACACACTGATACGATGCAAATATTAACACTTTCTTGAAGTGTTATTAGCTGCAGTGTATACAACGGGCAACAGCAGGAGACACTCCTAGAAGCCCCAAACCACAAAAGGCTAAAAAACCCCAAACCATAAAACGCGAGCAGTTCAGTTTCACTAGGGGCCTTGAAGCCTGAAACAAAAGAGATGCAAGAAGTCAACCAGATGTGGACGTGATCACTCCCAAAAGCATCATACACAATACAGTAAAACCCCGATTTAACGGACTTCGGATGCAACGGACAAAATTTATGAGCAAGTCCGATGCATCCAAAATCCGTTTTTCGGGTCCAGGCAGCCGGCGGGCTGCCTGCCGGCTCCCCGCTGCTGCCCGGGTCCAGGCAGCGGGCGGGCTGCCTGCCGGCTCCCCGCTGCTGCCCGGGTCCAGGCAGCGGGCGGGCTGCCTGCCGGCTCCCCGCTGCTGCCCGGGTCCAGGCAGCGGGCGGGCTGCCTGCCGGCTCCCCGCTGCTGCCCGGGTCCAGGCAGCGGGCGGGCTGGCTGATGGCTCCCGGCTGCCGTGATAGTTTTTTTATACAGTAAAACCTCGATATAAGGGACTAATTCGGGTGGGCTGCTCGGTTTTTTTATTATTATTAAATAACGGACTTTTGGCTTTAACGGACACCCCCTCGCCCGAATTAGTCCGTTTTATCGAGGTTTTACTGTATCCCAGGATAGCTGAAGTTCCCAGATGGCCATTTTTCACTTCTGTCTTGTGAATTAACACTTCAGGCAAAACAAGGCCAGAATGCGTACACTGCTCATCAGAACTTCATTATTCCACTTTAGGCATGGGAGACTAAAAGTACAGCCTAACCAGAGCATGCAAGCTTTGAAGCCTGTGCTCCTATTCCCCATATTTCCTGTATCGTCAATCATCAACTACTTAAAATAAACTACAGCTCTAATCTCCTGAAAGTGGGTATTCAAACGTCCACCTCTACTACCAACAATCCTTAGAAAAACTAGAATGGAACAAAATCCTACTAAGCTTAAAAACAATGAACACGAGAAGCAGTTTATTTCTTTCACTGAATGCTGTATGTAAGGAAGGAAGAGACCTTCACAAGAAGGCGATCAAAAGTCAAACTACAGATTGACTAGAAGTGAAAACACATGAAATGGGCATATCCAAGATCTCAAAGCAGTTTGCAAACACTACTAGCTGTTTTAGATGATCATCTTCCCCAGTGAAGAATCAATTAAAACACTATGAAATCTGTCATATACAGTTATCCTATAGACCAGAAAACCAATGATTGCCTAGAAGAGGTTTTTTTAAAGGTACAATAAAGCTGTACTGGAAATCATATGCGAGTATTTTGAAGTAACCTCTTGAAACAGAGCGCGCCTTTGTATGTCATGCCCTTAGTGCAGGTGTTAATACACAATTTAAACAGCATACATCTGAGACTTAGCTAACTGGGAAGATCTATATGTTGTCAGCTCCCTTTTGCATCCCAGCAAATTCTGGTTTCTTCCAGCATCAGTATGGTAAACAGGGAAAAAGGTCACTAGATAATGACAGTCATATCAACAAACAAGGACTTCTAGAATATTGTGTGTTTCATAAATTTATTCCCAGACGGTCAGCTATACTCACAAGCCTTCCATTCCCATCTATCCTTTTTCAGGTTGTGTCCAACTCAGACAAACCTACCATGTGGTAGCGTTATGTTTGCACCATCAATGATTGCTTGTGCCAGTTCGTGATCATTGCTCTCAAACGCATGTGCAGCAGCCTTGAGGGCATCCCAAATCTCCTTGCGGCCTTCAAAAGCTGGTGCTGTGTCCCAAAACTCATCTCTTTTACTGCGCAGCTGTCCATCTGTCATTGGGTAATCGCTCTTCCATTTTGGTTTCTCTTTTTTCAGGGGTTGATTACGACCTAAAGCAACTGTAGAAAAAGATACAAACACACATTACTAAAGTCAACCTGGTTATATTTTAGTTGTGAGAAGCTTCCGATTTCTTTCTGGAAATCCCAGTCCACTATACGCTCTCCAACCCCGTACATGCTCCCTACACTGCTCTAATTCCTTTTTCAAGGTTCTCTGGTCATTTCAAAGTCCCCCTCTCCCCGCCAGGTTTCACTGTTCAATTCTTTTAAGGGTTTCCCTTCCACTCTTGAATTATACCTGCCTCTCTAAATGTCTAGATTCCTTGGGTGCCCTTGACCTTCTCTCCAAGCTCCCCTGGTAACTGTCTCTTCACTCCTTATGCCATCTGCTCCAGCCAGCATGACTTATTCATAAAACAATAGAAATCTTTCAGTATGCTACAGCAGCTATAAAGTGAGAGAAGCATATTAACTGGTAGCATCCCACTGTCACCGAGGCAATACTTCATCAGGATCTTTCTTTTCTATTCTGCCAGCAGTGAGCTCTGCACAAATTATGCTCCACTACTAAATGTAAGAGCTTTATAAAACAAAGTATTTTCTCATTGTCCTCTTTGTACATCTTATTTCCTTTTTTAAATTAATCCAGCTTTTTAAATACTTAGGACTCCAAGTCTAAAATCTTAGTGAAGACACAGAAATCTCTAAAGAACACACTGTAACTTTACAAGCTTTCCCATAATGGATACTTCATTTACATGAAATAGTTGAGGATTTGCTTCACTTTAATTATAGCAATATTCATTTAACAGAGAGATCGCTAAAAAGGAACTATAAGGTTTCTTGACATAATACTAGGCCTACTTGTTCAGTTTTTAAGCATTGTGAAGAACAACCCAATACGTAAACATGTGCTGGTGATCAAAGAAATTATCACTTTGGATTTGTTAGCAATTGGCCCAGCAGAATCATCGTTAAGATAACATTAAACACCACTGTTTATTTTGGAAGCTTAAAAGTTTCTCTTTCTTCCTAGGCACTCAGACACTACAATGATTCATAGAATCATAGGAATGGAAGGGACCTCGAGAGGTCATCTAGTCCAGTCCCCTGCACTCATGACAGGACTATTATCGAGACCAGTGTTTTTTCATATATTTTTTCTGGCAACCCAGTTGAAGAAAATGGTTGATGCCCTCGACCCAATGGAGCTGAGGATCTGGGGTTTGGGGAATAGGAGAACTCAAGTCAGGGGCACAGGGTTGGGGTACAGGGGTGAGGCCTACAGGGTGGGGCCAGGAACGATGGTGTGGAGGGGGGGACCCTGGTCAGGGGATTAGGGTGTGGGAGGGAACAGGGCTCTGGGCTGGGGGTTCAGGCTCTGGGCTGGGGTCAAGGATGAGAGGTGCAGGAGGGGCTCCAGGTTTGAGGGGTCCAAGGTGGGGCAGGGAATTGGGGCACAGACTTACCTCAGACGGCTCCGAGTCAGTGGCACAGTGGGAGTGTTAAGGCAGGCTCCCTGCCTCTCCTGGCACCATGGACCACATGCCCCGGAAGCAGCCAGCAGCAGGTCCAGCTCCTAGGCAGAGGTACAGAAGTGGCTCTGCGTGGCTCTCACCCACAGGAACTGACCAATGGGAGTGCAGAGCCGGTGCTCAGGACAGGGTCAGTGTGCGGAGCCCAGTGGCCCCCTGCCTAGGAGCCAGACCTGTTGCTGGCTGCTTCCAGGGCGCAGCGCAATGTCTGAACTGGGCAGCATGGCCGACAGGACTATTAATGGCCCAGTCAGCAGTGCTGACCAGAGCTGCCGCAACCCCGTGCTTACATTCCATGACCCAGTACTGGGTCGTGACCCGCAGTTTGAAAACCACTGATCTAGACCATCCTTGACAGGTGTCACTGATAACTCTCTGGAGAAAGTTTTCCAACCAATTATGCACCCACCTTAGAATAGTTCCATCTAGGTTGCATTTCCCTAGTTTGTTTCTGAGATCATATGAGACAATATCAAGAGGTTTATTAAGTCAAGATATACATACCCCATCTACCCGTCCCCCCACCCCTCCCACCATCCATAAGGCTTGTTACCATGTCAAAGAAAGCTATCAGGTTGGTTTGACATGATTCGTTCTTTACTTATCACCTTACTATTTCTAGGTGTTTGAAAATTGATTATTTGCTCCATTATATTTCCAAAGTACAGAAGTTAAGCTGACTGGTCTGTAATTCCCCAGGTTGTCCTTATTTCCCTTTTTATAGATGGGCACTATATTTCCCCTTTTCCAGTATTCTGGAATCTCTCCTGTCTTCCATGACTTTTCTAGATGATCTCTAATGGCTCAGCTATCTCCTTAGTCGGCTCCTTGAGTATTTGATTGGGACCACACAAATCCTTAGGACTAACTGGGTTTTTTCTATTTCATAAAATACACAGTCCAAAAGTTGTTTTGGGACTTTTGCCTTGTGTACAAACTGCACAACTGTGAAACCTTATACTGATCTTGGAAAAAAAATTTTTGGGGGAGGGGGGGAAAGGAGGAAGGGACATCTGAACTGTAGAGAAGGCAGGGGCAGGATGGAAACGATTTCATGGGGGAGGGGGCGGAAGCCTCTAAGTAAAAGTTCAATTCAAAAAGTGGTATTTGAATTCATCACTGGCAGTAGCAGCCTTGTCAAATGGGTCATTTCCCCTGACAGCAGTAAAGGAAAGTAATGAAAAACAACTAGAACGCCTACCCTGGTCAACTACCACAGGCTGACTATGTAGCTCATGTTTACATGGGAAACAAATGTCCTTCAGCTAAATGTAAGGATGTTTGTGGTGGAAACTAAATATTCTAGATGTGGGGCACAGACATACGAGGAGTGAGGAATGCTTGTCTCTTCTAAGCCATATTCTACACAAGTCTCTCAGTCAGTCTAGGAGACTAGCACATATAACAGTGGGAAGATTCCTTTGATATGTTCTTAGTGAAGGAGCCTTTACATTTCCAGTACTTTGGAAGAATCACAAACATACATCACTGTCTGGTTAGGGAGGCAGTAAAAGACCTAATCTGTCACCCCACCTCTGCATTACAGAAGCCAAATTGCCTCTGATCAAAATAAGACTCCGCAGCTACTGTGCCATTGAGGTTCAGGGAATACAGTTTCTGTTTAATAGAGCTGTTAATTATTAGTCTTTAAAAATCTTAAAGCACTGATAGAACAGAGAAATGTTTATATTTAGTGTTCTACAAATCTATATTTACAAGGGGTGAGGTGAGTGACATTGTCTTCTTCCCATACTCTTCTCATTTTGACAAATCTTATGGCACAAGCAAATCAAAACCGATGTCCCTCTCAACTTTATCCCACGTTTTAGATCTGCAATTTAAATCAGAATATTCTCCATAACCATTCTCCTTCACACACATATAGCTAGCTACACTTAGTTACAACAAAGACATTTTGAACACAGGACACACTAAGGTTCTACTGCGGTGCAAAGAACAGAAACAACTGACCAGATTATGAAAGATTAGGAAAACATGAAATAATCTTAGAGACTCGTCTTATTTACGGATATAGAGTAACACGGCTGCTAATCTTAAACATGAAATAATCTGACTCCCAATGGAATCAAATCAGAACTTTCCCTAAAGCTTCAAACAAATTGAAAATCTTAGTTTCTGATATCAGTTATATTTTCAAGAGTGGCTGTTTTATTCCAGGCATGTCCCTTCCTTCCTTAATTCCCTCCACCACAGACAGGGCGGTCCCTAGACATTGTGGCGCCATATGCAGCTCCACTGTGGGTAAGGGGGCTGCCCCCAAGCCTCCACGGGGAGAGGGTCTGCACCCAAGGCCTGTTGGAGACAGGAGGAAACTGCCCACAGCGTGAGCTGACAGAGCGGAGCGGGCTTGAGCCAGGTCACCTGCCGCCTGGTGAGCAGGGCGCACCCAACCCCTGCTGCAGTCCCCCCCTCGAGACGTAGCTAAGAGGAAGGAGTGGAGTGATGGAGCAGGGGTGGAATGAAGCAGGGGCACGGGCTATGGGGAAAAGGCAGAGTGGGAGCGGGGCAGGGGGGGGGGCAGCTTTCCTAGCCAGCTCAGCCGGCTGGCTGTTCGGGCTGGCTGCTGGAGCAGTACGCTGCTGTGTAGGGCACCAGAATATTTGGGGCAATGTGGTGCCCCAAATTTCCTGGTGCCCTACGCAGCTGCATAGTTTGTGTGTTGGTAAGGATGGCCCTGACCACAGATACTTCTCTCTGACTCTTGACCAATGAAATCTAGATGCTACTTTAAAACAAACAAACCAGCAGTGGAAGGTACATTTCATTTTCATGTGTTTTTGGTTTTAAAGTAGCATCTAGATTTCACTGGTCAAGAGTCAGAGAGAAGTATCTGTGGTCAGGGTCATCCTTACCAACACACAAACTATGCAGCTGAGTAGACAATGCGTATATTGAGCTTCTTAAATATATCCTATTTAATCTTCTCTAAATATACGTATATTTTAAAAAAGGGGTTAAATGGCTTTAGAGAAGATTAATAGGATGTATTTAAGAAGCCCAATATACGCATTGTCTATACTGGCACTGCAGAAAGAATTCTATATCCAGTAACATTCTTTAAAGAATGAAGAAATACACCCAAGGTTACTGGTAGCAGAGTTATATAGTTTCACTTTACACAGCCAATATACTACTACTTTAAAACATGAATTCAAAGTGGCATTCATGTCTTAGGATCTGGGAATGTGTATATTTCATATTAATGAATTAACAAGAATTTCAGACAGCAAGGTGACATTTCATAATATATGTAGGTACAGCAAATGTTCTTCAGATTTAAAAAAAATATCAGGGGAAATGTTTGAGTTGTGACTAAGTTAGATAACGAAAAACCAAAGAACGACAAGAATGAAACCACCAGAAAGCCAAAGTAGTTCAGCACACAGGCTGTGTTATCATTGCAAAACTGATATTCTTTCAGAAGTTTAATTGACCATATACATTTATTGCTTTAAGTTAACATTGGACTAGTGCCATTTGCTTCAAAAGTGTTGACTATCTACCAGATTTTAGAACAGCAAAAGTAACTCTTTATGAAATAGACACTGAGTTGACTGGCAAAGCCCAGATATTAACATTGCAAGTCTTTGTTGAGCACATGCAGCTAAAAACTAACCATGGCTCCGTCTGGAACAATGGTGACACATACAGTTCAGTCCAAATAGATGTGTGTGTTAGTTCGGCAGCAGATTCTGAACTGCTAAAAGCAAGCTTGTTAAAACTTAAATTGTTTCCTGAAATTTGGTTTGCCGACAACGTATGAAAATGTATCTCACCAGACAAACTTAAAAGACCAAAGAAACGCGTCATTTTTAAACAAATGGTCAGAGCACCAGATTTTAAATGGAATCTTACCTCTGGCAAGGAAAACGCAGTTTGGGTCAATGGATATTTGCTTTAACATTAGCTAGCCTAATCTTTGTTTGCATATAAACCCAACAAATGCTAATTTATGCCACAGAATTGTCTCCCTCCTCCCCCCAGCATTAATTAGGAAAGGGGGTTGGAGGCACTTCTTGCAACCCTTTAACAGTTGTTTTTCGGCAAATACTGAGTCTTTTCTGCAAACAATCCAACAGTGTACTACAGCACTGGAATAGGCAATCTTTTCCCCCCTCTTACGCTCACTTCAGTTCTCCCCCACTTTCCTTGGCCCCAAAACTGGTCTGCACTAGATGAGGAGGATAGCATGGAAGATCTATTCTTTCTGCCTATTGTTATTGCCATTCTAGAACAATTTCGTCCTGGCAAGATAGCCCAATCCTTCCTATGTGGGCAGAACAGTCATGATATAGCCAGAAACAAAAGTGGTAAAGATCTTTTATTAAACCAACTTCTGTTGGCAGAAGAGACCGAGACAAGCTTTTGAGCTACACTGAGCTCACTTGTCTGTCTCTTCCACCAACAGAAGTTGGTCTGATAAAAGGTTACCTCACCCACCTTGTCTCATATATCCTAGGACCAATAAAACTACCACAATACAGTAAACAACATGATCTAGCCAGTGATTATTATTTTAATGGTTTATTTCATTTTTATGTTGAAGTTAGATCTGGTTAAAGGTGTCAAACAGGTAGACTGAAGTCTAGCAGTAGAAGTGACTGGGTTTCACTATATCGAACAGATTGTCTACTTCTGTGTCTTTGCTCTAAAAAGTCTGTCCATCTCTAATATAAGTTCAGGGTGAAGAGGTCAATGTTGTCAATTTACAAATATTGGTCAAGATATAGGCTGCTGCACAAGGACATTTATAAAGTCAAGATGCTATTTGCATAACACTGCACTTTCAAGAATGAAAAGTCCTCTGCCTTGTGGCTAGCGGGTACCTCTCCCTCTCACCTCAGAGAGCCCTTGTCACAGAAGCCTGCTTTCAGTGGAGGCTGACCAGATGGGACTCCCCCTCAACCCTGTCAATGCGGTTCCTAGAACGGTGTGAAGAGTCACTGCTAACACCTGAAAAGTGTTCCTTACCCTCCAGGGATTAGCCTATTCTCTCTTCAGTAGTTCCATTTCAAGATGCATCTCTCCCACAAGAATTAAATCCAGGTTTCATGTTGCAATTAGAGCAGGAATCACAGGGCTCCTGAGAACCACCCCCCACCACTCTCACACATTCCACACACACAATTATTATGGCCACGAAAGTCTCATTTAGGACATTTTCCTAATAGAAAATCAATCAAAACTTATTGTCTTTTCTAGCTAATTACCAGGACTGCTGTGAATTTCCCAGGTTCAAAGAAAACAGCATGAGGTGAAAAACAGCAAGACAGATGCTGGGGAATCTAGAATGCTGACTAGTGGGGGGTGCAAGTAAAGATTTGTAGTAGGTATATCTGACAACTGCAGATGTGAAATGTTAATCTCTTCCTCCAAATCTTCTGGCTAAAAACTCATACAACTACTATAATATTCTCTTCCACAGCTGCATGCGCACACATAAAACCAAAAACGTGAATCCTTCTCAACAAAAAATTGTTTTTCAAGTATAAATATTACATAATTGGACTCAAAGATCATTATCTCCACCATGAACACACTGAAAGCATATACATCAGACAAATACTCCCATAAGTAGAATTCACCACCACAGAACAAATCTGTGATCCATCTAGTTTGCTTTACATTTTGGACAGTGGCGAATCCTTCAGAAGACTGCAACTGCTTCACTAAATCTTTGCTTCTGTCGTTATGGAATCTTATTTTTCAGGAGGACAAATTATTATTATTCAGTGTAGCTGTCTGCACTATTGACTATGGACTTTTGAATAAATCCACCCAGACTAAAGCCCAAAAATAGTCACCTCTGTTTCTTAAGTGAATTTCACACATTATATGAGTAAAATTGTTTAATTTATTAGGATCATGCTTGCTCAGTCAGTTTCAATGTGATCTAGTAATTTTCCTACCGTGAAACCAGATAAGGGGAAGCAACAGATTAATCTTAACCAAAAAAAAGTCATTATTTTGAATAGTTTTATCACATTATCAGTGACAGAAATTCAACTCAAACTTCCAACTTTACTTATAGAGCACGAGAGTTGTGAGACACCAAACAATCAAATAAGAATGTCGCTGCTCCAAGAATGTACTGTCCAATGAAATCATGAAAACAGACTAGTGAAGAAAAGAGGAGCAATTTTTCAGTGAAAGGACAGTGTAGCGGGGTGGCTGCCCCACTCCTGGGGAAACAGGCTGAAAACAGCCCAGGAAAGCGCTTGGCTGGAAGCAAGCAAGCTCCAGCCAGATTGGGCCGAGCAGCCACAGATGTGGCTGGTTCAATTAAGGCCCAGCTGGCCCTGATAAAAGGGCTCAGTTTGGTGCACAGGAGACACAGTCTCCTCTGGCTGCAGAGGCAGACTGGCCTGGCTGCTGGGGAAGCTAGACAGAGTGAAGCAGGGCTGGGGCAAGGCAAGAGGAGCTGGGGGAGCTCCTGCCTGGAAACCTCCAGGCTGCGGGGCCTAAGGGAAGGCCCAACAAGGGGTACTAGGGTTGCCAGGGGCAGCCCATAGCTACAGAGGCAGAGCAGCAGGCCAAACCCTCCTTGCTGGTGTTGAGTGGCAATGATACTGCAGTCTGCCCCAGTGAATGGGGGCAAGTGGTGACTGGCAGTTGCCTAGACCAGCGGTCGCCAACCAGTGGTCCGCGGACCACTGGTGGTCCGTGAGAAAATTTGGGTGGTCCGTGGAGCCGCAGCCGGAGGAGGGGGCGGGGTCAGTAAGAGAGACGAGCCGGGGAGGGGGAGAAGAGCGGGGCCGGAGACTGAGCTGAGGCCGGGAGAGGAGAAGAGGCAAGCAGGGTGGGGAGAAGAGTGGAGGCGGAGCCGGGGCCGGGCAGGAGAAGAGAGGCGATTCGAGGCGAGGCGAGCGCCGGGGGGGGGGGGGGGGGGGAGAGAGAGAGAAGAGTGGAGGGGGGGGGGAGAGAAGAGCGGAGCCGGGGCCGGGGGAGGAGAAGAGAAGAGGCTTGGCGATGCGAACCGGGGAGGGGGGGGGGGGAGAAGAACGGGGCCGGGGGAGGAGAAGAGAAGAGGCTTGGCGATGCGAACCGGGGAGGGGGGGGGGGAGAAGAACGGGGCCGGGGGAGGAGAAGAGAAGACGCTTGGCGATGCGAACCGGGGAGGGGGGGGGGGGAGAAGAACGGGGCCGGGGGAGGAGAAGAGAAGACGCTTGGCGATGCGAACCGGGGAGGGGGGGGGAGAAGAGCGGAGCCGGGGCCGGGGGAGGAGAAGAGAAGACGCTTGGCGATGCGAACCGGGGAGGGGGGGGGAGAAGAGCGGAGCCGGGGCCGGGGGAGGAGAAGAGAAGAGAAGAGGCTTGGCGATGCGAACCGGGGAGGGGGGGGGGGAGAAGAACGGGGCCGGGGGAGGAGAAGAGAAGAGGCTTGGCGATGAGAACCGGGGAGGGGGGGGGAGAAGAGCGGGGCCGGGGCCGGGGGAGGAGAAGAGAAGAGGCTTGGCGATGCGAACCGGGGAGGGGGGGGGGAGAAGAATGGGGCCGGGGGAGGAGAAGAGAAGACGCTTGGCGATGCGAACCGGGGAGGGGGGGGGGGAGAAGAGCGGAGCCGGGGCCGGGGGAGGAGAAGAGAAGAGAAGAGGCTTGGCGATGCGAACCGGGGAGGGGGGGGGGGGAGAAGAACGGGGCCGGGGGAGGAGAAGAGAAGAGGCTTGGCGATGAGAACCGGGGAGGGGGGGGGAGAAGAGCGGGGCCGGGGCCGGGGGAGGAGAAGAGAAGAGGCTTGGCGATGCGAACTGGGGAGGAGGGGGGAGAACAGTGGGGCCGGGGCCGGGGCCGGGGGAGGAGAAGAGAAGAGGCTTGGCGATGCGAACCGGGCAGGGGGGGGGGAGGAGAAGAGAAGAGGCTAGGCTAGGCAAGGCGAACCGGGGAGGGGAGGGGGGCGGAGAAGAGCGGGGCCGGGGGAGGAGAAGAGAAGAGAAGAGGCTAGGCTAGGCGAAGCGAGGTGAACGGGGTAAGTGGCAGAAGCCCTGCATGCCTGCTGGGAGCAGGGTGCTTTCCCACTTTGCAGGGAATAGCTACCATCAGCTCTATTTTTAAATTAGCAAATTGCACTTTAAATAGTTTTCAGGGCATTTAAAAACTTTTTTCTGTAATAAATGAAAGAGCAGTGATATTAGATGAGTTAACAAAGTCCTGTGGCACCTTAAAGACTAACTATAAAGTTTTGAAGCATGAGCTTTTGTGGGCTAATACCCACTTCGTTGGATGCAAGCAGTGGGAGTGCTTGCATCCGACGAAGTGGGTATTAGCCCACGAAAGCTCATGCTTCAAAACTTTATAGTTAGTCTTTAAGGTGCCACAGGACTTTGTTACCTCTGCTATTCCAGACTAACACGGCTACCTCTCTGATTCTTGATTAGATGAGTTGTGTGCCAGGAAGAGAAAACGACCAAACAAGGACCTAAAGTGATCCCCTGTCTTCACATGCTTGATTTCATTCCTTAATTAGAGCCATTCATCAGTAGGTATGAGATATGAGGCTTAAGGGCCGCCAAGACAGAGAGCCTCCAGCTACCGCGGCCGCTCCTGTGGGCCCCCCCACTGAGTCCATAATTGGCCCCACACCCCAGCAAATCTTCCCTCTCCTGCAAATCTGGGTCTGTGTCCATTGCTCCTTTTTGCTGCTTCTCTCTGGTCTGGTGCTAACCCCTGAGGGTTATGTCTGCTCTTAGCCCACTTGACAAGTTTGATTGTCCTTGATCTGTCTCTCCTTCCTCATTCACACCTCATTCATTCAACAGGGCACTTGATTATAAAGTGGTGGGAGGGGAATCTTATTCTACTTCCAGCAGAGACATTTTTCTTTTACCTTAATTATACTACCTTGGGGGCTATAACAGATTACCAAAGTTCAATACAGAGTTTCTAAAACAAGGTTATATGAAAAGGCATAATACAAAAGTCATTTAAAAGTTAAACACCCCCCCCTCGTGCCCCCCCGGGCCTTTTTAAAAAAAATCATGTGGTCCACGGGATTCAAAATTGTGAGTTTAGTGGTCCCTGAGGTCCGAAAGGTTGGCGACCACTGGCCTAGACTGAGGCAAGATGGGGCTAGAGGGTGGGGGTTCCCCAGGGAGGGGAGACCCTAAGACCTGAGGAGGTACTGCAGGGGTGCAGCACCCTAGATAAGAGGGCACCGGGGTCCCGGGAGGGACACGGGGCCAGAGCAGCAAGCAGGACATCGGCCTGCAGAGGGTGCTCCGGACGCTGTTGAGCTAATTCCCGGACGGACCAGCAGGAGGCGCCGCGGGGTGAGTCGCCGCCCTGCTACAGACAGTCATATATATGCAAAAATATATTGATTTTCATCATTAGAAGCAGCACAAGTAGCAAACCCTTAGTTAAGGGCTTCCCAACACATTCCATGCCACCACCCCATTTTTAATTGCTTATAAATTTTGCCAAATTTTAACCAGCTGAGCTCAAATTTTCCATACTCAGTGTCTGTCTCAGGATGATTTTTCCCAGGACATTTCAGCAGAAAGAGTGTGGCCATTTCTTAGAATGAGGTTAGGGGAAAAAACACTTTTTGCCCACTTTAAAATACTCTTAAAACTGTTCACCGAGAAGCTCTAGTCTAGTGACTCCTTTCTTTGCAACAGGAACTTGAAATTTGATACAGGGGGGGATGGCTGTGCTGGTGTCACATGCCTTTTGCTGGTCTGAAAAAAAAACCCATTTCCCCCCCATTTTGTTTTTTTAAAAACCTAGAAAATTACAAACAAACCCCACATTAAAAGAGCATTAAGGTTTCAAAGTCAAACATTTAACAGTTCGGAAATGCCAGAAGTAAGGTTGACTGTATAATCATAGTCTGGGGCCCTGGTGTGCATGAATTAGGATAGTCTCTAATTAATTGACATTATTTTTTTCTAGAAGACCCTTTTTCCTTTGTCCTGTGCATGGATTGGACAAGCCTCATTGAATGGATAGATTTTCAATATATCTTTTGATCCTCCACACTATGTGGCTGTGCTATTTACTTCACATCATCGGACCCTACACTGAATAAAAGTAGATACTTTTCTCCTGGATTTTTCTGTGATGCTCAGATAGTAGTATCTTAGTTCTTTACAAATATTAATGAATTTATCTTCACACTTCCTCCCTGAGGTGAGGCTATACTATCCCTATTTTGTACCTGGGGGAATAGACACAGAGATTAAAGCCAAAATTGACAAGTGTCAAATACTTTGGAGGCCCAATCAGAGAAGCGCATGACCTAATTTTTCACGCAGTACTGGCATTTTATTGCACAGTACATGTTCAAAGAAATCTCCCACTGACCTTACTTGTAGCTGACAGCACTCAGCAATTCTAGAAATCAGACTGCAGGGGTCTTGAGCTTGGTACCCGGAAAATGAGGAACATGTATGAATTTTGATTTAGGTGATTTGCCCAGAACCATATAAAAACTCTGTCACAGAGGCAGGGATAGAATCAATTCCCATTCAACTGCCTTACTTATGAGACCATCCTCCTTTTTCCTGCAGTCTCCCGCCTCATTCACGACACCCCTTCCAGCTTATGGAACAACTTAGGCAGGAGTCATACAAACAGATTCATTCAATACCCAATGCTATTCACTCCCTGAGTAGCGTGCATCCTGTGCAGTGAATTAAATAAAAATCCTGGTAATTTGTAACTTGAGTGCTTAACGTCACAACATTAACATTATTTTATCGTTTCCTCCCCCAGGGTGCAATATATACTTCAAAGAACGTTAAAGGAGGCTTCATAGACGCAGTATGTTAAGGCAGGATATGTATTAAAAGGTGGTTGGGGTGGGGAAGAATGACACAGGGACAAACAGTTACAACTGTTGGGAGAGGGCAGGATTTTGAAGCAGCATTTTGGATGGACTGGCGCGGAGATCCCAACAGAAGAACATTACAGTTAAGACAGAAGATGACCAATAAACACAAGATTATAAGCAATTGAAATGGGAATGAGGGGGACAGATTTTAATCAGTGTTCTAAAGGAAGAAGGGAAAAGATCCAATGACTGCCTGGCTGTATAGAAGAGAGTGGAATACATCTGTAAAGCTGGATTTCATGGCAGGGAAATGTACTGAACTTGTTAGCAATAGAGAATGGAGCTGGTGGGGAGGGTGTGGCAGAGAAAACTAAGGTCAGTTGCTTAAAGTATACACCCAAGTATAATTGGTGAAATAATCACTGCATCCTTTCTGGGGACAAGTAGGTTGAAAGAACGAAACAAATATTAGCTTCCAGAAGAGAGAGGTCAGAACAGACTAACATTGCATTAAATATAAATTTGAAACAATTATGAATATAAATAACGATCAAGGATGTTTGAACACAAAATTCTCTTGCTGTTAAATTGAGGAGCAATTACCAACTCAAAGTCCTTTAGAAAACGGAATTTATTATTCCCAAATTTCAACAAGAAATAATCTCAAAGAATTTTTTTTGCCATTGAATAGAGTTGAAATAAAGATAGACTTATTTTAGAAAGCTTGTGCGCCCCATTTTCCCTTACATAGTTTGTAAGATTTGATACATTATCTAGGCTAATATTAATCCTTCCCATTTTCTTATATCATCCTCACTTTCAACACTACTACTGAATGAATTACACCACTCTGGTTAAAAAAGCACCAAGACTCAATATAGAAATTTAGTTCACAAGAATAAAATAATTGAGAAATGCAAAGATTTTTTTTGCCTACATTATAGGGTGACCAGGTGTCCGATTCTCCCTGCTAGCCTCCGCACCACGCCGCTTCCCACAGCCCCCACTGGACCGGAGTGGCAAACCGCAGCCAGTGGGAGCTGCCATCAGCTGAACCCGTGGACGCGGCAGGTAAACAAACCGTCCGGACCCGCCAAGGGTGCTTACCCTGGGGGGCTGCGTGCCAAGGTTGCCAATCCCTGATGTAGACATTTGGGCTCAGGCTGCAGCCTGAACTCTGAGACTCTCACAGCATCTTTGATCCCGGGCCTGAATGTCTACACCACAATTAAACAGCCACTTAGCTTGAGTCAGCTGGCACAAGCCAGCTGAAGGTTTTTAATTGCAATATAGAAATACCCTCTGAGACTCAATGAGGTGTTCTCTTCCCGCTGGCTCCCTGGTAGGAGAAAGCATTTGCACATACCAAGAGACTTTCTACCGAGGTGACTATGTTTCAAATGTTATATCGACTTGTGGACTAGCCGGTATATGAATTTAGAAGCTAAGTATAGGTCTTAGTGTGTGGTGGCTGGGTGGGGGTAAGGGAACAAAGAAGGTAAGCAAGATGGCATTCTCTGATGGCATCTTGAGTGATCGATTCCAATTAATTTGCAATAAAATGTAAGGCACATAGCATAAAGATGAATCACAAGATGGGATGAGTTGTAAAAGTGAGTATGCCAGGAAATGAAATCACAGAGAGAAATGTTTCAGAGTAATAACCTCGCAAAGGGAAACCACACACAAGCAGCTCAGCAAGTACCAGAAATGATTTTTGTTTTTTTTAAAAGCTGGTCAATGAGATAGACACAGTGGGAGACAATGGACTATACACTTAAATCAAGGCTTGCACTCTCTACAAGATTAGGCTGCCAGACATTGCAAGTACCAGTGTTAAATGATGTGCGCAGTCTCCACAGAGAAGGGAAATCAATCATCTGTGGCATCCTTCTGCTGTCAGCCAGTGCGGCAAATGGTACTGTGCAATCAGAAAGACATCTGCTCACCTGTTCTCAGAACTGGGGCACAAAGCCGGGCAAGCATCACTGTGGAAGTGGGAGGGAAGGATAAGGAATCTCAGTGTTTATCTGGACTTTTCCTCCTTAAAGGCACAATAGATCAGTTGTTGCTAGTTGAATAAAAAAGTAAATTATATTGATAATTATTAGCAGCCCTGGAGACAAATACAAGTATAATAAGCATACACCCTTACCCTCCTCTCTATTCCTCCTTTCCACACACAAGGCCCTAAACCACTGCATAATCAATGTGAAGGCTTCCTTCACAGCATGAGAGAAAAAGCACAAGGGAAGAGAAGGGTGCATAAAAGTGTGGTGGCAAAGAGGAAATTGGCTCAACAGTTACCAGTAATTACATTTTATTCTTCATCCTTCACCACCATTATAGTCTCCTTGTGAAAATCTGCCAAAGAACTAAGGCAGCAAGTGAGGGGCATAGAGCATGAAAAGCTGCTTGTAATACTGGACTCACATTTGGAGGCAATATCAATTTTATAACAAGAAACCCCACTCCCAAGACAGCTATCCATAAAAATGGCAAGGGTCAGTCTCTTTGTATGATCTACCTGTCCAGGTTTTTATGACAACAATAACATCTGTGGTTCTAAGACATCACAAAAGTAAGTGCTCAGTAGTTAAAAATAAATAACGAACTTTATAAATGCCCTGAATCAATTTATTACAACAGGACGATAAAAAAAAATATCAAAAGGCACAATTCTTCATTTTTCTATGGCTCAAATCAAGGAAAGAGCTTTAAAGCCAAGTGGCTTGGATAGAAACTATTGAATTGGTATTGATATTTCCCAATACTATGTTTTCCAGGGGGTAAGTCTACTTATTAATTTGTAAACTTAAGTTTAAAAAGTAGTAGGGTTTTTTCTAGGTCTTCTTGCTTGGCTGCTTGCCTAATAGCAGCACAATGAACAAGACATCTCTTATCTTAGCAGAACTTGCAATACAAGTTCAACTCCTTTCTTCTGAAAGATTGTCACTGTTAAAGGAGTACGACATCTTGCAGACTCACTACATCAAGTTCAGGGTTGACACCCAACTCCTCTGCTCCTTAGTCTGACACACCGCTGCCAACGTAGCAGGCATGTTTTCAGCCATGATGGGGAAGAGTATCATACTCCAGCATCCTCTCCTCAGCAGTGTAGGAACCATATTAAACTTGTAAAAAACCCTTGCTTTCCCAGCTATATTGTCTGTGTAGCAACACTAGCCTGTATGGACACACTATTTTCAGCAGTGATATGGTGTAAGTGCAATGACAGATTGGGTGTAGGCATTTTCAGCTGTGTCATTTAATACCACCTATACTTGATCTTATAAAGTTGCTACCACTGATAGATCTGTGCACAAGCTAGACTGACACTGGGAAAATGCTACAGCAAACAAGGCCTTTGAGGAATGCTAGAACAGATTAAATGAGGTAACAAAGTCCTGTGGCACCTTAAAGACTAACTATAAAGTTTTGAAGCATAAGCTTTCGTGGGCTAATACCCACTTCGTCGGATGCAAGCAGTGGAAGTGTCCAGGGGCAGGTATAGAAAAGTAGGCAAGAACCAGGTAGGAGGTAACAAGGTTAGTCCAATTAGGCAGCCTAATTTTTTTAAGTGACTTTTAAAGTGACAAGTTGTAGTCCAGGCAGCCTAATTGGACTAACCTTGTTACCTCCTACCTGGTTCTTGCCTACTTTTCTATATCTGCCCCTGGACACTTCCACTGCTTGCATCCGATGAAGTGGGTATTAGCCCACGAAAGCTTATGCTTCAAAACTTTATAGTTAGTCTTTAAGGTGCCACAGGACTTTACCACCTCTGCTATTCCAGACTAACACGGCTACCTCTCTGATTCAGAACAGATTAAGAGTTTAGCCTAGGATAAAGACATGTAGCTGCTGAAGCCTCAAAACCTTTACTTGAACCACTTAAAATCCTGATGTGGAGGTCTTCTTTTGAGGTCAATAGCAATCACATGCTCCTATTGAATGTGATTACCACCACTGTTTGAGCTAGACAGCAAAATGCACATTTTTACTTCTGGAGAGCTGGATTTAAATTTAGGACCAGTTCTGGAGATCTGGATTTAAATTTAGGATCACAGCTAAAAATGAATATGCTGGCATCAATGCAGGTTCTTTCAAGGGGGAAAACCACCACACAGTACCTAGGACAATTCATTCAGTATAATTAGTAACCTCTTCAGAATGCAAGAGAAAGCTTGCATGGAGATTACTTAAAAACTGTGTGTTGTTTTCAGTCTCTCGCCAAGAATGTAATTCAGCAGTTTCATCAAGAAAACTTTTTTTAAAAACAGCATTAAATGCCTTTTATATCTTCTCATGGATTCAGTTAATAGAGAAGCGTTAGACGTATCAGATGGAGTTGCAAAGTACACAGTTTCACTGATCAGTAAATCTTATGCTGACAGTTATGCTACTGCCTGCTTGCCATTCCAAGCCAACAGCATAAACTGGCCTCTTCATATGCTAGTTCAGATAGTGTAGTTTTGAGGTCACGAATCAGACCATCCGCTTCCTGTTGCAAATGAATGCCTGGCCCAGGATTCTAATTGTCACACAACCATCATTTTTATTAGGTACAAGGGAAAGGATTTAAAGAAAAAATAATTGACATTTACTGGGAACTGAAATAAAGCATACATCTCGTTAAAAATAACTTACAATTCAAGATGTTCAACGTTTTCCCTGCATGGAAATGCTAACAACCACCAATTTGTGTGCTTGCAGCAAGATCAAAATAAGATTAAACTAAGCTGGAAGTCTTATAAAGAAAACTTTGCTTTTATGTTGACCGAAGCTTTTAATGGCAGCATAATGGCTGAGCAACCAGCTATCTCAGATTCTCAAACACACTGCAGAAGGTCAAGAGGAATTCAATGAAGTGATAGGCAGGGACATCTGTTGTATATCAGGTCTATATTTTGCCACAAATTGAGTACTGTAGTTATAATATCCAGCACGCTGTGCGGACACCTTTTTCATTTTAATAATGAAAGCAATACACTATTATAAATAGAAGAGTGCATTTAGCTAAATATTTTTTCTTTTAAAGAAATGCCACTGACTTTCCCATGTAATTCAAGTACTCATGCCTGAAGCCAGTACACAAATAAAGACACCAATACAATATACATACACAACGTAGGTATCACACAACTTTTAAAGACCGAAGACTACTTAAAGTGTCATAAAGATGACTCAGACCAAAACCAACTAACTAAACCCAAAGCTTTATAATGTTCAGCTCTCTTTTCCATGAAAATTGGGAGGAGACAGACGGGAAGGGAGAGAAATTTAAAAGGCAAGGTGGGGAGTCAAGGGACCCATTCACAGTGAACATCCTGCTGGTAGATCCATTTCTCATCCTGAAGGGATTGCAGCCTGAGTGCCTCTACTTATCAAAACCATGGCAGGATGGCAAAGACTCTTAACTAACCAGCTCCCGAACAACTTAGGGCTTTATAAGTCAATGCTGATATCTTGAATTCTAGCTGGAAAGCTCTTTTCAGCAAGCACAGATCCAACAGTACTAACATAACGTGCTCCTGATGTGAAATTGCTTAATAAAAGCTGTTGATTCTGCATTAGTTTCAGTTTCCCACTGATCTCAATATGTAGCACCATGCAGAGCACATTATGGTAATGTTGGTAACTTTTCATAGAAGTATGACATTTACACTGGATAAACATACAGTGGTATGATATGAATCACAAGACCAAAGTCCCTATTTACTGCATTTAAAGAATGTGATGTTCTAGCTCAAGTATTCATTGTGAAGCCACTAACATTTTTAGCATGAGAGGGGCATGAGTTCCAAAAAGAAATGCACAAACTTGCAAACCTCAAGCTAACAATTGGTTTTTGATGGGAAATTATGAAGTTGGGTAGCTTCAGTGAATGCTACACTTTGAGTTTATCCTACAGGCACAGTTATTAGCAGGGATAAAGTCTCACATCAGCCAATTAACTAAATGCAGTTAATAGCCTGCTTCAGCTACCTAAGCTCATCAGTTAATTAAAAGATAGGAAAAAGCTTGAACTAGGGTTTTTACCTGACAAATTCACTATGCAGTATCTTTATTTATTTATTTTTATAGCTGGAAATGGAGATCCACTCATGCCTTACAGGAAACTGAAAAACAATTGCTCAGTTGAAAGTAAGTGTGCTTATTTCTCTCTTCTTTTGTTCCTTAAGACGGACATCTGACTGAAATTCTATGTTTCTAGGCACTAACAGTTCTCTCTTGTTTTGCAAGCCAGTATTTCATGACTTAATTACTGTTTCATGCTCAGTTAAAAAACTAATAGAAATAATTTGTACATACTTCTGTCTTATTTCATAGACATTTTTACACTAGTGTCTTGCTCAAACCTACTCCTCTCATTTTTCTTAACATTAAGCATCTGTAATTTCTGAAAAACATTTCTGTCACTGTGAGATCAACACAGCAGCTGTGTGTGCATGCAACTATGTTGTTCACTGTGGTCACAAAAAAAGACCTCATATAGAATATGTTGTGACAGGAAAATGTATTCCCTACACTCCTCAAATGTCAGATTTCTTTCTGTGAAATAATCCATCACCCATCTCCCAATGGTGGGCAGTAGAGTCTCTCCAATTTTACTTAACAAAGCCCTATAATATAGAGCCTTGGCATAACAGCGAATTAGGGACAGAAAGCCAATTTTAGCACTGACTGAGTATTATCCGCTTAAGATGCTAAATGCTAACAGTTTATGGCACTGCAACATCACTTAAAGCTCCACTCAGGATTGGGAACCTAAATGTCTATAGTCATGAAGCCTGTCCTGTAGGAGTACTTTTCTTCCCTGCAATATTGAACACCACCTTTTTGACACTCCTTTCCTGAGGAAGGTGGAATTTAAATTCAAGAGCTCAAATTTCTTCTTTTAAAATTACTATATAGGAAAAAAGTCACTTTAAAAAACAAGTTGTAGTTGACACTAACTAATGAGTGTAAATATAGAAGTTCATAAATATAGTTCATTAGCTTCACTTTTGCGTCTCCAAGTAGTTCGATAGCAAGATACAAAGAACATTTATTAATTTATTTTAACATTCAGAAATTGGAGTATTAACAAATGAAACTGCTACCAGGCTGACGTCCATAATAAAATGGTGGCTTAAATCAAAGATGATACAGGGAAGGAGGGGAGAGACAGGTCAGCAGTTTGCCTCCTTCTCCTTGTCAAACATTTCTGGACTAGATATCCAACTAATAAATCTGAAGCTTTATACTTGGATATGCATGCGTTTAGCCTGAGTTAACTTCTGGTAAATATCAAGTTGACCAAGACCATCCTCCAACAATCACATCCACTGAGAGAAAAATGAGAAAACAGCAAACTAGTTTAAAACTTTATTTTTACTTTAAAAAACCCAAAAAAACTCCCGCCTGCTCTTCTGGCCTGTTACTCTACAATAAAATCTGACATCTAACAGCAGAGTAACCTTAGTAATTGAAGTGTTCCAGGAGTGGGTGAAAGGGTGAAGAGGAATAAAGAGGTCAGCTGCAAATGCTCTCAATCATCTCAGCTCAGAGTGGTATGGAACCATCAGTAGTGTACTTGGTATCAAATTTCAAATAACTTTTACTGCTGGTTTGTTTTGCTATTAATACGTAAGATGATAGCGGATACTTGAAAATAAATTTAAGAAGGTCTGTTTAAGTTCTGGTAGAACTCCAAAGCTTCCCTGAGTTGCAGGAGAAGCCTGTTCTATTTTCAGTTTCTGACCCATCTGTAGCATGTAAGATTTGATTATCAAAATGATGTTTGGTGCTAGCCAGTGAAAACCAGAGAGACTAAAACATGATTGGAGGTGACCTGGGTTACAATAATTGCAATGGATAGTAAATTTGAAAGCAGATTTCAAGAGTCAAAGAAAAATTGAACAACAGACAATACTATTGTAACTGAGAACGTTGGGGACTATGACACACTGAGACAAATCAAACTGACTGGGAAGAACGTGTTCAAATTAAGAATTATTATGTTGTTAAGGGTTTCTGACAGCAGAGTGACAGGACAGAGATTATATCCTGCTACAATAAAAGTGCTAATGGTGGATAATTTAACACTTATTCTACAATGTGTTATGTGGGACTGTATACCAGAGGTGGCCAGATGGACCCATGAGGTATGCTACTTCGATGTCCAATGTCCTCTTCGGACTATATTCTGCACTTCCAGGATGACAATCACTAATTTATCTATCATCTAATTTCTCTGGATCATGGAACATGCAGATCTTGGAACGACAGAGTTCAGTTTTCACGGCTAAAACTTGCTTTGAAAAAGCATCTCATATTTGCAACTTGAAATGACAATGAAGAGTTTTAGGCACAGAATAAGCATCATTTTATACATCCAGAGGATTCCCCAGACAGAAGAGATTTACAGATGAGGGCAGAGGGCAACAAATTGTATGTATATGAGGAAAAAATCACTTCAGGTAACTAGGTTTTTGCAATCAGTACATCGGATTTGCTTTCCCTTTCTCACTTTCCTAAAAGGGTTTGCCACTGAGTTTAATAGGATTTAAATGATAACGTAATCATCAATTACCGGCATTATCTTTGATTAATTCTCATGCTGGAAAGCTCTGAAACTTTCACAACATTTGAGCATTACTAGTGTATAATGTGAGATGACCAGAACTGCTAGCACATGAAGGGAATGAGAACATGAACCCAGGATTATCTTTTTTGGCAGGGGACTGGCTGGGCACAGTCTACAGGCTTAATTAATTCTCACTAGTCTTGGTCAGGACGGATGCAATTTGCAGGGGTGGGTGATTGTCAAAAATCGTCTCGTAACATCAATATTCCCTAAATGAGGTTTCAAACATTCTTAATTCAAAGTGATTCATTTCAAAGACAGTTACACGTATGCGCTTTACATCTTTATGAGATTTATATGGCACGTAATTACTACTGTTTGTAGTATTTACATAGCAGCATATAAATGATGCTTCATTGATGCTTCATAGAACAAAAAGATATTATTTAACCATGAGAACTATACAATCCACAGTCAGAGCTAGTTATTAACCATAGACAAGAAATCCAGAGATTAACCTCAAAATATAAATGTACTGTATCCATAAAGCGTACAAAACAAGAAAATTCACATAAATGTTCTTATATCCAGAGCAGCTTTTGCTGCTTATCTCTGTTTCCACTAGATTACCTGCCGTCTTCATTAATCTGGGCTAGTTTAGTATGCCTCTACTGCCTAAACAGTCAGCTGCATTCTGAGTCACTCTATGAGAAAGCATTTTCCTTCTCATAAGGGATTTGTAGTTTGGATTCACTGAGCCAAGACACCAAAGAATTTGTTTGTTTTGATAGACCCACAGAGACTTTTCTTTAGAATTTTTGTTACCTCAAGAAAAAAAATAACCCTCTTACACAAAGAAAGAATACATTTTTTTGTTAGATCAACATACATGAACCAAAATAATTTATGCATGGTAGGGGTGGCCAACCTGAGCCTGAGAAGGAGCCAGAATTTACCAACGTACATTGGCAAAGAGCCACAGTAATAGGTCAGCAGCCCCCAATCAGCTCCCCCACACCATTCCCAGCACCTCCTGCCCGCTGGCAGCCCTGACTATCAGCAGCCCCCCCCCCCCCGGTCCCGATCAGTTGTTTTATGGTGTACAGGAGGCTCTGGGGCAGGAGCGGGAAGAGGTGGAGTGGCAGCAGGGCCTGTGGCAGAGCCAGGGGCTGAGCAGTGAGCACTCCCTGGCACACTGGAAAGTTGGCGTCTGTAGCTCCAACCCCAGAGTCGGTGCCTATACAAGAAGCCGCATCTCAACTTCTGAAGAGCCACATGTGACTCTGGAGCCACAGGTTGCCCCCCCCCCCCCCCGCCCCTCACCGATGTATAGCAATACCTATATATATATATATATATATAAAAAAAAAGTCAAATGATGTATGTACGTTCCCTTACTCCTTCCACACCGTTTGAGCTAGAGACTTGAAATTTGGTACAGTTATAGGCTTTAGGGTCCTAATCAGGGTAGGAATCAAAAAAATTTCAAATCTCACCTCTTACACCCCCTAGGGGTGAAATTCTTTAAAACCCATTTACATCAGCTGGGCAGCAGTTTAACAGCTGCTGTTCTCTGTGACATAGTTATGATGTAATAATACCTCCCTCCAACGGCCCCCGCACTCGCTCCGCTCTCTCCCCCCTCCAATGGCCTCCCACTCGCTCAGCTCTCTCCCCCCTCCAACGGCCTCCCACTCGCTCAGCTCTCTCCCCCCTCCAACGGCCTCCCACTCGCTCAGCTCTCTCCCCCCTCCAACGGCCTCCCACTCGCTCAGCTCTCTCCCCCCTCCCCCCCACTCGCTCAGCTCTCTCCCCCCTCCCCCCACTCGCTCAGCTCTCTCCCCCCTCCCCCCACTCGCTCAGCTCTCCCCCCTCCCCCCCACTCGCTCAGCTCTCCCCCCTCCCCCCCCACTCGCTCAGCTCTCCCCCCTCCCCCCCACTCGCTCAGCTCTCCCCCCTCCCCCCCACTCGCTCAGCTCTCTCCCCCCTCCCCCCCACTCGCTCAGCTCTCTCCCCCCTCCCCCCCACTCGCTCAGCTCTCTCCCCCCTCCCCCCCACTCGCTCAGCTCTCTCCCCCCTCCCCCCCACTCCCACGGCCCCACCACTGGCTCAGCTCTCTCCCCCCTCCCCCCCACTCCCACGGCCCCCCCACTCGCTCAGCTCTCTCCCCCCTCCCCCCCACTCCCACGGCCCCACCACTGGCTCAGCTCTCTCCCCCCTCCCCCCCACTCCCACGGCCCCACCACTGGCTCAGCTCTCTCCCCCCTCCAACAGCCCCCCCCACTCGCTCAGCTCTCTCCCCCCTCCCACGGCCCCTGCACTCGCTCAGCTCTCTCCCCCCTCCCACGGCCCCTGCACTCGTTCAGCTCTCTCCCCCCTCAGGTAAGAATAGAAATTTTTTTAAATCTCACCCCCCTCCAATGGCCCCCCCACTCGCTCAGCTCTCTCCCCCTCCCCTCCCCCCCTCCGACAGACCCGAGCAACGCTGGCTATTTTTGCTAGTTAACTATAAATAAGCAGAGATTCCACACTACTCATGACTTATGCATTATTTACTAATATACAAAATTGATTCCATAAGAAGACTAAGTCAAGTCATATTTCCAGTGTAAAGAATTCCTGTTTCGTTCACAGTTGGTTTTTTTTTTTTTGAGAGGGGAGGGGGGCCTACATTTATCTCGGAGTCAGAGATTAGCAACAATATAAGAAGTTCTTCACACCTTGCATGGTGGATTACAAACCACTATTATTAAACAGATTTTCCTACCTTCACAGTTACAAAGGATAGCCTTGTGTTGCACAATACATACAGTAAATGCCACCAGTGTCAATTATTGCACAAATAGATGTTAGCAAATTATAGTCTAGGAATTAGACTTATTTAGGAAGAGTTAATGCTAAAATAAACTGGATTTAAAACGGATGGGATAGGAGTATTTTGTGTGTTATATGGGCTGTGGTATATGCTTATAATACACAAGGTAGCATTCATGTCACAGCAAATCAATTTTCCTTCCTTTTAAAAGGAAAGAATAATTACAAAATATAATTTGGTTTAGTAAGCACCTTTAATACTCAAGAAAGCAGAGAGCCGTGCACAGTGAAGTAAATATTGGCAATGCAATGATTGAGTAGGCAGAGGGATAAGCCATTATGTACTCATCAGGAGCTCAAATACAGGTTTGAACATCGTATCTGTCAGGACATGAGTTACTCCACTTTTTCTGTAACGTAATACAGGATTTAAAAAACCCACCAAGAAGGGGCACAAAATACTTATTTCCCATTGTAACATTCCACACTAAAACTAGGAATGTCAGTTATCAGGCCAACTGTCTCCACTTCTCTTTCCTCATATAATTAAAATGACATGAATGTTTGTAAATCAGACTAAAAATACATGTATCCTTTAAAAAAGTGCATCCAAAATAACAGAACTGGAAAAGACAGTTTTTTAGCAAGACGAGTCTTTCTTGGCTCTGAGTTTACTTTCCAGATTCTTTTGTTTTTCTTTCTTTTCTTTTTTTTTAAGTGAAATTATTTTTTTTCTGAAAATTAAATCGTTTAAGGACATGGATTTTGTTGGTACACAGAGGGTAGCCAATGAGTTAAGAAGCATTAGCACAAGATATGCTTAGGTACAACTGCTACAAGATTTATCAAGAACAAAAATTCAGAACAATTATTTCAAAATAAATAAATACCATGGACTTATTCTTACCATGTATTCAAAACCACATTTGCCATTTGATAGTTATACTACCACTTTTTCTTAGATATAGACATGTTATTGAACTCAAAAAGCATGCATTATGTATATTGTAATACTGAAAAATAATTATTAAAAGTGACTGAGTGGCAAAGACTTTTTCTAGTATTGCATAACTGCCAGTAGTAGAATATGAATCTGGTGAACTATATATACCATATATATATACACACTATATATAGATTTTTTTCCCTTCAAAGCAGCCCCTCTGATACTTTTGCCAGGAAGGAGTTTGCCAGGTGGAGGCACTGCCAAGTAATTGTGTGTCAGAACAATACAAAGAAAACACTCAGATGTGGCTGCAGGTGGGACCCAGAAGAACAGAGGCCAGTCCATCAAATCCATAGGAAGAGTAACAAGGAGGAGGTAACCAGGTAGGATCAGGTATTACATGTACCTGCTCTCCCCACAGCAGAAAGAAACATTTCAGGGATATATACATAACTAACAAGAAAGGATGCAAACTCCTTACAAGTGCGGTAGAAGCCTAGAATCAAATACAGAGATTAATTCTCGTAACTATTCCAACTATGTTAATGTTTATGTTCGCCTTGACTTAGAGTGCTGCTGTTTTCATGCTTGAATTTAGAATTTACATTTCCCTCCCCTTCCCAGAGCATAGTCTTGCACAACTGGCTATATGCTTCACATGAGGGTTAGCATCTTCTTCTGATTTATGCGGTATAGGTCTTTCAAACAGAATTTCAGACTAGATGGAATATTGGTCTTTTCTACTTTGGCAGTTCTTATGTAAGAAATAATTTCAAGATGAATTTTACATCAGCTATACTGAAAATGCACACACCAAAAAACTTCTTTAGCAAATATTTGAGTTTAACGTGCAGGTTTTTAAAATTTTAATGATTCAGAATGGTAAATAGCCGGGCGACCTTTAAGCCCTCTAATGCTTCTAATGGCAATACAAAAAAAATTTAAGTCTGTGGCCGAAAGATTAGAGAAACATCTATCAATGATGATTAACAGACCTCATTTGTTTCTATTGATCTTTAGCAATCTATATACATTATCATACATGCTATTCAGTCAAAAGAATTTGTAACTGCTATACATCATTTTAGGTTGAAAAGCTTTTGATAAGTTACATGGAATTTTTCTATTAGTACACCCAGTGGTGAGGTTGGGGGGGGGGGGGAGGAAATATACTGAAGCTAAACTTATTAAAAAAATAGGTAACACTAGTAAATTCATCTCCCACTGTAAAATTAATGGTTATGGGATTTGAATCCAAGGGGAATTTCATCTTGTGAAGTGTTCCTTATGCAAGTAGAGCTAGACAAAACTGTTTCCCCTCAACTTTTTATTCTGGGGACAGCTTGTAGAAAATTAGAACCAGTCCAAGTTTATTAAGAATAAAACAGTAAAAATATAAAATGAAGTTGATTTGGTTGCAATTAAATATGCTGATATTTGTAACCAGTTCTGATCGTTAACTCTCATTCAAACTCCCCCCCCCCAACCCCCTCCACAATTTGATTATGTTTCAGAGTTCTATCCAGAGTAGAGCTGGCTGGAATATGAGCAAAATAAAAGTTTGATGAGAGTTACATTTTATAAAATTTCAGTTGTTGAAATTGAGACCTCTGATATAGATTAAATAAAATCTTCCACTACCATTACTTTCTTAACTTTTATTTTTTAACTTGTCAGTTTTAAACTATAGCCATATTACCTTTGATAATATTTTTGGATTAGGATCAGTCCTTTTGGTTGTTAAATAACTGTTCAGAAAGAATAAAAAAAGGAAAACTGCCAAATGGAAAAAATTCCTGGCATTCAAGGCACACACATCTGGAATGGCAGGAGTTGATCCAAACAGCCCAAGCTTCTAATCCAAGTAACCACTCCAACAAACAACAGAACGCATAGTTAGACCACAGAAAATGTGTTTGGAAGAACTAGTTTTACCAATATATAAAATTAAAGCCTGATTGGTAAAGTGAGCACAAATGGTACAGTATCAGCTATTCAAGACTTGAGTCTTTTGGCTTGATTTCTGTAGAGTTGTAGGGCTGTAACAGTTCTGAACAACAGAAGACGAGCTAAGCAACACAGTTAAGACACTACGTTACTTTTAAATATAACAGTGACTGGCACCTTAAAAATGCCAAAGAGAAACAAAACTATACAATACTTTGCCCCAAAATAAGATTTTGCTGTGTAGATGTGCCCATAATAAATGAAACACTAGGCCCCAGTCCCACAGTGAGATCCACATTGCCAGACCTCCCCCTTGTAAATTGGGTCCGTAGTCCCCAGAATTACATCAGGATAGTGCTTGAACATCATCATAGGAATGGATGCCATATTAAAAATTAAGATAGACCAGTTGGGAACTAGTTTGTTTAACCGTTTCTCCCTTTTCACACAGTATGGAAGTTGTGGATTTTTGGATCATGAATAAGACCGCAATTTTGTTAATGTTTTTATTAGCCTGTGACCTGAATCAATCTTCCTGTTGAATTGGAAACTTTAGTCAAGTGGCGTTCCAGACACACTGATCAGAGGCCTTATCTGAGGTCTTTGAAATTTCACCATATACCTTGCATAAACATCTAAATGTAAACATTTTGTTTATTTATAAAATATTTAAAAGTGTTTCCAAATGGCTCTAATTGTTTTCCTTGTTTGCCATCAAACAAATAAGAGAAGATACAACAGAAAGGTATCAAATATGAGCAAGAAAAATAGCATGGTGACTTGAGACCATACCTTTCATGGTAAAAGAATGAGTTTTGCGAATGAGAATCATAATTATGTAAATTTTTAAAGGGTAAGAAATGTAAATGATGGAAATGTGATTCTCTATGTTCGAGGTCAGCAGCAGACTACATTAACGAAAGACTAATTCAACAAGGAAATAGTGACCATTTAACTGATTAGACAAACTAGAGTGAAGGCAAGATCAGATCAGTTGGTGGAATTTCTAATATGGAGTCTTCTCTGCTTGATGGAAGCTGTTGAACTAGATAACACAGAAAGTTCCCCTGCCAATGCTATTCTTTGATTCTCTGCAACACTGTTTCAAACTTGATGACCTTACACAAGCCTGCTAATGGCAGGGTTCTGAGCTTTGAAATGGTGACTACTTAAAAATGTTAAGTCAGAACAAGATTCTCCTCACATCAGTTTGCAAATGATGCAAATAGTCACAGCAAGCAAGGAAATTAAGAGGGCTTTAATTATATTTTTCTTCCCCAGGGGAACTGGAATCTCTTCCCACCTCACTCTTACACACAGGGCAGGATACAAATGCAAGGTATTAACACCCATCAGGAGATTTCCACTACATTTGTGTGTAAAACATGTAAATTGATAACAAATATTAAGGTTGGTCACTTTCATTTGTGCCATTTTGAAGTGTGCTATTTTCCCAGATACAACCAGTAGAGAAAATAGCTACTGGTGTACAAAAAAGTGGTGCACACTCAGATTCCTAAAGTATATTCAGAGACATGTTCGATGGAGTAAGCAATTTGATTCTGCCCATTGAGCCATCTCAGAAGACCATGCCAAAAGAAATGTAAAGTCAATAAATTTTAAACATGTCTAAGTTAGCCCTTTGTTCAGGGGTCAATTAAATATTATTTCAAGAGTTGTTTTTAGCATGAGAGTACTGTTCAATGTTTGGAGAAATGCTTCCATTGGTTTTCTGATGTATGGCGTTGAGAGAGCCATGATAAACAGTCAGGGAGAGTGTAATACCTTCCCTTAATCTTGTAATCCATTCCTGAGACAGAACCAACCATTCCCATTTGAGCTGAAAACTCTGAGAGAGGGGATTGCCAGCTCGCCATTTGTGGGCACCTCAGTTCCAGAACAGGTGTAAGTCTGCAAATAAAATGAGTTAATTATGAATATAATCCAGATTGCCATCACTGGGAATCCCTCTTCTAACAGGGACCCAACCAGCAAGGTCCCAACACCCACTACTGCTTGGCAGAAGGGTGACATTCCATTTTGGGTCCATGCACAAATGCGACATTCCCCCTCTCTGCTACTAGGTTTGGAGAAAATCCTTATTGAACACACACTGTGTTTGGAATTTTCTGCTAATGAAACTAAAGCAATTGCAGATGACAGCAGTCTTTAAGAATGCATCATTTCCCTCTTAATGAAACCCAGAACATTTTAGTGTCTTTAAAAAAAGATTTCTTCTATTTGAAACCAGTTTGTGATACTCTTCCCTCTTCTGGATACTGATCCCACCCCGATAAGTTCTGTTTTGCATCTCGAGCTACAAAAAAAAAATAGTATGATCAGAAGATATGAGCTTTTACTTAGATCCAATTGCTTGAAAGAAGTCTGCTCTTTTCTTTCCCCTAGACAAGGGCTTGGCAACATTTGGCCTGCTAGGATAAGCCCCCTGGCGGGCCAGACCGATTTGTTTACCTGCCAAGTGCTCAGGTTCAGGCTGCGGTTTGCCGCTGCAGGCCAATGGAGGCTGCGGGCAGTGGTGTGGGCCGATGGATGTGCTGTCTGCTGCTTCCCGCCACCCCCTCTAGCCTGGAGTGGCGAACCGCAGACAGTGGGAGCCTCAATTGGCTGAACCTGCACATGCGGCAAGTAAACAAACCAGCCTGGCCTACCAGGGGGTTTACCCTGGCGGGCACATGCTAAAGATTGCCGATCCCTGCCCTAGACATACTAAAACATTGTTGGTGTACCTGACCATTATTATTCAGTTTCCAGTGAGACAGAACATACACAAGTCCAGGTTTTTATTGTTAAGAACATAATTAGCTATGGAGGTTCTTGTGAGCAGTTACAATATCAAGCTACAGGACTAGGAAGATAATAGTCTCCAGTGAAAACTGACATGGGAATGAGGCACTGTCTTGCTCCAAAGACAACAGAAGCCACTCCAAAGTCTACTATCATCTTGCCCATTTAGGATTACTTATAAGAGAAATAGGAAGGTGCTCAAACATCAGGAGTCAGATTTCTCCTTAGGTTAGAGCTACCTGGCCCAGACATCAGAAGAAGGGGAGGGAGGAGATCAGAGAGAGACCAAGCAGCTTTAATCCACCCACCTCAACAACATTTCTCAACTTGTGATGCACTTCGTTCTCAATCACCTGTGTCAAACATGCATCTTTTAATCATAAAAATAAAAGGGCTCAGCATGAGGGACAAAACTGGCCTAAGTCTAGTATAGCCAGTATAGTTGACCTGCGAGATCCAGAAGCTCCAGATGACACATGTAGCACATGACTACCAGCCTTCAGAATGCTTTCAACACTTTCAGTTATATGAAAACAAATATATTTAGTGTGATACTCATGTGCATGCCTTCCAAACTTTGATTCTATGGGGGAAAAACCCTCCTGATCCTACGGATATTTACAGCCCTCACTGAGGAAAACAGAGAAATTGCATTTCAACAAAAGACGTAATTCTGAGTGAGATAAATAGGACAGAATCTTCAAAGTAACCACAGTATGATAACCCCACAGGAAGAAAAAAGGCCTTTCAAAATTCTGAGCCCCCTCACCTCCCACAAACCAGCTCTGGAAAGTACATTTAAGCAACTGCTCCTTCTATAAGAAAGAGCAATGAGGAGATATTAAAATAGTGGACTTGGATGCTGATGGATGCAAGAATTATTCATATAATGCCCTCTCTTCTGAAAGAGAGATCTCTGGGCAACAGCACGGTCAGAGTTTGTTTTTAAGAAAGCAGAAAAGAGGTTTCACAGGGAATCACTTAATTTATATAACTTCTCAAATAGGAAATACAATTCATTTGGCTTCAACAGAAAAATAATCCTTTTGTGTATTTCATGAATCATGAAGCACTTAAGAAAAACGTCATCTTCTAAAGTGTCTAACGTATGGAGAGCATTTATAAAAATTAGAGGCTTATTTGGATCTAAAGCGCATTAATTTCTTAGTATTTCCATGTATTATCAAATTTTAATATCCCTGTCTCTACAAATGCCAAAGTGATTCTATTGCCAGAACAGCTGCAAGATTGCAATTTGTCTTCCCGCCCTCTCCAGCCTGAAGGCATTTCATTCAAAACTAAAGAACAAGTTTGAGTTATTTCTCAAGACCATGCTTAAGTTTTGACTACAACGTAGCACTCAGAGCAGCACTCAAAGCATTTTGGACAGGTACAATGAATGTATTTGTCTGTTTCAGTTGGACTAGGAGACCTATGGAATGCAGCTTAGATACCATCAACACGAGCCGTGTATAACATGTGACCAGTTTAAAGCATGTGGACTTAGCTAATCAAGTAGTCATGTACGACACATACTTGACTTTAGGACTGCCATCTTTGAACTGTTCTGGATACAGAATTAGTTTTGCATTTGGACAGCAACATGGAGAAGTATACATCTGAAACAATAAGCACTAAATAGGACACAATTTACAAAAATAAAATATTCATTACAGTGAAACCTCGATTTAACGGACCTCCATTTAACGGACTTCGGATGCAACGGACAAATTTTTTCAGAAGGTCTGATGCATCCGAAATCCGTTTGTGGAGGGTTCCACCGAGGTTTGAGCCAGGGGGCGGGCTGCTGCCCGGCCCCCGGCACCATGCTGGCTATGTGGAGGGTCCCGGGAGCCGGGACCCTGCGGCTGTCAGCCCGCGCGCGCGGCAGCCGCCGCGGTTTGAGCCAGGGGCGGGCTGCCGCCTGGCCCCCGGCAGCGTTCACCCTCCTTGGAGGGTCCTGGGAGCCGGGACCCTGCGGGCTCTGAGCCCGCGCGCCGCAGCCGCTGCCGTTTGAGCCGGGGGCGGGCTGCTGCCCGGCTCCCAGCACCATTCACCCTCCTTGGAGGGTCCCGGGAGCCGGGACCCTGCGGGCTCTCTGCCCGCTCACAGCGGCCGCCGCGGTTTGAGCTGGGGGCGGGCGGGCTGACAGCTCCCGCCCTGGTCCCAGCAGCCGGGGACCCCGGCGGGCGGGCTGCTAACTGCCGCCGGGTCCCAGCAGCCGGACCCGGGCGGGTGGGTTGACGGTAAAACCTTGATATAACGGACTAATTCGGGCGAGGGGGTGTCCGTTAAATCCGAAAGTCCTGTTATTTAATAATTTTAAAAAATTATTAAATAACGGACTTTCGGATTTAACGGACACCCCCTCGCCCGAATTAGTCCGTTAAATCGAGGTTTCACTGTACACAGTGTTGGCAAACATTGATAAATCTGACAGTGATAAGCACTATAGAACCTACTCTACATTGGCAAATTTGTTACCATGCTATTCTGTATTTGTAGAAATATGCATTTCTTTGAAGCCCTCCTACAACTTTATTTTCACGAAATACTGCTGTGTATTGCAAAACAAGGTAAAGACCTGAGAGATGGCACTCACAAACACACAACAGCATTTTACAAAAGTATTGTTTTAATAGATATTTGACAGCTTGTACTAAAAAAACAAGCAGCTATTTTTTCTCTCTCGAAAGTGCCAGAGCACAGCTAAGACCTGCAACTCTATCATTCAATTACCTGTCCAGGACACACAGTATCTAATGAATTCGATATACAGTAAAAGGGAATTATTTGTTTCTAGTATTACAGTGAGACGGAAGTTCTGAAGACATCCCTAATAGGGCATAGTACCAAGTGCTGGAATAAGAAGGTTCCATATTAGCTGAAGAGATCTCAAGAAAGGGCAGTGATAGCACAAAGAATTAAGGATAAAAGACAGGGAACATGCAGTAAGGACATGTTTAAAGGGAAAAAGGACAATGTAATGGAGATGAACATGAATTAAAGATCAGAGTAACCTTTGTACTGAGTCACTTGTTAAAGTGGTGGGTCAGGGTGAGCAACAGTTCAAGATGGGCCTTTTTTTTTTTTAAATGTTGAGAAGTATGGGGCATTTGGGGGCCATGGTTACTAGAACTGGAGACTCCCCATCTATGGTATCAGTCTATAAAAGTACTTGTTAAAAATCTTAAATAGGCTTCAAATATGTGAGTGGTCATGTCTTACATTTTACCTTTTCAGTTTAGATAAAAATGACCTGATTGCATTCACAGTCGAGTCTTACTAACCCTTATATTACAGAAACTCATTACAATAGTGAGCAAGATACTGACTCTGCGAAGATGAACATGAGTAATTCCACCGACTTCAATGAAATCCCTTTATCATGGAAGCTGCATCAAAATGTTTTGTTCATTTAGTTCAGTGGTTCTCAAACTTACTGTTTGAGCGACCCCTTTATAAATCCAGCTTCGACCGCGACCCTCGTATGTCCACTAAAATGAACGTTTCCGCTTTCGGTGGTGTTTCGGTGTCTGCCGAAATACCGCTGAAAGCGGAAACAATCACTTCGGTGGCATTTCAGCAGTGTCAGGGCTCACAACACCCATGGAAGCGGGACGCAACCCCCAGTTTGAGAACCACTGATTTACTTTGACATTCATGGTTTAATTATACTTAATAATGTACAAGTAAATGCACTTTAAAATATTTTGTAAGAATTATGAAGTCTGGTGTACCAGAATAATACAACATTTTATGCCTTTGCCAAAAAGTATATTATGAAAGAAATATAAGGTGTGTGGCTTAGCAATTTTCATTGTAAATAATTTACCTCCTCACCAGAGGGCCATTATTTAGGAATTCCAAGTCTTCCAGAAGACTCATTTATTTGTGCAGATATTAGGATGTTGATGAATCCAAACCAGCTGCTATGAGGTTATTCACCCACTGCTGGTAACACTCCACTACTTCATAGGCACTCTCTTTTAAAAGAAACAATATTTACTCATACAGACAACTCAGAGGATGGTAGTTTTTCAACAAAAAAAAAGTAACAAAACAAATAATTCTCTTTCATTAGAACATAGGAATGGCCCTACATAGGAATGTACCAAAGGTCAGTCTAGCCCAGTATCCTGTCTTCTGACAGTTGCCAATGCCAGGTGCCCCAGAGGAAATGAACAGAACAGGTAATCATCAAGTGATCCATTCTCTGCCATTCATTCTCAGCTTTTGGCAAACAGAATCTAGAGTGCCTTCGGCTCATAGTAATGCACCAGATATTTGACTTTGTGGTTCCATTTTAAACATACAAAGGTAACAAACTGTCTACAAGAGGTGCTTGTATTGTACTGCTGTACCCTAAACCTGGTACAATATTATCCCTGAGAGTATTCTCTGAGGTTGGGCACCTCCTTACTGTGTAAAGGTGAAAAATTTCTTCCTATTAATATGTTGCCCAAACTGTCCATTTCTCTATAAATAATAGTGGTAAGTGCCAATAAATATTAGATCCAACAGATATATCATAGCTCAATGTTCTGTTTATTGAGATTGCATGTCATCATTCCACACTATACACATTATATCATAGGCTATCAACATTTTATCAGATTTCTTTTTCTGAACACTCTCATTGAGAAAAGCCCAATATCTCCTCTTTGTTATAGTTATTTGAAAACCTGCCTTCTCTCACACTTAAAACTGCGTGAAACTAGAGGACAGGTCGTGTTAGTTTGTTCTCTCTCCCCTCCCCAATCCTTTAATAAAACCTTTCCTTTTTACAGAGTAAGCTTGCGAATTAAGTTTTCAAATTCCAGCCTTTGTGTAAAGGATTCTCTACTGTAGCTCTAATGATAATATCTGCTCCATTACAAAAATTCTCTGCAACTGGCACTATTCATTTTTAAAAGTTTACAGAATGACTACCTTATTTAGTTCTTTGGTAGTCATTTTATTATAACCGGCAACTTGTAGGGCTAAAACCAGTTTCTACTATAAACTACATTGTGCATTTATTCCTTCTTTTAAAAAAAAATATTTTGGGGCAAATTACCATGTATGGAAACTTCAGCATAACAGATTTTTTTTTTTAAGCTTCATCAAAATCCCTGGTTATATTAGACTTCTGCATAAGAGAAGGAAAACATTACACTTTAACCCTTTAAAAAACTGCAACCATGGCCCTAACATAGATAACTTCAAAACAGCCACAATTTGAAGTTTTGCTGGTATTCCACTCAGCCATTCCACTCTCAATTCTGGAAAAAAAATATGAAATGAAAGTTAGCTACTACACGTGCAGTAGAACGTTTTGTTCAGTTAGTGTTTACACTTTGTGTGCAGTTTCTGCTGTAAACAGGCTTTAAAAGGCCAGAAGGTCTTAAAACAGCTCAAGTAAATTAATAAATCCACCTTTGTTGGCATATGAAATTAGCTGTTTCTCCACTTGCATTCAGAATTTACAGTGCCTCTACATTTCACACTACTCTAAGATTTCAGGGCATTAGGGTATTCACTTGAGCAGTACTAGTTCCACTGAAATCAGGAACAGAAAAGGACTAGAGTGAGTAATGGCTTCAGGATCAGGTCTATGGTTAGCAAAAAAAGCAGAAAATGAAAAGTTAATGTTCCAACTGCAAGATGAAGTGGACCATATCAGACCTCCTGAATATTTTATTGTATACAATTTAAGGTAGTCAAATATCAAACTACGCAGTGCATTGTAAAACACAGTCCATAAAATAGAAGCTTTGCAAAGTGAAAGAGTTAAAGCTTCTCTTGGAACCTGAACTGTTACACTTGCTTATTTTTGGGAACTGATAGTGAAACTTCAATGATGATTTGATGCCACTTTTTTTTTTTTTTTGGTATTTGAGACAGAACAACAAAAAGGAACAAAAAAGCATTTTATTGATCTACTGTCCCAGGCACAGAAAGTAACTTTCCTTCTCTTAGTCTTAGGTTTCAGCAACATAACACAGAGAGAGCAGATTCCTCACTCTTTGAGGTCTCCAGTTACAGTTTAAATGTCTAATTCAACCACCATTCTAGGTAAAAGCATTGGAGTCAGTGACTCCAGGTTTTTTCCTCCCTTGTGCTCATTGAATGGGTCATTTCACACCTTTCGCTTTAGATTTAGGGAAATTTTGAGGACTGCCTTGCTCACTGGGTTCTTATCCAGAGTTACGTCATGTGACAGTATCCAACCATTATGAAAATCTGCTGTTGTGGTACAGCCAATTCCACAGAGAATTTAGCTGAACAGTCCCTGTTTATTAGCTCCTGAGAAGCAGATTCACCAGCTGTGCCAAATCTCTGCAAAATCACAATATAAATGCCAAATGCTTATCATTATAAGTAAATAAAAATCTTATATTTTTGATATACTGTACAAAACAAAGATGACTCAAAGCCAAATATGTACATAAAGCAACCTGTAGATCTGGTCATCAGACTTTTGGCATGTGAAAATTCATAGCTGTAGTGTCCAAAAATAATAAGATGTCAATTAAGGTTATATTACAAGCTTAGGAACTCTATTCCTATAATGTAGGGATCAGGAGTTTGGAGTCCAATATGGAGTACCATTTTAATTAACGTGCATTTAGAAAATTTAGCTTTTCCAAATGTTGCTAATTCAACTTCCATTAACAGAAATATAGGATTGCTACAATTAGAGAAAAGTCACAGCATACATTTTTCAGGTCCTGAATTACATCCTAGCCACTTGCTAGCTTGAAGCAGACTGGAAAGATTAATAGGTTTTTAAGGCCAGAAGAAATCATTGTGATTGACTAGTCTGACCTCTTCTGTAACATGGGGCATAGGATTTCCTTGCATTAATTCCTATTTCAAGTCCAGTAGCTGTGCTTGAGATAGAACATATTTTTGAAAAACATCCATCTTGATTTAAATATCTCCAATGATGGAGAATACACTACAATCTTTGCTAAGTCCTGGTCTACACTGGGGCGGGATCAACCTAAAATACCCAACTTCAGCTATGGGAATAGCGTAGCTGAAGTGTACATATTTAGGTCGCAGCGGTGAAGTTCCAGAGTCCACAGAAGAGCGCTCAGGGATTGATTTATCGCGTCTAGTCTAGATGTGATAAATCGATCCCTGAAAAATCAATCACTACCCGGCGATCCGGGGGTAGTGTAGACCTGGCTTCAGATACTCTAATAGTTATTTTAAAAGTTGTGTTTTATTTCTAGTCTGAATTAATCTAGCTTCAAGTTCCAGTCATTTGATCTTGTTCTGTCTGTCTCTGATAGACTGAAGAGCCCTCATTATCAAATTTCTGTTCCCCTGTAGGTGCTTAGATGGTGATCAAGCCACCCCATAACTTTCTTTTTGATAAGCTAATTAGATTGAGCTCCTTAAGTCTTTCATCAGACGGCATGTATTCCAATCCTTTAATGATTCTCAGGGCTCATCTGAACCCTCTCCAATCTATCAACAACCTCCTTGATTTGTGGCCATGAGTACTGGACACCATATACCAGTAGTGGTCGCACCAGTACTAAATACACAGGTAATGTAATGTCCCTACTCCTATTAAATCAATCTGTTGTTTACACATCCAAGGATTACATTATCCCTTCTGGCCACAGTGTTGCACTGGAAGCTCATATTCTACTGATTATTCACCATGGCTCCAAAGTCTTTTTCAGATTCACTGCTTCCCAGAATAGAATCCCCTATCCTGTAGGAATGGCCTGCATTCTTTGTTCATAGCTCTATAACTTTATATTTGACCATATTGCCAAGTTAGTTTGTGGCCATTTTACCAAGCAATCCAGACTGCTCTGTATCAGTGACCAGGCCTCCTCATCCCCCAATTTGAGTCATCTGCAAATTTATCAGTAATGATTATATGGGATTTTCCCACAAAATCTCTGATAAAAAATATTAAACCACATAAAGCACAGAATGGATCCCTTCAAGACCCCACTTAAAACATCTATTTGACCATGTTACCCTCATTATACTTACATTTTGAGACCTATCATTTAACCAGTTTTTAATCCATTCACTATGTCCCATGTTGATTTTGTATTGTTCTAGTTTCTTAATGAAGCTGTTGTATAGTACCAAGACAAATGCCTTACAGAAGAGTAAGTATAGTATATTACATGAACACTATTACCTTTATCAACAAATCAGTTCTCATCAAAACATATCAAGTTAGTTAGACAAGACCTATTTTGCATAAACCTATGTTGATTGGCATTATATTATTCTCCTTTAATTCCATATTAAAGGAAATCAGTTATCTGCTGCTCCATTATTTTGTCTGGACTGGCCTAGAGCTACCTGGATCATCTCATTTTCCATTTTTAAATAGTGGCATGGTAGCTTTCTTTTAGTCCTCAGGAACTTTCCCGACTTATTGAGATAAACATGAATGGTCAGAGAGCTCCTCAGCCAGCTCTTTTAAAAATATGGGATAAAAGTTACCTAGACCTGCTGATTTTAAAATGTCTAACTTTGATAGCTCCTGTTTAGCAGTATTGGAAATTATTTAATCATATAATACTAGTACATAATTTGCTCCCCTTCTCTCCCAGATGAGGGTGGATAAAGGGGTGTCTCAAATATACACATCCTTCTAGTATATATCTGATAAATGTGACGGATTTCGTGAAAACCTTTGTCTGCTGGGAGACAGCTCCCTTCCATCACAAACATTCCTCCCCCTCCACCAAAGTGGAAAGATCTTTCCAGTCTTGGAGGAGTCTCTGCCACCTTATCCAGCCCCTTTTAGGAGTCCTCTGCCAGGGTCTTAATATTAGCTGTGAAACCAACCTCTTTGTCCAGTTTCACTCCGAGTAATGCTTGGAAAAGCTATGAAGAACAGAAGAGTACTGGGGGCTGCCTCTAGAGCATATAACAGAGATTTGCTTGATAAGATATAGGTATGAGACAGTAATGCATGAAGCCTACAGACTTGACCCTGTAGGACAATAGCTTAGCATATGGATAGAAGACTTCTAAAGCTTTTACATAAGTAGTTTAACTAGGAGCAACCTTAAATCACAATACAGCATAAGAAAGAATTCTGAGATAAGTATGACTAAACAGCTGACAGGTAACTGCAAAATACCAATTAATGCAAGTTTGGTTATTTTAGGATAGGAACATCAGCAGAAGTTGAACTGCAAGACTGCCTTAGTACCACTGATCTATATGCTAATAAGTTTGAGGGAATGAATATATTAACCTATAATATGAGAGTATCCCAACATTTAGGGTGAGGAAATTTAGTTATGGACCCAAGAGGCTGGACATCCTTCTGAATATTTACCATGGCCACCAACCCCACAATAGGGTAAACCATGGCCTAAGCAGTTGGGATCTTTTGGCATGCCAGATATAGGAGAAAATCTTCATGACCATCAATTCTAGTCTTCACAAAGATGATGTAAGTGTATGATTGCTCCAATGCTGGATGTATGGACAATTCTGTAGGATATTTACCTGCTTGTTTGGGTTGGAGCATCTGTGCTTTTATTAATCGAGTTAATAAAAACTATTGCAAATTCAAAAGGTTTTTCTTCAGTGTGAGTGTTGCTCCTGTGCACATCAGGGTTCCCACATTAATAGTAATTCTAATAACTCTAGGCCCTATCTCCTGATGAGACCCTGCCAAACCACAGAGTGTTTATTGGGGATTACTAAAGAATCAATGTAACTAATATGCAACCTACAGGTCAGGCAACAGCTCACTGCAGGAGGAAAGGGTATTGCGTCAAGTCATGCTCAAGAAGTTACTGGCTATGTCTACTCTGTTTTAAAACTGCAGCAGAGAGTCTCAGTCTGAATCTACAGACTCAGGCTTGTGCAATGTCGCCATAAACAGCAGTGCAGACGTTCACCTCCATGGGCTTCAGAGCCTGAGCTCCAGCCTGAGCTGAAACATCTATGCTGCTATTTTTAGAGCCACGCATGAGCCCAAGTCTACAGACCTGGGCTCTGAGACTCACTGGTTTTAAAAACACAGTGTAGATGTATTCATTTTGAATCTGACAAGACAGCAACTTGGGGATACGCAACTTCGGTGAACAATTAATTTGTGGCTTTATATGGCAACTCTTCATAGTTTGCAAAGCAGCCATCCTAATTAAGAGAAAACTTAAGTAGTCACACCAAAAGAGTATGAGTTTTAGGGAAGTAGAGATAGTAAATGAAAAACAATTGCTTAAGAACTTAACTGACTTTTTAAACACAACGAATGATGAGTTCATGAGAAAGACTGGAAATTCTTTTATACATAAGCTCTCTCAAGTACTTTAATCCTTCTTTGCTTATAAAAAGCAAACACTGCTTAAGAGTGGGTATTTTTTTCATTTATTTCTTTTTAAACAAGGACATTAGATTAAAGGAATTTTTGGAAGCTTGATTTTAAACTACAATGCCAGATCAGCTTTAGCTATCTAGAGCAGACCTGCACAACTCAGAAAGAAGCGAGGGCCATATTACTGCAAAAAACCCAGCTGCAGGCCGAAAAGCCTCGCCCCCATCCGTTTCCCCCCTCCCCAACCGCTTAGCTTGCCCCACCCCTGCTCACCCCCCCTCCCATGTGGCTCCTGGGCTGCATGTTGTGCAGGCCTGATCTAGAGCCTATTTTCTACTTGGAAACAAAATGTTGTGGGAAGCGACCCAGTTTACTACTATTGGAATCAGATTTTTATTTCTTGGGAAACATTTCACAAGTACTCAAACCACCAACTTCCATCATTTTACCTTCCTTAGGATCTACTAGGGAGAAAAAAAATCTTTCTGAGAAAAGGAATTCTTGTAAAGTCCATATAATTTTTCTTAGCTAAATTACCTGAGCAAGACTTGAGCTATTAACACTTTATATATGATGTTTGGAGCACTATACTGGTGGAGTTCTCATTAACTACGTGAACTGTGTGGCAATTTGTGACTCAAAATATTACTCAAGATTGCTATGAAGGAAAAAAACCCTATATTCTTTACTGTAATAAAAAGGGATCAATCCTTTTGAAAATTAAATTCACAGGAACAGAATACTAATTGTGATACCGTCTCTCTATATCTACTATAGTCATAAATCTTTAAAGCTCCACTAATGTTTCATTTACTATATTTACTTAATATTCAGTGGTGGATGATTTTGCTGCATGCAGTATTAGAAACCCTAAACAGACTAATCAAACATTTGTTTATTTCTATACGCCAACCAGTAACTGAACTCTAACAATTGCTGGGGGAGGGGAACGATGCTAACAAGCAAATGAAAAGAACAGTTGCATTAATTAGTCTGATTCTATTGACAGAAGAGTTGACACCTTATTTCACTTGGTGAAACAAGACTGAAGTGATACTGAAGCAACTGCATAAACCTAATCTGGCCTATTAGTTTGTTTAAAATGACACATACTTCAAAAGAAAAACCTTTAGGGCCTGATTTCAGAAGTGCTGTGCACAGCAACCGTAGATGCTGTTGGTTTCAACTGGTATTGTGTGGATGCTCAGCACCCCTGGAAATCTGGAGTTCTAGGCAATCTAAACAAGAAAGGTTAGACTGATTTCGGTACAAATCTCTGACATACTAACTGTTGTACAGTTTCCACAACATTCTTATGACAAATCTAGAGCAAATTATAAAAAGTGTCAGTTTCACGTTTAAACTTTTCTTATCCTGTAGCTTTTAAAAGTAAAATGTTTATACTATATTTTCACAGAATTCACAAAGAAAATGAGATACCAAAAAGTATGATGAAAGCCAACAGTATACGTCAGCTATGAATTCAAGACTCTCTCTTACAGAAATATACCTGGTACACAGTGTAGGGAATGCTGAAGCAATTACTGTTTTCTTAGATAGCAATACAAAATAAATATACTATGTACTGGCATACACTGGTTTAGGGCTTAAAATAAATAGCTATAAGCAGCCAGATTACATTATATAGAAGTAGAGGACTCTTTGCATGGGTTCTGATATAAAGGGTGTGTACCAAAAAGCTTTCAGTCACTAGGCCTTTTTAAAAAAAATCTAAGCTAGCCATAGTTGGAGCTACTGCATTGGTCAGACTGTGAAAGACAAAACCTCCGACTACTTAATATGCGAACTCCTGTAGTCAGTTTTCAACAAACACTATGAAATCAGTTATTGTCACCTCAAAACAGAAGTGTTCACTGCAGTGCTACACTACCATCCAATAAAGATACTTCAAAATCGTTTTTCTACAGTTGGACAAAATTTAGACCAAGGGCTGTAATTGGCCTTCCAGTGCTTTTGAGACAATGGCACCATATTAAGCACTGCAGTAAGAATTTGCACTCCATCAGATATCCCAGTGGGCCAGTTGAGCATGCAATCACCTGCTTCTATTTGTTCCTGTTGCCACCATAAGTTGGGAGGCAAAAAGAGAGAAGACAAAGGTCAAAACACAACTACTGGAGTTTTTTCTCCCAGTGGAGAAGACAAGAACTCCAATGGGCAGCCTAACATCATGTCAGAAAGACAACAGCAACAGAGAGACAGCTGCATCCCAAAGACTTAATCTGTAATGACTTGTGGTGCACATACAGTAAACCCTCGATTTAACGGACCCCGATTTAACGGACTTCGGATGCAACGGACAAAATTTCCGATGCATCCGAAATCCGTTATTGGGGGCTGCCGGCTCCCGCCCCAGGGAGCCGGCTGGGTTGACAGCTCCCGCCCGGCTCCCCGCAGCAGGGACCCCTGCGGGAGCTGTCAACCCCCCCGCCCGGCTCCGCGCAACGGGGAGCCGGGCGGGTGGGGGGGTTGGAGAGCTCCCGCCCGGCTCCCCGCTGGGGGGAGCAGAGCGGGAGCTGTCAACCCCCCCGCCCGGCTCCCCACAACGGGGAGCCGGGTGGCGGGGGGGGGGGGTGGGGGGGTTTGAGAGCTCCCGCCCGGCTCCCCGCAACGGGGAGCCGGGCGGGAGGGGCGTTTGAGAGCCTCCGCTCGGCTCCCCGCAGCAGGAAACCGGGCGGGGGGGTTGACAGATCCCGCCGGGCTTCCCGCTAGGGGGAGCCGGGCGGGCGGGCTGACAGCTCCCGCCCAGCTCCCCGCAACGGGGAGCAGGGGGGGGCGTTTGAGAGCCCCCGCTCGGATCCCCGCAGCGGGGAGCCGGGCGGGGGGGGGCGTTTGAGAGCTCCCGCCCGGCTCCCCGCAGCGGGGAGGCGGACGGACGGGGGGGGGGGGGGGGGGGGGGGTTTGAGCCGGGCAGGATCTGTCAACCCGGCTGCCCGGCTCCCCGCAGAGGGGAGCCGGGCGGGCGGGCTGACAGCTCCCGCCCGGCTCCCCGCAGAGGGGAGCCGGGCGGCCGGGTTGACAGCTCCTGCCCGGCTCCCCGCAGCGGAGGGCCGGGCGGAAGCTGTCAACCCCCCCCCTCCCCGCAGCAGGGAGCTGGGCGGGGGGGGGGGGGGGGTTGACAGTTCCCACCTGGCTCCCCGCAGCGGGGAGCCGGGCGGGGGGGTTGACAGTGCCCGCCGGGTTCCCCACTGCCGGGAGCCGGGCGGGGGAGTTGACAGCTCCCGCTGGGCTCCCCGCTGCAGGGAGCCCGGCTGGAGCTGTCAAACCCCCCCCCCCCCCAGCTCCCCCTGCGGGGAGCCGGGCGGGGGCGTTTGACAGTTCCCGCCTGGCTCCCCGCAGCGGGAGCCGGGCGGGCGGGCTGACAGTTCCCGCCCGGCTCCCCGCAGAGGGGAGCCGGGCGGCCGGTTTGACAGCTCCAGCCGGGCTCCCTGCAGCGGGGAGGGGGGGGGTTTGACAGCTCCCGCCGGGCTCCCCGCTGTGGGGAGCCCGGCAGGGGGGTTGACAGTGAGCTGGGCGGGCGGGCTGAAAGTTCCCGCCGGGCTCCCCGCTGCCGGGAGCCGGGCGAGTTGACAGCTCCCGCCGGGCTCCCCGCTGCGGGGAGCCGGGCAGGGGGGTTGACAGTTCCCGCCTGGCTCCCCGCAGCGGGAGCTGGGCGGGCGGGCTGACAGTTCCCGCCTGGCTCCCCGCAGCGGGGAGCCAGGCGGGAGCTCTCAGCCCACCCGGCTCCCCGCAGCGGGGAGCCAGGCGGGAGCTCTCAGCCCACCCGGCTCCCCGCAGCGGGGAGCCAGGCGGGAGCTCTCAGCCCACCCGCCCGGCTCCCCGTTGCGGGGAGCCAGGCAGGTGGGGGGGGGGGCGTTTGACAGCTCCTAAAACCTCTATATAAGGGACTAATTCGGGTGAGGGGGTGTCCATTAAAGCCAAAAGTCCTGTTATTTAATGATTTTTAAAAATTATTAAATAACGGACTTTTGGCTTTAACGGACACCCCCTTGCCCCAATTAGTCCGTTAAATCGAGGTTTCACTGTATTTCAGGAAGCTGGACCTCTTGCCTTCTCTTCACTCTATACAAATAACTGTTTTGCTGAACTTTGCAGGCAAAAGACAAGACAAGACAGACTAACATTGCACAATGCCTAACAGAAAAGATTTTAACAGACTTACCAGATGAAAACGAAAAGGAAATTTCAAAGGAGAGAAGGTAAAATAAATAGCTTGCATGAGGGGATAGGACCCAGATGTAGCATTTTGGCAAAAAGAATTCTTCTAAACGTTTATGTCATGGTGAACCAAGCTGAACATAATTTGGTGCAGATCTTTAGAAACCCTAAAAGCAGGCACAAAAATTTAAAGCCCTCCATTATTTAACCCCAGATCCATATACTGGAAGACAGCACATCTGAACAGATCAAATAACCTGCAGTATGGAGTGACTAGGGATGAGAAATTTCTCACCAACCCACATTGCCCAGGGTTGTAAAAGCTCACCATGATCTTTAACAAAGCATATCAAAGAGAAATCTGAGAACATCAATTGATGGGTTTTTATGGAGTACTGTCCTGATTAGTATACATCAATCATCCCTCTTTTCTTCTTTCACATTCCTCCTGGAAATCCCCCCACTCCATGAAGACCGACTTTGGTAATGACCACATCTCACTCTGTTTACCTCTGCTGCCTCCTACACAGTAAGCATTTTGGAGCAGCAATTTTGTTTTATGCTTAGCTTGTTTTTCCCTGTTATAAAGTATTGTATAACTCTATAAGATTATTAAAAAAATACTAATAGGGGAAAAGCTGGAGCTAGCCTGGGGAGACCGTTCCTTTTCCTGTAGGATGGACACAGCAATGCCTGCTGATGACCAGAGTTTTTGCTAAGTAAGAGCCTGCTCCTCCTATTGAAGTCAATGGGAGCAGGAGTGTGCCTCAGGCCTGCACTCCAGAATAATTTATGACAAAAAGACATGTGCCAATATTTCTGGCCAGCTCATTGGGTAGACATACACACATCTTAATGAATTTACCCTAATGACCAGCTTAATTTTATATCTTGCTGACCTTGAAGTATGCTAATTTCTCTACAGCAAATCAAAAGAGAAAGAAACTGTATTTGATCATGCCATTTTAGTAACTTTACTGAGCAGCTATGGATATATAAAGTGTTAGTGATTGCTTGAAGAACTCTTGAGATTGTAGGAGAAGATTCTCATCTGAGTTACACTGATTTAATCAAATAAAATTCCATCAACTTCCTTGGAGTTGTTATAGATTCAGATGGTGCAACTGAGATCAAGATCTGGCTCTGAGAGTCCTTCAGGATCAAGCATGGTTATCATCATGGTTAACCAGTTTCATCACTAGTAATATTAGTTCATGAAGCAACTTTTGCTTTCTTTAGGAAAGATTATAAAGCTTTGCAACAAACAATTATTATGTCATCATTTCAGACACTGGCAATGCAGCATTTAACACTGAAGTTTGGGTTCTAAAGTTTTTTCTGGAGTTTATGATATGGCCCTAGTCACTTCCAACAGGCTGAAAGGCGGATAATACTCCTAGATCACAGAATCTGAAAGGAGGAGCAGGTAGGGAAAGCGGTGCCTCCCCAAACAGCCTGGCCCTGCCCACTATCAGATTCCCTCCCAGTTCCCACCTCCGACTGCCCCTCTCAGAATCCCTGACCCATCCAATTCTCCTTGCCACTGGACCACCCCCTCCAGAGACCCTCCTCTACCCAACCCCTATCACTGCCCCACCCCAGACAGACCCCCGGGACTCCCATACCCCATCCAACCCTGCCTGCTCCCAGACTGCCCCCCCAGGACTCCCCGCCCAATCGTTATGCAACCCCCCGGCTCCAACCCTGTTACCACACCACTCAGCAGCTGTCCACCCCCCACCCCAGCACTGCTTGCATGGCATACTGAGGCTCTGGGGGAGGGGAGGGCAGGAGAAGGCAGGAGCATGGCTGCCGGCGGCCTCCCTGGCCGAGAGCTCAGATAAGCCAGGCAGGACGAGCCCGGGGCCTGGATGCGGCCCGGGGACCATAGTTTGCCCATCCCTGTACTAGATGATTTAGCTCATCCCCCTTCTAATGTAGGATTGTTCCTTATATTACACGCTCTACTGCTTTGGTTAGTTCAGTGACAGATGTCTCAAATCATAAATTCTTGACTGGTAAATTATGGTACAGTATATTAAAAACTTATTTTGATGCACTTTCAGCTTAACTATAGCTACTTTTTTTTAAAATGAGTTAACATTTCAAAATAGGCTACTAGGCACTGACAGTAGTAGGTAGTTTATAAATATATTTTCATTCAGTCCCATATAGTTCAACTGAAATATCAGATCATTTACATGAAACAAACTTGTTGTGTATAATCCTTAGAGTTTGAGCCTGCCCTCCAATATGTGGTTTGCAATTGTGGGCTTGGAAAATCCAGTTGCTGTGCTAACGCACCATGGACAATAGGCTATTTGCCCCAAAATACACAATGATGCATGCTGTGTGGCCGCAAGCAGAAGCAAGACCTTACCAGCTAAATCTGGGACAGTAAACTTCACCAATTCCATTGAAATTGCCTGCCTCACACACTACCATTGAGTGTAATGATATGGCATTACACTCTCTGCTGAAGAATTGGAACATATTTTGTGGATACTGTATCTAATCCACTAGATATCCAAGGTAAGATAAAAGTGAGAAAATTCAGAGCCAAGGCCGTTTCTGCAACCTTGCCTCACTTCATAATGCTTAGTTACTGAACAATGGCTGACATGGAGGTGCTGAAAAATTCAGGCCCCCTGTAAATAGTATTAAAAGCTATAAAACAGATATTTGTTGCAAATTTTCTTGTTTGGCTTTCTACATGAACTTGTTCCCCTCACCCCCCTAAAAACTCTACTATATTTTGTTAACTGGTCGCACAGCTAGTTTGGTATTGAAAAACTTGTTAGTCTGTTCACTTCCCTCCTAAAGTCTGAAAAAAGTTGACTTGGAAAGAGCTACCAAATTTCCTTTTACTTTACTGGGAATTGTGACACTAAATCCTACGCAGCTTTAAAAAAAAACAACAGGAATTTATTTAAGATACACACATGGTTCAAAGAGCCACTGAAATGAACAGGCAGCTGCTTCAAAAAGTTGTTTTAAGATCTGTACTTTGTATATTTTATACAACACATATAAAACAACGGTGCTGCTAAAAATGCTCCATCACTCGGGTCATTTGAAAGAAGACCAAACAAAGCAATACATAGTATACTGTCAAGAACAACACTGCAGTGGCAGGGAGATGATTTAGGTGACCTAATAGGTTATACTACTATCTTATAGTTTCCTAAAAAATTAAATATGAAGTAGTTTAGTACAGAGACTATTTAAGTTGCAGCATTGTTCCCTCTCTCCCCTCCCCTTTTAGACAGGTATGTTGCTAACATGATAGATAAAACACACTGCTTCAGTACTTAATTTTACTAAAAAGTGACTATTTAATACCAATTATTAAAATAGTAATTAATTTAACGGGGGGGGGGGGGGACTGTCCATCTGTTATTAGAAAGAAGAGAAATGCAACCTAATCAGGAGATAATTCCCAAAAGCTAAATTATTGTCTATGTACTGAATCAATGGGTGTATGTCCCAGCTAGAGAATGGAGTTCAAACATTACTTTATAGGATAAAAACCTATGCAAGTTAAATAAAATGCAAGGCACCACTCTGATCAGCCCAGTGCTTTGAGTGCAGCATGATCTGCACTGAAGGGACACCTTATCAAGAGTTTCTAGCGTCTAGTATTGGCTTTTAGGCTAACTATGGCTTTGTATGGAGTGCAGAGGAAAGCTACATTTTTCTGAACCTTGACAAAAATGTTTCATTTCTATTATTTTGATCTGCACCTATTTTAAAAGTCTCCAAGTTCCCACACTGGCCTCTCAGCAAGGCGGGGTGGGGTGGATTTAGGTCCAGCGGGACCACTCCCAAAGCCCTTTTCAACCCTGCAGAACTGCATCCGAAGGGCATTTCGAAAAGATCCCGCGGTTCCTGGGGATGGGCAGAGCGAGTGCGCGGCCTGCGCCGGGGACTAGGGCTGCTCTCTCCCCACGCCCCTGCCTGCCCTAGTGGCCCGGAGCCGGCAGCTGATGGCAGCTGACTTCGGGAAAGTTGCAATGAAGGCGCAGGGGGCGAGGGTCGCCCATGGGATGCCCCCGGGGAGGGGAGAGCGGGGGAGGGGTACCCGGGCACCTGGGGGGAGGGAACTGTACCCCTGGGGGGCGCTGAGGGGCCGGCACACTGAGGGGGGCAGGGCCAGGCACCTCTTCCTGAACCACGGGGGAGGGGTTGGCGGGCGCGGGCAGGGGGCCCCGGAGGGCGGCGATGCATGGCGAGCCCCCCCCGGGAGAGCCCCTCAGGCCCGAGTGCCGCGGTGCCCAGGGGGGTCCCCGGGCTGGGGGACCCGCCCCCGCGGCGTCCCGCCCCCCTCTCACCTCCGGTGCCGTCCGAGTTCTCGTTGAGGCTGCCCGAGGAGTCGTGATGGGAGCCCACACACCCGCCCATGGGGCCCGCCCGGCCCGGAGACCCGCCGCTCCCCGCCCGAGCTCCGCCACCGGCCGGGCAGGCGCGATGGCTCCGAAGCCGCCGCCGCCTCCTGCTCCCTGGCCGCCCCGCCCCGCAGCGCTGCGCCTGGGCCCGCCTCCTCCTCCAGCCCCGGCGCTGCGCCGGGCCCGCCTCGCCACGCACCCCGCCTCGGGGCGGGTCTCCCCGGCCGCTCGCTCGCCTGCCCAGCCCATAGACTGGGGGCAACGCCCCCCCGCCCCGCCTGGATAGGGAGCCGGGGAGGGGGGCAGCCTGGGGTTCCCATCACCCCATCTCCGTTTCCACCACTGGCAGAAGCCTTCGGCCAGCCCGGGCTAAAGCCCCAGTACAGACCCACATCCCTGACCAGGGATAACCCCCTGCCTGTACCTGGGTCAGGAACCATGGGGGAGTCTGAGGTAACTCCCCCTTCATGATACTGATGGGGAGCCCTTCTCGGTGGGGAGCCTGGGGTAATCCTCCTCCCTCTCACTCATCTCTTTCCCCCATCCCGAAACTCAGAGAGGCAGGCATCAGGCAGTGTAATCTCCCTGTCTCAGCCCAGTCCACACACTCTCCCCCCACCCCCATCTCAACTCAAAGTGGAGACGTTACTCTTCATAATGAATTTGATTGATTATTTTAATCATTGTGACTCTGTTATTTATCCCACACGTAAGGGACCAGGCTCTGGACAGCCAGAAAATGATGAGGCCTGTACAATATAAGTGCCTGATCCTACAAATGCTCAGGGATTGGCATATCCGTACACATGGGAGTGGTCCCATTAGTTTCAAGGGGACTACTCACCTGAATAAAGTTATTCACGTGCATGAGGGTGTATGGGCGTAGGCTCTAAATCAGACATAACACACCAGAGGGTAGCAATAATCCAGTCTCAGCAATATTGTGAACTTGGATTAGAGCTTGCAAAGTATTCAAGATAAGAAACACTAGAAGAGGGCAAAGGATTATTATGATGACTTTCAGATTGAGGGTCCAATTTCCAATAAATTGTGCAAAACTCTGCACAATTGCATCTTATACTGTATACAGGTACAGCGATGGTGTCTGAGTGCACAAAGTATATTGCTTGCCAGACAGGGATCAGGCCAGCCAGGCACATATAAATTAGTTACACATTTTTGCTTGTACAGTTGTACTCCTGACTTTTTTTAAAAAAATCAGGCCCTCTGTTATTGTGTAATTTATTTTAGCAAATGAAATATTGCACTAAATACATGTTAGTAAAGTACTGCACACAACTGTAATACTTATGAGTGTATACATTGCCCCCAATATTTTCATTTTGTCATACTGATATACTCAATAAACCCTGAAAATATTAAAATAATTTTGAAGGTACATAAGTGTTATAATCTGCATTTTACCAATGAAAAACTGCAGCCCAGAAACATTAAATGTCTTGATGAAGCTCACACACTGAGTCTATTCTCCTCTATGATCTAGTCAATAAACGATCTTATATCATTCTTATCATTGTAGTATCTGACCACTTTCCAGTAGTGCATTAATCAAAGTGACTAACATCTGTCACACATGGTTTGTTCTCTCAGCCCTCTCACCAAGGAGAAAACTGGGCATGCTGTAGTGTTTTGATACATTTACATACATGCTGGTCTGTGTTTACAATACAGAAGAGAGATTGAAGAAATGCGCCTTGCAAGGTGGCAAGGTTTGTGATGGTCCTTAGTTCCTGTGGGAATTCATTCCACAGTCTCAGGTTGGACTTTGAGAAAACTACGTCTCCTATAGACCCAAGCTTTACCCTTATGGCAGAACGTTCCACTGTGCACGAGAAGCAGAGCTGTCAATTGTGGTCTTCAACCCGGAACTTTAGGTGGTCGTTTAGATGTCCTGGGCCCAGGCCATTGTGCACTTTGAAGAAAAAGACCAGGATCTTCAACTTGAATCAATAGTCTATGGGAAGCCAATGTGGAGAACAGAGGACAGATTTGATGTGCTCACAGTGGCCCCTGTTGCTGAGGATACATGCTGCAGTATTCTGCATTAGTTGGAACTTCTTAAGGGTTGATACCTTCACACGCAGGTGTATTGCCCTGCTGAAGTGCAGACAGGTAGTGACAAAGGGCCAGGTCATTGTCCACCAGGATGGGAAGGAATTTCCTAGCTAACCAGAGTAATGGTAAAAAGCATTACTTGTGGTTGAGGACTCTTAAAGTATATACTGAATTGACCAATTGTCAACAGCCAGCAGTAGAATGGAGAACTGAACCTCCTGACTGCCTTGCTCTAACCATTAATCACAGCTTCTTCCTTATATAGTTTGGTGTTTTAGATAATAAAATACATTAAGTTTATTAAAGTGCCTCATGAAAAAATTCTTTACCCTTTTGTATAAGGATATATGCTCAACTGGTAGAAGTAGATTGTTATGTTTTACACCAATTTATACCAGCTAAGCCTAGCCTAAGATATTTTGTATTTGCTATTGGGAATGAATACAGATGAGTCTACAAACAAAAGTGCTGTTTTAAAGGAAACATGTAATGGTGTCTTTTAACTGAATAAATATTAGGAATTCAGAATCAGAACATTGTGAACAATATTCCAGAATAGAATAATATATTTGTTTGTATTGAGATCACAAGAAAAGAACACCAGTCTGTTTTCTACATTATATCTCTGTTAATTATGCCACACTTGTATGGTGGATTTTGATTTGTCTATTTGCAATAGTCTTATCAAGACAGTAGCATGAGTGCCTAGACTCTAATAGAGATTTTTTTCTTTTCTATGTAAAGTTTTTTTGCTTTTTCCTGTTGTTTTCCTGGTTTGTTTTTCTTTAATTTTGGGGTAGTGTCATAATAATTTAGATTCACACAAGATGAGATTGTTCACTAATAACTTCTATTTATTAAATCCTCAATCCAAGTTAAGAAATTATCAGTCTGAATTAAAAACTCAATGTCACTGCCGCCGCCACCACCACAGTTAGTCAATACCTGACTTCAATGCTGTGGAAAAAAAGGTGTTTTTTTGGTGTTTCATGTCTAAAAGCATCATTTCAGTTTCAACCTCACAGTAGGCTTTGAAAGTTATGGTTCACATGTGCTATCAGATGCACTGTAGCTCTTCAGAACAACTCAGCAGTAATTCAGAACATTTCAAGAGGAAACAGTGCAAAAAATTAAAAATGGTTAAAAGACCGAGAATTAAAATCCCTACAAGTTTGTGCAGAGAAGAAGTTGGCTGTTCTTCTGATAAAAAGGCAACAGAAAATGAAACAATGTCATTTATTTTACCTGCTGAAAAACACATTGCAGAGATACTTTTCATAATTAAAAAAATCATAGCTGTTTATGGGACTGCAATTTGCTACAATCAAAGGGGGAAAATCTATTGACAGATGCATTTTTCTAGTTTTATTTGGATTTGCAATTTTTTAAAGGAAATTGAGTAACTTTTAAGAAAATGCATGTATAAATAATTAAGATCCCAAATAACTGTTACGATATAGGCAAAGGGTCCATTGCTACAAGATGCTGACTACTTGCAATTCCTATTTGATTTCATAGAGGTGAAGGTGCTCTCACCTCTCATAGAGGTGAAGGTGCTCTCACCTCTCACATTGCACATTGCATCTCACTCAGAAAGCATGAAGCCCAGGACTGATAAGTAAACATGAGGAAAGAGCTCTCTCTGAAGATGCCAGTTGAATATGAAAGTAAAGAGCACATTAGTTACGGGGGATGGCAGAGTACTTGAGTGGTTAGAAGAATTAACTACAAAACAAAGGAGATATTGATTGATCCCAGTTGTCTAGGTATCTTGTTAGGTCTTATTTGGAAATTTCTGTTTAGTTGGTGTTTGCCCAGAACATAGCGATAATCAGAGCAAATCTTTTCAGGAAAGGCTTAGACGAGTTAACATATTTTGTTCAGAATTGCAGAACTACTGATGAGAGAAATAATTACAATCTACAAATTTCTGAGATTGGTGGTGTGACTACCCCTAGAGTTTGGAAATTTAACTCTACAGACTAAGCATGAGACTGAAATAAGACATTCAGGTTACATACCATAAAGAGCTTTCCACTCAGTGATCACTAAGTGGTCTAGTCTATCTAATGAAGTTTTAAAACAGAACATATTAATGCATTTAATAGGAGGCTACTTAAATAGCGAGAGAGGGAGAAGGGCTTCAGCTTCCAAGTTGCAACTTCAAACAGCTGCCTGTAGAGCTATTTTTAGAGCATCAGTGCAAGCCCTGCTAGTTTGAGTCTGTTGCCCTAGGTTGGGATGCTCATTCCCACTTGCTCCAAAATGTTGACCCATTGTGGGCCAAAGTCAAATTTATAGCAGGATCACACTGGCCCAATATTTCTGGATATACTTGTAATTCAGGGAATAGGCCCCAGAAGACAGACCAATGGTTGTTTCTAAATGCAATTTTTATTTTGCAGGCTATACTATATGCTATTCTGAAACATTTTATGAAGGGTCTTGACTAAGCTTTGGTATGGGCACTAAAGAATTCCCGTGTTCTAATCATGGCTCTGCCATAGATCCCCTCTGAGGCATTGGGCAAATCCTTTTAACTTCTCTATTTTTCTATGTCTGTAGGTAAGATAGTATGTCTATACATACATTTCAGAGGTAGGATTAGGATTAACTCTTATTCTTCATTACTTGTTAACTGCTGATTGCATGTTGGTGGTAAAATATTTTTGATCTTCAAATAGTACTTGTATAACACAACAGTGTAATGAAGTGGCATCAGAATTGTTCAGTTATGAGTCATAAACTCTATAGTGCCAACAGCCAAGAGCAATTTTCCTTTGGTACTAGGGGGCTGTGGTTTTGTGGCAGGAGAATCCGAGGGGTAGCCTCACTACCCAAATGTTTGTGAAGCATAGAGGCACCCATAAAGCCCCTAGCAGGCCCAGATTTGTGTGTTACAGGATTACATTTTTATTAAGATATTTTGTATGACAAACTTGCCATTCTTGCTTGTCCAACCTGGGCTTTGCTGATTGCTTGCAGTCAGTGGTAATGCTTTTGCCATTATGTTGAAGATACAGCATTCTAAATCCCTATTCTTCAATGATTCATCTTTGCGTGGGAACCAATATGAGATGCTGATGAATTGCATGAGTCCTCAAACTTCTGGCTGAGGCATCAGAATTTTTGTATTTATTTAGTGGCTGTTCAGTGACACTCACGACCAGAGTATCTGAGCCATACAGGACCCACACAGGATAGAGAATTATCTCCCTTTTGTAGAGAGAAACAGACAGTGATTCGGTGATTTGTCCAAGGTCAGAGTCTGTGGCAGAGCCAAGATTAGAAGCCAGATCTCCTGCAGACCAGCTCATCCTATGAGGCCATCCTTCTCCCCAGAGAGTTTCAGGAAATCTGGTGTTGTACAGTTATCAGATTTACCTCTATACTGTTCTCTTCCCTCACCCCATTGAGGCGGTAGCCCCATTTCGAAATGGGACATGAGGAAGGTTCCCCACCTCTGCATGATAAACAGCACATCCATTTAGATGCAACTTCTAGAATTCTAGGCCCCCTTACAAAATGTCTACCTGCTAGAGTTAGCCTGTCTCTGGATCAACTATACTTGTCGCAGGTCTGCTGTGCCGGCTGTCTGCACAGAGCTGGGGTAGCACACATACAAAGAACACATAAAAAAACCACACACACAGCCAAACATCTCCAATGGAAAAACCCCAAAGGAAAGCTAATGTTACAACCCTCCAGAAGCCTGGAGACTGCAAAGTTTTCAAAATCATTGTGTCAGGGTGGGCTGAATTTGCTCCATCCTCATGGAACTTGCAAGGGGAATAATTCTCCTAATCTCCAGAGGCCCTCACAATGCTTGAAGAAACCCAGCAGATGTTAGGACTTCCACAGCTGGCTGAGGCATGTCCCATAGAGACCTAATGCCTCCATACTATTCTCTGGTCCTCCCATTTCTGCTAACGTGTCTCCCTGAGTAGTCATGACCCCATGCATTCCAGTGGGCCCATTACTGCATTCAGAAAGGACCTATCCCTGGTAGATAAGATACTGGTAAGGTCAACTTGTTTTATGTGAGGAAATCCCTATGAAGTTGGAAGAGGATAATGCCACAAAGAGCAGCTTTCCCCTATCTACAGCTTCTCTTCCTGCTCACAGAGCCCCACGTGTTTGGAGATAGGATCACCAGACGTCCTGTGTTTAAAGGCACAGTCCCATATTTAAGCTTTCCTGCAGGTATCCTGACTTTTTCTTAAAAATGGGCAAACTGTCCTGTATTTTCTATCTCCCCCCTCATTGGTACTGGTGGATGGGCACAAAAATTAGGGCTGCGGGGGGGGGGGGGGAGGGGAGAGGGTAATGCAGCACCTCTGGGTTCCCAGCTGCTGACTTCATGCACCCAAGGTCTCAGCTGCCAGCCTCACATGCCCAGAGTCCTGGCCTCAGCTTTGGGACGGGGGGAGGTGGTCAGGAGCAAGGGGCTGGCTTTCTTCTGCCCACCCACCGGACCCTTATGTGCCCCCCCTCGCTGTCCCCTCCCTGCTTTGCCCCTTTGCCCCCCTCCCCCAACCCTGCTGCTTCTTCATATCTCTCTGATGGGGCATGTCCCACTCCCAGCATTTGCGGAGAACCAGCCTCTGGTCTGAGCGCTCAGCTCACTAACAGTTTGGCCGGCAGGCTCCTTCCTTCCCCCACTGAAAGCCCAAGACCCTCTGGCTTGAGGCGCTGGCCAGGAGTAGCCAATCCCTGCATGTGCCAAAGCCCCACACAACGCTGGAACGGGGAAGCCTCTCCGACCCCAAGCTAAGCTCTGGAGTTGGTGGGAAGCAATTTCCAGCCTGTTCATGCCCCAAACCTGCAGGCTGCACATCAGCACTGAGGGCAGGGGCAGAGCACCTGACCCCCCACCATCCTGGGTGTCATAGGCACCAACTTCCCCTGGCGCCGATGGGTACTCGCACGCCCCACCCCAACTCCACCCCTTTACCGTCCCCATTCCCCACCCCATTCCAACCTCTTCCCCAAAGTCCCCACCCCACCTCCGCCCCCTCCCTGCCCTATTGGACCCCTTCCCCAAATCCCCACCCTGGCCCCACCGCCTCCTCCCCTGAGTGTTCCTCTCTTCCCCCCTTCCGCCCATCCATGCAAAACAGCTGTTTTGCGCAGCAAGCACTGGGGGAGGGGGGGGGGTGAAGCAGGACCCAGCGGCACGCTCAGGCGAAGAGGCGGAGCAGAGGTGAGTGGAGGTGAGCTGGGGTGAGGGGCGGGGTGGGAAGCTGACGGTGGATGCTCTGCACTCACCAATTTTACTCCATGGGTGCTCCAGTGCCTATGCTGGGTCCTGCCCCCAGGGAGTGTGGGGCTGCTCCCTTCCCTAGGCACTCTCCCCCGCTGAGCCACCCCTCTGTCCAGGTTCACTGAAGCCCCTGCAATCAGGTTCCTCAGGCCTGCTGCACAATGCATCCTTAGGGCTTAATCACTTCTTGTCCCTACTGAAGTTGGGATTGTTCCTGCTTTGAGCAGGGGGTTGGACTAGATGATCTCCTGAGGTCCCTTCCAACCCTGATATTGTATGAGTCTATGATTCTAAGCCAGAGGTGGCTAAGTTATGTTGGTGGCCAGCAACAGCTTGGAGGTGTTAGTTGCTTTTCAACACTGCGTTGGCAGGAAGGGACAAGCTGCTTCCAGCCACACAGGGCCAGATCGTCCCTCCCCCGTAGCTGGAAGCAGCTCCCATCCCTTCCCTCCTGCAAAGTGCTGAAAGACTGCTGCTGGCCACATTCTGGGGTGAACCCTGACAGAAATCTGGGGAGGGAGGCATGTGACCCTGCATCTTGCCTCAAAAAGACATGGCACCACGTACCAGCAGAGGCAGGTCCATCCCGGGGGCCCAGCCAGGCATGGAGGGTTGTCATAACCATACAACTAAGGTTAGCCTAGAAATCCTTCCTTACCTGTAAGGGGTTAAGAAGCTCAGCTAACCTGGTTGGCATCTGTCCAAAAAAAAAACAACAAACCAATAGGGACAAAAGATACTTTCAAATCTGGAGGGGAGGAGAGGCTTTGCTTTGTGTTTGTGTGAGTGTTTGTTCTTGGGACTGAGGGGGACCAACCAGCAATGCATTTCCTCCAAACAATTCTGAACCAGTCTCTCATATTACAAAAATTGTAAGTACCAGCCAGGCAAGGCATGTTAGTTATCTTTTGTTTTCAACTTGTGAATTTTCCCTGCGCTAGAGAGAGGTTTATCCCTGTTTTGTTTTCCTGTAAATTTCAAACTAAAGCTAGAGGGGGTTCCTCTGTATTTTGCATCTTTTGTTACTCTGCAAAGTTATCTACCATCCTTATTTTACAGAGGTGATTCTTTACCTTTTCTTTAAATAAAATCCTTCTTTTGAGAATCAGACTGATTTTTTCCATTATTTTAAAGATCCAGGGGTTTGGATCTGGCTCCCCTGTAACAATTGGTGAGGATATTAGTCTCAAGCCTTCCCAGGAAACAGGTGTAGGGCTTGGGGGGATATTTTTGTGTAAATAGGAACTCCAAGTGGTCCTTTCCCTGATTCTTTGTCTAAATCATTTGGTGGTGGCAGCGATACTGTTCAAGGACAAGGAATTTGTGCCTTGGAGAAGTTTTAACCTAAGCTGGTACATATAAGTGTAGAGGGTCTTTCATGTGGGTCCCCACATCTGTACCCTAGAGTTCAGAGTGTGGAGGGAAGGGAGGGAAGGGAGGGAACCCACCCGGGAACCCATCCCATATCTTGCCTCAGAAAGACGTGGTGCCATGTACCAGCAGAGGTGGGTCCATCCCATGGGCCCAGCCATGCATGGAGGGTGCATAGAGCTGGGCAGGGAGGGTCAGGCAGGTTGGTCACCCCCATCTCCCGTGTGAGAGAGGTATACAGGGCTGCATGTGTGTCACCTCTCCCCGTGTGTGTGTGTGGGGGGGGCTACAGGTGTGTTTGTCACCCCTCCCCATGTGACCCCTAAAGCCTTAAAGATAAGAAGGTAAATAAAAAGAATCCAACTATGCAGTATTTCTTGTTAACAGGGGCTCAGTCAACTTGATATTAATCTGAATGTTTGTCCTGCATAGTTCTGATTGATTGCCATTGAACTCGCTTGAATACGAGTATTTTAGCAGGTGTCCTCTATTTAGCATAGGAAAATATGGTCACACTATTTGGAGACCGGGAGAAAGACTAAAGTTTGAAAGCTGGGCTATATTTGCAGGTTTTCTCCTCTCCCTTCATAACAGCAAAAGTTATGTTCTAACTCTTACAAACTTCATGCCGAGGGACTGTGCAGTATGTGTCATTATTATAACACCGTAGAGAAGAGTTTATTTGCTCCGGGGATTGCTGAAAATAGGTGTTTAATGTATAATGACAGGGACTGTGATAGATCTTTTCAATAGGAATCTAGATGCCGTGAGGCAGATTCTATTGTAGGATCCCACAGAATTCCCCCAAATTCCCTTGTGAAGGCATCTCCACTTTTCAGAAGTCTTCAATATACTGGAGGCAATTGTAGATAGATACTCTGCTGACAAACAACCTTCTTGAATCTCAGAGGGAAACTCCAGATCTTTCTAATTCAGAAGACACACGGGTTTCCTAGTTGCTTGTCTCAGGGCCTTTATTTTGAACAAGGGCTCTGAAAAATCTCTTGCCTTTTTCACTGAAGTTTGAAAGTAGGGGAAATCATCAGCCTACAATTTAAGCAGCTATTTCACTGTTAATTCTTCTAAAAAAAAAGTTGTAAAACAACATATTTGTCAAACATTTATTTTTATGTGGGCAGAGAATTGCAATCAGTTTGAACATCCAGTATGGCCAAACATTTATATATGCATATACACAATTTCATTATTGGTTCAATTTCTTGTCCACAGTGGAAGTTGAGAACTTGCAAACTCACTTGATGGATTATTTGGTTCCAGAAGTGCTATGAATGTACCATAAAGCAGTAGCTGTCAGCTGGTGGGTGTTTCTATGATAGACCAAGTGGTAAGGTAACTGACATGGTGGACTATCATGAAGCAAAACAAAAGATGACAGTTTTTCTGGGTCTTCAGCTTTTAAAAGCACTTCTCTTTAACACATTCTTACTTCTGCAAGCTGTTCTGAAATCTTTTTTTTTTAAAAACCACAATCACTCCCAGTGCCTGTCACCTTCAGTTCCTAGAATGAAATACTGTATATAATGAGGTCTGCTTTGTCACCACAGTGGAAGCTTTTCTATTAGCCACAGTGTACTATTTTTGATTCAGCCTCAGTTCTTAAAGAGCCAGAAATGAAACTCAGCTTCCCTCTTGTGGTGAGCTTGCTGCAATGCACAAGAAAAGGTTTCACAAATACAGTACCGGACTGTTAGAATAAACTACACATACACAAAATGTTACTGTAAAAAAGATCAGGGTGTCATTGGTGGTCTTTTAAATGTAAAATACTAGGTAAACATGAGTATCACTGTATATAGTAACACTGCAGCTGCAGAAATCGAGTTCCCTATTCAAAGTTCAATCACACTATTTAACAATGCAAAATTTCAACCAGCAATACAAGTCTTGTCTCTCTATGGACTGAAGAGATATGCGTGTACCTGCACTTCCAACTGCATTTTAATTTACTTGTCCTTTTGCAGGTGGATATTATGTATCAGTGTGTTAAATAATGAAGTGGCTTAGTGGCATTGGGACAAAGCAAGTAACCCTGAGATCTACTTGTAAAACACGGTGATGCAATAGGAGTTGATTATAGGTTGCTGGATATACTACAGGGCAAGCACAGAATGACCGACTGTGTAATGATGGATTTCAATGGTCTTCCAACAATTACTTATATTGCAGTTGTGCTTAGAGACCTTCATTAGGATCAGGGCGAGAGTTACGAAAATAAGATCACACGGTTACATATGTGGCTAATGCACAAGCTGATTGTTCCCAGAGGTACCAAAATCAGTTCTCCCTGAATGACATGCAACCAAAACATTGTTCATTGGCTGATTTCATGTTGGCATCACAACACTTGAGTGTCTTGAGAAGAGAGGACAGAGATGAAGGAGAGGATTGTGGCCCTACATATATCAGATTGTGAAATCTACCGACAAGATGGCAGATGAAATTCAATGCTGGTAAGTGCCAAGTAATGCAAATTGGAAAGGAATATGTGAACTTCTATGCCTTACTGTGTTCTATATTTACAGTATCAGCTAAAGAAAAGGACCTGGATGTCATTATAGACAGCTCAATGAAGGGTTCTATTCACTGATCAGCTGTGGTCAAAAAAGGAAACAAGGTGTTCGGAGCCATAAGGAATGGGATGGAGAACAATGCAGAAAATAGGATAATGCACTATATAAATCAATGGTATGGCCTTATTAGGAATACTGTGTGCAGTGACTCAAAAAGGAACATTGAATTATAGGAGGGGGTTCAGATGAACAATAAGAATGACTAATCTCTCCTATGAAGAGAGGGCGAAAAGACTGGCATTGTTTACTTTAGAAAGATGACAGATAAGAGGAGACACGATAAAAGCATGTAAAATCATGAATGGGAGAGAGTGTTCAAGAGAGTTTGTTCTCCCTGATTCACAATGCAAGAACATGGGGACAATCAATGAAAGGTGACAAATTCAAAATTGATTAAAGGGAATGTTTTCACTTAATGCGTAACTGGACTGTGGAATTTATAGCCACGGGGAATCACTAAAAGCAAGAACTTGCAAAATTCAAATAGGAAATGGGCTTTTATATGGATAACAAGAATAGCTGGAGTTATAATAGTAAATACAAAAAGTTTTAGAAGAAATGAAAAACCTCACACTTCTGGGGCATAAGACAAACTTTCTAACTTTTGGGGGTTAGGGACACTACTGAACTAGATATACCACTCGTCTGATGAAGTACAGCAAATCACATATTCCTCATGTGAGTACTATAGGACTAATGTCTCTCGTCTGTAGATGGCAGCACACTTCTGAAAATACAGCTTCCCTGAGAGTAGAATTTTGTGTTAAATGAGAAGTGTTTGGCTGTGTGGGGTGAACTCCAGAAGTATATGCAAGATTATCTCCCAGTTTTGCTATAGAGCTGCCTCTTTACGTCACCTGGTACAGAAACAGCACAGATGGGTTTCAGGACAAATTCCTGCTCTTTAGTCTTTTTCTAGGAACTAAATTCCAGTCTGGAAGTCTGAGCTGAAAGTGCTTTTAAAATAAAATCGGACGTATAAGAACCCAAACCTCTGAATAGCTCTGAAGATAGAAGAACTATTTTGCTGATGATTTAGGCTTGGTCTGAAGTCATTGAAGTCAATGGAAAGACTCACCAGACCTTGGTGTGCTGTTTTGCTGTGTCATGTTTTGTGAGAGGGACTCAGATCCCATCATTTATGTGGCTGTATTTTTGCCTTAAGTCTCAACCTGCAAATTTACACATGCGCAACACTGAAACCAATGGTACTACAGTACTTACACCTAGAGAGATACTTGTATGTAAACATTCACAGGAGCAGGGCCTAAATATTTAATTGTGCAATATGGACTGTCACATTTTGTTACAGTGTCAAACATGAAAGCACTGATTATCACTGGCAGGGAGTGAAGGATCCAAGCTGGGAGCTTCCAACTCATTTATGTCATTCATTAATTATTAGCTCTCAGCCCTCTAGGAACATATTTATGAGATCTGGGGGCAAGATCAGATCAGATCATGCTCTTGGCTTTTTTAATAGCTCAGCTTTTGATTATATTGCCATCCAACAGGAGAGACCTTATGTTGTTGAAATTATTATTTGAGTAACTACAAAATGTACCATATAAAACCAAATTATATTGCAGCACAGCAAAAAAAGGGGATTTTATGAGATTTATAAAAAAGCACTTATCACCTGGCAACAGATCACTGACTCTTCAGCAAAACCCACTTTGCTTTCAGATTTGTTTATATGAAGTGCTCAAAAGCGATAGACTAACTTTTGCTTTGTAACCAAACCACCCCCCAAGCAATTACACAGATCTCACTAAATACCCACTAGAGTGCGCCAGATTACATCCATAGCTAATTGTGACATAAAACCTAATTGAAATGCAACTACAGATCATGATAATATGAACAAACGGGTTTGGATAAGAGAAAAATCAATTAGAATTTCCACCCAACACCTTTTGGGTTAACTTATTTCCCCTTGGTCTGCAGTCAGAGCAGGAGATGTGCTCTTTGGAAAAGCTGGCCCTTAGTGCACTATTAGCACAGTGGGTTGTATGTAATTATCTCTTGCTTTCCCCAGTAATCTCAACAGTGCTAGATATCTTTAGGGGTACAGACCTAGCTCTCTGGCCCTGTCTTCAGTTGAATTCAAACCACTGACATGATTTTAATACAGGCTTTATCTACTCTGAGCTCTTCTTTAAAATTTCCCATTTGCGGTAGTAGCAGTGGAAGCTCTTGCATAGCCAAGGCACCAGTAGCTGCTTGTGGTTCTGCCATCTTGTTACTTAGACCTGCTCTGAGCAGGACTTGATGACACGGGGGTTAAAAATGCTGGTGTCCCCCTGCACCAATAGCAGTGCAACAGAGGAAAATTTAAAGAAAAGGTTCAGTACAGATATAGGCTAGTAGGTGACTATCTAGTCTCACTCCTTTAATAAACAGTTTAAGTTCAGTTTAATGCTGTCCATAGGCTTGCTAAACTGTTGAAACAAGTTTGGAAAATGCACAATATGTCCTACATGAGGGAGGGCCTAAAGTCAAGGCACAGTGATTTGATAGGAAGATACAGAAACAATACATGTTATTGATCTTATTCCTGGAACATGAAGATTCACACCACACTGACAAGCTTCCAGAGTCCTAACCCATCATGCACTGGGCTCGGTGTAAAAACTGGGATGGATTATCTGGGGAAGGTCTTCGTTCCAAATTCCTGACCAGGAAATTTCAAAAGTTTTATTAAATCAACAGAAGTCGATATGGGGCTTGGGAGTGTGGGGGTAGATGGAGAAAGTAGAAAGAAAATTATTATGAATTAATTGGAAAGGAAACCACTAGTGAGCTGTGAAAATTATTACTGCAGGAATGCAGATGTTTGTCTATTCATTCATCTGCTTTTCTAGCTACATGGGGAAAGGTGGAGACAACAAATACAATGCAATCTAAATAAATACAATTATAAACCTGGCAGGGGCCTGTTCTAAGTCATTTACAACCCTAAAAGATCTGTGAGGTCTTGGCTCAGTTACACTGGAGGGTGAATAACCTTGCAGCGAGAATCCTGTCAACACGCATGTGGAGAACATTGCAAGGGGTGGCAGAGGCTCGCTCTTATTTAAGAAAAAGCCTCTTGAAATAGTTTTAAAATAGCCTGCCAAGTACTTGTGTGTAATATTGCTGGTTAAACAAACAGGCCTCCTCATGTGAGTGCAGAAGGCTTTGCATTATTAAGATTAAATGGTCACATGGGTCTCCCCTTCATGTTCGTCCAAAAGCAGAAAACAAAAGCTGTGGCTTGACTTTATTTATTCCCCACATTCACTAATGCAGAGCAGTGAATAGTCTTTGGGGGATTTTTACTGCCTTGAACAAACAGCATGAAATCCGCCCTATTCTCTAAAGAGATGGGTGAGCTGGAACAGAAAGTTTAGGCCCGTGGATACCAGAGGATGACATTCAGGTTCTTTAAGATTTTGCCCTGGGCTGGTATATGTTTGTCATTTGATATTTGTCTAGTGCTAACCTGTTCAGGCAGCTGAGTGATTCAATTGATCAAAGTTAACACAGGACTTTGTTAACTCTGCTATTCCAGACTAACACGGCTACCACCCTGATTCTTGACATCAATTGATCAAGTCATTGATCATTCACTTGGGGAGGCCCGAGTTTAAATTCCTACTTTGTTCCAATGAAATGGAGTTTGGTGTCTCCTCCTAGCCACATGTGCATTTGTTCACATCATGCTGTGTAGTTGAGCAATCCTAAAAGCCTCCTTTTAGATATCTAAGGGGCTCAGCAGTTTGGGTGTTATGTGAAAGGATAAATAATCCCTATTCACTTTTTCTACACTATTCATGATTTTACAGACCTCGATCATATTCCTCTCCTCCCCCCCCTCCCCCATCAGTCATCTCTTTTCTAATCTGAACAGTCCCTGGATTTTAAACATCACCTCATATCAAAGCTCTTCCATACCCTTAATAGTTTTTGTTGCCCTTCTTTCCATCATTTCCACTACTAACATATCTTTTCTGAGATGGGAAGACCATAATTGTACAAAGTATTCAAGGTGTGGGCATACAATGGATTTATAAGTGGCATTTTGATATTTTCTGTCTTATTCTTTATCTTTTTCCTAATGGGTACTAATATTCTGTTAGCTTTTTTGACTGCTGCTGTCCACGGAGCAGATATTTTCCCAAGAATTATACACAGTGACCCCAAGATCTCTTTCTTGAGTAGTAACAGATCATTTAGATCCAATATTTTTATATGCAAAGTTGGGATTAGGTTTGCCAATGTGCCCTGCAATTATCAGCATTGAGTTTCATCTGCCATTTTGTTGCCCAAACACCCAGTTTTGTGAGCTCCCTTTGTCACTTTTCACAGTTAGCTTTGGATTTAACTATCTAAAATAATTTTATATCACCTGCAAACTCTGTCACCACACTATTTACCCACTTTTCTAGATCATCTATGAATGTGTTGAACAGAACTGGTTTCAATACAGATCCCTGGGGAATACTACTATTCACCTCTCTCCACTGTGAAAACTGACCATTTATTCCTCCCCATTGTTTACTGTCTTTTAACCATGAGAGAACCTTCCCTCTTGTCCTATGACTGCTTTCAAATTTTTAGTGTGAGACCTTATCAAAGGCTTTCTGAAAGTCCACGTATACTATATGCACTGGATCACCCTTGTCCACATGTTGTTGACTTCCCCTTGTTGACTTCCTCAAAGAATTCTCCCTCAAAAGTCTTTCCCCAAGCAGTTTACAATCTCAGACATGGCAGGGGATGTACAGCAGAAAGGAGAGAGTGCAGGGAGGAGGAAGAGTAGATTAAAAGTTGCAGGAACATAATTGCATAGAGATTTCCCTCAAGCCTTGTCCACAGCTGCTAATTACAAATCGTTTCTAGGTGGCATGCAGAGGCAGCTGCTCTAGTGCCCAGGGTTACATATGCACATTCTAGCAAGGAGCTTGTGATGGGATGTGGCGCCCAGACAGGCCCTGAATGGGTTAAAGTGGGCCCGAGAAGCTAATTATGTTACCTGCCCCTGGAGGGAGAACCAGGCTTAACTGATCATAAAGCCCAGCTAGGCATGAACAAGAGCAGGCTGGTTAGTATAAAGAGAGGAAGTTTGTAGCTGACAGTGGGCTGCAGGGAGAGAGTCCGCAATCACTCTCTGGGGGATAGAGGAGGTAGGAAGCAGTCCATGGAGGCAGCAAGGAATCTGAGGGAGTAGACCTTGGGCTTCTCTACCAGCCACCGAGCAAGTTGAGGTGAATCCCCTTGAGATAAGGATCATGGACCCTGGACACAGATGGAAGACCTCTGGTTAGGTCACTGGACTATAGCTTAGTTTGACTCTCTGTTAGCCTGAAGGGGAGGGGCTAAAGCATGACCAGGCCAAAGGGCCAAGTTGTAGTAAGAGAAAATATAACAATGAAGGAACAACCGCTGGCAGGGAGCACCATAGAGGGACTGAACTTCTATCCTACACCTGACCATGAGGAGGTCCTCCTGAGGTGAGTGAGCCCTGTCACAGGGCTCCAGAACAGCAGAATAGCCTGGAACAGACACAAAAGATCACCGCGGCACTTTCAAAAGTATCATTAAGGAATTAGCACATTTCTATATAGGGGATTCCAAAGCACCACATGGAGCACTTAGAATTTTAGGTGGACTACTCTAACTTGACTGACAGAGCTATCACTGGGCCAAAGTGCATCACATCAGACTTATAGGCTGCTTCCCCATGTATTTGGATCAGTACCTTTCCTCTTGGAAGCCTGTAGCATTGCCACTCAGTCTGTCTGTACCTTCCCATTATAGTGAATCCATGGTTGCAGGGAACCTAAACAGGCACACGGGGCGCTGAAGACAAGATTTAGGATTCTGTGCTCACAGGACTCTATTTTTGGAGCTAAAGAAAATTCCACATTAGCTGTGTTAACTTAGTGTTTATATCTTCTGCAGGCTGCAGCCATTAGAGGGAGACATAACTGCATGCAGTGGAGCAGCTCTGGCAGTACATTCAGTAGAGGGGAGGGGCTAGTCAAGCATATTGAGCCAGAACAGTACAACATGGGAAAACACATGATGAGAAAAAGGCAAAAGAAGTTAGTGGACGGGGCCAATTTAGATAAGGCTTTAGGTTCAATGACTGGAAACTTCGTGGATTATGCTACCTCAGCTGCGCTCATTAAAAGTCAGCCTTTCCTTATTTGCTTAACAAATAGATTCCAGCAGCTCTTGCCGCACATCTGCTGTATAAGCACAGGCTAATTTCTATTCAGCATCAGCACAGCCCTGCGCGTGCTCCATGAATGGCAGAGATTAGCAAATAAGCGTTAAGTGTAGAGCTGGTGTCTTACAGGAAGTGTCTCTTCTGAGGATATGGGAAACTCAGGGCTGTTGACATGGGAACGGTAGCTCACCGTACGGCCTGTTCCTTCTCTCTAACGGGAAGGGAGATTTAATTATTCAGATTGGGAACAGACTTTGGATAAAAGAGTCCTTCAGAATGGCTTTATACTGAAGCCAGGCTGCTTCTGTCAAGAATCTGGATGGGAAGCCAAACTAATCCTATTTGTTTGGTGGGTCTTCCTCTCCATGCTTAAACTCCTCCTCTGACATATCGGAATTGGAGGCTACAACATGTGATTTCATCAGTATACACCATCGCTGAAATTCTGGACTGCACTGTAAGGATTCCATACATATCCCCTCTAACCATCACCTGCAGAGGGCAGCCTATAGTCATGCCAGGGGGATTCTAACCTTGCCAGCTAAGGAGCTTTTATGGGCTCTGTATATCACAGAAGGAAAGCGAATCCTTCCCAGTATTGGGATTACAGCACTGCTATAAAAGGTCTCAAAACACACCAGGGCCTGGAGTTTAAACACCTCAGTACTGGGAGCTAGAGTCTTAACTTGTAGTGTCTCAGGTGCACATGCAGTTACCAAAACTGTTCATGCAGTTATTGCAATCAAGCATGCAAATAGTACAAAGCCACCCAAATCCGCATTTGTTTATGAAAAGAGTAATTTGTCTTGAGAAATTATTTAAAACATTTGAATATTCACAAATCATCTCTCCATTCTTATTTTAAGCCATCTATCATAACAAGACAACTTACATGATTTTAATAAAACCCAAATAAACTTTGAAATCAATATTTAATTAGCCCTGGGCCCTACAGGTCTTTGGCTGATGGTGCATTCTGCTGGGCTTTGACATCTCCATTTATCTGGAATATCAGGTCTTGTTAGCCCTGCAATGGTGTGGGTTTTAAAAGCGAGATAGCATTGAGAGCTCATTGTATATCCAACAATCCTACTCATTTATCCCATGGCTGGAAGGAACTATTATTTGGTCTCAGATGAAGCCATCTTAATGATTTATTATATCGCTACATCTAAATGCTTCTTTTCCCACTTTATTTTAGCTTTTCCAAGTGGCATCTGCATGATTTAAAACAAATTACCAAAAATATGGGGCTGCATTGCAAGTGCTAAAATTGATTGAGTCACACTGTCAGGAAGGAAAACAATTGATAAAACCCAATGAGATGTGCAGTAATCTATTAAATGAAACCCTCTTTGCAATAAATGTTATCTCTCTAAGTGATTACTTTCCCCCTTTTATGGGGGTTGCAGATTAACTGTACAAATCAATAAATTCTTTATCCTTTAACCTCTCGGATTATTTATTCACTAGTTGCTTAGCCCTGTGTCTGTGCTACCCAGGAAAAACAATTCTTTCTTCATTACCTACTGGCAGAGTAGCCTTGGAGTGCTGGAGGAGGACACCTTCTACTTTATTTTTTCCCTGGGCCTATAGCAGGGAGGGATTATGCTGGTCAGGATTCCATCAATTGCTTCTTCCATTCAATCAGACACATCTGCCCCACCCCCATGTGTCCCTGCCCCCTTTGTTCACATGTGTCCCTCCACCCTCCTGCCCACTCCCACTCCCCCAACCCCATGTGGTCCTGCACCCCCCACCTCTGTCCCCATGTGTCTCCACTTAGCTAACCCCTGTTCCTATATGGCTCTGCACCCCCCACCCCCATGTGCCCCTGCACCTCCCTCTCCCCCTTGTGTTGGTGCATCTCCACTCCTATTCAGACCCAATATATCCTTCCCCATTAGTCCTTATGAGCCCCTGTCTGACACACACACCCCCGGCAGCCCTACATTGTCAGTCTTCCCATAGCCCCTATCTCCTAACCTGGCCCAACAGAGGCTGTGAAGAAGGCAGGCTCTTTCTCTTCCACAGCTGTCTGTGAGCTGCTGCTCTGTTCGATCACCACAGTGCCCCCTGGTGATCAAAAGGTGGAACTGCTCCTTTCCAGCAGATTTTTTTGGTGCAAAAAAATTAAAATATGCATGACTCATTAATTATGCATGCACATAGTGGAATGGACTTTCCCCAGGCGTAGTCAATGAAGGATTCATCAGCCATCTTTATGCAAATAGTTCTTTTGCATCAACAACACTAGGTGGCATAGCAAAATACACACAACTGTTTTGACTATGATAGGGTTCAAAAAGAGCTAGACAAATTCATGGAGGATAGGTCCATCAATGGCTATTAGCCAGGATGGATAGGGATGGTGTCCCTAGCCTCTGTTTGCCAGAAGCTGGGAATAGCAACAGGGGATGGATCACTTGATGATTACCTGTTCTGTGCATTCCCTGTGGGGCACCTGGCATTGGCCACTGTCAGAAGACAGGATACTGGGCTAGATGGATCTTTAGTCTGATCCAGTATGGCCGTTCTTATGTTCCATTCTTTCAGATCAAACTTATTTTTGTGGCTTCCTCCCCCAGACTGGAGGCCAAGTTCAGGTGGAATATTATTTCATTTGTTGGGTCTTTGTAGCGTTAGAGTTTCTGGGGTGGCTCCTTATTTCCTTGAAACAGATAACCTCAGAAATAATGGGTTTGGAATGGATTAGGAAATACACACACCCACAAAAGGAACAATTCATACAAAAGCAAGGGTTGAATTCAGACTCCCAGGCACTATTTTTATATCCAAAGGGTGTTTCCAAGCTCCCATTGGTTTCCTAGGTTCAGTCAAGAAGGAACAGTCCTTGAAAAAAAGGCTATGCTAATCAGAAGAGGCTTTTTCCTGTTTACCAGCTAGGAATCATTCTATTTGAAAGGGGTGAGATAGCTGCCTTGTCCATCTTACTGGTGGGTGAGAAAGTCTCAGATAGGGGGCTCCAAGCCCCTTTGTCTTGTTTACTGGTGAGGGCAGCAGCAGTGGGAAAACAGATGAAGAAAAAGAACATAAAACTAGGAAAAGCTGAAGCAATGTGGCTGGTTTGGCTGAGGAAGGATAGTTAAATCCATGCAAATTCTTATATTGGTTTTGTTACCACAGCATTTAGGGGCCTCGTCTTCTCTAGCAACTTCACTCTTGTTATGGCTCCATTGCTTTGGTTTGCTAACCCTACTGTCTGTGGATGCGAGTGCACCCCTCAAGCATATGGCCCTGGAGGAATCACTCGAAGGCAGCCCTCCAGTGAACTTCCCCGGAGCATTGCTCACTAGAGCTATTGTGGATATAGTTTAAAACAACTATCAATGGCCTCTAGTCCTCCAGGGTTTTCTCACAATCCACTACTGGGTGGTCTCTACCTATTCCTGTTCCCTGGTCTGATTCTGAAGTCACCTACCACTACATATTTATCTGGTCATCACCCTGATGCACTAGAGAAGGAGCAGAAAGCAAGGAAAAGCTAAAATAGCATGGTTGGTTTGGTGGGATGGGAAAGTTAAGTCTATGTAGGTGCTTGTTACAGAGTCACTGTCTCCAGAGTGCCCCCTCCTGGCTAGGGGTGGCTCTTCAACAGCACTGCCTCAGTCTCCCTCTGGGGTTCTGGGAAATAATCCACAAAGGGTTTCCAGTGACTAATAACTCCACTGGTTGGGGTTGGTTTAAATAACAAAGTTCAGAACATTTCTTAAAGTCCTAAAGTACCACAACCACAACCGCATACTCAAACCTGGCATTTTCTGCCAGTCCTGGAGCTCTTCCTAAGTCTCAGCTTGCTCTTCATCAAGCAGTCCTTTACAGGACCTTTCTAGCTAGAAACCTGCTCTGCTCTTTAAGCAGCTACTCCTAGGCCTTCCTACCTGTGGTCCGTCCTTCACCCCAAGAGAAGATCCAAAACGCTTCCTGGTTTGTCTTCTCCCTGGCTCAGAGAGGCTGGCAGCTAAACACCCTCTGCTGCTATCCTGGCCCTGCCCTGGGATCTCACCGTGTCCTGGAGAAGCCTTGCTGTTCTCAGCAGCCTTCTCCAGGCCTTTGCTGAAGTATCTCTCTCCCTCTGTCCAGGCCTGTCCCTTATTAATTCCCAAGGCCTGATTGAATCACATGACCCATCTTAACTTTTCCCTCCTGGGGAGACGAGTTAACAGTGTAACAGGTGGTGCTAAGGCCTCTTTTTCATTGAAGGGCCTGCCACCCTGTGACAGTATCTGTATGGGCCTGTACTGAGGTATATTCAATATTTGCCACCCAGCCATGTCTTATTTGGAAGGTAAGCTCCTTGGAGCAGGGTATGTCTATTCCTGTGCTTGCAAAGTGCCTAGCACAATGGGCACTCTGTTCTCAGTTGACCCCTAGATACCACCGGAGTCTGTTTGACATCACAGCTGGAAAGAGGCTTTTATGCGCCATATTGAAAGATAAATGAGTTCCTGGGACTGCTGCCCAGAAACAGCACTTCCTTCTCAGAATGGGCAACGACGTCCCTGGGATGATTTTAATCCCTGCAGCAGCTGCACAGTTTCTGTCCCTCACTCCTGGGTGCCCCGCCCTTCACAGAACACGCCCGCCACTAACTGGTGCAATTGAAATTCAATGGCATTCGCTTCTTGTCTGGAGGGCATTTTGCAGCTGTCCTTGAGGCGGGAGTTACTGAATGCTCGGGGTCAGTAGGAGAGTGAGGTACGGCACCAACCCCCACGGCTCTCAGACAAAATGAAGGGTCAGCTGCTGCCCCTGCACCTCACAGATGATCTGCACAGCTTCCAGTGCTTGGGCAGGGCTACTTATGACCATGGTATCTCTTGCCAAACATCCCATTCCTTGTCCGGAGCAAACACCAATATCAGTCTCTACATTCCAAAAGAGGCCCTTGGATGGCTGGGACCATGGCACATCTAGTGGAGAGACCCTGTGAACGTGGCTGCACTCAAATATATTTTAAAGGTGTCACAATACTTGGACATATCTAGGGCATGGCCAAGTAGGTAACCTCACCCAAGGTGATTCTAGCACAGTATGGGTGAAAATATTGCCCTGAAACATAGGTGCTGGGTTTGCATGTCTAAGGGATCATTAGTTATTGCATGGCCCTTGCTCTGTGATGCTGGGCTGTTCACTTCCAACAAATGAAACTCCCAGGAAATAGATATATTTGGGAACATTTAGCAATAAATTTGTGGCCACCCAGCGCTTTGTAGCCGTCACTGCTGCTGCACAAAATGAACACTGGGCAGTTCCTGGTGATGGTAGGGATAGAACTGAGACTTGTCTGCTCCAGAACTGATGGCACCTATCATCTGAGGTGCAAGGAAACCTCTGCTAGCTATGTGAGACCTTATGTAGGGGGGAAGGGATAGCTCAGTGGTTTGAGCATTGGCCTGCAAAACCCAGTGTTGTGAGCTCAATCCTTGAGGGGGCCATTTAGGACTCTGGGGCAAAAAATCCATCGGGGACAGTACTTGGTCCTGCTTGTGTAGGCAGGGAGCTGGACTCAAGAACCTTTTAAGGTACCGTACTTCCAGTTCTACAAGATAGGCATATCTCCATATTTATGACCCACATCTGAGCAATTCTAATTCTACCCTGCAAAGGACAGCACTAAGCTTGCACAGTGGCCAATTTCTTACATTGAGACTTTTAAAAGATATACTTTGAATTAAAGAAAACGAGGAATACTTGTAGCACCTTGGAGACTAACCAGTTTATTTCAGCATAAGCGTTCGTGGGCTATAGCCCACAAAGTAGATCATGATTCAGAAGCAGCTGAGAAAAGCCCACAGCTAACTGTGATGCATGTGTATAACAAAGCGGAGAGGGGGTGGAGGGCCAGGGAATAGGGGAGAATGCACCAAGTAATAAATATGCAAAAGAGTGAGAAATAATATTGACCTCTGTATATCAGTCCTAACAGAAATAGAAGCAGCACATCCCTGTGTGATCCTCTAACACTTCCTTATTGAAATAACAACTTATTCTTGGAGAGAGTTCCAGGGTCAGTTTATAACTCACAGTCCAAGTAAATATGAAGCTGCCAAATGAGAATGTTTACAAACTTTATAGCTTCCCCCATATGAAGTATAAGGAAGCAGGGAGAAGCCGTTCTTGTCCTGCTGCTAGGGAATGCTATAGGCTCTCATTTTTAACTCTTTGGGATGTAGTTCGGCCGGATTGGCATGGCAAGGAGCAGTTACTAGCTGTGTGGCCTTAAAGGAAGCTTAGAGAGGATCATCTTCAGAACCCCTCACCACCACTCCTGGATAGCCTGCAAGGGTCCAATGTTCCCTCTAACTTTTGATAGGCTGTGTGCGTAAAAAATTGCTTCTGTGCAAATTTTTGTTCTTCAGTGCAAATTTTTGTGCGCACAGTGTTTTGCCGTGTGCTCAGGGTTTAGGATCTATGTGCACACACACATGTGCACAGCTTGGAGGGAACAGTGGCCTCTACAAAGCAGTGGTTCCCAAACTTTTGATTCAGGTGACCCATCAATTGCATTTTGTCCTTTTTGAGACCAACCATTAAAGGTATGCACCCTCTGAGCCGGCACTGCAATCCTACCCCACCCATCCACCCCCAGTACTGAGGGGAGGCTGAGGGCAGCTGTTAGAAAGGGAGTCTAAGCTGCTCTTACCCTGCATCTGGGGATAACAGGGGTGGCTGGATCAGATTTGAGCGTGTGGGTGTTGCAACCTGGCACACATGGTCATGGCGCCAATCAGGTTAGGCCCAGCCACACTTCCATTGTGATGAGGGGCAGGCAGGCAAAACGTGTCTGGTACCACAACCCATCACGCCAGGTCACAATGCCCAGAATGGGGAACCAGGCCCAGCCCCAACAGCCACCGTTGTGAGTTGAGTGTGGGACTGGCTTGCACCCCAACCTCTCTCTCAGCCTCCTCTGTGCAGCAGGCTGGGAGAAGTGTATGTTTGCCTAGGCTGGGGCCCAGTGATGGGTTAATCCAGCGCTGGATGTGATGAACATTCCTGGGACCCACTGGTGTTGGAACCTTGGCAAACAAGGCTCCTTACCCTCCTTCTCTGAGACAGATTTTTTTACAGCTTCTCTGCATATATGCAAGCAATGGTGGGGGTGGGGGTGGAGGTGGTGTTTTGTGCGTGTACATTGGGGCGGGGCAATGTTTTTGGTGCAGCAACCAATAAATCACTTGATGTACGGCAAGAGCGGGATGTGCACACCTGGCAAGTGTTAAGACCAGTTATGTCACGCCTGGAATCGTGGAGTGAACTTGGTCCAGGCTAGCCTGGGGAACGAGGCCAAAGATGGGCATCAAACTTAGGACTTTCACGTGGTACTATGGAGCACGCCTCGGCTGGTGAGCAACAGACCAAATATGGGCATTGGGTCTAAGTCACTTTTGTTCTGGCATGATTGTTATTTATTCCTCTATTCATACAACACCAAACATGTGCACGGTGGTTTCAGAAGTCTATGATGAGAGGGTCCCTGTCCTGAAGAGCTTTACATTCCAAATTGCCAATGGAGAGGTCAAGGGTTAGGGAGTGGAATAACGACTGGGCCAGATTCAACATCCCAGTAAGGGCTCTTTGCATCACCAGAGTGATTTGAAAGGACCTTAGATGAGCCCAGAACCCACCTGTCCCGAGTTTGCACTAGGCCACATGGGAAGATCCTCACAGATCTGCCATGCACACAGCAGTATTTCTGGGGGCTGTGGCACCCCCTACATTTTGCCTCAGTGTCTCTTGATCTTGTTTTCCTGTTCTTTCAAGCCAGAAGACATCCGCTGTGCTGGCAGCGCCTGCCGGGCAGAGGGGAGAGGTAATGGAATGTCACTCCAGGCCTGTATGTTCTCCTCTGTCCCAGTCTACTTCAGATCAAAGGCAGCATGGTACTGATCTGAGTGTACTCAAGCGCTGCACTGTTCGTTGTGGATTCTTGCCCAGAGGAGTCTGAATGGGAGCCAACAAATCTGGCTCATTTATATCTCCTGAGACGGCTTGATTCCAGAGCCCAGGAAGGGAAATTTCACCCATTTAGACCCTCCCCTTCCTTCCTTGCATTGGATCTAATGTGTTTACCTTGGCCTAAAAGCTATGTTGATTATTGGTGAGGCTGAAAGGGAAAGAATCACTGAACTTCTAGGTACTTTTCCAAGCTGCCTGCCCTGGCTTCCAGTGACTGAAGTGACTGTAGTACAGGGCTAGTTGAACACCACTGGATATTCAGCTGTTTCTCTGTGCAACAGCAGCTCCACAGTGCCCTGGAGTTCAAGGAGCTCTGGGAACTCCCCCAGGGTTACAGTAAAGTAGCCCAGGAACCTGTATTCACACAGAGCAAAACGACAATCCATTCACAACAGCACTGCTCTCCTATGAGCTGTGTGTGTGTCTCTCTCTCTGTGTGGGTGCTTTGTAAATTGAGTGGAGCTATGGAGATCCTCATGGGGTTATCTCATAGCAACGACCTGGCATTGTATGGTGTGTGGAGTACATAGAGTCATACAGAATCACTGAGTTTAAGGCCAGAATGGACCACCAGATCTTCTAGTCTGACCTCCTGTAGATCACAGGCCACCAAGACACCTCTGCACCAAACCCAACAACCTGCATGAGACCAAAATGCTACAGCCCTCCTGAGACTGAACTATTCTGTGCCACAGGCAGAGAACAGGGAAGACTGAGATGCACCAATGCCGTAGGACCCTGCAATGGCAGAGGAATGACTGAGCTATAACCATAGAATCCTGTGAAGTGAACATCACTCATGCAGCAGAGGAAGGCAAAAAACCCTCCAGGTCACTGGCAGTCTGGCCTGGGGGGAAATTCCTTCCTGACCCTGCCTTCAGCATGTGAGCCAGAACCAGCCAGCCAAGCACCCGAGAGAGAGTCTGCTCGGTGCCACCTCAGAGCACATAAGGAAAATACCACCTGAGCCAGAACATGTGGTGTGAGGATGTCACCCCATTTAGATTCAGCATCACCACTGTGTACTGATGTACTGCTGCCCAGGCCGTAGCAACGCAACCTCACCCCTTCTTCACTCTGCCTTGTCTGCTTTGGGACTATAGACACTGGTAGAGCTGGGCCAGTGCAGCCCCTTAGGCTACGTCTACACTTGGAGCTGGGGGTGTGATTCCCACCTCCAACAAACATACTCACCAGGCTTGTGCTAGAAATAGTAGTGTAGCTGTGGTAGCATAGGAAGCACCAGTGGCATGGGCTAGCTGCCCCGAGGATGTCATGATTAGGTTTGGGTGGGTTTGTACTCAGGGCGGCCATCCCTAGCCTCTGCTCACCACTGCCCGTGCTACTGGAGCTACACGTCTAGTTTCATAATGCTGGCTCAACGAGACCCAGCGTGAGTATGTCTCTCACACCTCCAGCACCAAGGGTAGATGTAGCCTTTGCATAGAACTGATTTACACCAGGGTTCATACTGTGCAGTTCACCCTGGTTTCAAATCACCCTGGAATGCTATACATTTTACCCCATTGTATCAGTCCAAATGTAGCTGCACTGCCATTGAAGTCACGTCCACACTAAGGGGTTGGACCAGGGCAGGTACATAGGTTGTTAAAATTCCAGGGAAAGATTCTGTTCTCCACCCCAGCAGTGAACAGGGCATGTATGGACATCGCAAGGGGCCTGGGGATAATTTCCCGGGGACAGGAACAGAGTATCATAGAATCACAGAATCAAAGAATATGAGGTTGGACGGGACTTCAGGAGATCATCTAGTCCAACTCCCTACTCAAAGCAGGACCAATCCCCACTAAATCATCCCAGCCAGGGCTCTGTCAAGCCTGACTTTAAAAACCTCTAAGGAAGGAGATTCCATCACCTCCCTAGGTAACCCATTACAGTCCATAATCAGCCCTAAATCCCTCCTCACAAGCCCTGGTACAGGATGCAGGGGTATGCCAAGGGCAGGATAGGATGTCTCAGCATACACACTGCTTTGGAGATTCTGGACTATGGAATGGCCCATGGGAGACCCTGGATGGGTAGCTGTGTGATGCCAGGCCTGCTGTTTACACTGGGGACTTCACTAGCTCCTGTAGCAGTTCAGAGTCCAGAGCCTAGAGCCACCTTTGCTCTGCCTCTCTGGGTCGTGCCTTCTGTGCTTTACTTCCCATGTAGACAAAGCCTCAGAGGCAGGAAACTCTCCCTGCTACTTTCTCTCTTTTCTGCTCTTTCAGCCAGCTGATTTTCTGAGCAGTGAGTATGTGCTACTTTCACAGCCCTAGGGCTCCTCTATGTTGCACACAGTTAAGTGCAATGAATGCCGCCATTGACCCAACTGGAACACGCTGTCTGGATGCTTGGAGATAATGCTCCAGATTTTCCCCTCTGGAGATGTGAGTGCAAAACCTGGCTTGGATCACAAGACAAATGAGTTTGGTGGAGCTCTTCACAGTCCTGAGTGAGCCCATGCTCACATCACAGAGTTGGCTGTGAAAGGAAAATCTCCCTTTAAAATAGTCTCAGGAGTGAGAGAGCAGCGGGTGCTGCCAGTCAGGACGGAGGGAAATCAGCAGAGCTGCGGGGAACCCAGAACTGGGAATCCAGGGCTTGCTGCAGGTTGGTACTGAAGTGAACTAGCAGAGTTGTATGGGGGGGAGGGGAACAGGACTGGAATAAGAGGGAGGTGCCGGTGGGGCAGTAATGAGGTGCATTGGCAGAGCTGTGTGAGTCTCTTAGCCGCTTCAGTAATTAGGGGAGATTAGCTGACATTACAGTACACACCCCAGGGACCCAGAGAATGGTAATCAATGAGTAGCAGGAACTATTCCAAACAGCAGTTTTCTTGTCCTTTTCTAGTTAGACAGCAAGCAGGTTAGTGTCATTTGCCTTCCCCAGCTGGGGGCAATTCATGGTCTTAAATACCAAAAGGATAATTTCAGGCATTTTAAAATAATGCCCTGTGTTTTTCTTCAAACTAAGGAGAATATGAGGATCAATCAGGCCACTCTGTTCCTTTCTCAGTATCAGTGCGGGAGTTTCTGAAGAGCTCCCAAAATCATTGAAACAGCGACGAGGCAAATTGCTCTATCCGGGTGATTGTTCACAGCCTGGTTGGAGCATCCTGAGACAAACGGAACAATGGCCGAGAGGATAACTCGAGGCCCTCGCATGAGGGGGCCACATCATTTAGCCTCCTGCTTCCGCTCAGCGCAGCAGGGGCGATTTGACAGAAAACGTTTTGCTCTGACAAGCTGCGGCAGAGCAGTTTCCTCAAGTCCAAACTGCCAGGGGCTGAGGGAGGGGAGAGAAACTTTTTGTCCCAGGAGCCGCTTCTGTTTGTTTATAATCTTCTCCTAATGGAGGAAGGCTGGGCTTGGGAGTATGGAAACCCCAGAGTGATTGACTCTGTGACCTTGGCTTGTGACTGCCCCTCTCTGTGCCTGATTATCCTTCTCTGTAAAATGGGGATAATAACAGTCGTCACCTCCTCTACTCCAGGGCTCTGTTCATTCATGTCTGGATAGTGCTTCGAGGTCCTCGATGCTGTGTGGATCTGACTCAAAGCCCACTGAAGTCAACGGGAGGCTTCATTGCCTTCCAGCGGCGTGGATCAGGCCCTGCATGTGCCGAGTCTTATTCTATAAATGTAAATGTTATTAACAAAAAGCACCCCAGAGGAAAACCTGAGCTGGGGCAGAGTGGGGGAAGGGCTTTCTTTTCGTAGCAATGCTATGAAACAAGAGACTACGACTGGGTTTTCAAACACAGCAATTTCTGTTCAATTTTGCATCTGGATTAGCTCTCGTAGTGCTGGATATTACTGAGAGAGGGGGTAATGCAGCCAAGCACAATGCCCAGCTCCTGGAGAGATGCAGAAGGGTCCTTGACGTCCACCTGGACAGAGATTGTGAGCTGGGCCAAAGAGACCTCATTTTCATGTCTCTTCCAAAGCATGCCCCCACTGACAATACATAATGAGTCACACATCATCTTAACTCCTCTATACGGGACAGAGTAGCACAGGTGATGACCCTTCCTCTGGAGAAGGACAGCATTTGCTCTGGCCGGTGGAGAGGAAATCACTAGACAGATCATGAAGTCATTGAAATGTCAATGGTTTGAAGCAGGAGCTAGAAACCACCTGAAGACTGTCTGGCTCTGGCCCACCTTTCGCATGGGATCACTTGCATGTTTTGTGCCCTTTTGCTGAGCTTGCAATAGATACTTAAGGCAGTACTGGCCAAACCACGCCCAGTGATGGTTTGTGCAATGTCACCAGCCAGTGGTGTCAGGTGACCATGACTGTAGCATGATGAATTCCAAACTCAAGGGCATAATTAAAACCTATTGAAGTGGTGTGTGGGTGCGAGTGGGTGTGCCGGTGTGAGAAAGCTGGTCCCATGCCCATGTTTATCAGAGAATGGAAGCGGATGCTAATTTGCTAATTTTGTTCCTGGTTGTGGCAGAGAGCAGGAAATAGGATTTGAAGAGTACGTGAGCCCTTCTCTGCTCCTGGAGGACCCTATGGTACAGGAAATGGCACTTGTGTCTTCTTCAAACATTATATCCTTGGCCTGCCAGAGGAAAAATGCATTGCTTTGTCTTGTCTTTTCCTCCCCGGCAGCCAAGCAAAATCCCCAACACAGCCACAGAGATGGGAGGATCCTGTGAAAGAAACGACATTGTCATACCAGTCAATGTCCAACTACCAAGTGAAAAGGGGGAAGACAACAGGAAACCAGGCCAGATGCCTCATGTGCCATTATGCTGTGTGAGCCTGCTGGAAAGTGAGCAGCGTGATTACTGCCAATCGCATGGACAAAGCTCTGTGCTGGGGTAAGTTAGATAATGAGGATGCCAAGGTCATAAGACAAAACACATCCAAGCTAAGGAAAGAAAAGGGTGGGAAGGCTTGCCAAGCACAGCGAGGCTGATGGTAAATCAGATGAAAGCAAAGTGCTCATCGTTGCAGGAATGAAGAACCGCTTGAAGCTACTTCCTGATGCCAAAGGAGCCAACAACTCTCCACAAAGCAGACAGATGAATCAGTGCAACTCTGCCTTGGCCTCATGCACCCCAGTGAGACTGAGAGCTACTAATAGAAACTGCTGTGCATAAGCCAGCCCCAGGTTATGAGAAGTGTCAAAGGCTTTAGGAGATGGTCTTGTGCAGTGATTCTCAACCTGCAGCCCGTGGGCCACTTGTGGCCCAATCAGCACAGAGTTGCAGCCCATGTAATATCCCCAGGGCCATACGGGTAGTAGTGGATGCGGCCCACAATGGTAAATAGGTTGAGAACCACTGGTCTAGAGCCACAGTGGTGTTAAGGAGAGAAGAATTTGGTCTAGAGTATGTTGGTGGGCTCTCTCAAACTAGACACTTCCCCAGAAAGAAGAGGGATCCATTAAATGAGAGTGGCACTGTACTGCCCGTCCGAAGGATCAGTGTGGTGTCACTGTGCCTGGGCTCACTGCAGCACTGAGGGACTGTGGGCAGTGGTTTAGAATAAGAGATGGAGGCAGCCAGAAAGGCTTTATAAGAAGAAAGCTAATGCAGAAAAGGTAGCAGAAAGCTCCCCAACGTGGGGTTCAATGAGCTCGAGGACCCTGGGTGTGGAGTTCTCTCTTTCCAAAGGCATCTTCCCCACTTTGCTTTCCAAGTAACAAAGGAAGAACACTTCCCTAAGCAGGGAGGGTAAGGCTGAGCTGAGGTTGAGCTGAGGCTGAGCTGAAGTTGAGCTGAAGCTGAGCTAAGGTTAACTCCTTGATTACCAGGGACCAAACAGTTCTCTTGCGCACTCTGTGGACAAAGCGCAGGAGAGACATACTTTCGATGAACTGCTCAGTGGTACACTCAAGATGACCTAATCCTAGAGGTCTCATTCCTCAGGTGCTGTGAGGCTGTACTTTATTACCATGCAATAATAATAGACATCCTGGCATAAGCCCTCCGCCACCTATCCTCTGCCAAAGCCCCATGTCAGCTGTGCTCTCATGGGGCGCGGAAATTCCACCTGCTATTCCAGACAATGTGTTCTTTCACTGTGCAGCGAGAATGTCAAGTGGCCCCGTGTACAATGGGGTGTGTGTGGCTGTCACGCTGGCTGTCTTTGGGAGGAGATGGGCCGCTTTTGTGGAAACAAGCAGTGATCTGTAAGAATTAATACCTACGCAAACAGAGTGGAAACCATCAGGATGGAACGTGATACTGGGAATGCGTCATGAAGCAGGAGAAAGCAAATATACTTTCCAATTAAAGGACCAAGAGGAGGCAGTGAAGACAGTATGAGTGCGGGGTGGGCTGATTCTCATCTTTACACCTGTACATGGTGGGTGCAAGAAGCCACCAGATCAGAGTGGTAGACTTTAACACTCACTCTGCTAGGTGTAAATGCTGACACAAGGTGCAGGGCACTAGAGAAGCAGCCCCACTGTTCACACACAGGAGATTGTGCCCGTGGCCCACACCCGTGTGCTATCTTTAGTTTTTATTCTGAAACACCAGCCAGCCAGCAGAGGTAATAAACACAACGTGCTTATTTCCCTCTTCAAAAGGGAACTGTCAGAATCAAAGCAGCATGCAGCGGAAGGGACCTTTTATACACTGAAAATATCCTTTGTATTTTGAGGTTTATGCAAATCACATAATTCAAGACTGTCTATGGTAAGGGCTTTATAACAGCTAGTGTCAGAGATGATGATTTACTGTACTATGCAATCGTCTGCCCTAAGCTCTTCATGTAGCGTCTCAACACTCTTAAGAGGCCATTTTTCCTCAGTCTCTTGAGTGGTTGCTGTAACAGGTATGGCAATTTCCTGCAATATCCTGGACAACCCTTACTGAATTAAGTTAAACCTTATGGAATTAAATGTAAGTATTTTAGGAGTTTACTATTGTATTAAAATGCAATTGTTTATGTGTTATTGTGGGACTGTATGTAATGTCTCTGGGGAAGATGCGACTAATGTAAACCCTTGGAAGTATTATCCGCATAAAAGAACTATTTGAGACAATATGCCAGACAAAAATGGACTTTTAAAGTTAAGTGGGATTCCCAGGAAATCTATAGGGGGAGGGGCATGCAAATCTACTGCCCCTGGTTAAGCAGGAAGGTAGCCTTTTGGAGCTTCACTCTGAGAAGGGGACCTCTGTCTGCTGGTCACTTGTTACACAGTAACAAGGTCTGAGGCCCAACTCCTATAAAGGCGAGACTCTCAGATCCACGGGTGTTCCTGTTCTGAGCAAAAGGTGCTGTAAGCAGAGAAATATTCCTGGAGTAACTCTTATCAGAGCCCTTGTCGGAGCTGAGGTGATCTCTGATAATCTTATTAGCATGCGTGTAGGTATTTTTATTAACAAGCTTTCTCTTCAGTGACTATAAACAATGTAACTGCCCACACATGGCTTTTCCTAAGGAAACACATTTATTTTTAAGGTGAAAGTTTAAAAATATAGTCACTGTTTATAGTCACTGAAGAGAAAGCAAAGCAGGCCTGCTCGGGCAGTCTGACTTGCTGGGGAATTCACAGTGTAGGCTGGGAGTTGTGCAGTCTGGAAGGAGAGAGATATGGATCTCTATGAGTGATGACAGCTGAGGAGCTGGGCGTCTAGAGTGGGTGCCCATGCTGAACCACAGAGGGGGGAATAATAGTGCAGTTGCCCTGAACTGTAACAGGTGCTTAATACCCATTTCACTCCACACCTGCTCCTATCTGGATTTGCCACTTGTCTAAATACTTTGAATTGCCCTCTTTCCTTCTCTCGCTCTTTGGGTTTGGTTCTCCTCCTCCTCCTCACACCAGCTTTATACGGGGGTATAACCACTGACTTGAGGAGAGTTACTACTGAGATGCCCTTCTGTGAGAGCAGAATCAAGTCAAGGGTCTTTAACACAAGATTCACTCTCAGGGCCGGCTTGAAATTTTTTGCTGCCCCAAGCAAAAAAAAAAGGGGGTGGCCGGAATGTAGTTCTCCAAGATTGGTGAGAATGCTGCCCCTTAAAATGTGTCACCCCAAGATTGGTCAGAATGCTGCCCCTTAAAATGCGCCACCCCAAGCACATGCTTCCTCAGCTGGTGACTGGAGCCGGCCCTGTTCACTCTAATGGCATGAAGTGATCTTTTGCTGAAAGGCCGAGATTCGGGGGTGAAATCCTGGTGCCATTGAAGTCAGTGGTAGAAAGGGTCTCCCTCTGTAGGAAAAAGGAGGAGTCCTTAAGGCACCTGAAACCTCTGTAGGAAAGGCTATTGTATTCCTTTACTTTTACAACACAGATAAGGACAGCCTCCATGAGGAGTGAAGCACTTCTCATTTGGGTTTTGTCACAGGGGGACACTGGCTCTTTAAGGAGAGGGGCCAGTGCTCCTGCGCCTTATCAGCACACGCCAGTTTGGCCAATTAAGAAGGGACCTGGGCGCTAGGGGAGAAAAGACCTGGTGAGTCAAGGCTGCCTGAGAGGAGAATGAGTGGGAGATGACAGCTGGCAGGGAGCCTATGTGGTTCCCGGGAGACGGCTGAAGGGAGGAGAGCGGGAAGATGAGTTTGCTGGCTGGTGTCCCCAAGCCAGAGAGCCAAGGCCAGAGGGCTGAAGGCCAGGGAGCAGGAGTGGGACTCTAAACTGGAGAGCCAGAGCCAAGGGCTGGAGGGGGATGAAGGGAGGGCAGCCTCGGAGGAGCTTACCTGTTGACATCTCCCAGGCTGGAGAGCTGGACCCAGAGGAACAGTGAGGGCCGGGATGTTCCCCTGGCAAGGATGGTCCCAGCAGAGAGGCTGTGAGTGTTCCAAAGGGGAAGAGTGGGCTTGCATTCCAGAAGGAAAGGCTGGGGTAGCTGGCCAGGGCCAAAAGATGTGATATGTTGCATGGTGTGTGAGTGAGTGTGTGTGTGAATTGTTGTATCAAGCAGGCAAGGTACTAACAAACTTTAACAGACTTTATTTAACAACAGTGAAACCTCTTTACAGAGCTGCTGCTGCACCCCTCTGTAGCTCTAACTCAGGCTTGGCTCAACTCCTCCCCTCTTCCTGTTTCCTGTCCTACAGTCCCCCAGTCCTAAGAGTTACAAGCAGCATCTAAAACACCACATGAATATGTGTGTGTGTGTGTGTGTGTGTGTGTGTGAGGGAGAGAGAGAGAGAGAGAGAGAGAGAGAAATGAGTTTTATGTCGGGATTTTTGTTGGGAAGTATTTTGCACGAGGCTTTAATAAGGTCCAACGAGGGGTATTATTGAGAGAGCAGAGTTTGCATTAAGTTAGTGGGTTAGTGGAAAGGGGACACTGAGGCCAGGTACTGCTGAGTGACCCCAGGCCGTGGGAGAAATAGAGGAGGTCCTCAGGGTGCAGCTGCCTCTGTTATAGGCACCATGTGGGGTTTGTTTATAATTGTCTTGCTGGCTTTTTTCAGTAGTAGGGTTACAGAGGTGAAAGTAAGAGTATCCGAGAAGCATTAGGAGTTAAAAATAAGCATGGCGGGAAAAGTCTTCCCCTGTATTTCAGTCCTGAACACTTCTTCCCTACCCCATTCTGATGAGGCACCTCAACCTGGCCTGCAGCATCTCCTGGTGTTCCGGTCATGGGTTCCTCATCTTCAATGTGTCTTGATTCTGGCCAGCGGCCTCCTCTCCTATTCCAGTCCTGTCCTTCCCAGGCAAGGTGCCATGGCACCTCACTCCTGACCTGGAGCACCTGTTATTCAGTTCCAGGGTTTTCTCTGAGCAGCCATTGCCAATTGTGTCCAATAATTATGCACTGGTTTTATTAACTGCAAAAATTAGTCCCAATGTGACATTATGAAGCTAGTTCTCCACTTCACTGAACCTTTCAACCCTCTGTCCTACATCCTTCTCCTTTATCTGCAGCCAGCCATGAGTGCTCTTTAATCGTGTTGAAAGAACTGCCTTAAGTGAGTTTGGAAATGTAATTGTGTTCTTTAAATACTCCCCTTCCCCAGCAGTAGCTGTGCTTTATCAGTAGCTACTGATAAAACACTCACGAACTGTCAATAGCAGTCCTGGGTTCCCAGGATACTAATGCATCTGGGAGTGGGTGCCCATGTGAACAGACAAGACACTCACAAAGAGGGAGAGGAAAAAGTCAGCGATGTACAAAATAGTAACAAGTCAGAAAGTAAACACCAGACTGATGAGTCTTCTTCTCCAGTGTCACTGATGGACAAATCTCAAAAGTCTGGAGGTTCCGTTCAGAAAGTACCTAAGAGAGTATCCTCCCCTCTTTGATCTAGCTATCAGGATGCATAGAACAGGTTCTCCTGGAAGACTACGTGTATCCAGGTAGATTAGAAATGTGCCTGTGGTACTGTATTTCCTCTTTCAGGCCTGGATCACAGAACCATTGAAGTGGGAAGGCCTGATTCTCCATTGTCTTTATACCATGAATGCAAGTGGGTGTATAAACTACCATCAAATAGTGTCAAGTATCAGAGGGGTAGCCGTGTTAGTCTGGATCTGCAGAAGCGACAAAGAGTCCTGTGGCACCTTATAGACTAACAGACATATTGGAGCATAAGCTTTCGTGGGTGAATACCCACGTTGTCAGATGCCCCAATCTAATAGTAGTGTGTGACGCTCACTTTGCACTGGTGTCAATGACCATACGAGATGCAGGACAACATGGAGTGAGGCCCAGAGCTGGAAAGGGCCTGTTGGATAATCCAGCCCATGGAAAGAAGAGCCTGATGAATAGACAGGGGACTGTGATTCATACTCTGCCATTCTAGTGCCTGCCACACAAGGATCTCAAAGCCTGTCACTAAAATGAGTGAATGACGCCCCTCCCTGATGCAGTTAATATGAATATCCATGCAGCAAGGATGGAGAAAGTCAGGCTCAGAGGATCAAAGTGGCTTGCCCAATATCACATAGAAAGTCTGCAACAGAGCAGAAGATCATGCAGACGTCCTGCCTCCTAAATCCTATGCTTTAGCCACAAGACCATGTTTTCCAGGTCCATGAACCAGGTAGGACTCAAACTACAAATCACATGGTATGTGGGTTGGCTTAAGTACAGTGTCAGCACAATCCACCATAATGACACTGATTAAATTTACAAAGGTGGCACCCCCAAATACTTCTAGGTTTAGTACAACGGGTCATCAAAGTCTGAGGATGATTGTCTCATACTCTTATGCCAGGGGTCTCAAACTCAAATGACCATGAGGGCCGCATGAGGACTAGTGCACTGGCCCGAGGGCCGCACCACTGACACACACCCTGCCCTCGCTGCCCTGGCTCTGCCCCCACTCCACCCCTTCCATGAGGACTAGTGCACTGGCCCGAGGGCCGCACCACTGACACACACCCTGCCCTCGCTGCCCCGGCTCCGCCCCCACTCCACCCCTTCCAAGAGGTCCCACCCCTGCCCCACCTCCTCCTCTGAGCACGCAGCTCCCCATTCCCTCCTGGAAAGCGCTAGGCACCACCAACAGCTGTTTGGCAAACAAAGCAAGAGCAATCTAGGAAGTCCAGAGCTAGAAACACGTGCGGCCCAGCCAGGCAGCAGAGAAGCCTCCACTTCTGGCCCCTCCGTCCTGCAAACTGCTATGGGGGGACCGGGGGGGAGGGGAGGCGCCAGGAAGCTTGGCGGGCCGCAGGGAAGGGCTTTGCGGGCCGCTTGTGGCCCCCGGGCCGCATGTTTGAGACCCCTGTCTTATGCCTTTATGGAGGAGAAGCTGCTCTCTAAAGTTTGGAGGCTTTTAGCTTTTCATGCCTCTCAGTTTTTCATTTTACAGCAATTTAACCCAGAGCAGGGACATCAGCAGCCAGCATTTATTTTCTCTCTGGTTAAGGCTATTTTAAAACTTATTTAATGCCACTGCAGGGTGGGTTTTTTAAAAAATTCCCTTGGTTTCCTTTTTTGATGCTTCATTTCACAATCCTCCCAAGATGAAGGTCAAAGCCAAACAGACAGAACAGAACCTGTTTGCTTCAGAATCCAGCGCTCAGAAACCATAAGGAATAAAAGGGAAGTCCTGCAAATCATTATCATGCTTAAGAATCCAACACCGGCTGCACAGTGACTGACAACTTTCAGCTTGCATCACTCCTATTTATCAGGATAATTGAAATGTTCTTCAGGAAAGTTGCTTGGGTCTAGAAAGATTTTTATTTTCCAGCTGGCTATGATCACCCTGACTCACATCCACTGTGAAAACATTAATGGGATAAACTCTGCTTAGATTTAACCTGTTTTGTAAAAATAAGCTCTTATCAAATGTAAGCATTTGCATTAGCAGTGATCTTCGGTGAATACAATTGCAGTGTTTTCCACTTCAATGGAGCCATAATTCTGAGGATCCCAAAACAATTTACAAAAATTAATTAAAAGAGACTTGTATCCTCTCAGCTGCGGAGTAGGCAGGTGTAACTACCTGATTTTACAGATGGGGAAACTGAGGTATAGGCTTGTGAGGGCATACAAAATGGCATAGGTTGTGCATGTACTTTGGTAATTATGCATGCATATGGCCAGTTAGATGTGTAACTGTTCTTGCTGTTCACGGTTACTCAATCTGCATATAAAATTTATTCATATGCTTGTGTACCTATTTTTGCAAGCATAAAGGTGTGTGCCTACATTTGAAAAATCAAGTCCTAAATGATGTGACTGAGGCCACAAAATGTGATAGTGGCAGAGTCTGGAGTAGACCCTCGGAGTCCTAACACCTGCATCTGGGCATCCCTTTTCTAACCTGGATACAGAACCTTTGGCAAAGTTTCCCTGTATCGCTCCAGTCTTTGAATATGGATTATCCAGTCTAACATACATCTCTGTTCCTAGTCATTAATGAAAGAGCTGTGACTTATCCCTTTAAAACAGTTGGCTGATAAGAAGCACCCTTTCTTCCTCCCAAGGAGCACAGAGAAGGAGTCTATTAAAGAGGAGATGCGGTAAAGTCTCATCATTACAGGGACTGAGGTACAGAAGACCTGAGGGGAATTCATCTCTGTATCACACATCCCTCTTAGTCAATTCCTCTCCATGCAAGGGCATGACCCCATCTAACAGAGAGCCATCTCTGATAACTCTGTCCACAGATGCCCCGGTGCAGGGAGTATCTGGGGTGGATATATGGACCAGAGAAAGAAGGGGGCAGGAAGAGGCAAGGCTGCGGCAGACGTGTCCCAAAGACTCTCCTGTGCAGCAAGCAACATATGGGATATGGAGAGGTGGGAGGTGAAAATCCGGGCAGCCCTAGGCTACACTTTGGCCCCCAGCAGCATAGGGGAGGTGCAAGCACCTTGCCTCTGTTCCCACATCCTGCCTTGGTGCTGGTGTGGGGATGAATTCGAGCCCTGGCTGCTGTCCTGCCCCTTGCTAAGTGACCTTGGGCAAGTCACGTCCCCTCGTTGTGCTTCAATCTCCCCATCACTGAAATGGAAACAATCCTCTGTGAAGTGCAACACGTCCCTTTGATGAAAGGCACAACATGAGGGGCAGGTATCGTTATTCAGCTCCAGCTTTCTAAGAGCAGCTGGCTGCTTCCAAAGCCGCTAACTCAATAACTATGGCACCCTGTAAATCCTCCTCAGGCAATGAATCCCCTTTTACTCAAGAGGGTTATTTGGTTACTCCCTGTTAGTGTCAGTACCGGAGGCATTTTATTGCAGAAATTCGATGAATTACCAAGGACTGCTGTCACTACCCTCCTCACTACGTCAGAAACGCTAAGCTTCAGGTGGTACCAATCGCATTATGGGCCTAATCCCATTCACTTTACCCCAGATAACTGTGTGAGAAGGGGTCAGATTTCCTCAGCTGTCTTTGTGAGTATGCTAAACTGATTATCCCCTCCATTGTTCCAGACAGGAGAAGGGCTTGCATGCCCTAACCTCATCTGGAATTATCCATTTTGGTTAACAGGGCACGGGCAGCTCTGCCTTGTGAGATCTGCCTAATAGGATATTATTTATCAACTCAATATTCTTCCCTCTGTAGGCATTTCTCTCCCTGCATTTCCCTCTGCTATGCATTCTGCCCTCGCACCACATCACAAAGACTGAAAGCCCCTCCTGGAAAAACAGGACATGCAGGCCCTTTAGCAAGGGAACAGGACAGGAACCCTTCTTTCCCCATCTGCTTTGATCGCAGTATGATGTTTGGAGTCTCCTTGCAGCTCACACACTGTCTCCTTACACCCTGCTGGAGGGGATATTGTTGTTCTATCCTCCCGGTTTGATCATTTCAAGATTCCATTTTAAAAAGGCAATGAGCTCGCCAGGTGACCGGAGCACTATTGAAGTGTCACTTGCAAAACACATCTCCTTTCAGCTGGAACGCTTTCAATATCTGCCGTCTGCTGTATGTCAGACTCTGCTCCGTTTAACGAGGGGAAAGTGCTGTTATAAGAGCAGGAAATAGAAGGAGTCTTCTAGATGCTACAGAGATGGCATCTCTCACCCTGGACCAATGTGGCTGTTTTGGGTGGAGGGGGTTTCTCATCATTTTGAAAGTCTCCCCTGATTTTCACGGTCATGCACTATTTTCCTGTTCATATCTGAGAGCTTGCAAAGCAAGACAACGCATGTACCATAATGATATAGTAGCAAAGAAACACAAAGGCTGTTTTGGGCTGCCTGCATTGAGATATTACCACTATTCCTCATGCTGTCCAGGGTTAGGTCTATCAATGGCAGTGTGGTGGCTAGTGAAGAATGGTGAGCCTTCCACTGGCTATTATATCAAATGGTTTTATTATGGTTACAGCTCTGAGCTGGGACTCAGGGGATGTAGGTTCTATTCCTGGCTCTGCCGCATTCTCCCCATGTGACTTGGGTGAGTTGCTTAGGTCACGGGTGGCCCCTAGGGCTGGTCAAAAAAACTGATGGAAATTAAAAGAAAAAAATTTCTCCAGTTTGTCATTGAAATTGCAGATTTTCAAACAGTGTTGGGAGTTCAGGCTGAGGTTTTCTGCGACTGATTTTCACAAGCGCTGAGCCCCATGGCTCCCACTGACTTTAATGGAAGTTGTGGGTACTCCGCACTCGGAAAGTCAGGCCTGTCCTGTCTCAGGTTGAACTCTTGAGATTTGAGGCCAGAATCACTGGCCGCTATTGGAAATGTTGGCCCTAATTTCTCTACATTTCAAGTCCCCACCTATAGAATGGGTTAATGACATTTCTGTACTATACAGGGGCATGTGAGGATTAAGTCACTGATGACTGGGCAGGGTTCAGATAAGCCAGTGATGAGCAGAACCCCACCCTCTATTGGAGCGCCCTTCTCAAGGACAGATCAGCTTCAGGGTCCCCATTGACAGGTAAATTGAGCAGCGATTGTTTTGTGGGTGGTTCTCTCTCTGCTTTGGGCCCACATCATTACGCCCAATGAAGTGTTACAGGGTGCAAAGGCTGCTTTCATTAGGACCCTTAGCCCAGGGTGGGCACGCTGATAATCAACACCAAACCCAAGAAGTACTAGATGTACCTAGAATGCACAGCAGCAGCAAAGTTGCGGAGAAGCTGTGCTGTGATTTAAATGATCCCATTTCATCCAGGTGCATCTTACTATCTGGCAGTTTTCCTGCTGACACCATTTATGTTTTTGTCACCTAAAGTGATTGCAGAATAAGTCAGAACACGATGTTTGGCCAACTGTTACAGGATGTGAGTGGGAACACAATATACAGTAATATAAACACTTCAAGAGGTCATTATCGGTGCTTCAGGATGCCCCAGAAATATCTGCTCATGCTTGATAAACCGTATGGGAGGGGGCGTGCACAGGAAAATAAATGGGGGCGGGGGAGGGGAGTTGCTAACATTCCTTTTCTCAAGGGCACTGCCAGGAATCTGTGCTGCTTATTGTTTCACCGTGGCGTAGGAACCCCTCAGCTTTAAAACTAACAGTATCGCCATAGTTAATGCTGCCTGGCTAGATCAATTGTGAACCGAAGGGATGCTGCCATTAGATAACAAATAGACAAAGCCCAGGACATTGTTGTTGTTTCATTGTTGTCCTGTTTCTCCAGGAGGGGCTTTCCTGCTCCCATTGAAGTGAATGGAACACGTCCCGCTGGCTCCAAGGGGAACTGGATCCGTCCCAGAAAAGGGATAGGAGCTGTTGAACGAATAGGGTTGTCGCCTGTCCCAGTTTGTGCCTGTTAGGCTTAGAGATGGGCTCAGAATTCATTCAAAAACACAGCTCCGGCAAGCAACCGGGCCCCTACCATGGGCAAAATACACCTCCAGGTGTGCTGAGCACTCACAAAAGCCATTATAGTGTAAGGGAGCTGCAGTGATCAGCACATTAACCTCTCTTCTGTCTCCAGAGCACTCCCTCTGCAGCATGCTACAGCCCCTGCTGACTCAGACTCTCCTTGTCTTCTGTTCTTCCACCCCAGATGCACGAAAAGCTCTTTTCCCCAGATTGAGTTTCCATGGTTACCCAAGGGTGCTGATGCACACTGGATGCTCAGCTTATGTTGAGCCCAAGTGTGGCTATTAATGAGGTTCTTCAAGCTCAGACTGAACAGCGCCCCATACAGCCTATTGGGAACTTATTACCAGGAGTGAATTCTCTGTTATCTCATCAATACCTACGCCAGAGTTGGCAACCTTTCAGAAGTGGTGCACCGAGTCTTCATTTACTCACTCTAATTTAAGGCTTCGCGTGCCAGTAATATATGTTAATGTTTTTAAAAGGTCTCTTTCTACAAGTCTATAATATATCACTGAACTATTGTTGTATGAAAAGTAAATAAGGTTTTTAAAATGTTTAAGAAGCTCCATTTAAAATTCAATTAAGATGCAGAGCACCCGCCCCCCAAACCGGTAGCCAGGACCTAGGAAGTGTGAGTGCCACTGAAAATCAGCTTGTGTGCCACCTTTGGCACGTGTGCCACAGGTTGCCTACCCCTGACCTACACTATACTGAGAAATTACAGTCACTTGACCAATATTAATAATAATTATTATTACTGGTCTAGTACTTAGAAGCCCTAATTATGGGCCACTGTGCTAAGTGCTGTGCAAACATGTAACCAAAAGCCAGTCCCTGCTCCAAAGGGCTCTACCAGTCTGTGCCATGCTGTGCCACACAGCTCTTGCAAGGCATGGCAAAGCCAGATTGGCTAGGGAAAGAACTTGCAGCTGAGAGGAGAATTTGGTCCATTAGTATTGCTCATCTGCACCTTTGTGGAGTACAGCCTGAGAATTGTTAGTTATTGTTTGCATGACACGTCACATAGGAATAAAATTGGCCAGGTCCTTCCCCAAGGAGCTTTCATGCTAGATTAGAAATAACCTGGCAAAGAATGACAAACAAACAAAGGGGAACCAAGAGGGTGATATCATCATGAGACCTTCTCAACCCTTTCCCCAGTTATTTGGCCCTATTCTTTTGTAGTGTTGCGGTGGTTTCCTTCCATGTTACTGTGTCCTATGGAGTACAAATAGATCCTGCCAGAGAACGTCTCCCTTTTCATTTGCTCTTTCGAACATGCTTTGTTTAACACACAAGAGCTGCCCAGAACAAAATAAAAAAGTATGAACAACCCACCCATAAACTGCTATTCATGAGGCACCTGAAACGCACAACCACCTGCTGTGAAATCATAGCTGGACCTCTCAGTCGGAGAAGGAATAGCTAAAGATAGCTCTCAAAGAGCTCTACAGGCATTAACAAATTAAACCTCATTGCTGTGCTGTGCCCATTATGCTCATTTTACCATTGGGGAAACGGAGGCAGAGAGCAGTCTAGTGACTTGACCAAGGTCACGCAACAGATACATAAGAATAAAACCCATGAGCCTTGATCCCAGCATCTGAATTGAACCCTGAGGCAACACTGCTTATCATCATCATTTTCCCATCAGTATCTAAGCTTCTTAAACATTGTTAAATCTTCCCTTCCCCTGCATTTAACTCTGGAACCCAGCTTAACTTTCTTTTATGTCAATGACAACTTGAGCAGGCAGACGCGGTCCGGTGGTAGGTAACTGTGCTGCTCTAGGTGCACTGAGATTCTTTGCTGAAGGGTGCTCTAACCAGCCTTAAGCAGACAGAGATAAATGAAAACAAGGAGCACCTCTCCCTCAATCCCCCGTACGCTTATGAACACGGTCTGCCCACCTACAGCACCAGAGAGTGGATGCCAGAGGCTTAACTGACAGCTGCCAAGGACATTAATCTATGAAGTTGAGAACCTAGCATTTCATTTTCACCTGGTGCGGAGGATGGTTCTGGGGACACGACAGAGCTGTCACTGGTGTATCACAATGAGAAAATTAACAGCAACTATTTTTTTCTCTCTCTGGTGTCCTATTTTTAATGAAGTGTTATGACATGTGGGGGGAACTCTGTGTGGGAGAGCAGGAATGGGAGGCTTCCTCGGCTCTTTTTGGCACAGAAATGGGGCTGTGCACTTTATATGTGCCATGCAAAACTGGGATTACATTAAAGAAAAACAGCTGGGGCTATGTGGATCATTTCTAATCCATCATCCATTTCTTACCATATGTGATTTGCGGTTGCTAGGCTGCTCACTTAAGACCTTCGAGAGTGCAGAGGGAGAGACTTGTTGATGAGTCCGGCTGAGAGCCTCCCCAAATTTACGACACCTTCTCTTTCGAAATAATATAATAATGCAAAAACTTGGAAGGGCTGCTCCTGACGGATCAGTTTCTGAATTCAATGAGCTCTTTTCCAGACTCCACTGTGTGTCCCTCTGCTATGGAGAGACTACAGGGACCATGCAAAATACATTCTTATGCTTTGAAAGGGGCCTGTAATCTAGAGGCCTTTATCTGTTAGCATCCCTTTGTGGTGAGATAAGGAGCTACAACAACCTGGCACCATCCTTTTATGTCAGCACATCCAGTTCTGTGTTTATTAAATCCTTGTTATGACCTGAGCCCTCCTGGCCAGTCTCTGTCTCCTTCCAGTGATGGGGTCAAAGTTCCATGGGTCTAGTAGTGGCTAGTCAACCGTAGGTCTCCTGGGTTGAAGACCTCCTTCTCCAAAAGCCCCTGGCTGGAGTAGATAGAAAAACCCAGGCCTGGCCACTCCACTGGGTTCCAGCTCAGGGCCCTTGTTTGGAACAGCCAGATCCAGTCCACCTCAGTCTCTTGCTACTCCCTGAGCTACTCCCTACTGCTCCTCCTCTGTAGGCTTCCCCAGCCTCTTGTCCTGCTCCTGCTTCTCCCTCATTGGAGAGTTGATTTATCCGGCAGCTTCTCACCAGCCAGATTGATTGATTTATCCTCATTGATTTATCCGGCAGCTTCTCACCAGCCAGAGGGAGACATCCTCTCTCTGGTGGCCACCACACCCTGCCCTCCTGCCTTACAACCTTTTATCCTCACAGTTGCTGTGGGGCTGCCAATCAATTCTGGCTGAGAAAGCAGTTGCCTTGTTAGCCCTTTGGCTGCGGAACCAGCATGGGGTGTATAGACCCCATGACAGGGCCACTAAGCTTCTAGCATCATAGAGCAGTGAGAGTGGAAAAGAGTGACTGTACAAAGTGTCATTGTGGGGCTTTCAAACTTATTCTTTCGGGGATGCCAGATGATTTTTTCCTCTATTTATAAGTGAAAAGCTGACTTTCCATTTACTGTTGCCACAGACTCAGCCTGGGATCTGGGATCAATGTAGCTGGGCTGTTCCTAGCTCTTGGGGTCCTCTCCAGTAATAAAGATTCTGCAGTCAGGACTTCGTCTGGCAGCTCTAGTTGCTGAGGCATGAGGCAGACCAGCCTCAGCTTGCTCTCTTGTGGCTTTACTGGCTGTGCAGTGTTAAGTGGCAATCTGGGTCTGCAGATGTGACTCAAAGAGACCCAGGGAGCAGGCGAGCTGAACGAGTTGGGCGACTGCAATGGCACCTTAACAAGGAGACGTCTGGCATGACGGAGAGAGGAAAGCCCCTTGCTTCACTCAGACACACTTAAGGGCAGCAAGATGGTTGATGCATAGTTCTATCTGGGTGGTGCTGATGGCTGTGACTCACTCAGCATGAGAGAGCAGATCCTGAGTGGTGGGTGACTTCTATTTCCTGTGACAACAACATGTAGCGTCGTTTCAGACAATGAAGACAAAGGTTGCCCAGTTCTGTAATGGTTAGGATCTCTCCACACTCTGGAGAGAAACATTCCAGTGGGAAACTCCTCCTCTGATGCAAAATGGTGCCAAAGAACTGTAGAATGCTACCTCCTCCTTAACCTACCTCTCAGCAATAGCAGAAGACCTGGGTCCACCCCACCGTAGATTTGTGTCTCTTCAAAGAGGCAGGCACCCCTCAATAGTTCCCATCAAATCAAGTTGCAGTGCAAACTTATTTGAACCAACTGCAATTGGCCTTTCTGGACTGAATCCTTAGTGTAGCTAGTGCACAGCCCCAGGGAGATGGTCTCTACCAGATCTCAGCTGAGGAAACAAATGGTCAGTTTTATAACTCTGGAGCCCTGGAGTCATTCCCCTGGCTGAAAGCGTATTCCCACAGGCTATGGAACATGGGAATGAATTCAACTGGAGCTTTGCCATTACTCAGCAGGAATAATTTCAGGAGGGAGAGGCCCCTTTGATTACTTTTCCCCAGTACTGAGACTGAGGGGTGTGTTTGGATTGAGAACCCCTGAAAAAAGTTGCAGTTACGTTTAATGCTTGAAAAGTGGCTGGAGGCCTGAATGTGACCAACTCATCCATATAAGAGATGCAAAAGGTCTAACCAAGCATCTCCCACCACTGCCTAGATACAATCATCTAGAAGAGCTTTGTCCAGTATTTACTGGAGCTACAAGACATACTACAAAGCCAGTTAATCTGCACGACAAAACACACACGGGAGCATGTACCCTGTATTGGGTCTAAACCATATTTGAAATTTTTGCTCTGCCATTTAATTCAATATTTTAATTAAAGTGGCCAGTTTTGCAACATTGTATATTGGAAATAAATATATTTATTTTTACCTGTCTACATACACTGTTTCTATGTAGCAGCTGGAAAATGCTTTTACTTTAGCTAGATAACAGTGTTGTATATCAGGGGTCTCCAAACTTTTCAGCCCGAGGGCCGCATTAGCTATCAAATAGCAGTTCGGGGGCCGACAACACACTCGAGGTCCAAATAAAAAAGAATCAAAACATGGATGTTGTTTTTAATTATTTATTTAATATTATTTTATTCAGTTATTATTTAATAACACATTGATACACTACACATGAACACTACACATGAACACCTGTTCACTACACCTGTTCACTACACCTGTTCACTACACCTGAACACCTGTTCACTACACCTGAACACTACACATGAACACCTGTTCACTACACCTGAACACTACACATGAACACCTGTTCACTACACCTGAACACTACACATGAACACCTGTTCACTACACCTGAACACTACACATGAACACCTGTTCACTACACCTGAACACTACACATCAACCCCCCAACTGACCCACCCAGCCAGGTCTCTCCCCCCAAAACCTCCTTTCCTCCAACCCCCCTCCCCCAAATGACCCACCCAGCCAGGTCTCTCACCCCAAAACCTCCTTCCCTCCAACCCCCCCCCCCCAAATGACCCACCCAGCCAGGTCTCTCACCCCAAAACCTCCTTTCCTCCAACCCCCCCCCAATGACCCACCCAGCCAGGTCTCTCACCCCAAAACCTCCTTTCCTCCAACCCCCCCCCCAAATGACCCACCCAGCCAGGTCTCTCACCCCAAAACCTCCTTTCCTCCAACCCCCCCCCCCCAACTGACCCACCCAGCCAGGTCTCTCACCCCCCCAACTGACCTGCTCAACCCGGTCTCTCCCCACAGACCGGTTCGCCGCCTGGCAGTGGGTGGCTCCTTGTTTCGCCCCCTGCAACTGGGTGGCGGTGCAGCGCGTCCCGGCCCCAGCTCCGAGCCGTCCCTGGCCGGCGGCGGCAGCCGAGCACGCGGCGCGTCCCGGCCCCGCGGCTGGCGGCGGCGGCCGAGCGCGCGGCGCGTCCCGGCCCCGCGGCTGGCGGCGGCGGCCGAGCGCGCGGCGCTTCCAGGCCCCGCGGCTGGCGGCGGCGGCCGAGCGCGCGGCGCTTCCAGGCCCCGCGGCTGACGGCGGCGGCCGAGCGCGCGGCGCTTCCAGGCCCCGCGGCTGGCGGCTGGCGGCGGCGGCCGAGCGCGCGGCGCTTCCAGGCCCCGCGGCTGGCGGCGGCGGCCGAGCGCGCGGCGCTTCCAGGCCCCAGCGCGGAGCCAAAAAGATCTCCGCGGGCCGGATGAGAGGGCCTCGCGGGCCGCATCCGGCCCGCGGGCCGTAGTTTGGAGACCCCTGTTGTATATGAATGGATTTTATTCATTCCTCAGAGTGCCCTACCGTGCAATGCAATACAGTACAATGAATTGCTGTACAGAACAATGGAGCACAGTGTACAGTGTAGTACAATAATATCTAGTAGGACATCCAAATTCAATCATACAGGGCAAGACTGTGTGCACAAGTGTGGTAATTGCATAGGCAAGGCAAAAAGCTACTTAGATATCTGTCAAGAGTCAGAGAGGTAGCCATGTTAGTCTGGAATTGTAGAAGTGGCAAAGAGTCCTGTGGCACCTTAAAGACTAACTAAAGTATTGAAGCATAAGCTTTCGTGGGCTAATACCCACTTCGTCGGATGCACGCAGTGGGTATTAGCCCACGAAAGCTTATGCTTCAATACTTTAGTTAGTCTTTAAGGTGCCACAGGACTCTTTGTCACTTAGATATCTGTGTATTTCTAGAACGTGCGTACACACACACACGCACACATATATGACTTCTAAAAGCATGCTCCACACCTCGTCCCTCTCAAATTTTGGACAGCACTTCAAATTCTTAAACCTTGGGTCGAGTGCTGTAGCTATTTTTAGAAATCACACATTGGTACCTTCTTTACATTTTGTTAAATCTGCTGTGAAAGTTCTTCAGACATGTGCTGGGTCATCATCGGAGACTGCTATAACATGAAATATATGCAGAATGAAGGTAAAACAGAGCAGGAGACAAACAGTTCTCCCTCCAAGGGGTACAGTCACATTGATGCATTATTTTTTTTAATGCGCATCATCAGGATGGAAGCATGTCCTCTGGAATGGTGGCCAAAGCATGAAAGGGCATACGAACATGTAGCATATCTGGCATGTAAATATCTTGCAACGTCAGCTACAAAAGTGCCATGTGAATGCCTGTTCTCACTTTCTGGTGACATTGTAAATAAGAAGTGGGCAGCAGTATTTTTGTCAATGTAAACAAACTTGTTTGTCTTACTGATTGGCAGAATAAGTAGTAGGACCGAGTGAACTTGTAGACTCTAAAGTTTTACACTGTGTTTTTTTTCAGTGCAGTTGTGTAACCCCCAAAATTTGCATTTGTAAGTTACACTTTCATGATAAAGAGAGTTATCTTCTCTTCAGTAGTTATCTGAGGTGACTAGAAAAATACTATTTCTTTTGTCGATCATTTTTACAGTGTATATATCTATATATATAAAAGTCAAGTGGTGTATGTATGAGTGTATGTATGTACGTATGACTGCGAAGTCCTCCCGCACCGTTTGAGCCAGAGACTTGAATTTTGGTACAGTGAGGGGTCTTGGGGTCTAGATGCTGGTAAGGGTCGAAAAATTTTCGGATCTCACCTCTGACGCCCCCCAGGGGTGAAAGTCTTTCAGGGCCAATCACATCAGCTTGGCAGTTAGGTGGTGATGATGTCATAATACCCCCCTCCAACAGACACCTCACTCGCTCAGCTCACCCCTCCCTCCTCCAACGGAACCCCGGAGATCCCTCAGTTCTCTGCCCCTCCCACCTCCCCAACGGAACCCCGGAGATCCCTCAGTTCTCTGCCCCTCCCACCTCCCCAACGGAACCCCGGACTACATCAGCTCTGTGCCCCCCCCACCTGCGAAGGTCCCCGGAATCCCTCGGCTCTGGGCCCCCTCCCCTCCTGCAACGGATCTGAGTTGGGTTTGGTGGGACGGTAAGTGAGGTGTGGGTGTCGGATTCGGTCGGGGGGTGAGGTGGGGGTTTCGGGTTTGCTTCGGGGGGTGGGAAGGTGTCGGGGTGGGTGAGGGGTGAGGGGTGGGTGTTGGGGTTGGTCAGGGGGTGTCAGCTGTCTGCCACCTCCCCACCTCCGACTGACCCGAGCAGCGCCGGGCACTTATGCTAGTTTGTAATAAAAATAATAATATAAAGTGAGCACTGTGCACTTTGTATTCTGTTGTAATTGAAATCAATATTGAAAATGTAGAAAACCATCCAAAAATATTTAATACATTTCAACTGGTATTCTATTGTTATAAGTGCGATTAATCGTAATTAATGTTTTAAATCACAATTACTTTTTTTAGTTAAACGCATGAATTAACTGCAATTAATTGACATCCCAAATATATATATATACATGCATGGTACAGACATCATAGCTGGAATTTGCAATCACAGTAACTGAGCATGCAAAAAAAAATGCAGATGTATTTTTATATACACTGTTCTAAAAAATCTGGCTCACAATCTCATTTGCAAAGCAGATGATCATGCAGGCACCACAAGCTGCTGTCTGCCCTTTAGAGATGACAATCAATCAATCTTCCTAACTTATATTGCAAGCAAGCATCTCAGAGCACTTCATAACAATAATCAAAATATGTATGTGCCCTGCAGTGCTCTTGTAAATATAATGCTAGTTACTCCTCTTCATCAATTTTCCTCCCACCTGCTAACCCAGGAAATCCTTGCTGGCGTGGTAGCAAAGTGTTTGTTATCTGCAGATAATGGGACTGGATGATGGATCAGTTAGCTCTAATGCAGCAAAGATTTTCACATTCTGTTGCAAAATGGCTGAGTTTCCACTGTATATGCAACCAAGCCCAGGGGTTGATTTTCTGCTTTCGCTTTTCCTATCCAATGCACTGTGCTATAAAGCTCAGGATCATTATAACCTGGGGACCACAGTGCTTAACAGCTGAACAATGGGGAGCACAGGACATGTGCAATGAGGGAAACATTAGGAAACCAGTCATCCTTCAAAGGGAAAATGGAAAAGCAGCATCCAGGCTAGCTCTCTGGGCCAGGCCACCTGAGATGTATTATATTGTCTGCAGCAGACAGATTCCTTCCTGTGCCAGGGGGTAGAATTACATTCCGTCCACACAGCACTCAGAACAGTCATTAAAAGGACAGTGTCGAGGTATGTGAAGCTTTATGCAGTCAGTCATTTTATTCACTGTTTTTTATATAATAGGGTTGTGGGATTCAGCAATTGAACGTAGGCCTGGAAGCTAGGGAAGCCCAAGTCCCAGTTTGGGTTCTTAGAGTCATTCTTTTGACTCTGGGCAAGTCTCATGACCTCTGTGTGCCGCCGATGCCCCCCCAGTGGGGCTGTAAGGAGAGATTAATGTCTGTCAAGTGCTTTCACCATGAGCTCCTGTTAGGGTGACCAGACAGCAAGTGTGAAAAATCGGGATGGAGCCTATATAAGAAAAAGACCCCCCCCCAAAAAGGACTGTCCCTATAAAATAGGGACATCCGGTCACCCTAGCTCCTGTGTACGGGATAGGTAATAAAACACAACCCTAGCATGTGGGTGTAGGGATATGGACACAGGTTTGTTCTTGCAGGGAAGCTGGGAAATGTGGAACAGCTGGGATGGATTTTTTCACATCAAAGTCCATGGGGGGAAATTAAAAGACTTCTATATAATTCTGAAGGGGGTCATACAGAATTGCTCTCCAATTAGCAGGATTTACGGTACAGATGTGGTACAATACTTAACTGTCATCCATCCCCAAGCTTTTCATTGGCCAGGCTGTGTTCTTGGGTGGGGAGGGTCAGAAATGTTGCAGTCACAGACTATGGAAGGCTGAGGTTGGGATCCGGCTCTCTAACATGTGGAATGGATCTACTCCGGTGGGGCTCTATGTCATCTTTACAGGTTGTGAGCTGTTGGCAGCTGCTGTAGTCAATGTAAGCAGCGTGCTGGGGGTGCAGAGCCCGCAGGGCAGACACAACACTGTGCAGTACTATAGGCTTTGCCATTATTCATTTCTCACAGCACCTAGGAGGGAAACGAAGGTCACTCAGTACATGAGTTTTTCACCGCTGATCCGTGGATCTAGGTTACGAAGGTTCTTTCATTACAGGGGAAGTTAACAGTCCTACTATTTTTCAGAGAGATGCTTACGTGACAGAATCTCATCATACTATGACTCTGTGCTACGTGTCAAAACCCTCACAACAGAACAACCCAGGCCAGAGTCTCCCTTCCACCCTCCCTGCCCTCCACTGATAATAAATCAAATCATTGCATAAAGTCCATAGCAGGATGAATCCCTCTTCTGGTAGTGCCCTGTCTAGTGACTTAGGCTGGAGGGGTGAATGTGCAGGGCAAGTGGGCCCATGCACTGCCCAATCGTCTGGAGAGGGTGGGGATTGATTTCCAGGGCTATGGTGGGCATTGTGATGTTCTACAGGAGTTTTGCTGAGCAGTCAGAGAAGCAGAGAAATGGTTAGCTAGGAGGTTTCTTGCTATAACTCTTCTTTAAAGGGACAGCTAACAAATCATTCACTGTAGCAGGGCTACAGTTTAGCCACTAGAGAGAGTGGGTTGGAAACACTTTCATTCAGTATGAACCTCCTCCCTGCCCCATCCATTATACGAAGTATCAGGGCTCCTTGTTCCGGTGCCAGGCAGGATTCAGAGCTGGCATCACTCCAACCGCTGGTCTGAATGCTTCCTCCTGGGAGCTCTTTGTTCCATTCAAATGAGAACGGGTGTGAAGCTGACCTGACTTTTATAGTGTGGTCAGCAAATCAGAGCATTTCTTGGAGGAGCAAAGCTTTGTGCGGTACTTTGGTGATTAGCCTGTTGTCTGGAAAGAGGCTGAAGTCTGCCACTCTGATTATAACACAGATGTTCAAGATCCCATTCCCAGACTCCAGAATGACTCAGAACAGCCATTGACCCATACTTGGTGGCCAGCTGAAAGCTGAGTATGGCAACCAGTTAATCCCAGTTAGCACACAGTGGGATGATGATACATATCTTGATATATATTTTTTTCCATTATGTTCCACTTACTACTGAATCTAGTGAAATGCAAGCCAGGGACCTTGAAGTGGGAGACTCACTACCAGTTGCTTAAACCAAGCAGTTCCTGTTCAGAATTTCCATTTATTTATAAAATAGTAATATAATAATAGTGATTATAGTGTAAGTATAATTACAGATATAGAGCCCAGCCTACAAATCTGACATACATGTCAAAGTTGAGCTTGTGGGTGGATTTGGAGGATTGGGGCTATATTTAGTTTTGGTTTAAATTACAGTCAAGCACCAGGGTGATGAAGAAGTGGAGTGTTTCCCTTGAGCAGATTCCTGTCACTTCAGTATCTATCCATCTGGCTGTTAATGTGTTTACAGCACAGTGTGGTATCTGAGGCCCTTATGTAATGACACAAACCCATGGCTATGGTCTACAACAGGGGTCTCAAACATGCGGCCCGTGGGCCACATGTGGCCCGCTGAGCCCTTCCCTGTGGCCTGCCAAGCTCTCCAGGCCTCCCCCCGCCCCTCTCCACGTTATTTCTTTCTCTGGTGCAGGGCAAACTACGGCCCCCGGGTCACATCCGGCCCATGAGACTGTTCCTTCCGGCCCGCGGCCGGGGAGGCTGCCCCGGTCCCTCCCTGGAGTGCAGAGCGCGGGCACCGCTGCGGGGCTGTGGCTGTGCCCCCACCCCCTTTCAGGGAGCTGTGCTGCGCCGGCAGCGCTCTGGGGGCCGGAGCTCCATGTGTCCCCCCGCCCCCGGAGCCACACCATCGGGGCAGCACTCCATGGGCCAGGCCTGCGCGCTCACCCCTCTCCCGGAGCCACGCAGCGCAGGCAGAGCTCTGGGGGGCTGGGGCTGCATGCTCTCCCCCCCCCCCACCTGATCAGCTATGGTAAGAGAGGGGATGGGGAAGTTCCAGGGTGGTGTTTGGGTGGGGGGTTTTGGTGGGGGCAGTCAGGGAGCAGGGTGGGTTGGATGGGGGTGGGGTTCTGGGGTGGTGGTTAGGGGGTGGGAAGGTGGATAGGGGTTGGGGCATTCAGGAGACAGGGAGCAGGGGAATTGGGTAGGGGGTCGGGTCCTGGGGGGTGGTTAGGGGTCTGTGGAAGGGGCAGTCAGGGGACAAGGTGGGGGGGGGGTTGGATGGGTCAGGGATTCTCAGGGGGCAGTCAGGGAGTGGGAAGTGGGAGGGGGCAGCTAGGGGGCGGGGAGGGGGCTGGATTGGGGGCGGGGCCTTCCCTACCCGGCCCTCGATATAATTTCACAAACCTGATGTGGCCCTCGGGACAAAAAGTTTGCCCAACCCTGCTCTGGTGGCATAGCCATTTCCCGGAGGGAGGGGCTCCCCCACTTCCCTCTGCAGCTGCCAAGCTCCCTGTGCCCCCTTGCCACCTACTTCCACGTGTTTCCCACTGCCAAACAGCTGTTGGTGGTGCTTAGCACTTTCTAGAAGGGAGGGGGAGGAGCTGCACACCCAGAGGAGGTGGGGCCTCATGGAAGGGGTGGAGTGGGGGCAGGGCCTGAGCAGCGAGGGGGGGGGTGTCAGCGATGCGGCCCTTGGGCCATTGCACTACTCCTCATGCAACCCTTGTGGTCATTTGAGTTTGAGACCCCTGGTCTACAACTAGGATCTGAGTTTTCCCTTGTCTCTTCTTTCCCGGCGCCAGGTGGGAACTGCCAAGAGTTTCATGCCATTCTCCAAAACTTCTGTCCTCATTCCTCTCTTGCACCAGTGATGCAGCAAGCTGGGGAAACCGCCAGCACAATCAGAAGAGAGAATGAGCGTGCAGAACTGCCTAGACAAACACCAGTTACCGGTATGAGCAAGACTCTTCAAAGGTTACAAACTAGATCTAATAAAAGATGGAGAGTTAAAACACCTCCCGAGTCAACCACCCAGCCTATTATTACTTGAGTTGATTCTAAAGGTCGGGCTCTATATGGCCAATAATACCCAATGTAGATATGAAGAAAGGGCCATTGTCTTTGCAGCATCTGAATGTTTGATTATGTAACTATGTTTGGCTGTGTCATTTCATTAAAAACAACCAGAGTGCGTCATCCAAACTGCAGCTACCGGGAGACAGGAATTGGTAATATTTTATAATTGGCTTTAAAATTTATGATAACATGAACTCTTCCTGTATCTTTTTGCACCTGTGGCTATAAATGAAAATTTCCTTATCTATGACACCCAGAAAGCTTGTGTTGGCAGTTCCTCGCTCATTGTTAGGCCTTGAACTTGGTTTAAGACTCTCTCATCATTTCCTTTGGTTTATCCTGCTCCGCGACATCTGTTAGGTCTGCCTCATGATTAGAATATTGCCGATGAGTTCTCTACTGTACACGTCGGTTTGTTATTATAGGGTTGCTTACAAGGGCAAGCACAGGGCTACACTTTCTAAAACAAACAAAATCTGTCCTTTTGCAGTCTTTTGTTCGTTCAGATTCAGCAATGAGATGTCTGGCTATCCCAGCTGAATGCACAAATCTGGTTTGCAGGCAACAAATGACGGGCTCGGAATGATTATTATTTATTATTTGCACTGCGGTGCATCTAGACCCCAACTGAGAAGGGTGCGTGTAACGATCGATGACTCACCGGCACGGCACCTCCTCCTGGTCATCCAGGAATTAGTTCTTTTTCCAGCACCGAGTGCCCTCTGCAGGCCGGTGGCTCGCCTGCCTCAGGCCCCCGTGTCCCATCCTGGACCCCGGTGCTCCTTTACCTGGGGTACTGCCCCCTGCAATACCCCCACACTCTGGGTGTCCCCTTCCAAGGAACCCCCAGCCCCCTAATCCCACCTTGCCTCAGTGGCTACTGCCAGTCATCACCTAGCCCCCGCTCACTGGGGCAGACTGCAGTCTGTAATGGCCACTCAGCACTGGTAAGGGGAGGCGGGGTAGGACCTGTTTTAGACCTGGCTGAAAGCCTGCAGTCTGGGGGATTGCCAGGCTGGAGCTCCCCAGATCCTCTTGCCTTCCCCCAGCCTGGCTCTACCCTAGGTGTCCTGAGCTCCCAGGCAACCAGGTCCTTCTCTCTCCACAGCCAGAGGGAGACTCCTCTGCTCCTAGTCCACAGCTCTCTTATAAGGGTCAGCTGGCCACAGCTGTGACTGCTTCCCCATCAGACTAGGTTTGCTGCTTTCCCCCAGCCGCAGCCCTCTCCAGAGCTGTTTTAACATCTTTAAGGCCGGAGCGGGGTGACCGCCCCGCTACAGTGCCCCATTGTGGTAGGTGCTACGGTATATGTACAAGTTGAAGGCCCATTGAAAATCTGAAACAAAGAACTAAATGGCATTTCCAAATCAGTAGAAGGAAACAAAATACACCAATGCAGAACAAGTTTCCTCTTAGTTTATCTATCACTGCTGCACAACTGTTTGACCCACTTGGTGAGAGATGGGACTGAACCAAAACTGGCTGGAAACACCTCCAGATTTTAAATCTGGGTGCAGATCTGGATTTGACAAATGGTCCTTATCACTATAACGCACTCAGCTCAAAAAGAGGATCCCTTGAACTTGGTGGGTTGGGGTGTCTGAAATCCAGGTGTGAATCCACATCTACATTTTAAGCCTTGTTTCAACTGTGCTCGTGGTCAATGGGGACCTTTCTCAAGCACTTCTTTGACTCCCTAGGAGTCCGTTTTCCTTGCAATCTTACTGACCTCAGAGGGCTCCCACCTCATGCGGTTGAATGAGTTCAGCACCAATCCCTGGGCCGTCCTGGGTGGGAAACACGCTCTGAAGTGACTCTGGGTTTTAAAACATCCCATAAAAAAGGTATAAAATCACTGCACCAATTGGATGAATTAAATGGATCTCACACTATGAGATGGTTTTATGAAGTGTTTTATATTCAGCATGGAGATGTCCTACATCAGACAAAGTCCCGGTGCGAGAACCTCCCCTCTGCGGCCGTGGAGGAGAAACACATGCAGACATGCTGCTGGCAATGGCTGACCCCTGCACCTCCCATTGGCTGGGGGAAAGGGACAGAGATAGCATCACTAATCGCCAGGCAGAGTCAGCCTTGGCGGCAGCATCACATTTTCCCACAATTAATATAAACAAGTCAAAATACCGAACACAACTCCCTGATGCACACCTTGGGCAATCCTGAAGGTTTCAACTGCTCGGTCACGGAGGCCAAACATCAATAAACTGACAGAACTGAAGCATTGCCAGGTGTCTGGCAAACACTAGAAACTCTCTGCCTGGCGAAGAATTGTATAAAGTTGTCTGACAGTTTTATTATTTCTAAGAAATTCAAAATAAAAAAGATACAATATAAACATGTTCTTTTCTGAACACCATCTTCGGTGACATTATTGGCCCGCTGCGAGGCTTTGAGGACTGGCACTGGCCCTGAGGTAAATTGAGTTTGAGATTCCTGATCTATAGCTTAGGGGATGTGAGTGAATAGCAGGTGTGGTAATGAAAAGGCATTGGTAGAGTACTTTGGACTGAGCCATGGGAGGGCCAGTTCCAAGCTGTTGTATTGCTTGAAATGACAGGGAGAGGAGGCAGGTAACCCGAGATGTGGCTTGTGCCAGGTGTGAATGCATAAATATTTAGGATGTTGTTCAGCATCAATGATGCAATTTTCTCATTTAATGCATTAACCTAGGAGTGAAAAATTGCATAAACGCTGAATGAAAGATGAGAATCCCCTGCACATTAATAACTACGAAGTGTGAATTACAGCCCAAATCAAGGACAGAATGGCAAATAATCCAACTGAGTTTCTAAAGGGGAAGTGCAAAAAAGAAATGATGGGGCTGACAATGCATTCTGGAACAGAAATGCTATTAAAGATGCTGGCTGTAAAGCACATGTAGAATGCCTCTGAGAAGCAGGCACTGATAGAATATACATTTGGGCTTAAACATTACATAGGTGTGTGCTTTGTAAAGGGGCTGGACTTTGCAGGTTGGGCCCTCTAGGACCCAAGAGAAATAAGTAACCTGTAAGGCCTCGTGTGTCATAGATTCATAATTTTTTAAGGCCAAAACAGATCATTAGAGCATCTAGTTTGACTTCCTGTATAACATAGGCCTCAAAATTTCATCCAGTTACCCCTGTATTGAGTTCAATAACTTGTGTTTGGCTAAAGTCTGTCAGTTGGGAGGTGAAGTGGACTGAAATTGGATCACATGCCACAGATTATTAAACTCCAACAATCCATGGTAATTTTGCTCTATCTTGTATGAAAAAATGCAAGACAGTCTGCAGGGGCAACCCATCCGGCATTTTCAATATGTCTTTATTCTTCTAATCTTCTAACTTTATTCTTCTAACTTGACTGCAGAGGAAAGAGCTTGTCTGATACAGGTCCGGGCATTACTGTCCTGACTAAAGAAAATCTCACAAGACAAAAGAGCCCAGCATTCTTATACAATAAAGTTATTTTGTCTCGAGGTGACCTGATGTCAGATCCCTTAGACATGCAAAATGAGCTGGCTGGTCCCATTCTAATTTCCTGTGAGCAACTATCCCCCTAATGCAATAATCACAAGCCCTGGCATCATTTGTCAGGCTGATCAATTTTTAACACACAAGTGACAACAGAAGGGTATGGTATGGGGTGCTGCTGAGATGCATTGTCAGGACAGGGCAGCCTGGAGGAAGAAGTTTTCCTTTCACGGCTGTTACCCACCTTACACCTCAGGCCAGCAGGTGATTTTAGTTCTTCCAAACTCATGTGCATTAAATTAAGCCAAAGTTTAGTTCTTTAAACTCTCAAGTTAAGAAAAAGCAATTCACATCAACATATTGAGTCAGGAGAATTTTCCTGGGTGCTAGGACTAAAATAGACACACACAGCTGATGTTAAGTCATGCGAAGGCCACGCATACCAAAAGCTGCTTCTGCACAGCATAGATAATGCAGAGAAAACCTCCCTAAAGTTTGTCTGGTTTTCTTCCAGCAGATGCTAATCGTGACCCTTTCTCTGTCTGTATCTGCGGACACATGAATGCACCACATAGGAGGGTCTTTGCCCAAGGGGAGAAGAAAACAAGCACTGCTTTTCAGTGGGGAGAGAAGCCCCCTTTCCGCTCTCCCTTCCCACACCAGATTCCAAGTCCTCATGAAGCAAGACAAGGTACTGCAGGGAGTCTGGAGCGAGGGGTGTATATAGATCATGCACACACACAGGCAGTACAGTGTGTATCCAGCTCTTCACAATGTGCTGACTGCAACGCCCTCAACTGCAGGCTTTTGTTGTGCTGCCAGCACGTACTTCTTTCAGGTGGTGGCTCAGTGTCCGTGTGTGCGCAGCAGCAACTGCAAGAGGAATGACAGTGGGGTCAAGCGAGGTGAATGGAGCCTGCCAGGTTTCCCCTCAGTGGATATGGGATGTATCCTAGATTATGAGGGAGTGGAGCCAGTGCGTAGCATGAAGCATTGGCTAAGCAGGAAACTACCATTTCATCAACCTTCTCCATGCTGACACCTGCTACCCTCCAGGCTGAGCAGAAAGGGGCCTGCCAGGTGCTTTTGGGGGCATGGTGTTCGCCCGGAGCTCAAGCTTTTCAAAGGACAGCAGCCTGTTACAGCAAAATCATCCTCGACAGCCGGCCAGGGAAGGGGGTAGTGTGCTTGCCAAGGACAACTGATTTCAGTCAGGAGCTCTGGGGGTCTTGTATTCTGGCTACCACTGTGAGCGACCAGGAGCTGCTCAGGCAATGCTGCTTCAGCAGCCGAGGGCCGACGCAGAGCCCCATAGCGAGACACACCACGGACTCATCTTGGCCTGGAAATCTGCATGTGACAAACTGACCATTAATAGAGACAGGACTGGAGCAGCCACCCCAGGCTCTGGGCGGCCAAGCCAGGAACCACTGGGATTTACCTTCACATGTCACTGCTTTAGCCCCTGCACTTCGGGATATTGGCAACCTTTCCCTACCAGCCCTAGGCAAAGATCTCCTCGCTTGAGCCTGGTTTCTGAGTGCTTACCCAGACCCACCAGGGCTGGCGCCTTTGAAGATGAATTGTCTTCAGCGCTTGCCTCAGAGTCTGTGGTACACCTGGCACGGTGAAGAGCTTTGGTGCCGCACTCACTGATTGCACTAAACTCCCAGACTTCTTGGGTGGGGCCAGCGCTTGGTTCTCTGAATTGGGGTGGAGGTGGCAATGCTCCAGCCTGTCAGTCAATAGCAGCCTGGCCAGCTGTGCTCAGGATCACCTCCCTGTGTCCCTCACGGCTCAACCCTGGCAGAGAGCAACAGCAGCCGCCCCAGGGGGGTCTTCAAATCATGGGCACAGCTACAGAAGTTTCCAGGCTTATGAATCTAGATACCATGGGGACAGGCCTATGACACAGGTAGGAAGGTAACTAGATAGAGCTATACAACCCCTCCCTCTTGGAGGTACAGATCCCCTCTGTAGTGCCTGCTCTGAGAAATGCTGAATGAGAGCCACAAATGATGGGGACAAAGGTTGTTAAGAGGGGGAGGGGCAAGGGGTGCCAGAGGAATTGCTGCCTTCAGTGCGCAGGCTTGGGAGACAAAAGAGCCCAGGGCAAAATTGAACAGGGAGGAGAATTTCAAGGGCGAGGGCTTCTGTAAAGCTACAGGGGGAACGAACGGGATGAGAGAGCAAGTCAGTGCTCGGGGGGAGAGCAGCAGGAGGAGGTGGGAAATGAACGGGTCAAGTAGAATCAGCACCTCAATAAGGCAGCATAATGTGAACTCAGTAGAAGGGACTACTGTGGAACCAAGGGGCCTGGGAACGTAGAGGACTACAGCATCCAGGTGCACAGGCTGAGTGCAGGAGGAGGACAGAGATGATAGTACAGAATGGCTGTGCCTGAGACTAGCAGAGATCAGGTCGGATCTTTCCTATGCAGAACTGGCATTAGCATCTCTGTCTTTGGCCTCTGCAGTTTCTCTGTTGTGGGAAGCTCTGCCCCATGAGGCAGCATTTGAATTATGCCGGGCCTGAGTCTCCGCACCTCAGGAAGCAGCCTTGAGGCTCTCTCCTAAGCAGAGATCAAAGCAGTGATGCGCTGCCAGTGTTATAAACAGAGGGCTCCCACAATCTCTCCCCCCTTAGCTTGTGATAGTTCCTATATACCCTGGAAATTAATTGATTGCCACGAATCTCATTGTTTTATCTCACTCTTACTGGCTGACTAACAACGTTAGTCCTTATCGCCTGCCCAGATGGGCCATTTCTGAGTTGTGCTGGAGCTCTAAATGTCTCATAAAAGATGCGTTGGTTGAGCTCCATGGTGGGATAGCACTACTGGCGTCAGTAGGCAAACTGTGCTCGCTCAACCCTGCCACCTTGTGGAAATCAGGAGTGCTGCAGAGCTCATCCTGCCTGAGCTGATTTTCAGCAATTTTGTCGACCCAAGAACCCCACGACTAAGGTCTCAATATGGTCTCCCCACTCATTCACTTAATTATTTCAGTGCCTGAATCAGGAAGTACTGGCTGCAGATCATGGGTGAGTGGGGCTGCAGGTCACTTCTAGGCACCCTCAACCATGAAGAGTAGCCACAGCAGAATAGTTTGCAGGACCTGGGATTGGTTTTTTGCTTGGGGGGAATAATGTGAAGAATAATGCGCAACTGCTTGTTGCCTATTTGGTTGTCCTAGTAATATAGTCTTGTTGTTGCTATGGCAACTGAGTTTGATTATTAGGGGATAGCCCAGCCAGTTTTGGCTGGTTTTTGGTTAGTTCAATGAGTGGCAATAAATGCTGCTTTCAAAGCTTATAGCTCTCTGTGTCTCAAGGGATTTCTTCCTAAAACTGTTGCCCCCAAGAATACAACAACATGACAATGAGGAGGGGATTCCTGTGCTGCCCCAGCAACAGAAGAAAGTAGAAGCCAAGGTACAAAAAACCTCCAAAACCGGTTTGCTGTTGAAAGGGGGTGAGAACTGGATCGACTGTGCATACTGAAACGAAAACCCCGGCTATACTTACGGGGCCGCTGGAACCTTTTGAGGACACTGTAGTGTAATGACATGAATATACTGAGCATTTTGAGCTTTTCGTTATTGCTAATGACATTACACAAGAGAAGAAGGTGCCAGTATTCTTAAGTGTTGTAGGGGCGAAGACCTACTCCCTGCTACACAGCTTACTACACCCTGTTAAGTGAGAGACCAAATCTTACAGTGACGTTGTGGAAATCCTGGGGTCCCATTTTTCTCCAAAACTGCTGGTAATTGCTGGAAGATACAGGTTCTACAAAACAGCCCCCAAAGAAGATGAAACAGTTGTACAATTTGTAGCAACTTTGGAAAAGCTTGCAGAACACTGTGAATTTAAGGAGATATTAAATTACACCCTACATGACAGATTAGTATGTGGCCCGCATAGTGAAGCTATTGATAGAGGCTCAGCTTACCTTACAGACGGCTGTTGATATTGCGGCCTCCATACAAAGGAGGCTACAAAGGAGGCGCAAAGGAGGCGCAAAGGAGGCGCAAAGGAGGTGCAGCCCCTTGGGTGCATAAGGTGTCATAAGAACGCACCCACAAAACTGGGAGGAGTCAGGAATGTGACCGCTGTGCTAAGCCGGGTCACCATGCATCAGAATGCTGGTGTAAGGACCTGGTGTGTTGACATGGTGGCCAAACGGAACACATTGAGAGTGCCTGTAAACAAAAGAAGAAGAGGCCTGTGGTCTGGCCGACCCAGTCACCAACACCACTGTTGCTTCCTGTGTATTCTTCCGGGTGTGGAGTGCCATGTGGCATTGCTCTTGTAGCATTTGAGTCGACAGACTCATGTCTTGTCTGATCACCGAGTGGACTGCAATGGAATCAGTATAAGGGCTAGGTATTCCTCCCTCTGCCCGTCTATCCACGTCAGTGTCACTCTGCTAGAAGTGACAGCAATCTGTCTGTTGAGAGCTCCCCCGCCCTTTGCAGGAAGTTTATTTAACAAGCCCTGTGTCCGGCAGGTTTCCCTGGGACTGACGTCAGCAAGACACTCAGTGGTTTCCAAGCAGAAGCCAACTCTGCTTTGGGTGCCAGTCACAGCACCAACTTCACAACCGCTCTATGTTGGGAGGGGAGCCCACAGGGCAATAGTACCAAAGTGACAGACCAAACTGTAGGCCTAACCCTGCTCTCAGTCATACAACTCTGTATTGGGGAGGCCACTAAAGTCAGTGGAGTTGCACTGGCATCAAATGAGGGAGAATGAGAGCAAAATTGGGCCCTGCCTGTGTCCCAGGAGGTCCATGCTGGCAACTCTCATGATTTTATCACAAGTCTCTTGGTGTTTTTCATTAAGCCCCAGTTCCTGGAGTCAGGTGATTATGGCAGAAGCTCAGCTTTCATTTTTTTTTAAATGATAAGTTTCTAGCCCTCGTGGCTGCAGAGAAAAGCTTGAAAATGTGACCTGATTACATCGCAAAGGCTCATATAACAGAAGGTAAGAAAAAGAACCTAACTGGATTAATTGTTTTCAAACTCCCATGACTTTTAAGCCAATCTCCAGATTCTTTGGGGGCTGGCTGCTGATCTTTGAATGCCTGAAGCTGGCAGTGCTGCTTCACTAACAAACCGTTGTTCCTGGAGTCTCTAATTTGTTAATTTTGCCATGAGTACACAGTGCACACTGCTAGAACAGTGACTTGGCAGGTCCCCCGAGGTCCTCTTCCAACACAAACAAGGCTTAGCTTGTGTGTGTACTGGATGCACGCAACTGCCTACAGGCCAGGATCCACGCGAGGCTTCACTGGCTAAATGCAAATATCAAAAAACAGTAAGAAAGGAGCTCTGTGCTGCACAGCAGGAGGTACAGATAAGTCCAATTTCTTCTCTCTCTCCTCCATCAGTCACCTGCAACCTACTCAGCTCCTGGGACCCTTGCATTGCTCAGTGGTGCCCCTTGTGGCTGAACAGGGAGCAGGCTTGACAGTTCTGATGGGACTCTTATGCCTTATTCCTTTGCTCGGGTTGGGTCTAGATCTAGACTCTAAACTGGGTGCTGGGGAAGAATGCCATCCTCCTCCACCCCCCATTTCTCCCCCGCTTTGAAGGGAAACATAATTATAATCAAAACCAAATCATCTTCCTGCACATGAGATGTATAACCTGAATACTTTACTCCCGTATAGTACCTCCATACGTGGATAGACAAATTACTTGATCCCTTCATTATGCTTCACGATCCCCATGAGTTAAGTAGCATTATTGCCATACTAAAAGGAGGAAGCTGAGGCATGAAGAGTGGAAGTGACACACCCCAGGTCACCTAGCTAGTCTGTTGCAAAAGCAGGTGTCACTCGCCTGACCATCCAGCCCTTTGCTTTAGCCAGGAGATGGTCCTTCAGCCCTGCTTTGATTTCATACTGCCTTCCTTCCAAATCTAGCTTGCTTCTCACTCCAGGGGGTGGAGGCAGGGAAGGAAGGTGCATGTGTATTGATATCCATGATGAAAGCCAATGTCTCACTGACGTCAAACCTGACCCTTCATCAAAGCCAAGTGTCACATTACAGTTTAGTAGCGCTTGCCTCAGGGAAGCTGTCTCTCGCTGTGCTGAGTAGCTGTTACTAATTCAACAAATGCTCAAAACTGGAGATAAAATAATTACAGGATCCCCCCAGAGGCAAAAGCTTAGCCCTTCTTTAGAGTAAAGAAAAGATAAAATTGTAAAGCTTGTAAGAAGTAAACTCACTCCCACTAGGGCCTAGAACCCTAGAGTTTATCTAGGGAGCTCCTGCCCCCTGCCTTCCCTTCCATGAGTAAAATTACCAGCTGGGCTAAATAACACAGAGCTCTGTGCTAGGAAGACAGGACCCATGAGGTAAGGTTGAAAGAACTGGACATGCTTAGTCTAGGGAAGGGAAGGCTGAGGGGGGACATGACAGTGTTCAAATACATAAAAGATTGTTATAAAGAGGACTGTGATCAATTGTTCTCCAGGCCCACCAATGGCACGAAGTAATCAGCTTAGTTTGAAATCAGGGAGATTTAGGTTAGAAATTAGGAAAATCTTTCAAACTATAAGGATAGTTAAGCACTGGAACAGGTTATCTAGGGAGGACATAAGAATGGCCATACTGGGTCAGACCGTGGTCTATCTAGCCCAGTATCCTGTCTTCCAACAGTGGCCAATTCAAGGTACTTCAGAGGGAATGAACAGAACAGGTAATCATCAAGTGATCCATCTTGTTGTTCACTCCGAGCTTCTGGCAAACAGAGGCTAGGGACACTCAGAGGATGGGGTTGAATCTTTGCCCGTCCTGGCTGATAGCCACTGATGGACCTATTCTCTATGAACTTATCTAGTTCCTTTTTGAACCCTGTTATAGTTTTGGCCTTCACAACATCCCCGGCAATTATTTCCACAGGTTAACTGTGAATTGTCTGAAGAAGTACTTCCTTTATAGCCCTCATGAGCTCGCTGGCGGCTGGGCTGGTGTGTACCAAGCTTTGCTGGGATGAGACAAAGGCCAGCCCCTCCCCGACATACAGCCTCATTATCAGAAAAGACCATAGGGGTGCGCAGGTCCATTCTGTCAGTAAAGGCAGAAGAAAGGGGAAGAACTGACTTTCAAAGCGGGATCAGGGAGGTTGCTGAATCCCCATCACTGATAGTTTTCAGGAACAGGTTAGACTAGAAGAATGCACAGACCTGTGAGGGATGGCCTAGGTATACTGAATCCTGCCTCAGGTGATGATGGATTAGATGGCTTCTGGACGTCCCTCCCAGCCCTATATTTCTAGGGTTCTATGACTTGGTGGTTTAGTTGAACCTGGAAGTTATGGTATTGACACCTAGTAAAGGGTTTGTGAGTGTGTGAGAGGCGTCGGGGAATAAGGCCAGAGACTTTGGCTCTAACATGTGACATCACTGTTCTTCTCAGCCCAAACAATTTGCTAAGGCACTTTCATGTGGCTGGTACTCAGGAAACAGAACCAGGATGATGGGGTTGGGGCCTAGGTTATCCAGTCCACACTCACTCCCCAGTAGGGTGGGACTGATCTCTGTGCTGGGTTCTGATTCAAAGTCCATTGAAGTTGATGGTATTTATATAGACCAGCTGTGTGCATGATTGGATGGGTTCCATTTGGTTTCTTCTCAAAAAAATAATGACAAGCCATAAATAATACATAAAAATGATACATCTCAGAAGTCTCTACTAGCCATGAATTGTGTGTTGGGGGATGGGTTTGAGACGGGAGAGAAGGAGACAAAGTTTATGGCTGTCCAAGCTGTGACACAAGGATTTCCATGAGATACAGTTCAAGGCATACCACACAGTCACTTTCCTAAGGCCAGCTGGCTTGGAGCTAGAACAGGAGTTGATGAACTTCCCCAAAAGCTGCCCCTTGTTGCCTCTTTGAAAGTCACTTCTCCTGTCTTTACTGACAGAATAAACCCGAGTGCCCGAATGAACACCGAGGCCCGAGTGCCTGACAGAATGAACCCTAAAAAGCCTTTACTGATGGTGAGGCTGTGTTGTGGGAGGGGCTGAGTTGCATCTCGCCCCGGCAAAGCTCTCCAGCACACTATCAGTGTTTCAGCATTACACCAGAGCTAGCCAATGATGTCTGAGATGGACACTCTCACAGGTCTCACACACAAAGGCCACATTTCCTGCATAAAGTACATGAAAAATGTTCCCCAGCTGATTTTCCTGAAAAGGGATGTCAGTGACTTTAAAGGACCATTCCAAGGGTTCTCGAGCATTTCATAGCATGGACCACATCTTAATAAAGACTTTGGCACATGGCCAACTCTCCTCTCATTCATGGCCATGTGGATCCCACACTCCTTCTCATACATGACTGCATAACATTAATGCGCCTAATGCTTACACAGAAAATAATAGCAGGAAAGTATTCAATGTATTTTTAGCTACCTTTAATGTGATGTAACAGCTGGAAACAAGGAGCAGGTCACCAGGCAGCTTTCTACAGTCCTCCTGCAGACCACAGCTTAGGAACCACTAGGCTATTCTGTACAGGGACTGTACCTGATACAAGTTAGAGGCTTCTCTAACCTACAGAGGACTGCAAGGGTTCCCAGCTAAATCCAGAAGCCAGGGGCTGCAAATGTGATGTACAGCCCCCCTGCAAGGGAGGTACAATGTTATAGCCTGTAGACCAGGGGTCTCAAACATGCGGCCCGGGGGCCACATGCGGCCCGCAAAGCCCTTCCCTGCGGCCCGCCAAGCTTCCTGGTGCCCCCCCCCCCGGTCCCCCCATAGCAGTTTGCAGGACGGAGGGGCCAGAAGTGGAGGCTTCTCTGCTGCCTGGCTGGGCCGCGCGTGTTTCTAGCTCTGGACTTCCTAGATTGCTCTTGCTTTGTTTGCCAAACAGCTGTTGGTGGTGCCTAGCGCTTTCCAGGAGGGAATGGGGAGCTGCGTGCCCAGAGGAGGAGGTGGGGCAGGGGTGGGACCTCTTGGAAGGGGTTGAGTGGGGATGGAGCCGGGGCAGCAAGGGCGGGGTGTGTGTCAGTGGTGCGGCCCTCGGGCCAGTGCACTAGTCCTCATGGAAGGGGTGGAGTGGGGGCAGAGCCGGGGCAGCGAGGGTATGTGTGTGTGTCAGTGGTGTGGCCCTCGGGCCAGTGCACTAGTCCTCATGCGGCCCTCATGGTCATTTGAGTTTGAGACCCCTGCTGTAGACTAACCAGTCGAAGCAATGCATTTATTGCCTTGCTTGCATATTGCCTAAGGCCTGACATTCTTTACAGCAACCAGTGCCAATATTTACCAGATTTATCATGTCATTAGCATAACGAAAACATCTCCATTTTGATTCTGTCCTCCTCTCTCCAGAACGTTTCTTTGACTGATTCATACAAATGCGTCGTTGTTAATGAGGTGGAATGACAAATGTGATGACAGGGAAAACAGTCCACGGTGCCACTGATGGAAAAAACAAGAAGAGAAACTGTCTCTAGAGTCCTGGAATCATACCAGTGATGGAGAGTTGGGAAAAGAAATTATAATGTGTGCAAATGACTGTGAAACCCCAGCGATTGGGTGTTTTGCGTTAGAATTTTTATCGGGTGGCATGTTTTCATCTTTCATTGGGCTGTTCGGACAACAGAACGGCTCCCGTTCCTTGTAAATCAAGAACATGCAAGTAGGTGCTGTGACGGAGTCAGACCAGAAGGGTATAGGAGAGTGCTGGAAGGGAAGTATATCAGCCTCAGGATGAGCAGGTCCCTGTTCCCTGGCTAGCCAAACAGAGAAGGTTCTAGAAAGCAGCAGAAACAGCTAGCCTGATTGGGACACCTGAAGCCAATCGGGCTGGCTGAAACCACTTAAAACCCCTCCCATTTAGTCAGGTGGGTGTGGATGTCAGGAGCTGTGAGAGGAGGTTGTGCTGTTGGTGAGACTGAGTGGTAGACAACATATACGCAAGGAAGGAGACTCTGAGGTAAAGGTGAAGAGAAGTTTGAAGAAGCGGGGACTGCTGTGGGGAAGTAGCCCAGGGAATTGTATTGTGTTTGGTGCCTAAAAGGTCAGCCATCTTAGCTGATACTATTAGGGTCCCTGGGCTGGAGCCCAGAGTAGAGGGTGGGCCCGGGCTCCCCCCCTTTCTACCTCCCCTAACTAATCACAGTGAGCCTCTGAGGCTAGCACAAACCACCTGGAAGTGCAGTACCCACAGGGACAAGGCCAAAGCTTTGCCACAGTGTGTATAGTAGATAGGCAGGGAGAACCACAATACAATGGGACTTGGGGCATCATGCTCCATTGGGATACAAACTGGAGCAAGCTGGTTAGAAAGATCCCATGAGAGGCTTCCACCTTGCTTCAGAACAGCAGCTAAGAGTGTGGGAGAGTGAGCAATACGTATCCTGGTCAAGCCCTATCTTTAAGAACTGGGGTTAAAATGAAGAGTAATTAAGGAGGCAGGGGAGGAATCTGCACAGGTGCTGCCAGCAGCTGTCAACACGCCAGCTGAGGTTTCCAGGCATGAATAGGACAGACTGTACAGCTCTTGTCTACATGGGGATCTTTGCACCCAGTGTAGATGCACTGCACCAATGCAACGTACCCTAGTGTGAAACCAGCACCTCCGCATTGGAGTTTAGCATCAGCATAGCTATGCCCGTGCTAAAACCCCAGATGTAGACATGCTGTAAGTTGCCTTATGCCCTGTTAACTGAGGCATTGGAAATGCTCAGGGGCCTTGCTCTTCAGTGTCCATAATACAGTTTGTGGAACTGTGAGGGGAAGGGTGCTGTTCAGCCCTCAGCAAGTGCAAAAGGAAAGGTGGACATACCGGTGTAAGGAACAGCTGAAGGCACAGACTAAAGTGGCCATCTGGGGCGCTATGGATCAAGGAAATTCTACTGTAGAAAGAAGGCTCTTGCAGCCCTACAATGGCAAAGGTGTCCACAGGGCTCAGGACCATCCCCCCCTCCTACGGATCCTGGGGAAGGCGGGAAATGCAATTAGACACCTGTGGCTGGCCTGTGCCAACTCCCCGACTCCTTGGGCTTGGGCTCAGCCGCTGTTTAATTGCAATGTAGAAGTTCAGGCTATCTGAACCCAAATGTCTACACTGCATTTAAACAGCCCCTTTGCCCGAGCCCTGGGAGCCTGAGTCAGCTGGCGTGAACCAGCCGCAGGGTTTTTAATTGCAGTGTAGACATACCCTAAGATGTTAGTCCTATCAGTTAATGCATTCATGGAAGCAGCTCAGATGCGATGGAGGAAAGCACGGTATAAGAACCCATCTAGACTAGAATTGGAATATAATACGGAGCTTTCCAGCTGTAGGTCACTGGCTGAGATCCCAGTGATGCCAAGTCTCATGATGTTTGAGGGAAGTCTCGGCTGCAAGCCTCGAGATTACATGAGAACTTCCTCTGCCATTTAAAAAAAGGACATTTCTAGCCCTCGCAGGTGCAGAGAAAAGCTTGAAAGTGAGTGTGACCGAAAGCAAAGGCCTAGAGCCCCACGTACATTGTTTGTATAAAATCTCATGACTTTTTAGGGCCTGACTTATGATTTTTGGATGTGTGAGGCTGGCAGTATTGAAATGCAACCCCCAGGTATTGGTGACTGAACAGCTAATGGCTGCCCTGTGGCTTGCCACTTGAGTACCGTAATTGCACTGCTGTCTAAAGGGACCTTCATTAGCCCGTTACCGGGGCTGTTCAACCACAACTTGGGAAATCTTTTTAGGTTTCCTCCTCACACCCCAACACGTGTAAGATGCCATTTTATACCTTACTTGCCAACTGGGGGCATGGCTGTCTCCTACAGTGTGACGTGGCACTTCTTGCCTATTCTTTACCTCTGCTTGATGCTTGTCTAAGGGCTTGTTCATCTGACCCCCTTTGCTTTTCTCCTGTTCTACTCATTTTCTTTTCCACTCTTCCAGCTCTCACTGAGGATCCATCACAAGCTTAGTCCCTGCACTGAATTCTCTGTATCATACGCGAGGCACATAATGGGGGGCACTACTAAGCTGGATGCTCTGTTTCTGTTGCCTGGCAAAGTATAAGGGATGCAAGTCCCACAAGAGTTGCCCTGATGGTTGGAAGACGGGCACAAGAAGCTAATCACGAAGGAGACCAGAATAAGCTTTAGGAAGTAAAGACCTCAGGTTGTACCAGCACCGCAGATGCTGGATTGTAACAAAGGAAACCACACACGGGTCAGGACTTTATCAAGAATATTAAAAATGAAAGATGACGGTGTTTGCTTTCTGCTGATCCAAGCCCTAACCATGTTTGCTTCCTGTAAGGTGCTACGTATCGATATTGTGCAGCACACTCTAATGCACCACAAAGAAGTGAATGCACTGACCCAGATCCTCAGCAGCCCTATGCTGGAGAAAGCGGCCTAGACACTTCCTGCTCAACGACAGCTTCTATTTGCTGAATGATGAGCAGCCAGTCAATATATGAATGGATGCTTTACTTTTAGTGCTTAGTTACTGTTCCCCTATTTACTGTTTCCATGACAGAGCGATGCTGTGTGTCATGACTCTTCCTGTGCGTCTCCAAACAGTCATTTCTGCATCTGTTTTTGGTTTGGGGTTGCCGATGCTGTTGCTACAATACCTACTGCCTATTTTTAGCAGCAATATGGTTCTGCCTCTAATAAAGCCGTCCTGGCTCAAGGTGGGGGGGTGTATTTTCCTTCTGCCTGGAGGGTTATTTAAGATCACAGACATAGATAATGTTTTATACAATCTCCGGCTTCTGAATGTCAGACTAGGCCCTGTAAAGGGAACCTAGGGGGACCAGGGAAAACCATTTTGAGTGAAAAGAATCTGTCCCTCAGCCACTTGCCTCAATTTACTCCTACTGGAAAGTATCAGATGTCGGAATGCCCAACATTCATATGCAAATTTCAATTCCCGGGGTTGAATAGTGAATTTCCTTCCTCCCCGCTCAGTAGGCCATAGATGTGAGGCAGTGGTATGAACCCACCCACTGCCTAGGGTGACCAGACAGCAAGTGAGAAAAATTGGGACAAGGGGTGGGGAGTAATAGGAGGCTATATAAGAAAAAGACCCCAAAATCGGGACTGTCCCTATAAAATAGAGACCTCTGGTTACCCTACCACTGCCTCTCAAAATCAGACAGGAGCCCCAGGCAAGCCTTGCCCAAGCCTTGCCCTGCCAACCACAACCCAGCCCTCTGTGAAGAAAGCTCCATCCCCCTTTGACTAGGTCCCTGCTTATCACACCTTGCTCCCGGAAGCAAAGCTTTTGTTTTGGGGAAACACACATTTATATGACGACCAGCGGTTTAGGGGAGTCAGTCAAGTTTTGAGCCAGTCCTTGACCAAGTCCCTTGTAGCTGATAGTCTCAGCCTTTCATTCTGTTCGGTCAGTACCGAAGAGCTAATTGAGTGGAAGTTCAGAACCTCACAAACGCCCCTCTAGCTTCTCTTCCTGTTGCATAACAGAGGCCTGATTCCAATAAGAAACTTATCTCGGTTTGTCAAACTCCAAGTGCTGCTTTATATTCACTTAATGGAGCAAAAAAGCTGCAAAGCACCTTCTTAATCCCGCAGAAGTCGCTGACGGCACCACAGATTTTTTTTCTTTCAATGGAAAGTGCCGCATTTGGCCCAAAGCAATAGGTGGCACCGCTCACACTTCAGAGCCACCAGCTGGGTTGTCATCACCGTGTCGCCTTTTTTGTTCTGCCAAATTAATTCAGGCTTAAACTTTGTGGCATTTATTTATTTTGATGCAATCTTTGCTATTGAGTGAAATGAGATCAAAACTTGGCCCAAGATCATCACCTGCTGAAGCACGATTTTCTGCACCACCTGACGTCTCCCATCTGCATGCAAACCCAGGGCAATGCAACCCTAGGCCAGCGGTTCTCAAACCAGGGGTCGCCGAGTCCTTCCAGGGGGGTCGCGAGCTCCCGGCGCCGCTTAAAAGCCGCCGAATGAATTACTTCCGCATTCGGCGGCTTTTCGGCAGACATACCGAGCGCCCAGTTCGGCTGCGGTCGGGAGCACTCAGCATGTCTGCCGAAAAGCCGCCGAATGTGGAAGTAATTAATTCGGTGGCTTTTCGGCGGACATACAAGGGCAGCCGAGCAAGCTAAAATGGGTCGCGGTTCTCAAAAGTTTGAGAACCGCTGCACTAGGTGAACTAGGTGACTGCCTAGGGCACCAAATGGTCGGGAGCGCCAAAAAGCACGCTCAGAGGAGACAGTGGAGCCGAGGTGAGCTGGGGCACAGGGAGGGCCACCCACAGCAAGTAACAGGGGAGGAGGCGCACAGGGGAACTGCTCCCTGCCCCAGCTCACCTCCGCTCTGTCTCCTCCTCACAGAATTTTGCAGGGGTGCTTTGTTCTTCAGTTCCACTTATTGGCCAAATAAACCCAAATCCCTTTCTTGCCTTTAATTTCAACACTTCTGAAGAATTTCCTACTTAAGACATAAAACTGTATGTTAGTTCTGTCTTGTTCGTCTCAACTGGAGTTAATACCCGGAATAATGAAATAGCCTTATCTATTAATTAAAACTAATGACTTTATAAAATTGCAGATGTGTTAAAATTAGAAAGATCTGCATTAAAGACAGATAGAAACAGGCAATTTGCTGGCTTGAATAACGGGGAAATTGCCTCAAATGGATGAAGTCTGCTAGATAAAAGCTTCCCCAGCCACTAGAAATTGCAAAGAGAATTAATTGGGGCTGCTGGTTGCTGGATTATTATGTTTACTACCACAGTAGACCCACTTATGTCTGGGGAGTGGGATACTTACCGTGTATTTATAGTCCAGGAGAATTTATCAAGGGCACTTTTACTTTGCAAAGTGAAATTCTATACAAGATATTTTGATGGTCCCTATTTTTTCTTTCAATTGCTTCCAGATCACCTTTGTCCTTGTGAAGTGAGCAAAATTGGCTCAGTTAGCTGGAATCTGAAAGCTCAACTGGCTGCTTTCTGTTTCTTTCATCATCCGCAGCAAGAAAGGTTCTGCTAGTTTTAACCCAGTCATGGAATCCAGCTGTACTGAGCAACATAGGGACAAGCCAAGAAATGGAGCAGAAGCCCCAGAGAGACTGGCCTATGGGACAAGAATGACATTTATTTCCACTGGGAATTTGGGGATGGGACTAGAACCCTGCTCGCTAGTCTTTTCCCAGGGGAGCACAGCTCCCCCTTTGATTGCTTAGTAAAGGTACCCATTGACTTCTCTTCAAACAGCTGTGATTAGCTCTCCACTTCAGAAAGGAAGTGGTGCTCTGTTGTTGTGAAGCTCTCCTGGGGGGGGGGGGGGGGGGGAACAGCCGCTCTGCAGCTTCATGCCTTCCCCACTGTGGCAGCCTGCAGCCACTCCTTTGCTGGAACTCTTTAGGGCTAGTGCTCTGAGGAATCAGAGTCTAGAGGAGGAGACTACTGACCTTTGGTGCTGCTCTTATTTGTGGCTACTTTGAATAGCACCCTATGGCCTTCTCCATGTCACAGCACAGCTGGACTGAAGCGTGCTGTAGCCACGTCCTCCTCCGACAGATTTCCTCCTATCCCTAAAGTACCCTCTGTGCCTGTGGTTTGAGAGGAGAGCTGGGTAGGGCTGTCATCCCCTGCAATGAGGATATCCCCATGGTGCCTTGCAGGGCCCTGGCCGGAAACGGAGCTACTGTAAGGGGGAGCTCAGAAGTAGCTGTTTGCATTTGTGCATGTTTATTATTAAACATTTCTATAGCACTGTAAATAACCCAAACACTCTGCACGGATTGAGGCAGGGCCTTAGTATCTGTCTGGAATGGTCCAAAGGCCTCACAATGTGATATCCTTGTGTGGGTGGGTGCGTGGGTGAGAATGAGTGAACTTTTCAAATTAGTCAGCTATCAAACCCAATACAGTGACAGGGAAAAAGCATCACAAAATGACGGTTTACTCTGACCATTTTCACTCCTCTGATGATCTATGGTGATGTGTCACAGTGCAGTGAACGTACTGCTGCTTTGTAAGCAAAATAGTAATGTTTGGGAAAACAATAGTCCTCATAAATAACTGCTGAGTGACAGGGAGAAACCCACATGAATTTGTGTGGATTACAGCACACATGGGTTTATGACGTGCACATTAGCTACATTCTGCTCCATACAAAGACATAGATTGAATTCAACCTGCAAATTATATTCTGCCAGGTGTTTTCTTGCAGACAAATATTATGCAACCTGCTGACTCCCTTCTGCCAGATGTGTGGCCTCCATTCTCTTTGCCAAACATTTTGCCTGCAGATCATGTTTTCTCAGTTGGAGTCAGATTTTCCTGTTTAACACCCTGCCTCTGTGCTTCAGCCTTTCAGAAATGATTTATTTCTGTCAGTGGCCAAATCTGTTGGCTGCAGGATGATTTTATGTGCAGAGATGGAATAAAATTTAGAGGCTGACAAATCCAGATCAAAAAGCTTTCTCTTGTACCTCTCAAATTCAAATGCACAAAGATGATTTTCTAAATGGTGATTGAGAATTAAGCTAGTTCCCCAGTTGGTACATTAAAAGTTATAGTCTGATTGTCTCGAGGAAACTTGTGTGGTGATGTTAGCCATGTACAACGTGTTAATTCAGTAATTTAAGATTTCATTATCTCCTCTGGTATCTGCCCTGGCTAAGAGACAGTCCTTATTAAAAAGAAGAGCCCTGGGGCAGACAAAAAGGTGATACATAGTTGCAACTAATGTTCTACTCTGTACCAGTTTTAATTAGTTAGCTGTCAGAACTGTGCAGAAGAGCCGTTTGTCCATCTTGGGCACACTTGTCAGACTGCTTTATTCTGTAACAAATTTGGAGATTTTTCTTAGTAAAATCAAAATTAGGCTTTGTTTTCATGGAATCCCAATTCTTTACGTTTCCTTGGGGGCACACCAACATTCTAGCCTTCATTTTATACTCCGGTTTTGATTCATTTTAGGTTAAAAAGCAGGCTCATGGAACTTGGACTCCAGTATAAATTTCTGGAAGATAAACCAGAGGAGATGCGACAATAGTCTCTCAGTCAGAGCTCAGAAATACCCAGATTGGGGTCTGCAGACTGAAGTTTTCCAAGCCGGACAGAAAGGGGGCTATGTCTTCTCTCTGAGCTAGAAGTATGATTCCCAGTTCACTTAGACATACTCACGGTGACTCAGTGAACACTAGTGTGAATATAAGTAGTAGTGTAGCTGCAGCGGAGGGGCAACAATAGTGGTGGCATGGCTTAGCTGTGCTGACTATGCATCCACAGGGTCTGGTAAATTCCTCCCCAGCCAACCCCCACTCACCACACCTTCTGAGCAGGCAATCAATAGATTGTAAGCTCTTTGGGGCAGGGAGTGTCTATTTCTTCTATGTTTGTACAGCGCCTGGCACAGTGGGGTCTGGGTCCATGCCTGGGACTCCCAGGGTAGTCTGCCCATGTAAAGGCTGGGGGCTTGAGGCTGGTCAGTCCTGTTCCGTTATCAGACTGAGCTGGGAAGGTTTATAGGGAAGGCTTTTCAGTTGTGAGAAGAGCTGCAGGAGGGAGATGGCTTCCTGAAGCAGGGAGGTTGGAGGGAAGCGTGTGGCCTGCTTTCAGCGCTGAGTGGCCAGGGGAAAGGCTCTGGGAGCTGTAGCCCAGAGTGGGCAGAGGAACTGCGATGTTTTGCCTACGTTTTACAGTTAAAGAAACAAACTGTTTCCTGATGGAAGGACCTGAAAAGGATCCTGGTGTGGTGCTGAGTTCTTCCTGGGAACTCTCCACATCCTGAATCCTGGCTGCTGATTGGCAGGGTTTTTGTTTGGTCTCTATGTAGATGCTGCAGTGTGTTTATACCAGAACAGGCAAGTCGAAGTAAAGTCTGTCTTTGGACTCAGACTGGAAGCCAGTGAGGTTTGTGATGTTCCTTCTCTCCTAGGAGAGTTCATTGCCAGGCCAGCTTTCTTCTTATTGGAGAGAGTTCCATTCTACCAGAAGAGCAGAACGGTTAATCATGGTCTTCATCGTGGCGCTTTAGGTGAATTTTTACATATTCTGGACCCTAGACATTGAGTGCCTTGACGATAAGAATGAGGGACCTTGAACTTGACTCAATATTCTATGTGAAACTCTCCCCGAGCTTTAGAAAAAGCTTATCAGGTCCTTTTGAATAAGTGTTATTTAAATACTAACAGAGCTTAACTGTTGTTAAACCTCAATGGATTTTTTTTTTATTACTGAAATAATCTCTTTCAAAGACACAATTGAGTCAAGGTTTATCCCACAGAAGTGTATTTATACTATACTGCAACTAGTAATCCCTAATAAAGAAGCTTCCAATAATCTGCAGGTATTTATAAGATAAAACAACAGTGGGAGGGGAGGATAATGCTTCTAATTAAAGGGTATCTAATCATGAAATTGACAAGAATGAGATTAAATTGATCTAGTGTTCATTTGAAAGCACATTGTTTAGGCCATGTCTACACTACCACGTATGTCGCAAAACCTACGTTGCTCAGGAGTGTGAAAGAAACACCGCCCTGATTGATGTAAGTTTTGTCAGCATAATGCTCGTGTGCACAGTGCTAGGGTGGTAGGAGAGCTTCTCCCACCTTGCCTATGGGTGCTTGTTTAGATGGTTTTATTATGTCGCTGGGAGAGCTCTCTCCTATCTGCATAGAGTGGCTACATGAGCTATCTTAACAGTGGCCCAGCTGCACCTGGTACAGTTGTGCTGCTGAAAGTTCACTAGTGTAGACCTGGCCTTAGCATGGTCCTAGTTTGAAAGTATTTAATTCTGACCTTAAGGTTGCATTCTTAAGGAGACATGATTTAAACTGAATTCAGTAGGCACCATTCATATGCATCCAAGGACTGAAGTTGTCCCATAAGCTATCTCCTAAATACTGGTGAAATAAAAGGGCTGTAGGAATGATGAAGTTTAATGGTCAGTCTCTCCTGCAGGAGTATTAAAATGAGAGATGAAAAAGACCTATTTGGTACCATCACAATAGAGGTGATTCACAAATGGTGATAAAAATCATTAGAGGCTTGGTGAGACTTCCATATAAGGAGACTGAAAAGAGTGGGATTCCAGAGAGGAGATGAAGAAGGGACATGACATACAAAAGAATGGATGGGATGGAGATATAGAGTGTGCTCCTATTTTTGCTCTCATAATACAAAAAAACAAGGTGATAATCAGTAAAATGAAAGGCAGCAAATTTAAGCAGATAATAGGAATTGTTTTGCACAGGACACAATTAACCTGTGACACTAACTGCACAAGTTTCAGAGTGGTAGCCCTGTTAGTCTGTATCAGCAAAAACAATGAGGAGTCCTTGTGGCACTTTAGAGACTAACACATTTTTTTGGGGCATAAACTTAGTGGGTTCTAGCCCACAAAAGTTTATGCCGAAATAAATGTGTTAGTCTCTAAGGTGCCACAAGGACTCCTCATTGTTTTCACTGCACAAGACATCACCGAGTCCAAGAGAATATATGATAATAATAAAAAAAGGACTAAGCATTTATACGGATAAAGGCTTAAAAGAGCACATGTATTCCAGCATCTAAATGACAGGCCTTGGAAAGAAACCCCTCTTGTGGGCAGGTTACTCCATAATTCTCCATTACAGGGATCTTAGATTTTCTGTCAAGCAGCTTGTACTGGCCATTGTCCCAGACTGGATTACATGGAGAAGTGATCTAATACAGAACAGCAGTTCCTATGTTCTCGCATTGATTAGCCTATGCCAGCGCAGAATGGTACATTCTTTAGGTGTCAGCACCAGTGAATTAATGGTGCCCTTTTGTCAGTTCACATCTCCCTATAAGACTGTTTACTACATACAAGCTGCTCTATTTGGGGGAGTTTGGAAGAAGCTGCCTTAATTAGAGCTGCTGATGGCTCACACAGCACCCATACAAACCCTCTTTAGAAAGCCCTGCTGTTTCTACAGTAACTATCTGCTGTATTTCTCATCCCCGTGATCTCTCATTACTAAGGCTATTTGCATGAAGACTGGAAGGCAGAAACCCCACCCCTCCACCCCCAGTAACATGAGCGAAAACCACTGTGATGATGACCCAAGCAGGGGATGATCAATTCGGCAGAGGGTATGTGTGAAGATAATAATTACCTAACTCTAATAGAGCATCCCTCCCTGTGCTTTACAAGGAAGGTCAATATCTTTATCCCTATTTTACACATGGGGAAACTGAGGAATTGGGAGGGGAAGTGACTTGCCTGACGGTCACCTAGTGGCAGATCCTGAATAGACCCAGAGCTCCCGAGTCCTAACCCATGCCCAATGTATGGAACCCCATTGCCAGAGGAAGTGGTAAGAGGAGTGACTAACAGCAGTTCAGGGACACACTAACCCTAAAGGGAAAAGGCTATGAAACTTTCTGGATGAGATGCCTGCAAACCCTTGTCAGATGCTAGTAGATTTAGTTCTTTGCTGAATTATACGTTGCAATAAAACCTGTGGTGTGTGTATATTGCCATTGCAGGTTTGCAGGCGTCTGGACTCACCGTGTCATTAAGGTTGCTTTCTTTTCACTTATTCTTTCTTGGTGGAGCTCTCAGTTATAGAGCTGGGTGTTGTGCCTGCCTATTAGGCTCTAATTGTGTCTGGCTAATTAAACTGGAACAGTTATGTGGTACGCTGAGCACCCTGAGAACGAGGGGATACACTGTTAGCTGGTGGTTTAACATGTGTCAAATACTCGCCAGATTAACGGGACTCAGGGAGGTTAGGCCCCAACTACCCAATCTGTTTTCAGCGTACATCCTGAGCTAGACAGGAAGAGGGGAGTTGGAAAAGAAAGGGGAGAGAAGAGGAGAAACAAAAATGTGTAGAAAGGGGAGAAATTTTCTTCCTTTGGGAAGCTTTTATTTGGAAAAATCCTTTTTTGCCTCCAGACAAGTTCTGAGAAATTCTGTGAAAACTCTAGCACTGTTTAAAAGGTGCACAGGCATAATGCCACCATAATGAACGTAGTTACCGCAGTGATGAATTTGGCCTCTCGTACAAACTAGGACAGGTGGGGGAGGTGGGGGGGGAGCAGAGAGTCAGTGGCAGAGCTAGGAAAGACAGACACTGAAAAAGTGCAGGACAGAGAGACAAGCTCAGTGAAACAGCAGACAGTGTTCCATGAAGTTTGTCTATTGGAAAGCTGCCTCCTGCCAAACTTAGGCAGAGCACAGGAACAAACCGATAAAGCATGGAAGCTGATAATGCTTTGGTAATTATTATTGCTAGTGTGACAGGAAGAAACGCTATTATTATTATTATTATCAGCGAACTGCAGCATGAGACAGCTTGACTGGCATTGATCCTGGGGGAGGAGATGGCTGTGAGGACAGTGTGTGATGCAAAACTCTACTCTCCATTGTGGCGTGACAGCCTCTGCAGTGTGGTGAGGTAAACAAGACGTGGTTCTGTGCTTACAACTTGGAGCTTTCAGAGGGGTTTCAAATGCAGTTCAGTTTTTCTCCATTCCTGGGATTTTTCTCAGCCAGCCCCAGTGAGGCTCAGACATGGCAAAGAGGAGCAAAGGAATGTGCATGGGTCATAGGAGTTAGAGAAGGAAAACACCAGCTTAGATCATTGCATCAATTCACCTGCAAGGCAGGATGTAGGGTGACCAGATGGCCCGATTTTATAGGGACAGTCCCAATTTTTGGGTCTCTCTCTTATATAGGGTCCTTTTACCCCCCCCCCCCCCTCCCATTCCCTGTCCCGATTTTTCACATTTGCTGTCTGGTCATCCTTGCAGGAGGTAAGTCCCCCAATAGCAGATACACCCAATTATTAATACTAATACCACTGTGCACTTTCCATCCAGCTGGATCTCAAAAACTTGACAAATACTAGTGAATTAAACTTCACCATCACCTGGCAGCTGGGCATCAGTTTCCTGTTTCACAGACAGGCAAATGGAGGCCCAGGATATTCCAGTGACTTAGCTAAGATCACACATCAGTCGGTGGTAGTACCAGGAATGGAAACCAAGAGTGCTGACCACAGCTCTAACCGCTACGGGATCGGATTTGTGACGCTTTACATGGTTCCACCACATGCCTCATGAGGGAAATGAATCCAGGATTTTGAATGATTAACATCCCCTCCCGTCGATCAGCTGACAACAGCGCACTGCGTATTGGTCCTGGAGAAGGAGAGGATGTTAGCTAAAGATTGAAAAGGAACATAATCTTCAAAGAATTAAAAAGCAAATGCATGGTCAGAAATCTTGGAGTGCTGGGATAAAATGGACAGCCAGGGACAGTGCTTATTCGCTTGCTCACCATTCTCTTGAGTGTAACATGTATCCCTAAAACATTACAGGTGGCACTTGGTTGGACTTGTGTCACATGCCCTCAGGACCCTGAAGGGTTAAATAATGAGGGTTAACCCTTTGGGAGCAGCTGTGGGCAGCTTGTTTCTACGAAGTCCATTCTGATCCCGTCGACTGATTCCCAAGTGCTGTTCAGGTTATCCACGCCCAGATAATGAGTGGGGAAGTTTCACAGCCTGATAAAGCCATACCATCTCAATAGTGCAATATGTATGGTTTAGCATCCTCAAATTGTTCTGGGTTTTCCTTGAGCTCTTTTTCCTTCCACCTCAGGGAGAAGTTTTGCTTTTCCCTTTAAGCGGATGATTCAATTATCCAGACAGATTTGCTGGAAATGATCAAAAGGGATGGAAAGACGAGATAAAAACTGTTGTGTTCAGTACAAATAATTTGGTCCATGAAGCTTTTGAATGAGTTCACCAGTGATCGAGTTAAAGAGCAGTCAGTGGGCTGAACTGCTTTCTATGAAACCAGTGAAACACAACTGAGCTCAAAATCCTCTAAGAGCAAAAGATCCCTGCTGTATCTCCCACATTTCACAAAGATCATTTGCATTTCTGCCATTGCTCTTCTCTTGGCATCGACTGCTGTCCTTCCTGATTGTCTATAGACCTGGGCTTTCTTGCGTGGCAAACACCGTTCAATGGTATCTCAGTTTTGCCTTTCTGCCTCATGACAAAGCAAGCAGGTCATCTGCACATGAGAGAAAGTGGGTGCTGGACCTCTGCTGGCTTATCCATTTGGCGCAGACATATTGAGTCATAGCAGATGTATCAGAATCTCTGTGTTTTCTCCAGAAGATGGAGCCATGTTACACAATTCCTAACATACCCAGCACAGTTTTCTTCTTTCTTGAATGTCTTATGGCTAGGTTGTTTGTTTTTTCTCTCTAAGTAATGCCGAGTGGCTTTTCCTTCACACTCATCTAAGCCACAGACCCAGCAAGGAGCGTACATAATGCATTTTGTCATTAGCCCTGGGAAATCCAACAACAGGTTTTGCCCAGACTCTGCACACATCTCAGAAGCTCTCCTCCGGTGCTGTTATTCATTCGGTCCTGGCCAGTATTCTCCCTTGTGGCCAGTTGTCCGGTTTAGCCTGCAGATGATGCACTACCTGAAGAAACACATACAACTCAATTCATCTAGAGATGTGTATGTGGCTTATCTGATGTCCATATGTGTTGATACCTTCCTATTGATTAGAAGGACCTGGGAGTAGTCAAAGAATGAGTCATTGCAACTTGTGTCCTAGCCTACAGCTTGTTATCAATTACCTTGAAGACAGACTTTTGGTGAAGAGCTTCTAGTGCTGTGTTCTAGGCTGGCTGGATCACTTGTACTGATTCCTCACCACTTGGGGTTGCTTTCATTTGTTGAATTAAAGTTAATCACGTAATTAAGCAGATCCAAAGGGGCACCTGCTCATCCCTCCATGCACAAAGAAGAGCTCTGAACTGTCGTTAAAAGTAATGTAAACTATGAAGTAGAGAGTGCTAAACCCCTCCCAGGAATTGACTTCAGGGGTTTACCTTGTGGTAAAACTAAAGTGTCTTGTCTTCACTGTATCTTATTTCAAGATGGCTCACATGCCTTAGTTATCCTGAGGTAAAAAAAATAAAATAAAATACACCTTGCTTAGCAGTGAAGACAAGGCCTTAGGAGTTTAGGCCAAGGCAGGGTTTCATATTGAATGAATAGCTGAAGGCTATTTACAAGTTGCTTCCATTTCATAAGGAGCTCTGGAAACTATTACAGCTCAAACACACCTTCTAGCCCCTATCAAACACTCCTACCACAAACAGTGCCGTTTCAAGCAGCTTTGACACAAACTGGGCAAAGACACTGCCAGACCAACAGACAGCACTTTCTTGGAGGAATTTAAGAAGCTGTTTATAACGTGCCACAAATATTTAGCACATCGTAAAACAACCATTCCTCCTCTTGCAACTAAAACTTCTAGGAAGGGCTGAGGAGCTGGACAAAGTCCCCTTTGAGATGCTCTAGTGGTGCCAAGGAGACTGAAAACTATGACACCAGTTGAGGATTTCCTTTAGTGGAGGAAAATCCTCAGGAGGAGATGGGGTGGCTTGGTTAGCCCTGCATCAGCCCTTTGGCATTGAATTTATTTTGGCGAAGGGAGGGTTCTTTTTATGCTAACGCCTCACCCAGGCATTTACATCAGACTCTGTCCTGTTCCTGTGGGAGCTTTACTATAGTTCTCCGTTTTACGTTCACCTTTCCTTTGAGCTTTGCATTTATTCATTTTGATTGTGCACACGGTAACCAAACCCCTAGGACTTCAGGTCATCACTATGTTATTTACCCTGAGTGCTCAGAACTTCAGTGTGGACAGAACTTAGATCCTCCTGCTCCCATAAGCACATGCCCCTGCAACCTGGACTAAAAGAGAATCTTCACTAGCTTTTGGCAGGACTGGATCTATGTAACAGGGTGTCTGCTCTAAATCAAGTTTGCAGAGCTCAGTGCTTACACATATGCATTAGCCAGTTCAATATAATGCAGATAATTACAGCATTTTAAAGGCGATGCAGAAATGGCATGAACCAACAGTCAAAAACATAAACACAGATTACTTCCTCTGTCACAGAGCATGCAACTCTCCCCAAAAATATTACAATGAACTGGTACCAGAACTGGCATCTAATAATAGTTTGACTTTTACAGTGTTGTAGTGCAGAGCACTGTACAGATAAACAATGCTCCAAAACATATGGGGCCCAAGTCTATTTCTGGCACAACTATCGATTTAAAGGCACAATATACCACTTAGTTGGTTCAATAACTGTACATTACAGTCACACAGTACCAAAAAATTCTCCTGTTTAGGAGAAGCTCACAGCCAGAATCTTTCAAATGAGATGAGACAAACAAGTAAATAAGGGAAAGGTTACCATCCAAGGAAGGATGCAAGCGGAAGTAAGCTGAACCTCACTGCTGATGTAATAGCATGACAATGGTCTATAATTCCTGCAGGAAGACAAGCTCTCTGGTACGTTTACATAAGAAAGCCCTTCTGGCTATTGACTGTCATGACCAACTGAAATGCTGCTGAGTCCTTTTGGTAACCTATCAGCATGAGACAACGAGAAATTACTATGTTGTTTAATGAGGCTGAGCTTCTAAAAAGAGAGAGCACTGTATAATTAAGTTAACCATCTGAGAAGGAGGAATACTCTAAATTAGCACTGAGGCTCTAAACTTTAGATAGGGAGATTTCAGACAAATGAGGAAATAAGTTCAAGAAGAGCCTGCAGTCAAGAGTGAGAAATGAAAATCTTTATACCTATGTATGTTGGGCATCCCATAATAATCAGTCACCAATAGCAGTAAGCAAAAGGAAAGTAGCAGGACAGGGAGAATAAACCATTGTGGTTAAATGGCTAAGTTCCAGGAGCTATTCCAGCCAAAGCGGTGGAAATCCAGTCCTCATTCAACTAACAGAATGACGCACATACTGTGGCAGTGGGCAGATTAAATGTAAGATGGAAATTTGATTATGTATTTAATTTGCATCAGTCTTCACATAGAGGATGTTGGGGAAATAACTGTACCAGGACCTGTCTGGTAATTACCTCTTTTCAGGTATTAAAGATGGGGCTCTGTCAGAAATAGAAATGTCCAAGGGGGATGTTGTAACATGTTTATATATTGGGCCTCAGTTCAGCAAGGGTCTTAAGCCTCAGCCTAACTTTAATCAGCAAGCCAGTGGAAATACTCATGTGTTGAAAGACCAAGAAGTCATTGAGAGCAGAGGATGTTCATTCAAGAGTTCTGAAGGGATAACATTAATTCTCCATTCATAAATTTGGAAGGCCAAAAGGGACCATTATGATAATCTAATCTATTGTCCTGCATAACACAGGACATGGAATGTCACTAAGTGTTTCCTGCATCAATTCCATAACTTCTGGTTGGGCTAGAGCATATCTTTTAGAACAACAGCCAATCTCAAACTAAAGACTAACAAGTTGCTGTCACTGAATAGTTTTCATCCTAGAGTCCCTAAAGTGCATAACAATGAAGTTACCGTATTTTTCACCATATAAGACGCTCCGGCGTATAAGACGACCCCCGAGTTTTTAAGTAAAAAAGCCGGATTACACAAAAAAAAAACAACAAAAAAAACCCACCACCACACACAAAAAGCACCTCGCTCTCCTGTCCCCGCCGCGCAGGCGGGCTGCTGGGAGCGCGCTGCTCTCCTGTCCCCGCCGCGCGGGCGGGCTGCTGGGAGCGCGCCGCTCTCCCGTCCCCGCCGCGCGGGCGGGCTGCTGGGAGCGCGCCGCTCTCCCGTCCCCGCCGCGCGGGCGGGCTGCTGGGAGCGCGCCGCTCTCCCGTCCCCGCCGCGCGGGCGGGCTGCTGGGAGCGCGCCGCTCTCCCGTCCCCGCCGCGCGGGCGGGCTGCTGGGAGCGCGCCGCTCTCCCGTCCCCGCCGCACGGGCGGGCGCTCCCAGGGGCCCCGGGGCCCGAGCTGCTCCCGTTCCCCGCCGGCCCCGAACACATGCGGGTGGGCTCGAGGGGGAAGCGCCGCCCCGCCCGCCGGGCCACCTGCAGCCACCCCAGCTCCAGCTGCCCGGTGCTCAGGGTCCAGGGTTCATATATTCGGCGTATAAGACGCCCCCCCTAATTTTGAGAATATTTTTGGGGGTTAAAAAGGCGTCTTATACGCCGAAATATACGGTACTGAGCGGATGGGGATAGCTTCCTTTGATGGACACCCAGCCAGCCAGTCAGCTATAAAATCCCTCTTGGTAGCTGTTCTCTGCTTGTTTTACCTGTAAAGGGTTAAAAAATTCCCCCAGGTAAAGAAAAGGACCAAAGAGCCAGTGGGAAGGTCAACACTTTTTAAAATTGGGAAGTAAGCTTTCCCTTTGTGTCTGTGGTTGTTCTCTCTGGGCTGCAGGGACACGGAGCAGAAATGCTATAAGCAGGAATGCTGTGAAAAGGTTTGAACCAGGTATGAAAAATGATCTTCCATACCAAGAAGGAATCATCAGAAGGCAGGAAATGTTTAAATAGATGCAGTCAGGTTTATTTCTTTATTTTGGCTTGTGGATCTTCTCTGTGCTAACCCCAGATGCTTTCGTTTGCTTGTAACCTTTAAGCTGAACCTCCAAGAAAGCTATTTTGGTGCTTAATTTTTGGAATTGCGCTTTTAAAATCTAGCAAAAGCCTAAGTTCCAGATGTATTTTCTTCCTTTTTGTTTCTAATAAACCTTTTTTAAGAACGGGATTGGACTTTTGATGTTCTAGGAGGGGGATGAAAGGGCTTGAGGGTACCCCACAGGGAGGAACTCCCAAGTGCTCCTTCCTGGGTTGAAAGGTTTTTTTTTGCATTTGGGTGGTGGCAGTGTTTACCAAGCCAAGGTCAGAGAAATGCTGTAGCCCTGGAAGTTTAAAACAAGCCTAGAGTGGCAAGTATTACTTTTTAAAATCCTTGCAAGACCCTACCTTCTGTTCTCTAAGAGACAGAGTGGGGATTCAGCCTTGACAGGCACTAAAGCCAGTTAGTATCCCAGAGGACTAGGGGATCTCAAATGCTGTACCTATCTGTAGAAGAGCGGCGACTCACCCCTGCGGCACCTCCTGCTGGTCTGTCCGGGAATTAGCTCACCAGCACCTGGAGTGCCCTCTGCAGGCCGATGTCCCGCTTGCTGCTCTGGCCCAGAGTCCCTCCCTGGACCCAGGTGCCCTCTTCCCTTGGGTGCTGCACCCCTGCAGTAGCCCCTCAGGTCTTAGGATCTCCCCTCCCTGGGGAACCCCTACCCTCTATCCCCACCTTGCCTCAGGCAACTGCCAGTCACCACTTGCCCCCGTTCTCTGGGGCAGACTGCAGTATCATTGCCACTCATCACTGGCAAGGAGGGTTTGGCCTGCTGCCTCTGTCTCAGTAGCCGCGGGCTGCCCCCTGCAACTCTAGTACCCCTGGGTGGGCCTTCCACTAGGCCCTGCAGCCTGGGGGTTTCTAGGCCACAGCTTCTCCAGATCCTCTATCCTTGCCCCAGCCCTGCACCACTCTAGGTACCTACCCAAGCACTCAGCAACCAGGCCTGTCTGCCTCTGAAAACAGAGGAGACTTCTCTCCCAGGCCTCTGCCCCTCGGCCCTTTTATAAGGCCTGGTCTGTTTGGGTCGTAGCCACCCAGCTGAGCCCGCTTCCCAATCAGCCCAGCTTTTCCCTACTCACCCTGGGAGCTGCTTGCCCCCAGCCATAGCCCTTCCCAGGGCTGTTTTAAACCCTTCTCCACTGGAGTGGGGAAGTCACCCCACTACACTATCTTAAAGAAACGTACTTATGGGTGTTCCTGGAAGCTAGACCAATGAACTTTATTTCAGTGCCAGCAAAATAGGTCGGACAAATATTATAAGATACCTATATGAATATCGCACAATAGGAAAAAATGATTATTGCTTCTGTAAAGGAAAATCATGCCCCTCTTATCTACTAGAATTCTTTGACCTTAGGGCAATAAAAGATTAGATAAAGGAAAACTAGTTGATGTAAATTGTTTGGATTTTCAAATAATTATTTAGGTTATTCAAAACTAGAAAAGACAGTAAGATACTTAAGATACAGAAGGACTTAAAGCTAGGTGAATAGACAGCACAATTGTATATGACAAATACTAGGCAAATCTCACATTGGAAGGAATTGTTTGAATTACTCATATACATTGTGGAGTTTTAAATTAACAGTGGCTACACAGGGGAAAGATCTGGGCAACATTGTGGACAATTAAATGAAAGTTACTGCTCAATGTGTAGCAGTGGTCAAAAAAGCAAACAAAATTTTGGATATTTAAAGAATGAGACAGAAAATATAACAGCACCATTGTTGTAAACCAATGGATCACAATCAGCTGGAAAACTGTGTTCAATTCTGGTTAATCTATCTCAAAATATACTAATCTAGTCTCTAGAAAGCATATTAATTATTTTGTTTTATTTGTCACAACTTTTGGTTTCCATTATCCTTACTTATTGTCTCTTGAATGTTTGATAATAAATATGTTCTCACTCTAAATATATCTCAGTGCTCTGGTATTAAGCTAGGTGCTGATCCCGAGTTGAATCAATCAAGCTGGGGTGTATACCAGCTTGGGGACAGTAGACTAGATGTTTCTGTGAGTGTTCAGTGGGGGAAGAGGCTGACCACTACACAGGAATGCATCAAAAGGGCTCGGGGACTGGGGTGAACCTATTGTTAACCTGAAAAACAAAGTAAGGGCTGCCTAGCCTAATGGAGAGTGTCTTAGTGGACTCACAGGCTGGTGGTGTCAGGGAATTGACATCCAGTTAATCACAAGCAAGTCTCCCTGTTGTTGGAGGCAGGTGGGGTGGCAAAGTGACTCATAGTCCTGGTTATCCCAAACACTCTCATACTCTGCACTTCTCAGGATACAGCCTATGGAAATTTAGACATACCCCAGGCGCCAAAGAGGCTACAATCAGACAGCCCAATCCTTTACTTCTGACTCATGGAAAAAGTTCCCTTAAAGTATCAGTTGACTTCTTTGGACTACATGCATGAGTAACGTTTGATGGCTCAGGATCCAAGAGTTATGATCCTGAAGTGCATGTTTAAAAAATGTTGAGTCACAGGTCTGTCAACTATTTTATTTGGATTTTCACCAGACAAGCCCAGTTCTGGAAAGACATACAGGACCTTTACAGTCCTATCTTCAATACCGTCATGATACAATGTTGCAATAGGATGACATTTGCATTACAATACAGTGACATGACAACTTTACCCTGGAGAACAAAGTTTAAAAGGTGGGCAGCCTTCAGTTCCTTTCTTAACCTGGGAGCTTTGCCAGGCACCTGCTCAGGCAGAGTGCAGCTCCATAAACCTGTCTCTCTCTGATTATTGTTTACCATACAATTTCTCTGACTTGCTAACTTCCTAGTACTTAAAGTGAGCTACCTGCCAAGAAAATGCCACACCTTGTGCTGTGAATTCCCTGCCAGCATGTATTGAAAGGTCAAGCATCAATCCGCCATTCACGCAGTATCTGTTGTGGCATCTTTCAGCAGGAAGCACAGTAAAACCAGAGCCTATTTATACATTTGGAATGTGTTAATGTCTAAAATATTTACTTCCATGCTCAGAACCTTATACCTCCTACTCTTTCAGTTGTTTGTCCTATAAACATTAAACACATAATAATCTCCTTAAACAATCTTGCTAAAAGAGCCAAGCACTTTATCTAACATGCCCTCTGTCAAGGAGCCAAAGCAACTAAAGACACAAGACATTTCAGCAACAGGAAAAAGCCATTGCTATGGTTATATAAAAAGCTTGCCTTGCAATCCTGCTTCTTGCAGAGAAGTGGTCTAGTTGCTGGTGTGCCGCCTTGTGGCTGGGCATGGTGTAGCATCTCATTCCTTTCTAGCCCATCCTGCCAACAGTCACTAGTCCTGTGGTGGTCTCTCTCCTTGTGACTCAGCCCTCCAGCCAGGTCATGTTTTAGTTTCACCTCTTCCATGGTAATAGTAGACCAGCAAATACCAGTCCCAATCCTTACACCTGGACGTTGGCCCTTAACTCACATCCCCAGGGTTCTCACACCCTTCTCTTAGGGCTTTAAATTGCCCTTATCCCCTCAAGTAATGGGACTTCGTATCACCTTCCCAGCAGTTGGTAGGGGAACCCAGGCCCACACTCTACAGTGGTTTCCAGTCCAGGGACCTAGGATGAGCAGACAAATTGAACTGTCAGGCACCTTGCTGCTGCCTTCCTGTACTCCTTCCTACCATTAGCCTCTCTTCAGGCCTTTTTCCCAGCCCCTTCCTGAGCTCTCTGTAAGAAGCAACACCTCCCAGCGTCAGCCATTGGAGTTTGCTCCATTCCTGTGTCTTCCAAGTATCTTCCTCCTGGGCTTCCTCTTCACCCTGCAGAAGCCAATAGTCTTCCTATTCCCCATCAGGATCTCTGCTACCACAAGATTTCTGGAGAGTTCATCGATTTCTACCTTCAGCCACTGCAGTGCCAGACTTCCTTTTTTTATAGCTCCACCCAACTGGGCTTCAACTTTAATTAGGGCTGGCCCATCCTCCAGGTGGATTAATTGGCCTCTCAGGCCCATGTTAACTCTTTCTGAACCTGTGTTGGGGTAGACACTCCATTATACATCAATAGATTTAAGGGTCTCATGTTTCCTTGGCAAACAAGTTTCAAAGATCCAAAGTTCACCTGAGCTGACCTGTTAAGTCTCCTTTTTCCCCTGAGAGATTCCTGATAACCTTTTCTGAGCAACTGCCTGAATCATCCACTTCTCAGGTAGCCTCAGGGAGCTCATAGAAACTTGAGAGAGATGAGGGGAAATGGAGAAAACTAAAGGCTAAGGAAGGGGGGAATAGTTGGGACAAAGGTAATAAATTGTTGTTTTGGGGAAGAAATTTATGCAAATGAAACTACTAATAATAATCAGATCTGCAAATTAGGGCATTGCCTCATTTGCTTCTCGACCTGCATTTTTAAAAGTTATGAATAAGCATGTTTATTAAGTGCAAAGGCTGATTTCAAAGATGGTTATACCATGATCAGATAGTACGATGATGAGACAGACATTTCCAAAGATAAGCTTGTTCTGTGTTCTATATTTGCAGCTGTCAAACCACAAAAATGTGCAGTAAGAATATAGAATCATAGAAGTGTAGAGCTGGAAGGGACCTTGAGAAGTCATCAAGTCCGGCTCCTCTGCACTGTGGCAGGACCAAGTAAACCTAGACTATCCCTGACAGGTGTTTACATGTTAATCCTGTCCTCTAAAGTGCTTGCAACCCTCCCAGCTTGTGGTCATCCTCACATTTTATAACCATATTCTCCATTCCATTATCCTAGTCAATATTTTCACTAATGACTAGTACCAGATACAAGATTGACCCCTGAGGGATCCCACTAAATACATTCTTGCAGTCTGCCAGTCTCTGACTCATCTTTCAACCAGATATGCACCCACCTTATAGTAATTTCATCTCATTGCCTTGTAAGAATGTCACATGGGACTGTGTCAAAAGCCATACTAAAATCAAGATATATCATGTCTACTGCTTCATCCCTATCCACTAAGCCAGTAAGGTTTGGTTTGCCCTAATGGATAGGGATGATCATATGTGTCTAGTTTGGCATGATTTGTTCTTGAAAAATCGATGCTGGCTATTCCTCATAATCCTATTATCCTCTAGGTGCTCACAAATTGATTAATAATTTGTGTCAGTATTTTTCCAGGTATCAACATTAGACTGACTGGTCTATAATTCCCTGTGTACTCTTTGTTCCCCTTTTTAAAGATAGGTCCTATGCTTGTCTTTCTCCACTCCTCTGAGATGTCACCCATCCTCCGTGAGTTCTCGATGATAATTGTTAATGGTTCTGAGATTGTTTCAGCTAGTTCCTTAAGTACTAGGATGAATTTCAGCAGGCCTTGTAGACTTTGAATTTTATCTAAATAGTGCTTAACCTGATCTTTCCTTACTTCAGCTTTCATTCCTTCCCCATTGTAGTTAATATTAAGTGTGTAGATCACCATTAACCTTTTCAGTAAAAAACTGAAGCAAAATAGGCATTGCACACCTCAGCATTCTTGATGTCATCAGTTATTAGCTCTCCTTCCCCATTAAGTAGAGGACTTCCACTTTCCTTCATTTTTTTTTCTTGCTCCTAATATATATATATATATATATATTATATATATTATACACACATACACAGAACCTCTTATTGCCTTTTATGGCCCCTTGCTAGGTATAACTCATTGTGTGCCTTAGCCATTGTGATTTTGGCCTTATATGCTTGTACTGTTCCTTTGCACTCCTCCTTAGCAATTTGTCCATGTTTTCATGTTGGTAGGATTCATTTTTGATTTCCAAGTCATTAAGGAGCTCCTGATAGAGCCATATTGTTCTTTCATTAGTTTTCCTATCTTTCCTCTGGACCAGAATAATATGCAGGTGTGCCTGAGAAACTGCCAGCTGTCCTGAATAAGCCTTTTCTCTTAGTTTTTCTTTCCATGAGACCTTACCTATCAGTGCTCTGCAGTTGCTAAGGTCTGCTTTTTTGAAGTCCATTTTCCTTCTTCTGCTGCTCTGCCTCCTTCCTTTCATTTGGATCATGAAATCCAATATGTATTTTCTATAATTCCCTGATTTCTCAAAAGTCCTCCTGCATCAGCGAGTTTTCCTATCTCCAGTTTTAATCTCCTGATATTCCAGATGGACATTCTGCACTAACATATGCACTGAAGCTCAAAATCCTTGCTACTGAAAGCCAAACCTTTATCCCTGGGTATTGTTGGGGAGCTAAGGAATTGATCTGCTGCGCGGAAGAAATTTATCCTTGGCATATTGTTAATCACAAAAATTATTACCCAGTAAATGTGTGAAAGGAGCAGAACAAATGGAATTGATCCTGGTACCGGTACAACAAGCTGAGTAATCTAGTGAGACCTGACAGAACCTGCTTCTGTGCAAATCAGAGAACGGCTGTTTCCTCTGCAGTATAGAACTGAAATACTGCACTCAGGAACTACTATTCTAGTGTGGCTCGTATGAGAACTGTCCTTTCCTTTCCCATCCCTCTTCTTTTATTGAGTTCTTTCTATTTGGATTCAGTTCTTTCCCCCTCAGTGCATCTGTGTAGGAGGCAACCACATTGCTGTCTGCGTGGAAAGGAGATTGGGATAACATGCCCAATAGCACTGTGTGCTACAAAGGAGACCAAGCGGGGTAGGGCAGAGTCAGATCTCCTTCCCTACCGTACGCCTGTGGCCAATACTGGGGACAGGCATGTTGTACCTTCTCCTTGAGAAACTGCCAGCTCTCCTGAACATCTTTTCCCCAGTTTTTCTTCCCATGAGAGACAGGTTCTGCTTCTGAGCCCCCAGTACTCCCAGGAGGGAATTTTTGCCTCTCTGCCCCAAGCAAGCATAATACCTTTAGCCAGCAGCAATCAGATGCTACACCTCCTAACCCAGCCCCTACAGGCTCCAATCCACCAACTTTAGCTCATGTATTTTCTTCCATTTAGCAGTCTAAATGAATTTTCTATTTTACAGAAGTTTTCAGGCCCCAGCCCAAGCCAGAGAATTCAGTTATTTTTTCATTTTTCACTGGCTCTGAACTCAGTCTCTTTAGTGCAGATGACTTATCTGCATCCGTCCCCTCCCCTCCTCCCCCATAAGAAAAATAACAATCAATGAAAGAAACTGAGTGAACAAAGCTGATGGCCCAGATTCTGTGACTGATGGTGAGATGAACAGGATGTCGCTGGTGGGTAAGCTAAGAGCAGAAGTGGTGTTTCTCCAATTCTTGATGAGGTGCCAAAACAAATTAAACCTACATATTGAAAAGCTGCCAGAGGTACTTTGAAGGCTGACAAACTCTGTATTGGGTGGCATTGCGGGGCAAGACAGAGATTACACAGGTCAGATGTGATGAAATAGAAAGGGGTCCGTATCCTGTAAAGAGAAGGGATTTTCTCACTCCCCTGATCTGTACATTGTTTTCCACTGCTTGTGTTGGGGGATCCCAACTGAGGTGTGTGGGAGGAGGAGGAACAATTCTCTTCCCAGGTAGAAATGAGAACCAGGGTGACTGGGTGGCTCACCAGGTTGGAACACCACTGGAAGATCTGTCACCCCTTGGTGCTACTCTTTGCATACATGCCTCTGCCCTCCAGTTGCAACCTACATCATAAATGTCAGAAATACAAGGATAGCTCTACTGCGGCAACTCTTTTTTCAAAGGAGTTGCCAGGGAGTGATTGTTCTGACCCAGTTAATTCTTCACATGGATGAAGAGGAGGAATTTGTCAGTGACTGCCAACTCCTGAGGGCCACCAGTAGGTGAATCCCTTTTGCAAAGGGGATGCCAGAAAATCTAGCTGCACAGATATCTACTGAGGGCAAGCAACAGCAGAAGGAAGGGGCTCTGGATGGAACCACACAACATGAAAGAGCAGTCAAGTTGCCTTGTCATTTCAAAGACTGTATAGTTAATTGAAAATAAACCAGTTCATTTGTAGGAAGAAAGATGTTGCATGAGTGCTCTACAGCGGTATATGTGTAAATAGTTTATAGATAAGGAGCCAGTAGATGGTGCTCAAGAATAGTCAGAATAATTCCTGGGTTATATAGGACCACTAAAACTTGCTGTCATGCACTGGAGCTCTTAATAGCCGCCACATAGAAATAAGCCAAGGTCATTGGTGAACAAATATCATTACTATCTGATCTGTACAAGCAGGATCAGGCCTCAAGACATGGAAGGACAATTGCAGTGTAGGCTTCCTCCATGTTCCCTGCTTGTGTGCCTAAACCCAGCTTTGCCAGACCCACCTTTAGGGTGTGAGAAGATATGTCTCTAGGCCTTCATGATACTTCACTGCTCTGGAGAATTTGGCTCCTTAGGCAGGACTCCTGCTTGCCAGCCAGTCCTCTATTTTGTGTCTGTATATGCAGTGCTGAGACCTGGCCTACATGGGGTATTACATCTTTAAGGTGCCACAGGACTTTGTTACCTCTGCTATTCCAGACTAACACGGCTACCTCTCTGATTCATCGCACTAACTGTAATTCGCTCCCTTTAAACTGCGGTGTGTCCTGATGAACACTGTTTACATAGCGGTTTATTTGGGTCACAGTTAGTAATCCTTCTTGGAACAGGAACAACTCCACTTTGAAATTAGTTGGTTCACTCTAAGCCAGTGGCTCTCAACCTTTCCAGACTACTGTATCCCTTTCAAGAGTCTGATTTGTCTTGTACCCCCAAATTTCCCCTCACTTAAACTACTTACTTACAAAAACAGACAAAAAATACAAAAGTGTCAGAGCACACTGTTACTGAAAAATTGCTTACTTTTTTATTTATACCATGTAATTATAAAATAAATCAATTGGAATATAAATATTGTACTTGCATTTCAGTTTATAGCCTATAGAGCAGTACAAACACGTCATGTCTGTATAACATTTTTAGTTTGTATTGACTTTGGTAGCACTTTTTATGTAGCCTGTTGTAAATGTAGGCAAATACCTGGATGAGTTGACGTACCCCCAGAAGACCTCTGCGTACCCCTAGGGGTACACATGCCCCCTGGTGGAGAACCAGTGTTCTAAGGTTTGTGTGGACCAATTCCTAACTACTACGGTATGCTGCTAGCATTCCTGTAGCTGGTATCCCAGGCTGCATTGCTTTACACCTGGATCAAACTTCCTTGATATCTGTCCCCTCCACTGCTCCAGGATCATCTTGCCAGGATATAACCTCTGTGTTGAAATGCTGTTAGGCAGCCAGGAAATGCCCCTTTAAGATACCAGCCAGTGGTGAATTCACAAACCCATTCTAGTAGCTGTATCCACCGTGCTTCTTTATGGTCTCCTGCAGAGGTCCTGGACATGATTTCCCTCTTTGGAGACATGCATGTCCAGGTCACCTGAACGCAGACACCTACAGAGCACTGTCAGAGCAAATGAAGGAGAGGGGGCACTCCCAGGGCTGGTTCCAGGGCTGAGTCGAAGCAAAAGTTGCTCTGGAATAAGTACCCGAAGACAAGTGGCATGAACTAGACCTCCGCGTATGCCTCTGCTACTTACCTATATTATAAAGTACTGGGCCACTTAGCAATGCCACCACCAAGCCTAAAGTGACTGTGGTGGATAGCATCACACAGAATATGACAAGCACCCAACAAACCACGACTGCTCCCTTGATCCCATGTGTGCCAGGCTGTCTGACTAGGAGGTCATGTGTCAGGGCAGCCAGGAACTGTGTGACCCATTTGATGTGGACAGCACACAAGAACCCAGTCCGGGCACCCACACAGAAACAGCGGTGGTGGAGCATTCTTCCATCGCCCTGACTGCAATCGCTGTGGAGAGGAGCTGAGCCAGGTACCGTGTTTCCCCGAAAATAAGACAGTGTCTTATATTAATTTTTGCTCCCAAAATTACATTACATTATATTACAGCGAGAGGCAAAACTGGAAGTACGTCTTATTTTCGGGGGATGTCTTACTTTCGGGGAAACAGGGTAGTATTATGTGCTGTATTACAATACAACTGCTTAGAGGGATTTAAGCTATTTTTTCTGGGTATGGGCTTTCCAGTGCCATGCTGGATGGAGCTGGGCACTTTCTCTACCGGCTCAGAATTTAACCCTTTCCTGCCCAGCATGCTGTACATGGCATTTGCACCAAAGACATAAAGCTTTCATTTTTAAATTTTCTACTGTATCTAATCCCCAACCCACTGATCACTCTTCTTGTGCTCCAGAACCCCCCATCCCTTGCTGAGTTCTTTTTCTGCTTGCTCTCCATTCACCCCCTCCCCCACCCTTTGCTGAGGATGACAGCAACCCAGGGTCAAAAAAAAAGGGAAGCACACTGCATATAGAACATTTTTACTGTAGCCTCACAAAGATTAAAAAAATAATTAGAAAAGCTACAGCGATTCACAGTTTCATTAGTGCACCCAGCTGTTACTGAACTTTATAGAGTTGGTGAGGTAAATGCCCCAAATTTAGCTATGGAGACATTTAAAATGCAGAGGTGTTATTAGGCCCTCAAATGCATTTGGAAATAGATTAATTAAAGCAGGATTCTATTAATTTTGCAGTGCGCTTTAAGCTTATCTGTAGGAGTTATGCAAGAGAACGTCAGGCACACAAAGTGCTCTGTTTGCTTGAATGTTGCATGGCACAGTCCCTCTATTGGAGCTGCTCCTATAGCCAGTGGTTCTCTTCTGATTTTGCACCAACTCAGGAGAACCCCTCCATTTAAATAGCAGTGCATTTTCCCATTGGAAGAGATCTCTTCCCTGTTTTCTAGTGACTCTCCTCAGTGTGATGTCATCTGGGGTAAAGATGGTTTGCAGAGGTGCTCATGCAATAACTAACCTGCTCCCCTGTTGTCCTGACTCCAAATGCAGAAAAGATGCATCTAGTCACCCACCCTACAGCCCACAAGCAAACAAAGTTTAACAAAGGACATGATGTTTCCAAGCAACCATCCTATCAGTCTCAAGCGGCCTTAAAAACCAGCCATTTACCAACCTACTACATGTAAAGCAGGAGGCTTGCAGTATTGGGAAACATGTTTGAAAACATTTTGCCAACTCAAAGGGGACCCCAGAATGGGTAGAGATGCTGAGACTGGCATTCCAAAATTGTGGGACAAGAGATATTTCATCCCTGTTGGCATGGAGACAAACAGCAATGGGACAATAAGTACTTGTGTTTTTTCCAATTTCCCTTAGCACTTGTAACTGCGTGAAGAGGGGACTTATGACTGCAGAGAGGCTGTCAGATCTTAGAAAAAGAAAAGAAAAAAAGAGAGAGCTTATCTTTTCCAGGAAGCATTCATCTAATCACAACAGAGGGCCATGAAGGCGGAGTTGTGGAGTGGAGGTTTTCTGGAGCATTCTCAAAATGGAGCACATGGCTCTGGAGCGGGACACTATGAAGTCAGTGCAGAAGAAAACAGCTGTGATGGAGCACCATGGACTTGAACAGAGTCTCTTCTTTAGACTAAACATGGCCTGTTTTTTCAACCTTTCCTCATAGGTCATGTTATCTGAACCTCTTATTTTTGTAGCTCTTTTCTGGACCCTTCAATTTGTTCACAACTTTCTTTACTGGGCACAGCGCTCCAGCTTTGTCTAGAGCCCTGCTTGGGAGTAGTGTGGAGCCCTGAAGGGGGCAGGGATCCCGCGATCCCACAGGACCTGCTGCCATAATAGTGAGAGCAGATGGGAGCTGGAGTATGTATTGCAGGGCGGGACAAGAGTGGGATTAAAAATAGTGCCATTTACCAGTGCTGAGTAGAGTGGAAAAATTACATTCAGCATCTTACTGAATAATCCTGTCAATACATCCCGGAATGACATTTCCCTTTTTCACAATAGTATCACACTGCTGACTCATATGTAATTTTTTGTTCATTGTAACCCTCTGGTCTTTTTCTGTGGTACTGCTATCTAGCCAGCTACTTCTCACTTTGTATTTGTGCACTTGAGTTTTCCTTCCTAAGTGCAGTGCTTTGCACTTGTCTTTACTGAATTTCATCTTGTTGATTTCAGACCAATTTTCCAATTTATCAAGATTGTTTTAATTTCTAATCCTATCCTCCAAAGGTTTTATAATCCCTCCAGACTTGCTGGAGCTTTCAGATTTTATAAGCATGCTCTCCACTCCATCATCCAAGTCGTTTATTAAAATATTAAATAGTACAAGATGCAGGAGAGACCCTTGTTGGGACCCCATTTGATATGTCCTCTCAGTTTAACAGTGAACCACTGAAAATGGTTTTTTAACCAAGTTATGCCCCCATTTTATAGTAATTTCATCTAGATCACATTTTCCTGGTTCTCAGCAGTCCGGAATAACCTAGGATCTATAAAGCATAGTGAGTGAGCCTCTCCTGCATGAGCTAAAAGCCAACTGGCCCTTAGCTAAGGCTGTAGAGTACATCTCAAAGTGGTCTCAGGGCCATAGAGGGGACTGAACCCCACCCTCAGGAGTTGTGTGTGTTACGTTTACATGAGTACACTCCACTTCCAGATGTGGTTGTGCAAGTGAGGGACCTCTAAAACCACCACAATGTTACTTTAATCCTTAACCCCTATTGCTAACCCAAGCTTTACATAGGGACATGTGATTTTGTCCCAGCTAACAATAAATCCACTTAGCCAGTGTGGGTTCAAAAGTTTGACTTATATTTGAACGTGATTGGTTTTGCGGTTCACTTAGAAGAGACTGGAGAAGAAGAAAGGAGGGAGAGAGGAAAAATTCCTGTCAAAAATACTTTAGCAGAAAAGAGAGCAAAGTGAAAAACCACTATGGAGAAAATATGGAAAGTGGAGTAGGGAGGGAGAGAAAGTTCCCATAAAGACAGATATTGTATAGAGGGCACCCGCTGTGCAAGCCTACATTTGGCAGGGTGGAAGGGGGAGTTCTTCCTTTTCTTCTACATAACACGGGCTTCCCTTCAGCTGGAAAACCAGTTAAACAAAATATTGACTTGCCCTCTAAAAACCAAAACACACATGAGTTTAAATCACAGGGTGAAAAAGTCCATGAACTCAAAGGAGTTCTGTAAACACAAAAAAGAGCTCAGAGGGGTCAGAGAATTCCACCCTCCTGAGAATTGCTTATGCCACTGCTTTCAAACTCAGATTTGCTATCGATCTGACGCTTCTCTCCAGGGAGGGGAAAAAGAGGCATTACAAGAACTCAGACAATAAGACTGTATAGCAATTGCAAAAGAATTCAGCTTCCACCTCTAGGGGTCACAGTGACTTCACAAACGGAGGCTTGCAGAGGCCTGCAGGGGTAGTGTCAGTAAGAATCTGAGTATGTATGGTCATGTCACAGCTTCCAGAACAGCAACTGTGAATTGGACGGAGGAGAAGCTGCCCTTCTTGGTCATGTTTCCAGGGTGGATGAAGTAATGGAACATTCTCACACCAGCTTCATCTCCAGCATACAACATAACAGGGCATGGGCTATCCCTTGAGCTCAGAAGCAGTTTCCCCAGTGCTTAAAGCCTGCTTTGGGGTGGCCTTGCCTGGTTCTATCCCATGGGAAATGAGAAGTGGGATATCGTTAAACTGCCTCCATACTGTTGCCAGCTGGTACGTGCTTCACATTCAGCTGCTTGAGAACTGCACTAACAAAATCATTCATTGCATATTAAGGCTGGGGTTGGGGAGGAAATCCTCTGAAACCCGGGGCATTTCTTCCTGCCCCACTTCAGCCCGATACACAAGTGACACATTAATAACTAAGGCCAAGTCTATACTAACTGCCGGATCTCTCGGTATTGATCGATCTATCAGGGATCAATTTATCGTGTCTAGTGTAGACACGATAAATTGATCCCCGAGCACTCTCCCTGTCAACTCTAGAATTCCACGGCCATGAGAGGAGGAAGTGGAGTCAACAGGGGAGCAGCAGCAGTCGACTCACTGCCATGAGGATGCTCAGATAAGTCGACCTAAGATACATTGATTTCATCTACACAATTCGTGTAACTGAAGTTGCGTATTTTAGGTCAATCCCCCGCCCTACCGTGTAGACCTGGACCAAGAGATGCAGACAGGTGACTTTAAAAACAAACACACCTGCATCATGGGATTAAGGGAAACCAACACAAATAGCCGAGGGAATCTGGTGTGTATGGGAAAAATCAGTTTGGGGAGTCTAAGAAGGTCTGTTTCTGACTCACACCAGTTGTATATCTGGGCACCCCAGAGTACATCTACCCTGTGGGAAAAAAAACCCTGCGGTGCCAAGTCTCAAAGCCCAGGTCAGCTGACTGGGGCTCAGGCTGCAGGGCTAGAAATGTCAGCGGAGATGTTTGGGCTTGGGCTGGTGCCCGGGTTCTGAAACCTTCCCCCTTCGAGGGGTCTCAGAGCCCAGGGTCCTGCCTATGCCCAAACATCTACAATGCTGTTTGACAGCCCCACAGCCTGAGCTCCACAAGCCTAAGTCAGCTCATTCAGGCCAGCTGTGGGTCTTGCAGTGTAGACACAGTGACTTCATTGGAATTCTTACACCACTGCTAGTGAGATCAGAATCAGGCCCGTTATCCTGTCATGCACTGCTGATATTTATAAGGCTCTCCCACAACTTTTAATCCCTTATCATAGAATCATAGACCATCAGGGTTGAAAGAGACCTCAGGAGGTCACGTAGTCCAACCCCCAGGGCTGGTGTAACCACTAGGCGAATCAGGCGGCTGCCTAGGGCTCCAAGATTTGGGGGCGCCAAAAAGCGGTGCCCCCAATTTTTTTTTTACACTACTGCTGGAAAACGAATGAATAAAGAAAAGAGAAATGTAGTTGAATGTGCATTTTAACTTATTCTCTTGTACATTACAGCTATAGCCTACGCCAGCTCTGCATTGCAGGCACAAGCGTACTGCTTCACTATGGTACAAAGTGGCAATGATGTCATTTTGCTCATTGCGTGCAGCCGTTACCCGTTCTGACAGGCTGTTTATAATGCTAAGTTTACTAGTTTTCAGAGCTTGTCGACTGAGGCTAACTATTTTTTTTTTTTGTTGAGTTTTTTCAGATCTAAGACTCTGGCAATTGCTGCTGCATCATTCCACCAATACTTTGTTTCAATTGTGTGTGTATGTTAAGTATTTGAGTGCATATGTTGATGTGCGAGTATGCGTGTGTAGGTTGTTGAAATTTGTCATATTGATATGGTCAGTTGTTGCATGACGGAGTATCCACCATTCTAATTTTATAAATTTTATTAATAATAATTGGATATTCTAAAGGTAGACTAAAAGAGTAGCAGATTTTGATATGGAAGACTGAAGGAAAGAAGTATATGTGACTAAAAAGGATTTTATTTTTGAAAGTATTTTGAAAGTTTATAATGAGCGATGCTCCGGGGGGGAGACACAAGGTGGAAGTTTTGCCTAGGGCACAAAATATCCTTGCACCGGCCCTGCCAACCCCCATTATCTTGTGATGAATGTTTTTGCCTACAGGGAGTGAGAGAATCTGTTTTTAATAATAACCGTTTTCTTGAAGCAATGACCAAGGAGAGGGGAGACTTGCCTGGGGCAAACAGTTCGTAAAGTGCCCTTTGGAAATGTTTATACTTTGTTCCTGAAAAACACATGCCGAGTATGTTGATAGCACAGCACTGTGTTCAATGGGATGATTTGGAAATCAAGGTGGCATGAAGGTGCTTGAGAGTAGAGGTGATCCACCCCATTTAAAAAAAATGTTGGCCTTTGGTGCAATCAAGTGCCTAGCAAGAGAAAACAATTCCTCTTCAGAAATATGGCTCTCCTGTTATGTCCTTCCAAAGTGAAGTTTCCAGGGAGAGGGTAACTCCAGAGAAAGGGAAATCATGCCGACCCTCCTTTCAGTTTGTTGGTGGAAATTTTAGAAGGGGCTCCTACAAATTCCCATCAGCTCTTGAGAGCGTCTTTCATCACATCATTACCATGAGCTTTCCTGCACTAGCCACCCATAAAATGACGCGTTTGTTCACCTCTAGGACTAAGCTCGCGGTTTGGAAAGTCCTGAAATATTTGACCAACCCTTTCCATTATTTGCCACTCCCAGTTTCCCCCAGTTGCCTCGGTTTAAGCTGTGGAAAAATCTGAACTCATAATAGCAGGCAGGTTTCCAGACTCAAGGGGCCAAAATCATCTTTATTCTCTCTTATACCCAGGAAACATTTCACTGAAGTAATTCAGGTGTTGGGCAAAGTATCCAGATTTCTGGGTGTTTACCAAAACCAAAGACGAATCCCAGCCATTTTGAGGCTTTATCCATCACTAGCATCTGGGTTGTCCTCTTCTCTCATAGCTGGAGTGGCTTTAGTTCCGTTCCGTTCTCTCTGCAGGCTCCTCCGACTTAGTCACAGTCAGTAGCTGTCCTTTACCCCTTTGCACTAAGGTTTAAAATAAGGGTCTGTCTATTAATTACGTAACACATTTTTTGGTGATTTCCATGACCTACTCACTCTTTGTAACGCTTTATAACACTGCAGCAAACCTGCAAAATTAAGGACTTACTCACCCCCCGTGCGTTAAGTAATTTATGGTCAGCCCCTAGCAGAATGCACATTGCACTGGCCTGGCAGAGCCGAGCACTGGGCAAAGGGACATGAGCCCCTGCTAGTTGTTTGATAGCCTGCATGGCATGGCGGAGTTAATCCCGATCCGAGGATCTCCATTATAAAAACACCACCATTCACCTGGCCTTTATTTGCAGTCTGAGCACAAAGGTCAAGGAGTGAATGGGCCATTGAAACTGAAATACTCTTTTGCCCCTAGAGGTGGATGCTTTAGGGCAATAGTCTCCAACCTTTTTAGATACAATACAGTAGACTCTTGATTATCCAGGACGATAGGGAAAAAATTAATCCTGGTTAATAAAATCCCGGATAATCACTAATCACAGGGGGGGAGGGATAGCTCAGTGGTTTGAGCATTGGCCTGCTAAACCCAGGGTTGTGAGTTCAATCCTTGAGGGGGCCATTTAGGGATCTGGGGCAAAAAATCTGTCAGGGGACAGTACTCGATCCTGCTAGTGTAGGCAGGGGACTGGACTCGATGACCTTCAAGGTCTTTCCAGTTCTAGGAGATTGGTATATCTCCATTTCTAAAAAAAAAATATGGGGAAGAGGAGGTTGGGTCACCAGCCCCTCTGTGCCAGGGAGAAGGGGTGTTGGTTCACTGGCTGCCCTGTGCCCTGGTAAGGTTTTTTTGTGTGCTTGGGACAGCAACAAAGCCAGAGCTGGCCCTGCGAGTTACGTGTATTTTTTTTGACATTGTTAGAGTGTGTACCCCAGTCTCTGTGCTCTTGAGTACAGAGAAAAGGACTCTTGTATGCCAGACCAACTAATTTTAACTGCTCCCCAGCTTAAATTAATCCTCTGTACCCCCAGACTCCCACACTTTATCAGCTGGGAACTTGGGGACCCCCGGCTGCCACCATCTGAGCAAATCTCCAGGCCCTGGAGTGGGGTACTCAGACTCCCCAAAACCCTCCCGTTCTCTCTCTCTCCCTGAGAGATAAGGGTAGTCTCGCTGTATCACTTCCCCCTGATAGCCCAGGGCAGACAACACAGAACTCCAGTCTCAGCTTCTACCCTGAGCTGATCCTTTTACCTATTCCCCTCCCTCCTCTCTTCCCAGACTGGAAGCAGAGAAAACCTTAAGGGAAATAAGCCAAACGCTTTTTATAACTAACAAGATTTAATAAAGAAAAGAGATTAGAACATAGGCTACAGTACAACTTACAATTTAGAGTTCCCTAATTCCCCCTCTGAAAAGGATAGAGACACCCCAAATAGGCACAGAACTTATGAAATCAAAAGATCACTCACAGTCAGCTAAGTAGGAATATAAGAAGGAAGTAGAGTCATTCTCAAAAGCCAGAGACGCTCCGGGACCCTTGCCAAGCTACATGGCAAGCCAAACTCAAACTGAAACTCCCTCCCTCCCTCATGGCAAGGAAGCTCTTACATCACTTGCTCTCAGGTAACATTAACCCTCTCCAGCACTTTACACTTATGACAGACATCCTGGTTAATCCACATCCTGGTTAACCCAATCCTGGATAATCGAGAGTCTACTGTATCCTTTTTGAATTTAAATGCAACCCAGGATCTACCCTCCTCCTTCTCCAAGGCGCTGTCCCTTCCCCAAGGTCCTACCCAACTCCCTCCATCCCCCCTCCCTCCATCACTTGCTCTCCCCCACCCTCACTCACTTTCATCAGGCTGTGGCAGGGGTTGGGGTACAGGAAGGGGGGTGTGAGCTCTGTGCTGGGGCTGAGTGGTTCAGAGTGTGGCAGGGGGCTCAGGTAAAGGAGGGGGCTCTTTGCTAGGGCAGGGGGTTGGGTGTGGGAGGTATGCAGGCTCCCAATGGGTGGCACTTAGCCCCACTGCGCCGCCAATCAGGAGCTGACCAAGGTAAGGCAGGCTCCTTGCCTGCCCCAGCCCCACACTGCTCCCAGAAGTGGTAGGCACATCCCTGCAGCCTCAGGGGGGGGGGCACATGGGGCCACATGCTGCCCCTCCCTTCAGGCACCGCCCCCACAGCTCCCATTGGCAGCAGTTCCCCGTTTCCGGCCAATGGGAGATGCAGGGGCGGTGCTTACAGACAGAAACAGTGGGCGGAGACCCCAGTCTCCCTCCCACCTCCAAGGGCCACAGGGGTGTGCTGGCCACTTCTGGGAGCAACGTAGGGCAACAGACAGGGAGCCTGCCTTAGCCCCACTGCACCGCTGGACTTTTAGCAGCCAGAGAGTGCGATCAACTGTCAGAGGCTCCAGGATTGACCAATTGATCATGATCTGCCAGTTGTCCACTGCTTTAGGACATTAATTATCATGGCACACAAAACAGTTGCTACCTTTGCTGCACCAGCTCTGTGAGGACTTTCATTATTTTCTAGAGCAGTCAACATAGCACTTTTCCCCAGCATTAACAATTCAGACACACATCCATTAAATTAATTCATATGTGACCATTCCAGGACCCACAACGTAATACAGGGTTCTTTTCCTGGACACTGTTTGCAAATCACTGAGCCCATGTTGAACCCAGAAGGGACAGGAAGTTATGGAAGAAAGTCTTGGTGCAGAGATTGCCCATGTGCCATTAACAAGTGAGGTTTCTGGAGTGTACCCTCTTTCGAATTAAATTCTGTACTCCGCACACTGATTCCACACACAAGACGCTGGGCCATCATTAGAGGATGTTTCCCTTCCTAGCGCATAAGTAATAAACAGTGACATCTGTAGTTCTGTTCTATGTAACCCGAGTCATATAAAATCCACCCCCAAAAAGCCAGATCGAGATTCCTTCCCTCACTTTGTTTATTCGGAGTCCTTCTGATGTTCTGAGACAGGCTCAGAGTAAATGGGAATCAACAGGGAATGTGTGTATGCCTGAAAAACTTGTATTGCTTTTTTTTATTATTAGCTGGGTTCAAGTTTTTCTTTTAAGTCCATGGCACAGAGAGTAGGCACAAGAGTGACCAAGATCGGGAAAATGTGATGGTACAACTAGCCCTTTTCTGATGGAAATGTATTTTCAATACAGGGTGCGTTTCCCCCTGAATAATACAGAACCAGTGCCCCAGAAGGGTCTTAAAAAGTGATATATTGTATGAAGTGCAGTGCTAGTTCGGCAAGAAGAAGACTCACCAGCTCCTAACTAGTAGTATCCAGTAAAGATTCCACTGAATTTTTCACAAGAGCCGTGGTGTTAGCTCCAGTACCTGCCTAAATTCCAAGTGGGCAAATTACATTCTTCTTCCTTAAAATACTAATTGCATTTTCTATTGGGTCTCCAGTACTGTTCACTTCCTGTGGTGCAGTGGTACTGTACAGAGCTGTTTTTTGACGCAGATGTGGTTGTATTTCAGTAGTGGGTGAAGTAATCCCTGTGCATGAATCTAACGTCTCGCGTGCTTTGGGAGGCTATGGGACGAAGGCAGTTAGAACAATGTAAGTTATTATTTTTTCCATTCAGCTCAGAGCAGAGAACTGAGTCGCCTTTTGGGTACTTTTTTCCCCATAAATGGAAAAAATGTGAAGCAAACTGTTTATCTTAATCAGTGAGTCTAGAACTTTGATTGATATAAGCCCACCCGCAAACAGGCTGACCTCTTTTGTGGCTCGGAGCTCCGCTCGCACGCAGATTTGAACGAGGGACCAGCGATGGAGCAAATAATCCAGTAATAATTACTTGGTTCTTTAACAGTAACTCCTCTGGCATTTGCTGGAGAAGTTAAGAGCAGATAATGCTGTTTTCGTGTCACTTGACTTTTCAGGAATGTTGCCTCATAAATCCTCAGACCAGCAGTTACTCAGTATTGTTGTTCTTGCTGCTCTGAGATACCAGAGGTGATGCTCCTATGGAGCTGTCAGTGACAGCATGACAGACCGGGAGATAAGTTCAGAAGCATGGTCAGTATTGTGGACATATTTGTTTGGATCATGTGTAATCAACACAGACTTTAGCAGGAGTGATGCACAAAAGAGACCCCAGCGCTGGACTAGAAGGGGGTGCTGCAAAGCAGAAGGGACTCCTATTAGAATAGTAGCAGGGTCAGCATGCCTAGCTAGAGCTGCTGACAATGGGTTTTTTCCAATCACTGGCAAGTCTGAAAAACCACAAGAAAAAATCTGTTTTAAACAAATCTTTCCATGATTTGGGAAATCGGACATAAAATCATCTTGAGGTCAAGTGAAATGGTTGTTTCTATTTTGATAATTTTAACATTATTTTTCAGAAATAAAATTAAATGGAAAATTTAAAATAAAAAAGTCATTTCCCGCTTTTGTTTAGAAAATAGCAAAATGAAACATCTGGATTTTTTCAGAATTTTTTTAAAGTGTTTTTGTTTTGTTTTGACTTGAACCGTTTTGGCAAAATCAACACAACAAAGCAAAATGTTTCCGTGTCGCCGAAGCTGTGTTCTTTGCTGAAACAATGTTTTGGGTGAAAAATGTCACCCAGCTCTAATCTGAGGTTGAGTCACATCAGCATGGGTGGCTCCGGGACTGGAACAGGTCCGCAGGGCAGAAATTGTTGAGGGACCTGGAAGGATCTTGGAAGAAAAGTCAGAGAGACAGATCCCGGCCCCTGCTCTGCTCCCCTTGGGCTGTTAGAACAGCCCAAAGGGAGTAAGAGACCAGCCACATTTCCCCAGAAGGCATAGAGACAGCATGGCTCACTCCTCGGCACATCCCGACACAGTGCCGGGGGGAGATGCAGGTGAACAGGATGTCCTGCATTCTGCGTATGTGGGTGCGGGTCACTTGTCTGGATTATCTGGGTATGTCTCAACCATTTCCCTGCCAGTGCGGGGGCCTCGGGCACTGGTGAATCTGTCCCTCCTGTTCTCTGCCTGTGGCACATAAGAGTCTAGAGTCCCGTGAGCTATAACTCTTTGGTCTACTTTCAGTTGTTGGGTTTAGTGTGTGGATGCTGGGTGGAGTGGAGTGGTCTGTGATATTGAAGAGGTCAGATTCAGGGGGTCCCCCCCTCTGGTTTTAAAATCTATGACTCTGTGTTCAGCTGGGGACAGCTACTTGGGAGCTATTACCTGCTGGTGGAGTTTAGAGTAGTTCCTACACTGCTCTAAACTACACTGGGGCCACAGTGAGCATCAAATCGTAATAGAGGATCAGGAAGCTTCAAGGGGCTCCCTGTTGTTTCCCCCATGTTCCATCTCTGCTGTGCCCAGAGCAGGCCTGGTGCAGCAAATGGTCTGGGCCATGATGTACAGAGCAGAGGTTACAAACCACCAGGTAGCTATGTAATGTACTATTTAGAGATTGCTCCACATGGAGCCCCTGTGTATGCATGTGGACTTGTGTGTCTGTTGTGATGTTCAGAGGGAACACACTCCCTTCAGGGGTTTGTTTTCATTCCAAATTCAATTTGAGATGGAGCAGTGTGTTTCAGGAACGTGCCAGTGCTCCTGTGCCGGAGGAAGGAGGAATAGCATGTCCCCCACCCAATGAGATGGGGGTGTCACATGGCATTAGTGCTTCTTGGAGACTAACATTCACAGTGTTGATATAAGCACACAGGTACCACAGAAGCTGCCAGCTACCACAGTTAAAGTACTAGATAGATAGATAGATAGATAGATAGATAGATAGATAGATAGATAGATAGATAGATAGATAGATAGATAGATAGATAGATAGCATACATAAGTTTTATTATTTATGGTTCATGTATTTGTGGGTACATTTTTTTCAGGGGTCATCTCAGTGCCTATGAGAACAATTTATGGGTCCTAAATAACTTGAGATCGGATCCTTGCACAGCTCCGGTCCTGGGCCCTATTCTCGCATTGCAGAACAGGAGTGACACCCGCTGAAGCTGAGGAGCAGTTCTCTCTGCGGTGGGAGAAAAGGGCTTGTGGATGATAGAAGTACCATGAAGAGATAGGATTTCACTCCCCCCCCCCCCCCACCTCCCGGGCCCATAAATGGCTCCTGGAAACAAAATGGGGACTAAGCGGGTGGAAGCACAAACACAGAGAACAAATACAGAGGTGTTTGTTTTCCAATGATCAGAGGCTGTTATTCCAGGAATGCTGAGTGACCATTCCAGCTGATGAGGGACAGCAGGGGAGGTTTAGACAACAGCTGGCTCTCCGGACCAGCTGGCCTGTGTGCTGGCAGAGAAGGTGAGGCCTTTAGAACCAGAGTAAATCGATTGAGGGGCTGAATCGCCGGGCGGGTAATTAGGGTGCGGGGATGCATCTCTCATTTTCAGAAAGTACTTAGCCAAGCTGGGGCACATGCCAGACATCACTGTGCAGTGCCACGTCAGCAACATTAAGAGCCACAATCAGAAGTGGGGCTGATGCTTGTGATTAGCCCCTGTGCTGTGGGTCTCCGTAGGCATGCACCAGGATCTAGAGGCTGCTTTCAAGCAAACATCTGCTTCCCTGTGCAAAGCCAGCTCCAAGAACTACTTTGGGGTAAAGTCTGAATCTTGCCGGAACGGCTGCCTTTCCTTTTCGAGCTCCCTAAGCTGCCGGGGGAGACAGGAAGGTCGACTGAGCTGCCTGCCGTCCTTCTCCGCTCCCGGTTCCCTGGGGCAGGCACTGGTGCTCTGCAGAATGCTGCATTCAGAATTTCCCGGGCACCAGCCCATGTTTACATCCCTCCAGAGCTGGACTGGCATGCTGCAGGACCTCAGGGACTCCCCATTAAAAACGGCTCATCTCCCCTGACAAGGCTTGCTCCAAGCTCCTGGCGTGCTTCTCAGCATCCGAGGAGATGCCTCAGTGCCGGGGCTCACGATTTCCTCGCTCAGCTAATGCAGATGTATTCAAATGCGATTAGGGCCCTTTTCTTTTATTCCAATTTGCCAGAGCAGGATAATCTACTCATTATATCTGTCCCTGCCTCGCCAGATCACTAGCGGCAGGGCTACCGAGATAGGCTTTGTCACTGTGACAGCTTAATCTGCCTTAATGCTCTAACTGCTATGGAATAATAAAACTCCCCTGCTTGCATATGCTCTACGAAAGGTCGCAGCCATCTCCGACAACCTATAGGTAGCCCTGAACTGCCATGGGAGGGAAGGGGGGGGGGGGTTCCTGTCTCTACCAGCAGGTATGATTCCTAGTCCTGTGCTTCTGGTATGAAAACTTCTCACCATGCTCCCCCCTCCCTGCCTTGCAGGTTTTCGGGATGACATGTTTTGGACCTGATCCATCACTAGATGCAACTGTCACTTTAAACTGAATACCCGACCACATTTGTCCTGCCGTTGTAGCCAAAGGCATAGTCTTTGCATCCCCATCTCGTGACTGGGGCATGATGCCATCGTGTGCTACAAGGTCACCACACTGGCCTGGCAGGGTCACTGGCTGACAGTACAGCATCACCACCTTATAGGCCAGCCTGTCGCCATTGCTGTCACATCACACTGCAGCACAGCTGTCTTGCGATCGTTTGTTTTGCAAGGCCATGTCGCCTCCCGGCGCCGCACCGCTCTCTGGCAATGCTGGGTACCACACTGTGGCACACCGTTGCTCCCTTGCCATACAACAGAACTGCATCATAGTACAGCATCGTTGCCTTGCAATTCAGTGTCACCAGATCCCAGCGTATCACCTGATGATGTTTCATGGACCCCAAGATGAATTATCAAGCGCCTTGTCATTGTTTTAACTGTGAGACAAATCCATCGAACTGTAACTGTGCAATGGAGCAGTTAGAACCAGTCCGTACTCAGGCTTGATAAGCGCGCTGCAGAGCAGCTGATACAGATTTTTACCTTTGTCTGCTGTTATATACTGGGTATAGGGTACTTGAGGGTGTTAACACCTTTGCTTCTGGATAGAATGGTAGACTATCAGGTTAGGAAGGGACCCCAGGGGATCATCTAGTCCAACCCCCTGCTCAAAGAAGGACCAGTCCCCAACTAAATCATCCCAGCCAGGGCTTTGTCAAGCCTGACCTTAAAAACCTCTAAGGAAGGAGATTCTACCACCTCCCTAGGTAACCCATTCCAATGCTTGACCACCCTCCTAATGAAAAAGTTTTTCCTAATATCCAACCTAAACCTCCCCCACTGCAACTTGAGACTGTTCTGTCTCCTTGTTCTGTCATCTGGTACCACTGAGAATAGTCTAGATCCATCCTCTTTGGAACCCCCTTTCAGATAGTTGAAAGCAACTATCAAATCCCCCCTCATTCTTCTCTTCTGCAGACTAAACAATCCCAGTTCTCTCAGGCGCTCCTCATAAGTCATGTGCTTCAGCCCCCTAATCATTTTTGTTGCCCTCCACTGGACTCTTTCCAATTTTTCCACATCCTTCTTGTAGTGTGGGCCCCAAAACTGGACAGAGTACTCCAGATGAGACGTCACCAATGCCAAATAGAGGGGAATGATCACGTCCCGTGATCTGCTGGCAATGCCTCTTCTTATACAACTCAAAATGCCATGAGCCTTCTTGGCAGCAGGGACACACTGTTGACTCATATCCAGCTTCTCATTTACTGCAACCTCTAGGTCCTTTTCTGCAGAACTGCTGCCTAGCCATTCGGTCCCTAGCCTGTAGCAGTGCATGGGATTCTTCCATCCTAAGTGCAGGACTCTGCACTTCTCCTTGTTGAACCTCTTCAGTTTTCTTTTGGTCCAATCCTCTAATTTGTCTAGGTCCCTCTGTATCCTATTCCTACCCTCCAGTGTATCTACCACTCCTCCCAGTTTAGTGTCATCTGCAAACTTGCTGAGGGTGCAGTCCACACCATCCTCCAGATCATTAATGAAGATATTGAACAAAACCGGCCCCAGGCCCAACCCTTGCGGCACTCCACTTGATACCGGCTGCCAGCTAGACATGGAGCCATTGATCACTATCCATTGAGCCTGACGATCTAGCCAGCTTTCTGTCCACCTAATAGTCCATTCATCCAGCCCATACTTCTTTAACTTCCTGGCAAGAATACTGAGGGAGACCATATCAAAGGTTTGCTAAAATAAAGGAATGACATGTCCACTGCTTTGATAGAGTCAAGGAATAACACGTCCAGAGAATGCCAGTGCTCTCTGTTGAAATCTGTGTCAGGATATGCTGCCACGTGCCTTGCCCTGGACAGCATGAAATGAACATTTATTGAGTGCTGGACTGATCATGCTGATTGACTGTGTATCTCTAGGATGTGCCAGAAATCTCCATTATCTGAATTATCTTCAGGAAGCAAAACTGGATGGTGAAATAAGAGCTGCATCCCCCAACGTCTCTTTCTCTTCCTGATTACATGAAAATCATTGTCCCCAGCTCTACAAACATCTGTGTTCTCTCTTTGTGTTCAAAGTGTGCAGTGATGCACCATATGGAGGATGCTGCTGTAGGTATACAAATTATTTGTGTGGGATGCGTGCATAGAGTAGCTGTCATACAACCAATAGACAGATGAGTGTTGAATAAGTGACAGTATTTACAGTGCAGAGAAGAATCCACTGATGTGTGTGGGAAGGACTGATGTGCAATGGCTGTGTTTGTGTGTCAGAAAGAGAGTGTTTGTGTGAGCATATTTGTTAGAGCTAGTCAGAAAATGGGATGTTTTCCTGCAGAACATTTTGATGAAAATGAACCCCCCCGATTTGCTGACATATTCCATGGAAAAATTTGCTCTTTCGTCAAAAAACTGAAATTTTCCCACCAGCCTCCCCCCCCCCCCCCACACACACACTTTTTTCTGACTTTCATTCAACTGAAATGTTTCTATTTTATGAAAACTCAGAATTTTCTGCAGGAAACAGATACTTCATAAAAAATTGCTTAGTCAAAATCCATTTTTTTAAATCAAAAAGGAATTTTGGGGGAAATATTCTGACCAGACCAGTCCACTTGACAACAGTGTCCTCTCTTCTCCTGACTCTAACTGCTTAGCTGCCTCCCCAAGAGACACTCTTCCAGGCCCAACCCATAGCTCTAGGAGGGGAGAAAAGATTGTAGAACTGCAACTACACAATAAACCACAACCCTGGAAGGAAGACAAAGGGATGCTGGGTGTACCCAAGTTAAATATACCTTTACTAGGAAACCACTGGACTGGTTCTTTAGCCTTCCAGGGTGAACTTGCTTAACCAGTTCCCATGGCTCCATACCAGGGAAGTTTTGTTTATTTGTTGGATTTTTTTCTCCTTTTATTTTTTTTCCTGTCAGAGAGGCTGATAAAGGGAAGCCAGCAGATATCTGGCACATCTTCCTAGTGGTCTGCAATACACAATAATTACAATGCTAGGGCAAGTATTCCACTGGGACTAGCCATGGTGAGCTACTTGCTGGCAGCATGCACTTGAACAGGAAAGTGAGAACAAAAAAGTCCACAGTCGAGTGAGTTCCATACAGTCTGAACCTGGCCAGCCTAGTGGGAATACATGTGTCAGATTATGTTGTGGGGATCTGAGCTGATGGCCTGAGAGGACGGGACCAGAATGGACAGACTCTGAGGAAGGTAATGTGTATTACTGAAGGAACATGATCTGGTGGTTCCTTCAGGCCTTGAACCCTCTGATTCCATGGCTCTGTGCTATATGGAGTATAGACCTAGCAGATGCTTTAAAGATATTCATTTGTTGGAATTTGGTGCTCACGAAAGTGAGAAGCTGAGCATCCTGTTTAGAGACAAGTCCATGGAGGAGAGCTGCTGTACAAGCTTCCCTCCCCCACCACCCCACTACCTCAACCCTCACCTTCAAGTTCCCTGCCACCCCAAACCTGGCAGCCCCACAACCAGAGCTCTGTCAGCAGAGCTCACATCTCACATACTAGAGCTTCTACTCGTACAGTCCTGGGCTTCCATACATTTGCCAAAGTGCTTCAGTCTTGCATGTTACACCCCCTCGAATGTTCCAGTCCTTGCCCAATCTGGAGCAGAGACCCATTTGCATCAAAACATGCCATGCCTGGGTAGCAGGTGGACCCCCCTTTGGGAGGCTAGTCCCTGGCTCTGTCCCTTCTGCCCACGACCCCCTGTCCCCCGTGGACAGAGCCACAAGCTCCCCTCTCCCCTCGCCTGGAGCAGCCCCGAATGCCCCTCCCCCTCAGCCACAGGAACCCCGGGCTGGCTGAAGCCAAGAGCGTCCCCCCTCAGCCAGAGGAGCCCCAGGCTGGCTAAAGCCCTAAGCTCCCCCGCACCTGCCCGGAGGAGCCCCAGGCCAGCCTTAGCCTTGCCTCCCCTCCTGCTCCTCAGACCCGAGTTGTCCCAGAGAAAGCGTCTCTTTGAAGCTATTTTTGATATGCCTCATGCAGGTTCCGGGGTGGCTAAGGAGACAGTATGTGCTACTCAGCTTCCTAGGTTCCTCAGTAATCTCCCTGGAGTCTAGGGAGATTACTGATCAACCCAGGAAGCTGAACAGCACATACAGCCTCCTCAGTCACCCCGGAACCTGCACGGAGCATAATAGAAGCAAAAACTTCACTGTCCAGCCCTACCACTGGCCATGAGTTTGTGGTGCAATAAACTGTCCATTACAGACTAGACTGAACCAGGTCTCCCAAGCTGAGGGGCCACCAGCTAATCAGATGTGGACAGAGTGTTTTTTGGAATGTAGCCAGAAACTCAGGCCCTGACAACCAGAACCTGAACCTGGGAGCTGAATGTGTTTGAGATCGTTCTTGAAGGGTAGAGTTGTCAGCCCACAAACCCCTCCCTCAAGACCCCACACTGGTTTTTTGAGGGCCCTTCTATGCCAATTTCATTTTAAGTCAGTTGCTGGTAGCTCTCCCAAGCAAACACGCCATCCGAGAGAACTACGTGACTCCAGTCTGGGAAGCAACTCTTGCCTTTTTCAGCTTCTACCTGTTATCTTCTTCTGCGAAGGAATTCTGGGGAAATCGGTGACATCAGCGCCTCAAACTCCTCCCTTCAGAAGTAACCAACCTTTGCATGGCTGCCTCCAGAATGCATGGCAGTGTCAGTGGGTTACTATAGTGGTGTGAAGAATTCAAAAGGTTGGAATGGCAGAGAAGTGGGGAGATCAGCCCTGCTATTGAAGAAGTTCCTTGTTCTTCATTTAAAGAAATGAAAATATCAGACACTTGAAAAAGCAGGCTCTGGAGAGATAAGCTGCTGATTTAATCAGGTTTGCTTGAGAGGTGATAATGGTGGCAGCGTTGGGGGAGGGACAGGGAAGTGTATGTCTGTGCAATTCTGCCAGAAAGTATTATTTCTATCCTACTTTGTAAAGAAGCCCCCTTCAGGCTGTGCTGCAAAGACAGTATTTTCACAGGGGTTAATATCTAATGAGTCCCAGAGGAGAACACAATGTACAGTCAATTTCTAATCTTATCAGTCGGAAATGTGGTCATATTAGTCAGCATAAGTGACCATATGTAGCCTCCTTTCAGCTTTGCAGCAGCTTATGAAATGCTGAGAGGAGGGCCACAGGTGAAAACACCTTTACCTTTCACTTATTGGTGTCAGCCATTGTGAAATCTCAGGATGGATAGACCATCTGCCGCCTCCTCACTCTCCTCATGGATTTTACCTCTGCCCTAGAAGTGTGTCTAGACTCCACACTGCTGAAGTAGCAAATAAAGGACCAGCCCCCTGCCATGGAAGAACTCTGATTTCCATGGCCAAAGTGTCTCTCTGGGGCAGTATGAGTGCAACGCATTAGCAACAGGGACAGTGATTATCCCCAGTTATATCTAAGAGTAATTCCAAGAACAAGGGGAGGAGAGTGGAGCACACACAGTTGATTAAATTCAACATTCCTGCAGTGTGTACCTGCGGTTGGAGGGCAGATGAGGGAAAATCGGGTCAGTGCCTTCCAGGCCACAGGGAAATTAATCTGCTATCCCCCCAAGTCCTAGAAATATCATTGCTTCTACCCTGAAGCATCTCATCCAGCAAGAACAGCAGAAACAAGCCAGTCGAAATCTCATTAGCTGAATGCTGCTCTTTATTAGCCTAAATCAGGCTGTTATCCTTTTGAAGTCTGTCCAAGATAGATTGTATCTCTGCCTCGATGGAAAGACCATTAAGAACTCTATTCCTTGCTTGTAAATAGGAAAAAACAATGTTACTTGTTGACATACTGTTTTACTGGCAAACTGGCAGCCAGCATTAGGGAAACAGCTGAGAAGGCGCAAAGAGCAACGAGCAAACTTTCTGCACCACCAATGCAGATGTTAGAGAAAACAAAGATCCCCCAGACCTCTGCCCAACAGTGAAAACATCAGACGCTCACCAGACTCGATACAATGCACTTTGACATCAGTTCCTATCAAGATCATGGGGCTTCTTCCATGGTCCTGATCAATTGTGCTTGCAATGTCCTTTTTTCGGGCTTGCCCAGTTGTGGATTTTCCCCATCATGTCCCCAGGTTACAAGGTGCAAAGAGGAGAGAAAGGAAGAGATAGAGAAGAGGGAGAGACCACAGTGAGTCAGGGCAGAAGAGGGGAGAGCAGAAGAATGTAGGGAAGGGAATCAACACTGGAGACGACGAGTGGTCCATCCAATCCAGTCTCTTATCCCTGATTGTGGCTGCTAACAGATGTGCCAAAGGAAGGTGCAGTGGACAGTAATGGAATAACCTGCCAAGAAGACACATTTTATTTTTCTAATTACCATCAGTTAATGGTTGGCTTATGCCTTGGAGTGTGAAACACGATGTCCCTTGCTTTTGTTTTTAATCCTATCTAACGTAATGATGGATACTTTCCCTGCTCCCATGCAATGAGAAAGGAGAAGGAAATATATACACTGAGAGAAAGAGACGTCTATTGTAATTTTAATAACATGTATTTATGACATTTCAGCTGTGAAGAAGCAGGTGATAGTTATGTTCCATGACACATGTCTAAGACATTTGTTATGATGGGTAACAATGATTCCCTTTTTCCCAAGTCAAGAAGAGTTGAACAAAAGACTTGTGTTATAATAGGGTGTGGTGGGTGACAGTGTGTGTGATATCACCACACCTGGAACAACTGGAGACTCATGGCCTTTGGTGTCATACCATACTCAAAAGTCATGCTGGGTGTGGTTATATTAGACAGTATCATCCTTGCTCTGCCATGATTTTCTGCCTGAACACAACATGAACATAAGCTGCATGTGTGAGCAGGAATGTTATTATGATGTAATAGTTACAAGGCACAGTGGTGTATGACCCAAATCTGTATTTTAATGCTGGCAATGTTGTTGTATGACTTTAAGAAAGTTTGTAATTGTAAAAAATTGTAAATATGTAATTGTAATTGATCAGTCCCACAGTTTCAGGTTGTACCCCAGGGATCCCATCACACCCTCCTTTCTAGATTGTAAATGAGTATGGACTTTCTTGTTTTTCCTGGTAGAAAGCTGTCCACAGTTCTACTGCAGGATGCGCAAGGGATGCTGATGACTAGCCAAATCCACTTGGAGAATGCCTGGCTTCCAAGAAGACACAAAAATAGATACTGCAATCAATGCTCTATTCCTTTAATGCTCTCAGATACAGGGAGGAACTCTACTGTAGATTATAATTTATGGAAACTCCCATTCATGTAACTATCATTTCTTTTCCTATAGTTCAGTGTTCTGTATAGAGCCACACACATATCTTCTTTTGTGCCATATGACTGTGACTGGAAGGCAATATAAAAGCTAGCGATATACTGGTGATGATGGATAGCCACAAATATGATTAGACACATGAGACAGCTTGATGGACCCAGTGCTGCTACATGCTATTATGTCACGGTTGTCGGACATAATTTCCCTTAGTAGCAATGCAGTTACGGGGAAACTGCCTTAAACTAATGCTTAATTAGATCTCTTTACTAGAGAGTGAATAAATCACTCCAAAGGAATCCAGATTTTCAGCACCTGAAGCCTCAAGAAGTTGAGATCTCTCCTAACTTACTGGATCAATAAGGAGGCATCTAAGGCAAGGAGAGAGTAGGGCAAATTCTTCTCTCAGTTACACCCACTGAAATCTGGAATAAACCTACCAAATTCTTCCAGATTTACACTGGTGTGACAGAGGAATTTGGCTCAGTGTGTTTGATGGAAAAGACAATGAAGAGGAAATCTACAAGAGCACTTGCTTTAAAGCAGGATTATTATGATATTTTTTTCTTCACCGGGCAAATAGTGTCAAGCAATTTGTAAGATGGCTTGGTGCTGCAGACCCTGCCTTCAGGCCTCTCTCTCAAAGAGGCTCCCCAGTTCTCTCTCTCTGTTTTGTGGCTTTGTGTAATTAGATCAGGTACGGGGGTGGCTTTGGTTAATGAAGACACATCACAGCTCAGTAGCCCGGAGAGACTTTGGTAGCAGAATATGCATCAGCTGAGAGAAAAGGAGAGGTGACCATTCATGCAGTGCTATCTCCATTTACTAGTAGGAGCAAGCTAAACTGGGAAAACAGCTTATAATAAACCCATGAGCCTGGCTCTGCCTCTTGGTGGAGAAAGTTCCCTGAGAGCCTGGGAACTTTATCGCTCACGCATTAAATTAGTGCATGGGCGGAAATTTAGAAGGAACTTTGCTTAGCCCTGTAGCTTTGCTGTGGATAGATAATTTGTCTTCCCATACAAGAAATGCTGCGTGAATGTAAATGCCATTCAAATGCGGGTGGCACTATTAAACTTTTTTTTTTATTAGCTTAACAACAATGTGTCAAACTCATCCCTGGTGTGAACCCATGGAAACTACTGGAACTTCAAGGGAGATGAATTTAGCATTTTTATCTCCAAGAAAGATTCTGAAACAAAAATGTCTTCTAACATTTTGGTTGAAAAGTTTAAAGTGGTAACAGAAGGAGACAGTAATATAACAAAAATGAATTCTTCATAGGTTTTAGCTGGGCAGCATACTCCAAGATAGTAAATTGGTCTCCTGGTTTTGTATTCTTTTAGATTCTTGGTTATAATAGAATAGATTAGATTAGATTAGATTTGATAAAATTAAATATTTTACCAAACAGTCAGTTCTTCCCCTTTTCTTATTATTCTGTCTTGTCAAACACCTGAAAAATGAGAAGTGCTGTTGCAGTAGCTGCATTTCCCATCAGTTTGGAAACAGCAGTGTTAATACAACACAGCCCAGCAGTAATAGAGAAGGTAGCAGAGAGGAAATACTTCACTGAATGCAGCAAGATCTCTCCCCTCTCCCCACTCAGGTTTTAGAAAACTAAAGAGAAGCCAGCCCACCTATTTACACGATTTGTTTTGCCAAGGCATTTTGTCATTTGAATCATGCTGTATTCAGTGCTTTTAAAGGAATCACTGGAAGAAAACAACTCTGTGAACTATAATTTATGAACATTATTATTTTGGTTGGTTGCATACTAGGTTAAAGGAAAAACTTAATTCCCATAGCGAGTGAATGTAAGATTAGGCTTAAGTTGGTGGATCCTTAGAGCCCCATAAATAACTATTTATTGTTTGTAGGGCACTGTAAATGTGCATGTGAAAAGACAAAGAAGGGCATATCCAGTTGCCTTTGGAACCAGTGGAACTTTCCCCATTCATGTATATGATAGCAGGATAGAGTCACCGTGATCTTTGCTCCAAATTGCTCATAAAATAAATCAGAATCCCCTGGCAGAACAATGTAGTGATTTTGCAAAAAGTGGAGAGAAAAACAATAACAAAACAAACTTGCGTGACATAGCGAGGCTGAGCAAAGCTGCTTCCCCCAGAAATTCAGAATCAGTTTTTTCTGGTTCATAATTCCAGGCTGTACGTTTGATTGGGAACAATTCCAGTGCAACCTGAAGTGATGTGGGCAAGAGACCCTAACTCAATTCTCTCTGCAAACTTCATTCCACTTTGTGTTCCTAACATGTGACCCTGGCTTTAATTTTTGAGTTATCTTATCCTGAGTCCAATCTGATCCCAACCAAACCAAACGAGCAACAGACACCAAAGTGAGAGCATGCAAACATATGGAATACCACTTATAAAGATTGCAATTAAAGCTAAGGGTTAGAGCTGAGGCGCATACAACAGGAAATCAATCCAATCGCCATGAATTTTGGAATAAAAGCAGTATGACTATGAATTCATGTTATTCTGGACACAAAATTATTTATCTGAGTGGATCTCAGAAATTTGATAACTTTAAATACATTTTGGACTAATTTCTACTTAAAGTAAACATAAGGGCTTGAATATACCACAAATGGCAGAAAACATCAAGAACTTGAAATGTTACAGAATGGCATATTAGCTTGACAGATCTGAAGCAAGGGTGAGCTTTCCATATGAATAGCAGGAAGAATAAAAATAAATATACATGGTCCAGTCTCTTCAAGGTATCTGATAATACACGTATTGTTTTGTCTGTTATAATGAGCGACATTGAAAAGCCAGCATCTGCTAATAGATTCCACACAGTTGTATCTGGAAAAAGCACAATTATTCTTATAGGGATGAGCTGTGTTATTTCAGAAAGCATCTGGGTGCAACCAATGTAGACACGATCAGAGCTGGTTGAATAATGAAATATTTACACGTATACTATTTGGTGAAAAAATGCCAACAACATTTGCAATGAATGTTATTTGCACAGTGTTATTTAACCATCTACACAGCTGGCTAGATATTGAACAGATGTTATAGGGAATAATTATTTGGTGAAAAAACGGCCAAAATTCACAAAGATAGTTAGAAAAGAATGATTCAGTCAACTCTATGACTGAGTATATTGGACCTCTGCAAACTGCCTTAACGTTTCCCTTTGGTAAGAAAGTCAGGTATACATACATTGTAGGAAAATTATGTTTTGTGTTTATGTAGTTTGGATGATAACTCCGCCATTGCTTGGTCCCAAGCCCAAGATGTGAAAGGAGGAGGGTTTTGCGTTGGGCTAGCAACCCACCATGTAAAAAACGAATGCTACAGAAACGTCAACCAAATCTTCAGCGAATGGAGAAGAATGGTTGGCGCCTTATGCTCCACCAGGAGCAAAGAGGATAAGAAGAAGAAGAAGAAGAAGAAGAAGTTTGGATGATATGTTAATATTTTTGAATCCTGTAATATTACATTTTGTTTAGGAAAATAAAAATAGATGAGAAAGTGATAGGAGCCAACATCTTCACTTCTATCCAAAATGTCTCCAAATTCCAGAGAAGTCCCAAGAGATCGGTTATAAAGACTTGCCATAACAGATCAGATTATTGGTCCATGGGGTCTGATATTCAGCAGCTGATGTTCTTGGGGAGGCGATCCTCTCCCCTACGACAAACGCTGCCTATGGTACATTCATATGCATTTTGGGTGGAGGGGAAAGGAAACAAACTCATCATTTCAACCACCTTGTTCAACCTCTTCCTTGCTAGTATTATTTAATTGGATCACCATGGCACCTGGCAGCTTGTTCAGTGGACCAGGATGCCACTGTGCTAGGCGCTGTACAAACACAGAACAAAAAGACGATACCTGCCCCAAAGAGCTTACAATCTAAGTAGAAGGAGAGAGACAATCAATGGATACAGACAGACAGGGGAATGCAAGCAAATAGTGGCTATTTTGTCTATGCTGATGGCAATGTGCAGAGTACAGGCACTACGTGTGTGGCCACATGCTGCAGTGAAAGGCTCTGACAGCGGGAAGGCACCAGGACACTACACTGCTAAAAATAGCCGTATCGACCTGGGTAGCAGTGCTTGGGCATGTAGACAGCCCACTAGGATACGTCTCCTAAGGGTTCAGACGTGTAGGGCACTCTATTCTACTCCACTTGCCTAAGCCATGTCTCAGCTATTTATACCCACGCTAGCTGGGCATGCAGTGTCCGTACTCTACACCAGTGGTCTTCCAAGTGGGGTGTGCGCACCCCAGCGGGTGCGTGAGACCCCCCCACGGGGGGCCGTGGTGTCCCGGCACCGCCTTTGGATCGGCCCCAGGATGCCGCCAAAATCGGAAGGATTCTATTTGGGTCTTGCTGAAATGCTGCTGAAAGCGGAAGCTTTCTATCTGGCGGCTGTCACGGAGTGCCTGGGCGATGGTCGGGAACTTGCTTCCTATGTAGCCAGTTAGGACTCCAAGGGAAAACGTCCTCTCCGTACACAGCCTTTCTCCAAGGCTAGGAGCTTTAAAGGTCCCCGTTTACACCTTCCTGGGTCTGGCCTTGGAGCATTCAGCACAATCTGCCCATCCGTGCGCTTCCCCCAGCGAGCCCACCCGGGCGGGGTCCTGGGGGAGCCTGTGGATTCTGTACCCCACTCCACAGTCAGACATGACTCTCAGCCAGCCGGTAAAACAGAGGTTTATTCGATGACCAGTACCTGGTCTAACACAGACCATTCAGCGAATGTGAGCCCTCAGCTGGATCCATTTTAGGGGCCAGAGAGCGAGGCAGCCAGCCTGAGCTCTCTCTGCCCTTCCCTGCCTGACTCTAGCTAGCTTCAGACTGAGACTTCCTCATCTGCCCCTCCCCTGCATTCCTTTCTCTGTCTCCTTCCCAGCAGGAGGTCAGCTGACCTGTCTCCAACAGGTTCAGAGGTAGAGAGGTTGGGGGGAAGGGTCAGGGCGTTGCCTGCTTGCTTATACTCTCTGCTTTGCATCAAGAAATGCATAGGGGAAACTGAGGCACCCAGTATTCCTACTCCGTCACAGCGGCATTTCAGTGGACATACCCCCAGGCCGCGAGAGGTCTCGGGAAAGTGGAAGGAGGCTGCAGATGGAATTGTTTGAGAGATGCCGCTCTACACACACTGCTGTTAAGTGTAGATGCGTGGGACAGGGCACTATTAGTAGCTCCCTGGTCACTGATGTTGCTGCAGCATGAAGCAGGCTCAGCTATCAGCCATTAAACACTTTCTGTTGGAGGATTATGAGCACCTTGGCGGTCATTTCTGGGGCTCATGCTGTAACTGGGAGGATATAAGTGGAAGGAGCAGGAAAAACGGGAAAGCTCAGAGGGATGCTCAGAGGGTGAGTCTGGGGTGAGGGGCGAAGACTGCAGGGAAACCTCCCCTTGCTGGAAGTCTGCAGTACACAGTGACACTTTGCAAGGAAAGAATAAATACACACTTGATGAAAAGGTAACAACTTGGGGTGTGTTTGTGACTGTGAGACCACATGCATTGGCCAGGCACTGGAGTACACTGGGTAGCGACGGAGGTGCCCCATGCAATGGACTGAACGAGTCAATCGACAGTTATTCTAACAGTCAGGGCTGGCGACAGAAATTTGGGGGCCCCCTACTTTGATAGTTTGGGGCCCCCCAGCCCAGCCGGGGCCCCCCCAGCCCAGCTGACAGCGGATGGGGGCCCCCCAGCCCAGCCAGGCCCCCCCGACAGCCCCGCCGACAGCGGCTGGGCCCCCCCCAGCCCAGCCCAGCCGAGCCGGCGCTCCCCTCCCCCCAGCCCAGCCGACAGCGGATGGGGGCCCCCCCAGCCCAGCCGGCGCTCCCCCCCCCCGGGCAGCGAGAGCTGCGTGAGCCGCCCTTTCTCTCCCCCCCCCGGACAGCGCTGCTGCCGCCGGCCAGGCTCACAGCTCCTGCTGGGGCCAGGCTCACTTGTCCGGGGGAGAGCCACGCCGCCTCCCCACCCCTTCCCCGCTCTCCAGGTCCGGTGACAAGGGGGGACACAACGGGTACAGCGGTGTACCGGGGCCCCCCTAAAGTCGGGGGGCCCAGTACAGCTGTACCCGTAGTACCCCCCTGTCACCGGCCCTGCTAACAGTAGACTGAGTTGGCCATGGCTACTGTGCCAAATGTCCATAGCTTGAAGAACACTATGTTTCCAAAAGCCCCCCCCCGCCCAAGATGTGGGGAGCTTGGTTCAACTCATCATGTTGTGGTTAATTAACTTGGACACCCTGTTTAAAAAACAAACAAACAAAAACTTGCTGTTCCCTGGTGATGGGTATTCAGCAAGTTCTTCCTGTTCTGAAAAAAAGCATTAAAATAACTCGGTGCTTAATTTGCTTGATCAGAAGCAGGTGCATCTAATTTAGCCATTGGAACAACGTGCCATGTAAAGGAAAGGATGCTTTTAGTTCTATTTGACTGTGATCGGAGAGCTTCGGAGAAGCACTGTGCCAGATTATCTCAGGATAAATAATATACTTTCCCGGTAAATACACTTGTTATTTGTCAGGAACTAAAGTGAGTGATCACAAAAGTCAATGATGCATCCGGAGAACATTCTTGGGAACATACCATCATGTCCTTGGTTTTAACCAGCAGCAATTCCCCCCACTCCAACTCCCAAACACTCAGATTCTAGAGAGGTGGATGTTTCCTGTGAACGTGTGAAGGTAACAGGTGTTTATTTCATCCATGCTGCTCTGCCATGAGCTTGATGGAGAAATCACGGGGGGAAATTCGAAGGCCTGTGTTATGCAGGAGGTCAGAGTCGATGATCACAGTGGTACCTTGTGGCCCTAATAACTATGATACTATTTACATAGTAAGATGGAACACAGAATCTGGCAGAACATGTCAAGAGAAGAATTTCAGTCTATCACAGCCCAGAAACAGTCATTTTTCTATAGGTCAGAAATGTTATTGAATTAAGAGAAAAATACATAACATATAGACACCAAAAAGGCTTTAAAATACAGTATTCCAGATGTTAGCTACCTGAAAACAAGTTACAAGCTTCCTTAGCTTTGCTGGCACCTGGTTTTGTATAAGACCAATTGCTATATTGCCTGTGATTGTAATACAACATTGATAGGGTAACAAAAGCAGCCTCTTCCTAGGAAAACCTTCTCTGGTACTTCCTGGTACCTTACAACTTTCTTGAGTACAGGGTTTCACCTTTGTAGTGACCTTTTTCCGCAAGGTACCTTCCAGAACTGGCCCTGTAAGGCTGATATTTTTTTCCACAGTACCTAACAGATTTCGGTACATGCAGTTTGTGCTTCTAAATCTTTTAGGATTTTTTGAAAATTTCCCCCTATGTCTGACAGGCCCCCAGCAGCTGGTGCCCTAAGGTGCCACAGGACTCTGTGTCACTTCTGTAATTCCAGACTAACATGGCTACCTCTCTGATTCTTTACACTTTGGTACCAGTGACTGATGACAACACCTCTCTCTATTCTAGCTCGTAAGCACGTGTTATGTTTCTTCCTCATTTTCCTCTTCTTTAATGTGAAGAAGATGGCCTAGTCTTGCAGTGACCATTGCTACACTTTATTGAAGATCAACAAGAGAAAAAAGATAAAGTTGATGTTTGTGCTACTCATTTAGAAATTATTTGATGAACTTTCTGAAAGTAGAAATATGAAGGAAACTGAGGCCAGTTACTATTGTTAATAATTATTTCTTTGTATTGTAATAGTGCTGAGGAGCCCCAGCCATGGACAGGACCCCATTGTGCTAGGTGAATTATGAAACCCAGTAAATAATTTCTACCATTTCTTTTATTACAGTTGTGGTGGAGATACTTTATGGAGGGTTTTATTGCGGTGATTTTGATTTAACACAACTTGACACCAGTTTGATAGAAGTTCCTGGTTGCATATTCCTGCCGGGCATGCAGAAAATTCAAAATAGCCCAGACTCCAAACACCATCATTTAGCTCCCAGCTGGTAGAGTCTCTTTGAGCTGCCTTTGAATCCTGTCTGGGAATTGATGCCTCAGCCTCCCTAAGCAGTTGTCTGGCTTGGCAGGGCCTCCTCCTAGAAAAATCAAAGGGGTGAGGTATGGCAAAGTTTCAGGACTCCCTTCAGGGAGCATCAAGAGGCCTGTACATCCAGTCCCAGAAAAAAGGAGACATTTATTTAATACTGGCTATTACATAGATCTGCTCCACTCACTAATCAGTAACCATCTGCAGAGCTTTCAAGTCAACAGGATCATGGCTCTCGATTGACAGTTCACTTAAGAAGTCACTCCTTAAAGTACTAATATCTTAATGGTTATCTAGAAGAGTGTTTCTCCTTGGACCGGCGCCAGTCCCTGAGAGCTCCCTGACACAGTTTAGGAAGGCAGCAAGCCAATCCCTGGTATCAGAAATGTTGAGAAACACTGATCTAGAACACTGTACACAGCCCATTTACTTCAGGCCTTGAAATCAGAAGACAAAAATGCGTCTTTCATTTTCAGGGTAAATTGTTGCCCAGTTCCCATAACCTCCAGTGCTCCATAATATACATGTGATAAACAGATCGATTTAATGCCTCAGCGTCACTCTGGTTATGAATCAACTCCAAGCAGAGGTTTATTGCTTTGTATACTACAGACCAATAAAGATTATCCCTTAATTAATTAACACCTACTGTGTTGTTAGGCACAAGGCCAAGGGCTCCATGCTGTCAATGTGAGTAAACGCTCAGGGATAATTTTTCAACTAGTGCATCTTTAATGGGCTTATAAAGTATTACTTTCTTCTAATAAAATTTATTGAAACTAACACAATGAAGCCTGGCAAAGTGCCCATTAAGTTCAGTGGCGTCAGGATTGATCCCTGTGTGACGTTTGGACCCAAGGCCAGGGTAGATATAGGACTCAGGATTCGTATTAACCCCATAAGATTGCTCACTTTCTCCTGCCCACTTTACAGTTCCCTTTCCCCATCCCCATTCTGTCACCTGCTGTTAGAAGTCTTGACAGAAGCAGGGAATTGGTTATTCTTCCCTGTTCTAGGGCACTAGTCTTCAAGGAGCCTTCCTACCTCCCATCTTCTGCCTAGTATTTTCCAAGTGGCGCAATGTGGTTTCTCTTGTGTCTTCAATTTTCAACCCCTAGAATTACATGCTGTCCGCAGATGGTGATCTTCTTGAAGGAGACAGTCAGGTGAGAGAGGTAATGGATGCCACAGGTGTTGCCAAGGTAAATACAGTTCAACTGAATCTGGGAATTGGAGGCTGGCCAGATTCACATTGAGTGTGTTGGAGAGAGAAAGAGTTTCTACCACCTGTTGAAAAGTAGGTTAATAATCTTCCTCAAACATCATCACACCCAGAACTCCTGCTTCTTTCGTGAAACCTGAATGTGTTACAGAATTGCTGGCAGATATAAAGACTGTGCTGCCTACTGATTCCCACTGTGTCTCGTTCCGCGTACGTCCCTGCAACAAGATTTTGTAACTGAAAGGAAAAAGGGCTTGAGGGGAACAGAAGGACAGGAACCTTCTAATATGTTTGTTGGTTTTCAGTTGAGAATTGGTGCCTCTGAGCCACCTGACCCTTCCCCTGTAGGTCTCAGAGCGGGAAGGATGTTTACGCATTGTCCAGTCAGCCCTGGTGTACACTGCAATGAGCTGTAGGGAACAGCCTTACCTTGGGCCCTGAGTGAGCTAATGGGGCCATGCTGATGCTGGGGATTTTAGCCACCGGTGCCGCTGCACAAGTACAAACCTCCAGTGTCAACAGAAGAAGCTGCTCTGCATCACAGTTTGGCTCTGCTTAAAACAAAGGCAAACTGCATCGGTGCAAATAGCAGGTTAGCCTGTGTAAGGACATGAGTGGCTGGCTGCTCATGGCAGGAATTGGGGCAAATCCTCAGTGTAGACAAGGTCTGTGTTGTTTCCATCCCTCCCAAGCATCATGCTCTGTGCAAGAGCGTGGGAAGGCTCTTTGCACTCTCCCTTCCTTCTGCACAGCAGTGTAGGGCAATGATACCACCATGCCTTGTGGGGAGGGTATTTCTACAGCCAGGTGCCTCTCCTCCTTCTAGCTAGATTCTCCTCTCCATGTTCTGGAAGGTGAGGAAGAATCTCCTTTTGGAGCTTTGGTACTTTATTGAGGAGATCCTTGGCACAGAGGGCAGCGCAGTGGATGCTTGTGAACCCATGTACAATGAGCAGCGCAGAAGCATCTATGCTACTTGACATTAACTCGTGCTTCTTTTTTTGTGAGCTGCTGTTTTATTTAAAACATACTCAAGCAGCATGAGGCGTGTGATGATGTGCGTCCCCTCTCCAGCTGCCTCTGAGAGTCACACCAGGTTAGGAGGGTATAGTTTAAAGTCTGCAGGTTCATTAAATGAAACCACCATTGTTCAGATGCACAGGAGTGCTGATGTGATAAGGCTGTTGAATAGAAGGATGACTGTTTGCAGCGATACTGTACAAACAATCTCCCAACCGGCCAGTGGTGTATTGGGGAAGGGAACTTGGCTTGTATGCACATCTTGGCCTATTCCTGGCCTGGACCTGGCTCCTATATTTTAAACAAGAAAGGCAAGCAACATGTATCATCTTCACACTGGAACACATGCCAGGGCAATGTGTGACTTATGTGGTAACCGTGGGAGAAAGCGAATTAGCAAGAGGCAGCAGCGAAAAGGGGCTAGGATCAGAGTTGCTCCAGTTTGCACTTGCGCTGCCTGGTGCTTCTGTCTAGCCTGGTGACAAGGCAACCAGATGTGAGCAACTGGTTCAGGAAAAAACAACCACATCTCTGTAGTTTCCTGAGGACCGGTTGGCAGAGCTCATTTGTACTCAGGAGAGAGAAATGGGGCTTCCTGGGGAGCACGCAGGCGAACAATCTCTGGGAAGGAACCATCTCTCGCTGGATGGCAGTGTCATTGCTGGCCCAGAGGCCACCCAATGGTGTTTCAACCAGTGCAGGTACCACACCGTGGCATTTATCTTCAGTAGTAATGATGTTTGTTACAGATGGCCTGGTTTTCTCCTGGTTGTCTTTAGGAGTTCTTGGTGCCCAGCATCTCTGAAAATCAGGTTAACGATTCTCCGTGCTAGTGCTTTCTGGCTCCCAGTAATTACTGTACTAATGATTGTTACCCTTTCGGATTAACTCTGCCACTCTACTAGACAAACATACCCAGAGGGGAGGTCTTAACCTCTGTGGCTTGTCCTGGGATGGATTCCCAGCAAGCCTTTCCTCCACAGGCACCTTGGATTGTTACGACTCTTTCCCCTTCAGGAAGGCTGATCCAAACCTCTATTCAGCCCTGTTTAGTTCCACTCCTCACCAGCTGGAAGGTGGCACTGTAAAAGGAGTTGGAGCCCACAAGTTCTCCTCTGGGAGGTAATCATGCCTTTGCATCTCACACATGCTTTTGACTCAGGTCGTCTGGATAAGTTTCTCTTCAGAAGCTATCAGCTCTGATTCTTTGATGTGCCAGGAGGGGATGCTCACTGAGAAACATGAGATGCTGTCTCCCTCCAAGGCGGTGTGTGCTGTCTCCCTGCAAACCAGTCTATGGAGAGAAATAAACAGAGGCAGTGGGATTTGAACCAAGGTCTACCATGGGCTGGAACCAAGCACGCACCTCTGTGCCTCCAGGGCAGCCTCCGTGGTTGAGTTAAATCTGGAAAGGGCTGGTGCTGAAACTTTTTGAATAGACAGCAGTTTATTTACAAACACAATCCTGGTAACATTGATTTGCCTGCCTAAGACAAAAGGCTACTAGGCGCGAACACTTCCTTCAGAAACAATAAAGGTGGAACAGAGTCTAGAAGGTTACAAACATCTCCCTGGACCTTGCTGATGTTATCATTCTAATGAAAAAAACACTTACTTTGGCTCTATTTTTAGTTTTAATGCAGAGGATAAAATCTCTCCTGTCTGTGCTGAGAGTGGCTCGAAGGAATGCTGAATGCAGACACTGGTTGCTGAGGACAAGAGTAACATGTTTCCCAAGATGATAAGATTCCATTTATGGAGGTTTTTATTGAAAACATGGCCGTTACACCACACATACAATAATGTTTTAACTAAGATAACGCAGACTCAAGTGCTCAACAGAATAGGTTGCTTATGCATATGTTAAAGATGACAGCATGCTTGCAAGTGGATTAAACATGGTCATATATTTATGGTCATGTCAGTCAGGATATCAGCATTCACAGTCCCTTACAGGATTAGATAGGATAGTGTTCTTATAACAATGAATTCGATTGTCTTTAACACTATCCGCAGCTTAGCAGTGCTGGAATACCAGCTTGGCATTGCCTCATCTGGTTAATATTCATTACCCAGGAAGCTTGGATAGCTAAGGTAGTGAAGAACAGAATGGTATTTCCTGATCATTTCCGTAAAGATTCATTCTAGTTTTACACTGGATCTATCCCCTCTGCTGCTTCTTTTACAACAGACTCTCCTCAGAGGGCAGTCTGCTGAGTTGTATTTGCATTTGAATCCAGCTTGCCCAACATAGGGGTGGGTTGAAATTAGACCACTGGTTCTCAAAGTGGGGGTCGTGAGCCAGTTCTGTGGGGGTCGCGAGCCCCTGCCGGCCCCGAACAACGACTCTGCCGCGGGCTGCTGGCATCCGGCCCCTGCTGCTGCAGGCAGCCGGTGCCCCTGCTGCGGCGGGCTGCCGGCGCCCCCATAAGGCTGGTCCTGGCCCCAGCTCCTGCAGCTGCGGGCTGCTGGTGGCCCCGCGAGCCCAGTCCCAGCTCCCGCCGCGGTGGGCTGCTGGCAGCCCCACGAGCCTGGTCCGGGCCCTGGCTCCTGCTGCGGCGGGCTGCCGGCACTGCCACGTGCCCGACCCAGCCCCGGCCCCTGCAGAAGTGAGCTTCCGGCGCCTCCGTGGGCCTGCTGAAACCTCCCCTCACTGGCCTCGGGGGGGCTGCTGGAACCCCCCCTCAATCCCAGTCCCTGCCCCAGCAGGCTACAGGCACCCCCTCTTGACCCCAGTCCCTGCCCCGGGGGGCTGGACCCCCCCAGCCTGGCCCCTGCCGCATTGGGCTGCAGGCACACACACACCCCGCCTGACCCCTACGGGGGGGGGGGGGGGGGGGGGGGGGGGGAGTCGCGCTTAGAGGCTCCGTGTGGGAAAGGGGTCACCACTACAAAAAGTTTGAGAACCACTGAATTAGACAAAGTTGGCCCATCCATGCCAGAGTCATTTCTTTCAGATCCACTTCTACTTCCCAGTGGCCCTTTGCTTGCATTTGCTTATGAAGGGGACGAGACAGCTGATGCTGATTCCCTGTGCCTTGTGACCTAATTGCATACATTCGAAGGCATGAATCATTCATTTCTCATAATTTTTTTCCATTGTCACTTTATTCCCTAGCTCCTTTCTTCAAGAAATAGCAACCGTGGCTGGCAAATCAGGCATCTAACTTGCAGAAGTCTGCTGCTATTTTGTCTGTTTCACCAGGAAAAATGTATAGGTCTAAAACCTCTCATGATTAGATGTTGCTCAGTGAAACCCTTAATCTCACCTTCTATCCAAAAGGCCAATGGCTGCAGGAGGGTCAGTATATTTCAGACTTGTATGGTGCTTTTCATCTTCCATGAAGTAGTAAGTATGTCCTATCACTGTAGCCCCATTTTACAGTAGGGAAGAATAAGACTTCCAGAGGTTAAGGCCAAAATTTTGAAACATGAGTGTCCAAAGTTAGCCATCTGAATTCATATTTATGTTTCCTGTGGGTTCTCAGGAGCTTTAAAAGGGTGGTTTGAAAAGGGTTAGCAGATATTTTCAGGTGGCTGTCAGGATGAAGCAGAATTGTGAGTCAGAAAAAAAACCCACGAAAATCTCCTGAGGAAAAAGCTTTTGGGGAACTTTTTCTCCTCTCCAATTGGAATGAATTTTGAGAAATCTCCTGTGCTTGTTTGGTGGTTGCTTTAGAAAGGCTTGTAATAAATAATAAATAATGAAGAAGAAGAAGAAAAGCCACATCCTGAGATTCATAGTCAGGTCTTAGTTCATACTCAGACAAAACTCTTTTGAGGTCAATGGGCCACACCCTATTTTGTTTATTTAAGGGCTGGTCTTCACTACCCGCCGAATTGGCAGGTAGCAATCGATTGCCTGCAGCGCCCCCGTCGACTCTGGAACTCCAGCTTGCCGGAAGGCGCAAGCTGGAGTCGACGGGGAAGCGCACAGCCAACTGCCGCCGCTGTGAGGATGGACAGTAAGTCGGCTGCAGATACGCAAACTTCAGCTACTTTATTCACGTAGCTGAAGTTGCGTATCTGCAGTCGATTCCCTCCGCCCCCCCCCCCCCCGTAGTGGGGACCAGCCCTAAGAGAAAGTTAAGAGGTGATGTGATCACAGTCTACAATTACCTACAGAAGGAGAATTCGGACAGTAAAGGGGTCTTTAGTCTAGCAGAAAAAGTCATAACAAGATCCAAAGGCTGGAAGGTGAAGAAACTAGATAAATTCAGACTAGAAAGAAGGTGCAACTTTTTAACAGTGAGGGTAATTAATTATTGGAACAACTTAACTAGCAATATGGTGGATTCCCCACATTGGGTAGCCAGCGTAGTGAAAAAAAGAATGGCATACCCTGACTTGAAGTCTTTAAATCAAGATTGAACGTGTTTCTAAAAGGTACACACCCTAGCTCAGGCAGAAATTGTAGGCTGGATGCATGCAGTACTAGGGGAAATTTTGTGGCCTCTGTTTTCCAGGACATCAGAGTAGATGATCATAACGGTCCCTTTTGGCCTTAAAATTAATGACTCTCCTTTTGATGTCATTGGGAGTGCTCCAAATTTAGCCTATTAGGAGTTAGGACTCCAGGCTCTAACACTAACAATAAAATATACAAGGTATGCAGAGTGCATATACTGTATCCCTAGAGAAAGGTGCTGTGAAAAGGAAAAAAAGAGAAGGCCTGAAATGTGATTAGCTGAAGTATTTCTTTCTGAGAGTTTTTTTACATTAGAAATGCAGGACCCTGTTTTTCCAGGAAGACTCAATGGAAGAGAATCATCACATAAAAGATACCAAATAAGTGAAATTAAATTAACTGAAAAAGGAGATGATTTTTATTCAGACTTTGCATATACACCTTTTTAACTCTGTGCATAAATGGTTGGAAGAAAAAGATCTGTTAAGATACAACATGCTGTATTCCTTCAATGAGAGAACTCCATAGGGTCTGCAGCAAAATCAGGGAAACCGGACTTCACATTTCTGCTATTTTTAAAGGTAAAAAATGAGCAGAACTTAAAAGCAAAAACAAAAGGATCAACCTTTTATGGCCCAGTTTTTTCCCCTTCTCAAGTGACCTTTAATATTTTTCATAAGGGATAATCTCCTACATATCCTGGATTGGGAATTACTTTTCTAGGGAGAAATCAGTTAACTATAGCATGTGGTCTTTCTTCCCTAACCCAGAAAAGCATACATTTTATAAACATTATTAAGAATATTTAAAAAAAAATCTCAGTCAGGGAAATAAACAGTTGAAACCAATTTTATTTTCAGTTTTATTCCTGTCTCTGTTGAATCATAGTATTTGAAAAGGTCTTTGAATCTTGAAAGCCTCTTAAAGACCCTTTGGACTTTGGCCTCGCCCATATCAAAGAGCAATTCTAGCCAGAGATTTTGTATTGCATGTGAATTTTGAATGCCTGGCTATTGACAGGAAATGCCATTGAAAGCCACAGATAGCACCTTTAACTATAGGATCCTATATTATTGAGGTTCTTCCATATTTCACATACCTCGAGGCAGTCGAACGGGGATGCTTTAAGAACTTTAGTCCAACCCAGAAGATTTCAGTGCTTTAATGTACATGCATCAACTTCACCTCTTCAGTTGATTTGCCTTAACTTTCCTGAAAGGTCCTGGATAGACAAGCCCTAAGGATATGCCTACAATGTAGTTGGAAATAGGATTGCATGTAGCCATACCTAACTTAGCTTTGATTGACCAATCACAATGAAGTCGTGGCAGCACGGACTTCAGAATGTGTTAGCCTCCCTATGACACTGGAAGCTCATCAGTTAGCTAAGATGCATTAAAGTAACTGTCCAGTTTGCAGATTGCCAGCAGAAATTTGGGATTTAGTGTTAATTATAATTATATAATTACATCCAGAAGTCCCAGTTGGGATTGGGGTCCCATCATGCAAGGCGCTGCTCAGATACATAGGAATACACTTTTATTTCCTCAAAGAACTTGTGAATTTAAGAATTTTATGGGAATTTCTTAAGCAAACAACCTACACATGATTTTCACTGATCAGAAAAAAATATTGAGAGAGTTATTCAAATTGCATCACCCACTTTGCCCATTAATATGTGATCTTACAAAAGAAACTTCAAAGCACAGATCCAATAGGAGGAAATATCTGATTACTCCTATTGCAAATCCATGGTTCCCATATGTAATTTCTGAGCATTTTATGGAAACTTCAGGCAGACCTACTTCTTCACTGGCTTTAGCTCAACATGGTGAGAAAAGCACATAGCAAGAAACCCATCCCAGCAGCTATAAAATGGAGAAGAACATCTCTTTAATTGCTCTCAGCATTTTGCAGCCTCCTGCTGCCAGTGGCCAGCTAGCTAGAAAGGGGGATCACATGTAATGCTAGCAGAGTGGGAGTCTGCAGCACCAGTTCTCATCCAAAAGTCCTGTCATAAGAACCGAGTAAACATTTGTCTATTTATGTTTGAACATTAAACACTGAGGGCATTTAAAAACAAGAAAACAAAAACCCCAGCCTCTAACTTTGCTCCTGGAATTAGCTGTGAACACAGAATCAGGCTTGTAGTCAAGTGCGATGGCACATGGTAGCATTTAACAACAGAGCTAGCATGGGTGTGAACAGACAAATAGATGTCTGTCGTTTTCCCTCACAACTGAAAATTAGAGTCTGGACTGAGACCTCTTTAAAAAATATGACCCAATAGGTTGTATTTAATAGTCAGGCAAGCCTAGGATGGTGGTGTATTTGAAATGTATAAGTAAAATGTCAAAGATTTGAAGCTTGCTCCTTGGTTCACTGGTGGGGAAGTGGTGCTACTGAATGCTTCATCTCTGGAAATCCTTTTAGGTCACGTGTCCAGGAATTTAATAGAGTCTCATACTAGTCCCTTGTGGGCATTTACCCACATCACACAACTACTACACACAGTTCAACATGACTGTCTATCCTTTCCCAGGACTGGACAAGCAGGGCTCTTATAGTAGATGCATTGGCAGAGCATTGTGAAGACCTGGGGCTTGAATAGCCAGCCTCCCCTATGATTCTGCCAATACACCTAAGCCCTGACCTGCAGCTCTGTTGCACAGTGGTATGACAGGCCAGGACTGGCATTGTAAGGAACCGAGGAATGTTGATAGAGACGTGTGGAGAAAGCTCCACAGTGCAAGCCACTTACTAAGTACAGTACATCTCTAGTCAGTGCTATCAATCCCTCGGTTTCATGACAACCAAAATATTACAAAGTTACTCGTCTCCCTGAGATTAATTATCAGGCAGAAAATGGATTTGAAAATCATATTTCATAGCATTCCAGGGAACTGCTAATATGCAAAGCCCCAGGTGTTGTTCCATTTGTGGAAACACTCAGATGACACCTTCATAGTCTACTGCTTATCTTTCTGAATCACCGGACTCTGCCAGTACATTCTGCTCTGGGCATCACTGGTAATGTAAGGAAATCAATCCTTGTCTGACTCATAAATCTGATATATTTTTTTAGGGTCTGCAAAGGATTTATTAAATAAAACTCTGGACATAATAAATTTAGAACTAGACGAGGCATTTTGGATTCAGCCTCATATTTCTCAGGAGAAGCTAAAGAATATCACAGGCTATATTTAGTAGCTTTATTGCCAGCTCTTTCTTTTGCAATTCTATTTTTCTTTCAGGGTTGTTTCTTCAATTCCAGAAAAGTGCCTCCTGAGGGTTCTGTTTCCAGATCTTCCTGTCAAGGACACATTTTGGTTGTTTACCCATTTGGTTAACAATCAAGTCCAGAATTTTATTTTCCTCTTCAGATTCCCAAGATATTTTCTCTATTTCTTTTCTATTTGACAAAAATTGTTTAAGTTTTGAATTTCGGGGGAGGGGGGGATATAAAACTTTTCATTCATTTCCTCCTGTTTTTCAGCTAGCATTACCAGTACATGTTCTAGCAGACGCATCAAGAACAGGATCTGCCTCATGAATTAGAACAAATGGAATAAACCTACAGTGATTTAGTATCCTGAGAATATGAAATGGACTGAAATTGAAGATACTGGAACAGTAGCTGCATCACCCAAGGAACTGATGCATCCCAATAATATTCAGAAAAAGTTGGAGCAACATCAAAGTGGTTGTAGGACCTGCTGTACCTGTGACAACTGGCTAATGGGTTTTGATGCTAAATGTTGCATCATTCAAAGGGTCCAGGGAATGTTACAGCAGATGCTTTGCTTAGAGGTCATAGTCATGATCTCTGTCTAGAAGATGCCTGAGTAACACCAAATTTAATTATACATGATTTCTGGTGATGTTTTTTTAAATCTGGTGCCAGGTCATGGAGTATGAGAGCCAGGGACCAAGAGAGATTTAGAAACCCCCTAAAGGTCATGACAATAACTATCATGTTTTACAGTAAATAATATTTTGGGAAGCTATGAATCTAGTCTTTGATCTAAGGACCCTTTCATTAATTCAGCCCTCAAGTCTGCATACCTTTAATATGAAGATTCAACAAGTCCAGGAGGAAATTACTGTTTTGTATTTACACAGCAGATTCCCCTAAAGCCAGTTAAGACTATGGATGGTCATTAGCTCCTGAACCGGAAAGAGCCTTGGAGACTCTGCTAAACTGAGACCCTTGAAAGCCATTCAGACAGTGCCTGCCAAAGTAGTTTTTCAATACATGCTGTAGTCAAGGATTGAGAGCGTTACAAAATACTGATAAAAGTATGGTACCAGCTTGTTTGGCTGGAGAAGGTTATAGGAGGTTTTGGCATCACCTTAGGGAAGAAGAAAGAAATGGGATGGGCTCCAAAGGACCGCCTCCCACTTTATTTAATAAGTAGCAGGTGGGCTGGAAAGCTGAACCTAGTGTGTCCCAAAGTAGCTGGCTTCACCTGAGATCACGCAGAACTAAACACTAGTGATAGGGTGACCAGATGTCCCGATTTTATAAGGACAGTCCCGATTTTAGGGGATTTTTCTTATATGGACACCTATTATCCCCACCCCATCCTGATTTTTCACACTTGCTACCTGGTCACCCTAACTCGTGAGGGGACTGGATTAGAGGTTAACACTAACACTGTGTAATGGAACAGAAAAGGGAGAAGCTGAAATGATGAAGGTGCATGGAGTAGATCGTAAGCAGGTGGCATTCCCATCCTGGTCCAAGCACTCCACATCCATGCAGAAAAAAGGCCAATCTTACCTCACCTTTACTGTTAACTTAAATAGCAGCATCATTTAGAAGCTCAGGCTAAGCTTTCCCCTGAATTTGGCTCTTTCTGTGGTTTCTTCCACCCCCCCCCCCCCCCACCACTCACCAGTTCTCTCTGTGCTAGAGACAGGCTCAGGCTCTTTTCTATTTCTGGGTGGGAACTAATAGGACTCACCTGTTCTGACATCAGAGTGAGTCTGCAAAAATAACTGCAACTTCATGCAGAGTTCTAGCACTTGACTTCATGGAGATGCCATAGAAGAGCCTTGCATTTCAATTCAGAGTCTAGAATCAGTCATTTCTACTTCAGATAAACAACCTTCTATTCTGCCACTCGTTATATAACTCGTTATATAATCAGAGTTATAGATAATCTTTGAGACAATCACTCTCGCATTTATTGACATCTCCAGTGAGAAGAGAGCGAGAGTCTGGGGTTTTAGAAAACATGGACCCCTGCTGACTTCTGCATTGGGGAGGAGCCTGTCAATCAATATACTGTGGATTATAAAGTGTTTTGGGTCTCCGTGCAGGAAACAGGAAACTGATTGTGATGCTTCATTTCCATGACTGACTTTGAAATATAAATATATCTGCTATTCTAACCAAGAACAAAGGAGGGACTGAAAGACAATGAGATTAGCAGTAATTTACGACTTGGAAGGACTGCCTCTATCAGCCTTTGAAATGATTGTGTATTCTTCACTCTGCCACTAAAAATGTAATCGCAAAGCTGTCTGTGTTGAGTGATCATCAGTGATGGACAAAACCCCAGAGAGTTGGAAACGTGACTCTTTGAAGCCTTATCAGAATTGTAACTGAATCTATTCCTCTCCTCTCATGTTCTTCCAAACCCAACCGACTCCTTCCCATCTTTCCCTTCCCTTAGCTCCCCTATTGTGACCTTCGCTATGCTTCCAGTCCCCATCTGCACAAATGCACCAGTTCTCTAATTGATCCTTGGCGCGGACAACAGGTCTCTCATACATCTCCTGCTCACTTACAGGAACAGAGGGGACACATGCAATGTTTCATAAATTGCAGCCAGTTTAAGAAGCACCATGGTGTCTACATACCTAACAAAAGAGACAGACACATCTGACATCAGGAAACATAACATTCAAAAAACGGCAGGAGAACACTTCAACCTCTCAGGTCACTCACTAACAGACTTAACAGTGGCAATACTTCAACAAAAAACTTCAAAAACAGACTCCAACGAGAAACTGCTGAACTAGAATTAATCTGCAAACTGGATACCATTAATTTAGGTTTGAATAAAGATGGGAGTGATTGGGTCATTACACAAAGTGACTCTATTTCCCCATGTTAACTATCCCCCTACTGTTACTCACACCTCTCTGAAATGGGCCATCCTGACTACCACTACAGAAGTTTTGTCCTGCTGACAATAGTTCATATTAATTAATTAGCCTCTTAGCGTTGGTATGGCAACTTCCACCTTTTCATGTTCTCTCTCTCTCTCTCTATATATATATATATCCCGACTGTATGTTCCGTTCTATGCATCTGATGAAGTGAGCTGTAGCCCATGAAAGCTTATGCCCAAATAAATTTGTTAGTCTCTAAGGTGCCAAAAGTACTCCCCATATCCTTTCTTTTCTCCTTCCTTCCAAGACCTGGCAGTGTTTTTTTGGTTAAAGGCAACTGCTTTGTTCTCACTATGGGAAAGCCAGGGCAAAGAGGGGCACTTTGCATTTTGCCCTGAAAGCAGCAAAATCCATAGCCATTCCCTACAGCCACAACCCAGCTACTGAAAAAGTTTTGACTGTGCACTCCCTATGTTAAATTTCTCTCCAATCTGCTTCTTCTCTTTGCCTTTTGTTTAACTCTGATGTAGCTGTGACCTTATATGCCACCTCAGCTATCCCAGAATGCCCTGCTTTAGAAAAAGTCCCGAGTCATCCCACAAACTGGGTTTGTGGTGCTTCATTAACATGGTCAGGTGATGCTAAATGGAGGTTACCCCAGAAGATAAGATAAAGTGTCTTCCTATGTCTCAGGTTCCTGCTAACCCGTAAGACTGAGCAAGCTGAGGTCTTTTAAGAAGGACCTTTGCATTCTGCAAGCCATTGCATTAATAATTCTTAACAGTTTCATCCCAAGTTAACACAATGTTGTACAAATTTGGGTGAGTAATGTTGTGTACACAAGATACACACACAAAAGTTAGATAAAAACATAAAATACACTTGCTGAAAGGTTGTAACAAAAATATTTCTCAGAAATCATACCAACACCACACAATAACCCCAAAACAGAGGGAGACAAAGCAGGCATGTTTTCCCCTAAAAACATGAAGGCACAATTCAACTTATCTTGCTCTAGGCTGGTTTTCTAATTATGTATGCTTCCCTAAAGAGCCCTCTAGCCTACAAAATGAACCAGAAAACCCCAGAGTATTTAAAGTGACAGCTTACACTTTTAAGAGAATTTTCCATACATTGCAAGTAATAATATTATCCCCATTTAACAGCTGCGGAAATTGAGACACATGGAGGTTAAGACAGACATCTTCAATCACGGGTGCTGGAAGTAAAGGACCTAAACCCCTATTTAGGCACAAATGAAGATCAGATTTTCAAAGATGCTGGACATCTGCAGCTCCCAATAAATTCAGTGGATGTTGTGGGGGCTAAACCCCTTTGGAAAGCTCATTACATTCATTAGGTGCCTGAATATGGATCTAGGTGCCTAACTTTCAGCATCTGTTAGTCACAAGGGCTAGAAACGCAATGTTTTTTAAAATGAAAGCTGAGATTCTCATGTGATCACTTGTTTCCCAGACCTGGGCTTTGAAGGAGAAACAAATAGGAGACTCACAGTAAAATCATAAGAGTTGGCTGCGTGCTGCTCTTGGCCTTACAGTGTGTGTGAGGTGGCCATTTTGTTCACTGCTAGCTAAAACCCCTCAGGCCACAATCTTGAGTCCCTCCTGCAGTTTGTAGGAGTTGACAATTGTCATCTTGCAGGATCAGGGCTTTAGGGTCAGAGTCATCCCTGCACAGGGACAAGTGAGAAGCAAATTGCTTCTTCCTTATTTAGATGACACTTAGGAGAATCTGTTTTCCCAGATTCAGAAAGGAAAATGGGAGCTGATTTTGTCAGCCGTATCGCGGGATAGAGCTGCCAATCCGGACTGCATCACATGCTCTGCTTTCTCAGCTCAGTCTGCTGTTGGGAGAGGGAGGGAAGGAGGCATATTTATTTGTTTCTGCACTGTGAACAGGATCAGATCAGAGAAAAAGTTGGAAACAATGGTGCAAAATCACACCATAGATGGCTATTTCCATAGAGAGAGAGAGAGACAGTTTATGTCTAGAACCATGGAACTGATCCAAGCACTTTCTCATACACTGTATCCTGGCCAACAGCTCCCGCCTTTCATGTCTTCAGCAAGAGGAAAAATGTTTTCTTTGGGCATGTCTTCACTACCACTTTAATTCGACCTTAACGACGTTAGGTCGAATTAAACGTGTACCTGTCTTCACATACATGCCCTTAAAGTCGATTTAAAGGGCCCTCAAAATCGAATTTGTAACTCCTGCCTGACGAGAGAAGTAAGGCTAAAATCGACTTCTCTACGTCTATTGTGAGGCAGTGAAGAGGCATCTGAAGTTAAGCCTCCGACCTCTGAGCAGCCCTGCCCACCTTAACAGCCCCCCCCGAGGGGGCAGCCCTGCCCACCTTAACAGCCCCCCCCTCGGGGGGGAGGGGGAGCCACGCTGCGGGCTGCTTGAGCAAGCCGTCAGCTGCTTGATCAATTTCAGGTGAAACTGACTGTCACTAGGCAGCTGACCGGCTTGCTCAAGCAGCCCTCCGGCTCCCCCCCCCCCTCAGGCGGGGGGGGGGGGTAGGTCCGGCGGGGGTGCTGTTCAGGTGGGTGGGGGGCTGCTCGGGTGGGGGGCGGGGGTCCGGTGCAGGGCTGCTTGAGCCAGCCAGTCAGCTGCATAGTCAGTTTCACCTGAAACTGACCAAGCAGCTGACGGGCTTGCTCAAGCAGTCCCGTGCTGGCTCCCCCCCCCTCAGGCGGGGGGGGGGTCCGGCGGGGGGGCTGTTCAGGCGGGCGGGGGGGTCCGCGGGGCTGCTTGGGTGGGGGGGGGGTCCAGCATGCATTGCACTGTGGGCTACCTACCCACAGTGCAATGCAGGCTATGTCGACCCCTGCAAAAGTTCTAGGACAGACAGTGTCGACCACTGTCGACCTGCTGCCCTGGTGGGGACACACTGATTCGATTTTCTAAAATCGAATTTAGAAAATCGAATTAAGGGAAATCGACCTAGTCCTGTAGTGAAGACATACCCTTTATGTTGGTGCCTGGAAAAACAATTATGGCTGTTAATTGCTTTGGATGGGAGGGTGGGGCAGGAGTTGGTCAGGAAGGGCTTTCTTTGCTCGTAAACAGGAAGACTCAACCTTTCCCACCATTCTGTGTTTTGGAGATGGAGGTACCATGTAGAAGTCTAGGACCTGGAAAATGCGAGTCCACTAGGAAACCAGAATAGCTTAGAGGTTTAAAAAAAGGGAGTGAAAACCCCTGTGGTGTCACGCTCAGGTGGCAAGCAATGTTCCTTTCCTATAAAGGTGTATGCAAATAAAGCCATGTGGAGCTACAGCCATTTCATTCAGCTCCTTGGAAGGTCTCCAGAATTCTCTGTAGCCTAGCGACCTGCTTTTAGAGGTGTGTAAATATTCAACTCCCTCTTCCCTCACTAAATCACAGAGATCACATACGCACAAAGCATGGGTTATTATTAGAGCTTTGTACTTCATACAATTCCTCAACAACATATTGATATAGGGCCTGGCATAAAAAGGGATGCTAAAGACAAAGCACAGGCTGTAACCACAGCTCAAAAGGCCAGTTTGAAAGGATACCAGGAAATAGAGGAGGGTGAGTGATTACAATAGGGGGTGTTAGCTTTTTGCATTGTCCTTTCACCTCAGGAAACCTGGGCCCTTGGATGAAGGCTTGAGCTATCTGATCATAATCAATTCTGAATGTCTGTCCGAGCCATGACTGCCACAACAAATAATGTGACTTGGGTTTTTCTTATCAAACATCATGACCTCTATTTTTCTGGTGAGTTTGCTCCTGGACAAGCTCCCTCCATGAATATTTTAATTTACAAGCATAATTACCGTAACTGCATGTGCAAATCAGGTAACCATGCATATATGTTATTAGAATCGGCCATCTCTGTGAGTGCAGTTACTCCGTTTGCAAGCAGTTACAGGCTGGTTTTATACTTTGTGTCTCCTTTGACTTCAGTGGTGTTGTAAGTTCCTGATGTTCACCAACATGAGATCAGAACGAGGTTATTCTTTGTCTGTGAGCCTTTGGAGTCACTTCCCATCTCTTCAGTTTTTCTCATCCATGAAAAATGGGCACAATAATACATCCCTACCTCATAAGCAGTTTGTGAAGCTTAACTAACTGGTGCTCTGAGTTCCTCAGGTGGGAGGAGCTGGAGAGTTACTGGGTTATTTGATGTCACATTAACGAAGGGATTTTCCCTGTTTCTTTAAGATCCAGTCGCTCTGTAGTGAACTTTAATGGGTGGCTCTTAAGGATTGCAATTTGTTGCATTTTGTAGTTTATTATAACAGTGGCTGTTAGGCCTCAAGGATCTCACCCCGTCTGGCATAGGAACTAGTACAAATATTTCTTTTAATTAAGCTTCTGCTAAAAGGGATTCCAGTCCTATGTAGAATTGTTCCCTGTAACTCCCCTTCCCCCACTCCACCCTTGAGAACTGGCACAAGAACTAAATGCCAGACTGAGATGGCAATGGTGCTCACATCTTCTGATGGCAAGGGACCAGCACATTCTCTGAATGGAGTTTGTTGGCTCAGCCTAAGCAAAAAGCAGCTATTATCTGGCTATTATCTGGCTATTCTGGGAGAGTTGTCACTTGGTGGATCTGAATCAAATACAAATTAACTAGTTCTGTGTCTCCTCCTACGTAGGGGCAAATGCTGAGGATTGGATGCAATGCAAATGGAGAGCTAGAGTATGGAGTATTACCAGCCTAGCCTGTCACCTCTCTAGATGTGGGTTCATATCCAAGCTTTAGGGTTCCCATTCACCCTACGTCACGTCTGCTTATGTAGAATTGCCACTGGAATTGGAGATCAGGAGGGAAGCTGTTGTGGGCAGTTCTAGGACTGCAGTAGCATTGAATTCTGCAGGTCAGGATTGAGTTATGTTAGCAGAGCTCAGATAGGGGCCCCACCACTGGGACAGCAGGTTAAAAAGAGAGGCTTGGGGGAAGTTCCCAACAGGAATATTAGGGGCTGCTGTGGAGTCAACTGAGAAATGTTGCCACCAATTTCTGTTGAGAGCCAAGATCCCACCCCTTTGTGTTAGTGCTAGGTGACCGCATTAACAAATGGCATCATGGTGTTGCATTGATACTTGCTGCCCCATTGTGGACTGTTCTGTGCTCCCGCTTATGCCAACACATCCATTCCTATAGAAGATCCTCAGTTGGTGTAAAATAGAGTCGCTCTTTGGAAGTCAGAGTAACACTGATTTACAACAGCTGAAGGTGGCTGGCCCCTAGTAACCTACATGCTGTGCCTTTCTTGTATGTCTAAAGCAGTGGTTCTCAACCAGGGGTTTGGGGGCCCCTCGAGCAGGTTTCAGGGGGTCCTCAAGCAGGGTCAGCGTTAGACTCGAAGGGACAGAAAGCCAAAACTCCACTGCCAATGTGCTGACGCCTGGGGCCCTGAGCCCTGCCACCCAGGGCTGAAGCCAAAGCCTGAGCAACTTAGCTTTGAGGGGAGAGTGCACTATGGCATGGGGCCCCAGGCACGGTGCCCTCTAAGCTGTGCGCACGCACACAGATCCTAAACCCCGCCCACACAGTGAAACACCTCACGCACAAAAATTTGCACAGAAGAAATTTTTTGCACATACATCCTGTCAAAAATTAGAGGGAACATTGGCCCCATGCCATTGCCCTGCTTGTTACCCCCCTAATGCCAGATCTGGCTTTTATAAGCAGAAAACCAGTAGTTTGGGCACAGGAGAGCCATGGAGTTTTTATAGTATGCGGAGCGGCCTTAGAAAGAAAAAGGTTGAGAAAACCCTGAGTACTTTGGATACTTTTGGGGCCTGAAGTACACTGCATATAAAATAAGTTCTACTGTTTCAGTCTTTCCAGGATGAAGAATGTCACTTTTATACTCAGTGAGCTAAGGATTTGCCCCTGCAGTTGTCTTTTGAGCAAGTAGAGAAGAAGCAAGTCCTTTAGCTCACCTCCTGTCTATGGGAACAGCTGGAGAGTTTGTCTTCTCCCTGAACTGCAGAGGGGCCAGCCTAGGTCTAGACAGAAAACCTGCTTCAGAGCAAACACCAGGCTGAGATTGTTTAGAGGTGGTTTTATGGACTCTTAATCTTGGGAACTTTTTCCTTCTTTCTTACTGATGTTCTGAATTTCCATTGCCTGGGAAACTGAGAAGAGCCTGACGCCAGGCTGGGGGCTGGCACAAACCCCTTGTTTTAATTAAGGCTCCATAGCACTACAGTGGAGCTATGAAAAATAGGTTCTATTATAGGGAATTAGAACACCCTGATTTTTAGTGCTAGGCTTTATAGAGCCTATATTATAGGCTCAGTATCCCAAAGCCCTCTGCAGAGCAATGATACCAAAATGAACTGTGTAGCAACTATTCTGACCCTATAGCTAAGTCATGTTACAATTTCCCTTTCTGGGGGAATTTTTCAAAATCTCTCCCCATAAACCACATCAGGCAGTCCTATGACTCAGGTACTCTTCCCCTGCACTGCCCCAAGTAATACCACCCTGCAGTGGTGATAAGGAAATCCAGACCCCACCCTCTACTCTGGGTTCTAGTCCCTATAGCAAGTCCAGGGCCCTACAGCAAGCAGCAAAGGTCTGCAGCCTTCACCAACCCCACAGATCTCTTCTCTGAATTACTTCCTACCTCGATTCTTTAAGCTTTGTCCCCAGTCTTCCTAGTCACATCCCAGTCTCTTAGGCTTCCCAGATATACCCTTTCTCATGCATTCCATTGCCCCCCCCCCCCCCCCCCCGAAAGAGACCACAAAACACTGTTGCCAGCTTCCTGGCTTTATAGAAGCCCCACCTGTATCCTCACAGGTGAACATCCTCCTAATTAGTGCCTGCACACAACCTAAATCTCCCCTGTTGCATCTATTTGGGTACCCGAGGAGTGGGCGGGCCTAGGCCCGCCCAGAACTAAAGTCCCTCCCCCAGCCTGGCGGGAGGGACACTAGGCCCGGGGCCAACTAAATACGGGGGACAACTAATGACAAAAAGGCGGGGAGTGCGTGAGGGTCACAGGTTCAAAACCAGGGTATAGGACGGGGACACCGAGCAGAGAACCCCGCACAGCGCCCACTGCTCCGCGAAGCCATCGAGGGAGCCAGTGGACGCTGCCCAGTGGAACTCTGCCCGGATGCGTGCCTGGAGAAGTGACCGGAGGTAGGCCCCACAGTCGCAGCGGACCCCCTCGTCTAGCATCCTCCTCCTGGTGTTGTAGATGGAGGTCTTGGCAAGCGCCAGGAGGAGGTTGACGAGGAGGTCTCGCGACTTTGTGGGGCCACGGATAGGGTGCCCAAAAAGAAAAAGGTGGGGGGAAAAGTGCAGCCAGAACCTCAATAAGAGGTTCTGGAGGAGCCGGAATAGGGGCTGCAGCCTGGCGCACTCTAGGTAGGCGTGCGCCAGGTCCTCCCTCTCGCCGCAGAAAGGACAGGCGTCGGGCACGGGGAGGAACCGCGCCAGGTACACGCCCGTGCTCACGGCTCCGTGAAGGAGCCGCCACCTGTTGCAGCTTAATTGGCTGTTTGAGCCCACCTGGGCTAATTCAGCTCTTTCAGGGCCAGTGTGGGGAGTACACCCCCTCACACTCACCCAGTGCCTGATTCTGGGTTTATAATCTTTTTTATTGAGACATGGCATGTTGGTTGGTTCTCCAGCATGCATCCCACTGTCCCTTACAAAATGCTCTTTTAACTGGGCAGCCACTGCTGAGGGACAGTAAATAACCTTGATTTACCATCTCATCCAGTTCTGGGTCTTACAACACAATGACAATCAGCCTCTGTTTTGACTGCCAAATTCTCTATCATTCAAGTTCTGTCTCTCATGAGCAACAAATGACAAGTGTGCTGATCTGTGTACAAGTTTTGTGATACAGATAAACAGAGAGTGAGAAAAGACCCACTAAATTCATTTGCCCTCATGAGCCAAAACAGGATTTAATCTCAGGTCTTCATAGGCAACAAACTAGTGCAATAACTCCCCATGCCACCAGTGATGATGACAGAGTTATGAACTAGATCAATATCAAGAGCGCTTGCTGCTTTCATGTTCCTGTCCTCATACTTATTATTTAACTGAAAGAAAATTCTAGTAGCCTATGTCGACCATGCCTGCATCGACTAATCCTGATTGTGCAACAAAGGGTGCTACACTCATAACTTTAATAGTAGATCCTAGCCTGGGAGGCCATGTGGTCTACCCTGGTGGGTAGTGGCTGGCATAAAAAGACCTTGGTTCTGTTCCCAGCTCTTCCACTGACCTGCTGTGTGACTGAACAAGTCACTTCTCTGTGACTCTAATTTCACCCTTTGTCTTATCAATGTAGACGGTAAGCTCTTTGGGACAGGACCATGGTGTGGACACAGTGCCTAGAACAAGGGGGTCCTGACCTCTTTTGGGCCCACTACGTACATCATAATAATAGCTCTCAGACATGTAAAAAGAGAGAGAGGCACACACACATCTCATTAGCCATCACTCTGAATGCTGCAGAGTGTGCGGGGGTGCAATATTAGACTTGACAGGTTCTGCTTATACTTGACATTCTGCTGCACAGAAACAGGAGTATCAGCATCACCAAGTTTCCTGATGATGCCTGTAGTGAGTCAGACGGTGGCGGAGATGTGCTACTGTTATTGTTCGTGCCTCCATTCACACATGGAACCAGTAGCTAGAAACAGAGAGTTTTGTAAAAAGCCTAGAGTGCTGTCACTGTATCTGGGGAATTGCATCAATCAGGAAGGTGTGTGCATGTGTAAATACATTACTTCACTGTCTGTGAAGGCAAATATGACAGCAGGGATATGTGCATCCTCAGGCACTGGAATGCAGCACCTAAAAACGGACTATTCTCAGCACACTCTGCCCTGCACTGGATGTAAGATTAAGACCTGGAGTGTAGTCTGGTGAGAATGACGGATGATGCAAACAACATAGCAGCCCAGTGTCAGAGGTTGTAAAGAAGTTTCCATCTGGCTTGAATACTGGTTTTAAAACCAGAAAAAGAAATTTGCTGTCTAAACGCTGGGCAATCAGATAATATTTCCAATTGTTTAGCCTTTTTTTTTTTTACCATTTATAAAGAATCTGGCGTTCATGAAAAGGTCCAAATAGATAACTGCGAGGACTGATCTTTTCTTTTAAGTTACATTATGGGCTGTGGCAATGCCCTAGCCCTGCCGCGGGAGAAGCACAACTGGAAAGAGGAGTTTATGACCTATTCAATCATCATAGACTCATAGAGCTATAGGGCTAGAAGACACCTCAATAGATCATCTAGTCCACTGTCCAATCCTCTGTGCACAGGCAGGACTCAGTATCCCCAGACCATCCCTGTTAGGTGTTTGTCTAACCTGTTCTTAAAAACCTACAATGATGGGGATTTCAACAACCTCCCTTGGAAGCCTAGTCATGTGCTTGACTATCCATATAGTTAGAAAGGTTTTCCTAATATCTAACCAAAATCTCACTTGCTGCAGATTAAGCCCATTTCTTCTCGTCTTTCTTTAAGTGGAGGCAGAGAACAATCGATCAGCATCCTCTTGATAACAGCCCTTAACATATTTGAAGAGTGTTACTAGATTCTCCTTAGTCATTTTTTCCTGAAGACTAAACATGCCCAGTTTTTTATCCTTACCTCATAGGTCAGGTTCTCTAAGCCTTTTATCAATGTGTTGCTCTCCTGTGGGCCTTCTTCAATTGGCCCAAATCTTTATTAAAGTGTGGCATTCAGAACTGGACACAGGACTCCAGGTGAGACCTCACTGGTGACAAATATAGAGTGGAGCAACTACCTTCTGTGTCTGACACACGACACTCCTGTTAACACACCCCAGACTGATATCAGCCTTTTTCGCAACTGCATCACATCACTGATTCATATTCAATTTGTGGATCCACTATAAACCCCTGGTCCTTTTCTGCAGTCCTAATGCCTAGCCAGTTATTCTCAATTGTGTAGCTGAGCATTTGATTTGTCCTTCTTTCCTGTAGTACTTTGCACTTGTCCTTACTGAATTTCAACTTGTGATTTCAGACCAATTCTCCAATTTTTCAAGGTTGTTTCAAGGAATTCTAATGCTGTCCTCCAAAGTGCTAGCAACCTCTCCCAGCTTGGCATCATCTTCAAATTTCATAAGCATACTCTCCACTTCATTATCTAGTCATTGGTTAAACTGTTGAATACTACCGGACTCAGGATAGACTCCTATGAGACCTCCCAGTTTAACAGTGAACCATTAATAACTACTCTTTGACTACAGTTTTTCAACCAGTTGTGCACCTAATGTGATGGAGTTTGGAGGAAGGGGCTGTCCAGACCGGTTGTGTCACTGCCTACCCTGTAACCCAAGGTGCCTCACAATGCTATGCTGCTGTAGCTTCCAACCTGGGCCACTCACAACCAGCTTCCCAGCATGCAGGTCATGCCCTGAGTGTCTGTGTATAGCTGTAACCCAGGTCCAACAGGCGCTGACCCCAGCAGCCTGCCAGCAACATACCAGTCAAACTCTGGCTTCCATCCACCTTCATTACGACTGTTAAGATGACCCCAACATATTTCCAGTCCCGAATTTCCCTAAAACTATGCACTCTGATGTGTCCAGGCCTTGCCTGGACAGCTCAGAGAAATCATAAGGTTCACTGCTCCTGTAAAGAGACACAACCACAGCACAGCTTATTAAATTATCTGGAGGTAAATATACCCTTCCTTTAGACACAACACTGAGTTCATTTGTGGCTAAAATGAAATAAATGCATTAACAATATCATACATATAGCATTAGGTGAACTATAAAGAATGAAGATAGAAAGAGTTACAAGTAAAAGAAACAAATGAACAAATGCACTTCTAAAAGTCTAAAACTTATTCTAGCAAGATATAGGTTTTGTTCAAGGTTGTTTCTCTCAGCAGTCATTCTTCTTCCCTGCCCTGGGACTTTCCCTTAGGCAGGACCTTACACAAAAGTACTAGGGGCTGGTTTTCCTTGTCTTCCTAGGTGAAAGATCTTTGCCTAAGCAGGTTCCCCATCTTTATTCAGCTCAGAGATTTTAACCTCTGCTTGGTTGAGAGACCCATCTTTCTCAGCTCCCAAGGGCTCTGTTACCTTGTATCTGTCAAGAGATGGATGCCAAAGATGGCTTCTGTCCTTGCTTATATCTTCTAAAGTTCATTGAATTTATTTCAAGAGGCACAATGACTTAATGCTCTTCCTTCCTTCCTGTGGGCTTCCCATACCCCTGTGTGAGTTCTGTGTAAGGGGGGCTTCCATTGTTTTTGATTCCACCATGCTTAATATACCTAGGAGATAGGTAGCTAGCTGTGACATTCCCTTCTGCCTGGGCAGACTGTACAGACTAATATCAGTGAGTAATCATAAGTCCTCATACAGTGTTAATACATACAATTCACTATGGTCTTACTCTATACACTTTTCTAATACAGTAATATTGTATACAATCAGTTGATTCAACTGTTTGTCACTTGACTTTCAGAGTCCCTGCTTCGCCGTTCTTTGTAGACCAGTAAACCTTTGTAATGTATTCTATGGAAAGTAAAATCCAGACCACACTTCTTTCTTCTGCTTGGTGCAGATGCCATGCTATCTTCTCCCCCATCTAGTTAGTGTGAGATTTGCCTCCACCCTTGTTAGTTTGATGGGACTGTTTATGCGATATGTAAATATATTCTCATTATCTAAGTACTTTTGAAGTAACTCCCAGGTGGTGAAAATACATTCCTTTGTCTAGTGTAGACCTGTTTACCAAATCTCCATGGCATACCTCTTTTGCACACACCTTAGTCATAATTCTCATGTATCCATAACTCTAAATACGTACACCTCACAAAAATATTAATGATTGGTGAGTTATTTTTCAAATGATACCTCACAAGGTATATTTTGGACAAAGATTATTACAATAATGTGTAGATTGTGAATACAGAGGTGCTTAGGACCACACCCACATTATAGTAATTTCATTTAGACCACATTTCCCTAATTTGTTTCTGAGAATATCATGTGAACTGTGTTGAAGGCCTTACTAAAAATCAAGATGTATCATGTCTACTGCTTCCCCTCTAACCAAATTCAGTGATGAATTCTGGCCATGGTGCACCTGCGGCATGTTGTGTATAGGCTAAGAAGAAGAAGAAGTAACCAGTATCCAGTATTCGCTCAGTAACCCCTGTCAAAGAAGGAACTTTGGTTGGTTTGGCATGATTCTTGTTGACAAATCCATGTTGCCCATTACTTATTATCCAAGGTACTCATTAATTGATTGTTTACTAGTTTATTCCGGTATCTTTCCAGGTACAGAAGTTAGGCCAACTGGTCTATAGTTCCTCAGGTCCTCTTTGTTCCTCTCTGGTCAGACCACCAATGGGGTGGGGTTGGGAGTGGAGGAGGTGGTTTGCACTGGTGGTTTTGTGATGTGGACATTTATATACTGGGCTCTGGTGTGAGACTAGCAATTGTTTTCATGTTGATCACTGAAAGACCATCATATGGCAATAACTTTTGGTTTCTGCCAAGCTGGATTGTGGTTGAGATGTTAATGGGATGACCGCGCACAACTCCCTGAACTTTTCAGCAATGGTGTAGACCATGACTTTGGACAGTCAGAAACCTGTTCACCATCCTAGGTTATTTTTTTCACTGCAGAATGAACTTGAATTATCTCCACAACAATTAACGCCTTTCGAATGAGAGCAGTCACACTGTGAAACAACACTTGCACTGCACTGAGGGACCGGATTACATTCACAGAGTGATAACTGTGCTAGCAGCTGATGAGCGGTCTGAATTCATTCTGTAGCCTATGCTGTATGGCGGGCCAGCCATCTTAGGTTACAAGCACCACATTTCAATGACACTTTGTGTGTGGACGGGGCTCAAGTTAGGGGGAACAGTTGAGTTTTAGCTCAGGCTAACACTACAGTGGCAATAAACTCTTAACTGCTGCTCACTGTTTGCAGACAATTCCACAACAGCAACAGGTCCCCATTGCTCCTTGTCTTCATTTACAGGCATCAATGATTTGTTTATGTAAATGTGAGGGGTTATTCATTTCATGCTGTTTTTAGTGATGGACTCATTGGGGAACAAACACATTCATCAGAAACCCACTGAACGGCATCCAGTGGCTCAGGTTTGCAGTAAATCATTCTGTCCACTCCTTATAGCGGGGCTGTGATCCCACTGTGTTCGCGCAGCATCAGAGATGAAGGCATATAATATGTTGCTGGCCTGATGTCCGGACCTTTAAAGTTCCTCTTCTGCCAGAAAAGCAAAAATCCTTTCTACAGGAACTCAGTGTCATTCAATGGAAATGGGCCAGTAGGGTAGGCCCTAAATGGACTGAAATTCACGGCAAGCCGCATTTACATTAAAGAACCCACTAATGAGGACTGATGCCAAGCCCATTGAAATCAATCTTATTGACTTCAGGGAGCTCTGGATGAGGCCTATGATACTGACAGTGGGTTAAAACCATTTTGGGGCGCTTTTCTGAAGCTGATATTCTGATGCGTCTTAAAGGTCAGACATGATATTGAGTCTAGATACCCTTGTCTCCTATTACTGCACACTTGCTCACCTCAAAGACCGTTTGTTGGCACCCTTTCCCTCTTTCCTTAATTTGATAAAATTGTTTCAATTTAGGCCCAGCATTGGAGGATTAGAATGTGGATGGTCAGAACTGGAATGAATTAGCAGAGTTCGGGATAGGGGGCTGGGATGTTCTGGCAGGGGTTGTATAGTTCATAGGGAATTAGATGCATTGACATCTGCGTAAGCTGCTAGTTGGAAAATTTCTGGGAGGAGGAAATCTCTGTTTCTTTTCTGTTTTTCATTGAAATTTTGTTTTGATGGAAATTTACCAACTAGCTCTACAGTCCTGGATAAAAAATGGAGGGGGTTTTAAGCCTGGACGGAGGTGCATTTGCAGATTGGTTTAGGGGTGCAGACTGTGAAGAGCCGGTGGTACGGTAGGTTTGGATGGAAGCCCATTGACAGAGCTCTGTGGGTACCCAGGACTCGAAACACAGGGGTTGTTTTAGGTCAGGATTGAGGAGCATTGACAAAATTGTGTGGAGCCCAAGTACTGGAACAGCAGCGGTGTGCTAGGCTGGGACTAATATATACTGTTTCAGCTGATTCTTGTACTGTTTCACCTTATACGTGTCACTGCAAAGTCCTTCTTTTCTATGAGCACTAAACATCATCAGCAAAGTCATAAATTCACCCCATTTCTCTGAGAAAAAAACATTAACAGGTCTTTTCAGTAACATAACCTCAGTTGTTCTTTTTTATCTTCTCATGGCTGGACTAATTTAAGAGGTTGAGTCCAACACAGTAACTGTATACATCTCCCCTGTGAGACCAACGTCACGAACAGCCAGACATTCGAGACTATTTATAGGCCCTGCCCAGGGAGAACAGAGGGCAGGAGTCTTTAAAAAGGAAAAGCAGCAGCAGCCGCCTCTGGAAATCTTTGGGGAGTGGTCAAAGGGGGGGGCGTATGGCCTACCCATGTGCTGTGCCTTTTGCAAGTGCCAACAGATAGTGGCACAGTTATTTAGTGGGCACATTGAAAAAGGGGTTATCAAAAGGGAATTGCTTATTAAATCATCTGGAAACACACAAAACCCGATCTGCACAGAGAAAGAGGGGATGTGATCTGATAATGTGTTTGCTAAGGACTTCAGATTCACATCAAGCCTTCTCCCTTGAGTCTAATGTTCCCAGAGCTTGTACAGCAGCCTGGATCTGAAATAAATGGGAGATGCACAGAAGAGGATTCTGGGTCCTGGCATGAGAGTGGGGAGTACATTCAGCATCCCACTTTGCTTTAGAATGAGATGCAAAATCAATGTGAATGAGAAAGCAGAGAACTCACAGAAACTCTCCCAACTCGATCTCATTCTCACTTCCTGGTTCCTAGAGACCCTACAGCTAACTCCCACCGGCTCTGAGCATCTCAGCCATACACAAGGGGCTTAAATCATCCTAAAGCCGCAACATGCTGCTCACGATTATTATTAACCATTTATACACCACTGTACATGTGAATGCACTTTTCCAACAGATTAAAAAATCAGGCTGTCTCCAGGAATGTGCAGTCTAACTCAGAGTGATACAACACATACAACATCACAGCTGAAGGGCAAGGACCAGTTACGGAGGCCATAACAGCATGGTGGAAAATACCAGAAGAGGGGTATTAAAGGAGGGGTGTGGAAGAGGATGGGCAGATATTTGGCACACACACAAGTGACAAGGCTGTCCCAAACAGAGGGGGTGGTTGAAAGAAGACTTGAGGCTGAGGGTGGGAGGAGTCTAAAGCCCATAGAAGAGACAACTAGAAGGAATTCAAGGAGTGAGGAGGCAGCTGGAGGAGATCAGAATAAAGATGGAGGCTGGGATGGAATCATGCTGGAGCTTTGAAGAAGAGGATGAAGAGCTTGAATGTAACCTGGCAAAGGAGAGGGAGCCAGAGAAGGGATGTGAAGAACAGGAAGTGACTTGAAAGAAAGTGGCCATAGCAGCATCATTTGGGGTGGAATGGATGATAAGAAGTGGGGAGGGTAGAAAAGCCTTCAGAACCAACACATTAAGTAACAAGAAACGGCAGTGAACCAATGATGAGCTGAATCGGACCCAAGTGCTGCATACACCTGAGCATGTCCTAGCAAAGGATTGCAGTGGAAATCTGCTACATGTGCTGGAACTTTCCGAGCTCAGGCGTGAAGGGTGTGAGGCTCACTGTTCCAACCTGCAGAGTGAGGAGGCATGAATGCATTTTGCAAGAAAACACTGAGCAAACCACGAATGATGGAAGCAAACGGAAACAGTCCAGTCGCAAAAAACAAAAAGAGGAAGCTGTCCAACCTGCGTGTGCCATTGCTGGGATCGTGGGCTTCAAAGCTCTGGGCTGCACCCAGGGCTGCTTTGCTAATGGTGGCTGAGAGCCAGTCCTGATGATTAATATGGAAGAACCTGCATTATCCTGCTCAGTTAAAAGCATTTTTGAAAAATGTGATTCAACTTGGAGCACATGCAGGACTAGAGAGTATGTGAAGGGCTGTGAGGAAATACAAAGATTAAAGGGTGAATTTTTAAAAGTGTTTAAATTACTTAGGAGCCCAGGTCCCATTTTCAAAACTGACATAGGCACTTGAGATCCTAAGTCTCATTTGAAAATAGGATGTAGGCCCAGATTTTTGAAGGTATTTAGGTCTTGCTCCACTCGTTACAAGGTCTATGTCAGGGGTAGTCAATAGGCAGACCACAGGCCAAATCCAGCCTGCCAGCAGCTGCTTTTGAACAGACCCCAAATCTTTTTATTTACTTATTTTATTATTTTTATGTATGTATGTATGTATTTACTATGGAGTCTGGACTTTGGCAAAAAATAATTGACTATACCTGGCCTAAATTACTTAAGAGCCTACGTTCCATTGGCTTCCAATGAGACTTAGGCTCCTAAGTGTCCAAGTCACTTTTGAAAATAGGACTTAGCCATGTAAGCCTCCTAGGGCCAATTTTTACAAGGTAGTCAGGCCCCTTACTTCCACTGATTGCAATCTCTCGGGCCATGGCAAATCTGCTCCTTCCCCCACTTCGTGCCAGGTGCCCCGGTGGGGCAAGGCCGAGCATGGGCCAGTCCCCAGGTAACCCCGAAGTTCCCATTGGAGCGGTCAGGGAAGCCAGGGCAGGTCTAAAGCAGCCAATGAGCAACCTCCCCTCACAGCGCCAACCAACCTGGCCGCTTCCCGCCTCTCCTGATAGCAGTGGGAGTTAGGTGCCTAAATAAGTTTTAAAAATGGATCTTTAGGCCGTGCAATGTGGTGTGAAGCAATGCCAAAACCCTGGAGCATAGGTCCCTAAGGACTTTTGAAATTTTTTTCTAAACTGTTTTTGTGACTATTCAGTGGTGCTGAATATAGAAAACAGTGTATAGCATCCTGGCTAATAAGTGGTTAAAAAGGGGTTTAGATTTATGCAGTGACATTTTCTGGGAGAGAAATCAGTGGGCTAGAACTAGTTGAATAGTAAAAAAGTAAAATCTGATTTATGAATATATTTCCAAACAAAAGTGCTAGGATTTGTACTCATGATATTCATGTATGCATCTGGATGGCAGCTGCATGAAAATATGCATTGATCTTGAAAGTTTAATGAATTTTAGCACAAATTATTATTTGCTTTAAAAAAAAATTACCAGAAGATTTAAAAAAATTTAATCGCTATTTGTTAGTCTCCTGCTTGCAAATTTTCAGTCCTTATTAGGGAACAGAAACATTAGGAACTTAGGTAACCAGTCATATGACACAGATAGTGGCTAGTGAATGGCAAACAGTTGATGCAACCGGTTTGCCACCAACTCATAGTCTGAACATTATTTGTCCAAACTTGTTAGTGATTCCTACAAATAACCTCCGTGGTCCACATAGGATTTGATAACCACAAAGGGTTCTAAATTCATAACAAATGTGATTTGTAGAAAATAGTTCAACCTGAGTTCTGCAAAGAGGCAGCTTCTAAGGTCAAGATGAAGCATTGCAATCACTGTGGGCTGTACCTCCATATTGAACACTGGCTAAAAGGGGGGGGGGGAGAGAAATATTGCAGTGAAAAGTTTTAGCAAAACTTTTTTCTCTTTTTTATTGAGATTTCAGAATTTTCTGATCAGCTCCAATCATCTTGTACAAATTAGCCATGGCTATTGAGCTCCTGGAAAGATTGCCATATTAAAGTCACTCGGGGTACCCTAAGTACTATGAGCAGGGTTTGCATAACTGGGTCCTGAATAGCCCGCTGTAAGACACAACTGACAAGCAGAGCATTTCCAATAGCTCGGGCTGATCTTTAGTGGTTACAACTTCTAAGCATTTTAAGCAAGTAGAAATATTTCTATGAGTTTTACCCTTCATTGCTAATGTTCATACAGTAGCCACACACAGTCTGCATTCCCTCTCACAAGTAAACTCTGACTTGCCTTTTTTTAGTAAGTGAGGAGAATACATGCCCAGAAATTAACATATTTTTGGATCCCTCAACCCTGCCAGAAGAGCTTTACATCTGTCTGTATGTCCCCGGGACGCTGGGGAAGAGTGGAGGAAATTCCCTAATGAAAGGAAGTGCTGGGGAGAAGGAGGGGACAGACGTACCACAATAGATTCCAGGAAGAGGAGAAGGCTGCTTCTTAAAAATGAACCAAGCATATCCTGATAGTTAAAAGACCAGGTCCTTTTGAAAATAACAGGTGTGAGAAATACCTTCATGAAGTTCTTTAGACTGGTGTGGGGAGGTCCGTCTCCAAAGACCGTTAGAGGTGGCATCCTTGAAGACCTGTAGAAAGGGGGCAGCCTATCTGCCAACAGGTCCTGAAAAAGAGTGTTCCCCTATCATCTTCCCTAACCAGATGATATTCCAGGGGTTAGAATCCTAGCCTAGGCTGTGAGAAACCATGGGGGCAAGTCACTTAGTCTCTCAGTGACCCCTCTGTACATGGGAATAATAGCACTCTCCTACCTCATATGGCCATTGTGTGGATAAATATATTAAAGATGGTGAGGAGCTCAGCTATCATGGTGATGGGGCCACCATATAAGTATTTAAGATAGAGAGACGGTCTCTCTTTCTGTCGAATATCCCATTGCACCATGTAATGTAACCAGCAATTAAGGGAAAGGACTACAGCCCAGTACAGCAAAGGGGTGTCCAAACTCTGTCCAAAGGAAGGTCTGCAGCAAGGGAGTGTTCACAAGCAGGAGTAAAGGTTGCACAATTAAACCCTTGTTATCTGTGTGTTCATCTTAACTTGGCAGTCTCATAGCCAGAACCAGATGTGATCTTATCCTGGCTCTAGATCAGGGATGAACACTCATTAAAATGACAATTCCAGGTTGATTTTGTCTTCTTGTTTTCAGCCCTCTGATAGCTGAGGAAGCGCTAAACTCCTAGTTGACTCTAAAATGCCCTCTCTCATCCTGACCCAGCCTTACATGGGAATTTCACTCCGGCTCATCTTTATTATTTATTTCTGGGACTAATCTCTCGTGTAAATAACAGAAAGTGCAGTCTGACGAGATTTTGTAAGTAAATAATTAAAAAGGAACAGGTTAAGCATTCAAAACATTATATACGTTGCTGTGCATTGTGCTGCAATGGGACCATGGCCTCCACAGGGCTTGGCTTGGCTTGTGATGTCCCAGCCTGCACTGTGGGACTGGCATGTCTGGAGTGTGCCAACAGGTATGGCCCCCCCCTTGTCTTTGGGGAGCTGAGGAAGGCAACCTTTCTCTCTGCATGCCACCCAGGGCTCCTGCACAGCCTTTAAGGCAGGATTGTGCCTAACTGGCATAGTCTAGCCCATGGTCGGCAAACTGGGGTGCGTGCACCCCAGGGGGTGCGCAAGACCACTCACAGGGAGCTGCAGCAGCCCCAGCGGCTCCTTGGCAAGTGCCGCGGCAGCCCTGGCGGCACGAGGAGCCAGGCGGCCCTGGCCAGAGGAGACGGGCTGTTCTGGTCAGAGCTCTTCAGGCTGTGCCACCAGGCTCCCGGCTTCTCTTGCCACCAGGGCCGCCGCGGCGCCTGCTGAGGAGCCGCAGTGGAATCCGGATCCGCTAGCCAGAGCAGCCCAGTTCCTCTGGCCTGGGCCACCTGGCTCCTCCTGCCGCCAGGGCTGCCGCGGCACCCCGGCAGCTGGAAGAGCCGGGCGGCCTGGCGGCTCCGGAGGCAGGAGGAACCAGGCCCAGCAGTGGGACCAGACCCAGGAGCAGTCAGGAGACAAGGAGGGTGGGGATTCTGAGGGGCAGTCAGGGGCGGGAAGTGGGAGGGAGTGCATGTGGGTGGGCTAGGGCGGGGCTTCCTCTGTGTGGGCGGGGGGTGCTCAAAAATCTTTTTCTGCTAGGGGTGCAAGATCAAAAAAGTTTGGAGACCCATGGTCTAGCCCTCCGGGAAGGAACCAATGCAGATAATAGCCAGTCAGCATCCGACACCCTCCTTAGCTCCCCCCCGGTAAACAAGCCACCATAAAATGGAGAGAATTACTTAGAAGACCTCAACAACTGGGATGTGAAAAAAGCAGCCCTGAGCGAGATCATTCAGAAGCAGGACTTTTCTGAGGGCCTAGCGGAAACACTTGTTTTTCAAAAGGCACATGGGTTGGAAGGTCACTCTATAAAACCTCAACTACCAGAAGGGAGTACAAGCGAAATCTCAAGGATTTTATTCGCCTGCATCCTTGCTAAATTCCTTAACACCCTCATTCTTCCACTGTCCTGCACCCAGTGCGGTTCTGGGTTGACGGAAATGAGTAAAGATGGCTAAGTATACTCAGTTGCACATTATCCTTTCTTTGGGGGACTTTGCTTCTGATAGAAACCCACACTTGTGGCGTGATTTGAATGAAGCAACTCCTCTTATTTAACTGCTTTAACCCTGGCAGGGATCACAGGAATGTTTTAAGGAGAGATTTGAATGAAGAAAAGCAAGTGAGCCATTCTGAAGAAACAAGGGGCAGCATTGGAGATAAGGCAATGGGATCTGAGAGAAAATATTTACGTTTCAATACAATTGAACATAGCTTGGCAGTTAGATCACATTTGCCTTAAGATTTTTTTGCCTCCATTCTGCATCTTAGCTCACTCTCTGGTCTGCAATTGGTCCAGAAGTCTTGCAGTTCAGAGCTGCAGGCTTTTGAGGATTAGCAGGCAAAATGGCAAGGGGCCAAGCTGCCTTGGGCACAACAGCCTATCAGCCTTTTAATCTCTTTGGGGGTTTATATACCTGCGTCCTGGGAAAATGGGACAAAGACACACGTTGTCTTTAAATGGTGCCGAAGATAGAACGGGAGGATTCTAGGATCAAATGAAAGGGACTGGACTGGAATGAAACTGAGGAGGAAAGCAAGGGCCAGCAGGTTTGCACAAAACAGAAGTAATGAGCTGCATCGTAATAAAAGTGGGCAGATATTGTGTGCAGGAAAGTTGCTCATCACAATGGTGAGTGCAGGCAGGTGCTGCATCATTCAAAATATTTGAAGTATCCCTTTTGTAATTGTCTGTTTTGTATACATCATTTAGGAGGATGAGGCCTCAGAGAGAGGCAGAATGTTGTTCTAGCGACCTGCATGTATCTAGGAGACGGGATCTCCTGAGACTAAAATGGCTTTGCCACTGAGTCCTGAGTTCTAATCCGACGTCTGCCACTGACTCACTGGGTGGCCCAAGGAAAATGACTTAGGGCCAGATTTTGGACCCTGTGCAAAACCTGAAATAATGAGCCTTACAGAGGAGAGCTTCCTGGGGCTTAGGGAAGACAGAAAACTCCCCTTCCAAAGCATGGAGCTCCTGCTAGCTGCTACCACGAACCAGGGGTTGCAGCAATGTCTGTTCCGCTGTGCCCTCCCCCTATGCACAGATGCAGGTATTTATAAACCTAATGTGAGACTGAGTAGTCTAATCTCAGACAAGGTTGGGGTGAGGACATTGTGGAGAACAAAGGGTGAATCAGTTCTGGGGGAGAGCAGCAGCACCTCGCCCCCCCAAGATCTAGGGGGAGCAGAATCCATCTTTCCCCATCCAGAAAGCAAGTCCTCATTATGTGGAGCTTTCTGGGAGTAAGAGTAAAGTGGAGACAAACACAGGACAACCCCATCTTACCTGGGAATCAGTAATGTTAAGCAAGGGATATAGTACCTTGAACCCCCCAAAAATCACAAGACCCCTTGCAATTGTAACAGACTTCACACACTGGGATCCCTTCATTTATCAGTGAACTGCAGCTGCTTCTGGTGTGGGTCATGGGAGCATATTAACAGTGCACAGCCAGCAACACTTTAGAGCAGTTTAAAATGGGTTTCTATCCCAGTACACATCCAGTTGAAATCTGTGAGTGAATTCAGGGAGAGAGAATGCAGTTACACAAGTTAGAATTGAGCCTGCACAACTCTGCTAACACTCCATAGGACCTCATAATGAACATAGGCTACCTACCAGGATCTAAGTTTTAACATCCCATGGAAAACAGCACTTCCTCCGTCAGCACAAAACCCCCTGCCAGTGCCACCTTTGTGGGGGTTGTACTTAGTGCTTCTAATGCTATTCTGTTCTGTAACATCTAGCTCTCTGGTTACACAGATCAGGAGGCTGCAGGCAGGTGACTGGAAAACTAAGACCTTAGTCACACTGGCACTTTATAGTGCTATAAAGCCTCCAGGAGTGCTATAACTCCCTACCCGTCCACACTGGCAAGGCACGTATTGTGCTATAAACCCACAGTTATACCGCTCCTGGTAATCCTCCCCTCCTTGAGGAATAACAGCTATTGCGTATTCCCTGTAGCAAGTATAAACAGTCATTACGCTATAAGTGATCTCTGGCATGCCTACGAGCCATTTAAGCCAATTGACGTCTCTTCGCGTTGTTTTGAACTCGGCAGGAGGAATACGGAAATACCTTTTCAGAGTTTCTCTCTTAACCCATCAGATAAGCACTGCAAATGTTTACAAAGGGAGCTGTGTGACTTAAAGCAGGCTCTAATTTCAAAGGAAACCACTGACAAGAGTCTCAGCCCGTAGAAAATCCCCTCGCTCTCTCCCTCTGCATACACACTACACGTTCTCCCTTTACCCCCTCGTCTGAAAAGCACGTTGCACCCAGCTGAATGCTGGGATAGCTGCCCATAATGCACCACTCCCTGTGCCGCTGCAAGTGCCGCAAATGTGGCCACGCCAGGACATGTTATAGCGCTATACCTATTGCTGTATATGGGTACAGCTATAACCAAAAGCGCTGTAATCCTGTAAGTGTAACCATGGCCTAAGTCTTCACTAAGTGTTTCAGTAACCAAATAAAATCCATGCAGATTTGTTTATTCAAAAGAGAGATTTAAAAGTCTCACGCTATGTCAGTGTGACAAGTTCTGCTCCAGGAAAACAACACTAAAATAACCAACAGAAGAGGAATACAGGAGAATAATAACTCTATGTCACACCAAAGACCTCAGGATTTGTTATTCTAATGCCTTTAGAATTAATAGTGACAAAGAGTCCTGTGGCACCTTATAGACTAACAGATGTATTGGAGCATAAGCTTTCGTGGGTGAATACCCACTTCATCAGATGCATTTAAAGTCAATGAAACTCCTTTTAGTATGGCATTTGCGGGGACTGTTCCTAGAGTGACAAATTAGAAGGAATTTGGAGAAGAGAAACGAATAGGTTAAAGGATTAGAGGTACTGAATTATGAGAACAGTTGAAAAGATATACATTAGCCAAGGGGACAATACAGCTCTGGGGAAATATGTGAAGGGTGTGAACACCAAAGAGATATGGAAATTGTTTAGGATTCTCTGAGGGATGTAATTTGGAATAATAGACTGACCTTAACTAAAGGAAATTAACTAATTAAATTAAAATAATTCACTAAAGAAAAATAATTAAACATGCCCAGTATTTTAACCCAGTATATTTCCTCCTAAGTCAGGTTTTTATCACTCCTGTTGCTCTTCTCTGGAACCTCTCCAATTTGTCCCGATCCTTGTTAAAGTTTGGCACCCAGAAGTGGATGCAGTACTCCTGCTGAAGTCTCCAGCTGAGTAGGGTGAGGCAATTACCTGTTACATTTTCCTCAGGACACCAAGCCTAGGAGTCATTTTTGAATCCCCTGCCTCCAGCATGAAGGCAGGGTGACCAGATGTCCCGATTTTATAGGGACAGTCCCGATTTTTGGGTCTTTTTCTTATATAGGCTCCTATTACCTCCTCCCCTCCACCCCGATTTTTCACACTTGCTGGGTGGTTATCCTACATGAAGGAGTCTTTCTTGTGGTAGTTGGGTGTCAGCTCCTGTACAACACTAGCTTTTCGACTAGTCAAGCACTTTCCTCAGGGCTCTACCAATCCTACTTTGTTTGCAGGTTTCCAATACATACACCCCAGTCCCTGATCCCTTTGAAGAGCTTTGCCTGTAGTGTCCAGCCTCAGTCACTGGACATTCCCAGTAATTATGAGGTTTGCTACTTCAAAGGGAATAGAACACACATGCCAGTTTGTTTCTTTCAACTGAGTATCAACTCCCATACAACACCACAACACCTCAATCTATTTATACTGAAAACAAATATAAGTTTACTAACTAAGGTTAAGATTTAAGACCTAGGGAAATAAGAACAACGGATTACAGATAAAAGAAAAACTATAATATGTTCTAGAGACTAAAATTTAACAGGCAACAGTTCTTGTCTAAAGCAGTCTTATCTCACCTAAGCCTTTTCTGAAGCATTTCAACTTATTTTCATGGATGTAACTACACTGCCTGGTTACCCCTCAAGTCTAGGGGATCTTGGGGCCTTCTTCTTACACCCCAAAGTCTTTGTTCCAGAACAAGGATCACCACCTTGGGTTCAGAGCAAGGATCACTACCCTGGGTTCAGACTCCAGCGTGTTCTCCCCCGTTGAGTTCACATCCCTCGTTAACATGTTTTTGCTGTTGACTTTACATGCAGTTGGGGCTTGCTGTGTGTTGGCTTTACAATGCTTAATTGACATTGGAGACATAGGTGGATAGGTGAATCCACATCCCTTTGTCTGGCAAAGCCTGCTTGCCAGCCCCGCTTGGGACACAGATTCTAGAAATATTTTCAATACATACATAGAACTTCATAAATATCACCTCTACCAGGAGGCTCAGTATGCTGTAAGCTTCCATTACACATACTTCATTAAATATTATGGGCTGGTCTACAGTACACAATTATATCGGAATTAGCCGCGTTATATCAAATTAAAACTGATTCTGTCCACATGACCAACCTGGTTTTGTCGATTTAAAGGGCTCTTAAAACCAGTTTCTGTACTCCACCTTGGCAAGGGGAGTACAGTAAAACGTCGATTTAACGGACCTCGATTTACCGGACTTCGGATGCAATGGACAAAATTTCTGATCCATATCAGACCATGACCCCTCCCGGCTGCCGCCCCGGTCCCGGCCGCTGGCGGGCTGGCTCCCGGCTCCTGGCTGCCGCCCAGGTCCCAGCAGCGGGCGGGCTGCGGAGCTGCCGCCCCGACCCTGTGGCGGGCGGGCTGCTGCTCCGACAGCTTGTGTTTTCTTTTTTTTATTAAATAACGGACTTTTTGATTTAACGGACACCCCCCCCCGCCCGAATTAGTCCGTTAAATGGAGGTTTTACTGTATTGCTAAAATCAACACTGCAGTTCCGGATTAGAGGTACTGTGGACACAATTAGATGTTACTGGCCTCTGGGAGCTATCCCAGAATGCTCCATTGTGACTACTCTGGACAACACTTTCAACTCTGATGCACTAGCCAGGTAGGCAGGAAAAGCCCCAGGAACTTTTGAATTTCATTTCCTGTTTGGCCAGCATGGCGAACTCATCAGCACAGGTTACCGTGCAGAGCCCACCATCACAGGTGACCATGCAGAGTCCACCTGAGCAGAAAAATCTCAAGTGGCATGATGGAAAGAGACTACTCCAGGAACACACAGCAGTGCCGTGTGAAAATCAAGGAGCTCAGGCAAGCCTATCAAAAAAACAGGGAGCACAGTCCCATACATGCTGCTTTTACCCGGAGCTGCATACAATTAGGGGGGGGGGGTGATGCCACCCCTAACCCACTACTGTCCATGGACACCTGCAAGGGGGGAGTCGCATGGGGCAAGACGGATGATTTTTTGGAGGATGAAGAGGCGGTGGAGGAGGACAGTTCACAGGTGGCAAGTGGTGAATCCATTCTCCCTGGTAGCCAGGAACTATTCATCACCCTGAAGCCAATACCCTCCACCCCCTCCCAAGGTGGGCTTCCGGACCATGATGCCGGAGAAGACACTTCTGGTGAGTGCACCTTTGTAAGTATGATACAGGGTTTAAAAACAAGTGTGTTTAATGATTCATTTGCCCTGAAGAGTTGGGATGCATTCACCACCAGTACAGCTACTGGAATAGTCTGTTAACATGTTTGGGGATTGAGCGGTAATCCTCCAGGGACATCTCCATGAAACTCTCCTGGAGGTTCTCTGAAAGCCTTTGCAGTAGGTTTCTGGGTAGGGCTGCAGTGACGGTGCTGTTCTTGGTGGGACCCAACTGTGAGTGTCAGATCAGGACAGATTGCTTCCAAAGGGGCAACTACAGCCCAAAGCTGGGGTTTCTTCACACTAAGGCAAACCAAACCAGCAAAACAGAAAAGACTTTGGTTTCACCCCACTGACTAACCACAAGTCACACAAGCAAGCCCCTTAAGACACTCCAGATTCCCAGTATCACCACCAGCAGCCACCTGCCCTGGGGACCAATGGTTATGAAAACCAATCCCCCAAATAAAGAAAACGGTTCTCCCCAATTCCAAGGAATCAGGCCCCAGACCCAGGTCAATATACAAATTAGATCTTCCCACAAATCAGGCTATTGCCAATCCTTTAGAATCTAAAATCTAAAGGTTTATTGTATAAGGAAAAAGGTATAGGTGAGGGTTAGGAAAGGTTAAAAGAAATCAATTACATGCAGTAATGGTACATCTCTTGGTTCAGTCTTGCAGCTGTAGAATAAACTGCAGGTTTCAATCAAAGTCTTTGGAAAGCATCCCCTGCAGAGATGGGTCAGCACCTTTGTCCAGAGTTCCCTGAGAAGCAAAGTTCCATCCAAAGCTGGAAACAAGGCAGGCTGAAGGCTGGAGGTAGAAGACAAAATGGGGAACGTTCTTCCAGGCTTTATAGACTTCCTCCTGTGGGCGAAGACCCTCCTCCTCTTTATGCAGAGTCTGGTTGCAAACTGAAGGTTCACAGCCACATGGTCCAATTACCAGACTCTCAATGATTCAGTTTTTGCCCAGGCATGTCCCATGCCTGGGGAGGCTCCTCTCCTCGGGTGTGGACACAGTTCATTGTGCACTTGATGGCCCTTTAATGGGCTCAAGTTAGCACCAGCGTGTCTGAGATTTCACAGGAGCCAAGCCTAAGTTTGAAGTACAGGCACCTTTTATCCAATATCCATAACTTCAGTTCCAAAATAGATACACACATATGGTCATAGACACCTGTTATGACCCCCTTCACATAATATTTGGTACCCCAATGATCTATATGGTACCAAATTATTCCAGTAACGTAACAGTGGGTCATCAATCCGTTGGTCAGAGCTTCCACGTGTAGCAAAAAACATCCAGAGGTAGGTGCTAGCTGAAGGTTGCAGATTGAAGACAAAATGGAGGACCTTCTTTCAGGCTTTATAGACTTCCTTCTGTGGGCGAAGCCCCTCCTCCTCCTTATGCAGAGTCCAGTTGCAAAATGGAGGTTCATAGCCACAAGGTCCAATCACCAGACTCTCCAGGATTTAGTTTTTGACCAAGCAGTTGACATTCCTAGAGCAGCTTGGGTGTGGACAGGCATATACAAAGTCCATTGTGTGGTTGATGTCCCTTAATGGCCCATCAGCCAGGCCAGCCAGGTTAACAACAGCTTGTCTGAGATTTCACTCAGCAGCCAAGCATCAGTTTGAAGTACAGGCACCATATATCCAATATTCATAACTTTAGTTTCAAAAAGATACACACATATTAATGGCATATTAATAATTAGCCCTCCATAACCTGGTCATAGACACCTGTTATGACCCCCTTCACATAAGATTTGGTGTTACCATAGGACCTTGGTTGCTCCAATGATCTATATGATCCCAAATCATTCCTGTAACGTGACAGCTGCCTTATTCTGTCCTCCATGGTAGGACGTTTTACCCCACCAGGCCAGTAGCAAGTACAGTAAACCCTCGATTTAACGGACCCCGATTTAACGGACTTCGGATGCAACGGACAAAATTTCCGATGCATCCGAAATCCGTTATTGGGGGCTGCCGGCTCCCGCCGCAGGGAGCCGGCTGGGTTGACAGCTCCCGCCCGGCTCCCCGCAGCGGGGACCCCTGCGGGAGCTGTCAAACCCCCCGCCCGGCTCCCCGCAACGGGGAGCCGGGGGGCGTTTGAGAGCCCCCGCTCGGCTCCCCGCAGCGGGAAGCCGGGCGGGGGGGGTTTGAGAGCTCCCGCCCGGCTCCCCGCAGCGGGAAGCCGGGCGGGGGGTTTGACAGCTCCCGCCGGGCTTCCCGCTGCGGGGAGCCGGGCGGGAGCTGTCAACCCCCCCGCCCGGCTCCCCGCAGCGGGGAGCCGGGCGGGGGGGAGGGGGTGGGGTGGGCTGACTCACGGCTCGATATAACGGATTAATTCGGGCGGGGGGGGTGTCCGTTGTCACCCGAAAGTCCGTTATTTAATAATTTAAAAAAATTATTAAATAACGGACTTTCGGTTTTAACGGACACCCCCTCGCCCGAATTAGTCCGTTATATCGAGGTTTCACTGTAATCTGGAATCATTGCAGAACAGAGCATGGCAGCGAAAGCTCCTGGGTATTGGGCGCATTCAAGCAACATTTGTTCTTTATCTCTGTGTTAGCCTTACGCGAGTGATATCGTTCATGGGCACCTGGTTGAAAGAGGGGACTTTGTTTAAGGGAACAATCAGAGGTGTCTGTTCATGCTGGGGTGTTCGCGTTTGGCGGAGGCCTGATCAGAGCCATGCAGTGGTGGTGATGGTGGTGGTGAAACCTGTCCACACTGGACTGTTCGCGTTTAGTTTAACGGGCTCAGAGCCATGTGGTGGGGGTGGGGGTAAACCCATCAACACCGGCCTTCTTCAAAACTGCATCATATTGCTAACTTGTATTCAATCTGTGATCTACTCAACACCAGATCCTTTTCACAGTACTACTACCAAGCCAGTTATTCCTCATGTTGTAGTTGTGTACTAGATTTTTCCTTCTCAAGTGTAGTACTTTGCACTTGTCTTTATTGAATTTAATCTTGTTGATTTCAGGCCAATTCTCCATTGTGTCAAGGTTGTTTTCAATTCTAATCATTTCCTCCAAAGTGCTTGCAACCCTCTCAACTTGGTATTAGCAGTAAATTTCATAAGCAGACTCTTCACTTCATTATCCTAGTCACCAATGAAAATATTGCATAGTACCAGACCCAGGATAGACCCCTGAGTGCCTCACTAGATACACCCCCTGGTTTCACAACAAACCATTGCCAACTCCTTTTTGCATATGGTCTTTCAACCAGTTTTTCACCCACCTTATAGCAATTTCATCTAGACCATATTTCCCTAGTTTGTGTATGAGACTGTCATGTGGGATGGTGTAAAAAAATCTTACTAAAATCAAGATCTATCACATCTATAGGACAAGGTGAGATGATATATTTAGGAAAATAAGGGTGCTTCCGAATATTGGGGAATGCTGATGGTTGATTGGCTGGCGAGTGACTTTTGATGAATGAGGCTAATACTCAAGCGATAGTGCATTTTTCAGTGTGACCAGTTCACGCTCAAGGAGGAGAGACTGTGATACAACTAGCAGCCCTGAGCAAGGACCCTAGTGCATGCTACAACTCAGGCAGTTAACTGAGTCACAAGGTGTTGCCCAGCATCTCTTTAAGGAAAAGTTCACCTAAATTCAACCACAATTCCTAGCCAAAAGAAAGCTGAAGCATTCATAAAATGTACAGAGAGCTTCTCACTGCTCTGATACACTCCATCTGAGTGGTGCATCACGTGCCAGGACCTATGTTCTCACTCAAATGTCTTTATACATTTTCCCTGGGGGTAGCTTATCTCATAACCACAAGGTTTCTTACATTTTCCTCTGAGATAGTTTGTACAGATATCTGTTGGAGACAAGATACAAGACTAGTTGGACAACAGGTCTGATCCAGTCCACACTTCCTCTGTCCTTATGTAAATCTCCCACCATAGTTAAATAATAAGGATACTTTGCCCTACTACAGCAACTTTCAGCTAAGAGTCTCAAAGTTGTTTTTACAAACATAAGGAAATTAAGTCTCTCCCTCTCTGTTGCAGAATTTTAATATTTCCTCTAATTTACAGGGAAATTGAGGCACAGAGAAAGAAAGTTCCTTACTCCCAAGTAAGTCAGTTAAAAATGAAAATTCATGGTAAGATTTTCACTCTAAAATCAGCTCTAGAAACTGGAAAATTCCTTATGGGCTATCCGGTAGCTGGCACATTGTGCATTGGGGGTGTTTACATTGAATCACATTTACGATCCCTTTGAATTAGGATATCAAGCCACAGGGGAAAAACTAGGCCTTTTCTAACACTAGCTGAGAGTACAGTGGGTGTTTGAAGTCTGCTGACTGACATGAATTGTTTGTTTGCTCTGCTTTTTCTTGTTTTTGGCACTGATGGGAAAAGGGTTTTCCAGTCTCGTCAGACTCTTCCAGTCCCCTAATCCTCATGTGAATTTGAATTTGCCCTTGAGGTTACACCAAAAAACAACGTCTAGCTTCCCCACTGGAACTTGCTGAACCTGAGTCCTGATTCAATCGCTCACTCTCTGGAGTGGACTGGGCGAAGCTGGGGCAGCTTTATTGTCCGCTGGTAGTGCCACAAGACAGACTTCCCACTGCTGTTTTGAGCTGACTCAGGCAGCAATGCACAGGCCATTGTAGCAAACACTTGGTGTATCATTCCCTCATGGGACAGAGGAATGAGCTGCTTTGGGTTATAGCTATCTTACCCAGGGTATGGTTAGGCTCGGGCTTTTTTAGCGCTAAAACCCTTCTTTAGTGCTACAATTGCACTGCCAGAACACACTTTCAAGACACTTTTTGCGCTTTTACTGACGGTTTAAAGCGCTACTGGTAAACCTCAAAACGAGAGGAATAGAGCTTTTAGCGCTGCCGTTTTAGCGCAAGGGTTGCAATGTGCACACCCCTTGCGTTATAGTGAGCCTCCAGCCTCCAGCATCCTGGCCCAGAATCCCCATTGCATCCTCTCTGGCCAGCATTTAAAACTCTTCTATCACCTCCTCAGGTGACCCCACGTCAGACCCTCCTCCACTGCGGGCGGGCTGCCGGACCCTGCCACTGCTGGCGGCAGGGCTGTCATTTGCCCTGCCGCTGCGGGCGGCAGGGCTGTGGTGGGCGGGCTGACTTTTAGCCGGATGCAGAATGGCCGCAATAAACGCCCCCTTCCCCACAAAGCACTGTGCCAGATTTCAGAAGAGGTGCTCTGTGGGATACCTGTCCTATCGCGGTACTCTCAGTACCACCAGAAGCGTGGATAATCTGTTCACTCTTTGGCGCTAGAGGGCTTCAATATGAACACCCTCTAGCGCAACACCTGTACCGCTAAATAGGGAAGCGCTATAAAAAACAGCGCTACACCCTGTAGTCTAATCATACTCCCAGGGAGCTGGGTGCTGCTGAAGCTAAAGGCAGTGGTGTGGGGATGGAGCTGATTTGGCTTTAGGAACCTCTCTCTTCATTTCTATTTAGTTGTTTTGGATCACCGCTGGTTTGTTTTATCATTCCCTCACCCATTCCAGCATGTTGGATCATCATTAAAACTATCTGAGAGTAGGTGATGGAGCTTGTGTTTGGCAGCAAACAGAAACCAGACCCCCATTGCTGTCATAGCTTGGCAGAAGACAGATTCTGACAGAAGCTGGAATCCAACCCCAGACAATCCCGAGGAATGACACCAGACCATGGAGTTTGTGTTTCAAACAGAAAATGCAAATGATAAGTAGTACACGTGTCTGCCTGTGAGAAAATCTGAGGACAGAAATAGTCTGCTTGAGATTTATAGCTCCTGGGAAACTATTCCTAAAAGGTTTGGCGCTGTCTGATGTGTTATTTCTGTGTATGCTGCACCTTCAAGCCTGGGGAAGAATAACAGTACACCCTCTCCGTCAGCCAATGTTAGCGCCATTGTTCTACGTCAAATAAGGTTAGCTCAGGAAGGCTCAGCCTCTCCCATGAATGTTCTAATTCCACAGTGACTCAATAGTACTGGTGAAGACTGATTGGACAATGTTCTGCTGGGCCCTTACAGAAGTACCACCATTTGTAACTTTCACTATTAGTATTGATTTACAAAGCACCATGGACTTCCCAGTGTGGCTGCAGTCTCAGAGTGACAAAGAAACTCTTTACAGGCAGATAACTCTGTGTGTGTGTGTGTGTGTGTGCGCGCGCACATGCACGCATAGTGAGCTTCGACAACCACCTATCTGTAATTCCCATCATGTCCTGCTCTGGTAAACTTTGCTCTGCTCTGCTGCTCTCGGCACAATACAACAGAGAGTGAGGGAATTCATGTTACCTAGTATTTGGCTGTTTTGCCCAGATTACATGTTGCTGACTCATTAGGCAGCTATGTAACTTTTTCTGAAAGGTTAAAGGTTTCCAATAAGCCTGGTTGGGAGCTGACAAGAACCTGCAGTCTAATGACCCAAACAGATTGAACATTTCCTTTTGCTAGCGACCACAGCAAGCCTAGTGTGAAGGACCCTGGTCGCAACAGTAGTTATAATACGTTGTATTATGAATAATTAATAAATACTTAGCCTTTCTTGGCACCTTCCTTATCCAGGGAGGTGCGTTACACATGTTAATGAACTGCCATCAGTTTCTAAAAACTTCTTACTCTCTCTCGTTTACAGGCACCAGCTGACGGAATAACAAACTTATCCAGACCTTTATTAAATATAGTAAACAGTGATCCAGCATCATCCACTCTTATCATCCTACTAAACCCTTAACATATGTCAAAAAGCCAACATTTCCTTTCCTGGTAAGAATGCCAACGTCAAGCGGATTGTTTTGAAGTACAAAGTCCTCTGCCCTGGAAGCTACAGTCAATATTTGGGGAAACCAATACTGATGACACATGACACTGCCTTCTGGACTCTCTCTAGTCTTTCTGGACTCAACGCCCAAGTCTAACATCAAAGAGATATTACTTCTTTTCTCTGTCTGTTTAATATACCCATGGATGTAGTGTAATGCTGCAAAATGGTCCATTCTTTCCATTAGGCTCTGTGAGCCAAGTCCTATACTTAGTTGCACTTGTCAAGAATCAGAGAGGTAGCCATGTTAGTCTGGAACTGCAGAAGTGACAAAGGGTCCTGTGGCACCTTAAAGACTAACTTAAGTATTGAAGCATAAGCTTTCATGGGCTAATACTCACTTTGTGGGATGCATGCAGTGGAAGTATCCAGAGGCAAGAACAAATAAGAGGCAAGGACCAAGTTAGAGATAACAAGGTTAGTCCAATCAGGCTGAACCAGCTTGTTATCTCTAATCAGGGAGGACTAGTTGCACTTGTGGCTTTTCATTGATTCAGTGGGGTTTAATGGGTGTAAATGAGGAAAGACATTGACCTTCCAGGTTTCTCTGTCAACTTTTTTCCTCATTTGTTTTGTTAATTCCAGAAGAGTGTAACAATGGGGCTGATTGCTGAAGATCAGACTGCCAGAAAACAACACAATGTTTAATTACTCAGAAGAGTCTGCCAATAAAGGAAACATCAGGTTGCTGAACCCAACAGCAGACAGGCATTTCTTGACTAATGTTCTTCCTGAACTCCAGTGATTATTGGTGCTGATTCCTCCTAACTGGATTATTCAAATCTTCAATGTCACAGTGGCAAGATGCAGTAATTTTGATGTCACTGATTTACAGTATCAAACTATAAGATTAACCAAGGTTTCAATGAGGAAAAAGTAAATTTGGAGTTAAAATGCATATAGACCTTGTAATGAGGTGCAGATGAGAGACATTTAGTTGCTGGAGACAGAGACCTTGATTGATTTTGTCAGGATGAGACACGACAACCATTTATGGATAATGATAATTCAATAACACGGATATGACAGTCATGAAGACTTTCTTATAGATGTAGTGATAAACTACCTTGATTTATCATTTGGCATTTGAAAAGAGCATTCAAATTTAGAAGAGAATTGATCTTTGCACAGTTCCTTTTATCCTCCCATGCCCCCAGTAAGTTGCAAAATCTTTGGGTTAGATGCTAGTTGTGCAGTGATCATGTAGGTAAATTTAGACAATATTATGTGCTCAATAACAGGTCATACACAGCCTTGGACATTGCCACCTGTTTTACTGAGAAAGAGAGTGCTGGCCACACTGCTTGGTTATCCATTAATAGTTTGAAAATGGGCCACTGGCTGCGGAGAAGTACTAGGCACAGGCAAATCAGAGACCTCTGTTTAACATCTCATCTGAAGAATGTAGCCTGAAGGTTAAAAATAACCTGGACACTCAAGACAAGCTACTGCACCTCTGTCTCCCTTGCTTTTCATTTCTCTGCACTGCGTCTCCCACCATCTAGGGCACTGATTCTCCTTGGAAAGTGGAGGAGGGCTGCATAGTGTTCGCCAAAGTGCAGGGTCCTTAATCCATGTCAGACTGTTGTGCTCATAGGTCCTTGATCTCTCTGGCCTCTTAGAATCTGTAAATGGTCCCATCTTGATAGCTGGTGGTAGAGCTAAAGCTCTTCACAAACACACTTATATTGTAAAGAAGACAACAAATCAGCAGAAAGTAGGTTATCTATCAAACTGATCTTTCAGCTCACCCACTTGCCTCCTAAACCAATTGATTTTTGAAATGCCTCTGGAGCAGCAACAAGGATGGGCAGAGGCTGCTGCAGGTGGGAATGGGGGAAGGTGTGTGTGACAGTCACAGAGTCAGCACTTTTACAAGCAGAGGACACAAGTATTGAATTTGTAGTCTGATCTCCTCCCTCTTGATCCACATTCAGCTAACACAGAGATAGAGTCAGATGGACCAAAGACTCATGAAACATGAGGGACTCAGAAAACAAGTGCTCCCGTGGCTGAATCTAGTATGAGCTACGGTAGGTTTGCCTCTGCTGGAAGTCATTCTGTGCATGCCTTCCACCACACAGATGCACAAATGTTGCCCAATGGATGCCTACAGGGAGCCATCATGCAATGATCCACCATGAAATGAATAGCCTTTTACAATATCCAATCATTAATCTGTCTTCATAAATCACTCCCTCAAGTCCCTAATAATTTCTGTTGCTCTTCTCGGAATTCTTTCCATTCTATGAAATGTCCTTGTCATATCCAGCTGCTTAGAACTGGAGGTGGTATTTCTGGTGAGGTCTCACTCAAGCCAGAGAGAGTGTGACTCCTCTCTCTCTCTCTCTCTCTCTCTCTCTCAGCGCTCGTCTGACCTCCATCACTACCAAAGCTGTGCCAATTGTGTACCAATGATTCTGTGTGTGACACTTCTGCCAGGTGGCACAAGCAGCAACCAGGGCTGGGTTCAATATCTAGGGGTTCATTTTCAACAATACAACACAGAACTGGCTCAAGTCCCCACCCAGTAACCTGGGAAAATTACACACCACCCTGGGTACCTCTGAGAGATAATACTTCCCCACTTGCAAACACAGAGTCCGAGTGTAGAAACAAAACTTTTAATGAAAGGAGATAAGTCACCGACATTAATAAGGGAAAATGCTACAAGCAGGATTCATAAACATAAAACTGTGAGCAGGACACCCATCCTAGAGTGCGTTGTGACAGATCGCCTTCTTGCCCCACTCCAAACACAGGCAGGAGACTTTTCTTTGGCTCCAAACAGTGCTCTTTATTTACAGTGCAGCTTGTGCAGACCCCACCACCTACTATACACAGCTCTACAGCTTAGCTCTTTACACAGCTCTACAGCTTAGCTCTATAGCTTAGCTCCTTCTCTCTATCTCACTCCACACCACCACCCTGGGCTTCCTGCCTGGCAAGCTTTTATCCCCCTGAGGAGGCTTCCAGGTACAACCCATCAGGCTGATCCCTCTGCAGCCCAGGTGGCTAATTGGCCTTCTCTGCAGGGAGGTTTGCAGAGGGTTTTTCTCCCTCTTAAAGGGGCGGCAGGCTGGGTCAGGCCCACCCTGCCACAGCATGGAGCACTGCCTTACGTCGCGTGTCCTTGAGTTCTACAACCAGAAGTTCCTTTTCTGTCCCCCCCTCACCATACCCCACTCACAGTGGTTGTCATTGGTCAGTGAGGACCCAGAGTTCCAAGGTGCATCTTTAGGAGTTCACCTCCAACCTGGGGAAGAAGGCACCTTGCTTGCTTCACCCTCTGATGTCTTGCTGTGGCTGGGCGCCCTGCCAGCCACTCGTTCCACTGGCCGCCCGCTTACCGCTCTTGCCAGCTGCTTCTGTCGGCCACCTGCTCACCACTCAAGCCGGCCACCTGCCAGTCACCTTCTGCTGCTACCTGCCTCTCTGCTGTGACCTCTGCATCTCAGTCTCTTAGTGATTTTTAGCTCTTAGCAGGCTGGGCAGAAACATAGTCCCACCACCACTGATTTCAGCTCTGATTGATCATTTAAAATAACAGAGACTCCTAATGAAGCTTATTTAGCTCTTTCTTTCTTTGAACAGTGGGGAGGAACAGGTTAAGCCAGTGTGGGGACCCCTATGGAGCAGGGCTAGGACAGCTGTCCCCACACCTCTTACTTTCACAGGGCTCTGGCATTTGAGCCCCTGGCTTAAAGAGGTCCTTTCAGTGGAGGGTGATCCCCTCATTTTGGGATAGGTTAAGCACAATTCTGCTCCCCTTTATTCATACACTAATGACAGCACCATTGATAACAGCATTTTGTTACCATTGCATTCAATACTAAAGTGATTTGTAACCTGACACCAGCCAAAGTTGGTTACTTTGAGCAACATTGCTCTATCTCTTGGATATCTAAGCAGAATAGGTATGTTCATATAACTACAGTTTGCTCCTGAAGTCTCTCCCCTCCCCAGCTAGCTGTCTGGCGAGAATCATTCAGATCCTGCTTACATCTGTGTGTAGATCAAAATGACATTGGTCCTTTTTGTTGCCACTCACACAGCAAACATATCTTATTTGTTGTTCACTATCACCCAGAATGCTTTTCAGTTTTACCTACATCCATGTTTATTGCATTACACAATCCTGTGAAAGTTCTGGGAACTTAATGAGCCTTTAAGCTGCTTTACCTCTGTTCTTTTCTTTCAGAGTAAATGAAGACACTACAAAACTGGACCCAGTCAGAACTGGAATGGGGTGTTCTTACAGCTATTTTCAGCTGGGAAACCCCTATCAGTTTCTGTTGCGGCTTTCCCAGCCAAACCAGTGCAGTTCAGCAGCAAGATGAATATGAATGTGAAAACGAAAAGGTCTCGCTAATCTTGTCAGAATCTGTTAACCTTATGACTCACAATATAAACACTCTAATGTATTAGGCACAATATTTTATGCAAAGTTTTGATTCCAGTTCACCCAGATGTTATTCTTCAAGTTCTCAGAAGAGTCTCTGGTGAATACAGTGCCAGATTCTGCTCTCAGTCACACCACTATACATTGGAAATAACTCAGTTGCCTTTGATGGTGTAACTTTGGATTTATATCAGTGTAACTGACAGCAGAGTCTGGCCCAAGAAGTCTTACTAAAAATAGCAATTCTCCCTGGGAACTCAGAGCACATGGAAGATTTTTCTAGCTCACTGGGCCCAAATACTGTCCTCTGCCCTCCTCATTAGAATTAAGCATCAACCAGATATTTGCATGCCATTATTTGTGTAGCTTATTATTTTTATATCGTGCTTTGCTATTAATTAAGGAGTTCTGATTCAGTTCTGAAACAACAACAAAAACCCTGCCAACCCCAATATTTTAACAGGATGCTTCCGTTAAACTTTAGAGGCCAAATTCTCTGTCACTGTAAACCCATTACAGTAAATGGAATGATGTCAGCAGAGCACTGAGCTGTAGAACTAGAACAATTATACTTTTTAAAAAGACTAGATTAAAGGATTAATAATATATCTTGGTGTTTGGCATGGTGTGACGGAGCTGTTCCTGGTGGGATCCAACTGTGAGTGTCAGATCAGGACAGATTGCTTCCAAAGGGCAACTACAGCCCAAAGCTGGGGGGTTTTCACACTAGGGCAAACCAAACCAGCTGAACAGAAAAGACTTTGGTCTCACCCCACTGGCTAACCACAAGTCACACAAGCAATTCCCTTAAGACACTCCAGATTCCCAGTATCACCACCAGCAGCCACCTGTCCTGGGGATCAATGGTTATGAAAACCAATGCCCCAAATAAAGAAAACGGTTCTCCCCAATTCCAAAGAATCAGGCCCCAGACCCAGGTCAATATACCAATCGGATCTTCCCACAAATCACGCTGTTGCCAATCCTTTAGAATCTAAAATCTAAAGGTTTATTGTACAAGGAAAAAGGTATAGGTGAGGTTAGGAAAGGTTAAAAGAAATCAATTACATGCAGTAATGGCAAATCTCTTGGTTCAGTCTTGCAGCTGTAGAATAAACTGCAGGTTTAGATAAAAGTCTCTGGAATTCACCCCCTTCTAGGGTGGGTCATCAATCCATTGGTCAGAGCTTCCACGTGTAGCAAAATCCCATCCAGAGGTAGACGCTAGCTGAAGGTTGCAGATTGAAGACAAAATGGAGACATCTCTCCCAGGCTTTATAGACTTCCTCCTAGAGTCTGGTTGCCAAATGGAGGTTCCTAGCCACATGGTCCAATCACCAGACTCTCCAGGATTCATGGTCCAATCACCAGACTCTTCAGGATTTAGTTTCTGCTAAGATGTTCCATCCCTGGGGAGTTCCTTGGGCGTGGACAGAGTTCATTGTGCAGTTGATGGCCCTTTAATGGGCTCAAGTTAGCACCAGCTTGTCTGAGATTTCACCCAGGAGCCAAGCCTAAGTTTGAAGTACAGGCACCCTATATCCAATATCCGTAACTTCAGTTCCAAAATAGATACACATATGGCCATAAACACCTGTTATGACCCCCTTCACATAATATTTGGTACCCCAATGATCTATATGGTACCAAATTATTCCAGTAATGTGACACATGGTGTGGCAGACAGTGAGCCGGTTGCACACACACACAGAGTCCTGCCAATGTACCTAGTCCACACCTTAGTTTAACCCAGGAATACCCACTCAGCTATGGTGGTGGTAGCATAGCACTGGAGTTCTCTGATACAAAGTTTTGGTTCAATGTGGGACCAGTCAGAGTACTAAACTAAGAATGAAAAGCCTTCAAATACACATTCAAGTAAGATTCAAGATGCCAACGTGTTTCCATTTACCATCGCCCCCAAAATGGATCATCCTTGGTGCTTTTCTCACAGGAAATAGCTCTCTGCACCAAGCTCTGCTAGCTACAATAAGAGACATCAAGGTCTTGCTCAGTCTTTAGTTAGATGAGTGGTAGCTTCTTTTGGGGCCTCCGCAGCTCCCACATGACCCCTTTCAGTCCATACAAAACACAACTGCTAACTATTTTGATATGCCACCTCATTCTTTGGACTCCCCCCACTGGCAGCCTCTATTTCAATATAGGACATTCAAGCCTCTTGTCCTCATCTCCCATCACATCTGTGGCTCTCCTGGCTTGTCCATTCTTGCCTTTTATTATATCAACCCCTCCCCACCCCTTGTGCTGGGCCAGCAATGCTGGCCTCAACCGATCCATTGTCAGCGTCTCAGACGAACACCTCCAAAAGAATGTGGTCATGCAATTAAAGATTGTCTTAATTCTGGCCTTTCTTGGCTTTGGAGTGCTTGACTTTTCAACCTTGGCCTTTCTATGCAATATTTTAATGTATCCATCTTCATTTTTTCACTAGACTGTAAGCTCTGTGGAGCAAGGACTGTATGTATGTTTATACAGCTCTTAGGGCTTGGTTACACTGGCACTTTATAGCGTTATATAGCCTCCAGGAGCGCTATAACTCTGTCCCTGAACACACTGGCAAGCCACATATTGCGCTAAAAGTCTGAGCTTATCGCGCTACTTGTAAACCACCTTTTCGAAAGGAATAAAAGCTTTTGCGTATTCCCTGTAGCGTTATGGCAAGTGTAATCAGTCATTACGCTATAAGGGATCTCTGGCACGCCTCCGAGCCGTTTAAGGCAATTGACGTCTTTGTGTTGTTTTGCAAAGGGAAGACGGAATGCGGAAGTACCTTTTCAGAACTCCCCTCTTAACTCAGCAATTAAGCAGTGAAAGTGCTTACCAATGCAGCTGTGTGAGTGAAATTCAGAGCCTGCTACTTCTCTCTAGAGAAAAATCACTGACAGCATGAAGTTCTCTCCCTCCGTACACGTTCCCCGTTCCCCCTCACCCTCCTCCTTTGGAAAGCACGTTGCACCCAGCTGAATGCTGGGATAGCTGCCCATAATGCACCACTCCCTGTGCCGCGGCAGTTGCAGCAAATGTGGCCATGCCAGGGCATCCTATAGCCGCACTATACCTATTACGGTATATGGGTACCGCTATAACCAAAAGCGCTATAATCCTGTAAGTGTAACCTAACGCTTAGCATGATGGAGCCCTGCTTGTGACTGAGGCCTCTGGATGCTACTGATCTGTAAAGATTAAAACACCTGTACATAGGAGAGTGTCAGACACAGCTCAGGAAACAGAAAGCCATAGACGTTACAGAAAGAATGCCTCATCAATATGAGGCTGCATCAGAGGAAACCCACCAACTTTGACCTTTGTTTAAGCGAAGATGTAAAGTGGTTTCATATTTCACTTCTGACTAGACAAGAATCCTCATGGGTCTGCTTCTGAGAGAGAAATCCAAAGCAAGCAACATTGTATTTATGGGGCTCCAGATGGGCTCAAGTGAGCTCTCCGTCTGACTTCCCCCACAGATGACATATAACATATTTAATGTAATTCTATTCTCATTTGAAAGCTAGTTCTCTTTAAAATTCTTCATCTGTTTCTTTACTCATCACCTACATTTCTCCTGGATCATTCTACACTGGTATCTTTAGATGGACGGGAAAGACTGGACAATGATAAGTGTAGCAAATTATGAAGTGTGACATCAGATGTAAAGGTACGAGACTGGGAATAATATGATCTGGGTTCTAATCCTGGTTCTACCACTTAGCTTTGGGCAAATCCCTGATATCTCTGTGCATCATCCCCCACCATCTGTAAATTGGGGATATCAATAGAGAACTATCTCATCAGGATGGTGTGAAGATAAATTCATTAATACTGGAGATGTGCTCAGAAACTAAGGTCACGAGGGCCACAGAAAAGCCTAAAAACAAAATAAAAAATATCGAAAGTTTGCGGGGCAAAGATGCCAAATCCTAATCCCCTGTCCCAATTGCAGTGAATGAAAATGAATGAGGTGGCTAATGCCTGGAAGAGTGAATCACATGCGTTCCAATGGAACACTCCCTGCTATATTCCTGGAGCGGCTGGAATGCTGCTGAGTGGCCAGAATTCCACAGCCCAGCTCAAAGGCTTCAAAGGCTGCAGCTATCTCCTTTGAGTCACTGTGGCAAAAGAGCTGATAAAGCTGGGCCAACAGTCCTTGCCACGTTAGTCACTGTGTGTATCTGTGGATCTCTCAAGAGCACTGTCACTTGAAGGCTGGCTGGAGTGTGCTTAATGATAGATGTTGGGCACTCATTCCCTCTGTGTACCGACATGGCTTAGTTTTCACTATGGATTGCCCCCTGTGGGGAATGTTTCCACAGTGGAGGTCATGCCAGTAAGAACTTGTTGAAGGAAGGGACTTGGTTGACTACAGTCACTCCTGTGAGTCATGTGACAGGTGACGGTCAGAAGGTGCCATTTACATAAGCTCCAGAGCTCAGAACAGATTTCTTTGAACTTCTGGAGGTTCCTCCACATTCCTTCCTTCCTTGCCCAGCAACCTTTGGCACCATCTCTCATGCCCACAGGATTGCAATGCCCCATCAACATCTTGTGACACAGGTTTCCTGTGCCACAAAACACTTTCAGTGCCCTGGTACCCTGACATGGCCCAGAAGATCCTGTAAGAGGAAGCCCAGTATATATGCATGTGTTCCAATGAGACACGCATCTTGCCCTAGCAAGGGGAGGCTGTTACAACTAGCAAAGTCTGCAACTGTGGCAACAAAGGGCAGGGTAAGGGTCTGGTCTGAGCTAATGTGAATCTGAAAAAGGCTCTTGATCAGGAGATGGACAAAAGTTGGAACTGTTTCTTATAGTATCTACAATGGCTCTTTGATCCGTTACCATTAATGGGACACCAATATGATTTGTTTTGGAGGTGTTTGCCCCCAGGAGTAAAGCTGCCATTCCCAATCCTGTGCCTGGCTTCAAAGTGTTGTATTCACTTCCTGCATGCTCCTGGATTAGTCTCACCAAGTTCTCGGGGGTCTATAAAGAGGGAAATAATGTACTGGCGCTTTCACAACTCCTAGGCAGATTCAGGAGGAAGCCAGCACATCATTGCCTCCTGCCTGCTGCTCATAAAACTGCTGCTCCCAACAGCCAAGAAGCCCTCTGATTCCAATCTTCTATCTTTTTACATGAACCCAACAGAGTCAAAACGGCCCATAAACCAACTGAGCTCTGCAGCACATTGGAATTTCCCATGCGGCACTAAGAAAAGAATGGTGTAAAACGGTCTGAAAACAGGGTGAAATGTCTCAACTTTGATTTTTCAATCTTTTTTCCTGTTTGCTTGGTTGTTTGGGTCTTTTTAATTGAAATTTTGCTGAAATTTCAAAATGCAAAAATATTCCAGCCAGCTGTAGAGCAGACGGATGGCACCAGCCCAATTTCACATGTGCTCCTGAAATCCCTAACATACCTAATGCCTGACTCCCATTCCTGTTGACCTGTCTGTATGCCTGAACTCGGGGGGTTTAACAGAGCCCCTGTGTGGATTTGAGAGAGGCAGAGAGTCTGTTCAGGGTTAAAACAGGTTTCCACTGGTGCTCCGTGGTGGCCTGACAATGCTCCCAGTGGAGTCAATAAGATCTTTGACTTCAATGACAGAAGACTATAGCTAGTCCTGAGTGCTTTGAAAAATCCCATCTTCACACTGGGACGTCCTTTTAAGCAGGGCCAGATTAACCCAGGAGCTTTAGGGGCTGCAGCCCAGGGCCTTGGGCTAAGGGGGCCCCTACAAAAATAAATTCATAATTATATACACAATTCAGTAGTCACCAATCCATCCACTGCGATCGCCTGGTCGATCCTGCAGCCTCTGCCAGTCGATCGTGATCTCCAGGCCGCTAAAAGTCCAGTGGTTCCCGGCCAATGGGAGCGCAGGCAGTGCATGAAGACATGCTGCCCCCCTCCCCTGAGGGGCGTGCAGAGACGTGCCACAGCCGGCCGCTTCCCGGAGCTGTGGGGGGGTATGTCAGACAGGCAGGCAGCCTGCCTGAGCCCTGCTGTGCCGCTAACCAGGAGCCCTCTGTGGTAAGTGCCTCCTGGTCGGAGCCTGCACCTCACATCCCCTTCTGTACCCCAACACCTTGCCCCAGGTCAGAATCCCCTCCTGCACCAAACACCCGCCCAGAGCTTTCACCCCTCACTCTCTCCTGCCCCCCGACACTCTGCCCCAGCCTGGAGTTCTCTCCTGCACCCAAACTCCTCCCTCCCAGAAAGAAAGTAATATAGCAGCTGTTCGAAGGTAAGAAGTAGGCTATTTTGAATTAACTTAACTATATTCTACATGTTTTAAGACTGAAATGTAACCCCAGAATGGCTCTATGCTAATTAAAAGGCAGGTTTAGTATAGTGTTAATAACCTCGATGCCATAATTACTATCATTTTGTTTTAAATTAGGAAAGACTTGTATACAGGACCCCCACAAAATTGAATAGCCCCAGGCCCACAGGAGAGTTCATCTGGCCCTGCTTTTAAGGGTAGGTGATATTTTAGGGGCTGTTTGCTGATTCATTTCCCATTTAAATGGACACCTGCTAACCAAGCCGGGTTGTGCAGAGAAAACAATGTTGGGGAAATGGGGTTTGGAGTCCCGTGTCAGGCCACTTCACTGCCATTTCACCATTTTCATAGCTTCGTGTCTTTTCAGTATTTTGAGGCATTTAGCTGGTATGGAGCTGCAGTCTGGTGTTAACCAAAGAACATTTAATTAAAAGAAACCCAGACAAGCTAAGAACAGCAGCAGCAGCAGCCCTTCCAAAGGGCTCTAAAGATTGGTCAGATGTTATCATTTCCCCCAGCCACTTTAATAGTCCCAGTGATTCTCCAATGTTCTTCCAACACAAACAAACAAGACACTTCATCTAGGCTTTCCCAGGTCTTCCTCAGACACAAGAACTTACTTCAGAGGGGACAAATTCCCCAAAGTTGTTTGCAGTAGCTACCGTCTAAGGCAGTGGTCGCCAACCTTTCGGACCTCAGGGACCACTAAACTCACAATTTTGAATCCCGCGGACCACTAACATGAATTTTTTTTAAAAGGCCGGGGGGGGGGGGGGTTGTTTAACTTTTAAATGACTTTTGTATTATGCCTTTTCATATAACCTTGTTTTAGAAACTCTGTATTGAACTTTGGTAATCTGTTATAGCCCCCAAGGTAGTATAATTAAGGTAAAAGAAAAATGTCTCTGCTAGAAGTAGAATAAGATCTCCCCCCCACACACACTTTATAATCAAGTGCCCTGTTGAATGAATGAGGTGTGAATGAGGAAGGAGAGACAGATCAAGGACAATCAAACTTGTCAAGTGGGCTAAGAGCAGACATAACCCTCAGAGGTTAGCACCAGACCAGAGAGAAGCAGCAAAAAGGAGCAATGGACACAGACCCAGATTTGCAGGAGAGGGAAGCTGCTATAAAATAGCGAACTTGGCAAAAATTTTACCTTGCGCCTCTGCCCCCCCCCCCCCATTCCCTTTTCCTGGAGCACTGCTTATTTTAAACTTTTTAAATGAATATTGCATAAGGTAGCATTGCATATTAGAATATATGTTTGGTTTGTAATTTCATTATTTACCTTATATATTTAATGAAAATAAATGAATAATTTGATAGTCTTGATATTGTTGTTCTTTTTATTTTGCGCCCTCCACCAGACATCCTCCACAGTCCACACCAATCCTCGCAGCGCAGCACCCCACACACCCCTCCCAAACACTTATCCACACTTGACCCTGCCCCCCTTCCCTGGCCACACTCATCAGCTCTGGAGGTCTCTGGCTCCAAGGGGACTCTCCAGCCAAAAGCACTAGCTCCATGGCTATCAGAGTAGGAGGCCCCCAAATTTCTGTCGCCGGCCCTGGGTGTGAGGCGTCTGCTCTCCATCCTTGGAGCCTGGTGGTTTCCATCTCCTCTTGACATTGTCTCTAGCTTCATGATTCTGTGGCCTGCAGCTAGTGACTTGGGCCTCGCCCCCTGATATCCCGCCAAGATGGAGCCGTTCTCTGAGACAGGACTGAGATCCATAGCGATCGGAGTTGGTTTCCAAATCCGGAAGACATCCCCCAGCGAGCACCCATGCAGGACAAGAGGCAGCCAGCACAAGGAACTCTTTCAGGAGTCATTACTGCTCCACTGGAGGAAGGTCATTTTTAATCCCCAGCCTACAGTAAAACTTCTGCAGTTCAGATCCAGGAGCATTTCAGAGGCATGAGGGTTGCTGGTTTCTAGGCAGGTTTGCTGTCAGCTAAAATACAGCAGTAATAGCTATCCCGGGCCCAGTGACAGCAGAGTTGTAGCTGCTGCTAATTCCTTTCATTTAATGATTAACAGTGAATGAGTAGTTTGCAAAGAACCTTTCAGGGATCAGATGACCCCTCTCAAAAGGGACTCATTTGCATGAGGTGTGTGAATGGAGCTGTGGGTGAAATTTAGCTAAAGAAATCAGTGGATTCGGTGACACCGAAACTCGCCCCGAATTCCTGGCATTTCACCGCGGGGATCATTTCAAAAACAAGCCAACACACAAATTCGGAAAAAAATCCAAACAATCATTTTTTATGGGTGGAAAATTTCAGCGTTCAGTTGAAAACAAAAATCTGTCCCCCCCCCCCCTTCATTTTTCAAGGCATTGGACCCCAAAAATATTTGGCTGGAAAGTGAAATATGTTTGGTTTTCATCTGAAAATTTTCAGTCTCCAGGCTTTCAGTTTTCCAGAGAAAAGTTTGGAGACAAGGATATACTTCCTGGGAACATTTTCCTTTAATCTAATACCCATATTTTTGCCCAAACAAGTCTTGATGTGAAATTTGCAATCCGCCCTAACTCCCTGGATTTCAGTGGAATTATCTCCACGCTCACATTTGACCCATTGTGAGCGTGCCAGGGCATATTTAAACAGCGGTGAAAAGGGAATCATAGACATTTGAATTCAGAGGGATTGAATTCAGAGGCTAGCCTCTTCTCTTCTCCTCCCCCGGCCCCGCTCTTCTCCTCCCCCCCTCCCCGGCCCCGGCCCTGGCCCCGGCCCCGCTCTTCTACACCCACCCCCCCCGGCCCCGGCCCCGCTCTTCTCTCCCCCCCCGCCCCGGTTCGCCTCGCCTCGAATCGAATTGCCTCTTCTCCTGCCCGGCCCCGGCTCCGCCTCCGCTCTTCTCCTCTCCCGGCCCCGGCTCCGCCTCCCCTCTTCTCCCCCTCCCCTGGCTCGCCTCGCCTCGAATCGCCTCTTCTCCGGCCCGGCCCCGGCTCCGCCTCCGCTCTTCTCCCCACCCCACTTGCCTCTTCTCTTCTCCCGGCCCTGGCTCAGTCTCCGGCCCCGCTCTTCTCCCCCTCCCCGGCTCGTCTCTCTTACTGACCCCGCCCCTCTCCTCCGGCTGCGGCTCCGCGGACCACCCAAATTTTCTCGCGGACCACCAGTGGTCCGCGGACCACTGGTTGGCGACCGCTGGTCTAAGGAATATGTTGCTGCCCTTTTCCTAAAGATTATTTCAAGATGCTGAAAGTTCATGACTTAACGATCTAATTCAATTTATTTCACTTTTGAAACCTACTGTAGCTGAATCAGAGGAATGCCAAAGAAATAAAAAAAACCAAAAACACACAGCTGCTAAGGAAAACCATCATAAAACTCCCAGCAACAAAAGGATTTCCTTTCCACCACATTCTGTGGGGCTGGTGAAACCAGCAAAGTGGTGAGGAAGGATAAACCAGTCAGAGTATTAGTTTAGGATTTGGAAGACTTGCCTTCAAGTCCCTTCACTGCTACAAGTTTCCTATGAGACCTTGGCTAAACCACTAAGGTTCAGATTTTTACATGTACTGAGGCATTGTTCTACTCAGTCTTGCAATTAGAGGAAGAGGGTTTTCTGGTTCTGGTTCCCCAAACCAAAATACCTGAGGAAAAAATAGTTTTGGTCAACCTGAAACAACACTTTTTTTTTGTTTAGTGGGGGCGAGGGGGATTGTAGAAGGGTTACCCTGTTTTTGTTCTTAAATTTATTTAAAATTTTAGCTAGAACACCACTTGAAACAAAAAGCCAAATTGCTTTGTTTTGAAAATGTTGAATAGAAACTTTTTTCCAGCTGAAACTATTTGCCAAATTCAAGCAGAAATCATGAACACTTTCAATCGACCCCAAACTGCAATATTCAATGAATAAACTATTTGCTGAAAAATTTCACCCCACTCTAGTTGCAATGCCTAGCTGAATTAGGAGCTCTGTCTTATTTTCAAACATGACAATGCATTTAGGAGCCTGTCTCCCTGAAAGTCAATGGGATTTAAGCTCCTAAGTGCTGAAGTCACTTCTGAAAATGATACTTCAGTTCCTAAGTCATCTAGGCATTGCAATGCTGAACAGATATGCTTAAATATCTTTAATAATCTGTGCCTCTGATCTCCATGTGAATAATGGGGATACAAGCACTGCCCTATCTCACATGGTGTTGGAAGGACAAATACTGTGAGGTGCTCAGATACTTCAGTAATGGAGGCGATACAAGTACCTTAGACAGAAGTCTAAACATTCATATGCCAATCATGCTATACAGCTCAAATCTAGGAGTTAAGACTTTATATCAGGGGTCTCAAACATGCGGCCCGAGGGCCACATGCGGCCCGCAAAGCCCTTCCCTGCGGCCCGCCAAGCTTCCTGGCGCCCCCCCCCCCGGTCCCCCTATAGCAGTTTGCAGGACGGAGGGGCCAGAAGTGGAGGCTTCTCTGGTGCCTGGCTGGGCCGCGTGTGTTTCTAGCTCTGGACTTCCTAGATTGCTCTTGCTTTGTTTGCCAAACAGCTGTTGGTGGTGCCTAGTGCTTTCCAGGAGGGAATGGGGAGCTGCGTGCTCAGAGGAGGAGGTGGGGCAGGGGTGGGACCTCTTGGAAGGGGTGGAGTGGGGATGGAGCCGGGGCAGCAAGGGCGGGGTGTGTGTCAGTGGTGCGGCCCTCGGGCCAGTGCACTAGTCCTCATGGAAGGGGTGGAGTGGGGGCACAGCCGGGGCAGCGAGGGTGTGTGGGTGTGTGTCAGTGGTGCGGCCCTCGGGCCAGTGCACTAGTCCTCATGGAAGGGGTGGGGTGGGGGCACTGCCGGGGCAGCGAGGGTGTGTGTGTGTGTGTCAGTGGTGCGGCCCTCGAGCCAGTGCACTAGTCCTCATGCGGCCCTCGTGGTCATTTGAGTTTGAGACCCCTGCTTTATATTCACTACACAGAGACCCCTGCAAGACTATTATTCTAAACTGTAAAGAAATTCTCCTTATTTTTTATTTCTGTAACACAATGGTCTCAGTTTATGTCAGGACATACAAGCTGAGAAGAATCTTACTGCTTAATACAGAGGATTGGGAGATTTGCTGCAGCAATTTACGATGCTGTTAATTTTGTCCAGCTTCTAAGGTATATTATAGTCCAATACACTGAAAAATTCAGTATTTTCTGCAGGTCAGGTAATTCCAAATTATGTTGCAGTCTGCTTTGAAAGCTTCAAAAATCATATGAACTAGGTACCATGGTGATGGGCACCATATTAAAACCTAGTTAGATACATAGATAGTTGTATGTGTGTCTTCATTATCTTAATCAGACCTTCATTCTAACTGTGGTAAAATGAAGCCCTCACTATGTGCCTCCAAATATTGGTGCAGAAATCCTGTAAAGGCTACTACTTTATCTCTGGTTTCATTAGTATCAAACACTGTAGCACCTGCTGTATCACCTACGGGTCTCCATTCTCCACCTTCCATCACTTTGGAGAAGAGTAATTGTTCAGTGGCTAGAATAAAGACAAATGTGATGTATAAATACCCTGGAAGTTGAATTTGTGCCTGATTTAATCTCTCCCAGAGTCTAAGCAGTCACAAAGTCTCATCTTGCTATTCTCCTAACTTGTGTCAAGATCACAAAATGAATAAAGCATCTCTCGGGAAAAAGAACACTATTTGTGGCAATTTAAAAAAGGAAGCCAAGGAAACACCAGTATAAATCACATTGACATTTAACTCTAAAGACATTCCGAAAATTGATTTCACTTGGGTGGCATTGATGTAACAGAGGGGAATGATCTTATTGTCTCTTTCCTCTGGCTGCAAAGATGTCTGTTTCTATTTTGATATATGAGCTCATAGAATAGGTTTAGGAAAGAGGAAAAATGCCATCCCTAATAAACTGCATGTAGCTGTAATTCAGAAAAAGGTCCCATCACAACTAGGCAACAGGATGTAGCAATTCTGAATCTTGCCTTTATGTGGAAAAATAAGACTGTTCTTGGTTATATAGCTTATATATTAGGGTTTATGTTTGACTCTTTTTTTCTGTTTTATGTCTGATGCAGAAAGTACCAGGCTTGCGTGAACTCACTTTTCAACTGAAAAACACAACACTTAGTACTAAGAATGTCATTCAGCTTTACGTTAATGCTACACTTTCCAACTATGAGGGAAAGCATCCCTTCTGTACTTCTTTTGTATTTCTTTTATTAAATTCTCAGTCTTCCTCCGGAATAGTAGGAAAGTGTTTGGGAGGTACTTGTCTTGCTATCTCCAGTACAGGGCAGCACTGAGTACCTGGACATAGATAGTACACTTAGCACCTGCAGGTACGAACATCTATGAAACATTTCAGTGTGAACATTTTCAAGAACAAGGTAAAATTTAAGAAGCAAATTTTCTGTACATCATAAGCAAAAAAACCCACTAATTGTAAAATACGTATTTCTTGCTCTTTTCTTATTGAGGAATACTTGTAGCACCTTAGAGACTAACTAGTTTATTTCAGCATAAGCTTTCGTGAGCTATAGCTCACTTCATCAGATACACAGAATGGAACAGAAGTAAGATGTGTTTATACACACAGAAAGAAAAAGAAAAGAAAATAAATTGTACATTAGCATACCAATTCTAAGAGGGCTGTTAAATGTAGATGGTCCATTATCACTAGGAGAAAAGTACACCTTTTGAAATGGAGATCTGTTGTCAGTAGCTCAGGAAATGCAATTAATTACTATAATGAGAGAACCAATCTGAACTTCTGTTAAGCCCCTGGTTAATAGTGTCCAATTTGAAAATTAATTCCAGTTCCTCAGTTTCTCATTGGAGTCTGTTTTGAAAGTTTTTCTGTTTCAAAACTGAAACCATCAAATCTTTAATGGAATGGCCAGGAAGATTGAAGTGTTCTCCTACTGGTTTTTGAATGTTATGATTCTTGATGTCAGATTTGTGTCCATTTATTCTTTTGCGTACAGACTGGCCGGTTTGGCCAATGTACATAGCAGAGGGGCATTGCTGGCACATAATGGCATATATCACATTGGTCGATGTGCAGGTGAATGAGCCTCTGATGGTATGGCTGATGTGATTAGGTCCTATGATGGTGTCAGTTGAATGGATATGAGGACAGAGTTGGCATCGGGCTTTGTTACAAGGATAGGTACCTGTGTTAGTGTTTTTGTTGTGTGCTGTGCGGTTGCTGGTGAGTATTTGTTTCAGGTTGGGGGGCTGTATGTAAGCGAGGACTGGTCTGTCTCCCAAGATCTGTGAGAGTGTGGGATCATCTTTCAGGATGGGTTGTAGGTCTTTGATGATGCGTTGGAGTGGCTTAAGTTGGGGGCTGAAGGTCAGGGCTGGCGATAGAAATTTGGGGGCCCCCTACTCTGATAGTTTGGGGGCCCCCCCAGCCCAGCCGGGCCCCCACCCAGCCCAGCCGGCGCTCCCCCCCCCCCCCCCCCGGCTGCCAGCTGGCGGCAGCAGGAGCGAGAGCCCGGGAGCGGCGTGAGCCGCCCTTGCTGTTCGCCCCCTCCCCTTCTCCCCCGGACTGCGCCGCTGCCGCCGGCCGGGCTCGTCCGGGGGAGAGCCGCGCCGCGCCGCCTCTTCCCCGCTCTCCAGGTCCGGCGACAAGGTGGGACGACAACGGGTACAGCTGTGTACCGGGCCCCCCCTAAAGTCGGGGGGCCCGGTACAGCTGTACCTGTAGTATCCCCCTGTCGCCGGCCCTGCTGAAGGTGACGGCTAATGGTGTTCTGTTGTTGTCTTTGTTGGGTCTGTCCTGTAGTGGGTGGCTTCTGGGTACTCTTCTTGCTCTGTCAATCTGTTTTTTTACTTCCCCAGGTGAATGGACACAAATCTGACATCAGGAATCATAACATTCGAAAACCAGTAGGAGAACACTTCAATCTTTCTGGCCATTCCATTAAAGATGTGATGGTTTCAGTTTTGAAACAGAAAAACTTCCAAAACAGACTCCAATGAGAAACTGAGGAACTGGAATTAATTTTCAAATTGGACACTATTAACCAGGGGCTTAACAGAAGTTCAGATTGGTTCTCTCATTACAGTAATTAATTGCATTTCCTGAGCTACTGATAACAGATCTCCATTTCAAAAGGTGTACTTTTCTCCTAGTGATAATGGACCATCTACATTTAACAGCCCTCTTAGAATTGGCATGCTAATGTACAATTTTTTTTCTTTTCTTTTTCTTTCTGTGTGTATAAATGCATCTTACTTCTGTTCCATTCTGTGCATCCGACGAAGTGAGCTATAGCTCATGAAAGCTTATGCTGAAATAAACTAGTTAGTCTCTAAGGTGCTACAAGTATTCCTCGCTTTCTTTATGGATACAGACTAACACGGCTGCTATTCTTGATCTTTTCTTATTGAAACACTTTTGGCCTGTGGACCTAACTACCTAAATAGTCAGCTAGGAAGATATTTCAGTCGTAGGACCACTGCCAGCATCTATTTTACTCATTCCTTTGTGTAGTGCAGGGGTCTCAAACTCAAATGACCACGAGGGCCGCATGAGGACTAGTGCACTGGCTCGAGGGCCGCACCACTGACACACACACACACCCCCTCGCTGCCCCGGCTGTGCCCCCCCACTCCACCCCTTCCATGAGGACTAGTGCACTGGCCCGAGGGCCGCACCACTGACACACACACACACACCCTCGCTGCCCCGGCTGTGCCCCCACTCCACCCCTTCCATGAGGACTAGTGCACTGGCTCGAGGGCCGCACCACTGACACACACCCCGCCCTTGCTGCCCCGGCTCCACCCCCACTCCACCCCTTCCAAGAGGTCCCACCCCTGCCCCACCTCCTCCTCTGAGCACTCAGCTCCCCATTCCCTCCTGGAAAGCACTAGGCACCACCAACAGCTGTTTGGCAAACAAAGCAAGAGCAATCTAGGAAGTCCAGAGGTAGAAACACACGCGGCCCAGCCAGGCAGCAGAGAAGCCTCCACTTCTGGCCCCTCCGTCCTGCAAACTGCTATGGGGGGACCGGGGGGGGGGGGGGGGCGCCAGGAAGCTTGGCGGGCCGCAGGGAAGGGCTTTGCGGGCCGCTTGTGGCCCCCGGGCCGCATGTTTGAGACCCCTGGTGTAGTGTGTAGGATACCTTGAGGATGACATGCTCTCTGAACTTCCAAGCTGATGAGTTGAGTTTAATTAGCAACAGGCCTCAACCCAAACCTCAATTCTGAACCCACCTAGATTTTAGGTTGATAAAATCAAGATTTAAATTTTGTAGCTTGGATCCCTCCCAAACCCCGTGACAATGTGGGACTTTTCAACTGGCATTAGTGTGGATAGAATAGGTTAATTAGAAATGTCTCTTTGCAAACAATGTAGTGAGGTGTGGTAGCAAGAGGTATCATGAAGAAATGGAGCTGCAGTATTGAAGATGTGGCTCATGGACATGATCCAAACCCAGGTACCTGAACTAGGGAGACCTTGAATGTAGGGTGGTCAGATAGCAAGGGTGAAAAATCAGGACAGCAGGTGAGGGGGTAATTGGCACCTATATAAGACAAAGCCCCAAATATTGGGACTGTCTCTATAAAATTGGGATATCTGGCCACCCTACCTAAATGTCTCGTGTAAATAGACTGAGCATGGCCAAAATAATCCCAGCGATTGGGCAGTTTGCAAACATTTCAAAAATTGCCTTTCTCCCTCTTCTGCTCCTCTCCTTCCATTCCCCATCGGGCTGGGAGAGCTCCTGCCTCAACCTCAGACAGTACAGCAGCTTTCCAAGATAAAAGCTACAAGACAAGTGGGCAGAGTTTTGCATGACAGCAGAGCTCATTGATAATCTTGTTAGATCAACACCATTGGGCTAAATAAGGCCTGTCTGCCCCAGGCAGGCAATGCTGCAACAGTGGTCAGTGCTATGTAATGGATGCCAGAACATGGAGACACAAAGACTAGATACATGGACAATGCACAGTAATAGAGCCCATAATGGACATGGAGCATGTCCCCTGAAATGCCTTTATACAATTAAAATTTAAGAACAAGTGACTCCCAAGAACCTGCCCATTTCTTATCTCTCACTGTTTCTCAGTTTTCCCTAGTTGTGTTTTGTGCCTACATAATTACTGTTTCCTAATGGCCTGCCTGAAATCTTAACACAATCGCTCACTGGGGTACTTAACACTCATTGATATCTCATCAGGCTCAGTGGCATTCTGCTGTCATTGGGATATTACCCATTTGTTAAGGTTTAGCCCTGATTAGGTCAGCAAGCCGAAGCATTTCATGTCAGTCACATTAAATCAGTGAGACAGGTCTCTTGCTGACAAGTATTCCTCATTTTCTTTACGGATACAGACTGACAGGGCTGCTAATCTTAAACCTGGCTGACAACAGTCATTTTCAGTCATGATTCCCTCCTCGCCTCTTTACCCTCGCCCCCTCGGTGTAGTTTTTAAAATAATCACATAGGACTCACTTTTCCAATGGCGGAGTCTGAACTGAGCACCCCGACATATGTGCATGTTGAAATGGGCAAGTGCATGCACATTGCCCTGTCTGCAGGGCAAAGGTTTTGTGCATACAAATGAGTGTTTTATGAATGGTAAAAAGCTGTCACTTTGCCTGTGCCCATATTGCACTGAGGTGACTTGGAGTTCTGTCTTAAGCACTGTTATCCAAGGGGCGATGTATCTGGCTTTTGCTTTGGTTTGAGAGCTACTTAGACATTGAGCAAGCAAACTCATGGGCTCCTGCTGCAGAATGTGAGATAAAATAACAAGGATTCATTTCACCCTGAGAAGAGCAAAAAATCTGAGAAAGGATGCCCCATCCTCAGACTTCCTTTGGAAGGGTTGCTTGGGAAGTTTCCTTCACTTTCTTTCCACCCTGCACCTACTCCATGAGCAGGTTTTAAAGATAAGAAGAGAAAGAGAGAAAAGATTCCAATGAATAGGTACAGTCAACATAGGGTGCCCAGACAGCAAGTGTGAAATATCGGGACGGGGGTGGGGGGCAATAGGAGCCTATATAAGAAAAAGACCCAAAAATCGGGAGTGTTCCTATTAAATCGGGACATCTGGTCACCCTAAGTCAACAACCTGTGGGTAGGCAGTGTGGCTAGAGCACTAGACTGGGACCCAGGAGGCCCAGATTCGATTCCCAGCTCTGACTGGTTTTGTAGCTGACCTTGGGTAAGTCACAGCACCTCTCTGTGCCCCTATTGTTCTGGGTAGTTTGTCCCTGCCATACTGCAGAAGATGCTGGGCTGCATCCAGCCACACCCACCTGCTCTGCTGCCGCCTGTTTCAAGTTTGTCCACAAAGAATGCATGTGTTGTGATACTGAACACTTCAGGCAACTTCATCTGTTGTATATGGCTGAACCTTCTAGGCCAGTCCCAGCAGGAACATTGTACCCCCTAATACTAACGAATGTGAATGGGGGATGGCGCCTCCACGGGGGCAAGAAAAGGAGCTCTCTTCCTCACACTACTATGGGAGATGTTAGAGAGAGTGCCTTATATTGCTCTGGAGAGACAGTTGTGGCCTACTCCCACATTTGGTGGGAGATTCAGAAGCCTAATGGCTTCCCTGAGAGACAATTGTCAAGGAATTCTAATAATTAACAACACTAGAGCTAAATAATTAACAACACTCACACCTTACTGTCTCTTGACATTCCAGATCTGGCTGGCATGTGACTCCACACTTCACAGTAACCCATTATTTCCATAAAAGGCCCTGTCAGCAGCAATCTGTTGTAAAACTGGGGAGGCTGTACTTATTTATCTGGTCTTCCTCCCAATGTAGCTGCCCCTCCCGTGCATAAACTCTATTCTTGAAGCAATTCCCTACATTTAGACTAAACATTTTTTCCCTGTAGCTGAGGATAACCAGGCCCTACTGTATGCTAGAGTTCATTCTGTGGACAAGTTTAACCAAAGGAGAGGTTAAAGACAAAACTAAAAACAACCATTCTCTTGTTCAAACCGGAAAGGACTATCGTTGACTTGGGACCAACCTGTCATATGTAGTGTGTGAGGTTTTGCATGGCCCAGGATTTACCATGGGATTTTGTGGGTTGCTTCAGGGTTTTGCTGACATTTGTATATTGTGAAGATTAATAACCAAGATTTCACGACCCTGGGGATTTCCAGCTAAAAGGAAAACCAGGCAGTTTCAGTAGATTCCAAGGATGTCCTGAGACTGTTGACGGAAAGATTGTATTGTATGTAGCCCTCTTTGGCATGACAGACAAAAGGGTCTCAATGATGGTTGAGAAAGTAACATTTAATTGTAGTATAGCCTTGCGCTCTAGCCTCTAATTAGGGCTTATAATTAGTCCTATACCAGTCCAGTACCACATGAGCAATCTGCGTGGAAGATTTTTATGAGGGCATACTTAAAAATAGGATTTATGCGCTACACCAATCCAAACAGCAAAGTACTGGATATGACCAAGCAACTCCCTGAGGACTACAAGCAGGGTTTTTATTGCCAGGTTCAAGAGGAAATAGTAGCTCGTTAAATGGAATGTTGTGTCTTCAAGAGGTCAATTATCCCCCACTCACCTTTAGAAACAAGGACATTTCCCTATCAAGACACCATGACCAAGTACAACACGGTTCCTCTCTAGAACTTTGATCCACCAAAGCATTTAGCCATGTTCTTATTCCATGGGGGGACAATAGTATGACTCATGTGCTTAATGTTGAGTATGTGCTTGGGGGATTGGGGTCTAGGTTCCATATGCGATTGATGTGAATGGAAGCTGTATACATGACTCTACAATGGGAAAGAGAACTGAGAATCATAGATGGCAGAATACATAACGTAGACCTCTTGGCAACCTCCCGACATGCTAAGCCTTAGAAAAATGTAACAACTTGAAATGCGGGGAGGAAGGGAGGGCAGAGGTTCCGTGCTAATTTTTATACAAATCTTCAGAAACTATTTCTGTAGTTGTACTTTGCTGACACATAATATTTTGTTTCCTAAAACTAGCTCCCTGTGGTTAATGCCACCCCACGTGGGATCTTTTCTCTCTTCAGCAAGTGTAGCTACTAGGAAATCTCTGGGGAATTAGATGTAGAGATTTAGAAGGAAACAGTAAATCTCATTTCCTCCTTGATCATTTCCAGTGCTAAAATGTGTTTGTTTAGGGACTTCTTTTCTACTCATTTGTCACTTTGGCCAAAGATTTCCTCAATACCTTTCAAAAGAGCTTAAATCTATAACTAAATTATAATAGTGCGCTCTCTCGCTCTGTGTTCGTGTCCTTGTGTGTGCAAACTTGGATGTGTGGTTAGATATGCTTTTGTGTGTCTCGCTGTATGTGCACATGTGAACATGCCGTTTGTGTGGACACCTGAGGTTTATATGTGTGTGCATGGACATGTATGTGTACATGTGGGTCTGCATGTGTATTTATGAATGTGTAAGTGTGCACATGCCCGTTCTGTGTGCATGTAACAGTTCTGTGTGGGCACATGTGTGTTTGTGTGGTTGCACACATACGCCAGTGGTTGCAGAACACAAAGAGGAGCCGGATGAGCGAGAGCGGGTGTTGACCCTCTACTGTTGCCAGTTGCTGCTGCTGCTCTTCCGTTTTTAGCAGTTGTTTTTCTTCATAGTCTAATGTTGTTAAACTTGCTTATGTGAAACAGTTAACAGGGAATCCACTGCACATTCTTAATTGGAGTGATAGCCCCCCAGATAGATAAACATGCGCCTATAAAACTATGACAGGATGGACATTCTTTCCCAGTAAAAAGGCTGGGAAATTGGTGACCATGAAACCACACATAGATCAAGCTGTGCTATTAAACTGGCAAAATTTTCTTCCAAAAATGTCTCTCTCTCTCTCTCTTTCCATTCTAAAACACACACATTTGGAAGGGGTGAAGGCAGGAGTGGATTTACCATGAAACAAACCGTCTGGTGACACGGAGCCCTCAACGACGGGGGACCCCCAAAATGCAGGACAAATATCTGACAACCTGCCCCTGAGTTCCGGCCAGCAGCGCAGGGCTCAGACAGGCAAGCTGACTGCATGCCATGGACAGTGACCATGTGCCACTCCTGGAAGTGGCTGGCTGCTGGCAGGTCTCTGTGGTCGGGGAGTGGGGGGGTGGGGGGGGGAAGGTGGCTCTGCAAGCTGCCCCCATCCCGGACAGCATGTGGAGACCCGCTACCCCCTTCCTTCCAAGGGGCGCACAGAGACATGCCAGCAGCAGGGCTAAGGTGACTCCTGCCCGCTCTGCTTCCCTCTCTCTGCACAGCTTTGCTCCCGGAAGCTTCGCACAAGTATTTCTTTATGAAAAACACTGACCTACTGAATCTGTCCCTTGACAGGGACAATGCAAGTGTGCTAAGCCATGCTGAACAAATAGAGGTAATCTTGGAAAAATGAATTTTTAAAAATCTCCCTTTAATCTTCCTGCCACTAGCAAGGTTAAAAATGTGTTGTAGGGCACGGCCACAGCGTGATCTCCCCCAACCGCCAATGAAATTATTAAAAATCTGTTCATGTTCTACCATGTTGCAGCTAACATGGTAAGGAGGAGCTGGGCCTGTGGTCTGGAATAAACTCTGCAAGGCCTCTGCCAGAGTTTAGTTCCTAGGCTTTTCTTACCAGGGTTTAGCAGGAGCTGAAAGGGGATATAGGGGCCTTGCATTGCTCATCAATCAATGACCTCTCTGACTGATTAAAAGTGAGGCACTGGTAGGTTCCTAAAGGAGCCCCCTCTCTTCTGTTTTGGCTGGGGGAGGGTTGACATGACATAAGGCCACAAAGCGGAAGTGGTGTATAAAGTGAGGAAAAAGCCAGATGACTCCTTAAGCCTCTGAAAGGGTGCTGGGGGGGGCGGGGGAGGGGGGGGGGAGAACAAATAATCACCCAGCATTTCCAAGCCTCAGGACTGTCCTCTGAGGTTTTAACTTTTGAGGGAAAAAAGACACCTCACTATTCAGGTCTGATGAAAAGGAGATGGGAGATTGATAAGGATTCAGGAACTCAGAGGAAAACAGATGACTTGAGAACTGTTTTGCCAAGACCTTTTCAAAACCTTTCCCCATAGGACAGAGCAGCAAAGGCCTAAGCAAAAAGCTAAGCAAAGCTGAGACTCCCAAACGGTGAAAGGGATACAACGGTTTCCTGCCGTACAATCAAACTTTCAGGGCTGCCTTTCTGAACAAATTCAGTCACCGTGCCTCTCATCACATGAACTATCCTTGTCACATGACTTACAGCCCCAGGTTCCCCTCTCACGTCCATCAAGTGCAATTCCCTTGAAACAGATGGAGTATAACAGCATAAGAGTAATGTCAGTGGATGGCAATACGGCTCATAAACTTCATTTGTCAGATAATAATAAGGCTGATCTATACCCTCATGAGTGTTTAATTCTGCAGTTACTATTATCAGCATATGGTTTATTTATTGGTTTATATAATTGGTTTCTTAGAGACTATCTCCTCTGGCTAAGTGGAACTGTGATTCCCCGCCCCATGCTCTGAAAGCGGCATAAGCTGGAACTGTTAACAAAGTGAGAGTGCTGGGGACCACTGGGGAATCCTGGCTGCCAATTGTCTGCTAAGAAGTTCATGATTTATAATCTGTAACAGTAGCAATGCATGATTCTCTCCCCCCTCCCCCCTTTGAGTAAAGGATCCAAAGCTAACAATGCTCTGTCCTTATGAGCAGAAACATTTGCTGCAGGGTGGGCCAAAAGCTACTGACTCCCGGCCCTGTTTTCTGAAGTGCTTTTCCCTATTCCTGTGTATGAAATACATCGGTATCCAATTACATCTGTCAAGCTGTATCAGTGAGCATTATGTGCCTATACCTGTGTGTCCATAAGAATTGTGGTGATGAGCACATAGATATTAAAACTAAGATCCTTATTCCGAAAAATAATGGCCAGATGTCTTTAAGCTGTGTTACTAAAGGTGATGGAAAGAGAGAGTGATCTTCTTACAGGCAGAAGATAGTACTGTAGCTTCTAACAGTCTACAGGTGACAGAGACACCAGGCTGCAGAACTGACGAAGTAATTATACATAAAGGAAGGCTGGTTTGGCGGAACCAACAACCCAGATAAAAAAACAAACAACAAAAAGATCAGCAATTAAGTCACCAGTTGGAGGACAGAGGAATAAGGATGATGCATTGAGTCTGTGTCATTTTCTCCAGAAGAGGAGACTGGCATTCAAATCTCTGTTGGATCACCAAGATAGTGAATGCAGTCTCAGTCCAGTACAAAATCACCAAATGGGCCTAGCATATAATGCTCCCTCTTCAAGAGAGGCCCAGATCTGGATTAGTAGGGTGTGCAGCAGGTCTGGACAGGGCTCCATTGGAAAAGCAGTGAGGAGGACCAGGCGTGGGATAGCATGGTCAAGCCAAGAATGAGGGTCATTATGATAGTTGTGTTTTGGGGGCTAGGATTAGTTTAGCAGATGGTGCTGCAGATCACAACTTAGATGCATTTATGGAGCTATGTGGAAATCTTGCACAGAACATGCACTGGCTAAACTGTACCCAGGAAGGGCTATTATTTAATGAGTCCGAAAATAAAATATCAAAATCCTGAAGTATTATTGTGCTGACCCAGCCCTGGTGGAGTTCCAAAACTGTTCTTTGTGCTAATCTCACTGTGTTCAGGTCCTGGAAGCTTGGCTCCTTGGGTGGAAGTGAACATTCAGTGTGTTTTCTGAGTCCCTGGGGAGGGAATGCATTCTGCAATGCCAGCCCAATTCATTTAGAAGTTCAGGGCCCTCATTGTGTCAGGTCAGAGGCACACTAGGGACCTGGGTTTGGAAAGATGTCAGGATTTCCATGAAGGTAGGGCTGCATGCAACTTCCAGAGTAAGAAGGAATGTGTGTGTGGGGGGGGGGGGAGCGGAGGTGCAAGCTTCAGCTAACTCTTCAGCAGAGTATCCTTTATTGGGCTAATTCCCAGAGAGGCACTGATGTCTGATTCTTAGTAAGTGGCTGTATTGGTGTTAGTCTGCAAGTGGGTAGATAGGAGAAAAAGAGTAGGAGAGGAAGCAAGAACAGGCCAGTGAGATTATCAGTTGATGACACATTCGATAGTTTTGTTAATGACTTGGATAATGGCATGGTGAGAATGTTTATAAAAGTGGCAGATGACATTACACTGGAAGGAGATGGTAGCATCTTGGAGAACAGGATTAGACCAAAAGGACCTTGACAAATTGGAGAATGTTTCTGAAATCAGCGAAGCTGAAATTCAGTAAAGATAAGTGCAGAGTACTACTCTTCAGAAGGAAAAATCGAATGCACAAATACAAAGTAGGGAATAACTGAGTAGGAAGTAGAAATGCTGAAAAGTATCTGGGGGCTATAGTGGATCACAAATTGAATATGAATCAACAGTGTGATGCAAAAAAGGCTAATATCATTCTGGGATGTATTACTAGGAATGTTGTAGGTAAGACATGGGAGACAATTGTCCTCCTCTACTGGGGACTGGGGAGGCCTCAACTGGAGTACTGTGTCCAATTCCGGGAGCCAAACTTTAAGGAAGATGTGGACACATTAGAAAGAGTCCAGAGGAGAGCAACAAACTATGATGAAAGATTTAGAAAACCTGAACTATGTGGAAAGGTTAAAAAATTGGGTATATTTAACCTTGAGAAGAGTCTTCAAATATATTATAAAGAGGACTATGATCAATGGTTCTCCATGTCAAGTCCACTGAAGGTAGGACAAGAAGTATTGGGCTTAATCTGCAGCAAGGGAGATTTAGGTTAGATCAGGGGTCGGCAACCTTTCAGAAGTGATGTGCCGAGTCTTCATTTATTCACTCGAAGTTAAGGTTTCGCGTGCCAGTAATACATTTTAACGATTTTAGAAGGTCTCTTCCAATAAGTCTATAATATAGAACTAAACTATTGTTAGTTTATAGTAAAGTAAATAAAATGTTTAAGAAGCTTCATTTTAAATTAAAATGCAGAGCCCCCTCAAATCGGTGGCCAGGACCCGGGCAGTGCGAGTGCCACTGAAAATCAGCTTGTGTGCCGCCTTTGGCACGCGTGCCATACATTGCCCACCCCTGGGTTAGATATTAGGGGAAACTTCCTAGCCATAAGGATAGTTAAATATTGGAATAGGCTTCAAAGGGAGGTTGTGGAATCTCCATCATTAGAGGTTTGTGTAAAAAACAACAACAACAAAAAAAACCAGTCAGGGATGGTTTAGGTTTATTTGGTCCTGCCTCAGTGCAGGGGAGTGGATTACGTGACCTCTCCAGGTACCTTCCAGCCCTACATTTCTATGTTTATATCATTAACATTGACAGCACTGGATTTCTGATGGCTTCCTTTTCCTTCCAGTGACATTTCTTTAGGTTAACTATTCAGTGACTACTAGATAGTATTGCGGAGAGATCAGCGGAGAAGGCCCTCTGATTCCAAACACAGGTCAACACTTTTTACTGCTTCTTTTCCTTGAAGTACATTCTATTATCTCTAACACCAGCTATGACGAGCAGGGCTGGTGGAACCACTAGGAGAACTAGGCGGCCGCGTAAGGTGCCAAGATTTGGGGGCACCAAAAAGCGGTGCCCCCAATTTTTTTTTGCACTATTGCCGGAATATGAATGAATAAAGAAAAGAAACTTCGTTGGACGTGCATTTTACCTTGTCGTTTTCTCATACATTACAGCTATAGCCTACGCCAGCTCTGCGGTACAGGGACAAGCGTACTGCTTCACTACGGTACAAAGTGGCAATGACACCATTTTTCTCGTCACGCGCTGCCATCACCTGTTCTGACAGGCTTTTTATAATGCTAAGTTTACTAGTTTTCGGAGGTTGTCGACTAAGGCTATCTATTTTTGTTGAGTTGTTTCAGATCTAAGACTCTGGCAATTGCTGCTGCATCATTTCGCTAATACTTTGTGTCAATTGTGTGTGTATGTCAAGCATTTGAGTGCATATGTTTATGTGCGAATATGCATGTGTAGGTTGTTGGAATCTGTCATATTGATATTGTCAGCAGTTGTTGTATGATGGAGTATCTGCCATTCTAATTTTATAAATTTTATTAATAACAGTAATTGGATGTTCTAAAGGTAGAATAAAATGTAGTAGGTTTTAATATGAAGGAAGGACATATACGTGACTAAAAAGGGTGTATTTTTGAAAGTATTTTGAAAGTTTTAATAAGCAATGCTCCAGGGGGCGGCGGAGGCACAAGTTGGAAGTTTCTCCTAGGGCACAAAATATCCTTGCCCCGGCCCTGATGAAGAGGTGGGGAGAGGGACTGAAATCAAGTCTGAACGACACAGGGTGCTTTCATTTTCTTTAATTGTCAAGTATCTAACACCCCCGGATTATCGTTATGCTCAGTTTGCATTTTTATCCACACTCCTGGAGATCTTCACCTGCCCTCAGACCTTTTAGCAATCACCACTTCAAATTCCTACAGACATCACCTCAAATCTGTCCCTTCACCTTCCAAACTTTTGACTGCATCTGAGCAACACTGTAAACTCTCTGGGCCAGATACCACATCAAAGGGCTGTTTCAGCTGACCTGGCACCCTGCCTCTGGCAGCAGCTGTTAACTGATGCTACAGACAGGCGAACCTTCCCATCCCCAGTAACATGCAAAGCCTTTTATTGACATGCATCTCTCAGAGATCAGCAACTCACATAAAAGAGATACCAGATGGAGCATGCAGCAGTTAAATGGGGCCTTGGGTCCTGTAAGATTTTGATAAGTGGCGAGGGGATTTTTGATGCATCTGGCTGGGTTCCAGTCTTGGGTTCTTAACCAGAATCCAACGGGTTCTGATTCTTATCTCCTTGGTGCAGAGAACATCATTGTGTAACTTCTAGCTACCACAACAGCTCGTATAAATGAGGAGTTGTGCATCATGGACTCCCGTCCTGACCTAAGGCACTTGCACAGATTTTTACCATGGTTAGAAGAAGAGGGTTTTTTAAAAAAAAATTAAATCCACTTGCATTACGTCCTGCTATTATAGTCCTGGGCCCCTTCCACCTCAGTCTTGACCTGCAACACTGCTGACTCTTCCAGTCCTGAGCCCCCAGACACTTCTGTAAAATAGCGTATTTTTCACCTCTAAAACCCCTTTGTGTCCTGAGACCCTCCAGAGACTTGTAGCCATGGTCAATATTGTGGTGTGGACAAATGTGGGAAGATAATAGAACTCATTAGGCTGTAAGGCAGGATTTGAACCCACTTCCTGCCCTAACCTATGACATCACCCTAGTCATCCAAGTTTGTCAGGGGTCTAGCTGACTTTCATCTTCCTTTTTGCTCACTCCAAAAAAACAGCTCTTGCCACACGTTCAGGGAAAGCATAGGGCACCCAAGGGAACCCTGTTCCAAGAAGTCAGCTTGTGAGACTATAAAGATTTTACCTGTTCCTCTACTGCATAAATTTATTACACTCATGACTTTCTACTTCACTCCTAATTTCTGCACCTGCTACATGGCTATTTCTATGTTTCAGCTGTTAGAAGATCAGATAATATCTGCGTTGAAATCATCGTCTCATGTCACACCAGCGGGAAGCTGGGGATTAACTGAAAACATGTCTTGTAAAGGGGATAATCAGTTATTAGTTGCAAAACTGATCTGATGTCTCTCCAGTACGGCAGCACAAGTCACTGCAGGCAAAGCCCAGAATTGCTGATGAGGCCTTTCCTCTGTTGCTACTGAAATGGTTCTCAGCACTGTTACCATACTTTGACTTTTCTGAGAATCCATCTGAGAATCTTCTAATAACCATGAAGAAATGGGGTGGTCTGGGTGTGGAGGCTAGTTAATGGGCCACCGATAAGAGGGTGGGTATTTGGCTATCAACCTGTACCTGTGGAAACCTATGGTCCTTTCTCTCCCCCTCACCACCCATGGTGTATTCGCTGCCTGAGTTATAAGGACTGCAAGGTTACCAGAGCTTGGCAGAGGTGGTAACAGAAGCAGAGCTAGTTCTCTGTGGGCCTCCAGATACCACCTCTGCGGGCTACCTACTGGACCAAGTATGAATCTCACAGAAACTGCAGACTTCCCCATAGATTCCCACAGTTAGAACTTCACTTGAGTCCTGACTAACCGCATCACTTCCTTTTCCAGTCCATGGCTCCCCCGTACAAGCTCTGTCAACTTACCTCAGTCCTTCCCTGTACATGGACAGTCCCATCCTGCACACTCGACTGCTTCATCAACACACCTCAGTATTACTTTGCAGAATCCTGTCTCGCAGCCTGTAACGGGGTCACCACTCACCCCTGCGGCGCCTCCCGCTGGTCGTCTGGGGAATCAGCTCGTATAGCGTCCAGAGCACCCTCCGCAGGTTGATGCCCCGCTCCTTTGCTGGCTCCGTGTCCCTCCTGGACCCCGGTGCCCTCCAGCTGTGGGTGCTGCACCCCTGCAGTACCCCCTTTGGTGTGAGGGTCTCCCCTCCCTGGGGGAACCCTCTACCCCCTATCCCCACCTCGCCTCAGAGTGTGCCACTGTCAGTCACCACTTGCCCCTGCTCACTGGGGCGGACTGCAGTATCATGGCTTCTCATCACAGGTGAGGAGGGTTGGCCTGCTGTCGCTATCTCCAGCCCTGGGCTGCCCCCTGCAGCCCTGGTACTCCCGGGTCGGGCCTGTGTCAGGCCCGGAGGCCTGGGGCTCTTGGCTAGAGCCTCCCCAGCTCCCTCTGCCCTGCCCCAGCTCTGCCCTAACCCAGGTACCTGGCTTCAGCTCCTGCAGTCAGGTCTGTCTCCCTCTGACTACAGAGTAGACTGCTTTTCTAGGCCCCTGCCTCCCAGCCTTTATACAGGCCTGTGTTTGGGGCGTGGCCGCCCAGCTGGGCCTAATGCCCAATCAGGCATGAAAAGCCTGCTGGCTCCCAGCTTCAAACCCCCTTCCTGGGCTTTTCAAACCCCTTAAGGGGCTTTCCCAAGCCCCTTCTGGTAGGGGGTGGGTGGTCACCCCGCCACACAGCCCCATACAGCTTTGTTAATATACCTGTTTTGACCTGTCCCAACCTCAGTTATTTCAGTCCTGTGAGACACACAGTTCTTTCAGTGTATCTCATGGAGGCCTGCGGTATCCCCAGATATTCCATTTTGGGTTCCTATCCAGCTTTGACAATACGCTTTGACAATTGCGATAAAGTTCCTCTACCTTGGTGGGTCCTGTGCTTACTGGCGGATTTGCTCGCCTCAGAGATTCACAGTAGTCCTCAGTTTGACCACTTTCGTGGCTCACATCTGTCATTCACTCTGATAACCTCATCGCTGGCCAGTATGGGGAAAAAGAGTAAGAATATCCCCACAGTCTCTGCTGATCCACAATGTGGGTCGGGGAACTGCCCAGAGACCTTTCCTTCTGGTGGAACCCACAGTCTAGATCAAATACCTCCTGTGTTGGATCAAGAGTTGGAAGGTTTGGGGGAACCTGGGCCCACCCTCTACGCTGGGTTCCAGCCCAGGGCCCTGTGGAGTGCAGCTGTCTCAAGTGCCTTCTGGAATAGCTGCGCAATAGCTACAATTCCTTGGGCTACTTCCCCATGGCCTCCTCCCAACACCTTTTTGTCCTCAAGAACCTTCCTCCTGATGTCTGTTAATGCTTGTACTCCTCTGGCAGCACATCCTCTCACTCCCAGCTCCTTACGCGCACCTCACCAACTGGAGTGAGAGCCTTTTTAAGCCAGGTGTCCTGATTAGCCTTAATTAATTCTAGCAGCTTCCCAATTGGCTACAGGTGTCCCAATTAGCTTGCCTACCTTAATTAGTTCTAGAAAGTTCCTGAGTGTTCTGGAATAGTTCCTGTTATCTTACCCAGGGAAAGGAACCTGCTTAACCTGGAACTAATGTATCTACCTTCGACCACTCTCTTGTAGCCATCTGGCCTGACCCTGTCACATGATATACTTCATTTTTGACCTGCAGCACTGTAGCGGTGCAACGACTCACCCCTGTGGCGCCGCCTGCTGGTTGTCCAGGGAATTAGCTCACCAGCTCCGGAGCGCCCTCTGCAGGCCGGTGCCGCGCTGTCTGCTGGCTCCCGTGTCCCTCCCGTGCCCTGGTGCCCCTTTACTGGGGTGCTGACCCCTGGCAATATTCACTCACTCTCTGTGAGTCTCCCCTCCCCAGGGAACCCCCACCCTACTATCCCCACCTCAGTCTAGGCTACTGCCAATCATCATCAAGCCCACGCTCCGTAGAGAAGACTGCAGTGTAAAAGCCAGTCATCATAGGCAAGGGGGGTTTGGACCTGCTGCCTTTCCCTGCAGCCCACTACCTTTAGTGTCAGGCCACAGCCTGGGGGTCACCAGGCCTGAGTGCCCCAGCTCAGCCTGCCCCTTCCCCAGCACTGCTCTAGCCTCAGTACCCTTTGCCTCAGGCAGCCAGGCCCTTCCTTCTCAGAAGCTAGAGAGAGAGTCTGCCTAGCTCCTGTTTCTCAGGCCTCATTGGGCTGGCCCCAGCTGTGGCCGCCTTCCCAATCAGCCTTGCCTTTTCCCACAGCCCCAGCCCTCTCCCAGGGCCGGCTTTAACCCTTTCAGGGCTGGAGTGGGTGACCACCCTGCTGCAAGCACCCCTTGGCCTTTCCAGTTCAGTGACTAGCTTTGGCTGCATCTGCAAATTTTGCAGAATTGTGCAATGAGCTGCAAAAAAGTGAAATCCACGAGAATCCACCAGCCTTGTTTCACTTCCAATCTAAGCAGCACTTCGTACTCATGTCTCCCACGATTAAAAAAAAAAAGTGCCAAAAGTTACTACACCACCCTCTCTGCAGTGATCAGCACTACGACCACCCTTTAGTCTCCTGATTTTAATATATCATGGAACTAATGTACCAGTCTTCTTGTAATGGGCACCATAGGCTTCCTCTCTACCTGAGGGGTGCTCAATTCCACTCTGCCTGGGGATGCCTAGGGCCCTACAAAATTCATAGCCATGAAAAACACATCATGGACCATGAAATCTGTCCTCCCTCCTTTTCTCCCCCTCCCCGCCCCCTCTGTGAGATCTTGTCTTTTATACGATACAGATTTCATGGAGGAGACCAGCGTTTCTCAAACTGGGAGTCCTGATCCAAAAGGGATTTGCTTGGGGGGGTCACAAGATTGCTTTAAGGGGGTTGTGATATTGCCATCCTTACTTTTGCACTGCCTTCAGAGTTGGGTGGCCAGAGTGTGGTGGCAATTGGCCAGGTGTCCAGCTCTGAAGGCAGCGCCCCATCAGTAGCATCGCAGAAGTAAAGGTGACAATACCATACCATGCCATCCTTACTTCTGCGCTGCTGCTGGCAGTGGCTCTGCCTTCAGAGCAGGGCTCCCGGCCAACAGTCAGCTTCCTAGCTCTGAAGGCAGCATTACTGCCAGCAGCAGCGCAGCAGTAAGGGCACCAGTACTGCGACACCCCCTACAATAATCTTGCAACCTCCCCCCCCCCCTTTTTGAGTCAGGACCTCTACAATTACAACAGCCTGAAATTTAAGATTTAAATAGCCGAAAGCATGAAATTTATGATTTTTAAAATCCTATGACCATAAAATTGCCCAAAAGGAAGCGTGAATTTGGCAGGGCCCTGGAGATGCTTCACAGCCCAGTTGTGCGATGATGTTGAGACCGTCGTACACATAATGAACCCAGTTTTCTGTATACACCGATTCATAACCACAGGCTGCCTACATATCTCATAATGACCATCAAGTCCAGAACATTACAAGTGTTCATAAAAGACCTTACTCAATATACTTTTATAGTAAAATATTGTGCAATCAGTAGATATAACTGCTCATTTGAGGGGGGAGGGGGGTGTTAACCCTTCTGTTCTCCTCTTGAGATACAGTATTTGGTCCCTGACTGTCACACTGGTTGTAAGAGGAGGGGTGTGGAGGGAGGAGGGGTGTTTAATTTTCAAAATAGAGGGCCAGTCTTGTGAGATAATGAGCACCTCTTGAACACTGCCAAGCACTTTCCTCTGGCTGCTCACATTAACTCCAGTGGGAGTTGAGAGCACTCAGTATCTTGCAAGGCTGGACTCAAACCCATTTTCTCCTGCACTTACTTTGAAGCCCTAATGAATGAGGGTTCTTTGTTTCTCCCACAAAAGCTGATGACCTGATAACACTTACGATTGCAATTTACACAAGTGAACGAATTAATCCACACAAAAATGTGTGGCAAAAAGAAGAGTTAGTTAGATGGTGACTTACCCAAGTAAATCAACAGCAGAGTCAGAACGACTTCCTGGAATCACGCTCAGTTCAGTGCAATGCTGCCTCCCTTGCCATAATAAGCAGTAGAAGCCACTTTCTGTATTCTTTGGGCTGCTTTAGCTTCTTGTCTAAACCATCCTAATCAACCCTTACTGGGGAAACATAGGCATCTGAACTCAGGCCCTAGCAGATAAATGATGGAAGTGCTGATTTTAAAAGAACAAATGTATCAAAATGTAGTTGAATAATTTTATAATGCCAGATTCGTTGTGTTGTTTATTTTGGATCTTAAGATTTCAATTTAAAAAACCACACACACTAAAGCCTTGTTGTTCTCCCTTAACTCATGCAATAAGAATGAGCTATGGATTTGCAAGGAAAGGGAATAAATACCTTTCTAAAAATTGTTTATCTCCTGTTCGGGTTTATAGACCAGGAAAAGCCTTATGTCTTAAATGTGGAAAGGAACAAGGGTTTTTATTGTTGTTGTTTTTTATTAACATATAGTGAGGGTCTGGGGGGGGGGGGGGGGGAAACTGTGTCTTCCATATGCTTCAAATACAGTTTTAGATAGTGATTAACAGACATAACTAAATAACTGATCTCCACATCTGTTTTGCCAGTGAAATTATCTAGGATATTTAAATTTAGATAGTCTAGTACAGGGATCGGCAACCTTGGCCCCAGGGTAAGCATCCTTGGCAGGCCCGGCCGCTTTGTTTACCTGCTGCATCCGCAGGTTCAGCAGATCGCTGCTCTCACTGACTGTGGTTCGCTGCTCTGATCCAATGGGGACTGCGGGTGTTTAAGTCCCTTAGACAGCTTTGAAAGCACCAGCCCATTCCTTTTAGCTCTATGAAAACAGTGTGGTATGAATGACTCATGACACTCATGACACTAAGGGCTTGGCTACACTTGAAATTTCAAAGTGCTGCCGCGGGAACGCTCCCATGGCAGGGCTTTGAAGTGGGAGTGTGGTCATGCGAGAGTGTTGGGAGAGAGAGAGCTCTCCCAGCACTCCTGGTAATCCACTTCCACGAGGGGATTAGCTCCCAGCGCTCGGAGCCTGTCCACACTAGTGCTTTAAAGCGCTCAGACTTGCTGCGCTCAAGGGGGTGATTATTCACCCCCCTGAGGCAGCAAGTTAGAGTGCTATAAAGCCCCAGAGTAGCCAAGTCCTAAGGATCTGTCCAGTGGTTCTGGCCAGAGTTAAGCACTGTCACTGAAATTAAATACCTGTGGCTGGCCCATATCAGCTGACTCTGGCTCCCAGGGCTCAGGCTACGGGGCTGTTTACTTGTGGTGTATATGTTCAAACTCGGAGGGTTTCGGAGCCCATACTCCAGCCCAAGCCTGAACATCTACACCCCAATCAAACGTCCCCGTCACTCAAACCCCACGAGCCTGAGCCAGCTGATGTGGGCCAGCCACTGGTGTTTAATTGCAGTGTAGACATACCCTGTGTGGGCAGGACCTGTGCAAAATTACCATCATGCATGACTGTGTCAATGCACCTTAATCCTGATGAGCTGCATTCCTTGTGCGAGCAGTTTCAGGACCCTGGCACAGTTCTGCCAGTCCAGACAAGCAACAACCCCTACCATGCCAGTCATAGGACACCCGCCCTTTCACGCGTGCCTGGATACAAACACACAGTGCTGTGGTTACCCACATCATTCCTGACCTGCTACATTTCTTGCTAATGCTGGGCTGAGAATGGCAGTCATAGCAAACATATTGAATGTGCGCACATGTATCTAGGGTGTTCATATTACATCCAGCGGGTCATTTGTGGTTACATTGTGAATGAGGGAATGGTGACTAAGTAACTCGCAAACGGCACCGGGGAATGGAAGAGGGGTATGTGTGTGTGAAGATTACATGTGAGTCATGAAGATAAAAGATGTAGTTGCCCTTCAGGCCAACACAAAACCATATTTACTCCTCTCCTTATAAGACTCTCCAAATGGTGGGGATGGGAACAGGATAGCAAATGAAGGTGAGATTGTACACAGGCAAGCATACCTGATGTAGCTTTAATCTAGCTAATTTGGGTAGCAATCATAGTGAAGACTAAGTGAAGACTTACTAGCCTGAACTTCAGTGCATGCTAGCAACCTGACTACAGCACTGCCAGGGACCCAGGGTACATATGCAGGTTGCTAGCCCATGTGCTGCCATGTCCCTTACCTAGCCCAATTAAAGCTAGCCTGGGTATGCCCACCTGTGCTACAGTCACACCTTCATCTGCTGAGTAGACATGCCCGGAGTATGGGCTGCTGTATTCACTCTCACCTGGAAGTGCCTTGCACAGAAGAACCAATGCGGAGAGTTCTCTGGCTGCTTAGTCCCAGAGATGGTATTAGCTGAGAGTTATGTGCTTGATTCCTTTGATGTCAGCCATGTTTGTAGTTTCCCATCACAGTTAATGTGTGAATTTTATACTTGTGATGCTGTACATGTGGCCCCTCTTTATCCGGGGAATTGACACTGCATACAGTGCAGCCTTCCAGCGGGGTGATTTTCTTCCTCATCCATCTGCCTCAAATCCAGATTCAGCTGGAATCAGCGTTGGAGGTGAGACAGGAACTCAGTATCCACCGCCCATTCAGTCTTTGGGCTCTCCACTTGGACTGCATAAAAAAGGGCTGTTTACGGGGACTGGCTATAACACAGCAACATACTAAGGTGGTGTTGTGCTGAGGCATCCAATCTCCCGGTTTCTCATCACTCCTAGCCCTTGTAGGTGGCATATTCCCAGGGTTTCTCTCAGCTGTTTTGGGAATGTGGGATCATGCTCGCAGCCTCACCCATCTCTCCAGGTTCCTCTCTCTGCCTTTCACTCCTGTTAAATGGCTACATCAACTATTGCAGGGGTAGACAACCTATGGCACGGGTGCCGAAGGTGGCACACGAGCTGATTTTCAGTGGCACTCGCACTGCCCGGGTCCTGGCCACAGGTCTGGGGGCTCTGTATTTAATTTAAATGAAGCTTCTTAAACTTCTTCAAAACCTTATTTACTTTACACACAGCAATAGTTTATTTATATATTAAAGGCTTATGGAAAGAGACCTTCTAAAAATGTTAAAATGTATTACTGGCATGTGAAACCTTAAATTGGAGTGAATAAATGAAGACTCGGAGCACCACTTCTGAAAGGTTGCTGAACACTAAACTACTGTATTGTGAAACCAAATGACTTTGACCTTTGAAGTGGGAAGTGAAGGGCTGAGGAGGGACCAATTCACTGTGGTATTATTTACAAGCGTTCAAGTGCCATTGTATTTATTTATTGAACATTTTGGGGAATGGCAAGGAGCCAGAGACCCCATGGTATGTTAAACCTTGCTGTGCCTCCCAGTTTACAGCCCATAGCCCTCACCCCTACCCCCAGTAACACCCCTGCAGTCTCACTGAATTGGGTGCAACTGAAAGAAGAAAATGCTCCCATCACCCATGTATCTAATATAGGTAGAAAACCAGAGTGAATAAACTTACTGTGGTAGGAGCCCAGTGACTGAAGGGATCCCATAAAGACTTTGTTCTTTGTGCTGCAGTAAGCTGAGTTGCTACATGATTCTTTCCCAATGAATTGTGGGAGAACTTGTCTGTCCTTCTGTGCACATGGAGGGAATTGTGGGAAGGCATTGGAGGACTATCAATACTCAGATGATTTAGCCTGTGTCCTCACTGAAAAGCAGGCGGGTTACCAGACAGAGTGAGAACAGAACCAAAATTCTGGCCTGCAACCCCAACCAGGCCATCTAGCTTGGGTTGAAAGCACCCCCAAACTCAGGTTAGAGGGCCTGTGGACAGGAGGTCATTTGGGTATACATCTGAGTAAGAGCCCAGGTTTCTCTTCAGTGAAGATATACCTTTACATTAGTTCCCTTCTCTGAGGACAGCAGCTATAAAACCATCAGTTAGAGACAAAAATCACTCCATTACCACACAATAAGATATAAAAACACCAGCCAGAGATTTCATTGCATGGGCTATTAACGTACAATAGCAGTTGAAAACACTACTCACTGATACCATCACACAAATGAATGCCACAAACAATAGTAAATCTAAAAGCAATTATATACATTGTTTAAGAAATTACACACAACATTTGTTTTGACTTGACACAGGAGGCTTGGGTGGATAAAGGGATTGGGTGGTCATGGGATACGGCGCCGCTTCCAGGCAACCAGCTTGAATTTGGCTCAGGTTGTTAGTAAGCAGAAAAAGTTGATAGTATCCAACAGGTGAATGGCCTGTGCAAGATGTCCAGTTGGCCTTAAACTCCAGAGAAAGATCAAGGAGTGAATGAGTTGTGGAGAATGAATTATTCTACTTAGGTTCTTCTAATACTGTGCCTATTGCCATGGTATCTACTTACCTAATGTCCTTTACCACATCGAAAGGTTATCCCAGATCAGAGTTGAGGCCCATTGGCCATAGACGGTGAGCAAGGAGCTGTGTTGTCTTTGCCCATGTTGTACCTGTTCTAGAGACTTTAGTCTCCAGTGTTCTCAATAAGACACCTTCCACCAGCCTTACATTCACTAGCCTCCCCCAGAACTATTGATATAAAGAGTGCTTATGCCCACATGCAACAGGAATAGAGGGGTTGCCAGAAAAGAAAATGCTCCCATCACCCAACCAGCCTGCGAATGTCTAGCAGAACTGACATAAACTGACCATGTGCCCCTACTTGGACTCTTACAACCTGATCCCATTTTTAACAACAAACAAGTAACTGGAAGAGTGGCTTGTAGACCATGCTTTATGGAAAGCAAAGAATATAAACTGCATGGGCAATTATCAAGGAGTTGATTGCTCTTGGTTTGAGCATTATAATTATTTATATTATCATAGTGTCTAGGAGCCCCAGGCAGCCACAGGGCATGATCCCATTCTGCTAGGCACTATATACATGTGGAACAAAAAGATGTTCCCTGTCCCCAAAGAACTTACAATCTACATATAAAATAAGAGATAACAGATGGATCCAAACAGACAGTCAAGGAAACCGGCGAGACAGTGTCATAGGCGTGGCCTTAGAATACTTTATTCTTATCCTAGCCAACTCCCTCCCTTTCTGTGAGAGAACCAACCAGGAGAGCAGACAGAGACTGACAGAGAAAGGATTGGTCCATATCTGAGATAAGCAGGCTAGGGGCCAAGAGAACAACCTTCTTCCAGAACGAAGCTGTGGATTGTACAGCAGGGAACGAATAACACCAGGAACTGTGTAAGCCTAGCAAATGAACACCATACAAACGTTAATGAATGTGTCCTCCAGACACCTCTGAGAGGTAAGGAAGTGTTTTCCCCACTTCATAGAGTGGCAGACAAGACATGCAGAGATCAAGAATAACTTTTTCAAAAGCACCTAAGTGATTTAGGAGTCTAAATCCCACTGATCACAGACCTTCTTTATAACTTTCAATGAGAATTTAGATTTCTAGGTCACTTTTGAAAATATTAGCCTAGCTGACTTGCTCAAGGTCACACAAGACACCTGTGGCAGAGGCAGGAACTGAACACAGCTCTCCTGAGAGACAATCCAGTGCTTTAACCACAAAACTACCCTTCTTCACTTTTCATCCTTTCCTTCTTTCACACTTTGTCAGTGGCTGGATTGTGATCCCTCATTAGGTTCTGAGTGTATCAGCCAGTGAGGGGATTGGATTCTCACTAGCTTGACTGAGAAGCTGAAAGCAGTTCTTCCCCTCCTCCGCAGCTGACCCTCTTGTTCAGGAGAGAACACTTGCTGGCCCTTTCCTATGGGGAAAAACTGGAGGAAAGCCAGTGGTTTGTGTATCAGGAGCAGAGGGGCAATACTTCACTTCCACTTCTTCAGACCCTGTTGCTTCATTACCAGATCTCCTCTCTCACCCCCATGACTCCAGGCTTCTTGGCTCTATCTTCCTTCCATCAACCCTTGGAATGATCCCATAGAACTGAAAGGAAAATCTCATTGACCAGCAGCCACACAAGCTATTTTGGGTTTGATACGCAGCAGATTTGATAAGAAAGCTCTCAGGAAAACACAAATTTCCTCTTGGACTAAATAGAGCAGGGCACATACGGCAGCACATAGAGTTCCCTTTCCTTTAATTTCATGAAGTAGTCTTTCTAAAATTAGAGACCAGGGGTGAAATCTTGGACCCATAGAAGTCAATGACAAAACCCCTACTGACTTAAGCAGGGTCAGGATTTCACTCTCAGCCTATTGCTATCCCACATCCGTGGCTGAAATGGAAGAAGGGTTACTGGCCCTTTGCTTTCCACCATGTTGCTCCTTCTTGTTGTTCTAGTCCCCAGAGTTTCAGTAACATCAATTGTCTTACATTAGAAATCTGTAAACCCTATATGGTTTGAGTCCTGTCTAGTGATAATAATGATACACAGCATTTTTATTTGCCTTTTCCTCTGAGGATCCCAGAGTGGGTTACAAAGGAGATTCAAGATAATTACCATCATCTTACAGATAGGAAAACTGATGCACATGCAGGGGAAGTGATTTGCCAACGGACACACCACAATTCAGTAGCAAAGTCAGGAATAGAACCTAGATCTCCTGACTTCCAGCTCTAATGCTATCCATCAGACTACATGGCCCATGTGGGAGACCTGGCTATCTCTAGAAGGGCTGGAGTCAACTGAGGGGCCCAGGCTGACACTGTCTTATTTAAAAGTCTTGGGTCCTGACACCACCATATGTAAAAATCTTAGGTCAGGATGTTTTTTCTGAAGGATCCTTGACTTGGAAGACCATTCCTCAAGCTGGTCCATCAGAGCCTGAATCTGAGGGAACATTACAAGCCCCGAGATACCAGCTTTTGCCTGAGCAGAATATGGGGGAGGATTACGGTTCAATTATTTTTATGCATGTACTCTCCAAATGCAGGAACATAGGCAGTGGGCTCTTTAACATTATTTATCGTTCTCTTTATCAGAGCTGACTTTCATGTAGTCAACCTGATGCAGTTACTTCCTATGGTACAAATTGATCCTTGGTGTGTAACTCCATCCAGAAGGGATGATTTGGGGCCATTGTGTTTGACAGGAGACGGCTTGCTCTAGACAGGAACATTACGAATAACGTTATGTGTTACCGGCAACTGAAAAGCCATGGAATGACAATTAAGAAAAGATTGAACCTTTCACCTCTGGACATCTTGGTATCTACCCTTAGCTGTGCATACATAGTCCATGTTGATTTCAGTGGGAGTCTTGTCCATATATGAGAATTTGGCTCAGAATTAGCTTACAAGTGAAAACTAGTTATAGGATTTTCAACCCAGTCTGCAAAACATCATAAAATTCCTACACTATTCACCATAGGTGTCAGTCTCTGCTCCAGAGAGACCCAGGGACAGTATGGGGTCTGCAGTTCAGGACTGAGGTGCCATCCCAGAGCTTTGGGGAGGGCAGGGAGGTGTTGACATTAGAATAGCAGGGGATGTTTGGAGGACAAGATCGAGGTCCTTTGCCAGAGCTCTGGGGCGGAGGCACAGCCAGCATTATGCTTGGTGGTAGCTCATGCGATCTGTCACCCAGATTTATGAGCCCGAAATTCACTCATGAGCCTTAGTAATAGAAGCTTTTTCAAAAACACATTTATCTTTAACTGTTATTTTGGATCTTTCTTTATTTCCTCTTTTGCCTTCACATTGTGTCATTTTATAACCTCTATTCACCATTGTTATTGATTTATACTGGAACAATTTAGCACTTGTTCTGAAGACTATAAATTCCCAGTGGTCAGCTGTGGTATCCAATATCATATTTCATATTAAGCAGATCAAATATACTGGGGTGATTACTCATCTTGACCAGCTTCCTGTTCCCTTGGTCCTGCCTGAAAGGCAGTCCTGATTATCATAATCTTCAGCACTCGCTACAGAAGGCAGAAACAAGATCAGAGATAGTTGTGTCTCCTGCTGTAAAATAAAATACCCCTGGCGCAGTGCTCCTGCAGACTGCCCGCACAGTGCTCACATTGAGCCTGTTCATGCAAGGACTTGAGAGCACATTCAACATCTGTTGACTGAGCTAGGCAGTGGCAATACTTCCCTCCTGATCTGGAAAAAAAATCTCCACAACTCATTCAGCTCTTGATTATCACGGGCCCTAAATCCAGACAGTGCCACCGTGATGTAGAGACCTGTCCACTGGAATGAGACCCACCAGGCTGATTTCACACAGCTGGTAATTATGGAAGACTGAGGAGATTTCTGAGTCACACTGTGAACTGGTTTTGTGTTGTCGGCTTCTGTTTGGAGTGTGACCTTCCTCTGGTCTCTTTGCACCCTCGTTTGTAAATTACAGCAGTGGTGTCAACCTTTTTTCATTTGTGATCCCCTAAAAATTTTTGGCTGGAGGTGCGGATCCCTTTGGAAATTCAACCTGTGGTCCGTGGACCGTTACCATAGAAGTCTGAAAACTGAAAACTGACTGAACAGAATTCAACTCTGAATGCTGCACGGCACGGCATTTGACACAGTGTGAGAAAGTGGGCCAAACGGTGGGCTTCTAGGGGAATGACAACGCTTCTGTGTTTCGACTGGTGGGTGAGGGTATTCATATACTTTGGATTGATCAGAAAAATTGAATTCCTTTTCTGGGATCTAAAACTTTATCTTCATGGTCACCTTTCGCAGACCCCGTAGACATCGTCTGCAGACCCCAGGTTTCCACGGACCACAGCGTGAAAACCACTGTATTAAAGCATCCATTTTTAAATGGGGACTTGACGCCTCAGGGGAAGATTATGTCTGAGAAGCTGTGAGAGAGCAACCAGGAGCCACCAACATTAAATGACTCTCCTGCACTGGAACAAAGGGGGTTCTACTGGTAGGGCCATTGCCTTTGCATGTCTGTCTGCCCAGAAGCAGATGGGGGAGTTGGAATATGGACGTCTCCTGGCTGAAGAACATGGGGAAATAGGAGAGAAGGTCTTAGAAGACGGGTGCTTTTCCAAGCAAGAGGTCAGAGCACCTCCACAGGCAAGAACGCCAGACCAAGGAAAAAGAACCAGGACACTCACCAACTCCAAGACTCACACGTATGTGGTATACGTTCAGGATTTTGCTGTCTATAACGCTCTACTGTAATTTATTAAGAATAAAGTATCTGTGGTTAAGAAATTCCTCTGCTAAGCCTGTGGTCCCTGATTTCCTGCCACATTCTAGATAAGCCCTGCTGGGACAATCTACAGCTCCCACAGCCACGTGGACTCTGGGGGGAATATGTCTACGCAACTGTCGGCTTGGGAAGGCTGCAGCACTGGTTTCAGGGGACAAGCAGCTGGATTCCTGGGCTCTACTGCCCAAGAAGGGTGTCAGACAAAGGGAGTGTGCCTGGGAGTGTGCCGGAGAGACCCAAATCTAGGAGCTGTTATCAGTCACTACCCACACTGGTGGGGCTTAGAAGTATGTGGGGCCCAGGACTTGGGTTCAGGAGAGAAAACTGGGCCAGGTTGTAAGAGCAACACCTTCCAATCACTACTGACCTGGATTCAGATTGGTGACTTAGAGATGAAAGAAACAGTAGCCCACGGCCAATCTGCCGAGCCATCCAGTAGCCTAATGTCACTCCTTAAACAAGAGGAAGGATCATCACTGGATGATGCAAGAAGTTTCCCTTTCTCATCTGCCACCTAAGGTGTCCTTCCATTACCTACAGCTGCTGCCAGCCTGATGACTGAGCCCAGGCCATTAGCCTAGATCTAACGTAAATGTCTTCTCCTTTATGTAGGGGAGCACGCTTCTCTGGAGCTCAGAGGTGGCACATTCTCTCGCTGTGGGAAAGGAAAAGAAAGGGAGTGTTTCATATTTATTCCATGGTAAACCAATCCAAGCCCTCTGGCAGAAGTGTTGACAGATTCTGAAGGGAACTCCCATCTAGTTCCTTTTTGGTTGTAGGAATGGCAGCTGCAGAAGGGGACCACAAGAGTGAGGGTATAAAATGTAGGAGAGGTGGGGGAGGGGTTCTGAGGACTTTCATAGGGAAATGGAGGGAAACCCTGAGAGGAAAAAGTCAGGTTCGTGTGTCACGTCAGTGTTAATTTCAAATCAGACCCAGGCAAGCAGGCTTTGGCTCAAAACAAATATAAACATGTTCCTTCTCTAGTGATTCACGGTGCCAGGTTAATCTCAAATTGCCCCACCTTACAATTTAAAAAGACAAAGAGAAATAAAGAACCACCAGGTCAGATTATTTTGTTACCACAACAATCCCCTCATAAAAGCTACATGCCTTTTGCCAGACTCTTTTGTTTGAAGTTGGGACAAATCCTCCATCAGCTGTGAACCCACCCATTGAAGTTTCCCTTCCTCTGTTTTTCAATTCTCCACCACAACAGCCCTACCTACCACAGATGTTGGCTGTGGGGACTCGCATTCGATCTCTGCTGCTGGCAGCAGCCACACTGCAATGGTCTGCGTGCATATTGCCTTTCCAGAGTGTTTGTGTCAAACTGAGGCCAGGACTACACTAGAAAATTAGATTGGTTTCATTATGTTGCTTAGGGGTATAAAAAATCTCCCCCTTCCCCAAGTGGCATAGTTAAGATGACCCAAGTCCCTGTGTAGACAGGGCTAGGTCAACAGAAGAGCTACTGCTGGGTGAATACCTACACAGATGGGAGAATCCCTCTTATCAGTTTAGGTAGTGTCTACATTGAAGTGCTGCAGTGATGCAGCTGTACTGTGTTAAGTGTAGACAAGCCCCAGGAGAGACAAGGTGAGTGAGGTAATATATTTTATTGGGCCAACTTCAGTTGATGAGAGACACAAGTTTTCAAGCTTACACAGAACTGTTCTTCAGGTCTGCTCAGAGCCTCACAGCTAAATATAAGGTGGAACTAATTGTTTAGTATAAGTGGTTATCTCATATTTCAAGGGACCACTGAAGGTTAAGTGGCCCGTTAACACTTCTCCATACATATGTGAATGATAGGCATATGTAGGACCCTTGGATCTTGAAAGATGTGTCGTGAGGGGTGTTGATCATTATTGCAGTGTAGAAATGGCTACAAGTCTTGCATCTGTTGTTCTGGCAGGGTCTGGTACCTCTTTGAGTTTGTGTGTCCTGGCCTGTGGGGGAGCTTGCTTGGTGAAGTTCTGGCCTTGTTTGAAGGCCAGAAGAGTGGGTTCAGAAAAGAGTTCTTTAAAGATGGGGTTCCCTTTGAGTATGGATTGTAATGGTTTGATGATACCCTCATGGGTTTCAGTATAGGGTGGCAGGTGACAAGTAGAGGTGTGCGGTTGGAGAAGGTTTTATTTCTTTCTTGAATCAGATTCTCTCAGGGTATTCATGGAACAATCAATTACACAAATACAAAATGGGAAATGACTGCCTAGGAAGGCATGCTGTGGAAATGGATCAGGGGGTCATAGTAGACCACAGGTTAAATATGAGTCAACAGTGTAACACTGTTGGGGGGGGGGGGGAGGAAGGGACATTATTCTCCTGGAATGTATTAGCAAGACACAAGAAATAATTCTTCTGCTCTACTCCTCCCTAACATGGCCTCAGCTGGAGTATTGTGTCCAGTTTTGGGCACCACGTTTCAGGAAAGATGTGGACAAATTATAAAAAAATCCAGAGGAGAGCAACAAAAATTACTAAAGGTCTAGAAAACATGACCTATGAGGGAAAAAAAATGGGTTTGTTTAGTCTGGAGAAGAGAGAAGCAGGACAAGATAACAGTTTTCAAGTACATAAAAGGTTGTTATAAGGAAGGAGAAAAATTGTTCTTGTTCACCTCTGAAAATAGGGAATTCTTATTTCTGACTCTTGTAGCTATGCCCAGAGCAGATCAGAAATCCACACTAATTGTCCATCCAAAACAAAGTCTGGTTTTATTCAGTGACCACAAAAACTAGAATGGTTTGATGTTATTTGAATAGTGGTACTGCGGCTTTACAATCTTCTTTACACAGAAAGGGTTGCAAAAATGCGTCCCAGAGTTTCTAGCATCCATTATGATGTGCATGTGGCATCTTATGAATGTTTTATAATGTTACTAGAGCTCCAATTTTACAGTTTAAAGTCCCAGAGACCTCTGAAGGCTTCACTCTGACAAGATGTCCGTGGTGCAATCATGGCACCATTGAAGTCAATAGGAAGTTGGCAGCTGGCCTCACCAGAGCCAGAGTTTCACACTAAGTATTGTCCCATACCCCTCTGAACTCATGCTATAAATATAATAGCCCTGATTCCTCACTATGTCTGAGCCAGAGCTGCCTGGCTTTGGTGTAAGTTAGAGCAGGAGAAGTTCTGCTTTAACTCATGCCACTGGCACTGCTAGCATAGGGGTCTTTCAACCAGCAGAGGATTGATGAAGTGGACCTCAGTCCATCACCTGCCCAACATGTCTCCTTCTCCCCCTCATATCTAGGTAGGGAGAATTCTCTGCTGATAATCTTTGACTGGTATAATGGCCTTAGTGGACCAAGAAACCTGCCCCCTTACTTCTTAACAATGTAATCAACTCTTGAAAACAGGGTGGTGGAGATAACAAATGGAGATCTTCATTTTCAGAGCAGATTATATTGAGTTAATAAAGCTGGGTAAGGTCCAGACAAATCCGTCCACGGCCCATCTTCATGCAAAAACTCAATGGAATGTCTGCACAGAGACAAGTCTCACCGTTTAAATAATATTATCATATCTCATTCCCATCAGGCACAAGGCCCTGTGAGCCAACAGGCACCTGCGTCAGTGGAATCTTCCTTTCACGACTTCCCCATTGTACCCTGTTAACCAAGCAGTGGTTCATGGAGTCTGAAAATCAGCAAAGAATTACAGTGGGCTGAGTGGCTCTCTCCACTCAAAAAGACAGAGAGCTCTACAGTTCTCAGATCAGTTGTGAGGGGACCAAATGGTGCAGTTGCTAGAGGTAGATAGGGGTGTGGGGGTGTAAGAGAGAGAGAGCAGCAAGGCCTCATGCAGCACTTTTGGGCTTGCAAACAGATGTTCAGCATTTACTATCCCCCAGGTATTTTCCAGTACGTTTCCACCTCTTTTCAAGATATAATGGTTTATACTATATACCGTATTTTTCGCCATATAGGACGCTCCGGCGTATAAGACGCCCCCGAGTTTTTAGGTAAAAAAGCCGGGGGAAACCCCCCCCCCCAAAAAAAACCCCACCACACACAAAAAGCGCGCCGCTCTCCCGTCCCCGCCGCGCGGGCGGGCTGCTGGGGGAGCGCCGTCCCCGCCGCGTGGGCGGGCTGCTGGGGGAGCGCCGCTCTCCCGTCCCCGCCGCGCGGGCGGGCTGCTGGGGGAGCGCCGCTCTCCCGTCCCCGCCGCGCGGGCGGGCGCTCCCAGGGGCCCCGGGGCCCGAGCTGCTCCCGTTCCCCGCCGGCCCCGAACACATGCGGGCGGGCTGGGGGGGAAGCGCCGCCCCGCCCCGCCCGCCGGGCCACCTGCAGCCGCCCCAGCTCCAGCTGCCCGGTGAGTTCACATATTCGGCGTATAAAACGCCCCCCCTAATTTTGCGAATATTTTTGGGGGTTAAAAGGGCGTCTTATATGCCGAAAAATACGGTATGTGTGTGTGTAAGGAATGTTTAGAGATATGGAGATTCTATGCATTACAGGTTAAAAATAAACCTCATGAGATTGCCATATGCTTTTTGACATCTTGGAGCAAATATTTAAATACAATCAATAAATATCATACCCCACAAAGTACAGTGAAGTGAACTTCCTACTTTATTCCCAGAAACATTTGTTGATCATTTTCTGATTTATTTGACCAGCTCTTAACACAGGACAAAAAGCCAGTGGGTATGGTGTGACAAACCCAGACCCCCAAAGGTTGTTAGGATACACTTGGGAGGTTAGGCACCTCCCTTCCCTTCTCTACTCTATTTGCCCACTATCTTCTCTCAGATATTGCTCTCTTAATACCCTGCACACTCCCCCAATTATTTTCTTCAGTGTACCCACTGCAAAGCATGTACCACTAGCTTTAGGGCAGGGGAGTGTTGAATGCATGTGCACATGTGAAGTGGAAAGAGCAAGCTATTAAATGGTCTCAAAGCAAGTGGGACTGTATTAAACAATTATGAACTAGATTTTCAGCTGGTATCAATTGGTGTAACTCAATTTAAGTCAGTGGAGCTAGGCTGATTTACACTCATTAGGGATCTGGCCATATAACTATGAATAGAGATGTATTTAGAGTATAACCTTATTTACCCAATCTCCCGTTAACTGAAACTCCTATTTTATTAAAGGTCATTTATGTTCCCTAGTCTAATATTCAGCATGCTTTGTGGATCCAAACCATATTCTTTCCAAAGGCCTTGGAGATTCCAGTGGAAACAGGTGGTGTATAGACCATAACTTTTATTTTTTAAATACTGTTCATTTTAGTAATGTTAAAGTAATGTGTGCAGGAGTGGCTTTTAACTACAAAATGTGGGGGTAGGGTCAGAAAATGTTTGCAGTACTGTGGCTGCTACTTCTTCAGAAAAGCCTCTGCAACACTTAGCAAAAGCCTCACAGCTTATTTCTTGTTTCTAGCACCTCACTAGCCCTTCTTTTATAAAAACACGAAACTTGCCATAAACTTCCTGTGTAGATTGTAGTGCTCTATCAATAGCAACTCTGGGCAGAAAAAATACATCCCCGCAGAGCAGTATTTGCAAAACATGGGACATCTAGTGGCTTTGAAGCAGCAGGTTCTGAGCAGTTTGCTCATACAACAAAGCCAGAGAAGTGATGAGCACAATGAGATAAGCAGAGCAACTGTAGGCAGGTTTAACAAAGAGTCCTGTGGCACCTTAAAGACTAACTATAAAGTTTTGAAGCATGAGCTTTCGTGGGCTAGTACCCACTTCGTCGGATGCAAGCAGTAGGCAGGTTAACTCAGCCAAACTTAACATCTAGGGTTTTATTACTTTTCTATTAGCAATAGACAAATGAGGCAGAATTCTGAAACCCTACACATGTTTCATGTCTTAATAACTTTAGAGTGTGAGTCAACATTATTAATCCTTCAGAAATCTAAAGAAGATTAATCATCAGCCCTCTACTTCAAACTCATTTAATTAAGAATAATATTTGCATTTGTAGAACACCTTTCATCCCAAAGAGCTTTGCAAACTGTGGGCCCCATTCTCCAAACACTTGCCTACTTAAGCAACCCCTACATGGGAGCTCTGCTGAAATCAATGGGATTACTCTTGTGAGTAACACGTGTGTGTGTTCTGCTGAAATCAATGGGATTACTCCTGTGAGTAATGCCTGCTTCTGTGAAAGAGAGTGAGTGTGAATGTGTCCATGTGTCCGACCACTGAAATGCAGCTGTCTCTTGTATGGAGGGCAGCAGTTAGAAGGTGCACAGCACAGGGCACAAATATGAATGGAGGTGTATTTTTAGCCAAAGACAGCACTGCAATCCTTAACCTTAAATACCGGGAGATCTTGAAGTCCAATGAAATCACAGCCCACAAGACTTCAGGTTTTAAAGTCATGTCCAAAAGACTGCACACACTGCATGGAATGCAATTTATCTCAGAAACAAGAAGGGCTGAGTTAATATGGTTTCATTATAGTAAACAAGCAGATATCAAACATAACAAGCAAAATTATCTCCATTTAGAGATAAGGCCCCCATCTCAGATTAGGTGAGCTACAGCTGTGCTCTCAGAGGCCATATGCAATGAAAGACCAATATAATCTTTTGTAGGAGCTTGTGGTAGTCTTTATTCCCTAATATAGCAAACTGCTTTTGGGGGAAATGCTTTTACACTCAGACCACCAGATTAACCATATCTGGCTTCAGCATCACCAAGTGGAATGCACTGAAGTTATATGGTCAGCTCAACCATATTTCTAACAGTATTTCTCAAGTGTTTGGGAAATCACTGAATAAATTTGTTCAGTACCATGGTTTTAGTGGAGATGTGTCACAGCTGTGATTACAAGCAGATGTGCATTAAGGAGAAACCTTTAGAGCTGGCGAGAGAAAAGGCACTCACTCACCACATACCTGTTGCCACAAATAATTTAAATTAAAAAGTTATTAACCTTTAATTTGAAAAGATGATCTTTTGAGAGTACAGCCAGATAAAAGCAGTACAATCTGTAATAACAATTCTAATGGGGGTGGGGGGAGAAACTAAGACAAAGCTATCATGTAAGAAGAGCACATACAAAATTCCTTCTGTTTCTTGTTATATTGCTTTTCACCAGTCAAAAGATATCTCTGTATTTACCAAGAAATAAGGAAACTGTAAATTGCAGCACAATCCAAGGAAGAATAAAGTCCTTCTGTTGGTGTTAAGGGCCTCAGGATAAGCTAAACTGACTATAAAAAAGATTATATTGGTCTTTCATTGCATATGGCCTCTGAGAGCACAGCTGTAGCTCACCTAATCTGAGATGGGAGCCTTATCTCTTAGAGATTTCTTGAACTCCACTTCCCCTGCCATTTTCCGACTCAGTCCAAGACACGTGGTCTCCCTCCATCCACCAATTGATAGCTTCCCGACAGACAGCTAGTATCTGGATGGAAGCTGACAATGAGACTTGGGGAAGCTTCTCTTCTTACAAGTTTTGCATCAGTCGTTCACATGACTTCCCCATGCAGTGGCATATGTGCCTGCTTTTACAACAAACACTGACACATATTAAAGGACCCGATCCTGCCACCCTTACTCCTGTTGAGACCTATTTTGCTGGGCGAGTGGTCCCTCAATGGGTCTCTGGATAGCAGGAATAATTGGAGGGGGAGACAGATTCGGGTCCTGTCTCCATGTGACTGTGCCTAGTCAATATAACACTGGTCTTTCGGCTTCCAACTCTTTGCTTAGTTTCTCCAGATTAAATGGTGCGTTGTATTTTCTTCCCCCCCACCACTCAAAAAGGAAGTTTTCTTTACACCCGTTAATGACCTGATTCCAGAGCTCATGTGCTAAGTTTAGACATGCATTTAAAAGGAGGGTGTTGCAAGCTAAATACTGTAATTAGAGAAACGAAGTCTATTTCGAAGCCTAATTTAGCAAACAAAGCAGTTGCACCTACAGCTCGAAAACTTTAATTTTCCACCTGCATTTCGGGGGACTGGCGGATTGGCAGGGAGACTGCAGAAATGTACCGTCCCCAGCGCCACGAGATGATTTTACTTAAAGCTGAAGAAGAAAAACTTCAGTTCTAAGTAACAAGCGGCTGTTGGCAAACTGCCTTGGAGAGCCGAATAGCAGTCGGTCGCCGGGGGGGCTAGGTCTGCAGAGAAAGTATTCATCTTCCGCCCTTAGCCACTGAGCATCCAGAACTTGTCACTGTCCGGTTCCACAGGCCCCTGCTGCAGCGGTGTGGCTGAGAACACACGAGGCCCCCGCACGCACTTGACTAGCGAGGAAATGACCCCGCTGGCGGAGCAGTAATGTCCGCGGGGAACCGAGCGCGGCGCACGCTGTCGGTGCACAAGGGAGACGGGAGGGGGACCGCGGAGATGCCAAATCCCCCGGGGTCGCGGAATGGAAACGGGCCGAAGTGTCCGCGGTGAAACCAAAGCGCCGGGGATCCACCTGCGGGCTGCGCTCCCGGGGGGCGCCCCGCTTTGAGCGGCGGCCGGGACATGCAGCGATCCGGGCTGACTGCGAGCTCTGCCGGGAGCACCGGGGCTGGGGCGTTGGCAGGCGGCAGCGGATCACAGGGGAGGCTCCCGGGCCAACGAGGGGAGCCCGAGACTGGGGCCGCGAGAACCACTCTGAGTCTAGGGGACAGACCCGCAGGAGCACCGGCATCACTGTCAGCCGTGTGTGTGTGTGTGTGTGTGTGGCGGGGCGGGGGAGGAGGGGTCCTGCTGGCAGCCCATTGGCTGGGAGCTGCCTGATGTCACGGCGGGGTGTTCCTATAAGCTCCCCAACACATAACGGGCTCCGGACACTTGTAGACGGGACTCCTGGGGGGCAGGAGCTGCCCGCGCTGCAGAAGGGGAGGGAGGAAGCTAAGGGGGAGGGGACAAGCAAATGCAAATTCCCAGCCACCAAACGACCTGTCGACAGGGCTGAGGGAAGGAGCCGCCCGCCCCCGCCCCCGCCCGGCCGAACCCCCGCCGGCTGTTCTGGGATCTCCAGGGCACCGGCCAGGCGCGCCGGGCACCGAGCGCAGGAGGCAGCTGGCGGGGAACGAGCGGGGCGCCGGCGGGCATCGGACTTGGGACGGTCCCGGACTTGGCCGCGAAGAGCCCCGGCGCCGTGCAGCGGGGGATCGGGCGCGGGGCTGCCCGGGGCTCGCATGTCAGCGGGGAGCGGAGCGCAGAGCGGGCGCTGCTGCGGGTAGGAAGCCATGGGCTCGGCCAGTCCCACCAGCCCGGCGCCGGTCAATGTGAGCACCACCCCGGTCCCGGGCCGCCCCGAAGACGTCTGGATGGCGGGCATGGGCGTCCTGATGTCCGTGATCGTGCTGGCCATCGTCTTCGGCAACGTCCTGGTGATCACCGCCATCGCCAAGTTCCAGCGGCTGCAGACCGTCACCAACTACTTCATCACCTCCCTGGCCTGCGCCGACCTGGTGATGGGGCTGACCGTGGTCCCCTTCGGAGCCAGCCGCATCCTCCTGCACAGGTGGGCCTTCGGGAACTTCTGGTGCGAGTTCTGGACCGCCTTGGACGTGCTGTGTGTCACGGCCAGCATCGAGACCCTCTGCGTCATTGCCGTGGACAGGTATTTCGCCATCACCTCCCCCTTCAAGTACCAGAGCCTGCTGACCAAAAGCAAGGCCAGGATTGTCATCCTCGTGGTCTGGGTGGTGTCCGTCTTGACCTCCTTCTTGCCTATCCAGATGCACTGGTACCGAGCCGGGAGCCCGGAAGCCGAGGAGTGCTACGAGAACGAGAGCTGCTGCGAGTTCTACACCAACCAGGCCTATGCCATCTCTTCTTCCATCATCTCCTTCTACTTGCCCTTGGTGGTCATGGTCTTCGTCTATGCCAGGGTCTTCCAGGTAGCCAAGAAGCAGCTGAAGAAGATAGACCGATGTGAAAGGAGGTTTCATAACCAGAACAGCCAGCAGCAGGAGCAGAACGGGAGAACAAGTCACAGGAGAGCCTCCAAGTTTTGCTTGAAGGAGCACAAAGCCCTGAAGACCTTGGGGATCATCATGGGCACCTTCACTTTGTGCTGGCTGCCCTTCTTCATCGTCAACATCATGCATGTGTTGCAGGACAAGATCATCCCCAGCTACCTGTACGTCCTCCTGAACTGGTTGGGATACATCAACTCCGGCTTCAACCCCCTGATTTACTGCCGGAGCCCGGACTTCAGGTATGCTTTCCAGGAGCTCCTGTGCCTCCGGCGGTCTGCCCTGAAGATCCACGCCAATGGATATTCCAACAGCAACGGGAAAAGTGACTTCAACGAGGAGGAGGATGGGTATCCGCTGGGACAAGACAAAACCTGCGAAACGCTGTGTGGAGGAGAGGGGCCGCCTGCCAGGGAGGACTTATTGCACTGTAAAGGTACTGTGCTGAACGGGTGCACCGAGTCCCAGAGCATCAGTCAGAGCACACACGATTCCGTATTGTAGAGGGAGGAGCCCTTACCAAAAAAAAAAAAAAAAAAAAAAACCCAACCAAAAAACCAAGCCCCCAGGCCAATGAAAAAGGCCCCTATAATGTAGTAGCTGCAAGAGAACTAAAACTAGCGACCTTTGTACGAATATGTGGGAGTGCCCCCTTGGGGCGGGGGGGGGGGGGGGGAAGAGGGTTGTTTATTTGCAGAATGTAGAAAATCCTCTGGCAAGTACATCTGTATAGACCCGGGGGTAATTGGCAGCCTGTGGATGAGGTTCATCCCATGATGACTTGATGACTATTGTGGTGTTTTTGTTACTGTCTTTAGCTACCTCAGAGATCTAGTAATAATAAGCATGTAACTGCTGCCCTCAGGCCTAGCTGGACTCGTTGTCTCCCATGGGAGGGGAAGGTGACAGGCCTGGCTATGGAGCCTTCCCTTCAGGGACAGGGCGGGGGGCCGATTTCCCATGGGGGGAGGAATCAAGCCGGCAGTTGACTTCTCTGCGCAGTGACTAGCGCTGTCGCGATGACCTCCCTGCACCTGTTTGCCCAAAGTCCCGTCCGCTGTGTAAAAAGTCTGGGGACAACTTGAAATGGCTTCACACTCCGCTCTGCTAGGAACGGCTCATCTCCCCCGCGCCAGATCCCCATTCGTCCCAGGGCAGCTGGGCATTCTTCATGGGAGTCCAGTCAACGGACCTTTCAGCTGCGCTTCCTCTGAGCTCTGTGCTCACTTCCCACCCACCCCCACAGGTGTGATGGTCGCATTTTCTAAACCCCGAAGAGTTGGCTGTGAAACAAACGGGCAATGTCCGCGTATGCGACAGAAACCAGCCCCCTAATTAGACGCTCCCCGCGCCAACGGCGTCCTTCCCTTGGGATCTTTGTTCCCTCTTGGCGTCTGGAGAGGTCTGAGCACAAATCCCAGAGGGATTCAAGAGCCTTAAGCCCACAATTATCAACTCGGTAGCACTAGTTTTCTGCAGTTGACATCGCCCCAAAGCGGGGCGCTCAGCGAGGGCTGTAACACGATCGGTAGCACTTCGCTTCTGGCCACCCTGACCCCTGATCCCGCCCCAGCCACCCGCCGTGAGCCTGCTCTGCCCCGGAGGCGGGCGATCACTGATGGGACGGGTCGGGCGGAGCAGCGCTGCGCTGGTTCCCACAGGTTTCAGCTCCGCGCGTAGCCCGGGAGCAGTTCCCCCAGCCAGCGCGTCCGGGTTACGGAGACAGTCCAACGCCACTTCGCAAATAGAGGCGCTGCCTTCCCCCTTTCTGCTTCGGCCACCGAGTGTGGAGTAGGACACGCAGCGGGGGCTCTTAGGCAAGGGGGGTTTGGTCCGGTCATTATGTTCTGTATTGTTTGTTAAGCATCCAGTGTGCTCGGAGCTGTACCCCTCCGCTCCGAGCGAGCTTAGCCTCTAAGAATCGAGGTCACGGAGCGAATTGATCCGGGCAGTATTTCCCGCGTTAGTCTTCCCATCTTTCAACGGTGGCTACCCCCCGGCATTAGTCTCAGGGGGCTGGCAGTCTGCCCTATATGAAGCATTTTGTGGAATCTCTGAATGAGTGACCCCCATCTCATGAGGGCCGGGAATACCGAATCATGCCCCCCCCCCCGCCACTCCCCAGCGGTTGTACAGCGAAATCCCCCCTCCACAATCAGCTGCTGAACAGGAATTCTCTAGTTGTACAAAACAATCAAAAGAAACCCGCGGTGAAAACCTGAATCAATGTTAGCCTTAGATGGAGGTTGTGTGGCAAATCCCTGCTTATGGGAAAGTCCTCTGGAATTGTACAGGGGCGAAGCCAACAACGTTTCTGCAGGCTCCTTTGAAATGACCATCAAAGCTGTCGATTTTGAAAAGAAATTAGATCATTTCTGTAGCGATTTCGAATCGCTCTATAGAATTCTAGACAAGAGAGATGCCTCTGTTACACTGGGTAGGATGATTTAAAGGAGCAAATAAAAGAATGTTCTCTATTAAATTCGAAAGGACTTTCTCATAAAGATAAGAAACAAGCTTAGGGAATTTGGGAGAATGGAGAGACTATGACTGTAAATTTCACCGAGAAGGCAGCTGGAAAGTTGTCCCGTGCGCAGCTAAAAATCACAGAAAATTCCTCTAGCGAAAGGTCGTCCCAAATTTCAACTAAAATAAGGTGGTGTATTTAATTCAGAGTGTCTGCTCTCAGGAGACAGTGGCTATGGAAGGCCAGGTCAGTGGTTGTTTTTGTGGCCCCGTTTTGTTTGTGTATGAGCTTTCCCTCGTTGGCGGGTTTCACATTTTGTTCCTGGTTTGCAAAACTTGCTTCACGCTGGCTGCAAGCTCCCCGGGGCTGTCAGCTGGGCAGCTAATCCTCAGACACAAGTGGACAGGTGCGGGCGGGGAGGAGTACGGAGACCTGCGGGGGAGTGAGAGGGGAGGGGACTTGTTACCCTTCAGCAGAGCCGCGGCTCTGCCATTGCCTGTCGCTGCAGGAAGCAGGGCTCAGAACACGGACTCTTCCTTTGGGCTCACGGAGACATGGGGCAGCATGGTTGCAAAGAGGCTGTGAAAGAGAAGTGTCATTTCAAACCACGTGGAAAAGAGTGAGGCGGGGGAAGTTCACACACTGGGTCCTTTCCAAGGCAGTGACACGTTGTATAGTCCAATCTGTATGCCAGATCCCTCAACACAGTGTCTGAATGCTTAATATCTTGGGAGGTTTCTGTTTTGCTGCTTTGTTATTGCACTCTGTTCATTGCACTCTGGCTTAGGGGACTGCTTTGAACTTTGACTAATTTGCCTGAAATAGCTTTTGGTCAGTCTTGGAGTCATGCATGGGTTAGGCAAGGACGGATGGTTTGATCCTGTGCCCTAGGATTCCAACAAGGAGTTTCCTGGAATGGCATCTTAGTGGGAAGAAATATCAGAGAAAACAAAACAAAAGTTTTTGCAAAGATTAGTCGTGTTTTTAAATGGTGAGCTGCTTCCAAACCCAGCATTTATTCCACCACACACCCACCTCTTTGCCCTAAAAAACTTTTCACCAAGAATATTGTCACTATAATTGGTGTTTCCAATGAATTTCTGAGTGAGCCTTTGCAAATCATTTGTGATTACTCCTGCAAGCTGCCCGTGGAAAGCATAGATTGTCTTTGCCTGTGTTCTTTCTGTATTGAAAATACTTTTTGCACCTGGTTGGGGAAGTTTCCCATGATTCCTGTGAACTGCTGAGCATTCAGGAAGCTTGATCTTCTAAGCATTGTCCTGTCAAGTGAGTGGTGAGGATTTGCCAGCTGATTTCTAACAAGCTGAAGTCTCTGCCTCTTGATCAGAAATCTGTAGTTTGCTCTCTTTCAGGTTACATCTTTGTTGTGTCAGTTAACCGCAGATGCCAGGGGGATGTAACTGATTAGTGGAGCTTCCCCTCTGTGTACACAAGAACATCTCCCCTGGCCAAGCTGGTAAAAGGTATACTGAGTTTTCCCACATGGAAGTTGTCCTTTGCCGAATGTACAGTGTTTCTTCCTGTTGCCCAACTCACTCACCTACCCTCTAAGTGGCGAATGCACTTTGTTTAGTAGCTAGTAAGCATATGTAGCCCAAACCACCTTCATAAACCTTTCAATTTGTGCACACTCATGCTTGGGATTAGCGTTTACACCATGCAAGGTGGTTATTAAGGCAGTATAAAAGGCCTGCCACCAGGTTCAAGAGAGGTGACTGGGAGGGAAATGCTGCAGCAGAGTTTGGAGCAAAATGCATGAGGTGGGGGGTGTCTTTCTGACAGCTCTTCCTGCAGCTTGGGGGCAACTGTGAAGTGTGACTCATTGCATCTGTGAAATTAGAAGAATGCTAAGGCAAACCTCCACAAAAACAATGCTGTGTTATCTTCTGTACCTTTAACAGCTGTCCTTAAAGGAGAAGGCCAAATTAAATGACATAAAGCCAGACACCATGCAACACAATGAAATGGGAGAAAGAAACAGAGAGGTAGCCATGTGGGTCTGGAATTGCAGAAGTTACAAAGAGTCCTGTGGCACCTTAAAGACTAACTAAAGTATTGAAGCATAAGCTTTCGTGGGTTAGTACCCACTTCGTTGGATGCATGCAGTGGAAGTATCCGGGGGCAGGTATAAATAGGCAGGCAAGAACCAGGTTAGAGATAACAGGGTGGGTCCAATGGGGCTGAACCAGCTTGCTGTTTCTAGCTGAGACCTTGCAGTCGCACTACACACACTTGCACTATTGTGCTATTTTGCAAGTTAAAGCGGGGCCACCATGACATAGCTTTTCCGCCAAGGTGATGTGAGCTCAGAGACTACAAAAGTAGGTGTGTGCTGGAAAAAACAAGGAATTCTGGGAGTGTATGATTCAAATTGCCTCTAAAAACGTGGAATGTGTAATAAAAAATGGCTGCAAAATTCAAAGAAAAATACCAGGTGGCACATTCGACCCTGCAGAAGTCTGTGGAAGGATTGTAGAGATAACTGTGTATTGTCCACATTCCCTTTAGGGTCCAATTCACCATTGACCTCCACCTCATGTACTCATTTGCCCCCTTGTGAAGTAAGTTCAAAGCAGGTGTAAACGCTGCCATTCTGCTTTGTTTTCACACGCACTTTGCTCTGGTATAAATGGCGATACAAGGCGCTGCAGTGAATTTGGGTCTGAAACATTTTGAACCGTGTACACACATAGATGTAAAGCCTTGTCTCATCTATTGGCTTTTATGGAGAAGAGGAGTTGGAATTGCTGCTCCTTCCTCTCCCCAGCAAAGTGGGCCTAGTCCTCTGGGAAGAGTAGTTAAGAGAGTGTGATCTTTGAATCCTCCTTCAAAGGATGGCAGGTGTAGTTGCCATTACAAAGAGTTTTGCCTGGGTCAGGACTGCAGGGCTGAGCCCAAAGTATATGCAGAGAAAGGGAATGTGGTCTGAGAAAGCTTCTTCTTCTTTCATTAGCTGTCTACCTCCTATGGGCGATGAGTTCCAAGATGTTGACTTCCCCCTAGCACCAAGCAGAGAACACAGTTTGCTTTAAGGAGGTTGCCTGGTGCAGCTCTCCCTGCTGTTGATGTCAGGCTGTAAGCAGATCCTGTGCACAGTTCAGTTCCCATATTAAGCCTTTAAAATACAACCAGTCCCACTGAGGCAAACACATAGTGATGACGTTACAGGGTACATGCAATTGCTGTTAGGGGACGTCACCGGGTCTACAAAAACAATCTCTGTCCAGATAAACATTAACAGACTGTCCTAGCAGAATGAAACCTGACACAGTGCAAGATTTAGGAACTCAGAAAATCAGGTGCTGTTTGTTAATGAAGCTTGTTTTGTACAGTAAAGGGATTTAAATACAGGATGCTGTTGTACAGTACAGTAGGTGCATGTAAACACACATTCATTTGTTATCTACATGTTGCATTTGCTGAATCAGTGTGTGTGTATATTAATTATTATTAATTTTTATCATATAGCAATCCAGAGGAAGTAAAAAATGAGTTACGAGTTCTCATTTCCTCTCCTGTGTTTTTTAGTTTGAACAGGCAGCAATCAACAATCTCTTGCAGTGTTTGTAATATGAACATATGCTCATGAATGGAATTACATGCACATGCGACACGGAGGATTGATTGGGCCAAGTAAGGGGGAAACAGCATCCCCTCACAAGTGGCAGGGTGATATTATCTTTAGGAAGGGCCCAGTTCTGCTGTCATTGACATTACAGCCAAACTTCCATTGACTTCAGTGGGAATAGGAGCTGACCCTTAGTGCAAACAAATGTTGCATCCTCATTGCAAGTGCCATGCATACTTTGTCAATGACCACATTTGTTTGCCTATTTGGTATTACACACAGCAACAGCATTTGAAGTTTTATCTGAAGAGGAGTGAACAGGGATGTGGCTTACCTCAGAACCACAGTGCTGTTCCAAGCACTGGAAGATGGAAGGGGCAAGAAGCAATAGTGTACGTTCACTGTGAGACAGGGCTGGGAAGATGATCTGGATAGGGTGGCACTAATCAACACAGTCAGGATGGGTAAAGGAGACAGTGCTGAGATTTGTGTGTAGATCACCTGACAATTGCTGCCGATTTTACTTTTCTCTCTGAAGTCAACACGGGTGGGGTGTGAGCTGTGGAGGTCTCAAGCCACCTGAAGTTGAAGGAAAGGATCAGCAACTTCTGTGGAAATCCACTAAACAGTAGGTCAAATTCTCAGGTGCTTAGTCATGTGTCACTCAGTCTTACCCAGCCAAAACTCTCACTGGACTTGACTCAGTGAAAACTGTTGACTTCCCATAGAAACGTGACAGTTCAGAGAATGAAACTGTCATGGAACCAGCCAGTTACAATATAACACACACAATAAATGGGCCCCTATCGAAACTGCCAGGTGGAGATTTAAAAAATGCATAAAGGAAAACCTCTTGCCTGATCATTTATTTTGTTATGAAAAAAATATCCTAGAAAATAGCTGAAATAGGTATGTATAGATAAAGTATCTGGGCCAGGTTCCCAGCTGGCGTAAAGTGACTTCAGTACAGATATGTCTGTTTATACTAGCTGATAATACGCATAGTGCTGCTTTCACTCGTGGGGAAAAAAATCCTAGAGAATTCCACTGTCACTGAAATGAAATACCATGTACAGACCTAAAACAATGTGCTTCACTGAAAACACACAGGCCTACATTCTGTGCTGCTGGTTTGTACCTCTCACAAACCCTGCAGCGTCACTGAGATTGCGCTGGCGGCAAGGAGAATATTTTGTACCCTTTGTGTATGTATATAAACCGTCCCTGTGAATATATTTCATAAGTGCGCTCCCCAACTATTGCTTATTGGACTTTGGATGAATAGACTTTTGCATAACGTCATGCTCAGTTGTGTAATTCTTTCAATTCTTGTAAGTTTTGGTGCTGTAATTCCCGCTTTTGCATTGTTGCAAAATACTGGGGTAGCTACAGATCCCTGAGTCATTTTTCACTCTGGTAGTTGCATTTTCCACTTCAGGAGCTGTCTTCGCTCCATCCTCCAAGGCTGACATAGTATGTAGACTAGAATCCCTCCACTGTGTCAGTGTTTTGCCTCATTGGAGACATTGCTGGAGAGCTTTTGCTTTGTGAGAAGCCTAGACCTCAGAAAATGATTGATGTGTGTACTATTAACCTATGAGAAGTATGGGGTAGCCTCACAACTCAAACCTCTTTCTGTAATGGGTCAATTTCAAACACCCCAGGCTCTGGAGAAGTCCAGGTTTACACCTAGATTTCACTCAGGACCCTGTGCTTTGATTCCACCTATGGTGGATTTTGGAAGCAAGGTTTTGCTCTGTGCCCATCTTTAGTTGCTATGGAATGTCTCTCTCTCTCTAAGCTGTGTTTTCCTTAGTCCAGACATATGGCAGAAAACAGCTGATTGCTATAGGAAGTTCTTTCTTTCTTTCTTTCTTTCTTTCTAAATGCATCTTACTTCTGTTCCATGCTATGCATCCGATGAAGTGAGCTATAGCCCATGCTGAAATAAGTGAGCTATAGCTTATGCTGAAATAAACTGGTTAGTCTCTAGGGTGCTACAAAGTCTTCCTCATTTTATTTATGGATACAGACTTAAGGCTGGTCTCCACTAGGGGGGAAATCGACTGTAGAACGTAGCTGAAATCGACGTCTCTACAGCCGACTTACCTTCCATCCTCACAGTGGTGGCGGTCGACTGTGCGGTCCCCCGTTGACTCCAGCTTGCGCCTCTTCAGGAGCTGGACTTCCGGAGTCGACGGGGGAGCCACTGGTGATCGATTTATCGCGTCTTAACGAAACGCGATAAATCGATCACCAAAAGATCAATCCCTGCTGGCTCAAGTGAAGACAAGCCCTAACACGGCTGCTAATCTTAAACCTATAGGAAGTTAGTGATGAAAGGCACTGCAGATCAGTGCATGTATTACTGTAGGGTTATATCAAAAGGACAGGTAGGGATGGATATAGAGGACCCAAGGTTGTGAGCTGTAGGATCAAGGGCAAACTGTTGAGGTTCCTCTGACTGTACATGTAAATCTACCCCCCCATTCCTGTCCCATGCATTCTGGGCCAGGTGTTTAGCTCTAAAATGGCTGAAGTTTAATGTGCTGGGCATACTAAAGACGAGAGCGGTGTTGAGACAGTGCGCAGAGGCAGGGAAAGGGATGAGGTGAACTAGTTACCAAATATCCAGAAATATGAGCAGCCTGAAATTTAAAGTTAAGAAACAAGAAAGTGCCCCTGCAGGAACAAAAGGGTGAGTGAGCACAGACCATGCTCTCCAGTTTGGCTGTGTCACAAAGATCTACTTTTTTTCAAGCCCTTTATTTATTTACTTACTATAAGGGACCTATTTTAGCTGGTGCGTGAGGCCTCCAGTTTTGACCATGCTTTGAAAGCAAGAGCTAACAGAATGCTGAAATTCTCCCCCTGAATCTCCCGGCCTTCTTGTGTTACAATAGCCCTGTCTTCAGGAGCCAGAACCACCGCGGCTGGCAAACAGGAAAGATTTGCTTTCTCTCGTCTTTCACTTCCACTTGTTGTGCTTGCTTCTTTTCACCACCCCGGCCAATCTGTTTCTCAATGAAGTCAATTTATGGTCAGTCCCCCAGGCTGCAGTCTCACTTCATTGTTTACTCTCCCTTTGCTAGGTTCACTTTCTGCTATCTGGGATCTCTGAGCCCCACCTGCGTAATGGAAACTGCCCTCCCCTATAAAGTAGGATGGGACAAGGTTCCTGCATGACCTTGTTATCAATAACTGACACATACTGAGCAAAATGTCCCATGTCCCAGCCCGTCTCCCTTGCTATAATTAATAAGTGATGTTTCAGTGCACACACACGGGATTTTACAAAACTTGTTTTACATCTCTAGTTGATTTCTCTGCTTGCCACCCAGGACCCCGGCACTGTTTAGTATCTGTGTAGCAGAGGCTCTTTCTATGTGAAGATCTTTGCAATTCAGGATACTGCACCCACTCATTTGTTATTTTTGTACTGGTTGGGGTCTGAAAATGGGCCTTAGCCCTAAACTTCTTCCCCATCTCAGACAGAAACCTGACAGCAGGTGGATCGCCTGTGCTGCAAAACACAAATGGGTTTTCTATACCCTGTTCTAACCACATCTCTCTCATAGGAGTAAGGAGACTGATCATAATGGGTATGTCTGCACTGCAATTCCAAACCTGCGGCTGGCCCATGCCAGCTGACTTGGGCTAAGGGGTTGTTTAATTGTGTTTGACATTCAGACTTGGGTTGGAGCCCAGGTTCTAGGACCCTGCACGGTGAGAGGGTCCCAGAGCTCCAGCTGCAGCCCGAATGTCTACACCACAATGAAACAGCCCCTTAGCCCAAGTTCTGTGAGCCCAAATCAGCTGACACTGGCAGTGTAGACATACCCAATGGGTACTGAAGGAATGCAAAGGACCAGCCACTTCTCGTGATATTACAAAGCGGGGAATTCAACCTTTGCCCAACACTGCAGCTTGCCAGGAGCCCTGTGGCTGCACTTTAAAGCCCTGATACTGCAGCTGATAGCACAGGGCAGACTGTTTCACCCATGGGGTGCTGCATTAAAACTACAACAGGCTCTGTGTGGGCACAGCAGTCCACGTATGCATCAGCTGGAGGATCAGGGCCCATGTTTGCATAATATGGAGCAGACTATAAACTAGCCTAATCTTTAACATAGAAGTGCCCCAGCAGGTCTCAGTAATGCAGCCTGGATCAAGACAGAGCATGGTGGGAGCTGTAGTTTCTATTAGCCGCACATCTGTATGAAAGATGAAGACAGCTACAGGCTGCACTGTAGAATTCCTTGGGCTATCCTGTGCCTGTAAAGTGCTGCCAGGGGCAATTCATAAGATTGTGTCATAATAACCACAATGCACCACTCTGACTCCAGTGGTACACAGGACTCACAGCGGAATGGAGTGAAGAATCAGGCCCAATATTTTGCAAGGTGTCAGACCTTGAAAGAAAGTTGTTGAATCACAAAAATGGGCTTGCAGGGCCTCCATTAACATAGTGGCAGCTTTCCCCCCCTCTTCTCATCTTCCCATTGGCAGGAAAGGATATCTGAATTCCTGGGCAGGATTGCTGGTGCATGGGGAAATAGTTTTTTTGTTTACCGTCCTCGACAAGGTCAGTTTTGCACAATTGTTTATATCAAAATACGCAGTAAAGAAATGTAGATATATTTTTGTTCTTATAGCTAGCTATAGCGAGAGAGATATGAAAATATGTATGTACAAAGTTTGAATATTTATGACAGGCCCTTCTGTTTGACATGTGTTTTAATAAAGAGTATTTATGGTACTGCGTGTGCCCTTGTTTTGCTGTGGTTTTGGCTGCTTTACATCTCACACTTTCCCTCAAGCGCTTCTGATGAATCCTCCAAGATTTGGAAACAAAACAAAGCCCCCACCATGCATTAGCAGGCAGGATGCAAAACCTTCTTGAGTCTGCATAAGGGTTCCTCTCTTGGGGCCTGATCCTATGAGGAACTGAGCACCTTCATCTCCTGAATCCAGCAGGAATTGAGAGTGTTTAGCACTTCCCAGGATAGGGTCCTCTCTCGCTTTCATCTCCCCATTCAGGGCTATCATTCTAATGGTTTTCAAACAATCTGTCTCCCTTCTGTCTGATCACAATGCAAACAACATATCACGGTCTTGAATGAATACTGTTTACAGCATCGTTATAGCCATGTTAGTCTCAGAATATTGGAGTGATCAAGTGGGTGAGGTAATATCTTTTATTGGACCAGCTCAGGGATTCAATTATCATAGATTATTTCCCGGACATGTTATAAAATGGACATGTCCGTCCCCCCCTCCCTCCCCAACATGCTATAAAAATTCCAGGGTGAAGCCGGGACAGGTTGGGGTGTGTGTGAATTGAGTGGGGGGGAGGGAAGTGGGAGGTCTCAGGTCTCCAGGCTTCAGTCTCCGGACTGAGGTGAGTGGAACTCAGGGCTTTTGCCTTGCAAGCTGGTGAGGCTAAGGCGTCTGCCCTGTGGGGTATGGGGCTTGGGGGAGGGGGTGCACTGGGGTTTGGAGCTTCAGCTCCATGGGAGGCACACTGGGGCTCGGAAACATTTACCAGAGCTCTGCTCCGGCCAGCTCTGGCTGAATTTAAGCCCAACTTATTGGTGAAAGAGGCAAGCTTTCAAGCTACACCGAGCCCAGACCTGAAGAAGAGCTCTGTTTAGCTCAACATCTTGTCTCTTTCACCAAGAGAAGTTGGGCCAAGAAAAGCTATTACTTCACCACCACCACTCTTTGTAATCTAAATGAATAATGGACTTGTGCCACAGAACAGGCCTGCTTAGAACGGGCTGTGATGCACTTAGTTCGTTAAACAGTTTGGTTCCTGGTCTCCAGTGCCAGTGTTCCAGTGGGACTTGAGAGGAACAGATGTAAAATACTGGGAGCATTCCCCTGCTAGATTAGCTAATTGAAAATGAGACAGGACCGAGCACTAGAAAACGTTTCCTGGAGACCAATCCTACGTTAGCAGGGAATGGCAATAGCAGACCTTGAATAGGTTCTTTCCATTTGTAACTTCTATAACTCCTTGAAGATTAGATCCAGCTCAGGGCTTTAGCAACTAGGTGGGGTGTTTGAAAAGTGTGATAGTTTTAGGGCTTGTTTCACCATGCAGATAAAGATTTCTGGTTAAGAACATAAGAACACTAGACTGTAACGGATCTCCTGGGTCATCCAGTCCCTTGCTAGCCTATTCAATCCCACATTAATACATTTATCAAGCTCCATCCTAAATCTAATTAGGTTTCTTGCCCCCATTACTCCTAATGGAAGACTGTTCCAGAACCTCGTTCCTCTGGTTGCTCCAAAGGACCCATCACAATAGGTGTCCAAGATTAAACAGAAGGGTTAACGTCGGCCAGAAACACAGCCCAGGGTGTTGCAATGAAAAATATGCTACTTAGGGCTGCGATAAGAGTTTCTGTAGGGAAAGGCCTGTGAATGTCCTGTGTAGTTCAACATTCCCTTTCCCAAAGAATAATAGCAGGGCTTTGCAGAAGCATGGCACAGCTTGGGTGGGGAAATGGTTAAATCCAGTCCTTGCCAAAGCCACCACACCTATCCAGAATCTAATCATCTTCTTGATAAGTATTAGTTTAAAAAAGGACTGAGAACACTAGAGAGATCCAAGTCTTTCCTGACAGGGTGGGCCCTGAGTTGGCACCAGACCTTCAATGGGCTTTGAAGGCACTCAGCACCGCACAGGATCAGCCCTGCACCTTCAAGGGGGACCTCATCTTGGAGTAAATTTCCAGCCACATCACACTGCATAGAAAAGCATTTGACCTTTGTGGGCAGGGGCGGCTCCAGGCACCAGTGCAGCAAACGTGTGCTTGGGGCGGCAAGCCGCAGGGGACGGCCTGCCAGTTGCTGTGAGGGTGGCAGTCACGTGGTCCCGCAAATTTGGTGACATTTCGGTGGCAGGTACGCCAAAGACGAGGGACTGGCGGACCTCCCGCAGAAACGCCGCCAAATCGGGGCGGGACCAGCGGACCTCCCACAGCCATGCCGCCGAAGGCGGCCTGCCTGCCACCGTTGGGGTGGCAAAAAACATAGAGCCGCCTGTTTGTGGGCCATAACCACAGACTCCCCCATCCCTTTGTGTTTGAACCAGGCCTTCCTTCCTTCCCCAACCTGCCATCTCCTCGGGTTTGATCCTGCAGTGATGTCACTGTAGCCAGGACAACGTGACATCATGGCGGTTACTGTGAAAATTGCCTGCAGTCTCCCCAACACCTGACTTCATGGCAGGCTCAAGCAGCAGGGAAACCTGATCTGGAAGGCAGGGAGCCTTAGACCATTCCAAACACCGCTTCCTGGGCTCCAGATGTTCACATTCCAGAGCTGAATCCTGCAGCTTCAACCCAGTCCTGTGAAATGCACAGACCACGAAAGGAGCCTCAGGGAAATCCCTTCCAAGTCCTTTGTCCTTAGGTAAATATGTCCGCTCTTAAGTGCATGCTAGTGCAAGAGTCTCCTTGTTCTTTTAGTTCCACAAAGAGGCGGAAACCCTTCAGGCAACCTTGGGCGTGGAGGGAAGGGCTCTCTCGCCCTGAGGCTTCAGTCCTTATTCCCATCAGATCCACCCAGCTGAAATCATTACTCACCCTTTCTGAATCTCACCATTGCAACCTGAACACTTGCTTCTCAAGCCTCTGGGTGTAACTATGCTCATAATGTTACATGATCCAGGACCAAATCCTGAAGGCATTTACTCAGCCTTTACTCACTGATTTTACTAGCAGTTTTGCCTGAGTAAGCACTGAATAAAACCTGAGTAAATAGCTCGCAATCCCGCGGCAGAGGCAGGTGGCTCGATAAGATAGATCTTCTAGGTCACGTGTTTTTTAAAGGAGATACTGCTTCCATGGGACGTTGCTCCCAGAGAGTTACAGTGTCTGCAGAGGTGGGGGGAGAAGAGAGAGAAGGAACTACTTTAATTATTTGTCAATATGTTAATATTGGATCCCAGTTCTGCACCGTTCACTATCCAAGTGTTTTCTTATTCCTGGCTCAGGAACCCTCACCCCTTTTTTGGTCCCACCTGATTTATTTGTTCTCAGAATAGATGGCAGGTAGCCGTGTATGTTAAATATAGGTCGTCATTCCATATCCAATAAGCTCCTGCTTGAAACGAGGCCGCGTGAGCCAGGTCTCTGTTACACTAGTGTAAATGAAGCTGGCATCCCTTGCTTTCAATCAGAAGACTCTTTGGGGAAGGGAGACTGTCTCCTGCAGCCCGCGCTTCGCCTAATGGAGCCTTGATCCTGACTGTAATCCCTGCTTTCCACTGTCATATGAATCAATACTCAATATTGAAGATTTACCCTAGTACAGCTGAATTGAAAACCTGGCCCTTTTTCTTTCCATGCACGTTCTAGGTTTCAAATATCCCTTTTGTTCTAGGTGCAGAAGTCTCCTGGGTTTAAGGTTTGTGGGATCAGCCTAACAACCAAAGGAAAGAAAAAGAAATCCCTTCTCTTTGTGACAGGAAACAAATTAGAGGGAGAAACCTCACAGTGCCCACTGCCTGGTCTGGGCTTGCTAACTTAATGTTGAATCTCAGGGGCTAGGACAGGTTTTAGGTTGTGCTCTCTGGAACATTTGATCCTCCCCACCACACCTTGTTATATGCAGGTTCCCATTTACCATTCCCATGCCTCCTCCCTCATTGAGCCTATCCTCCGTACATGTGCTGTCAATGGAAGCAAAGGGCCTGGGTGACTCATCCTAATTAAATCCAAATCTCTTCTGCTCTTGTAACTCCTCAGGAGGTGTGTCTGTTTGTCCTTTCACAGTCAGAGTCTGATCTCCGCCACACTGGTGAAAATCTGCTGTTCACAACACTGACATCAAATTCAACAACTGATATTAAACTCTGTAAAAGCAGAGTCTGCGAAGCACAGCAGCGAGCATAGTTGTGAAACAATTGCGGACAGGGCGACTTTCACAACTGTGCTGGTGGAACAAATGTTACGCAATGTGGCAAATTTCCCTAGTGTAGACAAGGTTCCGTGTCTTCAGTTTGTATTTTGCTCAGAGCTTGATTGTGAGATTTTAGTTGCCGCCCTGAACTAGGGGTTGTCATGCAAAATGCACTGCACTAGGCATAGCCCAAGGGGACACTGCCTCAGAGACAGATATCCCTTGAAGGTAAGGTTTCTTCCCTGCTTCAGGGGAGCAGTAATTTACAGTCCTATACTAGCACCAAGTTATGACACCCACTGAACTGGCAGTGCTGTGCCGGCTGCTGGGTTGAGGCCCAGTGCCAAGGCTTCCTGCCTGCTTTGGCTGGTGCCGGGGGAAGAAAGAGGCATCCAGTGCCCATTCATCTCTTTGTGGTCCAGGTTGCCTATGCAGGAAGTAAGACAGGCTTACTCCTCCCACTGCCAGACATGCCAAACCCGTGGAAAAAAATGCAGAAATTGGGCTAGTTTTTGGCTTGTAGCTTGTTCCTTGCTTTGCTTGTAGCTTGTTTTTTTGTTTGTTTTTTTAATTGGCTCCTGGCGAGCAGGGGAAAGGGGAGGAGAGAGTAGGGGTGCACAGCGGGCCCACCACAGTCCCAGACTGCATGCCAGGGGGATCTAGTCACATAGAGTGCTGGGGTTCCTAGAGATTGGCTTGTTTTGGCCTTGTTTTGAAATGGGATTTGCTTGATTTTTGGCTTATTGTGAAAGTTGAGGGGCTTATTTACCATGTGAAAGTTGGCAACTGTGCCCAAGTGCCCACGTACAAGCCTGTAGTCCAAGTCGGAATCCAGTTGGTAGTTTCCTCTCTCCTGGGGGTTATAAATCCGGAGTACCTCCACTAAAGTCAATATTACAGCAGTGCAAAACCAGGGTGAGATCAGAAACAATCCTCCACAGCCTCTCCCACTCTGATTCTCACCGACACCTTTCCTTCCCCTGTCACGCGTCACCTAAAACATTCTCCCCACTCGAAGGCAACAGCCAGTTTAAAAAGGAAAATGGACAGGAGCCTGTAATTGGGGTAATTATAGCAGCCAGCTTCTTGAGGGAGCAAACGGGACATATAATAGTCCCCACGGAGCCAGCACAGTGCTTTGCTGAGGAGGCTGAGGACAAACACACCCAGCCATGCCAGGCTGAGCCGCCTTTCCAAGTTCTGCTCCTACCCCAACAGGCTGGGGATGCTGTCTTTTGGTGAGGGCTGTCATCTTAGCTGACGTAGCAGGGATTGAACCAGGGATCTCCAGAGATAAACTTCTGAGGGGGCTACAGCTTCAACTAAAGCATCAACAGCTCTAGAACGGAGTCCGAGCCTCCGGGGCCTAGCACAGAGGGACTCTTGTAGCCCACGCTCACCATGGGGGTAACATTTTCAAACAGCAAAGAAGATCTGGGAAGATTGTGGTGTCCCAGGCAACTGCAGAGTGGGGACACTGGTGGCTGTAAGACAACGAGAGCTCCCCCCCTCCCCCAAGTACAGGGAAATGGGAGGGCCTCAGCCACTGGCAGGATTAGAGACCATCTGAACTAATTCATATGTGTTCAGTGCAACCAGAGAATGAGAGAGGGAGAGAGGATCTGGGGGAAGGGCTAGGATAGGGGGTGTGTGTTTGTACAAAATCACAGCAAAGGCATTGTATGACTTAAAAAATGACAGCACCCACTAAATGTGCCATTCAGCTTATTCAGTTCACTGTGAAAACCTGGCAGGCTGTCCAAGCCCCTTCATAGGGTTCAGCAGGGGACATAATTCCCTCTCCGAGGGGCTCCTGGAAATGTTTCTTTCCAGTCTGGAAGCCTGCAAAGAGGTATCACTGAAAAATGTTCATTCAGGAATGGATTCAGTCTCCCACAAGGAGCGACCCTGTTCCTTCTGTGCTGCCCTTCCTCACCCCCTCCACCAGTCCCTAATGCAGCCGGGGGGCTGACATTTGCTAGCAGACTGTAAGTGGCAGTTGTGGTCAGTTCTCACTAGCAATAAAAGGTGATGACATACTGTACTTCGCCAGCAGTGGGCGGGGATAGGGGGATGATGAGGGGGTGTGTGTGACTTCTCCAGCTGCACTGTACCTAACAGAATGAGGAGTACAAGAGTCAAGTGATCCATGGCAAAGGGCCCAGGCCATTCCCAGCAAGGAAAGGTCAGGAGCACAGCACACAAATGAAGTGTCACCGACCTCAGAAGACGGCAGACGAGCCCGTTGTTTTGAGATGTGACTCGTTTACTTTGGCCTGTGGAGACAAAAAACAAAGTACGGGGAAGGACAAAACAAACCACAAAGCCTCAGCGTCTTCGGCTTTTGTAGCTTCCGGCTGGGGAAACGTTCTGCTCCCAGTCACACACGCAGGTTCAGATGTCCCTCCAGCTCCAGGTTAGGGAAGTTGAGAGACGTGGCATCATCTTCGTACCTCCCCTCTGGACGCGGGCATTTTTCAGGCTCATTCTGCCCTCTGAGCCGGGGCAAACATCACAACGTGTCTCCCCTCGCAGGACAGTACTACAGTGTTCTGTGGAAAGGGACCGAACCACTAGCGCTTGTGCTACAGTGAGACTGCAAAGCTCTGGGGGCTTTTCCATAGACTGGAGTACTTTTCTTATATCATGTTAGCCCCTATGTCAGTGATGAACATCAACCCCCTGTGCTTTAATGAAGATCTTTCTGCTGCTATAACGCTGAAAATGTTGGAAGAACAATAGCATTAAACTCTTTGAGGCAGGGGCATCAGTTTGTTATGTACAGTGCTAGCAAATAGAGTCCTGGGCTCATAGCTGGGCCTGCTAGGAAATACGACTAATAATTAACAATAATAATAAATAATGGCAGTATTACCAACCCCAAGGATTCAAAATCCATGAGCTAGGCCTCCCCAAATCATGAGATTAACATAAAAATCCAGAGGTGTTTTTTTAAAAAAAAAATACATTTTGGATTCTGTTTATTTCCCTTCTGGGTTTTGAGCATTTAGGGTTCACATTTTTAAGCTTTTCTTTGGAAGTGAAGCTTTGGAGCTTCACTCCACACTAGCTGCTTCTTATGCTCATCTTCTCTCCCCCTGAATTAGGGTGACCAGACAGAAAATGTGAAAAATCGGGACGGGGTGGAGGGCAATAGGAGCCCATATAAGAAAAAGACCCCAAAATTGGAACTGTCCCTATAAAATATGGTCACCCTACCTTGAATGGGCTCCACATCCACACCCAGGAACACTCCCACTGGCATACGCGTGAGGTCATGCCATGTGGCAAAAGTGAGGGAACGCTGTCTTGGCTGGTGCATTTAGCTGATGCCCTCCTTACTAAATCCCTCCTCCCGTCCCATTTGGAACTAACACAATATTTGTTGCCATGACATTGCTCACTCTGCTTGTGTGTTCTATCCCTTCCCCCACCCTGCCCCTGTCTTGCCTACTTAGATTGTAAACTTTTCAGGACAGGGGCCATCTACGACTGTTTGTACAGTGCCTAGCACAATGGAGCCCCATTTTGGGTGGTTCTTAAGCTCTACCCTAATAAACATGATTAATAATAATAAAATGCATGGCTGCTATTGGGAACCAAAGCACTTTGTAATGTTAGGTTCAACCACTGGGATTTCAGGAGAAGGAAGGAAGGAAGAAGGAAGGAAGGAAAGAAAGAAAGAAAAGCAGTCCGCCATCCCCAATTAGGCAAAATAGGCATGCAGACATCAGTGATGTGCCTGGGACTTCCATATACCTATGTGTGAATAGAACGAGGAGTACTTGTGGCACCTTAGAGACTAACATAAGCTTATGCCCAAATAAATGTGTTAGTTTCTAAGGTGTCACAAGGACTCCTCGTTCTTTTTGCAGATACAGACTAACACAGACTACCCCTCTGAAACCTGTCACTATGTGTGACTATACCTGTGACGAAGATAATGCAGCTCACCAGTGAGGGTGTGTTATTGCAGTTTTTAAATCTCTTGAAAATTGACTAACCCAGGCATGAAATCTACTTTCCTGCCCTTTGCACTAATGCGATGGTGGCAATGGAAAAAACAAATGACATTTTACTCACCCATCAAAAGGTATTACTGGCGTCAGGGCGAGTAGAGTTTGCAAGACTGCTTAGCTAATTCATGACGGCTGTGCCTGAGGACTGTGTATAAGCAGCCCCATCACCTGTCCTCATAGTTGCAACTTAACTTGCGTGCTGCACCCTTGCTTGAACTCTGTCTGCTCCCTCCGGCATTCTTTGCACCTGGCCCCTCAGCTGCATTTTGTGTGGCCACCTCTCCCCTGTCCTCTCACCTATACCTGCCCCATCATCTGTCATACAGGGAAGAATGTTCTTCCAACTTGTGGCAGGCTAGAGTCAACTTCCCTCCCCCATCCTTTAGTCTCAGCTGCCAGCACCACAGAAACCGTTTCAGAACATTCCTTCCTTCCCCTCGGCGGCTGGGACACGCCTCGCTGATATGTTAATCCTGCGAGCGCTGCCACTAGCTGGGAGTGCTGTCAAGTGGGGCCTTCCCTTGGTTTGGTTTTGGGACTGTCGATGAACAGCAGCCTTGTTCGGCATTGACTCTCTTCCAGCCTGAGCTCCCTGTGGCATTTCCCCAGGAGCCCCAAGCCTCATTTCACACTCGCACCGCTACGATAAACACTGAAGTTTGCATTTTGTCAAAGGTTTTTACTGGAAGTCGGGAGCCATCAGTCCAGCAGCTGTTGGTCCAAACAGTGACCTCATCGAGAAATCTTGGCAAAAGGTGCCTTGTTTTCCAACGGGCTACGTACATGGGACCCTCTGTGCCTGAGGTACATGTATAGATTAGTTCTGCATAACCCAGCGTGACTTGAGCACACTCACTTAGCCAAGGCTGAGATTACAGAGTAGCGTGACCAGACAGCAAATGTGAAAAATCGGGACAGGGGATGGGGGGTAATAGGCGCCTATGTAAGAAAAAGACCCCAAAATTGGGACTGTCCCTATAAAATCGGGACATCTGGTCACCCTATCACAGAGCAAGGGTCCTCACAACACTACCAGTCAAGGGCATTCATTGAAACCTTCTCGGAGACCTGCAAGCCTCATTGAAGAGGTTTCCTCCGACAAGCGCCCTCCTGTGGTTTATGCAGCGCTTCTAAAATGCAGCCACCAGGAGATTTTCTTGCGCCCACAATCTCCTGCGCTTGTGATGGGAGGGAGGGACGGTAAAGTAGCAGCCCCTACCCGTCCCCGTTGCTCCTGGATGCACAGCCTTGGTGTCAGTACTGGATTTAGCCCACACTCCAAAGGGGCTCCTGCTGCAGCAGGGCAGGCTCCACCGTCAGACAAGCTCCTCCCTCCCTCACCTCTTCCCCCGAGAGCGCCGTGTTCTGCCCCTCCCCGCGTTTCCCCCTCTGCCAAACAGCTGTTTGCCTGTGAGAGGAAGGGGGAGGAGTGGGGCCATAGCGCGCTCACCATTCAGGGGAGGAGTCAGGGAGGAGGCGAGGGTGGGGCCTTGGGAAAGGGGGTGGAATCAGGGCATACCCCGTCCAGCCCCCTGCTGTGAGCCACTCAGGGCAGAGGACTGAGAACACTTCCACAACCCCAGCCCACACCATCAGCCCTGACTCCCATCCCCCCCATGACGTCAGCTCTGACTCCTACACCCCCCACACATACCCAGCCCTCCCATACCCCTGCCCTGACTCCTGCACCCCCTCACACGTCCCAGCTGTTATTCCTGAACCCCACCACATACCCAGGCCCCCATACCCCAATGCCCTGGCTCCAGCACCCGAACACATCCCCACCCCCCACACTGAGCACCAAATGGGAGCTCCTGCACCCCCCCATTCCCACCTGCACCCCTCGCACCAAATGAGAGCTGCCCCAGGTATTTGCTCTACACCCCAACCTTCTGCCCCAACCCTGAGCCCCCTCCCTCACCCTAACTTCCTCCCAGACCCTGCACCCCCAGCCCTGTGCTCAGTGCAGCCCCACCCTCAGCTCAGTGCAGAGAGAGACAAAGAGAATGGGCTAGAACCAGGGAGAAGATAGGGCAGGGCGGGGGGGGGGGGGGGGGGGAACCCACTTACCCCCTCCCCAGCCCTCCTGCACTTGCGGTTTACCCCCGGCTCTTCCCTTCTTCCAGGGATCAACCCTAGTTCCTGCCCCACTGTGCTTTTGGCCCCAGCCCCTCCCTTGCTCCAGTCAGCAGGGACTAATCCTCTCCCCATGTCCTACTGTTCTCATCTTGCCCCTGGCCCCTGCCTCACTCCAGCTGGGGACCAATCCTTCCCCGCCACCCCCCATGCCCAGCTGTCAGGGTGGATAAAAATCAATGATTTTTTTAAATAAAAAAATCTGATTTTTTAATTTAAATTAGATTTTTGAGGAAAAAAGCCTATCTAAAGTTAGTTTTAATTAAGATACATTAAATCTCATAATGGAATAGGGATTATAAATTCTAATTCTATAGTATGAGAATATATTCATATAGTGTTTAAGCAAAGTTTTGTAAATGAGTTCCAATAGTTCATGGATTAGGGACCCAATCTTTTGGGGGTTCCACTGGCTTCTGTGTAGATTATTTAGGTTAATCTTTCTATCTACCCAATGGGACTCAGTGCTCAGTCTTGAAGATACCATCAGAGATGCTTAGTTTTGCAGTTCTCAAACTGTGGATTTGTATCTCCCGAGATAAGATGTTTATTAACTGCAAAAATGTTTTTACATAAATATAGAGAGGTGAGAAATAACAGACCTCAACCCTATTGTCCCTCTGCAAATTTATGTGCACAGAGTCAATCCCTTACCTCTCTCTAAAAGTGAAAAGTTTCAAAAAGTTCAACGAATAGAAGATTGTTGGGAATCTAGAAGAATAGATCCGGACAAAGAGAAGTCTGGAGATAAATGTGAGAAGTGAGGGGCATGTGCTTTTTTGTTAAAATATAACGTTTGCTGTTGAAGAAAAAATTCCAGAATACTTAATATTGTTGTTTTAGTTAAATAAAACAATGTAAGTGTCTGTCTGGTGATGTTCTCCTGCTAATACAGCCTGGCAATAAAATCCTCCAAATATTAATGATTAACTTGTTGAATTGGAGAGAGTTCACCTCCCAATGACTTCATTAATATCTGCTTCAATTATCTTTGGTAAATGAAATAACCAACCAATCATTCATTTTCTGATATAGCCGTAAAACTCATCTGAAAAGTTTTCCAAATAAATCAGTTAAAAAATATATAGTGTGTACCTTCTAAAGATGAAACCTACATCCATCTCTGAGTTGTGAAGAGTTTGTATTAAGGTTATAATAACCAATGAGAATGCACACTTATGTAGAAAACCATGATTAAATTGAGTCTTTCTGACTAGTGATTAAAATCGTGATTTAAATCAAATCCACCCTGCCCACTGTGCTCTTGCCCCAGCCCCTTTATTCCTCAGGGGAGCCCACAAACATGTTTGGCGCCGGGCCCACAAAAAGTTAATCCGGCCCTGCAGACGCCAGGCTATCTGTGGCAATACAGTTCTTTCATTGTTTCCCTTCCCAGGCTTTGCCTGATGGTTGGAGTTTTGTTTTTTGATGTGTCCCTTTAAGATTAATAGCAAGCCAGCTTCCTGCTCTAATTACCTGAGGCCCATTATTACAATGGGCGTGGAGCGGGTGTGTGGCTGTCATTCTGAGGTGGTGCCTGTTCAGTGAGTGCTCTTGACAGGTACAGAGATGAATCTGCATGGTCTTTTCTCTCTCTCCTGTATCTCCCTCCCTGGTACTGGGCCAGCTTTTAAGCATGGCCACCTGTTGAAAGCCAGTGAATGTGTGAATAGTATGGCATTTTCCCTACAGCAATCAGAGTTGCTTACCTCTCCCCATAGAAAGAAGCATAGGAAATGCGGAGAGAAAGGAGTTCAAATACGGGCTTTTCACTATCCGGGAGCTGCTTTGTGCTCAGGATTCCTCTACCCCATCGTCTGTCTCTTCTTGTTCCCCATCTTAGTTTATTTTTAATTCCTACTACTCAGTTTGCAGTGGTTCACAATGGTCCCTGTCTGGGTCACAGCCCCATAGTTCTAGGTGCAATATGAACACACAGGAAGAGCCAGGCACTGCCCTGAAGAGTTTACAGTCAAAGGCCTCAGTCCTGCTAGCCCTTAAACATATGCTCCACTTTAAGCATATCTTGACTGGCCTAGGGTCAAACACAACCAGCCAGAGAGAGGTAGAAGGTATTTGCCTGGAGGGGACCATCGATGGGTCATCGAGTCCAGTTCCCTATGCAGAGGCAGGAGTAGACTGTTCCTGACAGGTGTTTGTCTAAAAGGACCTGTTCTTAAAAACCTCCAATGATGGAGATTCCACAACCTCCCCAGGTAATTTATTCCAGTGCTTAACCACCCTGACCACTAGACCATTTTTCCTAATGTCCAACCTAAACCACCTTTGGTGCAACTTTAGCTCATCACTTCTTGTACCTGTCCTCGATGGGTAAGAAGAGCAATTTATCACCCCCCTCTTTACAACAACCTTGCACATATTTGAAGACTCTCATGTCTTCTCGTCTCCAGACTAAACAAACCTAATTTTTTCAATCTTCCCTCATAGGTCATGTTTTCTAGACCTTTCATCATTTTTGTTGCTCTTCTCTGGACTTTCTCCAATTTGTCCACATCTTTCCTGAAGTGTGGTGCCCAGAACTGGACACAATACTCCAGTTGAGGCCTTATCAGTGCTGAGCAGGAGAATTATGTCTCCTGTCTTGCTTACAACACTCCTGTTAATACATTCCAGAACAATGCTCACCTAATATTATTCACCTACCTCACATACTGGCTGAGAGACTAAATTCATTCATCTTTTTAAAAGGGTTGAGAACCTGTATAAGTGCCAGAAATTATCATTACTTGGCATCTTCAAGGGAAGTTGAACCTCAGCCGGATCCAGTTACCAATAGAGATTCAGCAAGACTTTGCTAGCTGTTAATCAACATATTTTGTTATATTGCCAGCTCTTACCTAGAGTCTTGTGAGATTGTCTGTAAAACAGCCAGTGAGAAAACCCAGGACTTTCAGTTTTAAAGCACAGGACACAATTACTTGTGCTAACAGAGTAATAACTCTTAGCTAGTAGCTGTAGAAGGCCCCGACCCTCTATGCATTATACTTGTCAGCTAGCTCTGAATAATCCTGCCTAATTTAAAACCAACTTTCTGGGTCACAAAAACCTATTTTTTCTTTCGCACTAAGAGCTTATTAACTTTTTCTGTATTTCCTTCTCTCTGCTGACGGTAGGTGTGCAAAATCCTGAGCGTAAAGTGGTTTTACTTTTATGTGAAATTTTACAATGTGGCCTTTCTTCAATCGTTCATTATATCCAAAGTGGCATTGCATTTTCTTTGGCCATGTCACCAGCATGGACAAAACCATCACAGCACACTGTGCTCTCAAAGTTTCCACCAACATGCAAAGGACTGCACACCCTGGTACCACCCACGGGCTCATCCCAGAGAACTGGGTATTCGCAGGATTGAGCTTGATCTGGGAACTTCACTACACGATGCCTGGTGTGACACCATCAATCATGGTCACTCTGGCTGGCGCAACAGTCCTTAGTAGACTATGCATGTTTGATGGTGATTGCCAAGAGGGTTTTTGTTTACACAGGACTTTCTTCTTGATACCCACACTATGGCATGATTCATTCAGCGATGCTACATTCTGCTGGTTGTGATAGAACAACCCAACATCAAGGAAGCATTTGTATCACAAACACCAGAGAAAAATCACAGAGTGAATCAGGCCAGAGGAACGGGAGGGTTCTACTGGGTAAGTTTCTGTACACACACTAATTATAGAATCATAGGGCTAGATCCTATCTTGGCCTTTTCAGAGGGAGTCCCTAGGGATTTCAGCCAGGATTTCCACATGCTGGTTGTTACAACAGATGACAAATAGAATTAGACCTATTAGATCATCTTGTCCCTTGCCCATAGCCTAGTGCTGGGTTGTTCCTGCACTACAGTGTTGTAGACAGTTATACCTGTGTTGTGTCTTGATGTCCCTGGTTAAATAATCGCAAAGTTATTAAAATAAATATTGTTGAGTGCTTTACCCAGTTCAAATGATGGGGCTTCCCCCACTTCCCTTGGGAGATCTGTCCAATATACCTTGTATTTGCATCCGACGAAGTGAGCTATAGCTCACGAAAGCTTATGCTGAAATAAACTAGTTAGTCTCTAAGGTGCTACAACTATTCCTCGCTTTCTTTACAGATACAGACTAACACAGCTGCTATTCTTGAACTTGTATTTTCTGTTATCCTGCCTACATTTGATGTTTGCTCAATCTCATCCTTTTGCTACTGGTTATTTCCCCTTGAACCATGCTAAATAATGATTATTATCAGAATGTGTTTGTACTGACAGTGAGAGACATGCGGTACAAGACACAAAGAAAATCTTGGTTCTTGCTCCCACATGTTTGCAATCTTCATAATTATTTTCCTTCCTTGGTATCTACATGATTAAAATATTTATGGTTTGTAGTGTTGTTATGGCCATGTTGGTTCCAAGATATGAGCTAGACTAGGTGGGTGATCAACTTTTATTGGATCAACTTTTGTTGGTGGAGGAGACAAACTTTTCCAGACATGCGAAGAGTTCTGTGAAGTTCAAAAGCTAGTCCCGTCCACTCAGAGAAGTTGGTCCCATAAAAGATATTATCTCACCCACCTTGTCTCACTCAAATATTTATAATCAGTTATGTTCCGCCAATCCCTTTATGCTGTCATTGGACCAAGTTATGCATGTTCTATGCTTTTAAATATCTGCCTCATGATCTAAGTATTTCCTTTTGTGTACTTTCATCTACTGGATTTACCAAGACATATGGGTTCATCACAGAGTCTTAGATGATAAAGCCAGAGGAAAGCAGTGTGATAATCTAGTCTGACTTCCTGTATACCAAGGCCACAGAACTTCTCTGAATTCTTTCATGTTTGAATTTTTGCAGATCTTTTTGAAAAACCTCCATTCTTGATTTTAAAATGGCCAGTGATGGTGAATCCACTGCAATCCTTGTTAAGTGACAAAGGGTCCTGTGGCACTTTAAAGACTAACTAAAGTATTGAAGCATAAGCTTTCATGGGCTAATACCCACTTCGTTGGATGCAAGCACGAAAGCTTATGCTTCAATATTTTAGTTAGTCTTTAAAGTGCCACAGGACCCTTTGTCACTTCTGCAATTCCAGACTAACACAGCTACCTCTCTGATTCTTGAATCCTTGTTAAGTTACTCTCACTGCTAAAAGTCCGCTGAATACTTTCCTTAGTTCTGAGCACTTCAATACATGAAAGATATCAACAAAATGCAATCTACTGGGATTGTAAACTCTTTGACATGGAGACCATCTTTTTATTCTGTGTTTGTACAGTGCCTAGTGTAACCCACACATCTACTGGTTGTGGTGTTCTGTCCCATCTAGTGTAACCCACACATCTACTGGGTGTGGTGTTCTGTCCCATCTAGTGTAACCCACACATCTACTGGGTGTGGTGTTCTGTCCCATCTAGTGTAACCCACACATCTACTGGGTGTGGTGTTCTGTCCCATCTAGTGGCACCAAGGCCACTTAGAAAGTTAAATGAGTCTGCTCTACAGCCTTAGCTAACAGCCCCATGGTATTAAGCTCTAGAGGTTCAAGGTTTGATCCTACCCACTGACAACTGGGGTCTGTTGATGTTACAAGTAAGTGGGGGCTCATCCAGGATTTCAACTGGGAAGTCTCTGAAGCTTGGGTTGCCCTTCCTCAGCTAGGGGAAGTATGTAACCCTCTCTTGGGCGTGGTGTTCTGTCCCATCTAGTGGCACCAAGACCACTTGGAGAGAGAGTTAAATGAGTCTGCTTAATCGGCAGTTGGCTTTTTGCTCATGAAGGAAGCTCCAAAGGTCCCAGGTTCGATCCCGCCCGCTGATGACCGTCATCTGTCGGTGTTACAGCTAGCACAATGGGGTCCCGTTCCATGACTGGGACTCATCAGTGCTACTGCAACACAAATAATAAATAAATTCTTCTTATTAATATATATTAGAGAATTCAGAAACAAGCAACCAAACCAACTAAAGGGTTGGGAGGATTGGTTTATGAGGAGATATTACTAGACTTAAGTGTATATATATATATATAAATATCTTGAAATGAGACTGCTCAGGTGGATGTCGGGTAAGATGAGAGCTGATAGGCTACACAGTAAAATGGTATGAGCCATGATGCAGGTAGACCCCATTCACAGAAAAGCCAAGGCAGTATCAGTTAAGATGTGTCATGTGAGATGACAAAGCACAGAATATGGTGGGAAAACAATACAAGAAATTAGTAGTCACAGAACAAAGGCCATAAGGAAGATCTAGGAAATGGTGGTTCAGGATGCTGAAGAAAGACATGAAGAACTTTGTTGTCATCTTGGAAGATACGCAACACTGGAACTGTTGGAGATGAAGAATGAGAACCACTGACCCTGACTGTCTGGACGGGATGGTGAAGAACAAGAATAAATGTAGTTTGCCAGCACCTTCTTTTACCAGGATCGGAAGATGTTAGCATGCGATGGCTGTTCAGTAGCTTATGTGAAATAAATTCTGATGCCCTCATATTAAGTCTCAGTCAGTGGGTTTTTAATGTAATTGAAACCAATACCACAAATGATTGCCAATATATGTACACTTGCTCTCTCAACAGAGACGCCAATGGTCATGAAGACTGATCTCACCTGGGTTCCCTCTGGGTCAGGATTAAGATATGTTGGAGGCCAGGGATAGAGAAATTTCCAGTGCCACTGCCTGTGTTGTACCTCTCTTTTGGGTAAATCGAGGACTTCAGTCTCTAGGTCTGTCAGTGGCATATCTTTTGTCACTATTAAATTTACCTTTAAAAAAAAGAAAAGAAATCCAGAGGACTTTCCCCAAGAGATCATCACAGTAGTGACGAAGGTCCAGTTAGGCCTACAGTACAAACTGTCACTGCCAAATATCATGGGACCATCCGCATTTTAAATCTGGTACCATGTTACGTTTTGCCTTCACGATACAAGGAGAAATTGTGTTTCAAAGTCATGGTGTGATGTAAGGATTTGATGATTGTTAGGCCATAGTGTCCCTTTAAAATTCTGCAACAGCTGTTTCCAAATCTTGATGGCGACGTTCATATTCCATTTTCCCCTCTTGGAACTTTGCCAAGCCTTGTCTGATCTCTACCATCCCTTCTGGGGATAAGGAGGAAGTGTCCTTACGTCGAACTGTACGTCAGGAGGAGATTTGAGCTGGAGATCAGCAGGTTAGGAACGCCTGGGTTTCCTGGCTGAAAGCACAGCCAAAAACATAAAACTGCTAACAAAGCAGGGAGCAAGCTGGATGTTGGAGTGGGTGCCCCAACCAAGCATGGAAGATCACTGTGACTGAAACCATGAGATCATCAGCAAGCAGAGCTCTGCCTCCTGTGGAAATCTTTTTATATCCCTGTGGCAGATGCCAACCTCTTGCTCATTGAAGATGGTGATTGCCAGACATCTCTGCAGAAAAGCCCTCAAGGGCTGAGATGGTGCAAGCACCACCCAAAGCCAAGGCCTGGAAAAACAGGCCCCATTACTGGGATATTATTTATCTGGATGTTACATGGGCTCCACCCATGAATTCCAGGTTACTACTTTTATTCTGTTTATATTTCAGAACTAGGTCACTCTTCTCCTGTAGGGTTGCATCATGTCATGCTACATTCTGTCTGCTCTTGGTGGCCCAGCATGAGGCCAAACAGACAGTTCTATAACTTGCTCACCGTTGGCCTTGACATCCTTTTCACAGGCTCTTCTGCTCACCACTGCAAAACTCCGGGACATTTATCCGCTCAAGCACTAAATCTACTTGCTCCACCCTTCACGGTGCTGATTAGGGTAAAATTAATTTTGTTCCACTTATTGTCAAATAAAAATTACTCACCCGGGATGAGTGAACTATTGCCCAATTTTGAAAATGGAATTTAGACTCTTAAGACACTTGAGTACATCTGAAACATTTATCCTAGATTTATCTTGCAGCAGAGAATTAAAAAACAAAGAGATTTTTTTTATCCCTATCACATCTCTTCATCCAGCTACATCATTTTAGCATGACCATCACTGAAGTAACAAGGCAGTAGATCCATGGATTTCCCATAAAGGACAACATCTTAGCACCCCAAATGGCACATGGAAAAAGTGCCAGCCACTCTGCCTGTTTTTAGCCAGGTTACCTGGATGAAAATGCAGCATAACTGGCTTGAAGTGAATGGATTTACTCTCATTTACTTCAGTGGAACTGAGATGAGAATCTGGCCTGAGATTTTTCTGTTCAGGTTACATGTCACTAAAAATAGCAAGGAGCGAGGAGAAGAGTCAGGTGCCATACATTCAGGGAGGGAGACACTACAGCTGTGCTGTGCAAGGAAACAGTCTAGGTAGGCTTTCCACTGGAGGAGCATCCAACAGGCATAAAGGGTGAAAGTAAGAAGTGGTGCTCACCGAGCCGTGCGCAAATCAGGAGAAGAATCCAGATTAAGACCTTTTCATTTCTACTTCCCTGGGAGCTAGCGACAGTGCGGGAACCCACCAGCCTATGATTTATTATAGAGTGCAATGATTTGCCAACTACCCTGCAGGTTTTTATCTGTGCTCTGCATTTCCATCAGAGAGCTCCACTTTCAATTTCCATTCCTGGTCTCTCATTTGCCCTGGGCTAGCAGGCAAAGCCAGGGCTGTCTGCAACTACCATGCAGGAGACGCGAATTTGATTCCCATCCCATTTCCCTGTGACAGAGCAGCATCCTGATCCTGCTTTCGGCTCCATCCATCTACACCGACTCAGAAGCCATTAAACATCCAGTACAGTTTATTTACCTCAGCTCCTCCCAGCATGTTACTGACCCCTACACCACAATTGTTTGCCGTTTCCATTTGTCCTCAGTTCTCTGCTGAGAAGAGATCTTTCTACCCAGACATTCTTCCTGGTTCTAGCTCTAATACCCTGCCTCTTTCTCCCCTGCACAGCCTTCCTGTGTCTTCTTATATCTCCTGTGTTAACGGGCCAATTTTCTCATTAGCCCTCCCCCAGCACATTCTAACCCACTAATTAGGCCCATCGGGTTCACTCTGAATTAATTAATTGGAGTCTAACTGACCAAAGTGCAGGTTTAGTTGTTGGTTCCTGGAACTCTCCATCATGCTGTCATTTGTCCTGGACAACCCAGACAAAAAAAATACCACTGCAAAAGTAACCTACCAACCACCCCAGTAAGGCAATGAGATGTCTTGTGCTGCTGCATAGTATCCTTCATTAAGGACCAAAGCCAATCAGCCCTGAGGGGAACCCTGTTCAGTCCTCGGTGCCCTGATAGATGAAGACTGCCCAGGGAAACCTCCAGGGTGAAAGTGACAGTGTGAACAGGCGTCCAAATGAGAGGGATCCTTTGGTTTCTGGCCGAGGACTCTTCCTCACAACTGCCCCCAGCAAAGTAGGTGGGGGAAGGAGAAAGATTTGCAATCCCAGGAAGAGGCTATTCTGGAGTGAAATGGCATTTTGTTCTGCTCTCATCTCTGGCTTGTTGGTGGTAATTAGCTTTTGTCGGGGGAGCAGAACACACAAGATCAATGAGTAGGGTCAGAGGGGAGTCCCTGCCTGCAGGATGCTGGTCTTTGTTTGCTGCCTGGCCTCCTGATAAGGAGACATACTTAGAAGCCTGATGTCATAGGCCATGGAGCTCTGTGTGGTTTCAGTTTCTGCGGCTGCTGCTGGGGCTTTTCTGTGGCCCGGAGGAGCTAGACCCAGACTCAAGACAGTGTTAATATTAAAAGAGCTTTGGACTCCTCTGCAACCATTGCAGCCGTCACTTTCACACAGATGCGGGGTCTTGACACAGGCCACCCAAAACCAACTGGAGCACACTTACATTCTAAATTAGCAAACTCAACCGTAGGTCCCCTGGGCTTTTTCCCCACAACTCAGCCCAGAACGGGAGTATTCATTAATACACGGGCACTGCTACATTAAGGTGAGGAGCACGTTATGGGCTTGGTCCTGCTGAAAGGCTTGGGAGCTTTGCCACAAAAGAGCAGGAGCGGGTTCTTCGTGTATGTCAGCCTATAGCTAGTGGGAAGACTGTTACTTGGGTCAAATGATCTGCATGGGAAAAAATAAAATGGTTTTAAAGCAGCAGGCTTTAGCAGCTACACAGGCCTCGTTGCAGGGAGATGAATCTTCATTATCAACAGGCACTTGTACCCCACCCTGCAGCATCGAGGTTGAATTAGGATTGTGTTGTGCTCCAGCATAGACCCCAGGATGTATTACGGCTTGGTGCCATTGCTACCGGCCTTCAGATGTAAAGGGCAGAGTGGCACTCCCTCCCTTTCGAGATCACAAGCGTTAGACTCAGGTTAGCCACTGCAGAGCAAGACACCTCGTTGGCACCTGAGTCTCCTGCCTGCTACACAGAGTGCTAAGCACAGATCCTTTCGGCTGGCTGCAGTTCTTTAGGAGTATTTATGAAGCTGGCTGGCATGGTTTTATTAAACCAAATGTCTTTATCTGTGTGACTAGCAACATCTTCATTGCAGCTGTGAGAACTGTAAAGGATCCAATGTATGTGCAACGTTTACACACTGGTTTCATTTGCACACTCCACTCAGGAGGAGAGAGCAGAGGAAGGTTACTCAGTGTCACTGCTGTTTCTAGTCTGTCTGTCAGGATGCTCTTAGACTAACACAAGGCTGCTGTGTTTCAGATTCCATCATTAGAGGGGAAGTGAAGTTTCAAATACAAAATAAACACACACACAAAAGCAATCCCCCGCACACTTGTTTCTATGGAAATTACACACACACACAATACAAACAGTTCAAGTTGGGGTTTAATGTCAGGGGCAGGGAAACTGTCTGGATCCTGACAAACAAGGGGTTAACTTCAGCCCAGCTTTCTCCCTTACCATGCACCAGTGTCCGAGAAGGGCTATAAGAATGGCTACTGGGAGTGAGGTATCTCCTGGGGAAAATAATGCTGTACACCCAGGGTATTCAAATTGGAATGACGCCCAACCTGTCTACACTCTGATTCTTACATTACTTTCTCATTCTAGACACTAATTCTTGAGGAAGAGGTTTTGCTGACCGTAGCTGGATTCTGTCTGCTGAATCATTCCACCAGCTGTACTGTAACCTCTTCCCCTTCAGTGCCTACCCCAAGCATGCACAAATCATGTGTTTGGGTATTTTTAAAAAGAATGTTTGGGTCCTTGTTCTCTGCCTTTTGCTTAATGACCTGTTAGGGTGAACACATTTAAAGTTTTTAAGCTTTCCTCTGGAAACTCGAGGGCTAGGTACTCCTTTCCCCCTCCACCCTCCACCCCCCTTTATAATGAAAGCTGAGATCCTCACCTAATCACTTGTCTCCAGGCACTGGACTTGAGAAAAACCACCAAATAGCACAAGCTTCATGTTAAAAATATTAGAATTGATAACACTGCCTGCCCCGGTTGGAGCTACAATTCATTGCTAGTTCCCCTTTAACTTTAGCTCTCCACCCAAGCTCTACAAAAGGGGTTGTGAGACCTTGACCAGACAGACACATTGTGTCCTGAACACCCACAAAAATCCTCAAGGATCCCTCTGACACAAGATTAACTAATACATATCCCTATGGGCTGATACAGAGTTGTCAGATACTACAGTGATTGATGGACCCTGTATAGGAAACTGCGCTGAATAGAACGTGAGGTCTTCCTGGTACAGCTCTAAAAAGCTATGCTTAAAGAATAAATCGTCAACACCGTCTTCAGAACTCACTGTTTTGGGGCCGTGCCTTACATCATTGACCTGACCCATTGGAGGAAAAGCTTATAGGATCCTGAGTGATGGCAGCTAGGTTGATGGAAGCATTCTTCCATTAGCACTGCTGCGTCTTTACCGGGGGTTAGGTCAGCCTAGCCGACAACACTCAGAGAGGGGGATTCTTCCTCAAGAATTAGCTGTGTCAATCTAAGTTTTACGTGTAGACTAGGCCCCGGGGGAGGTGGGAAGAAGATGTGGGGGAGGAACAGAGTGCACTGGAAGTCGGGGAGAAAGCAAAGGAGCAAAAGGGAAGTAGTCTCTGTCACAGCAGCCCACCCGCCCAGCTCTATTTAGCTTAATTGGCGCATTTCACCTACAGAAAAGAAACATGCACCAGGAATGAATTCCTGCCGTATAAAGCTGTGGGGCAGCAGGGGGCACCACGATTTGCAAGAGAAGGGTGAAAGTGTTTGACTCCAACCCCCTCACTCTGCATCTATTCCCCCACGCACACGCTGGGTTAATAGGCTGCCTGAGGTTTAGGGACTTGGCTGCAAATCGTTTCCCATATTCAGCTCTGGTCCACTTTGAGTTACTGACCCTCTGCATGGTGGGTTCACGTGGGAACAATTTATGCCGGGGACACAGCCACAGAGCAGGAAGTGCACATGACAGAGGGCTGGAGAATTTCCTCCTCATCTGCCCTGTGAGGGGTATTTTGATTCAAGAAGTAATCTCAGTGGGATCGCTGCAAGATCAGAGGCTTTTGCAAAAATGCCTCTAAAATACAGAGAGCAGGTTAAAACAGGGACGCTGTTGGAATTTTCTTATATATATACCCACGCACTGATATTCAAACACTGCAACCATTGCAGTAATAAGATTAATATTGATTACATTGGGACTGGAAAAAAATGAAAACAAAAGAGGCTGGGAAGTAAGGTACCAACTATTCCAAGTGATTCCGGCGAGTAAACTCCTTCCGGTGGAGTTCACGGGGAGGACCTTAATGGAGCCTTTTCACTGTCTTTAGATTGGACAGTCAGTGCAGGGCCAGCCTGGTGTTTACTTTGTGACATTAGGGATTGCACTGTTGCCTCACTCCTAAGTGGTCCTTAGAATGGCAATGTAGTTCCTTAGCAGTTTTGTTGCCTCTATCATATATATGTGGACAATTCCTTGATGCAGGGTTGCTCATAATGATTTGGTGCACATGGTAGAGTGTAAATGCAGGGTGACTTGTGGGTTTGAGGCCGGTTACATGAGTTATGTGTGAGCCACTGACTGGTTTTTGTAGGGTTGCTGTGTTGTTACTGCAGTGTTTTTTGTTGGATTCTTGTGGGTTTCTAGGTCCTGGCAGTTCACAAGAAGGAAGCAGGAAGGGAGACTGCAGTGACTGTGTTCTCACAATAAAATAAAGCTGACAGGTCTCATGTTAAATCTATTAACCTTGATACTTAGTGTAGCAGGGCGGCAACTCACCCTGTGGCACCACCTGCTGGTTCATCCGGGAATTAGCTCGCCAGCGTCTGGAGCGCCCTCTGCAGGCCGATTTCCCGTTTGCTGCTCTGGCCCCGTGTCCCTCCCGGACCCCGGTGCCCTCTTACCGAGGGTGCTGTACCTCTGCAGTACCCCCTCAGATCTTAGGGTCTCCCCTCCCAGGGAACCCCCACGCTCTATCCCCACCTTGCCTCAGTCTAGGCAACTGCCAGTCACCACTTGCCCCCGTTCACTGAGGCAGACTGCAGTATCATTGCCTCTCATCACTGGCAAGGAGGGTTTGGCCTGCTGCTCTGCCTCTGTAGCCCTGGACTGCCCCCTGCAGCCCCAGTACCCCTTTTGGGGGCCTTCCACTAGGCCCTGCAGCCTGGGGGTTTCTAGGCCAGCGCTTCCCCAGCTCCTCCTGCCTTGCCCCAGCCCTGCTTCCCTCTAGGTACTCTATCAAGCTCCCAGCAGCCAGGCCTGTCTACCTCTGCAGACAGAGGAGACTCTCTTCTCTCCAGCCCCTGCCGCTCAGCCCTTTCATAAGGGCTGGTCTGTTTGGGGCATGGCCACCCAGCTGAGCCTGCTTCCCAATCAGCCCAGCTTTTTCCTATTCAGCCTGGGAGCTGCTTGCCCCCAGCCATAGCCCTTCCCAGGGCTGTTTTAAACCCTTCTCCACTGGAGTGGGGCAGTCACCCCACTACACTTAGATTGACTTTGAATTTCCCAGCCTTCCTCATTTCAAGTCAGCTCCTCAACAGTGTTTCAGCATAGGGTGGATGGGTTTTACTGGCATTTAAATGGGAGCTGTCAACTTGATTAATCCCTCGACAGAGCTGAGAAGGGATTTTCTTTTGTAGTTGTCACCTTCCAGGCCCTCTTGCCATAAATGCACAGCACAAGAAGAAATCATCCATCTGCTTGTTGATGGTAACAACTAAAGCTACCTTGGTGTGCTCCGAAAACAACTAGTGGACTCCACAGCTTTATCCATAGATTGGATGGTCACAAAATTGGACTTTTTAAAGTAAGAATTATTATTGGTTTCTCCCCCAATTATTTTGGATAGTGCAACATTGTACCACAATCAAACCAGCCACCAAAAATACACTAATGAAGCTTCCCAGGAATTGTTACAACAGCTCAACAGTCAGGGGGGAATTGCAGCTCATACTCCAGTTTCACAAACGATTGTCTTACAGCTGGGGAAGTATTTCCATCACTTGAAGCCAAGTGTCCACAAAGGTTTCCTCCTTCAGACTCAGGACCAATTTTAATGTGGTGTGTTTGAAAGTAATGTTTGTTTGGCTCCTCGAAATGTGCCCATGCCAGTACTGAGTAATCCTACCCTCCTGTGATTGTAGACCTATCCTTCCTCAACCCCTGGCCCTTTTGTTCCTTACTCTCACTCACTGGATTGCATCTAAAATCTTGGCTTAAACTGTCCAAAGTGACTTGGGAGTTTGGTTGTCTCCATCTTGGGCTGCCTAACCCAAGACGCCATAAAGGAGCCTTATCTTCAAAAGGTGCTGAGCGCCTACCCTCTGAGCACTCCCAAACTGAGGCGCTGTCATCACTAGTCGGGGTTGGAAACCTTTGCCAAGCTTATCCTTGTCCCTGGCTTGGTTATACATCTAGCAATAACAAGGCCAGGCGGCTCCCAGAGCGCACATTTCCGGTGGAAACCATTTCCAGCTGATGGCTTTGGGGAGGCTGATGGGTCTCTGTCCCTTTCCTAGTGAGCAGGTGGCCACTAGGAAAACCAATTCTAAAACCAGAATTGGCGCTACTGAGGGCAAGCCTAGCAGAACGGCAAAGGACTGCATGAGCCATGGACCCTGAACTCCCATCCCATCCCCCATGGGAATCTCACCCCATCCAGACTGAAGCACTGAGGCCTGGGGAGACAACAAGGGGAAGATCTGCACTGGTGCTGTGCCTCTTCAGTGCTTGAAGGACTTCAGACTCTCAGGGCGCTGGGTTTGGTAGCTTTTGTCAAGGCTAGACACCGTTCTTTAAAAGAACCCAAACTCTATTAATTATATCATTAATTAAAACATCTATTGTTGGAAGGAGACTCAGAACCAAAGGAGAGCAACATTTAAAGAGGTCAGGTTTGGAGCTTACTCAAGTTGACAGGACCCCTCTGATTTCACATCTATTCTTCATCTCCACTCAGGGACCAGAGCAACACTTTAGTTAAGGGCTCTTGCTGGGGGAATTTACTCATTGCAAAGGAGCCCTTGAATGAGATTGCAGCTGGGACGCCTCTCCTTGTTCTACTGCCGCAGCCATTACAGTAACCCAACCTGTCTCAGGAACACTGTGATCTAGTAGCACACGGAGCTTGCCATACAGAGTTTAATGTCTGGCTGGGGAAGAGAGAGAGAGTGAGGGCGTTTCATGTGATGCAAGACTAGGCAGTTTGCAGGAAAATTCAGTGTAGCAATGAACACATGGTAGCTGCCTGGGTAAGCCTGGTAGGAAGGGAGGGATGCTGTTATCCCCATGTAGGTGAGCCACAGCCATGTTGTGTAACCTTCTGAGACACGCAGACATCAGTGATCCCAACACCTGTGTTTAATCCCTTCTATCAGGACTGATTCTGTCAGTTACCACTACTCCTCTGAACCTTCTTTCTGTTGTCGGTAAAGGAGTGGGGGGAGATGGAAGGCGGTGTCTGGATCCACATTTTTAGAGAGAGCAACTGGAGTCTGCAGTCAGTAAAGGAAGCATTCTCGCTCTCCATTTCTGCGTTGATTTGGGTGGATGAGGAGTTAGCCTGGCAACGAGCCGTCCTGCCGGCGGGCGTGTGTATATGTGTGGAGTGGAGGGTGGCTCTCCGTGTGAGCATGCTCAGTACAAGCCTAGTAGTGGGCGAGGGGAGCAGTCTGTTTGAGCATGCTCAGTACAAGTCAAGCAGCAAAATCAGCAAATGGGGTGGGGAAGGCGGGGCATATGACCCTGCATGCCCCCACCCCATGCATCCCCTGTCATCTCTCCAGCACTCAGATACTACCATGATAGATGCCAGACAGACGGAGGAGCGGGGGTGCATTTGGAATGCCCCAAAATCCCTAAAGGAAAAGTGAGAATTTCTAGTCAATATAATGTTGCTATTGATTTTTTCCAGGTGTAGCAATTGAACATTTCGCATTGATAATAGTATTTAAACCCAAGCCGGTGTTCTGTCCATACTGTGTTAGAACCATATCAGCAACAATAAAAATGTGCACTGGATAGACTAGGGTCCAGCCTACAGTATAACTATAGTGTCAGGGGACTCGGTTACTCCTGTGTCCATCATAGTTAAAACCTGGGCTTTGGTCTTGCAGAGCAGACAAGATTGACGCATGTTTTAAGCATTTGCAAACACTGCTGCAGCTCCCCAAAGGTCAAGCCTGTAGTAGGCTCAACTGCCTTGTGCGGCTCCATCTACACTGCAAGAGCAAATTGTGATTTACATTTCGCCACACTGGGCATGTGCCCATCTGTAACCAGGCACCCTATCATCACAATGTAGCTGTTACAATGCTGTCAGGGCCTTGAATATAAGGAATTTGTACTCTAAGGCTGTGGTTCTTTATCTTTGTTGCATATTCCCTCGTGAGTCCCACATAGGGAATGAACCCAACAGGCTGGTTTCTATAAAAGCTCACCTCCTTTCCCCTTCTCCTGACGATAACCAAACGTTTTCTGGGTAGAAATAAAACTGCTGCCGATATTTCAGGGTGAGCCAGTTTGTTAGTTTCCCTTCTGATCTGGTGGAAGGGGAGGGAGAGGACTGTTTGCATCTCCATAGGCCTTCCTCCCTCAACCTTTTCCCCTGGTAGTTCACACCACAGTAGCTCTGTTGGGTGGAGGAAACCAGCTTCACAGATTTGAATGCACAAACACATGAAAATATTTTCGCGTGTATGCAGTAACACACCCATAGCCTTTTAGTCATGGAAATACAAGGGGGGGGGGGGGAAGGATTGCTGGCAGAAACACCCCAAGCCCTCCTGACTCTCATATAATCACAACCTCCTGCCAGAGTGGTGATTTTATAGATTAATTTTACAGAGTTTCAGGGACTTACAGTACTTCTGGGATCAAAGTCCAAATTGTTGAGGGATTAAAAACAAAATCAGAAAATCTGAGTCAGGCAAACAAGAGGGAAAATTAGGATAACACTGGCTGTCTACTCCTGCTGCCTTGTAGCTCTTCCACATTCTGACTAAACTCCAGAGTTACTCCAATTATCCACTGCCAGGAAGAGAAAATGTCCCTTAAATCTAAAATAGTATTTGGACATTATTTCTCACTGAAGTAAATGAGAACCTGCTTTGGAATGTAGCAGCTGGATGGTCATGTACACCATGTTATGAGCCAGTGATTTTTCCTGGTGATACCTAGAGGTGGCATTCAGATGTGAAATCTGTGTTGTCTAATCAATGATAAACGAAAGAGGGAACTTAATTTATCACATATGCAGGATAATGTGTGGGTGTTGCACAGTTAAATCTGGGAACAGGTAATAAGTGGTAGATTAGCAGACAGGAAGGATGTGATAAGGCACTAGCCTTGGCGTCAGCACCTGTCCTGCCGCACTGTGTCTGATCTTAGGCAAGTCACTTGGTCTCCCTCTGCCTCAGTTCCCAAACTGTACAGGAGGGCACAGTAGCACTGTCTTACCTCACCGGAGTGTTATGAGGATAAATACACTGATGACTGTGAGAGGCTCAGATGCTATGGTCATGGGAGCCATATAAATAGCTACATGCGAGTGCTTAGGCCTTCGTGTATCCACTTACTGATGCTTGGGTTAGAAAGTTTGGTTTCAACTCAAGCATTATCAGATCCACTCAGGAGAAACTGGTAAAGAGGAAAAAAAGGGTAAAAATCGGAGCAGACAGGAATAGGCAAACCCCCTCCCTCCCCTCAGTTTAGACAGAATGTAAAAATAAAATGCTGAGAAGGTCAGACACAATGATTCTAATACACACAAAGCTGAATAGTCCTTGTAAAAAGCCCATTCATTTAAATTATAGGGACAAAAGGGTTTTGAATTCAAGTCTGCAAACCCCGTAAGACCTTCATGCCCTCAGGATACTTAAAGAGCCTACAAATGACAACAGGCTATAGCCTCAGCTGCTCCATTTCATTGTAGTTAGGTTGGCTTCAAGGGGCTTTGCCAATGTACAGCAGCGGAGGATCTGGACCATTATCTGTTGTCCCTGGTGGTAGGGAAGAGACAGGACTCTGGTGTACTGAATGTTGTTGTTGATGATGCTGGACACAGGCAGACCATGGGAGGGTCCCTCTGACTCCCAGACTGACTGACACATCATGTGCTTCCTGAAGTCACCACCCAGATCACCCCCAGTCACTCCCTGACCATAACCTCTTCCTCTCCCTGGCCTGTCTGCCCAAGAAGAAAGAGCACTAAAGCCACCTGAAGGGAAGACTAGGGGGGAGTCCAGACTGAGACAGGGAGTCCAGTCTGAAAAGGAATTATAACTGAAACTCTGAACCACAGAAACTGTGCAACCTGCCTAAAGCAACATTTAGGGTGAGAATTTACATTTTGTAACCTGTTTCTTAAGTATGTTGAGCTTAGCTTGCATATCTTGCTTTATTTGGACAGTAATCTGCTTTGTTCTGTTTTTATCTCTTATATTCACTTAAAATTCACCTTTTGTAGTTAACAGACTTATTTCTTGTTTATAAGAATACCCCATTTCCAGCCGGGGGGTGGGGGAGAAGTTGTGCACGTCTCCCTCCACATTGAGGGAGGGGGCAAATTTCATAAAACCTTCGGGTTTGTTCCCCTTCAAGGGAGCGGGCACCGGGCTGTTGGGCTAAGCCCCTAGGGCTGAATCTTTCCAGAGCGGATCTCAGTCTCTCTATGAGCTGGGTGTGGCCCTGCCTGTGTGCTTGGCTAGAAGAGGCTTGTGAGCCTAGCCCAGCAAGGCCACGTAAAGGGGACCCAGGTTGGCAGAATAGGCTGGCTCAGTGGCATCCCAGCACATCAGATGACACCGCAAAAGGCCCAAATCCACCATGGGGCGTATTGATACAAAGTCAGGAAATATGGTTAATGAGTTCTGACTGGCCTAGTAGTTATAATAAGATATACGCATATGCAGGCTGTAACATTCCTCCGTCTGGCACACAGCCCAGTCTCCTGGTCATGTTCATTGCACTCTGGTATGCAGGTGGTTCACCAGACCATCATGTCTGTTCCTTTATGAGGTCTGGGCTTCTCATAGGCAAGCAGGGGTTGGGAGTCATGCAGAGGGATTGGGAGATTTCTTCAGCAGGCTTCTGTTTTGAAACCCATGTTTTAGTTTGTGAACTCTCAGGAATTTAGTTCCCAGATCAGAGGCAAGACCATGAGAGGTCAGGCAAGCTGCAGCTCCCGCTGGGTTATGCAGAGCGGCAGATAGCTCGCATTCCAGAACAACATCTGATTTTTGCGTTTATATGACAGATGTTTTGGAAAAACGACCTGAAGTTTATTTTAATTTTCATCTTCCTAGCCTCCTTCCTATGTGTGCACACACAATGAGAGACCATAAATAAGAATTTTTTAGGCGATGCAGTTCTTAGGACAGCTAGCTCTGTCTTCCATCACTGCCTGTATATCCTGTATGCTGCCAAACGGATATTCCTCTCACACCAGTTTTACAGCAGTGTAAATATGCTGGCTCTGAGTCTCCGCTCATTGTTGCCAGTGTAGATTAGGAGTTTTTCCATGTCAAGAGAGTTACAACGGTTTTACACTGGTGTAAATGAGAGGAAAAATCAGCACAATTGACTCTGATGGTGTTATTCTGATTTACCCCAGTGCCAGTGAGAGGAGAAATGGGCCCAAAATGTTCAGAAATAAGAAACTGGATGACCACTGGACATTCCCAACCTGGATAATATAAAATCAGGCCAGATTCTGATATCAGTTACACTCATGTAAATCTAGTGTAACTCCAGTTACTCTTGATTTACACTGGTATAACAGAAATCAGAATCTGGCCTGTCACCATCCCAGTGTGAGGTCCTGAGAAGCAGGGGCAAATATGTAGATTATTTTTTTCTTCAGCAAAGCACTAACCTATGCTCCTACATAAAACTTGTCAGGCTAGGTTGATCCATGGGGTCTCCAGTGGAGTTCACAGTGGAGTTCACAGTGGAGTGGAATGAATCAGCCCATCTGGTTTACTTCACTAGCCATGTTATGAGAGCAGTGAGACTCTGTAGGGCGGGTGATACCTTCCAATATCGCTACCACGCCCGGCACCTTTGCAAACACTCCCGCCTCATGCTTCCCAGGTCACGTTCCCTAGGCAGTAGGGACTGTCACTATAAAATCAGGACATCTGGTCACCCTAATCTACTTCATTACTGGGTGTCATTCAGGGTAATGACTTTGATCTCTATATTTCTGTGGGCCAGATTTCCCGCCCCCCCCCCCTTGCTCCCCATGGGGACTGCTCAAAGAGTAAGGAAGTGAAAATGGGAGAATCTGACCCTGTACCATTTAGTCCTGGCTACCTCAGGGTTGCCTCTCTCCTTGTGTTACAGCTCAGCAGCTTGAGCTGTCATCAGCCCCTAGCTTTAAACAGAAGGGGAAGGTGGAAACGGATTTTTCAGGAAAGGGCCCTTGGCTCAGGAACCCAGTTTCCTAGAGGGTTCGTGGGAGCCTGAGCTTGCCGACCTTCAGGGATTTAAAGAGGCTTTTGCTTGAGGAAGCACTGGCAAGTGTCTGGGTTCTTATGGCTCTAATGGCAGGAGAAGTGGAGGGCCAGACCAGAGGTAGGTATAAATCACCTGGCTCCATTAAAGTCAGTGGCGGAGCTCTGCCCATTTACCCCCACTGGCCTGGATTCCTTTATTGGCTTCTGGCCAGTTTAATTGTTTTTAAATGACTTGGGTTTTCTTTTTAATAATGCGCGTGTACTAAGAGACTAGTGTCATCAGCAGAGTTTATACAGTGAAGTGATTCTACACCTGGTGCAACTCCCAAGAAGTCACAGAGCCAGAGGCACCGAAGGGGAGGAGGAGGGTCATGAATCTCCCCAGGAAAGAAAAGAAAAAAAAGACTTCCTGGCCTGCTCAGTTGTGAGGAGTTGTAGAAGCTCCAACTCCCGCCCAGAAAAGCAGTGGCCAGTGTCCCAGACAGAGGGCACATGACAAACTGAAGAAGAAATGCTGTCCCCCCTTTACGTTCTATTGCCTGAGATACATATGGCTCAAGGGACTGGACAGGATGGATGTGTGCGGTAGTAGGAGAATGAGACATCGCTCTTCATTTCACACTTATTGTCTCATCAAAGTAGGGGGGAAAAACCCTCCCCAGAGGCAGCTCCTGGATCTAAGCATGAATGGAAGATGAAAATCACTGCCCGGTGTTACTGAAATGGGAATGATTCGAGAGGGGGGAATGCTGCCCAACTTTTCCTGCCTGTCTTGTGTTTGCTGTCTGTGACTATGCCAGGAGAGGAGCTCACTGGCAGGAATCAGCACACTTTAAGATAGTCACAAAAAGCCAATAAAATGGTGATTGTTGGCACTGGAAATCTGAGTCTAAATGTTCAGCTTGTCCAATCACGAAGCAGAAATACAGACCATAACCGATTTGTCCAATCAAAACTAACCAACATAGTTTGAATTTAGAATACCAAATAACCATAATAAATTCCTCATAAACTACCTGCAGACAAAGAATGACTTCTATGGGAGTTTGTCTCAGTAGGAACTATGTAAGGACCTCAGAGCTACGCCTAAGAGTTGTGGGCAGTCAATACCTACTAGACTGAGTGTGTAGCAGAGCCAAAACGTGGCTCTTCCTAAATTAGAGAAGTGGGTAGTTACATTACAGTTGCTATGTCCTATCAAACCCAATCCTGATCTGCTTTGTGGACTTCCTATTTTGGACTTCATACATATTATTTGCCAAGCATATTCTTTCCCTTATTTTAAAATGAATCCCTTGCAAACATTAGGATCTTCTCTCAGAGGTTGCAGTGCAGCACTTCTGCAAACCCCAGGTTTTAAGTTAGTTTCCTTGTCAATGCCAGCTCAAAAGCTGCACCTGTAGGGGAACTGAAAAAGATCCCTTCAGGTTCCAATTTAAAGACCGGAAGAGAAGCTTCACTCACTGATTCCAGTTTTCCTGTCTATCACTCAGGGATGGTTTTCACATTTTATTGCTGAGACTGTTTTGTTTCACCTTTGCAATGGTACTTCAGAGACTTTACAATATGCTTATTTTTTGCTGCTAAACCTTTAGCTCCATTAGCTGCAGCTAATGTGGTGCCGTTATGCATTGAAACCAATGGAATCTTGATATCTACCACATTCCACCTAGGAAGCCTTAAGGAATTTCAAGTTCAGTGATCTGCTAAATTGTAAGCTTTTTGGAGCAGGGACCATGATTTCTTATGTTTCAATAGTTTATGCTACACTGTGGACAATGAGAGGAACAAACAAAATTAATTATTATTAATAATAGAATCCAAGATTATTTACTGAATTGATTTCCCACTAGCTTAGTGTTAAGTGTAATATCAGACCAACCCTTGGTGTATTTTAATAGCTGTGACAACAGAAATACTCACTGACAGTAGTTCTTCTTGGAGGGGGAAATAGCAAGGGCCATGTTCTCTTCCTTTTTTTCTGTGTGGCTAATAGAAGCCTTTATAGTAATTACAGTGTTTTAAAATGTTCTATTTTTCTTTGAGGTTTAGTTTTAACTTTTCTTTAATTAGTATTTGTGACTACTGTTGTTATCGGCTAGCCACCCCACACACATGGCTGAAGTCACTACTAGGTTTGGAGATCTTTATCTGATCCACACAAAACTACTACACAATAGTGTAGATCAGTCTCTTTTTATGAGAGGAGCTGGCATAGAAGAAGGTGCTACATGTCATAAAAATGGCCATATTGGGCCAAACCAAAGGTCAATCTAGCCCAGTATTCTGTCTTCTGACAGTGGCCAATGCCAGGTGCTTTGGAGGGAATAAACAGAACAATTGATCCATCTCCTGTCGCCTATTCCCAGCTTCTGGCAAACAGAGGCTAGGGACACCATCCCTGCCTACCCCGGCTAATAGCCATTGATGGACCTATCCTCCATAAATGTATCTAGTTCTATGTTTTTAGATAGTGGTGCCTTGGCAGAGCTGACTGGGAGAAACTTGAACTACGTCTTCCCATGCTGTCCTGGATCTAGTCAGCACTATCCATCCCCCCTCACTTTCATGAGGAATAATATTAAGATTTAGTCCTATTTACATTGCCGCTCTCTTCCTCCAAATATTGCTAGCCACAACCCAATGCTGCCAAAACTACACTATTGGGCTGCTACATGAAACATACGTGGAAGTGATTCTTTGGCTAACTCTGAACCCTGGACACTAGGAGTCCTAATCACAATAAAGGAAAGAAGAGTATTCACTGGCTTATTCATTCAGGCCAGAACCCTTGATATCCTTTCCCCAGTGAGGAATCAGTCTCTGTGTGAAAACCACAGCAGAAGGCTTAAGTCAATTTTTCTACTGTATTACTCACATCGGGGACGGATCTAAACACCACTGAAGTTTATGGGAGACTTTTCATTGCCCTGGGTATTTTGGATCAAGCCCATAGTGAATGTCTGGAAATACTTTATTGCAAAGTTTTTCTCCAGCGGTTGGGTTGATTCCATGGCTCAGTAGGGCAACTCTAATGCTGCTATGGTTTCCCAGGGAAGCCCCATTTCTTTGTACCCGTGCTGTGCAGTGCTCTCCAGAAAGTCTCAAGAAAAATGTGGTACTTATCTCAGTGAGTTCAGCGCCCATCCTCCCTCTGTTGTGTCCAAAATAATCTTCAAGCCCTGCAGAAACTATCATCACAAGCGCCAGAAATCCTGTAAGTTAGAGGAAGGAAGGGTGGAGAGGGGGTCTGTGTTTTACAGAGCAGAGACAGCGCTGGTGGCTTTGAAACCAAACAGAATTGGCAGCCAGCACTCTTGTAAATCATCTGTCTCATTATGGAAGTTCGACTTCCATTCGCACCAGTAATGTCGCTTTATTTCAGTCTTGGCTGTGTTTTCATAGAACTGAAAACCCCTCCTACCCCTCCAAGAGCCATAAAACTAGGTCTTTGTGCCAAAATAATCATGCCATTCATTAAAATAGCATTTAACCATAAAAACAAAATCAGACCCGGGATAGTCTCTCTCTGACACCCTTTCATCTTCAGGAAATTGACAGCTCTTCTTTTCTTCTATGGCTCATTATGGTCACTGGGGTATAGGAGCACAACCTTAATTAACCAAGAGCAGTAAAAATCCCTCTGACAGACTGCGCTCTCCATCCTTTCCTAGGTCTGAAGGGTCCATTATGCTAGTTCTAGCTGAGTCTCCTGAAGGCTAAAATACTTGTGTCTAATCCTGATTACTGGGCTCAATACAGGGGTAACTGGGCGGAGTTTAGTGGCCCGTGATGTGCAGGAGGTCGGGTTAGATTGTCCCTTCTGGCCATAAACTCTATGATCATCGGTAATACTCTAAGAGTGCGTAGGAGGCATTTGTTATTTATTTCTGTCATTTGCTCTCTGCAGGGAAGTGATACTAAACCATTGCGTGGGGGGTGGGGGAAATAGGAGGAGGGGGAAGGGGTTTGCTGTTGCAGGGGGAGTATTGTTTAGCGATTAAATGGCCAGAATTGTGTGTGCTCTCTGCTCAGCAGCTTGTGAGATTATTCAGAGGACCTGAACGGAGGTCACAGGACTGCTGCGGAAATGGCTGTAGGGACAGTGACAGCAGGGCCCCACCTACCTGCAGAAGGAGAAGCATCACCTACACTCTGAGGTGTGCAAAGAGCATTCTCCAGATAAAGGGAGCATAGCACAGCTCCCAGCAGCTGAGGAACACGAGGGGCTCAGCTTCTTTGGTGCCCCATAGCCAGTGGTGTGCCAAAGGGGTGTCTGAAAGTGGTGGGGGAGGGTCTTATAGGGGTTAATGGCCCAAGGCTCAGAGACCTGAAAGAGGGAGAGGCGCATTGACTGAAAGTCAGAAACTAGCTTCTCTCCCTGAAGGACACAAGCAGCTCCCATTGGGTTTGTATCCTGCGTGTACAGTGAGCAGCTCCGGGGAGTGCTGTCCTCTGTCTACTGTTTGTTATGGAGTTTAAAGCTGCAGGAAGGGAATGTGGCCAGATATTTCATTTGCTTATATTGTGGGTGGGGGGGAGGAGAAAGACCCTGTAAATACACTGGAAATGCCAGAGAGGGCTTCCCCTGGGATATGGGGCCTGGTGAGCTTCCATCTAAATTCATGGACACCAGGCTTTGCGCACTGAGTCCCGCAGTTCGAGTCTTGGCTGTGGTAATGTGTGGCTTGCATGCTCAGTGGGGAGAGCTGCTGGCGAGGTCCCCGTTAGCTGGGTAAATACACATATAGGCCACACGGAGACAAGGAGACCTTTATTGCTGACACTAACAGGAACAGGACTGGGTGCTTAGGTGACCGGGCTGTAGTTGCTGGATACAGCCCACACCACTAGCAGATAAATTGCAGGGGGGGAGGTGTCATCCCTTTCCCGGGTCTCAGTATCGACTCTTTGTTTTTTCTAGGCCTGTAAAGCTGTATTGCACAACACTGATCATTTTTCTCTCTGCTCCACAGAGATCCCTGGGTGTCCTGGAATGGTGGAAAGTTGAATGGGCTGAAGTGTCTTCCTCACCACGCTGAGCTCACAAGGGCTCTGGAGAGAGAAAGCAGGAGTACGGCCGTGCTTCTCTGAGGCTGGTGAAACCGTGGGGAACTACTGCTTTGGCACCTGCCTTCATCTCAGCCCATCGCCCATAGTGAGTCACCCGAAGGAGAAGCTGATGAAGGGAGGGGCAGCGAACCAGGCGAGGATCCGTCAGCGCGTCAAGCATCTGGGGGGGATGTCAGAGCAGGATCCGCTCTGAAAGAGCCACATCCCAGGAACCGGCCGAGTGAAATCAGATCCACTCTGGGAAGGTGGCAGCACGGCCCAGCAACACAGCAGGGAGTGAGCTGAGTGTCCACCCAGGAGGAAGAAGACATCCCAGGGTTCCCCTGTCACGTCAACCTCAGAAAGCATCGATTCAAACGGCAAGAAAGCTCTGGGGCTGCCCTGTCCTCTCCATTGGCCAATTCACGGGAAAGAAGCCAAGCTCATCGCCTCCTGGCCAGACTCAGGGATTGCTAGGAACATGGCCATGGGTTTTTTGTCCACTTGCTGGCAGTGGGGTTCAGATGAAACAGGAACCTTTTAAAAAGACTAGAAAGACAAAGAACACTGACGTTTTCTTGTATTTAACTGTGTAAGTTTCTCCTCATGGCATCTTCTCTGTCTCTTCCTCTGTATAGACAAAGAAATTCCCAGTATGCCACTCAGTCCTGCTCACATAGAAGAGGAGCATTAACATGGGCCAGATCTGAGGTCTTTACTCAGACAACACTCCCACAGACCCCAAGGCACTGACTGTAAGGCACTAGGATTTGACTCCACGTTTTTGCACTGAGCAAGGGTGGCAAGAGATCTGCTTCACCTTTCACTTTTCAGCCCGGATGGTCAAACAGCACCAGCCTCACCCTTGGAGCCCAGTTTTCAGACCTGAGCCCCAAATGCCGCACAAGGCTCAAATCCCTCATTTGGGTATTGAAATCCGTGTACGGGCAAGTCAGTCCTTGCTGAAAACTGAGCTCCCTGGCTTATTAAATATACAAAAGGGTTCCAAATGAAAAGCCCTGGTTTGGTTATTTAGGGCTTGATCCGGTGAGGTTCAGAGGATGCCTAGCACTGTGCACTAGACGTTCACCTCCCCCCCCCCCCCCCATTGGCACCCAGGGGAGCTGGGTGACCAGCACCTCCAAGGAGCTCAGCATCCTCAAAGATCAGGAGGTCCTTCCTCTCTTTACCCATGTTGCAAAGAAAAAGGCCACGAGCTAGAGGTCCATGCAGCGAACCATTGGAAAGACAAAGTCAGACAGTAGGAAAGCTGTGGTGGTCTTGCCATTTTGGATGGCAAAAGGATAGTCTTGTATGCCAAGCCCCTGGCTCTGCTGAGTCAGTGCAGGATTCTGCTTTGACCAGCCTGCTCAACAGCCCCCTGAGCGCTAAGCACCAACAGCGGTAGCGGAAATTCGGAGCTTTGCACGCAGCCCTGTTTTGACACGAACTGTGCAGACAGGCCGGGCTCCCACCTGGAAAACCTCTCACTAGCATACCGTTGGGTTTAGTTATTTGCTGCTTGATGTAACCCAAAATCGAGACTGCAGCGCATTGCAGAGCAACTTCCTAACCTGTCTCTGCAAGTGGGAGCCACTGACAACTCGTGTAATGCCGTAAACAGGCCTTCAGCTCTAGCAAAATAAAAGCCATTTCACTGGGGTTGCCTGATGTTTAGGAAAAAGAAGAGGCTGCAGTCTGACCTTCTTTATCTGCTGTGCAGGATGCGAAGGGTTCAGTGTGGGTGGGTGGGTGAGAGAGAAAATGCAGGTCTGTACACTAATTAGACTCTCACTGGTACTTTATATTCTTAATCCTGTTTTCTCAACGCTGCCATCCACCACAGAATCGATTTGTTTTAGATACAGTTGCCTTGTAAGCACCTGGTGACCAGGTTCTCAGCTGCTGTGAGTTGGCCTATTTCCACTCAAGAGGAGCTACATCAGTTGGCAGCATCTGATGATCTGGCTCCTCCAACGTGCCCTTCACTACCATACAGTATAGTGCAGCCGGTTTGATGCGGGCTGCGAAGTGACTATGTAGGCAAATGAGGTGGCCATTCTCTTCTCAACAGCTCACCCTCAGCCTAGGCCATCCAAACCTGTGTTCATGAATTAGGCCATGGATCTCATTTCTTTATCTCCCTTAGCACACCTTCCTGTGAATTCTTATGGTGGAGAGAGAACTCTAGGTCTGACTCCATTCACTTTTGAGGACTGTCCTATTACAGAACAGAGCCTAGTGACTGACTAGTCATGGAGTCTCTCTTCGAAAAGGTACCATGAGTTTTCTCTTCAGGCCAAAGAACAAAACAGGATCCTTCCAGTTACTTTTCCTGCTACTACTCTTTTGTGTGTGGGTGAGGGAGCAGTTGACACTAACTAAAATGGACACAGTCTCACTGGTAGCTCATAAACACGCCCCCAAAGTCAGCTATGATCTGTTTACTGCCAGTTGCTTCCTCACAGAAGCACAGGAGATGGAAAAAAATCTTAGACACTATCCAGCCCATCTGCCGAGGCCCTACAGGTTTGTTCCCTATGTTACATTTGCTAATGGCTTGTCAAGTCTGTATTTAAATGCCTCGGCCAATGGGGCTTTCACCACTGCCCTTGGGAGACCATTCCACAGCCGAGGTCAGGAAGCTTCTACTAATATCACACCTACACCTGGTCAGACCTTTCCAGTCCATGTCACTCATTATCAGGTCGAAGAGAAGATGTCCCTTTTCCAAGCTCTGCCTCTTTAGCGCTTTTCATCTTTCCTCACAGATCAGTCTCTCCCGCTCCCCAATTATTGCTTTTCTCTAAACTCCATCTGATTTGACATACAAATAGGCCGATTCAATTTTGACTCCAGCTGCGAGTAGTTTGTGACAGATCGTTTTTCAAAGCAGCTCTAGTAGAAGGGCCTGAAGCACTAGCCGTGCACCGATAGCCCCCCCAGGAGCATGTGTGAGGTTGACCTTTCCCTCCCACCTCCTTCCCCCGGGAAGATTGAACACAGGTTTCACAATGAGGGGTCAAACAGCTACCATGTCATATGACAAAGAGAGAATCTGAACCAAGTTCAGTGACAAATACTAGTTTATCCAGGAGGGGACTGAATCCTGCTGAAGACAGGATAGGACCAAGTCTCCATCCCAAACAAAACCTGCTCCCACAAATTCAAACTGGGGAGTGGAGGCACGCAGCACCATTTAGCAGCTTGTGTGACTGCACTGACTCATGGCTCTTGGGAAGAGGGCTTTTTAAGACTAGTTGTGGGCATACGGGCACAGTTTATTCTGGTGCCACCTTGGTTGAGGCCACAATTCATGTTGAGAGCGCCATTGTACACCGCTCAACCCACAGAAGCACATGCACCTTGTAGACATGCAGAATAAAGTTGCACGTAATCACAGTGAATGCACGTGGCAGGCTTGCATAGGGAGTCTCTGTGTGCTGCATTTCTTCTGCGTGCTGTTGTGAACCTGAAGTCCTCTGTTCTCTCCAGAGAACAAATTGGTCTAACAAATAAAGCCAGAAAATACCCTGTGCCTTTGTCCTGAATTTTCACTCTACACCAAAAGTTGTGGTGGATCAGAGAAGGGACTCTCGTCAGACTGAAGAGAACAGAAAGCAGCCCCGTCACACTGGAGCTTGTGGCAGCGTGATGGAGGAGAGGAGAGGAGATATAAGCAGGTTTGCAGGCTGCCTTGCAGGTGGGTGCCAAAACGCCAGTCCAAAAGTTGCCTGTAAAATGCATCTGGTCAGAAATGTTCCAGTAGCACTGTAGCAGGGCAGCGACTCACCCCTGCGGCGCCTCCTGCTGGTCCGTCCAGGAATTAGCTCTCCAGCCTCTGGAGCGCCCTCTGCAGGCCGACGTCCCGCTTGCTGCTCTGGCCCCGTGTCCCTCCCAGACCCTGGTGCCCACTTACTGAGGGTGCTGCACCCTGCAGTACCCCCACTGGTCTTAGGGTCTCCGCTCCCTGGGGGAACCCTCCACCCCCTATCCCCACCTTACCTCAGAATAGGCACCTGCCAGTCACCACTTGCCCCTGTTCACTGAGGCAGACTGCAGTATCATTGCCACTCATCACTGGCAAGGGGGGTTGGCCTGCTGCCTCTGTCTCTATAGCCATGGGCTGCCCCCTGCAGCCCCAGTACCCCTTTGTTGGGCCTTCCTCTAAGCCCAGCAGCCTGGGGCTCCCAGGCTAGAGCTTCCCCAGCTCCTCGTGCCTAGCCCCAGCCCCACACCACACCACACCCCACACCACCCCACACCACACCACACCACACCACACCACACCACACCACGTACTGCTCAAGCTCCCCACAGCTAGGCCTCTCTGCCTCCTCTGCTCGAGGAGGAGACTCACTGTGTGTCTCTAGGCCCCTGCCTCTCAGCCTTTATACAGACCTGCCAGTGTTTGGGGCGTGGCCACCCAGCTGAGCCTAAACTCCCAATCAGGCTGGGAGTTTTGCTGGCTCCCGGCCACAACCCCTTCCTGGGCTGTTCCAAGCCCTTCGGGCTGGGAGCGGGTGGTCACCCCGCTACAAGCACTTTAGAGTTTCTGCTGGGGTCAGAGAGAAAAGACCTCCTTGGTGTGTGACTAATGGTCTCTGCCCCAAAGTCAAATAAGTGAAGGATGTGCTGGTACTATCAGCTGTGTCTTTTAGGGCTGAACTTCCCAGACAGTCTGGCCAGGGCACTGCAAATCTCTTGTTATACACAGCACGGGTGGATGTAGCTTCCTGATTCAGTGGGTACACTCTACTAAACGGCCAAGGGGCCACTGACCACCTGCAGCAGCTCTCTCTTCCCCGGCATCGCAACCCTAAGCCTGTCTGGTGGGGAGGAGAGACCCTGGGGACCCCATGGAAGAGGGGAGGCTGGCCCAGACCTGAGTAACACTGTGCCTGGAGGGGGGGAGGGGCCAGCCATGTGGGGCAGGGATGAATGCAGGGTGGGCTCACTTTCCAACACCCAACTGCCCGGAGCTTCCCCTTCACAGCAGGCTGGGAGAAGTCTGTATCTGTCTGGCTTTGCACCCGTGGTTCCATGATTTCTCTAGGTTCAGTTGGACCCAGGAACCCTTGTTAAAGCTACCCCAATGCACAGCTAGCTGGAACCAGACACAAAATTAAGCAGATTGCTTGCAAGCATCTTAAGTGCGGAGGCCCATATTTTTAAAGGCATTTAGGCTTTGCAGTGCTTAGTCGATAGGATTTAGGCTCCCAAGTGCCTAAATCACTTTTGAAAATGAGCCTTAGGTGTTGGAACACTGAGTGCAGCTGCACCCAAATACCTTTAAAAGTCTGCGCCTGCGTGACCACTGAACACCACAGCTGCAATAAAAGCATGACACAACGAATCCAAGGGGCTGGTCTTTATTTCCTGGCCCAAGTCACCTGAGATGAGGGAGGGTCCCAGGACAGGGGGTCAATATCCACTGACTCCAGTCACTACTGGGGCTGCGGGGAGGTGCTTAATCTGGTAAGAGCGATGCTGTCAGGGAGAGCAAGGACCCTCCATCTTAGGGAGAGCAGCCTGTGAGCTGGCGCAGACCAGGCGAGAACTGTATCAGTCTCATCTCTTTATCTGGAGCAAGGAGGAGAACAAGAACCGATCAAAGTGGAAATAAATTGGGGGTCTCCAAGCTGTAAGAGGATCCTGATGGAAGATTTTGGAGCAGAGACGATCACCCTTTAACTCTTCAAGGTATGTAACTCGAAGGCTTCTTCTTTGAATAACTTCACACCACCACATTGCATGTACCGTAACATCCTCTCTAGTAGGTCCCCAACCAGAGCCAATATCAGTCACTAGTGAAGTCTTGTGGTTGTGAGGTGGGTGAAGTGGATAGCGGAGCTAGATTTACAGATTTACCAGAAGCACCTGTCAGGGGAAGAAGCATTGAGTGCCTGCATCATTACAGAATGTAACCGACACATCGTTTTAGCCGGATTTCACTATTACATCAGGCCTTATGAAACATCATCTAGATCTTAAACATAAGAGAGAGCTTAGCCAGGGCCTTACTATTTCCCGATGTTTGAGCCAGGCGTTTAACGCTACTACAAATGTACTGTGCATTATACGCACCGCGAACCGTCTGATCGACATTGAGACAGTATCTATAGTCTGGCATATTTACTCTCCACTGAGCCATGAACCTCCCCCGTCAGGGTGGTGTTCTGTTGTCCCAGACCTTGGTCTGCATCCTTCCCTTAGCTGCCATTTCCCTGCCCTCTCCCACTCAGGAGAAACAAACATCGAAAGGATGTAATGGCACAGCAGCTGCTTGGAGAGAGACTGGAAAATCCTCTGGGGGAGAACCGTCTCTGGGTCAGACAAGCCTGCATTCCACCACCAGCATGTCGCTGGCTATTAACTGGTTCTGTTCATCTTACTGGATCCCTTTCCACCTACTTTCCTCTTGCCACGAGACTGGAGACCCTGAAAACAGATCATTGCTGTGTGGAGCTGACCCAACTCTCAGTCTCCAACACGTGCACGGACACGACACACTGATTCTAAGAAGCAGGGCTTAGAAAACTGTAGGGCATATTCAGCTGTGGCATCATTGAGCAGGACTCAGCTGAAGGTACAGAAGTGGCACTTTGTATGCCTATGGCACCTTGACCAAAGCACGTCAGAACTTAATTATGCCTCATGTGTCTTTTTTTCTGTCTAGGTCCAGATCCAAGCCTGCCAACCCACATAGTTTCAGTAGGATTCAATAATCCACCATCCATTTATCAATTCAACATTTCTTTATATACCCCACATACTGAACATTGTGGATCTTTTAGCTTCGAGAATTGAGCAAGCGCTGAGGTTTGCCTGGGTTTTAGGGATGGGGCAAAGAGTGATTCATTGAGCCAGGCTTTCCAAAAGATTGGAAAAAAAAATACACAGACATCCACAGTTGATCTAAATATTTTTGTTACGTTCCAAAAAGTTTCATGCAGCCCAAAGCTTCTCCCCCATCCCAAAAAATAACTGCAAGGAGATCATCCTCAGCATACGGCTGCAATAAAACACAGCTTCATCCTTTCATGGTTAGATGTACAAACATGAATTATGGCAGCTTAGATTGTCTTGATAGGAGAATGTAAAATTGCTTTATGTGGCTATTGTTCATCTGACTGAACCAGCAGCACTCCCAAACAGTGGTATCCAACTGGGGATATTTTACTAATCTGTTTAATCTCTCCAAAAGGCAAACAGGTCTTGCTTATACCTCACAGCAAAAGGACTGCTTTTAATATCCGTTTGCTCGTTCTATGCTCTAGATTTCCCTGGCACTGTGTCGTTTTTGCACCTGATCAGGTGTTTAATTTTTGCAAATCTAAATTGGTTAATTTTAAAACCACATCTAGCTTGGTTTTGTGACTATCTTGCAAACAGTAGGGAGGGAAGAATGCGGCCGATATCACATATCTTTCACTCATTCAGTTTGCTTCTACAGCAAGGTCGCAGGAAAGACTTCATTGTTCCTGAGCTAATTGCAACTTGTTTGTTTGTTATTGACACTCTCAGAATTATTTTCTCTAGCCAAGGTGGCAGGTCCATTGTTAATGTTGGAGGAGGGTATCCACCGCAACTGATGTGAACTCTGTGGCATACAGCCCCTCTGAGCTGTATCTGTGCTTCTTACAGATAAGGATTAGAGAATGCATGTGTCACATTCTTCTGTATCAAAGAGGGACTGGTCACAAATCTTGTTTGTACACACCAGATGTGGTCATCATCAGATCCTTTCATGCTCTGCCAGGTATGGTTGAGGTTCGTCAGTAGGGCTGAACTATATAATACAGTTTAGCATTCAATTTCATCTCCCCCTTTATGTTCTACATTCCTACTAGCTACAATATTTACACTATCCCGCTGTCTTTGCAGTTCAGTACATATCAGTCTGTTGAGTGTCCCTGAATTGTGCTGGTTTTCTAATTACATGGCTGAAATGCCTAACAAATTGGTCATCAGGCTGTCCAGTAGGGGCAACGACTGGCTGTGGTTGGTTTGGACTTCTTGAATCCTCTTGTTCTGCATCTGCCATGGATACAGTTTTCTCTGTTGATTATTCTTCCTGAGGAACAAACTGTAGATGTCAACGGTTTCTGTTCAACTCTCCATGGTTGGTCTCAATCCCACATAGGGTCTGGGCACTGAATTCTTTTTCTTCACAACAGCAGGAGTTTTGTCCATCCTTTTTCTCCATCCAGTTTGACATTAACACAGTTCCCAGGTTCTAGACCTGGTAGTTCTCTAACTGCGTGACTTCTGTTGTAAAAAAAGTGTTCACACGCTCGTTTAGCCTTTTTATCAGATTTGGCTACTCTCTTCCTGTCTGGCCACTTTGGAGATTGATAATGACTTTTAATATGTATGTGTCTGGTTCTAGCTTCAAAGCTAGTTTCAGGTTTCTAAGTTGCTCCTGCCTTTTGTTCTGTTGTTTGACTCAGTCTGATTCTTTTGTTATCTGTGTACCTGTGGTTAGGGCTCAGTCACTCTTCAATTATAGCTGCTGTGCCAGGCTTTTATCTGTTAACCCAATAACCAGCCTGTCTTTGATATTCTCATGCAGGGCCGGCGACAGGGGGGTACTACGGGTAGAGCTGTACCGGGCCCCGCACTTTAGGGGGGCCCCGGTACAGCTCTACCCGTAGTCATCCGGCGCGGCTCTCCTCCGGACGAGCGCGCGTGTCCCCGGCCGAGCAGTGAGCCCGGCCAGCGGCAGCGGCGCAGTCCGGGGGAGAAAGGGCGGGGGGAGGAGCAGTAAGGGCGGCTCACGCCGCTCCCTGGCTCTCACTCCCGCTGCGGCCAGCTGTCAGCTGGGGGGGAGCGCCGGCTGGGCGGGGGGGGGGGGAGGGGGGAATGGCTGGGCTGGGCTGGGGGGGGCCCGGCTGGGCTGGGGGGGGGCCCAGCCGCTGTCGGCTGGGCTGGAGGGGGCCCGGCTGGGCTGGGGGGCCCCCCAAACTATCAGAGTAGGGGGCCCCCAAATTTCTGTCGCCGGCCCTGTTCTCATGTTTTGAATTCCCCAAATCACAGCTTTCAACCAACCTATGCAGAGCTCTTATAAGCATGCAACATTTCCCCCGAGGGTTGAACTCTCTGGTGAAAACATGCATCTCCATAGTCCACATCCTAGGCACCATCTTTATGAGTTGCCAGGGGGGGCTCAACCCCACCCATGCCCCCACTTCACTCTTTTCCTCAAGCCTCCACTCCACCTCTTCCCACCCTCGCTCCGCTCCCTCCACCAAGCGCACCCTGTGGCAGACAGGAGGCACTGGGAGGGAGAGGGAGGAGCTGATTTGCAGGGCAGCCGGCAGGCGGGAGGTGCTGGGGGAGGGAAGGAGAGGGGCTGATCCGTGATGCTGTCAGTGGGTGCTCAGCACCCACTGGTGTTTTTTTTCTGTGGTGCTCCAACCCTGGAGTACTCGGCGCCAATGAACCACATTTCTCTGGGATCTAAAGTATACTTCCAACACAGCCAGAACCCTTTCACAGTCATCTTTGTGACTGTCTTCAGTAAAGTCCAAGGATTTAAAGATATGCTTTGCCTGCTCCCCCATAGAAAAAGTTAAAGGCGATACCTGTATATCTCCAGTTTCTTTGTGGAATTTGTTTAGAATGCCAAGTCATGCAAAATATTGTTTCCAGTCTATCCACTCTGAAGGTTTGTCAAAGCTAAAGTTCTTTGTGCATTGAAGAGTGATATGTTGAGCTCCTGCGACCTTTGTTACTTTGTTCCTTTTGTCTGCAACCTTTGTTGCTGTTTTCCTTCTGTTTCTGTTCTTAGTTTATTCCTGACACTATATTTCATGTTCTTTTGTTCCAAATATGGACTGGTCACAGAGCTTACTTACACATATTAGATGTGTTCATCATAGGCTCCTTGAGATTTCTTTTAAATAAGGTATTTTATACACAATGCCACCTAGTGGCTAAACAGTATAACACAGGTTAGCATGGAAGAAAGATTTAAAATGAAAAGTGGGTACAAAGAACCTGACTAAGTGAGGCTTTGCAGTGGAAGGCTCAAGAAGCCTAGGAGATAGCGTGGTGGCCTAGGATGCAGGAGATCTAGGTTCAATTCCTGTCTCCTGGCTAGATGATCTTGGGCAAGTCACATTGCCCTGTGCCTCAGTTTCCCCATCTGCAAAATGGGAATAATGATCCTGACCTTCCTCTGTAAAGTTCCTTGAGAACTCCAGATGAAAGGTATTATAGAAAAACTAGGAATTTCTATTATTATAATAACTGGAGACAGTTTTGTGGGACCTGAACAACGAGAATGAGAAATTTGAGCTGCAAGCTGAAGTCGCAAGTAAAAGGAAGGTCATGAAGAAATTCAAAGGGGAATGACATGGTGACATCATGAGACCTCCATAATAATTTGATCTTCTTTGAAACAGGTGGATGGAAGGCCCTAAAGAACATTATAGTTGGAAGTTAATGAATTCAGCCTCAGGTCCTCCCAGCATCACCAATTAGCCTATGAGAATGTGGGGCAGTTCAAAATTGGGATTGATTTCAGGATGGAGGGCAACTTTAGCACCCTTGAGCATGCCCCAGGACCTTAGATTCATCCACAGAGTTGCAGCAATAGCAGACCTGGGGAATAACCACCAGCTTGGATTCTCTCCAGAGGTCCTCTATCCCGGATAGTCACAAGCAGCAGCAAATGGAAAAAGGACAGAGAGAGTCATCCAGGAGAAGGTTCATGGTACTCTGAGTCCTGTTGCTCTTGCAGCCTGAGGAAGAAGGGAAGGAGCCGAGGATGGACTGGTCTCAAATATAAACTGTGTTTCCTGTTTGCATTATCCTGCGCTAATCTTTGGTGGCTCATGGTGTTTAAATTCTCTGGCTCAGCTCTCATTGCTCAGCTTCTTTGGTGTGAAGAAATAGCACCTTCCTCCTAGGAAGGGGAAGCCATCGCCCGACTTCCAGCTCCCTGAGTCTCAGTTAATGGTTTGTCAGTTTTCCTTTAGTTGTGCAGTGATTCAATGTGTCCTCTCAGCAATGTTAGACAGGCAGCTACAATTCTGAACATGGTGCCAGGCCTAGCAGGTCAAGCAAGATGTTTATAACTCAACACACACACAGCTTCAATAGCATTTGTATTACCTTGTCCATCATTTCTTTTTCTGCATTGCAAACTCCTGCCGCCTTCTCTTGTTTACTTTCCACTCCAGTACTTAGCTCAAGGCTGTATCAACTTAAATGTCTGAGCACTGAATCTGGCCAGGTTTATAGATTCATGGGTTATAAGGCCAGAGGGACCACTGTGATCATTTAGTCTGACCTCCTGCATAAAACAAGTCATAGAGCTTCCCTGAATTCATTCTGTTTGATCTAAAGCATATCCTTTAGTGAAAAAACCCCAGCCAATCTCAATTTTAACATTGCCAGTGGTGGTGAATCCACCTCAGTCCTTGGTAAATTGCTCCAATAATGAATTACCCTCACTGTTAAAAATGTGCCTTATTTCTCGTATGAATTTGTCTAACTTCAACTTCCAGCCATTGAATCTTGTTATACCTTCTTCTGTTAGCCCATTATCAAATGATAGTTTCCCCGTCTAGGTACACAGAAAATGTGATCCAGTCACCTCTTAACCGTCTCTTCCTTAAAATAAATAGGTTACACTCCTTGAATCTCTCTGGAGTTTCCAATCCTTTAATCATTCTTGTGGCTCTTCTCCGAACACCCTCCAATTTATCAATGTGCTTCTTGAATTGCAGAACACACTAGCAGTCACACCAGTGCCATATACAGAGGTAATGTAACCCCACCCTGTACCTACTCGATATTCACATTTTTATATCCAAGGATTGCAGTTGTTTTGGCCACAGCATCACCCTGGGAGCTCACATTCGACTGATTACTGACCATGACCCTCAAATCTCTCTCAGAGTCACCACTTCCCAGGATAGAATCCCCCATCCTGTAGACCTAGCCTGCATTCGTTGATCCTAGGTGTACACATTTTCATTGAGCCATATTAAAATGCACATTGTTTGCTTGCATCCCCTTTGCTAAGCAATATAGATTGCGCTGCATCCGTGACCGCTTTGTTATTTACCACTTCCCCAATCTTTGTGTCATCTGCAAACTTTATTAGTGAGGATTTTATGTTTTCCTCCCGGTCATTGATAAAATATTAAATAGCAAAGGGACAAGAACCGATCCCTGAGGGACCCCACTAAGAACCTGCTCAATGAGGATTTTCTGCTTACAATTATATTTAAGATCTGTCAGTCAGCTCATTTTTAATCTACTTAATGTGTACCACGTTGATTTTCTATCCTTCTGGTTTTTTAATCAAAATACCATGTGGTACCAAGTCAAATGCCTTACAGAAGTCTAAGTATATTTCATTAGCACTAGTACCTTTATCAAACAAGCTTGTAATCTCATCAGCAAAAGATATCAAGTTATGTTGACAGGAGCTGTGTTCCATAAATCCATGTTGATTGGCATGAATTACTTTACTCTCCTTTAATTCTTTATTAATTGAGCTGTGTAGCAGCTGCTCCATTAGTATGCCTTGAATCAAAGTCAGGCTGACAGGCCTAAACTTACTCAGGTCATCCCATTTATTCTCTTAAAATATAGGCATATTAGGTTTATTCCAGTCTTCTGGAACTTTCCCAAGTTCCAAATGTTATTGAAAAATCAACATTAATGGTCTACCAATCTCCTCGGCCAGCTCTTTTAAAATTCTTGTATTCACATTATCAGGACTTGCTGATTTTAAAATGTCTAACTTAGTAGCTGTTGTTTAGCATCCTGTTTACCGCTGGCTTCAATGAAGGGACCAATGAGATTTTGGGTTTCATGAATAGAGGTATCATATCATGAGACAAAAGGTGACAGAGGCTTGGCTATTGTGGCAGTGGGTGCTGTTTTAAGGAGAAGATGAATAGATGGCTGCACGATTATCTGCCAACAGTCACCATAGTTCTTGACCTGTGATGTGGCCCAAATATTTCTTAATGATATCCAGGCATTGTTCACTTTGGTTTTGCATGAACTTCCCTCACAGGTTCTTCTTCTCCAGAGACCAGCAATGTCCATGTTTTCCTGTTCTAGGGTTCTGAATTCTGATGGGGTGTACCAGGCATTTGCTGCCCCCTGTTGGAGGCCCCTTGGGATGCCTGAAGCAGGTGTACTTTTAGAGAAAAAGAGTAGTGAAAGTTCAGACCTCCATGAGCTGTCTAGAGCCAGTCAGAATCAGCAGTTGGCAGATCCAGTGTGTAGAAGAGCTGGGAGCAGGCAGAAGCCAGTCAAGGCCTAAGAGGGAAGATAGAAATGTCTGGCTGCTTCTTCCAGGGGCCAGCGGACTGTGGAGTTCTACTATTTTAACCCACGAAACTTGGCCTGGTCAGAGGCCTAACTCTGATGATACCTTTTTGTTTAGACCAGCAAAAGATTGGTTCATGCTATGGAATGGAATGCCCAGCTGGCTATACTGAGTTAAATATCAATTTATTGCTGTAAAATAAAGACACGCATGTAAGACACGGGAGCCCATGACACCACTATTTCATGATTGTCAGCCTCTCAATCTTCTTGCTCCAAGTTGGCCAGAGGCAGAAGCATAAAGAGCCGCCAATTGCTCTCCGTGCTTTATCTTGCCATTCCTGATGCCTGCCTTCCCCAAGCAGGACTTCTCCCATCTGCTGCCACCACTGGTTCCCCACTGAAGAAGCACCCGTATTGCTTCCAGTCCTGTTTTAATAGATTCTAACAATGCCAGACAGCTCTGCCTTGCCTGTCAGGCTGGGGAAAAGATCTTTGCAACTCCTAATAGCATCTGCCTTCTGATCTATTAGGCACAAATCACCTGTCAGTAAATGTGGGGTTAAAATAACTGCAGGCTGGTAATTTACCATAATTTTGAGTGTTATGAAAGAACTTTGAGACTCTAACACTCCACTTTGGTTTCCATGGAAATTGACAAAAGGGCCATCTTTAAACTGGCTAACCCTGGCAGAAGATGCACTGCTGGGAAGGATTTTGCCTCATCTGCTCATAGAATGGTTTTTAAATTTTTATTTATGTTTTTTTGCCCAAGAAATTCATAATGAAAAGGTGGATCTATGCAGGCAGGACCCTGATCTGACAACTGGAAGTGAAAACCGGGGGAGAAAATGGCGTCACCAAAATGAAAATGTTGGCAATTAAATCCCAGAAAATAAAACTAAAACGTATCCATGCCTGGCCACAAAAATAGACTGGTTTATTGACGTTGCTCCCCTCACCAGGACAAGACTTGTGACTTGAAATTGAAGGATCAGAAGGGTACTCAGTGATTCAGGATGAACGGTTAACGTTGCTGTTCTCTGCTGCAACTTCTATGGTGAGCTGGTGGTCTTTGAAGTGCCAATGAAATCACAATGAGCCTGATTGTGGACTATTCAGTTGGATGGAAAGACCCGCATTGACTTGAATGGCTTTGGATCAGGCCCAACATAGGTAATATAACTGGCAGGTGGATCAGTGGTGGAGATATATTTTACCTCACCTGCCATTAGAGTGCAGCAAAGTGATAAATGCATTACCCTCTCAGCTTTGGAGAACTAAAATTCCCATCTGGTTTCCATCATCTATTCCTGCTTGGCTATGCAAAAGCACACGTAAGCCACAGCCACTGCAAAAATATACCACAACAAATATTGCAAAACTGGCCATCTGCACTCATCAGTCAAGATGAAGAGACAGGTTAAATACAGAGTGGGTCAAAAACATAGAAGAACAATCTCACAAAAATGTTGAAATTTCAAAGTCATTTCCATTTTGCTAGGGTCAAAATGGAACAATTTGTCATTTTTGCAAAATGTTTCATGATATTTTTTCTCAGAAAAACTATTTCCCCCTCTCCTCACGCCCCACCTTCTCTCTTTTTGCCCAAGAGCAATAAAGTGAACAATGGCCAGGATTTTTGGCTGCTTTATTTTCTTTTTTTCTCTTCTATTTTTTATTTTGTTGGAGATGTTTTAAAATATTACAGATTGGAAATAAAAATGGTGGGGAAAGTGTGAGGAAAATACTTTCTATAGCATTTGTTCTATTGCATTCAGTGGCAAAATAAATAAATAAAATTAAAAAACCACCCCAAAACCCAAAACAAACCAAAGAGTAGAAAGGGGGAAAACAAAAATTCAACATTTTGATAAACATTCCACCTTCAAAAACTGAAACAAAGTGAAAATTTCAGTTCATAATGAAATGAAACATTTGGCTGTGCATCATAATTTTTCTATGAAAAGTTTAGTCACGAATGACATTTTCCCTTGAAAAAAATTCTTTTTTGATTAAATGGATACCATTAAATTAGGCTTGAATAAAGACTGGGAGTGGCTGGGTCATTACACAAAGTGAAAACTATTTCCCATGTTAATTTTCCCCTACAGTTATTCACACCTTCATGTCAGCTGTTTGAAATGGGCCATCCTGATTATCACTTCAAAAAGTTTTTTTTCCTCTTGCAGATAATAGCCCACCTTAATTAATTAGCCTCTTAGAGCTGGAATGGCAACTCCCATCTTTTCATATTCTCTGTGTGTGTATATATATATATATTCCTATTGTATATTCCACTCTATACATCTGATGAAGTGGGTTTTAGCCCACAAAAGCTCATGCCCAAATAAATGTGTTAGTCTCTAAGGTGCTACAAGTCCTCCTCATTCTTTTTTCTTTGAAAGTAAACCTGGAGATGATTAAATTAGCTACTGGGTTGATTAAACAACTGCACCCTTCTACATTGGCAAGACCTTTGCTCTGGGCACGGTAACATGGGTATTCAAGACATACTCGGTTATAGCCAGGTTTCTGTCCAAATCCTGCCGTTGAAATGAAGATGCCAGGCATGCCATGCAATAGTCACAGGTGCAGTAGCAGGTATTCAAAGTTTCTTTCTCTCCTGCAGCTGTTAGTCGTTTGCAGTGAAAAAGCAGCTCATGCATTGTTGGATTCTGATTGCGCACTCCTTGTCATTTTAACCTGCCTTGATATTTCAGAGGGGATAATTTCCATGTGCTGCATTAAAGAAACACCTGACATTTTACAGCATAGTTTGTGCATATTAAATCCCTATTGAGATTTTTTGATTATAAATCTTCAGAAAGTATAAGCAATTTTCCAAATCATTGCCACGTTGACACCAAAACTGCAATATTCAGCACAAGCTTGTTGAGGTTTCAGAATCAGGAAACAGATACTTCCTGGGGTCTCCTCCTCCTCAAACTAGGGTCCCTCGGGTAGGTATAGTTTAATGCTACTTCTGTCACTGGGTGTTGAAGAAGAATGAGCCTTCACTAGTCTTGCTGAAATACACACCTATGCTGTACCAGCTGTTTATGCTAATCATATATAGATATCATTAGCATAAATAATCATATCTATATATGATTCCCAGATACAGTTATCAGTGAAACCCTGAACACCACTATGTCTCTATGTAAGCCTAGCTTGCTCAACCATTAACCAATGTAAAATGTAACCTTTAAGATTTAGCCCTTATGGGGCTTCTCACCTTCATGCTAATTACCTGTGATTGCCATTTCTAATAGAGCAGGTTAGAGAGTTGCTACCAAGTGCAAATGCTTCAGGAGAACGCAGTGCTACTGCCACCCCTCCAAGAGGGATAGGAGACCTTTTTCACAGCTGTGTTGCCCTTTTAGGAATCCATTCTTCCCACTGGACCTGATCCAAAGCCCCGTGGATTCACCGGAAAGACTCCCAGGACCTTCAAGCCCCACAGTGCATGTACCCAGCTCTCATGGATGCTAGTGGGAATTGAAAGAAGGTGAAGCCTATGGGCACTATTATATGCGCAGTGAGCACAGGGTCGCGGCACTGTTTCTGGAAGGCACTTGAGAGCAGGAGGGATTATTGGGACCAAAATTCAAATAACTGTTTTTAGCAGTTTGAAGAGGAAGTAGCTCAGGACATGGACCACCCCTGCCTTAGGAGCAACCAGAGGGGAAAACCCAGCCTGACTTGACTGGTCTTTTTTTACTGGTTTGAGTTCCAGGCTAGAAGCTGATCTAAAGTGAGGTCCCCTCTCTCCTGGCAAATCACTAAGCAGACAACATTCAGATGTTGTTACAAAGCTGCAGGAAATAACCAATGTGGGAACAAAGCTGCTATCCACACGATGCAGCGTAACTTTGTTTAGCCCAGTGTGTCTCATACAACAGTATCTCTCAACCCTTTACAGAGCTGGGTGATAGAATCACAGAGAAAAATAGCCAGGGGATGTGGGAGGGGTGGGAAGGATGCGAGCGAACAGGGATGACTTTCATCAGATCTGAAATTAGATGGACAGCCAGTCATCCGGAGAGACAGGGGAAGCCGTTCCAGATGGCAGGAGATACAGAGGAGGAGACTTTTGTCCACCAGATCATGAGGCAGGACCAAAAGGAGCGCAGTGACGGTGAATGAGTGAGAGAGTCTGGGGTGAGTCTCTAGAGGATTTTAAAAAACAAGGACTGCAATTTTCATCTGCTCCTGTCCTGCAGAGCACATGGAGAGCTTTGAGGATGGACTTAGCATTTCTCTGTGTGAGAAAACAAGCAGCAGAAGGAGCTGCCTTCATGGTGTCAGGCTGTGCAGGCACTCAAGCTGGGAGAAAGCAAACCATATTCAGACAGCTGTGTGTCAGCTTGCGAGAGATGACACCGTTTTGTATTGCCCAAGACTGTTCCTCACTGTCTGGGGACCCTGCCTCTGCCTGCTCTGTTCCCCTCTTTATTTTACACTGTGCATTGAGGAGTTTAGCCTGGCAGGTGTTTGGGGGGTTTGGTTCAAGAGGTGAAGGCATCACACTCATTATCCCAGACACCCCACCCCATGTGTGTGCACATACACCCAATGCCAGGGTAGGGAGAAAGCACTCTGAAAACAACGCCCTTGGAGGTAAGTGCCGATTTCAAAATGTCACTGAGCCTCAGTGACAGCCAAACCCCATTTCTCCCTGTACAAAAGGGATCCTTCAATGGCAAAGCCTTAGAAAAAGAGGGGATGAGGGAAGTGGACAAAGACAGAAAGAGGGAGAGAGAAAGAAAAGACAGTCAGACATACTGAGAGAAGAATACAAGGGAAGCAAAACAGACAGTCGGGGAAAGACACAGATCTCACAGTACAAACATCCACAAACACGAATGGATAGGTGATGTTTCTGGTGGTTTCCAATCAGTGTCCTTAATGAGTAGGTCAGATCTGTCCTGGTCTTTCTCAGACACAGCTTTATTTTGACCCACAGAAAATGGTGGCCACTGTTCCATTTGTCCAGTCCTACACTCCTAAAAGAAGTGGAGAAAGAGGAGGAAAGCCGGCAAAAGAAGTCAGCAGCTGTCGCTCCCTTGACCGGTTTTGGATTCTCCCAGGTGACTCCTTGCATGGCTGCAGTGGCTCTGGAATAGTTTCCTAGTCAGACTGGAAGTCATGGCCTCTAAAATAAGCAGGGAAGCATGACCGAAGAGAGGCTCGGCTGCCAACTGGTAGGAGTTAGATCACTGCATTCTGGCAACGTCTCTCAGCTCTGCATAGAGAACATCACCTTCTGGCTACAGTACACTAATACCGCATGGAAAAAAAGTAATCGTTTCCAGTAAACCCTGTAAACTAATGGCCTCATTGTTATTCATTCCTTTGGTGAAGACTTCCTGGCCCCCGCATGAATCCTAATGAACTAATAGGGTGTTAATGTGGGTTTCATAGATGTTCCCCCGGGACTCTGTACCACTGCAAAGCATTAATATGCCATTCTTCTTTTGTGCAAGGTGTTACATCTGGTACACATGGGCCATATCAGCATGGTTCAGCTGGGGAGCAGTGTGGCCTCATGGATAGACCGCCAGTCTACAAGTCAGGCGACCTGGGCCCTATTCCCAGCTCCTCCACTGATATGCTGCATATCCTGATCTCTATTTGGCAAATCATTTTTAAGAGATCAACGGTCTCTCTTGATTGGTGTTCCTCCTGCTGTCGTGCTGAAAGAGAACAAAGTTCCACCTAGTCTGACATCCAGTTTTTTAACACACCAGGATAATGGACCTTCGATCTGCTCCATCTCCAAGAGCAGCCGGTGTTTTAGAGGAAGGTTTAAAAGTAAACCACCATAATGCCTGTAATACTTCAGCACTCAGTCTGGGGAGAGAGAGAGGTCAGAAAAAAACAGGGGATCTTTCTGATTGATCACCAGCAAAGCAGTTTACATCCTGAAACTCACAGTTTAATTCTTAATTAACAAACCTGGCACATTGGGATTTCTTCTCACTGATCTGGGTGGGCAGTTTCAGTAAGGAAAAGAGATGCTTTAATTAACACCAAAACGGAGAAGAAGCATGATCATATAACAGAAGAGCTGTGACAGGAGAGAAAAAGAAATTGAATCAAATTGTTTTGCCTCTTCTCGTCAATCTCAGGGCATTTGGAGAGCCAGGGGGATTAGAAGTAGGAGTTCAGAAGGTGCAGGGATTCATGCAGCGGCATACTCAGAGAGGAAAAGTTAGACTAAGTTTTAAAGGCGTGATGGCTGCCACCACCAATTAAAATGAAAATCCTTTTGCTCAAATATACATCACACATCTGATTCATTCAGAGACTTTCTGACCTTTTGAATATTCAGCTGGTTAGGGATGAGCAAACTGGGCACAACTTTCTTTCAATAAGCTGAGTAATGAATCAGTTACCAGCTCCATCTCTAGAAGCAGGTTCCACACCACATTCTGAGTCAGTATCTGAATAATGAACCTACTGAATGTCTGAATAATTAAACCTAACAAGAGCATGACCCTACAATGGGGGGATAGCCTCACACAAACAGTAGCTCCAGGAGCAGCAGTAGCCATGGTCTTCACCGAGCAAACATTAGGTTACTATAATATAAGTGTCAAGAAAAATCAGACGAGTCACAATAATATAAGTGTCAAGAATCATCAGACAGGGTTTGGACTGACTAAAGCCAGCTGAAGGGGCAGAGAACATCTGGGGCAAGATGAGTGAGAATAGATGTGGATTTCTAGCGGTGAGCACACAGGAAGATGGAAGGAAAATGAATATGAATGAATCCTGATCACATCCTGCTCCAAAGGTGCAGGGAACAGGAAGAGGACACATGCTGATGGTGACAGAGTGTTAGGGGATAGGCAGTGGGACAGACTCCTAGCTCACTGGTTTCAATCTAACCCCGATCAACAATGCTCAGGTGTTGTTACCTACTGCAGCTCTGGGATGATGCTGGCCTACATGAAATGAGCTCATAGGGAAGGTGTGGGAGGGGTTCTACACTATATTGCCCACAGCATGAACACAGTGCCTTTGGCAGCCTAAATACAGGTGCCGGTTCCGTCCCCTGCTCAGCCCCCTTATACCGTTCCTGCTGAGTGCAGCAAAAGTCTCAGTGTACCAAGGGAGACCTTACCCAGGTGCAAGAGCAAGGTGGAGCTGACATGTCCCTACACTGCCCCCTTGCAAGCTGTGGCACTGGGGTCAAAGCAGGGTCAGTGCTAGGGGTGAGAGAGGTCATACCCCATTGAGAGCTGTGTGGATTCTGGACTGCTCTACAAGCAACATACTGCCCTGGGGAGCCTGCCATTGGATAGAGGAGCCCGAATCTAGCTGCCCCTCTCAGGACCCACAGCCCAAATCTTGCCTCTTGGTTCTAAATGGGCCAAGGATTTGTCCTGAGGAGGGGGTCCCTCTGGAGGTGCTTGGAGGGAGAACGGCAGCCATTTCTAAGTCTCTCTTCTTACTCTGGCACAGAGGTAGCTGGCGGCAGGTCTGCAGGGAACATGCTTTATAATTATGAGCGTTCCAACTTCTTTCTGGCTCTATGGCAACAGGAGGCAGCTCAATGAAGCTTTAATCTTTATTAGTTGCTCCATTATATAGCCCCGAATATAGGAGGTTTATCACTGGAACTTTGGCACCGCATCCTTGGTGCACAACATAGCTTCTATCCTCCAGAGTGCAGCAGTCCTATGCCCTATTAGGATCACGTCAGGGGTGGGTGGAGGGGCCGTGAGTCTGTTCCCTTTTCATGCCTGGATTCCTGTCCCAGTCAAGGCTCAGGAGATGATAAAGGCGTGTTTGCTATGTGTGTGCTGTTCATAAATCGTATTCATATTTGACAGTCACACACAGGGCTTAGTGCAAGCGTTTGGCGAGGGAGATTGGGGTGAGGAGACAGTTTGGATTTGTTGAAAGGGTTTATTTATATAGCACCAATCACTAATGACTAGGGGGTGCATTGCAAATGCTCTCTCACTAACAGCTCCCCACAGCACCTTCTCACTTGCCAGAAGAGCTGTTAATTTCTATTCCAGGGGACCCCTCAGCTCCAAATCCTGGGGTACCCTAAAAGCTCTCAGGGGTGCTATAGGGTTGAGTTGGGGGAGGGGAAGCATGCTTCCTTTGGGATTTTCATGCTCTTAGAAAGAGTCACCAGCTGATACCATTAACTAGAGACCATCCCGGGTAGAGTTCCCAGCTGGAGTTTGCAGCCACCTGTATCTGCATCGACCACCCTGATTTCAACCCAGGCTTACTGGGCCTGAGCCAGTTACATGGGAGTAAGTCGGGGTGGCTCCAATGAAGCCAGTGGAGCTACATCCCTGCATAGCGGGTGTAACTGAGTAGAGGATCATGCCCCCGGGTGGAATTACTTGACCGCTGCCTCTCCTCACCAGCTCAGATTCCCTCAGGGCTTGACTCCATGTGACCTAATGTAACCCAGGGCACAAGTCCCTGTAACACTTCTCCGGGGGCGGCGGGGGGTGGAGGGGGAGCAGGTCGCATGGTATTATTAGAGGGAGGGAAAAGAACTTGGCTCACTGCATCCTCCCCTTGGCTGCATTTGTGTCTGAATTTCCCTCCAGATTCTTTACCGGGGAATGAAAGTTCATGACTGAGCTACTTTTCCATCCCCTTTTTGGCATTAGTCTTTCCGGGGCCTTGTTTGCCTGCGGAGGCTCAGCCGCTCTGGCCGGCCCCGGGCAGATGTCTGCCTGATGACAGAAGTGCCCTTCACGGCTGCCCTTACTATTCTTCTCTCAGCTACCCAGGCGCTGCTGGGGGCTCCTCACGTGGTCTTGCTGGACTAGTCTTTTTCCTCTCCAATTTTCCAGCCGTCTGCAGCAGGGAGGCCACAGCCCATCTTAAAAGGACACCCACCCAGAAATCCATTCACAAGCACTGCTGACCTTCTCCAGTGAAACTTGGCTGCTGGGCTGGGTGCTCAGCAGACACTGCTCACGGAGTTTGGCCACTCTCTGAGGCTCAGTAGGAACCAGCCCTGCTTTTCCCAGAAAATACAAATAGGCAGAAGTCTAATCTCTCCGATGGGGGTCTGCTTCCCATAACTTCCACATCCCCTGTGCTGGGAGGCAAAGAGTTAAATCTCCTCCCCCCAAAAAAGTCTCCAGGATCCAGGTACTGTGGCAGGGTGCTGGCCAGGAGTGCGTGAGCCAGCCCTGCTGGGCCCTTTAAGAGGGAGAAAAACCCTCTGAAAACCTCCCTGCAAGAGAAGGCTAATCAGCCACCTGGGCTGCAAAAGGCTCAGCCTGATGGGTTGCACCTGGCAGCCTCTCCAGAGGGATAAAAGCCTGCCAGGCAGGAAGCCCAGGGTGGTGGTGTGGTACAGACAGACAGACAGACAGACAGACAGACAGACAGACAGACAGACAGAGGAAGCAGGCTAGGGAGAAGTATTTAGACTTTGGATCCCTGTGAGCCAAGAAGGAGGCAGTTACTTTCCTGTGCTGTGGCCTGTCTCCCTGAGCTACAAGCCACTCAGCTAAACTGTGCAGAGCTGTATAGCGTAGGTGGTGGGGTTTGCACTAAGCTGCACTGTGAATAAAGAGCACTGTGAGTCACAGAAGAGTCTCCTTCCTGTTTGTGACGTGGGGCGAGAAGGCGATCCGTCACAGTACTTAAAGGTAGTTAGGTTCCTAACTTCCATTGTCTGCCCTCTATGCAGAGGGGCAGGAAGATCCTGATCAAGAGATGGCAGAAGGTTGGTTGAGGAAGGGTGAAAGTGTTGGGATTGTTCTAAAAGGAGAAGGGAGACCTGGGAAACTACCTGCTTTTTCCTTGCTCTGAAGGACTTTTATTATCCCACAGAACCGGCCTAGCTTTTGTCTAACTGCTAAAGATACTTGTTTTAACCACAGGAGGCAGATCTGGTGCCTGGTGTGTCTAGGACCACTGAGCGAGCTACTTTCTGCCGCAGTGATGAATGCATATTCTCAGTTTGTAGCTCCCTCCTGAGTTCTTGCCCATCAGCCAAACCTGGGAGACTCTACACAAGTGGAGCTCACCTCTGAGGCAGAGGATGTTTGGGGATTGATCCTAAGGGATCCCTGGGACAGGTATTCTCCTCCTCATTGCCTCCCCAAGTGTGAACTCAAAGGCAACTTCCCACTGAACAAATAAAGTTATATTGAGGCAAGTAGGTGCAAAGAATAGGGCCTGAAAGCGGGATTTGAGAGTGCTGGGTTCTATTCCCTCCTCTGTCACTGAACTCCTGTGATACTTGGGAAAATCGCTTCATGGCTCCGTGCCTCAGTTTACCTGACAATAACATGGGAATGACAATACTGACCTCTGTGAAGTCCTTTGAAAGCAATGGAGTTAGACCTGCCAACTTCCCCCGCCAGTATTAACGTCCTAGCCAAAGAAAGACAAAAGGCTTCACTGCGTGGGAAATTTCCTCTCATTTCTCTGTGCTCAGCTGGGTGAGAATGCCAGATTCAGTCTGTGTCAGATTTATTTCTCTGTCTTTTGCTGATCAGGGCATACTTTAAAGTGGCAGAAAAATGCTTTCGCGGAAGGCTGTCGGGTTGTGATTCATAAAGGAGATTATCATTTATTAAAATAGGAAGGGCACCATGAGGCTACTAAGAACTAAGCTAAGGAGATACAAGCAACCGCTCACTTGGCAAGAATCCACTGGTAGCTGTTTCTTGAGACTCTACCTTATTGGAGCTGGCTTGCAAATGCTGAACTACCCTAACATGTGGGTGTTTAGCTGACCTATCTATGCATGTGGTCAGCAGCTTGGACTTCCTAGCCAAGCAAACCCAGAGGGTCATTCTACGGTGACGGCAGTGCCATATGCCCCAAAGAGAATAGAAGAGCATCAAGCATCCTCTCCTCCATTACCTCAAAATAAACTGCCCTTCTGAGTCAGGGAGAGCTCCCACCAAACACAGGCTGCAATACTGAATCTGTATTGACTCTAATTCCATCCTCCCCAAACATCAGACTCAGGGTGGAGCATACTCCTTAGCACCAGATGGCTCCATGTTGTCTGGCCACTCTATCACTACAATCAAGCAGGTGGAAGCAACTGAAATGTGCCTGCTGCCCACTTCTAGCAGGCCTCTCTAAGGCCAGGAATCAAATGACAGTGTGACTTGTCTATTGAGTTAACTCATATGACCTTCATTACTATAGTATCTGGGTAAGCCCTGATTGCAAACTGGAATGGATAGCAAATCTAACTTTAGGCCACTCCGCTTTGGTGTCCCCCTTGACTTAGAAGCCACTGTCTCTGCACAATAACCCACTAGGAAAACACACTCATTAGTGAGTCCGCTTTGGTGTCCCCCTTGACTTAGAAGCCACTGTCTCTGCACAATAACCCACTAGGAAAACAGACTCATTAGTGGGTTATTATTAAAAGAACTGAATATACATATCATCAAGCTACACTGCCTAAAGAGGGTACAGATAGAGCCAATTAAAGATGGAAAACAAAGGATTTTATGCTTGCTTAGCTCTTGTGTGCAATTCCAAACTATAATTCAGGTTACAGTCTAACCTTTCTACACTCTGATCTATCCCCTTAGAGCTTCAAAGAGAAATGATTTTAATGTCCTGTCTCAGGCCTTTTATACTTTTACCCTGTGTCCTTACTGCCTTATTTCCTGCTAACAGCTGATCATCACATAGGTGCTTCTGTAAATTTGTCTCAGCTGAGCTGAGCTAGTGGTAGTAGTTAATAGGTGAGTGTTTCATAGATGGAGTGTTTGGCAACTGAATTAGGGCAAGGAAGCTTTTTCCTCATCAGCTAAAATAACTCTTAACTTTGTGGGTTAGCAAAAATGGGGTCAGGGGAGGTAGGCTAAAGATTTTCCATTCCACAACGAGATTCTAGTCTAAAGCTTAGCTGAGTTGCATTCTTGCAGTATCACACCATTATCTAAGGAGCCTCTTCTATGGGAAAGGGGTGGTTTCAGCTTGGGGGTGGGGTAGAGGGGAGATGGAAAGAAGGAACATTGCAGACTTTTAAAGGAAAAGCTAGCAAGAGAGAAGAATCATTCTTATGCTGTTTATTGCTCAGATTCATGCATTCCTACATGAGGGGGCTTAGAAGAGGGGATACTAAAGGAGAACATCCAGGGCCTGAACATGTGCAGCTCCCAATGACTTCAGGTGGGAGTTGAGGGTTCCTCGGTATCACTAGAAGTCTAGGTGTTAGTGCCTTGTGGGGTGAGAAATGGGATGCCTGCACCTCTCAGCCCAGCAGGAGTGCCGTTCTCAGGGGATCTCTAAACAGAGAGCAATCAAGGGCAAGGCAAGGAAACTTGAGCCACCTTGGCCCTGGGACGGCAGCAGACTAGAGGGGTGGTGAGGGACCATGGTGTTACTGACAAGGGTAAGGCACTCTGGCTTCAATTTCCATAGAGCTAGTTGTTGGGGGGAGGGGCTCTGTTTTTGGGTGTTCAGACTCAAATACTGTAAAGCAGGCTGATTTTCAGAGGAGGGGAGCTTGGCACTTTCAGGAAACCAGGCTCTTCTAAGGTATCACCAGCTGAGCAGAGAAAAGGAATTCCGTTTCCCAGAGGATTTTGAGAGTTTGGCATTTGGTTTCATTCTGAATACAAACACCTCTCCCCTTCCTGCCTCCCTCCCGGCCCCCAAATTTGGAAATTCACCTCTGAAGGGGCTGGAGCCTGCTTGGCTGGGTTGCCCTGGTGCTATGAAACCTGGAAGCTCTGATGTCCACGTTTCAGGGGCAATCCACTGGTGGGCTGCAGACCCTGGGGTGGTGTGCTACCCTGAAGCTGCAGACCCTGTGAGCCCTGGCTGTCTAGCAGCCGGCTTAGCAGGCAGGAGTCTGGAAAACCGAACTATCTCCGGAAAACATTTTGATTTTGTGAATCGGCAAATTCTGATGAAACGATGTTTTGTTGGAATTTTTCTAACTAGCTCTAGTCTCAGGTAGGGCACCTAGAATCACCGTTGAATATCCTGGCCCCTCTCCTAGAGTGGCTCCTGGTTAGCTCTCTGCCACGTCTTACCCTCTAGCTTTAGAATCTGTATTCTGTTTCTAGGCATGTCTGAATTCAGACACTGCGGTGTCACTCAGTTTATAGTCACAGCTGTGAATGTACAGATTCTAACTGAAAGCAAAGAGAGGGTGATATTTCTCCCTCTAGCTCAGTGGTCGCCAACCTTTTGGAACTCAGGGACCACTAAAGTCACAATTTTGAATCCCGCGGACCACTAACATGTTTTTTTAAAAAAAGATACAAAGACCGGTGGTCCGCGGACATATGTCTCCAGCCCCCCAAGCCCATTTACCCGCTTCCCTGCGCCACAAATTGCAGCAGCCGGCGAGCAGCCACCTCCAGCAGCGCTCGCCTGGCCCGAGTGCGGCTGCCCGCTGCTCCTGTGTGCAGGGCCGGCGACGGGGGTACTACGGGTAGAGCTGTACCGGGCCCCGGACTTAAGGGGGGCCCCTTTAAGTCCGGGGACTGGTACACAACTGTACCCGTAGTCGCACCGCATCTCCCTGACCGCTCTTTCCCGGGCTGTGTCCCGGTGTCAGTGGCCGGCTGCTTCCCGAGCCCTTCAGCCGGCGGCTCGTCCCATGCCCCAGGAGCCGCCCCGAGGCACCCCGGGCTGCAGCGCTTCCCCCGCCCACCTGCAGCAAGAGCCGGGCCAGCCCTTGGCAGGGGGGGAGCCCCCCGGCACCACAGGATGCCGGCTCCATCACCTCCCCCACCCCGGCGGCTGCAGAGGACTGGCCGGGCGTGCCGCTCCACGGGGCAGGGGCCAGCGAGCGGGGCTGGGGAGAGCTGGGTGTGCGCAGCCCGGCCGGCGCTGGCTGAGGGGCCAGTGGGGAACCAATGGGGGTGGGGAGGGGAGGAGGTTAGGCTGGGAGGGCTGGGGGGCCCCAACGATCAGAGTAGGGGGCCCCAAAATTTCTGTCACCGGCCCTGTCCGTGTGCCCAGCCCTGGCTCGAGTGGGGAGGCACCGCAGCCCCGCGGCGCAGAGCGGTAGGAGCGAGCCGGCGGTTGCTGGCCACCGGGGACTGGGCAGGACAGGCGCCCGGCCCGAGTGTGACTGCCCGCCCAGCCCCGGCTCGAGTGGGGAGGCACCGCAGCCCCGCGGCACGGCAGGAGTGAGCCGGCGGTTGCTGGCCACCGGGGATGGGGCGGGACAGGCGCCCGCAGCCTCCTGCCTGCCTGGCACGGCGGCCGTGAGGGAGCCCGGCGCCGCGGACCACCAAAATTTTCTCGCGGACCATCAGTGGTCCACGGACCACCGGTTGGCCACCGCTGCTCTAGCTTATGGCAGAGCTGTGGGAGTAACTGCTGCAGAGGGACTTCAAGCTAAATAGCACGGCTGGCTCTTACAAAGATCCAGATTACTTTTCGACTATCATCCATAACATTTACAGCCGTGCAGGCTCTAGACAGAATCATAAAGGGATTGAAAGCTCAAGCTTCAGAGCCTCAGCTGATTGCCTGGGGTAAGGGAAAAGAGGAACAGAATTGCACACTTGGCTTTTCAGGGTCATTTTTATCTTCTGATGTATCAGGTACTACTTTATCTAGAGGCCTGACACTGGATCCAACAGTCCAATGGTCTAATCAAGTTTGACAACACGTGTTCCTACGTCAAGGGCTAACTCAAGCAAAATTAGTGCCTCTGTTTTTGGATGAATTGTTCTACTTTCTTTTTCCCATGGTTAAAGATGGTCCTTGCCTGATATACGTTTGCATCTCACAGACTCAATTCGTTGGCATTTGGGTTTATGGATTTGTTGCCATGGAAATTAAATGTGAGAGACAATAACTTCCCCTTGCATTGAGAAGACAGTAATTCTACAGAGAAAGCTCAGGTCTGACAAAGCCTTGGAAAAAATAATGGAACAACAACAAAAGTAGCTGTGGAGTTAAATCAAATTAAATGCAATATAATCTTGAAAAGTGTGTACTTGGCTGCCAAGATCAGCTACTGTGATGAGAAATAGTACGCCCGTGTTATCTCATTTATGTTTCATTCTGCATGCAAATCACTGTAAGATCTGTCCTTGATGGGGAAGATTCATCATCTGTTTCCATAAAGAACATTTGCGGTCTTTGTTTTATAGTTTGTGTCAGAATCCCTTGTTTTAGTTATGATATTTAGGGACTAAACTAGCCAAAGTGCATAGTCTCTGCAGCACTCCCAGTCACTGCCAGGCGGTATGGCAGAGGATGTCACCGGAAACCAAATCCAGCTCTCCTGCACAGTGGTACTGCAAGCTGTCTGGGCCAACCCAGCTTCCTCCACTTAGAAGCAGGAAACCTGTAGCCTGCTTAAAATAGTAAGGGAGGGAGAGAGTCTAGGCTGCTGAATGTGGCTCCAAGGTTAACTCTTATGGAGAAACAAGGCCACTGATTCCAGCCTACCCAGGGTATTCCCAACTTCACTAGTTACCTACAGGATTCAGAAGTGCAGGTTGGTATATCTGCAAGGGCCAGGCATGACTGGGTCCCCTCCTGCATGGAGCTTCTAGGCACTGCTCTAATGTTAGCGATAAGAATAGTGGTGCCGCAAAGCCTGCTTCCTAGGAGCCTGCTGGGATCTAGCATCCTGGTTCAGGCCTGCGTCTGTTTATCAAATCCGCAGTGTGTTGCATTACATTGAAAGGATTCTCCGTCGGCCTGTAAGCTCCATGGGCCTGAGCCCCAGTAACTCTGTGGCCCATTTGCACTGATTGTGTTGGTACTAAGAGGGTGCAAGCCAGCCACACTGAGCTCTTCTTAGAGCCTTCCCTGTCAGGTGTAGTGCACCTGTTTGGCATTACGTGCTCTCCAGCTGACCCCAGATCTAGGAAAGGAAACCCATCACTGTTGTCTCTTCAATGAATTTGGTCCATGACTGTGACTCCTGGCTGCTATAATAATACAAATAATTGATGATAATCACTCATAATATGCTAGGTACACAAGACGTGTGCGTGCTGCCCTGAGCAGTGTATTCGCATTGCACTCCAGGATGTGGGAAAGCAGCCCTAAAATATCCCTATGGTTTGCCCTCCTAGTTGTGCTGGTCTATGATCCACACTGCAAATCCGGGCTGTTTTACATCTTCCGTAGGCAGCTCCCTCCAGAGGGTTACTGAAGTGAAAGCCATGCCCTGGCTGCAGGCAGAGGGGGAGCTAAGCTAATGACTTTAGATAGGGTATTGCAGCTGTGAAATTCCAACTCATTCCAAGACTCCTCCCCGGGAGGAGTTTCAACTTGAGCTGAACTCTCACTTCTTTTGAGATTTAAAATTTTTATTAAAGCTAATGTTAAACATGAAAACATACACAGATTGAGGGGTAAGGTACATCTGGAGTCAGGCTGGAGTTATGGGTGATTGTAGGTAGTAGGTACAGGTTTTACAAGGCACATGCATATCACATATCCAGCATAGCTCCAGATTGGGGTGTGGGAGGTTTTTAAAGAGTCAGTCTATAGGTGTGTTCGGGTACGCCACCCATGCGGTGTAGTGAAAGTCCGAGTCAGTAGTGGTGCAGGCAATAAGTACGTGGGTGGGGTGCGTCCCTCTGTTTTTCAGGGAAGGGGGAGTGGGTTGTTTCCCTGGTCGTCGGTCTCGGCTACTCAACCTGGTACTGGCGATGTCCCATGACGTGTTCCGTGTATATGTCTCTGGACCACCTGATGGTATCGGACACCATGAGCTGTCTCATGAGGTAATAAACCGGGATTCAATCCAACCCTTATGCCTTTGAAACCCAACCTGAGAGCCCAGGAATGGGCAAAGCTCTAGGAGTAAAGTTTGTTCCAAATTACACCAGTGGGCTTCTCTGTACGGTTCCCTGCAGCCACTAAAAACCTACAAAGTTATCATCTGAGCTGTGTGTTACAAAGGGACTTGGTAAGCCAGTTCCTGACCCAAAATTTCCATTAAGAACAAAACTTTCCATGACTGACAGACCTCCCTTGACATGGTCTGAGCTCAGCGTAAGGGGGAGGAGGGCTGAGTCAGGAGGCCTCTGTTTCCTAAATTAGTCCTGACAGGTGTCTCTGCTAGCCTGGCTCCAGTATAGTCTGTCTGACTTGGGGTCATTAGGATGTGTGAAGTGGATCACATCTCGTTGAGTCTAACTAAATAGAGCCCTTTACCTAGTGATGCCCAGATGTTGTGTCCAAACACCTGCACAGGAGCTCACTGAAACAGCAGCAGGAAGCTCTTGTACAGAAGGAATTAGCTTAATCTTTGGAGTATCTGACAATGGCTGGGATTTAGTGACTGCTAAAGGTGTTTTGTCTCCAGACTCCTAATCATCAACAGGTGCCTGTCCTGATGGAGGCAGTGTACTGTAGTGGTTAGAGCACTCAGGAGATCTGGGTTTTGTTCCTGGTTCTGCCCTGGGCCTGCTTGACCATCTTGGGCAAGTCCATTTTGCCCCACTCCATCCCTCAGTTTCCCCATCTGTAAAATGGGGATAATGACTTGCCTCCTTTGTAAAGCAGTTTGAGATCCACCGATGAAAAGCTGACCTAAGAGCTATGTATTACAATTGTTATCCTCCATTTCTGATCAAATTCAGCAAAGGAATTTTAACAGGCTCCTGTAGAGGCAATTGTCATTGGTTATGTATAAAAAACCAAATCCTCAAGGTGGAAACTTTCAACTATGCAAAAATCAGGCAATGAACGTGCTTCTAGATCAAATTCATAATATTGGTGTAAGGCTAATTTTACCTACAGAGAGTGATTCTGTGGGAAATGGCCTCTTCAAGGCATTTGATGAGGACTGGATACTGGAAGTGATACGTGTGGTCATAATTTTAAGATTTTCTGTTTCACCGGACAACCTCTTTGAGTTTACTTCACTTTCTCTGAGCTCTTCCTCGTTTTAGATCCAGGTGGGTGATTTGCTATGGCTTTAGGAGGGCAGTTGCCTCCGCCAACAACTTTTCATAGTCTATATGCTCCATTAGGTCTTCCACTCCACACCCCTTGACTTTACAGAATATAAAATAATCACATAGGATATCCTATATGCTGACACAACTTTGACAGGAGGGACTTGGAGGACTCTGAAATAGTGACATGGTTCCCAAACCTGGGACAAGAGGAGATGGGAGCAGCATCCAGGAACTTCAAAAGAGGGTGGGGAAAGGTATATGAAGAAGATTTTTCATGTTGTCGCCACAGTCGTCTTGATGTGTGACTCAGTGTTTGTGTTATACCCGGCTCTCTGATCACGAGAACGCTGCGTCCAAAGGATTCTCTTATATGCTTGAAAATTCCTTTATTTGCCATGTTCTTTGTCCGGCTCCTTAGCAGCCTATAGGGGATGGAGGTAAATTCTTTACTGTGAAGCCTTAGGTAGAGCAAACTGGAGTAGGGAATAACATATTTAACCTTGTCCAATGGCTAAAAAAGGGTTAATCCTTCATGGCCCTCTAAGTACTGAGCCCTGGCGAAGGGAATGTCCCATATCTCTTGAGCAAAATCCATCTGGAGAATGAAGGAGCACCATGATGGACTCTGAGATGAATCCAGTCTAGGTCAAGTCCTTCTCAAGTGAAAAGAGAATGTCCACAGCTTGCTGTGTTGTGCTCTGGTCTTGAAATGGAGGGTGAAAGGAATGCTGAGGTCCTAGGAGTGATGTGTGTGAATGAACACCAGGGGGGCAGCATTTCCCAGCAGCCATTCCCCTTCCACCATTGGGGACATCAACAAAGAAGCAAAGTGCATATGACATGAGTTGTTCTGAGTAGCCACACATTATAATTAGAGATAAATTGGACAAGCCTTTTTGGTGGATGTACTGAGCGTGCTCGCTGTTCAATTAGTTTTTTCTCTTTCTAATTCTCCCAGCTTGAGCCTAAGCTGCAGAGAAAGGAAATCATCTCCCTGTCATTTCAACTGAGGGCTGGTAGAAAAGGAAAGTCACACGGAGCAGCACTCACTGCACAGTTGGTGAGCAGTTTCCTAGCTACGGGATTTGCAGAAATACATGTTAACAGCAACAAAACGATCAGTGCCTGAAACACTCTCAAAGGTTTCACGTCCTTCTTCCAAACCTGCTGAGTGTCACGTGCCCATGAAGTCCACCTAGGAAGATGGGGCTGAATCTCATATGCATGCCCCACAGCTCCTCTTCTGCTGCAGCCTAGGTCTATCGCAGACCCCTTTTCACCAGGACAAGAAAGGCAGCATCTGCTAAGACTATAGTCAGCACCATGTCGTAGAATGAGGATCCAACAGAAGCTACAAATGTTCCTAGTTAGCACTACAAGGGCACATCTGCTGCATGCAACTCACTTTTGCACCTTTGGCAGCTCTCTCCTGTCTAACTTGTTCCATTTGTACCCTTTTGCATGTTTCTTTGCATGTAGACAACTAAGCTGCCTCCAGAACTTGTGCTTCTAATTATATTTCTGCCTCACAGGCTTGAAGCATTTCCTAAGGACTTTTAATTGACTTAGTAAACAATCCATTCCACCAAGTCCAGTTCCTGGGCAAAGGTTCCTCCTATTCTAATCATTTGGTAAGGACAAAATGCTCTGTTGGTTTTGTATTATTATACACAGAAAAAGAATCCATCTGTACAGACCCTCCCGCTCCCTATATTACAAGCTCACCTGTGACTTGTTAGTACTAAACCAGTCCTTCTCCTTTGATCCTCTGAACTTGCTGGAATCACAGAAGGGTTACGTCTACATCTAAGATCAGGGCTTGAGCTAGGTGAACTGTATTAAACAGACTGTTGCCCTTTTGTCTCTGAATCGACTCTTTCCCTTTTTACAGATGCTTCCATGCGCAGTATTCAGCAAATGGCTCACAGAAGCCTAGCTCAGCCAATGGGCAGCTGCTTGAATGTTGTTGGTCATTCCTATAGCTTCAGGTGTTCCGTGGGCATAGTTTACTATTCCCACTTTGTGATTGGCCATCTAAATCACATGGGTCTTGTTTCTGCTCCCTGACTGGATGTTTCCTAACCCCACAAAGAGCTTTTAAACTAGCTTGGCTGTAATGCATTCAATAGTCCATTCCCTGTCTATGACGTCCAGGACAGGATTTAGGGGACCCTTTGGTGTCATTAGGAAAAACTAGAGCAACCAGACAGCAAGCCTGAAAAATTGGGGTGGGGTGGGGTGGGGGATAATAGGAGCCTATATAAGAAAAAGACCCCAAAATGGGGACTGACTCTATAAAAGCAGGACATCTGGTCACCCTAGGCAACGCAGTCTATATTGGTCAATCGGAATCTCTTTCCAGAGAAATCCACAGGCTCTGTCTGTGTCCAGCAGCCTCAATAAAGAATTCCCATTGTATTTACTGAATCAGATGGACACAACACGTGTAAATCCTTCCAGCGCCACTGCTTGTGTGAATATACATTTGCATGTGTCTTCTGGGCTCGCTCTCTTGTAAGGTTTCTCATATTGGCAGCCTCCAGACAAAAAGGGTCACAAATTTCCCAGCTCCAGCCAGGACCTGGGGAGTCCATTTTCACTAGTCCTCGCTGCCCTTCAAAAAGCAGCTTAGGAGATCCTTGAAAGACGGTGATTTTTTGGATCAGTGCTCTGGTCGCCAGTGCTTTGGAGTGTAATGTATGGGGTATAAATAAAGCTCTTATTCCTCTCCAGAATTCATCTCTCAGATGGTTGGAGAACTCGTTCATACATGCAGAAGGATATCATTCTGAGATAGGGTCATCCAAGCTGAAGGGGTGGGTCACAAAGTGTTTTGCCGGCACATGTTGACTGTGCCTTCTCCCTCGAGAGAAGGGGGGGATGGGGATAAGGAAGAGCTATCTCTCAGCCATCTGATGTCCCCAGTTGAAGAGCGGGGGAAGAACTAATCACACATTCTCAGACTTGAAAAAAGATGGAAACTACAGACCACCTCAGTATTCAAACTGGAATGGAACGCAAGAGGCTTGTCTGATTCCTGCTGGGACTGATGCTTACACTTTGGACACCTCAGAACAAGTTTTGCCTTTAGCCACAGGTATAGAACCGCTAGGGAAAGACTGATAGGCTATATAATAGAAAGGCATGTTATTTTTCACCAGTCCCATTGTTCCGGTTTTCGAGAAGGGCTTCATACGGGGAAAACATTAACCACTTCTCTAGCTCAAGTACAAGCACCTTAAGAAAGAGGGAGAGACAGGCCCAGGCCTAGGGAAAATGGTGCCCTGGGCTAACTTGTATTTTGGTGCCCCAGCCCCTGCAGCCCCCACACACCCTGCATCCTCCCATCACTGCTGGCCTCTGCTGCTGCTCTGGACTCCCCACCCAATCACCCCCCAGGATCTACCTCCGCCCCCCCTGGCCTATTGCCCTATGCTCCCTTCCATAGCCTTGCACCACTTCTTGCCTCTTGACCTTGGTGCCCTGGCTGGTTGTCCATGTCACCCACTCATAAGGCCGGCTGTGGGGAGTGATGGGAAGGAATAATCTATATGTCATAGGGCAAATTCCTGAGTCAGGAAATCCATGGATCACAAAATCCATATCTGACAGGAAGCTCTACCATGAAGACTGAGTTCTCTAGGGTTGTGTCTGAGGGAGGTGTCATTCAAGGATGACTGTTTACCTGATCCCAGATTTCTACATAATATAAGAACACAGGGGAGGAGAGTGGTGTTAGTCAGGGCTTCTGGGTTCTTTCTTTAGTTCTGCCTCTGATTTGGTGGCCCTTGGGCAAGTACCTTCATCTCTTTCTGCCCTGATTTTCCCCAGTGTAAAAGACGAGTAATAATACTTATCTTTCCCAGATGGATGGCTACAGTTCTTCTGTATAGGTTCTTATTCATGATAGCAAAACACCTGGAGATACTTGGGCACAAAGCGCAATGCCAAAATGGTGTGTTACTTATTAATTAACTGTGTTTTCAATCACTTGACAGAAAAACAGTTATATTAATATCATGTAAACACGGAGAGTTACAGATAGATGAAATATAGGAAACCTGCAGACAGCAATCCCATTCCCATTACCTAAGCAACATGTGGTGCCATCACCAGGCAGGCTTTCTCAGGCATGAATAAGTATTTATGCTTTGTTTCATCTTTAATGAAGAAATTGTGTAATCGCTAAATGGCTTTTGCCTTCAAGTGAGGCTTAATTTCATTTTAATTTGAAATTTGCTGAGCTGATGAATGGAAAAGCCCAATGAAAAAGCAAAGAGCTGTTTTATTACCATGCAGAAGAACTAAGATGGAGAAAAGGTTAAGGAGAATTCTTTTCACCTGGCCTCCTATCTCCAGAACCCTGGGAACGCAGCGAGGGTTGGGGGAATAGCTAAAAGGAGGTGATGGAGTTCAGGTCATTTTTATGACACAGCCACGTTCATCAAACATAATGGGAAGCTGTGCACAATGACCCCATGATGGCTCATCAGTCCAGTGACCGAGCTAGTAATGCTTTGCAATGCCATGTGAGTTAACCACTTCCAGCCAATCTGTGTCTTTTGGCCCTCAGGCCAGTAACGGATAAAAGTGGCTGTGGAAGCAATGCAGGTTCTGTTCTTAACCCAGCATTTCCACTCCCCAAATAGAGAGAACTGTAGATTGATTTTGCTCTGGCCTTTCTCGCTCTACACCACCCTTCTGTTGGAGGCTTCTTATGAAGCCTTACCTGGACCAAAGCGTTTTCCCTCTGCATATTAACTTCTGTTTACTAAGCCTATGTGCTCCATTCCTCCCAAATCCCATTGTTGCTTTGCTTTGTCTGGACTGATGGTGAAGTAGGGACCGTACACAGGATATAGCTCAGGGGTCTCAAACATGCGGCCCGGGGGCCACATGCGGCCCGCAAAGCCCTTCCCTGCGGCCCGCCAAGCTTCCTGGCACACCCCCCCCCCCGGTCCCCCCATAGCAGTTTGCAGGACGGAGGGGCCAGAAGTGGAGGCTTCTCTGCTGCCTGGCTGGGCCGCGTGTGTTTCTACCTCTGGACTTCCTAGATTGCTCTTGCTTTGTTTGCCAAACAGCTGTTGGTGGTGCCTAGCGCTCTCCAGGAGGGAATGGGGAGCTGCGTGCTCAGAGGAGGTGGGGCAGGGGTGGGACCTCTTGGAAGGGGTGGAGTGGGGGCGGAGCCGGGGCAGCAAGGGCGGGGGGGGGTGTCAGTGGTGCGGCCCTCGAGCCAGTGCACTACTCCTCATGCGGCCCTCGTGGTCATTTGAGTTTGAGATCCCTGATATAGCTGGTCTGCATCAAGCAGCAGTTTCATGGTGGCACATTTTACCAGGCAAATGTCCTCTGTCAGCTGCCATCTGCAAGGCAAACCAGCGAAAGGTGTGATAAACTGTGCCTTGAATTTATTTTATCAAGATAAATTGGCTTCTAGTTTACTGTACTCAGAACTAATTAGACACGACCATGACTCAGAACTGTCTATCTGCTATTGTGATCCGAGATGCGTGCTAATAACTGTGCAGATGTTTCCTGCAGCACCACAGAAAGTCCATATCCATCTATTTTTTCTCAGTGTGGCTGGGTTTGCTCTTCCATGAGGGTTTGTTAAGGGTCTTCTTTGCAGAGCCAACATGGTGAAAAACCTTGTAGGCAACACACCTCTGCCAGAGTGCCATGCTGCTTTATGTCCGCTCTAGTGAAACTACCCTAACACGACAGTGCATGTTTGCTTCCACCATTCTCTCCCTGCTTGTGTCCAGGGCTGCACAGGGTTGTTCAGGTTGCAATACTTTTGAAGACTCCAGACATTACAGGCATGGCACAAGCCTGAGAATTGTGGTGGTGGGTTGGCAAGATGCGTAGTCAGGGTGACTTTATGATGTTACACTTGGATCTTCCCATGTCTAAGCAGGGTTTGCCAGAGGAGTATCACTGTCAGGCGAGTGAGTGACCTGACACTGGGCTGGCTACAGAACGTTAGGCAATATAGTTTTCTAATTTTTGTTATTTGAAAAATTCTGAGTGAATTTAGTACTCATGGAGCTGAGGAATGGAAAGAGCTGGCTAAAGCCAGGCATAGTGTGTCAGAGGCAGGGATAGCGTGGAGAGGAATGATGGTTCAGTGGTTAACGTGATAGCATGGGGACTTGGGAAATCTTCGTTCATAGTCCCTGCTCTGCCACAGTGTGATTTAGGGCAAATTGATTAGTTTCTCTGCGCCCCAGGTCCCCAGCTGTAAAATGGGATAATGGTATCTCTCAAGGGTTTTGTGAAGATAAATGCATTAAAGATTATGAGGCTCTCAGATACATGGTAATAAGGTAATGGCCATAAAAGTACTGATAAGTACTCTGCAAGTTTCTACCCTACACAGTCCTGTCAATGCAGCTCTGCTGGGACCTACGGCGCTTGCTACTATTCTAATCCTTGGTCACCAGGCATCTGTCCTAAGGCACCTCTGTAATGGCCTCCTGCTGTTCAAGTGGCTGGCCCCACAAGCTCAGCCAGTGCACCCAAGTCCCGACTTTAGCACCCCTGTTCCAGTCCTGATGCTCTCGCTCTCCACCTGAACGAGTGTCCGACAGGGGACAAATCCCCACCTCATCTGGATTTTTACCTGCAATGTGGGCACAGCCCTGCAAAGCTCCAGGAGCTGCCTTGCTTGGGATAGCTTTTGTTCATTAGGTTTTTGGGTGATAGTGAGGATTGTTCTGTGCACAGTATGCTAACAGTACATTTAATTAAACAGTAGGATGCAAATTCTGCTGAGATGGAAATTTTTATTAAAAGAGAATAGGGTGATTCTTCATTTACCACACGACAGAATGTTCCACAAGGCAGAAAATAGCAAATCCAATCAAGTTTTCCTGTTAAATGTTAGCTTTGAGGAACATTGTATTTAATCATTAACGGGTTGCTGAATCAATATGAATAATCTCAAGTGATTCCAAGCAGCAGGGGCAGGTTATGTTTACAAAGAGATGAATATTGATGTGGCCAACAGAAGTGCAAGTCAGCCTGCACAGCTAAGCCAGCTCCCTCTTCCACATCCACGTGGGGGGGACTGATAAATGACAAGCGCCCCTAAGAATAAATAGCCTGGAGAGGACACCACCTCAGAAATGCTGAATCGTGAGAGCTGGGCTGCAGAAAGCCATGTGCATGCTCAACTCCTTTGCTGCTCTGTAAATGACCTACACAGGTGGTGTAATTATTTATTACTGCAGTGTCTAGAAGTTCCAGCGAGGAACCAGGACCCTGCGGTGCTAGGTGCTATACAAACACAGAACTAGAAGACAGACCCTGCCCCTTACAGTCTGAGACAAGAGAAAACCCTGAGATGATAGTGGTCAGTATGCTAGGCAGTTGTCTAAATCCACCAGCAGCTGGTTATGGGGCCCTTGTGGTCACAAGCTATCAGGGCCGTCCCTAGCGAGGTTTGGAGCCCAGGGCGGAAGTGACGAATCCATCACTTCCAATCGCGCCGACCTACAGGGCCCCCCAAAGCGCGGGGCCCAGAGCGGTCGCCCTGTTTTGCTGTACCCTAGTGACAGCTCTGCAAGCTATCCTACTTTGAATGCTATTGAATTTCCATGTGACACATCGCCATGGAAATCAATGGTTGCCCAGAGAGCTCCACGAGGAGCTCCTAAGAGGTTTATTAAAAAGACAGTCCACATTTCCAGCTTCCTTCTCTCTCCTCCCTCAGTTGGGGGTTGGCCGAGCTGTGGTATGGGAGCTCCTTCAGCAAACAGGTAGTTTTCTATTCCCCCAAATGACAGTTGGTTCTTTCCAATCTTGAGGGCCAAATTATGCACCTGTGCATCCCCAGGGGAGACAGTCACACCCTTCTGAGCCCACTGAACTGAATGTGATGGGACTCAGGCTGGGCTTTGGCCTGCAAAATCTCACTGCAGGTGACCTGTGAGTGGGAAAGAACCCGGTTTGAGTCTCAGTCACAGAGTGGCAAGTGCAGAGCTGACTGCTGCCCGTCCTCGCCAGCCCCTTCTTTGTACTTGTACATTGAGAAAACATGGAATGCTGCCGTGCCATTTTTATTGAGTCATTTAACATACCCAGATGTGAACGTATACATCAAAACCAATAAACCAGCACTGTACTGTTGGGGGAGGAGGGAGTTAAGATTGGTGGGAACGGGTCCTTTGCCAATCCACATATGGACATGATAGAGGAAGCCAGGGTATCTCCCCTGTAGGCTCACAGCATGGTGTACTTCTCTGTTCCATGCCCTCAGATACATTTGTGGCATCCTCCAGGTGTATTCTTTGGTTGGTTTTGTTTTTCTTTCAGCTGAGTTGTTTTTGCAGAGGGTTTTTATTAGTGTTATTATTATTTGGGGATTTTTCCAGAGGCCTGTTGCCTTTTAGCTATGGGGGGGAGGGGGGGGGCTGCAGTTTAACAATACAGTCTGGTAATTGCTTTTCCCCCACATGGAAATGAAGAAAAGCAGAGGAGGAAGGGGAATGATTTTCTATTTTCTAAACAGGCTTTACCAACAACCAGGGTAATTAAAAAAGAGACTGCATGCTTTATTTCAGCCCATTCATTTTGAGAAAAATGAAACAGTTGTGCTGGAATAAATGGTTACTGGTTATCAGTTCGCTCACAGTGCTAAAGTCACATGTCCTCCTGCTCTTTGTTCTCGCCTGGAATCCTTTGTTAAAGTTTCTTGATATGTAGATAAGCAGACAAAGAGGTGTCTTGACAAAGGGCACTTGATGGCTGCTGGTTATTACAGAGAACAAAATCCCACCCAGGTGCTACAGGGGAGAAAGCATGATTCAGCCCACTTTGCCTGCCTCATCCCCTGAGCCCATTTCCAGCTTTGTAGACCCTGAATAAATGCAATTTCCAATCTCCCTCAGTCCTGAGCAACACTACTTTATGTGGAGAGCTGACTTTGTGCTTCCTGTCTCTTGGAATGAGCAGTGTTGTCTAGAGAAGAGAGTCTTAACCACAATGTGTATCCAAAAAAAGAAAACATGGGAGCTTGGAGCCTTGAAAATACACAGATGAACGTTTCCTTCTAGACTTTAGGAGATTTCCGCTGCAGAACTGGAGCCTAAAAAGAAAATTCTCAGCCTCAATGCACCAACCAAAAATTGTTCTCTTTTTGCTCTGAGGATAGGACAAGAAGCAAGTGGCTTAAATTGCACCAAGGATGGTTTTGGTTGGACATCAGGAAAAACTTCTTAACTGTTAGGGTAGCTAAACCCTGAAATAAATTGCCTAAGAAGGTTGTGGAATTTGGAGCTTTTTAAGAGCAGGTTAAACAAACATCTGTCAGGGATGGTCTAGCTAATTCTTAATCCTGCCTTGTGTGCAGGGGACTGGAGTAGAAGACCTCTTGAGGTCCCTTCCAGTTCTATGATTCTATGTTTATCCCAGTCACCCTTGCATGTAAAGCAAATACCCATATTAGAAAAGAATTAACTCAATACAGTGATAATCGATTATCCATTTATGCAACTTTGGTTTACAGCCAAAGGAAAATCCTTTAGTTTTCTGGTAGTTTGTAGTCTTGCACCTCTGCCAACAGAAAATGCAAAAATCCTTTCAAGGATGCTTCAGACCCGGAAGTGTTTGGGACAACAAAGTCATGTCATCTTCATACAGTGGGACTGATATTTGGTTTATAATTTTAGGGGTAAAATATTGCTCCCCCTTGGCCTGGTCTTCTAATCTGCCTCAGAAGTATCTGGGGTAGATTTTAAAGATTGCAGCTAAAAGGTTGACATGGAGGTTAATTCCCAAGGACATTTTTTTCACCTTTTTGATAAAGAGGGACAATAATACTAGCAGATAAATCAGCTGGGAACCCTCTATTATTTGTAATGGTAAATCATTTTGATAAAACAGGAACACCTCAATTGATATTATCCTCATAGACTTCTGTGGGAATAAAGTCTTCAGCAGGAAATATATGTTGATTTATTAAAGTTTTAACATCTCCAATGGAAACTGGTGGCCATTCTGCAAGAGTAGGATAGGGAAGGTCCATCAGAACTGGCTATGGCACCGGGTAGTGGCTGGGTTAACCTCTAGACCTTTGCCACCAACTTTCAAAAGAAAAATACTTTTTTTTTTGGTCAGCAACACTGAGTTCGAATTCTTTCCAGACCTTTTATTTATTTATTTTTGATGTTCCCTAATGGCTTATGTGAACTTTTACTTCTACTGCCCTTGCTATAATCTGAAGCTGGTTCTTAAAACCAAAAAAATCTGTACCATACCAGATTCTTTCTTTTTCTATCTTCTATCTATTCTTTATGTGATGAAAATATCCTTTCTTGGTAGCTAAATCACCCTGTAGTATTTTTACCAATATCAGTAAATACTATACAGACTAGCAATGTACCCTTAAGGATGAAAAGTTGGTTCTTCAAAACGTTCAGGTTGTTAGACACAAATTTCTCTTTGCTTTTAAGTTTAACTGAGTTATTCCATTTAATTTTCCTCAAATTTACAACTTCAAATTCAGGGATGGAATGCACTCTACCACAGCTAATATCGCCCCATTCAGAGGTAGCAAGTGAAGAAAAATTCACCTGAAGGCATTTATTTTCACTATCCAAGTTAGAAGCCACAATAAAATTAGAAAATCAAGACCAACTGACAATCAGGATGTAATCCATTACACTGCCCCCTCTTACAGAGGTAAATGTAAGATGCACCTCCGCATTATCGTATCCTCTGCCATTCAAACCCTCCAACCAAAACTTATTTCAAATTACAGAAAGTTTTCAAGCTACAGTATTTCTCACCTTGTCCTCAGACTGAACTTTAGAGGAATTTAAAGGAAAGGCCCTTTTTGCTGAGTCACTGGGAAAATTAAGAAATTTCCTCTGCCCAGGACCAAATCAAGCATTAAAATCTTTCAAAAAAACAAAATTAGCTAATGAGTTCTTTTCGACAAGCAAGTCAATGTGGGATTCATGTTCCATCCAGAGATGCTCTAGGTTAAGAGGGAGAAACTAAACTATAAGAGCTAATGGAACAGATTTATGTGGAAGGACAAAACTAAAGCCCTGGAAATAAGATTACTTGAGGTTAACTTGATAATTATAACATTTAGTTTAATTGAAACAAAAAGGGCCAGACAACTTGCAGGTGTTACCCCTCTTAGCATATTTGCCACCTGCTTTTAGAAAGGATTCAAAGCCTGGGAGATAAAATGACTCCGTTTCTTGAAAGAAAACTCACTTTAAGGTCAGAGGGGACCATCATGATCACCTAGTCTCAACCTCCCACATAATGCAAGCCATAGAACATTGCCCACCCAGTCCTGAAATAGACCCCTAACCCTTGGATGAGTTACTGAACGTCTCCAATCATAATTTAAAGACTCCAAGTCAGATTGGGGTGAATAATGTCTACATTCCAAATCCTGAGATTTGTTTTTGAGGCCAACGATATTCCATGAGACAATCCTGATAAAAGATTTTACAAAGTCTTGAGGCCCATATAGTCATTCTACCTCCTTTTCTTGAGCTGCTATTGAAATATTGTGCTGCTGAACTGCCCCCCTGGGCTTTATAATTAGGTCTATTTCTCCCAGAATTATCACCTTTGCCCTATGGATTACCTCATGTGTTTTAAGCAATAAAGCCTAAATCTGGGCCAATAGATTTCACTTAAGTAACAGGTTATACACCACATAGGATTTACTTGAATAACTTGGCTGTTCATTTTTGTTCTTATGTGGAGCAGAAAATCATTCCGACAGAACATTTTTAGATTATTTCTTCTTAACTTTTTCTATTAGGCAGCCTCTCTAGTAAAGGAGAGCACTCACACTCCAGAAATTCTTAACAGCCCACCAGTCCTTACCTTCCATCTCCATGCTCTTGAAATCCTATCTTTGATTTCTATGTAGAGAATAATACACTGCTCACTCAAACATGTTACAGTGCTACAAGCAGACCTGTGACTTATCTAAAAACATTATTAAAAACCAAGGTCACAGGCCAATGAAGCTTAGAGTAATCTTAAATCTGAAATACATTCATTTAAACAAGGTTAGGATGGGGGGTGTCAAATAAGGAAACATGAGTTGGCTCTCTGACCTCCGGGCATTGGAGGGAATAGCAGGATGGATCGAGTATTGTCATACACTTCTGGAATATACGAAGATCTTTATTATTCAGTGTGGAGCCATGATTGAAAGGGTCTGGCTATATCCAATCAAAAGGAATCCCAAATACTCTGTTTGGGTTGGTGATACGAACAGGAAAACCCAAGGGGTAACACCTCTTGATGTTTTTAGACTCTGCCAAAGCTGCCACAATCCTGGAATGTCCAAGGGAACTGCCTGTGATTCAATGGTAAAACAGTTATAGTGCTGTAGGACTTGTTACTGGATTGGTGAAATCTAATTATAGATACAACCAGTTTGGGGGTTCTGCCCTGCTTTTTTACAGTCTACCCTGAGGTTAAGAATCAGAGAGGTAGCCGTGTTAGTCTGGAATAGCAGAGGTAACAAAGAGTCCTGTGGCACCTTAAAGACTAACTATAAAGTATAGAAGCATAAGCTTTCGTGGGCTAATACCCACTTCGTCGGATGCAAGCAGTGGAAGTGTCCAGGGGCAGGTATAGATAAGTAGGCAAGAACCAGGTAGGAGGTAACAAGTGTGTCTGTGAAAGTGGCTGCTATCAGCTAATTATAAATAATCTTATGCACCATTATAAACAAAGGTGTTAAGGAATATACAAGAAACACCAGAGTGGACAAGTTACCTGATTTGTTTAATTAATGAAACATGTAACACTATTATCAGCTGAACACACACAGAAAGCATCTATCACATACACTGAGCATTCTTGCTTTATTTGATTGCACATAATGGGCCACATACCACTCAGCTACATGAATGGTTTCAATAGGGATGCCTACATGCAACTGAGCACTCATGGTCGAAAGCCACTCCAGACAGCATGACAAGCGTCCTCAAATTTTATGATAATATTTTACCTTGTCCTAGCTTTAAAGATGGGTATGAAAGAAATCTCCTGTTCATTTGAAGTCTTCCTCCAAGTTCTGTCTGGGCTTGCTTCACCAGAACTAATTTCTTTAGCTTGCACTTCAGCTTCCAGCTGTTTATGGTAAAATGGAAATGAGTTCCAAGCTGCCTGACTGCAGATACATGGGAAAGCAGTGGGCCTCAGACACTTTCCTTTTGCGAGCCTCTTTGTGTACTTTGCATGCTTAGATTTCCAGAAAGTCTTTAACAAGGTCCCTCACCAAAGGCTCTTATGTAAATTAAATTGTCATGGGATACAAGGTAAGATCCTTTCATGGTTTGAAAACTGGTTACAAGACAGGGAACAAAGGGTAGGAATGAATGGTAAATTTTCAGAATGGAGAGGGGTAACTAGTGGTGTTCCCCAATGGTCAGTCCTAGGACCAATCCTATTCAACATATTAATAAATGATCTGAAGAAAGGGATGAACAGTGAGGTGGCAAAGTTTGCCAGATGATACTAAACTGCTCAAGATAGTTAAGATCAAAGCAGAATGTGAAGAACTTCAAGAAGATCTTAAAAAACTAAGTGATTGGGCAACCAAATGGCAAATAAAATTTAATGTAGATAAATGTAAAGTAATGCACTTTGGAAAAAATAATCCCAACTATACATACAATAGGATGGGGGCTAATTTAGCTATAACTAATCAGAAAAGAGATCTTGGAGTCATCGTGGGTAGTTCTCTGAAGACGTCCACACAGTGTGCAGTGGCAGTCAAAAAAGCAAACAGGATGTTAGGAATCATTTAAAAAGGGATAGAGAATAAGATGAGAATATCTTATTGCTCTTATATAAATCCATGGTATGCCCACATCTTGAAGACTGCATATAGATGTGGTCTCCTCATCTCAAAAAAGATATACTGGCATTAGACAAGGTTCAGCGAAGGGCAACTAAAATGATTAGGGGTTTGGAATGGGTCCCATATGAGAACAGATTAAAGAGGCTAGGACTTTTCAGCTTGGAAAAAAGGGGACTAAAGGGGGATTTTATATAGAAATATATAAAATCATGCATGGTGTGGAGAAAGTGAATAAGGAAAAGTTATTTACTTGTTCCCATAATATAATAACTAGGGGGCCATCAACCCACCATGTAAAAAACGAATGCTACAGAAACGTCAACCAAATCTTCAGCGAATGGAGAAGAATGGTTGGCGCCTTATGCTCCACCAGGAGCGAAGAGGATAAGAAGAAGAAGAAGGTTTAAAATAAATAACAGGAAGTTCTTCTTCACACAGCACACAGGTAACCTGTGGAACTCCTTGCTTGAGGAGGTTGTGAAGGCTAGGACTATAAAAGGATTTAAAAGAGAACTAGATACATTAATGGAGGTTATCCATTAATGAATATTTGCCAGGATGGATAAGGAATGGTGTCCCTAGCCTCTGTTTGTCAGGGGGTGGAGATGGATGGTAGGAGAGAGATCACGTGATCACTACCTGTTAGGTTCACTCCCTCTGGGGAAGCTGGCATTGGCCACTGTGAGAAGACAGGATACTGGGTTGGATGAACCTTTGGTCTGACCCAGTATGGCCATTCTTATGTTCTTATGTGAGACAGAAATCAGGTCACGGAGATAAGAAATCTCCACAAGATACAGCATGCATGTGCACAGCCGCATTGTTAGCCGATGGCTCAGTTTTGATAAGTTAGGAGTTTCATAGTGTCACCTAGGAGACCAGCCTGTCTAGCGAGGTATGTGACGGTGTGTGGTTGAGAATGCCTGTTGCCATAATAATAACTCAAAATATGCTGAAAAGTTGAGGAAGTATCACTTGTTTAATTAACAGATTAACAACAAGGCCTGTCTTTCGGGAAGGGAATTGAGCAAAATTAAAACAAAACAATCACCAATCGTATGACTAATAACAACACTTCTCAGGTGACCCAGAGCAACAAAAACACCATCTACCAGGCTTAGGAAAAACACAGAGCACACAAATTCAGTCATGAGGATGTAGCTTATGATGGATTCACAGGCAGCCAACCAATCAGGAAGTTCAGACATCTGTCAAGGGGGCTCGAATGCAGAGTAGGCACCTGCAACATGTGAACAACTGATGCATAGGAAGATTTCTGGGGAATCCTCCTGGCTCACCCTGCTCTTTTTCTGCAGGAAGGGTGAGACTCCGTGTAAGCCACCGTGTGTCCATTGGTGGCTTCAGATAATGTGTGAACAGAGGCTTCCACATGTGTTCAGTGTGTTTGTGGAATAAAGCAAAGAACTTCATGGGACAGTCCTATTTTCCTGAGGCATAAAACAAGTGTTATCTTATGGACTGTTTTCCTCTTGAGCTCATTCTGCCGCTGCGAGGCCTTGTGGTGTCAGGAACAAGAAGACTAAATTACAGTCTTCAGAAAGTGTAGTATATTCTGCTTAACTTCCCTAATTTAACAGTTTGAAATCCTTACAAATTCGTTTTGGGGCCTTTTCATTTCCAGTGTTTGCCATCCACCTTTTAATTAATTAATAATAACCTATTATTAAGCCATGACAAGGACATGACATGACAGGGTAATTTAGTTGTTCACTGTGGTACTCCTGGTAGGCGTCCTGTGAGGCATCAGGCATGAGGCCAAGTTTCACACGTGCTGGAACAACATACGCTTAAGTAGGCAGAATATATCCTCTTTCCATCCATTTTAAAGGGACATTGTCCAGTTTGAGTCTCAAACTTGATCTACCTGCATTCTGCAAAATCCAGACAATTCTTTACATTTCCCCCCTCAAAACAAATGCTTCAACTTCCAAACAAACAAACAAATCAGAGTCCGAAGCCCAAAACTTACAAACAGACTTAATAACAAACCGGACTGCACACACGACTAAGAAAAACATGTTTTTTAAGGGGACAGATTTCAGCTACAAACTTCCAGACAGTTATTATGAACAACAAAAAGCGACCATCTGCGTCTTTAGAAAATTAGTAATATTATGTCAATGGTGTCTCTTAGCTCCGTCCTGCATAATGTTCCCACTTGGATGCTGCCAAAGGGAGCCTCTCAAACATGGTTTCAATTGCTTGCTAATGTCTTCTTTATCATTTGACTGAAGGCCACCATTGCTCATTTGCTCTTTGGAGAGTCACAATGCCGGGATGCCTGCTTCTGTGAGAATTCAATCCCAGCTAGAGAAAAGTAGCAAGGTTTCCGAGTTAGACTCAGAGAGGTAGCCGTGTTAGTCTGGAATAGCAGAGGTAGCAAAGAGTCCTGTGGCACCTTAAAGACTAACTAAAGTATTGAAGCATAAGCTTTCGTGGGCTAATACCCACTTCGTTGGACGTGCACAGGGGGTGAGAGCAGGTAAGAATCTCCCCCTTATGCCCCTGCCTGGGCTAACCATGCCTACTTACTCCCCACCTACAGCAGATGATTGGGGAGGGACAGGAGATCTATCTGTTGTATTATGTGGCCTATACATTCTGGTTCATCAAAGATATCATGTGCGTCACGTTGGTCATTACTGTCATTGTGAAACATATGCACAGACACTATGTAGTGAGTTATGTTGGTATACTGAAAATGTGTTTAAAATTCAGTGTCAAGGCAATGGGTTTTCTTTTGGACAAAAGATGTTCTGAAGGAACTCAAATATGAAATCACAGAGCTACTATCTGTGGTATGTAAACTGCTGCTTCAATCAAGCCCCAGAGGTGATCCTGTTGATTACCTTGACGGTTAACCTAATTTCAGTACCAGGAAAATTAGTTGAAACTATAGTAAAGAAGAGAGTTATCAGACATACAGATGAACACAATATGTTGGTGTAGAGTCATCCCATGCTGTGGGTGTCCCTAAACCTCTGACTGCCAGAAACTGGAACTCTATGTCAGGAGATGGATCACTTGGTAAATTGTCCTGTTCCTATTCATTGCCTCTGAAGCATCTGGCACTAGTTACTGTCAGAAGACAGGATACTGGGCTAGATAGAATATTTGTCTGAGCCAGTAGGCCGTTCTTATTCACTTGTCTGTCTGTTGGCATGTAAAGTAAACACTGTAAGCCAACACAGTGGAAGCCTCATTTACTTATTAAGTCAATTGGGAGACATCAAATGAACAGGGAAGCAGCACACCAGAGAATAGGCTATGGTGGGGGAGGGTTATCTTGACTCTGGGGTACAGTCAATGAACTTTGGGGGATATAAGGAGAAGGCAGGGAAAACACCCCTTTATCTTGCACTTCAGGAATCAGGCAGTGTGATTACATTCATGAAAACAGGATCACAGTTAAGCCTTGGTTGGTATAGTGCAAAGGACATTTGGGGTGAGATAAATTCCCTTAGACAGGAGGTTAGCCTGTTAACGTAATCTCTAGAGATTAAATTTGATTTTATGTGTAACCCTTTTGTTTCCATTATCCTTACTCAATGTCTCTTTAATCTTAAAGCTTTGATAGTAAATGTATCATTGTCTTCCTTATTAATATAGCTCCATGCTGTGGTATTGTACAGGGGGCCGATCCTGAGTTGAATCATACAAGCTGGTGATAACGCCGTTCCCTTGGGACAGCAGACTGGTTAGTACTATGGGTGTTCAGTGAATAAGGTGCTGGACATTACACAAGAACGCTTCTAAGGGGTTTAGGGACTGGGGTGCAACTACTGTTATCCTGCAGGGCAAGGTAAGGGTGGCATTGCCCTGAGGAAATTGTTGGGTGGCTACTAGAACAGAGGTGTCAGGACACCCAGTTAAGCACAAGCTAGTCTCCTTCTCACTGGTGACAAAGTAACTCACAGGCCCGGGTACCCAGAAACCCAGGTTTCCATGCCAACATGTTGATGGGAATCCTGAAAATCATCAGCTGTTTGACAGGCTGATATTGGTAGGGCTGATTCAAGACCCAGTACTGGCTTCAGAGAAGGGAGGGAAGTTACTACACTTGCTTCCAAAAAGAGATATTGAGAGAGTTCAGATCATTCGGTGATGGGGGCTGTAATGACAGACAGACTCCCACACCTGCCAGCATTTGGGGTGGCAAAAACATGGGCACTGGGAGAGAAAACTAGGAATATAAATGTTAATGCCATTGGAATGTAATAGACTGGGAGGACTATACAGAGAGCTATGGTATTGGAAATACTATGGTATTGGAAAAGCAGCAAGCAGCCTCCCTGCCATATAAGGATAGCCGGCTACACAGAGCCCCACTCTCAAGGATTTTGCACTGTGGCTTTCATCAGGCCTGCTTCTGTGTCATTCCAGGGCTTCGAATGTGAAATCAAAATGTTTTAAATCTGACCTGCATTGCCAGAATGAGGAACTTGTCCCCTACAGAACCGCCTGTGTGGTACATCCAAAGCAAACACGTGTTCATGCAGCACACTGTCTCTGCTGTACATGGCGACAAACCAGTCTGTTTTGGAACATGCCATCCAGACACCCATCCGTCACACATTAGTCACATTTTTAGAACCATGATTCTTGTTTATTTAAGGGTTATCTCAGACAGTTCTTATCCTGCCAGTCACTGGTAAACATTGGCTCCTTTCAACCAGCCGGATAATAGAGAACTGAAGAATCCTACCACTGTCCACACAAGCCTAGCCAGGCAGTGGGGGACACCGGATGGAAATCCCAACCTGCGAAGACTGATTTTGTTAGTTACTAGAGGACCCACAGCTCTGACCCCTCCTCAGCCCCCCTGAAAACAAGGCAATATAATCATGTCACTGGCCTACTGCTTATCTCTTGTAAGTACTTATGTCTGTCATATTAAAAATATCAAATGACTCAGACCATCTCACTCTGTACATAGCAAGTCAACATAACCACACGCTCCTCTAGCTGCTACCCTTATCTTCCCTCCTCAGTCCTCTATGATTGTTTATTACATCCACTTATTGCATCTTAAATGCTTCAGCATTTCTTGATATGTATTCATATAGTATTTTGTGTGAGTAAAGGCTGCAAGAACAGGGGCATTTTATTAAACTGATGAACCGAACATCAAATTAATGTTGTAATAGGCAGGGGAATGATCAAACTCTGTGTGTCCTCACCAACCAGATTGTAGAATTCTGCAGAATATTAAATTACTCCAGAATGGTAATTTACCCCCTTAAAAGGCTCCATCTATACTCACACACATTATTTGCAGAGATTGGCCAGATGTGTAAGGAAATTATAAAGGTCTGGGAAACTGGCCTTACAGTGAGGGATGAAAAAAACTCCATCTATTTAGCTTAACAGAGAGATGGTTGAGGAGTGACTTGATCACAGTCTGTCCGTTCCAACACAGGAAGAAGATGTCTGATAATAGAGGGCTCATCATTCTAGCAGACGAAGGTATAACAAGGTCCAGTGGCTGGAAGCTAACACGAGATAAATTCAGATTAGAAAGAGTGCAGGATTTGAATGGTGATGGTAATTAATCATGAGAAAAAATTACCTGGAGGTATGGTTGGTTCTTCATCTCTCAGAGTCTTTAAATCAAGATTGAATATCTTTCTAAAAGACATGCTATTGTGGCAGAGCTCCGAACTTGTCCCTGTGGGCCCCGCGCTTCCAGGTGGATTATGCTAGCCTCAGAGGCTGACTGTGACCCTTCCCATAGCTCTTCTCTCTCTTGGGTTACAGTCTACTGAGCCCTTTTCATCATTAGCCAGCAAGGAGGTTGGTGAGAGAACTCCCACAGTCTCTGTTGTCGCTATGGGCTTATTCCAGAACAGTTTAGCCTGCTGTCCTGACAGGGGCCTGTCTTTCCCTCCCAGGAGGTGTTTCTGTAGTGACGGGATGGAGAGAACTCAGGCCCACCTTCTAATCCGGCTTCTGGCCCAGGGATCCTAATGGCAGCATCTGTTGGCAGCGACCTTTCACTGCCAGAGTTGTTACATTTCCCTAGGCCACTTCCCCACAGCTCTCCCGCTTCTCTCTCTTAACCCATCCGTCACCCTTACCTGATGGTTCCCTTTCCAGTGGCTTGAGGGTGTCTTCATTACCCATCCCTTCAGCCACAGTTCCTCTCCCCTGGCTCCCCCAGTGCAAATGGAGTGAGTCCTTTTATAGTATCAGGGGGCGCCTAATTAGACTCAGGTGTTCACATTAGCTTAATGGCCTCACGGACTCTTTGCAGGTTAATTGGAGTCAGGTGTTCTCATTGGCCTAACGGCTTCAACTGACTCTTTGCAGGCTAATTGGAGTCATGTGTCCACCCTAGCCTAGAGCAGCCCCTACTGTGGTCAGTCAGGGAACAGAAAGCTACTTATCCAGTGGCCAGTATATCTGCTTTGTACTACTCTGCTGAACCCAACTGGCCTGAGTCTATCACACTATGGGCTGGTCCCCACTACCGGGCGGGATCGACTGCAGATACACAACTTCAGCTACGTGAATCACCTAGCTGAAGTTTGTGTATCTGCAGCCGACTTACCGCTCGTCCCCACGGCAGCGGCAGTCGGCGGCGCGCTCCCCCATGGACTCCAGCTTGCGCCTCCCGGCAAGCTGGAGTTCCAGAGTTGACGGGGGCGCCGCGAGCGATCGATTTCTCACGTCTTCACAAGACGCGAGAAATCGATCGCCAGAAGATCGATCGCTACCCGCCGATCCGGCGGGTAGTGAAGACATACCCTATATATAGGTTAACCAGAAGATATGAACTTGAGGCAGGAATGATGGTGAGTGGCCTGTGTCATGCAAGAAGTCAGACAATGTGATCCTAATGACCATGTTCACTGACCTTACAAATCTATGAAATAAGGTGTTTGAATCCCCCTGGAATTCAATCGGAGTAAAGTGCCGAGCTACCTCAGGCTCCTTTCAGAAACCCAGCCTGAAATATCTGAGTGCCATGGATCTGTGGTGACTATGCAAGACACTGTTCTTGCATCCCTGCTATGCCCAGTCCTCAGATGGCGTGAGCCTGCTACCGCTCCTAGATACGGGCTTAGTTCTTTTGCTCAAGCTGTCACAATTCATGTGTTTAGTTCTGGAGATCCCTGGCAGGGCTGGCCATAAAAGCAAGCTTTCTGTTTCACAGAACAATGAGAGGTTTCAACATTTGATATTGTTCCACATTGGAACAAAAATGAGCCCTCTCAAAAATGTTCCCCGAAAAATACAAGCGCAAGAGCTATCCAAGAACAGACCATAGCCCGATTCAGAGCAGGGACTTAAACCCTGAATTTCCTATAGGCCAGGTGAGCGCTTGAACCACTGGGCTGTTGGCACACATACCTGCAACCCCCGCTTGACTCCCCCCGCACCCCAGGGTTTAATGAAAACCGAGATGCTTCCACAAAAAGTTTCAATCAATGAGTTGGCAGTTTCAGACAAACAAAAGTTCCACCAAAAAATTCCCAACTAGCTGTAATCCTCAATTCAATCCCCAGTGGCCGCTATTGCAACAATAACTTTAAGATCCATAGCGAGTGCAAGACGATGCCTAGGCCAACATTAGCTGAGGTATATACGGTCCACGAAATGCTTTCACTGCACTGCACAAAAGCCTTGAATGATACTGAGCCCCCTCAGCTCCCTTTAAAATCAATGGGAATTGGCCCTCTGTCGCTCACAGGATCAGGCTCTGGAGAGGCAGGCTGCTGCAGCACTGGAAAGTATTTGACACTTACTTTTTGTGGTCGGTCCATTTTGATCTAGGATTTGGCCTCTACTGATGCTGTCAATCAGTGCCGGTTGTGGTGATGCTTATGGTGAGTCTGGTGCCTCTCATCTTGTGGCCGCTAAAGACCGCCTATTGGCAGCATGGCTAAAGATGAATAAAGAACCCAAATGGATGGTTTATTGGCTCTATGGAAACTTAAGAAATTTCCAAACAGTCCCTGACTAGTCTCTTGAAACCGAGGAGGATAATTTAAGTGTTTACACAAGCTCAGAGTCCTTCAGAATCTGATAAGAATTATCACCCTCTAACTAAATGAGAAGAAATATTTACTCTGTGTAAACATTTACTGTTAACTTGTCTTGACTTGAGATGTCCCCAGGCCTGTTGCAGCTAAATCTAGCTTAATTAAAGCTTCTAAAAGAGAGAGAGAGATGAATGCGTAGACTCTGTGTGTGCCAAGTTCCCAAATGAGTTAAATATTAGCTCATCTCTTTATTTATAGGCTAATCTGCGAAGAACCCTGTGTGTTGCATAGATAGATAGATAGATAGATAGATAGATAGATAGATAGATAGATAGATAGATAGATAGATATTATACATGCTACAAAGACAGTTTAATGAGCCGAGTGCTGGTGAGGTGGTCAAAGACCCATGACAAAAGCAATTTATCCCACTGCCCTGCTGTTTGTCACACAAATATCACGACAGCAGCCTGGGGACACATGTCTACATGCACACCTCATTCTGAATACAGGCACACATACTCAGGTAATTTAAGGAGCTCATGTAAGGCCTTTTGGAAATGGCTTGTAATGTATCGTCCACCTAGAATCCAGATGTAGAACCAACACACACTGTTGGTGGGGACCCTGGGAGGTAAGAGTGACCAGACTGTTACAATTAAGGGCTACTGCATTTGTATTCCCCATCTGTGGTCCAGCATGGGCACTCCTTTTTAGGCTCCAGTCTCCTCAGTTGTCACCTGTCTTCAGCAGAGAAAGACCCATATCTCTCTCCCTCCTGATCAAGGTATTTCCTAGATGCACAGTTCCCAGCCTGCACCGTGAACTCCCCCACAAGTCAGTCTCTTAACCCGGCCTACTTTACTTTTCTCCTCAGAGGCTGTAAGCATTGTAATTGGCCCCAGTTATAAGGTGCCACCCAGCTTTTCCAAAGCAAGCACATTTATTCTTAAGGTGAAAGCATTCACAGGAAAAACATATTTAAAAAATAAACGAAGAGGGAGCTGGGGTAAATTCCCTTTCCTTGCTGATTTGAAAAGGGAGCGGGGGAATGTCCCAGTTCCGTCACCCTTGCTCTGAATCTAATGCGACCACATTAGAAGTGAAACAAGCAGCTAGTTCCTCCACCATCCCCCTGATACTCCTTTCCTTGCCAGGGCCGGCGACAGGGGGGTACAATGGGTAGAGCTGTACTGGGCCCCGGACTTGAGGGGGGGCCCCTGACGTCCGGGGACCGGTACACAGCTTTACCCGTAGTCGTCCCCCCTGGGCACCACATCTCCCTGGCCGCTCTTTCCCCGGCTGTGTCCGGCACCGCAGCCGGCTGCCTCCTGAGCCCTTCAGCCAGCTGCTCGTCCCACGCCCCAGGAGCCGCCCCGTGGCACCCCCGGCTGCAGCGCTTCCCCCGCCCACCTGCATCAAGAGCCGGGCCAGCCCTTGGCGGGGGGGGGGAGGGGCAAACGCTCAGAGTAGGGGGCCCCCAAACACTCAGAGTAGGGGACCCCAAAATTTCTGTTGCCGGCCCTGTTCCTTGCTCTTCTCCCCAATCCCACCCCCTCGCACTTCCTTTGAGGTGCTTGCATAGTTACTAGGCAGGATTTGCACATCTCTCTGGTCTAGGGCACGTATTTATTTGAAAAGTGCACCAAAAACAACCAAGTCTTCATGCTCAGCCAAACCCTGAGACAGCAGCCTTGCTGGTGTGGGGGTGGGGGAAACCACCAAGAATGTTCAGGGTCTGGGGGAGGGGAAGGAAAGACACTGTTTACACTAGTATCTGGCTCTGGGACTTGCCTTTGTCCTGACCGTGATTTTCATCCACCCAAGGCCTCTCACCCCTGCTGAAAGCAGGGGAAGGAAAGGGCTCATTTCCCCCAATCACACAGAAATGGCAGCTGCGGTTTGGCAGAGGGAGCGCTTCAGGATGCTTCCGAGAGCCGGAGCTGTTTCTGTGTGGCCGCCCAACATGACAGACGGTAGGGCCTGTGTGTCAGGAAATACTAACGAGCTTCAAATCATTCCTAGGGTGACCAGACAGCAAGTATGAAAAATTGGGAAGGGGTGGGGGATAATAGGAGCCTATCTAAGAAAAAGACCCCAAAATTGGGACAGTCCCTATAAAATTGGGACATCTGGTCATCCTAATCATTCCTGAGATTCTCATGCCTGCATGAGGGGGCTGCTGTCTGGAACTGGGACATCAGAAATGGCACCTTTCTCTTTGTCTGTCTTACCATAGGGACCTATGGGGAAGAGAGACGATGGCAAACAGACACCCTCCATCTAGATGACTGACACCTCATTGTCCTAAAGGCGATAGCAGGACCCCTCTGAATGAAATAGGCTCTAGCAGCACCGTAGAGAAAGCCGGGTGGGTTTTTCAAAAACAATTTTACTATCCATGTTGAACACTGGATGTCAACAAAGGAAACGCTGAGGGGGGAACAGCATTGCCCAGGCAGAGTCAGAGACGAAAACAGCTGGCGCTGAGCAGCTTACATAGAAGACAACATCTGTCTTCTGAGAAAGAGCCAGGGAAGTCAATCTAAAATTGAACAATAAGGTGAAATTGTGATTGCCTGCAAATGTTTGCTTACCTCAGAGGAGGCTACAGGCCAAAAATGCAGTATGGACATGAATCAGAGAGGTAGCCATGTTAGTCTGGAATAGCAGAGGTAACAGAGTCCTGTGGCACCTTAAAGACTAACTAAAATATTGGAGCATAAGCTTTCGTGGGCTAATACCCACTTCGTCGGATGCAAGCAGTGTAAGTGTGGACATGGTTACTTCAAAATGATGCAGCCTTTATATCAAAAAATTGATGACCAACTATCCCATCCTGAAATACAACAGTGTGCCCACTGTTCACCCACCCAGCCCCACTCCTGGGAGATAACTGTAGAATCCACCCTCCACCACTCGAAATCACCCTCCCCAACTTAAAGCAATTCCAATCCTTTAAGAGGAAGTATGACTATGTACAAAAAATTCTGGGGTGTCTTGGAGCACTAGGGATTCTGAGGCCACAGAAGGGCTTATAGAATGGGAATAAACTGGGAAAGTACATGTTGGAATCTATGCTTCCTGAACAAGGGTTTTTCTAGTACAACTGACAACTTTGAATTGCACAGGAGAACCTCAGAGTTGCAAATACCAGAGCTACAAACTGACCAGTCAGCCACACCTCTCATTTGGAACCAGAAGTACACAGTCAGGTAGCAGCTGAAAAAATGGAGAGAAAGTAAAAAAAAAGAAAGAAAGATATGACAAGGCAAGGAAACTGTTTCTGTGCTTGTTCCATTTAAATTAAGCTAGTTAAAAAGCAGCATTTTTATTCTGCATAGTAAAGTTTGAAAGCTGTAGTAGGTCAATGTTCAGTGTAAACTTTTGAAAGAACACCCTTAGTGTTTTGTTCAGAGTGCTGAACATTTCAGAGTTATGAACGACCTCCATTCCCCAGGTGTTCGTAACTGAGGTCTACCATAGCATTTTACTCTGCCCAAAGATTCTCATACACAGACACACGTCTTTCCCGGCTAGAGACAGCCTGGGAGTGTGGCTTTATTCCTCCATTCTCAGAAACACTGTGGTTTGGTTTCTTTCTTGGTTGGCTGTACTTTTGGGTAGATCTGAAGGGCAGGCTGGCTTTGGGGAAGAATCCCAGTGCACGTTCTCAAAGGAGAGCATGATAGCCTTCGATCAGCATCTCCCTTAGTTGGGATGGGAAGGTAATGAGGAGACTAGTAAACACCAGCTGTTCAGCCACACAGAGGTGCATGAAGTATATAAAGTGGGCAATTTAAATTAAAATTAACTTATTTTCCCAGCAGCAAGGATTTTGTTTCAACTATAATTGAGATCATAAATATGCATGGTCGGCAGCCTGTAAGAGGTGGATGGTAGGAGCCCCAGCAAAAGCCAAGAGGGTCTAGTGTAAACATAACATAAGCTGCTTAAATTAAACCCTCCCTTCCTACGTACTGCATTGTATACAGTGCAGTGGGCCTCTTGACTACCCGGTTAGTGTGCATTCAGATAGTGGGGGAGAAATGCCTGATGACTCAACACATTAAGGGCTGGGCTACACTACAGGGAGGGGTCGACCTAAGATACGCAACTTCAGCTACGCAAATGCGCAAGGGATGATGTGGGAGAAAATTCTTCCTTCCCTCTAACACCTTTGCGCTAATTGGCAATGAAAGCTGGCAGTGCTGGCAGAGCAGAGAAGGGGGCCCACATCTTGATAACATGTAAGAGCTGATAGGGAAGCTGAAGCAAAGGTAAGATACAGGTTAAGACAGCCAGCCACTACTGAGACATGAGGCTGAAAACATTTATTTGATTTGATTAGTTGAATGAGATGTAAAGTAGGGGTCAAATTGCAAAGAAGTAGTGGTGCTCTTTGGGAACTCGGCCCACTTAGATGCCAAAATTGAATGCCACTCAGAATAGATTGTGCAGCTCTTCATGATGCAATAGGTCCTCCTCTTTCCTTCTATGCTTTCATAGATGCTGACATTTAAATTATCTTTGCAGAGCTCCTGAGTTAACACCTCACTGAGATGAATGGGGCAAGTCATACTCTCTTCGCTTTTGTTCCAGCTTCTCTGCAGACTCAAGCAGATGCTGCTACATGCCATGCTTCAAAGGGTTTCTTCACAACTATGGGGGATACAATATTTTTAAAATGAGAGCTGAGATTCTGGAGCACAAGATGGCGGTTTGGTTACACTGTAACATGAAGTACTCTCAAATTTGAGACTGGATTGATAGCAAGCACATTACCAATGCACCTTTTCAAATTTGAGCTACAAAGCAACAGCACACAACCTGTATCATGATATAATGAGTTGCTCATTTACCCTCCACAAATGGCCACCTGCAACTAACCACATCCGCCAGGCTAAAAGGTTAGGTTTCTGGTGTGCTATTTATGTCTAGCAGACCAAAGTAGGGAGTGTGTGGTTTCTAGGTTCCTTTCATGGAGTCCACTGTGTGTCACACCCCCAAGGGAGCCCTCAGGCATAGGCAGCCCTGCCAGCATTTGAAAGCCAGACAAGGAAACAACTGGAGATGACAAATAGACACTGTCTTTCTGCAGTCAATTTGGACTAGAAGAGGACAGAGTGGGGAACAGGGTAAACATTTGGCTTAAAATACAGTCCCATCCAAATAGAGATGATTGGCAGGTAGTGTACACCATTGGGATGGAAACCCGCAGAAGGGTGGCAGCGACATTGTGGTATCAAATGATGCCTGGATGGGAAGTATTTTAATTGCATGCTGCTTTTTGCTATCTGCCTTCCATCCTGCTACCTGTTAGTTCTTCCTCATCCTGCCTTGGCTCCAGGGAGGATGGGATGGGTTATGGTGGGCTGAGACTGCGATGCAGGACACTCATGAAGTCCTGAGCCATCTGCTTGCCTGGTAGCATTCCCAGCTCATGCATGACACCCTGAGGTCCGGATGGCTCCTACACGTCACTGAGTGGGAAGCATGCACAGGAAACCTGGCAGCGGCAATCTCCCCTCGCGTGAGCGCCTGCAACCAGCATAGGAAACAGCCCAAGTGCCAACGATTCCTGTCACGCTGCTTAATGATGTTAAACTGGACAAAATAGAAAAGGCTCAATGCTCAGACGCCGTGAGGGCTGTCGGGACACAATCCAGGAATCAGAATGGAAACAAAGAAACTGGCCCCCGATCCCCAGAGCGCCTTTGAAAGAGGAAGAACAAACTCTTACATAACGTGAGCGCTACTCGCCTTCCCAGCTAACCCCTCGCATATTGTTTTCATTTTACAACCAGCTGTAGTGTTATAATTAAACACTAGGCAGGTGCTCGGACACTATGTTCATGGGGCCCTATAACAGCATATTTGCATGGTGGGTGGCCCCTGCGGGGTGTACCTCCTACCTAGCTCACCCTACCCAAACCAAATTCTGGTTGGGGCAGCTAGAACTCATCAAACGGGGTTTTATGGGAACACATCCCTTCTGTACCGCTGAGCAGTGCACTGCTTCCAGTATAGCTCCAAATGTCAGCACAATATTTATATGAGGAAAAAAGGACGCTTACACAAAAAACTGGGATATTCTAAAGCTCCTCATTAATTTCAGTGGGTGTAGAGTTAGGGACCATTGAGCACTTCTGAATATTTCACCCTTGGGATACATCTATATGGCAAATAAAAGGTTCTTAACTCACGTTATCTAACTTGGGCTAAAACAGGAGGGAGGACACAGCAAGTCGGCTTTTAACTCCCGTTAACTCATCTTGAGTTTATCCCCACTCCCTTATAGGCCTGGAGTCGAGCTGATAACCTGAGTTAAAGCCCAGTTGCTGTGTCTTCACTGCTATTTTAAGCCGTTAACTAATTTGCTGTGAAGATACACCCTGAGTCTCGTGATCCCTTATTACATGAAAGGGGTTTTTGTCTGGTTTTATAGTAGTTGGGGGGTTTTGTTGGACAATCCTGAATATTTGCATTATGTAAGTAACTTGTGTAACAACCTGGTTATAAAATCATTAAGAAATGTTGGTGCAGGCTGTTAGCAGGCCAGGGCATTCCTTTGGAAACTAGTGATTTGAAAATAAAGTTTCGCTGTTCTGCAGCGTGTCTCATGTGGGGATCTCAAGGCACCTTCCCAAAGTGGGATAAGCTCCATTTTACAGATGAGCAAACTGAGTGTCCCAAGTCATGCCATGAGTCAAAGCCAGAGGATAGAACAGAACTCACTCCTTGCTCTCTCTCTTTCTTTCCTTCCTTTTTCATTTAGTGCGCCCAGGCAGCACAATTTATATTGCAACATTTCAGAGTTATGTTTTCATTTTCATGATAAAAACATGACAGTTAGTGTGTACAACGTGATACTTCTGTTCAGTATTAAAGGATAAAACAAAACAGCCAAGACCGTGCAACATTCAGGTTTTAGTCCTTCCTCTATTAGAGTTGCCAACTTTGAAGTACTAAAATCTGGGACATCCAGGATGATCCATAAGACTGGAAAACTGGCAGTGTGTACTGAGCACCTTCACAGATTTCCCAGGATAGCTATTCATAAACGGGACAATCGTGGGATAGGTGGCAACCCTATCTTCCACATATCCTTCCTTCTCACGCCCTTCCTGAAAGTGGAGTTCTCATCATTTCCAGCCATTATCCTATAGAGAAGCATACTATCCCTTACTGGGATGCTACCATCATAACATCCCTTCCATCACATTTATATGAGCTAGCAAAATTAAACATGACTTCCATAATCTACTTCCACATTTAACATTCTGTTATGCTCCCTTACATTTATATAGACTTTAACCCCTCTTGTCACCTTTTGGGTGGCTAACGCACCTTGCTGGGTAACTAAGATATTTTCCTCTGAGGCTCAGAGGGCTGTTGTTTGACGCCTTAGTATTATGCAAAATCTCGTGATTGTTATTATTGTTGGGCATCCATCTTCCTCGGGGAACAGGGGTAGCCATGTTAAACCAAAGGCAACCTGCTAGCTTGACATTTCTGTCTTTATCTCGAAATAAAGACAGAGGGTTTTCTTGGCTTGGCTTTGTTGTGTTTTGTGCCTTGGGAAGCCATTTATGGGGCTCCGAAACACACAATCTGTTCTTCTCATGGCATTTCCAGTGTCCCAGAACTGAAATCCGATCTCCCTTTCTTTCAGGCCCATGAAAGGGCCCCTGAGGCATTAACAGCATCTGGGCACGGAGTGTCAGCTTGTGCAGTCTTGCTGGTGTAAATCAGGAGTGCCTGCTAACGTCAGTGGAGTTAGACTGCTGCAAACTCTGTGTGAGTGAGAGCAGCCTCAGCCCCAGCTGCTGGAAGTGCATGTGCCAGAGCCCATGCTCATCTTCAGTAATGCCCACGGCTGGGGGATTTCTCCCATAGTCTTTGGGAGGCACAGTGACTGGAGCTGTTGGTTTTAGTCGTCACAGGCAGGAAAAGTCCCCTTTCCCCTCTTGTGCCATTTTCAGCCTCCTTTGCTGAAAGGCGAATCAAACAATCTCCATGAGCGGAGACCAAGATTCAGACAGAGCCGTGTGCTGCCCAGGGCGAGGGTCCCAGACTGGAGCAGCACAATTTGATGTTGTGAGAAGAGACGTGATCCAAACTTCCTTGTACTCTGCTTCTTTGGGGTGAAATCAGTGTTCATGAGGAAGAGGGATGGAGAGTGGTGGCTAACACCAGGTGCAGGGTGGATAGATGCTTTAAATCATAGAGACCAATGATGGAGAAAGACCTATTAGACCTCTCGGTCTGTTCCCCTTGCCAAGGTAGGATTTTCCCTATGGTCCAGCCTTTTGTCCATGTCCTATGGGATGGGGCTTCTTCATCACAGCTCTCCTAAGCACTACAATCCTAACCTGCAGCTGCTTCTGCTGTTCCAGGCCTGTGCACACAGACACCAGCTCTGCCAATGCACCCGAGTCTTGGTTTGCAGCATGCTTTGCTTCTCCATTCCTTGGTCCCCCACGGACAGTAAGGGTAACAAACACCCAGATGCCGCAGTATGGGCACATCCCAAAGGACAATTATTCCCAAGCACCTCCCACTCGGAGGGAGAACTTTGCAGAGTCCTGGGAGGACAGTAGATCTGGATTCTGTTCCTACCTCTTGTACCAACTCGCTGTGTGGCATTGGGCATCTCACTTTCCCCATGCGGGTGGGATTACCTGTCCTCTTCCTGCCAGAGAGGGAACAGAGTCCCCTCTGAGGTGGCACATGGCCCACCTCCACCATCCAAGTCACAAAGCATCTATTCGCTCACTCTTTGCTCATGGTACAGTGCTAAGGGCTGGAGGAACACCGTGTCTTCACACTTCCAAGGGCACAGGCACAGCTGCTGGCATGGGAGCAGGCAATCCAGGGTGTGACTGATCTCTCCAAGTTTCATTTTATGGCCACAAAAACAACGAGGAGTCCGGTGGCACCTTAAAGACTAACAGATTCATTTAGGGGGCATAAGCTTTCCTGGGTGAAAAACCCAGTTCTTCAGGATGCAGTCTGAAGAAGTGGGTTTTTTACCCACAAAAGCTTATGTCCCCTAAATAAATGTTAGTCTTTAAGTTGCCAGTGGTCTCCTCATTTTTGTGGATACAGGCTGCCCCTTTGATATTTTATTTCCAAGCATTATTATTCAGTTGAATTATCCCTGGCTCTCATGACCTCACGTCCCGCTAGGAAAGCAGCCCAGATTTGACAGGGTTGTGGGGAAGGGAACTGGAGCTACATGGGACCTTCCCAAGCAGAGATTCTTTCTGTTATTTATTTTCCCCAGGCAGCGCAGAATCATTGGCTGTGATTTAAAGGGGCCATGACAGGTTACAAACCATGGGCCAGATTGTCAGGTGGCGCAAATTGGCCTGTCTCCATTGACTTCACTGGAGCTACCTGGATCCACACTAGCTGCTGACCTGGACAATTTTCTCACCTATATCTATATATATAAAGGGTGTATGCGTGTGTGTGTGCGTGTATGTACGTTCCCTTATCTATATATATAAAAGTCAAATGGTGTATGCGTGCGTGTATGCGTGTATGTATGTTCACTTACTCCTTCCACACCGTTTGAGCTAGAGACTTGAAATTTGGTAGTTATAGGTCTTAGGGTCCTAATCAGGGTAAGAGTCAAAAAAAATTCAAATCTCACCTCTGACGCCCCCCCAGAGGTGAAATTATTTAAAGGCCAATCACATCAGCTGGGCAGCTGCTGTTCTCTGTGACATAGTTATGATGTCATAATACCCCCCTCCAACGGACCCTGCACTCGCTCAGCTCTCTGCCCCCTCCCCCCTCCAACGGACCCCGCACTAGCTCAGCTCTCTCCCCCCTAAGGTAAGAATTGAAAATTTTTTAAATCTCCCCCCCCTCCCCCCACTCCCACGGCCCCCGCACTCGCTCAGCTCTCTCCCCCCTCCCCACCTCCAATGGACCCGAGTAACACCGGGTATTTGTGCTAGTTAGAAATAAGAACTTAGATAATTAACATAAGAACATAAGAACGGCCATACTGGGTCAGACCAAAGGTCCATCTAGCCCAGCATCCTGTCTACCGACAGTGGCCAATGCCAGGTGCCCCGGAGTGAGTGAACCTAACAGGTATGATCGAGCGATCTCTCTCCTGCCATCCATCACCCCCCTCTGACAGACAGAGGCTAGGGACACCATTCATTACCCATCCCGGCTAATAGCCATTTATGGACTTAGCCTCCATGAATTTATCCAGCTCTCTTTTAAACCCTGTTATAGTCCTAGCCTTCACAGCCTGCTCAGGTAAGGAGTTCCACAGGTTGACTGTGCGCTGTGTGAAGAAGAACTTCCTTTTATTTGTTTTAAACCTGCTGCACGCCAATTTCATTGAGTGGCCCCTAGTTCTTCTATTTTGGGAACAAGTAAATAATTTTTCCTTATTTACTTCCTCCACACCACTCATAATTTTATATACCTCTATCATATCCCCCCTTAGTCTCCTCTTTTCCAAGCTAAAAAGTCCTAGCCTCTTTAATCTCTCTTCATATGGGACCCGTTCCAAACCCCTAATCATTTTAGTTGCCCTTCTCTGAACCTTTTCTAGTGCCAGTATATCCTTTTTGAGATGACTTTAACACTGAAAGGAATTTTTTTAAAGGGGAATTTACTTTGCACCAATTATGAGGTTGATTTAATTTCTACAAGAATAAAGGCAAACTAAGATAGTGAGCCGGTAATCTCTGGGGCTGGAAGGATGACTTCCTGTGTCTAGAATCAGAGAGGTAGCCGTGTTAGTCTGGAATAGCAGAGGTAACAAAGAGTCTTTAAGGTGCCACAGGACTCTTTGTTATTCCTGTGTCTGTGGCAGCACTTACCAATACGGGGCCTAGTGACAGCATCTGTGCACTACCACCGTTCAAATATTAATCAGTAATAATAGAAGAGGCGAATAAAGACCAGCATGAGCTGGTAAGCGGAAGTGCCTCACACTGGATGATACATGATCGGAAAGTAGCCATTGTGAACTCTGGATGAAATCTGACCAGGAGTAAACCATGGGCAGAGCTCTCTTGGGTCCCTCCTTTTGAGGAACATCACTCCTCTTAGCCCCATCATTGTCCTCAAACCTGAGTCTCTCTTGCTTCCATGGTTGAAAGTGGTTGACACCAGAAATGCAAAACCCAGACGCTGAGGCAGCAGGAAGAGTTATTGTCTCTAACGAAAGAAATCTGATAGCATTTGACGTCCCCGCATAAGTGATTTTTCTACGTCCCTCATTTTGGGTCTTTGTTGCACTCTGTGCCTTTTAGCCAGCTGAGAGGCATGGCAGTGAGCAGCCTGGAAGAGAAGAACCCCTTTACAATGCTCTGGAAATACCCATGGGGCTTAAAGTGCATGCAAGCTACACTACACTTACACTACCAGTGTTGGGAAGGGATGTTAGTGTAAATGAGCATCAAGCTCTTTAATTGTGTTCTTCAGGATGCTGTAACCCCCAGCCAGCCCCGAGGCTGGAATACAGGATCATCTTGAGCCCTGATCCATGGATCCCTGTATTTCACTCCACTTGCAGCTATAAGATCTATGAAGAACTCGAGGAACCAAAGCTAAAATCCAGATACTATTGTATAGACCCTCAAGTCCTATATTTTCTGTGTGACATCATGGAAAGTTCGGGGTCATCCTCTGCCGCCCAAGTGATGTTGACTGCTAGAATTTCCTTACCATGAACAGACACCTGAATAAAAACCCATTTTCCTGCCTCACTAGTCTCGTGTGCCTTTGTAGTGCACCTAAGGTCACTTTTAGGCATTGCCAGACTGAAGCAATATTAGTGCTTGGCCTCCCATCCCAGGGCACAGCATTCCCTTACCCTTACCGTATCCATTACTCTGTGTCCCTCAGAGCCAAACTAAGACAAGCTCTGTGCCCCACTCAACTGGTCTGAGCTCATAAATGAGGAGAGACTTCTTTAAACCCTATATTTCAGACAGCAAAAGAGGCAGGAAATCAACCTCAAGTATCTCAGGAGGTTGCTGGCTCGGGCGGGGCAAACTCCACTGGAATTTGAGACTAGAGACTAACAAGTAGCGAGAGGAGGCGAGCGGTCTGCTAATGACTTTTCTAAGACTTTGCAGTACTTTGGATGGGATTAGAATTTACCTTCCCCAAGGTATCCCCAGCCCAGGGTTGACTGGCTGATGGCAATGGTGACTGGTCACGCTCAGGTAAACAGGCAGCAAACAATCCATTGCCTTGTCACCAGGTGCTCCATGAAGCTCAGAACGGGGAATGAAGCCAGTGTTTGCAAAAAGCAGTAAATGTCATTTGTTTAGGATTCACGAACAAATAAAACCAGTATAAAAAAGCTCTCGACCTGTCCCCTGATGAAGACAGGACTGGATGTAAGCCTCTAGGTGTCCAAACATGGAGCCCTTCACAGGTGTTCCTGAAGCACCAAGCCTCAGCATCTTAACCTCCCCCTCCCCCCCCCCCCGCCGCCCTCCACACACACACACGCAGGGCCGGCGACAGGGGGGTCCAACGGGTAGAGCTGTACCGGGCCCCGGACTTCAGGGGGACCGGTACACAGCTCTACTCGTAGTCGTCCCCCCTGGGCACCGCACCGCATTTCCCCGGCTGTGTCCGGTGCCACGGCTGGCTGCCTCCCGAGCCCTTCAGACGCTGCTCGTCCCGCGCCCCAGGAGCCGCCCCGAGGCACCCCCGGCTGCAGCGCTTCCCCCGCCCACCCGCATCAAGAGCCGGGCCAGCCCTTGGCGGGGGGGGGGGCAAACACTCAGAGTAGGGGGCCCCAAAATTTCTGTCACCGGCCCACACACGTACCTACCCTTCACACACACCAGTTCCTAAAGCCATATCCATTAAAACTGAAAATCTTCCTTGTTTTCAGTCAGGACTCAGAAGAGTCAAGTTGGAAGAACGATGATTTATTGCCCTCTAGGGGTGAGACGTGGTAAGAACACAGCCAAGTCATCTATTGCCAGGTGCTAGCTAGGTGTTCAGTGGCACTGTGCGTACTTGGCACTTGCCTTCCTGCTTGTTCCGTTGCCGCTTTCTAAAGCATCTTTCGACATCTCCAGCACCCCGTGCAGCTCAAAGCATCACAGTGTGCCCTGTCCTACTGAGCTAACAAAATACAAGGGGTGTTACTGCAGGCAGCCAGTGGTCTTCACAGAAACACTCCCTCTCTCCCTTCCCCAGCTACTGTCACGGGACCTAGCCCCAGGGACAAGGCGTTCAGACACAAAGCAGGCTGGCATGAAGAGGCTCTGCGTACACCCCCCATCTGCACAGCACACCCATCTGACTTCTGCCACCTGTGCAATGGATGGTCCCTGCAGAGGAAGACTGTTACCCACTCCAGTCTACAGGCCAGGTGGTCACTGTCAGTCTTGGGATTTGCCAGGATGCAGTCACGTCCCTCCCTGCTGGGCAGTGCTGGTGGGGCAGAACAGCGGCTGCCATGCTCCCCCTTTCCCCTCCACCCCACCCCAGCCACAATGGCTGGCTGCCTTTCAGCTGAGACCCCTGGGATTCCAGGGGCTATGGAAACAGGAAGGATTTGTAGCATTATGGAGTGTGCTACATGCCTACCCACCATCACTCCCCCTCTTTCCCATCACTCCCTGGGCAGCAGATATGTATTCCGCTTCCCCAGCCCATCAAATGTAACATAGAGAGATGGGGCTGGGAGTGACAGAAACACACTGGTTCTTGAAATTTCCCCCCTCCTCCCCCAATGGGGCTTCATACCTCATAAGAGGAAGTGGATGCAAAGGGCTCAAGAAATAGAGGTTTTGCAACATCATTTTCCTTTGAAATCTCCCAGCAGTGCAAGGTGCTAAAATTTAGAAACCAGCAACAGGAGGATTGGGCTGCAAATCATGGCCAGAGCAGAAATGGCACCTGCAGCGCTACCACTGCTCCTCGTGCAACATCCAGGCCAAAATCTGACTGTCCCTGAGCAGATGTGCTGAGGACAGGGAGAAAGAGCTGGGTAGAGAGAGGAGCCTCTTCCACCCCCACTTCCCAGCAGGCACCAGTCTGAAGACAGATCTAGTGCAATCCGATGGGAGCTAGACAGGGTTCCCATCTGACATACGGGTGCAGCACAGCCCCTAGGAGGCAAGGCCAATGTGGTCAAGGAGATGACCACTGCTCATCATCCCTATGCACCTGCTGGGGTATGACTGAGGATGAATGTAGCAGCTTTGCACAAAGTGAGAGCAAGGACTGCGGGTTAGCAATCTCCTCACCTGCGCAGGCAGAAGGCCGGCCCCTGGGCTCCTCCCTCTTCCCACGGCATTCATGCTGCAAAGCCAGGATCCTGTCCTACCCTTTGCCTGTGGCTTTAGGGAGGACAGTTCCTCCCGCCTGCATGGGAAAATGCCACTTATTTACTGTCCCCAGACAGGTGCTGGACTAGCTGTGGAACATACATCTTGCCTTCCTCTCACTAGAAGGAGCTAATGGTGCTTTGTAGGAGGGCTGCTTTATAACTGACCCTGTGTGCTTGTGGCATCAACGTAGCTCATCTGTCCACTCACAGGAGACAGACCGAACAGGAAATACGGAAAAAAATAATACAATTGCTATCGGACACGTCAAAATACCCCTGAATTAGAGCCAAAGCTCCCCCCAATGGCCCCAAAGGCCATTTGCTCAGCCCAAGTCTGTAGGACTACAGGTGGGAAGGGCGTGTTCTCTGAGATGAGCATCAGACCAATGACCATACACAACACTTCCCCACCATCAGGGATCAGATATCAGCTGCATTCTTGGAGTGCCATCTAGTGGCCACTTCTAAAACTTCCATCACGTGCATTCGCAAACACTGGACTTTGGTTCCATCCTAGCTTAGGCGAGTGCTCACTGAGATGCCACTTAGCCTCCCCCATGTAATAGAGCACATGCAGTGAGTCTGGTTTGGAAGCGGGGTACGGATGGTGTGTCTCCTACTTATGTGCTTTGCTGTTGATGCTAACTGACCAGGCTGGGATGATGTTTTCATCCGGTTTGCAGTGAACCCAAGAGCAAACCCTGCGGGAGAGTTCAGGGGAAGGCGTCTCGTCTCAAACAGCTGGTCTTTCCATCTGAATGTTCGATGCGAAGATAACCTGGTTCAGGAGCAGGCCGGGGCTCAGGACTATACATGTGCTGTTTGCCGTTGCTCTAAACACACATGGCCGCCCTTCAGCAATGAGGTAAGAAGATAACTTGGTTTGGCTGTTTCCAGTGTTGGAGCGTGTGGGTCCCATGGGGTGGCTTCTCAGACGACATGTCCTCCTTCGCTCAGCCACCTGGCCCGGTATGTAGCATACCAATCTGGGCCCTTGTGCCACAGGGGAGCATTGTATATGAGAGCCAGTTTGCCATGAATGGCACCTTGGAGTTTCTGGTCTCCCAGCTCGGTGGCAGCAGCCAGGGCCAACAGGAAGTAGGTAGTGGCATCTTGTTCATCCTAACCACAAAGGACAAGAGAAAACATGAGGGACTGGTTTGAACTGAAGTGCCTGGTCCCTGGATTTCTGACTATACTAAAGTGGTCCGTGTCCCGTCCCCCCCCCCCCCCCCCCGTTCTAGCAGCTGAATTCCAGGAGAGACATAAGGATACTCCAGCGAGACCATTATATTCAGCACAGCACACCATGCAAAGACACTTCTCACCTTCAGCTTGTGCAGGGTCAGGTTGCCAAGGCGGCAGTAAACCTTGGAATAGTACATGGCCTCTTCGGCACACTGCAGCATTGGAGAGTGCAGGGCAAGTGTCCTCAGATAGCAGTCCTCCGCCATCTCATACATCTGCAGGAAATAGTACACCGTAGCCAGGCGGTGGAATGCAACCAGCTCCTGCAACTGATCTCCTGAAAAAAGATATAATGATACTGCAGCCAGCTAGAAATCATTCCCACTCCTGGGCAACTGAGCATGGAGCCCAGGGACCCTGACGAACTCTGCAATGGGTGTGCTTCACAGTCAGGGGAAACGTGGACATGTGTGAATGAGGGGATGGATGGACATGAAGATGGTCCAGTGGGAAGATGGCCATCAACAGGATCGTTGTCACCACTGGCACAGGTTAACAGGGGATGAATGCCTCTGTGTATATAACTCAATGGATAATTCTCTGTGTATGCCAGGACCGCATGGGCTCTTCCAACACAGGCTGCAGCTAAGAGCCGTATAGTGTCATTGGCAGAAGCAATTCTTGCCCAGGTAAACTACTCCCATGCCGGGTGGGGAGGAGTTCCACTGGGGAAAGAAGATCCCAGGCTCTGGCAGGACAACCCATTTCCCATCAGATTCAGGTCTCCCCACGGCAGTGTGGGGGAGCCGGGCATTCCATGAGACCACCAGCCGGGGCCCCAGCCATGTGCTTAGAGAAGACTTGACCCTGAGACAGTAAAAGACCATCCAGAGCCTTCATTAAACTAGGAACAACTTACCTTCCAGGCCAATACATTCAGACTTTTCTCTCTTCCCCCCACCCCAGCCCACTCACTGACTCTGGAAAAGACACGGGGACAGGCAACTCCTTCTGAGGCCTGGGGACCCAACCACTCACCTACGCTGCTGCTGAGCCTGGCTGCCAGTGTGGCAAATTCCAGGGCCTTCTCGTAGCCCTGCAGCCCAATGTGCAGCTCGGCCAGCTTATTGAACAGCCGCAGCTCTGTCCTGGTAGCCTTCAGTTTCCTGGCCAAAGGCACAGCACCTCCCTGGGGAGAGAGGGGACAATAGCCCACAGCATCCTGGGCAGTTCCCGTTTCAACCCCCACTGCACAGAGGAGCCCCAAGGTGCCAGCTACAGAGGAAGGATGATGCAGGGGTCAAGCCATGAGCCTGGGACTATAGAAAGCCAAGTTCATTTCCCTGCTCTGCCCCAGAGACCCTGTGTGACCTGGGCAAGTTGCTTGGTCTCTCTGCCTGAGCCCTTAAGAACAGGAGTTAATAACACTTGGCCTACCTCTGAGGGGAAAGCCCTTGTAGATGCTATAGTAACGGGAGCTGTGTAAGAACCATAAATGGCTTCTGCCCTCAGCCCAACACACTTGGCACGTTCTGCCCGTGGCTGTTTGCCCTGCCATGAGGCATCCCTACAGCCCACACATTTTCCCTGCAAGCCTCAGAACTCAGTTCTCCTGAGTACAATACAATTCTGTGTAAAGACAGCCACGGTTGCTCAGCATATCCTGTGAGCTTCCAGGGAAGCAACAGCTCAGGCTTCCTAGGAAACCTTGCCCCTCTCACAGCTGAGCTCTTCCTGAGGCAGCAACTACTGCCAGGGGAGTCTGGGCTTCAAAGCCGGATTACCTGATGCATTGTGCCTCCGGCCAGGCCCAGCAGGGAGCAATGGTTGTCTTTGCTCTCTCGTGCTCAGACACATCCCACCTCCCCACCCACATTTCCCCCCTTTCAGCTTCTCTATTGCCATTTCTGAACGGCTTCACAAAACATGCCGCTCCGCTGGAGATCTCGCTGGGGCCCTTTGCCCAGCAGGGTCACGCTCGGTGGGGTAGGTACCCTGTAATATTCCACGGCTCGGTGCCTGTTTCGGTTGCCATTGAAAAAGATATCCCCAGCCGCTTCATACAGGTCCATGGCCAAGGACAACTCCCCTGGTTTCAGAGCAGTTTGTATGGCTGCCTGGAAGGAGAAGGACTCAGGGTGAGAGCCAGACAGAGACAGCATCACATTCACACTCTGGGTGATTTTTTACTACAACAATAAGAAGCCTAGGCCCAAGTCTTCAGAGCTAAGTATATGCATAATTTGCATTCTCAGCTGCAGCAGCTATGCATGCAATTAGGTGACGGACCGGTCATTTGCATTGGGAGGCACAGTTACTGCTATGCATGCACAGCTAGGTGTGATCATTGCATTTGTAAGTTACATGCATGCAGTTTTGACACTAGGACCGGAACATGAATTGCGATGCAGGTGTGATATGCCAGACTGACATCTCTGGAAACCAAAGACGTCTGAATATTATTCATAGGAAGTGGAACAGAGCAGCCAGGGACCGTGCGAGCTTTCCCCAGCTGCTGCCCTGCTGCTGGGCTTTCGCCATGACATGGTGGAACCACCTCGAAGGGTGCTGACGGAATCAAAATTTAGAGAGGGGAAAAACCAGCTGAGCCAAATGTATGGCTGGAGAGACCACGTGTAGCTACACGGACATTGTGGGGGTAGCACCCACTTGCTTCAGTGATGAATCTGGTGACAAGGTCCTATTAGGCCATCTCCCAGCCAGTACAGGATTGTTCCTCATTGTATGTTTAGTATTATAAATAATCTTCTCTCAGACCGCGAGACCTGCACAGTTGGGAATTGCTGCCTGATATTCAGCCTAGACGTCCCCTTCCTTACTGAGAGGTCACTCTCCACTGCTCATTAAATCCATGGCCGCCCTGCTGAAACCACCAGCCGGGGCGTTAATTACTACCCTGGATGGCGCCATTGATCTGCCTGCTGTGAACACTTGACCATCAGGAAGTAGGCTGAGGCTGAGGCCACCCATTCATTACACATAGCGGCCATCTGAGACTGACAACTTCCAGCCACTCCTGTCTAGATTTTGATTCATGCTGGTGACGTAAAGGTGAATGTCCCTCTCCTCTGTTACGAACCCTAAACCCCGTGCCAGCCTGTTTAAAGGGTTTCTGATGTTGTGCATCCAGGCTGTTGCTTCACTGCACATCCTAGCAGCAGATCACGCCATTAGCAACCCTCGGCTGGGCTTAGTCTGGGGCTGATGGGGGGAGCGCTCGCTTTAAAGGAGATTGTTTCCCACAATTAAAGTTTCCACCAGAGATTAGGGCTGATTTTCCCCTTTACTGTTCAAATGCTAGAATCAAAGAAATTCGAGATGGACAGAACCTACTAGATCATGCTGTCCAGTCCACCCAGTTGGCAAGGTAGGGTTATTCCCTATTCCACTTGGGCTAACACTTTGTCCTGACTGTTTTTAATCCTAAACAATGGGACTTCCACCACTTCCCTTCGGATTTTGCTCTTTGTTCTTGTAGGCTCCCTCGCACTCCCAGTCAGAGGGAGACCCCCTCAGATCGGTCTGATCCAGCCCGGTTTAGGCTCTATCTGGCCACCTGTAGGTAGCACAGTCTCGAGATGGGCTGCCTCTAGCCTGGGGGTGGCACAGGCAGCCAGCAAACAAACAGTCTTTAGGGCTGGGGCCTGGGCCTCTGAGCACAGGCAGCCAGCAATCCACAGTCTTCTGGGGGCTGGATCTAGCCTGGGCGTGGCACAGGCAGCCGGCAAACAAACAGTCTTTAGGGCTGGGGCCTGGGCCTCTCAGCACAGGCAGCCAGCAATCCACAGTCTTCCGGGGGCTGGCTCTAGCGGAAAGGGTACCTCTGCCGTCCAGTTGGGTTCCGGTTCCTCTGGATACGTGGCAGCAGGTACTCCGGGCCAGTCGTCCTCGGTGTGAGGTGTGGAGGCACCGCTCAGGCTGGAGTCCCCTCCGGGTAGCAGCAGCTCAGGCGGAGCGTCCTTCTCCTCCTCTGCTTCTCCCCCCTCTGGGATGCAGGGCTGGCCTTTATAGTTCCGATCCCGCCCCTGTACTTCTGGCGAGGGGGGCGGGGCAGCCTTGGCTCCACCCTCCAAGGGGCGTCTCCGCCTCCCTCGCACTCCCAGTCGGAGGGAGACCACTCGGGCTCACTCCAGGTCTATATGGCTTTCAATGGGATTTGGGCACCTAACCCCTGACAATCCCTCTGAAAATCCCAGTTTCTAGTCTCACATGCTGAATCCAATGCCTTTCCCTCAGGAAGTCCCCAAACCCCAGTGGCTGGAGGGAGAGGCTGTGCATGTAACACCTGCTATTCCATACACACCAGTGTGGTCACTTCTCCTTTAGTTGGTGGTTTGCCAGTAACAGTGCGGGGACCCTCTGCATGGTTGTGATCTTCTTGCCGAAGACACTCCTAGCAAACTGGCTCCTGGATGATCGGTAGCCATACTATAGATTAATAGCAAAGAGCTGCCATGGCAACCTCTTCCAGCCACCCACGCCCTACCTGGAAGTACATTTCCACCAGCTCATCCTCTTGCAGGAGATAATAGAGCCGCCCAGCCTGCAGCCAGGCCTGAGCTGCTTTGGCTGTCTCCCCCAGGTCGATGAAGATCCTTAAGCTCTGTTTGGTGCAGTCCAGAGACCGTCTCAGGGACCTGTAGGTTAACACGTGATCAGGTCATTACAGAGAAATTTGTAAAACTGCAACTTGGCAAAACATTCTGCCCCTTCCCACTTCGTCACGGCCCCACGTGGACCACCTTCCTCCCTGGCGCTAACCCCAAAGGTTACTCCCGTGCAGAGCAAATCGCTGCTGCATGCAATGGCATAGTCCAACTACGTGAGCCATGAGCACTTACAGACATCAGCCTTGCAGTCAGCATCATTTGGTTCCCCAAACACATCTCTCTCCCATTCACTCCAGCTAAAGGGGAACTTCCACCAGCGACAGTACCAGGGCCTAGGCCCTAGCTCCTCTCTCCAGGCCACTAGCGGGCAAACTGACTAGCACTTGAGCGTGTCATTTGTCATCCAGAAGGGGGCAGTGGCATGCAGGCCTACCAGCACAGTGTGGTGGCTCCGCCTGTTTGTTTTCTGTCCTTGGGGCTTCCAGACTCCAGCTGTCCTTATCGTTCAGGGAGGGAACAGTTCACAGGACAGGTGTCTGCTTCCTACATTCCTTCTCTCTGAGCAGGGCCGGCGACAGGGGGGTACAATGGGTAGAGCTGTACCGGGCCCCGGACTTAAGGGGGGCCCCTTACGTCCGGGGACCAGTACACAGCTGTACCCGTAGCTGTCCCCCCTGGGCACCGCATCTCCCTGGCCGCTCTTTCCCGGGCTGTGTCCGGGTGTCAGTGCCCGGCTGCCTCCCGAGCCCTTCAGCCGGCGGCTCGTCCCGCGCCCCAGGAGCCGCCCCGGGGCACCCCCGGCTGCAGCGCTTCCCCCGCCCACCTGCAGCAAGAGCCAGGCCAGCCCTTGGCAGGGGGGGGGGAGCCCCCCGGCACCACAGGATGCCGGCTCCATCGCCTCCACCGCCCCGGTGGCTGCAGAGGACTGGACGGGCGCGCCGCTCCGCGGGGGCGGGGTCCAGCGAGCGGGGCTGGGGAGAGCCGGGTGCGTGCAGCCAGGCCGGCGGGGAACCAGTGGGGGTGGGGAGGGGAGGAGGTTAGGCTGAGGGAGGCTGGGGGGGGGCCCAACGATCAGAGTAGGGGGCCCCAAAATTTCTGTCGCTGGCCCTGTCTCTGACATCACTATGACCTCGCATGGGCAGGTTAATATCCAAATTACTGCATGACCACATGCCGGGCCAGTTAAGTGTTCCACAGAGACTGGCGCTAACTCACTGCTACTCAACACACATGCCTTAAAAAAACTAAAGACTACAGTTGTCTGTCAAACTCTGCATGCCTCCCTGTCCTCTCTGGCCTCATCTGTTCAAGAGATGAAGAGGTGATTTGATTACAGAGTGTAATACCTTCATGGAGAGAAAACAGTGGGTATACAAGGGCTCTTTAATACAAGAACCAACAGCTTACACAACAAGAATCAATGGCTGGAAGCTGAAATCAGACAAATTCAAATTAGAAATAAGGTGCTAATTTTGAACAAAGAGGGTGATTCACCAATGGAGTAAACTACCAAGGGAAGTGGTGGATTCTCCATCTCTTGACGTCTTCAAATGAAGACTGAGTGTCTTTCTGGAAACTCTGTTTTAACAGGGCCGGCGACAGGGGGGGTACTAGGGATAGAGTTGTACCGGGCCCTGGACTTTAGGGGGGCCCCGGTACACAGCTGTACCCGTTGTCGTCCCCCCTTGTCGAGCGCCAGCTGGGCTGGGGGGGCCCAAACAATCAGAGTAGGGGGCCCCCAAATTTCTGTCGCCGGCCCTGTGTTTTAATCAACACCAAGTTATTGGGTTCAATCTAGGGGGTAACTGTGATACACAGGTAGTCAGACAGGATAATCTGATGGTCCTTGACAGCCTTCAAATCTAGGCCTCAAGAAACAGAACCCCCACAGAGTCACCCAAGGAACAAGTATTTGATAATGAGCTCTTTGATCTACCAAGGTACAGTGAAATCTTGACAGATTCTGACTGGAAATAAGGTGTAAATTTTTAACAGCTGGGATCATTAACCACTGGAACAACTTACCAAGGGTTGTGGTGGATTCTCTATCAATGGCAATATTTTAAATCAACATAGGATGTTTCTCCTAAGAAATATGCTGTTGTTCATCAGGAACTATTTGGGGGAAGTTCTCTGGCCTGTGTTTTACAGGAGGTCAGACTAGCTGATCACAATGGGCCCCTTCTTGCCTGTGAATCTATTAATCTGTCTATGCATCAAGGGGCACTGGAAGCCAGGCATTTCCCCTAGGAGGTATTTCCCCCTAAAATTTGCACACTCCATTGATCTGAGAGACCTCTGAGCCTATTGATCTGTAGGACATGATGCAAGGCCCATCAGATTTTTATTGAAGAGTATTTAGAGTGTCGGAGGCTGAGTTCCTACTGTGGTTAGGGACAGCGACTATGTCCAAAAAAAAGAAGTGCTAGAACCACAGGCGCCGACTTTAGCATAGTGGTCACTATTAAAATTTCAACATTTGCCAAATTACCATATGGTTGTATCTGTAATTAAACCATTTCCCCCTTTATTTACAATATGAGATATCAGCAGAGACGGCATAGTAAAGACTGGCAAATGTTGCCTTTTTCCATGACTTCTGCTAATAGAGTGTGAGGCACAGTAAGTGCTATAACACACCTATAATAGCCCCTTCTTCATGGCCCACTTTAGACCCTGCCCTGTTCATCTGAGAGGAAGCTGTTGGTCTTAAGCAGAGACTCCCAACCAGCAACCTCTGCAATGGGTATGGCTACGGGACTGACTTACTTGGGTATGTCTAGAGTCTGGTAGAGCCGGCTGAGAGTCTGCAGGACTTTCCCTTCTATCTCTCTGTCCCGGAGCTGCTGTGCCAAGGATACCCAGTGCTCATGGTAGGTAATGCAGGCCCCAGGATTTGGGGATACTTTGCTGTAGAAATGGCAGAGGGACTCAGTGATATGAAGCTGACCTGTATGGTATGGGGAGGGGGGTACGATTAAATGGGGTACATTAGAGAGCTAAGAAGATTCAGCAGAAAGACAAGTACCTTCCCTGTATACCCTCCTCCCTCAACAAAACCCTAATTCATATACTCACTCTTCACATTGTGGGACTTCAGGGCAAAGCCCAGTGCCAGCTCATAACAGAGTTTGCTGTCTTCTATCCTGTGCCTGCTCACCAGGGCCTGTGCCAGCCACAGCAGGACTTGCACCAGCTCTATCTCTGAATCTTCCCCTCCCTGGAGTTCAATGTACAGTCGAACAGACTGGAGGAAGTAGCTCTCGGCCAGCTGGGACGCCCTGCACGAGAGAGTCAGGTGTCCAAAGTTGGCCAAGACAATCGCCTGGTTCCGCCTGTTGCCAGTTTCCTTGGCTTTGTTTAAGGCCCATAGGTAATTCTCTGCTGCCTTCTTCACCTGTCCTTCTTCTTTGAGGGCGATGGCCAGGAGGTTGTGAACGGCCCCATCCTGAGTAACACTGTCTGTCTCGCGCAGAGAATGCAGGAGCTGCAACATGATCTCCCGAGCCTTAGCCGGCTGGCTGGCCAGAACATACATCCACCCCAAGGAGAGGGAAGAGTCAAAGGCCTCCTCCTCACTCATCAGCTTGCCAAGGGCTACAGCTCTGGCCGAGTAATAAAGTGCTTCATCTAACATGTCATGCTGGAGGTACATTTTGGACAAGATAGCACACAGGGTCTTCTGAGAGGACACAGCTCCACTCTCATGGGAGAAGGCCAATGCACGCCTGAGATACAGACAAGCAAGTGCTGGGATGCTGCTCCTGCCCAGCTGGCTCCCCAGGAGCTTGGAGGTATTTTGGAGGACTAAGCCAGCTCTCCATATGGGCGTCGGTGCCCCCTTTATGCCACTGGGAACAATCAGCCTGATAGAAGCCAACGTGATGTGCGGCAAGTACTTCTTGTCGTAGAGGTAGCTCAGGATAGGGGTGGTGTCCACGCATGTGGCACTGGAGTCCTGGCTGGAGAAGCAGGTAGAGAGGAACTGAAGGCGCTCCACAAAGGGCAGGGCCTCGTCATATTTGCCCAACTGTAGGAAAAGCTTGACAACAAGGAAGCAGGCCCGGGTCTCCAAGGGGGCATTGCCCACAATGATGGCTTCCCTCAGGACGTACTTCACGACCTCCAACTCGAGCTCGGAGCTGAAGCAGTGTCCAGGCAAGCAGGCCAGCAGGGCCACCACTTTCCCCAGCATGGAGGAGAACTTGTGCCTCATCTTCTGCTTCAGGTAGATGGCGGCAAGGTTCACATGCAGTGCAGCCAGGAGGGGCAGGTCATCAAACCCCTTGTCCATGACACTCATGGCTTCTTCAAAATAGACTCGGGCCTGGGAGAATTTGACCCTCTTGATGCACAGCCGGCCCAGAAGGAAACAGAGCCTGGTGTGAGCCCAGCCTAGGTGAGTCCTCTTGGCCCGGTTTCTGGAGGTCTCGAGATACAAGACCAGTTTGTCCTCATCGGAGAAGCCATAAAAAGTGGAGCGGAGGAAGGAAAAGGAGAGGTCATAGAGGCTTTGGAAGGGGGCTACGTAGCACCCTTGGTTAAGGAAGGTCAGTATGGGGTCAAAGACTTCAGAGTCCTCCGTGTGCCCAGCATTCAGGTCAATAAAGAACTTGGGGTCATCGAGGTCATCCGGCTCCCGCCGAAGAAATTCTTCCAGGGCAGTGGGGGGTGCTTCGCCCTCTGGGCTAGACTGCTCTGAGTCACTAGGTGTGGACAGGCCATTCGCAGTGGCTCCCCCACAGGCCTTGAGCAGCTGCACAGCCTTACACCCCTGGAGAACAGCCTCTGAAAGGGACAGATAGACCACAGAGAAATGTTTCCCCACATGGAGATTCCTCCTCCAAATCCAGCGGAACAGGGCACATCTCCCCCGTCACGTGTACTCACCAGATGGCCCTCCTGGGAAAGTGGCTGTGGGTTCGAAACCAGCTACATGGCCAACAGAAATAAAACATGGTCAGTGCTAGCAGCCAGAGGCAAGCGGTGTAACTGCAAAACCTGTCCTGGAAGGCTTCCGCCGCCCCTCTCCAGGATGCTGAATCTCGGACTCAATGGAGTGCATTTATTTCTATATTCATACTCCACATGCAGCTAGAATTTCAATTCCCCACTCCCCATCCTGAAGGACTGGGATCAATGCAAGAACATGGAGAACAGCTCCCAAATGCTGGATGGTAGCTGGTTGTTTTTAATTGGGTACTGACAACATCACACCCACACAGGAAACGAGAGGGTCTCATCTTTTGTGGGCAAGATTTTATCAACGCCTTCTCTCACTGACAGTGAGGCATTCTAGGGAGCAAATTACTGGGGGGGGGAGGGGGAGGACTAATGTGTCTTCACTCTCATTTTGTGTGCAACCCCCTCGCTTGCTATTCGGGGACATATGCTCTGCCTTTCACACTCCTTTTCGCATACTCTGGACATGGCAGGTGCAGCATTTAAGGGTAATTGCTTTGTGTGTGTGTGTGTGCAGAAAAGTGTCCTTTAAAGCACAAAGCTAGTAGGCAAGAGAATTTATAATGCTGCAGCTCTCTTGCCTCCCATCTGAAGGACATTCATGGATTAAGCCTCCCAAACCGCAATAGAGGTCACTAAATATTCTTATCCCCATTTTTTAGATGGGGGAACTGAGGCTGCGAGGTTGGGTATCTTGCCAAAAGATCACCCAACAAGCATTGGGAATAGAATCTGGGAATCCTGGTTCCCAGCCCCCTGCTCTAGCAAGCAGACATCACTTCCATTCACTTTAGCCTTTTAACCATCCGAATCCCACCATGAGCCTAGAAATGCTGGGCTAGAGAGCAGAAGTGGGGGCGTCTCTGCTCACACTCACCATATTTCCCACTTGACATGAAAATCCTTTGAATTCTTTTTGCCTCTCAACATTTAGTCCTTTTGAAAGGGCTTCACTAATTTGTCCAATCCCGAAGGAGCTGCCTCAAACCACGAGAAGGTCATTTACTATGGGCTGGGGTTGTCACATTGGCACCTACACGCAGGTTCTCCAAGGCCGGGAACAGTTAAGTGCAGCAACCTCTATTGGTGAATTACAGTTTAGGGCTAGGATGACCCCGCTTGAACCCATCCTGGAATCAGATGAGGGAAGCGCTCGCCCAAGTTCCAGGTTGTGTTAGCAAGGCCCAGATCTCATAAGTCCTGAAGCAGGTAGGTCTGGATAGAAACCTCCCTAGAGCCCCTAGGACTTGACCAAGACATGGACCCTCCTGCATGTGCTTAGCAGCTCATTGCCCCCTTGAAGGTCTGAATGTGGGTATAAGGCAGGGAGCTTGCTAGAGAGAGTCGTGTAAGGAGAGACAGGGCTGCAGCACCCAGGAGGAACTCACCGAGCCGGTACACAGAGGTGATGTCTGTGCGGGCCAGGTCCTCGAGGAGGCTGGTGTAGTGCTGCTCACTGCCATTGCCCGGGAGGAGGAGGAGGGAGGATTTCTCTTCTTCACTTAGAAACACTGAGCACTTTCCCCTGTGTTCGGGACACAAACCAGCAGGAATCAGCCAGTGCAGTTCGCCCAGGCCACCCGCTCCTAATCCCCCCTGCCACAGCTCTACCACAGCTCGCAACCCCGTCCCAGGGCCAGATTAGCCTTTTGAGGGCCAAGCGCCAAACATTTCTGGGCCCACATCAGGGCAATGGAGCATGGCGCAGGGGGTAAGTGGGGGTGTCGGTCCCTGGATCAGGGGCTTGGCACGGGCGGCCCCGCTCCACCCAGCCCAGTACGAGGGCACTACTTACAAACCGGCAGTTGCCAGACACACAATGGCCTGCCTGGCCTTGTGCTGCCAGCACGTCCCTTCTCCTTGGGGGTGGGCCTATGCCATGCCACACACACATACACACACCCAACACTGGAACACCCCCCTGTTTCCCTGTGGGCAGAGCTCCCCCAGACCCGCTATGCCCAGCGTCCCCCCAGATGCCACAAATGCAATGTCAGTATAAAACAAACCGGAGCCTAGAATAGGACCTGTTCTTGGCAGGCACGAGCAGCCAGTCTGAGAACTACCTGAGACAAGGGAACAGTGACAGCTGACCAACCGTGCCACATTCCAAGTGGCTAACGTGGGATGCAGCACCACTCAGGTTTGGCCTGTCTGCCCCTCTGCAGGTGGAAGGGCAACTGGGACCCCGTGCGTCAGGCCACACCACCACTCGGTGTGGATTCCTCTCAAACAAGGTTACAGGGTCCCTTTCCCTGCCCCACCTAGCGTGGTCCTGAATGTGGGAAATGTTCACTTCAACTGGGATCAAGGCTTTGTGGGGGTCAAAGCAGGACTGTCCCGTGAAATCCGGGACTGGGAGGAGGTCTGAGCTAAGTCTGTTCTAAGTAGAGACTCCTTCAGTCTGGTTAGGGTTTGGAGGGAGAACCTGGCTTTTGAGCTCACCTGGGATGGAATCTAGATGTAGCCCCTGCAAGGAAACTGGGCTTTCTGCACATACCTGGAATGGATCTAAGTCAGCCCTTCCCTCCCTCCTTCCCCAGGAGTTTGTCTGGAACGTAGCAACATACTTACAGAGGTTCACAAGTCTCTGCCGCTATGTGTTTGCTCTGGACAAAGCCAATGGTCCCACTGCTTGTGGATTTCCCCACAAACCACTGCAGTCCTGGTATGAGAAAACCAACAACCTCTATGCCGTCTCCCTTAGAGAAACTCAGTTCATCCCATCCTCTCCCTCTGTGATCCTCTGTGGCTGTGCACCGCCCCTTGCCTGAGAAACAAAGGGAAACAATCTGATTTCAGTGGGTTGGTCCAATTGCTAAGTATATTTGGACCTTCCTGAATTGGATGTGGGGGAGCCAATCAGAGATCATGCTTATGCGGTGGATAAGAACAGGATCCTGTTGTCCCTGATTAATCTGCTCCTCTTTGTGGTTTCTGCGAAGATGCTTGTGATATCAGGGAGAGGGAGGATTAAGCAATATAAGAAGATCAGACGCCTGATGAATGAAACTAAAATCCTTGCAAATAACCCGATAATGAAGATTGGTGGGGGAAATGAAATGCATAGTTCTCTGTATCACACCGCTCACAGCAAACTGACTCTGCACAGAACAGAGTTTTCCAGAGATTTCTGTGAATGTTTCATGGCCTGACTTGCAGGTAGGCATGTACTTGCTCCCAGTTATGGGTTTCATTTGTACATGCGGCTACCATGCCCAAGAGGAGGCAAATGCCCAGAACCGACTGTGTGCAAATGCGCCCACCCAGTTACTGTATGGTGTTGCAGGGATTGCAGGCACCAGATTGGTATGTATGGTGCGTGCACTTCTGTATGTCTAATAGTTTAAAATTTAGGCCCTACAGGACCAAAGGAAACAGAGGCACTAGAGAGAAGAGAGAATAAAAGAAAGGTGGAAAAGTGGGGAAAGAATATAAGAGGATGCTACAGGCTGTTGGCAGTTCTTTCTGCCCTAGGCTGTTAAGGTCAGCCTTTCAAAGCACATGTCATCTCAAGGCCCCATGCAGAATGCTGGAGGACCCGAAGATGCTGCTTTTCTCCCCTCCGTTGCTTCTTGTAACTCAAGTGTTGCTCTTGGAGCAATAGAGATGCGCCTTGTGCGTCTGCGAGAGAGGCCCTTTCAAAGCAGAACCCAGCTTCGTAAGGGCCATGGTAGCCTCATGTTGGAAAGATTGTGTTATTACAAAGGCGTACACACCAATTGGCTGAGAGGTTGGCCCGCTGATCTCCTTGGAGATGCCACAGCTCATTGGATTGTTCTTCAGAAACCACCTAAACAGAGGAAACCCTGGGTAAACACATCAGTTCTCTCGGAGAATGGTTCACTTGATAATTGTTAGTGTTCTCAGACCACCAGCCGCATTGTCAAGGGGAAGCTCAGATGGGTAGCAAAACTGCTCTGGGACCATTAGGTAGAAGGAGCTCACATGGCACATGCCCAGTGCTGCCAATCCACTAACCCTGGGCATGCCGTATTGCTAGGGCGGCAGTAGGTAAGAAGCACAGGTATAGAAATCTGAGTGACCCTTGTGTAGCACACAACATGCCACCCACTTAAAAGCATGATGAATTTCACAGGCTGTGGAGGGGAGTTTCAGTGAGCAGGTACAATGGCTGCTGAGAGTGATGCCCATGTCATGCTTAGCCAGGTAGCTGTCCTGAGGGACCATTATATTAACAGTAATTCCTCCGCAGTCAGCCACCCGGGCAGCCTTCAACTTCAGCCAACTTCACAGAAACCCTGGGCTGTGCTTTTCCTCCCAGTTATACCAGCATAAATCCCGAGTCAGTCCACTGAAGTCAAAGGGCCAACAGCCGTATAAAACCAGAGTGAGACCAGAATTAAACCCTGGATGTTGCTGAAATTCCAGACCTGTACTGTTCAGGTACAAAGGGCTGCCCCATCTCCCTCAGCGATAAGAATACTCCCATACCCTGAATTTGGTGCTGCGTCATGATCAGGAATAAACGTTGTGTGGGCAGCACGGCCCCTTGTGTAGAACATCACGGCCTATGGACTTACTGGTAAAACGGGTGGGGCAGTGGCTCTATGGCCGCCACAGACACCAGGCCTCGCTGACCCGTCGATAAGGACACCCCTTCCCATTTTGATTCTTTCCCAATGTCCTTCACGTGGACTAGCTCGTTCTCCTGGAGCGTTAAGCTTTCCTCTCCCCCCTCCACGGGTTGAAGCACGTTGAGCACTGCTCTGGAAAAGAAGTGACCTGCAGATAGAAACAGGGAAGCAATTAGTAGGGTTCCTTAAATACCCCCGCGATCCGGAACCCGAAATGGCTCTGCACCCTCTAAACCATGACGGGCCCCAGACGGGCAGCTGATTCTCACCCTCCTGGAGTAGCAGACCCAGGTACATAGTGGCCAAGTGATCTTCATCTACAGTAATTCTGATCTCGGTGTCCTCCACCAGAGAACAGTTCAGCCAGTACCCATGGTCAAAGAGAAGATGCTCCAAACAGCAAGCCACGTAACCTTATAAAGCGAAGAAAGGACACAGTCTAAACACATTCCTTTTCCATATACTCCTAGCCTGTAAAAGGACAGAGTCCTGTTTCTGCCATCCATCAGAGCAGCTGTTTGCAATCAGTGTAGTGACAATCTCTTTGGTGATGATATTGTCCATCCTTATCAATGATTCCCAGTTCCACTGTGTGCATTGAAGGGGTTAGCAGATATGGACTCAGTGTCTGTTGCACTGAGCTGGATAGTGGCTTCATAAATCTGTAGCTGGGTACCATCCACTATCATTAAGCTTTTCGCCCTGTTAGCCAAAGGCATGTCTTAATGCCAACTCACAGCCTTTATGTGGCTTGGGGCAGTTGAGGATCTGATCCAACCTCCCCACTTACTGGCTACCCCCCTCTCCCTCCTTGATGTGATGAGCACTGTACCTAAAGCCAAATACGTAGAAAACTTCCAGATTTCATCTATGGTCTTGAAGGTGAGGAGGAACCGATCCTTCTGGGCCTGGATGCAGACCAGCCTGGCTGACAGCTCCTACAGAGAGAAGATAGCACACAGATGTGAGAAGGCCATGGGGTTCAGCCAGAACTTCTGCCCTGAAAGCCATGCTATGAGGGAAGGACAAAAGGGGTGGCCATGGTACATTTCATGTCTGCTAATAACGGAAGGGCTTAGAACTGTGATACAGAACCAGGATTCTGGAGTTCTGAGACCATAGCCAGGGTTATAGGCAGGGCTCGGAGGCTGCGCCAGCTGGATCCTTCCAAAAGGAAAGATTTAATCTCTTCAGTTTTTCTCTCCTTATCATTGCTGATGCTCTTTGATGAAGAAGAAAGAGTGGGAGGAAGTTAACTCTCTCCCCACAAAATCCTGGCCTAACTTTATTGCACATACCAGTGCACTTCTGCTTTTGAAATGCAGATATCTGTATTGTTCAATATGGGTGGAGGGGCAGTGTTTAATCAAGACTACAGCTGAGCTGGTTTTTAAGGGGTATAAGAAATCCTTCCCTCCTGGGACCTGATTCAAGGGACCCTCTGATTCTGAGAGCTGTAGATCTGCTCCTTGAGATAAAGAGACTTTCCCTTGTCACCAGCAGCTGAACTCATTTCTTCCTCCAGACCTCCAGCCTCTGAGCAGCTGAGACCACCACAGAGATATCAGCAAAAAGCATGGTGATACTACTATGGGACTTGAAGAACGGAAGCAGAAGGACAGATCAGGCCAATGGACATTAATACATAGCATCTTTCTAAATTTAGTCTTACAACATCTCTGTGAACCTCGTCTGACACAAAATGAAAGGGAATTGCGCTCTCTCTAAAGTTGTTATCCGTCGCTCTAACTGCACAGGCTAACTTTCAGTGGGATTTGGGCCCCTAATTCCCTCAGACACCTTTGAAAACCTCACCACTCTTTGGCTGTCTCTAGCACCCCCCACTCTCCTATCACCTTGCGGTTCCCACCCAGTCAAGGTTCATGCGAGCAGTTCCCCTTCCACCCTCTCTTGCTCTTGCACACCTGGGGCTCTCACCTTGAAAAGATCACAGACATCCTTGTCATCATTTTCCAAGGCCCACAGCTTCTTCCTTGCTGCCTCCTGCAGCTGGGAGTTGACACCCCGAGAAGCGCGACTCTCGACAGAGAACACGAGCACAATCTCTTTAAAATGAAACACGGCTGGTTAAAGAAGAGCAACTGTTACACAAATAAAAGACAATAACCCAAGCACCAGCATCCCACCTGGCCATGTTGGGCACTGACCTCACCCTTAGGCCGTCCATTAGTCCAGTGGGGTTGGGGTAGATGACAAGCCAGATGAGTTTGGAAGGCTCATCCTCATGGCCTGTCATCCCCACGCAAAACCATCACGTAATTGTGTGTTACACAGTGTGACTCTGCAGTGGACGGGCTGCAGGACTGGGACCTCAGGACACTGCAGCTCGGGACTTAGCTGTGGGGAATAGCAAGAGGCGCAGCTGCAGACCCCACGCGGAGGCTTGCTGGCCGAGCTGTGTGGGAGAAGCTTGCACCACACCTGCCTGCACTGACTTTGCTCCATCTGCTGCTCTCAGTCTTTCACTTTTATGAATTTCCCTTAACCCTAATGGGGATTACCTACAGCCTCTGGGGGTGATTAGGCACTGCAAAGGAGGAGGAAGAAGATATTACAGTATGGGAAATGGAGACATCTGACCAGCTTAACTGTGTCCTGATGTCTGGGCATTAAAGCCATTTGGCATGGAGTTTGCTCCCCCATTTCCCACCCATGCCGCTGACCCTCAATTTGCTACATTGCTTAAATAACACAGGTCAGGCCAGTGCTCACCCCAAGTCGTTCCTCTGGACGTTAATATTAAAGAGGAGAAACTGGTAGGCTGGGAAGATCCATTTGGGGGTGGGTCAGTCTTTGCGACACGCTATCATTAGAAACACTGATCATGGACAAGACAATATCTTACCAGTTGGAAATCCTTCCCCTACAGCCAATGACACAGACTCGGTCTCCAGAGGGCTCTCTGCTACCTGTGCAGACAGCTCTCCTGGATCCAGCTGCCTGGGGTTACCTAACAAGACATCACGGAGGCAGAAGGGCGGTTGCCCGTTTTCACAGAGGTGACACAGTAAATTCTACCTTACAATATGCTATTAAAACAAATTTAGTGGGCTACACACTGTCTCTTATACCACCCTGACTCACGAATGAAAGAGAGAGAGAGATTAGTGGGATTATTGTGTTCTTAACGACCCTCACCATGGAATATCCCTTAATGATTGTCTGGTTTTGCCCCAGTATAGGAGTAGCACTGAGCTGTGGTCCATTTCCCTTCTTGCTTTCAAGTCAGTCACTTAGCATGCTGATCCAGGCAGTAACATGACCCTGTAAAAACCACCTCTTGGGGGATCCAGTAGTTATTACTTTTCTTCAATGCAAGAGGCTCAGTAATTTGCATAACTCCTTTCTCGTCATCTTGCCCATCAAAATGAGATTTTCCTAACTGCTGGCTCAGGCCGGCATCTGAAAATCAAGCCTCATTCTTTCTGCTTCACACATCATCAACCATCGCCATAAAGATTCTGGAATTGGAACGTTAGCCGGCAATTACATTAATGATGCCCGAAGTGCATTAAAATCCAGCTTGCTCTTCCACAGCTGCACTGGCTCTGCAGGGATAACAGGATTAAAACCCTGTTTTTGTCAGTAAGCTGCTCTGACTTGTGAGATGTACATACACGAGATGAGAGACTGTTACAATGCAGCTGCTTTTGTAAGTCACTTTTCTGACCATAACTGTTCTCTAATGTTCTTTTTATTTAGTCAGCTTTGCCAGTTTGTAAAATAAACTGCCATTTGCGCATGGAATTATAAGCCATATTTATAGTTATCAGTAGAACAGAGAGACCCAGGCTGCTCATTTACTGAGCTTTGCTTACATGCCAAAACCCCCATCTAAATGTTTATATTTCACTTTATATCTGAGGAACGCAAAGCATTTTACAAAGAAGTGTAAGTAGCAATATCCCCATTTGCCAGATGGGGAAACTGAGGCACAGGTGAAGTAGACTTGCCCAATGCCAGGAAACGAGTCTGTGGCAGAGCCTGAAATAGACTCTAAGTCTCCTGACTCCTACGTAATGCCCTATCTTCTAGACACTGCCTCAAACACAAGGGCTTGACTAGTATTCACTTAACAAGTCCTTCCCCCATGTCGCTTTTTCTTCCCTTTCTCCAAACTTAATGCTCTTATTGCTGTTATAACAAGGGCAGCCTTATCTCCGACCCAGTGTGGCCAGTAGCCCTGCAGGAGGCGAATTGGCACCAATATTGCAGTGTTTATCTGACTGTGACCCAGTGGGATGTTCCCCTTCCAGTGTTCAAGTACCTGATGCCATGGTCTCCACCGGGAAACATTTTTCTTGAAGCTCAGCTGTGTAGTTCTGCAGACTGGACCATGTGGGCAGACGTACGGCCGGGGTGGGAGAACAGGAATCCGGCTCTTCACCTGAAGGACACATGATGCAGACAAAGCAGATCAGACACAGCGTAGGGTATTCTTGGCCAGGGGACCCAGCTGGGGTGGTACATCCACAACGGAAGGGCAGTGCTTCCAGAGTGTCGCCTCTACTCACACTACTGCTGCTGCGGGTTTGCCAGACAGCTCTGGCGGGACATCACGGGGGACATTTTTCTCAGGCAGGCAGCAGCGGAGCGTAGACGACTAGGGGACAGGCTTGCCTCACCAGTGTTTATTTTTGTTCCTGCTGCCTTGGAAAGGGAACTAGGAGCGCTTTGATACATGAATTGAAACTGGTTGTTGGGTTTCGTGGCAATTCCCAACAGTGACTCATTCACCCCTCTTCGCGGAGATGAGATTTTGTAACACCTAACAGCACGTCTCCTGAGCAAATCCCAACCCCCGGGGCTGAACGCCTCCTCCAGCAAGGGGTGCAGGGGAACAACGGGCCAGGTTTGTAACTCAGCTACTGCAGTGCAAATCCCCAGGGATTCTGCTGCCCCGGACTCACTCCAGATTTATGCCAGAGTAGCTGACATCAGGATCTGTCCCACCCCTCTTTCCAGGAGAGAGAGAACCTGGTGAGCCAGAGAAGTTACAGCCCAGGGGAAACCAGCCCGAATAGACCAGCCAGCCAGTCTTCATGCCACCTCAGGACTCTTCCCTACAGTACATTCTCTAGCATGTTAGCTCTGCCAGATCAGGACACCAGGCCTGACAGCACCAAGACAAAGGGGCCTGCCATGTGCAGTCAGACCCAAAAAGGCAAACACCATCAGAGGATGCTATCTGCAAGCCCTACGATTGCCCTAAGAGGGGGCAGAAGTGGAGGCAGAGGGTTGCTGAAGGTTTGCCAGGGAAACCTTGAAGAAAGTGGAGCACAAGCAAACTGAATGACTCCTTCCTTCCCCCTCCTGACAACACAGCTGGTTTCTGCGGAATGCCCCCACTGCATGTCAAAGGCAAAAGGCACTGGCAAGCCAGTGGTACAGAAACAGGAGGGAAAGAGAAAACAGCAGCTATCTCGGTGCGTGGGTGAGCAGCCTGACAGAGCCAGACCTGAACACTTGGGCCTTTCCCGGCAAGTCTGGCAGAGCTGTGAGATATAAGGCTAAAGGACCCACAGCTCAGCATTGTACAGTAGCTAGGAGAATGCCGGGGGCTGATATCCCTACAGCCAGCTTACCTGTGCACCATAATGAAAGATCCCTTTGCAAAGGGGCACCAAAGCAGCAGCCCATGTGTCCACCATCCCACCCAGGCCCGAGGCCGGCAGGTCGTCCCTTCTTACAGCCGGGGGGTGAGTCCGGTGCTACCCAGCCCTGCAATGGCGCGTTGTCCCCACAGGCACTGGAACTCAGACTCTTAATGCACAATGCATCTTTTCATGGCTGCTGGGCATCTGCGAGGCCGGGGGTGGGGCTGGGCCAGTCTCCCAAGCCGGTGCGGCTGCGACTGCCCAGTGTCAGCTCTGTGATTCCAGTGGGTTCGTTTCTCTCTCTCTTTTCAGATCCTATTTTGAATGCCATGCAGTACATTCCTGGCATTCCAGGCTTCAGTGAGTGGTGGAGGAAATCCACATACAGGCTTTGCTTGGAGGTTCTCCTGGAAGCCATCTGGACCCCCCTCTTCTCCTGTTCTGCTTCATCTCAGACCTACACCCTCTTTGCATTGACACTGAATCCCCCTCCATCCCTGCCCCCTAAAGCCAACCCTGCATCTGACTGTTTCACAAGCACCTCTCAGGTGTAGTAATAATATAGCTGTGACTCCTCTACATCCTCCATCCAGGGATCACTTTGTAACCTTTCACGGATTAAGCCTCACAACCACTGTGTAGATTAGGAAAGTATTATTCTCCCCATTCCACAGACGGGAAGACTGAGACCCAGAAAGGTAAATGACTTGCCCACGGTCACATAGAGTTCATGGCAGAGCCAGGCACTGAACTCCTATTGCCCAGTCCTTAATTCTTGTCACAGGCCTATCCTTAAGATGCACTGTAAATGCAAATACAGGCCAATGGCACAGGGAGAGGTTTTAAATTCATGGCTCAGGTCACTGAAGAGCAACACATTGGCCTGAAAGGTCCTTTCCCACTCCCAGACTCAGTGTGCCAGCTGCCACTGCAACCTTCATGGCAGTCTCTCCAATAAGTAGGCGCATTGAGGGTGGCAGATGCTACCAGAATCTCTATAGCAAGGCTGCAATTTAGCATCAGTCTAGCGGACAACCTCCAAAAGTGCCCAGGGCATGAACAGTGCTCTTGTTAGGGACGGGGAGGGGTTTAAACCAGGAACTGAATGGTCATAAACCTACCCAGGATAACTTGCTTTGGTTTTCATCTGGAGCATCATCAGCTGAGCACATGACTAGCCTCAATTAGCAGAGCTGTGCCTCCCCAAAGTCACCATGTGTATCACGCCCTTCCTGCTGTGTTGGAGCAGGGCACCGCCGAAGGGAACAATGGGCCAAAGAGAGAATTAAAGGGACAAGTGCTGATTTTAGAAAGTGTTTCTTCAACTTAGAACTCTACTGAGCCAGGCCGGACCGTGGCTTGTACTTCTCCCCAAGAAGCCGCAGCATGATAGAATGATGAGCAGTACCTAGCACACTGTAGTCCTCCCGGGCCATGACTGAGCCTCCTAAGGACGAAAATCATGTAAATACTATTAATGCCTGGGACAGGAGGAGGCAGTGTGACAGCCTGGTCCATGAACGCATGCATGGCAGTCTCTGTATCCTACAGGGAACTGCTCCGTGGCCAAGCTGGTACAAGGGGCCTGGCTATCAGTGCATTTAGCCCAGCTATCCCCCGGTGCAGAATAGTCCTAACTGGAGCTGCTCCAACAAATTCCAGTGCAACATAGTAGCCAGCGGAATTTGCTGATTCAGAAAAACTGAATCATCTTTGCAGGGACAGGCTGATTTTGACAAAGTTCGGATGGGACCCCGAGCCTCCTGCCAGCTCGCCCGCCCAGCTCCACGGCAGCCCACCTGGAGGGCTGCTGGGGACTCCAGGCTTTCAGGGACAGACCTCCAGGCAACCTGCCTGAGAGTCAGAGAGTCCAGGGCCCGTGGCACCAGGGCGGCCACCATCAACATCTACTCAGATCCAGGGACCCCAGGGTTTCAGAGGTCTGTGGCCCTGAAGGGAGCCAGGGTTCCAGGCCCTTTTGGGGAGAATTTCAACGTTTTCATCCTTGTTCAGAAGGAAATCCTCTGCAACATGCAATTCTCCATCTCTGCCCAGTTCTACTTCTATCCCCCACCAGTGCTTGGACTCTCCCTAGCTTCAGTCTGGCCCTCCCTGCCCTGGGCCTCACACTCTCACCAACATCTTGTTGTGACTCGCCTTCCTTGCAGCCCTCCACACAATCTGCAACTTCCTCTTCCTGGCCTTGTTTCTATAGGACAAACAAACCCCTTTCCCCTAATCTCTCTTCTCTCTGCTCTCTCCTGGTCCTGCTGTTAACTCTCTGTGCAGCTGAGGGGAGCAGACAGAAAGTGGGCTGGGAAGCAACCAGGCTGGATTCCCTAGTATTGCCCCATTGGTCCCTCCAGGCCAAAGGAGATGCTCCTAGCTGTAACATAAGAGACGCTGGAAGTGGGCTCACGTCACAAAGTTTAGCTCCAGATTTTGAAAAGCCCAAAGTTTGGGGGTATTTGGCCTCCCAGCATAAAGATCCAGGATCCAGTGGTGAAATTCAGATTCCGATGTGGATTTCAGCTATCCGGTTTGGGGGTGGCGGGAGAGGTTTGCGGAGGAGCCTCACCTGGTTTAGGTGACCAGCCAGCCCTGTGAAAGGCGTGAGCAGTCTCCACTCCCAACTCCTCATGGGAGAGGGGTCCCTACCTGAACCCTCCAGCACAACTAGCACGAGTGGCCCCCAGCTTGGTAGTCTCTGGAAGGAAGCCAAGTTCTGAGTGAACCACAGAGACCTCCCTTAGGGCTATCCTCCGGCTCCGCATCAGCGGGGCACATTGCTTGCCCTGCGATTTCCTATTGCCCAGGCTTTGCCTGTACTGTGGTAATAACACGGCAGGCTTCGGTCTCCAGGGCGGTCACAATAGCACCTTTCACCAACCCTACATTCACTTCAGTAAAACCTGAAAGGCGGCCAGCTCTGTTCTGCGTTTCCCTGCTCATCGGACCTCTGAACTCTGAGTCCCCTAGGAAACCAAACTCTTCTGCTCCGGCTCTGAGGTCGTGCCCATCACCAAGGTATCTGAGGTCCATGTCCCCAGTGCCTCCCCCCAGGCTACATGGGGCTCTGTACCATCCCCAGGGCTGTTCGAAATGCCTGCAAACCCTGCCTCCCAGCGATGTTTACCCAGCTGAGGAATGTCACAGGTAGGCAAGAGGCACTGCAGCGGGACAGGCAGATTGCCACAGAAGGCGAAGGCAACCGCCCAGCAGAGCGAGCGGCTGTACTGACCTGATTCTTCATCGGCACAAGGTCGCTCTGCTCTCCAGCATTCTCCCCAGGTGTCTCTGCAGGTCAGACCCTTCCGGAAGCCTAAGGATAGGAGCACTGCCAGGCGAGTCCGGGAGAGCGTGGTGTGTGTGTGTTTACGAGCCAGGCAGGCAAGCACAACACAGCCACTCCCTCGCAGAAGGAAAAGAATTTCTTGTGAGAGCAGCTTATCGTCCAGGGGACCTCTGTTTCCCAGCAGTGCAGCTGAATGCTGAGGTCAATGAGTTACCCAGGAGCCGTGCTGTAAACAGCTCAGCACTTTCGGATTCCTGTCCCACAGAAGGGAAGCACCAACCCTACCTCCGAGCTGGGTTTTCAGCAAGGAAACCCACAAGGGGCTGGGAAAACAGGGCTGGGGTTGTTTTGAGCCAGATTAGCATCGGCCCAGGCTGGACCAGCAGCCTGCCCGTCTTGTTCTTGAGCAGTTGTTTTGACTAAACTGGCTATTCCAGCCTGGCTACCTGCCCTGCTCTGCCACTTCCCCAGGCCTCTGACTCCCCACTGTGCCCTTGAGGTTGGGCCTTTTTAATGCTGGTTAAACATCAACTCTGAGTGGAAAAGCTCCGCTCTGTCATCAGGCCCTAGAGGAGGCGGCAAGAGGGGTGAGGAAAAGGAGACAACCCCTGGGGAGATGGTTTGAACTGGAAGGGGATGAGGAGAGACTCAGGCCCCAGTCTGAGAGCTGGCATGAGGGATGGGGAGAGGATTCTTAGGCTGGGACAGCACCACGGGGGTTTCTCATAGTCTAGAGGTGTTATGCTCAGCTCTACGGTCAGGCGATCTGACTACGGTTCCTGGTTCTGTCATCGACTTGCTGTGTAGGGTGACCACCCGTCCCATGTTTCATTGATTTGTCCCTTAGGGTGACCACCTGATTGCCTCCTTTCTCATTGCCCAACCCCCCTCCCACCTCAGAGCGTCTGACTGAAACAGTAGGCAGCCATGCTGTATCTGGAGATCACTGAGCCCTGGTCTACACTTAACACTTCGACTGACCTAGCTACGTGGCTCGGGGGGTTGAAAAAGTCACACCCTCGGGAGATGTAGTTAAGCTGACCTAACCTCAGCTGGGTCGGCAAAAGCATTTTTTCATCGACATAGTCACTGCGGCTCAGGTAGGCGGATTACCTGTGCCGATGGAAAAACGCCCTTCTGTCAAGGTAGGGGAGCATCTCACTATGGTGCTACAGCCACATAGCTGTAACTGTGCCATGGCCACGCCTTGAAATGGAGCCAGCTGGCCCTGCCTTTACGGACTCCTCTTGTCAGTCATGCCTCAGACACGTCGCTCAACATCAAGAGCCTTTCACTGATCCCCTTCTTCCTTATGCATGCTTCGTAACCTCTTTTTATCTGCATGAACTGCAGTCAACTGAAGCCACTTGTTGGAGTACTACTCAATCCGTCCAGCAACTAAAAGTTATGCAACTGGACTAAGCTGCACTTCATGTGTTTAATTTTCCCCCCTGCAGCTCTCATTATTTTCAGTCAGCGCTAGAGATGTCAGCACCTTTGAAAATTAGGCCACATGGGTTTGCTGTGTTTCTCTTTGGCTCGGAGCCAAAAGATACATTGTTGCAATAAATAGTGTAGCAGGAGCTGTGGTTAAATTGATTAATCTGGAGACAAAGCCATGCAGGAGAGTGGCTGAGAGCAGTGGTGACTTAGGAACTCACGGATAGTGGTGCAGGCTGCTGCTTTGATCTCTGTTGCTCCCTGGGAAAACATGCATTTGGTTATTAATTAATTCATATTATTGTGATCGCTTGTGTTTAACACTGTGAGTGTCCCTCGTGTTTCAAACACAAAGACACAGTCACTGCCCAGAAGAGTTTCCGGACTAATCAGGGACAAAAGTGAAGGCCACAGATAAGCAGTGGGAAGAAGGAAGTGAGAGCATTTTCCATTGCCCTGCAGTAACACGGTTGTGAGGATTAGTTCTACATGCTACCTGGAGTTTCCCATGTTGAAGGTTCTGCTTTTTAAACTCAGTTCCATTGTTTCTAAGCAAATGTGTCATTAATTCTTTGGACCGTGGTAGAGCCCAGAGGGGCACCGCGGTGCAGGCCCCGTTGTGCTGCGTATTGTACGAGAACCACTCAAAAGACAGTCCCTGCTCCTGACAGACAGGGCACAAGAGGTGGGTGAAATACCCACCAAGGTGAGAGGAAAAGTGAAGTACGAATGATAACAGCGTGTTTTCAAAGAGGTTGGCTAGCTATCCCGGTTACTTCCGAGGTGAGGATCACTATGGTTCCTAAGTACCATTACTCACTTGGTTGTTTTATACCCCAGGATAACTCAGTTCAGAATCAGGACCATGTGGCTAACCATGGAGAGGAAATAACATGAACATATTCCCTATGCTATAAGTCACTATCTCTTATCATGTGCCCTCTCTTGGATGTAGAGGGCTCCTGAATATATAGGAGACAGATTCTCAACCCCTATTCTAGCAGCTTGGCTTTGCTCATGAAAGCCGATGTAGGGGAATCCCCAGGTGGCATAAAATGGGTGCAGCCCGCTCTATATCAGCTCTACCCCGCCCCTTCCCTCTACCCCTGTGGCTTGCAAGAACATCTTGCGCTCCAGCCATTGTCGGATTCTGGAACGGTCCCTAGGAGACTTTATGCTGCTAGTGCAGAGGAAACCAGACACCAGCTCCAGGTGCAGGGGAGCAGAGAGGTGATGTAATGATTTTCATCACCTCTAAGAACAGCTAACCAGAGCCAAGAATCTGGCTCACAAAGTCCGGATCCCATCATCCTTAGTACAACACTGCTACCTTCTGCCTCTCCCGTGCCGGTCCTCAGACACTGTTATAAGAGAGTGTAAAAGGGCTTCTAGCAGAAAGAGGCAAATTTCAAAGACTGCCCTCAGGTTTCTTCATAAGAACCATGCCCCACAGGGAACACAGAGTGGCACACAGGAACTGGGTGAGAGCATGCACGTGTACATTGTGCTCTGCAGAGATTTCTACCCAGCCTTGTGGACCATGGAGGGTTACAGTCCCTGACACTATGCTGTCTGCCACTGACTCTTCTGCAATAGAGCAGAGACACCCCTGCATGCCCCCCCCCCACACACCCAGGGCCGTACAAGTGAGAGGTCCAGAGTCTCGTCATCACTTGTATTTCAGTCCACTTCAGACGGTGTAAAATGAGTTGGGAGCAATGTTCCCTCTAATTTTTGACAGGCCATGTGTGCAAAAAATTTCTTCTGTGCAAATTTTTGACAGGCTGTGTGCACAAAAAAACAATTCTGTGCAAATTTTTGTGCGTCTGTGAAAATTTTTATGCGTGTGGTATTTTGCCATGTGCGTGGGGATTAGGATCTGTGTGCGTGCACACACTTTACAGGGAACAGTGGGGGGTTGGGAGGCTCAGTCCAGGCCCTGTATTCCCAGGAGGTCTCCCATTCAAGTACTAACCAGGCCTGACCTTGCGTAGCTGCCAAGATCACACAAGTGCAGACATGTTCCTGTCACAAAAGCCATCGCCACAAAAAGCCCCCAAAGGTGTCAGTCTATCTATGCAAAAAGAACAAAGAGTGACTGGATCAGGAAGAGTGATCTGCCTTCTCTCCCTTAAAAGTGAACTTTCAAGACCAAGGTGGAAGCTGCAGAAGATGCTTTTGCCCATGTTGCCCGTGATACTGTGCAGAGAAACGACTGTGGTTTCCAGACCTGGCGATACAGAACCTTTCATGAGTGTTACAGTCACTGTAAAATGAAACAAGAAGCCACCTGAGGCAAAAGCTCAAAACGTCTCCACTCACAGCACCTTTGGGCTACAGACCTAAGAAAGTGGCAATTCCCAGCTGGTTCCTGTGGGGTGCAGATTTCCAAACTTCTCTGTGGGCCTGACGCCAAGAGCAGGCTGGGAACATCTGCTGGCTCTCCTTGTTTAAAGAGTAAAGATGGAAGGGTGGTGGAAATGAAAAACAAAAGGAAGCAGAGAGATTCAGTGAAGCTTCCTTCAAAAATGACAAAACACTCCCCACTTTAAAGGGAGCCAAAATACCCAGATACCTGACCAACATCATTTTCCCATGTAACTGCTGCAGTAACCACAGGACGGCATGATGAGAGAGTAGAGGTGTGATCGGAGTGATGCTGAATGTCTGGGGAGATGGGTCACAGATGGGAGTTGGGGCTGGATGAGGGTGAATGGCAGGGGAGATGGATCCAGGTGGTCACAAGGGGGGGAGGGGTGATGACGCTTAGGGTGTGTGTAGCCCGTGAGGCACCGTCTGCATTAAAATGTGGTCCAGCCTATGACAACATTTGAGAACCCCTCTGTGGTAAGAAACAGGAACAGGTATTTGTGTGGCTTCTCTAAAGGGCAGCTCCTGTGAAAGAACTGGTGGCCATTTGTAGCAAGAGGGTCGGAGGTGGGTGATTGATTCAGCTCCGGATCTCGGTGAAAGGACATCACACACATATTAACCTCTGAGAACAAAACAGCTGAAAATAGGTTCCTCCTTCCCTCAAGGACCACCCCTGAATTTAGCTCTCTGTATTCCCTAGTCTGGATGGATTCCCAGCAGACAGGCCATGCATCCCAAATGTTATGGGCTCATCTGGATTTTGTTTCCTTGCTCTCCAATCCCAGCCAAAGGCACCATGTCGATCGCTGCCTGGAAGCACAGTGTGCTCCTGAATAGAGAGGGAGGGGAACTTCTAGACCACAACAGCCAAGCATGCAGGGTAGTGAGGAGGAACTCCTGCTACATGCAGGGGAGGAGCTGGCCAGCTGACTACAATGAACTAGGCTGAAGGGTAACTGGAATCTTCTTGCTGCACCTGGCAGGAGGCAGCTCCCGGCAGAAACCTTGACAGGAACTCTGATAAGGGACACGGACAAAACTCATTAAACTAGTCTGCTAAACCTTCAGCTCAGCCCCACTGCCCAGATGCCCTGGCAGGCAATCAAAAACACCATTGTTACACGGTCCATCAGACACTCAAACTAAAGCCAGTTCCCCTTCCTCCTCTACCTCTGGAATGTCAGAGGAGCCTGTACTCTGCGGTATCACAGCCCCACAGCCGGCGCTTGGCCACTGTTATCTGCAAAACTAATAAACAACTTCGGAAGAACTTTTGATTGCAGTTTTTTCCAGTTCTGCTATGCACAATAAAGGACATGAATGAGTTTTGGAGCACAGCCCTTTATTGCATAACTTCTCCTTGATTCGGGTAACTGAACAAATGGTCTTTGCTGGAAATCCTGTAAATTTCCCCTTACATTATCCAGTATTAGGATTAATATTGTCTGGCATCCCCCAGGTTGACAGGGCTAGCGCCTGAAGTCCTCTGTTTAGATCCCCAGGGAAGGGAAGGCTTGGGCAGGGGCAGGTAGTGCTGATGTGTCTGACCCCTGAGCTGGATGGACTACCCCCACAGCTGAAAGGGAAGCAGTCCCCGGGGCTCGGCTCTGCTGAGGCTGCCAACACAGGGGCAATTGAGAGGATAGATTCCTTGAGATGGCTGTTTGTTCCCTGTAAACTGGACTGGGACCCAGGACACATCACGTAGCCATAACCCATCAAACAGCCCTTAGAGGCAGAACGGGGATACCGAGAAGGTTCTTGCTGGTAGTCCTGTGAGATGAAATTTCACACATGGAGACCTGAACCTGGAGAGCAGCACTAGCTAGGCAGACAACCTTCCAGGTGATTGAATGGTCTGAACACCAGGTGAGGCACCAGGAGCTCCTGAGTTCTGGGCTCTGACTTCCACTGTGGCCTCAGGCAACCCATTTTGCCCCCTCTCCCAGTTTCCCCATCTGCAGAACCCAGATAACAATAGTCCCCAGCCTCCCGGGGGAGGGGGGGGGGTGAAGATTAATTTATTAATATTTGTAAAGCAGTTTGGAAGCTGAAAAATGCCAAATGCAAATGTTATTCCTTCTCTGCGGCATTAACTGTTATAGCCAGTAGGTGGCAGCAGCTACTGTGCCAGAAACATGTCAGGGCTCAGCAGAGACCAAGCCAGGATAGCACTTGGGTACATGACTCTTAGGCCGCATCCCCAGAGACCATAGAAATTAGCATGGTAGAGCTGGGCTGGACTGGACCACAAGAGGGAAAAGCAGACGGCAGCACATTACAGAACAAGCCCTGCCCCCAGGGCTCTGACTATGAGCTGACAGCGCCCAGCTACCGCAGAGACACATAGCTGCCCACAGGGAGAGACTGACGGTTCTGGAATGGAGAGGGGACCACATGCTTTCAAACTAGGGTTGCCAATCAGGGTTGGATGTGTTCCTGGACGTTTCATCAGATGACAATCTTTGATTAAAGATTAATTCCTGGAGACTCCAGGACAACCCTATTCCAAACTCCTGCTGATAGTGAGATTCCAGGTAGCCATCTAACCCACTGCCCTTCTCTATCACCTTTCTACCATGCTTCACACACATGAATTCAGCTAGATCTAAGGACCAGCCACTGAGAGGCAGAGGGACTTGACCAAGATCACAGAGCCAGTCAGTGGGGGTCAGGAACAGAACCCAGGAGTCCTAGCTTCCATTCCTTTGCTTTAACAGTGATCATTCCAAGTCCAAACCAGAGTTGTATTAATACACTAACTGCAGTTAACCAATTAACCAGCCAGCCACAGCCTTCCCAGTAAAGAGATTTGTACTTTGTGAGGTACGTGTCAGAGGAGGAAATACTGTGAGATTAGGGTCAGGACGTTCAGATCCTTGCAGCTGTAAGAAAAAATGAAAACAAAACAAAAAAAGAGTCAAATTCAGGGAAAGGCTTGTGACACAGTGAAATAGCATCCTGAGGCTTTCACCTCGGGCCACCTGGCCATGGACACAAGTGAAATGATTTTGGTTTCTGATTAGTCCCTAGAGCAATGCTATTCAGCCAGGGGTACATGTACCCCTCGAGGTACGCAGAGGTCTTCCAAGGGATACATCAACTCAGCTAGATGTTTACCTAGCTTTATAACAGACTACATAAAAGACACTAGCAAACTCAGTACAGACTAACATTTCATACAAACAATGACTGGTTTGTACTGCTCTATAGACTATACACTGAAATGTAAGTACAATATTTATATTCCAATTGATTTATTTTATAATTATATGGAAAGAATGAGAAAGTAAACCATTGTTCAGTAACACTGCACTGTGACTCTTTTGTATGTTTATGTCTGATTTTGTAAGCAAGCAGTTTAAGAGAGGTGAAACTTGGGGTGTGCAAGACAAATCAGACTCCTGAAAGGGGGACAGTAATCTGGAAAAATTGAGAGGCACTGTCCTAGATGATATTTGTCTTTAGTGAATGTTCCAGTTCAACAAGGTGATGCCTGCTGCAAACACATACTATAAAGTGTTTGCTGCTAACTCCCAAATATCATTTTCTGTGCCATGACGTAAGAGTGACCGGTAAAAGTCTAACTTCTTTCTCCAGGGTCAGTTGTTTTTATGTCTCTGCTTTAAAGGCACTGCAGGCTGGTAACACAATAGACAAACACTGCAGCAGATTTTTCTGCAAAGATTTCTTCAAATTTTGTCAAAATTGCCAGAAATGTCCGTCATTTTTATCCCATGGGTTTCCAATAGGGAAAATTGTTGCATTAAAATTGTCATGAAATTATCAAAAATGTTCATTTTCAAAATGCTTCATTTTTCTTTCTTTTTTCTCCCTTCCCCCCTCCATACCTTGCCTTTTTATCCTTTTTTTAAATTCTGCTATTGCACTATGGGTGGAAGGAGTGGCGGGGTGAAAAATGCTAAACTTAAAATCAAAACAAAAAACCCTCATTTTTCAGTTTAATCCAAAACATGGAAATTGTTAACAAAAACCTGTTTTCACAAAAAATTCCAGTTTTGTCCATCTTTGGACTAAGACTTTTCCCAAAAATGGCAACTGAATGTGGTTGAAGTTTAATAGTGTTAAGTGGATTTTAAATCTCATGTTCGAATAATAACAAGAATTCCTCTGGCAGAAAAAGAGGCAACATTAGCTGAATAAAATATTCTTTGTACATAAATCGCTCAGGTCCAATTACTAGAATTCTAGAAGGAAATTTGATTTTACTGACTACATAATCCTGCCCAGCGACTGAAATGCGATTATCTTAATTCTCCTGAACTGGCCATTTAGCTCTGGAGGCCTGAGTTCAACTCCTGCCTTAAAACAAAAGAGGACATGAGCTTTGTCTTGCCACCTACACATGATTATGTCCAGGTGACGGAGTAGGAATGCTCTTAATGTTTCCTCTGGATAGTGGGTGGGTGCCTCAGTTTCCCCAATGCATTTCTTGAGTGTCTATATGGAGGGATAAGGGTGTGTAGTTGGTGCTAAGCAGAGAGACAGTGTAAGTAAGTAGCCCACACCCTGTCTAGGGTCTGGCCCTCCCCCCTCTCTGCAAGGTGTCAGCTGAAACTGTTGGAGGGAGATCAGGTAATATCTCCTGGTCCGGAAAAGAGACAAAGGAAAGCAGGGGAGGAGCTAGAGAGGGAGGTTCAGTCTGGGTCTGGCTGGGAAGAGGCAGAGAGCTACAGGCAGGCTTGCCTGGCTCTCTGGCCCCCAAAATGGACCCAGCGGAGGGGTTGCCTTCGCTCTACCTACAAATTCTGTCTTAGATCACCTGTCATCTAATAAACCTCTGTTTTACTGGCTGACTGAGAGTCACGTCTGACTGTGGAGTTGGGGTGCGGGACCCATGGTTCTCCCCCAGAACCCCGGCTGGGCGGGCTCACTGGGGGAAGTGCATGGAGGGGCAGCAGAAGGTGCTGAATGCTCTGAGGTCCGACCCAGGAAGGTGGAAGCTGTAACCTGTGAAGCTCCTAGCCTTGGAGACAGGCTGTTCACGGAGAGGAAGCTTCCCCCAGAGTCCTGACTGACTTCGTAGGGAGCAGTTCCAGACCATCAGCCCGGAGGCTCCGTGACAGTCCACATCCCAGAACTATCAAACAGTGTCACAAGATGCCTAAATTGGCAATAACAGAGGATGTTGTGAGTCATGACTGAGGGTTATTGACAGAGCTGTGGGAGTACCTGACTAGATTAGCAGGAGGAGCGGAGGTTGCCAATCAGGACTGAGGTGCACTGTCTGGGTGTATAAGAGGTGAGGAGGAAAGGGGAAGGACTAGAATAGCAGAGGGGATGGGCAAACCACTGCTGAAGTTGGCAGAGCTGATGGGAGGGGAAGAAAGCTCCTGCAGTGCCTGCCAGTCCCATACTTAGCTAATGCTGGTTGTTCCTCACATTCAGAACTGAATTTCACCCCCAAAATTGCAGGAACCACTTTGAGTTTGAGTTTCCCAGTGAAACAATGTGAGAAACAGATGGAAAACCATGGCCCTGTGTTCCAGCAACAAGACACAAGAAACGTTTGCCAAGGCTAAATTGCTCTTACTGTGTTATCTCCTAAGGGGTTTGGGGAAAGTTGAGGAAGAAGAGCCAACGAGCCTCCATGAAGGGAGGAAGCTCTGAGGTTGTTTTACAAGAAAGTCTCATGGTTGGTAGGACCATCCATTAACCACATATTAGGATCCTGACCTCATGGGTGGTGGGCGGGTGCTTGCTCTTTCAATCCATCCTCATTGCTGTACAGAAAGTTGATAGGGAAAACACAAAACCAAAGTCCACTTCTGTGACCTTAATGGCCTGGGTACACAGCAGGGCTCTTGAAAGCAGGCCAGATACTTCAGCGGGCAGAACCTCAGCTGCTATAAGTCAGCAGAGCCCTACTGACTTCAGTTCCCTGATGCTCCTTACGTCTAGGCTGACCATATTTCCTTGAGACAAAAACGGGACATTGGGATAGCAAAAACGGGACGGGGTTATGTAATATTCTGTACTCATGAAAAAGTAAGACGATAAAAAAAGTTTTATTACATAAACATATTGACTTGAGCTAACAATTATTCTTCAGTGACAGAACTCATACAAAAATTTAGGTAGACGTAAAGGGGGACTGTATTTCACCACGATCGTATCATGAATATTTCTCCAATGAAGTAATCTTACACAGCAAATTTCGGTCTTTCAATACCTTATCATAAAACTTCTCACACTCCATGATTCTCTTCAGACACCTCAAATGACCCCCTATTTGCCTCCCCCAACCACATCAGCTTGTGGCTATGGCTCAGTTTCCTGCGTAGCATCTCACAGGCAGAAGCTTGTGCAACAAGAGCTTCCCCCAGGCCAGCCACTCTGCCTTCCTCCTCCAGGCAGGCCCCCAACCGCCTGCACTATCAGTAACCCTCTGACTGACCAAGTCCTCTCCCTACATCTCCTGCAGCAGAAACCCGGCTTCTCACCAACCCCACCGCATCGCCCACGCATGCCACAGCCACCTGCCCAGGCCTTAGCTGTGCCTTGAAGACTGACGCCCCGAATGGGCTCTGAGGCTTGGCCCAACCCCCCCGCATCCATGTGTTCAGGGAGGGGGTTAACCATGGTACCCCTACCCACCTGCCATCTCCCCTACCCACCCCCTTCCCCTCTTCACATCCAGCCCTGGGCTCCCCAGTACCTCCCTTCACAGACAACCCTGTGCCCCCCACTTCCCCTCCCCACCCCCTTCACTTACAGCCCTGGACCCCCCCAGTACCCTCCTTCACACACAACCCTGTGCCCCCATTCCATGCTCCCCCACTCCCCCAGTACCCGCTTCACACACAGCCTCATGCCCACCACCTACCACCCCCTTCACAAGCAGCCATGGCCCCCCCAGTTCCCCAGTGCCCCTCTTCACATGCAGCCCCAGTACATCCCTTCACACACAACCCTGTGCCCCCATTCCATGCTCCCCCAGTACCCTCTTCACACACAGCCTCATGCCCACCACCTACCACCCCCTTCACAAGCAGCCATGACCCCCCCCCCAGTTCCCCTGTGCCCCTCTTCACATGCAGCCCCAGTACCTCCCTTCACACACAGCCCTGTGCCCCCACTTCCACCCACTTTCACACACGGCCCCTACGCACCCCTCTTTCCCCCTGTCCCCCTCCCACACAGCCATGACCCCCCATACTCCCTCCCCCCTCGACCCCATGCCCCCCCCCGCCCAGTCCCCCCCACCTTCACGCACCTTGAGCAGCACGGTGTTGGCGACGATGTTCTCCAGCTCCATGGGGCCCGGGGCGGCGCCGCCTCCTCCCCTCCCAGGCTCGCGCTGCCTCCGGCTCCGCTCAGCGCCTGCCCCCGCTGTTGGCCTCGCCCCCTGGCTCCCTGAGCTCGGCAATCCCCGCGCCCCCCGCACCGCCCCCTCATTGGGCCGCACGTCGCGTTTCCTCCACATGGAGGGGGCGGGGGGAGCGAGGCGCCAGGCAGCCCCTGCCCGGCCAGCAGCTCCACTCCGCCCCACATGGAGGCAGCCCAGCCAATCGCGCCGCGCGGGCTCTGCAGCGGCGGAGGGGAGGGGGGAGCAGGCCGGGGAGGGGGGCCTGAGGCCGTGAGGGGAAGGGACTGAAGGGCTGCGGGAGGGGGTGGGAGGAGGCGGGACCCGGCCGTGGGTCCCTGAAATAAGCTGCGTTCAGTTTTTTTAGCAAAAAGCAAAAACGGGACAAGTGTGATATTTATACTAAAAAGACGGGACGGTCAGAAAATATGTAAAAAACGGGACTGTCCCGTTCAAAACAGGACATATGGTCATCCTACTTACATCAGACGTTCGACCTGACCCCAGAACTGTTCTGATTCAGAGAGGGGCTTTCACAAGGCAGTGTGGGTAACTTTGCACATGCCCATTTTTTCCACAGTAAATTGTCCCCTTAGACTGTGGTGCAGTGTAGGTGTCAGGCACCTACAGGTCCATGCATGTGTAAAGTTGCATAAGCACAAGTAGTGAAAACTCAGGCTCAGAGTGTCTGACCTATGGTATCAAACTGTATCCAACTACTAGGAAGCCCTAGCCTTAGAACAGGTCCCGACATGGTGCTGTTCCTGAGAGCTACACTCCTCCCAGAAGCCTGTGCTGTCACAGCAGATAACATTTGGAGCAAGACACCAAAAAAGTCTTAGTTCAACAGCTGTAGAGCCTCCTGGGAATCCGCAGTGCCACTCCATTGGGTTCAGTGCAGTTACCCCAGCAGTGACTTAGCCCCTAGTCTTTAGCATGGTTAATTGCCTGTACCTTCTCCTTATTCAGCACAGTGGTTATTGTCCCTGTAACAGGTTTATTCCTTTCTCAGGGACTTATTGGAGCTCTCAGTCTGGCCCTTCTGAAATGCTGATCATGCAGTAGGCAGCCCTAGGGATAGGTCCAGAGCAAGGCTATTAACTGTACCAAAAAGGTTGATGAAAACTAGACACTGAGAGGTGAATTATGTGCAGCTTTGTTCTTTCAGTTCCCCCACAGGCAATCCTATTAAAGTCACGCATCTAATTAAGCCTCCCAATTCCCCCATTGGGTGGGTCTGTATTATTATCCACATCTTAGATAGGGGGAAGTGGAGGGACAGAAATTCTCTCATGACAAGGCAGGTCTCCCCAGCCATCCTGGTCCCCACTCTTCTGATTTCCTCTTCAGGGAACACTTCCACCGGAATGGTTACGCTGGGATGTTGGCATGTTTATTGGGTGGTAAGGCAGCTAGTCAATTTCAAAAGCCCTCTAGCTCCTTGTCTGATTTGAATTCCATGCACCGGGGCCAAATTCCTTCAGAAACACTGTCCCTTTAGTGACATATGTATCCTCTGTGTTGCAGGAGGCTCCTTCCTCCAGCACAGTCGCTCAGAACTGCTCTCCAGTGCTGCTTGGAGCAGGGCCAGTCCACAACCATTCCAGACTGTTGGAGTCGTCTTTTTCCCCCTAAACATTTGGACAGTGCTACAATTAATGTCTCAAAATGTGAGTTTGCTTGAAAAGAACCTATCATTTGATTATCATTGTAATGCATGCAGCCCGGGGAACGTCTGTCCCTGTCTCTCTGTGTCTCCTCCTCTCAGCACTGGGACGTGCTGGGAAGGGCTATCATGCGGCTGTGTAGACTGGAACAGAGCCCGACCGCTGGCAAACAACTTGTGGGTGCTGCCAATTGGGAAATGGGAGTAGAGATTTATGCTGGCTGAAGCATTGAATGTTCTGCCCACTTCTACCCTAGCTGCCCATGCTCCTGGCTGCTCCACCAAACCAGAGGATCTCAGACATTTCCCCCTCCCCCATCCTCATTGCCAGCTTATCTATGGACTCCAAGGGCCAGTTTCTGATCTCAGTTACATCTTGAATACTCCACTGACTTCACAGGCAGTGACTCTGGTCTTACACTAGAGAGCAACCTCTGGACATCACTCGTTTTCTGACTGACTTACAGCCAGAGATTCCCCATGAAATTCCACCAACTCCTAACAGGTCAGGACTTTCCTCCTTAGAAATGTAGTTCACTTCTGCATTAAAGGCAATGGGGCTGCATAGATGTCACCAAGGGTGTTGGTTTGATGGTGTTTGGACTTGCACACACTTCTATTAAGAGGAGTTCCTGTCCCTGACAACTCCTGGCACCCTTGCCCCCTTCCCAACAACATATGACAACGCAGCAGCAAGACACGTGTTTAAGATCTCTTACCAAAAGCCTTCCCACTCCCAGGCTACTATGGAATGCAAATGGGCCTTGCAGGGTACCCTGAAAAGCAAGAGATGTGGGTTAGTATGGAAGGGGTGAGGGAGACAGCTCCTAAACTGAGGGGCCCTTGTGGAGAACGCTCTGGCAGCTGCCCCTTTCTCTCACCCCAGCTATCAACAAAACAAAGCCATGTGAAAAGTGACGTTAAGGTTCCCAAGTAAAGCATCCTGATGTTAGGAAATGTCAGAATTAAAGCTACCTGTGCAGCCTTCATTCAGCACTCGTGTGTCTACATTATGACACAGTCTTGAATTACATGATCACACACACTTTGTTGCAAAGGACCCCTGTGTCAAACATTGCACCAGATGGATGGTGCTCACTGAATGGGTAGTTTTTCAACATTTCTTTGTATCCCCATCATTCAATGTGTGGCCCAATGTCATGTTTACTGCACACCATCAAATCCTGCACTGAATCCTGGATTATTAATTTCCATCTTGGCTTTCCAGTGGTACTTAGCATTGTAGGATCTGAGTGCTTTACAGACATGAATGGATTTATCTTCACAGCACCCCTGGAAGATGAGGGGGTGCTATTATCCCCATTTCACAGGTAGGGAATTGAGGCACAGAAATATTAAGGCCAAAATGTATTAAGTGTCTAGTAGTTTTGAGAGTCCAGCCTGAGACCGTAGAGCTTGATTTTTCAGAGTATTTGGTATTTTCGTAGCACATTGCATGTTCAGAACACAGCTCACATTTGCGTTACTTGCAGCTGATTGCTAAGGACTTCTGTCAATCAGACCCCGGGGTCTCAAGACAGGTATGTTACATAGGGTACCACCTACTGGCTAACCCTATAACACATAGGGTAATATATTCTATTATATCCTCCTTTTCCTGGTTCCACTGAGAGCACAAGGGACACAGTCTCCCCTGTCTGACACAACAGCCTGCAGCTGGTGGGAGAAACAACTGCAGGAAAAGTCCTACTCAGCCCCTCCGCCCTGGTGGAGCATGCTCAGTACTGATGGAACAATTGGAGAATTTAGTTACCAGCCCCTAACAAACATGGTGATTTTCACAGATGTCACTCAGACATATGGGGTGGGTTTTCATCAGGACAGAAATACACACTTCTCTGGCCCAAGAGTGACTCGCTTGCCAAGTTTCAAGCAATGTATTTTTCTCTAGCCTCATCCTCATAAACAGGTGAGCCATTTTTGCTGAAACTCCCCCCTCCCATCTCCTCAAAAAGTCAGCCCAAGCCAGACACCTGGCATTGAAAATTTCAACCTCATTTAGCAAAGTTATAAGCAACTGAAAACAGACTCTTATAAAGGAAATGTTAACTATAGGCATTAGTACCAGTTCAAAGACCAAAAAAGGTGTGCGATGGGGATATAACATATAGGCAAAGTGATCAGAGTGGTGATAAACTCCTGGCTTACTAACTACATTGCTTTCTTGTTTTAAATTAATCCCCTCTCTCCCCTAGATCAATTTCCAACGTCGGCTCCAGTGTCCTGAACCCCCCTCCCACTATGGAAATGAGCAGACTGCTCCTATGATACACAAATGAAATAGACACATAGAGGATTTAGTCAGTTGGTTTGCGGTATATCCAAAGGTGCACATGTAATTCACACAACCCGCTACACGTCACCAGAAACACCTGCTTCCTCAAATCAAACAGAAAAATGGTGCTACCTGTGTGACAGGTGGTGTAGCCAAAGGAGCTAGGAGAGTTCGAAGCTTGTCATGCTGCATAAAGAAACCCTTTCATTAGACACGAGATCATTGCTTGCTTCTTTGAACCTTGTCTGCACTACTCAGTCTCCTCAGGTGGGACTGCCACAGAGCAAGTCTTAGTTCATAAATCGTAGCTGACTGAGCCCCATGAGCAGCTCTGGGGGTTGATGCTTTACTCTAGTAGGTGCAAAGTTACTAACAAAACAAAGAGTGAAGGACTGTGAAGTCCTTTCTGGAATTCTGATCTGATGCCTGCAAAGACAGCTCCTCACCGATTCCCAGGGAAGAGCATTCCTTTCAGCTGGACAGTCAGGTGTGAAATACACATTCCTCCTGTTCCACTAAAGCCCTCTTCCAAATCATTCCCTGGTGTACTGATGTCAGCAGAACTCTCGATTTCCAAATGTGGGACATGGGGGGAGGGGGGGAAGACCTGCTGCCAAAGGTCAAATCCTGAGGTCCTTAATCCAGACAACCTTCCACTGAAACCAGAGGGACCAGGACACTAGAAACCTCTGAGTGAGAATCTTAACATGAGAGAGGCTTTTCTTTAGCATAAAATAGTATTCTCTATAGCCTCAGTTCACTAAGCTGCATTTCTGGATGGATCACTTACTATGGTGGAAGGGAGATAATACCAGGTGTTTTTATGGGTGCCAAAATGGAGACACCTCCTTCCTAAGGAATGACAGGTGGGAGATACAGGAGCTAAAGGTTGGATGCTCACATACTGATGGAGAGGGACAATAGTCCTTTAGCCACTTAAGATTAGGCTTGGAAGGATGCCATTTTTATTGGTAAATGTCAGCAAATATTGATTTCATCTTACACACACAAACCCAGGAAAAAATATTTCCAGCCATTAACAACTGAAATTGGCAAAGTAAGAATAATGCTGCTTGGGAACGTAGAGTCTGATTTAAGGACACTGACACTGTATAGCTTGATGTGCGGTGTTGACAATTTGTGTTTTAACAATTATAAAGCTTGAACGTTTTGAAATCGTCTCCCGTTCTTAAATAATCCCTGGCCAACTCCCCATCATTCCCCACACTGCGAAAAATTCAATCGACCAAAATTTTAAAAATGCCTAAAGCCCATCAGTTTGCCCAACAGTGACCATGTAATCCATCAAAATGGGAAAAAATGCTTTCAAATGAACCCCGATATGCTCATGGAAATTGTAAACAAATACAAATCCTGTTCTGCCACACCCACTGAAGAAGAAACTTGGAGGCTCTCTCAGTCCGCCCTCCCCGGCTGGAAATAGGGTAGAAGCGGGTGGGCTGGCAGGGAAGGGTGAAAGCTGGGGAAGCCATGGGCCGAGTGAGGGGCGGGGGAGGGATGTGACGATTGCAAATGGATACACCTGCTCCCTTCGCTTTGCAAACTCGCTGCGTGGCCCGGCACCGGCGTCTTTCAGCCGGCAGAGGGCAGCCCGGACAGCCCCTTCGCCACTAGCAGGCTGGAGCCCAGCAAATCCCTGCCCAATGTGGCTAATTTCCTCTCTCTCTGCTCTTCCTTTTCATCCCCATTCTCCGTCTCGGTCCCACCCGCGGCACTGGGAAGAGGCTTCTGCTGACCAACTTGCCCGAGAGGGGGTGAGCGCTAGGTGGGCCCCCCCTCGGAGAGATTCAGCTACATGATAACCGGGGGGGGGGGCAGCTTCTGATGAGCCAGCTCCGTGCCGGTCCCCTCCCCGCTCTGTGGTCCACACACCCCTCCAGCTATAAGAAGCGCTTGAGCTGGAATCGGTCTGCATTGCATGACAGCACCCTCCGGAGAGGAGACCGTCAGCGGGCGGCTTCCCACGGCTGGGAGGGGAGCGAGAGACGGAGGAACACCCTGCCCTGGTTTATTCTCAGGCTCCCTGCCTCTCTTGTCCCCACCCCTGACTTTATTATCCGCCTGCTCAAAAGCAAGAGCCAAGGCAGGAGCCTGGGGAGAGAACAGCGTGGGACGCAGGAGGCACCTTGGCATGAATTGGATGGAAATCCCACGGAAATATTTTTCCTAGGAAGAAAAGGAGGGGGAGGGGAACCCCACTCCCATAAAAAAAGAAAGAGGCTTGAAGGCGCAGCTTTGAATGAGAAGGACAGAGCAGGATCGGCAGTATGAGCACTAGCAGTAAGTACAGCTCTTCCTTTGCTATGGGAACAGCGGCGTCTTTTGCATGGGATCTGGCTGAGAGGAATAGGAAGGGAAATGTCACACCAGGGTGGACTCTCCCAGTGGGTTGGGTCCCCCCCTTTTTTTGCTTCATGACAAGGAATGATTTTCTTAGCTGTCTTTGTTCTGACTAATGTGCTCACGCCCCATGTCCACCTCCTTTAAAGACTTTTTGGACAGTCGTGCATGGAATACATGCAACATGGTTTGAAAAATCTGTGCAATCGCACACACACACACACGTGTGATAGACTCGCTTGTACCACCACCTATGTATAAATAGATATGGGTCTAATATAGCTGGGCCGAGTTTTCTCAGAATGAAGAGAGATCCAGGAATGGTGTCCCCTCCCTTATCCAGGTTAGTGGGTATCTATTGTATGTGTGGGGGAGACAGACACAAGCTACGTATGAATTGCTAAATAAGCAGAGCACAACTAGCTAATGTGCTGCATGAGGTCAGTACAGGCACATACTGCCAGTCTGGATGGCTCCCTATTTTGTGATTTAGATTTCAGAGTCTTGAGGGATTAATTGGTGCTTGCAAGTCCTCTATTTCTCTTTTATTGTTGTTACTATTATCTAGCTTGTTAGCAGAACTTTGGTGAATACCCTTAAAAATACACCCAAGCCAGCCAGCGCCCAAATCAATCAATGCAAAATACATCTGAGGGTTGGTCTGCTGGTCTCCCCCGGTTAATGTTTAGTTCTAAAGGTTAGGAGCGTGAAGAACTGAACTCCCACTGACAGAGAACAGCAGGCCAGTGACTTCTGTGCTCCATCACACTCCTGGGCCTGCCAGTCCCGGGTTTCTCAATACCAGGGGGCGGAGTAGCTCCAAGGCAAAGTGCGAGGAAAAATTCCTTGGCAAGCTCCAGCTGACAGAACAGGTGATCCCAGATTTGTTGGACTGTGTCATAGACAAGTAAACTTTCCAGGTGCCCTACACGGGAGCCACACCTGGCATATGGGCTGCTTACATATTATTGAGCGGGTATGGGGGGGGGGGAGATGCTCAGAGAGGAGACAATAGGGATCAAATCCTTCCTCAGACACCGGGTGGATGTACCCACCCCCACCCATTTCTTCCTAGTTGATAAACTCCAGGGCTGGTGAATAAATGGCTTGGAGGGATAGGGCTTGTACTATTTTGCTTGCTGGATTTCAGGGATTAGGGTGATCAACTGAGAACACAAAGGGGCTGGATTCAAGCGGGAGAGACTGGGAAGGGATTTTGCCCTCAAAAGAATATTAACAAATGCATAACAATTCCTCCTAGTTATTTGCTTCCAGCTTTTAGCCACCAGCTCGGGTGCTGATAATCACTGTTTGTGGAACCAGCATTTCTTAATATTCAATTGGGCCACAAAGCTCCCACGTGTGCAGAGGGGCCAGTCAAACCCAAATTAGCCCCATCGGCAACTGGTGAGAGAAATGTGCCATACGAGAGGCAGCATGATCAAGTGACTAGAGCAGGGGATCAGGAGCCTCGGCATATTCCTGATTCTGCCACTGACCTTCTCTGTGACCTTGGCCACATCACCTTGCCATGCCTCAGTTTTCCCCATTTGCAGGCTGAAGCTGGGATAATGATGCTCTTTGTAAAGTGCTCTTTGATCATTGGATGAAAGGGGCTTATGTGGTGGTGTTATTATATGGCTGTTAATGTGATATAATTATTATGCTTAATGAAAGTTTGGAAATGTAATTCATTTCTGTCCTCACCAAAGGACTCTGAGCCCCAGAACTGAGCACAAAAGGGGGTTCTACATCCCTCTCTGCTTAGTGCATCCATTGCCATAGTGCTGCTGCATCTTATGGTAGCACCGAGAGGCCCCTACCAGGATCAAGCCCTTGCTGTGCCATGCCAGGTTCTGCACAAACACATAGGAAGAGATGGTCTCTTCCCCAAAGAGCCTGCAGTCGCTCTGAACCTCACAGCTAGTTTAGGGCCTGAAAGACCTGTGTGCACACGAGTCCATTATAAGGGTGTGTATAGGACTGGAAGGGACAGGGATGTATGGGGAAGACCATTCGTGTTCAACTAAATCTATTAGTGTACTAGGTGTGAGGAGAGGACAGAAAAGAAGGGACATTCCCCATGGGAAGTGCTTCCTGTCTAAGCCCTGGGGGTGTCAAATACTGCATGCCTGGGAGGGGAGTAATACAGCAAACAATACCACCCCTTAAACTGCTACATAACCCGGCCATGTGGATACTGACCATTGCCTGAGATTCCATCAAATTCCCCAGTCCTGTGATGGAGAAACAGAAACCTTGCCCTGGCTCTCCCCTCCCTTCTCAACTTAGTCCTTAAGATGCTGTCTCTATGTGACCCACAGTTCTTCTGGCCAAGAGCACTGGCAGGGACTCCATTCAGGGGAGGCTGTCCAATTAGAGGCTCCGGGTGCCACTCATTAGCTGGAGAGATGAGTGATGGGAGGGGAGTCCTTCGGAGAGGTTGAGTGTGCTGCCTCCTGGCACCCTGAAGCTTTTTGCATTCATTTTCCAGCATCCGTATTCTCAGTGGTGTATGTTAGAGTTGGGTTCAGGTGCGTCATGGCACCCTGCTTTGGGCAGCTGCACCAGTGGGGGAAATGGGTGTGCCATCTCTTCCTGTAGACGTACACCCAAAGTGTTTCCAGTGCCTACTGACCTGATGGGAAGAGGCAGGATTTGAAATCAGAGCTGGGTCACTCCCAGAGCAGGGCATGGGAACAGAAGCTAAGTCTTGCCCATGGCAGTGCAACGCACTCCTAGTCTAGGGAGTCAGAACAGGATAAGGAGCCAAATGGGGTCTCTCTGAGGTAGAGATCTTGCAGTGTCCTGCCTCATTGTCCTCCTTCAAACCCGCCCTTATAATTCTCTTTGCCAAGAGGATCTTGGCAAAGAGCAAAGAGAACTTAACAAGGATCATGCATCTGGTGTGCTAAGACCACTGCCTACCATGCCGATCAGTATTGTCTTGCATTTCCTTGTACTCCCCTCTGTCGGTATCTATTGTCTTGTACTTTGATGGGAAGCTGTTTGGGGCGGTTTGCACAGCGCCTTGCACTGGTCCATGATGGGCTCCTGGGTGCTACAGAGAATACAAATAATAATCGATCACTCATGCAGCCCAAACATATGGGGGCCAGAACCTCAGCTGGTGAAAATCAGCATAGCTCCATTGACTTCAGTGAAATGATGGCAATTTACACCCAATCAAGAAGTGGCCCAGGATTTCCTATGAACCCCTCCCCTTCATTTATAAGCCAGGCATTCTAATAACATTAAGATCCTGCCTGAAACCAACAAGAGGCAGGAAATTCAGAGCCGAGGACAGCCACACTCTCCCGAACTCCTCCTGTTGTGCATGGCCGTGGTGGGGGTCTCCGGGGAGTTTAGCACACGATATTCCGAGCTCCGTCCATACATCTGACTTCGGCCACATGGATGCGTGTCTGCACTAACTGCATGGAATTGTACACGGCCTTCTCAAAATGAGGGGATGTGGAGGAGTTTTGCCATGAAATAGAATCTGATTTTTAGAGGCACTGTACACACCTCTCTGCCTCCCCAGTCCCACCTCCCAGGGGAGGCATCCCAGCTTGGAAAAGCTGCCTTGATAGAAAGGACCCAGAGCTCAGTTACAAATGTGTCCTGACTGTGGGGGGCAGAGAGAGACACTGGAGTCCGACATTGCTGTACCGTACGGAAAGGGTCTTCGTTCTTTCCTAAGTGGACTGGGTTCACTGTGAGAGTTCAGAGGGCCGGATCAAAGACCGTGGTGTTAATATTTACATGTGTTCAGCTATTTATACCTCTTACTCTAGCCAGCACCACTAATTGGTTACAAATGGATGCATAGAGTTATAAATAGGAACATCAATGCCTCTGAGCACTTCTATTGAAGCTGGATCACTTGATGCAAAATGTTGCCAAAAAGGGCTCGTTCTGTGCAGCCTCTAAAATCTCTACAGGTTACTGGACATAAATGTGTTCCCAACTTACAGACGGGCTATGCTTGCTCCCAGGACGATGCGGGTGGAGCGAAGTTAGCGGGAGACAACCACCCATTCCTGTGGGCAGGCATGCTGGCAAGCCCTCATCTTTCTGATGACTGAAGGCCCAAGGTCTAATAGTGCCCATTTAGACAGGGATTTAGACACCCATTTCCTATTGAAATTAATGGCAGCTGTGTGTCTAAATCCCATAGGCAGCTTTGAAAATCTCAGACAGCTTTCAGTGCCCCAGGTCTGTGCTGTGGGCTTGGTGTCCAAAGCCAGTAGAGCAGGCAGAACACCCTTGAACCTGAAATTCTTACAGCTTCTCTTTCAGGCCAACTCTTTGGGGCCAAGCAGCGCTGGCCTTGCCATGAGGCGAACTGAGGCGAGGGTGCCCAGATGTCTCGATTTTATAGGGATAGTCTCAATTTTGAGGTCTTTTTCTTATATAGGCTCCTATAACCCCCCACTGCTCCCCTCTCCCCTCCCCCCCATTCCCTGTCCCAATTTTTCACACTTGCTGTCTGGTCACCCTAAGTGAGGTGGACACCTCAGGTGCCAGACTGTGGGAGGCCACTGGGACCCAAAGTGTAGAAAATTGTGTCTGCTGCTGGTGCATATGTATCTCTCTCTGCTCTAGATGCACAGAGATGGTGGAGTGCTGGGCTGGAGGAAGGAGGGCACAAGAGACATAACAGGCAGGCAGGAGAAAAGGTGAGAGGGAATAACAGAAAGCAGCAGGAACTGAGGGGGAGGAGCCTCTTATGTACCTCTCTAGCACCCCCAGGAGCCTGGACTGATTAACACCAGATTCTCAGGAAGCTTCCTGTTTCCTGCTGCTTCCCTGAACCCTTGTGATGAGAACGGACAGTCCGCTGAAGTAACGAGCCCTTAAGATGCTGATATCTTCCCTCACTCAGGCCCTGCTACTAGCCTGCTTATTTCTCCCCTACAATTGAGTGTTGAGAGCCACTATAGCTGGCACAGAACAGCAGTCGCGCGAGAGAGGAAAACACCCCTGTAGGGCAGCATTCAGAAACAGAAAAAAAGCAAAGGAAGCTTTTCTAACTAAGCAGGAAGGAGCTCTCCTGAGATACATAGACACAAATGTTCATGGCGAGCCTTCCAGCCCCAGTGAGGATGAGAGTGATGAGGAGATGCCTGTGTGACGAAGTAGGAATACTGTGTGTGTGTGCCTCAGTTTCCCCTATGCATTTCTTAAGTGTCTATGTGAAGGAATAGGGGCTGACACTGGAAGCAAGAAGGCAACGCCCTCTCCCCTCTCAAGGTATGCATCCCTGATGCTGTAATCTGACCCCAAGTGGGGGAGGGAGGTCAGCTGAACCTGTTGGAGAGAGGTCAGGTGATACCTCCTGTCCGGGAGACAATGGGAAGCAGAGGAGGGGCTGGAGGGGGGGTTGTCAGTCTGGGTCTGGTGGGGAAGAAGCAGAGAGCTTACAGGCAAGCTGTCCTAGCTCTCTGGCCCCCAAGATGGATCCAGCTGAGGGCTCACGCTCGCTGTATGATCTGTGTTAGACCAGGTAAAGGTCATCGAATTAACCTCTGTTTTACTGGCTGGCTGAAAGTCACGTTTGACTGTGGATTTGGGGTGCAGAACCCATGGGCTCCCTCAGGACCCCGCCCAGGCGGGCTTGCTGGGGGAAGCACACGGAGGGGCAGAAGGTGCTGAATGCTCCAAGGTCAGACCCAGGAAGGTTGAAGTGGGTACTCGTGAAGCTCCTAGCCTTGGAAACAGGCTGTGTACGGAGAAGGGGCCCTTCACCCGAAGTCCGGTCTGGCTTCCTAGGGAGTGGTTCCAGACCATCGCCCGGGGACTCCGTGACAGCCTGATCTTCCAGTTAGAGTGCCAGTGACTTGGCAGCTACTGCAACATCCATATCTCCATCTCAAATGGATGTAACCATGCACATTCCTGAAGAAAAGTATAGATCCGAGAAGGATGCAATGGAGGTGCAAGAAACAGCTGCTGCTGAGCTTAGTTCCTTAAGTCTAGATGATCCAGGACTGAGGACCCACTTGAGCAGTAGCCAGAGGGACTTCCTTGTACTGCATGGGCCACAGCAAGTGAAAAACTTCATGTTCCCCAAAGACTATGAAAATAGACGTTTCCATCCAACACATTACTGGTGTGCGATCCCCAATGGTGACAAAGTGGAGACGCCATGGCTTATGTACTCAAAAACCCAGAATGCTGCATACTGGTTTTGTTGTAAACTCTTGCAGTCTAATATTCCAGCCACATTGGGTTCTACTGGCTAGAAATCTGGCATGCCATGAGAAGGCAGCAAATCGCCAGAGAGCATTCCATGGCATAGGTGAAAAGCACTTGAGATGAGCCTAAGGTTAAAGGCCACCATCAGAGTCTCTTTCCTGGCAAAATGTTCTGAAAAGGCTCATTGTCATTGTGAGAATGCTTGCTACCCAAAACTTAGCACTACGTGGCACTTCAGATCAGTTATATGTGCCAAACAATGGAAACTTCCTTAAAATTGTGGAGCTGATGGCTGAGTTTGATGTTGTACTCCAGGAGCATCTAAGAAGAGCTACCACCCAAGAAATGTACACACACCACTACCTTGAAAAAAATGATTCGAAATGAGATCATACAGTTATTGGCAACAAAAGTCAAACAGGAGATTGTGGCAGATCTGAAGTCCGCAAGATATTACTCTGTTATTCTGGACTGCATCCTTGACATCAGCCATACGGAACAAATGACTTTAACGGTGCGTTTTGTAACAACAGAACCTAGTGCTGGTAATGGTGACTGTCAGAGCATTTTCTAGAATTTATTGACATTAATGATACTACAGGAGCTGGTATGACAATTGTTCTTAAAAAGCTGGAAGATCAGGAATTGCGATAGCTGACAGGAGAGGTCAGGGCTACGATAATGGTGCCAACATGAGAGGAAAGAACAGAGGAGTGGAGAGACAGATCCGTGAGTTAAAAAAAGCTCAGGGTTTTTTGCCCCATGTAGCTCTCATTCATTGAACTTGGTGGTCAGTGATGCAGCATCAGCTTTTAGTGAGGATGCTGAAGTTTTTAACGTAATGCAGAGAAAAATGGATAGAGGCTTTTGTATCAACTCATCGATTGCAAATTTTGAAACAACATCCTTTCTGACACTGAAACCACTGAGTGCCACATGATGGGAAAGCTGAGTGAAGACGATAAAGCCTATCAAACACCAAATGGGAAAGACAGATGTTGCCATTATGGAGGATAATGCTATGAGAGGAACTGTTCATGGGAGAACGGTGGCGGAGGGAAATGAAATCACCAGAAACATACACAACTTCAAATATCTGTGTGGCTTAGTGTTGTGGCACGACATACTGTTTGAAATAAATGTTGTAAGCAAGGGACTCCAAGGTGTAGACCTTGATATATCTGGAGCAATGACACTGGGCAAAACAGTCATACCTACTGTCTTACTGGTCAGATGAAGAATTTCAAAATGTTCTGAAGAGTGCACAGCTTCAGTGTGAAGTTCCTCTGCCAACTTCTATCTTCCCACCATTCAAGAATACAAGTGCCACCGAAGAGGAAAACATTTTGGACTACAAGGCATGGGATAATCCCATAAGAGACCCCAAACAACAATTCAAAGTTGAATTCTTTAACCAGGTGCTAGATTGTGCAATACAGTCAGTTGAAGAACGTTTCATGCATCTTCAGGAACACAGCAGTATATTTTGAGATGTTGTATGATAGTCCAAAACTCCTCACTATACCTGAAGAAGACCTGCACCAGCAAAGCAGGGCATTAAAGACCGTGTTGACACATGATGACATGCGCGATATTGATGCGAGTGATTTAGGTGATGAACTGAAAGCCCTTTCAAGATGCATTTCAGCAGGATCAACTCTAAAGGCTTTTCTGGAATATATGTGCACTAATAAGATGACTAACCTCTTTCCAAATGTTTTTGTTGCTCTGCGCATACTTCTAATGCTTCCTTTAACAGTCGCCAGTGGAGAACGCAGCTTCTCTAAGCTGAAGTTAATCAAAACACATCTACGCTCCACAATGACACAGGAGAGGCTGGTCGGCCTTGCAACTATCTCAACCGAACACGAGCTAGCTCAGACTGTGGCCCTTCAGGAAGCAATTCAAATCTTTGCAACCAAGGTGGCATGGAAAGCACCACTTTACTGTGCAAACAAGAAAAGGTACATTTGCTGTTCAGGCCTTTGAAAGTTGTTACTTAAGATTTTTGAACAAGGCATTTAAGTTGTTAGCTCTCCTTTACTGGGGTAGGTAGCAGAGCGGTACCATGAGAGGAGTAGAACAGGAAGAAGGCAGAATTGAGAACTTTCAAAGTTTTGGCCCAACCAAGTGGGCATAGGGGCATCATTTGAGCTTCCCGCCTCAGGTGCCAAAATGTTGTGGGCCGGCCCTGGAGCCAAGCGACCAGATCCGGGCCCCAGGGAGATCACTGAGTGCTCTGTTACTGACTTCAGGGGAACCAAGGTTTGACCCTTGCAGTTGAATGCAGTAGCATCAGCGGGAAACACATCTTCAGTCTTTTCTGGGGTTTCCAACTAAACAGCAATGAAGGTGTCTACAGCTCAGTCCCCAACCATCTCTGTACCCTGCTTACTGAGCCTCAAGTGTATTTCAGCCTGGAGAAGTGGTGACACTGTGGTGTTGAGTGGTGAAAACATTGCAATGTCATGCCATGGCTGCCTAGGTACAAACACTCGTTTGTTCCATTATGGCCATTCTGACTTGAGCAGTTAATTCATGACAAAGCATCGTTGTGGCCTGTCTCTATCTGGAACAAAAACCCAAGTGAAAATCCGCCTAGAGGAGATTAAACCCAAGATAATGTCTGTTAGTGCGTATTGAACCCAGCTTGTCCTGCTCTGAACCCAGATCGCATCAAATACACAATCCTGTGTGGTTTAGGGGTCAGAGCAAAGATCTAGGAGGGTCTTTGCAAGCTGAGCCACTGACTCACAGTATAACCCTCAGCAAATCTTTCAACCTCCTTTTGCTTCCGCCAGCCATGCTGAGAGCAGTTAAGAGTCGGGGCCCTCACGGACACCCAGATTCCGCCTCTGAGCCACGCTAATCCAGAGGAACAAAATTGCTGCCCCTTCTTCCCCAAACCCAGCAGCACTTAGTTCTATCACATGAGGCAGCACCTCAGGAAACCTCACATGCCACGGGGAAAGGGAAGGTCTTTCAAAGTCCATTGGCCTGGTGGATGAATGGGCGGGAGGTCAAGTGATGCACCAGAAGAGAGGAAATTCCAAGAAAGAGGGGTGGCCTGGGGGAAAGCTGCAGAAGAAGGCATTAGGGACTCAGCGAGCAGCTTGAGTGGCTTGCAGGCAGCAAGAGGTGACAGTAGTAATGGCAAAGCAGAGCAGAGACATAGGCATATCTACATAAGGCCTTAGAAGAGTCTTGCTTCTGTCACGGAGTGCCCGGGCGATGGCCTGGAACCACTCCCTAGGAAGCCAGCCAGGACTTCGGGTGAAGGGCCCCTTCTCTGTACACAGCCTGTTTCCAAAGCCAGGAGCTTCACGGGTACCCACTTCCACCTTCCTGGGTCTGACCTCAGAGCATTCAGCACCTTCTGCCCCTCCGTGTGCATCCCCCAGCAAGCCTGCCTGGGCGGGGTCCTGAGGGAGCCCATGGGTCCTGCACCCCAAATCCATAGTCAAACGTGACTCTCAGCCAGGTAGTAAAACAGAGGTTTATTCGATGACTTCTATCTGGTCTCACCCAGACCATACAGCGAGCGTGAGCCCTCGGCTGGATCCATTTTGGGGGGCCAGAGAGCGAGATAGCTGCTCTGCTTTCCCTGCCTGCCTCCAGCCAGCTGCAAAGTTCCCAAACCCCCTCTCCAGCCCCTCCTTTTCTTCCCTTTGTCTCCCGGGCAGGAGGTATCACCTGACCTCTCTCCAACAGGTTAGGCTGACCTCCCTCCCCCACTTGGGGTCAGATTACAGCATCAGGGATGCATACCTTGAGAGGGGAGAGGGCATTGCCTCCTTGCTTCCAGTGTCAGCCCCTATTCCTTCACATAGACACTTAAGAAATGCAAAGGGGAAACTGAGGCACGCACACACAATATTCCTACTTCGTCACAGCTTGATACATCTGGTGTCTAGTATCCAGACACACACAGAGAACACTCCAGCAGTGAGTTCCATGGTGAAGGGGGATTGAAACTATGATACGTCTACACTGGAGCAGGCAGGAGTGATTCCCAGCTCTCACGGGTGTACCCGTACTAGCTCCGCTTCAGCTAGCACCTATAAATAGCAAGGTAGGTGGGGCTACACAAGGTGGCAGCTTGCGCTGCCCGAGTGTGTATCAGGGGAGGGTGGAGGGGAGGAGGCTGGGCAGAGGCCTGTGCTACCTGGCCACACTGCTATCTTTGGGTGCTAGTTTGAACAGAGCTCGCACAGGTACATACCTGTGAGCTGGGAACGGCACCTCCCAGTTCAAATGTAGACGTGGTCTGTAGTGTCACAGGATTCTCCACCCACCTCTGTCTCCCCTTTAGTTAATATGCAACCTAGACTCCTTTCTCACAATCTCCCTGGCAACAAGTCGCCCTCTATATCCTGCTAGTGCATATTCCAAAAGAAGTGTCTTTATTTGCACATGGTGCTAGCCCAGAGAATTTTGATCCCTGAGTCCGCTACTGTCTACCCTGATGGTCATGTGCAAATTTTCATCGCATAAGGTTTCACGGTTCTTCTCAAGCTTCCTTCCAAGCCATCTTGCATGGCAGGATGCATCTCGGAGGGCGGGGAAAATACAAGCCACCTTAACCAGCCTCAAAGGAAGGCCCACGAAAAGCAGGTGGTAAAGTCAATTGTGGCAACTGAATTATTCTGAGTGCCCATCAGGCTCTCTCAAAATACATAGCGAGTTTGCTAATGATAGAGCTGAGATCAGTTTATCCAGATAATTATATTGGTGATGCCAGCAGGCTGGGCTAATGATAGACTGTCCTCTTATCAATGAGTAGGCAGCATGGTGCCTGCCATTTCTCCCCACGAGGGAGTGGAAACAAGCCCACCAAGTTCCTGCTAGAGCCTGCAGTCCTATCCGGACGGGCCCCTAATGAAGTGCTTGGAACATCTAATTAGATATTTTTAGACCAACTAAATCAGCACCTCCTTATTAAGAGCCGTGCAGCACCTCACGGGAGAGGGGGAGAGTGCTGCCAGCAGGACGGCGAACGAGGCAAGATTGGGGAGGTGGGAGTTGCTACATGAACAGGTCCAGAGAGTGCAGTTGCCAGCCCCGGGTCCTGCTGGAATTCTGCCTGCTGCTAATCCAGTCCCCACCCAGTCAGCCTGCGAGTTGCTCCCAGGCAAGTTGAAGGCATGGCCACGGCAGAGGATGCTGCAGCAAGGGAGGTGATCTTTGCTTCTTACAAGGATGATAACCCGGTGAACAAAAGCCAGCCTGTCTGCTTCCACCTGCTCTGCCTTTTGTATTCGTTGTTGCGCCATAAATCTCCGGAAGTTCTGGAAAACGTGCAAGTGCTGTGATCCACAGTCCCGCTGCCTGCACATTGCTCTCTGGAGAAGGGCTGTCTGAAGAATAACAGTACAGAACTAATCAGATTTCTCTGGGAGCCTGGGCACTGGGGACCATTACACTTGCTGGTGTTTCGGGTGTTTGACAGGGCGTAGTTCATGCAGGCATTTCCCTGTCTGGTCTGGCTCCCTTAAAAGCTTCATCAATATCAACCATCCTGCCATTTGTCATGGGCTGGAAAGTGACAAGAAGAGGCAGGGGCATGTGATTGGAAATGAACAAGCGCTAACTGTAGCTGTTGCTTTGTCTGGTGTGGCCTTTCTCTCTCTTCACCCACCCTGGCTCCCCTCCAAGCCCTAAGCCGCCCTCATTTCTCTGTTATCCCTATTTTACCCTTCTCCCACTTTGCCCGGTCCATTCTTTTGGTCGAAGAGAACTGGACAGGGTGTCCTATGGGCCAGTATGGAAAAGTCCCACCGTAGAACGGAATATGGGTCCTTATAGAAGAGTCCTACAGAAATGAATCCAGACCCTTCTGGAGCCGGCCCACCAGAGATAATAGGGATTAAATGAATAGGATTCTGCAGTAATGCCTCTAAGAAGCTATTGAAGGCAATAGAGAATTAGATGCTGTGAAGGTTTTTGAATCCCCCCAATAGAGCTGTGGTTTCCTGCTAATATCAGCCCAGGACAAGAAACGGGGCTCCATGAAGTGCTACCAAGGGACAATGGGTTGCCAGGCCAGTCTTCTTATTACTAGGCTACCGCCTGTTGTCCTTACTTAGGCAAGTGGGAGACTTGCCTGAGAAAGAGCTTTAATTTGGTCCATTATCACTGGAGGAAACCAATTATCTAACTTACACACACCCTGCCATGAAGAGCTTACACCAAACAAGATCCAGAACAAGCTTTGCCAAAGAGTATGGTGCACCATTGTAAACATGCTGGCAGAATCCCTGACTAGGAAAGGCACATGAGCAGTGCCCTGTGCATCACTCCTGCCATGTGCGTTTGCAGTTCTTCTAATTCCTTTTTCACTTGGGCTGCAGGATGTAGGGCTAGGAACCCTTTTGGCCATTTTGATCTAGGGCTCAGGAGAGACTTCAGGGCTGGGAGGATGTTTAAAGAGGTTTAGGAACCAATTGGGGTTGGTGGCTTCTTCTCTTTGTTCAGAGGCACTTGTTGGCATGTGTCAGTTTTCACTGCTGGAATCTCCTGGACGCAGCTGTTCGCAGTGCAGTATGGATTCGGAGAAGAGGGGAGGGGGCAGGCTGGGAGGAGGAGTGGGATTGAGTTTCAGGCCCTGGTCAAGGACTTTCCCATAGTGAAACTTTTAACCAGGAGGGCAAGAGGAGGATGGGAAGGGGAGCATGACACTTGTCCCCACCCTGTCACCTGTCAGTGAGGAAGCTCTTATCCAACTCTGATTGCGAGAGGAGCATTGCATTGTGGGCTTTGTCATACATCTAAAGAACAGGGTGGGGAGGGCGAGTTTGCTAGGGAAGAGATTTCATTTCCCGTTTTCCTTCTCCTAGTATCAAAGCAGCCCCTCGAGTGGGAAAGAGTGCAGGCTTCCTTAGTGTATCCCATGGACTCTCTCCCCTTCTTCGGTCTCTGCCAATATAACACCCATAGAATTCCAGACTGCTCCCTTTTCTCTCCTCCTAGTATCTCCATGCTTTGGGAGTGTGGTGTTGTACTTTCATATTTCATTACTAGCTTTCAGCTTTGGCATCCTTAGGGAATGAAGAAGGTAGGGCAAGGTAAAATGAGTTCTTTGTAGTCTCTCATGCGCTATAAATATTCAGGTCACCAAAGTGCCCTCTGAAAGTGGTGTGATCTGGTTGGGGCTCTTCTAGAACTGTGAGCTGGGTTCCACACACACCCAACTTTTGATAGTGATAGGTGGGGAAAATCCTGACAGTGACACTGTCATCACATTAGCACGCTGCAGGGCACCTATCAGGTTAAGCATGGTGTAATCCCAATCAGCAACAGCTGAGGCAGCCTTCCTGTGGCTAGGTCAGCTTGCAAACACATAGCTGGCAAAGGGAGACAGATGGATTGCAACAGGGAGCCTTCTGCCACTGTAACAAAGATTTATCAACGTTCCACCAGCTTTAACCAATCAATGGCCTAGTAGGCTATTCTAGGGAGAGACCCGTGCAATCCAGGCAGAGAGGTTGTTTTGTTGTGCACGTCAGTTGTCCTGCCAGACCCTTTTCTTGGTCAGTCACTGAGTAGCTTTATTATTGGGAAGATGTCCAGTTCACTTGGGAGTAACAGATTGAGGAGAGAGTGAGAAACAGAGTGGTGATTTCTCTGAAGCTGGTGAGATGCCTTCATGATCCATCTCCTCCTATCTCCAATTTGTTTTGGTCGGCTTTAGCAACAGACTGTTCAAAATACACATTCCTCTCAATTATCAGGAGGTGGTTGTGTTAGTCTGTAACCACAAAAACAACAAGGAGTCTGGAGTTCTTCAGAGTTATGTATCTGAAGAAGTGGGGGTTTTACCCACGAAAGCTCATGCCAAAATAAATGTTAGTCTTTAAGGTGCCACCGGACTCCTTGTTAGTCCCCTCAATGACATTCAGAATCCATGCTTCATCCCAAGAAATCTCTTACTTTCTTCTCTGTCTTTGTGCCATCTTCACTCAGTCTTAGTATGTCACCCAGCATCCTTGAACTCGGACCTTCCTAAAGTTCTGCTCCTCTCACAGATGGTGTTCCTAGACTAGTGGTCCAGTTTAAAAAAATAAATCCATGACATTTCCATTCTATTGGCAGGAGCTTCTGGAGGTCTCTGCTCTGTTCATATGTTTGTTCAATCTAGTATGACAACCTCCTTGTCCACCCCTTGAGTTGTGACCCTGTGGCAATAGACCATTGTATAGGTTATAGATATGTAGGCATAACAAATGCAACCTCTCTTCTCACTGCAGCCTGATAAAATGTGTCTGCAGCATGGGCATGCTTGTGTGTTCTGCCCCAAAGACCTGCAAGTGGCTGACCTAAAGATTTACTGAGACCACACAGACAGAGCTGTTCCCTTCACTTAGGTGCAGGATGCATCCTGTGGAAACTGGACCCAAAGCTAAGTGCGGTCAGCTTCCTTTGTTCATTCCTCCCTTCCGTGACTCAGCAGGACAAGAAATATGGACTCTTTCCAGTGGTCTCAGCAAATAGCCCTTGTTTATGGGGACACCGCTCCCAAACATCACACCATGGCCTATTGCATGTGACTTGCGTACATTGCCAAGATCCCCCTGTGTCCTGGGGAGGAATGGTGAGCAGGAGACTGCAGCGTGGGACTGGTCAGCTCTTCAGGCTGGCCCGGGGGAGTGTGAAAACATCTGGCCACAGATAAGCAGCTGCTCTGAATCCCTGTAAGGACCAGGTACGATGTATGTTAGCATCTTTGCTGGAGCGGGCTAGGGGAATGGCTTGCATGTCCAGCAGAGTGCTTCTCTGGGAATGCTGAGTCCTACCTCTCCCTTTATGGACTCGCTGTAATAGACCGGTCACCTGTCTATACGATTCGGTCTATAGGGAGGTCTGTTTGTGCTGGGCTATATATTCCAAATCCCGGAGGATGTTACCAGTCAAAGGCTTTTATGGCATTTTTCAAATAGTCCACAGTGGCGAGAGAGAGAGAGATGGACGGGGAGGTGGATCCCTAATAAGGAAAGAAGAGGAAACTGGGCTGGGGCTGGGGGTGGGGGGGAAGAGGGTAATGGAAAGACTTCAGGGAAAGGCATGTGAGCGATCACACTCGGGGAATGCTGTCACATAGTGCTGCTGAGCCCTGTGCCCCTGGGTGACTGGGAACCCTCTCAAAAGGCCGGCTCTGATAGGTGCTAGCTGACATTGCTCAGGAGAGGCGTCAGGTCACCACCAGCCCAGATGGCTTCTGTTAAAAGTGCTCTTGCTGCTCCTGTGAGACAAGCTGTCATCTTAAAAAGATCTGACTGAACCGTGCTTGGTCTCGCTTCCCCCGGTGCCCTCTGTGACTGTCGCTCCCTGAGCTGCAGGGGGAATCATTAGGCTACCGTGAGATAAGCGGTTTTCATTTCTCACCCACAAATCCCAGGACGGAGACCCCTCTCTGGCTCCACAGACTTACCAGGCAGCTGATGAGGCAAGTTCTCAGCGCACAGGTGCAGGGGGAAGCAACCCCTCTGCAGACGTGGCCGTTCCCACATGGAACTTGGCTGCTTTTACAGGAGGAATAAGGGCTAAAAAAAACATCCACTAAGTGACCCCTCTAGACTCTGGGTCTTGTGCAGTAATTCTTTGCACTTTAGGGCTGTTTGTACTGGCAGAGCTGTAGGACTCCGCTGTTCTGGGAGCTTTGTCAGCTGCTCCATGTGCTCCTCCACCTAACAGCCCCGCGAGGATGTTCAGAGGAACGCGGCAGAGCAGCCAAGTCCTGCAGCCCATCAGAGGCGGGTTCCCCCATCCATGTGCCTGGCAATTTCCATTTTCTCTTGCGTAGTTTTAAATAGAATTTTCCTTCCTGGTACCCAAGAGACGTTCCAGAGCCAGCTTTGCCCCCTTGTCCTGATGATCTGTGGTGTTGGCAATCTCACCCTCAGGGGTGGAAGATTCCAGAGTGCATCTGTCTCCAAACAGCTGCTACGACTGAGATTTTTGGGAAGTGGGCATTCAAATCCCTTAGGTGACTTGGAGAATCCCCAGATCCTTTAGGCAGCTAGGAAAGCCCTAGCCTGTGGTGTGTGTTCTGCGTTTTCATTTGGTTTGGTTTATTTCCCCTTCTCTTTGAAATTAACAAACATCTAAAACCTGGGCCCAAACCGAACCTCCCCAGTCATAACCCCTCCAGACTGTGTAAGCTGGATTCCAGATCTGAACACGGCGGCACCCGTAATACAGTATCACACAAGGTGTGGCAGCGACCCAATCTATTTCAAGCCCCAGGCACCCCTCGCTATATTTGAAATATGATGAAGTCACCATTGAAACACTTGTCAAGTATTTCTTTTAATCTGTGTGATATTTTACACTTCCATGCGGTGCGGCAGGGACATGTGGGAATTACCATGTGAGTTTATGGGAAGGAGGGGCAGGGATCTTGGGTGATTTCTGCCAAGAGCTCTGTGTCAGCCCGCATTGCAGCAGGTGCCAGAGCTAATGACTGTTAACACACATCGATAGCACCACCCAGTCAGGTGATCTTGAGGCCGGCTACTCAACTGGCTACTGTATATTTTACAAACCGTTGGAAGAAATACATAGACAACAGCAGGCCTGCAAAATTACCATGGGAACTTACCAGCTCTGGCACAAAATCCATTTGCCAGCCTTGTGCCATGGTTGATAATGAAAAATGGGAAGATATTTAATTTGCCCATTTAAAAAATTGGTGAGAAGAATTTGGCAAGGCTGCTCTTTAGCATGATCTCTTGCACGTTGTAGTGGTAGGGGTCTGTGTTGGTGTTTTCCAACCTCCTCCTTCCCCAGTCCCTGGTTGTGTCCCCAACAATTCAAACTTTGCCATGCTGCCTGCCAGAAGCCAGGTTGCCTGAGTCTGGTTTTGTACAGGTTGTTGGGAAGCACTTTCAGCCTCTTCCCAAGGGTGAGGACAGCAGTGAGGTCATTGCTAACAGGATTCCTCTGTCAAACTTGCCAGCCCGTCAAGTGCGGGTCAATGTTCCCGCGCTGTCTTTGGCTCACTTTGTATTTCTTTCCACATCAGTTATCTAAATAATTGGGAGACATTGAAGCTGAACTAGAAAAGAGCTAATGTTACCCAGACGACTGCAGTACAACACAGGTGTCAGGAATAAAACCTGTATTAGCCTCTCTTCTAAAAGGATGTGTTCATTTGCATGCCATTTCCCAGAATGCTCGGATAGCTGGCAGTTTGGGCTGGGGTCTGAGAACAAACCAGAGGGTGGAGTACAACTGAGGTATTTTCTATTGAGCTCTTTGCCAAAGAGTCTGCTTCCTTTCCATGACCCTCTACACCCTTGTGAAGGGAGTAGAGTCCATTACTACCTCCCTCTAACCCAGGGACCATCAACCACTGGCACGTGGCTTGCCAGGGAAAGCCGGTGGAGGGCCAGGCTGGTTTGTTTACCTGCAGCATCTGCAGGTTCGGCCCATTGCAGGGCCAATGGTTCGCTGTCCCGGGCCAATAGTAGCTGCGGGAAGCTGTGTGGGCCGAGGGATGTGCTGGCTGCCCTTCCTGCAGCCCCCATTGGCCTGGGAGAAGAATTTAGAGGGAGAAGTTGGGTTACCAGCTCCAGCCTTTGCTCAAGGCCTTGATCGTTACTAAAGCTAGGGCCAAGAGAAACATTGAGGGTAAGTTGTCCTGGGCATATTTCAGGCCTGGAGCACAGCCCTTCCTCATTTTCTTCCCTCCTTTCCTTCTTTCACCCATTTCTCCTGATCTCTTCTGCTCTCTTACTCAGGAAAACGTCTCTCTTGGGTCTATAGCTCCTGTTCTCCATGGATAGGAATCCGTGCCACTGACCAGAGAGATGGCATCGCTTTGCTAAGGCAACAGGGTGAAGGGAGAGCCCTGCCCAGCTGCCCATACTCCCCACAATATGCTGAGCCAGAGTTTCTCTGCCTGACCCTGTACGATGATGCTGTCTTTGCAAGGATAAAGTAAATGCAATCTCCAGCCAGTGGTTTCCCCTGTATATGTCAGTAAATGGACCGTACATTTAAAAAGCTAACCCAAGAAATGGTTAACCAACCTTGGTCAATGTCCAGTTTCCCCAGAATTCTGCACTGCTCTCACCCTGCACCATAGTTGATTAGGTGGCACTAAAGAGAACAAAATCCTTTTATATCCTGCACATCCAATTTAAACCAAAACGAGCAACAAACCAGGGGTTGATCTTTTCCCCGTTCTGTTCCTTGAAAAGGGACTTCTTCTTTGGAAGAGGCCAACTTGGCCTGGCCTGCTGACCACACACTAATTGTTGCTAATGAGGGGATGGCAGACTCCGCTCCCAGAATCCTCGGCGGCTGGAATGTCACTTCAACAGGAGAAGAATGCTCCTGGCTGGATTGTGTTGGGTGGGTGGGGGAGGGAGCGCTGACCTCAGAGCGGACTAGTTTAGCCACATGAATGGATTTGTTATCGGAGACGGCCTCTATTCTCGTACCTACTGTACTCTGAGCCTGGGCTTAATTCCGACTCCAGCACAGGGAGCGGGAGTGTTAAGAGGATCTCCAGTGCTTACTGTACACAGATGGATTTATTATGCATATATTCCAAAGGGATGGGGGGGCTCACTCTGCACGGGGAGGATAAAACCCCTGTAGCTCACGTAACTCTGTCGCTGGCCCACGCAGGCAGGAGCACGAGGCTGCTGCTGCGTGACAGCAGAACTTGGCCCCGGTCCTTGGCATTGTACCCAAGGTCCCAACCTGTTAATATTTCCCCCCAGATGCTGGTGAAAGGTATGGAGGGCATTTAACAGGAGCCAGAAGGGGCTGTCTGCTTGCTGCTTCCCACACTGACAACCCCTCTCCTTTGAAGCTGGGCTTCTGCCGAAGAGAGAGCAAGTGTGGGAAGGAAGGGGAGAGGGAATTACGTCTTTGCGTCAACTCGGTGGGAGTTCGCTGTTCCAGGCAGGCTCTGCCGTGTGCTTTTCCCAGCTCATGTCGCAATGCCCGACATGATCCAAACGCTTTTTCTTCTCCTTTTGTTTCTGCCCCAGTTGAAAGGACTCTAACTGGTCGCTTTTAAATTGTGGTGAATAAAGAGGGCAATTCCCTCGTGCTTGGTGAGTGCCCCCCCCCCATCCTGCTGCCCTCACCATCCCTACCTGCCAATGCACCCCCATCCCACTGCATGCCCAACACAGCTCTGCCAGTGCATGTCCATCCAGCTCTGCCAGTGCACCCATCCCGCTGCATGCCCTACGCTACTCTTCCAGTGCACGTCCATCCTGCTCTGCTAGTGCCCCCCATCCCGCTGCATGCTCTACCCTGCTCTGCCAGTGCACCCATCCCGTTGCATGCCCTATCCAGCTCTGCCAGTGACCCCCATCCCGCTGCATGCCCTAGCCAGCCTTGCCAGTGCACGTCCATCATACTCTGCCAGTGCCATCCATCCAGCTGCCCTCGCCACCCCACTCTGTCAGTGTACACTCAGCCAGCTGCCCTCCTAGTCATTCGAAGTCTGGGATCCCCACTCTGCGTTGTCAATGCACCTGGATTCTGAGGCGCTGTACTGTGGTCCCCACCCTGCTCCATCAACACTCCTCTGCCATGCAGCACTCCTAGCCCTTCTGGCCCTGGGGTCCCCGCCCATCTCTGTCAATGCATCTCCATTCTGACACGCAGCACACCCAGCCTAGCTAGTCCTGGCCTCCCCACCCAGCTCGCTCGGCGCGTCTCAGCCCTGCCTGCCAGTCACGCTGAACAGTGCGGTGCGGATAGGTCCAGACTAGGCTAAGGGCACCAAACTCATTCTGCTTGTGAGGAAATGACTAGACTAAATAGAGCACTTCTTATCAGTAGCTCCGCCGTAGCTCCGCCAAGAAGGGAAGGTCTCCCCATGGGCCTGTGGGGCAGAGTAGGAAGAAGGTTTCGTGTATTTGCACAACGGGTTGGGTCTCAGGAGACCTGGTTTTGAGCCCTGGCTCAGTCACTTGACTGATAGTTGTGGGGCCCTCAGATACTACAGTGCTGAGGGTCATATAAGTAACCAGATGGACGGATTGGCCCAAAATCACACCGTGAAACACCGGCAGAGCTGGGAATGGAGCCCAAGACTCCTGACTCCCGATGCCCTGCGCTAGCTACTTAGATGACACAGCCTGAGCTGTGCAGGATTTGAACCCGGGCCTCCAGTGGGAGAGGTTAAATGCGCTAACTCCTGGTGGCAGCCCGGCTCACTTGTGAGTTACGGGAGTGCCCCGTTCCCTCGCAGATGGTCTCCTTGTGCTCTGTCACCTACCTCTCCTGACCATTCCCAGGCTGGTAATCTGGAAGGCACACTAATGACTCTTGCTATTGACTCTCTCTCTCCCCCTCCCGGTTTTGTTCATTACAATGGCTGAGAGATTTCACTCGGCAGCTCTTTCCCACCCAGTTCTTCAGCGCTGATGCTCCACTACCCGGGGGGCTCTCCTGGGCTTTCTCCCGGCAGCCAGCCCCCAACCATGCTCTGCCTTCTGAAGTGTGATCCCTCAGCCGCAGACACGCAGCAGGGCTGGGGGCTTCGCTAGCTAGGCAGTTGCTGTCTCCCTCAGGGCAAGAATCTGTTTTCCTGTTTAGCATTCAGCTACTGCAAGGACAACCCAGCACGAGGGGAGCTTCCCCTGTGGGACGTACTTCCTTAGAATAAATGGCCAAGCGGGCTGTTACTTCCCATTCCAGTGAAGAGTGGTTGTAGCTACTGTTTCCAGCCCTATCCCTAACCTCCCTCTTTAATTCTATTTGCCTTTCACTCCATTTATAATCTTCGGGGCGGGCAGCATTCTGCTGTTTTTGCTTCACAGGGGCTTGTGCCGACATTTTGCTGAGTGCATCCCTGCATCACACCTCAGATTTATGGTTTGAATCCCCCCCCCCCCCGAAGCCACACAGTGAAACGTAGCCAGATCCCAAGTCCATTCCCATCACGCCCCTGCACGGTGCCGCGTGGTTTGCAAACAAGATTCCAGATGGGCCCAACGTTGGTCTCCACTGAACCTTCCAGCAAACCTGGCTTGTACATGGCCCATACCTGAAACCCCTCAAGCTTTGTATGGCGTGGGGATTTCACTAGGAGCTTGCCAGCATGTAGGGCAGCCAGGGCCATTCGCTGCAATGGGGCATGCGGACAGCCCTGCGCTGCTTTGGGAACCCACGGGTGAATCAACCAGGCCCGGCTCAAAGAGCAATGGGCATCAAATGCAAAGCTGCTGCATCCAGATGTTGCCCAAGTTCAGGGGTATTTGGATCTGAGATATCGGTTTATCCTGTTATTGGGGCAAGGGGATGCTGGACCAATTTCGATCTGTACCTGTTTAAGATTAAGGTTTGGTTCAACCCTCTCTCTAGTAATAGCAGAGAAAGAGAGACAGCTGAAAACTAGTCCATGACACATCGCTAAGAACACCCCACCAACCTCTACTTTGTGTCTCTTCTTTGTTGGTCTGTCTGTAAAGAGATCTCAAGGGCCTTAGGTACACGGACACATTCTCTCCTTACACCCAGAACTCCCAGATATCCAGGAGCATCCTCGTGTTAATGCAAAGGGAGCTTCTGAAGGGAACTCCAAGACCTGGCCTGAGATATTGCTGTCGTCTTCAACAGCACTGTTTGTTTGTTAATGATTTATATTGCGGTCCCGTCTAGGATGCCGTCATGGGCCAGGACACGTCTCCCCCACCCCCCCACCCCACCCCGTGCTAGGCACTGTACAAACCGAACAAGACTGTCTGTGATGGAAAGATTTTTCTAGATGAAGCAATGTAAAGAGTAAATTGAAACGAATTGAAACTATGGCATCCCCATGAGATGCTCATAGCCAGGTCACCACCCTGAAGGTCATACCAAGGTAAGGATCAGGGAAGGAGCTGGGATTGGCCGGAAGGCTTTGGAGATTAGAGAGAGGCATGTGTTATGTGTGGTCCCATCTCAGCCTGGCTTCGTGTGCCCGCCCCTGACTTACTCCAGGTCTCTGGGTGAGGAGCTGTTTCCCTTTATTATCCTGTCAGCTTTGTTCGCCCCAGCTGTATGGAGGGGTTGCCATGGCGATTCTGCTGCAGCTGGCAGTGTTTGTTTCAGGATGCTATCCCTGGGATGTTCCACTCCAGGGGCATGTGCTTTCTGTGCAGGTTGGAAGAAACCGGAGGGAAGGGGGTTGGGACAGGGAAAAGAGGCTGGATCTCACCAACCCAGTGCGGCAAACGGGTTTATCTCTAGGAAGGCAGCTGCTCAGACCACAGACAGGATGGAGACAGCCCTGGAGGGCGTCAAGTGAAGCCAGATTTCTAAAGTTCCTGCATTGTTGTCCTCTTACTCCAGAGCAGCTTGCATCGGTAATGCCTCTCGATGCCCTGTCTGGCTCCGCTCCTCACCTCAGCCCGTAAAGGAAAGGGGGGGGGGTGGAGTGCCTGGGTCCGATGGCAGCCCCGCCACAGCCCAGCCCAGATGGATTTTGTAGCAACACCTTGATGCCATAGGACTGGGGAAGGAGCCGGCACCCATGCCACAAGTTTAATTTCATAGCAAAACTTTGCTAGTCTCTGCCCATTGTGGCTGTTAATCTGCATAAATATGTTTTTAATGAGCAAATGGGTATTTGAGTGACATAAAGTAACTAGAGCAGTGAGGGCTGTCTCTGTAGATTTAGCAGGCCACAGCCACATGCTGGTAGACACTAATTTAAAGCCATATAACCTCTTGCTGAAACCCCTTCTCCTGCCTTTCCTCTCCCTCAACACAAAGTCCCTCGACTCATCAAGGAATCTCCATCAGAACATCCCTTTCCTATCTAACCAGACCCAGGCAGACAGGTCATTGTTTGCCACTGATGATGTCACAATCCATCACCACACAAGGGATTGTGATGTCATAAATTCTGCATTAGGCCTGAAGCAAAACCTAGGATCTAAAGCAGCCTTGAATTTTTGGGGGAGTTCGTATCTGGAGCCAACCTTTACCATCAGATCCAGTCTCGGACTGTGACATCAGTGAATTAATCCAGGCAGGACACGAACAAGAAAAGCTTAGGTGATCAGTAGTCCCAGAATGGCATGTATAGGGGGCTATATTCTGTAGACAGATGCACACACAAACAGACACACATACACACACACTGCTAGTGTGAATTGGTGGTGTCAATGGAGCTAAATTATACCAGCGGAGGCTCTGGCCCTGTTGTGCACTGGGGGTAGATATTTGATGGCAGAGTTTGGCTCGTGATTGTTTAGTGATGTTTTAAGGCCAATAATATATTTTTAAATAGTTGTCAGAGGTGCTGCGTCCCTTTAATGAGATAATGAGGATGACATGTTAATAGCTGATTACTGGGGGAAAAAATGTATTTGCAGAGGATTAACTTTGGAAGTGACATTAATCTCCTGCATAGTTGCTAAACCCCCATAAATAATTTGTTTTTGATAATCAATTGCTATTGCAAAACCATGCTAATAAATCCCAATTAAATACACATTTATTTCACAAAAAGTGCTGCCAAATTCTCTTGTACTTTCCTGTGCTGCTGTTTGCTTTAGGCAGATGTCTGTGCATGTGCTAACTCAAGTCTGTTTACCAGACAACCCTAAACCAAGCTGCAATTTGCCAAGACGGAGTAGCTATCATAGAAATAGTCCCCTTGTAGAGCGCAATAACACTGCATGTTTCTGTTCCCCCTCGGCCGACTGCAACCTGACTGCCCATAGCTCCTTTCCCCTGTCATCTGGAGATCCTTATCCCCATTTTGCAGATCGTGAAACAGGAGCAAAAATGCCAAGGCTGGGATTTTCACAGCACGTTGGTGAGCTGCGTGCCCAAACCCCAATCAAATCCAATGGGAGTTATGCACCAAACTCTCTGGTGTGGCTTTGCCCAAGATCACACAGTCGTGCCAGAGGAAGAGCTGGGAATGCAATTCCTGATGCCCAGTGCTGTGCTCTGACCACAGGACAATGATCCTTCCTTATGCAATGGAAGTGCCCACAAGGCCTTGACGCAAACTGTTTTTAGTCCGAACAGCATATTCGGCTTCAGATAGTCGCATGCGGTTGCTGTACCAACCTGACGTGGCTGTTAAGCCCCAAAGGTCAGGGTGGGATGCAGGTGTGGGGTGCCCTACGCAGAGAATGCTGCGTGGCCCTGTGTTAGCAGGACAAGTTTGACCAGATTCCATTCGAGCCGGAGGATGATTCCAAGGGTGAGGTGGGGCTTGATTGATTGCAAGGAGTATATTTTTAAAAACAAAAAAATGCCATGGAATGTGATGGCAAATGTCCTGCAGGGAGAGGAGGAGAGTTTGGTGCCCTCTGAGCGTCAAAGTGCCCGTCAGGGCATGGGGCCTGCTGCTCGTAAATGAGGGAGTGACAGCACTTCCCAGGCCTAGTTGGCATAGATTCATTCCCCCTTGCGACGAGTATGCTGGAGCCATGCTCAGGCCCACGCAAACAGACAATGGCTCTGGATAGAGCTGCTCGTGAACCCCCTTCCCCGCTGAGGTTGGTGGCAAAACACCCATTGACTTCAATGGGGCTAGTGTTTCCCTCCCTGCTTCCGTATGGCCCATGCCACAGAGCATGTGGTCATCTGAGCTCCGGTTCCCTAGGCCAGGCCCCCCAGAGATCTGTTGGTGTGCCTGCACCCTTCTCATTGCTGCCCGGTGGCTGTTTAGAATGGGGAGCACAGGTCCCTGCTGCCCTCCTCTGTCTGTAGAAGTAATCGAGGTGGCAGCTAGAACTGTATGACAAGCCTCAGAACTGGGCCCGTGTCTGTAGTGCCATAAAGAAATGGCAACGCTGTCCAGACGGATGCGAAGATGTTTACTAAGTGCTCAGCCTGGCGGGGGCCCAGCCTGTTAATTTCTTTGGGAAGGGAAGTACACAAACATACAGATGGCAAGAAGAACAAAAACGGCTGTCTCTTGCTCCTGGAAGCCTTGTTTCTGGCCAAGTGAAACTGACGTGTGATGGAAAATGAATGGCAACAGCTTTGGACTAGACTAGAGCATTTCCCCGGGCTGCTCGGAAGCCCTGGAAGTCCAGGCAAAGGAAGCTAAGGTCAGGGAGAGCCTTGACTTATCTCTGTGTAAGTGAGCAGGCACTAGTGTTTCCATGGCAGCAGCCTATGCATGGAGCTGGGAGGCTGGGCTTTAATCATCAACAGCCCCACACATGGCTGGCAGCTAACTAACTGAGTGCAGGGTCGAGGCTAGAACTCGCAGCCTCTGGCTCTCCCACCCAGGCCTCCAGCTAAGGCTATGGCTCCAGAGCAGAGGCAACACTTGACCAGGCGCAGGCTTTCCCAGCAACGGGAGGCTGGTGATTCTCAGACCACATGCACTGGTTTATTACAGTGTCTGTACCTCCAACCTCCATGAACTCGGCATGTGGGTTGCAGGGGGGATGTTTGCTCACAGAAAAGCTCTGGGAGTTGAGGACAGATGCCCACGACTGTGGCATCTGGGGAAACAGTGCCGGTGGCAAGTTGTCTGTACGGTGCACAGCGATCCTCCCCAGTCCAGGAAGCAGGGAACAGAGAGAAGAACAATCGGTACAGTATGGAGGGCAACATAAGCCAGGTCTACACTTAAGATCTAGGTCCACCTAGGCCTAGCGCAAAGTTCACATGCCTGAGCAACGTAGCTAGGTCAACCTAGCCCTAGTGAAGATGCTGCTAGTGTAGATGGAATTCTTCCATCGACTTAGCTACCACCTCTTGGAGGGGTGGATTCACTACAGTGATGGAGAAACCCCTTCCATCGCTGTGGGAAGCATCTCCAGCAGCACAGCTGCCGTGACGTAGCTGTGCCGCTGTCACATCCATACGGTAGACCTAGCCTGAGATGCTAAAGGAGCCCAACCTGCTGAATGCTGTGGAGCGTTGAGCCGCGAGACAGAGAAGCTCCCATTAGTATCCATGAGAATTATTCATTTATTATGGGTATGTCCGTCGTGCTGATGGCCCCCATTGCGCTGGAGGCTGTGCAAACACCCAGGAAAACGCAGGCTGCCCCGGGCAGTTTATAACCCAGTGTAAGGCCTTGTCTAAGCTGTAGAAGCTACAGCGGCACAGCTATAGAACTATGCCCCTGTAGCACTTCCTACAGCCACGGAAGGGGGTTTCCCATTGTTCTACTTAGCTACCACCGCTCAGGGAGGTAGATTAAGGCGACAGAAGAATTCTTCCATTGGCCTGGCCATGTCTACACCAGGGGTTAGTTGGTTTACCTATGGCACTTAGGGGTGTGGATTTCTCATGGCCCTGAGCCTCGTGGCTATTTGTAGACCAGGCCTAAGATAGCAAGTAACAGGCAGGTGAAACAAACAAGAGGGGATTGGGGAGCCATTCAAGTACCGGCTCAGGGTTCCATGGGGGTTAGTACAGCCGAAGCTGCTGGTTGTGTTACCATAGCCTCCTTGCCATGATTATTGGAGCTAGCCGGATCCAAGCTAGCTTGGGTATGTCTACACATGCTACACACAGTCACACTTCTGCTTGCAGAGTAGATCTACCCTATAGGCTTGCTGTGTACTGGTGTGAAGGGGCAGGGAGCTAGCAATTCTGCAGGAGCCTTTCTCCCTACCTCAGTATTTACTGTGCCATTAAATGATTTCTGGTCAATGTGATCTCCCTGCCCAATGCTCCCTCGATACCCTTCTCACCAAGCTACCAGGAGAATCAGCACCCAGTTCACATTCCCTCTCCTCAACCTGCACACATGTTCCAGTGTCTAATTTAAGCTTCACAGGGGAATATGATCTTTTTATGACCAATTAAAGGCTCCAGTTCCTATCTTTACCTTAATCACAGGAGAAATTATGACTGACGAAGACGAAAAATAAGCATGCACTGTGTTTTCCATGATGTGACTCATCAGCTACCATACACACGTGCATTCAGACCAGGCACGCAGACACACACGCTCGTACGAGAAACGTCCTCACACAAGAACCTGTCCCTGTGAAAGGTTTAGGCAAGGTGATTCGTTTGTTCGTTTTTGAATTAATGCTCCTGTAGAGAGACCCTCCCCCCACTCTAAACTCTAGGGTAACAGTGGGGGGGGGTCTCTTCCCAAGGAAACTCTTTCACATTTTGGATCTCACACGGGGAGGTAGCGAGCGCTAGACTGGGATGCAGGAGAGGTGAGTCCTAGGCCTGATTTCCTGCTGGGTGACTGCTGACAAATCTCTGTGCCTCTGCATCCCATTTGTAAAATTAACCCCTTTGAAAAGCACTGTATTGTTCTGCCCTATCTCTAGACCCACCCAACCCCATTGTCTTCAATGGCACTGGAGGGGCAGGTTTCAGCAGCATGAATCCACTCACTTCCATGCTCACTTTTATTATTATTGATTAGCACAGAGCCTCCAGTTGGGAGCCTGCCAGCACATTGCTGCTTACAGGCAGAACCCCATTGACTTCCAGGGGTACGGTGACCATCTGTCCCCTTCTTAAAGGGACAGTCCTGTTTTGGGTGACTTTTTCTTATATCGGCGCCTATTCCCTCCCCTCCCCCCCCATCCCGTTTGTTTTACAGTTGCTATCTGGTAACCCTATCAAGGGGCTTCGTGTGGATGGAGCAGTCCAGCCATACGCTATCAGTTGCAGTAATGGGGACTAAGTTACACAATGTGCAGACAACACACACATGAAGTACAGACAGGCACAACTAACTTACATTCCAGATTTTGGTAACCTATATTCAAACTGTGATAGAAATAATGGAATTTGGAATCCACCCAGTAAAGCGCCTATACCCTTTTAGAATGCAAATGTAACCAATCATTAATCAGCTGAAATCTGATTGGCTGTTTGTTCTCTTCTGGGCCTGGACCTTCTGCCTCCCACCTCAGTGAAGGCATTCCATGTTGGCTTTGTAAATGTACACCCTCCCACCCCATGGTGCTCTATTTATGAGAGGGTTGCCCCCTGTAAGACGCCAGGGCTGTGTGTGCCAGCTGTCCTCTCCAGTCTAAATTCCCATTTCATTGCGTTGAGAGCTATAAAGTGTCCCTGGATAGAGATTTAATTTCAATTCTTCCTGGAGTAGAAAGAGTTAAAATTAGCAAATATTGGGCTCCTCATTCCTTGGCTATTAGGCAGCTTTCCAGATTGGAAGCTCAATGTCAGAGCGAATGAGATTTAAAATACCACCACCGAGTACACTACATTTGGTCTGGGCTATGGGAGAACCTGCCCCAGTTGGAAAGAAGTTGAGGTTCAGAAGGTAAAGGAATCTCCAGTCTTCTAACCTGTACAGTACCTATAAGAGACCCAAATTTCTCTTCCATACATTGGTCATATTTGTTTGATTAAATGCATTACACATATATTGATAGTGCAACTATTCAAAATATATTGCATGACACACTCATGAATTGGCTAATCTAGTCTCATGCTTTAAGGAATCAGCTGATCACAATAGGGTTCAGGAAGAATTGGACTCAGAGCATCCTGGGGTGGGGGAGTTGACTACGGAGCTGCTTGAGAGCTATAGCTAATCATCTAAGGAGCTGATCCTGTGAGGTCCTGAGTACCTCCTTCTACAAGGTGCTGAATGACCCATCTTCACAGAAATCAGTGAAGATGGGGTTGGCCGGCACCTTACAGGCCTGGGCTTTCATTTAATCTCAGTCTGCTGTGGCTTGGGGTCAGAAACCAGCTCCGGACTGGAGACGTGTCTCTCTGAACTCTTCCTTTGTTTGTTTTTAACCTAGGACTCTTTTCTGGGGTATCTCCAACTCCTGTCCCCCGGCCTGTGAACCATCAAAAGTTCAAACCACTGCAAGCTACAGAGAAGGGAAACTAAGGATACAATTCTCCACTTCCTCTCACTCCCTTAATGTCATCCACAATTTATTTGTATCTCTAACAGTTTGGGCACGATTTTTAAGTCAAAGCAGATGTAACAATGAAATTCTCAGCAGGGACTCTCCTTAAATGAACCCTTCTACCTCCTAAAATGCTGATCTCAGAACGTCGCACATGTGCTGGGGTGGGGATGGGGGGTAGGGAAAGCTTGGCAGGAACTATGTGAAGAAACCGATGGGATGGGCAGTAGTATAATCATGGTGCCATACAGGAAGGTCAGGGCAGGCAGCTCTGAAAATGGACTGATACAATAGCATTTGGGGCAGGGATGTTTGCCAGTGCTCAATTATTTCCAGCTCAAATTTAGTTTCTTTGCAAGTCAAACCATAGCTTTAAATGCCACTTCTGCCAATGCCACTCCCTCGGCTCTGGGAGTCAAGCTGGTTTCTTTCCTTCTCAAAGATCATCCCTGTAATAAAGGTTTTTGTAGGATATATGCCTCCTGCATTGGTGCCGGTGCAGCCCCATTGTTTTCAGGCGGTTTGCTCCGGTGATACTGATTGGATCCCATGGGCCAACCAGAAATGTATCATCCCAAACGCTAGGAGCCCTGACTGCCCATGGGCAGCAGCGGGTCTGTAGAGGCAGCAGGTGCCGCTTCACAGAGTCGCTTTTCTGAGCAGAACCATACTGAAGACTCTGAGTGAGACCATTGATGTCGAGTGACCCCTCGCAGCTCTGTGCGGGTTCCCGTGTGCGCGTGTCATGCCGTGCCTGCTTCCTGCCCACGCTGTCCTGGGGCAGGCAGACCGTGTGACAGCTAAACACCCAGCACACTAGGTTTGCTGCTGGTAGGTCGCCCAGCTGAGATGTGGGGATTTCATTAATGCCATGTGTGGGATCAGCTGGGGTGATCACTTAGCAGGAGCTGAGATCTTTCTGGATCTTTGGGGGGTGACTCATGTTCTCCTGTAACACGGGCAGTCAGGGCTGTGTGGGACACAATGCCATAATGGGGGAGGCTCGGCTCATGATCAGAGTGGGGGCTCCGAGGGGAGACCACATATCAACCTCGGTGACTTTGGCTTGGTGAGACCTACTGACCTTTGGGTGACCCTTCGGACGTGCACTGTAATCCCCTAAAATAACCCTGCTCTAGCTCGCAGGGGCCTAATCAAGAATTCTGTTCTCGGTCATTTGCAGCCTCCTGGCCTGGGAAGGGGATGCGTGGGAAGGGGGCCTTCTCACAAGCAAGGGTGGAGTGTCTGCGCGTGTGCTTCCCACAGAGAGGGGAAGTACCTCTGCCTCTTGTGTGAGGGTGAGGAGACAAGTCCCTCCTTCCAGGCTCTCACACACATGAGGACATGTAGTCCCGGGCTGGGAAGGGCTGGAATTTGATCCCTGGTTGTGCCTTTGCACGGTCCATGTCATTTTCTCCTTATGCTCTTCTGCATCTCCCCCCCCCCCCCCCCCACGCCAGGAAAAAAGCTTCCCTGTCCATCCTCCAGAAAGAAAATAAAATCAATACCAGCACTCAGGAGAAGTCCTATGAGAGCAAAGCAGTGTACACAGCCCAGCCCCTACAAACAGTTCTCTAGCAGCATATGGGGAGGTGGGGGGGGGGGGGGAAGAACACCTCAGTGCCTGGGAGGCAACCCTACAATAACATGCAAACAGGCATATCCCAGCATGCCGGAACCACCCTATCACCACTAACCAGGGTATGCCTAGCAGTCCAGGGGCTCTGCGACAGCAAATCTATGTGCATAGCCATGTGTGCCTGACAACAGTACGGCGATTGCTGACTCCAGCTCTCTGGAGCAGCGGTTCTCAAACTTTGCTGAACCGCGACCCCTCTTTACAAAATCACTTTGAGTGGCGACCCTTGTATGGCTGCCGAAAAGCCGCCAAATAAATTACTTCCTCATTCGGCGGCTATTTTCGGCGGACATGCCGATCGCTCCCGAAATAGCTTGGCATGTCCGCCGAAAAGCCGCCGAATGCAGAAGTAATTCATTTGGCGGCTTTTAAGCGGCGCTGGGAGCTTGCGACCCCCTTGGGAGCACTCAGCAACCCCCAGAGGGGTTGCGACTCCCAGTTTGAAAAGCCCTGCTCTGGAGCCACCCTACAATAATAAACCCAGATCCCAGTGGGAAAGGGTTAGAAGCTGCTGTATACAGATGAAATATCAATAAGGGCATCTTCAAAAGAAGGCCTAGAGCAGGGATGGCCAACCTGAGCCTGAGAAGGAGCCAGAATTTACCAATGTACGTCATCAAAGAGCCACAATCAAATGTCAGCAGCCCCCCATCAGCTCGCCCAGATCCCAGCACCTCCCACCCACTGGCAGCCCCACCAATCAGCAGCTCCCTCTGCCGCCCCACACCTCCTGCTCATCTGTTTCGTGGCATGCAGAAGGGGAAGGCAGAGTGAGGGCACGGCAGGCTCAGGGGAGGGGACAAGAAGGGGTGGAGTGGGGGCAGGGCCTGTGGCAGAGTCAGGGGCTGAGCAGTGAGCACCCTGGAAAGTTGGCGTCTGTAGCTCCAGCCCCGCAGTCGGCGCCTATACAAGGAGATGCATCTTAACTTCTGAAGAGCCGCATACGGCTCTGGAGCCACAGGTTGGCCACCCCTGGCCTAGAGGAAATGGTAAGACCAGCTAAACTGGTATGGGCTGAAAATGGGCACGACTAAGACCGAGGCTATGTGGGTCAGCAGCGCTACCACCCAGAAACTGGACCTAGAGCTTAATGGGGTGAGACTTAAACCGGACTGACCAGTTCAAGGGCCTTGGTGATGGGGTCACGGAAGATGGCGAGTTTGACTATGAGATGCAGTCCAGACTGGGGAGTGCTGGAAGAGTGAGGAATAACACTTCAGGGGTTGCGTATGACAAGTGTATGCCACCGAGACTAAAAGAGCAGCTGTGTAGAACAGTGGTGCGCCCCACAGTGGTTAAGGGTGGTAAAGAGAGGGCAGGTTCAACGCCGACAGATGTTGGAGATGAGATGTGTGTCATAGGGGAGTTACCTGGATGGACAGATTGCTAAATGAAAGCAATAGGGTGGAAGACAAAGTCCGTGAGGCCGCTGACGAAATCCAGGAACCGTGGCTCAGACATGGGCAGATGACGAGTGAAGGGGACCCGGGGAAGAGAGCATGACAGGAGAGGGTGGTAGGAAAGAGATGCCAAGGAAACGATGGATGGATTGCATCAAAGAAGGTGGGAAGCAAGTGGACCTCTGTGCCACCTCAGACAGATGAAGCTGGCGAATGTTTGCATGACCCAACTCCAGTTGATGGGATAAGGGAAGAAGAAGAAACACACCAGTAAGTGGAGATGGGTATGTTGGAAAAGGAGGCAGCTTAATAACCCCAGCAGCTGCTGTCTCATTGGCTGAGAGTCCTGTCACTTGCTACGTCCTGCTGGGGAGATGGAGTTCCATGGAGTCTACAGAAGTTTCTCCCCTCCGGTGTTTTCTACCTTCCCTCGAGGGACTCTTAAAACACTATTGCCCCAAACAGCCTGAGAGGGGCTGGCTCTGAAGGAGAGCGGAGCAGCCACGGTTACTGGAGACTCCAAGATCTGAGCACATCTCATAAGCCTGCGCTGTCTTGTCTCTTCCGCAATTAGACCCCACAAGCCTCTCGCCACAGACTGGGACTTGGTGGCTGGCGCTCCATCCTCTTGACTGCTCTGAAGCTGCTGCTGTCTCTTGGCCTAGCAGCTGTTGCCGGGCCCATTGCCACCTTTCAGATGTCAGCTGCACTCTGGATTCATGCTCAGGGTGGCTCCCTCTGGAAGCAGAGCTATTCTGGGACTCATTCGTCAGTCTGATTCCATGTCAGAATGGGGCGTGGGTTCAGGGCATTCATTAGCTAATGTCCGCACAGCGCCGTGGAGATGAAAGGAGCCCTGGAAGCCCGACTCCGAGTCTGGGAGGTGCTGAGCACCCTCCCTTCCAGCTGGCGTTGGAGAGAGAAGCAGGTGCTGCCCAGCTGTTCCCACACATCCACTAAGAGCTCACTTGGAGGCGAATGCTGAGAGCACTAAATGCCTAGAGAGACAGCGGCTCCACTGAATTGTCCCCTGTGCTCACTGCCCCTGGCTCACCATCACTCCCCCCCCCCCCAAAGGCCCTACATTTTCACCAGTATTAATTAAAACCCATCATCCTCTCCCTCTCTTTCTCCCTCTCCCAGAGGCACTGGGAGCTGCTGAAATATTCTCTGGTATAATAGGCCAGGGAATTAAACAGCTACTGCGGAACTTGATCTCTGTATATTAGGGTAGTTTTTCCTGCCCTTAGGGACTGATAGGTGCTGTCAGAGTGTAAAATAAATGACTGTCTTTAATTCAGTTTAGGGGAACTTGTCAGTTGCTTCACATTGCTGCGTAGATGCAGTGGCTACTTATCCATGGTACATGTACATGTAGTAGACCATACGTGCATCACCCTTACAGACGTATGGTGCACAGCTGCGTGATATAGGCAGCGAATCTGGAAATACACAAGTGCAGACTTATTGTACACTAGGCTGTGCATGGTGGGAAACAGTCATACAGTGGCTGGGAGGTCTAATAGGCCCTTCCCATCTCTAACCTGTATGCGTCTGTACAGTGTTCAAGCAGACTTTCTTTTTATGAAAGCATCAACATCACACGGACTTCTCCTAGCCAGATGATGTTAGGAAAGTCAGAGTCGTAACAGTAGTTTCCCGCTGGGTTGCTCCATTCTTTCTCCCTGGGGAGCCCTGCTGGTCCTGGAGGGAAGTTAGCCCTGTCTATTTCATGACAGTGACAACAGCCCGAGGACCAGACGATTGTGCAGTGATTTTTGCTCACCAGCTTCCTTTGACCAGGAGCAAGGGCAGCAGAATCCGAATCCCAAGCTGCCTTGTGCTACTTACGAAGGTGATACTGTCTAGCCTGCTGCTCAGTTGTGTGGCCCCTGTTACAACAACGTGCCCCGTTAGTCATGTCCTCGCTGAAGAAAGGTGTGTTTTTCCTGTCTTTTGCAAGCAGTGGGTGGAACAGTGGGGGTGCTGAAGGAGGAAACCATGTATTTGGGTTGTTATTACGACTTCAAGCCAGGAACTGCGGCAGCATCGTGGATGGGGAGAGGCAGGCCAGGGAGCCACTAGGGGTACATCTACTCTGCAGTTAAACACCCGCGGCTGGCCCATGTCAGCTGACCCGTGCTCAGGCTGCGGGGCTATAAAATTGCTGCGTAGACCCGAATGTCTACCCCACATCTTTACAGCCCTGTAGCCCGAGCCCGGCAAGCCTGAGGCATTTAATTGCAATGTGGACATACCCGAGGAGGCTGGCTGCTGAATTTGCCACAGCCCCTTCCCAAGGACAAGTGAACGAGCTTAGTTGGCAGATGCAAGAAACTTTCAGGAGTTGTTTGTTGATCTTTAGCTTAAAGCCAAACCCCACCCAGCTAGTGTCCAGCTCCGGAGACAGCTTGGGCCTGGCTTGGAGAGAGAAGCAATAGTTTCCTGGAGAAATTGCAACCAGCTGTTGTAAGGCTGTTGCAGTCCTCCTCTCCCTGCCAACCCCTCGACTGCCTGCCACCCACCCACCCATCATTGCAGGTCCCAGGGAGCAGCTTCCTGCTTCTTCACTTCTCTTGGAACACACATGCCAACACGTACATAGCACAGATGCAGCACTAATACAGGTGTGTTCACCCTCATGAGCACACACAAGCAATTCCAGTTCAGTGCGATGTTATTTGTACAGCTTGTCATGTTCGTGCAACCAAGGTGGAGGTTCTGTGTGTGTTTTATTTTTCTTTAAAGACAAACCCCTCCGGTATCGTCAGCGGTAGGGAAGATCCATGCCGGATAGGGTTACACTTTGTGATGTACACAGGCTAATCCACCTGCACGCAATAAAACCTGCCTCCTAACCCAGGCAGCCGGCTTTCGCATGTGTGTTCATGTAGCTGTTTGCACGGGTTAGACTGCATTACGATGTTAGACTGCAGCATGCATATATTCACATGCAATCTAGCCTCTACTGGAACACACTGACACATGCACATTCTAGTACAAACCCTCTACCCTGCACACCCCCACTGTATCCTCCGTGTATTCCCTGCTGTTCATGCCTCCTCCCTACCCCACCCCCCCCCACCCCCCGCATCCCTCCCACTCTCCCTCTCTGTTCCAGGCAGAAGTAGAGTGTTCCCAGCACAGCCCTTCTACTGGAAGATATTAACAGGGTCCCCCGAGAGAAGCTTTTGCCTAGAAGCTGGTTTGAAGTACAGAGCCTGCCAGGTGGCAGGACGTTCTATGCCACAATTACGCTCTTTAGACCATTTGCCTTTTCATTTATTTAGTTGTTTTGGTGAGTGAGTGCCAGCCTATTTGATTACACTTTCAAATGTGGCTTTGTGCTGTAGAAATAGCCTCTTTGCACCTTGCCAGGCTGCTCACTGCACAGGTCAGAGTCGCTGCCGTGGGGGACTAGCAAATTCCATAATGCCCTGTACCACCGCAGGGCTAGCGTGGCTGGAGGAAAGGGAGCCGCGTTCAGCCCGCGAGCTGCTGCCTAGCTTCCAACGGCAGGGCCAAAGCCTGCCCTCCTAACACGTTCCCCTGTACAACCTGGCTGCTGTCAGTGGAGTTACACGAGGGACACTGGCAGTAGAATCTACCCCTGGTGCTGAGGTGGGAGAGGGAACAACCCCCTGGTGGTACCACCCCCACGGGCACAGGCTGTGTTTGCAGATCCTGAGTCAGAAAAACTGTCTGTGGAGATATGGACCCCCACCCCTGCCGTAGGAAAGGGAGAGCTGGGCGGAAACTACAGAAGGGAAACCTGAGTCTAGACATTAGGAAGCCATTTCGCCACGGGCAGCAGGAGCTTTTTTGCCGCCCTAGGTGGCGAAGCCAAAATGCTGCCAAGGAGGGGAGGAGTCCCACCCTAATTAGGGACGGCATACTCCCCCCCCCCCCCCAAGGCAGTTCGCCGCCGCTGGGAGGTATGGCCGCCGAAATGCTGCGGAGGAGGGGTGGAGCACCGCCCCAATTACGGTTGGCGCGCTGCCGCCCCCTCCCCCTAGGCCTGTTCTCTGTGTCCCCGCTTCCCAGCAAGCTGACTCAGAGCACCCTCTCCTCACCAGCCCCCCTCCTCGTCCCTCCGTGCCCAGACACGTGGCAGGCTCCCATGTGCCAGGAGGGCACTAATGCGGTGCCGCACACTGGCTCGTCGCCATGGATCCTGGGGATTAAGCAGCTTTGCTGGGGGCTGCACGGGCCCTGGGCAAGCTTTAGTTGAGTGGTGGCCAAACCTGCCTGCTGCCCAGGCTGCTTACACCGGCACAGGGGGCTTCCCCTCCCCCCCACTCTCCCCTTCCCACCCCCACTCCCGGTGACATCTGCTTGGGCCAGCCTCCCTGCCCCTGCAGGACTCCCTCTGCCCCAGCAGGGAGACCATCAGGGCGGCTTTGCTCCTTAAAAGGGCTGCTTTAAGGGAAAGGACTCGGAGGATTTTCAGGCCCATTTGGTGCTGCTGAACCTGCTTTACCTTCCAGCCATCACAGCCCTGCCGTCCCCACTCAGCACGGCAGGGCTGTTAATCCCCTTACTTACATCCAGCGGATCAGAGCTGAGACTGCGGGGCCGCGCCGTGTCTCCTGTCCCCTTAACATCCAGGCTCCTCCCTCTCCCACTGCCATAGTGGGGGGAACCTCAGGGAAAATGCTGGAGCTGAGGCAGTCGGGGGAGACCCCTTTGAATGCAGCCAAACTCCCAGGGGTGTCCCCAAGAACACCCCCAAATGTAGCAAAGCCTGGAATGTTGCTACAGGGGAGCCGAGAATCTACCCAGCACCCCTTGTCTCCTGGGCACTGAGAGTGCAGTACGGCTTCGTGGGCTGCTCTGGCAGGGAGAGCGTCACCTGCCCCACACTGTTCCCAGCCTGCCTTGGTCGCAGCTGGGGCTCCATTGTTATTAGTTGCTTTTGATTAAGAGCTAAGATCACCTGCACACGCAAGGACATGGGGACAGGATCTCGGTTCCTCCCAAGTTGTGTTTTAAGGCACCTTTGCACCTGCACTCCGGCCCCAGCCCAGGGTAAAAGTTAGAGCAGCTTCAGGGCCATTCCACAGCCAACTATCCAGGACTCCTGCCGTGACCGCTCTCCTCCAACATGTTCCTGGCATGCCCTGCATTGGGATCTGTGATGGGCACAGAGCACAGCAATTACAGAAGCTCTGTACCACCTGGTAAACTCCTTTATAGGCTAGTCACTTCTGTGGGGTTCTGGGTGCAGCAGGAAGGGGGCTGATCACAGCAGAGAATGAAACCAGCCCCCCACCAAATGCACTTCGCTGGTTTCCCCAGAAACTCCACCCACACAGCTCCCCCAGCAGGATACGGTCCCTGGAGTGGCAGCACCCTCAGCCAATGAAACACAAAGAGGAGCATTCTAGCATCAGAACACACTTTCATTGGTTGATCAGTGTTCCTTGAGGACCAGGCAGGGTTACCTGGCAACTACTGTTAAGCATATTAACCTTCTGATGGATGGTTGTGTTGCGCCGCAAATTTTGCAAAGGGGCCGTAACTGGGAAAGTCTGATCCCTGTGTTGCCAGCTCTGAGTGTGTAAAAATCCAGACATTTTAAAAGCATTAAATATTGGGCTATTTTCATTTGCTTTCAGAGCACTTCGCGGTCAGGTTTTCAAGCTTCTCTCCACAGCCATCGGAGCTAGAAAAGTCCTTTTTTTTTTTTTAACGAAAGCCGATATTCTGGTGTAATAACATGACTCCAGCAGCTGGAGGCGTGTCAAGAAAACCACCCACTGTCATGAGGGTTGGCCACGTTGCACCTCACGTCCCATAAAACGATTTCGAGGGGGTGAGAAAAATCCAAACTCGGCTGTGGGGATGGAACGAGGCTGCAGCCGTGTGGTGTGACATGGCGCCCTACCAATGGGAGGGGCTGCTTGTAGCTTGCAGGGTAGCAAATGAAAGGCAGCAGGCTTAGCTGCATGGCTTGGCACAGTGCGAGGGGTCAAGAGGGTATCTTAAAACCATACGATACAGGAGGAAAACCAAAGACCCGAAGGGCCTGTCTACACTGCAGCTGGGAACAAGCCTCCCAGCCCAGGTGGAAAGACTCATGCTAGTAAGGCGTAAGCTAGTGTGCTAAACATAGGCTGGAGCTCGGCCTCTCAGTTTCAGCCGACCATCCAGGCTTGAGAGCCAGAGCTCCAGCCTGCTCAGTGTCCACGTTGCTATTCTTAGCTCGAGCCCCACTAGCATGAGTCTGTCTACCCAGGCTGGGAGGCTCACTGATTGGGAGCCTTTCGGGTCTTTGGTTTTCCTCCCGTGTATTGTGGTTCTATACAGCCTGCCAGATCCTTAGGAAGTAAACATCCTGCAAGCAGCAAACACGCTGTGAAAGCCGCTGGCTGCACTGCAAGGGAGCTGGGTTACTCAGCGCACAGAGACAATCACCAGTTTCCTGCAACACTTGAATTTAGTGTATGATTTCCATAAGCTCAGCCACAATCAAACCATGCTCTGAGCCCTTTCTTTATTCCCTGGATAAATTCATGGAGGTTAAGTTCATTAATGGCTATTAGCCAGGATGGGTAAGGAATGGTGTCCCTAGCCTCTGTTTGTCAGAGGGGGGCGATGGATGGCAGTAGAGAGATCACTTGATCATTACCTGCTAGGTTCACTCACTCCGGGGGAACCTGGCATTGGTAGACAGGATGCTGGGCTGGATGGATCTTTGGTCTGACCCACTACGGCCATTCTTATGTTCTTATGTTCCCTGCATCCTCTTTTCCTCTCCCTCTTTCTTTATTCCCCTCTTTATGTCTATTTTCTTCTTGCCTCGTTCCAAGTTTCTTTCCTTTTTTCTCTTCTGCCTCTTTCTTTCTTTTCTTTCCCCAGCCCCTTTCAGTTTGTCTTTCCTTTGATTCTTTCCCCTTCACCCCTTTACTTTTGATTTTGCTGCTTCTTTTTTGGAACCATGGCAGTGTTTCCCTACATGGCAGTGTCCGGCTCCTTCCCACGCACGCTTCACCACATGGCGTTGACATGTCCTTGCTGGTAGCGTGGAGTTCTGGCACCGCTAATGTGTCTTCCCACATCACCGTCCAGACGCTGTTGCTTCAAAGACTCGTGTATGTTTGACTCAGACATTTCCCTGCCGTTAGTGGATGCAAGCAACTTCTCACAGAGCTGCATTCTCACTCCCTTCACGCCCCGTCTGCATCCTAACTCAGCTCCAGCAGTTGCCAGTCAAGAGCCCAGGCCTGGAAGAGCCGGGGGTGCTGCGAGGTAGGAATGTGATAGCAGAGCAGTGTAGGGTGTGAGGACTGGAACAGCAGGGCAGTTACCAGTCAGGACCGGCTGAGGATCCTTGATAGAGCTCTGCAAAGAAGGATTGCACAAGCACTTAGTCACAGCTGGTCTGGCTAGCATTATCCTGTATAGTCATGAACATTACATTGCATTAAATTCCTCCCTATAAAACCCCAAATCAACACAACCCTCGGTGAATGCCAGCCCCAGCTGAGTGTGATGTGTCTGGCTGCCTCTAACAGTCCTGTCTTGCAGCCAGCAGAGATGTGATGTCGTCTAAGTCGGATCTGCCACTTCAGTTCTGCTCACTGCTTTCCTGAGCACCCACATCTTGTTTATTTCCCTTGTCAGGCGGCAGGAGGTGACACCGCTTGCCGGTGATGGCGACGGAGGGTGACAGCGCCAGGCAGGTGGAAGCAATAATTGCTTGTGATTTAATTAGGGGAGCCTGAGGCCAGATTAGGAGCAGTAGCACAGTTTAGACCTGTAGCTGTAAACTGCAGATGGCGCGGATAGAAGAGGCGAGAGAAGGAGCCTAAGGTTTGTAATCCTGCCTGAATGACACACCGCACTTGCTAACTCCAGCGCTCGCTGAGAGGCTGGAAATCCCTCAGTCCTGACCTGCTGTTTAAGGGCTGGGCCCCTCAACAGTCCTGCCATGGCTACTGAAATCCCAAGCTTCAGAAATCCCTGCCCCTTGCCAGGGCACCTCACTCCCGACCTGCAACCCCTCCGCTGTTTTCATCCTGTGTTATTTGGGACTGGTTAGAAGTGTGTGTCCCTGGCTCTGGGCACAGCGGCAATCATTCAAAAACTTCCAACTATGGGAATAAAATGAAAATTGCAAACCAGCTTCCCAGCCAGGCTCCCCTGGACTAGTAAAATACTAGTTACACCCACCTGCAAGCCACCCCCATAGGGGAAAAGGGGGAATGAACAGTCTGCTTGGAAAGTTAACAACTCCTGGCTACGACTGCAGAGTCCAGGACCTTCCTGGAGAATGTCCTTCCCCTCTTAAACCAGGTGCTGCTCGCTTGATCCCTTGCTCTGGTGGAACTATGAAGGCATCCAGGCAGCCAAGTGCCAGACCACTCGAGAATTTATATTAGAGCTGATCAGAAAATCCACCAATTAACTTTCCTATGAAATTAAACAACTCTGCAGTGCTTCCGATGCATCCCCAGAACCCAGAAGAAATGTTCTGTTTTTTAAAACAACTTTTTGTAAAAATAACCTGGGGTCGGGTAAGAGCTTTTCGTTTTCAACAGACAAAATCTGAGCCTTTTTGCCAACACCTGAAAATGTTAACTGAAAAAATTCTGGGGCTTCACTGAGGAAAATTTGGTCCCAAATGAAATTTTGCTGTGCGAATTCTCTCTTCAGCCCGAATGCCGTCTGTTGCTCAAAGAATATTTCGAAGGAGAATCGGTTTTCTTGTACTCAGTACAGCTGGCCAGCCACAGCCTGGTAACTGAACCTGCTGGTGCCAAACTGGGCCCTGCCAGCACATTAGTTTTCTGCCAGGGGCCAGAGACTCAGACCCGATTCCCAAGCTTAGTGGTCCTTGTGGATGCAATTTCTCTGGGCATCTTCTCTCACTACAGATCATCAGTAAATCACCCTGGCCCTCAGCCTGGTTATCTTGGTACAATTTAAGCGTCTAGATATAAGCGTTTGACCCATTGTGGTTGTAATTAGCAGCTCTGATGCCAAGGGGCGATATGGGCAGGGGATGCATGTCGCGGAAAAGGGAGCAAGAGGAGAGGGGAGGACAGAGCAAAGCAGGGGGATCGGTGCAGCATTATTTCCTAGCCCATGGCTGCGTTTGTCCTGCTGGGTTTCCGACCCAGAAAACAGTTCCTGCACCTGTGTCTCTTGTATTTGGGAGACTGAAGCGATTCCTGTTCCACTGAGAGCTGGGCGCTAACCAGCACTCCTGATCTTCTACCGGGAACTACAGCCGATTTTACACGGCTAGAGCCAGCCAGTACTTCAGATCAGGCTGCGGTGGGTTGCAGTCAGAGTTTCTCAGCTGGCCACCAGGGTCCTGAGTTAGTCCTTTCCCGTGTGCTTATGCCTCAGGCCCAGGCTGTCAGCTGGCAAACGGCCTTGTGCCAGCTCCTGATGCCTTTTCCTACCTTTGTGTGCCTGGCAGCAGCTAGTAGAGTGAGTAAAACATCCAGCTGCAGCTGGTGCATGTTCCTTCCCACACATCCGCGCAGCCTCTTGGGTTGGAGATCCCCTCAGAGCACCAGGGCCAACACACTGCTGCTTGCACTGAGGCTGGCAAATGGGAGTCGGGCGGCATCAGAAAAGGCAAATGTAAAGAGACGGTGCACCTGATCAAAGGGGTTGGGCTTAGCATTCAACGTCCCTGTTGCATGATAGGTTCATGCAAACTAAATAGGCTGACCCTGCAAGCCCTCTGTGTGTGGGACTTGCACTGAAGTCAGTAGATCTATGCTCAGTACTCCCCGTAGTGCATTTCTCGTTGTAGCTGCATCTCTGTCTGGATGTTACGCTGTCATCCCATGGGCCCAGCTCAGCTCTCAAACACACCTGTGCAAATCCCAGTGACAGTTGTACCTGTGGACAGAATAGACTGGTACAGGACAAGTTTGAGCAAGGCTGAGGCTGCCTCTTTATTTGTGGGCACAATTTCCAGCTGCAAAACTTTTCTTGGCATTGCCATGCCCGAAGAATGAATTTCAGGGGCAAAACTGAGTATTTGTCCCTCTAATTAACCGATTCCCCGCCCCTCTCCCAAGGATCTGAATTAAATCATCAGCTTCTTGAGGCAGGGTGGGACCTTTAACTTTCTTCCAGGTTTGCAAAATGCCTTGCAAACCATTGTGTGCTTTGCACAGTAGACCAGGGCTCTGGATCTAGGGTGACAAGATGTCCCGGTTTTAAAGGGACAGTCCTGATTTTGGGGTCTTTTTTCTTATATAGGCTCCTATTATCCTCCATCCCGATTTTTCACACTTGCTGTCTGGTCACCCTATCTGGACCCCTTAACACAGTGTGTTTTGGAATACGTACATATGTGAGCACAGACATTGCCAACTTACCAGCTTTCCTCTCACTGGCTGGATCCCTATATCCCCTTCCAATCGACTGGTATGAAAACCCTGATTTACGTAGCCATCTTATCTGCTATTCCCCTCAGCCACTACTCTCTGCCCCTTTGTTTAGTTCACCTCTTTTCCAGCTATTTATACATGACACTGTTTCTCAGATAGGGCCTCCAATTTTGGATGCTCCAGTTCTTGGGTGTCCAACTCAGGGCCGGCGACAGAAATTTTGGGGCCCCATAGGCTGATCGTTTGTGGGCCCCCCCCCCGGTCTCCCGCTGCCCGCGGACACCCCCGCCACCCGCGGGCCCCCCCGGCCGGTCTCCTGCCGCCCGCGGGCCCCCCCCAGCCGGTCTCCCGCCGCCCGCGGGTCTCGACTGGTCTCCCGTCGCCCGCGCCGCCCCCCCCCCCCCCGGCCCTGTTCTGACAGCACAAGGGGCACGGTGCCCCCCGCCAGCGTGACTGGCTTGCTTCCTGGCGCCCACTAATGCTGCTGGGCGGGGAGGAGGGAGCCCGGCAGCCCCCGCCCCAGGCAGGACAGGTCCCCCCTCCCCCAGCATGCGCTCTCCCCCTCTGGGGGCGCAGAGCCGCCACGCACTGGGGCTCCGCGTGGCCCGGCCGGGAGAAGCAAAGGGGGGCAGGGGAGGCTGCTGGGGGCCGGGGGAGGGGGCTGACGAGCGCTGCAGCAGCTGCCCGGAGCCAGGCCTTGCTGTGCAGGCCCGGCGACAAGGGGGTACAGCTGCGTACCGGGCCCGCCCCGGACTTCAGGGGGGCCCCCTGAAGTCCAGGGCCTGGTACAGTTGTCCCCCTTGTCCCCCCCTGTCGCCGGCCCTGGTCCAACTTGAGACCCCTTCGGCCTGAGTCTCAGAGGCACCAAATACCCTCAGCTCCTGTTGACTTCCTGTAGCTGGAAATGATCAGTGTGGGTAAAAATCAGGGCCAGGGTACATGACGCAGTGTACAAAATCACTGCCCCGGCTGAAAACACTGACCAAAAAGCTGTCTGCTGCATTGGGGTGGCAGCGAGATTCTCTCGCTCATTATCTATCGGCTTGCGCCTTCATTGGTGGGACACACTTACTGATTTGTGAGCTTCTTCTCTATCAGTACGGTGACGACAGTGGGAAGAGAAGAGAGAAAGACCAGAGACACCACCCCAGATCAGTTTCCAAACTCTAATCTCTATACCTCCCCACGGCATCCAAACATCAAACCCCACTCTGTTAGTTGCAGAATTGGCTAATCCATGTATAGGGAAGGACAAGCAAAGGAGAGGCCAGAAAGATCCATGATAATAGAGCAGTGACAGCCTAGAGCTGTGTCCTCAGATGCTGTTAGTGGCCGGAGGCACCTGACCACATGCTCTGCAATCTGTGATCTGCACAGAGCTGGCCATATGGTTCACAAGATTATCCACTTCTTGTAGTCAACACTGAAATGCTGGGCTTGCTGGATCTTGGAGGAAGTTGTTTGTAGTACTGGGTGTAGTACTGTAGTACAACTGGTGTTGGGAGATTTACTTCTCCTGGTCTCACTGGATGAATGGATTTGGCATGAAGTTCCTCAGGGAAGGTGCATCTCGGTCTTGCAGTAAAACTGCTGTGGTTTTCTTTTCTCCCTCTAATCTGTTGGGAAATTTTCATGTCTCCACCATAGTATGACTCTGTCCACGCAATGCCGCGATATCATCCCCATTTTATAGATGGGAAAACCAAAGCACAGACTGATTTAAGTGGCTCCCAAGAAGCCTGTGGCTGAGCTGGGAACAGAATTCAGGAATCCTGAGCTACAGTCCATTGCATTAACCACTAGACTCCACATCCCTAATCCCTGCTTCGGATTATTGGGTGCTAAGAGGCTTGGGGGAGACATTGAGGTTGTGGGGAATAGGTTAACTAAATCTCCACATGCTGGGGTATTTCCCTTCCTCCCACACTGCTGGCTTGTCCACTAGAGGAGAAACAGGCCTGAATTCCACCCTGACTGATGGTTGTCTGAGATGTGGGGACGAGCAGTGGCCAGGGCCAGCCTAGAATGCTTTCAGGATACTACAGAGAGACATTTGCTGCCCCCACTCTTTTCTTTGCTAGATAAATTAATTCCAGGTTGAGCAATAACCCTGTGGTCAGTGTGGGGCTTGGGATAGTAGAGCTGCAGAGCCAGACAGATATTTGGGGGTTCCCTGTTTCAATGGATTTAGTCTTGGCTTTCCCCAACCTCCCCCCAGCCCCAGAAGTAACTGCATTTGTAGGGTCACCTCATTGGAAAGTGGCTGCTCGTACACAGACTCTCTGGTGCAACTCCAAGCCCTTACCACAGGCAGAATTTGGCTCAGGACTTTAGCAACTATTTACTTCTGAGTTTGGGAGAAGAGATTACAGCCAGCCTTGTTCTTCGCGAAGAGTGCAGAGTGGTATCTGAGGGGGGGCTTTCCCAGCTGGATAACAGAGCCCTGGCTCTCCGCTTCGAGCCCAGCTGAGAGCCTAGGCCCCACTCTGTCCACATCCTCAGTTAGGGGCTGGGTCTCCTTCTCCTCACATTTCATCTCCACAGATTCCTCAGTGGATCCTCTCTCCCTTGGGGCACCAAGACGTGGGCTTCCCGGCCAGTTATCAGAGCAGGGGTCTCCCTCTGGCACTGACCTCTAACCATCTCCTTTCCATGGCTGACAATCTGCCATTTTGCTCCAGCCTCCTTCCATAAAAGAGCTTGAAGCAAAACATTTTCCTGGCCAGTCACTGAGGGACGTCCCTCGACCTCCCAGTGGTTGGGCTCAGGTCTCGGAGCGAGACAGGCAGATACCAGCTTTCTCAGGAGAACAATAACGATTGTTGATGTTCTAACCCTTCCTCTTGCTAAGCCAGTCAGTACAGGCCATGGTCAGGTCAGTACATGGCTCATCCTTCAGCTCAGAAGCCCATCAGCTGCCTTCAACAGCTTGTTTTTGATATGGGCCCATGGCTTGATCCAGATCCAGTGTCCTGGCACCATGACACAGCGCCATGGTAACAGATTGCAGCAGCCACAAGGCGTGCATCTCAGGATGTTGCACTCCATGCGGAGGGGACCTTCCTGGTCACATCACCTCACCCCCGCGGCTTGCTCACTGCGCTCATTGTCCTCCTTCTTATGTACATAAAGGGGCAGGGTTGTAGTTCTTTTTTGTTTGGGTTTGTCTGCAGTTGGGAATCCTGTGCTGGGCAGGCCATGCCCAGTTGACTCCTTGCCTGCCACTACCGGTAGGAGGGTTGCAGCTAATTACAGCTAACAGACAACTATAGCAGCTACAGTTGTGTGGGGCAGCTTTGAATGGATGGATGTTCACACACACACACACACATCCATACCCACTTCAAGATTCAATCTCTAATTCAATTCCCTTGTGACAGCAGTGTCTCCAGCAGTGCCTGGCAGGGCACACAGACACTATGCCCATGCAGGGTATTATCTGCACGGTAGCTGGTAAGCAGGGGAAAGGCCAGGGTAGTCCATTGCAGGGCATTGAGAGGCAGTGTCTGCTTTTTACCTCCTGGTGCCCTACCCAGGATCCCGAGGCCCGGCTGCTAATGACAATAATCCACTACTTGGCTGTGGGCTATTCTTAAGTCTTGTTTTTTCTTTTTCAGTCCCTGATCCAGCAAAGCACTTAAGCATGTGCTTTACTCCAAGCGGTTCTCAATGGGACTCTCCACCAGCCTATCGCGTGTTTGGGTGCTTGCTGGATTGGTGCCCTAGTGCCTTTTCCAGTCTGGTGTTCACTTCATTGTGCAGGTTGCCCCTTTGCACCTCTATTGAGGTCAGGTGCTCCCTGCTCCTCCCGTGCTGCTGTCCCTCAGTCCTTCGTCACACCATGGCACACCTGGCAGGAATGTGAACAGCCTTTGGGAATCCTTCCACTGCTTGCATCCGACGAAGTGGGTATTAGCCCACGAGAGCTTATGCTTCAATACTTTAGTTAGTCTTTAAGGTGCCACAGGACTCTTTGTTACCTCAGCCTTTGGGAGACACTCTCCGGTAACACCTACCACGCTATCATTCCCTGCGCTTGGCAACCGCTGCACAGTGTGGATTTTTCTGAGAGGATGATTTACAGGCCAATTACTGCAGGAAATGTGCAGTGGATTAATGGGATTAATCATTCTCTAGCTCCTTCCACCGCAGGAGGGGAGCAGGACAAGTGTCCATAGAGCACTTACCTGCATGGGGCCAGCCAACCCAAGACCCCAGCCTGTAGAGTTAGAGAGACTTCACGTGCCCCCTTCATAACGGTGTGTGTTCCTGAACAGGCCCTCTCTTCCACACCTAGCGCTTCACCCACCAGCACAGCCATTGAATAGCCACATACCAAAACACACCCCTGTCACGGAGTGCCCGGGGCGATGGTCTGGAACTTGCTCCCTATGAAGCCAGTCAGGACTCCGGGGGAGGCGTCCCCTCTCTGTACACAGCCTGTCTCCAAGGCTAGGAGCTTTAGAGGTTCCCGCTTCCACCTTTCTGGATCTGACCTCGGAGCATTCAGCACCTTCTGCCCCTCTGTGCACCTCCCCTCAGCGAGCCCACACAAGGGGGGGGCTCCTAGGGGAGCCAGAGGGTCCTGCACCCCAAATCCACAGTCAAACGTGACTCAGCCAGGCAGTAAAACAGAGGTTTATTAGGTGACAGGTACCTGGTCTAACATAGACCATACAGTGAACGTGAGCCCTCAGCTGGATCAATTTTGGGAGCCAGAGAGCTAGGCAGCCTCTCTGCCCTTCTCTGCCCGACTCCAGCCAGCTTCAAACTGAAACTCCTCTCCCCAACCACACCCCTGCTTCCCTTTTGTCTTTCCTTCTCCAGGCAGGTCAGGTGACCTCCCTTCCCCCTCTGGGGTCAAGTTACAGCTTCAGGTATGGCCACCTTCACACAAGAGTCAGAGGAACGATTGAAAGCATTCCTACTCCATCACACCCCCGACACACCCCCATCACACATCTCCACGTACATCCATACCAACACACACCCCAACACACACACATCTCCACATCCATCCATATCAACACACACCCCAACACACACACATCTCCACATCCATCCATACCAACACACACCCCGACACACACACATCTCCACATCCATCCATACCAACACCCTCCCGACACACCCACATCTCCACATCCATCCATACCAACACCCCCCCGACACACCCACATCACACATCTCCACATCCATCCATACCAACACACACCCCGACATACCCACATCACACATCTCCACATCCATCCATACCAACACACACCACCAAAAAAAACCCACATCACACATCTCCACATCCATCCATACCAACACACACCCCGACACACCCACATCTCCACATCCATCCATACCAACACACACCCCGACATACCCACATCACACATCTCCACATCCATCCATACCAACACACACCACCAAAAAAACCCACATCACACATCTCCACATGCATCCATACCAACACACACCCCGACACACACACATCACACATCTCCACATCCATCCATACCAACACACACCCCGACACACACACATCACACATCTCCACATCCATCCATACCAACATACACCCCAATCTACACACCCATTGATACCAATGCACACCCCAACACATACACATCACACATCTACACATCCATTGATACCAACATACACTCCGACATACCCACAGTACTGGTAGTGGTTAATAATGAATACTTTGCATTTCTGCAGTACCCTTCACCTGTGACTTTCCAAGCATTGTGCAAACACTAATTACCAACAGTTAATTATATCAGCGTCACCATCTACTGTGGGGGAAGGTATCTCTCAAATACATTCGTATGAAACAAAGTCAGGATCTCCAAGCGAGGTGTGACAGCTTGCAATTGCATGCTCCTCACTATGAAAACTGGACCCATGGCTTACACACATCAGACATGTCCTGGAGCACTAATGGCATACAAGACGGGAGAGGGTTATATCAGGTGAGCCAGGATAAAAAAACAGGGCAGTGGTGGATGCTTATAAGGAAGGCTGGAAAGGAGATCTTAGAAATACCCTTTGGTCTCCTGTTCCGCATAGCTTGTATTCCAAATGCTTGGGTTGGCTGCTACAAAATGTCTGCCACAGCCCTTGCCCTGCTTACAGCCCCAGGCCTCAGGTGTGTCCAGTTTGTGCATCTGGACACTTTCCTCTTGTTGAGTACATGGACACAATCCAGCTTGTACCAAAATCCTCGTCCAGCCCTCTCGGTGCAGGCAGGGTTTAACAGGGTACTTGGACACAGGGATTCTGGCTGGCTGATCCAGCCTGGTTTCTACACTCCCCAGTCAGTTGACTCCCTGATTATATCTCATTGCCGAGGCAGCTTATGCTCTGTTTACATCACACCTTTGAACCATCTTACGCTCTGTTTATGTCACACCTTGCAATCAGGTGTTTTGCTGAGCACGTCTCCTCCTTAAGGCAGTCCTGTGCCGTTGACATCACACCCACAAGCCAGCTGATTCCGTGTGTACATCGCCCTGTGTGAGCTGCTTCCACCACAGTGCCAGGCTGGTCTGTACACTCTTTGTATCAGGCACTTAAGACTCTTCCACAAGCTGTTAATGACAATACTGAGCCAGACAGTGGCTCTTGGGACAGCCAGCAGGGGGCACTGGAAAGCCACATGAGGTGCTTCATAGTTCCTGAGCACCTAAGCATGCTGCGCTGAGTCCTGGTTAGATTGGATCCCACGGTCCCTGGGACATCTACCAGCAGCATTTCTTAAGCAACTCATATGTAGGCACTAGTCACTCTCACTGCAGCACCAGGTGGTGCCGGTAGCCCTGGCCGATGAATGCAACGTCTGTAGGGGGCCTTGTTGGTGACAGCCGGTTCTTGGGCCAATGGCAGATGGCGTCTGCCCTGATATTTGTGTAGGCTTCACTCCCCTGTCTTTTTGATGAAGATAATTTCTTTCATCCTGAAGGATCCCAGACTATCCGGGGATTGCTCCCCGGCCACTCCTCTGGGGAGGAACGCAGCAGCTGTTTGCCAGGGCGTAGCAATGCCACACGGCGATTGAGGACACAGACTGCGTGTGGACGGGACAGGAAGGGAAGAAAAACAGTTTATCTAGCTGAGACTGCCAGGGGGCCTTAGGAGCAAGAGATTACCGACGAACACTGGATCGAACATCTTTACTTGCAGGGGACGCGCCCCAGGAACTCTTCAGTGAATAGCCGTAACCTGGTGCTCGGCTACGGTTCTGCTTCATGACTAGCACCTGCATCTGCGCCTACTGCATCTGGTTTTCCCGTTGTGGTCTCCTTTCCAAGGGCTGACCAGGCCCAGCCTGATTAAGACATTCCTGTGGCAGCGCAGCTCAGATCCCTACCCCCTGCCCCGACTCCTGCATCTCAGCCTGCAAGTTGCCTAATGCAACTTACACTATTACTGGATTATTTTGGCATAATGAGCTTTGCCCTGATCGGCTGTCCCTCTGCTAGGGGGTGTCGCGATGTGTAATACTTCCTGGGCAGGGCAAGAGGGAACAACCAGCTTCTCGAAAACAAACGGAGGCAGAGAAAAACAAAGCACTGCTGTTTAGAGGGAGAAATTCCAGCACCAGCCTGAGGTTCACCTCAGCGTGGGAGAGCTTTCCACTTCATGCTGATCAAAGCAAGCATGCAAGAAGGTGATGATTCCCAGATCCTGATCCCGCAGATGCTGGTGTAAATCTGGAGTGACTCCTCTGATTTCAGGATTTACACTGGTGTAATTGAGTTCAGAAGCTGAACCTCCGGCTTCCATAACCATTATCGTCTCCTCCAGCCCTCTCCTAGTCTCTCTCTCTGCCTTCCTCTCTCCTGTCGGATTGTCAGCTCAGGGGTTTGGTGACAGGTTGCTATGGTCACTGGGAAGTTTCCCCTAGAGACAAGAAGCCCATAATTAATGGATGAATTTTCTGACACTGATTTTTATTAATGTTTATTCAAATGTTGATTAATTCCTCGACTCACATCCCCAGCTTCTCTGGCCGAGGCCTCCGGAGTGGCTTGGCTCTATTCCCTGGGCTGGCAGAGGAGGTTTGCACCACTATAACCCTTTCTCTGCCGGCATCCCATACAGAAGATATTGGTATTCACAAGCTATTGCAATATGCCATGTATAAGTATCATGAATATCACTGGGGGACCCTGACCGCTTGATCCAGGGTCTCTCCTAGACTATGTGACGTTAACAGTTGTGTCCCAGGCTTGCAGAACAGTCTTGGATGTCATGGACTCTCAGAAATGAGAGCTGGAAAGAGACTAGACCCCATCCAGTCCACCCTCTTGTAGGTTTCTTCCTGGTCAGCGATTGAGCATCCTAAGGGAGAGAGCTTGGCCAGTGCAGCATTTAGGCTCTTTTCCTTCCTCCACATATAAAGTCCTCTCTCATCAAGCACGTCCTGAGAGGAGAGTTCTCTACGGCCCCAGACATCGCCTGTGCATAGGCATGCGATCGTCCTATAAATGCTCCCTGGTGAGAAGCTGTCTTGTGTAAGTTTGCGCCAGTCTTTTCTTTTCTTTTCTTTTTCTTAGTGCCTTGTTCTGTGGTTTGAGCTAGGACCTCAGAGTCATGCCCTGTTATTTATTTCCATATGGGCAACGTCTGAGCAAGCACATGGATTTGTTGCTGGGTTTCACTCGTTTGCAGCGATGAGCTCTATTGGCAGAACTCGGAGGTTCCTATGTTGTCACTACCGGAGCCGCCAACTGGGCAGCCCAGCTTGTTTCAGACGTCAGGAAAATCAGCCCATTTGGGAATAATTTCATCTCTTGGAACTAGAAGCGCGTCAGAACCAACATTTGGGGCCATGGAGACGCTCGGGTCCTGAGCCAAACATTGGAGCTAGTTGCCATTTCTATGATCGGCCAAACCACAGCTCCAGATTTCAGTCCTGCAACCCTCCACCTGCAGAATCTGTGTGGGCGTCCCTGGGAGTGCCGTGTATGCAAAACGTTTGCAGGTGAAACGTTCAGCAAACCTTGGACATTCAGCGCCAGGTCTGGGCCTGAGCTTGAGTCTGGCTCTGGAGGTGACTGGTATCCAATGCATCGGTGACAGTGTGCTTTCCCCAGGCCCTGCCTAGACAGCAGCTTTCCACACTGAGGGGAGATGGATTACAGCAGGCTCAAAAATATCGTGAGATGGATTGCCTGTCTGGGCAGGACCAGGGGCCACACCCTAGGAGTCACTAATTGTGGACACTGTTCTGCACCCAAAGAGCCTGTCTCAGTGGCCAAAAGAGCTCAGATGATCCCTGGCCGAGGGTTTGGCATATCAGATGGGACTTGGGCACAAGATACTCTTTAATTTGTTTTGGGTTTTTAGCATAAGAAGAACCCACAGTAGGCTGATTCTTTCTCTTTGTCTGTCACCGAATCTGCTGACTAGAGCCCCATCGCTACAGCTAATGATGTGTCTTTCTGCGGAGAGATCTCTGCTGTTTGATGTCCCTTCACTCAAGCGCTGGGCCTTTGTGCGTGTACCAGGCATTCAGTGATCTCGGTTTCCTCTTTTCCCCGTCTAAATATTTCATCCTGGGGTTACCAAACCTCCAGCCCATTGGCTCAGACTCGCCAAGCACTGAAATTCCTGCTCAGGGGCTTCCGCCTCCTGCTCCTCCGAGCCTCACACATCTTTTGTATTCTTACAGGAGTGGCAGCAGGAACAAATACTTTGCTGCTCGGGCCTAAAACCCCCCGTACTGTGTCCAAAAGCAACTGCACACTGCGTGGGGGAGACGTGCCTCGAAGAAAGGACTAGGAAATCGTAACAGCCAGGCGATGCCCTTTATCCCTCCGTGATGTCTGTGTTCTGAGGGAGAGCTTGCTTGTAGAAATCTGAGGGGGGAAGGACTCCTTTGGCTGTATAGTTCCTCCCCTAGAGCCAAGGCCAGGGTTCTGTTCCGCTCCGCCGTCCTCCTCACGCCGCGGTGTACGCGGCCCTTCCTGGTGGTCTGCAGAGCGAAATGTTCTGCTGAGCAAGCAGTGAGGGAGGCGGGTTCGGGGAGGGGAGCCGGAGGAGAATCCCCCAGAGGATCTTTCCCATGTGCGTCGGATTGAGGAAGTCGGTGCACTCCTGCCCTACAGTCTATTCTCCGGGGCTTTCTCCGGTTTAATGGCTCAAGCAGCGGAGCTTCCACCATTTACCTGGACAAACAGACCGCTCCACAGTCTAACACCCCTTCCAGGGTCTGCCCTGCATCCTCACTCCCTGAGGGACCCCGAGGAGATTTCTGGAGTGGCTGCTCCCATATCCAGTGCTTCTCTAGCTCCCGCCGGCACACTTCCCACAGGGGAGCTGTCCCATCCCCCAGACAGACTGGTGATGAGGACCAGTTCTGGGGGCTGACGAGGAAAAGTGGAGCCTTTCACCTCCCAGGGGCAGGGTTGAGCCCAGCCTGGGTCCGTACAGAATGAAGCTGGTTATCTCCTGACCACTGTTTGGAGGCCTGGGTGAAGTCAATGAGTGGGTGTCACTCCAGTTCCTAATGAAATAGGTGTCAGAATCTCTAAAATCCCGCTCCTCACACCCTCCCAAAGTTTGACATTGTCAGTTTGTTGCCTCTCTCAGCAGACGCCCAGGACCAAGTGGCCTACAGAACATGACTAATGCTCTCCCTCCAGGCCTGTTGTGTTGCACCAGCCTGGCAGAGGGTAGGAAGCTTATCCAGCCACTGTCCCTTCTGCCCCTGGTTTGTGGAGAAAGAAGGGATGTCTCTCCCTGGCGATGCCTGGTGGGGCCTTTCCCCAGCCCCAAGGAAAGCAAGGGGAGCTGTCCTGGTGGGGAGGGAAGGAGCTGGACTGGCCTGGGAAGGGAGGAGATGCTGTTTCGGGGGGAGCTTGCTGTTCGGCAGGCTCCTTGCTGACTCTGCGGCTGGGAAGCATCTGCTGGAGAGGGGGCTAGTGTTTGTTTATTCAGGCAGCAGCTCCTCTTCCCAGGGCTGGGGAGCAGATGTTTGGGAACTGCAGACCCTGCCTGGCTGCAGCAGTAAATATCCAACCCAACCGGGCGGGGAGACAGCAGGGTGGAGGCAGGTTGCAAGGGGCGGGGGGACCTCTTTTGGGGCTGTACTTCTCAGCATGGCTGCAGGATGCCTGTGCTTTCACTTCTCATCCTCCCAGCTGTGTGGTTTTTTTTAATGTGGTTGCACCAGTCCAGAAAGGAACCTCAGAAAACCAACCCCCGCTCCCCCGGGATAGCAGGGACTCAGGGAGCTCCACCTGCCGGTGCAAGACCTGAGGCTCTTTGAGTCTGGGGGAACAGTACGTGTCCCCATGGAGCCTCCTGCCCAATCCCAATTTCCATTTTTGGCCTCCATTTCAGTGTACCCAGCAGATGAGCCTTTGAGAAGTGGGTACATGGCTTGCATGTGGCCGATTAACGTAGAACTGCCCCGTCTTCTTAGGGGCGGGAGGGACAGTTGGTGGTTTGTTCCAAGCCCGCTCACCTAGAATGAGGAGTGATGTTTTGCCCTTTTTAGAACCTGTTGTCCCAAAGACCTTGCAGATCTTCTAAAGCTGGGTCAGTCTCATTGTCCTCAGTGTGCCGCTGGGGAAACTGAGGCCTGGATGGGGAAGCGGCCTGCAGTGAATCCAGGGCAGGGCAAAGAGCAGAACACCAGGTTTCTTGATTCACAGTCCCTTGCTCTGCTCACTAGAGCTACCTCTCACTGACAGCCCATCTGGTGTATGTATTGTTTTCACCGATAAATTGCTGACCATTTTCACTATGTAGCTCTTCTCCATCACTATTATGAGGAGTATTTATTATCTGTATTGCAGTCATGGATCAGGGCCCCATTGTGTTAGGTGCTGTACAAACACACAACAAAAAGATGGCGCTTACAGTTTATGTTGTGTTGAGATCATGACTTGCAGCCAACTGGGCCATGCTGCCTCCCTCGTGGTAACACAGCCTGTCTTTGTCCCTCTCTCCTTTTCACCAGCAGTTCCCTATCAACAAAACCCGTACCGCTCCGGGGGCAGCTCCACTGTCATCCAGTGCTACCGCTGCGGAGACACATGTAAGGGCGAGGTGGTGCGCGTCCAGAGCAATCACTTCCACATCAGGTGCTTCACCTGCCAAGGTAGGAGGCTACAGCTTTAAGGATTTCTGGTCGTGCTGCCCCACTGGCCAGGTATCTGTGCTGGAAGCTGAAAGGCCAGAAAATCCAGCCCCACTGAGTCGGGATGAAACCTCCCTGGTTCTCACCGGGGGTTCTGATTCCCTGGGTGGGGTGGGGATTTAGTGCTTGTGCATGGGAGAGATTGAGAGAGCTGGCTAGAGCCAGGCTTGGGGGAGGGCTGTGCAAACTGCCCTCCCCCCGTTCTCTCCTACCCCAATAGCTCTACGTATGCACCTCGATTCCAAACCTCTCTGCTGGTCTAGTCCTGGCATCCCACATGGGTCTTCCAGGGCATCTTAATCCTGCCCTGCAGCCCCCCTCGCTTTTCTAGTCCCGGACCTGCGCACAGCTCCGCTCATGCACCATGACCTTGATCTGCATGGATGGCCTTGCCGTCTGCCTCAGCCGGTATCCTAGGAGTCCTCCTGCCCCAGGGAGAGAGGAGACTGGAGTAGCTGTTCAGAGGCTGCTGCCCCCAGGCTTCCTGGATAGCGAGCCGGCCCCGGCTGAGATAAAACCTGGAGAAAAGGGGACAGAAACCAAGAGCTGCTCCTGGCAGGGTCCTCACCCGGTAACTGACTAATTCCACAACAATGAAGTTGACTGATATGAAATGAGGATGAAATCAATGTGCTCCAGGACGCCACGTACTGCAGCTCGGACTAAACTCCCTCAGGGGACTCCCGGGGGACAGCGCATTTGATCCAGAGGTGCTTTCACACAAGCTGATCAAAGGGGGAAAAACCCTGCACACCCCCAACCTCCCCACTGGCCATGTGCTGCTGCGGGGCTTCAAGACGTTCCCCCGCTTAATGCGGCAGATCGGTGAAGATGCCAAGTAGGGATGTTGAGCCTGGCCCCAGTGCATCTCCTGCGGGAAACACACCTGACCCCACCCGTATCCGCAAAGCCCCATGGATGTTTGCTGCGCTGGATAAATGAATGGTTAATACAGTAGCAGTGAATTAATTTGACAAGGCCCACCAAGCTGTGCAGAAGAAGTGTGGGCTTCTTACTTTCCAATTTCAGCCAAATCCTGGGACTTGCCTCATTCGAGGACTGAGCCATCTGGGGACAGAGGGTGGGGTGTATGGTTGGGAAGGTGGTTTGTGTATTGTGGACGCCTGTCCCCTAGGAACTGCACTGAGAGTAACGAACCCACTTCACACAGGGGCCATCACAATCCCAACGGCTGGCAAGACCTTCCTGGCGCAGTGCCCAGAGCGATGTTGCCGCCTGCCTCCTGGGGCGCAAAGCTGCCCCGCCCCACCGTTGTGCATTGCCCAAGCACACCATTCCCTGTGCTCTTCCTGGGCCACCTGCAGTGACTACCGAGAGCAGCGTGGGCTCTTTGGTCCTGAGGATGGGCTTAAGGGAAGCAGAACTGAGTGGCCGTTAAAGCTAATGGCCCTGAACAGATGCTAAAGGGCTCCTTAGTCCATTTATTAAGAGTCGCTCTTACGAGGGCCAATAACGGGATCTATAAATTGTAAAGCATAGAATTACTAGGGTTTATTAAAGACCTCTGCTCCCCCTAGTTCCCGTCGCCTCACGCTAACCCCGGCACCAATCGCCTGCACTTAGTGACTCCTCCCTGCACAGGCGGCGAGGAGGGTGTCTCTCTCCAGGGTAGTTTTGGTCTCTCCCACAGTCAGAGCCCACCCCACATACACATTATCTCTCTCTCTTTGCATATGTAGATGTACGTCTCCTTTGCATGCACACACCGCCCTGCACGTAACAGGGACCTCCCCAGGATACAGCCAGCCTCAGATGAACCCCTGACCTGTCGGGCCCAGGTCGCTCTCGGTCCTAGCCTGCAGGTGCCCAGCGCTCTGCTGCAGAAACCCCTCCCCCACCGCGTTATCTGTGCGACACAGCGAACTCTTCCCCCAGACAAAGAGCTCAGACTGGCTCCAGCTTCAAAGGGGACGAGGAGCCACCAGGGAGAGCTTGGCAGTGGCTGCAGTCTGATTTCAAAGTGAAAGGGAATAAATAATGAGAGGAAACCCTCTTCCCCCACCTACCCCTCCCGGCTCCCACCCGACCGGCCCCTGCACTGGCCTCCTCCCTTTCAGTCCTGCTCCCCCGCCAGGCTTCCCCCATCTCCCCTGGCCTCCCCTCACCCCTCTATAGCGCTCTATAGCTAAGCTCAACGATTAGCACCAACGTGCTTCTGGCCCTGGGGCAGATGGGGCCGAAACCTGCCTCTGCGACTCTTGCCTCTGTGTCTGGGCCTGCGCTGAGTCTGAGAGGGCTGGTCAGGCCGGCCTCATCACTGTGGTACCTGGAGGATGCAGCAGGAGAAATGAGGAGGCACTGCTTGACAAGGGCTGCTTGTCGAGTGAAGCAACAGCACTGTCTGTTCCAGGAGGCCCGGGGAGTGGAGCGTTACCTCACAGGTGGCACTGTGGGAGGTGGGGAATGGAAACACAGCTGTGCAAAGGTGGGAGATGCACACCACGGCAAACAGCTGGTTGCGGGCTTTGGGGGCTGTGTCTGCAGCTCTGGGCGTCCCAGCTGCTCGCTGAGCTGACGGGGGTGGGGGGCAGGCGCTGAGGGTTGAGCAGGAGGCGGGCAGCTGTGGGTATCATTGGAGGCAGTGAGAAGAAGGCTTGCTGTGAGATGCTCCTCTTGCAAACTGACTGGGACCCCAGGGTACGTGTCCCTGGCAGGGCACAAGGCTCAGAGAGCTGGGCAGACAGCTACTCCCAGGCCAGCGATGCCTTGGACAAGCTCACAGGAGACCTGCACAGAGCTAAGCACTGAGCTGCCCGGCTTAGCAATAAATACCCCCGGGGTTGCTGGACTTCTCCAAGCACCATGCAACCCGGTCCTGCCCCTCCAAGTGCAGCCCAGGCTTAATGTAAGCTGGACTCCCCGCATAGCTTAGCTGTTCTGTTCTACAACTTGGCGCTAGGGAAGGCAGTATGGGGCATGTAACCAAGGGCCAGATTCATCCTGGTGTCGTGGTAGGTGCCACAGACTTCCTGTGTGACCCTGGAGCCCCAAGTCACTACCCTTCCCCGTGACTCGGTTTCCCCACTTGTAAAATAGAGATGACGATACGGTCTATGGCACAGAGGGACCGTGGGGCACTAATGCCAAGAAAGTGCTTTGAGACTATCGTGGCACTCTCTGCTGTCTCATTCCTGGGTGCTCAGAGCCCTTGGAAGAGCTGGGGGAATGTGAGGTCATGGAAGAGAGCCTGAAGCATGAGTTTGTGCTTCCCGGCTGGTGGCGTGATGTTAAATCACAGACGCACCCTGCGAGAGCTTTGGGGCCCATTCGCAGACCAGAATTAGCTCTTTGCCCCAAAAAGCAAGCCGCACCCCTTGGCCACTCAGCCCCCGACAGGTATTTTCATGCATCGTTCAGCCATGGCCCCTGCATGGCAGTTCTGAAGGCAGCCGCATTCTCTAAATGGGCCGAGATTAGTCCTGTTCCTGGCTCCTGCATCAGCAGTCCTGTGCCCCTGCTCCCGTTGCTGCTTTCCAGGGCTGTGAATGCCTTCGCCAGGACAAGGGGCAGCAGCTGAATCCTGCTGATTCTCGATTTCTTTTAAAAGACACAAACTGAAGAGGCACCGGTCGCCCAGGGGAGCTTCCTGGGGTGGTTTAAAGGCTCCTGGGAACAGTCCCAAGTCACGGGCAAAACGAAGGGAGCAGGAGATCCACCGTCCAGGCTGGCTGGGTTGTGCCGCTGAATGCTCGATTACCTGCGCTGCTACTCTCTGCCGTGGCACCACCTTGCAGCAGAGCTCCCGGGCTGAAGGGGGGATTTATCTGGAAGCCCCTCCGTTCTGTCCCCCCTGCTCAAAGGACAATCCCTGGAGCGTAGGGTACTTTATTGGTATTGAAAGAGGTGCAGGGGGAACGTCCGACTCGTAAGCACGAAACTCACTTCATGCTGGTGCCACTGTAATTTGGTGCCACAGCGGGTGATGGAGGAGGCGGCGGCTGCTTTTCCAAACCTGGCACAGCGGCTCAGGCGGCCTTGGGGTCAGGCTTATCCACTAGAGCAGGGGTCTCAAACATGCGGCCCGGGGGCCACATGCGGCCCGCAAAGCCCTTCCCTGCGGCCCTCCAAGCTTCCTGGCGCCCCCCCTCCCCCCCGGTCCCCCCATAGCAGTTTGCAGGACGGAGGGGCCAGACGTGGAGGCTTCTCTGCTGCCTGGCTGGGCCGCGTGTGTTTCTAGCTCTGGACTTCCTATATTGCTCTTGCTTTGTTTGCCAAACAGCTGTTGGTGGTGCCTAGCGCTTTCCAGGAGGGAATGGGGAGCTGCGTGCTCAGAGGAGGAGGTGGGGCAGGGGTGGGACCTCTTGGAAGGGGTGGAGTGGGGGCGGAGCCGGGGCAGCGAGGGTATGTGTGTGTGTCAGTGGTGCAGCCCTCGGGCCAGTGCACTAGTCCTCATGCGGCCCTCGTGGTCATTTGAGTTTGAGACCCCTGCACTAGAGCCATTGGACAGCTCCTGCAGCTACGTGGCCTCTTTCCTAGCTAAGCCTGCAGGAAGAGTCTGCCTGTGTGTAAGCCCGAGGGGTGGGGCCGTGTGGAGGAAGTTTGCATGGCACCTGTCCCGAGCATGCCTGGCGCTAGCTAGTGCTACCAGGCGATCACTTTCACGAGCACAAAACAATTAAAATTTTAAAGAACTCTTATATTTGTAAAGGCAAGATGTGGAGGGAAGAGCCTGACCCTGTTAGGTGCCATCGGGCGCGCTGGGCAGGGGGGGGGAATAATGCAGCTCTTGGATTAGCCCAATCCCTGCCCGGTCATGCCAGGCTGTTCTGCACTGGAACCATCTCGCTGGCCAGCTCCATTACCATTGGGTGGCGGCCTACAGTTTCCTCTCAGCAGGGCCCATCCCTTTCCAAAACCAGGAGGCTTCATCCTGGACCAGGCCCGCAGCCCTACAGTGCCATCTTGTGGGGCTGAAGGAGGTGCCCACTGGCCCCTCAGCATCTCAGAGCTGGAGGGCTGGCCGGTGGTGGAAAGGAAGCAACCTACTGAGATGTCTGCAGCCCCCGAGGCCAGATCCCCGCCCCCAAGGCTCCGGATCAGGTTTTTGGAACAATTGCATTCGAGATACTACGGCTGAAGAATTCATGCTAGGTTTCCCAGGAGACCCTCCCGGTGGGTCAAAGTCATTAGTGCTTCACCTTAATGTTTATTCTCTGAGGATTAATTCAAAGCTCCCCTGTGTGTAGGCCAAGTTGCAACCATTTTTTTTAAAGGTGGAGCTGTGGGGAAGGGAGGAATGTGGAAACCAGAAGTGAAGATCCAGGGGCACCCAGGGGACCTCAGTGAACATGATGGGAGCACCTGACCTCACTCCCTGTTGTCCCTATGGGATTGGGATGCAGCATGCGCTGGAGTGTTCCAAGAGCTCTGCTGAAATGCTGTGACCGTGCTAGCCCAGGCCGACCCCCCCAGTGACTTCACCTTGACTCAGGCGGGTCCCACCTCCTGGAAGCTCGTGGCGGAAACGTGCCCTGCTTGTCAAGGTGCTGGCTGAGCTGACTCTCCTCCCCTCGGGGCTGTTTTCTCCCTCTCCAGTGTGCGGCTGTGACCTGGCCCAATCAGGCTTCTTCTTTAAGAACGGCGAGTACATCTGCACCCACGACTACCAGCAGCTCTATGGGACTCGCTGCAACAGCTGCCGCGACTTCATCACGGGAGAGGTCATCTCTGCCCTGGGCCGGACATACCACCCCAAGTGCTTTGTCTGCAGCATGTGCAGGTGAGTCGGACATGCAGCTGCAGGGACCCCACCCCCGCCCCAAAAGCAGGCCAACGCCTGCAGCTGGGAAGGGGCTGCTGGTTTTCAGGCCAGGGCTGGGGCAAAGGGACCCATCTCAGCAATGCCCTAAATGTATTTTGGAGCTTGGTGTAATGGGTGCCCTCAGACGTAGCAAACATGCTATTCCCACCAGGGAGATTGCAGTGGGGGCAGGGGGAGGGGGCAATACATTAATTCTTTGGATCTTCTCTCCTTACCTCACTTTGCCCAAAGTCTGGCACCCCAATAAAGAAGTCTTCCATCTCCTGCCACAGAGAAGTAGTGAAGCGAATCGGGGGCCTCCCTTTTCACCCCTGGAGAGCTGGCTTCCAGTCCCGGCTGAGTTTACTAGTGCAAGTGGCTTTGGTGAATTCTCAACCAGAACCTCTGGCTTTGCACAATCCCCACGTTGGCTGTTCATCACGCAGGACTGGAATAAAAGGGCGCAAAGGGCTGTGGCAGAGCTGCGGGGGTTCAGGACTGGAATAGCAGGGTGCTAAGGACATGGTTGAGGTACATTGGTTGAGCTGCAGGGGTTCAGGACTGGAATAGCAGGGCACTAAGGACATGGTTGAGGTACATTGGTTGAGCTGCAGGGGTTCAGGACTGGAATAGCAGGGTGCTAAGGACATGGTTGAGGTGCATTGGTTGAGCTGCAGGGGTTCAGGACTGGAATAGCAGGGTGCTAAGGACATGGTTGAGGTACATTGGTTGAGCTGCAGGGGTTCAGGACTGGAATAGCAGGGTGCTAAGGACATGGTTGAGGTGCATTGGTTGAGCTGCAGGGGTTCAGGACTGGAATAGCAGGGTGCTAAGGACATGGTTGAGGTGCATTGGTTGAGCTGCAGGGGTTCAGGACTGGAATAGCAAGGTGCTAAGGGCTGGGTTGAGGCCCATTAACAGTTGTGGGGTGCAGGACTGGAATAGCAGGGCATTAAGGGCCAGGCTGAGGCACATTGATGGAGCTGTGGGGGTGCAGGACTGGAATAGCAGGCCACTAAGGGCTTGATTTAAGTGCATTGACAGCTGTGGGGTGCAGGACCGGAATAGCAGGGTGTTAAGGGCCGGGGTGAGGTGTGGTTGCAGCATCATGTGGGAGAAGCTTACAGTGGCCTTGCTGTTCAGAGACACTGCACAGAACTGAAAGAAAGAAAGAGAGAGAGAGAGAGAGAGCAGGAGAGCTTGGTCCTCAACAGAGGTGGTGCTAAGGTCTTCATAGCCACATGTCTCCCTGAGCCAGCATGTGCAAGGGAATGGGCTGACTTGCCGCTGCGTGTCCTTTTCGCACTGGTGGTAATTACTGCCAAGGCCCATTAGCTGGACTAAGAGCATGTCAGGATCTGACACGCTAAGTGGTAGCACAGGGGGGATAAACATTATTGAGGATGCTGACGGGGTCTGACATTTTGGGGTTCAACCCATACCCGTAAAGTGTTGTGTCACCACCTTCCCTACAGCTCTGGGTGTTTTAATTGCATGCTACATTGCTGTGACTCTCAGCCTGGAGACCAACAGCCAGCATACACACATGCAGGCCACATCTCCTACCCAGTTACTGTTTGCTACTGAGTGACACCAACACAGAGTCCCAAACAACCCCAAAACTGTCTCCCTGCCATGCTCAGCCCTCTCCGGAAATGCTCACAGAAGGTTTTAAGTTCACTGCTCCTTTAAAGAGACAGAAACAACAGCTTATTATCTGGACTGGAGTTAGCAATCACTTCAGTTCAATTAAAACACAGGGTTGGTTTAGGTCAGGGGTTGGCAATCTGCGGCACACGTGCCAAAGGTGGCACACGAACCGATTTTTAATGGCACGTCGAGTTCCCGGCTGCTGGCCCTGCTCAGCCCGCTACCGGCCTGGGTGAATGGAACCTCAGACTGGCAGCAGGCTGAGCAGGCCGGCGGCCGAGACTCCGGCTGGCAAGGGGCTGGCAGCCAGAACCGGAACCCAGCCGGAACTCAGAGCCGGCCATTGCTGGGGCGCTCAACCCACTGCCAGTTTGGGGTTCCAATCGCAGGCCCCCTGCCAGATGAGTCCGGACCTCCGGCCCCGCTTAGCCCACTGCTGGCCTGGGGTACCGGCAGCCACGCCGGGGCTCTGCTCCTGGCCTCAGCCCAGGGCTCTTCAGCCACCCCCTGCTGTGGCCCACATTGGGAAACTCAGCAAGGGAAAGCAAGGGCAAGGATCACACTAAACTGATAAGATCTGCATTTTAATTTTCTTTTAAATGAAGCTTCTTAAATATTTTAAAAACCATATTTACTTTAAATACAACACTAGTTTATATTATATAGACTTACGGAGACCGTCTAAGAACATTAAGATGCATTACTGGCACGTGAAACCTTAAATTACAAGGTGCCACAGGACTCTTTGTTACCTCTTAAATTACAGTGAACTTGGCACACTGCTTCTGAAAGATTGCCAACCCCTGGTTTAGGTAGATGTGAAATGAGTTTATTTAATCAAAAAGAGAGAGATTTTAAGTGAGCTCAGATCTAAGGGATAAAGGTAGAAGGAGTTATAAACATCTCCCCTCCCCCCCCCAAGTTAAAATACCCACTTTCTAATGGCTAAGACCTAACTTAGCAAGCTAGAGTCTTTGTTCAAGGTAGTTTCCTCAGCAATCTTCCTCCTCCAGCAATTGCTGGCTAGCTCTTAGTCAGGCTCCCCACAGACTTCCTGGCGCTGATTTCCCTTGTCTCCTCAGGTGAAGGATAACTTAAGGGTTTGCTCCCCCTCTCTTTATAGTCCAGCGAACCTTTGAAATGTGTCCTTCTGGAATGTATCCCCAGATAAAGTTCTTTTCCCTGCTGGGGGTGAATGCCAGGCTGTCTGGTACACACACACAGGGCTGTCTTCTCCCCTGCTGGTGATTTTCACAATGCAACTGATCTCTTCCTGCAACTTCCCATACCAATGAATAGCCCATTGAATTTGGCCAGGGCTGCGCTGAGGTGTTGGCCTCTTTCCTTTCTCTGGAGAAAACCAGTTTATACAGTCCCCCAACACACCTGGTTTAAACACATTTCAGTCACATATTTGCAGCATCTATCTATAAAGTCCTTCACGGGTTTACTGTACACAGGTCAGGCAGAATATTAATTATCAGCGAGGTATTAGTTTTCTGGAGATATATTACATGCCACCTTTTAGGTATATCACATGACAACAGTGTGTTAGGTGTAGCGAGTCTGTTAGGCCTGTGAAGAGTTGCTGACATGGAGCAGTGGACGACCAACAGTGAGTTATTAATTAACACAGGGAGTTATTAATGTCTCTGGGGAGCTGTAAATCTGTCACTAAAACTCACCCTCCCCACCAACAGCACCTTACTCCGTGTGCCCTGCCATCCAAGAAGAGCAGCAGTGCAGAAACAGCCATGTGCATGTCCTTGTCTCTGTGCATGTGTTGTCCCTGTGGACAGCTGGGCCTTTGTGTGGCTGTATCCCTGCACGTTCTCAGTGCATTTTTGTGTACGTGGCACTGGTACGACCGCTGCTGCAATGCTGTGTCCAGTTCTGGTGTTCACAATTCAAGAGGGATGTTGATAAATTGGAGAGGATCCAGGGAGGAGCCGCTAGAATGATTAAAGGATTAAAACCCATGCCTTATAGTGAAAGACTCAAGGAGCTCAATCTGTTGAGTTTACCAAAGAGACAGTTAAGGAATGACTTGATTACATACGTATATATCAGTGGTTCTCAAACTATTTGTGTTGGTGACCCCTTTCGAATGCCAAGCCGCTGAGTGTGACCCCCCCTTAGAAATTAAAAACACATTTTTTATATTTAACACTATGTTAAATACTAAATTTAAACCCTATTGCTTAAAATGAATTTACCTTTTCTCCCTGCTTTTAAATTAAGACTAAAACACAGCTGGCGGCGGGGCTCGGGGCTCACAACCCTGTGTGTCCTCCCGGCTGAAACCCTCAACATGGCCGGGCTCCACCTGACCTCCTCAGTACAGGGCTCGGGGCTCACAGCGTCCTGGATGCCCCAGCTCAGGGCTCACAGCCCCGCTCCTGGTTAGGGTCAGGACTCGCAACCCCACGTGGCGGTCGGACTTGGGGATTGCAGCCCCGCACCTGCCCGGAGCTTGCAGCCCCACTCCTGGCCAGGGTTGGGGCCTGCGCTCACAGCCACATGGGGGGTCGGAGTCAGGGCTCGCATCCCCGTGTGGGGGTCGGAGTCGGGGCTCGCCACCCCGCGCCTGGTCGGAGCTCACAGCCCTGCTCCTAGCTAAGGTTTGGGTTGGGGCTCGCAGCCACACTTCCCTGTTGGGGTCGGGGCTCACAGCCCGGCACAGGGGTCGGGGTTGGGGCTCACAGCCGTGCACCGGGGTCAGGGCTTGCAGCCACGCATCCCTGTCGGGGTCGGGGCTCACAGCCACGCGTCGGAGTCGGGGCTCACTTACACACCTCCCCTAGCTGGAGCTCTAAGCAGGGGAGGCGTGTTTCTTATGCTTTCCTGCCTTCTCTGTGGCTGCAGGAAGCCGTTCCCCATTGGAGACAAAGTGACATTCAGCGGGAAAGACTGCGTCTGCCAAGCCTGTTCCCATTTGCTGGTCAGCACCAAGCCTATCAAGATTCACGGGCCGAGCCGTAAGTTGGATAGATTTGACCTCGCTCTCTCAGGTGTGCTGTCTACAAAGGGTTAATGAAAGGTGATCCTGCAGGTTCTGATCCCTGGTGCTATCATGTGACCTGGCAGAGGGTGCCCACCTTGGAGGCATTACTCCATGCTAGGTCATTATGGCTGCAGGTGCCTGTGCCTTTAAGAGACCCAGCGATGGCAGATACTGGGAAGAGAAGCAGCTGGGTCCATTTGTGGGGCCCGCAATGAGATCTGTTTGCACCCTGGTGTTTCCTTAAGTGTACTCAGTGACTAGGAGAAGAGCTGTATCATGTTCCCTACCACAGACCCAGGCTTTCCCTCCCCACGAGCAATCAGAGGTGCTATTAGAACCCGGACACTCAGCCAGTGCAGAGGAGTCCTCTTGCAGTGCACATGCCCAGTGCTTGGGAATAGAGGGAAGGGCCCCGGTACTGCAGTGTAGTGGAGCACTGATGAGGTGGGTGTGGTTAGGGGTCATTTATGGAGATGGTGGGGGAGGCAGCTCGGGCAGGGCATCTCCCAGTTCCACCTGGGCTTTCCCTATGGCTGTCACAGGTCACCACTGGTGTCTGGTAATCCTATACTGTATTCATGACCTGGCAGGGCTTTACTAGCGAGCCCTTTGCAGCCTGGGGCAGTCTGCAGTGGGATTTCTGAAGACAGCCCAAGGTTGTTGGGACAATACCCAGACCCAAAATCTGCAGCGAGGGGAGGAAGGGCCAGGTACTGTGTTTCACCTCGCCTGTGTAAATCCAAGGTGGAATTGCCCTGTCCAGGGAAGGCAAGGAGTAGAAGGACAAGTCCCTCCTCCTGCCCTTGCTCCAAGGAGGACAAGCCATGCACTCTGTGACATCTGAGAGCAAGATTCAGCGCCCTTGTTGCGATCAACAGGTAACTGAGCAATCTAGTGCCCGGGGCTGCCAGCAGCTGCTCTGGGTCTTGCTTGCTCACTCGCGTTCTTCCTCAGAAATGTACCGAGCTCCAGGGTTTCTCCCTCTGAGCATGAACAGAACCATCCAGGGGAAACAGGCACTGGTTTTCGCTAGGGTTTAATTTACTCACTTCACCCTGCAATGGTAGCTGGGTTTGAACAGTCGCCTCCCGTACCCTCACACACGGGGCCTGACCCAGAGCCCTTTGAGGGCCATGGAAAAGCTCCCATTGACTTTGATGGACTTTGGATTAGGCCTAGGATTGTCATGTTGTTTCTTTTATGTTTACAGGAGCTTTCTTTTTTTCCTCTCTCTCTTTTTCTTGTTCTTTCTTTCTGTCTTGGTTCTCCCCAGTTACACTGCACTATGGCTTTTAGACTTCACACCTCGTACCTTCTCCCTCCTCTTGTGTCCCCGTCTCCTCAGCTTAGCACCCCTGGTGACTGCAAAGACTTTCCTTGCTGCTCTGTGGACTGGCTACGGGGCATCTGGCTTTGTCCTCAACCAACGGTGGCTGAATGCCCGATACATGGCCCGATACATGGGACTTTATGCCATTGATGAGCCATTCACAGAGGGAGCAGACTGAGGCCCCTGTCCAAGGAAGGAGGTTGCAATGAGTTTATAACTGGTCCATCCTTTGCTGGTCCCCACATATACAGTCTATGCTGCCATCCAAGTCATGGGAGAACTGCATCAGCATGGTTCTTGTGCAGATGGCAGAAGACTGAGATGAATGGGAGCCATGCCAACCCCGATGACCAAACTCCGGTTGTACCGGCTGTACCGAGTTGCTGAGTGGCAGGAGCACAAGCCATCGCTGCAGTCACTCACTGCTCTGCCAGGACAGTCTGGCGGGAGTCCTGCAAATGTTGCACTGTTCAGCAGGTGCCCGAGAGAGCATAGCAGTGTCAGCTGGTGGGTGGCAGACAGGGTGTGTTGGGCATTGCCAGCCCTGCATTTGTGGAGAAGTCTGCATGTGTGTCTGCCGTAGAGGGTGGCAGGTGACATCTCCAGTGGAGGGAGGTTCAGCCTCTCCGGAGAACAATGTTCATTTTCAGAAACTGACATGGAAGACTTCGTCATTCTGTTTCTCTTTGTTTTCAATGGGATTTTAATGCATAAAAGTCTGTGGATCAGCATGTGAAAGTCACAGCACTGACCCCGTGAACCCAGACAGACCGCACGGTGCTGGCTGATCCGCCCTCACACCACTGGGCAGGGGAAGAGGTGGCTTTTTGCTTTCCCACTCGCGACCTAAGGCCAAGGCCTGGGCCCCTGAACTGTGGAATTTCCCATCGTGGGCTTGATTCACGGGCAGGAGCCCCGGCTGGAGGCTGCTTACCCAGACCCTGCCAGTGCCAGACCCACTGGAAGCGAGGGGGGAGCGGGTGGAGTCAGGGTGCCCTGGGCACTGGGAAGGAATCCGGTGGATGCAACCTCCGCCCCTGCTAGTGTCATGAGCAGGATGCTGATGACCCACTTTGGGAGCGAGGGCTGGGGCGGCAGGAGGTTGCGGGGGGGGGAGCCCAGGGCTGGGATGGGGAGCAGCCAAATTTGTTTTTGCTTAGGCTGGCAAAAAACCTAGTCGGCCCTGTTTCCCTGCCCCTCCCCCCCTCCCAGGGTCCATTAGGAGACTCTTGGCAGACAGGAAAGGAAGGGGAGCCACATGTGTCATCTGTTTCCTCCCATCCACTTCCACCTCCTCTCCCGGTCAGGGGCCCTGGAGACCACAGCCTCTGAAATCCGCTCTCCGACACTCCTCGGCTAGGCTGCAGAGCTGAGGTTACCCAAGGCAGTATGGATTATTCATCACTAGCTGCAGGCAGCATCCAGGATGTGTAGGAGCCACGACAGTTTCTCTTGCTGCTCCTGGCCTGCACCCTTATCACCTGCATGGCGCTGCAACCAGTTGGGGACTGCAGAGCCTCGGACCCCTGGGGGTGGCGAGGGAAGTGCCACTGGGGGCTAGTAGCAAAAGCAAGAGTAAGTTCTCAGCTGAGGACATCCCCAAAGAAAGCTGCTTTTGCAAGTCTCCTTCAAGGCCCCCTGACTGCCAGCGTAACAGGAGCAAACCTGAAAGGTGGGTGAGCAGCAAACCTGGGGGAGTGGTGCCATGTAGGGGCATGTGCCAGAGCACAGCAGAGAGTGACTCGCGTCGAGAAGGGGTTAATTGAGCTGCTGCTCTGTGTGCCAAGTATATTGGGTCAAAATGCCCCTCCAGTGCTGCCCACTGAGGCAGATGCATGGGGGTAACATACAGCTGCAGGGTTACCCTGAAGTGTGCTGGGTAAAACACACCTTTGGTGCTGTCGAGATTACCACAATGCACTGTATTTGTTGCATTCATGTAGCACAGGTGACTGAAATCTCCCTGGAGACTGGCAGCAGAGAGGTTAAAAAGGAACACCTTGTCCATGTATCACAGACTCCTGAAATCCTAGAGAGTCCCTGATGTGAGAGCGAGAGAAGGGCAGAGAGGAGTCAAAGGCAGGGCTCTCAGGCCCATATGCTTCCTGCTTCCAGCCCTGATGGGAAATGGGAGAGGAAGGAAGGCTGGTGAATACTGCAACGGGCTGATGTAGACACAGCTTAGAGAACAGCCCTTCCTACGCTCGGCTTGCTGCCAGATACTTCCCACCATTGCTACCCGAGGGGCGAGCCGTGCTAGGAGCACTAATACAGATGGGATTCAAGGGCTGTCAGTACAGTAAACCCTCGATTTAACGGACCCCGATTTAACGGACTTCGGATGCAACGGACAAAATTTCCGATGCATCCGAAATCCGTTTTGGGGGTTGCCGGCTCCCGCCCCAGGGAGCCGGCTGGGTTGACAGCTCCCGCCCGGCTCCCCGCACTGGGGAGCCGGGCGGGAGCTGTCAACCCCCCCGCCCGGCTCCCCGCAACGGGGAGCCGGGCGGGGGGGGGGGCGTTTGAGAGCTCCCGCCCGGCTCCCCGCAGCGGGAAGCCGGGCAGGGGGTTTGATAGCTCCCGCCGGGCTTCCCGCTGGGGGGAGCCGAGCGGGAGCTGTCAACCCCCCCGCCCGGCTCCTCGCAGCGGGGAGACGGACGGGGGGGTTTTGAGAGCTCCCGCCCGGCTCCCCGCAGCGGGAAGCCAGGCGGGAGCTGTCAACCCCCCCGCTCGGCTCCCCGCAGCGGGGAGCCGGGCGGGGGGAGGGGGTGGGGTGGGCTGACTCACGGCTGGCTCCATATAACGGACTAATTCGGGCGGGGGGTGTCCGTTGTCACCCGAAAGTCCGTTATTTAATGATTTTAAAAAATTATTAAATAACGGACTTTCGGTTTTAACGGACACCCCCCCGCCCGAATTAGTCCGTTATATCGAGGTTTCACTGTATTTTAACCCCAGGGTCACCTTGCTCATGACCCAGTGGGCAAACCCTGCTCGGCACCAGGGCTTTCACTAGTGGAGCTGAACTGCCGCTAGTAACACTGGGAAATTTTTGGCGAAGAATCCCTGGCTACACCAGGCTGCTGCATCTCCATCCACCCAAGCTGGGAAGTGGCTGTCACTAGTATTTATTCCCCTTCCAAGCATGACTTCCTGCCAGCATTTGCTGTAAGGAGCTCAGGAAAGCAGCTTGAAAACCAGGATGAACCAAGCAGGTTGGCTGCACCCGGATGCCCACCAAGTGAGGCCATCTGCTTTGGGCAAGGCTGGGGGTGCCAGATGCTCAGTAGAACTGTGGCCTGTTCCCAGTGTATTTTGCCCATGTGCTGTCTGTGCTCCTGGCCACCCCACCCAGTTTTCCTCTGAGGAGTCCAGCTCTTTCTTTCTTTCTTTCTTTCTTTCTTTCTTTCTTAGCACCAACTGTGGAAGTTTGCTACGCAATACACAAAGTGCTGGGAGGTCTCTCTCCCAACATCCATATCGGAGGGTGAAAAGGTGTCTGATTCTGGGAGAGAACAGGCAGAGAGGGGGGTGTGGGTGTGGGTGTATTGGAGGGTGAAAAGGTGTCTGATTCTGGGAGAGAACAGGCAGAGAGGGGGGTGTATGTGTGTGTGTGCACTTCTCTCTCATTCTGTGTATGGGAATTTGTGTGTACCTGTAGGTATGTCCACGCTGCAAGCTAGACTCTAGCAAGCCTGGCTAAAAATAGCCGTGAAGATAACAGTGGCACGGACCCCAGCGTGGGTACGTCCTCTGGGTTCTGGGCAAGCTTGTACAATCCAGGTCCGGGGTCCATTCTTCTGGGTCTTCGCTGCTATTTTCACCTGTGCTCGCTAGAATAAAGCCAGTGCAGATATGCCCACCTGAGCTGCAATCACACTGCTGAATGCCCTGTAGACCTACCCTCAGTGTGAGTCTGTGTGTGTATTGCTGGAAGCGTGGGGCTGTGCGTTTGAGTCTCTCAGTGTGCACAGGATCCTGTCCCGGCTCCCAAGAGTTTAGGGAAGGATGGCACAAGTCAACAGACTGTCTCCGTATGTCCCCTCTAGCTTGGGCAGAGTTTGAAATAGGCGAGTCACGAGTCATGGCGCCTTGCTCTAGATGACCCCAAAGCCCCGCTCTCATCTCACTGTTGCCAACTCCTGCAATTTCTCTATGCGTGGGTTTCCCAGCTGTGCCTTCGCCAGGCTGCAGAGCCCCCTGGGGCAGGAAGCTGTGGTGGTTTCACACTCTGCCCCGTCCCTTGTCTCTCCAGACTGTGCGGGCTGCAAGGAGGAGATCAAGCACGGCCAGTCGCTCCTGGCCCTGGAGAAGCAGTGGCACGTCAGCTGCTTCAAGTGCCAAACCTGTGGGATCATCCTGACTGGCGAGTACATCAGCAAGTGAGTATCTCCTCCTCCTACACTGCACCATGGCCACTCACCGGGGAGGGAACAAGGAGACCGGGGGCTAGTGTATGCCCCTGGGATTGCTGTAGGCTCACGACTCCCCTCGCCCTGGGGTTGAAGAAGCACATACCAGAGAAATGGATTCCGGGTGGAGAGCCAGCTGATCACCTGTCTCCACACACACCCCACAGCTGGGTGGGAAGGATGCACCCTAGACACGTCTCTGAGGAGACTTAGGGAGGGGGCTCACCATGATGGGAAGGGGATTGTCGGAATCCCTCCAAGACATGCCACTGCCCAGGGAATGGGCTGGCTGGTGAGTATGTCGGAATGGAGCAGCACGTCTGCTCAAGTACCTGTCATAGGCCTTGGACCTGCTCCCCCGGAGCAGAGTCTCCATTAGCTCAAGTGGCCTGTGCTTCTGGCTCAGGTAGGCTGTCCCTGTCCCACACCCCTTGGCGGCTGTGGTGTTGGGCACAGCAGCGACCCCGAGGGCTGTGGGTCTCCGTGTGTATTTGTGACTGTCTGAGGCTGAGAGCAGGCAGCAGGGAAAGGGTTTCTTGCTCTGCATGCTGGCCAGCTGCAGGGTTTCTGGCACGGCCTTGGCTCATGAAGCCTGCCCGCCGTCAGGCTTTTACAAGCCAGGCTAGATGGCCCCTAGGAGGCTGCAGGCGCATTCAGTCACATTAGCAGGCAACAGCAACTCTATTGTACCCTCGTACCACGCCTCTCCTCCTCCTCAGACTCCACAGCACAGCTTATCTCCCACTCCATCCCCTCCTCTGAAGCTGGTCAAGGGCCAGCAGCTCCGAACAATTGCTGTGATCTGTGTAGATGCGGTGGGTCTGAGACACCAAGGGTAGCGTGGGGCCCTCTGACAGGCAGCCCAGGAGCCCTGAATCCCGCCCTGGGGGTGAAGGGGCTACACAAGCCTGGTCTGGATCGGGGTGGGGGGGTGGGGGGGGGGGAAGATGGACCCTTGTGCTTGAAACTGCTCTCCTGCTGCTCTCTGAAAGAAGCACTGAGGCATGAAGGTGAAGCCTGTAATCAAATCCTCATCCTGCCCCTCTGTGGAGCAATGAGCTGGAGCCTGCAGGGGAAACAAGCTGACAGAGGAAGGGAAGCCCCGAGGGCGTTGGGGGGGAGGGGGAGGATGAGGCGAGCCTGTGGGGAGAGAGGGTGGGGACGGGCGGGGCTGGGGTAGATGGGAAAATCTGTTGGGGTGGGGAGAGGTGGCGCTGGGATAGATGAGAGCGGGGGGAGGAGGGAGGGGCGGGGGTAAGTGAGGAGAGCATGTAGGGGGAGGGGATGGGGTAGGTGAGGAGAGCCAATGGGGAGGGGAGGATGGAGAGAGGTGGGGTTGGGGTAGGTGAGGAGAGCCTGGTGCCACTTCTCATTTGAGCCATTTGGTTCAGTGAAAGCCATGTATCATGTGGGGGGGAGGGGCGGTGTCTCTCAGTTGCCCCATGCCCTCCCACTACTCTCACTTCCTGTCTCCCTCTCTCCTCCAAAGGGATGGCATTCCATACTGCGAATCTGACTACCATGCCCAGTTTGGCATTAAGTGTGAGACCTGTGACCGGTACATCAGTGGCAGGGTCCTGGAGGTGAGTTGAGCTGCTGCTGGGGCAGGCAGAGGACTGCTAGTTAGCTGCCTTCCAGCAGCAGAGGGCCGGGCAAGTGAATCCCACCCACGGTGCAGAGGAACCATCTAGCCAGCCCTTTGCAGAGGGGACCCCTGAGAGATTTGTCAGTGATCTAAGCACTGTTGTGAGCCATTTTAACAGTGTCCCTAAATCACACTCTGCAACCCACGGCTCCTCCGGTCACACTTGGGCGATGCAAATGACTGAAAGGTAGTGTGATCTATGGGTAGAGCAGGGCAGTGTGGCTCCTCCCTTCCACTGATTCCCTGAGCACCTGGGGGTGAGCCCTTTGCTATTGCTGGGCTGCAGATACCTCCTCTGTAATATGGAGGAATGGATGCTGACTGACCTCGGGATCCTGAGAGCGGAAATGGCTGGCTCTCGGGGACTGGGGTGGGACAGAGCAGCACTGTCCTCTGGAATTCGAGTCATAGCAGCAGCAGCAGCACTTTGCAGGGCAGTAGCAAGGTGCTACAAGTGACTGTGGTAATAGAAATGGCTGGCAGATGTGACCCAGGTGATGGACACGTACAAGAGCCTGCTACTTACTCGAAGCTGAGGAAGTTATTCCTTTAACACAAGTGAAGGAGATCCCCTGGTTCAGTCCTCCCACGTGGCAAGTTCCAGCGTGTGTATGTAGCGTGGGTGCCTAATAGGTGTTTTCCTAGAGGTGTGTGTGGATTCTAATATGGCACCGTGCCCAACATAGGGTGACCAGATAGCAAATGTGAAAAAATCGGGAGGGGAGTTGGGGGGGTAATAGGAGCCTATATAAGAAAAAGACTCCAAAATTGGGACTGTCCCTATCAGATCAGAACATCTGGTCACCCTAGCCCAGCACCATGATATCTGAGCACCAGGGATGGATAGATGGGCAGAGGCAGTGGGGTATTTGTCCACAGAGTGCCTGTCTCCAGCACCTGAGCTGGAATTCAGTGCCTCTTCAAAGGGACTCTCCCTTCCTCAATCCTAGCCACGTTCCCCCCGTTACTGGAGACCAGGGACTTTGCCAGCACATGTCTTATATCCCAGGTACGGCCTGGGCATTGCTGAGCACCCACAATATCCATCAGTTACTGCACCTGCTCTCCTGGGGACACTGGCACATTTTTTAGATGCTTCTCTCAATACACCTAGGAGCGTGATTGTAGCCAGACTCCACTCCCCCTACCAGTTGCCATGGTAACACATCCAACATGGCTGCTAGTCATGCGGCTGTGTACTAGCAGGGGAAAGGCTTGGCAGAGGTGCAGAGCTGCCTGCAAGGGGAGGCAGCAGGCCTGAGCCAAGCCCCCTAGCCACGCCCTTTAGGCTGGTAGAATGAGCCAGTGGTAAGGTGCAAGCACCCAAGGGAGACAGAGCAGTGTAGAGGAGGAGCAGGGGTTTATGTGAATGGTATTAGCGAGCCCAAGCAGCATTGTATTGTTCCTTTAGCAGGGACTCCGCACAAAGGACCTGGCTGGTTTCTGCATCCCAGCAGGGCCTTAGGTGTGATTTTTCAGTAGCTCACTCCTTCTCTTTAACGGAGCTCGTTCCACGTGCTGTTCGTCATGGAGGGCACTGCTAAGGAGGTGTCTTGGGCTCCTCGTAGTTCCCACCTCAGGTTAGTCCTAGGCAGAAGGCATGGAGGGCTTTTCTAACTCCAACACCCGCAGGGACACCAGGGGGGCCTGAAATCCAGAAGTGCCAGCCGAGTGATCCAGTTGGCTGTGGCTCCCACTCAGCGGGGCTGGGTTTTTTTAAAGAAATTTTTCAAGTGAATTTAGTGTCCCGGAGAGTGGGGTCCGGTGTGTACCCCCATGATGGGCACTGTATGGGTAGTTGCAGGAGAGTGGGCCTCATCGCTGCCCTGGAGGGAACAGGGTATCATCTCCATGGCTTCCCTGCTGAGCCAGCCGGCAGCTGTGGTGGTAGCTGGGCTGAGGCCTCTCTCACTCGTTCTGTGTGGGAGCCACCAAAAAGCAATGAGATGGTAGCTGCTTTTGGTCCCTACTGACCTGGGCTGGCTCCAAAGCAGTGACTGGACCCTGGACCTTTGTACCCCTGGGCCATCCAGCCCCTTCCCCCCATTCCTTTCAGGGGACTATGGCTGATGAGTGGCTGAAGCTGAGACCTGGATGCTGTGCACTCTTGAGCTCTCCTCCTGCCTCTAACACTGATTCCCTTTGTGACCTCAGCCAAATCACCTCATCTCTTTGGATCCATTCCATCCGAGGTCAATGTGCTTGGGGAGTAGAAGGGCAGAGCTGTACCAGAAGAGTGACCAACTGGGGGGAATATAGAGTGGGAGGAGCTGCCTTGCCTTCCACCTTCTTACCCCGGCCTGGGGCTCTTCTTCATGCTGCCACCCTGCTCTTCTACCTCCTCTGTGTCCACGTTACGTCACCAGCTTGTAACTGACACCACCCTTCACATCCACCTCCGTCCGTGCCTCTGCCTCATCCTCACTGGCAACGGGGAGATAATGATCCTTTCATAGCCCACTGTGGGGAAGAATTGGTTCATGTCTGTGCAGTGTTCTGAATAGCAGACAGGCCCCATTAGTCGAGATCTCTGCTGTGACAGGCAGGTGGGATTCCCTGTGCCCAGGCCAGGGACCTGTTCAATAGTGACCAAGTGGGCTGGAAATAAATCAGCAGGGCTCTGGAGCACCTCTGGGCAGACTCTGTTACTGATTTTCATCGAGCTATTGGAATGGAGCTGAGGGAAACAGGGCCAGGGGAGCGGATGTGCTGTGCAGTGAAGGTTGCAGAGGGATGGAGACACAGAGAGCTCCTTGGGCATTACCGTATTTTTCGTCTTATAGGACGCTCCGGCCTATAAGACGCAGCCTCGTTTTTTAATAAAAAATCCGGACAAAAAAAAAAGGGGGGAAGAAAAAGTGCGTCTTATAGGGCGAAAAATACGGTACTTGACCTATCTTTCCAGAAAGCCCGTGCAGTGTCACTTCACAGTCCCTGCTCAGTCATGGCCTGGAATGTGAGTGACCCTCACCTTTCTCCCATGTCTCTTCTGCTCCTGCATTGCCCTGAAGAGGGTTTCTTCTGCACCTCTGGTTAGCCAATGCCAATCACGAACAGGTCACTAAGGTAGGGTGGGATGCCCAGGAGCTTAAGCAGAATTATTTTCCTTAAAGCAATAGGCTTTCATTGTCTTGTCTGGCAGAGCTCAAAATAGAAGAGGCTCCTTTAAATAATTTTAGGCCTTAATGAGCTTTCTTGTGCTATCCCATGACCCTCTGGGTGTTCCAAATGACTGGGAGTTGTGCAGTCAGCCTTGAATGATTAATGAATCTTTAAGGGATCCCAAGTAATAATGAGTAGCTCTCTTCACTCACTGCTTCCATCAGGCTTTTACAATGGCTGTAATTTTAATCACTACAAAATAAACAAGGTTGTTGCATTCTGCTTTGAAGTGCAATCACTTCTCCTTGCAGAGGGACTGTTGAGTTTTAAATTGGGGATGTTTGTTTCAGAGCTTGTGATTAAAGGGAAAGATAGGTCTGATTTGTGGTGCACAGACCAGTGAGTGTATCTCAGTGCTGACCAGCGGTGCCCTATCCTGTTGAAGTCTCCACACAGCTCAGTCAATACAGCTCAGGATTGACCTGACCTTCAGTAACCCTGGCTATTCCAGTCAGGGGGTACACCTTCCCAAAGTGTCTGAAATAAAAATAGCCAAGCCTTTCTGAACCATGGGAAATACAGAGCGGGCGTGTTTGGGATTTTTAGTGGCAGGGCAGGTTTAGGATTTGCATCTTGAAACAATTGAACAGATTATTTAAAATATACAATATATTTAAAAGAAAGATCTGGTCCGAAAGCATTCTGGACTGCTCCACTTGTCCTTGTTCATTTAGAAACCAATCCAGCCCCCAGTGAAGGCAATGGAAAGTCCTCTGGACTTCAGTGAGAGCTGAATTGGGCCCTTGGTTCTTCGGCTTCTGCACTAGTGTCCTATCCTCCTCCACAGCTAGTGCCACAAGTGGCTTTTCTGACTTTTGTCCTTTCTTTTGGAAGTGAATTTGGCACTAGTGCAGTATGGATGCTGGGTTTGCAGCCCCAACCCGAGCTCCTCTGCTTGTGTACAAAACTTGGACTGCATGGGCAGCAGCAGGGTGAGCGTCCCTCACCCAGCGACCCTGCCAACGTTCCTGGTGAGGGAAATTCAGTCTCCGTGGTCCATTTGCTCCTGGGTCCGTCCAATGAAGCTGCCAACCAGAAACAGACAGTTCATGCCAGTCACGCGGGAACGTTCTGTGATGTTCACACCTGCTGCTGCGACCCATCCACTCATGTCATACACAACCTGCAGAAGAGCCACTGGACAGTAACATTTCCATCTAAACCAAGCTGTCTCAAACTGAAACCAAGGCTACGATGGTGAAAAGCTCTGGATATGATTATCAGTGCCCCTAGATAATCGATTAAGAGCCTTTCTCATGATGGAGTCAGTGATCTCCTCTTAGCAAATTATCCCATTCTCCTCATTGTTTGCTGATACCAGAGAAACAGTTAAGTTAGATACAGTAAGTTACAACAGCCCTTCCTTCTTCTTTCATTCCCTTACCAGCCTTAATAGTCCGTCCCCCTCTGATATTATCGTAAAATGTCCCTTGGGGGTTACGCTCTATGCATGCATACAGCACAGACCAGGTTTCAGTACAGCCCAGAGCCAACTGCTGCCTCTGAGCTTGGAAGCCCAGCAAATGAGCCTATAATTGAAATTCTTGCAGACATTTTGAGTGGAAGCAAGCTACCAATTAAACCTATTATGCTTGTCAGAGTGCAGGGAGAACAGACCAGCTACATCACAACTGGGAAAATAGCAGGTTGTTATTTCTAAAGTTTGGGCATCATTTGCACTGAAGGCAGCAGAAAAGTTTCTAGAGAATCCCAAGAGATCGGGGCTGGGAAACAAATAATAAAGCAGGAATCATTTTGGCTTTTACGCCGTTGGAATGGGCTGCAAAATGAAACCTAGTGAGCACCTTGTCCTGTTGTGGAGGTGTCCCTCCCCCTCTCCCAAGATGGTAAAAATCCCAGTGACAGTTTGCCAAGGTATTTCACCGCTGTGACCCCCCTGGGCCAAAGTGGGCATCCTGTCCTCTTCTAGTGGAGAGGCTTGGGGTGGGAACTGGTGAAAAATACAGCTCCATAGCTGAACAACAGGACATTTCTGAGCTACAGCTACAGAATCCTTCTGAAATCAAGTAGAGAAAGTGATCCTGTAAGTCCTCGCTCACGTAAGTCATACCGTTGACTCTGAGGTGTGCTTGTGGGAGTCAAAGTTTGCAGGATTTGGTCCCCAGTGCGCTGGTTTGGGGCTGCCTGGGCCTGATTCTCTGCTGCCCTGCACTTTGAATAGTCATTGACCCCACTGCCAGGTGAGTGTGAAAGGCGGAGCTTGTAGCATTGTACATCCATCTTGCACTCAGTTTGCTTGCAGGAAATAGGACCCTGAACATGGGTTCTCTTCATGCATCATGGCAAAGATATTAGTCTCCTAGTGTGTCTAGGGCTGGTCTGCCATCTGTGGTTCCTTGTTGGGGCTCCAGCTCTCCTTTGCTAGGCTCTTTCATTTTGCAAGCAAAAGGAGTGTGGAGGGGACTGGGCAGTTCACGCTCAGAGGAATGGAGGCAAAAGTGGATCTGCATTTTCTGCTTGCTTTGGAACCATTTTCCTCTGCTTGTTTGCAGGCAGGAGGGAAGCACTACCACCCGACCTGTGCCAGATGTGTCCGCTGCCACCAGATGTTCACAGAAGGGGAAGAGATGTACCTCACAGGTATGGACACCTTCATCACGGGGAGAAAGCTCAGGCTGTGGGATGAGCAGATTAACACCTCCTCTGTGCTCCACAGATCCATTGTCACCAACTCCGCCTGTAACATAAATTGTTGATCCCAGCAATGTCAGGAGCGTGGCCTTAGGCAAATCGCCCCCAGCCGATAGTCACTAGTGTCTCTTTCTAAACCAGCAATGCAGGGATGCACTGAACTGGGAGTGGGGTGACTCCAATCACAGCAGGCAGATGGAAATTGGTAGGCAAATTAAGAGTCAAAATCCCTGTGGTGACTTGCCCTACAAGAGCCCTCTGAAGTGGCTATCGCATTAGGCCCATTCCTGGCTGGCTCATGCAACCAGATCCCCAGAGCTGTTGCTAATTTGTCATTAATGTAGGTTTGCTGTGTTCCAATGGTGTCAGAGGATCTCCCGCTGGATCCCTTTTGGGGTCAGACCTACTTCTCCTACAAACCCAAGTTCTGTCTCCTCATTGTGGGCTGCACCGGCATGCGGCGCTCTCCTAGCACAACAGCTGCTTTCACCAGTCACTCTGGGGAACGCAACAACCCAACAGTCATCTTGTTATGTGAAATGTTCCTTCCTTCCTGGTGGGGGGAGGAAGTGACCAACCACACCCTGCCAGAGCTCTCAGCCCCGCAGTCCCCCCCACTCTCCCCTGCCTCCCACGGTCCAGCTCAGTGAGTCAGGAAATGCTAGAGATTCTAAGGCCAGGGGGGACTTCTGTCTGACTCATCACAGTCTGACCTGTATAATGCAGGCCACAGAACTGCCCCAGAATAATTCCTAGTCAGAGCATATTTTACGAGCAAAAGATGGAGGTCTCAGGGACTTGGGGGCATTTTTCTGGAGGAGAAATTGTCCCTCCTGGGCAGCTTGATTCTTGCTCAGAGTTACTGTCAGGAACGCCCATGCACACAACATATTAACTTCATCAGTGTTGCTGGAAGATGCCTGCGCGTGCCCTTGGCCAGCACCACTGGAATACACAAGCCATTGAGCCAGGTGGGGGATTCCCAGCCAGGGCTAAAGAGCCACCTATCTAGGAACTTCTTTGGCCTTCAGCACTGTCGTGTCTAGAGCATTTCAAATCGTTCAGAGGTTAGCAATCGCCATCCCCTGTGAGGTAAGGAGCTGCCTCCTTGTTCCCATTTTGCAGTGGGAAGGGTGAGGCACAGAGGGAACAGGACCAGCATTTTCATGGCCCCCGGTTTTGGGGGCCCAACTTGAGAGAAAGACACACACAAGCAGTGGGCACTATTGGTTTAAGGAACATGTTTGACCTCTCATTGTGAGCCTGGGAATTGAACTCAGATCTTTCAGGTCCTACTCCAGTGCATTAACCACAAAACCAACCCTCATCTGTTTCCAGGTTCTGCTGAGTGCGGCACTGAATGGGTTAAGCCATGCAACACGGGTGGCTGGGTTGGCTGGTTTCAGCAAGAAGGAAATAAATAATCGGATCCCTGGAGATGTTCATCCCTCGCTGAAACTGCCTTTGGGGCTATTTCCAGCTCTGAGGGAGGGGGTGTTTTCCCTTTGGTAACCTGCAGCTGCCTGTCACCCTGAGTCATTAATTACCCCTGTAGGTCTGTGGGGTAATTGCAGGGCTGGGTCCCTCTCACTTCCACACTGCAGGATTTGTGGCAGGAGTCCTCCGCCCGGGGCTGACTGACTCCTCCATGGTGAGATGCTAATCGTGTTGGCATGAACACGGGGGAGTGGCCATGCCATTAGTGTCATGCTGGAATGTCAGCCAGCCTGCTCCCAGAAGAGCAACCCTTGTTTGGCGGAGAGGGAGGGGTGTTTTATGAAAGCTCTGCACCTGGCTGTCATCCCTAGTGCATGGTCTGTGACAGGCCGGTGCTGTCATGGCACCCAGGGGCCCAAAATGTGCCACCTACAAATGGGTGAAGGAGGAGAAGGGGTGTGGTTGTCTGGAATTGATAATTTATGAACCAGGACTGATTGTGTTGGTACATGCCCAGTCGGGGGCTTCTACCGCCACATTCTCACCTTGACACTGATCCTGGATTACCCTGGGGGCTGGTTCCTGATCTCACAGGTGAACATCAAACCTTCCTAGCCCAGACCTGAGTTCAAGATTCTGTGTTACCCCAGGAACAGCTGATTCCAATATGGCCACCTGAAGTAGGGATGGGGCAGGACAATGCTCTGCTGTTTCCAGGAAATGCACAAAATCCTCAACACAGGTCCTGGTAGTTAGGTAAATGGGGAATGGACTCTCCAGTCAAGGTTTGTTGTTTCTGTCAGTTTTCTACCTGCAAGTTCTCTTTCTTCTGTTTGAAAGTTTATTTTTAAATAATCTGTTCCTTCACCTCTGCCTGAGTTATTTGGCTGGTGGTGTTTTAGTCTTCTACCTACCCATCCGCACAATCAGATTCAATGACTTACGTAGCCAAGAGAACACTGACCTTTACCAGCCAGTAATCTGGGGCCTTGGGAGCTGGAGAGGATTGGGAAGGGAAATCACCCATTGTTTTGAGGCACAAAGGATCATATTACAGCTCTGGCCCAGTGCCTCTGCCCTGCCTCCTATCTATCAGCCCCAGTCCAAGGACATTCCTCTGGCCGCACGGTAATATAGAAGGTGCCCAGGAAAGTCAATAAACCTGACAAATCAGAGACCTTGCTGGGCCTGGGGGCCTGTTGCTTTCCTCCCATCCGGCAGAAGCTGGGCAGCTATGCCATTTAAATCTCACTCCGTATTCCATCTGCGAGGGCTCCGTTGGCATGTCTTGGTGATTTGATGCAGACTCGCACCATTACAGGCTCACAGGGTCTCCCATGGACAGACCCATAGGAGGGTGATGTTGCGCTGGCTTGTTATCTGTGAAGACCTGGATTCAAGTTGAAGTTTCCATCACAAGTGAAAGGTGTTTGCTGGTCTCCTCCTAGTTCTGACGGAACATTATCAGCCCTGTTCATTGTTTTACAATGTGCTTGGCGCTGTACAAAATTCAGATCTCAAAACAGCCTGCGCCCCAAAGAGCTGACAATCTAAACAGTGGCTCTCAATCTTTCCAGAGTACTGTACACCTTTCAGGAGTCTGATTGCTCTTGTGTACCCCAAATTTCACCTCACTTAAAAACAATTTGCTTACAAAATCAGACATAAAAATATGACTGTCACACCATGCTATACTGAAAAATTGCTTACTTTCTTATTTATACCATATAATTATAAAATAAATCAATTGGAATATAAATATTGTACTTACATTTCATGTATAGTATATAAAGCAGCATAAACAAGTCATTGTATGACATTTAGTTTGTAGTGACTTCGCTAGTGCTTTTTATGTAGCCTGTTTTAAAACAAGGAATATAACTAGATGAGTTGATGCTGGAAGACCTCTGTGTACCTCAGGGCTATGCGTACCCTGGGTTGAGAACCACTGATCGAAATAATGCATCTGACTTGCAGGCCTTGCTCCCAAGAACCCCAGTGCTGGAAGAGCAGGAGATGCTGCAGACCAGGGTTGGGAATTCTCAGTGGAGCTGTCAAGGTCCAGGACTAGAATAGTGGGGACAGTTGTAAGGCAGGATTGGAGTGTATCTGCAGAGCTGCTTGCAGGTCCCGGAGTAAGCTAGCTGCCAGTCAGGATGGAGGGGCACTATTACAGCTGGTTCTGACCGTGAGTGGAAATTTTCTCTCTCCGGCGGAGAGTTGAAAGGCTCTGATCCTCTGCTGTTCTCCTGGCTTTCAGGTTCTGAAGTGTGGCACCCGATCTGCAAACAGGCAGCGAGAGCAGAGAAGAAATTGAAGGTAAGCTGGAGCATCAGAGGTTCATGATGGAGTTTCTGTGACAGCTGGCTGGGCCACAAGCACTCTGCTTGTCTTGGAGGCACACTGTAGACTTCTCTGAAAGTGCCCCTGAGAGTTCTGGTCCCTGGCTGGAAATGAGTTATGTGGGGAAAGCCCAAACTGAGGGGGACCTGCCATACAAAAAATACTGAAAGACCCTGGCCCAAGGGTCAGCACATTCAGCCTCTTGCTTTCCAAAGGGTTCTCTGCAATCCAGAACTTTGAGGATCCTCCTCCTGGCTCAGAGGTTTTGCACGGCAGACACAAACCCAGGAATGTTCCAGGCCAGGAGAGCAGTCACCATATGACCCTCCAAAGCTGCCTGCCTTTGTACCCTTCATAACGTCAGGCAGGGCTGGTGACAGAAATTTGGGGGCCCCCTACTCTGATAGTTTGGGGGCCCCCCCAGCCCAGCCGCCCCCTCCCCCAGCCCAGCCGGCGCTCCCCCCCCCCCCGCCGCCAGCTGGCGGCAGCGGGAGCGAGAGCGGCGTGAGCCGCCCTTTCTCCCCCCCCCCCCCCTTCCCCGGACAGCGCTGCTGCCGCCGGCCGGGCTCACAGCTCCTGCCGGGGCCAGGCGCGCTTGTCCGGGGGAGAGCCGCGCCGCCTCCCCGCCCCTTCCCCGCTCTCCAGGTCCGGCGACAAGGGGGGACACAACGGGTACAGCGGTGTACCGGGGGCCCCCTAAAGTCGGGGGGCCTGGTACAGCTGTACCCGTAGTACCCCCCTGTCGCCGGCCCTGACGTCAGGATAAGCTAGATCTGCCCCTTCCCTTCCCTGCTGTCTCAGGGACAGCTTGACAGCCACACTGCAGAATTCACGCTGCTGTAAAGCGCCTTTCCATCCTGCTGGGAAGTTTGATGACCCAGCCTGCTCAACCCTCTTCCTTGTGTGCCGTTCACAAGAAGCACTGGGAGGCTTTTGTCCATGGGGAGGCTGCTGGCCGTGCTCACAAGTCCTCGGGTGCACATTGAACATGCATTGTCGGTTATGGAGCATGCCGCCAGAGCAATGCTGGAAGAAACCACGCCTGCCAATTCACTGACCAGCCATTGTGCGGGGTGGGCTGACAGACTGAAGACATCGCTAAAAACAAACTTTTTATGAAAGCAAACCCACAGATTGTAACAGTTCCCCACACTCTTGCCTCTTCTCCCTTCCAAGCCCTGCCCCAAGTTCCCTCTAGTGTTCTCTAGCCTGAATTGCACTTACTCACTGCTGCTCTGTTCAGTTAGCATTAGGTACAATTAACAGCAGCGTTGTTGTCTGCAACCAGCAGACAACATGCTACCTGTCTTTCAAAATCATTCTATTTTAATGTGCAGGGCCTGTCTTGCTGGATCTGCATCTGGCTATTAAAGTGGACTGGACACTTTGGCCTATGCAAATCCAGACAGAATGCCGATATACAACACCCTGTGATTGGGAGGGAGCACAGGGGGCATTGCTAGGCCGTTTCACGGGGTTGCAGCCTGCCACTGTGGCTGGGGGGGAATTTCGGGTGCTGTCCTTGTCCTGGAGTTAGACAGTGGGGGGAAATTCAGCCCTGATATAAGCAAGTGAAATTCCATTGACTTCAATGGCATTATGCCTGTGTTGTGCCAAGGCTAGATTTGGTCCCTTAATTTCCATGATTTGAAAGACAGACAGCTTAAGTTCTGATCCAATTTGTGGTTTTCTATGCACACAGCACAGAAGAACATCAGAAACCTCCATCTCCCCCCCTGGTTCCAGTATTGGTTCCCCCAACCGAGTCATCTGTGTAAGTACAGCTCTGCCGCACAGTCTCCAGTGTGATGGGGAAAGGGTGACTCCCTGTGCTCCAGCGGGGACCAGAGGAGGAGATCTCCCTGCACAGATCAGGTTTGGAGCAGCAGATTCTCCGTTCCAATCTGCAGTGCAAGCGATGGGGATGGGGAACAGGTCTTGGGGGTAAGTCTTGACCTCAACAGGCCCACTTTGACGAACGGGAGATCTCGGAAGAGTATTGCCAAGGCAGTTCAACACCATAACCCACCCAGCCCTTTCCCCACTGCTGCCTCTTCTCTTCCTGGGAGAATGTTGTGCCTCTCATGAGGACATCTCCTTACGTTTTTCCCTTTCCTGTGGTGACACACCAGTTCTGTTTGCTCTGATGGGAGCTTCACACTGTATAGTCCAGGCTCCCCTTCCTTTTCTCCTCATCTTTCTCTCTGTCTCCGTCTCTCTGCCTCTGTCTCTCCCTCTCCTAGGCTAAAGTGGATAATGAGATCCTTAATTACAAAGACCTGGCAGCTCTTCCCAAGATTAAAGCCATCTACGAGGTGCAGCGTCCCGACCTCATTTCCTACGAGCCCTATCACAGATACACATCAGACGAGACGCTGGAGAGATATAGCTATGGGGAGGTACTGAGTCTTGGCATTTGCAGACAGGGATCTCAGGATCTGATGAGGTTCTTCTCTCCCTTGCATCTGTGTAAATTAAGATTTAGTCAGTGAGGTCGCAGACATTCTCCAGTGTAAAACTGATGCAGGCCAGAGGAGAATGGGGCCCTGGATTCTGGAAAGCACCATACAGGAGGAAGCTAAGAAAACACCCCTGCTGGCTTCTGATTCCCTGCACCTCTGCTTTGTCACAGTTGGGTCTTGTCCCAGGTCTAAGGGTGGTTGGCTTGTGAGCTGGCTAAGGCCACTGCCCCCGAGGCTGGGCACTGGGGCCCCCGCAGCCTTTCATCCATATAAGCTGCACCTGCAAATGATCTCTGGATAAAGCAGAGAATGCAGGTTGCCATGTCCGGACCTCTTCTGGGCAGTGACCTGGCCTATGACACAGACAGGGATGGCATGCAGCAGCCCAGACCTCCAACACCAGAGGACAGTGCAACTGAGATGGCAACAGAAAGGTAGCATGGCTGTGCATCAGATGACTCAGCAACATCCTGTTACCGGGGGCTCGCAAGCCGTGGGGTGGGGTTTGGAGCCTTTTGCTTTGGGTGGGTCTCGCTGTATTTGCTGTTCTGTAGTGTAAACCCCTTGAATTGATGCCATTTCAGTGCTGTGGAGACAGCCCAGTGCTGCTCCTGGCATCAACTTCTGACCTCTGCACATGCCTGGTAGGTCAGGAAGCCGTGTTTCATAGTGGGATGGTGTCTCCTGTGAACCCAGCTGACCTCACTTAGCTCCCATCTGGATTTTTTTCCTCCCCACTGAGTTAGTTGCTGCTGTTTCACCGGCTCCAAGGGAAGCATCAGCGAGGGGCTTTCATAGCCAGACATTCGCATCTGGAGCTTCCCAGGTTCAGCCCGTCCCTTCTCATCCTCTGAGGACATTTCCCCTCACCTCCCCATCCGTGCAGCTGCTGTAATGTCACTATTTGTATGTGAAACTCAGACAGGCAGGAGGGAGGAGAAATCCCATCTCCTGTGGGTTGGCAAGAACAGGACCCTCTTGGACTCGGCATTATATCTGGAGTCTTGCGGGGTGCTCTGTGAACCGGTCAGACTCCACAGTCGCAAGCAGGCAAGGGGTTGATTCACGGGCTCCAAGTTCTGGCTGTTTCACTTGTTTCCAAACTGGGAAAGCCAAGCTTGTCTGGCTTCACTCTCCCATACACTGTGTATCCCAGCATGGGGGAAATCCCAGCTTGGCCATGGGAGCACCTGCCTGCCAGCTCCAGGGAAGGGGAGGAGGCATTTTCTGCACCAAATGAAAGAAGCTGAAGAATCCCCCCCCCCCCCCCAGTCTTTCTTCCCTTCCCCAGGAGATGGGGGAGAAATTAGTTGCTCCCATGAGTTCCTCCACCAAGCATCTCTCCTGGAGCACTGGCTGGATGAGATCAAGGCAGTTCCTCTGCGCTCCAGCCCGGACTCAGCATGGCTGAGGTGGAGGGACAGGCTGTTATTTATTTCCTGTCGATGGAGCCTTACCTCCCACAGGCTTCCCGCAGTGCCTGGCCATTTTAATGAGGCTGTGCTTTCACTAAGAGTGCTGTAATTTTGGGCAGATGAAGTGCTGTGAGGCCCAGGTCAGTCATGTCGCCATTAATCATGTCCCTCTCTCTTCTCTCCCTCCCTCCTGTGCTGTCTCTGGACCTCCTGCCCCCTCCAGTCCCTTGGAACGCTGTCTCCATATTCTCAGGTAAGTATGCTGTGCTCTGGAGACCTCTGGGACCACAAGGCTGGAGGTGGGTGGGACCTGTGTGGAGTTATAACTGAAGGATTTGGCTGGACCAAGGGGACCCCTCATGCCTGACAATGGGGGTTCTGAATGGAGACAGCTGTTGGGCCGAATCCCTTCTTGGTGTAACTCCGCGGAAGTCAGTGGAATTACACCGGGAGTGAATCTGGCTTGTGATGCTAAAGCAGCGATTCTACTGGAGGGCGCTTTCTTCAAGTTAGGACCGCAGCGCCAGCCCGACAGTCCTGCCATACTTTCCTGAGATTGCTCTGGAACAGGGAGCAGGGCCCGTGCGCTCAGCCCTGGTGTAAGAGGGGGGAGATCCTTGTTATACAAAGTTGGGGCCCATCAGTTTCAGTGTGGACAGTTTCTGGAGAGAGCGGCATCCAGTCCTCCTAGGCCAAAGCAGTGGGGTGGGGGAGGAGCCATCACTCTGAGGGGAACAAACAGGGAATTCTCCAGGGGCCAAGAAAGTCAAACCGCCAGCTAACGGGAGTGTGGTGTTTCTCAGAGGCTCTGCTTGTAAAGATCCCTTGCAGGGGGACACACCACTCCAGTCAGCTCTTGCTGTTAAGCCCCACGCATGCTGCGAGGAGCGGAGCTCACATGGCAGATGCCTGACTTGTCTTGAAATGCCAGATGGCTGCTTTGCACTGTACACCCATTCCACAGCCACACACAGGCCCGTGCACCGCCCAGCTCACCTCACCCCCTGCGTCGTCACATCACAAAGGCTTTGACCTGTCCTAGCTGAGAAGAGCCAGTGTCCCTGGCTTCCATGGGGGGGAGGAGGGCGCATTTCCCTGAAGGAAAGAGAAGGCCGTGCCTTTCTGAAAAGCTGTGACTCTCCCTATACAAACACCACCTCCCCCCGTGACTCCTTTATGAGGCCTTGTTTCAGCTGTCTCCATGCCCAAGTGCCTGAGGCGCGTACACCTTCTCCGAGCCATGCCCTTTATTCGCGTCTCCTTTCACCCATCCAGGATATCTATGAAAGTATTGACATACGGCAGAGACGGGCCTCCAGCCCGGGCTACATTGACTCCCCCACCTACAGCCGCCAGGGCATGTCTCCCACCATGCCACGCTCCCCACATCATTACTACCGCTCAGGTAAGGACACTGGCCCCCCACCGCCAGGCCTGGCCCAGGTTAAAACAGCCTGCAGAGAGCAGCAGAGCAGCATGCTGGGATCACAAGGACACGCACGCCTCTCCCAGAGGCCTCGGCCATCCCTTTGGCAGCAGCACAAGTCATGCTGGGAAAGCCCAGCTCGGAACAACGAGGAGTTAAATTAAACAGGTCCTGCAGCATGCTAGGAGGGGGGATTTCCTCTCCAAGGGGTGTGTGCCCTAGAGAGTGAAGTGATCTGCCTTTAGCTGCCTCATTCACGATCCAGGTCAGCTAATTCTGCTCCCTGGGGCCTTCCTCCTGTCTCAGAACCAACTCAGTCACAGCATGGCCCCATCACTACAGAAAATCCGAGAAGGTAGCTCCATGGCGGCACTGGAACTAGAGGCGCAGCTGATGCTCGACTTGCTTATCCTGAGAAGCAAGGGATGCATCAGAATGCATGTACCTGTCAACGCTAGGGGTGAATCCTCACACACACCCGGGGCTAGCACATCTTCGGGTGAGGAAGCAGGACACAGCTGTACCTTGAAATCTGGGGCGGGGAGAGGTGATGGGCAGGAAAACCCAGAGAGAAATGAGTCTGGCAGACTTGCCCTCTGCTGGGTTTCCCCGCCATGTTGTTCAGTAAGGCTCCATTCCCTGTAGATAAAGCTCTTAGCACAGGCGCCAGCAAAGACTTTGCCATACCAGTGAGAAAGACCGGGGATCCTGGACAGGAGTTTGGGGTCCCTGCAATGGGTTCTGGGCTAGGCCCCTGAATGGCATGCACTTGTGGATTTCCCTCAGGTTCCCATCTATCCCTGTCTGTTAACCCTGAGTTCCTCCCTCACGACGTGTGTAGGAAACCCCACCCCTCTCCATCCATCCCTTCCTCCTCAGCCATTGACTCACAGGTGGCTTGCTGCTCTTCTAACATGGCTGCATTTAACACCAGTTTTCTTCTGCCTCTTGTTCTCTCTCAATCACTGTCACTCCCTCCAATCCGCGCTTTCCAGGCACAGAGAGTGGGCGCAGCTCCCCCTACTATAGCCAGTTAGATGTGAGGTCTTCTACTCCAACCTCATACCAAGCTCCCAAGCATTTCCACATTCCAGGTAGGCTCTGGGACCTCCAGCCTGTGGAGAGCACTGTGTCTATTGCATGCATGCCTGTGCTGTATGTGTGTACCGCATGAGTAGCACCACTGCCTGCCTAGAGTCAGCTAGCAGCAGCAGGACATGTCCCATGGTAACGGCCATCCATAAACAAGACCTGCAGCTTTAACCTCACCTAAACTTCCCATTGTCCAGAGTCTGCTGTACCCTCCCCTGCCATTTCCCACTGCCTCCTGCCCCGCACAAAGTGAAATTCCCTGCAAGGACCCCGCCCTCCCTTCCCTAGAGGATCACAAGGCAAAGCTTTTCTCATTAGAAGCTTTTCTACACCCATTCTTTACAGATGATTTATTTTATACTCCTCCTACTCCCCCTAGGGCCCGGTGCACCCTTCCCCCAGTCTCTCCTGGGCTTGCCAGATGGCTGCTCCCTTCCAGCAGGGACTCCAGGGGGCCACCAGGTAAGGCCCACTGCCCCCTCAATCCATCCACAGATCTTCGGAGGGGTTGGGAGGGAAACAAGCACCTGTTCCCCTTCTTCAGGATACACAATAGGGCAGCGAGAAGGTACTCACTCCCCCTCCCAGCCGCAGGCACAGGGACAGACTGGACCACTCGTCAAATCCAAAACTATCCACTCCGTCCATGTAAAGCAAACCCATCCTAATAAGTTCAAGGGACCTTTGACCTGTCCCCCCCTTCTAAAGCCATTTAACTGGTTCTCAAGTTCACCTTCACGATGGGCCTGAACCAAATCCCCAGACTTGAGTGGTGGGGTGCTGACTGCAAACCTAGATTCTTTATGTTGCAGTTAGCCCTTAGCGCTCGAGTGGGCTGATCTGGCGACCTGGGACCAAAGGCACCCAGATTTTAGGGGAGGTGTTTAAAAAATCCAGGCCATCTTTAGTATGCACATACATAATACAGAATTAGTATCGCTCAGGGTGGATACCGAAGACCTGGACTGTAGCTGTAGCCTCACAGCTTTCCCCTCCTTTCAATCGATGGCCGCAGCCACCACCACGGTGACCAGCTTTACGCACACCTGCCAGGTCCCATGCTCCCTGCAGTGGCCCTATCTCGACCCTCTCCTTGTCCGGCCACCCCACCACCACAGCTATATGTGCGGACTGGAGCTCCTCTGCTCCTTTGCTGATGTCTTTTATGGATGGCCCCATCCCTGCTCCACCAGCTCAGCTGATAGGCCTTAGCGCTGGTAGGGTAGCTACAGGCACAGTGTCCAGATAGCTTCCCCTTCCCAGCTAGCTCTGTTTCTCCCTTGCTGAAAGAGGCTTTGGCTGATGTTGGTTTGTTCTGGGGTGGATCATGGATAATTCTTCTAGACACCTGCGCCCCCAAGAAATGACCTCCCTCCTGAAAATTCATCAGTAACAGCCCACTCCTTGGGGCTGACTGACAGAGGGGTACCCCCAGATCCTGGGTCTCTAGGTGCCCCCTCTCCTTCTTCCCCTCCAAGACACCTTTGTCTGAGAAGAGCCAACAGTGGGGACAAGAAGCATCTGCCACTCTGTCCGTGCATGGTGTTAACACTGAGCATGTTCACTGCATGTCCTCTAGCACACACACTACCTCTCTACCCTAGGGTTTTCTGGAGCACCCATTACCATATTATCTGGGCGCTTAGCTTCCAAAACAGGTTTAACCCTCTTTCTCCCCCACCTCGTAAGCCAAACCAGACCCTGGTCCATCTTTTATGAAATGCCTTGGAACGAGGTTGCATTTTTTTTGCTTAAAGTCCATGGTGGCGAAAAACGTTAAAGGTAACAGATGAGTGACTCAGGGTTTGCATCTCCTCTTCCATGCCCTCTCCATCTCCGCTGATTCCAGTGCGCACACACTGACTTCCCTGTCCTTTTCTCTTCCCTTTCTTTTCTTTTCTTTTCTTTTCTCTGTTTTCCTCCAGCTGCCGGAGAGAGTAACATCTACCGGAAACCCCCCATCTATAAACGACACGGTATAGTCTGAGTGTTGCTTTGGGGTGATTGCCAATTACTTAATAGTTCTGGCATCGGAAGGGCCAGACAGAGATTAGGGACCAGTTACACTGCTCAGTAACTTCTTAAACTGGGACAGGGTTACTCCAGATCTCACCGGGATGAGACCAAGATAAGATTAATCTAGGACAGAGGGGAGTGGCATCATTAGGCAGAGAGTCAGGTCATGGGGCTGCCCTGGCAGGTGCAGAAGGAGGTGGCGAGAAAGGTTGGAGGAGCTGGCAAGGGTTGTAGTTACACTTTCTCGGGGGTGGGACTTAGTGCGGGCCCAAAGCTGTGACATTTCACGTTGCCTTCAGCAAAGAGCCCAGGTGGTGGGAGTGAGAAGTTGAGTGGCACAGGCGATGTATCTGCTTACCTGTCAGCGGGGGCGGGGTTCAATTCCCTCCTCAAATATAACACCAGGTTGGATATTTGTCTCTAGTGCTCAGCAGTTGCCAAAGATGGGAAAGCAAGTGCTGTAGGTCAGGACTGAGGGATGACATCGGGGGATGGGGACTGGGATGAGAGGGTGCTGCAGCTCAAAAGCCTGAAGGGCATTAACAGCAGAGCACATGGCTGGAATTGCAGGGGTGCTGCGGGTTGGGGTGCATTGGCAGAACAGAGAGGAGTGAGCAGAAAGTGCTTTTTTTACACTAGCCATAATATAAATTACCTGGAAAAAACTAAAAAGGGAATCCCAGCTTCCTGAAAACCTCCGGCCGTCCCAGGTGGACATTACAGATTGAAAGAGTGTTGGTAACTGGTGAGCCGGTGAGGGCTGGGGCTGTGGAAGTGGGGGGTGTCTGGGGAGGTGGCACAAGGGCACTTGCTGAGGAGGGCTTTTTGTGTGCTCACCAACTTGCTTTGTGTAGCAGCTTTTCCCTGTGAAACCTTAACTCTGTCTCTCCTTTCTCCCTCCCTGCGTCTCTTCTGTCCTGTCTGCCTAACACCCCTAACGCCCCCTGCTGGCTGTCTGCACCCCTCCACGCTGTAAGTAGCTGCCCTTGCCGTGTTCTCTGGACTGACCCTTGGCATGTTAGTGGGGGGCTCTGAGGGCTCACAGCTGGCCAGGCCTGGAGGTTGAGTTTGGCACCGTCTCTCTGAGCTCACCATTAGCCAAAGTGGCAGCAATCCTGCAGGGGTGCTCTCTGCCCCTCGTGTGCTTGCTGAGGAAGAGATTTGCTCTGAAGAGGCAGCCATTTTGTTTTCTTAAATGGTGGAGCAGGAGCCTCCAACCTTTGGCTGTGTGGCCTGAAACCAACCTAGAGTCCTTTTGTGCAGGAGGGGTGACCCCACCCCACTGCTGCTGATGGCCGTACCTCTTCAGACAGGGGTGGCTCTACGTTTTTTGCCGCCCCAAGCGCGGCAGTCAGGCGGCCTTTGGCGATACGCCTGCGGGAGGTCCGTGCTGGTCCAGCCGATTCAGCAGCATTTCTGTGGGAGGTTTGCCGGTCCCTCACCATAGGCGTATCCTCCACTGAAATGCCGCCAAATCCGCGGGACCAGCAGATCTATCACAGGCATGCTGCCAAAGGCCGCCTGACTACCGCCCTGACAGTGACCGGCAGGCCGTGCCACCCCAGGCACGCGCTCGCTGCGCTGGTGCCTAGAGCCACCCCTGTCTTCAGCCAGGAGCCTGTATTCATGGCTCTAACTAAAGCCAACAACATTGTGCATGGAGCTCCCCTCCCCCTCCCCCCCCCCGACCCCCCACAATCACCACATCCCTTCCTCACAGCCTGGGACTTGCCAAAGTCAACCCTCCCACCCACCATCCCTTCAAACACGCCTCTGGGGAGCTCACTCCTTCCCTCTGCCCTGTCCCAGGGCTGTGCCCCTTGCCTCTGGATCTCTGTTCAGGCTCCCAGGTTCCTAGGGCACTTTTACTGCCCTTTTCGGGTGATGACATTGCATTCCTGTGGTGAGGTTACCTGGGAAGGGAGGAGCAGCTGGTGTTTCCTGCTTCCTTGGTTGGTGTAGTAGAAAAATTGTAGGTTAAAGAGGAAGAGCAAGAAATTAGCCAACACCACAGTGGGCTCTGGATCAGCACCATCCTAGTGGCTACCTTGTAACTCAGCCTGGCAGCCAAAAGCTCCGCATCATGATGTCATGGCATTTGCACCTCAGCGCTGTGGACGTGGAGCAAGATGCAAGGCTGGCCTGGAGCACAGGGGACAATCAGAGTTCTTGGCAACCTATTCCAACCCATTCCGTACAGAGCAGCTGTGTGCAACTGAGCTTGGGGGCTAGGAGCTACAGGGTTCTGTTCCCAGTTCTACCACTGCCCGGCTGTGTGACCTTAACTTCCCCTCTCTGTGCTCTTGCTTCGCCATCTGTAGAATGTTACTGACCTCCCGGCGGTGCAAGGTGTGATCAGTTAACATTTGTCCAGCACTTTGACCATGGACTATTACCAGTCAGGACAGGAGACCTCAAGCCACTGAAGAGAGTGGAGCAGGGGGATATGCCACACCCCCAGCTGGATCTCTAGGTCCAGCAGGTGACCCATCAGCCTCAGCCAGCTCGCTACCTCCCTTGGCTGCCCTTTGCATGGGAGACATACCTGGCCCCTCAGGTTCTGGGGAGAAGCACCGCCATAACTGCTACAGTAGACTCTCGATTATCCGGGATGATCGGGAAAACCGTAATCCCGGTTAATAAAATCCCGGATAATCAAGCGTCTACTGGGGGCGGGGGGGGGGGTTTGCCGGCCGCCCTGGGGGTGGGGGGTCAGGGGGGGTGGTCCCACCACCTGCCCCAGTCAGCTCCCCTGCTAGCCTGGGTGTGGGAAGCCCAGGCTGGCAGCGGGAGCTCAGACCCCGGCTAGCAGGAGCCTGCGGGGAAAGCCCAAAGCCGCAGCCGGTTGAGCACTCAAACTGCCGCTGCTTTGGGGTTTTCCCCCCAGGCTTCTGTCACCTGCCCCACTCAGCTCCCGCTGACAGCCTGGGTGCAGGGAACCCAGGCTGACAGCGGGAGCAGACTGGGGCAGGCAGCAGGACCCCGGCTGGTAGGAGCCTGGGGAGAGAGCCCAAAGCGGCGGCGGGTTGAGCATTCAACCTGCTGCCGCTTTGGGGTTTCCCCCAGTGGATCCTTGCCAGCCGGGGTCTCAACTTGCTGCCAGCCTGGGTGTAGGGAACCCAGGCTGGCAGCAGGCGCTGAGATCCCCCCGCTGACAGGAGCCTGCGGGGAAAGTCTAAAGCGGCAGAGAGCTGAGAAGCGGCAGCGGCTGAGCTCTAAGCCGGCTGCTGCTGCTGCTTTAGAGTTTCCCCGCAGGCTCCTGCTAGCTGGGGTCTCAGCTCCCTCTGCCAGCCTGGGCTTCCTACACCCAGGCTGGCTGTAGGCTGAGACCCCAGCTGGCAAGGGGCCAGCGGGGGAAACCCCAAAGCAGCGGCAGGCTCAGCGTTCAGCCCCCCACCACTTTGGAGTTTCCCCCCACTGGCCCCTTGCCAGCCGGGGTCCTGCCTCCTGCCCCAGGCTGCTTCCGCTGTCAGCCTGGGTTCCCTGCACTCAGGCTGTCAGTGGGAGCTGAGTGGGGCAGGTGGCAGGAGCCTGGGGAGAGAGCCCAAAGCGGCAGCGGGCTCAGCACTCAACCTGCTGCCGCTTTGGGCTTTCCTCCCAGGCTCCTGCTAGCCAGGGTCTCAGCCCGCTGCCAGCCTGGGTTTCCTACAACCAAGCTGGAAGCAGGCTGAGACCCCAGCTCATAAGGGGCCAGTGGGAGAAGCCCCAAAGCAGCAGCAGGCTTAGACTGAGCCCGCCGCCGCTTTGGAGCTTCCCCTACCGACCCCTTTAGACATCCCGGTTAATCCGCAGCCCAGTTAACCCGCGCCCGGATAATCGGGAGTCTACTGTATCTCCAAACCAAAGCCCACTTACTGGAGCTGAAGGGCACTTGGTTGTCTGTGTGGGATGGCTGTGGTGACACTGATAGCATCTCTTCCAGAGCTTGGGTTTCCTTCCTAAATCTCGCACTCTGTTGCTTTTGCAGACAATCCACCCGCAGCTACGAAAAGCAAAACCAGTGAAGACATTGCACAGTCCTCCAAATACAGCCCAGCCTATTCCCCGGATCCATACTACCACTCGGAGTCCGAGTACTGGCCATTCCAAGGTTCACCCAAAGGTAACGCAGGGAGCCCAGACCTGCCCTGGGTGCGGCCCAGAGCACTGGAAGCCCAATAACAATCTCCACATGTGTTGTTTTCTGGGAGGTGTTGGCTTTGAACCTTATTCTCCAGGCAAGGCCCAGTGCTGAGGGCATGTAAGTTAAATTGAGGGTAGGCAGTGATGGAAGATGATACATCTAGAACCCTGGACCTGAAGTCCCCTCAGCCTTTGGGTTGTTTGCCTTGCACATTCACCCTGGGGCCCATTGGTAGCAATTCCACCTGGGTGTCTGTATTTGTCCATGTTGTGTATTTGACTGGGCCTGCCCCCTGTCTCCTTGCAGCACCGCGAGCCCGCAGATTCTCATCAGGGGGAGAAGAGGACGGGTTTGACCGGGGGATGCACAAGGTGAGTGGCTGTCTCGAGCCCTTCCCCCCTACCCAATGGCGTCTCCTCTCAACTCCTCTCCTGACACAGGAGTGGGTCTTGTGCCATCCACATGCTGCGGGTCCCTCCATTCCAGGCTCAGGCCTTCCCAGGAGAAGTCGATGCACTAGGCCACTCAGGTGCCTTCCCTCCCTTCATGGACTTTCCCCTCCCATGCTCAGGCACCCGCAGACCTAATGACTTTGGCCAAGATCCCTTTCCTATGAAATGTGACCAGGGGAAGGGTGGAGCTGCCTTATGGGATAGGTGTTGGTTGGGAGGGGAAGGAGCCATTGTGCTCACCAAGGGGCACCAAGCCCTCTTTGCTGGTTGGGTGCTGGGTTGGATGTGAGATCCATAGGGCGGGCTGGTCTTAACTGCTCTGAGTGCAGGGCCAGGAAAGTCCAGCGTTAGCGGCATTGTGTACTGACACCGTGGCGTGGTGGTGCTGCCATGGAAATGTCAGCAGCTTCCTGCCCGTGTCTGAAGCGTATTCCTTTCCATCTCCCCTCGTGGTGCCTAGATCCAGAGCGGCATCGGCAGGTTGATCCTGAAGGAAGAGATGAAGGCACGATCCAATTCTTACGCTGACCCCTGGACGCCGCCCCGCAGCTCAGCCGGCAGCAGAGAGGCCCTGCACACAGCCGGCTATGAGAGCTCACTGAACGGCTGTAAGGAATGCCAAGAGCACCATACCAGCAGTGGGCAGGTTTCTCGGATCACACAAGATGAAGAGCTTGTGGTTTCTAATTGGTTGGGAGCTGGCTGACATTTGGGGTTGTGAATGAGATAAACAGTCGTTCACCCCCGATGCCCAGATCTAGACAGGCTGGATCGGATCCAGCCATGTGAGCATGAAAGGATCCATGGGGCTGGCCAGCAATCTCTCCCAGCAGGAGACTGTTCTGTGGCCGGGGGGAGAAAATGGGTGGGTGGGTCTCAGACTATGTGGCCAGATCACAAAAATCAGCCATTGGCTTTGCTATCTCGTCTTCTCGCCTCATACTGTATTCCCACTTCTACCTCCATTACAAGGGCACAACCTGGCATGAGCTGTTGGCATGGTGGGGAAGGAAGGACACCTGAACCAGGGTCTTTCAAGATGGCTGGAGAGGTTGGATGTTTGTGAGGGACATAGCTTCCCCAAGAAATTAGTCTTGGACAATTCTTTCCTCTGATGTCTGCATCAGGGAACCATCTGTCCTTTAAATACATGCCCCTCGTGGCATGCGGGGCCCAGTGTTTGGGTCTGTGCTTCAGGTACTTAGTGCTTGTGTTTTTTGAATGCCTCAGGGAGCCAGAATAACATCAGATTGACTGTTAGGGGGGTTGAGTGCCTAGATGGTGGAGAAGCCTTGAGGAGACCAGATCTTGTGTTAGTTTGGTCCCATAACTATATCCGTGAGCCAAAGAAATGCCCATGACAAACGCAAAGACAAATACAGCTCCCGAGATGGCTGGGCTTGTCCGAGTTTCTTTGGGAGCCCCTCGTCATTGTGAGTTAAGGTTGCACGAAGTCAGTCCCACCTTCATTTTCTGTGGACTGGGGAATTCAGGTCACTAAAGGAATTGCACACCCGCAATTGCACAGGTTGGGCACTAGATGGCACCATAGTAAACTTGTCAGCTCCCCCTCCAGTTGGCCTCTTGCTTGGGCTGAGTTCCTATGGAGGAGCTTGCTGGCAGCCCTGGTGCTGATGCCACTGCCCCCTATGGAGTTCTCAACAGTGCCAGTCTGAAAAGAGGGATATTTCCGGGCTGCCTGGTGGCAGGTCCACCAGGGGATATAAGGCACTGGGAAGGGGGAGGTGCCAGCCCATGTGCAAGCCCTGCCACTCTGGCTGAGGTCCCATCATAGCCTCAGCTCACGGGGGAGGGGGCAGCAGAGGCAGAACCAGCTGCTCCTGTGAACAAACAGGTTAGCAGCTCTCCATATGGCCAGAGTAACTGTGGCCTTAAAAGGCAGCTCTGAGCTGCCCAAGGCTGCAGTCTCCTCAAGGCTTTAGATGCAGCCTCCCCTCTGCAGATGGTCAGAGCCACCTCCCTCAGCCCCAGTGGCCAAGCTCAAAAGATGCTGCAGGAGCTGCCAATAGTGACATGGAGGATGGGCCCACCTGCATCCCTGCTCTCAGGGCTTTTTATCACAGTAAATGCCTTTCTGCCTCCAATGTGCTGACTTCTTGCTTTGTCTCTCATTGCAGCTCCCCGGACACATTACCTGGCTGACAGTGGTATGTATATCTTCCCCCTCCCTTCCACTCTGTGCTCCTCCATCCGAGGCCTTGTGAAAGTGGGGTTGGGAGCGGGTTTTCCACTGCAGGCAGAGAGGCCAGGATGGCTTTTCCTTTAGGAGGGCATTTGGTCTGGTCATTAGAGCATGGAGTGGAAGTCAGGACTCGGGGGTTCCAGTTCCTGTTTTGCAGCTGATTTGCTGTCATCGTGGGTATGTCCCTTCTCTCGCAGGCCTGCTCTATGCTACAGAGTTAGGTCAACATAAGATAGCTGATGTAAGTGCCCTGCTACATCAGTATCTTAACTCCACCTCCCACAAGAGGCGTAGGACTTATGTTGGTGTAGTTAGGGTGACACCCTGTCTGTGTAGACATTGAGTTCCTCACATGGGCTGTTGGCTGTCTTGTCGATTTCGTGGCTTTGCTGGGCCTGCTGCCAGGCCTCCTCTCCAAGCTTCTGTCAGTGGTGCCCATCCATCAACCGTAGAGGGGAAGTGTAGTGGGCTAAGACCTTGGCTCTCAGCTCCGCACAGGTCCCCGCTGGGAGCATGGCAGCTGACTGGACTCTGGCGGTGGATCTCCCTGCAAGAAGCCCCAGGCGGCTTCCCCAATGCTTCCAGCTGGGAGTGGGAAGGTGAGACGCTCCGGGCAGCTTTCCCCTGCTCTTGGCTGAGGGTGGGAGACAAGAAGCCCCCTGGGGCAAGTGAGCTCCTGGTGGGGACCTGCGTGGAGCTGAGTCCCTGGCTCACTGCCCACTACACTTCCCCTCTTCAGTCAGTGGAAGTGCTCCTCGTCAGGACTCACACCACTAACAGAAGGAGAGTCATGTGGGCGTCAGCCACTGCAGTAATTCCTGTGCTGGCTGTACACTGACCTAATACAGGTTGACTTAAGATTGTAGACACACCCTGAGTCTGTTTCCCCCAGGGACCTTGGTGATATTCCTATGTAACCAGCTCCTAGTGGGGATGGGAGGCCTCCTTCAGTGGTGTCTGTCACCCTAGGTGGAGGGGCAGAGTGCATATTGCAAACTCTTCTAGGTCCTGAGAGGTCTCTCCTGGCCTGCTGCTTGGGCCCAAGGAGACAGCTCACTCAGCCACTGGTTGCAGAATCCAAGGGCTCCAAGGGGAATCCAGCCCTCAGCTGGAAGGAGGGACAGGGACCCGCAAGGGGAGACCCAGCAGTATAAAGTGCAGAGGAACCCACCCTCCAGTGTAATGGGCAAGGTGTCCAATGAGCTCCTGCATTCACCTGCAGAAGGGGCCAGCTGCAGCACTGCATTTCTCCCTTCTCTGATGCACCTGCCAGTGTTGTAGCTATGAGGGACCTTCGTCACCTGAGCTAGACCCTGCAGGCGTCCTCCTTCCTCTTCATAGTTAAACCTGGGCTGTGTCTGAGGACCGGACGCCTTGGCCGTGGCTCAGTAGCTGAGGGTTGCCCAGGTACAAGAGGCCAGTCCCTGCTGTTGGGATTATGCAGTTTGTTGTTTCTCTTTTCAGATCCCCTCATTTCGAAATCTGCATCCCTCCCTGCTTACAGAAGGAACGGGCTGCACAGGGTGAGTGTCACCGGCTACCCCTCATCTGCCACCAGGTGGCGGTGTTTTGGAGTGTTTCTCTTGGGCAAATGGCTGCACAGGTGGGGTACATGTACCTCCTTTGGAATGGGGAGGGGGAGCAGTTCCAGGGCAGTATCCTCATGGCTATTGAAACCTCTTTGTGCCTGGGTTCAGAATCCTCAATCTGGGGTTCAGGATCCTCAGAATTGGGGGAGTTCTTTCTGGAGGTCCATGCATTTCCGGAACAGAGGCCCCCTGGCCATAGCGCCTGCCTCCAGGCACTGCACCCTCTGCTAAGACACATCCAGAGATTCCCAGGTGTATTTTGTGTGGAATCCAAGTAGAAACTAGAGATCAGAAAAGCCTCACCCCGTCCTGGGAATCTAGGAGTGGCCAGTGCCCTACCCTGAAAGTAAAATCACTTCCAGATTCCTGGAGTTCAGATGCAGGGGGACAGAACCTCTGCTTCAGAGTGTGGGGAGGTGTGTGCTTTCCAGAGTGATGTCTTTGCTGCGTAACGTTGGGCAACAAGGACTTTAGAAATGGTCCCAGGACGGATGCAGGCTGGGAGTCTGGAGATCTGGGTGGTATTCCTGACTCTGTCACTTTCATGTCACCTCCCTGTGCCGAGGTTTCTCCATCTTTAAAATGAGGGGAATGACGCTTCCCTTGGGGTGGGTTCATTATAACATTTGCCCCGATGGAAGGTGCCAGGTGTCAGAGTGGTCGTCTTGTTAGTCTGTATCGGCTTTTGTGGGCTAAAACCCACAAGGGCTGAGTATTTATCTAGACTCCCCTCGTGCTGACCCCTCTGTGCGCTTCATTTCTCCTGCAGCCACCCAGTGCCGAACTCTTCCACTATGACAGCACGAACGCCGTTAACTGGGGGATGCGAGGTAAGCAGGGTACAGTGCCTGGGAACGCTTAGCAGTCCTACAGTATGTACTGCTAGAGCCTGTGGCAAGGCGCTTCAGAGGGACCCGGCCATCCCGCTGAGGCCCCAGAGTGGCCCCTCTTCTGGGAGTGAGAGCTTGCTAGGTATGGTCCTCCAGATCCAGCACAGAACAGTCAGCTTTGAGCTCTGAACACCACAGCCTGATGGGCCTGCACAAGAGACACTGTTTTGTGCTCTTCCCTCGAGCCCCCAGCAGATGAGGGACACCCCCACATCCCTACCGATGTGTTTCAAAGCTGTGTTACTGAGGGTCCCTGCCACTGTCAAACTGAAAAAACAATCCGTGTATTCATCACCGTTCCTGCTAGTGCTTTTTGCAATGACAATAGGCTAAGACGTTTCTTGCTTTGTCGCTGTCCAATTAGTTTTTCTTTCCCGTTCTCATTCCCTAGCAAATTCCTGCAGCAGTGGGGTTGCACACCCAGGAGGGGAAGGGTTAAAGCGAAGCCATAGCACTGTTTCCTTTGAAATATAAAAACACTGTAATGAAACTACTCCTGTGAATATTGGGCTCAGTTCATCTCTGCATGGGGGGCTGCAGTGGTGGTGGATCTATCGTCCAGGGAATTCTCATGACCGAGGGTTTCCCTCTGGCTGGCGGGGAGCCAGCATAGCCGGCTCTGAGCCGCCCCCAGTATATAGAGCATATGAGGGGCAGTTCATATCCCCTTCGTTGAACAGTACTGCGCCCTGGCTATTCCTGCCTCCCTTAGGGGCCATTAGTAGCAGGGTCAGGTTAGCTGGTGTAGACCCCCCCCATTGCTCCCCCTTCCCTCTGCCCAGTGCAGAAACCTCTGAAAAGCAACCGGTATCTTTTGGGCCTAAAACACTTGGCCACGTCTTTCATAGGCCCCACCATGCGGCAGGCAGCTGTGCACCCTCCACTCCTGTGAAGTCAATGCGGGCGAAGGGCCCTGAGCACCCTGCAGGATCAGACCCTGACTTCATCAGCCCTCTCAAGGGAACAGTGCTGAGCTGTCCTTGGTGGTGATGGTGCCTCCCTTCCTCCTGAGCCGAGGTAGAAACAATGAGATTCCCGGCGTAGAGTGGCAGCTGGGAAGGCAGGAGCCGTGGGAGTGAGAGAGAGCAGCCTGCACACTGTAGCCCCACCCTCAGGCCAGCCCCCTGGGAGCAGCTTCCAAAGGCAGAACAGCCCAGGAAGAACTCACATGGGGCCACGTCTCCTGTGGGGAGTCCGGGCTCCCCCCTGAGGGCAAAGGGAAGGCTCGCAGGCTGCTGACTAACCTGTTTCTTGTTTCTTTCCTTCTCTTTCTCTCCCGACAGAATACAAGGTAAGACGCTCCTTAGAGTGGGGACCAGCTGCCATCCAGTCAGCGATGCCATCTAAAGGCCGAATGCTCCGGGGACAGGGTCCTTGGAGATTGTCCCTCCATCTCCTGTGTCCCGAGCTGGTCTCCAGAACCCATGTGTGAACTGAGGCCTTTTCAGACACCTTCACTTTCCCTCAATTCCAGCCACCCTGTCGCTCCTGCTATTATCAGCTCCAATAGCATGGGCTGAAGTGGAGCATGGTTCATGCTGCGGGTGTCTCAGAACACTTTGCCCAGCAGCAAGTTGTATGCTGGGGGAAGAACTGATGAGTGGGGTGACCACAGCTGTCATGCTGGGCTCAGCAGCAGCAACTCCCACCCAGCTGTGGATGCTGAACCTATTAGATGGGGAGAGGGAGAAGGGGGGATGCTGGGTAGGATGCTAGGTCATTGCCTTCACCAATGTTTCCCAAACAGTAGGTCCCAGGAAGGTTCTAGCGGGGTCACTACATCCAGAGCCAGGTTGACGCATCTCTGGGCTCTGGCCTAGGCAAACATACATGTCTCCCTGCCTGGTGCAGAGGGGAGACCCTGGAGGGTCGGGAGATGGATTGTGAGCCTGTTCCGCACTCGCCCCCACAGTGTTGGCTCCGCATGAGCTCCATTCTGCTGTGGGAGTGGGGCCTGCCCCTTCTGGCCCCCTGGGAAGCACCACCCCTGAGCCAAACAGAACAGGCCCAAGGACTAGCTGCTGTGGGTTCCCTCTAGCTGTGCCCATCTGGGCGGCTCCCTGGCTCACAGCTCAGAGCCTCCCCTCCCCAAAGTGTTTCTTCCTCTCTCTGCAGATCTACCCCTACGAGCTGCTCATGGTGACCACCAGGGGGAGGAACCAGCTGCCCAAAGATGTAGACAGGACTCGGTTAGAGGTAAGCAAAGCCTTCCCCGCAGGGGAGAATATCACTGGGACACTCCCTTCTGACACTGTCTCCCTCCTCCCTCCCTGCAGCTAGGGCTGGGGCAGGAGGTCTGAATGGAGCAAGGGTAGCTGCCCTCCTGCCTGTTAGACATCATCTCCCTACATGGAGACCTGAGGGGTTTCAGACCAAAGCTCCCTGCAGATGGAGCAGGGGTGGATGCTGTCTGCATGGACATCACCCGGTGGTGCGCAGCATCACACCAACGCTATCACTCCTCCTCACCCCGCCCCGTAGAGATCTGGGACAATTCAGAGGGGATTCGCCTTGCCATGACCCATTGTGGGGGCTGAAGCCAACAAAAGCCCCTAGTGCTGGGAGAGAGGGAGAGGTCACCAGCGCGGTGTTCGGGGTTTGGGACTGGCAGTGCATATCTGTACCCCAACCGCAGGCCGAGGAAGGGGGTCCCTTCTCCACACGCTGGCACACAGTCACAGATACACCATCCCACTCAGACACATCATGCTCACACACCGTCGCAATTGCACCCGCTCAGCTCGTCACAGCAAGTCGCACACTCACAGGCATTCGAGTGTGCCCATGCAGAGTCACAATTGCAACTAGTCACACGTACAGAGCTGCACACAGTAACACTTGGATAGTCACAATGGCATGCGTGCTCACACACACACGCACAGGCAGTCGCTTGCATACACTCACACAGGGTCACAATGGCATCTGCACAATGACAGGCACTCTCAGCTATGAGCCATGGCAGCCGCACTCCCTTGTGCTGTCACAGGCCCATATACCCAGCCTCACGCCCCTCTCTGCTGTCTCCCCCAGCGCCACCTGTCACAGGACGAGTTCTATCAGATCTTCGGCATGACCATTGCGGAGTTCGACCGCCTGGCCCTGTGGAAGAGGAACGAGCTGAAGAAACAGGCACGGCTGTTTTAAACGCAATGCGCTATAAATATATACATACCTATAAATACATATATATATATATATATATATATAGAAAGATCTCTATATTGAAGCTCTGTATAACTCTCTCTATTGTACAATAGGAGGCCCGGCCACTCTCTTTGGAACTCCGTAGAGCGAATTGAAGTCTCTCCGATATTTTTATGCTCTTTGTTTCCTTTATGTTCTTTTTTTATTCTGATGCGATTGGGGGTGGGGGGCGAGACTGTTTGTGTATGAACTTTCTGGAGTGCCAGACCATCTCAGCCCCCCACCCTCACCCACCGTGGCTGTAAATCCCAGGCCGGTGGAGGAGGGGGTATCTGCAGCACCTCTTCAGTAAAAGTTTGGCCCCTTTTCCCTCCCTGGCCCCTTCACACCCTGGCCCCTTCACACCCTGGCCTGTTATTTTCCCTGGCCTCCTGGCCCAGTATCACCCACTCACACTGCACGGCCTGGCCAGGAGCCTTCAGGAGCCCACGGAAGAGGTTCCCTTGCTCCCACCAAGGTTCCTGAAACTCCCAGCAGGCAGGACCCTGCCATCTGGTTCAGCCATTGATAGCAGGAGGGTTCCTGTTATACTTAAACTGCCTCTCTTCTCAGTGCTTGGGGGAGGGGACTGCAGTCTCCCTCCTTCCTCAGCAGCCCTACCTGCTGGCTTGTACTGGACGAGGAAAGTGAATGGAGCTGCCCTGAGCCACCCCACCTCTTGCTAACATGGTCTCCCTCCCTACAGGCCTAGTCTGTGTGGGCAGCTGGTAGAAATGACATGGCCTCTAGCCCCAATTTGGCAGCGCCACCGTTTTGTTCTCTCCCTCCCCTTCTTTCCCACCCCCAGCTGCCAGAGGAGAATACACCTGGATTGGAGCTCAGGGGCTGCCCATGCAAATCACAGGAGATCAGTACAAGATGTGTCAGAGCGGTGTCATCTGAAACACTTCCAGGGCTCAGAGACTGGGAAATGCACTACCACTGTCTCGCTCCAGGGGGCTCACTGATGAGCCTACCATTCCCCTGTCCTAAAGGGCCACCGCCCTGACATGGGAAAGGCACAGTTCTGCTGAGAGACCCTGTCTTCCCAGCATCTCCTTTCACCTGTTCTTTATTTAATTACCGGGGACGTTTGTAAACAGGATCTCATCTCATCGGGGTCTTACATTCCTCTGTTGCTTATTCCCTTCCCCTCCACAAAAATACTTATCTGCTTGTAACACCACCTCTCTCTCCACAGAGCCGTCTGTGATGTCACAAACAGATGATTATGACTTCAGAGGGAGGAATAGTAAATCAGCAGCAACAGAGACTTCCAAGAGATGTGTTCCCCCACTGCCTGAAAACAGGCCCTGGGAATTAAAGCACAAGGGAAAGGAAATATGGGCAGTGGAAACGGAACTATCTCTGGGTGGGGTATTTGTCACTAGTTTTCCTGGCACTGATGGTGGTTCTTTAATAACAGGCCATGGCAGAGTAATTTGACATTGATCACAGGAGTCATTCTGTCAGGACTGTGCTATGAAACAGGTTTCCCAACCTTCATATTTCCAAACCACCGTGTCCCAGAAGCTCCGGGCTCCTTCCACCCCATACCTGCAAATTGCACCTCCTGCAAGTAACAGAATTGTGCTTTGTCCTCATCAGAGCCCCCTTCTTCCCCCATCCAAAGCCACTGTTAGTAATTTTACCTCAGAGTAACAGATCCAAGCCCTTTACAAAGCGTAATGCATAAAGCCCAAGACCTGGGGTGTATATGTCCCTAATATCACCCCTGTGGAGGGGTTTTGTGGCCGAAATAATTTGAAGTGGGCCTGAACCAAGATCCTAGCTCCAACCCAGGCCAGGACTTTGGGAGAGTTGAGATGCTGCTTGAACTTTGAACTCTGTAACTTGGGCCCTATGTCTCTAGTTAGGAATTGTCCTGAAGTAGCAGCAGCAGGTCTGGAGTCCGTTTGGAGTCTACTCATGAGATTTGAAGCAGGTGTGGAAGTAGCTGGTTGTGAGCTGTAGGGAAAGGGGGAAGGAGGCATGTCGAACTGTTGTTAGAAACTGAATCAGCTGCATCTCCCCTTTTTATTTTGTCTGCTGGGGTTTTCCTGATTCTCAGCCATTAATAATGTTCCCTGTCCCAGATCAAATTGCTAGAGGAGCCTCTGAGGGGGAGGTAATAAAGACATTTGCAAGGACTCGCTCTAACTCCGGGGGAAATTGTAGAGTTTTGTTGCTTGTTTGGTGTTTTTACTAATATGCTATTTCAACAGAAATCCATTTGCCTGTTGTCTTGTATGTTTCTCTGATTTTCTGTTTGCTCTCTTGAGTGAATGTTCAGGCAGGTCCCAGGAGTACCCAGCCCCTGCTATCCAGTCCACGCCCTGCAAAGCAAACTCACATGCCAGTGTCATATGAATTGTTATGTTCTCTGGTATGGGAGTGGAGGATAATGTTCTGCTCTTGCAAAGGAAAAGGACTCCATGGCCTAATGGGCCAGTTACAGCTCTGTCTCCAGGGCCGTCCTTAGGCATACACAACTGCATAGCGCACCATGAAATTGCCCCAGATTTCATGGTGCCCTAGGCAGATGCGTGCTGCATACGCAGCAGCCCCAGCCCCAAAGACCAGCCCTATTCCTCAGCCAGCCCCACCGCGGGCTGCGCCCACTGCAAGGGGCAGGGCCATCCCTAGTGGGGTGTGGGGCCCTGGATAACTCCTTCCATCCTTCCCCCGCTGCCCTGCTCCCGGCCCGCCCCCATTCCGCCTCTTCCCCCAGCAACCCCACACTCACCAACAGCGATAGGAAGCAGAGCAGCCCAGCCTTAGCCAACTCTACTCTGCCAGCTCCCAGCCACGTTGCACCGCTTCCCGCTGCCGGGAACTGGCAAAGATGCAACGAATTAGCCTCAGGTTGCCAGTGTGCAATAGAGGAATGACCCACTGTGGCCCATTGCATATCCCCCTGGCTGGCACCATGAGACTGGAGCAGCAGGAAGAAAATACGTCTTCAGTAAGCGGCAATGGGTCTTTTAGCTTTTACCTCAGCACGGAATGGGCTGTGGAATGAAGTGAAGAGTGTAATATTGTACTGGTAATTGCTTCTGTCTATTTGAGCACAGCAGTAAGTGCAGCCAATTGTATTTATAATGATTTCACCCACATAAAACTGCATCTCCCTAAATCAAGCTCAGCTCTTTGGGGCTGTGAGAAACCTCAGCCTCCAGCAGCCGGTCCCTAGAGGAGTCAGCCCTTCAAATACTAATAATGCTGCTTAGCACTCACAGAGCACTTTTCATTTTCAAAACACTTCATAAGTCTTCACTAAATATTCTTCCCATCCCCCTGGTGGGAGAGGTGTGTTTATCTCTGTGGTGCAGGTGGAGAAACTGAGGCACAGAGTGGTTAAGTGACTTCTCAAAGGCTATGCAGTGTGTCAGGCAGTGCCAGTTTTCGAAATCCCTGGCTCCCAGCACTGTGATCAGTCCACTAGTTCACGCTGGCAGAATATAATTGCTGATCCCTGCTCCTGGAGGGTAGTTTTCGTATTTATTTTGGGGGCACAGTAATAAACGGTTTGATGTGGGGAGGCAGGGTTTTCCTCCAAGTCTGTGATCTTCCAGGGGAAACTGCCAGGAAACATCCTCCCCATGAACCTGGCAAAATGGAAGAAATTTGCAACTGTAATTGTTGAGTTTCATTTCAGACTCAGTTGAAGTGCAGGATCTGTTAGGAAACATGCAGGGCTGTCAGCTGTTAGACGCTGGGGTTGGTACCATTTATCACTATTGTACCCATGTGCTGTGCCCAAGGGCAGCTGCCCTGGGGAACGCTCCCGTGTGACCCTGCTGGCGGATGGGCAAAAGGGAAGAGTTGAAGGCCAACACCCTGCCACCCTCTTCTTGTAGTTTGTCCCACTGTATTGTCATTGTAGTGCAGGCAGCTAGAACCGTATGGCCTTGGTATTCCTGCTCCTCACTTCAAGGCAGGGGAGGCAAAGGGCTCTATTCTCCCACATAGGCCTTCGTCTTTAGGGTACTCTGGGAACGGAAGCCGCAGCAGGGGAGAGACAGATTTTAGCCAGCATGCCAAAGGACCCAAGATGATGGAGGCAAAATACCTTCTTTCACTTACCATCCACTTAGACTCATCTAGAAGCAAACTACAGTAAACCCTCGATTTAACGGACCTTGATTTAACGGACTTCGGATGCAACGGACAAAATTTCTGAGCAAGTCTGATGCATCCGAAATCCATTTCTGGCGGGCTGGCTATCGGCTCCCGGCTGCTGCCCGGGTCCAGGCAGCGGGCGGGCTGCGGAGCTGTCGCCCCGACCCTGTGGCGGGCGGGCTGCTGCTCCGACAGCTCATTTTTTAAAAATTATTAAATAACGGACTTTTTGATTTAACGGACACCCCCTCGCCCGAATTAGTCCATTAAATGGAGGTTTTACTGTATACGTAAGGCCAAACCAGCTCCCACTGAAATCAATGACAAAACTCCTGTCGGGCCCATGAGAGGTTGACAAGAAAGGTCATTTGGTAGCAAAACATCATGAAAGTACAAAGACAAATGGAGGCAGCTGCTCTCAAAAAGCAAGGAAGATGCAAGAGGTCTCATGCAAGGCTGCTCAGGGCTTCAAGAAGATTTACCAAACACACGGGGAGCAATTTTCTTGGCTGGTGGAATATGCTACTAGCAGACGTGCTGTTCCTGGATATGGCTCAAGGGGGCAGCAGACAGAGCTGTCTCTGTCACCTTTGTGTCTGGTGTCCACCAGGTCTGTAGTACAGGCTATATTACCATCCCCGCAGATCTTTTCTCCAGCGAGGCAGCCTACTGGATTCTAAAGAGCCAATCCCTGCAGCAAGCCAGGAGCTCAGCCACCGCAAGGAGAGGGGTGGGGTGGGGGGTATTAAAACCTTTCCATGAAGACCATTGTTCTGGCTGGTTCTAATCTGCTAATTTTAGTGCTTTGCAGGCCACTACCACAAGCCCGTCTGGGCCCAGCTGGCCATTTCTATAGTTGCTTTGAAGGCTGTGGCCTGAGTGTGCCCTCCACCGCTAACCAGAATTTGAATGGGAGGAAAAGATCTATTTGCAGTTTAGCTGCAGCCAACCCAATGCGCTCTGAGAAAAGCAAGCAAGCTGGGTTCCCGGCTGGGGTTAGGGAGGGAGCGTGCGTGGGAAGGCAGTTGGCTCCTCTGGGGGCTAGCTGACTTTTGTGAGCACTAATGGGCTACAGAGCTATTTGCCTCTGCATCACTCATTCAGCTGTGGTTCCGGGAGTGGTCGGGTCTAAAAGTCACAAGGATCTGAAAGGTCCCATGTCATGAGTCTGCAGACAAATGTGCACATCATGAAAATGACTGCCAGGAGAAACACTAACTGACCCGCATGTTTGCAGTCTCAGCAGAGAGGCTGAGGTACCAGCGGACCTGAGAGTCTGAACCTCTCTGGATAGGGCTGGTATTTCCAGGATGGCTTTGAAACATAGGGAAGGCAGTGTTGGGGGAGGTGGGGGAAGTTTCCACCGACACTGTCCATGTTCATTTATTCTGGGTAGACAACAGTGCAAATCCATCTTTCCCGAACACACGCCTGGGTGTGGTGGACTCAAAACATGCCAGCCCCTTTGTCTGTGCAGGTAGGAACCCAGCAGTGTCAGTGTTACTGGCTGGGGGCTGACCTCTACCTCTTGCACCCTCGAACCTCACAAAAGGATGAGGGGAGCACTTCCAGGTGTGTGTGTTCAGTCCCAGTGATTAACAACAACATACCCTACCCTGATCCATCCTGTAAAGCCAGCAGAAGATAAGCAGGCGATGAATTGAACCCCTCTGGCATCACTCCCACACAGACTGTGTTTATGGGAATTCTACAGCTCCAGATGCTTGCTGCCTGCCACGGGAGGTGTCACCTCTCACCCCAGCTGTGATGCAAGATCCAGAGTACAAGGGAAACACCCCGGACTGAAAGGAAAAGCAGCTTGGGAGTTACAGAAGCCCAGCAGCGGGGAAGGAGAGTGATTAGGGTTTTGCCTGGGAGGAAACAAAGCTGGTCTATTTCTCAGGCTATGAAAACCTTGCTCCTGACATTATGGAAATGGGTAAGGGGGTGTATTTGGGGGGTTAGTGTAAGGGCAGGGGGAGAACATCCTGATCACTGCCCCTTATTTTAGACTCCGCTGCCCTCCACCCCACACAGACTTGTGCTCACCCCAGGAGCCTCAGGCAGGCTATGTACAGTAAAAGTGCTGACTCAGGAAACACGAGAAGAGTTGATTTTTGTGAAAAGTATCCCATGTTGTTCAGCTCTGCCTGGTCTGCGGTTTGCTTGTGTTCCTCTTGGCTTGCTCAGAGCCCCACATGTGAGCTTTGCCGGTGGACAGGTATTGGGGAGAGAAGCTGGGCTGTGGAACAGGGATTGGGATGGGTGAGGTGCTGCTGGCTCAGAGGCAAGGGGGGAACAGGGAGAGCTGGGTGGCTGGGGTGAGGTGTTGGGTGTGAGGGGAGTGTGGGTGGAGTGAGGTGCTGGCTGTGGGGGAGCAGGAGAGGTGTGTGGGTGGAAGGTGTGGCTGTGGGGTGGATCTTGGGAGGCAGAAGCATGGGAGGGTGTGGGACTAGCTGTGGGGGGCAAGAGAGGTGGGCAGGACGAGGGGCTGACTAGGGAAATGTGGGGGGGCAGTAGCAGGGGGCAGGGTGGAGGCTGTGGAGGGCAGAAAAGGGGGCTGGAGTAGTGGTTGGCTGGGGAGAATGTGGGAGGTAGGAGCAGTTGGGGCTGGCTGGGGGAATGTGGGGACCAGAGAGGGAGCTGGCTGGGGAGATGGAGTAGTGGGGCTGACTGGGGGGCAGGAGCAGTGGGGCTGGCTGGGGGAATGTGGGGGGTAGGAGCAGTGGGGCTGGCTGGGAGGAATGTGGAGGCCAGAGAGGGGGCTGGCTGGGGGAATGTGGGGGTACGAACGGTGGGACTGGCCGGGGGAATGTGGGGGGTAGGCGCAGTGGGGTGGCTGGGGGAATGCGGGGGTAGGAGCGGTGGGGCTGGCTGGGGAGATGGGGGTCAGGGGCGAGGGGCGGGGGCTGGCTGGGGAGATGGGGGTCAGGGGCGAGGGGCGGGGGCTGGCCGGGGAGCTGGGGGTCAGGAGCGAGGGGCGGGGGCTGGCTGGGGAGCTGGGGGTCAGGGGCGAGGGGCGGGGGCTGGCTGGGGGAATGCGGGGGGTAGGCGCGGTGGGGCTGGCTGGGGAGATGGGGGTCAGGAGCGAGGGGCGGGGGCTGGCTGTGGGGAGGAGGAGGGGCAGGAGGCGGCAGAGGTCTCCTCCCCGCTGAGCCTAGCGCAGGGTCGGGCCGCCGGTGCGGCTGGGCTGGGCGGGCGCTAAGACCCCGCACCAGGCGGGATGCGCAGGGCGGGGCGGCTGGTTTAAAGGTTGACGTCTCTGTCCCAGGCGCATCCTCTGGCCGGGACCCTGCGCCCCTCATCGCCGCCTCGCGCCCTCCCCCCGCCGGCGGCATGGACAGGCTGAGCGGTAAGCGCGGCTCGTGCGCGGCTGGGCCGGGCGGCAGGTGCCCCCGGGTCCTTCCTCGCGGGGACCCCCCGGCCTCTCGTGCCCGGCTGCCTGCTCCTCGCTCGGAGCGCGCCCGCAGCCCGCGGCTGGAAGGTGCCTGCACCGGCCCCGGCGGACCCCCCGGGATTTAGGGGGGGCGGGCCCAGGATCTAACTACCCAGCGCCGGGTCCTGCCCGAGGGGGCTCGCCACACCCACCGCTGCTCTCCGCGGGGGCAGCCCATTGTCTGGGGGAGCCTCCGGCTCGGGGGCCTCCCGGGCTCTGCGCGCCTGGGGCCCGCCGCAGTGGACCTAGTGCACGGCTGGGCGGCATCGGAGGCTGGAGCGCTTGGCCTGGCAGCAGCCCCGTTGCCTCTCGTGGCTGAGGCGCTTCCCGGGGACCCGGGGCTGGCTGGGGAGCCCGAGCAGGGTCTCTGCGGCCAGGTGGCGCTGCCTGGCACCTGTGCCGCGAGCGGCCCAGCGCTCTCCACGTGCTTCGTGCTGCCTCCCGAATCCGGGCGGCGGGTCCCTCCGCCCGGGGCTGGGCGCTGCGCCTTCGCGCACTTTGCTCCGGGCTGGAGTGTTGGGGGTCGGGGGGCCGCTCCCGGATCGAGAGCTGCATGGCCGGGCTGGAGGATCCGGCCCCGCAGTCTCACTGCGCGGTGGATTGTAACCCAGCTCCAGTCCTGGGTGGGAGAAGGTTACTGGGGTCTGTTTATCCATTGAAAGGGAGGCTCTGGGGGGGCAAATGTTTCCCCAAATTACCGGGGCCAAATCCTGAGGCTCTTTAAGTTGATGTAAATCAGGCGTTACTCAGACAAAACCTTCATGGCAGTCCATGGCATTTCTTGCCTGAGCAGGACTTCAGGACTTGACCCAGGCTCTGTATGTCAACAAAATCGAAGCTCAATAGAGCTGGTTTCCTTGAAACGCTTTGTAAATTACAGAGCCAGCCCCGTTAACTAATAACCCTCCCTCTTTGGTGTCCGCAACACAAATATCCCAATATCCTTCTAGTGCTGGAGAAGCTGACAGCAACCTTGACTTAGAAACATAAGTGAGTGACTCCGGGGTCCATGTTTCACTGTCCAAACTGGGAGAAATGACTGATGGAAAGTAGCCTAGCTTTTAATAAAAATAATTTTAAGAGTGGTGTTTAAGAATTGTAAGGGATGAATAAGAACAGTAATGAAAATAGTAACATTAAAGTGCAATATAGGATGGTTCTGCATTGAGTGAATCAGCCCAGGAGACGTGCCATCCCAGACCATCTGTGGAAGGTGCTTCCTAACCCAGGACAGAGCAGGGGTGTGAGTAGCTGTCAGAGGGGAGTGTTATTGCTCCTGTCTGGAAGTGCTACACATACCTCCTCTATGTATATACATTGGCTCCACAGACAGATGCAGGAATCTCATTTAACTACCCAGCTTCGATTTGTAGTTATAAATAAACCTACTTGACCTAGCAACTTGTGATGAAGATCCCAACTTTCAGATCTGGGAGGAGCATCCCTGGCCCGGAAAGGAGAGATGACTCCCATGTAAGCTCTTTGTAGAGCATTCGTGCAGGGCCATGGGAATGAAGGAGAGACTAGGAACGTGAGCCTCCCAAAGGGGTCACGTCTGCTGTGAAAAGTGGGAATGCTCTGAGCTGGATTGTCCACCCTGCCTTAGCAGCAGACAGATCTTCCGAGGGTCAAGTGTTTCCCTTCCCTTATGTAAAAGGATGGGTGGTGTTTCCTCAGTGGAAACTTGTGTGGGGATTTATTTTTCACTGCAAGGTTGCTCAGTGTTCAGCGCTGATTGCCTGTCCACTGGGAAGGATGGGGCTTGAGGGGAAGGCCGACGGCCCTCCTTCATTAACACAGGTCACCCTATCTGCCGCACAGCCAGCGGGCATAAGGACCTGCACTAGCCAGCAAAGGGGCTGGGGCTACTTCTCACAGCTGGGGCAGGAGTTCCCTCTCAGGTGAGGGAGTCTTGCCAGGTGTGTGGTGATTGGAACAGTACCGAGAATGGTGCTCAAGGGTCATTCCTTGGCCACTTGGACCACGTGTCTGTCTGGGGAGTCAGATCAGGGAGCTGGGAATCCGTGGCAGAGCTTTCTGTATCCTAACTTCCTCTGGGATTTGGGGGAAGAGTCTATTGCTTCTCTGTGCCTCAGTTTCCTCACCTGTGCAATGGGGCTAATCCTACCCTCCCAGGAAAGGAAGGGGTTGAGGTGTATGCAGCGGACACAGGACTGTGTTTGTATGTGGCCATTTTATTTGGGTTTGTGAAACCACCGCTAGAATTTAAAAAAAAAAAAAAAAAAAACTTAATTCCCCCCCCCCCCATCCTCCCTTCAGGTAATTTCAGTGGAATTCACTGTCTCCCCTGTGCTGGACGTTAACATTTGCACTCCCAGGACCAGCAGATTAACACACTAATGGGCTGAAGGAATTAAAGGGCTGATGCACAAAGCCGCCAAAAGAGGCCACTGATCCTGGGTGTGCGACTGGAGACCCCTGAGGCCTGATTCTCAGCCATATCCGACTGGGCGCTTAAAATCAGTGGCCTCTTAAAAATGAGGGTCTGTCTACACTTTCCATAGACACCCATGGCTGGCCTGTGCCAGCTGACTCGGACTCATCCTGGGGCTTGTGCTAAGGGCTGTTTTCCTGGGAGACGTATATGTAACTCTTCCGTGTAGACCAGCTGGGATTCTCCACACACATAAGGGCTGAGGTCTGCTTGGGCTGAGCTCTTGTTTGCTGCTTCTCTCTCCTAGGTGCCTTCTAGGGTAACTTCAGCAGCAATTGCACTCTCATGTTTACAATCAATTGCCTTTGGCACCTGGGCTACTCTGCTAATCTAAACGTCCTGCTGCCCTTCTGTTTATCATCCACAGGCTCTGGGAACCCCCTATGCTTTGTGTGGTTTCAGTGACTGGAGAGAAACTATGATGTATCCTGGGGCTCCCATTTCCTAACTGCAGGGTTGGGTCCTGTAGAAAAGTCGCATCCCCCTGCATGGCCTATGTTCTGCCCTCTAGTCACATCCAGTGCGGCTTCCACACCACGCAAGCTCCGCCCCTTAGCCCCACTGGATTTCATTCTCCAGGTGAGCCGAATGCTTCGCAAGTGAGGTTGTGCAGAAAACTCTTGTCCCCAGGGAAGGGTCCAGCTTTCCTGCTCCCTTTTGTGAGTTCCTGAGCAGTGGAACGTGAAAACTGTTGTGATTTGTGTGCACGCTTGTTTGCATTGATCTCCCTTATTGACAGGTTCCGATTTTTTTTGAGCCTTCAGCAACCAGCCATGTGTGGTGTGTGTGTGTGGGGGGGGTGTATTTAGGAGCTTGTGCTGGCCTGTTTCTTGTTACACTAATCATCACATTGTGTTCACTAGTGATGAATACAGCCCTCCTGGAGCCATTGCTTCTCGCCCTTTACTTGCTCTTGCCTGACTCTGGCTTCCCTAAAATCCCAGCTCTCGGGCCAAATTCCTCCCAGTGCAAATCCACTGACGCCAGTGGAGATGCACCAGGGCTAAAGGTGACTTCTTCTCACCACAGGAACAAGGAGGCACTGGGCTTGGTGGGAGGGACCCCGGATCATACTTGATCTGCTGCCTAAAATTGTGCTGCAGGAATCCCAGCCTCTGCTGAAATGCAGCCCGGCAGAAGGGTGTGTGGAGAGGGTGAGAAATATCCTATCAGCCCAGCTGTTGGATTCCGAGGCAAGTATAGTGCTCTCCCCCACATTGCAGCCATTCCTTCCTCTGGAAACTAAGCTGCTGCCACTCTAACTGGACTCAAAGGCAGCAGCTTTTAATAGCTCAGTGCAAGCCAGAGAAGAGCAATGGAAGCCCTTCCTTTTGGGTGGGTTTCCATTGCTCCGTCTGCTCCTTTCCCTCCCCACTGTACCTGTAGAGCATCTGCCCGGAGTGCAGCAATTCCAGGGGAAGAGGAGGACAATAGGGCAGGCCCTGTGAATGGAACTGCAGGCAACAAGACACCACGTTCACCCAGACGTCAGGATCTTCAGCAGCTCATTCTGTAAACAAGGCTTCCTGCCAGGCCTGACTTGTGGGGAATGGCACCCTGGGTGACCTTGTATTTTGGTGCCCTGTCTTTACAATATCATGCCACCCTTACTTCTGCGCTGCGGCCGCGGACAGTGGTGCTGCCTTCAGAACCAGGTGCCTGGTCGCCAGCTGCCACTCTCTCAATCCCTCCCGCCCCCCACAATAGCCTTGTGACTCCCTTCTGGGTCGGGACCCTTGGTTTGAGAACCACTGCTCTTGACCATGGTGCTCCTGGCCACACAGCTCTGCATTGCTCACCCATAAGGCTGGTCCTGCTTCCTGCCCTCCATGGAGGGACTCCACTTTCCAGTGCCTTCCTCACGCTCCTGAATCCTTGATCATCCTCCACCCAAGGCCGCACATTTCACCTCCACTGCGACCAGCCATGCTCTGCTGCTCCGCTTCTGCTCAGTGCTGAGTTCAAGCTCTTCTGGCTCCTGAGCCATACTCTGCTTCTTACTTTGCATCGGCTGGATCCGAGGCGGTTGCAACCAGAGATGTGACAGAGCCCCAAGTGTGGGGGTGTTTCGATCTGGAGTTCTGATTCAGGCTTCTCTCTAGTTAGGACAAAGCTTTCTGACCTGCCTTTCACTAGAGCATGGAGTTCAAATAAGCTTCAGAAGGGCCCATCCTGGGAAAAGCGGAACCGCTATGACTCCCCAGCACCTCCGCCGGGCTATCCGGAGTGATCCCATCCTGCACATTTCCAGCCTCCCCACATCAAGAGGGTGGGGCTGGGGAAAAGCCACATGCAGACCTGTGCGCTGGACTGTTCCGCTGGCAATGGAGATCGGTTTTGTTCCACACTCCGCAGGCTATTGCAGGGCAGGCAACCTGTCACTCGAAGGGCTGTCCCGCACACAGCGTGGTGTGGAAACCATGCCCCGTTTCCAGAGCTCCCTGTAACCTGGAAATGCCACTCTCCAGAGTGAGTGCTCTGTTCATGTCCGTTGTTCGGATGTAGTAGATGACGCAAGCCCAGCCGGACTGGAACCCGGCAAGAACAAACCGCTCCATGCGCAACCCCATCAAGCTGCCAAAAAGTCTGATGAGCAGAACTCATCCCCCCAACCCCCACTGGGGGCTGCCCACCTGAGGCCAAAGAGACTGCATTGGCCTTCATCCACCTAGAGTACTCAAATCTTTTTGCCCTTCTGTAGCGCCTTCCAGCCAAGGATCTCAAAGCGCTTTTCATTTAAACCTCCTTCCCACTAGGTACTAGGAAAGGCTTGTGCCAGGACTGTGTGGACAGCAAAGAGGTGTATTATTTAAGAAGGTTCGCCAACTCAACCCTCCCACTCCCCTGCATTTGCAGTTTAGTTTTGAGTCGCTCTGTGGCCCCAACCTTTTGCTTTTCATGACATTTGTCTCCAAAAAAGGCGGGCCCCCGCTGGAAACAAGTGAGACTATTGATGTTTCATATCGTCTGATGTGAAAATTCACCTTAGAAATTTTAACAGATGCCATGGTTTTCTTCTTCCAACAGCATTGTTCTCATACATGTGGTCCTGAAAGCAGAACCGCAGTGAACCCAACTGCTGTGTGACTACCAGGTGTCCTTTGCTAATCAAGAGTTCTTACATCAGGGACACACCCTGGTCCTTCATTAAAAAGGAAGGTTTGACTAGTCACTAGTGTATGTGAGGGGGGTGGTTCTGGATTTTTGAACTTTTAAAATCTGAAACTTCGTAAGTTTTTGATAAAACCAAATGAAATAAACCAGAGTGTGACAATGTCTCCTTTTCAAGGGGCTTGAATTTCATTGCTGGTACTTTGTACAGGCCTAGGATCATTTTACAGATGGGGGGGAAAACTGAAGCACAGCATAGGGTAGAAACCTGCCTAGGACTTGCTGTAGTCAGGAATAGAAACTACCATAGTCACTCACACTCCCACCACCGACCCCAATTCCTGGCCTCTGAGCAGGCCACTGAGTCCTGAAATTAAATGCAGACTTGGACAACGGATCTGGGCATTTCTGCAAACCTGCCTGACATCACTGACTGCCAGTCAGAAATCTCCACATGCGTCCAAGGCTATAAGGTGTCTTGGTTTTGTGTGGGGTTTTTTCCTGGTTAATGTTAAATTGGCTTGTCCTTGCCAGCATAGGAAGGGTTAAGCTGATAGGAAATCCACGACCTTGATGCTGCACCTGATTCTCCTGCTGGCATTCCGCAATGGGCGGAAAGGGAAGGACTGGTCTCAGCTGAGAAAATACCCTTATCCTGCTCTCCGCTGGGCTGGAAGGAACCTACTGAGAGGACAGGCCACAGTATCCCTTCAGTGTGCACAGTCATTCATGGGGGAGTCTCCTACCGCACTGCTGTCCTGGGCACGCAGCGTTGCTTTCTCTGTGGCCCTCTAATATGTCCACTTTCCCTGTGAAACCCCAATGCTGTGCATTGATAGTGGGCAAAGTGCGACCCGCACTCATTTGCCACGGCATCCTGCTCTTCGGTGACTGCTTGGATCAGGGTACTGTGGTGGCTGTACTGCAATTCGATCCAGGTTGTGCAAATTAAGAGCAGCCCTTGGGCTTCTGGTCACTTGCTAACATGGTTTAGTTGGGTGTAGTGGCACTGTGTGTCTGCCTTGCCAGGCACACACACTGGTGCTTTGAGGAGCTTTTTCATGCAATGCTGTGTCCCCCAAATCCTTTAATTATTTTAAACTGAGACTCTGTGCACTGGGAACTCCTCGCTTCAGGAAAAAGTCAGGTTGGTAACATGGACAGACTCTGTGCTGCTCTCCTGTGGTGCTCAGAAGAGTTATTAGCACAAATGCTGTGGATTGTGGACCCTTTGGTTCCCTGCTCGTTCTCAGGTTCTAGGTCAGAACTTCCCAGGGTGAGGGGTTTTTTAACTCTCCAGGGGTTTGCTGATCTCATGGGCTGGATCTCGCTCTGCTCCGTTAGCCACAGCTTCCTCTTGTCCATTCACCCATTCTGGCCACCGCCGGCAAAAGAGCCTTCTGCCCTGCAGCTCCTGGAAGTCTCGACCAGTCTCCGCATGGCCCCTCACTGACACTGCCAAATCTAAACCTATCTTTTTTTCTTTGTGTCTTATTTTCCCCCTTCCTCAGCTGTTCTCTCCTGGAGCTGGATTGTTTGAACCCTGAGCATTCTGAGAGATTGTGTGACATCTATATGAGCCTAATCCTGCAGGGTTGAGTGGTTTCAGCTCCCGTTGATTTTAATAGGAGTGGAGGGTCCCCACCCCTTTCCAGGGGGTACTCGGGCCCTACGGGATCTCTCAATCTACTTTATAGAGACCCACCTTTGTGCCTTGCTAACCACCGAGGCTGTGTCCTTGTCTCTGCAGCATTCAGCAGTAAGCGAGGCCGGGGGCCAGCTGTGATGATGGCTGGAGTCATTGAGCCCTGGCGTGCTGCGTGTGCAGAATTTCCACCGCAGTGAACGCAGTTAAGGATGATTTTAGCTGTCCTGGAGCTTGGGGTTGGGGGAGGGGCACGGCGGAGCCAAAGGGCTTCTGAGCGAGAGGTGGGTAAGCAAGACAAACCCAGGATTTTGGATCCTCTCCCAGCACCATGAGCTAATGGCTCTGGCAGTGGGGAAGCTTTGGCCTGGGAGGATTTCCTGATGTTGCTTCCAGATTCTCGTCGTGCCGGTCGAGATCACTTTTCATCCTCAGCAGCCTATCAGTGGCTCTGTGACCCAGCGCCCAAAGGGTATCCCTTTGTTTTAACTCCACTTTGAAGTCTTCTGATGAGCCCAAAGTGTTTCTGTTCAGGTCACCTCTGTGAGGGCATCGCTGGTTAGATGGCACTCCCCATCCAACGCTCTGTATAAGTATCACAGGTGACTTTCTGCCTCAGTTTCCACATCTTCAGAATAGGGCGAAGGATACTGACCCACCTTTCCTTTGCCGGGGGTTGTGACCACTCACAAGGGAGTTCTGGCCACTGAGTACTTTGAAGGCATAAATAGCTGCGTTACCATACCACAGGGCCCTTCCTGTTTGCGTGTTTGTCCTCTGCCTCCCCGAGGAGGCGATGGAAACCTCTGTCCTTGTCGGTTCGGCTGCAGCTTCCCGGAGGCTCTTTGAAGCCTCCTCATCTGTGGGTTTTATTCATGAGCTATTTGCATCCTTTCGTTTCCCAAAATCAACACCAATCCAAGAAAGAAAACCCCAGTGCAGGAAATGCATGTCCCTTGGGGCAGCTTTAATTGGGGGGAGGGTCCTGAAAGGGACTACGAAGAGGTGAGGGGAGGAATTTCCCTCCTGACAGGGGGTCTGGCTCTCTGCATTGGTTTACCCTCCAGAGCAGCTCCTCACTCCCCTCTTTGTGGTCTCCCTGGCCCTTATCTCCTTGTCTCCTATCTAAGGGGAGGGTTATGCACTTAGGCCAGGCAAACCTGCTGCTTTCTGCACTCCACAGGGTTTGTTTGGAAGAGACTGATGCCAGAATCTGTCTTGAAACAGAGTTTACTCTGGGTTCTGAGTAATCCGAACACTCTCTCCTTTGGTCTTAAGTTTGTTTTTATACATTACTCAGCAGGTCTGCACCCCGGCTAGCTATTCCTTTAAAAGGGCATTTCAGCCCTCTCTCTTCAGTCACTGTTTAAGACATCATGAAGTGCTCTCAAGTGAGCGGTTGTAAATGTACACCAGATTCTGATCTCCATTGCACTAGATTTACACTGGTGTGACTCCATTGACTTTAATGATGTCACGGAGTGACCGGGTGATGGTCTGGAACTTGCTCCCTATGAAGCCAGTTAGGATTCCAGGGGAAGTGTCTCCTCTCCATACACAGCCTGTTTCCAAGGCTAGGAGCTTCATGGGTACCCACTTCAACCTTCCTCGATCTGACCTCTGATCATTCAGCACCTTCTGCCCCTCCGTGCGCTTCCCCCAGCGAGCCCAGCCGGGCAGGGTCCTGGGGAAGCCCGTGGATTCTGCACCCCAGTCCACAGTCAGACGTGACTCTCAGCCAGCCAGTAAAACAGAGGTTTATTCGATGATGGGAACATAATCTAGGTAGAGTGAACGCAACCCCTCTGCTGGGTCCATTTTGGGGGTCCAAGAGCCAGGCAGGCAGCTCCCTGTCAGCCCTAGCCAGAAACAGACTCCAAAACTGAAAGTCACTCTCCCCTGCCCCTCCTCTGCATTCCTGTGTGTTTCCTTCCCCGGGCAGGTCAGGTGACCTCCCTTCTCTCCCCCCCCCCCCGGGGTCAAGTTACAGCTTCAGGTATGGCCACCTTCACACAGTCAGAGGAAGGAAGGCTTGTACTCCGTCACAAATGGGGCTACTCCAGATTTGCCCTGTATCTGAGATTATAATTTGGCCTCTAGTTTAGTGTGATTGAACTAACCTTGTTACTTCTAACCTGGTTCTTGCCTACTTATTTATACTGGACTCTGGATACTTCCAATGCATGCATCCAACAAAGGGGGTATTAGCCCACAAAAGCTTATGCTTCAATACTTTTGTTAGTCTTTAAGGTGCCACAGGACTCTGTCACAGCTGACCCAAACCTGTAATCCTTACCCTGACAATATCTGTCTCAAGTACTGTACCTATAAAGATATGGGCCATCGTTACAATCCAGTCTACACTACAGATTAGAATCATATTTGTAACCAGGTTGGGCAACTGGGAGGGGTGGGGCAGATGAGGTAAAGGGGACAAAGGCTGATATAGGAACTGATCAAAGTTGGACAGTTCAACACTGATGGAGCCACTTGCCACACTATGGCTTTGAGCTGCAGGGCTCTTCCAGAGCAGGTGAGCAGACTGTTCTATGTTGCACAGGGGGCAGTCAGGCATGGCATCCCTGTTTGTGAATATACACAGTAGTCAGAGAAAGGCACAGTGATTTGTTTTGTTTTACTCAGCCAAAGAAAATCCAAAGCAATAGACCTCTTCTGACCAGAGGACCAACAGCTGCAACTTGTCAGTTGCAGGAGCGTTTAGTTTGCTTTTTCTCCTTGGTTAGCTGTAACAAACCACAAACCTTTCAGAGCGTCTAATAGTCTCTTTCTCCGGCGCCTCCCCAGCCTCAGACTTCAAGGTCTCTAATACAAATTATAGCACTAAAGCAATCATCGAACCCTAGTGTACCTAGCTGTGTGAATTTAATTTATTTTTTATCAGTTCAATTACTGGCGATGTTCTGTGTGAGTTTAAATGATCTGTTAATAATTATCTGGATAGCTCATGTTTTGGATTTGTGCAGCTATTCTCGATTACACATCAGAGAATATACCAAAGAGAACAAGCCTCCAGTGGCAGGGGATGGATTAGGTAACCTAATGGGGCTTTTCCATTTCTACGAATCAATGTGAAGGCAGTTGTATTCTTGTATTTCTATTAGAGACACAAGGTGGGTGAGGCTGTGTCTACACTCGCATTTTTGGCAGTATAATTTGTGTGTGAGAAACACCCCCTCTGAATGAATGACCTAAATTACACCAACAAAAGTGCTGGTGTGGACAGCGCATGTCGGTGGGAGATGCTTTCCTGCTGCCATAGCTACCGCCGCTTGTTGGGGGTGGTTTAATTATGTCCGTGGGAGAGCTGATTCTGCAAATGTGGCCTTGTGCTTGTGAAGAAGCTTCAGTGTGAGGCCCTCAGGTTTCTTAGCTCAGAACATCTGTCTGGAGCAGAGGGGTGCAAATGCTTCCAAACTGCCCAGCAAGTGTCCTGCAGGGTTTTCCCAATGTCGCTCTCTAACCCTCAGGGAACAGGAAAGAATAATGGGTTTAAAAAAAAAAAAAGTGAGGGAATAACAATTTTTGAGTACGCAAACAGTATTTAAACACCAGGTAGTGAACTCGTGTGTGTGTGTGTGTGTGTGAACTAAAGAGCCAGCTGATAAGCTCCCTGGTTCAGCAGACACCTGTCGGGGCCTGACTGCCCTTCTTGTGCATGCTGGGGTAAGTCAGGAGTGACTCCACTGGAATCCATGGCACTACCCCAGTCTCTAGGGTACATCTACACTGCAGTCAGAGGTGTGACTGCAGCATGTGTAGACATACCCCAGCTAACTCAAATAGCAGTGATGCCACAGCAATGTGGGTATCGACTCAGGCTTTCTGTCAGGGTCCCAGGCAGGCTTGGACTTCAGGGTTATGCACTCAAGGAGCTAGCCTGTGCTGCCATGGCTTTCCTGCTCTTGTTAGAGCTCTCTAGGTCAAAGCTAGCTCAGGTACGTCTAAACCTGCTGCAATCGCATCTCCCGATTGCTGTGTAGATTTACCCTAAATCCAGTGTGTTCTGGCTCTTGGAGAGGCCAAAAGGGGGGGGGGGGGCTTTTGTGCTACATCAGTTAGGGTTTGTAACTCCAGTTCTCTGCACGTGGGGTTTGACTCTTACCAAGCTAGAGAACATGGTAGAGACGTGTATTTTGCTTCCTAAGGGCCAGTTGGCAACCTTAAAAGCAAAATGCCTCCTAGCTTGAACCGAGCTGGAATCCCTCCCTGTAGTGGAGACTTGTGGGTTCCTTCTCCCTCCAGCCCCTTCCTTGTGCCTTGGACTCTTGGCATGTGCACCCGGTTTTATGAACTGGAGGTGGGAGTCAATCCCAAGGTGCTGCATCACCACTGAAGTGCAGCCACATCTGGGGTGGTGGCCAGCAGCCTGAGCACTATCTCATGGGCAGCAGGTGCCACAGGGAACCCTACCAGTCCCTCCCCCGCACACACGCTGCAGGGGCAGTGGGTGAGGTGGGAGAGTCTGAAAGTCCTTCCTTCTCCCCATGTTTCTTGCTGCCCCAGCTGCATCCACCTAACCCTCCCAGGACATCCATCCCCACTACGGTATGTGCCAGTGGACCTCCCTTGAGGCTTTGGGCGAGGCCCAAGGGGGAGCAAACTTTGCAGGTTCCCACCTCCGTAACCGTTCTTCTGGAAGTACAAAATCATACAGCCAACACAAAGGAACAATAGTGGGAGAGCCGCGCTTCCCCACGCCAGGGAACTTCCTCGCCTGTGGGGGGCCTGGGCGTTCCACCCCCCTCCACCTCCCTCCATTCACCAGCTGCTTTTCAGTGGGGAAGAGGCACAGGGAACAAGCAGGGGCCCTGACCAAATTGCTCCAGCAACCGCAGCCTTTTACAGTGAATAAACAAGACTTTGAATGCTGGGAGGTTGGGAGGGAGGCAGCTGACTGGGGAGTGCTGCTGAGCGCACGTTGCAGGGTCCTGCATGGTCACAAACATGCCTCTTCTCTGGGGAGCTGTCCAGGTGCACACTCAAGATCTAAGGGCACTTCCCAAACTAGTAGGGAAGAACCATGGTGTCTACCTTCCTGGCTGGAGTAAACCAGGCTCCCGGGCTTGATGTGAGCTACCATTGAAGTGGCCTCCACAGCCAGACCCAGGCGTGGTGTGACAGGTGGTTTTCTAGGAGCTAGGAGAACCTGCTTCTAGTGTGAGGAATCCCCTGGGGTCCAGCAGGCTGGCTGGCCAGGACTAGCCCTGGGGCAGAGCGGCTGGGATTATTCATTGTGAATCATTTCTCTGATGAAGTTGGCCCCATTTCACTGAATAAATAAGCCAATAAATCTTGCATTATCGGAGCTGCTCTCTGTGCGTTACTCTATCCAGGCAGCTAAGCAATTCCAGCAGGGGTGAGCTTTCACCTTTTTGTAAAAGTGAAATGTAGCAGGGTAATTCCCTTGCCCCTGCTCTTCCCCAATCTACACACACACACACACACACACACACACACACCCTCTTCCATGACTGTCCCTGGGCTCCCTGCCTATTTATGGCTTTCCAAGGGTCAGTAGCACTATAAATGTTTTTGTTTATTGCTAGTTTGTTTGCTGAGCTCAACAGCCCTCCACTGGCAGTTGCATTGTCTTGGGGCCCTGCCTACAGTAACAGGAAATGTGTGTATTTTATTTTAGTTACAATGGTCATTTCCCCCCGCTTACTCTCCCCCCTCCTGGCCTTCACCTGGGAGTGGAAGGAAATGCTTGTAAATGTCCAGTCAGAGGAAGGAAGGGACAGGACGTCCGGGCCGCGGCAGCGCTGTGATTCTGGTGTTGCAGGCCTGGGGCTGGGAGTCGGAGCACAGAGAAGATGCAGTGGGTTGCAGAGATGCTTTCTCCTCCACTTTCATTAGAGCTCTTCCCTTGCCAACCAGGCTTGGGAGGAGACCCTCATGCCTATCTGCCCTATGGGGGGCAGGCGAGGGCCTTTGTATCCTGCTTGTGACCTCTGGGCAGGATTAGAACCAAGACGAGAGGCCAATGCACTAAGACTCCTCGTCACCGGTTTGGCTTGGCCTTGTAAGTAGCTGGGCCTTAACACGGAGAAGTTTCACCAGCCCATGTGAATGCCACGAGTCCAGCCACTGCCCTTTCCCTATGAAATGAATCTCCCCACAGCACTGCTGGTTGGGAAACGGCTGCAAAAGCTCTGCTGTGCCCTGCTCTTGGCAGGTTGGATGGGCATCTTAGCAGCAGCACCTGGCTCCTGTGCCAGTGTGCGGGAAGAGGAGAGCCAGCAGCTGCTAACAGCTACCAAACAATGTCTTTATGGCTGGGCAGTGTGGGAGGAAATAGCAGTGCTCCGAAGAGAGAGCTCTCTGTGCTGAAGAAACAAAGGGTGGGGTCTATAGGTGCCACATCCGCTAGGCTACTGCTCCGCGGTGAGGGTGTGGGGTCTCCTGTTGGCTGCATTCACCTGCGCAGACCCTCTGGCCAGCTTTGATGTGGAGTTCCGTTTCCCCTCTGGGGAGCAGGGAGGCCTTTTGATGTCTCCGTTGTTGTTTCTGTTCCTGGGCTCTGTGGCTTCACGGCTGCGGCTCAGCGAGCTCCCGAGGCCAGTCTTGTTTGTTGACACAAACGCTTTCAAGGGAGAACACGAGATGCCCAGCCACTCAGAACGTTAAACCCTCCTCCCAACCCCCCAACACCAGACCATTTGGAAAGCCCTGCACGGCCCCTTCCTCTGTGCTCTGGTTCCTGGGGGGGCCTCTGGTCTGAGTCTTCGATTTCTTGGGCAAAGAGAAATTTCAAAGAAGTGGATTTGCTTATGTCACTTCTTTTAATATCCACGAGGGAGGGCAATCCGGACTGGAGGTGCCAACCTCCAGGGGCAGTGAACTGCTTCCCACTTGGCGTTTTCCCCCCTTTTTTTTGCTCTGCTGTTTGGGAGGGGAAGGGAAGAGGTGAAAATGGTTTCTGCCCTTCTGGCAAAATAGCTAAGACCACTTCTGACCGTGAGCTGCTGATCTGAAGGATTCCTGGATTCCCTTTCCTGGCCTATCACTGGTCTGCTGTGCGACCATGAGCAACTCGTGTGATTGTTCTATGCCTCAGTTGCCCCATCTGTAAAATCAGTATAAAAATACTTGCCTACGTTGACAGGGTTATAGAAGGATTAATTAATGTCTGTGCAATGATTTTGGCTCCTATGATGGATGGTGCTAGAGAAGGGCAAACTATTACAATCTATTTTACAAAAGTAGATCGCGGCTAACTGGCTATATTTGTCTGGAAGCTGTTTCCATCCTGCCATTGAGTAATTTGCCTCCGGTTGACAATCTAGTCACTTGGGCTTTGGTGCTGGGAAGTGGGACTCTCGACTATGCTAATGCAAAGTCCTTTCTTCCCTCTGATCCCAGTGCTCCAAGTCTTCCTGCCCATGGCTGAACAGAGCACTTGTACAGTGCCGGGTGGAGCACAGCAATTTTGTGGGAGCCTGCCTAGGATTTCTGCTATGCTCAGATCCAAATCTATGAGCCACTAGGAGAACAGAAGGGAACCCTTTAAAGGGAATAGGGTTTGCAGGTGTGTGGGGTGAAGTGAATGGCTGCCCTGGGTTTCCTCAGCATTAATAGAGCTGTGTGGGTCAGTGCTGGTGCCTTCCAGAAACAGGGAAGGGATTGAGTGCTTGCATGGGGCCTGGCAGGGGACTTGGTAGAGGTCTCATTTCTTGGTCCATTTTAGACTGGAGAACAGGGCAGGGAGCAATCCTGCATTGCTGGGAGGGAAGATGTAAGACACCCCCCTAATGTCTCAGATTTCCCTGCCTTGATGCATTTTCCCTTTAGCAGTGTGCCATCTCCTACCCCATTCTCCCCTCCCATATCGTGTCTGGACCTTTTGAGGAGTAGGAAGGTCCTGGCATTTCCCTGCTACCATGCACCACCCCATTGTAAATGGGAAGGTGGGAGGGGGGGCGAAGATGGGAGTCCCCACTGTCAATGGAGGTTCATTACCTGCCTAGCACCCCAAACTCTAGCAAAAGCTGCTGGCAAAATGGGGGAGGAGGGGGATGGGGAAAGCTCCCTGAGAGCCAAGCTTCAGACAATCTCCTCTCATTTCCGGCAGCCACCACATTAACCTTATCTGGGCTGGGAGCCTAACGAGGTCGGAAATTAATTCCTTCCCCTCCTCCCCTTCGGGGCAGACTTGCCTCAGTGACTCGCCTGCCCCCAGCTGGGATCACAGGCCTCTTTGATTGGTTTTTTCCCCCTTTCAATTTGTATTTCGGTGTGTGTTTAACAAGGGAGACAGGAGGGGACAGCTCAGCTGAGGGGAGAACAAAGGAGCCCTCAGTGTGGGTCTGGATCCTAGCTTCATGCGCCCCAGCTCCAGAGTGGCCCTGGATGAGCTCACCAGCTTGCAATGCCGCGCGTTACAAGCCTGGCTTATCAAGGCTCTTGCCTATGGTGCAGACACCATTTGTAGTTTGTGTACAGACCGGGGTCTCCTGACCCTTCCCTGTCACCCCCTCCTCTCCCATCACGCCGGCTTTGTGACTATTAATAGACCAGCCGCTTGCCCCTTTGCCCTCTGCCAGTCTGAGACCCGCAGGCAGGAGCTGGTGGCTGTGAGTCCGGCTGGCAAGAGGGCCGGGCCTAGCCTGTACCACAGACTGAAGTCTAGCACCTGGTATGGGTGGCTAGTATGGGGGTGGGGGGTGTTTGCAAGGTTCGGGACGAAGGTCCCACTTGTTAGTGGCCTGTCTGTGTGGGAGGAGGGGGTTTCCTCATGCCCTCGGGCATTGCTTTTTCCTTAACCACCAGGGCAAGGTTGGCTCATACAGGTTGTTCTGCAGTAGGGAAACCCAAAGGAGTTGATGCTCCTGAGCTGCATTGTTCCCCTTCCCTAAGCCTGGCCTTACCCCAGCCGGTGGCGGGATGTGGGGGTGACGTGGGCTCGTTCAGGCAAACAGTGAATTTTGTGTCTATGGGTGATTTTAGCTTTGACTGAGTGAACTGCTAATAACCAAAGGTGGCTGAGGGCAGCTGTGAGTGTCCCTTTTTTAGAAACCCTGTTAACTCCCAGAGTGAGTGACCAGATCAGTGATGGGGAGGAAGGATTGGGAAGGCTAGAAGGGGAAGGGGACCATAGCTGGGGATGCCACGTAGTTGGGCTCTTGACAGCAAACTTCCCATCAGTGTGGGGAGGTGGGGTGGATGAGACACTGTCTACACTGACTGGACTGAATTTCCCTGCTAGCCACCAGAGTCTATCACCATGGCTTCTGGGTCAGCTGTGTGTCCAAAAGGAAGTGGGAATAATGGACAGGGATCCCAGAGACCTCATTCAATCCTGGTGCCCCACCAGCTTGTCACCCCTCCTGAGCTGTGGAGGAATGGCACCTCCCACCCCACTCCACGAGGGGTGATTTGCTTTCTTGGCTCGCAGAATAGCCTTGTATTTCTGGATGGTGGTGTGTGTGTTTGCTGCAGTTTGTTGGTTCGGTGTCCTGATGGGATATTCCAGTGTAGACCTGAAGGAGCTGTGAAGTGAGATTGTCCTACCCCCTGCATCGTCCACAGGTTCCTGGAGAATGAGGACAATGAAAGGTTGAGTGGCCCCTGAGCATTGTCCCAGCCTGTTCTACAGTCTGACCTCATCCACCCCTACCCCAACTTATGTGCTTGAAGAAATCCATTTATTTTGGTGGTGATGGTGGTTGGAGCCTGGTTTGCCAAATCTCCAGGATTAAAGGTAAATCCTATGACAACCTCTCATTGAAGATGAAACCTCCAGGAATACGTCCAAACAAAATTGGCAACCCTAACCCCGGGCACACCGGGCCATGCGGCTCTGGAGCTGTTAGCAGGGGAGGAGGTTTCCTGCAGTAGCTTGGCCCTCTAAGCAGGCTGCTCCCATGTCTGTTCCTTCCAGCTCAGGAGCTCAGCTGTGTTTATAGTGCACAGGAGCCCTGGTCTCTCTGTCAAGTGTCACACACCCCCTTCTCCCATCACAGACCAGCTGGGTGGGGCCTGCTCCCAAGCCTTGCTTAAGCTTTCCGGAGGGGGGGTGGAAGTCTGATTCCCAGCCCCTCATGGTGTAGAGCCCAGCAATAGAGCAGGGGGTCTGCAAATCCCCTGCACGTAGGCTGGTGGAGAGAGAGGTGCTGACAAATCCAGCTTTGCTAAGGGGTTAATGTCTAGCTTGGCTCTGGTGAGGGAGAAGGAAACAGAAGGTTTGTGGAGATAGAAGTGCATCAGCTGAGGCAGCAGGAAGAGGCTTGTGAGGGCCGTATCCTGCCTGCATCCTGGACAGGCAGTGACCTGGGCTAGAAACCTGCCCCCAGAAACCAGAGCTGTCGGGGCTTCAGATCCAGCCAGAGAAGTGGGGACAGAGTAGGGGGAACCTGGGTGTGTCTGGGCCCATCTCTACCGGATTCAGAGTCTGTATTGGCTCTAGGCCTGCAGAATCGCCACCCCGAAGTGAACAAAACTGAAGTCAACCTCCCCACCCCCCAAAACAGACTGAAAATGTTGGGTTCTTGTCTTTGGTTCATAGCCTCTAGAGAGCTCACATTTTCCAACTACTCTCTGTAATCCTGAGGGCTAGACAGGGATTCACAGAAAGCTGAGGTTCTCACATAGAGCCCCAGCCCCATAGAGGGCTGAGAACCCCCCCAAACATTGAGAGAGAATGGTAAGAGTTGGCAACGCTGGATCCTGGCTGTATTCTCTCCAGCTTGGCCAGGGCTGCCTGCTTAGCACTGCTGCTCCCCACAGCCATGGACTGACCTGGCTTCGTGCCAGCCTCCACTTCTGCAGAGGCCACAAGCCTGACCATGGAACTAGGGTGCATCTGCCTGTCAGTCCATTTATCAAAGCAGCTGTTTCGAGGCTGGTGAACCCATCGGACAGACAGACTCCATCCGAGACCTGAGCATCTTTGGAAATAAACCTGGAAGAAGCCAGTGTCTCTCGCCATGTCTTGTCCAGGAGTAGCAGCCGGATGGTCTCCTCTGCGGGGTCCCTCCCTCTTGAGCTGGCCCAGCACGGCCCCTTGCTTACTGCTCACTTCTCCATCCTTCCCCGGGAGCAGAGCCTCGCCCGGAGGGAGACGTGACCTGCCAGAACATGAGCTGGAGACTCCCCCAATGACGAGCTCACAAGGCCCCGTCTACATCTCCTGGGGCATAAAGGGGTTGGAACGGCCCCTGGGGGAATCCCCCCCCCCATGCACAGCTGCTCTATCGGATCCTGCACCATCTCCCTCCAGCACTGGCGATGGCAGAGGGGTGTGCTAGGGGCAGGCGTGCGAGTGGGCAGTGCACCTACACCCTGCTGGGAGAGCGTCTCTGGAGGTCGTGCTGTGGCCTGGAGCCAGAGCTGCTTAGCCGTGGGTTAAAGCCATCTAGGCGAGGCAGGGCGAAGGCTGAACTGAGAAGCCAGCCTAGGCTCCGTCCGCAAGCGCTTGGACACCCCATCCCTCCGGGCTCTGTTGAAATGCAGCTGCCTCTGGGATGGAAGAGAGCAGGTGCCATCAGCCGTAAAGCAACACGGACCGAGCGACGGAGACTCTTGTCTTGACGCTGCAGCAAAGCGGTTTTCCGTGGAAGCTGCAGGGGGAATTTAGGGACTGTAGACAGCTGCTCGAATTGGCATTTGGACAGGACGTGGGTGTGACGAAGTAGGAATACTGTGTGTGTGCCTCAGTTTCCCCAATGAATTTCTTGAGTGTCTATGTGGAGGGATAAGGATGTGTAGCTGGTGCAAAGCAGAGAGACTGGGTAAGCAAGCAGGCAATGCCCTCCCCTCTCTGCAGGTGTGCATCCCAGAAGCTGTAATCTGACCCTAAGAGGGGAAAGGAGGTCACCTGACCCGGCTGAGCCAGGGGGGAGAAGGGGCTGGAGAGAGTGAGTTTCAGTTTGGGAGTTTGCAGCTGGCTGGAGAGAGGGTTTGAATCTGAAGCTTTAATAATCCTTTGGTCTGACCCAGTATGGCCGTTCTTATGTTCTTAAGCTGTGTGGGCAGAAGGGAGGCAGGCCCAGGCAGGGCCCCCAAAATGGATCCAGCTGCGGGGTTCAGGTGCCTACAAGCTCGGTGTTAGACCATGTACCTGTCAACGAATAAACCTCTGTTTTTCTGGCTGAGCGTCATGTTTGACTGTGGATTTGGGGTGCAGAATCCATGGGCTCCCTCAGGACCCCGCCCAGGCGGGCTTGCTGGGGGAAGCACACGGAGGGGCAGACGGTGCTGAATGCTCAGAGGTCAGACCCAGGAAGGTGGAAGAGGGTACCCGTGAAGCTCCTAGCCTTGGAAACAGGCTGTGTACGGAGAAGGGGCCCTTCACCCGAAGTCCTGTCTGGCTTCCTAGGGAGTGGTTCCAGACCATCGCCCGGGGACTCCATGACAGTGGGCTCTGCCCCCAACTATTGCAAGACACCCACGGGGTCTTTAATGAGTATTAGCAATCGGGACCTTTCTTTTCCATTGCCTCCTGCAGCGCAGCCCGGCCAGCACCACCATGCAGGAGCATTGCCTTGATACTCCCTCCATAGGAGGTGGAGCACCCCCACGGAGCTGTGCTTGGAGCTGCTCGCTCCTCAGCGCAGATGGCACAGTGTTGTGGCAGGTCATGCTACCGCCAGTCCTGTTGAAAACCACACCAAATCCTCCCAGGCCAGGTGGCTCACTAGGCTTCCATTACGAGTGGCAGTGAGAGGCCTGTGTGGTTTGGGGGTTGCTGTGCAGGTGTCCCAATCTAGGGGGTGGCACCCAACCCTCCGCTTCCGGATCGCTTGCCTCCCACGTGCCGTAGAACCGAAGCCCTTTCTTCTAGTGGGGCTGGGGCGTGCACATCCGAATATCGTGCCCCTCCGCCCCGCTCCATTCCTCAGCACGTTAGAATCCTCCTGAGGTCAGCCCCGGGAACTCTCCTCCCACCACTCTGGCTGCGGAGACCTGGAGCCCGCCGTGAACCCTGCCGGGCTCGGAGTTTGCCGACTCGCAGCGCGTGCACTTCTCCGAACAGGGTCGTACTGATGCAGGATGGCTTTGGCAAGCCCTGCAGCAGTGGGGTTCACTGGTCATTCCCCAGCCCCCTGAACTGAGATTCACTTGCTGGTAGCCTTGGAATGAGGGGAGGGACGTCCTGGATCCCTTCAGAGCCTGACTCCGGGTAGACACCCACCACTGGTGCACTCCATACACTCTTTCTTCGTGTGGCGACCAGCTGGCAGGGATTATTATTGGGTCCCCATGATGAAATCAATGGAGAACTTGGGCTTGGGTATAGTCTGTTCTTGTCCTATTCCCTCCCCAACCTCCCACAAGCAAGACAAGAACTGGGCGTGCCAGGGAGGGTAACAGCAGCTGAGAAACTCATCCCACCAGTGGCGGATTAGTTCGGGGGTATCTTGTTGCTGTGCTGATGAGACACCGGTTCCCTGGAGGCAGCGGGGGAAGGGCTAGGCTGAAGGTAGTTTGGAGAGAGAAGGTTCCCACGTCAGGGCAGGATCCCAGGTGGGGGGCTTGCTGATCTGTATGAAATCAGCAGAGAGCTCTTTATCTCAGAGCAAGCTGCAATGACTGGGGAGTGCAAGTCCTTTCTCTCCTCCTTTTCCTCCTCCTCCTTCCCCCAGGGGATCTTGGTTCATGCTGGCCTGGTTGGTTGTTCTTTTCACTGCCTGTTCTTTACCATCTGGGTAAGTGTGGTGCAAGGAGATCCTATGACTTGCACTAATGTCTACACCAAGAATGAGTGGCTGGCTCAACTGCTATTCTCCCACTGGGTCCTCAGCCTTTCCCTCCCTAGCCAACACTTTCCTGTCCTCCCAGATTTGCTGGCAACAGGTGATTGCTCAGAAGCGCCTAAGGAAAGACTATCTCTGGCTTCTGATGTTTCTTCCCTTTGCTGTTCTCTAACGGCAGGTTTTTCCTGTCCCTGGTGTTCCCTGCATCTGACTTGCCTTCTGCTCTCAAAGACCTGCCTTGTCTTGAAAGTGTCCAAGTCTCTGCTGTGTCAGGACTAGGGATGGGCAAACCTTAAAGGTCAGTTTAGATCCAAGCCAGCCCCCAGAAGTTCAGGTGCATTTCCAGACCGCCTCAGAATCCCCCGAGTCTGCTGGAGACTCTGTGAGGCTTGGACATGAGAATTCCAGCAAGATGCTGCTTCTATTTGGGCCAGAAGTACAGCAGGGATGGCCCATCACTGAGCAGTTCTGCACTTGGTCCTGCTAGGACCCGGAGCAGCATGAAAATGAAAAATAATGGAACAAAGTAGAGGGGCAAACTTTAACTCTCAGCTGCTCGGTTCAGGCTACTAACGATGTTTGAGGCTTGTCTGGATCTTCTCCACCCCAGCTCTCCCATCCCTAATCCGACAAACCTAAACCTGCACTTCCTATGCAGGCCAAACCCATGGATGGTAGCTCTGTGCTGGGGAGGGAGAAGCCAGTCCGCTCAGTCTCTGGTATAGTCTGCGAGTGTGCAGTGCAGAAGAAGAGCTTTGAAAGCTGCAGGGTATGTTTTGTAGTATAGACTGTTGTATATGAGTAATGTCTGCCTTGGGTGCACAGAGATGAGAACTCGGGTGAGGAATCAAGTTAACAGCTATGTGGTGCACACGTGCTTATTGGAATGTTGTTTGCTATCTAGATTCATATATCTCCTTTCCCCACCTCCACCCCCACATACCTCAGCATCTCCAAAGTCCCTCGAACCAGAAATAACGACTGTCTCTTTCTTCCCAGTGTGTCGGGAAGAGAGGGGGGGGGGGGGGGGAGAGAAGGAAGGCGAAGTTGAAGAAATGAGTCTTGCATTCCATTGTGGAAGTGGTTAGTTCTGTGGTGATTCTTCTACTTTGTGGCCAAGAGTTCCATAGTCCAAGTCCAGCTCTGCCTTCTGGACTAGTCTGAGGGTCGAGAGGTTCCCTGTTCCAGCAGAACATTACTGCCACTGGCGGCTGAGGTCCTGGGCAGAGAGGCAATCTTGGGTAGTTGGGTCAATTCCATGGAGAGCTTTGGATAACAGAACAGAGACCTGGGCTCTGTGTTCAATGGGGAGCCAGTGCCAGGAGCAGGTTCATGCCCGTCTGTATCGCTAAGCAGACAGGCTGCCATGTTTTGTTCCAGTTGCAATCTCTCTTGGAACCCAGCGCTTTGTTCTGCTGGATTATTGAAACTCCTAGCTAGGAAGTCATGAATGCCTAGATCGAGGTAGCCACACCTGTGTCTTGTAGGAGGAGTTGCAATCTTCCCATCAGGTGCAGACTGAAATGGGCCCATCTCACCACATGGTTATTTGGGTATCCAGTAGCACTGAGCCGTGTTGTGACTTACCAGTCTGAGGGCAGATGCCCTCAAAAGAGGGGGATATTCTAGGCTTGCTATGCTGAAGATTTAAAGGTGCAGTGTTAGCTGGCACCTTTTCACACATTTGACGGGTCCATCTACACCACCAGTGAAGGTGTGATGGTAGGCATGAGCCCCAGTGTGGGCATCTAGCTAGTACAACCGACAGGAGGAGTGTAGCTGTGGTGGCACAGGCTTCAGCATAGGCTCACAACCTGAGTATTTACCCCAGGTCCCCGGGGGGCCTATACTCCTACTTGCTATTCTGTACTGAAGCCCATGATGCTTCATCTTCCCTGCTATTGCTATCCATGCTAGCTAGATTGAGGGCCGTGCCTGTCCATGCTAGTTGCGCCTTCCTTTGCTGTGCGGACATACCCAAACGTCCGATGGAGACAGGGCCGTGTAGACTTCTAAGGTGTCATCTGTCTCCACTAGAGCATGTCACTAACACCTTCTAACAATGTCGCCTTTCAATCCTAGCCAAGACCCAATCTAGAGCCGAGGGAAGTTCTGAGGAGCAGTTTCAGTTTGTGTTTGCTCTTGCTAGTATTCCCAGCCCCCCAAATATTGCCTAGGATGCGCTTAAAGCCAGCTGTTCTTCACCCAGCTGCTGACTTTGGCCAGACATGGAGAAAAGTAGGTGATGATCTAGCTGAGTTTCTTGTGTGCTGCTGGCACTTAAGTCGATGCTACGTTGTCAGCTCTCCTCGAGGCCTTCTGTAGGCACCCAATAGTACTGTGAGCCCTTTGGGGAAGGGGTTGTCTGCCTGTACAGTGGGTGATGCAATGGGGCCCCACCCTGGCTGGGACCATTAGGCTCTATGGTAATGTGGGTGATAATGTGTATTCTATGCTGATCAGAAGTTGAGGAATGCCCTGTGTTGATCTGAAAGGTCATATTCCCCAGTGAGCTCAGCAGGTGGCCAGCTGTCTCCTGCCTGTGACACAAGGTCAGAAGAGTGTGTGTGTGTGTGTGTGTGTACACACGCACAGTAATACTATCCAAGAGGTGCTTGGACAGGACAGGAGAGCAGCCGCTCTCTGGATGACAAAGGGTGTTCTGCACAATGTCAGCCCCACTCTTCAGCCCCTCTTATCTCTCTCCCTCCTCTCTATAGCAGCAGCTTGATTTTTTTAGCACCTCTGACAATACCAGCTGGCCTTTGCTGCATTCCACAGGGGGGTGAAAAGCCACCAGAGCCCACAGGCGGCTTGAAGGGTCTCTGGCCATCCACCTTGATGAAGCAGAAGCCACAAAACAAAAGGGGCTCCTAATAGGGTGACCAGACAGGAAATGTGAAAAATCAGGACAGGGGGTTGGAGGTAATAGGAGCCTATATAAGAGACCCAAAAATCACAACTGTCCCTATAAAATCAGGACATCTGGTCACCCTACTCCTAAATGACCCCAATCATGTGCAACGCTTTGAAGTAGCCCCTCTCTGCACTGAAGTGGGGAGGCACAGAATACTAGCCTGCAAGGGCCTCTGGAAGCTATTCTCATGCTCTTCCTCTGAAAATGCCTGCCGACACCCAAGAACTACCCTACAATAACAGTGCTGTGGCCGTGTCTGACAGAGGGGAGAAAAAAATGTAAGGAAACGTAATTCCCAACCTTGCCGCGAGGGGGGTTGTTTAAAAAACTATGATGGGAATTGAAGATTCCTTGACACCGTCCTTATGGGAAGCTGGGTGTCAGGTTAAGAGCCGGTCGGTCTCAAGGCTTGGGCTGTGTCTACACTGCCACTTTTTCAACACTAAAATATTAGTCATTCAGGGGAGTGAAAAAGCGCGCACACACACACACACACACACACACACACACACACACACACACACGCGTGCGCACACCCCCCCCCCCCCCAAAAAAAAAAAAAAGTTTTGGCGATGAAAAGTATAGACATCACTTTATTGCCAGGAGCCGCACTGCCAGCAATAAAGCTCCCACCGCTTGTTGGAGGTGGTTATTTTTCATCCCTGGGAGAACTCTCCCCCTGGCGATAAAGCGTGACTACGCTGCCCATGTCACATGTGCAGCGCAGATGTACCCTTAGAAACAGGTTTCAGGGTAGCAACCGTGTTAGTCTGTATCCGCAAAAAGAACAGGAGTACTTGTATCAGAGAGGTAGCCGTGTTAGTCTGGAATTGCAGAAGTGACAGAGTCCTGTGGCACCTTAAAGATTAACTATAAAGTATTGAAGCATAAGCTTTTGTGGGTTAATACCCACTTCATCGGTTGCATAGAATGGAACATACAGTAGGAAGATAGTCTCTGCTCGCCCATCTTCCCCTTTTGCTCTTCGCCTGCAGTTGCCTCTGCTTCTACATGCACAATGTGTTTTAGTTTCCGGTAAACTAAAGGTCAGGACTATCTTATCTGACATCCTCTTTGACCCCAAACCTTGGGGGCGGAGGGAGCGGTCTGAAAAATGGACCCTGGCTCCAAACCAGTATATGAATGACCCCCATGAGCGGGGTTTTTATAGAGGGAGTCCAAAAGCAGTGAGCGGGGTCCCCTGCCTGCATGATCAGATGACCTGATGGTGTGGGTGCTCTTCTGCGGGACCAGGTGGAAATGGAATTATTGTTTCTCCAGCTCCCTTGTAGGCTCTGCTATATCTCCATCCAAACACTCAATAGGTGGTGGTGTGTGTGTTACCACAGCACCTAGGAGCCCCAATCACGGACCAGGACCCCGTTGTGCTAGGCACTGGTCAAATTCCGAACACAGAGTTCCTGCCCCAAGCTGCTTTTTCTAGTTCCCCTCCAGCCCCTGTAGTAGCCCAAACCCCTCAGCCTGGATCATTTTGTTCTCTCCTCCCCCGGCTGGCTCCCTGACTCCTGTTCTCTCTGCTGCTTTCCCCAGTGCTGGACCAGCTCCTCCCGGAGCTCAGCATGCTGCTCAAGTTGCTGGATCACGAGTACCTGAGTGCTACCACCATGGAGAAGAAACTGGCCGTCGCCACCATCCTGCAGAAGCTGCAGCCCCCTGCAGGTCAGTGAGTTCTCCTTGCCCGTCCTCTACACCCCATTGCTCAGTGGCTTCTCTCCAGGGCTGCCCTGGGGTTTAACTGGCTTTACAAAGGAGGCCCCGCCCCTGCCTGGGGGCTGGGCGGGGAAGGGAAGTGTCATGCCTCCCGTCTGTGCAGTGTGTTTGCTTTTAAGTGGAGGATGCCCTGGCTGGAGACAGGGCCGGCGACAGAAATTTGGGGGCCCCCTACTCTGACAGCGGCTGGGGGGGAAGCCCAGCCAGCACTCCCCCCCCCCCCCCAGCTGACAGCGGCTGGGGAGGGGAAGCCCAGCCAGGGGGGTGCCCCAGCTCAGCCGGCGCTCTCCCCCCCCCCCCCCCAGCTGACAGCGGCTGGCGGCAGCGCAAGCCCGGGAGCGGCGCAAGCTGCCCTTTCTTCCCCCCGCCCCCCGGCGGGGGAAGCCCTACCATGCTGCGGAGCCTCCCCACTCTCCAGGCCCCGCGACAAGGGGGGATGACTGCGGGTACTGCTGTGTACCGGGGCCCCCCTAAAGTCCGGGGCCCGGTACAGCTGTACCCATAGTACCCCCCTGTCGCCGGCCCTGGCTGGAGAAGCCAGGTTCTAAATTGGACGGGATGTCCGAGCCCCTCTTGTGCTCTGGGGTGAAGCCTGGCTGTAGGAATGAGGGCCTGGGAGCTGTTTATCTCGGGGGGGGGGGGGGGGGGAAGAGGTCACCAGATCTGTCCATGGAGGAGAAGAGCTTGTCTCCGTCCATGGCAAACAGACATTGCGGTCTCCTGCCTGTGGACAGAGGGAGGTTGTAATTCAGGATTGGACTCTTCTGCAGCAACCAGGGAATTTGGAGTGACCTCGTGGACAGCCTTAGAAACTCTTTTCCTTCGTCCAGTGTAGTGAATAGAAAATGGGGATACAAAAGATGGAGGGGAGGCGCGGATGAACTAGCATTGGCTCCCCTCTAGCTCATCAGGCAGAGCATCAGCCAGGAAGGTGGAGCGCCCAGCCCTTGGATCTCTCCCTAGAGTCCTTTATTGCCTGGGTGCATATCAGACCCCTTTATTGATGAGACGCATGACTCCCTCTGGTGGCTCTGTCGTGCAAAGAGTCCTCCAGCTGACCTTGAGTAGCAGCGATACCGGCATTGAACAATAGCTGGCAAGATCCCACTGCTCTACCCTCTTGATTTATTCAAGCCTTCTGGCTGCCGATGACCTCTCTGTATTTATTACTGTTTCACCTGCCGGGTGATGGGAGCTGCAGGCGCTCTGGGATGGGACGTTCCCTGGTTTCAGTGCCACGCGTCTCCGTCTCCTCCGCTGAAGCGCTTGCTCGTATCGGCCTTTGGCGTTGCTCCTTGGCAGACCCTGGCAGATCCCTGCCACAGGGGGACCCCCAGGAGACCTCTTTTCCCCTTTCCCCAGCTGTCGGACGTCAGAGTTACACAGCATGTGGATGGCGCCCTGACACCGGCAGCTCCTGTGCAAACAGGCCCAGCCCAGGGAAGGGAATTGTTGTGACTGGGCTGGAATTGCTCTGCATTTCCTGTGGAAACACTCCTTCCTGCCGGCAGTTTCTGCTGGGAGGGGATTTCCATGGGAAGGGCAAACAGGCTTCCCACCTGGAGGGCCGCCACCTCCCCAGGGCACCTCGCAGAGTGAAAATATCCCAGTAGGACCCTTTGAAATGACCCTAAGTGGAATGGAGAGTTGTAGGATTTTCCCTCTGCCTCTTTATCCCTGCTCGGTGCCGTTCTGTGCACTCCCACTTCTCCACCAGCCACCTCCCTGCTGCTCTCCCCTCCCTCGGGCTGCTGGCCTTGGGAACCAGGTACCCTCGTGAGGGGTGCTACAGATGAGCATGCGAAGTCTGATTAGCTGGGCTGGCTGTGGTCTGTTGGGTTACTACTCCTGAGGAGCTGGGCGTGTGCCGTTTGAGTGGAGTCCGACAAAGCGTTCCCTGTGCCGGCCATGCCCTCCTGCCCTGCCCCTGCAGTCAGAAGTTAACTTGGCTCCTCTCCAGCAGCAGTAACGTCCTTTCTCCTTCCCAGGGAAGGCTCTGGATTGCATGTACACCAACACAGCGACCCTGCAGAACAGCACCAGCTTCGTGGAGTCCCTCTTTGAAGAGTTTGGTACGTACAGCTCCTCGCTGGTCTGGAGACCCCCTCTGCACCTCGCTGGCCATGCAGCTGAACTGCTGTGACTCTCTAGCTACTGCTCCAGCCTACAAGGCTAAGAGCTCAACTCCCGCAACCCCAGGCAGAGGGCGACTCCCTCAGCCCTGGAAGTGAAGCCCCATCCTTTGGATGACCCGTTACTCACTCAAGGGCTCTAGCCCCTCTTTGTTGGTCACCAGGTGACCGCTCCCAGGACAGGGATGGAAAGAGCAGGATATAACCATGGTGTAATGGGAACATTCACAGTGCCAATAAAACCAGATCCACTGTCCAAAGCGGGTGTGATCCCGTTGCTGTCACATTGGTCTATGTAATTCCTTCACCCTCCCCCTGGCAAGATCTAGCTCACTTTGGGGCACTAAATATGAACGCGCCTATAGAAACCCCAAAGCTTGTTCCCTTTGGGAGGAGAATGGTGTGGTGTAAAGTGGATTATAAATGACGTTCTTGTGACAAAAGGCTAATTCTGGTGTGGGCTGGTGTGTGTAGCACTGAGGAAGAGAGAGGCCTTCTCTGAAGGTCCTTCTGGGGAGCCTTGTCCCCAGCATCATTGCTTGGCTTAGTATGTCTTCTCAAACCCCCCTCCAGACTGTGACCTGCGGGATCTCCAGGATATGCAGGAGGACGATGGGGACACCAGCGAGGGTATTGGCTTGGAGCTCACAAGGAGCCATCCATCTAAAAATGTGAGTCCAGCCGCCTCAAAATCTCCATTTCTCCCCCCCCCCCCCCCCCCCGGTCACAGTCACGTGGGAGTGAAAGGACAAGAATTGGAGGCAATTGGATTGGAACGTGACTATGGCAGTGAGCTAGTGGTTGGCTGGGATGGGGCATCTCCAGCCCCACAGTCCCTGTCTGCTCTGAGGGGATAGAAGCGGATGGCAAAAGGGGGATAGTCTAGGCTCTGGGTTTGATAACCTCTTGGATGGGGAAAGACCCCCACAGATCCAGGAGGATGGGGAGGAGACTTGTTACTGCTTTTGCCATTATGGGAACAGTTCTTGTTGATGGCCGCTTGGCCATCCAGTAACTCCGCCCCTTCCCGCTCCTTCACTCTAATTCACACTAGTCTCTCTCTGTCTCCTTTGTAGGCTCCCAGGGACCCTCCTCCACCACTTCCCACAACCCCCCCACCTGAAGATTACTACGAGGAGGCCCTGCCTCTGGGCCCAGGCAAGGCCCCCGAGTACATCACCTCCCGCAGTGAGTCCAACCCCGGTAAACAGGAAGCACCTGTGGGGAGGGGACTGGACAACACCGAGCGGGCTGGCCCCTGGCATGTCTGTACAGTGGCTCCGCAGCTGCCATGCCAGCCTAGCCAAACAAGGGGCCCTCGCCAGGGCAGACCTTCACTGGCTTGTCTTGGGGAAGGCAATGACCTGGGGTGGGGGCAATGGCACTCCTGTGCCTGCTGCCTTCCCATCCCCATGGGGTGGTGGCACCGGGGCCGGAACACCTCAGTCAGGGTTGAGTGACCAGGGATGTTGGGTCCTGATGCAAGACCATCTCCCATAGCTGGCCTGTGGCTTAGGGCAGGGAGAGGGGGTGGCTAATGGGCAGAGGGTTCAGTGGCAGCTGGCTTTGATTTGCACCAAGTCCTGGCCTCTCGGAGGCCTTTGGAATGAACAAAGCCCCAGTCCTGGCTCCTGCTGTGCTCAGAGTGGAGGGGATCCGCCAGCCCTTTTGGGGGTGACATTACTGGGCTCCTAAGGAGCTTCTATCCAGGGCCTGATGTGGGGCAGCTGCCCTGTGCACCCTCAGGCAGGGGCTCCAACACCCCCAAGGGAAGGAAGAGATATTTCCCCAAAGTGGGAGGTTTTGCTTTTTCTCGGGTGTAGGATTCAGCTCCACAAATGCTCCCTCCTCTCCCAGCTGTTGAGTGTGAGGCAATCTGAGGGGAGGGGGGCGGAGCACTCCCAGGCCCTGTATGTGAAAGGGGAGGTGAGCTGAGCCTCACCGGGAGGGGCTGTGACCTTGGGGGAATGTCAGGGAGGGAGCGGGGTGCTCTTCCCAAACCACTTCCACTGCTTGCATCCGACAAAGTGGGTATTAGCCCACGAAAGCTTATGCTTCAAAACTTTAGTTAGTCTTTAAGGTGCCACAGGACTCTTTGTTACCTCTGCTATTCCAGACTAACACGGCTACCTCTCTGATTCTTCCCAAACCATGTCACCTGGCAGCCGGTCTCCTTCCTCCTGCGGGTGGTGCTGTCCGGTGACTCCTGGAGAGCTGGCAGAGATGGGGAGGGAGGTTTCCCGCTGCTGAGGCTTTTTCAGATTGGCCTGTGGACAAAGCCCCTCCCCTTCTCCCACCCCTTTGTGCTTCCATCCAGTTATAACTGCACCCGGGTCTAATCCTACACTTGGCCTGGCTGCTGAGCTGGAGCTGGTGTTGGCAGCTGTGAGCACTCCAAGCCATGGCATGACTTGCTTCAGCGCAGCCTTCTGATGGACCCTGTCACCAGCGTCTGTGCCACGCACGGGGCCTGTTCATATCCCAGTCCCTGTGCAGGGGTCTCCTTCACAAATTTCACACCCTTTGCTCTCTCTGCAGATAGCTCCAGTCCCCCCAACTCAATCGAGGATGGCTACTACGAGGATGCAGACAGCAACTACCCTGTTACCAGGATGAACGGGGAGCAGAAAAACTCCTGTAGGTACCAGGGAAAAGACTCTTCAAGATGGGTGCCTAACCAGGGGAAAGCGCCAAAGGGGATGAGCCATCAGCCTGATGGATGGGGGTGGGGAATCCTACACAGAGCCAAAGAGTACCTAGGAATCTGCGTGGACCACAGCCCTGTGGTAACCATCAGTGGTAGTTCTGTGGCCTTCAAGGCCTGGGCAAAGAGCTGCACCCTGTTGTATCTCTTGGAGGTCAGTAGTCCCTGAGCAATTCAGACATGTCCCCTGGTCTTACACAGGCTGCTTAGCAAAGTCAGGCCTCTTACATGTCCTAGCCATGGATTGGTTGGAGAGACAATCTTGGAGAAAAGAGGAGGTTTGTTACCCTTAAATTGTCGTTTAGAGCCCTCCTTGCTTTGCATCTTTCATTAAGAGAAATACCAATGTGACTTGGAAAGGACCTGGAGGAAAATGGAAATTATTAGTGTTGAACCGCTGCTGTTCCACAGTTTGATCCTCCATTTCCCCCTACTTTCCCCCCTTTCCCTCCCCCTCCGCCCCCCACACTTTCTCTCCCAAGACACTGCTAGGAGAAGGTGATCCTCCAGGCTGACATCCCACTCCATGTGCAGGGCATTGGAGCTCTGTTGTCAGCAGCATCCTGAGGTGACTGGGAGGGTCTCTGCTTCCTTCCAGACAATGACTCTGATGCAATGAGCAGCTCCTATGAGTCGTACGATGAAGAGGAGGAGGATGGGAAGGGCCAGCGGCTGACACACCAATGGCCGTCAGAGGAAGCGTCTATGAACCTGGTGAAGGACTCCAGGATTTGTGCCTTCCTGTTGCGTAAGAAGCGCTTCGGGCAGTGGGCCAAGCAGCTGATGGTCATCAAGGACAACAAACTCCTGGTGAGACTCCAGCTTCCCGAGTGCTGGGGAGTGCAGGGGCACCCAGGATACAGGAAATCTTTTGGGGGATCTAGAGTCTGGGAGATCCTGGGCTGGAGAAATGGGGAGCCTCCTGTGTATAGGGGCAAGTGAGCCAAGTGCACCAAAGGACATGCAGGGATTGGCAAGGCTGCTGCTTTCAAGTGGACTAACCATGCATGCTCAGTGAATTGTCTGAGATAGCAGCACTCCTGGAAGCATTTATACCACGAGGCCCACAGGCCAAGTCTCTACCCAGAAGCCATCTGGGTTCACCCTGTATATTTATCACTGGAAAAATGAATGCAAAGCATCATGGGTAAAGTCATCCTGCAGGTCCGTTTCCTTGGAGACTGGCCCAGAGGCTAGGGTACAGGACTGTTCCTGGTTCTGGGAATGGAGTGGGGAGAGCAGGGGCTCCTGGGTTCTGGTCCTGGCCCCTTCAGTGACTTTGAGTCACTTCCCTGTAGCTTCGTCCTCTGTAAAATGAGGCTAACGATACTGTGCCTCCTCTGTCAATTGCTATGAGGTCACTAGATGAAGCCCAGTGTAAGAGCTGCAGCAGGGCTAGTCCCCCTTTGAACGAGCAGACTCGCTCTCCGCAGCCTGGCAGGAGATGCAGGCCGGCTGCGAGTCTGTGGGAAACCATTGTCTCCACTTCTTTTAGTGCTACAAAAGCTCCAAGGACCGGCAGCCACACCTGGAGGTGCCCCTAGGCGCCTGCAGCGTCATCTATGTGCCCAAGGATGGGCGCCGCAAGAAGCATGAGCTGCGCTTTTCGCTGCCAGGGGCCGAGGCTCTGGTGCTGGCCGTGCAGAGCAAGGAGCAGGCTGAGGAGTGGCTGAAGGTACCGCTGACTGCAGCTTATGCCTTTCTCCCCATCCCACGCCACTGCCCACACAGGCTTACTCCTACTCCCCCCCCCCCCCCCATCCAGCCTTTCCCCATTTGGCCAGCCTTTGTCCTTCTGGTGGCACTCCTCCTTGGTCTGGTGCCGTCTCCGTACTGTGATCCCTGTCTGATATCAGAGGGTAGGCAGGTTAGCTGCCTTGATGGGAAAGGCCTAGCTTCCAGCCCTGCCTTATCTCTGAAGGGAAGGGGCTTTTCCACCCATCTTTTATCATTCGTGCCAGACTGGGGCACCAGCTGTGGAGCGTGCTACCAGGCCCAGGGAGCCCCGGCCCCTTTCCGCTCCCTGTGTGATAGGCTGGAGTCCCATGGGCAAAGGGAGAGGGGGGCTGTTTGTTTACCTTCCCCCCGCCTTTTTCCTGCCTTTGTTCTGCCAGTGGGAGGCTGTGTAGCTTGGAAGCTGTTTGGTGAAGTCACCGGATCTGCCTCTGAGCTGGGAGTGTGTGAAGGCCTGAAACAGGAGCATGTTTAATTAGCATCACGTCACCCCTGGGGAGCATGAGCCTCTCCCCACCCCAAATCTGCTGATGTGGGACGTTTCACTTCTGAGAGATTGGGATGCCAGCCCTGCACCGTTTCTGCCCCCCTCCCCCATTACACTGCACTCCAGGGCTCCTGGTGCTGTCCGATCTGCTCTACCCAGCCTGGCTACTGTGTGCGCTGCGGTGAAGGGACATTGGGGTGGGGGGAGAACTCTTCCCAGGCTGAACCTGTGTGGAGATTAGCAAGAGGTTCTGATCACCCTTATTGCCCACATTATAATTGTAGGAGCTTTTCGTCGCCCCTTTCCTTTCACTTGGGAGATGCAGGCTCAATTCCCTGCTCTGCTACAGCCTTCCTGGGGATCAGCACCTAAAAGATTGTCTGGTGCTCAGGTGCCATCTGTGGTGATGGGGTTGTAGATGTACTATGGGCAGAACCTGTGTAGGAGATGGACAAAGCCTCCCAGATCAGCCAGCTGGAACCTAAGAGGCCGTTGTGACTGTAGTCTGAGTCCTCGTTGAACATCCCTAAACCATTTTAAGGGCCTAGTCATTTGAGATAATAAAACTCCCTCCCCAGAGTCCTCTTTGAGAAGACCCTGCTCCAGAAGGGAGCTTTCCAGAGTGCAGCATGCTGCTTTGTCCCCTCTGGAAGGCAGAACTGGATAATCGTTCCAGGAAGGGGGAGTTCCTAGAGGGCTATGCAAAATACTGTTTGCTGTGGTTGGATCACGCTGTGTGGTCAGAGCTCCCCTGTTACTGGGGGAATGGCTGGCGGCTCAGTTGCTCCCAATAGGGGCTGAGTGGTCTGTCTCCACAGGTGATAAAGGAAGGGAACAGTGCCAATGGAGGAGGAACAGGAGGGACTGAAGCCCCTACATCCCCTGTGCTGCATTGCAAGATGGATCTTGATAAGGTGTCTCTCTCCTGCCAATGGGGGTGGCTGGGGGTTCATGATACACAGCAGAAGGGAACAGGGACTAAACTCTCTGGGATCTGAGTTTCCAGGTTCTACAAAAACAGCCTTGCTCCCAGTGTTTGCATGGCCCTTCTGTGGCACCCCCTATGATTGCAGAAGGGGACCCCCTCCAATGGGTGACAGAGCCAAGGCAACCTCCCCAGCCAGCCCTGGAATAGAGATGGGGGGTACCTCTGGGGGGGGGCATATACCCTTTCCTAGCCCCTGCCTAGGGTCGGGGACATCCGGAGCTAGCCTGGACGCTGACTTTTCCAAGACTCACCGGACTCCGGTCAGGGATAGCCCCTCAGTGTGGCACTGAAGTGGTTAAAAGCCAAGGGGACCCGTGGGGGAGGAAGGGATGGGGAGAGGAACTGCACTGAAATGGACGCCTGCCCTCCTCCCCGCAGAGGTTATCACAAGACAAACAGGCGTCGGACTCTGACAGCGTGGCAGCAGGAGAGAACTGCACCCCCATGAGCCGAAGGGAGCACGGTGAGAGGCCCTGCCCTGACCATCGTGGGCCCGTGGGCTGGCACTGCTGTGGGGAGAAGAGGGTCCACTCTCACCTCTCTTTCGTGGTCTCAATAAGCCGCCTGCTGCAGGGAGGTGGGAAGGGGGCACACTTGCTAGCACAGCCTGGCTGCGTGTGATGGAGTTGCTGAGGCCCCTACCACAGAGGAATATTTGCAGCCTCTGCCTGAATCTGCCCCTGGCTCCATGTGCCAGTGCTCTGGAGTGCAACGGTTGCTGGGGGTGGGGATGGATGCTTTTGCCCCATCCATGTATCTCTTGCCCCTCTGCCCTCCCCTCCCCTCCCTGTCTGACACCCGACCCCCCCTTCCAGCTCTCAGTGCAAATCCCAGGCACCACGGTGACCTCTCTGCTTTGGCCAGCCCTGTGGAGGGTGGGTTGCTGTTGACTCCTGAGCTGAGCTCTCCTCCCTGTTCCCAGGGAAAGGCAAGAAGAGCGGCTTGGCTGAACTGAAGGGCTCGGTGAGCCGGGCAGCCGGGAGGAAAATCACCAGGATCATCAGCTTCTCCAAAAAGAAGTCATCCCCTGAGGACACGCAAACATCCTCCACCGAGGAGGACATCCCCAGCTGTGGTTCGTACCTAGAGCTCTGGAGAGATGAGCGCAAGAAGGGGGAATCTTGGGTGTAGGGGGACATTGTTCCTGGGGGACTTGTTGCCAGGTGCAAGCTGTGCCAAGATGCCTTTCTCTTGCCCACCAGACACACCCCCATCCCGCTTCTGGGCGGACACTATCCAAGACGCAGGGAATTTCACTATTTCCTCTGAATTCCACCCATCGCTCACCAGCTCTGGGGACCCTGCCATAACATGGAAGAGGGGGTGTTTTGAGCATTGGCCTGCTAAACCCAGGGTTGTGAGTTCAATCCTTGGGGGGGGGCATTTAGGGATATGGGGCAAAACTCTGTTGGATGATTTAATTAGCCTTTGAGTAAGGCTTCAGTCCACAGGATGTCTTAATAAGCAAACTAGGGAAATGTGGTCTAAATGAAATTTCTATAAGGTGGGGGCACAACTGGTTGAAAGACAATAATCACTTAGTCAGAGTAGTTATCAATGGTTTGCTGTCAAATTGGGAGCGTGTATCTAATGGGGGTTCATGGGGCTCAGTCCTATGTTTAGTGCTAGTTAATATTTTCATTAATGACCTGGATAATGGAGTGGGGAGTATGCTTGTAAAATGTGTAGATAAAACCAAGCTGGGTGGGGTTGCAAGCACTTTGGAGGCCAGGATTAGAATTCAAAACAACCTTGACAAATTGAAGAATTGGTCTGAAATCAACAAGATGAAACTGAATAAAGACCAGTGCAACCTACTTCACTGAGGAACGAAAAATCAAATGCCCAGCTACAAAAGGGGGAATAATTGGCTACATGGTAGTACTGCAGATCTGGGGGCTGTAGTGGGCCACAAATTGAATGAGTCGACAATGTAATGCGGTTGCGAAAAAGGCTATAATTTATTCCAGGGTCTATTAACAGTGGAGAAAGTCCAGAGTAGAATAACAAAAATAAGATTTGGAAAACCTGACCTATGAGGAAAGATTAAAAATATTAGCATGTTTAGTCTTGAGAAAAGAAGCCTAAGGAGGGACCTGATAAGTCTCCAAATATGTTAACGGCTGTTATAAACAGGATGGTAATCAGTTGTTCCTCATATCCACTGAGGTAGGACAAGAAGGAAATGCCATATAAAGGAATATTTAGGTTACATATTAGAAAAAGCTTTCTAACGATGAAGGTAGTTCTGGAATAGGCTTCCAGGGAGGTTGTGGAATCCCTCTCATTGGAGTTGTTCAAGAACAGGTGGGCACACACCTGTCAGGGATGATCGAGGTTTATGTGGTCAGGCATCTGTGCAGGGGGCTGACTTTATGACTTCCCAAGGTCCCTTCCAGCCCTATGATTCTATGAGTTAGTACGTTGCTCAAAATGCCCTCTGAGATAAGATGCTGCTAAAGACCATCAATGAAGCTCCATGTCTGTCTGATACTCGTACATACTGGCCCCCATTCCCATAACACCCGAGTGTGTCACAATCTTGGATGTAGCTATCCTTGCTACACCCCAGGGAGATAGGGAAGTGCTGTTAACCCACGGGGAACTGAGGCACAGAGACCAAGTGATCAGTCACACAAGCTATCTGCAGTGGAACTGGACATGGACTCCAGGTCTCCTTCATCCCAGGCTAGTGCCCTAACCGCTGGATCATTTACCTCATGAATCCTGCCCCCCAAACAGAGCGATGAGCATGGTGAACTCATAGGGCTTCTGCATCTACAGTTTCTGTGGACAAATCCTAATGTCCTTTACTTGGGCAAACATCCCATTGACTTCAGCAGACATTTTGCAGAGTATGAACTTAGACCAAGCCACCCTTGGGCCTTTGATTTTGAGTTCTGCAGTTCGAAGGGGCAGATCTGCTAGTGCCCAGAGAGAGGGTCCTTTTTTTCCCCCCCTCCCACCCCCCACAGTGCTTTGTGGGGGGCTTCCACTCAGGGAAACAAGGCCTTCCCAGAGGTAGGGCGATGGGCAGTGATTCACTGACCAGCCTGGACGTATCTCAGTGGGATACTGCAGAGCAGCGTTTCAGACTCTGGGTCTGTCTACACTGCAGTTAGACACCCAGCTGGCGTGTTCCAGCTGACTTGGGCTTGTGGGGCTTGGATTGCAGGGCTGTTGAACTGTGGTCTACATGTTCAGGCGTGGGCTGGAGCCCCAGCTCTAGGACCCTGTGAGAGGGTCCCAGCTGCAGTCTGAGCCCGAACGTCTACACTGCCGTTAAACAGCCCCTTAGCCCGAGCCCTGTGAATCTGAGTCAGTTGGCGGAGGCCAGCCCCGGGTGTCTAATTACAGTGTAGACAGACCCTCTGGCAGACGTACAGCGAGACACGACAACTTTTAGGAGCCTCCCGCACAGCTACTATTGGCTCGCGCTTTCCACCTTCCCCTTAGCATCGTGCTAGTTGGTTCATTAGGTCCAGCTGATGTGCCCTGAGACTCTCTTCCCTTGGGGAACTGGCTCTCCCTGCAGGTTACCTGAACGTCCTGGTTAACCAGTGCTGGAAGGAGCGTTGGTGTTGCTTGAAAGGCAACACACTCTATTTCCACAAGGACCACTCCGACCTGAGGACGCACGTGAATGCCATCGTCCTGCGTGGCTGTGAGGTGGTGCCAGGCCTGGGCCCTAAACACCCGCTTGCTTTCCGCATCCTTCGCAGTGGGCAGGAGGTCTCCGCCTTGGAGGTGAGTGTTGCATTCTTGGGGGCTCCACGTGAGGCCTGCGGGCTGCGGGGGGCTTTTTCTGCCTCACTCTGGAAGACCTGGACGAGCAGTTGGGGCCAAATCCTGGGATGTTTGTTTCCTTAAGGGTTTAACCAAACTCAGAACCGAGCGGAGACACAGAACAGATTCCAAAGGGAAACCTCCGTGGACAGTTTAACTTGCCCCTCCTCCGACTGTGCTCGGAGACCCACAACTCAGCCAGGTGGGATGGTGCGTGGCCCGACCAAGCGAAATTTGTCTAGAACCAAAAAGCAAAGTCCTGTTTCGCTGCTGAGTCCAGGCAATCCCATAAACCATGCTGAGCAGCCTCTGAAATTCTTTAATAATCTGTGGTGCACCTTGATGGGGTCTTTTACATCTAATCTTGGCCGTATCTTTTAGGCTAAGTGACGCTTTTATTCCATGGCTGATTAAAGCAGGCATGCGTGGGGCACCCTCTTAACATGCTTCAGACAAGTGAAGGAAATATACAAAGTCATTTCACTTGGGTCTGAATGATCGTATAGCAGCAGCCCAGATGCTGGATCGGTTGAACCAGGCACCTCATGGCAGGTGAACAAACTCATTTGACTTTCACCCAATGGCTCCCCTGCACAGGAGCGGAGCTTGGCAGGTGCTTGGGGTGATGGAATCCGGCTTGGTGCCATATGGAGAGAGCAACCTCCTACCCTAGGGAGGGTAACTTCTTCCCACGTCCCCTGGGAACCCCCTCCCTATCCATCCCCTTGCAGAGTGGAAGACCTACAGCACCTCCGCATGTGTGTGGTGTATGAGCAGAGGCCTGTGCTTCCTTGTGTGGCATGGGTGGGTTGGGCTGGTGTGGGGAGACCCAAAGCAAGGTTTTTGTGGGGTGAGGGGGAAATAGTGCTGTAACTCCCATATCCTGGGGAGCATGGACAGGGTCATCTACCTGGGGAGATGCATATCCGGGGGCCGGGGGCTCATGATGATGGCTTTCTCACCCCCTAGGCAAACAGCTCTGAAGATCTGGGCCGCTGGCTTGGCCTCCTGCTGGTTGAGACTGGCTCCCAGAAAACCCCAGAGGCCTTGCACTACGACTACGTGGATGTAGAGACCATAGCCAACATAGTCACCGCCGTGCGACACTCCTATCTGTAAGGGGTTCTCTTCCCATCGCTCCAGAGCTTTTATTATGGCAATGGGGCTGTGCGCCTGGTGTGTGTCAGATGCGGCTCACCTGGTGCCCATCTCCCCCTCTCTGGATGGGCCTGGGAGAGCAAAACTCCCTGTGAGGCCATCCCAGCCAGCAGCACTTCCACCGTGGATGCATCTTGTGTCTCCAAACCCTGGTGGCAACAAAGCCTCAAGTCATTGCCTGCAGCCTCAGAGCCAGAATAAACCACCTGGCCCATGAGTAGCACTGTGGGGTAGGGACATGCAGCGGTGGGTCTGCCCCTCAGTCATGTGCACCTTCTAAAAGCTATCTAAAGACCGGAGCTCCGGATTGGGACCTGGCCGAGTGGACTTGGTCAAGTCACTACATCTCTGTGCCTCATTTTCCCCTGGGATGGGATAATCTCCATCACATTTCCAAAAGTGCCTCTGGGAGGAGGTGGGGGCATGTACAAAGGGCTAGCTGGGGTAGGGAAGTGTGGCACACCCATAGCGAAGACGGGGGAGGTTTTTACCAACACATGGGCAGTGCCTGACTGGCTTCGTTTCCCCGAAGCAGGACTTGGCTTGCGGTAGTTTGGGGACTGCATGGGGAAGGGGAGGCAGGGCTAACTTGTGACCGTGCGCAACGTGCTTTGAGATCTTTGGGTGGAAGGAGCTGCAGGAGGAGGGCATGTTCCTGCTGTGTGGGAAGGGGCTGACACTCTTGATCTCCCCACTCCTTCCTCCCCAGGTGGGCCAGCGCCTCCCACGAGAGCCAGGCTGACTCCTCCCAGGTGGTATATGACGATGTCCCCTATGAGAAGGTGCAGGTACGAATGTAACTTGCTTCCTATCGCATTCCCGCCCTGTCCCCCTCCCGGAAAGGCCATGGTCCTTCTCCCACCCAACCTCTTGCGGCCCCCAAGTAACTGAATGCTGGGGAGACAGGTGCCTCCTTCCCCTCAGTGGCACATGGGGCCCTCCGCTGCTGAGAAACCGTGCTCCCCCCCCCCCCTGCCCTGAGTGCGGATTTCTGCTCCTGCCTCGTACTGATGCCATGCTGTGATCTGTTCTCATTGTGTCCGTCCATGCAGGCAGAGGAGTCGCTGCGGCCGTCGGGGGCCCAGGTGAAGCGCCATGCCTCGTCCTGCAGTGAGTCATCCCGCCGCGTGGACCCGCAAGTCAAAGTCAAAAGACATGCATCGAGTAGGTTTGGGTTCGCCGGCCGGCCGATGTGCTGCAGGGCCAAACCTCAGCCACATGGGAGGGGGCTCGTTGGCTCAGAGTTTGGGACCTCCCATGTCTAGTCACTTCTTCCTATCGAGCTCTAGGTCACTAATGGTAGCCGCCATTCCCAGCCACTGGCTGTTACATGAGATGAGCTGGTGCGGTCTTAGTCCTATATTGGGCCAGTGATGGCCGCAGGTGTCCTTTAGGAACTGGAAGGCTGATCTGAGGGGCTGGGGCCCTGATATGTTGGTTGGCCTGCTGTGATGAGTGGGAAGTGTGAACTGCCCCGCTAAGGACTGAGTGGGGACTCCCCTGCTCCTCTGGCACCTTTCACCTGCCCTGGATTCACTTTAAAAAAGCAACCCCTCCAAGGCCATGGGGAGGGAAATGTCTGTTTCAGGCTGATCCTCCGTGGGCTTCACTGCATCTTCCTGTGCCTCTGGGGAGACTGGTGTCCTGCCCCTGTTCCCACAAGCAGCCCCTCCTCCCCGCCATGGCCTAGAGCACCCTTGGGAGCCGACCTGGCTCCTCTCTGACACTCCCATCATGGAAACTGAAGCATCCAGGCTGCGAGTCCTGAGCTCATCACGTTGAGCCTGCATTGGTGCTTTCCTCTGTAGAGGCAGGAGCCGGCGTGCGAACTCCAGGCCTGACCCGCTGTCTCCTTGTTCTGTAGATGCCAACCAGTACAAGTACGGGAAGAACCGGGCCGAGGAGGACGCCAGGATGTTCCTGACCGAGAAAGAGAAGCTGGAGAAGGAGAGAGCTTCTATCCGGAACGAGCTGGTGACCCTGCGGAAGGAAAAGCGGGAGCTCCGGGAAGCCATGAAAAGCAGCACAGGTATGGAGCCTGCGGCAGCCCAGGCAGGAGAGGAAATACCCCCCCTGGCTGATCTGACCCCAGCCCCTCAGTATGGGATCATGGCAGCAGTCACCAGACCAGAGGACATCTCCAAAATCCACCAATCTCATTGCGAATACCCAGCAAAGCAGGGTGAACAGAACCCGGCAAAACGGTGCAAGTTTCCTCTGTCCAGCTCTGCCAGTGCCCCCTAGCCTGACCTGCTGCTGCTGACCTGTTCTGGTCCCAGCTCTGGCCATGCACTGGTAAGGCTCCCTGCTGGTCCAGTTCTCCAAACTTCTCATGAGCATGACAGTCCTGCCCTCTTCTTGGCCTCACCCTCAACCCGAGAGCCTCTCCCCCCGACTGTGCAGACAGGCCCACCTTTCACCTTTGCTAGCCAGGAGTGTAATCGCCAACTATTATTCAGCAGCAAACTCCCATTCCTACCCCCGCACTCCCATGGGGGTTGCACGTGACTGTACCGTCTTCTCTCCCAGCCCTGGTGCTGCTGACTCCCTGCTGGCCCAGCCCCAGCATGGATGTAGTAGAATGCTCTCCGCTGGAGCCGCTGTGCTCCTTTGTGCCTCATACTCCTTGTTCCTGGCGCCCCCTCCCAGAGCCGAGGCTGTGCCTTCAGCCCTCTGCCAACTGGATACTGCTTTCCACTCTGCTGGGCAGAACATTGGGTCCCAGCTGTAGTGCTGAGTCAGCCGGGATCTAATGCACCTGCTGCTGCGGCCACCTCAAACAGTGCCCAACAGCATCCCCTAGTGGCCAAACTGGTGAGTGTCCCTCCAGTAACAAAGGCAGGTCATTGTCCAGTATTGTTTCCTTTTCAGATTCTAAGGTTGAAAAGCCAGAGCAGGGAACGTACTAGCACTACACAGGAGAACCGCCGAGTTACAAACACCTCGGGAATGGAGGTTGTTCGTAACTGAACAAAACGTTCTGGTTCTTTCAGAAGAACCCCTGAATGTTGATTTAGTACAGCTTTGAAACTTGACTATGCAGAAGAAAAATGCTGCTTTCCCTTTATTTTTGAGTAATTTTATATTAACACCATACTGTACTGTATTGGGGTTTTTTTGTCTCTGCTGCTGCCTGACTGTGTGGCTGATGGGTCAGTTTGTAACTCTGGTGTTTGTAACTCTGAGCTTCTACTGTACTAATAAATCCCAGCAAAGGAGCGAGACTGCAGCAGGGTGTGGTTAGCAGGTATCTGACACTAGAAACAGGCTCTCACCAGAACAGCTGATCTGAGATCTCCTAGCTGCTGGCACATCTCAGCTGCCCCCTGTAAACCGCACCGACTGGAGGCAGTGGTAAATTTGGGCTCAGGAGCCCCCTTCCCATCCCATTCCTCCCTGGCTCTGTGCTTAGCTGACGGGACCTTGCTGGTCTTGTTCCTTGTCTCCTCCAATCAGGGAGGAAGCTGAAGGAGCTGGAGGAGCGGGTGGCGGCCCTGGAGGAGCAGTGCAAAGGGAAGGAGGCGCAGCGGGTGGACCTGGAGCTCAACCTGACGGAGGTGAAAGACCGGCTGAAACGGTCGCTAGCAGGAGGGCCGGCTCTGGGGCTCACCGTGACCAGCAAAGCTGAAAATGGGGTATGGAGTCACTGCCTTCCTTTCCACAGCCCTGGCCTTCCAGAGGGTTCCTGCTCTCCTAGAATATCAGGGTTAGAAGGGACTTCAGGAGGTCATCTAGTCCAGCGGTCGCCAACCAGTGGTGGTCCGTCAGAAAATTTGGGTGGTCCGTGGGGAAATTTCGGGGCGGGGAAGGGAAGCAAGCGGCGGACCGTGGTGCAGCGGCGCGGCGCCGCGAGACTGTACACCTATGGGGCAGGGGGGTGAGGCAAGTGGCGGGAGCCCCCCCCCGCCTGCAAGGAGCATGGTGCAGCGGCGCCGCGAGACTGTGCCCCTATGGGGCGGGGGGGGTGGTGAGGGAAGCAGCGGGAGCCCCCCCCCCCGCCTGCCCGGAGCAGGGTGCAGCGGCGCGGCGCCACGCGAGTGTGCCCCTATGGGGCGGGGGGGGGGGTGAGGGAAGCGGCGGGAGCCCCCCCCCCCGCCGAGAGAGAGAGCCTCCAGCTACCGCGGCCCCTCCCGCTCGAGCAGCACGGCATCGCAGCCCCCCCCCCCCCCCCAGCTGGAGCGGGGTGGGGCGGGGGACTTTAGTGGTCCGTGAGCTCTAAAAGGTTGGCGACCACTGATCTAGTCCAACCCTCTGCTCAAAGCAGGACCAATCCCCAGCTAAATCATCCCAGCCAGGGCTTCGTCAAGCCCGGTCTTAAAAACCCATTCCAGTGCTTCACCACCCTCCAGTGAAATAGTTTTTTTTTCCTTATATCCAACCTAGACCTCCCCCGCTGCAAATGCAGACCATTACTCCTTGGCTGTCATCTGGTACCACGGAGAACAGCCTAGCTCCATCTTCTTTGGAACCCCCCTTTAGGTAGCTGAAGGCTGCTATCAAATTCCCCCTCACGCTTCTCTTCTGCAGACTAAATTCCCAGTCTCCTTCCCGCAGCCTCTCCTCATAAGTCATGTGCCCCAGCCCCCTAATAATTTTCGTTGCCCTCTGCTGGACTCTCAGATCCTTTCTGTAGTGGGGGACCCAAAACTGGGACACAATACTCCAGCTGTGGCCTCACCAGTGCTGCAAAGAGGAGAATAATCCATTTCCCTCAACCTGCTGGCAATGCTCCTACTAATGCAGAGGGGTGGGACGTTTGTTTTTTGGTTGTTTTTTGGTTGTTTTTTGGTTGTTTTTTGGTTGTTTTTTGGTTGGTTGGTGGTTGGTTGGTGGTTGTTTTTTGGGTGGTTGGTTGGTGGTTGTTTTTTGGTTGGTTGGTGGTTGGTTGGTGGTTGTTTTTTGGTTGGTTGGTGGTTGTTTTTTGGTTGGTTGGTGGTTGGGTGGTTGGTGGTTGTTGGTTGGTGGTTGGTTGGTGGTTGTTTGTTTGTTCTGTTGGCTTGTGACTGCTTCAGGTGGGAGACTTGGGGAATACAAGTGGAGAGGGGTGGCAATGCACCTCTGTCTTGAGACCTGTAGCTTCCCCTCTGCTATGCTCACCCCATCCCACTCAAGGCAGCCTTGCCCTGCAGCCCCCAGCTGTCTTGGTCATTCCAGTCCTCAGATTTTCCCCAGCTAGGCGGTGACCCCTCAGCCCCTCTGCTATTCCAGTCCCGGGCTGACGGTAAATGCTTCTTGCCACATTCGGAAGCCATGGCGTGTGCTTTAATCTGGGTTCTCTGGCTGTCTCCCTGTCTCCTGCTGTCTGGGTCTCTAAAGGGTTCTTCTCCCCTCCCCCACCCGCACCCCCACCCCCAGGAGACTGGAAATAAGCAGAATGGGAACCCCACGGAGCACCTGGTCCCGGTGAACTGTGCTGCAGAAATGAGGAAGAGGAGCCCCTCCATCCTCCCTGCCAACAAGGGGAAAGTGCTGCAGAAGGCCAAGGTACAGCTCCGCTTTCCCAGCCCGGCAGCAGCCTCCTCAGCCTCACCAGCAGGTGTTTGGACACAGCACCATCCCTAGGCCCTGAGGCTGGGCAGTCAGCTGGTCGCCCCTCCTCCTTCCATTCCTGCCTGCCCGCAACACCACTCTCTCCTGCACCAGCAGCTCTGCCAGGTTCTGCAGAGCCCCCTGCCAGTCCTGCCCTCTGGCTGCTGCAGGGGTGGGAAGCCTTGGGAGGCACCAGGCTGGCTGGGGGCAATCACGGAAGTAGCAACTCCTGACCGGACTTCCAAGGCAGTGGTGGTGGCTCAGTCACTGAAGACTCTGGAATCCACAGTTGCCAAAGCCCTGTAGCCGGCAGTAGCGTAGGGAGCTGGCCTGGCTTGGTCCCTGAACAGCAGAGCTAGATCGGGCCTCATCCAGCTTTCCCCATCCCTGACTTCCACACAGCCCCTCACAAGCTAAAGAAGCTTCTCCGAGCTAAACCCTGGCCCACCAGGGTACGTCTGTGCTGCAACTGAACGCCCACGGCTGGCCTGCGTCAGCTGAATTGGGCTCAGGCTGTGGGGCTATAGAACTACCATGTGGGCATTTGGGGCTCAGGCTGGAGCCTGGGCTCTGGGTCCTTTCTCCCCTTGCAGGGTCCCAGAGCCAGGGCTGCAGCCTGAGCCCGAGCGTCTACACAGCAATTGTACAGCCCCAGTCCCGCCGCCGTTGGCCAGCTGCGGGCCTTCAGTTGCAGGGTAGACAGACCCCTGCTGGCTCCTGAGGGGCTACAGCATGGGACTCAGTAGCTGCAGCTATTGGACCTGATTCTCCTTCACGTCAACATGCCCTGAAAGTGTGGGGGTTTGTTTTGTTCTTTTTCCTTGCATTGCAGGAGTGGGAGATGAAGCAAACCTAACTGGGGCAGCCAGGCCTCGCCTGCAGCAAACAGACTCTGGCCCTGGGACACACTGAAGAGCCGCGAGCCCCTTTCTCCCCGGGGAGAGTGGAAGAGGATTCTGGCGAGCGTGGGTCTCCAGCAGGGGGATGGGGGCCCGGGGAAAGCACCCACCTCCCAAGGGTGGGGAGGTTTGGCAAGCAGACAAGATTGGGTGTGGGGGAGAGGGGAGGGATATTTGGGAATGGGGGAGGGGGGAATCTTTCAAGAGTAAGACTCCCATGCAGCTGGAATGCCCAGCTCTGGGGAGGAGCACCCCACTAGGACTGGAATGTCAGCCGTCCCCATGGATGTATATTGCTCTTGGTAACAAATGACCAGAAACACGAGGAGCCTGAGCTAGGGGAGAGTCCGAGCGCCTGGGTTCTAGTCTTGGTTGCGCCAAAGGTGGTCTGTGACTTGACTGTGCTTTGCCTCCTGGTGCTCCGTTTCCCCTCTCTGTCAAATGTGGGTCAGTATGATCTATCCTCCAGTGAGGGGTGGGGTGAGCTTTCATTCTAGGCACTACATAAAAGTGGTGCTATTTACATGCCATTTTACTGGATCAGGTCACTGGCCTAGTTAGTTCACTATCCCGGGGGGGGGGGGGAGCTCACGGGAGAGGGCAGAGCGGAGAGTGTGTGGAGCTAGCCTAGTCTCCTCCCTCTCCAGTGGCCAAGCACAGAAGGCGAGTGTGTCACCATGGCGCTTTCTTGTGCATTGTTTGTTGGATCTCTGACTTTGCGCCAGGGCAAAGCACACAGACTGTCTCTTCTGTCACATTGCAGGTGTCCTTTCAGATTTTTTTTATAAGTCAGGTAAATTCAGCACCAGGTGGGGAGAGGAAGGCTATGAAGTTACTACAGTGATGAGGCTAAAACTTTAAAGTGGCAAGGTTGACAGCCTTTGGAGAACGAACTGTGGGGAAGTGCCGCAGCCAACATTTGAAAGCACCTCATTGGACCTTGCTCAGCATCTTGGGGGGAGGGGAGGTATAGAGCCGCTGCCTCAAAGCGCTGTCAGAGGGTGAGCTGTGTGGAATGGGAGGAGGGGGAGGAAGATGAAGGTATTGCCTGAACTAATAGCACATCCTATGCAGGGCAGGACACGTCCATTTCAGCAACTGCCTCTGGAAAATGAGAGGCCAGGGAAGGGGGCAAGACCAGAGAGGAAACCATTTCACCCAATGTAAGCAGGAAGAGTAAGCAGAGCCAGGAAGCCTGGGCGCTAGAGGGAAAGCCTAATGCACTCCTCCTTAACCTTGGGTGCAGTCCAGGAACAAGGTGTCAGGAAGTTTTCACTATACCCAAACCTGTGGAACTCACTGCTTGGGGGTATATGTATGAGAACTAGCTAAGCAACCATTAATAAAAATAACAATTGCAGGAAAATGAGCTAGTCTCAAAACTGTGTGTGTGTGTTTCTTCCTACAGCTGCAGGTCGTGAGCTGCTTGGTAGCTGTAAATCCCCTAGCCCCAGCTAGTGTCTGCCCTAAAGAAATACGGGGGGTGGAGGGGAAGCAGCATCACTTGCTCCTCATTCAATTTGATCCACCCTGTATCCACAGACACAAGAGCTCAAGATTGTTTACTGTTCAGAGTCAATTATGCTGCACCAGTGTTAATATTGATTCAGTCTCCCTCTAGCTAGCCTCAGTTGTCTTATAGTGTCAAACCAGAATATTGCACCCATAGGTACCTGAGTGGGATTTTTCACTGGCTCAGATGCAGTCAGCATCTGTGAACAGAAGAGAACGGTGCACTTAAATAATCCCATGCTCCTTCATAAAAGTCCAGTGGTGGGGAGACTCCCCCTCCCCTGTCCCCCAAAAGTAACCTTGGCCTGTCCCTGGAGTAGTCTTCAAGCCATGGTGGGAGGCTGGGAGTGAGGCTACTATGGAACATTTCTGATCTCACTGCCCAGGCCATGCCCACGGCCATGCCGTGATTAGTGCTATTTCAGCACCAATACCCCATATGGGGGGAGGGATAGCTCAGGAGTTTGAGCATTGGCCTGCTAATCCCACAGTTGTGAGTTCAATCCTTGAGGGGGGGCATTTAGGGATATGGGGCAAAAATGGGATTGGTCCTGTTTTGAGCAGGGGGTTGGACTCTAGATGATCTCCTGAGGTCCCTTCCAACACTAGATTCTATGATGATTCTTGCTGGGAAGTAGCAGCATATGTCCTGGCTCAGTAGTGAGTGAGCACACCTATGCCCCTGCTGGGGCTGTTAGGAGAAAAACCCAACTGCAATACAGCAGGGATATTTGGTTTTGTTCTTCAGGCTTGTCACCAACAGATGGTTTGCTCTCTGTACACTACAGTATTACAGATCAGAGCCTGTGGCATGACACAGCTGCCTCTGGGGACTATAAAGCCATTACAGGCACGTGAGCAGAAATTCAGCACATCTACACATCACTAGCTCCAGCCCCGCCTGGATGAAGGGAAGAGGGTTATAAGGAGAAAGAAGCAGGATTGTGACAGGTTCAACTTTCATACAATTCTAGCTCCTGTCCAGAAATTAGAGACTAGAAACCTGCCTATGGGGCTGAGGCTGTAGCCCACAGCTGGGCAAACATTTTGGTCCAAGGGTCACATTGGGGTTCAAAAATTGTATGGAGGGGAAGGCTGTGCCTCCCCAAACAGCCTAGCCCCACTCCCTTTCAACCCCCACCCACTTCCTGCCCCCCTCAGAACCCCCAACCTGTCCAACCCCCATGCTCCTTGTCCCCTGATCATCCTGTCCAGTGACCCCGCACCCCTAACCATCCCCCAAGACCCCAACCCCTATCTAAGACCCCTGCTCCTTGTCCCCTGACCTCCCCCCTAGAGACCCCCCAGCCCCTTAATTACCTCCCAGGACTCCTTATCCAATCCCCCTGGTCCCTGTCCCCTGACTGTCCTGACCCTTAGCCACACCTCCAGCCCCTGAAAGGCCTCTTGGGACTCCCCTGCCCTATCCAACACCCCCATTCCCCTTTTGTGGGATTAAGGATGGGGGAGGGCAGAGCCAGCAGACGATGGGAGACTGGCGGCAGCCTGGCACACGCCACCTCTCACACCCTGCAGCAGAGCTGAGGCAGACCAAGGCATCGCTGGAGTCCAAGCGCCACTACTGGCAGCAGCGTGTAAGATTGCAATGGTTGGGGACACTAGGACCCGGGGGTGGAAGCAGGGATAATCCGCCTGCCAGCGCCACGCTCCAGCGCCAGGCGCCCAGACACTGTCTGAAAGGGCAGCCTCGCGCGGTGCCTGCCGGGATTGGGAGCTCTGCCGCGTGTGCAGTGGCTAATGGGAGTTGTAGTCCCCACCGCCGTGCGCGGCCGATCAGGTGGAACAGTCCCGTGCCCGATGACGCGGTGGCTGACGGGAGTTGTAGTCCATGACGCCGCGCCGCGGTGGCCGACGGGGCGTGTAGTTCTGCCGGGGGGCGGGCACGTTGCCCGGCGGGCGGCGTTCAGTCACACGCCAGCGGGCCGAGGGAGGGAGGCGGGAGCATGGCTGGCAGGTCCCTGCGGGCGGTCCGGCATCACCTCAGCCCGCTGCTCTCCTTGGGCGCTCGGCGGCCCCGCAGGTAAGGGGGGGGCGGCCTCTCACCTCCATCCCCCAGGGGCCCCGATCGTCCCCCCGGGCTTTGCGCCCCTCACCGTGGCGCCCGGGCGGGCCGCGCTGTGCAGCGAGGGGGGCTTGGGCGCTGATCCGCCGCGGGTCAACAGAGGAGCCCCCGCGGCTGCACTCGGGCGAGCTGTGTCACCTGCCGCCCGGCTGCGGCTCCGGCGCCCTGCCCAGGCAGACGGGGCGGGGGTCGCGGCGCGGCCGGGTCCGGCGCCCTGCCCAGGCAGGCGAGGCGGGGGGCTGCCCGTTGCCAGCCGCGCTACCGTGGGGGAGCGGGGAGCGGGGAGGCGTCGGGACGCGTCGCCGCCAGCCCCAAATCCTGAACCGCTGCCCCTGGTCCCAGCGCCTCCGTGTCGGGCGGCCACCTTGAGGGGCCTCGGGCCTGGTTTTCATCCCGGGGCTCACCTGGGGCACCGGAGCCGCGGGGGAACAGGGCGAGCAGCCTCCAGCCGCCCCCCACGCCAGGGCCGCTGCTGGCCTGGCCCGCCATGGGGAGAGGGGGCTCTCCCGGCAATGAGCCGACCCCCCCCCCCCCCCCCGGCTTGACGCGCACTTGTGTTTTCAGCTTGGCCTTCCAAATAGGGACTTTCTTTCCTTTAATCTCTGGCACTGCCAGGAAGAGTAATGGCTGGATGCTCCCACTGTGGGGAGGGGAAGGCAACCCAGAGTGAGGAGGAACTCAGGTGTTAATCACTTCTGGGGAGCAAGGGCTAGTAATTCAGTCTGTGTATGTCAGGAAAGGTCCAACCCTAGAAATTGCTGGAGGGTCTTCACTGCAGTCATTTTGAAGGCTTTCCATGAGAATGTGGCTGGCCCCTGTTTCTTTTTGAGGCCAGAAATAAGTGTAGCTGTTTCACCAAAGCCCTGGCTGGGGTGATTTAGTTGGGGATTGGTCCTGCTTTGAGCAGGGGGGTTGGACTAGATGACCTCCTGAGGTCCCTTCTAACCCTGATAGTCTATGATTTTCTATGATCTTGGGACTGCAATAATACAAATAAATAATAATATGGGGGCATAAGAGTGGGGAAGCTTATATATGCTGACAAAGTGCTAGGGATGGAATTGTTGCAGGGTGTATATATAGAGAAAGCAAATTGCTGTCTGGAATAAAAAAAAAACACAGTCTTTGTGGCTGAACCTGTTGTAAAAACTCTTCCAAGTACAGGAGCTTACAGAAGGACTAACAAACAAACAAACAAACCTTCTGTAAACAAAATGGATTTAAACATCGGTCTTGGCCGCAGAAATCTTCCTTACGCATGGGGTCCCACTGGTGCAATGAACCTTTGGAAAATTTTGGTGAAACATCCCGAGTACAGACATAGCTATCTTAATGGAATCTGAATGTCTATTGCATGGATTTTCAAATTACTAATCAGAAATAAGAGAGACAAAGTTTAGAGGTAATATCTTTTATTGGGCCAACTACTGCTTGTGAAAGAGGAAGCTTTTAGGCTTACACAGAGCTCTTCAGGCAGGTCCTTGGTGCTTTTCCTCTTTCATCAAAAGAAGCTGGTCCAATAAAAGATATTACCCCTCCCACCTTGTCTCTCTAATATCCTGGCATCAACATGGTTACAGCAACACTGCAAACAATAATCAGAAATAACTCAGTGCCGAAAGTGGAAGGAAGAAGTATTTTGAAAAGCGGGTTCTTTCTGAGAACAGTTGAGCTTACCTCTAAGAGGAAGTGGTTGTATGGTAAATGCAGTGGGCCAAGTTCTGCCCTTGCTTCCCATTGACTTTATATGTAATATCTATCTCAGTGTTAGAAAAGTAGCCAAGTGGCATTATGAATACAGTTCTGTCTCTCTAAAAACCTTGCAAAAGGCTTCTAAATGTGTTAGTGTAGTTTTGCTGCTTTGCCCATTACATACATAACCTAATATTTTATTTTCTTGAAGTGTTCTTGGGCTTAGTTTCTAGCAAGGTTTGAATACAGTTGTATTGTATATCTGGTTTGGTAGTTGTGTTTTGGGGTGGTCAAGGAAGAAGGAGGCTTAATCAGGAGTGTCCATTCTTTTTAAATCCCACTTCAGACGTTGTGTTAAAGGACAACTGATGTCTACTTGTTGGTTCCTTGGTTGAAATGCAGGCAGCAGAGAAGGGGAAAGACAGAGGGCTCACAGATTTATTCTAGATTTATTACTCTAAAGGGAAATTAGAAGAAAATTTAAGCACAATAAAATGGAGAGTTGCATATGTGCTTTGGGAACTGCTGGGCTTGGGGTTTGTAGTAAAAGCCTGTTATGTCCAGAAATTCTCCCCTTCCTGCACTCTTGTGAACTGGGTAATTATCCTTGTAAATGTGATGTCAGCTTGAAATAGGTGTGGCCTCGGATCTGTAGAAGGTGTCATTGGGATAGTTCCTGACAGACAGTCAAGCCCCATCAGCAGTGGCGGAAGGAGAGATGGTGCTATGTATCATATCACACACATACTCTTCTCATCATTTAAAGTCTGAGATTTAAGGATAACTGGCTTAAACTATATGGATAGATTTGAGTGTTGTCCCCTAAATCCTTTTCTACCCCCATTGATCGGCCCGTCTCTGGCACTGGTTTCAGAATCTTTCACATCCAACTCAATAATCTGCTCACTCCTTCACGGATTTCTCCAGTGCTGCCACTGTCATGTCAGAATTTCCTAGCTTCCCGGTGTATAATTACTATCTATTCATGGTTGTTTGCAGTGTTGATGTGGCTATGTTGGTCATGGGATATTAGAGATGCAAGGTGGGTGAGGTAATGTCTTTTATTGGATCAACCTCGGTTAATGAAAGACAAGCTTTTGAGCTACACGAAGTCATCTTCAAAGAGGTTGGTCCAATAAAAGTTATTATCTCACGGGCTCACCCACCTTGTCTCTCTATTCCTAGGAAAACTGGGATTGACACTATATCTGGAAGGTGGGACTGACACTAGCTGCAGATAAACTTGTTTGTTTCCTTAGTATAGTATGCACCTCTTATCTCTTAGGAAAAAGCAAACTATGCAGCTTTTTCCTGTATTCCATTCCACATGGGAGTACTGAGCAAATGGCAGTTCCGAGCAAACCCCTTTTAAACATCGCTCTGTGAGAGAGCTCTTGTTCCTCATCTGCCGCATGAGGCAGCTAATCCAAACAGCATGTGGGCGTTGGGACTTTCTGGAGGATGAGGGTGTGTTTTGAGACTTGGATTTGGTTTCACTAGCTGGGAACGGGAGTCCATGCTTGCAGCTCTCTGCTTCACGTAGGCAGGTTTTTCTGGCTGAAGAACTAGCTCATTTATTCCTCTCGCTCTTGCGTGTGTACACACCCACTCACCACGAGTCACATGCAAACAGCTCGCTAAACTTCCGTTCCTCGGAAGTGAGCGAGCAGCAATACCTGGAAATATCTATGTAGGGTTTTAAAGCAAAATTTGTCTTGATCTGTGGATTATAAAACTATAGGTGATTGGGCTGCCAATTGCATTTCAAGGCTATTTTGACTGAATGGTTCATCTGCTGCATGTTTGTTAACTTCAGTGACTGTAAATGAAATGTGAGAAGTTTATGGGTTAGAAATCATAATTACAATCCAGACACTCAATCCACACAGCATATTTTCTCTTTTACAAAACTTAAAATTTTCCAAACTTGCATTGACCAGATGTCCCGATTTTATAGGGACAGTCCCAATTTTTGGGTCTTTTTCTTATATGGGCTCCTTTATCCCCACACCCATCCCAATTTTTCAGATTTGCTTCTGATCACCCTAACCCTTCTGTTTTAAAATCTAAACTAACTTATTTCCCCCTAGCATTTGCATGTCTCCTTTGAATTTTGGGAAATAGTGACCTTTTAATATTGTTATCTTCTTTATAAAGAGCAATTTTAATTAACTGCTTGCCGTTTGCAGCTTTTAATTCTAAAATAACCCACCCTAGTTATTTCTAAGTCTCCACCTCTCTCTGTCTTGTGATAGTGAATTACATTTTTGTGGCATGACTGGCTAGACAGTTGCATGCAATCTTTTGATCTCTCTCTTAGTGGGATAGTCTCCACTGAGACACAGAATCTCATTCACAGATTCCAAGGCCAGAAAGGACCATTGTGATCATCATGCTAGTCCAGTGGTTTTCAAACTTTTTTCTGGTGACCCAGTTGAAGAAAATTGTTGATGCCCCAACAGAGCTGGGGATGAGGGGTTTGGGGTAAGGGAGGGGCAGAGGGTTGGGGTTTGAGGGTGAGGGCTGTGGGATGGGCCTGGGAACGAGGGGGTCAGGAGGCTTTGGGGTGGGGATACAGACTCTGGGGTGGGGCTGGGGATGAGGCGTTTGGGGTACAGAAAGGGGCTCTAGGTTGGGGGGGGGCTCAGGGTTGGGATGTGGGCTTACCTTGGGCAGCTCCCGGTCAACAGTGCAGCAGGGATGCTAAGGCAGACTTCCTGCCTGTCCTGGCACCATGGACCACGTTGCGCCCCAGAAGTGGTCAGCAGCAGGTCCGGCTCTGTGGTGCACAAACAGCTCCGCGTGGATCTGGCCAGTGGGCAACCCAGTTCCCCCTCATTCCCGGCCAGTGGGAGTGCAGAGCTGGTGCTCGGGGTAGTGTTACCTCAAGGGGAGTAAAGTAACGCTTCAGGGATAAAATGGTAGGGAACAGGATATAAAGGAAAGCCCCTTGTTCGGCTCCATTCCGTGTCTGTCACCGGTGGATTTAGCCCTCCCTCCTTGTGTGATATGATAAATAAAATGAAGAAGAGACAAGGTAATATGGTACAAGCAAAGGTAAATGTATTAAGGGTCAGGTACAGAAGAAACTGGGGAGAAAAGGGGAAGTAACACAAACTTAACTATACAGTGAACCAGTGACTGGCTTTGGAGCTTGAAGCTCAGACCCACAAAACCTCCCTTGGCCTTCAGAAAATAAAACCCCAAAACAGAAATCCTTTCTAGTCGTATAGGCGCAGTGGACACAGCGCACAGTTGTGAAGCCCGGGACCTTCCACTCTCTGGCTGATTTAGAGCCTTTGAGGAGGAACATTGGGGAGTCCAGGTGACTGGTGGAGTTGGTCACTGGCAAAGAGACCCTCTGGGATGATGGACACCGGGTAACCAGGATGTGGACGATGGCAGGTCCCTCTTTCCTCTACCTCGCTGCAGGACAGATGGCACTCTTCTCCCTAGCTCGGAAGCGCCGAGAAGACCTGACTGCACGCTGGCTGCCGCTGGAAAGGACAGCCCCTCGCGTGCGCTGTATCTGTTCCTTTAAAGGCTTTTTGATGGGAAAACTCTGAGGTGATTGAAGGCTGGTTATGGCGGGAAAACCAGTTCTATCTTTGGTGTCTTTGTAGTAAACAGATTCAATCAATTTCAAAGATGGAGTCCAGGGGTCATAGTTCATAGACTCCATTTTGAAGTCTATTAAAGCCAGTAATTCATTTAAATACATTATTAAAACAATTAATTGAACCTTTTAAACAGTATTACCTAACAGTAGGGGCAGCACATGGAACCCCGTGGCCCCATGGCTAGGAGCCAGACCTGCTGCTGGCTGCTTCCAGGTCACATTGCTGTGTCAGAACGGGTAAGGACTAGCCTGCCTCAGCCGGGCAGCATGGCGATGGGACTTTTAATGGCCCAGTGAGTGATGCTGACCAGAGCCACCATGACCCAGTGCCTTGGGTTGTGACCCACAATTTGAAAACCACTGATCTAGTCTGACCTCCTATATAACAAACCATAAAACTTCCCCCAAAATAATTCCTAGAACATATCTTTGAGGGGGAAAAAAATCCCACCTTGATTTAAAAATTGCTATTGATGGAGAATCCACCACCACCCATGGTAAATTGTTCCAGTGGTTAATTTCTATCTACCTGCACTGTTAGAAATGTATAACTTATTTCCCGTCTGAATTTGTTTCGCTTCAACTTCCAGCCATTGAATCCTGTTTTACGTTTCTCTGCTACACTGAAGAGCCTCAAATATTTGTTCCCCTTGTAGGTATTTCTAGACTGTAATCACATCACTGCTTCACTTTTCCTTTATTAAACAAAATAGATTCAAGGAGCTCAAATACAATATGGCATGTTTTCTAATCATTTGATCATTCTTGTGGCTCTTCTCCAATTTAGCCACATCCTCCTTGAATTGTGGACACCAGAACTGGACAAGTATTTCAGGAGTGGTTGTATCTCTGCCAAATACAGTGGTAAAATAACTGCCCCTACTCGAGGCTCCTCTCCTCCAGTCTCCCTCAGTCTTTACAGTTCAGGTTACTGAAGTTGCAGTTTAGGATGCTTGCATGAGAAAACCATCTGACTGAGTTGTACATCCAGAACCGGCTGGTGAAAGCCATCCCACCATCCCTGGGAAAGATCTCTGTCAATTCCGCCATCCCCGGGACAGACAGCCGACTGCGACCCGACATCATAGTGACCAACGCAGAGAGGAAGAAGGTCCTCATAGTGGATGTCACGGTGCCATTCGAAAACCGGTCACCGGCCTTCCACGAGGCCCGAGCATGGAAGGCGCTGAAGTACACCCTGCTGGCTGACACCCTGAGAGTGCAGGGCTATGAGGTGCAGCTCCACGCCCTGATTGTAGGAGCCCTGGGCGCATGGGACCCCCGCAACGAGCCGGTACTGAGAGCGTGTGGCGTCGATCGGCGCTACGCCCGGCTCATGACAGCTCATGGTGTCTGATACCATGAGGTTGTCCAGAGACATATACGCGGACCACGTCACAGAACATTGCTAGTACCAGGTCGAGTAGCCGAGACCACCGACCAGGGAAACTACCCACCCCTCCTTCACTGACGGGGACGCACCCCACCCACGTACTTATCACTTACACCACCACTGACTTGGACTCTCGCTACACCCCATGGGTGGCATACCCGAACACACTTATACACTGACGCTTTAAAAAAGTCCTACACCCCAATCTGGGTCTATGCTGGATATGTGCTATACATGTGCCTTGTAAACCCTGTAACAGTTACCTACAATCGCCCATAACCCCAGCCTGACTCCAGATGTCCAGTACTTTACATATCGATCTGTATGTTTTCATGTTTAACATTAGCTTTAATAAAATTTAAAATCTGTATTGAAACCATCCTGTCCAGGACCCCAGGAGATTTGGACTAAAATACACCCTGCAGCTGAAGTGTATGAACTATCTCTTTAATGTTGCATCATGAAGTGTATTTTATAGTGCAAAAGCTTGCTCACCATTATAATAGATTTGAGGGGGAAACCGTCACCAACCTAGATTTGGCTGGAACTTAGATATCACAGCAATAGGCATCTTAAAAGTGCTGCAGATCACATCCCTCTGTTCAGGACAGGTCTCCATGCTGTGGTGGTGCTGGCAGCCGTCAGCAGCTTGTCTGTGCTGGTACTCCCACAGATAGAACTTCAATAATGGGTAGGTTTTTTTGGAGAACAGCTTAATGTGGACAGGCCCTCGATGCTTCTTGAGTTATGTAAGGATTGCCTAGTCCTAGTACAAGGAAAGCCACCTCAGGGTAGCAAGATTCACAGGGCAAGTTAGTGTGCAGCAAACTAGTGTGTTGTAGATTCACACCCTGGCTTCACCCTAAGAGTCACACTAAGCACCTAATTAGCAGGTATTTATAATGCAACTGTAGTTAGGCTTGATGGTCATAGCTTGGTGTAAAGCTTTTGCTTACAGTGTCAAACCTTTCTAAAAGGAGATCTTGAGAATGGGGGGGGAGGGGGGGGAGTTTAACAGGTTCTCCCAAGACTTTAGAAACTCTTTTGTTCAGCACATGCCAATATGGAGCCTTCTCTGAGGAACACTTTCCCAAACTATAAATGTAATCCTAATCTATTGTGGAGTTTGAGAGAATGATAGGCAGGCTTGGTGTGAGCACAGGATTTGGAGCCATCGAATTTGTGAGAGTTAGTCCTGGTTCTCACATGAACTCTTTCTGTGACCTTCTGAAAGATATTGCGTCTCTGCCTCAGTGTCCCATTTGTAGACTAGGGTTGTTAAATAGGACTCATCTCTCAGGGTGGTATTATGGTTAGTGTTAACCAAAGGCTTTAAAGTTCCATGTAAGTGCTAAGTGTTTTAATTATTTTGCAGACTGTGAACCTGCTGCCTGTTTTTCAAGTACTTGTCTCATATCTTGATTGATTTTTTCCCCCTATTTACTTAACTAGTTTTTGAGAGAGTCACCAAATTGTGTTGGGACAAACTCCTATGAACCAGGGTAGTACTTAGTGTTTATACAGCTTAGTCCAATTTCCTGACTCTGGTGGTTCTGTAATTTCAGTTGCCAATGTAGGAGCCAGCTTGTTCTAGTACAGAGTTTCTCAAACTGGGGGTTGCAACCCCCCGGGGGGTCACTGAGCGCTCCCCGGGGGGTCGTGAGCTCCTGCCGCCGCAACTCGCGGTGGGGACTGGGGGCCGGCGCGCAGCCGGGAGCCCACCCGCGGCGGGGACTGGGGGCCGGCATGCCGCGCGGACGGCACATGAAAAGGGGTCGTGGTCTCAAAAAATTTGAGAACCGCTGTTCTAGTATCAATCTCTTGGGTGAGTGATCTGGCCGTTGCAGCATGAACCACACAGTAGTTTAGTCTCTAGGCTTCTAGGCTCACACACTTTTCAGCAGGTGAAGCAACCTGGAATCAAGGATTCTGAACTAGATACTAACATGCCAAGTTGTATAGTTATAAGGTTTGTTGTCCCTCTGAGCTATAGCTGCTTTTTCCCCCCAAAGACCAGCTGCAGCTCTCTGCATTTTAACTCTGTTTACATATTCCACGTCATTTAGGCCTTATCTACAGTATAAAGTTTTGTTGGCAGAAGTTATGCTGCTTTAATTAAAGTGCTTTAATTAAAACCAGGGCTGTCAAGCAATTAAAAATTAATCGTGATTAACTGCACAATTAAAATAATTGTGCAATTAATTTTTAATTGCACAATTAATCACACTGTTAAACAATAATAGAATACCATTTATTTAAATATTTGTGGATGTTTCTACAATTTCAGTTACAACACAGAATACAAAGTGTACATGCTCATTTTGTATTTATTGATTACAAATATTTGCACTGTAAAAAACAAAAGAAATAGTATTTTTCAGTTCACCTAATATAAGTACTGTAATGCAATCCCTTTATCAAGAAAATTGAACTTACAAATACTGTATAGAATTATATACAAAAAATAACTGCATTCAAAAATAAAACAATGTAAAACTTTGGAGCCTGTAAGGCCACTTAGCCCTATTTCTTATTCATCCAATTGCTCACATAAACAAGTTGGTTTATATTTGCAGGAGATAATGCTGCCTGCTTCTTGTTCACAATGTCACCTGAAAGCAGCTCTGTGAACTCTCCCTGCTGAGGAATGTCAGAGCAGCACAGTAGTCTCTTCCTCCCGACCCGATCCCTGCAGCAACAGTATGCCTGCTGCTGCCCTTCTAGTGCAGGGCAGAACAGGAGCATTCCACGTTAATGATTTGCTCTTTGTTCCCCAAACAGAGCAACAGGCGCAGCTGTCAGATATTTCCAAGTGCTTTGAAAGGGGAGGGGTACATGCCTGGAGGGCAGCAGAGATCAAAACAGTGAGTGGAGCCAGCAGGCATTCTGGGACACTGGTGGAAGCCAGTTGTGTGGACAAAACAAACAGCAGTGTCTGTACACTGTCTCGCTTTGTCGCTTTAACTTGGCTGCAAGAAGCTTTATGCCTGTCACTGAGGTGGTTTTATTTTGTTGGCAAAAAAGCAGAGGTTTGCTGCCAAAAGTGGCTTTGTGGTGTGGACACCTTTCCTGTTTTGTTAGCAAAAGGCAGCTTTTGCTGACAAAACTTTGTAGTATAGGCAAGGCCTTGGTATCTGAGTGGTGCCAGTCACTGTATTATCTAAGCACCAAAGCATAGTATCGGTCTTTCATATCTACGTATTTTACATGAGTTAAGATCCTACCTAGGTGTCCCCAAAGAGAACGTGCTTTTAACCCTGACGATGGTCACAAAGCAACACCTTCCCTTCTGAGCTCTGGATCATGTTTCTCTTCCTTCTTTGCCCTTGGCTTGTATTTCAGAGATTGCCCATCTGTCTTCAGCACTGCGGCCCAGCAGAGGAGCACGGGAGACGAATGTGGACCAGAGGATCCCTGCGATGAGCCCAGGCATCCCCTTTCTGAGCGAACTCTAGAGCTCAAAGCCAGCAAACTAGAAGAACAAGTCCGTGATTTAACCGTGAGTCTACCACTAGCAGCATCTTAGCCAAGGTATCCCCACGTCCTCAGGGATCAGTCCCTTCAAAGTGGGAGGGCTCATTCATTTCACTGTTAAGCCACGTGCCTGAGTACATTGTAGATGACCTCTTTCATCCCAAAGCTATTCAGCAACTTCACCATGGAAAGGTAGCCATCTCTGGGCTGCAGGGTGGCAACCACTTACCCGTGCATACATTAGGGGGCAATACTCAGTTAGCAAAGTGCTTTATGTCCCCCTCCAAAACATCAGCTGTTGATTACTGCTGGAAATAGGAAACCAGACTGGATGAACCAAGTAGTCTGATTCTGGCCTGCAAATCCTGTGTTAGAGATTCCCTGTTCAAATATTTGAGTGTGGCCTATTTAGACCTACAGTAATTTTACCTGTGTCTTATGAGAATTCAAAGGATGCTGATCTTGATTAGCCTGGCCTTATGGCATTCAAGGATCACCAGGTCTTAGAAGGGCTTATACAACTCAGATAAATGTTCAAAATGATTGAGCTCAGGCAGGCCTGATGTGTGGAATGTACTAGCTGCTTTTCTTAATTGAGGAGATGGTTTTCTATGCATTTGGAAATCAGCATCTGTTCTGAAATCCTGCTCTCTAAACTCTAGGTACAAGGTGTTGTGGCCAAGTTGCTCTTGCTTTAGGTAACAAAGCAGTGTTCCATTCCCTCTACCATAGGCGCCAACTCGGAGGATGCTCTGGGGCTGGAGCGCTCATGGGGAAAAAATAGTGCATGCCCAGCACCTGCCAGCAGCCCCGCAGATCAGCCCCTCCCTAACCTTCCCCCCCATCCCCAGTGTCTCTTGCCCATGGTGTTCAGCTGTTCATTGACTTCGAGAAGGCACAAGGGGAAGGAGCGGGGGCAAGAGGAAGCGGGAAGGGGTGGAGTAGAGGTCCAAACCCCTGGGGAAGTCCCAAAGTCAGCGCCTCTTCCCTCGCCTGTATCTTTTCAGTTCCTTCATCTTACCAGTTAATCGCTGTAGTCATTTTTACAACAGAATCACTCATCCCATCTCTGTGAACCTGTAATCACCTCTGAGCTCAGCCACTACTTCTGCATTTCGAGACTTGGCCTCCTCCCTGTCCCCTCCCTGCGACTCTCCACAGTTGAAAGAGCTGGCAGTTTCATTTGTGCTGCATCATTTTAATTGAAATGCCCTCACACTTCCACCTCAAAGCAATGAGTTACTTCCGTTCTGTAACCCTTCCCCCAACTGGACTAATTTCATTTGAATTAACAGGGTCAAAAATTTTAATGTGACCCTCTCAGAATCCAGCATTAAACAGATCTCAGCCTGCTTCGTTTCATGGTAAACACATGATTACATTTTTAAAATTATTTTTTTGTTAAAGATACAGAAAAAAAGGAAAACAGGTAAAGTATTATGTAAGGCTTGCATTGTAACAGCTTGCCTTTTTCTTTTCCCTTTTGCCTCAGAGTCTTCAATGGGGAAAATCTCTTACATGGTTTTAAAGATCCTAATAACTGTCCTTTTTTAGGAGAAAAAGAGAAAGTTAACTGAAATGGGCTAGTACTGCTGCTGTTACTGTTAAAGTCCAGTCCCGTGTTCAAGAACACAAAATAAGACACGCACAAATGAGAACTGCAAAGATAGATAATGCATCTTCCATCTCTGGTATTGACTTTTACTTGCAACCTCACTACTGGAGAAACAGAGACATCGTACACTGTCTTATTAGTTACTCTGAGATCTGGCTTCTTCATATTTTTTTCCTCCAAAAGTCTTTTCTTTTAAGACTTCCAAAAGGAAGTGATGGGCAGAATAGCCCAACCCCTTATGTTCGCCAAGTTGGCTTAATTTCCAGCACTCTGATTTTGGTTAATTGATTTCCAGTTCAGAACTTCTCTTGTTTATCAGGCTTGATTTTAACCCCATCCTTGAGTTGCATCATAGGCCTTTTTGTTTGGATTAATTCAGACTTTTAGTTGTCACGGATTGCCCGGGGCGATGGAACCGCTCCTTAGGAAGCCAGTCAGGACTTCAGGGGAAGTGTTCCCTCTCCGTACACAGCCTGTTTCCAAGGCTAGGAGCTTCACGGGTACCCACTTCAACCTTCCTCAGTCTGACCTCGGAGCATTCAGCACCTTCTGCCTCTCCGTGTGCTTCCCCCAACGAGCCCGCCCGGGCGGGGTCCTGGGGGAGCCCGTGGATTCTGCACCCCAATTCCACAGTCAGACGTGACTCTCAGCCAGTCAGTAAAACAGACAGGTTTATTCGATGACAGGAACATAATCTAGGTAGAGCAAATGCGACCCCTCTGCTGGGTCCATTTTGGGGGCCCTGAGAGCCAGGCAAAGCTTGCCTGCAGCTCCTTGCCAGCCCCCAGCTAGAACCAGACTAACCCCTCTCTCCAGCCACACCCCTCCACTCCTGTGTCCTTCCTTCCCTTCCCCCCTGGGGTCAAGTTACAGCTTCAGGTATGGGCACATTCACACTAGAGTCAGAGGAAGGATTCTATTCCGTCCCAGTCTTCCTTTTGCATCTTTATCCATCAACTTCTGTTCTTATAGACTGTGCCATTTTATGAGCTTCACTCTGTTCCTTACAGTTGAGCTCACAAATAAGGTAAATTTGTAGCCCGCGTTACTGGCTGATATTCTGAACCCTTTTATGATTCTGTATTGTTTACATTTATAAAATGGGTCTAGCCACCAAGCTATAAGTTCCTGAGCAAATAGTAAATTAGCACAGCATTAGTGTATTAACTGTATGAACTTCCTCCCCAAGATGGCTCCATGCTCTCTCATGCATACGCTGTGCCTGAAGGGCAACAGACTCTGGCCTGACGGACTAACAGGGCAGGCAAACAGCAGAGCTGAGAGCCTTCTCTTGAGATCACCCTGCACGTCATCACTTTATGCAGAGTGCTACAAACAAATACATCTTCTTGGACTTCTCTGTTGTCTCTACATCTTCCCAATGCAAATTGCATTGAGATAAGAAAATGAGGGTGGAAAACGTACCAATGTGGCAAGGGAAAATAGAATTTGAAATATTGCAAAAGACTCCGCTTCTGCCATGGGGCTTTCTGAGAAATGTTACTCCTCACCCAAACATACCGGGGGGGGGGGGGGGGGGGGCGAGGGTGAGAGAGAGAGAGTGAGGGATCACCAATTCTGCTTTATCACAGTGCTACCAGTGTCCAGTTGAGGAGAGCATGTTAGCCTTCTATGGCTGTCCACACTAGAGAATCTTTATACATGTGCTAACACTGGTTCAGCCAATGTGGTGTGAGCAATGTTGGCAACCCTCTATTGAGGAGCCACCACTGTCGCAACTATTTTAAGCACCACGATTAGACTTGTTCTGAACAGGGGTAATTCACACGGTACTAGCAAGAGCTAATCTTCACCAGTGGTGCACCTCTGCTAACACAGGTTCAGCTGCACTGGTGAGATTTTATTGTAGCTATCCCGTGGAGTAGGAAAGGCTACAGAAGATGGAAAGATACAGGGCTGTTCTAGAAATTATCACCCTGACAGCAGCTATCTTCTGCACCAGCAAAACATCAGCTGGTTGCAAATTCATTGCTAAAATTTCCCAGTCAGCTGCTAAGGGAAAGAATCCATCAAGAGCTGTACCTTGAATGGTCGAAAAACAGCAGACTGACTTGACAATGCAGAGTGGTTTGTTCAGCTCTGCCCAGAATCCTCCTGACCAGTGACTTGGGTGCTGTTTATCTGCTCCTAGATTTGCTGCCTCAAGCAATGGGAGAGGCCTTTGGGCGTGTGTGTTCTTCCTAACTAGGGTGGAGGAGCTAGCATGAGCTGGTAACTTGCAGGGGGGGTATCTCTTTAAACAGACTGTGTAGAGCACTGCTTCTCAAAGTGGGGGTCGCGACCCCTCGAGGGGTTGTAACCTGATTATGTGGGGATCGCGAGCCCCGGCTGCCTGGAGCTGGCCCCGACCCCTGCCAGCGGAGCCCCGAGCTCCAGACCTGGCCCCTGCCACGGCTGGCAGCCGGCGGCGTCCCGAGCCTAGGGTGACCAGACGTCCCGATTTAATTGGGACAGTCCTGATTTTAGGGGACTTGTCCCGCGTCCTGACCGTACATCGGTCGGGACCCCCTTTTTGTCCTGATATTGGGACCGAGGCGGCCAGGCGCCGGCCCGCCGATTACTGTTCTTCCTGGGGCAGCTCCTGCAGGAGCTTGCAAATCGGCCCCAGGCAGGCAGAGAGGGGGAGGAGGTCTCCACAGTGCCGCATGCAGCAGGGATGAGTCTTGTGGGAAGAGAGCCCCCAGCCTCCTCCCCCCCCTCCCCTTGCTGCCCCCAGGCACCTAGGTGGCCCTGGAGCAGATCAGAGCCAAAGCCTCCCTGCTCAGTGCAGTAACTGCCGCCCAGGGTCCTAGTGCCCGCCAACTTCTCCTGCCTGTGACAGGGTGAGTGTGCTGCTGCTAGGGGTGCTGGAAAGGGGGGGGGGGCTCCCCCAGAGCTTGCTGCTGCCAGCAGGGAAAGGGCTGTAGGGTGTCCTCCTTTCTGGCCCCAGAGCAGCCTGCCTGCACCCTAACTCATCCCTAGCCCTGCACCACCCCAGAGCCCACACCCCCAGCCAGAGCTTCTCACCCTCTACCCAAGCCCTGAGCCCCTCCAACACTCCAAACTCCTCATCTCCACCCCCAACCCTCTGCCCCATGCCACATTACACTTTTCAATAGTTATTTTAAAAGTTTATAATAAGCAATGCTCTGGGAAAAGGGGAGGGGGGAATGCATGGTAAAAATTTTGCCTACGGTGAAAAATATCTTTGCACACTCACCCCTCGCTGCTCTTCCCCTCCCTCCTGCCGCTCTTCCCCTCCCTCCTGCCACTCTTCCCCTCTCCTTCCCCCCCGCCCCCCGCTGCTCTTCCCCTCCCACCACTTGCCCAGTGTGTCCTGATATTTCAGTCTTGCGATCTGGTCACCCTACCCGAGCCCCAGACCCGGCCCTTGCCGCAGCAGACTGCTGGCGGTGCTCTGGGCCTTGGCCCCTGCTGCGGCGGGCCGGTGGCAGGCTGCCGGCGGCACCCCGAACCCCAGACCCAGCCCATGATGTGGCGGGCTGCCGGCAGTGACCTGAGCCCCAGGCCCTGCCGCGGTGGGCTGCTGGCGGCACCCCGTGCCCTGTCCCAGAGGGTTGCTGGCACACCCCACCCTCCCCCCAGCCCTGCCTTGCCCCTGAGCCTGACCCCTAAGGGGGGTCGCGCTTAGGGGCCTGGTGTCTGAAAGGGGTCGCCAATAGACAAAGTTTGAGAACCACTGGTAGAGGGATGCACGGTTCTATAGGTATGGCCCTGTGATGGGTCATTCCCCTTGTCTAATACCTGTGCCTGTTGCTGTGTGTGCAGGAGCGATACCGGAAAGCTGTGGCAGATTCTGAAAACGTCCGGAGGAGAACACAGAAGTTCGTAGAAGATGCCAAGTTGTTTGGTAAGCGAAGTGCTGATGGCACTGTGGAGGAGCTGTTGGCTGCAGCATGAATTGCTTGCGTAAGCACTGTTAGGGCTGGTCTTCACTAGGGGGGTAGATCTGCTGTAGATATGCAAATTCAGGTACGTTAACAATGCAGCTGCATTTGGCATATCAACAGCCAAGTGGCAGCGCACTCTCCCCCATCAACTCCAGCTTGTGCCTTTTGACAAGCTGGAGTCAACAGGGGCGCTGCTGGCAATCGACTTATTGCGTCTTGACGAGACGCGATAAATCGATCACCAAAAGATCGATCCCTGCCAGCTTTAGTGAAGACAAGCCCTTAGAAAACAGAGCAGAACGTACAAATAAACAGCTTCCCCTCCCCATCCTTCTGCCCTTGTTCTTTCTAAAGCTTGTTGTGGTGTTTGGCCTGAAGTGACTGGTGGCTGGATTCCCTAGCTGTTGTGTCTGCATGTGCAGACAAGTCCTATGGGCTTATCTCGGTGATAAGCCCTATGGCTTGTTTCTTTTTTCCAAGGTCTCTTTTGTAACAATGATCTGTATTAATCAACCACACCACCCTGTGGATTTGGGGGAAGTACTTGTAAACGCTTACGTTCAGCTGCTGAGCTGGTGGAAATCCGTGTCGCTTCCTTGACTTCACTGAAGATGATTTACACCAGCTGAGAATTGGCACTTAGAGTTTATTCCATGCTCTGTGCAATGTCATCACGCCGCAATCTCCTTTCTAATACCGAGATCCTGTTCTTCCCTTCACCGCCACTGTGAAATTAATGGATGTAGTGCATGCTGGGATAAAGGCCAATTGTCAGTTAATGTATTCTTCTTAAAATATGTTTAGTAAACTTAGTGTTGGTGAAATGGGCTGGAGTGATAGCCCTGGATACTAGAATCCTTAATTATGCACAGAGCAGGTTCATCATGAGAAACAGTGGAGGAGGCATTCCACATTCTGTCCTGTCAATGTACTTTAACTCTTCTGTGAAGGGAGCAGGAGATAGCTCGGTGGTTTGAGCATTGGCCTGCTAAACCCAGGGTTGTGAGTTCAATCCTTGAGGGGGCCATTTAGGGGTATGGGGGAAAAAATAGGGATTGGTCCTGCTTTGAGCAGGGGGTTGGACTTAGATGATCTCCTGAGGTCCCTTCCAACTCTGAGAGTCTATGATTCTATGAAGGGACCATGGATAGTTCAGTCCCCAGGGAGAATCCAGTCCTGGGCACCTCTGCTCTGTCATCAAAAATGCTAGTTGTGGTTTTATGTGATGTGGGCACCTGTCAGCTTGGAACTGGGCTGAGTCCACCACCTCATATCACATGGGTAGCACGCTACTACTGGTATGACTTTGATTCAAACCTAAAACAGAAGGGTAGAAAACGCTGTGTCTATATTTCCTTTGTTTTGTGCCTCCCTGGTCCGCTTGGAAATAGCTATTGCATTAATTGTTGGTACTCTTGAATTTCTTGCAGGTTTTTTATGTGCATGTTTTAGGTTTGAAGGAAATTAGAATTGGTCAGCTGGGAAGACATGGGGTTCAGTAAGGCATTGGAAAAGCCCAGATGAAAGACTACATAGACCAGTATCTGCTATGGATGCTTCCTTGTTACCCTCTTCGTTCTCCTCCTCCTTATTAATTCTCTTCATAGCTGTCAAACCTCTTCCCCTTTCCTCTCTCATCTATCTCAGATCTGTTTTTGTTATGTTACTCAGTGAACATGTCCCTACCACCTGAGAGAGGGAGGGTTTTTGTCAATCTTCATGTCCAATTCTCTGCCACCAGAAATATACAGCTACCCAAAATGTATACAAACTGAGCCAGGTTTCCTAAATGGCAACAAGCTTTGGATTCTAGACCACGCCTATATTACTAGGACTCACCTGAAGTCTCACTGTCATGTCCCAAATTACAGGAGCTTCATGAAACAAAGTACAGTAAAACCTCCATTTAACGGACTAATTCGGGCGAGGGGGTGTCCGTTAAATGAAAATGTCCGTTATTTAATAATAAAAAAAACCGAGCTGTCGGAGCAGCAGCCCGATGGCCGCAGGGTCGGGGCGGCAGCTCCGCAGCCCGCCCGCTGCCGGAACCCAGGTGGCAGCCGGGAGCCGTCAGCCAGCCAGCCCGCCCGGGTCCCGGCTGCTGGGACCCGGGCGGGAGCCGTCAACCAGCCAGCCCGCCCAGGACCCGGGCGGGCTGGCAGCGGGGAGCCGGCAGGCAGCCCGCTGGCTGCCTGGACCCGGGCGGCAGCGGGGAGCCGGCAGGCAGCCCCTGAAAAACGGATTTGGGATGCATCGGACTTGCTCATAAATTTTGTCTGCTGCATCCGAAGTCCGTTAAATCGGGGTCCGTTAAATCAGGGTTTTACTGTACTGAGACTCTTTGTGAAATAACTCTGCTTTATGGAATCTGTGTCTATTGCATAGCTGTTGTTCTACCTAGCTATATACCTCACCCATGACTATGGTCTCGGGGAGCCTGTAGTGCACTCTTAAGTACTGTCCAATACTGAGGTCCCAGTTGCAGGAGATGCTGAGTGCCTTCAGTTACCATTGAAGTGGGAGCTGAAGGCAGTCATTTCTTCCAGTGTGCCCAGGGCTGATGCTGTAGCCTTGCACTCTCTACCACTGAATTGACATTGCTTAACGTCCTGCCTATTTCTGTGTGTGGCTCCAGGAATCCAGAGTTTCTGCAAGGACCTTGTGGAGATAGCTGATATCGTGGAGAAGACTACTGAGAGTGCTGCACGAGAAGCAGAGCCTAGTGACCCAAAACCAGCCCTTAAGATGATCTATGAAGGCCTCTCCCTCATAGAGGCCAAGTTGCAAAGTGTATTTTCCAAGCATGGCCTTCAGAAGATGAACCCCGTCGGTGGCAAATATGATCCATATGACCATGAAATCGTCTGCCATGTGCCGGCAGAGGGAATGCAGCCGGGCACTGTGGCCCTGGTGACTCAGGATGGCTATAAACTCCATGGCCGCACTATCAGACACGCGCATGTTGGTGTGGCAGTAGAATCGCAGGAGTGATGTGGTGGGTGCACCCATTTGGATCTGGGACCTTAATGAGCTGAGGACTCTGCCACACAGAGGCGATTGCAGCTGCATGTCTTTATTTATTAAGATAGGTTTGTATTGTACATTGGCTTCTTCACAACATGTGCAGTAATCTTGGCTTTAATTCCAAAAGACTCAATTATTTAATGTTACTTTTTCCAAGTGTGTGTAATACTGGGAGTCTTACTATTTATCAGAAGCATGTGGCACTCCTAGCCCCCTTCTCTGTTGGATTCAGGTCTCTATTAAAACATGCACTGTGGGAAGAGGGAGTTGGGAAGAGAGAATCTGAGAGCCAGGAATTTCTTCTGATCCCAGCTCTGACACACTCTTTCTGTGGCTTTGGGCAAGTCACTTAGCCACTCTGCCTCAGTTTCCCTATATGTAAAATAGGGATATAATAATACTTACTAACCACCTCGCTGGGACATTGTGAGGGTTAAATAATATTTGAGATGCACCTTAGAGATGAAGAGCTCTAGCTAAGTGCTAAGTATTATTATGAGACTCTTGTGGTCTCTTATTTTTTTCTGGTTTCCCTTAGGCAGAAGGAGCTGTAAAAGCATCTGCCATTTTCAGCCAGACTTTTCTCATCTCTCTTCAGAAAACAATTCTGAATTAAGAGAGCCTGCAGACCTGTCTGCTTCTCTCTGAAGTTAAACAGTGGGAGTGACATCAGGGGGAGCAGGAACTATTCTCAAGTCTCAGCCACTGAGCAAAGATCTAGCTAGGCCTGTTCTCCAAACAAGAAGTGTTTTGAAGAGAAGGGAAATCTATCTCTAGATCATTTGTGCTGCAGCTTCCACGCATCAGACACGGTTCACTCTTTACTAGCCCTGAAAAGGGAAATATGATCTCTTATTTTGTCAAGCCACCAGCTAACTGATACACAGTTAACAGCGATGACTTTCCCCCACCCTAATTCAGAGCCTATTTCTGCCTGGTTGAGGATAGACATCAAATTTAGGCTTTATTTCATTTTCTAGATGGAAGGAGAGAAGTCTTAGCAAAAGCTCCAAGTGTCCTTGAATCAGTGGCAGCAGCAATTATGAGCAAGTGAAGAGGACCTACCTGAAGGGTTCACGCTCAGGGCTGTCTGGCTGGTGCAGCCTGGCGAAGGATCAGATCACAGGGCATGTGTATCTCTGTTGCTGAACATTTTGTATGCGTGATGCCTTCAGCTAAACTGAAAGGATGCGTCGATTGACTTACTAGAAGCTAATGCCTATCTCTGAGCTAAATGGGAATCCACCCCTCATTTAATGAACAGCAGGAGAAATAGCAGAAGAGAAGGCCCCAAGCTATCGGCTGCATTATAAAAGGCAAGGAGGGGGAACAGTTGTACTTTCAGGAGTTCTTGCCGTCTCCCTTGCTATCAAATCTATGGTCTGGCAGGTGTTTGGGCTCTGCTTCCAAAGACTTTTGTCTAGTGGGGGCACCAGTTTTAGTTCAGAGGAGGCATTCCTTTCCCATTCCTTTGCAGACATGAGATGCTGAAAAAAGCAAGCAAGGTACCCATAGTCTTGTTGCGATGGACCTCAAGATTACAACCTCCCTCAATTAGCCGGTACAAATTAAGACTTTCTGGGAAGATTCCATAAACATAGAACATTCATCTGAATGAGTTTCGTTCAAAGACAGACATGTCTCTTCTCATATGATTAGTGCAAAACTGCCTCTTAATGATAACCGTACCCATAGGTCCCTTGGGGATGATTCAGTGTTCCCATTCTTCATTACAAAACACTTCGCACGTTGTATGTGCCTCGGACCATTTAAGATGTTGAGGCAGGTACTTGAGATCTCAGCCCTAGAAATCAGTACTTTATGGCAATATTGGATCAGTTCTAGCAAACGTCCACTTAAGTTTGTTTAGCTGTGTAACTTCTACAATACTGGCATACCCCTTGCGGGACTGTTGTGAGGATTAATTTAAGGTGTACGGAGTGCTTTGAGTTCCTTTGGCTAAAGGTGCTGGAGGGAGGCATGGTATCGCTGCTGTTATTCCTAGTTTTCGGCTTCAGTTTGAATCCCACACTGTAGGTGCAAGTAAGCAAATCTCAATAGGCCAATCTCCCAGATTCCCTAGCAGGAGTTAGACATCTTAGGCTAACTTGGGTCCTGTTGCCTTTCAAACACACACACCTCTCTCATGGGGTAGAGGTTGTCTAGGACTAGGTTGAATTTCTTCTGTGAAGATTCCAGTCCCCTGCCTCTCTTCCATGGTTTGTGTAAAGCTTGTACACTAAACACAGGGGGCCAGATTTCACTTTGGTGTAACTCTGTTGCCCTTCAGAGAGTTACACCGTGGAGGAATTGGGCCTTTAGGTTTTTTCTTCCCAGTCACTTTCTGACGGCCTGCCCGGAAAACAGAAGTATAGTAGGAGGGAAAATGTCACATAGACACTAATCATTTTCACTTTAATACACCATGAACCTTGGGAAGTGAGCAGACTGGGTAACAAATGTGTGTTCCGCTGGAGTCGTGGGATAAGACAGGAAGCAAAGGGTAGAAATAAACGGTCAGTTTTCACAGTCGAGAGAGATGAATAATGGGCTCCCCCAAGGATCTGTACTGGGAGTAGTGTTGTACAACATATTCATAAATGATCTGGAAAAAGGTAAACAGTGAGGTGGCAGAGTTTGCAGACAACACAGAATTACTCAAGATAGTTAAGTCCAAAGCTGACTATGAAGAGTTACAAAGAGCTCTCACAAGACTGGGTGACCAGGCAACAAAAGGGCAGATTAAATTCAATGATAATGAACATTGGAAAACATAATCCCAACTATACATACAAAATGATTGGGTGTAAATGATCGTGGACTCATCATGAATAGTTCTCTGAAAACATCTGCTTAACGTGCAGCAGCAGTCAAAAGCTAACAGACTGTTTGGAACCATTAGAAAAGGGATAGAGAATAAGGAAATATCCTAATGCCACTATATCATCAATGGTAAACCCACACCTTGTATACTGTGTGCAGTTGTTGCTTTCAAAAAAGGTTTATTAGAATTAGGGTGATCAGATGTACTGATTTTATAGGGACAGTCCCGATTTTGGGGTCTTTTTTTTAAATATAGGTTCCTATTATCCCCCACCCCGTCCCAATTTTTCACACTTGCTGTCTGGTCTCCCTAATTAGAATTGGGAAAAGCACAGAGAAGCACAACAACAGTGATTCATGGGTATGGAACAGCTTCTATAAGAGGAAAGATATAAAAAACTGGGACTGTTCATCTTGGAAAAGAGACTAAGGGGCGATATGATAGAATATGAAATCATGAATGATGTGGAGAAAGTGAACAGGGGAGTATTATTTTCCCCTTCACATAGCACATGAACCAGGGGGAGACAATGAAATTGGTAGGCAGCAGGTTTAAAACATAAGGAAGTACTTCACACATTGCACAGGGGATGTGTTGACCAAAAGTATAACTAGGTTCCAAAAAGAATTTGATCAGTTCCCGGAGGATAGGTCCATCAATGGCTATTAGCCAAGATGGTCAGGGAGGCAACCCCCATACTCTTGGTGTCCCTAAGCCTCTGACTGCCTTAAGCTGGAACTGGACAACAGAGGGTGGATCACTTGATAAACTGCCCTGTTCTGTTCACTTCCTCTGAAGCACCTGGCATTTGCCACTGTCTGAGGACAGGATAGTGGGCTAGATAGACCACTGGTCTTAACCCAGCATGGCTGTTCTTGTTGTGTTGGTCAGTAGAAATGGCTCTCTGCTTTTGGACTCTGACAACCCTCCTTTATGTTAGTAATCCTCTTCATGACCTCAGTAGATCCTGTACAAAGCACTTCGTACACCTTAAATCTTGTCAGTGGGGCACATTTCGGTTGAATTCTTCCACTAGGCTCCCGGTGGCACAATCACATCAGTTTGGCAGTTGTGTGCAAAATGTGAATGTTGCTATGTGGACCTCAAATTCTCAATGCTTCATTAACAGATTCTGTTGAAGCAGCTGTGATAAGTCAATTGCTATTAGCACTCTGATTTCGAAAATATTTATTTTTTTTATATTTTAGTATTTTTTTTATTTTAAAAGCACAACATATTTTGATATCACCTTTGTGGAGTCAAATGAACAAAGAATTGCTGATCTCCAAAAAGTTGCATCCTTGTAGTTGGTAGGAAACTTTGTTTTTTTCATATGTTTCTATACTCTTATTTACCCAAAGGTTCTAGCTGTATGCAAGCAAAATTCATATGGAAGTGTGGGGCGTGGTGCTGATGATTGATGAGAGATTTGAGTTAACGTTGGAATTTGCTGATTTCTTCTAGATGTCTGGATACTGTGTGTGCTAATAAAAATGTTTTTTTCAGGATTTTTTGACTGTTGAAATGTATTGCCCGTTGCGAGTGCTGCTTAAATGGGGGCAGTACTGTAGGGTTGGTTAAAGTATTGTAGCTGTTCTAGTTCTTGCTATTTAGAATCAGCAGCATTCATCAGGGTTTTTAAGTGATCCTTCATCTGGATTCCCAGAAATATTCTACATGTCTCTGACAGACTGTCACGCTCTTTCACACTCCCACGGGTATGCCATCAAGGATCGCTGTATTGGACTAAACCATCTGGTGATGTGATGGCATCATCATTATCCTATGCTTCCTGGATTGTCTACCATTTCCATAAATACAGCCCCCAATGTAAACCCGTTTGCACGGAGAAATGCCTTGCAGTAGCATCCGATCATTTTCTAGTATCTCCCCATACTTCACCTTGCAGATCATTGCCCCTATGTGACACTCGGTTTGTTGCATTTTGCCCTTTTGGATGCAATATACTCAAACAAGTTTACTCCTAATTGACAACTCATTTCAAATGGCTTTATTATACAGTGTTTACCCTCTTCAACTGGAACTCATGGTCATCCCAAGGTAGGTCATGGTCTCTGGGATTTACTGAGGAGGACAGGCTTCCTGCCCCCTTAGACTAAGTGCCTGTTTATTATTGCTTTGCCCCGTCCCTGCCCCAAACCTTCATATCGAACAAGGTTTGCCCTCTATTCTGATTTTGGCTGAATGTAGGGAACTCGTACCTCCCTTTTCTGAGGGAGGGGGTCCCACTCTCCTAATTTTATCAGCAGCCTTGATTCTCCCTGTACAGCACCTATGCACTTCTTACCTGAGGGGGCCTCTGGTAAGTGGCCAGTGGGGGGTGAATTCCCAGTTCTTATGTGAAACGCAGCTGCTGCTCAAAGGGGCCTAGCTACCAAACAGCAGTGATAAAACCGGCACCACCTGTTTGCAGAGGCCACTTCCTTGTGGGTGCCACTGCAGGGGATTCTGTGCACTGTTGTCCTGGGCTGTGGGGCTAGGAGTGGCAGAGCATGGCAGCTTAGGTCTAGAGTGGCCCAGTATAAGGACAAAACCAACCCAGCAAGTGCTGTATGCTGTCCCGTAATGCATGCTCGTGGCTCTTCTAGTCTTCGTCAAACACCCAGAAGCAAGAACTCCTACATGAGAATCACCCGCCTACATCCATCTCGCTGTAGAGCAGCTCCCAGACCATAGATTGTGTGGCCGAGGGAGAGGCTGTGAGCGGAGCTTGAGACTCCTGCCTCTCAGTGCAAGGTGCTGTCCCTGGGTGGCCAGGCCATGCCTCCAGTGTGGGGGGGTGCTCTGTCTAGGTGCCTAATGATGATCTAAACATGGTGCTGCTGGTCCTGGCTGGTTGTTGCCCTGACTCCTACCCAGTGGGCTCCAGTTAGAAATTCCAACTCCTAGTGCTGACCCACCCCCACCTTGGGCTATACGGGATAGAAACTGGATCATTGACTTGCATAGGGTGGAGTGTGCAATTGAAACTTAGTCAGCGATGTCGCTGTTGCAGGAGTCACTCTAGAATCCAGCTTGCACTCTGATAGGGCTTTGGGAGCTGCAGATTAATGGTAATGCAAACAGGCCTTCACTATTAGTGTTGTGGTAGCCGCCAAAGGCCTTATGGGGAGCAGGGTCCCACTATGGCAGACACTGTAGAGACCCACAGTCCCTGCCTCGGTGAGCTTGCAGTCTAATAAAAAATAACTAGTGAATGCATCGAACCGTAGAGCAGTGGGGAGGACATGAATGAGAATACAGTCGGGGTTACAGAATTAATGATAGCGGCATTGCCTGTCTGACTTCTTCGAAGCATAGCAGTAGAAGTGGCTCTTACAAAGGATTTTAAAGGGGGAGAGGGTAGCAGCCCTAAGACCATTCCCTGTGTAAGGGGCCATGCCGATGACTGCATGGAGGTGTTTGTGTGAGAAGCTGATGTAGAGGCGTTCATGGTGGGTATGCTCACTTTCAATCACCAGTTCAAAGTCAGGTTGGCTGCCAGGCTCAGCCCACCGAGTTGTTCCCATCTGATGGCCTATGTAATAGGGGTTGGGTTGGTGTCTGGGTGAGGCAGGGGAGTCTGTCTAGTAGCTAATGGGTGTGGGTCCAGTTCACACACTGCAGCGGACACTGGTTGATATTCTTGTCAGCAAAGAAGCCAAGGGTCAATGGGCCACGGAGACCGGACTCCCCTTTCGGTCCCTGAGTCGATTCCTCCGCCGGGAAGGAGGCAGGGGACAGCGTGATGGAAGCTGCCCCTGTCCAAGTTGAACTTGTTCTGTCTCCAGGGCTGTCGATCTGGCATCTTCACAAAGTGCTGAATTCACACCATGTCTTTCTGAAGATACAAAGTATTGTACATCCCCTTGGAGACTGGGGGGGGGGGGGGAGAGAACCAATGCCCAGGGCCCCACCACATGAACCACCTCAATTTTCCTCAACCAGATCTCAGTAGCTAGGGGGTGGGAGAGGAGGGTTGGGCCAGTGCTTTCTATGCTACAGGTAACTTTCTTTTCCCACCCTCTCAATGTTTCAGGTCCCCCTATAAACATCAGTCACTTGCTCCTCCAACAGCCACACCCCAGAGCTGCACACCTGACAGAGAAGGAAGGATGTGGAAGTTTAACGTTCTTCAATCTCCATTTCCTCGGTGTGGTTTTTGGGTTAAGTTCCTTCTGGCCCTGGCAGTTGGCCTCATGCATGGGAGAGATGGGTAAGGTGACGGGAGGGTGTGGAGTGGCGTGGCCTGTTGCTAGGGTTATGTCTCTCTTCCCCTATCTGGCTTTACCAGTATGGCAGGTGGAACCTGGAGCTCTCCACCCACGGCTCTTATGTGGCAATTTGAAAACAACATTAAAGGTGCAACCTGTTGTCATCCACTGCTCTGCCTTCTGCTGACATGGAGTGAATCAAGGCTGTCCTTCCAGAGAAGGGTTGTAGAGGGCAGCAGAGCACTAGATGTTCTGTGCTTTGGATGGAGTATTATGATAGCACAGAGGTGGGCAAACTACCACCTGTGCGCGGGCCACCTCCAGCTCATTGGACCCTCCTATCCAGCCCTTGAGCTCCTGGCCCGGAAGGCTAGACTCTGGCCCCTCCCCTGCTGTTCCCCCTCCTTCGCAGCCTCAGCTCACTGCACCACTCCTGCAATGCTCTGGGCAGCAGGGCTGCGAATCCTGGAGAAGTGCAACTGCAGAACCACAGCCTGACCCGGTGCTATGTGCTGCATGGTGCGTGGCTGGCTCCGGGGAGGGGGGAGTCAGATAGGGGGCAGGGGTCATGCCACGCCTGGCTGTTTGGGGAGGCACAGCCTCCCCTAACCTACCCTCTGTACAGTTTGCCCACCCCTGTGCTAGCAGATAGAAAGATGAATGTTCTAACCCCCGGTGATTTCAGATCCTGGCTGCTGCTCAACCGGCAAGTCCCTGGGAGTCATTGCTGGTCAGGCATGTGCTATCCGCTCTGGGCAGAGCTCTGGGAACGGACATTTCTCCTTCATGGAGGCTTGTAAGTAAGCTGGAGCCTTTCAGCCTGCGTAAGTAAAGGGTGGGGTTTGCTGCAGAGACATTCTCCCCGCTCCTGGAGACAAAGAGATCTGAACTGGTCTGTTGTAGCACATCTTCAATGTATTGCCTCGACACTACAGCGATGTGGCGCCTCTAAGATAAAGAATAATTCTCTCTTGCCGTACTTCCTCTCACCCCGCCACTATCATTCTGAGCCTCACTGGGGCAGAGATTGATAATCGGGCTACAAAACTCCGATTGTGTGTGGAGGGAGGGGGGATGAGATGCCCCTAACCTTGCCCAGTTCATCTCACTGTTGGCCTAGACAAACTTTTTGTAGTGGTGACCCCTTTCCCACACCGGGCCTCTAAGTGCAACCCCCGCCCTTGGGGTCAGGTGGGGGTGTGTGCCTGCAGCCCACTGCGGCAGGGGCTGGGATGGGGGGGTTCTAGCAGCCCCCCGAGGCCAGTGGGGGGGGGGGTTCCAGCAGCCCCACAGAGGCACCGGCAGGCCACCGTGGCAGGGGCCGGGCTCACGGGGGCGCCGGAAGCCCACCTCAGCAGGGGCTGCGGCCGGGTTGGGCAACTGGCAGTGCTGGCAGCCCGCCACAGCAGGAGCCAGGGCCCGGACCGGGCTCGTGGGGCCGCCAGCAGCTTGCCGCGGCGGGAGCTGGGACCAGGCTCGTGGGGCCACCAGCAGCCCACTGCGGCCGGGACTGGCCTTATGGGGGCATGGGCTGCCTGCAGCAGCAGGGGTCGGATGCCAGCAGCCCGCAGCAGCGGCATTGTTCAGGGCCGGCTGCTGGCAGGAGGGGCTCGCGACCCCCACTTTGAGAACCAATGGCCTAGAAGCTGCTTTCCAAAGTTAAGAGCCAGGGAGTAGCCTACTGCATTGCCTACCAGCCCAGAAAGGCTGCAACAGAGTGCAGGCAATTGACCTGGCTGCATGTTGCTCTCAACTCCCCTGCCTGACTGGTGCTAGGGGGCTGCTGTTCGTTCGTACATCAAAATTGATGAGGACCACCCAGTGTCATCAGTTTGTTTGGGAGCGGGGTCTGAGATGGCTGATTAGTCCAATCCGAGCCCGGAATTGACGGTTGCATTGGAGACACTGAAGATCAGGCTGCTGACCCGGGGAAGAGAGGATACCAGCCCTGGACTTGCGAAGAAGGCGTTTCTCTATAGCATCACTCAGTCTCTTTTGGTCATAGGCTGTTGCACCATCATGAACTCGTCTGCGCCAGGTGAAGCGATCATTAGCGATGCTCTCCCAATTTTCAGGATCTATGTTACAGTTCTTAAGGGAGGCCTTAAGGGTGTCTTTGAATCTCTTCTTTTGACCACCAAGAGATCGCTTGCCGTGTTGTAATTCATCATAAAACATCTTCTTGGGCAATCGCTCATCAGGCATTCACACAACATGGCTAGCCCATCTAAGTTGTGCCTTGCAAAGCAGGGTGTGAATGCTTGTCATATCAGCCTGTAAAAGGATGTCGGTGTCTGGAATTTTGTCCTGCCACCTTATCTTCAGTAGTTTCTGCTGACAGCTCAGATGGAAGTGATTCAGCTTTTTCGCATGACGACTGTAGACAGTCCAGGTCTCACAAGCATAGAGGAGGGTGGGCAGGACGTCCGCCGAATAGACTTTTAGTTTGGTTTCAATCTTGATGCCTCTCCGATCCCAAACATTAGATCGAAGCCTTCCAAAGGCTGCGCTGGCTCTGGCGATTCTAGTGTTCACTTCCTCGTCGATGTTAGCTGCCTGTGATAAAGTGCTGCCAAGGTATGTAAACACTGAATTCCCGACTGCCTGTCCCTAGTGTCCCTTCAGAAAGGTGGATGCTGGCTCTACCTTCTGACTTGCCAAGACCATCACCTGACGCTGCAGAGAGAGGAGACGTTTGCCAGGGTGTGATTGGAAGTGTACCAGCTGGGAGTGCGTGTGGAGTCATGAGCTGCTCACAGAGGAGGGTGCAGGGTGGCTCCCAGCCACTACTTCCCAGACGGACCCACAACACCAAGGGTGTTCTCACCATGTCATTTTCTTTGCATCATTTTTACTTTAAAGAGAGAGGCCTATGTTCAGACTGTACAGAGCCCAACCCAAGACATTCAGTACACGGCCATTTAGCCGCATGGGCTCGGGATCATCCTAAACTGTTGGCTAACCACATAGTCAGATAAATGGAAGCGCAATTAACTAACAGTGGGCTATATGGGGGATGCACTGTGGATCTGGATAACTAGACTGTGGAGATCAAGGGAATTGAGATAACGGGATGTGTGCTGTATCCTTTTCCTTCCTTTTTCTTAATTCTGATGGAAACTGTGTATTGATTTGTTTTTATTTATTTACTTTGCAGCTTCCCCTACCATGTTTGCAAACCAAAAGGTGCAAGTGATGAAACTGACTATGCGCACTGGGGAAAGGGACCTCACCCTAGACCAGGAGGCCCTGATCTTTCAGCTGGCTGTGGGTGGACAGAGCCCTGTGCCAGTTGCAGCAGGGAGCACCACTGACTTCTGTGGGGCTCTACCTGGACTCAGGGGTCCCCCACGGGGATCTAGCTGCAGTATCTGGCTTTAAGAGGGTGGGAAGAGCCCTCTGGGATAGGCCCCTCTCCGCCGCTGAGCTCCACTGCCATGGCCCCGTGTCCACAAGTAGCTCAGGGCAGGATCAGGCCACAGGTGCCTCTCTCTACCGCTCTGGGTGTGCGGTCCCTTTAAGAAGCGCCCCACGGGATCAGCCGCCCGCAGCGGTGCACGAGGGAGGGGCCGGGCTGCCTTCCCCGCACCTCGAGCCGCGCGAGACGTGCTGAGGGTGGGGGCTGGGCTGGGGCGGGTTCCCCGTTGCCGGGGTGCGCGTGGCGGGCGATGGTTTGATTGCACACGCGCCGTGCTTTGCTTTCTTCTGCTAGGCGCAGCCCCCTGCCCCCCCCCCCCCATCCTCCATGATGGCCGGGCTGCAGCCGCTGCCCTGGGCACTGCGGCTCCTTTCGGCTGTCGCTGCGGGGGTGCTGCTGGCAGGTCCCTCCTCAGCTGCAGCAGGGGATGCCCCGCCTGGCAAAATAGGTAGGCGCTGCTCCTTGTCCCTGGAGAATGGGGGCGAGGCCCTGAGCGCGTGACAACAGACAGATGAATGGGGCGGGAGCCCAGCCACTGATCGGAAGGGGGCAAGGAGCGGCAGGGGCTACGTATCCTCAGATCCAAGGGGTAGGGGGGGCTAAGAGGCATTGGCAATGCTGCGGGCGGGGGGCAGAACCCAGCCCTGGAAGAGCAGCGGATGCTGGGGGCCAGGATTCAGGGGCATCCGCAGGAGCAACAAAGGCAGCTGTGATCAGGGTGGTGAAGCATTGCAGAGCTGGGGACCTTCAGGACTGGCCTGTCGGGGGTGGGGTGGGGTGGAGCCATTGGTGTAGCTTGACGTCTATATGGAGAGGGCAGCTCCAGCCATGTCAATGAGGCCACGTGTGTGTGTGAGAGAGAGAAATTCTGCCCCTGCCCGAGGCTTGCAATTTGGCAGGGAAAGGGTGCACAAGGCTCCCCATACCCCACCCAAACTATGTCCGTGGATGCAGCTGGTCGGGACTGGGCTAGCCCTCCAGCTGTCAGGCGATTGGGACTGATCTGCTGAGTGAGCCCCAGGCAGCGGACCTAGGACATATGCCCACTTGGTGGCACCTGTTCCCCTCCCTCCCCAGGTCAGGGCTGGTTTGGGGCATGTGTCCAGTCAGTTGTTTAGATAGGGAAGGCCCTTGGGCTGCTGCGGATGGCTTGTGCCGATGTCTCTCTGTCGCACTGAGTGTGTCTGGCGATTGGTAACGGCCACCTCTGGCCCTTGCTGTCCCCTCGCGTGGAGTTTTCCCCATCACTCAGGTTCCTCAGCCCTTCCCAGGTCTGGGATCAGTCTGTCTTTGATTCCAGCCTTCTTGCTGGCTTACTAGGAGCTACCTTAGAGTTGCTGCCTGGGGAGTCCAAGCCATTGCTCAAGCCTGTCCCAGGGTCTCGCATTACAGAGGCTGTGCTTCCTTGATCTGGTGCGGTGGGTGGGGACGGCCCACCGCTTTGGGGTCCCCTCTACACGCCGCGTCTCCCTGCGAAAGTAGCCTCCTGCGGATGTGCTGCTCCGGACTCTGTTGTGGCCCATGGTGAAAGCTGCAGGTACGTGTGTCATGTCTAACTGGTCTGTTTCTCTTGCCTCTCCATTGGCAGCCGTGGTGGGCGCCGGGATAGGTGGCTCGGCAGTGGCCTACTTCCTGCAGCAGCACTTTGGGCCACAAGTGCAGCTGGATGTATACGAGAAGGGCAGCGAGGGGGGCCGACTGGCCACCATCATCGTCAACAAGCAGCAATACGAGTGTGGTGGCGCCTCTATCCACTCGCTCAGCCTGCACATGCAGGACTTCGTCAAGCTCCTGGGTGAGTCTGCCACTCCGCTCTGGTGCACACAGGGCGTGGGCGGGAACCCCTCTGTCCTTGCCCCTTCCCTGGAGCTTGGGAAGAGAAGGTTCTCGGTGCTGACCCTGCTCCTCAGGAGAAACCTTCTGTCACGGAGTGCCCGGCGCGATGCTCTGGCAATGCTCCCTATGAAGCCAGATAGGACCCTGGGGCGAAGCTTTCTCTCCGTACACAGCCTGTCTCCAAGGCTAGGAGCTTCACAGGTTACAGCTTCCACCCTCCTGGGTCGGACCTCGGATCATTCACCTTCTGCCCCTCCGTGCGCGTCCCCCTGTGACCCCGCCTAGGAGGAGTCCTGGGGAAGCCTGTGGGTCCTGCATCCCAACTCCAGTCATATGACTCTCAGCCAGCCAGTAAAACAGAGGTTTATTAGATGACAAGTGATCTAAGACAGAGCCTGTAGGTAGAGCGAACGTGACCCCTCCGCTGGGTCCATTTTGCCGGCTAGAGGGCTAGGACAGCTTGCCTGTAGCCCTCTCTGCCTCTTCCTAGCCAGACCCAGACTGAAACTCACTCTCCAGTCCCTCCTCCCCTTTTCCTTTGTCTCTTTCTGGGTCAGCTGACCTCCCTCCAACAGGTTCAGAGGTAGAGAGGTGGGGGAAGGGACAGGGCGTTGGCTGCTTGCTTACACACTCTCTCTGCTCTGCACCAACTACACATCCTTATCCCTCCACACAGACACTCAGGAAATGCATAGGGGAAACTGAGGCACCCCCACACTATCCAGAGGAAACATTAAGAGCATTCCTACTCCGTCACACCTTCTGCTCCAGCCTGCAGCAGTGGGGTGTCTGCAGCATGAATTCCAGAGAGCTAGGTCTCCACCTAGCTTAGGGACCAATCATGAGCGCAGTGAGGATGTGGGGCTCAGCATCCCCAAACCCACTAGGCTGATGTGACATTCCGATGTGATGAGCTGAATCCCCTTCAGAAAGGGCTGGTGTCATCGTCACTCCTGCTCCCTGACTGCTCGACCCAAGGCAGAGTGTAGATAGACCCAGGCGTGAGCTGTGTCCCTCTTTCTGTGCTAGAAGGCCAGGGTGTTGCCAACGCCTGCCCTCTGTGTTTGTTACACTCGAGCCCTGTCGTTCCCTCAGCGTGAGGGATATCACAGGATTGGGATAGCAGAGGGGCATGATGGGGTCCTGTGGGACTTGGGCTTGGAGAAGCAGGGGCTGCGGACAGGATAAAAGAGCATTGCAGTGAACCTGATAGAAGCCAGTCTCTGGGTGCCGCATCAGCAGGAGTAATGTTTGGGGACGGAGGAGCAGGAGTTTCTGTCACTGTGGCTAAGAGACATGATCTGTTTTCTCTTCAGCCAGCCCAAAAGCAGTGTGTGCCCCTAATTCGTGACATCCCTCCAACAGGTCATGTCTGTCCACGGAGCCTGGATCCTAAAAAGGCCCCAGAATTTCACTCTGTGCATGTAATTAGGGTTGGGCCCATCCAGGTTTCCAATTCTCTTAGTTAGGACCTAGGGCTTGGTTTGACTCATGATAGACAAAACCCAGATCCATATTTACATCCTGACACTTCACCCTGTCCCCACCCCACGCACCTGGGCTCGCGAGCACTCGGGCCCATCAGCAGTATTGTGCATACAGCGAAGGCTGTTGTGTGGGGCCCCCATCCATGCTCTGGATGGCTGACTTCAGTGAGGAGGGTGAAATAGGTTCTCTCTCTGTCGCCCTCTGCAGGCCTGAAGCACCGACGCGAGGTGGCAGGGAAGAGCGCCATCTTCAGTGGGGAGCAGTTTGTCCTGGAGGAGACGGACTGGTACCTGCTGAACCTCTTCCGGCTCTGGTGGCACTATGGAATCAGCTTCCTGCGCCTGCAGATGTGGGTGGAGGAGGTGATGGAGAAGTTCATGAGGTATGGGACAACTCGGCAGTATCTGTGCTGAGGGGAGGGGAGGGAGGAGGGGTTGGCCTTCCCTCTCTCGGCCCCAGGCTGGGTGCTATCCCCAATCTCTCAGGGGACCCTGTCACCAGGTGGCCAAACTGAGAGAGGGCACGTTAGACCTCCAGGCTCGGTACAGGGGCCAGGAAGGGGGTGTGTGGTGCTCTTGACTCCCTCCCTGCTCGCCTCCTGCAGGATCTACAAGTACCAGGCACATGGCTATGCCTTCTCCAACCTGGAGGAGCTCCTGCGCGCGCTGGGCGGCGAGACCTTCGTCAACATGACACAGCGCTCTGTGGCCGAGTCCCTGCTGGAGGTGGGTGTCACGCAGCGCTTCATCGACGACGTCATCGCAGCTGTCCTGCGCTCCAGCTACGGCCAGTCGGTGCTCATGCCCGCCTTTGCAGGTGAGACCCGGCTGGCTGTGCCAGTGCCGCCTTCGTGCTCCGCCCTGCGAGTGCTCCAGGAGCCTCCTTGGAGCCAGCAGCTGCTCAGTGGACCCAGGGACGCTCTGGCATTGGGGACACGTGAAGCCAAAGACAAGCATGTATCTCCCCTGGGAGCAGGCATCCTTGGGAAACGCGGCCCTTCTGCAAATGGAGTCTAATCCCCCTTGTTTCTTTTCCCAGGGGCCATGTCGCTGGCGGGGGCTCAGGGCAACACGTGGGCTGTGGAAGGCGGCAACAAGCTGGTGTGTTCAGGTTTGCTGAAGCTAACTAAAGCCAACGTGATCCAGGCCAGGGTGACGGGTGTTTCTCTGAACAGCTCAGGTGAGCCAGCAGGGCCTTCTGGCTCCTACCTCCGCGGTGAGGGAGGGGGTTGACATTGGGGTTTGTATGTCGGTCATGGGCACTGTTAGTTTGTGGGGCAGGATCTGAGTCTGTAGGGCTGGGTGCCTCAGTCGGGTAGGGGTGTCTCCAGGATTAGTGCATTCCCCTCTTGCCACTGGATTGAGGGACAAGAGCAGAGCAATGAGGGAAGGAGAGAGCATAAAATAGCAGATTTGATGGCAGCATGAGGAAGGCTGAGAGGCCTCGGATTCCTTTCTCCTCTGCCTGCCCCAGCCCTCTGCCTTTGCCATTTCCACCTGTTCTGCCCATTTGCTCTTGTTAGGTTTGGGTGAACGCTTTCTCCCTGTGCTGTCATGGAATTGTAAAGCATCCATGTAAGAGTGCTGGGATGGGTCACACTGAGAATGCCACATGCGAGGCAGACTGCAAGAAACAGGCCAGACACTCCCCCAAACTGGTGGTTTATTCTAGGGCTGTCAAGCGATTTAAAAAAATTAATCACGCAATTAAAAAAAAAATTAATTGTGATTAATCACACTGTTAAACAATAATAGAATACCATTTATTTAAGTGTTTTTGGATGTTTTCTACATTTTCAAATATTGATTTCAATTACAACACAGAATACAAAGTGTACAGTGCTCACTTTATTTTTTATTACAAATATTTGCACTGTAAAAATCAAAAGAAATAGTATTCTTGGTGGTAGTATATAGTATATTTCAATTCACCTAATACAAGTACTGTAGTATAATCTCTTTTTATAAGCTGACCGACGCATTTTCATCCTCTGAATCAGATGCCACCAGCAGAAGGTTGATTTTCTTTTTCGGGTTCTCTAGTTTCTGCTTTGGAGTGTTGCTCTTTTAAGACCTGAAAGCATGCTCCACCCTTCACCCCCTCAGATTTTGGAAGGCACTTCAGATTCCTAAACCTTGGGTCGAGTGCTGTATCTATCCTTAGAAATCTCACAATCTTCTTTGCGTTTTGTCAAATCTGCTGACCTCTATCATTAATTTTTTTAATCAGTTTTTTGGTTTTTTTTGAGTTAACCTTGATTAATCAACAGTCCTAGTTTATTCTATAATTAGATTCACCAAGACAGTAACGAGCTTCTGTAGCATCGCACTGGTTAACAGAAGCCAAGCATCGTCCCCCTTAGGCATTGAAGCCCTTGGCTTCCTACCAGACAAGCAAGTCTAATATAGTGAGAGGTTACTGAAAACCCATTTCACCATATGCGAGGTTCTGCCAATCCCAAAGGATCAGACACTTACCCTCAGCTCAAAATAGAAATCAATCTTACCCAAATATCATACTCTCAGTCAATCCTTATTAAACTGACAAAAGATTTATTAAGAGAAGAGTTATTGAAGGGTTAAGGAATTGTGTACATACAAGTGATTTTTAATGTCCTAGATCAGAATCATAACAGTGATGTGTTATCTGCTGGCTTGTAAAAGTCTCTCTGGAATCATCCCCAAAAGGTTAGAATCCAAATGCAGCTTAGATAGTCTTTCTATGCATTTTCTGGGATCTTCCAAATAGTGATTTGAACTATCTAAGTCTCACGGCTTAAATTTTCCCTGTTCAAAGTTCAGCAAACTAGTGATGAAAGGATCAGCCAGAGATTTCTCTTTTAGTTCTCTAGCAAGCCGAGAAACCTCCTCTCAGAAATTCACTGCAGGGCTTTCCTCTGAGGAAGAATAAGCAATGCAGGTATTTTGTGGACCACTGCTTTGAAGTTAATCTTTCCTTTCCTATGCATACACAGGTAATCTAGTTACAGTAGAAGAAAATAGCCGATCATTCATTCTAACAGACAGATAAGCTGAAGACAACATAAGTAATATTATTAGTTCCCTGCAGTGTCTCATTTTGATCTTCAGGTTAACTGAATACGGCCGTGTATATAATATAAGCATGACGACATGAAAGGGAATTACCATCTACAAACTAATTTGGTTAATACTCAGACAAACACATTTACCATCCAACCTTGATTTCTGTTACTACAAATGAATGAGTTGGTGATTGCTGGTCTCTTTGTAATTCACATACAAGTGAACTGTCCTGATACAACGGTAATGCTTCTAGTTCAGTTGCTATGGGTCATACACAGGTGGGATGCTCTGCCGTGTCACGATCGGCCTGGCCTGGCCTGCTCTGACTCCCACATGTTTTTTGGCCCTGCCTCCTACTTCACTGGTGCCCTTTTGGCTCTGGCTGTCTCTTGAACTAGACCAAGCTGGCTATGGGGAGGGAGAGATGTGAAATGGGAGGGTGCAGTGAGGCTAGCGTGTGGATCCAAAGCTCCTGAAAAGGGGCACTGCCTTGTGCCCCTGCTGTGCTGAGATACCGGAGAGCTCTGTGGCAGCCGGAGTTTCTCCAGTCTGTGCTGGGTGGGGGGGGGGGGGGGAGACAATTGCCCCATCCCCATCTGCTGCCATGGCAAAGGGAACATTTATTGATCAGCCACAGTTTGTCTCCTTTGCTCAGTGCCCCTGTGTTGCCTGACTGCTCTGCCAAGTGACTCCCCAGGACTGGAATGGGGATGGGGTGAGGATGTTGCAGTCTAATGGTGAGATAACCGTGGAAGTCGGGGGGGTGGGGGCTGGACTAGATTAGCAGGGAGCTACAGGTCAGCACTGAGGTGCATTGGCAGGGCTGAGGTGGGCTGCAGGTCAGGATGGAGTGAGGGGAGCGTGCCCAATGCTTGGCCTGACAATGGCTTGTGCTCTTGGTGCCCCCACCTTCCTGAACCCAGTGCTGTTGGCAAATGAGGCTCTGGGCCTTGGGCTAATGGTGTTCTGAGTCTCCGTGTCGTCCCTTTGCAGACGGGAAAGCCCTGTACCAGGTGCGCTACGAGGATGACGAAGGCCAAGGCTCGGCCTTTTACGACATGGTGGTCATCGCCACGCCGCTGCATTCCGGCAGGAGCAACATCACCTTTGAGAACGTTGACCCCCCCATCACCGACTTCCCAGGCTCCTTCCATCCCACCGTCTCCTCCGTCGTCCACGGCTACCTCAACTCCTCCTACTTTGGCTTCCCTGACCCCAAGCTCTTCCCTTTCGCTAGCATCCTCACCACTGACTCCCCCGACCTCTTCTTCAACGCCATGGACAACATCTGCCCTGTCAACATCTCCGGCACCTTCCGGCGCAAGCAGCCCCAGGAGGCTGCCATCTGGCGGGTCCTCTCCCAGCAGCCACTGGACAAGCAACAGCTGAAGACCCTCTTCCGCTCCTACTATTCAGTCCAGGTGACGGAATGGCAGGCCTACCCCCACTATGACTCCACCAAGAGCATCCCGCCCATCGTCCTCCATGACAACCTCTTCTACCTCAACGGTGTGGAGTGGGCGGCCAGCTCCATGGAAATGGCTGCCGTGGCAGCCAAGAATGTGGCTCTCCTGGCGTACAACCGGTGGTACCAGGACCTGGAGAAGATTGACCAGAAGGACTTGATGCACAAGGTGAAGGCTGAACTGTGACACCAGGGGGGCTACTGGGGAGCTGGCCAGGAGCCTCTTCATTTCCTAGCCTGCTGAGGGTTTATCGTTGGGGGAGAGACCACTGGATTTCTGGCCGAGAGGAGGGGAGGGTCTGACTAATGAGGTCCTTGTATATTGTTGCCTTCAGTAATGCCGTCCCTGCACCACCCTGTGGAGCTAATGCCAGGTACCTGCTACAGGCACCAGTGCTCAGGGTTCCTCCCCACCCAGGGAGGGTTGAGGAGGGAACCTAAGCTCATTACCAGGGAACTGCCAGCCAGGACCCATTTCAGATCCTAAGTCGGGCTGGGGCTGTGCATCCTTCCAATGACCAGCGCTGAGGGGGGGGGGGGGGGGAAGTGAAAATCCATTCTCTGGTCACGTACCTTCTGGGACTCGAGTGTGGGATCCCATGAGATTTTCACGGGGTAAGAGCTGATATGGGGTCCAAAATACGTGGCCATCAGCCTTGGGCCCTGACCCATATGGGGCCACGGACCATGGGCACAGATCAAAGGGGGATATGAACCTTCTATGACCCACCTGGCAAGACCCCGCTATCCTATAAAGCAGTGCTGAGTCTGGCCCCAGCATTTCCTGTGCAGGACTCCCCCGGCTGGCAGTGCACTCGGACTCCTTGCTCTTGCTGCTGGGGTTGTCCTCCGTCCTTGGCAAGGCCGGCGCTGGATCCAGCGCTCAGGTCTCGGCAGGTATGTGGTTCTCCAGCTGCGACCGTGTCCGTGCTGTGAGTCCGTATGGCTAGCGGGTCCCTCAGCTCCTCACCCAGAGCTGCTCTCTTGCTTTAACCAAGCCCATCAGCTCCCCTCTTAATACAGACAGGGCAGGGACTTGGGGGGACTGCCAGCTCGAGGGGCTGACGCTGCAGCAGTCACAAGGCCCGCTCACCTCCCTCTCTGAACATGCATGACCTCCGAACCCCTTTCCTAGCGCTAACCCTGCCCCCTTTGGACCTTGCTAGCCTCTCTAAGCCCATGCATTGGGGACAGATTGAATGCACACTCAGGAAGTACTGTAGCAGCTGGCTGCCCTCGGCAGGTGCCCTGGGGCAGAGGGATTGATCCTTGGTTTAAGACGGGTTTTCAACCTTCCTTAAATCACGTCCCCTGCATCTTAAAAAAGCCAACAGCATGGAGCGGTTCCCCTTACATTGGACAGTCCCATTTTGTAATCTAGAGGGAACCGGGGCCATTAATACATTGATTCCAATAAAGGGGATTCTACTTGAAATACATCTGTCCTTTGATCCTGCCGTCCAACGGTGCAGAGGCTAGAAAACCTTTTAAAAGCATGTACCTTAATATCTTTCTCTCCTTCCCCCCCCCCCCTCCCGGTGTTCAGGGCAGTATTTCTCAGTTCCAGCACTGAAGACCCCGTATACCCAGTCACAACACGCACTGAAATCTGGCCTGGCTGTCCCTGACCCTGGGCCAGATTTCAACGTGGCGTGACCCCATGAATGAAGGGAAAGGCTGGAAGTGCTGCCTAGAAAGTTCGATGTGAGGTGCCCCCTGCCTGAGTCTCGCTGGTGAGCTGAGTCAAAAGCTCCCCTTGCCAAGAGCCATGTGGCCTCAACCACCAGTCCAAGGTGAGACTGTTCGGCTGGCTGGCTGGATAGGCCTGTGCCTAGAGGGGCTGGGCTGACTCTGGGGGGACAGTGACTGAGGTAGGGGTGGGGTGGTGGCCATCACCCCTTCTGGGGGGGGGGAAATACATTCCTCAGTAGAAACGGAGGAACTGCCTGGCCCAGGGCACCGACCAAGCCTCTCCCCCTCTCTTTGCCTCAGTTTCCCTGTGTGTACAATGGGTACCACAATACCGGCTGTGAGGCTGAGCTGGTCAGTGTGTGAAGGGCCATGGTGCTGCTGAAGGTTAGCCCGGCTCACCCTGCAGACACTGCTGTTTGAGCCCGGTCCAGCCAATGTCCCCTCCCTGAGCAGCTCTGAGGGGATGGTAGCAGGGCCTGGTGCCATTGTTCTGTTGGTGGATACAGCAGAGGGCTGGCAAAGGGGAGACGGGCTCTGATCAGCCAGGGGAGGATGGACTGGCACTCCTACTGTGCGAGGGGCAGTCTGGGTCTAGTGCCCAAAGCCCAGCCAGGAACCAATCCCTGCCCCCATGCTGCCTGGCTCTGAACCTGAACGAAGCTCACCTGAGGTGAGAGCCTAATGCTGTGCCCCCATTCCACCCCCAGCTGTCTTCTCACCTCAGACTGGAGACCTCTCCTGCCCTGCTCCTAGGGGGCTCATATGCTCTATGCAGGGGTAGACGTGGCAGCCTTCTCCAGGGGGAGCTGCCCCTCCCCAAGGGCTGTTTCTATGATGGGCTTCCCCCTTGTTAACACACACGGCCCTTGGAAGGCAGCAGAAGCCCTTGGCAGCCAGCCAGGCTTCCTGCTCCAAGCCGGACCCTGCTATCGGGTGTTACTAGTGGGGCCAGGCCCGGTCCCAGTGGCACTGTGATAAGGCACGTTCCTCACAGCTGGGTGCAGCCCAACAGGGTTGGCGGGTACCAGGGAGCCTGGAATTTCACAGGCAACATCCGCTGCTGGGGGTTTAGGTTCAGCAGACGTGCCCCCTCCCCAGTGATTAGCTGCTGGCAGTGGGCCACAGCAGCCCTGGCTTGTCCTCTCACCAATACCTGACAGGTCAGAGAGTCGTGGGATCGGCTGAGGCAAGTTAGGGTCAGGGCGTAGTGTACTCACCATCAAATACAACCCTCCTGCAGACCTGGGGTGGGTGCAGGACTGGCCACATACTGGATCTCCTGTGCTGGCCCTGCCCCAAGAGGGGGAAATCAGGCCAGGAGCGGCCGCCTCTCCCGGCCTCTTTGCCTGAGGTGGTTCGGGACCCACCCCCCTTCTGGTCATGCTGCCTGGCTGTGGGGAGGGGCTGGACTCGGTGGGACGATTCGCCTGAAGTGCGCAGATGCGAGCCCAGAACTGAGTGGCTGCTGAGCTGGGGAGCGGGTGACAGGCGGCAGCCAATGGGGCTGAAGCGCCATTTTGAGGGGAATGGGAGCGGCAGTTGCCATTTGCAGCTCTCAAGCCTTGCAAAAGTGGAGCCCTGGATTGCAGCCGCCTCCATTTCCCCCTGTCCCCTCTCCGCCATTATTCTGCGTGAGGAGCTAATTCGGGGCGAGGGGGTTGCAGAATGGCTTCCCTTGCAGGGCCCCGCTGCAGAGCTGGCATGGCACACGGGGGCACCCCAGGGCCTGCGGCGGTTGCTCCTGCTGGAGGCCAGATAGGGATATGTGGGTGCAAAGGGGCAAACCATCTCTAGTGTAAGCAGCTGCCTCCTTGCTTCAGATCCCCCAGCACCCCACACAGTGCTTGGGCCTTGAACACCTCTCCTTGCTGGAGAGGGTTGGTGGGCACTGGCTGGGGCCCTTGCGAAATGGATCCGGCAAGAGGAGGAGGCTGGTTAGACGGGAGCTGGTGTCCAGACACACGCAGAAGCCGGGGGGTTGGTGCTGCCAGCATGGAGTGAGGGTGAGAGGTCCCTCTTGTCCTCAGAAGATGCAGGTGCAGCCCACGGCAATGGTCTCCATGACCATCTTGTACTCCTTGTGGCACCTCTTCTTCTTCCTGCGGGGCTTGGCTCCCGAGCCCTCAGGGGGGTGGCACAGGAGCCGGCGGACGGGCAGCTTGCTGTAGATGGGGATGCTGACAATGGTGCGGTCCTCCTGCATGGTGAAGGGGTTGATGCAGCCGGCGCAGAGGCACCGCGCCTCTGGGATGTCTGCCGGGATCCGCGTTGCATCGTGGTTTATACTGGAGAAGAGGGAGAGTGTGAGGCTGACAGAGCCTGCGGGGGAAAGCGGGGACGCAGGCAGGAGTGCAGGCCCCTTGCACACGGGGGCGCCTTGGACGGGTGTGTGTTTGTGAGGGGGCAGCGCCTGCCCGCAGGGAAAGGGGGAATACGTGCCCCCCTAGTGCACACGGAGAAATGAGCCTGCACCAGGCTCTGCTCGTGCATGCGGGAATGCCCAGTCATGGATTAATGGGCACCCATGTTGCAATGCCCACACATGGGGGAATGGGTTCGTATAGGGCAATGGGCACAAGTATGCTCAGGGGTGCAGATCATTCACCCAGTGCAATCACTGCCCAATGGAACAACACCCAAGGGGTTCCCCACTTGGTTAATGCCCATTAGGGCTCACAGGTGAGTGTCTAAGTGGAGTTCCCTACCCTGCCCTGTTCCTTTGTGGTGCTGGTAAGACCCCTGCCCAGGGAGTGACAGCCCCCAGGGGTGTTTGCCCCCCAGCCTCACCTGTAGGCCCACGGAGACAGACTCCTCTTATTGGACCTCCAGAGTCTGAGGTTGACCTGGCACGTGCTGTCCGCTGGCTCTGAGCTGTTCCACAGCTGCCTCACCATCTCCTGGATGCTCTGTTCATAATCCTCCAGCAGGGTGTAGGGACTGGCGGCCATTGAGGTCATGGTGTTCCCCTTCAGTATCGGGTCGGGGCCAGGTGTCTGGGTCTCCGGCAGCAGGGCCTCGGCCCTGGCCGGTCCTTTCCTCTTTCCTTTCACTCCCTTGCTGTGGTGCTTGGAGTTGGTGGCAGCAGCCCACGCGAAGGAGACCCACAGAGCGCAGAGGAGAAGCTGAGAAGGAAGCCAGGACAGGGCGTGAGTCTCCAGGCACTGGCCAGCACTGGGAATACTTCTGCCCAGGCCATGCTGGGCCGGGGCGGTTATGTTCAAAGGGAACAATGGTCTATTGTAGCAATCGCCAGCACTACCAAGGCTGGAACATCCCAGAGGGGCATCAGTGCAGGGAGGCCGTAGGGGGTCTAGTGGTAAAGGCAGGCGAGGGCAGCAGGACTCCTGTGTTCCAGTCCGGAGCGCCCGTGCTATGGCCTTGTTGGGTGACCCTGGGTGAGACCTCAACCACTCTGAGCTTCAGTAAAGCGGAGCAAGTGAGACAAGTTCTCCTTTGTAACAGGCTCGCAGGCGGGGATTCCAGCAACGATCGTGTCTGGGGGGAGATTGCCCTGTGAAATCTAAGCTGGAGGTGGTGTTTCCTGTAGGCACATCCCGTAAGGTGGCAGCCTCAGGTGCCCACGAGGCTGGCTGGGCACATGGGGTGGCTGCCTGGCTCAGCCTTGCTCCTAAGTACCAGCAGCTGGCAGCGTTTCCAGCTTGCTGGGGGGGAGAGTGGTGGCAGTTCCGAAGCTAGGCTGGCTGAATAGCTGCTTGTTGCAAGGGCCCTGAGTGTTGAAATGACGGAGGGGGGAGGCCGTCTGCAGGAAGTCAGGAGCTGGCCAGGTGGGGGGAGGGGGCTAGCCCCCATGTTGGGTTGGTTATTAATGGGATAGAAAGGGGTTCTCTCTGTTTGTCCCCTAAGCCCAATGCAAACAGAGCTTTGCTCTGTTTATTTCCTTAACCACTGTTTGTAGGGCTGGCATGGCAGAAACCTGGAGGATGAAATGATTATAGAACAACAGTGGCCAGTCTAGCATCGCTGGTGAAATGCAGAAGGGCAACCCACCATGGAAAGTCAGTGCTGAATGCAGGGATGTGTGGTGCACATCTGCAATTCCCACCTCGATGGCCTCTCTCAGGGGCGCTTCTTGCCATGAAAAGTGGGGAGGGGGATTCTGGGTGTTGTATCTGCAGGTGGGCAGGGCTACAGCAGAAAATTCGATCAACGCAGCTAGATGACTCAAGGGTGTGAAGGATCCAACCCCGGAGCCAGGTAAACCAACATAAATCCCGGTGTAGCCAGTGCTAAATGGGGGGATGAGTCTTCTGTCGACCTAGCTACCCCTGGCGGGGGAGGTGGATTTGCTGCCATGCAGGGAGAACCCCTCCCATTGCTGCAGTACCCGTCTACACTGAAGCACTAGGCCGCTGCAGTGTTCTTTGGGGAGACTTAGCCTGGGATACTCTGACCCTCTGGAGCCTCTAGTGCAAACGCTGATAGGGACAGCGCCCTCACCCCTAGGGGAGGCCGACTGAACCCTCATCTCCCGGAGGTAAAGTGAGCTGTGTCTTCCTGTGTCTTCACGGCTAGTCCCAGCCCCTGTCTGTTGTGTACGGGTGTTATAGCTACTACGCTAGGAGAAGGTATTTCCATTCCCCCACCTGGACTAAAAGGCTCTTCCCCTCCCCAGCTTACTGCTGCACTTTCTTTTGTGGACTATTTGTCTGTCCCCCACCCCAGAGGTGGCTGCATTGCTGTAGGGAGCCTGCGTGTGAGTAGGGCTTGCAGACCATTTGGGCTGAAAGGTGCCTTAGAGCAGAAATCCTGAATAATGTAATCATTAGCCAAACCCTCCTGGATTTCCTCCCCCCCCCGTGACCCCTTGTGTCTCGGACTCCCCAGCACTCCAGTCCTTGGTTATTCCCTGTAGTGGCAGGGGGTTGCCAGGGTACCGGAGCCCCCGGGGACTGGGCTATTGAGGTACCTGCCCTGTACCCTGTAAAGATTCCATTCTCCTGAGTCCCGGCATAGTCCATGACCTGAGCTGCCTCTTCTCTGCCCTTTGGCCATTCACCTCGGCTCCTTCCCTTCCTGTCTCCGGCCCAGTCACAGTGCAGGGCTCTCTGGCAATCTCTCTCACACTTCTCCCCTCAGGAGTTTGCTCCAGCCTTAAAGGGCAGGGCGAGCTTCCCAGCAGCAAACAAAGCCACTGTTTCCCCAATTGCAACTGGATACAGGAGTCTTCTTCACTCCCTGCCCTAAACTCATGGGCTGTGACACTGTGCCCAAATAAACAGCTGCCATGCCCCGCCCCAGAGGTGGCTGCATTTCATTGCTGGGTGCCATGATTCCTACATGCGTGTTCGCTTGCAGAGTGCTGGAGATCCTTGGGGCTGAAAGGAGCTCTCTAAATGCAAGTCCTTTTCCAGGCAGGAGTTCTCGCGCTGGCCCCTTTGCACTGGAATCTCTGCAGCCCACAGGCTCTGTGGCTGTTTTGTCCCAACTATGCCCGGCCTGGGGAGCAATAACTCATCCAGGCAGAGCGCCTGTTTCCAAAGCAAACAAACCCAACCAGCCCTTCGGAAACAGTGTAAGTAAAAAGCACCGAGTGGAGTGAAAGCAGCCCCGGCACCTACCAGGGATGGAGCCCAGTCCATGGCAGAGGGCGGCTCAGAGACTCCTCACCGCCGCGTGACGGGAACAGAATGAGCCCGGCGATTTAAAGAGGAAAGCACCAGTCCCTAATCTCGGCCGTGCCGGGGGGTGGGTCTGGCAGCACAATGAGCTTCCCCCAGGTGCCAGCCTTGGTGTTGACAGAAGGGACAATGGCTGGTGTTGGCTGGTGCTGTGGGTGGAACGTGGGCTTCCCATGGCCCATGTGCACCTTCCTGACAGCGTGAGCTCCCCGGCTGTGTTTGCTTAAATACCTGCAGCCCCAGCACCGGGGCAGGCTGATGGCAAACTCCCCGGGAGCAGTGTGGACAGGGTGGATCGTGCCATGCAGACAGGCTGTGGTGTGCTTTAGGCAGGCTGGGTGGGGCAGTGGCAGGAACACAGGGCTGGGAGCAGGTGCCCTGAGTTCTAGTCCGGGCTCTGGAAACCGTGGGCATGGGCCTTCCTGTGAATCCATGGCTCTTCCATGGCTCCTCTCTAGGCCGAGGGTTTGGACTCAGCTGATGAGTAGCCAGTGGAAGGTCTCACCTGGAAGCTGTTCGGTGGCCTGTGAGAGATACTGGGGGGGGCTTACAGCTCAGTCCCTGGTGCATGGGAAGCTGTGCTGCTAATGGCACCGTATATACCCTAAAGGGACAGGCCTGGAGAGATGGCTCCTGGCAGGACTCGGGAGCGTGGCTGGCCAGCTGCTTTCCTCTGATGAGCCGAGGTCCCAGAGCAGCCTCAGTTCTTGCCTACAGGTACGGTGCCCCCGGGGCTGACTGATGAGCGGTGCAGAGATCAGTTGAGGAAGAGAAGTGGCGAGGTGGCGTTATCGTTCGTTTCCACCAGCGGCTTCTCTGAAACCCTCCCCCCCCTCCCCCCAGGACTTTGCGGACAATGGAGTGGATCCGCCCGAGGAAATGCAGGTGTTTTTGTAGGGCACAGCAGAAGTCTGCCTGCGCACCGGGCAGAGGGGCTGGGCTGGCTTTGGAGCTGGCAGTAAGCAGTACCCACTCTGGGCCATCCTGCCTGTGGGCCTGCAGCACAAAACACACACTCCTGGTGCCTAAGGGCTGGAGCTCTCCAAAGTTGTGGCAGTCTGTTTGCACAAGGCAGAAGTGGGGTGTCTGGGGGCCTCACATCAGAGTAAGGACAGCTGCCCTGTATCTTACTTGGGGAGTTGAACACTTCCCGGGCTGGATAATGATAGATAAATATCTAATGCTAACTGGAGGGAGAGGGAGCACCCCCTTGGCTGCGTGACTCGGTGAGAAGTCTTCCCAGCCCTTTTCAGGAGGAACTGGCTTGGTGGGTTGTGTGTTCATGACAATTGTATCAGTCTGTACGCTGTGCTCTGTTGTGCAGTGCGTCGGGGCCAGGAGTCGCTTCCACCACAGCTCCGGCCAGGCCAGGGATTAGAGCCTGACTCTGTACCCTAGGCTGGGGCGGGGCAGGCCAGGCTCTCTTTCCCTCAAGCCTGGGCTCTGGTTTCCAGCCGCGCTACCGCTGTGTGCAGTTGTCATGTCTGGGTTTTGCCACAAGATGGTGTTGTCCTAAAGCCAAATGGTTTGACCCCCACTGGCGATCATCCCTCAGACTAGTGTGGATGCTGGAGAGCAGAGGTGAGCTGCTTCTCTGTCCCTTGGGGATACCCTCCTCCCATCTTCCCTTCTCACCCACACCCCTGAAGGGAGGAAAGAGCAGATGTGCCTCAAGCTCCCTTCCCCGCCAGCACTTTCCCTTTTCCAAGTGGGCCTGGACAGAACGGGGGCCCCCGTCACTTTGCTGCAGACCCCATCCACTTGGAACCTTGTAGCAACTGCAGGGCTGGACCCCAGAGAGCCTGATCCCAAAACCCAGGCTGCCGCCTGTGGGCTACAAGGCAACTCTCCCAGCATGGCCAGACCCAAGCGTTCAAGGAGTCAGGAGATTTGATCAAAGCACCATATTGTTCTTTTTCTTTGCCTTCCCGTTCCTGCGCTGCACTCAGGTCACACGTTCAAGCTTTTGTCTGTACCCATGAGGGCAAGAGCCAGCCAGGGCACTGCTGCGTAGTCCTCTCTTTTTGCAAGGCACACAAGAGCAGAGGGGACTGTTACTACAGAGCTGGTCCCATATCAAAGGCCCCCAAACACCAGAGACCGAGCTCAAAGCAGAGCCAGATGTTGTAGGGGGCCTTGCTGCCTCTGATGGGCTAAGCCAGGGGTCTGAACCCAAACACCCCTCAAGTGGGAGTGCCGCAAAATCTGGGGCTCTAGCCCAAAGGCTGTTCCTGGTCACCAGCTGGTGACATGTCACTGTCCAGGTGTTAGCACTAGGTATCTACTAATAGGGGATGCTGCAGGAAGGTCACCGAGGAAACGGTCCCCAGGGCTACAGCACCCCAACGGATATGGCTCCAAGTGCATCTTGTCTCTAACACCCTGATGCTTGTGGGCTGCATCAAAGGACCCCAGACCTCCTGCCATCATCCCTGTCCCAGCCTGCTCAAGGAGGAGGTATTTGAATGGGCCCCACCAGGGTCCAGGAGGGACCCACCGCTGGCACCTTGGGATCACATTGGGGTACAGGATTTATGCCCCATGGCATATTCCTACAGCAGCCCCAGAGCCTGCAGCCACTCTGCCGTCATCTGCGCCTTGGGAATACTTGGGATGCTTTTGCAGCGGCAGCGGTCTGGATTGTATCAACACTTGGAAATGCTGTTTACACATGAGAGAGGCTCAGAGGCATCTGTGCTGGGAGCCAATTACCCGGTTTTGATCTTTTTTGGTGAAAAGGAAATGAGGGCTTTTCAGACATGGCCAAATTTGATAAGCTGGGCTGGTGGTTTCTCCCCCTCTCCTTAAAGAAGAAGAGGGGCCATTTCTCCTGGTTGAGGCCAAAGCCCAGCTCCGCGGCAGGCACAGGCCGGGGGGACTGCCCTCCAGCTGCGGCTTCGTCTTTGACCCTGCTGGGCTGGGCTGGCTGCTGCTCTCTGCACCGGAGCGAGCGAGAGCAGCAGGGTAGAGGAAGGGGCCAAGTGCAGGCCTGCGGTCAGCAGGTGAAACTCAGGTGGAGTCATCGCTGCTTAGGCCAGGACCAAATTTGGCCCAGCGCCTGCAGGGGAAAGTGGTGGAACCCCCAGGTGATGTTCAAAACTGGAGGGGACCAGGCCTGGGTGGGGGTGCAGCAGAGCTGGATGGACTCACAGGGCTGCTCCACCACTGAGTTCTAGGAGGGACCCCGCTTCTGTCACCCAGCGCCCCTGCCCCACAGCCCTACGACCACAGCAAAGGGGCCAGGAGCATTCAGCTTTGCAAAGCTCTGCTCAGCCCTGCCAGGGCCTGTTGTCCACTCAGCGTTCTGGAGGTGCCACCAGACTCCTGGCAGTTGCTCCGCTAGGCCACGCTTAGCCGCCCTTGTCCTGCCGCACGCTCCATCGCTCCCAGTTGTGCTAGGAACTGCCAGACTGGATCAGGCCTGAGGTCCATCTAGCCCAGTAGCCTGTCTCCAAGAGTAGCCTGCACCAGCTGCTTCAGAGAAGCAAACCTAGAGAGAGCAGCTATGGGGTAACATGGCCCCCTGGAAAGTGTCTTTCTACCCAAGAGCTAGAGATCAGTGTGGACCCTGAAGCTGGGGAGTAGGATCCCAGCCAAAGCTCTTGTTTGTTTACATAACATTGCCCCCATCATCACCCACTACTGTGGTTTCCTAGTTTCCATCCATTCCTATTGATTTTCCATGTGCCCTCCCCAGCCTGTGGAAAAGCGGTTGCAGCCTTTGAGGTCCCCAGGGAAATCTGATAAAGTGGGGGTCCCCAGGGAAATCAGCTAAAATGACCCCTCTGAAAACAAAGAACCAACTTCAAGAATTTTAATGAAGAGAAGAGGTGAAGAGAGCAAGTCAAGTGTGCGTTACCCATCCTGTAACCCAATTTGCATATTGCCGGTGCTATTTGTTGCTTAATGTAGTGACAGTTCAGGGTGAGAGCCTCATCTGGGTTCTTGTTTGGGTTTGTTTCAGGTCTGTGATTAACAAACTAACAACTTCACACACACATTGTGCTTTTTCTCCTGAAAGGTCTCAAAGCACTTCACAAATGGTGTCTACAGGAATTACTCACCCCCACTATAAATGCAGCCATCCCTAGAGTAGGATGTAGCAGCCATTTTCCATCTGTAATGGCCATTGTGAGGTGGGGAAGTGAGGAATAACTTGAAACTGCAGGTGAGAATTTTTGGGAGATTGATTGCTTCTCGGTCTTTTGGCGAAGATCAAGAATAGTAGCTGGCTTTTGCCTAGGGCACTAGAGTTTCCACTCCAGCTCTTACACAAAACACCATGGCCTTTTCCCTTCCTTACCCCTTGCATAGCTAGTGAGCTCTGAGGATGGCCTAGCCTGAGAGGATATGTGACAATGGAAAGGTAAAAGTCACCATCCCTCAAGGCTAGGGAGGGGTCCAAATCAGGCCCCCTGGTCTGGACATCCCTCTGGGGACATGCAGATCCAAATCGCCTCTCAGGCCTATCCCCTGTGCTGGGCCCGGCCTCCTCTGCTCAGCCTCACAGGCTAGCAGAAGCCTTGACCCTGCTAGGAAAGGGAAACTCAGCCTCTGATGACTCCACCAACAGTGGGTGTCATGGTGGCTTTGGCCTTTGGGTAGTCTCTGTTCTAGCTTGGGGGGGAGGGCGGTCACCCAAAGGAGAACGTGCTGGCAGCCCTGCAGACCAGAGGTACCTTTATGGGGCTTTAGCCAGTGCAGTGGGGGTGAAGGAGTGGAGCCATGGCCAACCCAGGAGGAGGCAGATGGTGTTGGTAAGACTGGCCATGGCCCACCTGGCAGCAGGATGATTAGTATTGGTGAGGAAGCCCCCGATTTTCAGAACTGCGTGGGCAAAAATACTTGGGTGTAATTTGCATGTACAGCGTGTCTGCAGTACACATGCACCAACTGAGATTCACCGGCAGTTAACGCAGCTCTGCATGCAGAGACCATAGTTACACGTGCCGTTCTAAGACTCCGCCATTAAATCTCAGTGGACGGGAGTAGGAAGCATAAGTGCTGGACCTAGGGGTGCAACTGCACTCCCTGGCTTGAAGTGGTTTACGTCATGTATGGGGTTTATAGTTTGGTTCAATGACTCTCAGACCCCCCCCCTCCCCCCATACAAATTGTTCCAGATCCCCTGGTAGGAAGGGGACCATTGTGATGACTGATGGGGAAGGACCTGGCCAGGGTCTTTCTGAGAAAAGCATGTGAGCTGTAGGTGTGAAGTCTCAGGAGAACTAGAATTCAGAGGGCAGCTGGACATAGATTGTGTGGAGAGACTTGTGGGGTGGTCATTTGGAAGGGGGCGTGGGAGAGAGAGGATCTGAACGGGCCATTCATGCCAAAGGAGCCCAATGTGCTATGCACCCAGTGCACAGAAACACATGTGGTGTCCCTAGCCTCTGTTTGCCAGCAGCTGGGAATGGGCGACAGGGGATGGGTCACTTGATGATTACCTCTTCTGTGCACTCCCTCTGGGGCACCTGGCACTGGGCCCTGTCAGAAGACAGGATACTGGGCTAGATTGACCTTTGGTCCAAGTATGGCCGCTCTTATGTTCTTACTCATTCTTGGGGCTGAGGGGATCAGCCAGGGCACCAGCGTTAGCCAGGTAATCAGGCGCACCCTCCCTGCCCACCCTTGGGAGACGTGTGCTGGGATTCTTTGTGCCCACAGCAAGGAGACAGAACGTTGTGTTTTTTGAGACCCTCCAACAGTAAACTGCAGCTGTCTCCTCTGTTTTGGCAAACTGATGGGTCACTCAGTCCCCTCTGGTCATTGCAGGTTAAAGGACTAAGCTGGGGGACGGAGCAAACCTCCCAGTGCACAAGAAGAGAAACGGGAGAGGGCTAACGGCCAAGGTGCCTAGCCCTGTTCTCACCCAGACCAGTTTAAGCCAAGGGGCTGCATGGCGGGAGCTGAGCGGCCCCTGCATCTGCTCCATGAATAACATTTTCCATCCGTCAGACCCACCTATGTTTCATCGAACGGCAGCATCCACCGGCGCGAATCCCGCTCCATGAAAGGAGCAGCCGGCTGGGTGGGGAGGAGGAAGACCTGGGGCATTGCAGAGACTTTTCAGCTGGCCCAGTCGTTGCCTGACCCTCCTCCCCCAGCAGTAGGTACTAGCTGGCCTAGCCCGCGTAGCCTTGGGGCTCTTTGCTCAAGTCCATATTTGCACAAACTGCTGCTTGATGTGCGAGCACTCGCGAGAAGCCCCGGCCAAAAGAGCTTATTTTAAACTTGTTGGACAAGAACATTGTTTGGTGGGAATGAAACTCCCTGTTCTCAAAAAAGGGAAAAAGGCAAAGCGCTTAATTCTGTCGAGTCCTCGAGTTACATAAACACAGAGACATGTCCCGTCTGGAGCAGGAGCCAGGAATTCGTTACTGGCACTTGGTCGAGGTCAGTGCCTGCTCTGTGCCCTCCCCATGGCATTAGTCAGTGCAGTGGGGTAGGGGTTCAAGTCCCGTTGCCTACAGCTGCATTCCCCAGTGGTTCCCATCCACAACAGGGAGGCTTTTCCCATGCGATCTCCATTGAATTTTAGTATCATTTTATCTTTGGCCTTAATGTTGTTGCTGTTTAGTTAATGCACGAACTTTGAGTAGCAGAGCTTTAAACATACTGGAGTCACTGAGCGTGTGATGCCTTTTTAAGGAGATAGCATGGCCTAGCAACTAGTGCAGGGGGCGTAGGCGCCAGGACTCCTGGGTTCCAGTTCTGGCAGTGCCACTAACTTGCTGTATGATCTTGGTCTAATTACTAAACCTCCCTGTGGTCTAATTTGCATCTGCGCAAGTGGGATGTTACTGCTTCTGCCTCGCTGGAATTTTGGCTTATTTCACAGGCGAGATGTGAGGTTTGACCTCATGCTTATGAAAGTTTGTAAATTGCCTTGAGATCCTTGGACAAAAGACACTAGATAACAGCCAAGTGGCGAGCCATCCTACGGGGTGAGTGGAAAAGCCCCATCTCCGTTCTGCTTCAGGCTTCCTCCACCCCGCTCCGAGCTCAGCCCCAACAAGACCCATTCCCGCGCACGCCCGGCAACGCACTCACACAGGCCCAGGGGAGGAGGCTCTCAGACCCCAAGGAAGAAAAACGATCTCCGTTGTCAATAAACAGCATGTCAGCAGAGCGGGGCCAATGGCGCCAGGGCTTCCAGCACATCCTGCCGCCGCTGCTCCAGCGCATTTATCACCAGAGCAGAGTTTACAGCATGTCGCCCGTTACGAGTTCCAGATGCGCAGGTTTCCCACTGCACTTGCTTTGTTCTGCCTCTTCGTTTCCTGCGCTTGGTGTGTTTTGATACCGAGCACCTGGTGGAAAAAAACCTGCTTGGACTCCGGTTCCTAGATCACTCTGGCTGCTTCCTTCCTCCTTCCCACAGCCCTCTTCCTTCTCCCCCCCTCCCAGGCTGTGAGCGGCTGCCAAAGAAAGGCTGTTCACCTGGGGCCAGGATCATGGGTTTCATACCCTTCCCGTTGCTAAGGTTGGGTGCCTGCAATTGGGACGACTCACAGGTACCCGGGCATCATCAGACTGATTCACCCACGGGTGGGCCTTACTGGCCCAAGACCAGCCTGTCGTTCATGTGGCTAGGGGCAAGGCCTGGAGAGCTCATTGGAAGGACAGTCCTAGAGGAAGCCCTCAAGCTCAAAGCCAACGTGGAGGTGGCTATAGAAGAGAAGCCTAGCTCCCAAGCCCCACGGGCCATGTCTACATTGCAGCTTGGAGCAAATGTCCAAGCCCACGTAGACTGACTTGCACTAGCAGGGTTTGTGCATAGCAGTGTGGACGTGACTGAGGCTCCAACTAGCCGCTCGACCTGGAACCCAGGGATCGGGGGAGGGGGGTCTGAGTTTAGGGGGCAAGCTCAAACCCCCATCACTGCACCGAAGTCTGCACGGCTCTTTTTGACACAGTAACTGGAGTCTCACTGGTGCAAGTCTGTCTTCCCAGGCTGGGCGGCTCGCCCCAGCTGCAGTGTAGATAGACTCACAGAGAGGGGAATCTGGGCAGGGATTGCTGCTGCTGCTCAGGGCCTGGACCTACAAGAGCTTCCCAGGAGGGGGCCATGACAGCCGGATGTCCGCTAAGAGGAGGAGGAAGAAAGGGCCCGAGGAAATGACCCCTGAACCCAGCACAGACAGATGATCGGCCCAGAGAGAGAGGGCCCTGACCAGAGCCCATCTGAGAACCAGCGTCCCCACGGGAGACATGGTCAGGGCAAGTGATTCTGGGTGTTTTAAGGGTGGCAGACCTTCCAGGTCAGGCTGTTTGCCCAGGGAGCACGAATTGAGGAGGGATCCAAAGAGACTATCCAAGCTCTGGGGCCATCGGCGCATTTCCCCTGAGAAAGCTCCAGCCCCTTCCCGAAGGCCAGGCCTAGGGGAACCGCCCCCCTCCCCCCCCATCTGAAGTGCCTGGGGTTTCTCTTAGACCCCCTTGAATCGGCTTCACCTAGGCAGCTTGGGGCTTTGCGCTCCGATTCCCTGCCGCGCTCTCTCTGGATGGGGGCAGGGAGGGCTACGGGCCTTTCCACCTCTTGTCCCTGTTTCCTTTCAAAGCCCAAGTTTGAGGTCCCAGGAGTAACAGGCTACAGGATTCCCAGCAATAAGCAGCTGCAGCTGTGGAAATGCAGGAGGGCAGCAGGGCCCCGAGTGCTCGGCCTTGCTTTTAATCTTCCCGAGAGACCCACGCAGAGGCCCCCGCTACACTGCCGCTGGAGCCACGTCCGGCCTAGGGCGGGCTGGGCTGAACAAGGTAAACGCAGTCCAGGCCGCGCAGCCACTTTCCCTTTACAGAAGTGTCCAAAGACGGGGGAAGGAGGCAAAGCGCCTGTCTGTTCTTGGGAAAGAAAGTGAGTCGGGCCAGGCTAATGGCACACACATATGTGTGTCTGTAGCAGCACCCACCCACCCACCCACCCACGTGTGTCTGTAGCAGCTATGTGCACACAAGTGTGTCCGGAGCAGTCATGCACACACACACACATGTTTGGAGCAGCCATGCACACACGCCTGCCTGTAGCCGCCCCCCCCCCCCACGTGTCTGTAGTAGCTGCACACACACACACACACGGATGTCCATAGCAGCCATGCATGCACACCCATGTCCGGAGCAGCCATGTGCATGCACACACACACACACACACACACGTGTGTCCGGACCAGCTGCAGCCAGACACACACACACACACACATGCATGTCCATAGCAGCCACCCACACACATGTCCTGTCTGGAAATGCACAGCAGCTCAGTTTTATTATGCTCTGCAGTCTTTGATGTCTCTGGCCAACATGTGCACATCAAAGCTCCCCATCCAGAGATCACCAGACGAGATGTACCTGCTGATAACGTGTCTCTGGCGCTCCAGGAGAGGCACAGCCTGGGCAGCAGGGGGGGCAAGTGCGTCCCCCACCCCCACGATAGAAAGACTGTGGAGGAGCGTGCACTTCAGGTTCCAGGGCTCATTTGATATCACGGGTCTTTGCTGAGATTGCCAAATGGAGGCCAGTGAGCACCAGCTCGACAGAGTTATTGGCTGTTGGCACCTGTCATCGAGGCAGGAGTGAGACCCTGCCCCTCCCCCCCAGCTCATTACATGGTGGCCACAAACTGCTACCAAGTGGCAATGACTCTTGGTCACTAGCACCCGTGGCCCTTCTCCACTTCCCTCTGCCTTGCTGCACCCACAACTGGCTGCTGCTCCAGCTCCATCCCCCGACAGACAGGAACAGGGTGGGCAGATCCTTCCTTCCACCCCCGTCTCACTACAGCCCCCTTCTGTTGTGCTCCCTTCTAGGCCCGGCGGCTGCCCGTGTCTCCACCACCAGCGCTGCCCGTGCAGCCAGCCAGGATGCCATTCTAAATTAAGACTCTGAACCATTCCCTAATTGGGCCTGTGTCTGCCTAGAGGAATGGAGCAGCGCCCTGAACAACGCCAGCCAGGGCTCCAGCTGCCGGAGGCTTTTATGGGCCGCAGACATCCTAACATTTACTTCTGAGCCAGTACCTGGCTCTCACTTCAAACCATTAAGTGGGCCCGTGGGGGATTTCAGCTGGATTGTTAAACTCTTCCTTAAGCCTTCTGCCAAACAAATCATACAACCCCTTGGCAAGCCCCTCGCGGCTAATGGCCCTGAGTTAATCTGTGCCCGACCACGTCAAATCATTAGAAGACACTGCTTCGCAGCTGCCCTCTTAGCCCATGCCTGGGCCGGTTTTGATCATTCCTGGTCTGCCGGGGCCCACGAGCCACTTCAAAACGCAGCCATTTGAATGGGCTCAGGTTGATTTTGTGCTGGGGATATTTCCCCCTCACTCCCCTCCAGCCACAGCACGTTCTCTCCTGACTGCCAGTCATGGCCTGAGAGTCCCATATGTGTTCACTGACACGCTGCCATATCGGCACCTGCTGCCAGCTGATCCATACAGCCTGATCTCCCGCTTGGCGGAGACCGGGCCGGAAGGAGCTGGCGCCTCTTCCAGGCCATCAGTTCCTTCAGAGTTGATGATAAAAGGCGTCATTTTTAAGGGTTTTGGGGGGTTCTTGCTGGGATTTTTGCTTGCGGGCAGAAGCTGTCACGGAGCGCCCGGGCAATGGTCTGGAACCGCTCCCTAGGAAGCCAGACCGGACTCCGGGTGAAGGGCCCCTTCTCCGTACACAGCCTGTTTCCCAGGCCAGGAGCTTCAGGGGTCCCCACTTCCACCTTCCTGGGTCTGACCTCGGAGCATTCAGCACCGTCTGCCCCTCCGTGTGCTTCCCCCAGCAAGCCCGCCTGGGCGGGGTCCTGGGGGAGCCCATGGGTTCTGCACCCCAAATCCACAGTCAAACGTGACTCTCAGCCAGCCAGCAGAATAGACGGTTTATTTGAGATGTCAGGAACACCATCCAACTCACAGCTTCTCAGTCCAAACAGGGTCCATCCAGTTAGGCCTTTCTGGGGTGTGCCAGGAGGTGAGACCCAGATTCTGGGCTCCTGCTTCTCCCCCAGGTTTATTCGATGACTTTCATCTGGTCCAACACAGACCATGCAGCGAAAGAGCGTGAGCCCTCCGCTGGATCCATCTTGGGCCAGAGAGCCAGATGGCTTCTCTCCCTCTTCCCAGCTCGACCCAGACCCAGACTGACTAAACCCCCTCTAGCCACTTCCTGCTCCTTTGTCTCTTTCCCGGGCTTCACTTCAACAGGTTCAGCTGACCTCCCTCCCCCACCTGGGGTCAGGTTACAGCTTCCAGGGATGCACAGAGGGGAGGGCGTTGCCTCCTTGCTTCCAGCGTTAGCCCCTATCCCTTCACATAGACACTTAAGAAATGCATAGGGGAAACTGAGGCACACACACACAGTACTCCCACTTCGTCACAGAAGCCCAAGTCAGTCATTTCCCAGGGCAGAAAAGACCAAAGGCTGCAGCTCTGAGATTGCCCATTTGAGGGGTGTGGGCGGGTAAGCAGGCCCCTGCTCCCGAGTGTTTACAACTCCCTTTGGGGGCTGGTTGTCCCCCTTGTAGAGCTGTGTGTGAGGCTCACCTACTCAAGCAGCCGGGCAGTACTTTCCCATGCAGCAGGGTGAGGGCTGATGGCCTCAGAGGCAGGGTGAGGGCTGATGGCCTAAGGGCTTGGTAATAGCATAAGGAAACTGTCACAACTAGAGTCACTGGTTCAAAACCGGGTCAAATGGCGATGTCTCTGCGGAAAGAGGTGGGGGGGCTCAGGCCAATTCCTAGTGGAGAGGGCATGAGGAAAACCACTGCCACAGTTAGCAGCTTTGGTGTCATCCTCAGCAGAGAGGCCACGGATGGATGAGGCCCTGGAGACTGAAAGCCTCTCTCACCCCAGAGGTTACCTCACTGGCATCCTGGCAGATCCCAGCCGTCCACTGAGACAGTCACCAAGGGTGTTAACTTGAGTAGCCACCCTCCGGTGACAAAATTTGGTCGCTTACCAGCCTGGACAGGATTTGAAGAGACCTCAAGGTGAAGAGCCCTCCCCCCACTCCCTATCCCCTGGGCCATGGAGAAACAGGAACGTTTATTTGCAAAACCCATGATCAGAGCTGCAGAGAGCAAAGTGGGCTAAAGGCCTACCCCAGCCATGTTCTGTGCTGACCCTGGCATGCGTATTCCTCATTCCAGCCTTCCCAAGTTTAATCTAGACAGCACATGCAATTGAGGAACAAGGAAGCCAGGTTCTGCCTTCTGTTGCATTTAATAATATATGGGCTGAGAAACCCCAGCCTATCTCTGAACAGTCCCCGTCTGATGTCATGGAGCAGATTAAAAGGCTGTAAATGTAGTGTGTTTGTGCGTTGACTTGGAGTTACCAGAGAGGGGGTTTTGTTATCAGTGTCTGTGCTCTTGGTCTGAAGTGCAGCAAAGTTCAGAGCACGCACGCACCTTGTCCTACGCCTGCTTATCCTCTCCTAGAGGAGCTTGACTGGGTGCCTTGAACAAAGGCCTCCATCTGGCTTGTGTCTGCTAACTCACCGGTGTGTGCAGGGAGCAGGGGGCCTTGTCTTTTGGTTGATGGTGTTACTGACTGTAGTCCTGGGGCAGGGTGCTGGGCTGGTAACTCTGCTGAGCCACAGAAGAGGTGCGGCAAGGCCAGCTTTTCCCATCCTTCCTTGGCAACACACCTCAACCAGGAATCAGCCACACTCTAGAGGTGAGCACATGGCCAGGCCCTTGGCCTCCCTGTTCTCAGCATTCTGGCTGCAGTCAGATGGCCAGTTGAGTGAGAGGAGCACTTTTCCCACTAGAGACTGGATTAAGACCCATCAACCCTTTTCTCATAAGGTCACTGGGTTGTAAGGACTTCCCATCACTCCCAGGCTGGGAGGGAGATGGGCTGGTGACCTAGAGGTGAAACCCTCCCTAATACCTGACCAATCCCCTGAGTGCTACAGTCCCCTCTACTAGATCCCACTTAGCCAATCAGGGGGCTCCCTGTCTGGTAGGTGGACTTGCTCTGCATGTTGGCCTATATGCATCATTCCCGGTTGCTGGTTAGTGCAGGCAGCCTTCCTACCTGGGATAGTTGGCTGGGGGTGATGTCAGCTTCCTTGTAATGCAACCCCCCGGGGAGGAGAGTGATGTTTCCACCAGGTAGTTGTGGGGTATTGGATGTAGCATGCTGCTTTGAAGGGAGCCAGGACATATCCCACTTGCACAGCAGCATAATGTGCCAAGGGCCAGAGCACGGATGTTGCAAGGCACATTCCTGAGAGCTGGGACACTCTGCTCTCAATCGATGGATGTATAAAATACAGGGGACATGAGGGATTGTCATGAATCCAACCCCCAGATAGACCTCCATGGCTACATCTATAATCCAACCTTGGTGGGATGAATTCCCGGAGGTTTCATCACATGACATGATCTAAGTAAAGATTAATTTTTAATTCCTGGAGACTCCAGGACAATACGGGAGGGTTGGCAACTGTACTGATCAGCCATGTCCCATTTCCTAGTTCCAATGGCGATACCTCTGTGGAAAGGTGGCAGGGCTCAGTCTTATTCCTAGTGGAGAAGACTCTTTGTCCTGGAGATGAGGGAGGAGGAAATTGTACACGATTCTACTTTGAATCAGCTCACTGCTGGCCTTGAAGTCCAGAGCCAAATGGGACCACCCAGGCCTTCATGGCCAGCCAGGGGGACAGAGGTTATGGAGTGGAGAAAGGGCAAGCAGGGATCATCTTTGTGGAGATACTGAAACAAAGAAGGGTCCTTCCGCAGCATCTCAGTGAAGCGGTGAAAGAAACAAACCCTCTTCTTGGACGCGTGCTTTGCCCCAAATGTTTTTCTTACCGAGTTGTAATAAGACAAGAGTTGTAAAGATAGTAACCTCCTAAACATTACCTTATTAAGGCTTCTTAGAAACCACGGGGCATGACCCCTCTGGGTCATGGAACAAAACTGGAGCATCCAGCGAACAAACAGAGGGTAACGTTACATTTTTCACTTCATTTAGGAAACCTGGTTTCTAATTATAGGGTTTGTTTAATGGCAGAGTTTATTTGTGTTTCAGACGGAGCCAGCCCGTCAGCGAAAGAGATGGCTGGGGGGCTGCGTGGGGGTGGGGGGTGGGTACAAGAGCCAGAGGGGAGGGAGGGGAAGGCGAACTGCCCACAAGCTGGAGGAGTTTTCTGTGTGGTGGATAGACTCAGAAAGCCCTGAGGAGAAGGAATGGATCAAGGCAGTTCACCAACAGCCAGGGGTAGGGAAATGGGGGTAGAGAGTGTAAATAACCACAACTAATTAGTACTAGAAGCATCTACTCTATCTCTCTCCATCCACCCCCTCTATCTATCTCATCTATCCATCTATCATCACCATCATACCTGAGTGTCTTTGGAAGAGCCCCAAACAGCTTTCAGCCGTGTTACTGAGGTACTTGGGACCATTTCTTTCAGCTGTTTCTTTTCCATACTGTGACCCTGTCCTATCTAGCCAGGACCTACCCGGGTGCCCTGACATTTAGCAGGAGAGGAACGTTAATGCAACCCCCTGCCAATTGTTCACAACCCCCTTGGAGGTCATGACCCCAGGCTGAGAACCCAAGCTCTAGGACAATGAGGGCTAAAGCAGTGAGTTCATTTGAGGCGGATGGGCAGAGTTGGCTTTACCTGCTACCAACCTTCTCTGCTTTGAGTCTGATGCAGCATGACTTTGACTGGAAATGGGCTGTCAATGCACTTTAACATGTCCATCTCCGTGCCTGCTGCCCAGTAGTGCAGGCCATGAGCACGTGAGGCAGGGCAGGGCCTGGGACCCAGTCCAGCAGAAGCAGGGAGGACAGCAAATCACTTTCCAGCCCAATTTCACCTGGGCTCATCTCTTCACAGTGGGGAGAGAGGGGATGTGTCTGTGTGATAGGAGGCGGGGGTTGGGGTGATGGGAAGGACGGAGCTAGAGCTGACGGGAGCTAATTGCTTCTGTGGCAGGGCTGATGGCTATCCGGCTGCAGGGACTCAGGCACCGGTGAATGGGGAGAGAGTCATCTGTGGTTCCCCAGTGGCTGACGGGAGGAAGGGGAGCATCCGTTAGCCCTACGGGTCTGCAGCAGCCTCACCAGATGGGCTTCGTATTTCAGGATTCAAACTAAACGCCTCAGTGGGGGGTGGTCTCTCCTTAAAGGCAGAAGGGGGAAGGTTCTGTTCATATTCCAGACTCAATCATGTTCGTTGCTGGTCCGCTGCAGTATCAGAGCCACTGACCTTCAGGTGAGCTCGTCAATCTGTCTTGTCTGCGCATCTCTAGTATCTGGCCCATTGAGTAGAAGATCTCATGACACTGTCCCTAGGTCTACAGCCCCTGGCAAACTTTCCTCCCTCCACAGCAACAGCTCAGGTGCCAGTGTCCCACCGTGGGCAGGAATTGGTGTGGAGCACAAGGTGGTTGGTGCACGTCCCAGTTTGGACAGTCCACCATAGCATATGCCCCTTGCTTTGTGAGGTGCTATCGGCAGGGGAATGTGACAAATGCAGTCCAAACCTCAGATTCTAGTCCGGTGGAGTTAATACCATTTGAGGGGCAACTTCCAAAAGTATTTTGGGCACCGTGGGCCAAGTCCATCCCACCAGTTTGGCCCTCTGATGTTGCTTGGTTTTTATGTGCACCATTGCTGTCTACTAGAGAATGACACCTCCTCACTTATCTGGTCCTCCCCCGTTCCCCTACTCAGATAGTGGAGTTGCCCCCTACTCTTTCCAGGCAAGGAGGCCTGTGTTTATTGAGGTGGAGGTCTAGAGTTGCCAACCACGCTACCTCGACAGTGTGAAGTAGAGCAAGCTCAGCTGGTAGCACATGCTGTAGCGGAAGGCTCGGTTCTTCCGCTCTCTTTTGTCATCATCATTTTTCCACTGATTTTTTCCATGGCTCGGCTCAGCTCAGCCCAGTGGTGAATGTTCCCAGGCTGGTTGAGCATTCTTCCTTGTGTGTTTTGATCTGTATTTTGCACACAGAAGATTCAACAGTGGATGAAGGGAGAACCATCGTACTTGGCTTGCGTTCTAGAGCTCACAGGTCAGACTTTGAAATAACTAAGTACACGGTTGCTTAATGTAGTCAGGTCATTTGCATGTCCAGTTGCCTGATTTGCACATGCAGTTGTGATAACTAGACATATATTGTTTGTATGCCAAAATTGCTTGAAAATCTGACCCTCAATATAGCCCATATATTGTACATATGTGGTTGACTCAGTGGAAGCCCTGGTCTCTGTATTTGTGTGGCGATGGATTGCGATGGGCAAAGCTCTGTAGGGATTGCCAGGCTTTTACCTTTTAAAATCCTGGTTCTGGTTTGAGGAGCGAGGAGGAATCTGAAGAGAACGACTTGCTCATTGCACTGAAATTGTGCAGTTTGCAGTGCTGCGTGCAGTGTGTATGGATTGAATCACACCCTGGAACCAATGTCAGGATAGGCACCTCGTTCCTTGAATGTCCCAGGAGATCGGTGCAGCATTAGAATCAATTCCAGGAGCTGGTAATGATTCCAGAGAGTGAGACGGACTGGTACCCTGAGATGGCGTTTGAACCCTGGCGCACTCGCAGTGAGAAGCTCTGTATTTCGCAGTAGGATGGGAGGGGAATCCAGCCTTGTTTCCAGGGTCTGCCTCTCCATCTGCCCCTTGCAGTGCACAGGACTCCTGGATCCTTAGGGAACTGGAGACGGTGTGAACAATCCCCTTCGTTGTTTTCTTTATATGTTCGCCTTCCCCATGCCAGCAGGCCCTTGTTTACAGCCTGATGCCTTACTTAGAGGACTGTATTTCTGTAGCGGGATGTTCGCTAGGCTATTGAGGGAGACCAGTAATAAGTTCAAGGAGACCAATGAGACTTAAAACAAAACGTGTTTATTCGGCCGAGGTGACAGCCGCCCAAAAGCGTGAAGAAACTGCCACACCAACCACACCCAACTTACAGTTTTATAGTCTTGGTTAACTACGCAGTTTCTTTATGTGTTACATGATTGGCTATCCCATATTGCTAGGCAGATTTAGACTACGCACGTGGGGCAGGCACGTGGTAGGAACAGCGTGATTGGACAGAATTTCGCGCCCTTTTTGCAGAATTGTTGCATTGCTTGTGCACAGAACATGCAATAGCAGCATATTACTTTGATGAGGTAGTGACTGTATAATTGTGCAAAAACCGATTGTTACATGATTGATTTAAAACATTTTCATAACCTTTTTAAAATACACATTAACATTAAACAATAACTATAACTATCTATCATTTTTCTTAATGGAGATCTTATACTTTGATCTTTACATATCTGCATCAACATTTATCATTATTTGCTTTCTTCAACCCTCACATTCCCTCCTTTTTCTTGTTGCTAGTTATTGCAAACTAGCAACACTCTAAACATCATTATTACTAGTTATTGATGAATTTTAAACATTAACATTATTTTGTTGGACCATAACAGATTACAGGATCTAAACTACCTTTCAGACATATAGAATATATAACATATTAAGATAAGATTGAACAAGAGAACTTATTATAAACAAAAATATTTAAAAATAGCATACTTTACACACATTAAACAAACCCACCTCTGCCCCTTTCCCTGAGAAACATTACAGTAATGTTTTGGGGCAACAGGTGAATAAGATTTTCTAAGGAATACATTATAACAAATGTTCATACAGTAGTGCAGGTTTTCAGAGTGGTGCTTGGTCACCTGACTCACAAGAGGTAGGTTGAGCATCTTGCTGACTAGGTGGTTGGGCTGGTTTGCGGAAGACGATTTGCAGAGGGTTGGAGCTCTTTACAGAGACCTGCCAGTTGGGTGGAGGCGATGTGTGATCAGACTTGACACGGGTATAGTGAATCCATGGCTTAACACTGGCTAATTTAACAGCAGTGGGAGTGGTAAGGAGAACAGTATAAGGGCCCTTCCATTTAGGTCCCAAGGGGTTAGTTTTCCAGTCCTTGAGCCATACAGAATCTCCTGGGGAGAAAGGGTGCAGAGCAGTGACGGGGAAAGGGAACTTGAGCTCACTAACGTAGGTGGATAATTGAGTTAACACTTTGCTTAGGAGCTGAACTTCTCTAATAAGATCTTGCTTTCCCAGAAGGTAAGTATCCCCTTTCAAGTGGTGGACCCCTAGCGGTGGTCGGCCAAATACTAGCTCATAGGGTGAGAGCTTTAAGGATCGTGTGGGAGTGCATCGAACTCTAAGCAGTACCATGGGCAAGGCTACAGTCCATGATAGGTCAGTCTCCTGGCAAATTTTACCTAGGGCATCTTTTAAAGTCCTATTCATCCTTTCAACCTTTCCTGATGATTGTGGATGGTATGCACAATGGAGTTTCCAGGTGATGCCTAGGAGTACTGACAAAGAGCGGATGACTCTATGAACGAAAGCGGGACCATTGTCACTTCCAATGTGTAATGGAAGTCCAAATCGGGGGATTACATCTCGGAGCAGGGCCTTAGTAACCTGCTCAGCCTTTTCATTAGTGGTAGGCCATGCCTCAACCCAGCCGGAATATGTACAAACTGCTACAAGCAAGTACTTGAATTTCCCAGACTTTGGCATTTCAGTGAAGTCCACAACTAGTGATTCCATCGGACTATATCCTATATGCTGGACTCCAGGTGGTCGAAGAGGTCCTACACGAGGATTATGTTTTGCACAGGTTTGACAACGTAGGGCAGCACGTCTGGTGAGTGAATGTAGGCCATTTATGTACAGTTCACGGTCTAGGAGTTCAGTCAGATTAGTGCTACCTAAATGGGTCTGTTGATGTAATTCCTGGATCAATTCCCAAGCTACCACCGCGGGCAGAAAAATTTTATTATTTGGCAAGACATATAAACCTGACCGCTTTACTCCTTTTTCCTGTTCAGCCCAAAGTTGTTCTTGTGCAGTGTAGTGTACTTCAGCAGGAATCATTTCAGCCACGTTGAGGTGCTGGATATGAATAGCTGGAGATTGCTGACGCGCTGCATTCCTTGCTTCTTCATCTGCCTGTCGGTTCCCTTTTGCGACAGGATCCTCACCATGTTGGTGTCCTTTGCAGTGCATTACAGCAACTTGTTTGGGCATCCAAACAGCATCAAGAAGGGCTAGGATTTCGTCTGCATGCTTTATTTTTTGTCCGTTTGAAGTCAGAAGTCCTCTTTCCCTATATATGGCACCATGGGCATGGAGTGTTAGGAAGGCATATTTTGAGTCAGTGTAAACATTGACCTTTTGCCCTGTTGCTAGTTCAAGTGCTCGACGGAGGGCGACTAGTTCAGCCTTCTGGGCGGAGGTGCCAGGGGGAAGTGCCTTTGCTTCACAGATAGTGCCTTGATCATTGACTATGGCATACCCTGCCAAACGTTGACCCTGATCAATAAAACTACTACCATCGGTGAAAAGGACAGAGTCAGGTGTGGCTAAAGGTGTATCCAGTAAGTCAGGTCGGCTAGAATAGACTTCTTCCATGACTTGAAGACAATCATGTTTTTCTGTGGGATCTTCTTCTACTGGCAGTATAGTTGCAGGATTAAGGGTGGAACAGACAGAAATGGTAACAGAAGGATTGTCTACTAATATACTTTCATACTTGAGGAGTTTGGTGTTTGTCATCCAATGATGGCCCCTATGTTCCATTAGGGTGACCACAGCATGTGGGCACTTTAAGGAGATTGGTTGTCCTAGGGTGAGTTTACTTGCCTCTTCAGCAAGAAGGGCAGCTGCAGCTACGGCACGTAGGCAGGGCGGCCATCCTTGTATGACAGTGTCTAGTTGCTTAGAGAAGTATGCTACTGGTCGCGGCCAGCTACCGATGGTCTGGGTTAAGACACCAACTGCAATACCTTTCCTTTCTCCTACATACAGTGTGAAAGGTTTTTCCAAATCAGGGAGGCCTAACGCAGGGGCTGTCATCAAGGCAGACTTGATATCTTCAAACCCCTTTTGTTGTGTTTCTGTCCAGATAAAGGGATCTGCAGCCCCGCCTTTTGTGGCCTCATGAAGGGGTTTAGCTATTGTAGCATAGTTAGGAATCCAGAGACGGCAGAAACCAGCAGCTCCTAAAAACTCGCGCACTTGGCGTCTGTTTGTAGGGGTAGGAATGGCACAGACTGCCTCTTTTCTCTCAATGTCCAGCATGCGGATTCCTTTTGTGAGCTTAAATCCCAGATATTTTACTTCCTGTTGTACTAGCTGAGCCTTTTTCTTAGAAACCTTGTAACCTTTGAGATAAAGATGTTTTAAGAGATTAGCAGTAGCCTCTGTGCATTCAGTGTAGGTACGAGCAGCCACTAGAAGGTCGTCAGCATATTGAAGGATGTTCCAGCGGTTACCTCCTTGTGTGAGAGGCACCAAGTCTTGAGCTAGGGCTTGTCCGAATAAGGAGGGTGAGTTACAGAATCCCTGTGGGAGACGTGCCCATGTCATATGAGTCTTTTGGCCAGTGTCAGGATGTTCCCATTGAAAAGCGAAAATAGGCTGGCTGATGGGTGCGATCCGGAGACAGAAGAAGGCATCTTTGAGATCTAGCACTGAGAACCATTTGGCATTAGCTGGTACCAAACTGAGAAGAGTGTAAGGATTTGGTACGACTGGGTGTAATGGAATCACTCTTTTATTCACGGCCCGTAAGTCATGTACAGGTCGGAAACTTTTATCAGGCTTCTCCACAGGTAGCAAAGGAGTATTCCAGGCTGACTGGCATTTGACGATAATACCAGTGTCTGATAATTTTTGTAAATGTTCATGTATGCCGATTACTGCTTTTCGAGGTAGAGGATATTGGGGAATGGAGACAGGAGTTGCCATGGGTTTTAGATCAATGATTATGGGAGGGATGTCAACTGCCAGTCCAGGTGGATTATCTTCTGCCCATACACCTGGAATATTGAAAGCTTGCCAATCTTGTCTATTTTCCATAGAGGTGTAAAGTCGCCATTCTTCTTCTACAGGGAGTGCTAACATAAGGCTTTGAGTTGGGGATGGCCTTTCTCCTAATTGCATTTTCATGTTTCCATCACTATCAAAGGTGAGAGTGGCTCTGAGTTTTGACAGCATATCTCTCCCAAGGAGAGGAATGGGACATTCAGGTATATAGAGAAGTTTATGGGTAACAACGTGGCTTCCTAATTTACATGCTCTTTCTTGTAAATAGGGACAAGGTTTCATTTGTCCTGTTGCTCCAACGACAGTGGTTTGTAGTTGGCTCTCAGGGGCTACTTTAGTGTTAACCACAGACCTGGTAGCTCCTGTATCAATTAGAAAGTCTATGAACTGGCCTCCCACATTCATACAGACCATCGGTTCCCCGGGGCCAGTTGTAAACACTTCTGTCGGGGTCCGAGGAACCGGTCTGGCCTAATCTTGATTCCCTGCCCAATCCTCTATTACTGCCATACCAAAGGTATCTCCCTCAAGTGTTTGAGCAGTTGCTGCTTTGGACCAGACAGGTGCCCCATACTCCTTTCTATTTCCCCTATTGTGTGGCCCTCCTCTTCCTTTCTCACTTTCTGAAGTATTCTCACTTTCTTTGTTAGGACACTCATTTTTCCAGTGGCCAACCTGGAAGCAATGGGCGCACTGGGTGAATCCTAGTCGACCTCTGCCTCGCCCTCTTCCTCCACCACGCTGGGCATTTCCTCTTCCTTTTCCATTGTAATTGTCCTGGAAGACTGCAGCAACCAACTGGGCTCTCTTTTTCACCTTCTCTTCCGCTTTCCTTTCCTCTTCACCTTCTCGGGCAGCATATACTCGAGCAGCTACTTCAAGAATGCGCCCCATATTCATGTGGACTAATCCCTGATCCTTCTGAAGCTTACGCCTGATGTCTGGTGCACATTGACTGATAAAACTGTTTTTCAAGGCTTGGGACCCTGGACTGTCTTCTGATTCATTGTCCATATCATATGGAGACCATTTACGATATCCTTCTCTCAATCTCTCTAGAAATGCGCCAGGTGTTTCTTCTTTATCTTGGAGCAAATCATGAATTTTCCGGAGGTTTACAACTCTAGGTGGTCCCCTTTTGAGAGCCCTAACAAGTAACCGATGGTATAAGTCAAGGGCAATTTTACTGTCTGGTGTGTTAGGGTCCCATCTTGGATCTCTAATAGTGGGAAATGTATTGTCCATAAAATCTAAGAGGCCATTAGGGTCTCTTGTTCCATATTCTATACGGGCTTCTTCCCTCCCTTGGCTTAGAACTAAGGTTCGTTCTTCTGGGCTAAGCAACATTTGAAGAAGTTGGCTGATGTCCATCCAAGAAGGATAGTGAGTTCCAATAATTCCCTCTACTAAGGTGGCAATAGCTGTGGGATCATTCGTCCACGGTGCCTTTGAAGCTTTCCAATTAAGGAGATCACTACTAGTGAAGGGAACATGCTGATACACTCCCTGGACCCGGTACTGTCCTGTGGGGTTGTCTGGGGGAGGAGGAATTAATTGGTTAACTACCCGGAGAGGGAACTGTCGCACCGGAGAGGTATCGCGGTCCCTACTCCGGAGGGCATAGGAATGCTCCTTTGTAATGTTTCTTTTCTCATCCCGATTAGAATCATGATCCTCGGGTTTTCTCCCAGGGGTTAGGAGTTGTTGAAGTTTTGCCACACTTTCTTCAAGTTGCTGTAAACCTAACCGACCGGAGTCAGTTGGTGAATTTGAGACGGACATGCCTGCTACGCTTGGCGGCGGGACTGTTGGTGCTTGCGGTATAGGCATAGGCTCGAGCGGGGCGGCCGGGACTACGGGTAGCGGCATGTAAGGGGGTGGGGCTAGTGGCTCATCGTCTGGGGGGCTCGGATAGATAGGTTTCGATTCCTCCGGGGTTCCCCTGAGTCTCCTCTGTGTACGTGTGCGAAGGACTAGGCATTTGGTATATCTTTGTAACCAAGATGGATTCTCCTCCACTATATCAAACCATGCAGATATATAAGGGTACTGATCGGGGTGTTGGTGTCCTGTGAAATTGAGGACATCTCTAATAATATCCATGTCCAAAGTCCCTATGGCTGGCCACGTGGGCTGAATTGGAAATGCTGGCCAGTCTTTTTCACAAAATTTCTTTAACAATCCGGCCTTGCGGCTGCCGGTGGGAATGCGCTTTTTGAATTCTCCAAAATGCTCTAACATGCAAGTTAGAGGTGTTTTGCGGTCTTCCTTGGATCCGCTTCCTCCCATTTTGCAAACTAGGTCTTGGGGCACCCTCACTAGCCTGACTTTACAGCTGTCTTTACTTTTCTTATTTACCTCTCCACCCAGATAGAACAGATAAAACAGACACAATAGGGAAGACGGGTTCCCAACCGACTATAGAGGATGGGGGAGTCGGTTGGTGGGAGGGTTGAGGTTTACTTTCGATCGCCACTAGCCTGAGTCACCGGACGTTCCAACGGCTGACAACAGGAACCGTAATGGCCATTCACTCAGTCACACACACAATCAGTCACTCCAACGAGAAAATCCCTCCCAGAGACCCTCTTATACTTGCCTCTCCGGAGACTGGCTGGAGTTTCCCTCCCTCTCCCCACGGTTGTTTTCAAAGCCTCTCCGTTGGCGCAAAAAGGCAATCTGAACGGTGAACCGGCCCACGAGCGGCCACCGGTCAAAAACGGGGCCCCTCTCGATGCACCGCTTCTGAGCCGGCCCCCGAAGCAGACTCACCCCTGCAAGTCCCCAATGGACTTATCCCTGAACCTGCTCCTGATCGTCCCTCGACATCCCGGACGAGCCCCCAGAAGATGTAGCGGGATGTTCGCTAGGCTATTGAGGGAGACCAGTAATAAGTTCAAGGAGACCAATGAGACTTAAAACAAAACGTGTTTATTCGGCCGAGGTGACAGCCGCCCAAAAGCGTGAAGAAACTGCCACACCAACCACACCCAACTTACAGTTTTATAGTCTTGGTTAACTACGCAGTTTCTTTATGTGTTACATGATTGGCTATCCCATATTGCTAGGCAGATTTAGACTACGCACGTGGGGCAGGCACGTGGTAGGAACAGCGTGATTGGACAGAATTTCGCGCCCTTTTTGCAGAATTGTTGCATTGCTTGTGCACAGAACATGCAATAGCAGCATATTACTTTGATGAGGTAGTGACTGTATAATTGTGCAAAAACCGATTGTTACATGATTGATTTAAAACATTTTCATAACCTTTTTAAAATACACATTAACATTAAACAATAACTATAACTATCTATCATTTTTCTTAATGGAGATCTTATACTTTGATCTTTACATATCTGCATCAACATTTATCATTATTTGCTTTCTTCAACCCTCACATTTCCATTAAGAAAAAGCCCAAACTGCCAAGGAAAATGCAACACCAGCCAGGACCCTTTCTTAATGCCTCACAGTTTATAGTGTTATCAAAGCGGGGGGAACAGAGAGGGTCTCCCTAGTTGGACTATAACCCAGGAGGGATCCTAGCTGATCAAGACCATTGCACACAGTGTGACGGGTTATCTCCTATGTGTGCAGTGCATAAGCATTCACAGGCGTGTCGGTAGCTTCCTCTGCACCGTAGCATGTATGCAGCATTTGTAACTCTGCCCACACGCTGCTGGTCACTCCTGGGCTGACCCTGAGAGGGATCTGGGGCTGCTCGGAGCCCTGAAGATCAGACCTTTGCTTTTAATTGCTACTGATAGCACCTGGGAAAAACATGGGGCAGAAGCAGCCGTGTCTGCTGTTCTGGTTCTCAGCTCCCCGTTGGTTATTACTTTCTATTTCCAAGGACCTTTACATAAATGAGAGATCTTTGAGCCCTGAGGAAAGGCAGCATGGCCTAGTGGTTAGAGTGGGAGTCAGACAACTTGGGCTCTATTCCTGACTCCAGGTCTAGGCCCTTCCACTGCCTGTGTCTCAGTGTCCATGTATATGAAATGGGCTAATGAAGCTGGCCTTGCATTGCATGAGCACTATTGAAAGGCCAGTTTACTATCTGGAGTCCTCCTTCTGCTCCAGCTGCTTAGTCCTTTGGCCGTATGATCCTCAATCACAGTTCATTGCTGTGGAGATGACTGTGACGCTGCAAACAGGATTATAGTTTTGAGGAATTTGGATGGGGGGGGGAGGGGATGGTTGCATCAAAAGCAGATGAGCACTCCCCTCCCCCCACAAGGGACAATGACTTTGGATTCCTGCAAATGTTTCTAGCAATAGAGAAGGAGAGGGACAGAAGTGCAGGGACCAGAGAAGAGGGAGGGTGTCTCTAATCTGAGTGTTTTCAGGAGCTGCCAAGCAGTTGCTAATTAAATCACTCTCGGGGAATGGTGCACGCCATACATGGGCTTGCATTCCACATCTGGGTACGGTCAGGCTCTGGGGTGCCCTTTGCAAACGTGGCCTGGGGAGTTGGGGGCTAGAAGGCTGGCTCCTCAAAGATCCCCTGAAGAGGACACATAGGACTGTATCTGTGGGGCCAGGAGATAAGACTGAAGGGAAGTCCACCAAAAGCAAAAGAGAACCCCCTTCCACCCTGTACCCTCAAGACCGCAGTCCCGTCTCCCCCGCTCTGGGGGGGAGCTAGGCCAGAGCTAGGCCTTGGGGCCCTAGTGAGGAACAATTGCCTTAGTGGTTAGTGGTGCAGTCAGCATTGAAACAGCAGGTTGATGCATCCAGCCCATTGCTGCTGGCAATGCACGCAAGGTCCCACACCTCCCTGAGGGGTGACAGGCTGAGGAGGGTCAACAGGGGCCTTGCTGGGCAGAAGGCCACTATTGCTCCAGGGAAGCACAGCTCCGCTTCGGTCAGACGGGTAGGGGCCCCCTCAGCACGTACATGCGCACCCAGAGCAGGCTGGGCGCTGTCACTCACATGCTCAGATGCTCACATGCCTAACTGCCCTTTTCAAGCTTGGCCAGGTAGAGCGCTTCAAAGTAATGGGAATCACAAGACACCCTAAGCCAGGCCAGGGAGAATCTCCGCTCCTCTCGCTGCCCTGCAATCAGGGCTGCGGCCAGCCACGAGGAACGGGAAGGGGCTGCATTTGAAGTCGAGTTACCGAGCGTTTCCCCCTTAGCTCCCCGGGGCGTTCCTCTCCCTCCTGGAGCAGCAGGGGGTCCTGTCGCCACTGAGGTAGAGTTATTCCTTCTGCCCCACGCACGGTTCTCAGGGCTCCTCCGCGTTCCCATATGGCCGGAGAGGAAGTCCGTTATTACAAACAACTTTCCCTCAGTGAGTTCACTTATGTTCCCAGGCATGTAGCTGGCAACGGCCGCGGGCCTCTCTCTCTCTCCTCCCCCTCTTTCCCTACTTCCCCTCCTTCTCTCGCTCTCCCTCTCAGACTTAATGACTTCCACATGGGCCTCTGGCATCCTGAGCCAAGCCTCCCAGCATTGTCTGAAATCTCCAAATTTAGAAGAAATATGAAAATTGTCAAACGCTCCTTCCTTAGGGGGTAAAACCAACACGCCGCTGAACTGTCGCAGGTCAAGGCAGCGGGCCCACGTGATCAGGCCGCAGCCAATGGCTCCTCTCGACGCCCCTGACAGATGTGGCCGTCTGCAGCCTGGCCTCCTTTTTCAGCTCATATAAGGTAAAAGAAAAAGGTTTTCCAGATTCTGAGCCGCGTGGAAGGAGTTTTCGCCGAAGACCCCCGTTCCAGCTGCTTAAAAAACCTAGGCTGGCGGCACTGGGTCCCAGTAGCATGTTATATTTTGAAGAGTGGAGGGGAGGCTCCCCCTTTCTTCCCCAGCTGGGGCCTAGTGCACAGCAGGTGTGCGTGAGTCCTTCGGATCACCGTGCAACATAGGTACGTACACGCCGAGACCGAGAGAAGCAGGGCTGAGTGTGTGTGCGCGTGAGCTTCATTTTGGCACAGCTGCATTTCTTTGTATGTCTACCTATCATATCTCCGGAGCGCTGGGCAGAGAGAGAGCTAGCGATGGGAAATCCACAGCTGTCATGGTCCCGGGGTCTGCTAATGGGAATACCAACCTGTCCCAGACACCGGCTTCCCCTCGTAAATGTACCCGATCGCCCGGCTTTGCTGTTCTTGCTTTACTCTGTGCTGAAATCTCAGTCTCTGTTTGTGCAACAACTTAGTTTCTCCCAGGTTGGGTAGGAAGGAGAGCGTAAAGCAGATGAACAGAAGGAAGGGGAATGGCAGGGGGAAAACAAGAATGGATCGGCCAGGGCCCCCCTTCTAGCAGATAAGGGGAGCTCTGCCTGTCTCTCCCTACTCAGATCACACACAGAGGCTCAAGGCGTGTGGGCTGGAGGCGCGGGGGATTGCTGCATAGCGCTGGGGCGGGGGGGATTGCTGGGAGTGGGGGGATTGCTGTCTCTTTCAGTGGAACACAGCATCAGAGGCTCCCTGGCTGAGTGGGGCAGGACAGCCCCTCTCCCCAGTGTATGGAGGTAGGGCTCTGCATCCTCCTCTCCTCTATTCAGCACGGGGAGGCTGTAGCTTTGGCATCAGTGGCTGCGTGGAGGTGGGGGTCTGGGATAACAGAGCTCGGGGGAGGTAGAGGGTTAGGGCTGATGGTTGCAATGGAGAGATTCTGGCGAGCTGGGGTAATTGCTTGAGTCGTGTCTCTGAGCATCTGCAGCCCTGGGATTGGGGGGGGGGAGGGGAGTTTCCAGGCACCCCCAGTACTGTTTGATCCTGCAGTGAATGGACCCTCTGCCCTGAGCTGCAGTTCCAAAGTGGGGAGTGGGGAGCTCCTGACCCCCAGGGGCCAATAGTTTCACAGCGTGTCACACGGGGCTGCGTTTTGCTCCAGATATATTTCAGGGCAGAAAGCTAAGTGAGTTGACATCCCAGCCGAGGCTGGCTCCCTGCCCTCCCCAAGCGGAAGATGCCAATAGACCATGTGAGCTGCATTGGGTTGCAACTGCTCTGGCCAGAGATGTTGCTGCCATTTTCCCCTGAGACATGCAGGGGGCAAAGCAAGTGCTCTGGAGGAAGGGGGAGGGGCTGTTCTGAAGATGCGGAGGGGGCCCCTGCACCTCTCCTGGCTCACACTGGCCCAGCGGCTCTTTGCGGATCAGTGACAGACGGGATCCCAAAGCCGGCCGGAGCCGCTGCTGCTAGCTCGGCTTGTTGTTCCTCCAGCTGGCAGCGCTGGCTTCATCCCCATCAGGAGTTTCCACAGCTCCCAGCGTGGTGGCCCTGGCGAAAGGTCGCTGCTCTCTCTAGCTGCCCTATAGCCTGGTTAGAGCGTGTGGGAGAAGAGAAGGGGCCCTGTGGCTGAGCCAATTAGCACCCCCTAATTAGGCTGCAGTGAACTCCTAGCGAACACGATGGGGAGGCAGCTGCCTGAAAGCAAATCACCGTGTGGGGCTGTGGGCTAGACAGAGACGATTAGATCCTCCAGGGGTCAGAGTCCAGGCTTCTTAGCCCTGCCCCAGCCCCAGCTGCCCGAGCAGCACAGTTCCTGTGTAAATCCCGCTGACTTCAATAGAGCTGCGGCGCACTGGCACGGGTGTGAGGTCTGTGTCTTGCCACCCAGCTTTGTGCCTCTGGGCCTGTCTCTTTGCCTCTAGGAGTTGTCGGGTGAGCTCAGTGACAGGGTGCGAGGGTCACGGGGCAATTTCGGGAGGCTGCTGGGGGCTTGGTAGGCTGGTACCATCTCCTGTCATGCCCCAAATGCCGCTTTGTTCCGATCTAGCCAAAGATCCAGCCGGCACTTCTGCACCCGCTGCACGCCAAGGCGGCTCCAGAAAGGTCACTGCCCGCCTCGGCGCGCAGAGGCTCAGCAGGTTGCCCTGGCATGCACCCCTGTTAAATCCCTCCTCACTATCCTCCTCTCCCTGCACACAAGGAACAGCTTCTTCCAAGCTCAGATCTTCCCCGGGCACTGGAGTAACCCCAGAGCTGCTCAGATCTCTGGTCATCGCAGGATCCTTTGCTAAGAGGGTTGGTTGCATCCAAGGGATTCTTCCCTCCCAGGGATACCCAGTCACTTTCCCCCGTTGCCAGCTGTGCAACTTAGGGGACAGAGTAGGATGACCAGATACCAAGTGTTGGAAATCGGGATAGGGATGGGGGGTAATAGGAGCCTATGTAAGACAAAGCCCCGAATATCGGGATTGTTCCTATAAAATTGGGACATCTGGTCACCCTAGGACAGAGTGATGGACACAGTTCGGCCCCAGGCCTGTGGGAAGGATGCTCAGGCCGCAGGGGCAAATCAGATCTGTCCATGGCAGCAGAGCCTCCCTAAAACCAAAGTAAAAACATTGGTACGTACTGAGGGTTGCACTGTCTCAGGGCAAAGGTTGCCCCATGTGACCAAATCAGTAACAGGCGGGAAGGGCCGGCAAGATTCCCCCCAAGATTCTCCTTGGGCAATTCTAACATTTTGGGGAGGAGGAGGGGAGATCGTTCCAAGCTGGGACACAAAGCTGACATTTTGAAAAGGCCCAGAAATGAAAATTCCGCAGAATTTCAATTCAGGACTGTCGAATCGTTTCACTTCAGTAATGTCCAATTGTTTTGATTCAATGCAGTCCTGTCATTTCAGATAGGGAAAATGCTTCCATTTGATGTCATCATTTCAATTCAGTTTATTTCTACTTTGATATGATAGGAAATAGTGTAATAGTATATTAATATGTTGCATTTCATGTAACAGGCAAAACAAAATGAATTGAAATGATAAAGTCAGAAGGAAATATTTTGACCTTATCAAAATGAAATGAGAAACCTGAAATTGTTTGTTTAGACTGTGTTGCCCAGGAAAAATTACTCAAAATTGAGACATTCCCGTGAACCGTTTCAATTCCGATGAAGCCGCTTTTTTCCTGTGGAAAACTGGTCTGTCAAACAAGTTGAAATCACAGCTCTATCTACTTCCCACTAGCACTTCTCATGCAGACCCCCTCCAGTTTCGTTATCCCCAGTACTCAGATGGGCACACTGAGGCACAGTGTGACCATGACTTGTTCGGTATGTTAATATTTGAATAATGGCTCTTGTGGGGGACCGCACATGAATCCTGCCTCTTTTAAAGGATCAATGATCCCTTCTCTGCATGTTGCAACACAACTGGAGTTGCTTGGAAAAGAAAGTACCGTAAGTCTTCTTGCTAAAAGGAGGAATTCAATCCCTTTACTACTCTCCCAGCAAGTCACTGGCCGGGTCTCCAACAGGCATATGACCAGGTGTCAGTATTATAGGGACTTAGTCCCCCGGTCTCCCACCCTTCCAACTCAACATACTAGTAGCATGCAGGGGCCCGATCTGCTCTCGCAGGGACCCGCTGTCGAGTTACGAATGATTTGCCCGGTCTTAAGCGCTAGAACTCCCTAATTCGAGAGGAGGCTTTAACGCCTTTGTAGTTTTGTGCTGTTAGGCGAGGCGTTCATTTCCAGCACACGCTCCTGCGTGACACACCTCTGCCAAAGCTTTCCCAAGGAGTTATCCGCAGGCATTCAGGGGAAGGCTGTGTCTAGACAGGCTGCAGCTCTGAGTCGCTCCTGGACAGCGCGGCATTTCCCTCTTTGCTTGTCAGACGTGTTGTCTGGAGATGATTAAGCTTTGTATTTTTTAACCACAGATTGCAAAATAGGTTCTAGGCTCCAAGGCTGAGAAGCTGGGAAGCCCCCCTCCCTCCCCCCCCACCCCCCGACAAAACCTGACATCTCCGTTCCCCCCCTCTCCCTTCTGTCCTGTTCCGCAGGGCTAGATATTACAAGGGTTAAAGGGGTGGGGGTATTGTGTTGTGTTGTCTGGTGTGTGATTCGTGCCAATCACAATTAACAGTGGTGTGTTTTAGTGTGAGTAATTCAGGGTGAGTGTTGACATGTGTGTATTTGTGTTTGATGTGTAAGACTGTGTGTACAAGTGTGTTGTTTAGAACATGCATATTGGTGTGTGCTTATGTTAGTGTGGTGTGCAATGTATCTTACAGAGTGAGTGTGTAGGTGTGTGTGCTAGATTGGGTGTGTTTGGGCATGTGTGTGTTAGAATGTGTGTGGAGGTGTGTTACAGGGTGATTGTGTAGTTGTGCATGCATGTGTGTGTGTGTGTGTGTGCCAGTGTTAGCATGCATTATGGGCTGCTAGAGGCACATACCCTCAGCTAACACAGCCCAGGGTTTTAACCTGCCTGCGTGAGAGGGAGAAAGCTGCCTTTGCTAGTGATTTGGAGTCAGATAGGAAAGGATGAGGCAAGAGGCTGGAAATCTGAGCTCTTGGGCCATTTCGTCATTAGAAACCCTGGCCAAAAACACACACAAAGAGCCTGAAAGAACAGTGGATGTGTAGAATAGAGGGGTGCACAGCATAAAGGGATGGTCCGAAGTTGCTCTTTCAGTCATAAGGAGCCAGTGACTTTCCACCCAGCCAGGTCCTTCAGCCCCCCCCCCCCCCCCCCCCCCCCGCTTGGGACTGACCCAGAGTCTCCTGGGATGCTGCCTGTCTAGTATAAACCATTGCCCCCTCCTCAGCCACTCAGCTCCCAACATGGCTTGACCTGGCCTAGCAGTCCTGGGCCAAGGCAGAGAGCGATGTAGGTGCTCAGCACCTCTCAGGATTTGCCTCTTACCTTGTGTCCCAGGGTGCAGGGATCCTGATTTGCTGGCAAGCGGGTTCCTCTCCCACCTGGTGGACTAGGCCATCAGAGCAGGGGGGTGTTCTTTAGCTGTCAGTGGGGGTGCCCACTAAGATGGAATGTCTAATCCAAAATGACACCCCTGCCCCTATGCAGGGAGAATGCCTTGTGATGGGCCTCCCCTCCCCTCTGCATGGTAGGAGCTGTGGCCACATGATGGTGAAGGGGACTTTCTGGCTAAATGGAAGGTGAGAGCTATCTTGTTTTGAGAGGCCAGGTCAGAGTGTGTTACAAACACCGGGCTGGGACCTGGGCTGTCCCATGATGGACGCCCTCTCTATAGGACAGAGAGGAGAGCGGAGACGGTGACGTGCATTTGGGGTTCTGCAGCCAGAAACCATGCCTATGTTTGGATGTGTAGGTGCCCAGGGACAGGTGTGCTTATGTGGATGCTATGGAGGTGAATGCATGGGCAGCAGCACCCAACTTCATGTGTAGCTGTAGGAACATGTATGCCTGTGATTGTGTGTGCACGCTGCTGACACGTACACGTAGACATGTCTGTTTGTGCTCATGTCTCTATGTGGGGGAGTATGTTTGCGTCTGTGCTGGTGTGTGTATGTCAGCTGGCATGCATGTATGTTGGTGTTTGGGCACACGCACAGTGTGTGGTTATAAATGTTTGTGTGTGAACAACACAACCTTTTATAAGCTCTGTTCGTTTGGAAGATACTGAATGTAACCAATATTTATTCAATGAAGGAGTACAGGGTATATTAATAGTGCTGACTCTCGGTACCAGGCCAGCACAAAATACACAACCTTCTACCCAATCCATAGAATACTTGGAGATCCACAGCAAAGGGTTACGTAGGTGTATTTGTTTTGTGCATTTGACAGCACTTTGGGAGAGTTCGTATCTCTGCTTCCCTTTACAGGGGGAAATCAATTTTTCCCTTGCTAAAATGCTCCATCAGGAGCGGCCCAGGAAAAACCTTACAGCTCATGAAAGAGTTATTATTGAAACAGGTCAGTGTGTGCGGTTTGAAGCAAATGGACGTTTTAAAAACATGGTCAGCTTCAGAAAATGCAAATTGCCTGTGTCCCCTTTACAGAAGGGTTCTTCGGGCTATGTGCGCTTTCTGCTGTTACTGCTCCCGAGTCAGCCTTAGGGGGACATGCACCTCAATTGTTTAGGCCCCACCCTGCCCACACACATGTGCGTCACTGGTGTTCAATAGCACCGGTCACACAAGTAAAGTTAGGCGTGCACATGAGGAGGTTTGCTGGCTCAAGGTAAAGGCTGTTTATTGCATCTAGAACGTGTGGTTAACGCTATGAGTGAGAGTATTCTCGGCTGGCTAGGCTAGATACTAAGGATACGTCTTCACTTCAAGCTGGGGGTGTGAGTTCCAACCCGAGCAGACATACCTGGGGCAGTCCTGATAGAACCTGTGCACTAAAAACAGAAGGGTAGCTTGAGTGTGCTAGCTTGAGTAGCCCTAGCACGGGTATGTTTCCTTGCACTGGAAATCGCACCCCCACTGGAAGTGTAGACACACTGTAAGTCTCAGCTCAAGCCACAGTGTGGTCTGGTGCTCAGGTACTGAAGTGAGCAGCTCCCTGTTGATATGTGGTCATTGGAACTGCCAGGAACCAGTGGACACAATCAATTGCCCAAGTTATCCTATGAAGGCACAGCGATGTCTTTCTGGCTAATTGAGGGGTAATCCTACCTCTCACTAATGTATTGAGTTCCCAGTTCTCAGCCACAGATTCCATGAGGAATTTTCCTCATTCCCAGCCTGAACCTGTTCACTGCATTTTCCTGTGTAGCTACATGCTGCCTCGTTAGTCTGGCTCCAGCTCTTTGCTTCTCCTCGTGCCCTCACTCATGAATTCAACTTCCCTTCTTTCATACCCTCATTTCTTTCGGTCACTTAAACCGTTCTGTGCCTCGTTCTCTTCTGAACTCCTCTGAGCCAAGCGCAGTTGGCTGCCCCGAGGTGTCAGAACACCTTCTTCCACGTGCATGCACACAATACAGACACAGCATATGTGGGAAGGTTTAACAAATGGCCTCGTGTAGGAGGCATTGAGTGCTCCGTGATCTGCTAAAAACAGGTGCCTTTTACTTCTTACACAGGCTCAAATGAATTCCAGTGAGCACATGTAACTCTTAGGTCATGGTTTTATAGAGACCCCTGTCAGTCTGAAAATATTAACCTGTCTGCCAATGCTGCACCCACTAGAGTTACAAATAGCCCCCCAAGTAATTACACCCTTTGTCTCTGTTTATAGTATGCGTTCGTCAGCCCTTCCTCATTGGCACTGTCTGACCTCTGGAGAGCCCGTCAGACCCCAGTCCTGCAAGGAGTGCAGCGCCTGTGCAGATCCCATCCACTGCAATGGGCCCCATGCAGAGCCCATGGTAGGAGTGGGGACCCATCAGGTTCTCCCTTGCTGAAAAGATCCTTTTCTAGAGCTAGCGCAGAGCAGAACGGAACAAAGCCTTCGTGCAAAAAATGATTGGGGGGAAAAATCAGGTCAGGCTGTTTAAAGGAGACACCGTCAGAAAGAGTCATTTTTAACCATGAGTTTGTTAAAAAGACTTGAATTTGACTGTGTCCCTCCATTTGCTCCACGTTCTGATGTGATGCCCCCCTCCCCCTACTGAGCAGCTGTGGGGATGAGCTCGGAAGGAAATCCCTCCCAGATTGGAAGAAGAGTGGTCAGCAGTACAGGCCTTGAAGTTGGAGGAGGGAATAAAGCAGAACCAAAATCAGGTGGTGGTGATGGGAGGCTCCTGGTAGGTACCGCTCTTGTGGGGGAAATCACATCAATACCTGAGTCTGAGCAGCCACTTCCAAATGCTCCCTATGTATTGGGTCAAGTGGCTTTAATTAAAGAGCTGCTCCAGCCTCAGTAACTCACTGGCTGCTGGGGACAGCAATGCAGAGAGGAGCCGACTCCTGCCCAGACTGAATTCTTAACACATTATCCTGCCAGGTAAATGAACGAGCTTCCCTAGGCCCACAGCAGGCTGCTGGAGACTTCATATATTCAGAGTCTCAGCACCGGGAGATGGGAGAACTGGTGGATTCTAGGGTCAATTTTTTGTTTGTGAGGGAAGGTAGGTTATTATTTAGTCCCTGCAAAGGGACTTACTCCTCAAGTGTAGACTCCCCTTGTGGGAGCTGAAGGTTTTGGGTTCAAATCCAGCTGTGGGCAGGAGTCAGGACTCAAACCAGGGACATTCAGGGCCCAAGGGTCTGATAGCTGCATGTCCCACCTCCGCCGGGGGATGAGATTAGGGTCCTGCCCTTCTCTCTTTAGCAGACTCCTCAGCATAAGGAGGCAATGCTGGGAAAGCCGCCAACCAGCAAAGCTCTCAGTTGCTCATGATGCTACCCATGAAAGGCAGTGGTTTGCTAATGGGATCCATACAGTTTCCAGTACATCCTCCCCTCCCCCACTAGCTTGGATAAAGGCAATAGAAAGGGAACAGCCATTTAATAAATACTAGCTAGCATGGCAGGTTAATGAGCACCGACCCCCACCATGACTGGGACTCTTAAAGGGGCAGTTGCATGGTTCTCCATCCCTCCCCCAACACAAAAGAAACTATAAGGATTATATTTTGCTGTCTCCTCCATGTCGCTCACTGCCCAGCCCTGCAGTCCTCGCTCAGACGAAGGTAACAGGCTGAGCCAAGTAATTACAGCGCTGTCAGTCGGACTGATCCTAGGCAAGATACTGCAGCAGCAGATACAGGACTCTATTAATAAAGAATTAAAGAAGGGTAATATAGTTAATGCCAATCAACATGGGTGCATGGGAAAAATGGATGCTGTCAAACTGATGGGATACCTTTTTTGACGAGATTAGCAATTTGATTGGTGAAAATACCTGTGTTGATGTAATATACTTAGATTTATGTAAGGTTTTAACTTTGTACCACATGCCATTTTGATTAAGAAACTAAAACGATATAAAATTAACATTCAGTGGAGTAAAAGCTGACAAACGGCTAGGTCTCAAAATGTAACTGTAAACAGGGAATCATCGTGTGGGTGTGTTTCTTGTGGCGTCTGCAGGGATTTGTTCTTGGCCTTGTGGTATTTGATGTTTTTATCAGGGATCAAATCTGCACTGATAAAGTTTGCAGATGACACAAAAATTGAAGGAGTGGGAATAATAAAGAAAACAGGCCAGAAAAGGTTCAGAAAATGGCAACACAAATGATTAGGGGTATGGAACAGCTTTCGTATGAGGCAAGATTAATAAGACTGGGACTTTTCAGCTTGGAAAAGAGATGGCCACAGGCAGATATGATTGAGGTCTATAAAATCATGACTGGTGTAGAGAAAGTAGATAAGGAAGTGTTGTTTACTACTCAGCACACAAGTACTAGGGGTCACCAAATGAACTTAATAGGCCGCAGGTTTAAAACAAATAAAAGGAAGTATTTCTTCACACAACACACAGTCAACTTGTGGAACTCCTTGTCAGAGGATGTTGTGAAGGCCAAGACTATAACAGGGTTAAAAACAAAGCTAGATAAATTCATGGAGGATAGCCAGGATGGGTAGGAATGTGTGACAAGGGCTGGATCACTTGATGATTACCTGTTCTGTTCATTACCTCTGGGGCACCTGGCACTGGCTACAGTCAGAAGACAGGATACTGACCTTTGGGGCTGACCCAGTAGGGCCGTTCTTATGTTCTTGGATGTATAACAGTCTTGAGTAGGAGGAGAGAGGTTATTTCATTTCTGTACTTGGCAGTCGTGTGACCACTGCTGGAATATTGTGCCCAGTTTTGGTGACCACAATACAAGAAGGAGGTTGATCAGTTGGAGAGGTTTCAGAGAAGAGCTCCAAGAACAATTAAAGGATTAGAAAACTGTGCCTTACAGTGCTAAACTCAAGGAGCTTGATCTACTTAGCATAACGAAGAGCAGATTAAGAGGTTAAATATTTACAGGAAGGAACAACATCTAGCAGAAGAAAGTATTTTAACATGATCCAATGGCTGGAAGTTAAAAGTAGACAAATTCAGACTGGACGCAAGGTGCAATTTTTTTAGCAGTGAGGGTAATTAACCATTGGAACAATTGACCAAGGGTCATGGTGGATTGTCCAACATTGGCAATTTTTAAATCAAGCTTGAGTGTTTGTCCAAAAGATATGCTATTTTGGGCACATTCTCTGTCCTGTGTGATACAGAAGGTCAGACTAGATGATCACAAAGACCGCTTCCAGCTTTGGAATCTGTGAATAGCTCCCATGTTAGTGGGCATTTTGCCTGCATCAGGACTGGGCCCTGCATTACCAGTCCTGAGGGGTCAGTGGAGGTCATCTCCTGTCCAGGCACCCAGGTCCTCCTGCCTGGTTCTTTCTGGGACATCCCAGCTGGGAGGCTTGATGGACTGGGACATCACCATGGATGTGGTGTGCTGTGACTTCATGACATGGGCCTGTCCAGGAGGCAGAGGAGGCTGGGAAGTGTTTGTAGTTGGGGAACAGCTGAATGGTCTCATTCCAGCTACGCCCCAGGAGGAGGAGCTAAAATGTTAGCCAGATTTCTTCTGCTATAGAGCTTGGTACTTTGTTTTTAATTCTGTGCCCCCTTGCCGGCTTCCTCTACAGTTTGTCTCTCTTCCCACCAGCTGGAGGTTCCCTCTCCTCTTCTTCCTCCCCCTCCCCCCCCCCCCCCATCACAGAGATCTAGCTACTAAAAGAAAACTGGCTCCAGCAGGCCCCTTGACGTGACTGTCTCCCCTGGGAATTCACCGTGCAAATTACTTCCTCTTTGCTAGGAATGTGATATGCAAACAGAGCAGGAGTTGCTCCCAGAGCCCCTAGCTCACACGCCCCAGGAGCACTGAGGGAAGTGGGAAGGGTGGGGGCAAGGGAGGAGGTAATCTAGACTTTTGACCCAGAATCAAGGCTAGGGTTTTTGTTTCCAGACACAATTTCCCAGGTGCTTGCTGCTGAGAAGGGTCAGGGATGGGCCTGAGCCTGAGGGGAAGAGGGAGAGAGGCTGGCCAGGCCCTGAGGCTGTGCAGGTCTGGCTACTGGAGAGTGGGGGAGGGAAGGCAGGCCTGAGGGAAGGCAGCAGGGTGGGGAATGGTGTGATTGTGGTCAGGCTGGCTGGCTGGAGAGGGGACTGGGAGCAAGGGGAAAGCAGAGGAGGCTGGAGGAAAATGAGAGGCTGTGAGAGAGGCCTGGGAGAAAGCGGTGTGATGGCTGCTGTCCCATCACATCTCAGTCACCCCTGCACTGTTCAGGGGCAGGCTCCACCTTGCGTTGGCTGAGGACCCATTTGCTGCCATCTCTGCTCTTCCTCAGGAGGCCCCAAACTCTGAACTCGGACCAGGGATGCCCTTGCCTAGTCCCGTCTAGGGCAGGTGGCTATTGAGTCCCATCCCCTCCTGGCCTGTTCCCATCTCTGGCCCTAAAGAGCCCCCGGGTGGGTGGGCAGAGAAATCCAGGGTGCTAGGCAGAGCTAGGGAATGTGACTGAGGTTCTCTACAAACTTGCACCTCAGAAATAATGGACTGAACCTTTCTCCATCACCCCCCAAACTGAGTGTGCTCTATGTACCTTCCCCCCTCCCCATAGTGCGCACCATCTCCCCCTCCCACCAGGGTGTGCTGCCCCTCACTCCACCTGCAGCATGGTGAGGCGGAGAAGATGGGGCCATGGTGGGGAGGAACTGCTTCAATGGGTGGAGGGTGGCACACACAGTTTGGGGTCTTCCTGTGTGTAGAGCTGGCCTCGGACTTTGTGATCACAACTTTTGTGCTAACGTTCAAAACTAGCTCGCAAAGGGGCAGGAATCCCACGTACCACAGCGCTGGCTGCCCATCCTGGGCTCCAGCTGGCCTCATGGCAGACCAGCCTTAGCTCACCAGCCGCAGTGAGGTGAGGGGAGCCTGTCTCCATGACAAGCCCCCCTCCCCTTTCAGGGAGACGCAGCAGCCAGTCGGCAGGTGCATCTACTAGTGTCTCAGACTGAGGCCCCGTAAGACTGAGCACAGAGCAGCGCCCTCCCAGCGAGAGGATGAGAGTCTTTGGGGATCAGAGGGGGAAGGGCAGCAAGACCACCCGCCCCCTTTGCAACACACCACAACCACAACTCTAAACCCAACTGCCCTGTTACAAAGTGGGGGCATAGTTGTGGGTCAGGGGAGAAACTTCTGCTGTTTTATTTATTTATTTCCCTAACAAGTGCAGGCACACGGTCCCAAACACACCACATGCAAACACATCATTAGGCATCAATATTTCTCTCTCAAGTGACTCTCAAAGGCCCATGGTGCTGGGTGTGAGACAGACCCAGAGAAGAGACAATTCCTGCCCACAGGGCTTACCACCTGTCATACGCAGAGTGCGCATGCGCACACACACAATATACACACACAGGGTATACACATTGTGCACATATATGCACACACACGATATATATACACACACACACACAGTATACACATTGTGCACATTACACACACACACAATATACACAAAGCTGGTATATACACCGTGCACATCACACACACACACACACACAGTATACACATTGTGCACATTACACACACACACATGATCTACACACAGCTGGTATATACATCATACACATCTCCCACACACACAGCCAGTATACATATCGTGCACATCCATATACAGGCTCACATCCATGCACGTCACCTTCCCGTGGCCTCGCTCACTTCAACAGCGCGGTGGCCTGCAGTTTGGAAGTGCTCAGAGGGCTTCGTTTGCCCTTCATTCTCACAGGGAGCCTCGTTCCCAAGCATGGACACTAAACTAGGATGTGCGTCTCTGGCATGGCTTGCTCAGACCAGCCGCAGGCATGGGTATCAAGAGCCCAGAGGATGGAACGAGAGGAATTACCAAGCCACTGCTTCCAGATGTCTTCACATCATCCCCCCTCATCCCTTCCTCTAAGCCATTAAACCTGCTCTCTGTTCCTGGCATTATAACTGATCCCAGGCAAAGCCAACAGAGCAAGAGCAGCAGCATGAAAGGCCCAGGACTGCATCCCCTGGGCCCCCTTGGCTTGCCCCCAGCTCAGCCCCAGGAATCTGCCTTGTTGACCATAAAAGGGCAGGCATTTCTCATCCCCTGGAGGGAGGATGGGAAAGGCAAAGCAGCGCTATTTATAGTGAGCATTAGGGCCTGGGCCTGAACTCTGGGTTAATCAGCCTGCCAGTCTGGGACCAGATTGAGATCTCTCTCCCGCTCTCCTTTTTCTCATAAACCTTTGATTTAAAACCTGACCCCTGGTGATGAGGCAGGTTTGGGGGAAATACTCTTCTATGTACCCCCACCCCTTCCCAACCACCCTACAGGACCCCAAAGGGTTTCCATGAGGAGCCGTGGGGGCTCCATGGAGCTGACAGTCCTATGAAATAACACTGCAGTATGTGAGCCGTAGGCACCGAGATGTGGGATTTAGGGGGTGTGAAAAATCCACATCCTGGAGCACCAGAGCTATGCCAGCCTAACCCCAGTGTAGCCGCAGCTAGGTCGATGGAAGACTGCTTCTGTCACCCTCGCTGCGCCCCTCGTGGAGGTGGTGTTTCTGCAACGATGGGAAAACCCTTCAGTGGATGTAGACTGTGTCTACACTGTGGGATTTTGCCAGCATAGCTATGGCAGCAGAGCTATCCATAGGAAGCCACCCCCCTCCACTAGGAGGCGGCTGTGCAATCGAGTAGTCCAGGAGGACGCTGGTTTAGATGTCCTGCGGACTCTGTGGTGGCCTTGGACAAGTCCCTCCATTTTCCTGTGCCTGAGTGAGATCCAGTTAGGAAACTGAGTGAGACACAGGAACCTCCCTGCTCCCTAGACATGGAGCCTAAACCCTGCTTCCCTGCAGAAAGGAATTAGGGAGAAAAATAAATATCCACCCTGAGTGAATTGGCTTTGTCAGCACTAGTTCTCCACTTGTAAAGTAACTCCCTTCTCTTCAGGTGCCAATATCTTTATATCTGGTTCTGTAATTTTCACTCCATGCATCTGAAGAAGTGGGGGTTTTACTCACAAAAGCTTATGCCCAAATAAATCAGTCAGTCTTAAAAGTGCCACCGGATTCCTTGTTATTATTATGTGATAGGAGGAAAGGGGGCAGGCCCAGCATTTGCACTGTGCCCCTCTTCAGGGACTGGAAAGGTCTAAGTAGGGGGGCTCTTCCCTCTGGCACTGGAGGGAGAAATAGTTCCCAGCAGATGTTTCTCTTCCAAGCTCCGTAGGACGCGTGGCCCTGAGCATTCCAAGAGTGCTTCCTGGCATTTCCTCCGCTGCCGTCTCCTCCCTGGGGACAGCAGCTGAGCCCTCAGAGCCCTGCGTTCGGGATGACGAGAACTCTCTGCGTTGGTGTTTCCCACCAAGTCGTTTGGTGCTGGGGCCGGGAGCGGGGCAGGAGCGGGGCAGCTCCTCGGAGGCTGTCCAACGAGCCGGGCTTTGGGCACTCTCCGCGGGAAGCTTTGATTGCCATCCAGAAGAGGGGGACGTGCCAGCGCGGCTCTGATCTTGGAGAGCAGAACATGCCCTGGGGCCTCTTGGTTTGGAAGCAGCGGGAGGAACGTACAGCTCATTGCTCACTTGACTGGAGTAAACCCACACAGGCCTGGAGCTGAAAGGCGGCTCCCTCCCCAAATGCCAGTTCCCTCCACCGCATGCACCCTGGTTTGATATTGTAGGGTTGTGCAGGAGAGCTGGGGCCATGTACATCTTGGCTTGTTACGCAACGTTTCATTCTGAGTGCTAGGCCTTCAGACACTGGTTTGTGCTTGTGAGGGTTCTTAAAAATGGTGATTTGTTATTGTAGGGCTGCTTATAAATGCTGGGGCAGAGCATGTCCTGGTTTGTTACTGTAGGGTTGCTCCTGGAAGACCAGTCCCCACCGGTGAGAAGGCGCAGGCACTTGCACTCAACTCAGAGAGCGAAGCCAGGCTCTGAGTGCTCTGGGGGGAAAGCATGGGAGAAAACGAAGCGGCTTATCCTCCAAGGAGCTCTGGGAGACAGCTGGGCCCTCGTCAACCCTAGAGCTCATGAGCAGAGCCTGCAGCCGTTTCAATCCCCCATTCCCAGGGGATGGGGGAGCTGAGAGCGTGTGAGACTGGCGATCTTACAGCAGGAGAGGAAAGAGTGGGAAAGGGAAAGCAGCCAGGGAGCACCGGGGATACAAATACCCCTCGGGACAGACAGCCACTCCCTTTCTCGCTTCTCTGTTTCTGTCCCGGGCCCTCTGTGCTGGGCTGAGTGAGTCTCTTGTCTTTCCTTTTAAACTGGAGGGGTGAACCCCTGTGCATGCGTGTGTGTGTCAGTGGGTACACTGGGCACGTGTGCTGGTCTTTACAGTGTGTGTGTGTGTCTGTGTGTGTGTCTGTGTGTGTGGTCCCTTGTTCTGAGACTTCTCTGACCTGAACGGCTGAATCCCATCTGTGCAGCTGCTGCATGTCTAACCATTCATGGCGCAGTGCAGAAAGCCTCCATTGGCTGAAGTCAGCCTTTCAGTGTTATACCTGGAGCAGCTTCCGGCACATCTCAGTGGTGGGCCGTCAGGGTCTGTAAGGCCCCCTGGAACGTGGGAGCTGGGACCGTCTTCAGTGCAATGCCCAGAGGGACTTCCTGGGGATGAGCACCTCGTCACAGCTCCAGGGCCTACCAGCTCTGCCTACTCTCACTGCCAGGGCCTGCCCACATGAGCATGCCTGGCACATACACGGAAGCTTTCTGCTCAGTCACCCAGTGCTCATATAGCCGTATGCACACCTAGGAGCCAGGCGCTGATACTGGCTGCACTGGGCCCAGTCACTGGGGGGGGGGGGAGGGGGGGAGCTGGCTCACTGGTACAGACCCATGTGCCTGCTCATGTGGGCATTTGCACGCACACAAATGTGCACCCAGAATTGTGCGAATTGTGCACAGTGTGTGAGCACAGGGGTCACTGAAAGGTTCAGAGGAATGGTGGAGCCAGATCTGGAGTGTGTCCATTGCTCAGCTCACAGTACAGACACTGTCCCTGTTTGCATCACAGGCTTCCCTCTGGTGTCTGCTTGCTGGGTCTTTAGAGCTGGGCTGGGGCACTTGAATGGTTTACAGGGCAGGACAGTGGGAGAAGGGCTAGTGGTTCCCAGGATACTGCAGAGGACCTGGCGTCAATTTGGAGGCCTGACCTCCCGCTGCCCAGGCTGGGAGTGTTCTGCAGCATTCCAGTGTCACCCCTTTGGAGGACTCAGGCCTGAAAGGTGTCGGGGGGGTGCAGAGCAGAGGGAAGGATGCTGGGGGGGTAGAGCCTGAGCAATGTGGGGGCCAGCGGATGCTCGTGCGTATCAGGCACTGCAGCAAAGTGTAATTTAGAAGCCAGTCTGCCATATTGCTGAGGAGTCCCACAGGAGTGCTCTCAGCTTGTGCCTCACACTTCTTCTCCCGCTGCGTTTCACTGACCGGCTCCTGCTGCCCGCAGACACGAACAATAACAATGAGCATAGAACCAGCCCGCTCCCAGCTTCTCCAAGCCAGGCTCTGGGGGCTTTGAGAGCCAGAGCCAGCTCTGAATTTTGTAGCTCAGGCCTGGCTCTAATAGTCACACTGCACGGTGCCCTTCCTCCAGTCTCTCGTCCCCGTGAGCCAGGGCAGTGTGCGTTAGCCTTGTTTTACACAGCTCAGCTTTGTTCGACAATTGTCCAGGCACACAGCGGATCTGGCCGGGCTGTGCTGCCAGGCAGGACTAGGCTCCCGGTCAGGCGCTGGGCCTGGCCTTGAGACCCATGAGCCCAGCCGAGTTCCCGTCCCGTGAAACACCCCACTCTCACCGTGCACCCCCACAAGTTGGCCTGTGGCCCCTCTAAGCCACAGGGTTGCAATGTCCCAAAAGGCCCCAGAGCTGAGGCACAGCTAAACTCATGACACTTGTGACTTTCAGCTGCGTTTGCACTGATGTCCTGGCTGGCAAGCCCTGGTGACAGGGCCTTTCCTGGCTGCCTGTTGATCTCCAGTCTCTCTTGGTCTCTTACAGGCATGGGATGCGGCGGACACTGGCTGAGTAGAGGAAGCAGCTCACAGCGGACACTTTGGAGAAGTCAGGATTGAAGGCTTCCTGAAGGGGCTGTGGAGTGACCCATTAAGAGGGGACAGCGTAAGAAATCCAGGCAACTAGCAGCAGGTCAACGTGGCCTGTTAGCATAAGCTGATGATCACTAAGCACCAGCATGTCAATGCATACACCACCACTTCCAACCACTCTGAATTTATTGTGACATGTATGTACATGCGCTCGGTCTCTTTCACACACACCAGGGGTCTCAAACATGCGGCCCGGGGGCCACATGCGGCCCGCAAAGCCCTTCCCTGCGGCCTGCCAAGCTTCCTGGTGCCCCCCCCCCCCGGTCCCCCCATAGCAGTTTGCAGGATGGAGGGGCCAGAAGTGGAGGCTTCTCTGCTGCCTGGCTGGGCGGCGTGTGTTTCTAGCTCTGGACTTCCTAGATTGCTCTTGCTTTGTTTGCCAAACAGCTGTTGGTGGTGCCTAGTGCTTTCCAGGAGGGAATGGGGAGCAGCGTGCTCAGAGGAGGAGGTGGGGCAGGGGTGGGACCTCTTGGAAGGGGTGGAGTGGGGGCGGAGCCAGGGCAGCAAGGGCGGGGGGTGTGTCAGTGGTGCGGCCCTCGGGCCAGTGCACTAGTCCTCATGGAAGGGGTGGAGTGGGGGCACAGCCGGGGCAGCGAGGGTGTGTGTGTGTGTGTCAGTGGTTCACCAGTTAATGGACACAATCTTTAGCTCATGAAATTGCCCCAGACTGACTGACTTGTGGGCTTTTGTTTGCACTTTTATCACCTGTCCTTCAGTGTTGCACAGGGGTATTTACAGGTAGTTAAACAGGTACATAAGAGAGCTGGCTCGGAATCAGAGTCCCACTGCTGACCCCTGGTTCTGAGCTCGCAGCTCAAGCGGACACAGAGCAAGCGCTGAATCAGAACAGCCCAAAGGCTTATCCGGTTCTGGGCCCTGGGCTTTTGTTCCAGCCCAGCTCTCGTCTACGCACGCTGTGAAATACCTGTGTGGAGAGGCGTCGAGTTTTGCAGGGTGGTAGTGTTATACACGGGTAAGAACTGGGGGTGTGGTGTAGGATGATTCTAGCTCAGAGGTGGGCAAACTGTGGCCCATGGGCCACATGCGGCCCGCTGGCCATTTTTATCCAGCCCACCGAGCTCAGCTGGGAGCTCCTGGCCCAGTGCTCAGCGCTGTGGGACCCCGCGCTCCCTGGCCGAGTGCTGGGTGTCACGGGGCCCTGCATGCCCTGGCCGGGGTGCTGGGTGGGCGGAGGGCGGCGAGCCGCAGCCCTGCACTCAGGCTGGAGGGCCCGGCTGAACATAGTAAGTAATGGGGGGGAGGGGAGGGCTTAGGTGGTGGGTTGGGAGGGGTCTGGAGGGGGGCAGTCAGAGAAAAAATGGGGGTGCTAGGTAGGGGATGGGGTCCTGGGGGGCAGGTAGAGTGGGGGATCTCGGGAGGGGGTAATCAAGGGACAAGGAGCAGAGGGGAGGGATTTGAATGGGTTGGAGGTTCTGAGGGGGTCAGTCGGGGGGGGGGGGAAGTGGGTGGGTGTCAGATGGGGGGGTGGAGCCAGGCTGTTTGGGGAGGCACCACCTTCCCTACCCAGCCCTCCACACCATTTTGAACCTCAATGTGGCCCTCGGGCCAAAAAGTTCGCCCACCCCTGTTCTAGCTAATACACACCATTAGCTGGAATGCCATTGTCCCGCAAGCCAGTTTTTGGTGCAGGATTGTTCGGCACTAATAGTTCCATAGAGCTAGTGTAACTATTGTGTAGAAAGGTGGGTTACTGGGGCTGTAGTGCAGTGTATAGTCTCACACTCAGGTGTGCAAGGTTCGTTATTCACTATAAGAGGGGAAGGCCGGCCTCGTTAAAGACAGAATGCGGCAGAGGGTAGCTTCAGCTTGAGGTCCCTCTTTGTGTGTTTTCTTTGGTGCTATGATAGCTCATCGCCTCAAACTCCATCCTCCCCAGACCTGCCTCCTCTGAGCCCGGATCTGCCCCCATCTGCTATTTCCCTTATGGTGTTGGGCTGCAGTGTCACTGGCGGGTTTAACGCTCCATCGCTGCTGTTGCTCATGTTCTGAGTACGAAACGCCTTTCTCTGCGGATCGGGCGGGTGCATCCCTCATAACAGGCCAGGCCAGGTTCGCATCACAGCCCAGAGCCAAGGTTTGCTGTGTGGCTCGGCCCAGAAGAGGATGGTTTCTCCATCGGGGGGGGGGGGGGGGGGCTGGCTGATTGCCTGAGGGGTAGGACACTCCTGGGATCTCTTTACATCAGCATGTTCTCCATGCTAGCCAGGAGGCAAGAGATGGTGGGTGAGCAGTTTGAAAGTTGGCTGCCTTGTTACCATCCTCTAGGTTCTCCTGGGAGTCCGTGTCCCATTTTGCTTTCATGCACTGTGCCATCTCTCTCAGCTAGTCCTTTGGCAAATGTCTCCTGTCTCTGACTCACAGCAGATTGATTTCCAAACGTGGCTGCAGCTTGCTGCTCACTTGCCCAGTCAGTTCTGGGCCTGGAGATACGCCACGACTGGAAATATTTCTAACCCCCGATCTTTCAGGGTGGTGCTTTCAGGTGGCTTGTTCAAACCACTTCAAGGCTGAAACCTGAAAGAGCTGAGGCGGTAAGCCAGTCTGCTCTGCTCCTGTCCAGGCAGAGAAGCCAGGGGCAAAGCTTGCAGCTCGCCATAGGAGAAATGTGCCCTGACCAGGACAGGGTGAAGGTGTTGCATTAAGAGGGTTTCTCCCATTTGTGTGATGATCTCTGTGATGGCTAGAAAGGGCTGATTTCTGTGGCACAGCCGGAAAGGCTGATCCAAGCCTGTGTGTCTGATACCTGCTCTCTTGGCTCTTATAGGTAGGCTGGCTGCAGATAGCTGGGGGAGGCTGGGAGAGCCACTTTCCTGCCTGTTTTCCCGATTCTGCACAAGCTTGGCTTTAATTTCGCTCTTTTCTTTCCCTCCGTGAACCTGGAAACGTGGGACTGGTTGGAAGCAGGGGGGTTGGTGCTGGAGAAGGACCAGGACTCTTGGTACCATTGGACAGTCCTGGTTCCTGCACCGCCCGTTGGAGTTAGCTGGAGGACTGACACCTGGCTTGCACTTTGTTCAGCTCCGTGGCGGCAGCTCCTGTCCTCTGGACTCCCAGCCAGGATCCAAGGGTTGGCTATAGGACATAGAGGGGAGAGGAGGTGCTGCCAGCACACCGGATGGAAGGAACTCCAGGCTAGGGAGCTGCCATCTGCTTCTTGTCAGGTTGCTGTGAGCGTCTGTTCCTGGCTGCCTGCTGACGGAGGTTGCTGAATGTTGTTATGATAGATGGTCTGTTTACCGCTCTTCATCCCCGCTCAGGATGTTAGTGCTTGTCTGCAAAAGACATTTCTGGGTCTGGGCTCTCACCCTCCCCCACTGTCCTTTTGCTCTCTCCACCCGCCTCCTTCTCTCCGCCCCGCCCCTGCCTCCAGTGCTCTCTGTTCCTACCATCTATGGTTCTGATCTATGCACGCAGGCCTCATGGGATTCCTTCCTGAACCACCTCTACCTGCAGTGGAGGCTTCCCCGCCATGCTAGTCAGGCCACACAAGGGAGCGGATTTTGTTGAGTCTCAGCTCCAAGGGCAACAGAGGTGATCAGCGTTGGCACCTAAGCTTTCAAGCAGGTGTTGGCCGGCTGTGCAGCCTCTGTCACGATCAGGACACATGGTTGCTTCATTCCAGGGTGAGGATCAGAGAGGCTGGCTTAACTTCCATTAACTCCGTGATGCCTTTCCCAGCTGGTACGTGTCCAGGGATAGGGAGTGCGCGAGGGAGGGGGTTGGATTTGCTGACACGGTATTGGAGAGCCAATGCCCTGGCCAGAGGCATTCTCCCTGCTGCTGACTTTGCAGCATCTCACTGTGAGTTCTGGCTGGAAGGGCCCAGGAGCCCAGGGCTCCCAGACAGACATCAGTATTGCCCCAGTAACACCGTCCCTGAGCTCTTGGCATCTCTCCACTCTGCCCTCTGCCCAAGCCACAGCTCCGGTAACACCCCTTGATCCCTCCCCACATCTGCTGCAAATCCCGGGGCCCAGAAATCCACCTCCATCTGTTCTCCTGCTGGGTCTGCGGGGCGGTGACTCCTCCCAGTGGCCCCCAGCAGCAGGACAGTCCGGCTAGCACGCTGGGCGGGCCCTCGGCTCTAACCCCTGCGGCCCCCGCTGCACGCAGCACTCTGGGAAATGCAATGCAAACAGTTTATGCTGGGATCAGCTCTCCTCATAAACACACCAAGATGCTTCCAGTTGCCTAAACAGCCCCCCCAGACACAGCTCAGGGCCTGTCCGGCTTTTTGTCCACAGCAGAGGGACTGATTAATGGGCTTCTTTCCGGAGGAAACCGCAGTCCTGCTTTCCATAGCCCCATCGTCCCCGTCCCTCCCCCCGCGGCAGGACTCCCAGGACCAGCCAGCCATCGGCAGCCATGTTCAGTGCAGGAGGCATAACCTACATGCCAGCTCCGCTTCAGAGAGCCAAGAGCCTCATCTTCCATGTACGGGAAGGAAGAGGCCTGGGAACCTCAGTCAGGCCTGTTTACTTTCTCTCCTCACCTCCTGCTCCCGGTTCATGGGGGATTGTCTGTCTATGTCGCTATCTCTGGGCTTACCCTGTACCCAGCACCCTGGTATCTGAGCCTCACCACCTGAGACACCCATCCGAAGCCAGCTATGCCCAGCCATTCACCCCCCCCCCCCCCACACACACGTACGTCTGTGCGAGGCGGCTGAAGCTGGATGGGTACCGACGGCGCTCCGTCAATGTCTCCCAGCCCAAGGTGCAGTGCTGCATCTCTGGTCAGTTGTGAGTCTGAGATGAAGCACTGTAGCTCGGGAAGGGAGGAGCTGTGCAGCAGAGGGATCTGTCCTACAGGCCGCATGGGCGCTCAGGCCAGCAGGACTTACGGCTCCAGGCAGCAGCTTCCCTTGAGGGGCAGCAAGAAAAGATGAGACACGTGGGTTCAGCCCCAAGGAGCGGGATAGAGTGGACTGGAGAGACAAAACCCCAGGCCACCTGAGGCTCAGCGCAGAGGTAGAGGGAACGGTCTCTAGCACCAACCAGGATATAGGGTGGTCTTCTGGGTCTGGGCGGGGGAGAAGGTTAGGAGGGTTTTTCAGGAAGCCCGTTACCAGGGCGGCCCAGCAGTTGCCTTCATTGCTGGCTCTCTGCCTCAGTCTCCCTGCTGAACCCTAGGGCTGGGTTTCAAAGTGCTCTGGGTATGTATGCACCCATGTGGGTCTGTGGACTACGTAACAATAGAGCCCTCAGGCCCCCACCCCGGGTTGGCCATTCGAGGATCCTATGGCGCAGAGTGCTGATCTCTAGCTGTAGGGCACAGAGACATGCATGGGGTTGTAGGAGGTATAAAGCAGTGGCACACCCCAAATAGTGGGCTGGAACTGTGTGGTTAGGGTCTGTTGACCTGTGCTGCACCCCACCTCCAAAGTCCCCTGGGGATGCATGGCGTGTTAAGACGGATTCATCTTCCACAGTGGGAGTACATTGGCTACAGGAATGAACCGGGGGGAGGGGGCTGACTGGGGTCAGTGCAGGGCGTCCCTGCAGGAGAGTCACAAGCTGGGTTTGGACACTGCCTGGCACTGTGGCTGGCTAAAGGACGCTCAAGTACTGGGGACGGCGGAAACCACACTTCTCTCCCCGCTGTGTCCTCAGGGTCCAGTTTTCCCAGGAATCCCTTAGGCACTGTGATGGGGATTCCTGGAAATACTGTTCTTGAGGCCATGGCTCAGCAGCTGGAGAAGACCTGCCCCCTGCCGGCGCCGAGCCCTCCAGAAGTCGGCGCAGCTGGAGAGCAAGGTTTGCAAGCACGTCTGGGGATTCACTTCTGGCACGTGCAGGCTGAGAGGATGGGAGGGCGGAGCCCTGCAGTGCCGTCATGCCATGGCCATGCTGAGTGTGAGGGGCGGGTGTGAGCCCTGGTTTAACTCACCCCCAGCTCCTCCAGACCAAGGTACAAGGCCAGGTGCACAGCTGCTATTGTACCCTCCAGATCCCAACTCAGAGCAATCTCGGGGGCCACCGGCAGGCCCGGAAGCTGCCCTGTGCAGGAATGGAGCCTCCTCCTTTATTAGCCCAGAGCTGGGGGTCACTGCGTCCCTTTGTATCTCCCATTCGCCCCACTCCCTGGGGTGCTGCCATCACAACTGTGGGGTGAGTTGCATGTGAGCAAAGGCCTCTCCAGAGTCCTGGGTGTGTTACTTGACCGCAGCTGGGTAAATAAAGATCTGGGCTCATCGCTTGACTTGTGGGTGTTTTTTTTTGGGGGGGGGGAGAAGGGGAGGGGAAGTCATGCGTGCCCCACCAGCAACAAGTGCAAACGGCAGCATGGGGCAATCAGCACCACACAGCTCCAGCCTCTGCCCCATCTCGCTCGTTGGTTCCACGCTCTAGGGCTGGTCACCCCCTAGTGCCACAGGGCCCTGGTCTCGTTATGGTCCTGGGGCTACCCCAATAGACATGTCAGATAATCTGACGCCTTCCAGAAGGCTGGGCAGAGAGCCTGGGATAGGTCCCGGACCCCCTTAATCCCCAGTGCAAGGGCCTCTCCTTAGTGCCAGCGACTCCTCTTCATTTGTCTGCCACACCACGCCTTGGTCAGCTTCACCACCACCGGCACCTCAGTAATTCCACACCCCGGGCAAGCACCAGTTTGGATGTGACTGGAGCGCTCTGATTGCCTGTTAATGACGTCCTCCTCCGCCCACCCATGGGGCATGCCCCAGATTAGAGCCTGCCCCATAAGCCATCCTACCACCGCAGTAGGATGGCTGGTCTCTTCCCCACTGGGGCTGTCACTGGGCGCTTGAGTCTCTCACGCCACCTCCGGCTCTTGTGACTGCTCCAAGCACATGCCCCTGCAGTACTGCCAGCCCTGGCGTGCACCCGCCAGCACAAAGGTCCTGTGCTCTGGGCATCGCTCTGCCTGCCCGGACCCAGCGCTCTGGCCTGCTTTAGCCATCACCCCCCTTGGACACACAGCCTGCTGGCACCAGCATGGTGCAAACCTGCCGACTGCAGTGGAGCCGTGCAAAGCCTGAGCCATGAGCGCCACCTTCTGGCTCGAGGTGGCATTGTCTAGGGCTAGGCCGCAAGGCACCACCTAGGCCAGTGATGGATGCTCAGTGAATCTCACAGCGGTGGGGGGGTGGGGGTGTCAGGTGTGACGCAGGGACAGCGAGGATGTGGGGTGCCCAATCACACGTATGATGCGCCTCTTCCGCAGGCGGCCTGCCTTGGGGCTGCTCCCACAGCCCAGGCCTCGTCAAACAGCTGCCACCTGCCGGAGGAAACTATTTCCTGCGTTCCCTACAAAACTCCCCAGGCCTGAGCCCACGATGGGCTATAGAGAGCCCTGCCACAGTGATGGGCTCAAGGCCTACTCACCCTCCAGGCCTAGACACAGGTGCTTTAGCTTGATTCCCCGTGGGACACTCTGTATGCATGTCTAGCCGTGAAGGGTCTGGGCTACTGCACTCAAAAGCCACATTTGGGATGGCGATCGCCACACAGTCTATGTCAGGGGTCTGCAACCTTTACCACTCAAAGAGCCATTTGGACCCGTTTCCCACAGTAAAGAAAACACTGGGAGCCACAAAACCCTTTTGACATTTAAAATGAAATAACACTGCATATAACGTTTTTTTTGCCTTTATGCTATGTATAAACAAACTATAATGTGTTCCATTTATGAAATCAATGAACGACTGCAGAGAAAACAAAATTACATTTCTGCATGCAACAAAACATTTTGAGCTCCGAAAAAAAGACGTTCCTTCCCTCCCTCCCCCCGCTCCGGCCGTGCTCTCGCTCTTCTTCCTCCCCCCCCTTCCTCCCCCCCGCTCCGGCCGTGCTCTCACTCTTCTTCCCTCCCCCTCCCCTCCAGCCGTGCTCTCGCTCTTCTTCCCTCCCTCCCCCCCCTCCGGCCGTGCTCTCGCTCTTCTTCCTCCCCCCCCCTTCCTCCCCCCCGCTCCCCCCCCCGCTCCCCCCCGCTCCGGCCGTGCTCTCGCTCTTCTTCCCTCCCCCTCCCCTCCGGCCGTGCTCTCGCTCTTCTTCCTCCCCCCCCCCCGCCGTGCTTTCACTCCCCCCCTCCCCCAGCTTGCCTTGCCTTGCCTCGTGCCCCGGCCCCGGCTCGCTCTTATCCGCCGGCTCCGCCGCGCTTCGCCTCCTGCCCCGGCCCCGGCCCGACTCGCACTTCTCCGCTGGCTCCGCCTCGCCTCGTGCCCCGGCCCCGGCTCCGCCTCCGTTCTTCTCCCCCCCCCCGCCGCTCGCCTCTTATTGACCCCGCCCCTCTCTTTCGGCTGCGGCTCCGCGCACTGGTTGGACAGTGCTGGCGGGCCGCATAGAGAACAGTCTGCGGGCCGGTTAAAATTAGAACACACAGGGAGCCGCATCGGAGGGATGAAAGAGCCGCATGCGGCTCCGGAGCCACGGGTTGCAGACCCCTGGTCTATGTCATTGGGCTCCTGCTGCTGAGGGTGAGGTCAATGGGAGGGGTAGGTGACCTGAGTTCAAATCCTGCTCGTCTCAGAAAATGACAGGGATTGGGAACGCATCCACACTTATCTCAGGGAGAGTAAAGGCAGAGACACACACGACCAGCAGGTGGCGCTGCAGTTCAGGCTCATAGCCCAGGATTAGCCAAGCAAGGCTTCCTATGGTTCAGGAGTGAGGGGCAGTAGGGAGTGGGGTGACCCAGGCCTAGCAGGGTGTGGGACCAGGCCTAGGAGATTAGCAGAGTTCTGTGGGGAGCTCAGGATGGGACTAGCCTTGGGGGTGAGGAGTGGGCTGCAGGTCCGGCTTGAGGGGGCCTCATTGCATGCAACTATGCATGTGCATGTGAAGCACGTGCCAAAGGTGCTTCCTAATTGGGAGCGCCAGCTGAACAAATCCGCTTCCCCCTGTACAGCCCCCTCTCCCCCTAGTCCGTGGTTACTCCTTGACCCAGCTCCCCAGTGCCCAGGTTCTCCCTCTAGGAGGAAAAGCCAACAGGTGCCACCAGAATAACCCCCTGAATGACAGCACAACAACCGGATTTGCAGCTCTGGGAGGAGCAGCCAACCACCAACCACATTGTCCTCCCACCACGCCCACAGGCCCTCTCTCTCTGGAGCCCCGTCCCCATTGTCAGGGAGCCTGGGTGAAGGCAGGACCCAGTGTGAAAAGCAGCCCCTGGTCTGAGCTGAACTTGCTCTGGGGAAGGGAAGGGAGGGAGAGGTGGGCTGCAGAGTGGGACAGGGAGGGACACTCAGCCAAAGGGCTCATGAACCAGCTGCTCTCAGGGATAGGTGCAGGGACAGGCCAACCTGAGCCAGTTCAGTTCTGGTGAAGGAGTGACAACCCCCTCCCCCCGGGGGGCAGACCCAGGTTCCAGACCGCCAAGCCCATTGGTCTCTCTTTCCTGCCAGCCCAGCACTCCAGAGCCCCCCAGACAGCTGGCAAGGATCCTTCTCTTGTGCTGGCTGAATCCCTTTGGCTTCCCACCCACACCGTCAAAGCTCTGTGATGCCATCCCTGGCTGGCACCCCACCGAGCGCACTTCCTGAGCCTCCGTCCTCATGCTCCCCGTGGCTCCTTGACCCCCGCGGCCTGGCGCGGCGGTTACCTGGCAGCTGGAGAGGCAGATGCTGCACTGTGTTATTGGAGTAACACACAGCAAATCTCTGCCCCCTGGGCTGTGTGGCACTGCTGAGGGGAGGGGGAGTCACTTCTGTGGGGCTGCCACAGCTGTTCACTGGAGCAGGCTGGGGTGAGGCCTCGCACTGACGCTCCTGTCACTAAACCCCCTTCTCCCCCCCAGCTATGGGTGAAACAGGCAGGGAGCCCAGCCCAGCTCCGCCTGCATGGCTCAGCACTGAGGCACCGGGGCCAGGGAGGGAATTTCCCTGGGACAGTCCCAGGTGTGAAGGGTGTGGGGCACAGAGCGACCCCCCCCTTTTCCCCAGGTTGTACTGGAAAGGGTCACAAGGGATCGCTGCTGCCAGCTCCCTCAGAGCCGAGCCAAGCCAGCCTCCCTGTCAGCATCAGGCAACAAGCACAGGCAGCTGAGCCCTGGAGTCTCCCACACGGGCATAGGCCAGCTGGCTCTTTGCACCTTGACGAAGAAACTGGACTAAACCTAGCAGTGCTGAAGGGTGGGTAGATCACTAGATGGATACTGCACTGATTGCATAGGAACTAGCTTAAAAAAAAACAATCTCGAGGTCCCCATTGGTTGCCAAAAACGAGCCCCATGGTGTCGCATCCCCAGGCCCTTGCCTAGCCCCATTGTCTCTGCCCCAAGCCATGACCCCTTGAAGATCAGCCCAACATTACCCAAGGAAGATTTCACGGGGGTGCAGGACTTTTGGGGGTTCCCAGCTGCCTGAGTTCTCTGGCCAGGCCGCCACCTAGCAGTGGCGTTTCTCCAGCTGGGCCCCACACTGGGGGAGCAGAGAGGTTCTGGGTTAGTGTGTGGGGAGGGGGTCCCAGTGCTGTCTGGGACAAGTAGCCCTGCCACCCAACCCCACCCCAGCTGGCCTTGGGTTCTGCAGGAGGCCTACTGACTCATGCTGCCTGCCTTCCCCCACCAGAGGGCAGCAGCAACACTGCGCCAGCTCCCCCATCTCCTCATGCCCACCAGGCTGATCCCTGACTCACTGAGGACGGGGCGGTGCCCAGGGCTCGTCGCCAGGTGATTCATGGCCAGGAAATGCCGCCTCAGCGCGGCCCTCAGGGCCACGCATCGCCCCGTACCAGCTGCCAGCTGCGCTGATTCCCTGGGCCCATGCTCAGACACATGCCCAGGGCCAGCTGGCCAGCCCCTTCCGGACACAGACCTTGGCTGCCAGGCCTTGCCCATGGCGCATTCGCTTCACCTAGGTGGTGGTCGGTGCCTCCTCTCTCCGCCCTCCCTGTTCCAGGCTGCTGCAGGGCGACCAGCGGCCGGGGGGGGGGGGGGGGCACTGCTCCAGAGCTAGCCGGGGTTATCAGCCGTCACTGCCAAGCGGAGCCCAGCCAGCCTACAGCCCCTGTCTGGGGAGGGGGACCTGCCCACTCTATGAGCAGTGCCAGCTGCTCTGGGCACTGCCTGGCAGGTTTCCTTCCCTATGGGGTCCCGGGCCTAGGTGGCACATGACGAGTTAGCTCTGCAGGCCTCGCAGCACGGAGAAGGAGTGCAGGCTAGCTGGGTGACCCCTGCCCGGCTCTCACTAAGGAAGCAGCCCTCTGTGCTTCCTGCCCCATGGCAGTGGGACCCTCCACACTTCCACCCCCAGGAACGCAGGCCCCATGGTGTGCCTGCCCAGCACAACCCAGTGCCCATGCCTCTCGGTGCGCCCAGCACCTGCCTGCCCCACAGCACGAAATTCCCCAGTCAATGGCCTTTTCTGGCCCAGAGCGGATCTGACAGTTGTCCTGACCTGGGAGGCAGCTGAAGGGAAGGAGCTGGGAGGGGCTCGGTTCCTGTCACTGTCTATCAGGGGATACAAGTGACAGAGAGGCTAAGAATAGCCCTGACTGGGCACCAGTGACTTCCCTGGAAAGCAGCAGAGCGAGGGGATGGGGTGGGTGGGCAGGGCCTGGAGGCTGGTACCTGGGGCTGAGTGTGGATGGGGGGGAGGGGGGGTTGGGGAGGAGGCGGTGTTTGAGCATGACAGAGCACAGTCACTCGACACAGGCCGTGGCAGAAAGTATAGGGCCCCGACGGTGGCCCAGGAGCCTGCTTCTTAGGCGCATGATGGGGGACAGCCATTGGGTAAAGGGCTCCGAGCAGGACATAGGGTGGGTCTGCACTACGGGCTCTCCGGCTGTTGTGATACCTCCAGCATTGACAGAAAGGGGTTTTTCTGTTGCTGTCATTAATCATAGACCATGAGAAAGGCCGCAGTGGGTCAGACCAAAGGTCCATCTAGCCCAGTATCCTGTCTGCCAACAGCGGCCAATGCCAGGTGCCCCAGAGTGAGTAACCCTAACAGGTAATGATCGAGTGATCTCTCTCCTGCCATCACCCCCCTCTGACAAACAGAGGCTAGGGACATCATTTCTTACCCATCCTGGCTGATAGACTTAATCTCCATTAATTTGTCTAGTTCTCTTTTAAACCCTGTTATAGTCCTAGCCTTCACAACCTCCTCAGGCAAGGAGTTCCACAGGTTGACAGTGCACTGTGTGAAGAAGAATTTCCTTTTATTTGTTTTAAACCTGCTGCCCAATAATTTTATTTGGTGGCCCCCCGTTCTTATATTATGGGAACAAGTACATAACTTTTCCTTATTCACTTGCTCCACACCACTCATGATTGTATATACCTCTATCATATCCCCCCTTAATCATCTCTTTTCCAAGCTGAAAAGTCCTCGCTTTTTTTAATCTCGCCTCCTATGGGACCTGTTCCCAACTCCTGAACACAGACACACACACACCCCTCTCCAGTTGGCAGGCGCACACGTCAGCCATCCCAAGCTTAGCTGAGATCAAAGCCTCGTAGCTGCTGACTCAGCTTTGCCCAGCACAGGCAGGACACACCCCAGGAGGGGTTTCTGCAGGGTTGGCACAGGGCAGGGGAACAAACTCCTGCCGCCTGCACCTTTTCCTGGCAGAATTCACTGGCCCTGCCTCCCCCGCTGCCTTTCTGGCTCTCTCTCCCCCTCCTCTCTGTGTTGCAGATACCAGACACATCCCGGTGCCATTCTCTGTCTCACCAGAGCTGGGCTGCCCCATGGGGAGAGCAGGGCGTTTGCTCCTCTCACTAGCCGGCAGTGCCACTGGCGTGCTCCAGACACACACAAAGACACGGTCACAGCCCCCTGCACAGTCATACCCATCCCTGCTACCTTAGCGCTCCTGACCCCAGCAGGCTCCCCGGCCTGGAGAAGACTTTCCAACAGGGCTGGGAGGGGGCGTACAGACTAGAAGGAGGCACATCCTTAAATGCTGGCCCTGCGGCTACCTCAGCCGTTGCTTTAATGGCGGCAGCTCCTTCCCAAGGGCCGTGCGGCTCTTTTCCAGGATCCAGTTCCCCACTGGGTGCAGCCCAGCTGCTGTCGCTGGAGAGACTGCAGAGTTAATGAAACCTTCCCGGGATGCTGGACAGCAGGCACATAACGGTAGTAGCTAGGTGGAGCCAGTTGCCTCCTCCTAAGCCTCAGAGCAACAGCAGATCCACAGGGGGCTGCACCAGCAGGACTGATTCCCTGTATCACCCCCCAGGGCGCATTTCAAAGGCGATGTGAAGACACCAACTTCATCACACTGCCAGCCCAGCCCCTCCAGCCTTATTCCTGATCACCCCAACCTGGGGTCTTCCCAGCTGACTGTTTTCCTGGAGGTGGGGGGAGGAGTATTCGGTGTCTGAGCCCATGCCGGGCCTTCTAAGCTCCTCTCCAGCAGTTATTATAATGTGCTTATCACCGTAGCATCTGAGCAACACGACCACACGGCTGTCACGTGTTGTTTGTTCGCTCTGCCTCTCCCCGGAGATGCATGTGGCATGGAGTGTCTTGTTCTGGAAGGTCTGTTGTTGTTGTTGTTAAATATACCTGTTGCTATGTGTTTATATTAGAAAAGGCAAGGTTGAAGAAGTGCCTTCAGTACTGCACAGAAGGGGGCTATTAGACAGACCTCCTGCAGTGGGATCCCCGGTAACAAATGGTCCAGGGGTTACGGGGCTGACCTTTGTCTCAGAAACCCATGTTCCCTTCCCTTTGTTGTGACCTTGGGCAAGTTACTCAGTTGCTCTGTGGGCTAATAGCACTGTCCTACCTCCCAGAGGTGTTGGGTGGATAAATACATAGAGACCGTGAGGGGCTCAGGCCCTAGGGTGAGGTGTGCTGTATAAATATCTAAGACAGGCCCAACAAACTGAAACCTGATAACAGTATTATCACTCTCCAGCATTACATAAATCAGAAGAGGTTTTAAAAATGAGTCCCGCTTGGGGTTCTTTTTATTTGGCTTTGCGGGTTTGAGCCTTCAGGGCTCTCATGTTTTCATACTTTTCTTCGCAATAATGAGAGCGAGAAACATGCTATTTTTTTAAATGCAAGCTCAGGTCCGCATGTGATCCCCTGACTCAAGGAGCTGGGGCTTTAAGAAAAGCACTGACACGCGTGATAAAATTACAAAAGTTAACACCACCAGGCCTAATAGCGCTGCTCTTACCGGCCATGCCATGGGAGCTTTTCTAACCTCAGTCAGCAGGATTTGCCTTGTCCCAAAGCTGCCCCACCAGCCCAGCACTCACTGACACACGATGCACTGGGGCGTTGCGTCAATACTGATGCACAAGAAAGGGAGCCACCTCACCACTTCCAGCCCCACCTACGCGCGCTCCTTTGAAGGGCTCCCTCCCAGATGCTGCCGTAGCTTAGCCCAGCCCTGCTCAGTTTGTAAGATCACAGCAGCACAAGCTGGGGTGACCCATGAGAGCCAGAGGGGAACCTCCTGAAATCTGTACTAGAGCCAGCCAGAAAGAAATCCTCCCCCTTTTGGCAATTTTATCAAGGCAGCACAGCTCGGGGGGGAGGGGATCTTATTTATGTATCACGCTCCCCTCACATGGCAAAGTGAAGCTTCTGCAATTTCTAGAAACCATCTGGATTTCCCAGGGCATCCCACATCCAACTTGAATCCATAGCTCCATATGAGAACACCTAAGATCTGATCCTCACAGACCCTCCCCTGGTTGGTCAGATTTTGGTCTCTGTGCCCCAAGTGTCCTGAAAAGCTGCTGTCATCAGTGACTGCGGCTGTGGATTCTTACTCGCGCACAGAAAAGGGAAACCAGACGAGAATGCAAATTCCTGACATGTCAGTTAGTGCCCCAGCTACCAGCCTTCTGCTGGCACTTCGAAGGCTGCTCTCAGACCATGCCATTCATGGGCGAGGATGGTGGTGACTCAGCAGATACCTTCTGCAAGATGAGTCACGGCCAGGCTTCCAGAATGAGGCCAGGCCTCAATGAGGGGCTGGCCTGCTGGGTCTTTGCAGCTGGAGTTGAATCATAATGGAGAGAGCAATTCCTGCTGGTTAGGAATGAAGGGCTGTATTCTGGGCAGCAGAGCAGTGGCAAGAGGGGAGGCCAACAGAGCACGCCCGGGTAGGTGTATGTGGGACACTGGCTGCACAGAAGCAGGGTTTGGCATTGCATCTAGGGCTCCTCATCTGGTATTCATGCCGTTAGGCAGACCCAGGATAGCCGCAAAACCTGTTCCTGTGCGCAATGTGGGTGATTCAGGAATTGCTTGCCTAAGGATGACCTCTGAAATGGAAGCCAGCCAATGTAGCAGCCAGTGCAAATGGTTACAGCTGATGCTCTTCACTGTGGCACCTTGTTAAGATGTGATTTGGCAGGTACAGGAGACATCTGCTCCAGGAGGAGCTGGTCTGTTTCTCTCCATGCACATTTCCAAAGAAATCCACATTGCCCAAGAAAAAACAGACCCTGTCAGCGGCTTCAGGCCCTAGCCCCAGTGAGGAGAGGTGGCAAGGACAAACCACATCAGGAACAGAAAGGACCAGGGAGAGGATGAACTCCGGGAGAGCAACGGAGGAGAAGCTATTATCTATTATCCAGTCTATAGTTGGATATTACACATATTGTCCAATTATACAGAGATCAAAAGGTTGTGGCTTTTTGGGGGAGGGGGGAAATGGGTATTGCAGAAATTCTGCCTAACTGGTAAAAAAACTTGGAAGCAGTAAATAATGAAAATACTTCAAAAATACTTCTGAGCTAGAACTTGCTTCGGGGGATACATTTAATGAAGGTTTATACTCCAGGGGATACTGGCAGAGATGATCATCCTCCCGACAACACGTGTGATAAGCTGTGCTTATAGCAATACTCAGGCTGCAAGGGGTCCAGGACATGGGCCGGGGGTTGAAGAGCCTCTTATAGGGTGAGAAGATCAAAGAGCAGCTCACCAGAGGGACTCCCAGCAGAGCAGGAGTCCTTTGATTAATTCATGGCAAGAAATCAAAACAAGTCGTCATGTTTATTCCCATTGTCCACTGGGAGTTTTCCGACGGGCCCCAGTGGATGATCCTAAGGCCCTTTGCATAACACTGCAATTTCCTCGAGCAGGCAGGCGGGAGGGGTGTTTGGCCACCGCGGCTGTGACTAGGGAGGAAATGCAGAGAGGGCTTCCTGAGTTCCACAGACCAGCGCCTGCAGCAGCGCTGTGCACGTGGCCCCCACGGAGAAGGGCAGGAGCCAGGGTCCTGGGGTGCAGGAAGGAGCGTTCTGGCTCTGCCCCTGACTGCATGAGGCAAGCATGGAGCCAAGCATCAAAGAGAAGGAGTTAGAGCCGCTATTTGCACAGCCGGTGGGGACAGTCAGTTTCTAATCAGGCTTGTGTGAGGGAGAGATCTGATTGTCCCATTCAGGGCTGTAGGGAGGGAGGAGGATGACAGGAATTAATATGTGCTCTCTCCTAACCCCCCCCCCTTCCGATTGGCTGATGACAGGAGGCCAGTCGTTCCCTGTGCCACCCCATTCAATAGCAGGAGGAAGATTGCCCCATACTCAACTTCCCACAGCTCTGGGCTTGATGTTGGGTGCCCTGTAGTGTCTTGAGGAAGCCTAGCAGCTAGCAGAGGGGCAGGAGGCTCCCACCCTCCGGTAATGAGTGGTTCAGAGTTTGGTGGATAGTGCCGGAGCAGGGGGCTGAACTGGGTTCTGATGAGAAGGGGCAGCTTCCCTCTGACCTTCACTTTGCCCTTCTCCAAAACCTGCCTCCACCCTGGCCAGGCGTTTTGTAACCGGGGAGCTCCATGTGGGACAGGACCAGCAGGTCTGTCCGGGGTAGCAGAGGGGCCCTGCTGGGACTCCCCTCTCCTCTCCCAGCCCCTCTGCTCTGACACTGCCATGCTAATTCCACCCCCCACGCGGGCACATGCTGGCACCATGTGACTTGCGGAGTGACGTGAAGCATCTCCTCAGTGTCAGCGCTTCCCTAACAGGTGGCAGAAATCAGTTTAAAACTAATCCCCCTTGTCCTACTTTGGCCTCTGGGGCCCGAGAGAGGCTGCCTCCCGCACCCTGCGCCACTCCATGGGCAGGAGCAGAGGCCTCGGTGCTTTTATCAGGTGCCAAGGGGAAGGAGTCATGTCCCAGGAGAGCAACTTGTGTTGGTGAGTCCGGCCGTCATCAGCTGCTTGTGCTGCCAGAGAGGAGCAGAGCCCTGGGTCCCTGCCAGGAGAGCGGACATGTCTGAACCCTGCGCACACCCCTAGAGTCCATCTCACAGGCAGCCCCGGGGCTCCGCTCCAGCCAGGAGCTCTCGGGGTTGGACACACACACTCACCTGGTCCTCACTTTGTGGATGGGGAAACTGAGGTCCAGAGTGAGTAAGTGCTTTGTCCAGGGCCAGGAATAGGGCCTGAAAACAGAACCCACAGTGCCTGGGGTTTAACCTCGACCCAGTGCTTCCACCAAGAATAGCCCAGACTCTGGGCCTGGTCACACAGCACCTTCACCTCAGCAGTGTCCGCCCCAGCTCAGTCTGATAGTCACCTCCCGCAGACACAGACAGGCTCCGGTCTGAGCAGCACTTGCCTTGTGCTTACGTGTTGGCTGCTAGTTTAGCTGACATGCCGGCTCTGAGCCCTGGACCTCCTGAGCTAAAAGCGCGACGCTAAAGCGCTGTAGCTGGGGGACGTCAGCGACACACATCGTCCATGGATTGGCCCTGAAACCCACACTCACCAATGAGTTACCCGTACATACAGCTCAGCCTCTCTGTGCGATGGCCCAGGAAGCACCCTGAGCTCCCCATTTCACCATCCAGCACCCAACGGCTCTCGCCTCACGCGGAGTCGGGGTCCTGTGTTGTTTTGAAGCGAATGGTTCATTGTTTGGGCCAGTGGGAGGGTCAGGAAGGCGCTAGGCTAGCCCAAGTCCTCATGGCTGCCCCGGCTCCTGTGCAGCGAGACCCACCTGCCTGCTCCAAGTGCCAGCCCTTGCACGCCCGGGGGCTCTGCTTTGGAGCACGGGGCCAGTGGTCTGCTTGTCCTCTAGCCCTGCGCTGGGGACAGCCACCGCTCAGCACACGTGGTTTTGCAGACCTCCTAATGAGAACAAATAAGCACATCTGTAACTAGCGGCAGAGTCTTCCCTGCCCCATCTCATTTGTGCTCACTATTTGTAGACCAGGATTTCCTGGAGCTCCTGCCGGTGGGAGGAGCTGGCTGAGAGCCCTGGAGCCTAACCACCTTCAGCATGAGTCAGACCACTGAGCTGGAGGGGCCCTGCTGGCTCAGTCAGCCCCGAGCTTCTCTGCCCTGACTTCCAACAGTCCCTGGCTTCCCAGAGGAGAGGTGGCAGGTTGGCCCAGGCCTGGGCTTCTCAGCTCAAAGGAGGCCTGGCCCAACACACTCTTCAGGATGCGGCTAGTGCACCCCTCTGTCCTCGGGCACAGCTCAGGAACACGGAGCTTGTCCCCAGCCTGCCCGCGGGGCCCACCTCACTGCTGTGTGCTCAGGGGAAGCAGTACAGCTGCTAATTATGGTTGCTAATGGGGGAAGGGCACCGTGGCTGTAATTAGCCTCTGTTGCGTCTCACTCTGGCCCGGCGCACTCCCAGCAGACACACAGGTAGGTGCACGCTCGCTCCCAGGACAGGAAAGGATGGCACAGAGAGAGAGAGAGGAAGATGAACCAAAGCCTCTTGCTTCCCTCACGGGAATCCCCTGCACAGGCCTCTGCCAGCCAGGACCTTCTCTGTGGGTGATTCCCAGGGCACCCAGCTGTCGCCAGGACCAAACCAGCCCTGCCTGAGAATATGCACCCTGACACCCCCAGTTCCCACACACACAAGGGCAGGCCCAGCTTCTGCCGTGCAGGAGGTACAGACCCCCCTGCTGAGTTATGCTGCTTTGGCTGCATTAGATGAGACCATTGACCCAGGCCGTGCCCTGCCTGCACTGCTAGTGCCAGCTACTTCAGAGGGAAGTGAAAACCCAGGCCATGGTGCGATGCTGTGCAGCCTGGCTGGCATACACGGGGAGGTTTCTTCCTGACTTCTGGGGGGATCAGCGTGCACTCCCTCCTCCCCTCCCCGAAGCACGACGTTGGCAAATGTCAGGGCACCCTGAGCTGCACAGCCCGGGCATTTGCCCAGCTGGTCTCCTGAGGCATTAAATCCCACAGGGTGGTCACAATAACATTTCCTGCGAACCATTCGACAACTACTCTCCTGCCAGCCTACTGAAAACCTCCGTGCCCACCTGCCTAACTCTTGGCTGACGGGGATATGAAGGAGCGGGGTTCACAGTCTCCCTCCCTCCATCTGCAGACAAAGAACCAGCTGGGTCACCTCCAGAACCAACGTCTGGGCATCGCGTGGGCCAGAGGCCATGCCCAGAGCACCCGGCGGGGGCTGCTGGAGGGGTAGCAATGTAGATGCAGTGCGATTAGGGAGAACAAGGCTGAGAAGCTGGGGATGAAGAGGGCGCCGGATGCCCTTCCCCGGCCAGGCCCACACTCCCGCTGTCTGCCCTTCACCCATCACAGCACAAACTCAACAGCAGGGGAATTACTACAGTGCAGCGGCTCTCCCCCTCCCCGCCTGCCTGAGTCAGCACTTCAGGAGATTCATGTCAACACCGAAGCGCCCCAGTGCGTTTTCCAGGCCTGCCCCGTGCGTGTGAAAAACAGCGGCGCTATGCAGCTTGGGCACAGATGAGCACAGAGAAAGCAAAATCGGGAGGGGGGCTGCCCAAGAAAGGCCGAAGGGGCCAGGGCACAGCAGAGGGGGTGCACCTGGGGCCGGCTGCACTGGGGTTGTGGTGCCTGTGGGAAGACAGCAGAGGAGTGGAGGCCATGGGCACTGTGAGGGGCAGGGCCGCCCTGGGGGTGTCACTTTTCAGAGGAGCTGCTGCCCCCTGTACAAGAGAGCAGCGAGACCTGAGGGACTGGAAATGTTGGTGCTACTGGTATGAAGTCCAGACTGCCATTACAGTGCCCCCCTGCCAACCTAGCTTTGCAGGCACCCCCTACATCCATGGCCCTAACACGCTACTCGTCCTGTGAGCCAGCAGCATCTGCTGCACTCAGACTTCCTTGCTGGTGGTACTGGCAGTGGTTCTGACCGAGCTCTCTGCTCCTCTTTTAATAGAGGGATAAAGCCAGGTGTGGCCTCCAGTTTCTTCTGCCAGCAGACAAATGGGAGCCCGAAGCTCTCGGGCAGGATGGCACAGGAAGAAAGACGGGCCAGGCCAAGCCCTGCCTTGGAGTGGGAGCCACGGTCCAGACATGCCCAGACTGTCAGCCAAAAGCCGGGCTGGAAAGTGCCACCGTCAGCAACCTCCGTGGCCCGGAGCGGAGCTGGTGTCCCCGCCCATGCTGACGAGCAGAGCAGCTCAAAGCCTGCTCAGCTGGGCCCGGCCTGGCCACGGGCCACAAGCCACAGCAGTGCTGCAAAGCGGAGAGGTGGCGCCGCTGCTTCCCGCCCCACCCAGGGGGCCACAGCCTGCTGGGCAAGCACCGTGAGTGAGGCAAGGGGCCAGTGCACCGGAAAGTGAGCCGAGCGCAGACAAAACCGAGCCCTGGCCTATGGCAACCAGAGAAAGCCCCCTGTTCACAGCAGGGCCAGGAATAGAGCCCTGCTCTGATCTCCCCTTTCCCCCCCTCCACATGGACCTGAGCCTCATGGTGCTGACTGTGGGTGGTAGGAGATTAGCTGCCCTTCGGAGCTCACACTCCAAGAGAGGGAGCAGGGGAAGACTGGGAGGCCCTGGGGGAGGGGAGGGGGCTGTTCTCCTCTTGCAGGCATCCTAGGAAGAGCCTGAGCTATGGCTGCAGGGCAAACTGGATCACATGAAGGCCCAGGGACTGCAAGGGGGCCTGGAAGCTGGAAAAACTGGCAGAGAGGAAAGGGTGGGAGGGTCAGAGAGAGCCTAGGGCAAGCAGGCAAGTGCCAGTCACCCCCTTCCCGCTCCTCTCTGAGAGCAGCAGGTGAATTCTGGCTGTTGGGGCGGATACGGAAGCAGCCTGCACTTTGACCTCTGGGCCCCGGGGCTGGCGGTGGGGAATACCGGGGAACAGAGAGTAGTGCCCTCTAATAAGCTCCTTTCTGCTTCTTCTGGGCCCTTCAAAAGCTGGTGGGGCTTTATTACACCCATAAAACCCAAGAGAAGCAGCTTTAACCCATACCCAGCAAAAGCTGCCAAGTGCCCACTCCCCCCCACCGCCTGGCAGGACTCCTACAGCTAGAGCAGAAGGGAACTTGACCCTCGCCAGCCTGGACCGTACTCTGCACATGCCAGTCACTTTTCAAAAGAAAGGTCCCATCCCCCCATGCACGGAGCCCTTTGCTGGTCTGTAGTCAGGGAGAGGCTGCGGCAGCTGCCTGGGAACCCAAGGGGCTGCAAACCAAAGGGACTGGACGGGACAGGAGGGGAAGAATGTTCCCCAGCGAGTTAAGGAGCCAGGGCTGACAGGTTCTCATTCTACCACTTCAAACTGCGGGACTTAACCAGCATAACAACGGCCACGGGAGAAAGGATAGACACACGTGCTCCCTGTCCCCCAGTGCCTTTTGAATTAGGAGTCTGCTGCGTACGTCTCAGCTGTATCTTTGCTAGAGGATCACCACGGAAGAGAAATACTCCTGCCGGAATGGGCCTCAGCATTCCCCCTCCCTGCCCTGGAAGGAGACGCTGGGGAGAGATGGTGGACTTGATTGCAGGGAAAAAGCTCCCTGGCTCAGGAGCCATCTTTCTGTTCTGTGCGTGTCCAGCCCCTAGGACAACGGGCTGTGCACAGGAATGAGTAAAAATACATAATTGTCATTGCAGGAGGGCTCTACCCAGGGACCGAGGGGCTCGCCCTCGCCAGCTGACTCTGCTCCAAAGGGAGCCCCCCGTCAGGGCAGCAGGAGTTATGCCCCCTCCAGCCTTTCCCTGGGATTCTGTTCCCAGCCCCTGCCTGTGATGGGGACCGCGCTGCAGGGTGTCACCATTCCAGCAACCTGGCCTGCTGCCGAACTTCACACCAAGCCTTTCCCTGAAGCCTGGCCCATCAGTGCTGGCTGCTTGCAGGGAGGCTAAGTAAATAATTCAGCAATCCCTCCTGCCAGGAAGTTTGTATTTGGGCCAATACCAGCTCTTGTCTAAAGGCTCTGCTCTCGCGCGCCTCTCTGTTGCCAGGGGACAGAGTGAAAAGCTAGGCGCACACAGTCCTGCAGAGGATTACCGCCTTAGCAGGGTAGGGCCTATTTGCCACCCTGCTGCTGCAGCCGGATTGAGAGCAGGCCCCAGAGGTTCCTCAGTCTGTTGGCCAGCTGCACCCCACACGGCCCCGCTCATCCCCTTCTGCAGGGAGAGGGCCCCCGGGGCTCGTGGGGTGTGAGAGGCAGGACTCCAGCCACCTGGGCTCATTTAGCCTGCGTGAAACTAAGTACAGTAGCCTCTCGATTATCCAGGATTGGGTTAACCAGGATGTGGATTAACCAGGATGTCAAAAAAAATACACGTAACTCGCAGGGCCGGCTCTGGTTTTGTTGCCGCCCCAAGAACAACAACCCAAAAAACCCCACCAAGGCGCAGGGCAGCCAGTGAACGAATATCCCCTCCCCCCGGCATAGGGTGGGTGGTGACCAACACCCCCCCCCCCCATATTTCCTATGGATGGTGATTATCCAGGATTTTATTAACCAGGATTAATTTTTTCCCTATCACCCTGGATAATCGAGTCTACTGTACTTTGGTTTTGAGCTTTCTTCTTCCACACAGCCCCACACAGCCACCCACCCCTCCAGTTCCCCCCATTATTCCACTTCTGAGCTCTCCCCTCCCCTCCTATCTACCAAGGCACTTCAATATTGATCCCCGATGCCCCTCTCCTCACACTAACCCAGCACTATGGCATCTGTTTGCTCTACCCAGAGCCGGGCGAGAGAAGGCAGGCGCCGTCCCTGCTCCAGGATTAGCCTTTCCCCTGGGGGTTGCAGAATAGGGGCGCAATTATTTGGGGATTTCCAAGGTACTCCCCTCACCCTGGCATCAGGCACCCTGGGTCCGACTGATCAGAGCCCCACCCCGTGGGTCATGCCTTATTCTGGGCAGAGCTGGCGCAGTGCTCCCGGGCTGATGTGTCCGGTGCAGTACAAAGCTGGCTAGCAAGTCACGTAAGGAGACTGCTCTGGCCCTCAAGGAGAGTCCAGTCCACCCCACCCTGGCTGTCAGACATGTGAGTAAATAAGGTAGGTCCTTGCACCATGCCCTGAGGACAAGTCTGCCAGGCTCTGTGGACCAGCAGAGCTTGCTGCAGCCACCCACCTCCAGTAGGAACAGGGCTGAAAGCTCCGGCATGGCCGCGGCACCTGTTCTGCATCTCAGACAGACACTGGGGGTCCGTGGCTGGACTTAGAGCAGTGACAGAGAGGAAGAGTCTCCCTCCCATCCCTGGTGGGATCCAGTCCCCCTGCCCTCTTGAACAATTTCCTCCCCAGAAGCAGGGTCAGCATTGAAAGAGGCCTCTCCAGTCAAAGACGGAACTGCTAGCACAGACTACAGCAGGAAGGCACACCCTTCATCCCTCCCCCACCCCGCTTGCTAGACAGGTTTGACAGGTTCCTACCAGACCCACAGACAACGCGGCTTAAACCTGAAACCAGTCATTCTGTTGACGTAGGTAGGCACCTGCAGAGAGGAACTACAGGAGGGAGTACAGCGGGGAGGAAGGGGGGAAGTGCCGGAGGTGGGTCTGAATGATGGACAAGGGAGATCATGTGTGGCAGGCCTCTCCTTCCTCCCCCCCAGCCCCCATGCTGTACACTGGATGACAAGAAAACAGCTAGAAACTCAAACCTGGCTCTTGAGTTCCACCAGCGGCCCCTGAGCAGACCAACGACCATCACTCCTGGGGAGGTAGCAGGAGCAGGGTAACTGGAGGCTCCTCGATCTCATTACAGAGAGTGGGGCATTCTGGGCCTACCGCATCAGCCACAGCAGGAGGTGGCCATACCAGACCGTGATGCCCATTCTTGTCACCATGGCATCTGAGTGCCTGGACTGGACAGGAGGCTCCCGTGTTGCAGCTGTAAATTTGACTCATTTCAATACAGCCCCTTCTTTCCCTTTGTCCCCCCAAGGAAGCCAGTCCCACTCCTGGGTGCAAGGACAAGATACATGGCTCAGGTAGTGCTCAGGAGCTGGAGGTCAGCACCAGAGGTGTGTGGAGTGGGGCTGGAGGAGGGAGCAGGGCATGGAAGCTTTAATGAAAAGAACTTACACAGCAGGGCTATTTATTGCTCTTACCATTTCAATTGGTTTGAAAAGCAGACTGTGACGACCCTTTCTGTGCAAGCAACACATTCTCTGCCCCCCCCCCCCCGGGCTTAATTTCTCTTCTGCTAATGACCATTTTTGAGCAATCCCATCCTGAAACTCTGCAGAAAATCAACACAATTAGTTCAGGACTCTATTGTCTAACTTCCTGCAGCGTTAGCAAAGCATCCTACATGCCAAGACTAAACACCTCTGATTACAATGGCTGCAGCCAGTGTTTGTATCACTATGGCTGCAAAAGACAACACGGCTGCAAAAGCAACTTCAGGCCTGTCTGTAATCAGGGCCAGCCCACAACATTTTGGTACCTGAGGCAGGAAGCTCAAATAACGCTTGGGCCAAAACTTTGAAAGGTCTCCTGTGCCCTCCTTCCGCCAGCACCGTACTCCACCATCTCAGTGCATCTACAGCAGGCCACCTCATGGTAAGGCCAGCCCTGTGTGTAATTCACAACTCAATGCTTTGGAGGACATACGGGCAAAATGAGGTGAAATGATTAAAAATCCTCGTTGCCAGAGGAGGGGATTTTCAGAAGCAGTCGGTGCTGGCCGATCAGTTTGCCTTTGGCTTCACAAGGGAGCAGAGCGTTAGGCCAACTGTGAATGGTTTGGAAAAATCACACTCCTACCTGTTGGAATGTCTAATGTCTACTGCCTCAGCTCCGCTGGAGTCCCTTTCCTGGGGAAATCTCTCTCTCTCTCTCACACCCACACACCTTTGAATCCTTATGAAAAACCATCATGGGCCCGGGCATGAGTTCTGTTCACCTTTAATAAAAAGATTAGCAACTTAAACTAGGACAATTCATTGTACTGGGATCAGAATCTACCGCTCTGGCTTCAGATTGCACCCTCGGCTCTAGGACAATTGATGCTGTTGCCCTGTGTTATAAATCTTACTTCATTTCAGGGAGACTGCGTTCAAATGCATCTTCAAGACCAATAGCTTGTGGCAGCAGGAGTGCCCAGCCCAAGCCAGCCCACAGGTTTTGGGTTGGGATAACACCAGGTGGCGTTCTTGTTTTTATGAAGGCCCATCACAGGATCAGGACAGCAGTGTTGCTGGCATGGTCCTAGTCCCAGCACTGTGGCTCCTAGAAGACCTTTAAGGAGAGGTAAAGAGAGTTCAGGGCCTGTTGATCTTGACACCCCCCCCCCCCCCCTGCAATGCTCACTGAGCTAGGACTCTGTGCACCTGGAGCAGGGAGAGTAATTAACTTGGCATAAAGCGCAGACAATTCCCTTTGCACCCATGGGAGATAAGGAAGTGTCTCTGGTCTGTCACAAGGGGTTTTCTCAGACCACTTACAAAGTCAGGGACAGAGCAGGTATCAGAGCTCAAATCACCTGACTTGGGAGACGGTTATCGGCACAGCTTTGCTGGGGGAAGGTTGTTGGCTATTCATAACCACCCGTCTTAGGGAAGGATTTAGGCAGACAGGCCTAGGCTGATGGAGATGCACATGTGAACAGCTGAAGCCTCCTTTCACAATGACAGCTTCAGAGACGGAGGCTTTTCCATTTGCCCAATGGTACATTTTGCCTGACACAGCATTTGGCTGCAGTTGCAGAGTGCCAGAGGAGCCAGGCAGAGGACAGTACAGAAGCCAAGGTAGCAATCTGCCCTCAGCTGTATAGGGCACTAAGCCCACACTATCCCCATGATCATCTCAGCCACACCCAAAAGGCAGACTGGAATTGAGGACAATAGCTTCCCACTCGAGTCTTGCCACAGTTAAGGCAGTCACTGCGCCCCGGTTGCTTTCCCCACTCAGCATTTATAGCCATGTTAATCACCAGTCCCCAGACAATGATCTATGGAGCCGAACGTCACGGGACATAATTTTGTTTGGAGCTAGTCAGACTATGGTAGGGGGAGGGGAGGAAATCAAGACCTTGTCTCTAATTTAAGCTATTTTTGCCAACATTATTTAACCTATAGAGCTGTGTCTACACTTAAAATGCTACAGCTGTACCCCGGTAGCACTGCAGTATAGACACTCACTACAGGTTCTCTGGTCACTGTAGTTAATCCACCTCCCTGGGAGGCAGTAGCAAGGTGAGTGGAAGAATTCTGTTGACCTAGCGCTCGAGGCTGGTGGTTAGGTCGGCTTAACTGCATCTCTCAGGTGGGTGGATGTAAGTACGCCAGTATAAGTTCCTAGCATTGACCAGCCCCTGATTAGTAGCTGGAGTAGGTAGCCAGTCTCCTCTACACAAGTTACTGCATCCTATCTGACACCCTTGGTAGACGCCATCCTTCTCCTCAGCCATTGGCCAGTGTTACGTTGGGCTGTTGGAAAGTGATGACATAAGGTTCAGCATCTCTTGCTTCCATGAAGTGGAACCCTTCCCTCCGTGACTAACTGGGGGAGACCATTTACTTCTGCCAAGGTCCGGTATCCCCACCATAAAGGCTGGGCTGAGATCATATTTATGGCAGTGCAGATGTCCGTACGGTGTCAGCTCCAGCTGATGGAAGATGTTCCTGCTCTTCTAGAAACAGATGTAGGCAACACACAATTCTTTCCTGGAAAGAGTTCATAGGGGTTTAGTATTTCTCTCCCCACCCTCTCCCTTGCTCTTCCCAAGTGCTCTGCATTCTCCCTTGGGACTCAGATCCCAGACCCACTAAACAAACAGCAGCAGCTGGTGAATGTCACTCAAGAGGAGTGGGATCCCTCCCTGCCAGTCATTAGCCAGGTATGTGTTAGTTTCCTCACTCCAGTTCCATGATCTTCTGCCATAGGCAAAGCCTGCCAACGTCTAACTGAAAGGAAAGCTGAGCTCCGCTGCAACTCAATATGCTTCAGCTCCAACACAGCCCAGGAGGTGTCAATTTGCTCCAAAGAACATGCTGCGACAGCCAAGTTTTTCCCTTAAGAGAGAGAGTTCATGTGTAGTCCATTAGGAAAACAGTTGCAATTTGGGTATTTGCAATAAATGGAAGAAATGCCCCCATGTAATCAGAGCTAAATCCCCAGTGCTCCTAGGATTCAGAGGGCTCTGGCACAGGAGGCCAAATGCCCTGGCTTACATACTGCAAGTCTTGAGAACAGGACTGAGCAGTTGCTGCCTACATGAAGGACTCCAGACCTGACCAGCAGAGTTGATCAGTATCAAGGACTCGCCCCTCCAATGTTAGAAGCGATTAATGTTGTCAAAATGTGCTAGACAATCTGGGATAACAAAGTCTCTCTTCACACTCTGCCTGTTTGAATCTGACCTACTTTGAGCGCCTGCAGGTAATGATGTCTCCATGCCCATTCACAGCCTCTCTGGAATACGTCTGGGCACATGCAAAGCTATTTCACAGATCTCATGACGCACTAGAAGAAAAGCAAGTCTCTCTCTGAATTGCAGAAAGCACATTGATATCCGGAGGCCTCAATAGGACCCTTAACATGTGCCCTGTGGCAGGAGAGGCTCTGTTATCAAGAGGTACAGAAATGGTTAGATGAGATAGAGGTGTCAGCAAGAAGAAAGTTCATTCAAGAGAATGATTTATGAAAATGGTGTAATCAGTTTATGGGGCTTGTTACCAGGTTCATGCTAGCCACAAAGCCATTACCAGAAGCCAGAGAAGTTCATAGAGCTCAGTTGTACTGAGCCTACGTAAAACACGGATAAGTGTTGGGCACAGAAGTGACCGTAGCACAAGCACATCTATTAAAAATAGTGCTGACTCCAGCTTAGTGCACCTAGAAGAATGAAAAGTAGTTGATTTATTGGGGCTAATTGCAAGCCAGCTGTGCACTTTGCTTTCCTCCTGTGAAGTGAGAGGAGGGAATCAAGGTGGGGTAGATTTCCAGGATGTGACTCAGTGGGAATTTCAGGCGTTAGCTACCAGCACCACTGCAATGTGTGACATACGTTGGCAAACACCTGAGTCACACAAGGAAGAACTGGCTCTTTCGCTGAAGGATTATTAATGGGTGCTCTAGATTTTGTATGGCCCTAAATACTAGAACTGCTTACAATACATATTAACCAGCAGGGCTTTCCTTTTTACATGTCATGACACGACAGCAGCATACTCTTGGAAGTGGAGCTCATAAAATACCAACTGCTCCTGCAGGAGGAACTGCCAACCAAAAAAGAAATTAGTTCAGCATGGGTATCTGAGCTCAATTAGGCTAGAAAGAACCTTGACCTGTGTCCTTCCCATCTGGTATTTTCCAGTTTGAGCTGTTCACTGCTGCTGTGTAGAACTGCCATACAAATGGGGGGGGGGGGGGTTGGGGAAGAGGCGAGCATTCGACAGCAATGTCCAGGCAAAGCAAACCACCCATAAAAAGAAAAATGTTTTCTGGAGGTACGAGATTAAAGTGAGTTCGACACTGGTGTTCCCTTCCAAATTCCCTGCCTGGACCCAGATTGGTCTAGGTCTGAGCAGCTACATTGCAAAGTCATACCCAAGTTACTGAGTCCACACAGATGCTGCACTCACCTGTCTGAGGTGCTAGGACTTAGTGGGAGATATCCCATAGTTCTTGGCATTGCAATACACGGAGCCATTTTGAGATTATTTTCCAGAAAACTGTGGGAGAATGTCTGGCCTTCCAGGCACACTTAGGGAATTGTGCGAAGGCAGGATTTTTCTCATAGCTCTAGGGGTATGTATACCCTGGTTTGAAAACCACTGCTTTAGATAATGCTGTTTATACAGAGCAAAATCCCAGTCTCCAGGAGTAGGTCATTACACAGGTGCATGGAGAAGGGACTTCCCTAACAGCAGGGAAGCTTCTGAGCCAGTCCATGCATTATGTCAAAGGTAATTTTTTTTTTAAAAAGGGGGGTGGGTGGGAAGAAGAGGAATCAGTTTTCTGATCCGGTGTTCAATTACATCCTGAATCACTGCTTTCATTCTGCCTTAAAAAATAATTAAAAAAAATTCTGTTCAAAAGTGCTGCTAAACAAAAGGCAGCTAAATGTAGGTAAATTGTCAAGATCTACCCATTATGCACTTAAATTCAGGATTCCCACCTCATCTTCTGCAATATTTACTAGTTCCATTCAAATTGCTGCCCCACTTTTGGTAATTTAAAAAAATTGTTTGAGATCTCCCCCCCCCCCCCCCATGAATACGGATATTCTGCATGACAACACTGAGAACCAAGATTCACTGAAGTACAAGCAGCTTCCCTTCCCCACATGGGAAATTTAGGGTTTCCTAAAACCAGAATTAATCTCAGATTGATGAACACAGGAAAGAAGCAATTGGGTCACATTAGACACAAGGGAAACCCCCCCCCCCCCACAAAGATCAAATATTTACTGAAAATTTGGTCAAATACCTTCAGGAAGCAAAAAATTACAGCTTTCCATTAGTAATACAAAGTACTTAGACTTTATACAATAATCTAGCTCGGGGGTCTCCAAACTATGGCCCGGGGGCCGGATCCGGCCCACATCTTTGATTTGTCCCGCCCTCCAGCTGAGCAGGCAGGTGAAGTCACCGCTCCACACACACCCCAAGAGCTACTGCCCCATGTGCGTAGGGGTGAGTGCCCCCGCAGCAGTGGCCGGAGGAATAAAAGGGGGAGATGCAGCAGTGCCTGGAGTAAGGCGGGTTTTTTGGGGCATATATTGCATTTTTTCAGTCGCTTTGGCCCGCAAAGCACCTTCAAAAATCTAATATGGCCCTCATCTCAAAGTTTGGAGACCCCTGCGAGCTGTATAATTAGAGTATTTGAAAGTTTGATTCCAATTTACTTACTTCACCTGGAGTTCAACTCTTCTCCTCAAATTAATCCTAGCCATCTGAAACCAGCCTCGGCTAGTGGTGGTAGTCATGCTATGAACAGTTCCTTTGCACATGCTATTTGAGACATGCATTCAAATGAGTCAATTCTAGACCAGAGCTTTCGTATATAAAAACTTTAGTGCCTCAAATTCAGCTGAAGAATAGTATGTTTAGGACCTGCAAGACTCTCTTCAAAAGACCAATTTCTTTGGGACAGATTGTGTGTTACGGGGAAAGCTCTCTCTTCACAACTTGGGACAAAGCAGCTTCACATGTGTAGTTTGGAAAAGTTTCCATCAAAGTAGTCCTCTAAATCCATGCACTGGCCAGGCTTACACCTCTTGACCACCAGCCCCAAAAGACTTCACTGCATTCAGGATTTGCATCAAAGCCCCATTGGTTTATTCCTAGATAATGGAACTTTAAAGATCTACTATCCCACACTGGCGGAACCCATGAAGGGAGCGGTCCTAGAAAGGTGGTTTTCCATAGCCCCTTGCTTGCCCCATTACAATTATAGGAGACATTTGTGCTTGCAGCAGTTAAGAGCTTTTCCTCACTGCTCAACTTCACCTTTCTGCTGGAGTCTGCAGTGCTTGTAAACTTTCATTTACAACATCAGGCTGTTATGAATTCAGCATGATGGCGTCCCTCAAAGGAAGGAGCAGATGGGGCTAAGGAAGCAGGCTGCCTCAGCAACATCTTCTAAATTAGAGCAGTGTCAAGGGAAACCAAAACCTCATGTGAAAAGCTGACTGGATGTAAATTTTGAACTAGACATTGAAGGTTCCTTGGTGCAAAATTCCTACTTCAGTATGTGTACAATCCACAAAGCCACATGCCAGTTCAGGGAACATTTCAGAAATGCACTTACAATGGTAGAACAGAATAGATACATCTCTACAACAACTGAATTTAGGTACAAAAGTTTAATAAAAACCAGTAGAACCCTAAGACACCTCTAGAGAATAAACCTGGTTTATTGCTTACATCAAGGTTATACATTGAACAGGCTTTCAATGTGGTTAGTAACCATTTGGCAAGCTCTGTTCTTTTAAACAAACCCACATGTCCAAGTTAAAACCTAGAATCTCTTACCAGAACCCCCATTGCTAATACCCAGTGCAGTAAGCAGAGTGCTTGTTCTAACATGAACAAAAAAGTGCATGGAACTTTGGAGCCCTACAAACTTGGTAATGTGCCTATACTTTGCTGTTCTTAAAGTGACAGCATTCTTTTGGGGATTTAAAGAGTTACAAATTGCCTAAAACCTCTAGACCATCGGAAGTTTTGGACTGTCATGACAATGGCATCTGTTTTTCTTTATTGTATTATGTTCAATTGTCAGAAACGCTGGTTCTCACTAGGAGGCAAGTTTGCAAGGGATGGGGTCGTAGTCTGTGCCTTATACATGACCACTCTAGGTATGTTATAATTCTTTGGCTATCTGTTGCAAAATATTTTGCTTTGCCCTTTAAGGCACTAGATATTGGTAAGGGAACCACCCATGTGACACATCTGGCAGAGTTGCAACTGAAAGCCATTAGCCCAGATTCACAGTTTAGTACTTTGGCTTCAGTTTTAGGTCTTGGTTACAGTATGTACTGCACAGTATACAGCCATTCAACATTCAGCTAGTGTCCACCCTCTTTGGAGAGATTCTATCTTATTCGATGTTCAGCCCAATGGTTGCAGGAGTGGGAAGTGCCTTCCAAAACAGTGCCATACTGATTGATGTGCATATGAGGGTATCTCGCATGCTAGACTCATGTTTTTACATCAATCAAGACCCATACACACGTATTAAATAATACCAATTAGCTTCCAATCTTGCCTGCACATGAAAGTAACACAATTCTATGACTTTTGTAGTTTAACAGGATCTCGACTCCACCAAATCCAGGTTTTCCTGATAGGTGAACAAGGCAGGCAGCTAGGAATGAATTTCATGTATAGTGCTACACACCTGCTGAAAAATGTTTCCCCATTAATAATCCATTTCAAACTCATGTGTAAGAGGAAGAACAAGATAACTACACAGGAATCTCTCCCCCTACAACCGTCTTATCTTCCCAAAACAGTAGCTGACAGTGGCTGTGATGGCTTCTCCCCACAATTTTGGGGAACTACATCTATGCAAGGAAATATCATTGGTGGCCTATGAAGTTCAGATCAACTAATCCTCTCTAGAAACATGCAGCTGTCCAGGAGGTTACATTTCAGATCAGTGTCTTCCACTTATACCAGTGTGTCTTACAGAAGTGGGACTTTCCATTCAGTTTAGATATACCTTAGAATACTGTGGTTTGTGTCCAATTGTAAATTATATGCCTAGATGCTATGGCAACATGTGCCTTTGAAATATGTCTGTTTCTATTACTGAGACCGGGATTTGTCAAGTGCTTAGAATTTCAAAGTTTCTTTTGGCAAAATATGAAGTAGAGGAATGCCACATAAGAACCTCACCGCTACCCCAGCAGACTCCCCAAATATACATGAAAGATCAGTTCCCAATTTACTCTGGAAATGTAGCTGTCTTACGCATCCTCCCACCTCTGTCTGCAAGAAACTGTCTTTACTCAAAAGCAAAGTTACAAAAGAAAAATGAAGCCCTTCATATAAATATACAGAAGCACTGAAAGTATATTTTGACATATTTGAGGTCTGAAGCACTTTCAAACCCCTCACCCATCCAAACAGATATTTACCCATGTTAACTATTGAAGTGGTGTTTATTAATATAGTTGCCAGCTCACAAGACAAAGGTTTCTCCAGATATGAATTTAACATCTTATCAGGAAAACTAGAATACGACCCTCCCCCCCCCCCCCCCCCCCGCCACTCCCCATTAGATCGCCCACTTTTTGGAACAGCTGTAGTCGGTTATAATCGGGATCTCAGTCTCTTTAGTAAGAGTGCACAAGATATATTGCAGACCTGGAATAATAAGAGTTTTTCAAATTAAAGATCTTTTCCAACAAGAAAAATATACCTCCCGGTGAAAATCTTCGCTAGATGCATGGAAACAGTCTAAAAAGGCTAACGTACAAAACACCATTTACACAATAGGCATCTGGCAGCATTTTCAGATTTTTTTAATTTATTCTGACATGCTATAAAGGAATAAATTACACTTTACCAGCAATAAAAGTACTTTTCTTTCAGCTGGGCTAAAGTAGGAGTGAGGAGGAAAGCCCAGGACAGTAACCAATGTGAACACTGCCCAGTGTGAGGCTGTCCAAGAACAAGAGTTAACTTGATCATATCCACTTCACAAGAACTTGAAAGAAAATGCCTTGGTTTAAAACCCTCCAAACACTTCCATTCTAAATTTTCAAAACTAATAATCACAAGTCAGTCCAGCCAATGCAAGACAACGGCAATGCTTGTGGGCTGCCAATATTGGGGTCTTCAAAAGATGCCAATCTCCTATTAGAGAGGGCTGGGTATCAATGCAGCAGGTTATAAAAAATGCAAGACTGCCCTTCCCCCTCAAGAAAAAAATTACAAAATTTATTTAAAAACAAAAAAAAGTGAGGAAGAATTACAATACTAAACCTAAAATGATTTAGAAAGAAATCTGACTTTTTGCTTAACAAATGGCCTTGAAACGGTCTGTTTAAAAAAACTGGAGTGGTGGTGATTTCTTTAGACTGAATTAACAAGGCAAATTTTTTTAAAAAAATCTCATTTCCTTACAGAAAGTTTTTCGTTTTTAATGAACTTGTAAACAAAAAAGCTCCCATTTCAAAATAAAAACAAAATCCCAGATCATATAGATGTTTACAGTGATTACATTTATCTAAGCAACTTACATACAGGTTCAGTTGTAAGATGTTAACTAAATTTCTGTGACAAATATGCTGTTTTTCCTTTTATACCAAGAACATTAGAGTTAATGCAGAGTCCTAAAGATTATCTAGTAGTCGCTAAGTTTCTCTTAAGTCTTCACTTTAGATGCTGTTATTTCTAGCACAGGTAAGCAGGCAGAGTCTTTCATACGCTTAAAAACTGGAATCTTTGGTTACTACCATGTCAGCTGGCTTGGTATGTTGCACATAGAAGCCAACAATTTTAAGAATGTTTTAAGTGTACAACTTTCAAAACCCAGGGAGGAATAACCAGAAAAGAATGCACAATTGTGAGCATTTACAATTATCACAACTGTTGCTGAAGACTGTTCATGCCATTCTTCCAAAACAATGAGATCTCATAAGCAGTGTAGTTCAAAGTAAAAAGGTAACAAAAATTGGCATATGCACAATTTTCTCCACCATTTTGTGTCAACCACTTAGTTAACTTTTCCACTTGAAAAAATGCAATAGAAAACTGGACACCATGTTTCACTATCTCAGTAATTCACAATTACAGCTGCTGCTACAACTCAAAGTGCAGCATCACCAGCGCTGCCCAGAGCCAGTTTATACTGAAATTAAGTTCTTTACACCAAGTAAATGGTTGCCCACAACCACTGGCAAGTGTACGTATGAACTAAAATTTCTAGGATTTGGGGAGTGACAAGTCCTGCTCCGATCTGCTCTGCTTCATTTGTTCCTCTCTTCATGCTCAGAAACCTGTAAGATAAACAAAGGCAGCTTACTGATAGTTGAAAAGTAAAGGAACAGTCTCCAGGATGGCAGGGTTAAACAAATAGTTATGGTCATTTACAGGGAAAATGTTCCACTTTAGAACGGTATGGTCCTTGCTTTCCTTTTCTAAAGCTAAACGTGGTTTGACTGATCACTGTTCCGAATCAGCACTGCATGCTTATAAATTTATAGCAATAGTACACATGCACTAGATGCAAAGTCTTTCAAATGGGCATTCAGTTTGGCAGCCAGCTATATAATTTAAGAACAAGCTGTGTTCTTGCCACTAGGAAGCAGGGTGTAATTTTACAGAGTTGTTTTCTACTTGCCTGTAATGCCATGTGTACTGCCTCTGAGGAGCATCAAGTGGTAGGAAGCAGATTTTATCCTTTTCTTTGGGGCAGCCTGATTAGAACCGTTTCGGAATGGTGCAGAAATACTTTAAAATGCCTTTTCACTCCACTACGGAGTTGGTTTGCTTCAGAATCAGTTGGTTTGTTTCAGATCTTTATTTTAAAAAGGCACATTGTGCTGTGTTGGGTGGGAGCCGTTGCTTCGGCTGGGCACCAGTTACTTTTGCAGTTCCCTCAGGGCTCCATTTATGTTCTTTGTAGTTGTCTACTTATAACAGTTCTACTGCGAATGCTCAGGTTTAAGAAGAATTGTAGGCAGGACCCAGACTCTAAGGACCACTGCAGACTGAAGTGTTTAGTGAGATGTTCAAAAAGTTTGCGTGAATGTCTCTGGACTTCGGATAGGATCCCGCCCCTCCAAAATACATTTGAGAGCAGTTACTGGAAAACCTAAATTCTGTTCTCAGCTGCAGACACTAGATTATTTAGTACACAAGAAACCTTCAATCAAACCACATCCAAAACCTTTAAAGGTGACCAATAAGTATTTTAAAATTGGACTATTGCTATTTCATGAGGGATAAAGGCCTGAAAAGTTGTTTATTTTAGTTTTTGCACTTCAAAAAAGAGTCAGGCATTTCTGAGGGAAGTTTGAACACTAATGACTTACTGAAGGGACTAGAAAGCTGAAACTTTAACAGATTTCCTTTAAACAGAGTCAATCATTAAACAGATTTTTAAAAAGAATTTTAAGACCAGCAATTAAAAAAATCCTTTCCCTTTAACTGCTCAGCTTTTAGCTCTTGTGAGGTCACCATTTCACTAGTTCTATAGTCAGAGAGCCTTGTATAATACACAGCACTTAGACTTCTAATGGAAACAAGCAAAAAAATACTTTACAATCTAAAGAAAAAACTTCAATTAAAGCGAAAAAGAATTAGAGTCCAAGATTCTTTTCTTCTTTGCAGCTCATCTTTAATATGCCTTATCCAAATGACTGCAGCTGTATGTTTTTAGTTGAAAGATAAAGGCCCATCTGACATGCCTTGTCCCAAATCATTACCCAGCTTCAGACTATTTTACCAGCCTATCAGAATGTGAAGTGCACTGCAGCTAATTTGGAAAGCATTTAAAATCACCTTCTTTTAAGCACTCATCAAAAGCTACAGGAAAAACTATTGTTCTGTAGTCTGTATTTTTGCTGTGTGGCTGTGTCCTTCTGTTGCAATAGTCTTAGCAAAGTTGACCAATACATCCTACAATCTCAGCATTGGTTACACAGATACTGGGGCTGTACTTTGGGATGTCTTGCTGATTAGATTGGCAACCACAATCTGGTATGTACACTGCCCCCCAGCAATCTGGTCATGAGACCATCCAATACTAGTGACATTTTATCATATCGTATTCAGATGCCGGTATTACTACACACCTACCACTGTTCTAGATTCACTGCATTTTAGAAGTTCTAATGCTCAGGAAATCAAGTATCTTTAGAGCTTTTATCAACTCTCCATCACAGATACTCAATGAACAAGACAACGCAAATGGCATGATCTAAAGAAATGACTTATGGGAGATAGTGGATGAAACTAAAGGAAACAAAATGCTACAATCACATGAATCTTGTGTTCTGTATTACTGTTATGCAAGGTAGGATACTCTACATCAGCGGCCAAACTGTGAACTACCTAAGTGGCTAGTCTTGTGACAATAGCTGTTTCCAGTTGTCAAGTTGCATCAAGGACAATCAATAGCACATGTCTTCAGAAATGAGTGAGAGGAGTTAAAAAGAGTGTAAGTTTAGGCATCTTGCTATTTGCTAATAGCCATTTAGGAACCATGGGACCAGAACTAGATTCACTAGTTTATGAGTTTATGGCAAGGAAAGAAATCATCTAAAAATGACACAGAGCAGACCTGCTGTATGCTTGAGTCTCATCTCTGAAAAAAGCAGCCAGTTTATAGTGATCAGAACTGCAGAGTCCATACAGCTAGGGCATGAGGAGGCTGGGCTCTTCCGTGTCATGAAAAAACCCATCAAAGATCAAATTGCAGATTACTGGGGATGATCCAAGATGCAAAAAACAACTCAAATTCACATCTCTGCTGTTAGAAGCTAGAAACATCTCATTAAATAACAGAACAAATTTTATCTGAATCTGGGAAAATATGAAAGGAAACAAAAGCTCATTTTTATACCAACACTTTTGCCTAATATCAGAATTTGCTCAGTGAGGTCTTAGGTACTACCATGATCTATGAATAGCATGCAGTATTTTGGATACAAGTACTACAAACATTAAACACCAGGCTTTAAAGTCAGACATTCTACCAGTTTGTAATATTTTAATTGACAACTGAAGCTTTCAAGTTTAAAAGCTGTTTTTCAGCTAATTCTTGCTTTCAACTTTTGCCTCCACTTCCTAGAGGAAAGCCCAGAGTGGATGCAGTGCTCTGAAAAGAGCACTGCAGCACTTACAGTACCAGGACTGTATCCTGAGTAACTAGCCAGCCCTCCTGCTACCTCGCCGCTGTATTACCAACAGAGGACTGTGGGATAAAGCGAGGAAGGAGATGGGAGCATCCCCACCACAGATGACAAGAGACAGGTCTCACGCTGTGGAATCCATGAACCCCCTTAATGCTTTCCTCTAGCAATCCTGAACAAGTAAGTGTTAGAGGAACTACTGGGGAGGGGGCGAGGAGAAGAGGAGAGAGTAGGTGCTGCCACCACACAAAAGATCCACTTTTTGGTTCTGGTAGCTGTCCAGTCCTAGGATGAAATGGCAGAGTTGGGACAATGTCTTCCCACAAAAGCATGTCCCAACAATTTGTTGAGACCCTGCGGTATACTACCTCTCTTTGCACAGAGCAGTGCAAGTGGCCTTCAGATTAGGTTTCCTGGATTCCCTCCCAACCACTTTTCCCTACCTACCAGTTAGCGGACTACAGTTTTACTTTATAGTTCTAGGACTGACCATCACTGGCTAACAATTTTCTGATGTCTACACTAGGCACAAAATGGTTAAAAATTTAACATGTGCTAGACAACATTTATGAAACACCTGTTTCCTAGTCTAGACAAGGTTTATGTCCCTTCCTCCCCCCACCCCCATCTTTAAACAGGAATGGAGAAAAAGGGTACTTGCTTTCAACTAAAGACTGGAGAGTTTTCATTACTGGGTATGACAGCATTATCCTATGTTACTTTCAAAAGGTCAGCTGTCTCTAGACCAGACCTAAAGCAGCAATGGAAGCTTGGTAGCTAGGATACTGGAGCTCCGTATACACTAAAGCCTTATTTGAAGGTCCAGGTTTGCTATGCTTCCATGCTCACCTGACAAGCTGATAAAGTACATTCAAGATCATTACTAGCAATTTGAATTTTCCAGTCTCATTTCAAAAGGAAGCTTGAGTATTTGCACTTACGGTCTCTGCAGTAACTAACTGTACTAGCCAGCCTCTGCAGTTCTCTCTGCCATTCTACATGTCATTTTTCTGAAGTACCAGAAGACAAACTATTTCTTTAATTCCTTTGGGGGAAAGAATTTTGTTTCTCCAGTGCTAACCACGTGTCTATTTTCACAGATGCCATTTCTAAGCACGTCTAATAGTTTAACAAACAGGGTGGCGGACTAATTTAAATCACAGCAATTTAAGTCATCAAGAGGAAACCCTCAATTTAAATCATTTTAATCAACTTCTCCATTTGTACTTCAGTTATTTTCTAAAGAAAGGTGCAGTCTCCTTTGTTCACATAACAATTAAAACATGCTATTTACAACTAATAAGAGTCTTTACACTCGAACTGGTACATATATTTTTGCTACCCAGGAGAGTACACTATTAATATATACTACAGCTGTCAAGCGATTAAACAAATTAATCATGGTTAATCACACTGTTAATAGAATGTCATTAAAATATTTTTGTTTTTTACATTTCCTAATATATTGACTTCAATTATAACACAGAATGCAAAATGTACAGTGCTTATATTTCTCTGATTACAAGTATTTCACTGTAAAAAACAAAATAGTATTTTTCAATTCACCTAATGTAAGTACTATAGTGCAATCATGAAAGTTGAATGTACAAATGTTGAACTATGTACCAAAAAGACTGCATCCAAAAAATAAAACATTTTAGAGCCTGCAAGTCCACTCAGTCTTACTTGTTTATCTGAGCGATTGGCTGAACAAGTTTAACACTTGCAGGAGAAAACGTTGCCCACTTGTTTTTGTCACCTGAAAATGAGAACAGGTTCTCATGGCACTGTTGTAGCCGGTGTTGCAAAATATTTGTATGTCAAATGCGCTAAAGATTCATATGTCCCTTCATGCTTCAACCACCATTCCAGAGGATGTGTCCATGTTGATGATTGGTTCTGCTCAATAACGATCCAAAGCAGTGTGGATCAACACATGTTCATTTTCATTCTCTGAGTCAGATGCCACTAGCAGAAAGTTGATTTTCTTTTTTGGTGTCTTGGGTTCTGTAATTTCTGCATTGGAGTGCTGCTCTTTTAAGACACCTGAAAGCACGCTCCACACCTTGCCTCTCAGAGTTTGGAAGGCACTTCAGATTCTTAAATCTTGGGTCGAGAGCTCTAACTATTTTAGAAATCTCACACTGGTACCTTCTGTGTGTTTTGTGAAAGTGTTCTTAAAATGAACCACATGTGATGGGTCATCATCTGAGACTGCTAGAAAATCAAATATATGGCAGAATGTGGATAAAACAGAGCAGGGGACATTAAATTTGTGACAATTCTCCCCCAATGAGTTCAATTAATGCATTTTTTTTAAACAAGCGACAACAGCATAGAAGTATGTCCTCTGGAATGGTGGCCAAAGCAGGAAGGGGCATACGAATGTTTAGCATATCTGGCACATAGATACCTTGAAATGTTGGCTACAAAAGTGCCATGCTAATGCCGGTTCTCACTTTCTGGTGACAATGTATATAAGGGGGCGGCAGCAGCATCTCTCGCAAATTTAAATAAACCTGTCTGTCTTAGCGACTGGCTGAACAAAAAGTAGGATTTGGTGCACTTGTAGGCTCTGAAGTTTTACTTTATTTTTTGGAGTGCAATTATGTAAAAAAAATAATCTACATTTGTAAGATTCACTTTTACAATGACTGCACTACCTTGTATGAGGTGAGTTGAAAAATACTATTCCTTTTATCATTTTTACAGTGCAAATATTTGTAATCAAAATATATATTGTTTCGATTATAACACAGAATACAATATATATGAAAATGTAGAAAAACATCCAAAATATTTAATACATTTCAATTGCTATGCTATTGTTTAACAGTGTGATTAAAAGTGCAATTAATCGAGATTAATTTTTTTTAGTGAATTGCGATTGACAACCCTAATATACACACATTTTAAGCAATTTTAGTTTAGTATTTTCAGATTAATTGTACATTTTCAGTATGCTAAAAAACAGTGAATGATATTGCTTATTTACTGGATAATTAACTTTTGCCCATAATTTGAGTCACATTGCATTATGACGACAACTGGAATTTAAACACAACAGCATTTTTATTCAACAAAACTTTGCTTTTCAAAACATATTTCACATTTACAGCTAACTGATTTAGCAAACAGAGGGATTGGTTGTGTTTAGCAGTGAATTAAATCTATTTCAGGGCAGCTCCAGTTACTTTCACTTTGGCATATTTGAAAAAAATTGCCCAGGCTGAAGTTCCTTTTCACTTAAGTCTCTAGAACACGAGTCTCCTACATTTCTTAGAGCACCCTTCAAACTTTAAAAACTAGTAGGTTTCATCCCCTCCCCTCCTTTTCATGTTTTTAGTCATAGGCTGGAAGAGAAGCTTTGCCGCCTTTTCAACTCCCAGTTGATTTCTCAACTTTGAATTAGTTCAAATGAAGCAAATATTCACTGAGCCTGCAGAAGAGGTTACTGCTGTCAAAAGCAGGTTTAGCACTTCAAAAAACTGGTGCCAGGGGCTCAACTAGTGACTGCCGGCAGTTTGTTTAAATCATTAAACATGTACAGCCTGAATGGTTTACGTCTAGCCCTCAAATTTATGGTTGGCATGACTGATGAGTGATTAGATACCAATGCTAAAGCAGCATCTTCAGCAGTTAAGGCATCTATACTGGTACTTTGGGTTGACAATACTGACAAGAAAGGGAGCTGGAGTAAAATGATTGATCCATCTGCTTCCTTACTGCCTGCAATTTAACTTCCAAGGCTAGAGAAAGAGGTTTCAGTATATGCAGCATGCGTTCTACATCTCTTCAGTCTGATGGTGACTACTTCAGCTGTGATAGTTCCATCTATTTTGCCAACAACCTGCTTCACAAATAGTCATCAGAACCGGTCAGTTCTTAACAAATACCTCAAGAGCCAACTACTAATCCCACTGTGCATATTGGGTGAGAATTGGTTTGGATCCTCCTCCTCTCCTCAGCAAAGCTGAGGTAAAGTAGTTGTTAGGGAATTATTCTGAAATTTCAACATTTTCATTTATTCCCAGACGTGTACTTTGGCTAGAAGGTTCATCAAATGAGCATTGCATCCCTAAATTGTAAGTTTCAGGGTCACTATTATTTTCTTCTACAGATCTTCTCATCTTTTGCTACATATGCAGCATTATCTAGGACGCTACACACGTGAATTGTTGTTTAATTTGTCATAGCTTTTACTGCTACTGCTAAGTATTCTGCTGCGTGGATTCCTGATGTATCAATTGTTCCTGTAAGATAAGACAACCCCATCTTCTGTTGGAACACAAGCACATATTATTGGATCATTGTGTACATTGCTCCACTCATCAAGGCTCAGATTAACGAATTTTTTCATCAATTTTATTTTGCACACTGTTCAATTTCATTCTCACACTCTGTGTCCAATAATGTCCCAGCATTGTCTGCTCTGTCAGTGGGGTGTGGCCGCATTATAACGATTGAGCCACATCAATGAAATGTTTGCTCTGAACAACCTGAAAGGGAGAATTTGTTGCATAAATGAACCAAGCAATCTTGACACCAAAGGAGTCTGGCTGGAATTTGCTGATCTTGATTACCAATTCATCCATGGTTATACTGAATGATGAAGAAAGTCTTGTCTTGATACAGGTAATTTACTGTCTGATGTACATTTAGTTGTAGCGATCTAGTGGTACCAGCAGATGACTCTGAAGTTGTAGATATTGCAGATCAATGTTCATAAACCCTTATTGTCTAAGATGGGCCCTGAAACAAAATGGTAAAAGTCACTCACTGAATATTACTCAGTGTTGCTTAAAAACAAACAAATAATAAAATAAAGATTATAAATAGAACACGCATCCTACTGGAGCTGTTTGCACTGCTGTTTAAATAATTTATTCTGAACCTAGCTTTATAGGAAAAAAAAATCATGAGAATTATCCAAATCTATTTAAAACCCTGATTTCTAGCAACATACCAGACCGTGTGAAAAGAAAAACCCCTTTAAATGTTAAAATTCATAAATGTCTAATCAAACTTTACTTTTATATAGGAAATCTTCACCTAGGATGTTTGGTTCTACTGCGCAATAAAAAAAATCATTTCATAAGTCCAGCAGTAACAGTAAAAATGTAATTGATAAATACTCCCACAACAAATTGGTATATTATATCTTGAACAAAAAACTGAAATTGGTAAGCACGTAATCTACCCAGAACACTGATTTGTGACAAACTAAGTTATCATTTACTAACATAGTAAGACATGGTTGGCAGTCCATAAGAATGGTGGAAAAATAAGTTTACTAACCAGTTAATCCAGATTGTTCAGATATGTCCATGTCATCTTCAAAATCACTGCCTTCTGAACAGCATTTTGCATCATGCTTCATTCTGACAACCAGACCTTGCATCTCTGTTGTTCTGCTTACATTTAGCATATGTTCCTTTTATACCCAGAGGTACAATGTATTTATTTTTTAAATATGACCTGCAGCCATGGCAGGTCTCTTCCTCCCCCTGAAGAAAACAGGGGTTCTCAGGACAAATGTTTTGGTGGCCTCAAAGTGCAGCCACTAACTCTTGCTGGTGGCTGCTCTCATATTTTTTCCTAAAATACTTGTAGGCTGCAGCCTGAAGTCCTGTGTCCAGATCCCAGAATGGACAGGACCTGGAGCCCAAAGCTGTGAGGGTGGAGCCTGCTGCTGCCTAGCCAGAGTCCAGGGCTGGACCCCAAAACATGGCCAAAGCCTTACACCCTGCCTCCCCAGGGAGGAAGCCCAAAGCCTGAGCCCCACTACTGCGGAGCTGCCTGCTCCTCCGGCATTCTGCCCCAGGTATCTCCGAAGGGGGGGAGGGGGGGGGAGGGGACGACGGGACGGGACAGGATACAACTCCCACTGGCAGCCCTGCAACCAATACCATGGTGGCGTATCCAGGAGCAACAGGGAGGGACCGCTACTTTGCCTGTCCTTCCCCGTTCCCCTTCCCAGCCCAGGAGGCTCTGGCTGCAAGAATAGCCCCTGGTAGCTGCATGCGGCCTTTTGAGAAACACTGCACTAGACTAGAGGCTGCTCTCTGAAGAATGTTTTCCCTTCTTCCCAGTGTCCTGTTTTCACTCCAGCATTGGACCCTTCTCCCTTGTTACAAAACTCCTCCAACCAGTCCCAGAAAAACAAAAGTATTAGCAATCCAAGCTATAAAAACAGGAGTAGGAAACCTCCGGGTGGGCTCAGTAGATGATTCTGATGAGATACAGGGTATCTCCTGAAGTTAGAGGCCTGGTCTAACACGTATGAGGACTTTGTCAGTCTCTTGCACCAAGCAGTACAGCCAAGCAGTACAGTACACCACAGGATCAAACTATTACAGTACATGACCTATTATGTCATTTGTAAAGCTTCACTTCAAAAAGCAAAAATTTTGGGGAAAACATTTTATATAGAAAAGCATGCTTTTAACTCAAAGTTTTTGATAGAAACTCATGGATTCAGCATATGTATCTTTTATTTAAGTGTTTTAAGAGATTACAAGTTTAAGCCTTAACATATCTTGTAGTAAATTCAAACTTCATTTTAAATAGATTTTTAAAGAGAATTTAAAAATCAAATAATCCTATTTTTGTATTTTTTCAAAAAAATTATATTCACCCCTTTAGCAAGGAGAATCACAGCACAGTTCTTTTCCAGCTGTTTACTGAAACAAGTGACATGAATAACTACCAGAGATTCTTTCCTTTGATGTTTCCCTCAGGAAGATTAATTTACAAAATCAAGCTTTAAGAATTTGCATTAATTGCACTTCAGGTTGGGCATTTGATCAGTCCAAAATAATTGGGCAATTGACTTGGTCAAACATTATTCAAAAAATATTTAAAAAATATCAAATACGGAAAAATCAGTAAAGCACTAATTTATCAGAACAATAACAAAAACGACAACTTTATGGTTTCCGATTGGCTTAGCTTTAGACACTTGTGCCTAATTACTAGAGGAAAGTTATTTAACTTAGAAAAATATGAAGCACAATGAGTCGTACCACCTTTTTAGCAATGTGAATGTTATGCAACCTCTATGCAATCTTCTCTCACCAGCAAAAGTTGTAATAGCTATCATTGGACTGTCACTCACCTTTGTCCCTCTAATTTTGGGACCAAAAAGGCTACAACACCATGACCTACAACAGTGCAAGATTAAATAGTTACAAAAGAAAAATCAAACAGCATATTTAAAAGAAAAGTCTTTTTTAAATGCACTTATGCTAGGTAGGTAGCAGGCCAACTCTTCAAGCATCTTGCCTTTCATTTATCTTTTTCTTCAGCTTCAGCTACTTCATCTATTTCTGCCACCAAATTCATCGGTATCTCCTTCCTCTTCATCTGATGAATTCTGAGACAACTCAATCTGCCATTTTCTTCTCTAGTATTAAATTGCAACACAAGGTCACCAGCTTCCCAGCACTGGCGGTCTTCAGTCTATCTCTGGTTTCTGAATGGATGAGGATTCCAAAAACTGACAAATTTTGTTCTGTTCATGCAGTTATACATGGACTCTCTTCTGCTACTGTAGCTAGAGTGCAAGGAGGACACAACCCTTTCCACTGTGCTTAAGGCGCAAGCTCTTGAATCACTGCTGGGATTGCACACCATATTGTTTTGTGACTGAACAGGCTACCTCCTACTTTATAATTTGCCATCGCCATCAGATTTGTTTGCACATTTGGATATGCTTTAAAATTTGAAAAAGTCACTAAGAGGTCACAAGCTGAATTCAATGAGTCACCACAAAGGTCTTGACCCTAGAAATATGGATCAAGAAGGTAGGCAGCATTATGAGCAGGAATGATCACTTGGTTTTCCCATGATACGGTTTTGTCTTCCTCTTCAGCTTTTGAAAATGGACTGGTGTTCATTATTCTCAGAAAATGTATTGATCAGCAACTCATCCTTGGCATCAGACAATGTTTAACTATAATTTTCCATGGTTTGAATGGACTGAGCTATGGGGATACGAACAGTGAAATGAACTTTGAGCTTTACATTCAAGACACAGACTATCAGCACAGAGTACTCGGGGGCAGCCCTTGGCCACCCCTTTTTTCAACAGCTGTTTACTGAATGACCGTCTTGCATATTTCAAGATCTTTGAAACATTTAATAGAAGATGCCCATCGAGTATGACAATGCTTACTCAGTGAGGATGATACTGAGTTCGGTACTCAATAACACTGAAGAATGGCTAGTTTTTGAAAAACTTGATAATGCTTTTCACTTTCGACACGTGATAAGTGGTCAGACCTCACCAATGAAAAGCTGCATCATATGAACAGCACATAAAGAAAGTGTAGGACACGTATTTATTAAAAGCCCAAGCAGCTTTCATATTAGCCATGTTGCTGGTCACAACCAAAATAATCTTCCCTGAAGCCAATTCATGGATTACATTATTACTCTAGTTAATATATTGGGCCGTGTGGCGATTCCCAGTTGTGCACTGAAATCACTAAAGCACTGTGGAGTTATCATGAAGCTGATGTAGCACTCTGACTATAGCTCCTTCCATCAAATACTAGAGACACATGAGGAACTTGCACAGTAATTACCTGTACACCAATTCCTTTATACTTTGTCTGCTTTGGCATTCAGAAGACTTCCTATAAATTGTATCCTACCTGGTGCTTCATCAATAGGATGCAACTTATGAAATTTTTTTAGCATATGAGGATTAATGATGGTATGAAATGGGTATACTGCTGGCATAAATACCTCTACCAAATGTAGTCAAGTTAGGTTTTTTTCTGATCGTTCAAAAGCCTCTTAAAAACAATTTGATTATGAACATCTGAATACTTTCCAGGAGTAGAAGTTTTCAATGTTGAAGCAGGTGGAGTATCAAAATTCTTAGAAGATTAAGTGGAATTAGCTTCACTTTCACTCAGATCACTCTCAACAGAAAAGCATGCTTCATGATGCTGCCAAAGGAAGTTGGAGTGCAGAGAAGAAAACCAATCTTGATGGTTTTCCCTTTCTTGCTGTTTGACTGCAATAATCTTTGCTAGTAGTTGGACATATCATGAGAATTCAAAGTACTTCTCCATTCTATCTACATGTCCTACTTGGGAAAACAGAACTTGCACTTAGTTTTAACAGTTTTTCCCATGTAAAATGTTTCCATACAAATGATTCTGGCTTTCCTCAACTCTGCATAATTTATGTCATGGTTGTATTGTCTCCCTACTTTTGGAATGCTTTCCAGATGATGAAGTACCTCTTGTATTTCAAGAAACCAGTATCCAATTTATTCTGTTTCTCTATTTGCTGCTGTTCTGGAAGATTCCAGCGAATCAAAATATTTTTGGGCATGTTGCCCTCTCCCTCTCCCAGGACCTTTACAGATTTCCAGATCACATGAATGGGAGAGATAGCTCTTCCTCCCAGCAGCAAACACAATGGTTTCATAGGCAGCAGCAGGAGGAACACAGGAGAAAGGGAAAGGCCTTTACTGGGATGTGATGTCAGAACCCCCTCATTAGTACAGGACTTTTCAGATTATCGGTAAGATTTGGCTGGGGTTAACTATGTAGGCACTATAAAGGATATTTTTGTTGAGAGGGGAATAGTGGGAGTTTACTTACATGGGCATTTAATGTTGCTGTTTATTTTGTTGAGATGAGGAAGGGGTTGGAGGTTTAATAGCTGAGATTCTTTTCTTTGTTTAGGAAGAGGTTTAATGGCTGTGTAGATTCTTTTTGTGTTGGGGAAGTTTAATAACTTAATTTCTTGTTTGGTCAGTTTAGAGTAGACTAAGTTCTTCTGGTAGGGACTAGGTCTTAAATTTAACGTGCTTTATAAACAGCCCTGTACATTGATGGCCTAGTAAACAAATAAAATATTTACATACATACATACATACATACCACACACACACACACTATTTGTTGTATAAGGTTCTAACCAGTCATGATGTAAACTTTCACCTCCCTCCCCCTAACAGATAACAGGCTTGCTAACATATGGCATCATGGTTTTGATACAATCAGAAAGGTAGGCTGCCAGCTACATCAGACTATTCTTGATGGAATACTTGACAGTGGTTAAGTAGGCCTTCAAGTGATCGTCTTGCCAAGTGCAGCACTCACCTCAAGAACAAGTTTTAATATCCCCGCTTGGTCTACCAATAAGAGACTGCTGGAAGTCAGAATTGTGCAGTGGATTTTATAGCACTTCCCTGCATTATTAGTCAAACTTAAAGTGTTAGTTTACTGACTTTCACATTTCGATTCACTGCAGGTTAAATTCTAACCAAGGATTATCCAAGGTTTCTCTTTTGCTTCAACCATGCTTGGCACAAGGACCTGCTATAGTAGTAACTGTTAACTGCATCAATGGCATATAATCGAATACAGCACATGCATTGTGAAGGTAAGATTGATATCATTTCCCTGCTCAAAGAGCTGAGTTTTAAAAGCAGCTAGAAAACATATTCAAAGTAGTCCCTAGGGCTTTTCTAGAAAAATTCAATAGTGTTCAAACTTATGCATGTTTAGTTTCAAAAGAGTTCTGGAAAGCAATTGCATCTGAACATTTCACAACATTTCCCCATGAAACCATCATCTAAAAACTTGTATTATACCAAAAAGTCTGAAAACCAAGAACATCCAGCCACTTTGAAATGAAAAGATGGAAAATTGTGACTTACTGGGATAAAACCTTGAAGTACAATAGCAGTTCAAGATTATACCTGAATTTGAGGAAGACATTCCAGGCTTATTGGTCCTTTTCCTGGACTTTGGGCCAAGTGAGGCTGAATGCAGGATGTATTAACTTTAGATGAAGCCAACTGATGAAACCAGATCATTCACAGTTTTCCATTTTCACTGCTGAACAGATGCAGAGCGGAGAAAAACCCACAGCACTCCAATAGCTGGAACAAAGCAGAACCCAAAGTCTCCAGATACTGGCCCTAGTTAATGAGAACTATCCCTTAGAAGTGTTAGGTCTAGGATTTTGGATTGTATCATTTATCACATTCCCAACACCAAGTCAGTTTCTTGTTTTGTAAAGGGGTTAATGCGGGAGCAAAAGATGCAGTGGTTAAAATGACCCAACATCCCCAAAAGAAATGATATGAAGAACAAGGACATTTTGGTTTAAAGTTAGTAGTCAAATTCTCCAAGGACGTCTTTTTTCTTTTCTTTTTTTTAAAGAAACAGAGCCAAATGTGTGTTTTTAAACCACCTCCTTGATCTAACACTTAAATCACTGGCATTGTCCAATTTAGTGTTTAATTTTTTTCCTGTAACGTCACTTGGTTCTTGGCTACTAACCTTTCATGTTACTCTTGGATTTGTCAGTTTGCTTGCCTGTGGGGGTTTGGGCCTGCTGCCCCTGCCCACTGGAAGAGGCGGCTTGCTGTGCTGCTTTCTGCTTTAACATTGTCCAGTCGAATGTGTAGTCATATTGGTGGTTCAGGGTCCTAGAAGACAGGGAAACACTTACTGCAACTTGACTACCTAACTGCGAATTTCAAGCCAGTCTACTGAGAAATGAAGCTATGAGTTAATCTTCAAATCACTTTACAAAAACAATTACAAGCAGTGTAAAATGCTAAATATTAATAACTGAAAGGAATCCTTGGAGTAAGCCTGAAAGCTATTTGATAACGTCTGCTTCCCTCATTCACACACATGTGCATCTGTAGAAGTACTTCTGCATAGCTCAGCTGCTCCTTCTGCCCACGGAAGTCATGATTCTTTCATTATATTGTCTTATAGGAAAGATTTGTGGTGCTATAAATTCATAACTTCAGTGTAGGATGATTTGTAAGACCCAACTTCCATTATTTAAAGGCAATTTGTAGAGAAAACAGCTGGTCTTATGCGGTTTGCCTCTTTACAGTGTAAAAAACATTAATGGGTTTTAAAACACCATTCCCTCCCCTCAAATAAACTTCCAGGACACCCCCCAGAATCCAATCCTCACAGCACCTAAAAGCCTCCCAGTGGTTCTTTTTGTGATCTAAATCCCATAATCCTCTTGCCACTGCCAGTTGCTGGAGATGGTGGGATGTGGGACGATTTCAGCCATTTTATGGGTTGAGGATGAAGAGGAATCAAAAGTCACTGATCTACGTCATCGCCAGGGTTGAACAGATCAAATATAAAAGATCCTCCTTCTTCACAGTCAGTTTAACGTTGTGCCACATTTCCTGGTTTTCGAAAGTTGTAGTTTTCACTCGGTTTCTAATTTTAAAGGATTGCTTGAAGTAAACTTAGAAGTTTCCCCATTCTAGTTTAAAATAATCTAGTTCTAAATAAGGTTCATGAAGCAGTTACTGTTCATTTGAGTGCTGACACAATTAGATTTCTAAATTATGCTATATTTTGAGACTGACCTGAAAAGAATACGGAATAATTGCCTCAGATACATGTAATCAGGTGCCTCTTCAAAGCGCAGGCCACGACAGTAGTTCAGGTACATGGCAAATTCTGCAGGAAATCCCTGTAAGCAACAGCATTAGTCAAACTATGACCCAAAATGAGGAGCCATTTGTAAGGATTCAGAAATCAAAAGGCCATAGACAATGTTTAAAGGCAGACTTAAAAAATGGATTTGGGTCTTAGAAAGCAAGAGTTTAAGTCTTTGTTTTGGCCCCATTTTGCTCGGGATGCTCATCTGATCACCAGACACCCAAAAATATATTCCTTTTCCTGTCTTATTTCACAGGACCTTAATATGATGCATGCAACGTAAAAATAAAGATATATCTACAAACAATAGTACATAATTAAAACTGAAAATAACCAAATGCTTTATTTTTATACCCTTCCCCTTTTATCCTCGTTATGCTTAGTCCTTAAAAATCCTTTGCGCCAACAAAAGTGGTTACAGTTCTTCAGAAAACTCAAAGTTACTCAAACAGGCTATTTTGGGGTATTATAAATAAAAAACAGAAGCTACTGCTTAATGCTCCTTGGGACTTAATCATGAAAAGCTTCCTACTTTGAGAACTGGCATCATAATGTGAATTTCTGTGAAATAAGTGCTATTTACAAAATGCCCTATTTGTAAGGATAAAATAGCTATTTGCAAAAACTAATGCTCTAGAGTTATAAGAGAAAAAGCAAAAGAAGGGAGAATTCAGTGGCAAATACTTCTAAATTTTGCCATCTGTAAGAAGAACTACATTTCCTACATTCACTATATGGTGGATTTGCAGGATTGCAGAGTTAAACCCAAGGAACTCTTGGAGGACAACCAACCAACAAAATAATCTTATCCTGGAGATGGTTAAAAAGCAAGCATCTATGCCCATGCCTTTGATACCATGAGGGGATGACATCTGCAGCCCCAGAGGGTACAGTGAGCTGGTCCTTTGAAATCCCAGACGACAGTATTCAACAATTGTTTTTCTGCAGTCAGGCCTCTCAAGTGGGATTCCTCAGGGGTCCATTCTATTGCTTCTTATATTCAACACGTATAGGAAACATGGACTGCTGAGTCTTCCCTCACAGCACTGGATGAGAGAGATCTGTAGCTCCATCTCATCCAATCTTTCCTGTGATGCAAGTGTTCTATTTGTACCTCAATGAAATACTTTGAGAAGAATGTGGATGATACTTGGCCCAGCTAAACCTGATGGAGTGTTTACATGGTGAGAGCAAGCAGAATTGGCAAAGGTGAAGATATATATTGTTCAGACCCCCCGCCCCCCCACAGACAAACTGAGGCGATGCTTGCCTTATTTATATTTACAAACTAGCGAAAATACCCGGCGTTGCTCGGGTCCGTCGGAGGTGGGGAGGGGGCAGAGAGCTGAGCGAGTGCGGGGTCCGTTGGAGGGGGGAGGGGGCAGAGAGAAAACCTGACACCCCCATCTCACCCCCCTGACCAACACCCCCTGACCAACACCCACACCTCACCCCCCGTAGACCAAACCCAACACACCCACCTCACTTTCCCCCCCAACCAAACCCGACACCCCTACCTACCACCACAAACCCGACACCCACCCCTCACTTACCCCTCAACCAACCCCGACTCCCCTCCCCACCCCCCCCAACCAAACCCAACACCCCCTGACCAACCACAACACCCACCCCTCACCCACCCCGACCAAACCCAACACCCCCGGCTCACTTACCCCCCGACCAAACCCGACCCCCCCCCCCCACTTACCCTCCGACCAAACCCAACTTGGGTCCGTCGGAGGTGGGGAGGGGGCAGAGAGCTGAGCAAGTGCAGGGTCCGTTGAAGGGGGGAGGGGGCAGAGAGCTGAGCGAATGCAGGGTCGGTTGGAGGAGGTATTATGACATCATAACTATGTCACAGAGAACAGCAGCTGCCCAGCTGATGTGAATGGGCTTTAAATAATTTCACCCCTGGGGGGCATCAGAGGTGAGATTTGAAAAATTTTCGACTCTTACCCTGATTAGGACCCTAAGACCTCTAACTGTACCAAATTTCAAGTCTGTAGCTCAAACGGTGTGGAAGGAGTAAGTGCACATACATACATACACACACCATTTGACTTTTATATATATAGATTAAGGATCTTGTTAGATTGTCAGCTGCACTTGTGAATTCAAGTGAGTAAAGAATGCAGTTTATTTATGTCCTTTGAGTCTCTAAGGAATGTTGTCATGTGGTGAAATAAAGTTATTTCCAGTTACTCTTACCTTACACAAAACCTCAACAGGAGTGGACATCTTCTTTTCACTAATCTTTTCATACTTTTGCTTCTTTGTTGCAGCCTGTGGAACATGTGGGTCACAATATAAAAAGATGTTGTACAACACTGGATTAACAAGGACAGTAGCAAATTTTTTTTTTAAAAAAAATCAAACTGACAGGAAAAGCCCTTTGTCAACCAGAATTATTTTTATGTGAAATCTCCAAGGCCCACATACTTATTGCAGCGGGAATGAAGGTCAATCTGGTATTAAGATTTGGACACAGTTTAATGCCATTTATTGCAGTCTAAGGCTATCACATGGCACAACTCGTGTCTTTCTAGCTGCAGCTTTTGTCCATTTAGACCCTACTTGAGTATCCATTTGCAAAAGTTCCATTAATTCCAACCCCTGAACTCCCTTCAACTGCTGCCTGTGCTTTTTAGTGAGCAGCATTACATTAGATTGCAGCTGAAAAGTTCTAAGATCTCACAAGCAGATTGCCGGTTTAAAAACCTTACTGGTTGTGCAGCTATAACACCCCCCCTGAACAGCACAATTCCCATATAGGAAAGAAAACAGGAAAGAATAAGTCTACACTATTCAATCACAAATTCAACATGCTTTTACATGATCACCTCCATGTTCTGACACAGGGTAATGCAAATGCACACCCGTGCTTCAATTAAGATAACAATTCAGCTAACCCACAAACTAGACATACATTTTCTTTTTAAAGTTATACTTCAATATGCTACATAGTTACTGAGATTACTAAAATAACCTTTAATGTCTTATGGCTCCCTTTCCAAAATGACACCTCACCCATGGCTAGGAAGAGTACTTTGCAAGGCTGATGTTAGCCATTGTTCAGCATAAATTTAAAAAGTGAAACACACACTTTCTGCATACTGTACGAGAAAAAGCAGAGGCCTTTTCCTGTCACATCCAGTAAAACTAAACTTGGAAAAGAGCTGAGTTAGAACTGCACAGATAATTTTATGCAGGCTAGTAGTCAAGAGCATCCATTACTAGCTCTTTAAAATGTTTAGAGTCTACAGTAAGACTGCAGACTGCATGGCCTACCTTTAATCCTTGCCAAGGCAGGCTGGTTCTGTTAAAATACATCAATACATAGCCTAGAGACTCCATATCATCTCGACGACTGTGGAGGGAAAAAAAAACAACCTTAAAAACTGAAAATGTTGTCTATCAGACCATTTAGTGTTCATAAGAATCCTTAAACTAGAAACAGGGTCATGTTTCTTGATACTATTTCTAACCATGACAAGGAATCAATGAGCAAAATGGAAGAAAAATCTGGGATTAAGCTATGTTTCTCTAAAAGTCATTAGATACTGAAAGCTAGGGAAAACATAACAATCAGTCTGAAGACTCCAATGTTACTTAGTTTTTCAAAGCAAGGAAAATGACTTCCCCATGCAGCTCCTATTGACATTAGTTGCAGTTGTGACTAAACACCTACACATCTATGAAAACTTGTTCCCATGAAACTCCAGAAAGCCAAAGTGAAAAATCTGATAACCACGTGTTAACTCTGGTCCGCACTTGATATTTAGGTCAACAAACCTAAATCAGGAATGTGTAAAACCCACTTGAGACTGACGCAGTTATGAGGATATAACTGCCAGCGTAGATGCAGCGATGTTAAAGGAAGAATGCTTCCATAGACCCAATTATGGTCATTAGGGGACAAAATCCCTACACAGATATAAAAACCCCTTTCCAGTAGAGCTATGCCTGTAGAGTCCCTGGAATGTAGACACACCTTAAGTAACTTAGGCAGAAAACTGATGTGAATGTGTTATTTTAAGAGACTTATATAGTCTTCCTACTTTGATCTAATTAAAACAGTTCTCCTTGAACCATGTTTGTATTATGGGGTTTACTGTAGATTCTGATGTTCAACATATCTAGAGAGGGAGCAGTTGTGACCCCTATATTTAGTTATTTAAAACACACTTTTAAACCACCATCAAAAAAAGGGAGAAAAAAATGTAAGAGGAAACTCCAGTGCCATTTGCAGACCGCTGCTAAAACAGGGATGGGCAAACTTCGGCCCACGGACCACATCTGGCCCACGGGACCATCTTGCCCAGCCCCTGAGTTCTGCCTCGACCCCTCCCTCTCCCTCAGAGCTAGGCCGCTTCGCAGGAAGTGCTTTTGGGGGGTGGGGGGGTGGGAGCTGCACAGCAGCACATCTAACTTTGCCTGGGCTGCTGCTCTAAGCAACATGTTATGGGGGCTGGAGCCAGGGCATTGGGTAAGCGGCAGGGAGCAGCAGGGGTTGGATGGATCTGGAGTTTTAAGGGGGGGGCAGTCAGGGGCAGGAAGTAGGAGGGCGTCGGATGGGGCAGGGCTAGGCTGTTTGGGGGAGGGGCAGCTTTCCCTACCCAGCCCTCCATACAATTTTGTGATCCCGATGTGGCCCTTGGGCCAAAAAGTGTGCCTACTCCTATGCTAAAACATTGTTTCCACTAGACATACTCCAGCACCACTAAGCAGTCTCAGACCTTATCACACCAAACATCCTCCACAGATAACATTTTCCTGAATCATTCTTGTGTGAGTATTTAAAGACAGGTGCAATCCACTGCAGTGAGGTGGTATCTGCTCCACCAGTTCTCTTTCTTGGCAATGTCCTCCCTTCCCTCTTCCCTTCTATATGCCAGCCTGCTGCTGATGCCTATTTAATGTGGTCTGAACCAACTAGTTTTCTGTATCTACCCACAAACCCCAGTTCATTAAACATACCTCCTGCCAGGCTGTTATTCTATAGGAATCAGAGCCTGCAGGGAAGCTAGATGGCAATAGGTTCCCTCCTTCCACCCACTAGGGGTTAAAAGGAGAGGGGAGGAAAGATGAGGGAAAGCTTGAGTGTGTGTGGGAAAACAGCGGAGGGAAGTTTATTTAATGAAACTGTAGTGAAGGCACATCTACATAAGCAGATTCCAAAAGAATCCACACATGCATGTAAGACAACCCTGCCCTGCAGAGCTTACTACCCGAGAGAATCCCAGTGAATGTACTCACGACATAGGATGGAAAAATGAGGGTGACTGCAGACTGTGCAGTTTCCTAGGCCACAGTGTGCAAAATTTGCTGGTTCTAAACTCATTTGTTTTTTTCCATTTTAAAATAAGCACTAGCAAACCCCAATGACCTCGTGCATAGACATGATATGCTTAAGAGCTTATATTGGGGTGGTGGCAGTAGGATTCTGCCAGACTCTTCTGAGCCCAGGCTGTGAGGGGGCAGCATGCACCTCCCCTGTAATTTGTTTGAAATGGATTTTTCAATGTCATGGCTGTACAGTATGAAGCATGGAATTTACAGTCTTGTACTGACATTTCCTAATAAAGGCTTCATTGGAATCCAAATGTGCGTAAGTGGACTCCAGGATATCTGGCTTGTAAAGGATGAGACGGTATCACCTTCTGTTATACTAGGTATTTATGCTACTTCAGTAACAGCTGCCACTATACTTGACAGAGCAAACCCTGCAGTAGTCTCAATTTAGCACTGTAACTGATGAAGGGTTCTGCTGTCAAGTTTCAGGTCTTCTCCATCTTCTCTTGATTTACAGCAGGGGATCACTTAGTGACTTCACTACTGGCTTAGTCTGAATGTTTTAGTAATTCTTAGAGTGTGGGGTAAAGAAAGTTTACCATTCAACTAGAATTCCAAATACCAAGAGAGGATGGGAGAACTGCCAGACTCAAACAACTAAAAATAACCCCAAAGAATGCATAGTCCTTTTTATAATCACTGCCTCTACCTTCAGATTGTGGCTTATCCAAATCTTCTTGGGATGCAATGTACCAAAACCTGCATTAAGAGCATGTGTTCACATCAGAAATTCTAATACCCACCTTCTCTGTTTGCCCCACATGTCTAAGATGTTAGAAAATTGCCTGGGAAGAACAACCATATTTAAATTGCTATTCATGACTCCTAGACAAAAAAGCCATAGAGGAAGGAGGTCAATATGGAAACAAATGGACCTTTTCTCAAGTCTATGGTACTAAGCCCTTCCCACATGCTCTGAATAGTCAGTTATGTTTTACTACAACAGATAAGATAAAACAGCTGCTCAAGCTATGTTTTAATTATGTCTAAGCTCTGACTATAGCCCGAGAAGCAAAAATTCAGAGGAAAGGCTAACTACTTCAGGATGTGACCTATGAGGACTCTACACTAGAGTCCTGCAGCAGGACTGGGATCCCGCAAGACCCATTGAAATAATAGCAGGAGCAGGTAAAATGTACTTTGTTATGGGCAGAGGTAGGGGAAAAAGCAAACTGTGGTAATTTGAGGGAAAACATTAAGAGATGACATCTATTAAAACAGGAGTTAAATATTTTTACATGGTTTAAGCAAGAGTTTTATTCTCTTAGTATTAAACACAGTGTGAATTCTGTGTGTATACACAGACTTTTTTTTTTTTAAGTAGCATGGGAGAATGTCTCTTGCAGGATCTAAGGATTTTGCAGACAGGAGCAGGATAAAAGTGCTAGGAGTGATATGGGAGCAGGATTTTAAATAAAAAGTACTGTACAGGGCTCTATTCTATATTGCTTTAGTCTCTGAAGTCTCTTATGTATAATAATATTTAGCAGGAATGGGTGAAGGATGGAAATACAGCATCAATTCATGTTTGGATTGATGTGCCCAACACATGCTTCTGAACAGCTGGAAGAGTGAGCACTCTCTCCACTTGATTGCTGGAGGAGTGGAGCTCAGACATGTAGAGCAAGTGATGCACTCTGGCGCGAGATGATGCAAATCCACCCATTTGACTGATTAATGAAGTTCAATATTTGCTTCTGAGAAGGTGTCTCTCTCGCCCTTCTAGGAACAGGGATATTACTCTAACTGCAGCCAAGTATGCAGACGACTAGAACAGATGAGGAAAGCAGAGGTCCCTTATCTGCAGATACTGGCACAAACATGACTTAACAATTAATGACATGCGGGGGAGACGAAGTAAAAATACCAGCACCAAAAGTCAGTACAAAAAGGCCTCTGAAGCCAGTTAAGAATTTTTCCCATTCCTGAAACAAAAAATCTGGGCTATGGAAGTGCATCTTCCAAGACCTTTCAGAGTGACAACAAGTGCCAGCACAATGAAAAAAATTTGTGCTTTGAAATTTCATTCAGAACAAGTGTCTCACTCTACTTCAACAAAGAAAATAAAGCATTTATTTAGCTTTCATACACTGGCAGAAGCAGGCAGAAAGGTAAGTATTTGCCAAGGGATGTGTTCACACATTTGAGTGAAAGTAGTTTAGAGACTTCTTAGTCTTATGAAAGAGGTGAGCTCACAGCCTTCAGGAGCACTGCAGTAATCCCCTTGAACTCACCTCTGCTCAATGCCAAGATGTGCATTGATACTAGCATATCGAGCTGTGCCAGTGAGATTTTTGTCTTCTCTGTATGGTATGTGTTGCCTTGTCCTGTTGTCCCGGTACTTTTTGGCCAAACCAAAGTCAATAAGGAATAACTTAAAGAGAAATGAAAATAGGTTATTGCTTCCAGGTGCAAGTATGTAGAAACCCCACCCAATATGTACATTGTTTCATTAGGTCTGTAGTTAAACCAGAGGCAATAGTTTAAAGGAAGCAAAGTAACACTGCAGTAAGCTTTACTTGCTCTAACAAGCAAACTCAAAGTTTTATATTAAATTATTTCAAGCCTTTTGTTTTCCAGGTTGAAAGACTAGACTGTGCTACTTAACTCAAAGGTTTAGTCAAACATATTTTGCTATTGTTCTAATCTGTATTACACTAAGGTTATGTCTACACTGCCCTACCAGTTTGGACTATGAGGGTGTGCACAACAATGCGTGCTTTAACTCCCTTGTACAGATGCTGCAGGTGTGAACTAAAAGGTTCTTTCTTTGCATTGATATAGTCCTGTTTGAAGAAGACTACATGAATGTACACTAAGAACCTTTCAGTTGGTGTCAGCAGCAGCCACATGGAGGAGAGCACTCAGATAGGCACTGCTACTCCTACTGTAGACAAGCCCTTACTCAAGATCTGTGACATGCGATTGTTAGTTAGGAGGGGAAATGAAAATATGATATGGCTTTATGAATTACAAAAATGTATTTATCTTGAAGCAATTTTGCACTACATACATTTAGATATTCACTTAATGGCAGCTCAGCAACTTAAACCCTTCATTTATGTTTTTATGTGCTAGTGTTTGTGCATTTTAATTGTTACAGCAACCAAAGATCATTTTGCATAGCATAAAAGGCCAACTTTAATAGTAATGAGATATACTGCTTTCAGCCATACACCCATATTCTTAAGCTACTGATAAGTAGTCAGCAAGCCAAGTACCACAGAAGTATGAGATACTTTTATTAAATCCAGCTGATTATATTCACATAGCCAAGCAGCTTCGGCCCAGTGAAAGGATCAGATTAAGATTTATTTCTACAAAGCCCATGTCAACTAAACCTCCATAACGATCAAACTTAAGTAAGTAGGTCTAACTGGATTCCAGTTAGTGTGCTAACAGCTGTTGTATTTTCTTGTGGCAAAACTTCAGGCAGAATTTGGCAGAAAAGAATGAGAGAGATGTAAAAAGTGTTTTCAGTTACAGATCTGGAATATTACTCGTGTCTCAGGTATGAAGAAAAATTAAATCTGTTTCTTTCTTTCCTTTAAGATATCAATTTTTTTTAGCTCAACCTTCAAGTTTCAGCCTCATGGCATGTGACACCCTCTGCCATTGATTAGATCCAGAGGCCAACATAGGGTTGGGGTCTCAGTCCATACATATGACAGGTGATTGAAATGGCAGAGTGTCAGGCTATTAAGGGAGCTTTTGCAACTCTTAAATAATTTGCAGGAGAAGGACACTCAAGGTATTAAATTCAAAAGATTATTCCAGGTAATCAAGACAAAGGACATGGCTCTTAAATTCACTCAAAGAGTGGGAAGGGGGAAAAAATAATAATAATAAAAAAAGACTGAGGGATAGTTTTACCCTAGTATAAAGAGAGGGGGATCCCTTTGGTACATCTACCGTATTTTTCGTCATATTGGACGCTCCGGCGTATAAGACGCCCCCGACTTTTAAAGTAAAAAAGCCGGGGGGAAAAAAAAACCAAAAAAAAAAAAAAAAAAAACAAACCCACCACACACAAAAAGCACCCCGGTTCCCCCCTCCCCGCCGCGGGCAGGCTGCCGGCGGCGTCCCGGTTCCCCCCTCCCCGCCGCGGGGAGGGAGGAACCGGGGCGCCCCCGGCAGCCCGCCCGCGGCGGGGAGGGGGGAACCGGGGCGCCGCCGGCAGCCCGCCCGCGGCGGGGAGGGGGGAACCGGGGCGCCGCCGGCAGCCCGCCCGCGGCGGGGAGGGGGGAACCGGGGCGCCCCCGGCAGCCCGCCCGCAGCGGGGAGGGGGGAACCGGGGCGCCCCCGGCAGGGAGGGGGGGAACCGGGGCGCACGCACTGTGTTTTTTTTTTTGTGATGGGGCGAATAGGTATATTCGCCCTATAAGACACAGCAACTTTTTCCCCCCCGTTTTGGGGAAGAAAAAGTGCGTCTTATAGGGCGAAAAATACGGTACATGGTAACACAAATTAAATCAACGCTTCTACTGTGCAAAGCAGCTTCACTCTAGGGTGGCTGGCTGGTGGTGATTTGTTAATTATAGTTTCTTCTGAAGAGCAATTGTCAGATTCAGAGTACTCTAACACCTGCCTTCAGGCTGCTAAAGTGGCAGGGATATGGGGCAATGTTTGATACTGAAGAATTTGGGGACATTTTGTCATAACTTATATTTGTTTATATTTAAGACCATGATCTTAAGAACTTGCTTTTGCACAAATTTGCATGAAATTAATTTCTTCCTTTTCTTTTAAGGGAAAGCTTTGCCTTACTGAAATTTCTTCCAGTATATTGGGCTGCTGTGATTTCATGTTCCACCAGATGAAACCACTGCCAGTCTCAAAAACTAGTCAGAAAAATCTCCGTTTTTAGCCACATAACACAACTGCTAGCAGAGCCAACACCTTGCAGGCGGAGCAGAAGCATCAAATTCTTAGAACTACTGGGATTAATTTAATAAGTCCTAAAGTAGATGCTGTAAGGTTACACTTGTATTAGCATGCTACAAGTGCTACCTACCTTTGACAGGAAAAACTAAGTGCTGATGTAAATTTATAGCTGGCCTGGCCTCCATAAAGAAAGAGGACTCACGTCCACTGTTCAAAGTTTAAAGCTTTGTGATCACATGACTGTCACCAATATGATGCTTTAACAAACAGCTTTTGTGATCAGAGTGTCCCCTTCCAGCAACAACAAATATAAACATTTTATGCCTCAGAGGAAAACAACCTTCCTCAGTGACTACAACCATTCACTTAATCAGAACATTTAAACTACACAAGGAATTTACAAAGTACCTGAAATATTTCAGTCTCAACTGATATGACAGATAGCAATTACTTAAAAATGGCCTAATCCAGTGATGTATAGTCCTGTTTTACACTGATCAAGTAACTGGAATCCACTGTAACTTTTTCCCTCAGGGACTTAACCTTAAGCGGGACAGCAAGTTCAGCCACCTCTCTTCTAGACAACTAAGGTCCAATGGAGTAAAGTAGTATTTCTCAATGTAGGAGGCTGGGATCTCTTCAGAACACCCTCTGATCCAATTTTAACAGGCACAGACTCTTTCATCAGATGCCAGTCAGAAGAGCTATCATAGAAACCAGTTCAATAGCACCTTAATTTAATTTCATTTGAGGTGTAAGGGAAGCTACAGGTGTAGAATAAAGATTGCCTTGACTAACATGTTTTCAGAACTAGATTCCTAATGACTGTCAGTCAGGTGCAGCATAGGTAGTTATTCTGTAGTACAAGCAGTGAAGACTACTGCTTCCACATGCTATGTACCACGATAGTACACCTTACCAATCGAGGAGTTGCTTATTGATTAAATTTCCATTTAGTTTCAACTGCATGGTTAGAAATAGGCACAAAACTTGTTTTCCCTTTCCAACCATGTCCTCCCTCCTAGCAGCAAGGAACCTTACACTTAAGATTTAAGAAAACAACAGGTAACGGGATTATCCAAGAGACAGGTTTATCAGGGCAACCTCATTTTATGAGCACACAGTCTTAAGTCATGAGTGCTCTCGCACCACCATTTGAAATGGATTTACCAAGCAAAACTGCATGGGAAGGGAGACTGACTGAGGTGGTCAACAGGATTTGCATATCTGAATGCATTCAGATACACAGCATTCATCCTGCTAGCAGGCATATGTACAGCCCTATGCAGCAAGTCCTGCTGCTACATTCCTATCCGTTTGAAGGGATAACCTATCCACATCAAGACATGCAACAAATTGCACTAAAGTTTTATATACCAAACTAAAATCAATTTCTGCATTTGAATATAAGGCATGTACATATAACCCATTTCACATTTAAGTTTACAGAAAACACTTTACAGTTTAGACAAGCGCCACAGGGAAACATCTTCGAAACGTTACATGTTTGCCAAGTATGTCTGAATAATGCCAACATAAGAGGTGCTTTTGCGAGGTCTACATTCTCCAGAAACAAAACAAAACCAGGAAAAAAAAAAAGAATCAATAAAGCACATGAATTTGGGGTTGAGGTTGGAATAGGAGACAGTTTCAGACCTGGTTTAATCCTGAGAAAGATGGGTCCTGAGAAGTACTAACAGTCATGCTTCTTTTCCTCTTCCCCACTGGAGATTCTAAACACTGAACAAACAATAGAGGGTGGCAGTGCATCAAACAGTATTGCTTACATTGCAACAATGGCCGGCGCAGACAGGCAACACCGAGGCGTTAGAGAAAGAACAGGGTAGCCAAATGCCATCCTTCTTCCACCAAGCACTGTAGTTTTCCAAAATAGTTAATTTTTTTTTAAAAAAGAGAATTTTGAAAGATGTGGCAAGATAATTTTTGAATACGAGCCACTAGATAATGGCACTGCCTTAAACAGGGATAGCAATGGTGACATTTGGCGCTATCAAAAAAGGAAATTGAAGCTTTGCTTACAAAAAGCATTCTTTGGTACCACAAACTGCCCTTCCCCAAAAGACATTCAGAAAAAGTAAATCTTCAGTAAGGAAGAGGTAGAAGGCATTTAGTCACCTTAAAGTTTACTTTCATAAGCATGCAGGGCTTACTTCTAGCAGAGCTGAAAGTTCACCTTTTAAGGTAGGAACAAAGTTACTCCCAAATATCAAATTGAGAATAATTTAAAAATTGATCACTTAAATTTGTGACTACATTTAAAAAAAAAAGATTGTTTATAATTGACAGGAAGCTACTGGAACAAGATTACCATGGCACCCTAGTCTTTGTGTGACTGGCATGTATGTCCTCAAGTAGTACATAAAAAACTATTAAATATGTAGCTGCACTTAGCTACAAAGAAAAGGAACAAAAAAGTGTATTGTATCTGGAAGCAAATATTTCTAAAATGGAGCAGCCATTAGTCCAAAACTGAAGCAAAATGTCCCTTTTCAATTCTGCTTGGGTAAAGCAACAATTTTACATTCTTACCTCAAGGACTATAAGTCATTAAACTTGGTATTTAATAAAACTCATGCCCGCAACAAGAGCGTTTACCACTATTTCATTGTGTGGCTCCCTAACACAGATAGCAAGTGGCATTGACTAAAAATTCATGGTCTACAGGCAATTTAGGTTTTCCACTCAGCTAATGTGACTTACGTGCTCATCTAATAAAATGAGCACAGCAGTATTTTCTAGGCCATTATTCCATATCAAGGTAAAACAAAGATCTACAATGCCAACCCAGCATGACTGTGCAAAAGTGTGGGAAAACGGGCAAAAACGAAAGAAGTTGGAAATCAGAGACTGAAACTAGTAAAAAAATTAAAACAAGTTATTTTAATTTTTTCTAATTATATTGCCAGGTCTTGCCAGAAAATTAAAGAACCTGGCTGCTTTATAGCAGAGAAAAATAGAGCTCTATAGAGTAAAAGTATGAAACTTGGGAACGAGCAAGGTTTAACAGCAACAGGATTACACAAAGACTTTACCTTTCAATTTGGCTGTTACAAAAGATTTTCCAACAAAAAAGTTAAATCTAAATGTTCATTGTGCACTGCACCCCTTCAGACAGAACTCTGATGTCTCTCATGTTAGCAACCAATTTTGTTTCTAATGTTAATGGCTTCAAGTTGGCATTCATACAGGCAAACAAAGGTAAACATTTTATAACTAATAGTGCCCAAAGATAGTAAACATCCTCAGATAGCATATAAAGAACATAAGTGGGAATCTTGCTTCCAATAAAAAGCTTAATTATGTACGTTTGTCCTGAAGTTAAAAATTTCTATTAAATAGCATGCTTACTGCATTGCCAATGCTGCCTGTCTGCCCGAGCTCAACATAACAATTGAGAATTAAACATTTCACTCAACAGAACTAGTAATTGAAAACAGTATTTCTCTATGCAAAGTTTCCAACTGCAAGCATGAATCTCTGGCTAAATTAACCCCCCCCACACACACCCCCCCCCACAAGTTTAAAGTTAGCATCTAGAAATCCCCCAATTTAACAAAGTATTTAAGATCTAGTAAGGTCAGTTTTGATGCATGATCTAGTACTTCTCCAACTTGACAGGTTTGCAGAAATTCAGTTATAAACACAGTTTAAGTCAACAATGCTACCATCTATAGGCTGATGGTTATTTCTGTATGCATAAACCTGAAATCTTAAGGCTTCATTAGCAATCATTGCAAATTTTTAACACCTTGGTGACAGGTAGGTCAGGAGCTCCTACACTGATGCAAATTCATTTTGCATCAAGAAATCAGATCCAAGAGCCAAGAGTTAAGATTTGATTTTAACATTAAGGGAAAAAAAATATGCTATTTGATATTCACTAACTTTGAATAATGAAACACCACAGTTGGACAGAGCACACTTATCAATTAAATTAGTTTACACGTCAGATTTTTATGTTTAAAAACAATCCTATCATTAAATCCTCCGTGTGGGGTGGGTCAAAGGCCCATATGTTCATGTCACTGCATTTAGCAATACACGTAAGGAAATCCCACCACCTGGCATCAAATAATTAAACTGATTTAGTCTCTTTGGCATTTCATTTCAGCAATGACAAACAGTTAACTCAAGCTGAATAGCTTTTTTCAAAATCTAAATGTTTATCAAAACCATTTGTTGAGGCATTACCCTCCTTGTTCTTTCATGCAAAGAGCATTAGCACTAACCTTATTACAGTGACGCCCGATACCCATTAGGAAGTTATCTGGTTTAATGTCTCTGTGTATAAAATTCTTTGTGTGCACATATTCAATTCTACTGATCATCTGTAAATACAAGAAAAAATAATCAGAATTTAACATTAGAAAGAGAAAGCAAAAAACAAAGATACTAGAAAAAAGTCCAGTGTTTTACTTCAAATTCATTTTCCTTAATAATGAGTTATAAATTGCATATTTAACCAAGTTCATTTTAACAAGTACTTACAAAATAGATTTGTCAAGTGAAGCGACAAACAGTTTGATGAAGATTACTGATCTGCCATCACTTGACCAATACTACAGGCCTTCAGTGTAAAAGCCTCCAACTGCTTCACTATAAGTAGCACAAGTGGTAGTGGTATTAACAATTGATTTATCCATGAATTTAAAAAACCCAAGCAATTTAACAGAGGTTACTTTGTTTACTACAGGACTGTTTTAAAAATCTTTTCCAGATATTGTTTAACTAGGAACCAGCTCATTAACAGTTAGTTACTCCACAGGTCCCTTTTAGCTATTCTGGTTAAATTAATTTTCTGGACAATACTTGTACAGCTTTAGGCAATTGACCAGGCAGCTGAGCCGATCCCCCAAGCAGCCCCGCGCTGGCTCCCCCCCCCCCTCGGGCGGGCGGGGGGGGGGGGGGGGGGCTCTTCAGGCTGGCGGGGGGGGGGGGGGGAGAGAAAGAGAGCCAGCGCGGGGCTGCTTGGGCGATCGGGTCAGCTGCCTGGTTAATTTCACCTGAAATTGACCAGGTAGCTGAGCGGATCGCCCAAGCAGCCCCGCGCCGGCTCCCTCCCCCCGCCCCCAGCAGCCCCGCGGACCCCCCCCCCCGCCCGCCTGAACAGCCCCCCCCGCCGGACCCCCACCCCGCGGGGCTGCTCGGAGGTCGGAGGCTTAACTTCAGATGCCTCTTCACTACTCACAGTAGACATAGAGAAGTCGATTTTAGCCTTACTTCTCTCGTCAGGCAGGAGTTACAAATTCGATTTTGAGGGCCCTTTAAATCGACTTTAAGGGCATGTATGTGAAGACAGGTACACGTTTAATTCGACCTAACGTCGTTAAGGTCGAATTAAAGTGGTAGTGAAGACATGCCCTATTACAGCTCTTCATTTAATCAAATTAACCCAACATTTTGATGATTGCTTTGTACCATTACCAATACTTGACATCTTTGATGTAAGTAAAATAAAATTAAGAGCATGATTTTATAAAGCGTTAACACTAGCATGGGTAGAATACTAGTATCCGTGTTGCATTCGTAGTTCTCTACAATGTTAATCTTATGCTCTACTATACCACAAAACTGCCACTATCACGGTTTCTATTTTTTGCTTCTATGTGGGTCAAATATTCACTTGAGTATACGGTGTACTGAGTTGCACCCATTCTGACACACTTAAAAGGAGTTTCATTTTCTTACAGTTTCACATACCTGGTCTGCTAACATAAGTACTGTTTTCATTGTAAACCTGCGGGAACAGAAGTTGAAGAGGTCTTCAAGGCTGGGTCCCAGAAGATCCATAACTAGAACATTATAATCTTTCTCTTGACCATACCACCTGCAATGAAGCAGATATGTTTAAGTTATCATTCTGTTTAATATAAGCTAACAATCTGTAGTATTAACGAGGTGGTCAGTTAATATTTAAATTCTAGAAGGTACCAAGTAATACTATGTTGTCCCATTTCAAAATAACAGAGATTGTTGATGCACAAATGCAATCAACTACTGTTTTATAGTGTTCAGTATTTATCAGCAAGCCCTGGCTACCACTAGACATGGAGTTTTTTGTGACAGTAATTCACTCTGATCAAGATTATTGGCAATGATGCATTTCTTTTATAATATTAGTTTTGTTTAGGTCTTAATTGGATGAGGTCCATTTGTGCTTCCTGCCATTGATTTCCAGAAAGCAGTACATAATGCTGGCCTTTAACTATGTTAACTCTCATTCTCTTATTAACCACCAAAAGCACGGACAATTGGCCATTACAAGCTGGATACAGTTTATTATTGAATAGAATACATTTTGTAAAGCAAACAGCAACAGAAAGCTCTATAGCAACTTACTGAGTCACTCTACTTTCTGAAAAAGTATTCAACTTTCATAGGACATTGAGCAAAAAGGTTTAGTTTGTATTTTAATAAGGTGTGCCTACAATTTTCACTTCAAACAAAGGAGTGTCAGTTTCCACCTGCAACTCCTCAACTAGATGTCTGACACTTTGACAGAAGAACATTTGAAAAATACCAGCGTACCAACTTAAAATGACAGAGCAAAGCAGAGGCAGTTATATAAACAGTAACATTAAAACCATGTTTGGACTGGCACCTTTCAAAGATATCACCTTATTTCTGGTGTTGCTTCTTGTAGTTTCCAGTTTTGCCCCAGAGTACATTCACATATAAATAGCCTTTCCAGAGAAGAGCTGTACAATTTTTTCACTTGATCACAACAGTGAGGGAGTTAAGACAATTCCCTCACTACACATTCATCCAGCATCCATCTCTCTAGGATTTGAGCACCCAGTAGATACATTATGCTCCAGTAGAAGAAGCTGATGGAAAATCTAGTGAGATCCTTGGTATACTTAAGGCAAAACTAAGATTTTAGTAAAAGTAGGAGTTTAAAATTCCTAAAGCAGAAATCTAAAGGCATTGTTAAAATACAATACTAAATTACACTACTCGGGACCAGGCAGATCTTGCAAGCCACCAGTGTCTCTAATCTCACAATTCTGAGGAAGGACAGAGAAATAGAAAGGAACAACTTACAAAAAGCAGATCTATTCTTTCAGCACGGATGGAAAAGCTCTTCCCATCTCTTCCTACTAATGCGTCTATGGTATTTCATACAATTGCATACTACTTTCCTACCAGGTGTAATAGGGGTTGATGGGAGCACTTCAAAATAACTCAAATTATTCCCTTCAGAATGCTCAGTATGGTGATGGGCTCACCTACACTGGGTGTGCTCAACTGTGAAGTACCACAAACCTTGATATTTCCCTCCCATCAGGTTTAACATCCTTCTGGGGGGAATGGGGAAGAGAAGAGAGGAAAGAAGGAATGACAACCACCACTGCTTTCTCTCCAGTTCAAATAGCACCTCTCAAAACAATTCCTCTCCCAAATCAAGATAACTGGTTGGATGAAAGTCAAGAAAAGGGGCATGCTTTGAAAGGTTCTTCTCAGGATTCAGCAGTTTACAGTACATATGTCCTCCTTGCTCATTACTGCTTGACAAAATGGTCATGACAAAAACCCTCTGCCATTGACTAGCCAGAGGTTGCACCTCAATCTTATCAAAGATGGACCTAGCCACAGTAATCATACTTTTGTAACCTTCAGAACTGACTACTGTACCTAGGCCTTTCAATGGACATACAGTCAGACACAGGAGACTTGAGTCATACAAAACGAAGAAAATAAGATTAACTTTTCTGGGATTTGACTAATAAAGCCCTTGCCACCGCATTAGTAATACATATCCCAAAAATAAAGGTAGGTGAACAGAGGACTATATCAACTTCCTACTTAACCTACAAGCACCGTATGTCTGTATAACTCCTGTAGCAAATACCCACTTAAGGAGAGGACTCTAGAAAAGTAAGGTATCACAGATGGCTCTGTCCTCATCAATATTAATTCCATCAACCCAAATCATAGGTTTCAATACAGCCAATTGCATGATCCTACATCTAGGAACCAAGTATAGGCCATACTGACATGCTGGGGGCTATATCCTGAAAAGCAGAGTCTGAAGGACGTTAGAGGTTGTAGTAGATAACCAGCTGAACATGGGCTAACAGTGAGATGCTACAGATAAAGAGCGCCAATATGAATAGGAGGATTAAGGAGGCAATATCCTTCTTATATGTATACGGCAGGGTGGGCAAACTATGGCCCGCATGCCACATCCTGCCCGTGGGCCTGCCCTGTCCGGCCCCTGAGCTCCCAGCTGGGGAGGCTCTGGGGGCAGGGCTGCGTGCTCCAGCAGGTCAGCATGGTAGCATGTCTGGCGGCATGGTAAATTTTGGTAAAGCTATAAGCAACTGAAATTTGGCCAAGTTATGAGCTTCTGAAAGTCTCAGCACCTAGTTTGGCAGCCACATTCTCCAAAGAGTCTAGCTCTAATGGGTATGCTGCAGGGGTAGAGCAGCCTTTCCTGCTACTGCTCCTTCCACCTGGCAAGAGCCACTGTCACAACAGGCATTGAGAAGGGAGTTTTCCCCTGCTGGCACCTAGGAAGAAGGAGAAGGCAGAACAACTTGACTAGAATGCAGAGGGATGTGGAGCTGAGACTAGACACAAAAAGGTTGGAGAGGCTGGAGGAGTCAGGACAGAAGGGTCTGAAGCCACTTGAGAATATTCCCTTCAGAACCTGGAATAGAACCCAGGATTTCAGAGTCCACATTCCTTTAATGTCAAACAGCAGTTAAGCATACTGAAAATATATGCATCATTCTTCAACCCAAGTGTTTTAAACATATCTCATCACCTTAGGTTTTTAAGCATAGGTTGGACAAATGGGTCAGGGATGGTCTAGGAATGATCAACTCAACCGGGGGGGGGGGGGGGAAGAGGGAGAGAAGATGTCCAACTTTTAAGGGGCATGACAAAGCTTCTAATAGTTCAGTAATTATATTAAATGTAGGGGATAGAGGGGAAAAAAAAACCAGGATACAATGTCACTCATTCAAAAACAATTTTAAGGGGTAGCGTGGGAGCATTCTCTGCACCTTTTGAAGTCTTTAAACCACGATTTGAGGACTTCAATAGCTCAGACATAGGTGAGAGGTTTATTGCAGGAGTGGGTGGGTGAGATTCTGTGGCCTGTGTTGTGCAGGAGATCCGACTAGATGATCATAATGGTCCCTTCTGACCTTAAAGTCTATGAGTCCAGGAAAAACAATGCTACGGTGGGATGTGATTTAAAAAAAGGTTGAGAACCCCTGATAGAGGTGTTCTTGACCCTAACTCAGCACAGGAGGGCTGTATTAAGAGGACCTCTCGAGATCCCTTCCAATCCTACACTTCTATTTAAAACTTAACACAGGAAATGAGCACATTAATAATGGAGCTGATGAACTAGTTTCAAACTAAAAAAGCTGCTTAATTCAATGCAAGAAATAAGAGGTCAATGTGTTTTGGGATGTATATTTAGAGATATTAAACGTTGGGGCAAACCTTCCAGAGAAGTTGCCTACTGCTCTGAAAAGCATTTCAATCCCTCCATCCGACCCTCATACATTCTATGAACAAATAGATGTTCGCTATGATAGCGCCACCTCGCTTCACCTAAACATGGTTCACTAAGTGCTTAGGTTTACCTCAAACATAGAAACTGAATGCTAATTTCAGACATGTTTTTAAATTAAAATAAGGATTATACAAAGCAAGGAATCAATATCCCTATTCCTGCTATCCAAAAAAAAGGTAACAGACCCTAACCAAAATGTGCAGGTATATCTCAGTGAGATCCATGAGTTGCTGAAAGACGTAGGATTTTTTCTAAGACAGTTTTTTTTGTATTGTAAACAGACCGTTATCAACGAGTGGACCAGGAACATCATTCACCCAGACTACAATCTAGTTTTAGATTTTTGCTAACATCTCAACATATTCTCCCTCCCTCCAAAACAAACTAGGTTTTGGGTAGATTATGTCCTTTATGGGTCATATGCAGGCATCCTAGAATGCACAAGAGGCAGATTTTGTTTGGGGATTTTTTAAAATACAGGGAAAAAATGGTCCTCATAACCAATTCTACAATAAAGGATTTCGGTATTTATCAAGGGTTCTTAACAGGTTTGTAATATTTAGTCTCCATGGCATAAAACAAAGGTAATTCCGCAACAATTTACCAAAAGGAATTTATGTTGGAAAATGCTGTAGTATTTCACCACCTCTCATTTCTTATATTGTTACATGTCAGAAATAATTCATGTCTATTCACATAACAGTTAATTTGAAAGGTTTGGTAAAAGATCTGAAATATTCAGTGGTTGCTTTGCTGAACACTGCAAATCAACGACTTCATTTTCCTATAATGTTTCCAGGAAAAACTGGATTAAGAAGTGAGGCTACATCTTGTCCATTCAAGGTTTGTTTGGTAGCTGCAACTATTGGAAACTAATAGAAAGGAATGCAGAAACTTGGCTCTCACAAGCAAACCCTTGGAAAATATACTTACGATGTAGAAAAATCTGGCAAGCAGTATAATTTATTTTATACTTCTATATTCATTTAATCGATGTTAGCTGGTATATAGAAGGACAATGTTATACAGACTTAATCAGCATTACCATTTGTGGTATGAGAACATTAGATTTTTACAAAAAATGATGGGCCTTTACCTATTTTACCCCTGCCACAAACTCTCCCCTCCTCTACACGATTTCTCTAAAAGGCCCACCTCCACAGCAGCTGGGAGAATTAAACAATACACTCCTAATTTTATGTTTTGGGGGGGAATTAAGGGTATTTAATGATCTAGCCAACTATCAGATGCAATTTCTGCCACTCAGATTACAATTTCTCCATATATCTCTATTGTAGATCAACTGCTGATCTTGCCTTGAATCTGGAAGTACAGGGAATTACACTGTTTTTATACAGTCTCAGATTGAGGTTTACTGTCAAGAAGCATCAATACATTTGGATGTGCTGGAAGGCAAGGCAAAGAGTTTAGGATGAAGTCGAGAAGATACTATTAGCCACTCACACTATACACACTGATAAAAAAGATGGAATATATTTAAGTCCTTTGAGACACCTAGCTTGTAAAAAAAACATAGAACACATCCTCAGAGATTACTCAGCCTCTTTAAAAAAAAATTTCTTCTGTGGTCTAAAAATTTGATGTGCATGTTCTGGTTTTTGGCACAGCAGATGTTCACTCATCCTTGCTCATTAATCGACAAACATATTAATTTTTTTATCATACTATGGTGTTTGTCATATCTCAGAGGTTGCAAAATTACTAGTACACATACTATTATGTAAAAAGTTCAGAATTAACTTGATTCTTCTTAATCTGAAATAACTTGCATTCTTAGGGCTTGATTACACTGGCACTTTATAGCACTATAGAGCCTCCAGGAGCGTTATAACTCACTATCCATCCAGACTGGCGAGGTACATAGAGCGTTCTAAATCCAGTTATACTGGTCCTGGTAATCCTCCCTTCCCCAAGGATTAACAGCTATAGCGTATTCACTGCTCCCTATTATCTCCAGTGTGAATGGGTATTAACAATACAACACTTTGAGTGATCTCTGAAGACGCCTCTAAGCCATTTAAGGCAATTTACATCTCTTCCCTTTGTTTTGAACTCGGCTGGAGGAATGGGGAAGTATAGTTTCAGAGAGTCTCTCTTAACTCGGCAAATAAGCAATGCAAATGTTTACGGAGTGAGCCTAGGTGAAAGAGAAGACTAGCAGGCTTTGTATTTCAAAGGAAATTTGCTGACACTCGCAGCATGCTGAAAATCCACTCTCTCTCTGTGTAGGCGGACAACACATTCCCCGTGACCCCCCTTGTTTGAAAAGCACGTTGCACCCAGTTGAATGCTGGGATGGCTGCCATAATGCACCACTCCCCATGCCTCTGCAAGTGCTGCAAATGTGATCACGCTATAGCTGGCGGGTCTCAGTGTGGACACGCTCTAGTGCTATCCCTATAGCTGTATACGAGGGCAGGTACAGTAGACTCTCGATTATCCAGAATTGGATTAACCAGCATGTCAAAAAAAAAAAAAAAAAAAAAAAAGCACAACTCACAGGGCCGGCTCTGGCTTTGCTGCTGCCCCAAGCACACACACAGAAAACCCCTACCAGGGCGCAGGGCAGCCAGTGAACCAACCCCACCTCCCCCTCCAGTGCAGGATAGCTGGTGAATCAACCCCCACTCCACATATTTCCTATGGATGGTGATTATAAAGGATTTTATTAACCAGAATTATTTTTTCCCCTATCATCCTGGATAATCGACAGTCTACTGTATAACCAAAACCGCTATAAAGCTGTAAGTGTAACCAAGCCCTTAGCTAAACAGTCATGTTACTTCAGGACATGGCTCAGCATTTACAGATAGTCTTGAAATGATCAGATTTTTAAATCAGCAAGTGAAATGGCAATTTCACCGTACACACAAAAGAATGAAAATATATGTTCATCAATGATAACACATAGGCAAAGAAAGAAAAACGATACCTGAGAACTTAGTTTGCTTTAAGGATATTTACACTGTATATCTTGATGTAAAATTATAAATGCTTTAACTTTTTGAATCAACATCTACTGTCATTAGACAATTACTATCTGGCTACCCCATTGTCTGGTCCCACAAACAGTTTTCCACAACCAAACATTTACACTGATAAAAATCCAAAATACTTAAAAATATAGATGTCAAAATAATTAGAAAAGAATAATCAAATTCTGCCAAGCCTAGATATAGGCCGCACTCAAGTTAGTAAAGTACTCCTTGTTTATAGGGATAAGAGATATGGGAGATCAGAAACTGAGGTAGCCTTGAAAGTTTTATGCCTGCAGAGCTGGGGCAGTAATCAGATTTACAACTATATGCATCCCTGCACACATCCCTGCTTCCCAATGAGTTGAAAATTTCATAATCATTAAAATGAACTACTGAAAGACACTGATTAAGATAGGGGCATAGACTTTTGAAAATATACAAACCTTCCAGTCATACGTGCATTAGCACATTTTCACTGTAGTACAGCAGTGTAACATACATAGGCAGAGTTGGAAAACTTGTTCGTAACTTTCTGTGTTTCAATGTCTGTGTCACTATGCTGGGGAATTAAGTCATGTGATACTGTGGTGTGAGAAACTATTTGGTTTGCAGCTCCCAGATGGGCAAGCAGGCATTCTGCCAAGTCACATGATTCACCTTAGTGCTTACTCAGCAAACCCATGGTTTTTATTTCTTTAATGACTAACCTTGAGGAAAGCAAATGAAAGTGTTGCTACCGCAATGCTAGGTGCACAATTACTGTACTTAGTTCCATCAATGAAGGTATCATCCTCCAACAGCAACTGCTTTTAAGTTGTCTATAACTAGGGCCCTACCAAATTCATGGTCTGTTTTGGTCAATTTCACAGTGATGGGATTTTAAAAATCATCTATTTCACGATTTCAGATATTTAAAATCTGAAATTTCAGTGTTGTAACTGTAGGAGTCCTGACCCAAAATGGGTGTGGGAGGTTGTAAGGTTATTGTAAGAGGATCACAGTAGTGCCACCCTTACTTCTGGGGTGATCAGATGTCCTGATTTTATGGGGACAGTTCAAATATTTGGTTGTTTTTTTTAAAAAAGATATGGGCACCTAGTACTCCCCCACCCATCCCAATTTTTCACATTTGCTATCTGGTCAATCAACTTCTGCACTGCCTTCAGAGCTGAGCCCTTGGGTAGCAGCCACCGCTCTCTGGAAAACAAGTTCTGAAGGCAGCACAGAAGTAAGTGTGGCAATGCCTCAACTCTCTTACAATAACCTTGCAACACCTGCCTCCCTCACCCCAGCCCCTTTTGGGTCAGGACCCCCAGTTTGAGAAACGCTGTTCTCTCCCATGAATTCTGTATAGTATAAGGTAAAAGCACACAAAAGAGCTAATTTCACGGTCAGTGACGTGTTTTTCATGGTGGTGAATTTGGGAGGGCCCTAGTTATACCATACATTTTGGAACTTTTCAATTTTGAAATCTTGATGTTAGTGAATATATGTTACAAGAATATGGCCAGTGACAATTAATATTTAGAACATCTTGAGAAACCAGACCATCACAACAGCAAGTTTACTAACAAAAGACCAATTTTGTTCAATTATTAAAAGGGCAACTTTATGATCAAATATTACTTCCTAAAGTAGACTGTAAATTCAATCTTGTATGAGGAAGGACTCACTAGAGTATTTAATAGAGGGAGAAGGAAGAAATCCACGTGTAGGAGCAGAACTAGATGAAACCACTTGTTTCTATGTTAGCCCAACAGCCAGTGAGATTCTAGTCCTGATTTTAGACCATGTTGTATCACTTTCACTGTTCCACAAAATAGCAGTTAAGAGCTTAATTCAAAATTATTGGGCAAGTATATTATGCTAGTATAAACAGCATTTACATAACTTCAAGGAGCAGAAAAAGCCATTAAATTTCAGATAAATACCTATCTAAGAGTTCTCAAACAGACATATCCGTCCTTAAGCGGGGCACAAACTTAAAACTCAAACCACTGGCAAAAAGTACTCAAAGGAATAATCTCAAAGCAATGTAAAAGGTACTCAGTGACAGTTACAAAGTACATCATGGTACTAAATGCAATAAAACTGAAGCAGAAAGTAGACGTTAGCAGGCAGACACAAAGTACACCTGTGAATGAGTGTTTGAGGAAATGCAGACAAAGCTGTTATAAGTTGTAGATATTAAGTCAACTGAAGTTCAAACATGACTACAGCTTTAGATCTCATTTACTCAAAAAGAAATGTGTTTTATCTCAGACTACATCTAATGAAACAGACTACTTGAAAATAGCAGTGATAACTTATTGACATCCAGCACAACTGGATTTCATACCTCTACCTGGGACATTACACACACATTTTTCTTGGTTCCCTATGTTTTCTCAGTATTCTGTATTGCTCTAGCCTACAGTTATTCTGACTGGCACCATGCAACTGGTTCCTTATATCTTTCTGTTTCAAATATACAGTTTCATTATGGCAGTCACCTTTCAACTATTAAAGATGGAGGAAAATTTCATGGCAAACAAATGTACCAAAAGTTTGGATTCTTTACACTTGCTAACTCAACCTCTCCAGAGACAGATAATGTAATGCACAGAGTAGATATGAGAAAAATAGAGACGGTCACCATGAGATATTTGAGACTTAATTGCCAAAGTATTTTACAATTTACATCCGTTAGCTTCTCCATATTGACTTGTATGTTCTCTTCCATAAAGCTAGAAAAACAATTGTTAACCAACTAAGAGTCAGGAATACAAATGCCAGTAACAAAATATGGGATAACTGCAACAGTCAACTGAAAATTTAGCAGATGTCACTCACTGTGACAACTAACGTTAGTTATAAATTAGGCTACCAAAGTACTAAATTAAAAAGCGGCAACTAAACACTTTCTATAGGAAAGTTAAAGAGTTACTATAAATAAAATATTGTGACTGTTTTGTACAGATAAGACAGATTATTTTTAATATATAAAGTATGCTAGTGCAATTCATTCCCATAAATGAAATGCAACCTGATCATTTAAATTGACTAGAAGTCTCTATGCTGCATATGCACTTCTAAGTGACTGACTTGTTGTTTTACTAATTGCTTAAGGCAGAAAGTCTACATCTGGTAAATTGTGGCAGGTTTCAGAGTGAACATCTCTCATATCTGGTAAACTGTTTCTACACATGTTTCTATAGAAATTAAGCCTTCCTGCCTTTTTGTTGCAAAGGTAATCCTCCAATATAAGAAGAAACCCACAAAGTGCCTTCATCCCAAGTCTTTAAATTGCTCTAGTGCAGCTCAGCTTTCCCAAGCAACCGACAAAAAAATGGTCAGTTTAATTACGGCATACAGGATGCCACATATATTGAAACTGAAAAAACTGGTGGCTACCTTGGTATCTTCTTCTGCTACACAAAGCTGTGAGCAGACAGAACCAAGAATAGGAGAGGATCTAGAAAAGACTGAGGCTATCCATATTAAATAGAAGAGATTACCCTCCTGGTCAGCCAAAAGGCTCTGCCACAAAACAAAACGCATTAGTTGCTGGAAGGGAAAAAAAGTGGCAGGGGAGTCACACACACAGCTACAAATATGAAACAGAATCCATTGAACTCCCTGGTTCCAGTAGCTCACAAAAAACTGGACTTTTTCCACCAGAGCACTGCAAATGAAAGTTACGGTTGTGCCCTCTCCGTGACTCATATTAGTCTCTGGCCAGCAGGTCTGTTTTTCAAGACCTGTCTTATGATTTTGAATAAGCATTTCCAAGTTGAGAATATATCCTCATCGGTTAAAATATTTAACTTGTATAAAACACTGCTTAAAGGGACATTCATTTGAAAAGAAGTCTGAAAATTATGCATAATTGTTACTAACAAAACCCTAGGATTACTATTAAGTACCTATTTTTTTCAATTTACTTTGTGCATTTGACAGCACTTTGTGTAACTCAGCACCACTGTTTCCCTGAATAGTCCATTATTATTATGGAACATACTAGTTAGCATTAAAGCCAAAAGACCCTTGAATATTTTTAAGATGTTTCAGGACACTGTTTGAAGGGTATAAATTTGAATTGTTTTAAATTAATAAATTCCCAACATCCTTTACTTCAGTACTCATCTAACTGCACATATTGCACTCTTAAGGCTTAATCCTAGAATAGGTTTTACTCATTTTATGAGTTAGGAAGGACCCATGTTAAATTTGAATAGCTCGATACAATGGTGCTATTCTACTTACGACCAAATTAAAATGTCATTTAGTCAGCTTCATATGCTTAATGGGGTATTAAGACTTCTGCCCTGTGTTCTCACTGTAGACTACTCTAAACCTGGGTCATATCAGGAAAATAAGGTTAATCATAACAGTCTTCTAGAATTTGCTTTCCATGGAGATGGTGGGAAGTGGTAAGAACTTGCAACCTTCTCCCTCCACTCCCCCTGCAATAAGGAATATGAAAATTGGCATAAACATGCCTCAACACCTGTAGGATATACAACAAATTTGAACATTAAGCCTGGTGGAAGGAAAGCTATGATATACACAATAGATATGTTTTCAGTAGCTTTGGAATTCATCAAAGAACCAATGGTATATTTTTAGTGCCATTAATTATCACCTATCGGGGTGTGTCTTATGCCTTTTCTACACAAGAGCAATGGCTTCCTCATATAGCCACAGCCTTAGTTCTGCCCTCAATAAATAAATGCAACATTTAATAGGTTACACATGATTGGCTGTAACCAAGGAGCAGATGCATCTCTCATTCCAAATATAGCCAGAACCTAGCAATTCAGCTAAACAACTCACAAAAAATCTCTACCCAAAGAAAACCTGTTTAAAAATATGTATAGGGTGCATCTTGAAAGACATTTAAGTTGCAATAAATTAATACAAGAAATAAAGTTCAGAACAAGCCACCAGTCAAATATACAGCCAGCCAGGAATCAAGGAAACGGGTACAAGCTAAATACCCCAAATTAATGTGATCAATTAAACAAGAAAGTAACAGATGAAAATGCAAAGCCAGTACAAGAAGCAGACTGCCACAATGCCCTAGAACAGGGATCTCAAACTCGAATCATGAAGAGAGCCACATGAAGATTAGTACATTGGCTCGGGCCGCATCACTGACCCACACACACACACACCCCGGTGCTGCCCCCCACTCCACCCCTTCTGTTAAGCCCCACCCCTTCCCTGCTTCCATTCGAACCCCTTCCCCAAATCCCCATCTCTGCTCTACCCTGCCTCTTCTCTGCCTCCTCCCCATAGCGCTTGGCTCCCTGCTCCTCCCCACTTCCCTCCTGGAAAGGGATAAGCACCTGGGAAGCACCTGAAGGTAACCAGAGGAGCAGGGACGCAGTGTGCTGGGAAAGGGGGGGGGGGGGGGACAAGAAGCTTGGCAGGCTGCAGGAAATAACCCTGCAGGTCATGCGTTTGAGGAGACCTTCCCTAGAACCATCAGGATAAGCCTGCCAGAAGAATGTGGACTTTTCATTCAATCCATCAGGGTGCGGGCTCTGGGCCGGAGTCGGGGGGGGGGGGGGGGGGAATGAGGGCTCCGGCTGGCAGTGCAGGCTCTGGGTGTCCAGGATGGTGGGACCGAGAGGTTCGGAGGGGGATCAGGGCTCGGGCAGAGGGTTGAAGTGCTGGAGGGGGTCAGGGGTGCAGGCTCCGGGCCGCGCTTACCACAAGCAGCTCCCAGAAGCAGCAGCACATCCCTCCTTTAGCTCCTATGCAGAGACGTAGCCAGGGGGCTCTGCACATTGCCCCGTCCACAGGTGCCATCCCTGCCCCTCTGCATAGGAGACAGGGGAGGACATGCTGCTGCTTCTGGGAGGCACACGTGAAGCAGGGCAAACCCCAGACCATGCTCCCCAGCAGGATCTTAAGGGCAGGATTAAAATGTTTGAAGGGCCCGATGCGGCCCCCAGGCCATAGTTTGCCCACCCAGATCTAGACCATTCCGGACACTTTTGACTAACCTGTTCTTGCCCTGTCCTCAGGGGTAAGGAGAACAATTTATCTCCCTCCTCTTTGTAACAACCTTCTACATACTTGAAGATTTATGTCCACCGCTAAATCTTCTCTTCTCCAGATATAACATACCCTTTCCCCCCCTCCCCCAATGTTTTCTCAAAGGTCATGTTTTCTAAAACTTTAAATTGTTTCTGTAGCACTCCTCTGGACTTTCCCCAGTTTGTAGAACGTGATCTTGCATTCTTTTGTAAAGAATTACCTTGGTTTTACAGATGGGGAAACTGAAGTACCGAAAGAAAGTGACTTTTCCAAGGTTATACAACAACCCAGTGGCAAAGCCAGGAATGAGCCCTCAATTCCCTGTCAAGTGCTCTATCCACTGGATCACAATGCCTCCTCTATGACTACTTTAATAGAGTGCAATTGTAAGGTTTTATAACCTTACTTAAGAAGAAAAAAAAGGATTAAATTTTCCTTAATATTCTCCTCCAGCAGACCCAACTCAATTCTATTCCAACTGTTCAGATTACACACATCCTGTCATAGTATTGACATGGTGTAGTCGGAATATTTAACTGAACACTGAACTAAATACAAAAGAGTCAAACATTTTCCAGACAAGAGTGCATTTCAAGAGTACCAGATCACGTGTCTAAAGACACATACTTGAAAATCAAGCACAATATACACACTGTATGGACATCACCAGGATCAAAGCCACAAATTAATTCTTTGTACAAATGTACATATCCTTGATGGGTGTTCTAGTGACACACTCCATGTTGTAAGTCAGGTTATTCATCTTCATTCGCAGCAACACAAGTAATCGGCCTGGATCAAATTCCATCACCTTAATGTTTGTGGACAAGAACTTTCTTGTACAAATTGTTATTGCCCTTCTCCAATGTTAAAGCAGAAAATGCAAAATAAGTATCAATTTATTTTAGGTTTTCCCACTGCAACTGTCACCAGAGATCATCAAGCAGTATTCCAGTCAAAAGTAGAAACGCGTGGTTAGAGCAGAGCACACCCCCCCCCCCCCACACACACACACACACCCGCCAAGATTTAAACCCAGCAGCAGTGTTGTGGAAGGATTTCAAATTAGGTCAGATGTTCTGAAAGGCAGCATTCTGCAGAACACTGCATGGTAGGACTAGCATGGTGAGAACCTGAAAGTGAAATTGACCAGAGACTGTTTCAGTCACATAATCTAAGGGATTGCTCAACCTGAACTCTTGTCAGTTTTAAAAAATAGTGAGTTGAGTAGTTTCAGATACTATATCAGTTGCCAAATCTCCCAATTAATTTCTGTGGTATTACGCATCATTTCCTGTTTTTTAAAAAAGTTGTTCAATTCCCCTATTGTATGGAAAAAACACATTTAAAATAAATAAAGGGGAAATTGCTGACTATACACAAAAGTGAAATGGGATATAAGATACTGCCAAATGCACAAAGAAAAAAATTAAAAATATTTTAAAAAAACTTTTCTTTCAGTGATATCTTGTTATTTTCAAACAACATTAGGTAAATTTTATACGAGAATATTATTTAAGTTGACTTTTGGCATCTTAGTTTGGAAAAAACAGTAATAAGTAGTTTATTACTGATCAAGCCTGAGGACATCTCTTTGAACTGTAATTCACTTTTGCTACATGGAAAGGATACTAAATTAAAGACTAGTTGGCAGCATAACAGGTATGTTTTTCATTTAAACAACAACAATTTACATTTACCTAAAAATACCTGCTTTTTCAGACTGGTAGTGAAATATTAAATACCTGTTCACTTTGTCTTTGAATTTTTCCAAGTTAGCATCATTTTAATGTGCAACTATTTCAGTAGTGGCATTTCAATAGACAATTTCAAGTATTTCTTCAACGGAAGGCTTTCATTTTTAAAACTGTGAAAAGGATGTTGAAATTGCATGATCTGTGCTAGAAGGTTTTTGCTTCGTACTGGTATATTTGTTCTATCCTTACATAAGGCTATACTGATTTTCCAAAAGGTTTAAATATCTAGGACAACACAGCCTATAGCAACATATTTATGGCGTATGTGAATGAGATATTACTGCTCATTACTGGGGGCACACAAATGTCCTTATTTTAAATGAAGGAAAGCAATAAAGTAATTAATATTCAATAAGATTTACAAAACAACATGTCCCACAATAACAGAGACCAGTCACAATGTCCTACAAAATCTGTGGGGTTATACCCATGATGTATATTAAACAAGGAAATGAAGGGTACAAAGCACATACTATAGCTAGGCTTGTTGGGGGTTCAATTTTCATTTTCACAATTGATGGCTAATATTGATTTTTAAACATTTTCTATATTTGTCAATTTAAATATTAACAGTTGAGGACAATTTTGGGGGATCAGACAATTTAATGACAGTATATGCAGAGATTAAAAAAGTTATAGCTTTAAAATCATTAAAGCACAAACTGTCAACGTAAATATTCTTAAATCAAACTATGCTCTCAAGCAGCTTTTTTCTTACTTTATTTGTAAATTTCTATTATTGATGGAAATATTTTTTCCTGGTTCTTGTGTACACAGTGAAATTGATGTTTATCAAGATAAAAAACTAATCCTTCCAATTCTAACTATTGCTAGTACCCTATCCTTTGCAAACCACTAAATTACGTTTATGTAGCCATTGACTTCAATAACATAGCTTTGATTTTCTTCACTCACCACATAACAGATGTTAAACACAATTCACAGAATTTTAAATGCAAAAAGCTTCTAATGAAGGCCCTTGAAAAGTGACAACTCTTATAAAAAGTTCTTGTATAAAGACAATTACGTTTCAATTCGTCTCTATACTGAAGTAAGGGGAACCCACCAGTTTTTGATTTATTCTTGCCCACCTGGCTGACCTACCAGTATTAGTAAAATAATCCAATTCTCAAGTCTGCTTCACTACTAAGAAAATTTAAAAATAGTTCTGACTAAGCCTCCCCTGAAGTAGCAAAACAAGTTTTCATAACTAGCATGAAACAAGGAAGATGCATAACAAGTAAATGGCATAGGGAGGAATAATCTTGGCACTGTATCTCTGGAGGGGGCTCAGTGACGCATCTGTTGAGGGCAACAGAAAGGGGCTGCCATTTCATTTCCCCTGGAGGTTCTCTGCAGGCCTGAGCCTTCCAGACACACAAATGTGCTGGAAGGGAGAGGTACATGCCAGAGCATGTCCCATGCCCCAGCAGAAGATGGGGGAAGGGTTAGTCACGTCCATCCGCCATTTTCTGAGCAGAGAAGGAAGACATGTTGGAACAAAAACACAACAAAAGAGAGCAGCCATTTCCAATGCTGCCTCCCCGGAAGCCGGCTGCCAATCACAAATCCTGCAGGAATTCCCCCTCCTCAGGGATTTCTGCATAAAAGGCTAAAATGTACAGGGCAGTAAGGGGAAATGGGGAAGGCTGGGTTGGAGAGATCCTGCTAATTCTACCGGACACACACTATTCCACCTCCTACATCAATCCTGAGTAAAAACACTCACCCCTACTCTAACCCTAGAGATCCATCATAAAATGATGCACTGGACAAGAGTCCATACTGATGTCTCACAGCCTGTTTGACTCTTACCTTATGTGCGGGATGCCAACCCCCCCTTGCAGAATCTTGTACAGTTTGCTCTCATACAGCAGCTGAGGATGCCTGGCCTTCTGAGACTCCAACTTCACCGCCACTTCCTGCAGTGAGAGGGAACAGGGATCAGAGCATCCACCAAGCACAGGGGTTTAGGAGGACACAGCACTCCAATCCCACTTAGAGGTCTGCTGCAGTAGATTTTGGGAATATGGGAAAATTTTCCAGAGCTCACAACACTAGCTCAGTATCCATAATATGGAGGAGCATCAGGCCTCTGCAAATAAAATCCACACGCGCTGATTTGTGCATAAATATCCATTCTGGGAGGGAAATAGGACTAGAAAGATTTAGTCTTCTGATCCATAGAACTAATCAAGATAAGAGTTGTTTCTTCATGGCTCGGAAAAATATGGGGTGGAGAGAGGAAAAAGAAAAAAACCGAAGAGTAGGGGGGTCTTCTGTGTTTCTCACCATAAGCGGGTGCCAGGTAATTGTGTGCCCCCTCAAAGTGGAAAGGGATAGATGACGGGGGGGGGGGGGGGAGAGATGGACCCCTGCGCTGATGATGGAAAGGGACATATCCCTGGGGAGTGGGGGGTCCTAACTATCACCCTTACCCAGGGTAAGTGGAGATCCCCCGAAACGATGTGCTATCACCCGGTACATTTCTCCTGCGAAGGGCCGGCCTCCCTCCGGTAGCGGACTAACCACCCCGGCGAGTACGCCGATCGCCCAACCTCTTGGTAAAGCCAACGACAGGATCCCGGGCTCCCTGTGCTGACAGGATCCCGGCTCGAGGAGGGTCACTGGGGACGTGCCCCGGGGCGGGGACCCCCTAAAGGGATGAGTCCCGGGGCTCCCTGCGGGGCTACGTGGCGCCCTTACCTCCCCGTTGGTGATGTTGATGGCCAGATAGATGTCCCCGAACGAGCCCGACCCGATCTTCCGCACCAGCTTGTATTTACCCCCGACGATGAACTCGGCCTTGGAGCCGCTGCTGCTCGCCATGGTGAGGGGCGGCTCGCGGCCCTCCCGGCGCTAAGGGGGAGTGAGGTGGGGGGGTCTTAGGCTGGAACAAAGGGTCTGGGAGCCTCTGCGCCCCCGGGAGGAGGACTGGGAGGCGGCAGCGGAGGAGGAATCGGGTCCCCGCCGCTCAGCTTAGGCCGGGCCCCTGCGGCGGGCGTCCTCCTCCGCGGCTCTGGCCTACTCCCCGGCCGGGCGCCACTACACTCTGTGCCCAATCCAGAGATACGGTAGTGGCACCGGGAGGAGCGGGGGGCCCGAGCGCAGCTGGCACCGCCGGATCCCGGCCGCCGCCGCTGGTACTTCACTCAGCAACTGCCGCCATCTTGTATATCGCGCGGCTGCGATCACGGACACAAAATGCCTCCACTCTGCGGCCGCGGCTTCTTCACCGCGCAGGGCACTCTGGGAACGGGGCGGGGCAGCTACTGTGCATGTTCGAAAGGACACAAAACGCGCATGTGCAAGCTAAGAGGGCAGGCGAGGACGTTGAGTCTGCACGCATGCGTAGACGGAGTTAAATGAAAGTCAATGACTAGCTCGGCTCTTCACGCAGCGTCAGCTTCCGCAAGAGCACATGCGCACAACGCTATTCGGACTCCAGGCGGAAGGGCGAAAAGAAAAGGGCGCATGCTCGCCGGTCTTCACTCATGTGTTCCTCCCCCTCCCCCATCCTTAAAGGCTCAGTGGCCTTTTAAAATCATCAGTGACCTCTTGTCACTTGACATGGCCAACTTGGTGGGAATGGGGGTAGGGAGGGGTATGCGGGGTTTGCAGCCTGTTTCTGGCATCCAACCTTGTTTTGGGGAAAGCAGAGCCAAGGCCCTGGGCTAGCAATCTTAGGAACACTCGCTTTCAGATTGTGGGTGCGTCTGTTTTGATACCCAGTTTGTGAGGGCCGGAGCCTGATTTTCAGAGATCTTCAGCATCTGTTGCGGCATTCAATACAGTTAGTGGGAGCTGCTCAATTGGTGCTCAGCACCCAGCACTGGAAAATCGGGCCCACACAATGTCTCTAGTTAGCAGTATTGCTCATCATGCTGAGTGCTCAAAAATCATGAGTCAAGTCCCAGAAAAATCATGAGCTTGGCTTAAAAATTATGAGATTTTTAAAAAGTCTAAATTTGGAGTTATTTTTTGTTGGGCTTCTGTCTTTTGAGCCTCTAAAGTTAATATTTTCAAGTTTTCTCTGCACCATGAAGGATAGAGACCATTTCTTAACAAAAGCAGAGATCTTCAATTAATCACGTGACTCTGGGTGCTGGGGCTTTAGAAAAACACCATATGTGGTGAGAGCTGGCAGCACTTGGACACTCAAAACCGGAAGTATCCAAAGTCAGTGGCTACTTCTGAAAATTTGGCTACAAATGCACAGCTGCATTTAACAGATTGGTTTGTGTCCATCCCACAAACTGATCTGCTAAATATTGCTGATTGGTTGGCTCTTTGTAAAGTGGCAGAGGGGACTGTAGGTGAAGAATACTTTGAAGATATAAAGGGCCTAAAAGTCAGACCCGGTGTAAATGGGTTCACTCCCACTGAAGTCAAAGGGAAAACATAATTTTGGCAATTGATCTTTGACTATGGTAATAGAGGGGCTTGGTGGTATATGATGGAAAGTTGGAGGGGATGGGATCTAAGATGCTACAGAGAATTCTTTCCTGGGTGTCTGGCTGGTGAGTCTTGCCCACATGCTCAGGGTTCAGCTGATCGCCATATTTGGGGTCAGGAAGGAATTTTCCTCCAGGGCAAATTAGCAGAGGCCCTGGAGTTTTTTCACCTTCCTCTGCAGCAGGGGGCATGGGTCACTTGCTGGAAGTTTTTTCTGTACTTTGAAGTCCTTAAACCAAGATTTGAGGACTTCAATAGTTCAGATATAGGTGAGGTATATTGTAGGAATGGGTGGGTAAAATTCTGTGGCCTGCGTTGCAGGAGGTCAGACTAAATGATCAGAATGGTCCCTTCTGACCTTAAAGTCTATTAATCTATGAGTTACATCAGCTAATATGTGGCCCTTTTTATAAGTGGATGGATCTCCTCTAGAACTTCTTTGGAGCAGGTACCTGACTTAGGTGCTTTATAAATAGTAATAAATTAATGCTTTGAGGTCACATTGAGGAAAACAGCAGTAATGTTACATTATGTGTAAATGTAGTATTCATAGATCTGATTCTTCTACCCATCCTCTTAAGCCCTTTTCCTGCTACATACTCCTTTCTTGATCTTCAATGTGTCAGTTACCCCATTTACCCCATCTTTCTGACAGTACACACGTGACTTGTAATTCACATCACCTTTTATGTCAGCTCTGAGTATGGCCCAAAGTGGATTTATCCAAGCTCTGCTGACAAGTTATCAGATCCCAAATTGAATCTGAAAACCTTTGATACGTTAATGTTAAGTGCTTGACTTCATTGTATACAAATATAAATTCAAAGTAACATATGGCACCTAAGGTCACCCTGCTATTCTGAGATTCCTGCTGCAGTATCTCAGCCCCAGAAACACAATAGGGGTGAATTAAGAGTGGACTGGAGCTGTCCTGTGCTTTTGTGCGTACACAACCTCTGTTTTATCATCCCTCTTTGGCATGTTTGACATGATTTGATTTACCTCCTAACCGTGGTTCAGAGTCTTTTTGGATTGTAAAGTGTGTAGCACTAATTCCTGGAGATGCTTTGCAAATTTCTGCTGGGAGTTCTTTAAGCAGCTGCTTTGTGTGAGCCATATATATTTTGGGTCTGCTGTTTCTGCCTTTTTAAATTTTCTTTCCTTCTTTGTCCTCTCGATCCATTCTCTGCATTGTTCTTTTACAAGAGCAGGAAACTGAGAATCCCTGTGACTCATTATTACTCACTGTCAGGATGGGCTCCACTATGCAAGACTAAATTTGGGAGAAGATTTAGGCCTCCAGCCCTGTTGAGCAAGGACCCACAGAAATGCAGCCAAATTATAAGAACAGCATCCATTAGGTGCCAATTTGGTATGTCTCCTGCTAACTGGATCAGCCACAGAAGCTCCCTTTCAGCTCAGCTGGTGGGGTTGCTAACCACATGCTTATGAATGATGAGGAGCCTAATTTAAGGCCTGGTCTACCCACAGTTTATGTATCGATTTAACTACTTTGATTAAGACTGTGACTTTGTACTGATATGGTTAAAGTGGTACAACCCCTAGTATGTATGCAATTATACCAGTATAAAGGTGCTTATACCAGTATAGCTTATTCCCCTGATATATCTGCAACCACACTAGGGGGTGCATTGTAACTATATTGGTTTCTAAATGGTTTTAGTTATAGTGGTAGAAGAACTCTCCGTCAACAAACCCTAAATCTTGGCTGTGACTATGTGATAACTCTGAGACTTGCCTAAATTCATTTGGTCTCCATTTGTTATCTATATGGTGACTGCAAAGCAGGAAACCAAGAGGGGATGAAGAAGTCCAAGTAAGGGATAAAGCTGGCAGTTAGCAATGAACTGCAAAGTTATTTCAGATCCAAACTTCCCTGTGCTTCAGGGTATTTGGATCTGAGTTTTGCTTTGGTCCCGTGTCTCCCTGCAATGTAAATAAAACTGATCTTAACCAACACTGATCACATTCTGGACTAATCTACGTACTTTAGAATCAATAACAATGCCTGAAGTTAGAGTCAGCCCAAAACTAATTCCCATGTAATGTAAATTGTGTAACTGATTCTTTGCATAAGTAAGAATATCTGCATGCACTGGTCTCTCGCTGAAAGTGAATGGATACATATCACAGGAGGAGGGAACTGGACTTTCAAGGGCACTTGAGATGTCTCTGAACAACTCCCTCAACTCATTTCTAAATAAGGAGCTTTGTGTCCCCAATCGCCAGCGCTGTTACTGTTGATCACGATGTGCAAACAGCTCAGGAGGACTGAGAAGCACTAAAAGCTCTATAGGATTTTTAATAGCTGCTCTTAAAGGGATTTGAGCAGTTGGGAAGCTGTTCGGCTTGAGTCACATTTATTTGGAAGAGCTGGAAAAACAGGTTGTCCGATAAATAGACCATATATGGGTGTATCTGAGTGCTACTGACCTCTCTGCTCTAGATTTGCAAAGTTATGCAATGCTGCCATCTGATGGTTGAAAAGTTACTGCTATTATTACTGATTAAAACTAATACTTAAATAGGTGCTGGAACTTGGTTGTGCAGCCCCTAGCTTGAGGTGGATTCCATTATATTCAGAGTTTACAGTTTGGTTCAATGGTTCTCAGCACCTTCACTATAAACATTGTTCCAGCAGCCCTAAATATTTATATTACAGTGGCACCCAGAGACTCCAGTCTCCCATGAAGACACTGTGTCTGCCCTGAAGAGGTTACAGTCTCAGAAGACAAGTATCCTATGAAAGGGGATATGGTCAAATATACACAATTTATAATATACATATAGACTTTGGTTATTTTTTCTCTTGATCATTTTAAGTATATAAGGCAAATTCCAGTTATCTCAAACCATTATTATGTCGCTAACTTCTTACAGGCATCACAGCAGAGATGGGTTTTGAAAGAGGGTCAGTTCAGGAAGGATGTTCTGGGCATAGAGGGAAGCCAGGAAGAAGGCACAAAGATGTGTGTGAGAAGCTGATGAACACGCTGGAGGAAGAGTAATACAAGAAGAAGGCAAGAGCAGATACATTTGGAGAGTAGAGCTCTGAAAGGCCTTGAAGGTGTGAACAAGAAGGTTAAAGTTGATGCCATGAAACCGAGGGAGCCAGTGAGGAGATTCAAAGGGATTTGGTCAAAACAAATAAGATGATCTTAACAGCTGTATTTTCTATGGTGATATGGGTGTTAGGGAAGCCACAACAGAGAAGACGGGAGATGATGAAAGCTGGACGGGAGTTTTGGCTGTCCGGACAGAAAGAAAAGAGATCTATCTATCTGTCTGTGCTTCTAGTTAGTAAAGGCATCAGCATCAATACAATCATCTTCCCAGGTAACCCTTTGATTCCATACACACACAAACACATGCATTGCTCACTATTTAAATATACACATGCACACACGTACACATGCACGCATGCACACAAGATCACAGGGACAATTCCACCATGTCATTCATCGGCATGAGGCTCAAGGAACATCATAGAATGTATGCAGGCTTGAAAGGATTCGATTTTTATCAGGGAATGTCAATTTCATATACACACGCAGACACACACACACACACACTGCAAAAATGTCCATAGATAATAACTGAAATTTACAAATAGGCAAAGTAAGAAAAAATGCTGCCTGAGAACTTCTTAGAATTTGATTTAAGGATATTTACATTGTGTATTTTGACACGTGATGCTGACAATTGGTTTTTAACAGTTATAAAACTTTCACTGTTTTAATCTCAATGTCTACTGTCATGAAATCATTACTTTCTGATTCCCCCCAACTTTCCTACAACTGTGAAAATGTAAATCGATAACAATAAAAAATGCTTAAATCCCATAACTTTGCACAACTGAAGATTTAAATTGATACAATTTGAAAAAATGCTTAGAATCAATATTATCCATCAAAATTATTATAAAAAAATCGAATTCTTCCAAGTCTAGATGTATGATACTGAAATGACCTCAGCTCCTTTTCTGTTTCTACTACTGTTCTGTCCACATTTTAAATGCCAGTTTTCAGATTTGGGTCTTGGCAATTTATGAGCTGTACTTGTGTATATATCTTTCTACAATAGCAAGAAGGTAATATTTTTCTCAAGTACAAGAAAGAGACATTAATTTCTGGATGGGCAGGAGTTCAATACAAGAAGTGAATGGCATTAGTAAGGACATAGGATCTGAATGAAAATCACAGAGCTATTCATTCAGGTATCCTATGCCTTGCCCATATCAGATCGGATCCATAGGTCCATCCAGTCCTGTATACAGCTCTGGCATAATGTAACAGGCTCAAAGCCTAAGCTGGCATTCTGCCCCTGGCCATATGTTGCAGGGTACACTGAGTCCCGTAGAGACGAGGCCACACACAGTAGCTAGATGAATAAAAGTAGTGAGTTTATTGAAGGTGAATGGCACCTGCGCACTGGGGGCCCCACAGACACAGTGCTGCCACTCGAAATAGGGGACCTGGCACACTGGAGCAATGCCCAGGATGAAGCCCGACACACAAGGGCACACGGACACAGAAATACTGATGCTCATTTGCATCTCAGATATAACTCATGAATAGCTAAACACATGTTTTGCAATCCTGCCTCAGTTTACCTGTTTGGTTTCACACAAGCTGAGATTCACACAGGGTAGGTGAACAACTTCCCAGCTGCAGCTGGGGAGAGGTTTCCCATAAGATAAGCTCTGAAGCCAAGGCCATTCCCATACAGACGCAGTAGAAGCGAAATTGCGCCACCTAGCGATTGCCATCGCATTAATCTTCCGCTTACTACACCATATAACAGGGGTCGGCAACCTTTCAGAAGTGGTGCACTGAGTCTTCACTTATTCACTCTAATTTAAGGTTTCGCGTGCCATTTTAATGTTTTTAGAAGGTCTCTTTCTATAAGTCTATAATATAGAACTAAACTACAGTGAAACCTCCATTTAACGGACTAATTCGGGCGAGGGGGTGTCCGTTAAATGGAAAAGTCCGTTATTTAATAATAATAAAAAAAACGAGCTGTCAGAGCAGCAGCCCGACTGCCACAGGGTCGGGGCGACAGCTCCGCAGCCCGCCCGCTGCCGGGACCCGGGTGGCAGCCGGGAGCCGTCAGCCAGCCCGCCCGGGTCCCGGCTGCCGGGAGCCGTCATCCAGCCCGCCCGCTGGCAGGACTTGGGCGGGACCCAGCAGCCGGCAGCCAGCCCTCCCGCTGCCGGGACCCAGGCGGCAGCCGGGAGCAGGCAGCCAGCCCGCCCACCAGCCAGCCTTCCTGCTGCTGTGACCCGGGCGGCAGCCGGGAGTAGGCAGCCAGCCCGCCCGCCAGCCAGACCTCCTGCTGCCGTGACCCGGGCGGGAGCCGGCAGCCAGCCTGCCCGCTGCTGTGACCCGGGCGGCAGCCGGGAGCCGGCAGCCAGCCCGCGAAAAACGGATTTGGGATGCATCGGACTTGCTCATAAATTTTGTCCGTTGCATCCGAAGTCCGTTAAATCGGGGTCCGTTAAATCGGGGTTTTACTGTATTGCTGTATGTAAAGTAAATAAGGTTTGAAAATGTTTAAGAAGCTTCATTTAAAATTAAATTAAAATGCAGAGCCCCCCGGACCGGTGGCCAGGACCCGGGCAGTGTGAGTGCCAATGAAAATCAGCTCACGTGCCGCCTTTCGCACACGTGCCGCAGGTTGCCTACCCCTGCCATATAAGATCAGATCCACAGGTACATCTAGTATGGTACCCTACCGTCTGCTATACTGGATTAGACACAGAGATCCATCTACTCTGGAATCCTGCCTCTAGTAGTGACCAATATCTGATACCTCAGAGGACGATAAACAGTCTTCATAATGCATCTTTCCAGGTGTCATGCCCTATGGAAGAAATAGTCTCTTTCCAGCTTTCCCATGGATAAACATGGCCTACACTTTGGAGATTGGTCTTTAGTTTACAGAGCTGATATTGACAGTCCAAAAGGCATCCAGGCCTTTCAGAAATGCAGCCACAGCCTCTACATCCATGTTCAAGAATAGCAGCCATGTTAGTCTATATCCATAAAGAAAGCGAGGAATACTTGTAGCACCTTAGAGACTAACCAGTTTATTTCAGCATAAGCTTTCGTGGACTATAGCCCACTTCATCAGATGCATAGAATGGAACAGAAGTAAGATGCATTTATACACACAGAAAGAAGAAAAAAAAAGTTTTACATTAGCATACCAATTCTAAGAGGCTGTTAAATCTGGATGGGCCATTATCAGCAATACCTTTTTTTTCTCCTGCTGATAATGGCCCATCCAGATTTAACAGCCTCTTAGGATTGGTATGCTAATGTACAACTTTTTTCCCCTTCTTTCTGTGTGTATAAATGCATCTTACTTCTGTTCCATTCTATGCATCCGATGAAGTGGGCTATAGTCCACGAAAGCTTATGCTGAAATAAACTGGTTAGTCTCTAAGGTGCTACAAGTACATCCATGTTCTCACTCTGAGACTTTGAGAAAAAACATGAGTTACACAAATGTTAACAACAACATTGCACAGCCTATCCGTATCAGAAACAAAATGAATGGATGAAAACGTCTGACTTTGGGTTTCTTTTTTAAAAGATGTGAACCATAGGGAGCATTAGTGGCATGTGAATGTGAGTTGCAAGGGGATTTGCAGTGTGTGTCAGAGGAGGATGGACAAATCCAATCAGCAAAAAAGTGTGCACGCCCAGCTCCAAAGATGGCTTTGCAAACAACTGAGAGGAAAAAAGTAATTGCTTAATTCAAACTTAAAATTGGGAACTATCAGCCTTCACACCACCATCAACAAAATACAATAAAAAAAATTGCCCGAGACAAATCAATCTGATGGAATCATAGAAGTGTAGGACTGGAAGGGACCTTGGAAGGTCTTCTAGTCCAGTTGCCTACACTCAAGGCAGGACTAAGTATTATAGACCATCCCTGAGAGTTGTTTGTCTAGCATGCTCTTAAAAACCTTCAATGATGGAGATTCCACAACCTCCCTAGGTAATTTATTCCAGTGCTTAACCAGCCTGGCAGGAAGTTTTTCCTAATGTCCAACCTAAATCTCTCTGTCTGCAATTTAAGCAATGACCTTCCATCATCTCACCTTGCTCTAGGCCGGATCTTTGCAGACTGACTACTACTGCACACTTCCCAACAGAGACGCCTCACCAGCAAGCAGGACCAGTAAGGTAAACCACTGAGATTTTAAAACGATAGACAATCATTTTAACACACTTTTCAACACCACACACTTTTTAGCCTCAGCCCTTTAATATTTTCTCTGTCTAAAGGCAGAGATGCTCTATGAATCTCATGTATTTCATTGTTTTGCAGGGAGCAATGAAGCAAGGAAGCGATGCTTATATCTATATCACCACATAAAGCAAAAGGAACAAATCCCCTTTTTTCTCCCTCCATTAGATACACTGATCTTCCAGATTTGTTGAGAACCATTCTCACACAATTAACTCAATATCACCTTGATCCCAGCACTACTCACGCTGAACTGAATGTCCCCAAAGCTTTTAATTTGATCCCAGGGTAGGGAGGGGGGGCTGTGCACACCATAATGAAACAACTGTTCTATACAGTATAGATCCAGCAGCGTACTTGCAATAGCGCCAGTGAATCTGTCACTATGAAGTCAGAGCGAGAGGGAACAGATCGTCCTTCTGGACAGCAGGGGTAACCCTTGCTCTTGCCAAACAGCATTGGGGGGGAAGCCTTTCAATGACAAACTACACCATGCAGTGATCTGAAAGCATCAAGTTACACCATATAGTGATCAGAGAGCATCAGGCGCCTCTCCTCCTGGGTGGCCTGTGAGTGCTGATAATTGGGTGTTTAATTTCTGAGCCCCTGCTGGGATTCACTCTGCTTGCTGCTGTTGGCAATAGGGGGCTGGGATCCAGTGCCAGAGAGGGGAGCCTACGTTCAATTTTGCTGACTACTGTTTTACCATCAGAGCTAGAGTGGAGCACTTGACCAACAGCATAACACTTACAAAGACTTTGGAACAGAATCTGATCTCAGTATGTCAGTGTAAACCTGACGCAAGTCCAGTGAATTACCCAAGGTTTACGCCGATGTAAATGAGATCAGGAGCTGCCCTTTTGTCCTTGTATTGCTCCGGCCATTTGAGGATCTCCAATCACATTACAGTAAATCCTCGATTTAACGGACTAATTCGGGCGAGGGGATGTCCGTTAAATCAGAAAGTCCGTTATTTAATAAAAAAAAAAACGAGCTGTCGGAGCAGCAGCCCGCCCGCCACAGGGCCGGGGTGGCAGCTCCGCAGCCCGCCCGCTGCCTGGACCCGGGCGGGAGCCGGGAGCCGGCAGCCAGCCCTCGACAAATGGATTTTGGTTAGAAATTTTGTCCGTTGCATCCGAAGTCCGTTAAATCAAGGTCCGTTAAATCGAGGGTTTACTGTATAACTTTTCATGAATTTAACTCCGCAACACCTTTGTGCAGGTGACGAGTAGCAATACCTCATTTCACAGAAACGGAGGGTCCCTGCAGTTGAGGGGAAAGATTTTCAAAGGCGCAAAGGGAGCCTAAGCCTTAAGTGATTTGCCAAAAGTCACACAGGAAGTCATTGGGAATAAATCTCAGATCATCTGACATCAAGTACCTTGGTCTAGTTAGTAAATAACACTGCCTCTCCAGCTGACTGGTGGGTTAAATATCGGGTTGCCAAGACCTGTGAAATAGCATATACCCAGTCATGGGCAGTACAACTGTTTGATGCAGTTAGGAAAGGTTGTTAATACAAGAGCAGTAACATGGCTAACATCTACATGCTTCTGCATTAGAGACGGGCCAGCACCTGTGTTATTGGCACTGCTACAATATTTATGCATCAAATTAGATCCGGATGAATGGCTTTGCAGACTCACTGGGAGATTCATTTCAGGATACCCATTCTTTCTCAGTATCTCAGTGCTTTCCTGACTGCCCATGCTGTTCTGGCCGGCGCATGTCCTTGACACAAGGGCATGGCTTCTTTGTGGCTTTCCTTCTGAGCAGGGTGACCAGGTCAGTAGCTTTTCTATGACCTTCAGCTGGGGGCTTTTTACAGCAGAGAGAAGGTCATTTATTTACTGCTCTATTTTTAGAGCCGCTCAGAGCTTTTTGGGCTGCTGCTGTAGACAAGAATCTTGCACTGCTAGGGCCCAAATCAGACATGCATCAGCCAAGGGCAAGGCACCGGGACATAACCAGAAACAGCATTATTGCTCTGATAGCCCCGAGCAGGGCTCAGACCCCAGCGATATGGGCTGCTGAAGTTATTGACAGGATGTAGAGTTCAGCAATTGCCCCCATACAATGGCTGTTACATTCAATGGGCCAAATTCTGCTTCTGGTCCATGTGCCTCAACGCTGGAGATTAATACAACAGATGCCTGCTAGAGTGAGGGGAGTTCAATATCTGTGGCCCAGTCAGCCACTGGGGTTTCTGCTGAGACTGTCAGAAAAGGTGTCAATGGTGCCACTGTGATGGTGTTTTCCAGTGATCCTATTCATGGTGCAAGGAGCTACTCAGCATGAGTACAGGTGGGAGAATCAGACCCTAATTAACCAGGAAAGAGGTCTGGGTATCATTGTGAACAGCTCAATGAAAGCCTCTGCTAATCTGGCATGGGAGTTAAAAAAAAGTGTCAGGGTGCATAAAGAAAGGAAAGGAAATACTGCTAGAGATAGTCTAAACCTATTGGATAAATCCACGGCACACCTTCCCCTGACTGGAATAGCGTGTTCAGTTCTGATCAGCCCACCTTAAAAAAGATATGGCAGAAATAGAGCAGGTTCAGAAGAAGGGAGTAGTAACTGGATTCCCGGAGAGGCTTCAGCAAGAAAAGAAATTGACAACTCTGGGACTATTTTCAAGAGGAAAAAAAGAAAAGGGAGCATCAAAATAAGAAATGGTGTGGAGAAGGCAAATGTGATGCCCTCTCAATATAAAACCAAAGCAATGTTCAACGGAAGGAAAAGGCAGCAAAGTTAAAACTAACACAAGAAAATCGTTTTACACAACCCGTAGTAATCTCTGGATTTCACTGTCACAACAGATCTCTGAGGCCAAGAGCCAAGTATTAGACATTAGCCAAGTATTAGAGTATGGGAACAGCTCCACAGAAGTCACTGGAGTGGTGGATATGACCCAGAGAGTTATTCAGTCCTCTTTTCATAAACACTGCATCATCTGCCTTGTTTTATTTTAAAAAACTCCCTTCTAACATATGCTAAAGAATTAAGACAGCAGCTACTAAACATACTCAGCAAAATGCAATAGAATGGGCTCATTTAAAACATCCTGTAGTGACTCAAATGCTGAGCTATAGCGAGGATATCCACAAAGACTCTATTACTGCATGTCACCAAATTAGACTACCAAAACCATCCAGTTAACTCACACTGTCTGTCTAGGTGTGTCAAGGCTCATTTCCCACTCTGGCACTTCGAGTGCAGAAGGTGGGAGCCCATGAGGATTCTAACAATTAATACTGGCCACTCCAGGCTTGTATTTAACTCCCAAGGTTACAGCTTTTCTCTGACTTTGGACTGGTAGATGATGCCATCACCCAAGTACAAAACCCCTTTGAGAACCCAGGAAGGCACACTTGGGAATTCCTTCCTGTGGGGTACCCGCAAGCCCTTTCACCCCCCCCCATCCCCCACCCCCCGGGAAGAGCTGAGAAAGAAATCAGCTGTTGTCACCAGCTAATTAAATAACATGTGCACAAACCTCTTCAAACACAAAAATCCAATTCTGTTCTTAAAAAAGGTAAATTTTATTTTTAAAAAAGAAAGAATGAAAATACACCTGGGAATTCAGACATTTGCTACATTAAAAAGAAAGAACTATAAGGATTAAGCATCAAGAGTAGCTTTCTTGAGGACCAGCTTAAGCAAAAGAAAAGGACCTGGGGTTATCACAGAGGAATCCACAAGCCCTAACGAAATATGAGGAATAAACCCAATTGCGTCTTTGTTTTGGGTTTGCAAAGGTTGTTTCTATCATTCTTTTCTACCCCAGGTTTGCTCTCTTTGGTTCACAATTACTTAGCATTGCTACTGAGCTCTTTTTTCTTTCTTTCCTTTTTTATGTTTTTAAAGCGCATTAAAACCCAATTAACAAATTTCAGCAAATTAAGCTTGATGGCCCTGTGGACTCAAGGCTTCTGTTTAGCCACAGAACAAGTACAAGAACACATACTGCAAGCTTCACTCACATACGGTCACTAGCCCAGTCTATAAGCCTCAACCGTGGCCTGGCAAGATGCAGGTGGTTTTAGTACTGGCCTCTTTGTAATTCAAGTGCCACTATCATAGGCCCCTGCAGCGAAGGGAAGCCAAATAATTTCAAATACTGGATTTTTCAATACCCAGGCTTCAATACCCAGGCTGATATCTAGAAATCACAGAGATGGGCCCATCAGAAATGTCATAAGCAGACAGAGAGAGTCACCGCAGGTCACTGTCTTTACTGATCTTTATCTGGAATGATCCCAGACAAAATAGGATCTTCATCCTCTTTCCCCTCACTTGTCTTCAAGGCCATATTGAGTTTATGCCAAAACAGTGGAATCTCCTCCTCCGCCTGTGGCCACATGAGGTATGTTTTCTTCTTCACCAGCTTCCTAATTCTGTGGTAGGGTGATAGACTATCACTGGGGATGTGTTCCAGGAGAATCAGGACCAGGACATCCTTGTGTTCATCAAAGAGGCGAAAACTGGCTACCTGGATCTCCTTAGAGCACCACTCACTTTCCAGATAGTGGCGAGTTATGACACAAATGGTCTTCCTGCTGGCATAGATGTTTTCCACAATGTTCTTCAGGATGCATTTCCCTGGTTCAAAGTCCCGGTGGTGCAGACATAGCCTCCAGTGGTATTTGTCTTCCAGTGTGGGAAGGAGCTCATTGATCACCCACGCCTGGTCATGCGTGTTGTAGGAGACAAACGCGTCATAGTCGTATTTTTCATGTTGCCTCATCCTTTTGTACCTCTTGTCATGAATATAGGCAAGTAGCAGGTGGTAGGCATAAATCCCTTGCCACCTCCAGCGAAAACAGATGCAGACTATCATCAGCAAAATAATTGTGGTTGTATTCGTAACAAACAGGATAAACTCATGGTCGACTGTGCAGGAGGAGGTGTGGAAGGCACACAGTTTCTTTCCCTTACTGGCAAGTGGGAAAGCACAGGTGTACTGGTAGAAATAGATCACTTGAGTTTTTAAGTTCTGAAGAGACCAATTGAGGAACATTTGGTTATCACAAGAACAAGTGAAAGGATTTTGTCTAAGATCCAAAAAAGTAAGGTAAGGTAAAGCCCTTATGTGCTTAAGCTCAATTACATTTAGTTTGTTTCCAGACACCCTGAGCATGACCAGCTTAGAAAAATTTACATGGAGAATAAAATCAAGGGACTGCAGCCCTATTTTATTGAGATGTAGCTCTGTCAGCTTCGGTACAGGCTGGAACAGAGCTGGGCTAATGGGATTGATAGGATTGCTGCTTAAATCCAGTTCTTCGAGCATAGGAGTGTAACTAAAGGTGGCCGGATCCAAATCAGTGATGGGCAAGTTGCCTGCATGGATTCTCACTATTGATTCCAACCCTTGCAAGAAGTTAGATGGGAAATTCAGAAGCCCTCTCCGACGCTGGCTGTTCAGAGAGAGGTATTTTAGTGACTTCAGGAGAATGAAGGGAGGGTTGTCAAGTTCTCCAGATGTCTCATAGGAGATGTAATTTTCAAAAAGCTGAAGTTCAACCAATGAGTTTACTCCCTGGAAGGTGCCTTTCTGGAAAGTTTCCTTGGTGATCTTATTTGTGCCAAGAAGCAGAGTCTGCAGGTGGCTCAGACCTTCAAAGGCTCCGGGTTCTATTGTGCTAATTTGATTGTCCAGCAGGCTGAGAAATTGCAGAGAAATCAGATTCCGAAAAGTTTCTTTCTTGATGGAGTTCATCTTATTTCCTATTAGTTCCATTTTTTTCAGCTTCCCTAAACTACCTGAAAAAGATTGTGAGATTTCCAAAAGGAGGTTCATTCCCAAATTTAATTCCAACAAATTGTGTAGATCCCGAAACAAATCTGAGCTGATCTTAGTGATTCTGTTTCCAGTTAGATTGAGGTGCTCCAGTTTCTTTAGATTGGCAAAGTCATTTGGGAGAATTGTCCTAATTTGGTTAAAGCTGAGATCCAGACTTTTCAAAGACATTATATTCGAAGTTGCGTTTGGTACTGCAGTGAACTCATTATTTGCCAAGGAAAGACTCTGTAAAGAATTCAGGGGCTGAAAAGATATAGATGGCACCACTTTTAACCTGTTGTGTGTCAGAGTCAAATGCCATAGATGAGAGCAGTTTTCAAAGACAATTCCTTTAATGCTTTCGAATTTACTGCCTTGTAAGTTAAGAGTCTTGACATTTTGGTGCCAAAGACATACCTTTTTGATGAGATTGTCAGAATCAGTCAAGTTCAACTCATTTAGGTGGATCTCCTCTAGCAAAGAGCAATTCAGTTTTTGGACCACAGCCAATATGTCTAGTGGTGGCATAAATATTCCTCCTAAATATAATCTCTTTAACCCTTTCAGGAAACAAGGGTCTTGTATAATCCATGTAATGTGGTTATGAGTGCCAGAGAAAAATAAATTCAGTGAAAGAAGTCTATACAAAACATCAGATGCAACATCAATGAAAGAGATTGGGTTATGGGATGCATCCAGCTCACGAAGCCGCATGGGCACATTAACAATATCTTTGGTCGTGAAATTTGTTATATTGTTCTCTCTTATGTGCAGCTCTTCCAAAGATTTTGCCCTAAACACAACATCCAAAGCATTCAGAGAATGTAACTGGTTTGATGATAAATCAATTACCTTTAACTTCATCAGGTGGGCAAAGGCAGATGGCTCAATCCTGTCAATATTATTTTCCCTAAGTAGCAAGACTGTAAGGTTCCCTAGCCCATCAAACATAGAGCTGGAAAGAACTCTCAGCTGGTTTGAAGTGAGGTTCAAGATCTTTAAGCTGCTTGTGTGAGTAAAAGTGCCGTCTTCAATTAGATGAATTTGGTTCTGAGAAACGTTCAAGACTTGCAACAGACTCAGTTTCTGGAAGTCGCTCTGCCTCAGGCTTGCAATCTGATTCTCAGACAGATCTAAGCTGCTTACATTCCAGGGAAGATGACTTGGGACTTGATGCAAGTTCTGATGATAGCACAGCACCTTTATTGTTTTGCTCCACTTTCCATGGACCACGCAGTCCTGCAGTGAGTAAGGAGCCACTCCTTGGCCGTGGCTGAAGAAAATCAAGGCAGAGAAAAGCTGCAGGAACAACATCTCTCTAACTCATGAGCACTCCGTTAGTTCAAACCCAAGAAGAGTCGTAGTGAGGAGAGAGCTGAATGTGAAATTGGTGCTCTTGTGTAATCAGGAAAAGTCTCCAAATGAGGAAGAGAAAAATCCTATCACTATTAATAAAATATCGAGGTCTCTGTTTTCAAAAGAGCTGGCGTTAGTTGTTTTAAGTCTTATCCGACTGAAGAATTAAAAATTAAGGGGCCAAATTTTCAAAGCACGGTGCAGTGGGTATGTGAGCAGTTGCTAGGGCCTGCATAAAACATTCAGGCAGGTGCGCCATGGGTAAGTGTGCAGAAAGGCCGTAATTTCATCCAGGTCTTCACTAGGCCTCGATTTTGCAATTTAGGTCACTCAAATGTTTAAAGCCCTAATTACTCCTGTAAATCAGGGACACGCCTGTAGAAATCTAAGTGTCCTGAACTGTTAGTGCAAATAATCATGGGTGCAAAACTGCAGCTGCAAGAATGAGACCATGGTTGAAAAGTTGGCCTACAAAAGGCCTATTTGCTTATGTGGTTTATTTTTGTCTCAGCTGTGGAGGGGAGTTGGGAGGTAAAAAAAAAAAGTGGGTTTATGCATTGTGTGGCTTCCTTTCAAAGACATGCCACGTGATTGTCTTTCCAGATAACAGGCAGTTATCTGGGAGTGTTTCTTTTGAGAAAATTAGATTTTTTTTGGTGGTTAGTTTAGAGCAGGGGTGGCCAACCTGAGCCTGAGAAGGAGCCAGAATTTACCAATGTACACTGCCAAAGAGCCACAGTCACACATAAGCAGCCCTCCATCAGCACCTCCCCTACCCGCCCCACACCTCCTGGTCAGCTGTGTGTGGCGTTCAGGAGGCTCTGGGGAGGAGTGAGGGCAGGGCAGGCTCTGGGGAGGGGATGGGAAGGGGTGGAGTGGGGGGGAAAGGCCTGTGGCAGAGCCAGGGGCTGAGCAGTGAGCACCCTGGAAAGTTGGCGTCTGTAGCTCCAGCCCCAGAGTCGGTGCCTATACAAGGAGCCGCGTCTTAACTTCTGAAGAGCCGCATGTGACTCCGGAGCCACAGGCTGGCCACCACTGGCTAGGCTAGAGGATAAAATATATATATATATGTGAACTGATACCCTCTGTTGGTAGGAATCAGACCTGCTCAGTATAGGGGCATTTCCTAGGCCTAGGAATGTGAACAGGATTGTATTGAATTAGTAATTCTTCCTGTTGCAACTGGGTGCATTTGGCTCAGCTCGCCAGCCCCCTCCAAAGCCCTAACTCCTAGGCTAACTGCTGTCCAGCTTTCCCCTTCTCAGCCTGCTCCCAGGTTGCTGCCACCCATTCCTGGTGCCTGTTTTAAGGATGATGGAGCCCTCCACTGGCTGGATGTTGGACTATGGTAATGAAGTCCAGTAATGAGCTAGCCGGCTGTTGACAGTACAGCCGTAGATAATGCAGAATGGAGCCAGTGCTCATTTCTTGTGCCACATGCATGTATTCTAGCTGATGCCCTCATATCTGTATTTCTGTGGCAACCGCTTAGATACAAGTTGTTGGTTCAAGACGTTAGGCCCGATGCACTGTTGGTGTAAATGGGCACCGCTCCATTGACTCAGTGGCGCTTCCGCCCTTTACAAAAGGTAAGAATCTGGCCCATTATGATTTCAATCCATATGAAATTGGAGTGTTTTATAATCAGTTGTGACTCCAGAAAACATCAGTTTGTGTCTCACACTCCCTGCTAGCCTGTGGGTTCCCAGGGCAGCTAGAGTCACGGGGTTCTCCTATTGCACCATGGAACTGCTCTGACTTTCTGCTACTTCTGTCTCCAAACAGGAAGCTAGCTGCCATCGCAGGGTCAAGCCTTAAATTTCCTGAGCTCATGGCACTTTAGAGGAGGCAAGGACGGCTCAGGCCTTTTGCTGTAAATCTCTTTCTTACCACAGAGGAAAACAAAAGCAGCCAGGCTGTAAGTGGTTTGTATTCTACAGACTTTGCTTAGGCAATGGTTCCTTGCGGATTACAGACTGAGGACCAGCTGCTTGGTTTGTCTAGGACGAGTTAGAGGATAACAGGCTGTCCTGAAGGGGTGGGACCGCATAAATTGCACCCGCCCCAGAGCTGTGCAGATTTGTGCCATAGTGTCAACTGGGCCCTTGCCTATCTCTAGGACAAGGATTAATTTAAGTGCCCTTTCATCCCTACTAACAGTCCCTGCAGGTCAGCGTTCAGGCAACTGGTCTGAGACATCAGCAGTTCCGAGGAGTCCTCCCTCACTCGCACTGTATTTTGTGTTTATCCCATTCTCACTCCGGCTCCTCTCCATATAGGCCACCGCTTGAGAGGCATTGAGCATGCACCACGCCCCTGGATGTCCATGAGAGGTCCAGTCCCTTGACACTGCTCAGTGAGAGTTTTGCTGGAGTAAGGGATTCGAGGGCCCCAGACAGGAACACCCAATTCCAGACAAATAATTGTGAAGGAAAAGCTGCAGCTCAGGTTGTTGTAAAAGGTGTCCCTTTACGGCCAGACAGAATCCTATTGAGCCTCTTCAGTTAGAGTGATCGATGCATCTGTCACCTCTGGCCTGAGTATTTGCTCCTCTCCACTGAGCTGTGAAGCTTTTCTTGCCGTTTGAGAGCTGCTGCTTGCAGAGATCAAAAGAGCATGGCCTGAGAGATACTGTTTGATTTTTCTCTCCTCAAAAGGCTGTTGTCCATTAGCGCTTGTGAAGAGCTGTGGATGGAAGGTGCTAGCTAAAGGCAGGGTTATTCTCGTCTTATTGTTGCCACAGTGAAGTAAATATTACCATCACATCAGTCTCGCCCTTGAGGCACACTGCCCTGTTCCGTGTCTTCCTATGAGCAGTGCTTCCACTGCACAGGTCCCCCATTCTGGCTTCAGGATCTGAGTGATAGATTAAAAGGATGCAAGCTGTGTTGCTCTGGCGCTTTTCAGACCAAGATCTACAAAGGGTTCCTGCAGAGTAGGGTTTTAAATGAATTTCAGTGCTAGTGAGCAGTGTCATGGCGACAGCTGTGGAGACTGTCCGAAGAAGGGACCTAAGCTGGACTCCTAAATCTATATTTAGACACCTAAAGAAGTGATCTGCTTTCATAGGTGCTGAGCACTCAGGACGGAGACCAGACAGCAACTGTGAAAAATAGGGATGGGGGTGGGGGTAATAGGAGCCTATATAGGGGGGAGGGATAGCTCAATGGTTTGAGCAGTGGCCTGCTAAACCCAGGGTTGTGAGTTCAATCCTTGAGGGGGCCCATTTAGGGATATGAGGAAAAAATTGGATTGGTCCTGCTTTGAGCAGGGGGATTTTTTTTTTTATTTTTTGAAAAATGGGGGTGGGGGGATAGCTCAGTGGTTTGAGCGTTGGCCTGCTAAACCCAGGGTTGTGAGTTCAATCCTTGAGGGGGCCATTTAGGGATCTGGGGCAAAAAATCTGTCAGGGGACAGTACTCGATCCTGCTAGTGTAGGCAGGGGGATCCTGCTAGTGTAGGCAGGGGACTGGACTCGATGACCTTCAAGGTCTTTCCAGTTCTAGGAGATTGGTATATCTCCATTTATTATTTATTATTATTATTATTATATAAGACAAAGACCCCAAAATCGGGACTGTCCCTATAAAATCGGGACATCTGGTCACCCTAGCACCCAGCAACTACCATTTGGCTTCACTGGAAGCTGGCGGACACTCAGTACCTTCCAATAAGAGGCTGTTTATGTACATTCCTAAGTGTAGGCTGGGGAGCATAACTCATTTTGGCAAATCCTCCACTTAGCCCCAGAGCAAATACAACTCAGGCAGCATCAGGACAAGCTCCCCCTCGACATGCCTGAATACTGACCAGGAGGGATCACCACTTGGGATGAAAGGGTACATCAGTTAGTCCCTGCCAGCTGGGATGGCAATTTTGTGTGGGAGACATTTCTCCACTAGTTTTTGCACTGAAGCCAACAATTTTTTTCTCTGAGTTTCTCAACAATGTATAGAGCAAGGCTATTTTTAGACCCATAAACTCCCCCCCGCCCCGCCTCAGACTGCGGAGTTCCCTTTTTTTGAGTTCCTTTCTATGTTATTTACTTTGATTCTCTGCATTGGGTTCAGCTATCGTGGTCATTGATTCCTGATCAGGACTGCAAATTGGGTGGTCGCTCTAGTACGCAGTACCAGCAAGAGATTTTTAGGAGGTGCAGGGTCAGAAAGACATGGGGCTAGGCCTCACCCCCCTCCAGTGGTGGGGTATATAAACCAGTGATTTAAGTCATTCTAAAGCTTCATCAGGCTTTTCATGAGCCCAGGATGATTGGCTGACATGGAAACAGAAGAGAAAAGCACAAGAAATAAACGTTCAGTATTCATCAGTCCACAAGGATACACCTGAAATCAGCTCCTGACACCATCCTGGACTCCTCTAGCTTCCTTTTGCTTTATATGACAATGGGCCAAAATGTTGGAAATGATTGGATCATTTCTTGGACAATGTTCAAGGCGAGTGCGGGTGAATGCAGAGTTGGAGCTCCCTTGGGAAGAGATTAGACTGTGATGCAAGGATAACGAAACCTAATTTCCAGGGTCACTTCTTCTGAACTTCATGTATCCACCAAGATGGATTGTACCAATATCTCTCCTGACCTGCTGGCTAAGGTCCATCTTCTGTATAAAATGTGTATTCTCAAAGGCTCTGCACAGTCTCACTGGAGCTACTCCTAGATGATTTAAGGAGGAAGATTGAGCCATATGACATATAAAAGCTAATTTTCTTATATTTGCAATAAGCTCTCAGATCTATGAGATGACCTGTTCTGTCACAGGAACTGAATCATTCTTCATACACACGTAGGTCACAGAAGAAACTTCACTAGCATTATAATTCAGGGAATGAAACTGGTTGGTTTGTTCAATGCTTTGAACATATGGCATTTCCTAAGTGCTATTCATAACACACTTTTTTAAAAGTTGCAAATAATTCTGAAAACAAATGTTCTTAAAATAACAATTTCCTCTTATTTTCCCTATGCGAGTCTCCCCTGTGCAGCTCTCACATAACAGGATAAAGACAGCTGGGGCCAGATTTTCCCATGGGATAAATCAGCCTTCTTTCACAGAAGCCAATGGAGCTATACCAATTGTCACCATCCGAGGATCTGGCCCACAGCCTGAAACCAAATGTAAATGATGCAAGCCCTCAGTGTGATCGACGTGAGTTCTGCCTGCATTTGGGACCCCAGCAGGACTGGATACCAGGTGTTTGCATATTGTGAAAATCAAACTCCCCTCTTATTGAATTCAATAGGGCTATAGCACCGTAATTAAGAGGAAAATGCGTCTTTAGATCTTCAGCCACACTAATGGTAATGAACTAATACGAGACTTTGGAATTATCAGCCATTTCACAGCATCTTGTGGTTTTCCAGGTGCAATCTGACTCAAACCATCATTGAGACAAACCTGGTCAGAGTAGCTGTTGATGCAGCATAAAAACATGAAATAAATCCATCAAGAGAACTTAAAACCCTCTTTGTTTTACTCCATATTAAGTGCCATTTTTCCAAGCAGCCCTTGCTCCCCCAGGCCTGTAAGATATTAGTGTTCACATTAAATGGCCTGTAAGATATTTGGCTTTGTCAGTTTGTAGTCTCCGTGCTTGGAAAGGCAACAGGAAATAGCACAGAGAAACTCCCTTCTCTTAGTGATAAAGAACATTTCAAGGAAAATAAGCAACAGGCTATGAAAACAATGGCAGAATAGAACACCTTGGAGCACAGCCTCCTGCCACTGAAGTCGATAGGAATTTTACCACGGCTGCAGTGGAAGCAGGATTGTGAGAAATGACCTAACTGCAGTAATTATGTAGTTAAAAAAACCTCACATGTTTTCCTTGCATCAACTCCACATGCAGAAGGTCTGCCTGCAGTACTTGTCTGCACAATCTGCCCTGTCTTATTCCTCTCCTTCCTGGGCGCCAACACCAGAGTGTCTGATGTTCACCACACAGCAACAGTTTAGCAAGAAACCGATGTTAAAAAAAAAATGTTTTCCATGTGATACCACCTGCAAAAAACAATGCAGCTTCATTCAAGAAGATGGGCCCCAAAACATAGGAGGCGCCTTAAAACACAAGATCTGCTGCTCTTTAAAATGAATAGAAAACACCCATGATCTGTTCAGTCATTTCTAGAGACGCTTGTTGATCCTATGTCTTGGGTCCACCAGCTTGGTGCTCTTGAGCAGCTCTGAATCAATCCCTGGCAGGAATCTCTCCAGTGTGACAACCCCCTTAGGGCTCACTCTCGGGAAGGTCAGCGTCCTTGCCTTCAGTGCCTCCTGGGATTAACCACGGAGTCTTCACCACCCCGACTTCACACTGGGAGCTCCCTGCAGCGAGTCCACCTGAGGAAGCCTTGCACATACACCCCCCTCTGATTGTTAGAAACCTTTGCCTAATTTCAAGCCTAAACACACTGATGGCTAGTGTATAATCCATGTGTTTTTGTGTCCACATTGACACTTAACTTAAATAACTCCTCTCCCTTCCTAGTATTTATCCCACTGATGTATTTATAGAGAGCAAACATCTCTCCCCTCAGCCTTCTTTTGCTTAGGCTAAACAAGCCAAGCTCTTTGAGTCTCCTCACATAAGGTAGGTTTTCCATTCCTCGGATCATTCTAATCGGCCTTCTCTGCATCTGTTCCAGATTGAATTAATCGTTCTTAAATATGTGTAGCCCTTCTGCCCATCAGAGTTGGCAGCAACAAGGGCCGGGTTCAGTATCCAGGGGTTCCATTCTAAGGACACAATACAAAACCGGCTCGAGCCCCCACCCAGTGACCTGGGACAACAATATACCACCCTTCTGGGCGCCTCTAAGAGGCAATACTTCCCCTCTCGCAAGCACAGAGTCTGAGTGTACCAAAACCCTTTTAATGACAGAGAGAAACACTGTGGCATATTATTGGGTAAATACCACAAACAAAAGTCACAAACCAAACCATGAACCAGAATCCCCCCCACACACACACACACGCCAATGGGCAGTGTCCTTTCCCTTGGGTTCTTGAGTCCCACAAGCCCCAAAGTCCCCAAAGTCCCAAAAGTCCAACAGCCCCAGCAGAGTTCAAAAGTTCACAGCAGAGTTGTACCTCCCCACCGAGGTGGGGGGGGCACGTTATGGGGCACCTTACGTGGTCAGAGGCCGACTGCCCCGCCTCTCCAGTCGTGCTGCAGTCCTCACCATGGGCCGTTGGTCAGAGGCCGACTGCCCCGCCTCTCCAGTCGTGCTGGTCACTCCGCTAGCCGCCCTGCTAGCCGACACAGGAACTGCTCTGTCAGCAGCTCGACTCTGCTCTGCCAGCTGTCTCAGGAACTGGCCCACTAGCCAACACAGGAACTGCTCTGCCAGCTGTCTCAGGAACTGGTCCACTAGCCGGCACAGGAACTGCTCTGCTTAGGGCCCCCCACTTAAGATAAAGCTCAGTGATTTTTCAGCTCTTAAGTGATTTCAGCTCATAGTGGGGGGCCTTAGTGCAGAGGCACCACCAGACCCAAAGCAACTTCAGCTCAGGGGGCTGAAGTTAGACTCCTAATAGAAGCAAAAGTCAGCTCTAACATTCCACAGGGGAGAGACGCCAGGTGCAATAGGCCTATAAGGCCCTCACCACAAGGTATAGAAGCCTATCCATAGCCTCTCTCAATTCAGTGGGTTTTGGAACCCCTGTCCCTTGTCTAGTGAGCGCTACCCAGCTGATGGCGAGTCCCTCCAGCATGCCAAAGGCCATACATGTCCTAACCCCTCATTCACATAAACAGGTCAATCGACACCTTATCATTCTTGCCCCAATACTACAGAAACTGGGGGTCCCACAGTAGCCAAAGTGACCATCTGGGCTGTTAGAGTGCAGGCCAGGTGCGGTGGGTGTGTCTAAGCAAATAAGGTGTTATTTTCCAAAAGTCATTGCAATTCCTGCAACTCACCACCGGATGCCACCCATCCCAACACTGCTTACATCTGGAAGACCAGAATCGCTCACAATAGTCCAGATGAGGTCTCACCGGTGCCTGATATGATGGTACTAACACTTCCCTGTCTCTACTGGAAATATGTGGAATGTCTCTTAGAATTCATGGAGCTGGTATATCTTTTTACCAACAAGAAAACTAAGCATTGACCCATTTTGAGTCAGAAAGTCCATATCGCTTCTGGCAGTAGTTGATAAATTTGTGTTCACTGTGGAAAGGCAAATACATTCCAAGCAAATACATTCCAAGTTGCATCAGCACCAGTGGAAATGGTCCTTGTGCCCCAACTGGCTTGGCAGCCAACTTGTGCCCCAACTGGCTTGGCAGCTTTATTCTTTGCAATGTTGCTCTCACATTCCTTCCATCTTTGACTTTCAGTCCAAGCAGGAAGAACAGAGTTCAGATCTTGCAGTAGTGGCCAGGAAACCAGCATCTGACATCATCTTCAGAACAACAATGGGCCAGAAAGACTGGGCTCCTGGTCAGTTTGGTGCAGAAACACGTATTACTAAGAAGTGGATGAGCTGTCAGGATTAGTGCGATTCCCTGGAGGACATACACCAGAGAGGAAGAGCTCATCTCAGGTAGGCATCTCAGCGGATCTTTCAAAGCCACTGCTCCCTAAGGTGCTGATGGTGTGGAATATACCAGCAAATAAGTGTGCAGCTTCATTGGTGATGTGGTGCATGGGGGTACCGATGGCAGGATGTGGGGGTATTTTGCTGCAGATTGGGGGTGTTATGCAGTCCAGGGTCATTGGAACTGTGGGGCAGTAGTGTACGGCAGGGTCCTGTTCCAGCTCTGGATGTCAGGTTTACGGGATAATGGGCAAACAACTGCAGAATCAACACAAAATCAGGAAGAGAGAGGAAAATAGTATTGTCAAATGTGGATGCCTTTCCCCATCGGACGCTTTCTCATGTCTTTGTAGAATCAGAGGGGCTGATTTAATCTAAATATTATTTTTTGTAAGAATTTACTTTAGAGATAATACACTGCAGGTGGACTTCCTTGATGGAATTATTTTTTTCTAGTTACCTTATTTACAGTAAATCTACTTCACCCCAAACATCCCAAGGAATTTTGGAACATACATGAGTGTAGCTACATGGCCATTTCAGTCTATTCTATCAGAGATCTGCATAGCAAGAGGTCCCCAGCTAGTCCACATATTGTATAGGTATGATCCTATGTTACTGCCTCACCCAAAGTGAGGTCCCAGGTGGGATTGAGCATTTGCCTTTCTGAGCTGAATTGGGCAACTGTTCCTTCCTAATGGGGACAGAACTGTTTCCCTTATGAAGGTCAGAAACTATTTGATGGGGGATGCTGGTAACCAGAGCCTGAAATTGTGGTGTAATTGTTGTGTCAATAGAAGGGCACCCTTCTCCCTGCAGTGATGAGGTGCAGCTGATGCAGCTTTGTTTGTGGGAGTGGGAGGTACAAACACCCTTTCCATCACACCCATCTTCTCTCCCATTCCTATTCTCAGATTCCTTTGAGTGCTACATTCCTTTGTGCATCACCCCCAGAAAGCTGCACAGCCTGACTTCAGATTCTGAGTCCAAAAGCAGGAACCCCCTACTAACTCTGCAAGCAAATTAGCAGGCTATCATGGAGGTGCCAGAAGTTAGCTTCCTGTCAGTTGTGTGAGGAGCCCAGAGCTGGTTGGGTGGAGACCTTACTGGGAGGGATGGGCAAATAATTCTAGTGGATGCTTGTGTAATATCCAGCTTGCAAAATAGTTATTCCTGCTCTCCAGCAACTTTGTTACTTTATTTACTTCTTCCTGCCACTCTCCATGGCCCTGTCAGACCATTGTCTTTCCTCCTAGAGATTGCCAAAAACAGGACCAAGCGTGGCAGTGTTCAGTGTGATGTGCCCACTGATTACACAAGGAACTGGATTAAGATCCATCCACTCATTCCTTGTAACTGTCAGATGGTGATGTCCACAATCCAACTGGGGCTGGATTTGGATCCGTGACCCAGAGATGAAAGGCTCCATGCCCTTCTACCAGTTCCCCAGGATGCCTGATTCCCAAGATCATCCTGAGATCTCAAGTCATCTTGCAGCCAGCCAGCCCCAGTTGTGGTCAGGAATTTATGAAGAAATGGAAAAATCCAATTGCTGATTAGAATAAATCCCAGTAACAAAGGCAGCCACCTACATCCTTTGCACTAATAAGAGGAAGGAAGATGATAAATATCGGCATTGTTTATTTTCTTGAAAAAAGCAATTAAAGTGATACTGAGACTTCAATAGAAGTTCCAGGAGCCCAGAATACTTGGTCTGCATATAGAGAAAGAGGAAAGGTCTCAAATCAAATCAAGAGAAGAGCAGAGTGTTTGATCAGCCTGTGATCATCACTCTGAAATCAGCATCTGGCTTTCTCTTGATGTCCTCAAGAGACATCATGTTATCAAGAGGTATCATGAACTGGAACTGGGTTAATTGGCATAATTGGCCTAGTCCAGATTTGGCAGCCCTGTGAGAATTTGGAGAGTATGACTGGTGGGATGCAGGGATTCACATCCCTGGGAAGAGAATACAATGCCAACAGGCCTTTGGTTAAAGGTTTAGGGAAGGGAACACTGGAGATTAGGACATCAGGTCCCTACAGGATAAAATGGGGCAGAGGGGAGCCATAAAACCATGATAGAAATGAAGAGGGGCATGGCTCCAATGCCATGTGATTGAGAGCTGACATTTCATTGTCTCTCTTGCTGTTGGGGTTTATTTTTTCACCATTATTTATGTTAGGGTGGGAGAGAAGAGAGGGAACACAGGGAAAGGGAGAACAGGAGAAGGAGGAGACAAAGTGGGAAGGGGGATTGAAATTCAGGGGGAAAGAGGAAAAACTGCCCTCATGCCGGACGCAGCAAGCCTTCTCAGTCTGTGACAGATGGAAATAGGGCTTCCTGATTCAAGCAGGGAGTGCTGGCAGGAGTGACTCTCCCCACCCAACCCAAAGGAGAGACATAAGCCTGGGAAGGAGCAAGGAGCAGGTTAATTGTAGCTGTCTCTGCTCTGGTAATGATCGGTCAAGATTTTGAATGAACTTTACCTTCCTTCTCACGCCCAGAGGGGTGGAGGGTTGGGGGAAGGGAGCCCATGCTGAGATGGGATCACCCTAAGTAGGTTGTAGTCAAATTAGAAGGGAGATGGGCCGCTAGAACACTGAAAAATAACATTCAGTGAGTACAGCTGTCATCACTGAAGAGAGCTTTATTATAAAGAAAAAAGTCTCTTTGGAATATATCGCAGGAGCTGAGCCAAATAGTTCCATGAATGTCAGCCCATAAATAAACCCCTCAGCACTAAAAGACCCCATTGAATGCATTCTATTTGGATCAAATCCCCTCCACTTAGTTTCACCATTGGCTTCCTTTCCTGTCCTGCTACTGAAGTTGTGCCCCAATGGGAATTGAGGACCAGATCCTCAGCTTCATTCACTTCAAATGGAGCTTCAGCGGTTTATGCCAGCGGAGCATCAGGCCTTAAATTATAGGCATGTTTCAAAATTCAGAGCCAAGTTTTCAAACAATTTCAGTAGGCAGATCTGTGTGCAATTACTGCAAGTGCATATGTACACACACAGTGGGTAAATGCAAGCACAGATTAGCCTAATTAGCTATGGGGTGATGACGAAGATATTGGAATTACCCGCTCAGTCTTAACATTGTCATCACAGAAATGTTTGCTTAGCATATATGGTAAAATTAGGGAGAATACAAAAATACAGCAGGAGCTCTAGCAGGACAAATAAACCCAGATCATTTCTGGCTATTCGTTACTAGGTAGTTCTACACCATTTCTCAGAGCTGGCCCCGTTCTCCCCAGAATGGTGGGAGATTTGTAAGAAAGTTCAGGTATTGCAGACCTCACACTCTATTCTGTAGAGTCACATAAATTTGGATCTTTTCCCCCAAGGAGTATTTAATATTTAATCCTCCAGTTTGCGCTTCTACCTGTGATCCCAGGTCTGTTCAGCCCCAGGGGCCAACCGCGCCTTTTTGAAAAATCTTTCCTCAGAATCAATACTCTTAAAATTCCTCTGTCTAGGAGGGATTGGAAGAGGAAAAGAATCTTTCTGTTCTAGACTTTTATGCTCTTTAAGTATCTAATTCTGTCACCCTTATGCATGCTGACTAAATAGTGACATGGCTGGTACATGTGGGTGCCCTGTGCCTTAAGGCAGCAAAAGTGATGTCCAAGGATCTATCCCAACCTTCACCAGCTGAAGATCTGGTCCCCGCATATTATATTTCATTGGATTTTTTCTTTCCTTCTCACTTCCTTCCCCCGTGTTTCTGTTTTGAGCAGAACGTGAACAGGATAACATAGGAGTCTGAGCCGAATTGTCAAGCCCACAATGTTTGAGTGGTTTGAAATTACATCAAGCAGGTGCGTACATTTCTAGCCTGTGTGTTTTCTGACTGGCAGCGAAATCAGTGATATCAGTAAATGGAGAGAAAGACCTGGTGGGGCAAAGAGCTGAAAAGAACAGTATGTGGGAAATAATCAAATAGACATTAAAGCAGCCCTGCCCCCGCCTGTGTCCACATGATGCCCTAATGTGAAATAACTCCACTGCAACTGTTGGATAAATTCTTGTCATGCTTTTCTGCATCCGTCTCTGTATGCAGAGAATCAGCTTTTGTTTTCTGAGCAATCCCCGGCCATCTCAATGCAGTAACTGCTCAAGGTTCTCTCTGGGAACTTCCTGTTTTTAATATTGATCTGAAGAGTCTTATGGGTTAGGCTTTGAGCAGTTCAGATGGCTCCTGTGCCCTGCTCTGTATAATCAAAAATGACTTACCCAGAGTAGCAGCAAAATGCGAAGGTGACAAGCAGAGGGGCCACTGTCAGCATCATGGCTGATCTGGTTGTTTTATTCTGTATTGAGTCTTAAACTCTGCACTATCCAATGTCCTACCTTTAGAGCACTCCTGGATGTATGCTGGGCAGCCTGCCTCTGTGCATCCCGGTATCCTCTATGGCCATGAGTGTGACATATTTACCCAGCCAAGCTGCAAATATCCCTCCCTCTTCTTACGCCATTATTGCAATGCCCATTGTGGTCCACAGCACAGTGATGTCAATGGAAGCTTCTCCCCAGTCTTCCCTGGGCTTTGGCCCAGGCCTTTATTGAGATGGCCCAGCAGGGGGCGCTGCAGGCAGAAGCCGAGCTCGCCAGCCACCTTTATGCTCTTTTGAAGATATTTGCACTAGAAATTTTACTGAGAACCTTTCTCAGCGGGAAACTTGAAACAGGAGCAGCAAAGGGAGCTGGCCAGGCAAGACAAGGTCGTGAAGTGCGTCAAGGCAGTGTGAGCTAGGAAGGAAGTACAGCTACCATTCTAACATTGCTGCTTGTTCTGGTCAACACGGTGGTTCTCGCTTATCGAAAAAATGAGCTAGGAAAGAATAGCACCAATAGCAGCTAATTCAAGCTTCACACCTTGTAGAGTCCGGGGCCTCGCTGCAAAGCCACACAGAGGCAAAGATGGTCGTGGACACTTTTCCCCACCTGGAACTGACTGGAGTCCCACCAAACACTCTGTGCATAGGTCACCAAAATGGTGGCAGGCCCTGGAAGTGTTGGCTCTAGACAAGCCAAGCTGGGTGGGGCACAAGTGATAACAGTGCAAATATCTGAAGGGTGGACACAGCACACGGGAAGGGAGCCACTTAGTTTGGTATGAAGGGAGGGGAAATTTCACTTAAATATCAGGAAAAACTGGCAGAAGCAGCTCTCAAGGGAAGCAGACGCCACATTACTTGGGATTTTTTTTTAAACTGGACAGCACAAAGCATTAGCAAACGCACAAGAGGAAAGAATCCTGCATTGACCCCCAGTAGGCGGCGTGGGAGACTCAGCATTCTGTCTCGAACGTCTATGGCTCCATTATTCCATTCAGTGGTGGGAGAAGTATTGAAAGACGAAACTGCTGCCTGCCAAAGGCCCTGGGTTCCATTCTCCAATCCCGTGTGTTACACAATAAACTGTGAGGGACAAGATTTTGACAGAAGCGCTGACAAAACTGGAGCTACAGCAATGGAAGCAACACGGCATCGGTGGGAAATCACTTCACTGTCTGATAGCATCTATGCCACAGAGCGGCACGGGCCAAACTAGGGGACAGGTGAAAACAGCTGCCAAAGGAAACAAAGGCTGGCAGGAAATAGCTCAGGCACCTCAGCAAAGCCAGCCAAGTGTGGGAGATTGCAGTGCCACTGACATTTCCACCTCCCAGCAGCAATCCGGCGGGGTTAGTTTTGCATATTTATCTCTTAGGACAATTGAGTGAAAGATTGTATTTATTGTGTCCTTCTTGTCCTTTATTTACTCTGAGCGGTTTGAACGGCTGTCCCATTACATCTGGGATCGTCCTGATTTTGTGGGGTTGGTTCCGCACCTGACTAAACTCACTGGAAAGGGTGAAAGGGGGTCCAGGATAACTTTTGGGGCCCTTGCAATAAGGCACAACAACACTGTGAGCCCTGGCATCATGATATTACTTTGTCCTACAGGAGAAACTCTCCAAAGAAGGCAGCTCCACTGCCCTAAAGGAGCTTTGCCTTTAGCAGAGAGGGCACAGGCTGCAGGATGGAAGATTTGTAGGGGGAATCTGGAAGTCAGTCTGTTTGCACAAGGCTTGAGTTGCAGCATCTCCGCAAATAGTTCTCTTAATACAGAGCTAGTGTAGGTTGAGACATGGCGTCCTCTCAGGCTATTATCCAGCATGCAGGATGCTGCCCACACCTTGCAGGGTTTCACTGGATAAGTGCACCCAGGTGGTTGGTCACTTTCACAGAATATATCAGATCATAGTAGATACAGGTAGAAAAGGTCTGGTAAGTCACCTAGTCCTGCATCTATATGGCCAGAGAACAGTTACCCAATAGAAGAAACTGCAGATAGTGAAGTGATGGTTAAACATCATTATTTCTGGTTATGGTTGACTATAGAGTCTGCCCACAAAAGCGAGGCAGAGAATCACTTGGAATCAGTCCTGACCTGTAGACCTTACCTGCTATTCCACCCTCCCTCTTCTGCTGAGGCTGCTCACTCCTGATCCACAGCAGTCCCGGCGATTCTAGTCTTGTGCTTCCCCACCCCACTCTGCTGAGGCAGCTCAGATCTGATCTGCTGCATCTCTTCCTGTTACCTTCATGGGGGTCTCATTAAGGTGGGGTCAGAACCACACAGAGACTCCAGAGCTGAATACTCCTCCTGAAGTGTGGAGAGGCTTGGATCTTGATCCAGAGCTGAAGTTTCTGATTCAGATCCACTTGTGGCAAGAGCCTGTGTGTTGTTCTCCCCATGTGACCTTGTGGACACAGATTGGCCTCGCATGCCAACTGGGTTCAAGCTGCCACTGAGGCTAGATTTAGCTGAGGGAAGGATTGTTTGTAAATCAGATGCTGCTTTGTGGATAATTTTCTATACCTTACAGAAGTGACAAAGAGTCCTGTGGCACCTTAAAGACTAACAAAAGTATTGAAGCATAAGCTTTCGTGGGCTAATACCCACTTTGTCGGATGCCACAGGACTCTTTGTCACTTCTGCAAATCCAGACTAACATGGCTACCTCTCTGATTCTTTCTATATCTTGATATCATAAAGATGTAAGCGCCTAATAAACCAAAACCATCCAGTGGAATGATTTGTGTAACTGCTGTACAGTCAGGGTTATTAGGGTAAGAAACCCTTTTCATTACCCAGTGCTTGGCATGCAGTCCCAGAGGAGGTGTGCTCCAGGATCCAGTGTCTGTGGGTTTCTTGAGAGAAACCTGTTTGTTCTGTGGCTGTCAGACCGGACTCTCTGCTTGTTGTTGAAAAACAAGTGATGTAGCCAGTGCGGGTGGGGGATGAGGGGCGGGGGAATCAGTGTGTGTTTATGGCTGGAATGCCGTGAAGAGAAACTTCACTAGAGCCGGCTTATTAAAGCAGGCTTAAGGGCTACTGATCAGAGTTGAGAGGCTAACCTGTATCAGAGCTGAGTGACAGGACCATAAAGAGACACTGGATAAGCTGGCCCCTCAGGGATGGATCATGTATTTCTTCCAGGCAGGGGCTGTGTGCCTTTTGTGTGCGTACACCTGTAGCAGCATCCCTGCAGGGCCCTGCTGGCTCCTGCCCCCGCTGGTCTGAGGAAATCACACAGAGACCTTGGTGCAGTGCTCACCTGGTGCTTTTATTTACAGGCTGTGCTCCCACCACCTTTCCACCATCAGGGCCGGTGCAACCACTAGGCGAACTAGGTGACCACCTAGGGGCGGAGGTGGAGCGGAGGTGAGCTGGGACAGGGGAGAGCGGGGAGGATGACCGCAGCAAGTAACATGGGCACACAGGGGAACCACTCCTCCCAGCTCACCTGTGAAAGGGGCCAATCTATCTCTCTCTGCTTCCCCTCTCTGCCTTTCCTCTTTCCAGCTTCCCCCTGGCTTCCTTCCCCTGGCACTCTTATCCAGCCCCAGGCTGATGAGGCAGCAGCTGTTGCAGCTTCCCCAGTCAGGGCCAGGTGGTCCACCCAGCTCCAATTCACCTCCCTTACTTGGAGCTGGAGTGACCGAGGGTTGGCTGAGCTGTTGTCCGCTTAGCACCCCGTCACAACCCCACAGGGCACGAAGTTGATGCTCAACAGAGAAACAATCAGAGGGGAGGCGAGCACTAAATGATAGCTCGTGTTGTGTGCTGTAAAGTGATGGGTACGGCATGAGGGAGACGGTGCCAGCCCCGTGAATTGGCAGATCCACAAAGGGGCTGCATTGGGCCAAAACTTGGCAATTGCCTTTGGGGATCAGCTCATTTTTGTACCCATAATATTTTGCCCAGACCATTTCCCGCTCTCTGACCCACCAGTTCTGCCTGTGTCATTTCCACTCCCCGTCTCCCTATCAGGTTTGGTTGGCTTTCCAGGCAGTAAGCAACCTGCTTTCCTCCTGCAATCTCCCCAGCTGGCTGGCTGCCAGAGCATTTTCTGCCATGGCTGTGTCAGCCTGTGCCGGGAGAACATCGCTGGCTCAGCTGATCTGACTCTCCCTCTGTCCCTCCCTGCTGCCAACAGCTTGGGGAGAGCATGACAATGACCGAGAGGCGCTGGACCCTGCTCAGCAACACGCACCCACGGCTGAGTGGGCAGGACAAGGCTGTACCACTGCAGCTCACAGCCAGTTTATCATTAACTTCCACAGAGGCAGCCTAAGCAGCAGCAGCAGCCGCCACAGCCTGCGCAAGGGGAAACTCCCAGAGGCCAGTCCCTGACTCATTGGCAGGTAAGAACAACAGCATCTGGAATGACAATTGCTGTGCTGTCCGTGGAGTTATGCGTAGACAGGTGGTGAGGCCTGGAAAACGCCGGTGGTGCGTTAGCAGAGTGTGGAGGGTCTGGCCACAGCTCAGCAGCTGCTGTCTCCTGTGCGGGAGGGTTGCGTAACCAAGCTGGAGATCATGTACCTTCCAAGACCTGCCTCCTTAGGGGACAAGGCAGGTGCCTATTGGCTACGGAGGAATGCAGGCACCTGAGAGGAGAGCTGGAGGCTCAGGCTTAGAGCCAGCCCATCTGTGTCACCACAGCTGAGTCAGACCAGCAGCAGTGATAACTCTCTGAGCTTCTGTAGCAGCTTTCACCAAATTGCCATGCGGGTGGGTCAACAATGTGTTATCCCCACCTTACAGGCAGGGAAACTGAGGCACAGAGCAGCAAAGTGACTTGCCCAGGGTCGAACAGCTGGTCAGTGGCGGAGCTGGGGATGTCTCCAAACTCATAGTTTCGTGTTCTAACACTAGATGGGCTGGCTGCCAGTGAGACTGAACAAAGACAAGCTCCAGTGAGAGGCAAGAGGAGTGTCAAAGCCCCACGCTCCGGTTTATTCCCAAGACAAAGCTGTGATTTTTAAAGGCATTCTGACTCAAATGATTGATTGGCAGCTGTCAGTCAGGCTTTTGTAGCCCAATTAGAATTATTTTTCACCTGATCCATTCATTCTGCCCCCTTCATAGATCAGGAAGCAGCAGGGTACTATGTTCTAGTTCTAGTTTCACTTCTTTCCCTCGGTTTTGGCTGGGGCCCTAGAAACAGGTTCTCCTGTTTAAGTTGAGGGAGGGAGTTTCCACAGATCTAGAAGAAGCCCTAGCAAGAATGAGCTAATCAATCCCTCCTCCAGGCTGCATTTCCCCCCAGCCAGCACCATCCAGGACTGGGACCTCTGGACATGACAGATGTCCAGAGGAGAGGCATTGTGGCTGGCAGGACTGATCCCTATGAAATATTCTTTAGGGAGTTCTCCAGTCACTTTTCAGTGATTCCAGGGAGGGGCCTTAATAGGTTATAGTGCAGGTGCTTATAATGTGGTTACTGCTGGGATTACAATGCTTTGTTGAGCAGTGACAATGCACGCAGTGACATGGATTACCCCCCGAGTCCCCTGCTTGGAGTGACGGGGATTGTCATCACTCGGAGCTTGTAAGAGGACACTGGTGAAGGCGTTGAAAGGGTGTGGTGGGGAGCTCTTCCTTGGCAGGGGGATGGACTGGGTGAGCTGCCATGGTACAATTCTGAGAACCTGTGCCAGGTGCTTTCCAAACATACAAGCCGTTTCAGTGTCTCCTGAAGGAAACTTCCAGTGAGACACAGCTCAGACATGTCTGATGCACGAGTGATGACAGGAGCAGCCTGAGGTGGTGCAGGAATCTAGGTCACTGCTTGGAGACTCTGTGGGAGCAGTGTGATTAAGGAGGGGTGGGAAGAAGAGTAAGGGTGTATGATGTATGGGCAGATGGAGACAGCTCCAAGCTTGCAGAGTGCTGGAGAGCCAGGTAGTTGGGAGAGCCAGGTATGGCAGCGACAGCTCCGGGTGAAATTCACCCATAGAAGGGTGAGATTCACCCATAGAATATTGCAGCAATAAATCACTGCAGGGCATGGCCACAGGGTCTGATACCCCAACGTTCCCCCTGCCACAGACACTGCCCTCCCTGAGGGCAATGATATTCCGGTGGTCTCAACCCACGAGGGATATGCCGATGTCACCTCTGAGAGCTTGCCTTGCCTTGACTGAGTCTGGCAGACGCTTTGGGGACTGGACGCTGGTGTGAATGAGAACATGTGCAAGGGCTCTCAATCGTCATGGAAGAAACTTCCAGAAGTATAGCGCTGCAAAACTGGCTATGTGCATTCAGTGTGGGGTGGCTACCTTCTCCTAAAGCATCACCTACACACACATGTGGATGGGCCGTTCACGACAGAAACTCTGCCACTCCTCAGAGTTGTGGAAACATCTGAAACACTAGGTGCTACAGAGAGTGAGGCAGTGCAATCCCATGAGTAGAGGGTAAGCCAGCTCAGAATTCTAGTCCCGTGTCTGTAGAACCTCTCTTTGGATCAGTACCTCTGAGCAAGAAGAGCACAGATGTTAGTATCGCTGCTGACTGATGGGCTCTGGGGAACGGAGGAGAGAGGTGAGCCAGACCGCAGCAGGACTTCTCTCATTCGCCAGAGAGCACACACCAGAGGACTTTCCTGAGAGCTGGACTTTCCTGGAGGAAGCTGCCACCTAGAACTGCTGTCTCAAAGCCACGGATGGGGAAAGCTCTGTGTTGTGCTAGCTTAACCCTTAAACCACTAGCGTTTTCCAGGCTGCCCGTCCAGGGGGGCTGCACAGGAGGATGTGTTTGTGTCCATAGTCCACAAAGGGCTATTAATAATTGAGATAAGGATTATATTTGCATCCCCAAGATCTCAAAGCTCTTTATAAAGGGGGATCAGTAGTATTCTCTTCATTTTATAGATGGGGAAACTGAGTCACAGTGTGGCAGAGTGACTCACCTGAGGTCATACAGTGAGTCAGTAGCAGAAGCATCAATAAAACAAGCTCATGAGGTTAAATTATTCATCTGGGTGTGAGGGTGGAGCAAACAGATGAGAGAGCAGCAGCTAGCGATGACTATTGAGTGAGGCTAGCATGGGATCAAACACCCACTAGTATATTGTACCCCAAAGCAGGATACTCCTCCTGTAGGTGCTGGAACTAGAGGTGCGGAGGGTGCTGCAGCGCCCCCTGACTCTAAGTGGTTTCCATTATATAGAGGGTTTACACTTTGGTTCAATGGCCCCCACACTCCCACTATACAGATTGTTCCAGCACCCCTGCTCCTCCCTGGACCAGTTCAGTTTTAGGGATCACTCTATTTAGGGTGAGGTGGTAATTCAGTCCCTGGCCAGGCTGGCAAGGACCTTGGTGCAGGAGGGGCTGGTTTCACCTTCCTTTGGAGCCCCGAGCAGGGATCAGTATATTAGAATCAGGCAGGTTAATTTCCTGGAGTCCCAGTGGGCGCTTGGGGCATTGGTGGACCTGTTTCCTCTGGTGTTTCTATTCCTGTGGCAGCTGTGCTGCAGGGAGACTGGCAAGGGGAAAGATGAGCTCAAGCAACAAACCTCAGCCAAACCTTAGGGAGTGTGACTGAGACCCCGGTGGGATACACATGATAAAACTTGAACACGGGTGGGATGAACAGAGTGTCGTGCTAGCAGTCATTCAAGTTTAACTCTTGGTCTTTTCCCTTCCAAATATGGGCTTTGAGCCAGGGCAGAATTCATTTAAAGCAATTGGCTGGGACTTTAAGTGGGAACAAACTATCTAAATAATTTTGCTTTGGAGCTCCTCTGGGTTGGGTGGTTTGAGAGCACACCCAATAAGATCACTATATTTCAGTAGCAATTTCAGTTTCCATTGCACCTCTCTTATCCTGCCAACACATCTGCACCCGGCCCTAATTTTTCACTTCCGCCTCCTATTTTGCATCACCTGCACACATCCCTTCCTTTGGGCCCTGTGTTTTAATTATTGCTTCAGAGGCTTTAGGCATTGTGGTGAAGGCAAGCTGTAGATTGGAGCTGACATAGATTGGAGCTGTTTATCCCATGCCAGGCGTCCCACCCTGTAGTGATTTTGAGTGTATAGCGTTGCCAGTTCCAGTGCTGCATCTTTCCCCCTCTTCTTTAAAATGAACAACATACAGAATCCAGGGAGGAAACTGTATGAGTTAACTCCATTTATTCCTGTTCTCGCAAAAATATGCTGTAAATGTTTTGCTGGCCCAAAACTCCGCACACACACCTTTAGATTTGCTGAAATTTAAAATAAAATAGAATCAGAGGGGTAGCCGTGATAGTCTGGAATTGCAGAAGTGACAAAGAGTCCTGTGGCAGCTTAAAGACTGACTATAAAGTTTTGAAGCATAAGCTTTCGTGGGCTAATACCCACTCATCGGATGCATGCAGATAGTTTTCCATTTAACCCAAAATGTATTTTCTCCTGATTTTTCAGAATTGTCAGCAAATCAAAATATCTGTCATTTGCCCATTTCACTGGACTTTGAATAAGGCTCTTGAGCTGCAGGCAGTATTCCAAATGGTTAGAGTTAAAGTGAAGTTAGAAACAGCACTAAGAATTCAGCAGTCTAAAAGGAGTATGCCGAAAAGAAGCAGAGTAAAAGAAGCACCATCACTCATTGAATGGAATAGCCCCAGGTCCCTGCATTTTGGATTTCTGGGCCCAGGTTTTCAGGCAGTTTAGGTACTCAGTTGCAGTTGAATTTCTAATTTCTGCATACACATCTACTGCAATTGCACAATCAAGTCATTTAACTGTGCCTGCACATGCAGGTAATTATCTGTTTGAAGGTGCATCTACTCAATCCACGCATGCAGCCACTGTGATTGTGCACATAAATCTGGTGAATATCTTCCAGCATATTTTGCATCTAACCTGATTGAAAATCCCGCCCTTGGGGTCAGTGAAATCAGTATAACTTACTCCCAAGCCTTTCTTATTCCTCTGTCCTGCACTCACTATGTGGGATTGGAATAATGTTTTTGGTTTTCTCCTGGTTTTGCTGCAAAACCCTAAAGTGTAACTTCTTTTTAATCCCTGAATTGTAATGGGTTATTGGTACCATGCCAATGCTTGAGAGATGATCCAAGCATCAATATCTCTTCACTGGACTGAGACTGCACAGATTGACACCCCCCACATTTATTGCACATGGGCCACCAAACAGCCATTGATTGATAATGACTTTGGTCTGGATGAAAAGTGGAGAGTGGCGAAAGTTGACTCAACAACGCTGAATCAAAGAATTTGTCTTTATTATAGGCTTCAGAGTGGTAGCCGTGTTTGTCTGTATCATCAAAAAGAATGAGGAGTACTTGTGTCACCTTAGAGACTAACAAATTTATTTGGGCATAAGCTTTCATGGGCTAAAACCCACTTCATCAGATGCATGGAGGGGAAGGTACAGTAGGAAGATATATCTATATATACAGAGAACATGAAAAGATGGGGGTTGCCATACCAACTCTGAGACTAATCAATTAACTAATTAACTAATCAAACTATTATCAGCAGGAGAAAAAAAAAACATTTGTACTGATTATCAGGATGGCCCATTTCAAACAATTGACAAGAAGGTGTGAGTAACCATAGGGGAAACCATAGCATGGGGAAATAGTTTTCAGCTTGTGTAATGACCCAGCCACTCCCAGTCTTTATTCAAGCCTAATTTAATGGCATCCAGTTTTCAAATTAATTCCAGTTCTGCAGTTTCTCCTTGGAGTCTGTTTTGGAAGTTTTTTGTTGTTGAAGAATTGCCACTTTTAGGTCTGTTATTGAGTGACCAGAGAGATTGAAGTGTTATCCTACTGGTTTTTGAATGTTACGATTCCTGATGTCAGATTTGTGTTTATTATAGTCATACATAAAGCTGCTGAGATGACTCAATTGCAGACTTGCTCTAAACTGAGCTCTCCGCCTCTCTCAGAGCCTGCTGCTGATATGGCGAGCTCCAGCCCATATGAGGTACCTGATAATGAGACACCAGGAGATGAGTGCCCCATATATGAAGAGATGATATGCCTAGACAGAGTGGAGCAGAACCAAAGACTGGCAGTGGAAGAGCTGATCAAGACAGAGGCCAGCTATGTCCACACCATCGAGCTGTGTGTGTTTGACATCCGGGTCCACCTCCAGCAAAAGCAGGTGAGAGCTAGACTAAAATCTCCCAATGGAGATGTCAGTCACAATGTGGGGGATGTTCTGTTGGTGTCAGATTGAAATGGGAGCTTCTGTGTTTCCTCTCAGTAGGAACCAAGTCTGTTCCCCTTTACGGTGGAAGGGCTCTTTTAACCAGCCTCTTCCACAGGAGAGAAGGTGGGGAGAAGTCTAACCAATCCTGAATGATTGACATCTAAGCCTCTTAAATTCATGGAGGCAGAACCCTCCCTCCACCAGCTCCTCAAAGAGTGACAGTTACCCTGGAGGAGTGTGACGAAGTAGGAATACTGTGTGTGCATGCCTCAGTTTCCCCTTTGCATTTCTTAAGTGTCTATGTGAAGGAATAGGGGCTGACACTGGAAGCAAGGAGGCAACGCCCTCTCCCTTCTCAAGGTATGCATCCCTGATGCTGTAATCTGACCCCAAGTGGGGGAGGGAGGTCAGCTGAACCTGTTGGAGAGAGGTCAGGTGATACCTCCTGCCCGGGAGGGAGACAAAGGAAAGGGAAGGAGGGGAAGTTTTGAAGTGGGCTGGAGTCAGGCAGGGAGGGCAGAGAAGCTATCTCACTCTCTGGCCCCCAAAATGGAGCCAGCCGAGGGCTCACGCTCGCTGTATGGTCTGGGTTAGACCAGATAGAAGTCATCGAATAAACCTCTGTTTTACTACCTGGCGGAGAGTCACGTTTGACTGTGGATTTGGGGTGCAGAATCCATGGCCTCCCTCAGGACCCCGCCCAGGTGGGCTCGCTGGGGGAAGTACACGGAGGTGCAGAAGGCCTCAATGCTCCAAGGTCAGACCCAGGAAGGTTGAAGTGGGTACCCGTGAAGCTCCTAGCCTTGGAAACAGGCTGTGTACGGAGAAGGGGCCCTTCACCCGAAGTCCGGTCTGGCTTCCTAGGGAGTGGTTCCAGGCCATCGCCCGGGCACTCCGGGACAAGGAGTTTTGCCCCATAGAATTGCCTGTGACATGAGGCAACGGATCTTCCACTGAACTTGAAACTTTTTACCCATTGAGATTTCCATGTCTACTTTTAAGTGCACAGACATGCAGAGTGGGGCACATAAAGTGCATTTGCACAAGCGAACTGAAGGCATGTGGTGCAGTTTGAATACCTACCTCTGAACTTTTGCCAGGGGACAACTGTAGATACGAAAAACTCTGCAGGCAGCTGGAGCTGGTCAAAATATTATCAACAAAACGTTTCCCTTGACAAAGGCCATTCGTTAACACTAAAATCTTTTCTTTAGAGGGTGGGGGTGGGGGTGGGGGTGGGGGGAGGGGAGGGGAGGGAAGGAAAGACAAGAGCCTGATTCTATAGGAGTGTTTAGGATCCTGGTCTAGGATGTGGAGGATCTAGGTTCAAGTCCTTCGTCTATATCAGGTCAGGCTACAGAGAACCAGAATGTCTCACTCTGTTAAACTTCCAGAGGTCTTATTTATATTCTCCATTAAAATGTTAATTTTTTTCTTTTGTTGTCCCCTCTAGTCTTTTGACGTCTGAGCTCCTCCCCTTTGCTTGTGGGGGTGAGGCTTTAGATGTGGGCAGGCCTGGGCCTGCCTATCCTCAGAGCCTCCATCGTGGAATGTTACCACATTTTGATACCTCTAAATGTTTTGCGGAAGTGGAATTGTTGTTTTTCAGCCAGCCCCAGGGGCAGCCTCTGAGGGCGGCTTGAAAGATGCACATGCTGCTGTCTGGAGGCTGGTGATTTGTGTGGGGCTGAATTCATTCTGATCGGCTTGTGGCTTCCTGGTTCCTTTCAGCTGCCTGACATAGACCTGGAAGGGCTTTTCTCTAACATAGATGACATCCTCTGTGTCTCCAAACGTTTCCTGAAAGGGCTGGAAGCAACAGTGAGCCAGGAGCCTGAGCAGCTGCTTCTGATCAGTAAGTGTGAAGGTGGCAACAAGCAAGGCCGTGTGTGCCAGGCTGACACTGAACTGATGCCTGGGGGTGCTTCACTTCAACAGCCGTCACCCTTGTCTTCCTCGGCACTCTTGACATCCAAACATTTACTGTGGCAAAGCTGGCTGCGGGTCTGGCAGACCCAGCCAGCCTCAGGCAACACAGCGAGAGTTGTGCTCATGTCCTGCTTCTCCCAGGAATCCAGAGCCTGAGGGGAAGGAATTGTTGAGTCTTGTGTGTTAATCTCAGGAGATTGTTTCACTAGCTCTGTGCAATCACTGAGAGCCTAACCCGGCAGGATACACACTGAGTGAGGCTCGAGATCGGACCTGCCCATGGAAGGGTTGGGGAGCGTCAGTCGGGTGAGGATAGGGTGCCTGAGGGATAGTGATACTCATTGCTGGGTTACATTTGGCTGGGGAAAGGCCTGGTCTTGTTTGCTCTCCATCTCCTCGTGTTCCCTGTTCCCCAATTTCCAGCAGGGTGGAGAGGAGCCTCCTGGGACTTTGAACTTCTCCTGCTCATCTGGTGGGGAGAATGGAGACCTCCATCTCTGCACCAGCCTTCAAAGGCTTCCTCCACGCTGTCCCCTGCCAGCGTTCCTCAGCTGCAGCTTGGAGATATCTCCCTCAAGGGTGCCTCAGCCACCGTATCCATTCAGCCCTTGGTCTCTCTTTGACCCTGGCCAGGAGGCTAATGATAGTGCTGGCACTGGGTGGGCTGAGGATGTCCCTCCCCTGGGAATGGGACTGGCTCCCCAGCGTGACTCTGTCTGGTAACTTTGCTGCCTAGGTGCCTTGTTCCAGGAGTTCAAGGAGGAGATGGAGAGCATCTATAAGGTTTACTGTGCCAGCTATGAGCAAGCCCTTCTGCTGGTGGAGAGTTACAAGAAGGACCCAAGGTTGCAGCAGGAGATTGTGGAGACCCTGAATACGACAGTGTAAGTACAGTACAACACCTGTTCTCCAGCTCTCTTGGTGAAGCTACCTGTGCTTTGGCCTGTGCTTTGGCAGTCTTTATCCAGGATGGATTGGGCAGGCCTTGGAAGCACATGCAGTTTACACAGCTGGTTGGACTAGCTGGATCTCCGTGTCGTCTCAACCAGAGAAGCTCCTGGTGGGGGCACCTGTCCACAGTCAGCCGGCCGGATCATATACCCTGAAACAGGGGTTGGTAACCATCTTTACACCACTTTACTTCTTCAGCCATCTGGCAAAATTGCTCATATCTGAGTCCCAGAATCCTCTGGTCCAGTTACCATGGGGCTTTGTAGGAAGCACTGTGAGGACTGGCCTGTGGTTTATGGACATTCCCAAGTATGGGGAAGACTCATTTGCAAGGGACTGAGTAATTCTGCTTCAGTGGGAGATCGGAGATGAGGAATGGCGATGGTCATGGTCATAGCCACCGCAGACAGCTCCTGAAGCTCCCATGGGAAGCTGGGACCCAGGAACTGAAGTGCTGCCCTGACAGCACCATTCCCCTTCCCTTCATTCTGGTGCAGGTGCTCACAGTCTCCTCAAGATATGAGACACCAGCCACGGCAGAGGCTGGATTTTCCCTTCTCCTCTGGGGTATCTGGCTGCTCGGTCATGGTGTTCGAATTTGGAGGGTCACGAGAAGAGGCTGCTCTTGCCCCCCAATAATTCACCTTCCAAACAAAAGCAGGGTCAGAGACCGTGTCATTGGGGTACATGCCCAGGGACTGAAGAGGATGAAAGGAGGTTTGGGGGGCAGCCCTCTGGCCCTGCGCTGCCTTGAGGGGTGGGGGACCCTGACTGCATCCTCAGTGCCTTGAACCCTGTCTGACCATGTACTCCGCTCCTGGTGACAGATCCATCCTCCCTCAGTATCGCCCCCCTCAGGCCAAGTGAGAAACAGCCTTAACAAGCTCTGAAGGGAGGAGACCCATCGAGTCCTACTGGACAGGCGTGGGTGTTGGATTGGGAGGGGGAGAAGGAATAATTGGAGATGTGTGGAGGGGGGCCCACCAGCGTTCCGAGAAGATCACTGCTGTCCCCAGCACACATGAGGGATGCGGGTGTTGCGCTGTTGGCTGGGGAGGATCAGAAATATCAGCCCTTGCTTTGTGCTGCATTTGCCTTGGACCTTGGTCCCTGTCTTGGGCCCTGGCTCATCCTTCCAATCCTGGATGATAGGGGAGGCTGATAACTGAGAGTACCTGGAGTTCGTGCCTACTCCCCTCCCCCAGCCAACGATCATCACCCCCATGTGGAAAGGGGCCTGCCAGCGGATTGCGAGATGCCCTCCGATGGGGCAAGACCTGACATGGGCTTGCTGCTGACACTCACTTCCCAAATCACCCTATTAGGAGGGGCACTGAGGCCCACGAATGGCAGGGGCGGGGGCTGCTGGGGTTTCTTACTCTGTGCCTCCATGGATCTCGCCGCGAAATCCCTAGTGAATAGTGCCTGCCATGCTGCTGGGAGGGAAGCTGGTCAGCCCCCGCAGCACTCTCTCTGCTAAAGGCAGCTTGTCATTGTCTTTGTCTCCCCTCTCTCTGTCCCCAAGACGAGAATCAATCCCAGGAGCTGTTCACTAAACAAACGTGGTGCTGCGTAATGAGGCAAGGAAATCCATCCGTGGCCGGCAGTGTCCTTCGGGTCACTCCCTGGCTGGGGCCGGCAGAGACATCATCGCAGTGACTTAGCGCCGCTCTGAGGGGTGACAGTTCGTGGGCTGCTTCCCTTTGGAAGACTGAGATCAGGGCTTCGTGGCCTGGAAATCCCTGAGCCCCTGCCAGTGAGCTCCCCAGCACAGGAGGCCAGGTCCTCGGCTAGTGTAAACCAGCAAAGCTCCACCGCAGTAGTTGTAGCTACAGAGAAACTGATTTTCAGCAGCTGGGGATCCGGCCGTGAATTTGAAGAGAAAATGGGAGCAAAGGTCCTGCCCATCTGTGATGTGCACAGAGGATCCTCCCCACTGGGGTGCCATTTGGGGGTGGAGGGGAGGGCGGCTACACACGTCACATGGATTCAACGGGTGGATGCAACCTTATTGGGACCTTATTGTGAAATGAAGTTTCTTTGAAGGTGATTTCCCTCATTACATCACAGGTGTCTGATACCCATTTGCTCCCCCCCCCCCCCGCCACACCTCCACCCTCATGACTGGGTACAGCTGAAGGCTGAGGGGTCTCTCACCCAGCTGTGGACAGGAAGGAAGGGCTCAAAGCCCTGCAGGAGTTCAGCTGTACTCAAGATCCTAATCCTCCCCATTCGCTTCTCATGCAGGCCTCACACAGGTGCTTCAGATCTGAGCTTCTTCCTGGTGATGCCCGTGCAGAGAGTCACCAAGTACCCGCTGCTGCTGCAGAAGATCCTGGAGAACACGTCCGCCAGGGACAATGCCTACTCTGCCCTGCAGAGCGCAGCCGGCACCATGCTCGAGATTAACGCCAACATCAACGAGTACAAGAGGCGCAAGGAAGTAGGTGAGGCTGAACTGGCATGTTAAAGGCCTTGTCAGGATGACGGAGGGTCTGTTAACCCTACAGGAGTTCAGCTGTACTCAAGATTCTAATCCTCACGTCTCGACTCACTGTTATTCCACTGAAAACAGGTTTTAGTCTGGCTTTAACCTGCCATGGAAGACTCCTTCCTTTCTCCCACCCTCTGTTTGTCTTGACTGTAAACTCTTCCAAAGAGGGACAGTCCCTACCAGCATCTAGCACAGTGGGCTCCTGATCTCAGTTATGTCCTACTGGCACTAGAGTAATATTATTACTATACTAATACTTCTAATTGCAAAACACACTGTGTAGGGGATCCGGGAAGTGAAACTGACTAGAAACAATGGTGACACTGACCAATCTGTTGTCTGTCTCAGAGCTGAGAAAGGCAAAGGAAACAACAACCCTCCCCAGTGGTACCAAATAAAAACAGGCTTTTAAAATTCTTTCTGATTTCTTTTTCTAAACTATTTGTATCCAGCCAAGCAATTCACATTGCACTGGTACTGTAACTAGCGGCACACAGACGTCTCCAGCCAGTCACTTGTGCCAGCAGTCAGTCATACCTTAAGTTCCCTCTAAGCTGTGCAGCCACGCAGCTGCCTATTAAGCCCAACTCAGGGGCTCAGGGCTGTGGCGGGGAGAGGCACCTCTCCCCACCGGCTCCAGCATGGACCTGCCCTGGACTTGCCACACTGGGGAGAGGCAGCTGTCATCCATCCCCAAACTGCTGCTGCGAGAGAGGGCTTGGGGGAGTCCCCTCTCCCCACTGCGGTCCCAGGGCAGCCTGCACCCCAAACCTCTCATCCCTGGTCTCACCCCAGAGCCTGCACCCCCAGCCAGAACCCTCATTCCCCCACACTCCAATCCTCTGCATCAGCCCTGAGCCCCCTCCCACACATCACCTCCATATTGGTGCACATAACAAAATTAATGCCACACATAGACAAAAAAAAAGAGAGGGAATACTTCATACCCATAGTGGTTTGTTCATGTGAAACTACGGGCAGTTTTTAAAATGTTGGCCTTTCATGTCTGAATATTCAACTCTGTTAATGGTTTGAGTTGTCTCTCTCCTTCCACTAATCCGTCTGATTAGAGTCACGTTGCATTTCCTACACTCCGCTCTTCGTGTTTTACTATTCTCATGACTATTCCTACTTTATTTCTTATTATTATTTGTATCCCAGTAGCACCTGAAGGGCTCAGGGCCCCATTGTGCTAGGCACTGAACAAACACTTAGCAAGAGACAGTCCCTGGCTAAAGAGCGTATAGTCTAATTTAAATGAGACGTGTGTGTCAAGCTGTCGGAGGTAAGGAGGAGGGTAAGCGTGTCCAGGGAGAACTACAGGAAGAGGTATAATGGAGTAAGCAGATCTGTCATTTACAGCTTCAGTTATACTCTCTTCCCGGTATGAGGGGTCAGTGCTCTGCATTTGGGCCCCAAGGAACTGAATGAGACGTGATCCCCAGGAGGGATCCAGACTCAGAGATTTCTCGATCCCTCACCTGTTTATCTTCTTCCCCTTCTGTCCTGAGGCAGCAACTAAATACAGCAAGGTTGAGCACCTGACACTGCGGGAGCGCCTTGCCCGGCTCAACAAGCACTCCATAGCCAAGAAGACCACGCGGCTGAGCCGGCTCTTCATGCACGAAGCAGGCATTGTGCCCAAGGTGAGGCTCCTGCTCATGTCGGGCTCCCAGTCACCATACAGTGTGTATGTGCTAGTGACGGAGGCAGGAAGAAAACAGTTCAACCAAGGGCAGCAGGAGATGGGTGCCGCTTATTGAAAGCACCTGTTGTTTTTCACAGGTGGCCTTTCTGTGGCTTAACACTGGCCATCATGTGTATTTGCCAATGTGATGTGTGAGACATGAGTGAGCCACACGGAGGTCCTATGATCCACACTGAGATCATGTGATCCATGCTGTTGTCATGTGAGACACTTAAGTCCTCATGTGTCCCAAATTTAAAGGCTGGCCCAGTGGTCTGAGTTCAGGTATCAAATTCACTCTCTTGATCCCCCAGTGAGCAAAGTCTTGGAGCATTATAGAGGCAGCTTGCTCAGCTCCTAAAGGCTCAGATGGGGGGACTCAAAAGAGGGATCCTTGAGGACCTCACGGAAGGGAAACAAATCCAGTGGAGTGGAACCTTCCTGTAGTCCTGGCTAGTGCGTTCTCCCAAGTCCACTGAAGGATTGTTTTCTATACCCTACCTGTACTCTGCATGCATCCCTACCACCACACAAGTCCATTCTGGGAGAAGTTCTGGGTCTGTTGAAGCCAATGGCAAATCTCCCAGGATTTCACCCTCTGTGTCCCCCAAGAACTATCTATGTTCCAGTCCATTTTGTGTTGCAACCCAGTCCATCCCACAGGACAGCAAGAGCCCTGCGCTTGCTGGGACTAGACAATGGACCGATCTCCCATCCAGGAGCCAACGGTATATCTTCTCCCCATTGACTTTCAGACAGAGGACAAAGAGTTTGACCGTCTGGAGGAAAAGTTTCAGTTCCTGGCGTCTGGTGTGACTGAGCTGAAGGAGAACGTAACCTCTTACCTGAACAATTTACAGGTAAAGCCCGCTCATCCCGTGATGCTTGGGGGTTAGAGACCAACAGAGGCAGCCCAGGCAAGCTCCTGTGGATGGCTCAGCACCTTCAACTCCACCTGAAACCAATGAGAGTTGAGGGTGCTCAGCACTTGGCAGGATTGGGGCCTTATTTCTGATGGGTGAAATCCTCCCCTGTGCAGAGGGCTCACGTAAGGTCTGTGGATTGCTTAAGTCCCTGGAGCTGAGCTGAGATTGAAACGGTGGCTGGGCCTTGTACCGATTCTCTGCACAGATGTGAAGTTCAGCCCGTGAGGAATAAATAAAATAATAACTGCACCGTGCTTAGAAGGGCTATGCATGCTGTGAAATCCCCGTGCTGCACAAGGAGGACTCTTTCCAACACTAAGGCTGACACATTGGGAACAAGGACGCAGGGTGACACAGTAAGCTAGTGTCCTGGCTTTCCTCCTTTGAAGACCTGATTTGCTTGCTTCTCAGCCCTCTCAACGGACGGCGTCTCTCTGTGGGAGATGGCCTGGTTACGGTGGCCACAGCTGGAGGCCTGCCTTCATCTCTAGGTGCGGTGTTGCCAGGTAGATCTTGACAAACTGCAGGGAGCTCAGAGAAAAGTATCCAAAAAGCCCAAGGGGCTGGAGGGATGGTCTCCTAAAGATCAACGAGAAGTGCTAAGCTGGCTAGGCTAAGAGAGGAGGAGGAGGGGCCGAATAGCCCTTTCTAAATACGGGAAGGGCTTACAGCCCCATGAAACACAGGAATTCTTTGAGGGCTGGAACTGGGAGGAATGGGATGAAATGAAAGGAAACATATTCTGGGATCCCAGTGATGTGCTAGTAACCAGAATAGTCTCCCAAGGAAATGGTGGAAGCCCCATCCCACGGGACTTTGGAAAAAGCCTGGAAAAAGCCCTGGAGAACAATCCTGACTTGGCCCCAGGGTGCTGAGCTGGATGCCCTGAGAGGTATTTACCATCACTACAGTTGAACCAGGAGTCAGGGAATAGAGTTGAGCACCCAGGACAATAAGCTCAGTGGTCTGGCTGGGCAGGGCTGTGATCAGACACAACGTCCCAGCTGCCTTTAGAAGTGCCTGAGGAAAGGAGTCTGTCCCATCCCTGCCCTGGGGGAATCCTCTGGTAAATATTAATAACAGCTTGAAAAGATGTGATCCCCTGCATGGGAATGACCTGACCTCCTAATGCACCATTTGGCAGCTTGGCAGCTCCTCCTCAGTCACCTGCACAGGCTAGTCCCTCAGCCACCAGCTGAACGCCAAATCACGATTGATAAAAAGCCAGCAAAGCCTGCAGCGTTCCCAAGAAGCCTCCACAGGACCCGGGTGTGGCTCGGGGGTCTCAGACACAACAGCCACTCTGTGGTTGAGGGGCCAAAGATCCCTCCCCCCACCATCTTTGTGGCTCCTGGCTCCCACCTTTTCAGTAGCAATGAGAGCCTGAAAGGGAAGCTGCATTCCCTGGGGCATGACGACCTCCTCCTCCTCTGGCAGAGGGTGGGGGACAGAGGAGCACTAGCTCAGTCTGAGCCAAGAAAACACCTTCTGCCAGTACCCCAAGGCAGCTCAGGCTGGTGGGAATGGCACATGGAAACCCCTTTGGAGTGGCCAGGCGAGTACCTCTCTGAAGAGGTAGCGAACCCATCCCGATGTGGGAGCAGGGAGTTCCAGTCACCTCAGCAGCTGCCCTGTTCTCTCTCTGGGCCAGAGCATTATGGGTTGGATTCCCCCCTCAGGGCCGAATGCTGCTTTTGAAGGGCAGCGGTGGGCCGCTGCACTGGGAGAGATGCTGCCTGTGAGAGGAAAGGTCGAACCAAAGGCTGTACGTTAGGAGACCTGGGACATCTGTTTGCCAGTGCCAGCTCCTCTCCCTTCACAGGAGCCCACCAGTCACAGCCTCCCTGGCAGAGTGTCGTCTAAGTCCTCTGTGCAGCATGAGGGTTCATGTTAGCCACGCTGCCTGAGCTCCAGACACCGCGGGCCAGGGAGTACCAAAGCAGCCCCAATCACACTGCGCCCGGGGAGAGTGCAGCAGCCCTGGAAACTTGACAAGATCTCAGACCAAGCGGAGGTTTCTTTTGATCACTGGGCTGTGGGCACCTGTTTGTTAGTGTAGGTGGCTCTTGCCACGTGGTTTGTGCACCCTGACCTGGGATCATTCCTGAGCACTGGGCGCACAAACTGGTTCGCTACCAGAGAGTTGCTTGGAGCACCTATCTACAAACACTGCTTTGATATTTTAGGATACCTTGGAGATGCCAGGCTGAATCTATTGGTTTGTCATTGTAGCTTGGGAGCATCGGCCTGAGTGCACTGGCTGGATACTGCAGAATTCAGGACAGCGCTGTAATTTTTATCCTCAAAGAAAAGAGGACAGGAGCTTTGGGTGGAAGAGATAACAAGTGCCTGGCGTTTGCAAAGGGCTGTAGGAAAAGGAGTAGGTCACGTTCTGAACCTGCCTTCGGGGAAGGCTGACGCAGCCCTGGGTATCTCCCAGGTTTGAACACGCATGGACAGTTTTACGGTTCTCAGCCCCTTTTTCCCTCCCTCTCCCAGGCCTTCCTCCTCTCCAAACCACAGGAGTGCGAGCTGGCAATGGAAGGGGCTGCCCAGCAGTATCGCTGCCTGGCGGGAACACTCCATCAAACCATCTTCCCGGAGTTTGTGAGTGCCACCTCTCCTCTATCTACGTGGGCAGGGAGCCTAGCGTTGGTCCTGCGAGTCCCACCCCAGGGCTGTTCTCATTAACTTACACCAGGCAGTGAGGGCAGGACTGCATCAGAAGAGAGGACTGGGGGAAAGGCAATTACACTGGTTATCTGACTTGCCTCCTGAACAGTACTCCCTAGGGAGCTCCATTATATGCCTACCCCTCCCACCACTTCTAGGGGTTCCCTGACCCCTCCCCCAGTCAGAACTTGGGCACCTCACCCTACTAGCACTTTGCCTGTTTCATTCCACTATGCCTGCCTATCGCCTGGAGACTCAACACCCTCTGAAGTCTGCTCTGACTGTATTGCACCCCAGGGTGCTCACTGTGGCTGTTTCACTGGCTCACAGTGAGGTGGGTGGGCGGCTCTTAGTGTCCTAACAAACGTCCCGGGAGGGAAGCCTGTTGTGTCTGGCCACTGGTGGAGAGGTGCCTGAGAAGATACAAGCCATGTGTGGAGTCTGGTGGGATCATAATGGGAGCTTCCTGAGGTCTGTCGGTAGCAGGCCTCCGTGGTGAGCCCAGTGGAAGCTGCCCCTACGTCAAGTCAGTGGGAGCCAGAAGTTGCTCTCTGCAGACATGACAATTCCCTTCTCTACCGGCCACCAGCCACGCAGGAGAGTTGATGCTCCCATCTGTGACAGGCCTGGAGAGCATGGATTTCAAGGGTCCCTCATGCTGTTTCTGATATTTAGGCTGCGGCACTGTGCTGCGCGGCTGACAGATCTGGGGACATCAGGGTTTCACTGGGACGCCTCTGGGTTCTCCCCAACAGATGAGACGTCTGGACCGGCTGGTCTACCAGCCACTCTGCAGCCTGTCAGAGACTCTGACAGGACCGCAGCAGCTGATCAGGAAGCGCCTGGACAAGCTGCTGGACTATGAGGAGATCGAGGAGAAGAAGAGTGAGACGGGCAACGTGACGTACGATGAGGAGGCCACCAGGAACACCTACCTCGCCATCAACACCCTACTGGTGTCTGAGCTCCCCACCTTCAACCGGGTGGCCGTGCAGTGGCTGAGGCAGATACTGCGCTCGTTTGTGGCCCTGCAGAGGGACTTGGCCAAGCAGGTGCTCCACGAGGCTGAAAAAGAGCTGGCCCAGGTAATGGAGACTCCTGGGTGCCTACTGAGCTCTTGTGCCTGCCCTCAGCGGACAGTCACACACCACTCAGACCCACAGGCCCTGGGTAGGGGGGGACGACCAGGAGAGGTTTTTGCCTGGGTAGCAGCAGGGTGGTTTCCTCCCACCCTGAATCTCCACAGGCAGATGCACTGAGCTCTCCCTGCAGGCCACACTTTTATTTGCACATGTCTATTTCCCCTCTCCTTTGGGTGGGCTAGAGTTGCTTCTCCTGGACCGCTAGGGGTGGCCCTATCCCCTCCTGGGGAGTTCCACCTGGCGGCTGAGGATTACTATTAGTATTTGGATTGTGCCAGTGCCAAGGGTCCCAATTGTGGACCTGGGCCCCACTGCGCTAGGCGCTGCACAAATGCAGAACAAGAAGACAGCTCCTGCCCTGAGGAGATAACCTGATCAAGCCAGGATATTCCTGATCTGCTAGGAGCCCTCCTCTAAGACCCGACAGTATCACTGACCATTGCACACATGGGCTGGAGCTGGGATTCAAAGTCAGACAGGAGCATCTTTTGTTGACGAGGAGGACCAGACTGGTTGCTCAAGTTTCTTGAAATGTAGAAACTCTTATTCTCTTCTGGCTTCTGATTCCCTTTCCTTCTGTTCCTCCTCTTCCTTATACCTTTCCCATGGATTTCTCTTTGCACAGCCCTTCTCCCTCAAAGCGAGCTCTAATTCCAGTGTCTGTTTCCGCAGCTGCCGCATAGCCACGTCCCTCTGCCGGCTTTCTGGAAGATGGTGAAGGACACTTTAAGCCAGTCCGGTGCTCAGCTTAACTCCTTCTGCCAGAAATTTGAGACAGTCCTGCCGAGCCCTGTGATACAGGTAGGGGCGGGCACCTCCTCCCATCAGATGGCTGAGAAGACGGGGACATGTGGGTAGATTCTCAGTGTTTCACCAATGCAGGAGAACACCCAGAGGGAAGAAAGTGAGGTTGGGGACAGCCCACTGCAATGCGGAGGACTTTGCAGCAGCTGTGCTACTGGCATTGACTCCTTGACAATGGTTGGCTGGTAATTGTGGTGAGCCAGGAATCCTCCACATCAAGCTACACAGGCCTGGGTCCCTGAGCTCTGGAAACCCAGCTTCATACCTTGAAGCTGATCAGATGTTTAACTGCAACTGGCAGGAGTTCCTACTGATCATGACATAACCCTCAATAATCCAGAAAGAAAACACACTCGGAGGGGGGGGGCAAGGTCTCATAGGAGGGAACATTTTCTGACTCAATTCTCCCTGTGTCTTACTCCCCGTTAGCCGCTCAGCCCTGCTGAGGAGCGCAGGGTCCTTTTGCTTGTCAACAAACATGGCCCAGACAAGCTCTACCAGGTGACAAGCAACATCAGTGGCAGCAGAGATCTGGACCTGACCCTGCAGAGGGGACAGATTGTGGCTCTCCTGCATGAAATGGACACCAAAGGCAACACTAACAGATGGCTAGTGGATGCTGGAGGTACTTGCGAGGTCTACAGGGACTCTCTCTTTTCCCCTGACACTAAGGGTCCTTCAGGCCAGCATGAAAATCAGGAGGGAGAACTATGTTCTGACAAAGTAAAGTGCTCTGGGTCGGTGAACTATCCCAAGGGAGGCTTCCATCCAGGAATTTTGGGGACACAGACACTGCTCACCATTCAGGCTGTATCTCTTTTCTCTCTGGAGCAACCTTACGGAGGTCCATTCTCCTTGCCTGCGGACATGTGGGTGGAATACATCAGGGCTTTGCTGGGGAAGCTACAGGGCAGAGCTCGGTGCACCCAGGGAGCAGAAGGTCGTGGATTCTGTTCCAAGTGTGTATTTTGGAGACAGGCCTGAAGCAGAACCATTTATCCCAACCAGCCCGAACTTCCTGGGTTTGGATGAGACAGGAGCTGGATGTGCCCATTACACATGGAGCTCAGGTTTTGCCCCAGAGTCCCTGGGGAGCATTTGTGATGGGCCACAGCCTGGTCCCCTGTGCTCAGCCAGATCTTGGGATCCCTTCGTGGTACTTCAGGGTGGGGCCAGTCAGCCAAATAGCAGAGAGCAGCAGCGCCAGAGCCGTGCAGCCTTGCACTATGCCAGGGTGTTGCCAGCGGCATCCCTTCCTTCTTCCCCTCCGCATGAATCCATCCACAAGAGAGCAGGTACCTGGAGCCCAGCCTGACTGAGTCTGTGTGTCCTACAGGTCGCCGCGGGTATGTCCTGGCTGGGAAACTCCAACCATATCACCTGGTCCAAAGTCAAAAGCCCAGCATGAAGATGCTGGTCCCGGACGCTGGAGCTGAGAGAAGACGTCACTCTTACTCCTTACCCGAAACACCCAGGCCACAAGCCCTCGTCACCCCTCCGGCTTTCCAGGTTGGTGGAGAGACACCTGCAGGCTCCTACATTTATTCAGTCATTGCACCCACCTCTGAGTGTATAACCACTCTGGGCACATCCAGTACCCACAAACATATACAACGTAGGCGTGGGGGAAGCACATGCAGCCACACGCACAACACACACACGTGTATACTCAGGACATACTTGGCCATGTATGTAACCACTTCCGGGGGAGCTGGGGACGGATCCGTGGCCCATCTAGTTTGGTATTTCCTCTCTAACATTAACCAGCAGAGAGAAAGGGACTCCCCGCACGTGCAATAACTCTTGTACAATGCTGTAGCTAGAAGAAAAGGCCTTCCCGACCGCTGCAATGATCAGCAGATGCTCAGAAAGATGAGATTTGATTAACCCTTTGCACAGCCAACTGGAAATGTCTTTTTGGCTTGTAACATTACCCTGTCCCTTGGTAAATCCTGGGTGCAGCATTTAATTCCGACTGTCTCGCCACTCAGAGAGTGTGGCCCAGGCAGCCATGGCTTAAATGAGAGTCGCTAACTCCTTGAATTCCTCTGAGAAGCAAACAGGTAGCCAGCACTTCTGAAATTCCACCACCATGGAGCATCCACGCCCAGGCACACCTCTCTGAATTGATATACCCTAAATGAGTGGGATTCTTGCATTCATCTCCCCTTTAGCCCCCACATCCTGCTCCCCTTTGGATCTTCTCTGCAATGAGAGTTTTCTGAACCTATCTCCTGGCCTTCTCCAGGTGGTTGCAGGTTATGCATTCACAGCCAGGAGCCCCCATGAGGTCAGTCTGCAGGCAGGGCAGCCGCTGACGGTGCTGGAACCTCACGATAAGAAGGGAAGCAAGGAGTGGAGCTTGGTGGAAGTCAATGGACAGCGGGGCTACGTACCTTCCGGTTACCTGATGATGGTCCCCACCCAGGAGCCGGGAGGTTGGAGCTTGCCTGCTTGGTCTCTACCAACTCAGCAAACGTAGCAACAGAAGCAACATTCAGGAGTGAGTGATCCACTTCCCTGTCTCCCCTGCACATGCAGTGAGTAAAGCTGGAGAATGAGCAGGCAAGGAAATGAAGAGGCCCCACTGAATGAAGAACGGGAAGGACAAAAACTACTGACACAGAATTTTGCACAGGAAACTTTGTGTGCAGGAAAGGGTGTGTGTGTGTGTCTTTGTGTGTGTGTGTGTGTGTGTATGTTACTTTGTGTCGTCATGCAGGAGGGCATGAAAGTGGGAGGGTGCATGTGTATTTGTGTCTACACCATCTGAGCCATTAACAAGTCTCTTTGAAAAGTCCTGGAAGGTGGGAGAGATTCCAGAAGACTGGAAAACGGTACTGTATTTGCCTATCTATCAAAAGGGAAATAAGGACAACCCAGGGAATTACAGACCAGGGAGCTTAACTTCAGTACCCGGAAAGATAATGGAGCAAATAATTAAGCAACCAATTTGCAAACACCTAGAATAAGCTGTTAAATAATAGCATGGATTTGTCAAGAACAAATCATGTCAAACCAACCTATTAGCTTCCTTTGACAGGGTAACAAGCCCTGTGGATATGGGGGAAGCGGCAGATGTGGTATATCTTGACTTTAATAGGGCTTCTGATATTGTTTTGCATGATCTGCTTATAAACAAACTAGGGAAATACAACCTAGATGGAACTACTATAAGGTGGGTGCATAACTGGTTGGAAAACTGTTCCCAGAGAGTAGTTATCAGTCATTCACAGTCATGCTGGAAGGGGTTCCACAGGGATCCGTTCTGGGTTCTGTTCAATATCTTCATCAATTATTTAGATAATGGCATAGAGAGTACACTTATACAGTTTGCAGACAATACCTAGCTGGGAGGGGTTGCAAGTGCTTTGGAGAGTAGGATTATAATTCAAAATGATCTGGACAAACTGGAGAAATGGTCTGAAGTTAACAGGAAGAAATTCAATAAGGACACAAGCAAAGTATTCCACTTAGGAAGGAGCAATCAGTTGCACACATACAAAATGGGGAATGACTGCCTAGGAAGGAGTGCTGCGGAAAAGGATCTGGGGGTCATATTGGGCCACAAGCTAAATATGAGTCAACAATGTAACACTGTTTCAAAAAAAACCCAACCCCCCATAATTCTGGGATGTATTAGAAGGAGTGTTATAAGCAAGATACGAGAAGTAATTCTTCTGCTCTACTCCACACTGATTAGTATTGTGTCCAGTCTGAGTGCCACGCTTCAGGAAAGATGTGGATAAATTGGAGAAAGTCCAGAGAAGAGCAACCAGAATGCTTAAAGGTCTAGAAAACGTGACCTATGAGGAAAGATTGAAAAAATTGGGTTTGTTTAGTCTGGAGATGAGAAGACTGAGAGGGGACATGATAATAGTTTTCACGGACATAAAAGGTTGTTACCAGGAGGAGGGAGAAAAAATATTCTCCTTAACCTCTGAGGATAGGACAAGAAGCAATGGGCTTAACTTGCAGTGAGGGCGGCTTAGATTGGGCATTAGGAAAAACTTCTTAACTGTCAGGGTAGCTAAGCACTGGAATAAATTGCCTAGGGAGGTTGTGGAATCTCCAGTTTTGGAGATTTTTAAGAGCAGGTTAGACAAATATCTGTCAGGGATGGTCTTGATAATTCTTAGTCGTACCTTGAGTGCAGGGGACTGGACTAGGTGATCTCTCGAGGTCCCTTCCAGTTCTATGATTCTGTGCTTTAGTAGAAGCCAGGAAGGGCTGTGGGTGCATGTTGTGCCCCTTTGCTGTGATTCGCTGAAGTTAATAACATTGAGAAGAATGTTCCATTCAGCAGGGAGAAAGAACCCAGCTGGAATCTAAATGAGATCCAATGCTGACCTCCCCTGACAAATGGAGACCTGCAGATTGAAATGGACGGCTGTTTGGTGGCCTCTTTGAAATGCATCTGGGACAAGAGAGCATGATTAGCAAACGCATGTCCGCATCCTGAAAGCACCCATCACAACCGGCATGGGCTGGTGCTCTTACTAGTCATCTCAACATAGAGGCCAAGGATCAAATGAGCCCTGGAGACTCAACTGTCCTCTTGCGCACGGATGGGGACCATGCTGGGGGAAGTCTGCTCAGCTGCTGCCCTGGCTGCCCAGTCAGTCTCCTGGGCTCAAAGTCCAGCACCTTTGACTCGCACTAAATTCACTTTAAATAAAAAAGAGAAGGCAGTGGCTGCTATGTTTAAAAGAGCCTTCAAATCAGCAGTGTGGCCTAGTGCATAGAATGCGGGAATGGAACTCAGGAGATCTTGGTTCCATTCCCGCCTCTGGCCTGCTGGGTGACCTTGCCTCTGTTTGCTCAAATGACCTTATTTGAGATGTATTAAAGAAAAGCTAACGATGACGACTAATACTATTTAATATTGAATATTATTCTGATATGTCATAGATCTATAAAGCTACATACATACAACAAACTTGCTTGATACTTGGGAATAAGCTAGCAAACGGTTCATTTATGCGCTGTACTTGGGGGGGGGGGGGAAACACTACCGAGCTGCTAAGTGATAGTTCCTGTGGGTGAAGGGTAACCATCATTCTTTGTACTGCGGCAGTGGCATTGCTAGCATGGCACAGACGCCCCCAGCACATCACCTCCACATCGTCAACTGCCTGGGATTCTTGAGTCAGAGGGCAGCAGGGCTCTACTGATGGGCATGTGTCAGACTACGTACATTATCATCACAAGGGAAGCGGTCCCAGTGCACCCTGTGTCTCACTAGAGCTTGGCCACTAGATGGCAAAGCTGTGCCATCCGGCTGCTGAATTCTCGCATCTGCCTCAGCTCTGAAAGAGTCTCCAGAGCAAACATTTGGCTTGAGAAGTCAGTGGGGGCGGACGGCTGTTTGCAGAGGAGGCTCTGTGGTCCAGTGTCCCACTGCCCGGGAGGCTCGGTGTTCTACTGCGATACCAGGTGCTAAGCCAAGGCAGGTTTGGTTGGTGCTTGGATGGGAAACACACAAAGGGGCCCTAAGGAGTTGCAGGGACTCAGTTCTCAAGCAGAACTCCAGTGTGGTGCCAGGGCGTGGTGCTGCAGCCTTTTCCTGCCATTGTGAAGCTGAGGGCCTGACAGATCCCAGGCCCTCAGACTGATTTTAGATCGGAATCGTGGTCCTTTCTGTTATGGTTCAAGCTCTAAGATTGGCTTGGTGAGCCCCAGCCCAGTTCCACCGAGGGTGGTTACGTGCAGCCTCCCTGCCAGTTCTATTGAGTGAAAGCTTGGTCTTCACTCCTTGTGCGAAGCTGTTGCGTGGAGTTCTTGGGCTCTGGTCCTACCCCCGAGGTGGCTGCATTTCACAGGTGGGTGAATGGAGCTGTGGCTCCGTATAAATGGGAGATATGACTATTTCCATCACCTGGGTGACTCACGCTCAGCCCTGGCAGCAGGAGGCAGTGTATGGGGGGAAGGGTGTCTTTTTTTGTCACTTAACGGTGGCCTGCTCCAGCTAACTAAGTAGCGGTGCTGACTGGCTCCAAAGGAAGAACCAGCAGGTTCTCCACAACTGGAAGCATGTCGGCCTTAGGGGTAGGATGTGTGGCAGCAATGGGCCCTCAAGTCTCCAAGAGAAGACATTCCTGTTCTTCACCCTTGGATGGAAAGAGCTGTTTAGAAACAACACAACAGACTGTAGCAGCAGTATTTCCAACTCAAAGCAGTGGCCATGGAAGAGAGAGATGGGGATTGTGAGGAGCAGTGGCCACCACAGAGTGCTGCTGAGTGTCTTGCTGAGGGACAGGCTCCAAATGGACCATGAGGCCTAGGTGGGACCTACAGCAGAAGATGTGGTCTGAGCACAGACCTGGGAGCCAGCGCCTCCTGAGTTCTAATCTTGGCTCTGACTCTCCTCCCTGAGCAGCCTCATGCCATCCCCTCCGCGTACCTAGCAAGGAAGGCGGTGAAGAGTAACTGGTGAATATTTGTAACGCGCTGTGCAGGTGCGAGGGGTTATGATGCACCAGGCTGGCTTTACGGCTATCCCAGGCCCACTGCCCCACGCAGCAGGATGGGCATGGTATTGGGAAGAAAAGCTGAACAATGCAGCAGCCTTGTGGGAAGGGAGGAGAAGGGATGGGCTGTGGGGCACTACTGGAGCGAGGCTCCAGGCACTCAGAACATGCTGTTTCTATTAAAAAATGCTGGGCTGGAAAAATCGATCCCAAGTTATATATTATAAATGCTGAAAGCCTCAGCTTTCATCCTGTTGTTCATGAAAATAGGCCGAGGTCGTCATCTCAAGCCCCTGCAAAGCAAGGAAAAGGCGCAGCCCATGCAAACTTCTCTCCTCTTGCCACCAGCCAGCTGATGCTCGCTGGTCCCTACGCAAGGAAGAGGAAGGCAGAGCTGTCTCTGGGTGAGGCTACAGCCTGCAGATGTGGCTGGGCTGCCTGCAGGGTAAGCATGTGTTTTGTGCAGTGGTCTATCAACACAGGCAGCCAGTGTATGCCAGCCGTGGGTGGGCGCCGCAGGTGTGCGTGCACCCTACATGTATAGTCCTAATTCCTGGGTTCTTTGAGATGCTGGCTGCAGGGCACGTAGCAGCCACCACCCATGCAGCCATGGGACCGGGGGAAAGCAGTACAGCTGAGGGCTATGAGATAGCTCCAGGAAGCCAGCTCCAGAAAGGTGCCTGACTGCCAACACAGATGTGCACTCTGACAAAGACACACACAATATCCAGTCCAGTCCAGCGACCCAAAGCTCAGACCTGGCCGAGGGACGTGATATCCAGACACCTCTGCCCAGGATGGAGCTGCACGGGGGGTATGTGGCTCAGTCCCTTATGTCCATTTGTTGCTAGTGTCCACCCTCATACACACACGTCATATTCAGAGGGTTTACCGTAAAGTGGCATTGGATATGTGTATATTTCTTTGGATGGATAAAACGTAAGCCCCTCGATCTGCGTTTAGGCTGCGCGGGTCCTGGGTAGATGTGTGCCTAGGTGGTGGGTACTCCTGCAGCTTCGAGGCACAGGATCCTGGTGGACAATAGGTCGCTCCTCCTCAGCAAAGGGTATGCCTGTCCCCTGTCTCAAATGATCACCTCTGCCCAACTCAGCGACTTGGTCGACGGGTGTGATTTGCGCAAGGCAGCAGCCCTGGAGCCTGAAGGCCTCTGCGATCCCAAGAACAGATACGGCCTGGATTACAGCAGGGCAAGATTCCCCCCTCTCAGGCCTACATTCATGAGAGAGGGAAACCTCCAGGGCTGAGGGCGCAGCTCGTTCTCCAGGGCCTGTCTGACCTTCAGCTGCTCTGCTGAGTCTGCCAGCAGAGGCCAATCAGTGCCAGAGGTAAAGATGGTGGAGCCAGGGAATTGGAGGTCTAGCCCTGCAGAGCTCAGTGGCGCAGCAGGGGGCAGTGTCGTGCCTATGGGAGGCCCTGGCAGAGTTGCCAGTTGGGCGGGTTTCACGCCAAATTGGGCTAGTTCTGAAGGGCGGTGGCGAGAAATGTTACGAGTTGGCGGTTGGCTAGTTTTTGGGTATTTTCAGATGGTGTGTGCTGGTTTTTGGCGGGTTGATTGTATTTGCATGCGATACGTTGCATTCAGCCTTAGGTACAGTGTACAGTGTGGGCGGGGTACGGAAGCCCACGGGGCCGTGCCAGGAAGATGGTGGCGGACGGGGGCGCAGCAGAGGCGGCCCGCGAGCGGCGGCACGAGCAGCTCCAGCAGTGGGAGGTGGCGCTGGCCCCGCCCTGCCCCCCACGGCCGCCGCGCGCCCGGGCCGTGCGCTTCGAGCGCGCTGCCGAGTTCCTGGCCGCCTGCGTGGGGGGGAGGGGAGCTGGGCGAGGCCCGGGCTATGCTGCGGGGGGGGGGGGGCGGGGAGCGGCTCGGCCTGGTCAACGGCACCAACGCGGACGGGATCAGCGCCCTGCACCAGGTGGGGGCAGGGGAGGAGGAGCTGGGCGGGGGGCACAGGGGGGCAGTGAGAAAAGTTGGGGGAGGGGATGTGGGGGTTGGAAATGGGCCCAGAAGTGGGGGCCGCTGTGGGGGCGGGGGCAGGGCCGGGGAAAGCTGGGAGGGGTCCGGGGCGGTCACAGGAGTCCAGCTCTGTCCCCGGGGGGCGGGGGGCAGGGGCTGGCTCTGCTCATCTCACGCCCTAAAAGTGATGCCTCGAAATGTCGTGTTTATGGTTTCTGAGACGTACAGGTGGTTTTGTAACAGCACAGCTCGTCAATACAAATTCCTGCATAAATGTGGGAGAGGAGCCTCTGAAAATTTTGAAAGTGTCCAATACGAGATGGCTTTTGATTGCGCCATGTGTACAGCGCATCCTAGATCAATATGAGGAACTGAAGCTGCACTTTCAGATTGCAAAAGATGAGGAAAGGAACTATACTGCAGTTATAAGTATGTTATTTGGTGAAATTTTTACTTTTAGACTAAAATATTATTTGGCTATTTTTGGGCTATTTTGGGGCTACTTTTGACTGACATCTTGGCTGGAAAATTTTTGACCATCTGGCAACCCTGGGCCCTGGATTTGTTAACAGAGTCCCATGAGGTGATGTAGAGCTTCTCTGGCCTAGCCCCCCAGTGTAAGCACAATGCATTGGTTACTTACACTAAATCCCCGAATGCCGTTAACTATGCTGACAGACACCCTCATCCGGCTGCAGCTGTACTGAGGGTTTGGGCTGGGTCGCTGTGCTGCTGTGAGAGTGTGTTTTTCACCCCACTGGCAGACACAGCTAGGCCGGTACAAGTTTTAAAGGTAGCGCAAGCCTTAGGCCTACTGCTGTTCCCGCTAACGGGAGGGGAAGGCAAACGCACAGGGAACAAACAGGAATGACTGCCCAGCGGGCAATGGTTTGATATGTCTTGTGCGGTGTCTTGTATAGCAAGCCTAAGCCAACCACTGGGCTGGGCCTTGCCTGAAGCATCATGACTAGCTGGTAGGAGCTCCTGGGAGTGCCTCATGGGCTGCAGCTGCATAGGAACCACAGGACTGCTTCAGACATCATGTCTGAAACTTGGTGATATGGGTCTGTTACGGCCCCCTGGCCTGGGGGAAAAGGGGTTCACCCCGCAAAGCCAGTCGCTGACTCACATTGCAATGGGACCAGTAACAAAGCTGCTGATCTTCAGCTTCTACAGCAGAGCAAGCAGGGAGCAGAAGTCAGCCCTTCGCAGGGCCCTGGCCTCTGCTTCTCATCACTTAAGCACATTCGCAGGAAGGCTGGGCTGTTTATAGAGCATGAGGAGGGCAGCCCTTGCAGCACCATGTTTCCTTCCCCTGTCCATGAGCTATAAAGCCAGATTCCTGACCATTTCCCATTAAAGGCTCTGTGGCACTTTCAGCAAGATTATGTATGCTAGCCCCGGTGTCCCAGTCAATCCCAGGCTGGGCCAGAGTATATCCTGCCTACCACGAGCTCCCCTGGCATCTCATTTTTGGAGAGACTCTCCTTCACTTCCTGCCCTGACTGGCTGTGTAGCATTGTTGCCCGCTGATACGTTTATACAAAAAGGATGACCACACTCAGTAGATTATAAGCTTTGTAATGATATTTTACAAGAGACCTTATGCATGAAGCATATTCCAGTGACATTATATTCACACTCATTAGCGTATTTTCATAAAATCATATGGAGTGCAACATCACACCTCCCCCCAAACTTACCGCCAGAGATTTGGACACTGTCCATGGTGGAAGCAGTATATCTAAAATCCCTCTTTGGGCTCCCCTCTGGAGCAGACACTCCTGTGTCCCCCAAAATGGAAGGTGACGCTGAGCCAGCTGTAGGCTCACAGCTACCAGCAATACAGACCCTTCACTGGCAAGTACAGTTGCTTTTCACTCCAGAGATGGCTGCATTCCAGGGATGGGTGAGGCACGCTCACCAGAGTAGGTGCTGTATTTACAGAGACAGTGAGTATATCCCTTCAGGCATGGCAGGAAGAGAAGGGACAGAATCCAGTCTGCAGTAAGAGTCTCATTAACATCTGTATACACAACTGGAATCATCATCCCCTCAGCAGGAGTATAATGATGTTTGGATTTCACCCACCTTTGTCAACAGTGCTCCTTTCATCTGCAGCACCATTGATGTGAGGGGGGCGAATAGGACTGGGGGGAGGAGTTCCCCTTTATTTGCTGGGAGGGTGGGATACTGCTGTCTTCATCCCGCAGCAGGAGGTTTCATTAGCACTAAAGGTTCAGGCAAGCCCAGCCCCCAGCCAGTCTTGTCAATGGAGCGTCCTGACAGGAATTGCATCCCCTTGGCTAGCTGGCCACTGCTGGCCCTACATTATAATCGCTCAGGCCAAATTTAAAGCCAAGTTAATTGCGGTCTCTCGCTGGCTGCAGGGTCCATGGGTGGTGGGTGGAGAATGGAGGCTGGGAATGGGGTGGAGTGCATGGGTGTGGGTAGGTATGGGGTGGGGGCTGGGTTCAGAAGTGGTCTGGGAACGGGGAAAAGGGAGGGGATGTGTGAGAAAGGTCTGAATTTATGGGGCTGTCAGCATGGAGTTGGCTGCATGAGAAGGTGGGCAAGAGTATAGAGGTGTCTGTCGGGGAGTTGGGTGTTTGGGGAGTGAGTAAGACATGGGGCTGTGCCGGGTACCAAGGGAGAGTGAGGATGTACAAGGGTGGGGGGCTCTGGAGAAGGTGGGTTGGGGCCATGGGGAGGGACAACACAGCAAAGTCTGGAGATCACAGTGAAAGTGTCACTCGTCTTCCTACCCCACCAAGCTGTCTGCCAATCCAGCTAATTAACTAGAATGGGCCTGATGCTGCCAATGGACACGACTCCATCTTGTTGTTCTCACCCCAGGGCCTTGTGTCTTAATATTTCCAACCACTGCTGTCCCAGGGCAGCTCCACATGACGGTTCCCCCTGCCGTGCTCCTACATCCCCTCTCCTTGGAACAATGCCCCCCCGTTGCTTGTGCATCAGGGCAGTGGAGCTCAGACCATCAGGGAGCTGCTGATGGCTCCTCTGGATTCTTCCGCTTCATTCTAATCAAATCAAATCAGGGTGGATTTCCCTCTCAAGCCGTCTTCCTGCCAACTCGGTGGGGGGCTCAAACACAATCAGTGGAGCAACCAACACAAGCAATTATAAAAAACACCAACTCAAACCAGCCCTGCTCCTGTGGAACTTCGGGGAGGGGAAGCGCTGTGGAAATGCTGCCCTGCTCCATGCTCTCGGTACCCCAGAGTGAGTTCTGCATCAGTCGGGGTGAAAACTAGGGAGACACGAGGCCTGGCAGCAGAGTTATAGCATTTTCCTACTCCACCTTTGCATGAGCTTTTATGAGTGTGAAATGACTGCCCCGTCCCAGCCTAGAAGTGGCTGCATTTTAGCACTGAGTGAAGTGAATCTTGCACATAGTGCAGGGGTTTGCACAACAAAATTTCTGGTGGCCTCAGAGTGTGACCACAAACTCCTGCGGGGGGCTGCTTTGACAATTTCCCCTAAAACGCTTAATTAGCTTTATGAAAAACAAATAAATATGCACATATCCATCCCCAAATCGTTGTAATGTATGTATGTAGTGGTGTTTTTTACAGCCCGAATAATCAAAATACTGTACAATTGTCTCTATTCTTTACTGGACCTAAACAGAACAGAAACACAAAGAAGGTGCTTTGCACATTCTTGTCTCTTTCTCTTGTAGTTTCTTTTGCTTTTTTCTCCATTGCTTTTTTTTCTCCCCCAGACTTGCTGTCTACTACCTTTGCTTTGAAAAGTGATATTAACAAACAGCCTGGGCAAGCCCCGGAAAAATTAACCCCTGGAGGCGGGTATGGAGGCAGCAGGAACCAAGGGTGGTGGGGCGCTAGGGGAGGCAGCCACAACAGAGGTAATAGCGGGCAGGGGGAGTGAGCTTGGGGCCAGAGCCTGCCACCGTGCAGCCAGGGAATGGAGCCCGAAGCCCCACGGCTGAAGCCTGCCACCCCTAGGCTGAAGCCTACCCCCATTTCCCCCAGGAAGGTGGGGGACTCATTGGCTGCCTGCTCCTCCAGTGTTTGCATCTCCAGAGGGGGCAGAACCAACCCCTGTAGGTAGCTCTGGGGAGGGGTTTCTGCTTTGCCCCCACCCCTCCATCACCGCCCAGGAGGCTTTGTCTGTAAGAAAAGCCCCAGGTGTCCATATGTGGGCACAGTGGGACCCGCATTTAAGAAGCGCTGATCCTAGCGTGTAGAGCCTGTGGGCTCATTCAGACTGCAAGTCGCTGTCTCCTTGGCCTAGCCTGGAGGCTGGCAGAGTCCCCGTCTAGTGCCTGGACACAGCACTTGCAACCGGGCTGAGCAGGCCAAGGCAGATGGGATGGAAACAGCCCCCGGCAAATCCCAGGATGCGGTTTATGCTGGCCACATGCTGAGCTGCCGTTCTGCAGACAGCTGGGCCGTGGGCTGGGCTAGAGCAGACCCGGGAATGTATTTTCCACACCGTGCCGTCCGCCTGCCCCTCTGCCAGAGACCGCTCTGGCCCAGCCATCCAGGCTGAGTGCAAGCAAGAGGGAGATGGGGGGGACCTAGATTCTTTTTCTCACGCCTGTGATATTTCACTCATCCAGGGGGCCTGGCAGCCTCTATCACCCCAGAATGGTGCTCTCCCCCCCCCCCCCCCCGCTGGCCAGGGACGACACCCAGACATTAGGGTGGGGCCTGCTGTAGTCTGCCCCCATCCCAGTGGGAAAGGGGCAGTGCTCCAAGCAAAGCCTCAGTCTGTGAGTGGCTGAGGGCCCATGGGTGATGCCCCCAAACAGCTGCTTGCTTGGCACGGGCCTACGGCTGATCTAGGGATCATTGCTCAGCCATGCTGTGCGTTGCTTCCTTGGCACCCCCTAGAAGAGTCTAAAAAGAGTTGCAACAGCCCAATCCCCCGTTCGTTCTTGGCCAGCGGGGTAATTACTGCACAGCTGGGCAAAGCCGGGTGGCTAGGATGTGGTGTCTTAGCAGACTACTTTGATCGCTGACTCCACTCCCTGCCAGGACAGGACAGAGCCCCCAGGTGTGAGCCCCCGACTCTACTTGAATGCAAGCAAGGGTTTTGCTGCATTTCCCAGCAGTGCCGCTTGTGGGGAGACCTCGCCATTACACAGCAGGGGTTGGGCAAATGGGCACTGAAAGCCTCATGGCCGGCCTCTCAGGCTGTTTGGCACCAGCCCCTCCCAATCAGCACTGCCCTGACCCTGGGACTGCTTCCTCTCAGACAGGCGTGAGGTACAGACCTCTTACAGCATAAGTATGTGGAAGAATAAAGGGCAGCGTGCATGCCTTTAAATAGCCTGGCAAGGACATACCCTCCAGGAGGAATGCTCTGGCCCCATGACTGGAACATGTTGTTTGGGGCTGGGCGAAGGGGGAGGGTGCCTGACCAACTTGTTAGCTCAGTAAGTGCACTCAGGACAAGGTTAGGAATCTCCTTCCTCACACTCCTTAGCTGCATCTGTTGAGGCTTTGGCTCTGGGAAGTTTTCCGAGTCTTGCTCATGTACAAGGTCACAACAGGGGGGGGGGGAGGGGTAAACAGCCCTCCCCACTCTTTGCTTCCTCCCTCTTGTGGCTTCCACAGACCCCCAGCCCTGCAAGGTCAGTGCGAAATCAGCCAGACGATCATGCCCCATTCAGCCTGGGGTCTCTGTGTCTAGTTCAAGGGCGCAGCAAGGTGGCGGGAACCCCACAAATTCTTTCACCCCCACCCTTGGCCCAGCTCAGCTCTGCTGAGTCATAGGGTTACTAGTTTTGGCTAGACATATTCTGGGAGGTTTCTGACATAATCTTTAATTAAAGATTAATCTTTAATCCCTGGAGACTCCAGAGCAATCTAGTGATCACCTCATCCTGACCGGCAGCCTCCCACTCCGCCAGGCTCTGCAACCCCTTCTCCTGGCTAGGTTAATCCCGTCCCTCGTTAATGCAGAGAGAAGGAACAGTCCCGGGGTGCTGGACAGGGGGAAGGCGCATATAACTGAATCCAGGTTTATCCCTCTATCAGTGACTCATTCCCTTCCCCCTACCCTCCTTCTCCCCCTCACTCTGGAGAACCCCTTTGCATCCCATTCCTAGCCACAGGAAAAGGGCTGCTCCCATAGAGGCCTCAGGTGAAGGCAAGTAGGGGCCAGGCTGGCACTTCACCGCCCAGCCTGCTGCACCAGTGACTGCGTGTGGCTGAAGGCAGAGGCTGTCCTGGGGATTTGGGTGTCGGATCCTCTTTAGGCTACGCTCTCCAGCAGACAGCCCCTCACCCTGCCCCATCTTCTTCTGTGAAGAGATGTGTCCAGCCCCGTTCCGGACTGGGAGGCTGAGCCCTCTGCAAGAGGGAGCTCGCCAGCCCCAAGAGAATCACCCACCAGTTGGCGTCCCCATCTTGGCTGCAGCTTTGGGGCGACAGGGTGGGACAGACAGACAGACTGTCACCGTACAGCCTCACCCCGAGAAGGCCCTTTCATGAGGTCCCCATGTCCGCACTGCCGGCCGGCTGGCCAGCGAGTCTGGGAGCAGGCCTGTGGGCCAGCAGCGCAGCTGTGGTAATTATGGTATTGGGATGCAAGGGAAGCTCTGTGCTCCCAGCACAGGCTGTAAATGCTGATGCGCTGGCCCAGGGCCAGGCAGCACATTAACTCAACGTTCCCGGCTGATTTGTAAACCAGCAGCTCCCTCCCCCTGTCACGCGTGTTCCTCCAGCTCTGATTCCTCTTGTAATGACAACAGACTGCAGACGAGGAGGAAGGAGCCAAGCAGTTGGCCACAGGGGACGCAGAGGCAGCTACAAGGCATGACGCTGTCATGACACCCTGTTGGCCACAGCTGCTCCCATGCAGAGAAACAGCCTCCCCCAGCTCCTCATCAGCCTGGTATCCGGGATGGGGGGAGATGCACAGGGCTAGGGCATGATGAAGACCCCAGTGGATAAGGGCAAGCGAGCGGTGGGGAGTGTTCCCTAGCTCCTTGCACCTAATCATCATATTTGTCATCCTCATTAACTCCGAGAGCCTCTCTGAGAGGTGGGGTAAAAAGTATCATCATTCCCAGATGGGGACAGTGAAATGACTCACCCCAGGCTACACAGGGGGTCAGTAGCAGAGTCTTGGTTGGAAGTCCGGAGTTTCTGGCTCCTGTTCCTGTTCGCACAACACTAGGCCCTCTCCATCTCCTCAACCTCGTTATTAGTCCTATTGTTATCTGTGTTGCCACAGTGCCTAGAGACCCTAATGGAGCTCTGAGCCTCCATGTACTAGACACCATACAGAGCCCACTAAGAGACAGTCCCTGCCCCAGAGGACTTACCATCTGAAAAGACAATTTGCACAAAGGATAGGTGAGGAAACAGGCACAGAGAGGGGCAGGGACTCAGCTGGGGTCACACAATGATTCAATGGCAGACCTAACAATGAAATGGAGGTCTCCTGACTCCCAGTAGAGCGGAAAAAGGCAAAAAAGAAGTCCCTCCCCTCATCTGCATTTGAATGTGGGAGCAGAGAGAGGGTGAGGAATGAAGCCTGGCTCCCCCTTTGCAAGGTTTCAGGGTTGCCGTGTATCTGATCTGCACCTGTAAATGCATCTTTGAGAATTAAATATCACTTATATCAGCGCTCCTTGCGCACAGTGCCTGCTGTCCCTGTTATCGGCGTACTTGTTCCCACTGATGGAGTCGCTAGGCTGGAACAGGGCTGACCCAGGGCCCTGCTAATTGCATCTTCCAGCGGAAAAGGCTCTTTGGATTTGTTGTTTGCATCAAGCGTGGGCCGGATGGACTTGTCCCCTGACTTTGATCTGTCCTGCTGCTTGAGGTCAGGGAGTCCCAAAGGGCGTCAGGCAAAGCCTACTGCAGCATCTCTCCTGCAGAGCCTCCATCCAGGCAGCCTTGCTAATCGTCAGACACCGAAGAATTGAAAATGGAAGGGAAATATATTCCAAGAAAGTTCCAAGCCTGTTTTTCATTGCTGAAATAGCATCCTCAGCTGCATGCACTCTCCATGGTTGGCTGCTGTCAGTTACTTGGCTTCATTCAAGGTCTAGAGAAGGCATAAAGGGACTCTACCCAAACCCCACTCACAAGCCTAAACCCCGTCCACAATCCCAGAAGAGCTGGGTGCTTTGTTAAAATAGAGAGCAAGGAAATAATTAATGCTGGCATGTGGGCTGTCATTGTTAGACTTCAGAGTCAACACCCAGTGCAATTAATAAGGACAGTGCATAGGTGTCTTCGACCTCTTTTTGCTCTTGGTATTCGGATGGTTCTCTCCCAACTGTCATGATGGCCTGGAACTTAATAATCTTTAGAAATCGAAGCTTAAATCCTGCAGAAGCTGCTGGTGGCTGCCCTGAAAAGTGCTGTGAACCAGCTTGATCCCAGCCCTGGCCTCTTCGGAATGAAAGCATGGCCCAGTTTCCAGAGAACCAATGACAGTGTTGCTAGGGGTGATGCCCCTGGGACCGATATGGTCATTTGTGAGCACTGTTTCTGGTGGCGATACGTGTCTTTGTGGTGGAGCGATGGTGTTGGCATGGTGCTGCTGTTGGTAGGTGGTGCTTTCACTGTCCCATTGGTGGCAAGGTCAGCGTTCATGAGGGTGGCGTGATGGCTGGCACTGTGCTTTTCAGGCAGGTGTGGATGCTAGCGGTGGGCTTGAAATGACTGCTGCAGGTGCTGACTGGTGTGTTTCTGCTGTTCTTGGGGGACTGTGTAAATCTGGTTATGGTGCACCACCGGCTCTTTCCATGAAGGGTTAAACACCGGCAGGGGAATGTCTAATCAAGTAAATCAGAGACAGGCTGGCATCCAAGGGCTGGTGGGGATGTGCCAAGCAGTGGCATTGCTCTCAGCCGTAAACCAGAAGCTGGTATTTTGAAGCAGGAGACCTTACACAGTCATGGCCAGCCTTCTGGGCCCAGGCAGGGCGAGAGTGGCAGTACCAGAGAATGTTCTTCATGGTTCCTGGGTCCTGCCAAGAGCCATGGGACGTGCTTCCGAGGGGATGGCTTGGAGCAAGAGGGGCGAGGGAGGGAGGCAGGATCGCTCACTTCAGATTTGAGCAATTGACACCTGAATTGGCTAATAAAGTGTGAAATTGGTTTCACGCTCTGCTACCTTTTCTGAGCTGCACGGTCATTATGCCTCCCCCCACATCCAGGGAGCCGGCTGCTGCTGACGTCCCGGCTGCTGTCATTGTGCCTGCCAGATGAGCGGGTCAGTCTCCTGCATGTGCGCAGGCTCAGCTGACTGAGTGCGTGGGCTGTTTTGCAAGCCCGGCAAGGAGCCAGGCAGTGCTGAGGCACTGCAGTCCTGTCAGGACACTCACCGGCCTCTGTGTCACCAGGCCATGCGCACCTGAGGTGGGCTGAGCATCTCTTCCCCACTGCCGGCAGCAGCTTGTGCTGGTGGCATTGGACACGGGCAGTGCAGTCACATGGGCACTTAGTGCTGCCGTGCCCCTTGGCCTGCCTGGACCCAGAATGCCTGAGCATCCTCCAGCTCCCTCCCCACAACGCCAGCGCCCGAGCATTGGGCTTTGCCGAGGGGGTGCGGCACCAAAAGACTTTGAGCACAGGGTACTCCTGGTGGCTTTGCCACAGTTGCCTCCAGGCTGGGTGTGGGTTTTCACAGGCAGGGAACCTGCTTCAGGCTTCCCCTTGCCCTGGTGTGAGGAATGGGGTGGGGGGTGGCTGGGACGTGTGGGCCTTTGTTGCACTTCAGTACATCAGACCAGCTTTCCAGCGCTTCGTTATGAGAGCCTTATGCAGACAAGATCCTGACTGCTAGTGTTCTAACCCCCCATCATCTATGCTGGGTTACACAACTGGTAGTAAAGGCTGTCCCGAGCCCGCCTGCCATTGCTACCAGCTGCAGAGCTGCACCGGTCCTGGGTCAGCAGTTGTGGTGAGGGGTTGATTAGAAAGTCTAGTGTAGATGTGCCTGTGTGGCAAGCACCATCACAGAGCTATGTCGGGATGTGCTGGGTGATTTCTAAAGTAAGCCCATTGTAGGTCTATTTGCTGTGGGTAGTACCCCTTTAAGAAGGAGGTTGTGTGTTTACTGACATGGGGCAGACTTGGCTCTGTTTGCCCAAAGGTACAGTTAAGGACAAGGGCTGAGGCTCCAAACCAACCGCAACCTAGCACGGCTGCTCTTGGTCAAAGCTACCCTGTCCTCATCCTGTTCTGCTTGTTTGTCATGTGTGGGCTGCTGCGGCCCTGGGGGCAGAAAGCTGTGTGCCAGGCCATCATCCCGTCAGATCATGGTTAGCTCAGGAGCTAGGACAGACCCTCTCAAAACTCTGCCACAGCCAGAGATCTCTGGTCTCTGAAGGGTAAAGTACTGTGCCCAGGAACCTGCCCTGTGAGCAGAACTGCTGCAAAGCCTGGGCACTGGGAGTGAATTAGTGCCAGGTGCAGTGCCAATCAGATAGCCGTGTACGGTTTGGAACAGCACGTGAAGGTTGAAATCAGGTACGTGCCAAGAACACCAGGAGCCATGTCGCTCCCCTTGGGCAAGGTGGGTACATTGGGAGGCCTGTGCCGGTCTGTTTGCATACACAGATTTTACCACTGGTCATCAGCAGCACACCAAGAGGGTCTTTCTGGCCTGACACATATCTTTTGAAACACACCTGTGGGCACAAAAAGAGGAGTCACATATGTCCGTTGTCCAGGGCTCCGATGATGAATGATTACGCCTGGGTAGGCTGGGAGTGCGAGGAAGCCGCTCACTGAGTTTAATAACAAGAACTAGTCATTCCCTAGCCCTTTTAATTCATGGCTCTTTGAAAAGCGGGGCTGGTATCATCATGCCCCTTTGCCAGGCAAGAAGCTGAAGCACACAGAGAAAAGTGACAGGGGGTGGGTCACAGTGTGTCAGGGGCAGAGCCAGGACTGGAACCCAGGTTTCCTAGCTCCCAGGCTATTGCCCTTTGTTCTGGACCATGGTGTCCCCTTAGGGAAGGCACTAGACCCATGTCATTGCACGCCCACTGCTGGGCACTCCAGACACCTGTATGTGACTAGCCTGGTGTGCATGTGAAAACCAGGCATTTCCCTCGGCAGGGGGCCTGGTGGGTGCCTGACCTATGCTGGCACAAATGCCCAGTTAGCGCATGTCAAATAGAGGCATTGAAAATCTGACCCACACACACAGCCATGGCCCAGCGATGTCATCACACTAAAGGCTGCAGCGCAGGGAAGAGGGAATTGCACCCGCAGGATTAGAACCTGTGATTTCTAGGAAGGGGTGGATCTGCTGGGTTGAGCCCTTGGAGTGCAGGGTAACAGGACAATGGCAAGTGGGAGATACTTTGCCCCTGGGGAGTGGTTTCATGTTTTAACTGCTGATAAAGGTAAACCTTTGCTCTAGTTAAAGATTCAGACCACAAGGTAGGCTTTGCCATTAGTGCTGCATAATTGAGCACGTGTGAGGCAGAAGCTGCTGGCTGTTGCCACCTGATCACACCGCTACGCCCAAGAGCTTGTATAAGATCGGCAAGGTGACAAGGTCCATTTGCATCTGATCAGCGGGTCCAGAGACCTCATCCGCTGGGCTCCTCAGAGAGCTCTTTCCAGCTACCCCACAGAGGGCACAGCAGGCAGGCAGCCAAGTGTTTGGAAGGGGAGACAGGTAGCTGGCCCACTAAGGGTTAATGGAAAGCAGGTGACAACCCACCATGAGCCCTAATTCCCGCAGTGGGCTGGGGTGGGGCTGCGTATCTCAGAGGAGATGGGGGGGGGGTTTCTAGTATGTGTCAGCCTCTTCCACCCCCACCCACTGAAGGTTTCCTGGGGTTCTCCCAGGAACTGGTGTGATGTTTCCCAAAAGAGCTGCACGCCCCACTTCCTAGTGTGAAACAGGCACAACCCTAATGGCTTCCAGGGGGGGCTCCCCCACTTTGGCCAGGGTGGGCCGTGATGCCTGGCCGGTTCCAAGCATCCAGGGGGGACAAGACTATGACACAACACCAGGTGACACAAGAGCACAACTCCCTCCCATTCCCCCCCGCGCCGGGAACCGGGTGACATCATGGAATATGGCAACAGAAACCAGAGAGGGGAGGGGTGGCAGAATCAGCTCAGACCAGCCCATTTAAACAAACACCTGGCACGGAGCGGAGCCAGGCGAAAGCTGTGATCAGGGATCGGGCTGGAGTGTACACTGGGCTCGCTGACATAGCCAGCCTCAGGCAGCGATAACAGGAACCTGACCGATTTGCACTTTACCTAGAAATGGGGCCAGGCCTGCATCAGCTGAGCAGCCGCCGCCAGGGCAGAGCCTGTGGCAGGGAGGATGGGCCGCATGCACTGTGGGGAGACGGGCGTTGAGGCTCTTGACTGACAGAATGGGGGTGCTGGTGAGATGCTGAGCAGCGGGGGGGAGCCACGCCGTCCTAGCTCATAAGGAGCACTGTCGGCCTCGGGCCACGAACCTCGCCTGCCTCTCCCTGGAATGGGGAGCAGGGCGGGGCAGTCGACAACTACCTGAGCTGCAGTTCGGTGGAGGAGCTGCTCTGTGCTCCATAGCAGGGCTGTTATTTTGGTTGCCTACTGTGGGCTCTGCTTGGCTCACATTGTTTGAAGAGTCATTGGGGGAATGAAAGACCTTCCTGGCCCCCTGGCCCTTTGCTCTGAGCACTGGACTAGCCGGCTTGGCCACCTGATTTGAGCTGATCAAGTTAAATTCAGAGACCCCCACAGCGGAGGAGGTCGCAGTGGTGGAAAGCAGAGAGATGGGCAGAGCCAGGGGAGCGGGGGGAAAGCAGAGGGATGGGGAGAGGCACTGATTCAGCATATCCCCGAGGGAGAAGCCTCTGCCAGCACCCCACATGGAGGGCAGATGGAGGCGAATCGTCTCTGGGCCGGCAGGGCTTAACTGGAGCAGAGGGGGGAGATTTCTGTCGTCCCTGCACCAATGTGAACAGTCCTGGCCCATTGTGATGGCAGAGGGGGCAGAGAAGAATGTCCGAGCCAGGCTTGGCCTCCCCAGCTTCTGGAGCAGGGGACTCAGACAGGGAGTTACCTCCCCTTCCGCCCCTTCCTCAGAGGAGATGGGAGGGATCAGGCCTGGCCCATGAGGTGTGAGTAGGCAGGACCCTGAGCCATCTCTTGTGCTGCTCTTCCCTTACACCGACCCTGTATCTTGTGCCCCCTCTCCGCCATCGCTCAGCTGAGAGCTCCTTTCTGGAGGCCAACCTGCCCCTGTTTCTGAGACATCTGTGAACACGGGGCAGTCTCAGCAAACCTCTCCTTCCCAGCTCCTGCACAGAGAAGCAGAAGAGAAAGGCCCAGGCAAAACAGGGAACAGAAGCAAAGCCAGTGGTGCTGCCTGTGGCTCATGAATCTTTTATTGGGGTAGATACTATAGACCGACAGGCCCAAGAGCTGACCTAGGACCTGGAAGAACACACAGGTATGGTCCCTGAAGTGCTGTGTGCCTAGCTACCACATGTCCCAGCCGGCTGGAGTCCCATGCCATTTCACAGCAGTCCATATTGCTGCTCTCCTGCCTTGCCCAAGTCCGTGCTGCCTCCAGTCTGCACATTAAAGTTTCCAGTCACAAATGTGCCATCGGCCCCCAAAGCTGGGGTTTCAGGGTGATGGACATTTTCCCCTGGGGCCTTCTTGGCTCTGCACAATGAAGTTTTTCATCTACCTGACAGCTAAAGGCAAATCCCTCAGTGTCTCTTCCTCCCCAAGGTCACTCTTGCTGGGGTTTTCAGCTCCCAGAGACTTTAGAGCAGGGGTGGGGAACCTCCGGCCCGCAGGCCTTATACGGCCCGCCAAAGCATTCCATTCTGCCCGCGCGCATCCCTGGCCGGTGGCTCCCCGAGGCGCTTCCCGGCCCCTTCGCTGAACACAGAGCCGCCCCCGCCTGGTGGCCTGGGGCGGCTCAGCGAAGGGGCTGGGAAGCGCCTGGGGGAGCCGCTGGCGCCGCGCGGCCACCATTAGCCGGGTGGGGTAAGGAGGAGCCGCGGGGAGCCGACGGTCAAGGGGGTGGGGGGGGGAGGCTGGGCTGGGGGGCAGGCAAGGGGGGGGGGAGGCCAGGCTGGGCGGGCAGGGAGGGGGGCAGGAGACTAGGCTGGATGGGGTGGGCGAGGCGTGGGTGCAGGAGGGAAGGAGGTTTGGTGGGGGGGAGGCTGGGCTGGGCGGGTCAGGCATGGGGGGCAGGAGGCTGGGTTTGGAGTGGGAGGGGGGAGGAGGTTAGGTTGGGTGGAATGGGCCAGGCCAGGCAGGGGTGGGGGAGGAAAGGCGGTTAGATGGGGGGAGGTTGGGTGGGGGTAAAGGAAGATCACCCCCAACACCCAGGCTGATAGTGGGAGCTGACTGGGGCAGGCAGCAGGACCCCGGCTGGCAAGGGGCCAGTGGGGGAAACCCCAAAGCAGTGCAGGGCTAAGCACCTCGGGGCAGGGGGGGTGGGGGTGGGGGTGGGGGGGCGGCCTGCGAATGACATTATAAATGTCCAAATGGCCCTTGGCAGAAAAAAATGTTCCCCACCCCTGCTTTAGAGAGACCACAAGAGAGCTAAGGAAAAGGAGACTGAGAACAGAGTCCTAGTTTTCTGGGGTTAGTTTCTGCTGTAGCTGCCATTCCAGTCTCCACAGCCCTGGGTAGTGGCTTCAGGGAGCAGAGGAGGCCGACAGTTCCAGGCCTGGCTCCGTGATGTGACCCCAGATAAAGCTGTGTGGAAATGCTCCTGCCAGGGGGGGAAATCTGGCAGGTGCAGCTCTTCTCTGAAGTGAATGCAGTGCTGGTGGAAGGTGCGGGTGGAGACCCCCAGGCCAATCTGTATCCACAGAACAGGTGCAGCACAAACTTCTGCAGGGCAAACCTCCCAGACAATGTGTCCCTGCCCTGCCCCAGAGGGGCCCTCCCTCTAGAGGAAGAGGAGAGACTGACCTCTTTGCCAGATCTGACAACAAGGGGTGCATCTTAGCCCCTCGCTGTGAGGTGGCCTTTGTGCTGTAGACACCTCCTCTGTCCACCTCTTCATTTCACCAAGAACTTGTAACAAATAATCACTTTTTCTGATCTAGGAGAGATTCAGCCCAGTAATGCTGAGGAATCCACTCTGCTAGACAGAGATCAGGCACTCAGATACTGTGAGGTGGGAGCAGTATAAGAAGTTAAAGAGAATGAAATTCCTAATGTAGCATTAGACATGGGGCCACCGTTCTCAGCAACTTCCTCATTGGCATTCCTCACATCGGGCCCTGCAGAACCAGTTTCACATGCAGGGGAAGCTCACTGAATTACTTTCCCCAGCAAGGCTGCAGCTTCAGGGAGCCAAACATCTGCATGTTCCACGAGCCCGCTGCTGAGAATTCCTGCTGCTCACTCATACGTTCTGCTTGGCCTGCTGAAATCCTTTAGGGAAGAGCCAGATGTACTGTAGAAAAATGGATCCAGTTATGGAAAGTCAAACTTGGTGTTAAGTGGTAAAAGCCCTCCATGAATCACTAGCATTAGCAGCGGAGAGGCAAGAAAATAAATAAATGGAACCGACTTGTAAATCAGAAAGGCGAGGGCGTGTGACTGAGCTGTAGCACTCAGAAGTGCGCCGCCAAGAACTGTAAACATGTGGCAGGCTGTCGAGGGTTTGGAAATGGCCTTCTGCTACAAAAAGCCTCTTCTCCATCCATTTCCTGACATCAGTCAATCAAGCTGTCCATCAAAGGTTTTGGAAATCAGGTTGCTAAGTCTCCAACTGAAGGGAATGCTTTGTGACTCTAAAATCTTGTGTCCTTTAAGCTGTTACCGACCTGCTTTATAAAGTATAGCAGTAAATCCAGTTTGTTGTGCTCTTCCTGATCCATAAATAGGACCTTCGATAACATTGATGGGGGAAGGGTTATTTTTCTTAACAAAGCTCCATAATCAAATCATTTCCATTTTAATTGTGGAGCCAGCAGGCAGATTTCTGCTTCCAGAGAGGACGTGATGGGAACAATTCAAGGTTGCTCACCTCAACACTTTGGGCAAAATGAAACAGATCAGCACTGGAAAGAAGCTCTCACTCTGCGGTCTCCTTCGAAATGCTGGGGATCCTGCAAGAAGCTGAGCCCCCTACTTCCCAATGAAGAGGAAAATCGTGGACCCAAGAGTAAAAGCAATGGGTGAAAACCAGTTATAGCCTGGTGGACTTCTGCCATGGTTGAAACCCCCTTTGGTTTTGCAGCCCAGAGCCATGCACACCTAAGTAGCTCCAGGTTACACAAATGTCCGATAACATTTGAATTGGGTATGAAGCCTAAGTTCGTAGCATAGTTTGGGAGTGCGGTTAAAACAGGGGTGTGAAACAGAGACTGTAGGGGCTCTCCAGATTGGATCAGACCAGTGGTCTATGTATTCCGGTGTCCCATCTCTCACAGTGGCCAGCACTGGATGCTGCAGAAGAAGATGCAAGAAGCCCTGCAGTGAACAGTTCTGGGATAACCTGTCTGCCTACAGAGGCAGTTTCTTCCTAACCTCAGTTAGTTAGAGGTTGCCATAGCCATGAAGCAGGAAGGGTTTTATGCCTTCCCAGGGTCCTTGCTATCCCATTGGAGAGCTGTGTTTGAACTGAGGGAGGGGAAGAGTGAATCATAACTGAGTCCCCCACCACCACACGATTTTAAACTGGAGACAGGACCTGTGCGTCATTTCTTGTATCGGTTTCTCTTTGCTTTTATCTCGTGGCTCCATCAGAGTATCTGAAATCCATTTGTAGATTCCACTTACCATATCATTTTCTAGGACTTGGACTTGGGGAAAACTAGGTCATTTTATGTTTATTTTTAATGGCTGAAATTTGTAGCCCTCCAGCTGCAAAATGCTTTGCTCAGATCTCCGTGGAATTTGACAAACTTGGATGCAAGTGAGTGGCGAGAGGATAAGCCTTCTCCTCGTCAAAGAAACCAGCGATAGTCTTGTTCATGCTGTCTGGGGAATTCAACATCCTTACCAAATCGGACATGTCGCTAATTGCCTGATTTCTCAGTGGCGGGCAAAGTGGCTGAGCTTTTGTGAAGCATTAGGGGAGCCATTGCTATGAAAATGTAAGTCGCTGCTAATTAAGGAACTGATTGTTATTGGTAAGGCAATGCTTTGTTGCAACAAGATGCTCCAGCCGAGGACTCTGGTGTTGGGGTTATTTGGTCATTCTAGTGCAGGGGTCTCAAACTCAAATGACCACGAGGGCCGCATGAGGACTAGTGCACTGGCTCGAGGGCCGCACCACTGACACACACACACACCCTCGCTGCCCCGGCTGTGCCCCCACTCCACCCCTTCCATGAGGACTAGTGCACTGGCTCGAGGACCGCACCACTGACACACACACACACCCTCGCTGCCCCGGCTGTGCCCCCACTCCACCCCTTCCATGAGGACTAGTGCACTGGCCGGAGAGCCGCACCACTGACACACACCCCGCCCTTGCTGCCCCGGCTCCGCCCCCACTCCACCCCTTCCAAGAGGTCCCACCCCTGCCCCACCTCCTCCTCTGAGCAGGCAGCTCCCCATTCCCTCCTGGAAAGCACTAGGCACCACCAACAGCTGTTTGGCAAACAAAGCAAGAGCAATCTAGGAAGTCCAGAGGTAGAAACACACGCGGCCCAGCCAGGCAGCAGAGAAGCCTCCACTTCTGGCCCCTCTGTCCTGCAAACTGCTATAGGGGAACCGGGGGGGGGGGGGGGGGGGGGGGGGCGCCAGGAAGCTTGGCGGGCCGCAGGGAAGGGCTTTGCGGGCCGCATGTGGCCCCCGGGCCGCATGTTTGAGACCCCTGTTCTAGTGAATCAAGAATGCCTTTGGTTTTGGTTGGGCAGACATGTTGTGAGTTTGAACCTGCTGCTTAAACATGTCTCCCATCTCACACAGACCAAAGAAAGGATGGCTGTCCCAGTGGTTAGGACATTGCCTTAGGACTCAAGAGACCAGGGCTCCATTGCCAGCTTTCAGAGGGACTTTGGGCAAGTTGCTTCGTTGTGCTGTACCTAAGTCCTCCCCTTTAAAATGGGGGAGAATATCATTGCAATACCTCCCAGGGCTGTCGGGACGATAAATACATTGAAAAAAGATTACAAGGCACTCAGATACCGTGGTGACTGGGGTCATATAAGTATCTTAGATAGAAAGATTCTCCAGTTCACTGTCTCCATTTTATAATGATCTCTTCTCAGTGAGGAGTGGATGTGTGAGGAGTTTCAGGCCTAGACTACACTAGAGGTTTGGGGTATAGTTATTCAGCTATAGCTGTATCAGCAAACCCGTCTAGGGAAGACACAGCTTTTGCCGGTGTAACTTATAACGATTCGCTGAGTGAAATAAGCTATACCGGCAGCAAAAGCATTCTTAAGTGGGGATAACTGCACGAAAGCTTATGCTGAAATAAAATGGCTAGTCTCTAAGGTGCCACAAGTATTCCTTGTTTTCTTTGCATCTACACTGGGACTTTTGCCAGTATAGAAATGTCAGAAAAAAAACGTACTACATTTCTAGTGTAAACCTGGCCTTACTCCCAGTATGAAGGGGGCTGCACCTGGCACACAACCTGATTTGCGTCCATATATAACCTCTGCTGGAGCACAACAACCTTCTGTGCCCTGCTGTGCATCACACAAGAGTTTGCAAAACCCAGGCCTGTATCAGTGCCTTGTCAGGTGATGTGCCATTCGCTGTCACTTCTATTCAATGGCATGGAGTATCTGAGATGCATCAGGTGATGTATCAGAGATCAGCGGTTGGACGGCAGACCACAAGCTTGGCCGAAACCAATGGACTTACTGAGTTCCTGGGGCGGTTTCAGTGAAGCAAGGTGGCAGTATGGAGCCCTGCAATTCAAGAATCTGTGGAAGAACCCGTGGGGGCTACCTTGACATGAGGCCTTTACAGGTCACAGAGTAGCAAAGTAAAATGGGGGCTTGCAGAGGGCACCCCAACGCCATCCCTCAGATACCCAACCAGTGTTCCAAACAGCAACATACTCTGTCCTTTAAACATAAATGTAATGTATAAAGATAGGTAGCCTTCATGATGCTGTTTCTGGGTACTGTGCCTTTAAATCTCTTCACGCTCTACTGTCTGTGGAGAGATAGGCAGCCTATACACCAGTAAATAGGGAACTTGTCACTCTCCCTTGGTGGAACACTAGTGTAGACAGGGCTCAGGTAGCTGTTAGTGTACTGGACTGGCTGGCTGGTATTTCACCCCTCTCCACGTTGTGTACAAGCCCTCTACCGCAGGGGGACAGCAGTGGTGGTAGAAGGGGTGGAGAAAGCCAGTCTGGCGTAGACAAAGGCAGGCAGGTTTTTCTTTTGTCTTTTTAGGCTATTTTGTTCTCCCAATCTAAAATAAGAGTCATGCAGACTGAAGGCGTCTGTTTGCTCCTGCGGTGGAGAAATGTAACAATCAAGGACTGAATTGCTCTATGATTGATTAACTCACACTGTCATTATTCCCTCTGATTCACCACTGCCATCTCAACTGATCACTGCAGCTCCCAGCATCTGACCCCAGGAAGAAATGGGGGAGGAATTCCAGACTATCGGCATGGGGGCAGATGATGTTACAAATCAATAGACTGACAACATGGTAAAGGGATAGGGATTTGTCTCTTGTTTACCAAACAAGCCATAGAAACTCCCCCAAGAAGCCTATGGGTAGCCTGCTGCCCAGGGAACAGTGTTTAGCAGAGCGAAAGGACGGATTTCTGCACAGTGGCCCAGCCCCAAACCTAGAACTAGTGTAACCTGTTTGGCTTTGGGAAAGGGACCCTCCTAGCTTAGAGTGGGGTAGGGGACGGGGTATTACTGTGGAATGTTGAGCTAAAAATGTAGGAAACCTTAAAGCCTTTGATATAGGGGTATGAGGCTTTCCACACTGCCCCGGACCTATGCGGGCAAGATAGTCTCCAGCCTCAGGGGAAGGTGAGTCTGGGTAACTCCCACCCGGCCCAGTGGTAATATGCAAATGACCAGCATGTGCTGCTCCGTCCGCATTATTATCAAGGCACCACAGAATTTCTAATGCTCAAAGCCAGGTTGTGGCTCGCCCTGCAGGGGTGCACAGTGGGGTGGGATTAAACAAGGAGCCTTCACCCCACTTGGGCCTCTGCACAGAGCCCAGCTAGAATAGCCGTCCTGACATGCTGTGAGCACAGACTGGGTCCAGCCAGCCCTACAAGAGGGACTGGGGCTGTGCGGAACTTGGCTGCCATTTGGAGCTCATGCTGCCATCCTTCAAAAGGCAATGGAGCTGCCACTCCAGTGTGTGCTCCCAGAGCCGGCGGGGGCAGGGTATATGGAGGAAGGGAACAAATCAGGGAAAGTTCCTGCTGGGGTCCTTCATAATGTGGCCCTTAGGAATCCTCTGCACAAACCACAAAGGCTTTTAAAGACCTCAGTCCTGATTCCACTGGCGACAATGGGATAACGGTCTTGGCCTTCATTGGGAGCAGGTTGCGTCCTTCAGCATATACTGTTTTCTAGGAAACCCCAGTCAAAACCACCATCCATGGGGATTGGCAGGGATTCCTTCCTGGCCACACAGTATGTCCTGGTGCATGTGTGTGCTCCTGTCTTAGTGGCTAGAGATATCAGAACTGATCATAATGTTATCCAGTCTTTTAAAACAAAAAAATCCAGCCACAACGTTGATCTCACTGGTGGGAAGAACTACCGGTAGGCACTTCAGGATATTGCAATGCAACCAGAAGAGAGCAGGCCAAGTATATAATAGCCAGTGCTCTTGCTACTGCAGCCTTGATAACCTTAACTGGACATCGCTGACTTGTTATCATGGCGTGTTGGTTTGTTTTCACTGGGAGCCCTTATAGGCCCAGCAAAGAAGCAAATCCTGCTCTTATTACTGACAACTGTGTTAATCCTTTGGAAGGGTTCCAGCCTCTGGAGATTCTGCTGGTGAAAACCAGGTCCCCTCCAGCCAGGCCTTTTCACTCTTATCTGCTCTCCACTTTCACGCCTGAGTCATCAGAGACAAGAGCATCATATCAAAAATAAAGTCGTCCACTCACTAAGGAAATGCAGATGACAATCCTCACTATAGTTACTGAGCACAGACTGTTCGCCCCTGGGCATTTCTGGTGGATGCTTTTTTCCTAGCCCTCTGATCAGCTTTACTAAGCTGGGGTTGTCTGTCTTCACCTGGGGCAGAGGATTTGGTCTGTCTCAGGTTATTAGAATGATGTCAAGGAGAAGAATAAACCAGGCTCATCATCCCATCTGTGATGTTTCCATACACATTGGACTGTAGGAATTGCCATACCAGATCAGACCATGGTTTATCTCATCCATACTTCTGTCTCTCACAGTGGCCTATCCCAGCTACTTCAGAAAGGATGCAAGAAACCCTGTCATGGGCAATTATGGAATAACCTGCCCATGGATGACTTGGTTTATAACCTGAAGCAAATTATGCTAGTCTAGAATGGCTTTCATTTTAGATTCAGGACAACACCACCAAGAAAGAATAACAGTAAAGTCCCCTCGAAGAGCAGAGTGTGTGTGTTTCCTCTGTAACAGGCTGCAGTAACTAAGAACAAAATGGCTGCTGATCTCTGCACACAGGGCGTGTCCTTAAATTTAAAGGTGCAGAATAGAGAATTAAATGCTATCACAGTTTCAAGTGACATATACCACACAACCCGTTGAACCAGGTCCAATAATGCGTGGTTCAAGCACAATGTCAAGGGTGGTTAGGAGCCTGCATTCTCCCTTACGATGGTCTTGAAGTCCAGGGAACAAAACATAGGTGTCAGGTTCAGGCCCCTTAGTCCTGATATACCAATCATGCCACCACACATTGCTCTCTTGAAGTCCCTCACTCGTGATGTAGAAACCCCATGGCATTCCACCTCTGCCAGTGCTCCTCAGCACTGACCTGCTGCATGCCCTGCTTTGCCCGTGCTGGAAACCCCACACAGCTTTGCCACTACCACACATTCCTCATCTGCAGTGCCTTGTTATTCCAATGCTGCTCCTCCTCATAACTCAGCCAAGGAACCTGCATCGCGACCTGCTGCCTCCCTGCTATTTTAGTACGTGCCTCCCACGCAGTTCTGCCAGTGCACCTCAGTTCTGGCCCACTATCCCAATCCTGGGCCGCTCAGTCCGCTTTGTGCCAGTCTAGGTGGTGGCGTTTTAGTGTAGACAAACAGGAAATAAATTGAGGCCACCGAGCTCATTCTCACTTACAGCCCTAATAAGATTTCAGACAATGTCTCACCCATGAGCTCTTCACAACAGCTGCTTGTTTCCACTTGGAAAATGCTACCCACTATCTCCTGCTGCCATATCTCCGGCATGCTGCTGCCTGCCTAATTGAAAGGGGCCTTTGTAAGTAGAAATCCTTATGGAAAAACAGAAGCAGCTGGATAAATGCTGAAGTATTTTCTTTTTTCATTTGAATGTGCCACATCCAAAATACTGAGGCCCACGTTCTGCTCTGGGTTCCCCTGGCATGATGACAGCACTAAAGTCGGTTTCGTCTGGATTCACACCTGCACAATGGCAATCTGAATCTGTCCCTGACTGTTCATTCCACCTTCGGTCTTAAGAGAGATAAGTGCCCAGCCTGTGTTGCTCTGCACTTCAATGCTGGGTCAGCTGCAATAAAAGTAGGTGACTTGACTCCAGGTTTGGACTCTTCCTCTCTGCCTGTGCTGTGCTGTTGAGAGAGAGGCATCAATGGACCCAGGACTTACAGCAATTGCACAAGAGCCATCCAGGAGAATTCTGGGATCCAGAGAGGCCGGCCCCACAGCAGAGCAGGTAGTGGGCAGAGGCGAGCAACTCCTTCAGTGGCCGCTGAATGGAAGGCATCCGCCTGGCACAGTGGCTTAGTGGGAGTAGAGTGTCTGAGCAGTGACAGGCTCCCTGTGAGTGTAGCATTCTTTGTGTGGCTGAGCTCCACACTGCCTGCATCACCCAAGAGCTTGCAGGCGTAGTGAGTAGTCAGAGACAGCTCCGCTGCTGACTCCAGCCCTTTTCCATCCACTGGAGTGCACCTGGAGGATGATGGGACACTGACATGCTCTTATTAGACATTACCGGGGAAATGATTTTCCGGGCCCGGCCCAGACAAGATGTGAAATCTTTTCAGGTGCAGTTAGATGGAGCAGCTGGGGAGCCCTGCTGGATGCATTAGCTCTCTCGCTCTTTCCCCCTCAGCTGTTCCTCACAGACAGCGGCACTCTGCAACTGCCAGGAGTCTGTCTCAAGATGAACGGCTCAGACATACCAGTCAGAAGGGCTTTAAAACCTCCACACCCGCTGGGCCCACATTCTAAAGGACTTGCCTACAGGTCCCCCCCGTCTGCACAGGCAAACCTGGGGAGCTGGTCCCTGCAAGCATCTTCACATGCGTCAAGAGGGGATCAGCATGGACCACGGACATGGGCAGTTCTGAAATTGGGCTCTGTGGTTTTGTTTCCAGTTCTGAAGGGCAATGCAAGCTTCAGACAGAAATTTAGTGGCCCTCGACTCATGCACCCCCAATGGGTAGTTAAAAGCAGAAACTTGTTGAGACTAGCTGCACACGCCACCCCCCTTGACGGATGCATTGAGAACTGGTGCAATTTCATTGCAGATAAATCAGTCAGCCAGTTTAGCCCTTTGCAACTTTTGCAAGTTGTTTGTAATCCAGCCCTGATCATTATTCATCACAGGTCATGGGATAACTTGGATAAACAATTGTGAGTCTGTTTGTTGCTCCTGGGCTGTTCCCTTGGATTCTTCATTATTGAAGGGTTGTGACTGGTCAACGAAATCACCTGGTTTGTCCCTGCTCCCTGACTGGATGAGTAAAAGTTCAACAAGGAGGAAGATGCTGAGGAATAAGGAATTCTCTTGTTCCAGTTGACTATGGGAATTTGCACTTCAAGCGACCATTTGCCCCCAAATGTTCACATAAATGTCTGCAAATAGCTAGTAATAAAGGGCACCCATGTGGTGGAAGGGAGGGAACCACTGCTGGAATTTCAGTGAATATTTGTGAATTCTAGTCTACGCTTTGGTGTGTTCTAGCCACATCTGCACTCCACTCTGCTGAAGCAGCGTTCACATGCTGTCTATCGTGGGAATCTCACTTGAAAATAAAGCAAGTCTGAAAAATCGCAAAAGAAATTGTGCTTGGAGGAACTCCCTGAATTTTGTCCCGCCTCCAGCTGACGGTGCCAAATAGGGTGACCAGATGTCCCGCTTTTATAGGGACAGTCCCAATATTTGGGGCTTTTTCTTATATAGGCTCCTATTGCTCCCCATCCGCTGTCCCAATTTTTCACACTTGCTGTCTGGTCACCCTGGTGCCAAATGCGAAGCCTTTATTGGATTTTATTGCATTAGATAGAGGTGATGTCTGAAGGTGGGAAGGCAAAAGTGACCATAAAGGCATGTTTAAGATCAGGCCAGGATATGACAACAGAATGATCTGACTCCAGCGGAATTCCAAACAACAGAAGCCAAGCCTTTGGAATGAGTCCTGACAAACTGAAGGCCTCTCTGATTTGAATGGAAATGGTCCCAGGACACGTTTTCATAATCATAGGAGTTTGCTCTGGGATCCTGGGCCAAAATTTCCCTCCCCCACATGCTAGTGCAGTGTGCTATGCGCCAGCTGGCTGCTGCTCTCCTGCCCAGTGGCAGCTGCATTCAGCAGTGCTTTTGCTCTTAGTTTGTGGCATGCTTTGAGATCCTTCTGGATGAGTGGGGCTATTATTAACTTATTATGATTTGCACTAAGGTACTGCCATGAGGCCGCATCCCGGATTGTGCTAGGCGCGGCTCAGCCTTAGGCAGACACGGTCCATCCCCTTACAATCTATATATATAAAAGTCAAATGGTGTATGTATGTATGTGCATATGTATGCTTACTCCTTCCACACTGTTTGAGCTAGAGACTTGAAATTTGGTACAGTTAGAGGTCTTGGGGTCCTAATGACTGTAAGAGTCGAAAAATTTTCAAATCTCACCTCTGACGCCCCCCAGGGGTGAAATTATTTAAAGGCCAATCACATCAGCTGGGCAGCTGCTGTTCTCTGTGACATAGTTATGATGTCATAATACCCCCTCCAACAGACACCGCACTCACTCAGCTCTCTGCCCCCTCCCCCCTCCAACGGAACCCCAGAATCCCTCAGCTCTGTGCCCCCTCCCCCCTCCAACGGAACCCCGGAATCCCTCAGCTCTCTGCCCCCTCCCCCCTCCGACAGAACCCCAGAATCCCTCAGCTCTGTGCCCCCTCCCCCCTCCGACGGACCCCGGAATCCCTCAGCTCTCTGCCCCCTCCCCCCTCTGACGGAACCCCGGAATCCCTCAGCTCTGTGCCCCCTCCCCCCTCCGACGGAACCCCGGAATCCCTCAGCTCTGTGCCCCCTCCCCCCTCCGACGGAACCCCAGAATCCCTCAGCTCTCTGCCCCCTGCCCACCTCTGACGGACCCCGGAATCCCTCAGCTCTCTGTCCCCTCCCCCCTCCAATGGAACCCCGGAATCCCTTAGCTCTCTGTCCCCTCCCCACCTCCGAAGGACCCCGGAATCCCTCAGCTCTCTGCCCCCTCCCCACCTCTGACGGACCCGAGTTGGGTTTGGTCGGAGGGTAAGTGAGGTAGGGGTGTCGGGTTTGGTTGGGGGGTGAGGTGGGGGTGTCGGGTTTGGTCGGGGGGGTGAGGTGGGGTGTCGGGTTTGGTCGGGGGGGCGAAGTGGGGGTGTCGGGTTTGGTCGGTGGGTAAGTGAGCTGGGGATGTTGGGTTTGGTCTGGGGGTGTGGGAAGGTGTCTGGGTGGGTGAGGGGTGAGGTGTGGGTGTTGGGGTTGGTCAGGGGGTGTTGGGGTTGGTAGGGGGGTGACGTGGGGGTGTTATGTTTGGGTGGGGGTGTGAAAATGTCAGTCGGGGTTGGTCGAGGGGTAAGTGAGGTGGGGGTGTTGGATTTGGTCGGGGGGGTGAGGTGGGAGTGTCAGGTTTGCTCTCTGTCCCCTCCAACGGACCCCGTACTCGCTCAGCTCTCTGCCCCCTCCCCACCTCCGACTGACCCGAGCAACGCCTGGTATTTTCGCTAGTACAATATAAGAAAAAAGATTATTTTCCTCCAGACTCCCCTAGGAGATTCCACTGTTAAAAATTAGTTATTATCCCCACATAGTGGAAAAGCCAGAGAAGAATAAACCTTAGCGCTCCTATGAAAAGTGCTACTATGTGAAAGTCAAAGGCCTGCTATTATCAACTGCAAGGACATTCATTAAATCCTCATCTTCCAGGACCTACCAGCCCTCACACTAACAAAGAAAGAGAGAAGTTCTAGGAAGAATAACTGAGACACTTGGCAAATGGATGAGCTCCATTTCCTAATCCAACTCTCTCTTTCTTCTGCCCACTTTGATATATTCTTGTTTTTGATTCAGGGGATCCAAACGGAAGAAATTTATAACAGGAGCTACCCAGAGAAGAAAGATCAAGAATTTTAAAGGGATAATCTCAAGATGAAGCTCATAGCCGGAATCTTCAGACAATGTAAGTCAGAGAGCCGTAAGAGGAGCACATAGGCACATAAAATAAAAGTTGGTACAATTATCAGGACTGCACAGGCAAATGCAGACACAACCAATTGCCATGATTAGTGCATTCAGTAGCACATAAATGCTGTGCATTCATTTGCATATAATGTCTGGAAACCTAGCCCCATATGGTTCAATAAAATTCCTTATCATTTACTAATGTAAGATTAGACTACGGTATTAAAATCTTAGATTCTTAAAGCAACTATAGATTATAAATAAATCAAAGGATTTTAACAACCTAATTTACTCTCCACCATCTATATATGGCATATGTGTTCATTTACTCACACAATAAATACAATAAACGTCTACTGAACCTTTTTAAAATAACAAGTATACAGAAAACATATGTCTCTTCTTGACAGGAAGAGCGTAATTTTGCTTTGCAGTCAATAATTTTCACAAGAATATACATCCCTAATGGAACGTTCTACCTTTAAAAATAATTGGCCCTTGTTTTCCTCACCCATATTGTAACTCACAAGAGTGAATGACTCCAAAAATGTGAAGCTGTGTCTAGTGTCACTGTCCAGTCTTTCTCATCACTTTTGAGGTCCAGTTCTCAGCCCATAGCTCCATGCTTTTATGGGTGGGTTCCCATTTCTGTGGAATGCTTAGAGTTTTGAAAAGTTTTAGACTCATGTAAATGTGGGTCACATTGGATTTAGTAAAACCCTTTAAAAATGAAAGCAGTGTTTGGAGCATTACTCCTCCTTGGCAATGACCATGGGCGGTGAAGATTCTGGCAAAGGCCACATTCTAAGGCCCAGCCTATACCCGGTGTTTGTGCCAGCATAATGGTGGTTTGGGGTGTCATTGTTTACCAGAATAGTTATACCTGTACATCTCCTAGTGTGGATGCGGTTATACTGCTATAAAGCTGCTTTAAACCAGTATAGCTAATTCAATTTCCGATACAGATACAATTATATTTGTAAAGCTGCAGCCAGGTCTACACTATAAACTTTTGCTGCGTTGACCAAAGGCCTTCGCAGGGGCAGGTCCAGGCACCAGTGCACCAAGCGCGTGCTTGGGATGGCAAGCCGCAGGGAGTGACCAGCCAGTAGCTGTTAGGGTGGCCTTTGGCGGCGTTTTTGTGCGAGGTCCGCCAGTCCCGCGGGTTTGGCAGCACATCGGCAGTGGGAAACCGAAGCCCCGCGACCAACAGACCACCCACAGAATCGTTGCCAAATCCGCGGGATCGGTGGTCTGATGCGCTTGGGGCAGCAAAACACGTAGAGCCGCCCCGGCCCCTCATGTAGATGCCGTTATACAAGCAAAAGTGCAGTTTTGCCAGCAGAGCTCATTTTGCACAATGGGGTCAGGGGGTTGTGCTGCTTGAACTAACTGTGACAAAGAGTCCTGTGGCACCTTAAGGACTAACTCAAGTGGGATACAAGCAGTGGAAGTGGGTGACACTTCCACTGCTTTGCATCCAACAAAGTGGGTATTAGCCCACAAAAGCTTATGCTTCAATACTTTAGTTAGTCTTTAAGGTGCCACAGGACTCTTTGTTACCTCTGCTATTCCAGACTAACACGGCTACCTCTCTGATTCTTGAACTAAACGGACATAGATGACACGGGACAATGTTTGTGTACCCAGAATGTCTAAGAAAGAAAAGTTTAAGAAAACCAGAACCTGGGGCTAAAGAGAAAGTTGAGGGACACATCACAGAAACCTGATTTTACCCAAGAAATATTCTGGCTGCAGTCATTGAGATTGACCCAACTGGGAAGCTAAAGGCAGGCAGCACATGACTTTACATTTTATATAAAAAAGAAGAGGACAATAATACTGACTAACCCAAAGAGAGTCTCCTCCTCCGATGCTGCTTTTCAAGAGTAAAACAAGGGTAACATTAAGCTGGAAAGCTTCTGGACAGTGAGCGGTATTAATTTGCCCAAGGGAAGTGGTAGAAGCCCCATCACTTAGGTTAGCTAAGACTAGACAGGACAAAGTGCTGGAAAATATTGTGTAGTGAACAATTCTCTACCGGCCCCCAGGAGATGGACACCATAGGAGCCTTTTTGAGTTCCAATTTCAGATTCTAAGAATAACAAAGAACTTTATAAACAAGAATTCAACAGTCCATGTTGGGAACTGTGAAGAGTGGGAGGGGAGGGGGTGAAATAATGACAAGGAGAAGTTATGTTATGAGACCAAAAAAATCTGCCCCCAGGATCAGTAATGGATCAGGAGTTTGGACACACTGGTTATTTGAAGTCTAGTATATTGGTTCATTCTTAATCTCAGACCAATGGGAAAAGACAGGGAAGTGAACAGAATATGGGAGACAATTAAGGGGTGGTTCTTGCTCTGTGTCTCATCTGTAAAGGGCAGAGAACCAGCAATTATGATACATTTAAATCCCATACCACATCCAGTCTGCAGACTAGCATAAGCTTTGCTCGCATGCTCTCCCCACTAGAGGGAGTGCTGCTGTGATAGTGTGAACTAAAGATGGTCAGATACTCACTACACTCCCTGGGGGTAAAATATCCAGGATGTGTGAGAATGTGGGGAAAGCCCAGACACCAAGACGAGGTTGAGAGTAAGTGGGACGCTGATCCCGAAAACGTCTATTGTGTTCAGTTTCTTGTCCTGCTGCATCCCATTTTCATTTCATGTCATTACTGTGGTGTCTGAGAGCTCTTCCAAATGACATGAATCCACATCCCACCTCCTCCCAGATTCTTCCTTCTGCTCCCCGTTCCGAGGCTACTAGCTCTTCCCGAGCCGGGGTCGACTCTTGATCACTGACTCACTGCTTCGTTGGGATGTCCAGGTGTGGGTCCCAAGGACCAGACCTGCTTCTGCTAACCTGACACTTTGAATGAAATGACACTGAGATCACTGGACAAAAATGCAACTGGAGATGTAGCAAAGGCAGAGGGTAGAGACACGTTTATGGCCATGAGCCGAGTTCTATAGTCTTTATTGGTCTTTTTCCAGACTGAAGCTCTGTATGCATTCCTCCTTTGACCATTATTCCACGGATCTGCTTTTAATTGGCTCTTCTGTGAGGGCCCAGATGGGTATTAATGGCCGCTTTGCTGGGACACAAGCAGAGTACTAACAGGCAGTATATGTAGTCCCTGGACTTTGATAATAACACACACACTGCCCTATTCAGTGTAGAGGGATACTCCAAGTGTATCACAACTTATTTGTCAGCACTTGGCATTCCAGCCAAAGACCTGCAGGCACAGCTGAGCAAACCCTCCACAGTCCTCTGAAACAAAGAGAGGTCACTTTTAAGCACCCCATGTAAGCATACCAAAAGCGATGGGAGAACCATTACAGTTTCAGAGGTTCCAACACCTCATGATTTGGAATCTTACCTATGGCCTTCTCTACTCTGGGGGTTTGGCCACTGGCATAGTTACACTGCTGTAGCTGTACCAGTGAAAGCCCTCATGTAGATGCACTGCACTGTATAAACCCTGACTTGAACTGGATCAATTGACCCCAGTTAATGGTTTAATCCAGTGCTCTGTCCTAAAGGTTTTCATTGCTGCAGCTACATGGGGGGCGGAGGGGGGCAGGGAGGGACTGCACAGGTAGCTAAGACCAGAATGCAGACAAGACCTGCTGTCACGGAGTGCCCGGGCGATGGTCAGGAACCACTCCCTAGGAAGCTAGACAGGACTTCGGGTGAAGTGTCCCCTCTCCATACACAGCCTGTTTCCAAGGCTAGGAGCTTCACGGGTACCCACTTCAACCTTCCTGGGTCTGACCTCGGAGCATTCAGCACCTTCTGCCCCTCCGTGTGCTTCCCCCAGCGAGCCCGCCTGGGTGGGGTCTTGAGGGAGCCCATGGATTCTGCACCCCAAATCCACAGTCAAACGTGACTCTCAGCCAGCCAGTAAAACAGAGGTTTATTCATCGACAGGTACATGGTCTAACACCGAGCTTGTAGACACCCGAACCCCGCAACTGGATCCATTTTGGAGGCCCAAGGGAGGCCAGACCCTGCCTGGGCCTGCCTCCCTTCTGCCCACCCAGTTTCAGACTCCAAAAACCTCTCTCTAGCCAGCTGCAGACTTCAAAATGAAACTCACTCTCCAGCCCCTCCTCCCCCCTGGCTCAGCCAGGTCAGGTGACCTCCCTCCACCACTTGGGGTCAGATTACAGCTTCAGATATGGACACTTGCAGAGAAGCTCTGCTTTGCATCAGCTACACATCCTTATCCCTTCACATAGACGCTCAAGAAATGTATAGGGGAAACTGAGGCACCCACCCAGTATTCCTACTCCGTCACACCTGCATCTTTAAATCTGAACCTCTGGGTTGTAAATCACATAAGAAAATCTGCTCTTCTAAGATTTCCAGTGCTTTCTGTGTCTGGAGGGGTGAACAGTACAAGAAGAGCTGTCTTTCTTGGGGAGTTCTACATGTCTGTGCCTGAAAGAACCAAAAAGAAAAATAAATTTAAAAGGCTAACCAAACATTTTGGAAATTAGAAAAAAAAATTCTTGTTTGTTTTAAGAACTGTATGGATGATGGATGTTCCTTGTTTTGTTATTAATATGTATTCTTTGTCAAGCATTAACAACGTAAAATCTACTGAGGAAGAGTTGTTCTCTGGTCCAAAGAGTTTACAATCTGTTTGCTCCAGCAGAGCAGAAATGGCCATTTCTCCAGCAGTGCCTTTCACCCTCTTATTCTGGGGTCTACAATGCTCCTCTTTAGTGGGAAACTATTTTGAGCAAGCCCAGTTTATCACATTCTTAAGTTTTCTTTGTATCACCATCCATGGGTTGTTAATAGTAAAATTTCTATACTGTACACTTTATATTCCTATACCATAACTTGTAAGAATAGGTCTCAGACAGTGGTGCGGCTTCTCTAGATCCTGGTTTTGCCTTTGGGGATCGGGGAGGGGTATGTATGCAAAGAGAGAGAGAGAGAGAACAAGAGAGAGAGAGAGAGAGAGAGAGAGAGAGAGAGAGAGAGAGAGAGAGCGAGAGAGAGAGAGAGATTTGATTTGAAAAAATTAGGTGCACAGATGTGCATGCAATTCCATGTCTAATTTATTCACACAATTGCCCCCATCTAAATGTGAAAACTGGATATTTGTTTTTATGCAAAACACTATTGGCTTTGTTCATGGAAACACTTGATCTGTGCACACAGTTGTGGTAAGTGTGCATGCAAATAGAGATGCAATTGCCTATCATTTAGAGTTAGACAATCAGATCTACAGTGTCCAGAGGAGAGAAGCCGTGCACAATGTCATATTGATGTCAGTTTGGCTCCTGTAATAACATACTGTATGCAGAGGAGTCACCCACCGCAATGCTACTAGCTCCAAAAGGTGCAAGCTGGAGTCGACGGGAGAACCCGCTGCCACTGTGAGGACGGCAGGTAATTCAGTCTAAGATGCGCCGAGTTTAGCTACGTTATTCATGTAGCTGAAGTTGCGTATCTTAGGTCGACTCCTCCCCCTAGTGTAGATCAAGCCTAAGGTTCTTTGTTATTCTAAAATGGGATATGGGCTAGCTACTGAGCCATAAGGAAATGGGATGGTGCCTAGGGATGGCATTGCCTACAACTGCAGTTTAGAGAACAAGAAGTCCTAGTTCCACAGAGGGCTGGATCCTACCACTGCTTCCTTCATTTGTCTTATGCCCATTCAGCACTTGCTGACGCTGAGGAGGGAGCAGGGGTCTGTTCCATGAGATAATAATGCTCCTTCAGAGGGGGACAGATAAACAGAGGGAGGAGGTGAAGGAAAACAGTGATCTCAGCACTCAGATAAAAACCAGCCCAGCACCCCCAGGGAGAGGCGCACGGAGTTTCTTTGCTCTGGGGCCGCGCGGTGATCAGAGGAGAGTGGGGACTGGGAGACAGTTCCTTGGGGACAAATTTGGGGCACAAAAAAAGCATCCCAGGCCCTAGAGAACACAATTAAAACCTGAAAGGAGATACACAGCAGCTATCTCTATTGCTAAGGACTGAGTTAAGTTTAGGCATGGAGAACTGGTGCACACTGGTGTGGAGATAGCACCATGCACACTCAGCTATCGACATGCACAAAGACATCTGCATGCAGGAGAAGACACCTGAGCTCACGCCAGGCCGTCAGTGCACCCAAGGGCACTGGTGCAGAGAGAAACATTGGCATACATGGAAAAATGGGAGCATGCACAGAGATCTCTATATGCACATGCCTCATTTATACATTAACGTATACATGGGGAAAACTTCTCCCTCCCCGCCCGCCCACCCTCGGTGACTTCATCCAATTTGGCTGAGCGCCAGTCTACACCCAGGGCAGGTCCCACCCTAGCCACCCAGAGACAAACCTCAGCATTTCGTAGCCTCTCACCCCACCAGGACATTTTGCCTGGGGTTCGAATTGGCTGTGAAATGCTTAGGTCATTCTCCAAATAGCTGGGTGTGCCCTGCCCCTGCCGTGTGGACACCTGCACTAGAAATGCTGAACCAGACATGCGAGCTGCTTGTGCCTCCTGCGACTGATTATGAACTGGATTATTATTATTCGCTATTATTTGTTGAACACTCAGTGGGGAGCTTGGCGCGCAACATGACTCAAAGGAGGACAAGGGCCCTGACCTGAGTGATTAGTTTTGGAGCCTGATCTGAGAAGGTCCTCAGGGCCTCTTGAAAGCTCTCAACTCCCACTGAGACCAGTGGGATCTGAGGGGACTCAGTGCCTTGCTGTATCAGGCCCAAAGGACAAGGTACCGCTCCTGTTGAAATCAATGGTAAAACTCCCCCTGGCTTCAACGGAGCAGGATATATCCAGATAAAGGACAGGAGGCAACTGTTTTACTGAGCTGCTCTAGTACCTGTGGGATTTGACTTTTATTCCTCCCTGGCGCTGAGATAGCCTGTTTATTTGCCTTCCAAACTGTCTGGCTCTCTGATGGCACCAGCGGGCCCATGTAGTGAGCAGGAATGCGGAGACAAGATCTATATGGGTTATTAAAGGGAAGGAGATTCCTGCTCAGATGGGCGGGGCTCAGACTTTGCTGCATTGCCTGCCACTCAACATGGTTATCCGTAAGACCAAGGCTTCCCCAGGACAAGCAGGTCAGCCCCGGGGGTTCCCAGGCGCCAGTATTGCCTGAATGAGTTGGCCTCATGCATTTAGGGATGGCTGAGTTGAAGCTGCTGATCCTCTGCTGGAGACAAATACAAAATACACGAGAGTGACAAATGGAAAGATGATGTGGCCGCTGTTGCATGACATGACATTATTAGCCCCTGAGACCGGCCAGGTAAGCAATCTGATTGTAGGAGAAGCTAAGGGACGCTGCTAGGAAGGGACCAAAATGAGCAAGGCACTATTACTAAGTTACAGCAAGATGACACGAATACAATATGACAGGCACCGTAAGTCAAGTGTAACAGCCTGCAGTGGTACAGTAAAAAGCAGGGTAAGCAGAGTCCGTCCAGAGCGAGAGAGTGAGTGAAAGAGAGAGCTAGTGTAATGTACGCTGGGAGATTGCTGTGTTTGGTCACTAAAAGTAAATAGCTTTCTAGTTTTATCTACCTAGATCTCCTTCAAAGGACAAATTGCTTTAGAGGGGTATGAGGTCAGTGATCTAAAGTAGAAATGAAAGGAAAAGGTCGGTGCCTTGGAGTCAGGCAAGGACACAGAAAACTACACAGATAAAGATGTGGCTGTTCATTACCATTACTGCCCTGTAGTTAGGATAACAGAAACCTCCTGATTTCTTCTCTGTTTTAAAGAACCAGGCTGGAGTGAGCTGAATGCTTTGATGGCCTGCGTCCCTTAGAAAGAAGAGGAGCTTGTCTACACGTGCAAATCATGGAGAAGAACCAGCTGATGTCTGACTGCTCTGATAGGGTAAATGAGGTTGGAGGTATTGGTGCTTGGAAAACTACAAGGGGATAGGGCAGGTATCTTGCTTTCAGGTAAAGGGCAATTGGAGTATCCCTTCTCCAGAAATGGCTTGCACCAAGAGAAAGATGTGGTCTAGGGTCCAGCATTATGGCTATCCATTTATGCTGTCATATGAAATAAGCTTTGATTTCTACTGGCCGCCCCAGCATAACTAGCTTTCTAACTTGGCCTTTACCCTATGAGAAACTAGGGCTTCTTACCAACTGGGAGTTAGAATCATAGAATCATGGAATATCAGGGTTGGAAGGGACCCTTAAAGCAGGACTAAGTCATCCCAGCCAGGACTTTGTCAAGCCTGACCTTAAAGACCTCTAAGGAAGGAGATTCTACCACCTCGCTAGGTAACCCATTCCAGTGCTTCACCCTCCTAGTGAAATTTTTTTTCCTAATATCCAACCTAAACTTTCCCCACTGCAATTTGAGACCATTACTCCTTGTTGTGTCATCTGGTACCACTGAGAACAGTCTAGATCCATCCTCTTTGGAGCCCCCTTTCAGGTAGTTGAAAGCAGCTATTAAATCTCCCGTCAGGCTTCTCTTCTGTAGACTAAACAATCCCAGTTATCTCAGCCTCTCCTCATAATTCATGTGGTCCAGGCCCCTAATCATTTTTGTTGCCCTCCTCTGGACTCTTTCCAATTTTTCCACATCCTTCTTGTAGTGTGGGCCCCAAAACTGGACACAGTACTCCAGATGAGGCCTCACCAATGTTGAATAGAGAGGAACAATCACGTCCCTTGATCTGCTGGCAATGCCCCTACTTATACAGCCCAAAATGCCATTAGCCTTCTTGGCAACAAGGGCACACTGATGACTCATGTCCAGCTTCTTGTCCACTGTAACCCCTACATCCTTTTCTGCAGAACTGCTGCCTAGCCATTCAGTCCCTAGTCTGTAGTAGTGCATGGGATTCTTCCATGCTAAGTGCAGGACTCTGCACTTGTCCTTGTTGAACCGCATCAAATTCCTTTTGGCCCAATCCTCTAATTTGTCTATTTCCCTCTGTATCCTATCCCTACCCTCCAGCGTATCTACCACTCCTCCCAGTTTAGTGTCATCCGCAAACTTGCTGAGGGTGCAGTCCACACCATCCTCCAGATCACTGATAAGAGCAAACTTTACTAGGCTTCTCCTCTGAAAACTCCATCGTCCTGTGAACTTCTGCCTCAGGAACTCCCCATCTATTTTAATAACTCATTAAAACCCTCCCTTAACTCTACTGCCTCTGCATTTCTCCATTTTTCTCTGTACAAATATTATTTTAATGCTATAAACAGTGTGTTGAGATACATTGGTGAGGTAGTCACTATGACAAATTAGGTGAACTGTAGTGTATGGCAGTACTGTGGCATGTTGTATTCTTTGCTGCAGGCTCTTCTGCCTTCATTTTGGCCTTTCGAATTGATGGGTTTTGCCTCAAACCACAACCTCCAGGAGCTAAATTTCAAACATCCCACTAGATCATCCAGACAGAGTTCGAATACTAAGCCAGATCTACAGATAGTGCTGTGCTGGTGTACTCTACTGGCAAAGTGCTTCTAGGGTGGACATGGTTTACTCTGGCAAAACTGTGCTTTTGCCAATATATTTCAGCTATACTGAAAACAGAGCAGCTTTGCCGGTCTAACTGCATCTATACCGGGGCTTTTTCTGGCTATGTTGGTCACAGGTCATGCTTCTTCAGGCCCTGGATGGACGTAGGTTTGCCAGCAGAAGTTTAGCCTAACTATTAAAGATAAAATGATGGTTTCAAACAATTCAGCCACTCAAGAATCCCCAATGCAAACAAGTGCTTCGATTCAGGGCCTGGAAACAGCTGGCACGCACCTATACACCGGACTGGCACCTCTCTGAGGGTACTAGCTTGTTCTCCAGATTTAGCTAATATTCAGAAAGGGAATCTAGCACCTGCCTTCCAGATCTGAACACCCTCAAAATTCAGCTGTTACTTCATTGCTCCCAAATCAAATATACGGATCCACTGTAACCTGCTGTAGAAAAAGTAGGATAAAAGTGAGCAAGAAATGCTTCCCAGTGGTTATTAGGACTGGAATAGCTATTTTCAACAGCCATTGCCATTAAAAAAAATTTTTTTTTAGATTTATTTGTTTAAAAGGAAGACAGTGATATTGCATTGGCAAATTCCCCATAGAAACAAAGAGTGGAACAAAAGAATTATAAAGGCACCTTAACTTTTCCTCCTTTATGTAGAACAATCTTATAATATGCATCCAGATATCCGCCAATCACACAAGCTGAAAATTGTTCCACTTGACTGCAGTTCTGTAACCATATGGGACCCAATCCTGTCTGTGTTCTGTACACATCCAAAATTCCTGCTGAATGACCCACCTTGGGAGCGAGTTACCAGTGACCCAGGGCTGGGAAGGCAGGAGGGTGCAGGTGGAGGGGAGGAGAGCCCAGGGCTGGGGCGGCAAGGGGTGCAGATGGGGGGGAGGACACTGATGGGGGGAAGGAGGGGGAACCAGAGCTGGGGTGGCAGGGTGTGGGGGGGGGAGAGCCCAGGGCAGGGGCAACAGGGGGGTGGGGTGCAGCTCAGCACTGGGGTGACAGAGGGGTGTGGGTGGGGGGGCACTGGTGGGGGGAAAGGGGGAGAGCCCGGAGGGAGGGGGAAGCTCGGGGCTGGGGTGGGGGGCAGCCAAATTTTTTTTGCTGGGGGCGGTAAAAAACCTAGAGCCGGCCCTGAGCGCTTTTATCCAAAGCACTTTACAATAGTGAGCTAACGGTACAAACATCATTTGGAAAGATCATTTAGTGGTCCACTGAGACCAGCAGTAATTTTCAAGTGGTATGTGGGGAAAAAAAAGTTTGAGAACCCACTGATGGAACTCACCACACAGGAAAAGAAGGGTTAATTAAGGTAAAGTGCTCGCCCTGCCCACAAGATGGCCTATTGAAGGCAAATGAGGCAGTGTGTAGCATCAAAGGACAGAGACCTTATTGACTGCATTCTTAACTCTCTCCAGGAAGAGGAGGCCGGCGCATGAATTCATATCATCAGCTTGCATTCTGGGGTTGAGGGGATAAAAATCCCTGACAAGGAGAAATTGGAATCTTTATGCTGTCTGGACTCTGAAGGGCAAAGTTTCCCAAACGTTGCATGCTACTTGGCATGGAATAGCCATAAAGGACAATAAGAGCTGCTTATTAGAAAAGCTTATGTTATCTTTTTAAATCTAAGAGTGTAACTCATTTGTGTGTGTGTTTCCTGTTTTAACCTTCCAGCTAACTCTCTTATCTCTTTTCCTAGTTAATAAATCTTTAGTTAGTTTATTACAGGAGTTGCTATAGGTCTTGTCTTTGGTTTGAGATCTGAGTACAAATGAGCTGGGCTATGCAACTGGTCCTTTGGGACTGGGAGTAACCTGAATATTGCTGTGATTTTTGGTGTAAGGTGATCACCTATCACATAGTCCAGCTTGTCTGGGTGGCAAGGTAGTCCGGGGTGCCCAAGAGAACTGTCTGTGACTCCATGGTAAAGACTGTTCTAGTGCTTTAGGAGTTCACACTTGTTTCTGGGCTGGTCAAATCTAATTAAAGAACATACCACCAGCTTGGGGTGTCTGCCCTGCTTTTTGATAGTCTGTCCTGAGGTTGGCACTCTTGGTTGTGAGTCACTCCAGACAGTGTGGCAGGTGGGTCCCGGTCTGTGTGGAGCTTGCTTCTGATGATGAGCTTGGAAAGGCTGGTGGTGGGGGAGAAGGGTTTGTTTAAACTTTAAAGACCAGAAGAGGATGCTTGGCAAAGATTTTGTTCAGGATGTGTTTCCCCCATCGTGTATGGATAATAATTGTTTAATGCTAACCTGTAAGGGTTCCAATGTGGGGTGGTAGGTGACAACTACGGGTGTTCAGTGGGAGATTTTTTTCCTTTATAGAAGCTGGTCATCTCACATGTTTGGGTGACCTGTTCTATGATGAGATCTGCGTCTCTGGTGGAATGTCTTAGGTGAAAGCAGTTTCAAGTGTGTTAAAATTTGTATCCCAGACTTTCTCCTCAAAGCATAATCTGTGGTATCTGAATGTCTGGCTGTAGATAACAGATTTCTTGGTGTGTTTGGAATGGTTACTGGATATGTAATGTGATGATCTGTGAATTTCTTGTAAATTATTATCTCTAGGGTTCCATTGTTGAAGCTGATTGTGGTGCCCAGGAGGTTGATGCTGGTGTGGGAGAGAGTTTTATGAATGCGTGGTGGTTGTTGAAGTTGTGGTAAAAATCTATGAGGGAATATAAATCATCTGTCCACATGATGAAAGTGTTATCGATATATCTCAGGCATATCACATGGTATATTTGTCCAGAAATTCTTTCTCTGGGTGACTCATGAAGAGGTTGACATACTGTGGAGACATCCTAGTATCCATGGTTGTGTCCATGGTTTGGGCAAAGTATTTGTTGTTGAATGTTAAATTGTTATGGGTGAGGATGAAATGGATGAGTTTGGCAATGTGTTTGGGTTGGATATCTGTGTGTTGTCCATTGTTTTCTAGATATTTGAGGCAGGCAGGTAGACTATCATTGTGAAGGATGTTGGTGTATACGGAGGTGCTATGGTGCCAAGGATGGTTTTCTGAGGGAGATTGTTAATATTGCAGATTTTCTGGAGGAAGTTGATTGTATCCTGCAGGAAATTGGCCTTTTGTGTGGTAAGTGATTTGAGGATGGCTTCTATGAGTCCCAGTATTCTTCAGTAAGAGTTCCATGGCCAGATATGATGGTTCTGCGTGGGTTCCATTTTTTAATAATTTAGGAAAGTGGGGTGCCTGGGGTGAGTTTATGGGAGATGAGGTTGTAGAGTTTCACTTGGAGTTGTGTGAGGAAGGATTTGATGATATCTTTAAATTCCTGAGTGAATTGTGATGCGTCGTCTTTGAGTTCTTTATGGTAGGTGGTGTCAGAGAATTGTCAGTTGGCCTCCTCCACCTAGTCATCAAGGTTGAAGACCACAATGGTGTCCCCTTTATCAAAATCCGGTGCTTGGATTGTACAGCAGTCTTAATCTAAGTAGTGGTGAGATTGTGGTGGATGTGATGTTTGTTAAGGATTTCACGCTCCATTTTCCCCCTGAAGCAATCAATATAATGAGGAAGTGTGTGGTTTTGTCCATTGTGGTGTGTCCAGTCAGATGATTGTTTTTTTCTTATGACTATCAGTAAGGCCATGGTGGTAGTTGTGGGTGGTTCGTCTCTGTTGTGAAAGAATTCTTTGCAATAGATTAGCAAGATAAGTCTTCTAGTTCTCCCCATTAGTATGGTATCAGATACTGTGGTTGGGCAGAAGTTCAGTCCTTGGGAGAGTACAGATAATTCACTTCTAGTCAGTGGTGGTCTTGATAAGTTGATGGTGTTGGAGTGCCATTTAGTGTTCATATGATAGGTCCAGGTGTCATGGTTTCTCCCGGAGGTGGTGTTCTGTGGGTTGCAGAGTTGTTGTAGTTGGTTCCACGCTATATTTTTGTGTTGGAAGGCTTTCATCGGGTTTTTTTGTTAGTTGTTTTGGGGTTCTTGCATGATCTGCGAGTAGGTTTCCTGATGTTTTCCTTCCAGTGTGTGGGAGTACGTAAGGATTTCTCATTTACAGTGGTTCCTTCTGGAGTATGTGAGGTTCCTCAGTTTTTCTGAAATCCCCACAACACACCTTTCAAGATGTATGGGTCCTACTCTGCCTGTCACAACATGTGGTGTTCCTCATCCAGATCACTAAATGACCCAATAACAGCTATATGGGTGAAACCTGACAGTCACTATGTTCTCAAATGAACTCTCACAGAAAAATTATAAAAGATAAAACCACCATTTCACCCACTGGTGAACAATTTTCACAAGACAAACACTCCATATGCGACCTCTCAGTCCTCGTTCTCAACTGAATCCTGAACAACACTTCAAAAGATGAGACTGGGAACTTAAATTCATAACTTGTTAGACACTAAAAATCATGAGCTTAATAAAGACACCAGTTTTATGGCTCATTAACAATGATCTATAACCCACTAACCCTCTTTTTACTATGACCGCAGAGGTGTTAACTGCCCACGTCAGCTTGAATGGTCTCTTACATGTTAAACCCTTATGTTACATAATTTGTTACAACTTGTATTTAGGTGTGACACTCTGAGGGCCATTTCCAGACCTGAAGAGCTCTGCGCAGCTTGAAAGTGTGTCTCTTCCACCACCAGAAGTTGGCCCAATAAAAGATATTATCTTATCCATCTTGTCTCTATAACTTTGTTGACTGTTTCATTCTTCTTCTAGAGAGGAGATCGAGGATCAAAGACTTGGACAATGTATTGGATCACGTGTGGGTCGGGGTGGTGGTGGCAGGAAGGTGGTAGAATTCTTATTCACCAGTAGGTGGCATTTGAACTAGCTCCATCCCTTTGTTTTTCCCAAGCAGGAAGGAAAGCTGGAGCCGAGCCCACGTTGTCTCCCAGAGCCTATGGGCATGTTGAAACCCACCAAGGGGTGCCAAGAGAGGATATAGTATTAGAATATGGACATCTGCATTTGAATGACCCTGCATTTTATTGCATGACCACTCAATGATTACAACATTTTCTATTTTACAATCATCAGAAGCATCCAAGATATGAAACCAAAGCCAGAGAGTTCACACAGCATTTTGGGTGTTTCCCACTCAACTGATTTCCATTGGCTCTCTTCTTTAAGTCCCACATTTGGCCTTTGATAGGGCAGCGGTATATATAAACTCTGTGTCCTCTCCTGACCAGCGGCCTAATGACATTAGTTGCTCTCTGTGTCCTGCTGTTTTGAAAGGGCATTTGCAGACTTTTCCTGTCACACTTTAAATTGGTAATTTTATACCCAGCCTCTCTGGGCCAAGCATCACATTGCAGCAGCTGGCTATAAAGCTGGTTAAACTCTTGGAGATCACACCGGTTATAATCCATGACTCACACAAACACATACAATTAGCAAGAAGGAAGATGCCCTGAACATTTTTTATAGCTTAAAATTCAGTGGGCTGCAGGACCTGGGTCAGTATGGGCTGCAGGACCATTCGGCATGTTCCAAACAGAACAAAGAATATATATATATATCACTGGATCTTGAGGCATCAGAAATTCACATGAGTGGACCCAGAAACATAACAGCTTCTTGCCCCTTTGTTTTGAATAAACCAGGAAATTTCACTGCCTTTCACTAGCACAGGAGAAAAAATCTCTTGACAATACCCTACTTATCCTATTGCCTCTAGTACTTTTTCTATGTCTGCCAGGCATTCCATTATAACACTTCATCTCTCTGGCATTTACAACTCATTCATAACAAACTGGTTTTGCTTGAAGCATGGAATAAAGGGGAAAAGTTTGCTTTTTAATTAACAAAACATTTTGTTTTATAAATGAGTTTGGCTGTGTGACGGTGCTGTTCTTGGTGGGATCCAACTGTGAGTGTTAGATCAGGACAGATTGCTTCCAAAGGGGCACTACAGCCCAAAGCTGGCGTTTTTCCACACTAAGGCAAACCAAACCAGCCAAACAGAAAAGACTTTAGTTTCACCCCACTGGCTAACCACAAGTCACACAAGCAATTCCCTTAGAAACTCCAGGTTCCCAGTATCACCACGAGCAGCGACCTGTCCTGGGGACCAATGGTTATGAAAACCAATGCCCCAAATAAAGGAAACGGTTCTCCCCAATTCCAAAGAATCAGGCTCCAGACCCAGGTCAATATACCAATCAGATCTTCCCACAAATTACGCTGTTGCCAATCCTTTAGAATCTAAAAATCTAAAGGTTTATTGTACAAGGAAAAAGGTATAGGTGAGGGTTAGGAAAGGGTAAAAGAAATCAATTACATGCAGTAATGGCACATCTCTTGGTTCAGGCTTGCAGCAAAGGTAGAATAACTGCAGGTTTAAATTAAAGTCTTTAGAAAGCATCCCCTTTAGGGATGGGTCAGCACCTTTGGCCAGAGTTCACCTGTGTAGCAAAGTCCATTCAGAGCTGGAAGCAAGGCAGGCTGCAGGCTGAAGGTAGAAGACCAAATGGAGGACGTTCTTCCAGGCTTTATAGACTTCCTCCTGTGGGCGAAGACCCTCCTCCTCCTTATGCAGAGTCCGGTTGCAAACTGGAGGTTCATAGCCACCTGGTCCAATCACCAGACTCTCAACGATTCAGTTTTTGCCCAGCTCCTCGGGTGTGGACAGAGTTCATTGTGCAGTTGATGGCCCTTTAATGGGCCATCAGGCAGGACATTTAAGTTAACACTAGCTTGTCTGAGATTTCACCCAGAAGCCAAGCATAAGTTTGAAGTACAGGCACCCTATATTCAATATTCATAACTTCAGTTCCAAAAAGATACACACATATCAATGGCACATTCATAATCCGCCCTCCATAACCTGGTCATAGACACCTGCTATGACCCCTTTACATAATATTTGGTACCCCAATGATCTATATGGTACCAAATTATTTCGGTACCGTGACAGGCTGTGCTTCCTTAAGTTGCATAAATGCACAAACAAGAGGTCTGACCACTGTCAACTACTTTTCTTTCCTTGCATAACTCAAATGTTTTTATTTAAAAAAGAGATGTGGCACCAATTAACTGATAATCTTGTTGTGTAACCACTCAACATGCATAAGAAGTATATATAATACCATATTTTATATGATTAACTTTTTTGCATCAACATAACATGCAAATGGAATGGCACATCCTAAACCCCATGAGTTGGGTATTTTTAATGCAGCCATGTGGTTTATTTCTAAGGGGAGGAAAATAACAATCATAACTATAATAACTGGCTCTTCTCTACTGCTCTCCATCTGAAGATCTCAAAGCACTTTGCAAATTTTAGTTAATTAATTCTCATTATGGTCCTGTGAGGTAGGGAAGTATCATTATTCCCATGTTACAGGTGGAAAAAATGAGGCACAGAACAGTAAATGACTTGTCCAAAATCACAACTTTAGTCACTGGCAGAGCTGGGAATGCAGAAGCTCTGACTCCCAGTCATATAATCTAATGCATACTTCCTCATTCAGGAATCAATCCAGCTCTCATTCAAATCAATGGAAAGACTTCACGTGGAGAGATTTAACTTAAAAAGAAATCCACTCAGCATATGCTTTATCTAGCTTTCCTTCTATGGATTTTTCTATGGATTTACACCAGAACACTAGTTATGTATCAGATGTCCTTATGGGCTAGAATTTCAAAAAATGTAGATATCTATGTTATAGCCCATGTCTGATCAATCATGCTAACTGTACAATTTCATGTTCTTTTAAAAAATTCTTACACTGTTAAATATAAAACTATGGTTTGGCTTTAAATCAACAATTTGAGGGCAACTCAGACACAAGGTTGAAACTTTATAATTAGCTTATTCTTTGTGTCTTGATATTGGAGCATATATAGAATAGAAAAATCATACTTGGACTTGGTTCCCACTTTTGTGCATCAAATTCCTCTGTAAATCACACATAATTTGTGAAGCCTTCCAGCACTGCTCTCCTCACTGATCACTCTTGCCCTGTGGTGTCATTCTGTATATATAGGATTTAAGGGTGGTAGTGGTAGCACAGTCCAGTTCATAAAGCACAGGACCAGGAGCCGAAAGACCTGAGTCTGTCAGCAATTCTCCGTGTGACCTTGAATTTCAATTCCCCTCTCTGTGTCTCTTCCCATCTTTAAAATGAGAACATCCCTTCCTTTGTGAAACCCTTTGAGATCTATGCATGAAAAGTGCTATAGAAGTGCCAACCATTATTATGCTCTCTCAGACAGAAGTGGCTCCATCCTGCTCCCTGACCAGCTGCCAGGGAGAGGGGCTGAAGGTGTGAGTGTGACGAGGTGCGGGGAGAGAAGGACAGAGAGCCCCTTTACCCCTGCAGGTAACATGGGGCAGGGAGTGTGCTGCCACCCCAGCTGGGCACAGGGCAAGAGAGGTCACTAGGCAGGGAAGGCACATGGGGTAATCATGTGTCCTCTCCTTTAGCTTGCTTGTGCCCCCTCCCAGTGTGGGGAGTCACCAGTCATATATGCTACCCACCAGCTCTTTATGGTGTGTTGACAGAGTTTTTTGTTTGTAGACCACGCAGACTAACTTGTATTATTTTGTAAAATGACCATTGCCAAATCCTTCTTTTTCTTGATTTTAGTACAGTGAAACCTCGATATAACGGACTAATTCGGGCGGGGGGGTGTCCGTTAAAACCGAAAGTCCGTTATTTAATAATTTTTAAAAATCATTAAATAACGGACTTTCGGGTGACAACGGACACCCCCCGCCCGAATTAGTCCGTTATATGGAGCCAGCCGTGAGTCAGCCCACCCCACCCCCTCCCCCCGCCGGCTCCCCGCTGCGGGGAGCCGAGCGGGGGGGTTGACAGCTCCCGCCTGGCTTCCCGCTGCGGGGAGCCGGGCGGGAGCTCTCAAAACCCCCCCGTCCGTCTCCCCGCTGCGAGGAGCCGGTCGGGGGGGTTGACAGCTCCCGCTCGGCTCCCCCCCGCGGGAAGCCCGGCGGGAGCTCTCAAACCCCCTGCCCGGCTTCCCGCTGCGGGGAGCCGGGCGGGAGCTCTCAAACGCCCCCCCCCCCCCCGCCCGGCTCCCCGTTGCGGGGAGCCGGGCGGGGGGGTTGACAGCTCCCGCCCGGCTCCCCAGTGCGGGGAGCCGGGCGGGAGCTGTCAACCCAGCCGGCTCCCTGGGGCGGGAGCCGGCAGCCCCCAAAACGGATTTCGGATGCATCGGAAATTTTGTCCGTTGCATCCGAAGTCCGTTAAATCGGGGTCCGTTAAATCGAGGGTTTACTGTACATGGAATAGTGCCTAAAGCATGTGTTCTACAGAGAGCTACACAGTGGCTGGAAACAGTCCTTCCTTTGAAACAGCAGTGTAAAGACAAAGTTCAACAGCTACAATTTTTTATTGCTGATGGCCTCAAACAACAATAAATGTATATTAATCCATTTAGAGAAATACAACCATGATGCACTCCACCTAAATCAGCACATATCCCTTACTTGCATAATCAGCTTATGCACAGAAGGATCATATGGTTTCACCTGAGCACTTTGATAGGATTTGGGGATCTGGGCCCAATAGTTTGAATGTGTTGCTACTCTGATCTATTTCACATCTGCTAATATAGCTGCCTGCACTGCCAAGCAGAGCTTTCACCCCTTGTAATCCTTGTGGATATGTGAAGTTAGAATGTTCGTGAGATTTTGGTCCAGTGATGAATTATTTCGGAAAGAGCTTTCAGTACGGGCAGCAAAATGTAAGCCAGAAAATTGTGCCTGCAACATGAAACCATTCACAGAGAGGGAAAACACCACACATGCAATGCAGCACTGAGTTAGTGGCGACCTTTCAGTCCTCTTCATTCTTCCCTTTGGGTCACTATGTACTCTGTTTATTGTGTATGTTCAGGGGCTAGTCACGTGGCTATGAACATTGCTGAGGGCGCCGTGCGAGCAATTCTAATGACTATGTGCATTTATATGCCCACAAGGTGCAACCCTCAGGCTCCTGGCACGCTGCCAGTGTAGTCTGAGGCGTTGTAAAGTTTGGTCTCTCCAGTTTAAAGGACCAATCCTGCCAACGTTTTTACTGTTGGGCATAATGTTTATTACCATGAATAAATAGGCCGACTGAAGTCAGAAGGAAGGACTTCTCACAGCAGTCAGTGCTACAGCTAGTAATAAAGGATTCCAAAAGTTAGAGTATGTCATTAAAGCAGCATAATATGCAGTATAGCTAAGCAGCATAACCTACCAAGTGCAGATGCAATAAAATCAGTATGAATGCGGCTTATACCAGTAGAGTTTAGTCCTGTACAAGAGGAAAATAGCTTCTACTGCTATAAGGCACCTTTATACATATAACTTTATCCACACTAGGGTTGTACCAGTATAACTTTTTTGGTAAAAAAAATAAATCACACCACAAGCAACACAATTATATCAGTACAAACACTGTGCATAGAGCAAGCCTTAGTAAATAGCTGTCTTATCTCTTTGAATTGATTGTATTCTGTTTTCTGACCTGAAGCGGCATGTAACTAATGGACATTTTTATTCTTTTTTCTGCTTTTGTCCTGTTTCTGTCTAACATATCGATTGAGAGAAGGTGAGGGGAGCTGCTTCTCTATCTGCCTGAGACCCTCAGGGCTTGGCTCAGCCAGCTTTTGCAATGAACTTTATGGAATAAAATAAACGTAGAAAAACATGATTGGAGAGTCATCCATTTGCTGTTGCACCAACATGCAGCGGTGTGGGGACAGCATTGTCTTATGTCATTAATGGGGCTTGACCGGCTCTGGTGGAATGCAGGGGTGTCACGGCAGGGGAATGGGGAGTCAGATGAGGCAGGGCCCCTCCTAAGGAAGGGGCCAATAGGAGGCGCTGTGGGGCTAAGTACCTGAATGGGGAATGCTCTGTGGAGTGGCAGGACTGATCCCTTGGGAGAGGCTCTGGGGGAAGGGATGCCTCTTTGGGGGAGGGGTGATCTCGGGAGAGGCTGCCACCTTGGGAGAGGCTTTCAGGTGAGGGGTCTTGCCCCTGGGGGAGGCTTTCGGGGGGGGGTCCTATTTCCTTGGGGGAGGCTCTCGAGGGGGAAGGGTCCCTTGGGTGAACAATTGCCGACCCTTCAGGATTGTTCTGGAGTCTCCAGGATCGAAAGATTAATTTGCAATTAAAGATGCTATCACGTGATGAAACCTCCAGGAATAAGTCCAACCCAAACTGCCCCCCTTGCTGGGGGAGGTGCTCTGGGGAGGGCTGTTCCGGGGGGGGGGAGGGGGAGTCCTGCCCCCTTGAGGATCCGGAGAACAGGGACAGGCCAGGAACCTCCGGACAGCGACCCCATGGGACCAGGACCCGGGCTCTGATGCGCTGGGGGGGCCGGCTGAGATCCCCTCCTCCCCGCCCTGCCGCCAGGGCCGGCTCCTCCCCCGCCAGCCCGGCTTCTGCAGCCGGCCGGCTCGTGGCTCCTCCCCGCGGAGCGGCCCGGCTCCGCCCCGCCGGCTTCCCGGCTCCGCGCTGCTCTAGGCTCGCCGCATGCTTGGTGCCGCCGCTGCCGGAGCCTGAGCCGGAGCTGGAAGATGGCGGAGCCGGCGCCAGACTGCAGCGCGCTGCTGGACGAGGAGCTCTCCTCCTTCGTGTTCAGCTATCTCACGGACAGCCAGGTACCAGGGCAGAGAGCCCGGGCCAGGCACCGGGGCGCCGCGGAGCAGGGAGCCCCGCACCCCGTTCAGGGAGCCCGGAACCCCCAGGCACCGGGGAGCCCTGCACCCCATGCACCGGGAACAGGGGAGCCGCGGGGTGCAGGGAGCCCGGATCGCACATGCACCACGGGCAGCGAGCCCTGCTTTCCATGCACCAAAACAGAGGGAAATCTGGGGGTGCAGAAGCCCCTGCTCCCTGTCCTGCAGTGAGGACCGGGGAGTCTGGGGTGCAGAAACACCGGCTTCTCCATGTACCGAGAATGGGGCCGTCCTGGGTCCTCTCATACAGCAGGGAGGGCGAGGGGAGTCTGCTGGTGCAGGAAGCTCTGATTCCCGCCCTACGCCAGAGAGGGGGAGGTTGGGGGTGCAGGGACTCGTGATCCTTCCGTGCACCAGGCAGGCAGAGGGGGATCCAGGGGGCTGCACGCTGCTGCTGCAGTCCCAGTGGGAGAAGCATGGGAGGCTGCAGCCGGCAGCCCTGGCTGACGGGGGTGCTCGTGCAAAGCCCCCGCGCAGCTGTGGCGGGGGGGGGGGGGGGGACGGGTTCGACTACGCTGCGCTCCCAGGGAGGCTCGAGACCTGGTTCGGGGGGAAGCTCGCGGCGCCCGAGCACTTTCAGCACCACTCACACGTGGACTCCTGGGTGCTGCTGCCAGACACCTTCCCCGTGCATAGCAGCCCGGCCGGGCTGGACACACAGCGGTGTGTGTGTGTGTGTGTGTGTGTGTGTTCAAGACACAAGGGCCCTGCCTGGGCTCAATCAGTCAAACACCTTTGCAGGGTTATTGTATGTGACGGGGTGGGGGTGGGGGGCAGTCTGAGGAAGTGCAATTGTTGGGGGGAGGGGATGACAGCGCGCGGGGGGGGTGTCCGGTTGTGTGGAAGGAAGTGATAGTGTGTGTATGTGTGTGTGGGGCAGATGGGAAGGAACAGTCTAGTCGCAGTGGTTCTCAAAGTTTTGCATTGGTGACCCCTTTCACACAGCGAGCCTCCGCGTGCGACCCCCCACGCTTATCCATTAAAAACACCTTTTAAATAGATTTGACACTATTATAAATGCTGGTGGCTAAGCGGGATTTGGGGGTGAAGGCTGTCAGCCCCCCGCGTAAAAACCTCACAACCCCTGGAGTGGTCACGACCCCCCGTTTGGAACCCCTATGGGTGCAGCGTTCTTAAAGTTGTCAGGTTAATGTATTGATTCCTGCTCATCCCTCATCTTCCCAAGTGTGTTCCCTTTTTTCTTCTTCTTCAGACAAGTGGGTGAAAGAAGATGGGGGAAGAGGAGGTGAGAAGGGGAATTGGTTGTTGCTGGGATATCTTCTCCCATCCCAACAAACAACCTGGCCTGAATGCTAAGGCTGGCATTTGGTAGATGGATTAACCGTTGTGTTGCCCGTGCTTGTTACTCCAGAGATATGGAGGTGATGGGGTTGTGTAGTGTGGGGGCAGATATGAATTGGACTGTGAGGATGAGTCATGCCCTGTGTTGGTTACATGTATGCAGGCTGAGATCTGGGGGATGGAGTGAGAGGGGTCTTACCGTTGAAATAAGTGACGTAAAAATCTGGATCAGCTCTTTTTTGGACGGAGCTGGCGGAGCTGGATCTTTAAAATCAGATTAAGTCTCCTTGGCAGCTTCTGCATGATCACGAGAGGGTGCGTGCTAGATATATCGGAGCGCTGCATGCTTTTCCATTTTGGGGGGTGGTGGAGAGGGGCTAAACAATAAACTCTGCAATAGCTGAAACTGTGACTGATCTGGAGCACAACCACACATTTTGCAGTCAGATTTATGTGCCCAGAGCCTGTTGCAAATGTTAAGAGTTTTCTATAATTACTTAAACCCTCTCCCAACACAGCCTCAGTCTCATAACCACAGATTACAAAACAGCTTTGATTGTGGATCTGACACATAAATGCCAGCCCTTCTTTTCTCACTGGTTTATTTGTTTTGACTGCAGGAGTTGGGGAAGAACTATTGTTTGGATTCATAACAAATAATAGTTGAAGACTTAGTAAATCTCATTCTCTTTCCCCCTCTCCCCCCTCCCCTTGCATGTGCCAGACAGAACTAGGCAGGTCTTGCCACAAGCTAGATTAATGTGGTCCCTGTGCCTCCTGAAGCAGACACCAGCACTGGAGATTTCCAGTTTAGCATGGGACATGGGCAGTTGGGATGTGTGTGTGGCAACTTTCATTATTAACTGCAAGCTGGTGACAGCTTGATTACAGATGAAGGGTCAGAAAAGGTGAGAAGTGGGGAGAGGACATTTTATAAACAGAGTTTGTATTTTCTGGTTGGAAGGATTTATTATTACCAGAGGAATTAGTGATGAGGAAACACTGGAGAATATGAGATTGTTTAGATAGATGTCTTTCTACAAAAACAGAGTATTTCAGAAAGGTTACAGTCTGTGAAAGCCTGCTTGCTCTGTATGCAGGTGAAAGGTCTTGGGTATGATACCCATTAATAAAATGCATCTTTTCTGCATGTTTAACATGAAATAAATAATTACATTATATGCTGTGCAAGCACCTTGACAGTTGACGTTTTTGCATTTTAAATTCCAATTTAAAAATCTTATTCCCCCCTTCTTTTTTTATATCCCAATGCAGACATTTTTGAGTGTTTGCATGTTTGCTGCACCACTCTGTCATGAACATTTTCTGCAAAGTTTGAACTGTGAAATGGCTTATGATGAAATAAGAGTGTTTTTTCCATGACATTTCTTATAATAATATTTGCTGAGTTTTCATCTCTCTCTCTCTCTCTCTGCACACATACACAGTAGTATAGTAGTAGCACTATGTACATACATAGTGTTGTAGCTAATCTGTCATCTGTTATGTGTGTAGTGTTAAGGGTAGCAAATAGATCTTTTCAGACTGCGCAGGTTTCCTCAGAAGTGTTATGCAGTCTGTGTTGGTTATAGGGTATGTATGGAGGATGCTTTTGTTAATTTAATTTCACTTCTCTCCTCCACATGTATAGAAGGGTTAAAGTCCCAGCATGTGATTTGTATGCATTTGTTTGAGAAATGATTGAAGTTGTAGTGTGTGTTGTGCTTGTACCTTAACCTCTGATGAAACTGCAGTGAAGGCTTCAGTCACATGTTTTGCTTATAACTATAAACGGGAGGCGGTTCCTAGGCTCGCCTCTGACGTCTCTCCCCATTACTACTGTACTAGCCTGTGCTTACAACTGGCTTACTGAGTTCTCAATGAAGCCTGAAAGCTGCTCCTGCAAAGTCCCCAGTGTCCTAATACAGGATCAGATTATCCAAAGAGGCTAAAATATCAGGAGGCCATGAGATCATGAATATTATCTGTTTCCTTCATGGAAATCCTGAAGGACTCCAGCTCTCCTCCATCATTCCCCCCCCCCCCCCCCCTGTTTCCCTGCTTTTTTACAGCAGTATTGAAGAAATTCACAGCAGGGTGCTCAAAAGCGGTAGGTGATTAGTGGCTCAGTCCAGCTAAACAGACAAAATCCCTGAGAGACGCAGTGCAAGTTTAACACAGTTATTTGCATCAGTCTCTTAATTATTCAGGATTGCACTGAGGGTGTATGCTAACCTCTATTTACATATGGAAGGCGATGATTCTCATGACAGCTGCATTGCTAGAGAAAGAGAATAAAGGGTTTTCTTGTTATGTTTTACTTTTCTTACCAAAATGGGCTTACTTTGCAGGTGACCTTAAATGTATGATTTATAGGCCAATTTAATGCACTTTTGCTGCCCATCTTAAAAGGATAAAGACAATTACAGCTAATTTGTCGAGGGTATCTAGTGTTGGAAGGGGCCAGGCATAGTGGACTACCAACGATACCAGTCGGGTTATGGAATCTTTTCTGCTTCTGTGGAATAAGGAGTCTCAGTCTGCCTTTTCCATTTTTGACTTGTTTAAAAATTAGTACAGGAAAAAATAACACAGGCTTCTGCCTGGAGATGTTTAAAGATCACATGGACTGAAATATATTACAGTGGTCCCTGTTTAGCTTCTCTGCACCTTGTTAACAGCTTAATTCATTAATGGGTGCAAAAGCACTTTGAGGTCCTCAGGTGAAAAGCAGTATAGCAAGTTAATTATTATTGTTAATCATTAAACAGTTTGCTCTTCTCCTCTGGATCGGTGTGTAACTCCAGCTATTCCTCATTGCTTGAACCCATGTTGTACTTTTTGTGTGCTCCTCTTCTCAGTCTTGCTCAATAGCTGTTTATCAAAGCTTTTTGTCTTGAGGCCTGGAATAATTAGGCCAAACCAAAGATGACCCTTCTTTGCACCTGTGTCAAGCATATCTTTTGTTCGACTGCGTGCAGGTATGTTCCCTTCTAGTGTGAGTCAGTGGGAAGAAGGGTCTGAAAATAATGGCCATGTTCAAATCTAGAGAAGTGTTGCAATTATTGCTGAATCTGAGTTTATCAAACACTGATCTGTCCAAAGCAGAATACAGACATTTTGGTGAGGTGACCACTATTTGGAGCAGCAGCAGCTTCTATCACAGTGCTGAATGTGAAAAACCCAGAGTACAGCTTGCTGCTGAATTTTGTCATTTTCAGGGATGAGATACTAACGGCTAGGAGCACAGGCAGAGAATCCCCACTGGTAGCTCGGGCGGGCATTCTGGAGACCAATCCCTTTTCAGAACCTATGTGCAGATCAGCCCATTCTCAAAGCCTGGTGTTTCTGGCAATTTGCCACCGTGTTTACGGTCCATAGTAGGAATCCACTGGTTGCATCCTGGTGTGGGTTTGGGGGTTTGTCAGTGTTGTACCAGCACATTCCTTTCCTTGTTTCATCCTGTGATTCAAAGGCATCTACCCCACAGGTGAATAATTAAGGTCTCTAGGCAAGGGAGCTTCTATCCCACATCATAGGTGCTGGAACTTGGAGTGCTGCCACACCCCCTTGCTTGAAGTGGTTTCCTTTATATATACAGGGTTTACGGTTTGGTTCAATGGTTCTCCTCAGCACCCCCACTATAAAAACTGTTCCAGCATGCCTGCCCACATTAACCATGCCACTGTCAAAAGCCCCTCTATAGTAAGAAATTCTTCTTCCTCTCAGGTTTTGTTCAACAACCTGACAAGGCTTAAAAATGCACCCCTCCCCCAAACTCCCCACTGTCCCAGCTAATTTCCAAAAGAACCTTCTCCTCTTCCCCTTAAGGAGACTGGCTTTAAACCTGACATTGCTTTGTTGTTGGGCTGCATGATAGCACTGTTTGGCGTAGTCTCTGCCATGTACATGTTTCCCTTTCCTTGGCCCAATGGGTGACTCCTGCTATTTTGAGCTAATTGGAGGGTTAGGCCGGAAGCGACTTGCTGTGCGTTTTATGTGACTGTTCTACTGTCTAGCAGACGTTCAGCTTTTGTGTTCCTCACAGGGGAAGACACCGAGGTTTCATACATTGCCCTTTGGTTTCCTTCAGTTAAGTTAGGGACTGGTCCAAGAGCGTCCTGTCACGTGGCAGTTCGGCATTCACGTTCCAGGCCAGCAGAGACAGAAGGCAGGGAAGGCGCATTCCATGACACTTAACAGTGACCTTCTTCTGGCCAACACAGAGACTAGGATTAATGGGCTCACCCGTGGGCAGGATTCATCCCACCTTGGCTGGAGGGAGGGTGGCTTTGACATGAGGGCATTATGACTTGTGCTGGTGAAATGGGGAAATTGAGATAGACCCCAGTCTTCAGCAGGACCTCCAGAGTATGTTGTTTCTGCTTCACTCAGTAAACCAACATAGATGCTCATTTGGCTTTCCCCTCTGCTCTGGACGAGTCTTTAATGAACGGAAAGAACTGAAACTACCTCAGCGTCCCTGGTCCTTTGGAAGGTAGGGAGGGGGCAGAGTGCAGCAGCTCTGATGGGAGTGTCTGTGAACTTGTATTTTCACCATGGTGCCACTTCCAGGTGGTGAATTTAATGCCAGATTGACAGCCCTGCAGGCCGAATCCCTCTGTTCACCACCGAGCAGGTACAGGAGCAGGGCACGCTGGAAGAACTGCCATTAGGGTTGAGAGCATCGCTCATGCAGTTCTTGGCTTCTCTCTGAGACTGCCCACCAAGGAGCCAGATGTGATGAGATATGGATGCCTGTCTACAGAAACCCACCAGACTCCTTTCCTACGCTCCACAGAGCAGGCCTCTGTTGGTAAATGCTTTTGGTCAGAGGAATCCACGTCTCAGCTTCCACTTCCATGGCAACGCTGTGGAGGCTTATGTTTCTCGTGATGGTTTGGCAGAATAAAGCAATTTAACAGCAAGATGGCTTTTAAACCCACAAAGTGCAGATTGCCAGTGAGCCAGTCTCTGAGCTGGCTTTTTGAACGGGATAGCTGCTGTCTATGGCACACAGCCCCAGCAATTCAACGCATTTCCCTTCTCCTTGTCCACAGAGTACTCAATGGAACGTGTGATGCCTGTTGCACAGGGTTGTGTTTTGGATGGTGTGCTGCTGCTGCTTGTACTGGGGAGAAGGTCTCTAAATTGGGGGGGCAGGTGACCCAGGTTCTGTGGGCTCAGCAACTATATAGCAAATGGCGTTCTAGTCACCACACTTTTGTTTGCAAGTTTAAATGAATAGGAAGGACATTTCCCATCTCCTCGCCCAGGCTTCATGCTGGACAAATACCAGATTGTAGAGACTTAGGAGAGAGAGATTTTAAAAAATTGCTGAAGTTGTGGTGATAAAGAGCGCGGACAGGCTAAAGTTAATGGGCCAAATCATCAACTGATCTATTGGCCTAGTTTCATTGAAGCTGTGAGCATTAGCACCAGCTGCGGATGTGACACCAGACGTTTCCTGAGTTTGTCATTACGTACTGGTAGGCTGGTTTGCTTTTCCACATTTCTCTCGGCCTGGACTATGAAAGGACACAAATTACCATTTGTTTATTGTTTGTGTTGCAGTCGCATCCAGGATGTGGCAAGCATTTTACGCGTGCACACCCACCCCATATCTATATCGCCTGATCCTGCAAGTGCTTATGGTCTTGTTGGCTCTGCTCTTGCTCCTTGTCCATTTCACTTTGGGGCGCTCATGCAGCAGGTTACAATGATTTAAAAACAACAGCTTATTTACCTTAGAGTTGAAAAAGGGAAATTGAGCCCTGCAAATATTCCTGTTGGTCTTAGTTTCTGTAGAAGCTGAACAGGGTCAGAGGCTCCCTCCCCCACCCCCCCGCCAGCTCCCCTGTGCTTGCTTCGGAACACCAGCATGTTTGCAGACAGCTGTGGGAGCATGAATTCGGTCATAGCCCTGGGCGGCCAGGTGTGCTGGGTGGACTGTCACCTTCCTCTGTGGCTAGCACTTGGTTAGCATTTAGTCTGTCTCCTGAGTGGTAGTGCTAGGGTTCGGCTTGGCAGTGCTTCATTTATTCTCTCCCTGTTCTTAACCCCTTTGCCCCAAGATGGGGCAGAAGTTTGCGATTAGCACTTATTTTGTGCTTTCCACCTTCAAAATGCTTCGGCATTATAACCCAAGTGACAGATTATTGCTTTGTGTGGGCGGGGTGGGGTGAGAGTGACAAGTCCATGTCTGAGGTATGGAGTGACTGAAGGAGCAATACGAGACAGGGACTGGTGGTGCATCTCAGTAGCTCTTTGTATCCCTTTCTGTGTCTCTGGATTCCCCTCCCAGGCAGTCGGAGCCAGAATCTTTCTCAGCCTTGGGAAGGGAAGCTAGAGTGGTTGAACAGGATGCAAATTTCCCCTCACACTTTGTGGAGCAAGAGGCCCCTTGCTACTGCTGTGTGGAGCAGCAGAGAGGTAGAGGAGTCCCAGACGGCTATGGCGTCTCATCTCCCATGACAGTGGAAGTGGGAGAGACTCTGGGGCATTGGGAACACTGATATGATGCTTCCCCTGTGTTTCTCCTGGGACCCAAGGACACATTCTTTACACAGCTGTTTTCCTTTGCTGCTGAGGGGAGCAATAAAAGGCAGCTTAGGATGAAAGCAGTGCCTCCAGCTATTGCAATAAAATCATAGTGGGGAATTATATTTTGATTAGATGGACTTGCTAAAATCTCTCTCTGTCTTGCTCCTAAGCTGTGAACTTGCTCCCAGCAGCAGCACTGAGCATGCTGGGAGAAAAAGTCCCTTTTGGGTGAGAAAACCCTTGCTGGTCAGACAGCTTCGTTCTTGTTTCAGTTTGTGGAGTTCATTGCTGCTTCAGCTTCCACATTTGTTATCCAGAAGGAGCTGCAAGTAGCCTATTAATCGCAGGCAGGGTGGCCATGCATTCATCAGGCTAAGAGCCCCTGAGGAGCCCTAGTTTCCCTGTAGTTCAAGGAAATCCTGAAGCTCACAGGACTCTCCAGGGGACCAGAATACCAGGGAATGCAGGATCTGAGGTCCCTTGTGTATGAAGCTGGTGTGGTCAGAGCAGTGTGCAGAGGAACACCATTACGGAGATACAGGCACACAGCAGGAAGCCTATCACCATCTAATCAGGTTTCTTTTCAGTCCCTGTATGGTGGTGTTTGCAAGTTTTCAAGTTGTCTGAACATAATCTCCTACTGCCCCGAGTCTGCGCCTGTTTCTTCTTTCAATTCTTCTGGCACAAATGAGGCATAACTCCACTAAAGTCAGTGGAGGTACACGGGTTAAGTGAGCTCAGGATCAGACCCTCGGTGGGCTGCCGTTGGGAAAGAGGAAGTGTTGCTTGCTGTCCTTGCAGCTGGGCGGTTTTTTAACCTAGTTGAGTGCTTGGTGGTAGAAATTATCTGTCATGTTTGCATTATGAAAGTGAAAATGTAGCACTGAAATGTTGCAATAGATGTTACAGAGGCAGGATGCCATAGTGACTGCACTTTTTGCATGCACAGGAGAGAATATCCAGGGCAGTGTAATTGTCCATTACTGGACCAGCTGGATTGGTTCCAAGCAAAAGTGATTATGATTTCATCTAGTGTGGTTGGTATGTATACAGTAAGGTAACAGTAATAATCAGGCTATACGGTATCCAGCTCCCAGGATGCCCACTGAAGGCAAGTGCCGAGGGAGCCTTGGTTTTACATCTCCTTGGAAAGATAATGCTTCTGTGAGGATCAAGGAAGAGCTTTTCAGGGTGGACCCTGTAGACTCAGTGGGCTGTCTCTTTAGCGAAGGCAGCACTGCAATTTGCTCCATGTTATGCAAAGGAGATGTGGGCCTTTGGGTTTCGGCAGGTTGCCAGTGCAAACCTAACTTGTGTAGTTTGAGCATCCTAAGAACATGCATCGGCAAAGCGGTGGAAGATATGCCATCTCCTTAAGGCAATGCAGTTACCCTTCAACTAGGAGACAGACTACTGGGAGCAACATCTTTAGCCTTGGTTAATCATTTCAGTCTCTGAGCTCTGCATGCCATGCTGGTTCCCATCACCACTTCCTCAGAGGACTCTCAGGCCACATCCACAGCAGGGGAGAGGGGTTGCATATTGACTTGTGCTCTGCCAGCTGACAGAGCCCTTCCCTGCTGCATGAATGCTCTTCACCTGGCATCCAGTGAGGCTCCCGTGAACTTTGTTCTAATCTAGTCTGTTCTCCCTGTTCCCTGAATTCTTGGGAATTGAACAGGCTGCATACTAACAGGCTGGGTTCTCCTTGTTTAAAGAGGGTGGATGCGACTTTCCGAATCCTTTGGTTTTAAGCTGATTAAGCTTTGCATTGAATTTCCTGTTAAATTTCCTTTAACGATGTATTGGCCACTCATGAAGCATCGGCCCCCTTTAAACAATAGCTAGTTAGCTGCCTTCCTTTCTGAATCATCCTAGAGCTGACCAAGGGACCGCTCTAACAATTCCCTCTGATGGAACTTTGTGTCTTGCTAGAGGGATATGACCAAGTGGCCTACACTTCAAATTAGGCCCAATATCTAGACTACTTTTACGAAGCATAAATAAATGCTCCCATAATTTTGTTTTACTAACATTTCAGTGACTATTTTTTCACGGGATTTTTAAACCTTCCACTTGGATCTTTCATGACAACCGAGAGGTAAAACTGCTTAGTCTTGTTTCTCAGGGCCCTATGAGGGATTGAGGCCGCAGAGTGCTCGGTGCTGTACAAACATGGAGTGAAATGACTGCCCTGCACTACAGAGCTTAGAGTTGAAGTTCGTGACAAGAAGCAACAGGTGCATGAGAGAAATGAATGTGTTTACTCTCTGTTCCTCGGTTGCATCTGTATCGAAGGGGCAGCTGAGTGAAGCTAAAGGCCCGGGGAAAGAATCTGCAATGTTTATCACTAGACTCTGCATGCTTCGAGAGAAGCAGTGGGGTGAGTATGAGCTGGGAGGATCTGAGCTGGAGAGCTTATTTGCTGTCTAGTCTTCCTTGGTGCTCTAAGTGCCTCATTGTCCTTGTTTCCTCCTCCTCCTCTCAGATTCTGTCTGCGTGTCTATTATTACTGACGATTGATTGTTGCTTTTCTCCACACGTCCTAGTTTTATTATGTTTGGGGGCCAAATCTGCAGCCTCGGGCCTGGTGGTTCTTTGTGCTGGCTTTCCAGGTGTGCTTAATGACACTGGCTCCTCTCTGCGCCAGCCATTATCTGCTCAGCATTTGCTTTGGTTTTCACGCTGTGTGTATGTGAATTTAGTGCTGGGGAAAGATGCTGCATTGATAGACCAGTAGACTAAAGGCATGTCTTTATCTACCAGAGCAGGGATCATACAGACAGTACCTGTCAAAACTCCCTACACTGTCCCACCAATTCGACTGTAAGCTCCCTTGCCCAGAGACCGTAGCTCCCTATTTGTTTGTAATGCATCTAGACAATGGGTGTTAAATACATAATGTTAATTAAGAAATGATCAACATCACTCTGACTTAGAGGAATCTCATCTAGGGCTCAATGGACCATTCAGTCAGCATGGCCTTCTGTCCTCAAACTGCCAGTCTTGTGATTTGCTTCTGTCTACGAGGTCCTAGACTGAAACCCACTAAACTCAGAAGACAGCATGTCTAGGTTAGAACAACAGATAGGGAGCTTGGAGGCCTGGATCCTGTTCCCCTCTCTGCTACTAGCTTGATGTGATCAAATGGAAGATCACCTGAAAACACCATGTTATAATACATGCATGTATTTACCCTTTTGGAGGATACTTTTGGCCATACTTTCAAAAGAGCTCATCTTCCCCGTTGGCACCTAAATGAGGTGGGAAGATGTTCAGAGGTACAACTCAGCATCCAGAATTTGAGTACTGAACTCTTAAATCATAGAAACACAGAATCCTAGCATCCCAGGACAGGAAGGGACCTCGAGAGGTCATCTAGTCCGATCCCCTGCACTTATAGCAGGACTAAGTATTATCTAGACCAGGGGTGGGCAAACTATGGCCTGCGAACCACATCTGGCCCGCGGGACCATCCTGCCCAGCTCCTGAGCTCCCAGCCAGGGATGCTACTCCCAGCCCCTCCCCTGTTGTCTCCCCTTCCCTGGAACCATGCCACTGTGTGGGCAGCACTCTGATGGGCAGGACTGTGCTCTCCTGCGGGAGAACAGAGCAGTGTGTCTGGCTCGGGCTAGGCCACCAGATACGCTTCTCTGAGTGGTGTGGTAAGGGGGTTGGGGGGTTGGATAAGGGGCAGAGAGTCCTGGGGGGCAGTCAGGGGACGGAGAGCGGTCAGAGGACGGAGAGTGGGAGGGTTGGATAAGGGGTAGAGAGTCCTGGGGAGCAGTCAGGGGGCAGGGGTGTGAATAGGGGTCGGGGCAATTGGGTAGGGGATGGAGTCCTGAGGGGGGCAGTTAGGGTGAGGGGTCTTGGAAGTGGGCGGTCAGGGGACAAGGAGCAGAGGGGTTGGATGGGTCGATGGCTCTGAGGGGGGCAGTCAGGGGACGGGAAGTGGGATGGGGTCGGATAGGGGGCGGGGCTAGGCTGTTTGGGGAGGCACAGCCTTCTTCCCTGACCCTCCACACAATTTTGCAACCCCGATGTGGCTCTCGGGCCAAAAAGTTTGCTCACCTCTGATCTAGACCATTCCTGACAGGCATTTGTCTAACCTGCTCTTAAAAAATCTCCAGTGATGGATATTCCACAACCTCTTTAGGTAAATTAATCCAGTGCTTAACCACGCTGACAGTTAAGAAGTTTTTTCTAATGTCCAAACTAAACCTTCCTTGCTGCAATTTAAGCCCATTGATTATTGTCCTGTCCTCAGAGAGGTTAAGGAGAACAATTTTTCTCCCTCCTCCTTTTAACAACCTTTTATGTACATGAAAATTGTTATCCTGTCCCCTCTGCCTTTTCCAAATGAAATAAATCCAGTTTTTTCAGTCTTCCCTCATAAGTCATATTTTCTACAATTTTAGTCATTTTTGTTGCTTGTCTCTGGATTTTCTTGAATTTGTCCACATCTTTCCTGAAATGCATCACTCAGCACTGGACACAATACTCCAGTTGAGGCCTAATCAGCGCGTAGTAGAGCGGAAGTATTACTTCTCATGTCTTGCTTACAACACCCCTGCTAATACATCTCAGCATGATGTTTGCTTTTTGCAACAGTGTTACACTGTTGACTCATATTTAGCTTGTGATCCACTATGATCCCCAGATCCCTATTCACAGTACTCCTTCCTAGGCAGTCATTTGCCATTTTGTATGTGTGCAGCTGATTGTTCCTTCCTAAGTGGAGTCCTTTGCATTTGTCCTTATTGAATTTCATCCTATTTACTTTAGACCATTTCTCCAGTTTGTCCAGATCATTTTGAATTTTAATCCTATCCTCCAAAGTACTTGCCTCCACTTCCAGTTTGGTATCGTCCGTGAACTTTATAAGTGTACTTTCTGTGCCATTATCTAAATCACTGATGAAGAAATTTAATGGAACCGGACCCAGAACTGATCCCTGTGGAACCTCACTCGTTATGTCCTTCCAGCATGACTGTGAACCACTGATAACTACTCTCTGGGAACAGTTTTCCAACTAGTTATGCACTCACCTTATATTAGCTCCATCTAGGGTGTATTTCTCTAGTTTGTTTATGATCAGATCATGTGAGACAGTTTCAGAAGCCTTATTAAAGTCAAAATATACCACATCTGCCGCTTCCCCCCTGTCTAAAAGGCATGTTACCCTGTCAAAGAAAGCTATTACATTGGTTTGACACAATTTGTTCTTGACAAATCCATGCTGGCTGTTACTTATTAGCTTATTATCTTCTAGGTGTTTGCAAATTGACTGCTTAATTATTTGCTCCAATCTCTTTTCTGGTACTGAAGTTAAGCTCCCTGGTCTGTAATTTCTGGGCAGTGTTGAGCTGTGTAAAGGGGAGCTGGGGTCCTTTGAAAAATTGGGTCCTGTGTTATTTCCATGCTTTGGGATTATTCTCATTGCTATTACCAGCAACAAGCAGCATCTCAAGTGGGGGCGGCAGATTAAAAACTGCCTTACAGGTGAATTGCAGATTTATTTTTCAAATATCTAAATATAATTTGAGGCAAGAGTGCAAGTTTGGCCAATTGTTTTATTAATATTCTGCATGCCAATGGGGATGAAATAATCATATTCAGAAATACACAAGGCAAAACTGTGCTGTAGAATTAAATAACTTCGCTTCCCTGCGCCTCTGCAAGTTCTGTGCTTCAGCAGGGCTCTAATGGGAACTGTGGCGGTGACATCTGCGGATGATGAATTCCAGGGCATCAGAGCGAAGCCAGCAGGCGTGACATTTGGGGGTGGAAAGGGAAACAATAGTGAAGGCGAATGCCCTTTGTTGCCCTGGTATTTGTGGCACTGAGCGCATTAAAAATACATTTAGCGCATTTAATGAAAAAATGTGCCGTTTGCCCTTTAAGACTGTGGGATGGAAAGAGTCTTGACGCGTGTGAATTCTATCAGTCAGAGATGGCTTCATAACATCTTGTTTGTGGCCCTTGCTTTACTGCACCACTTGGCTGAATTAGTTGAGTGGCCAGCGGAGAGAATTGGAATCCACGGTGAGAAATATCAGATAGACACATCTATGGGAATTTCTGGCATTCCAGTCCTATCTGAGCCACTGTGACCCAGTGAAACACAGGACTGGTCATGCCTGTTCCTTGAGTCACTCTGTCTGGAAGGAGAGCGTGAAAGTGGACGCAGCCTATGAGCTCAATTTTCCTCAAGAAATAGCTTGAACTCTGGTCTCCTCCCAGCTGGGCCATTAGGGTGGCCTGCAAGCTCCATTCTTATTTCAGGTTAACAAGTCTACATGCAGCTCGTGAGACACATACCTGGGCCAAATTCTGCCCTCAGATACACCCGGAGAGCTCCTGTTGTCTTCAGTGGGAGCCACAGACAAGAACCTGAGCGCAGAATTTGGCTCCATGTGTGGGTCAGTGTTGTGCAATCCTCTCCTCCAATTGCACTGCAACATGCAGTTTCTCTCTTATATTATCTGGGGATTCTGCTGTAGCAACATACAGATGTTAAAACCTTTTGGAGTGTGAACCAAATGTCAGTGGAAAGATAACTCCCCACAGATGTGTAGTGTGGTCCCCGATTTAACCTGTGATCTCTCTGATCTGATTTACGAGTAGGCTGGGCATCATGATGATATGGTCTGACCCTTCCCCTGGTGGGATCCTCCATTTGTGTATATCTGTGTTGCTGTCCTAAGAACATTGGGTATGATGAACACTGTGTGCTGCCTGAGTCTCTGTACCCATCTATTTATAACTGTATAGACAGAGACACCCACACACACCTCCCCCTTTTCAGAGCTGATATTCAAACCCAGGCATCCCTGACTTAGACTCTCTCGCTCAGCTGAGCTGTTTGAAGTGCTAACTGATCTGACTTGTGATCCAGTCTCTGACTGGAACAGGCATAGGATGTAGCTTCTGTATCTTTTCCACAGGGATGTGGAAGGTCCCTTAGCTACTTGACTTGTTATGCTCAGTGAATTTCTTATTGTTTCCTTCTCAAGGCAGGCCTTACTAAAGTAAAAAAATATGCCCAGAATTCTGCTGCAGGGTGTCTTGTTGACCCTCTGAGGAGCTGCAGTGCATGCATGGCATTGCCCACAGCACATGCTTCCCAGGCATGGGGCTTCGGTTGTTTTTATCCAGACTGGTTTTTTTCTCGTTAGCAAACTATTTACATTAGACATTCCCATGTTTAGTTTTTAGAGTCAGCAGTGCCGTTAGCTCCATGTTGCTGGACCCAGGAATGGTGCTGACAGCGGCTGTCACGCATGTGTGTGTACAGAACGGCTGAAGGCTTCGAGTGAACCCCGAGCTGGAGTTCTACCACGGGAAAGGCTGCCTGTGCTGCTCTCTCTCAGTATCTGGGCACCAGCCCATTCCCAGTGGACCAGGAATGAAGAGCTGCTGTGCCAGTGAGCTTGCCGCCTGTTGACTCCACTGTCTGAGGGAGCGGCCTACCAGATCATGAGTTTTGGAGTCGGCATGATGCTCCATATGGTCAACTTGTGTTGTGACCTGGTCTAAAGAGTAGAGATGTATGGCAGATATGCCCTACGCTACGCCATGGCAGAGCGCAGTGGGTTCCCTTTCGGTTAGATCCATATCTCTGCTTGTGTGCGCTTCTTTAGCAATGCAAGATATGGACTGTAAGAGACAGCTGCCAAGGCTCTGCTGTCTTCACTACCTGTCCATCTGTCTGTCTGTCTTGGCATAGAGGCAGAGAAAGCAACGACTGCAATGCATTACATGAGGTATTGTGCCGTAGTGTCGGATCCGTCATGCATATAATGTAATAAATAGGGTCATAAGCCTTTTACTAAGTCTATTTCTATTCTTGAATCCAGGATTTAATGCATGGCTGCTTAGAGAGGCTGAGGATTTCAGAGGTCAGCAGGGCTAATTGCAGTGCTGTAGGAAAAGGGAAGACTGCAGAATACTGTCCATGCCAGTAAACTGCACCGGCAAGAGGACTTAACAAAGGGTGCTAACTGGCTACGTGATCTTCCAAACAAACAGGCACAAGAACATAGCGTTTCCTGTGTTTTGGGAAAACAGTGGAAAGGGTTGTATGGGAGAGAAGGGGCCTCTGGAAATTGCCACTCAGCTGGGTTCAGGTGACTTTGCAGGCTCTGTGGGGGCCTGTGCCAATTTCCTGAGTCATGTGCTGAGAGCAGAACATAGTACATTTGATTTCCCCTGTCCTCCGGCACACGTCTATGAATATCAATTGGACAGCATTGCTGGGATTCTTGACCTTAGGTTTCCCAGAGAACCTGAATGCCTCCTAAGGAACTCTTCAGTGCCTGATGATGGCAAAAATCAGGGACTCATGGAGGCTCCCTACACCCAGCAACATAGGGACCTTTTGCTCCACTCAGCCACGTATCCTGCATCCTTTGCGCTGGAAAAGGTGCAGGTTGGGCAGCCCTGGAGACCAAAGGCCTGCATTTATCTAGGGAAGAGGCCCAGCCTGAGCCGTGTAGGTGTCTCATGAATGTCCCTCAACCCAACCTAGGAGGCCTTCTCTAGATCCGCCATGGTCCATCCAGTTCTTAGGCTTCCTGCCGAGCCTGTCTGCATAAAGGCCAGTTAGTGCCAGTCATGAAGTGAACTCCTGTGTGAGTGCTCAGACACCATCGTGCAGAATAGGGAACAAGACAGAGACACTAGGAACTGAACTGAAACCCACTGACTCATTGCTCATCTATCCTCCTCATCGTTGTTCTCCGGAGAGGGAGGACACTGTTCTGGGTGACATTGAGTGAACATCACACAAATGCAGGAACGAGGTGGATGAGCAGTGCCATGCACCAAGCGGTTGATTAGCTTCAATGGGGGCACTGCCATGGCTTTCCTGACAGTCGGGCTGGAGACATGTAGCTTGTTGAAGAAGAACTGGCTGGATTTTTTACGCAGAACTATGTGAGGCCCTGGAAGCCTGGAAGTGGCTTAAATCCTTGGAGGTAGGGTGTGGCTGAGCCTGGTGTGGAGCAGTAGAGCCATGTGACTATGCTGTGTCTACTTAGGGGCCCTTCCCAGAGGGCTTGGGGCAGGGCAGACAGAGATGTACCTCCCCCAGCAGGGGCCCGGTGCTCCCCTTGTTCAACAGAGAAGCAGAGCGGCCAATGAATATGTTAATTTACACCGGATGGTGCCCAGACTTTGCCACATCGCTGCCTCGCTAGGAGTTGGTGGGCTGTACCTAGTCAGCGTGAATTGGAGCAAATGGTAGCCACTCTCGGACTCACTAAGGAGGTATGGCCCATGGGTGCTGCAGGTCCCAGGGTGCAGTGCAGCAAGGCTGTTTGGAGTGGTGCATGCTGGAGGATCACCTATGGAGCCTATGCTTTGGCACCTCCCTTCATTAGAGAGTAGTTGAGGTTGGGGGAATGGCGCAGCAGGGTCCCGCAGGGTCCCTCTCTCTCAGGGGAGTTGCCTGCCAGCAGATCTGTCAGAGCATCCTCACTCTTTCTGAGAGTTTTATCCATCTGAGCAGTTCCCCGTGGAGGGTAACTGGTGGCAGTAGGTAGCTCCATGGAGCTAGCTTAGCATGCGGCCAACTGAGCGCAGCCTTCCCTTCATGATGAAGGATTAACGCCAGCTCCTTTCAGTTACTTTCCTTGCCGATCCTGTCATCTCCATCCTGAGCAGGAGCAATGATGTAGTCATGGTAACCAACAGGGTTGCAGTCTACGGTGCAGCTCCGGTATATGATAGACCGGTAGTCTAGAAATATTGTAATGGAGAACTGCTCGTTGGTGAGGAGCTGGTCAGAATCTTCCACCAGTTACAGTGATCAGTCATTTGTAACTGGGGAAGCAGCCTTGTCTAGTGGTGCTTCTGGAAATTAGGACTCCCGTCTTTGTCTGTGACTTGGTGTGTAGCCTCGGGCAACTCATTTCATCCCCCCCTCCCCCCGTGCCTCAGTGTCCCCATCCATGTCACAAGGATAATGCACAGATTCATAGACTAGATTATAATGCCAGAAGGGACCATAGTGACAATCTAACCTGACCTCAAATATAACACTGGCCATTGAATTGCCTGAATTAATCTGTTTAAACTAGAACGGATCTTTTAGAAAAACATCCCATCTGATCTAAAAATTGCCAGTGATGGAGAATCCACCACAACCCTTGGTAAGTTGTTCCAATGGTTATTTACCCTCACTTAAAAATGTGTGCCTTATAATTCCTCATTTCCAGTCTGAATTTGTCTAGCTTCAGCTTCCAGTAATGACACTTACCCCTACCCACCCACAGAGAACTGTAGTGAGGCCTGATCTTTTAGCATTCACCAAGCAGTGCGAGATCCTCATAGAAAGCTGCTATAGACATGCAAAGTATTACTATTAATAGAGTCCTTTTGCAAAGTTATCTTTAGCAACCCTGTTCCCACCTTCATTCATAAGAGCAGTGAGACAGGCCTGATCCTTCTGTCTTACACTGGTGTAAATCCACTGAAGTCAATGGGATTTGCAGTGGTGTGGGTGAGATCTTCCCTCCCATCCCGTTCGCCAAACAGAGTTCACACTTCACTATCTTGCCAGCATATTTTGGTGCATAAATAAAAGTCCTGACAAATCTTCTTTCCCTGGAGTGGGAACAGACTGGGTTTTTTTCTGGTTGTTTTACCTACTGACCATTAACCTCTTGACCCTCTTCGAGCTCCCCTCCCCTTTCCTCCCATCCCAGGCCACCTCTGCCCTGGCTCAGACCTAGCAGGGAGAAACTGCCAAGGACTTTCTCCTCTGAGTGTCTCTGAGGAAGTCCAGCATGTCAGCTTGATCAAAGGAAGGAGCAGTGTCTGAACTGCTGGGAAGGATCCGGCAGTTTTGATTGGCTGGGCTGGGATATGTCTTCTCCATCTTTATTTCAATGGGTCTGTGATGTTCGGGTTCAGACCATGGCCGGCCCTTCCCCAGACTGTCTGCCTTGAGGACCCTCACTTTAGGACAGCCATAACGTAGGCCGTGCATGCCTACAACGTGGTTTGGGGGTAGCCTGAGGTACACTCCACAGAGACAGTGTTTCCAGCCTGCCAGATCAGATCAGGAGCATTATGTGCAGCACTTAGCATCTCCAGGTGAAGGTGATTGCAGTTCACTCCCTTATATGCTTGTGGCCCCTAAATTACTGCTGCTCAGCTGGGCAAAGTCTCAATGCCCCTTCTTGCTTGACTCAGCAGTGAGATCAAAGGAACTGGTGAGGCAATGAAGCTGTCCCACAGAGAACATGCCAATTCCCACCCCCACAGCTCAGTAGAACTAGTGCCAGATTTTATAAACCCCAGCAGTCTGAGAGGATACAGCAGGAGGAGGAGAAAGGAAGGGGGCACAAGGGGAAACTTACTGAATGGGAAGAGATTCATGTCCCCGGAGAAGAGCGAACTCTGTGGATAGAATCTTTTTTCAGTTCATAAGCTGCTTCTCAGTCACACAGGGTCACAGCCTCTCCCTGGAATTCTCTTAGCAGCTTAATAATTCTTTTGATCTTGTTTTCCTTTTGTATTTTAAGCATGATATCGTGGGTCAACCTGAGTACAGGCTGCACCTTAGTGGGTGTGTATTGGCAGCGGTGCATGCACTAGTGTGGGTGTGTATCAGTCACTGATTTCGAGTATCAGGTCATACTGACAAGTTCTGAGCTGTGATGTCCACTGGTGTTTCCACCTGTTTGGAACGTCAGTCTGTCAGCTGGTTTTAAGAAACGGCAGCGCGTGTTGCACTCTGGCTATGCATAGGCACAGGACGCGCGCGCACACACACACACACACACACACACACACCCACACCCCCACACCCACACCCACCAATGTTCAAACATGGAGGCCTCCGTAGAACCCTGTGTGATGGATGTGCACACTCACACCAGCCCTCCACCCCAAAGGTGGATGCTCCCCCCCGGCAGTGCTGATTTGTAAAGCTCTCAGGGTGAATATTGAGAAAGCCCATTTGTGTGCAGAGCAGTGAAAATCAGTTGAAGACACGCATGCAGTGCAGGCTTGTTTCCTCCTGTTCGGTGCAGGCCACGCTTCTCCCCACCATACCCCCACTGTACTGGCCCTTCCAGCCACATGACAGACAGGAGTGTTGTATGTGCCTGTCACAACATACACTGAACAACAGTCTGACTCGGTGCCCCATAATTTTCATGATCAGGTGGTAGAAGTGGCACAGGCAGCTGGTTGGATGGTGCCCTGATTCTGGGTAGGTGGGTCTGATGTAACAGCACCTCCTGCTGCAGAGGGCTGAGTGCTTACCCTAGAAGGGCACCTCCTTGAGGATACCTCTTCCCCCATTCCCCCCTTTCCTACAGAAGTCAAATGTCTTCCAGCCTCCCCTCTGAACACCATTTCTCCTCCTTTCTTCAGCAGTGTTTCCTTCCCCCAATTAAAAACTGAACTGGGGGCTCTTCTTCCCCTGTGCCTGCTGACATTTGGAGAGAACATAAGAACGGCCATACTGGGTCAGACCAAAGGTCCATCTAGCCCAGCATCCTGTCTTCTGACAGTGGCCAATGCCAGGTGCCCCAGAGGGAACGAACAGGACAGGTAATCATCAAGTCATCCATCCCCTGTCGCCCATTCCCAGCTTCTGGCAAAAGAGACCCCACTGCAATTCAACCCTACTGGAAAGATGGGAGTTGTGGGTATGTGCAATGGTTGTGTATCCCAGACCCACCATCAGCATCCCAGATTTCCCTGCAGGCCACTTTCCTCCAAGGGGCCACCCCACCTGTAGCTTCTAACACCAAGAGTTGCATTTGCATGTGGAGGTGCTTGTACATCTCTGTGTGTGTGCTTGAGTCTCAGTAAGGGTGTGCATTAGTGATGTAAATGCCATTTAAAAAGTTAACCATTTAAATGATTAAAAATATTTAGTTTAAATGGTTAACTGTTTAAGCGGCTGGGGCCTATCCGGCTGGCACAGCTGTTACTGGGCCTGCTCTGGCAGGGTGGCGCTGCTCCGGCTGGGCACCTTGGCTGTCTGCTCTGACCGGGCGCTGTGGCTGGGGGGCGCTGCTGCTGGAGCCGGCCAGCCAGTCGGCCCAGGAGTTAACAGTGAATGTGGTTAGCTGGTAAGACTGTGCTTCCTGGTTAGCCAGTTAACATTTTACGTCCTTAGTGTGCATGGAGGTGTGTATATGTTTGCGTGTGGGGTGTTGTTTGTGAGCCTGTTTGGAGGAGTGCGTGAATGTGCTGTTGCTTTGCTAGTTGTAGTTTGCAGCCTAATATATTGGATGGCTCAGGAAACTCTCTCTTCCGAGACTGAATGTGCCGCCTGCTTTCCCTCCCACAGAGCTCTGCAGCTGCCCTGCCATCCTGTTAGATTTTAGTCCAGCCTGAAAAGCCCCTTGCTTTGGCTTCCCAAGGAGAGTAGCTCAGGCAGATAGTCTGACATGGACTGAAACCTTCAGGGTTTGCCCTAGATCCAAGCAAGACGCATGGATTGGAGACCAGGGGTACATCCAGGCACTTAGGTGAGGAAGGGCCGTAGGATCAGATCTTGGAGCAAAGGGCAGACTCCATGTGGGAAGAGCAGAAAACCCTGGAGAAGATGTGAATTCTACTCCCCCAGAGCTCACCCTCTACCCTTTCCCATTTTGGCCTGCTGTTTCATGTACTGACTGTTGGGATACCTCTCCCCATCCCCATGGGAGATGACAGCTCCATCAGTTATACACTCAGCTCTGGCCATGCAATGCTCAAGCCCCAGTGAGATGCCCCAAGCCCCAGTGGTGGGAAGGGCCTTTAGCTAATGACCCTGTTATGGAAGGAAAGTACAATTTGGCTGTGGTGTGGAGGCCTCGGGCACAGAATCTGGGATAACATGCGGGTGGGGCAGAGACCACAGTGCCACCCCCACTCAAGGCTACCTGCCAGGAGAGCGTAATCAGGAAAAGCTGATTGCTGGAGGTTCCCTGTGAAGAGAAACTGGAGCACTGGGGTGGGAGGGAGGGAACTGGAGTCTGCGTGCTGTGCTGTGAGCAGTGTCCTCCTCTGGGGATGGGAACCTCACAGAGATGCTGCTGCTAGGATGGGAAGGCTCCTGACGTCCTCTCTCTAAGGCTCTGTCTGACTGTCTCTGTCACTCATAAAGCTCCTAGGCTGGTACACAGCCAGCAGCAATTGACTTTGAGGTTCCCAGGGCATTACCACTCAGTGCGGTGTCCCAGCTGCCTTGGAGTTAAACTGTCTTTCATCTTGCCACCTCCTCTCAAACTATTCAAGAAGGTCACTTTGGCTCCCAAGAATGGGCTCATGAAACTGATAGTATAGGAGGAATCCAGGCTTCAGCTAGGTTATGGTGCCTGCTGTTCTCCTATTCATATGAGAAGTGTGTGTATGTGTGTGTGTATGTGGGAGGGAAGGATAGGGGACCAGTAGACTAAGCTCTGTCCTGGCCGTGTGGAGACTGGCCACCCTGCACACAGGTTCTGTGTGTGTAATTAAATGCACCACTGCCGTCATCCTCCTGAACATGCTGTAACACAAAGAACATCCTGCACTGCCCATTTGCAGGTGAAGGGTTTTCTTAGAAGTGATGCAGCAGGCACTGTCCCCGTTCTGCTCTCCCTGCCTTTGTTGAATGCTGGAGTGGCACCTTTGGAAGTTCCCTGTTAATGAAGGGACCTCATTTGTCTCTACGTCACCCTCTTTCAGCCTTAGTTGTGAGTTCTCTGGCTATTGCACTCAGACCCTGGCATGCTGCACTGCTCCGTGCAGCTCACCTCAGCTGTCTCAAGGGCACAGCCCAGGGAAGGGCAGCAGCCCAGACTGGTGGCACCCAGGGGTCAGATTCCCACCAGGGGATCCATTACAAAGATGAGGACTAGCAGAGTAACTGGAGACGGAAGAGTGGCCTGTAATCTAAAAGGTGAGATAGAGCCAATCCATGGGGCTCGTGTTTACCCTGGGTCATAGAGACACAGAAATAAGGGAGCCACAATACACTGATACATGTCATCCTGTGAGCACTAGAGACAAATCTGTCTTCTCCACCTTCCCACCCCGCAGCTGTTGCTCCCTCTCCCAAGAGGAATGGCCCCTTCCAGTCTCTATCCACCTTTCTGGATCAGTCCACCCATCACTCATCAGCAGGGGCTGTGCTCCTTTCCCACCAGCTGCTGGCTCAGCCTCCCCAGCTCTATACCAGTAGCTTCCTGTCTCTGCCTCCCATTGGTTCCCAGCCTAAGGGGAGGCTTGGGAATCACAGGGAGTCCTGCAGAGGTGGATAGGCCTTTGGATACAGCTGGCCTCTTGGTGACATACACTTGGTAGTTAGCTGTTTTCCTGGGGTTAAAAGGGGGTGTAAGGATTTGGCTCTGGAACTTACTCTCACAAGACATTTGAGGCTAATAGTTTAGTGAGGTTCAAAAAAAGGTTAGAAACATGTCTGGATAAGAACAGCACTGCTGGCAATGACCCTAGCTAGGCTGAAATCACAAGGACTGTCCATTCTCATGCTTCATGCTGCTGGTTGCCAGCTTTGGCCCAGAAGGAATACCCCGCTGGCAGAATATTGTGCATTTAGACACACAATGTGGGGAGGAGTATCTCACACTTCCAGCTCTGCCACATTCAGTCCTGGCCACTATCAGACAGATAGAAGGACCATTGGTCTGTGGTAGTGTGGACTTGATGGGCCATTGTTCTGCTTCAGCATGGCAGGAGATGGGGTGCTGGACTGGATGGGCCATTGGCCTGCTCTGCTAAGGCAAGTGTCAGTGGCAGGAGACAGGATACAGTAGAGGACAGGGCACTGGTTGGCTCCAATATATATTGGATGGACTTTTGATTTGCTCTGGTTTGGCAGGAGATAGAAAGGGGGTTTGGGCTTCTCCCACTTCCTGCGTTCCTAACCTAGGTTGCCCCACTGACATCATTAGACCCTACTTTGGCCCTACAATCGAACCAGTGACCTTCTAAGATACCGAAAGGAGATGGCCCAGATCGGTTTGAAAGCTGGGATATTCAGGGATTGCTTGGGTCCCTCCATGCTGTTCGAGTGCTGCCTGTTTTCACAGGGCTCTTTGCTGGGCTGTTCACGGGGATATCACAGATGTCTTTCCCAGTGCACGGGGCTGAGGACTCAGCACCCACCAGACTCTGGTGGGATGGGGCTGGGATGCCAGGGCCCGCCCTGCACGGAGCGATGGCCCTGCCACAGACCAGACTGGCCGTTAGCACATGCAGTCACTCCCTGGCAGTTTCAGAGGGAGTGTTACTGGCATCTTAGCAAGTGATTGCACAATCACACACTTTTTTCTTTTCCCTTTTGGCTGGAAGTGCTGGAGGGTGTGTCTGTGTGAAGGCAGGTTGGGACAAGGTCAGTCAGGCACTGAACTGCTAGTCATGTGAGGCCACTTGCAATCTTGTTACAACCGACTACACTTTGGTAATGTTCATTACAACACCAAATGCCTGTACTCTCACCCAGAGCTAGTCGCTCCGTTAACCCATGCCAGGACTTTACAGCATAGCAACTGTTGAAAGACAAGGGAAAGGTCCGGCTTGTTGGGCCATTGGATGGCCACTTGTGCTGAGCTAAATTCTGTCCCTCCATTGAATGAGTCCGGGCATCCTAGTCTGATCTTGAGTGGGCAGAGCTGTACTCCTAAAGTTGTTTTCCCTGGGGTTAACGTCTTGCAGTTCCTGTTGATAGTATCATGTATATAGGGGTTTGTTATGGTCAAAGCACTTCCATGACAATACTTAGCTCCCCGTAAGGCAGGTCAGAGTTGCCCCAGTGTTGCTAGTAGGGCAGGTGAGTTACACAGAGGAGACGGCATTTGGCGAAGGCATAGCGCAGGAGTGGCCAACCTGTGGCTCCGGAGCCACGTACGGTTCTTCAGAAGTTAAGATGCAGCTCCTTGTATAGGCACCGACTCCGGGGCTGGAGCTACAGGTGCCAACTTTCCAGGGTGCTCACTGCTCAGCCCCTGACCCTGCCACAGGCCCTGCCCTCACTCCACCTCTTCCTATTCCCTCTGCTCTGCCTGCAGTGCCCTCGCTCCTCAACGCTCCCCCCCAGAGCCTCCTGCATGCCATGAAACAGCTGATCGGGAGGTGTGAGGAGAGCGGGAGGTGCTGATTGGCAGGGCTACCAGTGGGTGGGAGTTGCTGGGAGCGGGGGCCCGGGGCGAGCTGATGGGGGGCTGTTGATGTATGACTGTGGCTCTTTGGCAGTGTACATTGGTCAATTCTCAGGCTCAGGTTGGTCACCCCTGGTGTAGGCATTGGCGCTGGAGTGAAGACTTGAGAGCAGAGCGATGCGAGTAATTGATGTTTTGGTTCACTGACAATTCTGAAAAAATGGAGGGAAATTTTTTTTTCCGGGTTGACCTGAAGACAAAATGTACCAAAAATTCTTTCAGGTTGAAGAAAACATTTCACTTTGATTTTGAGCATTTTAAAAAGGTTTTAAAATTATTTTAAATACAACGGAAGGAAATTCCAAATTGAAAAGTCATTTTAAATAGGAACATTAAAACATTTCGGCTTTTGGGGATTTTTTTTTTTTAGGATGAACAGTTCAGCAAAAGCAACAGGAATTCATGAAACGTTTCGGTGTTGCTGAATCTGCATTTTTTTCTAAAAAAGATTGTCAGTTGAAAATGTTTGCCCACTCTGTCTGGGAGTTCCCGAACCCCTGCATTGTACTGAGACTCTGAATTTATATACTGCCCCTCATTTGCGTTGCAGACTGGCACCTAAACAACATATGGGGGGTGGAACGTGGCAGCCCTGCTGCGTGGCAGTTGAGGTGGAAAGGGAAGAGGAGTCCTGCCCAGGAGGAAAATGTCGGTGAGCAGGATGTAGGCACCCAGGTTAGAGTTTGGTGAGGCGGCTATGCCCTGGCTACACCTGTGAGACCACTGGAACGAGAGACATAACAGGATTACACAGGAGGGGCTAGAATTATCCCAGGGACATGTGCTGACTTTCCTGAAGCAGCCCATAAGTTCTGGAACTTGGAGTGTGAGGGGTGTGGCCACACCCCCTGGCTTGAAGTGGTTTCCATTAGATATGGGGTTTACAGTTTGGTTCAGTGGCTCCCAGCCCTCCCCCCAGTATACAGATTGTTCTAGCACCCCTGTTGTATGACTGCACGGTTACCCTTTACCCTGCTCAGCCTCCTCTGCATGCCCATCCTGTCTGCCTTCGGGAACCTTCTCTCGCTTCTGAGCAGTCAGATGTGGAGAATGCGCCTGCCTGGCAGTTGACCCAGGAAGGCCCCAGATGTTGATGCTGACAGAATGAATGTTGTTGGGGGTCCTTGCTAGTCTAATTGAAATGGGGCCAGGTGGCTTTTCAGGGAGTAATTGTGACACTGGCAGTTACAAACGACAAAGGCCCACATACATTCTCTCCTGGGTGACCCAGGAGCAGCGTGAACCCTGGAGGGTTAATTCCCCCTGTTGCAGCTACACAGCCATCTTAGCACAGCTGGGGCCTTAGCCAGTCCGTCTCTGTTCCCACTCCTTTTACAGTATGGGCTTGCTGGCGAAGGAAACCCCGTAATCTCCTCTGTCCTGCTCCTTTCCTTCTTTGGTCGTCCTCCCTGCTCTGTGCACCACCACCCGCTCCCTCCCTCGTTCTTTCCACAGCCCATGTCTATGTTGGCTGCTTCACATTGAAGCAGACAGAAAACTAGCAAGAGCGGAAATGGTCGCCGACAGCTATTTGTCTACAGTGAAGCCCAGCTGGTCCTCTCATGTGGATTGTGGCCAATACGGAGGCAGTTTTGCAGAGGTTTCTTGTGTATCAATCTCAATAGCACTCTGCCAGAATTCAAGATGGATGCCAACCGACTCTCCTGGCTTATAGTGCTTAACACTTAGAAAGCCCTTCACACCTGCAAAGCCCTTTACAGTCATTTACTAATTCATCCTCCTGCTGGGGGGGGGGGTAGTAGGGGGGAGATCCGGAGTTTTAGCCTCATGGCATGGATAGGGAAACTGAGGCACGACAAATGAAAGTGAAGCAGTCAGGGTCATAGAGTGAGTCAGTGGCTGAGCTACTCCTGTGGTGTCTCCAACACTTGTGGATCAGGATTAGAGCTTGGAGCATTCCAGCTCCCACTCCCATTCCTTGTCCACTCTCTCATGCTGGTCTCTTGACTGGGCATGCTCCATGCAGGGGATCTTCAGATGTTACGCTGGCCGCTCTTCTCCTGGAACTGAGAGGAGATCTTCCCTGGTTGTTGACAGTGGCAATGTCTTTCATGCCAGTAGCCAATAATATGGGAGACTGATACAGACAGAGATACTCCACTGGGGCAGAATCAGTGAGCCTTGAGCCATAGATTCATATATTCCAAGACCAGATGGGTTTAAGATTAGCAGCTGGATCACTAGGATCATGTAGTCTTACCTCTTGTATCACACAGGCCATAAAACTTCTCAAAATAATTCCTAGAGCAGATTTCTAGGAAAACCATCATATCTTGCCAGCAATGGAGGATCCACCATAACCTTTGGTAAATTGCTCCAGAGGTAATTACTCTTGCTGTTAAAAATGTACACCATATTTCCAGTCTAAATTTATCTAGCTTCAATTTCCAGCCATTGGATTGTGTTATACCTTCGTTAGCTAAATGCAAGAGCCCATTATCAAATATTTGTTCCCCATGTAAGTACTTGTAGACTGTTACCAAGTCACTCCTTAATCTTTTCTTTGTTAAACTAAATAGATTGAGCTCCTTGAGTCTGTCACCACAAGGCATGTTTTCTAATAATTTAATGCTTCTCACGACTCTTCTCTGAACCCTCTCCAATTTATCAACATCTGTCTTGAACTGTGGACACCAGAACTGGACACAGTATTCCAGCAGCCAAATACAGAGGTGAAATAACCTCTCTGCTCCTACTTGAAATACCATTTATGCATCCAAGGATTGCTTTAGTCCTTTTGGTCACAGCATCACATGGGGAGGTGGAATGGAACTGACCAGAGCTGTGTACACTGTGTGTCCTTGGACTGACCTCTAGAGCCAGTTGAAACTCAGAATTTCTGGTTCATGGGCAATTTCAACATATTGAAATGCGTTTTTGAAATTTGTCTGATTTAGATGTTTTATGTCAAAGTATCAAACTATTTCCTTTTGTGTTGTAATGAGACACTTTGATCTAAAAAAGATAAAATGTTTCAATAAGTACCAAGTAACAGCTGCCTTTAGTTATTTTAAAAATAAAAATTAATACATTTTTGAACTATTATATTGTCATATTGTTACGGCAGTAGCCTCACATTATGCACAACTGTGACTGGCATATTATAAAGCAATGTATAAAGAATTAAAATAATATCAAAATGAAAAAACAATAAAATATTGGAATTTCCCCAAAACTAATGATCTGTATTAATTTTGAAATATTTTTGTAGAAATCAAAAGACATTTTCTGAAGCTTTTCAGTTGGTGCGAAAATGGCATTTTGCATCAAAAAAAATATTTTGATGAAACATTTCCAGCTGGCTCTGCCTGCAGCATGTTGTCCAGCAACCAGGCTACATACAGCCCAGTGAGAGTTGCCCCGGAACGCCTGGCCCTGGGCTGGCCTGAGCATGACACTAATGGGGCGTAGTGACAGTGAGCAAAGCCTGAGTCACTTTGCAGGGGGTCAGTCCAGCAGCTCCACAGAGCAGGCCTCTGGGCAGGGGGGGGGGGGAGGCAGAGGATGTCCTTTCGGCTTAGATGAAGCAGAGCTCAGGCTTCAGCCTTCAAATGTCACTGTCTGAAATAAACAAAGGTCAAGATGAGCTCTCCGAATGAAAACAGTTCCTCTGGGTGGGGCTAAGCCTCCCACAGCGCAGCCTAGGGGAATTAGTGCCAAGGGTTAGAGGTGTCCCAGCACAGGAAGGACAGAATCACAGACCCTTCCTGGGACTGCACTGTGGGCCAAGAGCTGTGTCCTCTCCCCCTACCCCCGCCTTCCCCATTCCCCCTTCTGCCGCCCTGCTTCTTCCCCAGCACTCCTTCACATCTCCCCGGACATCTGGATCCCTGAGCGTCCTCAGGATGTTTACTTCCTGACCGACCGTGGGAGAGTTTCTGGAGCATGCGCTGTTGCTGCTGCTTGGTCTGTTGTAGGAGGAGTGGAGATGCTGGACGGGTGGCCATGCAGCTGCACTCCAATTCCAGCCCTGTTCCCATCCTGGCCTCGCTGGTCCCAGCTCCGGAGTGTGCTACCCATTTCTGAGCCTTTGCCTGGACAAACCTGCATGCCCTGAGGGTCACAAGCAGGAAGGAAGGGAGCCTATGGGTGGGTAGGGGGAGTTAGGACCCCAGGGGGTGAGTGTGGGGGAAGTGGCTGTGGGGTGACCACAGGAATACAAGCTCAGACCATGCCTGTCTCTTCTAAGGGAGCCAAATCTCCCTTTCTCATCCCCGCCTGCTTTGAGCGTCTCCCTCAGTCACTGCCAAGCCAGGCTCGGCTCCTGCCAACTCTTATTTTAGTGCATTGTTTCTCAGCTGTCCCTGGCTGGTGTCTCAGTGGACTGTTACCCAAATACTCACACTGCCATGAGGGTTTCTCGCCCTGTAAATGAGCGGAAATTGGGGCAAAGGCCTCGGGGAGGGGGAAGGGAATGCTGGCCACATTCCTGGTTGCAGTGCCTGGATCCTGTGTGCTGATCCTCTCTCTACCCTTATTGCTACCCCAGCACCATTCAGTTGTGGGACCTGTGAGGCCAGCTGTGTTAGAGTCTGTGTGTGAGGGATGCAGGGCCTCTAGCTGTCCTAGCCAGGGAGCTGGACTCAGAGAAGGCTCTTCTGTTCTGGATTGCATGTGGTGTTGTGATTGTGTCCACATGCGTGTGCCTGCTAACGTGTGAATCCTTGGGTGGGGTGAGAGGGTGGGCCAGAGTGGGAGGGGGAAGGGCAGATGATCCTGGGCTGGTACAATGGTTTCCTATGGTACAAATGCAGCCAATATCCAGGAGCTTGAATGGTTCCCATTGGGGCCCGGATCAGTGAAACAGAACGTAGCTTACGCCACCTTTCCTCCCACTCTTCTTATCTTAGCTAGATTAATGTTGCATAGCGGGTGTGAAAAATTCACACCCCTGGGCACTGCAGTTAAATCCACCAAATCCCAGAGTAGACACAGGGGTGGGTCAGACTTCTAGCGGGTGCAGTTATGTTCTTTTCCCATGGCCGTTGTGAACACTGTGCGGAGTGGAACGTGGCCCCTATGCCGGGGCGTTTCAGAGAGAGAACATTCTGCATCAGGTAGCTTCCCCTGTCTCTCCTAGGCTGCAGCACAGACATTGCTACAGACTCCTGGGATTGCATTCATTGACACAATGAACCACTCAAGAATACTGTCCTGACACAGGCCCCTGAACAGTGCTGTGGAGCTGTTTCTCACCACCAGTCTTCTCCCACCAGGGAAAATGACACTTGCACGGCATTGGGCTATTTCATTAGTAGCTAACCATTACCTCTGAGAGAACAATAGCGTGCCCTGACTTTCAGCTCTCAAAGGTACTGTCTTGTGCAGCACTGAGGCTGTTGTTGGCATTTTAGAAACAACAGGGACCTGCCAGCTGGTTTGCAGCTTTCGTGTAGGTGCTGGGAGTCAGTGAGTCTCGATGGGGCAGGAATTGCTCTTCCATGCGTGTCTCTGGACTCAGATCTATGTTCTTTAACTCTTTGTTTAGTTAGGTGGGAAGTATTAACAGGTTCACAGATTCTCGCCATGTAAATATCAGAAACGAAATAATCAAGGCAGCAGCGAGCTTTTGTTTAACTAGACATTATCCAGGACTATACTCACCAGACCTTTCTGTTGAACAGGGCGTTACCATATTACAGAGTGAGCATCATTCCAACACCTGTAATATGTCGTTTCTAGTGGTTTTAATAATCTGAGTGAAATCTCTCTACGTTTTTAACAGATTGGGCATGTCTAATGAATGTTAATATTCCAAAATATTGGACAGGTGTGCTGTGTTTTTGCAGGTGAATATCCTTTGGGACTCGGATATTTTTAGCGCAGATGATTAATTGTTTAGCACCTTGCCCTGTGTCCCTTTGGCTTTGACCATTGGTTGGATGCAGTGCTTGGGGGCGTTCCTCTTGGCTTGGCCCACAGTCACAAGGCAGAAATATTCTGAGTGGAGATGTTGCCATGGAATAGCAGCACTGCTGGAGTCTGCCAGCCAATTGGAGCGCAGGGCTGCTTGTACCTCTTGTATAGCAGATGTCCCAAATTGAACCAACGTTCTGGAAGCACTGGCATTAGAAGGCAGGATGCCTGGTGTTTCCATACTCCTTGGCTCTGAGTCAATGAGACCGCATGCCAAGAGCAACGGGATGCTTACTCTAAACATCCAGCAGAGCGTCTTCCCATCCAGGTTTCCAAAGCTGAGCAGCATTGCAGAGGCAGCAGCTAATTTCCAGTGATGTTCCCTGTTTTTATCCACCAGCTGGAGTGACCAACATGGAAAGAGTTCAGCTGACCCCTGGCCAAGGTCCCACGTGGCTCAGGAAGAATGTGAACCCAGGGTTCTTTACTCTATAAACACAAAGGTCCAGATCTTCAAAGATATTTAGGCTTCTAACTTCCGCTGATTCGGTGGGAGTTAGGAGCCTCAGTAGCTTTGAGGATCCGGGCCTAGACATCTGGGCTTCCTTTCTGCGACAGGTGGGTTTTCTCTGGGCATGCTGGGTAGCAGAGAAGGGATTTAGGATATCTTTTTGGCTTCCCCATATTCCTGACCAACCAATTCAAGGACCACTTTCCTCTCTGAGGTCACATGTAGGGTGAAGGCCATTTTTATGAAGGCCCTTCCATTGTAGGGCATCTGTCCTAATTCAGCCTATTGGAAACTGTGTGGGACAAACCACATATGAGAAACCAGACTACAGATAGCCGTAGAGGGTGTGAGCCCTAACACATGGAGCTACAAATGAGGAAGACTTAGAGACTCCAGGTAGACTCATAATGAGATTCAGTCACATTGCGAACAAAATGGAGAATGTTTCCTCCCCACTCTGCACTGCAAAGGGAACAGGATGAGGGGAGTTAGTCTGGCTGCTGGGGCTCAGGATGTACAGTCACTCTCAGTGGGGCCCAGATGGTGGGGTACTGGTTGCCTACCTCAAGGTACTGAGCACTGACCGCTCCCGTTGGTGTGAGTGGGCACATAGGGTGCTGAGTATCTGGCACAGTCAAGGCCAGTCGGGAGCATTTCTCTTCTGCCTTGCTCTGGTTTTCAGCTCCCTCTCTTTGGCTTGGCCAAGGATTAGCTACTTACCTTGGGAACTGTCTGGAAGCAGATGAGGGTGAGGGGAGTTTCATGGCTTGATCTGCAGTTAGTTGTATTTCTCATAGGCCAGAGGATGCCCTTGCTCCGGTGCTTTGACAGGGCTCCAGGTCTCTCCCTGCTCAACAGCACCACCCGTCACTGCAGCCCACTGTGTTCAGGTAGCTTTGGCTCTGCCTGTGCATTGGACTCACACCGTGCAGCTGCCAAAGGTTCACTCTTTTGCCTTCCCTATTTCATAGGCAGGACAGTCAACCCAGGTTGCGGAGGCCTAGTGTGTAACTGACTGGTATGTAACCTGTGCCCTCAGGCCCAGAGCCCCAGGAACCACCACAGCTAGCTGAGGAAGGGGTCTCTCCTCCCCCAGGATGAGGGAGATCAATGGGATTTCCTGCTATGTGCTGGATCAGAACGCAGGCTGAGAGTCCCAGGGAGTGAGGTGTAAGTGGCCCCAGGTTCACTTCTACAGCATTCTCCTGAGCCTTTCTTCTCACTCAGGTGACACTGGGGCTCCCTTCCGACTCAGCCACCCCCGAAAAGATAGTGGCACTGGGCTGATAAATCTAGAGGCTGTTCTTCTGTGGCTACAGGAAAGGGCAGGGTTAGAATTACACTCCTGGCTCAGAGCTGCCTTTAATCTCCCTCCATAGCAAGAGGCAGAAAGAACCTTCCTTTTCTTGGAACAGATTTGGTCAGTGATAGCAAGAACACTCCCTATCTTTTCCTCCCTTCCCTCCCAAACACAGACCCTCTGGTAAAGGCCCCATCAGACAAGTACAGCCCGGGCCCAGGTGGGGCAGGGTCGCTTGAGAGATGATCCCTGTCAGAAGTGTGCAGGGGAAGTTCAGCAGCCACCTCCCTGTGTTCTCACTGTCTTCTGTCTCCAAAGGGTACGGTTTCAGTTTGGTCTCATCTAGAGTGTCAGTGAGTGACGTGGGACCACCCCCTCCTCTGTCCTCCCACAGGGGAGACGTGTACATTCACCTGCAACGTGAATTGTTGCTGCTGCGAGGAAGCCCTGAACGGAGGCTGTGAGTCGTGACTAAGGTGCATCAGCAGAGCTGGGGGCTAAGGATTGAACAGCCGGGGACAGCTCAACATTCTGCCGCCCCAAGCGGCTCAAGATGGAAGAGGGAAAAGCGTCTTTCGGCGGCACGTCCGTGGCAGCTCCGCAGAACAGGGAACATTGTTGAGCTGCCGCAGGCGTGCCGCCAAAAGCAGCCCAAACGCTGCCCTGACTGTGCCCTGTATCCCGCCCCCGCCGTTTGCCGCCCCAGCACCGGCTTGCTACGCTGGTGCCTGGAGCCAGCCCTGTGAACAGCAAGGCATGATGGAGTGAGCAGAGCTGGGGCATTCATCTAGGATGTAGTAACTGGGGTGTCACAGGTCAGGAGTGAGGGGCACTGGCAGAGCTGTTTCAGGGGAGCCCTGGATTTGGAATAGCCTTGGGTGCTGCAGATCTGCTCCAAGTTGCTAGCAGAGCTGGGGAGCAGGATATTTCTGGGCAGTTTACAGAGTGCCTGCCTCTTGAGCTCAAGCCAGTGATATGCAAATTTCCCCACCCTCCTTCCTCCACAGGCTCATCGCTTCTGGAGTCAGACAAGCACTTTCCTGGCCCGGGAATTTCCCCAGGTTGCTTCAGGGATCCTTTCCCTAGCAGCCTGAGTTGTTGCTGTAAAGATGATGTTGCCCAGGTACAGAGGCTGAACCCTTCTTCAGTACATGGTGTTTCCTTCCTGGGTTGTTTCTCTGAGGAGGAGGTTGTGCATGGAACAGCCTCACTTCCTCCCTCCCAGGGTTTGGAACTGGCTGTAGCATGGAATGTGCCTCCAGCTGAGATAAACAGGTGCCCAATGCAGCTAAGAAGGATGCTCTGCTGTAGGGAGGATTTGATGGGAAAGGCGTCACATGTAAAGGATGATGTTTGTTTTAACCCATTGTGCCCACTTCTATCCAGATAGGCTCTGCAGAACCACACCTGACTCTTGTGTGCTGATGCGGTGAACTCTTGTAATTTGGCTTTGTGCCATCTCATTTGTTACTCCCAGGGGAACGGCCAATCTCTGTGTACTTCCTGTTAGCCCCCAGGGCAGGCAGGCACCACATCTCTGTGCATTTGGCTCTCTTGTGGTTGGGTGTGGGACACAGCAGTAACTTGTCACACCTGCTGCTGCTAAGTTTGAGGTGTCTTGAGTATCATGGAACTCTGCCCCTGCAGCAGGGTAGTGGTTTCTGCCGCTCAGAACTTGCCTGCGGTGAGTCTGATCAGGAATCTGGCTGTTTCCTGATTGGTGTTGGGGAGGGTTCTGCCCATTTCCAGCTTCCCCCGCCCCGTTCCCAACCTCCTCCCAGGTGAGAACGGTCAACAGGGTTTGGCACTTTAGGGCATGTCTACACGGAAGAAAAAAAACTTGGTTTAAAACAGCAGTGAAGACATAGCAGCTTTGGCTTTCACTTGATTTGATCACTGATAGCAAGAAAACTCCATCTTTTCCTCCCTTCCCTCCCAAACACAGAGAGCTGAGGGACCCTCAGGGTTAGCATCTTGACTTCCAACCTAGGCTGCGCTATAGGCTTGACCTTGAGTTAGAAGCTGAATTACCCTGTCTCCACTGTTACTTTAACCTGAGTTAGCTAAGCCCAATTAAGAACACACCATTATTTTTAGCACAGACGTACCCGTTGGTGGCAGGGAGGCAGCTTTGCTCTCTTACCAGGTGTGATTGAGCCACGCGGTCTGCTCCATGATAACTCACTGGTTAGTGCAATTACCCATGTGTATTTCGGATCTGTTATATTATCTTGGAAATCAGTAGCGAAGCTCACTCCCAGCCCAGTGCAGGGGCGTCTCTTTCTGTACCCAGGCCAGCGTCTCCCACACCCTCCGGAACCAGTGTCCATGTCATGCCTGTCTCAGGTCTGCATCAGGAGCCACTCTGACTTCCCTTTCCCTGCTGCAGCAACACAGATCCGAGCCTGTGGCTGACAGATCGTTATTGGGGGTGTAGGATGATGCCAGCCCATCTTCTCAGTCTCCGCTCACTGTTAAATTTGAGAATTGCCCCTTTCTGCTTCCCACATCAGGACATGCCCTGGAACTTTGATCAGGTCTAAGACAGCCAGTGGGCAAAAATTAACCCAGTGATTGTGAGTATTATGATGGAAGGAAACCCAGGAAGGGAGTCCCCTTAAAAACGCAGTTCAGATTTTTTCCCCCACTATGGGATCTGAGAGGTAGAAACAGAATTATTGCGTGACCTGAGCAATCATAGGAATTTGGCATAAATGATTCCTAGCTCCACGTCCGGGAGGGATGGTTGATTCCTGGCATCCTGACTTTTTGGATTGTGAAATGTACCAAGGTGCCAAACCCCATCAGCAGAAAACAACATAAAACTGGCTCTGTAGGGGGGCTGGCCCAGGCTGGTTAGTTAGTGTCTCCTTGTCCTTAGCTGCTCCGCTCTCACAAACAGTAAAGGGAATCCCTTTTCCCTGCTACTTCCAATGCATCTGAGGTGGTAAATGGCCAAGTGCTGATCTGAGATATGGAGATGGGGTTCATTCTCTTGGAAGATGCCTCCAAAGCATCAAGGTTAAATCTACAGCCCTGGGACCTTCTGTAAAATGCTACAAGTGCCAGGGGGAGACCCCCAAAGATTTTACACTGTCCAAACTACTATGTTTAGTATCTGGACTTAAGCAGGGTGGTTTAATTCACTTGTGGCTAAACTGGATCATTAACTGCAGTTCTGGGCAGGGCCAAAGCAAGTAGTATCCCAGGGTGAGCTTTGAGGCTGGGCTATCTACCTGGGTTGCTCCCATCTACACTGGCAAGACCAAGTTGTATTGTCACTATGTGGGGCAACACTCCTGTCCCGCAGCGGGCTGGTTTTTATAGCCTTGATCTGTGTTTATAAGTGGGACCATATTTAAGATTTTGTGCTCTCTGCATTTCTGTCCCCCTCTCAGAGCAGTGGGGACCCTAGACGGGGTGCTGAATGCAGAACAAGTTGACATTGTTTTTCCCCTATTCAGCTATGACTAATCCCAACGCTGCCCACTGTGTATTTTTATACTGATGAATAATAAGATTTCTCTTGCTGCTGCTACACTTGTTCCTGGCTGTTTCCAGTTAGTTTAGATCCATTCGCGATTGTCCGAGTGGCTGACAGACAGCAGGTTTTCTACATGCACAGACATGGATGGTATTTTAAAGACAGACTCGCCAGCGAATTGCAGGATGCCTTAGAGCTTGCGTGGCCTTTCAGATCATTCTTGTGTATTAAATGAAGGTGGGAGACCAATCAGAGCTCACCGTAGCTACACGGTTGATTTTTTTCTCTTTAGGGACAGATTTTTGATGCGCCACCAAAAATACAGACTTACAACTACTCTAAAGACCCTGGTTTTCACACCCCAATATGTCCGACTGATTGCATGCTCTGCACCATAGTATCTGAGCACCCTGCAGAGTCCTTCAATCCAAAGGGGTCTATCCTACAATTATACGTGTAGATGAATATTGTTGGCATGTAGTTAGTGGCTCCTTGAGACTTTGGCCTTTGATTTGTGCAGGCTGCAGCACTGCATGGCTGAAGGGGGATGCTGGGACTAGACACACACCACTACCTTCCTCCTAGCACTCCCTTACCCCCCTCCCCGCCGTCTTTGGTGGATTTTGTGTCCCTGGCATAGCAGCTCTCTCCTTAGTGAGACTGCCAGAGAGCAGGGCAGCGTGTCAGTGCCTGTCCCTGTGTTTGTGGCTGGTTGCTCCCACTGGCCGAGGGCTGACGGAGGGCAGGGAGGTGTTGTCACAAGCGCCCTGGCTCCGCTTGTACCTAATCCAGCAGGAGGCCCAGTAATAAATGAGGATGCTATATTTAGAGGCACAGTCTGGAGGAGCGTCACATTGTTGCCAGCAGATTTACTACACAACACAAGCAGGTTTCCCTGCCTTGCTGCTGCCTCTCTCTCTCTCTGTCTCTCTGTCTCTCTGTCTCTGTGTCTCTCTGTCTCTCTGTCTCTCCCCCCCCCCTGCCTTTTCAGAAGGAGTTTACGGGAGATCCAGCACCAGCCGGACAAATCCACGCCTAGGGTTTAGTGCCCAGTCAAGGACAGTCAGAGCAGGATCAGCTCTAAGAGGGTAGGGGTGAGGTGGCCAGGAGCCCATTTCCTTTGGCAAAGGCCTCATTTACTTGCAAGGAAGTTTAGTAGCAAAGAAACATGTTTCTTGAACAACTCCATCTTCTGTGTGTCACTCGCTTGGTGGTCATCCCGCTTTCCTGGCACGTTCGGTAGTTCAGCCAGGCGGGAATCCTCCTCCCCTCCTTCCACCACGGCCCTCGCTGATCGATTTCTATTCCTCTTACAAAGGGCTGCGCGAATGCCTGCATCGCTGCTGCCCACAGCCCTGTGCAGAGTGCTCAGCATAAGTTCAGCACAGGAGAAATTCTACATTAGGCAAAAACAGAATTTCCCTCCATTGCTGCTGTGGGTCCAGCAACACTGGGATCCGCTAGTGCAGATGGGCCCCATTGCTGCATTGTGTCATCTAACCCAGCACAGGCTCATCCGTAGTGGGGCTCACACCGCTGGCAGCGGCCCATGTCCCCAGCGTGGTTAACAATGAACTGGGGTGAGCAACAGGCGGATGTTTTGGTAACGTTTCCTTTGTGTAGCCAGGGCCATAGAGGCTTCTAACTGGGGACTGCATGCTAAATGCCCTGCAGTCCGTGGTAACAAGCAGGTAAAGTGGATGGAGAGGGGTAATTAGCAGGGAGCACTCAGCTGCGACCCCCCCCCCCATGTCTCCCACTCACAGGTCCCGGGGCAGATCTCCAATGGAGTCATTCCAGGGTCCAATTAGAGCAATGCCATCAAGGGCTCTGGTGACGCAAGATTGCAGGGTCATGCTGTAGGATGTCTCCAGGGACCCGCAATGGACGGACACCTCTTTAACGCTGAGTTACTTCTTTGTTTCACATCCTGACAGGGATCACTTAGAACAAACACTGTCCGGATATTAGCTTGTTTCTCTCCTCCTCCCCCCACCATCTTTCTTTTAAGAATCTGTGTCGCTTTTTAAAGTCAAGGGTTGAGGCCAGGTCTAAACTACAGTCTTTTGCCAGCCTTGCTCTGTCTGGTAGGAGTGTGATACTATCCTGGCCAAAGAACTTCTTTGGCTGGTATTCACTGCATCTCCCGGATGGAGTCTTGCTGGCATAGCTGTACCGGCAAAGTCTTCGTAATGTAGCGTCACCCTGAGATTTTCCAGGCTGTGCAGATCTTCCAGTTGGCCTATGCACTGCTTTGGAAATCTCAACACAGCGGCATTGCCTTAATGCAGGCAGGCGTCCTCCGTCTTGACCTGCAGCATTCATAAGTAGTCTAGCTCTGTGCTTCCCACACACAGCTCTGCCAAGGGACCTCAGTCCTGACCTACAGCACCTCTTGTTGTTTGTTTTCTTCCTCCCCTCTGCTCTAGCAATGCACCTCTGTTTGCATCGTGTTCCAGGAGTGAACCTCTCCAGAGCAGCTATCCGATTGTTCATTTCCCAGTAGTTTGGTGACGTACACAAGTCTCCTCGAAGGCCTCCGATTAGCTCACTGAACGTGTTTTGCTAGGAGTCTAAACATAGACGTGAACCTGGGTCCACAGTGATGCAGTCAGTGAGTTGAGAGCCTCTTGCAGAGCAGGTTGCCTGGAGCTGGCGGTGAATGGATGCGTCTGTCTTGTGTTGTCATGGAGTGAACACCCCAATGCAGCCATCTCTCCTCTCTGAAGCTAAAAGGCCCCTCGTGATCCTCCCCATCTATATGGCACCTGGATCTCTGTCCCCAGCTAGGAGCAGCGTGGGGGCCACTTCACTATCAGCCGTTCGTGCACAGTGGCGCGATCTTCCCTCCAATCACCCTCGGCGGCACACTGCTCGCATCATCAATACCGTTAAGCTTGAGGACACCTCAAGGTCTGAGAAACCTGCTGACAGGGCTAGTTTCCAGCTGCCTCACTCCGTGCCTCCTATCTTCCATAATACCGTGAAAAAAGCAGAGTGCTACCGCCGGGCACCGGGCTGCTAGTGACACCGTGATGAGTGTTGCAGAGAGAGCATCTTTAGAGTAGTAGAGAGAAACTGGGGAATGGCGGTTCCCAGCCACTGCTACAGGCCACATGGCTCTGTCCAAGCATGAAGACGTGTCAGGGAAAGTAGGGAAGTCTGTACAGTGATAATGGAAGAGGATCTGCAGGGCTCGTTCAGCACAGAGGACAGCAGCATCCAGGGGTCGGGGGAGGAAGAGTCAGGTTATCCCAGGAGAGACCATTTCAGAAGGGGGCGGGGGGAGGATGGAAAGGTGGAAGCCAAATTAATTCATATGGTTACAGTTGCCGATGTTTACTGTAAATACTGATACAATTAAACCTGCCCCTAGCAATTATGACGGTTCAGATCCTCCAGGTGGTCCATGATTTGAAACAGAATTTCAGAACTTTGGGGCCTCATCGTAAGCCCAGTTGCCCAGGGTAGGTGCAGCCACATGGCTGGAGAAATGTGCTGGCTTCCTGCATGCTGCAGGAGGAGCTTTCGTCCGGACAGGGGACATGCATCCAAGACCAGAACATACGGCCCCTGATTTGGCTGCAGGATCACCACAAGCCTGATATGTCCTGGCACTTGAATTCACAGCCTCTGAGTTCAGTCTGTTCTCCACCTGCATTGCTTGCCTGGCAGGCGGGGCGGGAGGGGAGGTTTACAGATGATCCCACCGGCGTGTCCCTGCACGGTAGCAGGGCCTGATCAATGTTCCTGTCACTCTTGCTTTCTCCGAGCAAAGCTGTGAGTAGAGCACAGATCTCCCTTTCTCTCCCCCCTCCCCTCTTCTCCAAAGTTTGCACTGCAGCGTTTCTCTCCAAGGTGACATTGGAGGCAAAACTGCCCGTCCAAGGGCACCCAGCTGCATTCCGAGTCCAGCCGCCCCCTGACACAGAAAACGGAGGCAGCGGAGAGAGACTGATGGCTTCCTTTGAGTGGGGAGATGGAGCTGATAAAAGCCAGGCTGCATGATTGGGTCCCGGATAACTGGAGCCGCTCACCTGACTTGCAAGCAGCTTTCCCTGATGCCTTTCAAAGTTCTTGAAGGTGGCATGTTGAACAGCCACCTTAACCCCTTCTAGTGCTGGTTGAGGTGACCAGGCAGGTCAGGAACTGGTCTCCTCCAGTGCAGACCTCATTGCCGGGCCTATACACTGTGTTGGCGCCTTCGCTTCCAATTCACTTGAGCTAGAGATGGGCCCACGCTGCAAAGACTGGATCTGGATTGAACTTCTTCAGAGTATGTGGATCCAGGTTTTAGGTTTGTGCCATTATAGGTAAAGGGGCCAAGGGCAGAGTTTGGATCAGGGTCATGTCTGCTCCAATGCCTAGGGCTTTGAGGTTTGAGCCATCTCTGATTTAACTGGACATGATGTCCAAAACAGCTGCTGGGGGACCTGTGCCTTTGGGTGGCTGTGAAGGGGCTAGGTGGGGAGCCAGAGTTGGAGCTGGGAAGAAGGAGAGGTACAGCTGTTTGGGAGCCCATGCCCCTCACTCCAACTCAGCATGCAGCAGTTCGGGGGATTACGTGGGTATGGACTGTCTCAATTCTGGGATGTGTCATGCACTGTGCTGCCAGCTGGGTTAGAGCTCGAAGCCACACGTGCTGTATTCCAGTCTACCATCCGCTCCCACTGGATTTCTGCTTTACTAACAATGGCAGCGCCTAGGGTGTGGAGACACAGCTCAGCACCACTGCGGCTGGCCCTGATGGGAGAGAGGAATGTGTTTTGCATTCTGTGGAGGTGTTACACACTATACTAGCATGGAGGATGGCTCACTCGATGATTACCTGTCCTGTTCATTTCCTCTGAGGTAGCTGGCATTGGACATTGTCGGAAGGCAGGATACTGGGCTAGAGGGACTTTTGATAGGACCCAGTGTGGCCGTTCTTATGTTATGTAGCATCTAGCCCATTAGTGTTTACTCACTATGTCTACCTGCCATCCTCTAGAGGGGGGCCCCTCATCCCCCCTTCAGCCCCACTCCCCAGATCCACAAGCCTCAGTCACATTTCTGGACTATGCTGTACCCTGTTGTCTTGTCAACAGTCAGCGGAAGCCAATATCCCTTGTCAAGGCAGTTGCAGAAAGAAACCAACTTTGGACACAACTAGCAGATCTTCACCTTAGAATTCTTCCCCTTTAGGCTCTTAGGATATGTATGTGTGTGGGGGGTGGTGGTGGTGGTGGTTGTTTTTAGGTTTATATGGATTCCCGCAGGCAGGTAAGTTTGAATGGAAGAGAGCTCCGTGGGCCTGTGTGTCTTGTTTTACATAGAATTCTAATAATTAATAAACAAGTGAACATTTGACCATGACAGTGATTTTCCATCTGTAGATCGCTAAGCATTTTCCTAAACTGGGTCCGTGTCAGTGAGGTGGGAGTGAGGCAGGAAGATTACAGGATCCCAGAGCATTCAAAGGTGCCTGGCTCCCACTGGTAGGCCAGAGTCCACCATCGTCTAGTCCTGTATCCATATCAATAGCAGGAGCAGCTGGATGAACTGCCAAAGCCGCCGATCCCTAGTTAGAGTTCAGACTCCTCCTCCCCAGGGCTTGGCCCAGAATACTTGGCTGCCCAGTTCTAGACAGTCTTTGTTTTCCCCCACCGCCTTCCTAACACTATGCCTTGTTATCCTGCCTGCGGTGCCAGACACTCAAGTGCTGGGAATTGAAGGGCAAATGAAATAATGTAATCATCCAGGTAAATGAATGGAATGAGAAGTGTTGATGTATAAACAGACTGAAGGAATTCCCATGAAACTGGATTATTGTCCCCTTAAAGTAGACAATTGCCCATTCACTCCTCCAGTGCCTTTGGAGTCCAGACATGGCTGCGAGTTTGGGAACCTGGCAGCAGACCAGACTATAATGTCTGGTCTCCTGCCTCCAGCATGGCCATTTGTGCTGGGCACGTGGCAAGGTGAGCGTACTTCTGTCCTGACCCCTAAGGTGAGCAGCTGGTGCCCTGAAGCATGACTTTGGATTGGCCCCATCTTAGCTATATTACAGCAAGTAATGGTCAGACACCCATCCTTTAAACAAATCTATAGCCACAGCATTTGTCATGCCCTTTCCGCTGTAGTGTTTTAGCCATAGCTACCCAGTGTGGACAGGTGTGAGTGGGGATCTGTAGCAGGCAGCTGACTCAGCCCCTGCTCCCTCCTTGCCCTGCAGCAGCTAGAAGCCTCTGCAAGCCCAGCCTGCTGAGGCAGGCTAATCAGCCACCTGGCTGTAGTTCTGGGCTGCAGAGGGCTTGATGGGCTCCACCTGGCAGCCTCCACAGGGATATAAGGCCTGCTAGGGAGGAAGCCACGGTGGGTTGTGGAGGTGGAAGATAGAGAGAGATAGGAAGAAAGAGTGAGAGAAAGAGAAGGTGCAGGGTGATCAACTAGCTGAGGCAGCAAACCTGAAGGGGCTAGTTAACCCTGAGGCCAGCCAGAGACTGAGGGCTGAGCCTAAACCTGAACTGGGTAAGAAGCTGTATATAGGTGGTGGGGTTTGTGCACGGTGTATAAAGCAATATAAGACACTGGTGACGCCACAAAGCAGTCTCCGGCCGATATTTTGAAGAGGGCGGTCAGAGGCCCGCTTACAGGATCATAGAAGACCGTGGCACTGCCACACAGCTCCCATGGAGCGGGGTGCAGTCTCCACCTTGGGAATGGGTGCTGTCAGTCTCAGTGGCTAATTCCAGTGGACTCCCGCTCCTCAGCCAGGGCTGAGAAGATGCTTGCCAGGCACTAGGCCAGGCGCTGTCTGTTGCGTGTAGCACCCTCCGTCCTGTTTCTGGGAGATTCTGTGTATGTGCCATGCTGGCGCAGAGTGGAGAAATAACCGTTCCGGCTGGTCACGTGACTGCTTGTGCCATGACATCTCCAGGGGCTCTGCAGGAGACGGACTCTAATTTGATAAGAGAGACTGCAGTGCCAAGCTAATGAGGGAAACCACCGGGGGGGGGGACAAGGGAGTCTTCAGCTTTGATTGAAAGAGGGTCTGCTGCCCAGATTCCTCTGCATAAGGAGCCGCAGAGAAAAGCGACTGTCCCACTGCTTGCTCCCACTGCATGTTGTATTGAGACCACGGTGCAGTGGTTCGCAAACTAATGTGCTGGTGACCCCTTCACACAGCAAGCCTCTGAGTGTGACCCCCTCCCCACACAAATTAAAAACACTTGTTTTTATATTTATCACTATTATAGATGCTGGATGCAAAGTTGGGTTTGGGGTGGAGGCTGACAGCTCGCAACCCCCCGTGTAATAACCTCGTGATCCCCTGTGGGGTCCCGACCCCCAGTTTGAGAACCCCTGCCGTAGTGCGGTAGGCAGAGCCTCCCTTGCAGTGGAAGTGACCTGAGCTGCTAGCTCAGAGAGAGGCATTACTTGGAGCAGACTGCCGGAGCGGACAGCAGACAGCTCCCGATATGGTTCCATGTGTTCTCTGGAGCAGTGGAGGTGAATGTGATGTGGCACTTGCAGTGTTGTCCTTTGGCAATTGATCATCCAGGGAACAACACCTCTGTGTGCCTCACAGTCAAAAAATGGGGATGGCATGGGCAGGGCTTTATTTAGGTCTGTACCAGTGAACAGGCCTCCATGGGAATACCCTGCAGGGAGAGATGGGATGCGGGGGTGGAGGGACACAGAAAGATGCCAGTGTTTTTCCCCTTGCAGCTCAGCCCTCAGTTGTAGTGGTGCAACGGACTTTAATCCCGAGACATCTTGTGACTCGGTCCCTGACGACGCCCTTTAACGTGGGAGCTCTGCAGAGTTCAGGATCCTCCGGAGCCGCACACCTGGGACCGGGGGCGTGTGCAGAGCCTTCTCAGGAGCTCTGGCACGCCGGTCTGCCTTTGTCGTTTGTCTTCCAACAATAGCTGCTTTTTAAGGCTTGCTGCGCATCTCTGCGAGCTGTCTAGTCTTTTCTCAGGAGGCCCCAGGGGAGGGGAGCAGGGAAGGGAGCGGGGTTCAGAGCGTGAGAGTAAAAATCCCTGCCAGTGCTGAGGCCATCCTGCTTCTGGGACCTGGGCGGGTGTGTGGGAGGGGCTAGCTCAGCCCTTACCAGACATGTGCTCCGATCTCCTGTGGAAATGGTGGACGAGCCCCCAGGGGACCTGTGTCCATGCTGTGCGGGTGGAACTGAGTGCTCCGTTGTGCGATCGGAGGAGGAAGCCCAGCTCCAAGACAGCCTGTCTTCTGCATTATACTCCAAGCGGAGGTGTTGTCATGGGGCTCCGACTCCCAGTCGCCTGCCTTATGCAAATGGTTCTCCCCAGTGTGGGTGGGTTCCCGCTCAGAGGCAGCAGGCCCCTCATGAAGACGGATGGGGCTAAGCAGAGCAGTGAATGGGAGACTGTAAAGCTAATTGCCACAGATACCATTTGGTAGCCTAATAAAGGGGTCTTGTACTTACAGAGAAGGGGGGGAAACATTCCCCCTCCTTCCCTGTTTCCTTTCTGCCTCCTTCAATCAGTGTCATAGGAGGGATTCCTCGGAGAGTGGGAGAAGACAAAAATGAAAAAGTGGACAAAAGCCCCAAGGGAGATGAGTGAGCAGGGACACTGTAACACTGCCGTGCAGGGAGAGAAGGGGGAAGTGGGTGGGTTCCTGTTTTGGTGCCCAGTAGGACAGCTCTGGGGAGTGGGGCTTGGAGGGAGCTGAGGGGCAGTGGTGAGCTTTGCAGCTCTGGTTCATTCAGCTGCTCACAGTATTTCTCCTCCCTCCTTTCTCACTTCCAAAATTTTCCGTTTCCTGCTTTTGGCATTTGTATATTTTTTTCCTTTGGGGGAAAATGGCCAGATTCCAGCTCCCTCCTACCTGGGGAGGAGGAGGAGAGGAGACGACAGAAAGCTCGAAATTGCCTGGATTTAGGTCTGTCAGGGCTCGTGCCTGGTGCTGCTAGCCAGGACCTGACCAGATTGCCCAGCCACCAGAGAATCATGTTCTGCTGCAAACACGCCAGGAATTTCTCTCTGTTCCTGGATCTTGGCCACAATCACTGCTTTGCATTGCAGCTGCAGGGAGCCAGCCCATGGACCTATGGGTACTTATAGCACCAGGTGCATTGGGGTTTTCATCCCATCGGAAGTCACGCTAATGCTAGGAAGGCAGAAGAAGCTAAGATCTTTCTTGTGCTCTCTTAACCTGAGCGTGAACCTTTTCTGTCTCCTTGCTTGTCCTGATTACCACTAAGTAGATGGCGCTCCATTTCCTTACCTCTCAGGTGATGACATTCAGTGAATGCAGGGCTCTGTATTTTCTTCTCCAAAGTGAGGGGACTTTAGAAACCTGGTAACTGACTATAAATGACACAGGCAGCCAGGAGAGATCCTCTTCTCTCTTCCTTTCCAGCGCATGTGCTACCAGTGCTTCAGGAGTGAGGCAGGCTAGGGGAGAGCATGGTCTAATGCACAGATAGATACTGGGCTGGGTTTAAGGGATTGCAAATTTGAGAAGCTGCAGGCTGCTTTGGGAAGTAAAAGGAATCCGAGAGATTATGGACCGTAGACCTAACAAAGTGATAGTGCAGGTTTTGTTGTACAGCGGCAGGCAGCTTATCTGCCTCTACGTCACATGTGTGCAAAGGGCCTGGATTTGCAGCCTGATCTCAGCCTAGTCTCCCTGTCTGTGCTGCTGGTCTGCTGATACAGAGACTGTTCCGTATGGAAAAATCCCAGAGATTTTAAAGGAGAATTACAACCTTTCCCTATGGTTGTAATGGACAGAGAATTAGGGTTGTGTCCTGAATGGTTATACCCCCTTACGATTGGGATGTTGCCTATAAAGTCCTGTGTTATGTTTCCCAAAGCAGAGTAGAACTATATATAAATAACGTTAGCACTTCTTGTCATTCCTCAGTCGAAGATGGAGATGCCAGGCATCCCGCAATCTGCATTTAGACTGCGATTCTCTGGTTCCCTCTCTTTTTCTAGGCTACCTGCGGGAGTGAGAAGCCGGGCAGGATACAAAACTGTTGGCATTGTCGGCACAACTTTCCCAACCTCACTTTGGAATGGGATTTATAGGGAAGAAATCACGTGGCGTGCTAAGACAAGATTGTGGTTGTGGAGGAAACGCGCACACACACGCACACACATACATACACATATGTAGTATATGCTTGGGAATCTGACTCCCTGTGACATTCACATTTTGGTATTTCCCGGCTCCTCACCCAGGACCTCAGGCATTTCTTTAAATTCAGAGAAATTGCACAAGCATATTACTAGGAATCTTCCCCCACCTTTCGTGTAGTTATTGCAGTGTCCCTCGGCTAAGGAGGGATATAATCCCTCGCTGGAGGACCAGACTGAAAGTTGGTCCCTCAGTGATAATTGGTGGCTTCTAACCACACTCCCGGGGGAAACATCACCGTTTCCCACAAACACGTGCTCTGGTTCAGCTCCGCCAGTGGTAGTGTTAGACACTGTAGCGTTGAGTGCCCGCTGTCTTCTGGCAAGGTTTTACACAGCATTGTTTAGGCCATCTGGGAGCAAGGTTAGAAGACCCAGGGTTACAATGTCAGAGACGTGTCTATTCCGGGTGTGACGGAATAGGAATACTGTGTGTGCGTGCCTCAGTTTCCCCTATGCATTTCTTAAGTGTCTATGTGAAGCAATAGGGGCTGACCGTGGAAGCAAGCAGGCGGCGCCCTCTCCCCTCTCTGCAGCTATGCATACCTGATGCTGTAATCTGACCCCAGGTGGGGGAGGGAGGTCACCTGGCCTGGCTGAGCCAGGGGGAAGGAGGGGCTGGAGAGAGTGAGTTTCAGTTTGGGAGTCTGAAGCTGGCTGGAGTCAGGCAGGGAGGCAGAGGAGCTATCACACTCTCTGGCCCCCAGAATGGATCCAGCTGAGGGCTCACGCTCACTGTATGATCTGGGTTAGACCAGATAGAAGTCATCGAATAAAACTCTGTTTTACTACCTGGCTAAGAGTCACATTTGACTGTGGATTTGGGGTGCAGAATCCATGGGCTCCCTCAGGACCCTGCCCAGGCGGGCTTGCTGGGGCAAGCGCACGGAGGGGCAGAAGATGCTAAATGCTCTGAGGTCAGACCCAGGAAGGTGGAAGTGGGTACCCATGAAGCTCCTAGCCTTGGAAACAGGCTGTGTATGGAGAAGGGACCCTTTGCCCAAAGTCCTGGCTGGCTTCCTAGGGAGCAAGTTCCAGACCATCGCCCGGGCACTCTGTGACACCGAGGCGCTCTCAATGCTGCTGCTGAACTGGTGGGAGCGGGGGAGGCGGGGTAAGAGATTTTTGCTAAACATCCCCACTCTAGACAGGACCCTGGACGACAATACAGCTCCCATGACCTCCACGGTCACGGAGGGGCCTGCAGTCCAGCACATTTGCACCATGCTGGCAGGGCAGTGAGCCTCACAGAGCGCGGCTCCTCAATGACTCCCTGTGCCACCTGGCAAAGGGGTCATGGGCGGTGGGTATAATAGGCCGGGGGAGGCTAAGCCTCCCCAAACAGCCACAGACCCATCACCGTTGAGAACGTAGATACCTGGGTTATGGCCCCACCTGCACTCTTCCCCGGTGGCCCTGCCCATGCTCCACCCTCCCCAAGTGCCGGAGCCATGCACTGCCCATGAGGGAGAGTTTGGAAGCAGTGACCCAATGACCAAACCCCACCATGGAAGGCAGGAAGGGGTAGTATGGTGCCTGCAGTAACGTATGCAGGGCCCAGCGATTTCCCCTTGCCCTGCCCGTTGCCTGGCCCCTCTCTGCCCACAGCCATCATGTGGCCATTTGCTCCAAGACAGTCAGATGAGGAAGGTCTTAAAATATTTCCCCAAGTCATTTGTTCCTTTCAAAACAAGGGAGGTGCTCATGTGGGGGAATTTCTGTGACAGATGGGGCTTGGCTAATAGCTCCAGAATGAGTCAGACACTTGCCCCCTCATCCACAGAGCTAGTCAGGCCCCGCTCCCTGCCTCAGGCAGAGCTGGGAAGATGCAGTGAAAACTCTCCCAGCTCTGGCTGTGCCCTGGGGCTGGCTGGGGACTCAGATGCTCCGTTATCTTGTTTGGTTTTATTCCCCTCCAATCTGCTGCTGCTCCAGCTGGAGCTTTCTCTGCAGCTTTACAGATGTGCGGGCTGGATCTGCGAAGAGGGCTGGTGTCGTCCATCCCTCACGCAGGTGCAAGAGAGAACCCGGGCTGCTGCCTGGGAAGGAGCTGGCCTGATAAAACAGACCCAGCTTCCTCTCATCTTTGGAGCAGCCAGAGCGGCCCACGGAAGTGTGCTGGGGCATCCAAGGCTGTCAGCCCCAGCATGGGGAGGGTGACATCTCTCGGGCTTATTCCTCACTGGGCACCGACTGCGTGCATGGGGCTATGTTAGCCGCAAGGATCAGGGTGGACAGTTCCCGCTCAGGGAGCTGCAGGCAGGGCCTGGAGGACCTGGCTTTAAAACAAAGGGGATCCTCCCGGCTACCTCAAGAACACAGAGCACTGCCCCCTGGCCCAGCAAGGGAGGGCCACTTGTGAAAGATTCAGGCAAGGGATGGGCAGAAGCTTTGGCCGATTGGTTTTAACCTGGCTCCTATCGTGGGATTCCTGCCTTCCAGCCTCTGGGGTGGTCTCATGGGGGATCTGCCTACCCAGCAGGCTCAGCCTTGGAGCCAGGAAGCTCTGCCCTTGAGTCATCGTGGGAAAGCCATAAGGGTGAAGAGCACTGCTAGGCTGAGCACAGGGCACCAGCTGGGCTTAGGCATTGCTACTCACATCGGACGTGTCTTCAGTTTAAAGATCCAGTCCAAAATAGGCTGGATCCTGAGGGCCTTTTTCTGTGATTATACAGACTTTACTTAGGCTAGATACTGGCTGGCATTAATGGGGTTTTGCCTGAGTCCAGGTCCTCATTCAGGACTCGTCTCTACAGAAATCATTCAGAGCTTGTCTTTCGAAAAACAAACCTGATCTGCTTGCGTCACTTCCTCCGTCCCTCCCTTCTCCCCAGGATGTCTCAGCCTTGGATAGTCTATGCAGCCTTACTGGAGAAAGGCCACGCAAAGGAGGGGATGAGTCTTGCACTGGAATTGAAGAGTTGGATCTCCATCTCTGCTCTGTTTCCAGGGCTATTGTATTCTGCAGCTGCGGGCTCTCAGCTGAGAGATCTTTGTCCTTGGCTCTTGAAAGTTTACCCTGGAGACAGTCAAACCTAGTGGGTAGGAAAGAGCTCCCTTGTTGGACAGATTCCCCTGACCACATCTGATTATTTCCCAGATCTACTTACTTCTTCTCTCCTTACCCGCTCGTACCCACAACCTGTTGCTGCTTCAGGGCTTAGCTGCCTGAGCCAATTTGCTCCTGTTTGAGGTTCCAATTCCCTCTTGCATTTTTGTGCCTTACCCAGCACATACTTACTGTCATTGCTCTTTATTTATCCTGCTTTCTTTTGTGTGGCTGATAGCAAGGGATTTATTAGAAAATACCACGAGGGCTCAGAGGCACATCTGGGAATCTCAGCAATTTGATCTCAGGACTGGGCCTCTTTGCTTTGCGTTTTTGTCAGTATGGGTGAAATGGTCTCTGACCGATGGAGCTGTGCCAGTCACACTTGGATTGCGATCACAAGTTGCCTCCTGCCTGAGGGATACTTATGCCAGTTCTGTTGCTGCTGGACTGTCACATTAGCACAGCAAGGTGTGTGTATGAGTTGCCTGCAGTGGTGCCCTCGCTGAGGGAGATCCGGCCTGCACAAGTGTCTGAATCCACTCAGAGAGAGGGGATGCTGCTCTCCAGCACGCTGAGGAGCAGCTGTCCTTATCAGCCTGTTACACCTAGGGCTGCGTGTGTTGCTGGTTTTCTGGGGTGCAAGGCTACTGCTGCATTTTTTGCCCACGCAGGCTGGATAAAAAGTCATCCTGTGTAGCCCGTGTAAGCCAAACTCATTCCTAATGGAAGCCCCCGCACCTCAGGGGGAAGTATTTGGCCTTTTTTCTCCTTGGTGCACCTACCCCATCTTTGTCAGTGTATTTATTGTATTTCTTTGAATGTGCTCATGCTGCCTGGATGGCCTGTTCGCTCAGCGCTGCACATCCCGTGGAAATCGGGGCAGAGCTAGCAGCGAGCCTCCCCGCCAAAGCAATAGGTCTAATTTCCATATGTTGCTGTCCAGAGACTCCTGCTCTGGGAATGGCCTTTATACAGTTCTACCTGACTCACTCCTGCGGTTTCAGTGGGGGAGGAAGGAGTCTCCTCTCTCTCCGTCCAAACACGCTGTGCAGCATTGCCGCATGCCGCTAAGCAACTGCCACATTCCACTGCAGAAGTAGCTGCGTCTCAGTGCTGGGTGAACTGAGCCCCGAACACAGTCCGATCTGTATATCGGTTTAAGTTTGTAAAGCAATTTGCGATCTTCTGGGATGAAAGGTGCTAAATAAACATAACTGCATTATTACTTCTCTGTGTTAATCAGTCAGGAGGGGCTGTGGGTTTTGTCACCAGTAACCTTGGGTATACCTCACCTCACTGACTGGGTTTCACACAGCAAAACAGAGTGGACAGAGTGATGTGGAAAGATGAAAAAATGGAAAGTGAGATCCCTATAGTAATAAAATGGGGCTGTTTAATCTGTGACAAAATATACTTTCCTTCAACCCTCCCCAAACTCAACACACCTTTGTTTAGAAATGTTCTGCTTCACCTTTGTTGATTCAGCATGTTTTACCAGTATTTTTAGCCCCATTTTTACTTTCTGAGATACATGGTATGACTCAGGGATGCTTTAGTGCAATTACTTCCATCTTTCCTCCATGTCAAAGATAAAACTATAAAAAAGTACTTTGCCAGGTTAAGTTAATGTTTAATATTTTCTATGGCTCATATCTTGTACTTTTCAGTGATGTTTTTCTTTTTATAAGGCAAAAGCCAGTACACAAGGACATTGTGTGTGTTTGTGTGAGTTGTACTATGGGCTATAGCACAGGGCTGGGGGGTCGGGATATTTGGGGTCTGTTCCCAGCTTTGCTGCTGATCCTTTATGAGACCTCAGGCACGTTTATTATCTCACTCTGTGCCTCAGTTTCCCTGTTTGTAAAACGCAGCTAACAACGTGTTGTGAGGCAGTGTTCAGGTAGGCAGTTTGTGTGCTAAGACCACGGGCCGTCAGCTGACGACCGTGGGTTCCTTTTGTTCCCCCATATGTCTGTCTTTCTCCGTCCGTTTCTTGTTTTATATTTAGGTTTTGAGTTTGTCGGGGCAGGGACTGTTTTTGTGTTCTGTGTTTGTACAGAAGGGCCTGTCCATGTCTAGGCCTCCTGGCTGCTCTAATAATACAAATGATAGCACTACTAATAAATGATATCTGAGATCCTTAGAAGGAAAGCACTAAGAAGAGTAAAGCATTATTGTTTATTTGCATAGACCCTACATAATGTGGTGGTATTTTTCCTGGTAAGCAATTTGAATCTTTAAAGGAAATGATTATTTAATTAAAAACACAATGAAAATGCACAGGCCCAATCCCCCCAGATTCTAACAGGAAGTCAAATCCTGGAAATCCCTGTATGCAAACACAGGAAGCTGGGAATTCTGGCTGCTTCTTCCCCGTTAGCCTAAGGGCGAGAAGACCCATGTGTGCGTGGGAGATAGCATCCTCTCCTCTCACACTGTGCTTCCTGCACCACCAGTCTGGTTGCTTTGAGCCTCTCCTTTCATGTCCTTCTTGGCTGGAGGGTGGGAACTTAGAGCAGGTCTAATGAGAGAGCTCCCAGCTCACCGGCCTCTCGCATTGACAGATCAAAACCCCATGGGGGTTCCTGGCACAGTCTCCAGTCGGCAGGTTTGCATTCTGCCAGGAGAGGGGCACAGCGGAAGCCCGCAGGGGGCGGCTCGCTCTGCACCAAGGGAACCCGTCTCTCCTTTCCGGAGCCCAGCAGGGCACCATTCCTGCCACCTCCTTCCTCCCCACCTCAAATATTTATGTTTGCGAGTGCTGCAGGCTGGGTCTCCGGCTCCTATTGCTGCCTCCCCAGGAGGAATGGCTGCCCTTGGTGTTTGAGGCTTCGGCTATAAATATCCCGCTGTCAAGAGGGGCAGCCTGACAAAAGACACAATCCGACACCACGGCTGCCCATTCGGAGTGACATTTTGTCAAATGCCATTGCGGGGCCTTACTTATCTGGGGGCACACGCCGCAGTGACCTTCACGGCTCCGGCCGGGTGCCTTCTCTCCCTGTTTACATGTATTTATAACTTACTTTTCCATCTCCTGGGCTGCCCTGCACCAGTCACTCCTCTCCACCCCCTTCCCCAGCACTGTATTCTGACTCAACTAGAGAGGGGTGTGGCTGTATCCTTGCCTAACGATGGCCCTTTCTCGGGAGTCAGGGAGAAAGAGGAGGCCTGGACCTGAATCCCACTTGGGGTGGCCCATAACAAGGGCTCACAGCAGGATTCTGCTGACAGCAGCTTTTCCCTGGAGTGGCTGATGGAGACTGACAAGCGTGAGGGGCTGAAATCGCTTCTCTCTAAGGGACTCATCTGGATTAGGAGGGTTTTGCCAGCTCCTTCTCTCCTAGCGAATGTGCCAGCCATCATGGTGGGAAAGCCGCAGACAGAGGGAAAGGAGGACGGTAACGTTTGCTCTACTGTCTATATGGCTGTGGCCCTGTACAAGCTCCTCTCTTTTATAACGCAGCTGCAGTGAGGCTGGGCCTGTTCAATTCTAGATGACCAAAAGCCATAGACCCCTCAGCGCCTCTTGGTTCTGCTCTAACATGGCGTGGCTGTTTCGGCCACCCTTAGCTTTTCCCCAACAGTCCTGGGCAGTGGATGAGGAGGGAACAGACCCAGCTCTGACATTAGTCTGCGAAGGCTGCTCTGAGCCCCAGGAAGAGATGGCCGTTCAGGGGTGACACGAGGTACTCCCCCCATGCCGGGCTGCGCTGGCCAGCTCTGCAGAGCTCCCAGTCCCTGCTGCCCCAGGGAACGTGGACCTCGGATATAACCCCTCAGGAGGTCCGGAGGATATAACCCACTGTGTCCATTGAAGGGCCTCGTTTCCAGACTCCTCACAGTCCTTGCACGCACCAATCCCTGCAGCTGCATGTACAAGTCAGATCCCCACGTGTACGAGCCACACGCTTACTCTGGTCACTCCCCCCTTCTCACCCCCACATGCTTCACCAGAGCTAAACACCTACTTCTAAAAAGGAAACCCATTCAGCAGAGCAGCCCTAGGAAGGTATGGAGGCCCTGTACCTCCCATCTCAGCCATTGGGGTGCTCAGCACCCCTTGGGGTCAGACACGCGGGCCGGAAGCATTGCCCGAGAGCCCATCCCAACAGACGGGTCAGAAGTTCATCAGAGCAAAACAATCTCTGTGTCTGTCTCCCTGGATGTCCGTAATCCGCATTTCAAACTGTCGGTAATTACGGATTTCCCTGGTAAGCCCAGACGGCTCTCGCCAAACCCCCTGCACAAGGATTTTCTGTCCTTTTTAGAAACAACCCAGAGTGGGGGGCAAAGCTCCCCTGCCTTTCAGACACGCAGACATTAACCTGCACCTGCGTGTGCAACCCTTCCGGAGCTGTCTCCAACCCTTGGGCTCCGAGTGCGTCACTGAAGGAGCCCTGCACGGTTCGTGTATTTGGTCACCTTGTGTCGGTTTGTGACCCAACCAAAACGCTACTAGCTAATTTGGGGCGCTCTCCTCAGCGCTAATGTATATTTCTCGCTTAATGCTTCGAGTAGGCACTTAGTCATGAGATGAAGGCTCTGTACGGGGTTGGATGAGTCACCACAGAAGCCGCGGCTCTTTGTGAGTAGATAGCTGCTTGTTTCTGGCTGGGGTTATTGCTTCCTCCAGCCTCTCTGGGGTACCGTCACTTTCCTTCCTTCTTCTTGCTCAGCCTAGAGAGCCGCAAAGCGGCATTTGAATGACAAGTCTATTGCAAAGCATCCTGGGGACATTTATGCAAATGACAATGTAAATCTGGCCTTCGAGGCTTAAACAGGATTAAGTTATTGAGAAGCTGTTGCAGTCAGTCCAGCAGCATTTTAGCAGCGGTGGACTTTAGAAGCTTAAACTTTTGCAGCCTCGCTAAACCTGAGAGCAATTTGCATGTGATTACTCAGGGCACTTTGAGCTATGCTGCAAAGTACTTTGCCATGATTTAAGGTGCTGGAATTAGGGGCTTCCTGGACTAGGGAAAGTAAGTATAATGATATTGAGATGAACAGACCCACTGCACTAGTGCGCAGAAGGATTTGTGCAGCATTTCGACACGGGTAGCTACATGGGAGCAAAAAACGTCAGTTTAGGCAAGACCTAACCTGCACCTTGTTCCACTAGATCCCCCAATGCAGTGTAGATGATAATCCACTATAGATTCAGCTGTCCTCATGGTCGTTTTGTACACTTCACCGTGAGAGGCAAGGCTTTTTCCTGGCAGTAAGCATTTTCAGAGGCTAAAAGCTCAGGTAAGCATTAACATGGGGAGAAATTCAACACTGATTGCCCAGTGGGTTGCAGCACCGGGCAAAGCAGCTGGCTCGATGCTCCTGAAATGCTGGCCTGCACTATTTGAGCTGCCCACGTGGTAGCAGAGTTACGATTCTTTGGAGATCATGTGGAAATAGTATGGGAATTGTGTCTCTTTCCAAGGAAGTGCACAGATTACAGAGGGGGGCCTGCGTGGAGATACCATGTTGGAGAGGTGCTGGGTTAAAGTTTGCCATCTGCAGCCTGCACTCAGTAAGATGAAAAAGCAAAGCCCACGGTGCTGGTCTTGAAGGCTGCAGCATGGGTGGTTTGTGTCCAGAAGGCTGAACTCTCTGCTTCCCCCAAACCTCCATTCAACTCTAAGGCTTGCAGACAAAGTCCGATTTGTATGAGCACGTGCCATCAACTGCTCCCTGGAGCTGGCTGATAGGGTAGAAATGAGTTAGGGTCCCTGCATCTGATAGAGGGTCTCTCCTGAGCTGTAGTGAGAAGGGTCCAGGCCCAGTTTTTCTTGCTGAGCCCAGCCTGATTTGAAGGAGCCAGCATATTCAAAGCCCTGGAGATAGGCCCAAAGCCTAGCACACTCCGAGTAAGAGAGGGGTGTCTCATCTGTAGAGGCCAAGTTCACATTTAGTTTTGAAAGAAGGGAAAACATTCCCTGTCTTGTTAATCATTGCAGTTGGCCTCAGGGAGACACTTCACATGCTAACACGTGGTGAACATTCAGAGACCTCGGCTTTTCACAGAAATGTCCCGTTCCAGCCCCATGTCCAGGTGGCGAAGAGAACTGAGACCTACTCTTCCCTTTGCAACCAGAGTAGAGTTTGGGTCAAAGTTCTGCTGAATCAGGGACTTCTTGGGGCATCGCCCTGATCAAAGGGGCATCTCTGTCACAAGCCAAAGAATTCAGCAATCCAGTAACTTGGCATGTCAGAGCAGCCCGGGCTGCATTTCCCAGCCCTGTTCTCTCTGTTGTAACAGCCCACAGCAATTAAGTCAAATAGTGTTTTTCTCTTTAACAACATTCAAAATTGCTGCTGGCGGGTTGTGCTGGTGAGTGCTGTCAGGCAGGGAACTAACCTCACCACTGGCTTCTCCGCCTGCCCTGCTTGTAGGAAGCCGGCAAGTCAGTTGGCATTGGCTAGTTTCTTAGACAGTTCAGCACCAGAGTGCACATGGGGGTGGGGGAAGGGGTCAGAGGGAATCACCGGCTAGAGAGAGAGATTATCCGAATAATTAAAAGTGAGGGCCAGGTCCTCTTTTGACGTCAGCGTAGCTGTGTCAGTTTATATCAGCTGGGCATCCAGCCCACGCTCTTTATTTGGCTCTCCTGAGAAATGGAAAAAAACTTCTCCCTCTCTAGTTCTAGAACCGGCTCTGCCCTGGCCTTGGACTCAGGAGCCTCTCTTCAGTTCATCTCACTTTAAAGGTCATTCCGGCTAAGTCCCGGGCAGTTTGTACATCACAGGCTCAAAGGAGGGGTGGGCACACTCTCTGGACCATGCACGTAAAGGGGACTCCTGCAGCAGAACTCTGGTTTTCAAATTCTTCCCTGGAGCCTATCTCAGTCTGTGGAGCCCAAGTCCACATATAAATCCATGTTTAATTCTGAAAGAAGGGAAAACACTTCCTGCCTTGTGAGTCCACTATTTGGATTGCTTGTTTGTGTGTGGCATCAGCTGTTCTCGGGAGCAGGCTGGTGGGGTAAAAGAAGAGCTTAGCTCTCAGCTGCAGTTAGAGGGAGCCCTCGTGGGCTGTCACCCACTGGTAAGAATTAGAAAAACAAACACAAAATGCCCTAGGACAGAGGCTGCCTCTGAGTCTGGCAGTGCATTCTGTGTCCTCTATTTAAGTTATAATCTCCTCACAGCGGGGTGCCTGCTCCCGGTGCTTAACAGTAAATTAATAATAGTTTCAGTGCTCTGTCTATCCCGTAACCAGAATCTCTGCTGAAGTAAAGCTCTTTGCAATGCGTATCCAACTGTCGGCAGCTTCTCTGGCCTACTTTAGTCAATAACAGAGATCTTTTCTCCCAGGAGGGAGCGTGCCGGAAACTCATGTTTTCAGGAAAACCACGGAAGCCATCTTAAAGTCACTGTCATGTAAGCCACTGAAATTGCATGTCTGGTATTCTTGACAGGCTGCTGGGTGCACTGCGGTAGCCTTGATCCTCACGTGCCAGTTAATCATAGCTAGGGTCATCCTATATCATCTTGAATTTGACAAGCACAAATCCAACCCTCCACCTTGAAACCCCTCTAGTAGGTGAGAAATGGAAACACCAACAAACCTTTGAAGTTTTGCTTCTGCCTTCACCTCTACACTTTTATGGTCATATGGTTACTGCCCTCATGGTACCTATACAGTGCTGAAAATGGTAATCTTGTGAGCCCCCCGGCCGGCTGTTACCCCCGTTCCCAGTGGGATGTGAGAATCTGGAGTCCTTTCCAAAATGAAGGGAATCCCGCTCGGGCATGGGAATGCTGCATTGGTTCCTAGTCCCGCTGAAGTCCCATGGATCTGGAGTGGTGATCGGTTGATTCTCAAATCCCACGGGCAAGTCTCTGAACTTTGCTGAGCTCCAGTACATATGAACTCCAGGTGTCTGGAGTGACGTCTGGCTCAGAATTTTCAAGTCTCTCTCTCTAGGGTGTTTGCTGGCCACACCAAGGACCAACGGACTGTTTTCTTTAGAAACTTTTGAGTGAAATTAGAACAAAGTTTGTCCCCTCCTCCCCCCCAAGCCAGCAGCAAAGGCACAGATTGGGAAAAGGGAGAGCTGGACCAGCCCAGATCCAGTCTCCATGGGCGGTATAGCCAAGTCTTACCTACTCTTCCCCTGCCCCCTGACTAGGGTTGGGGGAGGGGAAGAATTGAAAATACTATCACCTGCCCTCCCGCCAAGTGCCTTTATTCTATTTCTCTGAGGCCGGCAGCCACCATGGGATTCTTTTCTCATTGCTAAAGTGAACTTTGTATTGGGCAAAAGTGCTGGGATTGATAAATCCCCTGGAGACAAGTTCTCCCTTGGCAGAGCTGATACCACACTGGCAGCCCCATCTTCCTTCTACCCCACCTCAGCCGCGGCCTGGATAATATGGTGTCATTCGGTCCTTGGCTTCCGTGTGGAGATGGCCAGCCAAGGCGCTTGCTGTGGTGGTGGTTTGTGGTGTCTGCCTTCTAGGGACTAAAATAAGTGACTTTTGGGCACTCCCAACCTGATCTGGATCCTATTACCCTGAGCTGGCCAGTCCCTGGGAATGGGACTCAAACAACAGCATGGCAGTACCAGGACACTGATTGCATTTTCTGACCCTCCCCCCACCTGAGTGTCAGCCGGGCAGCTCAGCATTCCAAGGAGGCATTAGGTTGCAGGAGTTTATTTTTACACCGCTCTGTTGGGAATGGGTACGTGTCGCATCTGTAGAGATGATCAAAAGATGTCCCAAGTGCAGGTGTCAGCTGCTCCTTGTGATCTCAACACCAGGATCTTTTTCCTTGTGGCATATCAAAGGGAACAGGAGAATCTGAGTGTTTGCTTTTTTTTTAATGGAAAATATATCTGAAAAGGGGGTTTCTAAAAATAAAAACTGTTGCCTCTGCTCCCACGGGAAGATTTGCGGGACGGAGGGAGCCAGAGCCATTGCTGGAAACAGACATTTTTGGGGGTAGACACAAGAAACTTGGAAGGAAATCAGGACCGCCCTGTAACAGGTGATGGGGAAATCTGAAGGCCCAAAGGACACCAGTGCCCCAGGGCTAAACCACATCCATCCGAGAGCAGATGCGGAAAGGGAGGGAGGGCTAAAGGCAGGAAACTGTATCCGCGTAAGTCCACAAGGCACTGGACTTAGGGGACATCCGAAGCTCCCGGTTTGAAATCCTCCGATTCCCTGGACCCCCAGGTTTGATTCGACTCTTCGTCCTTCTAAATGAATTTGGCCCGTTTACAGCATGGGAGGCTGGCTGGGTGGGGAGTTACAAGCCAAGGCCACCGCAGGCCCGCGCAAATTTTAAAGATCCTGCTGCCTTTCATGGGTTTGCCCTGGGCTGTCCCTCTTGATGCGATAGTGCACTCCAGAGGTGTAGCAATGGGTCCAATCATGTTCACCTTACTTGCTTACATCAGACTTATTGGCACTACTGGGGTAGCAAGGCGAGTGGGTTTTGGCCCTGTAGCTGGAAAAATCTTCTGGGATCCTTTGGCATGAGGGTGCTTCCTACGTACAGAAACTAGGGTGACCAAATGTCCCGATTTCATAGGGACAGTCCCGATTTTTGGGTCTTTTTCTTATATAGCCCTCTGACCCCCACCCCCACCCCCACCCCCGTCCCAGTTTTTCACATTTGCCATCTGGTCACCCTAACAGAAACATACTGTAATGCAGCCTTGCCAGTGGGAAAGACGATGGAGAAAATGCTTTCAGAGCCATTGATGGTGGTTTCTCTGCTGCTTGTTGGAATTTTGCCCTGTGTTGAGCAGGATGAGTGCAGCTGTGTGAAGGGACTTGGAGCCTTGTTATAGTGCTCGGTTTTAGGGTCTGTCTCTCTGTAAGGCTCTGGTGCCTCAGCTCCCAGTCACATGAAACCCACTCAGAATGCTCCTTGTGGTTGCCTCGTCTTGCAAGCGTCCTCCTGACCAGTTGCCCTTCCTTTCGCCTTTCCCAAGGTGGTGTTGATAGAGAAGGAAGCTGGGGGTTTAATGTTCACTGCTTGTGGAACAGTGTCTTAAGACAGACTGGAAAATACGGACAGGACACACAGTCCCATTCCCTGACTCTCAAGAAACTAGACCAGTAATCCCAGATTATCCCAATAAACCCCCCTCCCCCCAAAACGAGTGAAACTGTCTTCCATTCCTGTAACTTCTTGTGAAGTCGATTTTACTTCCACTTGTTGAATCCTGAAAAGATTATTTAGGGCACTTTAACGCAGCACCTGGGATATTTTTCTCTCTTTACAGCCTCTCGGATGCTCAAATGTTTGTCTGATCTGACATGCACTGTATAAATCACTGTATAAATAAACTTCCTTCCCCGTTCATCAGAAAACACCCACAGATTAGCCAGTTACAGCAAGAATTGTGTCACACCTTTCGCCTCCAGGTTCGAATCCTGCCCAGGCCATTAGTAGAGGCAGACAAACTATTACCGATGAATGATTTGTGGTGAGTGGCACGAAAGGAGCTGGTGACCTCGGCTCAGAAGGGAAGGACTGAGAGCCTGCTCCGTTGAAGTCAGTGGGAGTTGGGCCCCTGACTTTAGAAGAGGCAGGATCAGAGTATAAATGGGCCATGGAGTCTGAAGGGCACTCACCCCGGAGCAGGGGGAAGACCTGCTTGTGTGTGGGAATCTCAGCTTTCCACTAGGGGCTGTGTCTGCTCCCTGCGCAGAGAGGAGACCGTGAGACTTCAGGGCTGTCACACAAAGTGCTACCTTCGGCGTATAAGACGCCTTTTTAACCCCCCAAAATAGCTTCAAAATTAGGGGGGGCGTCTTATACGCCGAATATCGGCTGGAGCTGGGGCGGCTGCAGATGGCCCGGTGGGCGGGGCAGGGCGGCGCTTCCCCCCCCGAGCCCACCCGCATGTGTTGGGGCCGGCGGGGAACGGGAGCAGCTCGGGCCCCGGGGCCCCTGGGAGCGCCCGCCCGCGCGGCGGGGACGGGAGAGCGGCGCGAAAAAAGCGGCGCTTTTTGTGTGGTGGTGTTTTTGTTTTTTTTTTTTTCCCCGGCTTTTTTATTTAAAAACTCGGGGGCGTCTTATACGCCGGAGCGTCCTATAGGACGAAAAATACGGTAATTTCAAACCAACCCTGCATTAGCCAGCCAGGTTTTTGTGCAACCTCAGAGGGACTAAGACCCTGTCTGGGGCTGGGGAGTGGGCAGCTGGAACAGAAGTGGGTCAGGAATGAAGAGATTCCTCTGTACTCAATAATTGGAGCACATTGACCGAGACACCCAAACCGTTCAACACACTTTCAAATTAGCATTTGCCTGCGGGTCACTTTTTGCTTTTAAACCAATTCCCCCTTCGCATTCATTCCTGGCCCCCCGCAGCCAGTGCCTTTCACATCCCCATGCTCTCCGGTGGGCAGGGCTTTGACATCATGTCAGTTGGGGCCTTGCCCTCAGCCACTTGTGTATCCGTTGTGCCAGTGTGTAACACAGTCGTTTGTTCTGCCCCTCAGAGAGCCGTGTGGCTTTGCAGCAAGGCAGCCATTGGGAAGGAGGTGGAAACAGGGCAGGTCTCAGCTGCTTTTCATGATTAAATGGATATTTTTAGCTCTGTTCCTAGATCTTAGATTGGCCTGTGTGCGCCAGGAATTGATTCCTCTCTACACTAGGTTGTGTGTGTGTGTGTGTGTGTGTGTGTGTGTGTGCGTGCTCACACATGCTGGGTTGGACACAATGGAAAGAGAGATGGGGAATTAAGAGTCTATGTTGCCTTCCTCAGTGACTTGGCTGCAGGGGGAATGTGAAACTGAGTTGATAGGATTGTCGCTGAAGGTTGAATAATTTGGAGGTGGTATAGTGATGGCTGGCGTTACAGAGTTTGAGTCAAGAGATAGGTGGGAGGATGTGGAAGAGCAGAGCGGACAGAGGATGGGAGACGGAAGAGCTGACTTGTCTAGCTGTGAACCCATCCATTCAAAAGTCTTACCCAGAGCAGGGCTGTCTTATGTGCCCTGGAAGCCTCTTGCTCTCCTCTCTAGTTGCTGATTTACCAGGGCAGTGGGATTAGCCCTGGCTGTCTGCAGCTCGTCACTGAAGGCTGAAGTGGCTTAATTTTCCCTGAAGAGCACGGACTGCTGCTTTGCCAGCATTTGGCCTCTATGGTTTTGAGCTTGTGCTTGCTAGAGGAGACCAAGGTATCCTGTTGTGACCCTGGCAGAACCTGCGCTGGAGTGTCCGACACATACACATCCTGGCGCACAGTTTTGTGGCCGTTTTTGAACTACAGCCTCGCAGGGCAGCTTTCCGAAGTTCCTGCTGTGAACTTGAAATGATGCGGGCGCTCCCCGTTGAGTGGCAAAGTTCATAATGAAGAGACTCCCCTGTGCCACTTCACTGCCATGTAATTGCTCCAGACTGGGCCATATGCCAGTAAACTGCTCCTGGGGTAAATCTGAGCATAATACTCAGAAATGCTTTCCTCAGCTGCTCTCAACTTTAATATTGGGGGTAGCACATTAATACTCCAGTTCCCAGCATGCAGTGTTCTGTCCTTAGCCCAGCCACTTGACTAGAGATGGAGCATTGCATGCTGGGAGCCGAAGTCTCTGCAGGCCACATCTCTGCATTCAAGTTGAAGTCTATTGAAATCAGCTCATTAGAAGCTGATGTGGTTTGGTTTTGGGGCTCCTGGTAAGTTGCCAAGGCAGCCCGTGGTTGGGCAATGTTTTGGCACCCTGAGTCAGATGCAGCTCACCCCGCATGTAACGGATGGGTATTTTATGAGGCCCTGAGCTTTGGCTGCTGTATAAGGCTTCTCTGGGGCTGGCAGGCGGAGGAGAGGCTGGCTGGGCTCACCCCCTCTCGTCTCTTTGCAGTATGAGGTGTCCGGCGAGGAGCACCTTTACTCCGATTTCCCTGAGATTGACCTGTCCCCGTTGGACGCCAGTGACTTTGACTCCGCCAGCTGCTTCAGTGAGCTGCAGTGGTGTGCCGAGCGCTCCGAGACTGAGTCCAGCCAGTACAGCACAGACGACTCCGAGCTCCTTCAGGTACCGTGTGCCAGGCTGAGGCCACCAACCGGCACTTTCACTCCAGGGCGAATATTTTCTCCCAGGTCTCCCTCTCCTCCCCTGCCCCCGTCCACAATGCCAGGGCACTGATGTCCCTTCAGCCCCCTGAAAGGAGGAAGCCGGGCCTGGAGAGGGGGAGGGAATGCTGTGCTGTCCCCTAGCCTAGCCAAAGAAGAGCAATCAAGACCGAGCGATCTGGGGTTAGTCTGTCCTGGCCGTTCGCTAGGGACCCTCTCCAGGTCGCACTGATGTCAGTGGAAAGCCCCCCCAGGGGGCCTTGGGGCAGGTTCTCTCTGAGGGGCGCAGTCACCGAGAACAGCTTTCCCACTCCCCGAACTGACCATCCAGCACCCCCTCCCCGCACCTGCAGCACAGGGAGCCAGCACAGGTTGCACAGGGTACCCAGCCCATGTGCACACACCTCACGACACGGACACACAAAGTCACTGCCCAGTGCTGCGTATCCAGCTCACTGGAGCCAGGGCAGCTCTGCAGCTGAGGTTCAGGAGGGGGCCTCCGGTGGGCTGCTCCTGAGGTAACATCGCCTCATCTCCTTCCTTCTCCCAGCTCAGCATGGGGAAGCAGAGGCTAGGTGGCGCGATGAGGAGGGGAGGGGGTCCGGGCTATTAATACCTCTTCCCCAGCTGATTAGTGCTCCATTAATTTGCACTCCGTTTCTAAATGGGGCAAGCGGAGTAAGGCTATAATGAGGAGGTGGAAGAATAGAAGAGGGCTGCTGAGCCGATCCTCCTGTGATCTATTATTAAAAGGAAATTACAGCGCAGTGCCTAGTGCATCCTGTTTGATTTTCGGGCTGACAGATTGTGCTGGGGTGGGTGGCGGCTGTGGTTTCTAAGAGGCTCAGCAGCAGCATGGAGCAGTGTGGCACAGGAATGTTAATTTCCAGCCTGCAGAAAACAGCTTCTCTTTTATCTGACTCTCCGGCTTCGGCATCACCTCTGCATTCTGTGCACACGTTTATTTATAGCCGAGACTCCCTCTCAATGAATCGCGCTCTAAATAGACATGCGAGCATCCTGCTAATAGCTGATCTGCATTCGGGGGGAGGCACTCTGGATTGTCGAACGAGAAAGTCGGAAGGGGCCCACTCAGGCCACTCCTGGGTCACACACGGGATGTTAGTTCACCCTCTCTCCCCCACAGCCCTGTCACTCCAGACTCCGCTCCACTATTGTGCTGTCAGGAGGCAGCGTGGCAGTGGATGGGTGTGACACGGGGCTGGGAGTCAGGAGATGTGGTTGTGCAGCCCAGCTCTGCCATTGGCTTCCTATGTGACCTTAGGCCAGCAGCTTTTCCCTGCCTCACTTGTAACGGGATGATGATGAAGGGTGTTCCCTCTCCAGAAGGCTTTGAAGTCTATGGTTGGGCAACGCAGTATTAGTGCTAAGCTTTATCATTGGCCCTGTGTGTGTCTACGCCAGTGAGTAAATGAACAGGGGTTAGGTGGGTAGATTACCAGGCGCACCAGACTGATGGTCATAAACTTGCTCACAAAGTAGAGCAGGACTCAAGTCACCAAGTTTGGATCCAGGATCAGATCCAAATCTAGACTTCATTGACATTTGGGGTGCTTCTTGCAGACACACGCATTCATCTCTGGATCTGATCTTCCAGTGCAAGGGGGCTAAGGAGCCTGCTGGTCCAGGATCCTGCTTCTGGCCTCCCTTGTGCAGATACACTGGTTTGCAATAGAAAAAATAGAGTTGGTGCTTTTAAAACAAGTCAGTGGGGTGGCCCCTTCATCGAGCAGGGAGTTTGCATGGGAGAGTCACAGGGAGCCATTGAGTCAATTGCTGGATTAAAAAAAAAGAATGGATTGTTTTTGTCATCAGCACTGACCTTTGCAGTGATGTGCTAAGAAAAGGTACTCAAACCCCATTCAGCAGGGTGGCTAGTAATCGACACAGGAGGTGGGCAGGAATCACAGCACTGCATGGAGTAAGGACGCTTTCTCCTGAAGCATCAGGGGTAGCCACCGCTGGGGCTTGTCTTCACTATGGCAGGGAGGGATCGATGTTTTGGCGATCGATTTATCGCGTCTCGTCAAGACGCGATAAATCGATCGCCAGCGGCGCCCCCGTCGACTCAGGAACTCCAGCTCGCCAAAAGGCGCAAGCTGGAGTCGACGGGGGAGTGCGCCCCCGACCGCCGCCGTGAGGATGGCAGATAGGTCGGCTGTAGAGACACCGACCTCAGTGTCGTTATTAACGTAGCTGAAATTGCGTATCTACAGCTGATCCACCCCCCTAGTGAAGACCAGCCCCTGGAGGTGGGACAAGAGACCGGCTGGCCCATTGGTTGGATCCAGTGTGTAGGCTCCATGTAGTTAGAGGGGGATTGTGAGCTCTGGACACACAGACTGTGTCTCCTGCAGACCTATCTGGCAGCACCTCTAGCAGCTTAGGAGGAACATGATGGTAGGTTCCAAGTGCTAACAGAATGGGGGGAAAGGCAGAAAGGCAGCAGTAAATACCTGTCTGTCTATCTAGATAGCTAAGGTACTTTATATGGTCCCCATTACCAAAGTATCTGAGCCTCCCAAAACCCCGAGACTTAGGGCAGGGCTATTATCTCAATGTACAGAGGGGGAACTGAGGCAGAGAGAGACTAAGGGACTTGCCCAAGGTCACCCAGGGAGTCTGTGGCCGAGCAGGGAATTAAACTTGGGCCTTCCAAGTCATAGGCCAATGCTCTAACCACTGGACCATCCTTCCTCTTGTAGCTGTGGCCTTGACCTGCTCTATCCCCTCTGAACTGGGAAGGAAATGTCCCCTTTCCCCTAGGTGAGGTTGCACAGAGAGAAGTTGTGACTCTTCTTTTCCCGCTTAGTGACAGGCCTGTGCTGGAGTCCAGCTCGCTGGCGCCCGTTAGCAGCCAGTTGTGGATGTTGGCACTGGTTACATTTTTGGAGACTTTTAAAAAGCCCCCATACCTCCAAACTTAACCATAACAATACTAATGTTCTGGCCTTTATGCTGCGCTGCTGCTGTGCTTGAAAAGGCTCCAGTGCAGCTGACAGACCTTCATCACGAGATGCATATTTTCCACTGAACTTCCTGGGGAAAAGATAAACAGAACAGAAATATAAGAGACAGGCCTGTTAGCAGTGAGCAGGACCCAGTGAAATGTATCCCACTGAACTTCTATGCACCGCAGCCAGAAATGGAGCTTGCTGATGCCTTTTCCCTGGGTCTTGGCGTAGAAACGACTAACAGGGTCAGCGGGTTGAAGAAAAGAGTATTTTAATTCTCGTTAGCAGGTGCTAACATACATTTGGGCCTCATTTTAGCCCCAGATTTATCCCTGTGCTAATGCAGAGCTGCAGGCATCCTACTGATTACTGCCAATTATTTATATCAGGAACGCTACCGTAAATGATCCCATAGAATCCTCCTGAAGAAGACAATCGGGGTCACTGCACTTATTCCTTTTCTTACATCCAGCATTCTGAGGGTTTGCCCCAATTTAGGCCTTTGTCAATAATGGTTGAACTGTTGGTAGTTACAACAGGGCAGGGGCATCAGCAGAGCTGGGTGGGGAGCCCAGACTGGAATAGTTGGGGGCAATGGCTGTAGGTTGGGATTGAGGGGTATCAGCAGAGCTGAGTTCCGGTCTGGAATAGCAAATGAGTGTTGTAGGTCAGGACTAAGGTGTATCAGCAGAGTGGTGATGGAAAAGTCTGCGGCCCTATCAGGTTTCCCGTGCTCATCAGGTCCGAGTTTAATAGGCCCACCCTCCTAGTTCCCCTCGAGCCAGTGCCAGCATCTCTCTCTCCAAAATATCCGCATGCAGTGTGAGAGAGTGTCGTGAGGTGTGACGATACAGCCTCAAGCCACTCCCGGTATTACCACCCCCGGGCATTCAGAAATCACGAAGCAGGAGCCAAAAGCAAGAGAGTGGCTTAAAAATCTTGAGTTTAAAAAAAAACAATAATCCATGTTGGGTTCTTTCTCCTTGCTTTCTGAGCCGTTAGGGTTCACGCCAGTCTCACTTTCAACCTTTTCTGCAACCACAAAGACTAGTTTTAATGAAAAGCTGAGAGTCTCTGATTCCAGTCATCGGGACTTTAAGAATTAAAGCAGTGCCATTCCTGTGCTCCCCCAGATCTGAGGGGAAGGGGGTCAACCTGGAGGTCAACACCACAGACTCCCTTCCATTGGACAGCCCTGAGCCTAGGCCCTTCAGATACCCTTCCCTCACTTTGCTGTGCGTCCCAATTCCTCCTGCCCACCCCTCTGAGCTCCAGTGAGTTTCAGGAAGTGCTGGTCAGAAGCAAGAGAACGAGTCAGGTGGAAATTGTGGTCACAGCTTCATGCCAGCTGCCCACAAATCGGGGAAAGAACACATCACTGGGTGTCCTTCTCTGTTTTCAGAGTCTCTGAAATACGCCCCAAACCGGAAGGATGGAAGTTAGTTAGAGAGGAAACTACTGCTAGGAATCCATTTTAGCAGCTGTTAATGTAAAGGGGGGATTGAGTTGGGCGGTGTTTTTTTTTTTTTTTTTTTTTAAAGATACTTGTGCAAGTGTGATTCAGAAGGTTACAGCCAAGCTCTTGCAGCTTAACTTCCCCCCAGTAGAGAAATAATATGCCTGTTCAGAGATGTTCAGTGAATCCAGGAAGCATGCAGTCAGTCTGTGGAAGGAATGAGCTTTCCATCCACCAAGCCCAAGTCAATTCATCTGGAAGTGAGTATTCACTGATGATTGAGTAGGCCAGGGTCTCTCACACTGGCTACTATAGCGCACCTACACTTGGAGCTACTGAGGCCAGCCGTGGCAACTTGCTGGGAATCGGAAGGGCACAATAACTTTGCATGCAATGGACCAGGTTGTAGCCGCTCTTGGGCCTCTTTTTGCTTTCACACTGGGGTAAATCGAGAGCAGTCCTGATGAAGTCAGTGGAGTAGGACAGAGGCCAACCAGGCATCAGGGGTGGAAGAATGAGGCCCCCTTTGCATAATATGGCGGGGCAGCTTGTGGGAGCTGTGGTTACGCTCCCAGAGGTAGCCTGTAATGGAAACGTCTGCTGGCACTCACTGTTCTGTGCAAATCTCTCTTGCTTTTCAGATAATAGACAGTGAGAATGAAGCACTGCTGGCGGCCCTCACCGAAACACTGGATGAAATACAGGAAGATGATATGGGCCTGGCCGCCTTCCGAACTATGGAAGAAAGGGACGCGCCCAACCACACCTGTGCCTCGCCAGCCCCTCCCCCCAAACCAGTCGCCCCCACCCCGGGGGGGCCCCCTTTGGCCCCTGAGGTTGATGAGCTGTCTCTAGTAAGAACCCACTTCCTACTGTTTAAGGTGGATTTGGATGAGCCTCTGATAAGCCGGCTGCATGGGTATGATAGGAAGCAAAGGTCTGAATCTTTTCATTATAGGCTTAAAACTCTTAACCGTCAATACAAAGCATATACCTGTCTTGTATACGTATACATGTACCGCGCCATCGCCGTCACCTCCATCACCATCCTCATGGGGACAAGCTGATTGCTGCTGTGTGCAAAGGGCAGATGGGCATAATCCATTTTCCAGCCCCCCAAACCAGGGAGGATTTGGCCGGGGGCCTCACTTTATCCGAACCCCACCACAGCTGGGCTAACGGAGTCTCATTGTGGCCCATTCCTGCCCCCGCTCCACCCCAGAGCTCCCCATCAGTCCACTGCATCCCACTAGAGCACCTGGCGGCAGTACCCGGCCATTTCCCCAGATCCCCAAACCTCCACCCCATAGGCCTGGCCCTTCCCCCTCACTTTCAAGGTGTGTGTTAAACACGCCTGCCCTAAAGGAGGCCTTTCCGTGGCTTTGAGAGGTTTCTGGGTTCCAATCCCACCTCCGAGTCCTTCCCATAGATCCTGTGCTTTATCCTACCACTCACGGCTTGAGCAGGAGGGCCCTGGCGTTGCCGCCGGGTGGTACAAGGCTTGCTGGGCCATATACAAGAGCATCCCTGCTGGTCTGATATAACTGAGTTGGACCGGTAGCTCATTACCAGAGCACTCCGTCCATGGGGGGGACCCCCCTACCTCTCCGCTGTGTAATGACTGAACGGCATGGTTTATATAAAAGTGCATTGCGGCATCTAGTGGTAAAAGTGTGCATTTCCACTTCACACAAAATGTGCATGTGTGGGGGTTATATATCACACACAATGTGTATGTGTATATATAGGATGTATACGTTGCAGGGGGAAAGCACTTACACTTATTATTAATGGGAAGTGCACAATTAAGCCACTGGGCAACCCCTGTTGAAATTTCACCGCAGCACCCGACTGAGATAGCAGAAACGCTGTTGTGTGAACCTCCCACTTCAATAACCATTGTCGTGGGCCTGGTCTTAAAGGGCCTCGGAATTTGCAGGCCATCTTTGAAGACCAAGCCCTAGATCGTGCACTTCAGTATGTTCCCACAGAGCCTAATCAGTCGCTTTGCTATTGATCTATACTTCAGCACTAGTATGGCGTGTGTGGAACATGGAATGTTTTTTTAAAATGTTTTGAACAGAAGAATATGCGAACCTCTGATTGGAAATGAGTATGCCATGATGCCGTGTAACCTAAGGAAATTCCAGTTCAGCTGTTGTCACCAGACCCTCTGGATGGGATTACAGTGGAATGCACATCAGGGTCACCGTGGGGGAGATCCCCAGTAAATACCTGACACTTACACAGAGCTTTATATCTTCAAAACACTTTGCAAGCAAATTGATTGATTCAAGCCCCTGTGGATTGTTACTGCCAAATAATCCTTGCGTGGGGACTCATGTGAGCTGCCCAAATCACTACGTAGACCTAAAATCACCTTCTGAAAAGGACACAGTTGGTTTGGTGGGTTATGTATATGCCCCAGCAGTTCTAGTGACTTTAATAGGAGGTGCCATGGTGTACAATGCAGTGTGGTTTTGGGCAAGAAAATTCACCTCTTTGGGCAGCCTTTTCCCATCTTGCATAGCTACAGGGGTGTTATGAGCAGCAATGTGTCAATGCTTGTAAGGTGTTCTGAGGACATAAAGCACTTCCATGGGCTGTATCATTCTTTACCTGCAGCCAAGCAGCGTGCAGAGAGGTGTGAAATTCTTTCCTGCTTGGTTCTATGATCCTTACAGCTGACAGCCCCAGCCTGAGCCAAGGGCAGAGACAGGCACACGAATGGTTTGTGGCTCACTGAACCCACCTCATATGTGTGCAGATCGATCGCTGTTTGGGCTGGAATTCCCATTCTTTTTCTCGACACTTCTCTTTTTTAGCTGAAGAAGTTGCTTCTTTCTCCGTCCCACGTGCCTCCAAGCTGTGAGGCTCAGAGAGAAGGGAGTGCACGACGCCAGGGCCCCCCAAAATCCAGACCCCAGCGACCCTGCACAAAGGTATTTCCCGTCCCGGCTGCCATGGCCCCGTCCCAGCAGGAAAGGCTAGGGACGCATTAGGGATGCAAAATTGCAGAGCCCAAACCTGTCATTTAAGCTAATCCCCTGAAATCCAGCACAAGCCACCCTCAAAGATTTTCCATTTGGATAATGGAAATTGTACAGTGCATTAGATTGCCTGGGAAAGGCAGAAAAATTCTGCCAGGGCATTGTTCCATATCAGGTGCAATGGGGAAAGGACTGTTCTAAAAAGAAAGCACCAGTGTTATCACAGACACCAGCTAGAGAGAGATCAGCCGTGTCTGCCGGAATCCATGTAACTTCCTCCATGTAACCTGCCTATCTAGCTGATCTATGTAATAGGTTTCCACATAACTGAAGGGTGAGAACTGACTCTGCTCAGAGGCCCAAGCAGAGCAACCACAGCATGTGAATGTGTTACCTGGGCTCAGAGAGACGAGGTGGGTGAGGTAATATCTTTTATCAGACCAACTTCTGTTGGTGAGAGAGACAAGCTTTCGAGCTACACAGAGCTCTTCCTCTCTGTAGCTCGAAAGGGTGTCTCTCTCCAAAAGAGAAGTTGGTCCAATAAAAGATATTACCTCACCCACCTTGTCTCTCTAATATCCTGGGCCTGGCACAGCTACACCGCCACTGCAGACATAGTTGGGCTCAGTCACTCTCTTGTTGGACTGCGCCAGTGACGAGAGATGCTAGTCACCCCTTAGGAGTCAAGTGAGTGCTTTAGGAGTTCAGCTGCCATCCTAGCCCTGGTACAGGGTGAGGCGATCCAGGGAGCCTGAATGGTGCAGGAAATAGGCTCTGTATTCCAGCACCTTTCTTTTCTAGGTCGCTGGTGCAATTCAGCCCCAGTCAGTTGTAACCAAAAGCCATTTCCATCTGCCGGCTCTTGGGCAGCTTGAATGAGACAAATTTTGGAGCGGGATGCTCAGTCTGTTCAGATCACAAAGACCACCACGTCAGTCAAGCACGGACGGGCTCTGAAGATGGAGCCCTCTCATTCAGAGAGGCGCTCTAGAAGGCTGCGGGTTGACTAGATATGACATTCCAGAGTCCAGGCCGGAGAGGGGCTGTGCTATTTGCAGATTTGCCTGGTCTCCTGGCTGTCTCAAGACTTTATATGTAAATTGAGATAAGGACACATTCCTTTGTTTAAGACAGGCCTGCTTGACAAGTTTTGCCTATTCAGAGCTACATGAGTTTGAATCTGTGCCACTGTCAGCATTCAGGGGGTACTCGTAACTTTGCATATAATTGCTACACACATTTCATCGTGGTATTACTGACCAGCAAGTTACTGGTTTTCAAATGATACCTTACAGGGCATATTTTGTTGAAAGACTATTACGAGAGTGCACAAGGTGTGAATACAGGGGTGCATTTCATCACACTAAGCCCCCCCAGTTCTCCGGCTAGCGGAAAGCCTGTGGTTTACAAGAGGGCCAGGTGACCATGATGAATTGGGATCAAGGCGCTATGGGTGTGTCTACGCTGCAGCTGGGAGGTCTGATTCCCAGCATGGGCAGACAGACTTGCACTAGCTCAGCTTGAGCTAGCATGGTAAAACATTGCAGCGTGGACAGTGGCTCAGGTTAGCTGCCCAAGCTCAGAATCAGGGCCTTGGGTGGGCCTGGATTCAAGCAGCCAATCCAAACGGCCACTGGTGCCGCAGCGTCCACTTGCGCACTAGTTGGAGCGGAGCTAGTGCAAGTCTGTCTGCCTGGGCTGGAAATCACGCCTCCCAGCTGCAGTGTAGACATACTCTCTTGGGCTAAGTTCGTTTCCCCATCCGTTCACAGCCAGTTCCCATAATCCTCCCAGAGGCGTCACTCAGAGGCTGTTCATCATCCCTGGCTGTACCAAAGAAGGAAAGCGACCTTGATCCGCTCTCCCCAACGAGCAGAGGCTCTTGGTGCGCTGCCTTGCCTGACAAATGGTGTCAGTTCAGGGATCAGACCCAACAGCAAATGAGGGAACCGTTGCTATTGAACGCTCACATGTCTCCACTGAGATGTAATGAGCTGTGATTCGGCCCACTCCACTGGCTGGGTGAAGTAGATTTACCTAGGGCAGAGATCTCCATAACCACCTTGAGGATATATCCCAGTAGACTACTGAGGTCGGATGCGCCTTCCTTCACCGCTGACAAACAAACCCTGAAATGCTGCTTTGTTTGCCGATCCTTTGCAAGGATGACTGAGCCGGCCTCAGTAACTCTGAGCTTACCCTGTTCAGAAGGACCCGGGCCTGGAGAGCTGTTCTCACTAAAAACACTCGGCTCTTGTTTCCAAGTGGCCTTGTGTACCCAGGCAGAGTGGAGCCTCCCTAATGGCAGTGCAGGATTGGGTGTGTGGGGGGCAGAGGGGACAGGAAATGACTGCATCGAGAGCAAGGATAATACACGGAGTGCCAAGTATCCTCAGCCCGTCCATTATCACAGGGACAGTGCAGGTTAATTATTTATAATTGTTCAAAATGTCCTAATAAATGTTGTATATGGTCTACATCTGGGAACATGGGAACTCGCTCCAGCCTCTGCCGTGGAGACTTTGCCGAGAGCGGAGGCTGGCGGCCTGTGCTGTTGGGGAGGTCCTGCTGTCGCTCTGTGCGAGACTGGTTCTCAAGACATTCAGGGAAGCCAGGCAGTGAAAACAGTGGCTCATCGCACTGAGGGGTCAGAAACAGGCCCTGCTCCCCAGAAAGGGCCCACTTCCTTACTCCGCTGAGTGAGAAAATGGGCCCAGGATCTATTTCCCCCTTCACACTGTTCAGTGAAGTAACTGGACCTGGCACGATCCCCCTAGTGGGTGTGTTGCTCCCACCGAGTGTATTTCTGCAGGCGGGGAGTCTTGTGATGCAGTAGTTACACCGCCTCATTTTAGGGCTTGGGAGCTGAGTCTGTTCTCACTGGGGCGTCTCTCTTCTGTCTCCAAAGGCCGAGGGTTCCCGGGACAGAAAGTTGAGCTCCCTCCAGACTCAGAGTCGGAGCTGCACGGAGCTGCACAAGCACCTCACCTCCACCGCACGCTGCCCACAGACCAAAGCCACCTGGCCGCCGGACGAGCATCAAGGCGGCAGCTCCCCTCTGAGTCACTCCGCGCATAGTGGAGACGAGAGCGACTCGAGCGAAGACTCACTGAGCTCCGGCGAGGGAGGAGCGAGGCATCGCCGGGACAAGGACGGCACCAGCAATCAACTGGCCAGCGAGAAGGCCATGCACACAGTGGTGAAGCTCATCCGCTACATGCATACCTACTGCCTTCCTCCGAGGAAGCTGCCTCTCAGAGACCCTGCAGATGTGAAGCACCAGCACTGTAACAGCCCCTACAAGAGAGCAAAGCCAGACTGTCCTTTGCAGATACCTCCCCTTGGCACCCAGGAGAGCCGGACAGCCTGCACCTTGCAAACAGTGCCTGGCTGCAAGAAGCCTAGAGCCACATGGCCTGAGTTCTCCATCCTGAAGGAGCTACTGGCCCGAGACCTGCTGTGTGACGTGAGCAAGCCATACAGATTGGCCAAACCCGTGTACGCTTCCTTGGTCAGGCCTCATGGCTCCAAGTCTCCTGGAGCATCTGCTCAGGAGGCTGAGGGCTCTCCTGGGAGATATCAGTCCAGAGCCAAAATGCCGCTGGGGAAAGCAGAGCTAAGGCAAAGCCCCAAGGCCGAGTCCGAACCCAGGAGAGAAACCAGCAGCCCAGAGGATGCCACCGGGAACCATGCGAGTCTCCCGGCCCAGCAAACCTCAGGGAAAGCGGGACGGAAACAGGAGAGCACTATTTATGCCGTCCGGCGCTCCAAGAGACTCAACCCTGAGCTCGGCCATTGGCTGTCGTTTCTTGATGAGCCTCCCCCGGAGCCATCTGTCCCCAGAGAGGCAGCAGAGAGCCGGGCGAAAGTGGATCTCCCCTCCCAGGAGCCCATGTTGTGCCCAGCCCTGGAGAACTTCGATGCAGAAGAGCCAGCGACAGAGGTGGAGGTGGGCAGCACAGACGAGGGGGACAGCGGGTGTCAGAACCACCCAGAGACCCAGACCCCCCCGCTGGGGAGCCCCGGGGAGGGGGAAGGATGTGAGGTGGATGAGAGCCAGCACTGCACCCCGTTGCATGAAACAGGTAAGGAGGCGAGAGAGTGCAGGGGCCTAGATGTGAATGAACCTCAGCGTTGACCCGGCACTGCCAAAACGAATGCTCAGCGGAAGCCCTGCTGGCTCCGTCCTTCCCAGGCCATCGGTGCATGAGGGGCTTCGCATAGGCTGAGCTGGTCTGCGGTGTTCTAAGCACTAGCCCTGCATGTCGACCCTGTGCGCTTGCTGGGTGGTGAGTCACTGGTAGCAGTGCTGCCGCCTGGTTGACGTAGGAAGCATTTCTGCATGTGCCCATGAATGGCCAAGCACTGCAGTCCCCATAGCCCGTGGGGCAAACACCAAACTTCTCCAGCACCATTGGGTTTTTTCGGTGCAACTTGTGGGGTGCATCGCCCAGTGGGCATGGGCTCACTGTGACCCTGGGCAAGCTGCTTCCCCTCTCTGTGCCTCAGTTTCTCTCTCTTTAAAATGGGGGTAAGGACACAGCTCCTCCTTTGTGAAGTACGTTGAGATCTATGGCTGGAAAGCACAAAATAGTATGTGTTCATCCAAAGACACTGTCTACTGAGTGAATCACTGCAAAACCACCTGTCAAGGATCTCTTCATTGTCTCATCCTACAGAATACTACCCCTCCAGCTGAAGAGTGGGCCCCGTGGGGTCCCTTGTAATACTATTCATTATTAGCAGCAGCTTAGCATGTACGTGTTGAAAGCGCTTTACAAACATTAGGTGATTAACCCTCACAACGTAGGCAAGTAGTATCCTGTTTGGTGGATGGGGAAACCAAATCACAGAGAGGCAAAGTCACTTGCCTGGCCCACCCAGCAAGCCGTGGCCAAACTAGGTCCACAACTCCGAGCTCCTGGCGCCCAAGCCCATACCTTATCTGCTAGCCCATGCTGCCTCCTCTTTTCTGGGTGCGATGCAGTCAATCAGTCTGAAGGGAATGCAGCCTGTTCAGTAATTCTGCTTCTCTCCGTGTCTTTCAGAAACACCCACGTGTCTCACGCTGTCCTTGGCACAAACGTAAGTGTAAAACAAAATACTTACCAGCTATTTAAACCCAACCCGGCGGCAGTCTGGGCCAGCATGGGTGGCCTGTAGTTTTGCCTGGATGGACACACGTTTTAAATTTCAAAGTTCAAATAGCCAGCCAGGCAAAATTTCAGGACTTGTGCCACTCAGGCGAAGAGGAGTTGCAGCAGGGAGGAGCCTAGCTGAGGGCTATGTTAGAAGCATAGTGTCTTGGACTGGGACCCGAAATGCAAGTGATCGCATAGCTCCAGGCCCTCAAATTCAGGGCAGGTTATGCCTACGGATTTCTCTGCTGAAGGCATTAGAAGTGCCATATCCTGGAGGAAAGAGAGTGGGGGCACGTCTCTGGCTCCTTTCCCTGCAAATGAGGCCTTGAAGCTCTGGCTGTGAGGGATACGTTTCTGCTGGAGTGTCTCTAGCTGCTTGTTCCTCTGTCTCAGCTGCGAGGGAAAATGGAAATGCTTCAGAGGCTTGAATTCCCCCCCCCCCCCCCATGTACTAGCCCCGATGCCAGAGAGAGTCGTAGAGGGACACAGTAGGCATCCTGTATGGGTGACATCTCCTCTTCCCGTTCCCCTTTTGGTCCGTGGTCTCTGTGCTGCTCTTTCAGCAGTACTCTGTCTCTGATGTTCATATAAAACACCTCTCCCCTCCTCTAATGTTCTTCTCCTCTCCAGTGATCCTACCTTTGGGAAGAGGAACTTTGAGCAGGTGCTGACTGTAGAGCTGTGTGGGACTGCAGGTAAGCCACTCATGTAAAGGGGCAGTGCTCCTTTCCTTTGGTGTTGGGATTCTCTCTGTGTACGTTGGAAGGTGAGGGGAAACAATACCAAAAATCCAGTGTGAAATAGTCTGGCGCTAACCGCTTCAGATGTGGTAGTGGGGTGGGGGATGGTATTCTGAGGAATTATTTAGACAGTGTAAATCTAATGGATTTGAGTAATAAAAACCTACATTTCTATAGTACATTTCACCTGAAAGGATCCCTCAGCACTTTACAGTTCCTTATTTAAGCAATTCAGATGCCACTGAAATGCAACTACCTCTGGGGTGGAACATAGGAGCTGTTCAATGGTGCACAGCAACACTGCACAACAGATCCATCCAGGAAGTGAGGAGTAATCCTGTATTGAACTGAAACTATGGAAAATATAAGGAGCCCCATTATACATTCTCCACTTGAATTTGGTCAGAACCCCAAGGATAAAAGTGAACTGTTAATGGGATTATTTCCACTGACTTTAGTGGGGGTTGGATTAGGTCCCAAATCCTTGCTTTTCCAAAAATGACTGTAGGATTGACAAGGACTATGAACTGGGCTCACGACTGGTCTGCTGTTGTGGGCATTGGCCAGGGAGGTCTCCTTCCCGAGAAGTCCCTAGGTCCAAATCTGCTTGGCTATCTAGATGTAATGATATGCAGCAACTGAAGGCTAAATGTATATTGTAACAAGCGCATGGGCTAATTTTCAGAGGTGCAGAGTGCCTGCTGACCTCAGCATCCACATGGGTCCCCAGCTCCTCCCACAGTCCAGCCAAAGGCCTTTCTCACCAGTGTGTTTTGAGGAGGAGGCAGGAAGGGGATCCTGTGGACCCCTCTAGCTGCAAACCACGGTGGTGTTGCAGTGACCCCCTTCTGAAGGCAGGGGGCCAGAAGTAACTGGCAGGGAGCCCCTTGCTACAGAGTAGAGGGTAATAGTGGGAAAGCTCTACTCAAAGAGTTTCACCCTTGTGGTTTGTTGTGGGGGGGGTCAAGGTCTCACACCGCCTACCACTCCGCCCTACAAGCCTGCTGAGGAGGACCTGTATAAGCCGGACATTCCCCATGGGTCAGCGAAGGAGGAAGCCACCATCACCTCCTCCATCCCGGGGCCAAGAACCTCAGCTGCGGCAGTCGAGGTGGCGGTGTCCAGGAAACTCATGAAGAAGCACCCAGAGCGAACAGAGCTTTATGCACACCTGAGCCGAGCTGCCGCGCGCCCTTCCTCCTCGGAGCAGCAGGGGGTGCTGAAGCGGCCATTTTCTCGCTCTTTCGGGGACCATGACTACTGCCAGGTGCTGAAACCTGAGGCCACGCTCCAGAGGAAAGTGCTGAAATCCTGGGAGCCCCAGAGCCAGGCGGAGGGCGAGCACAAGCGAAGGGTGCCGGACGCACACTATCCAGGGTCAGGCCAGGGCAGCAAGGAGGGGAAGGGCGAGGCCCTGCGGAAGGAGTGCAGCAAACAGCTCAGAGACCAGGAGATCAGAGCCAGCTTAACCAAGCACTTCGGCTTCCTGGACAGCGCCCTTGAAGACGAGGACACGGCCTTCTGCAAGACCCCCGAGTATGACACGGTCTTCGAAGACAGCTGCAGTGAGAGCAGCTCCCCCGTGGAGGAGGAGGAGGAGGAAGAGGAAGAACATTGCGAGCATCCGTTGGAATCCAAGCTTTGTTTGCGCAGGAACCCACATGCCAGGTCCAGTTTGCACCACTGTTCCCGGAGCAGATCCAGTTCTGGGTCTTCGTGCTGCAGGTCCAGGTCTCCAGCAAACAGACGGACTTTCAGGTATAGTTGGGCGGCTGGCAGGAGGGGAGGGGTGGGACCGATGCAAAAGAAGTTCTTGGAGGTTTATACTGGGGGTATAAGAGGGGCAAGTGAACAGAGCACTGCCTGGGCTCTGCCTCCAAATCCTTGAGTGACCTTGAGCAAGTCACTTCTCCATCTCTCTGGGCCCCATTTCCCCATCTGTCAAATGGGGATACATTTGTTTTCCTCTGTGAAGTACTGTGAGATGCCAAGACAAAAAGCCGGTGCTAGAGACGGGCCAAGTGATGTTCTCGTGTCCATGTGACGAACACACGGACCTCAAAACCAAGCCAAGGTGGTTCCCCCTGACTCCCAGCCCTACAGCCGAACATTCAACCCCAAAGATCACTCAGGTGTTAAGCTTCAGCCCTGACACACCGTACAGCGCAGAATTATCACTGAACACCTCCGCAGAGCATAGGCGCTGACTCTGTGGGTGCTCCGGAGCTGGAGCACCCACGGAAAAATAGTGGGTGCTCAGCACCCAACAACAGTTCCGCGGATCAGTTTCTCCCCCCCACCACAGCGCCTCCTGGCCCTGCCGCTCAGCCCTTCCCCGGCTCCCTGCGATCAGTTGTGCTGTGGCACGTAGAAGGCACCGGTGGGGGGAGAGAGGCGTGGGCGTGGGGTGCGCTCGGTGGACGGGGCGGAACAGGGATGGACTGGGCACGGGAAGAGGCAGAGCAGGGGCGGGAAGACGCAGGGCAGGGGCAGGGTCTTGGGGAAAGGGACGGCGCGGTGGTCAAGCACCCGCCGGCAAATCACAAAGCCAGCGCCTCTGCCACAGAGCACGGGTGTGCAGAGCACCTCGTCTGCGCATGGCATGCACTGCATATCGATCCCAGGCCCTGTCAACCGTCCGCCCAACGGGGGAGAGTTCTGCTGAAATCGCCTCCATGGGCTGAGGCCAACGTCATTTGTTTTTGTACATTAAAAGTCAGTGATAATACACTGGTGGCTGCTTGAGACTGGTCAGTCAGGCAGTGCTTGACCTGTCTGAGGGTGAGTTTCTCTGGTGGTACAAGGAGGAAGGTCACAGGCAGAATTGGGGAGGAGCCAGGAGCTCCTTGGGAAGGGGAGAGCTACAAAGAGGCAGGAGGAGCTAGGGAGTCACATCAAGTATCTGTAAAGAATGATTTACTTGGCGGTTTAAGTCCCGGAACCAGGCCTAAAGCGGCTTGGTGTGGTTTGGGAAGCCAGGCTCTTCCCTGGAGGATCCACACCTGGCATCAGAGGAGCCTGCTCACCGGGAGTCTCTCGAGTGAGAGATGTTTTTAAAAGCTTGTGCCAGACACTGCGACTTGGCTGTGCCTCCAGTTCCTCTGGACTGCCAAAGCTCCCCCTGCTGGATCCCTGCTCCGCACTCAACTCCTCTCTCTCGCTTACAAACAGATGTGAATACAGCCAGCAGTGTCAAGGGGGAAACGCGAGCCGGGACCAGATTGAGAAGAGACGCGACAAGGCCATTGTAAGTGACCTGCAGGCTGTGCAGAAGCAGCGGGACTTCCAGTGGGAGCAGATGATTGCATCCTGCTGACGCCAGTTTAAATCTTGGGACTAAGTCATTCACAGCCCCTCAATTCATCTCCCACTCCAGAAAGGAGACTGTGGAGTGTATCCGCCCTGGCCGTGGGATTCCTGGGGGTGGGGCCAAGAGCAGGGGGAAAAGATAAAGAGCAAGCTCTTGACACTGGCAATATACAGAATCCCTGGCACTGGAGGAATTCGGAGCACCCGACGTCCCTGGCGTCAGTGCACTCGGAATTAACAATTAGGACTGGGAATTTGGGGAATACTTGGAATTGCTAAGAGATTATTGAGCTGAGCCTCACGGCATGTAAAAAGCAACAGATATACATAGAAAGCCTGTGTGTGGTTAATGATAGTAATGTATTGCTCTTCCGTATTGCCTCGGGCACCCCCATACATCCCCACCCATCTCTGGAATTTTGTCCTCAGCACAAGCTGAGTTCCACAGACAGGAATTCTCAGTAACATTCTTACAGTCACACTTCCACAAGGAGAACGCTTCGCTTCGAAGGCTGAAAGGATGCAGTAGAAAGATAAAGGAAAGAAAACGTGCATGAAAAGAAATCCGCTGTTTGAGGCTCCTCAGAGAGCTGTTTACGCAGAGGGGCTGGATCTTTGCTTTGCATGTGCTCAGAGACTTGGGGGCATTGTCCAGCAGTGGGATTCCCCGATGGGTAATGCCAGGGGAGCAGCAGGGAGGCCTGGCCAAAGGGCAGGCCTGAGCTGCATTGGTTGTGCTTGTGCCAGGGTGAAGGCCGGGTGGTGTACATCAGAAACCTCTCCAGCAGCATGAGCTCCAGTGAACTGAAGAAACGCTTCGAAGTGTTTGGGGAGATCGTCGAGTGTCGGGTTCTGACCAGGAATAACAGGTGAGTTGAGCGCGAGCTCGGGCCCCCCCTAGGCAAAGCAGTGGGAATGCTCTTAGGGCTCTTCGGACACAGGGCACATGGCTGGCTGGCTCATCCTCTTTGAATGGGATGAAAGGGGGTGGCCTTATAACAGCACAGACCTTTGGATGGACATCGCATCCCAGGGCTCACAAGGTTATGCAGAGTTGTCTGTAATTTCCCCCTTGGGCCAAGGTGGGTGTGGGGAGCCTGTAGAACTGCTAAGATGCCACGGGGCAAGCGAGATGCACTGTACAATGCCTGCATGTGCCCTCCGTAAACCACGCTCCACGGTACATGGCTCTCAGGTAGGCGATAAGGCTCATCACATCCCTCTCCCGGGTTAGTCACCTCTTGACTCCTCTCTTTGCCTGCTCAGGGGGGATAAATATGGCTTCATCACCTACCGGTGTTCGGAACATGCCGCCTTATCGCTGAAGAACGGCGCCTCGCTGAGGAAGAGGAATGAGCCCTCGTTCCAGCTGAGCTATGGTGGCCTCGGCAGCTTGTGGACCAGATACACTGACTTGGGTGAGAGAGCAGGTGGGCCCCATGGTGAGCCAGGCTCCCGTTTCCTTAGGGCAGAGGGAGTTTTTATAGCGCTCTGTGAATGCCAAGACCCAAACCTCTCCATGAGCAGCTCTCAGCTCAGTGCTCCCCAGTGAAGTCACCTGGGAAGCACCTGCCTTGCCCATTAAACCCTCGTGGATCTGGATTCATTGCCCCAGTCAGACTTCTCGGTCACTGGGAGTTTCCTTTAGTAATGTGCCACAGGGGGTTGTTTAATGGCCACAGCTTGGAGATGCACATCAGGGCGCACAGGGGGAAGTGCCGCAGCAGGGCTGCAAGGCACGCCTTTCCCAGGCTGACAGGGGGGAAGCATCTAGTTTTCAGAGTGGAGGAAAAAACAAGGGTCTCCCTAGCCCACACTCCGGCAGCTCCTGGTGCAGCATTGCTGTGGGGAAACTGAGGCACAGAGATTAAAGCCAAAACTGTCAAAGTGTCAATTAATTTGGACTTGAGATGCCCAGAGCCTGATTTTTCAGAGTACTTAGCGTGTAGAGCAGTGGAGAGGTCCAGAGAAGAGCCCCCCTTGACCTGAGTTGCTGCTGTGAATGCTCAGGATTTCTGTAAATCAGACCCCATCTTCCTTCAGGCCCCTGCCTCATCCACTGCACACCTGCCCACTTCTGTACTGAGTGATGCAGGGATCCTGTAGGCCAAAGGGTCTCAGCTAGCTGGGGCTCAGGAGCTATTTGTAAATGTTGATAGCCTGTTGCAACTCAGTAAAAAGGCCGGGGGAGAGGGCTGGGTACTGCTGCTGCAGCGGGAGGGATGCCCTGGGGGGCATTGCAAAGCCTGCCCTGCATTCACCCCACGAATTTGGCCTGGTTGACCATCATCATGACGGAGAGGCAGCTGGGTCAAACCTGAGTGGCACTATAACCCTGGAGGTTGCAATGTCCAGAGCAGGTAGCCGAGCCCAGCCCAGCCAGCCCTACGGGACCAGAGCCCTTTGAAACCTACCGGTGACCCAATTTTGAGTCACGACTCATGGGTTGAGAAACCCTGCTGTAAACAACAGCCTCATTCCCCTGGGAGCACCGTCCCTCCTGTGCACTGAATGATGCAGGGCTCTTATGCAAAGAAATAGTATGTAATCATGTAATTAAAGACTTTATCCTAATGCATACATAGGAGTGGACTGAAGTCAGGGGGCATGGGAAACTTTAATTCTGGCATTTCCTAACTTTTGAGAGCCTGGCTTTGCAACCTCCATGTTCTTTTAATGTAGGATGTTGGGGTTTTTTAAAGTAATTTCCCACATTAATTAAAATCATAAAATAAATTAAAACACAAACTTCAGGGTGTGGACATATTGAACCCCATATGGGCCATCAGTGAGGTGTGGAGCTTTCGATCCCTTGCACAGTTCTTCATCACTAAGGCTAATGGAGTAACTGGTAGCAGTAGTAGGCTATTAACGTCCCTGGGGGGCCTGCCACTACCAGGGATGGAGACATGCACTTTGCCCGTGAGTTTCACAGTTATTTGCTAGCGGCAAAGGAATGTTGAGATGCAGGAATCCTGCGTTGTCCAGGTTCTCTAGGGGGAGTGTGTTCTAGTGGTTATGGACCCTTCTGCCTCTGTCCTGCCCCAGCCTCTCCCGGTTTATACCACTGTTTTCCCCTCTCCCATTCTAGTCAGGCGGCTTCTTCCTTCTCCGCCATGCTGCACAGGAGAGAGAGTTTCCCTTCTCTTAGTTTGAGTCATCTGGTGCCACAGAGGAGCAGTTGCTTCCTGTAGCAGCCAGGATGAGCCACTGTCGGAAAATCTTGTTCAGCCCCCCCCCCCCCCCCCGCCCCCAATCGCTGAGCTGGAGCATGCTCAGTCAGGCCGAGGCCGGTTGGCACAGAGGAGCCGCGAAGGGACAGAGATACTCAGTGCAGATGGAATCTTCCGAGAACTTAGCTGCCAAACTCTAACCAATCTGTACTGATCATGTCCAAACTGACATTTTTCAGAGGCTCGGACCTTGCCCAAATTTGGGCACGTTTCCATAGGGATGGGGAAAGGCATGGCCCTGACACCAGGGTAACTCCCCTGCCAAAGTTCAAGCCCTTGTTCCAAAGCCTGGAGCTGTTAGAGGTTCTTAATGAATCAGCCATGAACATTTTTTTAACCTGGGCACAACAATGTATTTTTTCCTTAGTCTCATTCTCAGAAATGCCTGGACTGTTTTAGCTGAAACTTTCCCAAAAATATTAGCTTGAGTCAGACACCCAGCATGGGAAATTTCAGACTAAAATTTGGCAAAGTTAGACTCAACTGGAAACAGTTTCTTATAATGGGAAACTTTGAGCAATGTTAACTGTAGGCTCTATTACCAGCTCTGCCTACAGTAGAAAACAAGTAATTGCTCAGGATTTTCCTGGAGAAATCCCTCTCTGCTCTGTTGAAAAGAGAAGGCTTTTCTCTGAGATGTGGGGTACGATGCACATTCCACTGGAGTAGAGCTAAGAGAGAGTGAACTCATCTACCCTGGCAGATGTCCTGCACCCCCTAACTAACTCATACTCTGTCCCTGCCTTTACCAGATTCCAATGTGGAGGAGTCATCCCCGGCTCCAGTGAAAAGCAAGTACGAGACCATGGATTTTGACAGCTTGCTGCAGGAGGCCCAGCGAAGCCTGCATCGATAACAGCCTTAACCTTGGAGGAACACCTCAATACCTCAGTCAAGGCACTTCCAATATGTTTACGTTTTCGAAGAAATTATTAAGTATATGAAAAGAGAGAGAGAGAGAGAGATTGAGAGAGACTGCTGTCCCTTTAAATTGATGTTTACATGGAACAAAGCTGCTTCTGTCTGTGAGTCCCCATGGTGTTGATGTTCCACTGCCACACATTAGTATCCTTGCTTCTGACTGGTTGTTTTGGAGTGAGCCTTCCCTTCCCTGGGTCTCCCAACATCCCCCCATGCTCCAGGAGTGGAGTTGCAGCTGTGTTCACCATAACATTTTTTTGTCTGTAGTGTGTGATGATGAAACTGTTAATTGTGAATAGAATCAGGACTATAAACTAATTTTTAATAGAAGAAAAAAGTATATACTTAAAAATGTATTTATGGCTCAGATGTACTGTAATTCAGATTTATTGTATCGCTTCCTTGATTTTTAACTATGCACTGTAATGAGGCACTAGCCACTGAGCAGATGAGGGTCAGTCCAGGAGGGTGTCCTGGATTAATCGCTGAACCAGAGTTTGCCCCTTCCGCTGTGGAGTGAGCCAGTCCGGGCCCCAGTCCCTGGTGAACTGGAACAGGATAGGGTTAGAGTTTGGCACTTCAGTGTCTTGGAAAAGCCATTCTTCCTGCTTGCGTGGCTGGAAGTCCTGGGTCTCAGACTGCCTTACACTGAATATGCTGGTAAGCGATGAGGTTAGTGGCTTAGCACTGGTTGGTCCAGAACTGGCGCCGTTGTACAGTGGTGCAGCTTTGTGGGACGGGGGGAAGAGGAGTTGTAAGGACACGTAGTGTTAGGACACTATCAAATTGGGCACCATGGAGTTAATTGCTGCAGGTCACTTTGGAGATGGAATCAGGCACCATCCAGTGAAGCTGCCGTCCTGCCTTGAGAGCCTGGGAGAGAGTGAATGCTAAAAGCCCACAAAGAGCCATCCCCGTTCATCCCCCCATACACAGGCAGGCGCCTTGGTCTTGCAGTAGGTGAGGATCACGTCTCCACTCAGCTAAAGCCTCCGTGTGATGCTGCTGGGCCCTCCCCGGCTCCATCCGTTGGCTGGCTCAGCTGGAGCAAAGCGACTTGCTGAGTGTGTTGTGCACGGCTACTTCCACGCCATGCAGGGGAACTGGGTGAGAAAATTCTCCTTTCACTCGGACTGGCAGCTAGATGGCATGGCAGCTAAGCTGAACATCCCTGCCCCACGCAGCATGCCACCCTTCCTGTGAGTGGTGTCTGATAAGCCATAGACCTACCCAGTCCCACTAGGAAGTTAGCAGACCCAAAATCCCTATTGACCCCTCCTGGCTATCACAATCTCTCCAGTGCCCTCCTTTCCCCAGGCTCCCGACTAGCAGAGCACAGGTGATGGAGGCACTGCAGCCCTGGTGGGTGTTTGCCTGCTGCTGTCACCTCAGTGCCTGTGGGCAGCACTCAGCCTGGCCTGCCTCTCGCTGGTTCCCAGAGATCCCCACTCTGGGGGTCCTTGCAAAGCCATCGGCAGGGCTGGGTTCAAGGCACACCGTCGGTATGGTCAGCAGCTTCACTGTAGAGCTGACCTACAAACTTTGAAGCCATTCCACATCTGAGCCGGGGAGAGACCGGGCAGTCAGAGGAAAAACAAGCCAGAAAAAGCGTTTAACAGTGGGGACCAAGCAACCTTGCTGATGCCACAAATTGCCCCCAGTTTGTTTTTCACACACAGGTGAGACCACAGGGATTGAGCCATCCCCTGTAGATAGAATAATAGCCTTAAATTCCGCCAATAGATTAGATTCCCTTAAGGTCTCCCTTAGTACATGGCACTGACACATTGTAATGGTATTACTTCATCATATGGGGCACACATGACCAACACCTCAGTAATTACACAGGACTAGATTCTAAGACCCTAATTCATGCTGAATTGTACTGTGCTCTATTGACACCAGTGATATCGCTTGTAATGTAGGATGCTGTTCAAAGGGGGACGGGTGCTAGAATCTGGCTCTGTGTGACCCCAGGACAGTTATCTGATTAGTTTCTTATAACTTGGAGCTCAGGGTTCTAAAAATACCCAATTACATAGTAATTACCTATGAGCTGCTTGGTGACTTAAACTACACTTCATCAAACCTTCATGAATGGGTTAATTACTGAGCACTTAACATGGCATATTCCTCATGCTATTTCAGTCTTGTTCTAGAGTAGTTACCCAATTGCGTCCCTACTGTAAAATAGAGTCATAGGCTCTTCCTCAGATCCTTATCCCAATTTAAATTACACAAGTAACTCTGACCTAGACTGAGCATCTGCTATTGGCATTTGCCTCATTGTAGCTTTGCCTTTTTCTGTCCTAGTATTTCCTCACAACAATGATGTTTACATGTGATTGCTATAGAGCTTACTGTAGAATGTATATAGCGACACATTTAGGGTGAGTAGTACTGTCCTGTGCTGTGCTGATGTTTTTTCAGAAAACGATCCATCAAAACCGATAGGTGTAATTCTTCCATCTCCTTGCTCAAGACAAGGATGGATCAAAGCTCACCACGCTAGCTTTGGTCAGAGATGGAAAATGCATCAAACGTTAAGATTGTGAAAGGGTTGAATGCAGCGGTAAGGAGAACTTCCTGGTACCTGGAAGGAGCCTCCTTCAGTGTGAATCACTCACTCGCTTCACAAACTTTGATTTCAATACACCCAGTTTTAAACCTCGTATTGCTTTTAGGAGGCTGGACTTCCTGTGTTGGCCATTGGCCAATGACAGTTGCAGAACGTCAGCGCATCAAGGGAGATACTCTTGAAGAGGAAGGACGATGCTGTGTTGCACAGGGCCAATCAGTACTGCAAACCTAGGATAGGAAGAGATGCAATAAGTGGTCTTCGTGTTGCCTGAAGCCTATAAACTATTTTTGAAAGAAATGTCTCCAGGACTTATGCAATATGCACTCAGGTGCACAAACGCACACACTTATGATATAGCCTGGGCTGGGCAATGAGCTCCAGCTGATGCTGCTGGTGACCACGTATGCCGTGAAGCTGCTGAATGTAAAGCCAGAGGGGGCCGTGGGTTGGAATGTATGCACAGTTTACGCAGGTTAGCTCAGACCAGTACCTCTGAGTGGCTGCCGAGGGCTGGATGTTCAACCTGGGAAGCATAGCCATGAATATTCGCTTTGTTTATGTCACTCACGTTAGGTCTAGTGTAAAAATTGTCTCCACTGGACTGATTTTTTTTTTAAAGCTCCCCTTGGCTTGCAGTGCTACACTCTGCAGCAGGAGATTCTAGGGGGGGGTGTTATGTAGTACAGGTGTTCTGGATGGGAATGCTCTTTGCCCATGGAGTGTGGATCCTTTCCTGGCGTTGGTAGGGGAATGATTGTACAGAGGCCAGCCACAATCAAAGAATGCAGTTTGATTCCTATTATGCTACTGATCGAGGCTCAATCCAGGGAGGGGCTGAAGTCACCCAGAGTTGGGGTCACTCCCCATCTAGCAGGATTGTGCCCTAAATTTGGAGCCACATCTTTTCCCTGGAATGGGCGAGGGTTATTCTGAGGATGTGGCCTCCACTCGCGGAGAGGAAAACAGTGTGAAAGGAATAGCTTTAAGTCCCACGGAACCAGCATTGTACAGAGAGGGAGAGAGTCTCCGTGGGCGTTACATCATCCAGATGAGCAGAGGCTATGGCACATTCACCGACGCTCCACATACAGAGAGTGTCACAGTGGACACCAGCCAAGGAAGGGACTCCTCTCCAGCGACACCCCCCCTTGTCTTCTCCACCCTGCTCTCTGCACAGTCCCACATTCTAAAGGGACACTCCCACTTTTCCTCACATTTGCTTTTCAGGGCCCATGTATCTCTCTCTCCCTCCCCACCCCAGTAATAACTATCGTGCCAGCAATAACGCCAACGAGCGGAAGAAGCCATGCATCTATGAGGGAAGCAGGGACTTATATAAGGAAATAATTTAGTTTCTGGATGAGGGTGGGAGTAAATGGTGTGTTATAATAGGCAATCAGGAAGGGGCATTTAGTTTATATATATAGATATATATGTACACTGAAAATCTCTATCAGGTACAAAACCTGACATGCAGAGTAAATGATAAAGCCCCAGTCACCTTTTCTCATCCACAGACCCATTAAATCTCATTGTTTTGCATAAGATACAGTTCTTTGTGGCAGAATCTAGTGCATTCCCATGACTTCTCAAAATGAGGATTGTTTCTGAATGCCTGGACTGGCGAGGGACAGCTGAGGATTGTGGGGTTTTAGAGCTGATGTTGCCCATGGAAAATATCTGTCCCCAGTTCCTACTCAGTGCAACTTTGAGCTGCATTATCTGTACAAAGCAGAAGCTCAAGTCCTTATGTTGCAGTGTTTGCATTAGATTTCCATACTGGTCCATGTAAAGAAGATTTACAGAACCAGCTTTATTTTTTGTACTACTTTTCTTTTGGGAAATCTGTTGAATTCTTACTATATCATTATCTGTAGCTGAGCCTTTAAAATTTTTTGTTCTTGACGTGATAGTCCATCCTTGACTATCTTGAGCAATACAGAACCAAGGAAAGCTTTCAGGTTTCCATTGCTCTTCCTATATAGATTCTGTAATCAGGTAGTGGCTTAGAAAGTCTGGTTGCAATACACCAGGTGGCGCTGCAAGGGGCATTATTTATCAGAGAGCTGAACAAGATTAATCTAATAATCGGGGGTGTGTATGTGTGTGTATGTGAGAATGAGCGAGAGGGATTACATTGATGCATTTCTTGAGAAAGGTGTAAGAATTTCACTTAAAAAGGGGCACATCTGCTTTGTTATTTATAATAAAAACTAAATTCTACTTTTTAAAAAAGGACACTGCTAATAACTCTAAGGGCTCAATTTTGCCACCTTGCTCATGCTAAGTAAGTAGCACCTTACTCCTGGAGTAAGTAGCATAATTGATCCCTTTGTGATTAAGAATCAAGATTTTAGTTGACTGCATTTTTTGTTTTAAAATGGTAGAGGTATTTTATGTTTCACTTAATTTCTTTCCCAGTTATGTTCTGTTGTGTCCTTATTTATGTAATATACTTTAACCTTTAAAATGGCATGAATTCTTATGCCTTTCCTTTATTCTTATTTTTTTAAAAAGATTTATTTCTAGTGTGATTTAACTGTCTAAACGAGAGAACGTTTTCTTGTATTTTTACATTGTCAGATTCTATAGTTTCATAGATAATTTAACCAAATTGCTCAATGTATTATCTATATCTATCCAGTGGGTATAAAAGTTCTATTTTAAATTGTGTAAATACTTCAGAACTGGCTTCTTTTTCCAGACTCCCCTTGCTGCGGAGTTACTTGTTTACATCACAAAGACTGTAGAATCTCTACGCTCATGTACTGTAAATAGTGAAGTGATCTGCCTATAAATAAACTATAACAAATACACTATAATGTAAAAAAACCCCTCTGTCCTGATAATGCTTCAGTTTATTAGTGCAAACCCATTTATACATGTTTAGGGAGGAGATGACTTCTGTTGCAAAGAAATGCTTTCGTCCATCTCTCAGGCTTTGAAGAATGATTAATTACAGAGCAAAATATATGCCCCTCCACAAACAGGTGTTTCCTATGGCCACCCACTCATTTTAGGACTGGAGTATTTGCAGTAAAAGTGATACAGAGTAATTCCTTTCACTTGGTGTTGCCAATGAAAGGAATTGTACATTCTGCCAAGAATGGTTCCTTAGGCTTATGGATTTGCTTTTTCCCTTTTGTTGCTCAGAAGTTGCACTTCTTTAAATTGGGGGTTTAAACTGATTTTGTTATAAACCAGTGCAAACCCCTGTGTAAGAGTTGCTTATTTCAGTTTAGCTGAATCCATTTTATTTGCTGCATTAATGTACATTGAAATAAGCCACTGTTACTGCAGAATAAGGTCTGTATGCTGTCTTTTACCAGTTTAACATTCACAAAAAATTTGACATCTCACTGATGAAAAAAAGATTTGTCAAGTACATTTTTTGTTGATTGTCTGGCCATCGACTGAGTTGATTAAAGAATGAAAAGAAATGATTTGTGAATAATGTATTTAACAACATCAATTGGTCAGAAATTATTTGCAACAAATATCTCCAGTTTCATTTGTTCCCATGGAGATTAAAATAATTGAGTTTCCCTGTGCTGGTTGCAGTTTCTATTTAGTAAAATATCAATTTATTGCACACCTACAGGACTTTTCGATTAGTTCATATACTTTTCACCTCCTGGGTTAGTCAGTGCAATAGCTAGTGCGCTCTCTGTTCCCTTCAGCATGGAGAAGAATTGACACATTTCTGTTGGGCGATGGGAAGAAAAGGCAATAGTTTGTTTTTGTGACTGGGGACAACGTTTACAGCTGACTTAGCCTGGCACCAGTGATGCCAATCGGTCTGCCTTCATGTCTTTGCCTACAGCAGGGACAAGTGAGATCTTGGTTGAAAATAACCAACTGTTCCCTGGTACTTTTCGTAGTGGCGAATGTGTGTGTGGTACTGTTCTCTGTGCACATTAAAAAGCAGGCTTTGTGGCCTTACAGAGCTACAATGCCCACACTTTTTGGATGACTGCTAGTAGATCAAGCCAAGATGTTGGCAACACCAAGTGCTTCCCATTCAGTTGTACAGGATCTAGTCTGGCATATTGCTCGGGTAGCTTCTGCTCTCATGACTGAACTTTGGAGCAATCCCAGGCATGTTAAAATCTATAGGACTGTACTGGAGATGAGGGCTTGTAGTGGAAAGGAAACTTGGCCTCGAAGCTTATCATTAAGGCCTTGCTTAGAGTTCCTGCCTAGAAAATGTGAAGTACAATGGAAGGAGGAGACAAATGGGGTTCACATGCAGAAGAAGCTGAAGTTCTTACCAGGAGCCTCTCCTGCTCCTTATGGAATGTCTCCTATGGAAATTGAACACCTTGTGGACATAGGTTGGGGCCAGACCAGACATGGGAAAGCTGAAGTTTGCCATTTTGGGGCTAACGAATGAAGGCTAATGTCAGAGAACGGTGAGAGAGAACATAAATGACTCATTAACTCCCCTGCAAGAGAGTGACATTTAAACTGAACCTTTAAAGTGGAGGCAGGATGAGGGTGCTGCCGCTGGGAAGGGTGCACATGTCCTGAAAAGCAAGGCTCCCCAGTATAATACATGTATCCTAACTTTAGTACCATGACGTTTCACTGAAAGGTGTGCTGCAAACAGCTACCCCCTCAGAACATGCCTCCGCAAAGCTCAAGCCCTCAGATCTAACTCAGAGCCTGGCAAGGATTTGTCCAATAAGCTCTTAGGATTTAATCTGTAGCAGGGCATGGTCCTCTCCTGCCTTCTTGCCACAGAAACTTGCTCAGACTTCACTGGCTGGATCTCCACACATGCTGTTTGTTCATGTTCCCTCCACCAACACCTTTACAGTTTTGTGTAGCAATGCTATTTGCAGTGTCCCTTGTATCTTCACCCCTTTCCCAAGGGTCCAGGAGGAGGAGGAGAAGCCTCCTTTCCTGGAGATCTCTGACTGGGCTCAGCCAACTCTGCTCCTCACCCTTCCTGTGCCTTTCTTAACAGCTCTGAGCTCACCCAGCCTCCTACCCCACCATAGCTGATTAGACAATTAACTGTAATATCCCGGTTACTCTATGGGGGAGGAGGGGCACATACAGAATTGGACTATGTGGCGGCAGAGTGATCAGGATGCAGGCTCACCTGTTAACTCCCTGCACTCTATCACACGAGCCATTTGCATTTTGAAAATGTGGCCGCTTTGCAGCGAGGTTTGCGTGGGGGTATGTTGTGAGCTGCACAAGAAAGATACACTCACATGCTCATATTACAGCAATGCAGGGAACAGGAGGACTAGAAGATGTATGGTTTTAACCCTTGCCTCCACTGATCTTTGGAACTTTAAACCCCTTTTAATTCTGAGAATGTTCCAATAAAACATCAGTGTGAAAATGGCTCTGATCCTCTCCATGAAGTGGATCTTCCTTTAAAAACTACTGACCTGGCATGTCTAAGAGCTCAGATGTGGGCATCCCATGTATTCTAAAGATCAGGAGGAATTACACAGTGTTTTCACTTCTGTAGGGTTTCCTCTCACAAGCATTTTCTGTTGCTGCAGATTCACTCGCCAACTGACTGCACAATCTTTTTTTTTCATTATTTGGGAATAAGGCAGAGGCCAGGTAGTTTCCTGCACAAACATCCTTTATGAGTCTCTGCTGCATCTGAAGTGGGAGTTCCTGTTGATCCCAGAATTGTTGAACACATTCAGCCTAGGACTCCCGTAAATTCTGATTTTTCTGGCTGAGTTTTTATTTCAGCTTCTTTCCCTCAGAATTCCTGCAGGTCTGGCTTCTGAGCTTAAAGGTATATCAAGTGTCTTAGGCCAAAATGTCCTAAGTCTAATTCCCACCTGAAGTTTTGCCAGGAATGGTTCTGAGGCTGTGCTCACCAAAATGCCAAGACGGCTTTTACAGGGTTACTCCTGCTTTCCATTGCTCAGGGAATGATATGGGTACTTAAAATGAAAGCTTTGATGCTTTAAATTGAGGTCAGGGAAATATTGATTTTAGCTGCTGCATGACATAAATTCCAGTTGATGAGGTCTCTGAAAGCTGTGCCAACTCAATACACGTAGAAGACTAGAGAGAAATCAATTACGACAATGTATGCGCTTCCCCATTCCAGTATAAATCAATCCTTGCTTGCTGCCTGTAGCAGACAGGTAACTGCAGGGAGTAAGGCATTTTGGTTTCTTCCTTTTGTGAGGGTTTTCTACCCAACCTTCAATTTGCCTGTCCAATCTGAGACCTCGTGCTAATGTTTGTGCCCTTGTCACACCCAGGCGGTGCTGTTCCTTCAGGGTCCCACTGTTTTTTAAGGAAAATGAACCAATTTGTTCCTCTCCCTACAAGGCAGTAGAAGGGCCTGCTTCTATTGCTGCTGCTATATTGGCTGTATTATTGGTTGCTATAGAGATGTGTTCTCTCTGTGCCTATGCAGCCAGCCCTGGATCCCCCTCTTACTTCCCTTCATGGTTTTTTCAGTCCCTGGTTGTATTTATTCCCCCTTTGTGGTGCCTGCTCAGGCTCCTTCTCACATTCAGACTTAGATTGCTGATTTTCTCTCAGCAAGTTTCGAGAGGTCAGGAGGGAGCTTTGTTTATTCTTCTCCATCTTTTCAAGCTACCCTTGGACCACCACTGAGCTAATTCCCTCTTCCCTTAACTTTTCTAACTTTCCTCACTGACTAGCTGTCTCATGAAGCCAAGTGAAGGTTTCTGATTCTTTAAATTCCTCAGGTCTTTGCCTCTCATCTTTGATTTCTTGTAGGGGAAAAGGGTTTCCTTGTGACATTCTATGGACTACGTTCCCCAAGGCTATAAGTTCACTAACTTTAATTGCACCAGGGATGAATTTGGCCTCCACATCTTGTGTGCTGCTACAGCTAAGTCACTAACAATGGGCCAAAGGACATGTACAGGTACCCTGGTTTGTGTCCATATTCAACACAGTTAGCTGCCGTGTTGCAACTATGCAAGGAGTGCATCCAAGAGGTGATGAATACAAATCAGCAGAAGTCGTGGAACACTTACTCCTGCTCTATCTGCCAAGTCAATCTCCTACCCTTCCCAAAGCTGCAGAAGAACTTCCAGCTGTCCTGTACTGTGGAGAAGTTTCTGGCTCTACCTTCCAAAGAGGGCTGCTGGCTGGAGAAGAAGCCAGCAGCACCCAGGCAGGAGTAGAGTGTCCAGGCAGCAAATGTGAAAAATTGGGACAGGGGGTAAGGTGTAATAGAAGCCTAAATAAGAAAAAGACCCCAAAATCAGGACATCTGGTCACCCTAGGCAGGAGGAAGGTGATTTCTGCCTAGGGCAGCCTCAGCCAGCAGTAAGAAACTGCCTGAACTGTGAGGAACCATTCTGTTAGGCCCACCTGAGGAAACAGAGCATCAAGACTGCCCAGCAAGGTCATGTCCTAGTGGAGGCTCATGACTTGAGCTATCTATTGTAATGCAGGTTAGCAGCATGACATCCACTAGTGTTAGCAGCTTCTGCTTCCCCTGCTTTATGTGGAGCAGTCTGAGTCCACCACGTTGTCTGAAAGTGGCTAAGGGATCAGAAACAAAGGGCAATGCAAAGCAGCCAAGTAACCTGATTTGGGAGTAGCCTATAGTGAAGTACAGCAGGGATCAGTGCCAGTTTTACTTAATGTCTGTGCTAATACTCTGAAATTGGACATTAACAGCACAGTTATTACATGTGCAGATGATATTGCATCAGGAGACGTTGCAGACACTGGTGAGGACAAGGGAGTGTATACAAAGGGACACAGAATAGGCATAATAAAATAAAATATATTGACCCTGGAAATAATTTAAATCTGTTTTGGGTGGGAGAGGAGGAGGAAGAGATCAGAGGATGCATCATACTAGACTGGATTGATGGCTTGTTACCATCTATAAGAGAATGGATTTGTCTGCTGGATAAAAAATATTAACTCCATATTCAGGGGGGCCTGGAGTCCTTATCTGGACAGAACCAGTCCCAATTTGCTAAATTCTTAGGACACTTTTCTTTGCAAGTGGATCACAGACAGCAACACCTTCCATTATAAGGGTATTGCAGTCTCAATAGGAAACCTCTTTGTGCTGCAATAAAACCTAGCTCTTATGACAATATTATTAGGAAACCTTTGTATGTAGCACCATAGGTGTGCCAGGCCCTTCAAAGACTGTGTTTGTGTGCTACATGGAGCTATGGAAGAGAAATGATCTCAGGCACAGGGGAAGGGAAAGAGGGAGTAACACAAGGATTGCAGCAGGGCCGGCAACAGGGGGGCACTAGGGGGACAGGTGTACCGGGCCCCGGATTTAAGGGGGGCCCCCATGTCAGGACTCAGGAGTGCACAGGCGGGGTGGAAACAGGGGATGCTCTGCAGAGCCCTGGCGCGCGCATGGCCGGCCACGTGCAAATCCCCCACCGGGCGCCCACCCCAGCGCTGTAGCCAAGCGCCTGCACCGCACGACAGACTCCACAGCGGGCCCAGGGAAGCGCGCCCGGCCGCCCTGGTGTGCGGCGCTGACAGTGGCGGAGGCGCCGAGAAGGGGAGCCGGCCTCGCCAGGGTAAAGGGGCAGGGGGCCCCGGCCCCACTTGGGGGGTAGCTCCGGGGGGGCCTTTGGGCGGGCGGGCTCTGCAGTGAGTTCACCTCCTGTGGGCGCTTGGGAGGTTCATTCATCGGCGTGGCTGGGCTGGGGGGCAGGCAAGGGGGCGGTGGGGAGGCCAGGCTGGGTGGGCGGGGAGGGGGGCAGGAGACTAGGCTGGATGGGGTGGGCGAAGTGTGGGTGCGGGAGGGAAGGAGGTTTGGTGGGGGGGAGGCTGGGCTGGGCAGGGAGGGGCGAGGAGGTTAGGTTCAGTGGGATGGGCCGGGCCAGGCAGGGGTGGGGGAGAGAAGGCAGTTAGATGGGGGGAGGCTGGGCGGGGGTAAAGGAAGATCACCCCCAACATGGGCTAGGCAGAGATGGGTGGGGAGGGGAGGAGGTTAGGCTGGGGGAGGAGATTAGGTTGGGTGGGCTGGGTCAGGCAGGGCGGGAAGGAGAATAGGCTGGGGGGGAGGGGGGAAGGTGGGCCAGGCAGGGGTGGTGTGCTAGAGGCCGCCCGCACACACCGCGCGCCTCATGCCACCATGCTACCGCCGACCGTGCCCGGTACCCCCGCGACACTACACCCCCGCTATGCCCGACCGGCAAGGTAGTCCCACGTAGGCCCGGGCGGGGCAGGGTGCGGGCAGCGGGAGACCAGCCGGGGGGGGGCGTGGGGGGGGAGGCCACAAGCGATCAGAGTACCGGGCCCCAAAATTTCTGTCGCCAGGCCTGGATTGCAGACAAAGTCGGGGGGGGGGGGGGGGGGTATTAGACTTGTAACTAATACCAAACCAAACCAGTGTAATAAGAAAAGGCAATGCAGTTGTCAGCTTGAAAATAAAGCTGGGTGGAAAATTAAAACCAAATAAGTTGGGGTTTAATTTTTTTTTTTAAACCAAAAAGACCAAAATTTCCATGAAAAGCAGAAACGTCTGATGAAAAATAACGTAGTCAAAACTCCATTTTTAACAGAAAAAACTCAATCAGCTCTATTCCATAAGCTAAGGCATCACATCTCTGTCCAGAGCAGTGTTTGTCCCCTTCTCTGCGTGGCTCTGGTAAGAACATAACTACAACACTGCTTTCAGTTTGGCGAGCCAGAAACAAACGGAGATACTGGAAGTTATTCAGAGCGGAGTAACTTCAGTGATGAAGGGGTTGCAGGAGCTGAGTTATGACACTGGCGCTGGGTCAGCCCTAGCCGGTCACCTAGTGCCCCTTCCTGCCCATATATTAGTTTTACCTTTCAGCGGTTCTCAAACTCCACTGCACCACAACCCTCTTTAACAAAAATTACTTCATGACCCCCAGGAGGGGGAGGGGAGGACCGAAGCTTGAGCCCACCCAAGCCCCACTGCTCTGGTGAGGGGGACAAAGACCAAGCCCCACCACTCCGGGCAGGGAGACCAAAGCTGAAGCTCAAGGGCTTTAGGCCCAGGCCGGGGTCCTGAAGCCTGAGCCCTGCTACCCAGGGCTGAAGTCTTCAGGCTTTGGTCCTGGGCAGTGAGGCTCAGCTTTCAGCCCCAAGCCCCAGCAAGTATAAGCCAGCCCTGGTGACCCATTCAAATGGGTGCACGACCCAATTTGGGGTTGTGACGGTGCTGTTCCTGGTGGGATCCAACTGTGAGTGTCAGATCAGGACAGATTGCTTCCAAAGGGCAACTACAGCCCAAAGCTGGGGTTTCTTCACACTAAGGCAAACCCAACCAGCTAAACAGAAAAGACTTTGGTCTCACCCCACTGGCTAACCACAAGTCACACAAGCAATCCCCTTAAGACACTCCAGATTCCCAGTATCACCACCAGCAGCCACCTGTCCTGGGGATCAATGGTTATGAAAACCAATCCCCCAAATAAAGAAAACGGTTCTCCCCAATTCCAAAGAATCAGGCCCCAGACCCAGGTCAATATACAAATGAGATCTTCCCACAAATCACGCTGTAGCCAATCCTTTAGAATCTAAAATCTAAAGGTTTATTATAAAAGGAAAAAGGTATAGGTGAGGGTTAAGAATGGTTAAAATAAATCAATTACACGCAGTAATGGCACATCTCTTAGCTTAGGCTTGCAGCAAAGGTAGAATAACTGCAGGTTCAAATCAAAGTCTTTGGATGCACCCCATTTAGGGGTGGGTCAGCACCTTAGTCCAGAGTTCCCAGAGTAGCAAAGTTCCATCCAAAGCTGGAAACGAGGCAGGCTGAAGTCTGGACATAAAGACCAAATGGAGGGGCTGTAGCAGCTTCATTTATAGGTTTTTTTTCAGTTGCAAACACCTCTTTGTTCCTGCTGTGAAAGTCCAGCCCCATGAAGTTCTGGAGTCACATGGGCAGATCACATGTCCATGCATGACTCATCATTTGCAGGCAGAAGCCACTATGCCCAGGCTGCCTTGCCGGTTCTCTGTAGCCTTCTTGTCTGGACTGGGGCATTCCAAGCTCCCAGAGTCCATTGTGTCGCTGATTGCTCTTAATGGCCCATCAAGCCCCAAGCAGAGCTGACGCCCAGTATTCTGGAATGTCCCCCTGGCAGCCCAACATTTGGGAAGACAGGCAGTTCAGAGCCAATATTCATAACTTCAACTGCCAAATTGATACACACGTATGGAATAGATACACACATATGGAATAGATACATACATAAGACACCTGTTATGACCCCCTTCACATAATATTTCGTGCACCCATTGATCTACATGGTACCAAACTATTTCAGTACCATGACAGGGGTCCTGACCCACAGTTTGAGAACTGCTGCCTTAGTGTATGATTTCTAGTCCTTTGCCTGGCCTATCTTTAAATGTCTCACACACAGGGACTCCCACCACTTCCCAAGAGACTGTTCCAAAGCTCAGATCCTGATATTTGCCTACCTATTTTGTCTCTTTTTAAATTTAATGCCATTTCTCCTAGTTTTCTGCTCCTGCATTGCCCCAAATCATCTCCCCGCTGGGGCTTTCCATCTTTCAAATGTTCAGCGGCCATTTTGTTTCCTTCCACACTCATACACTAATTGCTTAGCCAAGCTACTTGTGTTTGGATCATCTCATAAACCAACCAGCTTGTGTTGCTCTTCTCTGGACTCCCTTCACTTGGTTTATGTCTTTCAAGTAGGTGTACCTCTGTACACATATCCCAAAACTGCATTGGCCATGAGTTCATGGATAGTTTGCCGATTGCCATCAGTCTTACATATCCTTTGGCATTGCTGCTTGTCCCTCCTCCTCCCCATTGCACAGCTGTGCTTTAGATTATGTTCCTCCAGATAAATTAGTTCACAATTTTCCTAAAATTAATCCTATTCTCATCTAGCTGCATTTCCAATCACTCTAGACCTCTCTAGTCTGTTCCTGTCTTCACTAGTTTGCAAATTCCTGCAGTTGAATACTTTCTGCTCATTTCTTTAACACATCCAAGATTAGATAAAGACTGAGTATACATAAGTTTAGAGAGACCAGTCAGGGCACCCCAGTGAGAAGGGAATCCCTACAATTTGGGATTCCTGAACTCTACCTGAGAGCAGTGGCCACAGACAAAGTACAGCTACAAAAATAAAACCCAGTTTTTTAAAAAGTCAAACCAAGGAAAAGGGGAACCACTATTTCCTGTAGTCCCTGGAGAATCTAGCCACTAAATTTGGCAAAGGCTAAGTGCCCCCTAAGACACACCTCTTATAGTTCCCTGGAGGAAGTAACTCATAATCCCCAGCTGGGCTGGTTCTCCAGCAATCCTTGTGCTGAGGGCAGACAGCTGTGGCACTTCGCCCTGCTCAGGAGAAGAATGTTAACGCGTTCCCTGCTTCCATCAGAGCCCTATTCAGAGGCACATTATCTCTGCTCAAAGGGTAACCTAAGGGGCTTATCTATTATCGTACATAATTATTTTGAATTATGTCTGGGTGTGAAAGAGCTCTAGAAACCCTGACACAATTTCTAAACACAGTATAAATAACTGGCATTTAGCCTCACAACAGGTAACATAATTCAGCCGTCTGCGGAACTACAAAACTCTGCATCCTCCTACAGGCCTACAGCACCCTCAGAGGCCTCCCTCTGTACCAGCCTGAGCAAGCAGCTGGACTGTCCAGCAAGCCCAGGTTCTTTTGGACCAAGAGGTCTGGCATCATAGGCACCAACTCCGGGGGTGCTCTGGGACTTAAACACCCACAGGGGGAAAAAATAGAGGGTGTTCAGCACCCACCAGCCCCAGTGGTTCCAGGCCCCGGGGTCAGGCTGCCAATCAGCTGTTCGGTGGGGCCCTTGGGCTGGCCTCCGATCAGTACTAAAAACAAAGCTTTTCCATCTCTGGGTGGTGTCTCAGATCTTTTATGGGTTGCTTCTTAAAGGGGGGTGAACCAGCTTTACTCAGATGTTTAGGTACATTTTCAGTTTCCAAAGATCCCCTGTACTTTAGAGCTCATGTTGCCTTGACCACCCTATTGAGCTAGGTATTTAAACAACTACCGTACCCCTTTGAGGTAAGTAAGTATTGTTTTCATTAACCAGTTGGGAAACTGAGGCACAGAAAAGTTAGGTGACTTGCCCAAAGTCACATAGGAGTCAAATCCCATACTCCTGAGTCCTGGTCCAGTGCTTTACCATAAAACCAGTCCTGCAGACAAGGAAAGCTGGGTGTAACTTCCCTTGTCATCCATCAGTGCCCCTCTCTCCCTGGAACTCACTGGCGAAGCAATCGGAGTCATACCCACCCTTCCCCAGGTGAAGAGGCAGAGTGTAGAATTTTTAGTTACCCAGCAGCCATATTTCATATGGGAACTATCCAGCTAGTGTTCAGTGTCATGCAACTGATGAATACATTCCTGGATATAATGTGTAACTGCAGTGGGGATGCTGGTGATCATTAAATGTGCATTGGCAGGCCTACCAGGGGAGATTATAGGGATCCTAGTCCGTAAAATGTACACCAAAATATTAGCCCCATTCCCCACTCCCTCACCAAGTGGCTCAGAACCAGGAGTTGCAACCAGCCCTAAAAATAGTCAGGGCAGGGTTGGATTGTGAAAGAAACTTGGTTTCATTTTATGCCATGTCTGACCCGTAGAAGTCCCCTACAAAGAATCCTATATTATAAGAACTTCAAGCATTTGTTTGAAATACTCTGTCCATGTGTTAGTCTTTCTAAAGGCTCTCGGACACTCTTATAGTGATATTAGTGAGGCCATTACATATGTTGTTGGATCTTAGTCATATATGAGTAGAGCCCTACCAAATTCACAGCTATGAAAAACATGTCATGACAGTGAAACCTGGTCTCCCATTGTGAAATATGGCCTGTTGTGTGCTTTTAGCCTGTACTATACAGATTTCACAGGGGACATCCACATTTCTCAAATTGGAGGGTTCTGACCCAAAAGGAGTTGCAGGAGGGTCACAAGGTTATTTTATAGGGGTTGTGGTATTGCCACCCTTACTTCTGCACTACCTTCAGAACTGAGCGGCTGTTGGCCAGGCACCCAGTGCTGATGGCGGTGCTCCACCAACAGCAGCACAGAAGTAAGGGTGCCAATACCATACCATGCCATCCTTACTTCTGCCCTGCTGCTGGCGGTGGCTCTGCCTTCAGAGGTGGGATCCCGGCCAGCAGCCTCTGCTCCCCAACTGCCCAGCTCTGAAGGCAGTGCTGCCGCCAACAGCAGCAGCGCAGAAGTAAGGGTAGCTGTACTGCAACCCCCTCCCCCAACATTGCAGACCCCTCCCCCACTGCTCCTTTTTGGGTCAGGACCCCTACACTTACAACACTGTGAAATTTCAGATGTAAATACCTGAAATCATGAAATTTGTAATTTTTAAAAAGCCTATGACCGTGAAATTGACCAAAATGGACTGTGAATTTGGTAGGGCCCTATATATGAGTGTGGCGGGGTGACCACCCGCCCCCTACCGAAAGGGGCTTGGGAAAGCCCAAAAAGGGGTTTGAAATAGCCCAAGGAGGGGGTTAAGACTGGGAGCCAGCAGGCTTTTCAGGCCTGATTGGGCACTAGGCCCAGCTGGGCGGCCACGCCCCAAACACAGGCCTGTATAAAGGCTGGGAGGCAGGGGCCTAGGAGAGACAGTCACCTTTGTCCTCAGAGGGAGACAGGCCTGACTGCAGGAGCTTGAGCCAGGTACCTGGGTTAGGGCAGAGCTGGGGCAGGGCAGAGGGAGCTGGGCAGGCTCTAGCCAGGGAGCCTCAGGCCTCTGGGCCTGACACAAGGACCGGCCCAGGAGTACCAGGGTTGCAGGGGGCAGCCCAGGGCTGGAGATAGCGACAGCAGGCCAACCCTCCTTGCCTGTGATGAGAAGCCATTATACCGCAGTCTGCCCCAGTGAGCGGGGCCAAGTGGTGACTGACAGTGGCACGCTCTGAGGTGGGGATAGGGGGTAGAGGGTTCCCCCAGGGAGGGGAGACACTCACACCAAAGGGGGTACTGCAGGGGTGCAGCACCCACAGTTGGAGGGCACTGGGGTCCGGAAGGGACACGGGGCCAGCAAAGGAGCGGGGCATCAACCTGCGGAGGGCGCTCTGGATGCTAAAGGAGCTGATTCCCCAGACGACCAGCGGGAGGTGCCGTGGGGTGAGTGTGTGCCCTGTGACAATGAGCAAAAGCACTGCTGTGCAAAAGCTCTAATCTGACCTGAAGTATTTGAAATAGGAGCTTAGGGTCAGAGTGGCTTGCAGCCTGTTAAGGCCCTGATATAAGCCTGTCACAGATATTTAGCAGGGAGCTATAGGGAGGCACCTGATGTTGCAAGTGTATCAGACTGCAATGGGGGACAAAAGGGGGGGGGGGAGAAGATGGGAGAAGTGTATTGTGGAAGTAAACCACCAGTCACTTTAATGTACCTGCCTTTTGGTGCACAAAAGAAAGAACAAGAACTTTGACAGCAATATCACATACTACACAAACATTCCCAGTTTTCTATGATTGTAGCTCTATGTGAAAGATCATCGAATATACTAGAACACTACACAACTTGCTAAAAGCATCCCCATTTATTTAATGTGCCAGGCTGATAGGAAATATTTTTGTCTGCTATATTTGCTTGGTGGCATAAACTCCTGTCCCCTGGAGCCTCAGTGCATGTGCGGGCAGTGCTCTGGCCCGCACCTACGGCTGGGCAGTGCTTGAGCTCCTGCCACTCTGAGCGGCGTAGTAAGTGGGGGGAGCTGTGAGCTCTTGTGGAGCAGCACGTCTTGCTCCGGTGGGCCTGAGCGGCATAGTGAGGGGGTTGAGACCAGGCTGGGGCCTTGGATAAGGGGCAGGGAGTCCCGGGGATTTGTCAGGGGGTGGGGGTGTGGATAGAGGTTGGGGCAGTCAGGGGGCAGGGAGTGTGTGTGGGGGTTGGGTTCTGAGGAGGTAGGGTGGGGGTGCTCAGGGGACAAGGAACAGGAGGGTTTATATGGAGGGTGTGGTCCTGGGGGCGGTGTCTTGGGACGGGGTGATCATGGGATAGGGAGCAGGAGGGGTAAGATGGGTTGCAGGTTTTGAGATGGGTGGGAGGGGATCGGATAGTGGGCGGGGCCACGCTTCCCTACCCTTCTGGGCCCTCCATACAATTTTTAACCTTGATGTGACAAAGTTTGCCCACACCTGATCTAAAGTGATAGGACCCTATTTCTCTACACTCCAGCCTTTTGCAGGGATGTTTTACCACTGCCACATGACCTGCACCCAGCCAGCTCTAGAGTGGAAGAGCTGCCTCACCTGTCTCCTGTAAGAGCTTTTCTTTAGCTCCCTCAGTCTTCCCATTTCCCTAGACTCAGAACCCTGCATTGGGGAAGACGAGGACTTCCGGCCAAATGCAGTAAAGGCCATTGCTTGCTCAGCCCAGCCAGGCCTCCCTCAAGGGCAGGTTATGTTAAGCCTGCCTTTCTCTTCTCACCAGGAAGGATTTGGCTGTGCGTGCTTTCAAATGCCTCACTTGTGTCCTCACATCCTACCTTGCTAGTCCTTTTAAGGAAGTGTCCGAGGGAGAGAGGAAAAGTTCCAAAGCTGCAGATCCCACCAAAGCAAACCGGACACAGAAAGTGGCAACTATGTTTGCTTGCGGGAGGAGGAGCCAGAGAACAGCTCACTCACAGGCCGGGTGTCTTTGATTCGCCTAGACGGGTAAAGAGGGGCGGTTCTTACAGACTTTGGGTTTGGTTATGCTGTTGTCTGCCTGTCTTTGCACTGGGCACTAAGCCCAGCAACAGCTTCCTGTTCAGTTTCGTTTCTCACAGAGGCGGGTGTTGTTTCTGAAGCCATGGCAGAGGAAGAGGAAGAATTCAGAGCAGCTGCTGACTTGCAAGATGAGCTCACCTGCCCTATCTGTCTGGGCTTGTACAGGGACCCTGTCTCCCTGAGCTGCCATCACAGCTTCTGCAAGGAGTGCGTCCAGAAAACACTGGCTGCTCAGCAGCAAGCCAAGGCCAGCTACTCCTGCCCTATGTGCAATCTACAGCTGGGGCCCTTTCTGGAGCTGCGTAAGAACTTCCAGCTGTGCAGCATAGTGGAGAAGTTCCAGACCACCTCGTCAAAGGGCAAGCAGGGCAAGGAGAAGGCCTCTCCGCAAGGGAAGGAGGTGATCCCCTGTGATTTCTGCCTGGAGCAGCCTCACACAGCAGTGAAAACCTGCCTGACCTGTGAGGCATCTCTGTGTCAGGCCCACCTGAGCAAACACAATGCCAAGGCTGCACAGAAGGATCATGTCCTGGTAGACCCCAGTGACAACAGCTCCCTGCAGGAGAGGAAGTGCAGCGAGCATGGCAAATTGCTAGAGTGTTACTGTGAAAAAGACCTGGCCTTCGTCTGCGTGATGTGCTCTATCGCAGGTTCCCACAAGGGCCATAGCGTCATCACCCTGAAGGAGGAGTATGACAAGGAGCTGGTAAGGGGTTTTCTGCATCTCGGCTCGACGGGCACAAATTCCAAAGGGGATCTTTAGGTACAGCCCCTTATAGAGCTACGCTCAGTGTGATCGTTCAGTTCAGGATGGAAGTGCTGGGTGGGGTGAGGGAAGGATTCCCAGGTAATTCGGGAGAGGGGGTAAAGGAGGAGGGAGGTGGGTGACTCATGAACTGGTTTTAGTGTTCACCCCCAAAGTGAGAAAACTGTAGTAATCCGGGGGAAATTGCCCTTGATTGCTCCTCTTTTATGCTGTGTCAGATTCAGTCACAGGCAGGAGCCAGATTTCAGTTCAAGCAATGATGTGTGCGGATCAAAAGTATAAAAGCCCAGTGCGGGCTCATGTGGACGCTGCTGGAGTCCAGTGAAAGTCCCAGATAGCATACAAGGAAAGCCCCACAGTTTATCATACTGAGCTTTGGAGCAGTAGTATGTTTAGCTGCACTCCAGGACTTTTGGTGAAGTGTAGCAGTGTCCACACCAGACATTCATGCGTTCTAAGCTGGTGTGCTGGAGATTGACACCTTGGCTTGCTGTGCAGTAACCTGCCACACAGATAAGTCCTGAGATAGGTTCGGGGTAAATATCCATGATTGCTACCTTATTGTCAGATCCTGTGAATGGTATAACAGGACTAGTCACCTGGGTAAAGTTATGTACATGTGTAAGTGTTTGCAGGATCGGGTATTAAGTGATATGCTAAACGTATAAATTTGTGAATTTCTCTTTTTAGTTTACATAGTCACTATGTGTCTAACGACTCTGGGACTGTCTTTGTTCTATGTTTGCACCTCACCTAGCACAATAGGGTCCTGGTCCATCACTGGGGTTGTGGGTGCTATGAATGTCCAACACTGAGGTGCTCTGAATGTCCATCACTGGGGCTCCTGGGTGCTATGATAATGCAAACAATCAATTTCTCTATATAGTAGGTAAAATTTTAAAATCAGTTCTGACTAAGGATTCCAAGACTATGGATGAGTTAGAAAATGGAAACAGTCTTTCATCTTTCGAGGAGGGTTGGGAGAGGGAAGAAACACACAACTTAAGTGGCTGACTTGAAACAATTGGGTGCACATATTCAATGAGAGGGGATCGATAAATGGGTTTCTTGTTCAGAAAAGTTCCATAAAGGTGCCATTTTCTTATGAAACCATCAGTGTTGTTTTCCTGTTATAATGTTTAATGCTGTTTTTCCTTTAACTAGGTGGTTCTGTCTGACACTGTGAAACTGATGCAGGAAAACAAAAGTGCTATGAATAAAACCTTAGGGGAGCTTCAGAAGAGTGAGAAGCAGCTCCAGGTTTGTCCCTGGATTATTCAAAGTATCTTTCTTTAATGACTTGTAAGAAAAAAAAAAAATGATGACATCTCTGAGCAGTGTTCTCTAGCAACCCCTTCTGACTGTGAAGATGACATAATAACAAATCTGTATTAATAATACCCCACTACAGGGCTCTGCAGATCATGGGACTGCAACTTAAAAAACAACCATAAATGTCACAAAGAAAAATGACAGAGGCAAAGAAAAATGACAGAGGCAAAGAATATTTGTTTGCATTCTGTCATGTCTGTCTTCCACAAACCTCAAAGTACTTTGGGACTGAATGTGCAACTTTTAAAGTCCCACTGAAGAAGTCTAGCCATTTGCAATCTGTAATTGATTAATTTTAACAATGCTCCTAGTGTAAGTTAGCTGATTATTATTATTCTTATCCCCATTTTTGCTTTATCCCCATTATTCTTATTTACAAATGAGTAAACCAAGGAACAGAGAGGGTAAGTGTCTTAGGCAAATTCACACAACCAAGTCAGAAATAGAGCCCCAGATTCTGACTCCCAGCTCCCTTGTCAAATCACTACACATACATTGCATTGTTCTTAAAACTCTTTCTCTGTCAAAAGAGGAGCTGTACGTAAGTATCGGATTTTCAGAGTAAACCAATGCAATTCTCAGACAAGACCTATTTGAACTTTCTCTGCTTTATTTCCTTTCATCACACCCAGATAATTTTCAGATTACACTGATTACTTGGCTGTGCTGAGGAAAAGTGAAATGTACTTATTGTCCACTTCATTCTTAAATCTGGTCTTGCAAAATGCCGGGTATAATAATGATGATTAATAAATAAACACCCTGCGCTGTGGTACTGAATTCCTGGGCCAGCATCTTTTTTTGCTTCCCTGTTCTTTTAGCTCAATAAGCAAACTTTGAATGCTCAGCTATCAAGCCTCTTCAAAGAGATCAGGGCAGAGGTGGATCAGAAGGAGAAGCAGATCCTGGCTGACATACAATCCAGTGCGAAAAAGCAGCTGTCAGACATTGCCACACTGCAGAAGCAAACAGAAAAGAAGGGAGCGGAGGCTGCGCAGGGTCTTCAGGATCTGCAGATACTGAGAGCACAAACAGACCCGTTCCGCTTCCTCAGAGTAAGCAGCAGCACTTAGCTCTGATTTAATAAATGAACATTCAAGTGGTTGGCCTTGCTCTGCATTTCACTAAAACGATTTCTTTTAAATATTTTTATAGGAATTTAAACTGACGCAAGACAGGTAAGTTCTTCCCCCAAAAGGCTTGTCTTATTCCTTGGCACAATAGGGAGCTGGCAACTCTAAAAACTCAAGACTTCTCTGTATCCCTAGTCTTCATTCTGTGTCCCAATGCCCCTCAAATCAAGGCCGGCTCCTGAGTCAGAATTCACCACTCCCAAAATACGGATGGATAACGATTCACCTGTAACTCCAGTTAGTGCCCCATTAGTTTTCAATGTCCTGAGCCACTGCCTTGATTACCCACCTCTAAGGAAGCCACTGGAGTTTATTTGCTCGCAGTTGTATTTTCCACAGGTGAGCACAGTGTAGGGTTCAGTTGTATTGAGAGTGATGCTTTGTGATGTGTATGCAGCCTTGTAGAATGTGCTTGGGCAAAACGACTGCATTTAGAACAAGGTGCAGGGCTCCATTTTGAGGTTAGGGGTTCACTGTCTCATTTGGCTCAGTTTGGGGTCTCATCATTTTCCCAGCAGCTGGGCTGCCCGTTCTGCTTGAGGATGGTTGGTCATTGTAGTTTTAGTGCTATTGATACTTCCTGTTGCAGGTAGCACAGGTGGTTAGTAAGTTTCTTATTGGCACACCTATCTGCTATGATTATCAGTACAAAAAACTAATAATCATCTGAACTATATCACAGGCTTGTGGTGCAGTGAGGTGATAAAAAGTCCCCTTGAGGGTCACGTAGCGACTTGGCTTTAACACTGATTTGGATTTTAAAATTTCACCATTGCACCTTGTAAGAATCAGGGTTAGAGGACTGTTTTGTTTGTTTATGCTGCTTCCAAAGTGACTTAAGCTACACCAGAAAGGGCACTTTTTATCAGGATAAGAGTATCCTCATGAAGACTATAACTATAGCAGTACAGATATATACCAGAGTAGTAGTGTCAGTAAATTTCCCCAGGTAGACAAGCCCTGAAAGGGTATGAATTGTAGCATTGAGTCACAGTGCCCCCCAGGGCTACCTTTGGGATGGTGGCACCTTGCACACCGCAAAGCTCACAGCTGTCTAAAATCAAAATCTAACCTTTAGGGAATAAGTCATTTCTCAGAAGCTTGATGCAGTTTAACATGTCTGGCATTTTCCTTTCATCACTCTGGTGGTTACACAGCAGTAATAATATTCAGTAATGTTTAGAAAAAAGGTAGTCCTACTTTTCATCAGTTTCAAAATTTGAATGTTTCCCCCTAGTGGTAATCCATAGCAATACTATGTACTGTTACTAATAACTGTAAGAGTAATCATAATGCAGAACACTTCTTTAGTACATTATGTTGCCAAAGTGCTCTCTCCTCTCTATATATTTTCCGCTAATTTCTAGGTATTTACCTAATTTTAGAAATAGTCAACTTTATAATTAACTGGCGATCACTGATTAAATGACTGACTGGGTATTATTCTAGGGTTAATAATCAGGATTTCAGCACTAACAGTGTGGAAGTATTAGCACTGCAGCTGGATCAGGCAACAATTGCAGCTGTTCGAAGCGGGACACAGCAGTATATCTCAAACCTAGGTTTGCTGATGCAACAGGTGCACAGTAAGTAAACCACCCAAACTAGTAACAAAAAATTACTGGTCTGTAGTGGAAAATGGCCACCTTTTATCAAGGGCTGTACAATAGCTCCCTGATTTATTCAACTGATCGTTGCTTGTGTGCTGCAAATTTTTGATCCTTCTCCATAGGGGCCAGGGTGTGGATGTACGCCATCTGCCTTGCCGCCCTGTCCCCTCTGCTTCTCCCTCAGCCAGTTTCCAAACCTGCCCCAGCATTCCAAACCTCACCCTTTGTCAGCCCTTTAGGGATCACCCCATTTGTTCACCCAGTGGACCCATATTTTCATATCTGCCTCTGATAATGGGATCAAGACCCCACAGCAACACATTCCAAACGACTGTTTATATTGCGAATACACTGCCAGCCTTAAAGACATTCTCTCAACTCTTGCAGGTCAATTCACTAACCAAACACAGAGGAACAGGTAAATCCCTTTCTTCTCTTCACTTTTGCAATATTCACTGCAAATGCTACTAACCAGCCTTCGTATTTTCCAGACGTTCACAGCTCTTCATTGGGAGGCCATTATGTATTGGGCTAAAAGGGCAGAGATTTCCCTGCTTTTATCCTCCTTCAGAACGGGAGCTGCAAACATTCCCCACAAATATTTGTTCACGTTGATAGACAGTGTTGCTTTGAGTGTAGCTGTGCCTCTTTGCTTTCCCCGAATACCTTAGCGAAGGGGTTCACCAGCAGAAGCACTCCTCCAAACAGCACACTTCAATTCATACAGCAGAGTATTTGTGGAAAGTCGAATGTGAATGCAAAAGGTGAAAATTCACAGTGGCCACTAATTCTAAGACTTAGCGCCTGGAGTGGTTCACTACCATGAGTGCCGGCCTTAGGGCAGACTGTCATAAAGCAGGGCAGACACCCCAAGCTGGCTGTATGTGCTGTAATTAGATTTCACCAACCCAGAAACAAGTATGAACTGCTGAAGCACTACAACTGGAGTTAGACAGCCCCCTTGGGCACTCTAGTCTATCTTGCCACCCAGTCAAGCTGAACTTAGTGATAAATGGTCGGTTACACCAAAGATCACAAAAGATTCAGGTTTCTCCCAGTTCCAAGAGACCAGTCACTTACCCCAGGTCAATTTGTACCTCAGATCTCACACCAAAGACAATGCTGTAGCCAGTCCTATAGTTAACTGACTAAGGATTTATTAACTACAATAAATAACTCTCGTTTCTTTTTCCTAGATTGCCCATTTTTGGCTCACATGTGAGGTACAGTCTATGGTTCCAAAAGGTGGCAGAGCTGTACTAATCTGCTGGCACTGAATAGCTTTTAGGGCTAACCCAGGTTGAGCCTAGGGATCTCTGCTTTTATTTCTTAGCGCCAGCCCTGTGAGACTCCAAACAGCAAAGAGATGGAGAATTTTCATGTCCGTTATCTTTATTTCCTGTCTTTGTATTGTGATGGTTCACATTGGCCCACTTAGTATTGATAGTCCTCCTTGAAGGGTGGGGGAACCACTCCTTCTGCCTGAGTCCACAAGTTCAGAGCAGGCATTTTTACAATTATAAAGAAAAACTTACAAATGACCTTATTAGAGACATAGGCACCAACTCTGTGGATGCTCTGGGGCTAGAGCCCCCACAGGGAAAAATTAATGGGTGCTCTGCCCCCACCTGCAGCCAAGCTTTCACCCCACCTTCTCCTCCGTCTTCCACCCTGAGCGTGCCATGTCCCTGCTCCTCCGCCTACCTCCCAACACTTCCCTCCAGGCCACTGCCAAACAGCTGTTTGGCAGTGTAGCAAGCTCCAGAAGGGAGGGGGAAGAGGCCAGGATTTGGGGAAGGAGTAAGAATAGGGGGCAGAGTTGGGGTAGGGACTTTGGAAAAGGGGTTGGAATGGGGGCAGGGCAGAGGTGGGAGGGGATGGGGGCAGGGGTGGTGCCTCATGCAAGGGGTGGAGTCAGGGCAGGGCCGGGGCAGAGGAGGGTCGAGCACCCACTGGCGGGAGCAGAAGTTGGGTTAGAGAGACCAAGTGGGTGAGATAATCACTTTTACTGGACCAACTTCTGTTGGTGAGAGAGACAAGCTTTCAAGCTTACAAAGCTTGTGTCTCATCAACAGAAATTGGTCAAATTAAAGATAGTCACCCACCTTGTCTCTCTAGTATCATGGCTGCAAGATCCCTGCATACACATTACATTCTAGCATGGGACACAGACGTGAATAACAGTGAAGTCGACATACTTAGATTTACTCACCACCATAGGCGTACACATATTTCATTAGGGTGTGCACGCAGGGAATTTTATTTATTTGAAAGGCGCGGCACTCTGCATTGAAAGCCACTTTTTTTTGTGTGGATACATTAGGGTGTGCCTGGGCACACCCATCACACCCTGTGTGCACGCCTATGCTCACCATGGTGTCTTCACTGCGGTGAGTTGACTGCTGACACTCCCCCATCGACTCCGCCTGCGCCTCTTGACCTGGGAGAGTACCGGAGTACAGAGTGCTTGGGGTCAATTTATTGTGTCTAGTCTATTGATTGCTGGGTCTATTGACATCCTAAGGGTATGTCTTCACTACCCGCCAGATCGGCGGGTAGCGATTGATCTGGCGATCGATTTCTCGCGTCTTGTGAAGACGCGAGAAATCGATCGCTCGCGGCGCCCCCATCGACTCCGGAAGTCCAGCTTGCCGGGATGCGCAAGCTGGAGTCGACGGGGGAGCGCGCTGCCGCTGCTGTGGGGACGAGCAGTAAGTCTGCTGCAGATACGCAAACTTCAGCTACGTGATTCATGTAGCTGAAGTTGCGTATCTGCAGTCGATTTCCCCCCCCCTGTAGTGGGGACCAGTCCTAAAACACCTCATTCTAAGTCTAATATTGATCTCAAACAGTACTAACATACAAATGAGCTGGTCTGGTTTCCAGCTAGGAATTTGTCCATGCTCAGCTGACACCTACAGCCTTTTCAATAGCTGGCACCTGGTCCACCAGTGTCACAGTGAGTTCTCCAACCAGACTCCTCCATTGGCTTCAAGGGTTGGAACAGGCCCTAGGAGGTTGTGCTTCTTTTCAAAACAATGGTCTTTGGATGTCTCTGTCCGTTAGTAAATTTAGTTCATACCCAACTCCATTTTAATGGGCATTGATATTCATTGTTGTCTCTTGACATACAGAGCCGCTCCACACTCCAGAGATGATTTCTCTTTTCCAGGTAAGTGTTCAAAAATACTGTTGTTGCTCTAAAAGACTCTGGTCCATGTCTCGTCCCTGGAGGGAAGGTATCTCCTCTGTATTTTGTATTGTGCAGCTCTGTCAGATCTTCCTATCAGAGGCGAGGCCAGTGGGAATGCAGAGGACAAGTACAGGGCCTGGTTCTCAAAATCTGCACCAGGTTGACATCTGCTAGAAAACACCCAGGAGCCATCCTGGAATTTAGGCCTTAGGGAGGGATCCCTTCTGCTCCTTAGGGGCCTGATCTAGATCCCAAGAAAGACTGCAGAAGGTGGATGAAGTCTGTTAGGATCAGGCCTAATTACTGGGTTGCCACTGAATAGTAATGTGGGTGAGAATATAGGCTCAGATTTCAAGAAACATCTGTGCATTTGCATGCTTGCTTTATGGGCAAAATTACTAGAACTGCCTTTTCTCCGTCAGTGTTTTTACTGCAGAGTGAATGAGGAAGAGCTGCTATCTTCCCTCATTCAGTGAGCTCCTTAACAGCTTCGCAGTGACGGCGGCATTTCTCCTCCCTCCCCATTACACAGCTAAGTTAGCTATCTACGTGAATATGGGATGAAGCCTTTCCTTCAGCTACTTCCATGAAGTTGTGCTCACTTACGGACCAAAAGATTTTTACTGCCTTGCCCTTTATGCTTTAGAAAATCCAGGAGTAACTTGAGATTGACTCTTATAAAGGAGATGAGTTTAATCCAATGTTTCATAAATAACAAAAGCAAAGTAGCAAAATGTTAACTCAAGCATATAAAGAGCTAGGTGAAATGCTGGTCCCAGTGAAGCCAAGGGGAGCTTTACTATTGACTTCAGTGAGGCCAAAATTTCACCTCCAATCTTATATCCACACTACTTTGGGCTGTTATTTTTGTCAGAATTTAAAAGTTTAGCAGGATTAAGCCTACTAGATAGGAGCCTTCCAAGAAAAAGCTAAGTGCTGCAGGACATGATGTCAATGACTCATAGCATTCTCTTTTAGTTGCTACTAATCCAGTGCCCAAACAGTGCAGCTGGTTGGAAAATAGTGAGTTGTTTCTGTGAATTTTTTTGCCAAAAAAAAAAAAAAAAATTGTATGGATGTTGTCCAGGTTTGGGGCAAAAAATAGAAAATGGAAGCCTTTTCTGTTTTCAAACAATGTTTCATTGAAAACCCAGAACATTTAAAAAAGAAATGAAAATTTTCCTCAAAAATTTTGTGTTTGGGAGAAAGGGTCACTTTTTCCATTCAAACTTGTTTCTGATGGAAAAATGTTAGCCAGTTCTACTCAACAGGATGGTGGTAACATTTTACTTCAAAGGGGCTACCTGTGTGATGGTGGGAGGAAGGGTTCACAATCTAGTCCTAAGTATAATTACATTTCCCTGAAATATTTGGTTGTTTTGCCAGGTAATCAATTTAATGTATTCCTCAAAGAGAGAGATATTTTTCAAACTCCCCGATCTTTCTGGAAATAGACGGGGAACACGAGGCAGTAAATTCAGGTAAGGCAACTAAGAGGAATTTATTAATTACATAGAGTAATTCAACAGTGTCCCTGTCCTCTCTTTAGCATCCACCCTGCTGCAGACATGACAATAAGTGTTTAAAACAGCTTCCCATATTTTTTTGACACTATTTTATCAAAATCCTATTTATCAGCTGAGCATTTTAAAACAGTAGTTTGTCTAATTAACTGTGTTAAAGAAAGCTTTAGCTCATTATTAGGCCTCTGTGTTTTGTAATGTAGGTTTGGTTATGAGACAAGTTTTCTGTTAGTGTCAAACTAGATGTTCCATACAAAACAAGAGCCTAACTGAAATGAGAGAGGAGGAGAAAACACTGGACAAGATGAAATGCTAAATAGCCCTTAAAATGTTTCTACCATACTAATACAAATATAATTCATTATTGAGGGTGACAAAGTGAATCTTCTTAATCTTTTACATTTCTAGAACATACAACGAAAGGAAAACATGTGGTCTCTGAAATAATGGTTCCCAGCAAGACGCATGATTTCCAGAAGTAATACAGAGACCTGAAAAAGTTGGGAAAACTGAGACAAAGAGATTAAGTTCAACATTTTCAAAAATGTCCATTAATTCTGTGTACTTTTCAAGTGTCCCTGCCAGAAAAGCTTCCTGCAGCAAATAAAAATATAGAATATGAATGCAAAGAATTAAACATGAATGCAACAAAAAACCATGTTGCTTGGCCTTTTCCCTTTCTCACCAACATGTGGAATTGCTTGTTTCAGAGTATTTACCAACCAAGCTATAGTTGTGTCCCCAGTGATGTCTGACTAAATAGTGGCTAGTATGTGTGTAAGCTTTTGACTTCTGGTCAATGTATTTTGGCGTAATCAAATAAAATGCTTAAAAACATGTAAGCTCAGTGTTATGTAGTTCGTGCCATTAAGCAGATTTCTAGTATTCAATACATGTCTTCTTACATTAGACTACAGTAAACAAGGCAGGACTTCAGGAAGCTGTACACTGCAGTACTATATAGTAATCCCATTAAGAAAAATTTGTAAAGGGACTCCTCAGTTCACAAGAAGCACACTTCACTTACAGTACTGCAGGCTAGGAATGTGGTGTTTTATTTAACTATATACAAAAACAGGATGGGGAGAAGAGACCACAGGAAATAAGGGTTGGAGCATTGCCCAAGCCATAATAGTTTACCCAGTTAACCCATAGATGACCACTGTACTACATCCCTCTCTTCTTAATTTATAGCCCAAATGTAGACTTTTAAATAACTAGGGGGGGGTCTCTCTCTCACATACATACATATACACACTTATATGGGATTGGGCCTCCCTGGGGCAGCTCAGGCAGACTGGGAACCTGCTGCTTTATTCAACTATATATAAACAGGGTGTGGGGAAAACACACTAATTAAACAGGAATTATGGGAGCGGGGGAGCATGGCTCTAACCTATAATACTCTGAGTAACCCAATTAACCCCTAGATGCCAACTGTATTAGAGAAAATATTTTGAAAACTTGCCATAAAGAGTGATTATTAGCTCATGTTCACTTTAGAGCCTCATAATTGTTCTTATATCAAAGTCTACAGAATGGGAACACACTGGAGCTCAGGCAGCCTCCAAACCAATCTTTAACACTATTGCTACAGACGAGTCAAAGAACCAGCAGCAAATAAGGGGAATGTACCAAAAAGACCTGCTCTACCAGTGGTTTTCTTCTGGTCTGACATGCTAAAATGCCATTGTATTTCTTTCACAATCCTGCACCATCTTGATTCCTTGAGAAGCATTTCAGTAGAAGTAACTGCTGTATTATTTGTATGAATGTGCTCCCTTTCCAATATGAAGCCAATTCAAAGTTTTGTTCCTGATTTTCAAGGCCATTAACAAAGGCTCAAGTGATTTTGGGTGACCACTTTTCGCTGCATGACATACCGTGGCTGCCGCAATCAGTTGGACTGTCCTCCATAGTGACGTTCACAGAGGCTGGGGACATAATGTTCTCAGTAATGTTCTTCTGGCCTGTTGAACTCCCTCCCAAATATGCAATAGAGACCCTTTGTGCAGGTCTAGTCTCAATAACTCAGTTACACAATGACTGAGGTGTTGAGGAAGTAAGGTGGGAAAGTTTGCCTTTGGCGGCAAAATCAATGTGGTTCCCTTTTTTTTTTATGGCACTTAATGCAGAGTTAGTTGTGGTAGAAATGAAATGCACACATAGGCAGAGAGACAGCTCATAACTGGATTGCCTTTCATTACATTTTATTTGTTTTAGGACATTAATTATCTCAATCTTCTAGTCATTTTTAAATGTAGATAATTATTTAACTATTTATGACACCAAAGAACTTGCTTAATTTGTTCTACAACTTCCATTATAGTCACCTAATGAGATTTGACAGAGGCCCAATTACTCAAGATCAAGAGACAAGTTATTTTCTGCCTTGATGTTTTGAACCCTGCTGTGCTCTTTCCTTATACATCCCTGTAACCCTGATTCCATAGCTGAATTCACAGACACCATCAGCTCTGTTCACATCTTGGTCTGGACTCAATGGGCCACATTCTTTGGAAAGTTGAGAGGTCACTAATGGCACATATTCAACAAGCAGGCTCACAACTTGACATTGCTGCTTCTCAAAACCTGTCAAGTGAAATGTTAGAAAACAAAAGAAAATGACTAAAACAAAGTCTCCAAAACAAGATTGTGAAAAATATTCCTCAGGATTGTAAATGGAACATTGTTCAGAATTTAGTTTCTAGGGTTGATGTTTGCACCCTCTAAATTAACCTGGTGCCACTCTTGTTAAATTAGGGTTTAGGGACAAAGCTACCATACAGAAAGTGTATCAACTGAATAATGCCTTACAGAACATGCTCGGAAAGGTAAATAGAGAGTTATGAAGAGAGATTCCAGTCATTTTTCACACCCTCTTCATGAAGTCAACTTTGTATTCTAACTGCTTTGGCATGAAATGTATTGAACAGCTGAGATAAAAGCTGCAGATTTTTCAGCCACCCCACGTCTCTGAATCACTAATGTAATTTCTGTAATTAAACTGAGATTGTAAAACCCAAAGTCTGGAAAAGGCCCCACAACTCATGCAATAGTTTCCCCATCTATAAATGGGGGACAGGGATACTGTCCTACCTCCTTCAGGGTTATGATGAGTAACTGGTCAATATTGGTACTGTCCCTTGCTATCTCAGTGTTAAGTATGATCGTTAGCAGCATTAAAAATAACTACTGCTTCTTAATAGTCAAAGTGCTGTACAAAAGACAAAGAAACCTCATAGCATCCCTATGAGGCAGACGTTATTTATTATTTATACTGTTGTAGTGTTTAGGTGCCCTGGTCATAGGCTAGGATTTCATTGCGCTAGGTGCTGTACAAACCCAGAACAAGAACACAGTCTCTGCCCCATGGGGCTTACAGTTAAGTATAAGACAATGGATGGAGGCAGACAGACAGGCAGGCTGGGGATTACAAGGAAACAATTATTAGTCAACAGGGTAGAAAGTGAAAGGGATTATCGTAACTTTACAGAGCAGGAAGGTTAAGCGTTTGCCTGTGGTCACAGAGGGAGTCACTGATGAGAACTCTACGGTTCCTGACTCCCTGTCCTATGCTCAGGCCATACCTACTGCCTTTTGTCACATGCTTCTCTCTGTGTGTTTATTGCCCTCCCTCTCCCCTCCTTGCCCATTTGTAATAATCCTCCTTTCCTTTGCCTTAAATAGCCCAGGCAGCCTGGGAGCTCAGCGTAACCTACACACCTCCTGGGTGTGATGTTCTGTACCATCTAGTGGCACCAAGACCACTTTGGGGGAGAGAGTTAAATGAGTCTGCTCTACAGCCTTAGCTAAGAGCCAGTTAGTTTTTAGCTGATGCGGTAGACAGAGGCTCATGCACTAAGCTCCAGATATATATACTCCAGATATACTCCAGATATATATACTAATAGCCTTGAAGCTCTCGCCTTCAGGAACATTTTGGTATGGCCTAGCTGATATTTAAGAGGCAATTAATGCATGCTGATAAATGGGGTTTCTCCTGTCACACTTCTGCCTACCCAAAATCCCACAATGGCGTAAATAGAATAAGCCGCAATAGTTTGGGCATGACAGGTGCTATTTAATATCAGTATTCCTAAAAACAGTGCACAAACAATATTATAGGAGAAGAGTATGGGGGTGGAGGGAGGGGGAGAGAAGGAACTTGTGCATCAAGATACCCTCGATTAAATACTGAAGATTACAGCTGCATGGCACTAAGATGTAAGAAAAGTAACCAGATCTTCCCTGGGACAAAAGTCCTGTTAACACACAGGTACATTAACTATAGAACCTGATACCATACAATGCTGCTGAAGGAAAAACAGATGGAGGTTAATTAGCTAATCTTTAAATATTTACATTGTGACTTTCGCCAAATATAAAAACACTTTATAGCAGGAAGGAAAAACAACCAGAATTCAAAACAGTACGTCTGGATAATTTTTTGTTTATTTGTTTGCTATGCAATTCTAGTAAATATTATTTCCGTATTCCTCTCTTTAGCTGACACAATTCAGTTGATAGGCCAAATTCCTCTATGAATAACCTTTCTAGTGAGGTTTAAACAGCCTCTTAGAATTGGTATGCTAATGTACAACTTTTTTTTGCTTTCTGTGTGTATAAATGCATCTTACTTCTGTTCCATTCTATGCATCCAATGAAGTGGGCTATAGCCCACGAAAGCTTATGCTGAAATAAACTGGTTAGTTGCTAAGGTGCTACAAAGTCTTCCTTTCTAGGGAGAAGGTGAAAATGCTGTAGTAATTGTTTCTTTGCTTTGTTGTTTCTCATTTGGATTTTGTAGAGTCACTCCATAAAGATCTGTCTCTTAGTGCTTTTATAATCCCACTCTTTACTGGGATTGACATACCAGTCTTGGATAGAGCTGCGCAAAATGTTTTGGTTGAAAAAAAATTTGGTGAAAAATTCAGATTATGGGTCGAAGAACAGTCTACTTTGTGAATTTGTGTCAATTTTGCCAAATTGTTTCTGCTGGGGAAAAAAACTAACTAAAAAAAGTTCTGAAATAACTGAAATGTTTCATTTTTTCCTTTTAGAAATGAAATATTGTGATTTTTCAATCTGAAATGAATTGGTTTGAAATTTCCTTCAGTTTTATTTAAAAATTCAAAACATAATATATTATGGAACTGAAAACATTTTATAACTTTTTGATTTGCTGAAAATTTAAAATAAATTGTTTGGGATTGATCTAAAATGAACGTGTTTTTTTTTCTAATTTTTCTTAGCAGTCACATCACAGCTCTAGTTTTGAAGTCCCCGTACATTTCATGCTCAGTTAAAACCCACATGAAAATCACCAGCAGGACCAGTCTCCAGGAAGAACCAGTAATAGTGCTGCTGCTGATGCCATTAAATGCACTGAAGCCAGGAAATTCAAAGATAGTTTTCCCATGTCACTCTGATGTAACAGTTTGTATTACTGTACGCAGTGTTGATTATTAATGCTTATTGCAATGTGGCCAAATGATAGTTTTGGCAGGTGTTTTCCTGATTTTTGTGAATTTAAGGGCTCATCCATGACATTGCATTAGGAAGTACACAAGACGGGTGTGTCCAACTCACTGTAGCAGGTCTTTCTGGCATCATTTCTAACCTTTATAACCACATCATTTCCCATAGCTGTATTTCCTAATACCCAATCAGTAACATTTCCCCAAATCTATTTTAATCCCTTCATTTTCCAGTTCATCATCCCTTTTATTGGCTTTTTCAGCCTTGGGGTCTAGTGCAGTGCTTAATGTGTGCCAGGACTTCCCAAGACTGAGTCCCGGCACCTCTAGGCTTGTTAGATCATAGCCCCGGCACCTCTGGGCCTGCTGTGTCAGTTATGAAATTTAAAAAATTACTTGAGCCCCAGCACCTCTTTCAATACTAATTAAACATTGGTCTAATGTAATGTCAGCCACTAACTCAGTGCTCAATTTTCCTCTACTGCAAGTGGATTTAGGCTCTCACCTTTTCATGTGAAAGGGGTGTCTATGAACTGCCCTTTATTGCCTAATCATAGAAGTATAGGACTGAAAGGAACCTCAATAGGTCATCTAGTTCAGTCTCCTTTACTCAAAGCAGGACTAAGTAATAACTGTTCATTCCTGACAATGTTGTCTAACCTGGTCTTAAAAATCTCCAGTGACAGGGATTCCACAACATCCCCAGTTCCAGTGCTTAGGTACCCTGATGGGAAGTTTTTCCTAATGTCCAACCTAAACCCCAGTTGCTGCATTTTACCCCCTTGCTTCTTGTCCTATCTTCAGAGCTTAATGAGAACAGTTTTTCACCCTCCTCCTTGTGACAATCTTTTATATACTTGAAAATGGTTATCATGTCGCCCCTCAGTCTGGTCTTCTCTTCTCCAATCTAAACAAACCCAGTTTTTTCAATCTTTCCTCATAGGTCAGATTTTCTAGACTTTTAATCATTTTTGTTGCTCTTCTCTAGACTTTCTCCAAATTGTTTACATCTTTCCCGAAAACCTGGCGCCCAGAACTGGGCACAGAACTCCAACTGAGATCTTATTAGCATGGTACAGTAAACAATCAAGGCAGTACATTAAACATCTACCACTCAATGAAATAATCAGCACCTTTAATGTTTATTTATTTTTGGTCAAGAGCAAAAAATCTGGTCAGACATCTTTTTCTTTGGCACTTCGACACAACTATCAATTACCACTGTGCACGTTTAGAGCCTTAGGAAAGGATAATATTAAATGTATCATTTTAATCTATACAGGTAAGCAAAAGTGGATCTTTCAGCCCTAGTATAATATCACGAGACAAGACGTGTGCGGGGCGTCAGTAGACCTAGAGTTGTTGGCACCTTCCTTATTCTTGCACATTGAATGCGACTGATCTTTAGCAGTTCAAGGCTGCATCTGAAAAACAAATATTAGGCAACATTCAGTTTCAGGGACTGCATTCCAGCTTTTCCATGCAAACCCAGCTGAAAAGGTAAGTGGTGCTGGATTCAGCCCAAACATTGCAAAACACAGAATACTGGAAGACTAATGTTTTTGAATGTCTAAAATGTCAAAGATTCTCTGTGGTTTGGCTTGAAAGGATTTGATTTTTATTGGTAAATGTCAATTTCACACAAACTGATGAAAAAATATTTACATCTATAATAATTGAAATCTATAGACAGGCAAAGTAAGAAAAATGCTGTCTGAGAACTTATCAGTTTGATTTAAAAAGATTTAGTTTTTATATTTTGACATATTATGTCGATTGTGTTAGCAGTTATAAAGTTTTAACTTTATGATCTCAATGTTTATTATTATTAAATAATTATTGTCGGACCCCACTTCCATAATTTTGCGCAACTGTGAAAATTTAAAGTGTTAAATATAAAAAGAATGCTTAAAAACTAACATTGATATTACCTTTTAAAATTATGAAAAAAATAATAATTGAATTATGCCACGCCTAGCTCTGGTTCATGGTTAGGAGGGACAAGGAGAAAAAACAGAATGTTTTCAAGATAGTTCAATGACATTGAGGCAAATAGCTCTGTAAGATTATAAAAGGCATTTGACATTTCTGTGACTATTTGTGGTATTTTAGTGCAAAATGAGATTGCACTAGATCCATTTTCTATGTAAGGAATAACTGAAGTATCTTTAAGTGTGACAGATATGGAAAAATGTAGATTCTTTTGTCTGTTAGCAATAAATGATTAATCTTAGAAACTGAAAGGATTAAAAATTAGGATGATTTAATTGGTTCTGAAACTTGAATTAATCAGTTGGTGTTTTTCTTCAGAAAGATTAGTGCCAATGCATCACTCTTTGTATGAGAATTCTTCAACACTCATGGGAGTCCAGGACATGCTAGGAAGTAATCATACTTGAAAGTTAAAGCTGAAAGTATTATTATTACCTCTGCAGTGCAGTGGGCCAAATCCTGAGCACTCTCTACTCTGTTTGATATCAGTGAGGGATGCAAACACTTTGCAGATACTCACTTGCTTTCAGGATTTGGCCCAAAGTAATGAAATGTGATCAGCTCCATGTGCCAATTCTTCTTGAATACCATGGCTAGTTTATTGGAAGCAGAGATGTTTTTTGTCAGCCCCATGTCTCACCCAAGCAGTAGTGTGTTACTCTGCAGTGTTGGTTTTCAGTTTTTTGCCCACTCCTTCTTCTGCAAACCTAGTAATTGGTTCCTTTGTAATCTTCTGTTCTCTTGTCTTCCTCTTTTATTCTGGTCCACTGGTCATTCTTCTGCAATGTCTGTTGGCAGTTAAGAAACCATCTGCATGAGACAGAACTTTGTCATATATTCTGTTATACTCTGACCCGATCCTACACCTAAAATGTATTGCTCACACCGCTAAGAGATGTAGTTAAACCAACCACTAGGTTGGTGGAAGAATTCTTCTGTTGACGCAGCTGCTGCCTCTTAATTAGGTGGATTTACTACCACAATGGAAAAACCCCTTCCGCCTGGATACCAAGTATCTAGATTACAGCAGTTGCATAGCTGCAGTAATGCTTTGTAATACAGACATACCGTAGGAGACAATGGACATATGATCTGAGAATCCCAACCATTCCCCAGAAATTCTCTCATTTGACATGATTTGAAGTTCCCATTACAATGTGTATTGCTCTACATTAGCACTCCATGAATTGTTACTAATTTGAGGTGAACAAGGTTTTTTCCTGTCCACATTGCATTTGGGACAAGGGGAATAGTTAGAGTGATGTGATGTAGTTCACTAGACCTTGTGATGACACAGTGTCCAGTTTTTCTACACACATGGCATGAAGCATACCATGAAGCAAGCAATGGTCAAATGATCTAATACAACATATCCTCTGATTCTCTGGTGTGCACCCAAGAACTAACGCCAAAGGGTTTGTTTGTGATGGGACTAAAGACTCAGGGTTGGCCCAAACATTGAATTTGCTGGCAAGAGCTGTTGGTTTATATCTCATCCCTAGGCTAGGTCTACACAAGAAACTTTTGCCTGTTTACGGGTGTGATTTTTTAAAAAACATTTATCTACTAACTTATAGTAATATACAAGTTTGCCGGTTGGTTATACCAGGATGGCTAGGATGACCAGATGTCCCGATTTTATAGGGACAATCCCGATTTTTGGGTCTTTTTCTTATATAGGCTGCCATTACCTCCCCCCCCCCCCATCCCAATTTTTGACACTTGCTGTCTGGTCCCTAGGCTACACTGGCAATACGTTTTTGCTGTAGCCCTGGCCTTAGTGTTAGGTACAGGACAGGGCTCCCCAGTGTAAAGACAGATAGACAGGCCTCTCCCCCCCCCCCTTTCTGTTATGAGCAACAAAATAGCACATGAAGAATCACTTAGGTCAATCCATGGGGCCTGAAAGCCGGGTCTGGGGTTGTGATGGGGGGTTCTCACCATGAGCCCTCTTGGCACCCCTGCCTGTGGCACTGTGTGGTCCCGTCCCTTCTCCCAAGGTGCCACTTCCTTGTCTAGAATCAGAGAGGTAGCCGTGTTAGTCTGGAATAGCAGAGGTAACAAAGTCCTGTGGCACCTTAAAGACTAACTATAAAGTTTTGAAGCATAAGCTTTCGTGGGCTACCCGTGTTTCCCCGAAAATAAGACAGTGTCTTATATTAATTTTTGCTCCCAAAATTACATTACATTATATTACAGCGAGAGGCAAAACTGGAAATACGTCTTATTTTCAGGGGATGTCTTACTTTCGGGGAAACAGGGTAATATCCACTTTGTCGGATGCAAGCTTGCATCCGACGAAGTGGGTATTAGCCCACGAAAGCTTATGCTTCAAAACTTTATAGTTAGTCTTTAAGGTGCCACAACACTTCCTTGTCTGTTTGTCATTGGTGAAGGAAGAGGTGTGGGATCCGGCTTTGGCTGTTCCAGGAGAAATTGCTCCCCCTGACCTCATCTGGTCAAGGAGGGATCCCTAAAGTGAAACAACCTTTCCTCTTCTCCCTTCTACCCTGGCTCCTCCTCCACACACCCCTTCTCCCCTACCCCATCCTCCTCTCGCTCCTCCCTCTGCCTTGCCCCTGTAAGGAAAGGTTAAAAATATAGGAAAATGTCTTACTGAAGCTGTGTAACTAACTCTGGGTTGCTGTAAGTTTTTTATCTTGTGTTATGCATTCTTGGAGGCGCCACTGGGCCTCACTCATATCTCCATGTATTCTTACCCCATATGTACCATTTCAAGGCAAGGACTTTATGTTTAGATTTCCTGTTCTTTCCTGACAAATAAGTAAATAGATAGGAAACAACGTCATGTTAATTTGCATGAGGCCCTTCTTGCCTCCTCCTCCATGTAAAGAACCATATAAAAAGCCTTGTAATGATGTATGAGGAAAGCCATAATTTGAGAGCTATCTCTGTGGCTTCACTTCGCTAGCGAATAAACTTTTGTATTCAAGCTTTCTCCAAGGCCTGCCTGTTCTTTGAAGGTAAATTGGGACACCTCCAAAGGGAACGAGCCATTTGTGCAACAATTCTGGCACCCCAGATGGGACAGACCTTTGGATGACTCCAGGATCACCATAGACGGACAAGAGGAAGGAAGTGTACACCGGGCACTCATTCGGCCTGTCCTAACTCTCGGCCCGATCTACGGTGATACCTGGAACGCTAAAGTGTGAGTCCCTGAAAATCAGGCAGACCAGAGAACCTTGAAGTTTGGGAGGCGCCTGGGAGACAGATAAGCGGTGTAAGTATCTCCATTATTCTCACTGTTAATTTGTTTAGTGATTTTAGTACTGGTGTATTAACTCACTGTTTGTAGATTCCTTGTGAATCATTTGGTATAACAATGAGATCGGGTCGCTCCCGAATGGAAGATTCCGCCTCTCCCTTCAGTTGTATGTTACGTAACTTTGGTAAATTTAAGAATGATTATGGTGTTAAAATGACTAAAGATGATTTGATTAAGTTTTGTCAATTAGAATGGATCACCTTCAGTCTTGGTTGGCCCGACTCTGGGTCCTTTGATGTAGATCTATCAACCAGAGTACATAAGATTGTTGTTAAAAATGAACATTGGGATCAATTCCCCTATATTGATTGTTGGTTGGCAGCTTGTGAAAATAGACCACCTTGGCTTATGAAATGTGCTGTAAAAACATGTAAGATAATGAGACAGAGTTTTGGCGGAAGGAAACCCCCGGTACTCCCAGAATCTTGCCCAGAGAATGAGCTGCCCCTGATTCATGCTACTGCCCCTGAATTTCCCCCGCCCTCTCCTCCAGAAGGCCCTATGTCATGGAATAGCCCCCCTCCTCTGACAATAGAGGAGATGGAAAAGACAATAGATGACTTAGCTGCTGAGATAAAATCCCTTAAAAAGGTACCCCTCAGACATCCAACGAACCCTTATAATACTAGGAGTCAGAATCAAAGTTATAAAGCTAATATGTGCCCAATGAGGGAAGTGGCAGCAGTACAGGGACAAGAGGAGGGAGGGGAGCAAACACTCACATTTGTATATGTCCCGTTCAGCACCTCTGACTTGTTTAATTGGAAAACTCAGAATCCTTCCTTTAGGGAAGATCCTTTAAAAATGCAAAGCCTATTCTCCTCAATAGGACAAACCCACAAGCCCACTTGGGCCGATGTACAGATGATGCTCCAAACTCTGTTAACAATCGAGGAGCGTAGATTAGTATTGGGAACAGCAGGGCGGATAGCAGAAGAAAGAGCCCAGACAAGAAATCTAAGAGCCCAGGAGCTTTGCCCCCTGACGGAACCAGGATGGGATGGGCACAGAGCAGAGGGCCAACGTAGAAATGTAGAATATTTGGGAATTATTGTAGAGGCCCTTGGGAAGGCTGCTCCCCGAGTTACAAACTTGTCTAAGATCTATGAAATCCGACAAGGAAAGGAAGAAGACCCCCCCCACACCTTTTTAGGCCGCCTATATGAAGCCTTTAGACAATTTAGTGATTTGGATCCAGAAGCTCAGGAAAACCAGCGAATGGTAAACCTAATGTTCATTGGGCAGTCCGCCCCAGATATTAGGAAAAAGCTACAGAAACTATCAGGATAAGCAGGATCGGGCCCAGGCGGAGTGGGCAGCCTGCAGAGAGAGAGAGAAAAGTTTTGAAAACAGTAAGTGGGAATAGATAAACAGAAAAATTTCTTGGACTCAGAGAATGTGTAACCTTGAACGTCAAGCAAGTCGATAAGAAAGATGGGGGAAGTTTAACTCTGTAGTAGCCGTCCCTCGCAGACGAGGAATGCCGTTGTGAGGTGCGGTAATGTGTTGTCAACAGACGCCGGGAAGGCAGGGGCGAAAGCCCGTTTCAGTTACCCAGGTCAGGGTAATTATAGTAGCCCCCTCATGGAACCCTGAGACCTGAGATTAGGAACATCTGTGCCCCCAGTAAAAATACCACTGAAGGAGAAAGAGAGCCCTGTCTGTGTAAAACAATATCCCCTGTTAAAGGCAGCACGAATGGGCTTAAAACCCCTCATTGAAAAATTCAAACGATGGAGCTGGCTAGCAGAGGGGTCATCCCCCTTCAACACTCCGATATTGGGTGTGCCTAAACCAGATGGTACCTACAGATTGGTGCATGATTTAAAAGTAATAAATAAGAAGGTCATTGCAGACCACCCTATGGTTCCAAATCCTCACACCATTATAACACAGATTCCACCCAAAGCAGCCGTTTTTACAGTATTGGATTTAAAGGATGCTTTCTTCTCAATACCATTAGATAAAGAGAGTTGGAACTTGTTTGCTTTTGAATGGGAAGACCCGGATACCCACTATAAGACTCAGTTAATGTGGACCGTTTTACCCCAAGGATTTGTGTCCTCACCCCATATCTTTGGGGCAGTATTGCAAAAAGACCTAGAAAACTGGAAAAATCAGCATTCAGAGATTGCTCTGCTGCAGTATGTTGATGATTTGCTAATTGCAAGCCCTGATCTACAGCTAGGAAAAAGAGCAACCGAGTCCCTGTTGAATACTCTAGAAGAGAAAGGGTATAAAGTCTCACGGGAAAAGGCCCAAATATGCCAACCAAGGGTTACTTTCCTCAGCTATGAGATAGAGAAAGGAATGCGAGGACACAGTAAAGACCGGATCAGGGTAATTCAAGATATGCCTGCCCCAACCAACCCAAAAGAACTGCGAGCTTTCTTAGGCTTAACAGGGTTCTGCAGAATGTGAATCCTGGACTATGGGGGCAAGGCTAAACCTTTATATGAATCTCTCACTAAAGAAGGACTCTCAAATTGGAAATGGGCTAGCAAGCACCAGCATGCTTTTGAACTGCTAAAAACAGCATTAATGCAGCCCCCTTCTCTCATGATTCCAAATGAACACAAGCCTTACAGACTCTATGTACATGAGAATAAAAGCATTGCCTCAGGGGTCCTAACTCAGCCAGTGGGCCCAACCTGGAAACCAGTGGGCTATTACTCAAAGGTGTTGGATCCAGTAGCCAAAGGATGGCTGGCCTGCCTGCGAGCAGTAGCAGCAACGGCAACAATTGTAGAGGAAGCCCAAAAGATAGTCATGGGAGCAGATATGGACATACACACCCCACATGAGGTCCCCCAGATCCTTGGAGGAGAAGGAGGAAAGTTTCTAAGCCCCTCCAGACAGTCCAGATATGAAATATTCCTGCTGTCTAACCCTGGGCTTACATTTAAACACACCACAGCGTTAAATCTAGCTACCCTTCTCCCTGAGCCAGAGCCAAGAATTCCTAACCATGACTGTTTAGAAGTACTTACAGAGACTGTACTGATTCGGCCGGACCTAAAAGACGACCCTCTGAAAAATCCAGATGAGGAATTCTTCGCAGATGGATCGAGCAGCATGATAAGAGGCACCAGACATACAGGCTGTGCGGTAGTAACTCCAACTGAAATACTTTAGAAAGAAAAACTCCCTGCAAACTGGTCTTCACAGGCAGCAGAATTAACTGCTCTCACCCGAGGCCTTGAACTAGGAACAGATAAGAAAGTAAACATCTTTACTGACTCCCGCTATTTTGCCACAGTACACGCTCATAGACTGTTATAGAAAGAGCATAGATTTATTACAGCTTTAGAATAGAAAATAGCAAACAGATCACAGATCAGAATGTTGCTGGGAGCCCTTAAACCTGCCAAAGAAGCAGCCCTAATGGGAAGCGATGCAAGCTTCCAGGGTGCAGCACAAGAGATTCCAGCCTGCCTTGAAGATTGTGTAGTACACTATACTCCAGAAGATGATGCAGCAGCACATGAAAACCTCGCCATGAAAAACAGGAACGGCTGGTGGGTAGTGCCAAGAGGAAAAATCATGATACCGTGGCCATTGCTGCTAGAAATACTCTTAAACCTTCATGCTTCTACTCACATGGGAAGAACCGCAATGGGAGACTTGCTGGTAAGACAAATAGTGTCACCTGGCTTGTACTTAGAAGCACAGCGAGTGGCAACACAATGTCCAACGTGTCAAAAGGTAAACCCCAAGCCACCCCGACCACCTGCTCCTACAGGAGGAAGACAGTGGGCATACTACCCTGGCCAGGCATGGCAAATTGACTTTGCTGAACTTCCAAAGACTGGACGACATCAATACCTGCTAGTGGTAGTGGATCAGCTAACAGGATGGGTGGAAGCTTACCCCACCAGGACAGCCACAACATCAACAGTAGCACGGATCCTCTTGCAAGAAATAATACCACGGTTCTTGCTGCCAGAATCAATCGAGTCAGATCAGAGTAGCCACTTTGTAGGAAAAGTAGTACAGGAAGTAGCTAAGGCTCTGAATATTAAGTGGAAGTTGCATACCCCATGGAGACCCCAGAGTTCAGGCCAGGTAGAGCGCATGAAAAGAACCCTAAAAACAATGCTAATAAAAATCTGCATTGAAACACATTTAAAATGGCCTCAAGCCCTACCCCTTGCCTTAACTCGAATCCACAGTATACCTCATAGAGGGTTAAGGTTAACCCCTTTTAAGTTAATGTTTGGAATGCCTCCTAGGGTAATGCCAGAGGGGTAGAGAGAAAAAGTTACTGTTGATTTGGGAAAAACTGAACTTAAAGAGCATGTAATTGCCTTGCAGTCTGTTTTGTCTTCCCTCCACAGATTTGCTGCACCATTCCAGAGCCTGCCCCTGGACGCTCCTATCCACAACTTCCAGCCTGGGGATCAAGTGCTAGTGCAGAAGTGGAAGAAGGACCCCCTATCAGAAAAGTGGAACGGACCCTATCAAGTTTTGCTCACAACACACACAGCTGTGAAACTTGAGAACAGTGATAAATGGACACATTGCTCACGTATTAAAAAGTACACACCACCCCCCGTCCAGGATCCTGAGGCGCCACCTGTCGACCAGTGGACTGCTACTCGTCTTGATCCTCTACGGCTCCGACTCCACCGTGTTCAGTAACATGTTTATGTTTCGTATATTAACTGGATGTGTCATTATATGTAGCCTGTATAGCTTAACCCCTAGAGGTTTCCAGGGAGGCCAGAACACTTGGCTATTATTAGCAAAGATGGCTTTAAATTCCACTGCCTTTTGTCTGCCACATACATACGCTGTGGGGAAAATTATGGAAACATGTTTTGTTGGTATTATGAATTGTATCCCACAGTTATGTAGTGTGACCCCACCTAAATAAGTTAAGTATAGGAGAAAACATCCTTTAGAGGAGGGAATTGTAAGGAAAGGTTAAAAATATAGGAAAATGTCTTACTGAAGCTGTGTAACTAACTCTGGGTTGCTGTAAGTTTTTTATCTTGTGTTATGCATTCTTGGAGGCGCCACTGGGCCTCACTCATATCTCCATGTATTCTTACCCCATATGTACCATTTCAAGGCAAGGACTTTATGTTTAGATTTCCTGTTCTTTCCTGACAAATAAGTAAATAGATAGGAAACAACGTCATGTTAATTTGCATGAGGCCCTTCTTGCCTCCTCCTCCATGTAAAGAACCATATAAAAAGCCTTGTAATGATGTATGAGGAAAGCCATAATTTGAGAGCTATCTCTGTGGCTTCACTTCGCTAGCGAATAAACTTTTGTATTCAAGCTTTCTCCAAGGCCTGCCTGTTCTTTGAAGGTAAATTGGGACACCTCCAAAGGGAACGAGCCATTTGTGCAACACCCCCATCCCTTCTGCCCTGTCTCCCTCCTCCACCCCCCCTTTTCTCTCCCCTTCTTCCCTGTCTCCCTCCTCCACCGCCCCTTTTCCCTCCCCTTCTGCCCTGCCCCGCCCCCTTCTTCTCCTCCCCTGCCCTGCGTCGCCCCGCCCCCTTTTACTCCCCCCTTCTCCCCTGGCTCCTCCTCCTCCCCCTCACCCCACCCCCTTTTCCTCCTCTGCCTTGCTCCCCCTTCCGCCCTTCTGTCGTGGCCCCTCCCGCTGCCCCGCCCCCTTTTCCGCCCCGCCCCATCCTCCGCCCGCTCTTCTTTCTTGCTCTTCTCTCCCCCCCGTCGGGCCACGTGGCCGCTGTCCGGCTCCCCCCTCCTCAGGGCGCCGCGCCGGTGGGGAGGGGAGCGGGCAGGAGGAGGCGGGGCTTGAGGCCGGCCCCGCCCCGTCCCGTCCCGTCCGCCCCGGACCGGCAGCTGAGCTCGGCGCGGGCTGGGTCCGAGTTTCCCCCCGGGCGCTGGGAGCGGGGCGGCCGGGTGAGTGACCCCTGCGGGGAGCGGGGGGCGAGGGGGGGTTCCGGGACGTGCTCCGCTGGGAGCGGGGAGTCCCGGGGCAGGGGGGTGCGTCCCGGGGAGAGCGTCAGGACAGGGATCCTGGTGGGGTGCGGGAGCCCCCGGGGGAGCCGCGGGGGAGGGGGGCTTGGGAAAGGGAGACACCCTGGGGTCAATGCGGGTCCCGGAATCCCCCTGGTAATGGGGAAACACCCTGAGAAGGGGACCGCTGGCGAGGAGGGTGCGGTGGTGCCCCCCAAGGAGAGCGGTGAGGGGGGTCCTGTTGGGGGTGTAGGCGACGCACTCTGGGGAGAGCTGGTCTCACTCCGAATTAGGTTCAAACTTCTCAATTAACTTTGTCAGCGCTTTAAATCTGCTCTGTCCAAAAATCCTCCCCGCCTTATTCACCTTCAGTCCCCTCGCACCCCCCCCCCTCCCGGTACACAGAGCCTCTCTCCATTGCCAAAACTGCTTGCTGCCCCAGCTGATCCTATCCCTGCACTGTCTAACATGCTTGTAAACTTCTGACAGGTGTCTTACTCTGCCTGTATCGCATTAAATAATTGATGATAATCCAGAATGGTGGTTTCCCCCTCTCAGCACCATTTTGATTGATCAGCTCCAGGCTGGGGTGAAATTAGGAGGGGCAGTAACATTTAAAAAATATGTATGATTATAGATTTAAATTCATATCAGCAAACCAGACAGACCAGTTTTTCCATAGGGATATGAAATCTGGAGTTTAAGGTTATTGAAATTTACTATATTGATGCAAATCCATCACTAGTTTTGTATAGAACTTGATTCATCTGGGTAGTGTGTGTCTTTATTAAAGACTTTATCCCCAAACACCTTCCAAGGGATAAATAAGAAGTAACAGCAGAAATATCTCAGTTTGAGAGAGAATAAATTTATAAGTGAGACTTGAAAATAGATGGGAGTATCACAGAGGCAGATTGAGTGCCTTGTTCTGCAGTGGGACTGATAACTACTAAATTTGGAGAGAAGGGAAGATGCAGAAGGCACCAGTCCCTTCCTATTTTAGCCCCTGGTCAGCTAAATTCTGATAGTTTAAGTGAGAAAAGATCAAAGTGGTGATTTAAAAAGAAAATTTCACTGTTGGTAGCAACTGCAATGTCGAAACCTGATCGTAAAAAGGTAGGGCTGATGCTCTTGATAAAATTTATGAGAAATTGTCATCCCTGTAAATAAACATGGAATTTCTGTTTTTTTCTGCTGTACATGCATTATAAAAAACATTCCTTTAAAAAAAAAAGCAGAATTAAACTGAATTCTGCAGATATATTCTATAGGAGGGAGTGTGGCCTGAGTCTGATAAAACCTGGATTTTATTCCCAGCTCTGCCACAGCAGGTCACTTCCCTTTCTGCCAGAATTTTCCCCATCTGTAAACTTGGGACAATGATACTGACTTCTTTGGGAAAATGCTTTGAGATCTACTGATGAAAAGTACTTGATAAGAGCTAGGTATTATTATAACCTCATTGTAATTTACTGTCATCTTGAAAAATTTAAATGTTAGTAATAAATTTGGCTTCTAAACTGAGAAAAATAGGCCTCCCCAGCCCTAGTGTATCAGGATGAGACACTGTCTCAAAGAGAGTATGGCTGTGACTGTGGAAAAAAGACTTTCAAGCTTAAGAAAAAAAAGTGTTTGAATTTTTTGTTTGACGTTTCACTTCTCACCATGTTTATTCTCCCTCCCTCCTTCCTCCCTGCCCTCACCTATCCTTTATCCAAGGTAAATGTTGGCTTTCTGTGTGCTAGTCTGTTCAGTTCAATGTCTGGTAGGATTCATTTACAGATGTCGTCTGTTCATGTGAAAACCAAACAGTTTCTCTTTTTCTGGTGAAGCTGGGAAGTTCCTGGCATTTAATCAGAGAGGACCATGTGATGTGAGCTGGCCTTAAACACTCTAGGAGTTTTCATTGGGGAGAACCTCCCCTGCTAGTGTTTTATGCGGAACCTGCTCATGACTGTAGCACTGTGTATCTGTTTAACTTGCCTAATGGTGGGCCAAAGAGAGGTCCTGTTTAAGGGATGAATTGCTGCTTTTCCTTCTCTGGTCCATACGAAAACTTTCGTTTTAGTTAGAAATGTTTCTTTTAGATCATAGTAAGCATGGTCTGATGAAAAGATCTAGACTGACAGCCCTGGAGACTAAACTCCAACATTTGCAGAATAAATCCAGCTCTGATCTGACAGGTCAGTCATCTCTGTCCATGCTCTATGTACTGCCATGTTCTCATATATGAGCCTCCGGTTACTGTATAAGATACAGAGGAAGACACTGTTCACCATTTAATATTACATTTGAAATAAACAAAGACCACACACACACCCCACTTGCCCTCATGTTTGCTGCTAATTTAGAGCTTTTTTTTGCTGTCATGGATAAGTGTCTGTGAACATCATGGAAATAGTGAAACATTGCCTGAATTCAGCTCTCAGATTTATTCCTGAAATGTCATATTGTTATTGGGACAACACAGAGGTGTCCATTTATGACTCAAGTTCAGAATTCAGTGGAACTACATGGTTGCCTAAAGTTAGACATACGTTCAAGAATATTGCTGAATCTGAGCCTATATCTCTTCTGAGTGGTCTAACCAGCACAGTATTAGGGTTAGTGATAAAAAAAAAAAGTAATTGGTATACTTCATAGGCAAATGTCATGGGTTTTTTGCAAGAATTAGAGCTCAGTCTCATACACACATGATCTTTATATTGGTTCTGGAATGTTACTGCAGTAGCTGTCTCCTCATCATTTCAGTGACATTGGATTCCCCAGTCCCTCTCAATTGTGGATGGACTCAGGGCTGCTGATGCAGAGGGCAAAGGGGACAATTGCCCAGGGGCCCAGGTGATTTAAAAGGTTCCAGGGCCCCGGACCCTTTTAAATCACCTGGGCAGGCCGCAGGGCTCCTAGGTATATGCGGGGTGGTACCGGAGGCAGCAAAGGCAGCTTTTACACTTAGTTAGGCTGAATTTTCAAGGGAGCTTACAATTGTTAGGCCGTATCTCCTAATTAATTTCAGTAGGACCTGGGTGCCTTTGAAAATCCAAACTTCTCTTTAGAAAGTTTCCTTGTGCACTCCAGGCTCTTATTTTGAAACAAGTGTGTCTACACATTGAGTTCTACAGGAATAGCTATGAACTTTACATTCACAGCATGCATTAATCAAAAAGAACTTTCAAGTATAAATTAGCTTTTAGGGTTTAAAAGTGGCTGCATAAAACTGCACAACTGTTGGTGCACAAAACGGGGTATTTGCACATTTAAGTGGATGTTTGTGCACATATAGTTTAGGTAGCCAGTCTTGACATCTGAAGTCTGTATTTTGGAAAGCAAGCAGGATTTTCTTTTTGCTTGTAAGTGCAAACTTGACTTGAGTTTAAGGTTGTAATGAATTGTTTGAGCACATAAAAGAGTTAAAATTCCCATTACTGTTCTCTCACTGTCAAAGTGACCATGTTCTGGGACTGTTACATGGAAATCCATGCTAGCACAGACCTCCTGGTTCCATGAGGCTAGACTACTACGCAGATTGCAGCTAATGGTTCAGTAAAAGAGGAAAATGAATCCCCTGTCTTTTTAAACTGACTTATATGTAATCTAGATAGTGTACAAAATTTAAGCTTGCATAACTGGAATACCTCCCTTTATCTGTTTTTAAGACAGGTCCTTGTGGTAAATGTCTCATGACAGAGGGATATCTGTGACCGTTTCTCTTACTTCACAGCATTTGTAAGGGAGCTGAAGCAATTAAGCACTCCTCAGACCATATTCAGGCTTTCATAGAAAGGAACTGGTAAGACTGAATTCTGGGCATGGAAATTGGTCATAGAAAAATAACACCTTCTCAAAGTAAACAGACTTTGGAAACTCCTTTTCTGAAATTAAATGCTGTGCTCGCTTTACTTAACTGAAGTTTTCTTGTTCCCTGTCCCTGAATGGAAAGAATCCAAGTTTTATGCCTTTTGGCTTGGGCTGTCTGCTTACAGAAATAATACAGAGCAGCATTTTTGGTTAGAAATGAGTATAACTGGATGAAAATTCTGCTACTACCCAGTGTCCTTTCACTCTTACAGGCAATGCCTATCTTTTTGATGAAAGACTCTTTACACACCACATAAGGAAGGCTGTTATACAGTTGCATACAAAGACTGTGTAAGTCAGTCCACTAGTATGACCACAACTTACTAGGAAAATCATTTCCCCTTAGACCATAATTCTGCTGTCAGACATTATATAGTGGTCAAAAGATGTATAAACAGATGTCACTTAAGATGTCTGAATCCAAGAATACTGAACAGGAATAAATAATATACCTGGCTGTCTTTTCAAAGTTTTCTGACAGAAATCAGGAATAACTCCAAGGTTGCTGCGAGCCCTCTGTGATTTTTGGAGAAGAGGAGGTTAGAGAGATTTAGATTATTGTAATGTAATAAAATAGTGAGCTTGTTTCAGAAGTTTGAACCAGTTACAAGTAGGTTGGAGATTAAATTGAAATACAAAATGTCAGCATTCTAATGTACTCATTCATGAAAGGGTTTTGGCAGAATGATTCTTGATTCCTAATTGTGGACAGATAAATTAAAAAACAAGGCTTCAGTCACAATTATAGTGTGTGCTTATAGTGCATGCTGTAGATAGATGCGCTGTTTATCCTTAGAAGCAACAAAGAGTTCTGTCGCACCTTATTGTCGCTTCTGCAGATCCAGACTAACCCGGCTACCTCTCTGATTATTGTTTATCCTTATTGACTTGAAGTATTTGTTTTATATGCACACGCTATAAATAACAGCCAACTAGAATTTTGCAATACCATGTAGGAGGGCACCTTATCAAGTGGATGCTAGATGAGGCAAGGGTCATGAATTCTAAGGTTTCTTTTGGAACTGACTTGAAGGATGACCTTGGATAACTTACTGTGTACATTTCCCCAGTGAAAAACAGGGATCAGAATACATTGTTCACAGAGCTGTTGTGAGGCTTAATTAATCAATGTTTGTTAACGGTTTAATGATATGTGAATGGAAGGCATTATTAAATGACTTTATAATTAATAACATAATCTTAGTGCTGTCCTGCCGGATATGAGACTAGCACAAGACAGAAGTTCAGAATCATTAGGGATTTATTAGATCAGTACAGTAGTGATACTATAATCTAGATGGAGATTTAATAGATTCTGGTTTGTGGATTTACACTTCTAGAGTAATTAAGAGGGGATGCCATCATGTTAACTGTAAGATAGATGTATATTTGGGTCTAAAATGAAGCACACCCCAGTCAGTTAATGTGGGCAGGACTGCCGGAACAGTTTGTATAGTGGGGGTGCTGAGAGCCATTGAACCATATATGATGGAAACCACTTCAATCCAGAGAGTGCCGCAGTACTCCCAGCACCTCTAGTTCCAACACCTATGAATGTAGAACTAAATTTGGATTCCCGTGTTAGAGCATATAGTTCTGTCACTGACCACTGTGCTGGGCAGGTGTGTTTTTATAACTGTTAATTGAAAAGAAAGCCTTTGTAACAGACAAAATGTTGCACTGTGGTCTTCTTCAGAAATGGACTTGTATTGGGTTTCGTTTAGTCATTAACTAGCTATTGTTTTCTTCTGTCTCATTACTTGGAATATTTTAAAACTAGACTGAGCAAAATATTAATAAATAGAGAACAATTCTGAAATGTTAGGGAAGTGACTTGGACAGGACGCTGTGCCTCAGTAGGTCACAGGACCTAATAGGTATTTTCTATTTCTGGATTCAATGGTTGTTCATAAAAGATCGGGCTTTTTTGTAATCCACACTTTCATGGATCAATTCATTTCTGACTGACCAAAATTCATCTACTAATCTAACTGGTTGACACGGATTTCATTGACTATAATAATAATAATAATTAATAATAGTATTTGTGATGAATTGCCTGTGTCTTCCTAGGCATTTTTCTTAAAATTACCCACCATTGCTCTAGCACTGGTAAGCTCTACTGGTGGTAGATTTGTGACCGGCTAGTATGGACTAGCGGTTGGTGTTTTTCCTATTGTTTCTAACCCCCCCACTGCTGAATCAGTGCTAAGTGGAAGCTTTGAAGAAAAATCTAATTGGAGACTGTTTCCCCCAATTCTGTTGCCAAAGAAAGGGTCATATGTGCACAAAAACCTATATTCTATTTGATTTAGTAATTAGCCAACCAGCTTTGCAACTCATGTAATTGAAAGAGGCCAAGAGTTATTTAATTTGACATCTCATGTGACTAATGCTTAAATCTACAATAATAATGAGTCACATGGTTACGATATTACATGAACTTCTAATTATCATGTTTATTTTCAATGGTATTGTTTGGAGGATTTAAAAAAATACAGATATTGTGTATAGCTTGTGAACATTATATTATAGTAAAGGCTGCAGCTCAGCTTCCACAGTAATCCTCTTTTCACTCACAGCTTTCTCATACATGTTTTTGGATTGAAACTTTCCATTCTTGGTCTCAGTCCAAAGGCGAGAGTCTTTTGAAAGCTTGAATTAAATCCATTGAGCCATTTGAGTACGGGTATAAATGAGAGAAAACATACTTCCACTTACTGTCTTTCTGTGCCTGCCCAAACAGGGAGTGATGTATCCCTCCTGCTGATAGGTGGAGGCAGGAAAACAAGTCCTACAGCGTTGCCTTTGCTACTACATAAAGGGTTTGTTGTTGATTCACATGCTGTCATATGGGAGAAGCTCCTGCTAGTGGCTCTGAGGCATACAACATATAGAATGGCTGTACTGGGTCAGACCAGTGGTCCATCTAGCCCAGTGTCGTGTCTTCTGACAGTGGCTAGTGCCAGATGCTTCAAAAGGAGTGAACGGAACAAAGCAAATTATCGAGTGATCCATTGCCTATCTTCCAGTCCCAGCTTCTGGCAGTCAGAGGTTTAGAGACCCCCAGAGCATGGGGTTGTGTTCCTGACCATCTTGGCTAATACGTATTTATGGACCTATACTCCAGGAATTTATCTAATTCTGTTTTGAACACAGTTAAATTTTGCCCTTCAGAACATCCCCTGGCAATGAAGTCCACGGGTTGACTGTGCATCATGTGAAGTATTTCCTTATGTTTGTTTTAAACCTGCTGTCCATTAATTTCATTGGGTGACCCTTGATTCTTATGTTATGTGAAGGGGTAAATAACACTTCCTTATTTACTTTCTCCACACCATTCATGATTTTATAGATCTCTGTCATATCCCCTGTTTTGTTGTCTTTTCTAAGCTGAACAGTTCCAGGTCTTTTAAATCTCTCCTCATAGGGAAGCTGTTCCATAACCCTAATCATTTTTTGTTACCCTTGCCTGTACCTTTTCCAGTTCTAATAGATATGTTTTGAAATGGGGTGACCAGAATTGCATGCCATTCAAGGTGCAGGTATAACATGGATTTATATAGTGGTGTAACAGATTTGGCACCCACCTCTTACAGTGCCCCCTTTTTGTTGAGCACGTCTCTGTTCTTTAGTTCTGGTGACCCACTTTGGTGGTTCTCAGGTGGGTTTGTCCCTGACATTGACTCTGGCAGTCACATTGTCTGCCATTACCCAACACAACCCCCTTCCAGGCTATACAGTCCACCGGGGCCTGTCACAGTGCTCCTCTGGCGGTGTCTCTCTCTAGCCCTCCCTGGTCTTTCATCTTTAAGTAGTCCAGCCTTGTATGGGGCTCTATCCTCAGGGCTTCCTCACTGGAGACTCTATCTTCCTGCAGCCCTCCCCAGACTCAGTTCCTCCTCAGTCCTTGGCCTTGCTGGTCTTTCAGGCCTGCAGTCCTTCTTCTTCTGCTCCTAGCAGCAACTAACTACTGCTGGGCTGTTGCAACTCCTTTTATATGGCTCTTCTGGGCCCTGACTGGCTGCTTCCCCTGCAGCCACTCTAGCCTGCTTGGAGGACCTCTCCACTCCACCTGCTTCTTCCCTGGGATAGGTATGTCAGAACCCTGAGGCCTCCAGCAGGGACCTTCGGGCCTAGTCCACCCCATCATAAGTGGCGTTATGATATTTTCTTGTTTTATTATCTATCCCTTCCTAATAGTTCCTAACATCCTGTTAGCCTTTTTGACTGCTGCTGCACATCAAGCAGATATTTTCAAAGAACTATCCCCAGTGACTCCAAGATCCCCAGTGACTCCAAGATCCAAAACAGCTAATTTAGACCCCATTATTTTGTATGTACAGTTGGGATTATGTTTTCCAGTGTGCCTTATTTTCCAATTATTAATATTCAATTTCATCTGATATTTTGTTGCCCAGTCACCCAGTTTTGTGAGATCCCTATGAAACTGTTTCCAGTGAGCTTTGGACCTATCTTGAGTAATTTTGTATCATCTACAAACTTTGCCACCTCTCTGTTTACCCCTTTTTCTAGATCATTATTAAATATGTTGAACAGCACTAGCCCCAGTACAGATCCTTGTGGGACCCCACTATTTACCTGTCCACTGTGAAAACTGACCATTTATTCCTACCCTTTGTTTCCTATCTTTAAACCAGTTACTGATCCATTCCCTCTTATCCCATAACTGCCTATTTTGCTTAAGAGTCTTTGGTGTGGGACTTTGTCAAAAGCTTTCACAAAGTCCAGGTATACTCTAGCCACTGGATCACCCTTGTCCACATGTTTGATGATCCCTTCAAAGAATTTGAATAGATTGGTGAGACATGATCTCCCTTTATAAAAGTAGTGTTGACTCTTCCACAACATACTGTATTCACCTATGTGTCTGATAACTCTGCTCTTTCAGTCAATTCACCGGTTACTGAAGTTAGGTTTACCGGCCTGTAATTGCCAGGATTGCCTCTGGAGCCTTTTTAAAATATCAGCATTACATTAGCTATCTACCAGTCATCTGGCACTTTGTATTTCTTTTTCCTGAAGTTGTTGTTCTCCCCTTTCCCTTTAAAAAAACAAAACAGAAACCAACTAAATCAATATTAATGAATCATTAAGGCTGCATATTTAAACAGTCAGGAAATGCAAAAATTAGCATTCTCACAGCAACATTAACTCACCCACATTACACAGAAGCACTTTGAGATAATACCACTGTTCAGAGGGTAACTTAAAATGCAGCATGTGCAATGCAGATAAAGAAATGTTGCTCCCAGAATCCTATTTTTTCACTTCTATACATTTTTGTGTTTAAAATTGCCAACTTAACATTGCTGTAGCTAAGGGTTGTTGGGTTTTTGTGAGGTGTGTAGTTTTTTTCTTTTCTTCCAATTTTATACTAATAGATATAAAATGAAATCACTGGTGATGGACACTATTTAGGTCAGTTTGACTTTTGCAGGCAGTTAGTTCCATGTAATAATGTCTTTGTTCACAGGGGTGTATCAGCAAGTACTAGACGTTCAGCAAGCTAACACAAGGAAGTGCTTGCATAGATGACTCTTTACATAAAACGGTCATGAAATAATTTTTTTTAACCAGTTGCAGTAATGGCTACACTGATGAGTCTGTCTTAAGTTTGTAGGCTTTTGACTGTGGAGTTTGTGAAATCTCTTCAGTTGGACTAATTGAGCCCAGCTGCAGGCTGAATACATTGTGGGGTGTGTGTGTGGGATGTTCCATTCAGAAGTATGAGTAGGCCAGTCTGGCAGTGACTTGGGTTCCTTCTTTCAATGAAGTATTTGTGGTTTTTCTCTCTGTTCTTCCTTCATCTCCTCACCCCCTCCATTCCTTCCTTCTGCCCAAACCACCATACAGACACTTCATGCAGAAACCCAACCGTTCCTCTTTATATGCAGAGAGAGGAAATTTACCAAATAGCTATTTCAGTTTCTCAATAATTCCAAATCTCTCTGTGAGACAAGGCTGAGGCCTTGTCCTCACTCCCTTTTTATTATGGCCGTGGCTTTTATTCATCCTTTTCTCTTTGTTTTTATTTACAGAAAAAGTCTGGCATAAAATATACCCCTAAAATTAGAATTGCATTGGATCTCTGAGTGGATTGGTTCAGTGGTTTCAGTCACTAAAATACTCTGCTCTCTAAGAACTTCAAGGGAAGGGAGACTGACCCAGTTTAATATAATTGATCAAAATATCATAACCTTCCATTGCTATTGGACAATGGAATAGCTCACGTTTGGTGGTGCAATCACTGGAGGTTAATACAAAGCAGAGGGTCTAAAGTGAAATACATTGAAGTGTAATATGGAGTAACTGAACTAATAAGAATATATTAATAAGTATAATAACTTATACTATATTAGTGTAATAACTATATTATACTACTATAGTAACTTATGTATATAGTTATAGTAACTATAATAATGACTATATTATACTATATTAGCATAATAACTAATAAGAATATATTGATTCCTAATTGGAACTTCATTATAGATGTGCACTGAATACTGCTAGTTGGAAATGGAGGCCACTTTGAAGAGTAAATGCTATCACGGGTTCTGGTGTGATGGGCAGGTTTGGGTAGTTCAAGAAAGCAGATACTTCGCCGTTTACATTTTTTGCACTGTTAAAATTATAACCCTTATCCTGCCTGAAGATCCTAGAGACAATTAGTCCTAGTTGTTTGTCTGCATTAACTGACTATTAAACATAACTATGGACATGGACCATGGCGTTAGAGGCCAGTGGACTGCACTTTGGCCACCCCTGCTTAAGAGCCTTCAAACACAGAATGGAGAGGTGTAGATAATGCACCCTGTAAACTGAAATTAGTTCCACACCTGAACCATTTCCACAACTCCAAAGAGCAGTGTCTTGTAACAGAATGTAGGAGAAACAAGATGTCTAAACTCCAAAGTCTGATTCCCCCTTCACCCACGTGTACACAGTTTGTAAGAGATTCATCCTGAAGTAGTAGTAGTAGTAGTGAACATTTTATAGCTCTTTGCCAAAGTGTTAATTAGGTGAAAGAATTCCCAGTGAGAATCCTGCAATGTATTCTCAGCAAGCCTAGCTCAAATATGCTTCTGCTAATTAATTCAGAAGTTGACATTAATGAATGCAGAACTCATATTCTATGTAATGTTTGAACTACACATTGAAAGTGAAAATTGCTATATAAATTATAAATATTTTTGTTATTAGTAGAGGTGACCTGGTAAAGAGGTGAGATCTGCTTTGAAGGTGGAGAACTGGAAACTACAAGCTCCGAAGTTCTAATACCACCTCTGACTTTGGCTCCTTTGTGGCCTTTAGCAAGTCAGTCTCTGGCTGAGTTTCACCCTATGTAAAATATGAGCGATAATATTTAATTCATCCTTGCTAGCCATCTGCGAAGGAAGTAATGTTTGCAAAAGCCTCTGAAGCAGAAAAATGCTAAGTAAACGCCAAATTATATACATGTGTTAGAGATGTCTCTTTCAGTTGTTTTTGATTTGCTTGTCTGCTTAGATATTTTGCTTTCACAAGTTGAGGAAGTAAGTTCTTATTATAAGAGTGTTCTTTATTATGATCACTTTGCTCATATATTGTCTGCAATTCAATCTACTATAGGAGAAACATATTGGTGGGAGCTTGTCATCTAGTACCTATATTTCCAGTTAAGATGCTTGTTTCTGTTCCTTTGGTTGGATATAATTTGCTTGAAATCCAAACTTTCTTTTTCTATACCAGAAATTGAGTTGCAAGGGGCGTGTTTCACAAACTGAATTGTAATGAATATTCAGCTAGTACAGCCTACTCTTTCTATTTTTGGTGAATAGAATAAATCAGAAACAGTGAGTGGACTCATCAGGGAAGGAGCTTCAGAAAAAGTACCACTATGGTGGTGTGCATATATCACAGTTGGGCTGATTACACAAAAAGAAGCATGTTCTCTTCTTTCAGTACGTACGTAGCTGTGATTTAATCAGAGTCATATTCATGGAGAGGCTCTGAACATAAACAAAGTTTATTTTAGTGACAACAAAAGGAAACAGATGAGGTTTATAAAGCCACTGAGGAAAGATATTTGTCTTGTGTGGTAATGAGAAAGCAGTAGCTTCAGAGATACAAAGCTGAGAAGTTAGGGGGTGCATTATGCTACCTTTTAGTTCCTGAAGAGATGGGTTCAAATCTTGACATAGGTCATAAGTGAAAATGGGTTGGAGGATTGTTTTTCTATTCCATTTCACAATATAGTTGGACAGCACCAGGAGCCCATGCCTATGCCTGGCAGAGGACGGTAATAATAGCTGAGGCTGCCGGGCAAGGTTGAGTTGTATCACAACAGGTTTGTGTGGAACATCTGCAGAGACCTTGCTTGTTCAATTGTTGGCTTAAGCTACTACTATTAGTCCTTGCTTTTCATGAGAATTAAATTCCCTCCCATTTAAAAAAGAAGAAGTCTGAAATAATGTATAAATTAGTTTAAGGTTGTTAGACAAGAGTTAAAAAGTTAGTTAGTAGCTGAGACAGAAACCCACATAACTAGAAGCAGAAAAACCAGAGGCCCAAGGGCAGTGGCAGCTCTAAACACTAAATAAACTTAAACTTACATGGTCAGATGTCTGCCTAGTAACTCGGCCTCTTGGTAAGAAAGAATAGTACAACCCTCCACAGCTCTCTGGATATCTGTGGACACTTTCCCCGACCCTACCCTTCCCCTTAAGGATACTCACAATTAAATGATGTAATTGGAATAGTTTCTATGCGTATGTCCTTCTCCTGTTGTTATCATGTTAAATGTTCTCTCTCTCTTTCTCAAATAGTTCGTCTCTGTAAGTACAAGATAAATGCAAATGGACTGATAAGAAAATTGGTCACTGTAACACTATACTTTCGAAGCTGTTTATCAGTCTTCCTGCTGCTGTGAATAAACCCCTTCATGATTGTCTGAATGTCCTTGCTTCACAAGGTTAACTGACTTGACCTGACTATGTTTGTGTTGGTAGGGAGGCTTCAGGATGGCTGCAGAAGTGGAACTCAACCACATCCAATCAGCGTCTGAAATGGCAGAGGGAGAGGATGATGAACACGTTTTTCAACCCATGATGTTCCTGGAGCCTCAGGAGACGACCGTTGATATGAAGGCACTTCTGGTCAAGAAAGTGAAGAAAACATGTAGCTGCACCCCAGCCAAAGTTAAAGATCTGATTTTCAGTTTTCTCCCTGTCTTGCAGTGGCTCCCCAAGTATAAACTGAGAGAGTACCTCCTGGGAGATATAATGTCTGGTGTGATAGTGGGCATTCTGCTGGTACCACAGTCCATTGCCTATTCCCTCTTGGCCGGCCAGGAACCTATATACGGTCTTTACACATCCTTTTTTGCCAGCATTATTTATTTCCTATTTGGTACCTCTCGTCATATATCAGTTGGCATTTTTGGTGTGCTTTGTCTGATGGTGGGACAGGTGGTGGATCGTGAGGTACAGAGAGCTGGGTATGACATAGAGCCCAGTGTTCAGAGTGGCCTTCAGAGAGATATGATCATTTATGTAAATACCACCACTTTGGCTGTGAACCAGACATCACAACCGCCGATATGTGATCGAAGTTGCTATGCAATTACTGTGGGAGCCACGGTGACCTTCATAGCTGGAGTTTACCAGGTAAGGGGGGCAGGGTGAATGGGTATTTTGTGGAAATGCTTCTAATTTTCTTCTGCGGCTGTAGTTCAACTCTTTACTGAAGCCTTCTGAGACCAGCCTGAGAGACAGTGGCAATGTTATTTATAGCAGTCGTGTCCCATATTGTTGTCTGCTTAAGGGCTTGGTTACACTGGCACTTTATAGCGCTATAAAGCCTCCAGGAGCGCTATAACTCGCTACCCTTCCAGACTGGCGAGGCACGTAGAGCGCTATAAGTCCACAGTTATACCGGTCCTGGTAATCCTCCCTTCCCCGAGGATTAACAGCTATAGCGTATTCACTGCTCCGTATTATCTCCAGTGTGAATGGGTATTAACAATCCAGCACTATGAGTGATCTCTGAAGATGCCCCTAAGGCATTTAAGGCAATTGACGTCTCTTCCCTTTGTTTTGAATTCGGCTGGAGGAATGCGGAAGTACCTTTTCAGAGTTTCTCTCTTAACTTGGCAAATAAGCAATGCAAATGTTTATGGAGTGAGCCTGTGTGAAAGAGAAAACTAGCAGGCTTTGTATTTCAAAGAAAATTTGCTGACAGGCTCTCAGCAGGACGAAAATCCACTCGCTCTCTCCCTCCGCATACACACAACATGTTCCCCATCACCCCCTTGTTTGAAAAGCACGTTGCACCCAGCTGAATGCTGGGATAGCTGCCCATAATGCACCACTCCCCATGCCGCTGTAAGTGCCGCAAATGTGGCCATGCTATACCACTGGCAGGTCTCAGTGTGGACACGCTATAGCGCTATCCCTATAGCTGTATACAAGGGCAGGTATAACCAGAATCGCTATAAAGCTGTAAGTGTAACCAAGCCCTAAGGGTCCATCAACATTTCCCTTTATAAGGACCTGGTTCTAAGCATTGCCAAAGACTCACCTCCCATTGATTTCACATTATCGGGTACTCAACACTTCTTACAGTCTGGGCCTAAACACTTCTTTTCATTGATTTGTATTTGGGCTTTAATTTTCATCGGGCCAAAATTTGCAGCATCAGCTTTCAAATCCAGACCACTTTTCATTTATTTTACATGTAATCAGCTGGCTTTTTTTCCACTGAAAGTTAATACAAATTGTAAAAATAATTCCATGGTATTGGAGGCTTTTATTTGGTGCTTGTAAAACGTGATGACTTTTTGTTCAAAGCAAGAATCTTATCATTATTTCCAGAAGCTGCTACAAAGATAAACATCATAATTGAAAAAAATCTTTTACTTAATATCTTAATTTATTAAAATGGAAACATTTTAAAAACTAATATTTTGTAACAGTTATGCTTTGTTTACCACTTGTATTTCACTGTTTAGCTACTGAAATTAGATCAGCAAGCTTAATTTCTGGTTCTTGTATCTTAGCAAAATGCTGCTCTGTTTGGATGTCATAGCAGAGGAAGGTATACATCCAAAATTATGCATCCTCATTTCTGAAGTGCCCACAACTGTAATATCTAACACATCCATGGAAGATAGAAAAAATAAAACATTTTAATGACATTCTAGACAATCCTCTTGGTATAAAACCTATGACATCATCTTACACTATCTGGCAGTGTTGACTAATTGAGATAGAGTGGTGGTAGTGGGTTGGGTTTCTGTGAGGCAATGGGGTTGTGAAATTGTGAATTTCTGTTTGGTATTTTGCAAAGAACACTCTCTCTTTAGGCTATTTACATAAACAAGTTGAATTACATAGAACAGCAATTAGCTGTGTTTTGCCTGGGTTCTCTCTACCTACCAGCCAATAGAACCTCACTTAAATATTACTTATATTACGTTAGCTCTTCAAAGCCCCAACCAAGAACAGGGTCCCTGTGTGTGAGGAACTACAGTAGAACCTCCGTTATGAACACCTCGGGAATGGAGGTTGTAACTCTGAAATGTTAACTCTGAACAAAACATTATGGTTCTTTCAAAAGTTTACAACTGAACATTGAATTAATACAGCTTTGAAACTGTACTATGCAGCAGAAGATGCTGCATTTAACCACCTTAATGTAAATGAAACAAGGACAGAAACAGTTTCCTTACTTTGTCAAATCTTTTTTTTTAAACTTTCCCTTTATTTTTTAGTAGATTGTGATTAAACTCAGTACTGTATTGTATTTGATTTTATTTTTGGTCTCTGCTGCTGCCGGATGATGTACTTCTGGTTCCAAATGAGGTATGTGGTTGACTGATTATTTGTAACTCTGAGGTTCTATTATATACAAACACATAGTAAAAGACAAGCTCTGCCTCAAGGTTGCTTGCAGTCTAAGTAGGCAAGAGAGATTGCCTACTCTCTCTGGCAAGTGAGGGAGTATTATTATCCTCATTTTATGGAAACTGTGAAAGAGAGGAGTCAAGTGACTTTTCCAGGGTTCCACAGGGAGTCAGTGCTATAGTCAAGAACTGAATTCCACTCTCAAGTCCCAGTCTAGTGTCTAACCTCAAGACCATCCTTCTTCTCAGTAAATTTATGCAGTTTTTACACAGTTAGGCCAGTTTCCAGCCATGCCTATATTTTCTTTGTGTTGCCGCCGCTACCAGATGACACGTGTGACCAAGTGTGACTACTTTGTTTGAGCCAAGTGGTGTAAAAGTACCATCGCTGGCAGCTTGTGGGATCCTGGCATGGCAGTTTCTGAGATGACAGCAGAGAAAAGCCCAGTTTGGCCAGTGAAAAGCACTAAAGGGATTTTAGTGGGAGGTTCAAAGGGAGAAATAACTGAATTTGGTTGTAAGGGAGGCCTATGTTAAACTTACAGAAAATTAAATGAGGAAGCAGGAACACTTAGCCATCACCACGGTGCCTGTGTGAATACAGGGGACTGCAGGAATCTGTACATCTATCCAGCCCTTTCCATCATGAGCTTACTATAGACAGCACCAAAGATTTAATTCAAACCAGGATTCATAAATATGAATAAAAATATATATTTTAAAATGTGTTTTTACTTGTGTAACCTGGGCATTGTGAGAGTTTCTGTACTCTTTTGCTGAATTAGACATGCCACCGATTAGTTGTTAGTGAAAAGGGCAAGCTGGTATTTGGCTGGCGTGATAACTTATTGCAGGGTACGAGGAGAAATGCAAGAGAGACTAGAGCATTGGTGCTGGGCTTCTGTAAGGCCTAACGCCAAGAGGATTTCAAAAATTGGGGGGAAAAGCAACAAAAGTTACCAAAAATATAAAAAAGCTTTTTTTCCTGTGCTTCCCCTCTTATCCTTTAAGGATGCTGTAAGATATTACTGGGAGTTGAAAGAAACAATGAACAAAATATAAAAATGTGTTTAAAAAAATGAAGACCTTGTCTGAAAGCCAATGCCTGATTAGCAATTATGCATCTCATTTAAGGCTGACGCATCTTGAGTGGCTAGGGATTCTGGCTTGCATTTCATTTTGCTCATCAGATGGTGCAGTATCCTGCAGTGTGACATATTGTGCTGTATTCCGTTATCTAACTTTTCAGCTAATTTCCATAATGCTGAGATTTGTACTCTAATCTATTGTGTGTGGTTGATTCCTTTAGGTTGCTATGGGCTTCTTTCAAGTGGGCTTTGTCTCAGTGTACCTCTCCGATTCCTTACTTGGCGGATTTGTCACAGGTGCCTCCTTTACTATCCTAACGTCCCAAGCGAAGTATCTCCTGGGCCTGGACATTCCACGCAGCAATGGCATTGGCTCCCTCATAACCACTTGGATAAACATCTTCAAAAACATCCACAAGACCAACATCTGCGACCTCATCACCAGCTTCTTGTGTCTCCTTCTCCTGGTCCCAACGAAAGAGCTGAATGAGCACTTTAAATCCAGGCTCAAGGCCCCCATACCCATTGAACTGGTCGTGGTTGTGGCAGCTACGCTGGCATCTCACTTTGGGAAGCTGAAGGAGAAATATGGCTCCAGTGTTGCTGGACACATTCCAACTGGGTTCCTGCCACCCCAGCCACCCAAATGGGATCTGATTCCTAGCGTGGCGATGGATGCTGTTGCCATAGCCATTATTGGCTTTGCTATCACTGTGTCCCTTTCAGAGATGTTCGCCAAGAAGCATGGTTACACAGTTAAGGCCAATCAGGAAATGTACGCCATTGGCTTTTGCAACATTATTCCCTCTTTCTTCCATTGCTTCACAACTAGCGCAGCTCTTGCCAAGACTCTTGTCAAAGAATCAACGGGCTGTAGAACTCAGATCTCTGGGGTGGTGACTGCGCTGGTCATCCTATTAGTTCTGCTTTTGATTGCACCTCTCTTCTACTCCCTTCAAAAATGTGTCCTGGGGGTCATAACCATTGTGAACCTCCGAGGAGCCCTGCGGAAGTTCAGGGATTTGCCCAAAATGTGGCATCTGAGCAAAGTGGACACAGTGATCTGGTTAGTCACGATGGCCGCTTCGGCACTGCTAAGTACTGAAATTGGCCTGCTGGTTGGTGTCTGCTTCTCAATGCTGTGCGTCATTGTGAGGACTCAGAGACCAGAGGCACCGTTGCTTGGCTGGGTGGTAGAGACTGAAACGTATGAATCCCTGTCTGCCTACAAAAACCTGAAGACTAAGCCAGGCATCGTGGTTTTCCGCTTCGAAGCGCCTCTCTACTATATCAACAAAGAATGCTTTAAATCCACTCTATATAAGCGGACTGGAGTCAACCCAGCCTGGGTGAAGGCAGCCAAGAAAAAGGCAGCAAAGCGAATGCTTAAAGACAAAATGGTGCATTCTGGTGGCAGCCAGGCCGACGTCGCAGTGCAGCTTGTCCCTGAGCCATCGATGTTTCACACCCTCGTGATTGACTGCTGCGCCATACAGTTCTTGGACACAGCCGGGATCCACACGCTTCAAGAGATCTGCAAAGATTATGGGGAGATAGGCATCCAAGTGCTGCTGGCCCAGTGCAATGTCTCTGTGAGGAGTTCCCTGCACCGGGGGGAATACTTTAAAAAAGAGGAACAGAACCTCCTCTTCCACAGCGTGCACCAGGCTGTGGACTTTGCTCTGGGTGCACATAAGCAAAATGGGTGCTCGGCTGCTAAAGAGTAGTGCTGGGAAGGCAATGATTGTGTGTATCATTGGGGGGGAGGGGAAATTGTGGATGCATATGTAACGCGTGTGCACTCACACAGGTGAAGTGCACCAAAGTACAGGGGTATTTTTCAAAAACTGTAGTGTAGAGTGTGCTTTAATCTTGCCCTGCTGGATAGGGGGATTAGGTAAATAGTGCTGAATATAGGCCTCCTCAATGTGATTGCGATTAACTTGTTAAACCAATGACTTTCATGATCCTTCTATGTATTCCCTGGTGGGCTCTCCATATCCTAGTAATTACCCAGCATTTAGATCTGCACCCCTGATGCCCTTATTACTGCCACCATCTTTCTGAACTGGACTTCCTTTGATAGCTATCGGTGCTTCCCCTTAGTGAATAGTTTGAGGTTTTTCCTCCCCAGTTCCAGGACGCTGCCCCCATACCCCTCGGTCTTTGTGCTGGCCAAGGAATGAGTGAGTGGGAACAGATACCCAGCTCTGTTGGGTTGTTCTCTGACATGACAAGGGAGAGAATTTTCTGCTGGATGAGGACCTGGACTTGGCTTTCATAAAGAGTTACAATTTCGCTCTGGGGAAAAGGAAGTGACAAGTAGATGCTTTGATGTGTGTGACTTGTGCCTGTTACGTATGCAGCAAGTCAGGCACTGAAAGAACTTCAGGAATCAGAGTGATTTAAAATCAAGGCAGCAAGTCTCAGAGCGCCCGGGTCTGCAGATTTGGGCTTGCACTATGGTGCTAAAACCAGCAGTATCAATGTTTGAGTTCAGGCTGGAGCTCAGACTCTGAATCCCCCTTGCCATGGGTTTCAGAGACCAAGCGCCAGCCTGAGCTGGAATGTCTACACAGCTATTTTTAGCATTTTAGAACAAGCCCAAGTCTATAGACTCAGGCTCTGAGACTTGCTGCCTTGATTTGTTTGAGTTCAGGCTGAGTGCATGACCCTGAGGGTGTGAGTTTTCATCCCTAATGGGAAAGCAGTACAGTTTATGACAGACACTGTCATAGTCTGTTGCTATTATCAAAGGGATCTGCAGAGCAGGTTCTCTGTAGGTTCATACGCCTTTGATTACATCTCTGATTGCACAGAGTTTAAGCGTCATTTCAGAAATACAGCTTCATGCCTTTCTAGCCTGCATGGGTTGGATATATCTTATACAGGCAGTTGAGAATGAAATGCTTTAATAAGTAACTCCTCATAACCACTTCGAACCAAAGATGCCTTGCCACCTACTCTCTGACCCTGCCACCTATTATTTTTATCTTGTAGATAAGGAATGGAGCAATGATTTTCTTATTTACACACATGGTTGTATATTTGTCGGGAAAGTTTGTCTTTTTAAGTTGAATTCTTTGGGACAATCCTGACAGATTTTTATTTAAAGATTTTTAGAGCACAGTACCAGGAATGGGTTATAGATGGGAAGCTGTAAGGCAGGCTACTTGTAGCCTGACTCATGCTTGTATTTAATTATTTGCTTGTATTTATTTAATGGCCTACCAACGTAGGAGCAATGGCATGCTATAGACAGAGCCCTACAGAATTATAGGAATTAGACCTAATCTGTTATTTTCAGTAAATGATTGTCCCCTGTAGTCAATATTGTGTGTCATGCAGATTGAATCATATATGTTAGAAATTGAAAAGGGGGTGATGTCATATTTTTTTTGGACCCAACTTCTGTCGCTGAGAGACAAGCCACCCCCGCTCTTCTTTACCTTACCTCTCTAATAGCCTGGGACCGATATAGCAAGCAGAAATGAAGAAGGCCTTTTAAATTATCCATCCTGTCCCATCCCTAATTTTGCAACTGTAAATCAAACTTCATGTGCTGTTCAGTAGAGACTGTGTCTGTGTAACAGGGAAGGGCTAATACAAAAGAAATGGAAACCAGTAACAGATCTTCAGCTGAGTTCTTTTTACACACAGGATCGCCAACTCCAGACATTCAAAAATTGAGAGTCACTCCTTAAAAAAAATAAAATAATACATTTGGTCTTCTGGTTTCTGAGCCTCTAGGTATACTTGGACCATATTTTCAAACTTTTCTCTGCAACCATGAGTGGTTGAAACTTTTTTTAAAAAAACATGAAAGTGAGATGAACATGTAATCACTTGACTCTAAGAGAAGGAGCTTTAAGAAAACACCAAATATCACAAGACTTGTGATAGACTCACAAGACTTGGCAATGCTGGAACTCAGAATTCAGATCTTCTGCAGTAGCATACAGGCATTTAGACAAGGTGTGATTGGATGAGGATTTTTCAGGTTCCTGAGTTAAGAGCATTAGAACTGTTTAAAGTTTTTTTAAAAAAAATATTTTTTCAGATAAATGTACTTGATTGACCAGAACATAAAATGCAATAGGTAAGTTCAGGAATACATGGAAACATTAGATTATAATTTTTTTATAATGCAAAGAGTACAAAAATGCATTCCAAAATAAACTACACTAAACAAGTTCCTTTTTTTCTGAGGATTTAAGTAGAACACAATTTATGATCTTCCCACAAAGTTTACAATCCTGCACAGCTTTGAGAGAGAGAGACAACCAAAATTCATCTGTTCTAAAGGCTTGAGCCTGTGACTGTTTAGATAAGAAATTACAATTCACAAGATCCTGGGGTCCCTCCATAGTTTCCATGGCCATGCTATCCTCAAATCAGTTTTTAATGAAGCTCCAGGAAAAACTTCCCAGCCAGTATAAAGCATTAGTTTTGCAACAATAAACAGTAGCTCTTCTCTGAACATCAGTAAGAAAATGTTATGTCTTCAGAGTGCTTAGAAACCTAAGCATGCATCTATGGCTCACAACATTTAGGCTAATGTCAAGAGAACAATTTTATCCTATGCACGATACTTTCGAAAAGACTTGAGATTGACAGGATTACACCTAAGTGTAAAAGCCTGTATATGCCAGCAGGTGGCTCTGCATGTTCACATACTGTAGGAAGAAAAAGGCAGAATATATTCAAAAATGTAGAGGTTATGCACTAGAGGAAGAACTGAGCATAAGAGCAAATGGAATGAATGAGCCCAATATCAGCCAACTCAGAGGCTTGACTTAATTGTTTTCACGGTGACTGGAACATTGATTCCCCTCCCACCCCCTCCACCGTTAAACTGTTAAACATTACACTGTTTAGTTTTAAATACTGATTAGAATAGCAACATCTTTCAGGAGAACAGATGGATGTTGGAGAAACATCGTCCTTTGGTATACTTTCACTTCCTAGTAAGTGTGGGCTTCCCACAAAATTGAAGAACACTTCTTCACAACTGTTGCATATTCTCTTTCATAAGAGAACCATAAAGACCCTCAGGAAATACAGTTTAAAGCTGTTAATGTCGTGTGATCTAGAACTAATTTCTGTTCAGCTAAAATGCATGTTATTTAGACACAATAAGTGCTATTCTGCTACATGGACAACAATGGTTTTTTTCCTCTTATACCTATGTACCATTATAGACCAAGCAAAAAACAACTAAGCAGAAAAATACCCTTCTGAACAATTCTGTGTAATACAAAAATGTCCTGAGTGCCATAGCTTATGTGCAGGTTGTATATTAATACACACAACCCCATTCAGAAGTATTCATAGATAAATGTCAGCAAAGGGAGAGACCTGGAAAACTAAGTGTACATGGGCACTAAATAAAGATTAGAGTTAATACATGTTATGTGAAACACAATTACCAGGGTATTTATTGTACTTGTTGCACTACTGATGAGGAAGAAGGTCTAATGCACTAAAGCTCAATTATGTGTGTGTGTGTGTGTGTGTATGTTGGGCTTTTAGTATTGCATGATACATAAAAGAAAAGAGGAATTGTTCACGTCAGCATGTGGGAATGCATCCTCCCCCCCAGACTGTAGCAATAATTCTAAATAATACCTCCAAAACTCTGGGTCAGATCCTCATTTGTTGTGAATCGGCCTAGATTCATTTGAACAGAGCAAGGCTGAGCTACATCAGCTGAGAATTTAGTGCTCTGATACCAGAAATCCTTAATGCAGCAATCACCAATCTGAATGATGAGATCACCAATCTGAATGATGAGATCACCAATCTGAATGATGGATTATGAGATCATTAGCACATTTATTTTAATGATATGGCATTATGGAAATTAATATTCATATAGTCTTAGTTACTTACCTGGCAAGAGACTTAATCTCTGCTTTTACTTAGAGCTGCTATTTATAGCAGTTTTAATTGCTCCTAATATAGGTATTGCACTAATAAATGCTTTAGTTGTTTAAATGTTTTGAAACTCAGTTTTCAATCTACTTATTAATTAAAAAATGACAAATGTAAAACAGTGAGTTACATGGCACTCATTTTTATCCTGGATTTATGACCACCCCTCATTAACTCTGGTCTTGTGCTTTGTGATGACCCCCAGTGGAATAATTTCCTTCTAAATTACCACAGCCCCATCCATTTCCCCCCCTAATTCATTGCAAGATGTGAGCCGTAAGACATTCTGCCATTTGTTTCCCAAGATTTATTGCAAAAAGACATAGCATATGACTGTGACTAGGAGACCCATTATCTTTGGAGATACTGCTGTTACCTATGACCTTTTACCCATTTTAACCTGTTTGCCAGAAGCTGGCACTTGATGATTACCTGTTCTGCTCATTCCCTCTGGGGCACCTCTCATTGGCCACTGTTGGAAGACAGGATACTGGGCTAGATGGACCTTTTTTCTGATCCAATATGGCTGTTCTTATGTTCTTATTTTCAATGTTAAATGTTCTGATGAATGATGGATGAAGAGTTTAAAAGAAGAAATGAAGCTGACACCTGAACAAAAGTGGGAGGAAATTATTGGGTGTTAGGGAGTTCAAAGCTCTAAACATACTGTTGTTCATAATTTCTCCCTATCTTTAGATCAGAGGGAAGTCTCTGTGTCCTCACACAGCAGCGTAAGGATTTGAGAAATTGTGTAGAGCATCACAAATAATATGTTACCCAGGAAGGTCAAATCATAAGTGTGTTTATTAGGGGGGTATTATGAAATTGGCTTCTCCATGTGTGCATAGCTCTGTGCCTTATTCCACAGTCAGTGTAGGAATAATGCAAGGTCCCGAGTAGTTGCTGTTTAATGCTGCTGTGTGGGTCACAGTGTCTCACTACATATGTGCTATGTACAATAGGGTTTCTTCGTTTTCAGACTTATTTATCTGGGTATAATTCTGTACCCTCCGCTCTATCAGCCTAGATTGCTGGGCTTGCATTTCTCTTGCACTTTCTGTCAGGTTGCAGCAACTAATGCAAAGTTAAACTCCAAGCCTGCAAAAGTGTCTAATGGTGCCTCCATATCTACTTGTTGCTGCCATCTGAGTCACTAACAAACTTTAAAACTCATCATATGATGTTGGTGAGTCTAACATGCTTAACCAAGACATCACCAGGTGGCAAGGTGCCTCTAAAAGGATTTGGAACCCAAGGACTATGATTCAGTAAAAATCTCCTTTTGCCTTTCACTCGTGCTGAACTCCACTGTGAATTCTGGCTGCATTGGATACTAGATCTCCATTGTTATGCTAGAAAAATACCACAGAAATTTAAAGGAAGAAAAGATCCATTAGCTCCGGGGTGGTCCGTTATTTTTTGTTAATGTATAGTCAAGGTCCGACTCCAGAGAAAATAATTTAAATAAATAAAGACTAGTAAGTAAAAAGATTTTGGGGTCCGTTCAAAAGCATCTGGTGGTCTGGATTTGGCCTGCGGGCCACCTACTGTCTGCGCTGGTCATTGAGTGAATCCTCTCAGACAATGTAGAGTTGTTCCTTTCAATGCATTCCCTAGAGCCTTTTTCTCTCTGCTTTTGGAAAGGCAGTGACTATGGCCAGGTCTACTCTGAAAAGTTAGGTCGACTCAGCTACATTGCTCAGAAGTTTGAAAAATCCACATCCCTGAGTGACAGTTAAGCTGAGTGAATCCCCTGTGTAGACAGCGCTAGCTACTGCCTCTTGGGGAGGTGGATTAACTACAGTGGGAGAACCTGCACTTAGAAGGTTTTACTGGTATATCTATGTGAGGTATCATGAGGGGGGTCATTTTCTTATACAGTAAACCCTCGATTTAACAGACCTCGATTTAACGGACTTCGGATGCAACGGACAAAATTTCTGAGCAAGTCTGATGCATCCGAAATCCATTTCTCGCGGGCCGGCTGCCGGCTCCTGGCTGCCGCCCGGGTCCAGGCGCGGGCGGGCTGCGGAGCTGCCACCCCGACCCTGTGGCAGGCGGGCTGCTGGTCCGACAGCTCATTTTTTTTTATATTATTAAATAACGGACTTTTTGATTTAACGTACATCCCCTCGCCCGAATTAGTCCGTTAAATGGAGGTTTTACTGTACTTATCTAGTTATCCCACTGGAAGCCCTACTGTAGGCACAGATATTCTGGGGTAAGGCTCTTTATATCTTACTTTGATTTGCTGAATCTGAATATGCTGTACTGGCATAAGTGCTTTTATAATGGTATATTTGTGTCCATATTAGGGGAGTTTTGCCACCTTAAACTATGTTGGCATAGTTAAAGCAGCAAAACTTTTAAGTATGTACAAGGCATTATGCCTGTGTTCCTTTACACACTGTGAACGGTCTTCTGTTCCAATCAAGCTCTAACCTGAGCAGGAGTCTAATTTTTGGACTCACTTTTACTTTTGATGCCATAAAATAATAGAAAACCGGGCCTGGAGTCTTGTAGAATAACTGCTCTTTAAAACAAAGCTATACTATTTAATGACATGATGTAGTTAGTACCTTTGCACTTCATATTCTATAGATAATGTCAGACAGATGCCTGCCTCTCTAAACTGGGGGTATATAAAATGTTAGTGCATTTAAGAGGCTTGTATTAAGTAGATTTACTGCCCAAATTATCTGTTGTTTTTTTTTAAGTAGCTCACTTTTAGCTTTAGGAAGAAAAACTTTCATGGGGGGAATATGGGCTTGGAAATGGTCAAAGGTAGCTAAAGCTTCATTGTGGGGACTGAGGCTTACTGGCTTCTTGGTTCATTGGACTCATCTTTTGGAATTTTGTATCACACAACAAATCAAAGCCATATTTTTCTAAGTGGAAACGACAAGTTTTATCACTACCCTTTTCAAATTTTGGGATAAATTTAAACAAAACCTCAAGTAGCCAAAGGTTTCACATTGGGAAGTAGATCTTCCCACGTTACAAAAATGTTTTATGTTTAACAAGAAGGTTTTGAACTGTACTGTACTACGAACCAAATAACTTATTTTTTTACCATGAACTATTTGCACAATGGATGTTTTGATACTGACCTGATGATCTACAACATTTACCAGAAATCAAGGTTAGAAGAATTTAGATAGCTGGGGAGAGCCATTAAACAATCTAGTCTCACTACATTCTGCAAATGTAACTTCTTAACATAAACTATTCCTGTGCATCAAAAGGGAGAGGAGACCTGCTGTTTGAACATCTTTCTTTTCAATAAAAAGCTGTACAAATTTACCAAATGTTTGTATAAGGTGGGTTATATTTCATCAGTCTCTGTATTTTGCCTTACTATAGAAAAAATGTTTGTTTGTTTTGTAGTGTCAAAATCTGTATTATTTCCAGCTGTTAAACAGTACAGATAATAATGTTTTAATGTCAATGTGCCTTAGGAAAGCATGGTTGTGGAGAAACCATAAGCACAAGAATTGTATCCAATTTAGTAAACTTTTTTGTCTACATTTAAAAAGATAATGTATATAATTTTTCTGTTCTTGATGTATAAGCTCTTTTCATCTGGTTATTAAGCAAGTACAGATACAACTGTTACATGAACCACTGGTCCTCTATTCTTTAGACAGCAGTTTCCACCCAAACAAATTTGTCAGTAATGAGATGTACAGCTAACTTTTTTCCTAAATTAGTTCAAAATTTAGTAATAAAGTAAAGTTTTCATACTCTGAATGGAACAGCACAGTCACCTATGTTTACTTTTATATTTACACATGTATACACAATTCTATGTGAACATGAATCACAATGTATTAGAAAGTGCTCATTGAAGTGACTGGTTAATGATGCCTGGGCAGAAGCAAGCTTTCTCCTCAGTCCAGCCTTCAGTGCTCCATGTTCCTATGCCACTGTGCATCTCCTCTGCAGATATGGTCATTTACGATGCAGCGGGGGGGTTGTTTTGCAATGTGCATAAATGACCCCCCGGTGACCAGGCTCAAATCCCCAAACTGGATCAGAATTCAGTGCAAGAGATGAGTGAGTCATCATCTTAGTGTATGTGCAAGGTGCCTCAGGTGCATGCATCATCCAATTTGGTCCGCTGGTTGGATCATTAGTTTCCCCAGCCTGGGCTGGGTACTGTCAGGGAGTGTGACGTGAACATGGATCCATGCCCCCCCGGGGAGCGAGTGGAATAGTGTTATACAATTTTCTGAATACAAATATATACTCGCTTATAGGGTCTGGTGCTTTGAAAACACTACATATGTAGCTCTCATCATGTTATTGTGATGTAATTGGTATCCCTGGCTATGTCTACACTGCAAAACCCACCTTGGCTGGTCTGTGTCAGCTGGCTTGGACTGTGGAGCTATAAAATTGCAGTGCTGGCTGGAGCCTGGGGTCTTACTTCAGGCGGCACAGATCCCAAAGCGACCGGCACGCACATACTTCTGGCAGCGGCTCCTAGGTGGCGGGGAGGAGTCTTGTGCCACTGCCTGCAGGCACCACCCCCGCAGCTCCCATTGGCTGCAGTTCCCAGCCAATAGGAGCTACGGAGTTGGCACTTGGGGTGGGGGCAGCACATGGAGACACACAGACACCCCCCCCCAGTGGGCTGCAGGGACATGCCAGCTGCTTCCGAGAGTGGAGCAGTGTGGAGGGAGGGAGGCAGAATGGGCAGGGAATCCCCTAGGCCCAGCTGCTGGCACATGTCTGCGTGTCCCTGGGGAGTGCGGGGGCAAGGGAGTCTCCACAGCATGCGGAATGGCCTCCCCCCTGGCCAGCGGTGTGCACAGACATGCCAGCAGCCAGCCGTTTCCAGCCACGGCATGCAGTCAACCTGCCTGCCCGAGCCCTGCTGCGCTGCCGGCTGGAACTTGGGGGCAGGTTGTCAGATATTTGTTCTGCTCTTTGGGGGGCTCCTATTGTTGGGGGCCCCGTGCCACCACACAGTTTGTTTCATGGTAAATCTGCTCCTGTTTAAAAGTCAAAAACCCCAAATCCTTTTTTTAACCAAAAGGTGTTTTTTGAACACACAACATTTTGGGGGTTTTAGTGTTTTGTAGGGAAAAAATGGAAATTTTTTCCTAGGAAAATTTGATAAATATGAAAAAAAAAGTTTTCAAAATTTCCAGCAAAAGTACTTGGAATGTTTTCATGAGCTCTGATGCATTCGTAATCAGATTCCAAAACCATTTAATTTCACCTGTTCGGACAGAAGGGGTCTCTCTTCCCCTGTTATGGAGGTTTGCTGGGTGCAATTGATTTTTCTGGTGCTTACCTGTTCTCTGGATTCGCAGGTAGCAGCAGTCAGGAGAGTGGAGCTGGTTGCGTGGTTAACTAAGCCCCCCCACTTTACAAATATTTATGAAAATAAAAACACCAGTGTCAGCTCATGACAATTCATGGGTCCATATTATGTATCATATACAGTAGACTCTCGATTATCCAGGATGATAGGGAAAAAATAATTCTGGTTAATAAAATCCTGGATAATCACCATCCATAGGAAATATGGGGAGTGGGGGTTGATTCACCAGCCATCCTGTGCCGGGGGGAGGGAGTGCTGGTTCACTGGCTGCCCTGCGCTCTGGTAGGGGTTTTTTGTGTGTGTGCTTGGGGCGGCAGCAAAACAAGAGCCGGCCCTGCGAGTTGTGCTTATTTTTTTTGACATCCTGGTTAATCCACATCCTGGTTAATCCAATCCTGGATAATCGAGAGTCTACTGTATCAATATTTAGATACTGTTCAGCATTCATGACAATGTTCACAAATATCAAAAATTTCTCTAATGATATAATAATTTATAGCAAAATATTTTACTCACTTTTCATTATTCTCCTTTTTAAAACCTCACCCAATCACGGAAGAGAAGCACAGTAGCCCATGATTCAGGTAACCAATCATACAGCACAACTACCAATAGTACCGAACAGGACAAAAGTTATTGGTCAAAACTAATACTACAAGTAATAAGCATCAACAGAAACCAGGTTTGGTTCACAAATGATTTGCTAACCAAGAAATGCATAGAGCTATGTGGGAACTGGAATTTCCATTTTGCAAGGAATTCCATGATTTCAGAATTTGTTCTGCTCCAAATCAAAACAAACACAAAAAAATTCAAAATTTTCCCATGAAACATTTTGTTTAATTTTGACTTTTTAAAATTTTAATAGACTCATAGACTAAGAGCAGAAGGGACCATCATGATCATCTGACATCATGCACGTTGCAGGCCACAGTACCTCATCCACCCATGCCTATACTAGACCCCTAACCTCTGGCTGAAGTTCTGAAATCATGGGTTAAAGACTTCATGTTACAGAGAATCCACCATTTACACTAGTTTAAACCTGCAACTGACCCATGTCCCCTGCTGCAGAGGAAGGCAAAATCCCTCCTTCATGGACAGCTGGTATCGAAGACCACAAAAGGCTAAATCTCCCCTAATCCCGGCTGTGGCCCTGCCCTCGCTCTGCCCTGAGGCCCCTCCCTCTCACCCAAAACCAGGGGAGGCTCAACTCTGGCTACTGGCCTGGAGCTGGGGCTTGGCTGGTGACCAGTGGGCAGCTCAGGCCAATGAGTGGCTCAAGGCTGGAGTCCAAGACGGGGCAGCTTGGGGCTGGCTGGCATGGCTGGGACGGTTAGGGGGCCAATCAGCATGAGTGGGGGTCAGTCCAGCACTTGGAGCCAGCTGGTGTAGCCAGGGTTGGGCCAATTTGGCCAGGGCTCCTCTGGCCACGGTGGATGGGAGGTGAGGGATTCTGGCAAATGAGAGGGTGGAAGGAGCAGTGCCTCAGGTGAAAGGGGCGGGGCCGGGAAGCTAGAGGGAACCTGGTCTAGAATGAATGCTGGATCTGAATTAAACCTCATGCTTCAGGGGCACGGTGATCAGGATGAGACCTAATGTTAGACCCACATCTTCCTATTGCATCTCGTATTGGCCACCATCAGAGACAGGATACTGGATGGGATGAATGATCAGTGTAACATGCAAGATGACGGAAATCCTGTTAGTGATAAGGGCAGTATTTATTTACAATGTCTCTGCTAAGTGCCTCCTCTTTTCTTTCCCTCTTTGGTCATCTCCTTTGAAAAAACAAAAGAAAATAAATCCTCACTTCACTCCACCTGGGTATTTTAATCTCTGATCCTGGTGCACAATTGACATTAACCGCATGCTGGTCACCAAAGGGCATAAGCCCATTACACGTAGAGAGCCATGAGAATTGTGCTTCTCTCCCATCAGTTGCAAACTGTAATGCGGGATCTTGGTAGAGTGACACTTTCCCCATGCCCCAGTGAGGGATAAGATAATTGCGTTCACTTCTTGCGTTAAATTTGCAAATAATTGATTTCCATTTTATTATCGTGGGAGGAAATAAAGGATTTTTGATTTGGTGGGGTGTTTTGCTTTGCTAGAGTAAGACCCTTTCATGAATTAAAGACACAAATACTTAGTGAGTTTAAAATGCTGAAAAATGGACACATTTCCCACCAGCCAGTGGAGTTAAAAAAAGGACACAGTTGGTTCAGGCACCTTGAAATCTAGGGTGAGAGGCTCTTAAGGAATGCATTTTATGCTGGGATAAACTTGGGTGCTGCTGTGTTATGCATGGCTGTGCCCCACCCCAGAGCCAGCTGCTTTTCTCTGGCTGGGATCCATGATTGGGCAAGTGTCCCAGTCTATAAACGCAGTGTAACTTTTCTTGAGTTTAGAGCCCAGAGGCAGAATAGAAACATTGCTGCTGCTTTATTAACAGGTCACATTCAGCTACAGGAGCAGGAATCTTCTCCAAGCAGCAAACATTTCAGCCAACGTCCCCAGCTGGATACTGTCTGATACAACACCCAGTCAATGAAACACAACACAAAGGCACGACAGCGTCAGAACAAGATGTCATTGGCTAATCTGGACATTGTTCCTTAGCAACATCAGAGATCTGATTAGCCCTTTTGTAGGCTGATTTATATTTGTACAGATTTTTACATTGTGACTTCACTGCCAGGGTAAGCAAAAGGGGGCGATGGGCCTTATAGATCTAACCGCCCCCGCATCATACATTTAGTTGATGTTCAAATTTGGGTCAAAACTGGCCCTGATTCGAATCCTAATTAGCATGACTAGCATGGGAAATTATTACATTTCCAGATGGACACGTTCGATACAGCCCCTGAAAATGGGAGGACCTGGACCCAATTCCCAGTGAAGTCAATGCGGGTGGTTTTTTTTACCGACATCAATGGCAGTTGGAGAGGACCCAATGTGAGGAGGACCTGAAAGCGCAAATCCAGTTGGAGACCCTGTCATTAATTCAAGAGAGTCCCTCCCTGCGGTAGCATACCATGGATACAAAATCTTCCCTAGGGATGGGTCTCAGAGAGCATTTGCTTCACTTACTACCTCAGCGTGGAGGACACCCAGTGAGAAAGCAGTGTGGTGTTAGGGGCATGGAAATTCTGGTCAGGGACAAACCTCCATTCTTTTATAAAAATGTCTGGAGATCCTCAGTATCCCCGTGGATCCACCCTTTGTATCAGCAGGGGACTTGGCTACAACAGGGAATATTTCGTGTAATAGCTTATATAATGTTAAGAGGCTCAAAAGGAAAGATGGCTCCTCCCACCTCAAACACTCCCTCCCCTCCCCTCTTCTTGCTGGGTGTGCAGCCAGAGGGAGTGTGCCTGCATGTAAAAGCTTTATACTCTTACAACAGCGTGCAAAGACTAAACATCTATTTATGAAAGCACTTTAACTTATTGGTGACTAAAGATTTTGTACACTGTTTCAAATAAAAATTCCTGCTGAAAAAAAAAAAAAAAAAAAAGAAACTCAGTACTACATTCCTCCTGAGCACCTGTGAGATCAGGTTGTTTGCCTTTAGTTACTTCCTTTGTTTCCCCTGTTCTTGTCTGGGGTTTCCTGGTTGCTAGAGGGCCAAGGGGAGATTTCCTGGTGAAACCTGCCCAAGGAAAGCTGGCAGCTCTGGAGAATAGTAGAGGGGTTGGGCTTAGTGGTGCCTGCACAGATTCAGCTCCCCCACGTCCTGGAGCATCTGTTATTGGGTGATGATAGGAACATGCATAGGATTGAATTTAAGAAGGACAGATGGTTTAAACAACAAATCAGAGAAAAGGCCCCAGCTCCTATCAAGGGTCTACAGAAAAGCCACATCTCCAACCCAGGTCCATGGAAAGGCCCTGACTATTTAGTGAATACTAGAGGATTCAGTAGTGCAGTAATTCTGAGCCAGTTGAGAGAAGAATTCTCTTCTGGGTTCTCAAATTGGACAACAAGACCAGCACGGATGTATTAGTCATGGTGAAGGCACCTGTAGGAATAAAATCCCCTTCAAGAGGCAGTTGCCATTCACTGAAGTTGCACCAAAAATGGGTCTTTAAAGAGAAACACACAACCCAAGATGTTCTTGGCTCACAGTCAATGAGCTCTAAATATATCAGAGAAAGTAACAAAATTCCAAAGGCCCTAACCAGCCAAGAACTGCCTCCTGAAAGCCAGATAAAAGGTAGGATTACGCACCCAGAGTGTACTAGTTCCCTTCACCGCTTTAGACAATCTATCAAAATCAGAGATAAGAGGGGGTATGATGTCAGGGGTTGGACCAGCTGCTGACAGGAGCTTTTCAGTGGTCAAAGGTTGGTTTGTTCATTCTTGGCACAACTTGTGTTGTTTATTCCTTCTTTCACATCACATGGAGTGATGGGTCATAAAGGACAGTCCATGGTGCTAGCTGTTAAGTGCCACACACAGCCCGGGGTGGCTTTATTCACAGGCTGACACACATAGTGAAAGTGAGGGAGAAAAGGACAGCCTAAAATAAAAATAGCAGTTAAGGACAGCATGTTGGGGACATTGAGGTGTATTTAATAGATTGGGGTGGTCCTGTCTCTCTTCCCAGCACACTAATCTAGCCCCTTTGTCAGTTCCTTGACAGCAACAAAAGCCAAACAAAACCCCAAACTGCCAAGTTGATTCCCTTCCTTTAAATAACCAAAAGCAATAGCTAGAAACCTGAGTTTGCTCAAATCAATCACTACATCTTGTTTATACTGTAAGTTGTGTAAGGCTGTCCACTTCATGGGGAGACAAATGCTTTCAAGCTTCAGCTGCTGAAGCCTGTCATCATTCACATGAGGCGAGACAAAGCCCTTCATGGATGGCGATACAAAGTGATTGGCTGTGACCTGTCCGTGATTTTTATGAAAAATAACCATGCCAAAAACTTAGCCTTAGCTATGGTACAAGTGCTCCTGAATAAGATCTTCACCATACAGAGAAGGTCACAGCTTCCCAGGAGCCTCTGACTTCTTTTCCTGCTGCCCCTAGTGGTAGTTACCTGTCCTCCTTGGAGGTCACAAAGTCCTGTGGCACCTTAAAGACTAACTATAAAGTTTTGAAGCATAAGCTTTCATGGGCTAATACCCACTTCGTCGGATGCAAGCAGTGGAAGTTTCCAGTGGAAGTTTCCTGTCCTCTGTGATCACTTGATGATTACCTGTTCTGTTCTGTTCATTCCCTCTGGGGCACCTGATATTGGCCACTGTTGGAAAACAGGATACTGGGCTAGATGGACCTTTGGTCTGATCCAATATGACCATACTTATGTTCTTATGATACATGCTGTGAGGCCTGATATTGTCAGGTACATCACATGATAGTTTTCCTTCAGTGAGATGATGGGGAAAATTGTCCAACCCCTTCCATTCATTCAACATGCAAGCATTTTCATCTCCTTATTTAAGCAGAGACAGGAGGATGAAATTTGGGAAAGATCCAGGCCAGAGGAACTCAACGCTTGACAATCTCCCAGGTGCTTGGTTGGCAGGAAACTGTCTTGGGTGAAAGGCATCAGAAAAGGAGACCAGTCAGTTGGTCTATTAGAATAATTTGTTTGTGTGGTCTATTGCCTCCCTTGAATTTGTTAAAGTCACCCCCCCCCCCCCACTCCTGCTCCCCACGCACACAGCTGTTGTGTAGCCAGCTACTTGAAGTAATGCAGGGTCAGTATTAAATTAACTTGACTGAACACTTCCACATCAGTGGGGAATCTGCATGATCCTAACTGCCCCTCCCATAATCCTGATCAATGTGTCCTGGGTCCAACATAAAATCTGGGATGGATCATTGGCAGATGGGGCTGTTTTTCTCCAGTCAATTTCCAGCAGGAACACTGAGCTGTTCTTCCAAGGAGGCTACATCAGCTAATGAGGTAAGTCGCCCATGCGTCTGGGGGGCTGGGGGGGGGTAGGAGTCAGTAAGTCTTTAGACTAGTGGCATCTTGTCTCTTGTAACAAGAACCCAGCCTTTTCCCCTTTGGAATAGCACTGCCATTACTTCCTTACATGATCACTTTATGGGGGGAAATTAAATTGTCCTAGTTAGACTTTAAATACATTTATAACCCATTGGGATCATAAAAGCACAGCAGGAAATAAACAGCTCTAATAACTCATGGGCACAAGCTTGGCGCAGTGTAGTAGAAATGAATTTGTTGTCAGCCTAGGGGTTCATACAGGGGTTTGCTTTAGGAAATGGATGTTTACCTAAGCAGAGAGTCCAATATTCTTGTCTGAATGGGTATTTCACAGCGCTGCTTCAACACCTGCCCTTAGGAAGGAGAAGGGGTCTCTGAACAGTCAGGGAAATGGCAGGTGAGCTGGCTATGAGATTTCACTGGGGAAAGTTTGGGAAACTGACCTTGGCACTAGCCCAGTCCCTCATTGGCTTTAAGCCAGTGGTCCCCAAATTATGGGGCACCCCCAGGGTGGGGGCCCAGGCAAGCCCCCATGGGGGGTGGTGAGGGAGCGCCACTCAGCTCTGCTTCTGGCCCCGCCCCTAGCTGCTGGCCTTGGCCCCCAGACAAGGCTCCTCTCCTGGCCCCACCCCCTCCCCTGCCCCCAGCTTTACTCCAGCCTCAGCCCCTTTGTCTCTGTCCACGCCCTTGCGCCCGACAGCCGTGTTTCTGCTCCTGGTCCTGGCTGGGGGCAGGCATGGACAGCAGTAACGAGGGGCATGAGGTAAAACATTTGGGGGCCACTGCTTTAAGCCTATGGCTGCTGGGAATGCCCTTATTATTAATCCTCCATTTCCACGTGTCCCCGATAATGCAATGAGAAAGAGAGCCCCAACCCAGTCAGGACACTGATTTGTATGTTTCTAGTAGCTCGGGCAATGTGGACCAACAGGACGCTGGGGCGTTTCATCAGGGCCCTTTCTCTGAAGCTTTATATAGGAATTGCCATATTGGATCAGGCCTATGGTCCCTCTGAACTGTCATTCAGATCAGATCCCTGGGATTTGGATCAGAACAAAGCTTTACTCTTTCTGGTGCTGCTCAGCTTAGTCTCTCTGTCCCTGGACTTACCCTAAAACAATTGCATGAACCCTCCAGGGCTATGTTAAATGGGACAGCTGTTCCTTTAAAGCTTTCTGAGCAACTGCTAATTATGCCCAGGCTGGACCTGGGTTGGTTTAAATCCCTTAGCCACTTTAAAGTTCTCCCTTGTAGGGAGTTTAAGGAACAAAGGTCATAGTGGATGATATGTAGTTGCTTCCCCCTCAGTAAAGCAGATGAGAAACCAATAGCAGCAGGAAGTAGCTGCTCTGCTGAGGACTTTTTGCTAAAAAACCTCTCCCTGCAGCATTTACACACTGGCTTGTTTTTGTAACACAGTGAGAAGTTGGATCTATAGCCCTGTGTCTAATTTCAATTAAATAGTCAGTGTTTTCCCCCTAGCAACCTACGCTGTACTCCCCCACTTATATAGAAGCTTTTTCTAGGAGCTGACACTAACAACTGGGAGAGAATGAGCTGGAATGTGATGGTTTTATACCTTCAGGGTGGGAGCTGGGGAGAGAGATGTGGGGACCAATTCTACACTTGATTAGTGAATCATTGGACCTTGGTTTGGGATGATGAAGACTAGTTACAGGTGGAAAGCTAACTGGTTTCAGACCAGGGTGTAGTGAATGCCATATGCAGCTTAACCAAGCTAAGGGAAAGCTGCGTGTTAGTATCTTTATTAAGGAGCTTGTTGATCCAATTGTTTCAGTTTTATTCTGCAATTTTTTAACACTGCTGTTTATAAGAATAAACGTTCTCTCACACATTTATTTCAGTTTAAAAAGAGATCCTGCCCGAGGCATGAGGTGCATATGCCATTCAGTTTAAAAATCCATTCACAAAAAGTCCAAATTGATACAGTGTCCACATAATTTTTTTTCCCTAATCAACCAAGAAAAAGACCTTCTCTAGTTTCTACTCCAGAATATTGAACAGAGTTTGAAGAAATAAAGCTGCCTTTATAAGATGCCATATCTATAGTGTGTTAAAGAAAAAGATGAAGCATAAATTTCATGCCTGGGGTGATCAGAATACAAGCTTCCCCAAACTTCAGAAGTGTTTTTGTTCTGGTTTTGGCCTATTACACAGGTAGGCCTGAGCCATCCAGTCTGGATCCAAATGAAAGAATACATTGCTTGTGCACACGCTCGTAGGAAACAAATTAAAACAGAATCCTGTACCCATGGCTGTTGTTTGCCATGGATGTTGCTATGTGTACAAAGGGTTTACTATGTCCAGCAATTTCTCTGCTTGGTTGTTTGAGCTCCAATCCACCCTCTGAAGAAGCATTGTCTCTGGGCTAGAACATGAATATTGTCCATTCTCTTCTAAGAGACATGTTCCTGGGTCCCTTTAAAGCACTGTAAGGTATTTATCATAGATAGTGCTCAGCGCGAAGGCTTCCTTTCATGGAAAGGAAATACTTCTTGGTGTCTATGAACCTCTCTGTAGCAACGCCTACCAATGTGTGTTCATTTAACTCAGCAAAGCAGTGTTCTAGACTCAGTTAGAGAACAAGCCTTGGAGACAAGACTCCTGGGCTCTGTTCCCAGCTCTGCCACTGACTATGGCCTTGGGCACATGTCCACGCCTCTGTGCCTCAGTTTCCCCATATGCAAAATAAAGGTAATGATACTTACCTATCTGAGGGAAGTGTGTGACAGTTAATTCATGTTTGCACAGTGCTTTGAAACTTTTGGATACAAGACAGCTCGATACAATTGTGTCTGGGGCAATCTGGTGGTCAGTTAGCGAAGTAACAGTGGAGATTCACTGAACCGTATATTTGGGATTTCTCATGGAATCCCATCCCCAGAACACTACAGCAGGATTCAAGTGGCAGCAACATCAGTCAATCAATGAAATAGTAAGTTGGAAGCATTTCAATATCAGAACATAGAGCAGTACACACAAAGAGACTGGCCTTTGAGAGCAAGGTCTCTGAAAGCGGCTTTTTTGTCCAAACTCCCCATTTCACGGGAGTCCCATGCACCACATGTATAAGTGTGATGCCATTATTATGTCCTTTTTCATATTTTTCATATTTGCTGGGACATTCCCTTTTAATTCCAGTTACAGCTGGCTGGGGGAGTTTTCTGCCAATTTGTTTTTAATGGAAAATATACTATCTGCAATACTGAAACTTGGAAAATTTTGATTTTTGCTCACATTTTTCAATTTTCTGTCAGGAAAACCTAAATGAAATATTTTGGTTGGAGCCAACCTGAGTTGGGTCAATCAGAATTGGAACAATTTCGATTTGTCCAGTCAAATCAAAATGTTTTGGTTTGGGTCAGTTCAGCATTAATCTGTATCTATCTGAGCTGCTGTGGTGCTTCATAGGAGCTGTGGTTTGCATGCCTCAAGGAAGACCACATTTTCCTCTATCGGCCAGGGTCCCCAGCTGAACTACATTTCCCATGCTGCATTAGAGTCCGGTTGAACAGCATCATGGGAGGTCCTTGGCCCTGGTGCATCAGGGGAGATGTTCAGTTGGGCAGCCTGGACCATAGAGAGGAATGAGAACGTCAGACACTCTATGCACAACTCCCAGGAAGCACTGTAACAGCTCTGGGAAACACAGACTAATGTCAAAAGGAAACAAAATGAAACATTCTGATTTGGTATCAAAACCTAAATGAAACGTTCTGACATTTCTAGATTAAAATGTTCTTAACTTTCCATTCCAGGAACATTGTTGATATTTTGACATTTTGTCTCCATTTGGGACAAAAACAAAATCTCAGAAAAGACCAGCATTTCCTATGGGATGGAAATTCCAATTTTTGACTAACTCTAGTTCTAGTTATACTATGCGGACCATGATGACAAGTTAGCTCCAGCAAGGTTGGGACAGGGAGCTCTCTGTTGAGCAGTCACTTACATTGCGGCTGACATCCACCCCATTTCTTATTAAGAGCTTCAATCCCTGGATGGGTACATTTATGATTGGAACATGATAAGCCGAGTCTTATCTCCCAAGCACCTTGGCAGCAGACCATAATGACAGAGTCACACCAGCATTAGTCAGTGGTTGACCTTAAACATAAAAGAAAAGCAACAGTGACGAGGAGAGAAACGTTTTCTTCCTGTTTCCTAAAGGAGCCTTGATAGGCATGTAGATTTCACTTTTATTGTACCAAAAGCACCAGCTGTATCAATGACATTAGTTACACAGAACTGTGATGATCTGGGGTCTCCAGCAGCATACATGAGGCCTGGCAGGAATGCTAGTAAATCAAGCTTCATGTACACGTGGTGAGAAACAGAACAGTGGAAGGTCCATGACAGCAATGGGCTTTCTAAATATACATCTCCTAAACCAAGTCAAGCTGAAAGGACACAAAATAATTTGATCTGAGTTGGTTTTCCTGGAAGTGGCCCGTGCTTTTTGAACCTTGCTTTAATTTCCCCCCAAGCTGCATTGAAATGGCATTGAGGCATTCCATGAAACAAAGAAATAGACACACCCAGATTCATTTTCAGAAGTGCCCTTTAAATTATCCACTTGCAGTCTTGCAGGCACAAAGTTGTACATACAGAAAAACAAAAGTCTCTGCATGCAGGCCAAATTGAATTGCCCTATGTCACGGAGTGTGGGGGAGTCCGGTCCCTGCACCTCCACTTCCTGGGATTCACAGTGACTCTCAGCCAGCCAGTAGATTAGAAGGTTTATTTGATGACCGGTACCTGGTCTAACACAGCCCATACAGCAAATGTGACTCCTCAGCTGGATGCATTTTGGGGGCCAGAGAGCCAGATAGCTCCTCTGCCCTTCCCTGCCTGAATCCAGCTAGCTTCAGACTGAAAACCCCTCTCTCCAGCCCCTCCTCCCCCTAGCTCAGCCAGGTCAGGTCACCTGACCTCCCTCCAACAGGTTCAGCTGGCCTCTTTGTTATTCAACACTTCCAGCCAACCCTTTCAGGTAGGGGGAAGGGCAGGCCCCAAGACAGTTTATGCTCTCTCTCTGCTTTGCAACAAGAAATGCATAGGGGAAACTGAGGCACACACACAGTACTCCTACTCCGTCACACCCTACTACGGAGAATAAATGCCATTTGGTAGCATGTTGTGCTCTCTAACTGCCATGTTGGCACAAACTAAAAGGTACCTAGAGCACTTTAGCACAGTCCTATTTGAAATGGCACTACAGCAATGTGAGCTAGGTATGTTTTAAAATGTACCAGCAGAGTCTCCACAGGGCAGTTAGAGTGCAGCATGTTAGAGTGCACTATGGTCATCAGAGACTGGGGCTTGGGTGGTGAATCTAGTTCCCCAAACCCCACTGTGATCTGATTCAGACTTTGTAAATCATTATCCTGCATCTGCCTCTGGGGTGATAAAAAGAATGCCCTGTGGCATTTGTTATATTTGTGAGACACACACACACACAATATGTGGGTGCTATTGAGTGATATTTTGGTGGGGCAGTGCCCCCAAAATCCTTTATACAAGATCCAGCACTGCACAGGGGTTTTTACACACAGGCTCCTGCATCCCCCAACTGAAAGACTACATTTCAAACTCTCCTGTTGCTGGACTTTTATGTTATGCTTATAGATGTCACAAAGCTCCACCCATTAAGAATCACATCGTGGTTCCCATAGTAACTAACATCACTTCAAAGAGGAAAAAAGATGTAGGTTACTGGAAAAACAAAATGGACCAAAACAGAACAAAGTATGAATTTTGGAGGAAAAATTATTGGGGTTGAACCCCTGATGTGTCCACGATATACAACCAAGGTCATGAACACCTAGTGGTCTGAATTCTGTGAGCCTCATTTTAGCAGCAGAATGAAATCAGCCAGATTGTGAATCTATCAGCAAGACCGTTATTTTGTTAGTTGACTCACTTTACTATTTGTCACCCTTTGCATTCCTGCCTGGCCATGAGTCAGGCCAAGTCAAATCATTCCACTTTGTTATTGTTCTTTTCCCATTTTTCAATCACAGAAAGGAACAGGAGATTCAATGAAACATCCCTGTTTTATTCACCACTGCAACTCCGGGGCCCTGTGCTACCCCACACAAGCTCTGCAATCAAGGATAATGCTGGCCTTCTCCATTGCACGGTTAAGGAAAATGAGTCCTGTGCACTTGATGTGGTTCCCATCACATCTGTAAGTCATTGCCTTGCTCTTTAAAGTGCCATCACTCAGTTTGGACTTTCACAGCCTGATGGCACTCAGAGGACCCACCGGGTAAAGCTATTCTGTAGTTCCTGTCTTCCTTATCATAGGAACCTTATTTCTAGCTAAAGATGGTCAAACAATTCCATTTAAAGGAGGTTGGTCATTGGTACACCTCCACTGCAAAAGCCTGGCAGAGGCAAACACACCTGTTCCTTGTTGCCCTGCTGGGAGGGCATTCTAAGAGCTGCTGGCCCTTCCTGAAATGTTATATCACGTGGAGATGTGGCAAGAAAATGCAAGGCTTTGTCTAGCCTGGGATTTCAAGGGATGGCATTAGTATACGTGAACTGACACATTCTAAAGTCCAGTGAAGATGTTAACGTGTGCTAAGCTGCTGAAGTTGAAGCCTGGGCTCTGATATGGTCATCAGTTAACACACAGTGAAAACATATCTTCAAATCCTAGTCAATACAAGGCCTTTCCCAAGGCCATAGAACTCAGGTGCTCCTGGCTTCCAGTACTGTGCTCAGACCAATAGACTAGTCCTATGGCAACGTGTACTCTACGAAGCACTGTTCACGTGCACTATGTCCTGACTAGCTGTGTGACTCCTGAGATGAACTATGAAACTTTCCAGTGTTGCTTGGGATCATTTCGTCAAGAGGAAAGCAAGTTTCCAGTGTCTGGTATCTGAGTGCCACTGCAGCCATCTCCATAAAGTCTGGTTCACAGTGAGAGAGCCACAGGCAAGATATAAAGAGAAAGCTTATCAGAAGGGAGGTAAAGAGAGCAGACTATGTTCACATCAGCTGAAGAAGCTGAGGAAGATATGAAGGGCTTTTACAAATTGATCTCTAGCAGGAAAAAAACAAAGAAAGAACATATAGAGGTTAAAAGAACAACAGAGCTCTGGTCAGCATAGTGCAACCTAGGAAGAGCTGGGCAAAGGACACTATACACCTGTCAGTGGGTCAGACTCAGATGCATCCCGGAGGTTTGCTAATGAACTGCCCCACCCTCAACTGCTGGCAATTGTGCTTTGAACAGTCAGGGTGCCTCCACCAGAGGCAGCCCAGGGGTCGGAGGAAAAGCAAAGGGCAAGGAAGGGAACTGGGAGGCAGGGCCCATATCATGAGTAGACACAGCACTGAGAAAGGAAGCTTCTAGAATCCCAAGTAGTGGCGGGAGTGCTGCATTCTGTATACTGTACTCATAATGGCTGCAGCCATCTGGCTGGCTAATTCAGGTTTATGATGTCCTTGGAGGATGTGAATCACTGAATAGTAATAATCAATAATAACAACGTGAACAAACAAATAAAAAACCTTTAGGGAAGAAAAATGCACTTACAGGATCCACAATGACATGCACAACATGGGTAATTCCCACAGTCTCACACCACAGCCCTGCGGGGCCAGAGGCGCCAAGAGCAAGCAACTTCAATACCATCTGAAGGTGACCAAGGGACTTCTAAGAAGCACAGAGACTTGGACAGAGTTTAGCAGCCTCATCACTGCTTCAGTCCCTACTGTAGTTCTTCTCTCTCCATCCCTGCAGGCTGGTTGTCCCGCTACAGCCTAGTTCCAGTTGAACAGAGCTGCAGGGAAGGGAGCTCGCTACCCATCAGACTGCCAGATTAGGGGAACTTGATCACCTGAGCTGGATAGTTTAGTGAGCAGCTTGGTTCCTTTTAGCTCTGTTCAGTAAGAAAGTAGCTGTCACAAGGCAACAGTCTTATATGGTCCACTGAGGGGCTGAAATATGTGCCCTGTCAACTGAGGTGTTGGCCTAATGTTCCCAAATAACACTCACATTGGCAGTAAAATCATGGTCTTGAGCCATCTCAAGAGCCAAATGAAATTAGCCAGGTTGTAGCTCATGCCACAGACTGATTTTGAAGCTGTGAAGTGAGATAGATAGTGGAGCTTCTTAAGATATTGAGCAAATGATAATGCAAACCCCACATGGAAGGAAGGGAAAATTCATAACCTAGCTCTGCAGTCAGTGGACACTTGAGTCATAGATCCTAAGGCCAGATGGGATCATTATAATCATCTCGTCTGACTTCCTGTATCACGCAAACTTCTCTGAGTTAATTCCTGCTTCAAATCTAACAGCTATGGCTGGACTAGAACAATCCTTTTAGAAAAACATCCAATCCCAATTTTAATATGGCCAGTGATGGAGACTCCACCACAGCCCCTGGTAGATTATTTGAATTGTTAATTAGTCAATCAGTGTTAAAAGTGGGGGATGAGAGTGCTTAGAGAAGGGATTTCTTTGGACCTACACTATAAGTACATCAACTGGCTTCTAGACTATGGAAGTCCTCCAAAGAAGGTACTTAAGGCAGGAACTTATTCTGACTAAAGGTATTTGTTTGGGGCTAAGGGGATGGGGAGGAGGGGGGGGGGGAAGGGAAGAGCAGGCCAGGCATTGTCAGTTAGAGTGAGATGAAAGAATGGGAGAAGACAAGGAAAAAGGGTAAACTCAAAAACAACATTCAAAAAATGCAAAGGAAAACCCCTTTGCTGTTATTTACTTTCGGATGAGGAATTGAAAGGGTGTTTCCTGGACATGGATGCATGAGTGTGTGTGCTCGGAAGAAGTGGTTTGTGAGCATGTGTATACATGCTTGAATGTGTGTGCGTATCTATCTGCAAGCATGAGTGTGTGTACCTCTGTAGGTATTTTGCATTGGTACATTCTTGCATGAATGTGCCCATGTACATATGGGTGCAAGAATATATAATAGTGGGGTGTATAGCACCTAGATATTTTACATGGATTTTAGAAACTCAAGCAGGTATTTCTCTGTTCAGAGACCCCTCTGGCATAACTGGGAAAGGTTTCTCATTCCTGAATGATTCAGGGCTCACGTAGCTGGTGATATAAGTAACTTATGCAAGCAACAATCTCCCTGGAAATAACCCTGCAGGTGAGAAAGAAAACAGGAGAACAGAGCTGCTTAAGATGTAAAGGGGAGAGAAACTGAGATGAGCTAGGAACCCGAGAACATTCAAAGGGGAAGAGCGGTGTGTGGATGGTAGTGGAATTCTGTGTGTGCAGGCTGGAATCCTGGGTGCTCACTGCCATCAGACACACAGTGCCGCACAGTAATGAGACTACGGAGCTGCAGCCACTGGGCTTTAGTTCAGCCAGCCAGGGACTGTCTAGCAAGGTCGTTATTCTAACAAGCAAAACAGGACATGAAACAGCGCAGCTACAATTGATCTGTTATAAAATGAACCTCCCCCTACTCTTGTCCAGGCAGGGGACTGTTGTAGCTTGTTGAAAATCTATATATATAAAAGTCATGGTGTGTGTGTGTGTGTGTGTATGTAAGCTTACTCCTTCCACACCGTTCGAGCTAGAGACTTGAAATTTGGTAGAGTTAGAGGTCTTGGGGTCCTAATGACCGTAAGAGTCGAAAATTTTTCAAATCTCACCTCTGATGCCCCCCAGGGGTGAAATTCTCTAAAGGCCAATCACATCAGCTGGGCAGCTGCTGTTCTCTGTGACATAGTTATGATGTCATAATACCCCCTCCAACAGACACCGCACTTGCTCAGCTCTCTGCCCCCTCCCCCCTCCAACGGAACCCCGGAATCCCTCAGCTCTCTGCCCCCTCCCCACCTCCGACGGACCCGAGTTGGGTTTGGTCGGGGGGTAAGTGAGGTAGGGGTGTCGGGTTTGGTCGGGGGGTGAGGTGGGGGTGTCGGGTTTGGTTGGGGGGGTGAGGTGGGGGTGTCGGGTTTGGTCTGGGGGGGGTGGGAAGGTGTTGGGGTGGGTGAGGTGTGGGGGTTGGGGTTGGTCAGGGGGTGTTGGGTTTGGTGGGGGGGGTAAGGTGGGGGTGTTGGGTTTGGGTGGGGGGGTGAAAATGTGAGTTGGGGTAGGTTGAGGGGTAAGTGAGGTGGGGGTGTCAGGTTTGCTCTCTTCCCCCTCCCCCCTCCAATGGACCCCGCACTCGCCCCCTCCCCCCTCCAATGGACCCCGCACTCGCTCAGCTCTCTGCCCCCTCCCCACCTCCGACGGACCCGAGTTGGGTTTGGTCGGGGGGTAAGTGAGGTGGGGGTGTCGGGTTTGGTCAGGGGTGAGGTGGGGGTGTCGGGTTTGGTCGGGTGGGTGAGGTGGGGGTGTCGGGTTTGGTCGGGGGGTAAGTGAGCCGGGGGTGTTGGGTTTGGTCTGGGGGGGGGGGGTGGGAAGGTATCGGGGTGGGTGAGGGGTGAAGTGTGGGGGTTGGGGTTGGTCAGGGGGTGTTGGGGTTGGGGGGGTAAGGTGGGGGTGTTGGGTTTGTTTGGGGGGCGAGAAGGGGGGTCGAGGTTGGTCGAGGGGTAAGTGAGGTGTGGGTGTCGGGTTTGTTTGTGGTGGTAGTTAGGGGTGTTGGGGTTGGTTGGGGGGGAAAGTGAGGTGGGTGTGCCAGGTTTGGTCTACGGGGGGTGAGGTGTGGGTGTTGGTCAGGGGTGTTGGGGTTGGTAGGGGGTAACGGGGGTGTTGGGTTTGGGTGTGGGGGGGTGAAAATGTGAGTCGGGGTAGGTTGAGGGGTAAGTGAGGTGGGAGTGTCAGGTTTGCTCTCTTCCCCCTCCCCCCTCCAACGGACCCTGCACTCGTCCCCTCCCCCCTCCAACGGACCCCGCACTCGCCCCCTCCCCACCTCCGATGGACCCGAGTAACGCCAGGTATTTTCGCTAGTGAAATATAAAGGGGTCCCTCTCTTCCTTCCTTTATTTAATCAGAGAGAACCCTAGTCTCTGGCAAAGTGAGAAATGGTTCAAACCAGGACAATTAAAATGAGACTGGTACTAGGAAATACAGCCAATAGGTGACCGGATGTCCTGATTTTATAGGGACAGTCCCGATTTTTGGGTCTTTTTCTTATATAGGTTCCTATTACCCTCCATCTCCATCCCGATTTTTCACATTTGCTGTCTGGTCACCCTAACAGTCAAGGACAGGCACTCAGGGGAGCTTTGTCTAACCCTGAAAACCTGTGACTAAGTTCAGGTGTGTTTGAGGCATGTGAGCTCCTGTGCTGCAGGGTGCAATGGACAGCTTTGATTAGCAGCACTAGGAGTTTCACGGATCTGTCTGGCTTTGGCCCTCCAGTCAAACCATACAGTTTTGCCACATCTTGCTACTTTCATCACATGTTTCATAATATTTGATGTTCTTCTTAAAGCCCCAGCTCATGGAGTCATGTGATTATGTGAAAATTGTTGGTTTGTTTTTTTAAGTAAGTGTGTAGCCCTCATGGATGTGGGAAAAAGCAGAAAAATCTGACCACTGATAGCTCCAAAATTGAAAGGCAAATTAGAAGAACCCTAAATTTATTATTTTAAAAAATCTTGTTATTTTTAAGTTGGTCTTGGTCTTATGATTTTTTGTGTGACCTGACTCCTGATTTGTGAATGCTTGGGTTTGGTGATACTGACCGCTGTTACTCCATAATGTGTTTTAACAGGTACTAAAGTGGTTTCCTTGGGCTGGTATAGACAGGGTTAAAATGTGTTATAAACTGTTCTGCCACACTGGGTGAGGATCTAGATGTTGACAACATAGAAATAAAAAAGAATATAAATGAAGCCTTTAAGTAGGACTTTTCTACATGCATATTATTCCTCATTAAAGAAAAATATGTAAAAAGGCCATTGGTATTTGCTTTGTTAACCACTGTAGAAGATGCCAGTTATGTAACAATGCTGGTTTTTGCAGGGTGTGCAAAAATGAACAGGTGTGGGGAAAAGTGCAGCTAGAACCGCAACAAGAGGTTCTGGAGGAGACGGAATAGGGGCTGCAACCTGGCGCATTCGAGGTAGGTGTGCCCCAGGTTCTCTCCCTCATGCTGCAGAAGGGGCAGGTCTTGGGTATGGGAGTAAACCGCACTAGATACACCCCCATGCTCATGGCTCTGTGACAGAGCCACCAACTGATGTCCCCAGCAGGCTGTGGGACCAAGGTGGAATAGAGGCTAGCCCCCCAGGGCTCGTTATCCTCTACAGGTGGTCCCACCATTTGGTGTCAGGGCGGGAAACGAGGGTGAGGAAATGCAGTGTGTGGAAAACGAGCATGTACAATTGGTCCCTAGGCGCAGTCTGGAACCAAACCGGCTGCAGGGTACACAGCCGGCTCGGAGTACCTTGCTCCTAGGCAGTTAGCCCTTCCCATTCCAGGGCTAGAGTGAGACTTCTTTCAGCTCCTGACCCCTAGGGCTCTATCAGGGCCAGTTGGGCCCTAATTGAGCTGGCCACACCAATGGTCAGCTACGGCCTCAGCTGCTCTCACTCCTCTTTTTAAGTGTGTCCCAGCCACAACCCTCTCCAAGACCTATGAAGCGGGATGGTCACCCACTCTGGCCCTAAAAGGGTTAAAGCAGCCCAGCAGAGGGCTACTTCAGTAAGAGCAGCTGAGGGCGTAGCAGCCACAGCTGTGGCTGGGTTAATTAGGGCCCAGCTGGCCTTATAAAAGGCTGAGAGCCAAGAGCTCACTCAGTCTCTCTCCAGCCTTGGAGGGAGCAGGGCCTGGCTGCCTGAGCTACTGAGGGTACTGAAGGAGGAGCAGTTCTGGGGAAGGGGCAGGCTGAGCCGGGGAGCTGTGACCTGATAGGAAGGCCTAAGGAGCGTACTGGGGGCTAGGGAGAGGCAGCTGGCCCAAACCCCCTTTCCTGTCATGAATGGCTGTTACACTGAAGTCTGCCCCAGGGAGCTGGGGCTTGACAATGACTGGCAGTAACCCAGACTAAGGCAAGTTGGGATTAGTGAGTGGGGGTTCCCCCAGAGAGAGGAGACCCAGAGATCTGTGGGAGTATTGCCTGGATGCAGCACCCCAGGGGAAGGAGCACTGGGGTCCAAGAGGGACAAAGGGCCTGACATGGGTGAGACACAGGCCTGAAGAGGGTGCTCCAGAGGTTAGATGAGCTAATTCCGGATGACCAGCAGGAGGCGCCACAGGGGTGAGTTGTCCCCTTATTATCAGCTGCTTTAACCCCTGCTCTCCTGGAGTGGGCCTGCACCCCACTACAAGGGGTTTCCAGGGCCTTTTATATCCTCTGCCTTGTGAAAGGACACCCTTTTGTTCAGCAAGAGGAGTTTGGAATCACATGAACAAGCCCCAAGTCCATGCATGACTCAGTATTTTACAGGCAGAAGCCATTGTTTATGTTAGTTTGAAAGTTCCCAGGAAAACTCAGATGTAGATTGGCATCTCCCAAAGTTCATAGTTAGTTGTTTCTTGAGTGGGCACTTACTGAGAATAGTCCTTTCTCAAGAAGCTGACCAAAGGCTTCACTGAGGTTACTTAGAATCAAAACACATTGAGATACTAGTACATAGCCAATATGCATAACTTCAACTACAAAATGATACCCATACAGATAGCATAAGAATAACTAGCAAATAATAACCTTTTTATAGATACCTCACACAACAACCTTTGTACAATATTTGCTGCAAATATATAACAGTGGTTGCAAAAATGATCCATACGGTCACCATTTATGTTACTAATGTCACAAGCTATTAGAGCTGTGTGAAGAAGTGAAAAGCTATTTTTGTGAAGATTTTTGAAATGTCCAAATTGTTTTCATTGCAGTGTTTGAAATGGATCCAGTTCTTGGTTTTTTGTTTTTTTTTAAATTGTATGAAATTTAATTTTTTTTTAAAAAAATATTTTTACTTGAAATTGTTACTGAAATGGTTATGGAAAGTTTACTTTTACCAAAACTCCAAATTTTTTGATACATGTGAAAAGTCAATAACAATTTTGAAGATTTTTTAGTAATATTTTCAACAATTAAAAAAAGGCACCAAAATTTTCATGGAAAAAGGGATCATTTCAACAACATTGATCATTTTTGTGGTGAGAAATTTAGTTTTATTAAAACTTCCATTTCCTTATGGAGAAAACCTCTTTGAAAATTTTCAACCTGTAATACACCTCTATTTCTTTTCTCTCTGTCCTAAAATATCATTGACAGCCACTAGTCACACCAAGCATTTGCATCACTGCCTGACAAAGGGCATTGCAATTAACTTCTCTGCTGTAACTATCAGAGAGTTAGGAACAACTGGCCACATATTGGGAAGTGTTGCTGGTAACCACATGGTCCAGATCTTCATTCTATCTATTCTATGTTGTTCAGGCAATGGGAGTGAAGTTCACCCCTATGCAGTGGTGGTCAGACCTGTTCTGGGACTTAAGACACATGCTAGCCCTTTGCACTGGGGTGAACGTCACTCTAAATGTATTAATTATTTAAATGAAACATCTTAGTCATGTCTTGTCATGAAGACTACATGGCAAAGGACAGCTCTTGGAATAGAACTTTTTTCACATAGAAGGTTCAGAAGAAGTGTGTGTGTGTGTGTGTGTGTACAAGAGGTGGGAAGGTGTTGAGTGTGTTGGGATATGTGTGTGTGCGCACATTTGTTTTGTAAGTGGGTATGTTTGTGTGAGAGTGTGTGGGTATGAGAGAAAGTTTACTGTATGCACATATGTCTGAGAATGTTTTTTTCTTTTGGGAGGAGGTGGTGTTTAAATAAAGATGAGTATAAATAGTTCTGGGAGATTTAATGTTTGGAGTTAAGAGAACAAGAGTTCCAGGTCTGGATTCCTCTGGGATTTTCCAATGCTGTATTCTTCCTGTGAGCTTTATTTTCTCTGTCAGAGAGGGTGGGAGACAGAGACAGAACTAGTCAAAACCCTTCACTGTGTATGATGAGATACTGGACTTAAGCCAACAAATCACATTGCATTCTTTCTCTCACCAGAGTCCAGACTGCTGTTTTGACATGCAGACAGCAAAAGGATAAGGGATGGTGTTTGGCAAGACAAGATCCTACCTCCTTCCAGCTCTCATTGGAGGAAAAACACAACACAAGTGTAATCCTCAACACAAATTGTGTCAGTGTTTGTGTTATACGGAGCCATAAGAACACACAAATTGCCATACTGCGTCAGACCAATGGTTTGTCTAGCCTGTCTGCTGTCAGTGGCTGGTGCCAGCTGCTTCAGAGGGCATAAACAGAATACGGAAATTATTTAATGATACATCTCCTGTTGTCTAGTTCCAGGTCTTCTGTCAGTCAAAGGTTTAGGGACACCCAGAACATAAGGATTGTCTCTGACCATCATGGCTAATAGCCATTGATGTACCCATCCTCCATGAACTTATCTAATTTTTTTATAAACCCACTTATACTTTTAGCCTTCACAACATCCCTTGGCAATGAGTTCCACAGGTTAATCATGCATTTTGTGAAGTACTTCCTTTTGTTTGTTTTAAACCTACTACCTCTTAATTTCATTGGGTGATCCCTGATTTGTGCATAATGAAGGGGTAAAAATATTACTTTATTCACTGATTGTACAGACCTCTATCATCTCCCACCTTAGTCATCTCTTTTCCAAGCTGAACTGGCCCAGTTTTTTAAATCTCTCCTCTCGTTGAGGCTGTGCAATACCCCTAATCATTTTTGTTCTCCTTCTCTGTACTTTATCCCAATTTTAATACATCTTTTTTGAGATGGGGCAATCAGAACTGATCCCACAAGATCAGCTGATGGTAGAAGGAGATACAACAAGAAGTCCTTTGGAAAAGGGGCGTGAGGGTTGTTTAGAAGAGCACAAAAAACCAACATCAGAACGCAGTATGATGTTGGTCCTCTGACCCTGGTGCTTAACTTTTGAGCAACCGGAAGATAGTGGTTGTCTTGACCACCAACCAGGAAGGGAGAAAAAGGCTGAGACTACAAAGTGCAGGACATTCATGAATTTGACTAGCCAAAGGGCAGCACTGCTGCTTTACATTGACAAATGCAGGAAAGTGTTGACTTAATAATCTAAGACAGGGGTCAGCAACCTATGGCACGTGTGCCAAAGTTGTCACAAAAGCTATTTTCAGTGGCACTCTGCTGCCAGTTTTCATCCCAGGGTCTCAAAGCCCCTTAAAAACATTAAATAAGTCCCAAAGCCACAGCTCCCCTTTGTGTTGATCAAAACTACCATAAACCTTTGACATATGGAGAAACTGAGGTACTGAGGGATTACATGACTTGCCCACTATCACACAGTAAATCAGTGAAAGAGACAAGGTTGGTGAAGTGATATCTTTTATTGGATCAACTTCTGTTGGCAGAAGGAACAAGCTTTTTGAGCTCCACAGACCTCTCCCTGAGGTCTGGAGAAGGTAACCAGAGACAGTGAGTCAGTGGAAGAACTGGGAAGAGTGGCCATTCTGCTGCCCTAACCACTAAACTCACCTCCTGTCCTCCTGAGGAATCCTGGGGCCACTGCTTGTCCAGTACTAGCCTGGAGCTGTAAAGTTCAGCACCCTGCCCATATTCCTCTAAGGGGATAGTGGATATCTAGACTGACAATGCCTTTCTGGTGCTACTTCCTATTGAGTCAGGGTGTGTGCACTGAAGGAAGAAACCACCTTACCCCCTTTTGACTGCCGCCATTTTCACCATGGCTCAGGCAGAGGCTTGCAATGCAGTCAAAGCAGCTCAGAGGCTCCTTTCAGCTGAGGCACTCTAAGCAGAGAGCTACTCACCCTTTGCCAGGTGTGAGAAAGAAAGAGAAGAACAACAAGACTGAAGCTGAGAATTCAATGTGTGAAAGCTCCCTGCAGTGGGGAGATGCTAAGCAGATGACATTTGACGGAAGGGATCTGCTCAGGCATTATGCAGTAATGTTGGCGGATGGCTTTTATTCATGCCCCTATTGGGAGAAATGAATATTGGAAGAGGAAATGTTTGCACATGGGGCTTGATGTTCTGCTGTTGGCGCGAGCCCCGTGAGCTCTTTCTTAGTGTGAAGGCAGCTCCACTAGCACCTTTTCGTTTGAATTTTCTTTATACAGACACCCGCACTTTCTAACTAAAAGACGCATTTGTTCAGAGTCTTCTAGAGCTATTGAGATTCCTTGAGGAACGCTAACAATACAGCTAGAGAGTAAGGCACACTGGGGCCACAGCTTCAGTAGGAACCTTCAACTATTTGGAGAGATCTCAGATAGGCGGGGGATGTATTTCTGTGTTCCGAGAGCAGGAGCAAATGGGTATAGGCGGATGCAGATCTTTCCAAGGCTCCTTACATTTTCTAGCCACCAACAGTGCAATTTTCAAAGTTGTTTTTTGGGTCATGGTGTGGAAAGCTGAGCGTTAGAGGAAACAGGGATGGGTGGGCCAGAAGGGCCTATTCACAGAGCCGGCTCTAGGCATCAGCCTAGGAAGCATCTGTCTGGGGCGGCACCCGGCAGGGGCCGGCATTCCGTCCATTCTTAGGGCGGCACACTCTGCTTCAGCCATTTTTTTTTTTTTTTTTTGCTTTGGTGGCGGCGCTCTGGCCATTATTATTATTTTTTGCTTGGGGTGGCAAAAAGGGTAGAGCTGGCTCTGCTTATTCCCGAAAGCCCTTCATACACAGAATTCCCACTGGACTCATTCTGCATGGAGATGGCTTGTAAAATCAGGACCTAAATTTTCTGGGGGTGGAACTTGTGATTTCCTCTCCTACAGTACCTCTCCCTCCAGCCCAGCCTGTTGACCCAGTGATTTAGTCTGAAACTGGGAAAACCACAGGAAGGATATGCTGAGGTCACTCAAGCATTGCCTTTTATTTAGCAAATAATCATGCAGGGCACAGAAAGGAGAAGTGAAAAATAATGCACAAGTTATTGAATGTTGAAAGCCAAATAGCAGCGAGTTTAAAAGAAGGGGGTGGGGGAATTCCACCACTGAGGCTAGTTCTTCTGATCTGATGGTATTTCATTCTCTGTAGTGGGCACTGATTGTGGGATCTGATCCTGTGGGGCCTGATCCTAACTTAGATCACTAGTTGTCTAGGGCTGCCGACATGAGTAAGGGTTTACAGGATCAGGCCCTAAAGAGATCGCAAAGGATGCCAGACTTCTGAAGGGGATGCCTTTATTGAGTACCTCTAGTGCACAGAGCTGTTGCACAGAATTTAGAATAATCTTTGACAGAATTATAATAAACATAACTTTTACTAAAAACTCGGCCTTTGAATCATCAACCATAACCATGTTTGTGCACTTAAAAAGCCCATTATGCATCTACTGTAATTTGCCATACGCGCATGCAGTTGCTGCACTTGGGTGCACATTTGCTGAAACTGCACATGCAAATGAGCATGCAATCGTCAGAGGTGGTTCAAACAACCGGTAGGCTGAAGTGTGTTTATCTGACTAGTGTAGCCCTTTTGGGTCAGAAAGAGAACAAAAGGGCTACATTAGTCACATAAATGATTATGAATAGTTCTCCCAGCTATAGGCCCTCCATTTTTCCTCTCATGCAAAAGACAGAAACTCTAGCAACACAGACTTCTTCATGCCATACTGACCCACCTGCTCAAAAACTCCTCGAAGGCAAGACTCTAACCTGTTCAAAACCACCACCATTTCCTGGCACAATTGACTTTTCCACGGTGGTCTCCCATTCAAGTACTAACCATGCTCAGGGTGGGGCTACACTAGAAGAGGGATTTAAACTAAGATACGCAACTTCAGCTACGCTATTCGCATAGCTGAAGTCGAAGTATCTTAGTTCGACTTACCTGGCCGTCCCCATGGTGGCGAGGTGATGGTGACTCCACTTACTCCTGCCCAGGTGGAATACAGGAGTCAATTCAGGAATCGATTTATTGTGTCTAGATGAGATGCGATAAATCGATTGCCGATTGAACATTACCCACCAGTCCAGCGGGTAGTATAGACGTACCCTCATTTATGAGCTCATGCAGAGCAAGGTGCCACGGCTGCCCCTGGAAAACGCAGTCCGTTAGCTGGTGGTGTCAATGGTTAGGCATAGCTTAAACAACAAGAAAATAAGCCAGAGAAGCAACACTGGAAGCCTGAAGCTCCTGGTTTAGCTCAGAAAATTAAAGTTTCCTCAAGGTCAAAGAGTGGGAAGAATTAAGTTACTATTCTAGTTTGTTTGTTTGCACGTTAATCGTAGGGTAGGGTACAAGTGGAATCTTCTTACTGCTGCCATGGAAACAAAGGACCATGTTTAGTCCATAACACAATTTACAGCCATCTGCAACAGAAATAGTTGCTAGTCTGTTAGTGTAAAATAATGTGGGGCTTTGGAAGAAGAAACTTTTAGGGCAAAGGGATGTTTGGAAAGGTTTAAAAAATGTTAGCAGACTCTTGGACACTGGGCAACATTCCTGCTGTGTTCATTTCAGGTTAGGTCATGTGCTATACATAAATATGTACATTATATCAAATATATGCTATAATCATATGTATATACTGTATATGTGTTTGTGTGTGATATGGATACATACAGTAGATCATATATATAATAATTATAGATGTACGAATGAATGTATGTTTACATATGTATACTGTGGTAGACCCAGGGCAGGCAGCTGCCAGAAGGACCTGTAATTAGAAGGGTTACTACAGGGGAATGAGGTCCAGCTGAGCAAGGCTGCCACAGCCAGGAGCAGGGCCAGCTGAGGCCAGTTAAGGAGACTGCCAGAGCCCTTTAAAGAGACTCCTCCCCAGGGAGGAGTGTGGGAGCTTGAGGAGTGAGTTGGAGGCAGTAGGAGTGAATTTGGTGAAAGCAGAGGAGTGTGCAGAGTAAGTGGAGGGAAGCAGGGACGGAGAGGCTGCTGGCAGGCAGGGGAAGGGAACAAAGGGACCCTCCCAGGGGGAACCTAGCTTTCCTAGCCGGCAGGAGCCTGGCCCTGAGAGAGAGAGACAGGGAGCGGACTGCTAAGGAGCAGCAGAAAGACGGGGTCTGCTTCAGCCTGGTCAGGGCGCCAGTGCTGTGTCAGAACCCAAAAGGACTTGAGTCAGGGGAGCAGAGGAGCCACCTTGTCACAATACCTATTAGAGATTATCTATATTGCAAAAACCAATGAGTGAACAATGGCTTAAATTCCAAGTGCCTCTTTGATTTATACATTGTACTTTTCATTCATGATTCACAAACATTTGTGTGTTGAGAGTTTTGTTCACTCTGTTGTTCTGGAGTTGCATGCAAGCAAGCATATTTGTGCACAAATAAGAGTATTCACAAATATCAATTTGTTGTTCACCACTTGCCATTCATCATTCTTCTGTTTCAAAAGTTTCTGGCACCCAATCAGGGGGCAGAAACAATACCAAGTTACTTAGCTGACCAATGCCATCCCACAAATAACACACAGCAAATTATTAAAAGTGAACAGTATGCAAAGTAGGCTGTTTTACCTTAAAACTATTAATGGAACAGATCTGAATAGCAAATAGAACCCTACTTAACTTTATGCCTATGAATAGTCCTGTTGAATTCAATGGACCCATGGATTTCTTAAAGTTAAGCAGCTGCCTTAGTGTTTGCAGGACTGGGAATTGAGGGCATGGTCCAACATTTGCAGAAGTCAGCAGGAGACCCTGCATTGCCTTAACTTAGTGAGTTCCATTTCCCAACAATTGACAAAGAGCAATAAAGGGTTAAATGTATAAGCTAATTTAATTGCAGTGAATAACTTGATCGGCTCTAATCTTGTGCTCTCTCTCTCATTCCCACCTATGTGGTTCTGCTAAGTATGTGATAAATTTTGGGGCATGTGATAAATTACATTTATCATATATCTTGGCTCACTAGTCTATCGCCCCAGGACTCAGATTCTTAGTGACATCAAACTACCATCATTCTGAAAAAAAAAAGCACTTGCCAAATTTTTTATTGTTTTTTTTCTCCCCAAAATGGGAATGGCTTTAAACCCAGGATGGGCAACATTCAATCCTGCACTGGCCTCTCTTAGGCACCAATATGGCTTCTATCTGTCTGAGCACCACACAGTTTTTAAGGTATTTATTCTCACTAAGCCCCTGCAAGGAAGGATGGTTCTTTCATAACCCATTTTACAGATGGGGAGCTGAGGCACAGAGACTTATCTATGGGCATACCGAAAACCTGGGGCACAGGGGAATGGAACCTAAGTCCTAGGCTAGTGCCCTAAAATATTGGACCATCCTGCCCCTCTGTCTTGCAGCTATAGTAACTGGAGTATGGAAAGGGAGATTCCCAGCTTTCCAATGGGATACACACCATGTGCTTCTAACTGCGGAAGCTCCCAGGATTTTACAGTCATGATATTTGTATGTATAGAAAAGCCATTTAAAGTCATCCTTAGGCGTTTCCAAAATGTAGTTATATTTTTGTTTCTCTCAGTCAGAGGTCTGGAGAGAGAGACTTTCTACAGAAACCATTGTCAATACCTTAATTTGAGGATCTGAATATGATGGGATCCCTGGGGTGTAGCCTGGGGCCAGGATGTAGCCTGAGACTGTGCCCCCTGAACTTTCCCCAGCCTTGGCTATCTCTCACAATGCCTTGCTAGTGACTAGCAGCAACCCCTCCAGGACCTGTGATCACTTAACACAACTGCATGTGGAGCCCCACATCCAGCTAGATGGCATGAATGCTCCCAGAGCCACTCATGAATCACACACAGGCACCAGCCAAATCCCCCAGTTCCCAGCTCTGTACCCCAGGAATATACCATCTTGCACTGCTCAAGATGGGCAGTGCAAATTTGTTCATTGGTTCACCACTTCAACAATGGAAAGTGGACATACACCAGCCTTTGCAAACCTGAGCATATTTGCCCCACACTTCATACAAACTCACTGGTAAAGATAAACAATTAAACACATTTATTGACTATAAATGATCGATTTTAAGTGATATTAAGTAATAGCAAAAAGTCAGACCAGTTACCAAAAGAAAAGAAAATATAAGCACATCATCTAAACTCTCAACCCTGTTGGATTCTGGGCAGGAGAAGGGCTCAGTATGTGCCTACTCTGTCTGTTTTATACCCTCAGTCCATGTGCTTGGGGAGCACAAGTCCAGGCATGTCTGGGGGGCATTGCTGAGTCTCTCAAGCATGGTTGAGCAATTCCCTAGTGTTGCCTCTTGCAGGTGAGTCATTGTATTGTAGCTCCCTTGCTGGACAATGGCTGTTGATGGGTTGTTTGACACACCACATGGGTGTTGGTTACTTTCCTGGGTGTTGGTTACTTTCCTTGCTGTTGCCTTTGGGGAGCTAATATCTGGCTGATTCCTCAACTTACAGCATGTTTTAGTGACCACCATATAACACAATTCTCATAACTTCCAATGCTTTAATGATACACATATGGATAGAGAAATGACTTTCAGCAGATCATAATCTTTCCCCTGATAGCTTACACGGCATGCTTTATATGTAAAATCACGATTATATGAAAATGTGGAATATGGGGTTACATTACACTCCCCCAAGGTATAGAATGTCACACTGAAATCTGGATGTAAGTATAGAAAGAAAACAAAGAAAAGAGATACCACCTCAGAGAAAAAGAGAAGTGCAAGGCAGATTTGTAAGTAGAGCCAGGAAAAGGAAAGCCATATCGTTTTCTCCTTATTTTGAATACGTTTAAGATCAGGGATCAGTGCTTGAAGTTAGGCTCCTAAGTCCATATTTAGGCACCTAATTAAGTAACCTCATTTTCAAAAGTTTTGGCCATCCCCACCTGAGGACTTCTGAAAATCAAGCAATTTGTTTAAGAACCTACATAAAGGAGAGTAAGGTTATGCACCTAACTTAGAAAATTTTGGACTAAAATTTTAGGTATTTCAATTCACATTTGAACTTGCACGCCCTTAGACAGACAGACAGACAGACACACACACCCATTGTGCAGCACCTACATTCTTATTCATACTCACAGACAAGGCTTGCACAATGTACATATTATTTACTGTACACTGTATGACATTTTCAGTGCATATCTGTTTACATTTTAAAATTAATTCCTTTAATCTCTGCTCACCTCCACCCTGTCTTTTGTGTTCAAGTTCCTCCAACATCTGAGCGATGGAGCTTTATCTACTCAAATGCTCATGGGAAGAATTTTGTAAGCTTCCTCGCTCAATGCCTGCAGAAAATACATTTGCTTTCTGTGAGCATTTGTATTAGGAGCCTCATTATAATTGTTGCATTCTCCCAATCAATGAAAAGAAATAATACTGTGGTCTATTAAACCATTTCAGAGAAGGAATGAAGTAGAAAAACACACACAGCTTGTGGGCATTCTGAGAACAGAAAGAGAGGTGACCATCATCAAAATAATCCATGGTAAAGGCTGAAAAAGCAGCCTCATAAAGTTGCGGTTAGTAATGTTTGGGGTTTTCTTTCTTTGGTATAGGATTGCTCAGCTCAAGTACAGTTAATAAAGGGATGGAAAATCTTGCGAGTTTACTAAGATTTCTTACAGTCATTCTTTCTTAATTTTTAGATATTGTTTGGCATTTTTATTCAGGAAATCTGTGGCAGGATGAAAAATTCTCTTAAAATAATAACTTAGTTTGTTCAACTTTTCTGTTTGTGATGGGGTGCCTGCCCCATACTGGGCTCTAAGGGTTTAATAGAGCCCTAGGGAGGCTATGCAAGAGGAAGACAATCACAGAAAGGCTGGGAGGAGCAGCCAATCAGGAACTGGCCAGCCCAAATAAGAAGAGCTGTGGGGCAAAGCAGCTTGAGTAGCTGACTGGAGCTCCAGGGGAAAAGCCCAGGCTCTGAGCAGGAGGAAGGCGCGCCAGTACCTGGGACAGAGCCAGCAGGGACTGTGGGAGCTAGAGAAAGCTCCTGACTGTCTGCTAGCACCTGCAAGCTGAGGCCCTGATGTAAGGGCAGAAGAGGGTGCCACATGGGAAGTGGCCCTGGGACAATGGACTGCAGTTGTCACTGAGGGAATGGCAGGACAGAGATTGCAGGTCCCCCAGATGGGGAGAATACAGAATCTAGCACAGCTGGAGGGCAGGGTCATTAAAGAGGACACCACAATCCTGGGAGTGGCATGGGCCCTGGAACAAGAGCGACAGTAGCGTGGCACCACCAGAGGAAGGAGTCCAGGCGAGCACATCTAATTCCCAGGACAGCCAGCAGGAGGCGCCAGTGGTGAATCCCACTCCATCACCCTGTTGCTTTGCACAAATCCATTATTACAGGTCACCACTATCAACTCAAAATTGTATTTCATAGGCATTTCATGCTGCTCCTTGCCATTGCATCTGAATGTCTACATACATCTGTTATAATATAAAACACTACCTATGTACATTTCAGAAGGAATTGTTCTGGGAAAGTTCTCTGGCCTGTTATACAGGAGGTCAGAATAGGTGATCACAGTGGCCTGGGAATGTGATTCATTCGCTTCTGTTATTCACACTTGCATATAGTTATACACGATGTGGACTGTGATCTTGATTTGGCTGCTTATATTTGGCTGCTTTCTTCACTTACAGTGTTCAAAGGGGTAGCGGTTGTGGATTTAGGTCAGTAAGCCGTACTTCCATGCAACCCTCTCTCTACATACTAATAGAGGCTGAAATTCACTCCTCACCAGAGGCCTGGTGTACAGACTGGGCTTGATTCTCCTCTCACATATGCCACTTTTACATGGTGGTCACTCCATTGGCTTCAGTAGAGTTACGCCCAATTCCCACCAGCGTGAGCAGAGAATCTGGGCATGTGTGCTGGCCCTTTGCACAGGGGTAAATTTCACTCACAAACACCCAAATTGAATTATCCTGATTCTCTATCCTGCACAGTGGAAAATCTTGAGAAGTTTTTCTAGACCATTGGAGAATCTCCACTGAAAAGAATGGGACTTGGATGCTGCAAGACCATCCTGGTGAGACTAGAACAAGTAACTTTGTTGTGCATCTGGCAGGGAATGTAGGATGCTGGACAGGAGTCTGCTCCCTGCTGCCCATCTATCACTTCCACTCCCCAACCAAACCTCTTCCTACATGAAAACTTTCCTGCAGGAGAACAGAGACAAAACAAACTCAGCTAAAGTCTCTCTTGAAAATCAAAGCTCTTAGCAAACTTTCCTGGCTACGGAGCGAATCTGAGCTGGCACTGTGGGGGCTCCTTTCATTTGACTGCGTGACTCACACAAGCCGGCTAACGGGGTGTTTAACAAGCTAGCAGCTGAAAGAGAACAATGTGTGTGGGCTGCAGAAACCTTTTCTCTCTCTCTTCTTTCATTTTTTTAAGTGCCTATGATATGACCCCCCCCCTTTTTTTTTTACTCCATGGGGAATTGAGAAAATCGAATCTGGAAGGGTTGATGGCTTGGGTGCACCATAGGCTCGTTGGAGAGATTGACCTCTTCTCACCCGTGACAGTAAGGGTTACATTTTGCAGCCTGGAGAATGGAGAAGCTAGGGTAGCTGGTGCTTAACTGCCCTTGGATCTGTGGGATGGAATTCATCACCCTGAAGTACAGAGGGTAAGGTGAGTGCTGGGAGACGATATGCATTCATGGGGACGCCCAGTGCACTCATGTGCAGCTCACGCGGACACACTCCGAGAGCATGAGCGGCACGTGCACTCACAGCGACAGCCAGAGAGGCACTGTTTGCACACGCGCATGGTCAGATAGGAACCCTACTGTGTGGGCATAGACCCACACTCACACCCAGACACACACAGCCCTGCTGTCATATCTAGACACAGATTAACCACAGATCCGTATCTTAACCAAGGGAGCTATCTTCCCTCCCCGCCATTTTCCCTTTCCTTCAGGCTCAAATATCTCAGCTGCCTTTGATTTCACAGCAAAAGTTTGCCCTTTTCTTCCTCATGTTGGTCCTTTCCATCCAATCCCTCTTATTAGCCAATGGTGCAGAGGAGGGGGAAGGGAAGGGACTTACAGAAAGGGGCAATGGGATCTGAAACTTGGAAAACATGTTGCTTCTGAAGCAAAGGCTAGATTCCTGCTATAATGAATCATCTCTTCTAAACCCTTTGAAGGCTGAGGCAATTTTTAATCTCCAGTCTGACAAAGGCCACGGCTGGGCCTGATTACCCACCTGCCCTCCCTCAGAGTTAGCCCTCTGACTGCTGTGAACAGGGAGTTCAGAATGTGGGTAAAATGGCACCAGATTAGATTGTTGGTTTGGTTTAGTTTGATGGCTGAACTGAAAAAGCAGAAAAATCTTTTAGTTTTGGGCCCATCGGAAATGCCAAATTTTCATTTTTTCTCAATGAAACAACAACAAAGATCAACAAATAACAAATCAAAAAAATGTTTTGGATTAATCTATGTTTTTCATTTGATCCAAAGTTAAACATTTAATTTTCAGGGTGGGTTTTTTTTTACCCTTTTGTTTTTGGTTAAATCTAGTGAAACTTCAAAACAAACCATTGTTTTGAAATGAAACATTTTGATATTTTTCTGGGGAAAAATATCCTCTTTTTTTTTTCAGCTGAAACTATTCACAAAATTTGACCAGATTTCACAAGCAGGGTCAGTTATCTGGAGACTGCATAGCTTGGCAAATAAACCATTAGCTGGAAAAAAATTACCCAGTTGTACCCTTTTACCCAACATGCTTGCAAAATTTGTAATTTTGGGAAACACCACGCACCATAGGAGTGTCCAGTGTAGACATAGCAAATTCATTTGGGAATTTATAACTTGGAGTAGCAATACCTATTTTCCCCTGTGATTAATTGTGCCTTGATATTAAGATAATAAGAAATAATAAGACACATCTAGCTCCAGCTGGTTGAAAAAAAGAGACAATTTTTTCATAAAAAAGTTAAAAGATTGTCTGTCTGTTTTTTCATTGACATGTTGAAATTTGATACCATAGCTATCACTGTGGTACAACTGTGCACCAGTTTCTCCATCTGTAAAATGGAGTGGGGAAGTATAAGTCTTAATTCATTCATGTTTGTAAGGCACTTTGAGGACCTTGGCAGAAAGAGATTCTAGTCAATGCCAGGTATTGCTAAAGAACAAACTGAGGCATTTGTTTTTTTCTAACTTTGCAGCAGTTTGGAAGAATTCTCACCTTATTGGACATATTTTTGGTGTAAGGAATGCAATAGCACAGAGACCTCCACATGTCATCTGGTCTCATGCCCCGCTGCATCTTCTCCCTCTAGTCTCACTGAGATGTATATTTTTAAAAGGAACTGAATTGGCTTGTTCAAAAAGACAAAAAAGAAAATGTACTGTCCCAAAATGGTGACTGACCATGCTGCCTAGCAACATTACCTAGCAATGCCATGCTATGAAGATGAAAAGCAGAAAATGAGCTGGAGGGACACATAAACACAATGTTTGCTGGCTGGAAGATAAGAGGGTCTGCTCAGATTTAGGAAGGGTCTGTTTCTTATCAGCCCTGACAACCCCCTATCCCAGTGCACACATTCCTACTGGATTGTTTGACACATGGCTTGCTTTCTGTTCACACATTGTAAATGGAGAACAAGGGAATCTTACATTTATTTCCCACAAAGAATGAAAGAAAGAAAATTGTGTTACTATATATTAGACATATTTAATACTCTGACTACAGGACTCTGGAGTTCAGGGTTCTATTCCCAGCACTGCCACAGCTGCTTGATGCCTCGGTTTCCCCATTTATAGTCTTGAGGTAATAAATACTTTTTGAAGGGCCACTGTGAGGTAGGGTGACCAGACAGCAAATGTGAAAAATTGGGATTGGGCTGGGAAGTAATAAGAGCCTATATAAGAAAAAGACCCAAAAATCGGGACTGTCCCTATAAAATCGGGACATCTGATCACCCTACTGTGAAGATTACTTCTTTAATGCTTATAAAATAATTTGCGACCTTCAGATGGAAGTCACTAGTGAGAAGCAAGGTATATATTATGAATAATTATTGATACACTATTAAAGACTAATACAAATTCTCCCCTTTAAAGCAGAAAGGCAGGATTTAACATTTTGTAAATTTGGATTTTAGATGTGTATTTCCACATAGCATTACAATTAAAGTATGATGAATTACCACAGCTAATTCTTCTCCTCCTGGTAAAATGTGACAAGTCATCCTAAGGTAATGGGAGAAAACTGACCTTTCTGATAATCTGCTTTATATCACACAAACTGCACGCACACGCTAACCACACACTGACCACACACACATATCAAACACACACACATGCAAGCTAAACTCACTCTGCCCTGCAAGTATACAGATGTAAACTAAGCACACATCAAGCACCCACGGCACACTTGGAAAAAAGATCGAGAAAGAGTAACTGACCAAGAGAGAAAACTGCACTGAACTAACTGAACTCTCACCAGTGGAGACAAAGTAGCAATACAATTCAGAAAAAATAAAGATATTTCCCTCCCATCACTCTCTCTCACCAGTATCCGGAATGTATTTGGGTCCAATCTAATTTGATCTAAGAATTTGAGAAGAAATGAGCTTGTTGTACCAGGAGCAGAAAGGCTGCCACGAAGTTACCTATATCAGAGGTAAAGGTGATACCTAGATAGAGGAGATAATGGGAGCTCTTTCATCCCTTGAAACCTCACATCCACCTAAGTTACTGCACACAAAAGTTGTGGAGGGAGAGTTGTTTTTCCTCAGATGCTGGTCACCTCACTAGAATTAACACATTTTTTGAAAATGTTGCACCCAAACTCTGAAAGCAAATTGGTCTGGCTGTTTCCAAGTGTACCAGTTCCCCAGAGCAAAACCCCTTTGTGCTACTCTAACCTTCATCACCAACATATGGCCATTCACCACCTTGATCACTTGTGTTTTGGACCACTCCCTTGCCCTCTTTCTGCAGACTATGAGCTGTTGCCTGAGAACTGTGCCCTATTTTCTATTTGGAAAGCACCTAGCATATTGTAGGTGCTACTGGAATGAAAAAGAAATACTACTACTAAAGAAATATAGAAAAGAAGATAGAGGTAGCACAGACACTGTGATGCATCTGAAGGACGGATCTGGTCCCAAACTAGAATGTTGGGTCTCAACACTCTTGAACTCCGATGGTGTTCAAAATCTGAACCTAGAACTAAATCCACATTTTGCAAATGGCTCATCTCTTTCTAATGGACTAATCCCAAACCCAGATGAATCCTCACAGCCCTGAATGTTGGGGTATTAAAATTCCAGATCTGGACATTGCAAGTTGGGCCTGGACTCATACAATGGGCCCAAGAACAGACCCTATTCAGAGATAACCCCCAAACCGTTGCTTTGGAGCGAGAGGGCAAGGAGGGTAAGTGTTAAACCTTAAATTGGATTCAATATTTTAATCTTAAATTGGACTAAAAAGGAGGGTGCAATCCTCTTCTAGGCAGGGGAATGGATCTAATAGGTCATGTAATCTTATGAAACTTCATATATTCAGCTTTTTTCTTTTTTGGAAAAAGCAACCCCAGTAACTGGGCAAAGGAGACTGTGCTGCTTTCAAAGGGACCATGCCGCACACATAAAACTGACTTCGCTGGCTTGATTTTTTTATCTCCCTTTCTCATATCTATGATTGAGACCACAGCCAGCAGTTATGCAAAATGTTAACAGAGTTACAACCCCAGCAGCAAAGACAGAAGTCCATTGAGGATTGATTGTGACTCAGTCTCAATGAATCATATAGCGTTTCTTTAAAACTAGATCCTTGATTTGTTATTATTACATAGAAAAAGCTGGCAGAATTATATAGAGCAGGAAAATAAAGGGGGGCGTATTTTCCTTTTTCTTTCTTTCTTTCTTTCTTTAAATTGAATTAATATTTTGGCCTCAGGTTCATGCTGGACACATTTATAGTCTGGGAGGGAATCTGCATTAAAACAAGGCATGATGCAATATACCAAGAAGCACGATGTCTTAGCATGCAGCACTCCCTGTTCTTAGAATTTGTGAAGGTTCCAAGGTACAAAACTCCTTCATTCTTTCTCCTATCTGCAGTGGTCTTTCTGCCCGCAATGAACAGTTTTGTAGCCAGGTAGTGCAAAGTAGTGCTCAACTTCTACTTTACTCTGATCAACCAGACAAGGATTTTTATCTCTGGAGGTAACAAAGGTAAAAATCAAGGATATCAAGGATATCAAGGAGTCGATGCCCACTGTGATAAGATAAGATGGGTAAGATCCCATGGGAAGCAAGTCTAAGGGAAAAAACAATTGAAGACAGTTGGCAGTTTTTCAAAGAGACATTATTAAGGGTACAAGAGCAAACTATCCCACTGCGTAGGAAAGATAGGAAGTATGGCAAGAGACCACTCTTGCTTAAACAGGAGCTCCAAAAAGTGTTGTCTGCAGTATAAGAACATAGGCAGATAGATAGAAGTGATTTAGATTTATGCTACAGTAGAAAGTTACGAAGACCAAAGTTGTGAACTGACCAGTCAACCACACACCTCATTGGGAAATGGAAATATGCTATCAGGCAGCACCAGAGTCAAGAGAAAAAAAAAAGAAAAGAAAAAAGAAGCAAATACAGTACATTACGGTGCTTTAAATGTAAATTACTAAAAAAAATGGGGGAAAGCAGCATTTTTCTTCTGCATAGTAAAGTTTCAAAACTGTATTAAGTCAACGTTCAGTTGTAAACTTTTGAAAGAACAATCATAAGGTTTTGTTCAGAGTTACAAACATTTCAGAGTTATGAGCAACCTCCATTCCCGAGGTGTTTGTAACTCTGCGGTTCTACTGTATATATGTTCCTGATCCAGCAAAGCATTTTATTTTGTCAGGTTTACACTTACGCACAATAGTCCTGTGGTGATGTTGCTGATATTGTCTCAGAACAATTGTGACAGCAGGAAGGCTGCTACTATCAGAACTGTTGGACAGTATGCCACGGAAGATATCTACTCCATTAGAGGAGGAGATCACAGTGAGTGGGGTGTGTGTTGGAGTTTGGGGGGTATCATGTCAGTATCATGATCTATCAGTAGGAGCTAAGACCACGAGACTGAAGCAAATCGATGTGAATTTAATATTAAAAACAAAAGTTATGATTACAAGCAGCACTGAAAGCTCCCAGTATTGGGAAGATACAAAATTAAATCTCTGTTGAGAACTCATTAAAATTAACCTTCAACTTTGGGAGGGCTCCACTCAGGCCAGTATAGACCAATGGATACATCCTGTGCTATGGGGCCAAAGTTGGACTGTATCTGGTCTGTGGTTAGAGACAGCATTTCTTCCTGGATCCAACCCTGCCAATAATTTTCTTAACACATAATAATTATCATTATTATTATTAATCTTGCATTTCATTACTAAAGTGATGAACATCTAACAAATGTATGTAAAATAAATACAAATAAATTGTATGGTAGCCTTGTGTGTCATATTTTGTGAAACTAGGTGGTTAGAGCTGGTGGAAAAAGCTGAGAAATTTTCACAGACCAGTTTTGAAAGTTTTTCATCCAAATCTCAACTAATCCATGAATGGGATTAAAAAGAAAAAGGTTGAAATACCAAAAAAATTGGGGGTGTTCTGTGAAAAACATTTGTTGTATTTTTGAAAACTTGGAAAAGTTCAGCTACCATTATGTGCTGTAATGTGGTAGGTAGCTATTCTCATAAACACAGGAACCTTTACAGCCTGTCCATTTCCCCATACTGAGATGCTTAAATTTGCACTTTGGTGTAAATAGCCCATTTATGCCCCATTTTAAATTCCATTCTTAGCATCCACAACCAGGACTGGAACACCCTATTACAGTGTGATGTTACTCTGAAGAAAGCCTGTGTTAAAATGGCACTTTTTAACCCTAATCCTGCAGTGGCATCCACCCGACCTCAAGTAAGCTCCTTGCCGAGTCTGGGGTCTGCCTGGGTTGATGTCATCATGGCAGGACCATGGCCTTACTCAACAGACCCATTCTCAATGTGTATCAGAGTCCTATCTGCTGACATTCATAGTGAAGACTAGTGATTCTACCCTAAGGGCCAACACAAAGATAGAGTGGGCTTTAGATTCTGATCCATCTTGTGCATGAGGGTTACTAAATTCCAGGCAGTCACATCTGGACACGCCTGTTTGTGGAAATGTGGTAGCACAGGTATCACTTAGGGCGAAATCTGAAGACCATTCAATTACACAGAGGTAGCTGAGGCCCTAATGTGTCCTGGAGAACTGGAGATACTGGCGATGATAAGCTAGGTGGAAGGACTGCACCTTGACCCCCAGAGCCCAGGCTGAGTTTGCAGGGCTGGCAGTTCGAGAACACATCCTTTCCCTGGAAAACAGGCCAGATTTGATCAGAAAATCACTCAGAGGGTCCTCAGGATCACATTTTTAGCGCCAGGTCCGCTAAGAACAACACGTACAGCTCTCCTGTTTGAATGCTGCACTCCCTGTTGGAGATGCCCTCAGAGGGCACCAGGGAGATCCTGATCTGGGATTGTGAAGACATGCTAGTTTAGGGCGCTCAGGTCTGGGGTTTTGGCTCAGCCCCGTATTTAAAGGGGCATTTTCAAAATCCAGAGCAGGGTTTAGGTTCCCATTTCCAACACCCCGGAAGAAGCAGGAGCCTTAGAGCGAAGGCCACAGAGCTAGTTCCAGGTATGGCAGGGAGATCAGCTAGCTCCGGTTTAGGGTGATCCGGCTACTCCGTGGCCGTCTGTCTAACCTCCTCCTCCCCCCGACAGAAACGTCAGACCCATCTTCCACGGGAAGGGGAGCCGGGAAGCGAGTGGCCGCAGGCGGGCCGGGACAGTGACCCAGCGGGGTGACGGGGAGGGGCGCTGGCACTCTCCGGACACGCAGCCCCCGGGGGGCTCCACTCTCTCGGGTGCGCGATGCCCGCTCCGTGGCCCGCGTCCCGTCTGCCCCGCTCTTCCCGGCCCCTCCCTCGCTCAGCCGGCCGGCGCTGATTGGCCGCGCCGCGGGTGGCTGGGTTTGAAAGGCGGCGCCGGAGCAGCCGGGACTCAGGCAGCCCGGCGACCGGCGACGCGCTCAGCCGGCGGGGGAGCTGCTGGTCCGTGCGCTCGTGGCTGGGCTGGGCGCGGGACCGGCGGGCAGCGAGAGGCGCCTCCCCGAGGGGCGCGGCGGTGCCCGGCCAGCGGGAGGATGCAGACGGCCGCGTAGGGAGCTGGGCCATGCCCCGGGGGGTCAGGCTGCGCACACGGCAATGGTAAGGCGCCGCTGCCCGGCCCGGGGTGCAGCCCCGACTCCGCCAGGGGCCCCCTAGAGAGCGCCCGGCCCGCGGAGACCTGCCCCCCGCCCCCCTCAGAGGTGCGCGAAGGGCCGTCGGGCGGTCGTCGGGCTTGGTCCGTCTGCCCCTGGCCCCCGCGCGCCGGCGGGGCAGGGATGCGGAGTCGCTCCGGAGTGGCTCCGGAGGCGGTGACGGAGTCTGTGCGGGGCACGGGCTCCGAAGCAGCCCTGGGGGAGAGAGGTGGGTGGCGGGTCTGGGGGCGTGCGGCGGACGGGAGCGCTCCCGCGGGGGGGGGGGGGGAGGAGACTTCTAACTTCGCCACCTGCCGTGTCCGCTCCGGGTCCCTTCCCCCCATACAGCCCGTCCTCCGCGGGGAGGCCGCTCCCGACGGCCCGGGGCAGTTCCAGCCCGGGAGCTGCGGCGAGACGACCCCGCTCGGCAGCTCCGATCCCGAGCCGCGCGCGCACCCCCCGGCGGAGTCCCGGCCGGGCAGGCGGATCCAATACAGCGAATAACGCCCGAGGGAGAGCGCAAGGCAGGAGGCGTTTACAGCCGGCGTGGGAGAGCAGGGCTCGGCTCGCTGAAGCGGAGAACTAGGGGAAGGCTGGGTCACCTGGCAGGAGCTGCAGAGGAGGCGGCTGTGGCCCCAGTAGTGACCAGACTGTGGAGAAAGGACCCGTAGTTGGGCAGAGAGTAGGGAGGTGACTGTGCAGGAGACTGACTGGTGCAAGTCTGGGAAAGTGGGGGGCACGGTTCCTCTTGCCACTTGTGCTAATCGGCAGTGACCCTGGAGTTGGAGAGAAGGTGTCGCCCTCTTTCTGGCGCTCCGGCTCCTAGTCTTATCTGAACCTAACGTTGCGGACTTGGTGCATCGCCTCACTCTCGGAGGCTGCGAAGCCCTAAACGCAGGTTGATTTCCTGGCAGCTTGAAGCAGGAGGGGTAGCTGAGCCGCGAGGGCGGGCGCTGTTCTTGATCAATTGCCATAGACAACGGAGTAAATGCCTTAAGGGCTCTCCCTTGTTCCTGGCCCTAAAATATTGCACCGGTAGATGCACTTTGTCCAAGACTGTGGCTAACAGTCAACCCACTGCAACATATTGCCCTCTCTGCCCAAAACACCCCAAAGGGGACAAAGTGCTTTTAGTCTGAGGGGCTCAAGGGAACACTTTTCAGCAGAACTGTGTTTGATAGGGTGTACTATGAACAACCATGATGGCCCTAATCTCTGATTACCTGCTAGATACCACAGCATGTGTTACCTGGCCAAGTTTATTATTTTGAGGTTACAATAGCAAATCACCATGTGTTTGGAAGATAATTTACTTTCAATATGCAATTTTTAAATCGAATTGTCCTGACTTTGTATAGTTGTTTAATTCTTAAATCTGGGCCAAATTTATCTGCCAGGTAAACCCAATGAAGTCAGTGGAGTTACACCAAGAAATAATTGATTTAATTTTGTCTGATCTCATTGGTCAAGGTTTATAGAATTGCACATGTAAAAATGCATGTCCATAATTTGCTTATAAAATTACTGTAATGGTGATTGTACATGCATAGGAAAAGCTGACTAATTAGTGATTGTCTGTGCAAATGCCTACAACTACATGTGCAAAGTTTGTGTCTATAATTTTGGGCACAAACTGTAAATTCAGTTTATATTGCTTCTATGGTGCCAGAAGACTTGGCAATGGGAAATGGCAAACAGTAGAAGGTGGAAAGTACAACTTTAAATGGCATATACTACTTGATGGAAGGCGATCTCTCTAGCTGTCATTTTGTAGTGTCTTCGATCACCATAGTATTCATGTGCCTCCCAGGTTAATGAATTGTTATAGCAACCTCCCCTGGCATCCTTGACTTGATGTCACTGAATGTGTTGATGCTGATATTATTTTCAGTCAGCTGGAATTGTTCGTAACGATCCCTGTAAAGGTGAGAGGCATCTGTGGCTGTCTGTTATCTGCCTACTGGCAGCAGAGGTAAAAAAATGGGGATGGTGTATCAAGGAGGATTTAGAAAAAGGGGTTTGCTGGGCTCTGCTGGAGTTGGTAACCTTCATTTAAGTAGGCTTGTATTAGAATTGCTGTAGGTTGCTGGAGGGATCAATGTTATCTGGTGAGTAATGGCACTATTGGAATTAAACCAGCTTTTTGCTTTGACATCCACTGAGGAGAGCTTTCCATGGTGCTTGGGTGTGATGGGCAAATCTGTGCTCACTTCTACCTCCTGTGACTGAAGGCAGGGCTTAGTACTCTCCTTCTAGTCAGACTCCACATCACCAAGGACCTGAACTAAGGCCACGTGGGAGTCTTTCCATTCACTCCAGTCCTAAGAGCAAGGCCACTTCATGGAACTGACTATTGGGCAGAGCAAGTGACTGTCTCCTTCCATGGATGTTGTCTCTGAGAGAGACTGAATAACTGGAGCATGAATAGCCCCTTCTGGAGAGCAACCTGAGAGTTTGAGTTTGAACTGGCAGTTTTCTTTAACCTCAGAGGCATCTTTCATGGCTCCAAAACAAACTTCCCCCATGGAAAGTTCATAAAGTCTGAGGAATTAAAACATGCAGCTGCAGTTTTTGGCTACATCCGTGCAGTCAACAGAAGATAAGCCCTAGTTGATCAGGTCTGAGCACGGAAATGAATTGGTGACAGCTGGCTTGGGTTGGCTCTGTGGCGTATGTGATGTCATTATGAGTTCATTTCTCTTATTTGATGGAAGGGAGTGGACAAAGCTTTATGTGAATATTATCTTGTATTTAATGAGGGGACCAGGAAAGATTTAATGGCACTCTGGCAGCTGACTGTTATTGCTGGGGATAAGGGCGGCTGTGTAATGGTTTTGATAAAGGTTACTAGGTTTCATGGTTTCTGAATGATGACTCTGTTCCCAAACCCACTCCAAGGATCTGGCTGGAGCCAGGTCTGAGATTCAGTCTCTAATGAAGGTAGCCTTGCATTCTGCATAAGATTGTGAAATACCAAGGAACGGAAGAGTACACCTTGTACAGCACCTAAAGCCCATAAATGGGTTTGGCTGCTGCATCTCTTCTCAGGTTTAAAAGCTGAAAGGACCACTGATCAGATTTCTCTATAGCATTCCCTCCAGGAGGGGGAACTCATGCTATCCTCAGCAGTTAGCACTATATCCTTTGTCTCGTAGAAAGAAAAATGTGCATACACTACACATGTTGGTTGATTTTTTAACTATCTATTTGATTATCTTGTTACCTTAAATAGTTGATTACTGGGGACAGATCTGTCTCTGATCCTCATGGTTTTGTAAAAATGACTTAAAAGTGAGAAGATTCACCAACCTCTTGCTCATTTATTCAAAATACTCTAGGAAGTCTCCAAACAGTGCACTGGGCTAATGTGTTCCAATTCTATTCCTGTATGCATTACCCTGGTGTCTTATTGTTGTGTACATCCACCTGTCATCACTTGTCCTTATTTAGGATCTCATGTGCTATTTTAAAATTAAATAAATGGAGATATACCAATCTCCTAGAACTGGAAAGACCTTGAAGGTCATTGAGTCTAGTCCCCTGCCTACACTAGCAGGATCGAGTACTGTCCCCTGACAGATTTTTTGCCCCAGATCCCTAAATGGCCCCCTCAAGGATTGAACTCACAACCCTGGGTTTAGCAGGCCAATGCTCAAACCACTGAGCTAGCCCTCCCCCCCAAAGCTATCCTTATTCATGTTGTCCTGCACTCCATGAGTTGTCCATGGAAATCTACAAGATAGCTTGGAGAGTTGGGTACTAACCAAAATGAGTAAAGGTGACAGAAGCAACACCCTTGATTGTAAGCTCTTTGGGGCAGGGATTGTCCTTTATCTGTTCATAGCCCAATAAAAAGGAGTGACTTTTAAACCAATACACTTAAAACTAACTTTAAACTTCTTCCCATGACTCATCATAAGCCTGTGGAACTCAATGTCACAAGCTGTTATTGAGCAAGGACCTTATTAGGATTCAAGGTGTCAGATCCACAGCTGGTGTAAATCCACATAATGTCAACTGACTTCAATGGAATTGTGCCAATTTAAACCAACAGAACATCTGGCCCAAAGAGTTTAGTAATGATTTATATGAATAATACTTCCAGCAATTGTAACCCCAGCTAGTTTAATCTACCATGCCTATAAACCTTCACGTGTCAAGGCATAACTCAACCACTACCCTCCTTGGGGTTAGGAAGAAGCTTCGCAGACTACTCCATACTTATCCACTTCAGATTTTTCTTGCACCTCCCTCTGAAACATCTAGTACAGACCATTCTCAGAGAGGATAGCAGATTAAAGGGATCATGGCATGAGCTACTGTGACAATACCTGTGTTCCTTTGCTCGGTTGGTTAGGTAATGTCCCAAACTGAAACAAATCTGGCCTCGGAGGTCTCCAGATTCCAAGTAAGAAAACTCTAGGGAAATGTGCTGTCTACTGAAATTAAACAGATGCCTATCTAAAACCTTATTTTGGATTTTATCACTATGGCTAAAAAATTCCCAACCCTGCTTAGAAAGGCAGTGGGACAAGAATTAAGAGAAATGGAAATACTCCCTCCATTAGACTAATAACTGACTATCTAAATATAGAGAAAATATATTTTAACTCACCCCCTTTCTTTGCCTCAGCTCTGCTTTTGTCTGCCTGATGCCCTCTCCTTTATGGCCTATGTAGGAAAATAACAAAGATGGTAGTTGTTGTTTTTGAGTTGGATTATTGTGAAAAGTGTATTCTGAAAGGTAGGAGGGTGTCCAGTTAATTGGATTGTGACCTATTGACTGCCACTATTCCATGTAATCTTTTATACATCTAGAGCCAAAGTTACAGCGTTGGTGTAAATTAGTGTCACTCTGTTAGGGTAGGTTTAGACCAATAGGTTCAATGGAAGTCAATGGGACTCATAGCAATATCTGTCTGATACCACTGCAGTATTTTAGCATGAAAATGTCTCTCTTCCCCACCCCTTGTCTCCTTGTTAGTCTCTGTTCCTTCGGGTGCCCTTTAGTCTCGTGACACTTTCCACTGCAAATGCCTTGGTTCTCTATACTGCACCAATGTTTGCATCATGAGGTGCAGTCTGGTGCATTACCTCCCCAGGAGGCGAAGGGACAGCCAGTAGTTTGGCTAATATGAAACTGACTCCCATATTTTTGAAGCAGCTGACTAATCTGGTCACATTCTGTAATTTAATTAGACTTATGGTTTTAACAAATTTCATTTGGGGTGAGGGTGAATCCAGATGAATAACAGTGGCTGCAGACACATGGGTTACACAGGGAGACAAATCCATCAGCGTACAGTGGAAAGCAAATTAATTTGAGGAAAAGACAAATTGAACTTTGCCAGCTTTATGTAATTAGGAGAACAATTGCAGAAAATAGCAGGAGGCGCAATCAGCGAGTAGCAGCGATGGAGGCTGGGTGCAGGGTGACAGCTGTTCTCTAGGGATGAAAGTCACCCAGTGAAGAGGGGCACCATGAAGCAGATGCACCTGCATCCCCACTCTTGCCCTATTTTGAAGGCTTTTTGGTGGATCGACATGGCAATAAGCCTTGTGCTGACACCCTGCTCGGGAATGACTTCCCCCTTTTGTCCCTGTTGCAATCTGACTCAGAAATGCTTATTTTTAATTACTTTTATGAACCTTTCCAGTTTAAAATGCTTGCGTTTTGAGCCAAATGGGCTGGATTCAAAACCCATTCGTTGGCAACAACAGGAGTCTTTTTCTATTGACTTCCGCACACTGTGGATCAGGTCCTGTATTTCATATGGCTTACATACATGTCCTGTGCTCCGCATTCTGCTGGCACATCCACACACAAGCTTTATCTCTCCATCTCACTCTGCTGTACTCCTCCTCATATGGCCTGACTTTCAGAGGTGCTCCACACCCACTGCTCCAACTCCAGTTAATTGGAGCTGCGTGGGCTCAACAGCTCTGAAAATCACACCTGGACTGTCAGGCATGTACATCCTCCTGTTCCCACATTCACTCTGACTCCCCTTGCACACCTCTGACTTGGTGGCCCACATTGATCTTTGGTAGTGTGAGAATGATGTCCAGCCAAAAAAAAAAACAATGCAAAGCTGCAGTCACAGCCCGCAGGACTAGTGTGCAGACCCGCTAGTGCTCAAGGTTTATGCTGCAGCAACATGGTTCACAGCAGCAAGTGCTGGAACTATTCTGTCTCTCAAAGAATTCATCCAAGCTTAGAATAAGCAAAGCAAAGAGACCACATGGGGCAACAAAAAAGAATTTGCTCATTGCAGCTGCTCCAACTCAGTTTGCTCAGTCACATCACTGTGGAAAGGCTCATTATTTTCTTAATTTTTTTTTTCTCGGTTTGAGATGGTAAAGAGAAGTCCTGCCCTCATTACAGTTCCCATGGAGACAGATCTGATGCTCTACTTTAAAGAGGGTCCAGGCAGGCAGCTGGCATTTTTGTCTCGGCTAGCAGTCCCCACTGTCTGGGTGGATCCTACTGCCTGGCTCCGCACCATGAGTTATCTCAGCAGTCTGCTTCATCCGCTAACTAGGCTCCCTTAAAGCCAACTAGCAAACAGTAGGGGCTTTCTGATAATAAGGAAAAGTTCCTATACCTGTGCCATACCCAAAGTTGATGTGAGAAAATTCCCACCTCTGTAAGGTGCTGCATGCTAATTTGAATGTAGTCTGGTGCCTGGATTACAAAACACAGATGTTGCACATCGGAAGAATCAAAGGATATGTCTATACTACACAAAAAAAGCATGTACTTAATTCAGGATAGCAAACTCTCTGCTTAAAATAGCTGCGAAGTCACACCTACTCCACTTTTAATTCAGATTAGCACCTTGAGTTCAACCACAGTCCTCTCTATGGGCTGGTCTCCACTAGGGGGGGAAATTGACTGTAGATACGCAATTTCAGCTACGTTAATAATAGTTAATAACGTAGCTGAAATCGGCGTCTCTACAGCCGACTTACCTGCCGTCCTCACGGCGGCGGCAGTCGGTGGCGCGCTCCCCCGTCGACTCCAGCTTGCGCCTCTTGACGAGCTGGACTTCCGGAGTCGATGGGGGAGCCGCTGGCGATCGATTTATCGCGTCTTGGCGATTTATCGCCAAAAGATCGATGCTTCCCTGCTGTAGCGAGGACGAGCCCTGTAGGCTTTAACAGAGTAGAGGTAGACAGGGAATCAAACTCCTGGCTCTGACACTGACTTCGTCTGTCTTTGGCAAATCCTGTCATCATAGAATAAGACAATCGGTATAATAGGGACTAGCCTCCCTCACCGAGTTATTGTGAGAATTATTACATCACCTTACCTCTGAATTTAGCCTGTAAATTCAAAGACTTATCCAGCTATAATACTTATGTCCATAAAATGTGAATTGGACAAATTTTGACATTGTCCTTTTAAATGTCAAATCAGCCACTCTAGTGTAGGCATCAGCAAAGCTCCTGCTGTTTCCCCCCCCCCCCAAATAGATGAATACATAAAGCACCTTGCAGAGATCAGTTAGGATTACTTGATGGCCTGCTCTGGGATACTCTTCCTCATCTGAGTAGTTCTCTGTCCTGCCAGGAATGCATAGAGTTTGGTAGGACTTGTTGATTGAGCAAGCATGTACAGGATTGGGGCCCTAGGTCTGTAATTAATGCAGTAGCAGGAGAGGATACAGTTTGATTTCATACAAGTCTAAACTTTTAGAAAGTTTGCAGAGTAAATATTTGCTGAAACACAGGCCAACTTTATTGCTGCACTGGTTACAGTTGTCATTGTTTCCGTCATAACATTTTCCTGAGGGGTGGGGGAAAGGGATGGTTTGAAATACCTGATTTCACTGGGATCAGGTGAAGTGGTGGAATGTTTCTTTTCATGTGTGTTTGTTTTGAAAAATATCACTTTAAACCCTCTCTTTTGGGGGGACAGAATGGGGGCTGGGTTTCAATAACTCAGAGCTGGACTCCAGGCTTAGCAAAGGCCAAGGAAGCCACATGAGATGTCTGACATTAAGTTGCAAAATATACATCCTGCTGAAATCCTTTTTATTCTATGTCTTGATGCATGAAATGCGTTTGGATAAGAACCCCTGTTAAAGACTTACTGTGATACCATGCCATAAGAGATTTGGCCAACCTCTCCTATATTTTGAGGCCTGTTTCCTAGCGTATCCATGAAGAAAGGAGGGGAATGGTCACAATCCCCTTGGAACCTGATTGTGAGAACCCCTAGTATGTGGAACAGGGAAGGTTTTAGTGAAACTCTAATGTACCCCTTGGTTCCCCAATAAACCATCCCATTGGTAATGGGTACCTTTTGTGCTACAGCTGTTGGGCAGGATGCTCAGCTGGTGTAATTGGCATAGTGCTATGCTGATTTATGCCAGCTGGGAATATGGGCCAGTCTTTTCAGAAAAGGAATGAAAATTGATCCAAAGACGGTTTCATCCTTTTTTGGTTGGTAACTATTGCTCAGAAAATAGATTCCATAGAACATAGATTCATAGAGTGAAGTCCTGGCCCCACTTAAGTCAATAGGAGTTTTACTATTGACATCAGAACCAGAATTTCACCCAGAGACCATAAAGTCAGAGGACTATAGTGATCATCTAGTCTGACTTCCTGCGTAAGACACAGGCTATAGAAGCTGAAAAATCTGCAAGTAAGACACACACAGGAAAAATTTAAACTGGCGGAGGTTTTGGCTATAAAATGGCACTAGTGATTCATTGTAAATCAAGGAGAAGGGGGAATAAAAGAAACCAGGACTTGAAGAAGGAAATTGTTTCCTTGTAAAGAAACAAAACAACCCCCCCCCAACCTGTTTAAAAGTGTACTTCACTGAGAATTTCCAGACAGCACATGTAAGTGTCTGGAAAGAGAATAAAAAGCAAAAGCTTCAGGCAGTGGTTAGATCGCTCCCTCTCCTTTCATTCCCTGGCACTACACTTCACTTGAGACTTTTCCTTGGAACTTTGCTTTGTGGTTAGGACTAGCATTTTTATTAAGTTTTGTGTAATGTTTAAACTAAGCATTTATAAGAAGCGAAGTGAGCCCTGCGTTCTTGCATGAGGAGAGAATCTGGCACCCTTCCCCATGTCAAGTGATGCCTTACTCCTCTAGCAGTTTCATTGAAATCAGCAGGATGAATCCATAAGGTGGTACTAGCTGGAGTAAAAGTATCAGAAAGGATAAGCATGGGGATAAGCAAAGCAAGCGATGGGACATTTTAGCTACCCAATGTCCCATTTGCTGGTGTGATGTGCTGGATGTCCCCCATAACAGATGGAATACCTTGATATTCTGTTACCACCAAGGACAAATGCTCTGCTTAGGAAATGTTTTCAGCAGATGGGGCATCCCACAAACGCCTCCCCATGGATAAAAGTGGCTGCTCCCAGGGGGTCTTCACATGCCTTGCTGGAGCCTGAAGGATCCTTTTGCTCCTCTCAGCTCCAAAGGCACCACTCCTATGTGGGCAGCAACCTGGCAAATTTGGCTGACAGCCAGGTGCTCGCAGAGAGAGTGGCTTTGACAAGAGCTATTAAGGAAGACATGACTTGAAAATGCTGCTAGCTAATCCTCACCCAAAACCATAACTCTCCAAAACAAGAAACCACAATTGCACCAGGGGGAGAGCAAGCCAGGGAGCAAATGAAGATAAATCCTATTAGAGAGATTCGGAGAACTGAATTGGCCATAGAGACTGCACTGCTCTTAACACTTTAGAGTGATCCCTTCCGGGCAGAGGTGGTGATAGGGCAGTGGGTGGGAGGAGAGCTTCCTCTGCCACTGTATTTGCTGTACTTACTCTGTGGCTAGTGGACTTTGACCTCTGTGGTTGTGATTCTAGAGCCTTTCAACAGCACAAAACTCCACTGGAAAGGACAGCAGGGAAAGATGTTGATTTCATGCAGCTATTTTTAGGAAAGAGGCAGAGGCTGCAAAGTGGAAGGAAGAGAAGCGGAGAAGATCCAGAGCCTTGACTGGTACTATGTAGATGTATTGGACAGAGGGTCGCTCTTCTGTGGAATGCTTGGGGTCAGCTGTTCTTTAAAGATATTGTGAAGAAGTACTGACAGCCCTCTCCCAGCCTTTCACTTACATAGGGGAGCTCTGTCTGGAAAACAGGACAAAATGTTTACACAGGAAATATATTCCTGAACAGCTCTCTTCCTTTTGCAGAGGATCTGACATCAGTGGGCAATTGGACATTTTCTGTATTGCACCTGTCGCCTGACAGAAATCAGATGTTTAACTATTTGACCACTGCTAATCCAGCGGGATGGAAAAAGGAGATGTTAATAGGGCAGCTTCCTCCTCTGGAGAGTAGCAACAACCATAATCGCCTCCCTCCCTGGGATGTTTACAAAGCTTAATGAATTAATTTTTACATGGGCTCTATTGGTGCAGAGCGATATGTGAGTGCTGAGAGTTATGATACCCCCTGTGCTCTAGCTAAGAGGACGAAAGCCATGTGTCCGACTGTCTGAGACCAGGGGATGCAATAAGACATGAACATTCCTTTGCGCCAAAGAGGTCCTGATCTTCCCCTTTCTCTCCTCTTCTCCCCCCCCCCCCCCGACAGGAGAGTGTTTATCCAAGAGAGGTCAGGTGTGTTACCAGATACAGGAGTTGTTAGTTTTCAGGGCAGGGTGAAAGCTGAGAGAGGATGCACACATTGGCGCCCTCCATCTAGCCAGCACTGCCCACTTCCCTGGTAGTGTGGATTGCATTTGCTCTTCTCTGCTGCAGGTGAACTACCAGCCATTGGGGGCACTGGGCCAGGGTGTACATGCCCAAAACTGGTTTACACTTCATCTGAATCTGTCTGTCCCTCTGTTATTCTCTTCTTGGGAAAACTTTCCCAGCAGGAGTATCCAAGTGGTCCAAAAGGGAATTCAGCACTAATCAACGGTAAACCAGCCCTTGAACACCAGGAAATACATGGCTTTGCAGTGCAGCTACTCCTATTGCTCTGGAACCCTCTGGCTATGTGAGTTACACACCATGAAAGACCAGGGGTAAAGAGATTGTTTGTTTGGAAGAACAATCAAGCCCTGTGAAATTGGTTCCAATATTTAACTGCACAAGGGACAATCGGGTACTTAAGCCCTCCTACAGGTGTCCTGACTCTCTTAAAATCAGGCATGTTGCCGTGTATTTTCTTTTTTCTTCTCCCTTCCCCATTCCCACATCAGTATTGGTGGGGCCTAATGGTGGGGGAATCCAACCATGAGGGTAAGTTGCAGGACTGGTGGCAGGGCCCTTTTATGTGCTTCTCCTCTTGCTGTCTTCTCCCTGCTTTGCCTCTTCAGTCCCCAGCCCTGCTGCTCCTCCATACTCCCTTTCCCCAGCAGGGGGCATCCTGTCCCACTCCCATCACTGTGCAGAGAACCAACCTCTGGTCAGAACACTCAGCTCACAACAATCTGGTCCACAGGCTCCTTCCTTTCCCCACTGCCTCTGACTGGGGCACTGCCCGGCCCCCTGAAAAGCCCAAGAACCTCCGGCCCAGGAGCTGCTGGCCAGGAGGAACCAAGCCCTGCCTGTGCCAAAGCTCTGCACAGCACTGGCATGTCCGGGAAAGCCTCTCTGCCCCTCAGCTAACCTCTGGAGTGGCAGGGGGGAGGGAAAGGGCTTTCCAACCTGTTCATGCCCCAAACCTGTAGGCTCCATAGCAGCCCCTAGGGCAGGTGCTGAGCACTCTTTGCGTCCCTGCCCTCTGGGTCTTGCCCCCGGGGAGTGCAGGGTTGCTCCGTCCCCTAGGCACCCTCCTCTGCTGAGCCACCTCTTACTGGGTTTGCTGACCCCCCTGCAGTCAGGTGTCCTGGTGGATGCATTGTGCATAGGGATTAACCCCTTCCTGCCTGCACTGTAGTGAACGAGGGAGGGATGACCGGAAGCAGCTGGGTTATGTCAGTGGCCAGCAGCAGCTTGGAGGTGTTGGCTGCCTTTTGATACACAGCGGGCAGGAAGGGACAAGCTGCTTCCAGCCTCATGAGAACAGTTGGGGAAGGAGGGAGATGAACTCTGCACAGACACAGGCCAGATCACCCCTCCGCTTCCCCCGCACCCTGCAGCAGGAAGCAGCTGCCATCTCTTCCTTCCCATGCAGTACTGAAAGGCTGCTGGCCACATTCTGGTGTGAACCCTGACAGAAATCTGAGGGGGGGGGGGGGATGCAAGGTCATGTGTTATCTCCGTAAGATGCCATGCCAGGTAACAGGAGAAGCAGGCCCATCCTGGGGGCCCAGCCAGGCATGGAGGGTGCAGAGCACTGGGCAGGGAGGGTCAGGTGTCAGTCGGTCAGTCATCCTCCCCCCCCCCCCCCCATGTGTGAGAGGGGTGTATGGGACTTTGTGTGTCACGCCTCCCTGTGGGGGGAGGAAGGGGGGGGGTGTCGCCCTTCCCTGTGTGAACCCTAAAGCCTTAAAGATTAAAAGGCAAATAAAAATAATCCAACTATACAGGATTTCTTTAATGGGATCAGTCAACTTGATATTAATTTAAACATTTGTACAATTGCCATTCAACTCACTTGAATGAGTAATTTTATCAGGTATTCTGTATTCAGCATAGGGGAAATATGTTCACCCTACTCATTTACTACAGTGAGAAAGTCGTGTGTCTCCTGTCTGAAATTTGTCTGTGATCCCTAGCTTGGCATCATCCAGTTGTCAATGGATTTCGCCTCTTCCCCCCCACCCTTCCCTCCATGCTCTAAGTGTAACTATCCTACATCCCCTCCTCCCCCCCCACCCCCCCAGTATGGAGAGTCAAATCTGCCTTTTCTTTACACAGGGCTAGGACTAGCCTGGCCTGCTTTCCTTTCAGGGAATTACAATGTACGCCACTTTGTCCAAATCTAGGTAGTTCTTACATACACCTGGTGCAAGACTTTACCTACTCAACCATAGTGCGGGGGGAGGGGGATTTTTAAGAGGCAATTCATTTCAATGGGATTTGGGTGTTTAACTCCCTTAGGTGCCTTTGAAAATCCTAGCCCGGATATTATCTTGATTTTTTTAACCTATCTATAGTGCTTCATCCTGCCAGATAGCCATGTGGTTTACATACTTTCTTTTCTATCTAGACAGAGATCACTTCACTGACTGCTGAAATGAAGCACCTTAGGGGCAGAAAGCAATGTGACTGTAGAGTTAGAGCCTCTCACTTTTTTTTTTTTTTTAATGGCTGAAGGGACCACCACAGTCATCTAGTCTAACGTGTGTAACAGACCACAGAATGGCACCTGGTCTCTTCTGCAGGTAGCCTAACAGTTTATGGCTGAACGAGAGGAGGATTATTATTATTTTTAATTCCTCCAGCCTTGATTTAAAGACTCCACTGTGCCCTTGGCAATCTGTTTCTAGTTTATAAAATATCAAACAAAACAGCCCCATATATCTGTTTCATTCCTCAGCTGAGAAAAAGGTCTTTGTCAGCCTGCTTTGGGCTATGAAACTGCTTTCATGGGTGAAGGATATAGCAGTTGCCCTGTGGAAATCTGATCTCCTCCCCCCACACCCTCCCCCATACTGCCACCTGATTCCTGGCTGCATCACAGGGGCTGGGAGGGATTCTGTTCAGGAACCTGTTGCTTGAACACCCAGGTTCAGACAGCATTACTCAGTAAAGGAGCAAATATTAAAATCAAGAGCAAAGAAAAAAAGATCGACCGGCCTCTTTCTATGTCTCTCGATGACATGGGAGGGCTCACTCTGAAGATGTTCATTGTGATAGGTCTGAATTCCACCAGGGGGCAAGGCTGTTTTCTCAAAGCCACTGTACTTTCAGAACTGTGCAGTTGTTAGACATTTAGGCACCAAACGTTGAGGAGGCTAGTCATAGATATGTCAGGAGTTTAGATAGTGTAATCAGTCGCTTAACTTCTTCAGCATTGAATGTTCTGAGGGGGAAAATGGGCCAGATTCTCAACTGGTGCCCTGATCTATAACTTACATTTTGATTTCTTAATGACATCCTGTAGACTTGTGAATTAAGGGCATTCTCTCCTTGATGTTTACCCCTTCCTAATACTTGTGAACTGTTCATCAGTATCATATTCTCTTTGGTTTCAGTTTAGCCCAAGCAACTCATGTGTCCTTAAAATGCTGAAATGAGGCCCATACACATTTTTTTTCCCACACCACTGTCACTCCATTGATTTAGCTGAGTTATTCCTGATATACCCACCTGTGAGAAGGGAATCTGGTTCATTAAATCAACCACTTAATCCAGAGATTAGCAACCTGCAGCCCGCCAGGGCAAGCCCCGTGGCGGGCCAGGCTGGCTTGTTTACCTGCTGCGTCCACAGCTTTGCTGATTGTAACTCCAACTGGCCACAGTTTGCTGTTCCAGGCCAATGGGGGCTTTGGGAAGCAGTGTAGATTGAGGGATGTTGCAAAATTGCTTGAAATTGCTTGAAAGTGCCTTTGAAATTGAGAGCATCCTATGTTGTGGCAACAGTACCTTGCTACTGATGTGGGTAATGGTAGGCATGCAATGATCTGAACTGCATGAACAGGGAAAAGAGCAGAGCGTGGGTGTCTCAGGTTGACAAGTGGCTGAATTTATAGGTCTGCTAGCACTGCTCATAATTCCTGGTTTTCAGAAAGAGAGAAAGGACGTTCTTTCTAACAAAGGGGAATACAAATTTGACAGCAAAGCTCTGGAGCTTCCTGCAGAGACTTGGAAATGTTTGCAGGGTGGGTGTGTCTTTTTGCTAGGTTGGATTTGCTCGGGATCTAACATTGTGGGGTGGGGGACTGCTATTTGTGATTCAAAGGGCGCTGCTCTTTCTCACCTCCGTCCCCCTCACCTGTCTGGGCTGTGTCAGGTTGGGATAGACGGATGTGGGAAAGCTTGGTGAAGGTGAAATGGAAACTGCAGCAGAGAGGTGAGCGAGCCACCAATCAGCTGTGTAGTTCCTTGACACCATTTACTGACTGGGATTGGGCAGAGGGGAAGCTGTGAAAATTCCTCCCCTCTTTGCCGTTATCTGCTTTGCAATTTGAAGTCAGCCATGAGTTCAGATCCTAATTTCACTCTCTCGCATGGACCTGCATCTCACACACCAGCCCATGCCTCACAAAGTTCTTCCACAGTAGCCAGGGTAAAGAATCCACCCTGACAGTTACTATAGGGGTATAGAGAAGAAGTGCAGAGAAACAGACTTGCTTCCAGTATTAGGTGAACAGAGTAACTGTTTCCTGGAAGATGGCATGAGTTGATTATAAAGCTGCTTGATGGTTTGTTTTTATGGGCATGTAACTTTCTGTACAGTGTACCAACTTCAGCTCTGCTGCAGTCTCTTATCTATCTGATCCATTCTCTATTATGGTTTATGTAAGAAAACAAGCTGCACTGTCAACAATTGTTTGCATTTGATAAAACAAGAGTAACTAGCATGATTATGATTAATCACAAGAAAATACGGAACATAAGGAAGCAGGAGATTTCCTTTTTCTTGAGCTGTTTTCCTCAGACAAGCTTCTCAGTTCATGATTTTCCATACACAAAGAGCAACCAGATACAGTCATGTCAGAACCAGCCGTTCTCCAACTGTGTGGGTTGGGTCGAGACTTCATGTTGTGGGGTGTCAGGACCAGTGTTAGACTTGTAGGGGCCTGGGGCTGAAGCTGAAGCATGAGCCTTGCCACCCGGGGCTGAAGCTAAAGTCCAAGGGCTTCAGTCTGGGTGGCCGGGCTTGGGCTCCAGCCCACCCCCACCCAGGCTCATGTAGTCATTTTTGTTGGCAGAAGGGGATTGTGGTGCAGTGAAGTTTGAGAATTCTGTGACAGACTGACTGTTAGATAAAGGAACACTACTTACAAGAGAACAAAAATGAAGTCTCCAGGGGAGAGCACCGTGTATGTGTTTTCTGAGGCAATCTGTACTGAACACAAACTCGCTGCTGGCCTGCTAAGACATCTAAGTCATTAGAGATGTAAAGGTGCACTACACAGACGACAAAGGCATAGCTGTCACACAGATAAATGCAACACAGTTTAGTTCTGTTTATCTTAGGTACTTATGCCCTCCACCCCATTACCATAGCATCTCATAGTCTGACATATTTACCCTCCCAAAATCTCTGAGAGGGCAGTTATATTACCAGCATCTTAGAAGCTGAGGGAAAGTGATTTGCCCAAAGTCCCATAGGACAACTGTGGCAGAGCAGGGACTTGAAGCTGAGTCTCACATATCCTAAGCTAATGCCCTAAATCCTTAATCTTCCTTTTCCTTAGGTTACAGTCACAAACTGCTATGGTCCTCCCCTGACTTTACATTGGCAGCTGATAGCCGTTCCCACAAATGCCATGCAACCAGCAGTCTGTCCTGCTCTCATCCCACTCACACTCTTAAAGGAGAAATAACCTACTCCACCATGACTGCCTTGAACACCAGTTCTACCTCCATCTAATAGAGCAGGGGTCTCCAAACTTTTCAGCCCGAGGGCCGCATTAACTATCAAATAGCAGTTCGGGGGCCGACAACACATGAACACCTGTTCACTACACATGAACACTACACATGAACACCTGTTCACTACACATGAACACTACACATGAACACCTGTACACTACACATGAACACTACACATCAACCCCCCAACTGACCCACCCAGCCAGGTCTCTCCCCCCCAAACCTCCTTTCCTCCAACCCCCAACTGACCCACCCAGCCAGGTCTCTCCCCCCCAAACCTCCTTTCCTCCAACCCCCAACTGACCCACCCAGCCAGGTCTCTTCCCCCCCAAACCTCCTTTCCTCCAACCCCCCCCCCCCAACTGACCCACCCAGCCAGGTCTCTCCCCCCCAAACCTCCTTTCCTCCAACCCCCCCCCCCCAACTGACCCACCCAGCCAGGTCTCTCCCCCCCAAACCTCCTTTCCTCCAACCCCCCCCCCCAACTGACCCACCCAGCCAGGTCTCTCCCCCCAAAACCTCCTTTCCTCCAACCCCCCCCCCCCAACTGACCCACCCAGCCAGGTCTCTCCCCCCAAAACCTCCTTTCCTCCAACCCCCCCCCCAACTGACCCACCCAGCCAGGTCTCTCCCCCCAAAACCTCCTTTCCTCCAACCCCCAACTGACCCACCCAGCCAGGTCTCTCCCCCCAAACCTCCTTTCCTCCAACCCCCAACTGACCCACCCAGCCAGGTCTCTCCCCCCAAAACCTCCTTTCCTCCAACCCCCAACTGACCCACCCAGCCAGGTCTCTCCCCCCCAAACCTCCTTTCCTCCAACCCCCCCCAAATGACCCACCCAGCCAGGTCTCTCCCCCCAAACCTCCTTTCCTCCAACCCCCAACTGACCCACCCAGGTCTCTCCCCCCCAAACCTCCTTTCCTCCAACCCCCCGCCCCCAACTGACCCGCTCAACCCGGTCTCTTCCCCCCCCCCCACTACTGACCCGCTCAACCCGGTCTCTTCCCCCCCCCCCAACTACTGACCCGCTCAACCCGGTCTCTTCCCCCCCCCCCCCCCACAACTACTGACCCGCTCAACCCGGTGTCTTCCCCCCCCCCCCCCCCAACTACTGACCCGCTCAACCCGGTGTCTTTCCCCCTCCCCCCCCCAACTACTGACCCGCTCAACCCGGTGTCTTCCCCCCTCCCCCCCCCCAACTACTGACCCGCTCAACCCGGTGTCTTCCCCCCCCCCCCCAACTGACCCGCTCAACCCGGTGTCTTCCCCCCCCCCCCCCCCAACTGACCCGCTCAACCCGGTGTCTTCCCCCCCTCCCCCCAACTGACCCGCTCAACCCGGTGTCTTCCCCCCCCCCCCCCCCCAACTGACCCGCTCAACCCGGTGTCTTCCCCCCCCCCCACTACTGACCCGCTCAACCCGGTCTCTTTCCCCCCCCCCCCCCAACTACTGACCCGGTCTCTTCCCCCCCCCCCCCCAACTACTGACCCGCTCAACCCGGTCTCTTTTCCCCCCCCCCCCAACTACTGACCCGCTCAACCCGGTGTCTTTCCCCCTCCCCCCCCCAACTACTGACCCGCTCAACCCGGTGTCTTCCCCCCTCCCCCCCCCAACTACTGACCCGCTCAACCCGGTGTCTTCCCCCTCCCCCCCCCAACTCTGACCCGCTCAACCCGGTGTCTTCCCACCCCCCCCCCAACTGACCCGCTCAACCCGGTGTCTTCCCCCCCCCCCCCCCAACTGACCCGCTCAACCCGGTGTCTTCCCCCCCCCCCCAACTGACCCGCTCAACCCGGTGTCTTCCCCCCCCCCCCACTACTGACCCGCTCAACCCGGTCTCTTCCCCCCCCCCCCCAACTACTGACCCGGTCTCTTCCCCCCCCCCCCAACTACTGACCCGCTCAACCCGGTGTCTTTTCCCCCCCCCCCCAACTACTGACCCGCTCAACCCGGTGTCTTCCCCCCTCCCCCCCCCAACTACTGACCCGCTCAACCCGGTGTCTTCCCCCCTCCCCCCCCCCAACTACTGACCCGCTCAACCCGGTGTCTTCCCCCCCCCCCCCCAACTGACCCGCTCAACCCGGTGTCTTCCCCCCCCCCCCCCAACTGACCCGCTCAACCTGGTCTCTTCCCCCCCCCCCCAAACTGACCCGCTCAACCTGGTCTCTTCCCCCCCCCCCCCCCCAAACTGATCCGCTCAACCCGGTCTCTCCCCACAGACCGTTTCGCCGCCTGGCAGTGGGTGGCTCCTTGTTTCGCCGCCTGTAACTGGGTGGCGGTGCGGCGCGTCCCGGCCCCAGCTCTGAGCCGTCCCTGGCCGGCGGCGGCAGCGGAGCATGCGGCGCGTTGCGGCCGGCGGCGGCAGCGGAGCACGCGGTGCGTCCCGGCCGGCGGCGGCAGCGGAGCACGCGGCGCGTCCCGGCCCCGTGGCTGGTTCCCGACCCCTGCCGCGGGCCGGATGAGAGGGCCTCGCGGGCCGCATCTGGCCCGCGGGCCGTAGTTTGGAGACCCCTGTAATAGAGCATTTGGGGTGGCAGGTGACCGTTTCTCCTCCAATCTAATTTTCACCCTAACTCAGTCTTGTTTGTTTCCATTGTGAATTCTGATCATGTCCATATATTTAGAAATAAGAAATCCCAAATCCAGCAGTGCTTAGGAGAAACTCAGGTTAGCCATGAACATCCTCATGTCTCCTAGTGGCCAGACCTTGACAGCGAGGCTAAAGGCAGGGGAGTCATACTTCTGGGAAGTCAGAGATGTTCTTTTCTATGGGCCAAATGCCAAAGTCCATACTGAGGTTTCACTCAGTTCTTATTGGGACAAAATTTTTTGATTGAAGTTAATAGACTTTGAGCAAAGCAAAACCTGAATGAAGAATCCAGAGTCTTGTCTTCCCCAGTTTGTGATGTATGTCTAGGAACATTGGAGCAGTTGGGGGTTCTGGCAGAACAGGGCAGGGGTAGATCTGAATCCAGGCATCCATCCAAGTGAGAGACCCCAAAATTGGCCTCTAGCATCAGGCTGATTTGACCCAAGGGACAATGCATACATATCTTATTGGCTACATCTAAAGGATGAGCTATTGGTGTGATTCCCCCCCCACACGCATGTACTCACGCTAGGTCTCATCAGACTAGCAAAGTGTGTGTAGAAATCGCCGTGTAGCCATTGTAGCACAGGCAGTGATGGTGTTGGCATGTCTAAGCTGTATGGTTAGTACAAATCCACCTGAAACTCAGCATGGCTAAGCTGTGCTACCGCTGCCGCCACCTGTGCTGGTGACTACACAGCTATTAACCCTTGTATTAGCATGAGTATGTGTATGAGAGTTGGGAATTACATGCCTTCCTCGAAGTGTAGATGTAGCCTAATTGACATAACTGATTTGGAGAGGAGGGGCTGTCCCAAGATGAGGATGGTGATGGGTAGCGGCGCATTCATCGCTGAAGAGGTGTTGCCTACATTTTCTTGGAGAAGGAGAGATGAGGGATACGCATGGTTGGTTTTAAATTGTCTTTCTCAAGCTTTCCAGGAGATGTCCGCCTCTCTAGTACTTAAGGGGGTTTTCTTGCTTGCAATGCAGCAGGAGACATGAATATGTAAACAGGTTAGAGAGCCTGGTCCATCCTCTGCGTGAATATGGGACTGGGATTCAGTGACTAGGCCCTGTGCCACTGAAGCCAATGGAAGATTTTTCCATTGACGTGAAATGGGAGTGGACTAGTGCATTATGACAATTGGATTATTGGTGGTGGTACGGCAGAATTTGTTTACAACATTCCTTCTCCGTGAGACCGACAAAGACAAGTCCCTCACAGAGCACCATGATAGGAGACTAAAGCCAGGTCTACACTACAGACCTATATCAGTAACACAGTTTTGCTCCAGGGTGTGAAAAATCCACACCCCTGAGCAACATATTTTTACTAACCTAGTGCCCATCTAGACAGCCGTATATCAGCAGGACCATGTCTCCTGCAGACATAGCTGCCACCTCTCCAGGAGGTGGATTATCTACGCTAAAAGGAGAAGCTCTCCCATCTGTGTAAGAGCATCCGGCAACACTAGCACTTTTGTCAGTATAAATTATGTTGCTCTGGTGTGTGTGGGGAAAACCATCCCTCTGAGCCATATGAGTTACACCGACAGAAGTGCTGGTTTGGACAGTGCTATGTCAGTGGGAGATGTTCTCTCGCTGACCTAGCGATCGCTGCTCGTTGGGGCTGGTTTAATTATGTAGACAGGAGAGCTCTCTCACATCAGCATCGAGCAGTGACATGAGCAATTTTTACAGCAGCACAGCTGCTTTGGTATAGCTGTTCCATTGTAAGCTCGCTAGTGTAGACATGGCTTACAGCGGTGCAGCTGCTGCATAAGTCAAACCCTTTTTAAAGTCACAAATGGTTGTATTTGAGATCCTTAGACAGAAGGTATTATCTAGACACTGTTCAAGAGGTGTTAATGGACCACTTTGTCTTGACTGGTCCCTTATGATATGTATTCACTTCTTATGCAAAACAATCTGTTCTAATTTGCATTTTGCTGTGATGCTGGAAATACGTTTCCTAGACAGGAAAAGCTCCATGGCTGGAAAGCTTGTCTCTCTCACCATCAGAAATTGGTCCAATATTACCACCTTGTTTCTCTCAAAACTACTATGAAAGATAACTTATCTTAACCGTGTTGTTATATTCTGCATTCACTGATGTTTCTAAGTGAAGATAACACAGCAGATAACTTATCTTTGTATCCCTGCACTTTGGCCATAGCTGAGGATCGGCTCCATGTGAAGATGTACACTTAGGTTAGAATTGTTTTCAAGGGACAGTGAGTTTAGTGTTCTGCATAAGATTTCAAAGTTAATTACTTTGGCCATGATGGACTATACTGCAAGCTGAGGATGATGGCTACAGGTGTAGCACTGTTGCTTAAGGAGAAACTCTCCTTAGCTGGCAGAGAAATTGTTAACTATTGCAGACATGCTCAGAGCTTTTCACACGAAACAGCATATATCAGACTAATTTTTCCCCCCCCAAAGCCTGCTATGTTTTGGATTGAACTCTAATGTAGTAGTACTAAAAATGCAAGGACAAAGCTGAGATTGCTTGGGTGTTAGCCACAGAGAATTTTTTCTGTTTCAGACTGTGTATTAAGAATGGTGCCAGAATTGTTTATGTAACCTTAACTTGTAACTTCCACAGCGTTTGCTTTATTTATTTATACAGATGTGATCAATGATGTTTGTTTGCTTCAAATTATGCTTAGCAACTCAACTGCAATTTAAAGAACTCTTTTTTTTTCTTTTGGAATTATGACAGTAGAATGCCCAGAGGCTTGCATTTGCACTGTAATGTCATCACAAGGGGATATTGTCTATAGACTTTGATTAAGAGTACAGATCAAACAGGATATCGCTGTAAAGGCTGGATGGTAAATGTACACTTCATGGAAAACATCTCAGCAATTATTCTTCAAAACATTAAAACCTAAATATAAGAAATCAAAAGGAATTGGGTCCGGATTAAGGGTCTAGCTTCCTGCAAATTACATTTTGCTAAAAAAAGATATTTGTATATGAGTTAAATCCATGAAAACAGAAGTTTAAAAACTGACTAAATGATACAAGTCTAAGTGGATTTGAAAGAACTTTTTGCATAGAATTAGCATTCAGGCTACAGTTTGAATCCCAGGCTTCAGCCTGTTGAAATCCAAGACAGCCGAGAGATTTATTTAACCACTTGTCGAGAGGGAGACTTTTGCTTGACTTCTCTCACATTTCAGAACAATGTTCCTCAATAGCTTTTAAAGTGAGTTTGTTTCCTAAGATTTTCTCTCCTGAGCCTGATACTGACAGCATTACTCCGCATAAGGGTGTTTACTCTACAGCTGCTCCTATTGAGTGGGGAGCAGTTGTGCAGTAACATTGAGTGTGAGTATGGGTGGCAAATAATAATTGTTAGACACACAGGTGTTAGGCCTTCTATGGGACCCCTCCCAAAGGCTCTTTTGGGCAATCCTTTTGTTCATCTTTTGCTAGGCTCTGGAACAGAAATAAGAGTCCCAGTGTCTGTCTCTCCAGTATCTGCCATCAGACCAAATCCTGAGGTCCTTACTCAGGCAACCCCACCAACTAACTGAATGGGTCAATGGTGTGGTTTTCAGAGATGTTGCGAACTTCAAGTTCCCATTGAAGATTGCAGCTGCTTAGTATCTCTCTGGATTTTACCCTAGTCCCGTGGGACTTGACTTCAGGGCGTCACCTGAAACTCTAGATTTGGCACCTAGAGTTTACTTTTATCAGTGAAGGAAGTCACCCAACTCTTGCTTTCACATTAGCAAGGTCACAGGGATTATTGGTGCAATAAAGTTGCCTTTTAATGAGGGGGAAGAACTGGAGCAGGCTACAACAAGGAAAGTTTTAACACAGTTGCTGATGGGATCTGTGCAACATCTCAACACAGCCATGACTGAGACAGAATAATGACGCAAGATGATAAATGAAACAATTTAGGAACACCTATGCCAGCATGCACTGCTTGGGAAATTCCAACTCCAGAACAGACCCTGTATTTTGATACCATGGGAATTGGAGACATATAAATACTAGAAAGATAAGCAGATAAGACTGAACTTAAGTGCTGCATGCTGATTCTGATTAGTGTTGTTATCCTGCTAAAGGTAAATAAAGTAAAATTATATGCTATAAATAAGTGCCCCTGGCCTGTGGCTGGGTCAGTTCACCATCTCTACTGAGAACTGTAATCTCTGTTGGGATCTGACACTACCTGGCATCTCTGCTGAGATCTGTTTGTAATGCTTTATTGACTACGGCTTGATGAAAATTTCCCATCACAACTGTTTTTGACAGAAAATTGGATTTTCAACTAAGCAGTCTTTTGTGAAACGTGTCTAATCTTTGGTTTGGTGTGTTTTTCCTTTTTTTGGGGAAAAAAAACCACACCAGAAAACTGAAATGTGCCGCCACAGTGCTTTCTGGGAACAGTAATTCAGTTGCCCCGTGACCTTCTATGGTTCAGGTTTTCCAGCAAGACTACATTTCTCTTGATGCACTATGGACAGGGCTCTCATTGTGGACTGCCTCCCTTCTCCAAAATGGGAGAACATGTTGCATCCTGGGAGATGGAATCTAAGCTGGGAGCTCAACCTATATATATATATATATATATATATATATATATATATATATATATATATATATATATATATATATATATATATATATATATATATATATATATATATATATATATATATATATATATATATATATATATATATATATATCCAAAAAAATAATTAATTAATTAATAATTCAGATGAAAGCCAAAATATTTTGATTTAGAAATGCTGCTGCAATGCCTCATGGGATTTGTAGCTGGGTGCTACATAGTCCTAATATATATATATTAGGACTATGTAGCACCCAGCTACAAATCCCATGAGGCATTGCAGCAGCATTTCTAAATCAAAATATTTTGGCTTTCATCTGAATTATTAATTTAATTAATTATTATTATTATTTTTTTGGATGAAAGTTTATGGTATTTGCATTTTTGTCAAATCTAAATTTTTTCCATGGAAAGTTTGGTAGAAACTGATTTTGTTTTCATGAACATTTTCAGCTGACAAGTTGACCATTTTCTAACCAGCTCTCTCATTTACATGTAAGCCAATGAGAACAGTGGATGAAGGGCAATTTTCAATGGTTAAAGAGACCACAGGAATAAAGACTCAACTGACCTCTCATAGTATGTTTTTTCCTTTTTTGCTTTTTGATTCAAAAGTACATTTTATTGTTCCTGGAGATTCACTGATTGCTTAGATCATAAAAGATTAGGATTGGAAGAGGCCTCAGGAGGTCTAGTCCAACCTCCTGACTCAAAGCAGGACCAACACCAACTAAATCATCCCAGCCAGGGCTTTGTCAAGCCGGGCCTTAGAAACCTCTAAGGATGGAGATTCCACCACCTCCCTAGGTAACCCACTGCAGTACTTAACCACCCTCCTAATGAAAGTGTTTCCTAATATGCAACCTAAACCTCCCCGAGATGCTGTGGGATAGATCCACAGCATGTATAAATTGCTATTAATCCATATAATCTCTGACACTACTCATCTATACCATCTGAGAATCAGGCCATGTGCCTAATGCATACCTGTGTATAGCTGTTTAGCCTGTGTACCCAGGCAGTCTATAATTTCCCTAATACTTCCTGTCCCTTTAATTCAATGGGCCACATCAATAATTGCCGTCTCAGCCAGCACACTAGAAAGTGTTCCTCCATTATGGGGTATTGGCAGGATTTTGTCTTCGTCTCATCCAGTTCTGTAACCAGAAGTGATGAAAATCTCAGGAGATATTCAGACTTGGCTGCAATATCAACTGCCTAGAGATTTTGCCAGAAATCCTGTCTTAGGGCCTTTTCAGTCAATTTCTAGCGCTAGAAGGCTTGGATCACTTCATCAGAACTGATGGGCAAACCTCAAATGGCTCAGAGGTCTGGTCAGAATGGATACTTATCTGCTTGTGTTCTCACAGAACAATTTCTAGGATCAGGAGTGCCTTTGGAATGAGAGGGATTCTTCGTTACTTCTAAATACGGAAAGCGGTTTCCTTCCCCTCCAAGATTTCTCATCCCCTCAGATAGTCCTAGTGAATCAATTTAGAATTACTCTGTGATGTGGGCACTACAAAGACTAACAAGTGTCCAGTTTGAAGATGCACTTTTCTACAAACTGGACAAACTGTGCTGCTCAGCTTACACAGTGTGTGGGGATATACTAAACGCTTCAAGCTTTTCTTGAATGCTTGGCTGTTTACAGCCAACTCTGCAAGTTTTGTCGTGTATTGATTCTGCTGTTCCACCATAGAGACCGCTCTCTCTCCCCCTCTCCTCCCCTTTTCAACACTGGCCATATTCTGCTGATATTATGCTTTGCATGTCCACACCTATAGCCATTTAAAATGCCATAGATCGCACACAGCTCTGATTACTCTGAGCACTACAACCCTTTGGGTCCCGGGACATTTATTATTACAGCTTTTGTTTATTATTACTATTTTTATTAAACAATCAGAGCATAGCCTCGGGAGCCAAAAATAGGAAACCCAAGGGAGACTCAAAGCCTTGGACTTGGCACACCAGAACACTTTTAGGTGATTAAGACAAAAAAGGCATGTTAAAAAAACACCACAAAAAGAACCCTGATGACTTCTAAAAAGAAAAATGGCAAACACTGTGTACAGAAATTACCATTCTTCACTTAGGTTCAAGCCCCAGGCAAAAATAGTATCATGTACAGGATGCACTGTAGTATTGAATCAAACAGGGAACGCTGCTGAGAGGCATTCCAGGGCACAGACACACACAGGCCCAGACTGCTGCTTGCAGGTCTGACCTTTTCTCTTTTTTTTTTTTTTTTTTTGCATGGATTGTAAAACCGAGGTTCTGGCATCCATGATCACTAGCGAGTGCAGGGCACTTATTATAAATGTCAGGATGTTAACCCCAGGTTTCTTCAGATACTGTATTCTGCCTCCTTCTTTTGCCCACCACTGCTTGCAGTACTTTTCTGAGTTTCCTGATTTTTGCAATCTGGTGGTGCTGTGTGCTTTTGAATGGTGACTGGCTGGGCTTCACTACATTCGTAGCTGCCCTTCCAGTGTAATTGTGGCAATTGCTGTGTTCTGTGTGGATTGCAGAGCAGTTTGTTCAGCTTCATGCTTGCACATTGCAATCTAGGACGGCTGCCATGTAAACATCAGATGCTATCATTATTGGCCAGGATCTTCACAGGCAGGGCTGGTTGAGACTCCATTAGAGGGAAAGAGGAGCAAGTTTCACCTTCTCTACTCTGGGGCTGTGTGGGCCAGTTTGGCTCCGGTGTGCCTCAGAGTAGCTGGGAATTGTGGTCTGTCCTGTCTCTAACATGTCCCCTACCTTCAGTGGTTTACCTGTGGTCTGCCTCTGCTTCACTTCCAGCTAGGGTTGTCAACTCCAGGGGTGTCCTGGAGTCTCCAGGAATTAAAGATTGATCTTTAATTAAAGATGTCACGTGATGAAACCTCCAGGAATTCATCCAACCAAAGTTGGTAACCCTACTGCTAGCCCATCCCAAAATGCCCCCTGTGGAGGTTCCCCTATTCTCCACATAGTGGTGGTAGGGGGCATACTCTATGCTGGGAGGAAATCTGGATGCAGGGGGGAGAGGTTTGTGTCCTTGCTGCATGAAGTGCCTGTATGGCTGTGATGGATTCTTCCAGGATCTCTATAGGATGCAGAAAAAGGTGAAAGTTTGAGACAATTTTTTTGCCACACTAGGTGTGTAATGGTCCCCATATATAGCATGGACCACTCTCACGCTGACTAGACCACTGCCCAGGGCCTAGCCTGAGTATCCTATGGTCCTGGCCCTCCTCTGCCCCTCCCCCACATACTTCCCTCTCCTCCGTGAACAGCTGAATTGCACTAGATTTTGCTGTGGAAAGCCCCTATATGCCATGATGGAGCAGGATTTTTCCCTATGAATATAAAGAGTTTACATCTGAGAGTCTTCAATTTTCTGCTTGCTTATTAAACCACTGAGCATTATTACTCTTTGATCAAAATTGGCTCTAAGTGCATGGGTGCTTTCTTCCTATCAGTAATTAATAGATATGCCATGTACCGATAATAGGCCTGGGCTCAGTTGTGTACCATAAACTGGGCCGGCGACAAATTTGGGGGCCCCCTACTCTGATAGTTTGGGGGCCCCCCAGCCCAGCCGGGCCCCCCCCAGCCCAGCCGACAGCGGCTGGAGGCCCCCCCAGCCCAGCCGACAGTGGCTGGGGGGCCCCCAGCCCAGCCGGCCCCCCAGCCCAGCCGGCGCTCCCCCCCAGCTGACAGCGGCTGGGGGAGGAAGCCCAGCCACCCCCTCTCCCCCCGCCCAGCCGGCGCTCCCCCCCCCAGCTGACAGCTGGCCGCAGCGGGAGTGAGAGCCCGGGAGTGGCGTGAGCCGCCCTTGCTGCTCCCCCCCCCCCGCCTTTTCTCCCCCGGACTGCGCCGCTGCTGCCGGCCGGGCTCACTGCTCCTGCCGGGGACACGCGCGCTCGTCCGGAGGAGAGCCGCGCCGGATGACTACGGGTAGAGCTGTACCGGGGCCCCCCTAAAGTGCGGGGCCCGGTACAGCTCTACCCATAGTACCCCCCTGTCGCCGGCCCTGACCATAAACATTTGCAGAAAGACATTACAAGAGCCCATGTTTTGGCCATAGTATCTCATACTCCAGAGAACAGGTTTTACAGTATGTGTGACTCTTACCCTAGTCATGTGATGGATCCAGGTGAAGCAATTCAGTCTCTTAACTGCTCTCCTGCATATTTCACCTTGGAGCCCAGATCCCCTGTCTCCTTGGGATATAAAAGTGGATCAACAAAGAAATATTTATTTTAGCTTAGGATGCAACACTGCATGATGGGAGGGTGAATTCTTGGATGAGAGAGCTCTTCTAGAGGAAGAAGGGGAAGATCTTTATAAAATGCTTATAGGATGTAATAGGAACAACCTATTCTAAATTCTCAAGGGACAATACAGCAATGAGTGTATGTTTGCTTTTCACGAGCTACTCTTAAATGAGTGATGTACCTGCATATTTGGATGCTAATACTTTAACTGTATCATTGAATTTATAAACCTTAATTTGGGATATTGCAGATTATGTACTATATGTATTTTATGACTTTTAAACCAAACTTACTTTTATATGTATGGATACTTAACCTGGGTATTAGATAATTTTAATATTTGCTTTAATAACAATTTTTAAATCTCTCCATTGCTTGACTTTTTAATAAAATGTCCTGTCTAACTGCTCTGCACATTCCTCACACCTTTCTTTCCCAGGCTTCCTGTTTTTTTTTTTTTTAATAGAATCAAATTCCTCTCCTTAAAAAAACATTTTAATTACCTTATTGCTTACACCTCTGCTTTCATTTTCTGTTGCTCTCCCCCTCTGTCTTTCCCATTTGTGATCTTTTCTTTCTGTCCTCCTTTCTCCCCCCAATGTTTGGAACACCTTTTCCATTTCCTTTCTTCTCCTTCCACCTGCATCTTCTCACCAGTAACATGATCGCTGCTCTGAGTCTTGCTATTTCCTTTGAACTTTGAGCTCCTTTGGGCAGGGAGGGCACTTTTATTCTAGGTTTTGCTTTTGTAACTTTTTTTTTTTTAATCCGATAAATGAACAGTAACAATCTTATGTGAAAACAGGGAGTCCGGTGGCACCTTGAAGACAAACGGATTTATTTGGGCATAAGCTTTCATTGGTAAAAACGCACTTCTTCAGATGCATGGAGTGAAAATTACAGATCATACAGGCATAAATATATCGGCACAAATTTATGGCACATATTGATACAGATTAACACAGCTACCCCTCTGACTCTTATGTGCTGTCTATAAAGTAAACAATGTGAGTGACAATCACTGTCTGGGACTCAATCCTGCTAACATAAATTTATTCACTTGAGAAACACCATTAAACTCACATGAGTAAAGTTTATTTCCAGATCTGTTAGCAGAATCAGGGCCTTTGTTTGTTTGGGGTTGGGTTACAGAGCTAGTTCACAACTCTGTTATATTGTATGTAGCCAAGAGTAAAAAGGATTGTCCAAAAAGAGAGACTTTTGCTAGCCAGGCAATCCTGACCATTGTGCATCTGCATCGGCTCACCACTGCCCACATATGAGCAGGTGGCAATTTATTAGCAGGTAGCCAGAGTTCACTTAAACATGAGCTTAGATACACCTGGCTGTACATGGGGCTAGGGTTATCTAACTATATCACTGCATTTTCTACCCTGCATCCAAATGCACGGATGGAGACAGAATTGTGATTTAGTGGAAGGTGCTTGGTCTGTTCTAGGTAGAGCCTCTGTTTTCTGAGGATCAAATTACTTTGAGATGGGCTTGACTCTGAAACAAATCTGACAATATTTTCATCATATGCATGTGGAAGAAATGAAGGAGGAAAGTGCAGACATTTCTGTATTTATGGTGAGACACATTGCTGGCTGAAGGTTAGTATTGGAATAGAACAAGGGAGGGAATTTTTTAAAATGTCTGACATAGGCACACTTTCAGTGAAACTTGTTCCGAAGTCATTTAGGTGCTTTTGAAATTCCCACCCGAAGTATTTGAGAGGCAACAAGCTGTACCTAGTGTCTATACTACCCTGTAAGTGGAGTTACAATGGGATATGGAAAGGTTACGACTTTAGGACATAATGTTTTAATGTTAGTGGGATTTCTATCATAGACCTTATCTACATGGGGGGGATTGCCCCAGTTTCAACCATCAGTGTCCTGTCTACTACATTGCAGCTTTTTAGGAAACAGTAAGTCACATTTTGCTCTGGTGCAACTTGATTTGGCTACTCACAGACTATAGCACAAGTCCTCCGTCTGTTTCTCGAGCCTTTTCCCACTGCCAATTCTATTCTCTCTTCAGCTGCAGAGGCCATTGTTTGACTCAAAAGAATGGGAGAAAGAGCCCATTATATATGATTTAAGTAGCATTGATGCTTCTGTAAATGGGAAAGCACACATGCATTCATGGGAAAGGATGAATGCAGAATCTTTCTCTAACTGGCTTGAAAACCTTTTTGGCTTGTATACATGGAAACTTGGAGTGGAAATAACTTAGTTGTAGAACTAGTTGTCATTTTTCATTCACATGTTTGTTATGAAGAATGCCTAGTTGATCAAAGATCAATGATTCTCCCCCCCCCCCCAGGTTTTGTCAAAAGCCCCAAAAATGTTTGTGGTGGGAGGGGGATATTTTTGACCAGCTCTACTAAATTGGTGTAGGTAATTAGTTTTAGTGCAAGGCTGTGTCATAGACTCAAATGTAGGGTTCCAGAGGTAATCTAGTCCATTCCTCCACACTGAGAGGCAGGATTAAGTGTACCTATACTATTCCTGACCGGTATCTGTCTAACCTGTTCTTAAAAACCTCCAATGCTGGGGATTCCATGAACTTCCTGAGCAGGGCACTCTTATTTTGCAACATAACTAAAATAGTTGTGCCCACACACAGACTTGCACCAAAAGAACAAAAGTGTGAATGATGACTGATTTGGTTGCTTCCGTTCCAGCTTTGGTGGAGGCAAGCCCTTTATATTCTTTGCAAGTGAACTTTTAAAAAATATCCACCATACAACTACAGGTGCAATTCTTCCTTGCTATACCGATCTAATTATCTGCGTGTCCCATTGCTCCCTAGGGCATACTCAGAATTAATTCAGTGACAATTTAGGTTTGAAGGATAGAAATGCTCTGCCCTATGAGTTAGAAGCAATGAGGCCATCGTTAGTGCATGACACTGGGGGTATGGCTTCACTACCTGCTGGATTGGTGGGTAGTGATCGATCGCCAAAGGCACTCCTGTCGACTCTGGAGCTCCAGCTCGCCGAGTGGGGCAAGCTGAAGTTGACCAGGGAGCCTGCTGCCGACCGCTGCCGCTGTGAGGATGGCAGGTTAGTCGGCCTAAGATGCGCCGACTTCAGCTACGTTATTCACGTAGCTGAAGTTGCATATCTTAGGTCGACAACCCCCCTACTGTAGACCAGGCCTGGGTTAAAATCCTATACATTCTGGTCCTACTGATTCATTGCTTCTTGAAATGCCTCCTTTCCCTTTATGCCCCTGCTGTCACCCCCAGCAGCACAATTGTTTGGCTAGCAGTGCCCAGGTGAGCAGGAGCAGCTCATTAACATTGGGTGCCACTTATGATATAGTTTTGCATTGAGGTGCCTGAATCCCATTGAAAAGAGAGGTCAAAACACATTTAGCCCAGCCCCATAAAGATTTTATAAATAGTTTTCCTTTTTCTTCCAAATGACAGGAATTTTTTTTATTCTCGCTGATTTTCTAAAAGCTTTTTTTTTTTTTTTTTTTTAAATTCTCTCCGGATATGAATCATTAATGCCATATTTTGTAGCTACATGTTTTCTGCTAGTCCCCAATCATACACCTTTCTCTTTACTGTAAAAGACATGCACATATATACAGCAGTTAACATGAAACTCAGCTGCGGTCCTGACAAACTTTTTTCAGCAACCTTCCCTAATTCTTTAATGGAAAACAAACAAAACAGAAAAAGAAGAAAGAAAAGTGAAATCCGTTATTCTCCCTAGACCTAGCACAAGGGTGGCCAACTGGAGTCTGAGAAGGAGCCAGAATTTACCAATGAATATTGCCAAAGAGCCACAGTAATATGTCAGCAGCCCCCTATCCGCTACCCTCCTTCAGCCCCGAGCACCTCCCACCCAACAGCAGCCCCGCCAATCAGCACCTCCCTCTCCTTCCCCATGCCTCCTGCCTACCACAATCAGCTGTTTTGCAGTGCGCAGAAGGCTCTAGTGGAGGATGGGGAGAGGAGCAAGGGCATGGCCGGCTCAGGGTGAGGGCACGGTCTTGGGGGATGGGGTGGAGCGGTGGCAGGACTTTGAGCAGAGCAGGGGGTTGAGCAGTGAGCACCCCACAGCATACTGGAAAGTTGGCATCTGTAGCTCCAGCCTTGGAGTCATCGCCTTGGCAAGGAGCTGCATATTAACCTCTGAAGAGCTGCATGGGCTCTGGAGCCACAAGTTGGCCATCCCTGACCTAGTACATACCTCTGGTTCTGCTGCCCTTTCCCATGCGAAATCCCAATGGCTGATTAGCTGTTATGAAAAGTAGGCAGAAAGGCAGTTGATGTCAATTCAGGCTTTTATCTGAAGCAAACGATTCAGGTGTAACCAGGACATTTTCTAGCTTGACAAAAGCAAAGCAATTCACAATCCATTCCAGGAGACATGGTTCTTCCACACAATAGACAGTGACATGAACTAAATGTACTGAAACTTCCACTCCTCTCCAAACCTCGCCCCATAAGGCATGATGTAATTAATTGTCAGGCTAATGGACAGCTGAACAAACACCTGATCTGTTGCTTTCAATGAGGTAGGTTTTCAACAGTATGGGAAAAAGACAAGACAGAGGGGAGAGGGAGGAAGCAAAGAAGCTGATAGAGATATAGGGAGCTTGCATCAGGCCAGTTTCTCATACCCTTTCCCCACTCAAAGAGTACCTTATTTCTTGAGCAGTTCCATTGAAATCATGAATCCATGAAATCATTGAATTCATTGAAATCACAGGGGAAGATACTATTCAGTCTATACAAAGATTTAAAAACCTGCCCTTCCCTCAAGAAGTGCCTCCAGCTCTGGAAAAGATCTGACTGTTCCATCGAGTGAAAACTCTACAGTTTGTGGGTCTTTGCAGCCATTATATTAAGCTGGAGGAGAGCAATAGAATAGTGCTTTCAGAAAGAACAGCTCTCGTGGTTGGGTCTTTGAGTGATGAACATACAACTGTTCACAGTATGCAGTGAGCACGGTAGCCCCACTTCATTTTAATTTGTTGCCAAATTATTTCCCCTTTAAATTCAAACACTATTTATCCCCAGGAAGAGCAACATATTAATAGCTGGCATGTTGATTCTGGCTCTGTTAGCTTTCACTAGGGCATAGTGTGTTCCCTTGCGTGTCCAGCTAAACAACAACTATGCTTCCAAGAAACTTGTGGCCTTCAGTTGATCTCTCTTGGGAGTACAGACACTTGAGTAACACTGTCCAGCTTTTCAACCCAGACTTCCTTTTGCCTAATGCAGACTCAGTTTCTTGGCTATGTATCAGCCTTAAACAATTAGTTCAAGGTGGAGCAGAGCTGGGATCACACCAGGGCTGTTGTTTAAGGGAGAGCAGGCATACCTGTTTTGGTGGAATGTCAGACTGATGAGAGAATGCTTATGGTTAGTGGCATCCCCAAGTATCTCTCCTAAAGGAAGTTCAGGTTAAATTAGAATCCATTCATGTCTGGAAGTGAAGTTCTGACCAGCACAGAAATACAAAGCTGTTAAAGTAGGATACATTGCATCGGGTGCACTGCACTAATTCTACAGTCCACATTTATTTATTTATTCTGATGCATATGTCTTGATGCATATTTTGGATTTGGCTCTAGACTTGCAGCTATGACTGGAGGAGGGATCATCACTTAATGATGTGGAAAAGCTGCTCTTCTGCATAAAGCACATGACTGGGAAACAGGTAGCCTGAGTCCTGTTCCCACTGGCCTCTCACATACTTCCTGTGTAAAGTCTCTGACTCAGATTCCTTATCTATAAGAAAGGGATGATCATTTTGACCTACTTCACAGGGCAGCCATCTGGCTGAGTTCCTTAACGTTTGTTTGTGAAGTGCTTTGAAGATGTACAGTGAGATCTAAGTGAAAGTACTAGTATGATCACTTAATATTTAGAGCTGGTTTAAAGCCAAGAGCTTTTTCCCTCCAAATATTTTGGCATAAAATGGACTTTTGTTAAAAACAAAATCTGGAACATTTTGACAGCATCTTCTTTTATTATTAACTGGACCCCATCAAAGTTACCTAGGCCAAGGTTGCTTAGGCCAAATACTCACATAAGGGTGGACAGACTGCGTATATCAGGGGTCGGCAACCTGTGGCATGTGTGCCAAAGGTGGCATCTGAGCTGATTTTTAATGGCATGCTGCTGACAGCTGGGAACCCGGTCCCCGCCCCTATTCAGCCTCCTGCCGGTCTGGGGTCCTGGCCGCTGGCCCCGCTCACCCTGGTGCTGGCCTGGGTGAAAATGACCACTGCCGGTCTGGGGTTCCAGCTGCTGGCCTCCTGCCAGCTGAGGTTCGGACTTCCAGTTCTGATTAGCCCACTGCCGGCCTGGGCTACCAGCAGCCAGCCCGGGGCTCTGCTCCTGGCCTCAGCCCAGTGCTCTTCAGCCACCCCCTGCTGTGGCCCACATTGGAAAACTCAGCAAGGAAAAGCAAGGATCACGGTAAACTGATAAGATCTGCATTTTAATTTTATTTTAAATGAAGCTTCTTAAATATTTTAAACTATTGTTGTACATATGGTTATTTATATAATAGACTTATAAAGAGAGACCTTCTAAAAACATTAATGTATTATTGGCACATGAAATCTTAGATTACAGTAAATAAATGAAGACTTGGCACACCACTTCTGAAAGGTTGCCAAACCCTGGCATATATAAAGTAATTAGATAAACCTGGGCTGCAAGTGATACAACGCCCTTAACACACCAGTAAAACAATTTCTAAAAGCCTACAAGATGCATCAGTGGAGATATCAGATAAGAACTCAGAGTCATCAGGTGGACAAGAAGGAGAAACAGAAAATCTTATGTCATTGAGAGATGTCTGCATTTGAACTGACTCGCAAAATATGGCCCGTCCTCCCTAGAAGCTGTGCAGGCTACATGCTGCTCAACATTTTTTTTTTTTTTAAATGACAGTTTCATGTTGTGCTGGAACTACACAGCATCTTCCCCTGTAGAGGGGCACTGCGTGATTATTTACAGCCTGCATCATTGTAAAATGAACTGGAAGGCCATACAGACCTCTGCATTTTTCAACAGCGGGTTTCAGGTAGTTGTACAAATTCTACTTGTAGGGTCTTAAGGGTTAGATTCTAGATATGAAAATACCTTTTCAATCATTTAATGCTCCAGGTGAAGTGTCCAGAGCTGACTGAGATGATTTGCCACTATTGTCATGAATAAAGGCAATGAATTTAGTTTACCATTATGTCAAAGATCACTTGATTCACAAGTATGTTCAGGAACCCTGGAAGTTTTACATATTTAAGCACAGATAATTATGCATCTGAAAAGAGCCATATTTATTTTTCATTTGTTGGTCTCCTGTTAAATATGTTTGACAGCTCAAACTTTTCCTATCTATAACTTCTAGGATTTGTACTGCTGCTCATCACCAAAACACATGCATACCAACCACTAACTCGACTGGCAAGGTTAGCTATCTAGTCAGGACTTCACAGAATCTGCCCAAGTTGCCTTTATTGTATTCACTGCTTTCAATTCTATTCAGCAGTAATGCAAGGAACCTACAGGCCTGTATCTTGTCAGACATTCGTTTCAGCAAGTTAGCATAAGGCTTGAGGCCTATGAACTTTGAACACATAAATTTTGCACAGAAATCCCAAATACTGGGGACCTGAAACTAGAGTGTTTAAGTGGAGTTTCTGATCACAGTAACAGGACCCAGCTTTTCCAGGAAAGCTCAGATGTGGACTGATATCTCCCAAAGTTCCTGGTCTGTTAAGTGTTGCTTGATTTGGCCACTTACTGAGACTAATCCTTTCTCAAGAAGCTGACCAAATGCTTCACTGAGGCTACTTAGAATCAAAACACATTGAGAGACAAATACATAATCAATATTCATAACTTCAACTACAAAAATGATACACACATACAGATTCTATAATCATAACCGGTGAATCATAACCTTTTTATAGACCTCTCATGACAACCTTTGTACACTACTTGCTGCAAATATATAACAGTGGTTGCAACTTGCACTGGTATCAGAGTGGTGTGAGAAGAGAATCCCTCCGGAAGGGATGGGTGATGAATTTTTTTTCATTGGAATCGGTTCTCAAAGACAGAGTAGGATACCACTGAGGAAATGCTGTTCTGGAGCCGGGGAGGAGATTTTGGGGGAAGAGTATTTTAAACAAAGTGTGTGTGTGTGTGTGTGTATGTACACGTACACTTGCCTATAAATATATATCCCAGTTGAGGATTGGGAATGTTTTCCCAGTATAAACCGCTTTAACAATGGGAGTAGAGACTATGTGAAACTATTCCAGAGCAGCATAAATTAGAAATGAGCAGAAGAAAATGATAAATCTCATCCTGAGAACTTTTCCCACGCCTAATGAATGGGAAGGGGAGGGAGAGACAAAATGACAAATGGTTAGTTTCAAGTGGCAGTGGGGGCTGTTTGGCTTTGGAAGCCATTTCACTGAGGTAGCACTTATCTGCCTTTCTCCTAAAGTAGCTGTAATGGTGTCCTGGACACATGTAACATATATGTCTCCTACATCGGTCTTATGTCAGGCCCCTCACTTCTGAGCTTACAATGAGGCACGTATGCCAGAAAGCCAGCACCATGAAAAACATGGAATTTTGAACATTGGGAGTAGACATGGGAGCTAGAGTAGCTTCAGAAGCTCCCGCTAGTAGGACTTCATGTCCACTTTGCTTTTGGCAAGCCCCCACAGACGATTATCTGTTACTTCAGTGTCTTTCAAATGTTGTAGGCTGTGTATCCCTTCCCAAATAATGTCGATTGTGTACCCCCATCTGAGATAGGCATGCCCTCTCCCCAGATTTCAGCCTTCCATTTAGCAACACTCTAGATTTTCAACTGTGAAGTGCACCGCCCCAGCAGAGAGCAACATAGCTTTTGGGAGAAGGGGGAGTGGTGATACCAGGCAGCTCAGAGAGGAATCGCCACTTACACCTCTGACTCACTTAAACAGGCCACCTCACCTGCCTGGATTGTGGGGAGGGGGGGAAGGAGCGAAGAGGGGAGAACATACACAACGAAAAATTGTAACTCAGTTGAGCTGAGCCGCTTGCCCTCCTGAATGTTCCTCCACGCCCCCTAGTACTTCTGTACTAAATAAAATACGTAGTCTACCATTACAGCATTTTGCTCACGTACCCCAGTTTGAAAATCACTGTTTGAAAACTACTTGAATCTAACATAATTAATTTGAGAGATCAAGACTGGAATTTCCTATCATCTATTTCAGTCCAATCCAACTCTTTTGAAATTTGGTGGAATTTCGATCCAATCCAATTTCTTTGGACCTAATCCGTACTTCTTGAAACTATAAAGTGGACAAGTGAGAACTCACCCCCTCTACAGCACAGTCCAGACTTGCATTCTGTTCCCTGAGCTTGGACTCCACTTGTGTTGAAATTATTAATAAGCCTGAGAACCATTTTGAGTCATGTGTTTCAAACAACTAACCCAGGAATCTGTTTTTGCTTCAGAATTCCATTCTCTAGTATCACCAGAGCCACTAGCTCTTTAACTGCTTTAGGCTTACCTGACTGGCACACATCACTTATACTGAAAATAGGGATCAGCAAACATTTTGGTAATCAAATGTCAAAGTGGTGCATATTCACTCATAAAAACTTTAACATGGCAATAAAAATGCAGGTACTTAGTGTGTTCGGCTCTGCATGCCCTTCCAGACCACGAGAGACTGTTTCTAGATTGTTCTCAGTGGTACCAGATGACAAGGAGTAATGGTCTCAAGTCACAGGGGGTGAGGTTTAGGTTGGATATTAGGAAAAACTAATACGAGGTTGGTGAAACACTGGAATGGGTTACCTAGGGAGGTGGTGGACTCTCCTTCCTTAGAGGTTTTTAGGCTCTGGCTGGGATGATTTAGTTGGGGTTAGTCCGGCTTTAAGCAGGGGGTTGGCCTAGATGACCTCCTGAGGTCCCTTCCAACCCTAATCTTCTATGATTCTATGAGAGCTTAATTCCCAAAACTCAAATGATGAGAAACCAGGAAATGTGCAGGTAAAGTGACACTCTCACACAGTCTTAACTCTGCCCCTTTTAATAAATAGTTCCTCAGGAAGATCACTGTGTCTTAACCCTCCATCAGCCCTTTTATCCAGTGTGATCTCTGCCACCACCAAGTACTCCCCAAATCAATGGTGCTGCATGGACCACTGTGAGGATCCAGTGTGCTGTGTCAATAAGAGTACTGATTTGGAATTGTGGGGAGTACAGAGAAAATGGCAGGTTTTGTTACTGAGGGATAAAATAGAATATTATTCTCCATTTCTCAGGTACTATTACAGTCCCCTTGGGGCCATGCTCCTGTTGGGTGTCAAGTGTCGTGTGTTGGATATTAAACCCTCACAGTGTGGAAGGGCATGGGAACTGCTGGGTACCTGCAACCTGAACTTCATGCTAACAAAAGCTTTTGCATGTGAATATCAAACATCAGTGGTCATGAAGTATTTGGCGGGGATGTGGACTGCTGACTGCAATCTCGACTGAGACCGCCAACTCATCTGACATAGGCCACTGAACAACATTCACATGGGAATTACTGTCTCATCTCTACTAATTGGAGCCACATTTGCATGGATGATTTATGTCCCTGAGCCATCCAGTCCCTGTCATCTTACAGTGTATGTTCTAAGGGGTGCATGGATTAGCATTCATCTCGCACTCCCTGTCAGTACCCAGCCTAAGCCAGGGAAGCTAATGATCTAACCAGTGGACCAAATTTGGTGGTGAATCCTGGACATGTGCCCCTGAGGCATGTTATGCATAGAGTAAGAAGTTGTTTCCTTAGCTCTTCAGCTAACATATTTACTTGCTTCTCTCTCTTGTGAATTCCTATCATTTCCCGGAGGGTGAGGAGCCTGATTCTCTTTTCATTCTGGTTTTACAGCAGTATAACTCCATTGACTCCAGTGCAATTGCTGTGGATTTGCTTCATTGTAATCAGATAGGTAGTCAAGTCACCTCCAATGAATCTAGGTTGAGAGCCCTCCATGTAATTATATGGCAAAACCCTACAAAACATGACTGTTGCTATTGGCCAGACGATAGTAATTGAACTGTACTTAACAGCAGAGGCTTAGACATTGTTGGCTTGTGAAGGTCTGCTCATAAATATTACTGTCCATAACGATTCCAAAGTACACGTTTGTTTACCTCACTTTGTGGAGTACCATTTAAACCACAAGAGCCTGTAAGAGCTGCAGAGTTATTCATTGTATTTGTAACCATTTGTACAGAGGGGTTTGAATCTGAAAAGTGTCTAGCGTACTAGGGTAAGTTTTGACCAAGAAATGTCTGCTCTGTGTAGAAGCTTTGTGAGAACCAGGCAGCACACTGAGAATTATAAACTCAAATAGAGCAAGGCTTAAAGACTCTGATAGTTGAATCTGGCATTTTGTGCACTGAGTGCTCTAACACAGGCTGGCAATTGAACAAGCATGTAATAAAACACATCGGGGTTCCCATGGAAGACAAGCTGCTGACCTGACACGGTGCAGGTCAGGTTAAAACCCTCATTACGCAGCATTCCAAGCCGTTCCTCCCATCAAGCTGTGAAACCGAATTTACTTTCCAGCTGAAAATGTTTGCCAGATAGTTTCAGTGTATGTGAAGTCCTTGGTCCTCTCATGTCATTCAAGTGCCAGATTTCTAAGGACTATCTTCTAGATTATGCTAGTATAATTGGGCTTTTAGTTTCATTAGAGAAGAAAGCTAAAGAACTCCCTGTGCTGCACACAGCAGCCTGTCCCCCGGCCTTCTGGCCTGATACTAATTCACTTACTTGTTTTGTGCTTTGCAAGTGAAGCGTCTTCTCTCCCCATTTCTAGCTATGAGTCCAGAAGTCCTGAAAATAGTGTGGGTACAGAGTACAGGTAATGGACAACTCTACCACCAAACCCTCCACCAATGTATCCCAGCTTTGACCAAGAGACGCCAGCTGAGAGGGTGAGTCAAGTTCCCTTAATTTTTCTTCTAAGACTGCCTCCAAGAATATATAGCCCATTTGTGATCATGGAGGACAGAGATATCTGTTCAGTGGCATCTGGACTGAGACAAACTGACTTAATTAAGGCCACTAAACAGCCTTCAGATGGAAATGACTGCTTGGCCACCTTGTGCCTTTGATCCCAGGGTTGGAGCGATTGGGAATAGGAAGTGCAGAATTAAATTTTCCTGTTACCACCTTAACTGAGAATTTCTCAACTAATGGAGAAAGGAGGGTTGTCTCTTAACCTTAGTTTGTATCACTGACATATTTGACGGTGCTGGAGCTGTTCTGCAGTAACATGAACAATGTATGTTGACCTGGTTATCGGTTATATATGTTTACTCTGTAAACATGTTGATTTGTTTAATAGGAAGGATTTTTCAGGAAGGAAAAGAATATCTGTTTTTGTGTGGATGAGATTACAAGTTTGGTTGATAAGGGTAATAATGGTGATGTAATATACTTAAACTTCTGGAAACCATTTTTGGCTTGGAACTGTATGACTTTGTGTTAAAAAAATAGAATGATATAAAATTAACACACACACATTAAATAGCTGATAAGTTATCAAAATGTAATTGTAAATGGGGAATCATCATTGGATGGGTGTGTTTCTAGTGAGGTCCATCGGGGTTGGCTCTGTGCTATTTAACATTTTTATCAATGACTGGGAAGAAAACATAAAATCCTCACTGATAAAGTTTGCAGATGACACAAAATTTGGAGGAGTGGTAAATAATGAAGAGGACTGGTCACTGAAAGAGAGCTCTGGATTGCTTGGTAAACTGGACAAAAGCAAACTATGTGTTTTAATATAGCTAAGTGTATGTGTCAAGGAACAATGAATGGAGGCCATACTCACTTATAGTATGGAGAACCGTATCGTGAGAAAAAGTGACTGGAAAATATTTGGGGTCATGGTGGATAATTAGCGGAACATAAGCTCCCAGTATTACGCTGTGGCCAAAAGGGTGAACATGATTCTTGGCTGCCTACAACAGGGGAACCTCAGGTAGCCAGAGAGAGGTTATTTTACTCTCTGTATATGGCACCGGTGAGACCACTGCTGGAATACTGTGTCCACTTCTGTGTCCACAATTCAAAAAGGATGTTGATAAATTGGAGTGTGTTCAGAGAAGAGCCATAATTAAAAAACTCTAATTACAAAATTAGAAAGCCTGTCTTACGGTGATAGATTGAGCTCCTTGAGTCTATTTAGCTTAACAAAGAGAAGGTTAAGGGGTTTCTTGATTAGTTTGATTAGATAAAAGGCTGTTCAGTCTTGCAGAGATAGGCATAAACTGATCCAATCGTCGGAAGTTGAAGCTAAATTCAGACTGGAAATCAGGCGTACATTTAACGAGAGTAATTAACCATTGGAACAATTTACCAAGGGTGATGGTTGATCACTGACAATTTTACAGTCAAGATTGGATGCTTTATTAAAGGCATGTTCTAGGAATTATTTTGGGGATGTTCCATGTTCTGTGTTATGCAGGAGGACAGACGGATGGTTCCTTCTGGCCTTGGAATCTCTGAATGTCTCAAGACAAGTCACTCCTTAGTAAACACTTAAGAGTTAAGAGAGACAGTCTGAACTATGAGCTTTGAAAATTCTCTACTTCCGGACTCCAGCCAATTTAGAGAGAACTGGTTTTGATGAGCAAGGCCAAAGCCCATGAACTCACAAGAACAAAGGAACTCTGTCTGGATTAAAAGGAACTCTCTCTCAAGTGACTAGGAACTATTTGGGGGAATTGGACTAAGATGTAGGCACCTGCTGAGGTGTCTGAAAGTTTGCCCTGTCTAGGTTGCCGCCAGGGAATGGCCGGGCTTTAGGTAACATAGACATGAGTGTAGCCTGTGTATTGTTTTAAAATCCTCTTTCTCCAATGCTTTCCCCCCCCCCCCCCATTAAAATGAACAATACTTTGATTTCAAGAAGGCTGTTTGGTCACGGCACAACACTGGTTGCAGACCCCCAGGGGGAAGAATCACTATAATCGGAATTCTCTTGGGGAAGCACGATTAATCAACAGGGTGCTGGAGCCCAAGATGCCGCAGCCTAGCACAAAGAGCAGGAGACTGGTGGAATTCCACTCAAGGATCGGTAAAGGGCTGACATCTGAGGGGGTGCCTTCAGAGAGACCACAAAGGGGACAGAGGTGCAACTGGCCCTGTAACTAGGGCACTGGATTTGCTGTGGCTGACTCTAGTGTCCTCAAAAGAAATCAAGGCAATTAGCTGATTTCAAAGGCAGGTCCGAAACCAAAATACTTTGATTATAAATAGCTTTGCAATCCGCTTCAGAGTGATTCGGGGGTGTGTGGGTGGGGTCACACAGTGTCTGCTCTGAAGAGCTTTCAACCTAAATTAGATAAACTAGAATATGAAGCTAGATAAAGAAATGAAGTAGAGAAATCACAGATATAATACTCAGTGTGTATGAGTTACTTTTCATGCATTTGCTTACATGTCAGAGGTTATTTTTACGGTAGCTCATCCGTCCATTTGAGCATCACAATTTCCTCTAGTTTATTTTAGCCAGACACATGGAAGAGGTTTCCACTGTCTATACTACGGAAACCGCAACAGGAAAAGAAGGATTAACAGGCTCCATCCTCGGGTGCATCTGAGATCTGGCCCCATCTCAAGCTGAGAAGCGATGACAGAGGTACAGTTATGTCACGTTTCCACACCCTGGCTATCCTGGGTCTGCTTTGGTCCCTGATATACATTGGAGCAGCCAGAGGGTTATGCTAATTAGTCATCCGATTCACCCAGGATCAGGCAGAACTCTGTGCATTCTGGTCCCGTCTCCTAGTTTTCCTGTCATGCCATCTACATGCACTTATGCTGCAGGAATTCTCAACTGTTTGCTTAAGGCAGTTTAAAGTCCTTTTTGTGCTGTTGTTGCAGGGCAAGATTAAACCCAATGACTCCATAATTGTCTAGTCATCCTTGTTTTCCTGTGATAATTATATTGATACAGATTTGTGGGAACTGGATAACAGTTATTGTAGCGCACGGTGGGGGTGTGTGAGAGAGCACTGCCAGTGATCTGAGCATGGGAATCCCCAAATGCTTGCTGCTCAACTTTCTTTCAATTGCTTCCAGACTTCTCTACTTTTTTCTTCCTTCCAGACTTCTCTAGTTACTGGGATCCAGTAGCTCACCAACGGGGTCTAGCACTCCTGTTGAAGTTATTACCCAAAGTAGGATTTTGTATCCCTTCAAAAATGAGTGTGCAGCAACTAAAGAGGAGCAAAAGATGTTAATGGACTTGACTTTGAACCAGACCAATATGTGTAGATATCTTACCTGCAGTGACACACAATTTCTCCTGGGGGAGTTTTGCATCACTGCGCATGTGCAGAATTCATGGCCTCCACAGATTTTTTTTTTGCTTACCCGCAGAAAAATGACTTCTGATGGGGAAGCAAATGGAAGCTGCAAGAGCGGTTATGTGCCTGCTCCCTGGAAGTGCTGATTGGTTGGTTTGGGCACCCAGAACAGCCAGTAGAAATGTACATCACTGCCTGTGCTGTGTGTGTGTGGAACTTGGTAGTAGTGTGTGTGAGAGACACTCTGTCCCTCTCACTTGCTATTGCTATTGGTAAATCACTGCCAGACTGGTGTAAAGGAGCCTTATTGTAAAGGACGGTGTGGCCTTATAAATGCTTTTGGTGCTTTAGTGATTAGAACTAGTCTAAATTTTTGGACTGAAAAAGAGTCCTATCAAAATGTGTTCCATGAACTGTTTGCAACTAACCTTTTTGGAGATGGTCAGTACCCAGTATAAATTGTGAGTTTGAGTCCCCAACCCTCACTTGCTCTTTAGTAGCCTATGATGTAACACTGAGCATGTGGCTTAATATATTTGTTGACTAATAATTAGAAGGGCCAATACTAGCTACATTACTACTAGACAGAAGGGGTTTGGTGATTTCCTCCAATAATCATCACTCCCATTCTCCATCCATTGTATTGTTGTTTAAATAAATTACCAAAATAATTGAAACTAGCTGGATTATATTGCATTACAGTAAACCCTCGATTTAACGGACCTCGATTTAATGGACTTCGGATGCAACGGACAAAATTTCTGAGCAAGTCTGATGCATTCCGGATCCATTTCTGGCGGGCTGGCTGCCGGCTCCCGGCTGCCACCCGGGTCATGGCAGCGGGCGGACTGGCTACCGGCTACCGGCTGCCGCCCGGGTCCACACAGCAGGCGGGCTGGCTGCTGGCTCCCGGCTGCTGCCCTGGTCCCAGCAGCAGGCAGGCTGCGGAGCTGCTGCCCCGACCCTGTGGCGGGCGGGCTGCTGCTCCGACAGCTCTTTTTTTTTTAATTATTAAATAACGGACTTTTTGATTTAACGGACACCCCCTCGCCCGAATTAGTCCGTTAAATGGAGGTTTTACTGTAGTTTGATGAAAAAATGCAGAACTTTAAAATATTGTGCACAGAATTTTTAATTTTTTGGTGCAGAATTCCCACAAGAGTAACATACTGGCTTTTCATAGCCTAGCATTGTGGGCTATAATTAGTGATTCTCTTCTTTGCAGACTAGTGCCTCGATTCATAGCTTTTATCATCCTGTTCTGTGTAAAGCAAACTAATGGTATTCTTTTTCAAACTGCTGTTTTATTACAGCATTTACTGATCTTTGGTCTAATTCCTTACGCTGATTAAATATCGACCCTGTTGCACTAAGTATCACATTACCGTATGAGCTGAAATGACTCACATGTTACTGAATTATGCAAATGGGCTCATGGACTTGCTGCAATGGTTCTATTTACAGGGCTGCCATCTTTAGGGAAAAACAAATCTTAAAATTTTGGTGTCTTTAGCTGAGGAGAAGGGACCTGCCCTGGCTGTTCTGGAGGGTGAATGCCTCTTCGTAGCCACACAATAATGCCAATGTGACCTGCCACTTCCACCATTTCTCAACTGCAACCTGAATGAACCACCCATCCCTAGGGTTATAAGGGAGTTCAGAGCTTCATCATACATTCAGTCTATGACCTTTCTGCTGAGATTGCCAAAGAAAATGCTAGTCCTTCTGTAATGTGATGGCAGCTTTTGTGATGCAGACCTCTAGCCACTAGATGTGAACTGAGAACACCCCCCCCCACTATTTAGTTCACACAGACCACTGCACAAACTGCGTTGAGAAAGACTCAATCACTTCCAGCCAGGGTCATCAGACTTGACGTAGCAATCTAGAGGTGAAAGGATTTGCACCTCTTAGTGAGTCACAGTTAACTGCAGCGCTAGCATCAAATCAGGTTGAAACTTCCGGACCCACAAAGTCTCAGCAGTTAGAGCCCACACTCTGCAAAGCTTATTGAGAGAGTTGTAGCTGGGATCTGTTCCCTTTCATCTTGCATTGCTGATGGAGAGGATCAGTAAGATTGTGTTCTGCTGGCAGACCAGGGACATGGAGAAGATTGTTTGGTACATTCCTTTGCTGAGTGGAAGATCATTATGGCTGTTTTATTATAGTAACATCTGAAGTCTTTAACCCCATTGTGCTAGGAGCACTACAAACAAATAGTAAGAGTCCCTGATCTTAAGCGCTTATGTTCCAAATAGACACAGGAGAGGAGAGGATACAGTCACAGAAAGAGGACGTGACTTGCCCAGGTCATACAGTAACAAGTGGTAGAGCCACCTATGTATTCTCTGGACCACACTGCCCCTCTGTAGTCCACAAGAGATGTTCTCAAGTTGACTCCTTCTCCTCTTTAAGAAGTTCTCCTTTCTGAAGCTGGTTCAATAAAAGATATTACCTCACCCAATCTTGTCTCTCTAACATCCTAGGACCAACCTGGCTACAGCAACACAGCATACAACAGTGGAAGTTATTCTCCTCTTGACTTTCATAATGCTGTCTTGTGAATGGAGCCTCTTTGATTTACTGCCCTACCCCCTGTGAAAAATATCTCCGGCGGTGCTAAGCACCCTTCTTCCTCATTGATTGAAGTGGGAATTTAAGGCACCCAGCATCTTGCAGGAAGAAGCCTAAAATCTCAGAGTCTTTAGGGAGAACTTGTAAAAATATCCCTCAAGGTATTAGCCATGCAACTTTCAACAATGATGCAATTTCTATCACTTCTAGATTGAAGAGTGTGCTTGTCTCAAACCTAAGGGACCAGGTGGAATTTACAGCCACCATTTCAGCATCAGGTGTCTAGATACAGTGATGACCACTGCATTAGAAATACTGATGTGAACACATCCTATAACAATGGGGTTGCAAAGAAGACTTCAAGCAAAGAAATTATGAATCAAACTTCAAGGAAGTTGGAAAATTAACCCTAAAAAAAATTTCTGAAGAGAACCTGGACCTGCAGGACAGTCTGGTGAACATTTTGCACCGATATCTGTTCGGACATTAAAACAGGCATTGGATTGTGTTTCGCACGTGCTTATATGGATAGTTCTCAAAAAAGGGGAAATGCAGACATCAAGCCTTTTCCCTCCCAGTAAATGGCTTTTTATTTCCTTATCCCTTTAACCATTAAGGTATTTATAGCATGAATGTTTCTGCAAGTTCTCTTCCCTCCCTCATTTGTTATCTTTTATACTGAATGATCTCAGGGTCTGGTAATTCAAATGCATCCTCCTGGATGGGATCCCATCACAGGGAGGGACTGTTTGCTTTCTAGGAGTACTGCATCTCGATCCAGAATTGAGAGAAGCGATGAGAGTCAGAGATAAATTACCTTCCACGTTACCAACCTACACACACATCCCTCAAAACATCTGCAGTGTTGGTCATAGAGATAATTAATTTACCTTCTTTCTCAGACCCCACTGCTTAACAAGAATCTCCATTAGCTGTTAGTGGCATAGGGCTTTTGACACATCTTAACCCTCAGAGAGGAGTGGTGTATAGATGCATACAGATATAAACAGCCAGTTCATTCCTATTAGTATTATTTAGTATTTGCGTGACAGTAGAGCCCTGAGACCACAACCCATTTGCTAGGTGTTGTACAAACACAGAGACACAAGTAAAAGGCAGGCCCTGTCCACAATCTAAATAAGGACGAGATGTGGCAAGTGGGTGTTGAATATAATTGGGGGAATTAAAGGAGAGAGTAACCGGAATACAAGTTTTCATATATTACAGTTTGGAGGTTTCACTGAATTTTGTTCTTTTTAAAATAAGGTAAGTGAACAAGAGATTACTTGAATTACTACTAGCCCACATGTCTAGCCAGGTTGCACTGTAGCCCATGAAATGATCCCCTAGTTTGAGAGTAGGGCACACATACTGGGCCATGGAGAGGGCTTCTGGTTTTTGGTTTGTGTTTGTTTTTGGCAACTTTTGTGCCTTTCAGCTCCTTCAAAAATGGATTTTTATTGGTTTACTTCACTGCTGACTGCATAAAGATCAGTAAAAACCGGTTGCTTCATTAGCAATAAAATAAAGACCCCCCCCAAACATCGATATAAAAGCTTTTTAAAGCAGTCTCAAGTAGTATTGGTTTCATATGGGCCCAATTCTCTCCTACCCAGGACACAGTGTCTTCAATCCCAACATCTGCAAAAGGAGTGCAAAATGACACCAAACCACATAGTAGTATTTCAAACCCATTTTGCTCTTGTGTAAATAACTAACTACACAAGATGCAGAGAAGTAATGAATCAAGCCCTATTCCTAATGTGTAACTTGCACACACAAACTACTTACTATGCTGCTCCAGAACTGAGCCAAGGAGACAATTACCAGGAAATGGTACAGGCCGGAATGTACAGCGGGCATTCTGAACAAGGTGTGAATTCCACTTAAAGTCCCTCTAAGGGAAACTTGCCATCTTCTGTTTTTCTTTCCCCCAGTAGAAATGCTCCAGATCCTTTATAATCGTTATCCATGGAATATTTTTCTCTAATAATTCCTTATCTGTAGACCATTTACTACAACATTTTGGTAGTTGAAATTTTGTGCTTCATTGGTAAGTTTGATATGAAGTGTAGATTAGAGGCTATTTGTTTTTTTTCCTGGTTGGATGAGTTTAACTCTAAGAATCGGATGGCCAGTGTACATAGTCACAATTCATATTTGCTTACTATGCATATTGTCCAATATTCACTGAAATTTGCTGGTTCCATGAACTTTCCTGACCGGTTGTTGGAATATTCCTGGCACGTGAGCCCAAAAGGAGCATAAACACATTCAAAGAGCATTTGTTTAAAAATGTGAGTGCATATTTGTAGAATTTTTGGGCAGTATTCACCCAACTCTTTGTCAACAGTTTGGTAGGTAGAAGAAATTATGCTTTAAGTGCAGCTATTTTTATGCATTTTAAGACAGAAAATGGAGGTTGATAGCTCTTATTGCAAAAGCAAATATCAGTACAATCACTCTTCTCTCCAAATTGTTAGTATCGGGTCTCTCCTAACCAAATCATTCCTGATAAGCAGGCATTCAGGTACCTCGGGAGAGGTTTTTTTGCTCTCAGCTGCCCTTATCACGTAGGGCTTCTCTGAACAGGGATGATCAGGAATGTTAAAATGAGTTAACTGAAGGTGTGAAATTAAAGTGCATTAACCCCTTAGTCAGTTGCTCTTCTTCAGAAGTGGCCAAATTAGTTTGCTTTAGGGTAATGCTATTTGAAGGATCAATGTGCTTAGTCTCTCTGTGCCTCAGTCTCCCCCATCTGCAAAATCGGAATAATAGCACTTTCCTACCACACAGGGATGTTGTGAAGATATGCACATTCAAGATTATTACAGTAATGGGGGGCCATATAAGTGCCTTAGATAGGTAGAATCAGTCAATTCTCTGTGAAGGATCACTTTTTGGCCAATCCTTAGCTGTTGTACATTGGCATCTATCCACAGTGAAGCACCAGCTGAGGAAGACCTGGCCCTCAGTACTGAAACAAAATAACAAGTAGTAGTTGCAACTTCCAAATGACTATAATTGTTTATCTGTATATGTTTATGCAACCCATGGATGAGTGTGTGTTACAAGACCCTCGCTGTGCTCCGCCACAGAGGATGTGAGTAGTTACACCATCCTGCTAGAGAACTTTGGTCCATTAGCTGTAGCAGCTCATGTGTTTAGCACTGGAGAAGCCAGGTTCATTCCTCCATGTGCCGGCCAAGAAGGTGGTGGTCACATTCACTTAGCATATTTATACGTCTGTTGCTATTTATAGGTAACACAAAGCTCCCACACACAGCTGGCTTGGACTGAGCAATGTTTGCTGGACAGAAGGCTGTTTGGTTTTAATGGGAGATTGTTTACAGCTTTGAGTGGGAAATTACAATCTGTAAACATTGCTGAGAGAAGAGTGGATACTATTTATTCAGCATAATAACAGCAACAGTGGAGCTAGTCAAACAGCAATTAACAACAGGTTGTGCTATAATTAGTGACTCAGTTTCAGTTGGCTACCTCTTACCCATGCCATCAGTAAGTCATCAAATATTGAGGGCAAGTGGAGGAGCAAATATATCAGACACAGTGAGGAGTGTTTGGGGACATGCAAGCTCCTTTTCTTTTCCTTATTTATTCGGGCAATTATCGTAACAGAAGGTTTTGAAGTGGCATTCGGTTTGCTATTACTTGCATGAAATCTTGAACGCAGTCTCCAAAGTGCTTTCTAAAGAGAATAAAGCACCTTTTGAAAAGAGCTTCAAGTCTCACTGATTACAGAGTATTCTTTTCTTTCCTTCATTACAATAGGGAAAATAATAAAGTTGTATTTCTCATGCATAGGTGTATATTTTACATCTGTGGGTTGTTGGGTTTTCTGTCACTGTAGCTGCTATTATGTGAATTATCTTTCCATAGTTCTGTTGGCTGAAAATCTTAGCTAGTTGGGCTCTGAGATTTCAGTATTTTATCACTAATGAGAAGATGCTTGATATCAACATCAGCTAAGGGCTTGGCTACACTTACATTTTATAGGGCTCTAACTTGCTGGCTCAGGAGGGTGAAAAATCACCCCCCTGAGCACAGCAAGTCTGAGTGCTTTAAAGCCCTAGTGTGGACGGGCTCCGAGCACTGGGAGCTGGTCTCCCAGCGCTCGGAGTTAATCCTACACACGCACTTCAAAGAGCTCACACAGGAGTGTTCCCATGACAGCGCTTTGAAGTTTCCAGTCTAGTGAAGTTTCCACATGCCCTAAGTGTTGAAGGATTGTTATATTTTTCCTTTAGAGAGTGAATTTCTATGTTCAAGAAAATGAAGGATTGATAGCTCTGGCTAGAGGCAGCTGAGTAACTACTGCATAAATTCCATCCATCTTGCTCTGGATAGACCACTCAATCCTAACATGTAACATCTCATGTCCTCCTAGCTTCAGATCCACACGAAGCTCTGCCAGTGCTTCTGACTCCTGCCCTACGAGTCCTGGACCTTCCACAGTTTAGCCAACATACCTCAATCTGACATGCTGTTCTAGCATATTCTCAAAACTCACAGATCTTGACTCTGCCTCCGGTCAAGTTCAGCACAAACCTGTTGAGGCTGTAGAAATATTTTTGGGCAATATCTCTGTTTGTCTGCTATGCAAACAGTTCTCACCATCATTCAGACGTTTCTGTGCATGATTCAGCATGCTTAAAAACTGGCCCTAGAGTCCAACTGGCCCAGTTTTTTGCGCCCAGTAACTATGGTTTTGGCAGCTCCTCTGATGTCTGCTAATGGGAGTCACTCTTCCTTGAATGGAATCAGAGAGGTAGCCATGTTAGTCTGGAATAGCAGAGGTAACAAAGAGTCCTGTGGCACCTTAAAGACTAACTAAAGTATTGAAGCATAAGCTCTCGTGGGCTAATACCCACTGCTTCTGCTTGCATCCGACAAAGTGGGTATTAGCCCATGAAAGCTTATGCTTCAATACTTTAGTTAGTCTTTAAGGTGCCACAGGACTCTTTGTTACCTCTTCCTTGAACGGTCACTTAGAATATGTGCTATAAACAATCTGTTCCACCTTGCATTTAGGCGTGATGCTTGGAGTACATTTCCCAGCCCTGAGGAAAAGCTCTGTGTGGCTTGAAAGCTTGTCTCTCTCACTAGCAGATATTACCACACCCACCATTTTTCTCTAATGGGAGTCTCCATCGGTGTGATCTAGGTTCTGCTTTGTGCAGTCAACATTGGCAAACCCAACACACACCAAGTCAATGTCAGTTCTTCAAAGAACATGCCCATAGAATCCAAGTAATGTCACCAGAGATGGGCCTTTGAGGGCAGGGGAGCTGGAAGAGGGGCAGTTTGCATAGTCGTCCTTGCAAATCTACATGAAACACGCATTGAGAGGGTGAGGGAATGGAATGGTGAGGTGCCCCCTCACCGTGTAGTTAAATCTATGTCCCTTGGATCAGGTTGATGGGTGTCAAGGGAGAAAAACTTGCAGGAACTTTGAACCCAGCCTCTCATATCTTCCTCCCATAAATCCCTCTTGCAGCCCAAACACCATTATGGAAACTGCTCATGGACATGAATCCTGAAAGTTCCCTTCATTATCCAAACCCTCGGTTACCAAGGCTAATTCGTTGCTCCAAATTCTATTCAAATCCTCAAGGATTTTGACTATGTATCAGTATCACTAGAGACCAGTTAATCTTCACAGAGGTCTATAGTCAATGAATTAACTTTCACCACATCCTATGAGGTAGGCAGGTATAAATATCCCTATTTTAGACAGGGAGTCTGAAGAAGAGATACAAAGTGGCCTGCTCAAGACTAAACAGGGAGTCCTTGCCAGGCTTGGATTAGAAGCACAGGAGTCTTTGGCTTCCAGTCCTGTGATGTGGCACCATCATAATTACAATGCATAATTGCAGTAATAACCTGCCTGTAACACAGTGGGGCTATATTGTACTTCCCAGAGAGAATGAAGATATAATCTCTCTCCTGAGGAGTATATATCTAGATTACACCTAGAAACACTCTGTCCCAAGTACATCTCTCACTACGTGTAGTGACAGAAACTTTATATCTGCTGTTCCACTTACGATGTAATCACATTGCCAATCTGTTTGCAACTCATGGGGACTTTGGCTGCATTCTGTTTGGCTCAGACATTTTTATTACTATTAGACCTTTGATGTTTAGTTCTGTTGAATTTTCAGTTCATTATTTTTCCTGTGTCGCACCCTGCAGATGTAAAATAAACAGACACACTAGCAACCCAACGCATCAACAACACACAAAGAGATGCTGTCACCTCATCTGCTGCACATGGTCACTCAGGGGTAACAGAGTGGGACACATAATACAGAGTTTAAGCACTGAAAAAAAATAACTGAGATTGATGCACCGACTAAGGTCATTTTCCAGGCGTTATTGGCATCCTGTGCTGAGCTAGCCTTGCAGTTGGATTTGAAAAACCTGCCTTTGTGCACATGCCTGTCTATGTACTGTCTAAGAGCACATAAACAAATGCCATTCATTGAAATAAACTGAGAATAAACCATGCTGCATTTTACCTGCCAGATATTGAATGCCTGGGGCCAAATATAAGCATTGCCTAGACTGCTATTTCAAATGGTTGTCCATCCATGCAAAATATATATGGGTGCATCTCCCATTGATTTCAGCAAAGAGAGGCAGTGTGGCCCACTGGAGAGAGCCCAGGAATGAGTCAGGAATCTTGAGTTTCCTTTCTGGCTCTGTCCTGGATATACTGTGTGATCTTGGGCATATGGCTTCCCTTCTTTGAGCCTCAGTTTCACCATCTGGAAAATGATACTGACTCATCGTTGTGAAGAGCTTGGAAATCATTAGATTAAAAGAACGAGATGTTATGCAGCCTTACCCAGTTTGAACAGTATAACACATTGTGCCACACAGCAGTAAAGCCAAGATGAAACAACATTAATAAGTTAATACTAACCCCACAAGACTTGAGTCATCCACTGAGTCTCAGTTCATTGAATGGATCTCAAGGGAGTGAGGGTTTGCAAGACACTACCTTTATTTAGAGACAGCTATCTGAATGCCATCTGTCTCCTGAACTCATGATTATTTGTATTTGTAAATCATGTTCTATGGTAAAGGCTGATACCTGCAGTTTACCCTCCCCAGGAGAGAGCTGCAGGATTGGCCCTTCGTGGGTGAAGGGTACATTGGATTTTTAGAATAACTTCACTTTGAATAGTCTAAAAGAATTGGCTTGGCAGGGGGAAGGTAACTCTAATGCACTGTCTGCCTTCCCTGGCCCTGAGTCCTTTGGAGATCGAAGGGTCTCTAAACTATGTCAGCTGCAGTGGTCCTGCAGGGATTACAATGCTGCTTGAGGATTAGGTAAACTCCATGAGCTCCAGCTGTGCCTCTGGCCTATGGCTCTTCACGGCTACAGAGAGCAGGAGGAGTGGGCAGCACAGAGCTGGCCGCACCGGCTTTAAACGTTGGAGGAATGGCCCATGTAGAAGCCAGTGGACTAATTCTCTGGCCGGTGCACACAGTTAGCAGCCATGGGATTTCAGTCCTTGTTCTTCAGGGTTCGAGTTTTATTGCTTCACTATAAGAGCTCAGCATATAAATCTGGCCCTTTCCCCTGACTCAGGGTCCCCTTCAGGAGCCTATCTACTCCCTGCTGGTCTAACCCCCCGTCCCCAGGCCCTTTGCCAGGGAATTAAGGCAAGTCTCTTCACTCCCTTCGGCTGGAGCTCTCTTCTGACAGACTGGTTTCTAGCCTGCTCTGTGCAGGACTGCACTCCCCGGCCCTCTGCCCAGGAGCTAAGGAGAGCCTCTCTCATCGCTCCTCATCTCTTGCTTCCTGAACTCAGGTTACACTTTGTATCCCACCAGGCCTGGCTCTGGATCACAATCTTCTACCCTATGGCCCTGAGACTTATTCCCTCACCTGGGAAGGTGGGCTGAGCCTGGAACATGGTATAGCTGAGCCCTAGTCCCTTAAATGTCCCACTCCCCCGTGACACTGCATCAGTGGAATCCTTGTTTGCCACTATACAGCAGTTTCCTGACTGCCAGGGCAGTACAAAGTGGCCACGTTAGGTGCTGGGTGTTGAGCCTGTGATGCTCATCTTAACAGCTCCCTCTTAGGAAATATCGTGCAGGATGGTGATTGTTCTCTGATCATGGGCAGATCATGTCTAGGCTTTCCTGTAGCCATTTATCCTTCAAATTATTAGTATTTACTATGACTGAACAACAGTCCTTGCTATGGAAACATTTGGCAGGATCTCTATTCGTAGAGAGGATCAGAGAAGGATATGATAAGAAAGATCCATAAAAAATACCCCACACATTTTCTGCTTGCACATTTTTTACCTTTTCCTACTAACATGAACTTCTTAACAGCTGCCACAGACCTCTGTGTATTTTTCTTTTTCTTTGATTTAGCTCCGGAGAAATATATGCTCTGTTTGGGGCTTGTGATCATTTTAGCTCCCTGATCAGCTAGCCCTCCCCACCCCCTTTTAGTTTAAATAAAGTGAACTACAGTAAACCCTCGATTTAACGGACCTCGATTTAACGGACTTCGGATGCAACGGACAAAATTTCTGAGCAAGTCTGATGCATCCGAAATCCATTTCTCGTGGGCTGGCTGCGGGCTCCCGGCTCCCGCCTGCGGGCGGGCAGGCTGCCGGCTCCCGGCTGCCGCCCGGGTCCCGGCAGCGTGAGGGCTGCGGAGCTGCCGCCTCGAACCCTGTGGCGGGCAGGCTGCCGGCTCCCGGCTGCCGCCCGGGTCCCGGCAGCGTGCGGGCTGCGGAGCTGCCGCCTCGAACCCTGTGGCGGGCGGGCTGCTGCTCCGACAGCTCGTTTTGTTTTTTTATTAAATAACGGACTTTTTGATTTAACGGACACCCCCTCGCCCGAATTAGTCCGTTAAATGGAGGTTTTACTGTACACACAGAATGGGTTTGTAAGATTATGCTCACCCAATTTTCTGTCTGAAGAATCTGTCATTTTTTAATGGAGGGTGAAGAAGTGGTAGCACAAACATGAGTCTGTTTGGTTAGTTGCATGTACCATGGCTCAGGGCTTTGGGGATTTCTCTTGACTGAATGCTAAGATCCATTCAAAAAACAAAAACCCAGTGAGGATACAGAATATTTAGCATTTAAGTCATGCAGTTTTACAATTCAACAATAGAGGTGTCAGAAGAATTCTTAGGAAAAGCATCTGTAAGATAACTCCTGCTGCAAAGTTGTCCATTCAATCATGCCCTAAAAAACACAATTATCAGTTTGGTCATCCAAAATGAATAAATGCATTTTAGAAATACAAAGTGAGTGAGACAATATCTTTTATTGGACCAACTTCTGTTGGTGAAATAGACAAGGTTTCATACTTCCACAGAATAGAAGCAGCATGAACGTTTGTCTCTTTCATCAACAGATAATGGTTCAGTAAAAGACATTATTTCAGCCACCTTATCTCGCTAATATCCTGGCACCAACATGGCTACAAGAAGATTGCAAATTAATTTTAAACAGTTCAAACTTTGAGCTTAAATTATTTGACAATGTTCCTTGTTAAAGCTATAGGGCTAGAGAACCTCAACAGGTATAATTCAGTTTAGTTCCACTGAAGTCATTATTCATAATGAGTTGTTGTAAGATATTTACAAGGGCCTGATCCTATGTAGAGTGACCAGATAGCAACTGTGAAAAAAAAATAGGGCGGAGGGAGGGGTTAGGATGGGGGAATAGGCGCCTATATAAGAAAAAGTTCCCAAAAATGGGACTGTCCCTTTAAAAACGAGACATCTGGTCACAGTACCTATGATAAGCTAAGTATTGTCATTTCCCACTCAACTCAGTGAACTCTAGAACCTCACAGAAGATGATTGACACCTCACAGAATCAAGCCAAAAGTCTTTGGTTTATTTCCTGCTTTTGGTTGCCTAGCTCCTAATCTAGCCTGTGACAATGATAGAAATGTTCTGTGTTCGTACCTAGCACAATGGGATCCTGCTCTGTTATTAGGGCTCCTAAATGCTATGGTAATGCACATAACAAATAATAATGATAACAAAGGCGCCAGGATAACATTATGACAGTACTACAAAATTGCAGTCATGCATGGCATCTTGATGGAAAGGGGTATGCTTCCAATATTACGAGTAAAGAAAATGGCCAGAAACTGGTGATGGTGCTAATAGGAGGGAACGTGCAAACATGAGCTGAGCTATCATTGTCATTAAAATACAGCATAAGCTTTCGTGGGCTATAGCTCACTTCATCGGATGCATAGAATGGAACAGAAGTAAGATGCATTTATACACACAGAAAGAAATTTGTACATTAGCATACCAATCCTAAGAGGGCTGTTAGATGTAGATGGTCCACAATCAGTGGGAGAAAAAAACCACCTTTTGAAATGGATTTCCGTTGTCAGTGAAATTAACTTAGGAAATGCAATCAATTACTGTAATGAGAGAACCAATCGGAAGTTCTATTAAGCCCCTGGTTAATAGTGTCCAATCTGAAAATTAATTCCAGTTCCTCAGTTTCTCGTTGGAGTCTGTTTTGGAAGTTTTTCTGTTTCAAAACTGAAACCATCAAATCTTTAATGGAATGGCCAGGAAGATCGGGGTTCTAGGCATGTGTCTGTATAGATCTGTTCCTGTGCTTTTCCAGGGAGTTTTTTAAGCAGATGGTGTCGTTTCTTTTGGTAATTCTAATGCATTGGCACCCTAACAGCAGGACCCTGACCAGGCACATTCTATTTACTACTCAAGATCTACAAACCTGGAAATCCTGGACGCCCCATCATCTCACGCATTGGCACCCTAACAGCAGGATTGTCTGGCTATGTGGACTCTCTCCTCAGGCCCTACGCTACCAGCACTCCCAGCTATCTTCGAGACACCACTGATTTCCTGAGGAAACTACAATCATTGGTGATCTTCCAGAAAACACCATCCTGGCCACTATGGATGTAGAAGCCCTCTCCACCAACATTCTACACAAAAATGGACTACAAACTATCAAAAACATGATTCCCGACACTGTCACGGCAAACCTGGTGGCTGAACTTTGTGACTTTGTCCTCACCCACAACTATTTCACATTTGGAGACAATCTATATACCTTCAAGTCAGCGGAACTGCTATGGGTACCCTCATGGCCCCACAGTATGCCAACATTTTTATGGCAGACTTAGAACAACGCTTCCTTAATTCTCGTCCCGTAATGCCCCTACTCACGGTATATTGATGACATCTTCATCATCTGGACCCATGGAAAAGAAGCCCTTGAGGAATTCCACCATGATTTCAACAATTTCCATCCCACCATCACCCTCAGCCTGGACCAATCCACATGAGCGGTCCATTTCCTAGACCCAACTGTGCTAATAAATGATGGGCACATACACACCACCCTATACCGGAAACCTACTGACTGCTACACTTACCTACATGCCTTCAGCTTCCATCCAGAACATACCACTCGATCCATTGTCTACATCCAAGCTCTAAGATACAACTGCATTTGCTCCAGTCCCTCAGACAGAGACAAACACCTTCAAGATCTCTACCAAGCATTTTTAAAACTACAACACCCACCTGGGGAAGTGAAAAAACAGATTGACAGAGCAAGAAGAGTACCCAGAAGCCACCAGGACAGACCAAACAAAGACGACAACAGAACACCATTAGCCGTCACCTTCAGCCCCCAACTTAAGCCTCTCCAATGCATCATCAAAGACCTACAACCTATCCTGAAAGATGATCCCACACTCTCGCAGATCTTGGGAGACAGACCAGTCCTCGCTTACAGACAGCCCCCCAACCTGAAACAAATACTCACCAGCAACCGCACACCACACAACAAAAACACTAACCCAGGTACCTATCCTTGTAACAAAGCCTGATGCCAACTCTGTCCTCATATCCATTCAACCGACACCATCATATGACCTAATCACATCAGCCATACCATCAGAGGCTCATTCACCTGCACATCGACCAATGTGATATATGCCATTCTGTGCCAGCAATGCCCCTCTGCTATGTACATTGGCCAAACTGGCCAGTCTCTACACAAAAGAATAAATGGACACAAATCTGAATCATAATATTCAAAAATCAGTAGGAGAACACTTCAATCTTCCTGGCCATTCCATTAAAGATTTGATGGTTTCAGTTTTGAAACAGAAAAACTTCCAAAACAGACTCCAACGAGAAACTGAGGAACTGGAATTAATTTTCAGATTGGACACTATTAACCAGGGGCTTAATAGAACTTCCTCATTCTCTCATTACAGTAATTGATTGCATTTCCTGAGTTAATTTCACTGACAACAGAAATCCATTTCAAAAGGTGTTTTTTTTTTTCTCCCACTGATTGTGGACCATCTACATTTAAGAGCCCTCTTAGAATTGGTATACTACTGTACAATTTTTTTTCTTTTACTTTCTTTTTGTGTGTATAAATGCATTTTACTTCAGTTCCATTCTATGCATCCGATGAAGTGAGCTATAGCCCATGGAAGTTTATGCTGAAATAAACTAGTTAGTCTCTAAGGTGCTACAAGTATTCCTGGCTTTCTCTACAGATACAGACTAACACGGTTGCTATTCTTGAACCTATTAAGATACAGCTAAGTCATGCTCTTTGCAATGAAATCTGGGCTCCTTTGGAAAGTGAATAAGACTCCTTCAGGAATGCTGATCTACCTGGACTTTCTGTTCCGCTTTCTGGCACTGATGCAGATCTGTGAACCGGGGGGCTTTTGACACAGTATAAGGAAAGGAGATGGGTACTGCTTGCACAGCCGGAAGGGAGACTAGTAATAAAATCAGTATTGTACATTTTTAAATGGCTGGGCTGTGGGTGACTCCGGGCTCGCACGCTCTTTCTGTTTCAAATCAGCACTAGGGTAACATTTTTGTTAACCTCTCTTTCAATTGTGGCAATGGTTGGACTTATCACTCATGACACTTAGAATTACATACTTGTGTTCCCATGACAAGATGGATGCTTGCTCTAGTCTAAGGCCTGGTCCCCACTAGGGTTTAACGTTGACTTTAGCAAGCTAAAGTCGATTTAAGCCTGTACCCGTCCTCACATGCATGCCCTTAAAGTCGATTTAAAGAGACCTTAAAATCGACTTCTGTACTCCTCCCTAATGAGAGGAGTAGCTGAAATTGACCTCTCTCTGGGTCAGTTGTGATCTAGTGAGGATGCATGGGACTTTAAGCCTCCGACCTTCCGAGCAGGTCCGTGGACCTCCCCGCCCGCCCGAGCAGCCCCGCGCCGGAGCCCCCGCCCGCCCGAGCAGCCCCGCGCCGGCTCCCCCCGCCGAGCAGCTCCGCGGACCCCCCCGCCCGAGCAGGGGGGGGGGAGCCGGCGCGGGGCTGCTCGGACGGGCGGGGGGGTCCGCGGACCTGCTCAGGCGGGCACGGGGGCCACGGAGCTGCTCGGACTGGGGCTGGTCCCCTGGGGAGCGTGCCTGGCTGCCCTGAAAGGTGGTGCCAGCTGGGGACTCCCGGCACTGTGGGATAACTACCCACAGTGCAATGCTGGCTATGTCGACCCCTGCAAAAGTTTAAGGACAGACACTGTCGACCTGCTGTCCTTTGTGGGGACGCATTAAGTCGATTTTCTAAAGTCTACTTTAGAAAATCGACTTAAGGGAAATTGACCTACTGCTGTAGTGAAGACATACCCTAAGTGAGATATTCCCCGGCTTGCTCCCTCTGTTCTCTAGCCAGCATTGACTAGTAAGAAGTGTTGCTTTATATGGACCAGATTCTGTTCTCAATTATACTGATGTAAATCTGGAGACAGTTTTGTTACTCCACCTTCATCTCTGTGCCGGGAGGAGCAGCATTTGCCCAAGTATGCCTTTTACAATACTAACCTCTGGCACAAGGCTGTCTCTGAGTAAAGTTAATTTTAAATGTCTGTTTTACCAAATAATAATTTATTACAAGGAATTGATAATAGCAAGGTTCTCAGCTATACAAGATAACATACAGCTGTGCTGAACGGCAATAAGCCTTGGGTTATAGTACATATACATGCGGTAATGATGTAATAAAAGTACTTTCAGTCATTTATTTTACTTGTTCCATCTCACTTGCTCCATCTTTCCTTCAATACCTGCCATTAGATTTTTAAGCTAGTGAATGTTTCCATTTCTCTTCATTCCCAGTTTCTGCAGTAGGTGTTTTCTTTTCCAGATAAACAATGAAATACATTTAATTGACTGCAGTTACTACCTGTGTTTTGTTTGATTTGTTGAACATGTTTATCTATATGAATGTTCTTGCAATTCACCTTGCAATACCATCCAGTTACTCTGGTTATACTAAGGAAGGGAAATTTACAATGAACTACAGACAAAGTTCATGACAAATGCCAGTGAATCAAAATGCCATACAGTAGTTCTGAAGTTTCCTTAAGACCTTCTGGCAAAGGCTGACTCATTGGAAAGCTGCACTGTAATGTTCCTTTTAATCCTTGTTGCTGTTAAGGGAGCAGTAATAGTCTGTCACTGCATGAGTGCAAACAAAATAATTCAGTAGAATTCCCATCTATGTCTCTGTTATCATCGCACACAGTTTCATTGCACTCAACATTCTCTTCTTTCCTCCCTTCACTAGTTAAGCCTCTTACATCTTGGTCTTTCTAAAATATTCACTAGCTCAGTCTGGGAGTTGGATCTTGCTATGATCACCAGAAAGATATCTAGCATCTACCTTTCCTGCATATCCACAGATATGTTAGAGCTGTTTGACTACTGTTTAAATACTAATTTTCAAACAGTAATAGTGGCGGATGTTGGAATATCTTAAGTAATAATAACATTAACCACATGACATGCAGGGCCGGCGACAGGGGGGTACAACGGGTACAGCTGTACTGGGCCCCGGACTTAAGGGGGGGCCCCCCTTAAATCCGGGGCGGGCCCGGTACGCTGCTGTACCGCCTTGTCACCGCCGGGGGGGGGCCCCCGCGGGCGGCGGGAGACCGGCCGGGGGGGGGCCCCCGCGGGTGGCGGGAGACCGTCCGGGGGGGGCCCCCGCGGGCGGCGGGAGACGGGCTGGGGGGCCGCGGGCAGCAGGAGACTGGCCGGGGGGGGGCCCGCATGATCTGCGTACGGGGCCCCCAAATTCCTGTCGCCGGCCCTGATGACATGTATAGATTTGCTTCCCATCCAAAGTTTGTTAACAAACTTAGAACGATGCACACACCGAGATCCTGTCATGTGTCAATGGAATGCAGACACCTCTGGGGTGAAACACAAGCAGCTCTTTAACAGTGCATAGCAACATTATAATAAACAAGAGTTCAGCACAAGAAATGAAAAAGAATCCCATGTCTGGCTGCAAATGCAGGGAGAGTTTGAGGTTTTTATCCTATCATCCCTAATGGAAACTCCAAAATAAACATCTCTATCAAATTCATGATTTTAAAGGATAAAAATCATGAAATCGAGGGAAATATTTATTCTATCATTAGCACATATTAAATCTATGTATCTGTGCACACAAACAAAAAACAAAGATTTCTGCTACCAAATATGAGAATTTGAATATGCCTGTGGAAAGGTTCAGTTGATGACGTGCTGAGATTTGGCAGTTGACAGCATGCAGTGTGGTATTAATTCCAATCTTACATCAACCTGTAAGATGTTTCTTATGCGTCTAGCATACAGTCTCAGAATTCTTGCCCCATTTGCTCTGTGCTGGGGGAATTGTCCCAAGAAAACAGGAAACTAAGTTGCATCTATTCATTCATTGCTATGGGATGGCTATTTTTGTGTGTGATCCCAAGTAGAACAGGTGTTTTGTTTTTTAAAGTGAAAAATAATTTAGTGGGGATGTTTCAAAAGAAAGGTCTTAAGGGAGCGGGTCAGGTGAGCCTTATTCCACAGCTTCAGTCTCCTGTAATGAGGAGAGGGTTGTGAGATTATTCACATGCCTCAGTCATCCCCACTTTCTGTTTCTCTGTTAGAGCTAGAGATGGACTTGAACTAAACTCACACCCCCAAACACTATGGGCTTGCCTACACTACAGCTTATGTCGATATTATTTATGCTGCTCACGTGGTGAAAAAGCTCCCCCACCCACTGAGCAACATAAGTTACGCCAACCTAAGTGTCGGTGTAAACAGCGCTACATCAGCAGGCGAGCTCGCTCCTGTTGGCATAGAGCATCATCACCAGATGCAGCTGCGCCACTGTAGCGCTTCTAGTGTACACTAGCTTCTGAGTGTGGTGAGGATGTGGACATAGGCCTGCTGGTTCAGTCCCACTCTAATTTTGCAGCTGGCCTCTACATTGATTAGGGAGCTGAACCAAAACCCCAAATCCAAACACTATTAATATTTGTGGTGCAGTGACTCTAGTGGCTTCAGCGAGGGACTGGGGATCCACTGTGCTAGGAGCTGTACAGACACATAGTAAGCAACAATCCCAACCCCAAAGAGCGTACAACTGAAACAGACAAGCCAGACAAAAGGTGCGGAGAAGGAGGGTTATTATCTTTATTTCCACTGATTCCTGTGATTAAGTGCCTTAACCACAAGATCACCCTTCATCTCTAGCTCCCCTTGAATTAATCTTTTAGAGGGAGAGAGGGATGATGAAATCCAGATCTGTCTCTGAATGTTGCCGCTGATGCCCATATCTAGTTCAAATGAAAATGAGTTTTGAGACTTCTCGCTCAGTGTCAAAGTCTGCTCTCTTTAACGTGTCTGAAACGATCAAGGTGCATAGTCCAGCAAGCAAGAAACTCAGGTGTAAGTTTTCAGTAACATGATTCAACACTTCTGTTGTCAGCGTCTTGGGAGTGACAGAATGTGGAATTAGAAGGGCTTGAGTGGGATGGAAGGAAATTGGATCCAGAATGTAGCAGTGTCTCACTTAATCAGCAGCTCTCAAGAGAAATATCTGGCAGGATTGGCTTAGCTATTACCGTTGTGTGTGGTGTGTAGGACATTTTGGTCTCTGCAAGGCAGAACCATTCTACCAAGGGGCAGTTATTGGTAGGAGCAACCAGGGTTGCTGCAGCAAACCAAAAAGTAACTTTGGTGGAACGGTAAGAGGCACTCCTGACAAACGTGACTGGTTTGGATAGGGCTCTCTCTCTCCATTTTACAGTCTTTGAGAAGATAGTTTGTATTTCTTAAGGGCTCTGAATAAAGCTTTCCTGTGGTTTCTTGTAAATCTGCCGTGTGTTAGGGAAGATATATTTATCTTGCCAAATATTTCCCCTCTTGAACTTCCCTGTGCACCCTTCCCTCAATGGGGTTGATGCAAATTGCATTGGAGAGGGGGTGGATTGGGATGGGGCTGCCATGGTACTAGATGGATGAGACAGATGATTGACTCAACAGTTTGTCTTGCTTTGGCCAGCTGAGTGGGTTCTGATGATCTCAACACTGTCTCCAATGTACTCTTGCCCACACTTGACACTTGTTTCTCCCCAAAAAATCAGTGCCAATCTCCTTTTAAGGATTAGGGATAAAGCATTTACTTGTGCTTTTAGGTAGCAGAGTAGTTAATGGAGATTAAAATAGGAGGAGGAGCTCTCACCTCACAAGCCAAGTAGGGAGAGCTCTTAGTGACTAGATCCAGAGAGGAGGTAGAACTGCACTCCTCCTTACTTTAACCCCTAGGTGGCAGATACTCGAGTAACATTTTCCTGAGCATTGGCCCAGGGCAGTAGGAAAGATGACTCCTCAGCTGTTGTCTTTAAGGGGATTATTCAGATGAGTGGGTCTTTACTGTTTCATTACAGGTTTCAGAGTAGTAGCCGTGTTAGTCTGTAGCCGCAAAAAGAACAAGGAGTACGTGTGGCACCTTAGAGACTAACAAATTTATTTGGGCATAGCCCACAAAAGCTTATGTCTAAATAAATTTGTTAGTCTCTAAGGTGCCACACGTACTCCTGTTCTTTTTGCGGATGCAGACTAACACGGCTACTACTTTGAAACCTGTCACCATGCAAGGCACTGAATTTAGCTGTATGAAGTGGAAATCCATCAACTTCATGAAAATACTCATACAGATACAGACAGACATCATCTTCCTTTCCAAATGCAAACAGATGGATATCATACCAAAAGGACTAAAGGTAAGAAATCCATTACAATCTACATACCACACAGACTATGCTGAGAGATTGTGTCACACACTCTCAAAGAAACTGTAGAACTACCTGAGATGCATCTGATGAAGTGGGTGCTAGCCCATGAAAGCTAGTGCCCAAATAAATTTGTTAGTCTCTAAGGTGAACAAGTACTCCTTGTTCTTGTTTCATTACAATTTCTTACAGTTTGGAAGTCCCCCATCTGAAATAAAACAAGGCTCATTTAGACAGGAGTACCCAGCAGGTGGAAGAGAGGTGTCCCAGCCCTGACCCAGTGCAAACCAGCAGCAAGATGTCTGAAAGAGGAGGGCATGCAGATGTGGTGGAACTGGAGTCAGGATCTGGAAAAGATGCATTCATCCTGGATCAGGTTAAGCATGGCTTGTTCACTATAGCTCAAGGTGGATAGAATTTTGGCTACATGAGAGAAGGCAGGAGGTGATCTTGGCTTTCATAACTATTTCTATTGGCAGCAGGAGCAGATTCTGTAATGCAGAAAAACTGCTCATGATCCATTATAAATTAAACATTTGGAAGAAGAAGCTACTTTGGCAGGGCTACAGGAACCCACAGTGCTCTATAATGCCAACAAAGGAATCTTTGTAAGGGACAACAGAAGAGATACTTTCTGTACATAGCAGAATACATGATGGGGTGTGTGGTATATGATCGGCACGAGTTGAAAAGGATGCATTATCCATGAGTGACAGAGCAGGTCACACAAGTCATGCTAAATGAGCATCAATTAAACCCTTTAATACCACACCACATTGTATTCTATGTCTGTTGTATGTTTTACAGTAAAAGTGTTTGGAAGAATTTTAAAAAATATTATTGGTGCTCTTTTCATATCCTTCAAGGGTCTCTAGATGCAATGAGCCAACTGCACTGGACTAAGAGGGAGAGAAAAGGGATAACTAGTCCTATTTTAGAAACCTCTAAAAAATGACCTGAAATAGCTAATGAAATCACTGTTTTAAGGCCCTGTACATCAGGCCCTTTCAGGGCTAGCTGGAAGGGCTGTACCCATTAGAATGTTGCTATTCTGTCCTTTTTGGGAGTCTAAGACTGATGATGTTCCTAGCCCTGAAAAGTTGAGCGATATCAGACCCGAAACCTGTCACTGGTTCAGAACTGACTGTTGTCTGTTTCCACATTTATGGGGGAAAGGTAACATTTCTGTGAAAGTTGGATTTAAAATGGGGGGGAGAGAGAGACAAACTGTTTCAAGGTGTTCAGAAGCTGGAATGTATCTTGTGGGGGAATAGAGGGCAGAATGTGGGTAAGATTGTAAAAGGTGTGTGACAAATTAATTTCTCACACAATTCCACAATTTATCATATGGAGAAGAACATAGGAATGACCATGCTGGGTCAGACCAATGGTCCAGCTAGAACAGTATCCTGCCTTTTGACAGTGACCGATGCCAGTGCTATAGAAGGAAAGAACAAAACAGGGCAGTTACTGAGTGATCCATCCCATCATCCAGGCCCAGCATCTGGCAATCAGGTTTGGGGAAGGTGTTCAATAGGGGTGGAGTTGGGGTGGGCACTTTAGGGAAGGGGTTGGAATGGGGGCAAGCTTGCCATGCGAAACAGCTGTTTTGTGGCGCAAGCACTGGGAGGGAGGTGGGAGAAGCGGGACCCAGCGGTGTGCTTGGGAGGAGGCAGAGCGGAGGTGAGCTGGGGGGGAGGGGGCAGGGCAGAGAGCTGCCAGTGAATGCTCTGCACCCACCAATTTTTCCCCATCGGTGCTCCAGCCCCAGAGCACCCATGGGGTCGGCGCCTATGGTAAATTGTAAGTTTTAAATATTCAAAGCTTTCTTTGAAAAAAGCGTGATTGGGCCTCAATGCTGGACACCTTCTTTTTCCTCTCCACAAACTACAGACCGAAAATCATCTTCATGTAGGAGGTATAGTTTTGCAGGCAGTTAGGAATTTGGGATGGACTTTGCTTATTTAAGGATTTACAAATGCCTGAAGTTTAAAATTCAAATGAAGATTAAAAAGGGCAGCAGTAGCTATTGTTTGAGCAGGGATTGCTTTTTCTGTTCTGTGTTTGTACAGCACTTTCTATAATGAGGGGCATAGGACTGAAAATACTCGGTACAATGGTCATACAAATAAATAAGTAGATATACTTTAAAAATTTTGTGAACAATTTAAATGTGGCTCAAGCTATTTGGGACTGAATTCTCTGGTGAGAATTTTCTTCATTGTGATCTGGTTATGTTGAGAGATTACAGATCTGTGATGACTCTCGTACTGAAACAGTGAGCTTTGCATGTTTCAAAATGATTCCCAAATAATGTCTTAGTTGCTGCTCTAGCAAAGCGACATTGGGGGGCAGGAGTATCACAAGCAGGGAACGATTTATCCCTTACATGCATCCACACTTAACCAGTGTAGATTAGAGGGAAGCAATTCTGTAACTTCCTGCTACTACAGAGCTATTTTAGTAGCTACATTAGCTGCCAAAGACACTTTTTGTCTGTGTAGCAAAAGAACAGATCCCTTCCCTTGTCTGTGACAGAGGGCAAGTGCTAAAGAATAAAGGTAAATCCTTTCAAATTTTTTCTCTTTGGAGATTTCAGTAGAAATAAGTCAGTAATGACCAGGGCTGGCTCAATGCACCAGATGAGCAAGCTGGTGCTTGGAGCGGCAGATTCTAAGGGCGGCATTCCGTCCAATCCAATCCTACGCCCTGTTTTTTGTTTTTGTTTTTTGCCGCAAGCCTGGCAGCCCACATCCTTCCCTCCCCGACGACTTTCAATTCACCTGCAGTGGGAGCGGCATAGAGCCCTCCTGGCAGGTGGTGCAGTGGGAGGGGCCGAGTGGTGAGCGCCCTGGCTGAAGGAAGCCCTGGCTGCCCCCCTTCTCTCTCTTCTCCCCCTCCCCCCCACTAGCGAGGGCAGTCACTCCGCTGCCCAGGGCATGTCTGCAGTGCAGGGAGTTCCGCTAGCCAGAGTGCAGCTGCTGCCCGCCCAGAGGCTCGCCAGCACGGCCGGGGGAGGCAGCTGCGAGCCTCCAAGTAAGTGGCACCAAAGGTTTGCTCCCTAGTTTTTAATTTTTTTTTTTTGGTTCGCCGCTCCGGCTCTCTTTCCCCCCCCCCTTTTTTGTGCCTGGGGTGGCATTAGGCATTGGCATTAGGCATATTTACCATCCTCTGTGGCCAACTAGAGGAGACTCCTCTCCTTTCTTTGACTGCCATTCTGGCAGCTTCCACCTGCAGATCATGACAGCCAATCCACATACATCTTTAAGAGTGGAAGGGAAGGGGGATATTATTTTCGGTTGAAACAGTTGGTGAAATTTTAGGGAGGCACAAGTGAATTGGCTTGGACACCAGAGCTCCTATGCCTACAAAATATGCCATGGGGTCTTTAATGAGAAGAAAAGACCAGGATCTTGATTGTAAGTGTCATTTGAAGGACTAGTTGAGGAGTTGGATTATCACCAAAGGCCAATCCTGAAATTTCCTTACTCAGAACTTATTCAGGTAACACCCTTGACTTCAGTGGAAGCTTTTGCTTAGTAGCAGAGTTTGGCCCATAAAGATTGAACTGTTAACTGTACTTTAGTTAGTACTGAGCCAGAGGTGTGTTCTCAACATGCACCTACAGTAAATGTCCAGAGTTATTTCCAGGGTGTGTGTCTAAGAACTCCAATTCTCTTTTTATTGATCCCTAGAAACCATATATCATTATTGTTTGTGTTAGTAGTAGCACTATAGCAGTGACCCACTGTTAAGCTACCTGTAAAACTCATAACAAGAGATAACCTAATTCTAGGTCTAAATTCAGTTGTTGGGTTTAGTGTTGGGTGGGTGCTGGGTGACCTATGATAAACAGGAGGTCAGACTAAATGATCTATGGTCCCTCCTGGCCTTAAACTCTATAACTCCAACCTAGGCCTTAAAGAGTTTAGAATGTATTCTGAAGATATGATCCTAGAAATTAGTCCCATTTTTTTTTGCACTGGGTCACCTGTTGCAAATTCGCAAATTGTTTATCATAAAAGCACATTCATTTCTATTAACTCAAGATGGAGTTTTGATGCTATTAGAAATTACATTAATATTCATACCAATTAAAGTCACTGAGGCAGGCTACATTTTGTTTACCATGTGTTGAAAATCATTAATTTCTTTGTAATTACAGCACTACCATGTATTTATGTGGCTGTATTCAGCAATGCTATAGGAAAACTATTTCAAGCTAAGATTATGTCAGTATAGGCGAGTCACATCTTAGGCGCATTTAACATGCATGAATTTGGCTTTACGCGATCGGCAAAAACAGGGGGAAAAAAGAAAAACAATTTAAAAACTCAACCGGAAGTGTGGGTGATTCCGCCTGCCATTGAACTCAATGAGAGTTTCACTCTACGCAATTTCCGCTTTATGCGGTAATCGCGGAACAGAACCCTCGCATAAGACGCGATATGCCTGTATGTGAACTTCATGTAAAAAGTGAAACTAATTTACCCAGCCTTCTTGCTTCCTTTTTCCAGCCCTCTTCAATTGACTGTTTTTGTATTATTATTATTATTTTAAAATAAAAATATTACTTATTTATGACAATGTTGTTGTAGCCATGTTGGTCATAGACTATTAGAGAGGCAAGGTGGTTGAGGTAAATTCTTTTATTTGACCTACTTCTTTTGGTGAAAGAGCCAACTTTGAACTACAAGAACTCTGTGTCACTCCAAAAGCTTGTCTCCTTCACCAACAGAAGTCAGGCCAATGAAAGATATTACCTCACTCTCCTTGTCTCTCATTTATGAGAAGGATTTTCAAAGAACCCTAAGAAAATCAGTTACTTCTTTAAACATCCCAGCTAGATGTAGGTGGGAAAATTTTCAAAAATATATTTTCATTGAAACACGCTGTTTCTCCAAAGCTTGAAATATTTCACAGAGATGTTTAGGTTATAACGAAGTTTTCATCCAGAGGGTTTCTGAGGTCAAGGACTCTCTGATAACTTCCGATGTGAGAGAGAGGGAGGGAGAACTGAAAATCTGGTCTTTTTGAGTGGCTTTTGACTCAAGTTGAAAATGTTTGGGAGGTTTTGCTTTCATTCTAGTGTGGAACAAAAATAAATTTTGAAACCTCAAAAGTTGACACACCATGGAATTGTCATCCTCTGGCCAACTTGATCCCAGCCTATAAATTGATACCCTGATCCTGCTAGTTATTTGGCCTGGGCACAAGGGGTTGTTCTTGTAGAGCCACTCACAGAATTGGCACCGTAGTTATGGATTTATCTTGCTGCCTTTATTTATAGAAATTAAGCATGTGAAAAATATACCAGACTGGAGAATTTGCTAAGTTTAGGGGACGTCCATAAGTGGTAAAGACATCTTTGTGACATCGTTTTTATAAAAGGAATATGCAACAGAGGTCTAATGCAGAATTCAGCTTTGAGATTTGGCTTTGAGATTCGGCTGCATGCAATATTCCTTTGAGGCCAGTGAAAGTTTACGTGCAGAGGAAAATAGGAATGGGACGAGTTGGCCACTGGAACGGTCATGTGTGGCCTTATCTACCCCAGGTAATTGATTCATCGCTAACTAAACTGGTGGGACAGCACCAGTGTAAACATTGTGCAGGGTGTGCACACAAGGAGTGCTGTTATGGGTTCAAGTCACTTGCAGAATTTCCCCCCCAAGTTACACTGGCATTGCACTACGCTAATGCAATTAAACAGTCTTCTGGATACCTACCTCCTTTCGGACATTGCTCCAAGAAGCAGTGGCTTGTGGGATATTTTGAAAGGCTTTCAGGCCGCATGTTGAGCCCAAGTGTACAGAGGGCCTGTGTGTGTGATATCTGGTTAAATCCTGCTGTTCTCTATCTCTCATAGGGCTGCCAGGAGACTGAATCTTGCATACTCAGTTCTATATGATACATACACGCGATCAGCTTTGATGCTGTGAATTCCCATGTTTGTATTTTCTGCTGAGGGGGATTGTATTCTCTTGCATGAGATTTTTGTTTTATTTTCATGTTAATGGGAAATCTTCAGCAAACAGGTTACTTAACTGAAAATGCAGCACTAAGTAGAGACAGACAGTTCACGCAGAGGTAACAGAGTCCTGTAACTAACACGGCTACCTCTCTGATTCTTGACAGTTCACGCAGTTAGGGTCTGGAGTCTGAAGGAGTCACATGGGAAAATATACACAGGTTGTATCTGTGCTTCCAACCAAACTGTAGCTGTATCAGCCACGCAATATAGGAGGGGTGATCTGTTTACAGAGACTAAAGGTGGGCAGCATGTCAATAGATGGGAGGTGGGTAGCAAATGCAGGAGCTGCAGCTGCTGTGTTCTGCACCAGGGAACAATGTGCTTTCCCTGCAAACCATGGGCTGACTCCACACCTCCTCTCTCTTTGTGTTCAGGGAGTGGGGTTCTGGCTGCCCACTGCTCAGGAATGTAGATGAAGGGAAAAGCCCTCTCTACATTAGTGGCCAGAACCTGATGTTTCACGTCTTTCTTGCATTGCTGCATCTGGCTTACTGAATACTGAGAAATGAGAAAGGAAAACCACTTCCTTGCCCTTCATTTTCACTGCGCTTTATAACAAAATGCAGCAATGATTGCCCAAACAAAATGGAACAGACAATGCTGGCAACATGAAAGATCAGCAGTCGCAGCTCGGAAGCTATAGACTGAAGAGGAGCAATAGGCCATACTGGTGACTTGAATGAAGTGTGAGCTCCCCTCAATTATGGGAGAAGCTTTTAGGCAAGATTGTGGCATGGCAGATAAATCCACTGGGGTATTCTTGCCATTGATGAAAGGTACTCACTACTCAGCGAGTTTGATAGTCCTAGGGCAGGTTGGGAGGTCTTTTTCTTCATTGCAGCCTTTGATTGCTCCACTGAGTTTTATTTACTCTCCTCAAGGCAAGGGGCTGCGTTGGGCGGCAGCAAGGCATTGACTGATTGCGCTTGCATCAATGTTTGTGTTTGTTTTTAATAATCTCTTTGCTGCCTAGCTACATATGATTATTGGCGTGACATAAACCTGCAAATAAATAGAATAAATAAAGGCATCTGATGGCAGGAGGTTCTGGGGAAGAGGCTCAGCAAACAGACAGATACAAATAAACCCTCTCTTCTGCCTCAACTCAACTTGACGACATTAAAAAAAACACAGAACATGAAGTGTAAAGAGAGCAACCAAGTAAATGCTTAAGGATCTGGACCAGCTCCCATTGAAGCTAATGAGAGTCTTGGCAATCATTTCATTAGTATGGGAATGGCCCGTAAGCCTCTCTCCCATTCCCATCCTCTGGTCTAGTATCTCTCTCATTGCCATGCTGTGTCTTACCTAACCTTGGGCCAGACAGTGCAAGATTAGTCCAGTGAATAAGTGTTTGTAGGATCTGACCCATGGCCAGATTCTGATCTCTGATTTACTAGCACATCCAGAGTAACTCAATTGCCTTTAGTGATGTCACTCTCGGTCAGTTACTGTGTAAATGACTTTAATCAAGTTACTCTTGATTTATATGATAACCTGGGGCATCAGCAGGGACTGAACCTGGGCTCTCTTTATCTAAAGTCACAAGCCTCTGCTGTTTGAGTTAAAGGAATAAATGCATTAGCTAAGAATGGCAGCAGGCCCATAAACGTTCTCTGTGGACCAGCTATTTGGCTTAGGTTTCACTACAGGATTATAGCGCGTTTGGTTATAGCGCGTCCCATATAGCGCAGTAGATATTGCGCTAGAGAGTGTGCACACTAAGACCCTGCAGCGCTAAAGCATGGACACATTTGCGGCGCTTCTGGCGGCACTGAGAGTAGCGCAATAGGGCAGGTATCCCACAGAGCACCTCTTCCCAATTTGGCACAGTGCCTTGTGGGAAGGGGGTGGGGGCGTCACTTGCGCCCATTCTGCATCTGGTTCCAACTCCCCATGATGCTTTGGGTCGTATCCCAGCAATCCCTGTGTTTCTGACCACCTCGGGCACCATCTCTCAACGGTTTCAGCAAGGCACACGCGCTCAGTCGTCTGTTTTCCTTTGCCGTAATGGATCGCAAACTGCGGCGGAGCATGCTGGCGAGTGTTGCCAGCACAACTCTCTGCGCTGCAGAGTTCATTCTTGAAAGGGAACGTGACAGTAGTGATGAGTCTGGAGAAGAAGATGAGCTGGACCCGAGGAACAAATTGGACACTAAACTGCTCATTGCTTTAACGGACATGCTCACGACCGTGCTCACGGCTTCTGGGCATGGGAAACGAGCACTGACTGGTGGGATCGCATTGTCATGCAAGTGTGGGACGATGAGCAGTGGCTGCAAAACTTTCGCATGAGAAAAGCCACTTTCATGGGACTGTGTGCTGAACTCTCCCCCACCCTGCAGCACCAGGACACCAGATTGAGAGCTGCCATCCCAGTGGAGAAGCGGGTGGCTATAGCACTCTGGAAGCTGGCCACCCCAGACAGCTACCGATCAGTGGCCAACCACTTTGGGGTGGGGAAGTCGACCGTTGGAGTCGTGTTGATGGAAGTGTGCAAGGCCATTAATCGCCTCCTGCTACGTAAAATCGTGACTCTTGGTGATGTGCGTGACATCGTGGCTGGCTTTGAGCAGATGGGTTTTCCTAACTGTGGAGGGGCGATCGATGGGACCCATATACCTATTCTGGCGCCCACCCACCTAGCAGAACAGTACATTAACCGAAAGGGGTACTTCTCCATGGTTCTTCAGGCGCTTGTGGATCACCGTGGGCGGTTCACTGACATTAATGCAGGCTGGTCGGGAAAGGTGCATGACGCACGCATCTTCCGCAACACTGGCCTGTTCAGGAAGCTGCAAGAAGGCAATTTTTTCCCAGACCACAGGATCCCCGTGGGGGAAGTGGAAATGCCCATTGTGATTCTTGGCGACCCCGCTTACCCTCTAATGCCCTGGCTCATGAAACCCGGGGAGCCTGGACAGCAGCCAGGAAAGGTTCAACTACAGGTTGAGCCGCTGTCGAATGACTGTGGAGTGTGCCTTTGGGCATCTTAAAGGCCGCTGGAGATGCCTTTATGGCAAGCTAGACTTGGAAGAGGGAAGTATATCCGCGGTTATTTCCGCGTGCTGTGCCCTACATAATCTCTGTGAGTGGAAGGGCGAAGCCTTCACTATGGCATGGACCTCGGAGGTTCAACAACTGGAGGCCATGTATGCACAGCCAGAGAGCAGGGCTATTAGAGGGGCCCAGCGCGAGGGTACAAGGATCAGGGAAGCCTTGAGGGAGCATTTTCTGGCTGAAAGCGAGTTCTAATGGGAATTGCAGAGGGAGGGAGGGAAGGAGCAGTCTGTTAATAGGATAAGGTGTTTGCTTTTCTGTACCTATTACACACATTTCTGCACCAAAAACAGAAACCCATTTATTAAAAAGAATTCATTTATCTCATAATCTGAAATAAAAGTTGAAAAACATTAAAGTATGTGAGGGAGGTAGGGGTGTGAAATTGGGTTGAGGGCGGAAGGGGTGTGAAATTGGGTTGAGGGCGGAAGGGATGTGAAATTGGGTTGAGGGAGGTAGGGGTGTGAAATTGGGGTTGGAAAGGGGTCAGTCAGATATTGGCGTATGTCCTGGACTCATAACCTCCAATGCCCTCTGAATTGCAGTACTCCCCCAACCCACTTTGCGGAGGGCGATTATGGTTGTTAGTAGGGGTTGGGTGCAGTGGATAAGGGTGCTGGATCTGTGGGTTGGTCGGTGAAGGGAGGGGGGTGGGAGGCAGCTGTGGCTGGTAATAACCAGGCAGCAGTTGATACTGGCCTGAAGTGGCCAGAGGGCCGGAAGGGTTTAGGGGCAACTGACAATGGGGGTGGCAAGCAGGGGGCTGCTGCTCCTGAACGGCAGTGATCCGCTGCATAGTCTCTATTTGCAGCTCTAATATTCTAAGCAGCTTGTCAGTGCGGTTATCAGCACGCTGTTCGCGAGTTATCTCTCTCTGCTTCATTTGTTCCTCCCTCTGCTGGTCCCGACGCCTCATCTCCTCCTCCCTCCGGTTGCTGTCAGCGCGGTTGTCCATTGATGCCTGTTCAGTAACTTGCTTCAGAAGCTCCTCTTTGCTCTTCCTCGGTCTGCTTTGAATTTTACTTAGTTTTTGAGCCACAGATAAAGCTGGTGAGCATGTCAAGGGCAAAGCTGGGGAAAGTTACAATTTCACAGTTAAAACACAAGATCCCATTGTTTGCAACAGACAGTATTGGGGAGTCCCACACATTCCTTGAATCTCTGTGCAGTTTCCCTGTCCAAATAAGCCATATCACACACAGAGGTACCCACGGATACCCGGGCATGGTGAGTTGTGGGGACAAGCACTGTTTCCCTGCCTTTCTATACTATTGTTTTGGGGGAGCGGCGGGCGTTAGTGGGAACTGCAGTCTGATAAGCATTCTCCCAACATTCTGTGTAGGTTTTCATCCTGGAAGATATCTCTCTGTTGCGGGTGACGGAGCAAGACAGGGCGGGGATTTTAAGGAGATGTGGCTTCCGCCCAGGGCCATACGTGGCTTGCATCTGTGTGGCGATGCTGCCCCCACCGCTCTTAGAAGAGTGGCGTGGACTGGTGACCGTGGCCGGGACAGCGAACACGCTGGGGCTACCACGAAACCTCCGCAGGCACATTGCAAGAGCTCTTATTGAGACCTTTGCAGAAATCACTGATGAGGATTACCGCGAGGTGATAGAGTACATCAATGCACTACTCCACATGTAGCCAAGCGTGCAAGCATTCCTTTCCTTTCCACCCTCCCCAAAGCTGTCTGCCCTCCCAATAGAAAAGTTTCTGTACCTGCAAAAACCGTTGCTGCAGCCCCAGGTCCTGCAGCCTCCAGACGCTGTGGCTCGCTCTGGCTGCACTCTGGGCTTGAGAAGAGTTCCTGGCTGCATATCTCCAGTGACTCCTCCGTGCCCTGGCTCGCAGCCATGGACGCCCCCTCCTCCTCCTCCTCGCAGTCCTGCTTCTCCTCGCCATCCAGCTCCTCTCCAGCCTCCTCTACCCTCCTCCTTCAGTGGTGGGCTGGGAAGAAGTGTCCTGGGTGGTCGCTGGAGTGCACGTTGGATCACCACCCAGGATCGCATCCAGAGCCCTGTAGAACTTGCAAAACACAGGGGCTGTCCCAGAGCGGCTATTTGCATCGCGGGCTTTGTGATATGCAATCCTAAGCTCCTTTACTTTTGCCCGGCACTGCAGAGTGTCCCACTCATGCCCTCTGTCCCTCATGGCCCGTGATATCAGGGCATAGGTATCGTAATTCCTGCGGCTAGACTGCAGCTGAGACTGGACAGCCGCTTCCCCCCAACAACTGATGAGGTCCAGCAACTGATGATCAGACCACGCTGGAGATCGCTTATTGCAAGGAGGCATGGCACGTGGAGTCATGGGTCAAACAAAATGGTTACCTGAGGAGCACTCCATGCCTGGCTGTAGCAAACAGGAAGGGGATTTTCAAATTTCCCTGGGAATTTAAAGGGCGGGTCTGACGTGTGGTCACCTGAGGTCGCGACAGAAGAGTTTGAAACTGATGCGCAGAGTGGCTCGAAGGGGAATTATAGGCCAGGCGGGAGGAGGCTGGAGGCTCATTAACGCACAATGGGTGTTCACATTCGCACCGTTGCGCTATAGCGCTAGCGCAAAAGCCCCTATTACCCTCGGAAAGGTGGTTTACCAGTAGCGCTTTAAACTGAGACTTATTGCGCAAAATGTGCCTTGCAAGTGTGTACGGTTAGAGAGTTATAGCGCTCCTGGAGGCTTTTTAGCGCTATAAAGCACCAGTGTAACCAAGCCCTTTGAGTGGGACAAAGACTCAGCTCATGTTACATTTACACCAGTGTAAATGAGATCAAAATTTGATCCCAGTGTCTTTGGGTGAAAGCTGACCCCACTGAAGTGGATGGGAGTTTTGTTATTGACTTCAGCAGAGCCAGGATTTTGCCCTTTGTGTTTAAAGTGCTGTATACACTTATGATTATATATGAGTGGATAATAATAGAGACAAAACCGTAAAAGGATAAACTTGTTTTTTACTCACTCTCATGCATAGGTTTGTGTATCTCAGTGTTATCATAAATAACTACATTTCGTGCATGTGGGCAATGCAAATAATTTCCCTCTTGTAAAAAGGTGTTAAAGCCACGTTGATTTTATTTTTATGTGTTATTTATTAATTTTGTTTTCAAGCAAACTCCGCTAAAGGGGCACAGGCAATGGGGCCAATATAAGGGCGTTTCTGCAATGGGGGAAAGCAAACAAAGGTCAGACCATTTAACTTATAATTATCTTTTCTCACTGTCTCCACTCCAGGAACAGGTTTCTTCTATGGGCGCTGAACTCCCAGCTACCTATGTCTATTGCCTGTGATGGAAGAACTTGATGTTAATGTGAGGTAGGAGAAACCATGCGGCATACAGTACATTGCAGATCTTCTGGCTACGGAGCTGCAGGAGGTCAATAATAGCATAGCGTGTTTGCAAAGCTGTGGGAGGTGGGATTTTTCTGTTTGCCTGTATGGTTAGGTTACTGCTACTGCAGCAATACTTGGTTTTGGGTTTCCTTGAGTATGCATGGTTAGGTAGCCTTGCGCTGTTATTTTTATAAATGTGTAGCCACCACAGCCAAACCCACAGTAGTGTCATACAACATTACTGAGCTCTGTGTCACATCCCCCACACGCCACAAGTCAGATCCTCCCTCGAGGGAGCTGGTTAAGTTGAGGGTAGGGAGGTGGGGGAGAGAGGAGGGCAGGAGTCAGTTTACACCAGCTGAGGATCTGCTCCTAGCTTTTTATTCAAAAATTATTTTTTCATTTTTATTCTAAAAAATAAGTGCTTGGTTATCCTGGAATAAGACCACTGAAGTCAGTTCAGAGACACTGGTGTAAACCTGCTGTCCCCAAGAGGAAAATTAGCACTGTGATTGCTTTGTGCCAATTTAATGTTATTATAAAATGCTGGAATGACAGCCCTGGAAACTGAAGCTCCCTATTTTTATTGAGGTATCCCTCGGGGGGAGACAGGGCTGCTTTATCTCTCCCTGCCAATGTAGCCCACCCTGAATTGAAGTTCCTCCTGTAATCCTGAGATAGGAGTTCAATCTCCGTGGTTTACATAACACTTGGCCTCTTTGATGGGACTGCCACAGGTTTGCCAGTCAGTCCGATGGCAGTGCTCTTTTGGGTGGACTGAGACCCCCTCAAACTCATTTCACATGCCCACTAAACAACCGTCAGAAAGTAGCAATTTGGGATTGCTAATGAAAAACCTTGAATCTGGACTGCTGACTCTGAGGGGAAAGGAAGAGTTCCACTAACAATTGAGAGAGGCATCCAGAATTAAATGCTCCACGGTCTTCTTAAAATCTGTTTTCTATATCTTCTCCATCGCTTGGATTTCAGTTTATTTTTCAGTGCAGCATTAAACTCTGAAAAAGTTCTGTGCATTACCATGCTTAAATTCCTTTTTGAGAGGTGCCTGGGAAAGTCCACAAAACAGATCAATTTATCAATTAAAATCAAATAGATCAAGTGCATTTGCACTCATTTTCCAAGGCCTCTTTCCCTAATGAGTTGTCTAACAGAGAGCATAAGTGTTTCAAAAGCCTCAGTCATGATGATGAGTTGCAGAATCAAGCTGAGGTTAGTGCGGGGATAGATATGTGATGTGGAGGGTTGGGAGCATAATTTCACTATATTAAATTAGCAGTTAGTTGAATAAAAGTGGAGAGAGGCGGGGGAGATTTTGTCTTTGGGGACCTGTGTATCTTCTCACTTGCAATGGTAAAAATGATGAGTAACTCCATGGAGGTGATTGGAGCTCCATGTGGGAAAACCAGTGCTGATGACAGGAGAATCATTCCCCTGGTGTGTAACACTTGACAGTTGTATGGTTGGTGTAAGGAGGGTCAGTAGAGCAAACTCAGCAAAGCTACTGGGGACGGTGGGGAGCTACTGCCTCTTTGGGACAGCCTTGTTCACACCTCCCAATTACTGGGGAATTAGGGTCAGGAGGTGTGCCGTCCAGAGTCCGTGGTGCACCCCTCAGGCAGGGCAGCGCCGGCAAGGAGTCAGTAGTGCGCCCCTCAGGCGGGGGAGCACTGTGCAAAGAGTCTGTGGCGTGCCCCTCAAGCCGGTGGGGGGTGCCGGCTAGAGTCGGGAGTGCACCTCACAGGCGAGGGGGCACCAGCAGGAATCAGGGTCATCCGCCGTGGGCAGATCCGGTTCCCCCTCAGCATCCACCTCCATCTGCCAAGGGTCATGGCGGGGTTCTGGTAGTCCCTCAGGATACTCTGCCGCTGGCAGCTCCGGTTCCTCCACAGCATCCACCTCTGTCAACCCCGGGTCACTGCGGGGCTCCGGGAGTCCCTCTGGATACTCCACAGCAGGCAGGTCTGGAAACCCCAGTCCTTCCTCTAGACCAGGGTTCCCTGGGTGCAGGGCCTCCCCTGGCTCGGCAGTAGGGTGAGGAGGGAGCAGCCCGCGGTCTGCGTCTGACTCCCTCCCTGGTGCTGCTTTGCCTGAGCTAGGGCCCCCGCCCTTTATACTTCTGTTCCGCTCCTCCTCTTCCTGGGGGTGGAGCCACCTTGATCTGGGCCCACCCACTCCGTCTGAGAGAGTGTTTCTTTACCCTCTGGCTCAGAGGGAGGCTACGCTGGATTATGGAGAAGGGGAAAAAGCATGAAGTTGAATGTATCTGAAGAAACTCTTCCTGTCCTCTCTTTCCACTGGTATTGACATGAGAATGGTTTCTCTTGGAGGCTGTTCAGGTGAGCCCATAGCAGAACACTTTGCCTAGCTCTCTTACCCGGGTGGAGCCCATCAGGAAAGGCCGTAATCTCAGTTCCGGGTTGGTGGGTATGCTGGTCACTTCAGCAAATACATCCCTTACTCCCTGGCTGGGTGGGAGGAAGGAGGGGAGGTTACTAGCTCTTCCAGGCAATTTCTGTGCAGAGCGGGTTTCATTTTGGGGGCTGCCACCACACCCAAGAAAACATCTCTGCTTCTCACCCACTTTCTAATACAGCAAATGAAGTTTTTGGGTTCTAACAGCCATACAGCATGCTGTCCTTTGTTTGTGTACGACTCACACTAATGTCAGAGGGGAGAGTTCCTTGCAAGATATGTGCCTTACACCCCAGAGCTAGTCAGTCTGGGCCTGATCAAAGCCATTCAAGTCAATGGAAAGACTGTCACTGACTTGGGGTTTGATTCAGACTCTTTATCACTTCAGGAAAAGCACAAACTCCTCCACTGGCTTACAATCAGTTTCTCTTCCCCCCGCCAACCTTTCTTGTGCAACTCTGTAAATGTTTTCGGAAATCAGTGTTTTAATGAATGCTGAACAGGTCACATTTATAACCTAGCAATCGATTCTGAGAGGTAATGTGTTTTGCTTAATGAAATTTGTTTTGGCTTTGCTATGCCAGTAACATTGCACAGTGCTTATGCTGTTCTTTTTCTGTAAGGGGAATTGTAGTGCTGATACCTAGTGTGCTATTGTGTTATCTATATCTTCTCTCCCCTTCCTTTGAATACATCAGAAAGCTCCTTCTCATTATTGATTAATACAAGAAAAAGTATTGACCCCCCCCCAGAAACTTTTCACCCCTATGCTGGTTGTGTTGCAATTCACTAGGAATAGCCAAATTTCATCAGGCTAATGGTCCATTTAGACCAGTGGCTCTCAACCCTTCCAGACCACTGTACCCCTTTCAGGAGTCTGATTTGTTTCACCTTGCTTAAAAACTACTTGCTTATATAATCAGATATAAAAATACAAGTGCCACTATTACTAAAAAGTTGCTTACTTTCTCATTTTTACCATATAATTATAAAATACATCGATTGGCTTTCCCGCACTGAAGAGAAATGTCTATGCTAAGACAGACTGTTTCCTTTTAACTGAAAACAAAAAATCTCCCCTTTCCCCCTTCATTGCTCTCAGAGTTAGATGATGTGAGTACCTTGACTCCTTACGTTGCCATTTAAAATGTTATTGAATAAAATTTGTAGTCCAAATAAGTGGAAAGTGTCCCTTTAAACGTGACGGGAAGGGATTCTCTTTCAGAAATGCTCCCCCAAAGTACATTGTCTCCTGGAAACAATTTTGTGCCGTAGCTAATTTTGTCTCATCCAGGTAGAAGGGTGAAAGGATCTCTGATGGGAGATTGCTCTCTCTCTCTCACTCAGTAATTATTTAACCCTGCTTGTCATTCAGATATTAAAAGGCAGCATAATGCAATTCTCTGTCTCTTTCTACGGACATTTGAAACCTGTCCTAAATACATATTGGTTCAGTGTTTTGCATTTGGTTTGATATGTCAAACACTGGGGTCAAATCTCACTCTCATTTATAATTTAAAAATGAATTCTTTTTCCTTTGTTCTTATTGGATTTAATCATGAACCATATAACACAGGCCTTCATTTTACACTATGCTGGAAAGTTTTATATACAGCACTTCCCTTCAGGCATGTTTTTTTGTTTTAACTCCACAATGATCTCCAGCCATGGGATTTTTGTTTTGAGAGGTTCACTTGTCAGCTACCAATAGGTAGCTGATATATCCACGCTCCTCTGATTTCAAATTAGATTAGCTATTTTCACCCATATAGATCATTTTTACAGAAGCAAAGAGTTTCCAAATTTTGTTCTTAAACATAGCTCAAGGCCACATAGTAAATCCGTGAGATTAACCTCCCCCCCCCAAATCCTGATTTCCATTGCCACTCAGAGATAATCCAGTGAAAAGCTCACACATGTAGGAAGAGTAGATTCTAGAGAAGCACTCTGATACCATGTGGATGACAGTGGGATGGATGGAAGGATAGCAGGCAATCATATTGGAATGGAACTTCCTGAAAGCAGAATTTTGCCCTTTTATCTCATTCAGCAGGCCCCTAAGCATGTATCTAAGTTTAAGCATCTGAATAGTCACATTGACTTTATTCAAGGGAACTACTTACATGTATGAAGTTAGGCACATACTTAGGCAGTACCTTGCGGATGGGGCCCTTAGTGGTGCTACTTTTGCTGAAATGAATGGAAGACATTCCAGCAGTAAAGCCTTTGGCAAGATGCCCTGTGTGATACTGAACCTCCTTAGAGAAAGAACAGTCTGTCTCTCCCTATCTGCATGAAGCCAGGTAGTCAGAATCAGATGTATGAAAGTTGTACAGAATGTTTTACTTGAATGAAAAGGTCATTATAGATTATGAAGGCTTCCGTGAAGAGCTGTGATGTAAAGTGAGAGAAAGATTCCTGAAAAATAAATGAGTTTTGGACATTCTCCTTTGTGACTGGTAATCACTGTCACTGTCAATGTGATTAGCAGACCTCCTTCTAATTCGAGGGTGGAAACCTAAAGGACCAGGAAACTATTTTAGATGTATATTTCACAGGATTTTTCAACTTACTGTGTCCTGTTTGTTGTGGTTGGACACATTCATTATATGCAGACAGTTAACGAGGTAACACCAAGAAGTTTGGGATCAAAGTTTGACCAAACTGTTACAATGAGGAGGAGAATGTCCTCTGGATTTTAACAAAACTTTTAAAAAAGAAGTCACAATCTATATAATCCATATATCTGCATGCAAATAGGTAGTTGGCTCATAAAATGCCCAGGTAGATATATGCAAAATGAGTTATTATGAATGGATAAAGGGGATTCCATACACCAGGAACTGCACCTACAAAATGTGGTGGTGCATTTTACCAGGCCCTCTGAAAGTGCAACTCTTCCTGTATGATTAGCATTGCAAGAAGGGGGATCCTCTATTTCTTCTGAGCATCTGCAAGTCTGGGCAGCAAATGTTATGCTTTGCCTAGACAGCACTGAAGAATGGGGTTACCAAGAGAATCTTTGAAAATCTTCCCAGTCCTTCAGAGATTTTTATTATCTCACTCTGTAGCATTCCTGCTAGCCAGGATAAGGTAAAACTGCCCATCACCGATCCACTCACAATTTGACTCATAAGAAGCAAACGCACCCCACACCCCTTATCTGGATGCAGGAGTGGTGAAATCTTTTGGGCAGTTTGAGCAGTTTGACATTGGCTGATGGTCATTTAGACTCACCTCCTTCCCCTTCTCTCAGCACTGATGCTTGTCATTCATTTATTCAGCCCCCAAATGGACACTTGTTGCCTAGCAACCTTAGTATTATTGCTGTGCATCCTCTGCAAGTCTTGTGCTCTTATGTATCAATTTATTTAAAATCAAATAGACTAAGAGGAAGAGAAAATAGCTGCAATTTGGTTGCCTCTGTCTTGTGGAAGAGAATTCCTCAAAACAAAGGGAAATTTATTGCCATAAAGACTGAGAGAGGTTTCAGAAAACAATCTTTGATTGGGGCATTTAAATATTCTGAATAGAATTGGGAGAATTTTTTTTAAGGGAATATGGTTTCACCAAAAATGCATTTTTGGGGCCCTGAAAATATTCATGAATTCTGGTTGAATTTGATACATATTTTCAGCTGAAAAAATACTGGATTTTCCCCCCCAAAATGACAAAACATTCCATTTTGACTATTTCAAAATGTTTTGTTTCAATTTTTTCATTATGAAATCATAGAATCATAGGATATCAGGGTTGGGAGGGATGTCAGGAGATCATCTAGTCCAACGCCCTGCTCAAATTTGGTTTTTATATTTGGTCAGTTAAAAACACAAACACACACACACAATGTTTAGGTCAGCTCAAAACTGTTTTTGGTTTTGGTTTGTCTCAAACCAAATTTGTTTTCTAATTTTTTTTTTGTTCTGTTCCCGAACTGAAAAATCCATTATTCACTGATCTCTAGTTTTGAGTGACCCAGTTAGACTTTTAACATAGTCAGTTGATTGATTCAGAGTAAATTACTGTACACATCACTCAATCAAACACTCCCCGTTACCACTTTGCTGCCACATTGGACTCCAGGCCCAGGCATTTCTGGACCTTGACTTAACTGTTTGTTTTTGCCATTGTGCTGAAGCAACCCTTAGTGAGGTCTTTTGTATAATGCCTTTTGAATCATTGGTATTCAGTGTCAGCTTTAAATGTTGTCAGCTGTGTGGGTTGCCAACACATTCATCCCAGGGTAGAGACATTTGAGAGTGCCACTCAGTGCTTCCACTTGTAGTCTTTGTGCTGAGCTTTGGGGCATCGCCTCTCACAACTGCACATGCTCTAATCCACCATGCATAGTGGATGGGATTTCAGCTCCTTCATTTTGTGGACCACATTTTAAGAGAAAGTTTCATCAGTGGATTGGCTTGCTCTCTTGCCTTTCAACCCTCAGCTGCCTGGTTCTCATCTGCTTTAATCTGTACACTACCTAGAAATGTTTTGCAGATCACACTGCTCAAAGGCTGCCTTTTAAAAGTCCCCTTACCCACCCAAAAGCAGCACCAAGTCTGGGGTGGGTTAGAGCTGCACGAGTGATTGGAAGCTGCAGACACCAGCTAGCCTAGCTTAGGGCTTTGTTGGGTAAACTGGTCCACTTGTCCCCAAAAAGCTAAGAACCGATCACACACTATCTCTAGCTGACAGATTTCCATTGAATCTGCCTCACTACTCAACATACAACCACATTTCAAATATTAAGTGTAGAATGTCTTTTTTATAACTGTGTCAAGGGAGAAGCACCGGGTATCTCTACTGGCATTATGGCCCTTGGGTACGGCACCGGGCTGGGAATGAGGAGACCTGAGTTCTTTTCCCCGCTCTGATACTGACTCGTTGTGTGACCTTGGGCAAATCACAGAATCCAACTGGGCCCAAGTTTCCTCATCTGTAACAAACATATAAGAGCTAGAAACCCTCAAGCTCTTGGGCACATTTTTGTGTGTGGTTTAAAGTGTTTTATTTATTGAATTTCATAATCATAAATTTAACTTTACAGTCCAGCTAGGCTTGTGAAGATAGGGAAAAATGAAATTCATTAGTGAAGGATTACAGGGGGCTAAATCACAGCAAGGTATGTTAGCCCCACCTACAGAAGGACTGGCTGGTTAAGACAGGAAGGAATGTTGCCAACTGCTAACTGCTCCCTGACCTCCCCTATAGATAGGTTAGACAGGAAGTAACTTCCCCTATAGACAGGGTATAATGTGGGTGTTTCTTGCACTTTCTGAAACAGCTAGTGCTGGGCCACTGTCAGAGATAAACAATCACTGGACTAGACGGACCATTGGGCTGATCTGGTAGAGCAGTTCCTCTATTCCTGCACACTCAGATGGAGGGAGTACAAAGTGTTACAATTAGTCGGTTTCAGTTCAGGGTGTGATCACAGCTATATTGTTTACTGGACACAGTTATGTAAAAGGTCTGTTTTTCTCAGGTGTTGAGGATTTAGAGCGATTTAGCTACTATCTTTTGATTTACATTGCTACAGAGTTCAGTGCCTTTACATAAACACTCCAATGGCACTTTGCGTAGGAGGTAGACTCCCTTTACTAAATAAACAAAAGACAAAGCTGTCTGGATTTGTCATGCTGATAATTGCTTTTTATTTTGAAATCAAGTGCTCGAAATAACTGAATTTTAGGATAATATTAATTGCCCCCAAACTCTCTGTATTATCAGCTAAAGTTCTGACAGCCAATTGCTAAAGGTGTTTTGCAGCTCAGGGCTTGTTGAGAAATGCAGAGCCTGGTAGGAATACAGCAGACGGTTCATTAATTTCATCCCGACTTTGAGTAATGAGAATCAAGGGGAAGGAACAGGGAACCAAATTGACTGAATTAGTTTTGTTTATTTGGAAGCAAGGGTGATGTTCTATTATTTAATCCAGACGGCATCCCTCTAGATGGTTCATTTAAAAAAAAATCAATATTGGCTGGCCCAGCCATTTAGCATAGTGTGTTCTTACACGTCAGCTACTTCAGAGCACTTAGGAATCCAAGAAGGAGAAGACCTGCTTTGCAGCTCCACATCCCCTGAGAGTCAGGTCTCTGGTCAGAATGAGTCCCAGTTCCTGAACCTTACTATATCGGCCAAAGCGGCCATGTTTCGCATGTAACAGTGGGAAGAGATTGGCTTCAGCAATGCTATGGATAGGCTTATTGAGATATTGTAAGGGAAGGCAGGGAAGAGGTGGCAAGTGGCCATGGAAGAAGGTGCATGAGCAAAGCTGTCTATTGTTAGCCACAAGTCACTGTGATAACTTTACAGTGAGATGGAGAAGATGCAGGAAGAGGGATGGTCTTAGGCTCATCTCTCAGTCTAATTCTTTGGGAAAGAGGGACCCAGAGGCACAATAAGAGGTGGGTAGGTAGAAAGGGACAGATTCTGCCACCATTACTTGCATGGAACAGCACTTGCACATATGAGTAGGATATTCATGTGAGCACTACTCAATGAGTATGGGAGGCAGGCATGAAACAAGCCTGTTTTCTCTCCTAAAACACCTCAGGCTTAGTCCAAAGGGTCAAACGATCACAACACATTCTAGTAGTTACTTTAAACTTTGTGTTTGCCTTCAGGAGGGACTAGGTAGAAAGACTGTATGAAGGAGACTCAGATGGGAAAGGAGACACTTGGTGGCAGGTAAGGCAGAAAATGGGCTTGGGTTCAAGAGGGATGATTGGAGGAGCTACATGCTTTTGTGGGTTAATGGAAGAGAACAAGCCTTTAGATTAAAATTATCTGAACACACTGCAGTACGTTTGCTTTCCAGGAATCACAGTTTACTGTTTGCAGCATGTCTGTAGAACACAGAGGGCCTTCTGGAGAGCCCTTGCTCACTTCTTCAGCTGAAGTCATTAAAATATCATTTCTCTCAACCTTTCGACTCAGATTCCTTTTTAGCCTGAAGAAGAGCTCTGTGTGGCTCACCAACAGAAGCTGGTCCAATAGATATTCCCTCGCCTACCGTGTCTCTCGTTTTGTGAACTCTGACCAGCTGGGTTCTCTTCATCCCTCTCTCCAGGCTCCTTTCCCAGTGAAGAGCAATTGTAGCCATTCTGTAACCCCTGCTGCATCCTCTCTTGGGGGTGGGGCACTTAGGATGACCAGACAGCAAATGTGAAAAATCAGGACAGGGGGTGGAGGGGTAATAGGAGCCTATATCAGAAAAAATACCCCCAAATCAGGACTGTTTGTATAAAATCGGGACATCTGGTCACCCTAGGGGCACTAGATGCAGTGCTTGCATGGAGATGAACTTGATTTAGTAGGCCGTTTGCTACCTCTATCTTATCTGGCCCTGTCCTCCTAGTAGGGTGACCAGACAGCAAGTGTGAAAAATCGGGATGGGGTGGAGGGTAATAGCAGCCTATATGAGAAAAAGATCCAAAAATCGGGACTGTCCCTATAAAATCGGGACATCTGGTCACCCTACCTCCTCACAGGAGGGGTGTCATGACCAGAGAGAAGCATGATTAGGCGAGATTGGGATATTTGCATTTCTCAGTGTTGTTGCATTGACATTAACCTCTTGTTCAAATTGTTAAAATGATAAAGGTATTGTAAGAGAGTCTATCCCCTTACTCTGAACACTGGGGTACAGAGAGGGGTTTCTTCTATGCAAGACCAAATAACTGCAAGCTGCTTCCCAGCCTAAGTTAAAGCTTTCCCCCCCCAAAACCCACACTCTACCAGTTGGGAAATTGGGGTACCGCTGCCACCACTCCGTGATTACCCCAAGACTATGGGGTAGGGGCACCTTGACTCCCCCCGAGAGTAACCCTCCCGACCCCTCCCTTTCTGTCTGGGAATAAAAAAAACCACACAGAGACTTAACTCCAGCATCCCCTTCTCAACCTAGGAGACACAAATCCTCTTCCCCCTCCCTTTCCAACCTGAAAGCAGAGAGAGAGATTCAGACACAGCCCTCACTAACCATGAGCTGCCCCATCCAAAGCTAGGATTCCTTTATGAAAATAACCAAACGCTTTTTATAACAAAAAAAGGTTTAATAAAAAGAAGACAACTTATAGCTAATACAACTTTACAGATATGAAGCTTCCTAACCCCTCCCTCTAAGAAGGCTAGTGACACTCCAAATCAGGTACAAACTTATGAATCAATATGCTACTTACAGTCAGTCTAATCTTAGAAATAGAAGGGTGCACATCTCTCCCAAGGTTAGGGGAGGGAAAAGAACTTCCATAGCTGGAAAATAGGTTGAGCTCGCCCAAAAGCTCTGGGGGAACTGAATGACTTCCTGGTTCTTCCTCCATGTGGGCTCCTGTGATGTCACCACCACCCCTCACACAGTTAACCCCTAGCAGGTAAAACAACAACTCTCAAGCACTTCACACTTATGACAGGTATTGACAGAATCTCTTGAGGAAAGTGGCAGTGGGAAGAACAGGAAATGCCAGCCAAAAGAGGAGGAAATGGAAACTCAACAGTCCAATCCTGCAGGTCCTTACTGAGGCAAAACTCCCCGTCAGTTCACACAATCTCAGGATCTGGCTCCACATGAGGTGTCCTGCTGACCCTACCAAGAGAACAGTGTATGTATTTGTGTTATGTAGACACATGGGGCCAAATTATTAAGTGTGGCTTGGCCATTTGTACTGCACCACTGGCAGAATCTGGCAACAATGCCAGAGTAATTGGCCACCACAGGATCATCCGTGTGTTGGGCCCATGAGCCAGGGAACGCAAAGGTGAGCTGTGACAGTCTTACAGACACAAAGGGAGAAGCATGGTTAATTTGCACTAATGCAGTGGTACAGAAACTGTGGGGAGACTGAAAAGTATATTAAACCTAGAAACAGAGTAGAGGTGATGGCCGTTTCTAACAGCACATGGTCCTCTGTCTTATGACACATCATTCACCACCACCATGGTACTGCTTATGTGTGTCAGATGTAGCTTCATATTTTTGTGCCTGTCTCTCTAAAATCCTTATTAACTGAATAAAGCAGCATGTAATGCGGTCTATGCTGAATTCTCTGCAGAGCCTTGGTATGGCTTAGTACCAACGGCACAATGTGTCAGGCGGAGCACTTTTCATATTCTTGAACTTTTCTCTCAGTTTCTAGGGAAACATTTTATTGCACTATATTTATCAGAACGTCTTTCCAAACACCTCCGCCAACACTTAATTAATGGAATTTTAAAGCTTTGCTCCAACTATGGCAAGTTAATAGAGTTCTCACCGACAACAGCTGTGGAGCTAGGGAGACATTATACATGCAATATATTTACAGGGTGAATATGCGTAAGAGGGGCATCTCTCCCTGATCCATCTGTATATCCTCAGTATCCTGCAATGGGAGATATAGCAGTGTTAAATTTTACAATCTGACTCTAACAAGGACATTTGTATCTGGGCAGATTCCTCATTGTAACCTAACAGGGTAACTTAAACAGTAAAATTTTATGGCCATATCAGATAGTGCAGTCTTTCTTATTGCCTCTGCAAATAATCGCAGCTGTCTCTCATTAAAGATTCGGGGGAGGGGGGAGCGGGCGGAGGAGAAGAGGAGATTTCTAGAGTTGATTGGAAAATATTTTGCATTAGGGTGCAGGATTTGAATAGCAAGAGGTGCTGTAGGTCAAGATTGAGGGGCATTGGTAAAATCATGAAGGGCCCACCGGAAAGCAATAGAAAGAGGCACTGTAATTCAGGATTGAACTGCATAAGCAGAGCTGTGGGAGCTCAGGACCAGCTTAGCGGTGTGTGTAGTATGTCAGGTCTAGTACAGGTCATGAATGAGTTGGCATTGACAAAGCTGTATCTAGTAATCAGGTCTGGAATATTTGGTAGTGTTACAAGACAAAACTAAAGTGCACAGGCATAGGTGTTGGTGGGAACCTGATGGCTCTCTGTCTGCCTCATATCTACCCACATTGACGTTAAAATTCTCAGGGCTTTTGGAAAAGTGCAGGGGGACAAGCCCAGTGTTCTGGAAATGATTCTCTTCTAGTAGAGCCAGCGGTAATGTCCAAAGCTGCAGTGAGCGATTGCTGAGTGCAGAACGCCTACTGCAGTGCCACATTAGCCTATGCAGTTACTGAACTGACTGAGTCCAAATTACTGGTTTGGAAAGAACATTTGCAATATCTTGAATATGAATGCTACCTCATAAAACCCAGTTCCGGTTGCACGTACTTGGCCTATCAGATATCTATGGCAGATAGGTCTTTCTGTTGGACTATTATGGATAATATATAGCACGGTTGTTGAACTGTCTCCTTGAAATAAAGTGCACCTACAGTGCATATGGGATTGACATTCATTTGTCTTACCCAATTGAGTGCTTCCACTATTTATTTTGCACCTGATATACTGTGGCAATGAATCATTGATTATATGACTTACTGGTCTGGCAAATATTCATGTCGTCTGCTGCTCTTACTACTGTGCAGAAGGAAGTCATTTACTTCAGTAACTTATCATCTTGCTGCATCTGTTAGCCCAGTAGTTAGCATAATGTGTCCTCTGAACAGCCATCTCTGCCTCTCTAATGATAAGGCTTGATTAAAAATGCCATTCCTCTGAACATTTGCCCCGGTTCCTTGAAATGATGCAGAAAATCCTGGGGGAATGACGTGTTCAGGGGGTGCTCAGCAGTTTGAGAGTGAATTCCGCGTAGGGAAAGGTAAAGAAAGAACATTAAGTGTCTGGGGAAGTGTTACAGGACAGAAAATTGTCTGCATAGCCGGATTTGTGTGTGTTGAAATCTTGTAGCGGAACTTTCTTCTTCTTTCTGTCATTCTACATACTCCAACCCCCACTTTCAAAGGGGAAAATATGTTGTTGACCATATAGACTCTCTGTGTCCGATTCGCGAAGGAGCATGCCAAAGGCGTGCCCGTTAAAATGCCTATGCACCTCTTGCACTTCGCTTCGCCTGAGCTGTTTGTACAAACCAGGCAACTGGAAGCCTAATAGTGCAGTTTGCAAGCACATATGTGGGCTTTTGAGGATCCAATTGTGGGTGCATTTTCGAAGGTGGACATATAGGGCTGGATCCTGATCTGCTATATAAGTGTAAATCCAGAATAACCGAGAGATGATTTTCTCTCAGAATGTGTATTTTGGAAAAGTTGGCTTTTCTTCTGTGGAAAATGTGGCCTTGGCTAAGCTCAAGGGCAGTGTTGTTTAATATGTGATCTCTTCTTTGGGGCACTATAACCTGTAATTGATACTACAACAGCCATTTTTCACCTGTAACTTCTGTGACTTAAGCACTCCCTTGCTGGCTATTGTGAGAAATATTGGAATCCAAATCTGAACTCCCCAAGGAAGAATTGGTGGTGTGATGGGATTTCAATCTCATACACCTTCCCCTTTCCCCAGTTCTGTTCTCTGCTACACCCATCAATCCAGCTGCTTTCTGCGTGTGTGGGTGGGCACGCACTCGGGGAGGGGGAAAGGCCTGGGTAACCCGGAGACATAATTTCATCCTATGTTTGCAAGAGACCCTTGTGCTTTTTGTATCTGGGTATGGCAAGTCCAGAAACCTGGCTGCTGTCTTCTACTGCTAGGACAGGAAGAGAGAATTCTGGCCCTGGAACTGCTGTTATTTACAATATTGGCTTCTATGGGCAATAATAGGGCTAAGGTGGTCAGGCTGATCTGGCACCAGCAATGAAGTATCTGCTCTTTATTTTCTGCACTTCAGCTACTGTTCTATGAGCTTTCTCTTTCGAGCCCAAGAGCTTTAGGTCTCATCCAAGCAGCCGCCTTGTGTTTTTATATTGTTTGCTCTTTTTCCTTCAAACCACGCTCAAAACCCTCATTATGCTGTCTCCCTGCAGCAATGCAGAGATCTTTTGTTTAAAATTATATCCAGTGGTGCACTGAAAACAGCAGCTGATCTAATGGGAGCCTGAGTTTGTTGGGAGTTTGTTTAAAAAGCTGTAAACCAACACCACTCCCCCACCCACCCAAACCCTCTTGTTAAATTTAGTAATAGTTTAAATGGCAAAAGCCAAAAGGAGGAAACGAAGGCTTATGACTCTTGGGAGTTAATCACAAAGTGACCACAACTGGCAGCACTTCCTTATTTTTTTTGGCCATCGGTGCCCAATTTTTGCCCACCTAAGAGGCACCTTAGCAGCTTGCCAGGAGCAGCACCTAACTGATCTGAGCAGATTGCAGTTGTGGCCCAGGGAGACAGCAGGTGACACACAGTCATCAATGCTTCATCCTGACCCTAGGCCTGCTTTGTTTGGCTCTGGCCCTGTCCCTTCCCCAAGGACGAGAATGAGTTTAAGCAGTTGAGCTTTCAGTGCCATTTTGTATAATTAATGCTTTCTCTAGAATATCTATGTACTGTCTTCTCTACTGGGCTTATCCTGTTCTGTCGGAATGCTTGTTGCCTGGATCCTTAGGCAAGTGATTAGTTAGGATAATTCAGGGAAGAGATCCATTTGCAAAATGATAATAATAATTAATATGAAGAATTCCCTTCACAAAGCTTTGCACATCTTTACCAATGTAAATCACAACATGACATTCAAAATCACTGCGCAATCACATGCAAAGTGACCCTTTTTGCTTTATTTTTACTCCTGATTGATGGCCCAATTGGCTGTTCTTGTCAGATAGTTGATTGCTCCTCCTGTTTACTTAATTGGAGCATGAGATCTGTGATGTGACTGGCTTGGGAAGTGTTCACAAGGAACAAGTACTAAGCTGCATAGGAGCAAGGTTTAAACAAAACGACATAGTCCTAGTCCCGGATTTTGTATCAGGTGGCCATGCAGGAACAGACATCTGAGCCTAAATGCAAAGGCAGGATTCACTTAGGCAATACAGTAACAAATACATGCTCTGTTCTCCGGCAGATCGCTGACTTCTACCTTATGTATGCCCAACAGCAAGCAGATGGGTTTTCAGAAATGTAGCAGCATTAGATGGGAAGACTCTTCCCTTTCCCAAAAGGTTTGTATTGGAACAGGATCTGGGTAGCAGATTGGGTGCAAGGAGCGTATTTCGTATCCATGGTGCAAGGAGCGTATTTTGTATTTGTGGTGCATTTTTTAGAAGGTTTGGAAATTTCCAAGTCCATTGGGAAGTGAACCAAGCAGCATTTGTTTAACAGGCTGCATGCACTTCAGAGATGGAACACATGGACCCTTGCCATGCAGTTAGATCGATTTAAAACTCAATAGTCTGTACAGTCCCCTGTGGTCTTCAGAGGGAGGGAGACAAAATTACTTCCTGTCATCGTCTCATAATGAATGAGTTGTGAAATGATTTCTGTGTGGTTGAGGACCTGATTTTATGAGGGATGTCTCAAATAAAAGACCTTCCTGAAATCAAAAAGTTAGCCTTTCTGTGCCAAATCTTCCATTAGCGATAGTGACAGGGAAGACCAGTTTGATTCACCTAAACTCTTGAAACTGGGAGTCTTTCCAGGAGACGAGTTGGACATCTGATAATTGTGCATGTCCTAATCTGTCCAGAACAGAAACTGGTGGTAAGAAAAATACACACCACAGATCTCATAATAGCCAAGTTGACACTGTCATTCTCTGCCTGAACACTTGTTTCTTTAATACTCCTAGTTGCAAATGTATCTTGGGAGAGCTGAGCAGAATTATTATGTTTTTTTGTTTGAAATTCTTAATAATCCACCTAAAAGATTTCAATGAGGCGGTGAATAGAGGCTTCACTCTGATGTGAAAACAAGACCTCAGTGCTGTCTTACAAATTGGTCCAATAAAAGATATTACTTCACCCACCTCGCCTCCCTCAGACAAATTAAAAATAAGAACTGCTATTATTGGGTTCTTATCAATAATTACCTGAGGGGGGCGGTTATTTTCACAGACTGGCTCAGAAAACCGTCAGAGAGGCAAAAGAGCTTCTTCAGCTCAATGACATACCTTGATGTCAATTTCAGTGTACTAGGATGTATTTCTAAATAGAAGTTGTGAGACTGGTAATGCAGGTGCCAGCTCTTGCCAAGTCTATAGGCGTCCGCTGAGCACTGACAGATTCATGGCTGGTAACCAGACCAGTTCATCTGTATGTTACTATTGTTCAAGATAGGTGTTAGACTTGTAACTTAGATATGTGTAGTGTTTTAGACTCTCTTATATGCTTATATATTGCTGCATGTGTTAATCTCACTTGGAACGTCTGTATTCCATGGTACAAGGTAAAATATAAGTTTGTTTTATAATTGTAAAAATGCCTGTTCTGAACTTGTGAACTCAGGCAGAAAGAGTGGTCTGCCATGCCCCTGCCCATCTAAGAATTTCAGTGAAATTGAACGGTCCTGTGAAATGTTTTAGTTTTAGATAGTGGCAAACTGTGACAAAACAGCTTCATAGGTATTTTTTTAGCCAGCTCTAATTTAAACACAGATGTTCCATGTTATAAGCCTGTTTTGTACAGTGTAAAGCTATTCTCCTATCACTTGTGCAGTTGGAATTTTAAAGGAACCTGAAGACTGTTGTAAAGAATGGAGTTGAACTCAGGTCCTAAGTCAATTCCCTAATCACTGGGCCATCCTTCCTCTCAACTCCTGTTGGCTCCATTAAGCACCTTTAAATATCCAAGCCAGAAAAAGTGTCTTATAAAAATACTAACTTCATTATAAACCATGCAAAATTATTTCCTTCCCCCAACAAAAATAACTGCAATGGAAATTAAAATATTAAAAACTACAATATCATCTAAGCGCTGGTCTACACAGGGAAGTTTGTGCTGGTTTAACTAATTTAGTTAAACAAGTGCAACTTTGTTTGTAGATTTCCTAACTTAAAATCACAAAATTAGCAATTCAATAGTTCATACTAATACTCTGTGCTCGAGAGGCCTCAGTGGGTCTATGTATTGCACCTGGTTACAACAGACTATATTAAAGAGTACATTGAGACTGGTCTGTGTATGCCCAACATGAAGAGTTTGTTTATCAGTTTTCTTGTAGCTGAACCTTGATTATCTGAAACATTCGCATCATCCAAAATGAGCGTATACCACCGATGTGTATCAAATACATTCAGTTCCCTGCATGTCACTGTATTTCAGAGATAAATAAGAGACAAGGGTATTTGTGTGTATATCTATATACCAGAGAGAGAATGGTGATGTCAGTTACCTTGGTGTAAATGGAGTTATTCTGGATTTACATCACTCTAATTGAGAACAGAATCTGAAACACAGAGTCAATTATCATCCTTCTTGGTCCAAAGCATTGAATAGACTTTGCCTTTTGGTTCTGAGATGGATGACAATTAATGGGAACATCGCAAGGGAAATAATCTGGTTGATTAAATCTTTTCTAGTTAGCATAGCTGTGTGATATCCATCTTTTTTATATAGAGCTCTCCATGTTTAAGGCATACATAGGTGATGGGATGGGCAGGAGACACCCTGAATATACAGAATAATCACATTATTCTGATTGTAAGTGTACTTTGTGGGTGGGGTTCTCTCTCTGTTTGTTTTGCCCTCTATCTGCTTTATTAAAATGAAATGTATCATTTGGCAGCTATCATGGGCTTGTTTCTGAAGAAGAAGTCCTGGGCTAGGTATGGGACAAGACATTTCTGAACAAAGAAGCATCTGGTCTTTGGTTTCACCCAGTACCTACAAAATAGAAAGGAATACTGCAACAGAGCACTGTCACCATCCCCCCTGCGCTTTATGGTGTGTACAAATAAGGAACACAATGATATGCAGTCAGATGTGAGGGCGTGTGGGTCAAAATTTTCAAGCTTCAGCAGGTATAAACCAATCAAGGTCCATTGACTACAAGGGAATTATGCCCATTCCCAGCAGCGAGGGATGTGATCCAGGAGCTCTCTATTTCTGAGGCCTTGAACCAGCATCCTGAATCAGAGGTGGGGGAAAATGAACCCAGATCCAAATTTTGTTGTTCAAACCCATGTCAGATGCTAACATTTCCCTCTGTAGGTTAGTTAACTAGGGGGGAAACTGCTATGGGAGCATATGGAGGGCCTCACAGGGCACCAGCCGTTCCTGTACCCACCTGATGTCTAAATGGAGAGAGTGTTATTAGCACGTACTTGATTGACTACGCAACCCACACAAAGCATTTTTAAAAGCATTTAACTAGTCTGTCTTCTTTTCTTGGTACTTGATTCTAAGCAGTGTCAAGCAGCTATTTAAGAACTTTTATCCTGTAAGACATCTTAGCTTTTGGTCCAGCTAGCCTGAGTTAGAATGTACAGCCCGTGCATAGCATCAATGATTTTAAACAGCCTGGGGCTGGACATAAATTACTCTCCCAAATAATATGTAAGTTCTTGAGTTTCCTCAGGTCCACCAGGTACGTATACTGCAGTGTTATTGTATGCTGCTGCAGCTCTTCATCCGCACCATTTATTATTAGTCATTTAGCTGTTTGCTTAGCTCTCTCTTCTGGTCCTAGCTAGAGACACCCAGTCTCCTTATGGTTAGAGGTGGATCAGAATGGGCATATCAGCATTATTAAGAGTTAAAGTCACTTCCTCCACCTGACACTGTGAGAGGAGGATACACTCCCTCCCCCCCCACTTCCTGGCTTGGGGGTCTCAGTCATTAAAGACCTAAACAACAGGAGCATCCCTGGCTGGATTATGGTTCTGAACTTCGTTTTCGAAGGGCACATCTGCACTGCAACTGGGTGTGCGCTTCCTAGCTCAGGCAGGCAGACCCACGCCAGCTTTGTTCAAGCTAGTGCACTAAAAATGGGGGCAGCTGGGGCTCGCTGCCTGAGTATGTACCCAGGGAGTCCTTGCAACTTTGTGCTCAGGGGTCTAGTCCAAACTGCTGCCCGCACTACCCCAAACTACACCGCTGTGTTTAAGGTGCTACTTCAAGCCGAGCTAGTCTGCGTCTGTCTGCCCGAGCTGGGAAGCACAGTCCCAGCTGCAGTGTAGAGATGCCCAGAATGATGTTACTGCTGGTGAAAGGTGACAGGATGAGAGTCCAGAAAAGGTCAAGCTTGGCAAGTGGCAATGCAAGGTTTACCTGTGTGGCCCCATCAGGGTGTCTCATCCCCATTACACAGAGACCATCTTTAATTTTGAGAAGCTGGGTTCAGCTTCCTTGGCCTCCCCATCTGAAATGAGTGTGTAGGTCTGACCAGAAAAGAATAATTTGGTTTCACAAAGTGTGTTGAAATTTTCAAAATCGGTTTTCATTATGCATTGGAACATTGCCTTTCCTGAAGTAAGACTTTCCACAGCCCAGTGGTGAAAGCACTTCCCGGTGATGTGTGGAACCTGTGTTCAAGTCCCTGCTCTACCCAATGCAGAGCAGAATTTTTCATCCCTGATCACTCCAAATGAGGAAGCTCCAGGACTTCATCTGGATCTCCTATACCCCAGGCCAGTACCCTAATTCCTGGGATGTTGAGAGCCAGACTCTTTTTTTCTGGACCTACAAAACCGATGTTTCTGCAAAATGTTTTGCTTTGGACATAACGGTTTCCACCAGAAAAAAAGTTAATCAGCAACATTTCAACCTGATGTAACAGTGCTGGTTTTATGGTGCAGATACCGATCCAACAGGAACTGGGCTGAGGCCTATTTGGCGCAACCTATGGAATTGATGTTGGATGGGAATGACTTCCTGGCACCGCTGAATGGGGATGGATTTTCAATAGAAAAGTGCTTGTTTCTGCTTTATCTGATGTTATTTGCCACAGAATAATGTTCTTCACATCCCACTCCACAGCAAATACCATCCAGTGGAAGCCAGGCAGCCAGCAGTCCTCTCCTGAGCTTTCATCAGAAAAAAGCAACATTGTTTTTTTTTTTTTTTAATTATTAAGGGAGAAAGAAACCCCAAATAAACCAAGAGCATGATTTTATTATTTTGCTGCATATAAAGTCATTTATATGTGCCCTGTCAATAATTTAATTCATCCAAATCGGTTTCTAAAACAGAAGTGGAATGTGTAATTCATTTTAAACATTAGACGTGGTCCTGCCATCTGCACAAGCAGGAGGAGGTTAGCTCTGGCTGTATAACTCATGAAAATATGTGCTGATTCAATGGAACACCACATAGCGGAAAAGATATCATGGTAAATGAATGCTGACCTCTAATTAATATTTGTGGGGGTAGTAAACACTGTAAGAGCCTGATATGTATGGGTCAGGTAATTACTTTTCTGTTCTGTTTCTGCACTGAGACACAGGTCATTAGTTTACTCATAAAGGAACGTATCCCAATTTAAAAAGCATTTCCATTCAGCCTCTGATTTTGTTCCTGGAAATAACTGTGGATGCAAATAGCTGGATGCTCATTTTATTAATTAAAATATTTAAATGAAATGCAACTGCAGATCCTGAGTGCAAAAGAAGCTTCTTTAAAAAAAATCTGGTTCCATACATTCTCCCAAAGCTTTAAGGTCGTTGGGAAATCAGTTATTTTCAATAGGTCAACATAGTCCAAGACATCACCCTAATCTTTTCATAGTCTTCAGTGAGGGTCATAGGTATGTCCTGTTTATAAGATATTTATTAATGTCCCTGACCACCTCCAGCACATGCATAATCATTTTTTCCTCTGTATTCTGATTTTTTCTCTCCTGTTTAAAAATGGCTCCCTGCTGCCTTCTAATTCCCCACTTTGTCTGCTGTGCTCTGTTATCCTGGAAATGTAAATCCTATTGTGTCTTCAGTCTCATTCTCTCTCTCCTTTTGTGTTTGCAGAAATCACACAAATTTCATCTTTCATTTTCTCCAAGTCTTAAATTGGATAATAAGCATAGCTGTAATGATTTCACAGTAACTCACTCTCATGTGTAAAGGCTGGATTCTGGCAGTGACTAAATACACGCAGACCCCAATATCAATAGAGGACTGTGGGACTCCTTGGAAGCTCTGCTAGCATAGAGTCCTGCTCCTGTAAGGTGTCCCGTTGAATCCAACGCAGAACAGCAGCGTGTGCACACACACTAGTAATTCACAGTGCAGTATTGGTGCTGGAATGAGTGTAACCAATTCACTTCCAAACCATGATAACAGCAGGAGCCCATGGCATAACATGTATAATAAAAGTTGATGGAGAAATACTACTGCTAATACAGCATGACTAATCCATATGTTTTAATTGCTAGGTAAAGTGTGTAAAACATGTAGTGTCATTTGGAAAACATTGAGTGTTTACAAGAAACTAGGACCTGAGCTTGACAGATAACTATAGGAGACAAAAACACAGCCCACACTAATAACTAGATATCAGAGCTTTTTCAATTTACTTGAAAAACTGTTTTAGTATCTCCTTATATGTGGGATTTGGTACATTCATTCAGAATCAGCGTTTCACTTTATTCCTTAAGTGTCTTCTATATTTTTGTTATCCAATAATTATTTTGTCTGAACTTCATTCCCTGATAACAGCAAACTCATTAATCTCTACAGTATTAAACAAGCAAGCATGCTCAGGAGGCAAAATGGTCAGATTTGAGAAACACAGTGTCATGCCAAACCACTGATTTTAATTTACATCCATATCCACTTCTTCCATTAGTAAGAGCTTTGAATTGCTGTAGTTGCATAATTAACAAATATTCCCATTTGAAAATAGATTATTCAAAAGATCCATGCACAGTAATGTATCATGGTTGAGTACTCATGCTGTGTCTTCAGTGATACATACTTCTATTTAAGTTCCCTCTGGGGCACAGTACCACACAACTTGTGGGAGCAGACTGTAGAAATTTCATAAATTCTCCCTGGTGGGTCGAAAATTGTTGTGTGTATATAGGGAGTGCACGTGGAAGTATGCAAATAAATGTGCATTTTGCTGCCCATTCTACATCGTGTTTCTACATCAATGGGGATGCACGGCTCCTCCCACCTCCTCAAAAATGAGAATGTAAATGTCAGATCCTCAGCTGGTATAAAGGACCATAACTCCACCGCCTTCATTGGAACTATGCCAGTTTACAGCAGCCAGCAGTGTGGTCCTGAAACAATATCCTGCTAGTCCTCATTTGGAGTCAGCCTCTAATTGTGCTCTTTGGACTCCTGGAGTCTGCAGAGCTGCTTACCTCTTGATGCTGAAACACTGTCCGTGAAATTGACAGTATTGCCAACCCCAGATGTTCAGAAATCATGAGTCAGTCTCAGTAAAAATCATGAGATTGGCTTTAAAATAATTATATAAAAATAATAGATTTGGTGGGTTTTTTATTTTTGCCTTCTGCTTTTTGAGCCTTTAGGGTGCACTAGGGTCACATTTTGAAGCTTTCACCACAGGCATGAGAACTAGCATCTTATTTTTTCTTCAAGAATGAAGGCTGAAATCATCACATATCCACTTGACTCCAGGAGCTCAGGCTTTAAGGAAAACTATAATTATCCTGAGACTTTGGACAAAAATCATGAGCATGGCAACATTGGATTTACTAGTAACTCTGGCTCAGTCCAGGTCTCTTTTAGGATTTCCAGAAAACTTTCTGACCAATTAAACTCATATCTTTGTCTTCCTTTGCGGGGTATTCCTTTGGTGTCAGTTCAGCCATGATGACGTCTGCAGATGATCCCCAAACTGGAGGGGATTAGATAACAGGCCGGTTGCTATCTTTCGTCTCTGAATTCGTCTGTTTATGCAATAGGGAGGCTAGAATCACAGCAGAAAACGAGTGACCACTTACTTCCCTGAATGATCCATGCCACTCCAAGTGTGAGGTCAGTCTAACGAGAAATTCACTTAACAGCAGGATACCAACGGAGGAAAAATAACTTTTGAAGTGGTAATGAGAGTGGCCTATTTCAGACAGCGCTTCAAAAGTTATTTTTCCTCCCTTGATATCCTGCTGTTAAGTGAATTGTCTTGTTAGACTGACCTCACACTTGGTAAGGCAACTCCCGTCCTTTCATATATTTATACCTTCTCCTGTATTTTCCACTCCATGCATCTGATGAAGTGGGTTTTAGCCCACAAAAGCTTATGCCCAAATAAATGTGTTAGTCTCTAAGGTGCCACAAGGACTCCTCATTGTTTTTGCTGATACAGACTGAAAACAACAGCAACATGACTATCACTCTGAAACCTGTCACCCTTGGAAATAAACCATAGGGAGTTGTCCTAACTTTGGGGACAAACACAATGGACTTTGGGTATCAGAAGAAGGCACCAGGACCCCTCTTTTGTCCTATACTCAGAGGGGTAGCGGGTTAGTGCTGTTATGCCCAACTGACCTTTAATGAAACGCTGCAAGAAAGAGCATGGGTGAGAAATTGCTTGAGACAAAGTTTGCCTATTAAAGTTAAGTCTTGGTCTAGTTTAGAAACATGTTATACTTTTATTTGTAAGCTGCTGTTCTTATTACCCTGGCTCACTATCTCGTAATTTTTTACCTTTGTTAATAAACTTGCAGTTGTTTTCAGTACAAATAGATTAAAGTGCTGTGTTGTTATATAGGAGCTGATACTCAGTTGAAACAAACAAGTTGGTGCGTGTATGCTGTTCCCTTGGGAGTAGTGCACCTGGTAATTTCTGCGTGTGTCCAGTGACAAGGGATGGACGCTGCAGCAGGATGCTGTGAGAATGGCTCGGGGGCTGGGGTGCACCTATTGTTAACCTGCAAGACAAAGTGGGGACTGGCAGAGCCCAGAGGAGAGTGCTTTAGTGGCTGTAGGGCTAACAGTGTCAGGGAGCTGACCTCCAGCTGCCACATGGAAGACTCCCTCGTGCTAGAAATGGGGGTGGGATAATGAGGTGACCCATGCAGTCCTGCCCCCCCCCCCCCGAGAATGTGTCACCCTTGGAAAGACTGATTCATTGCTAATGAGGAGAGGGATGCTCTTGGAAGAACCTGCCACTAGCATCACCCAGCCTTTAGAGAGTCAATAGCCTGAGTGGTCCACCTGGAATCCTCACTGCTTCTGGATACTGAGGTAGCTGGACTAGGACTGCTTCCTAGAGTTAGATTCAGATTTAGCCACAGTGATGCATGGATTTCTTACATCCAGGTTTGATGGTTCTCCTTTTCTGTATCTAAGGGTGAAACCAAGGCCTGTTAGAAACTATAATTGGTTCAGAACCCAGCAGCCTGGCTGCCCACTAAATCAGGCCACCCTTTGTCCACCCATTGTCCTCAGGCTCTATTCTGCATAGCTCCCTGGTGAACACCAAGCCTAACTAAGGGTCTCAAAGCCCTCCATGGACTGGCCCAAACTGTGTGGAAGATCCTACAAGATCCTCCCATGACAGCTGCATTCCACTGGGTCACCAAAACTGTCCTTGGCAAGGGTGAAACTCATGTGTGAAACTTCCGGCAGGCAGGCTCACAACGATGGAGCTGACCCCAAAGGATGGTAAATAATCACAAACATTGGCACCTTCAGAGCAAAATGCAAGGCCCAGTCCTCTTTCAGCCTTCTCTTCCTATACCAGCAGCACAAACCAACCAGCTAATGCCCTGTCTCTGCTGATAGGAGGGGAAAGAAATGCATATGTATGCTTCAGAATTTGTAGACGTGTTCCGATATCATGATGATGGGCACCATATAGGAAAGAAGGAGGGACAGAGAGCAATAAAATAGCTAAAAAAGCAAACAAAAAACCTAGCACCATGAACAACTATATAAATTAACTCATCATCATCTTCACGGTGACAGCGTGTACTGCCACCCTCTCCCAGGAGGAAAAGGAACATCTTTTGTATAGAGATATTCAATGTAGCCTGTTTTGTTTCACAGATGCAGCCACTGAGCTACCATTAGTCTATTATGAATACTCTATTCAGGCAGGCACAATTACAGCCCCCTAATCAAGGTGCCTTTGATCACAGCAACCCCGTTGTTTCTGGCTGCTTTTAGTCCCACCGTGTTCCCAGCAAGTGAGCCTGTGGCTGTAAGACCTGCCTTTGAAGTTGTCTCCTCCCCCCCCTAAATATACATGGTGTCTTCCTCTGCTGAGGAACGTTATTAACTAGGCTGGGTGTTCTGACATGCAGTTTTGCTCAACAGAACTCATGTTTGGCAAGTGCATAACCTTCCCCAGCTGTGCAATAGCCATCTGTGGAAGTATCAAACAACAGGGAGAGAGAGTTCAGTACATCTCCAAAAGAGGAAAATTACCTTGTCCTTTCTAGTTTTGCATAATTCACATGAGACAAGGACTGATTCTCATCAGCTGTTTTCTTGTTCTTTTCTAAAGCACAGTGATGCAAGGCAGATTAAGTTGTCATAAATACCAGCATCTTTTCTCCTAACACTGTCAGGAAAACCTTTATTTCTATGGCAAATAAACTCTTTCAAATCAGATGTAAATAGAGGGAAGTGAGAGAGGGAGAATGTCCAAGGATAGAAATCAGATGACTTCTTTAATGCTCCTTTTCTTAGATCATCCACATAATGACTGACTCATAATGGATGATGGCCTGGGATTCTGGGGTTAGAAGGAAGGAGCAAAGAGTTTAGATTATACTAATCTGCTTATTATCCATAAATGGACTTTCCTGCCACCCCTTGCGTCTGTGCACATCATGGACTGACGAGTGAGAAGTGCAGTAAATGGTAACATTTGTCTAGCTTTGAATTGGTGTGTGAGTTTACAGAGGTGGAAAGCTGCCAGGAGTTAGTATTGGCCATTCTCTGAGTGGTCTCAAAAGTGGGGCAGAGGGAGGGAAGCACAGGCGGGGTGAGGGAGTGTCCATGGACCGACTTAGCCATATTGCAGCCAGAGATTAAGAGCCACGTGAGGATAATGACAGGGACTAGGAAAACAAAACTACTCATTTCAGCAGCTGTCCAAGAACCAATGACCCAAGGCAGCTGGAAGCAGAGCTCCTCAAGAAATGCTATGAAACTGTAACTGTGCTACAGTAGACTTGTTAACATATTTGAATGGAGGAAGAGACACATGTTGGTGATTCTCTAAGCCTTAATTGCCCTCACTGAAGTTGCGCTGAGTTCAGTAGACATCTTCCTAATTAAGTGCCATTTCCTTCAGGTGCTAACTAAACCCCATCCTTGCCTTGGGCATCTGTGAAAGGTTTGCAGTTCCTAATTGGCAAAATTTTCCAGCTGAACCTCACCTGTAGTTAAATTTGACCCTCTGCACAGAATGGTGAAAACCTTCAGTCTTTATTGCTCTAGCGGTTTCACTGGCACCAGCATAAAAAATCTCTTCTTTGGGTAAAAGAGTGCAATTTTCCTGCTGCTCTGGCCACCATCTGTGCTGACAGGGATGCAGAAGCATTTGAACTATTGGGTTAACACCACATTAAAATATTTGCACACTGCCATGTCACAGTGCATTGGCAACACTCCCAAAATGTCAGCTCCAGAGGGGCTTCAATGCTGCCAGCTGGCATGGAACATTTTGCTGTGGAATCTGGGTAGGTATTTGGCAACAGCCTGTAGGTATCTGGGAACAGCCAATTGCCTGCTGTGACGTGTTAAATATGAAGGTACCCAGTAGGAAAGCATACAAAGCTGTGGTGTTAAAAGCTACATCATCACATGTTTTCTCATGGTGTGTGAGAGGAAAATCTTGGGGGACTGGAGTTTACAAACCTAGGGTTGCTTTGAACCCAGCTCCAGTTATAATACTATCTTGTTTTGTAACCCAGCTTAACTGGCTTCAGCACAGTATAACCAGTGGCAGTGTGGTTAAAAAAGAAGTGAGTACTATAAACTAAACTGTTTTCCCCAAATGACAAGTGGGTAAACTCTGTTTACCAGGTTTACCCTCGACTACGCTACTGAGTATAATACCTCTGTGTAGTAAGTATAAAGGGTTTGTGATGAAGACAAAGCATCTTTTCTCCTCTCTCACTCATATACTTGTAAATATTTTCACTCCGAAAACTGCTAAACTCAGTGTTAAGGGTGCTCAGGTGTTATTTCCTGATAGAAACACTAAAAGCAAGGAATTCCTAAGTTAAGACAACACTCCAAGCACTAGCCCATTACCATCATGACACTCCAGCACAGTAACGCACTAATATCCTCTCTGCCACACTATGTTCAATTCAAGCGTTACTGTCACTTGGTACACATCAAAGTACTGAACCTTTTTCAGAATGAAAGAGTAGATTGTGGAGCATCCACTCAATGACAACATAGGTTCCATGAAAAAGATATTTGGTAACTGTTAGAAAAGATATGGAAGGGTGTAACCGATAGGGTTGATACATCAATAAAGTTTAAAGCGATCCTATATCTTAGCTTTTGCCAACCTAGAAAGGAGTCAGTTAGCAAATTTCATAAATCAGAAATATATTTAGTAGATATATCCTAAAAAAATTAACTATGAAAAAACAAAAATTCAGAGGGATCATTTAAAAACAATTATGGCTCAAACTAATTGACAGATTTTCAATTATCTGAAAATTCTCACAAAATTCATTCTTGTTCTGTACATTAGGGGAAGAATCAGAGAGGTAGCCGTGTTAGTCTGAAATTGCAGAAGTGACAAAGAGTCATGTGGCACCTTAAAGACAAACTAAAGTACTGAAGCATAAGCTTTCGTGGGCTAATACCCACTTCGTCGGATGCATGCAGATGCATTAGGGGAAGATGCACTATTTTATTCATACATCATGAAAAGGTTTTTCCTGCTAAAATCACTGCTTCAAAGGCAAATCTTAATGCAATCTTAACTATAACGACATTGTAGCATGCCCATTCTGTGAAGACACACACATCCACCCATTTGTGTAATAAATAATACTTCTGTTTTCAAAAGTATATAGTAATTTTGGATGTCTTAGATTTTGGGTATCTCTTATAGACACCAGGTAGAGTAGGTTAAAAAATGAAAAAATAATTTCATAATAAAATTCAAATTGTTGATCTAGTTTTGAAGGGTTCAAAACAGAGCAATTGTATTATTTTCCAAAATGGTTTTACTTTTCATATTTTTTCTCTTCTGTCTTTCCTTTTCCGCAGTAAGTCCTCTCACCCCCCCAAAAATTAAATAAATAAAATTAACCATGTCTAGGGTTGGGTATCTTAACCCTTTTTCAAAATTTTCCTTTTGCCTTTTGCTACTTAGCAAATTTTTGAAAATTTTTCCAACTTTAGAAAAATTACAAAGTGGCAACAGTAAAAAGTAAAAAAACCAATGATACGGAAACAACTCATTCTATTGTATTCAGTGGGGGAAAAAGGAACAAAAGGAGGGCGTCAAGGGGAAAAAACAGAAAAAGCATTTCAATTAAAAAAAGTTTTGATTGAGAAAAAAATAATGAAAAAATTCAGCCAGCTCTACGCAGATTGCTCTGATTTTCAGAAAGTGCTGAGCGAAGTGCTGAAAGTGTCAAAATCAGCACCCAAGAATAGCTCCTTATAATCAGTTTATTTAGTTCCATGTTCAACAAGACCAGGCAGAGTATTTGCAGAAAATTCAGAACATATACGTGTCCCATATCTTTTCCAGAAGGAAGAAATTGATATATGCACAAAACTGGGTTTTTATGGCAAGAATATTTCCCCCAAATTCTGGTGCAGAGGCAGATGTCAGAGGAAGCTGTGGTCAGAAAGACTTGTTTAAACACATGCCTCAGCCTGAAGTTATTTCCTGAAAGTTTGAGGCTCAAGACACACTCATTTTCCCTGCCCTCTTCTGATGAATTCTTTTTTTATGTCAAGAATCATATGTCTCTTTTTATGGTTTCCAGTTCGAGTGAGGGGTTCGGCGTGGCAGAGAAGATCGCACTGCTCACCTTTATCTCGGCGGTTATACTCATGGCCATCCTGGGGAACTTGCTGGTGATGGTGGCAGTATGCAGAGACAGGCAGCTCAGGTGAGCCAGCATGCAAGCCCACTCAGTCCCCTTCTTTAGGAGAAATTTTACAAGGACAAGACCATGTAATTTGCAAGGATGAGGTGGGGGGGAGGGAGGGGGGACAAACCAAACCAAAACCCAGACAGCTATGAACATAAAACATGACAAAGAAAGCTCTCTCCTTTCTTCTCCCCACCACTGAAGTCATGGCAAAGTCAGACTCCGATATTGTTCCCAGTGTGTCTGGACTCAGACTTATACTGCAGAAGTGTGATCATTTTATTATCCAATCATTACATTTTTAGCACTCCAAGCATCAAAAACTGATAAATCACTTGCAGAAAGCCACTGTTAGAAGCATGACAGCACCTTCCCTTTCCTATTCCAATTCCTTTTAAACAAAACATGCCAGAAAAATGCAGGGAGCAGGAGCCATGTCTGTCACAATAAGTGTGTTACCAGGATGCAGCGGGGCAGTCAGTGGGATTTACAAAGGAGCCAAAAGAAGTGAGACACTCAGCTCACAACAGACACTTGCGCACCCTCTTAGATTTCTTTCAAAACCTCAGCCAAGATGGAACGTGTTTTCTTTAGTGATAGTTGATAGCCTTTGGATTCTGCAAATGTACCTCCATGCACATGAATACAATCACTTCAAATCCACATTTCTTCCATCCAAAGCCCCACCTGCCCCAGCTCTACTAATGCAGCTCTACTCTGACTGCTACTGCAGCCCTGAGCTTCCACACAGCTCTGCCAATGAGACTAATCATTTAGCTGTTACCTTTTTCAACTGTTTTCACTAAAAATGGAAAGAAAAATTCAAATGAATAATGATTAATGTGCAGGTAATAAAATTGGAGAGCAAGTCTTATTAAACCCTGTTCATTCTCCCTGTAGAACAGGTTACCTAATAGTATGCAACTTACCAAGAGGACAAACAAGTCATACGCGTGGACTTTGCTTCCGTGATAAAGCCTGCAGGTTATCTAGTCTAGTGAGACACACAGAGTTACTGAACAGGGATATGGTAAGCCAAGCATTTCCTAGGCTGGAATAATAGCTGGCGGACCTGCTAATTAGTAGTTCCTCATCTGACTGTCAGCTTCTGAGAGCTCCCATCCTGATATTGGCACATTAGCCTTAACCAGGTTGTGTGCAGCACTGGAAGGGCTGAGGAAAGTCTGTATGTTTCACTAAAGTCTCTTTCTCAGTCCTCCCTCAAATTCTCCTTGGGCATTTGCTCTCCTTCCACTTGTCCTGCATGCCTTAGAAGACATAGTCAAGCACAGTGTTGTCACCAACTCATTTCCTGAAAGCCCAGACCAGAGTTATCCCTACAGAAGCTCCCTCCTATTGGGTAATGCTCACCCATCTCCTCGAAGCCCAGGCCTTTATGCTGTTACCATAGTGTCCGTATCCTACTTTGGCTGCCATCTTCAGATGGAACAGGGCTTCCCAAGAAACAAAATGACTTTTCTTCTTAAATTGAAACTCTGCAGGTTGCTAGAGCCCACTTTCCTTAGGGAACACCAGGATGGGAAGGAGAAGAGGGTGTGTTTAAGAGCACAACTATGCTGCGATCAGAGGTGACTGCAGCACTTGGAGACATAGTAGGTTGAATCTAGCTAGCACAAATAATAATAATAACAGTGAAGCCATGACAGCACAGGTTAACTGCTTCTGTGTAGGCTTGTACAGTGCTGCTGCCGTTGCACTGCTATTAGTACTTACCTAACCTAGTTTTGATCTAGCTAGTGTATGCCTATATGTCCTTCAGTCACACCTCTGACTGAAGTGTAGACAGACCCTAAGACACCCTGGTAGCTTCAGAAGGCAGAAGATGAGCCTTGACTCTTTGTGACTGCTTGAGAAGTGGGTGGTATGAGAGAGACATGCCCAAGCTTGGTACTTTTATTCATGTTTAATGGGATAAAGAGTGAAATCAAACAGAGAGGCCACAGAGCACAAGGAAAACAATAGAAAATGCTGGTGCTTCCTTAACATTTATTAAGAGCCACTGAAAATGCACTCAACTTGAGAGTCTATTTGTATGTGCACACTGCTGCATTCTGCATACACAGAATGGAGAGTGGTGTATATAACATGCCAGTTTGGTCACACAAACAGGCATGTGCATGCCCAGTTGCATCTTTTGTGGGCACAGGTAGAAACACCCATGCAGTTATACAGGGGACCTTGTGAACAATTGGTCCCTACACCAGGAAAGGGACTAGGGACAACCATTTAAAATAGTTTAGAGGTAGGTTAGAGGACCCTTTAGTGAACAGTTGGGTCAGTCCGCACATGGGATGTACTGCTTTGAGAAGTCCCACTGAGTATTTTTAATATATGTCTTGTAGGAAAATCAAGACCAATTATTTCATTGTCTCACTTGCCTTTGCGGACCTGCTGGTGTCGGTGCTGGTGATGCCCTTTGGAGCTATTGAGCTGGTTCAGGATAACTGGATTTATGGAGAGACGTTCTGCCTGGTCCGAACATCTCTAGATGTCCTGCTCACCACAGCATCAATCCTTCATCTGTGCTGTATCTCCCTAGACAGGTATGAGCAGCAAGACATGTACAGGTACATGTTCTTTCCAGCTGTTTCTTTTGTCATGATGCACACCATTAGGCCTTAGAAAAAGTAATATATCCAATGGTTCTTTCTAAACTCAGAGGCACGTACGAATATGTTGTATAATATATAGCACAGGTGTAAACATCTTACTGTAGCAGCTGGTGGAGAGAGCACACTGAAGTTCATCAGCGTAACAAGAGAAAGGTATTATTTATATTGATAGATAGGGCCAGCGCTAGCCATTAGGCGACCTAGGTGGTCGCATAGGCAACAGGAATTGAGGGGCGGTGTATTGGCAGCCTCAGTGGCAATTCGGCATCAGCTCAACACTTCTTCCGCCATTGGCAGCATTTTGGTGGTGACTGCTCCTCACTGATTTCGCCACCGGCGGCGACTCTGCAGTAGCTTCTCGGCGATAAGGAATTTTTTTTGCTTCACCTCCTAGGGCAGCAAAAAAGCTGCCACCAGTTCTGTTGATAGAGTGAGTGAGCTCACCAGCGCTGGTGTAAATCAGTGTAGTTCTGTTGACTTCAGGAGCTCAGGATCTGGCTCAGTATCTTGCAAGAACCATGTCTTCTGTTTCTTGAAAAAGAGATATTTAAAACATGTATTACAGAAGAGACTCACAGCAGTCATAGGTGCAGCATCTGGTACACTTTTAGTAGGAATTTGTCTTCTTCTGAAATATCAGGTATTGGTCTGGAGGCTGGATTCCAGACTTGATTAGCAACTGGTTTGATTTATTATAACAAATTTTACGTCCCCAGGCATAGATACACCAAATTACTATCTGGCTTTATATTCACTATGCTGTCTCCTGTGCTATTTCTATTATTAGCAGCTGTATAACCAGATGAAAAATATATTATTGTATGATATATTTTGGCATATTATTACTAGATTGTAGGAAAAAATAAACAGCAGCACATAATGTTTATAATACTTGTTATTCCAAGGCATTCTTGGACACTTTTAAACTTCATTTGTGGTGAAGGCTATAACTACAACTGGTTTAACAACCCCCCCCCCCCAAAAAAAAGCAATTTTGGGGTAGGATATTTTGATACATTTTTGCTTTTTCAAAATTTCCTGCAAAGAAATTAGGTTTTTCTACAAAAACAAAAACCAAACTCCTCCCTGAAAGCCAAAACTTTTTTCACTGTAAACCAATTTTTTCTTTAAAAAATGTTTTGATTTTTTACTTCAGCTTTTTATTGAAAAGCTAGATTTTTTTTTACCTCAATGAAAAAGTTCTATAAAAAGTTTTATTGTGGTTTCATCAGAAAATGTTTTGAGATTTTTTTTTTACCAAATGTGCTAATAAGTAATGGTTAAGTTTTGCATTCTAGGTTTTGAGAAGGACAGAAGAACTTTTCTGATTTTAATGACAACTAATATTGAATGGCAAATAATTGGGAGGACAACTAATATTTATGTAGTCTTTTGTCCAAAGATTCCAAAGCCATCTACACACTTTGCAAGATATTTAATATGCTAAGTCACCACTAAAATGCAGCTTTTCTTTGGGGTGGGACACAGCAGCTGTTTAACAGTACACAGCAACACTATGGAACAGTTCAGAGTGGCAAGTGAAGCAATTGTTTATCTGAATGAAATGAAGAAGATATTTTAGAAGCCAAGACATATTTCCTGTCTTGGAACATGGCCAGGAATTCAAGGTAGCTGGTCTGTAAAAATGAAACATTAAATCTGAGGGTGCCACCTGAGATGTTCATTACCTCAGGAAGGTTCACAGACTTCTATTTTTAGCTGATTATCAATCAAGCAGATGTTAGGCACTGAGCTGTGAAAATTGAAATTTCTGATAAACATTTGCCAAGTTAGTGAGTTTAAATCCTCCAGCCTTTAATTAAACCCAGTGGGTCATACAGACAGGAGAATTCCAAGGCCATTTGGCTCCCTCCCAAAAAAAGTTCTGAGACAATTAACATTGAAGAGGGATCTCTTCTCACTGTGGGTTTCTTGCCTCTCTTTGAAGAGCAAGACTTCACTCCTTTAATGTAGACCCCAGGCTCTGGTGTCTACACCACACTTATTTGAATGCTGCTTTCGACGTTCTTTCTGAGCCTGTCCAACCTCACATGAAATTCGCTGTCTTCTGTGGGCTGTTTCCTTCCAACAGGGAAGATATTGAGATTTTTTGAGCCACAAGCAGAACTTAAGAATCAGAGAGGTAGCCATGTTAGTCTGGAATAGCAGAGGTAACAAAGTCCTGTGGCACCTTAAAGACTAACTATCAAGTTTTGAAGCATAAGCTTTCGTGGGCTAATACCCACTTCATCATCCGACGAAAGCATCCCACGAAAGCTTATGCTTCAAAACTTGATAGTTAGTCTTTAAGCAGAACTTAGTTTCTCATTAACATCGTTAGAGCTGCTCTGTTTGTGTCACTGTTGGATCAGTTACTGTCAAGATGTGTAGCTTGAGTCTAATGTTCTGGTGATGCAGATCTTGGAATGATCACAGTTTTATATGGAAAGAGGTTTTTGTAAACAAACCCAAAACTTACTATATGTAGCCTGCCCAATAAAACAAGGGCTGTTAAAAGTACACACCATGTACCAGGTTAAAGGGAATCTGTAACCAGATGCTGAGGACTCACTTGTTCCTAAGGATTTGGCCTATGAAAAAAACAGAGCTAGATTGGTTCAAGGAAGAATAGAAGAAAGCAGTTTATAAATCATATGAGTTAAGTGAGGGTTAATAGAAGAATTAACAGAGTGAAGGGGAGTTGAAAGGGGACAATTGGAAGGTAAAAATGAGAATGAGCCCTCATGTTTTTAAACCTTTCCATATTAGGGGCCATTTGTGAAGTCCACAAGTCTTTGGTGGGCACCTTCCCTCCTATCCCAATCTTATAACTTCTCTGTGGCAACTGCAGCCCTTACTTACATGATGAAAATACTACAAATGGTAAAAACAACGAGGTGTGCTTGTGGCACTGTAGAGACTAACAAATGTATTTGGGCATAAGCTTTCGTGGACTAAAACTCACTTCATCAGATGCAATCAGATACACTACGCATAGTACATCACAAGGTTCTGGGGTTTGGAGCGGCATCGACAGAAATAGGAGTTCAGCGGTACCACCTTGTGGGGCACTGATCTGAAGCTCATTGTTAAAGATAGTGGGGGGGAAGCCCAATCACAAGGCTGAAGCGAAAGCACTGAAAGCATGTGAAAGTGATGGGTACCACTACTTTGGCAGTGGATGCCGAGGATGCTGTTGCAGTATAAGAATGCAGCACAGTTATTGAATCTTACAAAGTGTCTATCTGTGTGTTTATGTAGCATGCTATTGTTATGTGTATTATGGTGATAGTTAGAGGTCCTAGGATCAGGCCTCTCTTGTGCCAAATATGTACAAACAAGCCCTGCCTTGGGGGGTCTCAGTGTCTAGATTAGTGAGCACATGCAACTGATGGAAGAAACAGACTAAAGGATGGGGTGGGAGGTAGGCGAGGAGAGAGTAATCTTAAAATGAGTTACTTTCTCATAGTAAATCCATAGTCTCAGCTCTCCACCAGCCAAGCCCTGCTGGATCTCTGGTGAATGCAGTTTGATGGGGCCTATGAAACAGGGACTGTACTTTATTTTTGTACAGAGCCTAGTTCATTTAAATACGTATGCTTTGGGAATGTCCATTTGTGTATTCATTCTGGAATGAAGTATTTCAAATAACTATCATGAAATTAATCTGTGACCTCTCTTGGATAGTAACATTTTTCCAGTAAAAAAACCTAGATGTACCTGTTAGCAAACCAGGATAATTTTTGTGGCGGGCTAGTCTAGTAGGTGAAATACTGAAAAATGGAAAAACATTTGAAGACTTAGAGTTAGAGAGACAGAAACTCAGCATGGGCCTAGCTCTATTCTGGTAAAACTCTCATTAATTTCAGTTGACACAGAGCTGGGCCAGTGCTTGCTTCTTTTGAAAACACCACCCTTAAACATTATGGGACGGTGCATCATGACCCCAAGTGAACTACCAGATTGAGGGCCTCATCTTGCAAGGTAAAGATATCCATCAGCTTCCCATTGGCTTCAGTGAGATTTGAGGGTGCTCAGCAGTCCACATGGTAGGGTCCTCAGAGAGAGGACCAGTCTATTTAAATGGTCAGCAGAATGAACAGAAGGAAATAGGCTTGTACTTCCATGAGACACTTAGTATCCTGGTTTTGCAAATTTCATATACTGTGGTTTTCAACCTATTATATAGAATACTAGCATAAGTGCCCGGCGCTGCTCGGGTCAGTCGGAGGTGGGGAGGTGGCAGACAGCTGACACCCCCTGACCAACCCCAACACCCACCCCTCACCCCTCACCCACCCCGACACCTTCCCACCCCCCCCCAAGCAAACCCAACACCCCCACCTCACCCCCCGCCCAAACCCGACACCCCCACCTCACTTACCGTCCCACCAAACCCAACTCAGATCCGTCGCAGGCGGGGAGGGGGCCCAGAGCCGAGGGATTCCGGGGACCTTCGCAGGTGGGGGGCGGCACAGAGCTGATGGATTCTGGGGTTCCGTTTGGAGGGGGGAGGGGCAGTGAGCTGAGTGATCTCCGGGGTTCCGTTGGAGGAGGGAGGGGCAGTGAGCTGAGTGATCTCCGGGGTTCCATTGGAGGAGGGAGGGGCAGTGAGCTGAGTGATCTCCGGGGTTCCGTTGGGAGGGGGGAGGGGCAGTGAGCTGAGTGATCTCCGGGGTTCCATTGGAGGAGGGAGGGGCAGTGAGCTGAGTGATCTCCGGGGTTCCGTTGGAGGAGGGAGGGGCAGTGAGCTGAGTGATCTCCGGGGTTCCGTTGGAGGAGGGAGGGGCAGTGAGCTGAGTGATCTCCGGGGTTCCGTTGGGAGGAGGGAGGGGCAGTGAGCTGAGTGATCTCCGGGGTTCCGTTGGAGGAGGGAGGGGCAGTGAGCTGAGTGATCTCCGGGGTTCCGTTGGAGGAGGGAGGGGCAGTGATCTGAGTGATCTCTGGGGTTCCGTTGGGAGGGGGGAGGGGCAGTGAGCTGAGTGAATCTCCGGGGTTCCGTTGGAGGAGGGAGGGGCAGTGAGCTGAGTGATCTCCGGGGTTCCGTTGGAGGAGGGAGGGGCAGTGAGCTGAGTGATCTCCAGGGTTCCGTTGGAGGAGGGAGGGGCAGTGAGCTGAGTGATCTCCGGGGTTCCGTTGGGAGGGGGGGAGGGGCAGTGAGCTGAGTGATCTCCGGGGTTCCGTTGGAGGAGGGAGGGGCAGTGAGCTGAGTGATCTCCAGGGTTCCGTTGGAGGAGGGAGGGGCAGTGAGCTGAGTGATCTCCGGGGTTCCGTTGGGAGGGGGGAGGGGCAGTGAGCTGAGTGATCTCCGGGGTTCCGTTGGAGGAGGGAGGGGCAGTGAGCTGAGTGATCTCCGGGGTTCCGTTGGGAGGGGGGAGGGGCAGAGAACTGAGGGATCTCCGGGGTTCCGTTGGAGGAGGGAGGGGTGAGCTGAGCGAGTGAGGTGTCTGTTGGAGGGGGGTATTATGACATCATCACCACCTAACCGCCCAGCCGATGTGATTGGCCCTGAAAGACTTTCACCCCTGGGGGGCGTCAGAGGTGAGATCCGAAAATTTTTCGACCCTTACCAGCATCTAGACCCCAAGACCCCTCACTGTACCAAATTTCAAGTCTCTGGCTCAAACGGTGCGGGAGGACTTCGTAGTCATATGTACATACATACATACATACGTACATACATACATACACCACTTGACTTTTATATATATAGATTCTTATTCTTTTGGAATTTAAAATACATTTTAATAGAATATATATTCAATAAGCCCTATATATATATTCCCAGGTTAAAGAGAGTCAAAGTCACCAAGAGCAGATGCAGAACTGGACAGTTTTGGAAACCTTGGGATTTGCAAATTCCAGGAGTTGGATGCCACCCTAAGTGGATTGGCCATAGTAAAATCATTAGAAAATCTTCTAACCGTCTGCTTATGAACTCACTGACAGTTATAAACTGTTATAAACAGCAGAGCCCCAGGAGAAATCCCCTAATATGTAGTTACGAGGAAATATTAGACTAAACAGCGGTGTAATTGTTTGAGAAGAACCAGAAGGCACTTAGAAACTAAATGAATTATGAGTGCGCTGAAATTCTATCCATGTTTGAGAGTTAGGACAGAGAGATGCAATGATTGAAACAGAAGGTCACAGCTCTTCTCATTTCTTTTTGGTGTTGTCAAGTTGTCATTGCCAGATGTTAGGCTGCTGTTTCTGGGCATGCACACACTTTCTCTTGCTCTCCATACACGTGCTGCACTGTGTACGGTGTGTGAAGTACTTTGCTTTGAATCAGAGGGAGGTGAGTAGAAATAAGCTCTCTGGGCTGGCTGCTGAATACAGTCTGACACTGGTAATTATCACAGCATTTATCTGCCGCTCGATGCCTTCATGCAGAGAGACTGACATTTCTATAGCAGAAGTCCTGTGTCTGCTGAGAATTCCGGGTAATTCTCTGGCATGGTAATTTTCTTGATTCTCTTTTCAAAATGACTTTAAATACCTGCTACAGAAGTGAACCACTACTGGCAAACCATGACCAGAGCACTAGCAAAAACAGCCCTGTGCAACACTATTCCTCTCCAAAGGTACTTGGATTTATCATGGGATAATTTATGCATGACCCATGTCCCTCTCCTTCCCCTTCAATCTCATTATGGAATTTCACCTGGAAAGTTACCTGGTCTGACTCCATGGTTAAAATCCTGACCTCATTGAAATCAGTGAGTTTTACCTTTGACATCAAAGGGGCCAAGGTTTCACTCAGTATTTTTAACATGACATGTTATGTGTCCAAGTGCAAATGGCTGCAATAAACCCTGTGCTCACCTACAGTGACAGTCTCATCTGAGTGAGACTAGAGGACATTCTGGTTTGTGAGGAATGGAGAATCCATAATCAAATTACAGTAGATTCTCGATTATCCAGGATGATAGGGAAAAAAATTAATCCTGGTTAATAAAATCCTGGATAATCACCATCCACAGGAAATATGGGGGGAGGGGCTTGGTTCACCAGCCACCCTTCGCTGGGGGGAGGGGATGTTGGTTCACTGACTGCCCTGTGCCCTGGTGGGGTGTTTTTTTTGTGTGTGCTTGGGGCGGCAACAAAGCCAGAGCTGGCCCTGTGAGTTTGCACGTATTTTTTTTGACATCCTGGTTAATCCACATCCTGGTTAATCCAATCCTGGATAATCAAGAGTCTACTGTAGCTGTCTTGAGCTGTTTCCATTCAATGAGATTCTACAGAGAGGAGACTGTTATTTATTCTGTAAAAGTCCCAGTCCCAAGAATAACAGCTGTCTAGCTGAGGAAGAACAAAGTCACCTATTTTAGTGAGCAGATCCGCTCCGACAGGTTGTGTCCATATAACCGTTCCACCTATAAGAACAGCCAAAGGAAATCACATGGCAGTGGATACTGGAGTCCCATAGTTAGGCTCCCAACAATACTGGGATGTATCAGACTTCTCTGGCCAGGTACTTAAGTTTAATGAAATGCAGCTGAACTATTCTAAACTGCCACAAATAAAAACAGTATGGAAGTGAGCGAGGGAAAGCAATTTGACAGCCCTCTCTCCTCAGAGTAACCTGAAGTCTCTTTTTGCCAGTCTTCTCCCTCTCTTTAGAGAGGGGTGATGGAAGCTGAATTTTTTTTATTAAACTTATTACAACATTTTAAAAATGTAGCATCTTTCCGCTGCACCCTCTAGGTGCTGGAGTCATTTTAAAGCTGATGCGCCTCTGAGTGTGCTGCAGGGAACAATCCAGCACGGCGGGTCGATAAACCAAAATGATCGTATGAAAGTCTTTTTCATCTCTAATTTCTGTGCTCCTTTGTGTCATGAGACTTTCCTTCTTCATTAACTACAGTAATCTACCCCAGGGGGTGGGCAAAGTACAGACCATGGGCCACATATAGCCCGTGGGACCATCCTGCCCAGCCCCTGAGTGCCCAGCTGGGTAGGCTCCCCCCAGCCCCTCCCCCACTGCCTCAGCATGCCGCGCTACCAGTGCTCTGGCCCACCGCTCCTGTCAGGCAGTGTGGCTGTGAGATCCTGCCACTCTGAGCCACATGGTTAGGGAGCTGGGCAGAGGACGAGGTTGGTTAAAGGGCAGGGGGCACCGGGGTGGCAGTCAGGGGACAGGGAGCAGTTGAATGGGATGGAGGTTCGAGGGGGGCGGTCAGGGGAAGGGGAGCGGTGGAGGTTGGATAAGGAGGTGGGGTCCTGGGAGGTGGTTGGGGTGAGGTTCTCTGGAGGGGGAAGTCAGGGGACAAGGAGTAGGGGAGACTGAATGGGTTCGGGGTTCTCAGGGGGGCAGTCAGTGGTTGGGAAATGGGAGGGAGTGGATGGGGGGGAGGCTGTTTGGGGAGGCACAGCCTTCCCTACATGGCTTGCCACACGGTTTCACACCCCTGATGTGGCCCTCAGGCCAGAAAGTTTGGTCACCCCTGATCTACACTGTATTTGTGTGTCACTGACTCACCAATGTGATCTGGAAACTTTCAGGAAATCTGGAAATTCCCATATTCCCGACCCATCTGTGCCACAATAGGCAATGGCGATCCGGAACACAAAATGAAGACAATGCTGCTTGCAGATTAAAAAGCCTGAAACCAATCATGTACCTAGGGCAAAATGATTAAAGACCGAAAAAACTTTCTCATGGGCATGTCCATTCAAGATTTGGATATGAATGTCAACCTCTTATTTGGCTGATCTTGTACACAACTCACTGATTAAAATGAATCCTCAGGATTCCCTTTCCATGTCCCGTATTAAGAGTTTGGACAGAAGAGCAGAGGGAAAGCAAAGGCTGCTTTAGGACCCCGTCTATATGAGGAACATGTGTAACAGTGTTTAGGGTGTAACACGGATACAGGTGCAGTTGTAATGGTGTTACCAGCATAGTGTCAGCTCTCCTCGCTCAGGAGATATTGTAAAAGCACTGCAGCAGGGCTGCAAAGAGTGTCTTAAACCCCTACGGTAAAATCTTGGCAGCAGTGAAGTCAATGGCAAAATTCCCATTGACTTCCACGGAGCCAGGATATCACTCCTGATGTTCATGAGTGTTCTAAGTGGTCCTTAGATATTTTATGACTTTTGGTGGAGATGAATTAACCTTCACTTTCAAGAAGTTGGCTCCTGCTCCAAACCTCCCTTACAAGAAAAACAATGTAAATTTGAACTAGGAATTGGTAAAAACACTGAGATTCATGGATCTATTTGACAACTTGGGTGCTGCAAACTGTATTTCTCTACTCTTAAATTTGCCACTACGTTGTTGGGACTACCCATACAGAAGTGTTCCTCCCTTGAAATAAAATTACCAGTTGTGAATGTTTTGATCTGGAAGTCCCTTGAGTAGGACAAGGTGGAAATTTCAGTATCGCTTCACTTGTGTTCCAGAAGTGAAAGGTAAAAAAGCCCATTTCTCACACACATTTTTAATGGAAACCACTAAAAGAATTTTCTAAATCCCACCAGTTCCTTTAAATTCTTTGATACTTTGATTTCAGATTCTTTTTAATCATTGCAGAATGACCACAACATAGTATTGTGGGACTGCTACAGACTAAAAGAAAAATGTACACTGTATCATGCATTCTAACAGTAATTAATGACTGGACAGTGTAATCCCAATGCATTGTGAGTGCAACACTTGTTGATTATAGAAGGGATCTAGGAGACCCAGAAAAGCTTCTGATTTCTAATCACAATTCTAAAGATTTCACCTGGAACTTGGCCTTCAAGCTTGCAAGGCTTATTTCCCCTCCCTTGTACAAACACTAATTGAGACTTGAAAAGGTTTCCAAGTAGTTTGATCTTTGCAGGGTTCTGCAGGCATTTCGACCGGCTCTTCAGTCTCACTCAGAATGTTCACTTGGATACTGCTAGAACTAGAGCTGTGGGAGAAACTTAGATGGAACCATTTTACGTCGAATGTGTAATTCTGTGAAAATTGAAAAGCTTCATCAAACCAGGTCAATTTATCTGGAATCTGGTTCTGAACAAAAAAGCCCCCAAAAAGTTCTGACAATGTCAGAATGTCCCACCTTTTCAGAATGACACATTTTGATTTTTCATTTTGAAATGACTTTTCATTTTGTATTATATTATGCAAAATAAACACAGATGAACCTCTCATACCTTATGACATATTATAAATATAAGTATCATAAAACAATATAAAAGTCAACATCAAAATCAAATGTTTCAGTTTTGTCAAAGTGAAACATTTTGAATGACCCAAAACAAGTTTTTTTTCAGAATTTTCGTTCCCAGAGAATTCTGCAATTTTTGCTTCCCTCTCCAATTTGGAATGAAGTCAGATTTTGAAACCTCTAAATCCTTAGAGAAGAAAATTTTTATCTTCCACACAGCTCTAGTTAGAGCAATGTTCCTTTGCTTAATCTCTTACCAGTGAGATCTCAGAGTTGAGTTTTAGTTTCTTGGCAAAGACGTGGATGTTTAATTTATCATTTTTTTCAAGAGAATATTGAATCATGAAATTGTGTTTAGAGCTGCAAGTAGATGAGGTGATCATGACGGACAGCACTGAAAAGATAACAGCAGCTACGTAAGTGCCAGGATTTCTGTCCAGGGGAGTATGACTCAGCCTAGCATCTAGGCACGGTTTATCACTGGCATTTTGGCAGCCCTGACAGCTAGGTTCTGCATGAACACAGATTATGTCCTGGCACATCTCATTGGGCTTCTTTTTTTTTAAGATTCTCTTGACAGGAGCACTTTTCTCTTGTTATTTTTTCTAGCTATTGCTATTCCATTCATTCAGACTTCACTGGAGTCCATTTTTCTGTGATTCATAAGTCCTCTGCCTTCTGTTTATTTTATGGGCATACTTATATTTTTAGGAAATAGCATTGTTAATCTAATTGTCAGAATCCACTTTGGAAAGTCATTCTGTTGATCACTTCAGGCAAGGGCGGAAGGTGCCGCTTTACAAGACTTTTATTCGATAACATCTTGTATCTCTTTTCATTACTGTCTTTGAAAAATACTCAGATGAATTTGGCATTGCCTTCAGGTGGGGAAACAGCAGAAACAGATGACTTGACCTTGGCAACAAAGTATAAAGAGCAGAGACATGCAGATATTAGCAGAATGGTCTCAGAATAAACTGTTTTTCACAATGTGTCAGAAGTTCAATGTTAAATTGAATCCAGATTTTCTTGCCACTGGGTTATGCTATTTGATCATCTCTTTAGTGCTGGGGAGAGAATTAAACCTGAATATTAATTTTTTTATTTATAGCAATTTTTTATGTATGCCTGTTAGCGGGTGTGCACTCACCCCAGCTGCGCCTCCGGCTGGTCGTCGAGGGAATCAGCTCTCCAGCCCCTGGAGCGCCCTCTGCCGGGTGATGTCCTGCGTCTGTTCTGGCCCCGTTAGTGTTACTGCCGCTAGTATGCCACCAATCTTCCGAGGAAGGCGGGCTCTGGCCTGGGCCTCTGGGTGCAGGCGTCCCATAAAGGAGCAGTCTTTTGGGGAGGCTGGCTCTGGCCTGGGCTCCTCAGCACAGGCAGCCAGCAGCAAACAAAAAGTCTTTGCTGTAAGCTGGGCCTAAGCCTCAGCAGTAAACAGTCTATATCAGGCTGGCTCTAGCCTGGGCGTGGCACAGGCAGCCAGCAGCAACAAACAGTCTTTGCGGTGAAGACTGACTCACGGAGTGTGTCCCTCGGCTGTCCAGTCCATTTCCAGTTCCTCGGGGTACACAGCCGCAGGTCCTCGGGGTACACAGCCAGTCGTCCTCAGGGTCAGGGGCCCTACTCGGTCTGGGGTCCTCCGCGGGCAGCAGCCAGTCTGGTCGTGCGTCCTCCTCCTTCTCAGGCTCTCCCCTTTCTGGGCTGCAGGTCTGGCCTCTTATAGTTCCGGTCCCGCCCCTGTACTTCCGGTGAGGGGGGCGGGGCGGTCTTGGCTCCACCCTCCAAGGGGGGGTCTCTGTCTCCCTCGCCCTCCCCGCAGGAGGGAGACCACTCAGGCTCACTACAATGCCTAACTATACATAGATGTTTGTACAATAAAAACAATGACACCACTTACAAAGAGACCAAGGAGAAATAATAAAATCTTTCAAACACTATTAACTTACTAGGACTAACAATTAGCTCCTTTGATATACGCCTTTGCAAGCCAACTCCTCAAAAACTGATGGGCCCTACATATCAGCTATTGGAGCAAAGAAGAAGCAAATTCCAGAGTCAAGGGCCCTTTAATGAGGATGCTTTGCCAGAAGCTGCCTTCTGTTTAAACCCAGGGGTTGTTTGTCCAGTTGCCCTTGTATACCTTATGGAGAGGGGAATAATGTAGGAGGACAGAATCCAAGCCATTTAGGGCTTTATAAGTTGAAAATTCTACAAACATCTTCAGTTGCATTGGGCAGTGAATTGAATGTCAGTGTAGATACTGGAGGACAGGCATAGAGCTCTCCCCAGGGGAGGCACCACTAAGCAACTGGGCCACTGCTCTGCACTAGCTGAGTTTCCTAATGGTCGTCAGGCCCCAACATAGAATGTCCTGGGGAGGATAAAAACAGCAAGGTCCCACCTCATCTAATAGGAATGGTCACAAAACTTCTCACTAGGCACAGATTGGGAAAAGCCCACTGACGCTGCTTGGATATCCTGGAGCAGGCAGGGATCCAACAAGAATCTCAGGTTGTGAACCCACCTAGCGAACAGCAGGCATACTCTCCCTATCAGTGGAGCCAAAATAACCTGTCATTGCACCTAGCCTGCAAGCACTGCCTCAATATTGTTTGGCCGGTATCTCAGCCAGCTAAATCCGCATCCAAGTCTAAATTTCTGTTAGGCACTGGATAGATCGTCTGGCTGCCCCGACTAAACATTTGCGGGTTTGCTAAACAGCATGCTGCATAACAGATGCGTGTGTATATTAAGAGCTAATGTTAATGGAATAGAAACATGTCATGTGATAGTGATCTCCTACTGCTAAACAAATGCTAAGGCAAAACAGATGTGTCTGAGGAGTGTTGGAGCAGTAGAATGACAGTTGTTCCATGTATCATGTACAAACATTAATTAACATTAATTTAATGTTCAGGCATTAAATTAACACAATCCCTTGAGGAGATGACATTCTGGAGCCTTAAAGTGCAATGTGCCCTAGGAGAAGTCAGTGTTATTCAATGAAATTTCTCCTGAAGAAATCCCCCCTTTCATGACAGGTTGATTTTGAGGGCTTCAGGAGTATAGGTGTGTAAGCACTGATCTTTATTTTACAGATGAGAAAATGGAGACATAAAGGGTTCAAGTTATTTGCCCAAAGAGGGTCCGAGTGGCCAAGCTGTGGTTAGAACTCAGGAACTCCTTGCACAGTGACCGCTAGATGGCATGTCTCCTTCTCAAAGCAAATGAGAAAGCAGCTTACTCATAACATTGCTGCTTAATAGTGCTTTGGGGGATCATCTGGCTTCTGACTTGTTGAAAGTGGGTTATTTTTGAAGAGTTATTTTGTTTTAAGCATTTATCAGTGAGTAATGATCAGCGGATCTGACTGTATGGGACACCTTCCATCTGGTACCATTTAAAACCTGTCTGTAAATTCCCTGTCCCCTTTCCATACGAATGAACCCTGCCTCTTACAACATTCACCTGAAGCACAACCTGTGTGAAAAGGGAATGGAAACCTGGGGGAAAAGAGGGGAGTGTGGTAGAGTAAATTAATACCATTTACAAAGGGTGGAAGACACAATAGGTAATGTTGGAAATGTTCCATAATCACATTCAGCTCCGTACTTTCTTTACTCTTTAGGAAAATTCATGCAATGGCTGCAGAATTCAAGGGCTAAAAGTGTAAAGAAAAATAACAGAGCAGATGGTCATAGCACAGCCTGAAGGAAGCAATGTCCTTTACTAATCTTTACAAAATCCCTAGATATATTATAAATATATTTTGACACTATTGCTGCCAATTTCCTCCCCTTCCCCCACGGGACTATGGTGGAGTCTTCTGTCTCCATTTGGCAACATGCATTTGTTTGTATTAGTAGCTAAATTTACCCAGCTCCAATTAACTATTCTCTTTAGGATTATTCCCCAGAATAGTTTTCTTGACACCAGAGGGTCATTATTTTTCTATCAAGGGTTTTCATTTTGTTAGATGAAATCATTTTTGGACATTTTCATTCTCGACCAGCAATTGACAAGTCCTTTATTTGAATACGGGGGCCATAGTATGTGTTTGTTTTGCAGGGAAATGGGGAAGAGGGGAGGTTGTTTTAGACAAAGATGGAAGAATCTGGTAATTTGGGGGTGATCACACACCTCTGAGAAGCCACTTAAGTCAATAAAAGTTGATCCAATTTTACCTGCAAAGAAGGTCCCAAGCAAATGGGACACAAGCAAATGGGAAAGAAGAGTATTCCAATGGAATTGCTCTTTCTCTGACTGTTCTACAAGGAGGCTGCATAAACCAGTGCACTTCATATGAAGAGAGCCTCCCAGGGATTTCCTACCTGTTGGGGAATGAGGGCACAATTGGCAGGTGATGATGAGTCTAGGTTTTGCTATGCCTTGATGTATTATGCTGGCTGAACATGGTGGCTTCTTAGGATAATGTGAAAATAAATTGGTCCTACCCTGCGATAGAAAGCAGATTGGAGCAGACAATACTGTCATGGAAGGGTGTTCAGACATAGTGTACACAGCCTGCTTGTATGTGGCATGGTGTATGATAGCATGGGAGGAAGAACAAACAAAAGTGACAGACTTTCCACCCTCTCAGCAAGAAACTACTATTTTTCCCAGACACTTTATAGGAATTTTTGTTTTAACTGATTCAAAAGGAAATGCAACACATTTTCTTCAGTCTAACTGTGTTCTTCTGGCTTCATAAAACATGTGTGTGTGGTATATGTACATAGACAACACATCAGATAGACTTAAAATACAGAGAACACCCAACGGACCCAGACTGCCTAGTAGAGGTGGGGGTGTAAGTGCTTGACTGTTGTAACTAAGGAGCAACCCTCATCACACTATACAGATACGCGCAGTTCAAACAAAATTGTTTTAGAAACCCTAGGACTATGGAGTGTCTGTTACATAATTATTATTTTTTGTACATCAGTAGTGCCCACGGACCCCAGTTAGGATCAGGGCTTCCCTGTGCTTGGTGCTGTACCAACACACACTAAGATCCACATCGTCCACTTCCATGTCGCACAATGCTCCCAGCCAGCCTGAGTCACGAATATGCGGAACCCCTTCATTTTCCTTCTTCCCTTCTGTGAGCCTAGCAGGTGAAGGCGCCATAACAGTAACTAAGACTGCCATCCCATGAAGGTTGGTTTGATTATCAGGCAATGTATTTTCATTTTCCTTTGATTTTGCAGGGGTGTGGGGGGGGTAAAGTGGTTGTGGGGATAGGGTGACTCCTTCTATATAGCTGAAATCATAGCAGCAAACATCCATGGCTTGGGATATATCACTTTCCCTGGCACAGTCTTGGGCCAGCATGACAGCTTTGATGTTCTGCAGCAGAAATTCATGAAGAGAAATGGGCACTTTCCTTTCTGCTTCCTCTTCATCTTCTGCTGTCTCCACAGTTTAATGTTAGACAAGCTGTCCATGATTCCTGCTTCCAGGGAATGTGATCTATGTCTCCTCTCTGTGGAGCACTGAGAGCTGTTAGGCACAAAGGTATTGTTAATAGGGGACATCTCACACTTCACCAGCATTTATGTCTGCTTCATGGCCTGATTTGTTTGGTTGCCAGCCAGAAAAGTGTGAGTCCCACAGGCAGGAACAGTACACGTTTGCTCTTGTGATGTTTTTATTTTGTGAGCATCCTATTTATCTTGTGTGCTCAGCTGATCATGGCAGTACCCATTGATTAGGGACATAGGAACATGGTAGAAATTGCCATAGAGGATCAGAGTAGTGGTGCAGCTAGTCCAGTGTTCCATCTCTGACGGTGTCCTGTACTAGCAGGTTCAGAAGAAGGTAAAAGAAGCCACAGAACAGACAATTTATCCAATAAACTGCCATTTGGGGAAGTTTCTTCTCAACCCCAGGTAGTTAGTGATTGGTTTATGTCTTGAAGCACGAGGGTTTATTTATAGCTCCCTTCAGAGTATTTATAGCATCCCCTCAGAGTTAGGGAGACAGTGTTCTCGAGTGGTTAGGATGTAGTTCGGAGAACCAGGAAGCATGGCACAAAATTCATCCCTAATATGAATCCCACTGAAATTAAGGACGAAGTCAGGAGGAAGAGCTCTGCGTAGTCAAAAGCTTGTCTCTCACCAACATAAGTTGGTCTCATAAAAGATATCTCTATTTGGAGCTGGGATTGGGAACTGGATTCTTCTCCTCCTCACACATCGCCTGCAAAATTGTTGTCCATATTCGGGTTGCAGAGCCTTTATTATTGATAATGATGATAAAAAGGCTGAAGGAACCCAACTGGACTTTCCAGTTCCAGGTGAAGTGTGCAGCAGTGACATTTAGAAAGAAATCACATTTTGACATGTATATGGAGAAATATTACTGTGAGATCCCTGAGAGGGAAGAAATATGAGAGCCGATGATGTTATTTTTACAGTCCTAATTTTCATTTTAATGGCCCTTTAATAACATGCACAAGCCAACGTAATGCTGTCAGCTGCAATGCAGATAAAGGTTCAAAAAGCTAACAACTGAAACCGCTTGGATGAATGGTTTCTCCAACATGGTTAATTGGAAACATTTTCTGATGATTTCCTTATCAGTTTATTACTCCTGACTCAACATGTTAATTGGTAGAGGGATTTTTGAGTTCTCTTTTCCTCTCTCCCATTTATTTATTTATTTTCATTTATTACCCCCTCTGCAAAATACGCACATTCTGTCTGGACTTAGCAATTATTTTCCATAAAGCTGCCTCTGATGAATTCTACAAACATCCAGCACTGAACAGCACCTTGCAGTAGGCATCTCTTGAGGCATGGAAAAAGAAAGTATCCCATGCCATGTCCCTGGTACTTAGTGACACAAGGGCTGTTGTAAAGGATGCCAAAAGTAGTACCATCTGTCTCACTAAGCAGTAAATGACTTTACTGGAAATGCCTGTTTGATCTCAAGGGTCAGATGGTTTATTTCCTTAGCCCAGAAGCATGCAGAGAAAGGGGGAAAACCCAGGCTCAATAAGCTACAGTAAACATGGCATGAGGTTATATATACTGACTGTTTATCACAGAGACACAGGTGCTCAGTCAGACTGTGGAACTCGTTGCCATGGAATGCTGTACAGGCCAAAAGTACAATTGGGTTAAAAATAATTAAATAATTTCCTGGAGGTGAGGTTCTTCAGTGGCTATCAGCCAGGACGGTCAGGGATGCAACCCCTAACCCTCCATCTGCCAGAAGATTGGATTGGACGACAGGGGACGGATCATTCCAAATTGCCCTGTTCTGTTAATTCCCTCTGAAGCATCTGGTACTGACCACGTTTGGAAGACAGAATAGTGAGCTAGATGGACCATTGGTCTGACCTGGTATGGCAATTCTTATGTAAGGAAGTATTTATTTTGTCCCTTTTTTAAGGCTGACATTGACCTTCCTGTCTGTTTGTAACATCTCTCATTCCCTCACTCCATGAGAGTGACCTAAAGCTCACACCAGTCCTTAGCAGTAACTCAAGACCTGCTCCTAGTAAATTAAGGCCCCAGACTACCTCCCATTAAGGTAAACAGGATTGATTCCCTGTAATGGTGTGATGACTCACCCCTGCAGCGCCTCCTGCTGTCTGTCTTGGAATTAGCTCTTTCCAGCCCAGAGTGCCCTCTGCAGGCTGGTGTCTCACTGTTACTGGCCCCCGTGTCCCTCCCGGACCCGGTGCCCTCTTATCTGGCAATAACCCCACACTCTGCCTCTGGGTCTCCCCTGCCTGGTGAACCCCCACCCCTCTAATCCCCACCTTGCCTCATCATCAAGCCCCTGCACCCTGGGGCAGACTGGAGTGTAAAAGCCAGTCGTCATAGGCAAGGGGGGGTTAGACCTGCTGCCTTTGCCTAACTCCCAGTACCTTCCTTAGGCCTCCCTTCAGGCCCACAGCCTGGGGGAGTTGCTAGGCTGGAGCTCCCCAGTTCCCTTGCCTATTCCCCCAGCACTGCTCCACCTCAAGTACCCCGTCCTGCAGGTAGCCAGGCCCTGCTCCCTCCCAGCCTGGAGAAAGACTCCCTAGCTCCTGCTTCTCAGCCCTTTTACAAGGGCCAGCTGTGGACTGACTGGGGCATGGCCCAGCTGTGACCGCTTCCCCAATCAGCCCAGGCTTGCTGCTTTCCCCAGCCACAGCTGTTTTAACCCTGTCAGGGCTGGAGCGGGTGATCACCCTGCTACATTCCCATTTACACTAAGGCCCCGTTACACTGCTAGAATGATGTTAACTGTAAATAAGAATCAGGCTGATTAGTATTCTTTCCATTAACTTTAATGGGAATTGGATCCAACCCTGGAAGAGGGATATATTAGACAAAGTATATCTGCTATTGCAAGTGAAATCATTACGGAAACCATCTTTTAACATGCATGGCTTATGTTATCTGTGCAATTGAGGATGTAATATATAGAAAAGGGATGTTTGTTCTGAGAGGGTCCCTGATTTGACTGCACAGGACAGACCAAGTCAGACTTAGAGAGCAGTGGTTACAGTAGTCACTGTGTCCTAGCCATTGCTACATCTTATTGTCACATTTTAGGATGATGCTATTGCACTCATAAAGTGGATTGGCACTGGCACAGGAGCCAACTTTCCAATGTGCTCAATCCCAGCTCTGCCCCTTCCCCCACTCCACCTCCACCCCACCTCTTCCTGCTTTGTTCCACCCCCTCCCCTGAGCATGCCACGTCTTTGCTCCTCCCCCTCCCTCCCAGCCTTCTGCATGCTGTGAAATAGCTGATTGTGGCAGGCGGGAGGTGCGGGGAGGGGTTGATTCATGGAGCCGCTGCCGGCGGGTGGGGGGTGGGTTGAGAGGAGATGATGGCGGGCTACTGGTGGGTGATCAGCACTCACTATATTTTCCCTGTGAGTGCTCCAGCCCCAGAGCACCTATGGAGTCGCCACCTATGGTCACAGGTGTTCTTCCCTTGCTTCTATTCAGAGATTAGGCCAATCTCAGCATCAAACCAGAGATAAAGTAATTGTCTTTGCTGGCAGCCAGACATTGTTTGTTCCTATTTTTAATGACTTTTTATTCTAAGGTAACTACTTTAATGCAGTGCTCTTATCCCATGGATTCCCAGATACCATTATTGCATCACACAACACTGCTTCTGAGCTTTTGCTCGCCAGATCTGCACAATCTCTCCTCCAAAGCCTAACTGCCTATTTAATATTAAAATACATAAAGCATTCCTATAGTTAAGTTATTAGGTGTAAATGTTTAACCCATGTCTACCCTACACGGAATATAAAGCTATGGCTCTGGTGCTGTAGCTATGTTGGTACAAGCCTATAGTGTAGACATAGCCTACAGAAAAGTTTTTGCCATCACTGTAGGAACATCACATCCCCAAGCGTCAGTAGCTAGGTGGACAGAAGCTTTCTACACAAGGGGTTAGGTCAGCACAGCTATGGCGCTCAGGTGTGTGGATTTGAAGAGTACATCAGACATTATATTCTTAAGACAGGATATCTTGCACTGCCACTCAGCATTTGGGTGTCTGTCTCACTGACCCACAATCACAAAATGGCACATTGCCAACTCATAATTAGCACTGCACATGTGGAACTACTGTCCTCCTCATGAGCCAAGTTTAGCTGTCTGTAATCTCATGACTGAAACTTTATGTCCTGCAGTAAATTTCCATATGATTTTACAGGTCAGTTTCCATCAGATGTCACCTGTTCAATTGGATGTCAGATCCAAAGCCCATTGAAGTAATTGGGAGTCTTTCTTCTGACTTTAATGAGCTTTGGCTCAGGTGCTTTGAGGCGTTTGCTCTTTCCCCCCTAGTTTCTAGTAGGTCAGAACAATTCACTTAAAACAGCCAAATATTCAGGGATAGGGTTTTGTTTGTTTGTTTTTTGCATTTTTCACACAGCTGTACCTTAGTTCTGTTCATGAGTGTGCCATTGACTCAGTCTATGACCCTGAACTACTCACGTCTCTGCTCTGTGCCTCAGTTTCTCCATTTGTAAAAAAGAGATGATACTTATAATTACGCACCTTTCTAAAATGCTTTGAGACATTTGAGTTAAAGACATAACATAAATGCAAATTGGTACTATGCTACACCCTTAATTAACTTGACTGATGATGATCCAATATTCTGAGTGAAGAAACACATATTTGGTCTCAGTTAATGATGATTTCTCTAGTAATCTATAGAGCTGGGCTGAGGACAGAAGTGAAGATTTGAAGATTTTGAAATATGGCTTCATGTCAAATTGGAATGAATACTGAAAATTTCAAGATTTGTGAAGGAAACTTCTTAAATAAATACAAATAAGTGATTTTGGTTGATCAAAATGTTTCAAAATATAACACAAAATACAAAAATTAAAATTCATTTCAAAACAAAAAATCAAAATGTTCCATTCCCAAAACATCAACATGGGATGTTTGGACCTTCTCAGAACTTTTTTTCCTGGAGAATTGACTCAATTTCATGAAGTGTATTGGTTTTGATGGAACCCCATATTCTGTCAGAATATGATTCTGTCAAAGTGTCTCTTACCAGTTCTAGTGAAATATGCCAGTCAAACAACCACTGCTCCATTCTTGGAATATGCCCTGATACAAGCTGATGCTTTTTGCAATTGCTGGGTCATGTCTTTCCTACCTGCTAAGGGCTTGTTGTAATCCTAGAGACTGTGGTTTCTTGAAATGCGCTAGAAGACATCTCAAGTCATTTTAATATTGAGCTCCTCCTGCCTTCCCTCCATGGTGTCACTCTCAGTGACAGGATATTGGACTAGCCTGACCACTGCTCTGATCTGTTATGGCCATTCCTGTATTCCCCTGATGATTCTCTCTTCTCTGTTCAGGCTAATAAAGAAGTATGTCTAGTTAACTCAGGCTGCGGAGCAGTCTTCTAAGAGCTATCAGATCTGCTGGATCCATAGGGATTTTAAAAAGCAAATTGAAAATGTTCTCATCTGCAAATGCTTCCAGTTTGTGAAGTGCATGGCTGTTGTAGTAAAAGAGATTTTAATGCAGTTTTGTGAGCAGAGCTATCAAACACTTCACATAAAAAGTCACTTTGCAAATGTTCTTGCTTCACCTCGCCTAATATGGTCAAGGAAGAAATTGTGTTGTGTTGTCTGAGTATTCAATTTACTCCTTATCTGTTCTCTTGGTGAAAGGCGCAGCTTGGGGACTTTCTTTGGTATTGTGGTTATCCTCTATCAGCTGGATATCTTTGCATACGCAATATGCAATATCCCAATATCTATATACTGACACCAGTTGGTTTTGGTTCCTCCCACTCCATCAAATACAATCCAGGCAAACTACAGAAACCTATGTAGCAAAGCCGCATAGATAGAACACTTGGCTAGGGGTCGGGAGATCTGGTGTCTATTCCAAGTCACGGTGCCTCAGTTTCTCCATATGTAAAGTGGGGATAATAATCCTGCCGTAGCTTTGTAACATGTTTTGAGATTTATAGAATCAGAGAAGTGTAGGACTGGAAGGGACCTTGAGAGGTCACCTACTCTAGTCCCCTGCTCTCAAGGCAGGACAACGTAATAATGTAATAACGCGATCATTCCGAGGTATCATACAAGAGCTTTTAAGGGCAAGTGTTGCCCTAGCCAAGTCTGCAGAATCAAGCCCAACATAAACTTGCACTGGCTGGTGCAGTGCTTTGTTTATGGGCACATACTGAGTTCAGAAATGGACTTTGAGTTCAAGGCCTGGATGGTACCTTGGGGATATTTTTAGGCAGATAGTAGGTAAATTCTCTTGAAGCAGATATGTAACTCCAAGTGATTGTTGATTGTACAGAGGGCTGGGAGTCAGTCTTCTACTCACTTAGCTAAGTGGCCTTAGGCTTGGCAACGCACCCTTTCCTGCTTCAGTTTCCCCATGTGTACAAGGGAAATAATGGTACTGTTTTGTAAAGTGCTTTGAAATCTATGAAAGAAGAGTGCTGTATCCTGTTGTTATTATGAATGCTAAATGTACAGGTGTATGAATCAATGAACTGAACCTACATTTCTAAAAGAACTTCTCTGATGGGCAGATAATGGAAAATAATCAGTCTTCTCTCATGGCTGTATGTTTAAGTACTGCAGGGAAAGAGTCTAGTGAAAGAAAGGTGGAGAGGAATAGGGCTAAGAAAGAGGAAACCCCAAGGGAGTTACATAAATATGGTCACATTTTATAGAAGACATTTTCATGAATATGAAATACTTTGTTAATTTGTATATACTGCTTTTGCTATCCCATCCCCCACCACCCACAAAAACCAAGTCCATTGTTCTGAAGTTAAAAAAAAAATCATTTCAGTAACGACTGAACTGAAGGCAGATGAACTAGCTTTACATCATCAGTAAGGGCGGAAGATAGCTCGGTGTCTAAAGCACAGGAGTAGGAGTCAAGAGATCAGTGCTAAATTAGAGGGTCTGCCACTATCTTGCGCTCTGACTTTGGATATGTCACTGCATTGCTCTGTGCCTTGGTTTCCCCATCTGTAAAACAGTGATATTGACTTCCCTCAAAGGAAAAATTTGAACCGTCATTCATTCATGCTTTTAAAGTGCTTTGAGACCTTTGGATGAAAAGCAGCTATAAAAAGGAAGACATTGTTTCTGTTTTTAAAAAGTAGAATAAAAAGGTTGGATAAACTGTCTTTTTATTTTGTCTTTAAAAGCCCTAGAGCAATATCCATTATTTATGAGCAGTGTCTCTCCTTCCCCTTTTAGGTACTATGCTATCTGCTGCCAGCCTCTGGTTTACAGGAATAAGATGACACCACTGCGCATTGCTCTAATGCTTGGAGGGTGCTGGACCATCCCGACATTTATTTCTTTTCTCCCTATAATGCAAGGCTGGAATAGCATTGGTATTTTAGACTTGGTGAGTAATAGCTATGATTCCGATTGCTTGATGTGAAATGCCTTCAGTGATTGCAGCACAGGTGCCCTCCTTCCCTCCCCTTTTTAAAGATCACTCTCTCCTTCAAGTCTCTGTGGAGAGATGTTGAATTACAAACTCAGGCATATTTCTGGAGAGGTGCTGCAGAATGCCTAGAGGGTGCCTGCCATGGAAATGAGGCCTTTGCTTTAGATCCAGTGGCAGATCTGCCTAAAAAAGCAGGATTAGGCTGAAATCTAGGGAAAGAGACGTCTGTATTTAGAAATCATGGTCCTGATCCTAAGAGGTGCTGAGCTGCCTCTTCACCACTGGTTTCTATGGGATGCAAAGGTGCCTTTCAGGATTGGGCCCCTACAGAGCATGCCACAGAGATAGTGGCAGCTCTTGGTCAGAAGTTTAGACGAGGGTTAAACATCCACTCAATGTGTAGTGGCAGTCAACAGAAAGTGAACAGAATGCTGGGAATAATTAAGAAAGGGATAGATAATAGGACAGAAAATATCATGTTGCCTCTATATAAATCCATGGTATGTCCACATCTTGAATACTGTGTGCAGATGTGGTCTCCCCATCTCAAAAAAAGATATACTAGAATTGAAAAAGGTTCAGAAAAGGGCAACAAAAATGATTAGGGGTGTGGAATGGCTTCCGTATAAGGAAATATTAATAAGACTGGGACTTTTCAGCTTGGAAAAGAGATGGCCACAGGCAGATATGATTGAGGTCTATAAAAGCATGACTGGTGTAGAGAAAGTAGATAAGGAAGTGTTGTTTACTACTTCTCATGACACAAGTACTAGGGGTCACCAAATGAAATTAATAGGCAGCAGGTTTAAAACAAATAAAAGGAAGTATTTCATCACACAACGCACAGTCAACCCGTGGAACTATTTGCCAGAGGATATTGTGAAGAACATAACAGGGTTCAAAAGGGAACTAAATAAATTCATGGAGGGTAGGTCCATCAGTGGCTGTTAGCCAGGATGTGCAGGAATGGTGTCCCTAGCCTCTGTTTGCTCAGCTCGGAAGCTGGGAATGAGTGACAGGGGATGAATCACTTGATGATTACCTGCCCTGTTTGTTCCCTCTGGAGCACCTGGCACAGGCCACTGTTGGAAGACAGGATACTGGGCTGGATGGACCTTTAGTCTGACTCAGTATTGCCGTTCTTATGTTCTTAGTCAGTTTTTAATACTGCTCCCTTTGGCTTTATTTTCAGAACCTCTGTGGTTGTAGGGCATGGGGCATATAAGCCATAAGTCACTGTCTGTCCTGCCAGCATGTAGATGAAGGAATTAATGATAATAAAAAACAATAGAGTAAAAATGCCCCATTTAAAGAGGGCCTGGGATTAGTGCCTTGTATGTGAATCTCAGAGCAAACAAAATTGGAAACCTGAAAGAGGATTTTAATACTTGTGGGCTCACTTTGAATACCAAGAGCAATCTGTCAGGTGAATTGATTGGGCGATAAGCGCAAAAATTCCTCCAGCAGGGCTTGGGGATCATTTAAGGATGATTAAAGGAATCATTTCTTCTCCTATTGATTTTTTTCATTGACTTCTCTTTTCCTTTCAGAAAAGGCTTTGCTTTTATTTCTCTGCCATCGACCCTTTACATGCGGGAGCACAGTCCCCACCACTCCTCATAATTGTCTTTAAATTGATCCTCCACGCAGTTTACTGGGTGCACTCTGGTCAGTATATCGGGGGAGGAGGGGTGAATGCAATAACGGTTTCCAAAAGGCTCAGATGTGATTGGGTGACAACACGTCATAGCTGCCTTTTCACCATCTTTAAACCAATGTGATGCTGACCACAGCTTTAAAGAGCAAGACGGGGTTATTCACACACTGTCATGTCAAAATCAGTGCAGGAAAGAAAATGAGAGGTAGAGGTACTTCTCACACAGACAGCTAGTGACAGGCATTACGTGATCAATGGAGTTGATGCTGCAACTGTTCTGTAGCAGGAATGTTCTCCCAGAGGATTCCCTTTTCTCCCAAACTCACATACTTCACTTTCCTCCAGTCTCTCATGGCTTCTCTTTCACCAGTGGGTGCCTACGTTGTAGCCCATGGGCCAAATACGGCCCTCTGAATTCTATGATACAGTCTGCAGCACTCCTCATCTTTAATGTGGTAGACCAGCACAAGACGACTTGCAGTCTGCTTGGCTCAAGATGGAACACTGCACATGGACAGGAACTCTCTGTGGGCCACACTTCCATAGTAGAAGGAAAGAGGCCGGCTGCAGTCTGCTCTATTTTATAGAAAGCATGCATTTTATTCAGGTTCTTTTCTTGCTCCCAGCATGAAGCTTGGTTTGGCAAAGTTTGGACATCTTTGGTTTAAAACTGGATACAGGTGCATAATGTATAAATAGCAGAGAGTAAATGGGTTGCTTTTTCCTGCCTGGAGTTGTTCTTTTCCATTTATATTCCTTGGTCTCTATTTTCGGGAGAGAGTGAATATTCAATAGCCACGTTGAGACAATTTCTGGAGTGTTTGGAGTTATGACCTTAACTACAGAGTAGTAGGGCTTAAGAACTTCAATGCAGCAAATTCTATGGGATGACAACACAGGGTATGTCTACACTACACACTAAGTCTGAACCCTGACTCAGGTTTGCGCCTAATCCCTTTCATCCACACATAAATTAGTCTGACTCGGGACCTGGGTGATAGGACCTTGCTGGGCGGGGTTCGGGTCGGAGTCCCCCATGACTCAGGCACAAGCCTTGTAATTTCAGTGTGGATGCAGGTCAAGCTGCACACTCCATAGAAAAAGTATGTGCAGTGCAGCATGGATATATCAGCAAGATTGGGAGACTCAAGTCCAGCCATTGTAAATCCAGTTTTTACAGCAGTGTGGATGCTTGAGTGTGGGCTTGTAAACGCCTCAAAAATCCAGGCCCCATGGACCCAGAATGAAAATGAGAGAGAGAAAGAGCGCGCAAATGGATGAGGCAGATACAAAAGATAGTGGAGAGATGAGAGAGATAAGGAAAAGCTAGGCAGAACTAGAAGCTGGGGGAGGAGTTGGCAGAGTGACCAAAGCACTCAGAGATTCTTGTCATGGAAGAAGCTGTGATAAGCCTCTTTTGTTCTTTGTCCCTGTTTTTTCTTTCAGATACAACAAAAACAGTTCAACAAGGCTTCCAACTCAACCTACTGCGTATTCATGGTCAACAAACCCTACGCCATCACCTGCTCAGTGGTGGCCTTCTACATTCCATTCCTCTTGATGGTGCTGGCCTACTATCGGATCTACATCACGGCCAGGGAGCACGCCCGCCAGATCCGGATCCTCCAGCGCGCAGGGGCGCCCACAGAGGGGAGGCACCACCCGGACCAGCATAGCACTCACCGTATGAAGACTGAGACCAAAGCTGCCAAGACCCTGTGTATCATCATGGGGTGCTTCTGTCTGTGCTGGGCCCCATTCTTTATCACTAATGTCGTGGACCCGTTCATAAACTATACTGTACCTGAGCAGCTGTGGACAGCTTTCCTGTGGTTGGGCTACATCAATTCAGGGTTGAACCCCTTCCTGTATGCCTTCCTGAACAAGTCTTTCAGACGTGCCTTCCTCATCATTCTGTGCTGTGGGGACGAACGCTACCGAAGGCCTTCCATCTTGGGGCAAACTGTCCCCTGTTCCACCACGACTATAAATGGATCAACGCACGTGCTAAGGTGAGTGCTCCCCAGAAGCAGCAGAGTATGTTGAATCACTGAAAGCAGTTCACTATTGTCAATGCGCTTTTATTGAAGGGCAGATTTCTTCTTCTGTTCGGGCATGGGAAGGGTTACATTTCCAAAGGAGTTGCAATAGGAGCACCTGAAGAATCTGGATTTGAGCCTGCACTCTGGCATTTGTGCGCACACAGCAGGTAATGGCATGCCTGCCACTGTGTGCAATTTCTTGATTTCTATGTGCACAGAAGAGATTATACAGGTGACGTAGGCATGTGAACATTTTTGAAGGGGCATCTCGGTTTAAACGTTTCGGTCAAAATTAACACCACTGAGATGCTGTCATTCCCCTTTCTGGTTAGCAAGGAGCCATTACCTTTCTAGGTTCTATAATTCCTTTCTCTAAACCCCAGTCATTTCAGTTTCTAAACCAATGACAGGGGTCTTCATTCCATGGCACGTCATTGTAATGTTTACCCTGTGTTTTTAGTCACATTCACTGGCAGCAAATGGCCTCCAGCTAAGGTATTTTAATAATGTCCCTGTTCTAGTCAGTGGATCTAAGCCTATGGATCCTGTGAACAGCTGTCTGCACTTAGAGCTTGGAGCCAATAAGGGGTCACACGACCCTGCTGAGCACTTGAGATTGGGAGTGGGATAAGGGAGGGTGGTGAAATCTCTGGAGGAAGTGCAAGTGTTGTATGAAAAACACCCCTCTTGACTCCATGTTAGAGGGTTGGGGACATGGGTGGTGGAGTTATATGGGGGAATGAAAAAATCAGTGCTCCCCAGAATGTCAGGGTGAGCACCTCTTCTGCGCTGAGGAATGTGGATGTAAGCAGCTCCTTAGCAACACAATGGTGTGTTTATTGGAGAGGATAGTAATGAACAGCTCTCAGCTCTAACTCGCAGAGTGTAATGCCCAGGTGACTGTATTATCTACAACCTGGAGGCTGTTCCAAAGCTGAACTCCCCCAAACTGGGTTCCATTAGGAGGTTTGTCTCAGACATATTTTTACTGTAAACATCCATGTCCTCTTGAAATGGGCTTCTGAGGTATAATGGATGGGAGAAGGGCATGACTTAGTGCAGTAACTCATGCACTCAGGAAGGCCTTTTCTCCAGGACACTAACAAGGGTTTTTTTAAATACCTTCTGCTGATTAAAATTGGGTTTCCGGGGCTAAGCTCTTTGTGCCCTCATTCTGAAACTGAGTCTTGGCTCTGCGCCACTCTGCTGTGTGAGCTGTTATTTATATCATAGCAGTGCTCTCGGGGATGAGCCAAATGCTGGTCTCCTGAAAGAGGATTTACAGAGCAGCCAGACTGTCTCTGGCATTGATCATTTTGAAGCATCTTTCCAGTCCACCATAAGCAAGACAGTAATTTTTCTGGGGCTCTATAGCAGTGGATGTTGTAAACACATCTCTGGGAAGGAAGAGACTGTGGTCTTATAATAGTGCTGGATGGTGTTTCACTATCATGAGGCTCAGTGTTTTATGAGACCAGTCACGCCTGGGACTAGCCAGTGGCTCCACCATTTAGAAGACGCGGGATTCTGAGGACAGCGCAGTGGTCTGGAGAGGAAGGGAGGGAGACCTGCATCTAGTTTTAGTCAGTGGGTACTGAGATCTGGCACTTGACTATCAAGCATGGAAGCCAGAGGGTCTGCAGTGCACTTCCTTCCACTCCTCAGTTCATAATGATTTGAGTTTGGGGGAAAGGGAGCTGCGATGGAAACTCATCATGATTGAAGGGGATGCATTGCTTGTGGTTTTCCTAGCTCTAGCACTGAGTATGCCAGTCAGTCGTCACAATGGCCACTTACCATCAGACTCTTCTTGGACCCAGCTGTGTCCTGCAGCTAGAGAGCATGATGAAAATCAATCCCTGAAGAGTTTGATGAACAGAGGTGTACACAAGATCAGCATTGGCTGGAAAAACACTGTACAGCGGGAGAAGGCTAATGGGTTATAACAAAGGGGATTCTGTATCTTAGCTGAGATCACAGGAGGGTTATTTCTGTTTGCAGCCTTCTCTACCTACATCCTGACTTTTCCTGTGTTTGTCCTCTTCCAAGTCCCCCAGTACATGAATGAATGGCAAGTATCGGAACCACTTGCATAGGTTTCCTGTGCTCCTATGATTCTGCTGGACTGGACGGAGCACTAGTATAATGCCCCATAGAGAATAATTCTACATAGGGCAGGAAGATGGGCCAGGTGACCTTTAAATCTTTTCCACATTAAACTTCTCTGACTCTGATGACAAGACCCAAAGAAAGCTTTTGGGTAAGATTGTATCGTATCTCTTTAGTGTTCTTACATAAATGTATCTCAGCTCACTTCCCATTAGCTCACCATCATCTCTCAATACCTCCCAAACTCTGCTTAGCATAGCAGTACTTAGATGCTTGCTTCACATTGCATGTTTCCATCTCTTCCCCCTTGGAGGCTGGAGTGATCAAATGGGGCTGCTCAGGAATGCCTGATCTATGCACCAGTCCTTCAGAGGCCAATTACTTTTTGGTTTCCCCAGCTTTCTAAACTGAGGAGAGAGGTGTTAATTATTTCCCTCAGGGCGGGGGTGGGCAGTGGCATACATTTATGCTGATAGAAGTTGGGGGTTTAAGAATGGAAATTTGTCCAATTAGGATCTGTGGGCAGCTACTCTTGCCTGAAAGCTTTTCTTAGTTAAATTGCATCAACACTTTCCTTTTAAACACAAAGCACATTGTTATCCGCAAGGAAGGAGGATAAATTCAGTGAGCTATATCCTCCCAAGCCCTAACTTACACTTCTCTTCACCAGCCTGGTAACCCTGGGTTCTTCACTCAGCAGGTGGGTGTTGACACCTGTGTTGTGGCCAACATCTCCGATGATCTTCTACAGGTCTCTCAGCAGAGGGAAATGTCAGCTTCTTTCTCCATTCTACCAGAGTCAGTGAGTCAGCAAAAGTTAAAATAGACTCTTTACTGCGTCCTTCTTCCAAAAATTCAGGGAATCTCAGGGTTTGGTTAAAGTGATTAACTCATTCAACCCAATAGGAAAGCAGGAGTGAATGATAATGTTTATGGGAATGGGTGTCTCATACATATTGAATGCCTCAACCCTCACTTGTCTCAGAATTTTCATTGGGTCACACTGTTCCCTCCCCATCTAAACCATTTTACTATCACTGAGTAGAGTGCATCTAATAAATTTCCAAGGAGGCCTGGAGGTTCCAGATGCAATGGGTGCGTTTGTCTTTGTTTAAGATGAGACGCAGACGCTGTTCTGGGATGTGACTGACTTTTAAGAGCGTTTTCTCATCAAAGAATGCAGTGTTTTATTTTTCTGACAACATTAAGTGTCAAAATGTTCTGACAGAGCCATTTTAGGATTTTTAACATTTATGTTAGAAATGAAAAAACAAACACACCACTCTGAGGATCAGTGTGCTAAAAACACTGCAGTGTTTTCCTCACCAAATACAAACGGACACAATTGAAGATAGATTTTATTGCCTTTTGTGTGTGTGTGCTCATGAAAGATATAGCACTGTAGTCCTAGAAGACAGTGTGCCTTAACCACAAATCAGCCCTTGGAGGTGCCAGCAGACATCAGTTTCCATAGTGCAGTTCTTCATCTCTCTGCCAGTCAGTGCCAAGGGCCTCTGAATGAGATCTTCAAGCATTTTTCCCAACACGCAACTGAATAGCTATTAGGTGGATACAAGTTGCAATCACAGCTAGAACTGTGTGCACAGAGGGAAAATATTCTGTGCAGATCTTCATTCAGCTTTGAAAGTGCATTTTTATTTGATCATATTTAAAATGCTTTTGGATTTGCTTTCTGTAAACATATGAGCACTTGAGCTCTACTAGAACAAATACTCCTCCAAAGTGCATTTTTACCTTAATGTCTGAATTTTCACATACATTAATTTAAACTATACATACCATTGCAAACTTCCAGCAGTGTTAGTGCAAACTGTTAATTATACAGTCTGCAGTCATTTCTATAATGTGGAATTCACACTGTACTAGTCCTTTACAAGTTATGTCATTTACCTGAGTTAGCTACTCAAATTACAGCATGGATTATATATCTGATTGTGATATTTGCAATTCACAATTCTAATGAGCTGCAGATTCAGAAATTATTCATTGAAAGAATTAGGATCAGTGGTATTCCCACATAGAACAAGTTCCAGAATTTTGCAGAATAATGTTGTGGTGAAGATGTAACTGAGCAGTGGTCAGAGCTGGCAAGCCCTGAAAGTATTCAAGGAGTCACTTTTGCGTTAGCAGAGCTGATGAAAATAAGCTGATAAGTGTAGCTCTGTTGGGAAAGCCTAATCAACTGCACAGGACTGAAATATTATGGGGACAATATGTTTCTGAGAAATTGTTGTTAGAGAGCTGGATGACTGTGTTGTCACTAAACTGCAATTTGTTTGGGTTCATTTTCAATCATTAAGGCTTGTGGTGAAAGTTTCTTTTTTTACAATGTGACTTTGAAAGTGCTTTGTGAGTCAGAGGGGTAATTTTTCATGATTGCAGTGATTTTAGGTTTAGTCATGTAGTCATAGAGTTTAAGGCTTGAAGGGACCATCGGATCATGTAGTCCAGTGGTTCTCAACTAGAGGTATATGTACCCCTAGGGTACGTAGAGGTCTTCGATGGGGTTCATTAACTCACTTAGATGTTTGCCTAGTTTTATAACAGGCTACATAAAAAGCACTAGCGAAGTCAGTACAATCTAATATTTCATATTGACAATGACTTGTTTGTACTGATCTATAGACCATACAGTGAAATGTAAGTACACTATTTATGTTCCAGTTGATTTTATAATTAAATGGTAAAAATGAGAAAGTAAGCCATTGTTCAGTAACAATGTGCTGTGACACTTGTATTTTTATGTCTGATTTTTTAAGCAAGTCATTTGTAAGTGAGGTGAAATTTGGGGATATGCAAGACAAATCAGACTCCTGAAAGAAGGACAGTAGTCTGGAAAGATTGACAGTCACTGATCTAGTTTGACCTCCTGTATGTCACAGGCCACCAACACAACTCAACAGTAGCAGTGCTAGTTCATTGGGAGCCCTAGGCAGAAGGCCCTAGTCCCTGCCCCCTCCCATAACACAAAACATGCAAGTTCTTATAATAAAAAGGAAATAGGGCACCCCCTGGAGCTGCTCAGGGTCCTAAACAATTGCTTAGTCTGCTTATGCCTAGCGCCGGCTCTGCCATGGCCACTCAGCACCCCCACACTAAACCCAACAACCGAAATAAGACCAAAGTGCTACAGCCTACAGGGAATGACACTACTCTGTGGCAGAGGCAGAGAATAGGAGGAACTGAGGTGCACCAATGTCTGTTTTCTCTCATTATAGTAATCTCTTCTCATTCCCATGTTCTGGATAGGTTATCCAGACTCCTTATTGCTTCTCCAGAGGTAGCTGCCATAATCCATAGGAAACTTGGTTGAAATTTTCAAAGCTGTGTGGGGATTTTGCTATGTGACTCCCATTGAAATCAATCCTCGAGCTGCCTTTGATACACTCATCCGTCAACCTTGGATGTCTTTAGACTCTTTAGTACTCCTGCGTCTTGCTCTGAATTCCAGTAGGTTCTCTGTTGTGGAAAGGGAGGGAGAATAGAAAATGGGCAAAAGGAGAGCTACCGTACCCCTCACTTACATTCAGTTGATGTGGAGATTCTGAAGTCATCTCTGATGCTGTGAGTGTTCAGTAGGACTTGTGTGAAAACTATTCCCACACAATCTTTTAATGTTTTATGCTTCCACTTTACAAGCAACCTCTGTCAGGAGGTCTCATGGCACATTAGTGAAGGTATGAATTCTCAGACCCACCCTGCGAGGTTAGCATTCTCATAACAGACAGGTAAACAGACACAGACTGGAGGATAGACTTGCTGAAGGTCACCATGCGAGTTAATGGGAGAACTAGGAACAGAACCTAGATTTCCTGTTTCCCGGTTCTGTGCTTTTACTGCACCATCCCTCTCCATCTTGGGCACTGTTTGGACATAAAGCATATAGAAAGGTTTGTACTCTGGTGATCTCAGAAGTGATAAACCCATCAGTTTTCTTGAAGAAAAGCACACCAAATAACATGTCTGTTGTCTTTCCATCGGGGAGAAGCCTCCTCGTCTGCTGCTGATCCTATTTTTCTAAGCCAACCAAAGTACATGTTTTTCCTCTAACAAGAGCAAAGGGAGAAGGAGAAAATGCAGGCTCTGAAGATGATGAACCATTGGCCCTTATATATACAAAATAAATAACCCACCTACCCTTTGCTTTGCTTTCAGAAGAGCAAGGCTGTATAAAACTGTTTGAACTCCATGCAGAAGTTAATGCCTAGCACTGTACTGTAGCCTTATCAGTTCCCCACCAGAGACCACAGGTAATTACTTCTATAAAGCTGAAGTCATCTTGATCTGGTGCTTTCTTTCTGCTGTTTGGACAGTTGATCTGTTGTCACCAGTTTCTCAGGTGTCCGGGTTTTTAAAGTTTAGCAATTATATGGCTTAGAACTCAGTAGGCGTAAAAATAAATCCAGCCAGGTTGTTGGGAGGAAAAGGTTGCAATTTCCATAAAAGAAAGAGAGAATTGTTGTGTGAAATGGTATTTCCATTCCTCTGAAAGGTCTGTTTGGAATGTGTTGGGGAGACTGTCACTACTATGTGATATAGAAGCTTGCATGAAAAGAGCATTAGCCAGGTATCTGTATCCATTCATTTGGATGGATCCTTCTCCCAGGAGTCATCCATGTTTGTGCTGGATGAACACAATGGGTCTGTTCTTCTCTTGACACAGAGCATTGCTCAGACTTCCCATGTGACCCTGGGCAAGTCCCCTTAGGCCTAGTCCACACTTAAAATTTAGGTCGACATAGCTACAGTGCTTAGGGGTGTGAAAAGCCAGAGCTCTGCTGACCTAACAGAATGTTTCAATGCAGGTAGGCTGATGGAAGAATGCTTCTGTCGATCTAGCTATTGCCACTAGGGGAAGTGAAGCTCATACAGCAATGGAAAACCCACTTCCGTCATCATAGTCTGTGTCTGTAGTGCCTGTAGTGTAGACATGGCCTTAGTCTCTCTGTCTCAATTCCCTATCTGTAAAATTGGGATAATAGCACTTTTTTCCCCCTGTCTTTTTGTCTGCCTTGGCAGTGGTGGATGGGAGACTGTGCAACAGGGTATTACACACAGAGAGAAGGGTCTGACACACTGATTGTGCTTGAGAATTATATGGCTATGCAATAGAATACTACGGAAACTAATTAATAAAATAGACCTGCATAGCAAGTCCTTTTAAATCAGCATGCCACCTTTTCCCTCCCCCAGAGGAGGAAATATTACTCTCTGTTCCTTCCTCCTCTTGTGGTTTCTTTTCAGAGGCAGGCAACCCTTGAGTGCACTCTCTGTGCTTCTCCAGGGATTGATTGCTGGGAGAACGATCTGAGATATGAGGAGTTACCCAAAGAGAATTAATCCTGACTGTAATAAGATGGGAGTTGGTCAGTAGTTTTCAGCAATAAATTAATTCCCAGGACAGCAGATCGTTGTCTCTCCAAATTACACCCAAGACATGAATGATTTAAAGGGTGAGTGATTTAAAGAGACAGTCAAAACAATAGAAAGTTATGTGGAAGAATGAAGTTAGGTGAAAGGAGTCTGGCTGTCTCAGCAGAATTCAGATCCAGCCAGTCCAGAACATTTGATGTGTCACTATCTGTGGAGTGGGAAGCCCAGCGCACCAGTCTTTTTCTGCTGTTTATGCTCTAGTGATCATGGAGCTTTCAGCTGGTGCTGCCAGACAGGGCTGGCAACAGAAATGTTGGGGGCCCCCCTACTCTGAGCATTTGTGGGCCCCCCCCGCCAAGGGCTGGCCCAGCTCTTGCAGGTGGGCGGGGGAAGTGCTGCAGCCGGGGGTGCCTCGGGAGCGGCGCGCCCGGCCAGTGCTCTGAAGCTGCCGGGGCGGGGAAGGTGATGGAGCCGGGGGTGCCTCGGGGCGGCTCCTGGGGGGGGGGGGCGGGACGAGCAGTGGCTGAAGGGCTCGGGAGGCAGCCGGCTGCGGCGCCAGACACAGCCGGGGAAATGCGGTGCGGTGCCCAGGGGGGACGACTACGAGTAGAGCTGTGTACCGGTCCCCGGACTTCAGGGGGCCCCCCTCAAGTCCGGGGCCCGGTACAGCTCTACCCGTTGTACCCCCCTGTCGCCGGCCCTGCTGCCAGATAAAGTTTTCCTTGAAAGACCTTGCTGCTCTGGTGCATCAAAGAGCTGATATCATACCTTCCCCACGCCTGGACACCTCACCTTCTCAATGCCCTCCGAATGACAAACCCGCCTCTCCCCATTTCTTACACAAATGTTTCTGAAGGAGGATTCCTTTGTTAGGGTGGCACTAGCATTCCACATAGTCCTCCCCCTCGGGTTTGTGTAACTGGGGGTTATAAGTAAGGCTAAGATTTTGTCATGTTATTTTTTAGTAAAAGTCACAGACAGGTCAGAGGCAAAAAAGAAAAATTCATGAAACTCATGACTTGTCCCTTTTCTTTTACTAAAAATATACCTGACCAAATGGGGATCTGACCGTCCCCACACCGCCTGATGTGGGGCAGCTTCACAGGAGTTAGGAGCCGCTTGCAGCAGCTAGAGGCTGCGGGGTACCCCTGCCACCTGCAGTTCCAGGGGTCCCCCATTGCCCATAGGGGCCTGGAGCTGTGGGGTGCCTCTGCCTCCCATCTCAGCTGGAAGCTGTGGGGTGCCTGCATCAGCAGTGGGCCGAGAGCTGTGGGGGTTCCCCCGCCATGGCTGGGAGCTGCAGGGTTCCCTGCCACCCATGGTGGCTGTGGGCTCGGGGGTTACCCCGGTATCCGTAGTGGCTGGGATCTGGGGGTTACCCGCTACAGACTGAAGTCACAGAGGTCACGAAAGTCACAGATTCCGTGACTTCCGTGACCTCCAGGACTAAATTGTAACCTTAGTTATAGGGAAATACCAGCAGAAAAGAAAAAGAATGGTGGAAGATAAGACACTCCTGAGGAACCACTTGAGAATTGTTATGGGACAGAGCCAGACCATTGGCTCAATCTCTGATGAGCTTACTGGACTGATTTGGACCAGAAAGGCCAAAGCCCATGAATACAGAAGAACAAAAGACAACAAATTGCTTCTCTTTTGGGAGAGAGGCAATTGTTCAAGGGAACCAGGCTGAAACACAAGGGTGTCTGAAAATGTTAGGCCTCCTTAGCTTACCATCAGGGATTTATAAGCCTGTAGGTAAGATAGACATGTGGGTAGATTGTTGTTTTAAAAACCCTTTTCCGTAAATTCTTTGTTCCTACTTCAAAATAAACATTTATCTTAAGAAGGCTGTTTGGTCACAGCCTCCTGAAGGAAGAGTCTCAGGAACTGAACCCAGTTGGGTGATTCACGGGGTCCCGTAGCTCAGGGCTCGATCTAAGGATGGGAGAATTATGGAATTCCACCCGAGGATAGATAAAGGCATGTAGTTTAACACCTGCCCTGTACAGTAATTCAGACGGGGAGACATAGGCAGGAGCAGAACTGTGCGGGGCCTCGCAGGTGAAGATGAGGCTGAAATTGTTGTGGAAGTTTAGGGGAAGCCAGTACATAGATTTGAAGGTCAAGCAACATGCCACAGCAGCAGGGGAGGAAATCAGTTCAGAAGGCATGTAGTACATCTTCTCCCTGTGCACACCCATGCACCTGCAATCTGCCTGTTCCCTTATGGTGCCATCTGTGGACCCTGCCTGCTCCAGTCTGGCACCATCTGTGCTCCCCACACTCCTCCTGAGAATCACGCTTTAGAACAATACGGACATGACTCTGAAAGGGATGAATTACAAGTCCTACTCATTTCTCTAAACAGTTTTAAACAGATGGGTAATCACCATAGCAATAAAGCCTGTGCTAATGAGGAGACCTCTCCGGAATTCACTCTTGATGGCGTGTTCCCTTTCTACCTTCAGCTCTCCCAGGCACTATCTCGCTGGCTATGGCCAAGTTCACGCTCACTCTCCTTTACAGAATTAGAGCTAGGGCTCGGATTTTCAAATGTGGCCTCAGCGAATGACTGTGCCTGCAAAACTGGGAAGCACAAACAAGCAATGACAACTGCACATTAGGTAGCGGTGCCTCACTTTTCTCAATCTGCACACACGGACTCCTGGGTCTGTACGTGTTGTGCCTATGTTTGAAAATTTGCTTCTTTCCGTCCAGATACACACAAATTGGTAATAGCACTCACTGAATGATACCCATGTGCTCTGCACAGCACTTACTCAATCCAGTCTTCTGTAACAAGGTAGCCAGAGAGCTGCAGGGAGTGATGCATTTATACCTGCTTTGGTGGGATTTTGTGCATAGGGGATGCTGTTTGAATCAGGAAATCCGGAGATTAGTTACAAAATGTGTCATTACCTTGCATTCTGATATAACTGACAAGCATCTTTCAAGCATCCTCGTTTTATGGCTACAAATCCCTTCTTCTGCCTATACAGCTTCCCTTTACTCTTGTCTGTTATCCTTTCCTGGGCATTAAACAGATGCTCTGCAATTAGACCTTCCTGAGTTGGACTAAAATGCATTCATTGCCATTTACCCAAAGGGTTTGGAAGCACCGGCATTTTCTCCCATTTATGGCTCATGATATACCAAGGATCAGAGGAAACAGGCTCAGGATATACCAAGGATCAGAGGGAACAGGAAAGAGCATTAGTCTCGGGTATGAGCTAACCTGTAGGATGATTTATGCCTCCATTGTTTTCCTCTCTCACTCATAAAATTGAGATGTCTATAAGCACCAAAACAGCTGCTTACTAGAAAGGTTAGACTGCAAGGAGTAACTAAAAAGAGAGAGTGCCCAGGAATGCAAGATACTGTGGGGCAATTTCCTCTCCCTGCCCCACCGCTGTTAAAATTCCATGGAAGCCAGTAGAATAAATGTGCTTCCTCTACCCATTTATTCTTTTTCTCACACACACAGAAATTAGGGGAAACTACCATTATGCGCTATGTAAACTGGAAGGCAAATATTTCTGGAGAGGGGGAAAATATGTTGTGTACAGTCTCTCTGATCGGCAACTTGCTACATTCCCACTGTGATATTTATGATGCTGGAAATAGAATGTCTGAACACTTCAAAAAGGACCTGGATTTTATCTTGAGGATGCAACGGTTTCTACCAGAGAGGCTGGAAGATTTCTCTTTAACTAATATTTTGCTTTTTCAGTACATAATGCAGCTTTGCTTGGACAAACTTGCTAAATGTTCTGATCTTTCCCTTGCTCAGAGATGAAAGATGAAGTCAAATCCAGGATCTGCTGCTTGCTGGTAAATACCAGATGCTTCTAGGCCAACAAGCTGACCCCTGACTCTGCTTGAATTTTGGACTGACTATTTAGTTTGGGTGGACTCTGTTGCACTACATCAATTGGCAACATGCACCTCTACCTGACCTCCAAGAGTGACTGGAAGTTTTGTTGCCCCTTGTCCCTGATGAGTGTGGGATAGGATAATGTAGAGAGAGCACCTCCACTAGGGCATGTAGTAAACTCAGAAGCAAGAGTAGGTTGGTCATGGTAGAAAAACCCTATGGCAAAGTTCAAATAAAAAAAATGCATTACATATTTTGCATTTATTTTTAGCTCGAGCCCAGCTAGTGTGCATCTGTCTACCCACGTTGAGAGGCTTCTTTCCTGCTCCAGTGTAGAGATACCCAGGGAGAATTTAGGGGGGCAGAATGTTGCTACCCAAAATGGAATCTGACCAGGCCACAAGAGCTAACATCCCTAACTCTTGAAAAAACTCCATGGAAACTTTAGTGACCCCAGATGGTGGAAACTGTGGCTTTACATCTGTAAGATGTAACTTTAGTACCTCCAGAATCACAGTGTTCTTTAGCACTAGGGGTGGGATATTGCCATATTCTGAATCATCCACAGTGCTTCCTGCAGCACACGGGATTTCCACGGATGTTCTCCAATACATGATCAGTAGTAAACTTGCTCTGCTTAGGAGATCTGACATGATCACATCCCATGGAACTCGAGGAGGTGTAATATATTGTCTTCTAGCAGTGAACTTTCCAATGATAAAATCCACTGAACTTGAAATTCACCTGATTGCAAAGTACATAAAATAACCAACTGACTACAAAAAGAACGAGGAGTGCTTGTGGCACCTTAGAGACTAACAAATGTATTTGGGCATAAGCTTTCGTGGGCTACAGCCCACTTCACTACTCCCACTAAGGAAATATCTGACCCAAGAATTTGAATAAAGCCACATTTATGAAATCTCCCACCACCCAGCAATTTTACTTTTCTGTGTGTCACTGTTTAATTCCTCTTTGATAAATTATTTTTAAAGGAAACTTTATGGACTGGGTATTAGAGACCTAAGTGGTTTATTAGGGAAGCTGATAAAGTACTATTCTGATTCATCTGTCAAATTGAAATGGATTACAACCTCTCCAGGTTTTTTTTCAGATGTAATGTTGCAGAGGTCTGTTTTTCATCACTTAGGTAAATAGACTTCTTTTTTATGTGCTGTTGTAATTTAATGGGTTAATTAAGTGTGATTGTGCACCATTGCCCTCTGCCAACCTACTCAAGTATGTTATCGTATTGCCTTCTAGGGGCTGGAGAGCAGGGCCGGCGACAGGAATTTTGGGGCCCCGTACGGCAGACCGTACGGCCCCCCCCCCTGCCAGTCTCCCGCCGCCCGCGGCCCCCCCCGGCCGATCTCCCGCCGCCCCTGGCCCCCCCGCCCCCGGCCAGTCTCCCGCCGCCTGCGCTCCCCCCCTCTCCTGCCACCCGCGCCCCCCCCGCCGATCTCCCGCCGCCCGAGGGCCCCCCCTCCGCCGGTCTCCTACCTCCCGCGGGCCCTCCCCCGGCCGATCTCCCGCGGCCCCCCCCGGCCGATCTCCCGTCACCTGAGGCCCCCCCCCGCTGGTCTCCTACTTCCCGCGCCCCCCCCCCCGGCTGGTCTCCCGCGCCCCCCCCGGCCGGTCTCCTGCCTCCCTCCCCCCCCACCGGTCTCCTGCCTCCCGCGGCCCCCCCCGGCCGATCTCCCGCGGCCCCCCCGACCGATCTCCCGCCACCCGAGGGCCCCCCCCGCCGGTCTCCTACTTCCCACGGCCCCCCCCCGGCTGGTCTCCCGCGCCCCCCCCCGGCCGGTCTCCTGCCTCCCGCCTCCCCCCCCGGCCGGTCTCCTGCCTCCCGCGCCCCCCCCGGCCGATCTCCCGCGGCCCCCCCCCGCCGATCTCCTGCCTCCCGCGGCCCCCCCGCCGATCTCCCGTGGCCCCCCCGGCCAGTCTCCTGCCTCCTGCACCCCCCCGCCGATCTCCTGCCTCCCGCCCCCCCGCCGATCTCCTGCCTCCCGCCCCCCCGCCGATCTCCTGCCTCCCGCGGCCCCCCTCCCGGCCGATCTCCCGCGGCCCCCCCGGCCGGTCTCCTGCCTCCCGCGGCCCCCCCCCGCCCCGCCGATCTCCCGCGGCCCCCCCGGCCGGTCTCCTACCTCCAGCGGGCCCCAACCCCGGCATGTGCTGCGGCCGCGTGGCCGGCCGGGAGAAGCAAAGGGGGGCGGGGCTGGCTGCTGGGTGCCGGGGGAGGGGGCTGGTGAGCGCGCCTCGCTCACAGCTCCGGCAATAACGGTTACAGCTGTACCGGCCCCAGACTTCAGGGGGCCCCCCCTGAAGTCCGGGGCCCGGTACAGCTGTAACCGTTGTACCACCCTGTCGCCGGCCCTGCTGGAGAGCCATGGAGAAATAGTTTTACTTCTTTTTTATAGCTAATGGAGATTTCTTCACAGGAGCTTCTTTGGTAGAGTTTATGTTTTTGGAGCAGAACATCTGGAGTTCTATTCTCAGTGAAACCCTCGTGACCTAGCATGTGGGAGGGTTAATAACTGAAGCACACAAAATCATTACACAAGGTACACTTTGGTGGTTTAGTGCTTTCTTTCTTTTTTTAAATTGTGGCATGAGCATCAGGTGAACACAGAGCTAAGAGATTTAGGGAACATAATTTAGAGGCAATTACTACCACATGGCATAAATTTAGGATTTGCTATGCTCTCCGTTTTCATCTTGTGTCAGTTTAAAATAATAGAGCAAAAAGAGGAAAAGCTTAATTAAACTGTAACATTTAACGATGATAAAGAATATTTCCCTCCAGGGTTTAATTTAGAAATATTTGTCAGTTTCAGTGCTTCTGAGCAATGTATTGAGAAGTGTTTTACAATGCAATATATCGGTTCAAGAATGATGTTAAGAAAGAAGAATAGCACCAGATAGCTTCAGTGCATCTCTCTTGCAGGAAGTCAGAAGCTGTATTGTGTGGCTGTTGCTCATGTCATGACCTGACCTCATCATCTAGAGTAAAAAATGGGCTTACTTCTGTTAATATGAAGCACCACTCCTTTGCATCACTCAAGCAGCACAGAGAGGGCAGAGACTGTCCCAAACTGGGCATACTCCAGCAGGTATAGATTTGGCTACTATGCTTTCCTCCCATCCGCTCCCAGTATAGATGGCATCAAGAGGCTGAGAGGGGTAATGGTTGGAGTGGAATGCTATCTCCCAGCTGGAAAATAGTGTCTTAGGGGGGTCATAAATGGCGTGCACAATTTAGCAGCCCTGGGATTGCTCTAACCTGTGCCCAGCACCAGTGATCAGCAGAGACTCGGGAAGCTGTAACCAGCCAATTGATAGTCCTCTTCTGCCTGCTTAACCGAGCATAAACAAGATAGAGAGAATTTATCCGCAAATGATAGTGAGATAACCAGAATATTGATAATGGCAGATTCAAGTCTCATTAATAAAAAAATTAATAGGGGAATATAATTAATGCCAATCAACATTTATGGAAAATCAATCTGCGGAGATTACAGGTTTGGTTGATAAAGGTAACAGTTTTGATATAATATATGTTTACTTCTGTAAGGCACAAAATTTTGATTAAGAAACTAGAATTATATAAAAATCAGCATGGCACATGTTTTAAAATGGATCAAAACTAGCTGATAGGTCTCAAAATGTAATTGTAAATGAGGAATTGCCATGGAGCAGTTGTGTTTCTAGGGATTGTTTCTTGGCCCTTTGCTGTTCAATATTTTTATCAATGACCTAGAAAAAATATGAAATCATTATTGATAAAGTTTGCAGGTGACACAAAGCTTGGGAGACTGGTAAATAACAAGGTCAAGTTACTGGTACAGAACAATATGGATTGCTTGGTAAACTGTTTTTTCAGTATGGCTAAGTATAAGGTCATACACCTACAACAAATAACACAGTCCATACTTACAGGACTATCCGAGTAAGCAGTGAGTCTGAAAAAGACTTGGAAGTCCTGGTGGCTAATCAGCTGAACATGAGCTTCCAGTGTAATGCTGTGGCCAAAGGGGCTAATACATTTCTTAGGTGTATAAACAGAATATTGAGTAGAAGTAGCGAGGATTTGGATTTGGCACTGGTGTGACCTGTAATACAGAGTCCAACTTGGATGTCTGCAATTCAAGAAAGATGTTGAGACAGGGTTCAGGGAAGAGCTGTGAGAAAGATTAAAGAATGGGAAAACATATCTCATAGTGAGAGAGTTGAGGCGGTCAATCTATTTAGCTTATCAAAGACAAAGTAAAGGGGTGACTTGATCACAGTCCATAACTACTTATGTAAGGAACAGAAATTTTATTATAAAGGGCTCTTAAATCTAGCAAAGATATGACAATGTATGAAAATTGAAGGTAGACAAATTCAGACTAGAAATAAGGCACAATTGTTTAAGAGAGAGCCATCGGAACAGCTCACTAAGGGTTGTGGTGGGCTTTCATATGTGTTCACTAGTTATTCATTATTATTTGTATTGCAGTAGAACCTAGGGTCCCCGGTCCATTGTGCAAGGCACTATACAAACACAGAGCAAAGATGTAGTCCCTGCCCCCAAAGAATTTATCATCTAAATATATGCCAAGAGACAACACATGCATTCAGACAGATGGGGAGCACAGGGAAACAATGACACATCATTGGTCAGTGTGATAGACAATACTCTGAGCACACCAGCTGCCTAACTGCTGTTTGGTAGACATAAAAAACCCTTATGCTAATGGTGAGTTCAACCCCATCATTTGGAGAAAAGATAATAGAAGGAGAAAGCTTTTATGCAACTACAAATAACTAAACTAATAACAGAGGAAGCACAAATATACAGGGTTTATGGCCTGCACCCAATGCCCATTAATATCACTGAAAACTCATTGACTTTAATGGAATTTGGATCAGGTCCTAAATAAATTTCTTTTTGTACAGTTGTTCTCTTTGCCCAGTCTTTTTCCTTCAGGTTAAGCATGGATGGTACAGTAGTATATGTAGCCTTGTAATATCGTTGGTTGAGATATTTAAACCTGGACTTGGCAATGCACTTGAAAAAAATATGTGGTAGGGGGACAATCTTGCATGGAGCAGAGAGGAAACTGTGTGAGAGAAGGGGAACTAGACTACGTAACTTAACAGGCCTTTTCCATTTCTAATTTTAGATTAACTTTAATCAAGAGCAAAATTGCTTTTAATTTTACCTTCATTAACTTCAACTTTGAAGACTTGTTTTGTAAAAACTTAAGAGGCAATTAGACATAAAATGAAGAAAACAGTTGCAATTTATTTGATGATTACGTTATTTTTAAAAATATTTTTTCGATATTGGCAATAAAACATATGCTCCAGCTTCTCAGGGACACTTGGCATCTCACTGTATTTTACATTTTGGCCATCATAGCCATTGCCCGCATACAAGATTTTAAAAGTAAGTTTCACAGCTGCTGAGATAGGCAGATCTTTAAATATAGGATCAAAAGGTGGAACATGGAGAGCCATAAATGTTAGTGGAAGTAATTAACCATTGACACAACTGATTTAGGAGTGTGGTGGATTCTCCATCACTTGTGGGCTTTAAGTCAAGACTGGATCTCTTCCTAAAAAAGTTGATCTAGCTCAAACAGAAGTGAGGGACTTGATGTAGAAATTACTGGGCGAGGTTTGATGACTCATGTTATGCAGGACAATCAGGGTAGATAATCATAATAGTCCCTTCTGGCCTTAAAATCTATGAGTTGACAGCAGAGAAACCCCTCACCAGAACAAAAAGAGAACTGCACATACACCAAAGGAGCTGAGCAGTAGGTGTGCTCTATACAGTATTAAAGGCAGTTAAATTTAAGATTCAGTCAACACCCTCTGTATAATTGCCCTCCCCTCTGCCCCCCTTGCTAAGCTAGATGGAAGAGCAGCACGTTTAGTCAATTTTAAAGGGCTCTCAGACTGCAGGTATGAAACCAATCTGGAGCAAGCGTATTTGTGATGGTCAGAATGTGCCTACAGTGGAGAGAACCATATATGGAGAGACAGATAGTGAGGCAGAAGAGAAATGAAAGACCATTTAGAAGTGGTTGTCTGTCTCACCCAGCACTGGGCTTCCTTCCTTGTCCTTTAGGTTTCCAGTGGCTTTCCCCTGCCTGACTCCCTCCTCCCCCACTCCTTCAATAAATGTTCTCATTTCTGAGCTGTCTCATGCAGCCTTCTGAGCTCTCGTTTAGCTGCTTCCCTTTCAGTGTTAGGACAGATGAGTTAAAAAGGAGAACTGGGAGTAGTGGAAAAAGGGCAGGCCCACCATTATATAAACACTTTGATTGCTTCATATAATGAGGTGTATTTAGGAGGGAAAATACCTTCTTTTAAAGAAAATTTGCCACTGATACACAGGGGGCCAAATCCTCAGCTGATGTAAATCAGCCTGTTTCTGGCTCTGCTTACTTCAATGGAACTATGTTGATCTACACTGGCTGAGGATCTGGCCTATGTTGTTTAACAAGCACACCAGTTACATCTCACAGGCTACCTCAGACCTGTTGAAGTTTAACCTGAGTAGAATGTAACAGAAGATGTCAGTGGGACCACTGGTATGTGAGGTGTCTTTGAGCTATAGATTCATTACACATTACCACCAGGCTAGCCAACCTTTATGCTGGATCATTAATTCAAAGTATCTCCATGTAAAAGACAACCATCAGATCAAATTTCAAAGGCAAGAACTTGGGACGGGTGCTACATCGAGAGGAGAATGGAACCATATCTAGAATGGAAAGAGTGTGAATTGTAGTGTTACTAAATCAAAACAAGAAAAATTGTTGGGGATATTTTTTGTGGCTAGTAATTGTACTCAAGAATTGATTCTAGTCTGTGCTTAATGTGTGAAATATATTCACAGCTTTGCTTTAGTCCTTTGTTTGGAGTGGGTGACAAGATTTCACAACTATTGAAGCAAAAACCCTTCAACAGGGGGATCAGGGAAGGTTGTGGTTATTTTTTTGTTATTTTTTCCCCTGCAGCTTTTGCTGAATCCTTCCTTTTTACTTGTAATTGCAACAGATTTATTGGACTTCAGTTCCCCCAGGATAAAAAGCTGAGGTGCCAATTTCTCTTTACACAGCTATCAACCTGGAAGTTTAGGCTGAGTTTCCCACATGACCCGTTTTTTCTTTACTAGTATTTTGTGCAAAATTTAAACCTGAACAGTTCTTAGATTTTTTAAATACTTCAAATGTAGCTAGGCTTTTGCCTGGTTGTTTAGAATGATCCTGCGAAGTTCAGGAAAAAGGGAGTGGAAGGGGGGCTTCTTCCCACAGACTTCAAATGTTCACTGGTATCCATCCCCTGTTGGGGGACCTGTAGCATCCCTGGTTTATCCGGATTGTTGAATTATAGTGATATTGATGGGTTTATTTAAGGAATCTGTACAACAATTGTGCTGCTTCATCTGTGTGATGCATTTACCTGCCCAGTGAAGCTCTGCACTACACAGGTAATGTACAGACGACATATGCCTAGTCTGGTTTCATGTTGTTCCGAGTGAGACACCTACTGTGTACCTGTTCTGAAACTCTCTACCCATTTACAGTTGACATTTTTCTTCCAGACTCCTGAGCTAATACCAGTATTTGAGCCATATCCTTGTTGGCAGGGTGTCCTTCTTATAAAGAGCCTTGATTTGCCAGCCTTGACAGTGTTAACTCTGGCTGCTCTGCTGTGGCCTGGTGCACAGCTTAAAAATTCGTCATCAGAAAAAGCCAAGAATCTTACGATAAGAACAGAATTAAATCAAGATATTTATCTTGTTTTATACACAGGAGAATGGATTATAGCTTTAAAATACCACAATTTCCTTTATTTTAAGTAAGATAATCTCTTTTGTCAATATGTCTATATTTTGAGAAAACAGATTAGTCCTGAAATAACCCCTTTCGAAATGTGGCAGAAGATAAGATTTACGATTAACATCAGAACTTCTACTTTGTCTGTCAGTTTGACTCTGGAGGTGAAGCAGAGTTACACCCAGGGTATCTTGATCCTGGGAGCGACTGTAATATCAGTACATTCTAATCTATTTTTAATTGTACAGTATGTGTATTCGGTAATGAAAGCAGCCAATATATTTGCAAGGTGACACTGAATCCTCGGAAAGGCTATCTTTCTGTTCTAAAACTACCTCTTCCTATGCATCCCACTAGAGACATCCACCTATATCCTGGTTTGCTGTATGATTCACTTTATGTCCTCTGAAAGCCCCTTCTGCAGGGAGCAATTGGGATGTTCCGTTGGCATTTTCAGAAGCTTGGTGCATTGCAACAGCGCTTGTTTCTACCTCCCTTCTCTGCTCGATTCAAGTTCTGTAGTCAGCCATTCTGCATCCAATAGCATCATCAAAGAAACCTCGACCCCTGAGCTCCTGGCTGAGCCCAGTGGCTTTCTGTAAGGTGTCAATTAATCTGTCTATCATTTATGAGTAATAGAAAATAATTTGGCTTACAGAAGCCTGCAAAGAATAGCATAGTATCTTTATGTTGACAGTGGCCGGTCCAGCTCTGTTGGAAGGCAGCCCTGATTTGAAGGACAGCGTTTATGAAAACCAAAGTAGAGACAATGGAGAGGAAAGGGGGCACAGCAATGGCTGTTGGATTGATTTCATTGTCTCCCTGATTCAAATGTAAACTTTAACTTAAATTAAATGTTGTCTCTGTAAATTAAACCTCTCCGGTCTTTCACATGCACAACTGTTTCCCAATGCTCGCTGCTTTGCCTGGCCAGTTTGCATAATGAATAATTTGTCTCTTGCATTTTGGAAACATTGGCATGTAGTATGAATATTATTTCCATATGGTGTGGTGGAGAACAATGGTAGCTATTTCCCAGGTGTTTCATCAATGCATCGCTACAGATGGACCTGTGGCAGCTACTTCAGTTCTCCCATCAACTCTCCTTCTACCCAGCATCTCCGTGCACAAAGCCCAGAGAATCTACTGCTCCTCCTATCTTGCATGTTTGCCACATACTGTATCTCCGATGTAAGTACTAGCTGACAGAGAGAATGCACAAACATGCAGCCCACAAATCTATAGGGACACTACCCGGCATGAAAATAAACTGGCTTTTTAACACTATATTTGCATCCTTCTAGGTCTCCTGACAGTAAAGGCAGCAGCTCCTGTTCTGCAGAAAGCTATATGAATGGTAATTTTAATTGGTTTGGAGGTTTTGATGAAAAGGCAAAGACATTAGCTGTTGGAAAAACTTGGTATTGGGAAAGGCTCAAGTGAAATCAGATTAGAGGGCATCAACCAAGTGCCATTATTGGATTGTGTAATTTCATTCCAGTCCTGTTCCCCACATCAGCTTTATTAAAGTGATAGATATTTATGCAGGCTTATCCACAAGGCACAAACAGAATGCACATGCTGCTCCTTAAAAGCAAAGCTCCATGCATACACAGCGCTTCTCGCTCTCTTTTTCATTCAAGGGCACTGTAGCTGGGCTTCTCATATCTAATGAACCCTGTACCAATGACACATCTCTTACAACATTCAGAATGTTTGAAGCATTTCGCTGTGGCGATAAGGAAGTGGTTGGGTGGAGATCTACTTTATACTTGAGTCTGATCTCCCCTCCATTAAAACCATATCTCCCACTGACACTAATGGGAACTATGTATGTGTGTTGTTGGACATGCAGTTTATACTCAACATCTCTTGGAGCTACCGGTGGGGTGAGGTGGGGAGGGAGGGCTCAACATCATCCCCCATTACAAGGCAGCACCCAAAAGGCATAGTCCTGCCCTGAGACGTGAACACTTGTTGAAGATTTAAGGTCTGATCCAAAGGTCATTGGAGGCTTTCCATTGACTTTGGAGGGCTTTGGATCAAGCCCTTAGGGGGGGATTTGTGGTATTATCCTTGGTATTCCAGTTAAATTCTACCTACATCCCCATTCTGTAGTTTCAATTGCATACGGCAATATTTTCTGCCTCCTGCCCTATATGATTGTATCGTTTTGATGTGCATTGTTAATCAGCCTTGCCCCAGAAGCTGCTGCATTTCATCTTTAGACAGAGGAACTCTTTGACAGTCCATATCAACATTTGCAAAGTGCTTACTGGTCCTTGCAGATAAAGGTGCATGCATCCAACAAAGTGGATAGCCTATGAAAGTAACAATACTTTTGTTAGTCTTTAAGATGCCACAGGACTCTTTGTTACTTCTGCAAATCCAGACTAACATGGCTACCTCTCTGATTCATATAAATCTAAGCTACTTTTGTTATATTATTCATTGTGACTGCAGATATATGTATATCTAAAACATAGAACTAACCATTTAAGTGCACTTTAGTTTTAGGCTGACTTTCTTAAAAACTCTTTTCCTTCCTCACTGCTGAAGGAAATGCACTGTGAGTGTGTCTCTGGGGAGGGGTGGGGACTTTGAAGAGCTGATTAACTCAATCAAAATGACACATGGATTGTTCTGCAAATATTTCGCAAAGATCTCGCAGGGCTTTCCTCCCTAATGAGGGAAGAATGTGATCACTTAGTGGATGGTAAACACTAAAGATCCACAGGATCCCTTAGTGACTTCCCAGGTTTTAAAAGCCCTGTGTTGAGTGTGGTAACTGGAGAGGAAAAACAATTACTTCAAAAGCTGTTTGGAATTTGGAAATTATGTGTTTTCTATGTTTATAGCAGAATAATGTAGGGAACTGATCATGGCCTCTTCCTTCCACTTCCTGACAACATAAACATACATTTGTCAATACTTCTTTCACCATTAAGCATCTCAACATAGACTTTCCCTCCTTCTCTATGCCATCTGAGCATGGACTTCCCCATCAAACCTCACCATCTCCATCTTCTCATATGTGCCACCTCCAGTTGCTAATATAAGTGTGTCTCATATTTGTTGGATTTATTTGTCTTTAAAAGGGTCCTATGAGGTTTTAACAAACTCAGAAGTAGGAAAGGCTCCTCAGGCATGTGTAAAATGTATGTAAATCTGCTATATGCTATTTCGCCAAAAGATCACTGAAAGGAAAATGTGCAAGTGTCCTTTGTGGTCGCCTGATATAACTTTTTAGATAATGCTACCTCTCAGTCTTAGACAGATTTGAAGAACTTAGCTCTCATCCAACTTCCAATAGAAAACACAAAGAATGCTCCATGAGAAGGACTGAGGGAAAAATTTGCCTCCTATACCCCTTCAAAATCAGAATTGCATGGGCTACACAGTTTAAGTCCACATCAGCTTCAGGAGAGAATCAATGTAGCACAGCCCTCCAACATGTAACTTCCTCTAACACAGGGGTGGGGAACCTTTTTTGTGCCAAGGGCCATTTATAATGTCCTTCGCGGGCCGCTCTCCCCCCCCCCCCCCCGGGACTCCCCCCCCCCCCCCGCCGCCGAGGAAGCCCAGGCTGGCAACGGGAACTGAGACCCCAGCTGGCAAGGGGCCAGCGGGGGAAACCCCAAAGCAGTGGCAGGCAGAGTGCTTAGCCCTGCACTGCTTTGGGGTTTCCCTGGTGGCCCCTTGCCAGCCGGGGTCCTGCTGCCTGCCCCAGTCAGCTCCGGCTATCAGCCTGGGTGTAGGGGGTGATGTTGCTTTACCCCCGCCCAGCCTCCCATCTAACTGCTTTTCTTCCCCCACCCCTGCCTGGCCCGGCACACCCCACCGAAGCTAACCTCCTCCCCCCTCCCAGCCTCCTGCCCCCCATGCCTGACTCACCCAGCCCAGCCTCCCCCCACCAAGCCTCCTTCCCTCCTGCACCCACACCTCGCCCACCCCTGCCTCCCCCCACCCCATTGACCGTCGGCTCCCCGCGGCGCCGGCGGCCCCCCCCCAGGTTCGAGCCGCCCCCGCCTGGCGGCCCACGTGCGTCCCTGGCCGGCGGCTCCCCAGGCGCTTGCCAGCCCCAGCGCAGAGCCACTCCCGCCTGCCGGCCGGAGCGCACAACCACCCCCGCGCGTCCCTGGCTGGCGGCTCCCCGAGGCGCTTCCGGCCTCTTCGCCGAGCCGCCACGGGCCGCCGGGGGGGGGGGGGGGGCAGGGCGGTTGGCGGCTCCATGTTCGGCGAAGGGGCCAGGAAGCGCCTGGGGGAGCTGCCAGCCAGGGACGCGGGCCAGACGGAAGGCTTTGGCAGGCCGTACAAGGCCCGCGGGCCGGAGGTTCCCCACCCCTGCTCTAACAAGACCACAAATAAGAAAGGAGATTCTGCTGCCTGCAGCATTAATTCATCTTGTACTGGCTCTTAGCCTCAGAATGCACTGCCGCTAAGGGGCTACATCTAAGAAGGTGAACACACTGGCCCAGTGCTCAGATCCCATGGTAACGAACACAGTAGAAGAGCCTAGACTTCAGATTCACAAATGGGAAAATCTTTGCAGTGAAAATCAGATCAATCTGCCTCATTTGGCATTCATAGTCAGAGGTTCTTCAGGTGTGGAATGTGTAATTCCACAGGAACCATATTGCAACACACAAGGTACATGCTGGCTGAAGGAGGGCGGAGCAAGGAATACTGTGGGCTAGCACAGGACTTATGCAAGTCAGAGCACTGGGTTCTTCCAAATCTGAAACTAACTCACTGTGTGATCCTGGAAAAAGCATTCTTCTCTGAGTGTCTCATTTTATTCATCTGCAGAAATGGGCATGTAAATCCCTGCCTATCTCTGAGATGGTTCAGGGTTTAACTAGTGTCTGTAAAGCTCTTCCAGAATCTTTGGTTACAGGTTGCTAATATATACGTGCGAAATTGTTTAATGATTTCCCAAAACTGGGAAAAGCCCTTCACCTAACAAATAGAAGTTGGCCCTCCTCCGACTGTTGACGTCATCCAGTTGATACCAGCATGTACCTGACTTTACATTTAGATCTAAAGGATAAAAATCCTTTTGTGCAAGTTTGATAACGTCTATTATTTTGGAAAGGGAGCATCTGGAAAATGAAAGTCCAAAGTGCAATGAGCAATGGCTATTGAAATGACTTCAAATAACTTGTCGGAAATGCTGGGAATTTTTCTCTGGTGCACTAAAAACCCAGTTCATCCCTCTTCTTTGCTCACCATGTGCTGGCCCAGACATCAAAGAGGTAATCGTTCAAAGCAATATATCAGTCAATATTTGTTCAAGATGAAGTTGCAAAGCCCGCTCAGCATCCCATCTGTTCCTACCAATTTTCTTTGTGGTGGTGAATACAGTAACCAACCTCACCTTGTAAACAGGTTGACTAATGAGCTGGATGAAGGTATTTCTCAGATGGAAGCTACACCAAAGTACTTTGTCTTTGTGAAGCCTATGAAGAGAATTGGGCGAGATAATGAACCAAGATTATAAATGATTAACTACATTTTATTTTGCAAGATACTCACTTCCTCTAGGGCCAGATTGTGATGCCATCATTCACACTGGCCTTGATTCGCCACACTGTCCGAGTCTCACAGTCACACAAAATGGAGAGCGGAAGCTGCTAACAGCTTTAGGTGTCCAGCTCCGGCACAACATAGGCCTATACTTTCCCCACCCTATTCTGTTTATGAACCTGTCCTTCCACCACCAGCAGCTTTCCGTTTGGGTGTGGGTGGAGTTCCCCAGGAACAGGGAAATGGTCCATCTGTCATCTCCAGACAATTTAAGGCCACTTAGCTCTGCAGTGCTTGAATGGGATCTTGAAGTCACATTGGAGTCAGTGGGGCTACTTATGGCGCAGGGTATTGCTCAGATACCTTGTGATCTGTCTCAAGGCATACCACATTTTTTGTTAAAGCTAGACTGTGGGCTCCTCTGGGCAGGGACCATCCTTCTTGAGTGTTTGGAAAATATCTATATATACACTATCATAATTAAATGATGAATAATCATAGATCAAGTTTGACCATGGATACTAGAGATGGGAAAGACTTACAAGAATTTCTAGTCTAACTCCAAGCTGTCTGAAGCTGGATTGGTCCCTACAGTAAATTTTGCAGCCTAATTTAAGCAAGGGAACTTCTTCTACCTCCTCTTCATTGGGTGAGGAGGCCTGTTCCATGGTTTACAATAGATTTCATTGTTAGGAACTTTTTTCCTGGTGTTTAGCCTAACATTTCTCTTTCCTTAATTTCATCCTATTATGCACAGTTAAAAATTATACCACCCTAAACAGTTCCTCACTCTCTTGATAGTCACACCCATGATATCTAGCACCTGAAGTCTATATTAGCGGTTAACAGAGCTTTGGTACTGAGTGAGTTAATATGTTTGAAACTAGCCTACACATTTTACCCCTTAAATCATCTTCCATGAATTTCCCAGGAGATCACTGGAGCAAAGAAATGTTGCTAGCATTGCTCATCAAGTATAATTAATTGCACTGCACGTGCTGGGAGAAAAGTAACACTAGATTTTATGAATCAGAGGAGGTAGCCGTGTTAGTCTGGAATAACAGAGGTAACCAAGAGTCCTGTGGCACCTTAAAGACTAACTAAAGTATTGAAGCATAAGCGTTCGTGGGCTAATACCCACTTCGTCGGATGCAAGCAGTGGACGTCCACTGCTTGCATCTGACGAAGTGGGTATTAGCCCACGAAAGTTTATGCTTCAATACTTTAGTTAGTCTTTAAGGTGCCACAGGACTCTTTGTTACTAGATTTTATGGTAGCTAGTGTAAAGTTTTTTTAGTAACTTCAGCACTGTTATACAAATATACATTAGTCATCATAGGCAGAATGAGCACAAAAACATCATGAAGGATGTCAGTGAGCAAGATACCAGTAAGTCCTGGCTGGCATTAGACACAGTTCTCTTCCACAGTAGCACTGGTAAGTGTGTATGATAGTACAGTAAACCCTCGATTTTACGGACCCCGATTTAACGGACTTCGGATGCAACGGACAAAATTTCCGATGCATCCGAAATCCGTTTTGGGGGCTGCCGGCTCCTGCCCCAGGGAGCCGGCTGGGTTGACAGCTCCCGCCCGGCTCCCCGCAGCGGGGACCCCTGCGGGAGCTGTCAAACCCCCCCCCCCCACCGGCTCCCCGCAACGGGGAGCCGGGCGGGGGGGGGGGGGGCGTTTGAGAGCTCCCGCTCGGCTCCTCCCAGCTGGAAGCCGGGCGGGAGCTGTCAACCCCCCCGCCCGGCTCCCCGGAACGGGGAGCGGGGGGGGGGGGGGGTTTGAGAGCCTCCGCTCGGCTCCCCGCAGCGGGAAGCCGGGCGGGGGGGTTTGACAGCTCCCGCTCGGCTCCTCCCAGCTGGAAGCCGGGCGGGAGCTGTCAACCCCCCCGCCCGGCTCCCCGCAACGGGGAGCCGGGCGGGGGGGGGCGTTTGAGAGCCCCCGCTCGGCTCCCCGCAGCGGGAAGCCGGGCGGGGGGGGGGGTTTGAGAGCTCCCGCCCGGCTCCCCGCAACGGGAAGCTGGGCGGGGGGGGTTGAAAGCTCCCGCCGGGCTTCCCGCTGGGGGGAGCCGGGCGGGAGCTGTCAACCCCCCCGCCCGGCTCCCCGGAACGGGGAGCCGGGCGGGGGGGGGTTGAGAGCCTCCGCTCGGCTCCCCGCAGCGGGAAGCCGGGCGGGGGGTTTGACAGATCCCGCTCGGCTCCCCCCAGCTGGAAGCCAGGCGGGAGCTGTCAACCCCCCGCCCGGCTCCCCGCAGCGGGGAGCCGGGCGGGGGGAGGGGGTGGGGTGGGCTGACTAATTAAATAACGGACTAATTCGGGCGGGGGGGTGTCCGTTGTCACCCGAAAGTCCGTTATTTAATGATTTAAAAAAATTATTAAATAACGGACTTTCGGTTTTAACGGACACCCCCCCGCCCGAATTAGTCCGTTATATCGAGGTTTCACTGTACCTTCAACTTTGTGGGACCCAAATGAGGAACAGCAGAAGGACAAATGAAGAGCAAGTTTGAAATGACAAGGAATTCATTTGTCTGAATTAGAAGAAACAACATTTTCCAGAAACTCAGTTTCCTGATTTGCTATTTCTAATGTCAATAACGAAAAATAACCAATAATGGGCTAGAGCTGCAAGTAGCTGTGGGGTAAAGTAGATTTTGCTGAAAGATCATTCATGAGGTGTGGTAATATGTAGAGCTATGGCCATAAAAAGAATGTTAGTTTTTCCACAGCTGCCATGTACTCGGAGTGAAATGATGTTAGGTATTTCCTACTAAATACACATTCATACATCTTCCATAAATTGTTGTGCTGTGAACAGCTGGTAGGATAGATACTGTCTCACAGGGTTTGACAACTAGAACCAAGCTGTTTCTTCATGGAGAGTTATTTCTGCGCAGTTCCCAGAGTTTCTGTTGCTATCTTAAGGCTGCTGGTTTGTCCTGTTAATGGATCAGGAGCTGACAAGCTGATGGCTGGGTGACAGACTCAAGCAGATTGTTGTTCTTTCTGTTTTGTTTTTTTCTTTCATCAAGTGAGGGAGGACATTTCAGAGACAGAAACTTGATAGAGCTTTCTGGGTGTTCAGATACAATGGAAAGGAACTCATGCTATGGTAAACTCTGCAGGGGGAGAGATTGTTTCAGCCTCTCTTCAGGTCACCAGATCTTACTCTGCATTCCAAAACATCTTTTTAGAGCTCCCTGGCTACTGACAGAGCCGGGCTCTTGTAGATTCCCTCCCCCATGAATCTGAATCCTTCCTGATGCAGTGATGCCCTTAAAATACAAAAAAATTGGCCACAGCTCCTAGCAGCCTCTTTTCTGCAGAGAAGGTTTCTAATTGTACATAATAGCCTAATTCCTTTCCCTACCACACTGAGAAGCTGTTCCTAGAGTGAACAGTATACAGGTACCAATCACCAAGCTACCTTCCCCATTCCTGTCCAAGAAGCAGTACACCAAATCTGACTGTTCAGCACTTCCATAGCTTTAGCTGTCCTGAGTCTGCCACAATGTTACATTAACAGAAGAACCAGACAGCAACTCATCAGTTTATACGGGCTGCAGGTCCACACTGAGTCCAGGGCAGCTAAGGGTCATTTTAGAGGTGGTTTTCCTTGTTTTAATAGTACCATTCTGGGGAAAGAGAATGTAGTTGTGTCCCACGTATAACTGCATCTATCTTTCTTTTCCAGTTCCATTTTCCATCCAAATGACAAAAATTAAAATAACTTCATATCTAATGAAAGCACTTTACTGGAAGTGACCGTATTAACAGCTAGATTCACAGCTGTGTCCTCCAGGCAGTGCTGTTGAGTTTGCTTGACGGTTAAGTAGCTCAGAGAGATGTTCTTACAGATGTAACTTGTAGGGAAGTTAACAGCCTGTTGATTTGTGCCATTCACCAGGGCTCCTTGAATAAAATGCAGCAGATTATTAGCTAGGAGAGAACAAGGTACTTGAGCATTTTGCTTTGTCTGATAAATATACTAAAGTCCTGGAAATGAATGTCAAATAGCATCAGTCTGTGCATAGCTGTGAACCAAATTGCTTATATGAGCCATCGTGTGTTAGAACTCGTTGTGCTAGTTGATACAATGGCTGTCAGTAGCACAGTTTCTTTTATTAATCACATTCGTTTGTGTACATATCTCTGTAATGTGAAAAATAAGGGGGTAGATAGCAGATCCCACACATCCTGTTTTCCAGTCAAGTGTTACTATTTCTGGTGTGAGTCTAAAAATGGCTTGCACTGCACTCCCCACATGTAGAGGGGATACTATCCTAGCACAGGCTAGATGAGGTCTAATTGATCAAAAGAAATGTTCAGCAAGGGCAAAATCTCGGTCCTTACTGAAGTCAATGAGAGCAGAGTTGCTTCTTTATCTTTAGATATGCCCCAATCCTTAGAAGGGGTGGAAGGGTATGTCTACACAGCAAAGAAAAACTCATGACTGGCCCATGCCACTTGAGTCGGGCTCTTAGGGATCGGGCTGTGGGGCTGTTTCATGGCCATGTAAACTTCCAAACTTGGGCTGGATCCTGAGCTCTGGGATCCTCTCGCCTTTTAGAGTCCTACAACCCAGGCTATAGCCCAAGTTCTGACATTTGCACAGCTATGGATATCTGGTGGATGTATACACATACCCGCAGAGTCAACTTCATCACTGGCCTGTTTTCCTAGATGTCACTTCCCCTGTATCGGGCTGTTGGCTAGTGCTGGCTGTCCCCTGTAATGTTACCAGACTACATTTTGGAGACCCTTGCAGACACAAAGGAGTGGCTATCAGATTGACCCAAGTCTGTCCCTTCTCATAGTGTGGAGAATTTTATATCCTCTCTTGTTTTTTCCTTAGTGTTTGATCTTTGAATAAGTGTGATAAGGTGTCATGACAGTCTCATGGGAGCATCACTGAAACTCACTCAGAAGGCATCAGTTCACTGCTAGGTAATCACTAAAATTTCTGTAGAGCTATAGGACCCCAGGGCTCTTTACCGAATGATAGACAAGCTATATTTAGGGAGCACTTTATTTGCTACTGAAATTAAGCCAACTCTAATATGGAACATGACAGCTGTTTAATTGCATACCACAACACTACGCAACAGTTAAGACAGGAAGTGAAGGAAAAAACATATTCCCTTATTATTTCAGAGAGTTTTTAAGTGAGCAGAATATTATTACCAGGGGTGGAATTTGTCCAGACACACGCACTAACATTTTTATATTTACCAAAAAAAAAAAAAAAAAAGTATCATGAAATTGGTGACATCCTATGCTAAGGAGACTTCTCTAAATAGTTTTATTATTTAGTAAAGTATAAGCCACTTTGTAGTGTATTGGAGAGCAATAACAGATTAAGTTCACGTATTAAAGATATACATTGGTTCAATATAATTAAGGCCTTATAGTTTCTTTTGTTAACAAATTGTCATTGCATAATTGGTAAAGCATTTATTAATGCATTTTATAACATACTTAATACACTAAGGGGGTAACTACACTGAGTTTTCATTTATAGATAAGGATAAAGCAGTTTTAAAAGACACATTCATTTAAAGTGTTACCATGGTATCTCTAACGATCTCAAGTGGCTATGAGCTCAGTTTGAAAGTCAACATCTGCAATAGCATAGTGGTGCCTAGCACCACTCTGGGTCGTTCATTCAGCAGTAACTCAGCTGGTATATCGACAAAGAGTCTTGCAGCACCTTATAGACTAACAGATCTTAGGGATCATGAGTTTTCGTGGGCTAAGACCCACTTAAGTGAAGAGGGTCTTAGCCCGCGAAAGCTCATGATCCCTAAGATCTGTTAGTCTATAAGGTGCTACAAAACTCTTTGTTGCTTTTGCAGATCCAGACTAGCACGGCTACCCCTCTGATACTCAGCTGGCGTACTCACTTCCAACTCTCAAAATTATCAGTATCACCTACTGCTGTACTAGGCACTCACTGAAAGTCTCCCCTTCAAAATACTGCCCACCTTAGTTTATAAGATCAGGCAGGAACACAGCATATGGTATCTCCACAGGTTGGTTCACTTATTGGAAAAGATTCCATTATAAATTCAAATTATGTATTGAAATATAACAATACATTTAAAATATTTAAAAGACACTAAAAATGCACTTTGGCAAGTATTATTACTATTGTTTCTTCCCATTGTTGTTTATAATTATTACAAGTCCTTGTTAGTGAGAAGCTAAATTGATTTCCTTAAAAGAATATGCCTCATATCATGCATATGTTCATATTGATTTGCCATTGTAACAGTTTGGTTGTCTTTAAACACGGAATGCTCACAGTGGAGTGACTCATGATGGTTAAGCAGTGCACTCTGGTTTGCTGTTACTATATAGGACTGTGGGCATTGCTGACATTTTACCTCCATCTCTGAAGAGGATTGAAGTATTTGCTTTAAACACAAAATAGACTGCTAGGCCTTGGTTTTCAGAGGCTTCCATTGGACTTGAGTGCTTAGCCCTTCTGAAACTTAGGTGCTTGTGGATTTACAAAGTTCATGTGCATTTTAAAGAAAAAAATCGATCTAAAGCTATTTGGAAGGGGCAGAAGGGGTGACCCGTCTCTTAGAATATTCAAAACTATTGACAAAACTGGGATGTACAATCAAGAATGGCCCTCAGGTTGCAGTCCCTAAGCCTAAGAGATGGCAGAGCCATGCTGGTCTTCCCTTTGCCCTGCAGCCCCATGCTTCCCCATTTTGCACAGCTGAACCTTGACAGCCCTATGACTTGGCTTCTTCACCAGTTCTTTCTTGCAGGATCCTGAGTGTCTTTCCTCACCACTGCCTTTTTTGTCCAACTGCATTACACATAACACAAAACCAGGGAGACATTGCCTGTAGTCAGCTGAGCCTCTGGTAGCTTTCCTCCTCAAGCTCGATTATTCACAGAGGAGAATTACATTAGCACTGGCCAGGATGCTACTTACACCACTATTAAAGCCTATTAAACCAACTCAGTGGCAATGACTTCAGGGAAATGAATTGAAGAGCAAGTCAAAGAAAGGTTAAGCTGTTTTGGTGCCATTCCAAAGTCCATCTGTTCTAGAAACATCACCTCCTCCATAGAAGGAAGGCAGAAACTAAGGCAAGTGTGAGCTCCAGAGACAACTTTGTGACCAGAAGGGAAAAGCATTGGCATATCCCAATTCCTACCCACCCGCAATCTCACAGCTATTTTTGATTTTTAAATTTCCCAGTGAAGTAGTGGGTTTAAAAGACACCCAAGAAACAAAAACAATGAAATCTTATACACTTAAAAATCGTGGGAAACAGAAATTTGATATTACAGGGTTCTTCAACCTAGCAGAAAAAAGTATAACAAGATACAATGCAAGGAAGTTGAAGCTTGACAGGTTTAGATTAGAAATAAAGTACTATTTTAATGGGGAGGGTAATAAACCATAGGAACAATTTGTTAAGGTTGGAATGGATTCTCCATCACTAGAAATTTTTTGAATCAAGATTGGATGTTTTTGTAAAGATATTTGAGTTCCAGTAGGAATTAAGCCAATGGAATTTTATGGCCTGTGTTGTACAAAAGGTCAGACTAGATGATCACAGAAGTTCCTTTTGGCCTTGGAATCTATTAATCCATGACCCAACGATCTGACCCCAATTCCCAAAATTTCCAGCCAAAAAATAAAAATAAAAAACCCCAAAGAAAAAAAATCAGCCAATTTGGATTTACAAAGCTCAGTGGAGCCCTCATCCCTACCTCTCCACTTGAGAGTATACATCCGAGTACGAGATTTTTATCTAAGGAACACTAGAGTCTCCCTTTGCAGTCTATCAGTGATCAGCTGGAGGGACTGCCCCCATTCATCCCTGTGGCTGAGCACCAACTCTGCACAGGACCCAGCCCTTGCCAGCATGGGATGGGGAAGATGGAGACTAGGTGCCAGCTCTATCACTCTGAAGAGCGTTACGAAACTACTTGCTGGGACCTGTAATAATTAGTCAGATGCGTACATCTAGAAAGATATATTGGACATGGGAATGTCTGCCCAGTGGAGTTGTCTGAGCATCCTAGGATTGTTAGCTAGAGGTGCTGTAGATAATGATGTGTCCACTTTTCCACCATAAAGCTGGTTTCTCAGAGGTTGACGTTAGCGCTTTATGATGGGTGGGGATGAGGGGAGGTTGATATGTGGCCTCGCTGTCTAGATATGGAATTGATCTGCTCCCTTAGCAGAGACCATTCACTTTCATAGACGTAACCAAGAGATAGGATTGTGGAGGTTATGTGCCATCCCCTCCAGTCAGATGATTCTGGTCACGTGACTAATGTGAGGGAATGGGCATATACACATCACAATATCCAACCAGACCTCCTTGGAGCAAACCTGAGAACTTTTGGAAAAGGAAAATGTGGGGCTATTTTGCTAGAAAGCATGAGTGAGAAGACACAGAACATCTGTGGAGGAAGATGGAACACCTCCCCTCCTGAGCATTTCAATGGGTTTATTTAGCAAAGAACCATATATTATACCTAATTTCTCTGACCCAATTGCCACTGATATTAGCTAAGATTTTCCCTTCCCTTGAGGGAGAGGGTGTATTTGGAGCTTGAGGTTATTTTAACATCATTTCTTGGTGTTTAATAACAGGTTAGCTGGAGGTCATTTTCCTATTAACCATCTCTGTGTTTTCTTTCCTTTTTCTCTTTACCCCCTCACTGTGTCTGTGTTTTCTCCCGTCTGCACTAAAAGTGGCTGTTCTTCTATCTCCAAGTTCCTCCTGCTGTTCTGCAATAGACCAGTTCCTGTCTAACCCTGAACATGCTCTGTAAGTCTTTTCTTTTATTTCTGTAGCATTATGTGTGTGTGTGTGTGTGTATGTGCGTTTATTATTCCTTCTAATACACTTCCCTTATTGTGTGGCTCATCAGGGATGGGGTTAATGGGAAAACTTTAAATAAACCATGTCAGGAAGTTACATCAGAATGTTGTATATCATTTCCTGTTTGCAAATACTCTTATTTGTTGGGAATACAATGGGTAAGATTCATTCTTTTTATGGTACTCTTCTGACTTTGAGGATTATTGTTTATATTATGGTAGTTCACCACCCCATTGCACTACGTGCTGTGCAAAAGAACAACAAAGATGAGACAGCTTTAGCTGACAGACTGATATTAATTGCATGCCAGAGTTGTGCAGTACTATGCATACTGATCTGTGTTTAGACAAGTGGTTCTCAAACTTTTTTTTTTTTGGTGGACCACTTTAAAATTGCTGATGGTCTCGGCAGAACACTTAATGATCTTTCCAAATGTTGTACCATTAGCTAAGTATTTTAAAGCGCTTTGGATAAAAGCACTATATAAAACAACCTTACTAATAATTACCTTTTTTTGTGCCACAAATAAAAGCACAACTCATATTTTAATATCAGTAGTCTTACTTTACTGGGGAGGTTGGGGGTGGGGTGGGGTGTCTCTCCATCTCTCACCCCACTGCAGCAGCCCCCCGAGCTGGGGCTGGAAAGGAGGTCCTTCTCTCCCCGGCAGCCACAGCCCTGGAGTTGGGGAAAGTTGCCTCTTTGTCTGACTGTCTCAGCCCTGCACGTCCCAAATTCCCCCACCACCTCTTCTCACCCCACTTCCCCCTCCCACCTATCCTCTACTCCCCCCAGAGCCACCACCTCACCTTACATGTGCATCTTCTCCAGGGTTTAGGCATCTAGTTAGTGGATCCACGCCTTCTCGGCTCCACTAATTAGGTGGGTGGCCCTTTTTTTCCCCATGATGCCCAGGCATGCACCTTAGAGAGATCTATCTGCAGACCACCTAAATGGAGCTCAGTCCGTGGACCACAGTTTGAGAACCTCTGGTTTAGACATAACATCTTTCTAAGCCCCTTGCTCTGCCAGATATAACGCTCAGGAAATGTACCCAGTGAACTCCACCAAGGTTCTGATGAAGTCTGACTAGTGTGCTGACTAGGTACTGATGACAGTAACTAACCTTGGGGAGATTTGCGCCTCCTACCACCCAAAACAACACCACATGCAATGACAACACTAGGAAAGGCAGGAGCTTTGTCCTAGTGCAAGTTGCCACCCCGAGCCCGCTAGACAACTTCCACCAGAGGGAGCAATAGCCTGGTTTTGCTTGGCCATGAGCAGGGGTCTCAAACTCAAATGACCACGAGGGCCGCATGAGGACTAGTGCACTGGCTCGAGGGCCGCACCACTGACACACACACACACCCTCGCTGCCCCGGCTGTGCCCCCACTCCACCCCTTCTATGAGGACTAGTGCACTGGCCCGAGGGCCGCACCACTGACACACACCCCGCCCTTGCTGCCCCGGCTCCGCCCCCACTCCACCCCTTCCAAGAGGTCCCACCCCTGCCCCACCTCCTCCTCTGAGCACGCAGCTCCCCATTCCCTCCTGGAAAGCACTAGGCACCACCAACAGCTGTTTGGCAAACAAAGCAAGAGCAATCTAGGAAGTCCAGAGGTAGAAACACACGCGGCCCAGCCAGGCAGCAGAGAAGCCTCCACTTCTGGCCCCTCTGTCCTGCAAACTGCTATAGGGGGACCGGGGGGCGGGGGGCGCCAGGAAGCTTGGCGGGCCGCAGGGAAGGGCTTTGCGGGCCGCATGTGGCCCCCGGGCCGCATGTTTGAGACCCCTGGCCATGAGAGTTATTAATGATGGGATAAGCTAGTGGAAAATGATGATATCCTGCATGACTTTGATGTGCCAATAGCAACAGTCCACATAATGCAGTAACAGCAAGGGACCCAGTGGCCCATTGATTAAGAAGAATCCAAATGCCCAGTGAATAGAAAAGGACTCTGGCAGGAAGGGGATTAATTCCTCTTTCTTCAATACTTTTTTATTCTGATGGTGGGTATTGCTGCTGGATGCTAATATCAGTAAATGGAATATGTGCTCTAGCTGGGTTTTCTTATGATCTCCGCATGTCTACTGAATCTTTGACATGGACTTTCTTTAAACTTAAACCAAGCCAGTATCTACAGTTGTTTGAATACGGCAGTGTGACTTGGGTGATACAGTATCTGTTTCTGCCATCTGTAATTTCACCTACCTAGGCCCCTGGATAGGCAGCACCATATGCAAGTCACGGGGCAGTGACCATGATGCAAGCTGCTCCATTGCTGTGTGTCAGGTTTTTCTGACCTACTTCGGAATAGTTCTGCTGCAGGAATTGAAGAGTGCAATGAACAATTTGGCAGATAATAATTTTTTTTCCTTTAAAAGGCTGTAAGTAGAAATAAAGGAAAAGTTAAGATGAATGTCAGGGAAATTTTCTCAATAATGAGGTTCATTAGGGTGTGCACTAGACTCCGCAAGGGCAGTAGAGAAACTCCCCTAAGAGCGGATATTTGGGACTGGACATTGGAGCAGGGAATAAACCAGTGGCATACAGCCAGGCTGGAGAGAGGGAAAGAGAATGAGGAGGCTGCACCAGTCATTTAAATCTCTAACCGGCAGGATTCATTTTGTGAAACTTATAAAGTACCTGCTGCCAGAAAAATCTCAAAAAACTGTCAGCATCTGTGACCCCATTACCACTGCACCCTGTCTGACCCTGACTTTTTTAAAGGCCAAGAAGAGAATCCAGGGCATGTGTGTGTGACCAGATTCTCTACTAAGCAGGATTCTCTTCTGAGCACAACTAAGATTAAGAGTCAGGAATTTTACCTAGTGCTTCACAACCATTAGAGATCATGGAACAGTCCTCTAGTAGTTAGTTGGCAGGCTGCCAGGACTGCACCCTGGCTCCTTAGGCCTCCCTCTGAAAGGTTCCTTCCAAACAGGCTTTAACATCAGATAGTCCCTGTCTGTCAAACAATTCCTGCCTCTTCACCCGATCTCTCGGCCAGCCTTTTCCATGCAGGGAGGGGGGAAAATGTGTCAAGTTATTATTAGTGTTAACTAATTATTTGCTCAGTTCCTCTTTGCTCTGACATGGAAATTAGCAATGCCACACACCCCTCCCTATGCTTAAAAATTCCTAGTCACCTGAGCTCAGAGCCAGGATGGTTCTGATTTTAGGTGGATAGCCTGAGCCTCTGCCAGTGTCGCAGCATCCACACAGCTATTTTTAGCAAGCTGATATAAGCCCCATTAACACAAGTCTGTCTACCTGAGTTAGGAGGCTCAGTCTCAGTTGCAGTGTAGATGTACCCTCAGTGGTCACAAACAAGCAGCTTTTAGCCAGATCGGCCAGGAGATGCATGCACCCAGACACCATGCTGAAGAGGTGATTATTAATTAATCCAGCTGCATTTAACTTTCTCACTATGGCTATTTTGGGATGAACCTCACCTATATGATACAGTACAAGGGAATTTGCAGTCTAGCTCTGGAGTTCAGGAACCAGGTTGGGGAGAAATATGGCCTGTCTTTTTTCAGGTAATGAAGAATGACAGACACACACAAACAGAAAGTGAAGATCTCCTATAAAAGAAAAGACCTCTAGCAGCTAAAGTCTGAAGAGAACCACAGGGCTTCCTCAGCCCAAATAAATACAAGCTAAAGCCAGCCTGGCTTCAGTTAACATAACTATTCTTATTATCACTGCTAGAACTAGCTGCTATAATGTCTTTACATCATATATTAGGTGCATCCTGTATAACTGAGCTTTGGAGAAAAAAAATGGTATTAGCATTGTGCTAACCACATCTTTCTTGTACTACATTCCCTCCCTTTCCCCCTCTCCCAGGTCTACCTCTTCCCTGCTCTTTTATTTCCTTCCTTCAGCAATCAGGTGCCTGCTTCCAATGAGTCAAATTAACATTTCTGACTAGAGCACCTGCTACTCCACCTATCCATGTTAGCACACTGGAGGGATATTTGGCTCTTTGGAATGAGGGTTTTAACCCTCTCCTTGCCAGAGCCCTTCTCCTAATCATTAAGGCAACTGCCTTCTTGTATAAGTTGCTGGTAAGAACCCTAATGTGAGTTTTTGTATCTCACTCCCTCACCCTGGTATCTCTTCTACTGTCATTTCCATTCACTTCCTATTAAGTGGCTGTACAGCCTAAGTTTCTCAGAGAATAACGTAATTGACATATGTCTCATTGTATATTGTCAGGCCCTGGTGTTCTCACAAGCGGCCTGACTGAAGGGAGCATGAAGTAGCAGATAGTGGGATTTTTGCCAAAGATATTTAGAGGCCTCTATTCTACAGTCTCCATATATGCCTGCTGCAGTCTCATCTCACAATGAAATAATTGGCACCAGCAGGGACAATCTGAGACAACAGACAAATTCCCAAGAACTTTTGAGCCATCTGTGTGTAACCTTATAGAATCCCATGACCTTGCACCTCCAGTGATGTGTATGAGGTGACGATTCATTTTTCATAAGTACAAACCCCAGGGACTTAGGCACCTAGGGCTCAGATTTAGGTACTACTGCAATCCACAAACTCCTGCCTAACTAAAGTCATTTGACACCCAAGTTTTTGCTGTAAAAGTTCCCTAGGTGCCCAAGTTTCTGTCTCTGGGCACGCGCACTGCTGCCTCAGGCAGGCATCCAGGTGCCTGTCTCACATCTAAGACACCATGTGAGCCTCAGACCAGGTGAAGCTATACAGGGGAACACTTGTCTTACCTGTGGGACCCAATCTAGAAGGTGTGTTCTAAGTATTCCTAACTCCACCCAAGATGTCTAGAAGGTAAGGGCATTACCTAGTAACCTTTAGCTCAGGGGTTTGTGCATCCCCCCAGGATACTGGAAATCCCAATTCAATTCCCCTCTCTGCTGAGTGCTCTAACCACTGGGCCAAGATTATAATAAAGGGCACTGCCTCCTTCTCCCTAGCTGGTTTGTGTACACTTAGGCCTTCCTTATAACTGTTAGGCCAGAGATTAACATGCTCATCCAGGATGTGAGAGACCCCTAGTCAAACTCCTTCTCTGCAAGAACAACTGAGGCATCTGATTCCAGGAGATAGGGGTTCCTGGCTGTGGATTACAAGCAGGGATAGGGACCTGCCTGGACTATAAGAGGGGCAGGGTTTAGGACACACTCAGTCATTGGCATCTCCACATGGCTAGCTTTGATGAGGAGCCACCTAGCACAGTCACTTTTCCGGATTCTTTACTCAGGCACCCATGTCTTCCTATTCATTGTAGGGAGGCCTAGGCGGCCAGCCCAAGGTTTGGGGATACCAGTGATTTTCAAGGTGTCTAAATCATTGCAACACCTAACTCTCCTGGTAGATCCCCACGTAGGTTTAATTATTATCTCAACCAGGAAAGAAAGAAAAGAAAAGAAAAGAAAGCTCAACTCCATTTTGAGTTGTTTCCAGTCAGGGTTTTTTGATTTGTTTAGTTTTAATTCCTATTTCATCTAATTTCTAGTAGTTTTTACTTTTTTTCTTTGAAAAATGTCTTCTGTGAACAGAGAGAATTCTTGACCTTCAAGCTCTTTGACTTCCTTTTCACCCACAGGAGGCTGGAGTCTACTGAAGGAAATCTAACAGGGCCTGTGAGTTATACAGAAAAAATCTTGGCCCAGATTCATTAATGTGGCTGAGCCATAAAACTAGGAGTAGTAAAAGGAAGTAGCTTTAAGTCCTGTTTGGAGGCCCTGGATTATGTGGCTACTCTACTTTGGCCCAGCACAGATTAGAGCATCCTGTGGGCTTCTCTAATTTATGTTGGCTGGCCACAACCCCCAAGAGACTGTTAGGACAGGCAGATATTGCCAGAGAATAAGGATTCCCCAGCTACATTGCTGTACCAGTGAAGGTTGGGAAAATGGTGACATAGGAGCCCCGACAGCATCTCTGTGTCACCCAAGGGTTTCTGGGAAATTCTAGAAAGGCCAGTTAAGACCATTTTAGAGCTGCTTTGTACCTCTAGAACAGCTCATCCAGAGTGGGGTTCGTCATCTTTACAGAAATACTATAAACATCTACTCTTGCCATCCGCAACACAAGAAATCTAGGGCCTTATTCCCTGCTCCCTCACTCTGGTGTTAATCAGGAGGAGCTTTGCTGAGGTCAACGAAGTTACACTCCTACAAGAACACAATCCAGCTCAGAGTCCTTCAGGATGAGTCTTATTCCTGCTAGCCATTGGTGTGTGAGTGTTACGCTTCTGTTGGACTTCCTCTGCTCCCGAGAATTGTGCATTACTCCTCATCTCCAGCCTGGGTTTTAGCAGAGCATACTTCATCTGCTTCCCTCTGCTGCCAAGCGACACTGGCTCAAGGTAACAGGTCGCTCCAGGGATGCAGGCCACCATGATCAGGATCCTAGAGAAAGGCATTCCCAGTTTCCTTCCTTCTCTCCCACTTGAGTAACAGCCCTGCAGGCCAATTGGTAGCCCAGCTGTCTTGCTGTCATTTGTCCTGCTAGCTGTAGATAGATCCATGTGAAGTCATTTACATCTGTTCTAAGTAGGTCCAAAACACTACCATTGGGGTTTGGCAGCATTTTTACATCCTCTTAGTTGAAGTATAAATGATTACAGCCAGGTTAGGGAGAATCAGGGCCACGGTCTTGTAAGAGGGAAGGTGGTTGGGAGGAAGGATACAGAAAAGAGAATGGAACTTGTACAGGTCAGATCCCCAGTGGGTGCAAAATCAGCATAAACCCTTTGACTTCAGTAGAGCTGCATCTGTTGATGCTAGCTGAGGCTCTGGCGTAATGGCTTCATCAGCTAAGCAGGCTCCTGGGTTGGGATCTCTCTTGCCAGCTGCATTGTGAGAGCTGGAGTTCAAGCAGAAGCATATTTCACAATTTGCTGTTGTCAAAACCAGCCCTGATTTGTCAGAGTCCTCAAAGTCATTACTTTGATGAGGTCCCGACACAGGAAAACATTTAGGTTGTCAAGGCAATCAACAAACCAAGTGATTCATCCAGAAGGGAATGAGCTGTTCTGAGGTATCTAGTTATGATGAATTCATTAACTCTGACAGGCTGGAAAGGTGACAGTGGGGAAGGTGATTAGGGGAGGGGAGATGCATCTCTCTTTTTTTTTTTTTTGGCTGTGGGGCATTTTATAGGGCCTGTTCAGTTGCAGTTTGTTGTGACCAAGAAAACAGGGGTCTTGGATTCAGGGTCTCTGGTGGGAAATAATGAGAAGTTCATCATATGCACTGCAGATAGGATGAAGGCTATGGCTGGAGGTTACCAAGGCAACATTCTTCCCAGTCCTGATGGGATTTTTTGGTGCAAATTGGTGAAGCCTCTTTTGGGTCATCTATTGGACACAAATGACTCTGCTAGAAATCAGTCGGAACCAGCAAAAAAGCAGAAAAAAATCCCAGAATGAAAAGAAACCAAGAGACCCAAAATCTCCAAATTAAATCTGGGTTTGTCTGTCTGTGTGTAAATGATTGAGTGCCCATAGGTAGGAGCAGTTGTTTGTGAATGGCTCTAGGGTGTGTATGGGTCTAAATGGGTCTTCGAGCGGTGAGGATGTGGCCAGCATGTATGTGAATACATGTGTTTATCTGTAACCATGCATGTGTAGGGATAAATGTCCACTTCTCTCTCTCTGCCACCAGTTTTATTGATGGAGGGGTGTGAATAGCGCCGAGAAAAGGGTTGGTTAGTTAACCGCTTGGGGGAATGTACACATAGTATTTTCATGTCTCAGACTGAAGGGCAGTTTTCCCAATTTAATTTTTCATTGAGTGTGAGTTGAAATTAAGAAAAAAGTATAGAAAAAAATTAAGGTAGGTCAGATTTTGTTCTAAACAGATACACTGCATCCCTTTAAAGAGCTGAAACAGACACAGTGGGGCGGTGTCTCCCCTGAGTTAAACTGGTCTAACCCAGGATTAACTCCAGTAAAGCAAGTGCAGTTACGCCACTGTAAAAAAGGTCTGACGTGAGTCAAGAATCAGACCCTGGCTTTAAGCTGTTTGAGGCTCTTCGGCCCTGGGCTACCCCTAAAACATCTTCGCACCAAGAACAGCACACTGCCTGCACTAGGAGCTGCAAGGGAGAGTGACTCCATCTGGGGATTGTCCTGCACCAGGAAAATCACCAGGTGGGTGGTTCAGGCAACTTTATGAATAATCTGCATAGCCAGAGCAGAACAATGGGGCTGTAACACATCTGCCCCCTCTGTAAACTTTATTACATAGTGCTGTCGGTGCACACTCCTTGAAATATCACATAGAGAACAGAATCTCTCTCTGAGAGAGCCAGGAGTCTGAAAGGGTGAATACAGAGCAAGCAACTGTATGATAGAAAGTACTGTACCCTGCCTGAGCTGAGAATATTCCCTGAATTTACCAAGGAACTGTAAAGTGTTTTCAAGTCTCTAAAATAAGGATGCAATTAATTTTAGTCAGAAATTCATGTTCAAACCCACACAGAGCTTTTTTTAAAAAAAACTTGGGGTCATTCTTTAATGCATTTTAAATTGCTTTGTCAGTGGAAAATGAAGTAGTTTGTATTTCTGCAAAGTAAATGTGCTTCCTAAAATAAATTGTAGCCATTGCTTTAATCTCTCTTTAAAATCAGAGCTACTGAGGAACACATTGCGGCTTGTGAAACTTAAGGTGAATATGTACCTTAGTGAATGTCTTTGTAGCTGTGTAGCCTAGATATATAACCCTGGGAGAATATGTAGATGTAATTAACTAAAGAGCTGATCCTGAGCCCCTCTTTTTGGTTTCAGTGGGACTTGCAAATGTTCAGCGTGTACCAGAATCACCTTTTAGATCCTTTTTTAGCCTGAGGTTTAAACACAGTATTGTAAGAAAGCAAAGGGGCCAGAGTCAGTGCTACAGATGGATTCTCTGTCCTGTTCTGCATCCTGTCTGCCACTTGGGCAGCACACCAGGAGCAGAAATCGCCCCAAAAAAATCCTCTCCTGGGGCTTCTCTTGCATAAGGAGTGTCCAATGAGCACAGCCCCTCTATGCCTCCCTCCCTCCTCCAGAGATATATCAGGAGTTTGGAAGGGCTGTGGGGCACATGGTGCTCTAGTTATCCCCTGATAAGATATGAATCCTTGGAGACCATTGCAAGCTGGCACAAGTTACATCAGCTTGTCTAATGTGGTCTGAGGGCAAAGACTCAAAGACTAGAACTGGTGGCTGCTTCACAGCTTCTCCCTTTTCCCCGTCTCCTAGGGTACCCTGAATGGTGGCACTGGGGAGAGGAGACATCATTTCCTAGGCATACTCTGAAGCTCAGGCAGAGCCATTCAAGCTCCTGTCTTGCTCTCCCTGGGGTTTGCATGCCGTGGCAGGAGAGCCCCCGCATTTTCCCCATAGTGAGGTTTCTAATACTTCTGGTTAAAAAAATCAAAGGGCCTGGAGCAGGAAAGATATTTGTAACTCTCACCATAATCAAACACAAACTTCCTCATTACCAAAGTTACCCTCGGAGGCTGCATGTTAGACACCACTGCCCTAGACGAATTAAAGCTCCCACTTTGATGTTGTCTCTTTCCCCAATTTCAAGAGCTCTTTAGTGCGGGAAGGATGCACTCTAGTATTTGCTATAGCTCCCCATCACACAGCAATTGTTCCATACCAGAAGTTGCTTTGGCAACAGAGAAACAAATGCATGTATCATTCTCTGAAGAGTATCATCCAGAAAGACTTCAGCTGTGTTATTTGCGGTTGGTCCTCAGTAGCATTCATTAGGTCTGATCTCCGGCTTCCTGCTCAAAAGGACAAAAACAATTATCCACACTTCCTCACAAGCAGCCCAATGGGATTAATTGGAGGAATTGTGCCTGATAATTTACTCAGCGGGTATTATTGTGGGTGGCACACTTGTATGAAGCTTCACAGGAATGCTTTTGTGTGGGGGTGTAACAGAGTCAGTCACTCACCCGGTGGCGCCCCCGTCTGGTCGTCTGGGAATTAGCTCTTGTTGACCCTGGAGCGCCCTCTGCCGGCCGACGTCCGCTTCTCCACACTGGCCCCGTGTCCCTCCTGGACCCCGGAACCCCTTGCTGAGGGTGCTGCACCCCTGAAGTACCCCCCTGGTCTTAGGGTCTCCCCTCCCTCGGGAACCCAACACCCACTATCCCCAACTTGCCTCAGATACAGCCACTGCCAGTCACCACTGCCTCAGTCTCTCTGAGGCTGACTGCAGTCTCATGGCTACTCATCACCAGCAAGAAGGGGTTGGCCTGCTGCTCTTATCAGCCCAGGGGCCGCCCCCTTGCAACCCCCAGTACCCCGTGGGTCGGGCCTTCCCTAGGCTCAGCAAGCTGGGGCCCTCTCACTAGAGCTTAGGCTCCCTGGCTCCCAGCTACCTTGCCCTGGCCCAGTCTGGGTCCTCTGATAAAGGCTCCCTGCAGCCAGGCCCTGTCTCCCTCTGACTACAGAGGAGACTGGCCCCTTGCAATCCCCAGTACCCCGTGGGTCAGGCCTTCCCTAGGCTCAGCAAGCTGGGGCCCTTTCATGAGAGCTTAGGCTCCCTGGCTCCCAGCTGCCTTGCCCACACCCTGTCCCAGTCCGGGTACTTTGCAGCCAGGCCCTGTCTCCTGCTGCCTACAGAGTAGACTGACCACAGAGTAAACTCACTCACTCCTGCCTCCCAGGCTTTTATACAGCCTGGAATGTTTGGGGCGTGGCCACACAGCTGAGCCTGCTTTCCACTTAAGCCTGCTAGCAGGCTCAGCCAGCTACAAACCCTCTTTCCAGGGCTATTCCAGCCCTGGCCGGCAGGGAGCGGGTATCACCCTGCTACAGGGGGTGTGAATTATTGTCCAAATATTATGCAGCATTTACTAACCATGCTAGTCAAAGAGATAGAATGGAGCACACATCCACACAGCACCTTGAAGCTGCATGGAATGAAGAGAGGGGGAAAGAATATGCCAATATTTTAGAGGGGGGGAGGAAAGAGAGGAATGCCCCTCATCTCCTGTTAGAGTGCAGGGCAAAAGAGGAGATCTGCATATATGATGATCAGCGCCCTCAGAGTGTGACAACAGCTGCCCAGAATGGCTATCAGTGTGTTGGCATCTCAATGCCAATCCTATCTTCAATGCCAGCGTGGTGTTATCTGTACAAGAATGTGCAATCTCTGTCACCCCATCATTCCTTTCTCCAGACAACCAGAACAGGAGCCTGGAAGGGTGATTTTTCTCAGAGAGTAAGGGGCGAGTTGGTTTTGTTCCAGTTTCCAGGAGGTGTGTTGTGACATAGCCGTCCTTTAGCACAATAGAACAGCAGGTCCAGGAACGTGTCCCTCTACAGAACCCTTGCTTCCTGGTGAGCAGAGCCACTGCATGCGTGGTGCAGATGGCAGCGCCATTTTCAGAGCTATAAACAGTATCATTGTCATAGCTCTTTGAATGGTACTGCCATATGTACTGGAGAATCAGCATTTATGCTTGTAAGGGCTCTGGGCCAGCTGGATTTTCTCCCCAAATGAAGCCGACTCCTGAAGTGTGAGTGAACACATCATGCTGCTTTGGAGGAATTCCCTTTCCCCAATCGTCATTCTTGACTGTCCAAGGATCTTCTCATCTGTCCGGAAACCTGCAAAAAGCAAGTATCCTGCATTCCTAGAGATTTGTTGTGAAGCCAAACCTCTTTGATCAATACAAGAAGCAGAAGCAAGTCCGTGAAGATGTTTGATGGCAAATCAATCACACTGTGTGCATTTTCTTTACCACCGCAATTTATTTTTATGGCACAGTCTATTCGTGTGTGTGTGTGTGTGTGTGTAGAGAGAGAGAGAGAGAGAGAGCTCTTCTTAAACAATCAGGTTTCTGTGGCTCTAAACTAGTCTGATTTTCAATACAATCCATAATGTGCTTTCTTACATTTTTATTGGTGAATGGATAGCAGCTATACATTGTGCCGGAAAACATGATGACAGAGCTCTACAAATAAAAAAGGAATCACACAGAGGTTTTTAAAGCCTGTTGCAGGGGAGAATGAATGTGTTGGCACAGAGTAAATATTTAATTGTGAAAACAGAAGCCAAGTTTTCATCAATGAATAGGAACCTCCCATACAATCCATAGTAGAGCTTGTTTCCTGTAATGATGCTTTGGCTCTGTCTACTTATGGTTTTAGAGAGACCAGTGGGGGCAGGTGAGGTAATATCTTTTATCGAACCCACTTCTGCTCATGGGAAAGGCAAGTTTTCAGAGTTCTTCTTCAGGTCTGGGAAAAGTACTAAGGCCAGGTCTAGTCTAGGAAATTAGGTCGCTATAACTATGTCACTCAGGGGTATAAAAAATCCATACCCTTGAGCAATGCAGTTAAACTGACCTAACCCCTGGGTAGACAGCACTATGTCAATAGGAGGGTACAAACCAAAACCTTGTACCTGAACCCAACCAAACTTCTGAGAAGTTAAGATCTTCCCTAAATGAAATGTTTGGGGAGAGGATTGGGGGGGGGGGGAGAAGGGAGAATAAAGAGGAAAGAATTAAATTTAGGCAAATTTCAAAATGAAACATGAAAATGAAATTGTTTCATTTTGCCAAATTTGTTTGCCAAATTCAACAGAAAATTAAAACTAGTTCTGGTTGACTGAGAACTGAGTTTTTTCATGAATAAAATATTTGTCTGAAATATTTTACCTAGCTCTAGTTGTATGAGGTGAGAATGCATGAGACCTGCAGTCATGATGAGGTAGACGAGGTAGACAACAAAATAATGACAGGTTATGGTAGGATGTATCCCCTTTGGGGTTACACCTGTGAAGTAGAGAGAGAGAAAGAGAGGGAGAGAGAGAGAGAGAGAAAGAGAGGGGGGGAGAGAGAGCGAGAGAGCGAGAGAGAGCGCTACTGTGACGATAGAGACCACATCATTTGTTTAAGTTGCTTAATGCTTTCTGTGCAAGAGAACAATTGGCAACACAAAGCTGAATTTCCAGTGATGAGAACTTTATTCCTTTGTATGTCAAACTAAAAGATCCAACAAACCAAAGGAAACAAAGAGGAAGGAAATCTCATATGTCTCTGTTCAGGGGGCTGTAAGTTCTGGGCAACCACCAGCTCTGACTCTAGTGGTGGCCGTTCAGAAGAGCAGGTTAACATGTGAATGTTGTAAGAGGGAGTTGATGTGTAGAAAAGGAGTGAAGAGGTTTGTCTCATTGGCCCAGAATCCACTCTTGGCTAAACCGTGTAAAAATAGAATATCTTTACACTGACTTCTGTTGAAGTGGGGCAGTGAGCCACCTTCCCTACCTATCAGAATGGAAAGAGTCTTGTCTTTTTTATACCAAAATGTCTTATTTCTAGCAAACACATTGAGACATAAATCCTGATTCAGTTCTGTGTCATCTGTTATTAAGTACCAAGTAGGATTTTAGATTGCTGATCCATAAGCTGCCTATGTAACATTGCTCTGTGCTGGCTTTATGTCCATGCAGATTCTAGCTCAGATAAAAGCAAGAGCACTGGAGCAAACATCACATGGGAGCTGTATGACAGGAACAATACTTGCATTCGGTTTGTGTTTTTATAATTCACACCTTCTCTGGGTTTATTCCATGGCTGCTGGCAATGAAGCTCAGTCTAGCTGTTCAGTGATATCAAAACCACGCACCCAGTTCCACAGAGGCTGTAGGTCATGTATATGCATCCTTTTGTTTTGTGGGTTAATAGAATGGATGCTACCTTTGCTTATACCACTCATTGTGCAAGGATTTCCTTGATTTGTTAATATTTGCTGACTCACTTTTCTTTTTGGGTCACTCATCTCATAACTGTCTTAATGCAAGTAATCACCATGGGTTTTTTAAAAAATGCAAACAAATAGCAACTTTCCACAGAAAAATCACTAGCAACTATTCCTTTTTACACAGGACAAATGTCTGAGCATCCGCCTGTGGCAATATTGGTGCTTTCTTTTATAGTTCAGGTTATCAAGTTTGCTGATTTCATGTCATTCCAGCCGTGTTAGCACTGGCAGTCCCCTGGGGAGAGGAACTCTTTTTCTGCAGTGGTGCTGAACTGATCCCCTGTACGTGCCAGTAGTACCCTAGGGCTAATTCTGATCTTACACCAGCTTTACACTGATGGAACACAGTTGAGGTGAAGAGGCTTAGTCCATTTTGCATCGGCGTAAGTGATCGAAGAGTCAGACTCACTGCCTTAATGTGGCTGAGGAAGGCAGGGATGGAGCAGTATTGCCCAAGTGAAGATTTTCAGGATTGGAGGCTTAGATTGTAAAGTTTATGGCCAAGGCCCATGAGTTTTATCTGACCAACACCATATGCATGTATTATTATTATCCTTGAAAATTACATTGTAGGGATTTTTTGATAATTAGCCTTCATAACATACAGGATCTTTACAATTTAAAATTTATCCCCGTGAGTCCCCAGTAAATTCTGACTATGAACCAACTCTGTAGATTTGAGTAGTCAGGAGTTCTGTTAACCTCTCTGCAAAATTCCCACATTTGAGGTGCTCAAAAGCACTTTTTTCCCCTTTGATTTTCCTCAGAGTGCTGTCTCAAACTTCTGACATGTTGTTGAACTGCTTAATCAGACCCTGAGGGATGATTCTAAGTTCTCCAGTAATCACCAGGATCATTTTTGTTCTCATTTTCCACAATTGTTCCACTTCATAGCAGAATTCTTCATCCATCACCATCTTCTTTCCTTGTTTCTTTATGCTGGTCTGGCACTATCATAGAACCTCAGAGCTGGAAGGGACCTGAGGAGATTATCTAGTCTAACTGCCCACTCAAGGCAGGACCAATCCCATTTTTTGCCCATATCCCTAAATGGCCCCCTCAAGGATTGAACTCACAACACTGGCTTTAGCAGGCTAATACTCAAACCACTGAGCTATCCCTCCCCCACTAGCAAGCAACCTGGTCTTCTTCGACTTCTTTCCTACAGCTATGTCCAGTCTGTCTGCCTACCCCATTTGGTCTTTGACAATTGCCAGATCCTGTAAAATCATAGCCTCTCTCATTTTCTAGAGCACTTTCAGTGTGATGGTCGTGTAATACTGCATGGTTTGTTTGAAGACAAGCTTGTCACGGAGACTCCAATGCAGACACTTGGCAACTTAATTATGTCTGTTCATGTATTTCTGCCAGTGAGGTGCCTGCAGGTGCTCAACACATGCTCCATGGTCTCTTCCTTTTCAGTTCCGCAGTTCACGGGATAGTTCTGTTAGCTTTGTTTCAAACATAATTAAGCCTTAAGGACTGCTCTGGTACACTCATGAGACTCTCCACTTTTCTTTTGAGGTATCTTTCTACAAGCCAGGAATCTGTTAACCTTTCTTCAGTCACTGAGTGTGTGGGGTCTCCCCACTGTCCATACAGTGATTTCTGTTTAAATCTTTTGAGACTTTCTTTGGTAGTTTACATCTCCTTTCTTTGATGCTCTCTAGGATCACTTGTGGCCATTGCATGTTATTGCAACTTTTACTTTGGCTGAATCCTCATATATTTTAATGTTATATTCTTCATTGTCAATTGCTTCCTCCACAGATAGCAAAACTTTTCCTTCATCTCATCATTGGATTACCTCCTGTCCACGTCTTGATTGAACTCCATGACACTACGCATCACCAGGATCTTTCTTGTTTGGATATCAAGTTTTTTTTCTTCTCCTCTTGATTTCATGTGATCATTCCAGTGGTGTACTGTACTACTGTATCCCCTATGTATTAATGGTTCAGATCAAATTATTCAAGTTGAGTTTTGTCTTTAGGGTAGTTCTTGTTAGTATGTAATATTTTTTCCTCAATTCTTCTTTGACTTGCAATGTTGTAACTCCAATAGTTCTATTATCCCAATACATTTGTAGGGGCCATGTTGAGAAATATCTTGGATAGTACCTTTGTTAGCTTGTATGCCCTCTGACTGTATCAGTCTACCCCTCTTTACAGATGCCAAGGCACATTTAGCCAAGCCAACCCATAGTTTTATATCATTACCAAACTTTTCTGGATATCATAGAATCATAGAATATTAGGGTTGAAAGGGACCTCTGGAGGTCATCTAGTCCAACCCCCTGCTTAAAGAAGGACCAATCCTCACCAAAATCATTCCAGCCTGGGCTTTATCAAGCCTGACCTTAAAAACCTCTCAGGAAGGTGATTCTACCACCTCCCTAGGTAACACATTTCAATGCTTCACCACCCTCCTAGTGAAAAAGTTTTTCCTAATATCTAACCTAAACCTTCCCAACTGCAACTTGAGACCATTACTCCTTGTTCGGTCATCTGCTAGCACTGAGAACAGTCTAGATCCATCCTCTTTAGAACCCCCTTTCAGGTAGTTGAAAGCAGCTATCAAATCTCCCCTCAGTCTTCTCTTCTGTAGACTAAACAATCCCAGTTCTCTCAGCGCACCCAGTTCTCTCAGCGTTCCAGGCCCATAATAATTTTTGTTGCCCTTCTCTGGACTCTCCAATTTTTCCACATCCTTCTTGTGGTGTGGGCCCCAAAATTGGACACAGTACTCCAGATGAGACCTCACCAATGTTGAATAGAGGGGAACAATCACGTCCCTCGATCTGCTGACAATGCCCTTACTTATACAGCCCAAAATGCCATTAGCCTTCTTGGCAACAAGGGCACACTGTTGACTCATATCCAGCTTCTCATTCACTGTAATCCCTAGTCCTTTTCTGCAGAACTGCTGCCTAGTCATTCGGTCCCTAGTCTGTAGCAGTGCATGGGATTCTTCCGTCCTAAGTTTAGGACTCTGCACTTCTCCTTGTTGAACCTCATCAAATTTCTTTAGGCCCAGTCCTCTAATTTGTCTAGGTCTCTCTGTATCATCATCCCTCTGCATCATCAATCTCTGTATCTCCTTTTGTGATTTAATCTCCATATCATTTAAGATTATCTATATATAGTGCTTATTGATTATTATTATTATTATTACTATTATTATTGCAATGGAGTCTAGAGGAATCAGGACCCCATAGTGCTAGGCAGTATGTTTCTATACTGTATAAATAATAACAATAATTATCACAAATGATGAATGAGTCTAAGCACTTCTGACTAATATGAACACAGTAGCTGATTTAGACTCCAATTTAGCCTCTGTGTTTATTCTGAGAACTAATTAACCCTTTTATTTGCTGGATGAAACTATTGTGCAGAACATCCTGTCAAACAGAGGATATAGTACAGTATGTTACTGTAATTAAATAAACAGATAACTGAGCTCAAGAAATTGCCTACAATCATTCATTAGGATTAATTAGGCAAAATGATTTACAACTACAGAAGACAAAACTAAGCAATGCTTTTATTGGCTAGGAGAAGCAGCTGTGACACACTGTATTGGAACATGCTATTCAATAACACTAAAAAAGCAGCCTCCAAAAATACGTTTATTCAATTAACTGTGTTTTGTCCTGGAATACAACCACATTCTTGATGAACTACAGCTATTGTAACGATCAGTGCATTACAGCTGCATTACAGCTCCTCCTTCAATAGATGGTACTGTATCTTTTACTTAGTAATAAGTGACTGTTTTGTATGTTATTATGTTGTTGTATCTGATCTGAGGCTTTTAGCAGGAAGTTCAGCCCTGCCTACATGTGCTGGAGTTGGTACTTACAGTGTTTCAATAAATCTCTGTGATTCAGTAAGCAAGTATTAACATATAATGGCTCAATAAACATGTTTTAAGAGCCTAGCCATAGAGAAGATGGAAGGAGAGATGGAGAGTTCCCAAATTATAAAGTTTTTCTTTCTAAACCATGCATGAGGCCAGCACATTGATCAGTTGAGTCTGTGATTTGTCTCATCTTTTACTTTAAAAGCAAGACATTCATCTGCCTGATAGAATGATTACTCATGAGGGGTCACTAATGCTGCTCAGTGATTGGAAATAACTACTGCATCTTGGAGTATTCGAATATGACAGATAATTATAATAATTGTCAGTGTTTCTTATTTTAGAAGGAGGGGAGTTCAAATTTGTCTCTTCCCACGCTCAGAAATAACACCACCACTAAACATTGCTCCTGGTCAAATCTGACAGGCAGAATTGGAGCTAAGTTTTACAAAAATTAAAAGAAAAAGCTTATACCAAAGAAATGTTTATTTAATCCAGGATTCACAAATAACCAGCTGCTCTCCACTGTGTCCAAGTCCTGAGGGCATGCTGCATCTCACAGGAGGTGCTCGGCACTCAGATGAATCAGAGGCTTTTTCCTAGCTCTTATCTAGGACCTTCATCAGAAGATCTCTAAGGAGGTCAGTATTATTATCTACATTTTATAAATGTGGAACCTTAGACGCAGACAGGGGAAGCAACTTGCCCAGAATCATCCAGCAAACCCATGGCAGAGCAATGAATAGAACGCAGGTCTTTGCAAAGTCCCAGTTCAGTGCTCTGGCCACTAGACCATACTGCCAAGGGGTGAATTGCTTTTGTTCTTTGTGGGTTTTTTCCCCACATATTTTTAAATGCGCAAACCTGTGTGAAATCTAATGTCACAGACAACTGTCCATCGCATAAACACAGCTAGTAAGAGCTGCTGCTATGTTTATTGTCAGCTGGTCTTAAAATATTTGGGTGATGTTAAACTGTGTGAAGTGTTTAGAGCAAGAAGCTGATGATCGTAAAACACTTTAACTATTAAATTCTGGAGAGCAGTTTGTTATAGGTGATTTAGTTGGAGTTAGTCCTGCTTTAAGCAGGGGGTTGGACTAGATGACCTCCTGTGGTCCCTTCCAACCCTGACATTCTATGATTCTAAGTGGCCACTAACAATAGGCATCTTGGAGTATAACGCTCTGAGATGGCCTTGCAATATTTGTATAGCAATCCCTCCTAGTAGGTGCTGAGCAACTTGAAGTCCTGTTGAAGTGAACGGGAGTTAAGAGTGAGGAGCATCTCCTGGGAGGCTCTCAACACTTTGCCAGAGCAGGCCTATAATGACAAAGGCCCAGACCTAGCAAAACACATAAACGTGCTTAACTTAAAGCATGTGAGTAGTACCATTAAAGTCAATGTTCCAACTCTTAAAGTTAAGCATGTGCTCAAATGCTTTGCTGGATCAGGGCCTAAAACATTCCTGGAACATGCCAAGGGCAAACAGTGCTTCATCATTGGTGCAGCAAAGATAATTTTGCCATCAATTTATTTGCTGGATTTAATATTGTGTTTCCTTCTGAGCTTCTGATTTTGCAAACGTGTGTATATATAGAATGTATATGGAAAGATAATCTCCATATTTATCTTTCTCCCAGGACTGTGTTGCCTTACTAATGGTGGTTTCCTTAGACTGATGAAACCGATCATCCTTGTAGTGGTCACACTGACTTCTCTCAGTAATGTATTATTTTCACATATGCATGGCATGCTCCAAGACTCACAGTTCCTGATTTCTTACTGGCACTATAATACTTAGTTTTAGTTGTTAACTCACCCTTTTGCAACTATTTTTGATCACTCTAAGACCTTGCATGTTGATTTAAAATACTGGAACGCACTAAAACTTGTTTGGCTTGGAAACAGTTGAGATTTTGTGCCTGTATTCACTGTCACCGCTTAATTCATCAGTATAAACTGATTCAATTATCTTAAACATTTAAGAGGTTTTTAATTTTGACAACTGAACTGCCCTTTGATGGTATAAGAGGCGAGTATAGTTGAATCTGGCTGGAGCCATAAGAGGTTCTTGTGTAGTTTGCAGTCAAACCATTCCTAGACTCCACTAGATACTTAGGTGAGAATCTGATTTCCAATTCCTCTTTCAAAGTAAGGCCCATTTTTCAGGGACGACTCCCTGGGCCCTTCTGCACCATTAGGGAAATCTGTGTAACTGTAAGAACCATTTGGAGGTAGGATAATCTTCCAAAGGAAGTGGTGGAATCACTACCTTTGGAGATCATGAAGTTTGGACCAATCATTGAGGTGTGGGATAATTAAATGGACTTGCAGTGTTGTAAGGAAACAGGCTAGATGTTGTACCCATGGGTTCTTCCAACCCAAAGAATTGTTTGAAATTTGTATATAATTGATCCTTAAACAAATTTGTATTTCCTGCTCCTAACTGTGAACAGAGCTGGTTTGACTTTGCACTGAAAAGTATGTGATTTATCAGAGGTTGGGTGACCTACCTGAAGCTCTGGAGGAAAGTGGAGCTCTTCTACTGATTCACTCTAGACTCAGGAGCTAAGACCTTCCATTAAGATGAAAAGTAATTACTGATTAATCATGTTGGCTTGTGGTTCTAATTAGCTCCAACCATGATACAAAGGAGGTGGGAGTTGTCTGTTTTGACAAGAGGGAGAATAAAGGAAGTAGAGTAGAGTTCTTTAGGAACAGCCAGCTTCAGGGAAGAAGTTTAGACAGGTGTTATGCTATGTGACTGTTGCATCATAAAACCAGACCCCAGTAAGGGTTTAAGTTTGGCTACAAGCTCAGGGGTCAGTCTGACGTGGTGAGGATTCAGCTAGGGATTCACTAGAAGATACAGGACATTCAGGACAAAGAGTTTTAGAGTTTGTACTTGATTGATGTCCAGACAGGAAAACTAATGCCCCAAAATCTCTCCCCACCCATCACATTGTTGTTCCTTTTCTTTCTGCACACATGGGATCTAAGGAGGAGACAGCATTAGTATTTACAGCCAATGTATAGTCTTCTCTTCTTTCTTTTCATTCTACCTTCATGTTATTTTAAATATAGTTTACTAAATGTAGAACATTTTAATCACCTGGTCCCATCTGCCAGATTAACCAACCCCTGTTTTCATTTATTTTCAATGCTGGAAGCCAAGAATATAAAGGGATATAATGAATTTACCTTCCCTGTCAGCCTGCAGTCTCTCAACATCTCCAAAAGAGCTCTCATCTTCTTGCCAGTTTATACCAGCTGGGGTAGCTCCGCTGCTTTCAAAGAGCTAGGCCAAGACACATCAGCTGAAGATCTGGACCCTAATATTTTGTTGGTTCAAAGAATCCTAGAAATTAGAGTTGGAAAGGCCAGTTAGGTCTCCCATTGTATCTCAGTGCCAATGCAGGTTGTTCCCTTTTATACATTTTTTAGTGTCCAAAATGATGAAACTTCCACTATTCCCCTGGGGAATTTACTCCTCAGACTAACATTCTGCTGACATTTTCCCCTCCTTATTTTAATTCCATTACTTCTAATTCTACCTTCATGTTTTCACTAAATAATTCCTCTCCCTTCTTGATGGTTACACCACACACATATTTTGTTGACTGTTCTCATGTTCCCCCATCATCGTCCTTTATCATGAGCAGCAATTGCAGAAAGTCAAGGCTGTCTGTGCCATAATGCTAAGCTTCAAAACCAGAAAATGTAAATTGAGAGCTGATGCTGTCTACATCCTGGGGGACATTGGGGAAGGTTTCATTTAATTGTCTGCATATATTTGATCACATCTCATAGCTAGGTATCCAAGGACCTGACCATCCTTTATTCCATTCTAAAATAAGAACATTCAGATGTTAGCTAAAGTCTGCTCATGAATTCAGATGTAAATATTTAGATTTGGATGTTCATAAATAGCAACTGATAACACAGTGGGCACAAACAAAGGCTTCGAGATTTGCTGAGTGCCACTGGTTGTTCGTTCAAGGAAATGAGTTTTACACCTTGCCTCTGTACTCCAGAATAAACCACACATAGTTTGGCAGAAAGAGAATTCTTTGCTCTAGAATGAATCACTTCTTTCTTGGAGAGAATGGATGTTTCTTTGTTTTTATCAGATCATTATCATCCTAATCACCACCATCCTCATCATTTATTTATTTGAATAAACTTAGTGCCTAGGAGCCCTAATTATGGATCACAACCCCACTGTGCTAGGCACTGTGCAAACACAGAACAATGCCAACGACTGATGTGTAGGCAGAGGATTTAGGATGAGTATCTACAAGATAATAACAGATAAGTGTATGAAAAGAATAGCATACATCTTAGAATGCGTTTTACAGTAGTAGCTAGGAACCCAACTAAAGGAACAGGTCACATTGTGCTATGTGTTGTACGGATGAAACAGTGGGCTGCAACTCATAATGTTTTCTTATTGCACAAAATCATGCGTGTGTATGATCCGTCAAACGGTTATTTCTAAAATAAGGGGAAAAGTTCATCCTGTATTGGCTTCGTCTAGAATGGGCATAAAATAAGGTCTGTCTCTTAAAATAACAGACAGCTGGTTGCCCTATAGGGTCTCAGATCACTTAGATTTGAGACCACTGAGCTAAATTGCAATGTTCTGTTTGGACTGACATTGATTATTGTTTTTTTGCTGTCTCAGAATGGAGACAACGATAAATCTGAGCAAGGTTCTGTGAGCAATGGGAGAATCATTAAGCTGTCAGACTAAAACAGAGAATGAGGGCATGTCTAGTAGTAAAGCACTGTAATATAGACAGTTCCTAAATGGATGGAAAGGGTTCTCCCATTGCGGTAGCTAATCCACCTCTCTGAGTGGCAGTAGCTAGGTCACCAGAATGATTTTTCCAACAACCTAGCCGCATCTGCACTTGGGTTAGATCGACCTAGTTACATTGTCCAGGGAGCAAACTTTTTCACATCCCTGAGTGATATACCTAGATTGACCTAAGTTTTAGGTGTAGGCCAGGCCTTAGAGACAGGACCGTCTTTTCTCTGAGGCAGAATATACAGAAACCCTAAGAAAATCGAAGAACACGATATTGCTTCCTGAAGCAATTCTGCATTATTTGGTTTCTTGATAACTTGAAATTATAAGATGACACATAAACCAACAGGCCATTGAGTGGGGTTGCTGTTTTTGTCTTGCTTGGATGAATCCTCATATGTGTAGAAAGACTTCATCTCTAAAGGACATCATGAAATGTCAACATTTATATTGCTGTAATACCCCGCATGTGCATTGACTCATACAAATTTTGCTCTAAAGGTCACATTCACACCAGAGCATGCTGAGTCTTGGGATATTCCAATAAATCTTATTCTGAGAGTCAGAAAGGATAAAATCTGATTGGTTTTGGTGAAGTCCTTCAGTTAACATACCGCACAGGAAAGTTCCAAGCAGTCATCCGTGACAGAGTGATTCATTAACTGATGGGGACAGAGAAATCACTGTCATAGAAGCATGGCAGAGGGAAAATTATTTGGACTTTAGAAATCAAACTATGAAGTTTCAATGCCCTTTCCTAATTCCCTTTAGTATTAAAAGGTGAAGAATACAACCCGGAAGTTCTAGGTCCAAAAATGTAATCTTTTAACAAGTTTTACAAACCTTAATGTGAATCCTCTGGAAATGTTTTCATGATTATATTTTATTGCAGTGATAACAGAATTGTTTTTAATCTAAACATTCTGCAGATTTGGAAGGTCAAAGTCTTTTATACCACATGGGTTCCAGTTTGTGAATTTGACCACAAGAGAGGGGCAAATCTCAGTGGATGTAACTTTGTGTAGTCCCATTGACTTCGATGGAACTATGCTGATGTGCACCAGCTGAGGATCAGGCCCAGCAAGTGAAACTACCAGTCCAGTTCACTGCTCAGGCTGAAGGAAAATGCAAATAATGAGTAATAAAAACAGCATAAACTGATGAAAAGTCAATTCGATTTTTTTAAAATTGTCTGAGTTTAACTAAATTGCTACTAACAATGTGGCTGATAGGATAAAAATGATGTGTTTAAAATTAATTCCTTGACAGTGCTTTTCTAAATGGAGGTTTCATGCATGGATCAAAGGGAAAATTCACCCCTTAGAGTTTTACATGAAACCCACACCACTAATCTAATTTTAATTTTAAACAGAAATTGTTCAAGCATTTATATCTTGTCCTTAAATTCATGCTACTTTTTTCTTTGTAGAAAACATTTGCACTTCTGCCCACAATGATCATTTATTACAAAGTAGGGCTGATCAAACAGAATTTGCCAAATGCAAATTTGATGAATTTTGGCTTATTTGTTGCTTCTTAAAGTATTTGCAGAATACTATTAATTGAGACTCTATTTGGTATTTTAAAATATCCCAGGAATATTACAGGCACATGAATGATAAACCTCCAGATTATTCATTAACTATTTGATCTTGAAATTCAGTATTCAGATTTCAATACCCAAATTGAAAGTGGGTTGTTCCTATGGACATTACTCATGTAACTGTGATATGTTACTTAAATAGGGCTGAAGACATGTATTTGATTGAATCATTCATGCCAGTTCCAAAGCTTTATGAATACCAATGGGCTAACTATGATTGAGTCAATCAAAAACTAAATATTTATGAAGTATTGGGGAATTTTTTTCTCCACTCTTTGATCAGCACTGTTTTCTGCTCCTCTCCTTCTCTGCCTGTGGTGTTTCTACAGAGCCATAGAATTCATTTTAGAGGAATAGAATCACTGATTGCCCAGGGGCAGAATGCTGATGGCTGATGTACGGAGCACATTCTCTGCTACTTCTGATGACTGCAAGTCTGGGAGCTGCTGCTTTTGAGTTAAACAAGTAATTTCAACTGTGGCAATTGTTAGAATCTGGCTTTGAATCCAATGAGACTCCACGGTGTTGTTTTTCTTGAATCTGTTGAGCCCTTCAATTTTCTCTTGCTTCCAGGATTTACTGAGCTCCAGCATGATCCTCATCCTGGTCCCTTCATCCTTCCCTGATGACCAGGTAACTTACTCAGTTTAGATCTAGATTCATCTGTGTCCTGCAAAAACCTGCTCTCTTGTGCATGCACACACTCCCTCTTTGTAAATCACTGACATCAGAAACAGCTTACAAACTATGCCCAGCTGTTTACTTGGAGGTATCCTTCATTTCATGCGGGGCTCTGTGACCTACAGCACCTCACATCTTTGTGCCCCAACAGATTTGGAAGCTTGGTCCCTTTCACTTTAGTAATCAAATAGTCACTTTATTCTCAGGTGATTTCAATTGTACTTGTTACAGCTTACTCTGTAAGGGTGAAACCCTGGCTCCGTTGAAGTCAGCGGGAGTTTTGCCCTGAGTCTGTTCACCGGGGCTTAGTTCTGTGAGCGCTGAGGCCCCGGTTAGTAAATTCCTCATTTTAAACAATTTGCTTAGGAAACCATTCAATTGTTGTCAGTTAGCTTAAAGCAAAGCATAGTTAAAACAAAACATAGTTTGGAGTGAAAGCCAGTTAGACAATACCAAATGCACTCATTTGGTAGCTACCCATCTTTGATAACTACACTTTTACTGTGCAAGCTGCTGGATAAAGTAATAGAATTTAAAAGAAGCCATGGCTTCTAAATGAAGATATATTATATGGGCATCCTCTACTCTTTTGGTGAAGGCTCAGATTTGTAGAATTGCCCCTACAAACGTGTGCATATAAATGAACACTTTACCTGTGAATGCAATAATGGTAACTGTGTAAATATCATATGACCAGTTGGATGTCTAGCTACACAAGTAATTACCTTGGCTTGCATATGCAGTTGCGATAATGAACATACATTTCTTCATATGGATTTCTAGAGATCTGAGCATAGATATATATTTAAGGCTAGATTTTTTAAAAACCCAGAGAATTAAATTATATTGAAATATATAATAAATAATAATCATGTTGCCTGTTTCAATACAGGTCACATAAGGTTTCTCTCATCCTGAGATGGCTACATAGCTAATCACCATAATTTAAACTTCAGAAGGAGGCAATATCTAATGGGCATTACAGTAATTATAAAACGAGTGTCCTGAAGGATATTAAAGAGACACTCAACTTATACTTCCTGATAACGTTAACCTCCATGCCTTTGACCTTTATTTACTACATTTTTCATGAATACAAGGGCTTTAGCTTGATTTTACCTTGTTTGTGCCCATTGTTATACTGCTAGTTAAATGTAAATGGACTAAAACTTTCCAGGAACATAGCTTATTGCAGTCTTGGCAAAGGGTTCCCAGTTTCATGCATGGTGCAGACAGCAGCAGGTAACTATGATCCTTCCAACTCAGCCCTGCATGCCAGATAGAATCAGAGCACCAGGTGCTAAATGAAAGGACACCAGGAACCTTTGACTTCTGTATGGAAAGGAGACTTTCTGGAGAAAGAGGGTCATGCCGGAGAAGGGTAGGGAGATGACTTTATTGGTGATCGGTGTATGTGTTCCTCTCAGCTGGCTGCCAGATGTTCTGAATGGGCCTAGTTACCTCACCCCCATGCCAGAATCAATGCACTGAGCAGTGCAGCCAAGACTGTTACAGTGAATTGCAGTCTATAGGCAACATATGCAATAGTGGATCTGAAAAGGGCCTGTCCCACTGCTCTTTTCTCTCACCAGACCCCTCGGAGGATAAACGCAGCTCTCTGACTGTGCTGTCCATTCCCTTGGACTGTCTCTGACTGGCTGTCCCTCACTCCCATGCAGCTTGTCCTCAGCCCGTCTCTTTCACTGCCCCCGAGTTGAGGAAAAGTCCTTCAGTTCTGACTGATTCAGACAGTCTGTGCGTGACCTTAACCAGTCTCTACTGGATACTTTCTAAAGCAGGGAAGCTCTTTTCGCCATGGTATTTGGAGCCAGAACCAGTGCTCCTATTAGAAAGATTTGGGGGCAGTTTTCCCCCCTGGGTTAATGTCACATATGAAAGTGTATTTATGTGATCCCCTGACCCGGTTGGGAAAAACTGGTGGGGCTGACACATAGTAATTGCCTGGGCTTCTTACTAGGAGATGTTCAAGCCTGGGAGAGCTGTATTCAGATAAGGGGCCATCACACCAGGATGTTTGGGAGTATGTATGTCTAACACAGCATGCCTAGACTTAGCCACTGAATCATATTAAAATGAATGACAGGGGGATGTTATAACGAGCACACAGTGACAACTATCTAGCTACCTGTGTCACTTCCCATTGCTCCCCACAGCATCTGGGAAGGGCAACTAGCCCACAATTTGTCAAGCTAGTCACTAACTTGCCAGTGAATGAGTGAGAGAAATAATCTGGTGAGAGGATCCTCTCTAGAATGTCAATATGTCAAAACTCAGGCATTAAAAAACATACATAGTCATTGTTTTAGTTTGGCTAAAGATGGGGATCAGCTGTCAGGGAAAGACATGTATATGGGATTGGGGGACTGGATAGGGTAAGAAAGATCACTTGGGCTACCATCCGTTGAGGGACTAGGGGAAACACTATATTAGGCTCATCTTCTATAAGGGTCTCATTTATATTTGAGGTTAGGCTCGTGCTTAGACTGGAGATAGTCAACATTTTTTCATTCAAAACATTTTTCAATTTTTTTTGTCAAAATGGAAAATTCCCTCTGAAATGTCTGATTTTAACAAATGTTCTGTTTTTGTCCAAAAAAACCCCCAAAGTCTTTGACAATTCATTTTTTATGAGACTCCAAAAACTTTTGAAGAAAAAAAATCAGTTTTTGCTTTTATCCATTTTTTTTTTGCAAGAATAAAAAAATATTTCTCAAACAGATCAAGCTTAACTACCTTCTCGGACAGGGCTCTAAGTAACCAGAGTTCCAGGCACTGTGGGTGTAGTATAGGCCTTCATGGCCTGAGTCACTGGGAAGCCAACCATTCCGGAATACAATGTCTCCATTCCATGAGAAATCAACCTCAGCTGTTTTTACCATCACTCACTTGCTTTGAAAAATGACCTATATTTTTTTCAAGCTGATGAAAGATCTAATTATGATAATTTCAAGATCTCCTATTATGAAGACAACATGGAGACTGGTGGCACCTGAAAGGCTAACAGATTTATTTGGACATAAGCTTTCATAGGTAAAAATCCCACTTCTTCAGATGCATGAACATTCATTGTCTTCAATCTGAATTTTCTTCCTGGTTCTTCCTTGTATTATAGTAATAAAACATCTTGTTACAAGAAACCTACTGTGAACTATCCCACATGTGTGGATAGCAATTAATCCCTCATAATGGGATGCTGTGTATTTCTAACATTGCTGAGCACTACTGAGGACCTAATTACTCTGCTAATTATCAGACCTGCTATGTGTGCTGTGCTAATTATGGTACAAAAAATGAACTATAGACCAAAATGCACAGGTAATCACACTAGACAATGCAACTCCAAATGTAATGCTAATGAGGGAGAAATGTAAATGTAAAACCAGTGGTAGAAGGAGGGGAATGGGTTTGGATTCTGTAGTGTGTACATTAAATGGCCTTTTTCGCCCTCCCCTCCCATTTCCTCTCTCCCTGGTGTTGAAAATGATAACATGGCTTTAGAACCCTTTCAGTGATGTCAAGGCCATGATAATCATGCAGGGTCTGATTGTTTCCTTTACTTCTATGAACACATTAAATATCATAACATAAAAAGGACATTGCAGAGAGGAAGAGCTCTGGCATGTCTCAAGTGGGAAGAATCACCTTCTCTTGATTGACTCATCCTATGGATCCACTATCTCTCTGTGTCATACCAAGGATCATAGTCCCTAAGTTCCTTGACTTATTGCTAAAGTCGACATGAATATCCAGAGATGGAAAATGGAGGTACATGATAGCCATGTGTGAGTGAAGGTCTGAAACGTGTAAACACCTGAGGAGGGTGCAGAACTAGCCAGTCTGGAACAGAGGGGAACCTAACTTGGAGTAATGGGAATGGAATAGAGCTCAGGGATATTTAAGATGATGAATGGGATAAGTTTCTCAGCAGTGACATTCATTAGCACATGGAATAGTCTCTCAAGTGGAGTACCACTACCTGGAACATTTGAAATGAGACTGGACAAAGCATGGGAAAGGGTGCTTTGGGGTACAATCCAGCATTGGCAGAGAGATGGCTTGGGTGAATTAATAGATCTTTACCAGCCTTACTCTCTGTGATGAGGAGAGTACGAGTCAGAGAAGAAGGGAGTTAGGGAAGGGTTCTTCTCTTCACTGAGAATGATTATGCTCCCGAGTGCTGTTTAGCAGGATTTACTTCTTTCAAAAATCACCAATCATTCCATCTCATCCCTCTGCCTCCTACTGCTCTCTGAGAGGAGATATGAGGTGCTGCACCTGTTCCCACTGAGATCCTCTGAGCAGCTGTGAACAAAAAGCAAAATCCCCAGTTAAAATATAAAGATGTTTTAAAAAATTGTATATATTTCAACACAATGTAACCTGCTATTTTATCATATTGGTACTTGAACACCGTGGTGAGGGGCTCTTCATAAATACAAAGAGACTGAGGATTGATTAGGTAGGGGGCTCTCCATCACCATTTCTCAGCCCATCTAGAGATTTGTCTTTCAGATGCTTGGCACAACAAATCCACCCGCCCTCTGTCTGCAACTCACAGAGCAATAGTGTCCAATAGACACTGGGTTTTGAGACACCATCGTCACTGTAAATGGAGGGGGAGAATTCAGACTGAATTAGCTGATTAAGGTTCCAATCTAGACTCTAGGGTATGGTGCATAGTGCACTGCAAGGAGTAAGCCTCAAAGGCCCAGATCAGCAAAGGTATTTAGGATCCTAATTCCCATTGATTTCAAATGGAAGTTGGGAGCCTAAATACCTTTGAGGATCTGGGCCAAAACGTTCAGAGGTTATGTTTATGTAAACACCCAAATTCTGAAGTTTTTTTGGAACCCTTTAGCGTCTCAAGTCTGTTGGATTTGTCTGGGAGCTTCCTCCTTTCGCCTATGAAGAGGTGAGAGATTAACTGTTAGTCATTTTCGAGAGAGGTGTGTGGTGAATGTATAAACGATGTGCTGGAGGAACAGAGCATCTATTGTTCTAGGGGGAATCAAAACTGTCATTAGGAAAATGAGGCAGATTATTTTTAAAGTGAATTTTCTGCTGGTGAAAGCTGCCACGTTTGCTAGCTCTCTAAGATGTAGTCATCTGCTTGTGCACAGAATAGGAACATGGGAGTCACCATAACAGATCAGATTACTGGGCTATCTAAGCAGAGGGAGAACAGCAGCAAAAGCTTCCAACATTCCTTTCTCCTGCCTCTGAAGGACCCTGTTTTGGTGCTTAGCCTTCATCCTCATCAAGTCATTGTTCTCACTGAGGCTGACAACAAGGCAGGCAATTATGACAACAGTGAGTGCATTTTGGGATGTGAACACGTCTCTATTTAGGATACAACTGTACATTTGACAAAGGCAGACATGCTAACGTGCAAGCCACACATGCACACAGGCTAGATTTGAGAGTTCAGATCCTCCTGTAGGTCACAAGAAAAAATGAATTTACCGCTGTCATCTGAAATCAAACCAGGCCTATGTTAGCAATGTCACACCTAGCAATCCATCACTGATCAACAAGGAATGGACTTTGAAGGCCCAATCCACTGCCTATTGAAGCCAATGGAAAAATTCCATTTGTTTGCTACGGGAGGGACGGGGGAACGAAGGCCATAAAACCCTATATTTGATGTGTCTCCACCAGGGCCGTCGACAGAAATTTGGGGGCCCCCTACTCTGATAGTTTGGGGGCCCCCCCAGCCCAGCCGGGCCCCCTCCAGCCCAGCCGACAGCGGCTGGGGCCCCCCCAGCCCAGCCGCCCCCCCCCCAGCCCAGCCGGCGCTCCCCCCCCCAGCTGACAGTGGCTGGGGGCCCCCCAGCCCAGCCGCCCCCCCAGCCCAGCCCAGCCCAGCCGGCGCCCCCCCCCCCCCCAGCTGACAGCTGGCCGCAGCTAGGAGCGAGAGCCCGGGAGCAGCGAGCAGCGTGAGCTGCCCTTGCTGCTCCCTCCCTCCCTCCCTCCCCGGACTGAGCCGCTGCTGCCGGCCGGGCTCACTGCTCGGCCGGGGACACACGCTCATCCGGGGGAGAGCCGCGCCGGATAACTATGGGTAGAGCTGTACCGGGCCCCCCCTAAAGGGCGGGGCCCGGTACAGCTCTACCCGTAGTACCCCCCTGTCGCTGGCCCTGGTCTCCACAACTTGTGAGGTCTGAAACAATGATAGATAACAACTGACATGCCGAAGGCTTCTTGGTGATGGAGGGAATGTGACACAGTCACCGACAAATGGGCTGTAGCTGGAGTGTGCTGCTGTTACACTGAGAGCACCTTCCATTGTGCTCAGCAGGAAGGTGTAGGTTTCAATGAGAGTCTGGTTTATAAGCAGTGCTGCAGTGTGACTGTTATTGCATGGAATGGGATCCAGCATTTGATGAGGCAGAGAGAGAGAGAGAGAGAGAGAGAGAGAGAGGTGTTTATTGCCCTGCTATCCAGTAAAAAAAAAAAATTAGAACTGAACCAAGCATTTGATTTTCATTGCTGCAATTCAAGCTGAAATCTTTGCTGTGAATGACAGCCATAATTCCATAGTTATCTCCATTTACTGGGGAAAAGATCATTGCTAGAGGAAGCAGAGTAAATGTAGTCTAAGTACAGTGACTTTATATACATATACAAACTGGATGCATGAAACCCTACCTGCAATCATCTCTACATTTCCATTTAGCAAACTTTAGAACACTTCAGAAACTTCAGTAATCTAGATGCAAGTAAAAACAACAAGGAGTCTGGTGCCACCTTGAAGATTGACAGATTTATTTGGGCATAAGCTTTCATGGGTAAAAAATCACTTCTTCTGCCCAAATAAATCTGTTACTTTAAGGTGCCACCAGACTCCTTGCTGGTTTTGTGGATACAAACTAACATGGCTACCCCCTGATACTAGAGGCAATTATTTCCTATGTTATCATGATAATAAAGAGGAAAAGGAGAATCATAACCATGAGGAAGATGCCCTTAGATAACTGTAGCAAAGGCCTTTGGTCCAATATAATCAATTACAAGTTACTTATCTAGTTGGCAACATGTACTCAACTTCACAAATGAAGGAAGAAGAAATTTTAGCAAATACTTGTAGAGTGATTGAAATTTTAAAAAATATTTAATACCGTCCCAGATTGTTCTGTACTGAAGGGCATTTTAGCCTAGTCCCATTTTACATAAGCAAAACATTTTAAACTAAACTACATACATTATTTGGAATAAATTATTATATTAATTATTTTTTCTTACAATAGCACCTCGAGGCCCCAATCAAGACAATATCCAAATTGCACTAGATACTTTACATACAGGTGGCAAGAAGACAGCCTCTAGCCCTAAGAGCTTGCAATCTAAAAAGGCAACATGGACAAAGGAAGTATTCATTAATAGATGAAGAACTGAGGCATAGAGAAATTAAGTAACTTGCCAAAGGTCACACAGAAAATCTGGCAGATCTCAGAAGTGAACCTAATTCCCTTAAGGTCCAGCCTAGTGTCTTAACTCCAAGACCATCTTCTCTTAACAAATTCTTTAAAGAAATCATTTAAAAGCTCAGCTGTTCTCTATTCTATTAGTGCATAGTCGATATTTGTAAATAGTTTTAGTCACATGCTTTTCTCTTCTTCTTCTTCTACACTTCCAGGGTTTATAAAGTACACAATTACCTTCTTAGAAAGTAATTATTCAGCTTGATTGATCTGAGTGGGGCCACACTTTATAGCATCATGCATGAGGATGTGGGCTGGTAAGCAGAGATAATGGAATGCAGAGACTTTGCCCTCTCAGTCCTGTCTGTAGTGACTGTAAGTCACTACCACCATGTGACCCACATGAAATGCATCGGTTCTCTCAAAATAATTCCCTGTTTTTATTTTTGATAATTCTCTCTCTCTTCTGGGGTCTGTGGCCGGGGGACAGCAGTGCCTGGCAATCTCCCTTGAGAGGCCAAGCTGAATTGTCCACACCCATAAAAATGATCCGTCAGGGTCAGGTTTGTGGCACATTGGAGAGAGGCAGTACAGGCAAACTTGCACTACTGCTGACCATGCTGTACTTCTCTAGTGCATAAATAAAGAACTTCAGTCTCTGAGGTTCTCAATCCAGCACACTCCTCCCAACCAGTGAGCTTTGCTGTATAACACAGGAAAAGAGGCTCAGTGACCAATGTTCTCCAAAATTCACTCCAGTACCGTTGATTGGGCTGGAGGCTACAGACTCATCACCAAGTGTTTGATATTCTCCGTCCTGTATTCCACTCTTGAGTTTGGATCTCCTGAAAGTTACCATCCAACTATCAGACTGGCTTCTTCGATTTCATTTCCTGAACATAATCCAGTGAGGTCCTCGGCTGTATAAATCACATTTCTTTACCTAACAGCAGATGTAACTTCGACAGACCAAACTCAAGGAGCCAGATTCACCCCTGGTATAACTCCACTGACTTCCATGGGATTGTACATGTCTGATTGGGTGCATTCTTGAAATATGCCTGCAGACTGCAGCTAATGTAGAGCCTGTTCACCGGAGCCAAAGCTGGATGGGCAGAGTGAGAACCCAGGAAGAGTTCTGCTAATAAACAGCATGCAGGGACTATTTGAGTTACATCTGTAACGAAGAGAAAAGCGAGAAGAGGAACAAACAAGCTGGATAAATGCTTGTTTTGTTGTTCATTGATTTGAATGATGTAAAGGAATTCAAAATGCATATTTCTTTTCGGTGACATATTTCTCTTTTTCTCAAAGCGAGAACTGGCAGCTCATTTTAGGAGTGAGGCTGTCTGGAGAGGACTGACGAGACATACCAGAGGCTGGAATAAGTGGGATGGGAAGTAACTGTTTTTATAAAACCCCAACTGAATATTAATAAAGAATGATGAGCACATGCTTAGTTGCAAGTCACAAGATGTGAATGGAATGTACGTGCTCTGAAGTAAATACTTCACACATTGAGGACTATGGCTCAAGAACGTCAAGTGATTCCGAGACAAATTTGTATTTAAATTTGACTACAGAATGTTTTAAAATCCACTCTGCTGGTGAATCCATCTAAATGCCTTCACAGGAAACTGATGTTAAAATTGCAATTGTAGTGAGAAAGTTGCATTTTTGACTATATTTATGCACGTTTTACACACTGCACCACACCGTCCACTGTGCACTGCTTAGGCCCAAACTATAAATTTTCTTTCCTTTAAAAAATATTAAGGAGATAATAGCAGGTCAAATATACCTTTAAACTTGATTGGAAGGAAATTTTGAATCTTTTCAGGGATGTACTGGTGTTGCTGGAGGTACTGTTCCTGTGCTAGGGGCTGTACAAACATAGAACAAAAAGATAGCACCTGATCCAAACAGCTTCCAATCTAAGTGTAAGACAAGAAACAAGAAGTGGATTCAGACAGACAGGGAGCACAAGGAAAAATACGATCATACTGGTCAGCCTGATAAGCTGTGGTTTCAATACACCAGCTGTGTATCCATTGTCAAGATGTATCCTATTGTAGGATTTGTTGGGTGACTGTTGAAGAGCATAACTTATGTACATGTATGGTTCTAGCTACAAAGATACTAGTCTGACTTGTTTAACTGTTTCTTTGCCAGCACTCTGGTAAGGGAACTCTGTCCTCCTGCCTCATTAAGCAGCGCCTTATATAAAATATGCTTATGGGCTTTACTGACCGTCAGTATGCAATGAAGAGAAATAGTCATGACAGCAGAGGATGGAGACATTTGTCCGCTAGGCAGACACATTTAGCTCCCAATCAGATGCAGAGAGCCAGTCTGAATACTGGCACTAGCAGAATTTCACCTTGGCACTTTTAGCTTAAAATTGACTTTCCTCAAGCATTTGTGGGAGTAAAACATATGCTTGAATGTTCGTAGGAAGTGAGGAAAACAGAGTGTCAATGTGACTAAAGGAAGTACATTCTTAAACATCAGTGAGAACTAACAGAACAGCTCTCTGGTGGTCTCCCAGCTCTTGTATACATTTAAACTTCATTGCTGCTTTGGTCCATTCAAAAGAAATTCCTTAAAAATTTGCCACTCAGAAGATCCTAAGGAATTACAGAAGTGTATGTGAAAGGGCTAACATATCTTTAACAAACACACCTTCTATAAACCATTGGTCTGTCTCTGTGTGCAAGGATGTCAATCATGCAAACACAAAGATTACAAATCAGAAACCAAAATCTTTCTCTTGAAATTAGAATACATGAACAGTTGTACTAGAAACATTAGATATGTTACCAACAGGGAATATGAAATCAATGTAAGATGTTCTGCAACATTAACACATATCAGCAAAAAAGCAGAACAAGAGGTAAATTGCAAGCTCAATTTCACCCCAGAAATTGTATTCAGCAGGTTCAGAGATTCATAAATTCCAAGGCCAGAAGGGACCACTGGGATCCTCTAGCCTGACTTTCTGTATAACATAAGCCATAGAACTTCCCCAAAATAATTCCTAGAGCAGATCTTTTAGAAAAACCTCCAATCTTGACTTAAAAATGGTAGTGACTGAGATTCCAATACAACACATGGTAAATTGTTCCAGTGGTTAATTACGCTCACGGTTAAAATGTGTGCCTTATTTCCAGTCTGAATTTATCTAGCTTCAATTTCCAGCCATTGGATTGTACTAACCTTTCTCTGCTAAACTGAAGAATCCATTATTAAATATTTGTTCCCCATGTAGGTACTTATAGACTGTAATCAAGTCACTCCTTAACATTCTCTTTGTTAAGCTAAACAAATAGAATTCCTTGACCCTGTTACTATAAAGCATGTTTTCTAAACCTTTAATCATTCTCGGAGCTCTTCTCTGAATCATCTCCAGTCTATCCACATCCTTCTTGAATTGTGAACACTAGCACTGGGCACAGTATTCCAGCAGATGTCACACCAGTGCCAAATGCAGAGTTAAAATAGCCTCTCTATTCCTACTCGAGATTGTTTATGCATCCAGGGATCAAATTAAGGACAAACCTTTTGTCCACAGTCACATTTGGGAGCACATGTTCAGCTGATTATTCAGCACACCCTCCAACTCTTTTTCCAGCAGAGTCACTGCTTCCCAGGATAGAGTAGGTGGTGTTGTCTTCCTTAACATCCTGTAACGATTTTCAACTGTTGCCCAAATATGGTGGTTCAGTGTCCCTAGCTGGAGGCATGAGTCATTTTGCTCAAAGCCTGCAGAGAGAAGGAAGCCAGTTTGTTCCATGAGGTCCACACACTTATTAAGAGTGGGGCAGGGATTAGCATCAGAACCGTCTATGATTAGTGATGTTGCAGTATAGATTTGGACCCACAGATTTAAAATGTCTCCAAAACTGGAGGAAGAACTGGAACTTCTACCTGGTGGTGGAGCTTCCTATATCATTGGGCCAACAGCCCAATAGGAATAGGTTGTGGAGTGAATTTTTGTCTTGTTTTTCATATTTTTCAGTGCAAATATAATTCTTCCTTTACTTTTGTTCTTCATCTTCCTTACTACAGGCCCAATAATGCTTGCTTTTGAGAAGCCATAAGGGAAAAGGCGTGCCTTGCTTATTAGTGCCACAGTAAATAGCCTGAAGATGGAGAATCTTGATTTTTCCAGATGGATTTGTTGAAGGCTAATTTGTAATTATATCATAATGTGCAGAGAATAGAGCTGGTCAAAATTATTCAAGCAAGATTATTTTTTTTCATGAAAAATGCAGTTTTTGTTTAACAAAAATGTTTTACAATTTGCACTGAATATTTTACATTTTTCATTTTGTTTCCTTTTGAATAGAATTTTTCTTTTTGACCTGGTCGGCAAAAACAAAAATGTCAATTAAAAATAAAATGGATGAAGAATTTGTCCAAATTAGGCTGTGTGCTTGATCAAGCAGAATCTTCCAATCTAACCCCAGTAACGGGATGAAGCATACTCTTGCATTTAAAACAAACAAACAAACAAAGAGTAACAGAACCTACCCGGACTTATGGTCACTGATGTTTGCACCCTTTGGGTTCCATATAGGTTGCTACAGCTGGTAAATCCCCATATTGCAAACTGAAATGAAAACTTAATCACCAAGAGCATATGACTGCTGTTCACTTCCACGGCATAACAGCACAAATATAGTCTATGGAGGGGGCTCCTGTTTTTAATGAAAAATTCATAGCAGCTTCATCAGCAAAGAACACGTGACTAAAGAGGGGAGCAAATCAAAATTAAGGTATAGAATTAACGTCAGTGGAAATTAATTTTAAACATGATAAGGATAGTCCACTGGCTAGGTCCATCTTTCATGTTCTCTGAAGATCTATCTATCTATCTCCTTACTGTATGTTCCACTCTATACATCTGATGAAGTGGGTTTTAGCCCATGAAAACTTATGCCCAAATAAACTTGTTAGTTTCTAAGATGCCACTAGCACTCCTCGTTCTTAGTGCGACTTCAGGTGGTTTTGAAAATTTTACTCCATAGCTTTTTGCCAGGCGTTTTTCTACTGAAGAGTTGTAACTTAATATCTACATTGTAAATGATTTATGATTATATTGATATATATAGTATTTATAGTGACAAGTATCACAGCAGAGAATTAAGCGAACAGAACTACTGGAAATTCAAATCAGCAGGGCCGGGTGAAATTAATCGTATGGTACGGAAGGAACTAGTTGTTATCTAACTAGTTATCTACTGGGGGAAAGGGTAGAGTTAAATGAGCAGGGAGAGGAACAAGTGGGCTGGAGGCGGAGCAGCTCATCATCCCTTTTCTAGAAGTCACTTGGGAAAGATAACACCTTGCCCATGAAGTCCCCACTCTCACATCTTGGAACCTCTGGGAGCTACTGTGTTTCCCTTAACACTGTTAAACATGGGAAATGCTACTTCTAAAAGTGAAGTGTTTCTTACCTTTCACCCCTTTCACCTCTTTCTAACTTTTTTGCAACTTCCAGTTGAGGTTGGGATAAACTTGTATCCCCGCCCAAAATGCTTCATGGCCAACTCTGCCTCAACGCAGCCTAAATGGGTCTCTTCACCCCACCATTAATGCGCACATGAGTATATCACATTGTCTGCCCCAAACCTTCCCCACTTTCTCTTGCTACATCTGTAACTACTGCTGGAAAACACATTGTGAATTACTGATTGCTACAAAATAAAGAATCAGAGAGGCTGTTTTCCACCTGTGCCGGAAACAGGACTAAAGCAGAACAGATGCTTGATGGCCTAGAATAACTACCATACACAATCATCATAATCTCTTCTCTATTTTTTTATTTTATTTTTTTATGTTGCAATTGTGAATTATGTTGTTTGCATTTGTAATTATGAGGCCAAACAGATGGTGGAAGGCTTATTTCGGAATGATGTGTCCATTAAAATAACCTACTCTGGGCTGCCAAGTGATTGTTCACTGTAATCCTGATGCACCATAGCAAAGGGTTATTTCTCTCTCTCCCTCCCTTCCCCCCGTTCAGTGCATCAGAAGGGAACAGAGCTTTGAGAAAAGGGATGTTGTAAACAGCCACAATGGGTCGGCACAGAATATGTCAGCAGAATATATCTGTTTTCCAGAAGCTGGGAATGGGCGACAGGGGATGGATCACTTGATGATTACCTGTTCCGCTCATTCCCTCTAGAGCACGTGGCATTGGCCACTGTCAGAAGACTGGCTATTGGGCTAGATGGACCTTTGGTCTGACCCAATATGGCCGTTCTTATGTATCACTCTCCGTCGAAAAGGCAGGTGTGGAAGTTTATTTGACCAACACAGTTTTCAACCCAAAGAGGTACCCTCAACTCCTAATTCACCTTGTCTGCTAGATTCCAATGATATATGGCCACCACCCCGCCCACCTCCCCTCTTGTTCTGATTTCACTCAAACTGCTCCTACTATAGTTTGTCTGCATAATGTAGTTGGGACGTAAGTCTTCCTGGACCTGTTAGGATCTGATCATAGAAGCAGTCCTAGGTCTTCAATTTTTTCAGCATCCTCAAGATGCTTTTATCTCTGTTGCCTTTCAGGACATCCTGCTTAAGGACATCCTGCCTGCCTTTATCTACTCACAGGGTAGTGACTGGGTGCGCAACATGTCTGACAATAACAGAGGCTCCTTGACATCTCATACAGGAATTTGAAGTGGCCATCTTTCATCCAGGCTCCTTTCTTGAAATCTCATTTCACTATCTCCCTCTTCTTTATGTTGTGGTGTGCTTCAACTCTGCCATCTATGGGACATTCTGCTCAGACAGACAATAATGTGCATTTTAGATCTTTTGGATTATTTTGTCTCTGAGCCTTCTGTGCCACTGGTTTTCATATTAAGACTTCAGGATCTGATCTAACAAAAATAAAGGCAGAGATGCAGTGTCAAGGTGTCTTGAGGTTGCAGTGGTCTGTACTGACTTAGCACTGAGTGTTACCTACATCCCAACCCCCTTACCACACCCTATTTATATGCATTTGCTTCCCACTTAGGCTTCAGCACTTAACTCCATAGCGATTAGCATAGCCCATTACACTAGGGAGGTTTGAGGGCTGCCCCGTTTAACTGCCTTTGGGAATCTGTTCCGAAATGAAGCTTTTCTCATCAGACAGGTTCTTCACAGCCCTCATCAGGAGAGAAACGGCTGAAGGCTTTGTTCCTCCTCCTCTCATCAGTTACCAAACAGAAGACAAGAGGAATCAGCATCACTCCTACCCACAGCTATGACACAGCTGCAGGATCCTTTTGTACTTCCCTGGTGCAATGCAGATACTTTCAGGGCACAGATGGAGAACTAAGTGTAATGATAGAAGGCTGCTGTTGAGTTGAACCCCCAGAGTGCAGGGGAAGAGGCAGAGCAGCTGAAGGGCTGACTGCATTTGTTACCCAGTTTCATCAGGGATCCCTGAGATCACTACTATTTCTGGTTTATTTAAAAATGTATTTTAACTTGAAACCTGCTAATTGTCATGTAGCAAGTCTATGTAACTGCATGTTCCTGTGAGAGTTACCCTGAACCTCCCTCCTCCATCCGCTCCAATCATCTGTTACGCCCACTTGTTGCATCTTAAATTAGATTGTAAACCCATCAGGGCAGACACTGTCTTTTAATATGTCTGGCCAGAGCCCAGCATGATGGAGTTTCTATCTTGTGCTACAGTGATGCAAATAATATGGTGTTCTTCGCTCCTAGAGTTCAGATTTAAAATTTTCTTGGTGCCCAAATCCCAGGGTAAGGACAGATTGTTTTTAAATAGGTGTATTAAATAGCAGACAGAATGGTCTTACTATGTACTAGGGACTGGTGTATACTGAAAACTTACATCAGCATAGCTATGTCTCTCAGTGGTGCAACGTTAAGCTAGTCTAACCCCTGGTGTAGACAGTGGAAGAGAGAAGCCCTTCTACTACTGTAGTGAGTGTTTACACTGAAGAGCTACAGTGGTGCCACTATGCCACTGTAGCATTTTAAGTGTAGACATAGTGTCTTCCAAGGCTGTGCTATCCATGAAAAAGGCAAGGGGTTCCAACTAAGTTAAAGCATTTGATTCAGTAAATGTAAACAGTCCCAACTCACATTCACAAAACCACGCATACACTAACACAGCTATACGCAGAACACAAATTTTCAATGTATGTGAAGGAGCAAAAGAACACATGTACAAACACAAAACAAACATGCACCCAACGAGACTTTTGTCACCCTCAAGTGATACAAAGCCCCCCTCTCTAACTCTGTAAGTATTGATGATGAAAAACTGTTTCCTTTATTTTCTAGGTGGAGCGTAGAATTAACAAACCCCCAATCAAATCAAATCTTTCTAAGCCTAGTCTGTAAGCAGCTACAGAACTTGGTATAAGTCTTTCACAAATGTTTCCCTGCCACAACAACAGTAACCAGGCTCCCATGAACTGAAAATAAAGTTTCCTATTCAGCAAGCACTTGCTACTATAAACAGGCAGTTTCGGGGGGTGATTACCAAACAGAGAGCAGATGTGGCTGCACTACATGGACTAGGTTTAGGGAGACGGAGGTATTCTCTATCAATCAGTCCTCAGCAAGGCTGGGATTGATGCTTTTACCATGCTTGGAGTGTTCTGGGTATTTCGCTTTTGGATTTTTTTCTCTGCTGTTCTTACACTTTGGGAATAAATATTTTTATTTGTAAAGGTTAACAAGACTGGAGCCAGCGATAAGCCCAATGTTTATTCAAAGGCTTTGAAAAGTGCAGGTAGCTGATACGCATGAGTTCCCTTCTGTAGTCCATTAGTGAGACAGCTCCAGCCAGCAGGGGCCATCTTCACTCCTCACAGGTTTTTCATGTGCTGTGCCTGCTAATGCAACCCAAATCCTCGTATGTTGTCCGTGACATTGTTCCAGGTGTGGAGCGGCCCCTGGTCCTTGCGGTAGCTTCCAAGGTTAATTTAATGTAAGATTACAGACTTGAATCAAGCCAGGGTCCTTGAGATGAAGGATGGATATGAGTGTTAGGGCTAGAGCCGGGCTATTGTTAAAGTTAAGGGGACTGATTCATAACTATTCTACAGCACTTTTCTATTGTCTCTGCTGGTGTAAAATGCTGTATGTGGCCGCTGGGGAAGTCCCCTGGTGTAAGGGGCATCCTGGCAGGTCTAGTCAGTGTAGTACTCTTATACTACACTCACAGAGACCCAGGCATAAGGGGCATGCCAGGGAATGGGTACAGAAATATTCCTGTTCTCAAGCTATTTTTGCCTGCTAGAAGGGTCCAGGCATTCTTGGTTGTGGAGCACAACATAGAGCATCCCTCAGAAAGAGGAGGTGCAAAAGTGTCAAGCCACTATTTTCCCCAGCCCCAGCCCCACGCTCAGACTGGGAGTTGGGACAAATTTGGCCCTTGACTAGACCAAATCCTGGGTCTGTTGGGCTCGGGGCTGGAATTCACATCCAGGGAGCTCAGCCGCCATAGCACATTGAGCTTCATTCCAATGTTAGCTCACGTCACTCTTCCAGGTGACACACCATCCTGGGCTGTCACCTTTGCGAGACAGCTTCCAGGGACTTTTCTTCTAGGCAGAGATGCCCACCTTTGCTTCTGCTGGCTTCTTCCCTGCTTTGGGTTTAATACTATAAGGCCCCATAAATAATCTCCTAGACTCCCCACCATGATGACAGATAATTCTATAGGAAGCCTCCTGACCGATTCATCTAAGTTTCAACATTCCCATTGGAAGGAGCAGGACAAGCAGGCACAATGGACTCCCACAGTTCTGGGTACTGTTTTGCAGCATAGGTTTGCTGTGGGGACCAAAAGACTACTAACTATATTGGCTTTGCTTCCCTAATTGTACAAATCAGTGTGTGTGTGTGTTGGGAGTGGGAGGGGGAGTGACTGATTGGCTGAGAGTTGAAGGGAGAAACTGCAAGAAAGTTATATCCTATTGGTGATTAATTTTCCTTGTATTTGGTGATGTTTTAGAATCACAGCCTCCTCATGTCTATCATGAATGTGTCAAGCTAATTCCAACCATTTAATTAAAAAGCCCATTGTACTGTCAGAAACAGTGTATGCTGCAGAAGCAATTATCTCCAAATTGGTCATTATCACAATTAAAATACCATTTTGCAAGCATGCAAATAGCCTGAGGCAGAAGTTCCTTTCTGGGTAATAATGACTCTCCTTTATCGGGCAGTATTGGTGGGTGATGCTGTTTGTGATCTGGAACGAAATGGCAATAGCACTTTACTGAGTAAGGGGAGGAGTCAGCTTCAGACATGATAGGAAGAGTGAGGAGCTATTTCTAATGGAGTCTGATATACCAGCATTTAAAATTCCCATACTAGAGACTCATTGTAGGCAGTAGAGCTGAACAAATAATTTGCAGTGAATAATTTACTCAATTAGTTTAGCCTCTTGTTCTGCTCATGAATTGTGATTTCCTCAGATTTATTCATTAGTCAAACCTACTTGACAAATACTTCTTGACACATTTATCCTGACTATTCAGAATCCTCCTAGTGTCGCTTAGTTGTGATTGGTGAGATGTCACATGGCATGTTGTTTCCCGATTGGATGAATATGCAAGTGCTTCAAGTGTGAATGAATGTAAAATTCAGTTGCACAAATGCTTGTGCATTTCAATTTGAAATGTGCTTTCTGTGAATGTTTGTGCCTGTAAAGTGAAGATGATGACCCCAGAGAGCAGACTGAATTAAGTGTTTTAATCTGAGACTGGCAGGGCCTTATGATTTTCTGTGTCTGGAGTTTAAAGGTTAGCAGTGTAATAATTAAGCAGTCTGGAGTGTCATATGAAAGGAGAAATCACTGAGACGTCATCACATAGCACAGTAGTCCACCAATGGAAAAGCCCTTAGGCAGAGTATTTATGAAACCTCCCAGGCATCAGTAATACAGAACATCTCTTATTCCCTTGTTTTAGTTTTCACACTGTGGCATGATTGCTCATTGTGATACAGAAGGCTTCTCCCTCCCCCTTATGCCCATCTCCCCAGATGGCAAACAGTTGGAATTTTTGGACCAAACGCCAGAAGCAACATGAAAATAAATTTCTGCCCTGAGAGATTCTACAGCACACTAAGAGTTTCTCTTTAGTTCGCATGCTTTTCGTACAGATGGCACCTTCTGTGAAAATGCCGAACATGGACAATTCCTTTCTGACTACAAGCAGAGCTGGATGATATGCTGCCTCCTTTGGGCATCTTGTATGAAGCCACTTTTCAATGGCTGTCTCTCCTACTGCTGAACAGACTGCATCATTCTGCAGCATGGCCGCCTTGCTCGCAGAGCATATGGTCTCTCTTAACTCAGCTGTAGAACAGATCCTGGCTTGCTGATGTTTCCTTGGTGGAACTTCTTGCACAAATGAGTTCAGTCTGACTTGGCATAATATACAAAAATCAAGTCTTTGCAAATTGTTCTTATATTTTTAATACCAGAAAGGACCATTATGTTGATCTTGTCTGACTTCCTATCTAGCACAGGCCATAGCATTTCACCCACTAAGTCCAGCATCAAGCCCATCTCTTGTGGTTAAGCTAGAGCATATTTTTAGAAAGCCAGCTGATCTTTATTTTAAAGATTTCAAGTGCTGGAGAATCCACCCCATCCCTTGGTAAGGTGTTTCAGTGGTTATATACACATGCATAATGATCAGTATTAAAACAGTGAATAGATATATTAGAGATCAACGTGAGCCAGGACAACTTTAGATCCAGAGCCAGTCTTCCCCCAAAGTTTGGGTGTGTTTTGGTTTAGGTCCTTTTCTGTTACACAGGTCCTAACAGATAGGTACTTAGTACACACACCCAAAGGCCCTACTCTAGACAGAGGAGTTTACAATTCTAGACATTCTGTGGCTAGAGTGTTATAAGAACAAATCCTGGGTCTAATACTATTTGCCTCCCCTCTTCACACCTGCTATAAGTAATAGAACTGATTATATTCTTTTTTAAACATGCACTTTAGGACTGGGTAATTGTTTCAGATGTGTAACTTTCAGATAAAGGGGAATAAAGGCTTGTGTACACAACACTTAGGCCAGAGCTACACTACAGACCTAGATCGGTAGAACTATTTCACTCAGCAGTGTGAAAAATCCACCTCCTTGAGTGACATAGTTCTACCAAGCTACCCCCCTGTGTAGACATCACTGTGTCGATGGGAGACGCTTCTCCTGTTGACATAGCAACCACCTCTCATGGAGAAGCATTAACTATGCCAGCTTGTTGGATCCACAGGGGTGCTGAGCTACTTTGAACATCTGACCTCACAGGGTGGCACCTGAGAAGTAACTATAACTAAATGTTTCAGTGAACAGCATTTCCCCCTCTCTAGTTCTGTGCAGCGATTCCATTTTGTGGGGGAGTCTGGACTCTTGCAAGGAAGACTGATTATTAGATATGAAGTGTTGCAAGGGTTTGCATGAGCCACTTTGGCACCAGTTGCTGAGGAGCCTTCTGATAATCTTACACCTTCCCCTTTACACTAAACATTGCACTCCAAATCCTCTTACTGGGAGAGTCAGAAACCAGAACAATGGGTCTCCACCAGCCTAAGCCAGCAACGCCACTTGCTGTACATAAAGCTGTCTTGAGAAGGGCAGCGTGAGGCTGCTGGTAGTTTAGCTATTAAAATAGGAGGCAGAGGTGGAGGTCCTTACCCCCATCCTTCATTTACAGCACCATCAGTTAGGGCCCAGAGTCTGCAGGAAATCAATACTTTGTGAATGGAGTTTAGCTTGCAGAATGCTCTCATTTTTCAATCAGGGAAGTGTGTGTATTTCAGGAGACTCCAGAAGGTTGTAATCCTGCAGGGCAATGATCTGATTGGACATGAAATGATCAGTACTAAGGACAGTTGTACTAAAAGAACTGAGAGTACTTGCAATCCGTTGTTTTTAGTGTACGGTTCATGTGTCTCAGAGGGCAGGTCTTTGTGTCACTTTAAAGGACACAGACATTCCAAGCCAAAGCAAAGTGTTTTTTTAATACTTGCTTTAAAGAGCTTCAATTCTGTGTTGACAACTTAGTCACCAACATCTACCCCAGAATCCCGGGTCTCTTAATTCATGAGCTTGGTTTCTTATGGGTACTTGTTATAGCTCACTTCTACATGAAGCAGCAGGTTCCTGCTTTGCAGGTGTTGGGGTTAACATTATGGTCATAAAGATCTTCTGCCATCATGAACAGAGTTTGGATTTACATTTTACTTGGCAGGTGGAGAAGGGAAACGGGATATTGGGAGCACTCTGAAGTCACACTTGCCTGTCAGACTGTCCTGAGAAAAGAAAAGGCTCAGCCTATCCTTTTTAATTTGCCCTAATGACTCCAATTTGTTTTGCTTTTTTCCCCTCCTAGGTACACAGTTTTACATAATGGGCATCATCAGGAACACGAGAAGCTTCCCATCCACAATGACCCAGAATCCCAGGAGTCCTGTTTCTAATGAAGACCCTGGCAGAGGAACCGCACACTGCACGCCAGATGATTTTGGGGCAGCAGGACTCTAATGCAAGCTCATTTGTCTGCATTTGCATGGTGCCTCCTGTATTGATTTGATAGGAGGGGCTAACAGCATGAATCAGGTGATGGCTGAGGAGGGGACACAAGGTGCAGAGAGGCTGAGGAGACCTTTGTTGCTACAGAAAGATGTCTGGACTTTATTAACACAGCAGGGCCTTAATGTCAGTCCTTTACAGAGGTGTGCAAACTTCCATCCCTGTATACAAAGAGCACACTCACATGCCCTCGTACACACATACCCACACTGAGATTTATGGGTTTTCACCAGTTGCCATTTTTTGCTGCATGCCGCCTCTTTGTTTTGTGGCAACAATATTGTGATCTTAAAGATTTCAAAGTCTGACTTGAAGCTGTAATGCTGAACTGCAGTAAATGCCTCCAAGGTCACACCTACGCCTAACATGGTGCTGTGAGGAGAGACGTAGTGCTTATGTTTTCTTTCTGAAAAGAAGAGGAATTCTTTTCCTTCTCAGTTATCTTCAATGGTGAGATCTGTCAGTGTGAGCTGACAATTCCCCCTGTCCAGGGCAATATCAAATGGAAACAGTGTTTCCCTGTAGATACTTTCCAGTGAGGGTCCTGACCAAGATCTCTGGTAAAAGAGCCAATGAGCAAAAATAGCCCATGAGAATCTAAAGTGCAGCCCACAGAGATATATCATCCTTGATACAGAGATATGGCCAACAGAGACTGCAAGTCCCAGCAAGTGCTGCTCTATGTTAGCCAGAAGACAGTAGTCACAGTCTGCCCCATTTTCTATCTATTAGATGCAGTAGTCCTTATCTGGGCAACTTCGGGCATCCCGCCTGTAAAAGAAAGGTTGATCAAGAGACACAGTCTTTAGGGAATATCAATCTATAACAGCTCACTAAGTGCCATGTTGATAAATATATCTAAAGAGCTTTTCTAGCTACAGTTGGAAGACAAACTCCTACTTGGGTGTTTTGCTTTTTCTTCCCTTCCCTCTCCACCCCCACATCCAGCTGTGAGGCTTAAAAAAACAACAACCAAGCTTCAGAACTTTCAAATGTTGTCCTGTGCACCTGTCCTTTTACAATAAATTCGTATCCTAGCTACTTCCTGCATGCAGATATTACTACATTCCTTGTAGGTAGCTTCCTCCTTTGCATGTAAATGACAGGCAACGCTGTAGATCTAGGAACCCTGGGAGTCTGATTTTCATGCAGTGGGAAATACACAGGTTCTAAACTGTGGGCCTGTAACCTCCTTAGATGAAGATCTAACCCAAAGATGACGGCCTTAGCCTGGAAAACAGAAATGTATTTTGTTACATTGTGTAATCATGTACAGATTTTTTTTAATGTAAAGAAAAGTTGACCTTATTTATTATTATTTTTAAAAAGAAGTGTTTTTTTCCATTCTAAGCTTCTAAAACATGGGAGTTTAACATATAAATATAAATATTATTATTTAATTAATGTTCTGTTGCTATGTGACAGGTATCTACTGTAAAAACAACCTGCTTTGAACAAAGAAAAAGTATGCTACAAAAGAGGATTTTGTGCATGATAACAACAAGCAGGTTTCCAACCATGGTGTGTGATTATCCTTGACTTCCTTGAAATGTCATTTGCACTTGGACAAACACCATGCTAAAATTTCTCATCCTTTTCTTTTAAAAATCATTAGAACACTGGCCAGATGAAATGGTAGAGCCCTAATTAGATGAAATGGTAAAGCCAAATAATTTGAATTTAGAAAACTCAAAGAGGTTACCAGCAAGCACAGAACTGTTGGCTTTGACACTTCATATGTTACTGCAAGCACTGGCAGTAAATATAAAATGTTCTAAGAGAACATGTGAGCAACACAATTTGAGATAAATGCTGGTTTATCACAGAGGCTCAGTTCAATGCTTCTGTAAGGGTGGCTTTTCAGAAGTGCTCAGGATTGGCCTAATTCTGCTCCCATTGAAGTCAATGATACAACTCCCATTGACTTCAGTGGGAGAAGGGTTAGGCTATTGCTGAGTGCTTTTGAGAAGACCATCCCCAAGCAACTTCACTCTTGTGATTTATTTCTCAGTAGAACTATTCATGTGAACAGCGTTTGCAGGACTGAGTTCTGTGACAGTAGCACAAGTAGTGTTGGGACCTTGCATTCATCCTCAGTGGCAACCAAACCAAACCAAACAATCTGACAAAACCCAAGTAAACCCTTTTCTCTTTCCCCATAAAAAGGCACTGAAAAGGATCAGTGGAAGATTTCTATGAGTGAGATGAGACCAATAGCATGGTGACCTGTGCAATGGAGTTTCATTTTTCCTTCTTTCACTCTTGGAGTGTTATTTTTTTCCTAATTCTAATGTGTTTTAACAGTATATATCTCATCTTAATTTAAAATAAAATCCTGAACGCTGTCTTACTCATGGGAAATGTCAAGGGGGGTGGGGGGAAGTGTCTAAATGGGACATTTGATTCACAAGCCAAAATAATCAGAGACTCTGAAACAAAAAAAAATGCTCTTGTTATAAAATTTCATCATACATTTAGGAAACATAAATCTCCATGGTCTGTGTCATTTCTGGCTAATGACTGGTTGGTACCAAAGTGCAAAAGGTTTCATGTAAGTTAACCTGTCACTAGCCACCTGGCTGCTACTATTTTATAACTACTCAATAGTTTCAGCAACGCTTCTCTGGTCAAAGTAAATCATATTTTCAAACACCAAAGCAATCTAGTGTTTCTTTGGAGAACAGGGAGCCTCTTGTTTGGAACCAATCCTTGTTTTTTTTCTTCTCTGAAGTTTCAGTTGCTGCTCATTGATTGACTTCAGTGGTTTGTGAGTTCATAAGTTCATGGACCATCCTGGGTAGTGATTTCCATAACACTTTGGAGCCCAGGCCTGGAGACCTGGTCTCAATCTGATTCAGCATAGCAGAAGTACTGTGCTGAATAGTATGTAACGCATCAGCCATTGAAAAAAATAAAATTCCTCTGTGTATATTACTGTCTAGTTCACTCCAATTTGTTTTCATTATTTACACTGTATTTACATGGGATGGCACAATTGGACAAGCATTCCCAAGTGGCTGTTGCACTTCTTGGTGATACGACGTGAGAGGCAGTGCCTTTCTGGTTAGTGCTATTACACTTGATGGGAAAGCTATGCAGTTCTAAACAATTATATCATACCGTGATAGGGGAAGGAGGCAATATGACATGAATTTCAAGTGCCTTGGAGTGCTTAGTGACTGTAACAATCATCCTGAAACATCTGGGCAGCATCTTATCACCACAGTTATGGAAGGAAATCAACATTCACAAGTTAGGATAATCAGACTGGATCCATAGCATGTTGTAGCTGGTCAGAAAGCTCCAGTTTTTTAAAGAGGGTCAGATCCTGAGCTTGTGTAAATCAACAGAGCCCCCCTGCAGGGAATGGATCTATGATAGCTAAGCACCTGCCCAGAGTGCAGAAGTTGTTTCCGCCTTTACTAACTAGTGAATCAGTGTCAGGCCTGATTCTCCCCTGCCTGGCATCCTGTGTCATCATTTACACCAGTGCAAAGTTAGTGTAAAAAGCCACCCAACACATTGGTCTGGTTTTACACCCGCTTTTCACTGCCTGTGAGTGACTATGTAAATCAGGGAAGAATCGGACCTCAGCTTAGAAAATACGGGGGAGCACATGGGTTACACAAGATCCTTAAAGTTTCCTTTAATAAGCCCGCTAGCCTTCTAGGTGCTTCAAGACCTTCTCTCGTTCTTTGCCCACCTCTTCAGACCCCTCTCCAAAACATACTTTTTTCTTCTCCCGATGAATCCCTCTCCTGTCCTATGTACACATCCCAGCTTGCTCTAATACTACGACTCCCTTGCTATGTAGTAAGGATCATGGTGAAAAATAAAGGTATTTTACCCATCTTCATTTCAAAAACCTATTTCTGTAGGGTGAGACGACAGGTAGAATTTTGTGAAACTGATCTGTAGGGCTAGTATCAATTCTCAGAGTATCTCGCTGAATATCACAGAGCTGAGCATTTCTTTCTTTCTTTCTTCCTTCTCATTCTAAAGCTAAGGCTGCATTCTTCCATTTTAACCAATGACCAAATTTTTTACCCCCTCATCCATGCACTTCAGCACTAACCATCAAACCGCTGCATTGCACAATTTACCTACCAGCATCATCATTTTGCATTCTTGGGCAATAAGTCCCTGAAGTGTAGACTGTGATCCTCACTGTAAGTCTGATGGTCAGATCCTTCTATATCCAGCCATTGGCCAGAAATAAAGGGCTAGCATCACTGCTCAACTCATTGCTAACCAGCCATCTTCAAAGGATTGCTCTGTTGTCAACACAGCTGATTTTGAAGACGTTTCTAGATCCTGGAGGAGGAACTACTTTGTGACCTGTCACGGAGTCTGCTAGTGGAGCCCCTGCCTAGATACGCAAATCCAAAGTCTCACTGAGCGCACTTCAGGAAGTTTGGTGATGATAAAAGAGGATGACAAAGGAATGAGATAATTACCTCCAGGGACAGATTGGAGGTCTAGTCCAACTCTCACTGCCTGGACACCTTCCTTTAGGTGGGTTTCTGAGAGTATAAAGTTCTTGATCTATAATGTTATGTACAGGACCATCATCACATGCCAATTTCAGTATGGGAAATTTTCATCTCACAGGAAGATAATTTGGTATCTGCTAAAACTAATCCCCCCCCCCCCCCCCGCACCAAATACAATCACCATTTTGCTGTGTTGCTTTTTCTAGGTGAAATGTAGAAGCATAATAAATTACAACACCACAAATAAGAAGAAGTTGGTGCCTGCAAAATGGAAGCTCTGAGGCAGAGTGCAGAGGAGAGGCCATACACTTTAATTAACAGACGATCAAGACTGTCAGGAGGGCCATGAGGCAGTAACAGGATGACACATGCTCTGTAAATGCCAGCACTTCAGACAGTCAGAGGCTGCACTCCTTATTGAGATATATGGACACATAGCTGCAGGCCAAGAGGACTCTCTAATAAACACCATGCGTTGAGATGAAATCTGAAGAGGATTTATGTCCATCCTACTTCCCTCCCTCACTATTATTTCAGGGTTGAATATATGTTCTCAGCTGTTAATTGTGGAGTGGAGCAATGAATGAAAAGGGAGGAGAGGGGTATCCTAGAGGGAGCCATCAGAAATATAGCTTACAATACATTATCGAATCCTTTTCAAGCAGTCTGAAAGCCCAACATTGGACCCATGGTTAAAGTTGCAGATTATGGTGTCTGTCTAAATAGAAGAAAGAAAGAAATCCACTGTTCTTTGGCTAAGAAATTTATGTAGGACCTACATAAAAGCAATATTCTGTGCTCTTCTGTGCCCGCTAGGTTGAAATGTATTGGCTGAGTTGTGGAAGGGAGGACTGGAGTAGTGGTTGGTGCCAGATATTGGGATAGAAGTATATTGGCAGAGCTGTCTGGGGAACACTTATACAGCTCTGCCACACCTTCCATATCTAACACATTTTGAGCATTAAACTTCACCATATTTGAAAAAATAATTGAAATATGATATAAATAACTGATCTCAAGTTGTGAGGGGGTGTGTGTATATATGTGTATATCTGCACAGACATATATCGCCAATGGGATTATGTATTATTCCCTATGGTTTTGCTTTTTAAAGCCTAAAGCCACCCTCTAATAAATACATAAGCAACCCCTCAGTGCTCCAAATAGAAAGAGGAGACCAAGCAGACCCCCTTTCTCTGTGCCCTAATCTCCGCACCATGCTGCTTTCATCTAAGTGTGGACCCTGACCCTTAGCCATCTTTTTACTTTGCCAGCTATGTGAGGATGGCAAAGGGGGTAGAATATCCACTGGCCACCAGAACTACCAGGGTGTTAGTAAACTTGTATTATTATTGTTGTTTATTCGTATTACTGTAGCCACTAGGGGCCCTAATCAGAGACCATGCCCCTCTAGTGCTAGGTGCAGTAACATCTTGTGTGTCGATGGGTGATAATTTTGGACTCATTCTGTCGATGTGTTGCAGTATTGTTTGCTATATCTTTCTAACAAAGGACTCATGTGAGCTACTAAAGCCATTATCATCATCAACTCGATTTTGTATGATATGAAATCTTGGCTTCAAAGAGTCAATTATCCTGTCTATAAACTTTGGCTGTACAGGAGTGGCTGCCTCACCAAAGGACCCTTACCAGGTAGAACCTATATTTGAAATGCTTAGGATCAGCTAGGCAATGAGTTAAATGCTTGAATGAGAGAAAGCTGATGATCATATATGCTGCCCTTGACTTAAGGCACTTATATTGCTCTGGCTGCTCCTGACGTCCACTACATGGAACTTAGAGGTAAGCAAATAAGCAACAAACTACTAGATAAATTTCATTTCATTGTGCAGCTTACAATTTTTCTGAGCACCATCTTCAAATTTCTGAATTTGTTTGTTATTCAGAATTACTTGCAATGATCTGAAAATCATTTGACTTGAAGATTGTGACTATTACAATCAAGGAGACACCCAGAGCAGCCTGAAAAAGATATCTCAGAGCAATAGGTGGTAGAAAGAAACCAAGGGAGCAGTAAGGGGTTATCTTGGTTCCTGTCTCACTTAATTCTGCACAATGGAACCAGCCAATCTGGGCCAAATCCAATCACATTTTATCCCTCATGTAGATGGAAAATTCATCACAGTTGGTTGTTTCTTAAAGGAGACAGCCCCAATTTATCAGGTTACTGGCCACCCAGAAGATTCCCACGAGTTGAGGCTTCACCCACACTACAGCAGAGGTGGAGACCATATTCTTAGGTCCTAACCCTGTGTCTGTTAAAGCCAATGGCAAAACTCTCATTGAGTGCAGATATTATCAGGATCAAGCCTTTGCCACAGCACTGGAAGGACAAAGCTCTCTCTCTCTTTATTATCGTGTCACTTACCCCTAATACTGTGGATTTTTCTACTGGATAATCCAATCAATTGAAAAAAAAACCAGTTCTGATTTAGCTCATTGATTTTTTTAAATCTTAAATCTCTCTGAACTGAAGAGTGTTATTGTTGTATTCAGTTAGCATTTTATTAATGTGATTCTATTTTAATTGTAAAGGGATTTTGTATTGAATAACCATGTCTACTTTAACTCAAATTTACACGATTGAAAATTCTATTTGGGTTTAGTTCTATATTATATGTTATGTCTAATATGCTAAAAGGAAATCCTCTAGTACTGTTAGCCTTTCTGTTTAAGATATTTTTGCTACTCAATGGCTTTTCAGGATTTTGCAGTGAGGTATTTATTTTAATGTACATTATTTGCCTTGACAGTTTACAGAATTTGCTTTGTCATTTGTTTTTCAATGATTCTTTTACTCATTTAAAGCCATTGAAATTAATTTAAAAACCAACATCCCCCATGCTATATTTACTCAGACTGGGAATGGGATGACTGTCAAAGTCACTTCCCGTGTCCCAGTATACTGTGGGTAACAGAGTAAGGGAACCTTTAGGAGATACCATATTGATAGTAAAAGACGAAAAATGATTTTAGAGCCATCAAGGGGTCTATTGTTATCTCTTAGGCTAGGTCTACACTACCCGTCGACTGATCTGTTGGGGATTGATTTATCGTGTCTAGTCAAGCCATGATAAATCAATCCCTGAGCGCTCTGCCGCTCAGGGAGACTCTGGAACTCTTTTGCAGCAAGAGGTGGAATCGATGAGGAAGCGGCAGCAGTTGACTCGCTGCCATGAGGACGCCGAGGTAAGTCAACCTAAGATACACAACTTCGCGTAACTGAAGTCGACGTATCTTAGGTCAACCCCCACCCCACTAGTGTAGACCTGGCCTTAGAGTTGCCAAGAAGTGCACTCACCAGTATTCTTTGGTTTACAGCAGGGGTGGGGAACCTCCAGCCTGCGGGCCTTATATGGCCCGCCAAACGATTCTGTCCGGCCCATAGCGGGGCCGGGGATGCGCCGCAGCCGCCGGCCAGGGACGCGCGCGGGCCGCCAGGCCGGGGCGGCTCGCGCATGGAGGAGCCACCGGCACCGCGCGGCCCCCAGGCAGGAGCGGCTCGCGCCTGGGGGAGCCGCCCGTTAGCTAGGCGGTGAACAGAGGAGCCGCGGGGAGCGGACGGTAAAGGGGGGGGGGGAGGGAGGCTGGGCTGGGGGGCAGGCAATGGGGAGGTGGGGGGGCAGGCTGGGCGGGCGGGGAGGGGGGCAGGAGACTAGTCTGGATGGGGTGGGCGAGGCGTGAGTGTGGGAGGGAAGGAGGTTTGGTGGGGGGGAGGCTGGGCTGGGCGGATCAGGCATGGGGGGCAGGAGGCTGGGTTGGGAGTGGGAGGGAGGGGGGAAGGAGGTTAGGTTGGGTGGGGGAGGAAAGGTGGTTAGATGGGGGGAGGCTAGGCGGGGGTAAATGAAGATCACCCCCTACACCCAGGCTGATAGTAGGAGCTGACTGGGGCAGGCGGCAGGACCCCGGCTGGCAAGGGGCCAGCGGGGGAAACCCCAAAGCAGTGCAGGGCTAAGCACTCTGCCTGCCACTGCTTTGGGGTTTCCCCCGCTGGCCTCTTGCCAGCTGGGGTCTCAACTCCCGTTGCCAGCCTGGGCTTCCTCTGGGGGGAGGGGGGAGCGGCCCGTGAATGACATTATAAATGACCAAATGGCCCTTGACAGAAAAAAGGTTCCCCACCCCTGGTTTACAGTAACTAGCTTCAGCACCCTTCTGGGTGTTGTAGCATACTCCACATTCCCCTTCCATGACTGCTTGCTCCAAGCCAGGACTTAGGGAAACTCTGGCTGGTGACATTAAGCAGCATAGGTTGTGATCAGTTAGTCAGCAAGTTAGTGAACCAAGGAGAGTGACAGGACCAAGGAGAGTCTGTGTCCAATAATCTCAATAACAAATCCCTTTTCAGATTCATCGCAGCCGAATCCTGTCTCCCATCTGCCACTAAAGGCATAAAGGGGATGTCACTGAAAGAACTGTGGGTCACAAATCACATCAACAGATCCTCACACCCCCTAATGACCCAACTCAATCCCCAAATAAGATCCAGGATTTGTCCATCTATATACAGTAGACTCTCGATTATCCAGGATGATAGTGAAAAAAATAATTCTGGTTAATAAAATCCTGGATAATCACCATCCATAGGAAATATGGGGAGTGGGGGTTGATTCACCAGCCATCCTGTGCCGGGAGGAGGGGGTGTTGGTCCCTGCGCCCTGGTAGGGTTTTTTGTGTGTGTGCTTGGGGCGGCAGCAAAGCAAGAGCTGGCCCTGCGAGTTGTGCTTATTTTTTTTGACATCCTGGTTAATCCACATCCTGGTTAATCCAATCCTGGATAATCGAGAGTCTACTGTATCTGTATTAAGCCAGAAACCAGCTGGAATGGTCTCTAAGATATCACAAGTTACACAGACCTGGTCATAACTGAGTAAGTGTCATCAGCTCGGGATTAATATACATTTCACCAAGTGGGCTAACACTAGAAGCCTCTAATCTAATAAACAGATATGTTTAATCCGTACTGATTCCCACAACTAGCCTCTACCATCACCCTCCGGAAATTTTGTTTTCTTTAAAAGAACTGATTCACCTGTTACCTCCACCCCTGCTCCGAGCTAGTGGTCTGAGAGCATGTAACAGAATCATCTGTTCAAGCTGTGGCCATCTGGGCACTTCTTACAGAAGCCACAACGCACAAAGAACATGGGGAGTTTTCTGTTTCATTACCCCTTTGACATACACAACTGAGCACATCCTACATCAGTCACACTGACTGACCCAATGTGCTATGAAAGGCAGCGGAGCAGCTGCTAGTCTCTCAGCCTCTGGGACAGAGGTGTTGCACTCCTTTGTTTTTAAATTAATTAGGGACAGTGACAGAGGGCAGAAAACAGCCCAGGCACCTGAAGTCTTCTTTGTTAGCGTACAAGTACAGCACAGGCAAAAGTGATGCAAGCTTCTCCCAGGCAAATCCCAGCCAATAAACCTCGGTCTGGCCACTGCTGACCATGAAAGCCTTCCTCAAAAGCCATTGTGGTGGACATTTTCGGGACATGGACACCAATCCTCAGTGAATTGTTCTGTTTGAAACCACCAGATCATGTCAAGCTGTCAGACCTTTAGTCACCAGTGGAACAAGCAACATTTCGACTAACAATCCCTGTATCTGATTACCAACCCTCCTGACCTACAAGGCTCTTTATTTCTGAGATGGCAAGTGGAATCTAGGTCCTCACTGAACACTGAATTTGCAGTTTGGGTCACTTTTCACCATTGTTGTTGTGTTTCTCATTTGCACCTCCACAGCACTGGGGAAGCAGGGCTGCAGAGACAGGGTTAGAAGTCAGGAGAAGGCTGCTTAGAACCTAGAGCAGGTGAAAGGCAAGTGTGGCCTATGGAGATTAAAGTCACTCCCACATGGTGGTCCCATCCAGTGTGGGATATTAGTTGTATCATCATTTCCGCCAGTGCCATAGTCACACAGTGCAATGACAGATCACCAGAAAAATAAGTCTCAAACTAATATTTGCTTCAGAACCTCAATTGGGAAGATTTAGACCACCCCTGGATGGGGGGCAGAGGAGGAGAAGGATCTTTCACTTATGAAAACCAGGGGGATTTTGCTAGGTTTTTATAACTCTCTGGCCTGTTTTCCTGCTTCAGGAAGGAGTCACTGCCATGCTCAAAGACTCTCATGGCACCATTCAAGCCTTCAATATAAAACTTAGGCAAAAATATCAAACAAAACACAGCTTCTCTGCCTACCTAAGGCTACAGCTCCTAAAGCCTTTTGCCCTTGGCTTCCTCCATGCTAAAAGGAACCACTCCTCCCCCCCCCCTTATATTGCTAGCTTCAGCATCTACTACAGAAACCCCTCTCCCACTTACCATTCATGTCAACTGCATTTTCCCAGCCCCATATAAGGAGGGCTCACCTGACCCCTTCCCAGCTGAGTCTGATAATTGAACAGGACTGGTCAAGCTACCCTGATACAATGTTAACCTATGAGAATATAAGTCCCCCCCCCCTTTTTTTCCGATGCTCAGCCATTTATAAATCCTTCAGCTACTCCCCATGGGTTCAAGTACTTCCAGTACTTTGTGTAAAGTGCCCCGTAGATTGTCTAGTATCACTACAGCACCTTCTAAGGTAGGTGAGGCCCAGGAGGGTCTACAGGGCCAGCAACATTCTTCTCTGATGCCTTGCCTACATGTCTAACTGTTAGGACCGGAAGACATTGTGACGGGCACCCACTAGAAAGTGTAGTTACGCTTCTGGGTCAACTCCAGGAGAGTGCATAGTGATGCTATGAGATTGACCTTGCTGTTATCTGTGTGTTTGGGAACAGTTCCCAGACTGTTCCCAGCTGTGTGAGTGTTTACCCCCTGAGAATGAATGCGTGGGAAACGAAATGGGGAAACTGAGGCAGGACAGCGTGTAACCAATCAGCTTGTTGCTTGCAAATGAGATATGAGTATGTATGAGATGCAAATGTGTGAGTGTACTTAAGCCCACTCCCGTATTTGCTTGTGGGCTTTCTTCCTTCCCGGCTACTGCTCCGTAGTGCCGGGTACTCCTTCTGCGGTCGCGCTGAGCTGATAAGCCCTCTCAGCGCCAGGACCGGGACCTTCCAATAAACTCACTTACTTTATTTACTTAACCACGTGTGTGTGCCTTGTCTCGCAATATCCAAAGTACCTCACTACACTAACCTAGCCAGGGACCTGTTGTGGTCACAAGTTTGACAGCTTGTCTACTGAACACAGGTAAAAATAATTGTTTGCAGTGAAGACTGTCCTTCTTACTCTTCCCTTTTAAAACCCTGATGTCCATGCTTGCTTTGTCCTTGTAGCTAATATATTTAAAAGACTGGATCTGACCTTTGGATATGGGGGTATTTATTGAGGGTAGAGGAAGAAACTGACCACTCTTCTGTGCTATATTAGTAGCATGCTCCTCTCTGCAGCTACTAATAGAGCATATGTGCTGGAAACATATTCCTTCCTGGAAATCATTTCATGTGGAGTTAGGGGAACGGTTTATTTCTGAATCTGGGCTTGAGAGACTTGACCAAGGTCATACAGGAAGCCTGTGGCGCAGCAGACTTGAAGCTGATGCTCCCAAATCATGGGCTGGTGTCCTGCTGTCTGGACCATCTTTCCTCTGTTTAATATTCCTGACCCCTCCCAAATATGTAGCAAGTCAGGGATAATGGGACCATGCAATGGAATCACTTCTACTTTATCTATACGGTTTAATATTTGCCAAGCTGCCTTCAAACTCCAGCAAGCAGATTGGTTTGTTTTTAAGCACACCAGGGTAATCACAGTTTGTGAAGTGGGCTGTAAATGAATTTCAAAGCTCATTCCAGAACTGCGGCATGCAAACAAGCTAAATGGGAAGCCCCAGCCGGCGATTACTCTGTCTCCAGGACAGATGAACAGGGCAGGGTCATTAGGCACTGTTATCTGCATCTACTGCAGGTGGCTTCTTGTACCGAGGACTCTGAGGGTGGGAAAACTCCTATGGGAATCCAGGGTGGGAAGGGAAGGGTCTTTTCCTTACTGAGAAAAACATCATTTGGGCTTGATTGTTTGCTGAAGGACATGAAGAGGTGCCGGGTAAGACCCATTCCCTCCCTCCCCAGCAACACATCTGTACCCCTTATTTGTGGTCGGACAAGGCAAACAGTGTCCAGATGCCTAGAGGCCCAGGAAGAGCAAATGGATAATAGACCTCTCTCCCAGAGCAGGGATCATGCCCGTCACAAGAGACTGTCAACAACTGAAAAGAAACCCGTAACCCCAGGGAAAGTGCAAATAAAGTCAGGAATGAGAGTGAAACTCCCCATCTCCGGGGAAGTCAGTGGGGGCTGTATGTGCTCAGCTCCTCAACAAAATCAGGCTGTTTATTTAGGCACCTGACTTTAGGCACCCATGTTTTAAAATGTGAGGAGCCGGCACAAAGAGCCCTCTCATCCCTGTTTAAGGTCAGAGCCTCAATTGGTGTAAATCAGCACAGTGCTATCAACTTCAGTGGAGAGATGCCAAGATGCACTATCTGAGGCTCTGGCCCATAGATCTCAAAATGGCTCACCTGGCCCAGCCCTTGTACAAATCCTTTTGAAACACATAAAAAACATTAACATTAAAAAGAAAAACCCTGATTACAGCAAAGCCTAAAAGGCGTTTAAATACCACTTAATCTCGGACTTAAAATCGGAAGGGTTAACCTAGTCTTTGGCATGATGGAAATCAGAGCCATAAGAGATCACAAGCTCAGATGTGGAAACACACAACCTGGTCTGTTGTAGCTCTGTTGATCTCTCAGAATCAAATTATTTAAAAATCAATACAAGAATGTGATTGAGTTCCATGTCCGCTAACACATGAGCTGAGGGGTGTGTTTATCCTGGGAGGGTATTTTTTAAAAAATTAAGTAGGTATTTCTAATAGGTTGTTCTTTGCTGGTCATCAGAGCTTAGAAAGGGGCAGAGGACCCATCTGTACAAATGGATCCATTTCGGCAGACCGAAGAGGCAGAGCACGTGGTACTCAAACCATTGAAAGGTGGCACCAAATGTGGACAGAAGTACAGGGATTGCTGGGATGCGAAACAATGCCTCATGGGGCATTGGGGCAGGACCCATGATGCCCCATGATTCCCTCCCCACAACTCTTAGCCACAGAAGAGGAAGAGCTGCTCTGTGGGATAGCTGCCCAGAGTGCACTGCTCCAAATACTGCTGCAAGTGTGAACAACCTATTGTGCAGGCAGCGGACAATGTGAATCCACAAGCGCGGTTTCCCTTCAGCACTCTCTGAGCAGTGCTGTACCTACCGGTGATATAGCTCTGCCAGTGTAGACACACCCTAATTCTTCACTGTGAATGAGCACCGTATGACAAGCCTCAGCTCGTCCAAGGCTGCCAACAAATTCCAGGAAACCGAAGCAGCTGAAATTTTGCAAGAAGTTTTGCTTTCTATACCAGGTGCTCCTGAAAGAGCCTTTAGGAGGCTGAGTGAGACAGTATTCCAGACCAATTGGAAGGAAGCTGGGGAAAGGTTGTGGGGATTGGGTGGGAAGAAAAATAAATTACGATGAGGAGCCAAATTCTGCCCTTCGTTAGGCTCAGATGACTCCACACTAGGTTTCCACAGCATTCGGATTTGGCCCACTATATTAATTTCATAGAAGCAGAAGGTACATGTTGCACTAGCAGGAACACTCACAATTGCACAGCTAGGGGCAGCGCTTTTCTGCTCTCTCAGGACTATGTGTAATGAACAGGAAGGAGAGGAGATGGGATAAAAGAAAAGCAGCTTCTGCAGGAAGTGCGCCTTTTTTATAGGAGGTTATTGGGGTGATTTAAACAAAAGTATGTAAAAGATTAAAGAGCTTAACAGGCAGGTTGGGATGTCTGTGGAGAAGAGTGTTTTAAAGTGGTCTATAGATCACTAAGCTTTATAGAGTAGCTACATCTAGTGTCTGAATTGGACATTGCACTAACCAGAGAGAGGAGGAGGGTGCGCACAGAGGAATCTTCTTCAGCTGTCTGTGGCTCAAAAGCTTGTGTCTTGCACCAACAGAAGTTGGTTCAATAAAAGATATTACCTCACCCTCTCCCCACTTGACTCACTAGTATCTAGGGACTGACATGGCTACAGCAGCATTGCATTACACTAACCATTGCCACTGCTTAGTCAAGGTGATAACATAGCTTGCAAGTGGTGGCTGGATTTTGACATCTAACACCTGAAGGCGGGGTTCACTTTGCAACACAAGATCGTGGATTTTTATGTTCGTGGTTAACAATCAGCCGTAGGTAGCTGAGACATAAGAGGCTGAACAAGGAGGGACTTTGTGATGTGAACTTTCAGGCAGCTCCTGGAAGTTTCAAGGGCAACGTGTCTCTGTCCAGAATGTAGAAGCACCCTCTCCTGGTACAATTATGACAGTGTTTAATACAACTGTCAGATTATTTTTTAAAACTGATTAAGCCGTGATGCGTTACAGAGCACTTGCCCAGCCCATGGGGCAGTGAACTCCTTTAACAATGTGAGATGAAGCAGATACATGGTCAGTCTCCTGAAATGTTCAAGGTGAGGGCACAGGCATGCTGAAATAGGAATGGTAGGACAGGATTTGCTGAAATCCTGAGACAGGGAAAAGACATCTGCTAGACTAAAGATTTAGGCAAATTCAGCTTTAAAGCCCTAACAACGAAGGGTTAAATAGCACATTTCTAAAGGAAATGGTTCAACTTCCATCTTAACACCAGGCTTCACTTCTCCAGGTTTTACAGGCTAGCTTACTATATGATCAGTTGAGCACTGCGACAGAGTCCATGCCCCAATAATACTATCCCTCCCTTCGCAATGTACTTGATCTGGTGTCAGAGAAACCTTTACAAATGCAAATCTTACCCCTCACACTCTAGGGCTCCAAGCAAGCAGCAAAGGCCCTGAGCAGAATTCCATCTCTTCTCTTTTCATTAGAAAAAAGCTTGTAGCCATTTCAATTAACAATAAAGCCTCCTGGTGGTGAACTGATGCAGTAGTGAATGGGTTAATTCATCATAGGTGTGATCCACTGAAGTCAAGGAGTGATGACAAGACTCAACTTCACATTTTGTATGAGAGAGAGGTTAAAAAAAGGTTTGGTTTATGCTGAGAAGCAAATTGCTCCCTTTTGTCTAGTTGCAGGGTTGATTCTGAAACCTAATGGTGAATTAACTATTTAATTCTGAGCATTTTTAGCAGAAAGTGCTGTTAAATGTTTGTGCTGTGTGGTTTGCTCTCATAAAATGTAGAGATGGAAAAAACCGTCACTAACCATTTTATATTCATGCATTTTACAGGGACGCTGTTCAGTTTCTTCCTACTCTATATTCTCTAGCAGTCTTAAATGACAAAAGCAATGAGTCTACTGTGTCAAGTAGGAAAATATCCTATTCATCAGTCTATCCCTTTGCTCAATTCTGGATGGTGAAATTCAGAATTATCAATTCCAGCATCTCTCAAACTGCGGTTTGTGGACCCCACTTAACTCTTCCCCCTCCCTCCCAGTGCCTCCTGCATGCTGGAGAACAACTGTTCAGCAGCATACAGGAGGCACAGGGAGGTGGCTGGGGAGGAGGAAGGGGTCCACAAAAAATGTACAATAAAAATGGGGTTTGCAGCTTGCTAGTTTGAGAATCGCTGTTATAGTCCATCCTTGAGCACAAGGAAGTTATTAATACTCCTGGGTTCCATTTTATTCTCTGGTACTGAGCTGCTGTGAGTTTGAGCAAGCCATTTCAACACCTGAGTACCTCAACTGAAATGAAAAATGGGTATAACCCACCTATTGCAGTATTGTAAAGCTTCATTAATAGTCTGCGAGGAAAAACTGACTGAATAAGGGCAAAGCAGTATATACATCTGTACAAAGAGTTAAAACTTGCCACCTGAGGAAGTGACAAAATAATAGATGGTGTCTGAATGTCTAGAATGAGTCTCCAGCAATATATTGATGTATTGGAGTAGTAATAATTCTACTAAACATTGGCTCTGCCCCTCACCAAATTTGAACTGTGCGCACCAGTGACCCAGAATTCTGATAAGCCAGCTCATGAGGGTTGTACTGAATGGTTTTGTTTTGCCTGACCCTAGCCTCAACCTCACTGGAGTACGTCTGGTTAAACATGCGTAAGAGCATACAGACACCAAGTCTGTGATTTAGCAATAACTTATCGAGCTCAGACTAGAGATACAGTTAAAGTGTTAAATATACTTACTGTTCACTATTGGAAGAGCACAGGAATGCACTCCTTACACCCACTGTGGAGAACATTAATTGATCAAAATATTTTGCTGTTTCCACTTACTGGACTGGAGACCTGTGGATATCCACTGACCATATACATTCACTTCAAGTGGTGATGGGGGAATCCCTCAAATGTTTTTGCAAACATGGTAACGCAGGTCTGAGTGGTGTGTCTACAATGAAAAGTTTTACTACTTCAACCTTGCCAGCATTGTTCAAATGTTCCTAGCATAGGCACAGTTGTAGGAGTATAAAAATGCTTAATTCAGTTTGGTGAAGCAAAATCTTCTCTACTGATATAAAGTATATTATACCTCACACTTGTATAACCATATCTACACTCAAGCTTTTACTGGCATAACTGTGTCAGAAAATCTCACCCTGTACTGACAGTCATTCCAATAAAAATTTAAATGTAGATCAGGCCTTAAGTGATCTCCATTAACTTCTTAGCTTGCTATTGCTATAGAGGCTAGCTTACATTGCGTACCAATAAGCAACAAGATGGGAGAGGTAATACAGTACAAACTTCTATTAGTGAGAGAGACAAGCTTTCCTGCTTACACAGAGGTCATTTCAGATGTGGGAAACTTACTTCTGATAATGAGCTTGGAGAGGTTTGGGGGAAGGGGTTGAGGGTTGCTTGAATGCCAAAACAGATGTTTAGAATAATTCCTGTTTGGAAGAGGAGGTATATTTTTGCTGCATTGCAAAATAAGTATATGGGGCAGTTTCTGGTGAGGAAATTTTCAGATACCTCCTCTATCTGCTATGACTGACAAACTTCTAATGCAGTTCAAACCCTACCCTGCTCTACTTCAGGAAGTGCATGCCCTGTGTACAACAGAATCAAAATTTTGGCTCTTATTGCTGGAACATGTACATACAGTGGAAACTGAAGGCATTCTGTTTGTACAGTAAAAAACAGGACTGACTGTCTCCATGGTTGTTCAGGGACGCGCACAACAGTATCACTTACTGCCTCTCTAAAAAGGTGCAGCTGACGGGCAAGCATGAAGCAGGCAGAGGGCTGATTAGTTCAAAGTGATTCAGAAGGGGCTTCTGATTCCATAATTCAAGCCAGCTGGACTCTGTGCTTTCTGCCATTTGCCAGTAATTACGAGGCTCTTTACCCTCTGGAATTACATGAATGTTATAGATTTCAGTCAGATGTCTCATATGCAGCTTTATATTTAAAGCAAGTGGACCCAATGTTTAAGAGGCACCACACACATCATTGAATGAGGAAATAATGCTACAAAATGTTTTGGAATTTATCACTCAAACATGAAATTTGGTTCATAAATTGTTTTCTTTTCTTTTTTTTAAGGTAAAGAATAATTACAACTTCCTCTGGATCAGCACCATGGCAGCTTCCTTTCAGCTTTTGCCCTTCTTTGCAGACCCTTTAAGTTAGTTCCTCCCCAAGCTCCCAAAAATGCACACGAGACACAGACTGTGTTCAACAGATTTACTTGGACTGGACTCTTAGATGCTCAAGAAGAAAAAGGCACAGATTAAGAGAGACTCCAATGACTCTTTTGAACACAGCAAATGGGGTTATGTTTGTAACAAACAAACAAAAATTACTGCTATGAATTGTATAGGCTAAGAAATTCAAACTTTTTCACCATGTCCCAATTGTTCGCCTTCATTAAAATGGAATTTAAATTAAATTGTATAAACATATGAAATAAAGTCTCAGCTTTAGGAATATTTTTGTTTCCTCTATGTACAAACCTTAGTATACAATTTTTATATATCATTATACATTTACTACATATTCTATACCAAACTGAGTCAGGTCATCTGCAAAGTACACAATTTCCAAGACACCTTAGTGCACTAAGGCAGTAGGAATGGATCCATCTGCTTTCTTTGCTCGCAGGGCAGTTAGGAAGAGCCAGGGATTAGCTGGGGAAATCCAATCAAATGTAATCATCCTCTACTGGTTCGCCATTGACATCACAGTAATGAATAAAGATCGCCACCACCCGCTGGAAAACACCTTTTTTCATCTGGCGCAGTTCTGAGATCTCCTCGCCTATTGTTTCCATGCAGATGTCTGCGGATAGCTGTCCTTTCCTCCGAGGAGCATAGATAGTTGCTATGAAAGGTACAGCAAGAATGAAATAAAAATGAAATGCTTTTCTATGCAAAAAGTCACAAAGTGAGCAATCTGTTTTAGAATTAACAATGAGAATGTAAAGAACCTTTCCTGGAAAGTGAAACATGAACACAGAAAATGTCCCTTTGGAAGCCTAAGAGCTATTGTCAGGCATAAGAAGAAGAAATTGTGTCTGAGGTTTTTCTTTTTGATTAAAAACTCCCACTGTCTCAATTGTTTTAAGATTGAACTTTTGTACAGGAACTCCTCTTTTGTGATTGTTTTTCTACTAATGCTACTGCAGTTAAACTCTGGCCTAGCCTAATGACTAGAGCACTGGACTGGGACCTAGGAGACCGGTTCAATCTCCAGGTCTACCACTGGCCTACTGGGGCAAGTCACTTCCCCTTTCTATGCCTTAGTTTCTCTGGGGGGATGAAGTAGGAAAATGGAAATAATACTGACCACCTCTGTAAAGCACTTTCAGATCTACTGATGAAAAGCACTATAAAGCTAGGTATTATTAACAACTTACGCTCATGTGCCTATATGTTGTAGATCATGGTGTAAAATCATGTAATTTGAAATGTCTAGACAATAGGAGCAAATTAAGTTATAGCCTCAATTTTGAATTTTTGTGTAGATTTACAACCAGACGTTAAAAGGTGTCGTCTCGTTGTTCAGTTAAAAACAATACAGATTTATTTTGATTCAGACTATAAAGATTCATCAGGTGAATCAGTTTTGCCAATGATATGGCACCGGAGAACTCAAGAACTTGCTGAAAACAGACCACAGGTTATCTGGCTTTCAAAAAATGCCAAGTCATTTAACTATACATGTTTTATAGATGCCTTAAAATGCATTCCGTACAACTAAGGTGATCTTTTCCCATCTGTCCATGTTATAAAGTAAAGTCGTGCATCTATAGGTCACTCTATTTTGTTAAATTGTCTTCATTATGGTTGGATTAACCTTCCTTTCCATAACTGATGATAAACTCATTTCCAGACTGAGGGCTAGACTTTGTCCCCTTAACATCTTTTGGGGGTATAGAAGAGGCAGAACCAGCCGTCTAGAAATACCTCTGGTGGGAGGGGTTCCCCAGATCTCTGAGGTGCAGAAACAGATTTATGCCAAATACCTCTTGCAACCTTTAGAAAATTATTGTTAAGACAGACACATCTTGAATCCAGCAGCATGTTAAGGCAACAATTACTCACTTCTTTCATCATCCTCAAAATCGTATCTGGCATAGCTGTTTGGCTCTGCCGTTCGGAGTGACCTAAGCCAGGGGAAATCTGTAATCATAGAGTAAGGCGCTCCATCCACAATGCCTAAAAGAAACAAAAACAGGGAAATAGTGAGATTATACTGTTGTCCTTTTAATGTCAGTGCTTCTCATCTCACCAGGAAGAATCCAATTTTATTAGGCAGGCATACCACACTGGTATAGGAAAAGAACTTCCTCAGCCCAGGAATGCTCCATTCAACACCTGTCCAAGCCAGAACTCTGTCATCTCGTGAGAGAGTTATTATCCATTTCCACACTGTACTCTCAAACACTTCCTAACTACGTTTTTAATTCCACATCAACTGCTGCAGTGCTTGAGGACAGCAAGACAAGGACCAGTCTCAATTCACAGTGTGCAGGTGACTTCGAGTATTCAGTAGGAAGGCATATCTACCCCACCTATATTTCCTCTCCTCAACAATTTCTTGAGGAAACAAAATAATTTGCTTTTTCAACAGATTAGTCTCCAATCCTCCGTAATACTCACCTTCTAGAGTATAAATATCTCGCCCCCAAGGGTACTTGGTGTATTTCTTCAAATCTTCGTCAGTTCTTGTGGCTTCAGGGAAGAATTCATATTTAATAAGCTCTCTGGAGACAGGAAGGAAGAAAGAAAATATATGTGGCAGTAATGGGAAATGTCAGAAAAAGGGACAGGAATCACACTGGAAACCCTGAAACAACATGACCTTTGATTTAATATGGCTGAACCTATACAAACACACTGGTAAGATACACACCTGGGTGCAATATGCAATCCCTTGGCTCTCGAGTGCAACTACAGGTGTCATGGAGTTAGACAAAAGATCACATCTATGTCTGCTGTAGGTAAAACAACTGTTTGTAGAGGACTGTCCTTCAGAACTAGAGCTAAATAAATTCTCTCTTTAATCATGCCAAGGAAATGTAAGAAGAAAACCTGGTCTGAAATTGTAGACAGGTGCTGCTACATATAATTTCCTGTTGCTGGAAACCCTGCAGAATTGCAGAGGCGTTGAAAACTGCATGTTATTTCTATTTCCCCCCAAAATTAAAGTTCTATCTACTACAGTCAGTCTGGGCGCATCTGTCTCTCTTTTTTTAATAAATGAATGTAACAATGAGAGAGACAAGTTTAGAAGAAATTCCCCTGGCCTCCCTTAAAGAGAATGCTAAAGCATTCTAAAGCAAAGATGCAAAACACTAGTTTACGGTTGTGTTAGTGTAGCATTAGAGATGGGTACAGAATACTGTACTACTTTACCTATGGAAAACAACCCCATGCAGGAAATATTATATATTATTTGAATTCTCCTCATTCCATCACTTACACATTAGCGATCCCTTTATCTGGCCAATATGATGTACTGAGTCTATATTAGCCAATTGGCTCAGCACCGAGAGATGGGTACTCACTGGTTAATGTTTGCTATTGTGTCCATCCAGCTGCGAATGCGCACCTTGTTGCGAACGTTAGGAGGATTACTGAACTCGTGAATTATGCAAATGTGGTATGGGTAAGGACCGCTAAATATCTTTTGCTCTAGAGTCAGTGTGTCGACCTGTGGAAAAAGTCAGACAGAACTTACAACCAAGAGAAAGAAGAGGTGATTTTAGAGTCAGCGGCATATGTCTGACCAATACTCCCCACTTTGGGGGGAAGCAAAGTGTAAGGAGAAAAAATATGAATGTTAACAAAGAGTTAAAATATAGTGGGGAGACCCACTATACAACTTTCATAGCACAGCTCTGCCAATGCACCTTATGCCGCACTGCAGGATTTGCATGGAATAAATGAGGAAAATTGTCTGATTTTTAATTGCATGTTACTAGTTTAATTAACACACTGGCCAGAGACACCTTCGTTCCTAGAGAAAGTGGCCCTGGTTTAAGGTTTTTTTGTTTTTTTATACACAGTGTTGTCATGTACCACACTGCAACCAAGAATTGGATCAAACAGTGATCTAGTTTTTCAGAATATATAATGGATTCCGGTTAATCACGCCACCAGTTAATTGGGACAGCCGCTTAATTGGGACACATCACAACGAAGAGAAACAAAGCGTCCCTTTTTATTTACTTTGGTTAATTGGGGCCACCACTTAATCGGGCCAAATTGTTCCAGTACTGATGTGTCCCAATTAACCGGAATCCACTGTAGTCTTCTGTAAGCACCAATGTTCCACTATTCTGACACCATGAATAAGGGGGAACATTACTGGACATTCAGAGTGCTCCTGCTAAGCAAGCAGCATGGTCACATCAACTAATCAAAGAACTAGTTCTGAGTTCTAGTCTAAGCTTTGCTATTTATTTACTTTGTGACAATGGGCAAGTCACTTAACTTCTCTGTGTTTGGTTCCGCCACATGTTAACACAGGTTATATTATTTTAACTACCTTGCAATATTGGCAGATTGATTAGTTAAAGTCTGCACTGATGATGTAAAACAGTATATAAATGCTACGTAGAGGTATTGAACTTGAGAGGGCAAGTCACCAAAGTATTCCAGACACACAAGGCCTATGGCAAACTTCCAGTCATAAAGGAAAACAACTATGGAACTACAATACTGTTTTTGCAGTATATTATGTATCTTCTAGTTCAGTGGTGGGCAAACTACAGCCCATGGGCCACATCTGGCCCACGGGACTGTCTGGCCCAGCCCCTGAGCTCCCAGCCAGGGAGGAGGCTACCCCTGGCCACTCTCCCGCCTTCTCCCCCCTCTCCTGGAGCTACGCTGCCACGCGGGCAGCGTTCGGGGGGGGGGGGGGGGGAGTTGGTTGGGGGGAGCGGGGACCTGGCTGTGCACACCTGTGTGGCAGCATGTCGGGCTCAGCATGGAGCCAAACATGCTGCTCTGAGCAGCATGGTTAGGGGGGCAGGGAGTTGGATAAGGGTCAGGGAGTCCCAGGGGCAGTCAGTGGACAGGGAGTAGGGGGCGATTGGATGGGGCGGAGGTTCTGTGGGGTTGGTATGGGGACTGGGAACGTGAGTTGGATAGGGCGTGGGAGTCCAGGGGATTTGTCAGCGGGCGGGAGTGTGGATAGGTGTCAGGGCAGTCAGGGGACAGGAAGCAAGAGGGGCTGGGTAGGAAGTGGGGTCCTGGGTGATGGAGGTTAGGGTTGGGGGGATCTCAGGAGGGGGTGATCATTGGTCAAGGAGTAGGGGGGGTTGGATGGGTCGAGCATTCTGAGAGGGCAGTCAGGGGGCGGGAAGTGGGAAAGAGTCAAATAGGGGGCAGGGCCAGGCTCTTTGGGGAGGGATGCCCTTCCCTATCCGGCCCTCCACACAATTTTGCAAACCCGATGTGTCTCTCGACTCAAAAAGTTTGCCCACTCCTGCTCTAGTTACTAGTATAGCATTAACTCAGCACCTTACTTAGTTGACTTATAGTCTTTTAATGAAATTAACTTAGCCTTGGAGATAGTGTTTGACAGTAACAAATTCACTATTTAATGTTAGCAGTGACGTTCAAATCATGCAACGAAAGCATTAAAAAGGAAAGAAGCAGATGGTGATTTGGTCTTAGGAGAATGAGTTCCCTGTAATGCTCACACTTCTTTATCTTCCAGTAAGTAGAAAAAATAAAGCAAGCATGGATGAAAGAATAACAACACAGCATCAAAGTTTGTCTTGGTTAAATAAAAACTACCTGCTGCATTGGACGAAGGTAAATGATCCGGTTTCTCTCTGGTGGCATCCTCAGTATCTGATCTAGTACCTGATCCATGTTTAATTTCTTGCATTGGGCATAGTCAAATCGATTGACAATCGGTGCATTCTCTACTCTTAAATGCTTTAGTACACGGCATCTCGTAGCTAGAAATTACAAATGAATAAAACTATAAAAGCAGCAGCAAACACGATACTGCATAAAAAGCCTTTGAATTTTTCTAAGGGGATCTCCAAAAGCAGACTGGTTGGTACATAAAGCAAATGAGTCATACATACGTAAAGGGCAGTTACTGAAAGGTGTGAGCACAGCTAATCGCCTCTACCCCTAATTATGGCATCACATCACCACCTGTAATATGGAGGAAGGCAAAGCACTATGTACTGGGAAAACACAGTTCTCCTCCTTGCTGTTATGTCTGGATCGTCAGTATTTAGCTGATTAGTTAAAATAAAATGTGTGCTTTGGTTAGCCTTCTGAGATAAACCTAATCTCTGCAATCAAACACATTCCTGTTTTATATGACTTCATGGAGACTGATGAGAGAGATATCAGTTCAGACAAGACAACACTATCACTGATTATAGATGTTGAAGGAAACAGAACAATTGACCTTCAACATCTTTAGGAAGAACTAATCAGAGAAGACTAGAATGCAGCACATAATATACTCAAAGTGCCATTAGTCAATGTAGATTTTTATCATTCGTCAGCACTTCAAATAAGAAGGAAACACTACTGTGTAAGATAAATAACTGCAGGGGGAGCTATATGGAACCAGGAAGAAGTGACAGGGAAAACAAAAAACACTCTCAATTCATTTAGTCAGCTTTCAGTTATCTGACTGACTCCAACAAAAAGTTTGTCTTCTGGACAGGTATCTCCTTATGACTGTTATTTCTTTGAAGTGTTAACCTTTATTAAATCTGTTACAGCTAGAGGAAGAAGGAACTCAGACACTGCGAAGCCATGACGTTTCATTATGCCTCCTACAGCTATTCAGTGTTCTGAGTAAAACTGACATGTAACTTAGCTGCTGATGAATACAGAGTAAGCAAAAGGCTGGTGGATAGCTCCTAAGAGAATATTTTAAAATGTCTCCAGTATTTTCAGTGTAGGGAGGAGAGATAGCTCAGTGGTTTGAGCATTGGCCTGCTAAACCCAGGGTTGTGAGCTGAGGGGGCCATTTAGGCATATGGGGCAAAAATCTGTTGGATGATTTATTTGGGGATTGGTCCTGCTTTGAGCAGGGGGTTGAACTAGATGATCTCCTGAGGTCCCGTCCAACCCTGATATTCTATGATGGAAAAGGTGGCAAGTTCTTGGGGAAACACAAAATGGAAGACTTGGCTGAGCTATGAGTCCCAATGAATTAACATACCATGGATGAACATCATTTTGGGGCAGTCTTTCAGGATCAAGTCTGTTATTCCACAATTGGTCAATGTGATTCCAACAAGGTTTTTGGATTTCAAAGTCAGCACCTGGTGAAGATTTAAAAAATAATCCACAGGATTGGATTAATACAAAATTAACATAAAGGATTAAGTCTGAATAGAAACAAAAAATCCTTCTAAAAATGGGAAAAGCGGTTCTGTTGTAAATATGCTAGGAGAAATTTCATTCTGGGACCTGTCCAATGTGGTAATGCCCAGAACAGGTTGGCAAGGGAAAAGCAGGGCTTCTGTTGCTGATCAGCACTGTTACAAAATGAGTGAAAAATATGTGATTTTTCAGACCCACAAAGTGTCAATACACAATTCCCATAAGCAGCACTGACTTGATAGAAAATACCTCAAGTTTCCTACTACCCAAAATCTCATTGTATTATTTCTCACAAACAATCTAAAAAGGTATTTATGCTTTAGAGCCATCTTCTAAATACTGGGCTGACTTGGGACTGACAGTTGCAGAGCCTTATTCTTCTGTTTAAATTGAGAAAGGTATGGTACAGAAGAATCGCGGTGTGACATTCCCATGTACACTGCCTTTCATCAAGATGCCTGGTGAGAAGAAAATTTAGTCTCTGAAGCTCACAGAGTCCTGTGCATCTGACATTAGTGTTGGGGAACTAAAGAAAAAGCAAATGTAAACTCTGATATCTCAAGGAATCTGAGCAGAGTAATTTTTAACACTGCAGGGACTCGGAGAAAGGCACTAACAATATAAAATTAAGGGAAGACAACTTGAATTTAAAGAAGAAATCCAGCAAATTTTGTAATGACCTTTATAGCAAGGAAGAATCTGTTTGGCAGACAGGCTACATACAAGGAGCTATCAAATGCACAAAGTAAACATGCTGAAAAAATAGAGAAAGTAGGTTTTTGGTAACTTTTCAGCTGTAGTGATTTAATGTATTAATTGTAACTCCAGAATGAACACAAAATTACTTTCAACGTAACGGTATTGTCTTAAAATGGAGCCTATTTTGAGCGGAACAACTCTCACATTCAGAAGTAACTTCTATGCCCTTTACAGAACCTCTAGTTATAAAATAGAGGAAATAAGAAGCACACTGAGGCTATGTCTAGACAACACACCAGAGGAGTGTAGTGTACAGGTCTGTGTCCACACTGTGACGCGTAGCTATATGTGTTGGTGAGACTCGGGCAATAGTGAAAAGCTTCAGCAGCTCCCCACTGCTGGAGCCTTTCACTGCAGCAAAGAAAGGCTCAGAGGCAATGGGGAAATGGAGCAGCCTTCCCTACCCGGCCCTCCATACAATTCTGCAACCCAGATGTGGCTCTCAAGTCAAAGAGTTTGCTGTAGTGAGTCATTATGTTCATAAAGCTTTTTGGTTGGGAACCTGTGGAAGATGGAGAAAGAGACCTCACCTGAACATGGTCATCCTCAATAACAGGATCACTAGTGCTTGTTGACTTGTCAGCCGTTCTTTTCCGCTTCATTGTTTGTCGAGGCTTCGGCTTGGCCACTTCTGTGGGGAAGAAAAAAAGGGGGGGGGGATTAAAGTACAGTCTTTCCTCTGTACTAAGCTACAGCCAAGAGAAAAGCAGAAGCATTTCCTAATTGGACCTCCAATAGCCTCGTATGCTCTAACCCCACTAGTGTAGTCACTGGAGCATTCTAGGATAACAACTGGGGTCATAACCCAACAACAGCATCACCACCACTTTCAGATGTAATGTCCAAGTCTGTTCAAATAGAATTCCCCATTTCACAGGCAACGATGCTGAAATCACTTGTCCAATGCCTTTCAGGGAGACAGCAGCAGAGCCAGGTTTAGAAGCCTACATCCCAGTCCTCTGATGTAACAACTAGACCATGCTCCACTCCCCAGAGTAGACTGAACATTTTTGGAAAATAAAAAGCACCGTAATAGGCTTTTCAATAATTAACACACCAATAAACTACTTGAAAGCTTGCTCCCACCTCATTTTCCCGGCCACGTCTCTGATGCTGCAGATGACACTACCATGTAAAGCAGAGTCTGGAGCCCAGCAGCTTCCTACACTGTTTTAGTAGTGACAACTATTTCAGAGGAAACACCGACCTCATACTTTGGCAGGTTTCTCTTTGCAATTTAAAATTCAAGGTCTTGCAGGGACACAGCAATTACAAATGATCCTACCATCACTTGGCACTTCTATAGCACCTTCCATTCCAGGATTAAATACCTTATAAAGAAGAATTAATTCTGTTTTCCAACACCCCTGTGAGATAGTTAAGTAAAACAGATTAATATTTCACTGAGGATGAAATACCCTTTGATATTTTGAAATGGATGGGAAGTTTAAAAGGGATGCTGTTAAGCCAAAGAGGCCAAATATTTGAGTTTTTGTTCCCAGATACTCTCAAGTTTAGTGTTTTCCCAGGAAAGGGACATTTACAAGAGTCCTCTCAAAAGGGACAATGCAGAATTAGAAGGGCTTGGAGAAAGATGACAAGACAAGCAGGATTGTTTACTTGAAAAGGAGACAAAGACGACGGAACATGATCAAAGTATATAATGGAATGAACGGTCTAGAGAAGATAGATCGGGAGCTTCTGCCTCAAAACACAAGAACAAGGGGACACTGCATGTAATTAATGGGTAGCAAATTCAAAACCGATAAAAGTATTTTTGACAAATACATAATGAAACTGTGGTACTTGTTGCGGACAAGAACTTGGCAAGATTCAAAAAAGGATTGCAATTATAGGGATGACAAGAATGTTATAAAGGTAATAACTGCTAAAGCTAACAAATTTCAAAATGGAGCTTATACAGTATGCTTCAGGTTTAAACCAATATCTAACTCACTATTAGATCAGGATGAGAACTAATATGGGGATGAGGGGGACAGATTATCCCACATCTGCCTATTCCATGGTTCTTGTACCTTTCTCTGGAGGGTCTGTGCTGGCCACTGTTGGAGACAGGAATCTGGACTAAATGGACCCCAGGTCCGATCCATTCTGGCAATTCCTATGTTTCTAAGTGTTTAGGAGAATGGGATGTGTAATTTTTACTTCACTGCCAGCTGACAAGAGTACAGCCAATAAAAACTGAAGGTGGAAGAATGTGGAAAAATAGTTAATATGACTCCTGAAATCAGAAGGGTGTGTGTGTACACCGCTTTAATGTGATAGGTCAAAATCAGGTACATTTCCTTTAATTTAATACTATTGCACTGCCTCCTTCATTTAGGAAAAACAATGAAGCTACCTTCAGGATACTATGAAGAGATGAATTTAACATTTACAGAGGCACAGAATTTTACCTGACTAATCTTCAGAGTGTCCCCTAAAGTTGGATAACCCGCTAATGAGGATTGCCTGTAAGTTACCCTTTTGTGACAATGTTTTTTCTCTATGCATCTTGGCACTGTTACAAAGTTCTCAAGCTGATACTAATGCAAGTCTGTGGACATGATGAGATGACACTGAGACAATGCCAATGAAAGTTATACTGCTGTTAAACGAAAAAGGAAATTTGAACACAGAAGACTGATAATGTTACAGCTGAGACAAACTCATAAAGGCTAGGAGTTTGAGTTCCAATTGCCACCCAAACTTTAACTGAGCCCCTTTGAGCCTGTAGCAATCAAGATCCTTTTCAAGAGGACCCATAGTTGTGGGAGATGAAATATGACAATGAAAAAAAATATTCTACAATTGGAATAAGCAATTCATTGTATGTATGTATCATCATTCAGTAGGATTTCATGACAGTACAGATAGCATATATGACATGGGATATATTCAATTATTGTAATACGAGAAAAAACATCCAAAATGTATGTTGAATTGTGCACAGTACAGCTCCAGGCAAAGATTTCTTCTTCAAAGGACTTAACATAGATGTAATTCCAACATGCTGCTTTCAGCTATAAATTAAACCTAAGACAAGCTTCAAATAAAATGCTTATTAAATGACAAAACCAGTTTTGCTTGCTGCTTTTTACTGTAATTAAAGTATCATCCACGTCAATAAATTTTCCCCCCTTTTGCCAACTTCTCTGCGGTATTAGTAATTATTTTTATGATTATTTCACTCTTTACCATATTAAGCAACAGAAAAAGTTAAAACTTAGATGTCTGAGATAATGTTAAACAATTACTCAAGACAAATAATTACAAAAGACTCACTATCATAAATAAAAGTTTGTTACAAAAGCCAAAAACCATGTCGCTTTGTTCCAGAACTCTCAGGCGAAACAATCAAGAGCCATGAATCTCGATGCATTTATTCAAACCAGTTACAGGAAAATTTCTTGACTTTTGTAACAAACCTTTTTCAAGTTTAACACTGAATGCAAATGAATATTACATTCCATTGTGGGGGGAGGGAAGAGGAGGGAAGAAGTACTGTAGACTATAATTGTTAGACCACGGGTAGGCAACCTATGGCACGCGTGCCAAAGGCGGCATACGAGCTGATTTTCAGGGGCACTCACACTGCCCAGGTCTTGGCCACTGGTCCAGGGGGCTCTGCATTTAATATAATTTTAAATGAAGCTTCTTAAACATTTTAAAAACTTTATTTACTTTACATACAATAGTTTAGTTCTATATTATAGACTTATAGAAAGAGACCTAAAAACGTTAAAATATATTACTGGCACGCAAAACCTTAAATCCTATTGAATAAATGAAAACTCGGCGCACTACTTCTGAAAGGTTGCCGACGGGCTAGACAGATGGCGCCTCGCTGTTCTATATATCCAGCCACACACAGCATGAATATGGGCCTGGGCCACACCAGATTTGACTGGTACATCAAGACTGAGAATCTGCCTCCAGCATTAGCCAACACCTGATGCTTCAGAGCAGGCAAATGCTGCACAAGGGTATAGATGAGCACACACTTGTGATATTGGGTTTTTTTGGGGGGTAGGGGATGGGGAATAATTCCTGACTTCTGCAGGCAAACAGCTTATGCCCTGAAATATAAAATGTGAAGACACTTAATATGCAGAAGAAACAGACCCTTTCCTTAACTGAGACAGGAGAGCAGCACTATTTTCAGGAAGACCTGTCTGGCATGCACACAGTGCACTGTATTAATGGTTTCATTCCATTACTATTAATAATGGAACAAGTCAGGTAATAGAAAATTCAAGATGAATATCAGGATAATGTTTTGCATCTGAGATGCATTAGGCTAGGGAGTAGTCTCCTAAGGGAAGTGATTTAAGCTTAATCAGCACTTGGGACATTGAACTTGACTGGACAAACACTTGAAAGTGTACTGAAATCAAACCTGCATTGACAGAGATATGGATTTGATGACTGAATAAATCTTTTCCATCTTCACTGTCTGTGATTCTATAATTAAACCTTTATTTTCTGTCCCATTTTACTTGTTAGATGCTCCCAGACAGGAATTCTGGGTATGTGGAAAATATTTTTGAAAAGTGCCCCCCCCAGACTGACAAGTGAAATCTATAGCAAATTGGACAGGGAAACCTTACCTAAGATATAGGGAAGAAACAGAAGATGCCAGCAAGTTCTCTCCCTCCTTCCCAAATTTTAGTCTTTGTTCCATCCCTTTAGATTGGTTCTTTTAGCATTCTGGATATTGTGCAAACTGTTTCATGATAAATGCATTTTTTTAAGTCTTTGATTCATGCCGCAGCAATTGGAAGTGGGATTCATTATGCAGGTGTGTGTTTGTATAATACTAAGGTTGGGTAACAATTACATTTTGCCTTACTAGCTGATTAATTATCACAGTTATCACATCAACCTTTTTCACCTGGCAAAGAGTTGAGCACCCCTGCTTCCTCTTTCACGGACATAATTCTTGAATGGGGGAGCAATTCTTACGTTTCAGAATAACAGCTTATAAAGACAGCAACACCAAGTTGAGTTATCAAACTATTTTGAAAAACACTTACAAAATGAAAATCAATCATTGTTCCAACCCTACTACATATGCATGACACATGAAAACATGAGAGAATATGGAGAGCGTGGTCACGCTTACAGAAAGATGTGTGTGCCCATAAGCAGCTATAAAACTGATAAATCAGTAATTTCAACTTTCTGGCTCTTCTGGCAACCAATAAAACTTTATTTACAAGCATGCAGAATTACTGAGTTGTTAAAATATGGATGCATCTTTATTTAATAGTTGCTGCTTTAGTATGAAACAGAGACTCTGAACTAATATATACAAATGTAGGCCATACCTGATTCAGACAACAGAGGTACATGAGACAGTTTGCTTCTGGCTCTTGTTAGAGGCCGGCGGGGATAATCTTCATTATACTCCATTTCATAGTTCCCTGGCTGTGAGCCAGTGCTCTCCTCCTCACCAGGAGTCCCACAGACACTCCCATTAGTCCTTTCAGTGTTTGCCTCTCCTGGAGAGCCACAGTTTGGCAGCGTCCTCAGTGAAAAATCTGACCCAGTGCTATTTGGCCCATTCCTAGTGCAGGTGCCACTAGTGGATGGGCACTCCCCATCAGAGCACCCACTAATCCTCCTTTGTGGCTCATGCTGCCTATAGCAGGAGCACCTGGAGCAAATGGCACCCTCCTCACTGTCTCTCTCATTGAAGCCTTCGCTCTTACAAGGGGAGCAGACACACTGCCTGGATTCATCTGCGATTGTTGGACTGGTACCAGCAGAGTGGCTATTAGCTGTCCTTGCACAATCAGGGCTTGAAGAAGCAGCACTGCAAGAGTTGGGGGTCCCTGTCGATCCAGCAGCATTAGCACAACCTGGGTAAGAATCTTTGATTTTATTCCTTTCAGGCATGTCGCTGGCTGCTTTCATATCTGCTTTAATCTGCTCACTGGTCACTTGACAGCCTTTCTCACAGCTGCTCTCCTCCACATGGAATTGCTTCACCTGGCCCACTTGGTTGGCACTGCACCTCTTCCGCAGTGGAGTCTTGCCTTTACCGCTCACTGCTGATACAGTAACATTAAGCATGAAAGAACAATAAAGCGAGTGAATGCAAGGTTTCAACAAACACATATGACAACATACAGAATAGTACGCTGCAGGACACCACCTAAAAGTATAGACAGCTAGGAGTTCAGCAGCAAAGGCTGTGGGGAGGTCAGAGGAACCACTATTTTGATGCTGTGGGAAGTTAACACTTATTCCATTGTCAGCTGAATCTCTCTAAAGTCCTGGAGCTGCTCATCTGAACTGATATACCAGGCATATCAGGAGGTACACATTTGCTGGATGTGACTAAGGTTTTCTGGAAGCAGCTCACTGGTTAAAAAGGCCAACATGCATGAATATAAGATGGGAATGTATTTGTAGCAATTCTTAGTTCTCTTAAAAATAAGGTATTAAATGACAACTTAGAACTGATAGTGCTTCACACTTTCAAAGTACTGTGCAATCATTAATTTACACATCTACATGAGGTATGGTAGATAACTTTTATTCCCATTTCACAGAGGGATAAACATAGTCAGTGTCAAAACCAGCATTAAAACTCAGAAATGTCTAGCTCCAAGCCTTTTGCTCAGTGTACTAGACCAGATAGTTCCTAACGGCACTAGTATCACTGGGAAAGCTTCTGCAAACAGCTCTCCAAATGTATCTTAATTGTGACTTGAAGCCCCTATTTCAACTCGGGGACCTTAACCTCATTGCTACATTGTAGCTTACCTGGGACTGCCTTTGAGTTGAAACTACTAGTCCTGTCAAAAGTACTAAATGAGATGTAGATACACACCAACTACTAGTGTGAAGCCACAAAATTCATTCTCGCTTTTGAACTAACGCTGATGTTCAGATCTGCAGAAATGAAAGGCTAGTAGAGTACATTAAGCCAACACACCACTCAGCCCTATCCAAAATCAGATTATTGTTATTATATTGTTCAGTTAGCTAAACCCTTTCTAGGCTACAAGCCCCAGAAGAACCAGGCCATAAGTACTTCATGTCAATTATCTGGCTTCCTGTATACAGAGTGTAGTTCAAAATTTACTTCCTCCTCTTGCATACACATGTAGACCAATGTCCTACTCAGAGCATGTCTACACTTACCTCCGGAGTGATCAAGCGTCTAGTCTAGCTGCAATAAATCAACTGCTGAGCGCTATACTGTCGACTCCGGTCACCAGAGTGAGAGACAGAGGCGGAATCAATGTGGGGAGCGTCAGACGTCGACTTATTGCAGTGAAGACACCGCAGTAAGTAGATCTAAGTACGTCGACTTCACCTACGTTATTCAGGCAGCTCAAGCGGGGTAATTTAGATCGATTTCCCACACCCCCACTCCCTCCAGGGTAGCCCAGGCAGCAGAATGAGCAGATGAAGACTTCAGAAGTGTTATTAAAGTCATCTGTGTTTCTGGAGAGGTACCACAGACTCAGGATAAAACACCTGGGCTTTATTACCATCTCTGCCACAGAGCCAACTTGTGACCTTTGGCAAATTACTTTACCTCTCTGTGCATTAGTTTCCCTTTCTATCCATTGTCTGTCTTGACTATTTAGACTATAAGCCAGGGATCAGCAATCTTTGGCACGTGGCCCTCCAAGGTAAGCCCCCTGATGGGCTGGGCCAGTTTGTTTACCAGCCACATCCACAGGTTCAGCCGATCACAGCTCCCACTGGCCGTGGTTCACCCCTCCAGGCCAATGGGGATGGCGGGAAGCGACGCGGGCTGAGGGATGTCCTGGCCGCCACTTCCCACAACTCCTGTTGGTCTGGGTCGGGCGTGCCAAAGATTGCTGATCCCTGCTATAAGCTCTTCAGGGAAAGGATAGTTCCTTGTACTGTTTTTCCATATTGTATAACTGGGCTTCAACCTTTAATCGGAGCCTGTGGGTGTTACTGTAACACAAACAATGACAGTGATAATAATGAGCCTTGTTCCAAAGCAGAGGAGCCTGAGAGCTGAAAAAAGGGAGGATTCACTTCATTCCTAAGCTGTAACATTCTCTTTAAAGCGAAGACTGGATCTGGACTACTTTCTCTGGGACATTCCCAGGAGGCCTATTTTAGCCATTAGATGGCACTAATATTTCCTACTCCCCTCCCTCCCCCCAAGCATTTGCTTGACAGCTTTTCAACCTGTGGCTGTAGGCACTGTGAAAGAGAGTTCATACAGGCAACACAGTTGTGAATCTGGACATTCAGATGTCTACTGTAAGCCACTGATGCAATGAATGTACCTGCAAATATGTCTGAGCAGTCCTGTGCCTGAAAAAATCTGCAGCTATGCTTCTGGCATTTATGCTGTATGTCCCCATTTTACACGTGTGAATGCAGCATTATGGGAATGTATTTTACTGCTCCATTCTAGGTTGTAATGGATCTGTAGGACTAGTCGTTACCTGAGGCATGGAAAAGAAGCAAAATGGGCTCTTTTAAGCTTCACTCTCCAAATTAGGAGACTTTGCCTAGGAGACTTTGCCCTTACTAATAAGCCAACCCATACAAAATCTTTCACACCTGACGGCTCTCTGGTTTCCACTGGCTCTCTGACTTTCTCCTCTCCATCGGAGTAACTCTGTGCAATGCTGTTGGTAATGCAGGCTCTTGAGGATCCCATGTTCTCTTCTTCATCCTCACTGTCCGAGTCATGGACAGTAATAGGTGCAGCTTTTACGACAGGCTGAAGGCCACTGGGTCCTAAAACAGGAGAAGAATGCTGACAGTTCATTTACGCAAGGCAAGCATTGATGATAGGGTATTATAATGCAATAGTTCCTGTCTGGTGAAGTTCTCCAACAGTTTGGGAATAACATGGAAAGAGATGGGTTTGGTTCAACCAACTCTGCACTCTTTACTGTGGATCCTGACAACAGGCCAGAATACTGGTTTTCAATGACAAGCCTCATACTCAAGGTATCCCAGAAGCATCTTCCACAACAGTGAGAAACTGACAATGCAGTAACCAAAGTGCTAATTTGAAAGGCATTTTGTGCTCATCCCTTAGAATCTGTGTTACTGGGAGTGCAAATGTTAGCCAGGACATTGGGACTATCCTAAAATCCTTTTAAAAAAGCATCCAGGGATGTCAAACTTCCACCCAGGCAACCCTCAAAGATGGGTAGAAAAGACCCCTAGTGGTCTTCCTCTCAGCAGTCTTACTCTTGGTAACATTCCAGAGTGTCCGCACTGCATGCAAACCCACGTTCTCTTGTGGGGCTCAACTCTCATGCTTCTGGCTGTTGGGACAGAGTGCTGCTAACTACCAAACTGGGACAGTATATGGTACCTCTGAATAGTTCAAGAAATGAACATCAGCATGAAAGTAAATTTCCAGAGGCTTTTTGGAAAAACACTTCGGTGAACAGACACCCTGGTTTTGTTTTCAGCTGTTGGCATATCTACAGTGCAATGTGCTGTAAAGCAAATGGCTGGCATCACTAATTGAGACAGTCTGATACGACTCATTAATGCAATTTAAATTAGTGCTTATACAAGATGCTCTGGCTACAACCCAACCAAAGGGGAGAAGTCCAAAATCTGCACTGGGAGGAAGGAGACCATAAATGCAAGAGCTGGAATAAGGCAAAGCAAGCTAAGAATATTCTTGCCTTCCGACTCTCTCATTAAACTGCAGTATGAATATTAGGCCTTAAAAGCATAATCCCTCACAAAATGAACTGCAGAAAAGTGGGGACTGTACAGCAGACTGTAAATCACAAGTTTCTTTGCAGCATCCCACCATTCCAGAGTTATTAATTCAAATGTCTCACATGTCCTAGCTGAAGAAAAGTCAACTCAGAATAGAGTCATACTGAACTACTGAATCTTGCAACTCAAAGGATCTTGAAGTAATGATTACTTTCCAGTATCAGAATTACCTGCTTGCTCCTCATCAACATCCATAGGAATAACTGCTGGATTATGAGCAGAGGCCTCATTCTGACCATCCCCTGCAGCCACTCCATCATCCTGTGCCACTTCCTCCATATCATTCAGTGCTGAAAAGTTTGAGACAATAAAAATCAACCGTCAAGAAAAAGAAGCCAAACCATATAGCAGGATTTCAAGTGATAATCACACTCAAGTCACAGCGAGGCACCATAGTGCTATAATATCACTAACAGTAGCTGCCTTATTTCCTCACTGAGTCATGAAGCCTCTCAGAGATTATTGGTTCTGTAATTTCCAAGGGATTCGGGCCCAATTCTATATTCCTGGTTTTGCTGAAGGAAGTGGCTCCTTCAGGGTTCTCCATTCTTCTTCCTGAAAAGGTTCCTTGCATTACCATGACAAGTTCATCTGGTTGAGGTCTTTATGCTGCTTTCCCCAGAACATCTGTATCATTTCTGGGTAAACTGGATGGTATGCTACAGAGTAACAGGATGAATTCCTAACCCTGACCAAGTGAGCTCTCAAATCACAAAGTAATATTTCTCTGTGGAGCACTACAGTATGCAATCTTTAAACTGCTGGGCTAGTATCTATATTATTGTTTATCTTTAAATGGCTTCTTGTTATGATAGCACAGATCAACCATTCGATTTATTAAGCAGATCAAGCTTGGTCTTACGGATAGACACTAAATAGGAGAGATAAACAGGGTAGCCTTCAAGCTATGGAGTTAAAGAAGGTCTTTCAATACACATTCACTTTTTGCCTACAGTCCTGTGCAAATGGCAATGCAAAACAAGACCATTTCTTTCAGAGGCTCACAAAAGATCAGTGGTTACCCTCAGCTGCAATCTGCTGCTCTTCCACCTGCCCATCTTGCCGTAGCTCATTCTCCTCGTTCTGGTCATTCGGGTGTTGATGGTTGTTGTGATGGATGTTAGGGTTGTTATTGTTGTTCTGGTGGTTGTTGTTGTTGTCGTTATCATTGTTGGAGTTCTGATTACTGACTAGGGCAGATGAAACACCGATCCCTGTGCCGGCACTCAGGCCCACACGAGCACAACCCTGAAATAAATAAACCCCCCAAAAGATTCTAAATTACTGATGTCAAATCTCCACAGTGTATCATAACATTGATATAAAACCACTGTGTCGATACGGTCATATTTGTGATTGTATACTGTATGTTTGGATATAGGGAAGGATCCGCTCACAAAACTTGCTGTACTTACAAAGCACAGATTGCATATTGGTTGCCAAATTTACATCTTTCCTTTACCTCTTTTAAACTGGCATTAAAAATGTAAAGTGCAATAGCACACTCTTAAGAAGTTGTAAAGCATAGATCAAAGGATCAGAGCAGGTAGAAATGAAAGAAAATCTAGTAGAAGAATTTGTATTTCCATTCCAGAGCAGGACAGGCCCTAGACAGAGGACAGATATTAAGATAACGCTATTCTTGATTTTCTAGTAACAAACCAAAAACATATGTGATAAAGGTTTCTGGAATAATCATCTCATTAAGAAGTACTTAGTACATTGCCACAGTTGTGAAAATTGTTATAAGAAGACATTTAACAATTTCTGGTGGGGAAGAGTGAAGAGGGGAGACAAAAAAAATCAGAGAATCCATATATGAAAGTATTCCCATACATGAAAGAACAGTATGACAATTTTACCATGCTGCAAAATCATAAGACTACTTAGTACAATGTGCAAATCTCTCAATACAAAAACAAGTCCTGTGCGCGCGCGCACACAAAAAAAAGACAAACCAAAATAGCAATGAAAATCCTAGTAAAAATACGGACAGTACATCTAAACCTTATTTTCTGAGGACAACAAAATATTAAATCATTAGTACCACATTCCACCACTTCTACTGTCTGCAAATGGATACAACTGTTCTTCATTGCATATCACAGATTCATAGATCATAAGGCCACCAGGGAAAACTGTGATATTATAGTTTGACCTGAATATATAGGACATAGAATTTCAGAGCATATCTTTTAGAGAGACATATTTCATGGCAATCATTCTATTCCCAAGTCACTCACAGAACTATTTAATTAATTATATCTATAAAAAGCATGTATCTTAACAGAACTCTGGTATATTACAGATGCACTAGCAACAATTTTAAAAAAAAATTCCAACTATACACAGAAAAACTTACCTTAGGAGGTTCTCGGAACATCTGGTCCAGAGAGATAAACTCCAAGCTTGGCAGTAATTCAATGAACTGACTAAAAGAATCTAGCTTTATTGCATGGCATCGCACCAGGGTGAGGTCAACTAGCCGGGTCCATCTTGAATGGTCTGTAGAAGGAGAGAGATGTATGCTCCTTGAAGGATTTCAAGCCTCTTATCTCCCATTAGAATTTTTGCAGATTTGAGACTATTAGTCTTCCATTACCACCACTCTGACAGTGGAAGTTTATCAGTATTCATTGGGGTTCCAAATTTCAGCATCTCTATATTTGTTTATCATGGGACAGAACAGTTAGCAGAATATTGGAAAACCTTCCATCATTATTAGGGCTCTCTCTCTCTGTTTGGGGTTTCTTTGCCCTACCAGTATTTTAAAATGACGACGACTGGGGAAAGGGATAATTCTAGTGTCTGCTAAGTGTGTTACTTTCAGTATTCTGTAACCAATCTGAATACAGCCCAAATGATGACGACTGTTCAGCAGGGTGGATAAAAATCAATTATTTAAAAAAATAAAATAAAAATAATAAACTCTCAGGAAAGGTGACCAGAGTAGAATCAGTGATAGACACGAAAATACACTTACATCATCAAACTTGGTCCTGCAAAATCAGAGATCAAGCACAATGAAGTATCATGATCAATTTTAAATTGGACTACCCTTATTAAATGGGTATGTTATCATTTTATATGATGCACTATTGATTATATTTCTCACTTACTAATTTGCATCAATAATTCCTAACTTCTACCCCAATCTACAGTGCAAATTAATATTCACCTTTTATATACCCACACAGGAGGCATGGCCTTAAATACCAAATCTTGAAAAAAAAATCTGACAGTTTCTTGGTCACAAATGTTTCCTTAAATTGCAGGATTATGATGTTCATTTACTGAAAGGAGTTTAATTACAAATCTTTATTCTGATGTGAGGCATTCACACTGTATCTGTATCACACACACAGCATTCCAAAAGCATTCAATACCTGTGATCCAATTGTTTGGGTTGTGCAGATGCGGGCAGTTGTACACAACCAGATATTTGATGCAAGAGAATACTTCATTTACAGCCTTCATTCCAATGTCTGTGATGATTCCTGGATTTTCAACAACATCAGCCAAGCCATACTTTACCAAGTCCCCATTAGTCATTTTGCCTATAGAAAGACAATAGAAGATTTCAGCAATCTGCCACTTCAGAAGTTGCAGCTTTTTAGACCAGAGTATTACTTTCATTAGACAAAGCAAAGTCTCTGTCCCAATTACAATAGAGTTTCAGGGGAAACAGAAAAAAACATATTTGACAATACGACACAAGATTCAAGAGCAATAATTATTTATATTCTTTTAAAAGCAAGTCTTAGAAAAATATAACAAAACTATCAGTTTGTACTATCCTAACCCTCACCAGGTAATTTAAGAACGTTTTAAAAAAATGTTCATACATTGTAGCAAAAACTCATCAACATATCCCAGATGAAGAGTTTCAAACTGTGGGAATTCCAGTTCTGCCATCTTCAGTGCAGAAAAGACACCATCTTTGGTCAGGGAAGGTTGAATTCGCACTTCATGCAACCTAAAAGCAATCAAATACAATTCACATTCAAGGTAAGATGCAACAAACTGATGCAACAAAGCACTGTTTAGTACAGAAAACATCCGAGTAAATGCCTCTGTTCCACTTTAGGCATAAAATGAAAACATTTATTTGACAATGGTGAAATCCAGTGAATACCTGCATCCTTCAGTGACAGTATTTTGCAGTTATACAGCAATGAGGAACTCCAAGAAATTTATAAACGGTAATTAAGCCTCATACACACCTGAGAGAAAAATACTATTATACTTATTTTACAGATGACAAAGTACAGTGACTTGGCTCAGGCCACAGAGCAAGTCAATGACAGACCTAATAACGGAACCCAGGCATGGTAATTCCCAGTCCTTTCCTCTAGCCATTTGATATTCTTGTTATAGATTGTAAAAGTTCACATGGCTTTTCTCTTAAACATTTAAAACTTCTTGTTCTTCAAACACTGGCAATTTATTAAGTTACCTAAACAACTGTGATTTGAAGAGAGAGAAACCAGAAAGGAAAGAGAACGGCTGGGGAAGGCCAAGTACCTTCGTGCAGCAGTTATGATGAGGTAGCCAAGATCCACTTCTAGAGCATTCTTGCAGGCTCCCAAAACTATAGTGTGCAAATTCCTAAAACCACCTGATAAGGGGAAAGAAAAGCAAAATTTCACTTTAGTCAATGGGTTGTGGCAGTAAAACACTACTCACTTTCCTGGTGTTATTTTACAAATGCACTACTGCAATAAACAAGAACACATGCCATTTTTAAGCAAATTAATATAAGCTTCCTTATGTTGACACCTACTGGTAAAGAGGTAGCCCTGACTACCATAACAGAAGTTTCTCAAGAAACTATTTTTTTTAAATGAAAAGTGACCTTCCTCCAAATTATTTCTGCCAATTCTACCCTCTAGAAAGTGAAATGACAGTAAAGATTGACATTTGGTTGGAATGTCAAAATATAGGAATTCTTTACTATTATAGAAATATGGAACTTCAATTTAACTTAGCTTTTATTTGTTTTCAGTATTAGTATACAAAAATGTGTCATTAAAGCATATAGTTATAAATAGAAGATTAAAACAATACCCAAAAAGAAAAGTCCATTATTAACACCCTTTCAACATGGCTAAACGCATACTAATTAAAGAACAAACCGTAGAATAAGATCGGTACCCATGAGGCGCCCTAGGCAATTTTGTTCTATTCTTCAGGGCAGTAGGAAGTTGTATACCTGATCTCCAGCTATCTTCTACAACATGCTGGATAAGTCCTCCAAGAAAAGGAACTCGGACCAGTTCTAAATGCTCCAGGTTTCTGGCAGAAGCCAAACCCGTCACTAAGGGGACATATTTCAAAGAATTTGTGGGTCCTGCAGAGAAAAAAAAAAATCTTCTGATAAGGAACATACACACAGAAAGTTGCTAATTTAATGGTATTCAATACATCATTCAAATAATGAAGCCAGCAGATACGCCTACCTCCACCAGTCCAGTTCAGCAAATCATCAGAACTAAGAACTAGAGGAGTTCTATTAATGTAACAACTCAATACAGCATAGGAGAATTTTTTCTCAATATCAAACGTGAAATAAAGCCTTTGATTGCTTCTGGAGTACTGCATGATGGGCAATCCCAAGGCCTTATCTGCATCAGAAAACCTAGTAACCTCACTACAGCAACTGCTAGCAATGGTGCAGCTGTACAGGTGTAAGTGCTACAGTAGACAGGGCTCAGGTATTTTTACCATTGTGTTATTAAAAGTGTTCTGAGCTAGCACCCTTTGGTAGTCTAGCACTAATGCCGTTGCAATATCATTATTACAGGTACTAGTTTTTTCCTATATGGATGCATCCCTTCCCTAGAAGGATTCTCCTCTCTCTTACCTGCACAGTTCCTCATGACAAAAGTGCGTAAGCTGATACAAAGGAAATCTTTAAAGGGCTGTGGTTTCGTGAGCCTCACCCACTTCAAATAAAGATGCCTCAGCATTGGGATACAAGGAATTTCAGGGACATTTACTCCTAAAATACAGGAAAAACAACAAAAAATCAATCAGGTCCCACATTAAACAAACTTTCAAATGTAAACTGTAAAATGAATCTCTCAGGACATGTTTATATTACAAAATTAAGTCGATCTAAGTAACGTTGGTATACAGTTGCTACAGTAATTACATCACTTGTGCGTGTCTACACTTTGCTCCTTTTGTTGACTGTGTGCGTCCTCATCAGGAGCGCTTGCACTGTTGAACTACCATATGTTCCAGCGTATAGGACGACAGGGCGTATAAGACGACCCCCAACTTTTCCAGTAAAATATAGGGAAAAGCCACCGGATTACCAAAAAAACCAAACAAACAAAAAAACCCACCACACACAAAAAGCGCGTGCGTCCCGCTCTCCCGTCCCCGCCGCGGGCTGCTGGGAGGGCCCCGTTCTCCCGTTCCCGCCGCGGGCTGCTGGGAGCGCCCCGCTCTCCCGTCCCCGCCGCAGGCTGCTGGGAGCGCCCCGCTCTCCCGTCCCCACCGCGGGCGGGCTGCTGGGAGCGCCCCGCTCTCCCGTCCCCACCGCGGGCGGGCTGCTGGGAGCGCCCCGCTCTCCCGTCCCCACCGCGGGCGGGCTGCTGGGAGCGCCCCGCTCTCCCGTCCCCACCGCGGGCGGGCTGCTGGGAGCGCCCCGCTCTCCCGTCCCCGCCGCAGGCGGGCTGCTGGGAGCGCCCTGGTCTCCCGTCCCCGCCGCGGGGGGGCTGCACCGGCGTATAAGACGACCCCCGACTTTTTGGACGATTTTCCTGACTTAAAAAGTCGTCCTATACGCCGGAACATACGGTATTAATGTGGGGCACTGTGGGACATCTTCTGAAAGTCAGCAACAGTCAATGTAAGCAATGCAGTATCTACACTGACATTGTGTCAACCTAACTACATTAATATTGACTCTGTTCCCCTCATGGAGTTGGAGTTATTAAGTTGGTGTAGTGGGCGAGTTACGTCAGTGTGAGCAAAAATTTAGTATAAACACTTACAGAGTTATCTCAAAATAAGCTGCCTTGAATCAACCTAACCCTGTAGAGTAGACCAGAGCTCAGGGTAATTTGAGAAACCAGATGAGTGAGGTGATATCTTTTATTGGACCAACTTCTGTTACTGAGAGACAAGCTTTTGAGCTTACACAGAGCTCTTCTTCAGGTCTGAAAAACTTCCTCAGGCTGTGTCTACACAAGCAACTTATGTCAATATAACTACATTACTCAGCAGTGTGGAATATCCACTCTGAGCGACACAGTTATACCGCCCTAATTCCCGGTGTAGACAGCGCTATGCTGATGGGAGGGCTTCTCTGGTCGACGTAACTACTGCCTCTCGGGGAAGTGGATTACCTACACCTACAGGAGAAGCCCTAGCGTCGGCATAAGTAGCATCTTCCTTGATGTGTTACAGTGGCAATGCTACAGCCTTTAAGTGTAGACAAGCCCTCTGAGTGGTCACAGCTAAATTCAAGATGGAACAGATTGTTTCACATAAGTAGTTAACACATATTTCAAGGGACCATATGAGTGAAGTGGCCTGTTAACATCCTTCCAGTCATGAGGGGTGGGGAAGAAGCAGGAGGGTAGGGATTCTAAGTGGGTTATAGATTGTTGCAATAAACCATTAATCCAGTGTCTCTAATCAATCCATGATTTTTAGTGTCTAACAACACATCTCTCACGGTAAATGATTTTGACTTTGATGGGTTGGCACTTACACCCATCTCTACAGACTGTGCCCCAAAAGCAAATGGAACACTTCAAAAACTATGGGCCCTTGAACTGGAAACACACCACCATCTGTCAACACAGTCACACCGAGTTTGTGCTCTGGACTTCTGCTGCCCTAGAGTAAAACATACGTTCCAGATTATGCTGCATTTCAAATCTTTTAAGTTCATTTGTATCTAAGGCAACTACTCACCAATAAACTCTTACCTACTAAGTGTAACGTCTGAATTTTAGCTCCTATAGGAATTTTCAGTTTGTTTTCAGGAGGGATTGGAAAAGCACCATTACGATTACGAAACTTCCCTAAAATATGAACTTGTGGCATGTATGTCCAAATGGCTTCCACCAGCTCCAAATGAGAGGTCTCAACACCCTGGATAAAAGTACAACAATAAGCAAAGGCAAGGCTCCAATTACTATATTAAACAACAACAATATTTCTCTTAACCAAGTAAACTTCTCAGTAATGCTCAAAGCTTGATGCAATGCACTAATTCACTTGAAATTTGCAGAGCCATTTGCCTTAAAAGCAGAAGTGGTCATAGGAAACTACGTAATTAGTTGTAATGCTACTATAATTAATGGCCTGATCTTAAGAGATGCTGAGCACCTGTAATTCCCATTGAAGTGACTACAAAAAAACCAGCACCATTTGTAAACTAGCAACACATTTTGTAAATGTTTACTTCAGTTGCTATCAATGCAAGACAAGGATTAAATGCACAGCGCTATTGCATCCAAGAAAGAAGATATAACATTAACTGAGTTTTTTATCCCAGCCATCTATTTCCTTTGCAGCCTTATCAAGTATCATAATGTCAATTGATGAAAGGCATTTATCTTTTGAATTTGCACACTTACCAGCAGATTTGGGCAGGCCTGCAAGGCCTCTAGCACTCCAGGAATGCTGAAAGCTTCGTGGCCACGGACTCTGCGCCTTTCAAGATATCTGGGATGGAGACCATAGAGTTGTTCAATGTCTGGCATCTTCCTCAGCAACGTTAGGAAGCTGGAATCAATAAAACCTGTGAGGAGGACAAAAGTTCTGAAGTTTTTGTGACAGTAAACATCTGGCTGCACGGACAGAACTTATGCTGCAATTCTCTGTGTATAGTGTAAAAGAAAAAACCCACAGCCCTTCAATGCCAGAAGAGGCATTAAATGATATAATAGATTGTTTCCATCACCATCTTTTATGAACTGATATTCTATATGTTTTGTTGCCTTTATATCCTTCAGGGCAGCTGTCAATACTACAGGGCTAGCTGCATCTCTGTCCTCTCTCAGGTCCCTCTGAGTGCACCTCCATGAGCGTCAGGCCTCATCCATTTACCTTCTCCTGGGGGGAATCCCATTATTCTCCCACGCTTAGATGAGGCCCTAGTCCACAGGACCCCATGTATCAATGGTGCTAACCCAGCAGGTCTGAGGATTTTGGTCCCTGTGGTTCTTCCCTTTGAGAATCTGTGACCAGTGGTGAATACAGTGATCAGACAGCCTTCTTAAACCAAAGTACTGTTTAGTCATAACAGTAGGAACAAAATACAAGAGAAAAGGGACTTTAAAACAATAAACTGTCTGTATACATGTATAGCTCATCTTGACATCCTCTTGACAGGAAACCCTGTAAGTCTAACTTCCCAGACACTGCCATTTCTGGAGTGTCGCTCACCATAGCTCTCCTTTCTCCGCCAAGAGTGTATCTTTAAATTCAGTGCAAGTTTTACTGTTCAGAAGCTTGCTCCTCCCACCCGACAAATTCAATGCATGAGCTCAGCAAGGGGATGGAGATAGACCCTCCAAGTGAATGGCTCTTGCATTGACCTTGAAGTGTTGGCAGATGGGTGGCTAGATGAAGTCGTACTCTCTCTTACCTACGTGTAAACAACCTCTTCTTGAATTACCCCATGTATTCATACAGTAACCCCCTTACAACAAACATACAGTATTCAGAACTTGTTATGGAGCAGCCTCATTTCCACCACCTTAGTTATTCAACACACACACAGGTGGAATTTTCAAAAGTACCAAAGGGAGGAAGGCATCAATCACCACTGAAAGTCAGTGAGAGGTAAGCACTCGCCTTTCTTGGCTGCTTTCAAAAAGCCCATCCCATATTTCTGTGTATAAATGATATCATAGCTCAGTTAACATTAACATAATGCCCAAATGAAGTGTACTACTTACCAGTGGGCATGTATTCCCACCAGCGGCCTGCACAGAGGTCCACGACCTTCACCACTCTCAGGTACAGAGTCACCGCTTCCTTCAGCTTCCGGGAGAGGCATTCCATGCACATGATATCCTGCAGGGGAAGGTACCTTTGGGATGGAAAGAAAACTCTGTTCATCAAAGACTTTAGTTCATTTTCTTTCATACCAAAGAACATCCAGAGGATTACTATACAAACCCAGGTATTCCTAACATCTAGAAAACCATGGAACCAAATGAGATTTTTCAGATAGTACTAGTATCTGAGGGGTAGCCGTGTTAGTCTGTAACAGTCTATGTAACGTGGCTAGGCAGAAGGGGTAGCATTTTGTTCATCAGGCAGTCAATGCATATAAGGTAAAAAACAGAACAGTAGCCTTACCCATAAACATACTTGCAATCTGTGTGACATTTTAAACTTGTCAGCAAGATATTTACATGCCAGTGACATTATTCAAAGTCTAAGAGTAGCTGTAAAATTGTAGTTAGAGTATTTCATTTATATTTTAAATGGAATGAAGCATTTGACTAAAACTCTCAGTAGTAGGGTCAATGCTGCTCCAATATACCCAGACATGCATCACTGCATCTCTTATAATGTATGCAGAGTAACTGAATTTATCAGAGACATTGTAGTGCATGGCTGCAAACTTGGGACCACGATCATGCCTAAGACCTATAGGAAAGATTGAGCAACAAGATTGCAGTGCTAATAGTACAGGAATCTATGAATAAAACAAAGTTATGTAACAAATTTTAGACAGGCATCTGCAAGGTATAAAAAGATAACAATTTGCCTTAGAATGAATATTATATCTGTCATCAGTGTACACTTGCAGACTTTTTTTAGTCAAGCTTAACTTAAAAGATTAAAAAAATAAAGGATATGTTTCTGTGTTCTTTTGCTTGCTTCTACAAGATACTAATAGCAATTTTCACATAAGTTAGTTTTCAGTGTATATGACTATATCAAGGAATATGAAGCATGTTTCTCCGGAGAGATAACATTTATATAGTGCCACCTATGTGCTTAGTTTTAACAAAACAAATAAAGATAGAGTTCCGCAAGAAAGAAATCTCATACATTTCCTCTGTATTGTCCAGCAAAACCTCATCTGCAAATACTGAGGACTAAATTTAATTCCCGTTTAACTACTGATGGTACAGCTAATATTTTCTGAACGCCAGTCATTTGATTTTTATTCACAAATACCAAAGCGGAAGGGATGGGGCAGGGATCGGCAACCTCTGGCACATGGCCTGCCAGAATGAGCCCCCTGGCGGGCCCAGCTGGTTTGTTTACCTGCCGCTTCTGCGGGTCCAGCCAATACCGGCTCCCACTGGCCCCGGTTCGACTCTCCGGGCCAATGGGGACGGTGGAAGCGACGCAGGCCGAGGGATGTGCCGATTGCAGCCCCCACTGGCCCGGAGCAGCAAACCACAGCCAGTGGGTGCTGTGATCGGCCGAACCTGTGGAGGTGGCAGGTAAACAAACCAGCCTGGTCCGCCAGGGGGCTTACTTTGGAGGGTCGCATGCCAAAGGTTGTCAATCCCTGGGATGGGGAGACAAAAAAATACAGCTTCTTACCTAAAGATATGGCAAAGTACTTCATGTGAAAGCTGGTTCATATAATCTTTTGGCTCATCTAGTTTGTTAGCTTCAGAGACTTCTCTACTCATGCAGCACGGTTTCACATTTTTCCGTCGAGGCCCCATATTTGCAATGATTTCTGATTAAAAGGATCAATTTTCACAATGTTATACAAATTCAGTGCAACTGAAAGACAAAAGTTAGGAGAAAGGTTACAGAGTAATGAACATTAGTTTACAGATGGACTCAACAAAATCTGCCACTAAAAATTGACTCTGGAATGCCATTATCCAAATGAATCAACTAAAAAGTGAAAGGACTGTTCTGGCAAGATATAAATCAATCTGCCTTGTGTATAAAGCTTGAAAAATATTACAGCCAAAAGAATGAAGACTAATTAGAAATGATTCTGTGGAAAGGCTCTCATAATCTTGTTAAAGTTCTTAACTCAGTAATGTTGCATACATTTAATCTCTATTTTTGTTAAATTTGTAGCTTACTGTGTTTCTGTAAATGTTGTTTCACCATAACTTTATAGCTAATGTGCAATATGGCTGAGTTAATGATGCTGCATTTTCTGCTACTGAAATAATCCAAACCAAATGCTAGCAGTTTCTGCATTCATTTGTTTAGTTTTAAAGAAGAAGTGCCATGTTTAATAACTCTAATTAAGTTGACAGCTCACAGAGATGAATGGCATGAGACAGGGAGAGTTCACATCCTTGCTACTGCTGCTGTTTAGTTCAAGACTGTTTTCTGGACGGTTACATTAATGAAGCATGGTTAAACCAGTTAACTCTGTATTGGATTTAACTTTTAACAGAAAGAGATGAAAACATTTTACTAATGAAAGTTCAGAATTTCCAGGCTGCAACAAAAAACTGTTTTGGACGACCAATATTTTTTCCTGATCATGATGGTAAATTATTTTTATTAAAGATTATTTTGTTCAATTTAATTCATACAAAACTTTGTGGAGGTCTTTCCCAAAACAACAACAACAAAAAAATGATCGTAGTACAATAGATAATTGGCAGGAAGACTCAGGGCGGTGGGCACGAAAATACTTTGAGTTAAGTTTTTTAAGCCAACTAGATTTTAAGTAGATTGTGCCTCTAACATGTCAACTTTCATCATTTCTCTATAATAAGAAGTGTTTAGTAGGAAATAGGTTTCCTAGTTTCACAATACGCAACAACAGATTTCTTCCGTTTTCCACAAACTAAAATTAATCTTTTGGTTGAGACTAAGCATGAAAAATTGCAACCAACAAGGAAGGTGTAAAAATATGAAATTACTATCCAAATCATCTGTTGCAAACGTGGTTAATGTTATGAATTACTATATATTGTCGATATTATACATGTTATCATTTAACTACATACTATATTTCTACTACGACTCTAGCAATAGCCATAATACAAATAGTACATTCCGTGATTTCCCCGTATTCTGTATATTCCCAATACCTAGGGTTTTAGCTGCTCATAATCAGCTCATTTAACTGACCTTGGTTCTCTTCCTTCTTTGATCAAGTAGTAGATGAAAAAGAATAGATAAAAAAATGACTGGAGGTTATAGCACTGATAAATTGTCCTAGCCTGAAGTAAGTATATTTCAAAAGCAGGCTGATGGGCACATAAAGAGCATCTTCTAACAGATTAGAGAAAAATTGTGTTCACCAAATGCAGGTTTTGCATCAGACAAAAAACCTCAAAACATTATGAACTTCACTGAGATGTAATGATGGAAAATGGTTTTATTTAAGAGCTAATTTGTCAGCATTTTAAATTTTGAAATCATACAACACACACCAGGGTTATACCACCCTTCTTACCCTCAAGATATATTGTTCAGTCATATTTGGCCCCACATATATTGTAGGTTTTACAAAACTTAGCTTTTACAAATCCCAATATCAATAGAAATGTTTGTTTATATATGCATCCATTACAATGTTTTCAACTGAAATATTGCAGCATTGTTCAAGTGTACAAGACTAACAGTGAAATTGACTAGAAACAGCTCATAAACAAATGTCAGATTATTCTATTTATTTTGCCCAATCCGGTAGATTACTGCATGTAGTAAGCATACAACCTAACCAAGAAGATTAGATTTATAAAACTGTCAGATTAATATTAAGGTTGTTTGTAACAAATCTACTTTAATTGTATGATTTTTAATGTGACAGGATCCCTTTTTAAAGCCTTCTAAATATAAGCATCTCTGTAACTATCCAATCACAGTACTGTTCTCACACAGGTAGACTAAATATTTTATCACCAACCAATAGGCAAGGATCAGGATCCCAAGTGAGCTGTCCAGCACATCTTTAAAATGAGATTTCCCAACCAGGATGCAGAGACACAGTGGGACTTGGGTACAGATTTTTATAAATGGGTATCCAAGTTTCTCTATGTTATATGGATTCCAAGTGAACTTCCCCATACTCCTCCAGTTGGGACAGACAGCAGCAGAGAATGGAAAACATTTTAGTTTTATACAGAGAGTTTAAGATATTTTAAGATAAAAAGAGCATCTGATACAAGATAACACATGAAAAGGAAGATTTAAGTTACGCAGAAGGTAAGGTTGAAGTGGAGGAGAAAAACAGAGAAGAGCTCCACAGAGAAGTAAAAGAGCCACCACCACCTGTGAGAGTCCAGTACAGAAAATCTAAAGATATGAGTGAGTCTACATGAGCAGCTCCAGACTTGTCTCTGGTGATGACTGTGCTTTGAATTAGATCTAGTCACTGACAGAAAAAACCTGGTCACCAAGCACTATGTAATCTTTGTAGAGTAGTGTAGGAGGCATCTGGCAATGTTTTGGGAGGAGGGGGGGTTGGGAAAACAAACTGATCTGCTTCAAAAATAACAGCAATTGTGGAATCAGTGAGCTGTCAATTCTGTTGACATTATGCAAAGTAGAATACAACCAGATCATACTGCTGGTCTGAGTACTGTAAAACGTGGTTTCATCAGTAGACATAGCAGCATTGACCTGGAAGACAGGGTTGCAAATATGTGCTGACACCAGGGACTACTTAAGAATCACTTGAGACAATAACCACCTGCTATTTACTAGGACATTCCTGTTATTGGGTAAGGTGATCCTAAAGAATGTCTGTACATTTTTGTTTAGTGCAAGAGGCAAAAAGCACTATAAGAGAATCACCCATCCCCATCTTCTAATGTATCTTTGATATTCACATTAAATGTGTGTCTGCTGCTTGGGGTTTTTTTTTTTTGCAGGGGATGGGGAAGGGGGGAGAGAAGAGGGAGAAACATCTTCCTATACGTTATTTTGTGTGACCTTAGCTTTCAACTGCATCCTGTCTCCGAGATAAGTGGATTTTTCCACCTTTTCCGGCTCCTACTTTAAAACAGACACCACTGTTTCTCAGGCCTGTTTTCTGTTGTGAGGAGACATTACTCACATGGAATTCCCTTTCTTTGAAGTAACTAGGGAGGAAAGGCAAGAAAAAGGGGAGAGGGACTAGAAAGCACCTCCAGCTGCCTCAGCTTTGGCAGAGCAGGGCATCAAGAGGGATGAAGCAGGGTCTCCCCAGGCAGCCTCGGGAACTTACAGCAGAGTAGGTGCCGGCGGGGAGGCAGGGAAGCAAATCCCTACGGAAGTGGGGAGAGCGAGGGAGACGCTCCCTCGCCATGGCAGAGGGGGACCCAACGCCGTAGGGAAAAGGTGACCCAGACCGCGGGTCTCCCGCAAGCCACGGCTGACGGAACGGGCCCCTCCCCCCCCGGTCAGCTACCCCCCCCCCCAGCGCCCGCAACGGTCATCGCCGCCAGCGATCAGAGCCCAGGTCGCCGACCCCGGCGCCCACCAGGACAGGGGGGCACGCGCCGCTCCCCCATTCCCTTCCACGGGGCCCGGCGCCTCCCTGCGGTCCCCGGGGCCGCGCGCGCGCGCGGGGAGCCCCGGCCCCGCCGCCCCTTACCTGGCCGCCAGTGCCGCCTGTTATTGTGACTGCGAGGGGGAGGGATAACCCCGACAGACGCTTCCGGCCACCCAGCGCTTCCGCTTCCGCCAGCGGCCGCCGCGCTTCCGGTCCCTGAACCCAGAACAGCCAACCCTCTCGGCGGCCCTTCCGCGCCGCCATCTTGGATGTGGCGCCTCGGGCATATATCCATTGCAGGCCAATCGCCGCCATCTTGATTGTGGCTTCTCTAGCCTCCGGCGAATGGCGTCTCTGTGTGGGCCGTGGGAGGGAGTAGGGGGTCCCAACAACACCCCAGTCTGTTACTCCCAGCAGGCTCAGCCACTGGCAAACCTATCCATCCCCTGTACCCTCTCTGTCAGGTTCAGCCCCAGCCCCCACTCTGTCTAGGGCCATGCAGCTCGCCAGGGCCCACAGCAGGCAGGGCGTGGGCAGGTGACCAGGTGGGAGCTTGGCACAGGTCTGAGGTCTCACAGATGTGTTGTACATCTCTTCCCCAGTGTCCGGGGGCCAGGCTGGCTGGGGAGAGGAAGAGAGAGAGAAGGCCCAGATCCTCAAAAGCAGTGGTTCTCAAACTTTTTGTAGTGGTGACCCCTTTCCCACACTGAGCCTCTAAGCACGACCCCGCTAGGGGTCAGGTGTGTGTGTGGGGGGGTGTACGTGCCTGCACCCCAATGCGGCAGGGGCCAGGCTGGGGTGAGGGAGCAGGGATTGGAGTCGAGAGGGGGTGCCTGTAGCCTGCTGGGGCAGGGGCTGGGATGGGAGGGGGGTTCCAGCAGTCCCCCAGGGCAGGGGTTGGGATTGAGGGGGGTTCCAGCAGGCCCCCCCCCGAGGCCAGTGAGGGGGGTTCCAGCAGCCCCATGGAGGCGCCGGCAGGGGCCGGGCTCATGGGGGCGCTGGAAGCCCACCTCTGCAGTGGCCGGGGCAGGGTCGGGCACGTGGCAGTGCCGGCAGCCCGCTGTAGCAGGAGCCAGGGCCCGGACCGGGCTCGCAGGGCCGCCAGCAGCCCGCCATGGCATGGGCTGTGGCTGGGACCAGCCTTATGGGGGCGCCAGCAGCCCACCGCGGCAGAGGCACCGGCTGCCTGCAGCAGCAGGGGCCAGATGTCAGCAGCCCGCGGCAGCATTGTTCGGGACCAGCTGCTGGCAGCAGGGGCTCGCAACTCCCACAGAACTGGCTCGCGACCCCCAGAGGGGTCCCGACCCCCACTTTGAGAACCAGTGCTCAAAAGCATCTAGGAGCCTGAGTATTTGGGTCTATGAGCCTGTTTGTGCGTGATTTTCACCTGTGCATTGTGAGAGTCCAGTCGATATAGAGACTACCACTAGGGTACAGCTGGCGGCATATACACAGACCCCTTACAGATTTCAATCCACACATGCACAAGCCCTTTTCTGTTCATTTGCCACAAGCATTCCTCTGAGCAAGGTCTTATGCATGTGACTATTAACAGAAAAGGAATTTTGGGCTTGTAGAGATTCTTTTACTCAAGAAACAAAATTCAGTTTGTGACATAATACCTTTGTTTAGAGGAGAAGCGGAAGTAGTTCCAAAGTGTTTGCTTAGCTAGTATGGGAACAGAAACAATAACATGCAACTTAAGCCACCGTTCTCAGAAGTTCAGTAGCAAATTTTGAATAATGAATAGCTAGAAGTATAACATTTCTTCACATAAACTATGTCTGAAAAAAAATAATGAATACATTTGTAAAAACCGTGATCAAGCATGCAACTTTGACTTGAAAAATGGTCATACATTATCTTCAAAGACTTGAACATAGCCACAAAGTCAGTGATTGCAATCCTGCTAGTTGTCTGTGCCAAAATGTATTGGTGGAATTAATGTTTCTTCATTCAGGATATCTATTTTAATCAATCCATGTGGATGATTCCAATGGAAAATTGCTATTGACTCAATCGCCATTATGTGTGTTTCCAACAGATCTAGATAAATCCAACCACAAAGCCATTCATTATTGAACATACTTTATTGTCTGGTTTATGTTATGAAGGCTGATACGTAAAATCAGTTGTTGATTTAATGATCCCCCCCCCCCCAAAGAAAAGCACATACTGCTCTGTGTTAAAAAATAAAATAAGAAAGAAACATTTTTGGTTTACTTTATTGAACAAACATAAGGAGACACAGGGAAGCGACTGGGAGCCCCTCGTGCACCGGATGATTTGAGACTGTCTTTGCTCAGAGGCCTTAGAACACCTCCTATTTGTGCTTTACACCAATTCATCCATTATTCATCCTAGAGGGGAAAAGAGGCAGTTATAAAACAGACAAAATGAACTCAGTGCCTTAGTCCAGAGCAGTAAAGTGTTCCAAATAATCCTCTATTCCACACATTAAACAAAGGAAACTGACACCAAATTAATCAATAATAGCCCTGGATTTACCATTGAGCTAACATTCTCTTTTGTGCTTTATGCGAATGGGGACTCCAGTTTTCCTGGAAAAGAGGAAGAAAGATTAGCCATTCTGAGTAAGACATGATAGTCACCTGAAGAGTAAAAACTATTATAAGGAAGCTGTTAAATTAGTTAGATTAACATAAATTGCACAGTTTGAGATAATAGAGTGGGCCAGCCATGTTTGTGTATGTTTTTATGACATGTTTTACCATTTGTTCCAATATGAACCTGTCTCTTCCTTAGTTAGCTACATCCATAGGTTGCCCACTCGTGTCCTGGGATTTGTAGTCTCTCTCTTCAGTAAGAAACCAAGTCAGAGTTTATAAAAATTTACACTTTACACTCCCTTACCCATCTGTCTGCTTGCCCTGAGCAGCAGGAACAGCAACAACCGCACATTCCATGCCCAGGAGGGAGATGTTCTGGGACAATGTGCATACGTGGGCAGGAGAGACAGGACATGATGAAAGGAATGTATGTGGGAGAGACAAGATCTGAGTTGGAGAAATGGTGCCATTACTGAACATGACAGTGAACTGTAAAAGCCCATACGGAACATGGGGCAAGGTCCTCAGCTGTTACAAATCAGCATAGACATCAGTGGAGCAATGCCAGCTTCCCAATGGGAGGATTTGATCCACTAAGAAGTACACGTCTGAGCTTTGTCCCGCAGGAATGACATTGGACAGGGGGCAGTGTAGAACAATAAATCTGTTAGCTGGAAGTTAAGCCAGATGCACTTAATCTGTTAGGAGAAAAAAAAATTCATAGATGACAAAACAGAGGATTTCTAAAAAGGAAGAGTAAAATCAGTAGAAATAAAGTTGGGAAGGTCTATTTTACTTAAAAGTGAATAAACAACAAAATATATTACTGGGTAAGCAGTGTGAAGCAAAGAGTATTTAAAAAGAGTACAGGAAACACACATGGTGTTTTTCCGACAAAGGCTCAGTCATTATTAATTTCATTTTCCATCACAAAGGTTATCAAGCATGCAGTGCTCATTGGCCAGGTTTAAATTACCCAGGTGATCCCTTTTCTTATTCTGATTCCTGCACGTTCAGTGATTTGTAATTTTGGGAATTAATGAAGACCTTAACTAGAGCCTAAGCAGAAAGACACTGGGGCCCAGATCCACAAAGGTACTTAGGTGCTTAAATGCCAGACTTATGCACTGAACTATGGGGTTTAGGTGCTTAAGTCCGAGTTTCACTCCACCGTGATCCACAAAATTCCCACCAAACCTTGCAGGCACCTAAACTCACTTGGTACCTACATTTTGAGGAAGAAATATCCCTACGTGCTTAAGTTTCTGTCTCTGAGCATGCATACCAATTCCTAAACCCACCTAACCCCCAGAATGATTCATGAACCGGGAAAGACAGCCTTTCTGCCGCCTATCTTACGTGTGAGGTCCAATGCAATAGGCATGTTCAGAGGCTGCCTTCAGGATTGGGTCCCATTCAAAATCTGGAGGGTTGGTAGTGGCCCCTAATTCATAACTTTCAGCCCTTTGGTTAGTGCATTCACCTGGGATGTGGGAGACCCAGGTTCAAATCCCTCCTCTGCCTGAGGCAGGAGAAAGGATTTTAACTAGGGTTTCCCATGTTTCTCAAGAAGTGCTATAACTAAAGAGATGTGGGATATTCTGATGTGGGCTCCCTCAGGCTCCCCTGATGAAGCTGTTCCACGGTGGATAAAAAATTAAAGAGTCATTGGAGCAGGGGGACTGAAGCCTAGATCTCTCAGATATGTGCCCTAGCTGCCAGGTTATTGGTTTATTCTCTTGCTCACTCTGTCCCAATTACTCTGACTCTTTAAGTATTCATTAAAGTCCTTTGGGGGATCTGGGCCTGGCAATATTGGAAGGTAAGTGGAAGCGGTCAGATGGGTGTTAAACACAATTAAAACAAAGGGCTGTCTCTCCTCATCTGTGCATTACAAACATATCAATATTAAGTAATAAGCAAGATATAAGAGACCTGAGAAAATTGATGTTTCCCATTATGGAGAAAATACTTAAATGGAAAAGCTGTTATTAGTAGCTCCCACCAGTGATTTCACTTCATCAAAGAAACAATAAAAGTACTTACAAGATTTTTCTGCACAGCAAACATTCATTGCTGTAAGTGATGCCATCTGTTCCACAGACTGGTGCATAGTTCCTTGGACAGCCTGGTATACTTATTCCATCTGAATTTTTGTATTTACTGCAGTCAGGCTGCAAAATTAATAAGGTGACATTTGAGTAGACATTTTTCACTCTTCGCTGTTCTTTTGAGAAGAGAAATCACACGCAGGGCTCTGTTTTTCACCATTTCCTAAATCTAGCGTGGGGTGAGGAAAAAGTAGTTCATTTTGCAGGAAGAAAAGGAAAATACTGCAGATATGTCACCGGAGAAGGTCTACAGTAAACCCTCGATTTTACGGACCCCGATTTAACGGACTTCGGATGCAACGGACAAAATTTCCGATGCATCCGAAATCCGTTTTGGGGGATGCCGGCTCCCGCCCCAGGGAGCCGGCTGGGTTGACAGCTCCCGCCCGGCTCCCCGCAGCGGGGACCCCTGCGGGAGCTGTCAACCCCCCCCACCCCCCCTACCGGCTCCCCGCAACGGGGAGCCGGGCGGGTGGGGGCGTTTGAGAGCCCCCGCTCGGCTCCCCGCAGCGGGAAGCCGGGCGGGGGGGGGGGGGGTTGAGAGCCTCCGCTCGGCTCCCCGCAGCGGGAAGCCGGGCGGGGGGGTTTGACAGCTCCCGCTCGGCTCCCCCCAGCTGGAAGCTGGGCGGGAGCTGTCAACCCCCCCGCCCGGCTCCCCGCAACGGGGAGCGGGGGGGGGGGGGGGGGGCGTTTGAGAGCCTCCGCTCGGCTCCCCGCAGCGGGAAGCCGGGCGGGGGGTTTGATAGCTCCCGCCGGGCTTCCCGCTGGGGGGAACCGGGCGGGAGCTGTCAACCCCCCCGCCCGGCTCCCCGTTCCGGGGAGCCGGGGGGGGTTTGAGAGCCTCCGCTCGGCTCCCCCCAGCGGGAAGCCAGGCGGGAGCTGTCAACCCCCCGCCCGGCTCCCCGCAGCGGGGAGCCGGGCGGGGGGAGGGGGTGGGGTGGGCTAACTCATGGCTTGCTCTATATAACGGACTAATTCGGGCGGGGGGTGTCCGTTGTCACCCAAAAGTCCGTTATTTAATGATTTTAAAAAAATTATTAAATAACGGACTTTCGGTTTTAACGGACACGCCCCCGCCCGAATTAGTCCGTTATATCGAGGTTTCACTGTATGTTGTTTTTTCACAGTTACAAGTCACCCCTATAATGAGACTAATAATGAGAAACCAGAAGACAAAGACCCAAAGCTAAAATCTAAGAAGAACCTCAATATGTGCCAGTTTCAAATCAGTTAAGTAAATAACTGTAATTAACATATATATTATAGAAAGAAATCTCTCTCGCTGTTGCAACAGACAAATTTTAAAATGTCATATTTTCAAATTTTCCCCCAACTGTTTCCCTGTATCTCACACATTCAAACCAGAGGTTGTGTCATTTAAAATAGTGTAAAGTATGAAAGCAATCAGTCTGACTGTGTGGAGACCATCTATCTGAATCACAGATATTCCCTCTAATTGTAATAGCAATGGGATAGTTCTTGTTTTTGATGCAACCAGCTTTTCCCATAGTTTTAGGGGAGAAAAATTTTCCCCAACACAGAGAATTTGGCCACAATATTGTTTGTAGATAGAGATCCCAGGAAATTTACTATTAATAAACACAAAGAAGTGTACTGACCTGACTCTCATCTTGAGTGGTGACTCCTGAAAAAAACAACAATAGACAAATATGAATACTGCCAATGATCTGAAATGGTTTGTAGATGTCTGTTTGTTTTAAATACGGACTTTACAAGAGGAAATTTTTTTAAAGGACCCTTGAAAGTTAGCAGAATGTGTCCTAGAAGTTATTTTTAAAAATTTTAATGATCTCAAAAGAGCATTTGTATAATTTTAAAAAACAATTTTCATCATTTAAGTGTCTAACAGAGGTATTTTATTCCTGCTTTAGTTGCAAATTTCAATGCACCTTTAACCATGGAGCTGTAAAGATGCTTATAGGATAGGAAAGAAAGAATAAGACAAGATCTTTGATGGAGATTAAATGCAATAGTTTGTCTATAAAAAAATAGAATACACTTTCTATTTTAGCAAGCATCACCTAATATTATTGCCATTTATGGGTTGTGTATTAATTTTATTAATTAATAAGAAGTTTTTATTATTTCACATCACTGATTGCTTTAGGAGTTATGCTCTGCTAAGGAGAAGCAGAGCAAAACTAAAACACCTAACCGAATGAAACTAAAAGACCTTTAAAAATCTGACAAAAACTAGCTTAGTCAAAGCTGAATGAGAATTGTTGGTTTCTGTTATGTCTAAATTATTTAAATCTTTGTAATTTCCTGTCATTTCATCCGATGCATTCACAAGAATCTTTACAAACAATACCTAGTACTGAACTGCAGATACCTGTAGGGTGGAGAACAGTAGTCAACTGGTGCACATCACACTGCACAAGGAAGGGGGAAAATTTTGGCCAAGACCACTAGCACAAACTCCGAATGTTAGGAAAAGTGCCACACCTCACATAGACGACAGGGCTTTAGGTCAAAAGTTCCAAACTTACTGGTCTAATTTTCAGAGGTGCTGAGCATCTGTAATTCCCACTGATTTCACTGAGATCTGGTCAGCACTTCTGAAAAATCAGACCACTTATTTAGGATCTATGGGCCTGATCTTCAAAAATGCTCAGGAGCCGCAACTCCCATTAACTTCAGTTGGAGTTTAGGATGCGCTGTACTTCTGAAAATCAAGCCTGAAGGGCCATATTTTTAAAGGTATTTAGCCACCTAAAGATGCAGATAAGTTTCTAGTAAGATTTTCAAAAGCACCTATCTGAATCTTGAGGGACCTAAAAACCTTTATAAATCTGGCACCCACTTTCCAAAGTGTTTACGGTACCTTCATTTTCTCTTTAAGAAAATAAGTGAAAGCAATATTATCATTTAACAGTCAAGCCAGAGGGGTCTGTCATAGGGTTTACTACATGATGCAGTCAGAGTACGGAGAATTACTCACCTAAAAAGAAGCAGCAAAATGCCAGGGAAAGGAACACAAAAGCACCTTTTATCTTCATGGTGAAGACAGATGTCTGGTCTATGCTGATTCTCTTAGTACTTTGCTTAGTAGATATCTTTGCAATTAACTCCCAGCTGTGTTCGCAGATATATATAGTTCTGTATATCTATAGAAGCAATCAGATTCATGACCTGGGTTAGCAAATCATCTGCAAAGGATATTACTGGCATAGGAATTTCTCCGCAGGCAGGGAGGAATGTTTATTTCAAAACATAATTTGCAGAAAATATGAGTGTAGCGGGGTGCTCCCCGCTCCCTGCCGGCCAGGGCTGGAATAGCCCTGGAAAGAGGGTTTGTAGCTGGCTGAGCCTGCTAGCAGGCTTAAGTGGAAAGCAGGCTCAGCTGTGTGGCCACGCCCCAAACATTCCAGGCTGTATAAAAGCCTGGGAGGCAGGAGTTAGGGAGAGAGAAAGGGAGAGTGAGTTTACTCTGAGGGCAGTCTACTCTGTAGGCAGCAGGAGACAGGGCATAGCTGCAAAGTACCGGGACAGGGCGAGGGCAAGGCAGCTGGGAGCCAGGGAGCCTAAGCTCTAGTGAGAGGGCCCCAGCTTGCTGAACCTAGGGAAGGCCCAACCCACGGGGTACTGGGTATTGCAAGGGGGCAGTCTCCTCTGCAAGCAGAGGGAGACAGGCCTGGCTGCTGGGAGCCTTTAGCAGAGTACCTGGACTGGGACAGGGCAAGGGCAAGGCAGCCGGGAGCCAGGGAGCGACTAGCTCTAGTGAGAGGGCCCCAGCTTGCTGAGCCTAGGGAAGGCCCGACCCCTGGGGTACTGGGGGGTTGCAAGGGGGCAGCCCCTGGGCTGATAAGAGCAGCAGGCCAACCCCTTCTTGCCGGTGATGAGTAGCCATGAGACTGCAGTCAGCCTCAGAGAGACTGAGGCAGTGGTGACTGGCAGTGGCCGTATCTGAGGCAAGTTGGGGATAGTGAGTGTTGGGTTCCCCAGGGAGGGGAGATCCTAAGACCAGGGGGGTACTGCAGGGGTGCAGCACCCTCAGCAAGGGGTTCCGGGGTCCAGGAGGGACACGGGGCCAGCGTGGAGAAGCGGACGTCGGCCGGCAGAGGGCGCTCCAGGGTCAAAAAGAGCTGATTCCCCAGACGACCAGACGGGGGCGCCGCCGGGTGAGTGACCGACCCCCTTACAATGAGGAAAGTGTGTGTCACCTGGTGACCCTGCCTCTCATCAACAGCAGAGATTTCCACTCAGTTATCTTCAGTGTACTACCACAAAACCATTCTGCTACCATTCACATTTTTATCAGTGATTCCTTAGCATGGGCTGGTGAAGTACAGTAGCAATTCTATGTAGATTATGAGAGTCCTACATCAAAACATGGCACTCAGCAGTATGGGTTTACATTAAAGACCCCTGTTTCTATAGGACATTTCCAAGATGAATTTCCAAAACATTTTGAATGTGTCATGGCTTTTGAAACATTGTTATTTGGTGTGACCAGTGTTTGGGCTGTAACTGAAAATACGTTCAGTATTGACTGGTTTCCATTGGGATTTGTGGACTCAATGAATGTCACTTGTCCAATTGTCCATGTGAGTCATTCACACTATATAGGGATAAGGGGGAAAACAAGCAATTGCTACTGGGGTAAGATCTCTCAGAAACCAATGGAAATGGATCAAGACAATGAATTCAGAGAGAGAGTCTGGGTAGTGCTCATACCTCTGGAACTCCCTGAAAGGCCTAAGATTATACATGTGCCCATAGTGTAATTATTACTGTGCATCTTGTATAAAGTTAAGAAAATGTGCTAATCCTGAAAGATGCTGAACATCCTCAACTCCAACTGATGTCAGAATCTGGCCCTAAGTGTAATGGGGAAAACACATTGTGCAAGTAAAAAAAATCAGTTGTGAACATTTCCCCCTTCTCAGAGTATAAACTAGATGAGTGCCCACTGAGCTTCAGATAGATACAACATAGTCAGAGAATAATATATATATATATATATATATAATAAATAAATAACCGCCCTGAGGGCTGATTTATAAACAAAAGGGCAACTGCAAATCAATACCGTAAGCACCTCTCCCCTCTAACCCACTCATCAGGTTTAGCAGCTTCTGGGATTCTCTCTGGCCTTGGTTCATTACATTGGCACTCTAAAGTGCTGTAAAGCCACCAGGAGCACTTTGCCTGCACCCAAACTCTTGGATTCTCTGTTAAAAGCCTTCTCCCACCTCCACAGGTTAGGCAATTGCAAGGTAGTCTGCGCACAGTAGACTCATTCACTAGAGCTCAACCACACTGTCTGCATCTGCATGCTACTGTCATGCCCCATGTTGCCACTAGAGCTCTGCCTAGTTGTGAGACAGAATACAGATACATAGGGGCATACCCAGTATGTCACCGGGCCCTAATTCACTGCGTCACTCTATGCTTGCTTTCACAGGGTGTTGTGAGATTAATTAGCTGGCCACTGTGGGGATTGTGGGTGGAAATGGTCTAGGCCTGGGAAATTCATTTCCTGGTGGGACCTGAGGTGGTGTGATAGGGCTGAAGATATGGATTCTGCTTGGGAGCAACAGCTACGGATTCTTATGGAGGCAGGATTTCTTCGGGGGGCCTCTGCAGAAGGAGCTGCCAGAGGATGGTAATGAGCCTTTCAGAGGTGACTGTTAGCCCAGAGAAGACAGAGGCAGTGACTCGCAGTAACACATGGAAGTACAACAACGTTTAGACTGTGGTATGTTTAATTCCCTACATGTGATTGGAGTATGTTGTGTGCTTCAACATATATATGAGGATAAGGAAGAGGAGGAGGAGAAAGTGGGACCACAATGGATTGATGACAGTGATGAGTTATGGTCTGCTTACGGACATTATGTGTGTTAAGAGGAAAACTTGTGGTTCAACCTGCATTCAATTTCCCGGGAAGACAAATATTTTCACGCTACTCACAACCCTCAGTGAACCCAGAAGTAGCAGTGATGTATAAGCTCTGAACTGGAGGTATTAGCATCCGGCCATCCCGGGCAGAGACTCTCCTTTGAACAGTGAAAACCAGCAGTGGGGAGCTGGTAGACTCTGCTGAAAAAAGAAATCCTTGTTGCTTTCTGGAGAAATTTAAAATCTAGAACAGGGGTCTCAAACATGCGGCCCGGGGGCCACATGTGGCCCGCGAAGCCCTTCCCTGCGGCCCGCCAGGCTTCCTGCTCTCCCCCGCCCATAGCAGTTTGCGGGACGGAGGGGCCAGAAGCAGAGGCTTCTCTGCTGCCTGGCTGGGCCACGTGTGTTTCTAGCTCTGGACTTCCTATATTGCTCTTGCTTTGTTTGCCAAACAGCTGCTGGTGGTGCCTAGCGCTTTCCAGGAGGGAATGGGGAGCTGCGTGCTCAGAGGAGGAGGTGGGGCAGGGGTGGGACCTCTTGGAAGGGGTGGAGTGGGGGCAGAGCCGGGGCAGCGAGGGCAGGGTGTGTGTCAGTGGTGCGGCCCTCGGGCCAGTGCACTAGTCCTCATGGAAGGGGTGGAGTGGGGGCACAGCCGGGGCAGCGAGGGTGTGTGTGTGTGTCAGTGGTGCGGCCCTCGGGCCAGTGCACTAGTCCTCATGCGGCCCTCATGGTCATTTGAGTTTGAGACCCCTGATCTAGAACCTGTCGACAGAACATTCATTGCAGCACTAGATGGCACCAGTGGAGCATACATGCTTATTCTCACAGCCACAGATACAGCTAGGGTCTGAATATTAGGATATTGAGTATGTGGAAGGACACAGGACAAGAACCAAACTTTACTTGGCAAACAAAATTTGCATGCCTCGCTCCTTGGCAGAAATTCAGAGTGACTAATATGAGAGAGTGAGAGTCTGCAGAGAAAACTCACCAGAAGCTCCCTTGCCTGTGAATGACATGTTCTGACTTCCCATTTCTCAGAAGAATACATAGATCTAAAGAAGGAGAGAGCTGCTTTGCAAATATAACCCTCCTGCAAGGCCGAGTTGATAGAAGGAAGGACCAGGTTCAGTACGTAGGGGTTCCCTCTCAACAATATAATGTAAAACTGGCTTGAGCCCATAACCAGTGACCTGGGAAAACCAGTGACCCTTGGGTGCCTCAAAGAGGCAATACTTCCCCTCTCACAAACAGAGTCTCAATGTAGCAAAATTTTTTAATAACATGAGTAAACAACTCAGCATTAAATTGGGAGAACACCACAACTAGGGTTCATAAACACAAACCATCAACCAGAAGACCTACCTCCAACCAGATTGGGCTGTGTCCTTTCCCTTTGGTTCTTGAGTCCAGCAATCCAAAAGTCACCCCTTCCACAGTTTCTGTCCCTGCCCAATGCAGCCCCAGAGTGGTTCTTGAGTCCAGCAACCTAAAGTCACCCTGCCCATAGCTTCTGTCCCTGGTCAGTGTAACCACCTGAGTTCAAAAGTTCATCTGAGCCCAACTCCCACCCTGGAAGGAAAGGGGGGGAGGTATGGGGCACCTTACATATGTACTCCGCTGCTCATTTCGATGGCCAGTTGCCACATCTCTCCATGGGGTTCTGCTTCAGGCTTCACCGCTAGCCGCTCCTCTCTGCTGGTCATCTTGCTACCCATTCACCTCTCCGCTAGCCATCATGCTAGTACCCCACCCCTCACTTAACACAGATCTCAGGGATTTCAGCTGGTAGTATGTAACCAGAGTCCTAATGGAATCAAAATTAGCTCTATTTCACAGTGGAGATAGAGAGAGAGAGAAAGAAGGGGTCAAAGTGGTGTTTGGGGTCCTCAGAAGGGGCCCATGCTGCCAGGTAAAAATATCTATCCCCACCCTCTCTCAATGCACTGGGTTTTAGAACTCATGTCCCTTGCCTAGCGAGTGCTACTTAGTTGAGGGCAAGTCCCCCCATCAGAAAATGCCAGGTACAGTTCTGAAGCTGACCCCATTGCCCCTCCCCTTCCACTCGAGGCCCAGCCCCCATACCAGTAAGAATTTAATCTTACTTTCACCCCATGTTATTTCTTTTGATGTGTTCCTGAAACCATTCATTTCCAAATGAAACAACTCAATTCCCAAACCACCTCCACAGCAATTTAATACAAGTACTTATAAAGTAGATCCCAAAGGTTTAAAAACCTGAAATCTAAGATCATTATGTTGGAAACGAAAGGTTTTTAATGAGTTCGATTGTGACAGAACAGGGAAGCATCTTGTTAAGATTTTAATCTTAGGTCTTTAGACGTTTGCTTAGGACATCAACAATTTAACAGATTTTCTCTTGGATTATGAAACTATACTCCTTAGCACATGCAATGTACACTTCAGGAGGTTGGCAAGTTAATTTGGATGACTAGTGTTGCATATATCTTGGAGGCACAACTTTGCATTACCAGAAATCCATCCATACCTTCAAAGCATTTACCCAGCATGAAGGGAATGATTAACATCCTGATAGCTGCCCAGGTAGCTATGTAAGGGGATGGCTGGGAGGGAAAGGTGAATGTATGGGGCAGCCTGGATTACTATTTGATCAGCCTGGATGACTATTAACTAATAGGTCCTCCTGTGTGTGTGTGTTTCCTGTGGACTCCCCACAGGAATCCAATCCCAGAACCCATTTATTATCAAATTGATTCTTTTAATTTTGGATTATTCACTTTATAGAGAAAAAAAATAAATGATTGTTTATCCTATGATTCCCTCAAGGAATCTCATAATGTTTTGTGCTGATAAAGGAACAAAGGCAAAAATTTCTGCAAAGTTTTCTTTATTGAACCACCAATTCAAGATGGCAATGCCATCAGGAGGGGTGAATGGACAGACAAATGGCAACTGTATCTTTACATAAAGGAATCAGAAGAATTTATCAGTTATGCTGAAGCCTTATGTTTTCTATTTTATGCCAATTCTTCCATTACTTGGTCTAGAGAGAGAGAGAGAGAAAGAGCAACAATATTTAGAGTTGTTAGGATGAGTGATGTATAAAAGCTTAACTAGAACATTCCTAATTTTCTGCACCCACAGCTATTGCTTTAGTATGATACTCTGCTGAGAAAACTTTGAGATGGGAGTAAAGAGACTCTTTAAACCCCCTTATGCTGCCACTGTGGCATAAATGGACAGGTCATGAAGTATAATCAGGGCTACAAATATTATAAGATCTTCCAACAATGGAGAAGGCTGTGGAGAAAACATTTCAGCAGGAGTACTGTGTGGGGATCTTTATTCTCTATTATGCTGCCACTGTGGCATGAACTGACCACTTCATGAAGCAGAATCAGGGCCAGAGAGATTACAAGACCTTCCCAAGGTCATGCAGAAAGTCTGTAACATAAACAGGAATAGAACCCAAGTTTCATATCTCCTCAGCTTTCCTTTTACCATAAAGGCCAAACTTCCAACCCATATTCTTTGATGTATAATAAATAATTAAAATGTCCCAGTCATCATGGTATACAAGCACCACCATCATGCATATAAGTACCACCATATTCAGTGTCATAAGAAATGCCATCTGAAAAAACATAATCAATTAGATTAGCCCTTTCTTCCAAAGGTGAAAAATCAGTTGCCTATAGTTAATGTGTGTGGGGAAAGGTGGTGGAGGCATGGAGGAAGAAGAGGATGTGGGATTTGTGTTGGAGGTCATGAGATCTGAAAAATCAAGGTCCTGTCTCCTCTAAGTGACCATTACACATCCCAAAGACTTTTTGTAAGAGTAGGATTTTTCCATCTATCTGGTGTTATCAACATTTTTGTGACCAGCATTTATACTGTGAGACATGTCAATTTTAATGATCATTAAATTAATGCCATTACCTTCCCATTACATATTCCTAGATTCGCCAGGTCTATGTTAGCCCCATTTCTACAGAATAAAAAGTTGAAAGAGAGAAGACAATTATTGTCGGTGAATAATAAAATCATCTACCTGGTGAGTAAAACTCTCCAAAATTCACTATGAAATTACAGAAACAGTTAGGAACATATGGAATATTTGAAAGGGATTATTTTTAATGATCAAATTCTCTATTTGATATAATTTTGGAAGTTACTGGGGATGTGAGGCTCCTTATCCCAATGGAAGTCAGCATGGATCTGATGTTAACCACCCATGAAATCCCATTGTGTCTTGGGATTTGAAGTTTGGTGTATACATAAAGATAAATCCATTAGCCAGAGTGGTGGTTATCAACCGGAGGTCTGGGGCTCCCTAGAGAGCCACAAGCAGATTTTGGGGGTCCACCAAGCATGACCGGCATTAGACTCACTAGGACCCTGAGTAGAAGGCCAAAGCCCCACCAACAGGACTGCAGCCAGGGCCCCAAACCCTACCACCCGGGACTAAAGCTGAACCCTGAACAACTTAGCTTCACAGGCCCCCCTGTGGTGTGGGACCCCAGGCAATTTCCCTGCTTGGTATCCTCTAATGCCAGCCCTTGCTTTTATATGCAGAAACCCAGTTATGGCACAGCTGATCCGTGGAGTTTTATAGCATGTTGGGGGGGGGGGGGGGAGGGTGGCTTAAAAAAGAAAAAGGTTGAGAACCTCTGAGTTACAGGATAGTGCAAGAGTGGGCAAACTATGGCCTGCAGGCCAGATCCAACCCATCAGGGCTTTGGATCCGGCCTGTGGTATTGCCACCCCTGGCTCCCTGCCTGCCCTGGGCCTGCACCACTCCCGGAAGTGGCTGGCATCACAGCCCTGCAGTCCCTTGGGGAAGAGAAGGCAAAGGGCCCGACATGCTGCTTTCGCCCACAAGCACCATCCCCCGCAGCTCCCATTGGCCAAAAACAGAGAACCGTGGCCAATGGGAGCTGTGGGGGAGGTACCCACAGGTGAGGGCAGTGCATGGAGCCTCCGTCCCCCAGGGGACACAGGGATGTGGTGCTGGCCATTTTTGGGAGTGGCATGGGGCCAGAGCAGGCAGGGAACCTGCGTCAGCCCCGCTGCATGCTGCTGCCACCCCGGAGCCACTCAAGATAAGCGGCATCGGGCTGAAGCCTGTGCACTGAATCCCATTCACATTCCACACCCCTTGTGCATCCCAACCCACTGCCTTGAGCCCCCTCCCGCACTCAGCACCCCTTCCTTCACTCCAACCCCCTGCCTGAACCCCCTTGTACATCCCACACCCTCCTGCACCCCAACCCCTTACCCTGAGCCCCTTTCTGCACACCACACCCCCTCCCACACCCTGTACTCCTCCCGCACCTCAACCCCAACTCTACATTCATGGTCCTGCCTGCAATTTTCCCACCCAGATGTTTGCCCACCTCTGGTTCATATTAGCTATGGTGTCCTGGAGACGTAGGGGTTAACCAGAAGAGGTCAAAAGAGTATGGTGGTGAGTCAGGGACTCAGCTACCTCAGAACATTGCTATATCCATGTATAAAGAAAATGCTTATACAAAAGAACTATTTTAGCATCTCTTACCATTGATTCACTTATTCCAAAGGTAATATTCAAGGACTTACAAGATTGCTGCACACAGCAAACATTCATTGTCATAAGTGACACCATTAGTTCCACAGACTGGTCGAAAGATCCGTCGGCAGGATATCTGTGGTTGACCTTTTGCTGTTTGGTATCTACTGCAATCAATCTGCAAAATGAAGAAGTTGTTATCTGAGTGGAGATTTGGAAGCATTTCAGGTCAGAAACAGCATTTTCTTCTGTGGTGCCATTAGCCAGTGAAGCCCCGAACCTGGTTGGAATTAGTGTCTATCAATGACTTCACAGTGTACTGATATTTCCAGCTGGAATATATGAATACTTATTCTGGTGGTGGATAAAAAAGTTCACTTACTGTTTACTTTATTCTCATTAGTACAAGAATAGGAAGAGAGACTACATGGATACTATTAATAAACTTTTACAATTCCTTCTTATACATATCTTGGTTTACTACCCTTTAACGTGTTGGCAGCCTTGGGTTTGGAATATATTTTACTTTGAGGTGGAGAGGATGGCTTTGTGTTCTAAATTGAAACCCTGAAATACATCTTTTTGCCTGGAATCAGAGGCTGAAATACTATCAGATAAATCAGCCCTTCTTTCTTCCAAAGATAATAAATCATTTGCCCATAGTTAATGTGTGTGTAGTGTAGTGTGGTGTAGAGGGAAAGGGAAGGGAAGAGAAGGGGGGAGAGGGGAGGGGAGGAGAGAGAGAGGAGTGCGGTTTGTGTTGGGGGTGATGAGATCTGGAAAAATCAAGGTCCTGTCTCCTTTAAGTGACCATTACAGATCCCAAGGCGCTTTTCATAAGAGTAGGATTTTTCCATGTATCTTTGGCTCAAGTATTATTGCATTTTTGTGACCAATATTTAGATTGTGCTAAGTGTAAATTTTAATGATAACCTTAAAAAAAAAGAAAAAGAAGAAGAAGAAATGTGCCATTACCTTCTTACATTTTCCTTTATATGCCAGGTCTATGTTATCCCCATTTCTACACAATGAAAAATTGAAAGAGAGAAGACAATTATTGCCAGTGAATTAATAAAGTTGTATACCTGGTGAGTAAAACTGTTCAAAATTCAGTATGGAATTACAGAAACAGTTAAAAACACATGGAATATTTGAGAGGGATGATTTGTAATGATCAAATTCTCTCTTTGATACAGTTTCAGACGTTAACTGGGGATGTAAGGATCATCACCTGATGGAAGTCAGCATGAATCTGATGTTAATCAACCATGGATTCCCATTGTGTTGTGGGATTTGTAGTTTGGTGCATACATAAAGATAAACCTATTATCTAGAGGATATTGGATCATATTAGCTCTGGTGTCCTGGGGACATGAGGATAACCAGGAAAGGTCAAAAGAACATGGAGGTGAGCCAGGGACTCAGCTACTTCAGGACACTGATATATCCCTGTATAAAGAAATGTTTATATAAGAGAACTATTCTAGCATCTCTTTCCATTGATTCAGTTATTCCAAGAACTTACGAGATTCGTACACACAGCAAACATTCATTGTCATAAGTGACACCATTAGTTCCACAGACTGGTGCATAGTTCCGTCGGCAGGATATCTGTTGTTGACCTTTTGCTGTTTGGTATCTACTGCAATCAATCTGCAAAATGAAGAAGTTGTTGTTTGAGTGGAGATTTGGAAGCATTTCAGGTCAGAAACAGCATCTTCTTATGTGGTGCCATAAAACAATGAACCTGGTTGGAATCAACTGCTGTCAGTGACTTCACAGTGTGCAGATATTTCCAGCTTGAATATACAAATAGTTATTCTGACGATAGATTAAAAAGTTCACTTACTGTGTATGAAGAGAGACTACATGGATACTACTAATAGAGTTTTACAATTCCTTCTTATAAACGTTTTGGTGTACTCCCCTTTAATGTGTTGGCAGTCTAGGGATTTGGAATATATTTTGTTTTCAGGTGGAGGGGATGGCTTTGTGTTCTAAACTGAAGCCCTGAAATACATCTTTTTTCCTGGAACCAGAGCCTGAAGTACTAACAGTTAGATCAGCCCTTCTTTCTTCCAGAGATGATAAATTAGTTGCCTATAGTCAATGTGTGTATGTGGAGGGGTGGGAGCAGGGAGAGTGATGGGGTTTATGTTGGGGGTGATGAGATCTGGCATACCAAGTCTCCTTTAAGTCAGCATTACAGATTCATGGCCCTTTTTGTAAGAGTAGTATTTTTCCATGTGTCTTCTAGGTCTTCTCCTGTCCCTACCTCTGGGGTACTATGTTCTGTAGTTTGGAACTACTCTCTGTCCAAGTGAGAGTTGCATTTCCATGATGCTCTGTAAATATCGTGTAGCTCAGGGGTCAGCAACCTTTCAATAGTGGTGTGCCGAGTCTTCATTTATTCACTCTAATTTAAGGTTTTGTGGGCCAGTAATACATTTTTAGAAGGTCTCTTTCTAGAAGTCTATAATATAGAACTAAACTATTGTTGTATATTAAGTAAATAAGGTTTTTAAAATGTTTAAGAAGCTTCATTTAAAATTAAACTAAAATGCCGAGTGCCCAGACTGGTGGCCAGGATCCGGGCATTGCGAGTGCCACTGAAAATCAGCTTGTGTGTCACCTTTGGCACCTGTGCCATAGGTTGCTTACCCCTGGTGTAGCTAGTAAAGCATTTGGACGTAAATGAAAAAAAGAATACACTTGGATTTACCTTTTTCCTACATACTCCCTCAGGCTGTAGGGTAAGCTTGCCTCCAGTTTCCCTTGAAACACAAAAAGAGATCAAAAATGAATGTCCCTGCCCAGCAATACATCTCACAGAATACACCTGTGGAATTACACAGAAGTACGTGGGATGTATAATATGTGAATGGGACAGATATGCTCATATTAATCTTCTCTGACCACACTATGTTATCAGCATGCCTGTACTATTCACCGCAGTAGAACTAATTATTGCTTAAGGAAAATATTGATATATTTACTCACCATTTTGCAGCGCACAAAAGACATTTGTTGTCATACATCACTCCATCGGTGCCACAGACAGGACTGTACTCTTTCATACAGAGGAGGGGTTGGCCCTTTGCTGGTTCTGGGTAAGCACTGCAATCATTCTGGAACTGTAAATATATAATTATCTAGACACACAGATGAATACATGATGATAACTATTATTGTTAATTCTTTGGGGTGCATGAGAGCAGTGGTTTTCAACCAGGAGTCGAGGACCCCCGGGGCGGGGGGGAGGGGAGGGCTGTGAGCAGGTTTCAGGGGGTCCACCAAGCAGGCCCAACATTAGACTCACTTGGGCCCACTCAGACAACTGCTGTGATTGCTACCCCCTAATGCCAGCCCTGATGTTTATATGCGGAAGAACAATTGTGACACAAGTGAGAGTAGGATTTTTCCATGTGTCTTTGCTAATACTTCTCTCCTCTCTACCTCTGGGGTACTGTGCTCTGTAGTTTGGAACTACTCTCTGCCCAAGTGAGAGTTGCATTTCTAGGATGCTCTATGTATATCGTGTAGTTAGCAAAATATTTGGAAGGAAAAACACTATGTACAGTGGAGGGTTTTGCCCTTTGGTGGTTCTGGGTAAGCACTACAATCGTTCTGCAACTGTAAATATATAATTTCCAGCCACATAGCTGAAAGAATGATGTTAACCATTATTGCTGATTCTTTTAGGGCTGTATTAGGAATGCTGGCCATTATGGAACTATGTACTATCAACGTGGTAAACTCAGTGACTGACCACGTGAAATGACATGGGGATACTGTATTCTCTTTCTTATAGTAAGTGAACTTTTTAATCCACCCCCATAATAAGTATTCCTATATTCCAGCTGGAAATATCAGTACTACTATACCAATATAAAAAAACCTAATACCAATAATGATAACAACTGGGGTCATTTTGCTTTTTGAGTAACCCAGCCCTGTCCACTACTCTGTTCGATGTAGGTTCCTAGACTGCACTCATCACTAATATATGAGCACCTTCCACTAGTTTTAGTGTTTCCTCCAACACAGAAAAGTTGTCCCCAATGCAATTTCTAACTAATGATTAGGGGAGAGTGAAAATAACTAAACAGGAAGAACTGGACTAACCTGATTTGGAGGCTCACTGGCAACACCTAGAGCAAAAATATGGATATTCAATGTACAATGAGACAAATCCCTGTGACGAAAATCAAGTTATAAGCATTAATTCAAGAAAATGTCCACTGAACTCTTTTTCTGCAACAAATGAGCTATATGTGGTGTTTTGCACCATCTGAAAATATAATAAGGGACTTATTTGCTTATTATTACTACATATTTTTCAGGTTTTCTGCTTCACTCAAGATGCAGGGTCTTGTAGCACCTTATAGACTAACAGATTTTAGGGATCATGAGCTTTCATTAAGACCCACTTCATCAGATGAATGTTGTGGAAATCTCCAGAGGCAGGCATAAATATGCAGGCAAGAAAGCAAGTTAAATTCAATCAGTGGGGGTGGTGAAGCCCACTTCCAGCAGGTGATCTGAAGGTGTGAACGTCCAGAGAGGAGAAACTGTTTTTGTAATTGGTGAGCCATTGACAGCTAATATTAAGTCCAGACCTAATAGTGTCCAGACCTAATAGTGTCCAGACCTAATAGTGTCCAGACCTAATAGTTCACACCTCCAGATCACCTGCTGGAAGTGGGCTTCAACATCCCCACTGATTGAATTTACCTTGCTTTCTTGCAGGCATATTTATGCCTGCCTCTGGAGATTTCCACAATATTCATCTGATGAAGTGGGTCTTAACCCACGAAAGCTCATGATCCCTAAAATCTGTTAGTCTATAAGGTGCTACAAGATTCTTTGTCGCTTTTGCAGATCCAGACTAACACGGCTACACCTCTGTTTCAAGATGTAGGGTAACTAATAGCACCTTACAACTTTTGAAATTTTTTTTATCTTCTATTAAGCCTGATCACTTAAAAACATTTTCAGTCACTGATACTATTTAGCAATTCTCAGTGCATGGATCCAGTTCTCCACATGATGTGTTGTGCAGAGAAGTGGGAATTAGGCAGAAAAGTTACAATCGAGGAAGTTAACTTTATGCTTAGGAATCCATTGAAGTCAATGGATGCTAAGCAGGTCCTTAATATTTAGTCTTCACAGTAATATATGTTTCAGAATGATTTCAATTCTTTTTGGAATGAGTCCTTTCACAAACTTGATGTCCCAGTTATACACACGGCTTCTGTATGCAAGTTCTTCTATTAACCTGATCCTTAATAAGTAATCAATGTATGATGTAATATGTTAACATTTTATGATAACTTTGCCTTAATAAGAAGTGTTTTAAAAACCTGAAAATGCAAGCACTTGAAAAATGTCTACCTTCTATATAGCTGGATAAACAATGAAGGTGGGTATGTGTGGGTGAGTGGGGGGAGGGCGGGGAAGTTCCCCCAAAAATCACTGGAATTTTCCCCAAGTTTTTTGGAATTTTGAATGTCGTGGATATTTTGAAATGGAATGTTTTACCACCATCTCTAGTTGCAACCAATTCTCATATGGTACACCATCTCTAGTTGCACCATTGGAGAGGGGAGATTTTGTTAAAGGACATTACTCTTACGGTTCCCTAGATACTCTCCTATCCAAGCAAGACAGACCGGATCTTTGGATTCTTAATAAAAACACGCATATCATTGCCCTTAATAGTCAAGGCTTCCAGAAGACTAGGAAGCAGCAAAAACATGGCTCTATAGAGGCTACAGCAAAGAGTACTCACCTGAGAAGCAACATAAAAGTACCAGAGTGAGGAGCATAATGACACCAGCTATCTTCATGGTGGAGATGCTCAGTCTAGGTTAACTGCTTTGTTCTGCTCTGCTCAGTAGATGCAGTACACCCAGAGGGAGAGCTCATATATTTATACCCAAGGTCAGAACCTCCATCCTGGAGGAAATCACATGCAAAAGTCACCAATGATACTGGATACCGGAACAAGTTTGGTTTTTGAGGAAGTCCCGGTGTGCTTGGAATGATACATTCTTTCTCAACCTCCCTTTGGCTTCTTGATCTTTTGTCCCAAACACAATGCATTTTCATAAGCATTGTGGGTTAATGCAGGACAAGAAAAAAAGAAAAACTGACCACAGTGAGTTTGATAATGTACAGGGTTGTGTGGAAATTTTCATTATGGGCCCCATAAACCACTCTGTAAACTGTCTTTGCATTGTTGCAGAAACCCTTTAGATTCCTTCACACTTTAGGTTCCTTCACACCCCTACAAGAGCACTGTACAAATGCAGTATGTATTGGCTGATACCTGTGTATCTCCTATTATACTCTAAATCTCTTAAAATGAACTGTTCAACTCCAACCACCAGTTTCCAAGATGACAGTTACCTTTCTTTCATAGCTCAGAATTAATCCTCCTTTGAAACATTCAGTTGCTCCAAGTTCAATTCAACATGTTGCTGTTGATTTACAGTCCTACAGGACCTGATCCTTGTCTACCTGGGACTATTTCAAGATATTCAGCATTGTCATACCCACAGATGCTGCAGCTGTTAAAGTGACGACAAATAGAACAGATGGGGAAAATGATGGATCCTGTCTAAGCAGTTCTCAGGTTCTTGCCTCCCTAAGTATCACTGCCCAGATTCACTTACCTCAGAGGTAATTTCCTGATTAAATCTCTTTCTATATGTTCAGTATAAGGAGAGAGAGCCAAAACTGTTCAACATTCAGGCTTTATTCCTACCTCCATGTACACAGTCTTCTCTCATCAAGCACTTCATAAACGTAGAGTTCTCTAGGTTCTTTAGACATTACCCAATATATAAATTAGGATTGTTGATTAATCGCAGTTAACTCACACAATTAACTCAAAAAATTAATTGTGATTTAAAAAATTAATCACAATCGCAGTCTTAATTGCACTGCTAACAACTGAGATGTATTAAGTATTTTTGGATGTTTTCTACATTTTCAAATTATTGATTTCAATTACAACACATAATACAAAGTGTACACTGCTTACTTTATATTATTATTTTATTACAAACTAGCGAAAATACCCGGCGTTGCTCGGGTCAGTCGGAGGTGGGGAGGGGGCAGACAGCTGAGCGAGTGCGGGGTCCATTGGATGGGGGCAGAGAGCAAACCTGACAACCCCACCTCACCCACCCCCCCCGACCAAACCCGACACCCCCACCTCACTTACCCCTCGACCAACCCCGACTCACATTTTCACCCCCCACCCAAACCCAACACCCGCCCGTCTCCCCCCTACCAACCCCAACACCCTCTGACCAACACCCACACCTCATCCCCCCATAGACCAAACCTGACACACCCACCTCACTTTCTCCCCACAACCAAACCCAACACCCCTACCTACCACCACAAACAAACCCGACACCCAGACCTCACTTACCCCCCGTAGACCAACCCCGACCCCCCTCCTCACCCCCCAACCAAACCCAACACCCCCACCTTACCCCCCCACCAAACCCAACACCCCCTGACCAACCCCAACCCCCACACCTCACCCCTCACCCACCCAGACACCTTCCAACACCCCCAGACCAAACCCAACACCCCCGGCTCACTTACCCCCCGACCAAACCCGACACCCCACCTCACCCCCCGACCAAACCCAACACCCCCACCTCACTTACCCTCCAACCAAACCCGACACCCCCACCTCACCCCCCTGACCAAACCCGACAGCCCCACCTCACTTACCCTCCGACCAAACCCAACTCGTGTCCATCGGAGGGGGGAGGGGGCACAGAGCTGAGGGATTCTGGGGTCCGTCGGATGTGGGGAGGGGGCAGAGAGCTGAGGGATTCCGGGGTTCCGTCGGAGGGGGGAGGGGGCAGAGAGCTGAGGGATTCTGGGGTTCCGTTGGAGGGGGGAGGGGCAGAAAGCTGAGCGAGTGCGATGTCTGTTGGTGGGGGTATTATGACATCATAACTATGTCACAGAGAACAGCAGCTGCCCAGCTGATGTGATTTGCCTTTAAAGAATTTCACCCGTGGGGGGCATCAGAGGAGAGATTTGAAAAATTTTCGACTCTTACGGTCATTAGGACCCCAAGACCTCTAACTGTACCAAATTTCAAGTCTCTCGCTCAAACGGTGTGGAAGGAGTAAGCATACACCCATACACACACGCACGTATGCATACACCATTTGACTTTTATATATATGTAACCCTTCTGCCCTTCAGAATAAACAGCAACAAGGGCCGGGTTCAGTAAATAGGGGTTCCCTCTCAACAATACAATGCAAATTGGCTCGAGCCCCCACCCAGTGACCTGGGAAAATCCTAACACACCCCTGGGCGCCTCAATGAGGCAATACTTCCCCTCTTGCAAGCACAGATCGGTGTAACAAAAGATCTTTATTAACATGAGGTAAATGACATCACTAAACTGGGAAAAACACCACACCTAGGGTTCATATACCAACCCATGGGCAAATTGCCCCTCCCCAGCAAGTTTGGGCTGTGTCCTCTCCTGTAGGTTCAGGAGTCCAGCAACCCAAACGTCACCCAAAGTCCCACAAGTCCAATAGCCCAAAGTCCCTGGAGTCCAGCAACCCCAACAATCACCCAAAGTCCCAAAAGTTCCACAGCCCCAAAGTCTCTGGAGTCCAGTAGCCCCAACAATCACCCAAAGTCCCAAAAGTTCCACAGCCCCAAAGTCTCTGGAGTCCCTGGTCAAAAGTTACTCTGCCGAGTCTTACCTCCCAGGCTGGGTGGAAGTGGAGGGCAGAGTGGAGGGTACCTTCACAAGGTCTGAGGCCGACAGCCCAGTCTCTCCGTGGGGTGCTGGTTGCTCCGCTAGCCGCCCTGCTAGCCGACACAGGAACTGCTCTGTCCGCGGCTCGACTCTGCTCTGCCCGCTGTCTCAGGAACTGCTCAGGAACTGGTCCACTAGCCGGCACAGGAACTGCTCTGCCAGCTGTCTCAGGAACGGCTGTCTCAGGAACTGGTCTCAGGAACTGCTGTCTCAGGAACTGGCCCACTAGCCGGCACAGGGACTGCTCGGCCAGCTGTCTCAGGAACGGGTCAGCCGGCACCGGGACTGCTCGGCCAGCTGTCTCAGGAACGGGTCAGCCGGCACTGCTCAGCCAGCTGTCTCAGGAACGGGTCAGCCGGCACTGCTCGGCCAGCTGTCTCAGGAACGGGTAAGCTGGCACTGCTCGGCCAGCTGTCTCAGGAACGGGTCAGCCAGCAACCGGGACTGCTCAGCCAGCTGTCTCAGGAAGGGGTCAGCCGGCACTGCTCGGCCAGCTGTCTCAGAAACGGGTCAGCCGGCACCAGGACTGCTCGGCCAGCTGTCTCAGGAACGGGTCAGCCGGCACTGCTCGGCCAGCTGTCTCAGAAACGGGTCAGCCGGCACCAGGACTGCTCGGCCAGCTGTCTCAGGAACGGGTCAGCCGGCACTGCTCGGCCAGCTGTCTCAGGAATGGGTCAGCCAGCAACTGGCACTGCTCAGCCAGCTGTCTCAGGAAGGGGTCAGCCGGCACTGCTCGGCCAGCTGTCTCAGGAACGGGTCAGCCGGCACCGGGACTGCTCGGCCAGCTGTCTCAGGAACAGGTCAGCTGGCACTGCTCAGCCAGCTGTCTCAGGAACAGGTCAGCTGGCACCGGGACTGCTCTGCTTAGGGCCCCCCACTTAAGATAAAGCTCAGTGATTTTCAGCTCTTAAGTGATTTCAGCTTATAGGGGGGGCCTTAGTGCAGAGGCACCACCAGACCCAAAGCAAGTTCAGCTCCATGGGCTGAAGTTAGACTCCTAATGGAAGCAAAAGTCAGCTCTAAAATTCCACAGGGGAGAGAGGCCAGATGCAATAAGCCTGTGAGACCCTCAAACAAGGCCCTTACCACAAGGTATAGGAGCCCATCCACAGCCTCTTTCAATTCAGTGGGTTTTGGAACCCCTGTCCCTTGTTTAGTGAGTGCTACCTAGCTGATGGCGAGTCCCTCCAGCATGCCAAAGGCCAAATACATGTCCCAACCCCTCATTCACATAAACAGGTTAATCAGCACTTTATCATTCTTGCCCCAATACTACAGAAACTGGGGGTCCCACAGTAGCCAAAGTGATCATTTGGGCTGTTAGAGTGCAGGCTAGGTGTGGTGGGTGTGTCTATGCAAATAAGGTGTTATTTTCCAAAAGTCACTGCAATTCCTGCAATTCACCACTGGATGCCACTCATCCTGACACTGCTTACATCTATAGATATTTGCACTGTAAAAATGATAAAAGAAATAGTATTTTTCAGTTCACCTCATACATGTACTGTAGTGCAATCTCTTTACTGTGAAAGTGCAACTTACAAATGTAGATTTTTTTTGTTACATAACTGCACTTAAAACAAAACAATGTAAAATTTTAGAGCCGACAAGTCCACTCAGTTCTACTTTGGTTCAGCCAATTGCTAAAAGAAACAAGTTTGTTTACATTTACGGGGATATGCTGCCTGCTTCTTATGTACACTATCACCCGAAAGTGCAAACAGGCAGAATTAATCGTGATTTTTTAATTGAGATTCATTTTTGAATCGCTTGACAGCACTAATATAAACATATTATCATACTATCATACTATACTAACCTTTATTGGGAATTATCATTCTCACTCTTTTTTTTTTAAGTGACAGAAATAAACCCAATGGATGCTACATGGGGATTGCTAAAAGAAGGGAAGCGATTATTTTTTCACTTTCTATCCATTTCAAAAGTATTTTATTCTCCTGCTGATAATGGCCCATCTAGATTTAACAGCCTCTTAGAATTGGTATGCTAATGTACATTTTTTTCTTCTTTCTGTGTGTATAAATGCATCTTACTTCTGTTCCATTCTATGCACCCAATGAAGTGGGCTATAGTCCACGAAAGCTTATGCTGAAATAAACTGGTTAGTCTCTAAAGTGCTACAAGTATTCCTCGCTTTCTTTATGGATACAGACTAACACACCTGCTATTCTTGAACCTGTTTATTTTTTCAGTTTCCTCTTATTGATACACGCCATGAGAGATTAAATATAAAAAAGGCCTTCCATTTAAACAGCCCAAAGGAAAAATCTAAGGCTTACTTGGCAGCTAGAGTCCCATGATGCTTTGTAGTTTGGCTAATTATGAGGACTGAAATTTTACCAAGCAGTAACTGTTTTTTGAGCTTAATGTAACAGATATTTTAGTAATACTAACCACAAAATATGTGTAAAATTCATAACAAATAAAATAATCCAAATAAGGGATTAAACAATGACTAACTACCAGGTGTTGAGACACTTGGAAAGTTACAAGGGAACAGAGGACTTAGGAAATAACCTAGGAGAAGAAGTATGTACCAAAAGGAGGAAGTAGTTCAGGATCATTGTGGTAAAGAAGAATGGGTAACAAAGAAATAATTTGCGAAAGAGGAGGAGACCATCTGCAGACTGGAAGCAGGTTGTCAGAGACGACTACATGGAAAGGTATTCTCTGGTTGTGAGTAATTGTAGGCCTCTCTGCGTACTGTCCTGTCTTCACTATCCTTTAAAAATCAATCCAATCCAATCAAAAGCTGACTTATCTGAGTTTTGTTATTATTAATTGAAACTAAACTCAAGACAAACTACTCTCATCAAAACTATAATCACAATTACAATTCTTTCAATTCCTGCCTATTAATTAGCTATTGATTATCAACAAATTGCTACATATTGACTATTAATTATCAATGTGAGAAACAGAGAGGTTGGTCTCCAATGTCTCACACAATCTTTCCAGTTAATATGGGGGAAACCACAGTTTGAGAACAAAGTGCAATACTGCTAACATGAACTGGAATACTTTTCTATAGGACAGGGGTTCCCAAGCTTCGTTCACAGCTTGTTCAGGGTAAGCCTCTGGTGGGCCACGAGACACTTTGTTTACCTGACTGTCAAGCAGGTATGGCTGCTCGCAGCTCCCAGTGGCTGCAATTTGCCGTTCCTGGCCAATGGCAGCTGTGGGAAGTGGTTGCCCGACCTCCAACTTACTAAAACCAGGGTAAAACTGCTGTGCCCAGAACAACAACAGAGGAGCAGGGGAGATGGAACCTTCACAACGGCAAAGTAGAATTCAGAATACCCAGAACGCTAGCCTCTGGCCACCATACTGGGGGGAGAGAGGGAGAGGAGTGGGTATTACAGAGTGACCTCTGCTGGCTTTTTCCCATTGGAAAGTTTGTTTGTTTTTTTAAACCACAGATGAAGCTCCAGATTTGAGACCCCTTTGAACAGAGGGTCTTGCTCTATCTATTCAGTAGCTGTATGACCAAAGCCTTCCCCCGCATACTCCCCCACACTTTTTTTGATGGTATTCTGAAACAGACTGGTCAACCTCACTCCTCTCTCCCAGGAGTTAAATATGAGCAACAACAAAGCCCATTTTCTTGGGTTGAGATATTCTTCCAATATAACAAGATGTGTGAAAAGATGAGTTTCCCAGCAGGCATCAGGGACAAGTTACCCCTCCTACTGCTATGGATTCATCATCCTCTGTTGGAGTTGAGGGACAGAAGAGTTTCCATATGATGCTCACAGCCTTTCCTACAGTGTATGATTTGTACCATGTGACCCAGCTGTTGGCAGTAACTGGCAAACAGAGGTCATAAACTCAGAAGATATGCCTCATATGGATAACTATCAAATGTCAGTTTCAGAAGGATTCACTTGTGATGGTGAAAGATTCTAGTTAACAAGCAAGATTCAGAAATTAGGAACATTTAAAAGCCTCATGATTTCTTAACATTTCACCTCTTCTGTTTCTCTCTGTACTTCACACTAATGACAGACCATATCCCATACAACAACAATCCATGGATTTCAGTCTGACCATATGGAACCCACAAAACTGAATCCCATAAATTTATTCTCATACCTATGGCAATGGGCTAGTTTTGGCTATTTTATTCATCTTTTCCCATGAATTTTAGTGTTTTTCCAACACATATATAATGGTCAGTGTTGTTACCAACCACAGACTGGGGAAAAGCAGAAATTAATAAACAACTAGGAGCTGGATTCACTTTATCGTCCTGGTTGGCAACACCTGGAACCAAAACACAGACAAGACATTATTAAATGAAAGAAAATATCAGTTGGGCATTGAGTTAAAAACATTAATCTGTCAGTAAGAAGCTTGAATTAAGTTTTGTAATGCAATAAACACAACCAAGTGAAGGCTTCCTGCATTAATCCACTATAGGCCTGATTATTCTGTTATATATACACCCATTTCAGAGAGGTATAACTCCATGGACAGAAGGGACCCTTATGATCATCTAGTCTGACCTCTTGCATAACACAGGCCACAATCACACACACATTTCAGTCCCTGATTCCCCTGAGGGATTGAACTCACAAGCATAGGTTTAGCAGGATAATGCTCAAACCACTGAGCTATCCCTCCCTCAGGAATGGGTGTCCCTCTTGATTTATAGCAATGTGAGAGGAAAAAGGGGCCCAGAGAGTTGCTATGGAGATTTTTGCAGTCACTTTAGTAAACCAGGGAGGGAATTTTGATACTTTACTATAACATTCAAATGGTTTCCTATTGCCATTTTGATTGTTTACCATTCCTTAACTAATGAGTCAGCTCTCCCATCACCTGTGACTACACAGCACCTGAAGTCAGGACCCCTCAGCACCATGAGGGATTGGAATAATTGCTGGCGAGTTACTGGCCCGAAACTGAGCTTTATGCTTAGGACCCAATTTTACAGACACCTTTATATCCAAAGTTTATTGCAGGAATAATTATTTGTTTAAATCTATCTAAGTTCTGTCCCAAAATCAGACACAGAATTGCCATAATTGGTGTCCACCATTAATTGATAATGCAATTATTTATGGATGCAAAATTGGAGGTCAGTTTGAGGTCCTTTTAAAAAGCAGACCCATCTTTCAAAGAGAAAAAAAGTCTCTCTTTAGCAATAAACATTCTACGAAGCTTGTTTTTAATAGTCAAACCCTTCCCAAGGGTTAGAGGTATCAGACCCGGGGCTCTGTAAGGCTGCAGCAATAGTTATTTACTTGAGAAGCAGAGGAAAAGTGCCGGAGAGAGGAGCACTGGGCCATCTGTTATCTTTATGGCTGTTTAGTTTGGGCTCAGTCTGTTACTGTTCTGCTCAATAGAGGCTCTCACAGTCTATACCACAGATCAAGCTGTCGGGTAGATAAACACACACAAGAAGTCAGATTCTCCACTTTGATTGTGAGAGACTTTCTAATTTGTCATTGATAATGAAACCCAGACAAGGGTATTTATGGGGCTGCCCAGTCTCAGAATGCTTTTCTCGACCCAAGTTCCCTGAAAACTGCATCAAATGTGTGACATGCCCATTAACAATCATTAAAACTAGACTATTGCCACCAATGGGCATATTTCTTCATATTTCTGAGCCCTGCCTCAGTCTCCTCCCAAATGGGTTACCAGGGAATCCATCAAGTTTTCTATATATGCCTAACATCATTCCCTTCCAAGGACATTAACAAAAAATTCAACAGCAAGGACAAAGAACAGTCTTCATCCATCATCTCAGGTTCCCCTTCCTCTTTAGGAACGCTGGCCCCAGGGCTGCATTCCAAGAGTCCACTCTTGTTCCAAAGCTCACTACAGACACCAGCTTTCCTTCTCTAATTCTGTCCTTTATTTCTCTTCCTCCCCCACGCTCCCTTACTCCGAGTCTGCCCTACCCTCTCCTTACAACCCCAGGCATTACTCCAACCCTCATTAGGCCTAACCTGGGTATAACTGTTTAGTCATAAGGGAGACTAATCCAACCTTTCTTGAAGGCTTAGTCACCCTCTGACAAGAGATTAGAATTTATCAAAATATAGTGTCCTGAATGGTAGTTAGACAGGTGTACGGCTAGGACAGCATGGCCGGAAGTGTTTCTATGTCCTCGCCATCAAAAGTGCTTTCCAGTTCTCGCAGCAAGACACACGCCTGGCTTTTGGAAGACAGATGTGATGCCCCTCAATTGTGTTTCACTGTTCAGCCTTCTGACAGTATGTTGTTTCTTAGATGGGTAATGAGCTTTTAGGCCAGATTGTACCTGGACATTATGCTGATGCAGGGGGAGAGAATGGCACAAGGAGCCTTCCCCTTTGAGCATCCTGCATCAGAACCAACCGTTATTGCTTCACTCAACTGTCTTTCTCTGGCACCACTTCAGAGTTCTCTTTACCTAATGCAATAGGGGTTTGCAACTTATTCACTTCATTGGGTTACTATCTGGGGCAATCATATCCCCTGCAAGACTTGCCAGGCTCGGGGTATCCTGTTGCTCTGGGGTCGTTTGCAATAAGATGGCACCCACAAGCTGCCTTGCACAGTAGAGACCAGTGATTGAGAGAATTTATACACTCAGATTTCAGTTTTTGTTGCTGGCATTTGGTTTTCTTCAGATTTAAAGTCCTGAAGTTTCCCCCAGGATTATTGCTGTGGGACTCTAAGCACTTTTCTTGTTCATTGGTGTAAACTGTGTTTGTGTTTTCAGTTTCTGACACATTAATGCTGGACTTAACATATAAGTACACACAGAAAATGTAATAGTAACAATACCATAGTTGTATCTCCAGTACAGAATAATCACCTAACCAGTGAGGACAGAATGTTCTGAGCCTCTGTCATGAGGTGCTCAAATATATGTTAACTCTTTAAACTTAAAAAATGTGCATGGATAATGCCCTTAAACAAGGCTTTGTTACTCAGAAATTCTCCCACAGGTGAAGACATGGACATTTCTATATAATGTAAAAGGTGAATGACAATTAATCTGAGTTTGCGCTTTCCAGTCCACATAGCCCCTTTCACGTGGAATACCCTTCCTGAGCTAATCTATGAAATTATCCTCTTCTCATTCAAATTCCTCCTCCATGACCTATTTGTATCCTAGGGCTTGTCTACACAGGCACTTTACAGCGCTGCAACTTTCTCGCTTAGGGGTGTGAAAAAACACCCCATCGAGTGCAGCAAGTTTCAGCGCTGTAAAGCACCAGTGTAGACAGTGCACCAGCGCTGGTAGCCACGCCCCTCATGGAGGTGTTTTTTTAGGGCGCTGCGTGAGCTCTCTCCCAGCGCTCTGCCGTGACTGCCAGCCACTTGACTGCACAAGTGGCAGCGCTTTAACGTTGCCAGTGAGGAGTAGCCCTTAGACTTTGTCTGCACTGCCAATTGAACAACAAAACTTTTGTCATTCATGGGTGCTTAAAAATCGCCCCCCAGGCGTTCTCCTGTCAACAACACCAACCCCGCTGCTAGGGGTGGAAGTATTTTGTCAGCAAAAGTGCCGACAAACATTGTTTACGCTGCCTGACTTGTAGTGACCTTTAACTGCCAACTGATATTAGTGGCCAGTATGGATTGTGGATATTCATTTGCTCATTTCTATTTTTAATACAACCCTAAACCAAAAAACTTGATAACTGATTTATTATCCTCAGTGGTAACAAAGTCCTGTGGCACCTTAAAGACTAACTATAAAGTTTTGAAGCATAAGCTTTCGTGGGCTAATACCCACTTCGTTGGATGCAAGCAGATTATCCTCAGTGTTATTACTCCTGTTGTACACATGGAGAAACCAAGACACATAGAAGTGAAACAACTTTCCCAAGGGCATTCTCCAATGGAACCATCCATGTATCCAAAGTCAGCTACATTCCTTTTTAAATGGACAGTTGAGATGATCAGATCAGCAAACAGAACCCATTTGGCAGAACTGGAGTGGAGCATTCAGGACTATGCTCGGATACACAGGCCATGTCTACACTAGAAAAACAGGCTGCATTTTAAAGCATGTGAGCTAACACATTTTGACTAACCATTTAAAAAAAGATTTTGCATCTAGTGTAGAGAGGTTTTTAAACATATGTTGTGTTTAAACATATGTCAGCTCGTCATGGTCAATCCTACAAGGGGAACTTTTTTCTTTCCCCTTAACTGCAAAGACTTAATATAAGATATCAGAAACAATACCCCTTCTCCACACACTGGAAAAAACAAAAACAAAAAATTCAGTTGGGTTTACTTTATTGAACAAGCAGATCAAGAAAGTGATACTATCAGAAGCATAGGATGAGTGTAGAATAGGTCTGTTCGTACATCTGCTAAAGGAAACTGAAAGCACTGGAGAAGCAAAGAAGGATGAGGTAGACTTAGGGTGACAAGACAGCAAGTTTGAAAAATCAGAACAGGGCTGGGTAATAGGAGCCTATATAAGAAAAAAAAAACCAAATCGGGACTGTCCCTATAAAATCAGGACATCTGGTCACCCTAGCTAGAGTTGTGTATGGTGCTAGGTAGCGGGCTTTCAGTGATCAGCAATATCAAATATTCAACATTTGCCATAATGCTCAAAATGGAGTTTAGCACTTGATCTGGAGGCAAACAGGTGAACAGATTAGAGATAGATCTAGATTCTTAGCAGGTGTAAATGAATATAGTTTCATTGAAGTCAATGGGACTTAAGATGCTTAATATTAAGCAGGTATGTAAGTGTTTCGATTAGGAACCCAAGTAGCCTCATTTTCCTGTAGACATAGCATGAGCCTACTACATGCTCTCCCTGCATTTCCTGGAAGACCTCAGCTCTCTCTCTCTTTATGCATCATGGGAGTTATAGTCTCCAAGGCTAGATTATAGCACTCAGGGTCTCCCTGAGTGGAACGCTCCCAAGTAAGTTTAGAGGCCTCTTGTCTAGAATTAGGTGCCTACACTATTAAATACTGGTTCAGTATTTAACTATAATCACTGACTGTATGGAAACCATGTATCTGGATCCAAGGGATTTACAATTTCAGTGTTATGGCACTTGATGAACCCATGTTTTTTCTTGGGTTTTGTTTTACCAAAATAGAGATCATGGCACAATGTTATCACAAAACATTTATCTTGAACCAGAGATTGGCAGAAGGTGATAATTAACAAACGGAGCCAGACTGACCTTATCCTTGGGTGTCTGGCAGCATGTGCAAGAAAAGCAGCCACAAAAGAGCAACAGAAGTAAAGTTCTGGACAGAAATGAAATTAAATCTACCTGCAGAATATCCAGATGTAGCTGCCTAATTCAGCAAATTTATTGTGTGACAGCTTACGTCTCTTAAGGACCATGCGTATGGAAATTTAAATTGTAAGACAGTAAATAATGAGAGCATAGTTGACTATTTAATATAGCAATTTCCTTGACTTACTATTTAACTAAACAAAAAGGTATTCCTGGAAGGACATTCTCAAAAGAAGTTGGTCCAATAAAAGATATTTTCTCACCCATCTTGCCCCTCTACTTTTCAGAAGAACACATTGTTGTAGCATTTTGTGTTGCACCTACTTACACTGCATCTGGATTGATTCTTCAGTTACACCCTAATCCGTTTAAAGATATTCATTATTCCGAGAATCTGTCTTCAATTTAAGAGGGTTAAGAAGTGACAAGACCGGACTCTTTCCAGGGCCGAGAAGCAGCAGCCACAAAAAAGTACTAGAATGGAGAGCATTAAGACCCCAATTACCTTCAGTTGATGCTCTTACAGTAAACTCCACAGATGGAGTACATGTATATAGACACCGAAGAAGTCAGATGTTTCCCCCTTTGATTATTAAAGCACTTTCCAATTTGTCATGGAGAATGAAACCCAGACAATGTTTGTAGGGCTGCCCTGCCTACTGAGGATTGATTCTCTCAACTGCATTCCCCTAAAAAACAGAGAAAATAGGAGTCAGATGCTGCATCTTGTAGATAGAGATTAACAATTGTCAGGACTTTACCCAAACAGGCACAGTTGAGGCTGACTACAGAGGGCAGGGAAATTGAATCACCAGATTATTTTGATCATTACGGATGACCATTTTGCCACAAAACTCAGTTGCAGGGTGGTGGACCCAGTGAAGGGCTTAGGACAAAAAGTTGGCCACACCCCTTTCAGGTAGTAGTCCTTTTCTCGGAGAGCTGCATAACCCTTAAAATAAGTAAATTAAAAGAAAAGAGAAGAGACAATAATAATAGCAACAGTGTGTTCCTCACTTAAGATTTCATGGCCTTTAGGTTTCCAATCGGTTAACGTATTAGACCTTCCCCCAGCGTAGGCTTTTCTACCCTCTCAAACCTCCTGATACAGCCACAGGATAACACACTTCCACCCTTCCCCTGACCCAAGCCTTCTTTGTGCCCTGAAGCTCTTTTTACATCCCCTAGCTGGGAACCATTAGCTCCAACCATCACTAAATGCTGTCCAGCTAGATCAGATGATTCCCAGCACCTGCCTGACTCCTTTCCAGAACAGGGCAGGCTTCTCCCTGGACTTTAAAGAGGCAGACCAGTCAGGTACAATGATTCAGCATGAAACACTCTGAAGTGTGGAATGAGACTGAACACTCTGCAGGTAGATAGCACTAATATAATCACATCCAAAAATATAATGAAAGAATGTTCAAGTGGCAAATTCAGGCACTTAGAAGTTAGCAAATGCCAGAATTAAGATTGCCTATGCAATCTTTAATTTCGTGATCACATACTACATTTTCCAAAGGGCCTTGCCTTATTGAATGAAAGAGCAATATTTTTTATCCTCCACGGAAGTGTGTAGCCTTATTTAAAGCACACAATCCAAATCTTGTGCTGAATACATTTTTGTTGATCTCCTGATGAGTGTTTCTATGAAGCAAGGGATGTAGGCCATGGGCTTCACTATCACTATAGTGCTTCACAAAAGTTAATAAATTTATCTTCACAACATCACTGTGAGTTTAGGAAGTATCTTCATCCCCATATTACAGATGAGGGGCTGAGAATTTAAGGCCATATTGCCACAAGTGCCCACTAATTGGGGTGCCTTAGGACCTGATTTTTCAGAGTACTTAGCATTTTTATGGTACTTTATATGTTTAAAGCGCAGCTCCAATTAGTGTCCGTTGCAGTTGTGAACACTGAACACTTCTGCAAATCGGATCAAAGGCATCTCATATTAGGCACCCGGAGAATGAGGAACACACACTTTAGTAACTTCCTGTGAAGAGTTTGGTTTAAGCAGTTTGACTAGTACCACATAGGAACTCTGTAGCAGAGACAGAGATCCAATTAAGTTCCCCAGGGTGACATTCAACTACCTAAACCATGAGACCATCCTTTCTCTTCTGGAAATTCCCTGCATCATTCACCCCACACCTTCCAGCTTCTTGAACAAACAAGGCTGAGATCTTCCAGACAACTGCACAACCCTGATTCCTTCCCAGAATACTATTCATGTCATGCACTAAATCAGGCAGGGTACTGTGGAAAAAAATATTATCTAATCATGTAATTAGAGACTGCATTAGAAGGCATACACCCGAGAGAGCTGAATTAAGGTTGAACAGGGAAGCTTCATGCTGGTGTTTCCTAGCTTCTAAGGGCTTGATTTAGCAACCTGAACATTCCAATTTTAAAAATACAAACTGGAAAAAAATAAATAAATTGCATCATATGAAACCATAACAATCCCCAACATGGGTCATCTGCAGGGTTAGGAGGTTAAATCTATAACATGGACCTCTAATTTTTGAGTTAATGAAGTCACTGGTAGCAATAGTAGGCTGTTATCCTTGATGTGGATTAGCAGTAGCGTGGAATGGGATGCTTTGCCAGCGAGTTTCACAGCTATTTGCTGAAGGAAAGGGAATGGTGAAATTCAGGACTCTTAGATTCAATTCCAGGTTCTGGAGGGACAGGTTTTCTGGATGTTATAGATCATTCTTTCCATGCCCCCAAAGTTTCCTCTCTCCTTCTGCTCCTGTCCATTCACTTCACCTTGCTGGTTCTCTACATTCCTTATCCTTCTGAATTGGAATATGGCTGATTCTTCTTCACATGCCTGAGTGCCAGCAGGTGGGGCACTGAGAACACAGGAGAGGCAACAATCCTTCTCTCAGCTCCTGGGGCCAGCACTGGAGCGGGGAGCAGCAGCAACTGCAGGGAAAGTCTTGCTCAGCTCCATAGCCTTTGACTGGAATATCACGCTCAGTCAATCTGTGGGGATGGCATACGTGCTGTTCTTTCAGGGTGCAGGAGCTGTGAGGGGCCAGAGCATACTCAGTGCAGATGGAATCTTTGGTGAATGTAGGTGTCAACCCTAGCTAGCCTTTTCTGAGCATGTGGAAAATTAGGTTTTCAGAGGCTCTTAACTTGGTCAAATTTGTTCAGATTTTCACAGAAACAGCAAAAGGTACATCCCTGACCCCAGGGCAACACTCCTCCCTCCTGGGCCAAATTTCGAGGCTCTTCTCCAAATTATTGAGGAGCTGGAGCTTCTTAATGAAATTGATGATTTTTTTTTTAAGATGGACAAAACAACATGTTTTTTTTCTAATTGTATTGTTGTAGATGGCAAATGTGTTTTATCTGAAACTTTCCAGATAATTTCAACCCAAGGCAGACATCTAGGATAGTTAATTTCAGCACGAGTGATTAAAGTTTGGCAAAGTAACGAACAACTGAAAACAGAATCTTATAATGCCCTGCCTATAGACATGACAGGTGGTGACAAAATGTCTCTCCTATCAGAAGTGTTTTCCAGTTGCTACGGTATGGCTACATCAGGGCATTCTCAGCATTTGAACATCAGGTTTAAGCTGTTCTGCTTGGAAAAAATGATTATGTAAAAATGGCCAACTCTTATTCAAGAAGTACATCTTCAGACAATGCACTGTCAGCCTATGGAACTTGTTGCCGGGGGGATGTTCTGAAGGCCAAAAGTTTAACTGGATTCAAAAAAAGAATTAGATAAATTCCTGGAGGATAGGTCCCTCAATGGCTATTAGCCAAGATGGCCAGGGACAAAACCCCACACTGGCTCTGTTTGTCCCTAAACCTCCAGAGAAAGTGTTTGCTTAGCTAGTATGGGAACAGAAACAATAACATGCAACTTAAGCCACCATTCTCAGAAGTTCAGTAGCAAATTTTGAATAATGAATAGCTAGAAGTATAACATTTCTTCACATAAACTATGTCTGAAAAAATAATAATGAATACATTTGTAAAAACCGTGATCAAGCATGCAACTTTGACTTGAAAAATGGTCATACATTATCTTCAAAGACTTGAACATAGCCACAAAGTCAGTGATTGCAATCCTGCTAGTTGTCTGTGCCAAAATGTATTGGTGGAATTAATTCATTCAGGATATCTATTTTAATCAATCCATGTGGACTGATTCCAATGGAAAATTGCTATTGACTCAAGATCGCAGCTCAGATTCTCTGAAACACCCGACAACAGGCCACCGAAAGGGAAGGGCCGGGTGAGGGCTGAGCTGCCCGGGCCAGGCCATGGCGCAGAGGCCATTGTTCATCCTAGATGAGGAGAAGAGGCAGTTATAAAACAGACAAAATGAATTCAGTGCCTTAGTCCAGAGCAGTAAAGTGTTCCAAATAATCCTCTATTCTACACATTAAACAAAAGAATCTGACACCAAATTAATCAATAATAGCCTTGTGTAGCAGAGCGGTCACTCTCTACACTCTGTGTAGCAGAGCGGTCATTAAGCCAGATGCACTTAATCTGTTAGGAGAAAAAAAAATTCATATATGACAAAACAGAGGATTTCTAAAAAGGAAGAGTAAAATCAGTAGAAATAAAGTTGGGAAGGTCTATTTTACTTAAAAGTGAATAAACAACAAAATATATTACTGGGTAAGAAGTGTGAAGCAAAGAGTATTAAAAAAGAGTACAGGAAACACACATGCTGTTTTTCTGACAAAGGCTCAGTCATTATTAATTTCATTTTCCATCACAAAGGTTATCAAGCATGCAGTGCTCATTGGCCAGGTTTAAATTACCCAGGTGATCCCTTTTCTTATTCTGATTCCTGCACGTTCAGTGATTTGTAATTTGGAGAATTAATGGAGACCTTAACTAGAGCCTAAGCAGAAAGACACTGGGGCCCAGATCCACAAAGGTACTTAGGTGCTTAAATGCCAGACTTATGCACTGAACTATGGGGTTTAGGTGCTTAAGTCCGAGTTTTAGGCTCCACCGTGATCCACAAAATTCCCACCAAACCTTGCAGGCACCTAAACTCACTTGGTACCAACATTTTGAGGAAGAAATATCCCTACGTGCTTAAGTTTCTGTCTCTGAGCATGCATACCGATTCCTAAACCCACCTAACCCCCAGAATGATTCATGAACCGGGAAAGACAGCCTTTCGGCCGCCTATCTTACGTGTGAGGTCCAATGCAATAGGCATGTTCAGAGGCTGCCTTCAGGATTGGGTCCCATTCAAAATCTAGAGGGTTGGTAGTTGCCCCTAATTTATAACTTTCAGCGCATTCACCTGGGATGTGGGAAACCCAGGTTCAAATCTCTCCTCTGCCTGAGGCGGGAGAAAGGATTTCAGCTAGGGTTTCCCATGTTTCTCAAGAAGTGCTATAACTAAAGAGATGTGGGATATTCCAGTGATTTCCCACCAGTGATTTCACTACATCAAAGAAACAATAAAAGTACTTACAAGATTTTTCCGCACAGCAAACCTTCATTGCTGTGAGTGATGCCGTCTGTTCCACAGACTGGTGCATAGTTCCTTGGACAGCCTGGTATCCCTATTCCATCTGCATTTTTGTATTTACTGCAGTCAGGCTGCAAAATTAATAAGGTGACATTTGAGTAGACATTTTTCACTCTTCGCTGTTCTTTTGAGAAGAGAAATCACACGCAGGGCTCTGTTTTTCATCATTTCCTAAATTTAGCATGGGGTGAGGAAAAAGTAGTTAATTTTGCAGGAAGAAAAGGAAAATACTGCAGATATTTCACCGGAGAAGATCTATGTTGTTTTTTCACAGTTACAAGTCACCCCTATAATGAGACTAATAACGAGAAACCAGAAGACAAAGACCCAAAGCTAAAATCTAAGAAGAACCTCCATATGTGCCAGTTTCAAATCAGTTAAGTAAATAACTGTAATTAACATATATGTTATAGAAAGAAATCTCTCTCGCTGTTGCAACAGACAAATTTTAAAATGTCATATTTTCAAATATTTCCCCAACTGTTTCTCTGTGTCTCACACATTCAAACCAGAGGTTGTGTCATTTAAAATAGTGTAAAGTATGAAAAAGCAATCAGTCTGACTGTGTGGAGACCATCTATCTGAATCACAGGTATTCCCTCTAATTTTAATAGCAATGGGATAGTTCTTGTTTTTGATGCAACCAGCTTTTCCCATAGTTTTAGGGGAGAAAAGTTTCCCCAACATAGAGAATTTGGCCACAATATTGTTTGTAGAGAGAGATCCCAGGAAATTTACTATTAATAAACACAAAGAACTGTACTGACCTGACTCCCACCTTGAGTCGTGACTCCTGAAAAAAACAATAGACAAATATGAATACTGCCAATGATCTGAGATGGTCTGTAGATGTCTGTTTGTATTAAATACGGACTTTACAAGAGGAAATATTTTAAAAGGACCCTTGAAAGTTAGCAGAATGTGTCCTAGAAGTTATTTTTTAAAAAATAAATGATCTCAAAAAAGCAGTTGTATAATTTTAAAAAACAATTTTCATCATTTAAGTGTCTAACAGAGGTATTTTATTCCTGCTTTAGTTGCAAATTTCAATGCACCTTTAACCATGGAGCTGTAAAGATGCTTATAGGATAGGAAAGAAAGAATAAGACAAGATCTTTGATGGAGATTAAATGCAATAGTTTGTCTATAGAAAAATAGAATACACTTTCTAATTTAGCAAACATCACCTAATATTATTCCCATTTATGGGTTGTGTATTAATTTTATTAATTAATAAGAAGTTTTTATTATTTCACATCACTGATTGCTTTAGGAGTTATGCTCTGCTAAGGAGAAGCAGAGCAAAACTAAAACACCTAACTGAATGAAACTAAAAGACCTTTAAAAATCTGACAAAAACTAGCTTAGTCAAAGCTGAATGAGAATTATTGGTTTCTGTTATGTCTAAATTATTTAAATCTTTGTAATTTCCTGTCATTTCATCCGATGCAATCCCAAGAATCTTTACAAACAATACCTAGTACTGAACTGCAGATACCTGTAGGGTGGAGAACAGTAGTCCACTGGTGCACATCACACTGCACAAGGAAGAGGGAAAATTTTGGCCAAGACCACTAGCACAAACTCCGAATGTTAGGAAAAGTGCCACACCTCACATAGACGACAGGGCTTTAGGTCAAAAGTTCCAAACTTACTGGCCTAATTTTCAGAGGTGCTGAGCATCTGTAATTCCCACTGATTTCACTGAGATCTGGTCAGCACTTCTGAAAAATCAGACCACTTATTTAGGATCTATGGGCCTGATCTTCAAAAATGCTCAGGAGCCGCAACTCCCATTAACTTCAGTTGGAGTTTAGGATGCGCTGTACTTCTGAAAATCAAGCCTGAAGGGCCATATTTTTAACGGTATTTAGCCACCTAAAGATGCAGATAAGTTTCTAGTAAGATTTTCAAAAGCACCTATCTGAATCTTGAGGGACCTAAAAACCTTTATAAATCTGGCACCCACTTTCCAAAGTGTTTACCTTCATTTTCTCTTTAAGAAAATAAGTGAAAGCAATATTATCATTTAACAGTCAAGCCAGAGGGGTCTGTCATAGGGTTTACTACATGATGCAGTCAGAGTACGGAGAATTACTCACCTAAAAAGAAGCAGCAAAATGCCAGGGAAAGGAACACAAAAGCACCTTTTATCTTCATGGTGAAGACAGATGTCTGGTCTATGCTGATTCTCTTAGTACTTTGCTTAGTAGATATCTTTGCAATTAACTCCCAGCTGTGTTCACAGATATATATAGTTATGTATATCTATGGAAGCAATCAGATTCATGACCTGGGTTAGCAAATCATCTGCAAAGGATATTACTGGCATAGGAATTTCTCCACAGGCAGGGAGGAATGTTTATTTCAAAACATAATTTTCAGAAAATATGAGGAAAGTGTGTGTCACCTGGTGACCCTGCCTCTCATCAGCAGCAGAGATTTACACTCAGTTATCTTCAGTGTACTACCACAAAACCATTCTGCTACCATTCACATTTTTATCAGTGATCCCTTAGCATGGGCTGGTGAAGTACAGTAGCAATTCTATGTAGATTTTGAGAGTCCTACATCAAAACATGGCACTCAGCAGTATGGGTTTACATTAAAGACCCCTGTTTCTATAGGACATTTCCAAGTTGAATTTCCAAAACATTTTGAATGTGTCATGGCTTGTGAAACATTGTTATTTGGTGTGACCAGTGTTTGGGCTGTAAGTGAAAATATGTTCAGTATTGACTGGCTTCCATTGGGATTTGTGGACTCAATGAATGTCACTTGTCCAATTGTCCATGTGAGTCATTCACACTATATAGGGATAAGGGGGAAAACAAGCAATTGCTACTGGGTAAGATCTCTCAGAAACCAATGGAAATGGATCAAGACAATGAATTCAGAGAGAGAGTCTGGGTAGTGCTCATACCTCAGGAACACCCTGAAAGGCCTAAGATTATACATGTGCCCATAGTATAATTATTACTGTGCATCTTGTATAAAGTTAAGAAAATGTGCTAATCCTGCAAGATGCTGAACATCCTCAACTCCAACTGATGTCAGAATCTGGCCTTAAGTGTGATGGGGAAAACACATTGTTTGAGTAAAAAAAAATCAGTTGTGAACATATCCCCCTCCTCAGAGTATAAACTACATGAGTGCCCACTGAGCTTCAGATAGAAACAACATAGTCAGAGAATAAAATATATATATATTAAAAATAAATAAATAATCACCCTGAGGATTGATTTATAAACAAAAGGGCAACTGCAAATCAATACCATAAGCACCTCTCCCCTCTAGCCTAAACCCACTCATCAGGTTTAGCAGCTTCTGGGATTCTCTCTGGCCTTGGTTCGTTACACTGGCACTTTATAGCGCTATAAAGCCACCAGGAGCACTTTGCCTGCACTCAAACACTTGGACTCTCTGTTAAAAGCCTTCTCCCACCTCCACAGGTTAAGCAGTTGCAAGGTAGTCTATGCACAGTAGACTCATTCACTAGAGCGCAACCACACTGTCTGTATCTGCATGCTACTGTCATGCCCCATGTTGCCACTAGAGCTCTGCCTAGTTGTGAGACAGAATACAGATACATAGGGGCATACCCAGTATGTCACCGGGCCCTAATTCACTGCGTCACTCTATGCTTGCTTTCACAGAGTGTTGTGAGGCTAATTAGCTGCCCATTGTGGGGATTGTGGGTGGAAATGGTCTAGGCCTGGGAAATTCATTTCCTGGTGGGACCTGAGGTGGTGTAATAGGGCTGAAGATATGGATTCTGCTTGGGAGCAACAGCTACGGATTCTTATGGAGGCAGGGTTTCTTCGGGGGACCTCTGCAGAAGGAGCTGCCAGAGGATGGTAATGAGCCTTTCAGAGGTGACTGTTAGCCCAGAGAAGACAGAGGCAGTGACTTGCAGTAACACATGGAAGTACAACAACGTTTAGACTGTGGTATGTTTAATTCCCTACATGTGGTTGGAGTATGTTGTGTGCTTCAACATATATATGAGGATAAGGAAGAGGAGGAGGAGAAAGTGATTGATGACAGTGATGAGTTATGGTCTGCTTACAGACATTATGTGTGTTAAGAGGAAAACTTGTGGTTCAAACTGCATTCAATTTCCCGGGAAGACAAACAATTTCACGCTACTCACAACCCTCAGTGAACCCAGAAGTAGCAGTGATGTATAAGCTCTGAACTGGAGGTATTAGCATCCGGCCATCCCGGGCAGAGACTCTCCTTTGAACAGTGAAAACCAGCAGTTGGGAGCTGGTAGACTCTGCTGAAAAAAGAAATCTTCTTTGTTGCTTTCTGGAGAAATTTAAAATCTAGAACCTGTCGACAGAACATTCATTGCAGCACTAGATGGCACCAGTGGAGCATACGTGCTTACTCTCTCACAGCCACAGATACAGCTAGGGTCTGAATATTAGGATATTGAGTATGTGGAAGGACACAGGACAAGAACCAAACTTTACTTGGCAAACAAAATTTGCATGCCTCGCTCCTTGGCAGAAATTCAGAGTGACTAATATGAGAGAGTGAGAGTCTGCAGAGAAAACTCACCAGATGAAGAAGCTCCCTTGCCTGTGAATGACATGTTCGGACTTTCCATTTCTCAGAAGAATACATAGATCTAAAGAAGGGGAGAGCTGCTTTGCTAATATAACCCTCCTGCAAGGCCGAGTTGATAGCAGGAAGGGCCAGGTTCAGTACGTAGGGGTTCCCTCTCAACAATACAATGTAAAACTGGCTTGAGCCCCCAACCAGTGACCTGGGAAAATTACACACACACACCCTTGGGTGCCTCAAAGAGGCAATACTTCCCCTCTCGCAAACACAGAGTCTCAGTGTAGCAAAAAAATGTAATAACATGAGTAAACAACTCAGCATTAAATTGGGAGAACACCACAACTAGGGTTCATAAACACAAACCATCAACCAGAAGACCTACCTCCAAGCAGATTGGGCCATGTCCTTTTCCTTTGGTTCTTGAGTCCAGCAATCCAAAAGTCACCCCTTCCACAGTTTCTGTCGCTGGGTTTTAGAACTGGGTTTTAGTGCACTGGGTTTTAGAACTCATGTCCCTTGCCTAGCGAGTGCTACTTAGTTGAGGGCAAGTCCCCCCATCAGAAAATGCCAGGTACAGTTCTGAAGCTGACGCCATTGCCCCTCCCCTTCCACTCGAGGCCCAGCCACCATACCAGTAAGAATTTAGTCTTACTTTCACCCCATGTTATTTCTTTTGATGTGTTCCTGAAACCATTCATTTCCAAATGAAACAACTCAATTCCCAAACCACCTCCACAGCAACTTAATACAAGTACTTATAAAGTAGATCCAAAAACCTGAAATCTAAGATCATTATGTTGGAAACGAAAGATTTTTAATGAGTTCGATTGTGACAGAACAGGGAAGCATCTTGTTAAGATTTTAATCTTAGGTCTTTAGACGTTTGCTTAGGACATCAACAATTTAACAGATTTTCTCTTGGATTATGAAACTATACTCCTTAGCACATGCAATGTACACTTCAGGAGGTTGGCAAGTTAATTTGGATGACTAGTGTTGCATATATCTTGGAGGCACAACTTTGCATTACCAGAAATCCATCCATATCTTCAAAGCATTTACCCAGCATGAAGGGAATGATGAACATCCTGATAGCTGCCCAGGTTGCTATGTAAGGGGATGGCCGGGAGGGAAAGGTGAATGTATGGGGCAGCCTGGATTACTATTTGATCAGCCTGGATGACTATTAACTAATAGGTCCTCCTGTGTGTGTGTGTTTCCTGTGGACTCCCCACAGGAATCCAATCCCAGAACCCATTTATTATCAAATTGATTCTTTTAATTTTGGATTATTCATTTTATAGAGAAAGAAAATAAATGATTTTTTATTCTATGATTCCCTCAAGGAATCCCATAATGTTTTGTGCTGATAAAGGAACAAAGGCAAAAATTTCTGCAAAGTTTTCTTTATTGAACCACCAATTCAAGATGGCAATGCCATCAGGAGGGGTGAATGGACAGACAAATGGCAACTGTATCTTTACATAAAGGAATCAGAAGAATTTATCAGTTATGCTGAAGCCTTATGTTTTCTATTTTATGCCAATTCTTCCATTACTTGGTCTAGAGAGAGAGAGAAAAAGAGCAACAATATTTAGAGTTGTTAGGATGAGTGATGTATAAAAGCTTAACTAGAACAAGGGGAAAATGGAGATAATGATCTCAGTGCAACAGTCTTGCATGGGCAACTTCTCCAAAATGCCTTCTAATCTAAACATTATCTATTTGATCCAGATTTCACAAGACAAAATTCCACAGAGTCCTTCATTCTTCCATGGTAGATAAATTCAGTTCTCCCCACAATTTACTGTGTGTAATCTCTCAGAATCAGCAGATGGTCCTGTTTCCTCTGCATGAACATTTAAGCTTTTGAGACAATTTTTGTCAGAGTAAGATTTTACGTATTTCCTCAGTCGATATTTTCCACCCCCAAATTCATTGCAGCTCTCCACAAAGTGATGACTGCATAACTGGTGTGATGTGGACATACTATAGTTTGTAAAGTCTATGGGAGGAAAAGCACTTTAGTAGTGTAAATATAATAAGTGTAGATTTACCTTTCGGTTACATTCTCCTTCATGCTTTATGCCAATGTAGCGTCCAGTTTCCCTTGGGAGGAGAAAAATTAAGCATAATGTGTATTTCTTCAAAATAAAACATCTCATTGTCACACGTAAAAAAATTAAGGAAATGGACTGCACTGTGCTAGACATTTGACGGAGACAGACATATTCATATTAATCCTCTCTGATATCTTGATCCGTTATCTGCAGGGCCAGCGACAGAAATTTGGGGGCCCCCTACTCTGATAGTTTGGGAGGCCCCCAGCCCAGCCGGGCCCCCTCCAGCCCAGCCGACAGCGGCTGGGGGCCTCCCAGCCCAGCCCAGCCGACAGTGGCTGGGCCCCCCCCAGCCCAGCCGGGCCCCCCCCAGCCCAGCCGACAGCGACTGGGGGCCCCCCAGCCCAGCTCAGCCAGGCCTCCCCCAGCCCAGCTGACAGCGCCTGGGGGACCCCAGCCCAGCTGGCGCCCCCCCCCCAGCTGACAGCGCCTGGGGGAGGAAGCCCAGCCGCCCCCCCCCCCCCGCCCAGCCGGCGCTCCCCCCCAGACACCTGGCCGCAGCGGGAGCAAGAGCCCGGGAGTGGCGTGAGCCGCCCTTGCTGCCCCCCCCACCCTTTCTCCCCCCGGACTGCGCCGCTGCCGCCGGCCGGGCTCACTGCTCCGGCCGGGCTCACGCGCGCTCGTCCGGAGGAGAGCTGCGCCGGATGACTACAGGTAGAGCTGTACCGGGGGCCCCCTAAAGTGCGGGGCCCGGTACAGCTCTAGCCGTAGTACCCCCCTGTCGCCAGCCCTGGTTATCTGTCATGTTTTTCCAGTTTGAAACCATCATATTATTACTCCTTGGCATCTGCAGGACACGTCTGGCCATCAGATGCATCCTGGGTTCCCTAGTCAGATCTTTCAATGAAAACCCTGCCCTGTGTTTATAGAAAAAGCATTAAACAGTGCATTGTCCCACTAACACCAGATATTATCATTACTTGGAACTACCTTCTCACATTATCTGCACCAAGCATGCAATGATTTTTGACCAAGAAATTCTTTGCAAGTTTACTAACCATCTTGCTGAACACAAGCGACATTTGTTGTCATATGAGATGCCATTTGTGCCACAGACAGGTCTGTAAACACTTGTGCAGGCAACCTGTTTACCCTTTTGTGGTTTTTGGAACTCACCACAGTCATCCTGCAAAGGGAGTTATATAATGTTATATAATGTAACAGATTTATTGTTGGGAGTAATAAGTCATCTCTTGTAAGACTCAGCTATTGAGCTAACATTGCACCTTTCTTTAAGCAATGAGGCTTCTGTAGGAAGTAGGTCATTTGATCTCCATTTTGTATATTGGGGAAGAAAGTCAGAGTGGGCCAGATTCTCCATTCCTAATTTTCTGCACCCACAGCTATTGCTTTAGTATGATACTCTGCTGAGAAAACTTTGAGATGGGAGTAAAGAGACTCTTTAAACCCCCTTATGCTGCCACTGTGGCATAAATGGACAAGTCATGAGGTATAATCAGGGCTACAAATATTATAAGATCTTCCAACAATGGAGAAGGTTGTGGAGAAAACATTTCAGCTGGAGTACTGAGTGGGGATCTTTAATCTCTATTATGCTGCCACTGTGGCATGAACTGACCACTTCATGAAGCAGAATCAGGGCCAGAGAGATTACAAGACCTTCCCAAGGTCATGCAGAAAGTCTGTAACATAAACGGGAATAGAACCCAAGTTTCATATCTCCTCAGCTTTCCTTTTACCATAAAGGCCAAACTTCCAACCCATATTCTTTGATGTATAATAAATAATTAAAATGTCCCAGTCATCATGGTATACAAGCACCACCATCATGCATATAAGTACCACCATATTCACTGTCATAAGAAATGCCATCTGAAAAAACATAATCAGTTAGATTAGTCCTTCTTTCTTCCAAAGGTGAAAAATCAGTTGCCTATAGTTAATGTGTGTGGGGAAAGGTGGTGGAGGCATGGAGGAAGAAGAGGATGTGGGATTTGTGTTGGAGGTCATGAGATCTGAAAAATCAAGGTCCTGTCTCCTCTAAGTGACCATTACACATCCCAAAGACTTTTTGTAAGAGTAGGATTTTTCCATCTATCTGGTGTTATCAACATATTTGTGGCCAGCATTTATACTGTGAGACATGTCAATTTTAATGATAATTAAATTAATGCCATTACCTTCCCCTTACATCTTCCTAGATTCGCCAGGTCTATGTTAGCTCCATTTCTACAGAATAAAAAGTTGAAAGAGAGAAGACAATTATTGTCAGTGAATAATAAAATCATCTACCTGGTGAGTAAAACTCTCCAAAATTCACTAAGAAATTACAGAAACAGGTAGGAACATATGGAATATTTGAGAGGGATGATTTTTAATGATCAAATTCTCTATTTGATATAATTTTGGAAGTTACTGGGGATGTGAGGCTCCTTATCCCAATGGAAGTCAGCATGGATCTGATGTTAACCACCCATGGAATCCCATTGTGTCTTGGAATTTGAAGTTTGGTGTATACATAAAGATAAATCCATTAGCCAGAGTGGTGGTTATCAACCAGAGGTCTGGGGCTCCCTGGAGGGCCACAAGCAGGTTTTGGGGTTCCACCAAGCATGACCGGCATTAGACTCACTAGGACCCTGAGTAGAAGGCCAAAGCCCCACCAACGGGACTGCAGCCCAGGGCCCCAAGCCCTACCACCTGGGGCTAACGCTGAACCCTGAACAACTTAGCTTCACAGGCCCCCCTGTGGTGTGGGGCCCCAGGCAATTTCCCTGCTTGGTATCCTCTAATGCCAGCGCTTGCTTTTATATGCAGAAACCCAGTTGTGACACAGCTGATCCGTGGAGTTTTATAGCATGTTGGGGGGGAAGGGTTGAGGGGGGGAAGGGTTGAGAACCTCTGAGTTACAGGACAGTGCAGGAGTGGGCAAACTATGGCCTGCAGGCCAGATCCAACCCATCAGGGCTTTGGATCCGGCCTGTGGTATTGCCACCCCTGTGGCGCCACGGGGCTAAGGCAGGCTCCCTACCTGCCCTGGGCCTGCATCACTCCCGGAAGTGGCTGGCATCACAGCCCTGCAGTCCCTTGGGGAAGAGGGGGCAAAGGGCCCGACATGCTGCTTTCACCCACAAGCACCATCCCCCGCAGCTCCCATTGGCCGAAAACAGAGAACCGTGGCCAATGTGAGCTGTGGGGGAGGTACCCACAGGTGAGGGCAGTGCATGGAGCCCTCTGCTGCCTCCCTCCCCCAGGGGACACAGGGATGTGGTGCCGGCCATTTTTGGGAGTGGCATGGGGCCAGGGCAGGCAGGGATCCTGCGTCAGCCCCGCTGTATGCTGCTGCTACCCCGGAGCCACTCAAGGTAAGCGGCATCGGGCTGGAGCCTGCGCACTGAATCCCTCCTGCACCCCACACCCAACCCTCTGCCCAGAGCTCCCTAATCCCCTGCCCTGAGCCCCCTGCTGCACCGTCCTGCAACCCCAACCTCCTGCCCTGAGCCCTCCCCCGCACTCGGCACCCCTTCCTACACCCCAGCCCCCTGTCCTCAGCCTCCTTGTACATTCTACACCCCTTGTGCATCCCAAACCACTGACTTGAGCCCCCTCCCGCACTCAGCACCCCTTCCTTCACTCCAACCCCCTGCCTGAGCCCCCTTGTACATCCCACACCCTCCTGCACCCCAACCCCTTACCCTGAGCCCCTTTCTGTCCACCACACCCCCTCCCACACCCTGTACTCCTCCCGCACCTCAACCCCAACTCTACATTCATGGTCCTGCCTGCAATTTTCCCACCCAGATGTTTGCCCACCTCTGGTTCATATTAGCTATGGTGTCCTGGGGACGTAGGGGTTAACCAGAAGAGGTCAAAAGAGTATGGTGGTGAGTCAGGGACTCAGCTACCTCAGAACATTGCTATATCCATGTATAAAGAAAATGCTTATACAAAAGAACTATTTTAGCATCTCTTACCATTGATTCACTTATTCCAAAGGTAATATTCAAGGACTTACAATATTTCTGCACACAGGAAACAGTCATTGCGATAAGTGACACCATTAGTTGCACAGACTGGTCGAATGATCTGTGGGCAGGTTATCTGGTGTTGAGTTATTGTTCTTTGGTATCTACTGCAATCAATCTGCAAAATGAAGAAGTTGTTATCTGAGTGGAGATTTGGAAACATTTCAGGTCAGAAACAGCATTTTCTTCTGTGGTGCCATTAGCCAGTGAAGCCCCGAACCTGGTTGGAATTAGCGTCTATCAATGACTTCACAGTGTACTGATATTTCCAGCTGGAATATATGAATACTTATTCTGATGGTGGATTAAAAAATTCACTTACTGTTTACTTTATTCTCATTAGTACAAGGAAAAGAGACTACATGGATACTATTAATAAAGTTTTACAATTCCTTCTTATACATATCTTGGTTTACTCCCCTTTAATGTGTTGGCAGCCTTGGGTTTGGAATATATTTTACTTTGAGGTGGAGAGGATGGCTTTGTGTTCTAAATTGAAACCCTGAAATACATCTTTTTGCCTGGAATCAGAGGCTGAAATACTATCAGATAAATCAGCTCTTCTTACTTCCAAAGATAATAAATCAGTTGTCCATAGTTAATGTGTGTGTAGTGTGGTGTGGTGTAGAGGGAAAAGGAAGGGAAGAGAAGGGAGGAGAGGGGAGTGGAGGAGAGAGAGAGGAGTGCGGTTTGTGTTGGGGGTGATGAGATCTGGAAAAATCAAGGTCCTGTCTCCTTTAAGTGACCATTACAGATCCCAAGGCCTTTTTCATAAGAGTAGGATTTTTCCATGTATCTTTGGCTCAAGTATTATTGCATTTTTGTGACCAATATTTAGACTGTGCTAAGTGTAAATTTTAATGATAACCTAAAAAAAAAGAAAAAGAAGAAGAAGAAATGTGCCATTACCTTCTTACATTTTCCTTTATATGCCAGGTCTATGTTATCCCCATTTCTACACAATGAAAAATTGAAAGAGAGAAGACAATTATTGCCAGTGAATTAATAAAGTTGTATACCTGGTGAGTAAAACTGTTCAAAATTCAGTATGGAATTATAGAAACAGTTAAAAACACATGGAATATTTGAAAGGGATGATTTGTAATGATCAAATTCTCTCTTTGATACAGCTTCAGAAGTTAACTGGGGATGTGAGGATCATCACCTGATGGAAGTCAGCATGAATCTGATGTTAATCAACCATGGATTCCCATTGTGTTGTGGGATTTGTAGTTTGGTGCATACATAAAGATAAACCTATTATCTAGAGGATATTGGATCATATTAGCTCTGGTGTCCTGGGGACATGAGGATAACCAGGAAAGGTCAAAAGAACATGGAGGTGAGCCAGGGACTCAGCTACTTCAGGACACTGATATATCCCTGTATAAAGAAATGTTTATATAAGAGAACTATTCTAGCATCTCTTTCCATTGATTCAGTTATTCCAAGAACTTACGAGATTCGTACACACAGCAAACATTCATTGGTGTAAGTGACACCATTAGTTCCACAGACTGGTGCATAGTTCCGTCGGCAGGATATCTGTTGTTGACCTTTTGCTGTTTGGTATCTACTGCAATCAATCTGCCAAATGAAGAAGTTGTTGTTTGAGTGGAGATTTGGAAGCATTTCAGGTCAGAAACAGCATCTTCTTATGTGGTGCCATAAAACAATGAACCTGGTTGGAATCAACTGCTGTCAGTGACTTCACAGTGTGCAGATATTTCCAGCTTGAATATACAAATAGTTATTCTGACGATAGATTAAAACGTTCACTTACTGTGTATGAAGAGAGACTACATGGATACTACTAATAGAGTTTTACAATTCCTTCTTATAAACGTTTTGGTGTACTCCCCTTTAACGTGTTGGCAGTCTAGGGATTTGGAATATATTTTGTTTTCAGGTGGAGGGAATGGCTTTGTGTTCTAAACTGAAGCCCTGAAATACATCTTTTTTCCTGGAACCAGAGCCTGAAGTACTAACAGTTAGATCAGCCCTTCTTTCTTCCAGAGATGATAAATTAGTTGCCTATAGTCAATGTGTGTGTGTGGAGGAGTGGGAGCAGGGAGAGTGATGGGGTTTATATTGGGGGTGATGAGATCTGGCATACCAAGTCTCCTTTAAGTCAGCATTACAGATTCATGGCCCTTTTTGTAAGAGTAGTATTTTTCCATGTGTCTTCTAGGTCTTCTCCTGTCCCTACCTCTGGGGTACTATGTTCTGTAGTTTGGAACTACTCTCTGTCCAAGTGAGAGTTGCATTTCCATGATGCTCTGTAAATATCGTGTAGCTCAGGGGTCAGCAACCTTTCAGTAGTGGTGTGCTGAGTCTTCATTTATTCACTCTAATTTAAGGTTTTGTGGGCCAGTAATACATTTTTAGAAGGTCTCTTTCTAGAAGTCTATAATATAGAACTAAACTATTGTTGTATATTAAGTAAATAAGGTTTTTAAAATGTTTAAGAAGCTTCATTTAAAATTAAACTAAAATGCCGAGTGCCCAGACTGGTGGCCAGGATCCGGGCATTGCGAGTGCCACTGAAAATCAGCTTGTGTGTCACCTTTGGCACCTGTGCCATAGGTTGCTTACCCCTGGTGTAGCTAGTAAAGCATTTGGACGTAAATGAAAAAAAGAATACACTTGGATTTACCTTTTTCCTACATACTCCCTCAGGCTGTAGGGTAAGCTTGCCTCCAGTTTCCCTTGAAACACAAAAAGAGATCAAAAATGAATGTCCCTGCCCAGCAATACATCTCACAGAATACACCTGTGGAATTACACAGAAGTACATGGGATGTATAATATGTGAATGGGACAGATATGCTCATATTAATCTTCTCTGACCACACTATGTTTTCAGCATGCCTGTACTATTCACCGCAGTAGAACTAATTATTGCTTAAGGAAAATATTGATATATTTACTCACCATTTTGCAGCGCACAAAAGACATTTGTTGTCATACATCACTCCATCGGTGCCACAGACAGGACTGTACTCTTTCATACAGAGGAGGGGTTGGCCCTTTGCTGGTTCTGGGTAAGCACTGCAATCATTCTGGAACTGTAAATATATAATTATCTAGACACACAGATGAATACATGATGATAACTATTATTGTTAATTCTTTGGGGTGCATGAGAGCAGTGGTTTTCAACCAGGAGTCGAGGACCCCCGGGTGGGGGGGAGGGGAGGGCTGTGAGCAGGTTTCAGGGGGTCCACCAAGCAGGCCCAACATTAGACTCACTTGGGCCCACTCAGACAACTGCTGTGATTGCTACCCCCTAATGCCAGCCCTGATGTTTATATGCGGAAGAACAATTGTGACACAAGTGAGAGTAGGATTTTTCCATGTGTCTTTGCTAATACTTCTCTCCTCTCTACCTCTGGGGTACTGTGCTCTGTAGTTTGGAACTACTCTCTGCCCAAGTGAGAGTTGCATTTCTAGGATGCTCTATGTATATCGTGTAGTTAGCAAAATATTTGGAAGGAAAAACACTATGTACAGTGGAGGGTTTTGCCCTTTGGTGGTTCTGGGTAAGCACTACAATCGTTCTGCAACTGTAAATATATAATTTCCAGCCACATAGCTGAAAGAATGATGTTAACCATTATTGCTGATTCTTTTAGGGCTGTATTAGGAATGCTGGCCATTATGGAACTATGTACTATCAACGTGGTAAACTCAGTGACTGACCACGTGAAATGACATGGGGATACTGTATTCTCTTTCTTATAGTAAGTGAACTTTTTAATCCACCCCCATAATAAGTATTCCTATATTCCAGCTGGAAATATCAGTACTACTATACCAATATAAAAAAACCTAATACCAATAATGATAACAACTGGGGTCATTTTGCTTTTTGAGTAACCCAGCCCTGTCCACTACTCTGTTCGATGTAGGTTCCTAGACTGCACTCATCACTAATATATGAGCACCTTCCACTAGTTTTAGTGTTTCCTCCAACACAGAAAAGTTGTCCCCAATGCAATTTCTAACTAATGATTAGGGGAGAGTGAAAATAACTAAACAGGAAGAACTGGACTAACCTGATTTGGAGGCTCACTGGCAACACCTAGAGCAAAAATATGGATATTCAATGTACAATGAGACAAATCCCTGTGACGAAAATCAAGTTATAAGCATTAATTCAAGAAAATGTCCACTGAACTCTTTTTCTGCAACAAATGAGCTATATGTGGTGTTTTGCACCATCTGAAAATATAATAAGGGACTTATTTGCTTATTATTACTACATATTTTTCAGGTTTTCTGCTTCACTCAAGATGCAGGGTCTTGTAGCACCTTATAGACTAACAGATTTTAGGGATCATGAGCTTTATTTAAGACCCACTTCATCAGATGAATGTTGTGGAAATCTCCAGAGGCAGGCATAAATATGCAGGCAAGAAAGCAAGTTAAATTCAATCAGTGGGGGTGGTGAAGCCCACTTCCAGCAGGTGATCTGAAGGTGTGAACGTCCAGAGAGGATAAACTGTTTTTGTAATTGGTGAGCCATTGACAGCTAATATTAAGTCCAGACCTAATAGTGTCCAGACCTAATAGTGTTCAGACCTAATAGTTCACACCTCCAGATCACCTGCTGGAAGTGTGCTTCACCACCCCCACTGATTGAATTTACCTTGCTTTCTTGCAGGCATATTTATGCCTGCCTCTGGAGATTTCCACAATATTCATCTGATGAAGTGGGTCTTAACCCACGAAAGCTCATGATCCCTAAAATCTGTTAGTCTATAAGGTGCTACAAGACTCTTTGTCGCTTTTGCAGATCCAGACTAACACGGCTACACCTCTGATTCAAGATGCAGGGTAACTAATAGCACCTTACAACTTTTGAAATTTTTTTTATCTTCTATTAAGCCTGATCACTTAAAAACATTTTCAGTCACTGATACTATTTAGCAATTCTCAGTGCATGGATCCAGTTCTCCACATGATGTGTTGTGCAGAGAAGTGGGAATTAGGCAGAAAAGTTACAATCGAGGAAGTTAACTTTCTGCTTAGGAATCCATTGAAGTCAATGGATGCTAAGCAGGTCCTTAATATTTAGTCTTCACAGTAATATATGTTTCAGAATGATTTCAATTCTTTTTGGAATGAGTCCTTTCACAAACTGGATGTCCCAGTTATACACACGGCTTCTGTATGCAAGTTCTTCTATTAACCTGATCCTTAATAAGTAATCAATGTATGATGTAATATGTTAACATTTTATGATAACTTTGCCTTAATAAGTGTTTTAAAAACCTGAAAATGCAAGAACTTGAAAAATGTCTACCTTCTATATAGCTGGCTAAACAAAGAAGGTGGGTATGTGTGGGTGAGTGGGGGGAGGGCGGGGAAGTTCCCCCAAAAATCACTGGAATTTTCCCCAAGTTTTTTGGAATTTTGAATGTCATTGATATTTTGAAATGGAATGTTTTACCACCATCTCTAGTTGCAACCAATTCTCATATGGTACATTTCACAGCACCATTGGAGAGGGGAGATTTTGTTAAAGGACATTATTCTTACGGTTACCTAGATACTCTCCTATCCAAGCAAGACAGACCGGATCTTTGGATTCTTAATAAAAACACGCATATCATTGATCTTAATAGTCAAGGCTTCCAGAAGACTAGGAAGCAGCAAAAACATGGCTCTATAGAGGCTACAGCAAAGAGTACTCACCTGAGAAGCAACATAAAAGTACCAGAGTGAGGAGCATAATGACACCAGCTATCTTCATGGTGGAGATGCTCAGTCTAGGTTAACTGCTTTGTTCTGCTCTGCTCAGTAGATGCAGTACACCCAGAGGGAGAGCTCATATATTTATACCCAAGGTCAGAACCTCCATCCTGGAGGAAATCACATGCAAAAGTCACCAATGATACTGGATACCGGAACAAGTTTGGTTTTTGAGGAAGTCCCGGTGTGCTTGGAATGATACATTCTTTCTCAACCTCCCTTTGGCTTCTTGATCTTTTGTCCCAAACACAATGCATTTTCATAAGTATTGTGGGTTAATGCAGGACAAGAAAAAAAGAAAAACTGACCACAGTGAGTTTGATAATGTACAGGGTTGTGTGGAAATTTTCATTATGGGCCCCATAAACCACTCTGTAAACTGTCTTTGCATTGTTGCAGAAACCCTTTAGATTCCTTCACACTTTAGGTTCCTTCACACCCCTACAAGAGCACTGTACAAATGCAGTATGTATTGGCTGATACCTGTGTATCTCCTATTATACTCTAAATCTCTTAAAATGAACTGTTCAACTCCAACCACCAGTTTCCAGGATGACAGTTACCTTTCTTTCATAGCTCAGAATTAATCCTCCTTTGAAACATTCAGTTGCTCCAAGTTCAATTCAACATGTTGCTGTTGATTTATAGTCCTACAGGACCTGATCCTTGTCTACCTGGGACTATTTCAAGATATTCAGCATTGTCATACCCACAGATGCTGCAGCTGTTAAAGTGACGACAAATAGAACAGATGGGGAAAATGATGGATCCTGTCTAAGCAGTTCTCAGGTTCTTGCCTCCCTAAGTATCACTGCCCAGATTCTCTTACCTCAGAGGTAATTTCCTGATTAAATCTCTTTCTATGTGTTCAGTATAAGGAGAGAGAGCCAAAACTGTTCAACATTCAGGCTTTATTCCTACCTCCATGTACACAGTCTTCTCTCATCAAGCACTTCATAAACGTAGAGTTCTCTAGGTTCTTTAGACATTACCCAATATATAAATTAGGATTGTTGATTAATCGCAGTTAACTCACACAATTAACTCAAAAAATTAATTGTGATTTAAAAAATTAATCACAATCTGCACTGCTAACAACTGAGATGTATTAAATATTTTTGGATGTTTTCTACATTTTCAAATTATTGATTTCAATTACAACACATAATACAAAGTGTACACTGCTTACTTTATATTATTATTTTATTACAAACTAGCGAAAATACCCTGCGTTGCTCGGGTCAGTGGGGAGGGGGCAGACAGCTGAGCGAGTGCGGGGTCCGTTGGATGGGGGCAGAGAGCAAAGATGACACCCCCACCTCACCCCCCCGACCAAACCCGACACCCCCACCTCACTTACACCTTGACCAACCCCGACTCACATTTTCACCCCCCCCAACAAAACCCAACACCCCATGTCTCCCCCCTACCAACCCCAACACCCCCTGACCAACACCCACACCTCACCCCCCGTAGACCAAACCTGACACACCCACCTCACTTTCCCCCCCAACCAAACCCGACACCCCTACCTACCACCACAAACAAACCCGACATCCACACCTCACTTACCCCCCGTAGACCAACCCCGACCCCCCTCCTCACCCCCCAACCAAACCCAACACCCCCACCTTACCCCCCCACCAAACCCAAAACCCCCTGACCAACCCCAACCCCCACACCTCACCCCTCACCCACCCAGACACCTTCCCACCCCCCCAGACCAACCCCAACACCCCTGGCTCACTTACCCCCCAACCAAACCCGACACCCCACCTCACCCCCCGACCAAACCCAACACCCCCACCTGACTTACCCTCCAACCAAACCCGACACCCCCACCTCACTCCCCCGACCAAACCCGACACCCCCACCTCACTTACCCTCTGACCAAACCCAACTCGTGTCCATCGGAGGGGGGAGGGGGCACAGAGCTGAGGGATTCTGGGGTCCATCGGATGTGGGGAGGGGGCAGAGAGCTGAGGGATTCCGGGGTTCCGTTGGAGGGGGGAGGGAGCAGAGAGCTGAGGGATTCCGTTGGAGGGGGGAGGGGGCAGAGAGCTGAGCGAGTGCGGTGTCTGTTGGTGGGAGTATTGTGACATCATAACTATGTCACAGAGAACAGCAGCTGCCCAGCTGATGTGATTGGCCTTTAAAGAATTTCACCCGTGGGGGGCATCAGAGGTGAGATTTGAAAAATTTTCGACTCTTACGGTCATTAGGACCCCAAGACCTCTAACTGTACCAAATTTCAAGTCTCTAGCTCAAACGGTGTGGAAGGAGTAAGCATACACCCATACATACACGCACGTATGCATACATCATTTGACTTTTATATATAGAGATATTTGCACTGTAAAAATGATAAAAGAAATAGTATTTTTCAGTTCACCTCATACATGTACTGTAGTGCAATCTCTTTACTGTGAAAGTGCAACTTACAAATGTAGATTTTTTTTGTTACATAACTGCACTTAAAACAAAACAATGTAAAATTTTAGAGCCGACAAGTCCACTCAGTTCTACTTCGGTTCCGCCAATCGCTAAAAGAAACAAGTTTGTTTACATTTACGGGAGATATGCTGCCTGCTTCTTATTTACACTATCACCCGAAAGTGCAAACAGGCATTCGCCTGGCACTTTTGTAGCCAGCACTGCAAGGTATTTACATGCCAGATATGCTAAACATTCGTTTACCCTTTCATGCTTCGGCCACTATTCCAGAGGAACATGCTTCCATGCTGATGACACTTATTAAAAAAAATGTGTTAAATAATCTGTTATTGAACTCTTTGTGGGAGAATTGTATGTTTCCTCTCTTTTACCTGCATTTTGCCATGTATGTAATGTTATAGTAGTCTCGGATGATGACCCAGCATATGTTCATTTTTAAGAACACTTCCACTGTAGATTTGATAAAACTCAAAGAAGGTGCCAATGTGAGATTTCTAAAGATAGCTACAGTACTTGACCCAAGGTTTAAGAATCTGAAATGCCTTCCAAAATCTGAGAGGCAAGGCGTGGCGCATGCTTTCAGGTGTCTTAAAACAGCAACACTCATGATAAACACATTGCACTACAGTGCTTGTATTAGGTGAATTGAAAAATACTGGTACTACTTCTTTTGTTTTTTACAGTGTAAATATTTGTAATCAAAAGAAATATAAAGTAAGCACTGTACATTTTGTATTTTGCATTGTAATTGAAATAAATGTATTTGAAAATGTTGAAAACACACAAAAATATTTAAATAAATGGCATTCAATTATTGTTTAACAGCAGAATTAATCGTGCTTTTTTAATTGAGATTCATTTTTGAATCGCTTGACAGCGCTAATATAAACATATTATCATACTATCATACTATACTAACCTTTATTGGGAATTATCATTCTCACTCTTTTTTTTTTTTAAGTGACAGAAATAAACCCAATGGATGCTACATGGGGATTGCTAAGCAGAAGGGAAGCGATTATTTTTTCACTTGCTATCCATTTCAAAAGTATTTTATTCTCCTGCTGATAATGGCCCATCCAGATTTAACAGCCTCTTAGAATTGGTATGCTAATGTACATTTTTTTTCTTCTTTCTGTGTGTATAAATGCATCTTACTTCTGTTCCATTCTATGCATCCGATGAAGTGAGCTATAGTCCACGAAAGCTTATGCTGAAATAAACTGGTTAGTCTCTAAAGTGCTACAAGTATTCCTCGCTTTCTTTATGGATACAGACTAACTCAGCTGCTATTCTTGAACCTGTTTATTTTTTCAGTTTCCTCTTATTGATACATGCCATGAGAGATTAAATATAAAAAAGGCCTTCCATTTAAACAGCCCAAAGGAAACATCTAAGGCTTACTTGGCAGCTAGAGTCCCATGATGCTTTGTAGTTTGGCTAATTATGAGGACTGGAATTTTACCAAGCAGTAACTTTATTTTGAACTTGTTGTAACAGATATTTTAGTAATACTAACCACAAAATATGTGCAAAATTCATAACGAATAAAATAATCCAAATAAGGGATTAAACAATGACTAACTACCAGGTGTTGAGACACTTGGAAAGTTACAAGGGAACAGAGGACTTAGGAAATAACCTAGGAGAAGAAGAAGTATGTACCAAAAGGAGGAAGTAGTTCAGGATCATTGTGGTAAAGAAGAATGGGTAACAAAGAAATAATTTGCGAAAGAGGAGGAGACCATCTGCAGACTGGAAGCAGGTTGTCAGAGACGACTACATGGAAAGGTATTCTCTGGTTGTGAGTAATTGTAGGCCTCTCTGCGTACTGTCCTGTCTTCACTATCCTTTAAAAATCAATCCAATCCAATCAAAAGCTGACTTATCTGAGTTTTGTTATTATTAATTGAAACTAAACTCAAGACAAACTACTCTCGTCAAAACTATAATCACAATTACAATTCTTTCAATTCCAGGCTATTAATTAGCTATTGATTATCAACAAATTGCTACATATTGACTATTAATTATCAATGTGAGAAACAGAGAGGTTGGTCTCCAATGTCTCACACAATCTTTCCAGTTAATATGGGGGAAACCACAGTTTGAGAACAAAGTGCAATACTGCTAACATGAACTGGAATACTTTTCTATAGGACAGGGGTTCCCAAGCTTCGTTCACAGCTTGTTCAGGGTAAGCCTCTGGTGGGCCACGAGACACTTTGTTTACCTGACTGTCAAGAGGTATGGCTGCTCGCAGCTCCCAGTGGCTGCAGTTTGCCGTTCCTGGCCAATGGGAGCTCTGGGAAGTGGTTGCCCGACCTCCAACTTACCAAAACCAGGGTAAAACTGCTGTGCACAGAACAACAACAGAGGAACAGAGGAGATGGAACCTTCACAATGGCAAAGTAGAATTCAGAATACCCAGAACGTTAGCCTCTGGCCACCATACTGGGGGGAGAGAGGGAGAGGAGTGGGTATTACAGAGTGACCTCTGCTGGCTTTTTCTCATTGGAAAGTTTGTTTGTTTTTTTAAACCACAGATGAAGCTCCAGATTTGAGACCCCTTTGAACAGAGGGTCTTGCTCTATCTATTCAGTAGCTGTATGACCAAAGCCTTCCCCTGCATACTCCCCCACACTTTTTTTGATGGTATTCTGAAACAGACTGGTCAACCCCACTCCTCTCTCCCAGGAGTTAAATATGAGCAACAACAAAGCCCATTTTCTTGGGTTGAGATATTCTTCCAATATAACAAGATGTGTGAAAAGATGAGTTTCCCAGAAGGCATCAGGGACAAGTTACCCCTCCTACTGCTATGGATTCATCATCCTCTGTTGGAGTTGAGGGACAGAAGAGTTTCCATATGATGCTCACAGCCTTTCCTACAGTGTATGATTTGTACCATGTGACCCAGCTGTTGGCAGTAACTGGCAAACAGAGGTCATAAACTCAGAAGATATGCCTCATATGGATAACTATCAAATGTCAGTTTCAGAAGGATTCACTTTTGATGGTAAAAGATTCTGGTTAACAAGCAAGATTCAGAAATTAGGAACATTTAAAAGCCTCATGATTTCTTAACATTTCACCTCTTCTGTTTCTCTCTGTACTTCACACTAACGACAGACCGTATCCCATACAACAACAATCCATGAATTTCAGTCTGACCATATGGAATCCACAAAACTGAATCCCAGAAATTTATTCTCATGACTATGGCAATGGGCTAGTTTTGGCTATTTTATTCATCTTTTCCCATGAATTTTAGTGTTTTTCCAACACATATATAATGGTCAGTGTTGTTACCAACCACAGAATGGGGAAAAGCAGAAATTAATAAACAACTAGGAGCTGGATTCATTTTATCGTCCTGGTTGGCAACACCTGGAACCAAAACACAGACAAGACATTATTAAATGAAAGAAAATATCAGTTGGGCATTGTGTTAAAAACATTAATCTGTCAGTAAGAAGCTTGAATTAAGTTTTGTAATGCAATAAACACAACCAAGTGAAGGCTTCCTGCATTAATCCACTATAGGCCTGATTATTCTGTTATTTATACACCCATTTCAGAGAGGTATAACTCCATGGACAGAAGGGACCCTTATGATCATCTAGTCTGACCTCTTGCATAACACAGGCCACAATCACACACACATTTCAGTCCCTGATTCCCCTGAGGGATTGAACTCACAAGCATAGGTTTAGCAGGATAATGCTCAAACCACTGAGCTATCCCTCCCTCAGGAATGGGTGTCCCTCTTGATTTATAGCAATGTGAGAGGAAAAAGGGGCCCAGAGAGTTGCTATGGAGATTTTTGCAGTCACTTTAGTAAACCAGGGAGGGAATTTTGATACTTTACTATAACATTCAAATGGTTTCCTATTGCCATTTTGATTGTTTACCATTCCTTAACTAATGAGTCAGCTCTCCCATCACCTGTGACTACACAGCACCTGAAGTCAGGACCCCTCAGCACCATGAGGGATTGGAATAATTGCTGGCGAGTTACTGGCCCGAAACTGAGCTTTATGCTTAGGACCCAATTTTACAGACACCTTTATATCCAAAGTTTATTGCAGGAATAATTATTTGTTTAAATCTATCTAAGTTCTGTCCCAAAATCAGACACAGAATTGCCATAATTGGTGTCCACCATTAATTGATAATCCATTATTTATGGATGCAAAATTGGAGGTCAGTTTGAGGTCCTTTTAAAAAGCAGACCCATCTTTCAAAGAGAAAAAAAGTCTCTCTTTAGCAATAAACATTCTACGAAGCTTGTTTTTAATAGTCAAACCCTTCCCAAGGGTTAGAGGTATCAGACCCGGGGCTCTGTAAGGCTGCAGCAATAGTTATTTACTTGAGAAGCAGAGGAAAAGTGCCGGAGAGAGGAGCACTGGGCCATCTGTTATCTTTATGGCTGTTTAGTTTGGGCTCAGTCTGTTACTGTTCTGCTCAATAGAGGCTCTCACAGTCTATACCACAGATCAAGCTGTCGGGTAGATAAACACACACAAGAAGTCAGATTCTCCACTTTGATTGTGAGAGACTTTCTAATTTGTCATTGATAATGAAACCCAGACAAGGGTATTTATGGGGCTGCCCAGTCTCAGAAGAATGCTTTTCTCGACCCAAGTTCCCTGAAAACTGCATCAAATGTGTGACATGCCCATTAACAATCATTAAAAGTAGACTATTGCCACCAATGGGCATATTTCTTACAGTGGCTTCACAGGGAGGCAGTATAGCCAAAGTATATAGATCATTATCTGCTCCATCTATGCCTCACATACAGATTGACCTGGCTACACCACTCCCCACATCCACTCCCCACATGCAGAGTACACCCACATGGCAATAGCAGGGTGCTGGAGCAGCCCTGACTCAGTCTCCTCCCAAATGAGTTACCAGGGAATCCATCAAGTTTTCTATATATGCCTAACATCATTCCCCTCCAAGGACATTAACAAAAAATTCAACAGCAAGGACAAAGAACAATCTTCATCCATCATCTCAGGTTCCCCTTCCTCTTTAGGAACACTGGCCCCAGGGCAGCATCCCAAGAGTCCACTCTTGTTCCAAAGCTCACTACAGACACCAGCTTTCCTTCTCTAATTCTGTCCTTTATTTCTCTTCCTCCCCCACGCTCCCTTACTCCGAGTCTGCCCTACCCTCTCCTTACAACCCCACGCATTACTCCAACCCTCATTAGGCCTAACCTGGGTATAACTGTTTAGTCATAAGGGAGACTAATCCAACCTTTCTTGAAGGCTTAGTCACCCTCTGACAAGAGATTAGAATTTATCAAAATATAGTGTCCTGAATGGTAGCTAGACAGGTGTACGGCTAGGACAGCATGGCCGGAAGTGTTTCTATGTCCTCGCCATCAAAGTGCTTTCCAGTTCTTGCAGCAAGACACACGCCTGGCTTTTGGAAGACCCCCTCAATTGTGTTTCACTGTTCAGCCTTCTGACAGTATGTTGTTCCTTAGATGGGTAATGAGCTTTTAGGCCAGATTGTACCTGGACATTATGCTGATGCAGGGGGAGAGAATGGCACCAGGAGCCTTCCCCTTTGAGCATCCTGCATCAGAACCAACCGTTATTGCTTCACTCAACTGTCTTTCTCTGGCACCACTTCAGAGTTCTCTTTACCTATTGCAATAGGGGTTTGCAACTTATTCACTTCATTGGGTTACTATCTGGGGCAATCATATCCCCTGCAAGACTTGTCAGGTTCGGGGTATCCTGTTGCTGTGGGGTCCTTTGCAATAAGATGACACCCACAAGCTGCCTTGCACAGTAGAGACCAGTGATTGAGAGAATTTATACTCTCAGATTTCAGTTTTTGTTGCTGGCATTTGGTTTTCTTCAGATTTAAAGTCCTGAAGTTTCCCCCAGGATTATTGCTGTGGGACTCTAAGCACTTTTCTTGTTCATTGGTGTAAACTGTGTTTGTGTTTTCAGTTTCTGACACATTAATGCTGGACTTAATATATAAGTACACACAGAAAATGTAATAGTAACAATACCATAGTTGTATCTCCAGTACAGAATAATCAGCTAACCATTGAGGACAGAATGTTCTGAGCCTCTGTCATGAGGTGCTCAAATATATGTTAACTCTTTAAACTTAAAAAATGTGCATGGATAATGCCCTTAAACAAGGCTTTGTTACTCAGAAATTCTCCCACAGGCGAAGACATGGACATTTCTATATAATGTAAAAGGTGAATGACAATTAATCTGAGTTTGCGCTTTCCAGTCCACATAGCCCCTTTCATGTGGAATACCCTTCCTGAGCTAATCTATGAAATTATCCTCTTCTCAAATTCCTCCTCCATGACCTATTTGTATCCTAGGGCTTGTCTACACTGGCACTTTACAGCGCTGCAACTTTCTCGGCTAGGGGTGTGAAAAAACATCCCATCTAGTGCAGCAAGTTTCAGCGCTGTAAAGCACCAGTGTAGACAGTGCACCAGCGCTGGTAGCCACGCCCCTCATGGAGGTGGTTTTTTAGGGCGCTGCGTGAGCTCTCTCGCAGCGCTCTGCCGTGACTGCAAGCCACTTGACTGCACAAGCAGCAGCGCTTTAACGTTGCCAGTGAGGAGTAGCCCTTAGGCTTTGTCTGCACTGCCAATTGAACAACAACACTTTTGTCATTCATGGGTGCTTAAAAATCGCCCCCCAGGCGTTCTCCTGTCAACAACACCAACCCCGCTTCTAGGGGTGGAAGTATTTTGTCAGCAAAAGTGCCGACAAACATTGTTTACGCTGCCTGACTTGTAGTGACTTTTAGCTGCCAACTGATATTAGTGGCCAGTATGGATTGCGGATATTCATTTGCTCATTTCTATTTTTAACACAACCCTAAACCAAAAAACTTTATAACTGATTTATTATCCTCAGTGTTATTACTCCTGTTGTACACATGGAGAAACCAAGACACATAGAAGTGAAACAACTTTCCCAAGGGCATTCTCCAATGGAACCATCCATGTATCCAAAGTCAGCTACATACCTTTTTAAATGGACAGTTGAGATGATCAGATCAGCAAACAGAACCCACTTGGCAGAACTGGAGTGGAAAAGCAAAAGGAGACCAAAATTATCTCAGGCCAACAAGGAACCAGGAAAGTAGCAAAGCTACATGTCTAGTAGGAGCATTCAGGACTATGCTCAGATACACAGGCCATGTCTACACTAGAAAAACAGGCTGCATTTTAAAGCATGTGAGCTAACACATTTTGACTAACCATTTAAAAAAAGATTTTGCATCTAGTGTAGAGAGGTTTTTAAACATATGTTGTGTTTAAACATATGTCAGCTCGTCATGGTCAATTCTACAAGGGGAACTTTTTTTTCCCCCCTTAACTGCAAAGACTTAATATAAGATATCAGAAACAATACCCCTTCTCCACACCCTGGAAAAAACAAAAACAAAAAATTCAGTTGGGTTTACTTTATTGAACAAGCAGATCAAGAAAGTGATACTATCAGAAGCATAGGATGAGTGTAGAATAGGTCTGTTCGTACATCTGCTAAAGGCAACTGAAAGCACTGGAGAAGCAAAGAAGGATGGGGTAGACTTAGGGTGACAAGACAGCAAGTTTGAAAAATCAGAATAGGGGTGGGTAATAGGAGCCTATATAAGAAAAAATAAACCCCCCAAATCGGGACTGTCCCTATAAAATCAGGACATCTGGTCACCCTAGCTAGAGTTGTGTATGGTGCTAGGTAGCGGGCTTTCAGTGATCAGCAATATCAAATATTCAACATTTGCCATAATGCTCAAAATGGAGTTTAGCACTTGATCTGGAGGCAAATAGGTGAACAGATTAGAGATAGATCTAGATTCTTAGCAGGTGTAAATGAATATAGTTTCATTGAAGTCAATGGGACTTAAGATGCTTAATATTAAGCAGGTATGTAAGTGTTTCGATTAGGAACCCAAGTAGCCTCATTTTCCTGTAGACATAGTATGAGCCTACTACATGCTCTCCCTGCATTTCCTGGAAGACCTCAGCTCTCTCTCTCTAGGCATCATGGGAGTTATAGTCTCCAAGGCTAGATTATAGCACTCAGGGTCTCCCTGAGTGGAACGCTCCCAAGTAAGTTTAGAGGCCTCTTGTCTAGAATTAGGTGCCTACACTATTAAATACTGGTTCAGTATTTAACTATAATCACTGACTGTATGGAAACCATGTATCTGGATCCAAGGGATTTACAATTTCAGTGTTATGGCACTTGATGAACCCATGTTTTTTCTTGGGTTTTGTTTTACCAAAATAGAGATCATGGCACAATGTTATCACAAAACATTTATCTTGAACCAGAGATTGGCAGAAGGTGATAATTAACAAACGGAGCCAGACTGACCTTATCCTTGGGTGTCTGGCAGCATGTGCAAGAAAAGCAGCCACAAAAGAGCAACAGAAGTAAAGTTCTGGACAGAAATGAAATTAAATCTACCTGCAGAATATCCAGATGTAGCTGCCTAATTCAGCAAATTTATTGTGTGACAGCTTACGTCTCTTAAGGACCATGCGTATGGAAATTTAAATTGTAAGACAGTAAATAATGAGAGCATAGTTGACTATTTAATATAGCAATTTCCTTGACTTACTATTTAACTAAACAAAAAGGTATTCCTGGAAGGACATTCTCAAAAGAAGTTGGTCCAATAAAAGATATTTTCTCACCCATCTTGCCCCTCTAATTTTCAGAAGAACACATTGTTGTAGCATTTTGTGTTGCACCTACTTACACTGCATCTGGATTGATTCTTCAGTAACACCCTAATCCGTTTAAAGATATTCATTATTCCGAGTATCTGTCTTCAATTTAAGAGGGTTAAGAAGTGTCAAGAGCGGACTCTTTCCAGGGCCGAGAAGCAGCAGCCACAAAAAAGTACTAGAATGGAGAGCATTAAGACCCCAGTTATGTTCAGTTGATGCTCTTACAGTAAACTCCACAGATGGAGTACATGTATATAGACAGCCAAGAAGTCAGATGTTTCCCCCTTTGATTATTAAAGCACTTTCCAATTTGTCATGGAGAATGAAACCCAGACAAAGTTTGTAGGGCTGTCCTGCCTATTGAGGATTGATTCTTTCTCAACTGCATTCCCCTAAAAAACAGAGAAAATAGGAGTCAGATGCTGAATCTTGTAGATAGAGATTAACAATTGTCAGGACTTTACCCAAATGGGCACAGTTGAGGTTGACTACAGAGGGCAGGGAAATTGAATCACCGGATTATTTTGATCATTACAGATGACCATTTTGCCACAAAACTCAGTTGCAGGGTGGTGGACCCAGTGAAGGACTTAGGACAAAAAGTTGGCCACACCCCTTTCAGGTAGTAGTCCTTTTCTCGGAGAGCTGCATAACCCTTAAAATAAGTAAATTAAAAGAAAAGAGAAGAGAAAATAATAATAGCAACAGTGTGTTCCTCACTTAAGATTTCATGGCCTCTAGATTTCCAAACGTAAACTAATTGGAGTGCCTTAGGACCTGATTTTTCAGAGTACTTAGCATTTATACTTTGTACTTTATGTGTTTAAAGCGCAGCTCCAATTAGTGTCCGTTGCAGTTGTGAACACTGAACACTTCTGCAAATCGGATCACAGGCATCTCATATTAGGCACCCGGAGAATGAGGAACACACACTTTAGTAACTTCCTGTGAAGAGTTTGGTTTAAGCAGTTTGACTAGTACCACATAGGAACTCTGTAGCAGAGACAGAGATCCAATTAAGCTCTCCAGGGTGACATTCAACTACCTAAACCATGAGACCATCCTTTCTCTTCTGGAAATTCCCTGCATCATTCACCCCACACCTTCCAGCTTCTTGAACAAACAAGGCTGAGATCTTCTAGACAACTGCGTCATTCACTGCACAACCCTGATTCCTTCCCAGAATACTATTCATGTCATGCACTAAATCAGGCAGGGTACTGTGGAAAAAAATATTATCTGATCATGTAATTAGAGACTACATTAGAAGGGATACACCCGAGAGAGCTGAATTAAGGTTGCACAGGGAAGCTTCATGCTGGTGTTTCCTAGCTTCTAAGTGCTTGATTTAGCTACCTGAACATTCCAATTTTAAAAATACAAACTGGAAAAAAATATATAAATTCCATCATATGAAACCATAACAATCCCCAACATGGGTCATCTGCCGGGTTAGGAGGTTAAATCTATAACATGGACCTCTAATTTTTGAGTTAATGGAGTCACTGGTAGCAATAGTAGGCTGTTATCCTTGATGTGGATTAGCAGTAGCGTGGAATGGGATGCTTTCCCAGCGAGTTTCACAGCTATTTGGTGAAGGAAAGGGAATGGTGAAATTCAGGACTCTTAGATTCAATTCCAGGTTCTGGAGGGACAGGTTTTCTAGATGTTATAGATCGTTCTTTCCATGCCCCCAAAGTTTCCTCTCTCCTTCTGCTCCTATCCATTCACTTCACCTTGCTGGTTCTCTACATTCCTTATCCTTCTGAATTGGAATATGGCTGATTCTTCTTCACATGCCTGAGTGCCAGCAGGTGGGGCACTGAGAACACAAGAGAGGCAACAGTCCTTCTCTCAGCTCCTGGGGCCAGCACTGGAGCGGGGAGCAGCAGCAACTGCAGGGAAAGTCTTGCTCAGCTCCATAGCCTTTGACTGGAATATCACGCTCAGTCACTCTGTGGGGATGGCATACATGCTGTTCTTTCAGGGTGCAGGAGCTGTGAGGGGCCAGAGCATACTCAGTGCAGATGGAATCTTTGGTGAATGTAGGTGTCAACCCTAGCTAGCCTTTTCTGAGCATGTGGAAAATTAGGTTTTCAGAGGCTCTTAACTTGGTCAAATTTGTTCAGATTTTCACAGAAACAGCAAAAGGTACATCCCTGACCCCAGGGCAACACTCCTCCCTCCTGGGCCAAATTTCGAGGCTCTTCTCCAAATTATTGAGGAGCTGGAGCTTCTTAATGAAATTGACGATTTTTTTTTAAGATGGACAAAACAACATGTTTTTTTTCTAATTGTATTGTTGTAGATGGCAAATGTGTTTTATCTGAAACTTTCCAGATAATTTCAGCCCAAGGCAGACATCTAGGATAGTTAATTTCAGCACGAGTGATTAAAGTTTGGCAAAGTTACGAACAGAAACAGAATCTTATAATGCCCTGCCTATAGACATGACAGGTGGTGACTTAATGTCTCTCCTATCAGAAGTGTTTTCCAGTTGCTATGGCTACATCAGGGCATTCTCAGCATTTGAACATCAGGTTTAAGCTGTCCTGCTTGGAAAAAATGGTTATGTAAAAATGGCCAACTCTTATTCAAGAAGTACATCTTCAGACAATGCACTGTCAGCCTATGGAACTTGTTGCCGGGGGGATGTTCTGAAGGCCAAAAGTTTAACTGGATTCAAAAAAAGAATTAGATAAATTCCTGGAGGATAGGTCCCTCAAAGGCTATTAGCCAAGATGGCCAGGGACAAAACCCCACACTCTGGCTCTGTTTGTCCCTAAACCTCCAGACAAAGTGTTTGCTTAGCTAGTATGGGAACAGAAACAATAACATGCAACTTAAGCCACCGTTCTCAGAAGTTCAGTAGCAAATTTTGAATAATGAATAGCTAGAAGTATAACATTTCTTCATATAAACTATGTCTGAAAAAATAATAATGAATACATTTGTAAAAACCGTGATCAAGCATGCAACTTTGACTTGAAAAATGGTCATACATTATCTTCAAAGACTTTAACATAGCCACAAAGTCAGTGATTGCAATCCTGCTAGTTGTCTGTGCCAAAATGTATTGGTGGAATTAATGTTTCTTCATTCAGGATATCTATTTTAATCAATCCATGTGGACAGATTCCAATGGAAAATTGCTATTGACTCAAGATCGCAGCTCAGATTCTCCGAAACACCCGACAACAGGCCACCGAAAGGGAAGGGCCGGGTGAGGGCTGAGCTGCCCGGGCCAGGCCATGGCGCAGAGGCCATTATTCATCCTAGAGGGGGAGAAGAGGCAGTTATAAAACAGACAAAATGAATTCAGTGCCTTAGTCCAGAGCAGTAAAGTGTTCCAAATAATCCTCTATTCCACACATTAAACGAAAGAATCGGACACCAAATTAATCAATAATAGCCCTGTGTAGCAGAGCGGTCACTCACTCCGGCGGCGCCCCGGTCTGGTCGTCTGGGGAATCAGCTCTTTCAGCGTCTGGAGCGCCCTCTGCCGGCTGATGTCCGCTCCTGCTCTGGCCCCGTGTCCCTCCCGGACCCTGGTGCCCACGAAGCTGAGGGTGCTGCACCCTTGCAGAACCCCCCAAGTCTTAGGGTCTCCCCTCCCTGGGGAACCCCACACCCACTATCCCCGACTTGCCTCAGGCTTTGCCTCTGCTAGTCACCATTTGCCCCGCTCACTGAGGCGGACTGCAGTATCAGGCTGCTCATCACAGGCAAGAAGGGTTTGGCCAGCTGCTTCTACCCAGCCTGGGGGCTGCCTCCCAGGGCCGGCGACAGGGGGGTACTATGGGCACAGCTGTACCAGGCCCCGGACTTAAAGGGGGGCCCCTTAAGTGTGGGGCCCGGTACACAGCAGTACCCGTAGTCGTCCGTCCCCCCTTGTCGCCGGGCCTGGAGAGCGGGGAAGGGGCGGGGAGGTGGAGCGGCTCTCCTCCGGACGAGCGCGCGTGTCCCCGGCAGGAGCGGTGAGCCCGACCGGCGGCAGCGGCGCAGTCCGGAGGGGGGGGGGACGAGGAGAGCAGCAAGGGCAGCTCGCGCCGCTCCCGGGCACCCCGCACTGCCGCCAGCTGCTGTCAGCTGGGGGAGGGGCGGGAGCGCCGGCTGGGCTGGGGGGGTCCCCAGCTGGGCTTCCCCCCCCAGCCGCTGTCAGCTGGGGGGGAGCGCTGGCTGGGCTGGGGGCCCCCCCGGCTGGGCTTTCCCCCCCCCCAGCCGCTGTTAGCTGGGGGGGAGCGCTGGCTGGGCTGGGGGGCCCCCCGGCTGGGCTACTCCCTCCCAGCCGCTGTTAGCTGCGGGGGGGGGGAGCACCCGCTGGGCTGGGGGTCCCCCCGGCTGGACTTCCCACCCGCTGTCAGCTGGGGGGGGGGAGCGCCGGCTAGGCTGGGGGGGGGCCCGGCTGGGCTCCCCCCCAGCCACTGTCAGCTGGGGGGGGGGGGAAGTGCCAGCTGGGATGGGGGGGGCAAACGATCAGAGTAGGGGGCCCCCAAATTTCTGTTGCCGGCCCTGCTGCCTCCTAGCACCCCAGTACCCAGTGGGTCGGGCCTATGCTAGGCGCGGCAGCCTGGGGCCCTCTCTCTAGAGCTTTGCAGCTCCTCAGCTCCCAGCTGTCTTGCCCCTGCCCGGTCCCACTCTGAGTACCCTATCTCAGGCTTCCAGCAGTGAGGCCTGTCTCTCCCTGTTCCCAGAAGAGACTGCTCTATTCCTAGCCCTGGGTGAGGCCTTTTACCAGGTCTTGCAGCCTGGGGCTCCCAGGCTAGAGCTCCCTAGCTCCCGGTGCCTAGCCCCGGCCCTGCACCCCCCCTGGTTATTCCCTCAGTCCCAGCAGCTACGCCTGTCTCCCTCTGAGTGCCAGAGGAGACTTCTCCTTCTCTCCTTGATCTCTTTCCCATCTCTGTCCTTCAACCTTTAGGCCCCTGCCTCTCAGGCTTTTATACAGGCCTGCGTTTGGGGCATGGCCACTCAGCTGAGCCTGCTTCCCAATCAATCCGGGAGTTTGCAGGCTCCCAGCCAGAGACCCCTTTCCCAGGGCTATCCCAGCCCTGGCCGGCAGGGAGCGGGGAGCACCCCGCTACACCCTGGATTTACCATTGAGCTAACATTCTCCTTTGTGCTTTATGCGAATGGGGAATCCAGTTTCCCTGGAAAAGAGGAAGAAAGATTAGCCATTATGAGTAAGCACATGAAGAGCACAATAGCATGGGCGACGCTGCATAATGCACAGACCTCACACACCCACAACCCCGCACACCCACAAACACCCCCACCCCCACCTTTTTAGTTTACTTTATTGAACAAACATAAGGAGACACAGGGAAGCCACTGGGAGCCCCTCGTGCACCAGATCACAGTTTCTATTCCTGCTCGTTCAGATTCGGTGCGTTTCTGTCCGCTTGGCTCCCCCTGCCAGCAGCTCTGAATCGGATGATTTGAGACTGTCTTTGCTCAGAGGCCTTAGAACACCTCCAATTTGTGCTTTACACCAATTCATCCACATGATAGTCACCTGAAGAGTAAAAACTGTTATAAGGAAGCTGTTAAATTAGTTAGATTAACATAAATTGCACAGTTTGAGATAATAGAGTGGGCCAGCCATGTTTGTGTGTGTTTTTTATGACATGTTTTACCATTTGTTCCAATATGAACCTGTCTCTTCCTTAGTTAGCTACATCCATAGGTTGCCCACTTGTGTCCTGGGATTTGTAGTCTTTCTCTTCAGTAAGAAACCAAGTCAGAGTTTATAAAAATTTACACTTTACACTCCCTTACCCATCTGTCTGCTTGCCCTGAGCAGCAGGAACAGCAACAACCGCACATTCCATGCCCAGGAGGGAGATGTTCTGGGACAATGTGCATACGTGGGCAGGAGAGACAGGACATGATGAAAGGAATATATGTGGGAGAGACAAGATCTGAGCTGGAGAAATGGTGCCATTACTGAACATGACAGTGAACTGTAAAAGCCCATACGGAACATGGGGCAAGGTCCTCAGCTGTTACAAATCAGCATAGACGTCAGTGGAGCAATGCCAGCTTCCCAATGGGAGGATCTGATCCACTAAGAAGTACACATCTGAGCTTTGTCCCGCAGGATTGACATTGGACAGGGGACAGTGTAGAACAATAACTCTGTTAGCTGGAAGTTAAGCCAGATGCACTTAATCTGTTAGGAGAAAAAAAAATTCATAGATGACAAAACAGAGGATTTCTAAAAAGGAAGAGTAAAATCAGTAGAAATAAAGTTGGGAAGGTCTATTTTACTTAAAAGTGAATAAACAACAAAATATATTACTGGGTAAGCAGTGTGAAGCAAAGAGTATTAAAAAAGAGTACAGGAAACACACATGCTGTTTTTCTGACAAAGGCTCAGTCATTATTAATTTCATTTTCCATCACAAAGGTTATCAAGCATGCAGTGCTCATTGGCCAGGTTTAAATTACCCAGGTGATCCCTTTTCTTATTCTGATCCTGCACGTTCAGTGATTTGTAATTTGGAGAATTAATGAAGACCTTAACTAGAGCCTAAGCAGAAAGACACTGGGGCCCAGATCCACAAAGGTACTTAGGTGCTTAAATGCCAGACTTATGCACTGAACTATGGGGTTTAGGTGCTTAAGTCCAAGTTTTAGGCTCCACCATGATCCACAAAATTCCCACCAAACCTTGCAGGCACCTAAACTCACTTGGTACCTACATTTTGAGGAAGAAATATCCCTACGTACTTAAGTTTCTGTCTCTGAGCATGCATACCGATTCCTAAACCCACCTAACCCCCAGAATGATTCATGAACCGGGAAAGACAGCCTTTCGGCTGCCTATCTTACATGTGAGGTCCAATGCAATAGGCATGTTCAGAGGCTGCCTTCAGGATTGGGTCCCATTCAAAATCTGGAGGGTTGGTAGTGGCCCCTAATTTATAACTTTCAGCGCATTCACCTGGGATGTGGGAAACCCAGGTTCAAATCTCTCCTCTGCCTGAGGCGGGAGAAAGGATTTCAGCTAGGGTTTCCCATGTTTCTCAAGAAGTGCTATAACTAAAGAGATGTGGGATATTCTGATGTGGGCTACCTCAGGCTGTACTGCTGAAGCTGTTCCACTGTGGATAAAAAAATTAAAGAGTCATTGGAGCAGGGGGACTGAAGTCTAGGTTTCCCAGATATGTGCCCTAACTGCCAGGTTATTGGTTTATTCTCTTGCTCACTCTGTCCCAATTACTCTGACTCTTTAAGTATTCATAAAAATGCTTTGGGGATCTGGGCCTGGCAATATTGGAAGGTAAGTGGAAGGGGTCAGATGGGTATTAAACACACTTAAAACAAAGGGCTGTCTCTCCTGATCGGTGCATTACAAAAATATCAATATTAAGTAATAAGCAAGAGATAAGAGACCTGAGAAAATTGATGTTTCCCTTTATGGAGAAAATACTTAAATGGAAAAGCTGTTATTAGTAGCTCCCACCAGTGATTTCACTACATCAAAGAAACAATAAAAGTACTTACAAGATTTTTCCGCACAGCAAACATTCATTGCTGTGAGTGATGCCGTCTGTTCCACAGACTGGTGCATAGTTTCTTGGACAGCCTGGTATCCCTATTCCATCTGCATTTTTGTATTTACTGCAGTCAGGCTGCAAAATTAATAAGGTGACATTTGAGTAGACATTTTTCACTCTTCGCTGTTCTTTTGAGAGGAAAAATCACATGCAGGGCTCTGTTTTTCACCATTTCCTAAATCTAGCATGGGGTGAGGAAAAAGTAGTTCATTTTGCAGGAAGAAAAGGAAAATACTGCAGATATTTCACCGGAGAAGATCTATGTTGTTTTTTCACAGTTACAAATCACTCCTATGATGAGACTAATAACGAGAAACCAGAAGACAAAGACCCAAAGCTAAAATCTAAGAAGAACCTCAATATGTGCCAGTTTCAAATCAGTTAAGTAAATAACTGTAATTAACATATATGTTATAGAAAGAAATCTCTCTCGCTGTTGCAACAGACAAATTTTAAAATGTCATATTTTCAAATATTTCCCCAACTGTTTCTCTGTATCTCACACATTCAAACCAGAGGTTGTGTCATTTAAAATAGTGTAAAGTATGAAAGCAATCAGTCTGACTGTGTGGAGACCATCTATATGAATCACAGGTATTCCCTCTAATTTTAATAGCAATGGGATAGTTCTTGTTTTTGATGCAACCAGCTTTTCCCATAGTTTTAGGGGAGAAAAGTTTTCCCCAACACAGAGAATTTGGCCACAATATTGTTTGTAGAGAGAAATCCCAGGAAATTTACTATTAATAAACACAAAGAAGTGTACTGACCTGACTCCCACCTTGAGTCGTGACTCCTGAAAAAAACAACAATAGACAAATATGAATACTGCCAATGATCTGAGATGGTCTGTAGATGTCTGTTTGTATTAAATACGGACTTTACAAGAGGAAATATTTTAAAAGGACCCTTGAAAGTTAGCAGAATGTGTCCTAGAAGTTATTTTAAAAAAATAAATGATCCCAAAAAAGCAGGTGTATAATTTTAAAAAACAATTTTCATCATTTAAGTGTCTAACAGAGGTATTTTATTCCTGCTTTAGTTGCAAATTTCAATGCACCTTTAACCATGGAGCTGTAAAGATGCTTATAGGATAGGAAAGAAAGAATAAGACAAGATCTTTGATGGAGATTAAATGCAATAGTTTGTCTATAGAAAAATAGAATACACTTTCTAATTTAGCAAACATCACCTAATATTATTGCATTTATGGGTTGTGTATTAATTTTATTAATTAATAAGAAGTTTTTATTATTTCACATCACTGATTGCTTTAGGAGTTATGCTCTGCTAAGGAGAAGCAGAGCAAAACTAAAACACCTAACCGAATGAAACTAAAAGACCTTTAAAAATCTGACAAAAACTAGCTTAGCCAAAGCTGAATGAGAATTGTTGGTTTCTGTTATGTCTAAATTATTTAAATCTTTGTAATTTCCTGTCATTTCATCCGATGCAATCCCAGGAAGCTTTACAAACAATACCTAGTACTGAACTGCAGATACCGGTAGGGTGGAGAACAGTAGTCAACTGGTGCACATCACACTGCACAATTCTATGTAGATTATGAGAGTCCTACATCAAAACATGGCACTCAGCAGTATGGGTTCACATTAAAGACCCCTGTTTCTATAGGACATTTCCAAGATGAAATTCCAAAACATTTTGAATGTGTCATGGCTTGTGAAACATTGTTATCTGGTGTGACCAGTGTTTGGGCTGTAAGTGAAAATATGTTCAGTATTGACTGGCTGCCATTGGGATTTGTGGACTCAATGAATGTCACTTGTCCAATTGTCCAAGTGAGTCATTCACAATATATAGGGATTAGGGGGAAAACAAGCAATTGCTACTGGGGTAGTATCTCTCAGAAACCAATGGAAATGGATCAAGACAATGAATTCAGAGAGAGAGTCTGGGTAGTGCTCATACCTCAGGAACTCCCGGAAAGGACTAAGATTATACATGTGCCCATAGTATAATTATTACTGTGCATCTGGTATAAAGTTAAGAAAATGTGCTAATCCTGCAAGATGCTGAACATCCTCAACTCCAATTGATGTCAGAATCTGTCCCTAAGTGTAACGGGGAAAACACATTGTGCGGGTAAAAAAAATCAGTTGTGAACATTTCCCCCTTCTCAGAGTATAAACTAGATGAGTGCCCACTGAGCTTCAGATAGAAACAACATAGTCAGAGAATAAATATATATATATATATTAAAAATAAATAAATAATCACCCTGAGGACTGATTTATAAACAAAAGGGCAACTGCAAATCAATACCATAAGCACCTCTCCCCTCTAGCCTAAACCCACTCATCAGGTTTAGCAGCTTCTGGGATTCTCTCTGGCCTTGGTTCATTACATTGGCACTCTATAGTGCTATAAAGCCGCCAGGAGCACTTTGCCTGCACCCAAACACTTGGATTCTCTGTTAAAAGTCTTCTCCCACCTCCACAGGTTAGGCAATTGCAAGGTAGTCTACGCACAGTAGACTCATTCACTAGAGCGCAACCACACTGTCTGCATCTGCATGCTACTGTCATGCCCCATGTTGCCACTAGAGCTCTGTCTAGTTGTGAGAAAGAATACAGATACATAGGGGCATACCCAGTATGTCACCGGGCCCTAATTCACTGCGTCACTCTATGCTTGCTTTCACAGGGTGTTGTGAGACTAATTAGGTGCCCACTGTGGAGATTGTGGGTGGAAATGGTCTAGGCCTGGGAAATTCATTTCCTGGTGGGACCTGAGGTGGTGTGATAGGGCTGAAGATATGGATTCTGCTTGGGAGCAACAGCTACGGATTCTTATGGAGGCAGGGTTTCTTCGAGGGGGGCCTATGCAGAAGGTGCTGCCAGAGGATGGTAATGAGCCTTTCAGAGGTGACTGTTAGCCCAGAGAAGACAGAGGCAGTGACTCGCAGTAACACATGGAAGTACAACAACGTTTAGACTGTGGTATGTGTAATTCCCTACATGTGGTTGGAGTATGTTGTGTGCTTCAACATATATATGAGGATAAGGAAGAGGAGGAGGAGAAAGTGGGACCACAATGGATTGATGACAGTGATGAGTTATGGTCTGCTTACAGACATTATGTGTGTTAAGAGGAAAACTTGTGGATCTTCTTTGTTGCTTTCTGGAGAAATTTAAAATCTAGAACCTGTCGACAGAACATTCATTGCAGCACTAGATGGCACCAGTGGAGCATACATGCTTACTCTCTCACAGCCACAGATACAGCTAGGGTCTGAAATTAGGATATTGAGTATGTGGAAGGACACAGGACAAGAACCAAACTTTACTTGGCAAACAAAATTTGCATGCCTCGCTCCTTGGCAGAAATTCAGAGTGACTAATATGAGAGAGTGAGAGTCTGCAGAGAAAACTCACCAGAAGCTCCCTTGCCTGTGAATGACATGTTCTGACTTTCCATTTCTCAGAAGAATACATAGATCTAAAGAAGGAGAGAGCTGCTTTGCTAATATAACCCTCCTGCAAGGCCGAGTTGATAGAAGGAAGGACCAGGTTCAGTACGTAGGGGTTCCCTCTCAACAATACAATGTAAAACTGGCTTGAGCCCCCAACCAGTGACCTGGGAAAATTACACACACACACCCATGGGTGCCTCAAAGAGGCAATACTTCCCCTCTCGCAAACACAGAGTCTCAGTGTAGCAAAAAAATTTAATAATATGAGTAAACAACTCAGCATTAAATTGGGAGAACACCACAACTAGGGTTCATAAACACAAACCATCAACCAGAAGACCTACCTCCAAGCAGATTGGGCTGTGTCCTTTCCCTTTGGTTCTTGAGTCCAGCAATCCAAAAGTCACCCCTTCCACAGTTTCTGTCCCTGGCCAATGCAGCCCCAGAGTGGTTCTTGAGTCCAGCAACCTAAAGTCACCCTGACCATAGCTTCTGTCCCTGGTCAGTGCAACCACCCGAGTTCAAAAGTTCATCTGAGCCCAACTCCCACCCTGGAAGGAAAGGGGGGAAGGTATGGGGCACCTTACATATGTACTCCACTGCTCATGTCGATGGCCAGTTGCCACGTCTCTCCATGGGGTTCTGCTTCAGGCTTCACTGCTAGCCGCTCCTCTCTGCCGGTCATCTTGCTACCCATTCACCTCTCCGCTAGCCATCATGCTAGTACCCCACCCCTCACTTAACACAGATCTCAGGGATTTCAGCTGGTAGTATGTAACCAGACTCCTAATGGAATCGAAATTAGCTCTATTTCACAGTGGAGATAGAGAGAGAGAGAAAGAAGGGGTCAAAGTGGTGTTTGGGGTCCTCAGAAGGGGCCCATGCTGCCAGGTAAAAATATCTATCCCCACCCTCTCTCAATGCACTGGGTTTTAGAACTCATGTCCCTTGCCTAGCGAGTGCTACTTAGTTGAGGGCAAGTCCCCCCATCAGAAAATGCCAGTTCTGAAGCTGACCCCGTTGCCCCTCCCCTTCCACTCGAGGCCCAGCCCCCATACCAGTAAGAATTTAATCTTACTTTCACCCCATGTTATTTCTTTTGATGTGTTCCTGAAACCGTTCATTTCCAAATGAAACAATTCAATTCCCAAACCACCTCCACAGCAACTTAATACAAGTTCTTATAAAGTAGATCCAAAAGGTTAAAAAACCTGAAATCTAAGATCATTATGTTGGAAACGAAAGGTTTTTAATGAGTTTGATTGTGACAGAACAGGGAAGCATCTTGTTAAGATTTTAATCTTAGGTCTTTAGACGTTTGCTTAGGACATCAACAATTTAACAGATTTTCTCTTGGATTATGAAACTATACTCCTTAGCACATGCAATGTACACTTCAGGAGGTTGGCAAGTTAATTTGGATGACTAGTGTTGCATATATCTTGGAGGCACAACTTTGCATTACCAGAAATCCATCCATACCTTCAAAGCATTTACCCAGCATGAAGGAAATGATGAACATCCTGATAGCTGCCCAGGTTGCTATGTAAGGGGATGGCCGGGAGGGAAAGGTGAATGTATGGGGCATCCTGGATTACTATTTGATCAGCCTGGATGACTATTAACTAACAGGTCCTCCTGTGTGTGTGTTTCCTGTGGACTCCCCACAGGAATCCAATCCCAGAACCCATTTATTATCAAATTGATTCTTTTAATTTTGGATTATTCATTATATAGAGAAAGAAAATAAAAGATTGTTTATCCTATGATTCCCTCAAGGAATCCCATAATGTTTTGTGCTGATAAAGGAACAAAGGCAAAAATTTCTGCTAAGTTTTCTTTATTGAACCATCAATTCAAGATGGCAATGCCATCAGGAGGGCTGAATGGACAGACAAATGGCAACTGTATCTTTACATAAAGGAATCAGAAGAATTTATCAGTTATGCTGAAGCCTTATGTTTTCTATTTTATGCCAATTCTTCCATTACTTGGTCTAGAGAGAGAGAGAAAAAGAGCAACAATATTTAGAGTTGTTAGGATGAGTGATGTATAAAAGCTTAACTAGAACAAGGGGAAAATGGAGATAATGATCTCAGTGCAACAGTCTTGCATGGGCAACTTCTCCAAAATGCCTTCTAATCTAAACATTATCTATTTGATTCAGATTTCACAAGATAAAATTCCACAGAGTCCTTCATTCTTCCATGGTAGATAAATTCAGATCACCCCACAATTTACTGTGTGTAATCTCTCAGAATCAGCAGATGGTCCTGTTTCCTCTGCATGAACATTTAAGCTTTTGAGACAATTTTTGTCAGAGTAAGATTTTACGTATTTCCTCAGTCGATATTTTCCACCCCCAAATTCATTGCAGCTCTCCATCTAAGTGATGACTGCATAACTGGTGTGATGTGGACATACTATAGTTTGTAAAGTCTTTGGGAGGAAAAGCACTTTAGTAGTGTAAATATAATACGTGTAGATTTACCTTTCGGTTACATCTTCCTTCATGCTTTATGCCAATGTAGCGTCCAGTTTCCCTTGAGAGGAGAAAAATTAAGCATAATGTGTATTTCTTCAAAATAAAACATCTCATTGTCACACGTAAAAAAATTAAGGAAATGGACTGCACTGTGCAAGACATTTGACGGAGACAGACATATTCATATTAATCCTCTCTGATATCTTGATCTGTTATCTGTCATGTTTTTCCAGTTTGAAACCATCATATTATTACTCCTTGGCATCTGCAGGACACGTCTGGCCATCAGATGAATCCTGGGTTCCCTAGTCAGATCTTTCAATGAAAACCCTGCCCTGTGTTTATAGAAAAAGCATTAAACGGTGCATTGTCCCACTAACACCAGATATTATCATTACTGGGAACTACCTTCTCACATTATCTGCACCAAGCATGCAATGATTTTTGCCCAAGAAATTCTTTGCAAGTTTACTCACCATCTTGCTAAACACAAGAGACATTTGTTGCCATATGTGATGCCATTTGTGCCACAGACAGGTCTGTAAATCGTTTGACAGGCAACTTGTTTACCCTTTTGTGGTTTTGGGAACTGACCACAGTCATCCTGCAAAAGGAGTTATATAATGTTATATAATGTAACACATTTATTGTTGGGAGTAATAAGTCATCTGTTGTAAGACTGAGCTATTGAGCTAACATTGCACCTTTCATTTGATCTCCATTTTGTATATTGGGGAAGAAAGTGGGCCAGATTCTCCATTCCTAATTTTCTGCACCCACAGCTATTGCTTTAGTATGATACTCTGCTGAGAAAACTTTGAGATGGGAGTAAAGAGACTCTTTAAACCCCCTTATGCTGCCACTGTGGCAAGAATGGACAGGTCATGAAGTATAATCAGGGATACAAATATTATAAGATCTTCCAACAATGGAGAAGGTTGTGGAGAAAACATTTCAGCAGGAGTACTGTGTGGGGATCTTTAATCTCTATTATGCTGCCACTGTGGCATGAACTGACCACTTCATGAAGCAGAATCAGGGCCAGAGAGATTACAAGACCTTCCCAAGGTCATGCAGAAAGTCTGTAACATAAACGGGAATAGAACCCAAGTTTCATATCTCCTCAGCTTTCCTTTCACCATAAAGGCCAAACTTCCAACCCATATTCTTTGATGTATAATAAATAACTAAAATGTCCCAGTCATCATGGTATACAGGCACCACCATCATGCATATAAGTACCACCATATTCACTGTCATAAGAAATGCCATCTGAAAAAACGTAATCAGTTAGATTAGTCCTTCTTTCTTCCAAAGGTGAAAAATCAGTTGCCTATAGTTAATGTGTGCGGGGAGGCATGGAGGAAGAAGAGGAGGTGGGATTTGTGTTGGAGGTCATAAGATCTGAAAAATCAAGGTCCTGTCTCCTCTAAGTGACCATTACACATCCCAAAGACTTTTTGTAAGAGTAGGATTTTTCAATCTATCTAGTGTTATCAACATTTTTGTGACCAGTATTTATACTGTGAGACATGTCAATTTTAATGATAATTAAATTAATGCCATTACCTTCCCCTTACAACTTCCTTGATTCGCCAGGTCTATGTTAGCCCCATTCCTACAGAATAAAAAGTTGAAAGAGAGAAGACAATTATTGTCAGTGAATAATAAAATCATCTACCTGGTGAGTAAAACTCTCCAAAATTCACTATGAAATTACAAAAACAGTTAGGAACATATGGAATATTTGAGAGGGATGATTTGTAATGATCAAATTCTCTATTTAATATAATTTTGGAAGTTACTGGGGATGTGAGGCTCCTTATCCCAATGGAAGTCGGCATGGATCTGATATTAACCACCCATGAAATCCCATTGTGTCTTGGGATTTGAAGTTTGGTGTATACATAAAGATAAATCCATTAGCCAGAGTGGTGGTTATCAACCGGAGGTCTGGGGCTCCCTGGAGAACCAAAAGCAGGTTTTGGGGGTCCACCAAGCACGACCGGCATTAGACTCACTAGGACCCTGAGTAGAAGGCCAAAGCCCCACCAACAGCACTGCAGCCAGGGCCCCAAGCCCTACCACCCGGGGCTAAAGCTGAACCCTGAACACTTAGCTTCACAGGCCCCCCTGTGGTGTGGGGCCCCAGGCAATTTCCCTGCTTTGTATTCTCTAATGCCAGCCCTTGCTTTTATATGCAGAAACCCAGTTATGGCACAGCTGATCCGTGGAGTTTTATAGCATGTTGGGGGGGAAGGGTGGCTTAAAAAAGAAAAAGGTTGAGAACCTCTGAGTTACAGGATAGTGCAGGAGTGGGCAAACTATGGCCTGCAGGCCAGATCCAACCCATCAGGGCTTTGGATCGGGCCTGTTGTATTGCCACCTCTGTGGCGCCACGGGGCTAATGCAGGCTCCCTACCTGCCCGGAAGTGGCTGGCATCACAGCCCTGCAGTCCCTTGCGGAAGAGGGGGCAAAGGGCCCGACATGCTGCTTTCACCCACAAGCACCATCCCCCGCAGCTCCCATTGGCCGAAAACAGAGAACCGTGGCCAATGGGAGCTGTGGGGGAGGTACCCACAGGTGAGGGCAGTGCATGGAGCCCTCTGCTGCCTCCCTCCCCCAGGGGACACAGGGATGTGGTGCCGGCCATTTTTGGGAGTGGCATGGGGCCAGGGCAGGCAGGGAACCTGCGTCAGCCCGGCTGCATGCTGCTGCCACCCCGGAGCCACTCAAGGTAAGCGGCATCGGGCTGGAGCCTGCGCACTGAATCCCTCCTGCACCCCACACCCAACCCTCTGCCTAGAGCTCCCTAATCCCCTGCCCTGAGCCCTTCCTACACCCCTTCCTACACCCCAGCCCCCTGTCCTCAGCCTCCTTGTACATTCTACACCCCTTGTGCATCCCAACCCACTGCCTTGAGCCCCCTCCCACACTCAGCACCCATTCCTTCACTCCAACCCCCTGCCTGAACCCCCTTGTACATCCCACACCCTCCTGCACCCCAACCCCTTACCCTGAGCCCCTTTCTGCACACCACACCCCCTCCCACACCCTGTACTCCTCCCGCACCTCAACCCCAACTCTACATTCATGGTCCTGCCTGCAATTTTCCCACCCAGATGTTTGCCCACCTCTGGTTCATATTAGCTATGGTGTCCTGGGGACATAGGGGTTAACCAGAAGAGGTCAAAAGAGTATGGTGGTGAGTCAGGGACTCAGCTACCTCAGAACATTGATATATCCATGTATAAAGAAAATGCTTATACAAAAGAACTATTTTAGCATCTCTTACCATTGATTCACTTATTCCAAAGGTAATATTCAAGGACTTACAAGATTTCTGCACACAGCAAACATTCATTGTCATAAGTGACACCATTAGTTCCACAGACTGGTTCAAGGATCCGTGGGCAGCCTATCTTGTGTTGACCTTTCGCTCTTTGGTATCTACTGCAATCAATCTGCAAAATGAAGAAGTTGTTATCTGAGTGGAGATTTGGAAGCATTTCAGGTCAGAAACAGCATCTTCTTCTGTGGTGCCACTAGCCACTGAAGCCCCGAACCTGGTTGGAATTAGCGTCTATCAATGACTTCACAGTGTACTGATATTTCCAGCTAGAATATATGAATACTTATTCTGGTGGTGGATTAAAAAGTTCACTTACTGTTTACTTTATTCTCATTAGTACAAGAATAGGAAGAGAGACTACATGGATACTATTAATAAAGTTTTACAATTCCTTCTTATACATATCTTGGTTTACTCCCCTTTAATGTGTTGGCAGCCTTGGGTTTGGAATATATTTTACTTTGAGGTGGAGAGGATGGCTTTGTGTTCTAAATTGAAACCCTGAAATACATCTTTTTGCCTGGAATCAGAGGCTGAAATACTATCAGATAAATCAGCCCTTCTTTCTTCCAAAGATAATAAATCATTTGCCCATAGTTAATGTGTGTGTAGTGTGGTGTGGTGTAGAGGGAAAAGGAAGGGAAGAGAAGGGAGGAGAGGGGAGGGGAGGAGAGAGAGAGAAGTGCGGTTTGTGTTAGGGGTGATGAGATCTGGGAAAATCAAGGTCCTGTCTCCTTTAAGTGACCATTACAGATCCCAAGGCCTTTTTCATAAGAGTAGGATTTTTCCATGTATCTTTGGCTCAAGTATTATTGCATTTTTGTGACCAATATTTAGATTGTGCTAAGTGTAAATTTTAATGATAACCTTAAAAAAAAAAATAAATAAAAGAAGAAGAAATGTGCCATTACCTTCTTACATTTTCCTTTATATGCCAGGTCTATGTTATCCCCATTTCTACACAATAAAAAAATTGAAAGAGAGAAGACAATTATTGCCAGTGAATTAATAAAGTTGTATACCTGGTGAGAAAAACTGTTCAAAATTCAGTATGGAATTACAGAAACAGTTACAAACACATGGAATATTTGAGAGGGATGATTTGTAATGATCAAATTCTCTCTTTGATACAGTTTCAGACGTTAACTGGGGATGTGAGGATCATCACCTGATGGAAGTCAGCATGAATCTGATGTTAATCAACCATGGATTCCCATTGTGTTGTGGGATTTGTAGTTTGGTGCATACATAAAGATAAACCTATTATCTAGAGGATATTGAATCATATTAGCTCTGGTGTCCTGGGGACATGAGGATAACCTGGCAAGGTCAAAAGAACATGGAGGTGAGCCAGGGACTCAGCTACTTCAGGACACTGATATATCCCTGTATAAAGAAATGTTTATATAAGAGAACTATTCTAGCATCTCTTTCCATTGATTCAGTTATTCCAAGAACTTACGAGATTCGTTCACACAGCAAACATTCATTGGTGTAAGTGACACCATTAGTTCCACAGACTGGTGCATAGTTCCGTTGGCAGGATATCTGTTGTTGACCTTTTGCTCTTTGGTATCTACTGCAATCAATCTGCAAAATGAAGAAGTTGTTGTTTGAGTGGAGATTTGGAAGCATTTCAGGTCAGAAACAGCATCTTCTTATGTGGTGCCATAAAACAGTGAACTGGGTTGGAATCAACTGCTGTCAGTGACTTCACAGTGTGCAGATATTTCCAGCTTGAATATACAAATAGTTATTCTGACGATAGATTAAAACGTTCACGTACTGTGTATGAAAGGAGACTACATGGATACTACTAGTAGAGTTTTACAATTCCTTCTTATAAACGTTTTGGTGTACTCCCCTTTAATGTGTTGGCAGTCTAGGGATTTGGAATATATTTTGTTTTCAGGTGGAGGGAATGGCTTTGTGTTCTAAACTGAAGCCCTGAAATACATCTTTTTTCCTGGAACCAGAGCCTGAAGTACTAACAGTTAGATCAGCCCTTCTTTCTTCCAGAGATGATAAATTAGTTGCCTATAGTCAATGTGTGTGTGTGGAGGAGTGGGAGCAGGGAGAGTGATGGGGTTTATGTTGGGGATGACGAGATCTGGCATACCAAGTCTCCTTTAAGTCAGCATTACAGATTCATGGCCCTTTTTGTAAGAGTAGTATTTTTCCATGTGTCTGCTAGGTCTTCTCCCGTCCCTACCTCTGGGGTACTATGTTCTGTAGTTTGGAACTACTCTCTGTCCAAGTGAGAGTTGCATTTCCATGATGCTCTGTAAATATCGTGTACCTCAGGGGTCAGCAACCTTTCAATAGTGGTGTGCCGAGTCTTCATTTATTCACTCTAATTTAAGGTTTTGTGGGCCAGTAATACATTTAACGTTTTTAGAAGGTCTCTTTCTAGAAGTCTATAATATAGAACTAAACTATTGTTGTATATTAAGTAAATAAGGTTTTTAAAATGTTTAAGAAGCTTCATTTAAAAATTAAACTAAAATGCCGAGTGCCCAGACTGGTGGCCAGGATCCGGGCATTGTGAGTGCCACTGAAAATCAGCTTGTGTGTCACCTTTGGCACCTGTGCCATAGGTTGCTTACCCCTGGTGTGGCTAGTAAAGCATTTGGACGTAAATGAAAAAAAGAATACACTTGGATTTACCTTTTTCCTACATACTCCCTCAGGCTGTAGGGTAAGCTTGCCTCCAGTTTCCCTTGAAACACAAAAAGAGATCAAAAATGAATGTCCCTGCCCAGCAATACATCTCACAGAATACACCTGTGGAATTACGTGGGATGTATAATATGTGAATGGGACAGATATGCTCATATTAAACTTCTCTGACCACACTATGTTTTCAGCATGCCTGTACTATTCACCACAGTAGAACTAATTATTGCTTAAGGAAAATATTGATATATTTACTCACCATTTTGCAGCGCACAAAAGACATTTGTTGTCATACATCACTCCATCGGTGCCACAGACAGGACTGTACTCTTTCATACAGAGGAGGGGTTGGCCCTTTGCTGGTTCTGGGTAAGCACTGCAATCATTCTGGAACTGTAAATATATAATTATCTAGACACACAGATGAATACATGATGATAACTATTATTGTTAATTCTTTGGGGACATGAGAGCAGTGGTTTTCAACCAGGAGTCCAGGACCCCTGGGGCGGTGGGAGGAGGGGGGGGGGCTGTGAGCAGGTTTCAGGGGGTCCACCAAGCAGGCCCAACATTAGACTCGCTTGGGCCCACTCAGACAACTGCTGTGATTGCTACCCCCTAATGCCAGCCCTGATGTTTATATGCGGAAGAACAATTGTGACACAAGTGAGAGTAGGATTTTTCCATGTGTCTTTGCTAATACTTCTCTCCTCTCTACCTCTGGGGTACTGTGCTCTGTAGTTTGGAACTACTCTGCCCAAGTGAGAGTTGCATTTCTAGGATGCTCTATGTATATCGTGTAGTTAGCAAAATATTTGGAAGGAAAAACACTATGTACAGTGGAGGGTTTTGCCCTTTGGTGGTTCTAGGTAAGCACTACAATCGTTCTGCAACTGTAAATATATAATTTCCAGCCACATAGCTGAAAGAATGATGTTAACCATTATTGCTGATTCTTTTAGGGCTGTATTAGGAATGCTGGCCATTATGGAACTATGTACTATCAACGTGGTAAACTCAGTGACTGACCACGTGAAATGACATGGGGATACTGTATTCTCTTTCTTATAGTAAGTGAACTTTTTAATCCACCCCCATAATAAGTATTCCTATATTCCAGCTGGAAATATCAGTATTACTATACCAATATAAAAAAACCTAATACCAATAACGATAACAACTGGGGTCATTTTGCTTTTTGAGTAACCCAGCCCTGTCCACTACTCTGTTCGATGTAGGTTCCTAGACTGCACTCATCACTAATATATGAGCACCTTCCACTAGTTTTAGTGTTTCCTCCAACACAGAAAAGTTGTCCCCAATGCAATTTCTAACTAATGATTAGGGGAGAGTGAAAATAACTAAACAGGAAGAACTGGACTAACCTGATTTGGAGGCTCACTGGCAACACCTAGAGCAAAAATATGGATATTCAATGTACAATGAGACAAATCCCTGTGACGAAAATCAAGTTATAAGCATTAATTCAAGAAAATGTCCACTTAACTCTTTTTCTGCAACAAATGAGCTATATGTGGTGTTTTGCACCATCTGAAAATATAATAAGGGACTTATTTGCTTATTATTACTACATATTTTTCAGGTTTTCTGCTTCACTCAAGATGCAGGGTCTTGTAGCACCTTATAGACTAACAGATTTTAGGGATCATGAGCTTTATTTAAGACCCACTTCATCAGATGAATGTTGTGGAAATCTCCAGAGGCAGGCATAAATATGCAGGCAAGAAAGCAAGTTAAATTCAATCAGTGGGGGTGGTGAAGCCCACTTCCAGCAGGTGATCTGGAGGTGTGAACGTCCAGAGAGGAGAAACTGTTTTTGTAATTGGTGAGCCATTGACAGCTAATATTAAGTCCAGACCTAATAGTGTCCAGACCTAATAGTGTTCAGACCTAATAGTTCACACCTCCAGATCACCTGCTGGAAGTGTGCTTCACCACCCCCACTGATTGAATTTACCTTGCTTTCTTGCAGGCATATTTATGCCTGCCTCTGGAGATTTCCACAATATTCATCTGATGAAGTGGGTCTTAACCCACGAAAGCTCATGATCCCTAAAATCTGTTAGTCTATAAGGTGCTACAAGACTCTTTGTCGCTTTTGCAGATCCAGACTAACACGGCTACACCTCTGATTCAAGATGCAGGGTAACTAATAGCACCTTACAACTTTTGAAATTTTTTTTATCTTCTATTAAGCCTGATCACTTAAAAACATTTTCAGTCACTGATACTATTTAGCAATTCTCAGTGCATGGATCCAGTTCTCCACATGATGTGTTGTGCAGAGAAGTGGGAATTAGGCAGAAAAGTTACAATCGAGGAAGTTAACTTTATGCTTAGGAATCCATTGAAGTCAATGGATGCTAAGCAGGTCCTTAATATTTAGTCTTCACAGTAATATATGTTTCAGAATGATTTCAATTCTTTTTGGAATGAGTCCTTTCACAAACTGGATGTCCCAGTTATACACACGGCTTCTGTATGCAAGTTCTTCTATTAACCTGATCCTTAATAAGTAATCAATGTATGATGTAATATGTTAACATTTTATGATAACTTTGCCTTAATAAGAAGTGTTTTAAAAACCTGAAAATGCAAGCACTTGAAAAATGTCTACCTTCTATATAGCCGGCTAAACAATGAAGGTGGGTATGTGTGGGTGAGTGGGGGGAGGGCGGGGAAGTTCCCCCAAAAATCACTGGAATTTTCCCCAAGTTTTTTGGAATTTTGAATGTCGTGGATATTTTGAAATGGAATGTTTTACCACCATCTCTAGTTGCAACCAATTCTCATATGGTACACCATCTCTAGTTGCACCATTGGAGAGGGGAGATTTTGTTAAAGGACATTAGTCTTATGGTTCCCTAGATACTCTCCTATCCAAGCAAGACAGACCGGATCTTTGGATTCTTAATAAAAACACGCATATCATTGATCTTAGTAGTCAAGGCTTCCAGAAGACTAGGAAGCAGCAAAAACATGGCTCTATAGAGGCTACAGCAAAGAGTACTCACCTGAGAAGCAACATAAAAGTACCAGAGTGAGGAGCATAATGACACCAGCTATCTTCATGGTGGAGATGCTCAGTCTAGGTTAACTGCTTTGTTCTGCTCTGCTCAGTAGATGCAGTACACCCAGAGGGAGAGCTCATATATTTATACCCAAGGTCAGAACCTCCATCCTGGAGGAAATCACATGCAAAAGTCACCAATGATACTGGATACCGGAACAAGTTTGGTTTTTGAGGAAGTCCCGGTGTGCTTGGAATGATACATTCTTTCTCAACCTCCCTTTGGCTTCTTGATCTTTTGTCCCAAACACAATGCATTTTCATAAGCATTGTGGGTTAATGCAGGACAAGAAAAAAAGAAAAACTGACCACAGTGAGTTTGATAATGTACAGGGTTGTGTGGAAATTTTCATTATGGGCCCCATAAACCACTCTGTAAACTGTCTTTGCATTGTTGCAGAAACCCTTTAGATTCCTTCACACTTTAGGTTCCTTCACACCCCTACAAGAGCACTGTACAAATGCAGTATGTATTGGCTGATACCTGTGTATCTCCTATTATACTCTAAATCTCTTAAAATGAACTGTTCAACTCCAACCACCAGTTTCCAAGATGACAGTTACCTTTCTTTCATAGCTCAGAATTAATCCTCCTTTGAAACATTCAGTTGCTCCAAGTTCAATTCAACATGTTGCTGTTGATTTACAGTCCTACAGGACCTGATCCTTGTCTACCTGGGACTATTTCAAGATATTCAGCATTGTCATACCCACAGATGCTGCAGCTGTTAAAGTGACGACAAATAGAACAGATGGGGGAAATGATGGATCCTGTCTAAGCAGTTCTCAGGTTCTTGCCTCCCTAAGTATCACTGCCCAGATTCACTTACCTCAGAGGTAATTTCCTGATTAAATCTCTTTCTATATGTTCAGTATAAGGAGAGAGAGCCAAAACTGTTCAACATTCAGGCTTTATTCCTACCTCCATGTACACAGTCTTCTCTCATCAAGCACTTCATAAACGTAGAGTTCTCTAGGTTCTTTAGACATTACCCAATATATAAATTAGGATTGTTGATTAATCGCAGTTAACTCACACAATTAACTCAAAAAATTAATTGTGATTTAAAAAATTAATCACAATCGCAGTCTTAATTGCACTGCTAACAACTGAGATGTATTAAGTATTTTTGGATGTTTTCTACATTTTCAAATTATTGATTTCAATTACAACACATAATACAAAGTGTACACTGCTTACTTTATATTATTATTTTATTACAAACTAGCGAAAATACCCGCCGTTGCTCGGGTCAGTCGGAGGTGGGGAGGGGGCAGACAGCTGAGCGAGTGTGGGGTCCATTGGATGGGGGCAGAGAGCAAACCTGACAACCCCACCTCACCCACCCCCCCCCGACCAAACCCGACACCCCCACCTCACTTACCCCTCGACCAACCCCGACTCACATTTTCACCCCCCACCCAAACCCAACACCCGTACGTCTCCCCCCTACCAACCCCAACACCCTCTGACCAACACCCACACCTCATCCCCCCCTAGACCAAACCTGACACACCCACCTCACTTTCCCCCCACAACCAAACCCGACACCCCTACCTACCACCACAAACAAACCCGACACCCACACCTCACTTACCCCCCGTAGACCAACCCCGACCCCCCAACCAAACCCAACACCCCCACCTTACCCCCCCCACCAAACCCAACACCCCCTGACCAACCCCAACCCCCACACCTCACCCCTCACCCACCCAGACACCTTCCCACCCCCCCAGACCAAACCCAACACCCCCGGCTCACTTACCCCCCGACCAAACCCGACACCCCACCTCACCCCCCGACCAAACCCAACACCCCCACCTCACTTACCCTCCAACCAAACCCGACACCCCCACCTCACTCCCCCGACCAAACCCGACAGCCCCACCTCACTTACCCTCCGACCAAACCCAACTCGTGTCCATCGGAGGGGGGAGGGGGCACAGAGCTGAGGGATTCCGGGGTTCCGTCGGAGGGGGGAGGGGGCAGAGAGCTGAGGGATTCCGGGGTTCCGTTGGAGGGGGGAGGGGCAGAAAGCTGAGCGAGTGCGATGTCTGTTGGTGGGGGTATTATGACATCATAACTATGTCACAGAGAACAGCAGCTGCCCAGCTGATGTGATTTGCCTTTAAAGAATTTCACCCGTGGGGGGCATCAGAGGTGAGATTTGAAAAATTTTCAACTCTTACGGTCATTAGGACCCCAAGACCTCTAACTGTACCAAATTTCAAGTCTCTCGCTCAAACGGTGTGGAAGGAGTAAGCATACACCCATACATACACGCACGTATGCATACACCATTTGACTTTTATATATATGTAACCCTTCTGCCCTTCAGAATAGACAGCAACAAGGGCCGGGTTCAGTAAATAGGGGTTCCCTCTCAACAATACAATGCAAATTGGCTCGAGCCCCCACCCAGTGACCTGGGAAAATCCTAACACACCCCTGGGCGCCTCAATGAGGCAATACTTCCCCTCTTGCAAGCACAGATCGGTGTAACAAAAGATCTTTATTAACATGAGGTAAATGACATCACTAAACTGGGAAAAACACCACACCTAGGGTTCATATACGAACCCATGCCCCTCCCCAGCAAGTTTGGGCTGTGTCCTCTCCTGTAGGTTCAGGAGTCCAGCAACCCAAACGTCACCCAAAGTCCCACAAGTCCAATAGCCCAAAGTCCCTGGAGTCCAGCAACCCCAACAATCACCCAAAGTCCCAAAAGTTCCACAGCCCCAAAGTCTCTGGAGTCCCTGGTCAAAAGTTACTCTGCCGAGTCTTACCTCCCAGGCTGGGTGGAAGTGGAGGGCAGAGTGGAGGGTACCTTCACAAGGTCTGAGGCCGACAGCCCAGTCTCTCCGTGGGGTGCTGGTTGCTCCGCTAGCCGCCCTGCTAGCCGACACAGGAACTGCTCTGTCCGCGGCTCGACTCTGCTCTGCCCGCTGTCTCAGGAACTGCTCAGGAACTGGTCCACTAGCCGGCACAGGAACTGCTCTGCCAGCTGTCTCAGGAACGGCTGTCTCAGGAACTGGTCTCAGGAACTGCTGTCTCAGGAACTGGCCCACTAGCCGGCACAGGGACTGCTCGGCCAGCTGTCTCAGGAACGGGTCAGCCGGCACCGGGACTGCTCGGCCAGCTGTCTCAGGAACGGGTCAGCCGGCACTGCTCGGCCAGCTGTCTCAGGAACGGGTCAGCCGGCACTGCTCGGCCAGCTGTCTCAGGACGGGTCAGCCGGCACTGCTCGGCCAGCTGTCTCAGGAACGGGTCAGCCAGCAACCGGGACTGCTCGGCCAGCTGTCTCAGGAACGGGTCAGCCGGCACTGCTCGGCCAGCTGTCTCAGAAACGGGTCAGCCGGCACCGGGACTGCTCGGCCAGCTGTCTCAGGAACGGGCCAGCTGTCTCAGGAACGGGTCAGCCGGCACCGGGACTGTTCGGCCAGCTGTCTCAGGAACGGGTCAGCTGGCACTGCTCGGCCAGCTGTCTCAGGAACAGGTCAGCTGGCACCGGGACTGCTCTGCTTAGGGCCCCCCACTTAAGATAAAGCTCAGTGATTTTCAGCTCTTAAGTGATTTCAGCTCATAGGGGGAGCCTTAGTGCAGAGGCACCACCAGACCCAAAGCAAGTTCAGCTCCATGGGCTGAAGTTAGACTCCTAATGGAAGCAAAAGTCAGCTCTAAAATTCCACAGGGGAGAGAGGCCAGATGCAATAGGCCTGTGAGACCCTCAAACAAGGCCCTTACCACAAGGTATAGGAGCTCATCCACAGCCTCTCTCAATTCAGTGGGTTTTGGAACCCCTGTCCCTTGTTTAGTGAGTGCTACCTAGCTGATGGTGAGTCCCTCCAGCATGCCAAAGGCCAAATACATGTCCCAACCCCTCATTCACATAAACAGGTTAATCAGCACTTTATCATTCTTGCCCCAATACTACAGAAACTGGGGGTCCCACAGTAGCCAAAGTGATCATTTGGGCTGTTAGAGTGCAGGCTAGGTGTGGTGGGTGTGTCTATGCAAATAAGGTGTTATTTTCCAAAAGTCACTGCAATTCCTGCAATTCACCACTGGATGTCACTCATCCTGACACTGCTTACATCTATAGATATTTGCACTGTAAAAATGATAAAAGAAATAGTATTTTTCAGTTCACCTCATACATGTACTGTAGTGCAATCTCTTTACTGTGAAAGTGCAACTTACAAATGTAGATTTTTTTTGTTACATAACTGCACTTAAAACAAAACAATGTAAAATTTTAGAGCCAACAAGTCCACTCAGTTCTACTTTGGTTCAGCCAATTGCTAAAAGAAACAAGTTTGTTTACATTTACGGGGATATGCTGCCTGCTTCTTATTTACACTATCACCCGAAAGTGCAAACAGGCAGAATTAATCGTGATTTTTTAATTGAGATTCATTTTTGAATCGCTTGACAGCACTAATATAAACATATTATCATACTATCATACTATACTAACCTTTATTGGGAATTATCATTCTCACTCTTTTTTTTTTTAAGTGACAGAAATAAACCCAATGGATGCTACATGGGGATTGCTAAAAGAAGGGAAGCGATTATTTTTTCACTTGCTATCCATTTCAAAAGTATTTTATTCTCCTGCTGATAATGGCCCATCCAGATTTAACAGCCTCTTAAAATTGGTATGCTAATGTACATTTTTTTCTTCTTTCTCTGTGTATAAATGCATCTTACTTCTGTTCCATTCTATGCACCCAATGAAGTGGGCTATAGTCCACGAAAGCTTATGCTGAAATAAACTGGTTAGTCTCTAAAGTGCTACAAGTATTCCTCGCTTTCTTTATGGATACAGACTAACACACCTGCTATTCTTGAACCTGTTTATTTTTTCAGTTTCCTCCTATTGATACACGCCATGAGAGATTAAATATAAAAAAGGCCTTCCATTTAAACAGCCCAAAGGAAAAATCTAAGGCTTACTTGGCAGCTAGAGTCCCATGATGCTTTGTAGTTTGGCTAATTATGAGGACTGAAATTTTACCAAGCAGTAACTGTTTTTTGAGTTTGATGTAACAGATATTTTAGTAATACTAACCACAAAATATGTGTAAAATTCATAACAAATAAAATAATCCAAATAAGGGATTAAACAATGACTAACTACCAGGTGTTGAGACACTTGGAAAGTTACAAGGGAACAGAGGACTTAGGAAATAACCTAGGAGAAGAAGTATGTACCAAAAGGAGGAAGTAGTTCAGGATCATTGTGGTAAAGAAGAATGGGTAACAAAGAAATAATTTGCGAAAGAGGAGGAGACCATCTGCAGACTGGAAGCAGGTTGTCAGAGACGACTACATGGAAAGGTATTCTCTGGTTGTGAGTAATTGTAGGCCTCTCTGCGTACTGTCCTGTCTTCACTATCCTTTAAAAATCAATCCAATCCAATCAAAAGCTGACTTATCTGAGTTTTGTTATTATTAATTGAAACTAAACTCAAGACAAACTACTCTCATCAAAACTATAATCACAATTACAATTCTTTCAATTCCTGGCTATTAATTAGCTATTGATTATCAACAAATTGCTACATATTGACTATTAATTATCAATGTGAGAAACAGAGAGGTTGGTCTCCAATGTCTCACACAATCTTTCCAGTTAATATGGGGGAAACCACAGTTTGAGAACAAAGTGCAATACTGCTAACATGAACTGGAATACTTTTCTATAGGACAGGGGTTCCCAAGCTTCGTTCACAGCTTGTTCAGGGTAAGCCTCTGGTGGGCCACGAGACACTTTGTTTACCTGACTGTCAAGAGGTATGGCTGCTCGCAGCTCCCAGTGGCTGCAATTTGCCGTTCCTGGCCAATGGCAGCTGTGGGAAGTGGTTGCCCGACCTCCAACTTACCAAAACCAGGGTAAAACTGCTGTGCCCAGAACAACAACAGAGGAGCAGAGGAGATGGAACCTTCACAACGGCAAAGTAGAATTCAGAATACCCAGAACGCTAGCCTCTGACCACCATACTGGGGGGAGAGAGGGAGAGGAGTGGGTATTACAGAGTGACCTCTGCTGGCTTTTTCCTATTGGAAAGTTTGTTTGTTTTTTTAAACCACAGATGAAGCTCCAGATTTGAGACCCCTTTGAACAGAGGGTCTTGCTCTATCTATTCAGTAGCTGTGTGACCAAAGCCTTTCCCCCGTACTCCCCCACACATTTTTTGTTGGTATTCTGAAACAGACTGGTCAACCCCACTCCTCTCTCCCAGGAGTTAAATATGAGCAACAACAAAGCCCATTTTCTTGGGTTGAGATATTCTTCCAATATAACAAGATGTGTGAAAAGATGAGTTTCCCAGCAGGCATCAGGGACAAGTTACCCCTCCTACTGCTATGGATTCATCATCCTCTGTTGGAGTTGAGGGACAGAAGAGTTTCCATATGATGCTCACAGCCTTTCCTACAGTGTATGATTTGTACCATGTGACCCAGCTGTTGGCAGTAACTGGCAAACAGAGGTCATAAACTCAGAAGATATGCCTCATATGGATAACTATCAAATGTCAGTTTCAGAAGGATTCACTTGTGATGGTGAAAGATTCTAGTTAACAAGCAAGATTCAGAAATTAGGAACATTTAAAAGCCTCACGATTTCTTAACATTTCACCTCTTCTGTTTCTCTCTGTACTTCACACTAATGACAGACCGTATCCCATACAACAACAATCCATGGATTTCAGTCTGACCATATGGAACCCACAAAACTGAATCCCATAAATTTATTCTCATACCTATGGCAATGGGCTAGTTTTGGCTATTTTATTCATCTTTTCCCATGAATTTTAGTGTTTTTCCAACACATATATAATGGTCAGTGTTGTTACCAACCACAGACTGGGGAAAAGCAGAAATTAATAAACAACTAGGAGCTGGATTCACTTTATCGTCCTGGTTGGCAACACCTGGAACCAAAACACAGACAAGACATTATTAAATGAAAGAAAATATCAGTTGGGCATTGAGTTAAAAACATTAATCTGTCAGTAAGAAGCTTGAATTAAGTTTTGTAATGCAATAAACACAACCAAGTGAAGGCTTCCTGCATTAATCCACTATAGGCCTGATTATTCTGTTATATATACACCCATTTCAGAGAGGTATAACTCCATGGACAGAAGGGACCCTTATGATCATCTAGTCTGACCTCTTGCATAACACACAGGCCACAATCACACACACATTTCAGTCCCTGATTCCCCTGAGGGATTGAACTCACAAGCATAGGTTTAGCAGGATAATGCTCAAACCACTGAGCTATCCCTCCCTCAGGAATGGGTGTCCCTCTTGATTTATAGCAATGTGAGAGGAAAAAGGGGCCCAGAGAGTTGCTATGGAGATTTTTGCAGTCACTTTAGTAAACCAGGGAGGGAATTTTGATACTTTACTATAACATTCAAATGGTTTCCTATTGACATTTTGATTGTTTACCATTCCTTAACTAATGAGTCAGCTCTCCCATCACCTGTGACTACACAGCACCTGAAGTCAGGACCCCTCAGCACCATGAGGGATTGGAATAATTGCTGGCGAGTTACTGGCCCGAAACTGAGCTTTATGCTTAGGACCCAATTTTACAGACACCTTTATATCCAAAGTTTATTGCAGGAATAATTATTTGTTTAAATCTATCTAAGTTCTGTCCCAAAATCAGACACAGAATTGCCATAATTGGTGTCCACCATTAATTGATAATGCAATTATTTATGGATGCAAAATTGGAGGTCAGTTTGAGGTCCTTTTAAAAAGCAGACCCATCTTTCAAAGAGAAAAAAAGTCTCTCTTTAGCAATAAACATTCTACGAAGCTTGTTTTTAATAGTCAAACCCTTCCCAAGGGTTAGAGGTATCAGACCCGGGGCTCTGTAAGGCTGCAGCAATAGTTATTTACTTGAGAAGCAGAGGAAAAGTGCCGGAGAGAGGAGCACTGGGCCATCTGTTATCTTTATGGCTGTTTAGTTTGGGCTCAGTCTGTTACTGTTCTGCTCAATAGAGGCTCTCACAGTCTATACCACAGATCAAGCTGTCGGGTAGATAAACACACACAAGAAGTCAGTTTCTCCACTTTGATTGTGAGAGACTTTCTAATTTGTCATTGATAATGAAACCCAGACAAGGGTATTTATGGGGCTGCCCAGTCTCAGAATGCTTTTCTCGACCCAAGTTCCCTGAAAACTGCATCAAATGTGTGACATGCCCATTAACAATCATTAAAACTAGACTATTGCCACCAATGGGCATATTTCTTCATATTTCTGAGCCCTGCCTCAGTCTCCTCCCAAATGGGTTACCAGGGAATCCATCAAGTTTTCTATATATGCCTAACATCATTCCCTTCCAAGGACATTAACAAAAAATTCAACAGCAAGGACAAAGAATAGTCTTCATCCATCATCTCAGGTTCCCCTTCCTCTTTAGGAACGCTGGCCCCAGGGCTGCATTCCAAGAGTCCACTCTTGTTCCAAAGCTCACTACAGACACCAGCTTTCCTTCTCTAATTCTGTCCTTTATTTCTCTTCCTCCCCCACGCTCCCTTACTCTGAGTCTGCCCTACGCTCCCCTTACAACCCCAGGCATTACTCCAACCCTCATTAGGCCTAACCTGGGTATAACTGTTTAGTCATAAGGGAGACTAGTCCAACCTTTCTTGAAGGCTTAGTCACCCTCTGACAAGAGATTAGAATTTATCAAAATATAATGTCCTGAATGGTAGTTAGACAGGTGTACGGCTAGGACAGCATGGCCGGAAGTGTTTCTATGTCCTCGCCATCAAAAGTGCTTTCCAGTTCTCGCAGCAAGACACACGCCTGGCTTTTGGAAGACAGATGTGATGCCCCTCAATTGTGTTTCACTGTTCAGCCTTCTAACAGTATGTTGTTTCTTAGATGGGTAATGAGCTTTTAGGCCAGGACATTATGCTGATGCAGGGGGAGAGAATGGCACAAGGAGCCTTCCCCTTTGAGCATCCTGCATCAGAACCAACCGTTATTGCTTCACTCAACTGTCTTTCTCTGGCACCACTTCAGAGTTCTCTTTACCTAATGCAATAGGGGTTTGCAACTTATTCACTTCATTGGGTTACTATCTGGGGCAATCATATCCCCTGCAAGACTTGTCAGGCTCGGGGTATCCTGTTGCTCTGGGGTCGTTTGCAATAAGATGGCACCCACAAGCTGCCTTGCACAGTAGAGACCAGTGATTGAGAGAATTTATACACTCAGATTTCAGTTTTTGTTGCTGGCATTTGGTTTTCTTCAGATTTAAAGTCCTGAAGTTTCCCCCAGGATTATTGCTGTGGGACTCCAAGCACTTTTCTTGTTCATTGGTGTAAACTGTGTTTGTGTTTTCAGTTTCTGACACATTAATGCTGGACTTAACATATAAGTACACACAGAAAATGTAATAGTAACAATACCATAGTTGTATCTCCAGTACAGAATAATCACCTAACCAGTGAGGACAGAATGTTCTGAGCCTCTGTCATGAGGTGCTCAAATATATGTTAACTCTTTAAACTTAAAAAATGTGCATGGATAATGCCCTTAAACAAGGCTTTGTTACTCAGAAATTCTCCCACAGGTGAAGACATGGACATTTCTATATAATGTAAAAGGTGAATGACAATTAATCTGAGTTTGCGCTTTCCAGTCCACATAGCCCCTTTCACGTGGAATACCCTTCCTGAGCTAATCTATGAAATTATCCTCTTCTCATTCAAATTCCTCCTCCATGACCTATTTGTATCCTAGGACTTGTCTACACAGGCACATTACAGCGCTGCAACTTTCTCGCTTAGGGGTGTGAAAAAACACCCCATCGAGTGCAGCAAGTTTCAGCGCTGTAAAGCACCAGTGTAGACAGTGCACCAGCGCTGGTAGCCACGCCCCTCATAGAGGTGTTTTTTTAGGGCGCTGCGTGAGCTCTCTCCCAGCGCTCTGCCGTGACTGCCAGCCACTTGACTGCACAAGCGGCAGCGCTTTAACGTTGCCAGTGAGGAGTAGCCCTTAGACTTTGTCTGCACTGCCAATTGAACAACAAAACTTTTGTCATTCATGGGTGCTTAAAAATCGCCCCCCAGGCGTTCTCCTGTCAACAACACCAACCCCGCTGCTAGGGGTGGAAGTATTTTGTCAGCAAAAGTGCCGACAAACATTGTTTACGCTGCCTGACTTGTAGTGACCTTTAACTGCCAACTGATATTAGTGGCCAGTATGGATTGTGGATATTCATTTGCTCATTTCTATTTTTAATACAACCCTAAACCAAAAAACTTGATAACTGATTTATTATCCTCAGTGATAACAAAGTACTGTGGCACCTTAAAGACTAACTATAAAGTTTTGAAGCATAAGCTTTCGTGGGCTAATACCCACTTCGTTGGATGCAAGCAGATTATCCTCAGTGTTATTACTCCTGTTGTACACATGGAGAAACCAAGACACATAGAAGTGAAACAACTTTCCCAAGGGCATTCTCCAATGGAACCATCCATGTATCCAAAGTCAGCTACATTCCTTTTTAAATGGACAGTTGAGATGATCAGATCAGCAAACAGAACCCATTTGGCAGAACTGGAGTGGAGCATTCAGGACTATGCTCGGATACACAGGCCATGTCTACACTAGAAAAACAGGCTGCATTTTAAAGCATGTGAGGTAACACATTTTGACTAACCATTTAAAAAAAGATTTTGCATCTAGTGTAGAGAGGTTTTTAAACATATGTTGTGTTTAAACATATGTCAGCTCGTCATGGTCAATCCTACAAGGGGAACTTTTTTCTTTCCCCTTAACTGCAAAGACTTAATATAAGATATCAGAAACAATACCCCTTCTCCACACCCTGGAAAAAACAAAAACAAAAAATTCAGTTGGGTTTACTTTATTGAACAAGCAGATCAAGAAAGTGATACTATCAGAAGCATAGGACGAGTGTAGAATAGGTCTGTTTGTACATCTGCTAAAGGAAACTGAAAGCACTGGAGAAGCAAAGAAGGATGAGGTAGACTTAGGGTGACAAGACAGCAAGTTTGAAAAATCAGAACAGGGCTGGGTAATAGGAGCATATATAAGAAAAAAAAAACCCAAATCGGGACTGTAAATGAATATAGTTTCATTGAAGTCAATGGGACTTAAGATGCTTAATATTAAGCAGGTATGTAAGTGTTTCGATTAGGAACCCAAGTAGCCTCATTTTCCTGTAGACATAGCATGAGCCTACTACATGCTCTCCCTGCATTTCCTGTTTTTTCTTGGGTTTTGTTTTACCAAAATAGAGATCATGGCACAATGTTATCACAAAACATTTATCTTGAACCAGAGATTGGCAGAAGGTGATAATTAACAAACGGAGCCAGACTGACCTTATCCTTGGGTGTCTGGCAGCATGTGCAAGAAAAGCAGCCACAAAAGAGCAACAGAAGTAAAGTTCTGGACAGAAATGAAATTAAATCTACCTGCAGAATATCCAGATGTAGCTGCCTAATTCAGCAAATTTATTGTGTGACAGCTTACGTCTCTTAAGGACCATGCGTATGGAAATTTAAATTGTAAGACAGTAAATAATGAGAGCATAGTTGACTATTTAATATAGCAATTTCCTTGACTTACTATTTAACTAAACAAAAAGGTATTCCTGGAAGGACATTCTCAAAAGAAGTTGGTCCAATAAAAGATATTTTCTCACTCATCTTGCCCCTCTACTTTTCAGAAGAACACATTGTTGTAGCATTTTGTGTTGCACCTACTTACACTGCATCTGGATTGATTCTTCAGTTACACCCTAATCCGTTTAAAGATATTCATTATTCCAAGAATCTGTCTTCAATTTAAGAGGGTTAAGAAGTGACAAGACCGGACTCTTTCCAGGGCCGAGAAGCAGCAGCCACAAAAAAGTACTAGAATGGAGAGCATTAAAACCCCAATTACCTTCAGTTGATGCTCTTACAGTAAACTCCACAGATGGAGTACATGTATATAGACACCGAAGAAGTCAGATGTTTCCCCCTTTGATTATTAAAGCACTTTCCAATTTGTCATGGAGAATGAAACCCAGACAATGTTTGTAGGGCTGCCCTGCCTACTGAGGATTGATTCTCTCAACTGCATTCCCCTAAAAAACAGAGAAAATAGGAGTCAGATGCTGCATCTTGTAGATAGAGATTAACAATTGTCAGGACTTTACCCAAACAGGCACAGTTGAGGCTGACTACAGAGGGCAGGGAAATTGAATCACCAGATTATTTTGATCATTACGGATGACCATTTTGCCACAAAACTCAGTTGCAGGGTGGTGGACCCAGTGAAGGGCTTAGGACAAAAAGTTGGCCACACCCCTTTCAGGTAGTAGTCCTTTTCTCGGAGAGCTGCATAACCCTTAAAATAAGTAAATTAAAAGAAAAGAGAAGAGACAATAATAATAGCAACAGTGTGTTCCTCACTTAAGATTTCATGGCCTTTAGGTTTCCAATCGGTTAACGTATTACACCTTCCCCCAGTGTAGGCTTTTCTACCCTCTCAAACCTCCTGATACAGCCACAGGATAACACACTTCCACCCTTCCCCTGACCCAAGCCTTCTTTGTGCCCTGAAGCTCTTTTTACATCCCCTAGCTGGGAACCATTAGCTCCAACCATCACTAAATGCTGTCCAGCTAGATCAGATGATTCCCAGCACCTGCCTGACTCCTTTCCAGAACAGGGCAGGCTTCTCCCTGGACTTTAAAGAGGCAGACCAGTCAGGTACAATGATTCAGCATGAAACACTCTGAAGTGTGGAATGAGACTGAACACTCTGCAGGTAGATAGCACTAATATAATCACATCCAAAAATATAATGAAAGAATGTTCAAGTGGCAAATTCAGGCACTTAGAAGTTAGCAAATGCCAGAATTAAGATTGCCTATGCAATCTTTAATTACGTGATCACATACTACATTTTCCAAAGGGCCCTGCCTTATTGAATGAAAGAGCAATATTTTTTATCCTCCACGGAAGTGTGTAGCCTTATTTAAAGCACACAATCCAAATCTTGTGCTGAATACATTTTTGTTGATCTCCTGATGAGTGTTTCTATGAAGCAAGGGATGTAGGCCATGGGCTTCACTATCACTATAGTGCTTCACAAAAGTTAATAAATTTATCTTCACAACATCACTGTGAGTTTAGGAAGTATCTTCATCCCCATATTACAGATGAGGGGCTGAGAATTTAAGGCCATATTGCCACAAGTGCCCACTAATTGGGGTGCCTTAGGACCTGATTTTTCAGAGTACTTAGCATTTTTATGGTACTTTATATGTTTAAAGCGCAGCTCCAATTAGTGTCCGTTGCAGTTGTGAACACTGAACACTTCTGCAAATCGGATCAAAGGCATCTCATATTAGGCACCCGGAGAATGAGGAACACACACTTTAGTAACTTCCTGTGAAGAGTTTGGTTTAAGCAGTTTGACTAGTACCACATAGGAACTCTGTAGCAGAGACAGAGATCCAATTAAGTTCCCCAGGGTGACATTCAACTACCTAAACCATGAGACCATCCTTTCTCTTCTGGAAATTCCCTGCATCATTCACCCCACACCTTCCAGCTTCTTGAACAAACAAGGCTGAGATCTTCCAGACAACTGCACAACCCTGATTCCTTCCCAGAATACTATTCATGTCATGCACTAAATCAGGCAGGGTACTGTGGAAAAAAATATTATCTAATCATGTAATTAGAGACTGCATTAGAAGGCATACACCCGAGAGAGCTGAATTAAGGTTGAACAGGGAAGCTTCATGCTGGTGTTTCCTAGCTTCTAAGGGCTTGATTTAGCAACCTGAACATTCCAATTTTAAAAATACAAACTGGAAAAAAATAAATAAATTGCATCATATGAAACCATAACAATCCCCAACATGGGTCATCTGCAGGGTTAGGAGGTTAAATCTATAACATGGACCTCTAATTTTTGAGTTAATGAAGTCACTGGTAGCAATAGTAGGCTGTTATCCTTGATGTGGATTAGCAGTAGCGTGGAATGGGATGCTTTGCCAGCGAGTTTCACAGCTATTTGCTGAAGGAAAGGGAATGGTGAAATTCAGGACTCTTAGATTCAATTCCAGGTTCTGGAGGGACAGGTTTTCTAGATGTTATAGATCATTCTTTCCATGCCCCCAAAGTTTCCTCTCTCCTTCTGCTCCTATCCATTCACTTCACCTTGCTGGTTCTCTACATTCCTTATCCTTCTGAATTGGAATATGGCTGATTCTTCTTCACATGCCTGAGTGCCACCAGGTGGGGCACTGAGAACACAGGAGAGGCAACAGTCCTTCTCTCAGCTCCTGGGGCCAGCACTTGAGCGGGGAGCAGCAGCAACTGCAGGGAAAGTCTTGCTCAGCTCCATAGCCTTTGACTGGAATATCACGCTCAGTCACTCTGTGGGGATGGCATACATGCTGTTCTTTCAGGGTGCAGGAGCTGTGAGGGGCCAGTGCGTACTCAGTGCAGATGGAATCTTTGGTGAATGTAGGTGTCAACCCTAGCTAGCCTTTTCTGAGCATGTGGAAAATTAGGTTTTCAGAGGCTCTTAACTTGGTCAAATTTGTTCAGATTTTCACAGAAACAGCAAAAGGTACATCCCTGACCCCAGGGCAACACTCCTCCCTCCTGGGCCAAATTTCGAGGCTCTTCTCCAAATTATTGAGGAGCTGGAGCTTCTTAATGAAATTGATGATTTTTTTTTAAGATGGACAAAACAACATGTTTTTTTTCTAATTGTATTGTTGTAGATGGCAAATGTGTTTTATCTGAAACTTTCCAGATAATTTCAGCCCAAGGCAGACATCTAGGATAGTTAATTTCAGCACGAGTGATTAAAGTTTGGCAAAGTAACGAACAACTGAAAACAGAATCTTATAATGCCCTGCCTATAGACATGACAGGTGGTGACAAAATGTCTCTCCTATCAGAAGTGTTTTCCAGTTGCTATGGCTACATCAGGGCATTCTCAGCATTTGAACATCAGGTTTAAGCTGTTCTGCTTGGAAAAAATGATTATGTAAAAATGGCCAACTCTTATTCAAGAAGTACATCTTCAGACAATGCACTGTCAGCCTATGGAACTTGTTGCCGGGGGGATGTTCTGAAGGCCAAAAGTTTAACTGGATTCAAAAAAAGAATTAGATAAATTCCTGGAGGATAGGTCCCTCAATGGCTATTAGCCAAGATGGCCAGGGACAAAACCCCACACTGGCTCTGTTTGTCCCTAAACCTCCAGACAAAGTGTTTGCTTAGCTAGTATGGGAACAGAAACAATAACATGCAACTTAAGCCACCGTTCTCAGAAGTTCAGTAGCAAATTTTGAATAATGAATAGCTAGAAGTATAACATTTCTTCACATAAACTATGTCTGAAAAAATAATAATGAATACATTTGTAAAAACCGTGATCAAGCATGCAACTTTGACTTGAAAAATGGTCATACATTATCTTCAAAGACTTTAACATAGCCACAAAGTCAGTGATTGCAATCCTGCTAGTTGTCTGTGCCAAAATGTATTGGTGGAATTAATTCATTCAGGATATCTATTTTAATCAATCCATGTGGACTGATTCCAATGGAAAATTGCTATTGACTCAAGATCGCAGCTCAGATTCTCTGAAACACCCGACAACAGGCCACCGAAAGGGAAGGGCCGGGTGAGGGCTGAGCTGCCCGGGCCAGGCCATGGCGCAGAGGCCATTGTTCATCCTAGATGAGGAGAAGAGGCAGTTATAAAACAGACAAAATGAATTCAGTGCCTTAGTCCAGAGCACTAAAGTGTTCCAAATAATCCTCTATTCTACACATTAAACAAAAGAATCTGACACCAAATTAATCAATAATAGCCTTGTGTAGCAGAGCGGTCACTCTCTGCACTCTGTGTAGCAGAGCGGTCATTAAGCCAGATGCACTTAATCTGTTAGGAGAAAAAAAAAATTCATAGATGACAAAAAAGAGGATTTCTAAAAACGAAGAGTAAAATCAGTAGAAATAAAGTTGGGAGGGTCTATTTTACTTAAAAGTGAATAAACAACAAAATATATTACTGGGTAAGCAGTGTGAAGCAAAGAGTATTAAAAAAGAGTACAGGAAACACACATGCTGTTTTTCTGACAAAGGCTCAGTCATTATTAATTTCATTTTCCATCACACAGGTTATCAAGCATGCAGTGCTCATTGGCCAGGTTTAAATTACCCAGGTGATCCCTTTTCTTATTCTGATTCCTGCACGTTCAGTGATTTGTAATTTGGAGAATTAATGGAGACCTTAACTAGAGCCTAAGCAGAAAGACACTGGGGCCCAGATCCACAAAGGTACTTAGGTGCTTAAATGCCAGACTTATGCACTGAACTATGGGGTTTAGGTGCTTAAGTCCGAGTTTTAGGCTCCACCGTGATCCACAAAATTCCCACCAAACCTTGCAGGCACCTAAACTCACTTGGTACCTACATTTTGAGGAAGAAATATCCCTACGTGCTTAAGTTTCTGTCTCTGAGCATGCATACCGATTCCTAAACCCACCTAACCCACAGAATGATTCATGAACCGGGAAAGACAGCCTTTCGGCCGCCTATCTTATGTGTGAGGTCCAATGCAATAGGCATGTTCAGAGGCTGCCTTCAGGATTGGGTCCCATTCAAAATCTGGAGGGTTGGTAGTGGCCCCTAATTTATAACTTTCAGCGCATTCACCTGGGATGTGGGAAACCCAGGTTCAAATCTCTCCTCTGCCTGAGGCGGGAGAAAGGATTTCAGCTAGGGTTTCCCATGTTTCTCAAGAAGTGCTATAACTAAAGAGATGTGGGATATTCCAGTGATTTCCCACCAGTGATTTCACTACATCAAAGAAACAATAAAAGTACTTACAAGATTTTTCCGCACAGCAAACATTCATTGCTGTGAGTGATGCCGTCTGTTCCACAGACTGGTGCATAGTTCCTTGGACAGTCTGGTATCCCTATTCCATCTGCATTTTTGTATTTACTGCAGTCAGGGTGCAAAATTAATAAGGTGACATTTGAGTAGACATTTTTCACTCTTCGCTGTTCTTTTGAGAAGAGAAATCACACGCAGGGCTCTGTTTTTCACCATTTCCTAAATTTAGCATGGGGTGAGGAAAAAGTAGTTCATTTTGCAGGAAGAAAAGGAAAATACTGCAGATATTTCACCGGAGAAGATCTATGTTGTTTTTTCACAGTTACAAGTCATCCCTATAATGAGACTAATAACGAGAAACCAGAAGACAAAGATCCAAAGCTAAAATCTAAGAAGAACCTCCATATGTGCCAGTTTCAAATCAGTTAAGTAAATAACTGTAATTAACATATATGTTATAGAAAGAAATCTCTCTCGCTGTTGCAACAGACAAATTTTAAAATGTCATATTTTCAAATATTTCCCCAACTGTTTCTCTGTATCTCACACATTCAAACCAGAGGTTGTGTCATTTAAAATAGTGTAAAGTATGAAAAAGCAATCAGTCTGACTGTGTGGAGACCATCTATCTGAATCACAGGTATTCCCTCTAATTTTAATAGCAATGGGATAGTTCTTGTTTTTGATGCAACCAGCTTTTCCCATAGTTTTAGGGGAGAAAAGTTTCCCCAACATAGAGAATTTGGCCACAATATTGTTTGTAGAGAGAGATCCCAGGAAATTTACTATTAATAAACACAAAGAACTGTACTGACCTGACTCCCACCTTGAGTCGTGACTCCTGAAAAAAACAATAGACAAATATGAATACTGCCAATGATCTGAGATGGTCTGTAGATGTCTGTTTGTATTAAATACGGACTTTACAAGAGGAAATATTTTAAAAGGACCCTTGAAAGTTAGCAGAATGTGTCCTAGAAGTTATTTTAAAAAAAATAAATGATCCCAAAAAAGCAGGTGTATAATTTTAAAAAACAATTTTCATCATTTAAGTGTCTAACAGAGGTATTTTATTCCTGCTTTAGTTGCAAATTTCAATGCACCTTTAACCATGGAGCTGTAAAGATGCTTATAGGATAGGAAAGAAAGAATAAGACAAGATCTTTGATGGAGATTAAATGCAATAGTTTGTCTATAGAAAAATAGAATACACTTTCTAATTTAGCAAACATCACCTAATATTATTCCCATTTATGGGTTGTGTATTAATTTTATTAATTAATAAGAAGTTTTTATTATTTCACATCACTGATTGCTTTAGGAGTTATGCTCTGCTAAGGAGAAGCAGAGCAAAACTAAAACACCTAACTGAATGAAACTAAAAGACCTTTAAAAATCTGACAAAAACTAGCTTAGTCAAAGCTGAATGAGAATTATTGGTTTCTGTTATGTCTAAATTATTTAAATCTTTGTAATTTCCTGTCATTTCATCCGATGCAATCCCAAGAATCTTTACAAACAATACCTAGTACTGAACTGCAGATACCTGTAGGGTGGAGAACAGTAGTCAACTGGTGCACATCACACTGCACAAGGAAGAGGGAAAATTTTGGCCAAGACCACTAGCACAAACTCCGAATGTTAGGAAAAGTGCCACACCTCACATAGACGACAGGGCTTTAGGTCAAAAGTTCCAAACTTACTGGCCTAATTTTCAGAGGTGCTGAGCATCTGTAATTCCCACTGATTTCACTGAGATCTGGTCAGCACTTCTGAAAAATCAGACCACTTATTTAGGATCTATGGGCCTGATCTTCAAAAATGCTCAGGAGCCGCAACTCCCATTAACTTCAGTTGGAGTTTAGGATGCGCTGTACTTCTGAAAATCAAGCCTGAAGGGCCATATTTTTAAAGGTATTTAGCCACCTAAAGATGCAGATAAGTTTCTAGTAAGATTTTCAAAAGCACCTATCTGAATCTTGAGGGACCTAAAAACCTTTATAAATCTGGCACCCACTTTCCAAAGTGTTTACCTTCATTTTCTCTTTAAGAAAATAAGTGAAAGCAATATTAGCATTTAACAGTCAAGCCAGAGAGGTCTGTCATAGGGTTTACTACATGATGCAGTCAGAGTACGGAGAATTACTCACCTAAAAAGAAGCAGCAAAATGCCAGGGAAAGGAACACAAAAGCACCTTTTATCTTCATGGTGAAGACAGATGTCTGGTCTATGCTGATTCTCTTAGTACTTTGCTTAGTAGATATCTTTGCAATTAACTCCCAGCTGTGTTCACAGATATATATAGTTATGTATATCTATGGAAGCAATCAGATTCATGACCTGGGTTAGCAAATCATCTGCAAAGGATATTACTGGCATAGGAATTTCTCCACAGGCAGGGAGGAATGTTTATTTCAAAACATAATTTTCAGAAAATATGAGGAAAGTGTGTGTCACCTGGTGACCCTGCCTCTCATCAGCAGCAGAGATTTACACTCAGTTATCTTCAGTGTACTACCACAAAACCATTCTGCTACCATTCACATTTTTATCAGTGATCCCTTAGCATGGGCTGGTGAAGTACAGTAGCAATTCTATGTAGATTATGAGAGTCCTACATCAAAACATGGCACTCAGCAGTATGGGTTTACATTAAAGACCCCTGTTTCTATAGGACATTTCCAAGTTGAATTTCCAAAACATTTTGAATGTGTCATGGCTTGTGAAACATTGTTATTTGGTGTGACCAGTGTTTGGGCTGTAAGTGAAAATATGTTCAGTATTGACTGGCTTCCATTGGGATTTGTGGACTCAATGAATGTCACTTGTCCAATTGTCCATGCCCATTGAGCTTCAGATAGAAACAACATAGTCAGAGAATAAAATATATATATATTAAAAATAAATAAATAATCACCCTGAGGACCGATTTATAAACAAAAGGGCAACTGCAAATCAATACCATAAGCACCTCTCCCCTCTAACCCACTCATCAGGTTTAGCAGCTTCTGGGATTCTCTCTGGCCTTGGAAACAAAATCCTGTGGCACCTTAAAGACTAACTATAAAGTTTTGAAGCATGAGCTTTCGTGGGCTAATACCCACTTCGTGGGATGCAAGCAGTGGAAATGTTTAGAGGCAGGTCTGGGAAAGTAGGTAAGAACCAGGTGGGAGGTGAAAAGGTTAGTCCAAATAAGCTGAATCAGTTTGTTATCTCCGATCAGGGAGTGTGGATTATTCTTCTAGCATTTGAATGGGGTGTGTGAACATGGAGAGAGGAGAAACAATGTCTGTAATGAGCCAGCCATTCTAGATCTTTGTTCAATCCTAGAATGTGTAGGGGAACACTTCAACCTGCCTGGACACACATTAGCAGATTTAAAAGTCACCATCCTGCAGCAAAAACACTTCAAGACCAGACTACAAAGGGAAACTGCAGAACTTCAATTCATTTGCAAATTCAGCACACACATTCTAGGATTGAATAAAGATCTAGAATGGCTGGCTCATTACAGACATTGTTTCTCCTCTCTCCATGTTCACACACCCCATTCAAATGCTAGAAGAATAATCCACACTCCCTGATCGGAGATAACAAACTGGTTCAGCTTATTTGGACTAACCTTTTCACCTCCCACCTGGTTCTTACCTACTTTCCCAGACCTGCCTCTAAACATTTCCACTGCTTGCATCCGACGAAGTGGGTATTAGCCCACGAAAGCTCATGCTTCAAAACTTTATAGTTAGTCTTTAAGGTGCCACAGGATTTTGTTTCCTCTGCTATTCCAGACTAACACGGCTACCTCTCTGATTCTCTGGCCTTGGTTCGTTACACTGGCACTTTATAGCGCTATAAAGCCGCCAGGAGCACTTTGCCTGCACCCAAACACTTGGACTCTCTGTTAAAAGCCTTCTCCCACCTCCACAGGTTAAGCAGTTGCAAGGTAGTCTATGCACAGTAGACTCATTCACTAGAGCGCAACCACACTGTCTGCATCTGCATGCTACTGTCATGCCCCATGTTGCCACTAGAGCTCTGCCTAGTTGTGAGAAAGAATACAGGTATACATAGGGGCATACCCAGTATGTCACCGGGCCCTAATTCACTGCGTCACTCTATGCTTGCTTTCACAGGGTGTTGTGAGACTAATTAGCTGCCCATTGTGGGGATTGTGGGTGGAAATGGTCTAGGCCTGGGAAATTCATTTCCTTGTGGGACCTGAGGTGGTGTGATAGGGCTGAAGATATGGATTCTGCTTGGGAGCAACAGCTACGGATTCTTATGGAGGCAGGGTTTCTTCGGGGGACCTCTGCAGAAGGAGCTGCCAGAGGATGGTAATGAGCCTTTCAGAGGTGACTGTTAGCCCAGAGAAGACAGAGGCAGTGACTCGCAGTAACACATGGAAGTACAACAACGTTTAGACTGTGGTATGTTTAATTCCCTACATGTGGTTGGGGTATGTTGTGTGCTTCAACATATATATGAGGATAAGGAAGAGGAGGAGGAGAAAGTGATTGATGACAGTGATGAGTTATGGTCTGCTTATAGACATTATGTGTGTTAAGAGGAAAACTTGTGGTTCAACCTGCATTCAATTTCCCGGGAAGACAAACAATTTCACGCTACTCACAACCCTCAGTGAACCCAGAAGTAGCAGTGATGTATAAGTTCTGAACTGGAGGTATTAGCATCCGGCCATCCCGGGCAGAGACTCTCCTTTGAACAGTGAAAACCAGCAGTGGGGAGCTGGTAGACTCTGCTGAAAAAAGAAATCTTCTTTGTTGCTTTCTGGAGAAATTTAAAATCTAGAACCTGTCGACAGAACATTCATTGCAGCACTAGATGGCACCAGTGGAGCATACATGCTTACTCTCTCACAGTCACAGATACAGCTAGGGTCTGAATATTAGGATATTGAGTATGTGGAAGGACACAGGACAAGAACCAAACTTTACTTGGCAAACAAAATTTGCATGCCTCGCTCCTTGGCAGAAATTCAGAGTGACTAATATGAGAGAGTGAGAGTCTGCAGAGAAAACTCACCAGAAGCTCCCTTGCCTGTGAATGACATGTTCTGACTTCCCATTTCTCAGAAGAATACATAGATCTAAAGAAGGGGAGAGCTGCTTTGCTAATATAACCCTCCTGCAAGGCCGAGTTGATAGCAGGAAGGGCCAGGTTCAGTACGTAGGGGTTCCCTCTCAACAATACAATGTAAAACTGGCTTGAGCCCCCAACCAGTGACCTGGGAAAATTACACACACACACCCTTGGGTGCCTCAAAGAGGCAATACTTCCCCTCTCGCAAACACAGAGTCTCAGTGTAGCAAAAAAAATTAATAACATGAGTAAACAACTCAGCATTAAATTGGGAGAACACCACAACTAGGGTTCATAAACACAAACCATCAACCAGAAGACCAAGCAGATTGGGCTGTGTCCTTTCCCTTTGGTTCTTGAGTCCAGCAATCCAAAAGTCACCCCTTCCACAATTTCTGTCCCTGGCCAATGCAGCCCCAGAGTGGTTCTTGAGTCCAGCAACCTAAAGTCACCCTGACCATAGCTTCTGTCCCTGGTCAGTGCAACCACCCGAGTTCAAAAGTTCATCTGAGCCCAACTCCCACCCTGGAAGGAAAGGGGGGAAGGTATGGGGCACCTTACATATGTACTCCACTGCTCATGTTGATGGCCAGTTGCCACGTCTCTCCATGGGGTTCTGCTTCACGCTTCACCGCTAGCCGCTCCTCTCTGTCGGTCATCTTGCTACCCATTCACATCTCCGCTAGCCATCATGCTAGTACCCCACCCCTCACTTAACACCGATCTCAGGGATTTCAGCTGGTAGTATGTAACCAGACTCCTAATGGAATCAAAATTAGCTCTATTTCACAGTGGAGATAGAGAGAGAGAGAAAGAAGGGGTCAAAGTGGTGTTTGGGGTCCTCAGAAGGGGCCCATGCTGCCAGGTAAAAATATCTATCCCCACCCTCTCTCAATGCACTGGGTTTTAGAACTCATGTCCCTTGCCTAGCGAGTGCTACTTAGTTGAGGGCAAGTCCCCCCATCAGAAAATGCCAGGTACAGTTCTGAAGCTGACCCCATTGCCCCTCCCCTTCCACTCGAGGCCCAGCCCCCATACCAGTAAGAATTTAATCTTACTTTCACCCCATGTTATTTCTTTTGATGTGTTCCTGAAACCGTTCATTTCCAACTGAAACAACTCAATTCCCAAACCACCTCCACAGCAATTTAATACAAGTACTTATAAAGTAGATCCAAAAGGTTAAAAAACCTGAAATCTAAGATCATTATGTTGGAAACGAAAGGTTTTTAATGAGTTCGATTGTGACAGAACAGGGAAGCATCTTGTTAAGATTTTAATCTTAGGTCTTTAGACGTTTGCTTAGGACATCAACAATTTAACAGATTTTCTCTTGGATTATGAAACTATACTCCTTAGCACATGCAATGTACACTTCAGGAGGTTGGCAAGTTAATTTGGATGACTAGTGTTGCATATATCTTGGAGGCACAACTTTGCATTACCAGAAATCCATCCATACCTTCAAAGCATTTACACAGCATGAAGGGAATGATTAACATCCTGATAGCTGCCCAGGTAGCTATGTAAGGGGATGGCCGGGAGGGAAAGGTGAATGTATGGGGCAGCCTGGATTACTATTTGATCAGCCTGGATGACTATTAACTAACAGGTCCTCCTGTGTGTGTGTTTCCTGTGGACTCCCCACAGGAATCCAATCCCAGAACCCATTTATTATCAAATTGATTCTTTTAGTTGTGGATTATTCATTTTATAGAGAAAGAAAATAAATGATTGTTTATCCTATGATTCCCTCAAGGAATCCCATAATGTTTTGTGCTGATAAAGGAACAAAGGCAAAAATTTCTGCAAAGTTTTCTTTATTGAACCACCAATTCAAGATGGCAATGCCATCAGGAGGGGTGAATGGACAGACAAATGGCAACTGTATCTTTACATAAAGGAATCAGAAGAATTTATCAGTTATGCTGAAGCCTTATGTTTTCTATTTTATGCCAATTCTTCCATTACTTGGTCTAGAGAGAGAGAGAAAAAGAGCAACAATATTTAGAGTTGTTAGGATGAGTGATGTATAAAAGTTTAACTAGAACAAGGGGAAAATGGAGATAATGATCTCAGTGCAACAGTCTTGCATGGGCAACTTCTCCAAAATGCCTTCCAATCTAAAAATTATCTATTTGATTCAGATTTCACAAGATAAAATTCCACAGAGTCCTTCATTCTTCCATGGTAGATAAATTCAGTTCTCCCCACAATTTACTGTGTGTAATCTCTCAGAATCAGCAGATGGTCCTGTTTCCTCTGCATGAACATTTAAGCTTTTGAGACAATTTTTGTCAGAGTAAGATTTTACGTATTTCCTCAGTCAATATTTTCCACCCCCAAATTCATTGGAGCTCTCCACCTAAGTGATGACTGCATAACTGGTGTGATGTGGACATACTATAGTTTGTAAAGTCTTTGGGAGGAAAAGCACTTTAGTAGTGTAAATATAATACGTGTAGATTTACCTTTCGGTTACATCTTCCTTCATGCTTTATGCCAATGTAGCGTCCAGTTTCCCTTGAGAGGAGAAAAATTAAGCATAATGTGTATTTCTTCAAAATAAACATCTCATTGTCACATGTAAAAAAATTAAGGAAATGGACTGCACTGTGCAAGACATTTGACGGAGACAGACATATTCATATTAATCCTCTCTGATCTTGATCCGTTATCTGTCATGTTTTTCCAGTTTGAAACCATCATATTGTTACTCCTTGGCATCTGCAGGACACGTCTGGCCATCAGATGAATCCTGGGTTCCCTAGTCAGATCTTTCAATGAAAACCCTGCCCTGTGTTTATAGAAAAAGCATTAAACGGTGCATTATCCCACTAACACCAGATATTATCATTACTGGGAACTACCTTCTCACATTATCTGCACCAAGCATGCAATGATTTTTGCCCAAGAAATTCTTTGCAAGTTTACTCACCATCTTGCTAAACACAAGAGACATTTGTTGCTATATGTGATGCCATTTGTGCCACAGACAGGTCTGTAAATCGTTTGACAGGCAACTTGTTTACCCTTTTGTGTTTTTTGGAACTGACCACAGTCATCCTGCAAAAGGAGTTATATAATGTTATATAATGTAACACATTTATTGTTGGGAGTAATAAGTCATCTGTTGTAAGACTCAGCTATTGAGCTAACATTGCACCTTTCATTTGATCTCCATTTTGTATATTGGGGAAGAAAGTCAGAGTGGGCCAGATTCTCCATTCCTAATTTTCTGCACCCACTGCTATTGCTTTAGTATGATACTCTGCTGAGAAAACTTTGAGATGGGAGTAAAGAGACTCTTTAAACCCCCTTATGCTGCCACTGTGGCATGAATGGACAGGTCATGAAGTATAATCAGGGCTACAAATATTATAAGATCTTCCAACAATGGAGAAGGTTGTGGAGAAAACATTTCAGCAGGAGTACTGTGTGGGGATCTTTATTCTCTATTATGCTGCCACTGTGGCATGAACTGACCACTTCATGAAGCAGAATCAGGTCCAGAGAGATTACAAGACCTTCCCAAGGTCATGCAGAAAGTCTGTAACATAAACGGGAATAGAACCCAAGTTTCATATCTCCTCAGCTTTCCTTTTACCATAAAGGCCAAACTTCCAACCCATATTCTTTGATGTATAATAAATAATTAAAATGTCCCAGTCATCATGGTATACAAGCACCACCATCATGCATATAAGTACCACCATATTCAGTGTCATAAGAAATGCCATCTGAAAAAACATAATCAGTTAGATTAGTCCTTCTTTCTTCCAAAGGTGAAAAATCAGTTGCCTATAGTTAATGTGTGTGGGGAGAGGTGGTGGAGGCATGGAGGAAGAAGAGGATGTGGGATTTGTGTTGGAGGTCATGAGATCTGAAAAATCAAGGTCCTGTCTCCTCTAAGTGACCATTACACATCCCAAAGACTTTTTGTAAGAGTAGGATTTTTCAATCTATCTAGTGTTATCAACATTTTTGTGACCAGCATTTATACTGTGAGACATGTCAATTTTAATGATAATTAAATTAATGCCATTACCTTCCCATTACATCTTCCTAGATTCGCCAGGTCTATGTTAGCCCCATTTCTACAGAATAAAAAGTTGAAAGAGAGAAGACAATTATTGTCAGTGAATAATAAAATCATCTACCTGGTGAGTAAAATTACAGAAACAGTTAGGAATATATGGAAGATTTGAGAGGGATGATTTGTAATGATCAAATTCTCTATTTGATATAATTTTGGAAGTTACTGGGGATGTGAGGCTCCTTATCCCAATGGAAGTCAGCATGGATCTGATGTTAACCACCCATGGAATCCCATTGTGTCTTGGGATTTGAAGTTTGGTGTATACATAAAGATAAATCCATTAGCCAGAGTGGTGGTTATCAACCGGAGGTCTGGGGCTCCCTGGAGGGCCACAAGCAGGTTTTGGGGGTCCACCAAGCATGACCGGCATTAGACTCACTAGGACCCTGAGTAGAAGGCCAAAGCCCCACCAACAGGACTGCAGCCCAGGGCCCCAAGCCCTACCACCCGGGACTAAAGCTGAACCCTGAACAACTTAGCTTCACAGGCCCCCCTGTGGTGTGGGGCCCCAGGCAATTTCCCTGCTTGGTATCCTCTAATGGCAGCCCTTGCTTTTATATGCAGAAACCCAGTTGTGGCACAGCTGATCCATGGAGTTTTATAGAATGTTGGGGGGGGGGGGGAGGGTGGCTTAAAAAAGAAAAAGGTTGAGAATCTCTGAGTTACAGGATAGTGCAGGAGTGGGCAAACTATGGCCTGCAGGCCAGATCCAACCCATCAGGGCTTTGGATCCGGCCTGTTGTATTGCCACCCCTGTGGCTCCACGGGGCTAATGCAGGCTCCCTACCTGCCCTGGGCCTGCACCACTCCCGGAAGTGGCTGGCATCACAGCCCTGCAGTCCTTTGGGGAAGAGGGGGCAAAGGGCCCGACATGCTGCTTTCACCCACAAGCACCATCCCCCGCAGCTCCCATTGGCCGAAAACAGAGAACCGTGGCCGATGGGAGCTGTGGGGGAGGTACCCACAGGTGAGGGCAGTGCATGGAGCCCTCTGCTGCCTCCCTCCCCCAGGGGATACAGGGATGTGGTGCCGGCCATTTTTGGGAATGGCATGGGCCAGAGCAGGCAGGGAACCTGCATCAGCCCCGCTGCATGCTGCTGCCACCCCAGAGCCACTCAAGGTAAGCGGCATCGGGCTGGAGCCTGCGCACTGAATGCCTCCTGCACCCCACACCCAACCCTCTGCCCAGAGCTCCCTAATCCCCTGCCCTGAGCCCTCCCCCGCACTCGGCACCCCTTCCTACACCCCAGCCCCCTGTCCTCAGCCTCCTTGTACATTCTACACCCTCCTGCACCCCAACCCCTTACCCTGAGCCCCTTTCTGTCCACCACACCCCCTCCCACACCCTGTACTCCTCCCGCACCTCAACCCCAACTCTACATTCATGGTCCTGCCTGCAATTTTCCCACCCAGATGTTTGCCCACCTCTGGTTCATATTAGCTATGGTGTCCTGGGGACGTAGAGGTTAACCAGAAGAGGTCAAAAGAGTATGGTGGTGAGTCAGGGACTCAGCTACCTCAGAACATTGCTATATCCATGTATAAAGAAAATGCTTATACAAAAGAACTATTTTAGCATCTCTTACCATTGATTCACTTATTCCAAAGGTAATATTCAAGGACTTACAAGATTTCTGCACACAGCAAACATTCATTGTCATAAGTGACACCATTAGTTCCACAGACTGGTCGAAGGATCCGTGGGCAGCCTATCTTGTGTTGACCTTTCGCTCTTTGGTATCTACTGCAATCAATCTGCAAAATGAAGAAGTTGTTATCTGAGTGGAGATTTGGAAGCATTTCAGGTCAGAAACAGCATCTTCTTCTGTGGTGCCATTAGCCACTGAAGCCCCGAACCTGGTTGGAATTAGCGTCTATCAATGACTTCACAGTGTACTGATATTTCCAGCTGGAATATATGAATACTTATTCTGGTGGTGGATTAAAAAATTCACTTACTGTTTACTTTATTCTCATTAGTACAAGAATAGGAAGAGAGACTACATGGATACTATTAATAAAGTTTTACAATTCCTTCTTATACATATCTTGGTTTACTCCCTTTTAATGTGTTGGCAGCCTTGGGTTTGGAATATATTTTACTTTGAGGTGGAGAGGATGGCTTTGTGTTCTAAATTGAAACCCTGAAATACATCTTTTTGCCTGGAATCAGAGGCTGAAATACTATCAGATAAATCAGCCCTTCTTTCTTCCAAAGATAATAAATCATTTGCCCATAGTTAATGTGTGTGTAGTGTGGTGTGGTATAGAGGGAAAAGGAAGGGAAGAGAAGGGAGGAGAGGGGAGGGGAGGAGAGAGAGAGGAGTGCAGTTTGTGTTGGGGGTGATGAGATCTGGAAAAATCAAGGTCCTGTCTCCTTTAAGTGACCATTACAGATCCTAAGGCCTTTTTCATAAGAGTAAGATTTTTCCATGTATCTTTGGCTCAAGTATTATTGCATTTTTGTGACCAATATTTAGATTGTGCTAAGTGTAAATTTTAATGATAACCTAAAAAAAAAGAAAAAGAAGAAGAAGAAATGTGCCATTACCTTCTTACATTTTCCTTTATATGCCAGGTCTATGTTATCCCCATTTCTACACAATGAAAAATGGAAAGAGAGAAGACAATTATTGCCAGTGAATTAATAAAGTTGTATATCTGGTGAGTAAAACTGTTCAAAATTCAGTATGGAATTACAGAAACAATTAAAAACACATGGAATATTTGAGAGGGATGATTTGTAATGATCAAATTCTCTCTTTGATTCAGTTTCAGAAGTTAACTGGGGATGTGAGGATCATCACCTGATGGAAGTCAGCATGAATCTGATGTTAATCAACCATGGATTCCCATTGTGTTGTGGGATTTGTAGTTTGGTGCATACATAAAGATAAACCTATTATCTAGAGGATATTGGATCATATTAGCTCTGGTGTCCTGGGGACATGAGGATAACCAGGCAAGGTCAAAAGAACATGGAGGTGAGCCAGGGACTCAGCTACTTCAGGACACTGATATATCCCTGTATAAAGAAATGTTTATATAAGAGAACTATTCTAGCATCTCTTTCCATTGATTCAGTTGTTCCAAGAACTTACGAGATTCGTACACACAGCAAACATTCATTGGTGTAAGTGACACCATTAGTTCCACAGACTGGTGCATAGTTCCGTCGGCAGGATATCTGTTGTTGACCTTTTGCTGTTTGGTATCTACTGCAATCAATCTGCAAAATGAAGAAGTTGTTGTTTGAGTGGAGATTTGGAAGCATTTCAGGTCAGAAACAGCATCTTCTTATGTGGTGCCATAAAACAGTGAACTGGGTTGGAATCAACTGCTGTCAGTGACTTCACAGTGTGCAGATATTTCCAGCTTGAACATACAAATAGTTATTCTGACGATAGATTAAAACGTTCACTTACTGTGTATGAAGAGAGACTACATGGATACTACTAATAGAGTTTTACAATTCCTTCTTATAAACGTTTTGGTGTACTCCCTGTAGCGGGGTGATACCCGCTCCCTGCTGGCCAGGGCTGGAATAGCCCTGGAAAGAGGGTTTGTAGCTGGGAGCCTGCTAGCAGGCTTGAGTGGAAAGCAGGCTCAGCTGTGTGGCCTCGCCCCAAACATTCCAGGCTGTATAAAAGCCTGGGAGGCAGGAGTTAGGGAGAGAGAGAAAGGGAGAGTGAGTTTACTCTGAGGTCAGTCTACTCTATAGGCAGCAGGAGACAGGGCCTGGCTGCAAAGTACCCGGACTGGGACAGGGCGTGGGCAAGGCAGCTGGGAGCCAGGGAGCCTAAGCTCTAGTGAGAGGGCCCCAGTTTGCTGAGCCTAGGGAAGGCCCGACCCACGGGGTACTGGGGGTTACAAGGGGGCAGCCCTGGGCTGGTTAAGAGCAGCAGGCCAACCCCTTCTTGACGGTGATGAGTAGCCATGAGACTGCAGTCAGCCTCAGGGGAACTGAGGCAGTGGTGACTGGCAGTGGCTGTATCTGAGGCAAGTTGGGGATAGTGGGCGTTGGGTTCCCCAGGGAGGGGAGACCCTAAGACCAGGGGGGTACTGCAGGGGTGCAGCACCCTCAGCAAGGGGTTCCGGGGTCCAGGAGGGACACGGGGCCAGTGTGGAGAGCGGACGTCGGCAGGCAGAGGGCGCTCCCGGGTCAAAAAGAGCTAATTCCCAGACAACCAGACGGGGGCGCCGCCGCGTGAGTGACCGACCCCCTTACACTCCCCTTTAATGTGTTGGCAGTCTAGGGATTTGGAATATATTTTGTTTTCAGGTGGAGGGGATGGCTTTGTGTTCTAAACTGAAGCCCTGAAATACATCTTTTTTCCTGGAACCAGAGCCTGAAGTACTAACAGTTAGATCAGCCCTTCTTTCTTCCAGAGATGATAAATTAGTTGCCTATAGTCAATGTGTGTATGTGGAGGGGTGGGAGCAGGGAGAGTGATGGGGTTTATGTTGGGGATGACGAGATCTGGCATACCAAGTCTCCTTTAAGTCAGCATTACAGATTCATGGCCCTTTTTGTAAGAGTAGTATTTTTCCATGTGTCTTCTAGGTCTTCTCCTGTCCCTACCTCTGGGGTACTATGTTCTGTAGTTTGGAACTACTCTCTGTCCAAGTGAGAGTTGCATTTCCATGATGCTCTGTAAATATCGTGTAGCCCAGGGGTCAGCAACCTTTCAATAGTGGTGTGCCGAGTCTTCATTTATTCACTCTAATTTAAGGTTTTGTGGGCCAGTAATACATTTAACGTTTTTAGAAGGTCTCTTTCTAGAAGTCTATAATATAGAACTAAACTATTGTTGTATATTAAGTAAATAAGGTTTTTAAAATGTTTAAGAAGCTTCATTTAAAATTAAACTAAAATGCCGAGTGCCCAGACTGGTGGCCAGGATCTGGGCATTGCGAGTGCCACTGAAAATCAGCTTGTGTGTCACCTTTGGCACCTGTGCCATAGGTTGCTTACCCCTGGTGTAGCTAGTAAAGCATTTGGACGTAAATGAAAAAAAGAATACACTTGGATTTACCTTTTTCCTACATACTCCCTCAGGCTGTAGGGTAAGCTTGCCTCCAGTTTCCCTTGAAACACAAAAAGAGATCAAAAATGAATGTCCCTGCCCAGCAATACATCTCACAGAATACACCTGTGGAATTACACAGAAGTACGTGGGATGTATAATATGTGAATGGGACAGATATGCTCATATTAAACTTCTCTGACCACACTATGTTTTCAGCATGCCTGTACTATTCACCGCAGTAGAACTAATTATTGCTTAAGGAAAATATTGATATATTTACTCACCATTTTGCAGCGCACAAAAGACATTTGTTGTCATACATCACTCCATCGGTGCCACAGACAGGACTGTACTCTTTCATACAGAGGAGGGGTTGGCCCTTTGCTGGTTCTGGGTAAGCACTGCAATCATTCTGGAACTGTAAATATATAATTATCTAGACACACAGATGAATACATGATGATAACTATTATTGTTAATTCTTTGGGGACATGAGAGCAGTGGTTTTCAACCAGGAGTCCAGGACCCCTGGGGCGGTGGGAGGAGGGGGGGGGGGCTGTGAGCAGGTTTCAGGGGGTCCACCAAGCAGGCCCAACATTAGACTCGCTTGGGCCCACTCAGACAACTGCTGTGATTGCTACCCCCTAATGCCAGCCCTGATGTTTATATGCGGAAGAACAATTGTGACACAAGTGAGAGTAGGATTTTTCCATGTGTCTTTGCTAATACTTCTCTCCTCTCTACCTCTGGAGTACTGTGCTCTGTAGTTTGGAACTACTCTCTGCCCAAGTGAGAGTTGCATTTCTAGGATGCTCTATGTATATCGTGTAGTTAGCAAAATATTTGGAAGGAAAAACACTATGTACGGTGGAGGGTTTTGCCCTTTGGTGGTTCTGGGTAAGCACTACAATCGTTCTGCAACTGTAAATATATAATTTCCAGCCAAATAGCTGAAAGAATGATGTTAACCATTATTGCTGATTCTTTTAGGGCTGTATTAGGAATGCTGGCCATTATGGAACTATGTACTATCAACATGGTAAACTCAGTGACTGACCACGTGAAATGACATGGGGATATTCTCTTTCTTATAGTAAGTGAACTTTTTAATCCACCCCCATATTAGGTATTCCTATATTCCAGCTGGAAATATCAGTACTACTATACCAATATAAAAAAACCTAATACCAATAATGATAACAACTGGGGTCATTTTGCTTTTTGAGTAACCCAGCCCTGTCCACTACTCTGTTCGATGTAGGTTCCTAGACTGCACTCATCACTAATATATGAGCACCTTCCACTAGTTTTAGTGTTTCCTCCAACACAGAAAAGTTGTCCCCAATGCAATTTCTAACTAATGATTAGGGGAGAGTGAAAATAACTAAACAGGAAGAACTGGACTAACCTGATTTGGAGGCTCACTGGCAACACCTAGAGCAAAAATATGGATATTCAATGTACAATGAGACAAATCCCTGTGACGAAAATCAAGTTATAAGCATTAATTCAAGCAAATGTCCACTGAACTCTTTTTGTAATTGGTGAGCCATTCACAGCTAATATTAAGTCCAGACCTAATAGTGTCCAGACCTAATAGTTCACACCTCCAGATCACCTGCTGGAAGTGGGCTTCACCACCCCCACTGATTGAATTTACCTTGCTTTCTTGCCTGCATATTTATGCCTGTCTCTGGAGATTTCCACAATGTTCATCTGATGAAGTGGGTCTTAACCCACAAAAAGCTCATGATTCCTAAAATCTGTTAGTCTATAAGGTGCTACAAGACTCTTTGTCGCTTTTGCAGATCCAGACTAACACGGCTACACCTCTGATTCAAGATGCAGGGTAACTAATAGCACCTTACAACTTTTGAATTTTTTTTATCTTCTATTAAGCCTGATCACTTAAACATTTTCAGTCACTGATACTATTTAGCAATTCTCAGTGCATGGATCCAGTTCTCCATGATCCAGTCCATGATGTGTTGTGCAGAGAAGTGGGAATTAGGCAGAAAAGTTACAATCGAGGAAGTTAACTTTATGCTTAGGAATCCATTGAAGTCAATGGATGCTAAGCAGGTCCTTAATATTTAGTCTTCACAGTAATATATGTTTCAGAATGATTTCAATTCTTTTTGGAAGGAGTCCTTTTACAAACTTGATGTCCCAGTTATGCACACGGCTTCTGTATCCACGTTCTTCTATTAACCTGATCCTTAATAAGTAATCAATGTATGATGTAATATGTTAACATTTTATGATAACTTTGCCTTAATAAGAAGTGTTTTAAAAACCTGAAAATGCAAGCACTTGAAAAATGTCTACCTTCTATATAGCTGGCTAAACAATGAAGGTGGGTATGTGTGGGTGAGTGGGGGGAGGGCGGGGAAGTTCCCCAAAAAATCACTGGAATTTTCCCCAAGTTTTTTGGAATTTTGAATGTCGTGGATATTTTGAAATGGAATGTTTTACCACCATCTCTAGTTGCAACCAATTCTCATATGGTACATTTCACTGCACCATTGGAGAGGGGAGATTTTGTTAAAGGACATTACTCTTATGGTTCCCTAGATACTCTCCTATCCAAGCAAGACAGACCGGATCTTTGGATTCTTAATAAAAACACGCATATCATTGATCTTAATAGTCAAGGCTTCCAGAAGACTAGGAAACAGCAAAAACATGGCTCTATAGAGGCTACAGCAAAGAGTACTCACCTGAGAAGCAACATAAAAGTACCAGAGTGAGGAGCATAATGACACCAGCTATCTTCATGGTGGAGATGCTCAGTCTAGGTTAACTGCTTTGTTCTGCTCTGCTCAGTAGATGCAGTACACCCAGAGGGAGAGCTCATATATTTATACCCAAGGTCAGAACCTCCATCCTGGAGGAAATCACATGCAAAAGTCACCAATGATACTGGATACCGGAACAAGTTTAGTTTTTGAGGAAGTCCCGGTGTGCTTGGAATGATACATTCTTTCTCAACCTCCCTTTGGCTTCTTGATCTTTTGTCCCAAACACAATGCATTTTCATAAGCATTGTGGGTTAATGCAGGACAAGAAAAAAAGAAAAACTGACCACAGTGGGTTTTGATAATGTACAGGGTTGTGTGGAAATTTTCATTATGGGCCCCATAAACCACTCTGTAAACTGTCTTTGCATTGTTGCAGAAACCCTTTAGATTCCTTCACACTTTAGGTTCCTTCACACCCCTACAAGAGCACTGTACAAATGCAGTATGTATTGGCTGATACCTGTGTATCTCCTATTATACTCTAAATCTCTTAAAATGGACTGTTCAACTCCAACCACCAGTTTCCAAGATGACAGTTACCTTTCTTTCATAGCTCAGAATTAATCCTCCTTTGAAACATTCAGTTGCTCCAAGTTCAATTCAACATGTTGCTGTTGATTTATAGTCCTACAGGACCTGATCCTTGTCTACCTGGGACTATTTCAAGATATTCAGCATTGTCATACCCACAGATGCTGCAGCTGTTAAAGTGACGACAAATAGAACAGATGGGGAAAATGATGGATCCTGTCTAAGCAGTTCTTAGGTTCTTGCCTCCCTAAGTATCACTGCCCAGATTCACTTACCTCAGAGGTAATTTCCTGATTAAATCTCTTTCTATATGTTCAGTATAAGGAGAGAGAGCCAAAACTGTTCAACATTCAGGCTTTATTCCTACCTCCATGTACACAGTCTTCTCTCATCAAGCACTTCATAAATGTAGAGTTCTCTAGGTTCTTTAGACATTACCCAATATATAAATTAGGATTGTTGATTAATCACAGTTAACTCACACAATTAACTCACAAAATTAATTGTGATTTAAAAAATTAATCACAATCGCAGTCTTAATTGCACTGCTAACAACTGAGATGTATTAAATATTTTTGGATGTTTTCTACATTTTCAAATTATTGATTTCAATTACAACACATAATACAATTTGTACACTGCTTACTTTATATTATTATTTTATTACAAACTAGTGAAAATACCCGGCGTTGCTCGGGTCAGTCGGAGGTGGGGAGGGGGCAGACAGCTGAGCGAGTGCGGGGTCCATTGGATGGGGGCAGAGAGCAAACCTGACACCCCCCACCTCACCCCCCCGACCAAACCCGACACCCCCACCTCACTTACCCCTCGACCAACCCCGACTCACATTTTCACCCCCCCACCCAAACCCAACACCCCCACGTCTCCCCCCTACCAACCCCAACACCCCCTGACCAACACCCACACCTCACCCCCCCGTAGACCAAACCTGACACACCCACCTCACTTCCCCCCCCAACCAAACCCGATACCCCTACCTACCACCACAAACAAACCCGACACCCACACCTCACTTACCCCCCGTAGACCAACCCCGACCCCCCTCCTCACCCCCCAACCAAACCCAACACCCCCACCTTACCCCCCCCACCAAACCCAACACCCCCTGACCAACCCCAACCCCCACCCCTCACCCCTCACCCACCCAGACACCTTCCCACCCCCCCAGACCAAACCCAACACCCCCGGCTCACTTACCCCCCGACCGAACCCGACACCCCACCTCACCCCCCCGACCGAACCCGACACCCCCACCTCACTTACCCTCCAACCAAACCCGACACCCCCACCTCACCCCCCCGACCAAACCCGACATCCCCACCTCACTTACCCTCCGACCAAACCCAACTCGTGTCCATCGGAGGGGGGAGGGGGCACAGAGCTGAGGGATTCTGGGGTCCGTTGGATGTGGGGAGGGGGCAGAGAGCTGAGGGATTCCGGGGTTCCATTGGAGGGGGGAGGGAGCAGAGAGCTGAGGGATTCCGGGGTTCCGTTGCAGGGGGGAGGGGCAGAGAGCTGAACGAGTGTGGTGTCTGTTGGTGGGGGTATTATGACATCATAACTATGTCACAGAGAACAGCAGCTGCCCAGCTGATGTGATTGGCCTTTAAAGAATTTCACCCCTGGAGGGCGTCAGAGGTGAGATTTGAAAAAGTTTCGACTCTTACAGTCATTAGGACCCCAAGACCTCTAATTGTACCAAATTTCAAGTCTCTAGCTCAAACGGTGTGGAAGGAGTAAGCATACACCCATACATACACGCACGTATGCATACACCATTTGACTTTTATATCTACTGTAAAAATGATAAAAGAAATAGTATTTTTCAGTTCACCTCATACATGTACTGTAGTGCAATCTCTTTACTGTGAAAGTGCAAATTACAAATGTAGATTTTTTTGTTACATAACTGCACTTAAAACAAAACAATGTAAAATTTTAGAGCCGACAAGTCCACTCAGTTCTACTTCGGTTCAGCCAATCGCTAAAAGAAACAAGTTTGTTTACATTTATGGGAGATATGCTGCCTGCTTCTTATTTACACTATCACCCGAAAGTGCAAACAGGCATTCGTCTGGCACTTTTGTAGCCAGCATTGCAAGGTATTTACATGCCAGATATGCTAAACATTTGTATACCCCTTCATGCTTCGGCCACTATTTCAGAGGAACATGCTTCCATGCTGATGACACTTATTAAAGAAAATGTGTTAAATAATCTGTTATTGAACTCTTTGTGGGAGAATTGTATGTTTCCTCTCTTCTACCTGCATTTTGCCATATATGTAATGTTAGGGTAGTCTCGGATGATGACCCAGCATATGTTCATTTTTAAGAACACTTCCACTGTAGATTTGATAAAACTCAAAGAAGGTGCCAATGTGAGATTTCTAAAGATAGCTACAGTACTTGACCCAAGGTTTAAGAATCTGAAATGCCTTCCAAAATCCGAGAGGCAAGGCGTGGCGCATGCTTCCAGGTGTCTTAAAACAGCAACACTCATGATAAACACATTGCACTACAGTGCTTGTATTAGGTGAATTGAAAAATACTGGTATTACTTTTTTTTTTACAGTGTAAATATTTGTAATCAAAAGAAATATAAAGTAAGCACTGTACATTTTGTATTTTGCATTGTAATTGAAATAAATGTATTTGAAAATGTTGAAAACACCCAAAAATATTTAAATAAATGGCATTCGATTATTGTTTAACAGCAGAATTAATCATGATTTTTTAATTGAGATTCATTTTTGAATCGCTTGACAGCGCTAATATAAACATATTATCATACTATCATACCATACTAACCTTTATTGGGAATTATCATTCTCACTCCTTTTTTTTTTAAGTGACAGAAATAAACCCAATGGATGCTACATGGGGATTGCTAAGCAGAAGGGAAGCGATTATTTTTTCACTTGCTATCCATTTCAAAAGTATTTTATTCTCCTGCTGATAATGGCCCATCCAGATTTAACAGCCTCTTAGAATTGGTATGCTAATGTACATTTTTTTCTTCTTTCTGTGTGTATAAATGCATCTTACTTCTGTTCAATTCTATGCACCCAATGAAGTGGGCTATAGTCCACGAAAGCTTATGCTGAAATAAACTGGTTAGTCTCTAAAGTGCTACAGGTATTCCTCGCTTTCTTTATGGATACAGACTAACACAGCTGCTATTCTTGAACCTGTTTATTTTTTCAGTTTCCTCTTATTGATACATGCCATGAGAGATTAAATATAAAAAAGGCCTTACATTTAAACAGCCCAAAGGAAAAATCTAAGGCTTACTTGGCAGCTAAAGTCCCATGATGCTTTGTAGTTTGACTAACTATGAGGACTGGAATTTTACCAAGCAGTAACTGTATTTTGAACTTGTTGTAACAGATATTTTAGTAATACTAACCACAAAATATGTGCAAAATTCATAACGAATAAAATAATCCAAATAAGGGATTAAACAATGACTAACTACCAGGTGTTGAGACACTTGGAAAGTTACAAGGGAACAGAGGACTTAGGAAATAACCTAGGAGAAGAAGAAGTATGTACCAAAAGGAGGAAGTAGTTCAGGATCATTGTGGTAAAGAAGAATGGGTAACAAAGAAATAATTTGCGAAAGAGGAGGAGACCATCTGCAGACTGGAAGCAGGTTGTCAGAGACGACTACATGGAAAGGTATTCTCTGGTTGTGAGTAATTGTAGGCCTCTCTGTGTACTGTCCTGTCTTCACTATCCTTTAAAAATCAATCCAATCCAATCAAAAGCTGACTTATCTGAGTTTTGTTATTATTAATTGAAACTAAACTCAAGACAAACTACTCTCATCAAAACTATAATCACAATTACAATTCTTTCAATTCCTGCCTATTAATTAGCTATTGATTATCAACAAATTGCTACATATTGACTATTAATTATCAACGTGAGAAACAGAGAGGTTGGTCTCCAATGTCTCACACAATCTTTCCAGTTAATATGGGGGAAACCACAGTTTGAGAACAAAGTGCAATACTGCTAACATGAACTGGAATACTTTTCTATAGGACAGGGGTTCCCAAGCTTCGTTCACAGCTTGTTCAGGGTAAGCCTCTGGTGGGCCACGAGACACTTTGTTTACCTGACTGTCAAGCAGGTATGGCTGCTCGCAGCTCCCAGTGACTGCAGTTTGCCGTTCCTGGACAATGGGAACTGTGGGAAGTGGTGGCCTGACCTCCAACTTACCAAAACCAGGGTAAAACTGCTGTGCACAGAACAGCAACAGAGGAGCAGAGGAGATGGAACCTTCACAATGGCAAAGTAGAATTCAGAATACCCAGAACGTTAGCCTCTGGCCACCATACTGGGGGGAGAGAGGGAGAGGAGTGGGTATTACAGAGTGACCTCTGCTGGCTTTTTCCCATTGGAAAGTTTGTTTGTTTTTTTAAACCACAGATGAAGCTCCAGATTTGAGACCCCTTTGAACAGAGGGTCTTGCTCTATCTATTCAGTAGCTGTGTGACCAAAGCCTTTCCCCCATACTCCCCCACACATTTTTTGTTGGTATTCTGAAACAGACTGGTCATCCTCACTCCTCTCTCCCAGGAGTTAAATATGAGCAACAACAAAGCCCATTTTCTTGGGTTGAGATATTCTTCCAATATAACAAGATGTGTGAAAAGATGAGTTTCCCAGCAGGCATCAGGGACAAGTTACCCCTCCTACTGCTATGGATTCATCATCCTCTGTTGGAGTTGAGGGACAGAAGAGTTTCCATATGATGCTCACAGCCTTTCCTACAGTGTATGATTTGTACCATGTGACCCAGCTGTTGGCAGTAACTGGCAAACAGAGGTCATAAACTCAGAAGATATGCCTCATATGGATAACTATCAAATGTCAGTTTCAGAAGGATTCACTTGTGATGGTGAAAGACTCTAGTTAACAAGCAAGATTCAGAAATTAGGAACATTTAAAAGCCTCACGATTTCTTAACATTTCACCTCTTCTGTTTCTCTCTGTACTTCACACTAATGACAGACCATATCCCATACAACAACAATCCATGGATTTCAGTCTGACCATATGGAACCCACAAAACTGAATCCCAGAAATTTATTCTCATACCTATGGCAATGGGCTAGTTTTGGCTATTTTATTCATCTTTTCCCCTGAATTTTAGTGTTTTTCCAACACATATATAATGGTCAGTGTTGTTACCAACCACAGACTGGGGAAAAGCAGAAATTAATAAACAACTAGGAGCTGGATTCACTTTATCGTCCTGGTTGGCAACACCTGGAACCAAAACACAGACAAGACATTATTAAATGAAAGAAAATATCAGTTGGGCATTGTGTTAAAAACATTAATCTGTCAGTAAGAAGCTTGAATTAAGTTTTGTAATGCAATAAACACAACCAAGGGAAGGCTTCCTGCATTAATCCACTATGGGCCTGATTATTCTGTTATATATACACCCATTTCAGAGAGGTATAACTCCATGGACAGAAGGGACCCTTATGATCATCTAGTCTGACCTCTTGCATAACACAGGCCACAATCACACACACATTTCAGTCCCTGATTCCCCTGAGGGACTGAACTCACAAGCATACCATAGGTTTAGCAGGATAATGCTCAAACCACTGAGCTATCCCTCCCTCAGGAATGGGTGTCCCTCTTGATTTATAGCAATGTGAGAGGAAAAAGGGGCCCAGAGTGTTACTATGGAGATTTTTGCAGTCACTTTAGTAAACCAGGGAGGGAATTTTGATACTTTACTATAACATTCAAATTGTTTCCTATTGACATTTTGATTGTTTACCATTCCTTAACTAATGAGTCAGCTCTCCCATCACCTGTGACTACACAGCACCTGAAGTCAGGACCCCTCAGCACCCTGAGGGATTGGAATAATTGCTGGTGAGTTACTGGCCCGAAACTGAGCTTTATGCTTAGGACCCAATTTTACAGACTCCTTTATATCCAAAGTTTATTGCAGGAATAATTATTTGTTTAAATCTATCTAAGTTCTGTCCCAAAATCAGACACAGAATTGCCATAATTGGTGTCCACAATTAATTGATAATGCAATTATTTATGGATGCAAAATTGGAGGTCAGTTTGAGGTCCTTTTAAAAAGCAGACCCATCTTTCAAAGAGAAAAAAAGTCTCTCTTTAGCAATAAACATTCTATGAAGCTTGTTTTTAATAGTCAAACCCTTCCCAAGGGTTAGAGGTATCAGACCCGGGGCTCTGTAAGGCTGCAGCAATAGTTATTTACTTGAGAAGCAGAGGAAAAGTGCCAGAGAGAGGAGCACTGGGCCATCTGTTATCTTTATGGCTGTTTAGTTTGGGCTCAGTCTGTTACTGTTCTGCTCAATAGAGGCTCTCACAGTCTATACCACAGATCAAGCTGTCGGGTAGATAAACACACACAAGAAGTCAGATTCTCTACTTTGATTGTGAGAGACTTTCTAATTTGTCATTGATAATGAAACCCAGACAAGGGTATTTATGGGGCTGCCCAGTCTCAGAAGAATGCTTTTCTCGACCCAAGTTCCCTGAAAACTGCATCAAATGTGTGACATGCCCATTAACAATCATTAAAACTAGACTATTGCCACCAATGGGCATATTTCTTACAGTGGCTTCACAGGGAGGCAGTATAGCCAAGTATATAGACCATTATCTGCTCCATCTATGCCTCACATACAGATTGACCTGGCTACACCACTCCCCACATCCACTCCCCACATGCAGATTACACCCACATGGCAATAGCAGGGCGCTGGAGCAGCCCTGCCTCAGTCTCCTCCCAAATGGGTTACCAGGGAATCCATCAAGTTTTCTATACATGCCTAACATCATTCCCTTCCAAGTACATTAACAGCAGGGACAAAGAACAGTCTTCATCCATCATCTCAGGTTCCCCTTCCTCTTTAGGAACACTGGCCCCAGGGCTGTATCCCAAGAGTCCACTCTTGTTCCAAAGCTTACTACAGACACCAGCTTTCCATCTCTAATTCTGTCCTTTATTTCTCTTCCTCCCCCATGCTCCCTTACTCCGAGTCTGCCCTACCCTCTCCTTACAACCCCAGGCATTACTCCAACCCTCATTAGGCCTAACCTGGGTATAACTGTTTAGTCATAAGGGAGACTAATCCAACCTTTCTTGAAGGCTTAGTCACCCTCTGACAAGAGATTAGAATTTATCAAAATATAGTGTCCTGAATGGTAGCTAGACAGGTGTACGGCTAGGACAGCATGGCCGGAAGTGTTTCTATGTCCTCGCCATCAAAAGTGCTTTCCAGTTCTCGCAGCAAGACACACGCCTGGCTTTTGGAAGACAGATGTGATGCCCCTCAATTGTGTTTCACTGTTCAGCCTTCTGACAGTATGTTGTTCCTTAGATGGGTAATGAGCTTTTAGGCCAGATTGTACCTGGACATTATGCTGATGCAGGGGGAGAGAATGGCACAAGGAGCCTTCCCCTTTGAGCATCCTGCATCAGAACCAACCGTTATTGCTTCACTCAACTGTCTTTCTCTGGCACCACTTCAGAGTTCTCTTTACCTAATGCAATAGGGGTTTGCAACTTATTCACTTCATTGGGTTACTATCTGGGGCAATCATATCCCCTGCAAGACTTGCCAGGCTCGGGGTATCCTGTTGCTGTGGGGTCCTTTGCAATAAGATGGCACCCACAAGCTGCCTTGCACAGTAGAGACCAGTGATTGAGAGAATTTATACTCTCAGATTTCACTTTTTGTTGCTGGCATTTGGTTTTCTTCAGATTTAAAGTCCTGAAGTTTCCCCCAGGATTATTGCTGTGGGACTCTAAGCACTTTTCTTGTTCACTGGTGTAAACTGTTTGTGTTTTCAGTTTCTGACACATTAATGCTGGACTTAATATATAAGTACACACAGAAAATGTAATAGTAACAATACCATAGTTGTATCTCCAGTACAGAATAATCACCTAACCAGTGAGGACAGAATGTTCTGAGCCTCTGTCATGAGGTGCTCAAATATATGTTAACTCTTTAAACTTAAAAAATGTGCATGGATAATGCCCTTAAACAAGGCTTTGTTACTCAGAAATTCTCCCACAGGTGAAGACATGGACATTTCTATATAATGTAAAAGGTGAATGACAATTAATCTGAGTTTGCGCTTTCCAGTCCACATAGCCCCTTTCACGTGGAATACCCTTCCTGAGCTAATCTATGAAATTATCCTCTTCTCATTCAAATTCCTCCTCCATGACCTATTTGTATCCTAGGGCTTGTCTACACAGGCACTTTACAGTGCTGCAACTTTCTCGCTTAGGGGTGTGAAAAAACACCCCATCGAGTGCAGCAAGTTTCAGCGCTGTAAAGCACCAGTGTAGACAGTGCACCAGCGCTGGTAGCCACGCCCCTCATGGAGGTGGTTTTTTAGGGCGCTGCGTGAGCTCTCTCGCAGCGCTCTGCCGTGACTGCAAGCCACTTGACTGAACAAGCGGCAGCGCTTTAACGTTGCCAGTGAGGAGTAGCCCTTAGGCTTTGTCTGCACTGCCAATTGAACAACAACACTTTTGTCATTCATGGGTGCTTAAAAATCGCCCCCCAGGCGTTCTCCTGTCAACAACACCAACCCCGCTTCTAGGGGTGGAAGTATTTTGTCAGCAAAAGTGCCGACAAACATTGTTTACGCTGCCTGACTTGTAGTGACCTTTAACTGCCAACTGATATTAGTGGCCAGTATGGATTGCAGATATTCATTTGCTCATTTCTATTTTTAATACAACCCTAAACCAAAAAACTTGATAACTGATTTATTATCCTCAGTGTTATTACTCCTGTTGTACACATGGAGAAACCAAGACACATAGAAGTGAAACAACTTTCCCAAGGGCATTCTCCAATGGAACCATCCATGTATCCAAAGTCAGCTACATTCCTTTTTAAATGGAGAGTTGAGATGATCAGATCAGCAAACAGAACCCATTTGGCAGGAAAAGCAAAAGGAGACCAAAATTATCTCAGGCCAACAAGGAACCAGGAAAGTAGCAAAGCTACATGTCTAGTAGGAGCATTCAGGACTATGCTCAGATACACAGGCCATGTCTACACTAGAAAAACAGGCTGCATTTTAAAGCATGTGAGCTAACACATTTTGACTAACCATTTAAAAAAAGATTTTGCATCTAGTGTAGAGAGGTTTTTAAACATATGTTGTGTTTAAACATATGTCAGCTCGTCATGGTCAATCCTACAAGGGGAACTTTTTTCTTTCCCCTTAACTGCAAAGACTTAATATAAGATATCAGAAAAAATACCCCTTCTCCACACCCTGGACTTAGGGTTACAAGACAGCAAGTTTGAAAAATCAGAACAAGGGTGGGTAATAGGAGCCTACATAAGGAAAAAAACCCCCAAATCGGGACTGTCCCTATAAAATAAGGACATCTGGTCACCCTAGCTAGAGTTGTGTATGGTGCTAGGTAGCGGGCTTTCAGTGATCAGCAATATCAAATATTCAACATTTGCCATAATGCTCAAAATGGAGTTTAGCACTTGATTTGGAGGCAAACAGGTGAACAGATTAGAGATAGATCTAGATTCTTAGCAGGTGTAAATGAATATAGTTTCATTGAAGTCAATGGGACTTAAGATGCTTAATATTAAGCAGGTATGTAAGTGTTTCGATTAGGAACCCAAGTAGCCTCATTTTCCTGTAGACATAGCATGAGCCTACTACATGCTCTCCCTGCATTTCCTGGAAGACCTCAGCTCTCTCTCTCTCTAGGCATCATGGGAGTTATAGTCTCCAAGGCTAGATTATAGCACTCAGGGTCTCCCTGAGTGGAACACTCCCAAGTAAGTTTAGAGGCCTCTTGTCTAGAATTAGGTGCCTACACTATTAAATACTGGTTCAGTATTTAACTATAATCACTGACTGTATGGAAACCATGTATCTGGATCCAAGGGATTTACAATTTCAGTGTTATGGCACTTGATGAACCCATGTTTTTTCCTGGGCTTTAGTTTTACCAAAATAGAGATCATGGCACAATGTTATCACAAAACATTTATCTTGAACCAGAGATTGGCAGAAGGTGATAATTAACAAACGGAGCCAGACTGACCTTATCCTTGGGTGTCTGGCAGCATGTGCAAGAAAAGCAGCCACGAAAGAGCAACAGAAGTAAAGTTCTGGACAGAAATGAAATTAAATCTACCTGCAGAATATCCAGATGTAGCTGCCTAATTCAGCAAATTTATTGTGTGACAGCTTATGTCTCTTAAGGACCATGTGTATGGAAATTTAAATTGTAAGACAGTAAATAATGAGAGCATAGTTGACTATTTAATATAGCAATTTCCTTGACTTACTATTTAACTAAACAAAAAGGTATTCCTGGAAGGACATTCTCAAAAGAAGTTGGTCCAATAAAAGATATTTTCTCACCCATCTTGCCCCTCTAATTTTCAGAAGAACACATTGTTGTAGCATTTTGTGTTGCACCTACTTACACTGCATCTGGATTGATTCTTCAGTTACACCCTAATCCGTTTAAAGATATTCATTATTCCGAGAATCTGTCTTCAATTTAAGAGGGTTAAGAAGTGTCAAGACTGGACTCTTTCCAGGGCCGAGAAGCAGCAGCCACAAAAAAGTACTAGAATGGAGAGCATTAAGACCCCAATTACCTTCAGTTGATGCTCTTACAGTAAACTCCACAGATGGAGTACATGTATATAGACAGCCAAGAAGTCAGATGTTTCCCCCTTTGATTATTAAAGCACTTTCCAATTTGTCATGGAGAATGAAACCCAGACAAAGTTTGTAGGGCTGTCCTGCCTATTGAGGATTGATTCTTTCTCAACTGCATTCCCCTAAAAAACAGAGAAAATAGGAGTCAGATGCTGAATCTTGTAAATAGAGATTAACAATTGTCAGGACTTTACCCAAACAGGCACAGCTGAGGCTGACTACAGAGGGCAGGGAAATTGAATCACCAGATTATTTTGATCATTACGGATGACCATTTTGCCACAAAACTCAGTTGCAGGGTGGTGGACCCAGTGAAGGTCTTAGGACAAAAAGTTGGCCACACCCCTTTCGGGTAGTAGTCCTTTTCTCGGAGAGCTGCATAATCCTTAAAATAAGTAAATTAAAAGAAAAGAGAAGAGAAAATAATAATAGCAACAGTGTGTTCCTCACTTAAGATTTCATGGCCTTTAGGTTTCCAATCGGTTAACGTATTACACCTTCCCCCAGCTTAGGCTTTTCTACCCTCTCAAACCTCCTGATGCAGCCACAGGATAACACCCTTCCACCCTTCCCCTGACCCAAGCCTTCTTTGTGCCCTGAAGCTCTTTTTACATCCTCTAGCTGGGAACCATTAGATCTAACCATCACTAAATGCTGTCCAGCTAGATCAGATGATTCCCAGCACCTGCCTGACTCCTTTCCAGAACAGGACAGGCTGCTCCCTGGACTTTAAAGAGGTAGACCAGTCAGGTACAATGATTCAGCATCAAACACTCTCAAGTGTCAAATGAGACTGAACACTCTGCAGGTAGATAGCACTGATATAATCACATCCAAAAATATAATGGAAGAATGTTCAAGTGGCAAATTCAGGCACTTAGAAGTTAGCAAATGCCAGAATTAAGATTGCCTATGCAATCTTTAATTACATGATCACATACTACATTTTCCAAAGGGCCCTGCCTTATTGAATGAAAGAGCAATATTTTTTATCCTCCACAGAAGTGTGTAGCCTTATTTAAAGCACACAATCCAAATCTTGTGCTGAATACATTTTTGTTGATCTCCTGATGAGTGTTTCTATGAAGCAAGGGATGTAGGCCATGGGCTTCACTATCACTATAGTGCTTCACAAAAGTTAATAAATTTATCTTCACAACATCACTGTGAGTTTAGGAAGTATCTTCATCCCCATATTACAGATGAAGGGCTGAGAAATTCAGGCCATATTGCCACAAGTGCCCACTAATTGGGGTGCCTTAGGACCTGATTTTTCAGAGTACTTAGCACTTATATGGTACTTTATATGTTTAAAGCGCAGCTCCAATTAGTGTCCGTTGCAGTTGTGAACACTGAACACTTCTGCAAATCGGATCACAGGCTTCTCATATTAGGCACCCGGAGAATGAGGAACACACACTTTAGTAACTTCCTGTGAAGAGTTTGGTTTAAGCAGTTTGACTAGTACCACATAGGAACTCTGTAGCAGAGACAGAGATCCAATTAAGTTCTCCAGGGTGACATTCAACTACCTAAACCATGAGACCATCCTTTCTCTTCTAGAAATTCCCTGCATCATTCACCCCACATCTTCCAGCTTCTTGGACAAACAAGGCTGAGATCCTTCAGACAACTGCCTCATTCACTACACAACCCAGATTCCTTCCCAGAATACTATCCATGCCATGCACTAAATCAGGCAGGGTACTGTGGAAAAAAATATTATCTGATCATGTAATTAGAGACTGCATTAGAAGGCATACACCCGAGAAAGCTGAATTAAGGTTGCACAGGGAAGCTTCATGCTGGTGTTTCCTAGCTTCTAAGGGCTTGATTTAGCAACCTGAACATTCTAATTTTAAAAATACAAACTGGAAAAAAATAAATAAATTGCATCATATGAAACCATAACAATCCCCAACATGGGTCATCTGCAGGGTTAGGAGGTTAAATCTATAACATGGACCTCTAATTTTTGAGTTAATGGAGTCACTGGTAGCAATAGTAGGCTGTTATCCTTGATGTGGATTAGCAGTAGCGTGGAACGGGATGCTTTGCCAGCAGGTTTCACAGCTATTTGCTGAAGGAAAGGGAATGGTGAAATTCAGGACTCTTAGATTCAATTCCAGGTTCTGGAGGGACAGGTTTTCTAGATGTTATAGATCATTCTTTCCATGCCCCCAAAGTTTCCTCTCTCCTTCTGCTCCTGTCCATTCACTTCACCTTGCTGGTTCTCTACATTCCTTATCCTTCTGAATTGGAATATGGCTGATTCTTCTTCACATGCCTGAGTGCCAGCAGGTGGGGCACTGAGAACACAGGAGAGGCAACAATCCTTCTCTCAGCTCCTGGGGCCAGCACTGGAGCGGGGAGCAGCAGCAACTGCAGGGAAAGTCTTGCTCAGCTCCATAGCCTTTGACTGGAATATCACGCTCAGTCACTCTGTGGGGATGGCATACGTGCTGTTCTTTCAGGGTGCAGGAGCTGTGAGGGGCCAGAGCATACTCAGTGCAGATGGAATCTTTGGTGAATGTAGGTGTCAACCCTAGCTAGCCTTTTCTGAGCATGTGGAAAATTAGGTTTTCAGAGGCTCTTAACTTGGTCAAATTTGTTCAGATTTTCACAGAAACAGCAAAAGGTACATCCCTGACACCAGGGCAACACTCCTCCCTCCTCGGCCAAATTTCGAGGCCCTTCTCAAAATTATTGAGGAGCTGGAGCTTCTTAATGAAATTGATGATTTTTTCTTTAAGATGGACAAAACAACATGTTGTTTTCTAATCATATTATTGTAGATGGCAAATGTGTTTTATCTGAAACTTTCCAGATAATTTCAGCCCAAGGCAGACATCTAGGATAGTTAATTTCAGCACGAGTGATTAAAGTTTGGCAAAGTTACGAACAACTGAAAACAGAATCTTATAATGCCCTGCCTATAGACATGACAGGTGGTGACTTAATGTCTCTCCTATCAGAAGTGTTTTCCAGTTGCTATGGCTACATCAGGGCATTCTCAGCATTTGAACATCAGGTTTAAGCTGTTCTGCTTGGAAAAAATGATTATGTAAAAATGGCCAACTCTTATTCAAGAAGTACATCTTCAGACAATGCACTGTCAGCCTATGGAACTTGTTGCCGGGGGGATGTTCTGAAGGCCAAAAGTTTAACTGGATTCAAAAAAAGAATTAGATAAATTCCTGGAGGATAGGTCCATCAATGGCTATTAGCCAAGATGGTCAGGGACAAAACCCCACACTCTGGCTCTGTTTGTCCCTAAACCTCCAGTTGCCAGAAGCTGGGACTGGGTGAGATGGATCACTCAATATTGCCCTGTTCTACTCACTCCTTCTAAAGCATCTGGCACTGGTTCCTGTCGGAAGAAAGGATATTGGGCTAGATGGACCATTGGTCTGACTCAGTATGACCATTCTCACGTTAAATCAGCTCCTTTTGGGATTAATCCAAAGGCCAAAGAAGTCAGTAGGATGAGTATAAGCAGTCCTGACACAACACATATATCCATATCACCATGACTACTTTGTTTGTCTCTTTGTTGCTTATTATTTTTAGATTGTAAGCTCTTAGAACGGGGATTTATCTCCCTATATATTTGTACAGCACCTAGCAAATTTTTGACACCATTGTAGTAGTAGTTATCGTTAATAATAAATAATATGTTTTGTCTTTCTTGACAAAAATAGTTTTTGTTACATTTTACTCCTTTTAGTACAGCAGAGCTAGTACAGCTATAGGGAACACAGCTAGATTCTATACTGGCTCTAACACCATCAGGAGAAATATTCATCAAGTTCCAATTGCTGCAGTAATATTCGTATCCATAGCAGTTGTGTCAACTTATTAAAGTAAATGGAGTTGCAGAGCTGTAGCTGGGTGAAGATGAAGATAATAGGTTAGCCCAGGTGTAACTGAGAGCAGCTATAGAGTCTTTAATACAGTGCATGAGCTAGAAAGAACAAAGTTCAATTTTCAGATCCCACAGTAAATTTGCAGCACTGGCAATAAGGTAAAAACAAATTTTGTTGTAAGCGGAGGGAATCTGTGTCCCAGTACTTTAAATCTACAGGAAGGTTTGTTATGGATGACAATGGAAGCAGGATCAGCCCTTCGAGCTGTGGCCACTGAGAACTAAGGAATCTCAAAATATTATTTTAACAGACTCAGTTTTTAGAACAGCAGTGAACATTGCTACCATACTATTATGCTTCTAACCATTCTAACTCCTTTCATTAGCTTGTAGCTTGCGACATGAGACTCAGGTCTGATTAAAATAATACTTTACAGAGCAGCAGTCCTGTGGTAAAGTAGGTAACTTCTCTTGTTGCCTTCGATGTCTTTCCGAAACTTATCAGAGGACTTGGAGTCAGGAGACTTGGGGGTTCAGGTTCTGAGTCAGCCTCTTGCCTGCAGGGTGAGTCTAAGCAAGTCACTTACCATTCTTCTTTTTTGCCTCCCCCCCTTTATATTTCTTGTCCATCTCTATTCTCTTTAGGGCAGGAACGGTCTTTTACTATGTGTTTGTATTATCTTATAGATATAGGATAGCTGTAAAAAAAGAAAATTATTATTCTGAGAAGCAACAATTTAATACCCCAGTGATATATGATTCTTCTTCAATATACAGTATTAAAACTGTAGGATCAGGCCCTCTGAGTCCAAAAGGATTTCCTCTGTCTTCTATTATATGCCCATTTCTGTCTATCTCGGTTAATTTTCCAGTGTCTGAATCCTGGAACAGGAACCATCAGGCTGCATCTGTTGACACATTGTTTCACTAGCTCGCTCGTGTCACTTATAATTTTCCATTCCCCCCCACCCTTTGTTTCTAAGTCATTGCTCCATTCCACAGGCTTGATTGTCCAGATTCTCTTGCTGCTTCAACATTTTTTTCAGCTGACACTTATAGGGGTTTGCAGGTTATCACCTTTACCCTGGTATGTGACAATGACTGGTATATTTCTCCGAGAGGTCTCGAGCTTCCTCTTGCTGCTGGCAGACAGTCATAAGATAGCATCAGTAGGCTTTGTGGGAAACGTGAGGGCTATTTTGCATGATCAGCTTTACCTTTTGCTTTTGGCATTTTGACTTCCTCAAATTAAAAGCTGGGCACCTCAAAGTGCCTTCCAAATCATAGGTCAACATTTTGAAACCTGGGCTTGTTAGGCTCTTAAATCTGTTACTATTTGCAGGGGTGCTGAGCACCTGCAGCTCTACCTGGAGTCAGTGGAAGTTGAAGGTGTTCAGAACATTTGAAAACCAGCCCACTCTGATTCAGGTGTTTAAATACAGGGTAAGCCCAACTTCAGCCACTGAATATTAGAAATTTTGGTCATTAATGAATGAAGACTGTGTAGACTTTAATTACACAGGTCAGAAGGAGGACAATGCAAGGCCACAGATTATGGAACAGGAAAGTGGCTGAACTAATAGTCCTCTTATTACTATAAGGGAGACTCTTGGCTTGGTTGATCAATCTAAATGTAAGGATGAGAGAATGGTTTGGATAAAGTAGGAAGAGGACTGACCCTCTGCCCTAGCACTGAATGAACTGGATCATTTTATAAAGTACTTAAAAGATGCATTGAACATCCACCCTGAATCCAATTACTCTTATCTGCATCAATCCTCTTATCTACACTCCCCTTTTTACATAATCAGTTTACTCACCGATCACAAATCCCCCTTTCCCCCCACTTCCTAATCCCATATTCCTTGTACCTTTGCTGAAATTTTAAATATATCTCATAGGATCTAACTTTTCCCATTCAGGACCTACCAGAGATACAATTTTTCAAACAATCTCCTGGTGTACACTTGTGGATTGCCTTCAGCAATCGGTATTCCGGGTGTGTATTTGTTGCCTATGTAACACTGACAGACCCCAGTTGTCAGCAGGCAGGACAGAACCTGGGACTTCAGGAGCTAAACGCATGAGCCTTTACTGCATGAGCTAAAAGTCACATGGCCTTTAGTTAAGGCTGTAGCAGACTCATTAATCTCTAAGGATATGACTATACCACCCACCGGAATGGCGGGTAGCAATCGATCCAGCGGGGGTCAATTTAGCATATCTAGTCTAGACGCGATAAATCGACCCCCAAGCACTCTCCCATCAACTCCTGTACTCCATCACCACGAGAGGCACAGGCAAAGTTGAAGAGGGAGCGGCAGCAATTGACTCACTGCCTTGAAGACACTGTGGGGAGTAGATCTAAGTATGTCAACTTCAGCTACATTATTCTCATAGCTGAAGTTGCATAACTTAGATCGATTCCCCCCAGGCCGTGTAGACCAAGGGTAAGTGGTCTCAGTGCCACTAGAAAGGACAGAGCACCACACCCAGGAGATGTTCAGGTTACACCTATATTACTTAGGAATTTTAATTTGGTACCTTTTGTGAGTTTGTACCTTTTCCACAAAAAACGAAGTTTGGGACCTGAATTCCAGATTTGGCACAGATCTGCTGCTGTCTTCAACTCTCACATATCATAGATGATCTAAAATGCAGTAGAGTCCTCTGACCCAGGGAAACTCTCACTCTAGCATACCAGGCTGGAAGACAACAAATGACCTTGTAGAGACTGCTGGATTTTCTGACATACTAACATGCATTGGAAATGGGAGTGGAAGATTCGGCTGTTTAGTGGTAAGGAAATTGGCCTGGGGAGCAAGGAAGAGAGACTGATAGGAGAACTGGTATAATAAGGACCAACTGGTAGAACAGAAGGAGTATCCAACTTCAGGATGGAGGAGATCATCTGAGAACTTCATTGTGATCTAAAGACTTGAAGAAGAATCTGGCATTGGACTCAATAATGAGAAAAAAGGAGTTCAGAGGAAGGGAAAGGTGTGGGAATGGATGTATCAAGGTTGGTTGGAGGGAAGGAGAGAACAATGGGATGAGGAGAATGGGGATGAAGATTCAGAAAAGGAGGATTTTATATGATAAATATAACAGAATAGCACTAATTGAAGAGGGAAATGATTGGCCAGTGAGGCTTCTGAGCCAGGGTCATGTCAGACAATGTTAGCAATGTCTAGAAACCTCAAATGGAAACAAATCTGCTTAATATCATTGGGATAAATACACAGGTTCATCTAAGAAGATAGAATGTACTCCTTCTTCCAATCATCTCAGCAGGGAAGCTACACTAAAGGTCTCCATTACATGCACTTCTGAATTTGCCTCTACATTTAGCTCCCATTGACTCTAGTTGCTTTTAAGTGATTCTAAGGTTCTACTAAGGGATGAAGTGTCACTAGAACTCTTTAGGTTGGTTGAAAAGACAGTGCCACATTACAGTGTCCTACTTTTCAGACGTGCTGAGCACTCACCGCTCCAGCTGAAGTCAGTATGAATTTTGGGTGCTCAACACTTCTGAAAATCCAGCTCATCTCTGAGGATAGAGTTCGTGGCTGTGTGTTGCAACATAGCTCAGCTCTTCAGGAGAATTCCGAAGGAACATCCCTTCCTGCCAGTAGTTGTATGTTCCCCAGTTTCTGCATTGGTTTGGTGTGCAGCCTGGGGATTTCTGCAAAGTCATTTCTTTAAGTTTAGCATGGACTTTTACATTCTACCTACAGGTGCTGTTCAACCCTTCTCTGTGTCACAGTCCAATTTATTTCTTCAGTGCCTGGTCTCTCATTGAACTCTTCACATCCTAATTCCCAGTTTAAATCCAGCGTTGGTCAGTAGTGACCTAAAAAGTTCTTACCATGTGCTGGCTGTTCTGTGACCATTATGAAATAAGCTTGGTGTGTCTCAGACCACGTCCTAGAGAGCAGGTGTCCTCGTCATAGAAACTATCAGCATGCCAGTACAACTAAAACAATTGGACACCTTGGTTTGCAATCTCAGCACAGGAGACTATGGCACAGGAATTGAATTATCCTGTCACTCCTAGAGGTCATGCCTCTAGGACAAGGCTAAGGCAGATAGAGAGGGATCCTGCTCTGGTACGGCCCAAAGGACAATCTTTCATGAGCACTAAATGGACACAGAAATGTAGGCCTAGTTCTTGCCATCAGGTTGTTACAGAGTCTTTCTCCTGTGCCTGTCTGGGTTTGTTGAATTATTAGTTCTGACTGATACTCTCTCTCCATCTTTATACAGATTATTTTAGCGTTTAGTGATTGGGAAGGTTTTCAGCTAGTGTCACTTGTTGTAACCGGCTCAAGATAACTAAGGAGGAATGTCAATAAAGGCAAATAGTATTGAGTTATTGACCTAGAGGTGCACTTGGAGGGACTTTTCATTGTAATTCTCCCCTGGGCAGATGCCTTATCTACAGCATCTCACCCTCAGGTTGGACAGATGGTAGTAACTTTACTGGATTTTCAAAGAATTTCCATAAAGACCTCAGTGCTAAAAATTTTAACCCCTCTGTTTCTGGACAAAAGGCAGGCTTTCCTATACTACAATACCAGCAGTTAAAGTTAGGTCGATATTTTCATTCTACATGCCACTGTTCAAATAGATTATTATTCAGCCATAGAAATTTACTCTGGAGTGGATCCTGGCATGAAGATGACTATGTGAATTGCGGATCTCTTTCAGATCTCTTTGCCAATGTCGAAATGCCATTGCTGCAGCACAAAGGGGATGGAATCTGGCCCTAACTCCTCTCCTGGTGATTCTGTCAGCATGAGAGAGAGGACTGGTGTGTCTGGATCCACTATGGCACCTTCCTCATAATCAGAGGAAGGGAGGGGCAAAGAGGAAGGGGGGCAACATGCATTATATTCCAGCTTTGCTCAACTGTCAGATGGCCCCATAAGCTCTGTTGCTGGCTGCCACAAGCTGAAACACTTCCAAGGCTGCTCTAATTTATGCCCAGACCAGGGCTAAGGCAGGGAATCAAGGGGCTGTGAGTAACTTCTCCAGCTCCCTGGCTTGCGCTCTTCCCTCTCACCCATGCTCTGCTAGGATTTCCCATTCATTGCTTTATGCTCTCAGGATTTACTATACTTATTTTACCCCTCAAACCTCTCCTGTATTTTTGATGTATTTCTGCTTCCTACAGAAAGTAATGTCCCCTTGTCTGCACATTTCTGCTTCTACAAGTGAGGGGGATTCAGTCCCCAGTGATAGGCTCAGCTACCTGTTAACACATTCTTCACCTGCCCTTTCATTACATCTTTTTACAGGGCAGAAGAGCTGAAAAAAATTCATTAGACATTATGTGACATTAGACTGTACTTGAAGGGCCTTTCTTGACACCAGTCTCCATTAGATGCTTATGGAATGTTAAACAATCATTGTTCATCTGTTCTTCAGCATGTTCACCCATGCACCACAAACACCCACTCATCCATTCACTGACACCATCTGAAAAATCCTAATACACTACAAACTGGTTGCATTAATGTTTTTTGTAGGATACATTGTTCACTGATACAGGAGAATTGCTGCTTTGTACTTCATCTGTACACCAGTGCTGACCCAAATCCTATTTTTATTTGAAAATAAATGTCATACCAACAAACTGCTTTGGTAACCATGACTTTCTCCTGAAGAAATTATTTTGAATAAATGTCGGAACATGACAGTGTTCCAGTGTGAACCCCCCCCCTCCCCCGCCCCACTGCAAGGAAATGTGCATGAGGCTGGAACTCAACAAAGATGTAAAGATGCTGAGAAATGGTCATCCTCTCTGTAGAGTTGCGTCTTTTGAAATGTATCTCCATGACAATATTCAGGTGGGGCTGAAGTGAGGGGATTACTGATTGTACAATAAATCTTGTTAACAAGCTCCCTGGTGCAAAGATCAAGAATGTAACTTATGCCCATCCTGCTTTTCTGGAAATTATATTGATAAGGAAGCATTCCTGAGAGTTGGGAATTGCCCCTCAAAAATCTTCTGGTTTCCATTAGCGGTACCGAGCCATGGGGGTGATTTCACAATCAAACTGAAGAATCCGGAGTTCTGCACACAGATTTATATATATATATGTGTCTGTGTGAGCTCAACTCATGGCATTTATTAAGAGAAGTCCACTAAACAGAGACTCAACCAGAGAGACAGCAACTCCACCATGAAGATAGCTGGTGTCATTGTGCTCCTTACTCTGGCAGTTTTCTGCTGCTCAGGTGAGTAACTTTTACCAACCCCAGTAGTGCAAGAGGTGGCCCAATTCTCTGCCATCTGCCAGCATTAATTAATCATGTCCTGACCTCAAATAGCAAGGGGAAGGAGGTTGTGGGAGTGCACTTCACTCTGGAGTTCTTCATTCAGATATATTAGTTCTTCAATCTAAGGCTTCTCCTTCACCTTGTTGAGAAGGCTGCTGGTGTTTGACAGCATGTCTAGGTTTTGGAACCTCAACAGGATACGGGGCTCTGGGCACCACCGTGAGCTCTTGGATATATGAGTCTTTTAGCATAGACTATATTGATCTTCTCCATCCTTTTTAAAATATATAGACCAGAATCAAGCTGCACGAAAATCAATGGAAAGCCTCTCATTGGCATCAGTGGGCATTAGATGCCCCTAAAGCAGAGAGTAACATAGATTTAGTGTGACTGTTACTATCCTGCAGGTTCCCCTTATTAGCAGCTTGTGATGATCCCAGTGTCCTGAAAAAGGACATCGTTGGTGTTCCTGCTCCACTTGCTGTGATGTCACAGACTATATCAGAGACAGCATCCATTTTGAATATTCAGACTCAATAAATGATCCAAGTAGCCAAGATCTATACAACATTTAGCAACTGGTATTGTTTAATGGGCATTTTGCTAGGAATGCAATGTTTTGTGCAGTATCAAACCCAGAAAAATGGGCTCTGTTAAATGCAGCCATTATTTATTAACAAGACATACAGCTCTGTGCATGGCCTATTAATGCAGGGAACTTGCTTTCCCTGGTGTTTGCTGGGTTAGAAGCTGCATTCAGTTTTGCTCCAGACAGCTGCATATTTTGCATTTAATTTCTTTCCAATGTTTTCCTTTATTTTTATCTGGTGTCTGTGATTTTATTCCAGATGTTGCTAGTCAGGATGGCAAGGTAAGTCCAGCTCTTATTGTTATTGAACCTTCATGTTCCCTTGTCTCAAGAGACACTTGTAAGCACGATGTGGTCATGAACTCTATGTTGGAATCATCTCCCCGCTCCAAAATAGCTAGTGAACAGGCTGGGATTATCAAAAAGGGACTACGTGGGTGCCAATTAACAAAGAGTAAATCCCTGGGATTCAGTTACACTGGGTGTACATGGTCAGACAATTGTTTTGCATGCATAATTTGATGTGATACAATATCTGGTTGGATTGTTTGAGAATCAAAGAGCTACCGGGAAGGGAAGTGATGGGGAAAATATCAAGGAGAGAGTCTGAAATTTCAAACCATTGTTTATCTATCTTCCTTATTAGGAAGAATCTTTTCCCACTACAGATGATTCTGGATACTGGGGACTGACTTCTTCTGTTCATTGAGTCAAATGACCAGTTACTGCCAGTATGGTGCAGCCAGTTCATATTACAAACCAGACAGAAAAGTCTCTCTCTCCTACACCTCCATCAGCAGCAGATAAATCTGAACAGCCAGAATAATGACTTCTTCCTTCTTGCGTTTCTTTAGGAAAGGAAGGGTAAAATCTTTAACCCTAATATATGGAGATGGGGCATATTGGGGACCATTTATATCCCCCTGCCCTACAGCATAGGGGTTTTGAATGAAACACAGAGAGGGGAAGTGATTTGCAGGCATGTAGATGATCAGTAGTAGATCAGGGACTCAAACCCATCTCCTTGCTCCCAGCCCAGCGCCCAATCCACTGGACTTTAGGAAGCAATGGGCAAGATTATTTCTTGTGTCCCTCACTTCAGTACACTGTCAATAAGCAGCAAAAATTCAGGATGTCCCTCTGATTCAAAAGTGCTCTCCCCCTCCTCAGCAACTTCTCTGATAGCCCCATCTCACTCTTTTCTCCCTGTGTCATCCCCTACATCCTCCCAGAGGCTTGTGTGGAGTACCTTCCTTCCCTTGACAGGCTACTGCATCCCCACTGTCCATTTGACATGATTCCCCCCAAAAGACCCACAGTGTCCCTCTTTGCAACCCAAATACCCCATCAAACTCCTGATTCCCCAAACTGTCAAGACCCTGCAATCATGTAATGTTTCCTACAACTCTCTTTCCAATAGGCTCCCAGAAAATTTTCTGTAGATCTTTCCAAACAAATTTCCAGCTACACTATGGGGCTAAAAGGAGCCTGTCACTAATTGGAAGTACTACAAGCCTTATTAAAGGATTGGGTCAGTCAGGGCCGGCGACAGGGGGGTACTACGGGTAGAGCTGTACCGGACCCCGCACTTTAGGGGGCCCGGTCAGCTGGGGGGGCCGCTGTCAGCTGGGGGGGGAGCGCCGGCTGGGCTGGGGGGGGGCCGGCTGGGGTGGGGGTGGGGCTCCCAGCCGCTGTCGGCTGGGCTGGGCTGGGGGGTCCCCAGCCGCTGTCGGCTGGGCTGGGGGGGCCCTGGCTGGGCTGGGGGGGGCCCAAATTATCAGAGTAGGGGGCCCCCAAATTTCTGTCGCCGGCCCTGGGGTCAGTCTTGATTAGGGATTAGATTCAGATTTGGCCTAGTTCTTATTCTGGTTGAACTAACTCTCCATCCCTAGTTACAGGAGCGGTCTGCAGCTGGTGCACTAGCAGAAAAAGATGAATCAGGCTTCTCCTGCCTTTATGCTCTTTCAGATTTTTAATTTTGTCACTGAAAAATCCCTTCAATTTTGCCACCTCAATTGCTAGTCCAACAGAGAGCTGCCATTTGAGAGATGTGGGTATTTAACCCTTTGAAGCCCAGTTAAATGCATCTTTGGGAACTTGAACTTCTTCACAAAAATAACACTACCTCACTCCTCCAAATACACCCCGGGTGCACGAGTCATTCCTCTGCTCACAGGCCTGGTTCTGCTGGTGGTGATTGGGGAAATGGGCCTTACTTCTGATGTCGGATTTACCCCCCATCCCTTGACATTACTATTATTTATGGAGCACTGTCAGTGTACTTGGCATTGTACAATCGAGGGGAAGACAAGAGCTCATGTCTCAAAGAGTTAGCAACCCAAGTTAGATTGACAATATGATCACGGGACCTGGTAAGATTAGTGATAGAGGCTGAAAGAGGAGACCTGGCAAGTCAGTATAGAGCCATAGGAGGAAAAGATGGTAAAGGGAATTTAAATGTTATATTGTCATATTTGCAGAAAAAATGTGATTATGACCCAAAGAATGATCCTATTCCATGCCCCAGAGCCAGGGAACCTGTCTGTGCTACTGATGGCAGAACTTATAGAAACTACTGTTACTTTGGCAGAGCCATGAGGTGAGTCCTAAAATAAACCACTTGTGCGGAGTAATAAAAACAACACCCAGAGCTAATTTATTTGCCTTTTCCAGAAGAGTTTTCCTCCCCAAGGAGCAGCACCCCTCAATTTACTCATCTGTTTCCAAGTTTTTTTGGTTTGTTCTGCAATTGCTTTTACATAGACAAGCTGCCCAATACAAAGCCAAATTGATTCAAATTCATTGCAAGGTGGCTTTCAGTCTGATCACTGGGGTCTCTTCAAAAAGCTTCATATAAGAAATGATGAGAGGGATGGGATAATCAGAAGAGGAGTTCAAAAGGATTAGACATTTTTTATACGAGTGTGGATCTTGCTGAATGTAAGGAACCAAAGTCCAACACTTTAAATGTACTAGTGAAAAGTGGTAGTGTAATCTACACATCTCATGAGTGTAGTGCTCTGTCTCATCTGAGAGAGAGAGAGAGAGCAAGGCTACAGGTTTAATCCTGCCTGCTGATGACTGGAGTTTGTTACAGTAGCAGAACAGATTCTTATTTGCTTAGGAATAATAAAGGAAAACCTGCTATGATCCTAAGTTTTTCCCTTCCCTCTTCAAGTTCACTGGGTCAGACTCTGACCTTAGTTACACCAGTGCATATGGGACTATCTGAATAATAAGTATTCATAATTTATTGAATACATCCACACTGTCTGTTGACTTCAGTAGAGCTTCTCTGAACATACATTGGTATAAACTGATTAGAATCTGGCCAGCTGCTTTCTTAAAATGTAGAGCTGGCAGTGGTCTGGCTGAAAAGCAACTTTATTAGCACCCAGCTGTGTGGGAGCCAGATTTACATGTTTTGTGCCCCCAGACACAGCATCTTCAGCATCCCCATGTGGCCCTACCTGAAGTCCCCAGCAGTCCTGTGTGGCCTGCTCTGCCTCCTAACCTGACTCAAAGAAGAATGCTGCGACTTTTCACTTGAGGGAAAAAATGCACCTGCCAGGCTCCCCCCCTCTTCAGAACTCCTGAGCAGTGTGGCCAGTGGCAGTGGGGCAGCAAAACAGCCCAAAATACCACAACTTGCAACTGCTAAATAACCCAGGCAATTGACAGGTAAAAGTACCCCAAGTGAGCTAGAAAAGCACATACTTAACACTGGCGCGTAGGCACGTCCTTACTGTGCCTAACTGGAAATCCAGCCCTGGTGGGAGCCCAGTACCAGCTACTGTAACAAGTTGCCGTCTGGCTTTAAAAGAACAAAACTCCTAGAACAAAATGGTTCATATGAAAATGTTAAATATTTACATTTTCTTCTTCTTTGTTCAGGATAGAAATATCTTTGCACTGGGAATGGGAAAACTTAACTGAATAAAATGAGACAGGGAGGGTTGGGAAATGTTTTTTTCTCCAGAAAAAGTTTTTGGTGAAAATTTTTGTCAAGATTTCTTTGTGGGTCAAAGAAATCGAAGACCCTTAATTGAAAATGCGTGTTGGCAGAAAGGTTTTGGCCAGCTCTTGACTGAGGATGTCAGCACTGTTTCTTTAAAAATGAAGAAGGAAGCCAGATGGGGGACTGGAAGAGTTCTAGGCAGAAGCTCTACAGTGAAGTTGACAGGGCAGAGTAATTTCAGGGGTGAAATGTTTTTCTAGTCTCATAAATTCTATTTCTTATTCAGTGGTAGAAGATATCAGCTCTTTCTGTGATTCTTCACAGACAATAAACAATGTTCCAAACCTCCACAAAAACTGAATCAAACTTTTTGAAGGTCAGAGTAATAGTTTTCCACTAAAAATTTTCTTACGTGATTTCTGGAACATTTTTAGAAAAAAAAATATTTTTTTACTAAAAAATGTGGGGTTTTAAATGATTATTGACAAGTGTATAGGGATGACTTTCTATGAAAAAGAACAAAAAGTTGTTCTTGCTGGAAAATGTTTTTCCCATGAAAACTTTCAATCAGCTTTATAAGAAAGTTTGTTTTTAATTCACAATTATTTTTTGTTTTTACGATCTCTGCCCTTCCTGGTCTACTTAAAAGCAAAAATTTTGAAGGATTCTGACAGAGGCTGATTTTGTTTAGCTCCCCTGGGAGCTAAAGATGGCCTCTTCTCATGACATTTCCAGCCCATTATTGCAGCCCCAAGAGGGTTTCATAGTTCAGTACTTATTAATACTCAGCAGACTAAATTTTCATACCTTGAAGTCTGCATCTGGTTTCTTAAAATGGAGTCCAGTATCGCAAGGAAAGCAAATGAAATATTTTTATAATTCCAAAGTAAGTTTTACTTACATTTTGCATTTTAGAAAGTAACACTGGAGGCAGCCATCATGCTTTAAACTAAGCCCTTATATTGCACCACTTCACCAAATCCTACAGAAATAGTTCCACCCAAACAGTGAAGTATCACTAGCGCTAGCTGTAGGGCCTTGGGCTATTTAGCTATGGTAGTTCTTTCTTTTAAAGGATCGATGTTAAGCAGGATGGGAGTCTCTAGTGTTGCTCTCTAAAAGTGCAAACTGTAAATAAGTTATTATAATTAGCTTAGCTACCACACTATGCTTAGAACTGTACAATAAACACAAACACTGGTGCACTAGGTACAATAAACACACGACTTAGCCATGCTGGCATAATTGTTTCCTACATGGTATGTGTTTGCTTTGGGAAAGTGGTAGTGTTGGGGAAAATGTGCATTTTTGAATGAATGCAACTTCTTCCAGTCAGTATGCATTCACAACTCCCCTTAATGCCAGTGTGCACATGTGAGGGCAGAATCTGATCTACCCCATGTGAATAACTACTGTTATTTGCATACGTTTAGTGGGAAATGTTAGAGATTTTCTCTCCAAGACTATGCCACTAAAAACCTTGTGTCTAATCTTATCTCTTTGTCTGTGTGTCTCTCTTTTAGGGTAGCATGTGGAAGACTTGGCTTAAAACACCCTGGACCATGTCACGGGAAAAAGAAGGCATAAAAGTTGATTTCTTGTTTTGAATTTCCATAAGAAAAAGCCCCTATGTAGAGACACATTCTCTGTTTGTTCTTCTATATAGCAGTTGCAGATGGCTTCACTATCTCTGCTTCTTTGTTCAGTAAAGTAAATTCCATAGTTCTTTATTTTTCTATTTTCTTTAAAGGGGGATTTGTGGCCTCCCGTGAAACCCTTCTTGTTTGTGGCCTCCCATTAAACCCTTCTTGTTTGTTACGAAGCAGCATTATGTTAAGGCTAGATTCCCACTATTAGCTTGATTTTACTGTCCCTTTTCAAACAGGAATCTGATCTTGAAATATGGTATGTAGAACTCATCTTGGGATATCATTTTCCTTGTAATTTTTGGTTAAAATAAAAAAGGTGAATCAAAGTTATGGCATTTTGAAAACTGTCCATTTCCTTTTTGAAAATGTTCCTAACTTTCATTTCATTCATAACATCTCCAAAGTGAGCTGGCCTGGAAACTCTGCATTTGATTTATGTAGCTGGCCCTGCTGCAGAGAAAAGCCTTTTAGTATTTTTAAAAGGTTAGAGGGGATAGTGGGAGAATTAAAAAAGCTCTAAAGAGCCTCATTCTTCACACCATCTCACTAGTCTTAGACACATGGAACGCTATGGAGTTGTTTTGACACATATAGGACCAGATTCTCCCCAGTGCCAAGTTATACATAATGAGGGGTTAGGGAAGTGAGGAAGCGTGTCACACAGTATGTACACCCTTTGGGGTGTGGCAGGATTGTGATACAGTATCACAATGGTTACAGTCTACCTGACCGTCTTTCATTCCTCTTACAATCTGTTTTTTGAGCTATTTTACAACATTTCTGAGGCATTCCAGAAATGGAAGAGAGATATCACATCCAATTCCATCACACTTCTCCATCTACCGGTGCTTCATGCTGCCTTTCATTACAGGACAGCCACTCATAGGAAATGCAGTTGGGGAGAGAAGCTAGTAGGGGTGTGCTAACATAAAGGCCATGGGAACAGCTCTGTGGAACAGCTCCTCAGATGGCACAAACCAACATAACTCCATTGACTTCACTGGGGTAATACTGATTTCCGTGAACTCAAGATCTGGCCACATGTTTATTTCAACGATTGGCTTCAAAACCCTCTTACGTACTCATGTGAGATTCATTCTGCACAGTGTTCTGACAGTGGGCACGCAGTGATACCTAAAACCCTTCGCCCCCATACAGGAAGGCTTCCGGACAACAGTTAGATTTATCTTGGTTTCATGAGCTAGAGTCTTCACTGGTTTGTACAAATGAACTGGGGAGTTCTGAGCTTCAAACGTTTCAGTGGTTGATGAAGCTAAAATTATTTATGGCTAGGAAGTTCTGGAAACATTTCTCAGACTGCAGATAAATATCTTCAAATGGTGCTATAAAGGAAGGAAGGAAGGAATAGCTCAGATTTTCCTCTTTTGAAATGGACTCTGTTTGGCCAAATCAACTTCATTCCAAGGGTTCGAAGAGGCCAAGTCCTTCAGAACCACTTTAAGGCAAGCGTATAATGTGACCAGAGCCCAGGTAATAACAAAGATACCTTTAGCCTGGGGTGAGATGCAGGAAACCTCACAAATGATAAAAAGTAGCAAAGTTGTGTCTGTGAACAGTAAGGTCCACCGGGTTCATACTGGGTGTTGTCAAGGGATAAGGGCAACTAGCTTGCTTTAAAAGATGCCTCTTAGCTAGGACTTTGATGGATGCAGCAAACATCGGGAGAATTGGAAAAGACAACTGCTCTCTTTGGGTCCGCAGCTTCATCAGGAGAGGCCCTTCCCTGTAGGGAATCTAGCCACTGACTGAGAACAAGCAGCATCTGCAACACACATAGAAATGCACATGAGGGTCCTTAGGTTTCCAGCTTTTTGACATAAACCTGACATTTTTCACAGTAAAAAGCAAATAATTTCTTGCGCAGCCATGCTAATTAATGCTTTTCCTATAATCTGGAAAGAGTTTGTATGAGACATCAAAGACCACGTTCCCTCGTTCTGAATGAAAACAGACAAGGGATTTTGCTTAGTTTACTTTATTGAACAAGCAAATTAAGAGACAGTGACACCATCAGCCTGCAAAGAGCAGAGTTGTGTCTCTGTGCAGTGATCTGCTTGTGGAAAGTGAAAGCACTTTCATTCAGCCTCAGACCTCAGCAGGGTTCCTCATGTCAGTTTTCGCCACAACTTACCGTACAGAGGAGAGAGAGCGAGAGAGAGAGAGAGAGAGAAAGAGAGAGAGAGAGAGAGAGAGAAAGAGAGAGAGAATGATCCAAATGTATAGTCCAACAGATGCTAGTTATTCAAACATGATGGTCCAAGTTTTGCCCTCAGATGTGCACCTGGACTTGATGAGAGTTGTGCACATGTATTTGAGGGTAGAACCCCTATAGAAGAGTCCTATACAATTTAATAGGGAAAAAATTAATAGGGTTCTGTAGAAATTGAACTAAAACCCCACAGAATTAGAATGAGAATCTTTCTAAAGAATCTTAAACCTGTTCATTTAATCTGATACCAAATCAAAATTGCATCATTCCAGCCCTACATTTAACTGGCATAAGTGATTCCACAAGGTGTAGGGGATGGAAAACCAAGTCTCCTTGTCTCCCTGCTCAAGACTGATACAGAGGTTTCATAAATTGGGTTGGGAATGATCTATAATGAATTTGAAACAGCCTGATTTTGTTCTGATGGAAAGGGCTTCAAAGTCACAGAAATTGCTGAATCCTACATCCTCAAGCACATACCTACAATCCACAAAAAGCGACCAATAAATATACCATCTGGTTTGTGGTGACATGTTGGGGCAGTAAATGTTTCAGGGTGGATCAGCTCTCAGAGTACTTTTTTTCCCCATTCAGAATTAGTCATTTATGTCTATTCTTGTCTAATTGATCCACTAAGTGTACACTTGCTGCTGTATGTTTTACCATCAGTGCCACAAACACACTGGTAGACCATTGGGCAATTAGTGACATCTAGTGGTGACTTGCAGGTTCCCCTCCCCTCCTCTCCCGGCCAGAGAATATTATAACATTTTATATTATTTTTGCCACTTGTTTCTTCTATGGCGTCACAGTTCAGAGAAGTGGATAAATGGTTCTCATTCTGGTCCAGTTTTATACATTGAGGTTCCGGATTTTTCTCATTTCTTCTCTGCTTATGAGGAGAAAGCAAAGGCCTCCCGTCCGTCTCGAAAGCTCACCCGTTCGTTGATGGTCACAGGGGCACAAGAGTTTCAGTACTATCTAGGGTGGTGGTAAAGGGGATGACCCTACAGCCTTTTCTATCACATGTAATATCTGATGCAGCACACCTCTATTGGCATGAACTAGCTAACAGAGCGGACACCTACAAGAAATTGGCCCTGACATGCAGAACTATTGAATAAAAGCTCCAGAAGAATTTATGTAAGATTAAGAGAAAATCTGGGACAAACAGTATCCATTGCCCTTCCCTTTTTCTCTCTGTGGCCCAAATTCATGGCTAGTGGAAATCAATATAGCTTTGGGGACTTTAACGGAGTTATGTCTATTTACAATAGATGAGGATCTGGCCTTGTATCTCACACAGTCTAAGTACAGATTGTACTGACTACATGGATAGTTGGACACCGCAGTTTACTCCCTTGGTTTGACAGCAGTGGGGTAATTTTCCTGCTTGGTTCATTCCAGTTTCTCTTATTGGTTTCAGTGTTTCTCACAGACAGAGATCTCATCCAAAGTGTAGTGCAAACAATTTATATAGATCTGGGAAATGTGATAGGTGAGTAGCAGTAATAAGTGGACTCATCGTATCATCCTGCCTAGCAATACATGGAACAAACACAGACATGGATGATAAAATGAGGGACAATGTTGCAAAGAAACTAAATTCAAAACACTCATCTGTCAAAAAAGTGGAATGAAAACTCCTCTCCCAGAAAATAACACAGCATGGACATTTCTGTCTTAATGGGCTGAGAATGGAGCTCTAAATCACGCTAGTACATAATGACTGGATCTGTTTATTATTGGACAGAGAACATTCTTCAGGATTTACTGTTCCACTAGAAGTTTTTGCTCAGCTGGTTCTGAGGACACAGCTGAGCTCACATAAAATAGATTAGTTCAAGTTGCACTGATTTATGCCAGCTGTGGACTCCTAAACATGTTTCTTTCAAAGAATTCAGAATGTTGATTTAGGTTTTATTTTTTAGTTCAATCACATCTGAGATCATTTCAAAACAGTTTCCTCAGTGGCTCAGCCTTACAGTAGCAGTCTCCGGGCTGTGCTCTCTGCAGGAGTGAGCTAATCATAGGCAGGATATGCTCCAGGGAATCAAATTAACACTTGATCTCAAATCTTCTCAGCAACATCTTCCAGAGATGAACCAGATCTTCTTGGAATTAGCCACTTCTTCAGCTTGTTTCAGCACTAATTTCTAAGGCTGCACATGATGCTGAACATACCCTTAAATAATCTGGATTTCCAAAAGGTTCCAGATGTCAGACAAAGGGCTCTGTATATTTATGACCTCCACAACGTGCAATATTACAGATTGTGTATGACTCAAAATGAATGAACACCCTCGATTCTCATCTGAACTTCTTTTATTCATATGTGGCTGGATATGGGAGCTGTAAACCATAAGAGAAACAAAAAATCCCATAGATGATGGTAAATATTTCACTGAGCTACCACTGTCCTCTATTACTAGCGCTGACTTTTATTTTTCCCAGTGGGTGCTCCAACCCTTCACTTGAGGCCCCGCTCTTGCTCCGCCCCTTCCTCATTCTGCCTCTTCCTATCCCCTCTCTGCCTCCTCCCTCGAGGTCCCCCACCAGCCCACCACTTGCTGTCCTCCTCCCTCCCCCCAGTACCTCCTGTCAGCTGCCAAACAGCTGATTGACCGCCCTGCCAAACAGCTGTGGCTGGTGGGTGCTGAACACCCCCATTTTTTCTGTGGGAGCTTGAGCCCCGGAGCATCCACAGAGTCGGCGTCTATGTCTATCAGTCTTATTAGCTATGAACAGCTTTGCACTAGCTTACACTTTCTAAAATGCAAGATGTTGCCTTAGTGGAGCCCAGAAACTTGGAGAGGCTAAAACAGAAGCCAAGGAATATTCCTCCAAACAAAGAAACTGATACAATACAAGAAAGCATGACTTACCAAAACCCATCTGCTAAACCTTTCTCACCCCTTGAGCCCAGTAGCCTCACCCTAAAACAACAGCACCAACAAGGGACACATTCCTTCTGCACCAATCACTTAAAAAAGGATTAAGAAGAAGTTGGTCATATTCTTAGTTTACAGATACATCATTGCGAGGGCTCAGTGTGGTATCCAGAGCTTAGTGTCCTAGTGATGCTCCTCCCTGCCAACTTCCAAACTTTCTGCCTAAGTCCAACACACCTGTGTACTAATGAGCTCCAGCCTTCACAAGAGAATGGAGAAGGGAATAGGTGATGCCCATCTATCAGCAGAGAGGACTCCTAGAGTAGAACAGAATGTGTTCCCATCACTCCCTCCTTCTCCTTGTCTGGGGCCATGAAGAGGCTTGTTGGTGACAGATGATAACACTGCCCAGCTGCCTTTTCGTCACAACAAAGGGGACCAAAACTTACTCACCCGAGAAGCAGAATATCATCATAGTGAAGACAACAGAGACACCTGTTATTTTCATGATGGAGATAGTGGCCAGATATGTGTTCAATATCTATTAGTGCTCTGCTTAGTAGGTGCCATCTGAAGAAACCCCATTCACAAAGGCCAGTTGTAACTCTTCTCTTGGATTGTGAAATTCCCCATCAGTCATTCTGTTGCACTGTACAGTGTGCTAAGGCCAATCACCCAATATGATGGTCTGGATTGATAAATGAAGAGTTTGGTGTGTTGTCTTTTGCCTGTCTTCCAAATTCATTCACTTTTAAAAGGTGATTAAGAGCAAAGAGATCTCTTCCTCCTTTTCATTTTGTGGCAGTTTTCACCAGTGCTTTATTCTGAACCAAACTGATATGGTTGAAGCTCAAAATTTGCTTTCCCTTAACACCTGCAAAAATCTGCTAAACATTCTCAGTTTTCATGAACCTTTATTTCAGTGAACCCATTTCCTGGAATATTCACAGAAGACAAATGAAAAAGGGAATAAACAAAGCCAAACCAAGCGATCCAAGGGCCCAGTAAAGCAGTAATAGTCCGAAGTATAAGAACAAAACAGACAATTGTTCAGGGCTGCAAATGAGATATATAAAGCCAGCTTATCAGAAGTGAAAAAGAGCCACTACTGATCACTCTTAAGTGGAGATTGTTTGACAAAGCTATCACTTTAATTTCTGGTCCTGCCTGCATGCTAGAGGGCTCTGTAAGAAAGTGTGTAATTTGGGTCGAGCAGCAGTCAGGCTGCAGAGAGTCAGCCTACAGCATCGCAGGTTGAGTAAGCCTCTCTATTTTAGGATATTTTATGTTTTTGTCTAACTTTTCTGTGTATATATCGTGAAGATGGCAGTATTATATCTTTTGTTATCTGGAATTCCTGCTCTGTAATTATTTTCTATACACTGGAAAGAACATATATACAGCATTATAGTCCATAATCCCTTCCTCTTGACAAGAAACAATGGATAAAGATTTCTCCTGCTTTGCTTGTTTAATAAAGTAAACTCAAGAGACAGTGATCTGATCCAAATTGATAATGGATACAAGTAGTGTAATCAGGACTTTCAGACTCAGATGCAATGAGGATTCGTTCAACATTCACCAGTTTTCTTCAGATGCAGTGTCCCATTACTTTTCCTAAGAGAAAATGAAAACACAGAGACATTAGAGACAACAAACTTGATGTTATAGACAAAAGTCCACAACTGACCCATTTGTAAACAGAGATGCCGTGAGAATCTGCATCTACTAGATTGATAGAGCCATTCCTTGGCTATTTTCCCCTCATAGATTATAGCATAGATGCTCATGTGAGCTATTAAATCTCTTGAGCCTTCAAACTTGGATGGGAAATCTCATGAGAGAATGATCTCTTGTGACGTTGAGCTAGAAATATTGCAAAAACTGCCTCCTTTGTTGCAGCATTTTTGCTCTTAGGATTCTCCACAAAACCAGAATACCCAGAGTTGCAAGAAAATTAAATTAATGTATTATGATTTCACTAAATGTGGACACTGGGATTCAAGATTTGCACACGGGTTGTGTCACTCCATATATCAACCTGTCTGGTTTGCCTATCTCTAGAATTAAGACATTTCCTCTTAGGTTCACAAATGTTGGAAAATATCTAATGTTTAATGCTTTTATTTCCTATTCAAGCTCTTCAACAGTCCAGAAGGTAACTTGTTCACTATCTGTATGAGCCTGTGTTGCCATACTGCTGGGAAATCAATGGGGATGTTGCTAAATAAAAGACCACAGAATATAGCCTGACACTAATTTTCTGCAAGATGGCCACCATCAGTACTATATCCATGAATGATACTCTTCCATGGCATGGACCCTGATAGAAACAGGAGTGCTCCTAACTACAGAATTTTTGTTTAGAATTTTTATTCCTATTCCATGAGTAAACTCTTCTGACACGTTCAATACTTTTCAAACCTATACAAAGTCATTTAGGTCCCAGATTTCTTGTTAGCAAACACTGCTTTTGGGAGATGTAGGTCTGTGGACTTATCTTCTGATGGTCTAGTCACTGACTTCTAGTGATCAATATTTCAATCAATTTGACCTCATTACTGGAAGAAACGCTACAGAAACCAAGCAAATAGGCAAGCAGATACAGATTCTGAACATGGGGACAAACCTATGGGATAATACAATTTATAGAAGTGGCAGATAAATCAATTATTTTCAAAGTTTTAATGCTTCAGGAGCAGTTAATTGTTTCTGTACTTACATGACTGCCGCGCAAAAGGAACACTTGTTTGTATAGGTTTTGCCATTAGAGCCACAATAAGGTTGATAGATCTTTGCACAGTAGGTCTCTCTACCTCTCTCTACATTCTTAAATTCACTGCAGTCAACCTATAAATACAAAAATGGCATTTTATTTTAAATTCCCTTCCTCATTTCTTTCATCTACAATTACAATAAAAATGGGCTTGCCTACTCCATGGGCCAGATACTCAAGTGGTGTGAATCAACATAGTCAGCTGAGCTACCCCCATTCACACCAGCTGAGAATTTGGCTCTCAATCTATCAGTAGTTAAAACAATGGAAACAACAAGCCAGTTTTTCCCACTGAGAAGTATCTGACACCAGCAGAGCTAGGTGTATGACATATTTCTAAGATTTGCTAGCCCTTCGAGCCTGTCTGTGTTGGAGGGATGGACACACAGAGGACTGTAGGGAGTAGAGTTGCTAGGAAAATAGGAACATGTTTTGTGAAAACTGCCATGAAAAAAATTATCTTTTTTTTCTTTGAAAAAAATTGAGTTATGAAAGTTTTTGACCAACACTAGTTGTGAGTCACTCTTTATTGTGGGGAAGTTCAGATTCCCAAGGACATTAGATTTATTCAGAGAGTGATCATAGGCTCTCTTATCCCTGAAAATAGCAGCTTCCAACTCATCTTATAACTGTGAGAAGAACTAGCTGGGCAAAATTGCAGGCAGGCCTCGTTCAATTATTGTGCAGCTATGAAACATAAAAAGAAATTGTCGAAAGAAGAATTCCAATTTAAATCTACCTTCCTGTTGTATCAGTTATGGACCCCTTTATAAAACTGAGGATGGCAGAACTGGAAGAAGAATTACCCTTCCCAGCCCCTGACCCAGCTTCAGGGTCTGTACTGGTTCCAACCAAGTGAAGTGTCATTCCTAAACTTACTTCTGCAAACACATGAGCGACATGGGCTTCTCATCTACTCCCATTCAAGGTGATGGTTTTAATCTTGAAAGCTCCATGTAATATGGCTTCTGGTTACCTTTGGAACCACTTCTCTCCTTAAACCCGCTGTGATAGCTATGCCCAGCTGAGGTGCTTTGCTAACAATGCCTGGTGTGGTTTTTTTAGGGATTGGCAGCAGGGTGTTCTTAAGGGAGTTCCTGTGATGGTGGGGTGCCTTTTCTTTGAAGGTTTATTGCAGGGATTGGCAATCTTTGGCCTGTGGCCCACCAGGGTAAGACCCCTGGTGGGCCAGGCTGGTTGGTTTACCTGCCATGTCTTCAGGTTCGGATGATCGCAGCTCCCACTGGCTGCGGTTCGCCATTTAAGGCCAACGGGGGTTGTGGGAAGTGTGGCGGGCTGAGAGATGTGCTGGCCACCTCTTCCCACAGCTTCCATTGGCCTGGAGCAGCAAACCACGATCAGTGGGAGCTGCAATCAGCTGCAGCTGCGGACGTGGCAGGTAAACAAACTGGCCCGGCCCACCAGGGGGCTTACCCTGGTGGGCCGTGGGCCAAAGGTTGCCAATCCCTGGTTTATTGGAATCCAGGTGTATTAGTTTTCAGAGCAATGGTACAATGCCCAGGAGGACAAGCAGGGCCTATAACCTATGAAATAAGCCTAGATTGAGTCTTCCAAGCTTGACTCACAATTTGTATCTTGTCAGGTTAGGCAATTTAAACTGGATTTTCATCTGACGCTAGGAAGGACTTGTGATGATTAAACATTTCATCCTTGTATTGCCCCTGTTTAAGGAGAAAACTCTTTCTCCTACCTCTTTGGATTACTTATCTGCTGGTGCTACCCGGAGGAGAACTGCACTGATGGAGGACCCCATCACCCTTTCCTATATGATTAGTACCACGTGACTTAGCTGTGCTTTATTGGCACTAGCTGAGAGCCACAAGAAGTAAAGTCTTAGTATGTCCCTAACCCAGTAAAGCCCTTAAGGACGTGCTTAACTTTAAGCATGTGAGCAGTCCAACTGAACTCAAGCATGTCCTTAAGTGCTTTGCTGGATCAGAGCCTTAAATGCAGTTAGCAAGGATTTACCTGTGACAATGAAAGATCCTAGTTAATGGCTAAGATGCAGACAAAGGGTGAAATCCTGGATCCGTGGTGGAAGTCAACTTAGAACTTGCCATTGACTTCAGTGGGGCCAGGATTTCACCCAAAAAAACTTTTATATCTGCAGAGAAGTCACTCCTCAGAAACGTTCCACCTTTCTGAGCTCTGGTTAATTAGAGTCTGGGAGGAAATTTCACCCCTGGCCTCCTGCTGCCAGCCTGCCTCTCACTGGAGGGGGGGAAACGTCATTCCACAACAAGGATGAGGGACTGTCTGTGGGCCAACTAACTGGTTCTGGGCCATCTGGCAGGCATATGGAGGCAGGGGTGTCCTGTGACCAAGTGCCGCAGTGGCTGTGTGGAGCTGACAAAATTTAGTCTGGATCCAAGTCTGTAAGGAGTCTGATGGAGCAGTCCAGGTGCAGCAGCGGAGTCCCAGCTAGTACAGGGATTATGGAGACCGACACAGGCCAGGACTCAGCAGCAGTCCAAATTCACACTGGACTCCACTGCAAGGTACTCTGTTTAGGACTGAGACTGGGTGGCTGTTTGGACTCTTAATCACTTTGGAGAGCATTATTTTGGATATTCAGGTGTTGGGGACTGGGTACCTTTTATTATATTGCTGGAGGATGTGTATGGGTGACTCCTTATAGCTGCCCCATCTTTGAATCATCCCCAGTACAACCCGAGGGCTTGTCTCTACTCAGATGAAAATGTTGTTTGTCGTCTAGTGCAGCATTTGTTTGTGGGGTTTATTCCTGCCTCATCCATGGGTTTGGAGCATCATTGGAGGCAAGTGGAGTTCTCTCAGGCACAGAGTTTGGGATATGGGAACCACCCGACAGTCAATAGAGTTTAGATTCCTAAGGGCCTGAATCGCTTTTAAAAATGAGATTTAGGGACCTTAATTTATTTGGCAGTGCAATGCTGAGTGCAGCAATCCCTAGATATCTTTAAAAATCTGGGCCTGAAAACTATCTGAATCTTAGGGATTTATTCTCTGGATCCTGTAGCATTCCTGTATTTCACCCTTTCAGATACTTCCCATTTAATTTTAATGTTTTTCCTGCCACAGATTTTGACTTTGCAATAATTCCAAACCATTTATTTTTGATCAAGGGAAAATGATTCACCTGACTCTCCTTTTGACTGGCAGCACCTGGAATAAAATCACAGACACAAAAGATCAAATGAAGCAAAATGTTCGAAGGCTATTCAGTTAAACACCTGGGGACAGATTCATCAGTTCACATTGGCTGCTTTGTGCCATGCTAGCCTCACAAAGCCACTGTTACCTTGGATTAACTGTAGCTAGTAAATATTATGGAAAGGTTTCCTTTATTCATGAGTCATTCATGAAATATTACCTCCTTTGATGTAAATAATGACAGTGTTTTTCAGTGTTAAATACAACACATTTATAAAGACTTATAACTGCTAACACATCCTATTTACTTCTGGTTATTAGACTGGTGTGTCAGCATCTAGCACAATCTTTCCCTATCAGAGGGAATGAAGCCCCTTTCAGTCAAATGGACACATCAAAGCAAGATTAAAGGCCAGGGAGTCAGTTTTGTACTTGCTGCTTAGTTTACTCAGAACGGTGTAATGGTTAAACTACCAGACTGGGGGTTAAGAAACCTGAGCTCAATTCCTAGTCCTCCTATAAACTCATCCTGTGGCCTTGCTTAAGTCACTTACTTTTTCTGAGCCTTGATTTCCTCATTATTATCCTCACTAGTGAGATCTAGTAATAAGGTCACTAGTGAGAATAATAATAAAGTACTTCTTTCACTCTGGATCTGTCCTGTCTATGCAGACTGCAAGCTTTTGGGGACAGGGTCTGTTTCTTACTATATGTATGCCCAGAACCTCTGCTCTCAAATGGATCCTCCAAGTGAAATGTTGATACAAATAATAATAACACTACACAGAAGAAATCAGCTGTTTTTGGAATAAAGCAGTTCTTTTTGATGACAGAGTTTTTTTTCTCTAGGGATGTATATATGCTGGGCATCTCCTGCTACAGTCATGGCTTCCAAAAGATAAGATAAGTTAAAGTGCCCTGTATGCATGATTTGTGCAAACTACAATGTCACAGGGTTAGTTGGGTGTGACCCAAAATTAATTAACATCCTTAGATCTCTGTTGAAACTCTCATCTAGTGCAACTTATGCTCAAATATATAGTAACAAAAGTTACATATAGTCCTTGCATCAGATTTCAGTCTCTTGTATACCATCAAATCTACAAAATTCAATCTATTTTTGCATCATCCGGGAGCTAAATCAGATTCAGGTCACCTCCCCTAAAAGGCAAGACTATTAACTGTTTAGTACCAACTGAGTACTTGGTTGTGAACAAAACCCAGAGAGAGTGGCAGTGTCTGTCTCAAAAACCTTGCAATCTAAGACAAGATGTGCTGTGAAATACAGAAGAGAGAATCATTATTTTTTTTCTTAGAGTGCCAGTAGCAAACTACTGGACCTGGATTAAAAAAAAAATTGACAGACCAGTTTTATGTCAGAAAACAGTGTTTTGTCAAAACTGAAAGGTTTCAACAGAAAAATATCAATTCAATTTAAAATCAAAAGGAGTGTTTCATTCTGGTTTTCTTGGCTTGTTTCAACTTTCATATATATAATGTAATATTAAAGTTAACATTTGATAAAATATTATACTTATTATTCATGGAATAATGTTTCAGCAGTCTCCAAATGAATGTTTTAATAAGGTCAGTTTGTTGTTTCCAGATTTAAAATGTTCAGAATATCTATTGTGTATGGGGAAAAATTGGAAAGTTCATCTTTTTGTGCCAATTTGGCACAAAAACAAAATTTGAAAAGTTAGAGTTTCCTACAGGATGGACCAGCTCTATATTTTACCATACTGTAGCCTGGAGCCCCTGGTCTCTCAAATATATCTCCAACCATTAGAGGATTCTATCAATCAAGCTCCCACAGCTGGACTCACCCCTTAATCACAGAATGGAAGACAACTCTGGTTTGCACCATCAGCAAGAAATAGGTTCCCTTTACTCAAATTTGTTAAAGATGCTGAGATGTTGCTCGTTAAGTGGTGCACAAGAGTTCACTTGCTAGTGTAGCTCCCTTCCGGCATCAAAACATGGACACTTGATCAGGCTCCACTATTCCTTCCATGTGCATGGAAATAGAATAAGCCACTGCACTGATACCTGGAAAGAGGAACTCCCCTGAGCAGTGTGTGCCTCTGTCCCTTAAGGCTCCCTCTCTTCTCTCTGCCTGGAAACTGAGCTGGGCTGACTACACCATCCAGGGGACAATGCACTAGGCCACCATCAGCTGCTCCAAAATGTCATGAAATAACAAAAGTTACTCACCAGAGAAGCAGAAAACTGCCAGAGTGAGGAGTAAAAAGACTCCTGTCGTCTTCATGGTGGAGCTGGGTGCCCGGCGTCTTTCAAAACCGGTCAGTGATTTGCTAAGTAAATCTCCTACTCAGAGCTTACATATATATGCAGCAGTCACCATGACTGTGAAGTAACCCTGACATGGTAATTGGCATGAGCAGAGAGAAGGTGTTGCCTGTTAGGTAGTGCCAGTTTGTAAGCAATGTCCTCTTCTCAATGTATTTACCCTATACTTATACAGGAGTCAGGACTTGGATCTTGCGGATAAGGCAGACGTATTGCACATTAGACAATCTCCATTTCTCAATTGACCACTGCATTTCCAGCATGTTGCACCTTTAAAGGAGTGACTCAATAGGTGGCTCATTATTGGTAGCTGCTAGTGCCTTTTGACGCCCAGGGGTGTATACAAGTCCCTGAAGGAGGATTTACAGTGGAACAAACCAGTTCCCATTGGGCATGTTCCAGATGATTCACACAAAGAGGGTTTAATGATTAAATTATTTGGTGTTTCCAAATTTGAGAAATGAGTTCAGTTTAGTGGTGGATAGAAATGATGGAATGTGGCCCTTTTTCTTGGGTTGTGAAATTCATGCGCTCAGGGTTTTTTTAGCTTGGGAAGCCTGATATTTTGGCTCAATGCTGCAAATATTCTGCCTATAAACTGTCATTTGAATTCTGAACAGCTGGTTTGAGCTTGTTCATGTTGCTTGTTATCCGTTAGTTAGGAATGTTTTCCTGGCTGTTTGGGAAAAGACTGTTTTTTTCACACAAATATATCATTTGCATGGAAACAAGAGCAGCACAGGAGTACTTGCCATTCTATACTTGTATTTCATTATTCTGATGCTAGTATGTTTCAGTTGTCAAATTAAGGACCAGAAACATCACTATGTGAGTAAGGTGAAGGAATACACTACCTTAAAGAGGAGCTAATAGATGAAGTGGAGAGTTGGTGGAAACTGTCCAAATTATTCAGTGTATTTACCATCTTATCTAGTGTTGTCTTCTGGGAGGAGACTGAGGGTAACTTTCTCTGTGTATCCCTCCACACTTCCTCGAATCTTCAGTATTTCCAGTGCAACAAATGGTGTATCATTTGGGCTTCTTAAGACAAATCAAAATGTAACCATTTGCTGATGAATGGGTATCATTTTACCTTCGCTCTACGATATTGGTATAAACTCCAGATGGAGCAGAGCTGGAGAGTTGAGATCTGGATCTGAACTTCCACAAAGCTCAATGAGGACTGAGTGCTTGAGTCCCATATGTGGGTTTGAGCCCATCTGGAGTAAAAAAGGACTTGACATTCGGCATGACTTGGGCAGATCATTCCAAAACAGGAGGTCTTTGTGCACAATCACAAATTCAGTATAATCCAAAGATGACCCTCCCAATCCCTGAATGTCACAGGAGGACTTGGGGTTTTACCATTGTAAGAGTCAACTTGCAATTGGTGCACACAAACACCAGGATATGTTTCCAAACTGAAAATGCTCCTCGGTGAAAAATGACTATGGGTCCTACTGACTTGTGCTCTTACGCAGAACACAGAGATCAATAGGAATATTGATCAGCAAGCTGTCTGATCTGGCTGGAGGCCTTTTGTTTGGTGAATTGACATTATTGCGCCTGATTATTTTAGAAAATGTGAAGCAAGAAAAAGATCCTGTCAGATCCCAACTTCCTACTTAGAGGGGAGAAGGACAGAAATACTATCCAGCAAACAGCAGGTAGAAGGGAGGAAAAATTTGTGTTGCTTCTCCTTCCTTTTGCTTCATCTTCATTTAAAAGTTCTGAATTTCTCAGAAGTCCTAAGTTTTCTATATTCTGAGTTTTGGTCTCTTTGCACATCCCTGTAAAGTTCATTCTCAAAGGATTGGATTTAACTAAAATTGATGCTGGTTTGGATTCTACTACAGACATTGGTCAATCAGGTTTTGTTTTGGAAAAGGTAGCATGAAGGTGGATCCTTCTCTGGGTCCCCTTTTTTTCTGAATCTCTCTCAAAGTTGGGCAGAATTCTAGATAAATGTTTTCTGCTTTGATCCCTTTCTGATACTGACATGTGGCAACATTAGGCAACGTAAGCAAAGCCCGGGGAAAATGGAAAGTGGTCATTTTATGAATAGTTTTTAAGCAAGACTAAGACACTCAAGAATGCCGTGAAACTTTGAAATTGCAGCCTGAGAATTAACAGTTTCCTCTGCACTTGGGCATGAGTAATTTTTTCCCTAATTCAGTCTTATTTCAGTATGTCCTCTTGCCTCATTGCTCCGTTTATGGAATTCTGGATGCTGCTGGCTGATGCAACGACAACATTAATCCAATGAACCTACGGAGGAAGTCACAAATGTTCTTATTTGTTTGTAATCTTCTGAACTGGAACAGAAAGTGAGATGGGGATTTCATTGTGGGAAAGGAAGAAGGAAAGACAGGATCATTTTGGAGGGTAGGACTGGGGGTTTCCTCTAAAGATTTGTTTTTAGTGTTTGGCTATTTATCTTACCCTAGCAAAAATTCCAAAAGCCTTTTCTATGCCACTTTGCAGTATATGTCTGCAGTACAAGTTCTGTAACCAGCAGGCATAGTTATTTTTAACTGAATCTAGAGATATCATCTAAATTCTGGAGTTTCCCTGAATTTTGCAATACAATTGTTAGAGCAGGTCTTTGTCTCTTTCACTTTCTGAAGTGAGATAATGTCAAGATGCAAAACCTCAAAATTTAATACAGCTACAAGCTAACTCTAAACAACGTCCATTATGGTCCTGATTCAGTACAGCATGTGTACTTTTAAGCACATGAGAAGACCTACCAGAATTAGTGCCAGTAAAAACAACCGGTATATATTCATGTTACTCAAATCATGCTACATTTTAGGCAGCAGGTGGACTTTGCAGAGACCTCCTGTTTGCTGCAGTATGCTTCATGTGCAGCTGATCTTACTGCTGACATGTGTCATTTAGATTTATCATTTGCTAGCTGCATAAAAATGAATACTTCACTCTCATTAACTACTACTGCAAACCTAGAAAGGTCTGAGAGATCTTAGGTTGGTTGGGGGATCTTAGCCAGAGGAAAAAATATCTTTTGTAGATGAATGAGAATTCATATTTATTTGGTACAATTTCTTAGAAGTATCTGAATTGGTCTCATTATCATATCTATAGTTGGCTCTGAAACTTATGGTAAATATTTTATTTGTATTAGATTTTAGGGGTGGAATCCAGGCCACACAGAAGTCAGTGGGAGTTTTGCCATTGACTTCAGCGAGACCAAGATTTACACTTAATAGTTTTTTGAATATATGTAGCTCTATTTTAATTCTGCACCCGTCTCATAATGTTATACTTTTGTTACAGTACATTACCTTTTCCTACCTTCTTATTCCTTTGTCTTGTTATCTTGGGGACGTGGGGGGGAAACGACTCAGTGACTAGAATCAGAGGGGTAGCCATGTTAGTCTGGATTTGCAAAAGCGACAAAGAGCCCTGTGGCACCTTAAAGACTAACAAAATTGTTAGTCTTTAAGATGCCACAAGACTCTTTGTTGCTACTCACTGACTGAAAGCTTATCACCTCTAATGGCTCTGATATGATCTGACAAACCCACATAGACAGAACCAATGTATTTTATATATAGTGAATGTATGCCATAATTTTATATACACAACATAGGTGTGTGGGACATCATTTAAGAGGCCCATTACATAATAGTTAATATACGTTCTTGTACACTGCAATTCAAATATAACAAATGTATGTTGCTTACAAGCATTAATTTAGCAGTTCCGTGTATTTTTGTTCCATGTGGGAGGTTATCTTCCTGCATTCCAGAAAGGATCAATTTGTATTAAATGCTTCCCACTCATGTGGCTGTGCCTTTAATTGGAGACCGCAAGTTGCTTAAAGGAGTTGGCGGTGTGCTGCAAATAAAAACGTACAACTTGTCTGCACCCCAACTTGTGCCAAAATAACTAAATCAGTTTGAATTCATACCTTTTGCTGTTTTAATGTAAGCCCGTGTACACCAAGTTAATAGAGTACACTGAGTACATTCAAAAATAACAAACGATGTGAGTTAAAACTCAGTTATTTATATTCATGCAAGTTTGTGTGTAGACCAGAGCATAGGCTCTTATCCTGCACTTTGATGCACGTGGGTGGAAACAACCATCCGCCCATGTGTCATGAACTGCAAGATCAGAACCTTAAGTAGCAAAGCCTTGCTCAAGGAGATTTAGGAACAGAGTGGCCTGAGAATCTGATTATGTATTTCCTAAGAAACTGTCCTGTGCTGAATCATTTGGATTTTTGCCTAAAGGAAGATTAGTTTTCCCTGCTTCCACACCCTGGGGAGGATCAAAGGATCCTTTCTCTGTGAGAGGCAGAAGAGGATTCCATCCATGCCAGACTTAGTACCAGCAGAGCCAGCTGCAGAAATAAGAGCTGATGTTTTTAATTCATTTTTGTATTTTCTGATTCTCTTAAGGATAAAAGCCTAGTCGAATAGTTCAGTATAGTGCAGCTGGTCTGAATATTCTTTTAACATACTTATTTATCATTAGTTATGCTTCTGTATGATTTGATCGTCTCCTGGTGGATACCAAATATATACTAATATTTTAATAGTGAACTTGGGATGAAAGATGCTATGTAAGTGCAAAGCATTATAAGTAGAGCTAGAAGTATTACATATAGTTTAGGTGTGCCTCTTATTGATGTTACATTTTCTACTCTCAGACATTTTTGCTTAATAATTCTCTTCTTTAAACTAGAAAGAGCGTCAATGACTAGGGTGACCATATTTTCCCAAAGGGAAAATGGGACACCACTTGGGCCCAAGTCTAACTTCCCATTCACCCCCACCCCCCGCACAAGCCCTCCTCTCAGCCCTCCCTGCCTTCTGCCCATGCCGGGCTGCTGTGGGCCCCCACCGTCCATGTGGAGCTGACCTGAGACCCTCCTACTACCTGCCTGCACAAGGCCAGCCCAAGGACCCCCTCCGCATGCAGGGCTGGACCAAGGTCCCCTGCTACCTGCCCATGTGGGGCTGGCCTGGCCCAACCCACTCTCCTGAGCCCTCCCTCCCATGCGGGCCTGGTGTTGCCGCTTGCCTCTCCCTCCCGGCCCCTGCACAATCCTTTGCACCCTGTTAGGGGTCGCAACCCACTTTTTTTGGCAAAACTGCACATTTGACCCATTAGTTGGCAAGAACAAAAGGGCCAAATGCCCAGTTGTACCAAAAAAGTAGGGACGGCCAGAACAAGACTTTAAAAAGGGACTGTCCCAGCCAAAACAGGACATATAATCACCCTATTGATGAGTCATCAGAGACCATGATACTAATTATAGAGCTGATATCTGGCTGCTGAGCACATACCCTGCCCAGTGACTTCAACATGATAGGGTTACTCAGTTATATTTGAAATAAGGTCCACTATATTTACAGCTACCATTTTAGAATTTTTAGTTACACCCCGAAGCAGTGGCTTATTCAAATTGGGTTTAAGAGCCTTGTGATGAATAGTCACTGACATCACTGCTTTTGAAGGGTCTAAGAAAATGATATTCCTCTCAACGAGCTATTCACTCTTCCATGGGACAGCAGCATCCTAGATTGCCTGACCCCTCTGTTAAATTCATCCTATTGGATCATAATTCTGGTTGCTCACCCACTCAATTCATTTGCAAATTTAACACAAACAATTTAGGACTGAACAAAGACTTACAATGGCTTGCTAATTACAAAAATAGCTTCTCCGCTATGCTTCAAAACTTTATAGTTAGTCTTTAAGGTGCCACAGGACTTTGTTACCTCTGCTATTCCAGATTAACACGGCTACCTCTCTGATTCTCCGCTCTAGTGGTGGCTCAGTGGTACAGTATCATAACCTTTGTCTAGGCCTTCCTGGGATCAAGCCCTTAATCTCCATATGTGAAATCCTGGCCGCAGTGAAGTTAATAGAAAAACTCGCATTGACTTCAATGGGGCCAGAGTTTTATCCCTGCTATCTGCTGAACAAAAGTCTAGTCAAGCTGGAATACTACAGTAGTGTAATAAGAGAAGCCTCAAGATCTATATTACCTGGTTTCAGTCACAAGTTTGACCACAGAGGACTATGAACTTCAATGCACCCTGAGAAAGAGAGAGTTTCAGAAGTAATTTCTCAATCTGTAGTTACTGTGCTGTGGAATCTTGCAGGCTATGAATGGGTCTTTGATGCAGTAGAAAAACAAAAGCTGTTTTGCAGGCACTGGTAATGAATGAATATAATGTAAGAATGGCCATACTCCATCAGCCTAATGGTCCATCCAGCCCAGTATCCTTATCTTCTAACAGTGGCCAATATCAGATGCTTCAGAGGGAATGAACAGAACAGGACAATTACTGAGTGTTGTCCACTCACGGCTGCTGGCTGTTAGAGGCTTAGGACACCCAGAGCCTGGGGTTGCATCCCTGAACATCTTGGCTAATAGTAATTTCTGGACCTATCCTCCAGGCTATGTAGTTATTTTTTCAGCTCCATAATAGTTTTGGTCTTCACAATATCCTCTGGCAACAAATTCCACAGGGTGACTGTGCATTGTGTGAAATAGTACTTCTATTTTTTTGTTTTAAACAAATTGTATTTTGTGTTAGGACAGTATATGTGGTATTAACCATTTATATTAAAAGACCACAGAAAAACTAAGATTTTCTTCAAATACATTTTAATTAATTTGTAAGACAAAAATTTATAAGCAGACCTTAAAATAAATTATATTAATAACAAAAGCAAAATATATACCCTCAACATCAGTAAATATTGTACCTGAAACTGTTAGCAACTGATTTCTGAAATATTAGATATCCCCCATTTAAATGTTTAAATATTTTAAATCACCACTCATTTCAAACATAGAAAAAAAATAAGTATGTGCACAAACAAGAGTCCTTTCTGGGACTTCAACAGGCTTTGGAAGAAGCCTTAAGTGGGATGAATATAGTACACGCTTATATTCTTTCCTTAATTTGGCCTTACACAGTAAGTAATTAGGGACAGGGACCAGATTTTCCCTTTGGTTCTGTGAAGAAGCCAAGCACACCTTTGGGTGCTAGTAAGATGAAAAATAATTGTAAAACACTATTCTGCAAATCTCCAAATATTAGTCAAACACTTAACAGCTACATGTAAAATCTGTTAGCAGTAACTTTCTGAAATAATTAAATGTTTAAATATTCTGTTTTGACATCTATTTTGATTGCAGATTCTTAGCCACATGCCCTGTTATTAATTGTCTACTATGTGGTAAATCTGAATGAATGCTGCCATCAAAAAGGTATCATTCAAAATGATGCATTGGCTTCCCAGTTGTCACAAATAAAAGATAAGCAAAGCATAATTGAAAGTTATTGTATTCAGCAGAGGTGGGACTGTTGGGGCAGGAAGTATAGCCTATAAAACTCCCATTTTCATCCATGAGAGACAATAGCAGTATTCTTTATACTTGAACACAGATCATTCAATGTCAAATGAAGTCATTGCCTCCAGTCAGAGTTGGATCAGGCCGTAAGGTTACTACCCTTACAGTATTAGCTTCATCATGCAAAAAACATTTACCATGTTCTCCAGCTGAACACCAACATGATGTAAGGGAACATGTAATACAACTGACTAAATGCAGCAACTAATATTTCAAGGACTGTAAACTTTTATTGTTTTTTCCCTCCAGCTAAAATATCTGCCATCAGTGTGGCCATGAACTAATACACAGCTGCTTCATGCAGCCAATGATTTCCATGCTAAAGCATTTTTAATTTAAATAATAGAGTTTATAAATAATAAATACTTAAATAACAAAAATTGTCTTCACAATAAGTCATCTTCTGTATAAATTAACACACAACAATAGTCAGCTAATAAATACCATCATCTGACATTGCAACATTTTGTATTGAGCAAATAAATAAATACATAAATACATAAATAAATATATAGATGTAATATAATATGTAAAAAAATATACAGTATTTCAATATAGCAAAAAAAATGATAAATATGAATGTTAATTTGACTTGGTGTGTACCATAGGCACCATTTAAATATTGGGTACATAAAAGAGTATGTCATCATACTAATCTAATACCCAAAAAAATGCACCATGGCTTCCTGATAATGTTCAAATGCAGTTTTTCCTCCTACTCATATTTTACTTCTTGTCTTGTGTCTGTTTCATTTTCTTCTTGGGGGGTTTCCTTCTGTCATTTCCCAAAAATCTCTTACTGGTTACTACAAAGTAAGACAAAGAAAATTGAGACAAAAATTATCTTAACATTCCCCAGGCATATGTTTTCAGTCCATTTCCCATTAAATTAATGTCAGTCTGGCTCAGCTGCTGAAACACTAAGGCCTCAATTCTGCAAGATACAGCCAGATTTTTAAAGGGTGCTGAAAGATGCAGGTAGATGCCTAGTAGGATTTTTAATGCACCTAAGTAGGCAAGGCACCTATCTTCCATTAATTTCATTGATTTCAATTAAAGTTAGGTCCTTAACTTGCTTCGGTGCTTGGTGACATTTTCAGACGTGCCTATCTGTATCTTAAGGTGCCTAAATACCTTTGAAAATCTGGCCTGTGATGAGTGTGGTTTTATTTATTTAATTTAAGTGGGATTACTCATGTGACCAAAGTTACACAAGTGCTTACATGAGATGCAGAAGTGTGGGCCTGAACACCTTGAAGTCCAGCTGTTTTTCAATTAAAAACAGGGAAAGAAAAAAATTCTGCGGCATTTTTTCAAAAAAAAATAAATCCATTTTTTCCCCAGCCTATTCTATTTTGTCCATGGAGGGAGTCATCGCTCCCATGTCTTTGTCCTGTCTCAGAAAAGACAACAGTATTGACTTCCAGTTTCAGCAAAGCAAAGGGTACTATCTGGGGAAATAATTAGAACTAGAATCCCCTTAGGACAGGCAAGAAACTCTACTTCAGGGTCTCCCTAGGACTGCTACTACTGAAAAACTATCATTGATGAACCCAAAAGAACTAGACTGAGTCAGCTTGTATCTGTCTCACACCAGTTCACTTTAGTAGTACAACTTGATCCTTCTAAGTTCACCAGTGCAGTCTCTCACAGTCTTATATAGACCAGTCACTAGAAGGAGACCAAAGATCAATGTTCTGGCAGTGCATTAGCAGCAGTCATATACTAGATACTTCATTGAAGATCACAGTACAAATACCTAGCTAGGCAGAGAGCACTTTTAATCATTAACTGTTCCAGGTGAACCCTAGATACATGTTTCCTGTCTAGTATAAATGAATTATAATTATTCCTCCAGGGCTTTTGGAGGAAAAGAATGATAGCCTATGTTGGACATTGTAGTCACATATTTATATAGACTCTTGTTCCCTCAAAGATATTTCAAGAAACAACTTCTTTCACTCAGGGCTACAAATAGGGCAGCAGTCAGGGGTAAACCCCTGCCCCCCAATATCTGAGAAAAATAAGCTAGCATAACTCCACTTCCTCCCACATAGGCAAAAGTCACATCTGCTACTGTGATAAATGGTGCTGTGAGCTTTACCTGCAGAGTTTCCGGTCACTCCAAGATGAATTGTAATATCGATCTCTGGCCTGGACATAGATCTTGTCTAGCTTTCTTGTTGTTCCAAAGTGAATGAACTGCTCATCAGTATCATAAGACTATGAACAAAAACACAGTCCAGTGAGTGGATTGTTAGAAGTCAAGCAGAAGTTACTCAAACATCAAGTTAAAGGTTTCAGAATGGTATCCGTATTAGTCTGTATCAGCAAAAAGGAGTACTTGTGGCACCTTAGAGACTAACAAAGTTATTTGGGCATAAACTTTCATGGGCTAAAACCCACTTCATCAGATGTATGGAATGGAAAATACAGTACATGAGAACTTGAAAAGATGGGGGTTAACATACCAATTCTAACTAGACGAATCAATTAAGGTGGGCTATTATCAGCAGGAAATTATCAACAATTTGCATCCCACCATCAACCTCAGCCTGGACCAGTTCACACAAGAGATCCACTTCCTGGACACTACAGTGCTCATAAGTGATGGTCAGATAAACACCACCCTATACCGCAAACCTACTGACGACTATACTTACCTACATGCCTCTAGCCTTCATCCAGACCACATCACACAATCCATTGTCTACGGCCAAGCTCTAAGATACAACTGCATTTGCTCCAATCCTTCAAACAGAAACAAACTCCTACAAGATCTCTATCAAGCGTTCTTAAAACTACAATATCCAGCTTCTGAAGTGAAGAAATAGATTGACAGAGCCAGAAGAGTACCCAGAAGTCACCTACTACAGGACAGGCCCAACAAAGAAAGTAACAGAACACCACTAGCCATCACCTTCAACCGGCAATTAAAACCTCTACAGGGCATCATTAAGGATCTAAAACCTATTCTGAAGGACGATCCTTCACTCTCACAGACCTTGGCAGACAGGCCAGTCCTCACTCACAGACAGCCCCCTAACCTGAAGAAAATATTCACCAGCAACCACACACCACACAACAAAAACACAAACCCAGGGACCTATCCTTGCAACAAAGCCCGATGCCAACTCTGTCGACATATCTATTCAAGGGAAACCGTCATAGGACCTATCACATTGGCCACATCATCAGGGGCTTGTTCACCTGCACATCTACCAATGTGATATATGCCATCATGTGCCAGAAATGCCCCTCTGCCATGTACATTGGCCAAACCAGACAGTCTCTATGCAAAAGAATAAATGGACACAAATCAGATGTTGAGAACTATGACATTCAAAAACCAATCAGAGAATGCTTCAGTCGCCTTGGACACTCAATTACAGACTTAAAAGTCACAATTCTTCAACAAAAATACTTCAAAAACAGACTCCAACAAGAAACTGCAGAATTGGAATTAATTTGCAAACTGTACACTACTAAATTAGGTTTGAATAAAGATTGGGAGTGGATGGGTCTTTACACAAACTAAAACTATTTATCCATGCTAATTTCCCCCTACTGTTACTCACACCTTCTTGTCACCTGTTTGAAATGGGCCATCCTGATTATCACTACAATTTTTTTTTCTCCTGCTGATAATAGTCCACCTTAATTGTTTTGTCTTGCTAGAGTTGGTATGAGGACACACATCTTTTCATGCTCGTATCTATATATATCTTCCTACTGTATTTTCCACTCCATGCATCTGATAAAGTGGGTTTTATTCCACAAAAGCTAATGCCCAAATAAATGTGTTAGTCTCTAAGGTGCCACAAGTACTCCTCGTTCTTTTTGCATGAAGTTAAAGTTATCTAGCTCATCTTGAAAATGTGCTCATATTAGTTCTTACTGCCCTGTCAGAGCAAAGAGGAAGTTTTTGAAGAAAGGAAAGTATCACAAGTAGAATCAAGCTGATCTGAAATTCCGTGGCATGTCCTTACAGGATGTGATTTCCATGAGTGGACATGCAGCTCCGGTAAAGAGCGCTTGTAAAGCTAGCATGCGCCTTTATATTTTTAATGAGGCTCTTCCTCAGAGCCAAGAACCATAACTAAGGAGATAGCGCCATCTGCTGGGATGCACTTTCTTCGTTTTTTGCTTAACAAAGTCATCTTTTTTAAACCTGTTAGGTCTGTTCATTAAGTGGAATAAGTATCATTTTGGTTGCTTTATTTTCTCTAATAAGCTTTGGTGAATGTCAGTCAGAATGTGAGGGTAAAATCAGGCACAGCATAGACCCTTACTCACTGCCCCACAGGGATATTGTCTTATTATTAATCTTTGCATTTAGGGTTCTATTGTAAGTTAAGTTAAAGGGGATGTGGGAATGGGCTGTTAGGTTATTGATTGACCATATACTTTAATTTTAATATTCAATTTTTATTTATTTTAATATTTTACATAATTGGATTTTATTTAATACTTCTATATTATAGATTTATGTGTATTTCCTGATAAATTATTCTGAAGTGAATTCATAGCTACAAGTGTATCTCGCTGTGGTCAAGGTCCAGGACTGGGAGGCAGAAGATGGCGGATCCTTTTCCTAGCTATGCCACTGATTTCTGGTGTCATTCTGTGGCAAGTTGCCACATAGTAGTAGTTGTGTTTAACCCACACAGGTGCATTAGCAATGCACACAAATCTATTTTATGTTTTCCTAAAAATTAATATTACTTAATAATGTGCTGCTGGAAATTGGGAAGCAGTTGGCAAAGACTAAAGTATCCTCTGGCCTCTTGGATAGTGTGAGAGCATGAATCATTGATTTTGTTACTCTATTAGCAAGAGCTCTTCTGTGCAAATCTGAACTGTGTACGTGCAATCAGACTACATGCAACTCAGTGTGGCAAAAATTAGGCTGTATTTGTCCTTGGTGTAGGAAAAGGTTGTGGATTTTCCCCCGCTCAGGATCCTCAGAGCCTAATAATCCTGAGTCAACAGATACTTTTTTCTCTTGCTAACATGACTGTGCAATCCTGGGTGTGATGACATTGTTGTTCGCTCCTCCCTCCACCTCACTACCTAGATCTTCTCTTCTTCAGTGCTGGACAGTAGACATATCATCTTGGCACAGTCCTGAAGTAGAGCACTCTCTTTGATTGTGTCTCATAGTCAGAAAGATGTCTGACTGAGACCTGAAGTTTGGGCAAAATAGCAAAGACATGATATAAATGATGATCTTTTATATGTAGAAATAAGTCATATCAGGGTAGATGACTTCTATGGTGTTCTTTGGAAAATTTGTCAATAGCAGACTTATTTATTTATATTAGGTTAGCATCTAGAGACCTCAACTAGGCTACAGCCCTAGAGACATAAACTATATGCACAGTCATATAGTTTACAAGAGATCTTGCTCCAAAGATCTTACAACTTAACAGCTGGGTGAAGCAGACAATTGGTTGGGGAAGAAGGGTAAATGAGGAAAGCATAATAGAGATAACAGGATGGCTTAGAGAGTTATATCATAAAAACTTCTAGGCTACAAGCACATGACTGAGATTGGTAATTAATGGCCATGGAGGTGTTTCAGTGAAAAAACATCACTAAATATTAATAATATCCTACATTAATAGAGTCCTTTTCATTGCAGTGGGCCTCAAAGCATTATCCAAACTACAAACCCTCCAATCCTATTCTGACAAAGTTCCTTATTGAAATCTTTACATTATTTGAGTTAGGACAACAGGGTTAGATCAGATACATACAGAAATCAGTGAACTTGCTATTGAAATGTTGAGACTTATCTTTTTTTCACAGTGTTTCAATCCATGTTACTTGGATGCTACTGTGTAGATCAGGGGTAGGCAACCTATGGCACGTGTGCCAAAGGCGGCACGTGAGCTGATTTTCAGTGGGTGCTCTGCATTGTAATTTAATTTTAAATGAAGCTCCTTAAGCATTTTAAAAACCTCATTTACTTTACATACACCAGTAGTTTAGTTCTATATTATAGACTTATACAAAGAGCCCTTCTAAAAACGTTAAAATGTATTACTGGCACGTGGAACCTTAAATCAGAATGAATAAATGAAGACTCAGCACACCACTTCTGGGGCCGACCCCTGGTGTAGATGAACTGGGAAGTGGGTCACATTCTTAAAAGACGGCATCATACACTCATTAGGAGTAATGAGAACTCTCCATTATAAATACCTTGTCTTCAGCGTGGACCTTAAATGTCAAAGGGAAATAAGACTGTGGTGTACTCCATGTTCTGGGGTATTTCCAAATCACTGTGCCATTTTTGACCACATGCTCACACTCGGGTGGGTCAGGTTTTACTGCAAGCAAAAATAAAGGCAGCATTAGCATTGTTAGCTATGTAGTATCAGCTCTTTGTGCTTTATTAGTTCTAATTACTCAGTTAAACAGCTTTTGGAAACTAGAGTAAATTAGGCCAACAGATTTAGGGACTATATTGTGCCCTCCTGAGGAAGAGGAATATGTTTACAGAGCTCCCATTATAAGACCCCTCAAGGATGAAGGAATTCAGAGGGCTGCAGAAGACAAAGGGAAGGGACCCAGCCTCAAACCTTGCGGACCTTTAGAATGCACAGGGAAGGAAAGTGTTAATTTGGCAGAGTGTCTGCTTCCCCAGAGTGCTGGTCAACCTCCATTTCTCCCATGGCAGCATGATGAGCTCCAGCAGCAACTTTCCGGTTGATCTGCCTATCCCTGTCTGCCCGAGATCCTCCTCTCCTTTGGGGCAGTGATATAGATATTGGTGGTTCGTACTGTTCCAAGCACCCATGCAGATATTCACTTGGAAATCAGCACTTTTCAGAGGGGAACGTGCCACCGAGAGTGATTGCTTTCTGGCTCTGTTTTCTGCCTTCCCAGTCTGGGCCTTCTAGTACTGTGGCATTCCCAGTTCATGCAAAGAACTAGAGGTAGGGTGACCAGATGTTCTTCTTTACTCCCATAAGGGAGGGAAGCCTACAGGCCTAGAATACAGTTATAATGGGCTAAGCATTAATCCCTCTCAGCTCTCAGGTGAGGTTGGAGGCACACTGGTGACACCGAGACAGTGTGGGGAAGCTGGTACTGTTGGAGCAGTAAATTCACTCATCAGCACTATCGTCCCTCAACAGTCATTCATTCAGGATCACTGAATTCACTACAAGCTTTATACACTTAAAAATAAAAGCTTGTTTCTGATCCACTCACTGATATCTCGGAAGAAGAAGCTGCTGGTGCAGTTCTCATACTGAATCTCATCAATGACCTCCAGGACCATCTCAGTGGGCTGGTGTTCCTCAGCAAATGGGCAGTGGTTGGTTTTCTGACAAGTGACGGTGTATGTTGTCTCTAGTCCACGTTCATCAGGTTGAGACACAGGGCTTCCACAGATTACACCTCCAGATGCATCCTCTTGAGTTCTGAATTCAAAGCAGAGAGTGATAATGGAAATGCTGGAGAGCTCTGAATAAAATGCTGCTTATGGATACTTCAATGACACCATGTCAAGATAATGACAAGATAATGTTGCTGTGTCACTAATAGCATGTTTCTGTACATGAGACTCCCATGTCATTGGGAGTTCTGGGCATAAATTAAAGACAGTCTCTTCTTTAATGCCACTATTTATTGACTAGTATGGAGGGCCTAATATCTAACTTCACTCGTCAGCCCCTTTCCCAAACCCAGCTGGAGGAAACAAGTGAAGTTGAGCATGTTTCCATAAGAAATAACACCTCACAATGCTACCAGAATTTGACAGTATTTTTGCATCCAGCAAATCATGCTTTGCACTTATTTCCCCTTTTAACAAATAAAAAGAATACTGAGCCAGAGCACTCTCTGCCTTGGAGAAACCCATGGGAGGGGAGTGGGAGGTAGGAAATCCCCAAGAGGTTTCTCTAATAGTATTCCCCTCAGGGTCCTGCAGAGCATTCCCTTGACCGGGAGAATGTTATGGGCATATAGTGTTTGACCTCCCAACTCCGTGCAGTGGAATGGAGGGAAGGACTCTGCAAGTTGAGTTGCTTCTATGTCTGGTTGAAATTTCTCTCCTCGGCGGCATTTCTACTGCCTGACCCACTCTGTAGCTCTATTACAGCATCTGCAGAGAAGATCCAATGGAAGTTCTTACACTTCTAAGATATATTAATTCCTGAACAGATTTCCATGCAGTACTCTGGTGGGCCTAGAAGGGACTGTCCTACAGAGGCTATCCAATGTGCTGGTCCACATCCTCAAATGATGAAAATGGCCTTCCCCGGTCCAGTTCATGTGACAAGTGGCCAGCTATTTTTGTAGTATCCCTTCCACATGCTGACAAAGAGGGGTATTCCGGCCTTATTATCCTAATTAAGTGGTTGAGGAAAGTACAAGCTCTTACCCTTTTAGATTTTTGATTGTGAACTTCACATTTTGATTCTCGTTTTCTGTCTTCCATGAGCATTTGAAAATCCCTGAGTAATTCTTTGCCTCACATTTTAAAAATGTCAAATTGTTTGGCTCTAGATTGAAAGAGAGAGAAATATTTGATTTTTTAAAAAATTATTGTTTGACCAATAAGATAAAACAGTAACTCTATAAAATACTGCTGGCAGGTATTGATTCTGTTCCCAGGAAAACAATGCACAATATACACATCAGCTGAATAGCAGCTGGAAGTTTGCTGGTGTCTAAAAGCGACCCTGAGAGACTTTGTTGCCATTGGTTTCCCGGATTTTTTCCACTTCTTTTATAGGATATTTCTCTCCTCTTAAAAAAAAAGTTGTCTTCAACAAACCCTGTATCTTCAACAAACTATTTCATTTATCTGATTGCTCACCGGGCTGTTTGCAACACATTTCAAAGATGGTTTTATCATGCTCAGGATAGGAATAATGTCTATAAATGATGTGTTTCCACCCTGCTAACAATGTTTAGTAGCCCAAGTGAAAGATAAGAAGATGGATAGCTTGCTCTGTTAACCATGAGCCTAGGATCCCAAACTACTGGGTTTTAATCCTGGCTCAGCAGTGGTTTTAGGCTAAGACATGTAACCTCTGCTTTGTGAAGGTGAATTAGTTAGGGGAAAATGCTTTCCTCAGCAAGCAGTTTTAACGAGAGCTGTGAGGACAAAGGGGAAAAACAGTCATTCCCCCACATATTGTGAAGCTGTTCCATGGTTGCTGCTCTAGCCTGGAGACTAGAGTGGCCTTAGCATTCCTCTACTCCCCAACTCCATATGGGAAGGATCAGAAGATTCCTGTAATGTCATGGTTCCAACTCATCCTTTGTGACAGCACATAGAAACCCCATACACATCTGGACTCCCCAAATCCTGCTCCTGCATTGCACATGAGATCCGCCTGGTTCTGCTGCATATGGGGACCTCAGCACCCATATAGGAGAGGGAATTATTTGCCCCTTAATGCCTGGACAGCACTTTGAAGATGTACCATGCTAAAGATTATAATCTACCTCATTAGTCATGCACAGTGGGTCTTTCCAGTGAGTTCCCTTTTCCTTTGTGATGCTATGGCACATACTGTACATGGAAATAACATCATATTGCCCTATTACCTTACCTGTAAAACTTTTTAGAATCCACTTAGTTGTTTGCCTACTTGAGTCTTTTTTTGTTATAAGGAAAAAATAGTAGCTTAAAATCTCAAGGGTGTCACTTCTGTGACAGGTGTAGTTGCCAGCATCTGGAAATTCCTTGACTGAAATGGTTAATGTCTTGCCAGTTCCTATTTTTTCCTCATCCTTTATCCACTCGACTGACATAGATTGGTCTTCCGATACATTGCAGGTGAGTTCCACTTCTTCAGCTGGTGCCTCCGGAGTCCACTCTGACTCTATGACATAAACTACAGGGAAATAAATGTTTGGTGTTAGTCAAGATTAAAGTGCTGGTAAAATCAAACTACATCTTAGGCCCAGCACAGCTGTCCTTGAAACTACTGGCAAAACACCACTGGCATGAATAACAGCAGTCAGGCCCATTTGTCTTTTGGCATGATTTCCAGATTTTAAATGTAAACATGAAATGCATCCAAACCACCATGAGCAAGCAGAGTTATTTTCACTTTAGAAGTGATTTTCATTCCAGGGCCTCAGAGAATTTAACACAGTTACAGCCCTGCAAAGCAGGTAATGTCGTTATCCCTATCTCACAGAAAGGGCAATCAAGGCACAGAGGGGCCAGTCATTCCCTGCATATGCTTAACTTTAAGCACACAAATAATCTCATTGGCTTTAAACATGACTACACATGTGCTTAAAGTTAAGAACATGCTTAAATACTTTCCATAATCCAGGTTTAAAGCCCAAAGGCTAAAACCTACTCACTTTATTCCTGCAAGGAGCCCTATTGACTTCAATGGGACTCCTCTGATGAGTAGGGACTACTGGATCTCAGTCTTTGCTCACAGAATGAGGGGTGAAGCACTGTAGCATTGTGTAGCATTGTACTCCCCTTCTGGATTCCATTCCATGGAGAGATCTCTGCTGTGTGAGGAATCCGTGACTGGGGAGGGAGCAGGTGGCAAAAGGAAACCCACGAGCATGTATTGCCTCCTTCTAAAGCCCCACAACCTGATGCGGCATTCATTTTTCCTTCAGAAAACCTGGTTTCCATTGCAGCACGGTACCAATGAATTGGCTCCTAGGGGAGAGGTGATCCCAACACAGAGGTACAGGGCCTCCTACAGATAGTCATGACCCTCTGAATACGCCTCAGTCACTTTGTGGAGTCCTTTGCTCCAGATGGGGAGAAACTCCCCTTCATAAAACTATTTAGGAAAACTTCACTGAGCAAATCTATGTGAATTTTAATTCTTTACAGCCTTCTCTTGCTAGATGTTTCCAGGTGGTAGGTGGGCAGCAATTAAGGCCAAAGATATGTGTAAACAAATTGCTTAAATTCATACAGCTAATCAGGGGCAGAATGAAGAGTGGGACTCAGAATCTGCTTCATTCTCGTCAGGGTCAAGAACCTCCATCTTCACTTTCACTGACACTAGTTTCCCAAATATAGCCATTGCCCTAGGTAGCCTTCTATCTACTTTCTTTTCTACCACTGACCCATAAGCCTCTGTTATTATTAGTGATCTCTGGGTTTGTGTTTTTCTCTGAGTGGACACAGAGTACATTTACTGAAAGTTTAGGAAGCACCATAATTGAATTTAGAAGTGCAGCATTCAGGCTGGAAGGAAGCATCAATTCCAGCAATGAGCCAAGAGAGCTTCTCAGCAGGAGATTTCATTACCAAAAGGATGGCTTTAAGCCAACTAACATTGTTAATAATAGGACACTGAATCTCATCACATTGGACAGTGGAGACTGCTTATTACAGCCATGAACGTATAAATGGCATGCCTCTAGCGTCACGTAATCTGCCTGTGAGTATCGAGAAGCATAGGCACCAGGAAATGCCAGAGATGTACCAAAAGACACAAATGTGTAGTTTCTATTCTGTGGCAGAAATGTTTCTACTGTAGTTTCAAGTGCCCCTAAAGTTATTTAGGAAAGCTACAGCATAACCTAAAATGGTCAACAGAAGTGGTTGAAATATTCATTACAAACAATATTAATTATGGCAAGACAATGATCCTCTTACTCATGTTGAATACCAGTTTCCACCCTGTGAAGTCCACTAAGGTCAGTGGGGATACTTGTGGTCTAAGGTGCTGGTCAATGTGAGTAAAGGGATTAAATTTGACCACCCAAATTTTGCTCTGTTTTCTGGTGAGCAAATAATTTATTCACTGATTCTGCATTTCTTTGAATGAATTTATATTCAGAGTTATTTGCTCTGAACATTCTGGACGAAATATTTTCAGGCCTGGGTTTTTGTGTGTGAAATGTTCACTTTGACTATTTGCTCTTCATTGCTTGTTTGTGGGTTGTCACCTAAGTCACAAGATGCTGTTTCTGCTTCCTGATTGCATGACTGAAACTCTTGAAACGGGAGAACAGTGAATAGGGAATAAGGCAGTTTCTGGTGTGAATTCTCAGATGAATAATCATGTTGCTAAACTTCATGAAACTTTTGGGACTCCTGAATCTTTTCATGAACACCAAGCAATTACCCAAATACTCATGAAAAATTCAAAATATGAGCCCATGAACTGTAGCTAATGCAACTCTGCTTTTATTCGCAAGCATATTTGTTAGTACATTTGTTTTTAACTATTCAGCCAGAGATCGTTTTCAGTAAATTGACTGCTTACCATTCTCCCTCAGCTCCCACTTCGCTTCCAGAGGGATTGCAAGGGAAAATAATGAAAGTAGGACCAAGAGTCGATGAGACATCTGTATAAGGTAGGGGAAAGAACAATTAATAAGCCTCCTTGGAAAAAAGCTAGTAATTGGTATTGTTGATTTAGCATTATTAGTATGCTCAGTACTAGATAGTATGAAGAAGAAACTGCACATGCTCCCAAGGAGCTTACAGCCAAAAACCCATTCTGAGCACACAGTCATGTCAGTAGTCCTTACTCATGAATGGAGTCCCATGACAGAAATGGGACTCCTGGCAAGAATAAAGTGTGTAGGATTTGGCCTTTGGGCTTTAAACCCAGATCATGGAAAGCATTTAAGCACACTCACAAGTTTAAGCATACGACTAATTCCATTTAAAGCCAATGAGACTACTTATGTGCTTAAAATTAAGCATATGCTTAAGAGCTTTGCTGGGTCAGTATTTTATCTGGCACTTCTTCAGAGGCAAAAATCCTGCCAAAGTGAATGACACATAATTGTTAATATCTAAATTTGCAAAAGTGGCCAGACCATGTGTGCCCATTGAGACACCTTAAATACATAGATTCACACTCTGTACATTCCTCTATATTGTATTTTTATAGACAGGGTAAAACTAATACACTACTGTAGTCCTCAGCTCTGTTCTTTTACGTCTGCGCCTGCAGCATCCATGTAGGGGCGTTACAATGCAGCCCTGTGCTGTGCACTGCTATTCACACTCCCTGTAATCTGAACTAGATGGCAGTGTAGACTAGGTTCTTATATTGGTACCCATCACTTTTAAGACTGGTTGAAATTTTTCCATCAGAACTGGTTTTTTGTGTGTAATGTGGTATTGAACTAAACTACATTTTTCATTAGAAGAGTCTAGTTTTTATGGAAAATTTTGAATTTTTGTCAAACAAGCAAAAAACCAAACTGCAATTTTTCCCTTTTTTCAGCAGAGAAGTTTTTGTGTTTGGATGTTTTTGATTAAAAGTCAAAAATTTCCATGGAAAACCATTGTTTTTTTTCATTTTCATCTACATTTTCATCAGAAATAAAACCCATTTTCAGATCAGTTCTATTGACATTATGAACACCTCCCCCTGTGAGTAGGGGTGTAGGAACAACACATATATATCTTATGGGCCAGTTGGTGTAAATTGGAATATCTTCATTCACTTAATTTATATCAGTTATGGATCTGGCTATGTAAGTTGTATGTTTGTGTAATTGATACACAAAAACATAAATGTGATAATATATAATGTATATTTCAATTCTATTAACTGTAAACATTTAAATCTATACACTGTATACATACCTCAATATGTATAAGTATATTAAACCACACTGTCTTCAGAAACATAATAACAACTGGCTCTATTTAAATATACTTTCTTGGGTATCTTACTTTAGCAAGAATGTAAATCGAAAGATCAGCGCTTTTTTTTCCCCATTGGTGTATTTTATATAACTAGCATCCTTTGATTTCATCTGTTACTGGCTCTCTGATGTTCCCAGTGTAGAGATACTCCACTATAGAGCAATGAGAAAGATTTCTTACCTTTTCCAGTGGAGCTTGTTAGGTGGTGCTGCTAGAAGTGGTCGTTCTGTGGATCTGACAACAGCTATGTGCTGGTTGCCTTTATATTTGTAAACTCTGAAAGTAAAGAGATACTTGTTTCACCGCAATACCACAGAATTGCAACACGTGAAGTAGGTTCCTTTTTTACATAGTGATAGCAGTAAAGCGAGAGAATAAGAAAAAGTTTGGGAGTCCCAGGTAATCTTTGAAGAGGAAATAGGATTATTTCAATGACCTTTTATTCCATGCCAGAGGCATTTCCTTTCCTGCTGTCATTCTCTGTCTGTCTTTCATATGTTTTTTGTGATGGGGAAAATGCACAGTAAATAAACTTCCAATATTGTTTGACCTGGAATTTTTTATATTATGAAAGAGAGAGAAAGTTATTGCACTTAGTCTTCTATTAGCTGTTAAGTATTAAAGGGATGATAACAATCTGAAATAAAAGCCTTACTACCAAAACAAATTCAAAACCTTAATGATTGTAATGTTTAAAAACATGGGAACCAATATATACATCTTTTAAGGAAAAAAAACTTTTGCTTTTCAGTTAACTTAAAAAATTAGAAATGAATAAGTGCATCTATATACTGAATACTCATATGGAGTTATTAATTAATTAATTAATTACTTGATTTTATTATTACACCTAGAGGCCCTAAGCAGGGATCGAAGCCTTATTGTGGAGGCACGTATAATTAAAAAAAGGTACCAGCTGCTGCAAATTGTTGCAAATATGGTCTTGACATTACCAGCTGCTGCAATTGACAGCACATGAGCACGTCAGTGGAGCTCCATACAGGGGCAGCTGCAGGTTTGGGGCCCCAAAAATATGATAAAACAACAGGTGAATACAGCAAATGGGCAGGAACAGCACAAAGTCGCTCTGAGACAGCGATGATTAACATAAAGACCAGCAATCACAGCACACCAAGTGTGTCTGAACTGTGTGTTTATCCTCACATGTTTTGTGAGCATCATGGTGGGACTGTGTTAAAGGAGAGATTTGAAGGAGGATAATATAGTGGCTTTGTGGATTAATTTTTAACAAAGCTTGTCAAGAGGCAAACACCTAGCCCTATCTATCTAAACTATATCTTGAGCAAAGTAAACTCAGGACTTCACTTTGCCAATGACGCCAGCCTCCATCATCCATTTCTCCACTTCTCCAACAGCCACTTTAGCATGTTCTCCCCTGCCTTTCTTGATATGTGAAAAAAGTTCTCAATCAAAATCTGTAAATGCACCATATTGTATTCATTTCGGTCCCTCCTCAAAATCCATACCTGCCGTAATGCATACACAGCAACCTGATAAAGTCTGGGCAGGGGATCACAGCCACTGACCCAGTAAAGATTTGCACATCATATTATATTTATTTTTAACTTGTCTACTTCACCCCATCCCAGTCTGTTTAATTGTATCATCCACTTGTTACATCTTTCCTCTTTTAGATTGAGGGGCCGAGACCATTAAATATTATACGTATAGCACCTAATACAATGGAGCCTAACCTGGTTTGGATTTTGGGCACCAGCCTAATAATAATAATAATAATAATAATTAGTATTAATAGTAAATATGTACATGTTTATGAAATGTACAATGTGTATGTAAATGTGTATAATCCACACATGCTCTAGGTTAATTCCAAACACAGAACAAACAGTAAAATATAGTGACCAAGGTGTGTGTCAAGAATCCTGGATCACAATCATGAAGCACAGATACATCTGTGTGGAACTTCCATGCCTAGATAGTTTTCTGTGATCCATCAGAGTGGAATTTTTAAATATCAAACCATAGCTATTGTGAAAATATCTCTTGATGTCAGTCTGTTTTTCCATTATGATCTCATATATTCTTAAGGGGAAATTTAGAGGAGAGCATTTGGTCCCACCATTTTATCCACTTCCTCTATGACACTGAAAGAGAGAGAGAGAGAGAGAGAGAGAGAGAGAGAGAGGTGGAAGCTGTAAGTTAGTCTGTTTTGCTTTCCAGTAAAACCCTACAAAATATATTCCACAATTAGGAATATTCCAGTTACATCTCTTTCTATGAAAATTAACCAACTGATTATAAAATTATTTCCTTTACAAGGGAGGACTTCTGCTTTTTCCAATCCTTAAAGGGGAGAAGCAGGCATTTTACTAAGACTCAAAAGGCAAAAAAAAAAAAAGAAAAAAAAAAAGAAGAAGTTTATGTGACATTAATAAGATGATTAAATACCACACCAAAAAGAGAGCCAGCCTGAAGGGGAACAGTGGTTTATGTTGTCATCAGACAGGTGCTGTGTGTTTACTTTCTGACAAGTTTCCCTCAGTGACACAAGTAGATTACTTTAAAATTCTCCTTTTACACGTGATTTCCTTTCCCCCTAATGTCTGACTGCTCAGCAGATGACATTATTTGATTCTTCAAAGATATGTTAAATGCATAAGGGAGTCATTGTTTTTTGTTTTTGTTTTTTAACAGCAAAACAATGCTCCAAATGTATCTGTTCAATCTGTCAGCCATCTCCTTACATGGCAATAATTATTGACAAATGTGGTATTATCCATAGAGCAGAGAGGATATCTGTCCTATAGAAAACAGGTACATCAGTCCTGTGTAGGACATCGGGGAATCATTATTACATAATAAGCGGATCATCTGCACACAGTATGTGCTCACAAGCACATACATAAAGTTGGCTAAAATGTTCCATACAGAAAGTTTACTCACTGAAAAATATGGCTTCATCAAAACAGAAACTTTTCACAGGAAAATCTCAATTCTGATTAATTTTAGTTTTCCAGCAAGAAATGTCAAAACAAAAATTCATGCTTTGAATCAGCATTTTGAAATTAAATGACAATTTTGTTTTGCCATAAAATGTCATTTCATTCCAGATTTTTGGTTTAAAAAGAACTAAAAAAAGCAACAGTTTATGTTGTAATGTCAATTTGAAAGAAGAATTTTCATTTAACTCTGATCAAAAAGTCACCGATTTTTGGTTTCAACTTTTTGATTAAAAACTCTTTGGAATTTTCATTCCATTATATTTTTGAATGTTTTGACTTATAAATCCAATTCAGAACAGAAACGTGTAGTGAAACTTTCCTCAGAATGAAAATTCTGTTTTCTGAACAGCTGTGTGAACATGCTCTGTGCACAGTTCTGTGAACATGCCAAACCCATGAAAAAAATGCAGAAATTGAGCTTCTTTTTGGCTTAATTGGCTTGTGAGTTGCTTGTTGGGTAGATTTTTGCGTGTAGTTTGTTGCTTCTTTGGCTTGTACCTTGTTACTTGTTGCTTCTTCTTTTTTTTCTTTTCTTTTCTTTTCTTTTTTTTTTTTTTTTTTTTTGATCATCTCCCAGCAAGCAGGAAAAGGGGGCAACCAGGGGCAAGGGGAAAACATGGGCAGAGAATTGTGGTGCAAAGCGGGCCCACCACAGTCCCAGACTGCACACCAGAGGGGATCTAGTCACATAGTGTTGCGGTTCTTAGGGAATGGGATTAGCTTGATTTTTGGCTTATTGTGAAAGTCGGGGTGCTTATTTATCACAGGAAAGTTGGCAACTGTGGTGAACACCCGTGGCACATGCACATACACAGGTATGGCATACAAACATGTACTTCCCCACCTCAGTCTCTTCCTGCTACATTCACATGCTGAGAGGCCTGTGGAAACAGTAAAATCACTAGGGTTCCTCTTCTGGAATTTCCTTCAATACCTGGTTTAGAGGTGCACTGCAGGCAAATCAGGGATTAATGCCAAAGATAAGATAATATCACTTTTAGTCACAATATAACAATGAAGAAAAAGGAACTCTTGTCATTTTTATATAATTTATTGAATGCTAATTTCTCCCTTCCATCAGGAAACAGTGCTTAGCTTAATGTAGCATTGAACTTCAGTGCAATATGTCATTATTTAAATAAGGTCAGACCTTCAAACAACCATTTAATTAAAATAAAGAATAAAATAGTCGGAATATCCTACATATATATTGGCCTTTTTCTGCCAAAGGATCCCAAAATGCTTTATAAAGTCCAAGTTAAAAGCAAAGCTACACAAACACAATAGCTGGTTAGTATTATGGTAGCATAGAAGGCCCAATCGAGACCACAGTGTACTAAATGTTGTGTCTATATATAGTAAGAGATAATCCCCATTCCAAATAAATTACACTCTAAACAGACAATAATGGGAGAGAGGAAATATTGTTACCCACATTTTATGGATAGGAACTGAGGAAAAGGGAGTACAATTTTCAAAGTCTCTTAAGGAGATTCTTAGGGGCCATTTTCAAAAGTGAATTAGGCACTTGGAAGTCTAAATTTCATTAAAAGTAAATGGGACTGAGGCTCCTAAGTCAAACACTTCTGGAATTTTTTCCTTAAGTGACTTGTCCAAGGCCCCACAAGCAATATGTGGCAGAGATGGGAACTGGACCCAGATCTCCTGGGACAAAGTGCAGAGTTTTAGTGACAACACCAATCTTCTTGTGTTGGGAGGAAGCATGAAAATCCTTGTCTATAGTGTGCTTTTTTTGTTCATGAATATGGGTTAATAACTTCCCGACAAGGAATGAATTTTTCCTGCTGTATTTTTCTGTAATTTTCACTATGATTTGATAAATATGATATGTTGCATTATTCACCTTGATTCTCAGTTCTGAGACCTTTATGTGGCTTGCTTACTGTAGGAATTTCATCCACCATTGGGCTGCAGTTATTTCCAAAGTGTAACATGACAACCATTTAAAATGAACAGTTAAAATTGTTTAAACCAGGATATGAAAACAACAACAACAACAACAACAACAAACTTATCAAACTGAAAGTACCCGGGAAAAACCCAGAACTAACCCTTTTAATTGAAGGTTCAAGCAGTAATTTCTTGTTTCTCAGAAAGCTTTTTAGGATCAGAACATCTGACCCCTGATATCTGTTCACTTCCCGAGAGCAGTGTGTACAAATTCTTTTAAAAGTGGATGCCAGTAGAATAGGAGTATGCAGGAACAAATAGTTTTGTGAACAACTTCAACAGCTGGCCCTGTATCCAGGGAACCAACTGGAATACTTGTTGTATAAACAGTTTTCTGTGAATCATAGGAATTCAAGCTGATTTAAGAGCTAATGTATGTAATGGCAGCTCCTGGAATCAGGGGGGTTTAGCCACTGATATGTAATGGAATCACATAGCTGGTTATAACTCTGAATTATGCTTTGTGATAGAGGACTGGAAAAAATGGTTTCAGATCATCCTGGGAGCGAGTGAAGTAGCAGACGAAAGACAGTACAGTCCTCCACACTGCTGCATGTGGAATCTATAAGATACGAGAGCACAAAACGATGGGCAAACTACTAGATACAGTCATTCACAAATATTTTGATTCATTTGATAATGGCAAAATGTCATTTGAAAAAGCCAGCTACTTCAGCCTCCATGGTTTCTTTTGTCAAGTTTCACAGAGTAAATCTTGATTTATTCCACATGTTGGATCTTATTTGTCACCATGAATGGAGTACCCAAGGCCAGAAATTGTTTATATGAGTGGCCTCAAATTCTCTTATCTCTTAGTGTTTCAATACATTTAATTCTTGTAATTATGTGGATTAAAGAAAGTGAATGTTTTGTACGGCTCTACCGCCCTGGACACGCCCGATCTCAGAAGCTAAGCAGTGTCGGGCCTGGCTAGTACCTGGATGGGGGACCTCCTGTGAATACTAGGTGCTGTAGGCTAACACCTGGCAGTAGGTATAAACTGCCTCCAACAACAGGTGGCGTGACGCATCAGTTGGAGTATACCCCGGTCGTATCACTGGTCCTGTCCGAGCTCCGAATGGAGGCGGATATGCTGACCAAAGCAGACCCTGCCATAGTGCGGGATTAATGCTAAGAAAAACAACAACAACAAAGAAAGTGAACGTTTTAAAAGTGACAGTGTTGTCTGCAGATTCAGGGAAAACCTGGCCTTGAGAAGCAGGACTTATAAGAGGAGTTTCTTCTTCAAGTGTAGTCCACAAGTAAGTGTGTGTTACTGTCTGATATTTACAATGTGATACATGACATGAACAAATAGCAAGAAAGGCCATAAAACTAGTGATGGGAAAATGTTAAAAGCTTCAAAGAAACATGCAGAAATTCATTGCTTTTCCACATATCTTGGATCTGTAAAATTAAGCCGGCAATCTTACAAAGATTTCTTGTTTGCCTGTTTCTGCTTTTGGAAATATCAACCCACTCAAAGAAAGCATAAAAAACAGTGCTTAATTTTAAGCACAATAGGTCCCATTGAAATCACTGAAAATATTTTCATACTAAAAATTAAGCACATGCTTGTTTGCTTTCTTGGATTGGGGTCATCATGAGAACACAAAAGAGAAGGGTGGTTTTATAGTTAAGGTATTGGATGGGAGCTCAAAAAACCTGGGTTCTGTTCTTGGATGAGCCCACAGTAGGCCTATATGCAGCAGAGCAATTTGTGTTCATTAAAAAGTTGTTAGATTTTTTTAGAAGATGCGAATACAGAAGGGGGGGGGATTAGCCCATTTTCAGTTGTATGCATTTCACATCACCGTGCTGTTTTTCTTTTTTTTTTCTGTTTATGTGGTTGCATTTTTTTTTTCTGATGCTAGAATCTTGGCAGTTTTTCAGTCAAGTAGCTTTTTACACACTAGCTACGTTATCACAAGCAATGTAGTCTGCAGGTAATGTAAAGCTGCAGGAGCTCAAACAGACCTTGCTCTTCATTGTCTCTTATGTATGAGAGGAAATGGGGAAGCTGAGGAGGATAAAATACATAAAGTCATAAAAATGTAGGGCATGAAGGGACCCTGAGAAGTCATTTCAGTCCAGTCCTCTGAGTTGAGGCAGGATCAAATAAACCTAGACCATTCCTGGCAGGTTTTTGTCCAAGCTGTCCTTAAAAACCTCCAATGATGGGGATTCCACAACTTCCCTTGGAAGCCTGGTCCAGAGCTTAACTACCTTTATAGTTAGAAAGATTTTCGTAATATCTAACCTAAACCCTTGCTGCTGATTAAGCCCATTACTTTAAGCTTGCCTTCTACCGTCAGTGGACATGGAACACAATTCATCACAGTGATATTTGTAACACCCCTTAACATATTTGAAGTCAGTCGTCAGTTCCCTCCTCGGTCACTTTTTCTCAAGACTAAACATGCCCAGTTTTGTAAAGCTGTCCTCATGGGTCAAGTTTTCCTCTCCAATTTGTCTACATCTTTCTTAAAGTGTGGTGCCCAGAACTGCATGCAGAATGCCAGCTGAAGCCCCACCAGTGCCAAACAGAGTGGGACAATTACCCCCATGTCTCATATATGACATTCCTGTTAACACACCCCACGATATTATCCATTTTCACAACACCATCACATTGCTGATTCTCATTCAATTTGTGATCCATGATAACCCCCAGATCCTATCCGTTCCCCCCCCCCCAATTTTGTAGCTGTGCAATTAGGGCGACCACATTTCAACATTAAAAAAAGAGGACACTCCATGGGGGGGGGGGGATAGGGACAGGTAGGGCTTGCCTCCTCAAACAGCCTGGCCCCACCCCCTATCTGCTCCCTCCCACTTCCTGACCCCCTACTGCCCGCCTCAGAACCCTCAACCTGGGAAACTCTCTTTGTCCAGATATCTGGAAGAAGAAAGGAATGGACAGAAAGGACAGGAAGACTTTGGAAGGTTTTTTTTAACTATAGTAATTAAAATGTGTATTTTAGATAAGGGTGGTCTTTTGAAAGATTTATTTAAAAAACGATATGTTTGAAGTTTCAAGCATTTAAGGCTAAAGATGATTGTGCATCTAAAAATCTATGCAAGGATTTTTTAGAGATGTGATTTTATAATCTTCACCAACCCACTAATTCAATATTTTTAAAGCAAATTTTAAACTAAGGTCCTGCAGACTGACATGTTCTGAATAAATATTACAGTAATGCCCAACTGTTTTTGTCAGTAAATTCAGAAACTGACCTATACATCTTGGGGTTGGCAAATGCTTGTTAAATGGCTTCATTACCCCTTGAATGGCTCTTTAACAGTGTCAATGTGCTAATAGGTCTGGCAAACTGGAGGCCTTTTCACTTTTAACTACTAGATCCCCAGGCTGTGAGCGCCTGCAGGAAGGGTCAGTACAGGGACAGGAAAGTCAGATGGGTGGACACTAAGACCCAGTGCTGCCTGAGCATCTCTATGTCAGTCTGGCTGTGCTGACTGTGGGTGAGGAGGGAGAAAAAAATCCCGGATATTTGCAACTATTTAAAAAGCCCTCCTGGACAGTGATTTAAACCCCAAAAAGTTGGACAAAAATGGACACATGGTAACCTTATTGTGCATTTGATTTTTTTATTCCTAAGTGTAATACTTTGTCTTTACTGAAAATCATCTTGTTGATTTCAGACCAACCCTCCAGTTTGTCAATGTTGTTCTGAATTCTAATCCTGCTTCCACAGTGCTTGCATCCCCTCCCAGTTTGGTGTCATCCATATATGCTATAAGCATACTGTCTACTCTATTATGCAAATCATTCATGAAAATAACCAGACAAACCATTGATAACTAGTCTTTGAGTACAGTATTTCAAATAGTTTTGCATCCACCTTATAGTAATTTTGTCTAAATGGAAGCCAATTTCATCATACCATCTTATGACCAAGCAATAAGGGAGCTAACCTGAAAACACAATCAAGCATAGTGCTTATGGACTTCAGGTAGTCTCATTAGTAATGCGTGGCTGGCAATGCAAAGTACAGTGATTATTTCTGGCGGGTTGTTATAAGGCAGGTGTGTAAGACTGAGCCTGAGGAAGGCACAAATCACTCTGAAATGCACATCTGTTCTGTGTCTTATTGATATTTTGTAACTAAATAAGAAATAAGAAAATCAGAGATAAAAGAGAAAGAATGGATGGGGAGGGAAATGAATATTTATTATTATTAGTGGTAGTAGTATTACAGTAGCAGTCTAGAGATCCTAACCAAGATCAGAGTTTCATCGTGCTAGTGTTGAGTTTGAACTTTACCCTGGCTTTGTGGCTCTGTCTGAACTATCAGCTTAGGCTCTGACGTGCTGGCAGCCCCTGACCTTTTCCCCACCTCGGCAGCCATGTTTCCATTGTCTTTCCAATTAGCATTTCTTGTGCAACTATAACACTGGTTTTAACTAGATTCACCCAGCAGAATCTTGATTGATTATGCATGACCATTATGACCTGTTAACTACTTTGTTTACTTCTGTGTATAAATATTGATGCCTGCCCCTAATAAACTTGCCACACTTACTCTGAAGCTTTTGAGCTAAGAATAGTGTGAGCCCGTTGATCAACGAATTGGTGTCTGTGTACTTGGTCTCTGACAGCTTGTGAGCCCTATACCAACTCCGCACAAACTCGGGTGTTGGAGAGGTGAGTAGGGACTTGCTATTTTACCTAACACTAGGGGCTGTTCAAATCCATAGTAAGTGTGACAGATTCAGCAAATTCTTGCAATTATCTTTGTGAGATCTCATTGCATTAAGAATCATTGTGGGACAAGGACTGTATGTAATTCCATGGGGGAGGGTGACTACAGCTGTACCAGAAGTTAAGAACAGTGATTAGAGAAATTCACTCATGCTGTAGCACCTTAGAGATATAACACCACCTGGAAAGCCTGGCATATACTGGTTCCAACTGGATTCTCCAGAGACCAACAGACAAAGAAAGGTTTTTTGGATAAATAGCCAGAGTTTAAACTGACTCAATGCCTTCTTTCTGATCTAGCAAAAAGATAAGACCTTTTGTACAAGGAGGCCCCAATCTTCTTGGAGAGTGTGGAAGGACTTTGGCCTACTGAGGCCCCATAACACTGATGGGTGATCTCTGATAAGCTTTTAGCATTCATGCAGGTTCTTTTATTGTGTTTAATGTGCTTTCTCTGGAATGCTTTCGCCTTAATAAATAAATAAATGAATGAATATTAATTAATAATAATATGCTTGCTTACAAAGAGCTTCGTGGTAATTTATAACTGCTGGTTATTATGTTTTCATAGCCTTTGGAGAGAAAGCAAAGTGCAGTCACTAGCCGGTTTAGGCAGTCAGCCTTGCCAAGAATACCACAGTGTTAGGCAGGGAACTATGCAGCCTGGAAAAAAACCCAGTCAGGAAGGAAAGAGACATGGGTCTCCATCCAAAAGAGTTGATGGCTGAGGCTACAGTGGATGTTCTTGAGGAAGGAGGAGGAGGAGGAATACAGGTGCAATTTCCCTGAACTGTGACAACAGTTCCTGTCATGAAAATATTACTTATCTATGTAAGCATTGTATTGCATCATTTACAAGCAATCAGAAAATTCCAGTAACATTAAAAATGCTAAAGGCATTTTCTACCATGTAATAAAAATGTTAACACCAAGGATACCTTACACTGAAAGAGGTGATGCAAAGTCTATTTTGAAAGCCAAGATGTTTTACATGCAAACGATTGACACATACCAGAGATTATAATTTCTGTAATGATATGCCTTCATCATGTTCAGTTCCTTTGAATGTTTGCTTGATTAAAGATGATGTAATGAGCGGGATTAGAGTGTTGCCAACGCCAAGTAGTCGAAACTCATGGGACATGCCTAAAATTGTGAGATTATTCCAAAAATCATGAGATTTTTTTTTTAAAAAAGTGGCTCATTTTTATTGATGTTGTTTTGTTTTTAGAATTTAGGATTCACTTGGGTCACATTTTTAATCTTTTCTCTGCAACCATCAGGACTTAAAAGTTTCCTTTTTAAAAATAAGAGCTGACACGAACTAAATTCTATGAATCTAGGACAGGGGTGGGAAAACTTTTTGCTCCTTGTCCCTTGATCGCCCCCTCCGGAGACCCCCTCCCCCACTCCAACTGCCCCCGGGACCTCACCCCCTATCTAAGATCCCCTGCCCTTTTTTCCCTCACTGCCCCCCTCTCAAGACCCCCAACCCTAACCACCACCACCCCCAGGATCCCACCACCTAAGCTCCCCCCCCCTTACTTACCATGCTCAGCTGGGCACTCCAGCCGGAGCACGGGGCCCCATGGTGCGGCGTGACCTGGATGGGGCCCCGTGGCTTGCCGCGCTCCGCCCGGCACCCTAGCCCGGGAGCGTAGGGCCCCGCGGCTCACCACACTCGTCCCAGCCTGAGAGCATGGGGCCACTGGCAGCGTGCCCCCAGACCGAGCTCGCGGGCCGGATACAAATGGCCTGCGGGCTATAGTTTTCCCACCCCGATCTAGGAGATGGGACTGTGATGTTCTTCTAAAGGTGTCTAGATGTGTTAGCCACTGTACTACATCTAGGATGGAGGCTGTCGCATTGGATTAAGGGAGCTTTAAACTAGGAATTTGGCAGAGATGGTTGGGGGGAGATAGTTGGCTGGTAATCTCCATGCCGGGTTTTTACACTGAGAGGGAAGAAAACGAAGTAAGAAAAGATATAGCCGTGGGTTGGAGAATGGACATAAGGACGAAGGGTAGTGTAGATACCAGTCTAATAGGTGATACTGGCAGTAGAATGTCCATGCTTAATCGGGTAAAGAATATGAGCAAAGGCAAACAGCAAAAATTAAGATGTTTATAGAGCAATGCGAGGAGCCTCAGCAATAAATGGAGGAACTAGAGCTACTGGTGCAGGAAGTGAAACCAGATATTATAGGGATAACAGAAACATGGTGGAATAGTACTCAGGACTGGAGTATAGGTCGAAGGGTATGTGCTGTTTAGGAAAGACAGAAATAAAGGCAAAGATGGTGGAGTAGCATTGTATACTGTAAAGAAATAAGAAGTGATGGAATGGATAAGACTGAGTCTGTCTGGGGAAAAATAACATTGGGGAAGAAAGCTACTAGACCTCCCCTGGGATAGTGCTTGGGGTGTGCTATAGACCACTGGGATCTGATTTGTATATGGATAGAGACCTCTTTAATGTTTTTAATTAAGTAAATATTAATGGAATTTGTGTGATCATGGGAGACTTTAACTTCCCAGATATAGACTGGAGGACAAGTGCTAGTAATAATAAGAGGGTTAAGATTTTCCTGGATGCGATAGCTGATGGACTCCTTCACCAAATAGTTGCTGAACCAACAAGAGGGAATGCCATTTTAGATTTGGTTTTGGTGAGTAGTGAGGACCTCATAGAAGAAATGGTTGTAGGGGACAACCTTGGTTTGAGCGATCATGAGCTAGTTTGGTTCAAACTAAATGGAAGGATAAACAAAAATAGATCTGTGGCTAGGGTTTTTGATTTCAAAAGAGCTAACTTTAAAAATTGAAGGAAATTAGTTAGGGATGTGAATTGGGCTGAAGAACTTGTGGAACTAAAGGTGGAGGAGGCCTGGAATTACTTCAAGTCAAAGCAGCAGAAACTATCAGAAGCCTGCATCTCAAGAAAGGGGGGGAAATTCATAGGCAAGAGTGGTAGACCAAGCTGGATGAGCTAGAATCTCAGAGAGATGATTAAGAAAAAGCAGAAAGCCTACAAGGAATGGAAGATGTGAGGGATCAGCAAGGAAAGCTACCTTATTGATGCTTGAACATGTAGGGATAACGTGAAAAAGACGAAAAGCCATTTAGAGTTGGACCTTGAAAAGGGAATTAAAACCAATAGTAAAAGGTTCTATAGCCATATAAATAAGAAGAAAACGAAGAAAGAAGAAGTGGGGCTGCTAAACACAGAGGATAGAGTGGAAGTTAAGGGTTATCTAGGCATGGCCCAATATCTAAACAAATTTTTTGCCTCAGTCTTTAATGAGGCTAATCAGGATCTTAGAGATAATGGTAGGATGACAAATGGGAATGAGGATATGAAGATAGATATGACCAAATCTGAGGCAGAAGCCAAACTTGAGCATCTTAATGGGAGTAAATCGGGGGCCCCAGATAATCTTCATCCAAAAATATGAAATTGCAAGCCCATTAGCAAGAATTTTTAATGAATCTGTAAACTCGGGAGTTGTACCACATGACTGGAGAATTGCTAACATAGTTCCTGTTTTTAAGAAAGGAAAAAAAGGTAATCTGGGTAATTATAGGCCTGTCAGTTTGATATCTGTAGTATGCAAGGTCTTGGAAAAAATGTTGAAGGAGAAAGTAGTTAAGGACATTGAGGTCAATGGTAATTGGGACAAAACACAACATGGATTTACAAAAGGTAGATCGTGCCAAACCAACCTGATCCCCTTCTTTGAGAAAGTAACAGATTTTTTTAGACAAAGGAAACACGGTGGATCTAATTTCAGTAAGGCACTTGATACGGTTCCATGTGGGGAATTATTAGTTAAATTGGAAACGATGGGGATCAATATGAAAATTGAAAGGTGGATAAGGAACTGGTTAAAGGGGAGACTACAACGGGTCACACTGAAAGGTGAACTGTCAAGCTGGAGGGAGGTTACTAGAGGGAGGTTCTTCAGAAATCGGTTTTGGGACCAATCTTATTTAATCTTTTTATTAGTGACCATGGCACAAAAAGTGGGAGTGTGCTAATAAAGTTTGCAGATAACACAAAGCTGGGAGGTATTGCCAATACAGAGAAGCACTGGGATATCATGTAGGAAGATCTGGATGACCTTGTAAACTGGAGTAATAGTAATGGGATGAAATTTAATAGTAAAAAGTGCATTTAGGGATTAATAACAAGAATTTTAGTTATAAACTGGGGTCGCATGAGTTGGAAGTAAGGAGGAGGAGAAGGACCTCGGAGTACTGGTTGACAATAAAAATAAAAAAAAATAGGATGACTATGAACTACCAATGTGATATGTCTGTGAAAAAAAGCTAATGCAGTCTTGGGAATCATCAGGTGAGCTATTTCCAGCATAGATAAGGAGGTGTTAGTACCATTATAAGAGGCAGTGGTGAGATCTCAACTGGAATACTGTGTGCAGTTCTGGTCTCCCATGTTTAAGAAGGATGAATTCAAACTGGAACAGATACAGAGAAGGGCTATTAGGATGATCCGAGGCATGGAAAAACTACCTTATGAAAGGAGACTCAAGGAGCTTGGCTTGTTTAGCCTAACCAAAAGAAGGCTGAGGGAAGATATGATTGCTCTCTATAAACATAAATACCAGGGAGGGAGAGGAATTTTTTAAGCTTACTACCAGTGTGGACACAAGAACAAATGGATATAAACTAGCCATCAGCAAGTTTAGACTTGAAATTAGACAAAGGTTTCTAACCATCAGATGAGTGAAGTTCTGGAACAGCCTTCCAAGGGGAGCAGTGAGGACAAAAGACATATCTGGCTTCAAGACTATGCTTGATAAGTTTATGGAGGAGATGGTATGATGGGATAGCCTAATTTTGACATTAATTGATCTTTGATTATTAGTGGTAAATATGCCTACTGTTGTGTGATGGGTTATTTGGGGTGGGATCTGAGTTACTACAGAGAATTCTTTCCTGGGTGTCTGGCTGGTAAGTCTTGCCCACATACTCAGGGTTTAGCTGATCGCCATTCTTGGGGTCAGAAAGGAATTTTCCTCCAAGGCAGATTGGCAGAGGCCCTGGGAGTTGTTTGCCTTCCTCTGCATTGTAGGTCAAGGGTCACTTGCTGGAGGATTCTCTGCAACTTGAAGTCCGTGATTTGAGGACTTCAATAGCTCAGATGTAGGTTAGGAGTTTATTACAGGCATGGGTGGCCTGAGTTGTGCAGGAGGTCAGACTAGATCAGGCTTGTCCAACCTGCAGCCCGTGGGCCGCATGCGGCCCAGGACAGCTATGAATGCGGCCCAACACAAAATCGTAAACTTACAACGTTATGAGATTACGTCCACAAATACCGGAGTATTATTCATAATTCGCATTATAATTGCAAACAGTTCGACCAAAAAAACCCGAAAAACTGATAAAATTGACTAATAAAATAAAGAGCGAGAGGACTCTAATGTCGCGTAAAATGAATTGTGACAAAGAATTTGTGTGTACTAGGCATAAGGCTGCCGCGTGCCGTACGCTCTCGCTATTTGTACGCATGTGTGGCTTAAGTTTTTCGGCGGTGTACGGCTTCCAATGTGCAGACAGTCGAATTGACACCGAAGAAAGGTGCAGACGTTACGTGTGCTTGTGGCGATTTGGCGAGTAAAATGCAGCGATTATTGATAATATTTCAACCTACCTTTGTAAACGATAGACGTCTATTGTTATTTAGAAGACATGTAAGTATTCTTATTTGATTATTAAACCTTGCTTTCTAATTTTCTATCTATTAATTTTCATAATAAAAGTAAATATAATTGCATATTTATTATTATTTTTTTAATTCCAGCATGGCTTCCACAGTGTCTCAAAAGAAAACAGAACCCCAAAAAAGAAAAATTATAGAAGAAGGAAGATTGTTCAACGAAAAGTGGACAGATGACTACTTTTTTGTTGAGGCAAATACTAAGGCACTCTGCTTAATTTGTAGGAAATTTGTGCCAGTTTTCAAAGAGTACAATTTGAAAAGGCATTATATGCAAAAACATGCTGCGAAATTTAGTGTGTATCAAGGAATGTGTCGTAAAGACAAAATAGCGGAACTGAAAAAAAGTCTATCATCTCTACAAAGTTTTTTAAAAAAAGTTACAACTCAAACGGACTCTATTGTAAAAGCTAGTTATGTGGTAGCAAATCTGATAGCAAAATAATCAAAACCATATGCCGATGGTGAGTTTATTAAGCAATGTATGGAAAGCGTGACAGATATAATTTGCCCTGATAAAAAAGGGGATTTTTCTAAAATCAGTTTGTCTCACCAGACTATAGCCAGGTGAATTGATGAAATATGAAAATCTATCGAAAGAGGTTTGGAGAGTAAAGCTGCTAATTTTAAATTTTATGCTTTGGCGATGGACGAAAGCACTTATGCTACAGATACAGCTCAATTGGCAATTTTTATTAGAGGTATTGATGACAAATATAATGTCACTGAAGAAATGGCTTCTTTAGTGCCATTAAAAGACACAACTAAATCAAGAGATTTATACGAAGCAGTGAAAAATACATTAAAGCGATTTTATTTGTCCTTTGTGAACATATCTGGTATAGCTACTGATGGTGCCCCGGCAATGGTAGGTAAAAGAGAGGGACTTGTAAAATGAATAGAAGACGATGCAATTGCCACCCAAAACTTACGTTTGATGAAATATCACTGCATAGTACACCAAGAAAATTTATGCGCAAAAGCTTTAAAAATGGATAACGTCATGCAAATTGTCATCAAGGCTGTGAATTTCATAAGGGCCAAGGGATTGAATCATCGCTAATTCCAGGAATTTCTTAAAAGTATGGATGCTGACTATGGGGACATCATTTACTTTTCGGAAGTAAGATGGCTAAGTCGAGGCAAAATGTTGAAAAGATTTTATGATTTGCGAAATGAAATCAAGTCGTTTATGGAATCAAAAACAAAATTTGTGCCAGAACTTGATGATGAAAACTGGCTCACAGATTTAGCATTTTTAGTAGACTTGACCACTCATTTAAATGAGTTAAACATGCATCTTCAAGGTGAAAACCAACTTATCAATACAATGTTTCAAACCATAACAGCGTTCGAAATGAAACTGAAACTATGGCAATCTCAAATTAAGGCAAACAATTTTATGCATTTCGACACGTTGGCTAAACACGGTCCTGTGAACATCGAAAAATATGCAGCCTTGTTTTTCGATTTGATACAGGAATTTGAGAACAGGTTTCAAGATTTCCGGAAAAATAATCAATATTTTGGTATATTTGCGACTCCATTTTCAGTCGACATAAATATGTTACCTGCCAATTTTCAAATGGAATGCATAGAACTGTAATCTGACATTCAACTTAAAGAAAAATTTGATCATGTCTCTTTACTGGACTTTTATAAGACGTATCTTCCCAGAGAAAAATATCCCTTGCTTCACAATCATGCCTTATTCATGTCATCGCTTTTTGGGAGCACCTACATTTGTGAGCAGCTATTTTCAAGGATGAAGCACACGAAGAGTAAAATTAGAACCAAAATATCTGATGAGCACCTTGAGAACTCACTGAGAATTGCAACTACTTCCATCGAACCAGATATTGAAGCATTAGTGTCTCAAAAACAATGTCAAATATCCCACTAGTTTTATGTTGCCCTTTTTTCTTTTACTTTTATAATAAAAAATATCAAAAAAAAATTAATGAAGTTTTATTACTTAGATATGTACATTATCTATTCTACGTTTTGTGGGTTTTTTTGCTCATCAGCTATTGTTAGTGTGAGTGTATTTTATGTGTGGCCCAAGACAACTTGTCTTCTTCCAATGTGGCCCAGGAAAGCCAAAAGGTTGGACACCCATGGACTAGATGATCATTATGGCCCCTTTTGACCTTAAAGTCTATGACCCCTCTGTCTCAGCAAGAGAGAGCTTTTCTGGAGCTTAACCCGTGTGTCAGTCCTGCAACACCAGTCTGTTCGCCAGCAAATTCCTTAAGACTCTTCCAGTCTTAACCTTGACATGCAGACAATGTTTAGTGAACCCCAGTTCCCATCTCTCTACAATGTCCAGTCCCTCTCACTTAACAGAAATTAAGTTAGCCCTCTCCAGAGAGACAATGAATACACCAGCTTGTTAGTTTGGCTGAGCTGAGGACTCATGTTTTACTTCAATATAACAGCACTGAGATGGTTTATAGTAAAGCTAAGAATAAGTTTATTAGTTTATAAACAAAGAATAAAGTTTATTAGCATAAACTAAGAATAAAGTTTATTAGCAATGCACATAGATTTAAGTGATACTAAGCAAAAGTAACAGAAATGGTTACAAATGTAACAAAAGTAACACGCTTCTTAGGGACTGAAACTTAATTTTAGCAAGTTGGAATCTTGGCGTAAGCAGCTTCCTTATTTACATCAAGTTACCAGCATCTCCAGCCCTCAAGGCAAGAAAGAGTATCCAGTATTTTTATAAGCCAGGAAACCAAGTGTATTTGTGGAGTGAATCCCCAGATGAAGGTTTTTCTCCCCTGCTGCTTATGCTATATCCTGTCTTCTTCACCTTTCTCTTAATTTGTTGTTCCTGTGAATTTATATGAAAATGAGCTTGCATTGTCTCTGTCATCACCTTGCTCATTTCACAATAGAGAGACAGGCAAAACAACATTCCTTTATATTGAGCAAACTTGTTGATCTGCTCCCTCCATAACATCCTTTAAATACATATTGCCACCATACATACATACCTCTTTATACACAGCCTGTTCATAGAGTACACAATGATATTAATCACAGGTGTGTCACTGGCTTTCATAAGACCTTACTCAATACACTTTTATAGTACAATAACATTGTATACAATCAATTGATTCAATTGCTTATTCTTTAGGATTCAGTCACTCTGTTCTCCTCCTGGCATGTCGGGACCTTGATTGTCACAGGGGCTTTAAGAAAAACAACAGTAATTATTCATCTATACCTTTACTCATCATACATTTTTGGATAGATTTCCACACCTCCTTTCTGCTTTGTCCCCTGTTCTTGAACATGTGCATTTTTGTACCATCAGTCATTTTGGGAAAAAAATAAGGTTTTAATATTTTATTTCACTTATCCTTACTGGAGCTGTGATGAAGTGGAGAAACTGCCTGCCAGCATAGAAGAGATTAAAGAGAGGCTTTGGGCCCAGTTTTCTCCACCCCATTATATCTGAAGTCAGTGCCTGGCCTGGAAGGGGAAGAAAAGTGGAAGGCATCTTGGGTGAAAGTGATCATGAAATGGTGAGCATGGTAAAAATGGTAAAAAATAAAAAACAGCACAATCAAGATAATGGATTTCAAGAAGGTTGACTTTAGCAAACTCAGGAAGTTGCCAGGTAAGATTCCTTGGGAATCAAGTGTAAGGGAAAAAACAGTTCAAGAAAGTTGGCAGTTTTTCAGAGACATTATTAAGGGTATAAGAGCAAACTATCCCATTCATAGGAAAATTGGGAAGTATGGCAAGAGACCACCCTGGCTTTTTTGAAATTCAAAAAAGAGTCCTACAAAAGGTCCTACATTAAATTACAAAGGATGAATATAAACAAATAACACAATTTATTTATAAATAAAATAACAAAGTATGTAAGGACAAAATTTAAAAGGCCCAGGCACAAAATAAGATTAAACTAGCTAGAGACATAAAGGATAACAAGAAAACATACAAATGCATTCTGAGAAAGAGGAAGACCAAGGATTTGGTAAGACGACCCAATGACAGAAACTGTGGAAATGGCAGAAGTGCTAAATGACTTTTTTGTTTCAGTTTTGAACAAAAAGGTTAGTAGCGATTGGATCTCTAACACAGTGAGTGCCAGTGAAAATGAGGTAGGATTAGAGGCTAAAATATGGAAAGAACAAGTTAAAAATTATGTAGACAAGTTAGATGCCTTCAAGTCCTCAGGGCCTGATGAAATAGAATACTTGAGGAGCTGACTGAGGAGATATCTGAGTCATTCACGATTATCTTCTAAAAGAAGCTGGGAGAGATTCCAGAGGAATGGAAAAGGACAAATAAGTGCCTATTTATAAAAAGAGAAACAAGTACAACCAGGGAATTTCAGACCAGGTAGCTTAACTTCAGTACTTGGAAAGATAATGCAGCAAATAATCAAGCAATCAATTTCAAGCTCCTAGAAGATAATAAGGTGATAAATAACAGTCAGCATGGATTTCTCAAGAACAAATCATGTTGAAGTTTAAACCAACCTAATAGCTTTCTTTCACATGGCTACAAGTCTTGTGGATAGTGGGGAAGCTGTAGATCTCATATATATTGACTTTTGGAAGGCTTTTGATACTTCCTCATATGACCTTCTCCTAAACAAACTAAGAAACTGCAACCAACCCACAATGGAGCTATTGTAAGGGGGGTGCATAACTGTTGGAAAACTGTTTCCAGAGAGCAGTTATCAATGGTTCACAGTCATGCTGGAAGGTCCTATTGAGTGGGATTCTACAGGGATTGGGTCAGCTTTTGTTCAGTATTTTCCTTGATGATTTAGATATCGGCATAGAGAGCACAATTATAAAGTTTGCAGATGATACCAAGCTGGGAGGGGTCACAAGTGCTTTGGAGGATAGGATTATAATTCAAAATGATCTGGACAAACTGGATGCAAGGACAAATGTAAAGTACTTCACTTATGAAGGAACAATCAGTTGCACACATACAAAATGGGAAATGACTGCCTAGGAAGGAGTACTGTGGGAAAGGGTCTGGGAGTCATAGTGGACCACAGGCTAAATATGAGTCAGCAGCGTAACACTGTTGCAAAAAAAGCAAACATCGTTCTGGGATATTTTAGCAGGAGTGTTGTAAGCAAGACAGGAGAAGTAATACTTCCATTCTACTCTGCACTGTTAAGGCCTCAAATGGAGTATCGTGTCCTGTTCCGGGTGCCACATTTCAGGAAAGATGTGGACAAATTGGAGAAAGTCCAGAGAAGAGCAACAAAAATAATTAAAGGTTTAGAAAACACGACCTATGAGGAAAGATCGACAAAAAAATTGGTTTGTTTTGTGTAAAGAAGAGAAGACCAAGAGCAGACATTATTTTCAACTACACAAAAGATTGTTACAAGGAGGAGGGACGTAAATTGTTCTAATTAACCTCTGAGGATAGGACAATAAGCAATGGGCTTAAATTGCAGCAAGGGAGGTTTAGGTTGGACATTAGGAAATAATTCCCATCAGGATAATTAAGCACTGGCATAAATTGCCTAGGGAGGTTGTGAAATATCCATCATTGGATATTTTTATGAGCAGATTAGATCAACACCTGTCAGGTATGGTCTAGACCAGCGTTTCTCAAATTGGGGTGTGCGTATGGGTGGTGCATGAGCCGTCAGCTGAGGGACTCTAGCCCTCAGCCTTGCCCCTTCTTCCCCCTGCTGGAGCCGAGCCCTCCTTTCCGCTTCTGCCCTCCCACCAGAGCCCAGAGCTGCCCCCCACCTTGCCACTGGCTCAATCCCCCAGCTAGGCCCCCAGTCCTGCAGTGTGGTAGGGCGGGCAGCTTGCAGCTCCAGACTCTCCAGCCAGGGGGAGGGGGAGTTAGCAACACAACTCCTGAGTGCAGAAAGGTGCATGGCCCCAGCACCAGTGGAGCACTGGCGGTCTGGAGCTGGAGGACTGGAGCCACAGTGCCACAGGAATTGGTAATGGCAGTGGGTGAGGTCATGCCTGGCTGTTTGGATAGGCAAAGCCTCCCCCAGCCTGTGCAACTTGCTGCCTGTGCGTCTGAAAACCTGGGAATCGTCGAGGGTACTCCAGGGATTCCGACGGACCCGCAGATCAACTCCTCCACCTCCATCCTTCAACTCCTCTCCCTCCCTCCCAGCGCCTCCTCCCGGAAGCAGGCTCTATCTCCCAGATGCTACTGAAGCCAAATTGGAAGACTTGAGGTGCTCACGGAGGTGGCTGACATGTCCCTGTGGCCCCTCGTGGGGCAGCAAGGGATCTCCACGTGTTTCTCCTGCCCCAAGCACTCACTCTGTGGCTCCCATTGGCTGGCAATGGTGGCCAATGGGAGTTGTGGGGATGTTGCCTGCAGACAGGGGCAGTGCGTGGAGGCCCCTTGAGCCACCTGCCTTGGACCCTCTGACAGAGGGATGTGTTGGTCACTTTCAGGAGGCACACGAGGTAAGCGCTGCTTGGCCTGAGCCCAGTCCCTCACCACCTCCACACCCCAACCCTTTGCCCCAGCCTGGAGCCTGCATTCCTCACCCCAAATTTATCAGTTAACTTAATTAAAAAAATACAAGTCAATATTTTTGGCATCTTCTTTCCTACTAATGAAAACCCTTTACAGCACAGGAAAGTTAAAGAAAAGTAATTAAACAGACGAAGGAACCATGACAAATGTTCATGTATTTATTTCTTGTCTTCCTGGTTCACAGTGGCATCCTCTGTTATCTACAAACTACCATGCAGTTGGAGCAAATTGTTCTGGTTCATACTTAATCACAGTAATCACATTTCTAGCCACTAAACTTTCCTTAATTAAAATGTTCACAGAAAGCATCTTGTTTAGCCATCATTTAGTACTCCGTCCAAGCATGGCTATTAGCTTATTACCTGTAGTAGTATTGGAATAATATTTATGATGTTTCTCCTAAGTGTGTCTGTGTCTTGAATATTCCAGTTCTCCAGTTTCTCCACTACTGTTATTTTAGATTTTTTACTGGTCTGTGCATTTCATAATTTATTTCTCTCTTATGCTTCACTTTAATTCTTTGAGTAGTGATTTCTAAAATGCCTAGCCTGTCCTGGTATTACCTAATTGTGCTTTGTCATTTATTATTTAAAGTTGTACAATCAAATAATAGTATTCTTCTAGAGTATAGATTTAGCTTGTACTCCCTTAGCAGTGCCAGTTTGAAAAAAAACACATTATCTAAACACATGGCTTTAGACACTTGGCAGATGAAAGTCGCTTATTTTCAAATTGTATTTTTAATTATTTTGGTAAAAAAAGTTAAAATTCATATGAAAATAAATGTGGTTTCAAGTCCGACAATAATAATGATGGAGTCAAATGCTAGTGAGTCACAAACATGACTGTGATAGGTAAACATAAATGGCAAAATAATTTAAAAAATAAATTCCTGTTCTCAATAAAAGAGAAAAAAAACTTATTAAGTATGTTAAAATTAAATAAATACATTTTAATGGTATGAAAAAAATGGATTAAATAGAGTAGATAATGCAGTAACACAGAGTTTGTTTAAAAAGTAAGCAGATTTTATTTATTTTTAGTTATCTCTACTAAAGATAGCGTACAAGGTATCAAATTTGTGTTTCTGATATCTATGTTAAACTCCAAAACTGATACCTCAAGGCTTGAGATTGGGACTATTTTGCTGTATTGTCTCCTGATTGTTCTAAACTTACATGTAAACTTAAAATATGGCTTTAATTGGAGTTTGTATTTCTTTGTATAGAATTAGAGACAGTGCTCCTGTCAGCTATTTTCTAAGTTATTATCTGGAGAAAAAAACCTGAGAATTTTCAGGTGCCCAAGTAGGCCTTGGAATCAAAGTTAAAGTCCTCTTCCCCCAAATATGAACTTCACCCCTGCTCCTGGAACCTTCTTTGTCCTGATCCTGAAGGATAGCCTCACTTCCCCCAAGTCAGAGAGAGGGATCTACCCCCATTGCCCCCCTGCACTCCGCCAGCTCCAGCTGAATTCTGAACACCACCTGAAATGAAACAGGGTCCAGACTTTAACAACAGCAGCAACAACAGCTCCAGCACATCACTACTAATCTTTTCCTTCTTCCCCAAAAGGACAGTTATTCCCATCTTTTATACCTTCCAATAAACTGTCAAACCCGGAGTTTTTTTCTTTCTAAAACTCTTTCCAGCTAAAGGGATAGGGAACAAAAAATAAAATGAAAACCCTATTTAATATTTTATATTTCAAATACTTTCACTGTTTTTCTTCTATCTTTAATAAAAATTAAAATAGTTTTAATAATGTGTTTGCCATAGTACTAAGTGGGCAAAAGTATCTGTATGCCAAACCCTGCTTAACAGTTTAATGTTTGACAGTGACTGAGTTATGTTAACACCTTTGGCCTGTATCTTCCATTTAAATTAATACACTCACTTGCTATGTAGTTTAAGAACGGCCATACTGGGTCAGACCAAAGGTCCATCTAGCCCAGCATCCTGTCTACCGACAGTGGCCAATGCCAGGTGCCCCGGAGTGAGTGAACCTAACAGGTATGATCGAGCAATCTCTCTCCTGCCATCCATCACCCCCCTCTGACAGACAGAGGCTAGGGACACCATTCATTACCCATCCCGGCTAATAGCCATTTATGGACTTAGCCTCCATGAATTTATCCAGCTCTCTTTTAAACCCTGTTATAGTCCTAGCCTTCACAGCCTCCTCAGGTAAGGAGTTCCACAGGTTGACTGTGCGCTGTGTGAAGAAGAACTTCCTTTTATTTGTTTTAAACCTGCTGCACGCCAATTTCATTGAATGGCCCCTAGTTCTTCTATTTTGGGAACAAGTAAATAACTTTTCCTTATTCACTTCCTCCACTCCACTCATAATTTTATATACCTCTATCATATCCCCCCTTAGTCTCCTCTTTTCCAAGCTAAAAAGTCCTAGCCTCCTTAATCTCTCTTCATATGGGACCCGTTCCAAACCCCTAATCATTTTAGTTGCCCTTCTCTGAACCTTTTCTAGTGCCAGTATATCCTTTTTGAGATGAGGAGACCACATTTGTACGCAGTATTCAAGATGTGGGCGCACCATGGATTTGTATAAGGGCAATAAGATATTCTCCGACTTATTCTCTATCCCTTTTTTAATGATTCCTAACATCCTGTTTGCTTTTTTGACTGCCGCTGCACACTGCGTGGATGCCTTCAGAGAACTATCCACAATGACTCCCAGGTCTTTTTCCTGATTGGTTGTAGCTAAATTAGCCCCCATCATATTGTATGTATAGTTGGGGTTATTTTTTCCAATGTGCATTACTTTACATTTATCCACATTAAATTTCATTTGCCATTTTGTTGCCCAATCACTTAGTTTAGTGAGATCTTTTTGAAGTTCTTCACAGTCTGCTTTGGTCCTTACTACTTTGAGCAGTTTAGTATCATCTGCAAACTTTGCCACATCACTGTTTACCCCTTCCTCCAAATCATTTATAAATAAGTTGAATAGGATCGGTCCCAAGACTGACCCTTGGGGAACACCACTAGTTACCCCTCTCCATTCTGAAAAAGTTCCATTTATTCCTACCCTTTGTTCCCTGTCTTTTAACCAGTTTTCAATCCATGAGAAGATCTTCCCTCTTATCCCATGGCAGCTTAATTTACGTAAGAGCCTTTGGTGAGGGACCTTGTCAAAGGCTTTCTGGAAATCTAAGTACACTATGTCCACCGGATCCCCCTTGTCCACATGTTTGTTGACCCCTTCAAAGAACTCTAATAGATTAGTAAGACACGATTTCCCTTTGCAGAAACCATGTTGACTTTTGCCCAACAATTTATGCTCTTCTATGTGTCTGACAATTTTATTCTTTACTATTGTTTCAACTAATTTTCCCGGTACGGACGTTAGACTGACTGGTCTGTAATTGCCAGGATCACCTCTAGAGCCCTTTTTAAATATTGGCGTTACATTAGCTATCTTCCAGTCACTGGGCACAGTAGCTGATTTAAAGGATAGGTTACAAACCCTCGTTAATAGTGCCGCAATTTCACATTTGAGTTCTTTCAGAACTCTTGGGTGAATGCCATCTGGTCCCGGTGACTTGTTACAGTTAAGTTTATCAATGAGTTCCAGAACCTCCTCTACTGATACTTCAATTTGTGACAATACCTCAGATTTGTCACCTACAAAAGACAGCTCAGGTTTAGGAATCTCCCTAACGTCCTCAGCCGTGAAGACTGAAGCAAAGAATTCATTTAGTTTCTCTGCAATGACTCTGTCATCTTTAAGTGCTCCTTTTGTATCTCTGTCATCCAGGGGCCCCACTGGTTGTTTAGCAGGCTTCCTGCTTCTGACATATTTAAAAAACATTTTGTTATTACCTTTTGAGTTTTTGGCTAGCTGTTCTTCAAACTCCATTTTAGCTTTTCTTATTACATTCTTACACTTTATTTGGCAGTGCTTATGCTCCTTTCTATTTACCTCACTAGGATTAGACTTCCACTTTTTAAAAGATGCCTTTTTCTCTCTCACTGCTTCTTTTACTTGGCTGTTAAGCCACGGTGGCTCTTTTTTAGTTTTCTTAGTTTTAGTTTCAGGCATATGTCCTTCAGTCAGATGGAAAAATCATGCTGACCTTTAAACCTGAAGTAGTATCTAAGATTTTCTGGGGAAATTCAAATGTCAAAAACATTATTTATGTCAAAATACATTTCTCCTTTATTTAAAAGATCTCCAACAGCAGAAATTGCTGTAACATATTACAGAGAAGACTCATAAAAGCTGGTGAAGAAAAGGGAATTGTTTAAAAGAAATGAGATGAAAGAGAAGTGGTTAACCAGAGGCATTAATGTGCTACCCACCATGCCCAGATCATAATAGTTAAGAAGATAGTTAAGATCTTGAATGGGTTAGAATACAATTGAAATATATAATGAGAAACCTAAAGGCAATATGAGAACCTTAGGCTTATGTATTCATTGAGTGTTTCATATTCGAATACTGACTAAGCCCAGCCAGATGTGGTTTGCAAGTTTGGATAGGATCATACTAGAAGGCATTCGGGCTACAGATGTTAGAGTTGTTGGGTGAATTGAATTGGGAATAAATAAACCCAAGAATGTAAGACCATTAGGAAACCATTAGGAAACCATTGTATTGTAATTACTTAAAAAATACTGGTGCGAAAAGTACCCACGCTCCAATTTATCTATAGTTAATTATGAAACCTGAAAAAGAACAGAAAATTCTAACTTGAACTGAAACACTTGGGAGGGCAACCCGAAGGATGTTGCCACCTGTAGAGACCAGTGTGGTTTTGTGTTTTCCCTGTTACTAGATACAGCAGAGTACCATTTTCAAGTCTGGGTTGGAGACATTGTCCCTGTATTGGTGTCATTTTTCTGCACAGTGTCTGAAAAGTAGCTGTTTCCAGAAGGTACAATGCCTGCAAATGGGCCAAAAAAATGAGCTAAGGAGATACAAATTCAACAAGGGCTGTATGGCTGGAATGTCTAAATGTTGATGACTGGATATCAACTAGGATAGTGAAGAGATCAAGATGAGGCAAAGATATATTTGTTTATATTGTCATAGCTCACAACAGGCTCAGTCAGGTGAGGACTGCCACACAGAGGAGTAAGGAGGTGTAAACCACTTCCCCTGTACTCCTGCTTGTGCTATCCACATTACAGAGCATGATTCAGGACGAACAGCATCCACTTATGAACCTTTACCCCTCCCCTGTGCAGGAGGGAAGGGTTGGGGAGCAGGCAGACCAATATCATAGAATAATAGAGTTTATTGGACCTCCAGATCACCTACCCTGACTTATATTTTCCAAGTTACTAAATGCCTCCCAGCCACTGCTATGTAAAGCCGAATGCCTGGAATTAGATCAAAATATTACAGCCCTCAGAAGACTACAGGTTGTGCACACTGCACTTAAAACACCCGCAAGTCAACTGCCAGAGATGCTAAAAGGGCCTTGTGTGTGGGATTTCCATAAACTAATTTTGCAAACGAAGCAGACTGATGGGATGGCTAGTATACAGAGAACACATTTTGCTCTGTTTACTCCTCTTTCATTCCAACTGGAGTTTTTACTTATAACCCAGAGAATGAGAGCTATTGCCTTGTTGTCGCTCCCTCCAACCTGAACCTGTTCACTCAAATACAACTCATCTGTGGAAGATCAACCATAGACAGCTATGTTGGTGGCTGGTAGCTGTCTGAGGCTTAACTAGGCTGAGATGACTGAGATGAGAATTTTTCTGCTCTAGGAAGGAGAGAGTCTTTGTCGTGATCATGAAATATAATGTGTGGCTACCCAGAGCAAAACTTCTGACCTTTGACATGACTGGGAACCCTTTAAAAGAGAGATGAAAAATGGAAAAGATTTTTTTGTAGAATTTGTTCATGGGTTTCCCCTCCCTAATTTTTGTCAAAATTTTGTTTCAGAGACAATTTTCTGACAAGTCCTCTGGGGCTGTGTGGTTGAGATTTTCAAAACTACTCATGGGATTTAGACATCCAACTCTCATTGCAAATGAATCCCAACCTCTAGCTATTCTGTGATGATTCATAGAAATGATCTCATGTTTGGGCAGCAAAACAATAACAGCCTAACCTATTCTATACAAATGATGGTGCTTTTCTCCCATGGATTTTGGGATACATAAGGAGTGTGGGTGTTATCTTTGTCTTACAAATAAGGAAACTGAGTCAGAGAGGCTTCCTGGTAGGTAGTTCTCAACTCTACCAATTACATAAACTATCCCAGATTCTCCTCTCACTATACCAGTGTCAATAAGAAAATGTATACATTAAATTGGAATCTGTGGAAATAGCAAAAATAAGGGGAAACCATTTAGGTTTGTTTATTTATTTAGGTCTTATTTTAGGTCAGTTTCATTATCAAGTGGGGAGAAAGAAGTTGATGAAACTGGGCAGTTTTATCTTCAGAAGCTTCACATAAAGAGCTGCTGATCCCTCATGGAAAAGTGTATATTCCACTTCTGTATTATAGTCAGTATTTTGCATATTTTCCCTTTCCTCATTTTCCAAAATAATTACGGAAGTAGATCTTTGTTTCATGAGAATTCACTTACTTCTACTGCCTGCTCTCCAATCTTCCTGTTGTGATGTCATACCAGAGTACTTGTCACTACAGCAAATCAAGATGTCATAAACAGAACAGAGGATTATCCCTTGAGGGTTGGAATAAGAAGTAAGAAGAAAGATTCTGAAGAAGTGTCTGTTTCCATGAAAATCCCCTAATACGAAGTGGTCCAATTCTGCAATACTCAATCAAGCAAAACTCCCATTGATTCCAGTTTCAATTTTTCCTTAATAAAAGACTGCCCAATTTGGCCCATAGAATAAGAAAAGAAACCTTTCACCTTCTGAAAACATATATGCAAAATTGTCTCTATGTAGATTTTTTGAGGTGTTCCAGGAGGGTTAATAAGACTGTCACACTTCTGTGTTCCAACACCCAGTGGAATGTCCTGTAAATGGTTTGAGATGGAATTTCAGAAATGCCTGACTGGTGTTCCAAAGGTCTGTGACCTTTCAGTGATCATGATCATCTACAAGCAGAGCAAAACAGACGATGTCTTGAGGAACCTGTTATGAGCCTCAGCTTCCATGGAAAGTTTAGTCTCAGTGAAGCCGAGAGTGAAATTGGGCATTACTTTTCTGGTTTAGTGATTGGTAAATCTGTCTCAAATTCAACTCACTTGAAGGAGCCTTTTTTCTCTTTCTAAAATTCTAAGCAAATGTAGTGTTTGTGAAAGGCACTGGATTGGCAGCCTAAACAGGAGATTATGTCCAGCCATTGTATTCCACCAATTCTTCTCTCACGTACCAGACATCAAAAAAGAACTAGCTACATTCATGGATGATAGGTTCATCAATGGTTAATAGCCTGGATGGGCAGGGATGGTGTCCTTACCTCTGTTTCCAGAAGCTGGGAATGGATGACAGAATGGATCACCTGATGATTGCCTGTTCTGTTCATTCACTCTGAAGTACCTGGCATTGGCCACAGAAGACAGGATACTGGGCTAGATGGACCATTGGTCTGACCCAATATGGGCATTCTTATGTTCTTATCCTGATCTGGAGAGGGCATCACTAGAGGCGAATAGGTTGTGAAACCTCCAGTCTCTAAGTTTCTGTTAACACTGCCAGCAAGAGCTCCACTTTGCTCCTACTGTGATTTAAGGTGGACCTCTATTGTTTTAAGAATAAGATTAAGAGTCACCTGCTCATTCTGCACTGAGGCCACCAAACAGCTGCCAGATTGTAATGGCTTTCTGTCACTACTGATCTGGTCCAAATTCAGACTAATCACCTAGGAGAATTTGTCCACTCTGTACCATGCTAGCCTTCCTTTTTAAAGTATCAAAACTGGGTGCTGCTTTCAACAACACTGTTATAAATGCATTGAATTTAGTGGAGTTACTCCAGGTTTTAAAGCACTGTAACTGGGAGCAGAATTTTTGACTTGCGGTTTTTCATTTCATGTCCCTCTGCAACTGATTTAGTCTTGGTTGAAAGGATAAACAAAAAGCCAAAACTGTGACTGCTCATCACCCTATGTAGCTCTGCACAGAAACCTCACATGAACTCTGCCCTTACCTTCTTTTATATGGGCACATCCTGGATTAACATCATTGTTACATGCCAAATGGCAGAAGTCACAAATTGCTGTAGTGAAAAGCAGAAATTAAAGAGGATCTAATTTTAGGTTCATATGGGAACAAAATCAGGAAGTAAAATGACTCCTTTCATCTTATCGTATGAAAATGGTAACAGGTTAGCCTTCTGTATTAAGTGTGCTATAGTTCATCTTCCTTATCAAATACAACATGGTTTATTTCCAGATAGTCCCCATCTGTGTCTTTCTTACCTGAGGAAGCAAGCAACCTCTCAACATCCTGGTCAGGCAGCAAATGGGGAAAGTATTCAAAATATGATACTGTTTTTTCAGGTCATGTATGAGGGTTGGGACAAGGTTGGGCTGGGATAAGGGGACTTACCATAATTCCTGACTTTTCTTCTTTTCTCTCTTTTTTCTATTTTGTTTCCTTAACCACTTTTTTTACAGTGTTTTTCTAAAAACCTGAAGAATTTTTAATAATTGCTTGCTATTTTTGCCTAACCTATCCTTTCTGACCCTTTTCTGTTAAGAACGTTTTCATTGGAAATCTTCTATTCACCTTAATTTTATGCCTTTGTCCTCATTGTATTTTCCACATGACTGTTCACTCTCATTTTTTAATTTAATTTTGTTTCTGTTGTATCTATTTTCTTTCTCTTACCTAATATTTTATGTTTTTATTAGCTTCCTCCTACCCTTTCATATCCTGTCTCTAGGATGACCAGGTGTTCCGATTTTATAGGGACAGTCTCTCTTTTGGGGTCTTTTTCTTATATAGGCTCCTATTACCACACCCACCCATCTTAGTGTTTCACACTTGCTGTCTGGTCACCCCACCTGTCCCTCCACCCATGCCCCACCACCCATGTTGGCAGAAACAGTGTAATACCTATGTATTTGTAATGGCTATTTCAGGGTAACACATTCAAGATGGCTATAGTTACAGATTGAGCCTCACACACAGAGTACTGTCTAGCAGAGGCTTTATATTTATTCTTTTCTTTGTAGTTTACACTCCTCTAAAATTAATTTCTCCAGACTGAAAGTCCAGGTTTTCTCTATTGAAAAACATAATATAGCCACACACCAATTGATTGCATTTTTTTTGTGTGCCTTGATTGTGTCAGAGACAGCAGGGGAATTTTTGAAGGTGACTCCATATGGGAATACAGGAGCCATCATGAAAAGCCAAACTTCCATCATTCACAGGTTCATCTGAGATAGACAGAAGCTCCGTGTTTGGAGTTACAGGTACATTTTCAGGAGCTTTCTCATAATCTGAATCAAATATCTTTGTGATTGCTCAGGTATATCTCTGGGTTTAGGAAACAACTTGCTATTATTCTATAGGTACCTAGGTCCAGTTCCTCAAAGGGAGTTAGGCACCTAAACCTTTGAGGACCTGGGCCATATTAGCCAAATTTTTAATAGTAGCTTCAAATTTGGGATACTGCAATTTTTGGTTGCTAAAATTTAAATGCCTAAAATCTAAAACTGGGGACCAAGAATGTGTGACATCCATAATTGAGGCCACCTTTGTAAATGTGCCCATCACTGAGGGATAAATGTATCCATGAATTACAGGTTCAAACCTTCTTTTTACTTAGTGTCATGTACAATTTATATCTATTCCATCATTTTAAGACATTGCGTGATCTGCAAGCAGTTTCTGTCTAGGCTTGTCTCCTCTCATATCTCTGCTGCACTGTACTCGATGTGATCTCTCACACAAAATTTCGGGCTATACATTACAGGTGTTTTTTCTCCTTTGATGCAATGTGGAATCGGCCAACATACACTCATGAAAGCCCTGAATAGGAAGTTGTTGTTCACCTCCCCATACTCTGAAGACACTAATGAGGTGACTCAGATAAGAAATTATTTCTTCCCTGTAACTAATTTGTATATGCCTTTAGTGCTATTAGTAATTTTTTTAAATTTATTTAATTTTTTGGAATGCATTTTTCACTTTTGATACTCCCATTTTCAAAGATCCCTCATGTACTGTTCAATAGATTCTTCACTGATTCTTTTTCTACTGTATACATTCAAAGTCTTAACCTTGTATATGTGTGAAAAATGATTAACCGTGTTTATTTTTAACAGGAATTGGTTTGTGGCCCTATGCTGGGTGGGCAAACCTTTTGGCCAGAGGGCCACATCCCACATCTGGGACTCCCACGCCCTATCCAATCCCCCTTGTTCCCCATCCCCTGAGTGCCCCTGAAAGCCCCTGCCCCTTATCCAACCCCCCAACCTCTTACCATGCTGCTTAGAGCAGCAGGAGCTCACAGCCTGGCTGGAGCCAGCCATGCCGACTGCTCTGCCTGGGAGGAGCAGTGGGCCAGAGCACTGGTGGCGCGTTGTGCTGTGGTGGAGGGGAGACGGCGGGGGAGGAACCGTGGATAGCCTCCCTGGCCGGGAGCAGGCCGTAGTTTGCCCACCACTGCCCTATGCTATTTAACATTTTTATCAATGACCATGACCTGGGAGAAAACATAAATCATAACTGATCGAGTTTGCAAATGATACAAAAATTAGGGGACTGGAAAATAATCAAGAAGACAGGTCACTGATACACAGTGATCTGGATCACGTAGTAATAGGTCAGACTAACAATGCAGTAAAGACCAACCCTTAAAGGAGCTATCACTCAATGTAGGCTATCTAGAGTGGAGAAACTCACATTTACTAACTTGAGCTATTTGTTCCAGTGAAGACTGGAATTATGAGCTTTCCATCCCTGAGAGAAGTGAAGGCTCAAGACCATAGGCCTGAAATGGTGCTCTCAGAGACACTAGAGATGGAATCAGAGGTGCAGCCAGCTCTGTAACCAGAACATGGAGAATTTACCACCATCTGTGTATGACAAGAAGGGGGGGGAAAGCCACAGGAATGATGATTCATAGCTGTGCTCCAAGGAAAAGGTTGTCTTCATTATTATTGTGACAAGAAGTCCTTACTCCACTCCAAAATATTATATAATTCCACAATTCCAATTTATTTTTAAAAAACAGCCATCCGAAACCCTGTAAATGTTAAGGTAGTTGGCATTTCTAGTTTTCAAAGGCAACAGAGAAAAGATTACAGAACTGAAAATATGATTTGGTGACTACTATGTCAGTGATGTTCTGATGGTATTTTAACATGAGGATCCCACAAAAGTTTTCCTCTTTAGCTAGCACAAAGCCAGAATAAACCCTACATGTAACCAAGGGGTCATGTGTTTCCAGAGAGGACGGATGGATAATTGAGGAGTCTGATTGTTTGTTTATTTGTTTGTTTTTTCCACTTAAGTGAAATATTTCTCAGAATCACTACTGTATAGAGCAGTGGTCTTCAAAGTGGGATGCGCGAGACCACCCCTGGGGGTGCGCGAGACCCCAGCACCGCCGCCGATGCCATGTGGGAGACCACCGATCTTGGCAATGGTCTATTTTTATACCACCAAAATGCCACCATAGAAAGTGGAAGCTTCATGTTTGGCGGCATTTCAGTGGATATATCCCGGGGGGCCGCGAGCAGATGCCACACCGCGTAAAGGGGCCGCGGCCAAAAAACTTTGAGGACCACTGGAATAGAGGGTGGCAAATCACCTGCCAAGCAAACCATCAAAGGCATTCATTGGAAATGTTTGCAGTAGGAGCGTCAGCTTGTGTAATATGAAATGGTGTGTGTGTGTGTGTGTAGATCTTATAGATTGATCTGAGATCTCCTTGCTCAGGAAGTTGTTATGTGGCGTTCACTATTTTATATTTTATTTTTTTAAATATCTGTCACTTAGTGGTATATTCCAAGGCTAAAAAAATGCTTTTCAGAAGTATTTTTACTAGCCTCTGTCAGGGGTCAGTAAGCAAAGCAGAAGTTTACTCCTTCATTACCCCAGCCCTCTCCTCATCATCAGGGAACCAGAAATTTAACAAGAACCCTCTTCAGCTTGTCATGCTGACACATACAAAATAAACCCCCTTTGTTAAAAAAACATAAAGATTGTGGAAGATTTTGTGTTCATGGGACCAGATCTGAGCTGGGCCTCCCAAGAGGCACAGCCCAAGAAGGTGCAAAACTGGAGAGAGGAGGAGACAGGTGGCTCTAAGATAACTTTATGTCACCCATGTTCAGGGCTGCTCCAGAGATTGATATATCCCCTGTCATGGGTTAGAGCAGCCATCAGTGGGCTGCTCTGCAGTCCAGAAAAGCCATTGCACAGAGTGTTCCAACCATTTCCTGTCTGACCTCAAATGCTTCCTCCTGACTTCAGCCACTCCTCTGCCATCCCCCTATGCCAAGGGATGCATGAGTGTAGGCTTTGTGTAGGTCCTTCTGTGTGGTGCCTGTGCTGGGGAAATTCACTGAGGTGCAGAGGTGCAAACTCCGTGGGTATTCCATCTCCTGAGCACCCATGGGAGAAAAATAGTGGCTGGTCAGCTCCTCTTCCTGTCCCCCAGAGCCTCCCACCTGCCGTGATCCACTGTTCAGAGATGTGCAGGAGGCACTGGGGGGGGGGAGGAGCCAGGGCAGGAAGAGGCAGGGGAGGGGGCGGAGCAGAGGCAGGACAAGGCGGGGTGGGGGTAGGGGCTTGGAGAAGTGGTGAAGTGGTCCCAGGGCACAGCGGGGGTCGAGTACTGTCTCCCGCCCGGGAACTCAGGAAGTTGGTGCCTATGCTGAGATGTGTGTTTTTACCCCTTAAGTGCCCTAATGCCACTCTTAGCAGGAGACAGTACCTAGGTCACTGTTCTTTCCAAAGGGTTACACAGAGGGATGGGAAGAAAAAAGAATTTGCTAAATCCTTTTGGAGTTTTCAGAGTTTTTTCACTGCAGAGAGGTGGACTGATGAACTCTTTGACTAACATGGAAATTCATTAACTTCCCTTTCTTATCACTACATACCCTGCTGTTTCTAGTCAAGTGTGTCAAGCAAGGTTGGACATCACATTCATTCACATAAGCGGAACCAGAAAGAGGAAGAAAGGGTGATTACCCCAATGATTTTTCCTATTTAGCACCCTCACTACACTTAGGGTAGAACTTCTGAACCCTCTAATCTCCCTGTGTTACAATCACCCGACTGAAGCCTTCCCAGGTCACTGTACACCCACCCCTGGGAGGCAAAGAAGAGTGTGTGAGGACTGAGTTTGTTTTTTATGTGAAACTTGCTAGTCTCTATTTTCTTCTATGCTTGGTTTTTGTTGTTGTTTCTTGTTGAAGTGGCTGCTTTGTTGCTTGTGTAGGGAGATAGACAGATAGCCCAGGTAACAAATATTCACAGAACAGGGACAGCACAAGTAGTGGTATTGCAAGTTACCACACACCACTTTGTGCCTTATTCACATCTGTGGGGATCCAACTCTAGGGAGCAGAGGGTAGTTTCATATTTCTATAATCCTTGGACCAAACCTCTCCAAATTTCAGAGATAGAACTCCAGGGACCAGAAGCAGTACCGAACTATAGAGCTGGGCTCCACCAGAGACCAAACCAGAGCAATAAGGCCAATGGGAATTAGAATGGCCCTGAACCATAAAGTCAGCTCTACTATAAGACAGAGAAACCTTCCAGTGTCAGCCACCTGTGCTGTGGTGATTACTGCCTTTTGGAAAGTCTCAGGAGAGAAGAGGTTGGTTTTCTTAGTCTCTTGCTCATGGATTGGCAACAGTTCCCAGAAGCTCCTGAGTTCCAGTTGAGCCATTTGATTTCCTTAGAGCAGTGGTCCTCAAACTTTTTATCTTGCGTCCCCCTTGTCCTTGTCTGCTCCCTCCTCAGAAGCAGAACCTTGAGTTGCGGCTCTGGGAGCGGGGCATGCAGACGGGGCAAGGGGTTGACGCTTGGGTCACAGCTGGGGATGGGGGGAGGCGTAGGGCCGGGATCCAGTGCCATCAGCCGGATCCAGGAGTAGAGCTATGTGGTGCTCTCTCCCTGCCCCCTGTAGGGGCTGGTCTGTGCCCCACTATTCCCTCCCGAACATTCCTCTGTGACCCCTATGGTGCACACCTCACCGTTTGGGGACCTCTGCCTGGAGGTTTCACCCACAGCAATGGCTGCTCTTATTTCTCAGGAAAACTGAAAAATTGGCCTGGAAAGGTCTCTGACTAAGCCAAGAAGATCTTCTGGATATGAGTGAAGTTATTAAAAAGGAGCTAAAATTAGGCCAAAAGCCCCAAGACTTTGACTTTAGCAAACTATTCTGCATATTTTTGAGGATTGTTTCACACATTGAATATATCAGAGGTTGTGATATATGTCTTGGCTTCTTGGGTGAGGCTGCCAGTGAGCTTCCAGTTAGTGTGAATTGTGAGGGGTTCGTTTCTGAGAGGTGGTTATATCTACTGGAGTGAGAGTGCTCATTTTATATATGCAAATAGCTAGGCTTAAAATGGCAATGACGTTCAATTACCTCAGACTTGGCCTGAACCTAAACCAGTGACTCTATTGGCAGTCATCTGTATCAGGTTGTTCTTGTCTGTGTGCTTTTTTCAAAGAATTTTTAGTGTTTTTCATAAACTGAGAAGAGGTTGGTCTTGTGGTTAAAGCACATGCCACAGCTGAGAGATCTACATTCGGCTCTCCACCACAGGCTTCTTTCCCAGTAATCCGCACTTTGGTACAGTAGCCAAAATCTAAATGGTTAGTTATCTTATGGCTATGGCTCTACATCCCTCAGAAAAACTATACAAGTAATTGATTATCTACCTTATTTTTCATTTGCCTAAAATCTATCATTGTACATGTCATAGTAGAGAAAAGGGTAGTGTAATGTAGTGATTGCATATGCAATAAGCCAAAATTTAAAGTAGAGTTGCATGAACTCTTTTAAGTTTTGTTCAAAGCAGGCTCCTGATTTTTTGATGTTGGAAATAATTTACATGAACACTTTAGCTTTCAAGGATTAAAAAGTTTGGGCTTCAGCAAGTCTAGATTTCCTATAATTAGCTCTTGTTACAAACCCATTGGTAATATTTGGTTTTGATGTGATCTTGTATAGCCATGCATATTCACAGTCATGTGTGATCTGCTTAGTCACCAGAAGTTGGACTCATAGCCACATTTGGAAAATATGTATTACTTGCCAAGTGTAAATACTTCTACTAAATAGGTTCAAACTTCAAATTCTCCAGGTAGCTACAGCCTCAACATTTTCATGGATAGCCAGACCAAGTAAAACTACTCATAAAGGTAGTCCTATGAACTACTCCTCTGGTTGAGTTTGTACTAGAGATGAGCCAGATCAAAAAAACTGCACAGATCTCAACATCCCTGAACTTTGGGAAAGTTTGGATCTGGTTCTAAACATTGCAGCTGACTTCTGTTTATATAAGGACATGCACAAAAACCCTGGATTTAAACACAGCCAAACGTTTGGAAAGATCAGATTTGGGTTCAAAATGGGGCACATCTCTAATATAAACTAAAATCAACATTGATTACTAGTTCTTTCTTGCTTCAAGTGAAACATTTCTCACAATTCCACCTTTATTATATCCCCCATAGCAAAAGAGAGGCTCCAAGAAAGTGAATGGAGAGGGAAAATTAAACTAGGAGACATAAAAGAGCTGAGGGTAATGGTGAGTGGAAACTTGATCTACACTAGACTTTGTCTACACTAGAAACTTATGTCAGTATAATTGGAAAATCCACACCCTTAAGCAATGTATTTATACTGACATAACTCCTGGTGTAGACAGTGCTATGCCGATGGGAGAAGCTACCATAGCTACTACCTCTCAGGGAGATGCATTATCTATGCCAATGGGAGTAGTTGTGTTTGTGCAGTGTAGGACAGCACCTAACACTTTTACACTTGAGGGTTCCTCCACAAGAAGAGGAGGAAGACAGGAGATGATGAAAATAAACTGATGAGAGGAAACACCTGTACATAAGCAAGGAGAGTCACTTTTTGCAGTATCTAAGCGTAAGCAGTGTCAGGATGGGTGACATCCGGTGGTGAGTTGCAGGAATTGCAGTGACTGTTGGAAAATAACACCTTATTTGCTTAGACACACCCACCGCACCTAGCCTGCACTCTAACAGCCCAGATGGTCACTTTGGCTACTGTGGGACCCCCAGTTTCTGTAGTATTGGGGCAAGAATGATAAGGTGTTGATGTGAATGAGGGGTTGGGACATGTATTTGGCCTTTGGCATGCTGGAGGGACTCGCCATCAGCTGGGTAGCGCTCACTAGACAAGGGACAGGGGTTCCAAAACCCACTGAATTGAGAGAGGCCATGGATAGGCTTCTATACCTTGTGGTGAGGGCCTTGTCTGAGGGCTTCACAGGCCTATTGCACCTGGTCTCTCTCCCCTGTGGAATGTTAGAGCTGGCTTTTGCTTCTATTAGGAGTCTAACTTCAGCCCCCGGAGCTGAAGTTGCTTTGGGTCTGGTGGTGCCTCTGCACTAAGGCCCCCCCCACTATGAGCTGAAATCACTCAAGAGCTGAAATCACTTAAGAGCTGAAAAATCACTGAGCTTTATCTTAAGTGGGGGGCCCTAAGCAGAGCAGTTCCTGTGCCGGCTAGTGGACCAGTTCCTGAGACAGCTGGCAGAGCAGTTCCTGTGCTGGCTAGTGGGCCAGTTCCTGAGACAGCTGGCAGAGCAGTTCCTGTGCCGGCTAGTGGACCAGTTCCTGAGACAGCTGGCAGACCAGAGTCGAGCCGCTGACAGAGCAGTTCCTGTGTTGGCTAGCAGGGCGGCTAGCAGAGCGACCAGCACGACTGGAGAGGCGGGGCAGTCGGCCTCTGACCAACGGCCCATGGTGAGGACTGCAGCACGACTGGAGAGGCGGGGCAGTCGGCCTCTGACCACGTAAGGTGCCCCATAACCTGCCCCCCCCCACCTCGGTGGGGAGGTACAACTCTGCTGTGAACTTTTGAACTCTGCTGGGGCTGTTGGACTTTTGGGACTTTGGGGGGCTTTGGGGCTTGTGGGACTCAAGAACCAAAGCTGAAGGTCACAGCCCATTGGCGTGTGTGTGTGGGGGGGGATTTTGGTTCATGGTTTGGTTTGTGACTTTTGTTTGTGGTATTTACCCAATAATATGCCACAGTGTTTCTCTCTGTCATTAAAAGGGTTTTGGTACACCCAGACTCTGTGCTTGCAAGGGGAAGTATTGCCTCTTAGAGGCGCCCAGAAGGGTGGTATATTGTTGTCCCAGGTCACTGGGTGGGGGCTCGAGCCAGTTTTGTATTGTGTCCTTAGAATGGAACCCCTGGATACTGAACCCGGCCCTTGTTGCTGCCAACTCTGATGGGCAGAAGGGTTACATAAGTATTAGCTATTTCATCAGCTGTTGTGGGAGAAACACAGATAATGACAGGTAATATATTTTCCTGGAGGCCTGTATTATATGGAAAGTGATGGTAGTTCTGCCCATTATTAAGGTTATCTGACATTTTCCCTTGTAAGACTCTATTTTCAGTTGCTGCTAACTTTGCCAAACTTTAACTGTTTAGGCTAAAGTTTTCCATGCTGGGTGTCTGCCTCAGACTGACTGTTTTTGAAAAAGTTCAGCCAAAATAGTTTAGCTGTTTCCAATAATGAGGCTAGGGGAAAATACATTGTTTTGTTCATTGTGGTGGGGCAGCTGCTCTACACAGGCAGGAGAAGGGTTGAGGCAGCTTTGGAGAGGCTGTGCAGAACCTCACTAATCAGGAAAAGGTTGCTTGGGAGAACCGATCAGGAGAAGGCTTGCTGGAGCAGCCCATATATAAAGGGCTACTCAGCAGCACAAGAGGTAGTCTTTACTTGGAGGGGAAGGGGGAAGGATTGTCTTCTGGGCAGGGTAGCGGAGCAATAGAGGAGCTCTTGGTTGACCATGACCAGACTGAAGCCTTGAAACAAGGGTAGGGAAGGTGCTAGGGATATGGGGGAAGTGGCCCAGGGGAAGTAGGAAGCCAGAATCTGGACAAACAAGATGGGGAGGGAGAAAGAGTGTGATGGTGGGAAGAGATGGGATGTGAACGGCAAACCCAAACAGGGAGACAGGGCAAGGAGCCTGGGATTGGGCTGAGAAGCCTGAGTAGTGGAGACTGGGACTGTGTAGGCAAGGTAAATAGGATTGGGGCAAAGGGTCTGGGGTGGGAAAGATACAGAACTGGGATTGGGACAGGTTGAAGGGGTCAAGTTTGGGTTGGCACAGGGGAGGAATGTCCTATAACCACCAGTAAAGACATCTCCAGAGCCTGGAATGGAACCATCCCTCTGCTGTCATCAAGTACCTGTGAAACCTACTGGCGAAGTGTGTCTCACCTTCTTCTAGTGCTGGTCCATGTGTAGGATGCAACCTTACTGCTAACAGTTACTCCATTAGCTCAAGTGTCACAGATCTTTGTGGTAGATCTAAAAGTTCTAACTTTTCTGATGACTCATGGGTGTCAATATGACACCTCATGATGCAATTTCTGTTTTTTCAGTTTGCTTTTTTAAAAACCCAGGAAATCACACACACAAAACTATGCCAAAAGAATGTTATCAAGGTTGCAAAGGCAAGCACTCAAAAGCAGCCTCAATTCTGGCATTTTCTGACTTTGTTTTTTACTTTTTGTCGAAAAAACCCAACCCCCTGAAATCAACCAAAACAAAACCAAAAAACCAAACCCAAACATCTCTATTAATGATGTCACTAATCCTAGAGAACATGAATGAACTAATCCTAGAGAACCTGAATGCTATGTATGAAATTTCATCTACAGTTTCTCGTCTCTGCTGTCGTTTTTATTCCAAATATAAAGGGAATGTATTGGTCATGAAAGGCACCAGATGGTAAGTCCTGGAAACTGGTAATAGTCCTGGAAACTGACTAGACTTAGCAACACTTTCCTCTAACTGGGAATACACAAGCAATTCAGTGTAAAAATTTCCAAGCTCCTTTGAGTTCTTTATTCATCTTTGGAGGTTCCATTAGATAAACCTTATCAGAGTTTTTTGGGGGGATTTTTTTTTGCTGGTAGCCACCACTTCACTGATGTATCCAACAAAAGTGCTGCAATTAATACTCATATGACTGTTATGACAGCTCACTTTCCTGTGACAATATACAGGCAGTTTTAGACTTCTGCTGGGGTCAGGCCGTGGTCAGGCAGTATGCCTTGCAGACAGCTTTAGGGGAAGTACTCCAGCGTGTGCGGAGTCTTATTTGATACATAATAACGAGAGCGCCTTTTCTGACTCATAACATTTTTCCCTCGTTAATATGTAAATGAAACCACAAAGATGTTTTGACTGGAGCTGATTGTTATGTCTCTAGCTAACCAATTATAGCACCTTTGCTAAGTTTAGGTCAAAGTTTTCAGATGAAAGTTTATTAAGTTAGGACCCTAAATCCTTTTTTAACTTATCTCAGCGGGAGGAGGAAAATCGTCTTACTTTTTTTTCTCCAAATGGTAATATCCTATATCGGCAGTAGAATAATATGAGAGGTGGTCAACAGAATGGTGATATTTTTTCCTGTGGCTTAAAAAAAAATGTGGAAAAAATAAACATTTTGAAATAAAATTTAATAAGTTTAAATCTGCTCCCAATAATATAGATGTAGGCTTGAGCGGCCACACTTTAATATATAGCTCTAAGCTGTTTTATGGCAAGTGAGCATGTGATAATGGGTAGTATGGAGCTGCACTGTTTCACCAAGAGCTCCTGGAAGTATCTACAATGAATAACTCACAGTCCTCCAGGAGCAGGGGATGTTGGGCAGGGCAAAAGAGTGTTTGTAGCACCTTCACACAGGATGGAACGTTTGGGCAACTCTCCCTGCTGCTCTGGGGAGGTTAGCTGTCACTTGTTCTTACACTGTTTGGCCTGATCCAGCACCTATTGAAGTCCATGAAAGGATTCCCTCTGACTTCAATGGACATTGGATCATCCCCTGGCGAGCAGCATATCTTGTCCCTTCCCCCAGCTTATCTTGCTCTGCCTGCCCTATGCTATTCCTGTCTCCCTGTGCTCCAGGTCTGCCTCTCATTTGCTCCTGAGTTTGGCTTGTAACTCTTCTTACTGATTTTTTCACCATGCTGGTATTTGCCGTTTCCCAGTGAATGAATTTGGTGAAGATAGTGAGGCTCTAATGCAGGGGTTTTCAAACTGGGGTCTGCTGGCCCCACTGATCAACTCCTCACCCTCTCCCTCCCTCTCAGTGCCTCCTGCACACTGTGGAACAGCTGTTCAGCAGTGTGTAGGAGGTGCTGGGAGGGAGGGGGCAGAATGGGGGTGGAGCACACTGTAGGAGGGGGCAGAAAGAGGCAGGGAAGAGGAAGGGTGGGAGTCAGGCCTTGGGAGAAGGGGTGGAGTGAGGGTAGGACCTGGGACTGAGCAGGGGGCTTGCGGGTCTGCGAAAAAAATTAAATCAAAATGGAGGGTTCTCGGATTGCCAAAATTTGAGAACTGCTACTCTAGAGGCTTGTTTGTCAGAACTTGTTTGGCCTTTCTGGTTGGCTTCTTGATAAGATTCTAATTATGAGGGAAGGCTGGTGTCTCCTTTGTCCTTCTGAAGGAGAGAAATCATAAGCCAATCTTTTCAAACACAAAGAGTGCCAAAGAAAGACAAAACAGACTTCAAGAAAGAGCATTTCACTCAGCCATTTTCACGGCAAACAAATTCTCCACTGAAGGATACAGGATGGCCTAGCTTGTGTTTGGTAAATTTGAAAGGCCGTGATGTAAGGACAAGTCTGTTCTGTTCTCCACATATTCCCTTCTTTTGCAGAGTGTAACTCAAAACCCCTGAGATTGTGCTGGCTGAAGTCAGCTTCAACTGATGAGAGTGGGAAGGGAGGCATTCATTTAGTTTGATCAAACCACTGGGCCTGGTGGGACTAAAAACCATTTGCTGGTGACCCTGGATTATGGGAAACTTTGTTTTCTTAGAATGCTTCTGGCCAGGAAATGTCAAAGCCCTTAAATAGGTTTCTAACCATGCATAAAAGGAAGAGAAGCATCCACAATCCACCTTTACTTTTATAATCTAATTATTTTTAAGAACCCAAGGGGGGGTCTCACTGAGTTCTGGGCAGAGAGGTCTGAGAGATTAAAAACATCCACAAATTTCTCTTCATATACAAGATGCTCCTGATCTGAGGAGAGGAGAGGCTGCCTAGTCCTGCTTTGGGGATTAGTGAAGTACCTTTTAGCAAGCCTCTTCTGTAGTCACTTTGTTTGTTGTCATTGACAATCCAAGAGTCAAATTACAGCCCTTAGAGTTAGTATATGGCTGGGTTTGGGGGTGAGAATGACTATGTATGCCCTCAAGGGGCCAGAAACAATGTGGTGCCTACTAGAACAGGTTCAGGAACATGTGTAGAGTAGGCATATGTGCTCTCCACAATCCTGCATACTGAGTCACAGGCCACCTGCTGACATTTTTCCCAAAAACCCCTCCATGGTGGAAGAGGGAGGGGGTGGGCCAAACATGAATGGTTGCACAATCCTGTGTATTAGGTCACAACACCTGAAGTGAGAAGCCAGGCCCAGTGGCCGCCACTTTGTGGTGAGTGCGGTTGTGTGTACCAGGTGAAAAATTTGTGGGCACAGCCCTGTACTAATGTACGCTAGCTAGCCCTCTTGACTCTAGTTACAATTGCTAACTGTTCCGACACAGTGTTAGAGGGGGAAAAATCTTTGATATAGTCAAGTAATTACTTCCTGGAGAGAGTCTAGTGCCAGATAAGCTTTCTCTGTTACTGGATCAGCAAGAAATTTGCTATTCAGTGTTGAGTCTAGCTAGAGCAGGGTTTCTCAAACTGGGGGTTGCGCCGCACCGACGGATCCAGAAAAGGGGTCACGGTGTCACCAAGTTTGAGAACCGCTGAGCTAGAGGATCTACCCTTCTTGGTGATGAGAGATAAAAGGCAAAAGTTGCCAGACTGCATTGAGAATCTGCTGCTGGAAGGGGAAATCCCAGCCTCACATTGAAGAACTGATGAATCCACAACAAAAATTGCCTGTGTTCTCCACCCTTCCCAGGCAAAGCTGTGCTTAACTTGAAATCAGTGAGTGCAGGGTTTTAGTATGAAAAGAGTTTGATGTCAGTAAAATTTCTATTTTCTAAGGATTATTAAAAGAATTTAAAGAAGAATTTTTGCTAGAATTATCTTTCCAATTATATGAGCACATAACTAGAATCAATTTAGTACATCCTTCTCTAGGAACAGCTGCAATCAAGTTGTTCATGGCGCAGCATGAAGCTACTTTACAGTCATGCCTGATTTTAATACTGCAACAGACAACAGCTTGATTTTTATCAAAATAATGTCACTATTAATTATTCACAGTCCTACACTGTAGTTTTTTTTATTATTTCAGTAGACCTGGACATTTAGGGCACGATTATCATGGTTATAACCTAACAGCTAGATGCTAGAACAATGGGTAATGATGACTGAAACAACAGTCCATGTAAAACTAATATAATGTTTTGAAGGGATTGTTTCAGGAAGTTTGATTGGACAGATCTGAAGGGACATCTGATCTCCTCTTGAAGCACCTGAAGCATAAGTTTCTTTCTGCCACACTTCTGCATCCACCTCCCCACAATCCTAATTTAATTCCTGGCAAAAGTCAGAGCAGTTTAAGGCTTGTACTACCTAGAATTGTATCCTCGCGGCCCCAGTATGCCACTATGCTTGGGGAAGAAGAGCTGGGGGCTTAGAACCAGCTATACTGACTTTATGCCATATAGGAATCCCCCAATGCAAAGATATTTCCCAGCTGTCCTGTTAAGGCAGCTCACCACCTTCTTTGTATGACCTAGTGCAGATTGGACAGGGCCAAATCAAAGATATAAGTCCAATATCATAGCCTTGATTCCCTCGAGAGAATCAGTGTTACCTAATATAGAATATGATGCCCTCTCCCCTGGTTTCTAAAGATTTTTTTATAGAATCATAGAAATCTAGAGGTCATCTAGTCCAGCCCCTTGCACTGATACATGACCAAGTATACCTAGACCATCCCTGATAGATGTTTGTCTATCCTGTTCTTAAAAACTTTCAATGGCGGGGAATTCCACAATCTCCCTTGGAAGCCTGTTCCAGTGCTTAATTTTTCTTATAACTACTTGTCCTACATTCAGTGGACATGGACAACAATTGATCACACTCCTCTTTATAACGATTCTTAACATATCTGAAGACTATTATCAGGGCCCTGTCAGTGTTCTTTTCTCAAGACTAAACATGCCCATTTTTTTAACCTTTCCTCATGGGTCAGGTTCTCTAAACCTTTTATCATTTTTGTTGCTCCCCTCTGGACCATCTCCTATTTGTCCTCATCTTTCTTAAAATATGGTGCCCAGAACTGGATTCCAGATGAGCCTCACCAGTGCTGAGAGGGACAATTACCTCCCATGTCTTATATGTGATATTCCTGCTAATACACCCAAGAATGATATTTTGCAATTGCATCACGTTGTTGACTCATATTCAATTTGTGATCCACTTATAACCCACAGATCCTTTTCAGTGTGCAACTGCCAAGTTATTCCCCATTTTCTAGCTGTGCATTTGGCTTTTTCTTCCTAAGTGTCATACTTTGCACTTGTCTGTATTGAATTTCATTGTGTTGATTTCAGACCAGTTGATTAATTTGTCAAGGTCAGTTTGAAATCTAATTCTGTCCTCCGAAGTACTATCAACCCCTTCCAGCATAGTGTCATCTGCAAATTTCATAAGCATTCTCTCCACTCCATTATCCAAATAATAAATGAAAATACTGAATAGTACCAGACCCAGGACTGACCCCTGTGAGCTCTTTAAATAGCTGCCGGAACCCCGCCGCCACTTCCCTAGCGTTCCGGCAACAGGGCTCCCGTCCCCGCAGAGCCCTGCTGCCGGAGCCCTGGGGAGGCTGTATTTAACTGAAGATTCTTTTCCAGCTCTGAAGAAGAGCTCTGTGTAGCTCAAAAGCTTGTGTCTTTCATGAACAGAAACTGATCCAATAAAAGATATTACCTCTCTACTTTGTCTCTCTAATATCCTGGGACCAACATGGGTACAACAATACTACTAACAGTGCCTCTGAACTTTTTCCCTTAGATTTTCTTCCCATGGTAACTTACCTACCAGTTGTCTTAGTTTGTAAAAAATCTGATTTATTTTAAGTCCGTTGTTCTTATTTTTCTGCTCTTATTCCTTCTTTTCCTTTTGAATCATGAAACCAATCATTTCATGATCAATTTTCCCCAAATTGACTTCAACTTTCAGATCTGTAACCAAATCCTCTCTGTTAGTCAGAATCAAATAAAATGTTCCTGTCCCCCTGGTTACTTCCTCCACCTCATGAAACTAAAAGTTGTCCCACACACATTCCAAGAACTTATTGGACATTTTGTGTTTTCCCATATTACTTTGCCAACAGATGTCTGGATCGTTAAAGTCCCCTATTACTACCAGGTATTTTGTTTTGAATATTTCTTTTATTTGTTCTAGAAATTCCTCATCCTTTCCCACCTCCTGATTTGGTGGTCTTTAGTAGAGCCCTACCATAATATCTCCCCTGTTTATTCATCTTTTATCTTCTCTGAAAGACTTTCAATTGGTCTGCCTTGCACCTCCTTCTGGATCTTACAATAAGTGGATATATTTTTTGATATATAATGCAATTTCTCTTCCCTTTTTCCTTGACTGTACTTTGTGAACAAGCTATACATCTCTATATCAATATTCCAGTCATGAGATTTATTCCACCAAGTGTCTGTGATGCCATTAGATCACAATTTAGCTTATGTACTTAATACTTCAAATTCTTCCTGTTTATTCTCCATACTACTTGTATTTGTGTATAGACATCTAAGATGCTGAGCAGATTCACTCACTGTTATCCTTGTTGTTGCTATGACCCTACTGTAATTTTCTATTTCACCCGCGATAGCTGGCCATCTGTTAATCACTTTTTTATATACCTACTTGTAGGCTTTTGTCATATGCTCCCTATGAACCTATACAAAGAAATGAAATTAACATTCAAGCGGATGAAGATCCCATTTTATTTCACAGTCTCAGTCATAATAATTTACAGTAGAATGAGCAAATCACTATATGAGATAATCAAATATGTTGGTCTTTCTTTCCCCGTAGGGTTTTTTCCTTCCTTCAGATGATTAATTACAGGACAGGGGGAGACATACAAAGAGAATTCATTTTCAGTCATTAAATGAAAATTATAATAGTGCCACAGTGAAAATTCATAGTTTGCCAGAAAGACTCTGGAACTGATGACTCTTGGCTCAGCCCCACAGCTGGGCATGGTCACCTGTAGTCTAGCAGCTGTAAACAAACTAAGTAACCCAGGGCCGGCAACAGGGAGGTACTACGGGTACAGTTGTACCGGCCCCCCCGACTTTAGGGGGGCCCCGGTACACAGCTGTACCCGTTGTCGTCCCCCCTTGTCGCCGGACCTGGAGAGCGGGGAAGGGGCGGGGAGGCGGCGCGGCTCCCTCCGGATGAGCGCGCCTGGCCCTGGCAGGAGTAGTGAGCCCGGCCGGCGGCAGCGGCACAGTCCGGGGGAGAAAGGGGGGGGGAACAGCAAGGATGGCTCCCGCTGCTCCCGGGCTCTCGCTCCCGCTGCTGCCAGCTGTCAGCTGGGGGGGAGTGCCGGCTGGGCTGGGGGGGGGAGGAGGCCGGCTGGGCTTCCTCCCCCAGCCGCTGTCAGCTGGGGGGGGGAGCGCCGGCTGGGCTGGGGGGGGGTGGCTAGGCTGGGGGGGGCGGCTGGGTTGGAGGGGGTCCAAACTATCAGAGTAGGGGGCCCCCAAATTTCTGTCGCCGGCCCTGAAGTAACCTCACCATCAACTAATTATAAAAGACCGGACAGTTCCTGTTCTCTTCAAAAGGAGACACATTGTGGTAGAAATGGCTCTCACGGAAATGTTTTGACTGTGGGTGCACAGCTGTGTCATACCACATCCGGTGACTGTGGCATTCTGCCAGCTTCATAAAGTGAGACTGAGCAGACGGCATTGCAACTGTGTGGGTGGATCCTTCTGCCAGCATGGAGTTCCAGTGATGTCACTGATGATCTGTGTGGTGCAGGGATCCATCCAGATAGATCAAATTGAGGGGACGGCCTAAATAAACAAATATAGATAAAGAATAGGAAAGAAGATGTGCAGTATAATAAAGAGAAAAAATGACAGCTTGTCACACTTTTGTTTGGTTAAATTCTTTTTTTTTATTTTAGAAAACATTTAGTTAATATTTGATGTGAGTAAGTTAGCTCTGAGACCAGCCTGCCACGGGACAAAAGTAATGATTTTATAATTCCTTGCTCTCAGAATGATCTTTGAGCTTTGTTTCAGACCCTAACCGCTCCTTTCTCCTCATGCACTTTAGAAATTCCATTATGAAATGGTCATTTTTGATAGTTCTGCTTTTACTCTGTTACTACTACTGTTAAACTCAGTAGGCCAGTCAGTTTCATTGCCTCTGATGAATGCCTGCTTTTTTAAAGATGCCACACTTGATTCATCAAAGTACCTCAGAACATGCCTAACTATAAGATCAAAGGGACTATTTGCTTGCTTAAAGTTAGGCATATATTTAAGTACCTTGCTGAATCAAGAATGTAGCAAGTAGTCGATTGATTGCCATGGAGATAGTCAGAATAATAGGTTCCATGCCCACTAAGTTTGATGTGATTACCACAGTAGTAAGTGCTATGTCTGGGAGACAGTCCTTACAGGATCAGGCTCTTGAATAAGAAATTTGGGATGTAAAGAGGATGTTGCAATTCTATGCTTTCTCCCTTGAAAATGTTACACCCTAAACTTCATATAGTGGGGTGTGTTGTGGGATAACTCAACCTTTCTAGTTGCCCCCTTATATATGATTGATCTAAAATAAACACATTATGTTTCAGGCAAGTGGCAATTCCTCTGGCAGTTGATCATCAAACAGGACATCTCAGCTGAGTGTCACTCTCAAATGTTAATTACAACTAGAGAAAGTTGTGTCCATAAAGAGTGATATCACACTTCTTTGTTACTTATGATTACTTTGAATAGGTTGTGATGGTTCCTCTGGTGTTATCTGGACCGGTGATCTGCTAGGTCACTCCAATCCTTGAGTCTGGGAGCCAGTCTTAACCTGTTCTGCTGTGAGAACCCCCACTCCTGGGATGTTCATACATAACCTCTGACATGTAAGCTGCTCCTTGGATTGTGCAACCAAATGACACTAGCCAATATCTCCGGTCCCAAACATAACCCTAGGAACCTCCGTCCTGCAGTGTCCAGTTATGCCTGCTGGACACGGCAATCTTACATGAGTTTGTCAATTTAATAAAAAAATTGATATGTACCAGGCTTGTTATCCCAAGGGGCATCTCTGACACACTTCAAACCAAAACTGCAAAATAAACAAAAAGATTTATTAACTTTATAGGTTTTAAGTGATTATAAGTCAAAACATAAGAAATCAGAACTGGCCAAATGAAATACAAGCAAAATGCATTCTAAGCTAATCTTAACACTTTCAGTCCCCTTACAAACTTAGATGCTTCTCACCACAGGCTGGCTGGTTGCCTTTCAGCTAAGCTCGCGCCTTTGATCAGCGCTTCAGTCACTTGGTGTGGTGTCTGTTGATGTAGGTGGAAGAGAGCGGAAGACAATGGCAAATGTCTCTCCCTTTTATCATGCCCTTTCTTCCCTTTTGTCTTTCCCTCCCCCCTTTCAGAGTCAGGTGAGCATTACCTCACTGCAGTTCCAAACTGACCAAAGGAAGGGGGGGTGAAAGTCTAACAGATTATTTTGTTGCTGCCTAGGCCAGCATCCTTTGTTCCTGTAAGGCTGGGCTGGGTTTGTCACATGTATTCCCTGATGAGGTGTGAACTGCCTCTCTGCTCTTGGAGAGTTTTTGTCTGGGCTTATTTTAAGCCATGAGGATACATTTTCAGCCTCATAACTACATACATGTAATTATAGCCTATAACAGGGGTTGGCAACCTTTCAGAAGTGGTGTGCCAAGTCTTCATTTATTCATTGTAATTTAAGGTTTCGCGTGCCAGTAATATATTTTACATTTACAAGGACTGGGGAACAGAATCCCTGACCGGCAGTGTGGGTGGCTGACAAATCCTCAGACTGGCAATGGGCTGAGCCTCTTGGTCTGCTGCTGATATGGGACAGAACCCTGGGCCAGCAGCGAACTGAGTGGGGCCGGTGGCTGGGATCCCAGTCTGACAGAAGAGCATCACTGTAAATCAGCTCGTGTGCCATAGGTTGCCGACCCCGACCTATAACATTACTGTAACAACAATGCTCAGTGCATCATGAGCCTTCCAAAGACACCCAACATGACAAACTTTGCATTGGATAACACACAATCATTTTATAAAGATGAACATGGGGGTGTAGGTGCAGAGTGTCACATAGGTATATTAATATTTCACTTTTGAAATATTCAGGGAAGTTTGTTTATGCAAGACATTCTGTAATACTGGGACTTTGCCCTCTCTCACTTTAGAAATTCCATATTTTCTTGGAAAGTCATACAACCTTGTCTCATTGAACTAGAGAAATTTACATGGTGAAATATCATTTGTATGAGCAAAATCTCTCCTAAGCCAAAACAAGTCAAAACATGAATATTAGGTGTGCTGTTTTTATACAGTGCTATAACCGCTGAGAGGAAGTAATGTCATTTGTGGCTGGAACCCATATTTGATTGACACAGCCTCTCATCTTTCTATTGTCAGCGGAAGGCTTGACAGAGGCTGAGAGAAACTCCACACTGACTTCATCAGGTCGATACCTGTCATATTTTTCTTCACGCAAAGTAACTGAATGAATTGGACTGTGTTTTTAACACTCAAAGGGACATACAGAGGAAGGGGAGGGGTTGCCTGTGAAATAGGAAGCTCCAGGGAAAAAAAAACAAAATAGAACAAAACTAGTGAGCCTCTCACTTTTGGAGAAGAAAGCGAGGAATACTTGTAGCACCTTAGAGACTAACTAGTTTATTTCAGCAGTCTCTAAGGTGCTACAAGTATTCCTGGCTTTCTTTACGGATACCGACTAACACGGCTGCTATTCTTGAACCTGTCACTTTTGGAGCTAATTGTTTGTCAATCAAATGGAATTCTGGGGCCAGCCAATGGCCTAATGATTATGCTCTGCTGCACTGAGCTGTGTAACACTTGTGTTTAATTACATCCTGTTCTCTCATTCCCTGGGCTGATAGGAGTGAGGAGTGCCAAAAAAGCGGTTCAGTTAAGTTAACAGTTCAGAAGAGGGTGAAAAGAGGGGAGGGCTGTAATATCCCCTGAAACTCAATAGTGCAACCTCTGGCCCATGAAGAAGCAGCATTTACTAAAGATGGGCAAACCAGTTTGGATAAATTAAGAACAACCGGAACCTCTGCCAGAACTAAACAGAAAGGGAACATTTCCTGAGGCTGAAATCAGTTTTGTTTAACTAGTTTTAAATAATTCATTCCCCCTGCATCCTGAGCTTTGGTCTGGGACCAGAAGGCAAACCAACAAAACACCCTGAGAAATGTAATTCTCACAGCTTATTTGGCCTGACTGAGATTTTGGCCTCAGTGTTGGGGATCTCACAAAGAGGCACAGTCTTGAGAGATTTCCAGCTGGATCTAGTAACCACAGAAGTCTGGGTAAGTGCAGAGTAGCTTCAGCTTTTTTTTTTTTAACAGAACCTCTGAAAATCTTGAGGCTCACCCATTGTAGATTATAACAGAGACCATTGATTGCTTTGGCTGGATGGAAGATGGCTTTAACTTTGAATCCAAGGGCATTCCTATGTTCTTTATTTACTGGCAGCCCTGCATGGGATACACCAGAGTGACACGGTAAATAGTTTTTTTGGTGGCCCCTGGAGGGATCCCTATAGCGAAGACAAACCACAGCCCAGTAACGTGGCCATGTTGAGCCAGGTATGAAGTGCTGTTTTCTTACATGAGAGGAGGGTTCCAAGTCAGTTAAGGAATGGACTCCATCTGGGAAATGATCATATCTAGTTAAGCCTCATTAGGTTGGATGGGTCTGGGGTTCTGAGGGGAGCAGTCAGGGGGCAGGAAGTGGGAGAGGGTCAGATAGGGGGCGGGGCCAGGCTGTTTGGGGAGACACAGCCTTCCCTACCCGGCCCTCCATACAATTTTGCAACCCTGATGTGGCCCACCAGGCATTTTGAGTGGTATCTTATCTTCAGCACTAATGGTTCAAAAGCTACATTTTGTTTTAGGCAAATCAGACTCCCTTCCTATTCTGGAGGAACTTCTAGCATTCATAAAAAGTACGAGTCAGACAGTCTGGCTATGCACAGGCTAGGCATTGCACAGACAGGCTTCTTCCTCCTCACCCTCCCCATTTCTCACCAACATCTTGAACCTGAAATAGTTCCCTCTCTAGTCCATTCAACACTGGGCCTCTCTGCTAGCTCTGGCATTAACCCAACAAGAAGCATAAATTAGGGGTCAAACTGAGGCTGTGGTGGCACATCGTCTTGTACTCCTACTGAGAACTTCTTGGCACAGTACCGAGAGTGGTTTTCCTCTGTCTGCACCAGCACTTAAACCACTGTTGGCACTCGTGACTTCTTGTTGATAAAGGGTACGCCAAGTGACAGTAAAGACAAGGTTTCTGACAACAGAGGCAGAAGAGCTGCTATAGAACAGCAGAGGATACTGGAAATTCCCCCTGTGGCTGCAGAACACAGCACTCTGTGCAATGAATTGTCACCCAGGGAGACTGTATTGGCTTCATATCATATCTGCAGAAACTTTAACAGCAAATGAGGTAACTTAACTACAGGGTCTTCTAGTGGGAAGAAAGGGGAATACCCGCCTCCTGTGGTGTCTGTCAAGTTAGGGATGGACAAAAAAAACAAACCATCTAGTGTTCACATCATCCTGCATGTTATCACAGCTGCAGTTATGTTATCCATAGCAGTAATCCTGTTGAGCAGGGGTCTCAAACATGCGGCCCGGGGGCCACATGCGGCCCGCAAAGCCCTTCCCTGCGGCCCGCCAAGCTTCCTGGCGCCCCCCCTCTCCCCCGGTCCCTCCATAGCAGTTTGCAGGACAGAGGGGCCAGAAGTGGAGGCTTCTCTGCTGCCTGGCTGGGCCGCGCGTGTTTCTAGCTCTGGACTTCCTATATTGCTCTTGCTTTGTTTGCCAAACAGCTGTTGGTGGTGCCTAGGGCTTTCCAGGAGGGAATGGGGAGCTGCGTGCTCAGAGGAGGAGGTGGGGCAGGGGTGGGACCTCTTGGAAGGGGTGGAGTGGGGGCAGAGCCGGGGCAGCGAGGGCAGGGTGTGTGTCAGTGGTGCGGCCTTCGGGCCAGTGCACTAGTCCTCATGGAAGGGGTGGAGTGGGGGCGGAGCCGGGGCAGCGAGGGTATGTGTGTGTGTCAGTGGTGCGGCCCTCGAGCCAGTGCACTAGTCCTCATGCGGCCCTCATGGTCATTTGAGTTTGAGACCCCTGCTGTTGAGGGAGAAGAAGCGAGCATGCTCAGTACAAGCGCATACTTATGTCTGAATGTGATAAGCCTGTTGGAGAAGGGCTTGTGCTCTCCTTTGAGTTTGAATAGCACTCAGCACTTTGGGGAAGACCAGAAACCAATTGTCATCTTCGTCAATGATGACAGAGTTTTATTTAGAAAGATTTCAGTAGGATTAGGTTGCTCTGCTGCAATGAAACTTCACAGCTAAAGAGGATCCTTGAAATGAAACTTGTGTGGGGAGCATCCTACTCATTGAGAGATGCAGAAACAAGCTGACATCTTGAGGTTCACCCATGTGAGTGGTTTGCACAATATGAGTAAATTGATGATCGTGATCAGGGGGACCTGGATACTTGTTCAAACTCAAAAGCAAATATTAATCTGAGCATGTTTGAGAACAAATTACTTTCTGCAAACATTCAAGAGCCCAAGTTGTAAGCTCTAACATATACTAAAAGTAAATTTCAAACTGTATATCCAGTTGTAAAAATCTCCACTGAGAATTCCTGTTGTGCTGATTAATTACATAACTAATACAAAATGATTTGTTAAAGGAGAATAACTCCATGAAATTTAGTGTGTTGGTTAGCTAGATAAATCTGATTGAGTTGTTTCTGTAAGATTGCATGATTTATCTAACTAACCAAAACAGTATGGTGTTTGAATTGTACATTCAGGTTAACACTGACAGTTATAAATCAGAGAACAGAAACAATATCATAGTTCACACAATTAACAAATACACGGTGAATTGCAAATTCTGAGCATTCCTAATTCAAAATTTAGGAACCATCAGAAGATTGAGCATTAGTTCATGAATAAATTAAATGAATTGTTTTGAATAACAAATACAATTGACACTCTCATAGAGTGTATGCAATCAGTAAAAAAGTGAAATTTGCCTGATAGATTATTCTTGTTTTACTATTTGCTTGGGCAATAGCTAGAGCACGGCTACATGAAACAATGTGAAACATAGGTGCCGACTCCCTGGGTTCTCTGGGGCTGAAGCACCCACAGGGGAAAATTGGTGGGTGCAGAGCACCCAGCAGCAGCTCGCCGCCCCACTGCCTCAGCTCACCTCTGCTCTGCCTCCTCCCCTGAGTGCACCGCTGAGTCCTGCTTCTCCTCCTCACTATCCCTCCCTCCCAGTACTTGCGGTGTGGATCAGCTGTTTCACATGGCTGGGAGGGAGCGGGAAGAGCGGAGATCTCAATGCACTCAGGGGAGGAGGCAGGGGCATGGTGGGGATTTGGGGAAGGGGTCCAATGGGGCAGAGAGGGGGTGGCGGTGGGACGGGGACTTTCAGGAAGGGGTTGGGTTGGGGGCGGGAATGGGGTGGGGAAGGGTTGGAGCTGGGGCGGTGCCAGGGTGCGACCACCAACCAGTGCCGGGGGAAGTTGGTGCCTATGATGTGAAATCAATAATGCTGGTGGACATATTATTAAGATTCTTGGAAAAGAGCAAGAGACATTCATTATTCAGAACCTAAATTATTTACTGTGAAACTTTTTTTAAAAAATCATATTGGCTGGTCCATTGCGCCTGACCCACAACCTTTCAGTACAATGGGGGAAAGAAGCAGCTTGAATGTTAAATTGCTTTATTCCTTTGGAATCTTGGAGGGGTAATTTAGAACTGCATCCATTCTATCATGCTAATGAGATGGAAGTTCAGTTCTGATAAACTGTTTGATTTTCAAGTTCATACTGTTTAAGATCATCATCTTCCTGCCTCTCCTGTTGATCACCTAATCCTAAAAGGTATCAGGATAGGGAAAAGGCAAAATCATATTATTACAAAACTATTTTCATATTGTGACAGACCGCCTTCTCACCCCCCTCAGGAACACAGGCAGGAAACCCTTTTTTGCTCCAACAGTGCCCTTTAATTTACAGTGCAGGACCCCACCACCAATATATACAGCTTAACACAGTTAATTAATAAACAGCTCATTAATACACACAGCTCTTGATAGCTCATTAATACACACTCAGCTCTTGATAGCTCATTAATACACACTCAGCTCTTGATAGCTCATTAATACACACCACACAGCTCTGGCTAGCTCATGCCACCGCCAATACATACAGTTTGTACAGTTCCCAGCTCTACAGACTCTATATAGTCCAGCTTACAGTTTACAAACTCCCAGCACACAGCTCTGACTAGCTCACACCACACTCAATACCATCCCCACCACACTGGGCTTCCTTCCTGGCAGCCTTATATCCCCCAGAGGAGGCTGCCAGGTGCAACTCATGCAGGCTGATTGGCCTGCACCTCAAGTGGCTAATTAGCCTTGCTGCCCGGGGGTTTGCAGAGGGCTTTTCTCCCTCTTAAAGGGGCAGCAGGGCTGGCTCAGGCCCTCCTGGCCAGCACCCTGCCACACACCTCCCCCCTTAGCCTAGCCCCATTGGGCTGGCTCAGACCCTTCCAGCCTCCGCTTAGGTCTAGAAAGGCCCGCCCCTGGAGTTAACCACTCAGGGCAGACCAATACTCTGCGGAGGAGCGTGATGGGGAGGCTGAGTCCACTGCCCCCGGTTGGGACTTCCTCCCCACCCATACCCGCAGAGTGGGTGCCCCCAAACCCCAGTCCATGGGCCATCGCCCCAAATCCCGGAGCCGTCGTGGTCCGTCTTCTCCCCGAGGTCCCTCTGTCTCCACGTACTTCTGGTCGGGTGCACCGCAGACTTCACCGTCTCTGGCTGGCGCCTCCTTACCCCCGGTACGAACAGTCTCGGGAAGGCTGAGCAAAACTGCTCCAATATCAGGGAGTCCATAATGTCCCCAAGTCCTGGGCCTCTGCCCACAAGGTACGGAGCAAGACGGAGGGCCCGGGTGGTCCACTCCCACCCAGCTGTGGTGGCTGCCCTCTCAAAAGTCCCGCAGTACCTTCACAGCTCCAACTGAGCCTGCTGCATCCAGTGGTCTTGCTGCAAGGCGTGCATGGCCTGCTGGGACCGCTTCTGTTATTTCTCGAGACACTGCAGGGTTCCCTCCACCTCTGGGGCCACCAGTTGTGTTACTGGTGTAGCGATCCCACCTCTGACACCACGTGTGACAGACCGCCTTCTCACCCCCCTCAGGAACACAGGCAGGAAACCCTTTTTTGCTCCAACAGTGCCCTTTAATTTACAGTGCAGGACCCCACCACCAATATATACAGCTTAACACAGTTAATTAATAAACAGCTCATTAATACACACTCAGCTCTTGATAGCTCAAACACACACTCAGCTCTTAATAACTCAAACACACACTCAGCTCTTGATAGCTCAAACACACACTCAGCTCTTGATAACTCAAACACACACTCAGCTCTTGATAGCTCATACACACACTCAGCTCTGGCTAGCTCATGCCACCGCCACCACCAATACATACAGTTTGTACAGTTCCCAGCTCTACAGACTCTATATAGTCCAGCTTACAGTTTACAAACTCCCAGCACACAGCTCTGACTAGCTCACACCACACTCAATACCATCCCCACCACACTGGGCTTCCTTCCTGGCAGCCTTATATCCCCCAGAGGAGGCTGCCAGGTGCAACTCATGCAGGCTGATTGGCCTGCACCTCAGGTGGCTAATTAGCCTTGCTGCCCGGGGGTTTGCAGAGGGCTTTTCTCCCTCTTAAAGGGGCAGCAGGGCTGGCTCAGGCCCTCCTGGCCAGCACCCTGCCACAATATATATATTATTTTTTGTCCATGTTCATCATGTTGAGAATTATTATTTGTTCTTGATCCTGGCAAGATAGACCTGTTTCTCAAATTTACATCACTCAAGGATGTACAATTTGATCTTTCTAGTGCAAAATTTTAGCCATGACTGTTGTTTCAGAAAAAGTTATTAAGAACAAGATCCAGTACATCCTGGAAGCTTGGAGGCCAAGGGCTGAAGTGATGGCCAGTTAAAAGCAGGCCCGGATTGCCAATTAGGCACAGTAGGCATTTGGGGGGCGGGGGGGGAGGGAGGGTGAGAGCACTGAAGGTGCTGTATCTAGGATCACATATGGTGTAAATATGGCCCTGGTTAAAAGGTGTCACATGGAAATCTTCGGGCAACTTCTTACTTTAAATTATGATACCTCAGTTACAAGGGCAACATAGCCACTAGAGGGAGATATAAGACAAGGAGAGGGAGAAATTCTGTTGATCCTGCAAACTCAGCAGCTACGGCCTCTTCCCATGACATGAGAAAAATCTCAAATTTTAGTGCCAATGTTTATTTAAACAGGGCAAATGGAGTCACATCTTACATTATAGTTGTACGTTCCAGTTTCCCACGGGTTCTAATGCTGAGTGTGTAACAAATTCTAAAACCACCTTTATTTTACTCTTTAAGCTGGCACTGACACATTGCTTGGCTGTTCTTTAGTTCAAGGCATCAGACACTGTTTAAACTAAATGCTCTTAAAAGAAAATCTGTGATATTGGTCTAAGAAGAAGAGTTGGAAATTAAGAAGAATAGAAAAGAAAAATCTTGTGCATTTATGTGCACTCAAGTGTAAATGAAAAGAGGGAATATTCTTTACCACTACTTCATCACAGTGTAGGTGTATGTTATAATTATTTACTATCTTTAGTGTGGTAGCACCTAGGGACTCCAATCATGAATCAAGGAGCTATTGCTAGGCACTGCACCAACATAACAAAAAAGACAATCATGTATATGTGTCCACATGCTGATTTGTTAAACAGACATACTTTTTAAAAGATCCTGTTTGGCAAAGTTTCTAATAGCCCTTCAAGGGGAACAAGCCCTAAAAACAATTCCTTATAATTTACTTTTAATGGCTCAAGTCATGCATGCAAGAAATCCCACTGAAGCCAATGAGAACTGTGCAAATTTGGTTCTATGTTTGTGCAAAGGGAGGTTTTAATAAAAGTCATGAGCGTCAGAGATGGAAAAGAGCACCCTGTAGGGCTTAATCAAATGTTCATTGAAGCTAGGAGGCGCCTCTCCATTGATTTCAACAGGAAATGCATCAGGCCTTAATTCTTTCTACCTATACCCCAGTGCCACAGCAGGACTGTCCATTTTACAGTCTCAAGTACCTCGTCCAGTCCACTTACAAATCACTCAAGCAATGGGATTTTTGCTAGTTCCCTTGGGACAGATATTGCCTCACTGACTCATGTACAGGAAATCATTTTTGCATGAAATACAACTATTATATTCTCAGGACTCTGCATGGAAACCATCACTAACTAATCGTTGCATTTTTACTGTAGATCTGGAAATATTTGCTATGAATTAATTTCTATAACATTTGCTGATTTGCACCTAGTGGGCAAAGCAGAGGATTAAAATTTCCATTAACAGCTTCCTCCCTGCACTCCCTGGCCAGATAAGCAAAAAGGTGCTGAATTGGGAAGCAGTCATGTTCTGTTGGGTGTGGGAGCTGCATGGCAGCAGGGAGATGGAGAGAAGCTCAGGAACTGTGGACAGAGCCGCATGTGGAACAGGCTGTGACTGCCGGGACATACAGTTGGGTGCAGGTCTGTGTAGGACTTAACAGGGAGCAGCGGTGACTGGGCAGAGATCCATCACAGAGGGGCCCCACTGTGAGATGCCATCTGAGGTTGGTCTATCTGCCCACAAGCTCCTGTTTGCTGGAACAGGGACTGGACTGGAGATGGCACCCCGGGCACTAGACTTGAAGAGTCCTAACTCTCAACTGGACTGACTCCCAGGAGCCCAAAGAAGAACCACTGTCACTCAGTGTGAACTGGAATGTTCTTCACCTTTGTACGTAGGGTATCAGCAACCTTCCCCTTTCCTGCCAGCACTAATAAAACAACCTTTCACTTAGTCCATCTATCTGAGTGGTTACTGGAAAATGCAAGGCCTAGGACCTGAAGCCCCTACAGTGCTTGCCTCCGTAGACCTGGCACATTATTGGCACCCTAGGGTTTGAGTGTACCAGGCAGGCTCAACAATTACCCATGTGAGTGTAAATTTATTTACAGAGGTTTCTTCTATCAACAGGCCAAGAGCAGCATGCAGTGTCAGGAGCCAACTAGGTGTGAATGTAAGTACTGTAAGTGGCCAGCCTCCCTTTGGTTCACACAGGCACTAAAACACAAAGTTTCATACTATGTGGAGATAATATAAGGCAACAGGAAAAGATAATCTGCGCTTGCAATTGGAGATTATTAAGATGCACTGAGGATCTTTCCTGTCTTTGTACCCTATTGCTCTTTTCTGAAAGAGCATAACTCAAGAAATGCATGTGATGTGTAATTAGAAATGTAAGCATAGATTCTTATCTAAGGGCAAGGAGCTCATTGTGAACTAAGGAGCCGGGGCTAACTGCTCTCAGGCTGCTCTAAGTTACACTGGCTACCAATAACCACACCAGGTTGATACTGGAGTAAAGGAAAGCCCCAGTTATTCCATCTGTACTAGCATAGGGCAGTCAACTAACCCTACACTATTGGACGATCCCTATGCATTGGAGTGATCCAACTGTGGCCAGCTATGTTTGCTCTTAGGGCCACTTTGCACAGGCAGGAGTATGGAAAACTTCTGCAATGGCAGCCCAAGATCTGGCCCATAAACTACAAAAGGCCTGCTTTTTATTGTCACTCATTTTACGCCTATTCTCTTTGAGGTGTGATTTGATGATAACCCACAGTCTGAGCCAAATATTGCAGTTAAGAGTTTTGCCTGGGTAGGGATGTAGGGTTTGGTCTATAGGACTAATTGCTCTAGATCATGCCGACCTCTCAGGAATGCATTGCTTATTTGTGGTGGCAGGAAGGACAGCTTTCTTTAAATAAAAAATTGGAATGGCTTGGCATTTTCACAATGCACGTAGTGCTCTCTGATGTCAAATTCATGCTTGGAAAACAACAGTCAATTTCTTGTAATCTTTGTTAAACCTTGAATTGTACACACACTGATTTAGCTTTCTATCCAGTAAATCCAAGGAAAACTCTAGTGCTTGGGCCTCTGGGGGATCTGGTATGTGAAAGGTGTCCAAGATTTGGTGCTGCCTATAACCAGCACCATTTTGTCTAACAGCTGACAGCTTACTGTATCTTCTGTAGGGCTCCTTTAGAGCCAGAACACTTTTCTGGATGATTGAAACTCATCAGCCTCTTTAAAAGACCATCCTGGGGAGCAAAGCATTTAAAAATCATACTAAAAAAAGGAAGTGTAAGGCAAGAGTGATATAATTTGGTAATGTGGTGTAGTTGGGAGCCAATGAGCAGTAGCTTTTGTGGGGGTGAGCGAGAGGAGAGAGTCGAAAAAGAGAGTATTGTATCAAGGGCTTGCAAAGATATGTTTTAACCAATGTCTGCGCACGTGTGTCTAGGTTAACACTTCATAAAACAGGTGAGGCATTTCTAAACCAAAACTAAACTCTTTTGCGTCTTGTCAGCCAAAAGAGTGAGGTTCTCTCTCCCATACTACTACCAGACCCAGAGCCAAGATAACAAACCATGTAAGGCCTGTTCCTGCTTCCATTAAAATCAATGGGAGTCTTTCCATTGGCTTTGATAGGAATAATTTTGGGACAATTTATGCCATCATTTCTTTGGCAAATGTCCTGTCCACTTGATGGGAGCTCTCCCTCCGTAAGGAGAGTTACGTTGTTCGCTTAGGAGCTATATGGTAATGAAAACAATCTTCTTGTTATGGAAATCATCAAAGCAAAACCAAAAATTCAGTCTGTCAATAAATACTTTTACATCATTGTTTTATCGCTGTCAGATTACATAAGGTTGGTTGTTTTCAACATGTTACAGAACTCAAGAAATTGTAAGATAAAAAAATAGCATGAGTGTTAAAACTTTTGTGTAACCAATTTTCCATGCTGAAAATGAAAAGCAGACCTCACTATCTGTCAAAGGGTCCACACAAAGGTTAACATTTTTGCGAAGTCTTCATTATAACATCACCTTGCAGAGAGAGCTGCTATATAGAGCTTCTGTTTTAGTCTTTCTCCTGCTTCTACTCTACATTATGCACATTTGGCCAAATTCATTGCTAGAGTAACTCCAACTGGGTTGGGCCAGAAATGAATCTGGCCCGTAGCTTTATCAGGGAAGCATTCATCTTGAAAGAACTTGTTTTAAAGGACAGTCTTGGTTGTGCATGATGACCAAGTACAATAAACAGGAACCACTTTTCCTAACCTAGTTCCTGGCCAATGTGCAAACAAGAAGCCAAGTAGCACTATTAGCTCTTCCAGGATCTTGCAGCTCTTTCTTCTAATGAATAAGACTAGTGACTGTTTGCTGCCCCAGGTAATAAGGACCAAATTCAGCAATGTACTTAAGTACATAGCTCTCTTTAAGCATATCTGTAATCTCACGAAAGTCAATGAGACTACTCCTGTGCCTAAAGTTGTGCATGTGCTTAAGTATCTTGTCAAATCAAGGCCTAGGCAATTAATAATTCTCTTTCTTTTGATTGATCTCTTGTGTCAAAAAAGAAAATCAGGCACATTTTTCTATATGAAATTAAAAGGTACTTAAAAATAACTCTCTTTTAATTTATTTTTCTTATGAAAGTTCATCGAGTCCCTTCACCTGGCAATCTTGGTTGTTTTCTAATTCTTTCAAAGAAATTAATTTGTTAGATATTTGAAAGGGTTTTGCTTTCATTGATGCAATCATCCATATCCATGCAGCACCTTTAGATCTTATCAGGATTTGGATCTTTGTAACTGCATGCAAGACTTTTCTTCTTCTCTAAACAAACAAAAAAGAAAAGAAAAATTGCTTAACTTATATGTTTTATTGGACTCTACGTCTCCCTACAACTTCCCCTTTTTCAAGCTTTGAACTGATCTTTCAATTTGTCTCGTCTTTGTTATGCAAATATTCCGCTGTCGTTGAACTGGTGAGATTGTTTTCCTTTTAATTTCATAACTGTAGAACAGACCTGTTGCGAAAGTACCAGTGCTTATGAGGAAACTGTTGGATAAGGAAATTAAATGTTAGCTCTGCACTCCTATGGAGCCAGAACTGGAGAACCTTTCTGAATACATGACACATACAAGTATAAAGGAGATGAAAGGGTTTAGAGAAACTGTCATGACAAACCCAGCTATTTCCTACCATACTCAACAGTGTGGCGGATATATTGGTGGGAATGGAGCAGTGTGTGATAGTGTGAAAGAACCACAGAAACTGCCAAATTCTGCACTCACAGGGCCAGTGCAGGCAATGCTACCAGACCTGCAGCTGCAGAACAGCCGTAAGTCATGAGGGCTGATACTAGTGTGATGCTTGCAGTGCGGGCGCTAGGGTGACCAGATGTCCCGATTTTATAGGGACAGTCCCGATATTTGGGGCTTTTTCTTATATAGGCGCCTATTATCCCCCACACTCTGTCCCATTTTTCATACTTGCTATCCAGACACCTTAGTAGATTCCCCCCAAAATCCTCAAAAAGGAGCATTTCATAGGCTGAAACTGGCTCAGTATATCTAATGTCCACTGAGCACTAGCTCCTCGTGACCCTCTTATCAAACACCTCTAACTCTCCTGCTGGCTTTGGCTCTGTGACTCCCGGGGAAGAGGATATTACAGTCTCTACTTTAAACAGATATATAATAAAAAATAGATAGAAAATAGGATGCCCTTTCTCCAACTACTCAAAAATGAGAGACAATAATAAATCAAACTGAAAAGGGATTTTTTCCAATGTTGTATAGAATGAGCTGCTATTCAATATCTTGTTATATCCTCATTGTCTAATGGCATCATGCCTTATTTACTGCACACTATTCAAACCCTGTACTGAACACAGATTTATTAATTTCCTTGTGGTCTTTTCTGTGGTGTTCACCACTGTAGTATCTGATTGATTGATGTCTCTGTCTCTCTTGCTCTTTCTCCAATTTCATGAAGCATAAAATTATGATTCTCCCTGTGTGTTGGAAGATTGCACTAGTTATGTTTAAAATCACAAAAGAAAGTTATTTTTATTCGAGGCTGAATCCTCAGCTGTGTCAAGCTTGGTGCAGCTGGTGGGGGGGAAGCAAAACTGGATTGGAGCCACCTGATCATGGGGCTGGGTGGGGGCCATTTCAGCTTCTGGCACAAGTCAGAAAAAACATGGAGATGCTGTCACGTACAGTGGCTGCAACAGTCCATAGACACTGTTCCAACATTCCAGGATAACCAAAGTGCATCGTGCTTTGCCTCCACCCTATCCTGCCCCTGGTGTGCCTTTTACCCACCCTGTACAATGGATGCAAGAAAGCAAATTATGCAAAGCAATAGGGGAATTCTCCCTATTTAGGACCAGTTAAGATCCCGTGGAGCACAAAGGGAACTTTGTGGGAACTGAGGATCTGGTCTGTTATAGTGGGCAGCTGTTCTGCACCTGGGCGTTTGTGGAGGAGTGTTATTTGTAAGAGTTGAGGAATGGATTTGGGAAAAGAAGATTCCCTTTTTTAATCTCATCAATTATAGCACCTCCCCCTGCTCTGCCTCCCTTTCACTATGACCTCCTTCCATCATTGAATGAAGCATTTCACAGGATTCTATGAAATTGCCACTGTCCTTTTTCAATGTAAAACAAATAAGGTGAAATGGTTAAAATTTGTGCACTTGATTTTCAAAGTTTACATTGTGTTAATGCTTTATAAATAATGAGCAAATATGTAGATCACTGACATTTTACTACAGCAGCAAGTTTTTAAAATTAAATGCATGCTTATGGCCTTTGCTGAATAGAGAGAGATTTAAGAACATGCCTTAAGTTGCTCTTACATCGGGGAGAGTGATAGCTCAGTGATTTGAGCCTGCTAAACCCAGGGTTGTGAGTTCAGTCCTTAAGGAGGTCATATAGGGATATGGGGCAAAAATCTGTTGGAAGATTTAATTGGGGATTGGCCCCGCTTTGAGTAGTGGATTGGATTAGATGATCTCCTGAGGTCCCTTCCATCTCTGATATTCTATGTGCTTAAGTGTCCTGCTGAATCAGGGCACCACTGTACAGTAGTCAGTTAACACATCAGTGCAAGCTAGCAGATAAAGTGCTCACAGGGTACAGAGGTCTCCTGGGATATTCCTTTTTGAGTATGTCTACACAGCCAGTGGCAATGAGCCTCCCAGCCTGGGTCAACAGACTTGGGCTTGCAGGGACCATACTACTGCACTAAAAATAACTGTTTAGACATTGCACCTTGGGCTGGACTTTGGGCTTTGAAGCCTAAGGATGGGAGTGGGCTTCAAAGTCCAAGCTGCAACTTCAAAGCACTGTCTTAGTCCAGGCCCTGCAAGCCAAATCTATCAATCTATCACTGGCGTGGGCTGATGTAAACATACCTTTTGAGTCCAGTCAAGCTTTCATGTCAGCTCCCTTCATTAGATTTTCCTAGCAGACAACAGTTCTCTAAAGATATTATGAGTGAAAAAGTTCCTCTCCACAACCTGTTTATGGCTGATGAGATACTGATAAGATCTGATTGTAAATTTATTTCAACCCTAAAGATAAACCTTCAGACCTGGTGTTACAGGAAAGATGTTGTGCCTTACACACCAAGAGGCAATGTCTGATCTTACAGCTTCACTGCATGTTACGTATCAGTTACTGAAATAAATAGTCCCATTGCATGACACACTCTTGCTTGTGCAAGAAAGGCTTAGCAGCCGGATCAAATATTGTGGGATGCGGCCCTTTGGAAAACACTGAATGTGAGGTGGGAGGTGTTTAAAGGAGATCTGTAGCAATTCCTAATTCACTGTACATTGGAACAACGGCCTAAGCAATTACAGTAACTTTCAGCTAAGTATTTTAACACACTGAATGAGGAAATAATAGTGAATAAATGAACCAATTTTTAGGGGTGGGGAGGGTAATTTCCAGACCCTTATTCTCCTGGATTAGGGATCTGACAGAAGAGAGAAAGCAATTTCTGAAGTGCTTCTGTCTGTCATGCTTCAGAAGTAGCATGTCCTCCCTCCTCTTATCCCTGGGATGAGGGATACAGTTTCCAGTGAATAAAAGAGAGAAAAGCACAGAAATTGCTCCCTGTTCTTGCAACATAGAATGAATATTTCAACAGGATCATATTTTAGACAAGGAAGTATAAACTGCTTTGTATTGTGTCAAAATTTGCCACTGGGAGAAAAATCTGACAAGGATGTATTTTTGGAAACAACAATTCTGCTCATCCCCTTGCCTTCACATACACCTTCAATCACCTTCCCTGCTCTTCTGGTAAAGGGAGGCATCCACCCGTATTGCAGTTATTTAGCCCCATAGCCTTTGTTTTCTGCTTTAAATATATTTCCAGATATTGCACAATGACCTTTATAAGATGACCTGATTGTGGAGGGGATCGGAGGAAGGGAGACAAAACAAAGAGGCGCTCAAGACCAAGAATTCAGCTCCAAATCTGATTTTGAATACACCCTTTCTCCCAAAGGTGTGTTCAGACTGAAGTTTAGGTTCAGGCCCATTTACATTATGAAGGCTCTTCTCCAATATGATCACTGAGACTCTCTGCCATTTTGAAAATATATTGAAAAGTATAAGTGCATATTGTAGCCACTTACTGAAAAAATAGGTGTCCAAGCAGCTGATTCTGGCCCTCACACAGAGGTAGGGGAAGGCCTTTAAGTGAAAGCATTCGATTAAATTACACTTGGGAAGAGCTTTTAGCCTGTATCTTTGCTAATCTCCAGTGCTTCTCTCTCCCAAACTCCTCCGCCCTGCTCATCATCCCACAGGAAAAGCAGACAGTTTCTGTATATCATGAGCCATGGGGCTAAACACCAAAAAAGCATCCCAAAACCAATACAGCTATGACAGAATGTGCCCCCCAATTTGCTCTCAGATGTATACATTGCAATAATAATCTTGCCTTCATGGGATGAGGCAATATGCCTGGTTGGTTGAGAGCTCTGAATAGTGTCTGCTACTATAGCTTATTGATGACTTGCACTTGACTTGGATTGCTGTCTACAATGGGCCTGACCCAAGCCCACTATGTCAATGGAAAGACTCCTATTTATTTTAGTGACTTCTGATTTAGCCCCATTATTAGTCAGCCAGGCGTCTTGGGTTTGCATTCTTGATGGCTTTACCTTTGGTTATGTATGTCTTTTCACGGTCTTGTGTAGCTGAGGCCAGATTTTCAAAGGTATTTAGGTATCTGTCCAAAGATCCAGATAGGTGTTTAATAAGATTTTTTTGTCTTCTCTTAATTACTTTTTAAAATGTTCTTCCATTTAATGCCTTTGAATCATTCCTATCTTCACTGTGTCTTGTGCAGTTCAACACCTCTGTCTTATGTCCTTTTTATTCTAGGAGCACTAGCTCCCTGGGTTTCTCCAGCATTAGAACATAGTCCATAACTAAGGCCAAAAAGGGAACTGTTCCTTTAAAGGTCTCTCTACACTGCAGTAGGCAGCTGAAGGTCAATATTTTCCCAGACTTCTACCTCCAAAACAATAAGTCGTGCGTGTTCACATGTAAGTGTAGTTTCATCCCTACAGATCTCTGCCATATCACACCCTGTATATTTTAGGACTTCAGTAAGACAACTGCAGTAAATAAAATTAGCTAAGATGTGAATTCCCTACAGATTTTCACACTTAGAAAAATTTCTCCCACTGCATGCAGATGCTCTGTGCTATATTTCTGCATTTCAAACTACTAGTCTAATTTTCTGGAAAACAAACTCTGTTTGCTTAATTAGGCAAAAGCTATCATAGCCTTTAGCACAGTAGTCTGGATAAAGTCAATACTCAGAAATGGCTGCAGTGGGTAATTTATTTCGAGGACTATTAATCATTTCAGAGGAAAGAGAAAAATAGAGAGATGCACATAATATTCAAGCCAGCTTAACCAGCCATGGAGCTTCTCTTCTGTAGAAGACAATCTTTGAATGACATAGAGCTGATACAATGGCTCACACATCACTAACCTCCTGGCAGCAGGCATCAAGAATAAAGATGAAAGAGGGCGTGGTTGGGTGTTCCTGCACCCCAGCAATCTCCACTGCTCTCATAGGCCCTTCGCATCTGAAGTTTATGGGCTGCTTTAAATTATGCACAGTGACCAGCCCAGCACACAGCCAGCCCAGGATCATGGGAGTGAAAATGTGGCTTTAAGTCCCTCTTCAGAGTTGCATTGTGTGTTTCTCAACCAGAGCCAATCAGGGCCGGATTAAGGCAACCGACGCTAAGGGCGCCTGCCTAGAGTGCTGGCTTCTGGGTTATGTGTTTGCATCAGAATCTTAGTTTTGTGTGACCTGCCCAGTTGCTTACTGTTCTGGGGCTCTCTCTTCGAGGACCCTGTGAGTGGCTGTGCAGAAGGCCCAGCACATCCAGCCCAGAAGAGACACCTCAAGTTCTGAGGTAAGTACTGGGGGTCCTCCTGCTGACACTCTAGCCTCTCTTGGGTTGGTAGAAATGATGCCTGAGGCTGCTCCTCTTGCTTCTACCGGAGGGGTACCTGCTTCTGTTGCTCCTACTCTATGAGGGAAGGGCTTTCCCCTGTTATGATCACTCCAAAGGGAGGATGAGGCCATGACATTGTGTGGAGCCATGTCATGGTGTGCCAAGGACTCTATACAGTAGACTCTCGATCATCCAGGATGATAGGGAAAAAAATAATTCTGGTTAATAAAATCCCAGATAATCACCATCCATAGGAAATATAGGGAGAGGGGGTTGGTTCACCAGCCACCCTGCGCCGGCGGGAGGGGGTGTTGGTTCACTGGCTGCCCTGTGCCCTAGTGGGGTTTTTTTGTGTGTGTGCTTGGGGCAGCAGCAAAGCCAGAGCCAGCCCTACGAGTTGTGTGTATTTTTTTTTTTTGACATCCTGGTTAATCCACATTCTGGTTAATCCAATCCTGGATAATCGAGAGTCTACTGTATTGCCTTAATCCGGCCCTGAAGCCATTATACATCTCTCTTTCTTTATTTTGACTTGTATTGTGTCAAATCACATGAATTTAACAAAATATGTAGGGTGACCAGACGTCCTGATTTTATAGGGACAGACATGATATTTGGGGCTTTCTTTTATATAGAGGCCTATTAATCCCCACCCCCCTCTCTTGATTTTTCAGACTTGCTATCTGGTCACCGTAAAAACAAAGGAATGAAATATTTCTACGGCCATACTGTCCAGACACCAGCACAGCCTGCTTTCTGGCTTCCCTTCCTGAATACACCGTCTCCTCCATCATGAGTGACAGTGCCAGTCTATTATGAATACGCTGGGAAACATTTCCATATATGTTGGGATGCAGTCAAGTCCTACTGCAGGCAAAACTCCCACAATGGGATTTCTTAGTTTCTTTTAATTTCTCCTGAAACTGGGCTGTAATTAATGCAGTACTTCCATTAAAAGAGCTGTTTTAAGGTTATTACTTCCATTTACAGAATTAAGCCTTAAAAATTGTAATTTATTTGCAATGAGGAGAACTCCCCAAAGAAATTTTGCTGAAGAAAGCCTACTCTGCAGCAAATAGCTGAGAATGCTGCTGAGATCATAATATTGCATGTGGATCTTAATTAGGAATTTCTTGACCTTTAGGGTGATTTTCACTTAATAAAAAAAATCTTCAGTAAGAAATTGAAGGTCTAGGGAAATGTCCATATTGGATTGCTATTAAGACTTTCTCCCTCTCATTTGTCTCTCAGTAATCTCAGAGGAGAGCAGCAATCAGACATGCTACCTCATTTTCACTTCCCAGCAATTTACTTCCTAAATAAGAAGCAAAATTTTATTAAAGCTAATGTTAAAAATGAAAACATACACAGATTGAGAGCAACCAGAATGTTTCAGCTCTTCTGTACTCAACACCAGAATTCCAACAAACCCATGAAAGCCCGCAGACTGCTAATCACCCTTGGCTCTGTGGGCTTGACTGCACCCACTGGGGCTATTACAGAAAACTGGAAAGTTAACAGCCACCAGGAAGGGACCAACCAGCTGGTGAGAAATGGCAGCTGCTCTGAGGTTTGCATCCAGCTTTGTAATTTGAAAGCAAGAACTCATTCTCTCGGGGGGATCTCCAATCACTGTTCATAAATCAGCTAAACAGTCCCGTGGAAGTGTGTGTGTGTGTGTGAGAGAGATCGCTGCCCTGGCCAGGTGGTCGAATGTCTCCGCCCTGCAGGGGATGAAATTCACCCCATGCTGAGGGGCAGCACCAAGCCTATCCTTCACTGAAGTATCACCCAAAATAAAGCTTAAACCTTGATCCCCTGTATTTATGAAACACTTTGCATAAATGCTTTCTTTTTGATCTTCCTTCAGTTGCCATGCAGCACATTATGATGCTAGAGGTGGAACAGGTTCCTTAGGCTGAACACTTTGACTTGTTCTACCTTTCCTTAGCTATCCATCTTTGTTACTATTTGTCCACACTTTGTAAAAGGCACACTGACCTCTTTTCCTGCAAGAAGACCTCTTTCCCTGTTTGTTGCTTTTGCTTTATGCTGAAATGCCAAAAAGTAACAGTTGAAAACAAGAAGTGCTGGTTTTAATGGCATATGGTCAAATCCATCCTTGGTGTGTTACCCCACTGAAGTTTTCAGAAGGGGACCATTCCATTTCTATGACAAGTGTACCCCTTAAGCCCACCCTGAGGAAGTCTATGTCAGCTCTACGTTACAAGATTCCAGCTCCATGGGACTGGAATGGATGGTGAGGGGCCAATTTGGTTCCTCTGGATTTGCCCCCAGGCCTGCAGAAAAAGCATTGCCATTTAATAGAGCCTGAGAATGTATTCATTTATGCTTTCCTTTTCGTGCTGTAGAGCCCCAGTCAAAAGGGCTCTGAGGGTAACTGTGATAGGATGACCCCTGGAAGCACCGCTGCTGAAAGACCTATGCTGTCCAGGAGCAGACAAAGCCAAAGGAACCAAGTAGCAAAGTGAAGGCAAAGAGCTCTCCATACAGATGTTCCCTGCTTCCCGGAGGTCTTCTGCTATCTGTGTGAGTCTTAAGAAATTCATTGATTAACAATTGTGGAATCCCTGGTTTCTTCATGCTCCCCATAGAAACTGTGAGTTGAAACTTATTCCTGCCAAGAGAACAGAGCCATTTGTTTTTAAAGCTGATTGGCTGAGATACCTGCCTATATTTTCTGGACAATCTCAGTACTGGGGTGAAGGAATTTGAACATGCCCTAAGCATTACACCTGGGAATTCCAGTTTACTTTCAATGTCAATGGGATTTGAGTGCCTACATCCCTTTGGCACCTTTACAATCTCAGGCACCAGTAACATAGAACTGTGTCTTGCTAAAAACTTTAGATTTTTAAACTAAGTGTCTGAACATTTCTGAATTTTTTTCCCCTAGGTTGTCTTGTTTTCCTCTCTGTTCTTCTTTGGAATGGAATAAATAACAAAGGGGACCTAATTCCCTGTTCCTCCATTCCTGTCTTGGAGCAAGACAAGGAGTGAGGGCAAAACCAGCTTTCAGCCATTTTGTAGCTCCCATATTTTTTATCCTGGATTCCAGCATAAGTTAGAACAGCCTTACATCTGCCCCAATTTATGCTCTGGTAGCAATGAGTCACCAGTGGCCATCAGTTACCAAGAACAGCAAGAGTATGGTGCACTCCAGCCTCGTTCCCAGGATTCCCTGTTCATCGGGGCTGAGGAGGGGATTGCAGTCAAGCCATTCTAGTAGTTCCATGATGACCAGAAAGTCCTTGTTTGCTGGAGTCTGCCCTGGGGGCAATTTCCACTTGGTTTATGGCCTATTTATGGCATTGAAGTGGCGTAAAGGGGCCTGGATGGAACAGTGGATCAGACGCAGTGTTTTTAAAACTTATATATTACTTCACAGCTTACCTTTGAAAGCTTTCAAGAAGGGGTGTTTGGTTGGTTGATAAATTTACTTTGTGTCAATTTCTCTCTCAAAAATAAATAATGATACTATTTCTTAGGGAGCACTTCTAGCCCTAGAGAAGATCCTTATCTGTTCTGAATTTTCCATGAGTCAGGTGCTCTCTCGTCTGAAGAATGTTTTCACTGAAAGAAGCAAAGCGAGGAGAAAACTAGATCAATAGCTGTTTCTGTGAGAGTGGGGTGGGACGTACAATACGAAGTAACCGTCACCCAGAACTTCTCTTTTCTAGACAAGATGAATAAACTCAACACCATTAGGAAAATCCAGTGGCTTCTCTCCTCAAGAGACAGAACTGCCAAAATGCCTCTTGCTTAGAGAGCTTGTGCCAATGAGGAAATTTACTTTTCACTCAGTGCAGATTAGTAAAACTGAAAGTAGACAGAGAGAGAGAGAGAGAGCACAAATCTCAAAGATGAACTCTGGTGTCACATGGGCACTTGGAATTTCAGCACTTTCCAATCTGACACAGAAGTTGCCTCTTTTTTTCTATCTGAAAAGCATTTTTTTTGCATTGTTTCTTTTCTCCCCTCCTCCCCCACCCGCGCCCCCTCTACCCCCGCATTTTACTTTAGTGCAAACGTGCAAATCAGATTCCATGATGAGTGATTCTTTCTGCTCTCTCTTCGTGTAGAATTAATTTGCTTCCTTTTTAACCAGCTTTGTTTATTTACAGTAGTGGGTTAGTGACTGACAGCCATCCATTCTAAGGGATATGGTTGTTAGCCACAGAGTTTGCTTTGTTACTTAAGTTTTCAGAGATTGTAAAATTTTCCAGAACTTGGTGTATAATGAATGAAAGGAGCATGACTTTCACCCTGTCAAGCACAAACTACAGCACATAGATGAGAGCTCTGCTAAATGTTATGGGTGGTAACTGGGATTCTCTTGACCTCTCTGTGACTTTTACTTACTTCCATCAGAGACCAAAAGACCTTAGTGAAATCGTCCACGCTGGAGTAAAGATTCACTTCCTTTCAGTTCTTTCTCAGCAGTCTCAGAGGAGACCAGCAGCCACTCTTGCTGCCTCATTTTAGTTTTCCAAACAATAACGCTTTGATTATTATCAAATTTCCAGGTCTATCACCAGAGTGGGGAAAGAGAAACTACATCAAATCACAAGCCTTAAAAGAGGAAAAACTTTAAAAAGCCCACCCAGCACCTCTCAAAAGAGCTGGAGTTAACGGGGTGACTAATGTGTTAAGAGAAGGCTTAAAATAAATTTATAGCTTGGTGATTTGCCTCTGTGACTAATAGGTCTGCTGCGGGAGGCTGTATGCACCGTGTGTGCAAGGTGAGCTTGGTCTCTTGTTGCTAAGTCTCAGTGGTGAGATAAAAGGAGGGGAATGATGAGAGTGAATGTCCATTGAGCACCGAAAATCTACAACACCCCTTTTCAGGGACTGTTTCCTTTCTAATAGGGTCACAGAGGTGGAGAAAGGTGAAGAGGAACAGAAGGGGAAGTGAATTGTGCGATTAAATGTTTACAAACCTGGGATTAGCAGCCATTGTTTGCTTCAATATATATAGCAAGAGCTTTTGTGATGTGACAGGTGGCTAGAGATAGGCCAGGTCTTGGCTGACAGATCTTCTCACTAGTCAGGCACAGACATGCAGTTGTGTTTGTAACGTTGTGTTCACCAAGCACCATCTCTTCTTGTTATCACCTCGCACATGGCTGCAACATTTTGTGCAGCAGATGTTATTTTGGTCTAACAATCTGATTTATTTGTCACTGCCCCTTCCCACATGTTGCTTGTGATGTCTACATGGGAGAGATTCTATCCTAAGGTACCTTGGAACCTCCTGCTGCTCAAGCTAAGATAATTAAATATTTCACATTTGGAGTTCTTTCTACTTGGTGCCTCTTAAACTAGCCATTTCACATGCTTATTTTTTCCCTTCTTCAACTCCAGACTCAGAATCCAGAGTTGGGTAAACCCAGAGAGTTGATTTCCCCTAGTAAAGCAAGACTGCTCTGCGATTTTCCCAGGCTCACCCAGCACCCAGACATCTCTCTCTCTCTTCTTTTGCTCGCTCTTTTTATTTTGTCTGACTGAGATTATGTAAAAATTATTTTAAATAATTTATAAATATGCTTTTAGACAGAGCAGTGCTATAAATAAAAAGGTCTGTGACCCAGGGGGACTGGCTCTGAGCATGATTCTTTTAATATTGTCACAGACCTTACTGCAATTGAATAGAAATGGGTGGTAAATCACCAACCAGGGTTGTGACTGCTCAGCTCAGCATGAAAATTGGCCATGTTTATCAGCAAGGGAGGAACACGTTTGGGGTTTTTTCCAACAAGACACTTTTCATTGAAAGGCACCTATAATGCCAGCCCCTCTGGTTGGAACTTGGGATTGCTGGATCTTAATGCATGAGCCCCAACTCCCTTTGCCATGGCTGTTAGAGGCTCAACAACCTCCAGTTGGCCTAGCCATTGCTGGAGCGGGCAGAGCACTGCACGAGGTGGGCCCATGGCTTACAAGCCAATTCACAGAATCTCTTTTCAGGGAAGGGTTGGTTTTAATTTCTCAAATCAAACATTTTTTTAAAAAAACTTCAAAATTGTGACATCTCCTTTTTTGATATTTTCAAAATGAACAAAATCCAGTTTTCAGTTCAAAATGACCTTTTGTCATAAATAAGTAAATGAGACTAATTTTTTAATTAAAATGGTTAAAATGAAAAGGATATTTTTTTTTAAAAAAAAACCTATCAAACAAAATGTTTCAATTAACCCGAACAGATTTTTGTTCCCCCAGATTTTCAGTTAGGGATTTTTGTTTCTTGAGATTTCAATTTTTTGTCCTGATCTGGCATGGGGAAAAACTCTGGAAAATGTGAAATTTTTGTGGGACAGGAAAACCATTTCCTGCCCAGCTCTAGTAACGATTCTCACTCTCAAAAGGCCTAAGTGGGGTGAGAGGGACTGAGTCTCATGTAAAGTCTATCCAGAAGTGTTAGTAAGCCCATATGGTCTGGTACGGTGCACTGGCAAGAGCCAGTACGCTGAGCTGTACTGGACTGGCTTCTCTAGGCCGGCGATTTAAATAGCCTGGGGCACCCGGCAATGGCTGGCACCCCGGGCCCTTTAAATTGCCACCAGAGTGTTGAATCAACTCCTTCCCCCTCCTTCCTGTTTCCTGTCCTACAGTCTCCCGGTCCTAATAATCACAAGCAGCATCTAAAACACCACACAGAGTCCCACTGCCAGAGCCCCTGGGTGGCAGAGGCAGCTCAGGCGGTGATTTAAAGGGTTCTTTAAATCACCGCTGGAGACCCCAGCTGCTGCTGCTACCACAGGGGCTCCAGCAGTGGGGCTCGGGCACCAATTTAAAGGGCCCGGGACTCCAGTGTGGTAGCGCCACTACTGCAGCAAAGCACTGGGCCCTTTAAATTTCCGCCAGAGCCCCAAGCCCTGTTGGCTCTGTTGGCAACTTAAAGGGCCTGGGGCTCCACTGTAGTAGTGGCAGCCAGAGCCCCAGGCCCTTTAAATCACCCCCGAACCCTGGGGCTTCCAGCCACCTCTGTAGCTGGTAACTCTTGGGGTGATTTAAGGGGGCCCAGCCGCCGCTACTGCAGCTGGAGCTCCAGGCCCTTTAAATCTTGAAGTAAAGGACCTGGAGATTTAAAGGACCCACCTCTTTCAGTTTAGGCCATGTCTCTTTTGGTTGAGGGCCCACCCCCTGCTCAGGACTCCGGTATACCGGTAAATCCTTTAAATTACTTTCACCCCTGAGTCTATCAAACCCAATGAAAATACTCCCATGGATTTCAGAGGCCTTGGAATCAGACCTTGAGCTTTTCAGAATTTTTTTTGCTCACACAGAACATTTTTACAAAAATGAAATAAAATTGTCTAAATTTTTCACAGAATATTTTAACTTTTCAGCTAAAATATTAAAATGGAAATATTTTCCCCCAGTTCTGAAATATTACTATTCAGAAATGTCCCCATAGTACACATGGGAGTTCTAGTTTGTGTGTGTCATGTTCCTATTCTTCTCCATATGCTGGGCTCCTGGGTGGACTACAACTCCCATAATGCACCATAGACTCCCTTCCTTTTGAGGGTAGGCAGTTGCATCATGGAAGTCCTTAGCCACCCAAATATAGTTCTTGATCCCACAAACTGTTCCTTCTCCATCCAAATATAGAAAAGATATCATCCCAGCCCCCAAACAGCCTCCAGCTCTCTTCAAACCAGCTATTTAAAAAAAATATAAATTTAAATATATAATTTAAATCAGCAAAAGATCAATTTCTGCTCCACATGCTCCAGCTGGTGGAAGAGGCTGTTAGGAAGTGCCCATCAGCTGGAAACAAGAAGGAAGGGGAGAGAGGTGGCAGGCAAAACTATAGTCACCATGAAACCGGTGCTGAGAGCCCATAAAACAGCAAGGTAAGGAGAGCCAGTGTTTTACACAATCATATTTGTTTTTGCTGTATTTCAAGATTTCAGCTCATGAGTCCACAGCTAACAGCTTCAACATAATAAGGAGTCTGCAGTGTGGCTATCACTGGTTTATTTTGCTATTCTGGCCTACATAAATGCTATATTGGCACTGTCTGAAGGATGGGATTGGACCAATGATCTGGCCCACTTGGAAAATGCTGTGTTCTTAGTTGGGTGACTGCAAGGGCCCAGGACTGCAGTGGGAAAGAATAAAAAATAGTATGTTTTCTTGGATCATTAGATACAGCTCCAATATTTTAGGACAGAATGCTCTGCTATGTATGTTTTTTTATGGATTCAAATATTGGTGGGGGCTTTTGGGGCGGGCGTATGCTTTTTTTTAAATGACATTTAATGAGGTAGGAAAAAATATACTGAACTTTGATGGTAGGAATGTTCCTATGAATTGCTTTAGTGGATGCCTCACTATTTTGGTCGCTACTTGCAGCTATTAGAGAGACAAGGTGGGTGAGGTAATACCTTTTATTGGACCAGCTTTTGTTGGTGAGAGAGAGACAAGCTTTCAACAGGAAGTTGGTTTTCAACAGAAGTTGCTCCAGTGAAAGATATTACCTCACCCACCTTGTCTCGCTATTATCCTGGGATCAACATGGCTATCACAACACTGCATACCTGCAGCTATGTGATTTCTATTTTGACTGCAGTGTCAGCACATGCTCTGCAACAGGGCTTGTATGTGGAAGTGAACTGTTAATTTTTATCCCCTTGTGAGCCACTTGGTCAATTCACTATTGCTTTCATGGAATAAAACTTCAGTGCTGATTCCAGTGCTGGCTTCTGTCTTTATTTGGTGTTTCTTCTCAAATTTTCCATCGTTGATCAGAATATTTGACTCCTTCTTAGGGGTGCTGTGAGGATATAAAAAGTGTCTTGAAGATTTAAGGTGCTAAGTGTTTTGGGCTTCACTTTTAAATATGTTTTGGGTTTCACTTTTAAATATGCTAATCAGCCCTAGTTTCAGTTGAAGTTCATTGGAGCTGAGGCTACTCTGGAAGGTAAGCTCTGTTATCTGATAACCATCTCTCTCTCTCTCTCTCTCTCTCTCTCTCTCTTCTGGTGTGTTTGTAAATTATTGAGGGCCATACTGTGGAGCTCAAGTTGGTGAGCAACTACTCACATTGACTTCACCACCATAAATAAGGGCATCACAATCTGCCCCTGAATTAATAAATTAGTATTACTAATGTTTTCTCCCCTTTAGTTGTTATGGCTCTGATTTAGCAAAGCATTTAAACTCATGCCTAACTTCAAGCACATGAGTAATCACATCTCTGTTCAGTGAAGAACTTAATCACACTGAACTTGAATGCTTAAAGTTAAACACATACTTAAAGGTTTTGCTAAATCAGAGTCTAAACGGGTCTAACACTTTTGCCCTGTAAGTCTCCTAACTGGCTTCATCATTGACTCTCTTCCACAGTCCTCTGAAAAACCATAATACAGTGAAACCTCCATTTAACGGACTAATTCGGGCGAGGGGGTGTCTGTTAAATGAAAAAGTCTGTTATTTAATAATAAAAAAAACCCGAGCTGTCGGAGCGGCAGCCCGACCGCCACAGGGTCCCGCTGCCGGGACCCGGGTGGCAGCCGGGACCCGTCAGCCAGCCAGCCCGCCCGGGTCCCGGCTGCAGGGACCCGGGCGGGAGCCGGCAGCCAGCCCGCCCGCTGCTTGGACCCGGGTGGCAGCCGGGAGCCGGCAGCCAGCCCGCCCGTTGCTGTGACCCGGGCGGGAGCCGGGAGCCGGGAGCCAGCAGTCAGCCCGCCCGTTGCTGTGACCCGGGTGGGAGCCGGCAGCCAGCCCGCCCGCTGCCGTGACCCGGGCAGCAGCTGGGAGCTGGCAGCCAGCCCGCGAGAAATGGATTTGGGATGCATCAGACTTGCTCAGAAATTTTGTCCGTTGCATCCGAAGTCCGTTAAATCGAGGTCCATTAAATCGAGGTTTTACTGTATACAATATGAGCTGAGACCCACCACATCTCCCTGCATGTGGAAAACACTTGAATCTTGTGCACACAAGTCTTCATATGCAGCTGTTTGTTTCTGTCTATTTAAGAGATACATTTTTATGAAATATGCAGGACGTGGGTGGCTGCTCAACAGCAGAGATTTGTCATACTGGGGATCATACATACAAGTCAGGATGAAAGATGTTATTCCTCAACCTCCATCCCTCTGGGCTGTCCCCATGGGTTTTTTTCGTCATTGCAAGTTCCGCTTTGAAATGAAGGACAATTAAGGAAGGCCTGGAAGCAGCAAACCATGGGAGTTACTGCATGTGAAGGTTCTGACACTAGGGCACCAAATAAGTGCCTGCTGGTGGGAAAGCTTTTCTCCTCTCCATGTTTTCACTCACTGAGAACCTGGGGAGTCCACTTGTTGGTGTGTATGTGCCATGAGTCATGCCTCAGTCACTTAGAGTAACAGGCCTGAGAAAGAGGAGTGACTCCCTTGTCTTGCAGTTGGTGGGTCGCTGCTTGATTCCCACTGTAAAATGACACCCTTATGGAAGGGTCAACAATAAAATAGTTTCTCTTCCCAAAACACAAGAGTCAGTAGGTCTTTATGGCAGTTCTCTGTTCTCACACTTTGACAATGGTTTGTGCTAGCTAAACATCACATTTTTTTTAAAGAGCAATGTGTCTTTGTCTTCCATTGTCTTCCATTACAGTGATGCGTAACCTTTATATGATGCATGACCCTTATACAACTTCAGTGCAGTCAGGAGAGTTTTGCAGTTTTTTCTACCTAATGGTATGTCTACCCTGCAAATGCAGGGGTGCAGCACCCTCAGCAACGGGCTCCGGGGTCTGGGAGGGGCACGGGGCCAGAGTGGAGAAGCGGACGTCGGCCGGCAGAGGGCACTCCGGGGTCAAACGAGCTAATTCCCAAGAAGACCAGACGGGGGCGCCGCCGGGTGAGTGGACCGACATCGCTACAATTTCAATTACAACACAGAATACAAAGTGCACAGTGCTCACTTTATATTATTATTTTTGATCACAAATATATGCACTCTAAAAATGATTAATAAAAGAAATACTGTTTTTCAATTCACCTCATACACGTACTGAAGTGCAATCTCTATCTGGAAAGTGTAACTTACAAATGCAGACCTGTTTTTAGTCACATAACTGCACTCAAAAACAAAACAGTGTAAAACTTTAGAGTCTACAAGTCAATTCAGTCCTACTTCTTACTCTGCCAATCGCTAAGACAAACAAGTTTGTTTACATTGACGGGAGATACTGCTGCTTGCTTCTTATTTACAATGTCACCTGAAAATGAGAATAGGCATTCACAAGGCACTTTTGTAGCCGGCATTGCAAGGTATTTACATGCCAGATATGCTAAACATTCGTATGGCCCTTCATGCTTCGGTCACCATTCTAGAGGACACGCTTCCATGCTGGAGATGCTCATTAAAAAAATAATGCATCAATTAAATTAGTGACTATACTCCTTGCGGGGAAAACTGTATGACTCCTGTTCTGTTTTATCTGCATATATTTCATAGACTAACAGATTTTAGGGATCATGAGCTTTCGTGGGTTAAGACCCATTCATCTGATGAAGTGGGTCTTAACCCACGAAAGCTCATGATCCCTAAAATCTGTTAGTCTATAAAGTGCTACAAGATTCTCTGTCACTTTTGCAGATCCAGACTAACACGGCTACACCTCTGATACTTGACATATATTTCATGTTATAGCAGTCTCGGATGATGACACAGCCCATGTTCATTTTAAAAACATTTTCACAGCAGATTTGACAAAACGCAAAGAAGGTACCAACGTGAGATTTCCAAAAATAGCTACATCACTCGACCCAAGGTTTAAGAATCTGAAGTGCTGTACAAAATCTGAGAGGGACGAGGTGTGGAGCTTGCTTTTAGAAGTCTTAAAAGTGCAACACTCTGATGCAGAAACTACAGAACCCAAACCATCAAAAAAGAAAATCAACCTTCTGCTGGTGGCATCTGACTCAGATGATTGAAAATGAACATGCGTCAGTCTGTACTGCTGTGGATCATTATCAAGCAGAACCCATCATCAGCATGGACGCATGTCCTCTGGAATGGTGGTTGAATCATCAAGGGATGTGTGAATCTTTAGCACATCTGGCATGTAAATATCTTGCAACGCCAGCTACAGCAATGCCATGCAAATGCCTGTTCTCACTTACAGGTGACATTTTAAACAAGAAGCATTATTTCTGGCAAATTGTAACTGATTGTTTGTCTGAGTGATTGGCTGACCAAGAAGTAGGACTGAGTGGACTTGTAGGCTTTAAAGTTTTACATTTATCTATTTTAATGCATTTTTGTACATAATTCTACATTTGTAAGTTCAACTTTCATGATAGAGTGCACTACAGTACTTGTATGAGGTGAATTGAAAAAAAATTGTTTTTACAGTACAAATATTTGTAATAAAAAATAAATATAAAGTGAGCACTGTTTACTTTGTGATTGAAATTAATATATTTTAAAATGTAGTAAACATCCAAAAATATTTAAAATAAATGGTGTTCTATTGTTTAACAGCGCGATTAATCACGATTAATTTTTTTAATCATGCGATTAATCACAATTAATGTTTTTAATCTCTTGACAGCCCTACTTTTTCCTCAACATTTTCCACCCAGTTCTAAAAAGTACAGCTGGCTTTGGGGAAGTAAAATGTTTATCTACTTCAATTTTTCTATATCCTAAACAGTTTAAGAAACAAAATAAACTTGAACTATGTACCCTAGTCTATGCAACAAACTCATGTTTCTTTTCCATCCTTTCCCTGAGACTTCCACCCAGCATTAATAGATCTCACGCTCTACATTTCTGCAGAGCTTTTCCTCATCCCTTTGTTGTTTGTGCTGCACTGTTTGTTACCAATAAAAGGGATTATGCTGTTATTCTTTTCAGCAAAAAGTTGACTAAGGGATTCCTTATAGACTCAATCTCTGGTGCCTGGCTCCTGCAGATACAATACACAATTTTGTATAATACTTTTAATAAACAGTGAATTAATGTTTGTGTTCTACAAGGAAGAAGAGGGGGTCTTATATCCAATTCAGAGCAGACAGATGCGTGTGCAAAATATATATATGGCCAGTTCCTCAGGTAATGCAAATCAGAGTAGCTACATTTAAATCAGTGGAACTGTGTAGATTTGACACCAGGTGAGAATTTTACCCATATTGGCTTGGGTAAGTATGGGTGAATATTTAAGGGTGGGACTAGGATAATGAAGGCAGCTGTCATAAAACCTATTTGGTGAGTATTTGGGGTCTATACAGGGAGAATATGGAGCAGTTGGAAAGGTGAAATCCATTCCTCCTCAACCCAGGGCTAGATGTGAAGCTGCTCTGAAGCTCCTCCATCATTTCTTTTCTAGCCTATTAGCTGCAGCCCTTCCAGTTTGAGGTGTATAAGTTACTGGGCCCACTTGTTCTGTGCAAATGTGGACCTCTAACTTTTGCCTTGGCCAAACTTGTCCCATCACACTTTGACCTTCAGCACCAGACAGAGGCCCTGCAATGGACTGTGCACCCCACAACTGCCCCTGAAGGGGTTAAGGTGCCTTGGTGGGCCAATTAACCTGCACCTGGGAGGAGAAACCAGGGAGCAATGAGGACTAATTAAAAGACTATGCTCACTTGGACGGTAACAGGTGGGGCTTGTATAAAGCCAGAGGGCTGAGGGCAGAAAGAGGTGGCAGGGAGGAGGTCTGTAGTGATTCTCTTAGAGGCTAGGGAGAGTATGGAGCATGGCCTAGAGGGAAGTGCAAACCTTGAGGAGGGCTGAGGAGGAACCTGATAGAGGCAGTGTAGGAAGCAGTCCAGGGAAACAGCAATAAGGTGCGGGACAAGACAGACCCTAGTGACTGGTTGTAGGGTCCCTAGGCTGGAACCTGGAGAAGAGGGTGGAGTGGAGGAGAAGGAGGGGGAAATCTACTAGCTGCTGAAGAAGTGGCAACATTGAGGGTGCAGTGAGTTGGAACACTACCTGGGACAGTGGGTGCGGAGAGGCTTTGGTACTCAACCCTCCCACTTGCCCTGCCTTAGAAGGTGAAAATTACGGTGACTAGGCCAGAGAGCCCAAGCCCTAAAGAGGGACCAGTTGAGTCCTGAGAGAGAGAGAGAGAGAGAGAGAGAGAGAGAGAGAGAGAGAGAGAGAGAGAGAGAGAGAGAGAACATCTACAGGAAGGGGAGACAGATTGGCAGAGCTAATCCCTAGCTGTGGCCATGAAGAGGTGATCAAGTGGTGAGTAGAGCACCCAATGATAGACCCTTCCAATGGCATGCTGTGGCTAAGCTAGTATCTCTGTGAAGACAGAGGATGCAACCATTCCTAGATTTAAAGATATGGGGAGTGGGATTGGGACTAGGACATGCTCATCAGAGGATCTTGGACTCTGAAATTCACCTGCCTACCTGGCCCAATAAAGCCAGAGGTGGTTGAGCTTTGGAGCCACGTGAAAGGCTCATCTCCTTCTGAGCATTTTGCCACTGAGTGGAATGGATGAGTTGGGGTCATTTTTACTGGGAAGGCTTTTCTCATGAGAAGCAATTGGGAATATCTGATAAATATAAAGCATTAAAATAAAGAGCAACCTCCAATTCTACCTTGGAAGGTTGGTTAAGTGGGTAAAGTCTGGGACTCAGGAAAGCTGGCTTCAGCTCCCAACTTTACTACAGATTTCTTGCACGACCTTTGGCAAGTCCCTAAACTTTCCTGGCCCTCAGTTTTCCATCTGTGAAGAGGGGATGGTAATATTTCCTTTCTCTCACCCTCTGTCTGTCTTGTTTGTTTAGGTTGGCAGCTATCTGGGGTAAAACTGTTTCTTGTAATATATATGTAGTGTGCACGGTATAATGGGGCCCTGATCTTGGTTGAGAGTCCTTTAAAAATCACCATAATACAAACAATGATAGGTAGAAAAATGAAGCTTTGTCACTCCAGAAACAACCACCAAAATAGACACATCAGACCCCTTACTGGAAAGAGGACTTGGATAAGTATTGCATCTTCTGGGAAGCCCTGAGGAAAGCAAGCAGACATCACCACTGCATGTGGTTGTCTGTAGTGTAATCATAAAATACATACCTCTGCAGTCTTCAGTAATGTCTAGGAGGTGCTGATAAATATGAGCTTCCAAGGTCACAGGGCTTTGAGCAGGGTGCATCCCACAGCACACCACCTAATCCAAACCGGCCACACCTCAAAGAACACATCAAAGGGAGACAAACTATTTTTATCATTGAGAAGAGGGCTCCGATAACAACCACCTCTCTTGTGATGTTATGTTATCTGAGATGTTTCTGTTAATTTCTTTCATCACTTGGAATTTATCAGCATTCTCAGCTGGAAATCGCATTAGAGCACATTAGCAATGATTCTGGTGTTACCTTCAGACTTGCACAGTAATTTTGTGAGCCAACACTAGAGTCTTATTTTCAGGGCAAGCAGCTGAGAATGGAAAGAGGAGCTCTTTTCTTTCATTTTTTTCCCTTCCCCCATCATTTCTGTGTCACGGGAAATAATGTAACAGCCTGGCAGCTGTTCTTTGCTATGTTCATCTGCACAAATGCTACAGGCACACACTAGCTAGGCTGACCAGATAGTAAGTGTCAAAAATCGGAACAGGAAGTTGGGAGGTAATAGGCACCTCTGTGAGAAAAGGACCCAAAAATCGGGATCGTCCCTAAAAACATCTGGTTACCCTAACACTAGCTGCTGTGAGAATATTCAGTCTGAGCTGAGAGACACTCAGTGACTCCTGCTTTCATTCTCTGGGACCCTTCCATTTGCACTGCTCCAATGACTGTCCCTGTTCAAAGGTTCTGTCCCAGCAGACAGCTTGGTTATATATCAGTGTTTATTAAGAACCGGTCTCCGGGATGTTTCTGAGCATAAGCAGGGATCCAAGCCGTGTGACCTTCCCTGCCCAGCCATGTCTTGTGAGGGTTGTAATTAAACGACATCTAGTCAGTCCATTTCTCCAGGGAGAAGGGACGCCAGGCCAGCACAAAGAGTTTGTTATTTATAGAAGGCAAAGAGGAAAGTAATGGCATCAATCAGGGCTAGATTCTGCCCCTATCACTCACGCTAGGTCACACCTTAGTCCCACTGGGGATTATTTGGGAGTAAATTACTGCCTCCCAATAGGTAGAACAATTCTCACACTTTGTCTGATATAATCATTCCAGCATGAAGAAGAGTGGAATAATCTGGCTTTTAGTAAGGACTGGATTCTGAACAGTGCGTGTGTGAGCTGTAGAGAGAGAGGGAAACGAGGACCACTACTGATCTCACTCTGAGTCTATAAGAGATCATGTTTGGAGTGGAGCTACATAAAATAAAGCCACCGCTTTCACATTAGTGATGTTTAGCACATTGGTCCTGATGCTGCAGTTCTTAAAGGCATGTAACTAACTCCCTCTGAAGTGGATCAGAATTTTACTTGAACACAAATTGCAGAAGCAGGTCCATTGTACAGGGTTACATAAAACTGTAGCACACCAGAACCTCAGCTGTTATAAACCAAATTAGCACCACTGAATTCAAAGGAACTGTGCTGATTTACACCAGCAGAAGATCTAGTCCAGAATTATTATTATGATAGTAATTGTAGCAGTACTTATTCAGATAGGGCAGGTCCTGTCTGCTAGGCACCATGCAGATACATATAACCAGAAAAGTCATTACAATGGCACAATGAGCAGAAGGAACAAGTGACTTGTAAGCAGGGCCATTGAACTACCCCTAGCTCCTAGAAATGGCTGTTTGCCATTAGCAAGACAATGGGGAGAAGCATGTACTGCAGGGGGCCTGAGAGAACTTCATTTGGCAGGGCTGTTAATTGGGGGGGGGGGGAGGGACATGGACTGAGAGCCAGGGATCTGTAAAAAAAACCCTGGTCTGCTGGCTAGTTTAATAGTTCGCTATATGCCCCAGCATCTATTTATTTACTTGGGGGTGGGGGAAGGAAGCAGAGGGGAAGTGGAAGGGGTTAATTGTGCTAACATTTTTCCTAATGTGCTTTGTCATGACTACAGTTAGTAAGCCATAACTTATGGCATTAGACAAATGACTGCTACCATACCACCTTACTGCACAATCTGTTAGTGTTGGGAAAGAATGTGAAAATTCAGATCCCTCAATATCCAGAAATAGCCCTCTAGTAAATGAATTGAAACAGAGGCTGCTCTTATTTTTTGCGTATGTGCCAACAAACTAGAAAAGTTTATCAGATTGCAAAGTGCAGTCCCCCAGATTTCACCCGTAGCATAGCCTAGTGTTCATTCAGTCCACTTGGTGGTTTCACTGAGGGAAATGAGTTTGTGGCATTATGCCAGGCCCAGGGTTCATCTGAGAGTGATGAATATATACCACTCCAGTTACTGCCTCTCAATAGGCAGAGCATCTCTCTAATCTTGTCTGATATAAACAGGGGATAAGAGATGCCAGTCACAGACAAAGAGAGTACAGTAAAACCCCGATTTAACGGACCCCGATTTAACGGACTTCGGATGCAACGGACAAAATTTATGAGCAAGTCCGATGCATCCAAAATCCGTTTTTCGGGTCCAGGCAGTGGGCGGGCTGGCTGCCGGCTCCCCGCTGCCGCCCGGGTCCAGGCAGCGGGCGGGCTGGCTGCCGGCTCCCCGCTGCCGCCCGGGTCCAGGCAGCGGGCGGGCTGGCTGCCGGCTCCCCGCTGCCAGCCCGCCCGGGTCCCGGCTGCTGGCTGCCACCCGGGTCCCAGCAGCCGGGACCTGGGCGGGCTGGCTGACGGCTCTCGCCCCGGTCCCAGCAGCCGGGACCCGGGCGGGCGGGCTGGCTGCCGGCTCCCGGCTGCCGTGATAGTTTATTATACAGTAAAACCTCGATATAAGGGACTAATTCGGGCGGGCTGCTCGTTTTTATTATTATTATTAAATAACGGACTTTCGGCTTTAACGGACACCCCCTCGCCTGAATTAGTCCGTTATATCGAGGTTTTACTGTACAGAGAATCTACAAAATGAAGAGCAGAAGCTTTATATGCAGGGCCTTGCATCTCCCAAAAGCTGGGGGGACGGGACAAAACACCAGGAAACACTGCTTGAAATGAGGAGCCGTTGAGAATTTGATCCCTGTAAGAACAGGTTCTGGGATGCCTAGGGCTGCTTTGACCATAGACATTTAAAAAGTATCCTATGCCAATGACCCCCTCGCCCCAATACCATTATACTACAGATCATCTGGTCTTCCTTAGTGCTATTGTGACTATTAGTGAAGAAAAGCACCCAGGAGCCTTCTCTGGTGAGCACTGACTACTTCCAAAGTCCTATCTTTTGTCCCTTGTTCAGAGACTTTCCACCTCTGGGACCCTTTGTCCTGAGACACAACAGCAGATACTGTAAATTCAAATTCCATGACCTCCTTAGTGTTACTTTGATCATATATAGCACCTTTCATTCTGATGTGCTTTCATATGCAGTTCACATACAGGAGCCACTTAGTCATCTGTGATGGTGTTCACCCCACACTTGCCCTGAAGGGGTTAATGTAGGCTAAGAAGGAGGCTAATTAACCAGGCAGGCCACAGCTGAGGGGAATCAGGTGGATTAAGTAATCCCCTGACTGAATAATGCAGGAGCCCAGCTGAGGAGGAACCAGATGGGCTGGGTATATAAAGACAGGAATTTGGCAGCAGATAAGGAATAGCAGGGAAATAGTCTGCAAACACTGTGAGAGAATTGAGATGTGTTTGGGGGGCTACAGATCCAAAGAATCTTACAGTTATTCCATGGCAGGGGAGTTTTGAGGTTAGCAAATCCAGAGAAAGTTTGGTGGTGAGAGGAGAGGAGAAGGTTAGGAAAGACAGGGGAAATAGAGCAAGGTGCAGAATGGAACAGAACTGATTATAGGGTCCCTAAACTGGAAGCTGTAGTAGGGGGAAGGCCTGGGGAAGAGGTTCCAGCTGGGTAGTGAATGGGAAGACTTCCTGAGTCATTCATAAGAAGAGACTTTGATACCCTGGAAGGGGAAGACACATGACTTGACTGGAAGCTAACCCAGGAACACAGAGCATCTTGCCTCACTGAGAGGCAGGAAGAGAAGGCACGGTGTGTGGCAAGAGGTGGAAAGGAGGCTTTGTATCTGGAATCAGCAACTCCCCAGACTGAGTAAGAGGGGGTGCAGTAGCAGTGAGCAGGCTGACACACCATTGCTGAAATACAGCCTCTTCTGCTGAAAACACAGCAACCACCTAGCAGTTCACATCAACACAACAGATTAGAGCAGTTAGTGAAGAACATTACCAATTTCATCTGTGGGGGGAATTTAGGTGTTAAAGTACTTTAGTAACACAGATTAGTATTTAACCTGAACACCCAGGTTATCATTTCTCCTTGTGAAAATTTTATGGGCCTCTTAAGGACCAGAAATAGTTGGCACTTTGATCTTACATCTGTGATGGGGGACTGTGGTGTTGTAAGAGCCTTCAACACCAACTAGAGCAGGGGTAGGCAGCTTATGGCACGTGAGCAGATTTTCAGTGGCATTCACACTTCCCAGGTCCTGGCCACCAGTCCAGGGGACTCTGCATTTTAATTTAATTTTAAATGAAGCTAAACATTTTTAAAACCTTATTTACTTTACATACAACAGTTTAATTCTATATTATAGACTTCTAGAAAGAGACCTTCTGAAAACTTTAAAATGTATTACTAGCACGTGAAACCTTAAATTAGAGTGAATAAAGGAAGACTCAGCACACCACTTCTGAAAAGTTGCTGACCCTTGAACAAGAGTATTAATTCAGTAATTGGAGGGGAAAGTGTTCTTTGTTTCTGGCCAAATTCTACTCTTCTTATACTGGTGTAAATCCAGATGAACTCCATTAATGGTCACAGTTGCACAAGCTGGGGGTGGAAAGCTATTACTCACCCACACTGAACAAGGTGCAATCTGACCCTCAAGTAGAGATCTCCTTGTTAACTTTGAAAGTGTCTTTGTGAAATGCTAGGCAAGAATACTCCAGGGGTTTTCTTTGTTGCATAACTTAATGTGGTAGCAGAGGTCAATATGGTTTGTATATTTCACAGAAGAGCTAGATTTGGGAACAAATGTGTGTGTACAATGAAGTTGTGGCTGTGAGGTGGAGCATGAAATTAAACCAGCTTGACTGGTAGGGCCATTTCAATGAGAGATGTGGATTGATTTAAATACATATGGGCAATCAAAAGCCAAGATAAAGAACAATTTGTTGTCAGTTAAGATCAGCAGCCCAGGTCCACAGTTAAATTAAGGCTTTTTAAAAAAACAATCATATTAATTTATGGCTTATGAAGAGGAAAATGGAAATTTAAACTGTAATACATTTCCATGCCTTCCTCTTTGAAGTTGCTGGCAATGATCTTAGCTGTACTCACTGGTGGAGGACAAGGACAGCAGCTCAGTCAATTCGTATGAGGATTAAGGATGGGTTTATGCTGAACAATTCAAATCCAGGCAGGGATTTGGAATGTCCCAAAATTTCTGGGGGAGTTCAAATCTGGGCTTTTGGTTCAGGTCCATCTGTAATGAAAAGGAATGAAAGAGAAAAGGGAGTCAATCACGAGTCTGGGATACAGTAGTTACTCCAAACTGCACTGTTACTTATATGAAAATGTATGTCACATAGGGAAGCCCCTGTAGCCTTCAGGTCCTATCCAAAGGTTTGTTAACTCCCTAATCCCATTTCCTTATTGAAGTTCACCTGTTTCCAATCAATCCTCACCCATCCCACCCCCAAAATTCCTCCCCTTCCCTTAATGAAGCTTCCTGCCATCCTTTGAGGCTCTATCCATCTAGCCCCTCCTTTCCCCATCGGGCTAGTCACTACATCTCTCTGTACTCTCTCTGTCAGTAGTATGAGAATAATGGTATTTACCTTCCTTGGTAAAGTGATGGAGGTCTACATAGGAAAAGTACAGAGGTTAGCACAGATCACTAACCTAAGCTGTGAAATACCCAATTTGGGGTGGTTATTTATTATTATTGTATGAATTCTTATTTTTGTATTTAATTTCCTATGGTGCTTGAATCTTTCATTGATTATGAAACAGACATTGTATACTTCCAAGAGAGCCCTTGTCAGTATAAAAAAAAATTAGGATGCTGCTTCCAATGCCTGATAATTAAATGTAAAAGTGCTGCTTCTAATACCACTGCTGCAAGAATCCATTATGTTCCTAAGGTCACTGCTTCTTCATGGTTCATTCGTGAGCTAAGTTCATTTAAGTCTCCTGGTGCTCACACATTTCTGAAAACTGCATTCTTCAGCATTTTCTTAGGAAGCCATCAGACACAACTCTGTAGTTAGGATTGTGACCAACTTCCCATTATAAATCAGTGGAAGTGTTCAAAGAGGAAGGGTGATCCGGTCAAAGCGATAAGCAAGGAAGATGATCTCAGCAGTCCATTTCAGATGGACTGGAGGTGGGGGTAATGAGAGAGAGTCCAGCAAGGAAGAGGTTACAATAATCATTATACATTCTAGGGACAATGTGAAGTCCTGACAGATAGAGGTATTGTGAAGTTCTTGGATGAAATGTGCCATAAATGTGTGAAATATTATTTTAAATTTATTTTTTAAAAAGTCACCTTTTAGTCCAACTAATCTAAAATGTTAGCAGAATCCCAGAAGCAATGTAAAGGCAGAGGTCTGACTTTCTCTTGGACTGAACCCTCCAAAGGGCTGGGAAGGGGAAAATGTGAAGAGGTCTGAAATTGTGTGTTTGATTAAACACAACGTTTTGATAATATTAAGGTTATTTTGTATTAGGAGCAGAAAAAAATAAAGAGCCACATCTTGACTTTAATGGAACTACACCGATTCACCTCATCTGAGGATCTGGCCCATAAAGTTAATCCTCCTCCTTACATTTTGGGGATCTTGTTTATTTAACATAAAAACTTGGATTGGTTTGCCACATGGCTGAATAGAAATCCTGTTGAAATGTATACAGGAGTCAGTAAAATGTGTCCATTCATTCAAATCTTTCACCACCCGCAATACTACCTGAATCTGAGTCATGGTATTGAAAGACTGGCAGTCAAAATGCAGCAGAGAATAATCAAGAGGGCAGAGAGCCATACACCTTACTGGAAGAATGCAAATGCTTTGTATATGGCATATTCTGCCTTTTTTTTTTTACATTATAGTTAAAAATTAAAGCACCAGATGGGGAAATGGACAGCTTCCTCATTGAGATTTATATGTTTATGCTTGTCCAAAGTTGTTTCAAACAATTAAGCATTTTACATTGATCAGAGTAAACAAAGTGCTGCTAGCCAATGAAGGATCCATAGATCTTCCAAAGACTTCTGCCTTGAGGATGGAGAAGGAACATCTGTTCCTTTGGCTCTTATTAAAGGGGTTATGTCTTCCCAACCTTGAGGGGCCCTTTATAAATAAACCCTGAAAATACTGGATGTTTCCACAAAAACAGTTTGTGTAATCAGGAGTATATTGTTTGCAAAGGGACAGCACTTAGGCTATCACATGGTAGCAGAATCCCCTACTTGCAACATGCGGTATAAGATCTGTGTTTTGGAAAACACAGAGCAAGCTTCGAGGAAGCATGAGACTGTACATCAGTCCCAGATCTTTATTTTTTCTCTGGAAAACTATTTCTAAATTTTAAGAAATGACCATGCTATTCGTATGCAGTATTATAATTTACAAAATAAAATATGCAGAATTTAATTTTTTGGCACAGAATCACTGCAGAAGTATGTACTCCACACCACAGCCAAAAGAAGAGACTGATCTGTAGTTCACACCAGGCAACTTCCACCGTAGTAGTAATATCGTATGCAGTAGTAGCTGTGTTGGTTGAGGCAATATCTTTAATTGGACCAGCTTCTGTTGGTGAGAGAGTGAAAATTTCAAGCTGAAGAGCTCTGTGTAAACTCAAAAGCTTGTCTCTCTCACCAACAGAAGTTGGTGCAGTAAAAGATATTACCTTGCCCACCTTGTCTCTCCCACCAAGCTATAGTCATTCTCATTGTCAGCAATTAGCTTTGGGTAATTAACTGAAGATGAAGCATAGTGCACTAGAGATGGATAACTATTCAATTCCTGAACCACTGCCTGAGTGCCTAAGAGTATGTCTCCACAGTGACTAGACACCTGTGGCTGGCCTGAGCTTGGGCTATGGGCTGTTTCATTAAAGTGTAAACTTCCAGTCTCAGGCTGGAGTCTTAGAACTAGGACCCTGCGAGGTGTGGGAGGATCCCAGAACTTGGACTCCAGCCTGTGCCTGGAAGTCTTTCTACACAACAATGACACAGCACCACAGCACAAGCTTGAGTTGCTTGTCACAGCCAGCCACGGGTTTTTCTTTGCTGTGGAGACATACCCAAAAGGTCCACTTAATCCTGCTTTATTGATTATTGCTGCTGACACATTGGGAATCTGCCTTCAGGGTTTGAAGATGATGCGATTTCTGTAAAAATTAGTGTTTTCCTGAAATGTTAGACATTGAAAACCCCACAAACACTTTCTCCTGATTCCCAGACCCGAAGACTTAACATCAGTACTGTTGTGATGCTGCATCAAAATGAAGTCTATGCCCAAGGTGCCTAACTGGCTTTTCTCATTGCCTTTGGATTAAGTCAGGGGATGTGACTATGCTGTTAATGTGCTGGTGAAGCTGTAAGGCAGTGCAAAAGGAGCCCAGTCTCACAGCTGACTTTTAGGGCCTGTCTTTGCTGCAGAGTTAGCTTGAATTATCGACTAGAACTGTTGATTCCATGAAATCAAAACATTACGCAGAGATTATTCGATTTCACTGAAGTTCTGACAGAATTCTGCCTGGTTTACTGCCAGCTCCCTGGCCCAGCTCCTTGGCAGCCTACAGTCAGGCTTCGGAGGAGCCAAAGTTTCCAGGAACTCTTGCTCTGGGCGCACTGCCATGCGGACTGCCCCACCCAACGACTACAGGATTTCCCACCATCTGTGGCTCTGGGGCAGCCTGCCAGGTGGACTGTCGTTGAGCCGGGGGCACCATTCCTTTTCTCAGATAATTTTGGGGATTTTTCTAATTGGAATGAAGCCACGTTTTGAAACAAATTTAAAATCAAAATCTCTCCTTTGGAAATTCAGAGTCCTAACCCTATCCAAGGGGGGCAGGACTCCAGTTGTGGTTGTCAGACCTAATCCAGAAGCTCAGGGGCCACAGACTGTTTGTTTATGTGGCCCCGCTGGGGGACCAGAGCCCAGCTTGCTGCAACTCCCTGTATTAGCAGGAAACCTGATCACTGGTGATGGAGTGCAACAACCCCGCCCTGGGCCAACGGTAGTGTGACCAGATGTCCTAATTTTATAGGGACAGTCCCAATTTTTGGGTCTTTTTCTTAGATAGGCACCTATTATCCCCCACCCCCTGTCCCGATTTTTCACATTTGCTCTCTGGTCACCCTAGCCAAGGGGGGCAGCCCACCTCAGCACCTAGAGCCCCCCATTACAATACTGATTATATAGTACTGACAGACCTCTACCCTGCTTTCTGGTCTTTCAGATGTGTCCTGTTATAAGCTGTTTCACCCTTTGTCTCCCTATCTATTTAAGACCAGTTTGTCTTAAAACTGAAACAAAGCGCACAGCTTCCTTTTGGCACATTCCATCCATGCCATCTCTTGCTACCATGTCTGCCTGCTCCTCTAAGAAGGGACCCAGTTTTCCTCTCTATGTGGAGTGTCCTTTGGAATATCGAGAACCTTACCAGCCCTGATCTTTCCATCTCCCCATATTCGCCCTTATGGAAAAACCTATACTACAAACATAAGGATAAAACACCAATGTCAGGACATTTTGATTGAAATGTTTTAGAGCTTCAGGTCATGTTATAATACAATGGGCTCTTGTTCAGTAATTCACAGCAAACACAAGTGAATTGACCCGGGGACCGGGGATTGGCAGAAGTTGGAAAGAAATGGAAATTTACAATCAATACTTATTGGAAAATAAGTACAAAGAGACACCAGCCTCAGGATAATGACAGAGAGGCATGAGTTCAGTAACCCAAGAGCTACTCCTGTTTATTACTGTTAGAGGATACATAGGCAGCTCCCTCTCCTAACAATAATAATAACAATAAAATGCAGCCAAACAATATCCATCTCTACCAGAGCCAGGAAGAACAGACACACTCAGTAGCCTCCTCTCAAAATTACCTCCTCAGACAGGAGTCCTGGTCCTCTGGGAAGAGATGTTCTCTTTTGGGCCTGTCAGGGGATAAGCCAAGAAACCTACACTCTCCAGATTCACTTTTTAAAGATATTTAGGTGCCTAAGGAGGCAGATAGGCACCTAGTGGGAATGTCAAAAGTGCCCCGGTACATAATTCTGTTATTTCTGTTAACTGAGAAAAACATTCAGACACTTTTGAAAATCCCACTATGTGCCTATTGCATCTTTAGGCGCCTAAATACCTTTAAAAACTGTCCCTACGTGATTTGCCCAAGAAATCTGGAGCAGTCTCCCATGTCTCAGGCTAGTACCCTAACCACGGGGCCGCCCTTCCTCTCTCCAGTGGAAGGGCTGACAGACTCTCTGATCACAGGTTTTATATTTGCACTACTTTTTCAAACTGTTCCCTTATGTGTCAACTGGTCCTGAAGAATAGAGATGGGCTAAGATAGAAATAAATGCTGATTTGTTGTAAGTTAGATACATTTTACTCTTTAGACTGTGGCTCAATACCTTGGAGGTTTAAAATATAAAACACCTTGCATGGTATTTGAGCATGAAACTTTAAAGAGTGTGGCAGGGTGCTGGCCAGGAGTGACTGAGCCAGCCCTGCTGCCCCTTTAAGAAGAGAAAAGCCTCTGCAAGCCTTCCCTGCTAGGAAAGGCTAATCAGCCACCTGGGTGTAGCCCTGGACTACAGAGGGTTCAAGATGTTACACCTGGCAGCCTCCCTGTGGATATAAAGCCAGGGAGGACGGAAGCCAGGGAGAGAGAGGAGAGGGGAAGAGAGAGTAGGAGGCGAGGGAGTCAGGCTAGGGAGGAGTATGCAGACTCTGGATCCCTGTGAGCCAGGAAGGGAGTTGTATACCTGAGCTGTGGGCTGTCTCCCTGAGCAGCAGAGTACTGGGCTAGCATTGTTAGAGCTGTACATAGGTGGTGGGGTTTGCACTATAAATAAAAGGACACTGGTGAAGCCACAAAGAAGTCTCCTGCCTATTTGTGAAGTGGGCGACAAGCGGATCTCCTACAAGAGCCAGAACACGTAAGGAACTGTACCAGCCTGAGCCCAGGTGAATGGCTCATATATGATACAGATCCTATTGGAACATGTGTGTTCAGCAATAAGGTTTACAATTTTCCAGATGAATTCTGGAGTGTTTTAGAAGCTGTACAACAATTAATTGTAAATACCTTACAGTTTTGGCAATGAACAAATGTAAACATTTTATTAAAGGTAATGTTAAAAAAATTATATAGTACACAGGTTAAAAAAAGTGTCTGTACATCTGGGTATACAGCTTAAATTATCCACCACTACAAAGTTTGTTTTTAAAGTCATAAGATACATATAGTGCATAATCAGCAGAAAAACAAATTAAGGTGAATACATTTTACAATATAGTTTAGATATTAGAATCTGAATACTTGGGTACGTTACCCATGAAAAGTTATAGAAAGTTGGTCGTAGAAAGCAAATATAGGCATAAGTATAGATTGTAATAGAGCACTTGGGGTAGATTGTCCATTTGGAAAATACAATCCATGAGGAAAGTATTTCAGTTACTTTCCCCACGGCACTCCTCATTGGAACTCCAGCTCATCCCTCCTGGTATTGCCGATGTCTGGTGATGTGTTCTCTATAGATGTCCCTCGACCATGTTGGTGTTGGCCAAAAATGCTGTAACAAGGTATTGCACAAAGGATCAATCCAGTTACTCCAATTAGCAAGCATTTTTCCTAGCAGATTAAAAAACAGAAGGACAATATTCAGTGCAAGCCATGCCTAGAACTATGTACTGTGCTGGCTTAGCTTTGCAAAGCTAAGTGATATTTTTGGCAAAACTTTGTGTCTGTGTTGAAAAATCTTTGAGAAGGAGGTTTACGTCTGACTCTCAAGTTCTCTTCTCCCAAGGAGGATAATGGCTGCATTTATAGTTATTAGTGTCAGGAAGGCTCCTTGCAAATGAAAATCATTTAAAATGCTGAGCAGGATGTGACAATTGAGTCAGATAAAAGAGAGGCTATTTCCAGAAACAAGGTACAACAAATATCTGCTTCGGCAGATGATATCTTAACAGGATAGTAAGTCCACACACAGCTCATTAATGAATACAGAATAGAGATTTTTGTCCTTTAGGCAATTCCAAAATGAAAAGCTTCAATCACTCGCTATGAACTTTACATTTCCGTGCTGGTACTGAGCTCTAGCTGTAGTTTGCTAGGGAAACCTTCATACCTTATGCTGCTGTTGGAACTTGTCCATTCTGGACAGCCAGACTTTTCTCATCAGTGCCCCATGAAATCTAAAAAATGCTTTATATAAAATAATGTTCATTATTTGGTTAAAGGCTTGACTGCTCTGTTACATTTATGGGCTGATTATAACTAGGAACAGGCAAGCCCAAATTAGACATTTTCCCCAAATCAGAAACAAAATTTTCTGGAGGATTGAACATTTTTGGTTAATATTTTTTAATATTTTTTTTGAAAATTTCTCGTGAAAGGATTTTGTAGCACAAGACCCACTGACTTTTGTCCTTAAAATCTATAGATGCTTTTGACAATCTTCCTCTTAATCAACATCATTTGTTTCAAAGGTCTTCCTGAGATTGTTAGTGGAGGAGCCAAAAACCATCCAAGATAGTCTATTCTTGCAGAATCTCCAGACTGAGCAGAGGTAGCTAACAATTCACGAGACAGCCTATTCTGATGAGATTTGCAGCCCAGCTTTGGAGAACCTAGAGTTTCTGATTGTTCAGATAAGCTATAGGATCCTCATCTGAGCCAAACCTAAATTCTGAACATCTTGAGGTTCACCTGCCACAAGTGGCTAGAGGAAACCATTTCTTCTGTTAGACTAACCTGAACCATAGAAATTATAGTGTATAGTGATCCTGGGTTTTTTTTTGTTCTAAGTTTGTACAACATCATTATTTTCATCCATTTATCTTGTTACAAACTCTGGTGGGGTTAGAACCACTTATGATACAGGACAACAGAAAAGAACATATAGGGCAGGAGCTATCAATCTTGTAGGAGGAAGTGGTGTGTTGTTATGAAAAACCTATATACACCTGCAAATCAGGATTTACATATGCAGACTGGAGTTTTTGTGTATGCAGATAAATTTGCCTTATAATGTTTGCTTTCAAATGGTAACCACAATCTTAGAGCAATTTAGGGTGATTCTGCCAGTTTGTATGATATTTTTTTATCTACTGGTTCTCCGCTTTGAATTAAAGAGCTGGTTCTGCACGTTAATTCACAATTACTGACAATTCAAACTGCTGCAAAGTATTCTCACATGTCAACACAGCCATACAAATTAGACAATACTGAACCAGCAATGAATATTTCATCCTCACATTTGCCTATAGTAAATTGCCAGTCATCCCAGCAAAATGGAGAAGGCGGACAATAGAATTAGGTAGGAGTCATGAAAGGATTACTGCCAAAATATGGTTCACAACCTTTTGTGTATTTATGGACTCTGATATCCACAAGTTTAATTAACCTAGATTGTATTTCAGACAACCAGATTTTTAGCAAAGGGTCTGCAAAGTCAATGCAATTATCTATGTGTGAATGGCATTTTAAAATGTTTTAACCTCTTCTCACCAAAAAAAAAGAAGCTGGTCTACTAGGGAAGGACAATCCTACACCTCAAATGGGTGTTTGTGTATGAGGCAGGCAAGTGAGGAAAAGAGAAAATGTAGGTCTTATGTAATCACTTTCAGGTAAACTAGCAAATCTCATTGCAATGAATGGAGAAGCAGATTATCTCTTCAGTAGGAAGGGATTAGTGGAGCAGGGAGGGGACATGCCCATCCAAGTGCCTGGAGTGCATTAGATTAATGGAGAGTCCTGAGCCTAACTGCCAGGCTCTCAGGACATCTGCTTAGTGTGAGTACCCTTCTATGCAAGGTAGGAGGCTTCCCCACTCAGCTGACAGCATGACTAGCTCTGTACCCTCATTGATCTTCATTTGCATCTGCACATTAACCCCCATGGCCTCCAGGCAAGGGTGAAGAATCAAAATTCAAGAAGCAGCTATCACATGACAAGGTGCAATCCAGATCAGTGAGGGGTTGTGTCATCACCTGCCTGGCAATTTTAGGTGCCTCACCATGTTTGCTGTGGTAGCTCCCTTCTGAGCGGCTCACAAACAGCCTTCCAGCATGCAAGCCACACCCTGAGTGTCTATCTATAGCTTCAGCCTGGCAGCCACACATCAGTCACACTTTGGCTTCCACCAGCCTTGGTTGTTATTTGCAGGATGACGCCAACATTCTCGAAGTCCTGGATTTTCCTGCAAAAAATGTGTGTGGCACTGTACAGCCCTCTTCTGAACAGTCCAGATATTAGAGGTCCATTGCCCCTCTAAGGCAATTAGAGTAATTAGAGTTACTCACACAGTTCAGTTTAAAACAGGACTGGATTCGTTCTGGTTAAAGAATGATACAAGTTGTCTTAAGTACAAAGAGCTTTTAAGTGAGTACAAGTATAAGGAATTGAAGTCAGAAATGGTTCCAAGAGGAATAAGGATCAAAATGCTTTCTAGTAACTAAAATTAATAAGCTAGACTGGATTCAAAGTAAAATTCTTACCACATGTTCCCAGCAACAGAGCTGTCCAAAATCTCAGGTCAGAACCCCTCCCTAAGACAAAAGGCTGGTTCTTTTGTCTTCTCAGGTGAAAGAGTGAGAAGGATGAGAGCGAGAGAATACCCAGAGCATTTTTGCCCCTCACTTTTATAGTTCAGTCACAGATTTCCACTAGATGAAGTTCCTTCCAGCTGTGAGGATGGAGACATGGGGTCTTGTGCTGAAAGAGGTTTCATGTTGTTGTTTGTTAAAATGGAAACTGATCTGTTCCTGCCCCCTTTGCTGCCAAAGAATGGCTACTTGGCTGTGCTTGCCAGTCAACTTTGATACATAACTAGAGGTGTCAGTTTGTCCTTGCATGCATGCATCCGGATGCATGCATTCATGGGTACTGGCCCACGAAAGCTTATGCTTCTGTACTTTTGTTAGTCTTTAAGGTGCCACAGGACTCTTTGTCGCAGTTTGTCCTTTGTTTTTGAGAAACTGATTTACCCACACCCCAGACTTGTCTGGAAAACACATAGTCATAACTTCAGCTTATGTTCATAACTTTACATATAGTGTTGCTACGTACTTTCACTGTGATATAATTGACCAGTGAGTTATTAGTTTCAAATGATACCTCACAAGGCATATTTCGTACAAAGATTATTCCAGCACTGTGTAGCATGTGAATACAGGGGTGCATTGGGTCACAGCTGTATTAACTACCAAGAGAAAAGTAAGTGAAATTTGTGAAGATTTGATAGGAAAGCATCATTCCATAAAAACAAGCTGTTTCTCCCTCTTGATGCTTGGCACTCCACCCAAATCCCATTGAGCATCTATAATGGAAGGAGTTCCTGTAGCGCAGGAGGTGAGAGGAACACGCTATTTACCCTGCCACATATTGAGGCCTGTTTTCATGTGATTGATGTAGTTTTGCTTCCCTCCACACCAGAAACAGTCATAAAGTCCTTGGTAAGGAAGAAAATTGTGGTTTCTATCTTTCAAGAGGTTCATATAAACAACAGGGGGAAATTGTTTTAAAACCTTGACTCTGTCATTTTAATATTACACAAAAATGTCTGCCACATCCTTTTATACGTACTAGGATAATAAAGAGAACAAACCCATTTCCTCTATGTTTAATCATAGAACAGCCTGAATTAGACTAACGGGATAATGGTGTAAATAAAACATAAACCCACTGCTATTTGGCTTCCCAAATACAGAGTAAACCCACTTTGAGATGGTTTAAAGTGATCTTCTGACTTTGCAGGGACTTAGATGATGCCAGATAAATAATAGAGGCACAGACATTTGACAGCATAGGAGGAGGTTTGCCAGGGCCAGCGAGAGACTGGACAGCTAGTGGTGGCAAAAAGTTACGGCTGTCCAATCCAGTAAATAAAAGATACATATATCTGGAAAGGGTCAACCAAATCTGGGTCTTTTTCTGAAGCTGTTTTCATTGTCCCACTCCCCTCACCTGCAAGGCTCAAGACTAAGTGTGCAACCTTCCCCTGTCTTAGACAGCAAATGTGAAAACTCGGGGCAGGGGTGGGGGTAATAGGAGCCTATATAAGGAAAAGACCCCAAAATCGGGACTGTCCCTATAAAATTGGGACGTCTGGTCACCCTACCCTGTCTCCACACCTACCACAATCTGCTTTGCCAGACCAGGAGAGGAGGGGGACTTAGTCCTATAGGGGGAGGTCAGGGAATAGGTAATGAGCCTAGAACTGCTTTGCTGAGTGTTAGTGAGGGAAGATGATGGAGGTTTCCTGTTAAACAGAGGGAGGGGAGAAGGGACCTGAGCACCGATACAGGAAGAGAAATCTTGATTCCACAGTTGGCTTGAATTATTATCCCTGCTGCACTCTAAATCAGCCACACAGATAGCGGCTCACACTCCACACCTCATATCCCAGGAACATAAGCAGTAAATGCTGGCCTCATTGTTTCACCTGTTCTAGGGGCTCCCTGCTGCTGTAGAATTGGCAGCTAGCTGCCTTGGCAGGCGCTGGACACCATTTGCCAGAAGCAGTGAATGGCTGAGCTCAAACCTCTGCCTAAAAACTCAAACCTTTGGTAAGACTTGGCTAAAGTTTAGTGTTTTTTTAATATTCCCTTGTTGCTGCATTTCCTCTTTCAGCTGGGACTGAAAGAGGAACTTGCAGAAATCTGTGAAAAGAGTTGTTTTCATGATGTTTTTGATCCAGTCAAAAATAGACAGGAATCCCACAAGAAGACTGGTGTTGAAGCCCCACTGGCATCTCAACAAGGCTGGCTTTCCAAGCTGTACAGCCCCAAGCTGCTGGAAACCAAGGAAAGGAGGAAATCAGGTTATTAGCTGCCTCTGATTTTGGTGCCATTATTGGAGAAAGAGAATCTTGCACTGAGTTGTTTGGCTGTTAGAGAGTGAGAGAGACGAGACCCGATCATGAATTGCAGGGATAACTTGGAATGCAGGGCCCAAGTGAAAATTTGCTTTGAAGTCGTCCATGCTTGTGAATTTTTAGATGCTTCTATAACTGGAACCATTAGAGTTTCTCTATCACTAACATCAGAATAGTCTTTCTTAGAAAATAGCACTACTTAGCAAAGGCAGGAGATCTTGCAGTGGGAGAGGCAAATGCTCCAAGAGAAATCCCATGGATGATAGCCAAATTAAACTGAATATTCTGACTCCTAAGGGCACATGAACATGGGCATGAATTTAGTGCAGCAATACAGCCACCCTGACATAATTCCCTATCTTTGCCAGGTTATTTGCTTTCAATAATATTTATTTAGGGGAATGGAACTGGTAAGAAAGCAATAGCAGCACTTTCTTTGACAAGACTGATCCCTTTAGGTTTATCTCACTTTCCCTGCTTTGTCATTGTATTTTCCAGTACCCACTCTTCTCCTTAAAATGGCTTGCTGTCTGCTGTAGTCACTGACTTCATTTATATGTGTTCATTTCAATGGCATTACTTAGCAGCTAAATCTACATGCTCACTGCCCTCTCAGTGAACACTTTCTGCTGGGATTTTCCACTTACCCAGTGGCTGCTATGTAGGTGGATATGAGAATGGACTCTGCACCAGCAGCAGGTCACTGAGGCCTCCTGCTTGCCTCAGCGTTAAGGCATCCAGAATGCTCGCAAGAGTCCTAGGGAAGCAATGCCCAGACAATAAATGCTACATCCCTTGAAAGGGCACAGCGTGCACTTTCCTCCCATGCTGGCTTCAGTCTGACAGCTTGTGCAGAAGGGATAGGGTGTCCTGGCCTCACGCTCTTCCCTTTGCGGAGGCTGGAAGTGCTGTGTGCTCCCACCTAATCTACGTGCACTAAGACTGGGAGTGAGACTGAAGTTTACACCAGGTGTACAAGTCAGGGACAGCTCCTGTATGGATCAGCCACAGTTTGGGCCTTTGGGTTCAGTCCTGTGGTTCTTGCTCACTCCAAACACCCAGTGATTGTCTTTAGATTGTCTCCACAGCTAATTTTGTATTTTTACAGAAATGGTTGCACATTGCTAACATAGACTAGTTTGGTATTTAATACCTTGTTTAAAATGGTGAATGATGTTCCATGTAATTAATTAACTATATATATTTTATATAAAATATCCAGAATATTGTTTAATTTTCTATTACATATTTTGCAATGCAATGATCTATTGCATCACTTTCAATATATTTAGCTATACTATGGCAGTTAATTCTTATGAGCAGAAGAGAGTAATATCACACACAGTCTTGACACAAATAGTCTACAGGACAGCTAAATAAAGGAAGCCAGAATCTCTGGTCACTTAGCCAAGACTCAATTAGGCTTCAATAGTTTAAGCATTCAAGATAGCAGGCAGGAGAGTCAAGAAGAAGTTAAAAGATAAGAGGGAGTTTGAGTAGTAACTGAGTTATAAATTAAATGCTTGCAAATAGTAAGTTATATTTAACATATTTGTTGAACAAAGCCTCTGAAACCTATTTTCTAATGTTGTTTTCCTAAGTACAGTAAAACAAGCATTTTCCCTTCAGCTTACTGAGAAGACATGTTTCCTTCTGTCAGTCTGTGGCGCTAGGCAACTAAGGCATTGCACATATAGGCACTGCACATATACACATTCCAGACAGAATACAGACATAATTTCTTAATCAAAAAGGATGGTTTGTTATTGTAAACTGTGATAACCCAGCAACGAAGGCTTATTTGCACATTGTACTTGGCTGAAGGAGGGAGACTGCATCTTTGCTGTGCTGCTCTAGATGTATAAAAGAATTTCATAGACACAGAGGAGATATAGAACAAATGTATGTCAAAGTGAAGGAGATGTTTGAGATGTTCAAAGCTGAAGTGTTGGAGATATTGGAAAAAATAATTAACTCCCCCCCCCTTTAAGCAACAGGAGCCTGTGCCAATTAAGGAGAATGAGCGAAGGGTACTCAAAGAGCACTTTATAAATAATACCTCACTACAGAAGTGGCTAAGTAATGACTAAGAAGTGAGTCAGTCATAATTTTTTCCCTTTCTAATCCATATTTTTTTAATGATAGATTTTTAGTTCAGGTAATGTTTGAAATCCTTACAATTCCCCACCTCTCTCCTCATGGAGAATTTCGAGCTGAAGCCTGCTAAATGCCACTGGAATGGATAAGGTGAGGTTGTTTGTTGTCTGTACCTTTCACACACATGGATGGAACAATCAAAGGAGAACGTTCACAGTTCATGTTCCTTTTTTCTGAGTGGGGTGCCCTCTTTTTTTTAGCTGACCAGCTTTGCTAAATTACAAAGACAGAAAAACTATAAGCTATAAGGCACTGATCAGACCTGAATAATGAACTGAGAAATATTTATAGTGAATGAAAATGAAGGTGTTCATGGATAGTTAGTATTAAATTTAAGAATTTTTCAACTTGTCTCTTTAAAATCCCCCACTAAGCATAGGTTTCTCCATGTAGCACCTCTGATTTTTTCAGTGAAAATGGCCTTTGTTTTATATTGACGGAACACCAGAAAATAAGGAACAAAAGTAAAGTCTGTATGAAAGAGAGGTATGTGTGTGCCACCTCTTAAGGTCTGTACTGAAATCTCAGATGAAAATGGCAGTTCTGCACAGAAGGTTAGAAAGAGTGCTTGGAAAAGTCAAAGGTGCAGTACACTGAAAACAAAAGGTACCATCCAACATATACCATGCTGTTACCCGGTCAAAACCCACAACTCTCTGTAGTCATATTGCGTTCATGTTAATAGCTATAGTTATCAAAAGCCAGTGGGTAAACCTTACCTCCCTTCCTGAACTTAACCAAACCTGGCCCTAAGGCAGAATGTCCCAGGGTGTTATCTCTGCCACCAAGCCTGGAGAGCTTTCTCCCAGAACCTGAAAGCAAGGTCACCTCAGACAATCTCAAATGCTGCTGGCTGCATTTATCTCCACTTTCTGTCTTTTGGGATGGCTCAGGGGAGCATACACACATCTAAACTAGCTGCAGTGCATGTGCTTGGCAGCCCAATTCAGTGAGGCGAAGGAGCTTATTTTTCACCACGCCTTCCATCTCTGTAATTTGCACTGTAAACTGACCCACTCTCATTTATTCACTTTAACTGACTGATTTGTCCCTAATTCCCGGACATCAGGGTTCCATCCTGCAGTGTGCTGAGCACCTCCTGTAAGGCACTGAGTTCTCTGAACTCTTAGCAGAGGCTGCTCAAACTCTTGTCAGAGGCACTCAGCACTTCACAGGGTCAGGTTCAAAATGGCACCTTCTCTTCTGAGGGACAACTACATAGCAGTTTGATTATACCATTAGTGCTACAGTACTTTTGAGGTATGCTGGTACAGATTATTCAGCATCAGTATACTAGTTCCCTTCCCTCCACAGAGATCAAACATTTTATCCCTGCACTCCGTTGCTACTGGCAATTGTAGTCTTGACGATAAATCCAAATTTGGGTTTCCCAGATGACAGGCCAGAAGCACCAAGCTACACAGTTGGCTCATATTCACTTTCATTATATTAAAATCTCAACAGATTAGTCACAGGCTCTGCATTTCACTAGTTCATTTCATCATGATTTCCACTGCACATTTCAGCTATTAACCAGCTGTATCAGCTTTAATACTGTTGTTTTTAAAAATTGGCTTTCTTTCCATGTATCCAGCTCTGAAACCTGTAGAATGGAGGACTGAATCCCAGCTCCTTCCACTAAGGGCAAGCATATACCAGCCAATAAAGATTATTAGGAGAGCTACAGGTCAACATCATGTTCATATCAGAAAACAAACAGGGAAAAGCACTTCACTGGACTGCTATATTAGAATAACGTTTTTTTTCTTGATGCATCTTTTAGGTGGACCTTCTAACATGTGACAGTGTCAACTATCCTTTATTCAATATAGGCCTTGATCCAACACCTCTTAATACTGATGAAGTCTGTGCATGTCTCTCCTTGATTCAATGGGTGTTGGACCCCATATTAAATTCCAGGGTCAGTAATATTAAACTGCCACGTCTAATCTGCAAAGCAATTCCTCCTCCTATGCATTTGGAGTAGAGGTTTCTGAAGGAAGACAAGTCTTTATTTGTTGTCTGGAGTACTGGGATATGTATTTATGGCCCAATAAGCAGGTTATTATTTATTATAGACTGTTGATCTGAGTTGGTAAGTTTTAACTTGTGTAAAAGGACAGCATAAGATTGGGTGCCTGTTGAATAAGAATGATAGAGTTTATACATTGAAATAAATACAATAAATAAATACTAGTTAGAAATATTATTTTAAGTCTTCAGTCCTGAGCAGGGTGCAGAAAATTTCTCTCTAATACAGCCTAACATGCCTAGTGCTATACATTCCAAAATGTTCATCAGAATGAACAGAAATTCATGCAGGATCAGCTGCTGAAACATATGGGTTCTGATTCTCTTTTACACCACCATGACAGCATAAAAGGGCCTTATGGTGGATTTAAATTCTGTAACATAGTAATAAGTAATAAGAGCTTTAGTGCAAATGAGAAAGTCCCATAATATTCTGGAAGCAAGAACGAGGTTATTCTGAAACAAGAAAAGACAAGAAATGCCCATTTAAAATCCATTTCATCTCCATCCCTTCCCATAGTATAAAAGCATATTGTTTACTTAAAAATATACCCACTTCCTCCCAAAAGGAGAACATCCTCAGAATTTTAAATGTTACTTACATATACCATAGCACTGTAACCTTTGTCTTTCTTTATCTCTTCCCTTCTCTAATGCTTTTTACCCCTTTATATTTAAACCATACCTAAAACTAGGTCCCAGGATGCCAAATACTTATTCCTAGGAAGCACCATTTTTATCAGTAAGAGCCTGATCCAAATTTCATTTAAGTCAGTGAAAATATTGTCACTGATTTCAATGGGATTTGGATCAGGCCTTATGAGTTTGCAGAATCTGGCCCTTAGCAAGAACCATGTCTCCTTATTTCTACTATAAAACACCTACACACCTTTGGGTGCTGCAAAAATAATAATAAATCATACTAATAGTAATATGTAAAATTACATTTATGAACTTATGAGTTAGTATGTTAAAAATAAAATCTTGGGGGTCCTCAAATCAGCAGTATGGAGAATCTGGGTAATTAAAGATTGCACCCTGGAATAATGATTTATAGAATCAAACCTTATGTGAAAAATAACACATAAAGGGCTGACAATAAATAATAGGCAAGTCTGGGGTATGTGAAGATGAGTTAACATTATAAGTGATCATGAGTTAGCATTATTGTTACGAGTGCTCACACACAGAGACAAACAGGTTTTTCTTGTAAACACTAGCTAGCCATCACTATCTGTTTAGCACAAAAAAGTTATATGCTGAATTATTAAATTTTAGTGTACTTTAAATTTCTTTCTTTTCTCACTTTTACAGCAACCTAAAATGTTCTAGGTCTTTATTATGCAAATAAAAAGGAATGGTCCTAGCCTCAGAGAATTTACATTCTACAAATTAATGGAAAGACTTACCTTGAATAATCCCAATCATAAAAGTAAACTCATGTCAAACTTTTCTAATCTTACCTCTTGTTCTGTTTGTTTTTCCAGAGAGGAGGTTAGCAAATGGTGTATGCTACTTATTTAAATCTATGAATGCCAAATTAATGCGCTAAAACAGATGTACTGTATCATTCTCATGGCACTGTCACACACTTACATACTATGCAAGAAATGAATAAAATATATTGAATGTTCATTTTTCCCAGGCATTCATTTCTATTATATCTCCATGTGCAGATGGGGAAACTAACAAATTATGTCAAATAGCCTTATGAAGACATTCATACAAGCTGCTCCATTGCAGTCAAGAATATCTCAGAAAAGAGAGCAAGATGAAAATTAATATTTATTTCCTGAGTTTGCTTCACACACTAGAGAAAATAAATGTTGCAAGGGACAGGATTGAAGGAGTTTTAATCAGAAACAAATGTGTTAGGAAGAAACTAACTAAAAATCAACAATACAAGGTTTTATTTGCTCTCAGAGGCTCATCAGTGTGTGAAAACCAGAGAACACGCCAAGCTGCAAAGTCTGGATCTGGATTAGAATTTTCCCAAAGTTCAGGGATATTTGGATCAGCAGTTTAGATTCAGTCCATCACAGAAATAGGGGTTGGTTGAAAAGTCTGAATTTTGAATGCAATTAGAGTGAGCAGAGATAATACATTTCAAGTGATATTTGGATCCATGCTTCTCTAGTTATAAAATAATGATTTGTTAACATGCATCAGTAAGGATATACACATTGAGTGACAGATTATGCCTACTCCTTGCATAGGTGCATGAAATGGGAGTATGCAAAGGAGCCTGCACAAGGGCTAGGGACAATCACTTCCTATTGGTCCTACTTTAAGCAGGGGGTTGGACTAGATGACCTCCAGAGGTCCCTTCCAACCCTAATACTCTATGATTCTATACTTGGGGAAGCTTAGGGACTGATCTTTCAAAGCATCACTGAGGTGCCAGACACTCTAAGTGGCAGGGAGGAGGTGGGTCCATGGCAAGACTGCACCCTAATACACCAAGTTGTGGAATGGTGTGGTTTATACACTTCCCCAGAATGCCTGAGAGTTCCAGAAGGAATTCCCCATGTTCTCAAATCTCTCCCGGGATGGACAGTAAGTTCTCCATGCTGCCCATGCCCATGGCTATGACTTCCTGGTACAACTGGAACTTAGACCCTTATTTTGGGATGAAACAACCACTCTGAAGAAAATAACTGTTGACCTGAATGTCCATCCAACACCCTAAGATTTGGAAACGTTTTGGTAACTCTTTATCCCCATTATATTCCCTGCTTGCCCCACTTAGCGATGCCCAGTTCCAGCAGGAACTGGAAGCAAAAACACTGACATACTGTACTGTGGTAGCCTGTTTCTGAGATTCTTTTCCAGCACAACTTTGCAGACACAAGTGACTGAAATAGTTCAGGGCTCTATCCTGCAAAGTGCTGAGTGCCCTCAACTCTCATTGATTTCAATAGATATTGAAAGAGCTCAGTGCCTCCACTGGATCATCTGATAATGAGATTGTAAATACAGATAGAAACAAACATAGGTACCCACTTTAATTGCCCCTCCCAAAAGTGCTCTCCCTCATCTGTCACAATATTAGCAGAGTGAGACCTTATACAGTTTTTATTACATAGGCCAAAGTACATTGTGAATTATTAATATAACTAATTGAAACTAAACTGCAGTTGCCAAAATAAATTAACCACATACATTTTGTCATGCGTTATTTTAGCTTTCTACTGTACTCTTTCACTTCCTTGATCATTGCAAATTTCATTAATTCATAATGGCTCCCCTAGCCATTCATGTAATTTATCAGAGTTCTGCTGCCTATGAGTAGAATGTTTCAGTAGCCAGAATGTTACAGCAGTAGAAATCAAATTTTTTAAAAGTTTATTTCAAAAGAAATTGAAAAATCAGAATTGAGAGCATTGAAAGTGAGATTGGGACAAATACAATATTCTAACATACTCATTTCCAGGGAGGTATTTCAAAGGAAAATGATGATCTATTTTTCTATACCTCTTTAATTCAAAAGAGAAGGCGGTTAATTATTCAAATCTCTGTTATAGATGAGATGGTCAGATAACAAGCTACTTAAACATATTTTGGGCATTTCAAACATTGGATTTGTACTAGATCCAAATAATCAGACAACATAAAATATAGAGCTGGCCAAAAAAGTGAAAATCTATATATATAAAAGTCAAGTGGTGTATGTATGTGTGTATGTATGTATGTATGTACGTATGACTGCGAACTCCTCCCGCACCGTTTGAGCCAGAGACTTGAAATTTGGTACAGTGAGGGGTCTTGGGGTCTAGATGCTGGTAAGGGTCGAAAAATTTTCGGATCTCACCTCTGACGCCCCCCAGGGGTGAAAGTCTTTCAGGGCCAATCACATCGGCTGGGCGGTTAGGTGGTGATGATGTCATAATACCCCCCTCCAACAGACACCTCACTCGCTCAGCTCACCCCTCCCTCCTCCAACGGAACCCCGGAGATCCCTCAGTTCTCTGCCCCTCCCCCCTCCCAACGGAACCCCGGAGATCCCTCAGTTCTCTGCCCCTCCCCCCTCCCAACGGAACCCCGGAGATCCCTCAGTTCTCTGCCCCTCCCCCCTCCCAACGGAACCCCGGAGAGCCCTCAGTTCTCTACCCCTCCCCCCTCCCAACGGAACCCCGGAGAGCCCTCAGTTCTCTGCCCCTCCCACCTCAACCCCGGACTCCATCAGCTCTGTGCCCCCCCCCCACCTGCGAAGGTCCCCGGAATCCCTCGGCTCTGGGCCCCCTCCCCCCCTGCGACGGATCTGAGTTGGGTTTGGTGGGACGGTAAGTGAGGTGGGGGTGTCGGGTTCGGTCGGGGGGGTGAGGTGGGGGTGTTGGGGTTGGTCAGGGGGTGTTGCGGTTGGTGGGGGGGTGAGGTGGGGGTGTTGGGTTTGCTTGGGGGGGTGAGGTGGGGGTGTCGGGTTTGGTCGGGGGGTAAGTGAGCCGGGGGGGTGTCGGGGTTGGTCTGGGGGGGTGGGAAGGTGTCGGGGGGGTGAGGGGTGTGGTGTGGGTGTTGGGTTTGGTCTGGGGGGGGGGAAGGTGTTGGGGTGGGTGCCCAGACCAAACCCGACACCCCCCCCGGCTCACTTACCCCCCGACCAAACCCGACACCGCCACCTCACCCCCCCACCAACCGCAACACCCCCTGACCAACCCCAACACCCACCCCTCACCCCTCACCCACCCCAACACCTTCCCACCCCCCCAGACCAAACCCGACACCCCCTGGCTCACTTACCCCCCGACCGAACCTGACACCCCCACCTCACCCCCCCACACCAATCGCAACACCCCCAGACCAAACCTGACACCCCCCGGCTCACTTACCCCCCGACCGAACCCGACACTCCCACCTCACCCCCCCAAGCAAACCCGACACCCCCACCTCACCCCCCCACCAACCACAACACCCCCTGACCAACCCCAACACCCACACCTCACCCCTCACCCACCACGACACCTTCCCACCCCCCCAGACCAAACCCGACACCCCCCCCGGCTCACTTACCCCCGACCGAACCTGACACCCCTACCTCATCCCCCCAAGCAAACCTGACACCCCCACCTCAACCCCCCACCAACCGCAACACCCCCTGACCAACCGCAACACTCACCCCTCACCCACCCCAACACCTTCCCACCCCCCCAGACCAAACCCTACACCCCCCGGCTCACTTACCCCCCGACCAAACCCGACAACCCCACCTGACCCCCCCAAGCAAACCCAACACCCCCACCTGACCCCCCGACCAAACCCGACACCCCCCCACCCCCCCCACCCCCGGCTCACGGTGCACTGTGTAGCACACAGATTATTAAATACACTGTTCGGTCGGGGGGTGAGGTGGGGGTGTCGGGTTTGCTCAGGGGGTGAGGTGGGGGTGTCGGGTTTGGTCAGGGGGTGAGGTGGGGGTGTTGGGTTTGTTTTGGGGGGTCAGGTGGGGTTGTCGGGTTTGGTCGGGGGGTAAGTGAGCCGGGGGGTCTTGGGGTTGGTCGGGGGGGTGGGAAGGTGTCAGGGTGGGTGAAGGGTGGGTGTTGGGGTTGGTCAGGGGGTGTCAACTGTCTGCCCCCTCCCCACCTCCGACTGACCCGAGCAACGCCGGGCACTTATGCTAGTTTTCTATAATAGTTCAAAATCCAGAAAATGTTGACCAGCTCAAATAAAATATATAGTTCAGGTCCAATTTAATGTAAAAACAACTTTTATTGCATTTTATGAGACAATACTGTAGAATGGATTGAGTCTAAAGTAAGATATGTATTTAAGATAATAATAGCTAAAATCTTTCTTGTTATTATTTATGAAGAAGGGGTTAAGAAAACTTTCAAAAATTCATCAGATGAAATTTATGACACTTGAGAAAAATGTCTAAAGAGATGGAACATAAGTAAAATAGGGCTTAATATGGTTAGTCAAAGACAAGCAGTTCTATAGCCAATATTATGCATTATGTATGTTAAAATTGGTGAGATGGGATCTTCTTTCTTAATGTAATTCAGCTTTTATCAGAGGAAGAACATCAAAGTATAATTACATTTGTTGATTTGGTGGATATCTCAATGCTTCTTGGAAATAGTTCAGCAGATTGTGGATCAACTGATCAGATAGTTTATTAGGCTATTGATCTGGTGATAAGGAGAAAAGAGGAAAAAAATGAATTGCATTTTTATGGTCAAAGTTGTTCCCCCGCAAAAATATATCAGAAGTTATATTTGTCATTTAATATTATTCCTTATTATGGAAAAAGAGAGCATATGTGTACATATATCAGATACTTGATATTTTTATATGCAGTTGTGATATTATTACACTTTAAAGTATCCTAAAGAAAAAGGTCAAATAATATGTTATTTTTAAAAAATCAGATTTTTGCTCTACTGAATTATAGTGTCCCGATGATATGTGATCTCATTAAAATGTGTGTGATAAATAATATGCCATGTAACCCAACATGATTAAATACAGAGATAGCCTGCTCAAGGCTGGCTGACTGACTGAGATGATCACAAATGGGAACAGAAATAGTGAATTAAAACAGTTGATTTTTCTACTGACTCCCTTCAGTTAGCCTGTCACCTCCAAAAGATGCTTGGACCCCTCCGTCCTATACAGCTAGGGTTATGGAATCTAGAATCTTGTCACCAGACCAGTCAGATGGACTGAATGATATAATGTGCTACCCTGGGTGATATGATGTTAAGTGACCTTAGCCCCGAAGGACACACTTCTTTTAAAACTGGATAGCTACTGTCATTTAGATAATGCAATAGAGCCTGATATTTTCAATAGAATGGACAAAAAGACAATCTGTCTGGAAATGACTTCTTCACATTACTAGTGTATGACTTAGGCTTTCCATTTCTGAAAGCAGACCCAGTTCTGGCTTTTTCTCAACAGTGATGACAGAGAAAGAGATTTTAAAAAACAAGATACATTGAAGATTCAAGAATACATAGCTCACAGTAAACATAGGATGTAGAGGCAACTGAAAGGGGATACAGAAGCAGACAGTCCACTTGGGCACAACAAATGATTTCCTAGATCTTCTACCCTGCTCCATTTCCACTTACATTTTCTTGACCCACTTCCCAGGCTGTGTTTCCTCCTTGTTTAACAATGGACAACCATCAAAAGTTAATTTGCAGAAGCTCCCAAGAGTTAGGATAATGCTTTGAGGGTTATATGGTTGGTATGTACAATGGAGAAGGAAATCTCATGAGACTGGGTTCTCTTGGGCAAGTTCAGGCATTTCCCGTTTCCTACTGGGTCATAAACATTTCAGGAACAGGCTGTCTTGTGGCATTTTGACATTTCTGTTTCTGGTTTCAGCTGAAACCTAAAAGAACAGAACTTCTTAATAAATGGAAAATAAAGAAAAACAAAAGGATTCCTGAGCATTTTCAGATACTGAGAAACAATCATATTGAGCTGAGTTTTAAGTGAAGTTCTAGTGCAGGGGTCGGCAACCTTTCAGAAGTGGTGTGCCGAGTCTTCATTTATTCACTCTAATTTAAGGTTTCACATGCCAGTAATATATGTTAATGTTTTTAGGAGGTCTCTTTCTATAAGTCTTTAATATATAATTAAGCCATTGTTGTATGTAAAGTAAATAAGGTTTTTAAAATGTTTAAGCAGCTTCATTTAAAATTAAATTAAAATGCAGAGCCCTCCAGACCGGTGACCAGGACAGTGTGAGTGCCACTGAAAATCAGCTCGCGTGCCGCCTTCGGCACATGCGCCATAGGTTGTCTACCCCTGTTCTAGTTATTACTTCATTATACTCACTTCTCCCAATCCAGCTGATGATCTGACTTCAGTGTGCTGTGAACCAGTCCCTTATTGAATAGCTCATTTGCATTTGGCCACTATTCCCTGATTTTATTATTTCCACTATTTCAAATCTCTTGCAAACCTCCACCAGCCTTCATTTCTTAATTTTTAGATGACCACCTGGTTTCCTGTTCATTTCTGTTGCCAAATAATGAGAGATTTCTTATCACTTATTTGCATAAAGAAAAATAAAGAGGAGAAATTCAGGAAGGAGCAGAGATTTAATCATAGATATCAGAGCTGGAAATGTCTCTGTATATCTGCTCTCATGACAAAAATGTTTCCCTTCTTAATTTTTGCTTTTACCTATGAATTACATGGATTTCTTCTTCTGGTAATAAATAAATAGAAGAAATCAGTTTTTACATTTGGATGTTGAATCCCCTTTCTCAATTCTGTTGTTCTCTGTGATTGGTAGTTCTTCTATATTTACTTCCAGCTCTTTAAGACCTGATGCCATCTCACTTAATCTGTTGCAAATTATTTACATCGAACATACAAAATACTGAAACAGAAGTTACAGAAATTGTATTTGTGTTTGAAGAACATTTCATTTTATGTGTCCTGCAGTGATCATTTTTTCTATTTTTCCCTACATTTAAGGCTTGGCAGATAACTTACAAATAAGAACAAGGTTGAGTGCAGGACTGGGAGTCAGGAATCCAGTTCCCTCAGGAAATGTAACAGGAACAAACAAGGCTTTGCATAAGTCAGTTAACCTCTCTACCTCCATATCAGGATTGTTGTGAGGATTAATTAATATTTGTAAAGTGCTTTAAGAATAGGTGCAAAGAATGTTGATGTTTCTAAATCCAGGAAATGCCTCAAGGGACTAATTTATTCTTGTATATTATCCGATAAATTAAACATAGAACTTAAATGATTCTTGAAAAATACAAGGAATAGAAGAATGAAAGAAAAAGTGGAATGAAAGAGAAGTGATCCAAGAACATAAGAGAAGGAAAGGGAAAATGGGAGACAGGTAAGAATAGAATTAGGCTTAGATAATCAAATTGAATAAAATGAAAGCTGTTAGACCAGAGTACAAAGTAAGAGATTGTGGAAGTACAGATTGGGATGCATATGCATTTGGAGCTTGAAAAAATGTTCACTATACTAGTATTCTCAGTACCAGTGTAGCAGCATTCTCCTCAGCTCCCATGTCACTTCCTGTCCAATGCACTCAGAGAGATCTTTGAAGAAGAATCAGTCTCCCTTCCTTACTCAAAGCACCTCTTGAGCTTCAATGAACTAACTCCCTTACTTCATGGGGTGCCATTTTCTGGGCTTTGTTTGCTCCTTTCTTTCCTTTTCCCCAACAATTTTGTTTGCCACTTTTCAAAGGCTCCAGTAGTGACTGTCCAGATACCCTTTCAACTATGCTATGATGTTCAAGCCTTAGTTTCAAACTTCCACTTTCTGTCAGTTACACCATAAATTGTTCTTACGTTATGCCATCCTGAAGCCTTTCTTTGATGTGTTCATGTTTGTATCCAGCAAGCCTGCTAGAGCCTGTCTATCTCCATGTGATAAAGCTGTCTACAAAGTACAGAAGAAAGACTATATATATCAGATATCCAAGTGTCCTCCATATCTCTGTTCTTTCTTCATCTTCATTTATTACTTCTCTTTATGACTCAAAGAAACATTTATTACATCCTCTTCCTTGTTTGTTCCCATTCTGTTTCCTGAGTTAAGTACTAATTAAGCAATCAGTATAGTTATCATTCAGGCCAGGGAGTCAAGTGAACTAAATGGATCCGCTAACACCTACAGCTGCTTCTCTGTGTGCATTAGAGGGGACCACTAGAAAGGCAGTCTCAGTGTATGTAATAGCTCAATGTATACCCATAGCAAAACTCTCCCGCAGAGGGTTAGGATGTTGTGGAGGGTGGAGAGCAAGAAGATTGTCTGGAGTTGCAGCTGTGTGTAAACATCCTTCCAATATCCTTCACCAGAAAACATAGATTTGCTACAGCATGAAAGTTCACTGAGTCATAATTTGTTCAAGACTGAAAAGTCAGTCTCTTGGAAGAGAATTCGGCCAGAGTTCAAATAGCATGTACTTGGATTTGGCTGCACATACCAATCAATCTGTATCTGAAAAGATAGAAGCATACCTTGAAACCAGTAAGTATGAGAAATGTTACAACTTTACTTTGAGCAGAATAATAATAAGAAAAGCCTGGTAATTGATATTTCACTTGAATGAAAAGCCTCCATCTTCAGCCCATCTGGGTTTTCACTTTCAAGGCTACAAAGTATGTCAGATCAACTCTCTTTCATTTTTCATCACTCTCCCCAACCCTGTTTTTTGTTTTTGGGTGGCTTTTATTTTCATTTTTACACTGAGTACTGCCAACAAAAACCAGTTCCCACCCAGCGCTTGCTAGTTGTCAGAATGAATAACAGTGCTGTTTTGTGAAAAATAATTGCTAGTGTTTTAGCACACATTTGGTGATGTCTTTCCCTTACTCAGAGAGTTTCTACAGTCAGAGCAAGGCCTGCTCATTTTTTTTTATGTCTCACTTTGGCCATATGAAAGCATCGATGACTTCCAAAAAAAAGAGCACAGGCATGTTGAGCTAGCACGTACAGCTTGATGTTATTAATCCAACGTCATCCATTTAAGGGGCAAATATTCTTTCCCACAGTCAGGCATTTCTGTGGCATCTAGTTTAATTATAGACTATTACAGCATGTGTTCCCTCCCTTTTTAATGTCCAGTTCAGAATGTAGTTGCTGCACAGTATCAGTTTAAATAGAGATGGGCTGATCAAGCCAGATTTGATCTGGATGTGGAGTAGGGTTAGCAGCTTGGGGTTCAGAATTCAAATTTGAAGTGAAATCCAAGCTAAGGGTCAGAGTTGAAGTTTCTGACAAGCTCTGAGGTGAATCCCATGAGATCAGCCATTCTTGCAACTTCCTTTTGTCTTTGCCAACATTCAGAAAGGATCTGATTCATCTTATAAAGCCAACAGTGGTCATTGCCTATGTCCTAAATTTAAAAATGCATTCTGGGCAGTCTTTTCAGCTTAGCTGATAGTACCTACCTACAGAGCCTCGTTATGATTCAGGTCTATCAAATTCCAAGGAACTCAAGGTTGGGTTTAACAATCCTTGTTGCACTCGTATAGTATCTTTCATCTGAAGATCTTAAAGTGCTTTCTAAGCATTAAAAAGTAGAATGAACATTTATCTACTGAAAGAAAGGAAAATGCAGTTTGAAGGAATGGATGAGAAAGATTCTGATGTAGTGGTTACTGGCAAGACATCCCATAAGCAAACAGAGATCAGGATAATTTTGGCTGAGTAGAGGGACCAGAATGGAGAGCTGAGCCCCCTGAACCAGTTTAATAACCTCTAATCTGGTTAATTAAGTGGTGATGTGAAATGACAGATTGATCATCCTGGAGATTTAACTCCCCTATTTATCCATAGAACAAATACAGGCAAGCACCAGGTTGTACTTCCCCACCAATATGACTCAGTCCAGACCTGGTAGTGAGAGACTGTCAGGTTTAGCAGTAAATCAGTTTCACTGCTTATCCTTTCTCTGCTGAGCATGCCAAGAAGAGGACCAATTCGTGCCATACACGCTGGTAGTTTTTGTTATGTGGACACTTGTTCAATGGGAACTGCACTAAGTCACCTCAGCAAGATGAGAGATTCCTTTGCTTCCAGAGAATGGTAACATCTTTCACTCTCCTGACTTGGTTGAACCCATGTACTTACAGAGGAAAAGCTCAGTATGCCATTAGTCATCCTCTAAATCAGCCAATGCTCCCTCTTCTCTTAGAGCAGTTGATCAAGCATGGGAGCTTCTTAAATTTTCACTTCAGAAAGAGCCATGTTTTGCTGTAATGAATGAGGATGAGAGATGGCCAGATGTATGGTGGCTGATGGTAAGAGATTTATTGGCATGAAACATTCACTACTGTGCCACTTTCTGCAGCCTGACCTGTGTCTATGATTAAAAGGCTTTCATAGCTCAGCCAAGTTCCTGATGAATGGACGGAAGGTTGTGTGAAGAGCCTATACAAGGCCTGGCTTTCTTTCTGAATTTTACGTACATGAAAGGCCAGAGAGATCATTGCTTCGTGTGAAAAGTCATAGATCTCTTCCAGTGATGAAGCATCTGGGTTTCCCTTGACTGATCGCAGCATTTGGGCATCACACTTTGCCACACTGGGCATTGCACTTCCAAAATGTAATACATTTGTAATGTCTGCTGGGAAACATTACAGGAGAGTTGCTCTCTGTCTAAGTATTTTCCCCCTGAGAATTTGTGTTCTTTGTCTTTGCAGCTTTACCTTATTTGGTGCTTTTTTCCCAAATGGCACCGAGAACATGCGACACACCAGGAAAATATCCATTTAGCATACTGAAAAGAGATGATAAATGGCTGTCAGTGTGATTCTCCTCCCCTTGCTTCTCTTTCTTGATTTATTCCTCATTCCCATAAGTGTTTGTATTTTTTTCCTAAGGCATACTTTGAATAAAAATAATAAATAATAGTAAATATGTAATAACTAATAATAAAATATAAAAAACCCAACCCTTCAAGTATATTTATTTCCCAAATGTCTCTTTTTGTGTTTTATGCCTGAAGATTTTTTTCAGGGCAAATTTGATGTATGAAAGCAAATAAACAGTTCTGAGCCTGATGAGGAATACCTGATCCTTCTGCCTTCTGATCAAGGCTGCCATAAGTTGTGCCTATGCTTCATTTGCCCCTAAAGGGCTTTGCAGGGGAACAGACTCGTCATGCATAGTGAGGAGTAGCAAAGCAAGGAGCAGAAAGTGGAATCCTTATTCCAACCTCACTGCTGAAACCACTGAACCTCGGGGTTCCCAATGAACCAGTAGAAGGCCTTTTAGGTTTCTGAAGAAATCTGTAGTTTCTCTGAAAACTATGCTTTACCATATGATAAATACTTCCAAAGCCAGAGTTAAATTCCAGGATAGAGCACAGACGATTTTTTCAATAGTTTCAAAGGAAATACCAACTTTCTCTTCTGTTCAAACTCTCTGGGCATCTTCACACTGCCAATTACCAAAAAAGTGTCAGACCTCCACAGGTAATTCATCAGGCCAACATCAAATGGGCTGTTGGTCCAACTTTCTTTTTTCGTCTAGTTTAACACAAGAAAATGAGTTTTGGCATGAAAATGTTGCTTCTAACCACAACTCTGTAGTCAAGAGAATCAATTGCCAAGCTGATCTGGAAGCAGACCGGAGCTGGAGGAGCTCTGGAAATGGAGATGGGGCAGTTGGGTCTCTGAACAGTTCAGCACCATGTGTGGACAAGATCCTTTCTAACCATGTCCTCTTCTTCTTAAGCACTAGTTTCCAGATCCTTGCCAGGTTTGGAGTGTTCAGTAAGCTTTGTTTTTAGTATCTTTTGGTGATTCATTCAGAAATGTTTATCTTTGGCCTTCTGAAACCACATCATAAGAATCATTATACTAGCACGCACAGTTGTCATGAGTGCATTTCTATCCAACAGTCTTTCTTCCCAAGCTTTTAATTTCAGGATTTGGATATCTATTGGAGCCTACTCCAACAAGGCAAAGGTGGGGAGATCCAGACAGTGTCATCCCTCTGGCCTAAGCTAACCTGGTTCTGCAAAGTACAGAAAAGACTTAGTTTCCTCTCAATATATTTTAGGTGAACCTCAGCTGCAGATAATATTATTGCACAGAAGCAAGAGAGGAATTGGTGAAATGATACAAGTTCTGAGCCCTTAGCTATGAAACCATCACAAATACAGGGCTAGCTACACCTCTATCCCTGGGCTCTCTTGAGTCCACCTCCTCCCATGTTAGTGCTCATGCCTTTACCTTTCCTAGGATGGAATACCATGATTCTCCCATTCTCAGACTGGGCCCTGGACTATAACACCCAGTGTGTCAACCATGTTTATCCAGCAGGTCCGGCTAGGTTCGGTGCCTGCAATTCTTCCTTTCAGGTATCTCTGACCAGTGGTGAATATAGTGTCCAGACATCCTTATTAAACGTAAGTACAGTAAAACCTCGATATAACGGACTAATTCAGGCGAGGGGGTGTCCGTTAAAGCCGAAAGTCCGTTATATAATAAAGTAGGTTTTCTGAATGCGTATGTTAAAAAATTGACAAATTAGTTAGTTTACCTGTTTTTACTTATGTAGACACGTTTGTGTAATTAAAATTAAGTATGTATGAAAAGTTTAATTTCACAGAAAAGTTTTCTATGCAGTAGACTCCCGATTATCCAGGCGCTGGTTAACCGGGCTGCGGATTAACTGGGATGTCTAAATGGGTCAGTAGGGGAAGCCCCAAAGCAGCGGCGGGCTCAGCCTTAGCCTGCCGCTGCTTTGGGGCTTCTCCCACTGGCCCCTTACGAGCTGGGGGCTAAGCCTGCTTCCAGCCTGGGTGTAGGAAACCCAGGCTGGCAGCAGGCTGAGACCCGGGCTGGCAGGAGCCTGGGGGGAAAGCCCAAAGCAGCAGCAGGCTGAGCGCTCAGCTGGCTGCCGCTTTAGAGTTTCTCCTCAGGCTCCTGCTAGCCGGGGTCTGAGCTCCTGCTGCCAGCCTGGGCTTCCCACACCCAGGCTGTCAGCGGGAGCTGAGTGGGGCAGGTGACAGGAGCCTGGGGAGAGAGCGCAAAGCGGCGGCGGGCTCAGCACTCAGCCTGCTGCCGCGATGGGCTTTCCCCCCAGGCTCCTGCCAGCCCGGGTCTCAGCCCGCTGCCAGCCTGGGTTTCCTACACCCAGGCTGGAAGCAGGCTGAGACACCAGCTAGTAAAGGGCCAGTGGGAGAAGCCCCAAAGCAGCGGCTAAGGCTAAGCCCGCCACCGTTTTGGGGCTTCCCCTACTGACCCGTTTAGACATCCTGGTTAATCCGCAGCCCGGTTAACCCGCGCCCGGATAAATGGGAGTCTACTGTAACAGTGAATTAATAACAAAAAATAACCTGTTAATTTAATTATAAGCAAATCTTGGTTAAAAGCATTTTAAAATTAACAGGGTGTTAATTTTCACATATGACATACAGACCGGAAATTTTGTCCCTTAAATCCAAAGTCCCTTAAATCGAGGTCCGCAAAATCGAGGGTTTACTGTATTGTTATTTCACAGTAGGAGAAAAGCATAAAAGGAAAAAGGATTCAAACAACAAACAACCTTTGTTGTTCATAGTGGTGTTTGTAGCTGTGTTAGTTCCAATATATTAGTGAGACAAGGTGGTGAGGTAATATCTTGTATTGTACCAACTTCAGAAGTTGATCCAATAAAAGATACACGTCACCCACCTTGTCTCTTAAACAACCTACACACGTGTCTATTGTATCTAAAGGTATATCAGCCTCTGATAGTAAGTTAGGTAGGCCTAATTTCTTCAGTTACCCAGTGGGTGCCGACCTCTGTCTCCTTTCTCCAATCAACTTCCCCGTACACCTCCCCTCTCTCTGGAGAAAGAATCTCTTTTTAAACCTCTATAGTTCTTTTGATCTCGAGTATTCCTGGGTCTTTTCTTAACAATATTCAAGTGGCTGCAGAGAAGTGACTTATCTTGAGTAATTTCTCTTCTCTTTCTGGTTGTTTTTCGTTGCAGCCCCTACTAAACCAAAATATTCATACTGTAAACATCCCCAAAACCAGAGGAACACGCTGCATTCATAAATTATTACTGAGCAGATCCAGTTCCAACAAAAATGACTCTGGTTTGCTTCCCATGAAAGAAACAATATTGGAGCAATCTGGTCATTGCTTTAGAAAATAGGTCCGACTCAAGGAAGCACTGCATGTAAGCGCTGACCCAAAAAACGCTTGCCCAGCAGCAATAGTTAAAGGTGGAATTTGGCCATTCCTGTTCTGGCTTCCCCCAGTACCTATAAAGAAATCACTTTGCAAACCTTCTGCCACTAGAATCATGAAATAGGATTCTAGTTGAGTCCCAGGGCTCAGAAAAGGCATGTACAGTGCTTGTGTGTGTGTTTTTATGAACTGGCAAAGGCTCGGGCACACAGTCATTTCCCTACCCACACTGATTTTAACTTCTTCCAGCAATAATCATAACAATTTAGTAATAATTGTTGTTGCTGGTGTTGAGGTCATTGTTACAGATAGAATATCCCTCTTATTAAGACAGTTTGTACCTATTATTTTTAGAACTGTACTTAGAAGTATGTTCTGTTAAATATTTGTGCCAGTGGGTTCCAGAAGTTAATTACATGTTGCATAATAGGCATTTCCTTTGTTCTGTTTTAAATGCCCTGTAATTCTATTGATTAATTCCTCTTGCTGTTCTGTTATGGGATAGTGCAAATAATCATGCCCATCTGGCTGTCTTTATACTAGCTGTTATTTTGCTCCCTGAAATTTCATCCTGTATGGAAATCCTTCCTCCCAATCATTGTAGTTATCTACAAAAATGGGCAGCAGAACAGTCTGCAGTTAAACCACAGTTCTGAGAGTCATAGGGTGATGAGATGTTCCGATTTTATAGGGACAGTCTCTATTTTTAGGTCTTTTTCATATAAAGGCTCCTATTACCCACCCACCCACCCCTGGTCCCGATTTTTCACATTTGCTGTCTGGTCACCCTAGAGAGTCAGGAGAGCTGAATTCTTTTCTCAGCTGACCGTGACCATGAGCAAGGCACTTAGGCAAAAATGGCTATTTGGGTGCCCAACTTGAGATACCTTGGCCTGATTTTTGGAAGTGTTGAGTACCCTCAACCCCAACTAAAGTCAATTGGAGTTGTGGGTGCTCCACAACAGGCTTCATGTTGAACACCAAAAAGTGGAGCCACCCCAAAATTAGCGGAGCCTTTTGAAAATGTTGGTTTTCATCTCTCTGTGCTGAGTTTGGGTCACCCTAGAGTCAATATGAATTTTGCTGTAGATCAAAATGGGACCTGCATTTGACCCTTTGTGCCTCCGTTTCCCCATCTATAAAACTTAGATTATGGGTACAGTGCTGTAATCTCCGTCTGAGGAAATCTCATTGAGCCCATGGAACGTTTTGTGTAGAGATGTCTTGCCAGCTTAAGCCTGGTAATGGTTATCTACTAAGGGTGTAGCGAGCTTAATTCATTAAAACTTTTAAAGTGCTGGGAGCGCCTCTGATGGAAAGTGCTATAGAAATGCAATATGACTCAGGAGGATATTTACATAACCCTTCCCTTTTACTGGGCAGTCATCTAGCAGCCACTCCCAACACACTCCCTAAGCAATAGCTCTATGTTTTTCTTTTCTCATCTTTCTTATTTAAGGGTAATACACCCGAAAGCTCATTGCATCAGAGCATGAACGGGCTGGTTTTCCCCAAAGTAACATTAGTGGAAGTTCATTCCATGGGAACTGAATTTTGAAGTCAGATATGAAGCTTTGGCCAATTCCCATTCCTTAATACAATATTTATTACAAAGTGCGTAAGAGATCGTACTTAAATAACAAATAAACAAAACCCAAAAGCCCCACCCTTAGATATCCAGGATTTTCTGAACCTCTCACACTTTAAACGTTGATGATCTTCCACATATTGAAAGAAAGAGAGAAAGGAGACCATGCCTTCACAGTTAGAATGTAATTCTCTTTGGGTCTGATTCAAAGCCCACTGACATTAAAAGGAGTCTTTCCATTGACTTCAGTAGGCTTTGGATCAGATCCTCTGCTTGTAGAAAGCTCTTAGTTTGATAGAACTAACATATTCCTTTCGTGTGGGTGGATAGAAAATTGGATGTTCAATATTCTATGCTATGAACTGAGCTTACTGTATTGTGCGCAAGTATAGACCTCAATTCTCATTAAAAATCTCTCCTGTAACCAAGATAAAATGTAAACATTATGATTCCTTTAACAGAGTGTCCTACCCTGGGTGCAGAGAGTCTAGGGCTAAACTAATCTTGATTACTGGATGAGCCCCACCTGTAAGGAGTCAAGTGACTCCTGTAAAAAAGGATTCAGGGTTAATTGTTGATAGAGACTCTTTAGTGAAAGAGCTGGAGGGAAAAAAGTTAGGCTGGGAGTAAGAAGTTCTTACAGAGTCCTGAATCTGGGGAAATCTCAGAGCAGGAAAGGAAGCTATAAGAGACTGAGTAGAGCAAGCTCTCCAGGCAGGGAGGAGACTCTGAGACCCAAGGGGGAAGTTAAGAGGCGAGGTAGGAAGTAGCCCTGGAAAAACAGCAGTATGGGTAAAGGCACAGACCTAGCTGAGCGATACAGGGCTGGAGTGCAGTCAAGGTTGTGACTAGGTTCCCCTGTTGGTCCCAATGAGGTTGTGTACGAGCCCTTCACAATGGTGGTAGAGCCTAGCAGGGGTTCAGTAGGATGAACTGATGACTGACTGCAGAAGAGCTCCAGAAAGGCTTTTTGTTCCTGTCAAAGACAGTTGTGGACTCTTAGGGATGGAATAAAGATGGAGGCCTGAGTTACCAGGGAGAGAAACTTCCACAGTGATGGAGTGACCATCAGCAGAGGCTGTTAATCCAGTGATGTCATACCTGGCCACAAGGGGACAACTAGTGGTGAGTGGACTTGGTTGCAATTCTTTATATAGTTAAATGTTGAAATTCTTACTAACTCTGATGACTGAGCCATATTGACCATAGTCAACTCTGATGACTGAGCCATAGTTAGAGCTATATTATATTTCTATTCATATCACCCTTCTTGTTCCTGAGATATGACTGCAGTCAGCTTCAAGGAAAAGTAATGATGTTGCAAAGAAATCTGAACAGACATTTGAATTTAAAGCATATTATATCATTTGAGTTCTTCCTAGTACTTGTGTATTTGGCAGCCTAAATTTTATTGAGGAGGAATGCACTCACATGTAAGTGGAGCTTATTATGAAGTCCTTACTCAGGCAATTCTCCCACTGATGGCACTGGGATCTTTGCCTAAATAAAGACTACAGAATTAGAGCACAATAGGATTTTCATTGGAATATTTTAATTTTAAAAATCAGGCAGTGATACTATTCTTAGCACTTTCCCAGTAGTTTAGTTAGGTGACTCTATGTAAAGTTATTTCTGAGCTTTACAAAACACTTCAAAATCAAAAAGATCTTCAGCTTAAGTTTCTCACTGATGATTAACGTGCCCGGTATGTCTGGTAAAATGCATTCTTTTAGCATAGCTCAATGTGCTTAGTATGTCCAGAATCAAACGATGGTTCCAGGAAGAACTGCAAACAAGAGGTATTGGAATCAAAAAGGCAAAGCCCTCCCCTTTCCATGGAATAATGCTGAGTGACAAAGTTCTTTGCCTGAATTTAGGGGGACTGAAGCTGATCCCATGTGTCTTGATAATAATGGGGGGGAGTCAAATAAGAAGAAATGTTAATATTAGAGCTCATTGTTCCCCCTTACCTCCAACCGCTACAGAAATACCCATTAGCAAAGGGGTCCTAAGGAAGAGAACTCCACCAGGATTACCTTGATTTGGGGAAAATTCTTCATTCTTTTGAAGGTGGAGTTTAACATCCTCCTCCCTGAGAAATGAGCTGTGGTTCTGTCCCCAAACCCACAGGTGTTTGTAGAAGGCCTATACCAATAGAGTGGTTCTAGGGCCACTTCCCTCCCCCTTCTCCTTATAGCATGGCTTCATTGGAACTGCACTGCCAGGGAGTAATGAGATGGCTGCTCCCTACTGGACAACCATCCTTCAAAATGGATTCCAAGCTCTATGGGGATGGGGCTGCAGAAAAGCTAAATGTGTAAAGTCACACCATCTTTCTGCCACATTTCTCATAGGGATGGGAGTTCCAGGTAGTGGAGGCATACCTCAGGTCTGCCCACAGCCTTGTGGATAGACCCCAGCAGGGTGTAAGACAGAAGGACAGTGCTGCTTAGGGAGCTGAACCATCCCCATTCTGAATGGGGGAGGAAGATTCATGCTGTGAATTACCTCAGCCCTGAGTTTTCTTTGCTCAGATACCCCTAACAGACAAACGCAAGGACACCGTTAAATATAAAGGGGGAAGCTTAACCAAATATGAAGAGGATGAACACACACCTCCCCTCACAGAAAAATGACCAGGCGTGTACAGCAAACACTCCCATAATGTTCTGAGCCATCTTTCCCATCTGAAATGATGTGGAAGACCACAGGACTAATGGAAATTTAGCATTTTAAAAACAGGATACTTCTTTAGTGAATAGATTTATGAAAGGTCAATGCATTTCTAAAACTCGTATCAATAACCAAATAACCTTGCTATCAGAGAATCAGATCTGAGAGATAATGGATTTTTCTCTTATCATAAAACTCCTAATAGTTTGTCAAAATGGCTTGCCATCTTTTGTAAAATGAACTCACATTGGTTTCTCCATCTCTAACACTATTTATAATTTGACTTTAATTTTGTTATCCCCACAGATTGAACTGGGGGGAAACAATCTGAGCTAAATGGAGACAAACTGTGTTGAGTTTGAGATGAAGTGCTTGAAAATGATGAGTTAGTCAGCAAAATGTTCCTGCTGTGGTTTGTAAAACATGCCTGGATCATTAAAAATGCTATCACAGTCAATTAAACTGGTTTTAATATTTGCCATTCAAAAAATTTTCTAGCTCCCAGAATTTTAGGTAAAAACCTCTGTAGAGAACTAAAGCCAGAAATCCTATCCTAAGACTTAAATCCCTACTACCAAATCGCCTGTTCTTCATAAGAACAGCCTTAGTGTGGTATATTTCACTCACAAATAGCTTGTTGTCATTTTGGGGGGGATTAAATGGGGAGGCTGCTGGCCACCAAAGAGTCACCTGGGTATACAGTCATCTAAAAATGGTGCTGACAAACATAAACTTAAAGTTGCCAGAGCATGGCATGAAGACAGCTGGCTTGCGCTTGCCTTTTGTTTGTCTGAAAAAATCAATGAGAAAAAGCTCTTAAAGAAATAAGGAAAGAGGAAAATTAAATTGCCAGCAATCCCTCCAATCTGTGCATTTATAAGGACAAGCAGCCAAGAACCAGAAAAGGACATTTCTCTTAGGATAAACCTTTCCCTTTGTAACAAGGCTGCAAGTAAAAAGGGGGTGATAGTTTGCCTTGTCAGATGTGGATGGAAGTCATTCTGCAGCATCTCTAGTAGCACATACATCTGCAGTGTGCTCATCATGGCTAGTTCTAGGGGCAAGCGAGCAAGGTGGTTGCCCTGGGTAAGGGTGCTGCTGTACCACCCAGCTTTTTTCCTCTCCTCTGATTGGCTGTCTGGTTTGCACTACTGATTAGTGGTCTGGGTATTTTGTTTTGTTTGCTTGGCCACTCAGCAGAGAGGAAGGGGGCAGAAATGGGCAGCAAAATTGATTAGGATCTCTCCTTGTGCTCATGTAGAAGGGGTGTTCTCAGGATCAGGGAAGAAGGCACCGTGCCATGTGGACTAGGCTCTTTTTGACCCTTACTACCATTCCTCCCTCTTTCAATCCTTCCTATTATGCCACACATGCAGGAGACTCATTTTTAGGAATTGGATAGGAGAGTATTCGATGTTAATGAATTACTGAGGGTTTTGGAGGTAAGGGGCTTGATTCATAATCTTGCCTCAGCCCCTGGGGAATGCCAGCAGCATAAGGGTTTCCCTGGATGGGACAGAAGTTTTACACTGGTTGACAGCCACAATGTGCCAGGGACATGGCTGCAAAGAGCAGGCATGGCCTGAGTGCTACTGTATGCTGTCTATTCTTGGTTGCCAGAAAGCCCTGTTGGAGGTTCTCAGCTAAGCAAAAACTTAGAGCAGTCCTGAGGTTGCTCTATACTGCACTGATGAATTGGGCACCTGGGCAGCCCAAGAATGCAGGAAGTGCAAAGGTATCTTAAAGCCATATTTACTGCTTCTTGGCTGTATCAAGCAGAGGATAGCTGCACCCATGAATTTAAACCTAAGGCACTTCATAATCAGGACTGTCAACACAGGCAAGTCTTCAAGAAATAATCCTTCCATTTCTCTAGATTTTAAGAGGAAAAAATATTTTTTCTAGCCCAGCTGTCCTATATTAAAAGTTTACTGATTTAGAAACTTAGCACTGTGATAATTCACAGCTCATGCTAGCTCCAACAGCACTGGTCCGACAATCTGCTTCCTCATCTGTAAACAGCATCTGTCCTCAGAACAAACCAAGTTGATCAAAATTTGTAATGCATAATGGCATTATTAAGTTGAAGATCTTAATTAGGCACATTTTATTAGACTTCAGGCAATAGCACTCGCCCTTTCTCTTTTGAAACATAATCCTGCTCAATGAAGTGCTCTTTCAATTATAATTTTAATGAGTGTCCATCACTGCAACATCTTTATAATTTATTGTTAATGTCTCTTTCAGCTATTGAGGACTAGGCATTGCTGACAAATCTCAGTATTGCAGTAGTGTGTTAAGGATAATGTTACAAGATCATCTTTCATTACTGGGAGCGGGAGAAGGATCAGTATTTTCTGTGATACGGCTGGATGATAAGAAAAAGCTTATCTTTGACTGCAACTCATTAAGCTTTATTCATGTGCAATTTATCTTGTCTAATTGCTTTGGCCTGTTTCATCATTAACTGAGTAGCATTTGGTGTTCATCTCTTCTTCTTTGGCCTGCAATTGACAGTGGACCATTGTGTAATAGTGGGAATTAAGGACGCGCCATAAAAACATAATGGATTAGACTACGTAAAGCCTGAAGAAATTATACTTTTCCCTACTCACAGTGAAAAATGACATTTGCAAAAAAAATCAGCTACTTAGAAATAAGTGGGCATTACTAGCTGGACAAACATGGAATATCATACACTAAACTTGCATGTTGATGCCATCTTCAAATGAAATTCATCTACATTGACAAAGCGTCAGTGCCTATAATACTGTATAGGGAATCCTTCCTCTGTCTTTACTACTTTGCTCTTTAGATTAAGAGTACCAAAGTATGCACAGCTGGGTCCAGACTGAGCTCAGCCACTGCACAGGTGCACGAGAAGGGTAGGTAATGGCACAAAGGACATTCCTTCCCCTTCCTCCATTTATACTCATGCAGGATTCAGTCAAAATTTCCATCCCAGCACTCTCTTCCTAGTACCCCATGGGGCTCTGGGCTTCCCAAAGGAAAGGCAAACAGAGTCCAGAATTAGGGCTCTATTAGACTAAGGCCTTGTGCCTGACCATTAGATAATCCGGGCTAGATTGGGATGAAAGGGGAGTGTGGGGTGGAGTTTACACAGGTTTGAGAGATTTCATTGCTTTCTCATTAGATCCACTGAGGCTGAATAGTAGAATTGCATTTCTTGACATGTTCTTGCCATATTTTGGCTGCATCTGAACTGACACCAAAAGAAAAACCCATTCCAGATTTGAAACCACTAAGAAACTGGATCATGGGGAAATGTCAGCTCAGATGCAGAATCTACAACCTTCTCTCATCCCCTGAAATCCTGAATGGGTTTTGAGTCAAGGTTCCAGCACAGACCCAAAAATCAGCAAGGAGATTTTTGGTCAAGAGACTACAGCCAAACGTGTGCTGAGGGAACTAAAAGTATCTTATATCAATGTCCATTTACATAAAGCCTGTGTGTGTGTATTATATAATATATATATAACACACACACACAAAAGTTATATATAAAAAGTTATATATAAAACTTTTTCTAACAAACACCTGCCAACAAAATAGGGATTTCTGACAAGTCTTCAGTCTGCAGCTTTTTAGAAAACTATTCACACTTTTCAGTTTGGGGTGTCTGATATGTCCCCCGTAAAGCAAATGTTTGTTCTCTTTACTGACACATGGAGGAAAGGAGAAGTTCACAGGGTTTCTAAACACTGTGGGCCTGATTCCCTACTTTCTTGTACTTTCGATAGTTACAAAGTAAGTGTAAAATACTGCCAGTCTTACTTGATAAGAAATTAGACCTACTTGTACTGGTATAAATGGCTACCCAGGATGCAGGGCAATAGTAAACCGGGCCTTGTGTGTTTTGTCGGTTGCTCAGTATAGAATTACTAAGGAGACCGTGTGTCTGTTCAGATCCAGTTCTTAAAGGATGGTGGCTTAAAAGATATCTAAATCCAGCACTTGGATACTGAAACCAGGAGGGAATCGTTATAGACCAGAGGTGGACAAACTACAGCCCGCAGGCCACATCCAGCTCATGGGACCATCCTGCCTGGCCCCTGTGCTCCTGACTGGGGAGACTAGCCCCTCCCCGCTGCTATCCTCCCTCCCTCGCAGCCACACCGCCAGCGATCTGGTCCACTGCTACTGCCGGGTATTGCAGCGGTGGTGCTGCGAGCTTCTGCTGCTCTGAGCGGCATGGTAGGGGGCGGGAAGCACTTATAATGGTGTTAAATATATAAACAAGCACTCAGAGGCTTGCTGTGTGAGAAGGGTCACCAGTACCAAAGTTTGAGAGTCACTGCTATAAAAGGATTTAGTAGGTGTCTCACTCCCACATGTTCCATATGAGGTGGTATAACTTTGTACCCACCCTTACTCTCGGCTGTGCCTAAGAAGCACCATCTAGCCCTGCAGGTTTGGAAGTTAGATAGTTTTGGGTGCTTTCCTGGAACCAATATTGAGGCTGGAAATTACATGCACATCAGCTTTCTGGTGAGACTTCCAGTAATTCCTCCTCCCACTCATGATGGATCAACACTAAGAATTTATTTTCTCCATGTCCTGTCACATCTCTTTGTGATCTAACTAGATTGGTGAAATCCTAACCTCCCCCCTGCCCACTCCCATCCATGCTGCCCCCTGAAGTGAATAGCAAAACTCCCCTCAACTTCAATAGGGCCAGGATTGATTTTTAAAAGGCTAACCTAGCTTCTGAAAAGATTCAGTTCCATTCTGAGCCAAATATGGGACAAAGGTTCAGGCCTCCTTTATTTTATCCAAACCTGTTTTCTTGCCTAACTGATACACTAGGATACATATAAAAGATCCATTTAGCTCAAGATCTGCTCAAAGCATTTTCCTAGGCTTTGTCTAACCAGGTGTATTGCCAATGAGCCAGATGGGCATGTGAAAAGGAGGATGGTAAATGTGACAATGGTTCATTGTTCATAGTGCATTCATGTAACAGAGCTGTTATTCTGTACTGGATATTCAAGAGCTGATTCCTTGGCACTGATAGTTTCCATAAAATCCTTGAGCCACAGATTTGGTTTTATGCTAGGAAATTCCATTGTGACTACATTGTTGAAGCAAATGTCCACATCTGGTGTAGAACTCAGGTTTTTGGAGGTCAATCATTGATCTGCTGTGAAAACTAAAGGTGGAAATATTTTGAAAAACTTTTCAAAACTTTGGAAAAACCAGTAACCTGCCTCTGAGCCTGAGCTGGGCCCTGCCTCTAATCAGACAAAACTTTAACCCTAGAGTTGAACACCCTCAAACATCAAGGCATTAAAATGGCACTATTTTTTTTCTGAGGGTCCCATCTCTAATTTTATCTTACTTTGTGTCAGCTTGCTTTGTCAATAGTACACAAACACTGTAACTGAGATTTTTTTTAAAATGTATTTTTAAGGGTGTGCTCTCATACCATATCCTACAACATGCATTAAGAAAGGCCTAGGAGCTGTTTGGAAATGTAGAGTCAAGTGAAACTGGGCAATCAGTGAAGGTTCAAAATGTTTGGTTAACATGAGCTCAGTTCATGTTTAGGTCGGGGCAAGTAATGTCTTTATTTAGCCCCAATGTCAGATGTCCTATGCTAATATCTTCCTACAAATATGATTCAGCTTCTATTTTTCCCCATATGTATTTGAAGGGAACAATAGTGTGTATTGTACATATACAAGAGTTAAGTATGAACCTAGATATTGTACACGCCTTATCAGACACTACTACATTAGGGGCCCAGTATGACCTCCTTTGAATTCAATCACAGTTTAGCTTCAAGTGAAGCCTTATTTGGGCCTGAATTGTTTCTATTTGCCCAATCGACCACTCACTGAAATCAATGGAAGGACTCCAAATGACTTCAGTGGGAGCTGAATCCGTCCCTTTGAGCCAGATTCTTAGCTGGTGTAAATCATCAATGAAGCGATGTTGATTTACACCTGTCAAAAATCTGTCCCTTTAGTTTGATCCCACCCTTGAGATGGTTAGTTGATTTTTTTTAGACCATGTTCTGACTTTAATTACACTAGTGTAAATATGGAGTAACTCCAGTGATATCAGAGGTGCACCTAGTTGATACCAGTTTAACTAAGATCAAAAGCTGACTCACATCTTTTTATTTTAAATATGCTTTCCTATGCATTGTGTCTAATCCACTTCCCCTGTATCATTCACAGCTACCTCTCATCTGTCACTTCCTCTGGCTTTAAAATGAATCTTATTTCATCTATAAGCATCTTATGTTCATACATCTTCTTTGGGACCTCATCTCTTTAAATCCTCTATTTGATCCCCTACTGCTACTGTTAACTCTTAATGCTCACAGCATAAAAAAGCATTAGTCCTGTCTTATTTCCCCAGAAATAATGATTGAAACCTTTTACACTCAATATAATCATTGCATCCACTACAAAACTCAGCTTCTTTCGAAACCAGAAGTAATTCAATTAGCTGCTGTTCCAGTGGCTCCTTCTCTCCCTCTTTTCATTACCTGAAGGTGGCAAAGTGCTCATTTGTTTGTCCCTTCTGCAGAACCCTCTAGCTAGATGGTGAATATTCCTATCTTCCCTCTGGTGCTGTTTTTGTATTATGGTACACTAGAGAATCAATAGTCTCCATCTCTCATGGCCTTGGGACTCTATATACCCCTGCTAGTCTAGGGAGGTTCAGATTCTACCTCCCAGCACCAGCTGCCTAGGGAGGAATCACCAGAGGAGGTGACCCCCTCACTCCCCAGTGCAGAAGAAATGTCTGCTGGGAGGGCAGCTTCAATCTACACCAGAGACTGCCATCCCCCATTAGTCTTATATGGTTTAATAGGGATTAAACTAATATGATTCTATGGCATTTTGAGAGCATTCCTGATAAATTACTCTAGCATACCCTGGAATTTAATCGAGAATAAGCTCCTTTCTAAAGGGGTATGGGGCTTGGTTTTTAAATTGTGTTAAAGAATTTTATAGGGTTTTTTCCTTTTGGGAAAGGCTACACGTGGAGTGCGCTGCTCCAATTGCACTGCATTAGGCTGCTCACTTTGGGGGCTGCACTGCACCCCTGCTCCATTCCCCCTGTGGTAGGGCAGGAGTAAAAACCCCTGAAATGCCCTGCCTCTGTAGTTTAAACCCCTGCTTCCAGCAGGAGGCAGGGGGGTAGGAGCTGGTAGTGGCCGGCCGGGGAGCCCAGCTGGGAGTCCTAATGAGCCTAGGCTTGCAAGCTTAGCCGGGACTGATTGGCTGCAGCTGGGGTAGGAAGCTGGCCCAGCTATAAAAAGCCCCTACTCAGGGTCAGTAGGGGGGAAGGCCAGGCAGTGGAGAGGAGGTAGTAGCCCTGTCTCCTGGCTGAGTAGGAGGTGCCTCGAGGATCTGTGAAACAAGGCAGTGAGGTAACTGTATGGGGATTGGGGGAGCACTGTTTACCATTTGGGAGCCATGCACTTGTACTATAAATAAAGGACACTGGGGTTAAACACTGAAGACTGGTGTGAAGACCTGTTATTGAGAGTGCAGAGACTGCAGGGCAACCCGGACCCTGTGACACCCCCAAATGAAGTGAAACTGCCACAACCCCTCTTCCAGCAATCTGCTACTGTCTGCTACTGAGGCCATGGTTATACTTACAGGATTATAGCGCTTTTGGTTATAGCTGTACCCATATACAGCAATAGGTATAGAGCTATAGCATGTCCTGGCGTGGCCGCATTTGTGGCACTTGCAGCGGCACAGGGAGTGGTGCATTATGGGCAGCTATCCCAGCATTCAGCTGGGTGCAACGTGCTTTTCAAAAGAGGGGGGTGAGGGGAAAAGTGTAGTGTGTATGCAGATGGAGAGAGCGAGGGGATTTTCTATGGCTGAAAGTCTTGTCAGTGGTTTCCTTTGAAATTAGAGCCTGACAGCTCCCTTTGTAAACATTTGCAGTGCTTATCTGCGGAGTTAAGAGAGAAACTCTGAAAAGGTACTTCCACATTCCTCCTGCCGTTTTCAAAACAAAGCGAAGAGACGTCAATTGCCTTAAATGGCTCGGAGGTGTGCCAGAGATCACTTATAGCATAATGACTGTTTACACTTGCCATAACATGCTACAGGGAATACGCAATCGCTGATATTCCTCAAGGAAGGGAGGATTACCAGGAGCGGTATAACTGTGGGTTTATAGAGCAATACATGCCTTGCCAGTGTGGACGGGTAGAGAGTTATAGTGCTCCTGGAGGCTTTATAGCACTATAAAGTGCCAGTGTAACCAAGGCCTGAGGGCCCACTGCTAGGGCCTGTGCCAGTGGTGAATCTGGCTTTCAGCATAGAACTGCTTTGTTAAAGTGGTGTTCAGATGTAACTCAGTAGCATAACTCTGTAGCGTTCTCTCGCTCTCGCACTCTCTCTGAGCTTTTGAGAAAATTTGAAAATTTTTGTGCAGCATTTAGTGTGGGTTTGTGATCCTCCCCAAAATAAAGTTAATGTTTCTTTGTGTTATTCCAGGGTAACATAGTTTGCTTGTTTTCATATATAAACTCTGACTTTGGAGTGTGTTTGAAAAAGGGAACACATGACATCCTTTATCAAAATATGTCTTGATCCTTGACCAAAACACATTATCCAATTATATTATTCAAGATAATATAAATGATGGCTTCATTTTCTGGGAATGGAAAAGGTCCATTATGGTAGTAAGACATGGGGATGATGAAATCCAACTGTGATACTCTTCTCCAAGGATCTGATGCAAAAGCCCATTGGAATCAGTAGGAATCACACCACTGATTTCAGTGGGTTTTGGGTCAAGCCCTTAGATCATGTTGTAATTCCTAAAGCAAGTTCTTGTCAGCCCTGCCAACCTACCTCTGGATTTTAGTAGATTCACCCTTCATTGTGAGCTTAAATGCTTCAAAAACACACCAGAAATTACATTCAAACTTTTGGAAACAGGACTCAATAGAGCTGCCAAAGAGAGAGGGTGAAATCCTGGCCCCCAATGAAATCAATGGGAATTGATTTCTCTAGAACTAGGATTTCCTCCCCCCACTGCCACCTTGGTGCCATTCAAAAGGAAATGGAACACGATGCTGAGATGAGATTGAGTGGGGTTTTATTTTGAGGTGCAAGAGGTGAGCCAGTGTTTAGTGATATTGTCAGGCTGAGCGTTAGCAGTGCATGGACTGAGCACTACAAGTCAGCACTCCTCAGGGCTGGGCTACACTGGCTGGGGTTGGAGTCAACTTAAGATATGCAGCTTCAGTTACGTGAATAGCGTAACTGAATTTGCAGTATCTTAGGTCGACTTACCTGGCTGTCCTCACAGCAGCGAGTCAACCACTGCCACTCTCCCGTCGGCTCCGCTGCCTCCTCTTGCCAAGATGGAGTTCCGGAGTCGACGGGAAGCGCATTCATGGATCCATTTATTACCTCTCGATGAAACGCGATAAATCTATCCCCGATACATTGAACGCTACCCGCCGATCCGGCCTGTAGTATGGACATACCCTAAATATTTTGTTTAGGATAAAGCATGCTGGAATATAGTTTCCTGCCACCCACCTCCATCCAAAGAAAGAAGATGTGCAAGTAGAAAAGGCGATAAAATGAAGACCCCAAACTCAAACCAAATCTCAACAGAAACTGTTGAGGCTGAATAAAGCTTGGTTAATATTTTTCACCAATTTTCATTTTTTAATGTGGTTTAAGTTCTGAGCTCTGAGTTCAGGAAAAGGAGCCAGAAATGTGAGTTCCACTCCTGGCTTTGACATTGGACTCCTTACTATGGATAAATTACTTAACCTCTGTGACATAGTTTCCCCATCTGTGAAATGGGGAACCTGGTATCTCTCTATCTCACAGGATGATGTGAGGACTAATTAATGCTTATAAAGTACTTTGACATTGAAAAGCAGCCTCTTTATTAGACTCAGGTAGAACTGTGTAAAAAGTCATAACACTTCTATAAATTTCACTTTAACAAAATTTCAACAATTTCATTGAAATTTTGAAAAATGTTGACTGGCACTAGGACCAAGTATTGAGCTGCTTTTTCTTGTGACCAAACCCTAAAATAACGAAATACTTTGGTAGAGCTGAAACATTTCTACCTCTTTTGGAAGTTCAGGAAATGTGTATGTTATTGAGCTTTGAGGTACATATTAAAATCAAATTCCTGGATCTTCTGGGTTACACTCATCACTAGTTTGTCTTTCAAAAGCATCTAAGGAATTGTAAACAGTAAGGAGAATGAGGGTGATCAGAGAAAGATTTATCAGCTACTTGTTATAAACATCCCAAAGACTAAAGGGGAAGGAACAGTGTCTGATGATAAAGGATGGAAAATTAGTCTCTAATGTGCCACAAGGACTCCTCATTGTTTTTACAAATCTAACAGTATTGAGTCAGCATTATGATGTTGCACCCCATAATGCTTTATAGAAATATGCTTATGGGTGTAAATATGACATAACTGGAATGTGTTTTATGCTAGATATGCCATGTAACATATCTCTGCAAAGGTTATGATCTACTGGCTATAGTCATCCTATTTGCATGCATGTATCATTTTTGTATTTGAAGTTATAAATATAGGCTATGTACTTGCTTGATTTCAAGTAGCCTCAGTGAAGCAGTTGGTCAGCTTCCAGAGAAGATACTATTCTCAGTAAATGCCCAATCACGAAACACTTAAGCTAACAATGAACTCTGAAAGATGCAATCCACATCTGAGCTTTCCTTGGAATATGACATCTGCCGGTAAGGAACTGAGTCATGCATGGACATGTGACTTGCCCATGTGGCTCCAAAACTCCATCTTCAGGCTGGATTCTATATAGGAGAGGGGTAGGGAGACTATATACGCCCCTAGGAAACCCCTCCATTTTGTCTTCAGCTGGCACAAAAAGTAAACTTTCTACCCCGAGGAGATACCTGAAAGAAACTGGAACAAAGGATAGTAACTACAGGGGTGTGTGATTGCTGGACCTAGACTAGGAGGAAGTCTAGTCTGTAAAAGAGGCATATTGAAACATTTCTGAGGGTGAGATTTACCTGCATTTACTTTTCACTGTATTAGGCTTAGACTTGCATATTTTATTTTATTTTGCTTGGTACTTTACTTTGTTCTGACTGTTATTATTTGGAACCACTTAAATCCTAGTTTTTGTATTTAATAAAATCACTTTTTATTAATTAACCCAGAGTAAGCATTAATTCTTGGGGGCAGAAAACAGCTGTGTATATCTTTCTATCAGTGTTACAGAGGGTGAACAATTTATGAGTTTACCCTGTATAAGCTTTAGACGGGGTAAAATGATTTATTGGGGCTTTGGACCCCGTTAAGAGCTTGGTATCTGAGTGCTAGAGACAGGAACACTTCTTAAGTTGTTTTGAGTTAAGCCTGCAGCTTGTGGGGGATGCGGTTCAGACTTGGATCTGTGTTTGCAGCAGGCAACTGTCTGGATCAAACTAAACAAGGTACTGAAGTCCCAAGCTGGCAGGGAAAATGGGCTCAGAAGTAGTCCCAGCACATCAGGTGGCAGTCCCAAAGGGGCTTCTGTGACTCAATCAGTCACAAGTTATTTAAAGCCTGCTCCTGGCACTGCTGAGCCACCTAGCAAACGTGTGCTGTGCCAAGCCATGCCAGATGTTTTGTTTTATATTTTGATGGGTTGCGAGAGGGACTGTATCCTTTCTTCTTATTAAATGCACAAATATTGGGCTCAATCCTACAGTCACAGAGTCACAGGCCAGTGGACAAAGTAGAGGCCATGGTTTGGCCCAGTATCTATCTTGCTTTCATAATAGGAAAAACAATGCTATACACTGAAGGTACAGTACATGCTTCAAAGTGATTCAAAATCCATTGACTTTAATGGTTACATACCATGTAAGTCACCATTTTCAAAAAGACTACCTAAAGTTAGGCTCCTAAATCCTTACCTAGGTGTGGTTTAGGAGCCAAATTTTAGGCTTGGTGCTGTAAAAATGGGTTGCTGTATATCTAAGTTGTCTCTGAGATAGTCCTAGGCTCATAAGCCAGGCAAAATCAAAACAATAACGTTAGTTAACTTCCTAAATTACTGTGTTCTTCTGATCTACAGTAAAGGAACAAAATAAATTCTATAAATGTACTCTGCAAAATGATCAACACAATGGGGAAAATGTTTTATAGAAATTTCCCTTGGGGAAATTTTGACTTTGTCAAACATACTGAAAACAAACAAGGAAAAATACAAACCACAAGGCTTCTGGCTGAAAACTGAAGTTTTTAGGCTTTTTGTTTTTCTATTGGAAGCAGATATTTCATGAAAATGAGTCAAAAATCCAATTTTTTCTATCCACAAACTGTTTTAATGGATGGTTTTCTACCAGTCTGAATAAAATGTTATTTCCTACAGCTGCAAATTCAATCATGTTACATATGCATATGGTTTGTCACTCATCAGAGCATATTAATTGTCTTTGCATAATCTTTCAAAAGTCATACAAATCCTACTTTTATCTTTTTCATGACCTGTCATCTGTACCAGGATCATAACTGTTCTGAACAGTAAAACTTTTCTATAACTATTTCAACATGTAAAATGTAATACAACAGTGAAATGCTCCACCTACTAACAATATTAAAATACAAGTATGAATGGTGTCTCAAGCGTGTCTGAAGGAGCAAGCAGTGAAACCAAGGCAGGGCTGGAATGTCAGAAAGAAGCATGTTGATTTCCCTGAGTGCCACTCTCCAATGCAAATATTGATATTAATCATTCACATTTTATTTAATGTAAGAAAATATAAAGCCACAATCCAGGGAATGCTACTGAATTCTATTCTGTTGCAATAAATCAATTCCAGAGTGTGCTCCCCTTCGACTCCAGAACTCCACTTCCACAAGAGGCGGAAGCGGAGTAGACGGAGGAGCAGCAGCGGTCAACTTGCTGCCGTGTGAACAGCCAGGTAAGTCGCCCTAAGATACACCAACGTCAGCTATGCTATTCACGTAGCTGAAGTTGTGCATCTTAGGTCGACCCCCACCTCTCCAGTGTAGCCCAGGCCTAAATAACTCTAATATGCAATAATACAGGGCTTAAGACCACTAGTATAGAATGCTATAGTGTTAAAAGTATCCATTAAATAGGTGCTCAGATTATGCATATGATCACCAAATGTGTTCTAAAGTTGCAAATTTCAAGATAGACAACAGATAACTGAGTTCTAATCTCCTGTGGCAATAGTTATTTCAGGTGACTTGGTATTCTATAGGTTGCTTGATTTTGTATTTCCAAGTCAGTGTCCCTTTTTTTGAAATTGTGTTGCTCAAATCAGTGTTTTTATTAGGCCTTGAATTATTGCTCTTACCAGGAGACTGCTGATTGTCTTTTGTTGCAAAGTGGGAACACTTTCAGGAAACCTGTTAACAGATGGGTCAGAACCAGACTGATTTTTTTTTTTTATCTAACAGACATATTTATAAAGGGCCAAACCAACATCACTCCTAACATCTTTCAATTTAGGGACTTATCTTCCAGATCTGGAGCTGATCTTTCTGGCTCAGTTCCAGTTCTGCTCTGAACTAAACTACAAGTGTAAGCTTTTAGCTGATGCTGTCAAAGTAGTAGAGTAGATACACATCAGAGGGGAGACTGACTGAAAGCTTGATCTTGAAAGGAGACTTATTGATGGATATTGTCTATAGCTTTTGGTGCAATTTGCTTTCATTTCATTTAAGTACTACCTTTGAAATGTACATGTCCTTTTCAGTGGTGTCCTGGCAACCCAGTGACAACATTGTGCTCATGAATGTAACTCTTGGGGAGAGAAGGAGAGTTCATAAGTAATATATAACTATGCTGCTCAGGGAGGAGGGAGGAAAAGGAATCCATGGCATACGAATAGAAAACATAACCAATAATTAACAGGTGTTTGTACATAATCATCGGCTTGTGCTTTCATCCCTCCACCCACGAATGCAACGCAGGAGCTTAGAACAGCAATGATGTTCCATGTCAATATCTTTTACCAAAGTGCTCCAAATACACTTTCATTAAAGCAAATTCAACTAGTAATACTTTCCTAGGGCATTAATACAGCTTCTCCTCAATATGAAATTAATCACATTCATAACTCTAATATTTAGAGCTCCCTGACAGCTTTGCCTTCTCAAGTGTTCAGTCCTGACACACTTACTCATGCAAAAATGGGCAAAAAAAATCGCAAAATGGTTAATGACCATCCTTTTTTGTCAACATTCAGAATTTCAATACTTTATCAGTATTTCAAAACTAGAAACATTTTGACAGCTCAATACCTGGCAAAACTGTTCTTGTGGGGAAATTGCAAAAAAAATCTTATCAATGTGGAGTTTTGATTGTAAAAAAAAATAATCAACTGGAAACTGTTGACCAGCTCTGATTCTTACTCATGAGTAGTCTCACTGATTTGTTTTTAAATGCATAAGGAAGAGTTGCATCTGTAAATCGTGGTAATACAAAGCATGTTTGGAGTTTAGTGAGTATCCTTTGATATTTTCTTTCTTTTGTATTCTCCTTATTTATGGTGCCAACCTGCAAGGTACTGTACAGTGGAACTAGAGCTCTGTTATTCATTAGTCCTGAATATTTACCCAGTGTACAATACCTTATATTTTTGCAGCACTAAAATTTCAAATGCCAAAGGCTGCAAATTTATATATATGCACTCTTAATTCTGTTGTCTAAATCCAACCCCATTCACATTTGTAGCAGTCTCCAAACAAGTAAGAGAATGTTTTCAAGAAATATTTGTAAAGCACTTTGAGAGCTACAGTGAAAGTTATTGTATGTCCTGTTTATTTTTTTGGTTTTAATACAAAATGTTGCTTTTCAGAATCCCTTGTCAAGGACGTGCATGCCATATGCAAAAGTGAATGAGTTGAGCGGTTTATTCAGATTGCTTTTCTAACGCTATAGTTCAGAAGTACGTGAATGAATGAGTTCACTGCTTGTTATCTAGTCAGCCTTGGTTCTAGGATGGCTGAGTCTATAGTTCCACAGTGTTGGATTTGCCTCTTGCATTGAAGCACTACAAAAATTAACATATATTGAGAATGAATTTTGACTTTTACTATGCAATACATTGAAAAGAAATTCTATAAAACTGATATAGCAAGATGCACTTTATATATAATTTTATATTATGTAATTTGCACATGTAGTTTACTTAACGATTATGAAGCTCTTTCAATCTTCCAGTCACCACTGTGAACATTAACTATGTATTTTTAACAACTTTCTGAAGTTTATGTCCACTTACAAGATGAGGGAGTTCAAACAGATTAAGAAACTTCCTGAAAATCATGATGGGATCCCAAACCAGGATTAAAATGTAAGGGGTACAGCAGGTGATCACTAAAGGTAGGAGGGCAAGGAAGACGAGACGAGCAGCTAGTCCTATAGGAAAAGGGGAAGAGTCAATAGAGATAGCAACACCAAATATGAGTCCCAGAAGGATACAGGATGGTTTGCAGGGGATTGCAAGAGAGAATAGGAATCAAGAGGACTTGCAGCCAGAGGGAAGAGGGGATAGACCGGAGAATGACACCATCACCAGGAAAAGGCAGGTCTATGTGATTGGTGACTCCTTATTGAGAAGAATAGACAGGCCTGTAACCAGAGATGATCCAGAAAACAGAAGTGGGTGCTGTCTGCTGGGTGAAGAAGATTCTAACAGGAGGGGGAAAGAATCCACTGATTGTTCTTCATGTGGGAACAAATGATACACTAGGTTCTGTGGTCTGCGTTGTGCCGGAGGTCAGACTAGATGATCATAATGGTCCCTTCTGATCTTAAAGTCTGAGTCTATGACGCCACTCAATGTACTGACTAGTGTTTGTCAGCAGTTAGCAAGTGAGACTGCAAGGACCTATATTCCCAGCAGACTTTCCAGCAATTTGAATGCCTTTAAAAACTGACTGTATGATTGGTCATCTAAGTCACATGGTGCTGTTCTGTTGTCTGATTGGATGACCTAAGCTTTATAAACTGGTGCTTTCCCCTTTCCTGCTTCTAAATCTCCTGTAAACATTGGTATCATAAATCTATTGTGCACATAGTAAAATGAGCTGTCCCAAACTGACTGTGATTACTTCCAGTGCTGATGCTCTCAGACATAATTATCTGCATAAGTATCATCACACTTTTGCTTTTCATCAACATTCTTGCAAATAAAGAACTCGCTCATCAGACTGTTAGTGAACAAAAGAGATTGCAAAATTTCCTTTGCAAATATGTTTTTCCTGTATTCACTGCTAACCGCATTTCACAAAGACTGCCAGAGAGCCCCCAGCCTGGTAACAGCTTTGTCATTACAAACCTCAGGCTGGATTTGATCTGACAACCTGATATAAAAGGCTTTCAGTCCCCAAAAACACCTAGTCCCGCAGCAGCAGATTAGTAACCGTTTAAGAATAAACTCCACATGTATAGTATCCTATCGAGTCTGAAACTAAACTCTAATACATCTTGAAGGATTACTACCAATTTTTGTAACTAGAGCTGTAATCAATGTATTGATTGAAGAGCAGCCAGTGGGAAAAATTCAGATAATTGGTTCTTGCCATAGGTGGTTTACTAGCCATGGTAATAATTATTCTCCCTCTCAGCTCTTCACAAAAGAAAGCCACAGCTCTTCTCATCTCGCTACTACTGCTAATAGAATTTTCCATTCTGACAAATATATTCGCAATGTACATGCCCTTCCACTGATGGTGGGGCATTAAACATGAGGGCTGATCACTTTTGGGGTGTGACTACACTGGAAAATGTAATCTCTATTACAGCAACAGCCACAATGGTGCAGCGGCACTGATGCTAAGCTGCTACTGCATGCGGAATCCAGCCTTTTTACCATTGTCATGAAAAATTGCTCTTAAGGTTACTGCAGAGAAGCAGCCTGCAGCAGAGAGTTTTGGCCTGAAGTCATTAAGTCATTGCAGCACCTAGAGGCATCAAGAATAACCTCTTCCATAAAAATAAAAAGATAGGATATAGAACTTTCTGAATACTGTTTTCTAATGTCATTCTGCTTTTTCTGCAAGAGCAGTCATGCCCTAAATTGCCTCCCTTCAGTTGAGCTATCTACCCCCAGAGAAACAGATGAACTGCTAAGGAGAAATATAAAATTGGTTTAATATTTTCATTTTAAAATAATTCTAGTAGCTCAATAACTGGAACTCTGCTGAGTCAAAGTTGAGTAGTTTGTCTCCTATTGAGAAGGGAGAGACTGATTTAGACTTTTTTAGCATTAGCTAGGGCCTTCTTTTGCTCATATTTTCAAGCATTTCAGAAATCCAGTGTTTCTCCTGGCTTCCATGAGTTGCTAGGGTAGTATTAGGAACATAACAGTTGTCGTACACGATCAGACCAGTGGCCCATCTAGTCCATTGTCTTTTCTCCAACAATTGCCAGAGCCCATTGTTTCGAAGGATAGTGCATGGAAAGACTCCAATAGTCAAACTGTAGTACTACCTTTCCACTTAACCCTGCTGTATCTTTCTCTTGTTTTCTTGCTTTCTGTTTTTGTTTAGAGATTTGAATAGCATTTGTGACTCAAATTATAGATTTACCATGGAAATTCTAAGGATTTTCACTTCCTTGCTCTTGACTCCAGGTTATTTGAGAAATTTCTTTGAAAAAATTTGTTTCTGGTGCTAGTCCTGCCCCAAGGATGTTGCATTTAATTATAGTGTGGTCAATTGTTAGTGGCTTTGACTGTGACAGTTAACAACTCCAGTGTACTCCTCTACTCACTGCTTGTTTATGATTCTCTAGTCCCTGTTTTCCAGCTGTTCTGTCACTTCTGGCTGCATAACCTCAGATACAAGAGCAACTGTTCTTTTTGGAAAATAAAAGAGCAGCAGAGTCTGTTCAAATATTGTTATGAAGCAGTAATTCTGTTAGGAGCTATGCAGAGTGTTCAGTATCGATCAGCAGAGATGAGGACAAATCACAGCAGGGCAGAGCAATATCTTGAAGCCAGCCCTGGTTATAAAATCTTTAATCAGCAGAACTATTTCTTAGAAAATCTAAATGTAGATATTGTCTTGGATGGAGCAAATCCATGAGGTGAGAACTGTAACCCCACTAAGACTTTGAAAACATGTGACATTTTCCCCAGGATTATGAGAACAAATAAATGAAACCACAAGTTATGTAATTATAATAATTAAGTGGAGGATGGGAAGTACCCCAGTTTGTGAGGCACCTTGCTACCACCTGCCTTTAGCACAGGGATTGGCAACTTTTCAGAAGTGGTGAGCCAAGTCTTCATTTATTCACTTTAATTTAAGGTTTTGTGCGCCAGTAATACATTGTAATGTTTTTAGAAGGTCTCTCTCTATAATATATAACTAAACTATTGTTGTACGTAAAGTAAATAAGAATTTTAAAATGTTTAAGAAGCTTCATTTAACATTAAATTTAAAATGCAGATCTTATCAGTTTAATGTGATCCTGGCCCTTGCTTTTCCTTGTTGAGTTTTCCAATGTCTGGCATGTATTTGGCTGGTTAAAGCTGCATACAGGCTTCTGAGTGATCAGTTGTTAACTGGCTCCAACAGAGGACAGATTTCGTGTGTGAAAATACCTGTTCACACAGATATGTGGATCAAATGCTGAAAACATTGCAAGCGCAATTTTCTTCAAACAGTTATATTCTCTGGCAGGTCAGAAAAGAGGCCTCATGATCTCTCTCAGTAGCTTTTAAGTGCACTCCACAGATCTCCAAACTATGATGCCCACAATTCTGAGCTTTTTAACTGAATGAGCTGCATTTCAAAATCTTTAACACCCATCCACTGAAATACAGACAAATCCAACTCACGTGGGCCAGCAGACAGGACCCCTCGGATGGCAAGGGGCCAGCAGTAGGACCCCAGGACAGCAGCAGAGCCCTTGGGACCAGTGGCCAGGGCCCGGGCAGTGTGAGTGCCACTCAAAATCCTCTTGCATGCCACCTTTAGCATGCATGCCACAGGTTACTGACCCCTACTTTAGAATAAGGAACCCTTGTCTGTGCCTGCTGTTGGTCAGCTCCCCAACTCCACCAGTCTCTGGCAACACAAGCCCTGCCTTCCATGCTTTGGTAGGCCCTGCTCTCTTTTGTACAGGTAAAAAGTGTGTCACTTCTACCCCAACTCCTCTGATCATCCCCTAGAGTGTCCAGCCCCTGAACCACCAAACACCCACAGAATTCCTTCATCCTCTCTCCTAAATGAACAGTATACCCCAGCTCACAAGTTACACCATAAATCACAGCTCTGCCTGACACACAGCACTGACACATGTTGTTTTTACTATCAACAAGAAGTTTTTACTTAACAAATGTAACCCTTCTGCCCTTCAGAATTGGCAGCAACAAGGGCCAGGTTCAGTAAATAGGGGTTCCCTCTCAACAATACAATGCAAACTGGCTCGAGCCCCCACCCAGTGACCTGGGAAAATCCTAACACATCACTGTGAAAATCGAAGGGACCGAATGTAGAGCAGTGCTTGACACAGGATCCCAAGTGACTATCATATTCCAATCTTTCTACCAGCAGATGCTTAGGCATCTGCCTATATGGCCCCTGACAGGGGTTGGCCTGTGTGGCCTCAGCATGGATGAATACCCCTACCGGGGGTATGTCATAATACACCTGGAGTTCCCAGAAGAGATTGCTGGGGTGAGGCAGGAGGTGGACACTGCTGCTCTAATATGCCCTGACCCTAAAGGGGTCTCGGATGTATCAGTGCTAATAGGGACCAACTCCAGTCTCTTTAAGGTGCTTGCAGATTACTGCAGACAGCGGGCGGGGGACCAATACCTGAACACCTTGATGATACACACGCATTGTGCCGCAGCCTACAGGAAAATTGAGGACACCAGAAAAGTGATGCCTGATTTGCCCCTGGGAGCATTGAAGTATACGGGCCCAGGCCCTTTAGTGGTGCCTGCAATGACTGAAAAGGAGGTGCTTGTCATGAGTACCTGCCTAAAAGGCAGCAAGGGAGCACTAGCGGTGGTAGAGCAGCCAGCTGAGGGAGGCCTCCCTGAAGGAGTGCTGGTTCTCAGTGGAGTCATAACCCTACCTGCTGAAGCCCAGGAAGAGGTGACTATACTGATTGCTAATGAAACAAGTCGTAATGTTGTTGTGAAGCAAGGACAAAAGATAGCAGACCTCTTTGAGCCTGAGTCGATTGTGACACCCCGATGTGAAACTCAGAGTCTGGCAATAGACCCCGAAAAGTTTGACTTTGGAGATTCACCATTGTCCGAGGAGTGGAAAGATCGTTTGAGGAAGAAACTTTGTGAAAGATCCAAAGTGTTCTCACTGCATGAGTGGGATGTGGGACGTGCCAAAGGAGTAGAGCACCACATCAGGCTACATGACTCTCGACCCTTTAGGGAGAGATCGAGGAGGATTGCCCTCTCGGAGATGGAAGATGTGCGACATCATCTTCAAGAGCTAGCTGCAAATGGCATCATTACAGAGTCCCGCAGCCCATATGCCTCACCCATTGTGATAGCCCGTAAAAAGAATGGAAAAGTCCGGATGTGCATTGACTACCGCACCCTAAACAGCCGTACTGTGGTTGACCAGTACACTTTGCCTAGAGTCCAAGATGCCCCACTGCTTACACAAAAAAAGATTTGAGAAACAAGTAGAATTAATGGGAACAAATGGTTGCATATAAAGTAAACACATAATCCTCTTTCTAGAGCAGGGGTTGGCAACCTTTCAGAAGTGACGTGCCGAGTCTTCATTTATTCACTCTAATTTAAGGTTTCACATACCAGTAATACATTTTAATGTTTTTAGAAGATCTTTTATAAGTCTATAATATAGAACTAAACTAGTGTTGTATGAAAAGTAAATAAAGTTTTTAAAATGTTTAAGAAGCTTCATTTAAAATTAAATTAAAATGCAGAGCCCCCCGGACCAGTGGCCAGGACCCGGGCAGTGTGAGTGCCAATGAAAATCAGCTCACGCGTGCCATAGTTACCTACCCCTGTTCTAGAACCTCAACTTAACAAAAAAAAAACATTCCCCTGTCTCAAAAGTTAGCTCACCCACAGAACCTGAAAAGAACAGAAGACAACTTTTGGCCTTGAAACCTACAAAACTATGAAGTGTGTCACCTTTCAACATAACATGATCAATGGTAGATATTGCTTGTGTAGAATTAATTTGAATCTTACAGTAGTAATTTGGATAATTTAATTTCTCAAATTTGTAGGCCCATCATTTATTCCCAGGGCAGAATCACTAGTGTGGTTCAGCTCATTCATGAAATTGATGGGCAGACCATTCTCTACAAACCAGATAAAATCAAGTTGAGTGGCCTCGTTTCCTACATGTGCTAATTCAAAAGCTTTCAGTGTTCATGATGTTCTATACAGATGATCCCTGGGTTACACAAGACCTGACTTATGCAAATTTGCACTAATGGAAAAAGTTCCATAAGCCATAAATAGGATTTTCAAGTTGTGGAAATTTTTGTGTAATATATTGGTATACGTTTCTAACTTGCACAAAATTTTGAATTATGCACAGGGCATCTGTATTGGATTTATTGACTTCAGAGTAACACTAAAATGAATAGTTTTACAATTCACCCAAGCAGACAGACCTATGATATAAGCATCAGCTAAATGGACTGCTCTAAGTCATAGCAAGAGCTGTGTATACTCAGCTAGGATTCAGCCCACTATTGGTAGTGAAGTGTCCCAGCAGAAATTTGAAGGAGGCTTGAAACACGTACATGCTGTACTTTCCAGCCACTATTTATTTTTATGTATTTATCTGACTTCCTTGGAATTCAATTGTGTTCTCAATCTGTCTCAGGGTGGAAATAGCGTCTGTGCATGATCTCCTTTGTCTAAATCCAGATTGTTGTTCACATAGGGTGGTATCCATCTTTCCTTTCATTCTGTTCAGGAGGGCTGCTGCTAATAGTTTTCCTGTGACAAACAGAAGTGTTACTCCCTTCCAATTTGAACAATTGTTTAGATCACCTTTCTTTGGTAACTGGATTACAATACCGAGGGTCCATTCTTCCGGTACTTTCTGCTCCATCCATATTTTGTTGCACAGCAAACAGATGACTGATTTCATGTCTTTGCCTCCATAGTTAAGCATCTCAGGATGAATGCCGTCCAACCCTGGTTTGTTTTTCAGCGTTTTCAATGCTTTTTTTAACCTCTTTGATTTTTACCTCCGATACCTCTATATCTAGGTCTAATGGTTTATCATTGTTAAATTCCAGTCTTGTAATTGGTTCTGGTTGGTTTAGCATGTCTTTGAAGAGTTCCACCCATCTTTTTTGTTGTTGTTGTTCCTATTTTCAAAATGTATCCTTGTTTCCCTTTCACTGGGACACTTCTGAATTTTGATCCATATCCTGTTAACTGTTTCAGGATCACATAGACTGTTCTTTTATCATTTCTTTCCCCTGCTTCTTCAGCTTCACTAGCCTTACTTTCTATCCAATTTCACTTATCTTTTTTGTATTGTTTATTTACTGTTTTTTCAAGATTCCTGTAGGTTTGTTTTGTTCCTTCAGTCACATGTTGTAGTAACAGAACGTTTTATTTTCTTCTTCTGTCTATAATTTTCCATGTTTCTTCTGAGATCCACTGTTCTTTATTGCTTCCTCTCTTTCTCCCCATTATCTTTTCAACTGCTTCTAGCATAGCTGTTTTGAAAAAGATCCCAGTATTTTTCCACTTTGTTTTCTTCAGGATCTTTAAGGGCCTCAAACCTGTCCTTGACCTCTCTCTGGTACTGTTTTCGTATCCTGCAATCTTGTAGTTTCTGTGTATTGAGTAATCTGGGTCTGTGTTCTTTCTTTCTGAGTCCTTTAAACTTCAATTTGATGTTTGCTTTCAACAAGTAGTGATCGTTCTCCACATCTGCTCCTCTGAATAGAATACTCTTGTGTCTAACACTGCTGTTTTCCACCTCTGATTAACACAGATATAGTCTCTCATTATTTTGTACAGCCATCTGGTGAAATCTGTCTTTTTGTGTATGTTTTTTGTTGGAAGAAAGAATTGCAGATGCTAAGATTGTTTTCGGCACAAAATTCAAGAAGTCTTGTGCCATTGTCGGTCATTGTTCCAGTTGTGTATGTGGGCCGATGACTGTTTCCCAACCTCTTCTTTCATTTCCGATCTGGGCATTAAAATCTCCCATAACCAGGACAAGATCGTGGTTTGGTTTTTATTTTATTACATCATTCAATTCTGTATAGAATCTCTCTTTTTTTTGTCCTCTTCATCCGCTTCATTTATTGGCGCATAGGCCTGGACAATGGTGCACTTAATGTGCCTAGAGTAGAATCTAGCTGCCAGTAACTTATCTGATATGGGGTCAAATTCTGCTGTGACTTCCACTTTGTAGATCAGAAGTAATTCCTTTGACTTCATTGCAGTTATTCTGGATTTACACCACAGTAACTATTGGGTTCTTGATTTTTATTTTCCATCAAGAAGGTTCTCTTTTTAATTTAGTGTTTGGGTTTTTGGTCATATTGAAAACTAAGTCTTTCACCTAGCTTCCTCCTGGCTGGAATCAATTTGAAGTGTAGCACATTAGTTTGCTTCATTGGACCATAACATTCCCAATTACATTATTTCTTTGCAACTCCAATTAAGCTGTTAATTGATTTTGGAGTCCTTAAATTACCCACCCAAGTACAAATAAATAACATGGAGAGAGCAACAGACTCCCCAGAATTAATCATAAACAACAGCAGTTTTCATTTTCAGGCCACTCTTTGTATACTATTGGGACAGCTATATTAGATGGGTCCTACAAGGATTATCGTGCTATTAATGGGACCGGCTGCATCTGCTTATGATGCATTCTTTACCAACCTTTCAAGACTAGGCACATCAGCACTCCAGCCAAAGCCTCAGAACACATCAGTAGCTAGAATTCTTTGTAACACCCCCCCAGCGGTCGCCACTGTAGTCCGCGGACCACTGATGATCCGCGAGAAAATTTTGGTGGTCCGCGGCACCAGGCTCCCTCACGGCCACCGTGCCAGGCAGGCAAGAGGCTGCGGGCACCTGTCCCGCCCCATCCCCGGCGGCCAGCAACCGCCGGCTCACTCCTGCTGTGCCGGGGGGCTGTGGTGCCTCCCCACTCAAGCCGGGGCTGGGCAGGCAGCCGCACTCGGGCCGGGCGCCTGTCCCACCCAGTCCCCGGTGGCCAGCAACCGCCGGCTCGCTCCTGCCGCATGGGGAATGGGAGATTGCTATCAGAAACTTTCCCCTTCTTTTGTGGCATAGATGGGACACTGAAAGAGACTGTGGTACAGAAGGCAAAGAGGGTATTCCTGTACTTCTCCCCTTTAAAAGGAAAGAGTAGCTGGACAAAAACCAGGGACAGTAAGGAGGGAGAAGGGGTTGTAGACTGATGGGGAAGGAGAGCAAGAGAAGAGTCCTAGCTATTAACTGAAGGTGATGACTCATAATAGCCCCTGGTATCAACATTTCATGTTCCAAACTCGATCATAATAATTCCAGCATTTAGGCCCCAGTCCTGTAACTGGATCTGTATGGGCAGACTCTTAAACCCACAGAGACTCATTGAAGTGACTGGAGCTCCTGATAGGCACAAGAATATGCTAGCATGGCTCTACTAGCAGGACTGGGATCTTAGAAGGCTTTTCTCACATACTGGTTGAGCCTCTTGACCTTTCCAGTGGTTCAGAGATATTTCCCTACTGTAATAGGAGGACTTGTGTGTCTAACTTGCCAGACTGTGCACCCTTAAACGGGTTGAACAGTACCTTGCTATGCCAAGGGACTACATGTGGAATAAGATATGATTCAGTGTGCATATGAATGACACATGCCGGTCTAAAGTTAGCAGTACTTTCAAAAAGGAGAAAAAGTCCCAGTGCCTCCACAAGAATCTATTCCATGGATCATTTTTAAAAAATCCCATATGTTGACAAAGGAGGTTTTGCAAGAGAGTTAGCAGCTGGGGTCGTAAGAGAGTGCTTCATAACTATTGTGAATTCATAAAACAATATATTCAAAATATAGCTGTATGGTTTTATTTAAGTTTCCTTCCCACCAGCCTCTCATAAAAATGAGCCAGTGGCAAACAGATCTGACAATATCCTGCAATACTTTGGACAAACCTTATTGAATTAAGTTTGTTTTTTAAGAAGTTTATTATATTAAAATGCAACTATGTATGTATTGTGGGATTATAATTTACTTTAAAGGGTATGCAAATGTACATACTCTGTTTATGCAAGAACTCAAGCCTTTTGAAGCTTCATCTTGGGGAGTGAAGGGGAGACCCATTTTCTGGCTGATTACCTATTCCCAGTTTCTTGAAAGAACCAAAGTGGGTAAAGGAGGGATTCACTGACCCACGAGTGTGCTTATTCTGAGCTGAAGCTGTGTTGAACTTTTGACCACAGGAAAATCCCTTGTGGGGGAGGGGCTTGAAGTACTAACCGCCATCCAGAGCTCTTCTTGGAGTGAGGGGGGTGATCTGTGGTAAACTTTATTAGCATATGTGTAGATTCTTTTATTGTTTTTAATATTTTTATCTAGTGCTTTTTATCCTTAAGAATAAATGTGCTTGCTTACAAAGAACTGTGTGGTAACTTAATTGTGGCAATTACAGTTCTCCACCTCTGAGGAGAAAAGTAAAGCAGGCTACTTACTTAGGCAGTCTGACTTTGCTGGGGAGTTCACAGTGCAGGCTGGGAGCTGTGTAGTCTGAAAATACCCTGGTCAGGAGGAAGAGAGACGCAGGTCTCTATCCAAGACAGATGACAGTTGCGGTGCCAGGAGCCTAGAATGGGTGCCCTTGATGGACCATCAAGGCAGACGATAGATGCAAATGTCCTGAACTTTGACCTCCTATATTCCTTTAGTTATCAGATTAACACCAGGACTAAAAGAAACAGACTGTACCAATGAAAATACTTTTTTAATGAGAGTAGAAAGAAAATACAGAAAAGTCACAGTAAAAGTACCTTCACTAAAAATATTTTCAGACAATGACATAATTGTGGATCAGCAAATGGAAATTAAGCACATTAGATTAAACAGGCAAAAGAGCAGAATAGCTGCTCTTCTGTAATGTAAGGAACAGCAGATGTTTTGCAAGACAGAGTGAGTTCCAGGAAGAGACTAGAGTTTAGTTCCAATAAACATCAAATAACTGACCTTTGTGACCAAATGAATATAAGAATGGCCACACTGGGTCAGATCCATCCAGTCCAGTATCCTGTCTACCGACAGTGATCAATGCCAGGTGCCCCAGAGTGAGTGAACCTATCAGATAACGATGAAGTGATCTCTCTCCTACCATCCATCTCCACCCTCTGACAAACAGAGGCTAGGGACAAAATTCTTTACCCATTCTGGCTAATAACCATTAATGGACTTAACCCCCATGAATTTATCCACTTCTTTTTTAAACCCTGTTATAAACCTAGCCTTCACAACCTCCTCAGGTAAGGAGTTGCAGACTGTGCGCTGTGTGAAGAAGAACTTCCTTTTATTTGTTTTAAACCTGCTGCCCATTAATATCATTTGGTGGCTCCTAGTTCTTATATTATGGGAACAAGTAAATAACTTTTCCTTATTCACTTTCTCCACACCACTCATGATTTTATATACGTCTATCATATCCCCCTGTAGTTTCCTCCTTTCCAAGCTGAAAAGTCCTAGCCTCTCCTCATATGGGAACTGTTCCAAATCCCTAATCATTTTAATTGCCCTTCTCTGAACCTTTTCTAATGCCAGTATATCTTTTTTGAGATGTGGAGACAACATCTGTACATAGTATTCAAGATGTGGGAGCACCAAGGGTTTATATAAGGGCAATAAGATACTCTCTGTCTTATTCTCTATCCCTTTTTTAATGATTCCTAACATGCTGTTTGCTTTTTTGACTGCCACTGCATACTGCGTAGATGTCTTGAAAGAACTATCCATGATGACTTCAAGATCTTTTTTCTGATTAGTTGTTGCTAGATTAGTATAGTTGGGGTTATTTTTTCCAATGTACGTTACTTTACATTTATCCACATTAAATTTCATTTGCCATTTTTTTACCCAATCACTTAGTTTTGTGAAGTCTTTTTGATGTTCTTCACAGTCTGCTTTGGTCTTAACTATCTTGAGCAGTTTAGTATCATCTGCAAACTTTGCCACCTCACTGTTTACCCCATTCTCCAGATCAATTATGAATAAGTTGAATAGGATTGGTCCGAGGACTGACTCTTTGGAAACACCACTAGTTACCCCTCTCCAATCTGAAAATGTATCATTTATTCCTACCCTTTGTTCCCTGTCTCTTAACCAGTTCTCAATCCATGAAAGGATCTTCCCTCTTATCCAATGACAATTTAATTTACTTAAGAGCCTTTGGTGAGGGACCTTGTCAAAGGCTTTCTGGAAATCTAAATACACTATATCTACTTCAAAGAAGTAGGCTCAATGAATCAGAGATCCTGAAGAAATAACATGCAGATTTTTCCATGAGACAAAACCAAATGAGCTCTGCTCAAACATAAAAATGTATCACAAAAAACACATTAAAACTTTCTCTGACGCCCAGGTATTGAATTTTTTATGGCCAAATTTGATTACATTTCTGCTGACATGAAAGATTTTATTAGGTAACAGTGTTTTCACTGTAGTTTATATTGTCAAAAAGAAGGCACAGTCTGAGGGGTTGGCTACACTGAGATTTTGTAGTGCTCTAACTTGCTGGCTCAGGGGTGTCAAAAATCACCCCACCCCTCCACCCCCGAGTGCGGTAAATCTGAGCGCTTTAAAGAGCTAGTGAGAACAGGCTCCGAGCACTGGGAGCTAATCTCCTCGTGGAGCTAATCCCCAGTCGGAGCTAATCCCCGGTGAAGGTGGATTACCATGATCACTGGGAGAGCTTTCTCCCAGTGCTCAGGCGCAACCACACTCGAACTTCAAAGTGGTGTGTGGGAGCGTTCCCACAGCAGTGCTTTGAAATTTCAAGTGTAGCCAAACCCTTATATGCTGATAATGTTTTGTACATCTTAACAGGAAATGTCTGTGTTTAAAGTATCTGTCTGTCTCTCTTGCTCACAGACATGAGATGCCCATAATAAACTCCTCGTTGCTTGGTACATATGCTCTGTTTTTAGTCCAATTTACAGTATTTATTAACAGAAACAATATTATTGTCTCAGAGCAGAGAGCTAGGGGTGTGAGTGTGCCAAAAACCAGATATGTACATGAGACACTTCCCTGGAATGTGCTGTTCCCATCTAACATGGCTTCAGCCTTCTGCCCAAAACGTCTGGGCCTGAAATTGTAGTTGCAGGCTGAATTAGCTGTTCAGCAAAGATAGACAGCATCTGTGACTTTGAGTAAAGGTATTTTTGACTCTCAAAAATTAGGCAGAGTTCTATGGTATTAGACCCATATCATTACTTCTAAATCTTCACGGGTTTCCCTCATGGAATGAGCTAAAGGAAATATCCTGTGGTTGAAACAAGAATATGTCTGCTGCGTGTGTAGTACCATACCCCAATCTGGATCTATGCTGGATATGTAATATGCATGAACCCTGTAAACCCTGTACCTGTTACCTACAATCGCCCATAACCCCAGCCTGACTCTAGATATCCAGTAACTTACTTCTCAATTTGTGTATGTTTTCATTTTTAACATTAGCTTTAATAAAAAATTTAAACCTGCCTCCTGGGACTGAGTTTACAGGAGGCTGCAGATCAGATCATATAATGAATAGCAGCCTAAATAAAGGGAAGGTTTCCTTTGGGAAAAGCCATCTGAAAGAACTTTCATCAACACAAAGCATGGCCCTTCTCTACTTCATCTGCAGTTCTGGTAGATTTCAGCTCTGCTGCTTATTATTGTATGGAACTCTTTTGCCAAAAATAACTATGAAAGGGTCAGAAGCCAAGCAAAGGTCCACCTAAGCATGGCTAACATTTACTTGTTCACAAACTTTTCAGAAACACGCACGTTACCAGCAGGGCTGTGACAACAGAGCCTCAGCAGGAGGAAGGGAAAATCCACTTTTTCAGACTAAAAATAAACACAAGATGTTCAGCTGCTTAATTTAACTGTCAGCATTTCTAATACTTCCTCTCACACTTGATAAACCAAACTCTTCACTGTAGATTAAGAGTGGGAGGGAAAGGAGGCCTTGCTTCCTGATCCTCAACTTTTGCCTAGTATGATTATTGAAACTAGCCATTAAATACTGTGATTGTGCATAAATATATTTGAAGACAGAGGCAGTAGGTTCTCTGCTGTGTCTGGTGCCTGCTGGGCACAGCTGAGGTGAAGAAGGGGTGAGGGGGTACAGAGAACCCCATTGTGGGTCCTCAATTTGGGGGCCAGTTATGCATCCGCTCTGTTCCCAGCTTACTTTAAAGCAGACTCAGGGCTTCTTTAAAGTACTATGACTGGTTATATCAACATCATGCCTGTTACACTCCCTTCTCTCCCTGCATGACTCTGTAATGCTAACAGGTCATGGTTGGGTGGGATTAAACCTGGGACCTTTGGAGCTAAATGCAAGAGCCTTTACTGCATGAACTAAAAGCCACAGGGCTTGTTATCTAAGGTTATCTGATTTATTAATCTCTCTCTAAGTCGTCTCAGTGCCACCAGATGAGACAGAACACCACACCTAGGAGGTGTGTGGGTTACACCTCCTCCAACCAGTGAAAAGGTGCTAGGTTGTAGGAGAGAAACTGGCCCCTAGTGTATGATTAAAGGTGTACCAGAATCTAGCCAGATGCCATGGCTCCATATATCTCTGGCTCCATGGACCACCCTAGTAAAGTACCATATCTGAATGGCTTCTGAAGTCATATGGGAAAAGGGAAGCTAGAACTGGCATGTGCTGTCTTAGTCGTGGTTTTTTAATATAGACATACAAAGAAGAGGGAGACAGACAGACAGACACTTTTCACCAGGGCTCCAGTTTGCTAATAATCAGAATGCTCATTTACCAGGTGGACACCACTAGACCACACTACAAGAAGGATGTGGAAAAATTGGAAAGAGTCCAGCAGAGGGCAACAAAAATGATTAGGGGGCTGGAGCACATGACGTATGAGGAGAGGCTGAGGGAACTGGAATTGTTTAGTCTGCAGAAGCGATGAATGAGGGGAGATTTGATAGCTGCTTTCAACTTCCTGAAAAGGGGGTCCAAAGAGGATGGATATATAGACTATTCTCAGTGGTACCAGAGGACAGAACAAGGAGTAACAGTCTCAAGTTGCAGTGGGGGAGGTTTAGATTGGATATTAGGAAAAACTTTTTCACTAGGAGGGTGGTGAAGCACTGGAATGGGTTACCTAGGGATTAGATGGAATCTTCTTCCTTAGAGATTTTTACGGTCAGGCTTGACAAATCCCTGACTGGGATGATTTAGTTGGGAATTTATCCTGTTTCGAGCAGGGAGTTGGACTAGATAACCTCCCGAGGTTCCTTCTAGTCTGATAGACTATGATTCTATTACTTCTGCCAGAACAGCTGTGTTTGTGAGGGGCGTGGAGAGGTGTGATATCTAATCTACATAGCTATGCTGACAGAAGTCTCTAGTATAGATGCAGAGGTACTGGCAAAGCTGGCATAATATTGTTATTAAATTAAAATTATACTTTGGTGATAATTATTGTATTGAATGACCAGATAAATTATATAATATTTCAGTAGTAGTGAAAATACCCAGCGTTGCTCGGGTCAGTCGGAGGTGGGAAGGGGGCAGAGAGCTGAGCGAGTGTGGGGTCCGTTTGAGGGGGCAGAGAGCAAACCCGACACCCCCACCTCACTTACCCCTCGACCAACCCCGACTCACATTTTCACCCCCCACCCAAACCCAACACCCCTACGTCTCCCCCCTACTGACCCCAACACCCCCTGACCAACACCCACACCTCACCCCCCGTAGACCAAACCTGACACACCCACCTCACTTTCCCCCCCAACCAAACCCGACACCCCTACCTACCACCACGAACAAACCCGACACCCACACCTCACTTACCTCTTGACCAACCCCGGCCCCCCTCCTCAACCCCCAACCAAACCCAACACCCCCACCTTACCCCCCCCCACCAAACCCAACACTCCCTGACCAACCTCAACCCCCCCACCTCACCCCTCACCCACCCAGACACCTTCCCACCCCCCCAGACCAAACCCAACACCCCCGGCTCACTTACCCCCCGACCAAACCCGACACCCCCACCTCACCCTCCCCGACCAAACCCGACACCCCTACTTCACTTACCCTCCGACCAAACCCAACTCGGGTCCATCGGAGGTGGGGAGGGGGCAGAGAGCTGAGGGATTCCGGGGTCCGTCGGAGGTGGGGAGGGGGCAGAGAGCTGAGGGATTCTGGTGTCCGTTGGAGGTGGGGAGGGGGGCAGAGAGCTGAGGGATTCCGGGGTCCGTTGGAGGGGGGAGGGGGCAGAGAGCTGAGCGAGTGCGGTGTCTGTTGGAGGGGGTATTATGACATCATAACTATGTCACAGAGAACAGCAGCTGCCCAGCTGATGTGATTGACCTTTAAATAATTTCACCCCTGGGGGGCGTCAGAGGTGAGATTTGAAAATTTTTTGACTCTTACCCTGATTAGGACCCCAAGACTGTACCAAATTTCAAGTCTCTAGCTCAAACGGTGTGGAAGGAGTAAGCGTTCATACATACATGCATACATACACGCACGCACACATACACCATTTGACTTTTATATATATAGATTAATAAGATGAGCAAAGAGCAATGTAATGTCACCATGACCAAATGTCCTGGAACAGTTGTCTTCATCAACTTGAAAAGCAGGATGGTCTAATCAAAGCAATTTACTATATATTAATGAATCTAGTTTTAATTCCAAGAAAGAAAGTATACTGATCTTGTTTTGCATGTAGCTGAATATATAATTTATGGAGAAACGTGAAGCATCTAAGAAATAGAAGGGCGTATTCTGCTTTCATCCAAAGATTGTATAACTATCACGTGTATGTGTTCAAAACCATGCTGGGGATGGGAGGAGAACATTCACTTAATAGGATACAGTAGTGGATGAAAAACGTATGTGCTGCGAAGAAAGGGAAATATTTGTAAGATGAGCCTGGCCATGTTAGGACAATTGAGGGCAATGGATTGTTTTTGTAAATTTCCTAGAAGACAACATATATAAACAAGTTAAATGTACTAGTAACAAACTTAGACTGGCAGAGAAACACAAACTTGGAAAGAGAGGGGGAAACACAGTAGAGAGAACTCAGCAGTATTTGGTTATACAATGCATCTGGCAATCAATACAATTCATTGGTAACCATGTGCATATTTTCCAAAATGTAACTGTCACATGGATTTCCTACAGTTTAATTCAGGGTCCCTCAGGAGGTATAAAAGTCCTCACTTCCAGAACAGAAGACTGCCCCGCCCCAGAACACATACAGAATTCCTTTTGGGGTCAGCAACATTCCAAATGTATGTAGATTTAATGTGTGTGTTTAATATAGTATTTCTGAAAGGTGCTAGTGTAACATCTGTGGATACTTATAATCTGTCTTTTAAGCACAGAACAGGGAAAGCACAGGTGGTGTCAATTCAATTTTCTTTATGCTGCACATCAATATTTCCCAACAATGACCGGGGGACACCACTTCTAGGGTTGAAAATTTCCATGCTCACTCAGTCCTCGGCCTCTCCCAAGAATTCTGAAGGTGCTGGTTGTACCTACGGTGTGCAGAGCTACCTAGTGGGAAACTGAGAGAGGCATCAGATTGGCAGATTTAACCTTTATCAGTAGGTTTACTTGCTTTGACTTTTTCTGACATTCTATTAATGTAGCTATTCAGAGTATATTAATACACTGCTTAGTAGAAGAAAATGCAAATAAAATGAACTCAGTGTTCCTGCTGCAGCTCCCTGGCAATGCGTGAAAAATTGTTTCATGTGTGTTCATTTTAACATTTTCCAGCATAGGGCCAACTCATTCTGGAAGGCTAAAACTAAATCAAGGTAACTGTGATCTCTCTAAATAGACAGGTACCTCTAGTAGCTCACGCAACAGGCTAGTCATAAGGTTGTACCTCATTGTGAAGAAAACTAGCAAAGTGAATCCCAGGATTAAATGAGAAGATTTATAAAGACAAACTAAATAACAAAAAATCAGACAATGGAACAGGCAAAAACTAGTTAAGTTTAGCTGGCAAGATCTTTTCAATGAAGGTTACTATTTCAACGCATTTGAAAGAATAAGGAATTGGTTTTAATGGTGTATAAACTATTAAGTGAATTTATGTCTGAAAATTAATTAGAATGTCATTAATTCGTCAGCTACTGATGAGGTGATAAATACATGGAATGGTTTAGTTCAGACAAACACTAAGATTTTTCAAGAAACCTATTAGATTTCATTAAATGAAGACTGAAAACAAATAAGGAAGAGGGCAATGATTTTGTCTTCTTTCCCAAATGTTTCTTGGGGCTTTTCCCTAAGGTGGATATTTTTCAACCTTTTGAAGTCAAATGTTTGCAACCCCCTTACATTTGCTATAAAATTAAGAGTAAAAGATACATAATTTTTAGTTTTGTATGTGTATTTTTTTTTGAGAGGGTAACAAAATATTTAATTTTGAAAGGTAAGCTTGTGATGGAGTGAGATTTTATTTTGTTCTTTGCTTCAATGTCTCCTTTCCCCTCCCCCCCCAATAGCTTTTATGCCCCCCACTCCTTTGTAGTTGTACCCCAGTGGTAGAGAAACACTGCTCTCGGGCTATCTCATAATATGTAACCTTTGTGTGGTACATATTGGTTCAAAGAGTTTAAATACAGAAGAGACCCTTTTTATCATCTTTTATGAATTCCAGCATAACAGAGAACATGTCGTTCCTGCATTGAGCTCGCTCACTTATGACTGAATTAAAGAATATCTTGTAGAAAGACATCAGGTTTTGATTTAAAGACCGCAGGTTATGGAGAATCTACTACATACCTCAGGAAACTGTTTGAATAGCTAATTTCCCTCCCTGATATCAATGTTTGCCTTATTTCTGGTTTGAGTTTTTTTCTAATATTTAGTTTTGTGTATGTTTCATTATTATAAAAAAAAACAAAAAACAGTGGTTGGACCAAAAGCTATACAATTGATCATGGACTCAGTGCTATCAGTTACAGCTTAACTTTCTATCACACTACAGCTCGAGTATATGAACTATTGATTGTAAAGTCACCTTAGATTAGTCATTACTGTCATGACTGAGTCAATTATTTTAGGGGATATTGACAATGTGGCAATCAGTAGTGTCTAGTTCTAAAAATGGTTTTCTAAAATACACATTAATAAAACTTTAATACTTGGTACATAGAAATTGCCTGTCTAGATTCCCATACTGCAATCAGATCCAATATTTCCCATTCGATCAATGCTGGAGCTCTTTTGCGATTCTGGGACTGCATAGCCTCCTGTGCTGATAAGCTCTGCATGGTCACCTGTTCTGATGCGCTCACAACGCTGGCCAAACAGGAAATTAAATTCAAAAGTTACCGGGGCTTTTTCTGTCTACCTGGCTCATGCATCTGAGTCGAAAGTACTGTCCAGAGCAGTCACAATAGAGCATTTTGGGATACCTCACAGAGACCAATACCCATCAAATTGTGTCTACACTACCCCAAATTTGAACCAGCAAGGTTGATTTTACTGCTACTCCCCTTGCCGGGAAAGAGTACAGAAATCGATTTAAGAGCCCTTGAAGTCGGCAAAACGGGGCTGGTTGTGTGGACATTTTGAGTTTTAATTCAACCTAAAGCAGCTAAATTCGACCTAATCGTGTACTGTAAGCCAGGCAAAGGAACATAGCATGGATATGCAAAAGAGGTTTAATTACTGTGGTGGCTGTAAGTTGATGTAACTTAGGTTGACTTCATTTTGTAAAGTAGGCTTTTCCCAACTGTGCACTCATGTACTCCTGTTTCAAAGTGGAGGTATAGCTGGAGCAGTACCCTCATAGTTGGGAAAGAACACTATGGGATGTCTAACTGCCCAGTTATGGGACACAAGAGGACTAGATTGACCGCCTCCATTCTAAACAGCTAACATTTGAAGGCTATGTCTACACTACAGCTGGGGGGAGGGGCATGCTTCCCAGCATGAGTAGACAGACATGCACTAGCTCTGCTCAATGTACAACCCAATATTTATTTTTTTAATGTTTGGTAGAAGATAATAGCTGTTTGCCTGAGCAACAGTTTCCATGTCAACTACTTGCATCATTATGTCTGCTCCTTATCATCTACATTGGTTACTCAGCGGCGTATAAATACATTTTTGTTTTATAAGCACTAAATTATATCTGAAGTGCCTTCTATTGGTAAAGCATGGAAGAACATGACTTTCCCAGTTGGGTACGGATGTGTATTCTCTGAAGATCTGATTACAAAGCAGATTGAAGAGGTGTTGAAAGAAACTGATTAACAATCAGAAAGAAGTTATTGGCCTTGCATGTTTGTGAGTTGTCAGAAGCCTCTGTATCAGCATAAGAACTGCTTCTATAACTAGAGAGGGACAACATGTGGACACAGCTGTTCACTAGTTACTAGAGTGCTATAATCATTCTAATTGAGTAATCTCTCTCAGTGCTAAATTATTTTCAGTTCAAGAACCCATGATACCGAAATATTTAACCCTCTTTTGTCTTCTGCTTTTCATGTAAAATAATTTGCAGATGACCATAATTTAGAAGCAAAGAATCCACGTATTAATAGAACACTATTGTGCATCAGTTTGGTAACAGTATTCAACTCTGCAAAGGAGTAATCCAGTTTAGTCCATAGCAGGATAAAAAATAAAAACAAGGATCAACTATTGAAAAAACACATTGTCTACACTATAACTTTAGAATGTTCAGTGAACTTTAATTTTAAAAATTTTAATAAAAAAAAATTGGGAAAATACACTCACAAAACACGTAAAATTCTGAAATTAAGTTGACCTGCCATGAGATGGACAGATTTAATATTTAGTAATGGGTTTACTTCCTTTCTTGTGGCTTTCTCTTGCGTTTTCATAATGTAGATTTTATTTGCTTAAAGTAACCAACTGTAAGGCTGCCCACATTTTTCTATCAAACACCAGATCAGAAATAGATGTCAATTGAGATTTGCAAATAACCTGAGTGCCCAATTACATTAATTTGAATGGAAATTCAGTGTCCAACTCCCATATGCAGCTTTGAAAATCCCAGTTGACATGTATCTCGAAGATGTACGGTCAGGCATAATTTTTAAATTGTTGTTTTATGGAAATGTTAATAAATAGACCATTTTTTAATAATGGTTCAGGAGACAGGCACAATCAAGGCAATATTTACCCTTTAATCATTTATTTTAGCTGCATAAGAACAATACTATTGTTAAGGTTGAGCTACCACTAAGGTGAAATATTCTGAGATGTCTGAAGTAATTACATTTTGCACTGAAATTTCTCACCCTAGATCTCAGACAAAATAGTGGGGGAGAAGGGGATTCCTTCAAATTTTGCTCCAAAGTTCATTTAGTGAACCACTTTTGAGAGCTGGACATTCAGATAGCTGCCTTTTCTGATGAAATACTTCACTTTTTCCAATTATTTCTTAACCAGGAAATTGAAACGTTAATGACTGCACTACAGTGGTGCAGCATTACATGGGAGATTTTAATTGTGTAAACATCAAAGCATACAATATAGCATTAAGGTCTGCATGCTACCCTTGACCCTGCCCTCAGGCTTGCAGGCAATGCAGTGGGCTCTCTTGTTATGGAGAGAATACTTCCTGTGCCAGCCTCCTTTTGTAAGACAGTCTCTAACCATCCTAAATCAACTCTAATGATTGGGGGCAAGAAGAAAACTTTCAGTCGGGGATGTTTATCCTATAACTGCCCTCTGCAGGGTTTCTTGCAACTTCCTTTGACGCAGCTAGTGCTGAACACTGTCAGAGATAGGATACTAAACTAGCTGGACAACTGGTCTGACCCAGCCTGCTAACTCCTATGTTCATATGCTCCTAAGCAGTAAAAACACCATAATTCCAGTGAGCCTTGGGGATGAGGGAGAGCTGCATTTCTGTAAGTCGCCCTCATAGCAGTATGCTTGGTATTGTGGGTAAGCTAGGGAGAAAGGCAAATTGTGTGCATCCACTAGCCAGAATAACTTAGAAAAGTTATAGTTATAGTGACCAATTTGTGCTGACTGGGACCCCCCTAATGTACCCCTCTTTCTAAACAGGATCCTTCCCACCCTTAGCTCATCATAACCATCATAAGGAAGGGGAAAGGCCTGAAGAACTAAATATCCAGAAGCAGCCCTTTGCTGCCTGCTGTTGCTTTGGGGTATTATAGTAAGAAGAGTCAGAAATGCAGATTGGACAGGCATTGGTGATTGGTTTAAACCAGTCAAAAAGAATGAGAAAAGTTACTGAAAGTGGGATTAAAAATAAAACCCACTTGGCCGGGAAGCAGCATGTACCCATAATCAGGAAATGATATCGCACTTGTATTTGGTTTCCAGTTCCATGCTGCAATAATAGTCAGAGATTTACTGGTCAGCCTTTGTAGGCCATAAAACCATGACTAATTACCAGATATTCCTAGGAAATGATCATCTCTGTCCTTGATTCTATTTCCTTCCTACCCTCACACCCAGTGACCATAACTTAAAGTAACCTCTTTTCATGCTAAATAATTTCAGGTCCACTGCCCTTAAATTTCTCCATGAATGTGTAGATTTTTTTACCCCATAAAATGAGCTCTTCAATTGCAGCAAAGTTCTGATGTGTTTCTTTTTATTATCTTTTTCTTTAAAACCCTCATTTAAAACCTGCCTCTATGATTCCTACAGGTCACGTCCACCAAATATTGGCTAAGCTGGTGCCAACCTGTGACTATTATCACCACAGAGACTATTAATTTAAGCAGACATTTCCATCTTTACTGCTACCTATCTCCTACCTTATCCCCATTTGTCTGTTTATCCACTTGTTGCATGTTGTCAAAATCCTATACTGTGAGCTCTCTGGGACAAGAAATGTCTTTTTACGTGTTTGTACGGTGATCGGAGCATCCAGGTGCTACCACAACATACATTATCAGTAATTACACTACAACTTTCAGTTGTTGAAATTCACCATCACTTCCAACCTCTGCCAGTGGAAAGGACACTCACAAGGCCTATGTACCCCTTATATTCCATTTAAGCTCTATTTAATGCCTTATGCAGCCTCTCTTCACCTGCATGAATTTCACCTAGTATTTGAATTTCCAAAGACGACGCGCCATAGGCCAAACTGTAGTGATGTCTTTTAATGAGAAAAGCTTTGAAATGGAAAGCTTTGGACATTTAAATCATGTGGGACTCACCTTTCCTTCGTGTTAATGAAATAAGGAATGGATTGGACTCACTCCCCTCCTCCACTATCAGCTCTGAAAACATCTGTCAGCAGCCACTGCCAGCACCATGCTGAGCCACAAAAGAACCAGTAGCACATACAATTCTGTGCAAATCATGAGCTTCCACCTATGACTATGAGTTATGCATTGAGTTATCTGAAATGCTCTCATCTGGTCAGCAAAGACTGTGGGTTTACTTTACTCTAAAGAACTTGGATTTCCTTCTGAATAATGTAACTGTTGTTTCTCCCACACTATAGAAAGTTGCCCAAGTGTTAGTGTACCAGGTAACTATAGTACAAGTTTTACCTTTAAAAACTGATGGTCAGATCCTCAACTGGTGTAAATTGGTGTAACTTCAATGAAACTACACTGATTACACTTGTTGGAGCCTGGCTCCCTGTTTGCTGCTGAGGCTAATGGCAACATTTCCTGCTAGAAAAACATAATTATCTCTGTGTCAAACCTAATGCAGGTATATTATATGGAAACTGCATCTTCATGTAGGAGTTTGTTTTATAACCATAGTTTGGCCAACTGAGCTTTAAGATATCTTTGATGTCTTACCTCTTTCAAACCAGCCTTAATAGCCACAGGTAGTCAAGAGTTCAATCTTTCTCTTTCATCCCAGAGCATCTTTGCACTCACAGTGATACCATCCATTCTTGTCCATGGCTTGATCCTCTCTTAAGCCGTATCTGGTCATGTCCTGTGCGTGATGTCCTGCCATCTAGTTGGTAGTCAGTCTCTCTATGTTGTACTGATCTTGATTGCAGGGATTTGGAGCAGTGCTCTGGCTCCGCTCCAGCTCCAGGCAAAAACCTGCAGCTCCACTGCTCCGCGCTCCAGCTCCGGGATCTGCTCCAAAGCCCTGCTTGATTGTGCTTGAATTATTTTCTTTGCTAACTTATCATCAGTTTATCTTCTGCAATGTCCCAACCACCGTAGTATTTTCAACTGTAGCCAGTCCCATGTGCTGATTTAACAGCCTAGTCCCCTTCTAACTTCTTCATTTAAAAAAAATATATTCCACTTCACACCTGTTCTCTTTTGAAGAACTCCCATCTCTACTGCCTCCAACCTTTTGATGTCCATTTCATTTAATGCAGCTGCTTCCAAACCATAGAGTAATATTGTTAGTATGCTGATTTGATAAATTTTCACTTTGGTACCAAATGTAGTGTTTTCATCGATCCATAATTTAATCAATTTCTGTGCAGAGATTGTAGCTAAAAACAATCTCCTTTTAAGTTCATTGGCACTGGTCAAACTTGTTAGGTACACATAAGAGTCTACTTGTTCTACAACTTCACCATTGCTACATTTCACCACTCAACGGGAATTCAAGGGCAAAACGTTTTAAGGACCCTTGCATTTATTTTCCATGTAAATAAAATGCTTCTTCCGGAAAGTTAAATGCCATGTTATAAAGGACAAAGATTGAAAATGAGCAGAAGGAGATTTGCTGGCATTATCTCTTTGTTTTGATTGTTGTCAAGAGTCTTGACTGACCTTCTGCGCAATGTTGTTCTTCAGCATGGGAGAAGCCGTAATGTTTTCCAAAACAATGTGTGACCAAAGTATTCTTGGAAAAAGCAGTGGAAGCTGCAAAAGGAGGGGAGAAGGAAAAGAGGGGGCTACTTGAATTTAAAAAGCAATAATTAGCCACCCTCCATGTTATCTTCTTATATGTTATTATTAACTCATTCTACACAGTGAGTTGGCTCAGTGTACACAGCAGTCAACATAGAAGGAGAAGTTGTGCTGTGGGATTTTTCAGGTGGGGGTTAACAAGGACAATTTTAACCCCCACCTGAAAAAAGGACAATGAATACACAGTAGTCCTGTTTGCTTATATTGGATAGCTAATAAGTAGCAGAATTAATAACTACTGGGTTTTGAAATGCAGTCAAAGCTACTTAACAAACCTCAAATAGTTCAATCTTCATATTAAGGGGCTTCCTTTAAAACTCAGAAATCCAGTAATCTCTCAATACGTCTAACTGATGAGTTGTCCCTTTCAAAACTTCTTCAGTCTCAGGGCTGACTGCCAAGAGAACAGAGTATTCCAGGTTGGCCTTGGTTTTAATGGTCACATTTGAACTATTCATACAGTCGAGGCCTGATCTTACCATTGATTTTGGTGGGAGCAAGATTGAGAACAACACTATAAAAGGATCACAGTATTTTTGCAATAATGAAATTCTCCCTCTGTGCTTAACTGATTATAAAAACAGAAAGCAGATGACACTGTATAGGAAGACTACAGCCATATTTCTAATTCATATTTTACAACGTTGCTTTTACAACAAGCCACTGAATTAACTTTTGGCCAACGTTTGCAGAAATGACTGGGACTTATAGAAGCTAGTGTAATAATAATTTAAATAATAATAATGAATAGATTTTTTTATGGTCTTGAAAAGAAATGTCTTTGAGAGTGTTGATCATCTTCATTGTATATACCACAAGATGATACACCAACTTTTCAAATAGGTTCCTGTAAATTGAATTTCCCCAATTCAAAACTGTTAAAAATCTGGCCTAAAACACATTACTGTTGATATGTAATAAATGCTTTTAATAATAAATCAAAGGCTGCAATGTCTGGTCATCACTCCACATGTCTGTAGCCTGTGCATTTTTAGACTTACTGAGCCATAATTAATGACTGTGTATGACTAGAAGTCAATAATCCATTTGAAAAAGGACAATGTAATTAAAATTCTGCTATTGAAAAATGCTTAGTGTACACAGCTACCCTTCCTTTTCCAATCGTGAGTGAAGAATAAATAATGTCAACCTTTCTTACAGAGTACTTTGTGAAATGAATGTTGAGTGGAATGGCTGAATTAAGTAGCATGCTATGGAACAGGGGGTTTCTATTCTTAATTAGGTTTCTACATTACTTGCAGTAGTAAATGCAAAATAGTAATTTCATACTTTCTTAAGCTTAACAGTTACATGGTTGATAATTTCCAAATTGGAAAGTTTTTGCAGTGAGTTAATCTGGCCATATTGCTCATTCTGCATATTGTGTACTGGATATGTTGAAACAGTGGCCCAACCCTGAAGCTTTTCTGCGTGGGCAGGTATGAAGAGCAGCACCTTCCCTCACTCCAACACTGGGGTTCTAGTGAGGGGTCTCTTCTATGATCCCTTAACTTTAAACTGCTTCACAGCCTAAGTTAAAGCTTCCCCCCCCCAACACCCCCACTTTACTAGTTAGGTATTGGGGACCATGCTACCACCACTCAGTGATTACCCCAAGACTATGGGGTAGGGGCACCTTGACTCCCCCTCGAGAGTAACCCTCCCGACCCCTCCCTTCCTGTCTGGGAGAAAAAAACACACACAGAGACTTAACTTCAGCGTCCCCTTCTCAACCTAGGAGACACAAAACCTCTTCCCCCTCGCTTTCCAACCTGAAAGCAGGGAGAGATTTAGACACAGCCCTCACTCACCATGAGCTGCCCCATCCAAAGCTAGGATTCCCTTATGAAAATAATCAAACACTTTTATAACAAAAAAAGGTTTAATAAAGAGAAGAAAACAACTTATAGCTAATGCAACTTTACAGATATGAAGCTTCTAACCCCTCCCTCTCTGCGAAAGTCAGTGACACTCCAATCAGGTACAAAAACTTAGGAAATCAATTTTACTTACAATTCAGCTACTTATGAATATAGGAAGGAAAGCAGAAGTTTTTTCTCCATAGCTAGAGAGAGAAGAAGATGGGTCTTGCCCAAAGTTGGGATGGAAGGAAACTGAAACTAAACTTCCCACCCCCATGCCTCATGGAACGGGGCTCTTACGTCACCCCCTCTCAGGTAAAGTTAACCCCATACAGGCAAAACAACACTCCACACTTATGACAGCAGGTCTACACTACAAACACTGCATCAGTGCAACTGCAATGATGCAGCTGTGCCACATTGATGAAGATGCTTTAAGCTGACATGAGGGAGCTCTCCAATCAGCTTAGTTACTCCACCTCCATGAGAGGTGCTATCTATGTCAGTGGGAGAAGATCTTCTGCTGACATAGCACTGTCTACATGGGAGGTTAAGGCTGGAACAACAACATCACTCCTGAATATGTATTTTTCACATCCCTGAATGACGTTATATCACTGGTCGGCAACCTTTCAGAAGTGGTGTGCCGAGTCTTCATTTATTCACTCTAATTTAAGCTTTCGCAAGCCAGTAATACATTTTAATGTTTTTAGAAGGTCTCTTTCTATAAGTCTATAGTATATAACTAAACTATTGTTGTATGTAAAGTAAATAAGGTTTTTAAAATGTTTAAGAAGCTTAATTTAAAATTAAATTAAAATGCAGAGCCCTCCATACTGGTGACCAGGACCCAGGCAGTGTGAGTGCCACTGAAAATCAGCTTGCGTGCCGCCTTTGGCACACGTGCCATAGGTTGCCTACCGCTGCGTTATATTGAAGTAAGTGTGTAGTGTAGATCTGGCCTATAGTGTAGACAACTATCCCTAGCATAATGAGCTACCCAGTAAACTTACTGCAGCCTGTATCAAGCTTTCTGAGAACATTAATAGCATGTTAAGACTTTACAATCTTCTGTATCATTTATAGCAGTGGTCCCCAACCCCCGGGCCGCGGACCGGGACCGGTCCGTGGACCATTTGGTACCGGGCCGCGGCCGCCTTCGCTGCAGCAGCGCCGCGGGACACTGAGCGCCGCGGGGCACTTCCCGCCCTTGTATGTCCACTGAGAAGCCGCCGCCGTGATAGCTTCCTCATTGGATCTAATGTATTCTGCGGCTTTTCAGCGGACATACAAGGGTCCGCCGCGCCGAGGGAAAAAAGAACGGGTCGCTCCGCGCCGTGGAAAAGGGGTCGCGCTGCGCCCCGGGCCACAGAAAAATTTTAAAAGCGTTGACCGGTCCGCGGTCATACAAAGGTTGGGGACCACTGATTTATAGGATTCTGCGAATACTGTAAAAAAATCTGCCAATACTCATTCCACATTTTAAACAAACTTGCCTTGATTGTATTGGACTGTAATGATTTGGTCCTCTGTACTTTGTTTTCTGTGCATGTTTAAGCAAACAGTTTAACCAGCAGTAAAGTTCATCAGAACAATGAATTTTAAGGATTTTTTTCAGAAATCTTTGCAGAAAGCTAATTTTGAACTTGCAGTTCTGAGTATTGAGGATGGAAACCTGATTCTAGGAGTTATTTTCATCCAATCGGGACAGCAACATGCCTTGTGAGTTGTGTGTCCTCTCATAAATGCTTGCATTGTACCTAGTGCTTGGAACAAACAGTTCATGAACAAGCTACAGACCAATTCTCAAAATTCATTCTAATAAATTGAAATGAAAAATCTGAGAAAAATCACTATCTGCTGGTGGACAGTTTTTTGGTTTTTCGTTTTTAAACAGAGGTAACCTAATAGTAACTGACTAGTTACAAATTATTTGCCTGGTTCTAATCATTACCATTTAACATCTCATCTGTGAAAACATACCACCTCAAATGCAGTGTGTTTAGACTAAAGCTAAATATTTATTGTTGCTCTGAAACCAAAATTAGCTGTGTTGTACATAGCAGCCAAACTGTTGTGCATCAGGCTGTGCCAACCATTCCTGAGATGGCTCTGGATGGTACAGAAAGCAACCACTGGCAGAAATCCAGCTGTTTTTTTTCACCTCAGTGAAATTCAGATAGTCATTCACAATTACATTCTGAAATTGCAAGGGCAAGTGGATCACTTAGGAGATGTTCAGACTAACATACACTTGCTTCTTGGGAGAATGAATTCCTGGTCAACAAAATCTTGAACAGTGACATCATCTGGTTTACCAGTTCTTATTATCCATAAAAGGCACTTTCATACAAAATAAACATGCTGATGTACATGGTATTGAATCGACTATTTAAGCAAGGTCTAGTACTAGGAAAGATACCACGCTACTGTGCAAAACCTTTACATCACATTTCATGAAAAACATTTTGCCATTTTGGATGACTTTGTGGTTCCCATATCTAATGTTTGCTTTACATGAAATGTTAATAACATGGCTCTTTATGTATCATAATCTTGTAAAAAATGCGCATTTCCTCTTGGTGCTTTTTTATTTTTTTCTTGTGAAGACCAATCTTCACTCTAAAAAGGCCCAATTCTTAGGTGTAAGGAAAATGGGGGAAAACAGCGAGACCTACAGTTGATTTATTTTGTGCTGAATATTTTGCACATCTAAATATCTGCAAATAAGGCGTGGAAAAAATTCAGATTTTTTTCTTATATGCTTACCGGCTATTGGTTGCTTGCCTCAACTTTATCCTAGGTCTTGTGTGAGCAATCAAAAAATCTCATGAGATTTTGGGTAAATAGTTTCTTCTTCCAATCAGGCTGAAAGTACCACAAGAACAGCTTTTCCCACAGTATTGGATTATTTTGCTTCCTAACAGGAGCCTGTAATTACAGGGGAAGTGCAAACATGACAAAAATAATAGGGGAAAGAGGAAAGTTAATTTTTTTTCAAATGTTCAAATAATTTCAGTTTCTAGTGGATTCCTATCCAAACAGCTTTGCTCATCTCCACAACAAACCTCCTTGTACTGCTGCCTAACATATACAATGTGGATTCAGAGAACTAACTTCTCAGTAACAACATGGATGGTTACAAAATATATCATGTTAACTTGAAAGGTAAGTATCAATAATTGATCAAAGGGACGATGTCGCATTGTAGCATTAGTTGGCTGACTGCTCAGCTATTCTTTAGCATGTCTCTGGGCCAAATTGACACTGAATGCCTGTCTATGCGGTTTCATGGTTTCTGCTCACATCTTCATATCTGATTCTAATAAGACTGTTCCATTTATCCTGGTCTCTGTTTCTCTCTGTCTCTCTCCAACCTTCCCCCTAATTGTGTTGGCACCTGGCGATCTACATTTAGGCCTTAACATCTTATTTTGGCAAGTGACTTTTGTGGACTGGGCTTCCTCCCAGCTTGGCAAATGGTTCTCTCTTAGAAAGCTACACTTCGCAGCTGTTTTGTCTCCTTATTCCAGCTTCAATCTGGTTTGGCCAGATTGTGTTTAAATTCTATTTTTTAAAAAGTGTCAAAAATAATACTAGTCTCTGAGCATTACTGACAAAAACATTTCTCCGCTTCCTTGAAATAGGGATTTGTGTGTATGTTGTGTATGAAGCAAAGGTGCCAACTCTTGTGATTTTTCTTGCAAAAATAATGATGATTATTGTTTTTAAGCCCCAACTCCTGGAGTCATGTGATCATGTGAGACAGTGAGCATTCATTTAAAACAAAGGTTTTAGGCCTGTTGATTGTAGAGAAAAGCATGAAAACGTAGCTTGAATGCACCCTAACAGCTCAAAAACCAAAAGGCAAATAAAGGGAACTGTTTTAAAAAAATACTCATAATATTTGGGCCAATCTCATATTTTGGGGGACTTGGATTTATAATTTTTCAATGCATGGGATAGGCAATACTTATCTAAACGTTCACTCATGTAATTAGTACAAAGTATTCCTCCACCTTACAATACATCAAGTCAGTTAGCCATGAGAAATATTAGCAAACATGAGAGCATTTTAGTGTATTGCATCACTACTTTGTGTATCACCACCATAAATTCTCGAATAACAAGGTCCATCTCATAAATCCAAATACAGTGCAATCCAATAAATCTGTAAATTTAGTAGAGTCAAACCGGGTAATGTTTCAAGATCTAGAGCTGCTAACAGATTTTCAACTGGCTGTAAATCAGTTCTGTATCCTGATATTTAGCTACTTTCTCATTTTACTTGCTATGTAGCCTTATTAATGAGCCAAACTGCAACTCAAACTACACAGTAGATGTCTAAAATATGGATTACCATTCACTCCAGATGGAACTGGAATGATTAAACTTATTTCACTGGACTTTCTCAGGCTGGAGAGAGGAGCTGCAAAGTATCTCCTCTGCAAAGTAGTTTCCAGCAGTTTCCAGCAGTTAGCTAGAACCACGGTATAATCAAAACACATCTTTTTAATCAATCTCTCATGCTCTGCCTGGAAAGAGAAGCCTCTGAGTGAAATCTCTCTCTGGTTATTTAATACTCCACTTTATCATAAATATATTAATCACAGCTCCGGAAATAAATCTATTATTCTCCTCCTTTCATGAACAGCACCAACATCCTAATAAGTGAATATATCGGCCTAACTTTGAAAGCTGACCTCTGATGTTGTGTATGTAATTTTGCATGTATATCTTAGGTACACATCCAATACTGTATGCAAATACCTCCTAAATCTAAGTGCCCTGGTGACAGATGCTCTAAAAATGGAACTGATGCTCTTAACTGGAACCTTGCTTGGAACTGGAATCTTAGGTTATTAAAACTAACGCAGTATTTTGCTCTCCATCTATCTTTTATTCAAACCTTTGTTCTTCTACCAATTATTCCTCAGTTTTATTCTTTTCATAGTATGTCCAGATTTGGAGGATTCCATAAGGAAAAAACATAGCTGCTGTTCAAATCTTTTGCATTAGTCTTAAAACATCTCACAATATAGACAACCGTGCCTAAGAAGTTCCTATAGTTTTATAATTCTTTTTTAAAATTGCATGAATATTGTATTGCTATTATGATTATGCCAATTTCTTGCAATCACATTGAATCACAGTGACTTTTAAATATAGCAAAGATGGGTCCCATTGCACTGCAATTCAGAAAATAATCTGCAATACTTTCTATTGCAAAATGAAATCACAGCTTTTCCATATATAGTGTATTAGCTACTGACGTGTTGTGAAGATACTGATGAAAGACACAGGCCCTAGAGCCTTTGCATTCCTAGCATTGCTTAACATTTGATACATTTGCATTGATGTCATAATGACTCAGATGGAGCCATTATGATTTCAGTGCACAAGAAGGCTTAGAAAAGAGCTTTCACTTGCGGATGTGGCTTGAAATTTTAAACAAGTGCTGTCCTAGAATGTTGAGTTGGTATGTCAAGTAGAATGTCTTTTATTCTGTGATTATAATGAGCTCTGGAAGCAGTCCATTTAGTGTGTATGGACAGGGGGCCTTGGACTATTTTTTGCAGTTTCTAGTGCAGCTCCACAGAATGCTAAAAAGGCAATGTTTGTATAACTATATATCTATAAAATACACCAGAAACTATTTTCTGCTGCTTAACCAAAATGATACTCTTTTATGCACTCGAGCAAAATAAGACTCTTTGTTTATCAACTAAATGTGTGATGCACTTGATAATTTTGAGGCAAGACATTTTTGCTGAAATGTAAAGAGGGTCTGGCAGGAGGTGGCTGTATGAAGCAGTTGCTCTTTAATACAGTGTGGCCTCTGTATTTTCAAAGTTATCTTGCACCATTTCTACCTCAGGGCATGGTTAGACTGGCGCTTTGCAGCGCAAAACCCCTCCTGTAGCGCTATAATTTTCATAGCGAACACACTTTAAAGGGAGATTTTGCGAAAAGACTCCCTGTTTAAAGCGCAATTGTTAAACCTCCTTTTCCAGAGTGATAAGCCTTTTTGCGCTAACGTTGTAGTGCAAGGGTGGGAATGTGGACACCCACAGGATCTCTTGCTTGCCTCCAAGCCATGTAAAGCTATCAGCAAGCCATTGAAGGCCATCAGCAAGCCATTAAAGACAATCAGCTTGCCATGTAAGGCAAATGACGTGAGGTGTTGTTTTATAAAGGCGGAAGTAGCTTTGCAGTTTCTCTCTAACAACTCACACAGCAAATAACCAGTGAAAATGCTTGCAGATGGAGCTGTGTGTCTGAAATAGACAGCCTGTCAGTTTTCACTAATGAAAACTAACTGACAGCCAGATCTCATCTCCCTGTGAACAACTTCCCAGTTCCCCCTCACCCCCCCCCCCACTTTGCAAAGCACGTTGCCCCCAGCTGAATGCTGGGATACCTGCCCTATCCCACAACTGCTACTGCCAGCAGAAGCTCGACAAGTGTATCCACTATTTTGCGCTACAAGGTTTCAATTTGTACAGTCTCTAGCCCAATACCTATTGGGAAGCGCTACAAATAAACGCACTACAATCTTCAGTCTAGCCATACCCTCAGTTAAAGAAACTCACTTCAGTCACACTAAACAAAGCTTTTTCCTGCATTGCGTGGGAGAAAGAAGCCAAATATTCACAAGCACCTTCTTCAGGACTATTACTGTAAAGTTTTCCTTCTGCAGAAGTATGTCATCTCTTCTATATGGCAGTCAAATTAAAATAGTCCACTCATTTTAAGAGGCTTCCACTTTAATCCATTGCACCCTCCTTCCGTATGTTCAGCTGTCCCTCAGTTTGAACGGCAATTGTTGTAATTGTCAACGTTTTAGAAGCAATACCAAAAAAGGTATCCAACATGGAAAATATATTCTGTGTTCTTGGAACTGTCTGTAATTGGCAATTAAATGACTTTAAATATAAACTCCAAGACCGAAAAATTAATCTGAAGGAATATTAAGATTTCATGCACATTTCATTAATCATGCTCATTTAGAGTGACTCGGGAAGATTCCTTGATTTTGTTTCCTTTTTCTTGGAATGTGGACTAAATAAGAAACCGACTGGCCAGTTTGGGGCGTACTGTGAGAGAGAGGCAAGTGCTGAGCAAACTTCCAGACACATCTCTGCCCATGAAACTTACTCTTGATCTGCAGCACTTTTGCTGTTCCAATCCTGCCTTACAATAGCTCTGACAATGTGCTTCAACTGCAACCCTCAGTTTGTTGACCCATCTCCCTTTCTCCGTCTGGCCTTTTTATACCAGACTTACTGTCTCAGTCCCTTAAATAACCATAAACAAAGGCCCAGTAGAGACAGAGTATACCCCTTATTTCTCCCCAGAGCAATCGTGCGTGTCTGTTTCTCTTGTGCACATGCATACACTCACACATACACACTTTCACAATTCAGATAGAAACTAATTTTGCCAAGTTTGGGTTTCATTTAATTATTAACACAAGGATCAAGCTAAAAATGTCCCATAAATATAAATACTCTTTGTGACAGGGTCAGGCCAGATGGCTACAGAAGAGTGATAGAAGGCAGATATATTAGTCCCATATTAACCAGTTCCCTTTTCCATGGATAAGGTAACGGGTAGTTCAGAACAAGCAGGAACTTACTGGAACCAATTAAGGCAGGAAGTCTAATTAGGACACCTTGAGCCAATTAAAAAGCTGCTAGAATCAATTAGGACAGGCTGGCTAATTAGGGCACCTGGGTTTATAAAGGACCTCACTTCAGTCAGTGAGGGGTGTGTTCAAGGAGCTGGGAGCAAGAGGCAGTAGAGCTGAGATCAGGAAGGCATACTGCTGGAGGACTGAGAAGTACAAGCGTTGTCAGACATAAGGAGGAAGGTCCTGTGATTAGGATAAAGGTGCTGGAAGGAGGCCATGGGGAAGTATCCCAAGAAGTTGTAGCTGTCACACAAATGATACCGTACAGGAGACACTCTAGACAGCTGCAATCCATAGGGCCCTGGGCTGGAACCCAGAGTAGAGGATGGGCCCAAGTTTTCCCCATCCCCCCAACTCCCTACTTGATACCAGAGGAATTTGGCCTGGACTGTGGGTTCCACCAGAGGGGAAGGTCTCTGGCCTGTTCCACGACCCACTAGGGGAATCTCTGACTGATGCAAATCCGCCAATAAGCACAGGACTCACCAAGGCAGAGGAGGAATTTTGTCACACCTTCTATGTGCCATATTTACTTATAGATTGGACAGACCAAAGCCAGGACTGAAATAAAGAAGGAGGAATTTCCAGAGGTCAAAGCCATTGTTTTGGTGTCGGGTGGTGGGGAAGACAGCACGGGAAACCCACTCAGTCTTTTGTGAGGGCTGTCCCAGCATTCAGGAAGCAGAAGGCCTGATCCCTCTATCTACTTCCCTCTGAGGGAAACATTACCCCAAAGCATGCAGGGAATGTTCATTAAAATGTTTCCATTTTGTTTCCAATTTGACTCCATAATTCACTGTTTCACTGTTGGCCTCAAGGATGATTATAATCACGTAAATCAACATATAGAGGTGGAGGGGGTGTTTATTTCTCTCCCAGGTCTTACTTGTAGTGAGTCTCAGGTGGGGATTTTAGTCTCCTCCCAGTGAAACAGAAAGGGTCCTTCTGCCATTATTCCAGTTTGGAAGCCTTAAGGACCCACTATATAAGCCTTATGGACCATGCTATATAAGTCATAGGCCCTTCAGAATAAATTATGTTCTTCTTCCTACAATCACTGAAATGCATGTGCTTTAGCTTTCAGTAGTTACAGATTCTTGTGGTTCCTGATTAGACTGTTCTTTCTATTTTTACTCAGCAAGGTTACAGATACTCTTTTATAAACATTTATAGCTCAGTCCTAATAAAGTTGTTTGGCAACCGATAGCACTGATGCCAAATAAACAAACAGCTTTGTCCCCTTTGTTGCTGACTTGCGGTGCTGTATTTTTCAACTAGTAATTCCAATTACTTATCTACTTATTGCAGTAAATAGTCCCTGGACTGTGCTTTGCCCTCTGAATAGACATTCCTTCAAGTAAAAACATGCTGCTGCCTCAATGCAATGGGCCAAGTAGCCACTGTGGACCGAGCTGATCCTTATAGCTAGAAGCAGAATTTTTCCTTCAGTGTAATTAATTTTTCCAGTTTAAAAAAAACGTGAAGCAGCTGTTGATTAAAGTCCAAAAGATTCATTACCCCAAGACATTTTGTTCCATTCTGATTCTCTTGGGGAAATCACTTAGTCATTCAAAGAACGGTTGATTTGCATTATCCTGTCCCATAGAGAGAGCTGAAAGAGTCCCATACACTGAGAGATGAACAATTTCCTTTTACTCAGACTACGACAGAGCTTCTAAAAATATCTGAGGGGAAAACAACAGTGTTGTAAAAGCCAAAGAAGGAAAATAAACAATGGATAAATCTGGCCCAGGAAATAAGAAAGAGACAGCGATGTAAAAGTGTCACTTGAGACAAAGTCTAGTCTTTCCTCTACACAGTCCAGAGGGTCTTTGAACTGGAGTTTCCGGGAACAGGTGATCAAGTACACAATGAGTCTCTCTCCCAGGGCATAGTTTCCAGAGGATGGATTTTAAATTGGTCATTTGCATTCCCTCACTCCCAGGTATTTCCTAGGAAATCTACTTCAGACATATTGTCCCCAAAAGTCCTTTCAAATTCTTAATATCTCCCAGAGATTGCATTAATCCTGTCTTCCTGCTAAAGAAGTTCCATACAAACCCAAAACAAGACAAAATGTTTGCATTTTTAATACAATGGACAACAAAGATGTTAATTTGTTAATTATGTTAAACATAATTCAATAAGATTTAACTTACTTCCATCAAGTTTTCCCACGATATTGCAGGACACTGTCATTTCTGTCACAAAGACTAAGAGGAAGCTTGTGGGAAGAAAAGGTGACTAATGTCTTGTCTACACTTACCGGGGGATCAACACACGACGATCGATTCATCGACGGTCAATTTAGACCCACTCAATTGACCGAAGATTGCTCTCCCGTCGACTCCTGTACTCCACCTAAATGAGAAGTGAAAGGGGAGTCAATAGGAGAGCATCTCCCGTCGACATTGCATAGTGTGGACCCTGCGGTAAGTAGATCTAAGTACATCGACTTCAGCTACGTTAGTCACATAGCTGAAGTTGCATAACTTCAGATCGATCTCCCCTCCTAGTGTAGACAAGGCCTTAGATTAGAGACGCAAGGTGCCCAGTCACTAAAGGAACCCAGGCAGGTTAAGGTTGAGCTAGTGAAGTGAATGCTTGGAAAGACAGTACTGTAACTCCAAAAAGGGTGAGACAGTGAGGGAGCATGGCTAGAGAGCATGGCTATACTGAACGCATGTACAGTAAAACCTCGATTTAACGGACTAGTTCGGGCGAGGGGGTGTCCGTTAAATCAGAAAGTCTGTTTTTAATAAAAAAAAACCCGAGCTGTCGGAGCAGCAGCCCGCCCACCACAGGGCTGGGGTGGCAGCTCCGCAGCCCGCCCTTTGCCAGGACCCGTGCGGCAGCCGGGAGCCGGCAGCCAGCCCGCCCGCTGCTGTGACCCGGGCGGCAGCCGGGAGCCGGCAGCCAGCCCGCCTGCTGCCTGGACCCGGGCAGCAGCCGGGAGCTGGCAGCCAGCCCGCCCGCTGCCTGGATCCGGGTGGCAGCCGGGAGCCAGCAGCCAGCCCTCGACAAATGGATTTCGGATGCATCAGACTTGCTTAGAAATTTTGTCCGTTGCATCCGAAGTCTGTTAAATCGAGGTCCGTTAAATCGAGGGTTTACTGTATTCTGAAGCAGGCACACAATGACAACGCTTGTGTTAGATTGTAAAGTTTTTGGAGCAGAGACTGCCTCTGGTCCCCTATGCAGGGAGTCTTACTTGGTTTTATATAATGACATGTAGATGTAAGCAGCATAAATGCTGAATAGTAACTCAGTTACCACTCATCGTACATATCCTTTTTCATAATGAATTAATTTTATTAATCTAACAATAACTGTCTCATTGACTTTGAAATAAAATGTGTAGTTGGGAAACCTCATTTATAGCATTGGCAAACACCGTCCATTGTTGCATGCGGTCTTGGAAATTCAGAAAGGCTGGAGCTGAGACTTCAGCCAACAGACATATTTCTAGCCCCTGCTGAGAGGTAAAACTTCAAAAAGTTTCACTTCAAACTGAAGCAAGCGATTAAATCCTCTTCTCCCCCAAGCCCTTCCTCGACATTTCTGAGGTTTTAAAATCTTGCACGTGTCAAGAGGGTTATTTATTAAACTATTTGCTTGTCAGTACATTCCTCAGCACATTCTGTCCCTTTGCTGAAATACTCTAAATTCATAGATGACGGGTAACAATCTGACTTTGGCAGGAATATTTATATATTTATCTGAAAAATAAAATGATATTGGCTTACTTGAAATGCCGAGAGGGTTTTTTTTAGTGACTACAGCTATACAGTTGTACCAAGATCTCTTTCTATTGCCAGGGCACTTATTTATTGCAGGTAATGTAGCCCAGATGTTTGCTAGTTCAATTGAAGGATTTCAATTTCAGATAAGAATTTCTTTTCCCCAGCAGCAGATTGTTCATATATTCTTAGACTCATGTGCTTTGTGCACACTCTTTCTTCTCCGAGTCGTCCCACAGGCTGCTCAGCTCTGTGTAACTGCATTACATCCCTCCCACAGGAAGACCTGGGTGCTAAAAATGCTTTGTTCTCCAGTTTACCCTTTACCTTCTGTTTATCAATGCCCAGCACAAAAGAGTGAAATGTTCTCTAGTTAATGCTTACAAAAACAATCACTACACACAGTCTCAGTTTAGACTCCACTCCTAGCTAGGCTGACCATACGTCCCGTTTTGAACGGGACAGTCCCGTTTTTTTAATGTTTTTTAACCGTCCCGTCTTTTTGACCAAAATATCAATTTTGTCCCGTTTTTGGGGCAGGACTCAGAAAAAACATGGAATCATAAAATGTCCCCCCCCGCCGCCGCCGCCGCCGGCTCGCTCGGGCCCCCGGCTGCGGCTCCTGACAGCTCTGATCTGCCGCCTCCTCCAGCCCGCCGCCAGCTGCAGCCTCCTCCTCTCTATTCCTCCTTCCCTCCCTTCTCTCCATCCCCCCCTTCCTCCCTGCTCTCTCCCTCTGTCCACTGCCTCCTCTCACTCCCTCCGTCCCTGCTCTCTCCCTCTGTCCACTGCCTCCTCTCACTCCCTCCGTCCCTTCTCTCTTCAGAAAACCTGGCCGGCAGCCCCCCCCCGCCGGCTCGCTCCGCTCCCAGCTGCGGCTCCTGACAGCTCTGATCTGCCGCCTCCTCCAGCCCGTCACCCGCTGCAGCCTCTTCCTCTCTATTCCTCCTTCTCTCCATCCCCCCTTCCTCCCTGCTCTCTCCCTCTGTCCACTGCCTCCTCTCACTTCCTCCATCCCTTCTCTCTATCCCCTTCTCCATCCCTCCATCCCTTCCTTCCTCCCTTCTCTCTATCCCTCCATCCCTCTCTTCCTTCTCTCTATCCCCCTTCTCCATCCCTCCCTTCTCTCTCTCCCTCCGTCCACTGCCTCCTCTTCCATCTCCCTTCTCTCCATCCCTCCTTCTCGCTGTCCCTTGCCTCCTCCATCCACCCTGCTCCCTACCCCCATCTTCTCTCATCCATCCATCCTCTCCCTTTCTCACCTTCGTGCCTTCTCTCCCTCCGTCCCCTCCATCATCTTCATCCCTCATCCCCCCTTCTCTCTCTCTCCCTCCATCCTCTTCATCCCCCATCCCTGTTCTGCTTATTCCTCCATCCATCCCCCCAACCCCCCTCTGCCTCCCCCCCCCCCGCCCGGTGCTGGGGGCCCCAGGTGGGGCCATGCCCCCCCCCCCACACCCTGTCCCGTTTTTGCCCTCCCAATGTCCCGTTTTTGTCTAAAGGAAATATGGTCAGCCTACTCCTAGCTGATGTGATTTGAATACTAGAATTCATATTGCAGCAATAGATTTTAATGGAGCTGCCAAATACACTCTCTCGCTGAGATTAAACAAAACTTTCTGCTTGAATTGTCTGGCTGATAGTTTGCTGCCCTTCATTAACAATAATCACAGACCAGTTTTTCCATGGGTCATGCAAATGTATGCCAAAGAGGCTCTTCAGAGTGGCCGTGACTAGATGGTTGAACTGTGATGGACAGATATGACTATATGTTATATCTGCATACTAACCAGTCACACAGATGATTCTACTAAAGTCTAAATCCACAATACATTTAGTTTTGCCTTCTTCAAGTTGTAAAGGATGTATTTTATTATTTGTGAGACTGATGGACTATTACTGGATGAAAGTCTATGACCTATATTGTCCAGGAGGTCAGATTAGATGATCTAATGGTTCCTTCTGGATGTAAAAAAATCTATGTATCTATGAAAATCAAGATGTTTTCCAAAGAAACAGAGCTAAGCAGTATAGGAGCAGCTGTGAAGAGCTCTCATCAAATGAATAAAAGACAGTCTCTTCCTTCTTTTATGCTATATCCCAACCCATTTCCCTGGGCTGGTCTACACTAGGGGGAGGGGTTGACCGAAGATACACAACTTCAGCTACATGAATAACATAGCTGAAGTTGGTGCATCTTCGGACGACTTACCTGCCATCTGCATGGTGGCAGCAGTCGACAGCGGGCTCCCCCATCGACTCCAGCTTGCATCTCTTGGCGAGCTGGAGTTCCGGAGTCGATGGGAGCGCCTTTGGTGATCGATTTATTGTCTCTTGATGAGATATGTTTTTCCATGGCTCAGCTGCTAGGGTACATGGAGCTCACTAATTTTAGATCCAGGGGGTAGTGAAGACATACCCTTAGTCAACAGTAGCTCACACCCACTTCCTTTGAAGCTAATGACAAACCTCCCATTGATTTAAATGGCAGCAGAATTGGGTCCTACGAGTTTTTAGTGAAACTACGAGTGAAATTTAACCTTGCCATTAAAGAGAGGGAAATCTGGGAAGATTCAGCAGTTCATTTTGGAGATTTGCTTTTACGGGGATTCTCTGAATCTGTCTAATTCTCTTCTCTAGAAACAAGAGCTGGAAATCTTACAAGAAGAGGGTTTGCTGGTATTGCTATGCCAGCAACCCTTTTTTTAATGTAGACATTCTCAGAGATAAAATATATGAATCAAGTCCCATGTTTGTTCTTATTATTTATCCTTATTACATAAGAAAACGGTTATTCTCATAAGAATGTTTGTTTCTTACCCTTTTCCACAATACATGCCAAACTTTGTTTTTGAAATGCTTCATTTTGTTGATCTTCTGCTGTAACTTGGAAAGTCCGGGGCTGAGTAATAAGAGGGAATTACTTTAAGATGAGATGATCATAGTGCCAACTAGTGATTCTTGGGATCTATTATGCTGGGCTTCTGACCATTAAAAAATACAAGACACCTCACTGATTAAATTATAGTACAAATATAGACATTTTACTGCTATTGGGAAATCTTCAATATTTACATGCAAAAATAATCCCAGATTTACTAACATTTTCTTCCTGTCCAAACAGTATAATTCAAACGACAATTACACAAATTTTGTCAAAAAGTGATGTCTATACAAGAGGCAGCTTTGCACTTAGCATGTTAGAATAAAGGCTGTAGTCCCATGCAATCACCACTCCCATAATAGTGGGCAGTAGCTATGGCAGAGGAGAGTTGGAAAGACCAGACTGGGGACTTTAAAAAGAAAAATTCATCTATTGTGCACAACATCTGTGTTTGAAACCTTTGCCTGGTGGCAAGCATTTCTAAATGTCTCTTAGCCAACTGTGAAACAGGAGTCATTGAAAATATAAAGTTTTTCACTGAAGTTGGTATTTTTGCTCCAAGTTGTGGCAGTGAATGTAGATTTTTTTTTTAATTTAATTCTGTATTTTAAATGAAGACTTGGCTATATCAATAGTAGAGTGACCAGATGTCCCAATTTTATAGGGATAGTCCCAATTGTTGGGTCTTTTTCTTATATAGGCTCCTATTACCCCTATCCCCATCCTAACTTTTAACATTAGCTGTCTGGTCACCCTAATCAATAGACAGTATGCAGAAGAGACATTTGAAGTTTGACTAACATCATTCCTGACCACCATTCAGGAAAAACTTCTGCATATTTTTTTTAAAATAAAAAGTTCATAGATGTTTGGTTCATAGATGGAGCCTGAGAGTCCTTGCTAAATATCACTGTAAGTAGTCCCTTAACATTGTATTTAAAATGAGCTAACTGTCCAGGATGCTTTTTAACTCACTTTTGAATGTGCATGCTACTGTATTCTACATCATGTAGTTATGGAGGATAGTTGTGCTAATTTCAGACTAACAACGAATGCAAAGTGTCTGTTAGGCCTGAACCAAGCGCTCTGAATTTAGGGATTGTTTAAAACCAGATCTAGAGTTCTGAAAATACCCCACCCATTTATAATCACAAGGGGCTGAATCAAATAAATATCTGAACATCCCTAAACTTTGAATCGTTTTAAATTCAGGTCTCCATTTTGTGTCTTGGGCCTGCTCATTCCACTCAGCATCTGTTTTACTACCTCCACTTTTTCCATTTCATGGTAGCACAGAGACCTGATCGCTCTCTCCTCTTTCCAAGTTTCCTGACAGAAATGAAGCTGAAAATCACTGTACTCTACAAATGTATTCAATCAACAACAAAATGGGACTACTTCAATCTCCCCCTTAAACACTGGTGAGGTTTGTTCTTGTCAAAAAGTTTTAATAATGAATGACCGACCCTTGCAATCAATGTCTGAAGACCTTTAAAAGTCTGGCCCCTAGAGCAGGGGTGGGGAACCTTTTTTCTGCCAAGGGCCATTTTGACATTTATAATGTCATTCGCGGGCCGCTCCCCTGCCCCCCCAAGCCCAAGCTGGCAATGGGAGTTGAGACCCCAGCTGGCAAGGGGCCAGCGGGGGAAACCCCAAAGCAGTGGCAGGCGGAGTGCTTAGCCCTGCACTGCTTTGGGGTTTCCCCCACTGGCCCCTTGCCAGCCAGGGTCCTGCCGCCTGCCTGACCTGCCCAGCCCAACCTCTCCCCCACCAAACCTCCTTCCCTCCCACACCCACGCCTCACCTGACCCGCCCAGCCCGGTCTCTCCCCCCCCCCCCCCCCGACCATCGGCTCCCCGCGGCTCCTCATTTCGCCGCCCGGCTGATGGTGGCCGCGCGGCGCTTCCCGGCCCCATCGTGAAGCTTCCCGGCCCCATCGCCGAGCCGCCCCCGGCCGGCGGCGGCGGCCCGCACGGCGCTTCCCGGCCCCTTCGCGGAGCCGTCCCTGGCTGGCGGCCGCGGGCCAGACAAAATGATTTGGTGGGCCGTATAAGGCCCGCGGGCCGGAGGTTCCCCACCCCTGCCCTAGAGCCTAATCTTCTCAAGTAAATGAGCTTCCCAAAGAGTGGAGGGTTTTCCAGGTTCAATCCCTTTGCCTACACACTTCTTGGAGCAGAACATTTTCTGCTTCTATGTCTGTACCATGTCACGTAAACCACTTTTGCTAAACAAGTGAGAAATAATTCTTAATTTAAACTTCATTGTATGACAGTCCAGGGGCTGGTCCTTGTGGTACATATCTGCTCCCTCTGCCTGCTGTCAATTTCACCAGCTTAGCTACCCAGCGGTTCCTTCAGACTTGGAAAAAAGTGCTAAGGTCAACCCAGGTCAGTAGAAATCACTTTCCCTGGTGTCTGCTTGCATGAGGATTTCTAGAAAGAGGCCAACACTTACTGAATTTTCCATGATTTGCTAGGACTTCCTCATTCTATCTGCCCAGCTTTTGGAATTACTTCGTTCAGATGGATTTGCATCTGTTCTTGACACCAGTTTGCTCTTCCTAACATTGCTATAAATTCAAAAGCAATCAGATAGGAAAGGCTACCCAGACACTGCAAGTTGCATGCAATTTTATGGGAGGGTGAGAGCAAATGGAGAAAGGGGTTAAAAAATAACAGCAAAGATAGAAAATGAAGCTTCTGTCTCTGGTGTTGACTCTCACTTGCAATTTCACTGCTAGAGAAACATGGGCAGGGCACGTTGTCTTATCAGCCGCTCTGAGACCTGGCAAACTTGTATCTGCATGAGACTGTTTAGAACATTGCTTTTAGCTGTCTCTTTCTGGTCACAGGCTCACGGCAGTATTGCAGAATACTCAGTTTTGGTCAGCTAAGCCAGACTCTTATTAAACAGAAGGCAAAAGTAGAAAGAAAAGAAAGTAGGGAAGGAAAATGACACGCACATCTCACATCCCAGTGGTGATGTCATCTGGGTCTCTCTCTTGGCCTGGTCTGGTCAGGATGATGAAGGCTCAGTGATGTCACAGTGGATCCCAGGGTACTAGATGACAGTGATGAATGAAGTTTATACCTTCTCCTTCTTTCAGTCAGCAATTGTTGCATTCATGCTTCATTCACTCCTGTCGCCTAAAGTCTTTTAAGGGTCCTAGAAGGTGCAATGGGCAGAATAGCCCACCCTTTCATTATTTTGTCCATCAATTAGGCCTAGTTTCTGACAAACCAGTTTTCATTCATTGATTTCTGGTCCCACACTTTCTTTGTTTATCTGTCATGATCTCAGTACAGTCGTTGAATTGTAACAGGAAGCCTTTTTTACTATTATTAATTCAATTTGTCTCCCCTGAACAACTTTTCCTTATTAACATTTGTTTTTACAGTTTGTGAAATTTTATGAACGTACACTCACTTTTCACAGTTGAGATTGACTATTAGGGTACACCTGCAGGCCCAGTTAACAATAGATCCTGTCTGTAGGGTTCCCACACATCCCAAAGTACAACAAAAATCCAAGTCAAGCCCCCCAAATCAGGCTTTTATGCAATTCAGGCCTAAGAGGCATCAGGAAGTGCTAGGTCCCCTTTCCCCACTGCAACTGCCTTCATCAACTTAATCTTGAAGTGGTCAAGAAAGCATACAAATAATGCAGGTAATTTATTTGCCCTGGAATAGAAGCAGAAGGAATGAAATATTATGACAAGCTTTTCTCCCAACTTTTGGATGCTAATCGGAATCCTTCTGAGGCTCATCCATCCTCTTCTTCTTTGTTTTTTAAAAAAAGAGGGAAAATAGATTGCTCTCAATTTCTAAATAAGATAGCATATGGGATCCTGGACTCTTTGTAGGTACTCTTTGCTAAAGACATAGGGCCGGGATGAACCACTGATTTCCTTGACAGCTAAATCCACACAGTAAATGCTATTTACTATGCTAGAACACACACCTCCACTACTTTGTTTTCAAGTTCAGTACAAAAGTTGATTAGCTGCAGTGTCAGAAAATAGGGGGATCCTTAATACCCAACAAATATAGAAAACTTATTTACTCTTGAAAATGATTGTCAACAATGGAGCCCCCCTGGGTTGATGTTAAAAGTGGCTCAGCTGCTAGTGTACATGAAGCTAACTAATTTCCTATGTCATTACAAAGAGCCTGCTAGCCACCATGTCCTTTGGGAGAAAACTTAGCTAATAGTGTTGTCATCTTCTCTTTTCAGAAAGTAACATGTAATTCAATTAACTTATGGGAACGGTTTGAAATGAAACCCAGAGGAAACTCTTCTGCTGTGGTCACACCATTGTGCTTATGGGTAGTATGTTTTTCCATCTTTGGTCGTTTTAATATATTTATATTCCATTGTAATATTGTTTCCACTACACTGTAATATACTCAGGATAATAAGGCAAAGGTTTAGGCCTAATCCTGCAGCATTTGCTCAAACTCACTCCCCTTAAGATAGCTGTTGGGATCAACAAAGGAAAGAGAAAATATTCTTCCATGACAAATATGAATCATATAAAGGGTTTTGGTTTGATCTGAGGTCAAGGACCAAGATTTAGCCCAGTTTTATCAAAATGTTTTTTCTATTGGTAGTCACAATTCACACAACAGTAGTGGTGCCATTATAATCCGTAGCAGCTTACTTATGTTTTTATTTTAACAAGATATATGTAGGAACAATGTTACAGTAAATGCATGGAACAACATTCATAACAGTGCTGCAAAAGTCCACTTGTAAAAACACCATTATATTAACAGCATGCCATAATGGTAAAACTGGTCTCCTACTTTGCCCCTACTAATTTGTTGTTTCTTGGTGTAGTAAGGGTAGATGCAATGGTGTCTTCATACAAGATGAAAGGAAAGTATTAATATGCTACTTTGCCAATAAACCTTTGCTATGAAATTTTGTATTTTCTGTACATATCTCATTTAGAATTTCTACTAGCGTCACAGTATATCTGAGTCAGAATAGCAAACAGAATATTTTGATTAATTTAAAAACCAAACTAATTCTCTGCGTGGCTTTTCCCCCCCAATCAGCTCCCATGACCTCATCATGATATTCAGAATAATATTTTCCCACAGGTCAGTAGATATTTATTTTTGTATTTCCCTAGACAGAAGTTGAAGTCATTTCAATGACTGTACCTCATTTCAGAGATGTACTCCAACTCCAGCTATAGTCCAATCATTTGGAAAAAAAAGAATTTAGTCTCTTCATTTTGGGAAAAAATGTGAAACCTAATTAATATAACACCTCAGATTACGCATCTCAGTATCTGTGTTGGTAGAGAAACATTGTAAGCAATAATGGACTGAAATAACATATGACTTGCCTGTTGATTTCCTTCTGTTCCCTGAAGTGTTTTTGGAAATTCCTCTTGTACTCGAGACAGTGTAGACTGCTAAATAAACCCTTTTCAACAGTTAGAAGTGTTTCAAACAGACACTGGCTTCAAAGACAGATTTCTCCTCATTCCTTTGAACATTTGCCAGAAAGAAGATATCTTAAGTGTGATAAGTCGGGAAAGTAACTCTTCCTCTCTCCATGGTTTCTATGTTGAATCTGATTATTTACCAAGTCAACAGAAAATTTTCCTGTCAGCCTTGTGACACAATAGTGTGAAGATTCGAGTAAAACAATGCCAACTAGGTTAAGCAGTGGGCCTTTTCTGTATGTGGAGGAGGGTTCAGAGGCAGCAGCCAGTGGAAAGCAGCAGCTGTATGGTTTCTGAAGGTGCCATATGAGATATCTGTGGATTGAGAAGACAAAATCCAAGACCCTATCCATTCTACATGGAACAAATACACTGGAAGAAATAAGGGACATGTGATCCCCCTTGACTGTTTGCTTGTCCCGTTGATGCATCCCTTAGTGCATCCCCAAGCCTTGATCTCTCCCATATACCCTGCCATTTTTATGTGACTGATCAGAACTCTGCAAGTCTGAAAACTCACATTTCTTGTCTCCTGCATAGATTTTTTCACAGCTAGAGGATATAAACTATGCCTGTGATATCAGCTCGCTCCCACAGAGGTCAATCTCGGGACTTGTTACAGTGATTATCAAACCCCCTATAATCAGAGGTTACTAGAAATCCTTAATCTAAAGGAAACATTGGATAATATGGATGCAGTAGAGTGGAGTGGGCTTTGGGGGAAAATAGTCAGCTGTGCAATTCTTTATGGATCTAAAAGTGCAGTATGAACTGAAAGAATATTGTCCAAGGTAGGCGACTTTACAATTTGCCCACACTTTATTTTTTATAGTGTAGGTAATAGTGTACATTGTAACATCCATGACGTGCTAGGCAATGTCCAGACTTTCAAGAAAGGACAGTCCCTGGTTTGAATTGCTCACAGTCCCAGGTCTCTGAAATAGGTAGAAGTTAGGAAAGTGAGCAATAAATCAATCAATCACTACATTAGATCAAAATCACTACCTTAGTTCATTGTATTATATTATTAATACAATGAAAAGTGTGTTTTAATATTGATTCTCATGCATTAACAGTATTCTAGGATTGCAGTATGGTTAACATCCATATATTATGAGGGTATATTTCCATTCTACCCTGTTCCCACACTATGATGGCACAAGGGGACTATATATCATGACTGAGAAACCACAGCTGAAAAATAGGACATGTGAGAAACATCCAGGCGCATTTTATAAAATTTCAACCAATAGCCGTTTCATATATTCGAATAGCCTAACGTGAGATAGTGCCACTAGTTAAATTTACTTTTAGCCATAGTTTGGAATCTTCGGCATTCTACTTGCAATATGGTATTAATTTGTATTTATTTATCTATTTATTTTGAAGAGTTAGGCACTACTAGTCTGGGATTTCACGGTTGTGCTCATGGATTTGTGTACATGGTTCTCATGAACCTGGAAACACACTGAAAAAAGCAGGTTAACTGAAGTGTTCTAGCTCAGTGGAGGCAGAGTAAGCAATAAGTGCCTGTGACATTCATTGATGGGTGAGCCTGTAGGCTCTTGAAATCAGTAACTTTTCCTCAGCAAGCCTGCAATATGCATGCTGTTTCAGGGGAGTATGAAGGGCCCAATCCAATTCTTAATTAAGCCAGTAGGCATTAAACCAACCCCAGTGGCCCTGTCCTGAAGCTATTACCCAGGTGAGTAGTCCGGCTGAAAAGAATCAGTAAGCCCTTGAAAGAAGTGAGTAAGAAACATGACACTGAATCCTTAGAAACCTAAATTTGAAAGCCAAGAAAGATTGTATAATACTTTGAATTTAAACAGCATCTAATGGACCATAGAAATTGCCATACTGGGCCAAACTAGTTGGCTATCTAGCCAGTAACAATCATCTCCAGAGGAACTTAGTAGGAGAGAACTTTGGAGAAAATTTCTTCCTAACAACTGGCAGAGGGAGGCTTATGCCCTGAATCATGTGGGTTTATATCCTTCCAAATCTTTATTTTATTTCTTTTCAGTATTTACTATGATTATAATGTGCTTAAACATTAACTGAAGTCACCTTGGTGCTGCTTTTACACATTTAAAGAGGAAAGTGAAAGAAGTGCCTATGCAGACATCAGGCTCCCTGTTTCTACTGGAAGTTTGTGCTGCTCACTCCTTTCTGTTTAAAAAACAAAACAAAAAAAATACATTGCTTTATTGCTGTCACTCCTGGCCCCATTACTTTGGTTGCCAATGGGTGTCCTCACATGCTACTAGGATACTTTCACAATCCTAAAACTAGCTCAGAGCCTCATAGACCCCAACACAGATAGAGATGATTGCGCCCAGTATGAAGGGCAGCTAAACTGAGGCACAGAGGGGTGAATTGCCTTTCGCCAAGGCCATAAATCAGTTTTATGGTCAGAACTATAACTTTAATCCTAGTCCTGACTCTCAGTCCCCTGTGGTAACTAATAAGCCACAATTCCTCAAGTGACACATCCCATATACAAATAACTATGTTAAAAGGGGAGTATTTACGCTGTAAAGTCAAGTATTCAAAAGTTAGAAAATGACATATTTACTGTTGCCCAAGCAACCTCAATTCTATCCCTTTGTGCATCCACCCTGAGCATTGAATGAGGCAAGGGTCCTATGGAAAAGACAGAATGTGATTATGCCCCATGTGGGTGGATGAGTTACTGGGGCCATGGGCTTGGCCCATTTGGAGTATTATGGGAAGAGCTCAGTCTCTCTCTCCCTTGCCTTTCCCACTCCCAGGAGCTGGGGGAGGTCTTGCTTCCCATGATGCCCCCTTATGGGGGAATCTGACTCAGGCCATATGCTGGATCCAGGGGCTCTGGCTGGGATCAGGGAACAGGTCTTTCCTCCAGGTGCATCAAAAGCTCCCAGACATTCCTAGTATATTACCGATGTTTTAGTGGTGGCATGGACAACACATTCAAATGTTCCTATGTTTAGTTATTATTTTGTCATGCTGACAAAGTTTTCCTGGGGAAGGCAAGTAAGGGAAATGGTGATTTAACAGTTTATAGCTCCGCTAAACTCAAATGAATTTTATGGGATAAAGAAAAGGTGCTTCTCTAGCCCAAGGCTTTTCTCCCTGCTTCAAACAATAGAAATATTAAAGCTTCTGAAAAAAGGTGACAAGAATCTTTTATAATGGAATGCTTCAGGCAGCAAAAATACAGGAGTCACTACTAGCTCCTTCTATAGTGACAAATAATGTGGTTTTTTGAATTGCTTCACAAAACACTTGTAGAATTTTGTAGAGAGATAAAAATTGCCCACATCAGCGGTAGCCCTTCCTCACTTCTAGTACAACACCCACCTGCAGCCTTGACTTTTATCAATGGCATGTGACTCTCAAATTCTTGGAAGCACTTTCACTTTTTCCGGCTACCGTCTTGGCATCAGCACAGTATTTCAGGATGTTGTCATCATTTATCATTCTTAAATGATCAGCAGTGGATAGCAACCTTTATTCCTCCCAGTTGGCTAAAATTCCACCCTCAGCTCTCACTCATCACATAAGAGTTTAAGCTGCATTGCTATCCTTCTAGTCTTTCACCATGCTTCCAAGAATTAGGTTCCTATTTTAGGGAAAAAGTTCTCAATAAAACTCTTTAAGCTACTCTGCCAATAAATTCCCGACATATAGTCTGTACAATCATAGATCAGTATATCCGTCATACAACCTTCATGAGAAAACTCTACTGGAAAGTTCATCACAATAACAAATATACATTTGTATTTGTGGATCAGATGATTAACATCTAGCAGAAATATGCATCAAAGGCAAAAGTCTATTGAAACATTATTGCTCAGCTCAAGAGTTGCGTCAAAAAATAAAATTTAAGATTAAATGTATAACATTGCTAGACTACAAGAATCGTGGTCTTAATAAAGATGCCAGATTTATGCACTTATCAATCTGTAAAACCCTCCCCATTTTGTCGTATGACTACAGGGGTGTTAACAGGCCACTTCACCTTGAATGGTCCGTTAGTTTAGAATAAGTAGTTAGCACATATTCTAACTGTTCTATCTTGTATTTAGCTGTGACACTGAGTACCTTTTCCAGACCTGAAGAAGAGCTCCATGTAGCTCAAAAGCTTGTCTCTTTCATCAACAGAAGATTGTCCAATAAAAGATATGACGTCACCCACCTTGTCTCTCTAATATCCTGGGACTGACATGTCTATAACAGCACTGCATATATAAAAAAAATCTACACAGCTGAACCTCATTTGCCACTGTGTTACACCATCATGCACTCTACTGAAGTCAGTGGGCAGAAAATCAGTAAAGTCATTCCCATACAAAACTGGTATCACTCAGTGGTCAAATGAGGCTTTCTGGAGAATCTCAGCACCAGCAAAGTAATAAACCTGAATTAATTTTTTTAAACAGTTTTGTAGAGCCCTGCACGGAGACAAAATTTGTATCCGCATCCAATTCGTGATCTTCAAAAATGATCTGTGACTATAAAGCGGATTTACAGGGCTGTAAGTATTTGAAGTGTTTAGGAAAGGTGGAGAGAGATGGCTGCTTTTAGGCCACACAGACAGACGATTAAATAATGCCAAATGACGTGATTCTGATAATTTAAAGCATTAGCCCAAAGAATTCAGTGTGGTTAATGCTAGTGATCTCAAATGGGTTCTGTAACATCACAGAAGATGCTTAACATAACACTTGTATGGAATTACCTGCAAGATGGGTGCATATCCTTTAGCTGGCAGTCAGGTACTTGTGATTCTTTTCCTCTTCATTTCCTAGCTAAAAGATTCTACTGCCAGTCTAAATTCCAATAGCTTTTCATACTTCCCTTTTATTTCTTGGATCTACAAGTTTTAAGACTTGCTTTATTCATAATAAATTAAACTAAATATTTATGGTTAAATCCAGGCTTGGGGTAAACCGACCCAATTCCTTTGATTTGGATCAATATGCCACTAACAGCAGATCTGAGCATGGCCTTAATTGTTATACCAACTAAATGATACAAGCATAGCTTGAATCTGCAAGGCTCTGCGCTCAGTCCAAAAAGAGCATTTGAGGACATACTTGACTGTAAGCACATAAATACTCCCATTAAGTACAATGGTACTGCTCACGTGCTGAATGTTAAGTATGTACTTAAGCTGGACTGAGGGAAGAGTGCTCAGCATCTTGCAGGATCGAGCTCTGAATGAGTGAAGACAGACTTTTCTACCAGACTATGAGCTGGTACAGTTAAGGTACAGAACAGCTTTCAACCAGTATCAAATTGCTATACGTAAGATGGGATGCAATGGAAATTTTTAGGAAGACATCTCTGGTGGACTGCTCCTCCCCTCCCAGAGGGGAGAATTCTGTATGAATGGTGTCCTGCTCCTCTCTCTCTCTTTGAAGACAGAAGAACAGTGATGTGGTGGGGAGACTGCTGGAGACCTCTTCTTTTGCCTGAGAAGTGATATGCACCCCAATAGGATTTAAGTGCATGCATAAGTGCTCAGCTGAACTGAGACATGAAAGAGTCAGCAAAGCCCATGAAGGGAAGCCAGTTGCAGCCAGGTAAAGGGACCTCTAAGAATTTTTTGAGACCAAAGGCCCATTCTTCCTTTTTTACTTCTCTTTGTGCTTCCATGTAAGATACGATTTGTCCATCCCTGTAGATCGTTCTGGTGGATTTCCCCACCTAATGATCATGGATGTATTCCTTCTTCCAGAGCTGGAGTGGTGGAGAGTTGGATTATTCTTCCCCTGAGGTCTGGTCTACTCTACAGACCTATGTTAGTATAACTACATTGCTTAGGGGTGTGAATAATCCACACCCATAAGTGACGTCATTACGCCAACCTAAACTCCCATGTAGAGAGTGCTATATCGGCGGGTAGGATTCTCCAAAAACAAAGCTACCACCTCTCAGGAAGGTGAATTAACTCTACTGACAGGAGATCTCTCTCCTGCCAGCTTAGAGCATCTCCATTAAAGCATCATAGCAGCACAGCTGCGCCAATGCCACATTTTATGTGTAGATGTGTCCTGAGTCCTAAGGTGACACTGGCTTCTTTTTTTGGCACCACTTCTAAAGTGCCCCGTTTCCTCCCTTCCTGTAACCTCAACAGGCAGGGACTCTGCACAATTGTACAAGGACATCCTCTTCCTCATGAGCTCACAAAGCAACCTTCACCCCACTACTTTAAACCCTGATGCCTCCAATGCATTTATCTTTAAGATGACAGGCCATTTCTGCTGGGACTGGGTGGCTGAGATTTCATGGAAATCTCACATGCTTCTGTGCCTGCTGTCAAACGTGCTGCTACTGCTGGTTGAGGAAGTGGAATGTTTATAAGCGAGCAGCAGCCAGGTTGTGGTTTTAGCGTACATGCAGATTATCAGTACTATACCCTGGATTATTCCTTGGTTTAAATTTCAAACCACAATCCAATCAAATAGGGGAGAAAATATACAATTTAGACTTCTAATTGGATTATGTTGGCACCACCGATCTGCTCCCATTCTGGGCTTAATAGGGGCCATGCAAGTGTAATTGAATTAAATTAGCATCTTGGATCAGGTACTAAAGAGTATGCCATGTTGCACATCTCTTTACTCTTTGTCCCAGATGGGCACTTTCTGGGTTTATGTAACCAGAAGGGCCATTTGGCTTTAAGTCTTCTATTTCAGACTTTCTAATTTGCTCCTAAGAAGGTAGCCTGTTATCTACATTGAAGAGTATAGAAAGGTCATGGGAAGCACTTCTCCTGATATACAGAGCTACCCTGGGGAGCCAGGAGCACTTGTGTTGCCAGTCGAGTCAAGGAGCTGACCCCTGGCAGACACAGACAAAGGATCCTTACATTAAGGGCAGGTAGTAGCAAAATAAGTATAAGGAAATATTGTCCCCATTTTACTGATGGGGATCTTTAGTGCACAGAGATTAATGACCACTTTTTCAGAAGTGCCCTCTAGTTTAGTGTACCTCATTTTCTGAGTGCCGAACTTGAGCACCTTATGGTTTGAGAAGTACTCAGCTACTGTGGTGATAGAAACCTTACAAGAAGCTGACTATTTTTTGTGCCTGGAATGTGTGTATTTTGGAGTGTGGGTTTCCAAGGGGGTATTATGTTCTTTAACTTGCCTCTGACAGTTCTGTAGAATTTTATACTAATAGGAATGAAACCAACTAAATTTAATTATATCAATATTATCCCAGTTAACCAATTATTGTCACAAGTGGGAATAAAGAACAAAGGAATGGAACAGATTACCACCAAGATGAATGATGACAGTGATAAGTAAATGTCATTGGCATTTTAGGGTTTATTACCGCTCATTAAAAGACATTGCAACTCCTGACTATTGATTTACTGGAGTTTAGCATCACGCCACTTAATCTAAAAATATCCTGTGTCTTCAGTGAAGGATATCAAGCAAAAAATTTAATTTGTAGCAGTAGCATTATTCCACTAAAAGCATTTTAAATATAATTACTACACTTGGGCATTTCCAATGTTTGGACTGAGAAAGTGTGTTACTAGCAAAGAAAATGAAATTTGTGACAATATTATTTTGATGAAAATATTCTGTTCAATGAGCCAAATTCATATGGACAGCAGTAAAGAATATTATTTTCAATAGGAGGGCAACGTGAAAGAATGTTTCACTACAGGAAACAAAATTTTCATTTTCATATACACAAATATATTCATTAGATCCATTTTTCCATGCAGTTATTTTTCAGCTAAAGTATCATAATGATCAAAGATGAACAAGAAAGTTTGTCTCCTTTCAAAGGAAAGAATTAATTTGGTTTGTAAAAAAGTGTCTACGTTAAAGAAGGACATTTAAATCAGCTTAATTATTACTTCACAGAAATGTCAAATGACTCCTGTACCAGATTCTGAAGAGCTAATGGCTCTACAATGAAACATTTGATTTGACTCCTTGAGTTCTTTTAATCATTTGGTCCTATTAAATTCTATTTTATCTACAAGAACAATATTTCACCAGGCAAATGTGGGGAAGAGGAGATTGTGATGCTGCACTCCATAATGCCTTATAAAAAGATGCTTATGTGTAAATATGACATAACTGGAATATGTTTTATGCTAGATCTGCCATGTAACATATCTTTGAAAAGGTTTTGACCTACTGAATACATTCACCCTACTCATATGCATGTATCATTTTTATATCTGAAGTTATGAGCATTGGTTCTATGTTTATATTTGAAGTGGTTGCTGTAGTGAACACATAAGAAAGGTTTGGCCAACATGTTGTAAAGGAAATACTCAAGTAATTGGGAATATTTAACTAACAATGGACTTTGGGAGATGCCAATCCACATCTGAGCTTTCCCAGAAACATTCAAACTAACATGTAAACAATGGCATTGGCCTGCAAAAAGCTGAATCATTCATGGACATGTGACTTGCCCAGGTGGCTACAAACTCCATCTTTTTGCTGTGATTTTGAACAGAAGAACAACCCTTTCTGCCCACAAGAGAGAGGATATAAAAGACCCTGGAATATAAAAGGCCCTCCATTTTGTCTTCAGTTGGCTCAAGAGATGGTCTCTCTACCCCAAAGAGATGCCTGAAAGAAACTGGAACAAAGGATAGTATTTACGGGGATGTGAGTGATTGCTGGACTCAGACTAGGAAGGAGTCCAGTCTGTGAAAGAAGCTTATTGGAACATCTCTGGGGGTGAGATTTCATTTGTAATCAGTTTCTTAATGTATTAGGCTTAGACTTGTGCGTTTTGTTATATTTTACTTCGTCACATTTTTTTCTGTCATTACTTGGAACCTCTTAAATCCTACTTTTTACATTTAATAAAATCACTTTTTGCTTATTAATTAACCCAGAATAAGTGATTAATACCCAGGGGAGCAAACGGATGTGCATATCTCTCGATCAGTGTTATAGAGGGTGGACAATTCATGACTTTATACAGGGTAAAACAAATTCATTTGGGGTTTGGATTCCACTGGAAGCTGGGTGCCAGGGTGCTAGAGACAGGAGCACTTTCTAATCCATTTTCAGTTAAAGTCTGCAGCTTTGGGGGACGTGGTTCAGACCTGGGTCTGTGTTTGCAGCAGGCAAGAGTGTCTGGGTGCTGAAGTCCCAAGCTGGCAGGGAAAGCGGGCTCAGAAGTAGTCTTAGCATGTCAAGTTACAGTCCCAAGGGGGTCTCTGTGACCAAATCTGTCACAGGGGTGTTATTACTCAGTGAGTAGGGAACTAGAAAAGACAATTGCAAGGTACATACATCCATGAAGCAGGCTTTCACAAGTCCATGACGCGTTTTGAAAATGAAGAACTATCGGCATTTTACCTTTGTTAAGCCCATGGACTATCTAGCTCTGAATGTATCTGAAGTACGGTTGTTGCAATTACCACTGCTGCCCTTTCTTCTCTTGGCTGTGCCTGCTTTCATTAATTATTATACAAGTCTGAAGTATTGGATCAGCAAGTGGAGAAGGGGAGTGGTGTGGGTCAGTATGTCAGCGTTCCAATACATATCATTCCAGACCTACACTATGGCCTTGCCTACACATCTGTTTAACCCTCCCCGTTTATGGGGTCCCAGAACTCGGGATCCAGCCTGAGCCCAAACATCTATACTGCAATTAAACAGCCCCTTAGCCTGAGCTAGCTGACAAGGACCAGACACTGGTGTCTAATTGCCATGTAGACATACCCTATGTGGACATTCTTGCTTCAGTTTAATGTCTTTTTATGGTTTCATTACACCTGTTCCTAATTGACTTAGGCTAAGATGAAATACACGTTTCACACAACTCTTTGCACCAGTTTATCTAAATCCGCTTAAATTAAAAAGATGTTTTTTGTTAAACTTGTGCAGCTCTGCATTTAGACAAGTCCTAAGAATGGCAAGGAATACATTTCTGAGTTCTCACAACCCAGGTTAATAATCAGGCCTTGGAATTGATGATCCAAAATACAGCCTTGACTCTCAAAACAAAAATAAAAGTTTATATTGCTATGGAATTATTATCTCTGACATTTTTAAGAATGCCCGGGATTTAATCCATCTACTGTCATTTTAGGACAAATCCTCAGCTGATGTAAGTCAGGCTAGCTGAAGATCTGGTTCTTCATGTCACAAAGTGTTTAGAGAAAAAGCTGCAGATGTTATCCTAAACTTGCACTAACTCACCAGAAAAGGCCGAACAGTAAATTGTAGCCAGTCAAACTGCAACTAAACTGCAGAGGCCAATGCTGGAGTTTGTATTTCTCTGGGAAGAAGTGCCAACAAGATTAGTTTCCTAAGTTCACATTTCTTTTGTTTTCACCAAAGAAACATGACAGATACAATAATAGGCAAATAAAAATGTTTCAAATCATGTCTGCCAGCTGTATTTTGACTCATTTCAGGTTAGTGCAGTTCTGTTTCTGGCATTAAAAATGTATTAACATTCACAAAAATGTATGACTTTAATAAAATCTTTGTTTGTTAATGGATCCTTGAATGAAAAAAGTTATGTAAGTGCAAAGGAAAAGGAGTAGCAAAGTTATAAAGCTGAAAATGATATCACGGGGTTCTGTGTTTATTCCCTTCCAAACATCTCCAAACCAAATTTAGTCAGTGTGAAAAAAATTTTTAAAAAAGTTTTCTTTTATGTGTACTGTAAATGTTGCCTGGATCCAAAAGTTAAACTGTGTTTCTGCTTCCCACATTACTGTCAGTACCAATGAACTGATCCATCCTTAAATATTTTGCTGTCCTTCATAACTTGCTGAGTTAGATGAATACCTTTGCCTCCTGTCTTGGTATTGTAGGAACTGATGAATGCAACACCGTTATAATACTGGAAAATCTGTGAAGTGGAAGTGTAGATCTTAGATTTTATTAATATACCATCAGTTCTGAAGCAGAAATTCCCCCTTGAAACCAATGTGAATTTCTGCTTACAATTGATAACATGATCTGGCCCATTGTGAAGAATCAGAGAGGTAGCCGTGTTAGTCTGGAATAGCAGAGGTATCCGACAAAGTGGGTATTAGCCCACGAAAGCTTATGCTTCAATACTTTAGTTAGTCTTTAAGGTGCCACAGGACTCTTTGTTACCTGGCCCATTGTGAGCACTTTAACACAGTTAGTGCTGACAATTTAGCTGATGCACAAGGCAGAATAGAATCCAGCTCACTCTTCCACTGCAGTATGAGCGAAGCGATGCTGAATAGTGTCAAAAGTTATCCACTGCTTTATCATGAAAGTAAAATCTAGCTGAATGAGAAGGCACCATTTTTACTTTGCAACGACTCTGACTACAGCTGGGCAAATTCTGCAAATATTCTTTTCAGATTTTCCCTAGATAGAACTCTTTATATTAAATATTGGTTTCTATTCAAGCTCTCCCATAGTAGCCTACTGGAAACCTGAACCCTCAATCTCCTTTTTACATAAAAATATCAGGTAAATTTGGGGATGCCTCAAAGATCCATATAACTGTCCCCAACATCCTTTGGCCAACCCTGTTCATGATGGTGTAATCATAGTATACCAGTGTTGGTTATATTTTGGGAAATGGACTTGGAAAACAAAATGTTTTCCACCTTCCACCTCCATTCACCTTCTGTTTTCCTTCTCTTTTCATCTTTACCTGCCCATCTTTTTCATCCTGTCTTTTTTTCTTTATTCGCCATTAACCTTCTCCACTGTTTTGTCAGTCTGTTATGCCTCCACTCCTGTTATCCCTTTATCTGTTTCTTTTATCTTTGTTTATCATCTCCCCTTTCTCTTCATTTCCACCCTCTTCGGATTCATTTCCTCTTCATTATCTTCTCTTCCCTTGTCTTCTTCCTATGCCTTTGTCTCTACTGATCCGCAGTCCTCACATTTTCCTTTTCTTCTTTCACCTTTTACCTATGGACCCTCATCAAGTAAGCAGGTAGTCTGAAATGGATTTATTAAGATATTTTCCATTGTCATATACGTAACCTAGAGCTTTTTCCATTATACCTATGTTGTTCTTGATACTGTCTTTATTAGCTCCTATGGTTGTGTTGTCAAAGTTCCATGTACTTATGGTGCACTAAAGAATGTAAGTGAAACTAACAATATTTTGGCTTCAGTAACTATAAATACCTTGACTAAAAAACTTCTAACAAGTTTCATGTTCCATTCCAAAAATGGAGAAGCCAAGAAAAGTTTTATGATGTGAACTTTCAGTGCACATATGCCACTTACTCTATTTCATATTCTAAATCATTATGGGTAACATTTTCAAAGGTCCCTTAGGCACCTAAGTCCCATTTTTAATGGGAATCAGGTTCCTAACCTAATTAGGCACTTTTGTGCAGAACAAATGACTTCCCAGCTTAAATAGAAACCCTCAGAGGATAGGGGCTCCCACTTCCGCATTCTCCTCCCCCTTTCTCCCTTACCTCTGCCTTCCTCCTGCTTCACTGAACCTTCATTCTGAACCCCACATTCATTATAACCAGCCCTCCATCCCTCATTGTCTTTCAGTTTCCCTTCTCAAGCCACATGCGAGGCCCTCATTTTCACTCTGTGCGTGAGAGAAAGAGAATGGAGGATAAATGGAAGGAGGGGAGGAAGGATGGATAGCAGGGGTAGAGGAGGTCCTCCTTCCCACCTACTCCAATTTCTGCCAGCAAGAGTGGCCCAGAAAAAGAGGAGTTTCTGAGGCCCTTTCTCACCCAGTCTGGTGGCATTAGAAGTAGCCTGGGAAAAGGAAGCCTTGCTGTATTTCTTTCCCAGCCAGCATCTCTGGAATTAACTGCTCCCTCCTCCTCCCTAGATGGTGGCACCAGCACAGCTAGGAGACGAAAGTTCTGGAATGCCCATCATTAGGCTAGAATTAACTTGGCCCCCAAATCCACATTCTGAAAATTATTAGCTGTGCAGTTGCCTGTTTATTTCTTTGCTTTACATGAACTTGTGGGATGCTGAGCCAGAGCTATAAATCAAATATGAAAAGGAAACAGAAAAGTACAGCACAGAGCAAATGATGCTTAAATAATCCCAGCCAGACTTCTACATCTGTATACTCTCCACCCCCACAGGAGACTCCAAAGCCGATGGCAGGAGAAGGCTAGTCTGTCTTCCACTATGTTCATGGAGTGGCAACTATTGCCTAAATTAGACCAGACCTCCGAGGTGCCCAATCTGTACCAGGTGCTAAATGGGCCTCTGAGAGTCCCATGATCAGGGAGGATCAAGCTGCCTCCCCTATGTCTCTATGCTCATAGGGTAGGTCTACATTGCACACTAAGTACAGACTCTGATTCAGGTTTGCACCCAAGCCCTGGACCTGTCCACACGCAAGTCAATGTGACTCGGGTCAGCAAATACTAAGCAGCTAGGCCCTACGACTCTGCTGGGGGGGGGGGAGGTGTCAGAGCCTGAGTCCTGCTGTGACTTGGGTCCAAGCCCTGTCATTTTGCAGTGTGGATGCAGGTCAAGCTGCAGACCCAAGTCAGAAGATCTGTGTAGTGCAGTGTGGATGCATTAGCCCAACTGTGAGAATCGGGTCCAGCAACCAGTTTTACAGTGCAGTGTGGACACTCGAACATGGGCTTGGAAACACTGAGTCCACAAACGCTGGGTTCCACAGCATAGGACACATCTTAATTTTGTTTTGAGCTTAGAATTAGACAAAATGTCTTGAGAACTAAAAGTCTTGCAGTGAATAGATTTCAGAACTCAGGTCATCAATGACTGCCATTAGCATATATTTAATTCTAAAACAAACAGAAACAATACTAAGGTTTACCTGTTTAAGAGTCCAAAATGTAGCAAATCATCATGGAATGGGGAGGGAGGAGCAGGAGGAAATATTGTGGAGAAGGGAAGAGAGGAAGGAAGCCAGTCTGTTTTCACATGCCTTGAATTCTAGCTGTAGCACGAATATAAATAGTTCTGTTAATGAAGAGTCAATTTAGTTTTAGAAACATGGAGACCTGTCGTAAATATGGGGCACATGGGGCATGAAACATGGGGGCAACTCAGTCTAGTGAGACCCATAACAGGAAGGAGAGTGTGATTAGCAAGCAAACACATAGCATCTGCAAACTGGCAGCATAGAGGACGGGGACCACCAGGAATGCTGGATGTCTCAACAAAAAAAAAACTTTCATTGGAATGGAAGCAACGTAAGCAAGAATTATACCTTCATACAGAGCTGACCACAGGGAATGCAGGTGAGGAATGGATATCACAGAAATCATAGAATATCAGGGTTGGAAGAGACCTCTGGAGATCATCTAGTCCAACCCGCTGCTCAAAGCAGGACCAATCCCCAATTAAATCATCTAACAGATTTTTGCCCCATATCCCTAAATGGCCCCCTCAAGGATTGAACTCATGTGAGAAGACGCTCTTTCTAATAATGCCTGAAACACTAGAACAGCTGATAAAGGTGTCTGAGTACTGTAAACCCAACCAGCATGACACTGTAGAGAGACCTGAAGAAGAACTCTGTGTAAACTTGCCTCTCTCACCAACAGATGCTGGTCCAATAAAAGATATCACCTTACCACTGTAGAGAGTTACTTTCTTTAACCTGAAACCAAGAAGCAGAAGAGGAAATCGATACTTACATTACAGAGCTGAGAACTTTGGCATCCACATGTAACTTTGGAGGCATTAAAAATTCCCTAATTAGAGAGAGAATTATTTATGGGATATGTTAACAGGAAAGAGTGTGGGGAGGAGGAGATTTAACCCTGGAGAAGTGGCTTCAAATAGGAAGGGCAGCTGAACTGTCCATGGAAGGGATCAAAGTAACAACAATTACTAGTGCGAAACAAGTGCACAGGCTCAAGCTGAAGGAACCAAGGAGGCAGGGCAGAGAGTGCCCTGCCAAGAACGCAGACATCATGCTGCAGTGTATATACGTTGGAAAGCAACTCTGAAGCCAGAAAGAAAAATGCCCAGCCTGGGATAGTGATGCAAAGGATCTGGGAAACAGGACCAATTTATGCCCCAATACTGAGCCACCCCTGGAAGAAAGGCAGAAATACAGGGACTGAGGATGTAGAGACTTCCAACAGTTTCTGCAGTGCACTTCTAGCAGACCCAAAGACCGGAAGTGTACACACACGGAGGAAGGAGGTGGCTAGTCATTCAACCGCCATAATGAAAAGTATGTATTAGATCAATGACCAGCTAGATTCCAGGTGGATCATAGAGCCAGCTGCAATTTAACCCAGAAACACAAATAAGCATCAATATTAGACTGAAGGAATATGATCCAAATGCAATAAAACCATTCTGAGACCAATGAGCAAATGCAGGTCATTGATAAGAAACCCATGAAACAAGAGACATAACTTGGTATTTGTAGTAGCTGACACATTGGCATACCACCCACTGCTGGGCAGTGCAAACCATGGATTTGCTTGCAGTACAATACCAGAATATCCTCAATGTGAGAGGAGGAAGAACAGGTGCTGGGGGCCCTGTCCAGCATTCTAACAGGATGTCAGGACATATTTCAAGGAGATGGACACCCAGAGAGAAAGCTGGAGTTAGAAATTAACCCCAATGGGCAGCCTGTAAAACTATTGAATGCATTTACCCTGCTGGAGCCACTGACGGTATAGGCAACCATGCAAAGAAGTGGCATCATTTCACCTGTTGATACTAGCTCAGAGTGGATTAGTAGCCTAGCAGTGAAAACCATCAGGTAAAGTGATTATCTGCATCAATTCAAAACCACTTAACAGAGTGTGGCTAGAATCCTAGCTGCAGTTGCAGCATCTCTGTAAACAGTTCTCTTTATAAACAGCCAGTTGAGTTTTAGAAGCAGGGTCTTCCCCTCTCCCCCCTCCCCCCCCCCTTTACTTGCAGGTGGTACATGAAACAGAGTGAGGAAGTTAGTGATCTTCAGCTTGGAAGTAACCTTATTTCTATTTCTGCTAGTTTACATTCGCTGCACAGCTGCTGTAGTGAGATTTGCAGCCTGTGATACATCACATATCCAGCACCCCAGAGATTACAGTGACATGCAATGAAAGCCAAGAAAAATCACCAGTTCTTCTGTTCCAAAAATACTTTTGTTACAGACAGTGCACATGCTGCAGCAGATCAATGCACCCCCCCCCAAAAAAAAATGAAAAGAAGCAAATTCTCCTTCAAATAGCTCCAGTTCTCCAAGCCTGAAGGTGTTCACAGGCAGCGCTGCATGGAATAAACAAGTACCCAAGAACTTTAGAAAACACTAACATTATTTCTCTTTACAATGTTCTCAGTAACACCACAGAAGAATGGTAGGCTACTGCATCAACAGGGATTTGCCCCCGGTTAGTATGTGTAAGAGGCTACATGGAGAGCATGTGTCTGTGTCCACTGAAAGCTTCACACCGGTAGAACCAATGATCTGTGAACACATTATAAAGGAGAACACCACACCAGCACTAGCGGACATATATAAGTCCTGTAGAATCATGGTTTTTCCCCTTGTGATAACAACAACATTGCCTCTCTCATATAGTACTTTTTATCTGCAGATATCAAAGAACTTTGCCTAGGAGATGAGCATCATTATCCCCTTTCTACAGTTGGGGAAACTGAGGCAAAGACAGACATGACTTGCCCAAGGTCACCTAACAGGCCAGTGGCTAAGCTGGGAATAGAAACCAGGTCTTTGGGTCACCAGACAGTGCTCTATCCACTAGGTAAAACTGCCTCAAATACCATCGCGCAGGGAATGTATCAGATATCCATCTGAAAACAGCTTCTGTTTGACCTTAGCCAAAAGGCTGAGAAGTGATGTTGTGTAATGTTGACACAGTAAAGTTTTCACTCTAATGCCTTAGTCGTTTGGAACTATACCTGAGTAACTCAATTGCATCAAATTACTAAAGTCCTACTGCCCAACGAGTTTCCTCTTGACTAAGTATACAGGAAATGTCTCTCAGGGGTCAGTTCTGGAATAGTGCAGAATCTATTTCATGCTTGCAATTATTTTACAGTCCCAGTACTAAGTCATAACTGAAGGAAATTTTATACTGGGGTAGTCTCATTTCATCAACATAATAGTATGCACTTTTCCCCCTATGAATATATTTCAATTGATTTAAGATAAATTTCACACATGCACTTGGGAAGCAATAGTGAAGAAAAATACTGAGATAAGATGCTGAGTGCAGATATATGTATATCTCCACACCTCTGTACCTTTACTTTGCAGATCATCTTTATATATGTATCTTTCTTACATGCACGCACACACGCCCCTCTATGTCTATATAAATACAGGGGTAAACAGATACATTGAGAAACAAGTAATGAGATTAATAAGCTTTTTCTTCCAAAAAGCTGCTGATGGGTTCTGCTGAACTAAACCAGTCACAGATGCTTTGCAGTCTGAGTGCTGTGAAGTGCTCGCTTATTGAAAACCAGCAGTGTGGTGGAAATAAAATATTTGAGTTATCTTTACGCACATCTTTAATTTATCATCCTATTTAATTTGTCCCCCTGAAGCTTCAAACTGAGCTGGTTTGGGCTATGAATAATGAACCTGGTTCTTGCCTCTCAAACTAAAATTTTTGTGACTCATTCTCATACATATTTTCTTCCATTATCATCACCATGGCTGAATGTTCATTCTGAAAAGTCAGAAGCTGCGATCATTTTAGAGATAGATCAGATTCTATATTTCTTCCACACAATAGATGCCCTTAAACAAGTTTGATTTATGTTATAACTGAGCATTGTTAAAGAAACAGTTGCAGTTACAAATGACACTCCCCAAGCAGTTTTGATGTTCCCCGGAGATTGTTGTGCTGGGTCTCCATCACAGGTTCACTTGAACCAGTGGTGCATCTCATGAAGCAAACTTCTCTTTTGATTTGACAGCAGTAAATTGGTGTGGCCAACTCAAGGTGGCCACCTGGGCTTTACATTCCCCAGTGTCAAGCCCAGGTGGCCACCCTGAGTGTCAAATGGAAGAGTCTTTCGTTGGTCTAACCAAAAAGGTGCAGTCAGAGTTAACTCCCTGATCTGGCTAGAATTCTTGGGTTAAGATAAGAAATCTCACTCCCCTCCCGCCATGTCCTGTTCTCACCCAGGACTGCACCCTGGAGGAAGAAACTAGCTCCTTTTCCTTCACTTCTGGGCCCCGATTGGCTTCTGCCTGCTCTTATCCATTCTATACTTGAGGACCAATTTTCATTGGTTCTCTCAGCAGCTGATCCTGGATGTCTTCTCCAGCAGGTCTAGACTCACTGCTCTTTTTCCCCAAAAGAGTAGATTTCATCATGCTGCGTGTGACAAGTCGGGGGCATCAGACACCTGGTACACACTGTCAGTCTTCATCACCCAGCATCCTAGAGTTACTCTTAAGAACAAAAGCAAATTTGCTAATCAGAAGAGATCATGCCTTGCTGAAAGAGGCACAACACAAGCATCTAATGACCTCATTTGGTATTTCTAACTTGTTACCTTCTAGAAGGCTTGATGCAAGGTCTTTCTCTGAAGGAACTAGATCATGCTGAAGTCAAGAACTGGTCATTTTTAAAAAGAGCAAAAGTTAATCTAACTAATAGACCATGGTTTGAGACAAAGTTTCCTGAAGCAAGAACCTTCAGAAGTCACTAAAATATGATGCATACACAGTATCAACAATGTTCCATTAGTTGATTTATTTAGAACCACAGTTTCCAGTTAGTCTGAAACACATCAACTTCAAGTAACTGTCCAACAGAAAGGCAAAGCATCAGAGGGTAGATTTTTAAAGGTATTTAGGGACCTAAACATGAAGATAGGCACCTTGGGTGCAGGCCTAGTCCTAAGATTCCATTTTTGAGGGGGCAAGTGAGTACTGGGTGGCCACTGGATGTCACTATTTAAATGGGGGGAAAAAGAGACAAAAAGCCCACACCTTCCAGGAGCCCAGGGGCTAGTTACAATCTAAAACTTCCCAGGAGTATAAGCGTTTAAAGGACTAAAATTTGACTTCTGTCTGTATTTTGCTGTGATTTATAATTTATACAAAGAATGAAGACTCTCCAATCTGCTGCTTTTGCACTGCTTAACATTTGATAACTTTGTACATATTTTGGCCTTTGACAATAATGTGGGGCCCTTAAAGATCACTGGAGGGGGACAAATGTCCTCTTTGCTGCTCACCTCAGTAGCACTGGGCCTGCTAGTGGGATTTGCAAAAGGGTCTAGGCACTTCCCATTTAAGTCAGTGGGAATCAGCTTTGCTCTTGGCTTCAGTGGAGCTATGTCAATTGAGAATGTAACTAAAGTATTTATGGCCAGATTTTAAAGGTACTTAGATACTTAAAGATGCTAATATGTGCTTAGTGGCAAATAGGTGCCTAGGCACCTAACTCCCATTGAAGTCACTGGGAAGACACTTCTGAAAATCCCATTAGGCATGTATATGCCACTTTAGATGCCTAAATACCTTTACACAGCTGGTCCTTTGTGCAGATTCTCTTATTAATGTAGCCTTCAACTAGCTTGTGTTGTCTATGCCCCATCCTCTGTTACAAAATCAGTCACTGACTGTTCAGTTCTCAACTCCACGTTATAAGTTCTGCCACCACAATGGCTTTCGTCCGGTCTGGAGAAAAGACATCTGATCTTTCCCAGGGCTGTTGGTTATGATTATTCCTGGATCAGACTGCAGTTGGTGGCTTGAGAAGGTAACAGCTCCTAGAACTATCTTGCAAGGTACCAGTGAAGCTATTAATGACGATCCAAAATCAGTATATCAGAACCTGCAGCACCTCATCCTACATAGCCAGCTGGCACATAATGACTTGAGGGTCTATTTTCCTCTACATATAGATACATCATTCTCATTAACATTGCTTGGAATGTGTGTGTAAAATGTGACCCTTCTCCCCCGGGAATGCCTTACTGCTAAATGATGAACTAGCAATTGTCTGAGCCCTCAAGGGTTAACTCTCACACTCTACAAGGTAGCAGGAAAGGAGGGAGGGCAGACAGAGACACACTCCCTGTGTGTTTGAGAGATAGAGACAGAGATGTGCTATATCCTTAAGTATGAAGAGTGGGGTCAGAAGTACACTGCCTTGTTAATTAGATCAGCAAGCTGAGAACAGACAGCAGCTCTAGGCAGCAGCTCTCTCCATCCATGTGTCCCCCTGCTCTATGGAAGATGGCGTAAACTGGGTGCAGGAGCAGGGGGGAGGAGGACACTAACATTAGCCCCCCGCTCTCCTTCCCCTCCTCCCCGCACAGCAAGCAGGAGTCTCGGGGAGCAGCTCCAAGGCAGAGGGCAGGAGCAGCACATGGCAGTTGCAGGAGGGACACCTGGACTGCTGGCAATTGATAGCCTGCTGGGCAGCTGCTGCACAGGGAACTTAGGGAGGTGGGGAGCTGATAGGGTGGCTATCGGTCCACCCTGGTTCCAAGCCCCCACCAGCTAGCTGCAATAGACTGCTCATCCTGCAAGCAGTGGACAAAGCAGGCAGCTGCCAAACCACCTTAGAAGGGAGCATTGCACAACTTTAAACAAGCATGTTCCTTAATTGATCGGCAACGTAACAACAAAACAATGTTAACCAAGACGACTTTAAATGAGGAGTTTCTTCATACAAAATAACCCCGGATGTCTTTTACGAGAGGCTTTCATTTAAATTCCTTTCTTGGAACCTCTGAGATTGAATATTGGGATTCTTCTAGAGATTCTTATGGTCTATTAGAGCCGGGGACTCCTAGGTTGTGTGTTTAACTCTGCCACTGACCCATTATATCATCTTGGGCAAGAAATTTAACCATAGGCATGCGCAGCACATTTCATTAGGGTGTGCACCCAGGGAATTTTATTTATTTATTTTTTAAAGGCACTGCACTCTGCAGTGAAAGCCACTTTTTTTTGAGACATTAGGGTATGCCTGGGCACGCCCGGCACACCCTGTGCGCACGCCTATGAACTTAACCTATCTGTGCATTCCTCTTTTTGCACTCACCTTTCCAATATACGTAATACTCATCGGTAATATCTCACAAGGATCTTGGGAGACAATCAGTGAACATTTGTAAAACATGTGGAGATCCTTAGACAAAAGGCAATATGTAAGTTCAAAGTATTATTTTCTATGAATGAGGATTTAGCCCTACCTGAATATCTGAATCACACACTGACCCTTTAAGAGAATTAATTTAAAATGTGTATTATGAGAAACAATTCAGTTCACTGCTTAAACAAGGGGCTGTAATTACCCATAAAGCAAAGGAGGCAGTAAGTGTTGTGAGATGGCTCATTTTTCAGTTTTTTTCCAGTGAGTTTGTAGAATATTTTGCTATTCCCAGTTCAAAAAGAAGGGAATGGTTTAGCCGTATGCATGACTCGTTTCTCTGGCTTTGGCTAAATGTCAGTTTAAAATTAGATGAACTATTGTATGTAGCAGTTCTGCAGATGTTGAAGGATTGGTTTAGCATTATTTTGGTTTGCTTGAGTTTCCCCAAACACTTCTCTGCTGCAAACCATCCACACAGTGAAGCTTGTTCCATTAGACCTTGATCCCTATTCTGTTGGCTCTTCTTCTTTTCCCTATAGTGTTTCTTGAATACCCCTATTACGTTGACTGACAGTGCATACAGCATTGCAAACGTGTTCTTATTTGTCCAATGTCCATGCCAGGATAACTTTCTCTGCCTTAGATATGACATATTTTTGCATCCTAGAATTTGTTTGTATTTTGTCTCCTGCTAACCATTGTACAGAAGGATTGAATTTCATCCTTTGGCCCAATGTTGTGCAGTATGACCTTGAAGGAAGCATTCCCTCACTTTGTTTTTTGGACCTTGGCTCATTATTACCTTAATTTTCTCTACATTGAGTTGCACAGACTCTTAATCTGTTCATTTTCCTAGTCTAAATCATTCTGAGCTGTATTACCCTTTTCCACTGTAATGATTACTCCCTGAGAATTTTGCATCATTAGCAAATGGAAACTCTATTACTGGGGGCCTGAAAGAGAAGCAAAATCTATACTTCCCTGTTTCCTACTTGGACCAGGAAACCAAAAGAACATGTAGCTAATGCTTTGTGATATTAACTTTCTCAGAGTCTGCATTATTTTAACTCCAAAATGCTTCCTCAAGAATAAATAAGTTGGTTGGCTGCAAGGAAGACATCTTGGAAGATATCTAATGATAAATTTCTGGAAAGTAATAGATTAAATTAGATTGAAATATTGACAAAGACTAGTTTAAATTAGGATTTGTATGTCACCTAAAGTCATTTTAGAAACTATAATATTAAATGTACAAAACTCAGTCTCTTGCTCTTATAAGTGTATTATGAAGGCAAAACATCTAATGAGCCAAGACGCAAGCATGGCAAATTGCAGTTCACTATCAACAATAATGAGTCTTCATTATTTAATTGGAAGTGATAACATATTTAGATTGTAGGTTCAAATTCTGAATGTGATGCTAACATATACAGCAGGCCTGAAAAGTAACATGTCTGCAACAACAGGAAAGAAACCACAAAATCTATTATTTTTTAACCACTTTCACTAAATTGGCTTGAGATGCAAAATTCAGATCCAGATTTCAATCATCCCACAGTTTAGGGGCATTTAAACCCGGGGTTTGGTTTGGCTAATTATAAATATGGAGACCATTGGCAAAATTCAGATTTGGTTTCTTAGGAACACAGGAATGGCTAGAAAAGAGCAGCTGACCCAGCTTCATCATAACAGATTTGGGTAAAATGTTCAGACTGTCTAAAAGCCAGATTTTTCAAAGATATTTAGGTACCTTAAGATGCAAATAGGAGCCTAGTAGGTTTTACAGACTTGCCTAAGAAGGCTGGGCACCTTATTCCCATTGATTTCAATTGGCAGTTGGTACATAACCTGCCTAGGCACTTTTGAAAGACCAAGTAAGCACACATCAGCATTTTTAGATGCTAAATGCCAGTGAAAATTTGGCTTGTAATCACTTTTGAAGATTTTACCCCTAACCTAATATCCAGTTTCTGCCAGTATCCATTACTAATAGCTTCAGAAGCAGGTGCAAGAAACATAGTAGTGAATAATTATGCAATAATCTCCCAATAAGGGAAGGTTTTTTTCTAACCTCTGTTTAGCTGCAGGTTTGTGCCCTGAAGCACTGTCATCTGATCTAATCTAACAGTGGATGTCTTCATTATCCATATAAATGTCTAATTGTTTCAGAATCCTACTCTGTTCCTGACCTGACTTGTTTTAGGGCAATGAGTAACTCCAGCTAATTATGTGTTGTGTTAAAAAAAATAAAAGTGTATCCTTTTTTTTATTTTAAATTTGTTGCCTTTCAATGTCATGTTAAATATTTCAGATGGAGATTGTTTCAGTAAAATATCCTAGCAATATAGGTTTTTTAAAGAAAATACATCCATCTTCAGTTCTATGATGCAGAACAGATGTTACTACAGAGACTAAAACCCTGAGTCAAAAATCATTGTATCAAGTACTCAAGTCATGGGAAAGATTTCTCCTGATTTTTTTTCTATTTAACCTACAGAGCATGGTCCTGTGTTAATACTGGGCTCCCACCTGCCATTGACTCTACTGGGAGTGAAGAACACTTGGAGCTGGATGGTAATATCTTGATGAAACTTCTTGACAAAAAATGCCTTTTTTGTATCATTGAGATTTTTGCAAAAAGTGTGGCTCTAGAATGAAATTTCATTTATCAAGATGCTTAGTTTCTTTTCTTTTCTTTTTTTCTAATGCTGGAATGCTCCACTTCAATATTGCTGGGTTAAATTTGTTTGATTCTTTTGCTCTCAAATGACATTTCAAAGGGATTTTTTTATGAAAAACATTTTTAAATTGTATAAGAGATCAAAATCAAATCTAAATGTTTCCGTTTTATTGAAACAAAACATTTTGGCTGACCTGAAATTAATTTTTTTAAATTTCATTTCCTGGGAAATTTCAATTTATTTTTTTGTTTCAAAATGGACAAAAATTCAAAAATCGCAGAATTTTCCATGAAATGAAAATCCGGTTCTCTCGCAGATCTATTCAAAACCCTGCAGGATCGAGTACAACCTCTTTACTTTTAAATAATGTAAAGTTCTTGAAATAAAGTACATGAAAACTGCATTGTAGTTTTCTAAACTAAGCCATGTCACGCATTGGACTACAGAACAGCATGCTTTGTTCAACTGCCAGTTTTTTAAATCTTTGGCAAAACAAGACAACTCTTTTTTCCATTAAAACCAATAATATTTTGGCAAACATTTCAGTGACAAACCTTTCCTTAATTTAGTGCAGTCACAAATTTTACAGGGGATTACAATGTTCTTGTTCATTTTAATCCTAAAATAATTAATTTAGGGCAAAGGGAAAATTGCACAGAGGTTTTCATTTTAGGAATTGAGGTACATTGCTCTGAGTGAATACAGTTAGTGGCTTTCTATTCAGAAAGCCAATGGTATGTAAATCCAGTAGTATTTGTGAAAATGCATTAGGACCCTTTGTCAAATACTTTACTGCTTATATAACTGTCTCAGGGTACTATACATGATTTTATCAACAATTTATCATTGCACTTGAGATGTGGATACATCCTATATAGTGAGCTCCTGGGGACAGTCAAATTCATCCTTGACATTAGTCCAGGGCCTCTGGTGTCCACTCAATGATCTTCACAGGATCAAACATATTCTCAGTGTCCAGTACATTGGGTGATAGTATACCTTGACAAAAGCCAGAACCATATCTTAGAATTCAGGGCTTTCCATAATGTGAGCGCCAATGTTGTTTCCTTTGTTACAGAAAGAAAGAGTATACTGTACCTCTTCATGCAGAAGATTCTCTTTTTTTTTCTTTGGCTTTCCTTTGGATTGACAGTTCTCTACAGTCACAGCCCAGATTCTCTGGCCCAGGTTTGCTGGATTCAGTGCAGGACCAGAGAAGTGGAGGAAAAGGCTTTGTGCCACATGTGCAGCTTCCTGATCCTTGGGCTCATCGGGGGCTAGTTCAGCCCCAAGGACAACTTAGAAAAAACTCAACTTACTTTAAAATACACACAGTTCCATTCCAGCACCTGGCAACTGTCCCATTGCAAAAGCACAGCAGCTGTGCCCCCTTTGTCTGCTCCCTACTTCAGAAGCACTAAAGAGGATTACAGCTAGCTGCTACATACCACCCAGGGAGACTTCTTATGCAACAAGAATCCCCATGTGATCAAGAAACTCTTGAATGTGGTAGTGGATTCTGGGTAAATCAGCTCCCTATTCTATCTCCAGCTTTAGTGTTTGGACACTCACCTGCAACTAGGGACTGCGCCTTTATATTCAGTCTTCATGTTTCAGTCCTTGGCTACAAATCTGAGGGCGCTGCTATATGTTTAGTCATTCATTGAGAGGTACGGGTGACCAGTTTCCACTGTCTAGCTTGTTTGTATTATAGATTGCAGGGGATAATCAGGGCATTAATACTCAGTGTACAGCCCCCATGCCTCTTACAGACTGAATCTGATGTGATAGCAGAAGTGGAAGGATTCAAAAAGGGGCAAAATAGTAAGCAAGGGAGAGGATTTTAGTGACAATGTTCTGTCTAAACTAGGGGCAATACGGGAGTTTGAGTGACCAGTCAGGAAATGTTGCTGTAGTCATGATTGGAAATGAGGGCCTGAATGAGAGAGACACCATAGTGGAGAAAGAAAAAAATGGGTCCTACCACTGTTCTGGAAGAAGAGCTCCCAGGATGTGGATCTGGTCTGGCTGTGTGGTCAAGGGAAAGGAAGATAACCCTTGCATGCGTTACAAGCTTAAGTGACAGAGAGAATGGTGCTCTTGTCAACAGAAATAAAGGCAAAGTGAAAAAGGGTTAAGAGAGAAGAGAAGCAATTCAGTTTAGGACATATAATACTTAAGCTGAGAGGAAATGTCAGAGTCATGCTGAGAAGCAGGAATGAGTGGAAAGAGAATCTCACTTAAACTCTCAAAATAGCACTCAAGTGGGATTGAAGTAATGCACAGGCCTTGTGCCTCAGCATAAGGGGGGTGAGTAGGCTCATGAGTCATCAGCAGAGAGAGGGCAGGTAAAGTCATGTGACTGGATGACACTGCATAGAAACACAGTGCAAATGGAAAAGAGCAGGGAGACCAGGACAGATCCCCAGAGATTGCTATGTTTATAAAAACACCTACACATATTTGAAGAAGTTGTACTCAGGGTTAGAAGAATTTATCATCATAAAATGAAGTTGAGAGGTGAGATGAAAGAGATATAATTGAACTGGACTCTTGCTAGCCCAATGTACCAGTCATTAATTAATGGGGAATTCATTGCAGGCTATGAATTCACCATCAGTTAGTGACCTGTGCCTCAATCATGATTCCTTAACTAGTCTATGTAAAGCTGTATGACTGCAAGATGAGCTCACTGTAGACAAAGCTAAGTAAGCTTCATGTGCTAGTAAATCGCATTTTAGTATGTTATGGAAAACCAGAAAACACAGAAATTGTCAAATTATCTCAGTGATAAGAGAAGGTCAAATTTAGGCTCCAAACTATATGTCTCATGAAACTGGCAAGGAGACCCCATGTATTACGCATGTCTTCTTTGTCTTTTTTTACTTTCAAGGCCTACACTTTTTATTTTATTTTACTATCCTTTCAATAAATCTACATTTCAAGCAACAACCACGATAAGGCAATGATTTGCCTATACATTTCATAGGGTAGTTTATATTAGGTTCTGAATTCAAATCATCATGTATTGGGATTTACCAAAACAGAGTATACAGCAACAGTGATGCCTGAACTTTCAAATATGGGTAGAAAGGATGCAACAAAAACTATTGGTGCACATACTGAGTAACCATGAATGTAAATGGGTAACTAGTTGCACAAGTTCAATCAGCGTAAGAGCATTTTTGCAGACACCTTTGAACCCAGGCTTCTAGGCCAAATTTTTAATAGTTTGCATCCTCGAAACCAAGCATGTAGTACCAGTAATCCTGCAAACAAATATTGAACATGGCCCCCAGTTTCTAATGTTCTGCAGCTTCTAACGCTCCACAGCTCTAGATGAGCAAAGTGTGTGGGAAAACATTTGTAGTTCATTATCATTGCTTCCTTTGTCAGAAAAACAGATTTACACTTTGCTAATATGGTTTTAGAATAGCTCCATGATCTCTTCACAGTTTTCAGCTAACTTCAAGACAGCACGCCTTCCTGGAACATGTCAGAGAAGATCTAATAAAAGTGAAATCCTCCCCATCCACCTCAAGAATTCATTTTTATGCATCCAAACATGTACAATTTTTTGACACCAGTAAGTAGGAATACTTAAGAGCAGAAGTACATTACATAAAAGCACTACACGAGGTATTGTCTCTGTAGAAGTCTATTTTGATTATTCGTATTTATTTTTAGCAGGTTGAGGGTGCTGCAGCATGTATTTGTTCCATTGATAGTCACAGTGCCGTGGCGGGGGAGGATTTTGTTTGAACTGATGAGAGGGATGTAAAAAATAAAGGAATGACATGCTCATGCTGAATGCCAGTCTGCCAGCAAGGCAACAGGAAAGATCAGGACTTCACCATCTTCCATGTCCTTGCCATGCCCCCATCATTTGCCTTGTGATGCTTGTTGATTGTAGCCGCATCCTCTGGCGGACCAGCTGCAGATAACATTCCCTTGGGGCAGAGAGAAGGGGTGAGCTTTTAAAGGTCAGAAGCCAGAGCTGGCTTATTCAGGGGTGGCTGAAGGGCAGTGTTGACAGCCATTCAATGGTGCTCCTGGCCTCTGGATGTTTTCCTTTGATATCAGGATTGTGTGCAGGGAGGAACATTGCTTTGGGGAGCAGTTGTTTGGGCCACAGGAGTCAGTTGAAGGATACTGGCTCTGGCTTTTCATAGTTCCAGTGCATCCTCCTCTGTGGAGAGAGAGGTGGCTGTTTCAGAAGGGCTGGTGATGTCAGGACACATGTGATGACAGCATTAGGTGGCTTGTAGGGTTGTAAAATACATGGTAGGAGTAAAACACCCTGTGGCAGTAGACAGGAAGCGCACACTGCCCTTCTTTTGTGAGCTCTCTAGTCTAGAGAAGGACCTCGCTGCAGCACCTCTTTTGCCTTGACAGCTCCCATTTTGGGATGGCCAAGACAGCCTGATGTTATGGACACTCTGGGAATCTAATGTGGTGCCCTGGGATGCTGGGGGAAGGTGAGGAAAGCCCGGAGCTTGTCCAAATGGAGAGTTGGCCCATCTGACACGGAGTAGGAATCCCTGACATTGTGAGTTCAATCCTTGAGGGGGCCACTTGAGAATATGGGGCAAAAATAGGGATTGGTCCTGCTGTGAGCAGGGGGTTGGACTAGATGATCTACTGAGGTCCCTTCCAACCCTGAGATTCTATGACACAGTATTACTGAGATCTCTCAGGCTTTTTGTTGTTCTGTTTTTCTTTAGTGTGCTTAGGTCACAGAATTTGGACTCCTCTCAGGCACTTTCTGAAAGCCAAGTCACACTCCTATACATTTAGATGGCAGAAAATAGTGTATGTCTGTGGCGAGCCTCTGATCAGAGCACTGACAGGCTGACAGTTACATGCAGGCATATGACAAGATTGCATTTTGATTGATTTGAGCTGTTATGTGCTGCTGGTTCCCGTTTTCTGCATGAAAGGATTCTGATAAAGTGCAGAGTGCAGTAAAAGAGCGGTTTTACTTTAATGTGTATAAAATATTATGTCAAGTGTGTTTTCTTTTTGAATTTCTATATAGATATAATTTATAGGCAGAGAGTCTAGTTCTACTTTGTCATGTCATCATATTCCTGTGTTAATGACTGGCTGTGGTGAGCAATGAATTATAAATGCATTAGGTTTGCCTATCAGTTTTCACAGAGTTTGTGAATCTAAAGACACACACACATACACACCCGTCTGCGCTACTATAGAGCTAAGCAGTCTTTTTTTCCCTTTATTTTTAAAGACCTACTGACCCACAGGCAAACTGGCATGCAGAGTTTTATCACCACCTCAATATACAGGCATACATTTTTGTGCCTTTCTGTTCCTAGCATTGGTGTTTATCAACGGATTTGTGCCCTTTGTAGGGGTTTTTGATACCTCTCAGTATGAAGTACTATATAATTACAAAATACCATTAGTAGTAGTATTTATTACTTATATTGCAATGTAGCCCTAGTCACGGACCAGGAACCCATTGTGCAAGGCACTATACATTTATTATTATTATCACTTTACCCTCCTGTCCAATTCATGACCCAGTACTCATAGATAACCTTCAAAGTGCTGCCTACAATTTAAAATGTTTCTGTAGTTTGCTACTTTGGGTGGAGTCCATTTCACTCCTTCCCCAGTGCTGTTCTTCAGTTAGGCCTCCATTCCACATCTGACGACAGGTGGGTCGATCCCTGTGTCCACACAGAGCTCTGTTGAAGTCAGTGGGCTCAGCACAGCAGAAAAGGTTCACCCGCATGGAACCAGTTTTGGGACTGGCGTCTGTATTAGTGTCTTCTGGTAACTAGGGAGGTCTTAGACCTACCCAACAGCAACAAGGGAGAGAAACATATTTTTAAAAATAGAAAATGCGAGTGTAAAAACAAAAATTGGGAGAGGACTTCTGGACCAGAGATGATGCCTGAAATTATTAATAACTTTAAAAATTAACTAGCCACAGTGGGGTTTTTAACTATTGTGCCATGGGAAAGACTGTGATATCACCAGCACTGGATTGAGGTATTAGAAAATATAAACTTCAGAATTTTGAGCAGTTTGCATTTTGTTTCAGTTTATTTCAAGCCAGCAAATTTTTCTTTTATTCATGGTTTTTCATGCTAAAAGCAGGAGAAAGTGCAAGTGAATCTGCCTTTGCTCAAAAATAGGCCAAATGTTTCTTGAAATGTGTCCCATTTTAATGAAATTTTTCTCAGCTCATCTTGAAAATTGACCCTTTTTGAGGAGCATAAGTACAAAAAAATGCAAAAGGGAGCAATTGTCAGTTTCATAGTGAAATGCAAAAGCACTCAGATACTTGGACTTAAGTGGATTTTTTTAATTTATTTTTTGCACAATTCTATCTAATGCCAAGTGATTTTCTATACTCAATATCTTGCTAATTGGCAAAGAGGGGAAATGAAGAGATATATGACAGTTTAATGAAGTTTTTGTAAAATACTGACTCTGGCTTTTAAAAGTTTGGCTGAACATGTCAGGGGTTCTTTATAGAAAGAAAACAGATATCAAAAGCACTGTAAAACAAGCATATCAAACTAGTGGTACTATTTTATGCACCACCTGCAATTAATAAAGCAAGCAATAAAAAGACAGAATCTAATGTCAGACAGCTTAGATAAGGAATGTTGTGGTGCCCAATGATAACAGACAAAAGTTTTATCATTTTCTACATATCTTGTTAAATGTTAACTTACACATCTGAGTAAAATTGCTGACATTGTTTATAAGGAAGCCTTTTTTAAAGCTGCAGAGTCAAATGTCAGACACCAGAATGTCACTAATCTCCCTTAGCCACAAATCTGCTATATCTCACAAAAACCAGCAGGCTTGCCCCACTTCTCAGGAAAGATTTAAAAGCAGAGACAGTGCTGCAGTAAGGACTTATATTACGAAGCTTTCATCTGTATCCGTCTGTTATCTCTTGTCTTATATTTAGATTATAAACTCTGCAGAGCAGGAATAGGGTTTCTGATTGCAGAAAACCAAACACCCTTGCTCTGCCCTCTGTCCTGTCCCTGCTCCAAGCTCCCGCCTCCCATTCACTCCATACCCCTTTCCTCCGTCACTCGTGCCCTGTCCCCCCCCCCCGCATCCTTGCTCACTTGCTCATTTTCACCAGGGTGGGGCAGAGAGTTGGGCTCTGGCTGGGATTGCAGACTCCAGGGTGGGGCTGTAAATGAGATTTTCAGGGTGCTAGGAAGGGGCTGTGGCCTGGGATTGGGGGGGAGTGAGGGCTCTGGCTGTGGGTGCAGGCCCTGAGGTAGAGCCATGGATGAGGGGTTTGGGATGCAGGAGGGAGCTCTGAGCTGAGGCACGGGGTTGGTGTGTGGAAGAGGTGCAGGCTTGGGGAGGGAGTTTGAGTGTGGGAGGGGGCTGCAGGCTGAGACAGGCATCTGGGGTGTGGGCTGTGGGTGGTGCTCAGGCAGCTCCCTTGAAGTGGCTAATATATCCCTGTGGCTCCTAAGCAGAGGCATGGTCAGGTGGCTCTGCATGCTGCTCCCACCCACAGGTGCTGCCCTTGCAGCTCCCATTGGCCAGGGTTCCCGACTAATGGGAGCTGCAGAACCAACGCTTGGGGCGGAGCACAGAGCCTCCCTGGCCGCCCCTGTGTCTAGGGACTGCAGGGACATACTAGCCACACAGAGCCAGGCATGGAGCCTGCCAGCCATACCGTACCGCTGACTGGACTTTTAATGGCCTGGTCAGCGGTGCTGACTGGAGCCGCCAGGGTTCCTTTTCGACTAGGCGTTCTTTTCAAAATCCCACTAAGTGCCTAACTCCCAAGCAGTGGTCCAAGTAGAATTCTTACCAGTACGCTGCACTAGCTAAAGGGTGGGGGGCACGTGACCTTCCCGTGTGACCCCTCGTGTGATTCATCACATGACTCCACCCCGCCCCCATCCCGTGCTCTCCCTCTCCCCATCCCGTGCTCTCCCTCTCCCCATCCCGTGCTCTCCCTCTCCCCTTCCCTGCAGGGGGTGGGGGAGCACTCCCAGTGGATGCACATGGCACAGGTACTGTATGGGCTGCTAAGAGAAGAGGAGGGCTTGCTCTCTGGAACAATAGCCAGTTCACAGTCGTACCTGCTTTGGGAATTGCCAGCAGAAGAGCTTCAAGCCAGCTCCCTCTGTCAGCAGAGAGGCAAGCTGGCAACCGAGCCCCATGCCGGCAACTCCTCTAATGAGGATTTACTTCCCCCTGTCCTGCCCCCCAGTCCTTCCATGCAGCTTTGTCTCCTGAGTCCTCTCAAGGGTCTGTACAGCAGCCCCGCCAGAGGACAGGCCTGGGGTGCTGAGGCTGGGAGCAGTACCGCTGCGCTGGAAGAGCTGCCAGCGTGGGGCTCTGCTCCTTTTGCTGCTGCAGTTCCAGGACAGACCCCGGACAGGAGATGCAGGCACCTAGCTGTGTGGAAGGCCCACACTCTACTCTTCCTGTGTCTTTTTGGTATGCTGTACTGGCTATAAATAACTTACTGGTACGGTGTACCAGACCATGCCACCATACTTCCACTACTATTCTCAGAGGAGATCAATGGCATGGGTGTTCTTGACAATCCCACTTAGGGTGACCAGACGGCAAATGTGAAAAATCGGGATGGGGTGGCGGGTAATAGGAGCTTATATAAGAAAAAGACCCAAAAATCAGGACTGTCCCTATATAATCGAGACTTCTGGTTACCCTAATCCCACTAGGTGCCTCTCTGCATCTTTAGAATCATAGAAATGTAAAGCTAGAAGGGACTTCAACATGTCAAGTCCAGCCCTCTTCACTGAGGCAGGGCCAAGTAAACCTAGATCATCCCTGGCAGGTGACAAGACCTGTTCTTTAAAACCTCCAATGATGGGGATTCCACAGCCTCCCTTGCAAACCTATTCCAGAGCTATAGAAACTATATTTAGGAACTAAAATATTTTTAAAAATCTGGCCCAAAGTGAACAAAAGACTGATACATTTGAACAAGTAACTCAACTAATTCCAAAGCTAAGCCCTGATGTAAGCCCTGATGATGAGAATCTTTTTGCATCATGATCAGGTAAAATATATTTTAAAGAGTTCAGCACATTTCAAGTTTCAAACTAGTCGGAGTCCCTTTAAAGACGTACTTCTTGTTTCCACAAATAAGTGTTCTATGTTCAGTCTCTTGTTGCTTTGGCAATTTGACCATAGAAGACTCACTTTGAAAGGCTAAGAGGAATAGCAATTTGTCTTACAGTAGAATGTGATTGAAACAGCTTTGAATAGAATCTCCAAACTCTAGAAATCTTTTTTCAGAGAACGTGACACATCTCAATTACAGGATAAAAGCAACTTTGCAATGTTTCTCTGACCTTCTCTGTGTACAGTTGCAGTAACATAAAATACTATCTTAACCATGATGGAAAGAGAAGCCTCTTTTCTAAATGTACCTGTTTCCCTTATCCATGCAAAGGATGGTAAAGAGTTAAGGTTCATATCCATGTCTGCGCACATTCTCCACTAACAATGCTTTATTAAAGAACCCATTTTTGAAGACCTCAAAGCAATTTGAAAACATCAATCAGTTAAGTCTCACAAGTTACTGAGGAAGGCAAGTATTATTACACAGATGAATAAACTGAGACAAGGTAAAGTGACTCACCCAAAGCAATACCATAACGCTGCGGCAGAACATAGAGTAAAATAGTTCTGTCTTCTGCTCAAACTCACTCCCTTACTAGCATTGTTAGTTTGAGCTCTCCTCATTTTACAGTGATTTTTACTGTTTGCATGCCAAATTTCGTTATTATTGTTGGTGAATAACAAATTGAGAGTGATGCCCCATGACACTGCACACTGTTTATGCACACTGTATAAGAATGCCCCTGTCCTAGATAACTTCTAATCTAAATGGACAAGACAAATGGTAGGGAAACAGAATCAGAGATCACACATAAACTTGAGAGAAATGATATGGGATTCCAGTGAAATAGAGCAAATGTGAGGAATAAATGAAAAATATAAGTCTGTCCGGCAGCACAGGCTACTAGTCCTGCTTTTATAGCCCAGACAGCTCTCTGCTATCAAGGAAGGGCAAAGGCAAGGGGCTAGGTCCACAAAGGGTTTCATGCAGCTAACTGCTACTCCCAAAACCCCCAGTCAGCTGCTGCCTAACCCTGTAGGCACTTACATTCCCTAGGCATCTGCATTTCCACTGGTAAAGTCCCTTAGGCACCTACATTTTTCCCAGTGGGCATGCACATAACTAAGTCCTGTTGCCAGTGTCTAGCTCATGCCTAAGCCCCAGCAGGAACCTCACAGTAGGTGTTCCCCCAGTCTGGCCCAGGACCAGGCCCTGCATAAAATATAGCTGGAGACAGAATGACTCTACATCCTAGTGAGAGTGTGAGAATGACTCTCTAGCCCAATGGAGGGCACTCCCCTGGGGTGTGGGAGAACCAGGTTCCAGTCCCTGCTCCAATGAATATGTAAGTGCTTTATACAAAGTAGAACAGGTTCAAGTTCCTGCTCATGGCCAGAAGGGGGGGGAAGGGTATGAACCTGGGTCACCCACACGCTCAGTGAGTGCTCTAACCCCTGGCGGATAGTGGGTACAAAGGGTGCATCCCCGCCTCTTTGTTTGTTTGTTTGCAAGAAAGGACTGACCTAACTTAGGAGCCTAACTCTAGGAGAGTGGTCATCCCAATAGGTGCTTCCCTTCAACCCAGAGTTAGGGATCTACGTCCCTGAGAAGGATGTGGCCTAGGTCACATCTCTCTCCTTCACATTTCCTATTGGCTACCTTTGGTGGCGCCCTGTTCAGCATCCTGGCTTTTGTGTATCCCATTCTTAGCCACCTAATTCTCCCTGGGCATGGTATAGGGATCTTGAATGCCTGGCTCCAGGCTGTGGATTCCACTAGGTGGAAAGATACTTAGAGTTAGGCTGTGCAATGCTGAGCCTAAGTGCCTGTAGTCCCAAGGTGGCTGAAATTAAGATATTTCAGTCTAACCAGGAAAACAGACATTCAGAAAATAATTGGATGGTTTTTAATCACTCCAGTGCTCTCTTGACATGTTTTCACTTTGTTATTGTAGGTGCTTTAAAGAAAAGCTTTTAAACACAAGTTATTTCTCATTGTCACTGCCATTATTAAGTGCAACGCAAACGTGTCATACACTTTCTGAAATAAAATTCAAGCAGAGTTTTTGTTTACAAAATATGTCTTTCAAAACAACATCCCCGTTCATTCACTGTCGCCTTATTGAAAATAAACCTTTTACTTTAAATGTGGTACATTTTGTAACAGAAAAACCAATATATGGTTACTCAAAGTTCTTCAGACAACAGCTGTAGGATATAATATAATGATAGAAATTAGAGAACAGTATTTTGGCAGTTTTATGCTTGGCTGATGTTTTGCTTTTACTTTGTAATGGTATTAGGCTGTGAGGCTGCAGGACTTTCCTGTATCTGGTGATCCAAGACTGCACAAAATTAGACGGTGACAGTTTTCAGAATAAAGATCTTAACACCATTGCAATGCTAGGGGTAAATGCTAGTTCCACAACGTAGCACAAATTATTTATTATTCAAATTCTTGTTTTTGAGGTATTGTAAGAATTCCCTACACTCCATTGAGGCTAAAAAAATAACAAGTCCCTTCCCCAAAGACCTCACAGTCTAGGGCACTGATTCAGCAAGGTATTTAAGCATATTGAATGCTTGCTAAGAAATACTGAAGACCCTCAATCCCCATTAATTTCAAATGGGGTAGAGGGCACTCAGCACCTTGTAAAACTGGGGTCTAAAGAGAGAGAATGATCCAGAATAATACATACAGAATCAGCATCAAAGATCTTGACACAGATTTTGAGTTTCATCATCTAGTACTTTTTTCCTCATTTACAGGAGAAAACAAATTTGAAATAAAACTAGCTCATTCACAATTCTGTTTCACTTTTGAATACTAAGTCTGTCTATATTTTACCATAAAAGCCATAAATGCTGCATTTCCCAAATTGATGTATTCGTCGTTACAGTGTAGGGGATCATTAGGTCTGTCAGATAGCATATGATTCATTCTGATTACAAATAAACTACAAGACATTTGTTTAGTGAGTGAAAGTCCTACGGTGCTATATCATTTTGTACTGCAGTTTTCTCCATATCCCACTGAGTATATTTTTCTCAGATAATGAAACTATTTTTTAAGGTTTCCAATCCAGATTTCAATGTGGCAAATTCTTTAATTAAGATTGATATATTCCATTTGTTTAGTTTTGAAGCTTGGATTTGGAAGTTTTAACTTAAACTGCATTGCCCTCTAGTGCTGTTGTGTGTCAGGGCTCTAGTGATGTCATTAGAGCAGCCAGTGTAAGCAAAGGCAGCCACTCCATACAGAGCTGCCTAAATGCTTACAAATGCTTCTTGGAGACGCATGTCATGACAGCTAGGCAGGGGCATCCTTCCAACAAAGCCACAAATGCACAAGAGAGGATAGTAAACCTGCCTTTCTTTCAGAGACCTCATAATCCAAGCAGCTACTCTAAGACTCAGTCCAAGAGTTCCATCTGCTAATTTCTGTTTAAATGAATTGACGTGGAAAAGTAACCAAGTTGAGCATCCTATTACTTTTTGACAGGCTTGAGAGGATTTCATGCTGTACAAACTCTGCATGCTGGTGGCTCGTAACCTACAGTAGCGATGCGTTCTCAAGCTGAAACTGGGCTTTGCCTTGCAGCAAGTTCTTCGGTGGAGAGATAACTTTCAACAGACCTGAAATACTTTTGTGCATTGTCCAGGGGATCCAATTACAATTTGCTATGGAGCATGATTTTTAAGATGAATACCCACCTTGATGATAACTACAATTCATCATTACCTGGATATTTGGACTACTCAGTACTAAGTAATTGGAGTCTCACCGCAAACAACTCTAATCAGTCAGCAAGCAATCTGAATTTACCTGTCTTGGATGTCACCCGGGCTATAATTGTGGGGCTTGTCCTAGGTGCCTTCATACTTTTCGCTATAGTAGGTAACATCTTGGTAATTCTCTCTGTAGCTTGCAATAGGCATTTAAGAATACCTACAAACTACTTCATAGTTAACCTCGCAATAGCAGACTTGTTGCTGAGTTTTACTGTCCTTCCATTTTCTGCTACACTAGAAATTCTTGGCTATTGGGTTTTAGGGAGGATATTTTGTGATATCTGGGCAGCGGTTGATGTGATGTGCTGTACTGCTTCTATCTTAAGCCTGTGTGCAATTTCAATTGATAGATATATAGGGGTGAGTTATTCGCTTCAGTATCCGACTTTGGTAACTAGGAAAAAAGCAATTCTTGCCCTCCTAAGTGTCTGGGTTCTCTCCACGGTAATCTCCATTGGACCTCTTCTGGGATGGAAGGAACCAGCACCCAAGGATGATAAAGAGTGCCGCATCACCGAAGAACCTTTCTATGCCTTGTTTTCTTCTTTGGGGTCCTTTTACATTCCCTTGATTGTCATCCTGGTGATGTACTGTAGAGTCTACATAGTGGCTAAAAGGACAACTAAAAACCTGGAAGCTGGGGTCTTGAAAGAAATGTGTGATTCCAAGGAGCTGACCTTAAGGATTCACTCCCGGAACATTCACGAGGACACTTTCAACAGCAGCAAGGCCAAGGGCCACCACCCCAGGAACTCCATAGCTTTCAAACTTTTTAAATTCTCTCGAGAAAAGAAGGCAGCCAAGACCTTGGGAATTGTAGTTGGCATGTTTATCTTGTGCTGGCTACCTTTCTTCATAGCTCTGCCTCTAGGTAAGTTGGGGATCAAGGGATGAGGGTCAATTGTTTATTACAGAAATGTCAGATAAAAATCAGCTGAATGGTGTCTAGATGCCATAAAGACAGATGCATTAGAAATGTAGATAGATAGATAGAGCTACATAATAATTTCCCTCTGACACTGTTCATGCTGAAAGTCATGCAAAAACTTTGCAGTGTCTGCAGCCTGCAAGAAATCATTTGATTTATCAGGTAGACAGATGGCACATGGATAAAACCTTCACATGTTTTTTCTTAACACTTTATATTAAAGTTCCATTTATAAGTGTTTTATTTTTAAATGTTTTATGGACACTTTTGCAACATGCTGAATAGCAAAAGTCATGTATTACACAGATGCAGGCAGCCCATGCAGATGCCATATGAAGCTTTTTAAGATGTTATACTGTCAGCTGTTAGTAATACAGACTAGGTTGTAACATTTTTAGTAGAAATGGCCTGATCCAAAGCTTTGGATCCAAACGTCTTTGAACTATGGGGCGTTCAAAATCTAGATCTGGATCCATACTCTATGATTTGACTGCATCTCTTCTTTTGGGGGCTGATCCAAAGCCAAGGGGAAGTCTCCCATTGATTTCAAAGGGCTTTTGGATCAAGCCCTTGGAAAGGCAGCAGCTGGAACTTTTAGCAATCAATACTTTCCTATTTAAATGCTCCAAAATGATGTACATTTAACTGAAAATGTTACCAAAGCATCCTACATCATTTCACACAGGGATGCATTCCTGAAATCCTTTAGACATTCTCCCTTTTGGTCCTTAATATTATTCACCACCTTGAATCAGCATCACAGCACATCTCACAGCCTGTTAGCACAGAATTCTTAAAACTTCTTCTCTGAAATCTGTCCCAAATCAGCTGTTACGCAGAGCAAATGACCCCACTGGCTAACTATGAAAGAAGATGGAAAGTAGCCTTCTCGGCATTCTGTCTCATATTTACTTAGTCACTGTAAAACAAAATATTTCTAGTCCAGTCATTGTGGTAAGCTAAATAATTTGTTTATACATTTCACCTATGGTCCCCTAACTCTGCCTCAAAGATCCAGGGGGCCTGGTTAAAAGTTTTAAGTTTATCATTTTTATTAGATCAAACTATGGATGTGCTATTCTATGTGCTAGATTATCAGCTGGTGAAAATCTGGAAGATCTGGCTTGATGTGTCTAAAATGAATCATATAAAAACCTACATACACATAAGGTTACACGTGTGACAAAGGCAGGGAAATTCTGAGTTACGGTCTCCTGAACTCACCCCTGATGTCAAACATTGTCCTCTGTCAGAGAAAGTTCCACCACACTGGATAATGTTACAGATCATTGGGAACATACATATTTCATCCATACAGGTAGATGTGTTGTGCATAGCGAAAGGAGGAGCCGCAGGGAGCCGTCGGGTCAAGGGAGTGTGAGGGGGAGGCTGGGCTGGGGGGCAGGCAAGGGGCAAAGCATATTTTCAAAGTACAACATTACAGTTTGGATATAAAGAATCTTTAAACCCATGCAGCAGAATCCAATGGTTCAGGACCCTCTGATACAGTAAATTAGCTCAGTCCCTGTATGCTTAGATTGCTGTAGGAACCTTTAAAAAAATCACTGCTATAGCCTGGCCTACTTAAAGGGACAGATCTTCAACTGGCATAAATCAGGGTAGCCTTTTAAGTCAGTAGCTTCACTTGCTGATTTTCACTACCCAAGGACCTACCCCAAAATCATAGTAACAAGAGTAGTACAGCTATGGAGTCAAAAGAGGCCATATTTTGACATGTCTTCATTTTGCCTGGAGAAAGGTTAAAAGCCACTGAAGGCTCCCTGCTCACCCATGGGGTGGCTAGTGAATTATTGCTTAAGACACTTGAGTGAGGAATTTAAAACATCAATTCACCTGTTGTCTCAACCATGAGCCCAAGATGTTGCAAATGGAGTGACTGATCAAAAAGTGTCAACACGGAGGAGTGCTGAGTGTTTGGAGATTCAGAGTTGCCAGCAGGGGCTAAGGAGGAGCTACCTGGCAGAGAACAGCTGTTCTGGTACCTGGGTTCTAAGCCTGACTCTGCAAGGTGCTATGCTTCCACAACTCCCATTGAACAAAATGAGGAGTTGACAAAACTTGGTTGGCACCTTACAGGATTGGGCCTTTTATTGGGATACTGAAAGTACTGCTACTTAGGTCAGTTATTAAATGCTTTTTGTTATCAGTATCCCCTCCTGTTAGAGCAGGGGTGGGGAACCTTTTTTCTGCCAAGGGCCATTTGGACATTTATAATGTCATTCGCGGGCCGGTCCCCCACCCCCGAGGAAGCCCAGGCTGGCAATGGGAGTTGAGACCCCAGCTGGCAAGGGGCCAGCGGGGGAAACCCCAAAGCAGTGGCAGGCAGAGTGCTTAGCCCTGCACTGCTTTGGGGTTTCCCCCGCTGGCCCCTTGCCAGCCGGGGTCCTACTGCCTGCCCCAGTCAGCTCCCACTATCAGCCTGGGTGTAGGGGGTGATCTTCCTTTACCCCCGCCCAGCCTCCCCCATCTAACCGCCTTTCCTCCCCCACCCCTGCCTGGCCCGGCCCATCCCACCGAACCTAACCTCCTCCCCTCTCCCACTCCCAACCCAGCCTCCTGCCCTCCATGCCTGACCCGCCCAGCCCAGCCTCCCCCCCACCAAACCTCCTTCCCTCCCGCACCCACGCCTCACCCACCCCATCCAGCCTAGTCTCCTGCCCCCCTCCCCACCCACCCAGCCTGGCCTCCCCCCCCACCGCCCCCTTGCCTGCCCCCCAGCCCAGCCTCCCCCTCACACCCCCTTGACCCGACGGCTCCCTGCGGCTCCTCCTTTCGCCACCCAGCTAATGGTGGCCGTGCGGCGCTGGCGGCTCCCCCAGGCGCTTCCCGGCCCCTTCGCCGAGCGTGGAGCCACCCCCGCCTGGCGGCCCACGCACATCCCGCCAGGCGGGGGCGGCTCCGCGCTCGGCGAAGGGGCCGGGGAGCACCTGGGGGAGCCGCCCCCGCCTGGCGGCCCGCGTGCGTTCCTGGCCAGCGGCTCCCCGAGGCGCTTCCCGGCCTCTTTGCCAAGCGTGGAGCCGCCCCCGCCTGGCGGGATGTGCGTGGGCCGCCAGGCGGGGCGGCTCCGCGCTCAGCGAAGGGGCCGGAAGCGCCTCGGAGAGCCGCCGGCCAGGGACGTGCGCGGGCCGGACAGAATGCTTTGGCGGGCCGTATAAGGCCCGCGGGCCGGAGGTTCCCCACCCCTGTGTTAGAGGGTATACATACTCATTAGTACATTAGAATAGCAATCCAGTCTTCTGTGTCAGCAATCTCATATCTCTGCCAGCCCACTCTAGGAGCCCAAATCCTTGCTCAATGCTCTGATCCCCAGAAAAATGTTAGCCAAGCCTATTTAACTGCTGTGTCCTTTTCCTTTTATTATTTTTTCAATTGTTGCTAATCACCAGAAACAGAAGCAACAGAGAGTCCTGTGGCAGATTAATTAGTCTATACATCTGTTAGTCTATAAGGTGCAACAAGACTCTGTCGATTTGCAGATCCAGACTAATGCAGCTACCCCTCTGATACAGAAACAGAAGGTGTATCAGGTCCTAATTCACCTGATCTTCTTCCTTAATTCATTCAGAGATGTCACAATCCTATTTGTTTGACAATACATAGGTGTTCCATGTTGATGGATGGTCATTTATATTCAGTCTGTGATGCTTTGAAAATGCATAGAAGTTAAAGGTGGAAAGGGCCTGTTTTGTCAGCCACATCCCCATCACACAGGATTGTTATCTATGGTATGTTTTCTGCTGTTGGGTCCAAACTAGTTTTTAAAGCAGCTTCTTCTACTTCCCTGCAAGTTTCTCTTTATAGGCAGCCTACATTTTCCCTTTCTGATGTCCAACCCATTATTTCTAGTCATATCTATATGCACACTCCTTTGCAATCATTCGGCTTTCCCCTCCTGATTCATTCAGTGATGACATGCCCCCACAATATGTATGGATGTAAAACAGAGCAATTCTGGATTTGCAGTCATGTGAGAATGATCAGAGTCTGACCCAATGCATCTTGAAACACTTTACAAAGGTACAGTTATGCCTGATCCTGGAATACTGAAAATTATTGCCTTGACAAATGATTCTGCTTGTATGTAAATAAGCTCTTTTCTTCTCAAAAGTTCCTCCACTCCTGCTGCTTGTTCCCCAGCTAACGCTCTAATCCTTTGATTGTGACATTGTACTAATTTCCACAGCTACCTGTTGTGCTGTCCCAAACAGAGGATTATAACATTACAACAACCAGGGGTGGGAATACGCAGCAGGATCAGAAGAATTCTTGAGAAACAAAGATTTTGTTTTAATAAATGTGTTCCTTATAATAAAGAACAAGAGAAGAGAAATAATATTTTGCATTTACATAGTGCTTTTGAACTAAAGATTTCAAAGCACTTTACAAAGGTGGAAAAGTATTGTGCTGATTCTACAAACAGAGACATTAAGGAACAGAGGTTGTGATTTTTTATACATCATACAACCAGTCACTGTAGAACCATGATTGCTTGATGCCCATGCCCAGCTCTAACCATTGGGCAATGCTGCTTCCAGCACTAAACATATGATGATGCATGTACCAGAATTATTTCCCAACAAAGTAATGCGCAAAGTTTTTTTTTTCCCCATGAGGAACCAACTGTTCTTTCATGTAAATAAGGCCTACATTATATCTTCTTGTGCATGCTTATAATTGCTCAGTTTATATAGCTAATTATCCTGCTATTCAAAATTATGTATGATGCAGTATAATGAATAAAATTAAGGCATATATGCTGTCAAGGCAATTGGTAGCTCCACAAACTCAGCAACATAATTTCAAAATGTACAAATCTTGGTTATTTCACAATAAATGTTTCTTTTTTCCACCCAAAAATATTCAGTGGCACCTGGAACATATTAAACACTCACTGTTGAAAAATGTCAAATAAAAATAGACAATTTTTAGCTAGAGTAGTGGGACAGGAAGTCTAAAACCATTTGTGATCCAGACCCTCTTTTACATAAGGTGGAACCAATTTTGAACCATTACTTGTATAATAAGAAATACTTCCAGCATGAAAAAAGGCTATATATGGTACAGCAGGGCTACAAGTTGCAACTCAATGTTATTTCTAGCAGGTGAATTATTAGGCAGAGCTTTCCAATAAAGTGTAAATGAACTAGGCGTCCAACTCACAATTTGACCAATATGCGTTTGGCACCCAGCACCTGCAGGCTCCTTTGAAAAGCCCAGCCATAAAGTTTATACACGACATAACATACCTTGCAAGGAAAAAAGCCACCACAATCACCACTGAAATCAGATGCAAAATTCCCATTGACATCGGTAGTCGCAGCATGAGAGACCCGATGTGTGAAAGAAAACAGCAATAATGTTACTTTCAAAAAAGGCTTTTTTTAGTATTTTTTAATCTGACAATAAAATAAGTAATTATATTAGGAGTCCTATAAGCAACCATAAGAACATAAGAACGGCCATACTGGGTCAGACCAAAGGTCCATCTAGCCCAGCATCCTGTCTACCGACAGTGGCCAATGCCAGGTGCCCCGGAGTGAGTGAACCTAACAGGTATGATCGAGCGATCTCTCTCCTGCCATCCATCACCCCCCTCTGACAGACAGAGGCTAGGGACACCATTCATTACCCATCCCGGCTAATAGCCATTTATGGACTTAGCCTCCATGAATTTATCCAGCTCTCTTTTAAACCCTGTTATAGTCCTAGCCTTCACAGCCTCCTCAGGTAAGGAGTTCCACAGGTTGACTGTGCACTGTGTGAAGAAGAACTTCCTTTTATTTGTTTTAAACCTGCTGCACGCCAATTTCATTGAGTGGCCCCTAGTTCTTCTATTTTGGGAACAAGTAAATAATTTTTCCTTATTTACTTCCTCCACACCACTCATAATTTTATATACCTCTATCATATCCCCCCTTAGTCTCCTCTTTTCCAAGCTAAAAAGTCCTAGCCTCTTTAATCTCTCTTCATATGGGACCCGTTCCAAACCCCTGATCATTTTAGTTGCCCTTCTCTGAACCTTTTCTAGTGCCACTATATCCTTTTTGAGATGAGGAGACCACATTTGTACGCAGTATTCAAGATGTGGGCGCACCATGAATTTGTATAAGGGCAATAAGATATTCTCCGACTTATTCTCTATCCCTTTTTTAATGATTCCTAACATCCTGTTTGCTTTTTTGACTGCCGCTGCACACTGCGTGGATGCCTTCAGAGAACTATCCACAATGACTCCCAGGTCTTTTTCCTGATTGGTTGTAGCTAAATTAGCCCCCATCATATTGTATGTATAGTTGGGGTTATTTTTTCCAATGTGCATTACTTTACATTTATCCACATTAAATTTCATTTGCCATTTTGTTGCCCAATCACTTAGTTTAGTGAGATCTTTTTGAAGTTCTTCACAGTCTGCTTTGGTCCTTACTACTTTGAGCAGAACCAATATATAAGTACAAAGTTACAATGTAAGTTTGTATTATTTAAGGCCTGATTCTGCACTCCCAGTGTGCCAGGAATTGATGATCAGGCCTCATATCTTTCCATGGAAATCCCATTTTATCAAAGATTTTAGGTCTAGTCCTGGCTTCGTATGTATAGGCTCCTAAAGACTTTAGGCCTTTTTCTTCCTATAACCCTCTTTAGTCTGACTGTTTAAGATTGGTGCCCTCATGTTGCCAGTGCAGTGTCAGATAGTGTTTCAGCCCTTTAGAAACGTATATGTAGCCATTTAATCATATGCTCAGTTTCAGCCCAGGTCTTTGGAACAAAGTTCAGTAGCTCAAATTGTAGGACAAAACAGTTCAGTCCGTTCTCTGACCTAAACACCTGAGACCAAAGATCACGATAGACAGTTACTGCAGAGGCCCAACACAAGTTGTCACGTATGGAGTACTTGCCCTTCTCAAAATGATTCATTGCAGCACAAGACCTACGTGCCACTCAAGTTCCACTTAAGCCCTCTTCAGACCCTTCTGCACAGGGGTGAATTTCATCCAAAATACCCAAAGCAATTAGTTACTTTGCTTGCAGTGTTTTATTTTTCAAAGCAAGACTCCTTCTCAAAACACCTGAAATTGTATGAACTGCCGGGGATTGGATGTTTCTTTTATTTACTAACTTATATTTGAGGCTTTAAGTAGCAAATAGGCAAATTTTAAAATATATCATCACACAGAAGTAAATATGCAAGTAAAATACAAAAACAGTTTGAATACAAAGAAAAGTATTGACAGTAACTAGTCACCTAAAGATAAACATCAGCACTAAACACTACAAATTCTAAACAAACATCACAGGACAAGAGAGGCTCTGATTTCCGGAGATACCAACCGGCCTCAGTAAAAATGATGATAAATCTCAAGAAGGGAAGTAATATGGATATCTTCTTCTTTTCTAGGGCAATATATTTCTCTGTTGTTGGGAAGGCTCATACTTTATTGAGCCAGGAGATTCAAGGAAGACATATGGGGATTTAGCCAATGTCAGCTATTAAACTTAAACAGAGGAAGATCTGATTTTTCTAGTGGGGAACATTGCTATCAACACCCAGCAGAGCAATGGACATACGTCCTGATCCTGCAGATGTTGTGAACATGAGTAATTTTACTCACATCCTATTGCCTTCAGTGGGATTATTCATGTGAGTAAATTTATAAAAGTGCACAAGTGCCTACAGGATCAGTGGAAAAGTAGCTGTATGGGATAGATGCTTTTTAATACAAAAAATTGACAAATCTATTAAACGAAGGTCAGGGGCAAGAGTACAAGCTTTAGCAACATCTAAATAAACAGCCTGATCCAAAACCCATTGAAAGCTATGGGAAAATATTGTTATTTCAATGGATTTTTGATTGAGCCCTAAAAACCTGTGCGCTAACCTGCTTAATTAAAAAACCATGATCATTAAGGTCTGAATATCAGAGTTGAGAATGGAAGCCAAGATTGCCTCTCTATAGCTCTCCTATTAGGTCCTCCAGCTAGAGGGTTATTCTTTACAAAAGGGATCTAAGAAAAAATGGTTAGGCCATACATCGAGAATAAGAAGTTTTAAAAAAATGTTTATAAAGCAAGCCCATTACTTGAAAATACATACGTGTAATAAATGAAATGTCTGCAGACTTAGATTCACTTTCCCCTATTCAACTAATACTTTGCAAATCATGTGCAAGCCCTGGCCATATCCTATCCAGTTAGCCTGCTGCAAAACTGTTTTGTTCTGGCCAAAAACAATAATATCAGACTCCTGTCCCCATTTAACTCCCAATGACCTCAATGGGAGAAAGGTTGGGCCCCAAGAACATTATATTAAGATATAAAAATACCATAAATTAAAGTCTTGATAACGGGAGAGGAACACAACTTAAACATAAAGGCCCAGATTCCCAGCTGGTATAAATCGTTATGGCTCCATTGGCTTCAGTGTAGGCACACTGTTTTATCCCAGCTGAGGATCTGGCTGACAGATTTCTATTTGCATTTCAATTATTGCTTGAATTTCTCTATATGCATTTTTAAAGGACTGTTTTGACAGCATGTAAATAAAAGGGAGAATGAACTTGAAAGAATTTCTGCTATCCACAAAATGTCCTGTATTTCTGCTGATAGTTACAATATTACAGATACGGCACAAAGAATTCCAAGTGGTATTTATTTAAGATAATGGGTTCTTTCTTTCTTTCTTTCTTTCTTTCTTTCTTTCTTTCTTTCTTTCTTTCTTTCTTTCTTTCTTTCTTTCTTTCTTTCTTTCTTTCTGAGAAAGCTACCATTGTCCTTCCTGTTACAAAATCATTCTTAGTACCTATTTTCAAATGGGTTATTGTACCATCACCTTGATCAATTGGTCCTTCAGCCCTCATATAGATTGCGCCAATCTTAAATATAAACATCAAGCCTTGTATTATAACAATAATAGCTTTGTAGTTTGACAGCATTTTTCATCTGAAGATCTACATACACGGGCTGGTCATACAAGGGGCATGAATTGCAGGGTGAGGCTTCAGGGTTATCATTAGTCATTCCCAGTGCCTCTATTACCTTCCAGGACTGAGTGGTAGGGGATTGACCATTAAAGATGTAGATGTGTAGGAGTAGAATCTTATCTACTCCATTCTGTCACTGCCTGTAGCATATGGGACATACAAGGACCATGTCAGCCACCACTGAAAAGTGAAGACTGGGCTCTGCTCTAGGCAAGGTTAGACAACACAATTGTAAAAAGGCCTGACCCCTTTCTATGCCATAAATTCCACTATTGTGTCCTCCTGTGAATTTTCTTTGGAGGTGAAATATGGATCATATTTTAGCCAATGTGTAGACAAGTCCCTAGAACCGGAGCCTTGTATAGTGCAGAATGAAATCATACTGTGTTTGCAAGTGTGAGTTGTTCACTTGGAATTTGACACACCATTAATCACAGATAGATGTTATGTATGATAAGAGAAGGCATCTGAATGTGTGGATTTTAATTAGGCTAAAGGGACAAAAAGCAAAGTTACTCCAGGCTGCCAAAAGGCAGGGACTACCCTTGCCAGAGCTTTTTGTCCTGTTTACCAAGGTATTAGTACAGAGAAGTGCTCTTTCAGAGTCTGATTCTGTAGTCCCTGCACGCCCTGTACTCCCACAGAATTCCCCGGGGAGTTTGTGTGTGCAAAGAATACAGATCAAGCTCTATGAGTGCAAATGCTATTGGCTATTTAATGATGCTGACAATGTTTTATTGGCTTGCACAGGTTGCATTTCCAAATTATAACCGGATGAGAGCATGAGTATGCATTCATAAACCATTGAGACAGATAACAGAGCCTCTGTCTGACTTCAATTACCAAATGTTTGTAAACTAGGGTTTTTTTCCCCCTATTTTAAATAAGTTTAGAGGAATGTAAACAAATATTGAATGTTGGAAGCAAAAAAAATCAGGAGTTTCAGAAATCCAATTAACATTAAAAACTTGGCATGCTGATTTGGCCAAGTACTTTGTAACAAGGTCTACAGCAAACTAGCAAAGTTCAGCGTGTCTTCCTACTTTTAGTATATTCAGAACTCCCAACAGTTCTGGTAATAGCTAGCTTCCATGCTTCTCACTTATCCAATAAGAATCTAAGTACCACAAACGTAGTGTCTGCCCTTTACCCTTAGGCAAACAGAATGTTAGTTTAATCTTTTATTGCTATTTAGCTTAACATTGCCTTTTGCAGATAGGAAGCAATGACTTTCAACCCCATAAAAACCAAATTTTTCTCACTACTAACGTAATTCCATAACTAACTACAGTACTAAAAACTTAGCTTTAATTCATCCTTATTAAGGGAGACAGCATGAGCTAGTGAGAGCAGAAGACTGGAAAAGAGATGACTAAGGTGCTAGTCCGAGCTTTGAGAATGACTCATTGTGTGGCACTGGACAAATATCTCTTCTAGACCACATGTGAAACACTTAGAACCATTTTCTATCAGAGAATGCATGCCCTCAAAACTGAAATGCTTCATGTATTTGTGGCAATTTCACTAAGGAGCAAACCAGGAAAAAAAAGTTCAGACAGTGTCGAAACATCCCGTTTTGACATCGTCGGAACAAACATTTCAATTTTTTTGTTTTTGAAGCTTCCTTTTGTTTCAATATTTTTTTTAATGTTGTACAATCTCATACAGTATCATTGATCTGAAATTATTATTTTTTAAATTTTCTTCCATGACAAATTTCAGAAGGTTCAGGTGTCTTTCCATTTGGAAGAAAGCCAAATTTCAAAATCTTAAAATCCTTCCTGAAGTGGAATTTCCCTCCTCTGGTCAGCAATACACTCAGCCTCTCTACAGCTATTTCCTACACCTGCCCTGCAACACCACTAGGAAGTTTAAAAACTTAGGATCAGATTCTACCACCCAGACTCATAATCAGTTGTAACTAACCCCCCAACTAGTCCAAGCCTGTGACATTCACACAAGAAGGTGACAGTGTTCTCTATAGAACCCTTCTGACAAAGTGTTTGGAACTTTGGAACTCTTCGTTTTTCATTCCTACTGTACAACACTTCAATTCAGGTAGTTACTAAATGCTATTGATTGATTTGATTTAATCTTTTTAAAAATCTATACAGTGAAACTTTCTCACTATCAAGTTATTCTTTCACGTTATATTTCTCTACAAGAAGTGCGTTATTACCACAATGGCAATTCCAGATCATCATCCTACTTTTGTATGACAAATGATTCCTATTCGTTCCTATAAATGACAACAGATAGATTTTCCTCTGCATATGAAACCAAATGTATAAGATTTTTTGAATATGGTCCCTTTATCACTAATAATTAGAAAAGGTGACATCTGAGAATTTACATCCACCAAAACTTTGTTACTGTGTGATCATACATCTGCCAAAATAGCAAAATGATTAATCTCTAGCACTTCATCTGTCTGTCCCGAGCAGGTGTTTCTACTGTAATAATAAGTAATTAACCTATGTGTTTAATACCACTTCAACATGTAATTAAAGATGGGTGCTAAGCTAATGGAAAATCATAAACTGTGAAGAGAGAGAGTGACTAGAAAACTAGGAAGATGGAGAGAAAAATTAGATAGGAGGGAGGAAGAGGAGAGAAGGAATAAATGATAAAAATGAAGAGAAGAAAGGAATAAGAGAAGAAAAGTGACAGAAAGATAGAAAATGAAACCCCAGGGGGAGGTAAAGAGGAGGAAAGGAAAAGAGGAGACTGTCAGTAATATGGAATAAAAATGGTTTACAGTTTCCCACTTGCTGGGCACAAATGAGAAATATTTAAACACTTCTGTCAAATCTATATTCCAAGAATACCCACGCATGAAGATTGTCAACCCGCTTACATTAAAGCAACGTGTAAATCAATTGATATATACCTATAGGCTGCCTGGCTCTCAAGACCATCACAGCAGACATAAAATATATTCCCTGCACACAGGATAGATGAAAGGAAATGTAGCCACACAATTGAGATCCATGATGTCATAAATGATGAAGTTTGATTTATATGGTGGTCACAATTTATTTTCTTTTGCATGAATGGAAATGGCATAAGTAACTGCCTGGCATAAGCATACCAAAAGCAACTTCAACAGCATTTCCTTTGCAGACACGTCCTATACTTTAGGGGTTTAAACTGCTATCCATTACTGCAGCATTTGAGCACCTTAACCATATAAAATCAATAGCAATAGCATAGACCCTACTGAGCTTCATGGAGTCTGGCGTGTCCTCTTTTTCAGGATAAAATCTCTGTTTTAGGTAGGGTCTTTTGGTTTAATTTGGCCCATCTAACTGTTTACGCTCAGTTCTTTCCTACGAGAACAGGACGCTCTCAGCTGTACTGTACCCATTAGAATAAGTTTATCCTTTGTACTTAAATGAAGAGTCTTAACTTTGCCATCTTGCTGTCACACATTATAGTAATATAATTACCGGTGGACTGAGGTAACAGGAAACGATTGAGCAAATATTTATACCATATTAGGCTACTAAGAATGGATTTAGAGCTTAGAGAAGAAATGCCCCTCCTAGAACTCTGCTAGTGAAGGTGTCAGTGGATCCACAAAGAATTTTGTTTTTCTAGCTGTGATTATCCATACTCTGGAAATATTCCGATCTAGCTTTTAATGTGTGACACAGAGTATGGCAGTGGTGATTATTGTTATATATCTGGCTTTTCCTGTAACAGGCCAGATTGCAGATAAGCCTGAACAGCCAATGCTTTTAAAGCTGGTCTAGGTTGTTTTTCCAGACACAGAGTATTTTTAATGTTAATAGCTTTTTCTTTGGATTAAAGGAAAACAAAAAAGCAAGAGAGAACATGAGCAATACCAGTGTGAGTGGCTCCTCTGTAGCAGGCTGAATCTGAACTGTCCTGAGTGTGAAGTTTGGTTATGTAAGTGAGTCAGGATTTGGCAAATCCAGAGGGTCTTCCTATTGTTCGCCCTGCTGATTTAGGGCCTGATACAAAGCCCACTGAAATCCAAAGCTCATTCAAAGTCTCCTATTGAATCAATGTGCAATGGATTAGGCCCCTAGAGTAGGACTTGAACTCCAAAGTTCCAGAATGCTCAGATTTGGAGGGTCACTATAGAGGTGGGACTGGCCACACAGTTCTGACTTGCATCTAAGCTTCCCAGTGTTGGAGGGTATTTGCTCCCCTAGTTTCAGCTCTAGTCCATTGCTAGCTATTTATTAGCAGTTCCGTGGGGAAAGGCTGGGTGTTCTTCTGTGGGCGCTGAATTATTTTCTATGCTTTGTTTTTCCATCTGGGAAAAAAAGAATATAATCAGGTAAGAAAAGAAGAGCAAAAAAGAGAAAGACGTATGTTTTGTATTGCACAGCCCTGGTCCAGTCCTGCAGTCCTTAGGCAAAATCCCAGATGTTAACAGGAGCCGTGATGTGTATAAACTGCAGGATTGGGCCCATTATCAGGAGCTGGGGTCTGAGGGCAATAGAAATAGTAGAACGTAACAAAGAAGTTATTAAATCTTGATCCTATGAAGTGCTCAGTACCTCTCACTGTTTTCCAGGATCAGGCCCCTGATGAGGAACAGTCACCTTAGAGCTAGTGATAGGTTCATTTCAATTACCCAATGCTATGCTGGTCTGATATGCTTCAAATGTAATGACAGGCTGATCCTGTAAATTGTTTCCCACAGCCTTTGCCAGTTTCACTGAGGGTGACAAATTTGACTGTAATAAACAGTTCATTAAAAGCTGCTTGAAATGCTAATGACACTCTAATTGAAATTAACTTTCACTAGACAAAATACCTTTTAATTCCTAATTATGTTATTCACTTTTGTTTAGTCTTCTTCCAACCTGAATAGCTGTCATGTCTGGTGTGTACAGTTGATAATTAAGGATTTTTTTTTTTCAAAATGCCACCAAAAACTACCAGAGTGATTGAGTTCCTGCTATATTTCCTGTTCTCCATTATTATTGGATAAGAGGATCTGCAAAATGGCTAGAAGGGGAAGGTGTCAAGGCTGCAGACAGAGGTAAATCATATGCAGTGCTATATTTAGTGAATCACAATGTCAACCATCATAAATAAAATAAATATAAATAAATAAAATAAAAATAAAAAGAGAAGAAATACATTCCCTGGCTGGGAAGTTATTGAACATGAAGTGCCAGGAAACAGATAGTTTTAGAGTGGGGGAGTTATTCTGGCTTCCCCATCAGGAATAAATCACTGACGAGATAATTATAGGCGACATTTTTTCAGCTATTCTGAAAGGCAATCTAAATCAGGACTGGGAAATATTTAATCTGTTTATCAGACTGTGATGGGAAAATAGCTAGAGATTAGAGTAGGAAATATTAGTTTGTTGTTTGGAGACTGTGCCTGGTAGGATTAGTTTTATTATTTTATCAAAGTACCAAAATAGCCCACAGTTGTTTGCTTCTGGGGGTTAATTACAAGGTAAGGTATGTGTGCATGATGAAATAAAAAGCATTGTTAGTACCAAGGAAGAGGCAGGGGAAAGGATGATGTTAAAAATATAAAAGCTAATCAAAATATATTTTCCCTATCTTTACTGTAGGATAAGTGTCAAAGGAGCTCTGTACAACAGAGGCCAAATTGTTCTCAGGTCTGCATGTTTAGAATGAAGTGGTTCATACAGAGGCCCCGATCAAACTAAAATTCCTAACAATAAAGGGCCTTCTATCTTTGTGGGATATTCATCTACTGATGTCTTTGGAGGTCACACACACAGACATGGGAGAGGATATGAAACCTGAGACACTTTCTAAAGTCCTGAAGGGAACATAAAGTGCACAAGGCACTATTTGCCTACTCAAAGGTCACAAGAGTAACTACCTTCAAAATTAACAAAGTCCTGTGGCACCTTAAAGTCTTTAAGGTGCCACAGGACTTTGTTAACTCTGCTATTCCAGACTAACACGGCTACCACCCTGATTCTTACCTTCAAAATGAAAACAACTCAGCATCAACCCCCACAACCAAGGCAAGCCCGCCGCAACCACAACCCTTAACCACAAGACAACTCCACAACCTCCCTCCACCTTCAATAACTACTTATAGTATCTGGAGAGATAACACATACAGATAAGATTGATAACATCACAGGTCTCCTCGTTCTCACATGATTCAAACCCTCTCTCAGAGACACGTGGGCAGGCAGCTGCTGTAGTTTCAACTGTTTTGATTTGTTATCGCTTCAGCTGTGGAAATGGGAACACGGCAGCATCTTTCGGTGGACACAGAAGCTTTTAACATTAGATATCCCAGTGATATCTAATGTGATAACAATGCCCATCTTTAAACCCACATAAACCCCCCCCCCCCCCCCCCCCCCGCCAACCAGACTCATTTTTCTGGAAACTGGCAAATTCATTTTAAAAACTGGCCAGGCAAGTCAACTATAAGTCAGGAGGTAATCCTAGAGGCCGCCCTAGCTATAGGCAGATACCTAGGTGTTAAGGCCGACACAGTTTCCCTTGCTCCTTCTCCCCGTGTAGTCTTCCTCACCAGCAATCACATAGTTAAACCCCCAAGAGTTGCAAAGCATTCACTTGAAGCTTTAGACATTCAGTGTAATAGTGCTGAACAACAAGTTGTTTCTGTATTGTTATCTATACCGAGAATGTGACCTTGCCTAGACAATCACGGGCTGTAGGCCTCACGAGATGAGCTAATGTGTTATATCGCCAGATTGCATTATATGTATGTAACGATTTTGCTAGGGAATGAATAGACACCTATTCATAAGCTTGTTGGCATCATGTAAGCGTTCTCAAGGTCTACACACCAGGTGCCTCAAGAGGGCAATGACCTAGGCGTGATGTAAGGGTTTGCTGATGCGCATGCTTCAAGTAGGTCCTCCACCCATTCCCCCTCCCCTTTGAATATACTCTATAAAAGGCTGCTCGGTACTGATAATAAACGGAGCTGCTGCCAACCCCCTTTCTTGACTGAGAGGAGGGTGCCTCAGTTTCCCCTTTGATCAAAGTTAACTTGTGTGTTTCTTCAATGGTCTCTGACAGCTTGTGAGCTCCTTGCCTCAACGCCGCCACTACTATCCGGAGTGTATGGTAAGGGGGAGAGACGTGCCATTAATTTTCCCCTGACATAGGCAGACACTGTGGAAGAGGAGGCTTGTTGGGCTGGCTGGGCTCCGAAGAGCAGGAAGCCACAGCCGGGATCCCAGGGAAGGGCTCCCCACCCCCGGAATGAGTAACATCATAGCTCACAAGCTGCTCAAGCTCTGCGGGGCTTTGGCCACAAGTGCAGTGACCCATCCAGGTCCCTGTTGGCAGCCAACCTACACCTGTCTCCCGCTGCCCCCAGGCAGTCTCTGGGCCCAGGTATCATCACTTCCCTACCCACTGTCCAGGCTCTGGAGACACTGCCATGGTTCAGCCTATGAGCCCGACAACAAGGCACACAGGCGGGAAGATGTGAGTCTGTGGGGGGCTGGGAAAATGGTGGGATAGTCTGGGGGGTGCCGGCATGTGGTGCAGTGTGTGAGGCTGGACAGGGGACTGGCGATGTGGGTCCAGGCCAGAGGAGTGGGAACTGAGGTATGGAGACTCCTGCTGTGTCCAATGAGAAGGAGCCTGCTTCCTCTGTGTGAGGGGGATTGTTGTCCCCAGCCTGGGTTGCTTTCTACAGGGTAGGGTTCTGCGGTACCCATTTCCCAGGGCCTTATGGGCTGGGAGCACTGGTGCTGGAACTGGGGTGGGGTCGGGGAGATACCCCCATACTTTTTAACAAAATAAACGTAAGCACAGAATTCATGTCCCCCACAGATTTTTTTTACCCTCCTCAGAATAGATTCTGCTGGGGAGGTGCTTCAATTACACCTTTTGTCCACCAGAGCCTGCTGTTGCACCAGCAGAGAGGCTAAGTGGCTCATCGCCAGAGCAGCCAGCCATGGAGAGGGAGGGGACACTTCGGCGATTGCCTCCCCACTTCCACAAATTAGGCTGGGAGCTGCTCTGGCCAGTGCCTGACTGTCAGACTGTTCTCATCCCATAAGATCTGTCACTGGGGCCAAGCAGTTTCTGCCTTTCCAGGCCATTGTCTGCCCCGTCACCCTCCAAGTTGACTATTCAAGATTTGGAGGTGGAGATGACGGCTGTGGGGGAGGCACTGGGTGCCTGCCACCAATCCTCTACAGAGGCAGAAGGGGGCAGCAGATTGAAGATTTGCCTAGGGAAACAGATTGTCCTGAGAAGTTTCTTTGTGTAGTGAATTGAGTCTTTCTAACACCAAACCTCACTTAAATAATGAATATATATACCCAAGCTAGATTGTCAATGGGCCTCCATTACTGCAACTTGCTGGGTTGCAAAAAAAACCCCAAACATTTAAATATTCTTGGTGGTTCTATGTTGGGGACATAGGAGGTGGACATGCTCTAGATTGTTGCATGTGTCCCCATAGGAGTTGGACACAGTCCCTAGGCTCCTCACAAAGGATTGAACAGAAAGTGATACTACATTTGATCTTAGGCAACAGTAAGAGAAGAAACTGTGTTCAGTCTTTACAAGTTCAGCAGTAAACTAACCAAATGCCTCAATCCCATTACTGAGTGTCTGAGGGTTAGATTGCATCTATTGTCACAGTCAAGCTTTGGGGCTGCTGTGCGGCACCATACTCCACTGAGAATTTAGGGAAGGATTGTCCTTCCCACAACTGCCAAGAGTGCAGCTGAAGTGGACAGAGTGCATCTATCTTTGGGACGGTGCTGCCTTCTCTACCTGGCAGGGTTCCTCCTCCATCTCTGCCCTCCTTGGGATTAGATTCACCTCTGGGGACACACAAAAGTAGCAGTCAGTGCTGTGAGCTCAGGGACTAAGGCCGTTACTGGCCCTTGCGTGGGACATGTAGGAACTTATTGGCGCTTTCATTACCCTGTGTGCCTGCACAAAGGTCAGGGACATTATGACCCTAAATAAAGAAAATAAAGCATTAAAATGTGGCAGGTTTAACCTGGCTTAGTTGATAGGATGCTCACAGCTTCTGGGCCAAAGTATGTGGTTTCAGATCCCAAAACAAGTCTGGGGCTCAGAATCCAAACAGACTAGAGCTATAGAGGGATTCTATGGTAGAGGCATCATCATTCAGATGATCTCTGAGTTTCTGCCAATATTCCCTCTCTGATAGCATGTGGGTTTTGGCTGATCTCACAATAACTACTGTATTCGTGTATGACCTCTGCCCTGCCAACTGTAAGCATGACTCAGCAAAGTGCTCAACTTTCATTAATGTCAGGTGTCCTCAACTCTGTTTTGTGGGATTAGGAACTACCTGAGTAGTTATTGCAAAGTCTTATCTGCTACCCAGTATGGTTCAATGATAAGACAATGGTTTGGGGACTTATGAGAGGTGGGGTTCTATCTCTGGCTCAGCAAGTTGATTTGCCTCTCTGTGACTCAGTTTCCCCATTGGTAAAATGTGGATGATGATGCTTTGTTAAAAACACTTTTTGAGTTGACCTATAGATGCCAAGTGCCATGTAAAAGCAAAATAGTTATGTTTCTATTCAGGAATTTGTTAATTCTCCTTCAGTATGATAACATCTCTGTTTGCCAGTTCACCTTCAAAATAATTATCCCAACATCTAATATGTTCCTAAAACTATGCAGTAATCCTGCATTACATACTAAATGAAATTCTCTAGCCTCCAGAGCTGTTTTCATATATTTGCAAGGCTTGCGTTGTTCAGATAAGAAGTCATGTTTTTATACAACTGCTGAAAAAAAGAGCTATTACCATACTGTTCTAAAATTTAATAGCTCAAAGGATATCCACTTGTCAAATTAGTATCCTTTTGTTCAGAAAAGCACAATTTTGGACACTATAGTGTGAATAATGAATTCTATGAATTGTGTGCTATCTCCACTGGTCTAAGTCTTATAGTCACAACTGTTTTTGTTCATTTTTGCGGCAGCTGTGGGAAATAAAATAAATACATTTGGAAACATAATCATTTAATCACCAATGTTTTAAATATCTATCTTTAATCTTGTTCCCATATTACACAAAAAGCAATAGAGAAATATGCAAATCTCTCCTTCAAATGTTGCTAGATGTAGATCATTTTTTAAGTCCAAACCTCCACTTTCCAAATTGATATGTCTTCACATCTTTGCTGCTAAGCACTCGATTATGGATGGACTGCATGCTTTGCTAGTTGCTTTTTTTAATTATCTGCCAAGACTCAGTGACATTTCAAGAATAAGAACTGAATACATGCTACCTGGCTCAGCCTGGGATGGTAGGCAGTAATTCTCTTCACCCTTGTGGAGTTGCCCTTTTACATATGAGAACTCAAACTGAATGACTGGAGATTGTCATCAGTAAATGTCTGAAAACTTGATTATCCTGAAAGTGTGTGTGAGAGACATGCCTGTTATCTTCTTTTCTTAACTGTATACTATACACATTTCTACTAGCTTTTTCAAATATTTCCCACTTTTTCAGGACTTGGCTTTTGTTTTAACCTTTTCCACTGCTTTGTTTTAGACTTTGATCTTTGTATGTCAGTGTGTTATATTGTACTCTGTTTATATGCAAGACAGCACATACAGATGCAACACATTTATCTTTCCCCATATGTATAGCCACTCATTTCTTCTGTGAAACTCCTCTTGCTTTACTTATACATAGGCAAAGTCTTTCCAACAACCTTCCCTTCTTTAACTATTATTTATTATTTACAGAAAAAGACACTGTCAAGTGGATTATGTCCAAATTTTGTCCTGCCCAAAATGTTAAAATCTAGTGCAGGAATTTCTTCTAGATTCTAAATATTTCCAATATTAAATATATATCTTCCAGTCTCTTGGGAGGAAAGAGCCAATGTTTATGTAGGACCTGAATAACAACAATATGTGATCTTCAGATCCTTCATTGGTTCTTCTGGTCCTTAATATCTTGAGTTCTTCTGGACTTTATGCTGGTTCTAGAAAACAAAATAGATGATTTATATAAAATAGAGACACTTTAAAAGATAAGCCCCAGACTAGTTCTTCCATATAACCAGTTTTTGTATTTGTGCAATACAATCATAAGACTTTTTTCTTCAAGTCCAAAGGAAAATATTTGTAATTATTGTTTAGAAAATGAATCCTGAAAGAGTTTGCAACTGAGTGTATGGGAGGACTTGGCATATCTTACCCATATTGGCTCAAGTCATAAGCTTGGATCAAGTTTCACTAAGACAGTATAAGGATTTCACACCCTTTTCATGATTTACTCCCTGGAACCACATGAATGTTTGTTGAATCTTTCATTAAAAAGTACTTAATGCTAAGTAGACACAGTCAATGTGTTTGCATTATTTTGGTTTGTCCATTGGAAATCTTTTGGGTACTTTTCACCGTTTCTCTAGTGTTAGACTCTGTGCTGCATTCATCAGTTCCTGAAGTACCAAATCAGGGCTGAATCTTTGGAGCTCCATCAGATGGGAGCGAAAGGCCTGCAGACTATTAGAGGCAGCACAATGGTTAGAGACTGGTTTGTGCACTGAAATGCAGTCCACTGCAGAAGGCATGAACAAAGCACTATGTGCCTTTCAAATTTCACTTAAACTCCCAGAGCTAGATTGGCACTTCATTTCTAAGCCACAGAAAGAACCAGCACGTAGCAGCATCACCTAATAAGCAGTCTAGGGAAGGAATGGTGACTCTGGTTCCCTCTTGCTTTGGGTAGAGGCAGGAAGTAATCTCCAGTTTGTCAGTATTAATAGCACATTACTTCCCCCTCTGTACCAGCTCAGCCATGCTGGCTGATGCATGGAGGAAGGCAGGCTGAGACACGAGCTGTGTTGAGTGTATTTATCTCTCCCTAACTTCCATGACCGGAAAAGCAGCAGTTATGCTTATCTGCGTGACACAGCTGTTCCCCTACTAAATAGCACATAGCTGTGTCCATTAAGCAGGGCTTTGCATAGCATTGAGGCCAAGACCACAGCCTTTGCATTGCTGGGATAGATGGGGAAACATGCCTACAATCACATCCCTCCCACCACAGTAAGGCAGTCTGATAGCTATTGCTGACTTGGTTGCTTTAATGGCTCAGATCATCTGAAACTATGCCAGTGTAAAAGGACTCTGTTCTCAGAGCCTTGGCACATGGGTTCAGCTGCATGTCTCCATTTTTAACGGGCCTAGAATCTAGTTCAGATTCCTGAAATTAAGCTCCCCTGTTGAATCCACCTATTCAGCTTGCTCCAGCTAGAAATATAAATGTGTGCAAGGGGCCCTTAATTTTAACTCAGAGCCTTCAGGCAATCTTTCAGAATATTCCATTTTGCTAAATTTCATTTTATTGAATTAATACATTAAATGCTTTGCTAATCTTAGTTTTCTATATAACAACTGCAATAGTTGATTCAGGGAAATTATGTGATAGTGAATGGGAGAGGAAGTGTTCGTGAGATAATCCCTCTGCTTGTGCTATAAAAATGTCAAGAAGCCTTGGTCTATGCAAACCTGTGTGACCTTTAACTGATTTCAGGCTTAAAAATTTTTTTGGATCTTTTGAATGATATTTCCTATTGGGGACTTAGATAACCTAGATAGGACAGGCAAGAATAAGTGCCCAAACCTAAGGCTGCCATAGCAAGTTTGTGGAAATGGCAAGTTATATTTGAGCACAGATACTCACCAGGATGAGAGGTACAAAAGGACCTTGTGAATATAAACATGTCTGTCCCTATTGAAGGTGACCTAGAAAAGGCTCTCTGCAGTAGGACCTATCTCTTGGTGTGTTTTATGGTGCCAAGAACAGTGGGGCCCTGATCCCCTAGGTGCTAGTGCAATATAAATACATAAATATATATGGGGGAGGGGGTTAAATTGAGCTTGTGCACCTGGTGTACCTGCATGATGAAAAAGAAAACCAGGCTTCTTTATCCAAAGGACTTTTAAGGGAGGGGGATGTACCTTTGGAAATATCAAGAATGTCAAGTCGACTTTAACTGAAGTGACAAGGGTGATATAACTTTTTAACAAAGGCATCCTCACAGGAACGTCCATGAACATCATGGGGTCACTTTAGTCTCTTTATTAAAGGCAGTCAGGACCAGTTATCTCAGATGCTTTCTCTGCTTGTTTTTCCCTGATAGGGTCTATGTTTTCTGCTTTGAAGCCACCTGAAACCATCTTCAAGATAATTTTTTGGCTTGGCTACTTCAACAGCTGCTTGAACCCAATCATCTACCCCTGCTCAAGCAAAGAGTTCAAGAGGGCTTTTATACGGATCCTGAAGTGCCAGTGCCACCGGCGGAGGCGGCTGGGGTGGTGGACCTACAACTACAGGAATTGGAACCAAGGCTCCTTTGACCATTCCCGCAAGGACTCGTTGGAAGACAGCAGGAGCTTCCTAAGCGGCAGTCAGAGGACATTATCCTCAGCCACTCCTAGCCCCAGCTACCTGAGCAAAGTCAATCACCCTCACATGGAAATGTACACGTTCCAGGAGTGGAAGAGCTCCAGCTCCTTCCTGAGCCCCCTACAGGAAGGCAACAAGCAAAAGGACTCATGCCACCTCTTCAGCTTCAAGCTCCCAACAGAGCACAATGGACATATCAGTGCTGGCAGCCAAGCCTCAAGCAATGGAAGCTGCAAGACCATCTGTGACACACTGAACAGCACAGCAGACAGCAAAATGGCTGTTGAAATGAGCGAATTCTAAATTGCTGTTCCCTGGACTCTGGGCTCATCTGCACACATTAAGTTGGTTGGTGTTTAACCCAGATGAAGGCACGAACCTGCACCCAATCTAGACGTGCTTGATGTGGTGCTGGGACGGAGTTCAGTCAGGATGGCAGTATCAGGCAGCCTAATATCAGAATATTGGCCTAGTCCCACCACTGCAGGGAGATCAGTGCAGAGATGCTGTAGAAATTTGTGCACAATGCAGGGAAGGGCCCTATAAAGACAGTGATGTGCACTCAGGCAAATATTCAGCTCCAATGGAAAGGCTGTAGAACAGTCAAATACACACATATATAGAGAAAGTATATATTTGGGGGGGGGGGGGAGAGAGAGAATATCTTCAAGAAGAAGTGTGGTTTTATTTGTACCTCTTCAGGGTACCACCAGCTGCTTCTGGTTTTGCCTGTAAAAACCTTACCTGTTGGTGTATTTCACTGAACACTAGCACTTTAGAAACCTCAAACAATGTCAAAGATTAAAGAAACTTCACATTTATACATCACTTTTGTTTGTTAATATCCAGTTGGCATTCTAGCAGAGCCTCCTTGCCCACTCTCCTATTTCTGCATGTGTGCACACACTGGGGCGGTATCTCCCATCATAGTCACTGATATCCTTTGGAGAAGAGCTATGGTTGGCGATTAGTTAAAAATAGAAGTGAACCAACTTGGCCAAAGTCCCCTATCTTTTACCATGTTATTTTTTTGAAAACTTAAAAACATCAGCAAGGGTCAGGGCTCAGTATTTGTGCTCCAGCATATTAGTACTTGTCCTATAAGCTTACAGGCAACCAAAGGGTCTGGTTTCCAAAGTAAAACCCATAAATCACCCCAGATCCTTCATAAACAGCATTGCAGACATAGCACAAAAGAGCACTGACCGCTGGAAGCCCATAACCCAGCCTGAGAGCAAATATGCTGGATTTCAGTAAAACCCACTTAGTGCTTTTGGCAGTGTTTGGAGGTGACATTGCATTTCTAGTGACTTTTGCTTTGTCACTGAACTCAGAAGTGGAAAAGTCAAAAGGATGCAGTTATATGAGAGTCCCACTTTGCTTTGCATCCTTCAGCTCAATAACATGGTATCCTAAACTGGGGGATCTCTGAGGACATCTTCGAATATGCTTTAACCCATGTTTGGAAGTTGTTTTCATCTCTTTCAATTAAGTGTGAATCATGAAACTAACGACTGTGAATTGTTACATAAAGTGGTACAAACCATGGCAACTGGTCTTTCCTCCTTCCTCTGACCCGAAGCTTCCCTTATTAGGAATTTTAGCAGTGTTTTAGTCACTACTGAAACAGAGGCTGAACCATAAACAGATGTGCGGAAAACACTTAACAGATGTTTTTAAAATCTGACTCCCATGAGAGCATTTCCCTTGGTTTCATTGCATATGTATATTCCCTCATTAGGCTGATGAAGAGGGATGTGATCTATGGTGGGCCAAATATCCTCCAGCTCAGTGAGCAAAGATAGGGAAGTTTTGTGTCTAGGTCACCACATGCTCATATACTACAATGATGAGAAACATATAAGTACATATACAGACTTAATCTATGACACCTTAGGTCTGATCCTGATCCCATTGAAGTCATTGGCAAATCTCTTGTTGTGTTTAAATGGCCCAATCCTGCTCCTACTGAGTTGTAACTTCCTCTTAAAGGGACACTGTTTATTAAAATAGCATTTTTAAATGTTTCCACTCTTTTTGCTGCTCATTTATATTTTATATTTTACTCTGCTCAGAAAAGGAAGCTAGTCTGGACGATTTTGCTTTCCGCTTGTGCTAAACTATCACATTCCTGTTCTCTTTGAGTTTCCCACACTGAAGATGACTGTGTGGGGTTCTTTTGTGTAAGTTTTCATTTTTTGGAGAGGGACCAACCTGGGAGAAATGTTATTAAAACATTTCTAGTCACATTAGGTTGTGTAAATTATTGTTGATTATTTATGAGAATTTTGGGCCTAACTGCTTGATAGTGTCCTTCTAAATTTATCTTAACAGGCAATTCACACAGTTTAAACCCAAACGAAAATAACATCTATCAATTTTGGGGAACGTTTCAGAGCTTATGGTAGAAGGTGAAGCACAGCCAGCATTTCACTCCTCTACAGCCTTTAACAAAGAAGCTTTGAAAGACTGCCATTTCTTTTTATTACGTTTGGTTCTTAACAAAAGTTGTATGATCCCTGATAATCATTTAAGCTCCTTAAATAATTGTATTTCATTTTAACAAGATTTCTGTAGTCACCTGCAGCAAGCCTTGAAATTTGATATTGTGCCTGTTATAGTCTTGGGCTTCAGAACATCCTCCGGCAAAGAATTCCACAGGTTGACTGTGCATTGTATGAAGAAATCCTTCTTTTTGTTTGTTTTAAACCTGCTGCCTATTATTTTTATTTGGTGGCCCCTAGTTCTTGTGTTATGAGAAGGAGTAAATAACACTTCCTTATTTACTTTCTCCCTAGCAGAGTCCTGAATGTCCACGCCACAATTAAACAACCCGTTAGACCTAGCCCTAGTCAGCTGGCATGGACCAGCCAGGGGTTTTTAGTTGCAGTGCATGCATATCCTCGGTGTCGAGATGAGTTTGCTTACATTTCAGTGGATTTGCCACTTAGCACAGAAGACACTTGTAAAACACTGTGTTTCTCCAAGTTAAGTTGCTACATGGAGCCTAATTGCTAACTAGAAGCCTGCAGAAACCCATTAAGTCAAGAGCACAGCTGTAATGGCTCATACAATATTGTTATAGCTAAGCTGCACCTACATTAAACCCATTAGGTGTCAACATTTTCATCCATCACACGAGTGTTTCTTATTTCGGCAAGAGGTGATGGTAAAATCAATCCAAGTGAATGAGATTATACTATAGGAACTCTGGGTCATAGTGCATTGTTTACTCTGGGGAAATTAAATTGCCGGTTATCTTTCCAAATGGGGTGGGAAAGCGAGAAAGGTGGGAGTGCACATTAATATTGTAAAAGTGAAGTTCTACTCTGAAAAGTGATATGAGAAACTAGCACCTCCTTCCTCTACTGCAATGCTCTCTGGTGCATTCAGAGTCATTGGAGTAGATCTTCGTGTGGGGTAAATGAGCATCAGATTACACTGCATAAAAGATAATGTCCTGAGGTAGTGGGTCCTCTAGCTCAGATCCAACTAGCTCTGAGAGAGTGAGCTGGATTCTCTGCTGGCTTGTGCATCAACTGAATTGCTCACTTCGTTCCAAACTGCTCAGGAGATGATGGGGCTGGGTAGATGTAATGAGGCAGAGCTGGCCTGGTGGTGACAACACGCAAGACAGAGAGAACCCAACTTGACTATCAAATCCAGGCTGAGTTTGCATGGCTGGCAGTAGGAAGAAAAGTCATTTTAGCCTTTGAATGAAGCAGATGTGATGAGAATGTAATTATGCCTCAGCTTCCCTGAAGGTCCATCATGCCATTTTTAGAATCGCTCTAATACAGAGAAAAATTGTTTGCAGAAAGCTGAGGTTGGAGCAACAAGAAAAAATGTTCACTGGAACCTTTAACCTCTGGAAGGGTTTGAACAGGGGCCACCTCTCCTTGTGAATTGACTGCCAATCTTTAAGGTTGTTGCTGCTGGAATTTTAAGTGTGTTTGATCTGTCTCTGACCTCCTGTGAACAAAGGGTATGGCTACACTACCCGCCAGATTGGCAGGTAGCACTCGATATATCGGGGATCGATTTATCACATCTCATCTAGACGCGATAAATCAATTCCCGAATCGACTCCTGCACTCCACCTTGGCAAAAGGAGTAAGTGGAGTTGGCAGGGGAGCGGCCGCGGCCGACTCACCACCATGGGGACAGCCAGGTAAGTCGACCTAAGATGCTGTGACTTCAGCTATGCTATTCGCGTAGCTGAAGTTGCGTATCTTAGGTTGACCCTCTCCCTCCCTGTAGTGTCGCCCAGCCCAAAGAGATTAAATCTCCTGCGCCTCTTCCTCGTTTCTGTCCCTGCTCTCCTCCTCTCTAGCTATCCCTTCCCTAAGACCCATTGCAGGAAGACTTTGAGTCTAATTCTGCACTCAGGTATGCATGTACAGTTCTTATTGACATCAGTGGGGTTGCACAGACATAAAATGAGGGCAACATTTAGTCCTTTGATTCTCTTTTATGGGACAACTTGTACTTTAGTTAACATAGTGGATGGTTTGCAATCAAAGGGAATTTTTTGCCAGGAGGAGGAGCTGTGTCTACAATGAAGGTGTCCAGTGCCAGTTTTGTAAAAGGAAAGCCATGGTGATGAATGTGTGACTTACTGAAGGCCACCCAGGTTAAGCTTGTTCAGAGCAGGAATCACTGTTGGCCAGGATTTCAGTCCAGAGTTAAAATATATGTTGTGGAGATGTAGCAGTGAGTACCAAACAAGGCAACATCTTGCCATTCAATGGATTTACTGCTGCTTTACATCAGTGTAAGTGGGATGAGAATGGCCCTGAGTCAGGAGGGAAAAGGTCCAGATTCTCAAAGACATTTAGCCATCTAACTCCCACTGGTGGGAGTTGGGTACCTCCATAGTTTTTAGGATCTGGATCTATGCTACTGAAAGTAAGTGTTTCTGCAGTTGAGATAATGGAATATATAGGACATTTCCAGTATGCATTCTCCCTCTGAAGCCCATGCAGATTAATAAGGCTATGTCTACACTACACAGCTTTTCTGTTGCTACCGCCGTGCTGCTAAAAGTTGTGTAGTGTAGCCACTGCAGCTCTCCTGACGACAAAAAACCTCCACCCCCCAACGAGCGGCATTTGCGTTGTCAGCAGGAGAACACTCCTGCTAACAAAGTACTGTTCACACTGGCACTTGTCATGGCAAAACTTTTGTCTTTCAGGGGTGGGGTGGCCAACACCTATGAAAGACAAAACTTTTGTTGATCAATTGCCAGGGTAGACATAGCTGAGACTTATGTGAGTTCATGAACTGAATAGACCCCACAATGTCTGCTCACAAATGCCACCTGTAGGCAATTCTCAAAGGAGCCAAGCTCCCCGGGAATTTTACTTACACCACTCTGCAGTGTAATGTGTGGATGTTAGCATGTCTTGGGTCTCTTTTCCATACATGCAGCCAAGGTGCATAGCTTTATTAACTCTGAAACTCACATTTCCTCCTGGTTGGCATGGTGGCTTAAGACCAGTACTCTACAAGCTTCCTTAGTTATCCACACATATTTTTTTCCTTTGTCAATTAATATATCTTATGCTTTCCTCACAACGGTTGAATACATTGTTAGAGAACTCAGCAAGTATGTCAAGAAAGGGAGAAAACTTCCACAGACTCAGATAAGAAAGCAAAACCACACGACTGGTTTTGAACCCAGAGTCTAGTTCACTGCAGCCAACTTCTCAGCCAGCATGCCATAAATATGTAAGAAGAGGATTTATTTGGTGCTATGCACATATTTTCTGAACCACTGAGGTTTTTATCTAGCTATTATTTACTTGCTTAAGTTTCCATATACATACAAATCTAAAAATATCCATGAGTCTCTAAGGATCTGCCCTTTCTGACCCCATCTCTGAAACAGGAAAATAATTTTCCAGTGTAAGTGCAGCAATCAGGAAAAAACAATAATCATTACTTTTGTTGTCAATAAAGAGGGAAATCTATGGCCTTTTCTTTTCCTTTGGCCTCTATAGAGACTCTTGCCTCAACCAGCTGGGGCCATGTATGGCCGCTGAAAGGCACCCTTCATCTTAGTATCTATGGGCAGATATGTAATTGTAATATTGTATAGGAACAAGAGAAAGAGTTCTACACAAGAAAGAGGCATAGTCTAGCTAGTCCAAGCAGGGTCTTGGCATCAGAAATTTACTGAGCTCTAATCCTGGCTCTAACCTCTGCCCCAGCTCCTCATCTGAAAAATGGAGACAAGAATGTTTATCTCCCAAGACTGTTTTCAGGTCCCGATCCTGCAAACATTTACTCCATGTTTCATTTAAAACACTATTCAAGTGCATAAAATTAAGCATGTGGTTTCAGAATCGATGACTATAAAGACTGAGTATGAATTATACAGATAAGTTAACCTCCTCATTTTTCTGTCTGTTCAATTCACCCTTGTGGCAACAGTTCAATATTAATTGCCTCAAACTTTTATTTGTATGGATCAAGTTTCCTATGACCCTGGCCAGATACTTTGATGAATGTGCTTGTGAAAAAATGTATTATTCATTAGCTTGGGTGTATTTTTAGACATTGTTTACCTGCAATGCTGAGGTTAGTAAAACCATAGGATCTCTTTGTAGCCTAACGCAAGGACATTATGTCAACTTATGCTGCTATGGTGTTTGCAGATGTGCCTGCATTTTTTATGTTCTCCTTTGTTGTGGGGGAGTAGAGCTAGAATTTATTTACGTTCACTTGTAATTTATTGACTTTTGCTTGAAAAGCTCCCAGTCTCAGGAACTGTACATTCCACTTGGGTGTGCAGTTTGATTAAAACTTTTAGCTGAAAGAAAACGTGATTGAAGTTTTAATTTTTTCCACTCATCCATTAATTAATGTTTTCTTTGACCATAATAAAATAGCAGCCTCATGTTCATTTTCCATTGGTAGTTTATTCCTGGAGCTGGGGAATTCCATAACAATGATTTGCGCATCTGAGCTACTTAGCTTTCCCAGCTAGTACCAGTATAGGCACGGGTCTGAAATCCACACAAAAGAAAAACATGATCTCTAGCACAGTCTCTGCAAATTGAAAATGCTTTTGGGTGTACACAAATGGAATTTATAGCAGAATTGAACTGTGGCTGTTGGTTTTGTTTTTAATGGGCTAGATCATTTTATGACCACTAACCATCATTGTTACAGGTAAACTCAAATAATAGGAGTTGTTAAATTTCATGGTTAATCTAATTTGGCAAAAGCCTCTAACTGCATATTCCATTCATGTAACTTTATAAGCAGTAAACTCAGCCCAGCCCAGCCCCAGTACAAGTGATAAAGAGTATTTCCTGTTTGTTTTTCCCACAGCTCGCTGCCCTGATTTCTAAGCACAAGTAAGGGGTAGTTGTGAGTTTCACCTCTGAGAGGAATACATCCTTCTTGGAAGCTGGTGAGCCTCAATAGATGCAACTGCATCTAATAATTAGCCGCTGGCTAGGAGAGCATCCCTGAACAGCCTCTGAACAACAGCTGGGTATTAACCCCTATGTAACTCAGCAAGGCTTCCTGCCAGGGACACCACTGGAGCAAGAAATGGCAGGGCATTGGGGGTCCTCTTCATGAAGGGCTCACCCCCAAGGCATGTATTGCACATGACAACCCCCCTTTGCCACCCCCCACTCACACACAAACTCTCCTTTTATGAAGGTTCTCAGTATATTTTGCATGAATTGAGACCTCAGAGGGAAGGTTATGAGACAAACAGAACGTAGAGACACAGTGACAGAGGTTGGCAGGCTCTGGAGGGGTTTGGACAGGGGTCTTCTCTCCTTGTGAATGGGCTGCCAGACTTTAAGATCGCTTCAGCTGGAATTTTAAGTGTTGTGCTCTGCCGCTGAGCTCTCACCCCACTCCCTACAACACTGCACAACTGCCTAGATCGAAGAGTTCAAATATTTGCATAGCATGGGGTATATCTGAATAGAGCGATTTTCATATGGCTGCCTCCCTTCCCATTCCTTGTTGTCCACACTGCCTTTCCTCCCGTGCATGATGACGTAACATCTCCGCAGAAACTGATTGCATGGAATAATCACCATAAATAACCAATGTATTTTAGCTGCCTTTAATCCAATAAGTGCTTTTTCCTACTAGAAGATCATCAAGCACATTCTGTACTTTTGCTCCCTCTCCCATCTGTTTCATTTCTTCCAGCAGTAGCACCATGTGACCAGCCAGCTCTCTGCAGGCCACCTGGAGGTGGTCCACAGACCAGAGCTTGGGAACTGCTGGACTAAACCATTAGGGTTCTGGATTGGCTGGTTTGTATGCTTGTTTGGGGAAAGAGCAGATTAGTATCTTCTGAAGTAGCAAGTATTGCCCACAGCTGGAGCAAGCTATGTCTCTAGAAAGATCAGCAGTTTGATTCATGGCAATCCTAAGTGACCCACATGCTACGGTCCAGATGTTGCTCTGGTGTATGATGTCATAGCTCTATTGAGTTCAATGGAGTTAAGCTGATATACAGCACCTAAGGAGCTGATCCCATATTTATGACAGATTATGTGTAAGAAACATAATGAAGGCAAAGAAACCATGAATCAACATAGCTTGGAGCCTTAGTTTACACCCTCTCAACCTGATTCAAAGTCCGGTGAGGACAGTGGGAGACTTTCTGTTGACGTCAATGCATATTGGATCAGGCCTTTTCTAAGAGCCGCAAAGTAGCATGGATGGATCAGCAGAGGAAGTTTGGTGCCTCTCATGAAAATTCTTGTGTCAAAGTATGTGAATCTAGACAAAATAGAACATGTCCTCAGCCTGTTCATTACCAGGCTGGTCCTCTAAAATCCCAATAAAAAGTTATGAAGAAACAAAAGAAGTGATTGTTAGAAATTAAGGTAAAAAACCTCATTCCTTTATTCAATTGGAAAATTGGAAAGTGCATATAGTAAAAATTTTATTATATAGATTTAAAAGGCTTTAATTTGTTCTTTCATTATTTCCTTTCAAACATTCAATGGGATGCCCAATAATTGGATTCCACTGAGACAAGTGTGCAAATATTTTACTCTGGCAAAGAATCTGAACTTTTGAAAATAGTCATTATTTCTTTGTTCTTTGCTTGATGCATCAAAGCTGTGATTTCCACACTTTGAGGATTCAATGGGGGGAGGGGGGGAAATCACAATGCTAAGTTGAGCAGAAGACCTGGTGGCATGCGTGGTCATGCTACAGTTTGGTCCTCTTCTTTGAGCTAGTTAAGGGCCTGATCCTGCACTACTGAAACCAGTGGGAGTTTTGTCATTGACTCGAACTGGAGCATATTAGGATCTATATGAGGTGATTGCAGCTGCTGGTATTTAAGATGCAATAGTGCCATCTATTGGGCCTACATTTCACCCATGTTCCAAATAATAGCACAAAAAATATTTTAATTCTGCTGAGTTCGAGGGATTTCACACATCATAGGTTGAGCTTCTGTGCTCATTCTGTATTAGACAGACAGGGTGAGATTTTCAAACTACATGGTCTGCAAAGAATGTTTTAAAATTATTTTACGCTTTTTTGTTTCTTTATTATTTTTTATCTTGGAACATCAGGAGTGTCAACTCTGATGATATCTGGTGTTGCTGGAGAACTTCTGAGAGATCTTAGAGATGAATACTGTGAGTCCCCTTAATGTAAGAAGCAATACAGAATTCCTTTTTCCCCCAAAATGTCAAATAGGTATTGGTGTAAAACAGCTGTTAAAAGAAACAAATGAAAAAGCAAAGTGTTTTAAGTAATCTGACTAAAATTCCCCTTCCCTCTCGCTGTTCAGCATTTACTCTTTTGTATTTTTTAATGTCCTAACTTCACCAGCTCTCAAGTCACAAAAGAGACTTCTAAGGTAGACAACAACTGATTTTTTAATGTTAAAAGAAAGTAGGAAAAAAATACTTTTATAAAAAAAAATTAGACACCATACAGAAGGCACAAATCCATTGTTTTTCTATTTGTGAGTTACTTTTAAAGCAGGGAATTAAAAGGAAAAAAAACCCCATAATTTCAAGTAAATTTTTCTTATGCTTCTTTCAACATCAGACAAGAAAAACTGAGTCAGCACAGCATGAGCATCAGTATTTTTTAGTAGTCTGTATAATGCTCAAATTGGCTGCTTATGCCAGACTAACCCATACTCTGCAGGCTACCTATTTGGAAAAGAACAAAACACTTTTGGAGGAAAAAAAAAGAGAGGGAGACTGGAAAAAATTGGAGCATACAATCGCTTTGGGGAGAAATAGCATCATCCTTTCATTCCACCTCCCCAATTTGATCACTGGTTCAAGAAGTTTGTTCCCATTTTAATACTTACTCATGAGAGCAGTTCAACTTATGTCAGTAAGTAAGTGACCACCAATATGAGTTAGGTGCTCCACAATCTGGCCCTTACTATCCAAACACATTCACTTGCATAGGATCACATGTTCCTGATTTCTTCAAGAGGTGTTCCGTTAAACAAACATCATTGCTTGGAAGAATCCCTTAGGATTGAGGAGATTAAACAAACTCCAACAAGTTTCCATTTTTGGATATAAAAGAGCTTCAACTTTTCATACATTTCTACTTATTAGAACAAAGGATTCTAAAAGGCTTACTGAAGCAGAAATGTGCTACATCTGAAGTGGGCAACATTTAGAGGTGAAACTGACAAGTGATGCTCTATAATCTCAGGGATATGAATGTCTTGTTATGACTCCTATGTTTGAAAATAATAACACATAGCATGTCTATACATTTTCTAAGTACTCTCCAAACATTAAATGATTGATACTCAGAACACCCCTGTCAGGTAGGTAAGTATTGGTATAGTTCAGGGAAAATGAGCCACACAGAGGTTAAGGCCTATACCATGAGACTTGGTTGCCTAAAGGCAGGCATCTACATCCATAATGAGGCGGCTAAGGAGAGTTTAGAGTGGCCTCTGGCTGTTGGATGGTCACCCAGCTCTTCTGATGAGGGCGGGGAGGTGGATTGGTCATTTCGAAACTGAAACCCCATTTGGTTCTTGAGATGTATATTTCTCCCCTGAATGTTGATGAACTCCCTTGGCTTGAGAGGAGGGGGGGAGAGACCATGGGGATGGATCTCCCTAGCTAAAATGAGGAGGTAAGGAGAAATGGGCTTCCCCCGTCTTGTCATAAAGGATTGGAATGCAAAGGGTTCTTTCAGGCTGTCTGCCATCAACAATAATTCAAGCTGCAAGTGGCACCAACAAAATGAGAGAGAAGGACTGCCAGACCCAGAAGGACTGCCAGTTTGGTCCCAGCATCTGTCCCTTTCCTCCTTGTGCACTGCTGGAGTGGCCAGAAAGCAAGTAGGAGTGACTACCTGGTACACAATGTGCTTCTAGATCAGGGGAGCTGCTGGATGGGCAAATATCTAGAGCTGAGTAGCATCAACACTAATTCTACATTGCAAAATTTAGTATTTATCTCACCGACTCCAGTTGGGAAGTGTCAATAAAATGACATCTTCCACTGAGAGTCCAGCTGCCCCATTGACAGTTATTCAGTTAATGAATCAGAACCCAGTATTTCTAAAACCCATTTTGAAATATACTTCAGACATATTGACTGAGCTTTTTAAGGTATTACTTGGATCAGTGCAGTCTTCTTTTAAGGCTGCCACTGTAGCTCAGACCCCTGTACTCTGCGCATCAATGGAAGTTTTAGCTGGAGTCTCAGCTCTACTTCAAAATTGCTTTGGCTTAGTTTTCTATCGCGGCTTCTCTCTTTTTAAAATGATCTGACATTTGATAGGACAATGTGAGGGTTCAGAAATATTTCGTGTAAATCAGAATAAATTATGTGGCCATACTAGAAGAACAGCAGAAAGAGACATTTTTGTGGGCTAAGTCATTGCAACTGGGCTGGTGCAGAACGCTGACTCCACTTTTCTTGCTCAAAGAAGGGGGGAGTAAAGGAGCTTCAGAATTGGGCATTCTGTTGGCTGTCATTATAACTAGCAATGCTCTAGCCAGCTTACTGCTCGGTATTTCAGACTAATACTCATATCCATCACTGGCAGTAACAGACTCCTAAGGTGGGATCTTAGTCACTTAGTTTTAGGTTAAACTTGCTGAGGCCTTATGCTAAACTTAATTTATGAAAAATTCTATTTAGAAGTAATTCTGTAGGTATATTCTACTTCAGAGGAGATACACACAGGATTAATCTAGTTCCCAAATCCTCATGTGGGGGTCGACCCTGTGAGGTGGAGAGTGCCTCTGGAAAGTGCTGATGTCTGTAATCCTGTCAAGCCTGATCAAAGCCTGTTGAACTCAGCAGAGAGATTTACTTGAATCTTAGTCCAGACCTCAACCCCCTTTCACGAAGTATTCAGCCCTTCCCGTGATTAGGTCCACAATGAAGGTCCTGGGGCTAGATGGCTCTGATGTAACTCCATTCAGGAGAATGGAAACAGAGAACTATCGCTCCACTGAAGTCAGTGGATTTCTATCAGGGATTATTATGCTTAGGGCCCTACCAAACTCACAGCCATAGAAATATAGATGAAGTTTATTTCCCATCTGCTTTCAATAGTACTGTTTTCTCTTGGTGGTGATCCCCTTTCTTTGGCAATCTAATTGAGTTAGATTCTGCCTAGCCTACTTGCCCTGGCCAAGTTGCCTTTGTGGTTTATTTGTTTGTTTGTTTTTTAGCTAGACCCATGCAAAAGGTTCACAAGAAAATCTGAAACTTGCTTGATTTTTTCTTTCATTGGAACTTGCCAGGGGAAAAGGTCATTAACATTTATGGACTTTCCAGGTGAATATGGATCCAGTCAGAGTATTCCTTGACTGGTTTATGGTTTTGCATAGTAATTTCCAATCACAATGCAGAGCTTCACATGACTTTGACTTGAGAACTGACAAAACTCAATGATCGGGCAAAATTTTGCTTTGAGATTTTGGGTTTGTTTAAAATTTAGGGGTGCAGATACAAACCAACATTGAAATAAATGTTGCACGATGTCAGGAATAAGACTGTGTAGCTGTACCAGCACAGTCTCCTTTCAGCCCACTGAGCACAACTGGGTTGCAGCAACCAGACCACTGATGGAATGCCCTGTCTCATTAGCTGAGCAAGCTAGCAGGTTTGCTCTTAAACCCCATCACCAGTTTGCCGGCTGCTTAAACTATTTGTCCATGAATGTGATAGTGCCTGTATCTATTTATTGAATCCCAGATCTTCTCCAAGTAATCTGGTTCTGACTCTGGGCTCTAATTCCTGATTTTTACTCTGAGCCTTGGCTGTGGTTTCTGGCCTTTGACTCTGGTTCTGGTTCTGACTCCTATTCCTGGCTATTGAGCCCTGCTCTAATGACTTGGTACATCTACTCACCAACTAAATTGTTGACTACTCTCGTTTTATCCATTTCATTGCTATCTAAGGGCCTGATCGCAAGTCTGTTGAAGCCACTGAAAAGAGTCCTCCTGATTTCAGTAGATTTTTTTGGATCAGGCTGTATGATACATAGTACTTAGTGCAAAACATCACTGCAATGCTGTCCCTATTAGCTGGTATATTTCTGTTGATAATCATATTCCTATGCAATGCTGGTACTTTACACACACACACACAGAAACCAAACACCCTATTGTCATAACTACAGTGGCAGAACAGAAGCTCCAGTGGATCACAGAAATGAAGCACAGAAACAGGAAAAAGTGAGCATGATCTGTGTCTGTCTGATATGAGCAACTGTAAGTAGATACAAACAACGCATTTACATATCCTAATAGTAATGGGCAAACCTTGCCTCTCCTGCCGCATTCTCCCCCATGGCCCCAGCAGTACTGATGCAGATTCACTGTTTGGAGGCGGTTGGAGGACAACACTTTAGGATCCTGCAGAGGAGCCTCCTCTGTGCTGACTTGCAGAGTTTAGGGGTAGCAGAGGAGCTGAGTTGAGGCTAGGGGATCTGTGATTATGCAGACCCCACAAAGCAGGAGTACAGAGATGCAATGGTCCTTTAAATCGCTGCCAGAGCCCCAAGCGGCACAGGCTGGGCAGCGCTGATGGGCTGGCTGGGGGAGTCTGGCCCTAGTTCCACCCCTCCTGCCCAAGTCCCTGCCCTTTCTGGGGGCTCAGGGCTGTCCGACCACCCTGAGTACTGGAAAAATCCTTTACATAATTATACTTTCACCCTGCTTGTCTTCTCTCATTCGTCTTGTATCTTAGATAAACTATCCCAAAAGTCAGACATTTTGTGAAGCGATTTCATTTAAGATTTGAATGTTTTTCCTAGCGTTATTCCCGCACTATGGCAGGGTCCGCTTAGACTGGACACAACCAGTGATACGACTGGGATATACTCCAACCAATGTGTCCTTCCATCTGTCGTTGGAGGCATTTTATACCTACTGCCAGGTGTTAAGCCTACAGCACCTGGTATTCCCAGGAGGTCTCCCATCCAAGTACTAGCCAGGCCCGACCCTGGTTAGCTTCCGAGATCAGACGGGATCGGGCGTGTTCAGGGTGGTTTAGCCGTATATCATTTAAAATTTGAATACTTTTGAAAAAATGTCACCAGCTGTCTCTCCAGTGATGGGGTGAATCTAATTGACATCTGTCACCTTTCTTATCCACTGTTTAGTCTGGAATCTCCATGTTTCTCTATTGAATTCAGTGTTGCCAGCTTTCATGATTTTCTAGAAATTGTGACTTTTAGGTTGTTAACCCCACAGCTGCCGAAGTCATGTTACTTTGGGAGAATTTCTGCTTTTCTTCCGGAAATAAAGTAAATTCCTGGTCCACGTGGTTAGGCAGAAACCCTGATTCCCTACATCCCAAGGGTTCAAGACCCATATCAGACCCATTAAAAAGACGCTACAATGAATTAATAATTAACGTTCATGAGAACTCATGACTTTTTGGTGCCCTGTCGGTGAAGGCTGGGGGTGGCCAACCCTGGTCATTAGTCTCTTCGGGATGCCAAGGCAGCCCGCCCAGGAACGGCTGCAGCAAACGCAGCGCATGGCACCAGCAGCTTCCCTTCGCAGCAGCCCTGCGGTTTTGCCGTAACACAACATGGCCGCTCCCTGTCCTAATCCAAGATGGCGCCTCGAAACATTCTGTACGGACAGCCTCCGTCGCTATCCCCCAGCTCGTCACCAGCAGGAACGTCTCAGGTGGGTGACGTACATGAGCAGGGGACCCTCCCTCTTACTGCGTCCAGGTTGACAGATCCCGCCCCTTACCAGAAGTGACTGTTACCGCATAGGTCATTACAAGACTCCAATTCCCAGCAATCCCCGCGCCTTGAGCGTTTATTGGTCGGGAGAGGCAGGAAGTGATCGCGCTACGGAAGGTGAGAGATCAGAGGGGACGCCAGTCGCCCGGTGGAGTTGAAGCGAAGCCGGTTCTCGCTGAAGTCTGGTGGGGACCCTGCCCTGTCCCGCTCCCTGCCTAGCTGGGCGGGGGCGGGGGCGGGGGACCAGATGTCCTGGTTTTATAGGGACAGTCCCGATTTTTGAGTCTTTTTCTCATATAGGATCCTATTACCCCCCCCCCCCCCAACGCCCTGTCCTGATTTTTCACGTTTGCTGTCTGGTCACTGGACAGGGGATGTGGGTGAATAGGAACCTATAAGAAAGAGACCCAGAAAGCGGGACTGTACCTATAAAATCGGGATATCTGGTCACCCTAGGGTGGGGCACCGCCTGGGTCTCTGGGCCAGGGTCTCTGGGGCTGCTCTCATGGGGTGGGGAGACCTGGGCAGGGGGGCAAGTGGGGTGGGGGAGGATGCTACTGAGAGTGCTGGGGGGAAGGGGAGCATGAAGTGGATGGTATGAAGTGGATGGTATGCTGATCTGGGGGGGGGTGTAGGGTCTGGTGTGATGGCATATGTGGGGGGGGATATGCTGCACCCTGGGGGTGCTTGAGTCTTGAATCAGGGGTGAGTGGGAGGGAATGCTGCTTTGGGGGTGGTGAGTGGGAGGGAATGCTGCTTTGGGGGTGCTTGGGGGGGGGAGGAAATAAGTGTGGGTCTGTGTGAATGTATGATGGGGAAAATTGGCTGAGGGATGTTGTGCTAAGTGACGCAGGCGAATGGGTGGGGAAGCCTGTCCCGGGTGGGGCCAAATGTGGCAATGCTGTCTAGGGGCTCAGCAGGCATCCAGGGAGATAGTGAGGCTGTGAGAGAGGAGGGGTGAGTGACTACTGCCTGTGCAAGGGAGTTGTCACAATGAAATGATGAGTTAGGGCCCATTCTGTGAGCACTTACTCCCATGCATAACTTTACCTGTGGGGTAGTCCTATGGATTCCACTAGTAAGCACTCCTGTGAGTAAAGTTGTTCACGTGTCTGAGTGCTAATGGGGTAACTGTTTACCTCAGAGGTAGGCAGTGTAATATGTGAAGTACTTTGAAATCTTATGACTGAAAGTGCTGTGTGTACTGTAAGTACTGAGGATTATTTCTCCCTTATTTTCAAAAGCTTAACCCTTCAAAAGATCCCAAGATGGAAGAGACTGAAGAATCTAGTCCACCTGAAGAGTTGCTCCATGGCTTAAACCTTTCTGATCAGAAGTCATCAGAGAGCAATAGTCCTTTGACAGCTGGTTCCAGAGATGCACATCTTCCAAGGAGCCTGGACCGGGGAGATCTTGATTCCTCTGCTCCAGAGGCTAGAGCAGCAGATGAGTGTTTTCATGACTGTAATGACTCCTTTGAGGTAAAGGAGCCAGGAACGGAACAGGAGAGAGATGACAGAGAGGATACCGCAGAGAAACAGACAGAATTAGATGAAGAATACTTATTAGAACTGGAAAAAAATATGCCAGAGGAAGAAAAACAGGTAACTTTTTATTGAGATTACATTAATTTTTTTAACTCGTTAATATCTGTTTTAAACATTTTTTTACATGTAATCCAATGTGCAAATGAAGTTTATGGACACTACCATTAATGCTACTAAACTTTTAAAAAGAGACTGACAAGTTAATAATTATAATAATAATTATAATAAATTGGTGGATTTTATTATTTTTTATTATTATTTTGGTACCACTAAGAATACCCTAAAGGGAAGATCTCAAGCCCTTTCCTAAAACATCAGATTTCTGTGTGCAGTTTTTACCTACTATTGGTATAAGTTACAACTTAAATAATTAGAACTGAAAGACTTAAGAGTTTAAATATTTTTAAAGGAGTTAGGAGTCAAGCTTTCTAATCTATTTTTTATAATTTCATGGGATTTTTTTTTTTTTTTGCTGTTTTAGAAAAATGGAAAGACTGGAAAATAAAAATCCAAGTTCCAAATCTTATAAAATTGCTTTCTGAGCACTCTGATTCTCTGGTATTGGTATGCTAGGACATATAACCTTTTTTTCTGTTAGCTTATTATGTAGCTGGTTTCATCATTCCAGAATTGAGGAATACATAGGCCTACTGTAAAAAAGCTCAAATGTTCTCAAAGTGCTGATTCATGCTTTTCAAATCTGATTAGACTGTCCAGTTGTGGAGCTAATTTTAATAGTGCTTTTCAGAAATGTCTCCGTTTTTCTGTGCAGTAATTCACTATTTAAAACTTGGGAAGGGCATGATTCTGATTCATTTTAACTTGTTTGAAAAGGCTCCTTCAGCAGACGTATTTTTACAACCTTCTGGGTATATGCAGCATTCTTACAGATGTAAGAAGACACTGTTCTTTATCCGAACTATGTTTACAATCTAAATTACAGTTAATATGCTGAATAACAGACCATGGTTAATGTCAGAGTTGCTCAATGAGGAGGCCGACAGATGACAAGGGAAGGGACTACTGCTCTTGAGAAACCTTTATTTTACAAAGGAGGTCGTGTAACTTTTTTCATGGAGAGAGATTAATGTCAGTGATCAAGTACAAGAGTGGAAACAAATATGTAGGAACATAAGGAACAGACAAAAGTAAATTTTTAGAAGGGGTTTGAAGAAGGAAAATGAGACTGTTTGGTAGGAAAGAAGAGGAAGGTGTGGAGTTGTGTGAAACTCCAAGAGAAGGATGTAAAATAGTACTATGTTATATAACTACCGCATCCTAATCTAGACAACATTCAAAATTGATCCTACAGATAAATATTGGAGGGTTTTGTAATGGATTTATTTTTTAGGCAGCAAGCTGCTGCTTAGTTTGCACCACAGGTTTTGATTTATGCCTGGCTCTATCTTCATTTCAGAACTAAATTTGAATACCAACATGTGCCCCTCTCCCCAAAAAAAGTGTGTCGGGGGAGGAGGGGAAGATTAGTCTTGCTCCTGATTGTATTCTGCTAGGGTCCTGCTGTTTATTACTATAAGTAGAAAATGATGGGGAGAAATATGTACAGTTGAGGGCAACTGAACACAGAACTGAGTAAGCAGCCAAGTTAGTGTTAATTTTTGGTGACATTTTACTGGTTTAATCAAAATCTGGCAAAAATATAATCTCTTATTCAAAAGTTGCCTTCATATGGTACATGTCATTACATGAGCTCCTTGGGGCAGGGAGGCAGCTCTGGTGGATAGAAAATGAGACTTCAGTGGACGTGGATTTTGTTTCCACCTCTGCCACAGGCCTGCTGGGTGACTTTGCACAAGTCTCTTTCCCTCTTTGTGCCTCGGTTTTTCCAGTTTTTAAAATGGGGATAATATTTTTTGTAAAACACTGAGATCTACTGATGAGAAGTACAAGATATAGGCAGTGGTGATATACATTTACTAGGGCTGTCAAGTGATTAAAAAAATTAATTGTGATTAATCTGTTAATAGCATACCATTTATTTAAATATTTTTGGATGTTTTCTATGTTTTTTCAAATATATTGATTTCAATTACATACCAAATACAAAGTGTATAGTGCTCATTTCATATTTATTTTTTGATTACAAGTTTTTGCACTGTATAAAATTTTTCAATTCCCTCATACAAATACTGTAGTGCAGGGATCGGCAACCTTTGGCATGCGGTTCACACATCCCTCGGCCTGCACCACTTCCCACAGCCCCTATTGGCCTGGAGCGGCAAACCGCGGCCAGTGGGAGCCACAATTGGCTGAACCTGCGGATGCAGCAGTTAAATAAACTGGCCTGTGACTTACCGTGGTGGGCCGAGTGCCAAAGGTTGCCAATCTCTGCTGTATCGCAATCTCTATGATGAAAGTTGAACTAATAAATGTAAAAATATGTACCAAAAAAACTGCATTCAAAAGCAAAACAATGTAAAATTTTAGAGGCTGCAAGTCCACACAGTCCTCCTACTTGTTCAGTCATTTGCTCAGACAAACCAGTTTGTGTACATTTGTAGAAGATTAATGCTGCTCGCTTCTTGTTTACCATGTCCCCATAAAGTGCTATGAGGGATATTGTTCTCATTGGTGTAGCTGGCATCGCAAGATAGTTACTAAATGTACTAAAGATTCATATGTCCCTTCATGCTTCAACCACGTTTCCAGGGGACATGCATCCATGCTGATGATGGGTTCTGCTCAATAACAATCCAAAGCAGTTCGGACCAACACATGTTCCTTTTCATTATCTGAGTCAGATGTCAACAGCAGAAGATTGACTTTTCTTTTTTGGTGGTTTGGGTTCTGTAGTTCCCGCATCGGGATGTAGCTCTTTTAAGACATCTGAAGGCATGCTCCAAAGATTGACTTTTCTTTTTTGGTGGTTTGGGTTCTGTAGTTCCCGCATCGGGATGTAGCTCTTTTAAGACATCTGAAGGCATGCTCCACACCTCATCACTCTCCGATTTTGGAAGGCACGTCAGATTCTTAAACCTTGGGTTGAGTGCAGTTTTTAGACAGCAGTATTACAAAATATGCTATTGATCACAGAAGTCCACAACTCAAATAGACTTGCCCTGTAGCTAGAGAGAGAGAAACCTAGTGGTCACTTCCTTTACTGGAGCATACCTGTGCTGCTATTTCTCCAGAGAGTTACCTTGGCAAAAGGCACCTAAATTAGAAAATCTAGCCCAACTGCCATTTGTGCCTTAGAAAATTTACCCGTAAGTGTGGCAAGCAGGGCTTGGGGAGACAGAAGCTGAAGTAAATGATTTTGTAGATTAAAATAGGGCACTAAATTCCGTGTACATTGGGGGAGGGGTTATTTCACAAAGATGAAGAAATATAAATTGTATTAGCACTGACAAAACAGTATTAAGTCATTAAAACACAGCCTATAGCAGGTTATTATCACTACATATCTGGTTTTTTTTCAGCATTCCTAGCTGACTTATTTAGTCTTATTTTTCAGGGTTTGTTTTTTTTCCGCTTCCCTGGAAAGTACAGTTTCTATCATCTTGAGATACTCAGCACACAAAAGTAAGAAACTAAGTCTATAACTCTTGTATGCTGATGTGAAGTGGCTACTGTGTTCCCTTTTGAAAATCTACTTTACGGATCTGAGGGTTTGCTTCATCACCCCTATATATCACACTAACTCGCACTCCGATTGTCTCTCTCAATGGCGAAGCCAAGGATTTAATGGACATGAGGGATACTTGAGCTCATCCTCTAATGCTTGGATTGTGAGCAGCACATCCAGGAGATGACCAGTGATAGGGCTGTGAGAAGATATGTTAAGTATCTCTTCTGTTAATAAACAGAGTGCATATGCCTCCAGAGTTGCTACACTAACTGCAGAAAGTCTTGGGCTTGATCTGAGTACCATATACGTAAGGTGAAACTCAGATGTTTGGATTCATGAGGTAGCAATGACTTTATAAAGACTGCAGGGGGAAGCAAACAGCTACTAAATACTGATTTACAATCAGGAAATGGAATTTGAGGCTGAGAAATTTATATTCCCTTAACCACGTAAGAGACTTTTTTTAGAACCTCATTCAGTGTAAGCAGTTGCTACTTAGTGACCTTACCATAGAGTGTAGAAGACCCAGAGATGCATTTTCACATTGTACAAATAGCCTCAGAGAGAGAAGAGGAAGAGCACATGATCTTTTTGTGCCTTTGGCAAAAATGGATCCAAGTATAGTACACCACTAAGGCAAAATCAATCCATCAAGTAAAATCTATAAGAAAAAGCCAGAGGATCTGAGTGGCAGGGAGGAGGAGAGGGTTGCTGAGTGGGGAATATTGTAGACTAGCAGTACAGGTGTCTGTTAACTGACAGTTTAAATCCTTACATTCATCTTTCGCTTCTCATGCATTTTTATACAGCTGATCGCTTGCAGAATAAAGAGTAAAGAAGCATATGTTGTTTCCTTTCAATAGCAAACTAGGTTACTTTGCCTTTATTTTTAACTTTCAATATTTTTTTTTTCTTGACAAAGTATCAGAATTCATATGACTGTACATGATGGTCTTTCTCTTGGGCTTGTACTCTGTTGTCAGGAGGCCAAAATGACTTTTCCCCCATTATTCTGGGTTAGTCTTTAATCTTCAGTCTCTCTTGCTGATTCCCAGACTGATTTACCCTGTGATTCTAATTCTGTAAAATTCTAACAATCATAACTGCGTTTTCAGTTCCCATTTTTATAAATCTCTTACTTGGGGTCTTTGATCATACTTAACATTTTAAGGGTCACTTGATTAGTTTGTAAGAAGTAACTGCATTTAACTTAATATCTTCCCAAGGCTTTTTCTTTTATATTTCAGTCAGTTCATGCATCCAAAAAGCAAATTCCTGACACTAGTGTATTATTATTATGGCTCATAATTTCCCTATTCATAGGTTTTTACACTGTAGAAAATGGAGTTCTGGATTTCTCTCATGAAAAGCACCACATAATGAAGTGTAAGTCAGAACAGGTGTACTTAATTCAATGAACATATTAATAACACCTCAGGGAAAACAAGGTGTCAAGATTAGTTTCTCTCAGAATGCTCTGTTGGGAAGGGGTTGGGGTGAAAGTCCATTCTGACCCACTTCTGTCACTGATTGAAGAACAGGCAATCTGCCCTGCAGCTACTTAAATCTCACTCTGAAAATAAGACAGTGGGGTGACATTCTGCAAAATTTGTCCGAAGGACAAGTCACTTACAATTTTTTTTCCACTTATAATGGAAATTATAAGTGGGTGGGTCACGAAACAGTTCTAGTATAATCCCAGTGAAGTGATGACCATTCACTTTGCAGTTATTACTCATCTGAGCTGGAAGTACAGTGTAAAAAGCAGGAAGCTTACAGCTTCATGTTTTCCAGCAGGGTCATTGCCTCTTAACAGTGAGGTTTAGAGGCAAATGCTGCTAGCTTGTTACATACTGGTACCTGAATATTTTGTTCACTGTTGTAAAATCTGTTTGTTTTTGTTTTGTTCTCGAGAAGTATATACAGTAGAGAATTTACATTTCTCTTCTATGCAGCATCCATACATCAGGAAGTGATCTTGCAGGTGCGGCTGTTCTACTAGCATTCCCCTAAGACTGAGCTCAGCCTTCAAATGTAGGTGTCTAAATAGGCCATCCAACTCCTGAATGTAGAAAAGGCATTTATACACATCTGCGCCAGCTTACTCTGTTTAAGTGCTCAAATGTTCTCCTGGCCTTCAAGCTGGAGTGCTGCATCAGGCCTTGAGTATAACTGGCTTTTCTCCATTATGGACCTTTGAAAGACAATGGAGGTGTTTGCTCATAATCCAATGTGATGTGAAAACTGTATATAGCATTCCCCCAAGTCCGCACTGTGAAATCTATTGTGGTTTTTGGATTATCATTGTGGTGTCTGTGGTTGGGAGAACTATTGTCGCAAAGCAGACATTAGAAAGAACCCCTCTCTTTGTATTGGGTTTGAGTCTGCTTCTTGGCACAACTGTGAAACAATGCAGCTCTCCACACAGGCTACTATGTTTAGCTGTTTCCAAGGAGATGTTCTGTGTGATATTGATAATTGCATTAATCCTTGGTTTACACAGTCTGCAGGGAAGGAAACTGCTCCTTTCCCCAGTGTTTGGTTTTTTAATCGCTCATTGAGCTATAATTTATAAGCTTTAAATTTGAAAGCTCCATGTGTGCGCATACATATGAGAGCGAGAAATCAGTGGTCAAAATGATAACTCGCCACAGAAATAATGAGCTACACTTTGTCTCTTGACTCTCTGGTCCCTTGTAGTCTTGCCCTATGATATTTTGTTTTTATTTCCATGAGCTATATTTGTGTATCAAGTATTCCTTAGTGATCATTTTGAGATGGCTTGGTGACATCTTTCTGTATTTGCAGTGTTAGCTAAAGGCATTCATGCCAACATCACTTTTATGCCAGGAGTGCTGTTAAGATATTCATGGTTGAAAACACACACCTACAATTTTCACTATCTAATGGAACTTTCTTCCAGCCTTTGAGATTGATGGTTGGTTGTTTTAGTCATCTATGAGCAAAAAGATGTGTGTTTCTTCTTAGGAAGCCCATTTATTTGTGCCCGTGACCCTTTTTTTCAGCCTCTAGATGCTCAGAGTGCTTGACATCTACATTACTTTCACTGGAGGGAAAAAAAAGTTAACCAATCCTTCTGCATAATAAATCTATTCCAAGGCAACAATATCACATTTGGACTGGTCTGTTTCTGCTGATTGGAAGTGCACTTTTTGCATCCCATCAGTATTAGATCCTCCTCAGCAGGCTTCACAGCCAGCTGATTATAAACTTCTTAGACAGGACATCTCAAATAATAACTCACAGGACTTCACTGTCAAGACATATCTTATGTAGCCAGTTTGAATGGAATGAAATTAAATGGCACTAAAAAAATGGCACTAAAAAGGTACTATTGTCCCAAAAGAAGAAGCAAACAGTAAATGCCAAAATACAAACATTCATAAACATTTTTTTAAATGTCTCTTGTATATATTTTAGTTTAAAAATCAGAGCCTTTTATGCCCCTATCCAGTATGATGATACACCCAATATGTATAACAGTAACTTAAGTGTTCACAGACAACACCTTTTGTAGTTGTCAGATTCTCCTGGTTACTTTTCATTCTTCTTTTCTTTCATAGTATTGCAGAACTGTAGCTGACCTACTTGTTCATTTCAGTTAAATCCTGTGAGACACTGAAATTCTCTGATCTCTTGTAGAAAAGAAGAAAGGAGAGCACAACGTTAAAGGAGAAAGGAAATGAGCAGTTTAAGAAAGGAGGTGAGATAATATTCTTTTAACATAATAAATTCTGAAATTAGTTAATCCTTAGATCAGCAATTAGATACTACGGCAAACCTTAAGGTAGATATAATTTCCATCACCCAAAGTCTCTCTTCCCCTCCGACAAAACCATCAGCAACCAAAGGGGCGGAGGGAGATCTAACTGACAGCAATAAATGCTAGAGATCAAGTGCTAAAAAGTACTTGGTGTAATGCACACCAAAGGAAAGTATTATTAATATACTTATTAGAGTAATGATCCCACAGAAATGGATACTTGCCAACACAATGAGATGGTGGTTTGCTTCTAAGACAGCTCACTAGAAAAAGCTTTCTATAGTGTATCATTGAAACTTTGTGATATAATGTGTAAGGAAAACTTATTGCTGGATACACAGGAGGGGAAAAAACAACCTGCCGTGTCTTTTACTTTTTGAAAATCTGACAGTGATTAATAACAAGTATCTCCTTCCTTCACTTGCCCACTTGCTGTATTAAGCTTGGATATGGGTGTATCTTCTTCAAGACATGATCTAGAGAAGGACTAGAGGTTTAGCATCTCTCATCATGTCAGGATTCCTCTCTAGGCTCTGAGAGGCGATGCTGATGTCATGTCATGATTTTTCAGCTCAGTGAGGGGCTGGCTTCAACTAAAGAAAAACGTTTGCTTTTATTTTGAGACATTACTTTTCTTTTTAAGTTCAAAGAAAGTGCAAAGTTTGGAAGTGAGGCATAGGAATTAAAATTTGCACAGTAGTGGCACAAGTCTAGAGATTGTAGTACTGGGACCAGGTCTTGGAATTTTAACATAGCTAGCATCCTAAGAGAGGTGCTGGTTTAAATTGACAAAACTATTGTCATTGGTATGTATGCTAATTCAGCAGGGTACTTTTTCTGAGAGCAGCTGACTGAGTCTTCAGATATTGAAGAATATGTTCCAGAGAGTTTAAGTTGTGTGGCTCTCACTAATTGTACTGGCAAATGCAATGCATGTTTGTTTTTTTCCCTTCAATTCTCAGAATATGGGGAAGCAGAAGACTCCTATACAAAAGCTGTACAGGTTTGCCCAGCCTGCTACCAAAAAGACAGATCTGTGTTGTTTTCAAACAGAGCTGCTGCAAGAATGAAACAGGTGAATATCCTTTCAGAATATTGTTAATATACAAGAGTCAATGAATGATCTTGAAGGAATTTAAGCCGTAGTTTCCAGGTTTTATTATTCACTGACTGTGGGGGCAGAGGGGTCGAAAGAAATACTGGTGGATATTTCTGGCAGGTAGTGGTGGGAAACTGATTTGAAAAATGCACTTGGTCCCACTGGTTGGAGTTGTCTTCTATAGGCACTTCTGACCATGCTGCAGCTCTTAACTGAGTTCATAGCCAGTTGTGGGCATGGTCGTCTCTAAACACGGCAGGTCAGTGTTTTGGCTCTGCTAGAGGTCTATAAATTTATCATATGATAATGGTGTTCTGGGGGTAGGTACATCAACTCATCTAGATATTTGCCTAGTTTTACAACAAGCTACATAAAAAGCACTAAGGAAGTCAGTACAAACTCCTGGACGCACTCTTTGCAGCGGAGGTCTCTTGGTATAAGGCACTTGGGTCGGGAGGAGAGTCAGGAGGAAGCACGCTGTGGTTCTCAACCTGCGGCCAAGGTAACACATTGTAAATAGGTTGAGAGCCACTGGTATAGTATTTAGAAGTACAATATTTATATTCTGTGTTTGATTTATTTTATGATTATATGCTAAAAAAGAAAGCTAGCCATTTTTTTTTTAATGGTCTACTGTGATACTTGTATTTTTGTGTCTTATTTTGTAAGCTAGTATTTTTTAAGTGAGGTTAAACATGGGGGTACGCAAGACAAATCAGATGCCTGAAAGAGTTAAAATAGTCTGAAAAGATTGAGAGCCACTTCTCTATCCCCTGCTTAGTCATTATGGGGTAGCTGTCCAGATATTACCAGAATGCACTGATACACTATTAAACAGCATGGTATGTGTGGAGGCACAAACATAGCTTTTGACAGAAAATCTGTTGTGGGGAACCAAATCAACTGTATAATTTGTAACCACTCAAGGGAACTGTGCCTCTAGTGTGGTGTGTTGTTTTTTTTAAGTCAGGTAAAAGTTGTGGTGTGGATATGATGGTCTTCATCACAATAATGTGCTGCCAAAATTGCTGCAGAACTGTGGTGAAAAAGAGGGTAATGGAGATGAATAAGGAGCCAGACAGGACAACTCCTTAGTGCAGGGGTGGGGAACCTCTGGCCCGCAGGCCTTATACGGCCTGCCAAATGAGTTTGTCCGGCCCGCAGCGGGGCTGGGGACGCGCCGCAGCTGCTGGCCAGGGATGGGTGCGGGCTGCCAGGCGGGGGTGGCTCGCACCTGGGGGAGCCGCGTGGCCACCAATAGCCGGGCGGTGAAAGGGGGAGCAGACGGTCAAGAGGGTGTGGGGAGGAGGCTGGGCTGGGGGGCAGGCAAGGGGATGGTGGCGGGGGAGGCCAGGCAGGGTGGGCGAGGCATGGGTGCGGGAGGGAAGGAGGTTTGGTGCGGGGGAGGCTAAGCTGGGTGGGTCAGGCATGGGGGGGCAGGAGGCTGGGTTGGGAGTGGGAGGGGGGAGGAGGTTAGGTTTGGTGGGATGGGTGGGGCTAGGCAGGGGTGGGGGAGAGAAGGCGGTTAGATGGGGGGAGGCTGGGCGGGGGTAAAGGAAGATCACCCCCTACACCCAGGCTGATAGCGGGAGCTGACTGGGGCAGGCGGCAGGACCCCGGCTGGCAAGGGGCCAGCGGGGGAAACCCCAAAGCAGTGCAGGGCTAAGCACTCCGCCTGCCACTGCTTTGGGGTTTCCCCCGCTGGCCCCTTGCCAGTTGGGGTCTCAGCTCCCGTTGCCAGCCTGGGCTTCGGGGGGGGGGGGGAGGGGGGGGAGGTAGCGGCCCGCGAATGACATTATAAATGTCCAAATGGCCCTTGACAGAAAAAAGGTTCCCCACCCCTGCCTTAGTGCCTTATTTGGCTCCCATTTAAGCCTGTGAGAATTATACCATTGACCTACCTCAGTGAGAACTGGAGCAGGACGTAACACTGAGCATTCAGCAATACTTCCCTGCTTCACAGGGAAGTTGTTGGGTCTAAATTAATTGCCTAAGGCACCTGAATACCATGTGTCATAGAAAAGCTTAGACAATTTTCAACACTGTTTCTATACAGGCCATGTGTATGTTGCTAAGAACCTCTGGCTGTTTAAGAAACAGAAGAATTTAGGAGTAGAAAGCAATTTCTCCTTCTGTTTTTTAAATGTTTTTCTGAAGAGACATTCTCCCCCCCCCCCCCCCCCAAGTTATTTACAATATGTGAAGAAAACTTGCGGGACCATTCAACATGCACAGATAGAAAACATTGTGCCAGTCTCTAATATTCGAGTACTCTGTCATAGAATCTCAGAGTTGGAAGGGACGTCAGGAGATCTAGTCCAACCCCTTGCTCAAAGCAGGGCTAATCCCTGTTTTTGCCCCATATCCCTAAATGGCCCCTCAAGGATTGAACTCACAAACCTAGGTTTAGCAGGCCAATGCTCAAACCACTGAGCTATCCCTCCCCCAATATATCTCCCCTGTCATATATCTGATATTAAGTGCCCGAAAGTCAGCTGAGCATTTTTGCTCAAGTAGAAACACTTAGACTACTTTTATACTACCAGATTATTAGAGCAGAGAATAAAATGAGATTTTCTCTAGCAGCTGCTGCAATAGCCTGTCCAACATGAATGCTGTCTGCACATATAAACAGCAAAATATCCTCACAATCCAGATGTTAGTTCTCCAGTGACATGACTTTTTAATCCAGTAATTTCCAAAAGTATACAAGGAGATTAAACAAGTTGGATACAAACAATTAGTATGATGCCTCCTTATTAGGGTTGCCAACTTCGTAATGTCACAAAACTGAACTCCCCTGTCCTACCCCTTTTCTGAGGCCCTGTCCCTGCTTGCTACATTTCCCCCCCCCCCCCTTCATCTATAGCTCACTCTTCCCTCACCCTCGCTCACTTTCACCGGGCTGGGACAGAGGGTTGGGGTGTGGAAGGAGGGTGAAGGCTCCGTCCAGGGTGGGGTCGGGGATCAGGGGCTTGGGGTGCAGGAGGGGGCTCCGGGCAGGTGGTTGGGGTGTGGGAAGGGGTTCAGGGTGCGGGCTCCCAGCAGCACATACTGCAGCTCCCAGGAAGTGGCTGCCAGGTCCCTGCAGCCCCTAGGCACATAGGCAGCCAGGAAGGCTCCGCATGCTACCCCCACACCCACATATGCTACCCCCGCAGCTCCCATAAGTCGCAGTTCCCAGCGTATGGGCCCTGCGGAGCCAGTGCTTGGGGAGCCAGCACTTGGGGCGACAGCAACGCGCAGTCTCCCTGGCCGCCCATGCGCCATGGGGCCAGAAGGACCTGGCAGCCGCTTCCAGCATCCATGCAGAGCTAGGGCAGGCAGGGAGCCTGCCTTAGCCCCAGGCCTCCACTGTGCTGCTGAGTGGCTTCTAACAGCCTGGTCAGCAGTGCCATCAGGGACCCTTTTCAACCGGGCATTCAGGTCGAAAATCAGACACCTGACAACCCTACTCCTGATAGAATAATGGCTTTTGGCTAGGCTACCACCATGCCCTGGAGAGCTAAAGTATCCTTGTTTTAAGGGGCTTTCACAGCTTTTTTTAATTTATGCCCTGTTTACTCAGCACTACAGTAGAGATTTTAATCAGACATTTCTTAAAGACCAGCTGATTTCTTATGGAAAAAACACTGTTTAGAAGCCATCCTTCTCCTGCATTGTGTGTGTGTTTCTCAGACTTTGTTCTCTGTTACCCCAGTTATTTTGGATAAAAACAAGATGTTTATTTCTTAAACCTTTTATCTACCCTCATCCAATACAGCCAGAAATCCTCTCATCTTCCATTGCAGGTTAAAGCAGAGCACATGCGTACTAGAATCTAGTCCCTTCCACTGCAAGATGTCTCCTGCATTGCTCTTTGTTAAAGACAGCAATTTGCTGTCAAGTGGATCAGCACACATGGGCAGGGACTGAGTTGGGAGTATGGGGGAAGTGTTGTCCAGCACTCGTCCAGTTGGGAGTATGGGGGAAGTGTTGTCCAGTTCAGCACTAGCCACTCAACCAACTGGACCAGATCCTGGTAGTTTGGGAGAAGTGCAGTAGACACTTCAACTGAGTAAAGGCCTGCATGAGTGACTCCGCCTTTTGCACACTGCCTTGTGTGAGCTGTTGAGTGCAAATTAGATGAGTATGACACCAGCCACTGTCATGGAAAGCTGGCGTCTTTCTGGCTTAGACATCTCTAGCATATTACCAATGCAATTTAAGGCTTTTAATGGGTCTCTACAAATGTATTCGTTCCCAACAGGCACTTCTAAGTATCTATTCAGTTATATCACTAGAAATGGGATAAACAATCCTAATATTATTGATTTGGTTTTAGGACAAGACAGAAACTGCCCTAAGTGACTGCAGCAAAGGTATGTCCTTTTCCCTAATTCTGCGTGTGCTGCTGTTGCACAGGGTCATGGGTGCAGAAATCATGCCACTCAGTAGAGCTGCAATTTTTGGCAAGGCAATTTTATTGATTTTATTTTTAAGAGCTCAGAGGGTGGTCATGGTGATAGGGACAGATATCTTGGATTAACTTTATTAAATGACTGTGTTGGACTTTTACTACCTGAAATACCTTATTTCTCCAGTGTAAATAAGAGTGGTGTTTGCAGTGTGATAGTAGAAAAATCTTTATTACAGAAGCTGCCCTTTCTCCTGCACGTAAACCCAACCTAGCTCTCCAAATCTTGAGTTTTAACCTTGAAGTGCAAGGAATTATGTGGTCCCTTGGAATTAAAGGCATCAAATCCCTTTGTCTAAGTCTTTTACATTATTGCTGACCTCATGCTCTCTGATTCCCATGCTACCTAGTTTTATCGCTGCAGCTCTTGATGAAATCTGTTCAGCTGTATACTCTTGCATCCACCCACATGTAAATCCCCAGATGTCTGGTCTTGGATGTGTGTTATACTTTTTATAACAGCTGGGACAGAAGTCCAGCTTTACCAAATGGAGAACTAATTCTGTGGCTGAGTGCCATCACTGCTTATAATGCTTATACAGCAAATATTTTTGTAAGTGTTAATGTATCCTTGCCTTTTTGAAAGTAGCAAAATTTAACTGGCTTGTACCACTTTGATTTCCTTTCAGCCAGTATAAAATTAGCAGAAGCATTTTTTTAAAAACCGCACAAAGAAATCAATCAGCTGGGCAGTGTTACAAGATTTAAACTTTACCATCATTTGACAGTCTCTAGGGGCTTGGCTCACAAGCTGCAATGCAACACTTCGAGCATAGCAATGCAATTCACACTGACCTGCATCTTGCTGACTGCAGCATCGTCCTTGTCCTTCTATAAAGAAGAAACAAGCCATGTTTGGCTAGAATATTTGGGGCTGCATGGTTTGCATTAAGAATTATTTTAGGTTTTGGGTGTTTTTTTTTTTTGTTTGTTTTTTGTTTTTTTATATAAAGGTGCTTTTTCCTATGTTGAAAACTGGGTGGAGAAGTGTCTTGAGAGCTTGTTTATTAGCAGGTTACTGTTGTACAGAAGCAAACTGTTTAGCATTCAGTCCCAGTTGCACTGGTAATCATGGTTGTGTCTATCGAGAATAAGGAAATGAAAAAGCATATATTGAATCACCATGCTTCTTTCGTAATTTCTAGAAACAGTTAACCATTCATTTATAGGCACCGAACCAGATTTAATATGTTATCATTGTAGATTCAGAAGCACTTCAGTGGAGTTACTTCTGATTTACGCCATTAGATGAAGATAAATTCACCCTCTGCACATGTCTTTCTAAAAGTGATATCCTTTTATCTTCTAGATCCTGTATTTGTACTATATTGGCTTTATGGGACTCTGCCAATTATATCTGAAGTGTCCAAAATAATGACTATGTGTAATATAAATAATACCCCAAGACCTGATCCCATCCTATGACTTCTGCTATGTATCCCACATGTGCAGTGAGAAGTTCCAGGATGCATGGAGCAAAGCAGTGAGGAAAAGCATCATGAGATACCTGCCCAGAATTCTGCATGCTTCTGTGTAGACACATTAATCTGTACTGAATCTGAAAACAGTTGGCCATATGTATGTAGTTATCGCATACTATCTAATACCAGGTAGTGTGCAAAAACTCTGAATTATATCTCCCCTGTAGATAGGGCCGTGGAGATGCAAAGAACCCTCTTTGATTGACTTTTTCCCTTGCAAATGAAGAATATAGTCCCGTCCTGTACCCCCCATTAAGATCATCGTATATTAAACTGGTACTTGGCTTGACTTTAATAAAATAAAGAGTAAATTAACTTAACCATTGATTTGAGGGGGTATAGAAACATTCCATAAAACCACACCACTTTGTTTTAATTTTCCAGCAATCGAACTAGATCCTAACTATATCAGGGCTCTGCTGAGGAGAGCAGAACTATATGAAAAAACAGAAAAACTAGATGAAGCCTTGGAGGATTATAAAACAGTCCTAGAAAAAGATCCATCAGTACATCTCGCGAGAGAAGCCTGCATGGTAAGCATTTACACCATAAAAATGTATATATGCAATGCATTGATTCTACTTCTGCAAGCTGCTTCACCCATTGAGCTTGACTTAACTCTCACTAGTGACGCAAGCAGGCTTAAATCTCAGGTCATGTTATATTCACGATAATCAGATGTATATACTTGTTCACTCAAGATATCAACTGTTCAGTTGCCTAATGTTGGTATTAATAGAAAAGTTGCAACAATATTTTATCTTTGTGACTCTGAAAATTGATTGGGTTTCTCTCACCCTGCCTTCTCATGCCCTCTCTTCTCCCCCTCCCATGACATTATATTACAATTCTTCATGACTCTTGATTTTTAGCAGTTTTATATCTACGTAGTATGGAACTGTTCAACCTTTATAAATGGGTGGAAATAAACATGGGCGTTCCTGGCTGCAGGTGCTTGGCATATAATGACCATGTGTAAGCATGCTTTACTTGTTAAACTGCCACCCCACCCAGTTTATCACTCCTACATTATAGTCCTTTGTTATCTTTGTCCTGTTTGATGTTTAATTTTTATTCTTTCCCTAAAATGAGCATGTCCTCTTCAGTTAACTTTACAAATAGCTACCTCAAAAGACTCTTTTGTCGTATCCACTGGTGTAAATAAGTACTCAATGTTTTCCTTGGGTTTTGAACAGCATGGCTTGGAAGAATAAAGGTAAATCCTTAAAACTCCCTGGAACCCAAATCTGATTTATATACAGTCCCTAGTCAATGGGGATTTAAAGTCACTGCCATGGACTGTTGATTCCAGGTTTTAAGCAACTGTTTGTGTGAAGCTCCAGCAGGAAGTGCTTTTCTGATGGTATTTAGCACTTTAATTCTTAGTGTGAAAAGTGGTGGTGGATTTGATAGATTAGAACCACTCTGTACAATGTGCGGGGAGGCAGGAAGGGATACTCTGACTGCTCCTCTCAGAGGCTGCTTGTATTTTCCACTCTGACATTCCACAATGCTGTCCAAACAGTGCAACTTTGGGTGCCTTGCAATGCTTTGCTATTTTAGCTTTCAAGTTGGGTTGCTCACAGACGGCTTGCCAGCATGTAGGTCATGCCCAACATGTCTCTGTACAGCTCCAGTCCTGGTCCAGCAGCTCTGACTGCAGCAGTCTGTCAGCACAGCCTGCTGCTTCCCGCAAGCGATAACCAAGGCTGGTGGGTGACTCCAACACACTCCTAGACCTGGATATTTTCCACAAAAAATATGTGGTTAGCACTGTCCAGCCCTCTCCATGGCAGTCCAGATATTAGTCCGTTGCCCTTGTAAAGGGATCAAAATACAGTAGTTTTGCCCCTTCAAATGACATTACCCACACAGTTCATAACACTGGATTAATTTTGATTAAAGAATAAAACAAATTTGTTTAATTACAAGGAGAGCGGTTTTGAGCACGTACAGGTAATGAGGCATTGATGTCAGAAATGATTACAAGAGAAATGCAGATAAAATGCTTTCTACCCATAACAAACTAGACCTAGTTCAAAATGAAGTTCTTTCCTCAGGTTTCCAGTAGCATTGCTGACCACCTTTCAGGTTAGGATCTGCTCCCACGGTCCAATGGCCTATGTTCTTTTGTCCTCTGAGGTGAAAGCAAAATGGACAGAGAGAGAACTTGTGTGTTTTTATCCCCTCACTTTTATAGTCTGGGCCCCTTTGAGATGCATTTCCCTGAAGGTTACCACTCAAGGCAAAGTTTATTAAAATAGTAAAGAAGACAACATGATGACTGGTGGTGAACAAAGTTCCATGCTCTTCTTTTTACCTGTTTTCTGAAATGCACCTTTTCTTTATCTCCTACTGTCCCCCCTTGCTATCTGAGGATTTTATTTACAACTTCTATGTAAATTGAGATAAACATTTACTCCTTTTGACACCTGCATGAGCAGTTCTGCCTAATTGTGGCTATGTGAGTTTGAACATGTGCGACCAGGGAGACTTCATAGCTTTACATATAATGTGACTACATACATTTCACCATTATATTATTGACCATTATTATTTGTAAGGTATCAAACAATACCTTACAAGGCATATTTTGTACAAAGACTATTATAATCGTGTGAATACAGGGGTGCATTCCATTGCACAACTGGCTCTTCAGGTGGAAGTTAGATCATGCTTCTGTCAAGGCCACTTGAAGGGACAGTAGGGCTCTTAAGGGAGAATGCGTCCAGGGGAAGGTAGCTCCCAAAAACCGCTCCGAGATGATTGCCCCCTGCACAGTTGGAGTTGTTTGTTTTTGAATTCTGGGTTTTGAAGGCCATTCGTTCATACCCACAAGCAGCTGTCCATTTTTAAGAGGAGCATTGGGTTGTATTTTTAAAAATGCCTCTTTATTGTTGCATAATTTTTTTTTCATTACAGCGTGTGATCTAGCTCTTGGGGTTGTGGTTTATGGGTTTAAGTTTTCGTGTAAGTGGGAATATTGAAGAGAACATGGAGAATGCCCTTCCCCTATATAATAAGACAACACTTCTTTTATGTTGATTGTTTGCAGTTTTCAAACTTTCCTTGTTTTCCTCTTGCTCAGTGTACTTGATTCTGTTTTATAGGCATTGTTTACTGAAGTAACCTTTGATATGTTGTGGAGAATGTGGGAAATTTCTGTATTTTTATTAAAAAGTATGTGACTTCGTTTCCTCACTCATATTACTGCCCACTTGTTGTGAAGAGTAAAAGTGATGAAGTGATTGGGTGTGTCATATAGTCATATCGCAGTTAGTATGAATGTACTATCTAGAACTACCAGCATGTGAATGAAGCTATCTTGAAAATACAGTGGAAGACCAACTGGACCATTAACTTCAACGACTGCCAGCCAAGTGGATTGTCTGGCCACAGCCGCCTCCTATCTGCAACATAGACCAGGGGAGGAGAGTACACATGAAAATACCATGACTGGAATCTACAACACAAGACTGAGGTGTTATGAGACATAGAAGAGAATGGTGTTCTAGCATAGTAGAACATAGGTTTTGAGTCCAGGATTGGTTTGGGAAGGCTAGGAACATTTTGCAGGAAGTATGTAATTTGCTTTGCAGGAGTGGACAAAACGGCACCCACCTAACTAAACAAGGGAAAGCTGGCAAGTTTACGTGAGACACACGTTCTGGCTTTGCTTTACCATTTGAACCCACTAGCCCTAACTATTGTATTTCAGTTCACTAATAATGTTTTGCTTTAAAAAGGTTATCCTATATCATTGCAAACATCTGCTGGTTGTATAGCTCCCAAGAGGCTAAAGCTCCAGTAAGGGCCTAAGCTCAAGTTTATTGGGATCTACTTGAAGAAGCCAGCGTGCGGGGATGGGAAAGGAGTGCTGAAGCTGAGGACTCGGTCTCCGAATAGTGGAGGGGTGGTGCTCCCGAGGCAGCAAAGTGGAGGCACTATCACTAGAAAGGATGCGCATCCAGAAAGACTGATTAAATGGCAGAGACATAGCATGCCTTTGGCAGAGATGTTGGTTAATGATAGGATTTTTTGAAACTGCTCAGCAGTGACCTAGGTTTTTTGCCATAGAAATCAGTGGTAAATGCGAATGACCCCTATGTTAACATTAAGTGCATCTCCCCAGGGAAAAATAGTGTGAACTGAATCTTTAAACAATGACTTGAAAAAGATGCCTACCTACCCCATATTTTGAACATTTATATCTAGCATTGAAGTCAAAATACTAACTCCCTGTTATGATGAAGATCACTTTATGTGAATTGGTATAGCTCCATGGAAGCCCCTGTGTCTCCATCTTTAGTTCTAAAACTGTGTATGAGAGGCAATTTGATGTAGTGGATATAAGGTGACCAGATGTCCTGATGTTACAGGAACAGTCCTGATTTGGTGGTCTTTTTCTTATATAGGCTCCTGTTACCCCGAAATCCTGTCCTGGTTTTTCACATTTGCTGTCTGTTCACCCTAAGTGGCTAGGACTCTTGACTGGGAATGAGGAGACCTAGATTCTAATGCCAGATCTATCATTAACCTGCCACATGACCTCTTTGTTCCTGTTTCCTCTCCTACTATTTGTGTATCAACTGCAGGCTGCTTGGGACAGAGACTCTTGGTGTGTGTTTGTATGCATGTCTTCCTGTATTTGTCCATCACTGTTAAGAACTTTAGGCTCCAAGTTTGAACATTTTGATTATATAATTGAATGGTCTTACATTTTAAAACCTGCTGGTGGTTTAAAAGCTGCTTAAAATTAGACTTCTGTATAGTTTGATTTGATGTAAAAACACTTTGGGTATCAATTTAAGTAATTTTAATGTTCTATTTCTGCATTGTAAAACAAATTTTATTTTCTGTTAAAAACCCACTGTGCTGCAATAGGAGTAGCACTGGAAACAACCAGAGAGAATCTTAGCCTAAAACCGAAGCTGAAACTACTTTTTTTCGGGACTGGATCATTAAGTAGGATTCTTCTGCCACTGATATGTGTGTGTATATATATAACTCCCGTTAATGATAATGTAAGTTGCATATGTCTAGATGAGGGTAGAATACCCTCCTAATAACACAGCTCTTGGCAACAGCCTAGTGAATTGACAAGCTTGTCACACATCATTATTTTCATCTGTAACAGATGTGCTGGGGCTATTATGTTCTAGAAATACATGCATAAATATGTTAATATTCTCCTTTTTTATCATTTCCTCTTCGATGAAGCTATGACTTATTTTAATAATTCAGTTAAAAATTCGGGTGACCTTCATCGAGAAAGCAAAGATTCTCTTACTCTCTGTAGCTTCTAGCATATCCTGTATTTTTAGTACCATAGTCCCTAAACTCCATGTGTGTTCCTATAGTACAGGGGTCTCCAAACTTTTCAGCCCGAGGGCCGCATTAACTATCAAATAGCAGTTCGGGGGCCGACAACACACTCGAGGTCCAAATAAAAAAGAATCAAAACATGGATGTTGTTTTTAATTATTTATTTAATATTATTTTATTCAGTTATTTAATAACACATTGATACACTACACATGAACACCTGTTCACGACACATGAACACTACACATGAACACCTGTTCACGACACATGAACACTACACATCAACCCCCCAACTGACCCACCCAGCCAGGTCTCTCCCCCCCCAAACCTCCTTTCCTCCAACCCCCCCCCCCAAATGACCCACCCAGCCAGGTCTCTCCCCCCCAAAACCTCCTTTCCTCCAACCCCCCCCCCCCAAATGACCCACCCAGCCAGGTCTCTCCCCCCAAAACCTCCTTTCCTCCAACCCCCCCCCCCCAACTGACCCGCTCAACCCGGTCTCTTCGCCCCCCCCCCCCCAACTGACCCGCTCAACCCGGTCTCTTCCCCCCCCCCCCCAACTGACCCGCTCAACCCGGTCTCTCCCCACAGACCGTTTCGCCGCCTGGCAGTGGGTGGCTCCTTGTTTCGCCGCCTGTAACTGGGTGGCGGTGCGGCGCGTCCCGGCCCCAGCTCTGAGCCGTCCCTGGCCGCCGGCGGCAGCGGAGCACGCGGCGCGTCCCGGCCGCCGGCGGCAGCGGAGCACGCGGCGCGTCCCGGCCCTGCGGCTGGCGGCGGCAGCGGAGCACGCGGCGCGTCCCGGCCCCGTGGCTGGTTCCCGACCCCTGCTGCGGGCCGGATGAGAGGGCCTCGCGGGCCGCATCTGGCCCGCGGGCCGTAGTTTGGAGACCCCTGCTATAGTACATGGACTCTATTCTTTTCCTCCTTTTTTTTGTCCTTGCTGTTGTACTTGTTCTCTTTTTAGCAGAGTCTTTCCTCGTTTGTGTTCAGACCTTCACTCTTCTTGTAATGTAGAGTATATTGGGGTATTTTACTTCTCTAAAGTGTCTACATTTCACTGATTTAATATCTGGTACATCCTACAATTCTGGTTTCCTGATATGATAGCTCTTTAGAAAACATAATCTGCACAACAATTTAATGTGCGATAGCAAAGTTTCCCAAATGATGACATAGTGCACCACGTCTCTATAGATTAGAATGTTTCATGGACACTCCTTTCATTCAAGACTTTCCCTTCAAAATTGTATAACCTCTCTGTGTGTTACCTACTGCAGTTGGGTATATGGAAAAGTAATATTGGGAAAGCATAAAGGTCCATCTAAATGCCTCTTACTGACAGAATCATAGAAATGTAAGGGTGTAAGGGACCTCAAGAAGTCATCAAGCCCTGAGCCTGAGGGAGTACCAAGTAAACCTAGACTATCTCTGACCGGTGTTTGTCCAGACTATCCTTAGAAACTTCCAATGATGGTGATTTCACACAGTCTCTTGGCAGCTGCTTTGACAGCATAACTACCCTTATAGATAGATATTAAGAAAAACTTTCTACATAAGTGTTCTTGCTCCAGATTAAGCCTATTACTCTTTGTCCAACGTTCAGTAGACATGGCGAATGATCATAGTCCTGTTCATAACAGACCTTAACCTGTTTGAGACTCTTATTACATCCCAGCCTCAGTTATCTTCTCTTGATACTACACATGCCCAGCTTTATTAACTTTTCCTTGTAGGTTAGCTTTCCTAAATATTTTATTGTTTTTGTTGCTCTCTTTGGGACTGTCTCCAATTTGTCCTCATCTTTCCTAAAGTATGTCACCCAAAATTGGCTACTGTACTCCAGTGCCAAGTAGCGTAGGACAATTACCTCCTGTTAATACACTCCAGAATGATACAACTGCTTCACATGGCTGACTCATGTTCAGTTTGTAATCCTCTCTAACCCCCAAATCCTTTTCAGCAGTATTACTAACTACAAAATGGGGAACAACTGGCTAGATGTGTATTTGGTTTCTCATTTGTCTGTATTGAATTTCATGTTTCACACCAATTCTCCAATTTGTCACAGTCATTTTGAATTCTAATCCACTCCTCCAAAGTGCCTGCAACCTCTCTCATCTTGGCTTTCATCTGCAAAGTTTATAAGCACTCTCTCCACTTCACTATCCAAGTCATTAATGACATGGACCCAGGACTGACTGTTATGGGACCCTACTAGATATGCTCACACAGTTTGACATCAAACTTTGAGCACAGTTTTTCAATAAATTGTACACCCACATTAATAGTAGTTTTATCTAGGCGGCATTTCCCTAGTTTGCTTATGAGTGTGTCATGTGGGACTGTGTCAAAAGCCTTCCTAATGGATCAAGATGCAGTTTCTCAGCTGAAAACAGGGAAAAGCAATCTGACCAGCCAGGTATCAACAGGCCACCACAAGTAAACCATGGTCTGTGGAACGTGAGCCACTGACTATCATTAATGCTACATTTAACAGCATTAATGGTCATAGGTCTTGTCTACCCTAAAAAGGATTTGCTGGTTTAGCAGCTAGCGATGATGTAATTTATTCTCGGAAAACAATTATTTTGCTGGTATTGCTTAAACCAGTTCCCTAAATTAAATAAGCTCTACTGCCAAAATGACAGTCTCTTGTTGATATAACTGCATCTACATTGTGGCTTTTGCTGGAATAGCTATGTCAGTTAGGAGTGTGAATTTAGAAAAAATAAACCTCCTAGCCACCCTAATTATGCTAGCAAAACTTTTAAGTGTAAACGAGGCCATAGACATTGGTTCTCGTTACTAATGTACTGCCCCCAAAACCACTCTAATGTGAGTTTCAAAATCACAAAAGACCTTTTCCAGTGAAAATGTACCTAATGCTGATAAAGCCTGACTGCATGAGACACTCAACACCTTGTACCAGTCAGGGAGGGACACAGAGCTCTCTTTTGATGTGTAGCTGTTAAAAGTGCTTTAAATGTTGGGTAATTACCCTTATTTTTATAGTTGTGAAGTAAAGAAAGATTAAGTGATGCCCATATACCCTATTCTGTCCCGTCTTACTTTTGTCCATTTTGCAGTGCATCCCGGGCAAGACACTGAAGGCTTGTCTACACACCACTAGAAAATAAGAGTCTATTCCATACCCTAACAGACCTCTCTCTGCTGCAGTTTTTCTGACTTTTTTTTTTAAGCCTATTTTTTTCTCATTAGTATTAAAGCTCTTGCATAGCAAGACACCTTCCATGTGTGCAGTAATGGGGGAAACTCAGAGGGGCATCTTTGCCCCCACATACCTGCCCGGCCTCTACTACAGGACAGTAAAGGCACTTAGTGTTTTCAGGGACATACTTTTAAAAACAAAACAAACAAAAACGCAGCAAATAACCCAGTGCTGATATTTGTAATCTCGTGTCTTTGCCAGCCTACAATGGTCGGCAAAGAAATCTAAAAAAGTGGCTCTCTCTCTACAGGAGCTTCTTCTTTTGTTATAAATATTTATTTTTATAGAATATATATAGCTATAAAAAGAGGGTCAGAACAGCAAACCTATAGATAATGGCTCAGAAAGGCTTTAAATTACAGAATGTAACAAAGGAATCAAACTTCAGTTCTAGTTCTTTATCTAACTTCAGAAGCAGTTTGAAAAAAAAATTTAAATTCAGCATTTTAAAACTGAAACCCTATTTTCAGAGGTTTTTATGGTGGTGGTGTATAGAAATAATCCAAACCAACAAAACACAAAATTCTCCTACAGTTCAAACTGGAGAGGTCTTGATCTTTTAAAACATGTACTGATGCTATTTATACACTAATATAAAATTAACTTTTATTTCTGTAGATGTTCTTGTGCACTTAACTCTGTGGCTTCAGAATCATTATGTCATATGGATTCTTAATAAACTAAGTCTATGCCAAAGCTAGTATTGGGGATCTACTATGCTTACCTAAGTGAGGGAATTGCTAACGGCATATTACATGTATGCTTGGAACCTCCTACCTATAGTTAGGGGACTCTGAAAAACTCTGTACCCTCCCTCCTACCTGCTGAAACGGAGGTTCCTCTACCTCTGAATACCCTATTCACTCACTCCCAACTCCTGCTTATACTGTATTCACTCCCCTCCCGCCCCCCCCAAAAAAATGAATTACACATATAAAGGTGTTCTCTAGAGTTCCAGGAGCAGGTGGGAAGTGAATTCCTCACCTGTTATCATAATCCGTGATTGTTATTTATGCATCTATGGAGGGTACTGCTGGAACTATTCTATCTCTGCTCTTTCACGGGTCTGTCTCTAGCATTAAGAGCTGTGATTGCAGTTCTTCAATGCATAGAATTACTCCCTCAGTGCTCAGTTGTAAGCTGATGAGCACCACAGAAAAATCTCAAGAAAAATTCTTTTGACTATATATGTGAGGTACAATGAATGGATCTCATCCATACTACATTGTAATTTTGTTATAACAGTGATGGTTCTGTGACTCTTCCTCTTTTTCTTTACCAAAATGGTAAATTGAATCCCTTAATTCGGTCGTGGTGAAGTACCATGTACACTTACAATGCAACAAACTTCTCATTAATATTTTTATGGTATTCATCTGTCAAGAGTTCATTGTAGAATGCACTATGAGGGTGTGAGCTGACGATGGATTAGCAACTGTTTTAGGCATAATTTTAAGAAATCCTTAACTTCTAGAAATTTACGACTGTGTGTAAAATTGCCTAATATACTTGTTTTAAAATAAACTTGCAAGCTTTTGTTGTTGAGGATTTCACCAAAGGCCTAATGTGATACTCAATGGCAAGAAGAGTATGTAACGAGGACCCAGATCCTGCACAGTGGGGCTTCATATGAGTGCTAGAGTTTCCCTCCACCATAGAGCAACTTGCAGGATAGTGTCCTTGATCGCTAAAGAAAGCGAAGAATACTTGTAGCACTTTAGAGACTAACCAGTTTATTTCAGCATAAGCTTTTGTGGACGATGAAGTGGGCTATAGTCCACAAAATCTTATGCTGAAATAAACTGGTTAGTCTCTAATGTGTTACATGTATTCCTTGCTTTATGGATACAGACTAACACAGCTGGCTATTCTTGTCCTTGATCGCTAACGTTCTGTCATCTCTCAGATTTGGTTGTGTCATGTCTTGCATAACAAGGTGCTTCTTCATTAAAACAAGAGATCCTGAGGTGCATAAATAGCAAATTTAAAGAACAGCTGGCAAAAGCACAGTCTGAAATTTTCTAATATGTTTCATAAAATGGAAGTTCTCTGCAATTTCATGCAAATGACCCAGATTCCCAGCAATCTTCCCCACATATCCAGTATGTCTGTGTTCATAACTTAAACATGGTGCCTGCTTGCAGTTGGCTTTTTACAGTCTCTCTTATCAAGACTAAGAAATGTCAGGCTGGAGATGTAGCTAAAAATAGATTTTGGTTGTCTTTTTTTTTTTCTAAATTCTATTTTGCTTTTCAATTAAAATACTAGAAAGCAAATAGGCACCATCTGACTGCCTTAACCTAGAAATAAAAATTGATTTATAAATGAACGTTGCACTTTTCCCCCTATCTGATGGGGCAGATGTTAGGTTTTCTAAACAAGAGGAAAATGTATTTGTTTTACATCCGCATTTCTTTGAAGCCATAAGTAGTGGTCTACGTCCTGGGTATTTGTATGCAAAATACAGTATATCTGTTTATTGACAAGATTGCCAAAAGCATCCTTCTGAATCTGGTCTTCTCTTCTGCTCTTTCAGCGATTACCTAAACAGATTGAAGAGCGGAATGAAAAATTAAAAACAGAAATGTTAGGTAAGTAATTCATGCATATAATTTGTGTGCACAGTAATCTTTATGGCAAGTTTTGTAGAAATAACTAAATTGCATGGCTAGGTAAAAATCTTTGTAGACAAAAATGGGTAAGTCTCCCAAAACACTTGTTGTTTAAAAGGGGGTGGGGGGGAGATCTTACTAGATGTCTGTTTTGGGGGGAGGAGCTTGTTTTGTTTTTGTGGGTTCTCCCCAGCCATGGAAAACTCTCCTGCTAGAAATTGCCTTGCTGAAACCATTATTGAGGAATTAAATAAGCAACTGTCGGCGACACTCAATAAGAACATTTTAAATTTTTAGTGCTTGTGAAAAGTGAATTCACTTTCTTGCTTGTGCTACACATAGCTCTGTCATGCAGTCTTCCACCTCACCGAGCTTCAGTGTGTCACACTTCTAACCTGCCCTGTTAGAAATGAACTCAGTCTCTTCTGCATAAAGAATGTCTGTTTTCTTTTATACCAAACTCTGAAGAGAAATGTAGACAAGGGACTATAAAAGTACCAAATTTCCTTTCCCTTCAGACTTAAAAGACTATTTCTACCAGTTTCCTAATGGGATAACATTTTTTAAATTACCCAAGTCTTATTTGTAAAATGCATAGTGCAGCTGGTTAAAAAATGTGAAGTATTTTCCCACACACACAAATCAAATTGTTTGAAACATTTCAGTCTTTTTCCGAAATTTTTCCATTCTTGTTAAACTGGAAAATTTCAAAAACAAATTTGGCAGAGACACATTTTTAGAGGCAGTTTTGTGTCAGTTTTTCAAACAAAATTGTTTTTCCAGCTCTAGTGCCTATGCATCTCTAAATCTGCTGTGCATAAAAGAATGGCTGTGAAAAAATACTTGGCTCTGTGACTGTTTCCATCCATAGATCTCAAAGGATCTCAAATAGGATGGTAAAGATCAGTACCCCCATTTTACACATGGGAAAACTGAGGCACAAAGGTGAAGTGACACACCCAAAACATCACAGCAGGTCATTAGGCTCTCTGAAAATATAACAGTCTCCTATTTTCCCACCCAGTGCTCTATCCACTAGACCATGCTGCCTCTCAGACAAATCTGTGCCAAAGGGTACTGTTAATGAAATTGTTCAAGGAAAATAGTTGTCTCCTTGATTTAATCCGATCCTAAGTACTTATATGCCCCTGTCATTGCGGTGCACCTGCATGCAATGCTCAGAAATAAGGTAATGAGAAAAAAAAATAGGATTATTATTTAGTACACATTGGCCAAGTATGATTGGTTTTCAACTGTGGTATTCATAAGTGTAAGTAATCTTCTTGTATGAAGTCTAGTCCCCTGGCTAAACACAGATGAAAATTGGATGCTTAGAATACTTTTAAAAAAAATAGTAATTAGAATATTGGATGCAATTTTCAGCAGACCAAATATTGCATTTTCTCTTATATTTAAAGGATACTGTCAATAGTCAGTTTTGAAATATGATTCGGTAGCAGTCGATAGGCACTATGCCACTGCCAGAGTTGTCCAGACACTTTTGGTGCTTTTATTATTTTCCTTATTTTATTATTTTTGCAAAAAATCCTCTCTCCTTTTATTATTAGTGTTGTTTGGAAGATGCATACATAAAAGGGGAAGTGATCACACAGGGCACAAACTGAAACTGACTATACACAGTGCTGCTGAATGCACAAAACAGACTGAAAAATCAAGAAACGGTTTTTTTACTAATCTGGTTAGTCAGTCTCAGATTGACAATAGTAGCTAAAAAGTTCTCATACATGTGATTATTTTTTTTAAGTGGATCCTCTCCTTTGATAATCTAGTAAGAACGAGGTTAAAAACATTCCATCTGTCTCGTGCACTATGAGGCTGTGCAATCCCTGAAAAAATTAGGAAGGAAGGATTGTTTCAAGAGCTTCTGCTGAAGTCAGTGTTTTCTTAAATTGAGCTCTTCTCTGTAGAGCAGTGAGGCTGAAAGCTGAGTCCTCAAGCTCCTCCTGCCCTGTATGTGTCTATTCCCAGCAGGCTTAAGTGAAGTTGCACATAATAAGGATTTCTAGAGCTGCTGCACATCACCAGTTTCAGCAGCCATATTTGTAAGAGGCTGAAAATATTCATCAATAAAATATAAAGTGTGGTGCTGAACTAAATAAATGACAAAGGTGGATAATTGGAGAAGGAAGATCTTTGCTTTCAGGATTTGGGGTTAGGTTTGTGTATAGTAAGTTAGATACCTATCTGTGAAAAAGGTCTCTGGAGCTTTTTGGGACCTGTCTTGTCAAAATTATTGCTAATGGTACTGATGGCAGAAAGATTTCATTGCTAATCATCTGAGGCTGTTTTGAAACAAGAGACTTAGCAACATAAGCCATCATTACAAGCCTTTTCCTGTGCTTTTCTCTGATGCAGAGAGTAGACTTTGGGCCACATCTGATCTCACTTAATCCAGTGAAGTTCTGGGGTTTGGATTTAAACTGGTGTAACCGATATCAGACTCTGGTCCCTTGTTGGGAGTTTTACCTCCAAATAAGGAGTAGAGTCCCTAGTCTCAGAGCTGAGCAATGACTTAAATCCATCAGCAGTTCTGTACAGCTGCACGGATGCATGCAGCCACGCTGCTGACGGGATTTCTGGGAAATGTGGTGAGGCATCCAAGCCTACATGCAGTACATTTACTTGTGCAAGAGTTGCTGATTTGATATAGTAGTCTTAGGGCTTGACAAACTGTCAGCTTGACATAGAGTGTCTTGTGCCATGAAAAGTCCTCTGTAACACCTAAGTATTATTTTATTTGTTCCATTTGCAATCACTGTTGCAGCACGTATGTTTGAAGAATCCTTGTTATACATAGGTACAATAAGAGAGTAAAAAATTAAATTTGGAATACTGATTTTTGATCAGGTTAGTCCAATGAAGTTGCCATTTCACAGTAAAGTTCCTTGTTCCCCAACTGGGAATGGGAGTCTTGAGGCATGGCCATTTGAAGGATGTGCTGTGGTCATACACTTAAAACGTGTACACAAGATATTCTGACTTTTCAGAGTTACTCCAGATAGACAAGTGTTACCACAATTAGTGAGTGTGAAATTAGAGGAGAACCTGAAGTCTCTTCCTCCAGTATGTGCTTTTTAGACTCAAGCTCTTTCGCTTGTTGCAAGATCGTCCCATTCTTGAGAGCAGTAGATTTAGCTACCTCAAATCTCACCCAGCCAATCCTCATCTGTCTGAAACATAACTTAGTTTTCATGACTCTTTGCTCTATCAGACATGCATTATGCCTTGGTCCTTTTTTCAAAATAACTTCTTAAATTTAAGCTTTTAATTATTTTAGGGATTGAAAATTTCTCATATTTGTAGCTCCTTTGACAACTGTTTTCACCACCTTTCTTAGGGCACTTACACAGTGAGTACATGGTAGATCACCTTGAGGGCTAGTGATGAGAATGCCCCTACCCCAGTCCTCTTCTCAAGGGCTGTCAAAGAGAGTGCAATCTATTTAATGCATCTCTTAAAAAGCTCTGACAACTTAGCCCCTTTTCCTATAAAAACTAAATATGCACTTAAGTCTCTGCAACATCAGGGTACTGGAGAGCAGCTAAAAGCATTCTTTGGTAGGGGTTCACCATGTGGTCTCACAGGTTAAAGTCTGTCCACCACAGTGAATTCTCACTTTAGATGGATAAAGCAACCAGTAACATCAATTTCCTAGGTTTTTATTCTTCTAGTTAGAAATATACTTTGTCCCCATGGATAGACTTAAATCAGCAAACTAACACCTTGTCTTGAAAGCTACACATAGGTATAAACAAAGCTCAACATTTTAATATGTAGAGTTAGTTGCTCCTTTCCCAAGTGTTGCATAGAGTGTTTCCTGCTTACTCTTATTCCACTGCTGCGACTTGTTACAGCACAATGCGCCAGGGGTGCAAAACCACAGCATCTTAATCAGTTGTGTGTAAACAAGTCAGTGTACACATTCTTGCCTGGATTTTTCTTATGGATTGCCTGGCAAGGGATTTCTTAATGGGACTGTGTTGGTGCATGTGGAATAAACCACTGACAGAAATAAGATGGGAACATAAAAAACGCTCTGGTGTCAGACTATGCCTGTTTCTCCTTAAAGCTTTAAACTACTGTTGAACACATCTACCAATGTGATATATGCCATCATGTGCCATCAGTGCCCTCTGCCCTGTATATTGGCCAAACCAGACAGTCTCTATGCAAAGGAATAAATGGACACAAATCTGACATCAGGAATTATAACATTCAAAAACCAGTAGGCGAACACTTCAGTCTCCCCGGTCGCTCAATAACAGACTTAAAAGTGGCCATTCTTCAACAAAAAGCCTTCCAAAACAAACTCCAACGTGAAACCGCAGAACTGGAATCTGCAAACTGGACATTATCAAATTAGGCCTGAATAATGACTGGGAATGGATGGATCACTACAAAAAATAATTTCCCCCTACTGTTACTCTCACCTTCTTGTCAACTGTTTGAAATGGGCCACCTTCATTACCACTACAAAAGTGATTTTTTCCTCTCCAGGTATTCTATTGTTAATTGAATTGTCTCGTTAGACTGACACCCACACACACACTTGGTAAGGCTACTCCTACCTTTTCATGTACTATATACATACCTGCTGCTCTATTTTTCCACTCCATGCACCTGATAAGTGGGTTCTGGCCCACGAAAGCTTATGCCCAAATAAATTTGTTGGTCTCTAAGGTGCCACAAGGGCTCCTCGTTGTTTTTACTGAAAGACCGGCATTCACATTAAATGATTTGCATGCTTCCAGACAGCCTCTGCAGATGACTGCTGCCTTTTGCCTGTTTGAAATGATCACTTGAAGCTAACTTCTGCTTAACTTATGCAAATCTTTGCAGATATACAATATATTTGCATGACTTTTGTTTCCTTTTGACTTCCTCAATGTGAACACCTTATGCCTAACTTAAATTGCCAGGACATGAACAATAGAGAGAGAAAGTGGGTGAGGTAATAGCTTTTATTGAGCCAACTTTTGTTGATGGGGGAGAGAAAAGCTTTCTCTCTCACCAACAGAAGCTGGTCCAATAAAAGATATTACCTCACCCTGGGACAGACATGGTTACAGCTGTACTGCATAGGACTTGAACATGCAGTAACCCATCTCAGTTTGTTTTTATTTGCTGCTTCTCTTTTGATTCATTGATGACAAGCATAACCCCCTATTTACTGGAAGTTTAAGAGCTAAATGCTGTTTTTTGAGCAGTTTGCGGTTTATGTGGTAGCAGTACAGGTTTTTTGCGTGGTACCGCGAAAAGAAAAGAGAAGTATCAAACTGCGAAAACTATCTAAACAATCTATAGGCAGAGCACCACTTGCACTGTTGGCCAATCTATTTGACCCAACTTCTAATTTCATTACATTTGTCAAATCATATAAATAGTAATGGATACCTCCGTGTAAAGGGCATAAATGCAAGCACAACAGAAAAACTGCAAAGTGTGCTTAGTGCATAATCACATTAATAGCCAGTAGGAAACCTATCAGATCGGAGCACCTGACCTCCTTTCTCACAAGCTTTCCGGAGCACTTCTTCTTTTGCCAGCTATTTGAGATCAGCAAACATTCATTAGATTTAGTGCCTAAGAGAATGAAAATTGCTCTGATGATGATCTGACTAGTCTGCTAAGCCCTGATTCTACAGGTATGGAAAATGTGAGATCATGTGAAATAGTCAGCAACTAAATCCACATCAGTTGGGAGCTTGCTTTTTACTTCATTCTTAACACATGATTGGTGGAGGGGAGCAAACTTGCCCTACTCTTTTTAACTTATGTTGTTTTTAATGCGGTAGTTTTCTCACTGGTGAAAACTAATCATGCAAATTAATATGCCTTGGGTTTTTTTAATCCATGAATATTATGTTTGCTATGTAGCAGAGGAGAAATTTCAAAGCACTATTCTACTTATCTTTTGATTTCTAAACAAAACCGGTACTATTTGCAGATTCATATTAGAATTACAAGACTCCGTAGTGATGAATATCAGATCTATTCATAAACTAACAAAGTATACTCCTGTGTACCCGTCTAGTGATCATGATTGCCAGGGGGAGTTAAATTTCATCTAGCTGAATGATAATAGATTACACACATTTCTACTACCCATTTGTTGATTTCAACAGCCTTTGAGAGGTTTAAAGAGGAATCTGTAAATAGCTATAACGTATTGTCTAATAAATGCTTATGATGAAACTCCAAGTAGAGAGTGGACACAGTAGATTGTGTGAATGATGCTTTTTTAAATGTCAAGACTGATGTCCATCAAAATGACCTTGTTGTGAGCAAACACTAACTCTCTGAAAGAAGAAAACCTGACATTGCTCCAGGACAAATAAGCTTTGTTGCTGAGTCATTTATGTTTCCAAGCACAGTTATTCTTTAAGTGTGTATGTGTGAGAGAGATACTTACATGCAGATTTTAATCCAGTAGTGTGGGGGGGAAGGAAGGAGGGTCCTTCTACAAAGAAGGGGTTATGTGCTGCAAGCAGGGCCGGCGACAGAAATTTGGGGCCCCCCTACTCTGATAGTTTGGGTGCCCCCCCCAGCCCAGCCGCCCCCCCCCCAGCCCAGCCGCCCCCCCCCCCAGCCCAGCTGACAGCGCCTGGGGGAGGAAGCCCAGCCGCCCCTCCCCCCCCCCCGCCCAGCCAGCGCTCCCCCCCAGCTGACAGCTGGCTGCAGCGGGAGCGAGAGCCCGGGAGTGGCATGAGCCGCCCTTGCTGCTCCCCCCTCCTCCCCGCCCTTTCTCCCCCCCGGACTGCGCCGCTGCCGCCGGCTGGGCTCACTGCTCGGCCGGGGACACGTGCGCTCGTCCAGAGTAGAGCCGCGCCGGATGACTACGGGTAGAGCTGTACCGGGGCCCCCCTAAAGTGCGGGGCCCGGTACAGCTCTACCCGTAGTACCCCCCTGTCGCTGGCCCTGGCTGTAAGCAGAAGGAACTGTGTTTGGGCCAGAGTTCCTGGAAAAAATAAGTATTTCTTTCATTTTGAACTTAAATTAGTAGCAACAAAAGAGGCTGCTATGGATGTCTCAAAAAGACTAACTCAGAAGGTGAACTGTGATCCAACTACTGCATAAATGACTGAGCAGATTTCTAGAGAGAGAGGGGGCTTGAAATATCAGATATATCACACAGCATCTGGCTTCCAAAACAAACGGCTTGGCTTGCGAGTAAGAATACCAAGAGTTATTTTCTGTTTGTTGGCTTCAGTATGACCGGAAAGGGGCCAACACACTATCTCTGATTAGAAAAGACTCTTCACTGTTTCCTGTTATCTGCATGCTCCTGAGCCAGCTGCAGTGGTTGGACGATTCGTAAATTGTTTACAACCGGCTCCAAGAATGTGCCAGAGATCCAAACTATGCCAAGATTCTTCCACTGCTAGACAAAGACACTGCTCACCCGAAAGATTGAAGCTAAGCAGTGACCAATTCTTTGTTTCCACATACAATAGTAGCTATTTATCCTGATGATATAGGCACTATGAAGAACTTCCAAGTTCTATGACCAAAAAGCTTTCAGGATGCAGTGTAAATTATAAATGACTTGTTTTAACAGTTCATTGGTGGGCCTAAAGCAAAGGCCCTGGTACCAGGAAGCTAATCTAGCTGCGCCTTTCACGGAGTGACCTTAGCCAGTTCACTTGACCTCCTTGTCTCAATTAACCCAGATGGAAAATTGAATTAAAAGGGAAGATTACCCTGAAAACCAGCTACTCTAGTATAGACTAGGTCTTTCTGGATAAAATAAACTGAAAGCCTGGTAACACTGGCATTGTTTCTGCATAAGTATAGTTATCTTACAACTGAAGAATTTTGATGTTGATCTCCAAAGACCAACCTAAATCCACTGACTCTTTAAGGAATATCCACTAGTGAATTAGCCCTTTGAACTGAGATCTGAATTGTATAGATGTAGAAGTAATGATGATTTTCATCAGTTATACTTCTGAAAGACAAGCCACTGCATGGAATGGAGATGGGCTCAAGCAACAGACTTTCTTTACCTTTCCTTTCTGTTCCCCATCACCCCCTGAAACTCTAAATCCTCTGAGATTAATTAAATGACGGTGGAAACAGTGCTGCATTTTTGGTTTATTGCGGGTGGAATTTAATTTGATCTGAAATACTGTCATAGCATATAGAAGTCCTTGTAGTTCCACTTAATTGGAACTCAGGAGTCCCGTTCCCACCTCTGTCATAGTCTTGCTGTGTCATCTCTTTCCACCTGTTTCCCCATCTTTAAAATACAGATAATACTTCCCTTCTTTGTAAAGTATTTTGCGATCTAATGTACTATATATGAGCTACTTTGTACTATCAGGTGTTTGTCCAGTGCCTAGCACAATGGGGCACTGATCCTGCCTAGATCGGTTTGCTGCTACATTGCAGATGCATCATTTTCATTGTGCACAGTGGAAAATATGCAGAGGTGGTGAATTCATTTAACAAAGGGCTAATGGGAACGTTGGATGTTATAAACAGCGGAATCTTGATTAGGAGTAGGGAGGTTACGGTATCTCTGTATTTGGCACTGATGAGACCATACTGTGTCCAATCTTCGTGTCCACAATTTAAGAAGGATATTGATAAATTGGTGAGCATTTCAAAGAAGAACCATGAGATTGATTAAAGGATTGGAAAGGTGCCTTATAGTGATGAACTCCAGAAACTCAATATACTTAGCTTAACAAAGAGAAGGTTAAGGGCAACTTGTTCATAGTCGTTAAATACCTACATGAAGAACCGAAATTTGCTCTTCATTCTAGCAGACAAAGATAAAGCAAAGAGACGTTCTAGTTCAAACAGGAATTAATTCAGGGAAGTTCCATGGCATGTCTTATGCAAGAAGCCAGACTACATGGTCACAATGGTCCTGTCTGGGTTCATAATCTATGGCTTTGTACAATAGTTCTTAAATCATAGTGAGAGAATAATTTTGGTGTCTGTGTAGGTTCTTATTTTGATGCCCCTCCTTGTAAAAGCTGTGCCTGATCTCTTGACTTGCAGCATGCTAAACAAAACATATCTAGAAGATTCTCTGCTTAAGCCTGCTTAAACTGCCAGACACCAATAAACAGACAGTTATAAACCATTTTGTTTGCTGACAGATATTGTCAGTGGGATAATGTGACAAGACCAGTGACGGTAACTTTCATTTTCATTGAAAACTGAAAGAAGAACTGAACAGTTTCCAGAAATTACTCTGAGTACTCGCCTGCAAAGCTCCATATTCACCGGCAGTTACAACAGTGACCTTTGTAGTTTATTGCTACTGCCTTCTTGAACCGATGTGCAGGAGTTGTACTCCAACTGAGAGCTCTGACTGAAAGTGCTATCAACTTTCTCTTTGCTGCTTATTAGCAATGTGTAGCATAAGAATAGCTTGTTTCAGACTATCTTGCACATCCTTGATGCAAGGGATATATATATGTGTTTAAGAAATGTCCAACCACCCCACACACTCACCAGTGTTATGAGGAAGTTGAGGTTCCAGCTGTGTGTGTTTGTGGAGCGTGCGTGTTACCTTCCAAGAATGGGAGTTAAAGTTAGAACCTAGGAAATTCAAAGATAAAGTAACATTTCTCAGACAAGGCACTGTTCACTATCATGGACTCCTTTAATATGATGATTTGACAAGTGCTAAATGCATTAGGTGCCAGACTCTGCACTCTGTGAAGTTATTGCTTCACTGTAACAATCAGGCTGAATAGTAAAGCCTTAACTATTGGGTAAAGTCTTTCACAGTGCTGTGAGGAACTTTTCAAGTGGCAGAGATGGGGATTACCTTGCTTGGGGAAAAGTAGGGAGCTGGTGCAGAAGACTTCTTTCCAAGACATGTTAAAAAGCAGAGGCTTGTTCCCTTTCTGTGTCAGAAGAGAAGAAGCCAAATATGGTAGTCTAGTATCAGACTCCCAAGATCCCATACTTGGCCATATCTTGAGTGCTTTTTAGACTTCATAAACTTCCGTGCATAGTAATGAAACATATTCTGTATGAGTGAAAAAGAGCCTGAATAGCCTAGAACAGAACGTTTCTTATGACTGGTATCAGCTGTAAAAAAATGGAGTCTGAATCCATACACTTATTGGCAAGTAGCAGTGGGGGTAGTATTTGTAAGTTCTTAAATACAGGATCATGAATAAAAAAAGTAGTAGTGGTTCTTTTCCCAGCTCCTTTGTTCCACCACCTACTATTGTTTTTCTGAAATAATTCCATTGTCTGTTTGGAAAGCTATGCTGATAATGATTAGATCAGGGGTCTCAAACACGCGGCCCGCGAAGCCCTTCCCTGTGCCCGTGAAGCTCCCTGATGCCGTCCCTCCACAGCAGTTTCCAGGAGGCAGGGGCCAGAAGCAGAAGCTTCTCTGCTGCCTGGCTGGACCGCTGCCGATCCCCACCTACCAGGCACTGCTGCTGCGGCTTGAATGAATGAGCTGGGGCAGCGCTTCCCAGGAGCCCTCTGCAGCGGCGGCCAGGAGCGGTAAGCCAAGCTCCCCGCCTCCCTCTGCGGGAGACTTACCACTCCTGGCCGCCGCTGAAGAGGGCTCCTGCGAAGCGCCCTGGCTGGGCCGTTGCCGAGCCCTGGCTTCCAAGTGCTGCTGCTGCGACCTCAGTGAACAAGCTGGGGCGGCGCTTCGCAGGAGCCCTCTGCAGCGGCAGCCAGGAGCTTAGAGGAGGAGGCGGGGCGGGGCGGGACCTCATGGAAAGGGTGGAATGGAGGCGGGGCCAGGGGGCAGCAAGGGAGGGACGTGTCAGTGATGCGGCCCTCGGGCCAGCGCACTAGTCCTCATGCGGCCCTCATGGTCATTTGAGTTTGAGACCCTGGATTAGATGTAGTGATAGAAAACTCTTAAAGAGGGTAAGTAGCCTGCTACTCAAAACCCAGCGCTGGCTTGAAACGTAACTTGTTTGCTATCTGGGGAGCAGTCCACATTTATCATTCAGCATAGACTTTGCCCTCTTATCTCCTTCAAAGCCAGCCAGCTTTCTACATCAACTGCCTGGCTTACTGCTGATCTTGCAGCTGTCTGAGTGTCATTCCAGTGGCTCTGCCTGGTGTAACTAGGCCAGTACAGTATTTGGTACTGTTGTTCCCATCTGTCTAATTTCAAACTTTTTTGGGAGCCTGATTTTACCTGTTGTCTATAAAGACAATTTTCAGGAGATAGTCTCAAGCCCTTAAACACGTTCACCGCCTTTCTGAAGTGCCAATTATACTAATAGTTTCAGGAATCTGAAGTCAAAACATATTAATTCTTAAAAAATTAGTACTAAATCAATAGAAGAAACCCCTAGTTTGTATTAACTTTGGTACCAAATTTAATACTTGTTATACTATCTGTACTGCAGTTACAGTAACTAGTGGTGGTAGTTTTGTCCATTTGTTTTTAAAGTTGGCTATAGCCTGCCTTGCTTTCAACAATGGAAATGCAATTATGTGGCCTTACTTATGTGCTCAAATACCAGGCTTTTACAGACAAAATGATCAGTAAGCAGTTACACACTGAAACGTAAATTCTCAGTCTGCATATACAAATACATTTGTATGTACAGACCAGGTTCCCTTTTCTTTGTTCATTCATTACACATGGCTATACTAATCTAGCAACATGTACATTTTTTCATAGTTCAAAAATAGGGAGTAAATATGAGTTTGAAATCTGTAGCTGTTCCTTTTGGAAATCTGAGGATCCTTATTAACTCTACTGAGCTTTACTATGCCTTCCATTGCCCTATTGGCCTCTGATTTTGGCCATTTTCTTTGTTAGAATAGGACTGGATCGAACTCTCTTCAAAATCCTTTAATGCTGCTCTTTAATGGGCCAGATGGATAATTTAACTATAGTAACACTGTGTAATGTAATCCAGTCAAGGGAATTGCACTGTTTGCCAGCTAATGAGAGAACAGTCCAAACCTGATTTTGAGAAGGGTCTATTTGCACAGGTTTACTGGTTTATGTGCACTCTGGGGTTAGTTATAAAATTAAATGAATGTTTATGTAGCCTATTTCTGAACTGAAGATGTTTCAATTCACAGCCAGATGGGAATTGAAAGAATTTTCCGAATTATCAGAAATGGAACAACAAATGTTCAGTTATCAGAATTAAATCCCCCCTAGAAGTGCTAGGGAGAGAGCAGCGCTTTGCTGCTGTTGTTTTAAGTAATTTCTTGCCTTGAGGATTGGTAAGGGAAAACAGAGCCACTTCTAAGCAGCCAGTTAAAATATAATCCCCATGTCTCCAGTATCTGAGAATCAGGCTCTTTGGGACACAATATGCAATTGGCTTGCTGGTCTGTTCGTAGTTCCTAGTGGACAAGTGACTGCATTTCAATAACTGGAAAAAAATATTGGTCTCAAAAGCTAAGGATTGAATGGGCTGTGGAGATTTCTACTGCCTCTGTCTCAAACAGTATAACCAGCCTGGGGAGCTGTGGATAATTCAGTATCTTTCAACACATCTATACAGGGTGGAGTTATGTTTTTAATATATTTTTTAATTTTGCATTTCAGGTAAGCTGAAAGATCTTGGGAACTTGGTTCTTCGACCCTTTGGCCTGTCGACAGAAAATTTCCAGGTCAAACAGGATTCCTCAACTGGCTCGTACTCCATCAACTTTGTTCAAAATCCGAACAATAACAACAGATAGCATGAGCTAGGCCTGCTCCTATTAAAAAGCTGGCTTTTAAGCTTTGTGACACCATGTTTGCAGCTACCAATAAAAGGGTTCAGCAATCATTGAACATGTAAAATCACTTTATCCAAATGAAAATAGACTTGAGGGTAGACATTTCCACTTTGGCAAAATGTTTAAAATGTGGATGAAAAACAAGTCATTTGATTTCCCTTTTGCAGTGACAGCTTTATGCCCAGAGTAGGTTTTTTTCAAGTGCATTATTTGTCTTCCCTAATAAGGAAGTTACCCTGGCCCATTCACTCTCAGCAACATCAGTCTAGCTAGCAATTCAGTTGGATCAAAATGCTCACAGGTGTTAGTGAGCCTATCTGATAGAAGCATTATCAGAAGTGCTTCTCTCCATTCAGTCAGTGGCCATGGAAGCAAGCTGACCTCTGTAGTATAATTTATCTTCATTGTAATAAAGGCTTGATGTTTCTGTTGGGCTGATTTGTGATTTTTGTTCTGCATTTTGGCCTCTCGCCAGAGATAACCTTCAAATGATGGCATTTTCAAATGAATAGAAACATAAGTAACCTACAAATAAGAGAGCACATTTGCAAGAGACTGGTTTTGTTTGTTTGTTTGTTTGTTTTTAAATGGCAAGGCTTTTAATCTTAACTTTGTCTTATTACAGAGTTTGTCATTAATTTTTTCTTGGGCACACTGGCACCAGAGGTTCTCTACTTTATCTTGATACTCTTGGGAGACTAGTTGGAAGCTAGATGCAAACTGCCTTAATATTTTTGGTGTGTTAACTTTTATTGTGAGGTCAGTAAAATTCACCTGCCTGGTTCAGTACATGTTGTGGGTTTCACAAAGTAGCTTTCTGGTGCTAGGATAATGAGATGCAAATATCAGTGATGTTAAAGCGATTGCAAAAAGGTCTTCAAGCTGCATTGGAGTCTCTGAATTTAGGAAAAGTTTAAAATATCTCTGCAGATGTACTATTCAAATATTAACCAGTTTATTTCAGCACAAGCTCACTTCATCAGATGCATAGAATGGAACAGAAGTTAAGATGCATTTATACACACACACAGAAAGCAAAAAAAAATGTACATTAGCATACCAATTCTAAGAGGCTGTTTAATATTGATGGGCCATTATAAGGAGAAGAAAAAAAATACCTTTTGAAATGGATTTCTGTGTCTGGCAGTACAGAACACCTACTACTCTTTTTTTTTTTTTTTTTTTTTTTTTGCTTGCTGTGTGTATAAATTCATCTATCTTCTGTTCCATTCTATGTATCCGATGAAGTGGGTTATAGCCCACAAAAGCTTATGCTGAAATAAACTGGTTAGTCTCTAAGGTTCTACAAAGTCTTCCTCGTCTTATTTACGGATACAGACTAACACAGCTGCTAGTCTTAAACCTATTCAAATATTGTGGGGTCTGAATTGGGATAAGATCGTGGTATTTTTGCTAACTTGTAGTTATGTGTGGGTTTTTTCTGTTTTATCAGTTTTATAATAGTAAGGCCAAAACCTGGATGCAGCTTTTAAATTACCATTGATTTGAAAATATCACTTATTTAAAATATTAAATTACTAACTGAGCAATAGCTGCTTTGTCAGTTCTTTCCTTTGACTTATTCCTGAAACTTTTTAGCTGCATGCACTTGACTTCAGCTTCCATAGATTACTTTAGTACTCGCATATCTTGAGCCCCATTTCCAGTGACATGCCGGAAGGGGGGCAGTCCCTCAAGCTATTTCCTAGCTTTTCTTGTTGGGATTTTAAGTGCTGCTGATTTCCTTATGTTTGGGAAGATTTGGGTTTTGCTTAGCTATTTATAAAACTTGTCCTGCTGCGATGCAAGGTTCAGGGGCTAGTTTTGACTCTACCTGGTACATGCTGTCTATATAGCAACTACCTCACATCTGCAGTGAATGTGTATGAAGTCCACAGGGACTAAACTGTCAACGGAAAAGGCCCTGGTTCACATTGAGGCCTGTGCAGATTTTAAGTTCGGGTGCATAATTAAAATGTCACTTAACTAAACAACAGAAAACAGCCACTAGGATTTCCATGTGTTCAGACGTTAGTCATGAATGGTGCTAGTGCAGGGTGGCCAACCTGAGCCTGAGAAAGAGCCAGAATTTACCAATGTACATTTCCAAAGAGCCACAGTCATACCCATTATGTACATTTCCAAAGAGCCACAGCCCCATTAGCTCCCGCACCTGCTTCCAGTGCCCCCCACCCACTGGCAGCCCCACTGATCAGCGCCCCCCTCTCTACACCTCCCGATCAGCTGTTCTGTGGCGTGTAGGAGGTTCTGGGGGGCAGTGGGGAGGAGCCAGGGCACTGCAGGCTCAGAGGAGGGGGCAGGAAGGGGTGGAGTGGGGGAAGGGCCTGTGGCAAAGCCAGGGGTTGAGCAGTGAGCACCTCCTGGCACAGGGGAAAGTTGGCACCCGGAGTTGGTGCCTCTACAAGGAGACTCATCTTAACTTCTGAAGAGCCACAAGTTGGCCACCTCTGCACTAGTGGAATGGGGGTTTATTTCACACACAAGGTTCATTCCTCTGCCCAGTCTCTGTTAGGGGCTGGTTGATCCTGGTGTAATTGAGAGCAGCCATTGGACTGCTTTTAACTATAACTTGGCTACAACAGCCCCAGAGGGCTGTTTGCTAGGGTTTGAGGAGGATGTCAGAACCTGCTATGCTATGAGATTCTGCCCACAACGGGGTTCCTCTGCTAGTTATGTAAATAAGATTGACAGCCTCTTTGCACTAGCAGAGTAATGCAAAGAGGATGTGATGAGGTTGAGGTTTGTACCCTGAGGCTTCAGTCTGCTACCACGTTAGAGTGAAAATAACAAACCTTTTATAAATATAAAGTAGGCTTTCAAACTGGAGTATCCCAAACTGATTCAGCATCCTTATGGGATACAAAAACATCATCCTACTTTTAAATACAGAACAGAGATTTATTGAACACTTCTGCCTTTTAATTTTACTGTCTTTTGCTGTAACTGGGCCTCTACCATATCTAGGATTTCTTTTGTCTCTACTATACTTCTTGTCCTTAACCCTGCCAGCCATGATTTTTTTCCCCAGAGGTCTTTAGCTTCACACCTTATCAATTTTCTGTACGTCACACCTTCTCGTTTATATTTCTGTCTATTCTCACCCTTGTTTGCGTTTCTTATGTATTGCTTGTTTATTTCTAAGTGCTGCTATTCCCACTGGAGCAGGATGGGCTTTTAGCCAAAGTTATCCTCTTTCTTGACTGAAATTATGGCTTTTTGGTCATTAATAAAGAACTTCCATTTTTTAAAGAACTCCTAATTTTCAATCACATTTTTCTGTTTCAATTTATTCTTCCCAATCAATTTTGTTCATAATTTTCCTCCATTTTGAAAAAATTTCCCTTTTGAAGGAGTGGGTGAGACCGTCCACTGGTTGCTTATACTGAACATAATGAGGATCACTGGTGTTTCGATGTATTAATTGCTGGACTGGAAGTTGGTGCCTGCCCTTTTCCTATCCTAATGAGGTCCAAAATAGTTACCTGGTGTTTCACTCAGGTGCAATGTTTTGCATTTGAAAATTATTTAAAGTGGTAGGAAGCTGGACATTTTACTACTGCCAGCATGACACCTCCCACATCCATCTGCCAGAATTGAAGTTTCCCATAACATAAGTTTTCTCCCCACCCATTAAACAAATATTTAAATAGTAATTTGTCCTGATCTTTGCTGTGATTCTATGGTCTGTAAAAGACACAGCCACTACTTCTTCACATCTCTGTAGTCACATGTTTCTCCACCTACAATCAAGATACTGTGGCTCAAGTTACTGATAACTCAATAAAACTACTGCCTGTAGTAATTAGTGCCACCCTCTCTTTCTAACCTAGAACAAGCTCTATGACTAGTGACTTTAATATTCTAGTCTTGTGACTTGTCCATCCAGGTTTGAGTGATGCCAATTATATTGTCTTCTCATCAGTGAGAATTTCCATTTCCTCTTGCTTGTTACCAGGCTCTTAGCATGGGCATATAAGAAACTGAAAATATTGGTCACTTCACATTCTTTACCATGTCAGTTGAGTTTGTTTACAATATGCTGAGTTTGAGCTGCATTTGTTCTCTTAGCTCCCTTCCCTTCTAGAGCTAGTTAATGGCCCCCTGGCTGCCCCAGCTAGTCTCCAATTGAGATGATCAACCCCTCTCCCCATCTCTGAGATGCAAGCCATCACTACACTCTCCCACTCCATACATACACCCTCCCCTCCCACTGGAATATGTCCTGATGTTCCTCCCAAAAACCTTCAGCTTCACAGCCAGTGGTTCCCTGCTGGTATTTTCTGCCTTTCACACATAGGTCAGAAGACTCTCCAAGATCACTTGGACTTTCCTCCTCTGTAGCTCTCTTTCAAGACAACTCCAGTAATCTCATTTGTGTAGGTCTCTGTGATGATGCAGCACTAGTTCTAATGTGTATCCTTACCAGTGGAGACTTGCCAGATGACTGCATGATCCTGCCCAACCTTGCAGTTACATCTCTAATTTTTGCTCCATGAAGATAGCACACCAGTCCCAAGTCTCCCATTCTGTGGGGGGGCTGGTGACTGATACTGTACTAAAAGGCACATGAGGCTTTCTAAATTAATTTAATAGATAATCTTTGGAGGGGCTTTAAGATGTGAGTTCTTTGAGAAATACTCTGTAATCCCATTTAACCGTGGGAAAAGGCACCATTTGGCGAGCCTGCTGTACACCCTGCAGACAAGTGTGCAAACCGCTTCATAGGCTGTACAACGCTTTATCAAAACGTTCATTCCAATTTAACGAGCACCCTCCATTGTAGCTTAATGAAGAAAACTAGAGGGAGGTCTCAGTGCCTTACAAAGTCCCCCCTCCTCAGCCCGTAGCACCAGGTTGTGCAGCCCAGGAGCAAGAGGGTGGGAGATAATTACAACATAGTAAGTGCAAAATGATTGTTAATCTCAGCATGATAAATAGACAGTCTCACTGCTTGCTCACTTTGCCTGCTTCAGGCTGTAAGCAGGGGGGCCTTGCTTAGTCCTCTTCTCCACTTCTGAGGTGGTTCCTTCATGCCTCCCAGAGCCTTGACAAAGGGAGAGGGGATGCATTTAACTGGGTCCTTCTCACTTATGAACAGTTCTAGTAAACAAGAGAAAATGATGCCCCCCCCCCATCTCCTTTCTCTCCCCTGATGGAGGGGGACTTCCCTATTCAAACAGCTCCTGTCTTCCTGAGGCTCCAGTGCCAGATGAGATACATTTAGAGGCTGCCGACAGTGTGACTGCCTCCGGCTCTTTGAACGCTGCAGTAATTCCTCTCTCACACTTGAGCCCTGGTATGCAGGCCCTGTATCGTTACCCCACACTCCCAGCTGACTGCCCTAATGCAGAGCATGCCTTAGTGTTTTAAAGCCCAACCCGTGAAATGGCTTTCCACCAACCTCCCCACCCCCCCCCACCCCGACCCCTATGGTACTATGGTAGACCGTTGGTTCTCAACTCATATGTGGCCCACAATGTGTTGCCTGGGCCACAGGTGGAGAACCACAGCAACACCCCCCCCCATACTGCTATACCCAGTGCCCCAATCAATGGGGGGGGGGGAGAACACTCTCACACTAGCTGCACAGAGGCACAAGTCCAGTGGGGAGAGGTATCCAGCCAAAGACAAAACCTTTCAGCTCCTAGGGCTTCAGTGCCCAATTCCAGGCAAGGATTCATGCCTGAAATTCTTAAGTGGAGGGAGGTGCCTGGCTCTGGCCTGTCAAGCAGGTGCGCCAGGTCAGCTGTTTAGATGCCCACCCCCCTCTCCTCTTGCTGTGGCATTTCATTCCTGGCTAGTTTAGGCAGCTGCCCCACCACCTGAAAAATTCCCTTTTTTAGGGGCTTAATTATCGCCATACAATGTATGGGGAGCCTGAACATTTAGCTTGGGACTGAAAATTCCACTGAGTGGTAGACAACCTAACCAGGTAGATGTTGCAACAATAGTGGAGTAACTCCTCACTTTCTTTAATGATCTGGGCCAAGAGATGAAGGGCTTGATTCTCCTTTCATATGGTAGTAAATTGGGAATAACCAGTGCCACCAGAGTTACACCAGGTTCTCACTGGTTGAGGTGAGCTCTGGGTCCAAAGCATTCTACTGAAGTCGCATGGCACAATCAGACAGAATAGCACTTCAGTGGGGCTTTTCTAATTAGCTCTAGCAATACAGGAAGGAAAAAACTGCTACTGTACACGTGCCCAAGCTTTTAGTTAGCTACGCCAGCCTTAAGAGATTGTTCTGATAACTGAGTTTGATTGCTGGCTTCTGCAGCTGAAAACCAATTACAATAAAGTGCTAACTTTTGAACAGTAGGTGAAATTAGCCCAGGTGTATTTAATGTGCAGCATTAATACATGGGCCATTTAATTGCTTTGCATCTGTTTTGGAATAAGCCCAATATTGATTTCCATGTTCATGTTTAATTCTTTTTTGTGTGTGCAGCCCTCTCATCCAAAGGGTGTAATTGCTAGGGAGTATCTTTTTCAGTTCCAACTATGACTAGGTTGTGGGTTTGTCAAGGAAGCAGCTTCTCGAGACACAGTAAATTGTCAGGTTCTAGGGGTGTGTGGCTTTAAGCCATCAGTCATTACAGTGCTCTTGACAAAGCACAACCTGTCTATTAAAACATTTAAAACAACTGAACACTATTAACCTCTTACTTCCAATTGTGTGTGGTTGGTGGGTAATCTTTCCAACTATAACTATGACCATTTTCAATTGCGACTCAACATTGGAAATCCATATGTCATTTTTTCCCCTCTCTCTCTCTCTCTCTAGCCACTGGTTCTTTCAGAGAGAATTAAAAAAGCTGATACTCATTTAAGTGAACATGTGGCTTGAAATAGGTTTACCTTTTTTTAGCTCACTAAGACTATTAAGCCAGTCTCTTCCTGGGCAGGACTAGAAAACCGGATTTCATTCTGTACTATTGTACTTGCTGTCTGCAGCATGGTGAGTCCTTCAGCCCTTTTTTAGGTGACTGTCCCATATAAACATGATTCCCAAACTACAGCAGTCTAAGAATGTGATTCATTTATTAGCCACCAGCTGCAGTACAAGAAGCCTTTTCAGAGCCCCAGCATTAACCATGGTGGTTGATCTGATAAATATAGTTCATATATTTTTCTAAGCAGCTTCTGGTATTAGAATATAAAAGGCCAGGTGTAGCTAGAGCCTTAGATGGAGGAGGCAGGTTACACCCTGCAGTGGATCTAGGGTACTATAACTCAGTAGCTTCAGATTGACCCATCAGTCAACTGAGAGGGCAGCAAAGATGGGATTCTAGTCAGTTCAGGGGGTTGATTGCTGTTGTGTGGTTAGCTGCTAGGAAAGCTTCTGAATACAGTATACAGGGTGTAGGCCACTTTCATTCCCAGACTTCTGCTGACCAATACCCAGTGGCAAAATGTCCACCAAAAGCAAAGAGAGAGGGTGTGTGCGCGCATGCGCAGGGAGGGTGGGAGTGGGGGAGAGGGAGGTTTGCACTCTATTTATCTAAATACTCAGTGTAGCTTTTCCCCGTGCATCATCTTTTAGACCGAAGGCATGGGTTAGAAGTCTCATTTCAGCATAGGGATTTTAGATTATAGCATTACCAGCAGTGTCTTGGCTCAGTGCCTGTGATAACTACCCCAGAGGGCACAATTTTACTCACATTGGGGCACGTTCTGCTGTGTGAGCTGCAGATGCAGTGAGAGAGGGGAAGGGATGGTGCTTGTATTCGGTAAGTGTTTTGGGATAGAGGTATACATTTGTATTGTGTATAGTAGTGGCTGTGAACTTGAAACCTCTCTTCTACGGCTAACTGAACCCACACTGAGAGAAATGGATGGTTTCTGATGTGATCTTACATTTCCAGTAAAACTACATCAGTCCGAGATTAAAGGATGGCACAGTGGCCCAATACATGGTGCCTTTAGCCAGTACCATTTCTCTTTCAGTGAACCCATGAGTAATAGAACCAGCGAAGCCATGTTGGTATTGCTGAGGTCTTGCATTCACCTTAATTCTGCGTGGATTCTTCCTATTACCACACAGTCCCGCTTGTTTCCCTGCTCAATACTTAGGGCCCAAAACCCTGGCATTTACCAAACAGTGGGTATATCAGCAGCTAGGAATCAGTAATTACTTAGACAGCTGCATTTTGAAAATCAAGTTCCTGAACCCTCAGCTGGAGGCCTTAACTGAAGGGTAGAATTTCAGAACTGTCGCTATTAATCCGTGGCTTTGAAAATTCATCCTAATTTCAGAATCGCCAAAACCTAAAAAGCATATATGGTTTCTGTTACAAATTCAAATAGCTCCCTTTGCAAATTCCACTGCCTGTGTTTCATGATCGCTTGTGCTGCAGCCTCACTGCCTAAGACAAAAGAGCACTGAAACACCGAGCCACGGGACAGAGGCACACAAAAAGGAGTTATGAACTGGGCTGCAGACAGCAGTTAAAGTATTATAGCTGCCAGTGCTCTGTCTAAAAGAGGAAATCATTTTGTTCCTTTTTCTTGAGACATGCAGCATGCTGTATCTCTACAGCCACTTCCTTTTAAGAGTCATTATTACACAGTCTTCCTGCATGAAGAGATAAGTGAGAAGAAGGTGACTGACAAGTCCATTTGAAAACAACTTTAGGAACACCAAGCGAGCAAGAAAAAAAAAAAGTGGGAATGACAGTTAATATGAAAGTTCACGTTGGCCTGTTGATATTCCAACAGCTGCTTGCAGGGCTGCTGCCACTATGTAATTCTGTTGACATTCCGAGTTTCCTTGCACACACACACACACACACACACACACACACACACACACACAATTTGTCAGTGCATGTATTTCTCTGCCATCCAATTGAGGATGGAGAGAGAAAAAGATGGTTTCTGGAAACAATGGCCCAAATGCTCCTCTGCATTAGGACTGTTCTATGTAAAGCAGCCCTAAAGCTGCCATAACCAACCATGAGCTATTCACCTCAATCAGGGGAAAACCCGGTCCTCCAAAAGTAAAAGGTATAACAGTAGCTACAGCTGGAGGGGAGGGCATGGCTGAGGAAAAGGGGGCATGGAAATGGATTTAATGTATCTCCGCAATCACCAGGCTGACCACTCCATCGGATCAGCAGGAGCCAGACTGTTTGCCTATTCTGGGGAACTAATCACTATTGGTATGTCTGCACTGGGAGATAGGGATGTAATTCCCAGGTTGAGAAGACAAACTTGCACTAGTTCTGATCAAGCTAGTATGCTAAAAAATAGTGTTGCTGTGGTGGCTGGAGGAGCTAGCTGCCCTGACTCTGTACCCATCCAAGGCACTGGGCACACACGCAGATGGCTAGCCCCTCCTACTGTGGACACCACTGGAACTAACCCAGCCCATGATCACTGAGCACAAAGGTAATGTAAAGTCACCTTTGTACCTCCTCCCTCTCCTGAGTTTCTTGGCTGCATCTGAGGGTATGGATGAAGATTTTTATAATGCAATTCTGGTACTGCGTTGTTTACCAGATGATCTCTAATTTGGGTGTATGGAGGTCATCCAGTATTCTCTGACTTTTACCATAGTCCCTCTCTTTCTTTAACTCCTCCTGCATGACTGAAGGCTGGCTTTGATGGAATCCATGTCCCTCTTTCCCTCAGAGGAAATTGTACCCCTATATACCGGCTTCCCACTATTTAGCTGGCAAGTGTTTATAAAATCTTCCTGCATCATGAAGTTCATTAAGGAGCTGAGACACATATACTCTGTCCTCATTAAGCATCACTTTGTTCCAGGGAGCAGTAAACAGGAGTCTACATGACTGGTAAGGATGGTGTTACTTTTATACCTTCATTATAGTGCTACCATAGTGAGGATTAATCAATATATCTGTTGAACTCTGTGAAATATAGTTAATTACACTCATGGGTTCCATGGCCATGCAGAAAAAGCAAATGACCAGTGAGAAGCTATAGAGCCAATGTTATGAAGTTATTAGAGACCAATTACATTTTAGCATGATTTCCTCTCTCCACCTATAAGCCTAATGAAAAAAAACCAAGACAGGAGAGAGTGTTGCAAGAATGAATGACTAACGGGAGAAGGAAGATGGGAGCTCCTATAATCAAAATAGGAGTAGAAAATGGAATGTTTAGAAAATAAACAGAAAAAGCATATGCCCTATTTCTGCTTCACACAAGAGACTGGAGGAGAAAAGATATGATGCACTTCACACTTATAGTGGGCGCCAAAAATGTCTGAGTAGCATGAAAGATAGATTCCCAGGTAGCTGTCACAACAGACTGGGTGCAGCTGCACAATCATTTAACTTCAACAAATTAGTTTTAATGCTTTGGAAAGAGATTTGGCTAACTATTACCAACTGTCCCCATCTGTCACTTCAGACAAATTGTACACCATTGAAAGAGGAAATGCTTAGTCAGTAACATGCTTAAACATTTCCAAATAGATTTCTTACCTACTTTATATTTGATTAACTGAGACACAAACAAAAGATGTGCTAGTTTTTCCTAAGTATGGAAGATTTAATTTGCAGGTATTGAGAGCATTTTTTTCTTTTACCAGACAGTGCAGCTCCTATAGATTCTGGCAATTTAGGAGACACGCAATAACTTGACCCTGCTTTGATCCAATGCTACAAATGCTGTGCTTTTTTTTGTTTTGTTTTTAAGTGAATTACCCATCACAGCATAACCAGTTTACCTCCTTCTGGGAAAATGATGAGATAATGCAACTCAATGTGGAGAATTTCCTACCTAAATGGAGAAAGATTCCATTACCCTTACCTGAAACAGATGAATTTGTCCAAATCTGTTCATATCACAAGAAACCAGTGATAACAGCATGCAAAGCTTGTTCTTCAAAGGCCTCAGCTCTTTTCTGTGTTCTACCTGCTTTGTGCAACGCCATCAGAACGTGGTACCCAAGCCAGCTTTAACTGGTCACCAGATGATTCACCACTCCATATGGGGATTCATGGGTGGCACAGAGCTCTTATGCCACTCCCTATTGCTGTGGCTAATGCAGGGGGGATAGCCATTGTGTTCCTCTGCTGCAGCAATCCCCATCTGCCATGGTGTACCTCCATCTTGAGCTGTATCCAGCGCTCCTTGACTGCAGCCAGGGATTACAGTCATCGTGTTCTGTCTCTGCCTCTTCATGGTGCGCAGTATCTTTTCTCACTGTCTATGGGGGGACATACTATTTCTTGTGGAATTCATCCAACTGGTCAAGAAAGATTTAACATGAACCATCCACTATGGACCAAACTCAAGGTTGGACAGTGTTAGTCAAGTAGGAATTTAGTTTGGAGGACGCACTCTCAAGAGCAGATCAGCATCCTCACTTTAATTCAGAAAATGTAACAGACATAATATGTAATCAAAACCTTCTGGTTTAGGAAAGGGAAAGGAAATATAAAGGAAATGTATAGTATAGAAATGTTCCACATAATTTCCCTTCAACAAGTGCTGAAAAAAAATCAAGGCTTTATTTGAATAAATGTTCCACAACATTCTTTAACATTTACCTCTGAGCAAACCTTAAACGTGAATCATTTTTACCCCCTCATTCAAGTCTACAAAATGAAGGAGGCATAGTGACCATTCAATATACAGACAAAAAGGTAGCATGGAGCAAAGCTTAAATATTAAGCAACTAAAGCCAAAAAGTGAAAAGCAATACATTACTGTACTTCTCAGTCATTAAAATATCCCTGACAATTTCACTTCAAAATGAAAATCTGGATTCAAACAAAATGGCTGCACTACTTCCCATGAAAATAAACTCATTTTTATGAGCAAATACAGTTTGCTACCTTGTCTATTTTTTTAAGCTTTCTATTTACTTAATTTACCCATATTCTCCAATGCAGAGACCTGCATTTCTCTCACACTATAATGTTCGATATACTCCAACTGATGTGTGCTAGTGCTCTTGCAGGAGAGGCAATAAGAGCACTGGTTAAGAGTCAGATGTCATATAGGCAGGCACTACTGGCTTCCACACACAACATCAATCATTTCAATCCCAGCATGGAATAACCCTGCTATTACAGTCCTGGGCCTTTTTCCTGAGCAGAAACTGTTTTGTGCCATGTTGTCTGGTGTGGTTTTGTTTTCACATGGATAAAAGTGACTCCCCCAGTGCGGATGAGACCCCCCCCTCCCCCCATCTACAATCAGGGTTTGGTCTCCAGAGGTAAAAGGCTAGCACATTAACTCACTGCACCCTGTCCCCTTCTCTCTTTCTAAGGCTAAATCTACTACTATGAGCAAGGAGTATGATCCCAACCTGCCTACACATACTTGCATGAGGTGTCACTGAGGTACCACGAGTATAAATAGCAGTGTAGCTGTGGTAGCATGGGTAGCCGAAGTGGCGACATGGTTTAGCTATGCTGAATACAAACCTGCTGGAGACTGATGGATACATTCTAAACCCCACTAAGCTACGGCTCTGCTGCTGGTACCCAGGCTACTGCAGCTACCCTGCTATTTATACTCACGCTAGCTCTATGAGAATTAGCACATGTATGTGTGTGGAAACTGGGAATCATGCACCTAGCTCATAGTGCAGATGTAACCTAAGTGTATGAGACGCTTTAATTTATAATAAATCTTGGTCACATTTCGGGCAGTGCAGCAGGACCAGACTGCTGACCCTCTGCTTTGACTACCTTAGAAAGGAAGAGGACTGCAGAACAATAATTACTATTCTCTAACTTCTAAAAAATCTGCAGTTTATTATGAAAAGTAGCACAATTTGAATCTACTATACAACAGCAATGTGCAGCTAAAATAGTTTTTGAAATAAATGGGTGCTAGGGTTTCGATTTCTGGTTTTATAAATAAATTAAGAAAGTTACCACTATTCGAACTAAAAGAACTACTAATCTCTAATATAGAACTGCCTTTGACTATAGGTACCACCAATATATCTTTCCTGGGTATGGATTACTGTTTCCCCCGCTCTGCTAAAAATACGGATTTGTTACCAAATACGAAAGCAATGGGGGGAAAAATACACATATATTATCACCATGATTTAAAATCAAGGATTACTTAATTCATGATCAATGCACACAGGTTATGAAACCATATTTGTGCCTTTGGAAACCAGAGACTTGAAAAAGGTGCTCTCTTTTCAGATAACCTGTAGAAAGATATTTTACATTCCCTGATGAGATCAGAACATTAGTAAGTAGGAAAAGACTTTAGTACAAGCCTTTGTATTTCCATGGAAAGAGGAACTTGTACTTTATTAGATCTTTAGAATATATGCACATTTTCATTTCTCCAAAATAAATAATTTACTCTCCCAAGGCAGGCATCCAGTGAATCCCCTACTATCATTAAGAATAGCACAGGAAACCATATTGTCAAGAAAATGTGTGCACGATGTTAAAACAATCAGTGGCAAATAAATTAACAAGCCAATATTATAGCAGTATTGTCAACATTCACTAGTTTCAGCTGAAATAACTATTATTCAACATCCCTTGGAGAAAGGAAGAAAGAGAATAAAAGATTTGACCTTCTAATTTTGATGTAATGGTATCCAAAGAAGCTAATGCAATGCAAATTGAGCTGGAGGCTGGACTCTCGAGATCCCCTCCAGCCCGACATTTCTAAGATTCTATTAAATCAACTACCATTAGAACCTACTAATGGAAACTCTTGTTGTACTAGCTGCCTGAATGAGCTCTAATCTGGGCTGAGAGGAGAATAATGACCTGGCAAACAACTGCTATCCTATTTTAGCAGTATCCATTCTTTAATCCCATACTGCTATAGCATCACAAGCAAATCAAAATGACTATACTGTCAAAGATGTAGCCCTTCTTGATACAGGTTTCCAACTATTCTCAATTCCCAAAGTGTTACATCAGCATAAGAATAGAACAACCATTTCCACAGGGGAAAAATTTCCCCATAAATTAGAGATACTTGGAGTTACTATTGTCATCCTGTCCATAGCCTCTCTGGAAACATTGGTCTCATTTAACAAGACTGCTCATATTTTACAAACAGCTGCTTTCAGACATGCTTTAGATCACAGGTTATAGCTCTGCTAACACCCAGACTAAATACTAAGCAAGCCTTGGAGAATGGAAAATGCAGTGCTAAAGTTAAGAACCAAAACAAAAGTTACAGTCATCTTTCCAGGCAATTGGCTCCAAACATATTGATTAGACCATCACATTAAAAAAAATTATTTGCAGTGATTCTTCATACTAATAATTCAAGTGGTTCCTTGCATGTACACTTCGTATAGTCTCTCCCCATCTCATGCGTCATTTATTGCAAAAAAGTTTTATAAAATATTTCCTAACATCTTTTTAAATTTAAAAGAAAATGTACAATAGATACAGCTGCCCCAATGGGATTAGTGGGGGTGGTTTTGTTTAACACATTCACCCTGCCCTCTCTTCTCTCTAAGATTTCAGAGGAAAAATATGACAATTCAGTCTCAAATTTTTGTAATTCCTGATGAGCTGGTGTTCTTCGCGGCAGTGTGGTGCGGTCCCATAAAAACAGCAGGTGCCTAGTGTCTCTGAGCTGAAAAGGGGAGAGAAAGGGAAAACGGTTAAACTTCTTCCAGAGTATTGCATATGTGGCAAGCAGAATCTGAGGTGGTCAGAACAGTTATTGTTTCATCTGTTACATTTGGTGCATTCCACAGTAAGAGAAGCTGGGGGATGGAGGGCTGTCTTAAAATTGTTATAAAACATATGCAAGTGAACAGACCCCTCATCTGTTTGGAGTTAAAAGCTCAAGCCACCTGCCCAGCCCCTTTCAACATCAAGCATTAATTTAAATTTTCAGAGAAGTATAGGGGTTGCTAATCAAGTGGGAATGATTAATATACAATGCCTTTGGGACCATGTATAACTCACAGATATATAACTCAAAGCGTCACATTTGTACTTGGCTACAGAGAACTGAAAGCATGCAATGGAGCAGCAAAAATAAAGCTACTGAACACGTTGCCTTTCTGCAACCTCTTGGTTAACATAAGAACATAAGAAAGGCCGTACTGGGTCAGACCAAAGGTCCATCTAGCCCAGTATCCTATCTACCAACAGTGGCCAATGCCAGGTGACCCAGAGTGAATGAACCTAACAGGTAATGATCAAGTGATCTCTCTCCTGCCATCACTCCCCCCCCCCCCCCCCGACAAACAGAGGCTAGGGACACCATTCCTTACCCATCCTGGCTAACAGCCATTAATGGACTTAACCTCCATGAATGTATCCAGTTCTCTTTTAAACCCTGTTATAGTCCTAGCCTTCACAGCCTCCTCATGCAAGGAGTTCCACAGGTTGACTGTGCGCTGTGTGAAGAAGAACTTCCTTTTATTTGTTTTAAACCTGCTGCCCAGGAATTTCACTGGGCACAATGGTTCACAGTCTGCAATTGCCTCACATGACAGATGAAAATGGCAACTGAACAGAAGAAATCCAAGCAATAAACAGTTTTTCTACCACACCCACCAGTAGCTAAGCACTTAGAGTATTACAAAGATTCAGTGTTATAGTGTAGGTGCACCTGCCATTTCGGTCTGGTTAGGAAAGCGAAGGAGGTTCCAACAAAACCTGCCCAGTTGTGCTGATTCTTTTTACAATCCTGCTGGAGCTTGCTCAGACAAGAATTGCATTAGATAGCTATACATAGTTTTTCCACTCCCTCCAACACAATGTCTTAAACAACAGACCCTGATTAACAGAAAAGACCATGGGTTGGCCTAAGCCCCGAGGCTGCTGCTAAAAAGATGCAACTTCAGAGAAGAGAAGGGAAACTTGGGGGGGGGGGGTGAAAAAAAATCACATGATTCATAGGGGGTCGGACAAGAAGAGAGGGATGAAAAACAGAACAGTGATCTGACATTGGAGTGGTCAAGGGGTGTATACTAAGGAACTTCTCAGTTTGACGGTGCTTACTGTGCCTGGAAAGTTGACTTAATAGTAGCATAAAAGTTTGAAAAACAGCTCATTTTATGTCCTCTGCTCTGCAGTAAAAGGAAGTGAGATGGCATGGGAATTTGGGAGTGATTGGGCACAAAGGGGAGGAAGTGAGGAGCAATGATGAGGTTTAACAGAATTGTTGATCCAAGCTGAGATATACCCAATTGCTGCATCTTGGCATTTTGGCTAAAAATCCGTTGCGTTAGTTTTAATCTCTGATGCGTCCTCCACTTGGGTACTATGTTCTGTCTCTGCAAGAAAATGAAGTCCACATGCCCGTCCGAGATGAATGAATTGAGCAAGCAGAGCTTCTACAAAGAAAAGGATGCCAAGCTTACACTTGTGCATAGGGAGCAAGTGCTGATTTTTGCAAAGTATATTTTGCAACTGAAATCAAATGACAGTTACTGTTGGTGCAGGTCACTGTGCACGGAGTACAAAGAAAAAATTACATTTGCTTGCTACAAATGTTAAAATAGACTTTCTAATCTTAAAAATATGACAGGTTGTCTAACACACAGCATGGGTCTTGCTCTTCCATGGCTGGCAGGCCCAGGGCAGCACAAAGGCCTATAGCAGAAGCCTAGGACTAGATAAGCGTATTAATTAGCATCACTGCACCCAGGAAATCTGTGAGATGGAAACCTCCGTAACGCAAGTATTACAGAAACAAATTCTTGTCAAAAATTCAACAATACTACAAAAATGTAAGAGTCCAGTTTTTCCCCATATGTTTAAATGCCTTCGCTCAAAAACCCAGCAGCACAAACACATACAGAAGAGGAACTCTGTGTCTTCAAATCAGTAGATGAACAGCCAATAATCCATATTCAGCTCTGATTTACCCTTCAGCAACACTGCCACCAATAGTCAACAAAAACTTCCGGGGTTTTGCACAGGAGTAAATGAGGGAAGAATCTGGCCCAGTGATTCTAAGCTGTACACTAAATTTACTGTTTGCTTAAAGTAGGGGTGGGAAAACTACGGCAGATAGAGGGTGGGGCCAGGCTGTTTGGGGACGCACAGCCTTCCCTACTCCGCTCTCTATACAATTTTGCAACCTTGATGTGGCCCTTGGGCCTGGTTTAAAGTAAGTAATGGGCAGATGGCATTTACAAACCGTGTGGTTTTCTACTGGCCTTTAATAGTGTTAGTAGCAGTTCTAATTTAAGTTTAAGGCTATATGTTTCCTTTAAATGATACTTAACACAGCATTTTGGACCCTAAAGGAGCACACAGTTCTGCCTTTGACCTTTTCACACCTGGCTTCCCAACATCCCAGGTGACATTTTCATAATATCTAGTCTAGCCTAATGTCCTTTAAGATAGTTCACAAGCTGCTCTAGTACCAGCAGACCACAAAAATTCCTTAGATTATTTTTAGAACAACCCAAAGCATGTCTGGTTTACTAGACCTAACAAAATGGGATAGTATTGGATCAAACTCCTTTAAGTCCATAAACCAAAACTACTTTTCTTGTGAAGTAAAAGCAACATACAAAATAATAAATATGTTAGAAGAAGTCAGAGACACTCATCACTGTCCTACAAAAAAAAAAAACCTTCCACAGAAAAATGCATAAAAATATCTATATACCCATATCAAACAAAAATATCTTACCAAGTAGCAAATACTAATTTGAACCTGCATTTGCTTAATTTTCAGCATGTGCTTTAAATTCCATTAACTTCAATGGGATCAAGATACATGCTTAACGTTAAGTACTATCCTGAATATGGATGCTCTCCTTGATTGGGGCCTTAAAAAGAAGGGGAAAAAATGTCAATCTTTAAAATGGCAATCAAACGTTCTTTGAGCAGTGGACCTGAAACTGCGATCCGTGGACCACTTTCTAGTGGTCTGCGGAGATCTGGCTGGTCACATGGTTTTATTTCTCCTCCTTGGTTCCAGTTGATAAATCGCATTAAATGCAACTTAAATAACATTAAATAATTTCCTAATTTTAATTGTCCAGGTAAGCCATTGCTGTAGTAGCCACCAGCATGTTATGTAACTCCCAGTGGCAGGACGAGGCGGTCCACATGATCACAAATGAAAGGGGATGTGTCCACAAAACTGTCTCTATTAAGATGTTGTCAACACTATGAAAAAGTGTCCTCATCTTAAGTGTTCTTGAGATCCTCATCTTTAAAGATACAGTACTCAGTTTGTTATAAAACATTTTTTCCTTTACCCAGAGCTCTGTTATTTCAATATGATCATATAATGCAAATCTCGGAAGCCAATTTGAAAAGGAATTTTTTAAAAATAAATTGAAGCTAAGACCCATCAACCTTATCACCACATATGTCAGTGGAAACAGCTGAAATGTACGGTCTGTACATGAGGTACAGGTGCACTAACTCAAATTAAAGTAGGAAAGTAAGTGAATGATGAATTCATCAGCTCTAACCTAAGTTGGTTTGGGGATGATTAATTGATGACATAATGCCCCCTTCACTTTAGGCAGGGCTTAAAACAGACAGACCTGCCAATTCACTGTTAACTTCAATGCCCCCACAATCTGAATCCACAGTGGTCTGTCAGATACTGTAAGGGAGCAGCAGGACTCCTCACTGTCTGATGTAACATGCTGCCATTTGTTGAGACCTATGGTAGAAAAAATCAAGTTAACAAAAATAGAGCATTCATTCACGATGGTTTAAAAAAATATATCACAATTTAGTTGCCTGCTTTCCTGAATTTCTTCTGGGTAGATTTCTTTAGCTTTTGAAATGACATGAAAAGGTACTGAAAACCAAATGGAAAATAAAGAGGTATCAACAACCTTTTAAGACCTTAACCTAGACTGGACTTGCAGGGCTCCACTTTCTCTCATAGCAATAATATTTAGCAAATAGTACTAGATTCTAGCAAACGTCATTTATATATTATTCACATAGAAGGACTGTGTGTTAGATCCAATGTGACAAAATATTTATCTAGAATAACTGAAAAAGTCACAGGGCTTGATTCACTGTGGACCTGCACCTTGTGCTGTCATTTATGCCTGTCAAGGGAGCCGAAAGCACTACCTTTTGATTAGGTAGTGTATTACACCCACTTTGCACTGGTGTGACTCTCAACATAACAAACAGGGCAGAAGTTAATCAGGCCCATGTATTTTGGTTTTTCACTATATTCAAAGCAGAGTGTGGCAATTAAACAGCTGACTTGCCACCCTGGCAGAGTGACTGTTAACCTACATCCATAGTTAACCATCACTATGCTCACTGTCCTCGATTTCTCTTGCTTCCTGAGAGGACATCATGAAAATACCTGATACTCTCCCTTGCAAGAAGGTCCACAGAAAGGACACCAATCTGTTTTTCAGAGCTTGAAAATCTGACCTTAAAGAGGTAGGAAGCAGAGACTGTCTTACCTTGGGCTCTACATCTGCGTAAAAACACTTCACAATGCTCTATGTTATATTGGTACAAACCACCAAAACTTGTATTCTTAATTGTGGTCATTTGTTTAAAAAACAGACACTAAATAAACTATCAGTTTCTATATTTTGCTTCTCATTCTTTATTAAGAGCAATCACATTAAAAAAACAGCAACCCTCCATGATCTTTATTTTTTAAGAGCGAATGTGGTGCTTCAAACAATTCTTCAGCTGAGGTAAAAAACATTCTGCCTAGGATATCAATGTCTGTTGACGTGAGTACGGTGTAACAGAATATATGATCACACATGGTGAAAAAGCAAATGGGGCAGTTGCTCTCTTAGGAAACAAGGGCCCTGATTCCAGGCAAAGATATTTAGTAAAAAGACAAGTAAAGGAAAATCCAGAAAAACATATTTACAAGAAATAATGCTTCTGAATACAGTAAAACCTTACTAATCCACCCACCCAAAAACTGATGGTTTTACCTCACTCCCACTAATGATTTAATAGTAGGTGTTTTAGTGAGCTCCCATATTACTAATACTACAGTAATAAGTAGTATTATAATAATTAAAACTAAACTACAACTGGCAAAATGAATGAATAAGGTACATTTGTTTTCTTGATTGTTCATTTGCTAATTTGCAGAGTTCAAGAATTTGCAATGGGTCTCCCAGTGGTTAATGAAAATATTTTTAAGTTTTCTATAAAGTGATTACGGGTCCTGCCAACACTGGTCCAGTGTTTTATTAAACTCTATGAGAAATTGCACTTAGAATGCCTTATCACCAGCCAACTCCCTGTACAACAAAGCTATTATTATTAAACCTTTACATTGCCATAATGCCTAAAGGCCACAACCAGCTTGGGTGCTAGTGTGTCAGATGCTGAACAAAAAGATTTGCAGAGTCCATTCCTAACAAACTAATTATATCAAAATAAGTTCTTATTGCAGAGTTTCTCTTCTTGATGCCTCAAATTCTTATTCAAAAATATCAGAAGGGCACAACAGCTGTATTAGCTGTACTGCCACCAGCATTACCAAAAACATAGTATAGAACAAGCACCTAGTTGAATCCCTTGCAATTCATTTTCTAGATAACTTAGTAAAAGATTCCTTATGCTCCAGCAAACAGGTTTAATATGAGCTACTGGCAATGAGAAAACAGTGGCATCAGAAACCCCAGACTTTTACTTCTTGAGGCCTTGTCTACACATAAAAGCTACACTGATTTAACTAAATTAATTTAGAAACCAATGTAATTAAATCAGGGCAACCACCCTGTAAGATACCCTTAAATTGGTCTGAGAGTGCCTTATATTGATTTACCATAGTTCAATAAGGAATCGATGAGTTAAACAAATATAAGGACGTAAACCAACTGCAGAGCAGCCAGACAGGAAGGCTGCCCCAATTTAACTTTGCTGGTTTCTAAATCAATTTACTTAAATCAATACAACTTTTGTTTGTAGACAAGGCCTGACATAGCAAGAGTAGAGAATCTCAGTCTCTTTAAAATGTACTAACTACAAAATGAAACCACATACGTACAGTCTCACATTTCCCACTCTCCTTCCAAGCCCCGCAAAACAAATACCACGCTGACTACTGATGTAAAGGACAAACAGTACAATGAATGGCTGAAAACTGGAGTTGCTGAAAAGAATGAAGTGTCATTAGATCTTCAGAGGCCAATGCTGCTACATTTCTAAGCTGCCTGTGTGGATACAATGTCTGTGTCCTAAACGCCATCATCCCTGGGAATGCAGCTGTTTGTCTGTTTTATCAGTTATTTCATTCAGTGGGTTTCACTGCATTGTATAACCCAGGGGTCTCCAAACTACGGCCCGCGGGCCAGATGCGGCCCGCGAGGCCCTCTCATCCGGCCCGCGGCAGGGGTCGGGAACCAGCCACGGGGCCGGGACGCGCCGCGTGCTCCGCGGCCGCCGGCGCCGGCCGGGACGCGTCGCGTGCTCCGCGGCCGCCGGCGCCGGCCGGGACGCGTCGCGTGCTCCGTGGCTGCCGCCGCCGGCCAGGGACGGCTCAGAGCTGGGGCCGGGACGCGCCGCACCGCCACCCACTGCCAGGCGGCGAAACGGTCTGTGGGGAGAGACCGGGTTGAGCGGGTGGGGGTGGGGGTGGGGGGAAGAGACCGGGTTGAGCGGGTCGGGGGGGAAGAGACCGGGTTGAGCGGGTCGGGGGGGGGGGGAAGAGACCGGGTTGAGCGGGTCGGGGGGGGGGGGGGAAGAGACCGGGTTGAGCGGGTCGGGGGGGGGGGGGAAGAGACCGGGTTGAGCGGGTCGGGGGGGGGGGGGGAAGAGACCGGGTTGAGCGGGTCGTGGGGGGGGGGGGAAAGAGACCGGGTTGAGCAGGTCGGGGGGGGGGGGAAGAGACCGGGTTGAGCGGGTCTGGGGGGGGGGGGAAGAGACCGGGTTGAGCGGGTCAGTTGGGGGGGGGGGGTTGGAGGAAAGGAGGTTTGGGGGGGGAGAGACCTGGCTGGGTGGGTCATTTGGGGGGGGGTTGGAGGAAAGGAGGTTTTTGGGGGAGAGACCTGGCTGGGTGGGTCAGTTGGGGGTTGGAGGAAAGGAGGTTTTGGGGGGAGAGACCTGGCTGGGTGGGTCAGTTGGGGGGTTGATGTGTAGTGTTCATGTGTAGTGAACAGGTGTTCATGTGTAGTGTTCATGTGTAGTGAACAGGTGTTCAGGTGTAGTGTTCATGTGTAGTGAACAGGTGTTCAGGTGTAGTGTTCATGTGTAGTGTTCAGTTGTTCAGGTGTAGTGTTCATGTGTAGTGTTCAGTTGTTCAGGTGTAGTGTTCATGTGTAGTGAACAGGTGTAGTGTTCATGTGTAGTGAACAGGTGTAGTGTTCATGTGTAGTGTTCATGTGTAGTGAACAGGTGTTCATGTGTAGTGTATCAATGTGTTATTAAATAATAACTGAATAAAATAATATTAAATAAATAATTAAAAACAACATCCATGTTTTGATTCTTTTTTATTTGGACCTCGAGTGTGTTGTCGGCCCCCGAACTGCTATTTGATAGTTAATGCGGCCCTCGGGCTGAAAAGTTTGGAGACCCCTGGTATAACCTATGATTTGAAAATCTCCGATAGCAAAGACATTTTGATAGCAGCACTTGACTGCTATTTGCAGACCTACAGTGGTCTAGGCAGTACAGTGGGACTATTTATGTGTAGAGCCCTACCAAATTCACAGTCCATTTTGGTCAATTTCACAGTCATAGAAATTTACAGTTTTTAAAATCCACGATTTCAGATATTAAATCTGAAATGTCAAGGTGTTGTAACTGTAGGGGTCTTGACCCAACTGTGAAGGCAGCTATGTAGAAGGGTAGCATGGTATGGTATTGCCACCCTTACATCTGTGTTGCTGCTGGTGGGGTGCCGCATTCAGAGCTGGGCACCCGGCCAGAAGCTGCTGCTCCCTGGCCTCCCAGCTCTGAAGGCAGTGCAGTGCAGAAGTAACTACCACTACCATAACCTTGTGACACCCTTTTATGACGCTCTTTTGGGTTGGGACCCCCAATTTGAGAAACACTGGTCTCCCTGTGAAATCTGTATAATATAAGGTAAAAATACACAAAAGACCAACTTCCACAGTTCATGACTCCTTTTTCATGGCCATGAATTTGAGAGGGCCCTATTTATGCAGACTGCTGGATATTATGGATAAAAGTAGTGTAATACTCTTTAATCCTATCCACATTAGAAAAAATGGTATTATCAAAGCAACTGCAAGTTATTGTTGCAGGACTAGTAAGTATACTGTATCATGTAAACCTGCTCTACCTGACCCATGCATGTACCTGTAACTTAGCACTAGTGTACCAGCATCTCTGCTATCACTGTAATACAGGTTCTAATTTATTTTTTATTGGACACTCTCTAGAGGTGGCCTTGAATCCAAGAGGTGACACACCACTTATTCTGAAGCAGAAACAATGGCAGTCAGCAAGGGGAAGAGACAAAGAAAAAAAAGTAGCTCAGAATGATACGGCAAGTTAAAACCTTAATATCCCTCCTAGGGCTTGTCTTCACTAAAGCCAGCAGGGATCGATCTTTTGGCAATCGATTTATCGCATCTCGTCAAGACGCAATAAATCGATCGCCAGCAGCACCCCCATCGACTCCGGATCTCCAGCTCGCCAATAGGCGCAAGCTGGAGTCGACGGGGGAGTGTGCTGCCGCCCGCCACCGCCGTGAGGATGGCAGGTAAGTCGGCTCTAGATACGCCGAATTCAGCTACGTTGTTAACGTAGCTGAATTTACGTATCTACAGCCGATCTACCCTCCTAGTGAAGACCAGTACCTAGTGTGCCTGAAAAAAGGGGGGAGGAGAGATCTGAAAAGAGGAAGGAGCCCTGGTTCTCAAATGGAAGCCCCAAAATTTAAAACAGCACTTACAATTACCAAATTGTATCTGCATAGAGGACTAACAGTAAAGTTCTGTTACACTTAAAATCACATCCCGAGAGAAGCAGTACACTCTAAACTAGTAGCAATAATACAAACACCCATCTTTTAACTAGTGTTTGGAATTAGGTTAACTTTGTAAGTCTTGCTGTTGCATCCCTTCCTCCAAGCCTATCTTAAAAGCACTACATTTTCTAACTAAATGACAGATGACCCACCAACAGATTCACATTTTCCTTACTTTACATCAGTTTTCACTCACTCAAACATACACTGAATTTCCAAAATATAGCAAAACCAGCTCTGTGATATAATCTGAAACTCAACTGACAGATAAAAATAAAAGCCTGGATTTTCTGTGGAGTCTAAAAGAGTTAGATGCCCAAATCCCATTGAATTTTAATGGAATTTAGGTACCCAATTCCCTTAAACATCTTGGAAAATCCCAGCAAAATATCATGTTAGCATGATATTCCAGCCTAAAAGCAAGCTTGGCCCAAAGCCATTTTTATTTTCATTCTTAAAGGCAGCCTGCAAAGAAAGTAATTGTGCGCTTTTTTCTCTTTTTTTGTGTATAAAGATGACATGAAAAAAATTATTTGTTTTTGAGAAGAGGCATTTTTCACATCAAGTTTGTCTCCCTTGTTTTCTAGACTCCTTGGAGAACTCAAGGATTCAAGTGGCAGCTCCCTCAGCCCTTGGTTGCAAGATTTCCTCCCCAGTGTCTTCCGGGCATTCGAGTTATATGACTTAACACTACCAATCTGAGGAAAAGAAATTTCCCCTTAAAATTGCTTACGTTTGTCTCTTTTGCTGTTGGAATTCTACAATCTACTAAGAAATATTCAATATGCCCTATAATTTCTACTGAAAAAATAACAGAAAATAACTTTTCCCATGGGAGAGAAACAAGGTAGGAATCTCCTTAATTCATAAAAAGGGAACAATGATTTTTTTCTTCTCTTTGTCAGTTTAAATTAAATTTCATGGATGTCCCTGATGGGTTGAGACCATGTGGGAACTGGTCCATTACCAATTCAGCAGCTATAATGAAACTCGCTGTACACATTTACCTTCCTATGAAAAGAAATTCTCTGAGAAGGTATAAGTCTCTTCCATTACATTCCAACTCTCTAAAAAAAGGTATTAAACCCAGAATCCTGGCTAGAAAGACCATTAAGACAGAGATAATTTTAACTATGTTACTAGATTTTTTAATCATGTATTAAAATAAATTAGTGTATAAGGTTAATTTTAGTGCTGGATGTTTTAGAAAAACAGGTCCTAACATGCACCTTATTAATATCAATACTGAAATAATGAGTTTTGGTCTCAAAAAGACCAAAGAACATTAAATAACATGCAATTCTTTATGGAGTGCTTAGATGCCAGTATAATCTGAAGATCTAGTTTCTGCCTTTACTTTTTATTGGTCCTTAAGTATTTCTTCAGTTTTTGACAGAACCACAAAGCAGCTAAAGTAGACAGGGAATGTGGGGGAGGGGAGAGAAAGGATATGCAGGACTCCATAAGCTGCACGTTAACTGTAAAAGAACCGCAGTTTGGTCAAACCTGAGCAAAGACACCTTTACATCTTAGGGCTGGTCTTCACCACCCGCCGCATCGGCAGGTAGCGATGATCTTCTGGCGACCAATTTCTCGCGTCTTATGAAGACGCGAGAAATCGATCGCCTGCGGCACTCCCGACTACTCTGGAACTCCAGCTTGCCGGGGCGCAATCTGGAGTTGACAGGGGAGCGCGTCGCCGACTGCCGCTGCTGTGAGGATGGCAGGTAAGTCAGCTGCAGATACACAAACTTCAGTTATGTGATTCACATAGCTGAAGTTGCGTATCTGCCGTCGATCCCCCCCGTAGTGAGGACCAGCCCTTAGACTCAAGCTAATACTTCTTAGACACCTATGATGTGGCTCATCTTCGAGGAATTATCAGAACTTGTTTCACAGTATCTACAATTTTGAAATGCTGGCAGGGCATAATCAAATACTGACAAATATAAATATCTTCTCCAGAGCCCAGCAAAAAGTCTAGGAACAGTTAGGGTCAGAAAACCATTAACTTCTAATTCATTAGAGATTTGTGCTGTATGACAGTAAGTCAATCAGTCTTCCCTATTTTATACACCTGTTATCACTGCAAAGCAAATAGAGGTGGAGAGTAAGCTGGATATAGTTCATGTATCACCATCATTAAATTGTTCCAGTTTTAGAAGCAGGATCTTAATCTGCTCCCTAAGGACTATATCATGGAGTTACCTGTAAGTCCTGGGGTACCCCAGGAGCACTTTGGGCACCCTATTTTGATCCAGAGTCACTATTTGATCCCTGCTTCCCAATGGTACAAATTATACCTTGTACCACCTACTTACCCTCTGCACCAGCTTCTTTGAATTGGGGGTTGAAGGAAAAAAATAAGACAACTTCCAGCGTCCTCTTTCACAGGATGCAGAACAACCACCCTGAAGCACCAGCTCTCCCCCACCTCACAGACCAATTATGTGGGTAGCCGACACAGATAAGGAGGTGTCTTAGGTCATGTCTACACATATAGCATTGCAGCTATACTGATACCGCTGCTCTACTGAAGTGCACCTTATGAAGACAGAGTCTATGCTGACAGGAGCTCTCCTGTTGACATTTTAAAAAAAGCACTCCCACGAGTAGCATAAGCTATAATCGGTGGGAGAAGCTCTCCTGCAGACAGCCATGTGCACAGTAGCGCTTATGTTGGTGTAACAAACTATTCCCCCACGAGCAACTCAAGCCACTCCTTATGTTATTCTTGATCCTGTGTGCCATCCAGCTTTGCTCTCCTAGTCCCACAACACCCAGTTCTTATGGCTACCTTGACACCACCTAGATGAAAATAAAGTAAATAGGGACAAGATATCTCATCTCCCTAATATCTATTCCATCATTGTAAGTGTTGTAATTTTGTCCCTCTCAGTTTACTAGCTTATTTATTGCACAAAATAGCTAACTCCTATCCTCATAACAATGGACTGCTAATACTTTGTGTTTAAGTCATTTATATGACAATGTGTATCTGCTGATCCTATTCATATAGTTGCCTGTATAACCTCAGGTATATTTTATGCCCTTTCTTGTAATTCATTTGAATACATTGTAAATGAAAGGAGACGGGAGCTGCATTAACTTATTGTGCTTCATTGCTGGTTCTTGTTTATTAGCTTGTTTCCTGATCTCCTCAGGAAATAGACCAATTTTCATATACTGCTTCACAAAATACCCATCATCAGGATGATGAGTAATGATTCAAGAAGACATGATACACTTTCCTACTGCTACTCTGCTCCAATTAAGTACTCCTATCATACATGCAAAAGTTGAAGCATAGCATGCAAGTCATGTGACATTTCAAAATTTTAGAAAGTGGTGTAGTTTGCATTTCACTTTAGAAGTCTCAAGTCAATTTTCCATTGGTATGATCCATTAAGGTGAGAATCTGGTGAACCTTGAGAACAAGACACTTTTTAAAATGTGGTTTTATCATACCCTGAAAAATCTTGAAGTTTTAGACCTAATACAGGTTAGCCAATAAAGGTCCTTTCAATACTGAAATTGAATGAAGAAACTGTTTTACTAGTCAAGTATTTGAAGCTAACTAGCATGAATGCTGTATTTTAAATAAATCTGTATTGAAAGTTATAGCTCAGAGATTTAATGAAATGGAGATCTTAAACATTTGTTTTGAATTTCCTGTAGAACTTTGCTCAAACAGAAGATGCAAACATTGACATTCAATTTCATATGTGGATGAATGACTATTTTTAATCCAAACCTATGAGACAATGGTACTTACAGGGATTTATTGGGATTGTATTCTCTCCCCTTCACATCAGATGCTTCTAATTTAGCTTTGGAGGCCTTCAAAGCAAAGTTATGTTTTCTATCCACATTCATGGCTGACAGCCACCTATTTTCTCACTTGAAATAATTTGAGCAGATAACAAATGTACTGAAAAAGAACTGAAGAACTGCAAATCCCATAATCCACTGGCTGTGACGTATTCTCTTAGGCTGGCAGCAAGTTAGTCAATCAGCCACTACCCTTTACTGCAGCATAACACTTTGCTTCATAATACATAGACTGCTGATAGATGATCAAGTAGTACATTTCCCCTTCGGCACTGGTTAGGCCTCAGCTGGAGTACTGTGTCCAATTTTGATCACCAATGTATAGAAAGGATGTGGAGATACAGAAAAGGATCCAGAGGTGAGCAACAAAGATGATCAAAAGGATGGAATGCAAGCCAGACGAGCAAAGGCTGAAGGAACCAGGTATGTTTAGTTTGGAAAAGAGGATATTGAGGGGGACATGATAGTCTTCAAATACTTGAAAGGCTGCCATTTAAAAAAAAAAAAAAGATGGGAGGAAAGTTGTTCTCTTGCCACAGAGAGCAGGACAAGAGGCAATAGGTTCAAACTACAGCATAGATTGGATTAAATCTCAGGGGAAACTTAACTGTAAGAACAGTAGGACAAAGAAAAAGACTGCCTAGGGAGGTTGTGGAAGCTCCTTCGCTAGAAATTTTGAAGACATTGGGTAGCCATTTGTCTTGGATGGTTTAAACACAACAAATCTGCATCTTGACAGGGGGTTAGACTAGACTACCCTTGCAGTCCCTTCTATTATTCATGGCACCCTTCCAGAAGTACCATGTGCACTAACAATTGCATAGCTTAGTTACACAAGATGCACCATCCCGGCACTGTAAAAACCACATCTTCTATCAGGTATTTGAGTCATTAAAATGATCTAAAATTGATTTAGATATATTAGATTGTGAATATACTGAAAACCACAGGTACAGTACAGTCTGTGCTCATAGTGGAAACATCCACTGGGATCCAGTGAGCACATTAAACAATTTCTGGCAAGCACAGAATAGGTTGCATTGGATTAACCTCAAGTTTTCCACCACTTAATAGTCCCAAAGGACAGAGTAATAAGGTATGAGGTACAGTTGCAGCAGTCTACAGTTAAAGATTGTTAAAACTTTTTAACATTTGCTCCACAACTAACTCAAGTAAATCTTTGGAGAGAGAGTACACCACAGCTACTTTCCCATGATTTAAAAAGAAGACTGGTGAAAGTTAGAAGTTCACCTAAGCAAGCATTTTAGGCAATTCATATGAAGTGTTATGGTGCAAAGAACTGACGGGTTTTAGGTTATGAAACTAAGTACTAGAGAACTGTTTTTTTTCCTTAATATTACATGTGCAAGGTTTGTGCTATCTGTATTACAAAAAGTCATTCTCGACAAAGACAGTGTGTGTGTATATGTCATGATAACCACTCATTACATAAGAAACACACACAGAGGTTCTTGTGAACTTATATTTGAAATAGATTGTTTCTTTCCCATCTCACTGAACAAAATCTTTGAGCAAACTGACTATATACACTAGTACTATGCTACTCTTGTATGGTATTACAGAAGATATTATCCAAAAGTTCTAAATATTTTTTAAAAAGTTGCAGCAAGTTAAATATCCAAGTATTTTACCTCAGATTTCTGGCTCAGAACATCAGATGGCTTTTATGATGTGGGATCAGTTCATTTTGAGCTGTCTGACAAACTAGATATCAATCTGCTCTATACCTATAGAGATGTCTAAAAAAAAATCAGTGTGAATTTTTTGTTTTCTGAAAACAGCCTGCTTTAAATCACAAAGTAAGGCTTATTTACTAAAATACTGTAATTGTTTCTGTTTGCAGGAAAGAATATATAAATACAAGAGTGAAACAGGATTTCATATTATGAAAATTTTCATTGTGTGTTTATTACATTCAAAAAGCATTGACTGGCCTTTTGGAATTTGTTTAATTGTTCAGGGGGAAAACCTAGTATAGTTGGAAAGTTAATTAGCATCTACCACACAGATTGCAATGAGATCCTCAGGAAATCTGAGCAAAATCAATTTGGACCAACATGTATGCGTGTAGTGTTTTTTTTAAACACACTAGATATTCAATAGTTACATGAACTTGATATCAGAGTAACTGAACAAGGTTGGAAGAAACTCTGTTTTGGAAACAGACTGACTTGTCAGTTGCAAGATGGCATATTAATCTTCTAAAACTGCATCACAATAAAGATTCTTTAATGGGTTCGAGCATTAAGTCCTGACACTATGTATTTTAGTTTTACAACTACATTCAATTTAAGTTTAAATTTGTATTCCTCATCTCTGCTTTGCCAATATGGGCTAAATGGAAAAACTTGGGATGGGAATCTGGAATGAAGGCAGCCAAATTCTTCACAAGATCATGCAAAGCTGGAACAGGAAAAAAGAAAAAGAAAAAAGATATTAACTCAAATGGTCAGGTATAGACCAAAACTAGAAAGGAAAAATGTAAATCAACTGCATGAAAATGCCCCAACACTGAGCAACAGACATGCAAGAATAGCTAACAATAGTGGAGACTGGGTTTAATTAGCTTTTGACAGATGAAAACAATGGCCATTGAAAACATTTCCCTACCGTATAACTCATATTTTCTGTCTTTATTCAAATCTATACAACAGAACTGAATTATGGAGAAATAATTTGAAAAACTTTACTTAAGACAAGAGCTCTCTACAAGAGCCAGTTTTTGGGAAAATAGATGAATGCTTAGTCTCAAAATTAGAACCCTAAGTATATACCAATAATACTTTACAGAAAACGATCTTTTAAAAGTGCTGAATCCGAAAGAATTTGCATTTTAAAGGGTGTCTCTCCTCTAAATATCATGTACATAGAAAACACCCTAAAAATTTTCAAAGCTTTTTGAGAAACACACACAAGTAATTCAGATTTAGTCAATTTTATTTACAGTTTTTGTACATTTCAGAGCATTACACAATTACATATTCTCATTTTCTGACCTGCAAACAGATACCTTAAAACGGAAATATTAAAAAAAAAATATGAAGATAGATACATCCAAAATGCAACAATTACACATCTGACAATTCACAAAGTGTAATTTACTAGGACGTATCCTAAGAATTTAGGAACAACCAGTCAGAAGAAAATCTGACTAATTTCATCAATTATTTACACATTCAAACAAAACCTCTCTTGCTCTAAACTCCCAGACAAGTCACCTGGAAGATTTTTCAGTGGAAGAAAGACAGGAAGTTATGATTCACACCTATGCAGCATTAACAGCCCTTGATCCCAAAATACTGAGTAACATTTCAGCTTCGCCTTTGGGCAAGAGGCATCCCCTCAGCTTGTCAGACCCTGAAGTGTTGTACTTGTGTCCCTGTGTGCATAGAAAGGCTGAATTTTTGGGAAAAAAAGTGGTCACCAAGACCCCATTTAATCTGGCCTTTAAACTCTGTTTAAAGGATTTAGTTGAATTGGTTTCTAACAATTTAAACTGGCCAGTGTGGATGAAACAAAGCATGTTTTTATACATGGTCTGAACTCACTTTGGCCGCATTCACACTGACCAGCAATATGTATAGAAGTTACTTAATGCAGAAGTGTCGAAACAAGGTTTAAAAGCCAACATAAACAAGGCTTCAGTTTCTGCACTTCCTCTGGTGGGCCACCCAGATTACAGCTATTACTTCCATGCCTTGTTTACCCTTTGCCATATAGTGACTAGATACATACCTGGCTAGAAACTACTAAAAATTCCCTGCAAATAAACTGCCTTTCAGCTGAGGCTATGGCTCCTATGCATGGGAGGAGTTTTTAATTTAAAAAAAGATTCTCATTTGAAAAATACTGACACTCTCACTTTAGATTAATTTTGATTGCATGTTCAATTTGTTTAGTTTAACTGTTAAGAAACTGCTACAAATCAGAACAATTTTAGTATAAAAAGAGCAGCCAACTGAGTGCAACGTTTTGAATTGGCCAAGTCCTTCATGGTAGTTCTCTAACTAGGCTATAAATTTTGTGGAGCCTCCAAATTCTTGCCTACCTTACTTTCCACGTTCACGTTTCAAACTGTGTCAGCAGGGCCCGAACTTCGGGAGTCAGCTGCTTAGCAGCCTTAGCTGCCTCTGTGATGGCCTTGCGGTATAGGCCCTTTCTCTTCTTATTAAAGCGCGACTGAAAGTTTTCTAAGAAGGGGGACAGTTGTGAAAGAGCAAGAAAAGATGTTGTTGGGGACCCAAACCATGAAATGCGGGCCTCCTGTCGAACTAAAAGGCCATTATCTTTCCGGCTCACAGTTATAGTAAGAATGCGGGCTGGCCACCAAGGGAAGCCATAAATCTTGGCCCAAACAATGTCCCCTACACATATGGTCCTGCCATCTGGTGTGACACATTTAGAGACGTTTTTGGAAAAGACTTTCATTTTCAAGGAATTACTGAGCTTTTTCTCTTCCTTTGAAGAGGAGGAGGAGGAGGAGGAAGAAGGTGCATGCATGCTGCCTGGAGGAAAATCAAAGCTTTCAGTAGAACTACACTCAGAGTTGGTGGATTTCAAATCATCTGTGCTATCACTACTACACACTGATGCACTGGAAGAGTCAGATTTCTTTTGATTAAGGGTCATGTAAACCGTTATATTGCTTTTGCTGCCTCTCTTGCCCAATGTCTGGTGTTCATCCTGATCAACAGTTACATGCACTTCACTTGTGTCCTGAACCTCACTGCTGGCCTCTTCAGGGCCCTCTGAGGGGCTCTGATTTTCTGAAGGGGCCTCACCTGCTGAGCGGGTGGAGGAGCAGCGAGACTGGGGCTTAGTTGCCATCTTGCCACTCTGTATTTTCTCAAGTCCTGTCTTGAGAGACGAGTCATTTTCTTCATTCCGGTACCTTTGTGGTTTTAAACGCAATCGGGGTGGGAGGGAACCTGAGCTGGTGTTCTGAAGACGCCGTGTGAAATGGACCTTTGAATGTGCATTTTTGGACGTGGAAGTTGCACTCTGTTTCTTTTGTGCCTTCTCTTTGGCCATTTTCAAAACTTCCCGAGCTTTTGCATGATCCATGTTTTTGCTCTGGAGAACTTTTTTAGTATTTAACTGAGCTTTCGAAGTGTTTGCTTGAGCAGAAACTTTAACTACTTTACTTCTGCTGTGGGCAATATTTGAAACTTTGACCACAGCATTTCTTTTCTGGCTTTCATTTTGGCTTTTTCCATCTACTTTATGGTCAGTTTTAAGTTTTTTATTCACAGTAGTTACACTTTCATTTCTCCGCTTTCTATGATCCTCATATTTTAAGCAGTCACTTGCATTACCACTTTTTTTAATTTCTTTTTTTTCTGCAACAACACTGTTTTTACATTTGTCACATAAGACCTGCCTGGGTCGTAATTTGATAGCATTCATAATAGAAGTGGGTTCCTCCCTGTACATTTTCCGCTTGGGCCTCTTAATTTTTCGGGGCGGAGGCTGAGGTATTGATTGGTTATAAGTGTCCCTGATAAACAAAGGAGGAGGATATGGCGCTCCTTCATGGAAGAGTGGAGGTGGTTTAGAAGTCCATAGGCTTTTAGCAAGGCTAGGTTCTGATGGCTGAATGGGAGAAGAGGAGTCATCAGGGACTGCACCACTGGCTTCACACTTCACCTGTGCCTCATCTTGGAATGGTTTGCTTTGGAGCTGCATGGCTTCAGGTTTATCCTTGTATTCCCTTTTAGGAAATATGGTCACAGGGATTCCATGTGGTCCAAACCTTAAAGGGGGAGAAAAAAAAAATAAGTGTCTTCATTTTTTACTGCACTGAAACATATTTTTAAGACATCCATGCTAAGGAATTGCTATTTTTAAGACATTTTAGCTATTTATCCAGAGTCTAAGAATGTAGTTTTATTTTTCCTCAAAACAAGACACTGTGCTTATATGTTTAACAATATGTGATGTGTCAAGAATCAGAGAGGTAGCCGTGTTAGTCTGGAATAGCAGAGGTAACAGAGTCCTGTGGCACCTTAAAGACTAACTAAAGTTTTCAAGCATAAGCTTTCGTGGGCTAATACCCACTTCGTCGGATGCAAGCATGTATAAGTCACTGAACACAGGCTCCAGACTCATGAACAAATCTTAAACAGTAATATCAATTTCTGCAGTAGCTACAGTTTAAGTGGTTGCCACAAGTAGCCCTAAACACACATTACTGTGTAGTCTAAGTTTCAAGATCTCACTAATGGAAACAGGATCTACTTTGTAGGTCTACAGAAAATGAATGCGGAGAGATAGCTAATTCCAAAGGAGAGTGGATTTATCACCTCCCCTGAAAGTCAGCACAATTAAATTGCATGCTACTCCAATTGAGGCACATAATTCCTAGAAGTCTTTTGTGCAATTCAAAAATATTTAGAACTTTTTTTTAGGGTTATCAAAGCAGATTCAGAGGTAACAAAGAGTCCTGTGGCACCTTAAAGACTAACTATAAAGTTTTGAAGCATAAGCTTTCGTGGGCTAATACCCACTTCGTCGGACGCAAGCAGTGGAAGTGTCCAGGGGCAAGTATAGATAAGTAGGCAAGAACCAGGTAGGAGGTAACAAGGTTAGTCCAATCAGGCTGAACCAGCTTGTTAACTCAAATCAGGGAGGGTGGGGTATTCTTCTAGCAGCTGAATTGCAATTCCTACGGGTTTTTGTATATTGCCATTCCTGATATCTGATTTGTGTCCATTTATCCTTTACAATATACAAAAACCTGTAGGAGAACACTTCAATCTGCCTGGACAAACAATTACAGATTTAAAAGTCACCATACCGCAGCAAAAAAACTTCAAGACCAGACTGCAAAGAGAAACTGCAGAGCTGCAATTCATTTGCAAGTTTGATACAATCAATCTAGGATTGAACAAGGATCTTGAATGGCTTGCTAATTACAAAAACAGCTTCTCCTCTCTCAGAGTTCACACTTGCAATTCAGCTGCTAGAAGAATACCCCACCCTCCCTGATTTGAGTTAACAAGCTGGTTCAGCCTGATTGGACTAACCTTGTTACCTCCTACCTGGTTCTTGCCTACTTATCTATACCTGCCCCTGGACACTTCCACTGCTTGCATCCGACGAAGTGGGTATTAGCCCACAAAAGCTTATGTTTCAAAACTTTATAGTTAGTCTTTAAGGTGCCACAGGACTCTGTTACCTCTGCTATTCCAGACTAACACGGCTGCCTCTCTGACTCTTGAAAGCAGATTCAGTATGTTTTAAAAGTAATATAAACATGCCATTTGGTATCTGTTATAATGGATAAAATAAAATGTAAGTGATAGCAACCTTCATGCTTCATACACAAGAAATTTTCCTTAAAAATACTACTTGATCATTTGATGCATTATGTGCAGTCTGAGACAGAATGCCAAGAGACTTTGGGTCTATTCTGGCAAAGACATCCTTGTTACTTCAATACACTTGGTACAAATATGCTCTCCCTTCTCTTCCCCCACTGCACACCATGTCTTAAGCCATTGTATTTCTCCCAGCTAGCCCTAGTCAAGTTTTAAGATTTATATTGTAGCTACAACTGTTTTGGTGGAGTATGTGCAGGAGACTCAAATGCTTAAGTCTAATCCAACGGAAAAGAAATCCCTGAAAGAGCAGTAGGCATTGGCTCAATTTTGACTGGGCAATACACTTCTGCAGTGACTACCCACAGGCATGCAATATTTCCTGCCAAATGCTATATATAGAGGGAAAGCCATGTTTTGTCATTCTACAATACCTTTGAGGAAAAAGCAAGTGCGAGAAGTGGTAATTTCCTAAGTTTCATAACCACCTACCCACTTTCAAATATCCCTAACGAAAACTGATGCTTGTAGGGTTAAGCCCTTTTCCATTTGTGTTTACATTTTAAATATCAACAGTAAACAGCCTGTCTTCACTGCCTTATTAGCTTAAGGTATAACTGGAGTTTTTCCCCTAACTTTCACTCCCATTCACAGACAAGATCACTAGCTCAAGTTAAGGGCTTGGTTACACTGGCGCTTTATAGTGCTATAAAGCCTCCAGGAGCGCTATAACTCTCAAAACAAACACATTGGCAAGGCACATTTTGCGCTAAAATTATGGGCTTATCGCGCTATTTGTAAACCACCTTTTCGAAAAGAATAAAAGCTTTTGCGTATTCCCTGTAGTGTGTTATGGCAAGTGTAATCAGTCATTACGCTATAAGGGATCTCTCTATAAGGGATCTCTGGCACGCCTCCGAGCCATTTAAGGCAATTAACAAGCCATTTAAGGCATTTGACGTCTTTGTGTTGTTTTGCAAAGGGAAGGAGGAATGCGGAAGTTCCTTTACAGAACTCCGCTCTTAACTCAAGTAATTAAGCAGTGAAAATGCTCACCAATGGGGCTGTGTGAGTGAAATTCAGAGCCTGCTACTTTTCTGTAGAGAGAAATCACTGACAGCATGAACTTGTCTCCCTCCATACACGTTCCCCGTTCTCCCTCACCCCCCCTCCTTTGCAAAGCACGTTGCACCCAGCTGAATGCTGGGATAGCTGCCCATAATGCACCACTCCTTGTGCCATGGCAGTTGCAGCAAATGTGGCCACGGCGTCCCATCTTATAGCGCTATGGTTATAGCGCATCCCATATAGCGCAATAGGTAAACACGCTATAATCCTTGTAGTGTAACCTAACGCTAAGTGGTATTTTAAACTCAAGCTAGCTAGACCATTAGGGATATAGTTTGAAGCTATAGTGCTACTAAGGTTCACATGAGCACGCAGTGGGGAATCAACAGATAGCTACAACTCACTAGCTGCTAATCCAACTACTCTGAGTGCATTAACTTGAGCTAACCATTGCTCAAGCCCATAGATAAGAGGCTGTCAAGCAACATGCACTAGTGTTGGCTGTACCATTCTTTCTTTACAGCATGAACTAAGTGCATAATTGCAGTAAATGAAGTTAGGTACTTATAGATGGGTGTCACTTACCAATACTTCTTATCTAAATGCAAGTATGCTGAACATGTCAGACTGTTGCAAGAAACAGGCTGTTTGAACAAATGCCTATGTTATGACTTTCAGTTCTTGCTGCTCTATTATAAAACAGGGCATTGTACCTGCTAGAAGATTCTTTACACCATCAACACAAGTCTTTACTGATTTACTTTAATGCATACTGATTAAATGTGGTTAAAAAAAGTTAAGAGGTTATAAATAAAGCAATCTTCAGACAAAGCTGAAATAAATATGCTGCATCCAACTCACATGGGCCATTATTCCTCTCATTATAGACCATATATAATGGTGCAGAGGAAGAGCAACCTCAATGAGTTTGGTTTCCTCAAAAGTGCTGAAGTAAACACCTGAAAACTTACAGAAAACTGACATAGTTATGACTGTTACCTACGCACCAGCTACTGTTCTGTTCATCTGACCTTTGAACTATAAAGGAAGAGAATAGTGTGTGAACAGTTTAAGCACTATAGCGAACTTCTACACGTCCTAGTGTGTATTGTTCTTCCCTTCCCCACAAAATAAACTAGCTTCTCTTTGAAATGCAGTTCAGGAGGCTCTACCTGCTTAATATCTAAAGTTTAGACACTCCTCCATTAATTCGCTGTTCATTTTAACTATTTCTCTGATGCACTACTGAAGGCTTCAGATATTATACAGTCAGACATTAAGGTCAGAAGGGACCATTATGATCATCTAGTCTGACCTTCTGCACAATGCAGGCTACAATCTTACCCACAGATTTCTGCCCCAGATCCATAAATGACCCCTTCAAGGATTGAACTCACAACCCTGGATTTAGAAGGCCAATGCTCAAACCACTGAATTATCCCTCCCCCCTGTATGTACACTCAGAAAATAACAAATACCTCAACAGTTATTTGGAGAAAGAGTACACCTCACATAAATCCACTGGACTCATTTTTGAAAATCTGAGATTCTAACTGCCTTAAAGGTCCACTAAAGGGATCATTATCTTTCTTCCATATAGGTAAGGAAGATCTGTATCAAGTTTTTGACCAGTTAGATTAAGGTATCGGTACTTGAAAAATGCATACAATAGGCATTCTCCCAGGAAGTAAATCACCAGACAAGATATAGTAGTACATTAGCTTCTATGCACCAATGCCCTACCATTTAAAAGGACAAGAAAGCTGTACTCTTGATAATGGTACCTAAAAAGCCTAGATAAGCTTCTCATTTAATTATTTTTTTAAAATGTTATTTTTCTTAAAGGGTTTTTTCCTCTGCATGTTTTCCACTGTGTTCTTTCTTTACACTTTTTTGTAAAGGATTGGGGCCTGTCTCATGACTCTCTCTTCTGGCTGGACCCAGGCTTGCTCTGGCTGAGCCAGCACCCTCCCAGCAAACCTTCCCTGGGACTCTGCAACAAGGTCATTTCCAACCAGGATAGTTCTTGCAGTTTATTTTATTTCAAGTCTCCTCAACAAAACAAGATCAAATTTTACTTTCACCCCTGGGCTCAAGGCAAGGGGTTGGGGCAAAAGGTTGTGGGATGTACAAAGGGGGTCAGGATAGGGGTGGGGTGCAGAAGGGGTACAGCAGGGAGCTCAGGGCAGTCAGTTGAGGGGCAGGAGGGGTTCAGGGTGTGGGCTCCAGCTTGGCGCTGCTTACCTGAAGCAGCTCCGGGGTGGCAGTGGCTTCCTGCCTGCCCTGCTCTGGCACCACATCCCTGCAGCCCCTGGGGAGAAAAGGGGGAAGATGGCGCCACGCGCTGCCCTCGCTTGCAGGTACCTCCCCAGAAACTCCCATTGGCCGCAGCTCCCCATTCCTGGTGAACGGGAGCTGCGGGAGGCAGTTCCTCAGGCGAGGGCAGAGCATGGAGCCTCTGGTCCCACCCTCCCCCACGACTGCAGGGACATGGTGTCGGCTGCTTCCGGGAGAGACGTGGGGCCCGCAGTGCCACAGGTGGCAATCTCCCGGGCCGGATCCAAAGCCCTGATGGGCCAGAACCGGTTGCAGTTTGCTCACCTCTGCTCTACTGGCTACTGCTGCCTGCTCTTTTTTTTCCCCCACGAGGATCAGCCCTTTAAGCTCCAGGTCTTCTCCCAAGGGTGGCAGGTCAGATTAGTCAGCCAGCCAGCTGCTGGCCTCTGTCACCAGGGGAATATCATCGCTTTACTATAGTTACAATTATGCTCTTTACCACCTCTCCTATATTTTATCTCTTCTGTTTCCCCCCCCCCCAAAAAATATCTGAATATTCTTAAAAGTCTACTTTTCTAGCTTATCTCCTCAATTCTTCCCTCTCTCAATTACATCCACTCATTCCACATCTACTCAGCCCTTCACAAATAGATTTCTGATAAGTGTGAGCCCCAATATGCTATCAGACCAGACTGAGATGAGGGGCTACATCGTCAAGTGACAATATCCAGACAGGAAAGTACCACAAAGTAGCCATTTTACACTCAACCTTCACCCTACCCCCAGATCCTGGGTCCAGTTCTATATTTTTCCTAGACCATAATTTAGTGAGACTGTCTACTGCCTCAGTAAGCCAATAACCCAGCCATTTTTCCTAAAGAGGACAATAGTTTGATTAGAGCAGGGATACGCAACCTATGGCACGTGTGCCGAAGATGGCACGCAAGCTGATTTTCAGTGGCGCACTCACTGCCCGGGTCCTGGGCACTGATCTGGGAAGGTCTGCATTTAAATTTAATTTTAATTCTAAATGAAGCTTCTTAAACATTTTATTTACTTTTCATACAAACTATAATGTAGGTATATATTACAGACATAGATAGAGACCTTCTAAACACGTTAAAATGTATTGCTGGCACGTGAAATCTTAAATTAGAGTGAATAAATGAAGACTCGGCACACCAATTCTGAACAGTCGTCGACCCCTGGATTAGAGGATACTGGGTTATTAAGAGGTTCATTCCCAAACAAAAATAATTTAATAATAAATTAATTTAGGAAGTAACTATATTCTGTTGTGTTGCAGGGTTTCACTCCCCATCTGCTATTCAACAGACTTTTTAAAAACGCCACTTCCCATCCAGGCCTACTCACCTCCAATTCCAAGCACAGACAGTTTGGAAACCTCCCCAGCAACTAGTTTTGAGGGTGGGCATCTCTGCTCTTAGGTTTTTTTGTTGTTTGAGACAAGTATTACAGAACCATGGTAAATAACACAGAGCTGGCTTTTAAGTTCCAACACATTAACAGAGGTCAGTCAAGTTTATATAAAGATGTGAATACCACATACAGCTCAAACTTAGAAAGTTTGTAACAAATAAAAAGTTCACCTAATGTTTTCAATCACACTTATTTGACTTTGTGAAAGAGGAACAAAATCAGAAGCCTGAATTTAAGGTCAGCTTTACGCTCAGTAAACTCTCTTATTTTGGTCATCAAGTGCTTACCGGAAAGTGCTTTGTTTCTATAGTTTAAATCTAGGAACCAAAATCAATTTTAAAATCACTTTATAGAGTATAAGTTTTTCAGAAAGAGGGATGGTGCTTTTTTGAGGGGTTGTTTTAAGATCACATAACACCCAGTCCACTGTGGATGCTGCAAAAACAAGAACTAATGATGCTCAATTGTTCCTCAAAATTCTGTGAAACTTAGAGCTAGTGAAGCATAGGACACATAGGACAGTTCTGGGAAGTGTTTAAATAAAGGTACGTACCAACTTAAGAACCTACTGTATTAACTCACTCTGAAATTGGGTTCTTTATTATAAAATGCAGAGCTTATAATGGATGTACCAGGAACTGTCATTGCATAATTTGCTGTAACTTTCTACTGTCAGAACTGGTTTACTGTATTTTAACATTAGTCAAGACTTCCCCCAATGTTTTCAAACAACTGCAACACCACTGGAAGATACCACAGTTCTAGTACAAAGTTCAGTGGAGCCAAAATTTGGCCCTGTATGACTTGAAAGATGAAGCTCCCAAATCAGGATTGGTATAGCAAGTTTTCCTCAACAGCTAGATAGATGGGTGCTGGCTTCTTACTTGGACACTTCCTCATTGCAATGGGCTGCCTTCCATCTCTTATAGCATTCTGTCACTAATAGGTTTGATTTGTTGGTTATTAGGCATTTAGTAAAGTTCCTGAGCCTATGACTGGACAAATGGGTGGGGGAGAGCATGCGGGTGGGAGGAAGGAAGAGAGAGATTAAGTTAGAAAAGAGAATTGCAGTGGAAAGGTTTGGGAAGTCGAGAACTAGAAGAGAATAGGGGTGACAGAAAGAAAGGAAGAAAAACAAAGATGACAACAAACTATTTCTTTTCTATTGAATGAGAAAAAAAGAATGACAGAAAGGGAGCAAATCTAACAAAGGCAAGGGATATGGTAAGGGTGATTACCCAAGTAACTTGCCAAGTATTATTCAGTTTTCACTAATTTATCAGATGAAATACCACAACGTACTGAATACTAAATAAAAATCAAGCCCCATCTCTATTTCTGTAGTCACTAAACAAGATCTCAAAAAGGTGTTCTGCCAAGTGGTCTTGCGCCACTCTGTTTCTTTGTATTATATAGACTAGAGCATTTCAAACTAACAGAGCAAAATGTTTTAAATTTTGGTAGAATGTCTACATGTTTACAAGTTGTAAAAGGAAGTGTTTTGGTTAACTGGTATTAGCACAGGTGAAGAAAAATACCACTATCAAAATTCAAAGATGAAAAGCACATCACCACTCTTCAGATTAATCATGACATCATGAATCACCTTTACTGCCTATGTTCTGAACTAGAGATTATTCTGTAAATCTAAAAGGTTTGTAATGACTGCCACCATTTAAAACAACCAAAACCAATTATACAACGCAAGTAAGGCCTGACTAACCACTCAGTTTGAATTAAATGCGAAGTGGCAAACACTGCAAGTGATATCTTCAGTTTGTCCTCAATCCAAACACAATGGTAAAGCTAAGAGAGAGCATTCCATGCAAAAAGAACCTGTCTCAGGTACAATATTAAACTGAATGCCATCCCTTGAAGTTACCACTACAGTTTCTACGATCTCTAAAGACAAAAATAAAATGTAATCTTGATGCCTGACTCCAGTCGTGAGTAATTTATATTGTTCATAGGACAATCTATAGCTTTTATATCAGGAATCATAACATTCAAAAACCAGTAGAACACGTCAATCTTCCTGGCCATTCCATTAAAGATTTGATGGTTTCAATTTTGAAACAGAAAAACTTCCAAAACAGACTCCAACGAGAAACTGAGGAATTGGAATTAATTTTCAAATTGGCTACAACTAACCAGGGGCTAAACAGGACTACCGAATGGTTCTCTCATTACACTAATTGATTGCATTTCCTGAGTTAATTTCCCTGACACAGAAATCCATTTCAAAAGGTATTTTTTTCTAATACTGATAATGGCCCATCTACATTTAACAGCCCTCTTAGAATTGGTATGCTAATGTACAATTTTTTATTTATTTATTCTTTCTTTCTGTGTGTATAAATGCATCTCACTTCTGTTCCACTCTATGCATCCGATGAAGTGATGCACAAAAGCTTATGCTGAAATAAACTAGTTAGTCTCTAAGGTGCTACAAGTATTCCTCACTTTCTTTATGGATACAGACTAACACGGCTGCTATTCTTGAATCATTCATTTTGATGTAATTACACAAACTACAATTACACAGTAAGTCCCCATCTTCAAAACAGAAAAGATCTTGTGCTACAGCCTCTTATGTACCGGAGCTGTGCTTAGCACAGGACTGGAGGAGGGCAGGGCAAAAGATAGTTTAAGAGTACTTAAACCAGGTACTTAACTCAGACCTGGCATAATTCAGAGCAGACCTGTAGCTCAGCGGTTCTCAAACTAGTTGAGACCGCAACCCCTTTTTGTGATCCGGTGGCCCCTCGCGACCCCCTCCGCCGAAAAGCCACCGAATTACAAAAAAAAAAAAAAAACATACACAAAAAGCGCGTGCGCCGGCTGCTGGGAGCGCCCCGGTCTCCCGTCCCCACCGCGGGGGGGCTGCCGGCTGCGCCGGCCCCAGTCGCCGCAAGTTGCGGCAGCAGGAGCTCGGCGACCCCCCGGGGGGTCGCGACCCCCAGTTTGAGAAACCGTGCTGTAGCTGCTCTAAATTACAAATGGCTGCATATGAGCCTCCAAGATGTGTTCCATGCCTTTGCCCCAAAAACCCCACTCATATCAGGAAGGGGTTGATGTAGAAAATGCCACTTCTTGCCACCTACCAAGGAATTCCCCTCAGAAGGCTAGTTAACCTGGCTTTCCTGAGGCTTTGTGACAGAGTAGCAATCTAGACCTGTTCCCTTGTTTCAGCAATATATAGCTGAGGAAAGACTTTACTATTCCTATTAACATTTTATAATAATGTACTGCCACATTTAAGTAATGAGCTTGACATATCAGTCAGAGGTCATTTCAGCCTCTGAGATAACGAACTGGGTGCATGAGCGTTAATGCTGTTAGGGATTTTATGTGCTTAAGGCATGAGGGGATGACAAGTGTTAAAAAAACAACAGAATAAATGAAGGAAGATGTAGCAATCCCAGAGAAGAGCGAAGAATGATTCAGACATGAAGTAGGGCACAGGCAGATTACCTGTATCAAAATAAGGAAATTTAATGGAGAATAATCAGCCTTACTTTTAAAATAGAGACTATTTCTGATACTACCAAGTTTACCAGGACATTAAATTTTTGAAATCATCACTGGTCAAGTAGGTTATAAAGCAGGGGTGGGGAACCTCTGGCCCGCGGGCCTTAAATGGCCCCCCCCAAAGCCTTCCATCCGGCCCGCGCGCATCCCTGGCTGGCGGCTCCCCCAGGCGCTTCCCGGCCCCTTCACCGAACGCGGAGCCGCCGGCCGCCCCGGCGGCCCGGGGGGGCTCTGCGCTCGAAGAGGCTGGAAGTGCCTCAGGGAGCCGCCGGCCAGGGACGTGAGGGGGCAGCTCTCCCAGGCACTTCCCGGCCCCTTCGCCGAACGCGGAGCCGCCCCCGCCTGGCGGCCCGGGGCGGCTCCGCGCTCAGCAAAGAGGCCGGAAGCGCCTGAGGGAGCCGCCGGCCAGGGACGCGCGGGTGCGGGTCTGCGCTCCGGCCGGCCGGGGGCGGCTCCGCGCTGGGGCCGGGAAGCACCGCATGGCCACCCTCAGCCCGGCAGCGAAACGAGCCGTGGGGATCCGAACGGGGGGGAGAGGGGGGGGAGACCGGGCTGGGCAGGTCAGGCAGCCGGCAGGACCCTGGCTGGCAAGGGGCCAGTGGGGGAAACCCCAAAGCAGTGCAAGGCTAAGCACTCTGCCTGCCACTGCTTTGGGGTTTCCCCTGCTGGCCCCTTGCCAGCTGGGGTCTCAGCTCCCGTTGCCAGCCTGGGCTTCGGGGGGGGGGGGGGGAGAGGGGGAGAAGAGCGGCCCGCGGATTACATTATAGCTGTCAAAATGGCCCTTGGCCGAAAAAAGGTTCCCCACCCCTGTTATAAAAGGTTTTTGTGCAAGTCCTGTGAGCAATGAGAATTAATGAATATTCAAAGCTAATTAAGAGTCCTCTGTAATTATAAATAGACTAGTTAAGTGACATCAGTAAAACCAAAAGCTGCAGAAGCTTCTACATAAATTTATGTAGATTTTGCTTTTTTTTTTAGTTATATCAGTTTATCAAAATTCAAGTTCTCTGAAGGGTAGCGAGGAGAAAATGTACACTTTCAGCATTCTGTTTTCAAGTGGCGTGAGCTACCAAAAGAACGTGAAGTATTTGAGTCTTTGCCTGTATGTGAATTAAGTCAAGATTAAAGCAAGAAATGTGGGTATACGTTATAAACACTCTTCTATGATTATGAACCTATTTAGGAGTTATCTGTAGTGTTCTTTAGTCTAAACATATGCACACAAGCATTTAAACAATGCATGATGGCATGGAGGTTTACTTTAATGGGTAGGACTTAAGTGAACCCTTCCTGCATTTGAAAACTACATGGGGGATGAGGGGAGTGGAAGGGGGAAAAAGCTTTTCTAGCAAGCTAACACCGCCTCCTGCAGAGAAAAGCCAACTAGGATCATTTTAAATCTAAAGATTGAATGTGAGCCATGTTTCTTCAGTCTCTTGAAGAGACTTATGATTTCATGGTGTTTTGACAGAACTCTTATGAGAATGCATGAAAAGTAGCATAATTTACACTGGAAGTTGATATTTCAGGAAATAAACAGATTTGATTTAACACATCATTTACAAGGAGTCCACTGACCTCTGATGTGTTATCACTAAGTCAGCCTACAATGCTCTGATTATAAATTAAAATATTCTCAATTTGTTTTTGTTGTTCATACCCAGTACAGTATTGCTTATGTGTATTCTGCAGAAGCCAAGATAGGAATCATTTGGTTTAGGGTTCAAACATTTTGTAGCATATCGGGTACATTTATTAAAATATTTAGCACCCCCACTTAATGCATCTTTGTTTCATGCATCATGTACCTGATTAATTGAAATATTTTACTCAGAATTTGAAGGAATTAGTGTAATAAAGCTCCAAAATGACTATTTATGCACATAAGTATTCCATAATAGCTATATATTATGTACTTAACATCAAGCACAGTATCCTGAACACAGGTATCCAGAACATACCCCAAATATTTCACTATTATTCTGCTTAGTGTAGAATTTTTAGTTTCTACCTAAATATATACTAAGTATCCACCAGGCCACCTTACTGGAGTAGGTAGCCACAGAAGCTGAACTATTTTCTCAGTAGTTTATTTCCATTCAGAGTAATATGGCACCAGTTCAGAAAATGCAGCATTTCATTTAGTCAAAGTTCCAGAATGACTTGCACAGAGTAAGTGGCCAATGCCTGTCACCACCCCAAACATTGCTTATTAGGATCTGCCAGTAGTAATAATTATGCATGTCCTATGGAGCCAGTGTTGGACTGATGGACTCTAAATGTAAACAGAATATTTATGGGAGAATATATTTCACTTACATGTAAATGACAATCACAACGAGTCTTTATTTGATACAACTTCTGAGCAGTACACATCTTCCAACTGAAGTCAAAGATCTCTACAGTTAAATACAAGTTGAGTATTTAACGAAATTACATCCGGGATTAGCAGTTACACTGGAACTGGATCAGTATCTAATAGGGCTTTTTGAAGGCCCAGATTGAGTTTCACACAATACACTGAATTTGAGAAAAACATGATACCAACTGCAGCTGCATGCTTGTAGCTCCCCTTATGTACAGAGGAGTCAGTTTCTTTCACTGCACCTTTCCCTCCCACAGAGACCCTGTGGGTCTGTGGCTGCAAACAGCAAGGGGCAAGAAGCTCACTAACCACCAATGGAAAATATTGATGTAAAAACAGTTAGATGTATTACTTAAGAGTGCAACCCTGAAGTTAGAAACCCTTCTTTGAAATAGGAAGAGCCAAGTACAGCTTAGTGAAACCACATTCAGTATAGACACACAGCCATCTTCCAAGTACAGTAGTCTGAAGGATCTGTTGTATGGGGCGGATCAAAATCCCTGATTTTTTCAGAGCTGGGAATATAGCCTCTCCTGGAAGAATTGGAAGGAAGCTCCATGTAAAGTTTTCTGCAGCTCCATCTCCACATCATGTCTAGATAACCACGTTACACTGATGTAAAAAGATACATGCCAATTTTGAAACTGGTTTTTATTTTTAAAACTTCAACCTGGATACTAAGTATAGCCTTTTTCTTTCATCATGCCACAGTGTTAGGGACTCTGGACTGATTTCGACAATTTTCACACCTATATGCTCAAGCTCTTTTTAAACTGGTTTTGTTAAAACTGTCCAATCCCTTTTTAGTAGACATTCATTAAATAATGTGAAGATTCAACAAGCACACTGCACGGATTACAATCATTCAACCAATAAAGAATCACTGATATATATGTTCCATCTTCACTTCACCTCAGTGTAGTTTGTCTGGGAATTTCCTTTTCAATTAAAATATCTATCTAACACTAAACCAGAAAGTCAGAAAATACTATCATGCAGTGTTTCAAATTATCTAAAGATTCATGTCAACTGAAGTCTTTCAATTTTAACTTTTAGCATATTTAGTTGTGCACCAGAGTGACATAAAACAGTCGGAACATACCAGGTTGTACACTCAAGTTTCCCCTCCACCCTCCTGTCCCCACGTTCCCTCAAGTGAAGGGAAGCTAAGTTGCCCACAGGAAACATGGTAGGGTGACCAGATGTCCTAATGTTATAGGGACAGTCCCAATATTTGGGACTTTATGTTGTATAGACACCAATTCCCCCACCTCCCCCACTCTACATCCCGATTTTTCACACTTGCTGCCCGGTCACTCTAAAAACACGGTGGCATCCTATGCTGTCAGAAGGCAGAGAAGAACACTATAAGAAGCAGATATATGCATTGGCCATATATACTAAGGTCAGTCCAGAGGACAATAGAAGATGGCAGCCATTTTAAAATAGAGCAGTTCTCTGTGGAGTTCTCTGTAGTCAATACTGGAAACTTTTGCCAGCACAGGAATGTCCGTGGTGTGATTCCTTCCTAAACCAGCTGAATCCTTAGTGCAGATGTAGTTATAAAGTTTATAAAATAAAGAGAAAAAAAATTAACAATTTCCTTTAAACACAGACTATGTACAAGATTCCAGTGAAGTTTTTTACTCTAAGAATCTTGGAGTCTGCATTTATTCCATTATTAAAATGAATTTGTCATTAGGAATAAAGAGGTCTGACAGAATACATAATTTTAAAATAAGTCTCCGAAGATATTAATTTTAATTTGATTAATGGATTTATTTAAATTTCTAAAAATATTGTTCTATACTTGGAGGATGTGCTAGGCTTTAGGGGAGAATATGCTGTAATTTTCATACATAAAAAGTCTCTACTTTAACTGAAAAATTCAATCCAACCACAAGTGACAGGCCCATAATTCTTTTTAATTATTTGCTTTACACTAGCACCCACGGGCCCAAAATTACGGATGAAGAAAGAGTAGACACTACAGAGAAGTTTGATATTTTCTTAAACAGCTTGTCCTATCTGGTTTTTTCAAATGTCCAAAGAACAACCGAGTTTCCCTACTTTTTAGTCACCAGAAAGATTATGACTCTTAAGTTATGGTTACACTAAAAAAAGATTACAGAGGAACAGCTCCACCAATACAGCTGTGCCACTAAGGCCTCTGGATTTTGTGACTGAATATTAACTTTGTAAATTTCAAAAGTTCCATAAAACCTAAGACAATATCAACCTGCATTGTAGTTCCTTCCCAAAACCAAAATTTAAGCAGTTGTTCATGACAACATGGGATTTGGACAATTTTTCACTACTCTTGTATTTTTTAAGAACTACATTATTTTAAGGAAGCTGACTAGAAAAAAATCTTTACCCCTTCAGGGACAGTCAGGTAAAAAATATCTTAAGACAGTTTACCTATATCACTGCCATAACCTTAGATTCTCAGAACTCAAAGATTTAAGCTTATTATTTTTCACTTATGCTTAGTGTTATAAGGGAAAAGAGACTTATCAGTTTCACTTTCCAAAGCTCATGCTTTAACCTCAAGCTGCCAAGTTTGAGCTGTAAACACTGAGAAAATGTGTTTATATCGAACAGTCTTTGGGCCAACTGTGACAGTTCATGTAACCTCACAGGGGTCTACAAATTCTTTCTGCATACAGAAGTAGAAGTTCTATGTGAGCAGAAGATTCTAACCACTGTAGAGGTATCATTGGGAGAGAGCACCATAACAAAGCAACAAATAGTAATTTTACAAAAGAGTGAAGATTTATAAAGTTCAGTTAAGCCAACTGGATAAGTTACATAACCAGGCTTTAAAAAATCATTTTAATTACCGTTTTGCTCCCATCCAAAACCCTCTTATCATAAAACTTTGTCTGCCAATATGTCAGACTGCTAGAGATTAATGCTCTCTCCCCTGAATTCTGGTATCTCAAGCTTTCAAATGGCAAGACACTGGTTTCTAGCTCTCAGGGTTGTTCTTTCCAGAGCTGTTATGATGAAATTAAAAAAAGGGGATAAAACCCTGCAGTCAGAATTGCGATTTTTAAGGTTCAGTTCATCATGATATACCAGGAGTAGAAACAAAATTTTTCTGTTGTTAATCTAAAGAATTCTGTGATTGTTCCAAGAAAATAGAACTTAAAAATAAACTAGACATGCGGGACAAGTTAGGGTTTTGGGGGGTTATTTGCACGGTGAAGTCTTAAGACCCAGCCCAATGTAGTTTTCAATCCCAGAATAGTGTTCCAACTGGATGAAAAGCACTCCCACACCACCTCTTAAGATTTAGAAGTGTGGTACTTACTAATGTCAGTTTCCTCTGAGCCTTGCAGGAATTCTGAGCCAGCAGGTGGCATTAATGTATCACAAACCAATATAGTTACATACAGGGCTTGGGAAGGGGGGGGGGGAGGAATCGACAGCAAATACGCAACTTCACGTAGCGGAACTTTGCGTATCTGCCGCCGACTTACCTGCCGTCCCCACAGCAGCGGCAGTCGGCGGCGCGCTCCCCCGTCGACTCCAGCTTGCACCTCCCGGCAAGGTGGAGTTCCGGAGTCGACGGGGAGCCACAGGCGATCGATTTATCGCGTCTTAGTGAGACGCGATAAATCGATCGCCAGAAGATCGATCCCGCACCGCGGGAGTGAAGACGAGCCCACAGTGTCATAAGACCCTCAGAATACATTTCATGTCTAGAAATACATTAATTTAAAAGGAGCTTGTGTCTAATAATTTTTGCAGATGGCAAGTGATATTACTATAATTAAAATGTTAAGAGAAAATCTCTCTATCCAAGTTCACCATGTGCATGATCAATTTTTGTTTTGATAGTCAGCTGCACTTCTCACTATGCATTAAGATGATACCATTACTTATGTACTGAAAGGAGTTCTCAAGCATTACCTTCATGAGACAATGCAAAAGGAGCTTAAAGGTAATAGCAGCTGCACTACTAGAATGAATATCAGCAGCAGACACACATGTGGGAGTGTAAGCAGGAGGAGAGGGGGCTCAGTGATGCTTGCTCTTGAATTTCCCAAAAGACATTTCAGATCATCTTGGGTAAAAAAAAAATTATATCTATATATATAAAAGTCAAATGGTGTATGTATAAGTGAGTGTATGTATGCGTGTATGCGCGGATGTATGCTTACTCCTTCCACACCGTTTGAGCTAGAGACTTGAAATTTGGTACAGTTAGAGGTCTTGGGGTCCTAATGACCGTAAGAGTCGAAAATTTTTCAAATCTCACCTCTAACGCCCGTCAGGGGTGAAATTCTTTAAAGGCCAATCACATCAGCTGGGCAGCTGCTGTCTCTGTGACATAGTTCTGATGTCATAATACCCCCTCCAATGGACCCTGCATTCGCTCAGCTCTCTGCCCCCTCCCCCCTCCAACGGAACCCCGGAATCCCTCAGCTCTCTGCCCCTCCACCCTCCAACGGACCCTGCATTCGCTCAGCTCTCTGCCCCCTCCCCCCTCCGACGGACCCTGCATTCGCTCAGCTCTCTGCCCCCTCCCCCCTCCGACGGAACCCTGGAATCCCTCAGCTCTCTGCCCCCTCCCCCCTCCGACGGAACCCTGGAATCCCTCAGCTCTCTGCCCCCTCCCCACTCCGACGGACCCACGTTGGGTGTGGTCGGGGGGGTAAGTGAGCTGGGGGTGTCGGGTTTGGTCTGAGGGGGGTGGGAAGCTGTCTGGGTGGGTGAGGGGTGAGGTGTGGGGGTTGGGGTTGGTCAGGGGGTGTTGGGTTTGGTGGGGGGGGTAAGGTGGAGGTGTTAGGTTTGGTTGGGGGGGAAAGTGAGGTGGGTGTGTCAGGTTTGGTCTACGAGTGGTTGAGGTGTGGGTGTTGGTAGGGGGGAGACATGGGGGTGTTGGGTTTGGGTGCGGGGGGGTGAAAATGTGAGTCGGTGTTGGTCGAGGGGTAAGTGAGGTGGGGGTATCGGGTTTGGTCGGGGGGGTGAGGTTGGGGTGTCAGGTTTGCTCTCTGCCCTCTACCCCCTCCAACGGACCCCGCACTCGCTCAGCTGTCTGCCCCCTCCCCACCTCCGACTGACCCGAGCAACGCCGGGTATTTTCTCTAGTTTTAGTTATATTTATAAAGAGAAGAACTAGGTCCTGGGTCCGAAGAACGTTCGATTGGAATTCTCTAGGGAATTGGACTGGGACCCAAGCTGAATTCCCAGATCAACTTCTGGCCTCCTATGTGACCATGGAGAAGCTGCTAAATTACTTTGTGCCTCAGATGCCCATTTGTATAAGTGGGTATAATACATCCTTATCTCACAGGGATATTGTGTGGATAAAATTCATTAGTGACTAGGGAAACTTACACTACAGTGATAAGGGCCATAAATACTTAAATAGGACATTCTATTTAAAGGGGATAAAAATGTTGATGTGTGTCGAAAATGTAATTGACAATGTTCCTTTATATATATGCATTGTTACCTCATTTAAAACTCTGCTGGAATAAATTCAAAGGCTAGCATTTCATTTCAGCAGCAAAAACTGAAGTAGTAGAGGTTCAGAGAAAAACAACAAAATTGGTTGATGGCATTTTGGTAGTGCTTCCATCCCACAATATAGGAGTGACAGCACTAAAATTCAAAAGGGCAATAAATTTGCCTGCATGAAATGCACACATTTTTTACACACAAGTTAACCTTCAAGCTCACTGCCATACAATAATGAAGCAAACAGCAATCTCATTTCCATTTGCTAGAATACTAGCACTATTAATCCCCATTCTTCAGAGCATAATGTGATTCTATCCACCCATAGTTCACTCTGGATAGGGTGAGATAGCACCTATTACTGCAGATGTTGGTAACAACTAAAAACAAAAAAACAAAAAAACAAGAGTGTACTAGATTAGATTTTTTTTATCCTTACCAAAACTTTCACAGGAACTGTAAATTTAAGATTTATATGAGAAGCAGATTTGGAAGCGATAGCCATGTCTGCACTGGAGAAATTTAGAAAATTTCCACAAATTCAGATGAACTGGTGGAAGCAAAGTTCCAATGGACATGTTTCTTTCTACATTAGGATTCCCATTGTTTCAAGTGAACCTATGTTAGAACTTGTAGGGCTTTTGGTTTGTTCCCCCCCTCAGTGTAATGATTCCTATAAAAACGCTGCAACATTTAGTAAAGAGAGACCCCCCCATAACAGTTAAGGTTAGTCAAAACTTGTATACTACTGATGTTTTTAACGAGTTCTGCTACAAGAATTATTCATCTCATAGAAGACAAATGAAGAGATCACCATGGTTTTCCGATATTGACAGCACTGTCCTAAGGCAGTAACAGGTCAGCAAAGCATAAAAAAATTGATAAGCTAATGCAGCAAAACAAAAATAGCACAGAAGTTGAGTTTATCTAAAAAAAGATGTTTTAACACTTAAGCAGTGAAATATTCTATAGGTAAAAAAGTGCCTAGTACATTTCTAAAGTTAACTTACTATATTCTTCTTTTGGGAATTTGAGTCCAGATCTCACTTGCCACCTCACATACACTGGTATCACTAGCAAGACACTGCAGAGCCTGTATGTAAGGAAGCCCAATTCTCACCGTAGCCAGCTCCCAAGCTTTGGTTTTAAAGAGTCCAAACTATATCTTCTACATCCACCTGAAGAGGGACCATCCTTGAAGTCCAGGATACACATGGATAGAGGGGCAGACACAGAAGATGCATCATTCCCTCATCAGCCCATAAGAAGAGGTAACACAACCCTTAGCTGTACTACCTTTCCCACAAAGCCTTGTGATGAGGAATGCTTCCCCCTACCTTTAACAAATGGTTTGGGGCAATCTTGGAAGCATGGATCCACTGAACCACACTACCAAGGAATCAAAAAGCCCCTCCTCATCCATGTGGAGCCACAATACTTCTATGCAGATGGCCCTGTGCCTCAAAAGGATACTGAAAATCTACATATTGGAGAATCCTCAATGGTGAGACCATTTTTGTACCCAGAAACCCCAAACATTTACATCTATGGAGATACACTGGGTCAAATGTAAGTGTTTAATAAGATGCGGGTAATTTTGTTTGTTTGTTTTTGCAGGAGGGGAAAGAAATCAGGATTTTCCTTACTCATACATACAGGATCCAGAGTCATTTAATGGCTAGTGCATTGACACCCATAGTGCAAGTGACTGAATAGAGTGAGAGTCAGCAACGCCGAAGGTCTGGACTTCAGATCTACAAAAGAATAGAATTTTAAAAAAGGTAGCTAGACAGATAACTGAATGTGCCCTGTCACTGGTTTGGGGCTTTTTAGTATTTCACACTAGAAATGTACACACAAAGATCAGCCTCAAAATCAATTTAATAAAATGTAAAAGTGCCTTTAGACTTTTCAAACTAGACGGTTAAGTTCTGAGTTGTGGAATTAGCTTCCATGATTAAGATGTTTCAAACATCTTAAATCATCTTCATTGAACTTAGAAAAGGCCATACACCTCTCTAAACATCTGTCCCAAAAAACAAGCTGAGCCCAAAGCAAAAATTCACAAAGCCATTGGCCCCATTTCTAAAGGAAGCACTACGAACAGAGAGACTACATGAAGAAATAATTTCTTAAAATTGATTCAGGTTCTCTATATACGACCACTATCTTGGATTACTAGAGTTTAAGAACATTTGCAAATTTTGTTATCCAAGATTTATGTTTTTTTACTTTTTGCACATCACTTAGAATAGGCAATGTTCTGTACTTGCTTAATGCTGAAGTGTTAGACTACAAACACTGAAGAAGGGGAGGAGATATTTATATCCTTAAATACTTTAATTAGAATTTTCTGAACAATATTTACTCCCATTAAGCTGTGCAAGTTCAAGCCCAGCATGTGGAGAAACTAACAAAACTGTCTCTTCGCCCAGATTTACCAGGTAAATATTGGATCCTTGAAGAGAAAGCCCCTCCCCATACACAAGGAGCAATCTTACTAGTAAACCCTTCAGGGCTCCAAGAATCTTCAATGTGAAGACTGCTGTAATCCACAAGGTGTCAACGGGCTTTTAAAGGATAATATGAGGTGACTTGCTTTGCCAATGCAATCTGTAAGTTAGAGATGAGCACCAAAACAGAACTCTGGACCTGAACACCCCTGATTTGGGGAGGCTCAAGCCAATTCTCTGCAGTTCAAGCTCATGATTGTGATGGGATCAGGAAGGCCCAAAGTGAATCCTAACAGAGTTACAGGGAAATGACCATGTGCTCTTCCTGCCTGTCTCATGTTTTCTAATTCCCACAAGGCAACAACTCTCATTATTTAAAACAGCAGCACCAAACGGGGGTGATGGGTGTTGGTCAGTGACCAGCTTTTATCCTGTTTTCATTACTTAAAAGGAAAGGGCCTCTCCCTTACCTTTAACCCAGCAGTAGGCCAGAGGACCAAAGAGCGTGCCTGGCAGCAGCAGAGGCTACATCGCATCAGAACTGGCGGTCGGAGAAGATGCTGTTATAGGCATTGTCTCAATGTAAGGAGGCTGCGGGGGCACCGCTCCTACCCATCATGGCCCGGCCTTTGGCTTGGCCTGCGATAAGGGCCGGGTGCTTTAGACAGGGAGTAATTATAACACGGGGCAGTTCCTCCTCCCTCACACAAGGAGAGAGAGCTGAAGGGGGTAAATCGGCTCCAAGCACCTCGCCTCCATCTCCAGGAAGGATGGCGGGCCAAGGTCTACTTCTGTACTGAGCCTGAGTCCCCTATACTCCATCTCTCAACGGGGAGGGAAGGAGGCGGCTGACGGGGAACAGCGGAGCCCGGGCCCGCTCTCCCCCTTTGCGGAAGTCCCCGAGGAGCCCGGGGTCAGGCCCGGGAATACCCCCGAAGTGCTGATCTCCCCCGGCCGGGAGGAGCGGCTCTCCAGCGGCATCTCACCTTTTGGAGAGGTCCATGAGGACCCCGGAGAAAAGCTTCTCACCCAGCCGGAACGACACCACCAGCGCGTCCTCGATGATGTGGTCCAGGGTGACCCGCACCTCCGAGCCAGGCAGCAGCGGAGCCTCCGCCTCCCCCCCGTCCGGGGCCATCGGGGAGCCGGCAGCCGGGGGCTCCGGCTTTACAGCAGCAGCAACAGCATCCGGCTCCTCCTCCTCCGGCCGGCACAGCTCCTCCCCGGGCTCCGGCTCCACGGGGCCCCCAGCAGCCGGCGGGCAGGGCTGCGGCTCCTCCTCGGGAAGTTCAGGGTGCCCAGCAGGCGGTGGGCAGGGCTGCGGCGGCTCCTCGGGCTCCGGGCTGGGCGCTCCTCTAGGGTCGGCCTTGGGCGAACCCAGCTCTGGTTCCTCCGGCTCCGTCCTCTCAGCTTCCGGCTCCTGGGTCCTAGCCGGGCTCCGGGCGAGCTCTACGGGCGGCGGCGGCGGCTCCTCGGCCTCCCCCGGAGCTGGCTTTCCCCCGTCGGCCTCGTCCCCATCAGGCACGGCCGACTCCACGGCCTCGCTGACAGCGGGGAGGGGGTCCGCGCCGGCCTCGCTGCCCGGGATGGGCTCCATCTCGGGCTCGGCTTCGCCGGCTCCCCCGTCGCCCGGCACCGCTGCAGTCGCCGCCGCCTCCGCAGCCATGGCCGCCATTTTCTCTGCTGCTTCGCCGCCGCCTCCCTCTAGCAGCGGGATCGATAACCGCGGCCTTCTCCGCCCGCCTGGGAGGCAGAGCCCGCCCGTTGCGCTCATCATTGACATCTCATTGGAGGCTCCGGCACGATTCTAAGCTCCTATTGGAGACTGGGAAAGTCCATCAAGCCGAACGGAAACTTCTCATTGGCCAGGAGAGACTTCATTCATTCGGGGTCGGGAAGAGGAAGAAGAGGCCGAGTTTAATACCGCTAAAGATCAAAGGGGCCTACTCATGAGGCAGTTGCGCCTTCCTATTGGCGCAGGGAAGACTGCCCTCCCCCTTCAGCCCTTTGAGAGGCTGTTAATTGGTGCAGCGTTACATCCATCAAATTGAGATGAGGCGCCTTAGGCCTGGGTTTCAGTGTAAGGGGAGGTTCCTGTTTGAATGGGAGGTGGGCAAGGGCACGGAGGTGGAAGGTTAACTCACCTGCAGTGAGAGGGTGGTATCCTCATATTCAAGACTTACTGGGACAGAGACTGTACCTGCCTGTCCATACAGCACCTAACACCTTGGTGTCCTGATTCTGACTCAGGTGTTGCTTCATCACAAATACTATCTCACCAACTCTAGTTTTAAGGCACCACCTTGGGAGGGTGAGCAGGACCCATTGCAAAGGGGACCAGAGAGGGAAAGAAATGGGAAAAGAGAAAGGAAAAAATACTGAAAGTCAAAAAAGGGTGGTCAAATCAGAAAAGAAAAAATGTCTGGAAGAAAGGGGATTTTAAGGGGAAGAGGGGAGAGAACTATAACATTTTCTAAAAGGTGAAAAATTAGACACTAAAAGATCGAAGAAAAGACTCAGAGTATCAAAGGAGAAGTAGAGAACAGGGAAAGAAGGGAGAAAAAAGCAAATGACACTCGTATATTTTACAGTTTGGCTCATATGATACTTTGAATCAACACTAGCCTTTTTCTTCCCCAAAACTATGAAATTTTGCCAATTTTGGTCGTTCCTCCCCAGATTCAAACCTCTTGGGATGCTATAAATCGGCCACCATTGTATATTTTGGAAAGTTTACATGGATGTGGAAGGATCAAGTAGAGGAGATAGATGGACAGTTAAAGGGCAGAAGCAGAAGATCTGTGTAAGACAGAAAGCAAGGGAAATCTAGACCAGAGAGATGCTTAGCATGAATGTAATTTGTAGGCCTTAATCCCTGCCAATGCAATTATAGGGGATAAACTATTGGCAGAGAGTGAAATTTGTGGAAGAGTAATGACCTGAATCTCCAATGATTTGAGGTGGTTTTTTTTATATGTAGCTTTAATAATAAATTTATAGTTATCCTTTCTGAAAGATTCTAAAGTGGTTTATAGCATCACTGAAATTTAGCCACTTCTCTGTTGGAAGGCAGTAATTAGGAAGGCAACTGACAAAAAGCAGTGACGGTGAGAGAGTAATGAAATTTTGGCAAAGGATACTGGAGCAAATCCCTCCGCAGTTTCAAAGCCTAGCTGAATACACTGCCTTTAATCTTTCCACACTGGGAAAATTTAGTGTCATGCAGTTGTAGCAGTATAGTAATGCAAGTAATAATAATAATCTTTCTTATAAAAACCTTATAAACCAAGAGCTGGGTTTGAAGCCTCCCATCACAGCAGAAGGGGCTGGAGATGTCTGTATGTAAACAGAACCTGATCCTACAAATACCATACATAACGCATACTAGTACTACCACATACATAGTCCTATTGTAGTCCCAAGGACCAGGGGCCTGATTCACCATTCTGGTGCTATCTATCATGTGTAGTGATTTGCACAAATGCAAGGAAGGCATAAAACACCGTTCGATTTGATAATGCTCTACGCTCACTTTGCACTGGTGTTACTGACAAGTTGCAGGGCAACAGTGAATTAGGTCCTAGTGCTTGTAGCAACAGCTTGATATGGTTTGTAAAGGGCTTGTATGTACATACATTTCTAGAAACAGAAAATGCCTTAGAAATGTAGCTCCTGAGTTAAATTAAATTTTAAAATATAAAATAGTTGAATAGCTCAGTATTATACAAAGAACCATGTTCTCAGGTAATCTAGTGTTTGAAGGGATGTGTGGTTGGAATAAAATATGTTTGTGGGGAGGTTAGTACTACAGAGTAGCATATTGAATTGCAGTGTTTATTCTCCATCATGCAAGGATCTTTGTCAGTCTCTGTCAGGGAGAAACAGCAGATGGACTCATGGCTGCATGATTTGTGGCTAAAAACAAAACCAAGCCAATTTGGGGGTTTTCCAGAACTACCCAACATTAATATTAATGCCTAAACCATCTCTAAACGTTTTGTTGGGTCATATTTTTAAAGGCCTGCATACTGTTTCCTGAGGCCATCATGTTTTGAAAGAGGGGCAACCATCGAGGATCCTCCAGGGCTGAATGTCAGTTGCCAGTATTCTACCACAGTGGTCTTCAAAGTGGGGTGCGTGAGACCACCTTCGGGGGTGGATGAGACCCCGGTACCGCCACTGATCCCGCCCAGGAGACCGCCGAATAGACCGGCAGTCTATTTTTGTCCCGCCGAAAGGCTGCCACAGAAAGCAGAAGCTTTCAATTCTGTGGCATTTCGGCGGACATACTGTGGGGGGGCGTGAGTGGACGCCAGACTGTGGGAGGGGTCCGCGGCCGGAAATCTTTGAAGAACGCTGCTACAGAATAATGAGATTTGTCTGAGTTACTAATACCTAAACTCCAAAACCTGCACCTATGAATTATTTCAATTTCACTTCAGAGATAAGGACTCAGTTTTGCATTTCAGAATTGTTCTGTATATTCTGGTATGTGTACTGGGGACAAAGTAACAGTGGCTCCAAATGGTTTTCAAAGGCTATGAATGATTCAGAAATATTTTTCATTTCAGTGGGATGTCAGAGGGGACAGTAAGGAGAATTAGCTCTCTGCTCTTCCTTCCTGTGTTACTTCAACTCCCCAGAATTGTTGTGACAACAGATGAGAGACTTCTAGAAAACAGAGAATCCCTTCCCCAAAATCAGGAATTTACCACCTTACTCAATTAAGCAACAGTAGCAGGGCAAGCTATAATTCCCCCATGAAAGCAGCACAAAAATAAATTCCAGAAGCCTGTGATAGAAGTTGTGAGAGATACCCAGGGAGTAGGGCAATGGTAGAGCTGTAGAACAGAACTTGTGCAGATGAGTTTTATCTCAAAATTGTCATGGGTTTTATCTCAAAACAGCATGGTTAGTGTGGGTACACTGTACCATTGGTGCTTAGAACAGTGATATCCCATCAGTTCAGTTAGCCACAGTTCATTTCTGTAGTGTAGCCAGGACCTAGTAGAGCAGAAGGGCAGTAATTTCTAGCCTACAAGAAGTCACCAATCAATACAAAGAGGCTTCTCAGTCATTGAACTAATGGGACATTGAGAATCCAGTAGCTCAGCTCAGCAGGCTCTTTGTTATGTTAAATTCAGAGTAACATGGAAGAATTCCTCTTCCAAAACTGCAGTGTGGCTTTCTGAAATCACCCTGCTTTGCCAGAAGTGTTGCTTATGTCATACAGCCAGCATTAAAATGCTAACATTGTCTTCATTTATACCTAATAGAGTCTCCAGAAATCCCAAGAATGAATGTGAAAGGATTTTTTACAGTTTCATTTACATTTCAAAAGCCCAAGTGTTTGTGAAAAGATGTAAACAAATGTGTATGCCTCTCCAATCTAATGGCAGATGCAGAAATACAGTAGCCTAGGCTATCCGGGTCTTCAGAGGTAAATTATGCCAAAGGCTAGTGGTTAGGAGAAGAGACTTACTTATTATGCAAAGTAATCCGATGAAGTGGGTATTAGCCCACCAAAGCTTATGCTTCAATACTTTAGTTAGTCTTTAAGGTGCCACGGGACTCTTTGTCACTTCTGCAATTCCAAACTTAACAGGGCTACCTCTCTGATTCTTATTATGCAAAAACTTTCTTGTTTTACTGTTTTTGTCCCCTCAGGTGCTCCCTTGACCATTATCTCTGTTTCATCCTGCTCTTGCATCCTGTCATAAACCTAGCCTGAGTGTAAACTCTCTCAGGCTAGGATTGCCTTTTTTGTTACCAGTGCCTAGCACAGTGGGGCCCTGTTCTGATCTTGGAGATGCTCAGCATTACTATATAATGCAAGTAATAATGAGTGGTGAAAATAAAAGGAAGAGATTGATGAATCTGAAGGAAGAGAACTGGTTAGTTTTTGTGGGGAGAGGATAGAACTAGTGAATTTGGCAATCCCATTGCTGCAGATCCATCCACTATGCCTTACACATTGCTGAGAGTCAGAGTTCTACATAACAGGAAACATATCCATGGCCCTGCACACTTGCATCACAGTGGATTTTCCAATTCCAAAATGACTTCCGGCTGACCACTAGCAATCTGGCCTTGCAAGTTTCCACAGCGCGATCACCATTTGCTTCTTCACTGTCAGTGCAGCTGCTTCTGCAATGGAAGGCTAGAGCGAGGCTTGGCACACAGATCCAGGAATGTGGCCATTGTTAAGATCAGTTTCTGTCTGCATCCTGAAAAACTTGTCCTTACCAGTTTGCCCTCGCCTCTTCCTTTGTCATTCAGTTTCGCGCGCATTCTAAAACAATGTGCAAAACCCTCACCTTTGAGGCAAAACCAGACTTTTAGGCACCTGCTCCCCTTACTTGGTATAAACATTACTCGTGCCAATCAGAAACGAACACAAACACGTTTTTCAGCCCCCCCACCCCCATGACACTACTGTGATGTCATGGTTGGTACTTATTGGCCTGCCCAGCAATATGCAGGCAGAGAGAGGAAAGAACCAGGTGGGAGCCTCCTTTTCTATACCTGCCTCTGGACACTTCCACTGCTTGCATCCGACGAAGTGGGTATTAGCCCACGAAAGCTTATGCTTCAAAACTTTATAGTTAGTCTTTAAGGTGCCACAGGACTTTGTTACCTCTGCTATTCCAGACTAACACGGCTACCTCTCTGATTCTAAACATATCTGTGTGAGAGAGAAAGTTGGTTGGGTATCCCTAGGAGTGTGAGAGTGAATAAGTTAATAGTGTGTAAATGTTTGCATGTGCATGAGTGTGAATTTGTGTTCAGATATACGTGCACAGTAGCAGCACTGGCACAGAAGCTTGTCATGACAATAAAGTGTTACTGGATTGAATTGTGTGTGGAAAAAGAAACTATGAGTATTTGTGTGTGTGTGTGAGAGAGAGAATGAGTGGCTATCTGGGCATCCTGTATGTATAAGGAAATTTGTAGTGGTGTAATTATATAATTACACTGATGTAAACCATTCATGTAGACACACTGCTCTGGGGGTAAAAAGGGTGTGAACTGGTGCAATTTACCCCAGCAATATACCAGGGTAAGTTGCACTGATGAGCACATCTACACATGGCAGTGTCATCGGGAAAAACACATTAGTGCAAATAAAACCAATGTAACTTTAGCGCCCCCGTAGCCAATATGGAGTCTGTTCTGCAGGCAGCAAGTTCAAGATGAAGACGTGAGGCAGCACCTACAGGAACCGGTTCAAGCAGGTATCATTGAGGAATCCTGGAGTCCCTACACATCACTGATCATTGTAGTATAAAAGAAAAGTGGAAAGGTGTGCATGTACGTCGACTATCGCACCCTGATCCGGTGGATGATCCCTGACCAATACACAATGCCCCATGTGGATGACGCCTTGGATAGCCTGAATGGTAGCTGCTGGCTCTCTGTCCTTGACCTTCGCAGTGGATACTGTCAAGTGCCCATGGCACCAGAAACCGGGAAAAGATAGCCTTCATTTGCCCCTTAGGGATTCACCAATTTAATCGCGTGCCGGGCGGGGAGTGTCTGGAGCTCCAGCCATGTTTCAGCAACTCATGGAGCGAGTGGTAGGGGACATGCACCTTAGAGTGTCTAGTGTACTTGGATGACATTTGTAGTGTTCGGGCGCACTTTACAGCTCCAGACCCACCTCCTGGAGTTTCTCTCCTTTTTCTCACAGCTCCCTCTCTCCCCCGCTTAGGAAAAAGATTTAAAGGAGCCATGATCTCTATACCCCAAAGAGGTTACACCGATATAGACAGGCCTGAGGTATGTGTATGGTTTTATAGATGGTATTTAAGATGTGGAGTGGGGTAAATGGAGCTGCTGTGTGCTAGTGTCATGGCAAGGGTAGGTTAATAGATATTTTTTCTATTGCTTTATCTAGACTAAAGCTGCATCTACACTGGGGGTTTTGCTGGCATAGCTAAATCAGATAGGGAGTGTCCTTTTTTCACATCCTTGACTGACACAGCTATGCTGACAAAACTTGGTAGTATAGGCCTGGGTTACCCAATAATTTTTTTTTGCTGGCATAGCTATACTGGCAAACCCTCCTAGTGTAGATGCAGTTTAGGATGTAAAGGTGTGATGTTGGAACATGATAGCTACCTCTCTTAGGCTATGTCTACACTGCGGACCTTGCTGCAGCAGCCGTGCTGTTGTAAGGTGCACAGTGTAGCCTCTCTTTGTCACCAGGAGAGAACTATACTAGCGACAAAATAAAACCACCCCAAACAAGGGGCAGTAGATTTGTCAATAGGAGAGTGGCTCCCACCGACAAAGCGCTGTCCACACTGGCACGTTTTGTCATCAAAACTTTTGTCATTGAGGGGATTTTTTCACACCCCTAAGTGACAAAAGTTTTAATGACAAAAGTGCAGTGTAGATAAAGCCCATGGCTCCCACAGCATATTTTAGCTAACCCATTCTAACTGGGCTGGTTACCATTTTTTGATAAGTTTGCAAGGTTTCCCTATTTACAAAAGGCACCTTTTAACCAATACAAAATCAGATCAGATGCTGAATGAATTACAAATGGTTAGGTAAATTGCAAATAGCATACATGTATAAAACTAAAGCAGAAACAGGAAAAAAAAACAGAAAAAGTTTGGGTTTTAGTTGCATGCAGCGGAGCTAAACTACTTCAGGAACAGTTTAGATGAGAAGGTTTGAATGAGAAGCAGTGCTCTGAAGAACAGTTGTTAGCTTTAATTTAAAATAATTGGTTTTAAATATTGTCATGATTTATTACAGAAAATTGGCTGGGGTGAAAAAATAATCAGTCATTTTCCTTTGTGATCAGCAAATGATTTTCATGGTCATAAGAATGCAGAGCTCATTTTTGTTAGATTTGTGAATGATTTTTAAAGAATTTGTAAAATCCCAACATACACACACACATGCTAGAAGTCTCTGCTTGAATTTGAAGAGTTAATTATATGCTAAATTTCTTGTGAACATGTGAGAAGTTAAGAATTGGAGCTTCATCTAATGTCCATATAGGGAATTGATTTAAATCCATTATTCACTCCATCCAAAAGCTGGAACCATAGACCAGATTGACATAAAAATTTACAAATGTCAGTGAGCACCTGGGGCCAAATTCTGCTATTAAATCTATTCTGGCATGTCCCTTGCTTATTTATAAGTTAAACTGCTGAGGGTTGGAATCTGCTTCCTGTATGATCTTGCAATTTGTGTGAGTTCATCTGTGTTCTAAAAATGCATGCATCTTGAGATACCCATGCTACCCACATTAATGGAAATGAATCTCTGCATAGCAGTGCGTTTAAACCAGGGTTTCTCAAACTGGGGGGTCGCAAGCTCCTGCCGCCGCAACTCGCGGCGACTAGGGCTGGGGCGCAGCCGGCAGCTGCCAGCTGCGCCCTGGCCCCCAGTCCCCGCCGCGGGTTGGCTCCCGGCTGTGCGGCGGCCCCCAGTCCCCCCAGCGGGCTGGCTGGCGCACACCCGGCAGCCCGCCCGCTGGGGGGACTGGGGGGGGGGGGCGGCACACTCCCGGCAGCCCGCTCACAGCGGTGGGGACTGGGGGCCGGGCGGACTCGGCAGCCCGCCCCCAGCAGTGGGGACTGGGGGCCAGGGTGCAGCCGGCAGCCCAGCGGGAGGGGGGGGGTACGCGGGGGGGGTTCGGCACTTTAAAAAAAAAAATTCTGCAGCTTTTCCGCGGAGAGGTCGCGAGGGGCCGCCGGAGCACAAAAAGAGGTCGCGGTCTCAACAAGTTTGAGAACCGCTGGTTTAAACAAACAAATAAAATCCAGGTTACTAAAACGTTGATTTTTTTTTCATATTCTGTAGTCACATTCTTCTAATTTTGGATGCGTAAGTTACAACTGACTTTTTAGTTACAAAATCTTTATTCTTTTAATATCTTAATACAGAGGAAACTAAATCCGAGATGCACAAATGTAACTTGGGTCTAAAGCAGTTGTGGGCAACTTATGGTCCGCAGGCTGTACGTGGCCCGTGAGGTAAGCTGGTGGCGGGCTGCCAGACTATTTGTTTACATTTGCATAGCCACCTGCAGCTCCCAGTGGCTGCGGTTCGCTGTTCCCAGCCAATGGGAGCTGCAGAAAGATTATTACCTGTTTTCAAGAGAACCGACCATGTAATACCTGCTGTATAAAAATAAAACGCGTAATCCCTGCCCCAAAGATCCTTTAATCAAACATACCAAATACGTAAATGTCATTTTGCCTTCTTTGTGATATAACTTCATATTCTGTAGTCCCCAGATACATTAGTCTGTTTTGTTGGGGCGGAAGCAGTAAAAAACCTCTACTCAAATTTGTCACCAAAACACTTGAACAAACTGAACATAGGTTTATGGATAACATTTTCTAATGTACATAAGTGATTTAGAAACCTAGGTTTGATTTTCAAGTGACTTAGACACATAGAACATAATCTGTGTAAGCACTTTTTAAAATCTCACAAAGGGCCTAGCTGCATCTTTAGGCAGTTTTAGTTAAGTTGATTTTGTGTTCTAAAACAATGTGCTATTTCTGTTGCATATTCCAAGCTCTGAATAGTATAGAATTGTAGCTTTTGTGTTTTTGTTTTGGAAGCCTCCTGACCTCCACAGCTCTATCCCGTGGGACCAACTGTGGGAGTTTAAGATTGGGGGAAATAAAAATTTTGTTTCCTTAATATGTTATGTTCCTTCTTTTCTCTCTCCCTCCCCATCTCCCTGCCGTTGCTTCTAAAATCTCACTCTGTTTCTGTGATCTAAAAATGGAGCAATGATAGTATGGCCTATTTCGTTCATTGTAGATTATTCTTTGGCCAGAATCTTATAGTGTTTAGCATATATACGGTCACATTGCACTTGCAGATCTAATATTGAGGGAATCATTTGCTCCAAGATAACAAAGGGATCTGGATTTTCCTTTAGAAATGCCAGAGCTTTGCCTATTTTGGGCATGGATTTGGTTTTCTGTAATTTGTCTCTGTGCTGGGTTTTTTTTTTTAAATGCTGATTTTAATTCTTTCACTGACTGTTCCCTTATGTTCCTTTCCACCATATCCAGCTGCTGTTAGATCTTGGACACAAGTCCATTAACAATCATTTATTTTTGTCAGTACGGTCTTAAGTTTGACTTTTAGGAGAACATTTTTGTATGAAATTCATCTGTTTTGGCAGAGTAATTCTGAAAGTTTTTGGATGAAGCTTTCTAAGTTGAGCAGGGAAGGGAAGAGCAAAATGGTTCCTGTAATGAGCATTCCAGTGCTAGAGATTTAAGTCTGAAGAAACCCTTTGGATCTACTGATCCTTGGCTTTGGGCCTGACTTCTTATTCCAGGACCCAACTGTGACCCCCAAAGTTTTTGCAAGGCATCCATCCTTAATCTAATGATGGGTATATCAGGCTTTTTTCCCCTTGTGTTTAATCAGTAAGTAACCAGGAACATTTCTTTCTTTATGGTTGCTAGACTCCACTTCACTTCCTCCTCCCCAATTGACTTCTTATGGTGTTACGTTTTTGAGACTGTACTGATGATTAGTTACTTAAGAGCTGAGTGGCTACATGTGTTTCTAAAGTGTCTGAGCCTTTACCCTTGTAATTTTAAATTGAGGATAAAACTGTGTCTTGTATTCATGTAGAAATGTGTCATTTCCTAAATAGGTTTCTATTACAAATAGGTTTCTATTACATTTCTTTGTTTTAAAATTTATGGTATAGCATATGGCTAGCAGCAGCTACTGCTTGGGCTGTGATCTTGCAAAGTCAAGCAGGATTGGGCCGAATCCATATTTGAATGGAACATCTCTAAGGGGAAGAGCCAGGATGCTGCACTGGATGATTTAGTGACAGTCGGTCACTAAATACCTTGGAGTCAGTATTACATGAATACCGTGGCATTGTACTAGGGCTTGTCTACACTGGGAAATTGATTGGAATAGTTTTTGCAGATTATAGCTATTTCAATCAATTTCCCCACAAAAACAAGCCCTTAGTAAGCACTGTGCTGTTGGAGGTGATGTAAAACAAAGGCATTGTAGCATATTTCCCAGTAGGCATACTTAACTCTGATGTTCTTTGGGGGTAATTGTATTCTGTCTAGCTACATTTTCCCTGTAGTTCAACTAAATACTGTAGTCCAGATACTGAACTGCAGTTGAGCTGTGTTCAGCAGCACAGCTCAGGAGTGGGACAAAGATGGATTTTAGTCTGTCTGTCAGATTGGTCCTAGGGGCATTTTCACTGGCTGTCCATGGTTCTAGGGAGCCATTCTGGCAACTGGAAGCACTAGGGCTTGAGGACCACCTGTCTAAGCTCCCTTTTACCTAGCCCCACCCCTGCATCAGGAACGGAAATGGGATTGGCATTGGAACCACTACAATACTTCTTCGCCACCCAGAGATTCCCCTACATACATGTCAGGCTCTGCCAGTTTGAATATTGCTTTACGCTACCGGAGCACTGTAAAACAGCCTACTAGTGTCAGAGGACCTAGCCCTGTATTCCTCTGCTAAACTGTGTTACTCTGCACTGTTGAATAACTTGTGTGTTCCATTCAAGACACAGCTGCACAGCTGTATTTTGTATATTGTGTCATTTGTATACAACACTGGTATTCTTTGGGATGAAAGTTGAAAGGGTATAGTTGTGGTACTAATGACAGCTACCGTTAAGGCTGCTTAAAGATGTACTCTTGAAGCTCCAGTTTTGAGTTCCTCATAACTCTGTGAAACTTTCACCTGTTGGACACAAGGTCTCCAGGCCTGGCATCTGAAGATAAAGTAAAGAGAACAAGAAAGATGTATTGTTAAGTGTTCAAAGGTCAGGCCATATACAGTCTGAAGTCTGCCCCTAGTAGCCATGCAAAATAAATATACAACTTTTAGTTAAATAGTCACATTCTATATCTCAAGTAATACAGCATATCAGACAATTCTTTCTGCAGCCTTCAGTATCCTGTAGAAAGCTCGCCTCATTCATTGTGAATACTATATAGCAAAGGCTCAGTATTCACTGCATATCTTGTATGTAAATCCTTTTCATAATCTCTTGTTTGATATATATACTGTACTAGAAAATGCTATGTGTGTATCTTAAGGCTGTAGAAAAATGTGTGATATAGTACTTGAAAAATAGTATGTGATCAAGTATTTAAAGACTATCAAAATGAACACATGCAGCGGGAAAGAGTTTGATTGTACATGCAGCCTTAACTTTCGCACTGTCTGAATGCTTCATCTTGTGGCTTTAATGTTCTGTTATTAACTTAGCTTTTTAATTAATAGAGTAAATATAATCATTACAACTTGGAATACATTATCTTGCTCCATTAATTTTGTATTTTTTCTTAATTACCTTAATTGTTTAAGAACACAATATGTGAGAGAACACCTTGTTTATAGAGGCTAATGCAATAAATAGTTGTCAGGTATATTATATGACTAGAGTATATTCATTTTGGGTTCCAAAGACATTATTAGAATCCAAAAAACTGTAATATTTAAGCCTGATCTTGAATTTTCTTGTAGGAGATGTATCGCCTCCAAAGAATCACTGAGGATGTGTGGATATACCGAATTGTAACAAGTTCAGTAGGTCTGCTGAGCCACTGGGTATAGGAGCAGAGGGAGCTACTGCCTCACTGAAAGGCCTTGGACACTCCTTTCTGGCACTAGGGAATTAGCATAGGAAAGGGTGCCAGCCCGAGTCCGTGGCGCACCCCTCAGGCAGGGGAGTGCTGGCAAGGGTCTGTGGCATACCCCTCAGGTCAAGCATCCAGAGGCAGTGCATGGTGTAGACTCCTGGTGTCAGGGAAAAATTGGTCCCACTGCCGTCTGCTTGTCGGGTAGGCAGTGGTGCGTCAGCTTTAGATGTGGAGCCCCTCTCAAGCTCTGTGGGCTGGGTCTGGAGTTTGGGGGGGGGGGGCAGGCTGCTGGTCTGACTGGGGCCTCTACCTCTAGGAAGTTCTCCATAAGCATGATGGCTGCACTCAAGGTTTGGGTCAGGAGGATGTGTACAAATTGTTTGAGGATGACTTGTTCAGTCACTTCAGCTGCTGTCTGACGCTTGGGTTGTAGCCATTGGCAACCTGCGTCCTTTAATTCATGGGCCATGGCCCAGCATCGAGTGCCCAGTGGGTAGACCTTTCCCCAAAACTGTCGCCGAAATGATGTCAAAACCAACCAAGATTGCTGTTTTCACTCGAGCATAGATGCAAGCCTCATCATCCGGGAGTCCCCAATAAGCCTTCTGAGGGGGCCCCGTCAGATAGGGGGTGTCATAAGTATGAAGTGCCTTAGAATTACTGTTTTACCTGTAAAGGGTTAACCTGAAGCAGAAGAGGGAATGACGTATTGGGGATGCAAATTTCTAAAGACAAAGGAGTTTAGTTTCACTTTTTCCCCCGGGCACTCAGCCTGTCTCCTTCTTCTCCCCGGCTCTGGGGTAATGAATCACCTTTCTACTCATCCCTTGATAAGTTTCTAAGTCAGCCTGGCAGTAAGTGAAATTGTTAATTGTATAAGCTTTTGTCAATTGTAATTGATCTATGGTGTCTTTAACCTCATCAGGGAGAGAAATCCCAAGGGAGGGGTAAGGCTAGGAACTGAGTATCTGTGAAGTCTGTGTAAGATGTATGCTTTTCTCTTTTTTCTATTAAACCTTTTTTTGTTATAAGAATTGTCTGTTAATTCTATTGGAGGGATCCTAGCTTGGATCGGAGTCTGTGTTCTCAATCTCTCCCAGGTAGCAAAGGGGAGGGGGTGTTACTATCAGGGGGTTTAATGTGCCCCACCCCATAGTGTTGGGGTAATCACGTTAATGGTGGCAGCGGGTTCCAAGACCCAACTGGAGAAGTTTGGGTTTTGGGGGAAAAGATTTAACCTAGGCTGGGAAAATTAGCTTGGAGTTAATTGGTCTTTCACATAAGAGATCCCCACATCTTTACCCTAGAGTTTAGAGTGGGGAGAAAAATCTGGGGTGAGGAGGGTCACCAATTGGTCAGGTGCCCAGCCGGCCACTGAGGCAACCCAATCAAAGGTGACCAAATAGGCCTCTGGGTTGTCCTCAGCCCCCATCTTGGCCAGACGGCTCGGTGGGATGGGTGGTTGGGATGGCTGCCCCCTCAGGTTGAGCCCCACCCAAGCCTGGCCAGAGGGCTGTGAGTCGCTGGAAGCACTGGTTTTGTTGTTCGCGGTTTGGGGCCCCCCAGGTTTGAAGCAACTGCTGTACGAGTTGTTGCTGATGCTGTTGCTGGCTTTCAGCCAGGAACTTGATAAGCCTCTCCATTTCCATATTTCGATGAGAGGAGATTCAAAGGCCTCCTCGCTCTAATCCCTTACTGCAGGGATAGGGATCAGCCGTCCACATTCTCCACCATTTGTAACAGATTCAGTAGGTCTGATGAGCCACTGCGGGGGGGGGGGGGGGGGGGGGGGGGCGGGAGGGAGGGAGAGCTATTGTTTCACTGAACGGCCTTGGCCACCCCTCTCTGGCACTAGGGAATTAGCACAGGAAGGGGGGCCAGCCTGAGTCCGTGGCGCGCCCCTCAGGCAGGGGAGCATCTGCAAGTGTCCATGGTGTGCCCCTCAGGCAGGGGAGCACCAGCAAGAATCAGTGGGCTAAAACCCTAGTCCTTCTCCCCTCGGCAGCAGGGTCTGTAGGGGAGAACCAACCAGCCTCTGTGTCTGTCTCACTCAGGCTCAGAGAGAGTGGCTCTTTACCACACTGGCTCCTTACACGAATCTTTGATTCCTTGTAGTTCTTGAAAATTGCTTTTTCCATTTCTCTCTAAAAACATACTAAGCCTGATTTTCAGATGTGCTTAGAACTCTAGTTGAAGTAAATGGGAGCTGCAAGTGCTCACACAGCATCTCTGTAAATCAGGCCCATTACATGCTGCCCCTCAACTGTTATTTGGCAGGGGAGATAGCCCTGGATGTCTTGCTAACTAAAAACACCATCATTCAAATGATAATCACTGTTTGGCTGAAACACTAGACTCCCAAAAGCTAGCATTAAACCTTGTTCTGTGTCTGAGAATCCTGCATAAAGTAATACTAATCTTATTTACAACATATGACAGTTATAACTACTGTTTAGAGAGCTTAATCAAAAATTTTGGTTTATGATCAGCTGTTCCCAACATAAATGATTCATCAGATAATGTTATTCACAGTTACTAAAATAGTCGATGCTGCTGCAGGTAAATAAATGAATAGGAAGCTATTGTCCCCCTCATCTACATTTGTAATGGTGGGTTTACCAAAAAGCAGACAATCATTCAAAAAGTTATTGTGCCAGGTACAGACCTTTAGGAAGAATTCACAAGTATGCAAGTGATTCCTCAGAAGGCCAGTATAGGTCCTTTTGGGTTTGTACTTTTTAATTATAATACTTTGTACTGGTGTCTATAATTTGGGGGTTGGGGCCGCCTGCCTGGTGGCTCATGCGAGCACCTTGAAAATTATTCTGGATCACCAGACTAAAAAGAAGGTTGGATGATTTCCTTGTGCTAGAGGAGCCCATCTCTTCTCTGGACTCTGCTAACACATCTCGGTGGGCTTGTAAAACTACTCCTGGAAAGCATTTTAAAACAAAACAAAACAAAAAAAACTTTGGAACAGACCAGATTGAATCAAATGGCAGGTACTATTAAAACACTTCCCAGGGAGGGATAGACTCATGCCACCCACAAACTAGACACTGTTTTATAATCAATCTAAATATTTCAGGGGCTGTGCATAAACATTGCCATCAAAGTGCCACCTACGGTTTCTTTGACAAGTGGCATTGCCTCCTTCCTGAGCTTAAGTCAAAAGAAAGCATTTTTGTTTTTGAGATAACAAATGAATCGATCTCTGTTGTTCTTTCACTTTTCCTTCTATAAACACTAGTGTAAAGCCTCTAGGGGGCATTTTTTGTGGGAGCTCTGTATTAAAACATTGGTATTAGAACATGCACATATTTCAAGAAATATTAAAACAAATATATATGAGTTTGTGTGGGATAATGCTCATTTAACAGTGTCTTTATTTGGAGTTCTGGGTGCTCAGCACTTTTGAAGATCAAGCTTCAAGTTGGTCACTGAAAATCTTTGGCACCCAAATTCTGGCCACTTTGAAAATTTGGGACTAATGCAGGGGTAGGCAAATGTTTTGGCCTGAGAGCCACATCGGGGTTGCAAATTTATATGGAGGGCCGGATAGGGAAGGCTGAGCCTCCCCAAACAGCCTGGCTCCACCCCTTTCTGCCCCCTCCCACTTCCCGCCCCCTGACTACCACCTTAGAATCCCTGAGCCATCGAACATCCCCCTGCTCCTTGTCCCCTGACCACCTCCTCCAGAGATCCACCCCCTAGGACCACACCCCCTATCTAAGCACTTCTGCTCCTTGTGTCCTGACTGCCCCCTCCAGAAACTCTCCCACCCTAACTGCCCCCCGGACCCAAACCCCTACCCAACCGCCCCTGCTCCCTGTCCCCTGACTGCCCCGACCCCTATCCACACCCCCATGCCCTATCCAAGCCCTCCATTCCCCATCCCCTGATCACCCCATCCAGAACCTCTGCCCCATCCAACCTCCCCTGCTCCCTGTCCCCTGACTGCCCCCGGGACCTTCTGCCCCTTATCCAACCCCCAGCCTTAGCCCCCTTAGCCTGCTGCTCAGAGCAGCAGCCCAGACGAAGCTAGACACACTGCCCCGCAGAAGCATGCAGCCCCACCCCCCCAGAGCACTGCCCGTGCAGTGGCGTGGCTGTGGAGGGACAGCGGAGGAGGGGCCAGAGGAAGCCCTCCCAACCAGGAGCTCAGGGGCCGGTCAGGACAGTCCCAAGGGCCGGATGTGGCCCGCGGGCCATAGTTTGCCCACCCCTGGGCTAGTGACTTGCCCAAAGTCATACAGCAAATTGTTGACAGAGTTTTAAACAACATCCAGTATTTCTGAGTCCCGGGGCCAGATCCTCAGCTGGTGTCAATCAGAGTAGCTCTATGAAAGTTAATTGAGCTATGTGGATTTACATCAGGGGAGCAGCTGAGCCCCACTTCCTTTCTCAGACCACTATATTTAATTCCTTTACTTCCGTGTCTATACTGGTACCACATTACTCGCTATTATTGATCCAGTCTAGCATTTTGTTCTGTCTTGTTCCTTATGGCAGAAATGTTCCTTTAGTCATCTATGAATTATATTCAAGATGGGCATTAAACAAGCTCATTTTATTTCTAAATAAAAGCAATTTGACCAAGGTGTCTCAAGTATATTTTGTTCTGTTGCATAATTCTTGAGGTCACTTATTCACACTCTCCTTTTTAAATATTTCTTTTTAATTTTTAGTGGAGTTAGTAATTATCTGTCTCCCTATAAATATTGCATTGAGCTGGCATTTAAATTGCTCATTACAATCACTGAATCTTAAAGTGCTTTGCAAAGCAATAATTTATATACTCCACATTTGCTAAATGTCTTCTCTACACCAACTTTATAAGAGGGAGAAAAGAGAGAAAGGGGAAAGAGAAGGCATCGTTTAAATTAATCCCTTGCTCTGAGTCTCCTAGCATGCCCTGTATTTACCCTGGAAGTGAAATGTGTTCACATTGGCATTCAATTAATGGTGCTAAGGCTGATCCAGAAGTACTCTTGAGTAGGAGTCAAAAGAATGTCAATGAGAGAAAAATTTACATACTTCCCAGCAATGGAACAGATCAATCCATTGATCTTTCTCATCTAGACAAGGACAAAGACTGTAAATTCCATGGGGCAGAGGCTCCTTATCTGGTTCCTGTACAGGGCCAAATACATTGTTGGCACTTAAGTAATAATATGAGTAATTTAAAAAATATTTGGGGGGAATGGCATATGGCTCCAGGGACTGGCAACTGAACAAAGGCTTTAATCTCTAGGTCACAGGTTAGAATTCAGCCTGTAGTGACCAAAAATTGTTAACAGTTACTGGTTTATGAGAAATGAGTCAGTGTTTTCAATCCATTCTCTAATGGACAGATGTCCACCTCACCAAAATTTCACTCTTGAATGGGCCACTGACCCACTTGTTGGTAGTTTCGGCAAAAAATAAGTCAAAGATTACCTGGATATGATACAAGTAGGTACATCCCCTGGCAGGGAGGGGTCACATGAGCACTGTCAGGGAAGCTTGCATTGCTAATTTCTGTGATTTCCTCCTTTTGTGGTTACAGAAGATTTCACTCTTGGGCCCAGAATCTGAGACCGTTCCCTGGAACCAAATTCACAAAAAAGAAAACTTCAGTGAAGTGTGCACACTTCAGGATGATGGGACTGCCCAGCTGTGAGTGGATGCATCAATGTACACTGTGCTCATTGCTGTGCTCTCTGAGCCTTCGTGCTGCAACGTCATTCCTGACAGCGTTACTTTTGAAAAGTGATTGTTCTGGGAATTGTGTTGCTGAATCAGCCAAGCTGCTGCAGCATCCTTATCAAAAGTAACCTGCTGGAAGCAGTGCTTCTAAAGTACAAAGGACAAGCAATGCCAAAGGCAGGAGTGGCATTTGCAGTAAAAGAGCCACTTTCAGTCTCTGGATGTTTCCCTTTTTGACGGACCTGTTCGCCCTATACCAAGTGGCATATTAACTGTTTAATATCATGGATCTACATTCTGTGCCTTAATAATGAGAGGGCAAGAACCACTGACATTGCACTACTGTCTTTTATTTAATAAAATGCTTTGTGGGTAGGTCAACTTTCATTACATACAGTTTTGCACACGTGTGTGAATTAATTTTAGTGCTCCTGCACAGAACTGTATCAGACTTAAGTTCTTTATTTTGTGTAGAGACAGTAGGGTGCAAATAGGCAGCAACAGTGCAAGCTTCTCCAGCAATGCATTGTACTTCAAAGCTGAGCTGAAGGGACTGTCCCACAAATGAATTTGAAACTCATTTCACATAGATCGCCAAGCACCCATCAGATGTGGGGCTTCATTCAAACCATTTATTATTATTTTTAACCTGCTTTAAATGTAGGTTGCAAACTCAGGTTGCAAAGGTCAGCGATGGTCTCATACAGAGCAGAGAACAATGGGGAGTCAAGCTTCGTTGTGGCCTGTAGGTTCTATAAAAAATGCATTGAAAAAAGGTTCAGCAACATTCATTGTAAGCCCTTGTAAGTTTGTTTGTACCATCTACTGAAGCTTAGTTTGTCATTTCTCAGAGAAGCCTCTCAGTAGGGTGACCAGGCAGCAAGTGTAAAAAATCGGGACGGGGTGAGGGGTAATAGGTGCCTATATAAGGAAAAAAACCCAAAATTGGGACTGTCCCTATAAAAATCAGGACATCTGGTCACCTTACATCTCAGCAAATTACACAAGCTCCCTGTGTCCTGCGAGCAGCAGAGCAGCTATGTATTTCTGTCTCCAGTCGTGGAAGTACAGTACTGTAACTAGAGCAGGGGTCTCAAACATGCGGCCCGGGGGCCACATGCGGCCCGCAAAGCCCTTCCCTGCGGCCCACCAAGCTTCCTGGCGCCCCCCCCCCCCCCCGGGCCCCCCCATAGCAGTTTGCAGGATGGAGGGGCCAGAAGTGGAGGCTTCTCTGCTGCCTGGCTGGGCCGCACGTGTTTCTAGCTCTGGACTTCCTAGATTGCTCTTGCTTTGTTTGCCAAACAGCTGTTGGTGGTGCCTAGCGCTTTCCAGGAGAGAATGGGGAGCTGCGTGCTCAGAGGAGGAGGTGGGGCAGGGGTGGGACCTCTTGGAAGGGGTGGAGTGGGGGCAGAGCCGGGGCAGCGAGGGCAGGGTGTGTGTCAGTGGTGCGGCCCTCGGGCCAGTGCACTAGTCCTCATGCGGCCCTCATGGTCATTTGAGTTTGAGACCCCTGAACTAGAGGTTGTAGTCGACATCTGCAGTCTCGCTTTTCTAATACTGAGATCAACAGAGCCTGAATATTTGGCTGTAAGCGGATCTACACTACCGCTCTATGCCGATATAACTTACGTCGCTCAGGAGTGTGAAAAAGCCACCCTTTGAGCTAAGCAAGTTACACTGACCTAAGCACCAGTGTGGACAGTGCCATGTTGGCACGGTGGGAGACACTCTCCCACATCCCACCAACATAGCTACTGCCTCTTGAGGAGGTAGAGTAATTATGCCATTGGTAGAGCTCTCTCCCGTCGGCATAGAGTATCTTCACCAGATCTGCTACAGCTTCTAGTGTAGACTAGCCCTGTGTCTTCGCTGCAAAAGAAGGTGTATGTTTTAACCTGAGATAACTATCAGTGTAAAATCCTAGTGGAGCCAAGACATTGACGTAACTTGATGTAGCTAGTGGATATTAATTAGTTATTAGTTATTATTAGTGGATATTAATCCCAATGGGGCGGGTACAGTGTTGATCATGACTAATCATGGGGAAAAAATGATAGTTCTTTGCCTCCACTAGGATTTTACACCGATAGCTATTTTGAGATAAAAACACTCCTCTTTGCAGTGAATACATAGCCATAGCGACCACGTTTTTAGATGGTTAAAAATATCAAATGTAATAAAATCACGAGTAAGCAAATGAAAACATTGGACCTAGAAAAGTGGAACTTGTTTGAGCACAGGACTGTGACCTAGGAACCCAGCTCTGACATTAGCTTTCTCTGTGACCTTTGTCACATTATTTAATTGCTGTCTCCGTTCCCCCATTAATAAAACAAGGACACACAGTAATGCTTCCTTCCCCAGTAAAAGTGTTATGGGGATTAATTATAGTTAATGATTGCAAAGATGTTTGAAAATGAAAAGCACTAAGCATTATCATTAGCAAAGATCCAGTAACTAGGTAATTGGTCTTTTAGATGCATCTAGTTCTATAAATTGCAAATTAATTTCTCTTTAAGTTTCTCTTTAAACGCTCAGCTTGCTTGCTAATTTCAATATGTACAAGATTCGCCAAAGTCAGTTAATTCCCTCTGGTTATTTTAGCCAGACCAGCCAGACTTTGTAGCCCTAGAGTTTAGATGTTACACAGGGTCAAATAAGAGAAGCAGGCACCTCAGCAAGCTTAAAAAAAAATATTATGGCAAAATTCATGTTGTTATTTGCCTTTGCCAGGAGATTTTCAAAAGCATTTTTACAGTGAGTCAGTTCTGTGTTCATTTTGACTCTGATACTCACACAAATTAGAATGAATAACATTATCTTTGGCATTTACATACTGCCCAGGTTGGCATTTCCACTTGGTATGTTTTGTATCTGGATCTTCTTCTCAGTTCACAACACAGAAATCATTTTTAGTTTTTTTAAGTCATGCAAACAGACAGAGATGTGGATGATCTATTCTAAGGCCTTGTCTACACTGGCAAGTTTCTGCGCAGTAAAGCAGCTTTATGTGCTGTTCCTCCCAAAGTGTACACAGAGCCAAGCCACTTAGTGCACAGAAACTACACAGCTTTTTGCACCGCGGGTACAGAACCACAGTGACAATGTAGACACTCTGGTTGATTACAGCGCTGCAATCTGGGAGGGGTCCCACAATACTTATTCTTTTCTCTCTGGTCATCGGTTTGAACTCTGCTGCCCTGCCCTTAGGTGACCAACCATCATTCCCACGCCGTAAATTCCTTTGGAATTTTGAAAGTCCCCTTCCTGTTTGCTTGGAGATGTGTGCAGTGGTCTAAACACATCTTTCCAGGTACCCATGACTGCTCAGGTGATCCCCCACTTGGAGCAATGCCGAGCTGCTTGATCTTATTAGCATTTGGAGAGAGGAGGCTGTCCAGTCCCAGCTGTACTCCAGCCATAGGAATTATGATACCTACGGACAGATTTCAAGATGCATGACTGAAAGGGGCCATGACCTGGACATACTGCAGTGCAGGGTCAAAGTGAAGGATCTGCGGAATGCCTACCACAAGGCACTGGAGGCAAATCGCTGTTCCGGTGCTGTGCCCACGTGTTCTGTGCCGGTTCTACAAAGAGCTGGGCGCGATACTTGGTGGCGACCCCACCTCTACTGCAAAAGCCACTGTGGATACTTCAGTGGCTAGCATGCCAGTTGAGAGTGGACTGAGCCAGGAGGAGGAAATCTTGGACGAGGATGTGGAGGGAGAGGGGGACCCAGAGGCAGAGGACAACTTGGAGGTTAGAGATTTATGCAGCCAAGAGCTCTTCTCTACCCCAGAACAGCCAGTCACAGCTGTTGAATGTTGGCAAAGCGCAAACAGCAGAGGAGACCCCCAGTAAGTGGATATCATTTTGGGATTTGCTGAAGTGAGTTGTTGGGGGCAGGAGGGTTGCAGAAAGCAGACTTGTGTCTGTATGATGCAGGTACCACCATAGTCTGAGCGGCGGAACAGGATGTTGATTTACTCCTTCACTTTCTGGGAATCTGCCTCAGAGATCTCCATGAAATTCTCATGGAGATACTGGGCAATCTGCTGCCACAGGTTCTTCGGCAGAGCTGCTTTGTTTCTTGCCCCATTAGTGGTAACTTTCTCGCACCACTCTGTCATCACTGGGAGTAGGTGGGGGACATTGCTGCACACAGACAAGCCACATAAGGGCCAGGACAGAAGCCACAGTCTTAGAGAAGGCGGTCCCTTGATTCCCTGCTCGCCCTCAGCAGTGAGATATATTCCATAATAAACACAGTCTATGGAAAATGTGAGGAGAATAATGATTATACATTGCTGGCTCTCCCCAAGAGCCACATGCCCAGAATACAGTATGGTCCGGGAACACTGATTTCCCCCGCCCCTGCCGTTACTCACCAGTTTGGGGGTCTTGTGGCTCGTGTGTGCTTGCTTAGGGTCAGATAGTTAGTGACAGGTATGTGAATAATGGCTGCGTTTTAAATCACTGAATCAGTGGTCTCTGTTTTGCAAACAATACTGCTTCTGTAAAATGTTGCATTTTGGCTTTACAGAGATGACCTTGGGAGCCCAGCCTCCCTCTTTGTTATCGCCGGCTGAACAGCTGGGCAGAATTAGAAAGTGGCCACAATCAACTAAAGATAGGCTGACCATACGTCCCGTTTTGAACGGGACAGTCCCGTTTTTTAAATGTTTTTTAACCGTCCCGTCTTTTTGTCCAAAATATCAATTTTGTCCCGTTTTGGGGGCAGGACTCATAAAACGTGGACTCATAAAACATGGAGTCATAAAACGTCCCCCCCCCCCCCGCCGCCGCCGCCACCGGCGCGCTCGGTCCCCCGGCTGCAGCTCCGGACAGCTCCGATCTGCCGCCTCCTCCAGCCCGCCGCCTGCTGCTGCCTCCTCCTCTCTATTCCTCCTTCCCTCCTTCTCTCCATCCCTCCCTTCTCTCCATCCCCCTTCTCCATCCCTCCCTTCCTCCCTGCTCTCTCCCTCCGTCCACTGCCTCCTCTCACTCCCTCCATCCCTTCTCTCTTCATAAAACCTGGCCGGCAGCCCCCCTGCCGGCACACTCGGCCCCCGGCTGCAGCTCCAGACAGCTCCGATCTGCCGCCTCCTCCAGCCCGCCGCCCACTGCCACCTCCTCCTCTCTATTTCTCCTTCCCTCCATCCCTCTCTTCTCTCCACCCCCCTTCTCCATCCCTCCCTTCCTCCCTGCTCTCTCCCTCCGTCCATTCTTTGTATTCTTTTGATTGTATTCTAGTGCTAGCCACGATTCTACAAAATACAACGTTCTAAATGAAAAGTCACTTAAAAACCAAACAGAAGTGGTTTGACTTTGTCAGAAATCTCCGCCCCGCCCCGCCCCGCCCCGCCCCGCATCTTCCTCTGAAGTGACATTGACCCACTTTCAGGAAGTGTTTCCATTTTGATGGTCCATACATCCTGAAGTGGTTCCAGAGAGCCAGGTGCTGAGCCCAGTCATCCTGCCTCATGGCAGCCTGGCAGAACTCCAGTGAAGCTATTCTGGGTTCACACAGTTGCAGGATGCCTCCTCTTGCTCCCTCCATCCCTTCTCTCTATCCCCTTCTCCATCCCTCCCTTCCTCCCTTCTCTCTATCCCTCCATCCCTCTCTTCCTTCTCTCCATCCCCCTTCTCCATCCCTCCCTTCCTCCCTTCTCTCTCTCCCTCCGTCCATTGCCTCCTCTTCCATCTCCCTTCTCTCCATCCCTCCTTCTCGCTGTCCCTTGCCTCCTCCATCCCCCCTGCTCCCTACCCCATCTCTTCTCTCATCCATCCATCCTCTCCCTTCTCACCTTCGTGCCTTCTCTCCCTCCGTCCCCTCCATCCTCTTCATCCCTCATCCCCCCTTCTCTCTCTCCCTCCATCCTCTTCATCCCCCATCCCTGTTCTGCTTATTCCACCATCCATCCCCCCGACCCCCCTCTTCCTCACCCCACCCAGCGCTGGGGGGCCCAGGTGGGGCCATGCCCCCCCCCCATCCCGTTTTTGCCATCCCAATGTCCCGTTTTTGTCTAAAGGAAATATGGTCAGCCTAACTAAAGAGGACTTTTTGCATGACATTATGATGCACTCCAAGTGATCCCCAACTCTTAACGGCAGAAGAGGAAGAGATGCTCTGTGGGAAAACTGCCCAGATGCACCACGTTGAATATCGTGTCAAGTGCCACAAGTGTTAAGTGCCTATTGCACAGGCAGCTGACAGTGTGAACACACAACAGTGGTTTCCCTTCAGTGCTCTCTGAGCGGTGCTGTAACTTTGCCAGTGTAGACATAACTGTGAGATGGAGAATGAACTATTTAAGGATCAACATGGAAGGGGAAAAAAAACCACTCTGTAAACTGGATATAATCAATGATTGCAAAATCTTCTGCTCCAGACACAAACACACAAGCAATTGATTAGTTATATCTTTTGTATAACATATAAGAGGTGCTTGGGATGGGCATTCAGTTGCATTATACTATGAAATTACTGCCATTGGGACTATCTGACATCTCTCTGCTGGAGACAGATGGAATCTGATATCTCAGAAGGTTAGAATGGCTCTATTTTAGAGCTGACAGAAGTGCTGATCATAGAGAGTGGCTGCAGAGAAAAACTGCATTCTCTAGCAAGTTCCTGTGAGTAACTTTTTTCATGGGGACTCCAGCTTAGGGTGACCAGACACCAAGTGTGAAAAATCGGGACAGGGTGTGGGGGGTAATAGGAGCCAATATAAGAAAAAGACCCAAATATCGGGACTGTCCCTATAAAATCAGGACATCTCCAGCTCCCAAGAGTGAACACTTTTTTAGGAGTCCAGATCATGACTGAATGCCCTGTTACAACCGTCACTTGGCAGGCATTGACACCACAGGCTGGTGTAAGGCACACACCTCACATTAATGGTGTCAGATCAAATTTGTACCGTGATTTAGGTTTTATAAAATTAAGCCTTACCAAAACTTAAATCCAGTGGAAATATGTCTGAGAACATTTTAATTGCAATAGACATCACATTGTTTTGATTTTTGTAAACAAATGTTCTGTAATTTTTGTGACCCAAACACCACCGCATGGGGTTAGCTCATGTCAGACTGTGGAACTGATTGGAAGTCAAAGTGGAACTCATCTGTTTGTCCAAGCTCAGAAATTGTATAAAACATAAACAGACCACAAAACCAAGAAAAGCAAAGTATATTAAAGTACAAAACAAAATTGAAAACCTAACATTCTGGCACATTTAAAAATATTTTTTGATATGTGGGCCAAATCCTGAAGTCTTTTCTCAGGCAAAACTCCCACGGATTTCAATAGGAGTTTTGGCTGAGTGAGAACTGAATAAAAACAGAGTAAACACCTCAGGATTTGGCCCAGGTTCCCCCCCCCCCCCCCACTAGACAATGTCTCTTTAAACACAACTTTTATTAACTGACCTGCTTTCTAGATGCAAACATAAAAAAGAACACACTTCGCAACTGCCTCAAAAGTAGCTATAAATGACTGTAATTGCTAAAAATACAATTGAATTCTACAATGATTTAAAACACTGGTGTAGACTGTAGAATACTTTAGTACTTTTTATAAGGGAATGGAATATGTTCTGTTTTGTTTTTCTCATGGATCAGAGCCCTGTCCAGGTTTGTGTGAGCTGCTCCAATTGCTCTCCTCTGATATAGTGAAATTCTCGCAGCAGTAAATTTCCTCATGGCATGAATTCACTATAACATGGTTTCATGGTGCATAGGTCTTTTCCGCTCAGAATAAAATCAAGTTAAGCGACTGACCCATTCCTGGTTTGGCAGCTGGGAGCCCAGATAAGTACTATTGCTAATTGATTTAGATTAAAGCCCCAAAATCTGTTGTCATGTCAATAGGGAGATTTTTAATGATAATTTCACCATGGCCTTGCTGTTTTTACAGTAAACTCAATTTGATCCTAATTTCCGAAGTCATCCAGCATGAGTCAAATCTGGTCAAGTCAAATTAAGATCTGGAATTGTTCCCAAGGGAGGGAAAAGATGAGTCAGTTTACAGAATCTTAAGCAAGTAGAGATAGCTGTCATAGGTTCCATGGAACCATGTAAAGCTCTGTGGTTGTTTGAGAGAGAAGGCCTATCACCTGAGTCAAGCTCAAGCGTAACAGGATGATAAGGCTCTTCTGTGACTCACTCTGTTAGCAGGCATTGGAGTGGCTCTCTGTGGAGATAGCTGGAAGAGGTTTGGAGGGAAAGCCTAGTGTCACAATGGGTTTGGTCCCTTTTAGAGGGATCAGGTTAAAGTCCCCTCAGCAAAACCCATCCCCCACTCAGCAACTCCTCCTAGGCCGGTTCACATAATCCTTTTTTCTTAGGTCAGGGCTTGTGATTAATTTATCCTAAACTGAAGAGTGACTTCACAGCCACCAGTCTCAGCAAGGTTTTAACTTGACCCATAACAAGGTTTCACCCACCCAGCTTTCCACCTAGCATAACAACACCTCTCCCCAACACACACACACCTCAGCTTTGCCCATCATCCCAATGAAGCCTAAAATGGTAACAACTGGTATGACCCAGTACAAGTAATCATTTAAATATGATACAAGGTTAACTATCTACATGGGTACAGTGTCCTTTTGCCAAGATATTTTCACATCACAAACCCAAATTGATTTTTTTTTCTCCACCCAAACCTCTGTAGGATTTTTTGCTCCCTGAGGGACTTACTTTCAATCAGCAGGGAAGGGCCCTTTTCAATCAGCTCCTGAGCAATGCCTATTGTTTCTATGGAATTTAGTGTCTGAGGCAGAACCTGCACATTCTGTTTGAATGGGGGGGATGATTCAGCCTCAATTTAGACAGCTACATTCTCAGAGTGGGTGGGGCGGTTGTCAGAAACATTCAGCAAAGAAATAGGGATCCGTTCTTCAGATCCACAAGATTCCCCCCAAGACCTAGGTTCCAAACAGGATTCCAGCACTCTACATCTTTTCCTTGCTGGAAAGATACCACAGCATGAAGTGGTTAAATGATTTCTGCCCCTGGAGGCAGGACAACTAATTCTCTGCAAACCAATTGCCTATAAATCATGTCTCTCACCTGGGCCATATCTTTGAAGGGAATTTCTACAGACTAAATTTGTGAGAAACCTTTCCTGGCATTGATTACATCATTATTATTAGCCATCATGAAATCCAAGCCAATTATGAACTCATCCACTATTTCAGCCAACTCAATTTCTTCCTCAAGTTCCAGAGGTCCAGTTTTGAAATCCAATTTTCGGACAGGTGCCCTTGTCAGAGATCGTTAGGTGGTTCAGTTCTGAATCCTCAATTCCCTAGCCTTTTTAGCATGTCTGGTTTAATACATGTTATATTTGAGCCAGTGTCAATCACTGCTGTGCATTTCACAGACCCTATTACACACTCAATAGCCAGACTCCCATTTACTGTCCAGATCAAAATGAAACCTGTGGGACTGATTCTTGTACCTCCAAGTTTTGCTCCTTCAGCTTGGTGTTTCCCCATTTCCCAAACTGGCTTTCAGTAGGCCCTTGTGACAGTCTGTCTTGGCCTATCTTAAATATATAAAAATCCTTTTTGTGGCCAGTTTTGTAACAATCCTGGCATTTAATTGAACTGTTTCCTTTAATATTTGCATTATTGCCAATTTCCCTTGTTTTACAAACCAAATTTTATCTGTTTTTCTAATTATTCAATATGCTCAGGAACCAGATTAGCATGCTCCATTTCATCATACATATTCGACACAGAGCTGTACATACAGGGCTCATGGTGATCAGCTTTCACCTTCCTCCCTAGCAGTTGCTTCCTTTCCAGGTGCACTGCTGCAAGAAAAGATTCAAGTTCTGTGGCAAACTGCACAGCCTCTCAGAGTGTCTTTGTCATCCATTTGCTGATTATCCCTCTGCAAACCCAAGTCTAGCTGAACATCTATAAATTAGTCCATTGCCAGTTTACCCTGGAAGGCCTTGTTGGCATCAGGAACATAACTCTCTGCAGGTCCTCTGCCAGTTCAAGTAGGGTTTCTTTCTTCCCCCTTCTTCCAGCTCTTAGCAGTGTCCTGGCCAGCTCAGACTGATGACTAGTTCCAAACCGCATATCAAGGGTTTGTACCAGGTCCGGATAACTCAGTCTCTTCTCGGGGATTAAATTCTGCAACACCGTCAAACCTGCTAATAACACCCCTTTCTGTCCATCATCCTAGCCGTTCATTTGAGCTCTGATGTTGAAATAAGCCTCCAAAGGAGTTTTCCCCTCAAGACAGTGGGCTTTTGCATCATTTGACCTGGGGTAGGCCAACCTTTCCACTCTAGGCCTCTATGGGTTACACACAGAATAGTAAAAAACTGTTGCAAGTGTCTAGTCTTACCCAAGTCTGCTGACTGGTCCAATTCCAACTGCTGTCCACTGTGGCCTGTCACCCTTTGATTTCCTTCTGCAGCTCATCTAGTTAGCAAGTTCTAAACTGGTCAAAGCCTGTCTAGCCTCTGCTAGGGTGACCACACAGCAAGTGTGAAAAATCGGGACAAGGAGTGGGGGTAATAGCCTATATAAGAAAAAGACCCCAGAATCGGGACTGTCCTATAAAATCAGGACATCTGGTCACCCTAGCCTCTGCTATTTAATAGGAGTCCTTCTGGTCTGTGGCAGTCAGTTTGCTGGTTACCTCATCAAGCTGTTTAACCATTCCAGCCTGGGTGTTTTGCAGCTGGGTTTCCCAGTCCCTCTGGGCACTTCATTGTTGCTGCTCTAAAATGGTATGTCTACACTGCAGTAAGACACTCATGGTCATGGCTGAATTATGCCAACTGAATTGGACTCTCGGAGCTAGGGCTAAAGGGCAGTTTAACAGCAGTGTAAACTAGGGTGACCAGACAGCAAGTGTGAAAAATTGGGAGAGGATTGGGGGGTAATAGGAGTCTATATAAGAAAAAGACCCCAAAATCGGGACTGTCCCTATAAAATTGGGACATCTGGTCACCCTAGTTTAGACTTTCAGGCTCGGGCTGGAGCCCAGGCTGTATGACCCTGCAAGGGAGGTGGGAGGGTCCCAAAGCTCAGGCTGCACCCTGAGCCAGAACAGCTACACTGCAATTAAACAGCCCTTTACCCCAGCTCCCACAAGCCAGAGTCAGCTGGCACAAGCCTGCCATGAGCTTTTAATTGCAGTTTAGGCATAGCCAAAGGGATCCCATCTCTGAGTCCTTTCTGGGAAATCTCCCGCTCCTGTGTTATATCTTGACTTAATTCCTTTTGCAACGTCTCCAGTGCCTGTTTTAGATCCCGTTTTAATTCCTGCGGGCCATTTCTGATTTCTGCAAGTACCCCCATTGTTTATTCCATGTTGGCTCAACAGGAGTGCCAGGCTCACAAGCTCTTTTCTGGGAAACTGAGTCCCACTGTTAACACAATTGTAGCCCCTTTTCAATCTGAGCAGCCAGTCTCTGGCTGGGAGTAGAAATTGATAAGAGCCTGGTATTTTATTTGATGCAATCTTATTTCTTTACAAGGAATGTCCAAAGTCCTGCTTTTCCAGAAATAGGGGGAACCAAGAAGAAAAAAGAGCGATTTCTTAGCCTACAGCCCCCAAAGCGCTCTCTTTAGCTTTCTTCAGGTTCACACTGCCCTTATAAGTGACTGCTTGGCTTTCTCGCTTTTTGCCTCTGCCTCTCTCTCTGTGCTGGTCTGTTCTCAGTTTTTTGTGTTCTGCCTGCACCAATTCACATCCATCAAGCTCAGCGAGGTCTTAACTTGACCCATAACAAGTTTTCACCCTGCTCATAACTAGTATAATGGGCTGTGGGAGATCTTCCCACACAGAGACCTAGGAGACAGGAGGATTTGTTAGTGCAGTGACACAACAGAACCTTGTTAGAACCTGCCTAGTGCCGGACAACCAGCCCTATTTGACACACTCCCAGCACTGAGTGTTGAATGTGGAGTCAGCTATGTTACAGTCTGATTACAACATTTGGTAGAAATCTATAATGCAAAGACAGATCCTCAATTACAACTTTAATTTTCAATCTGGTTTGTTCCAAAACAAAATCTATTGCTTGCAGCACTCTTCACCTCACTTATATCCATCCTATTGTTGCCACTTCATTACTTACTGCTATTCTTCACTAACACAATAAATCTGACGACTTAACAGTGCATAAATCCCTTTGAGGATAGCATTGGCTTTTTAAATATTCATTTCTATGCAGATCAGTGACATCCCAGTCTGGCTGTAATCAGAGGAGGAGGAACAGAGACAAATAATCTCAGAGCATGACTGTTCAGGGAGCAATTTCTGCCACAGAAATAATCAAGAGTAGGTCTTAGGAACACTCGGTACTATCAGCAGCACAGTGGGTACAAGCTTTGGGGACAGGCACCCCCTAGCACAAGTAGGAATGATGAGGGCTCCTTTGATTCCCACAATTGTATAACCACTTCCTGCCATCCCTTTATCTTCTAAACAGCTACTTCTCCCCTGCAATGCTGAAATGCCAGTTGTTTCTTTCTGCTAACTGCTAAATAATGTAGTGTGAAAGGTGCCAGACTGACAGCACTGGGAAATGCACTTGTCTGTTTATACTCACAGTGCAGGTACAGCACAAGCCCCCTGTCACCAATGTGCTTCAACCCAGACCTGCAGGAACAAACCACAGGGATCAGAACCTCCAGGGCTATTATTCAGTTCTTGGCTGCTCTGAGGGGTGCCGGTTAGTGCCAGCCATGGTGCGGTGGTAAGTCTTGAAAGCAATATGTATCTGGGCTTCCAGCTGACAGTCAAAGCAAGGTCAGTCACATAGCCTAGTTTTACTCTGAATAGAAAAGACCTATATAGGTACGAGGCAATCTTCTCCCTGTGAATTCATGCCCCTGAGAATTGGACTGAAACTACCAAACTTTTCTCATCCAGGCTACTGAAGAGCCATCTGCTAGTAAAGTCTCTATCCTTTAGCAATTCCCTGGGCCATTCAACCCTCCTCAAGGGATCTATGTTGTAACCACACAGAGGCAGGAAACTGAAGGCCAGAGTTCTATGCTTGCCTGATAATGATGCTAATAAAGTTGCTGTCAATCAATGCCACCTCTGAAGTGTGAACTTCCATTCTTCTTAGCTTATGCACAATTTTGCCTCAGGTGGAACACAACCCGGATTCATCACCGAATTTGGTCCACTGTCAAGATAATTAGCTCCCCAACTATTGCCAGGTACTGACAGGGAGTGCAACATGACCCTCCCTGATTCATATCTCTACCACTCCACTTGCCCCCGCCCCAAACTTCCATTGGTCTTTTTGAAGAGAAACACTTAAAATACTCGTTTTGTTAGTGAAGAGGAAAAATAAAAACAAAACAGCCCAACTCTTCGCTAAACGCATGTCTGATCCTATGAGGGGACATGAGAGGGAGGCCAGAAAAGTTCTAAAGCTGGCCCTGATAAGCAATGTCACATGAAAAATTAGGAGAAAAAGAGAGTGTTGCTTGGATCACATCTGTATGTAGGTCACAGTGACTGAAAGCAGGCAAGGCACTGACAAGGCAAAAATAAACCTCAAACGCACCACATACGCAAGCCAGGAGTTCCATCTCAGGCAGAGAGCTCAAAATACACTACTCAGAGGACTCATTGTACAGTGCGGCTTCACTAGCTTGGCGCTTCCCTGATGTGGCAGAAGCCTGAACAGTGCAGGCAGCAACAGTGAAGCTTTGCACTTTGTGGGCTGTCCTACCAATGTCTGCCTATGAAAACTTACTACCCATTGGTTTTCCAATAGCAGAGCAGTTGCCCTGGTCCTAAACTCCTACCAGAGCCGATCATCTGAATCCTCGGTAGAAGGCAGGGAAGAAGTTTGCTAGCATCCAATGCACAAAGGCTGTCCAGTTGATGGAGGATCATACTGTGGCCAGGCAGGGTGGTGTATGTGGAGCCCAGGGGCAAGATCAGGTGGGGCCTCAAGCCTTAGCTGCCTGGCTCAGCCTCTCTCCTCTCACACACAACACCCCATTCCCCCAAGTGCAAGGCAAGGAAAGAGTACAAAGTTGCCTTTAAGCAATCCTCTACCAGGCTGCTTGGTCTTTGGCTGCCTCCATATCGACCAGGACCAATTTAGGCCTGGTCAACACAAAAAAGTTCGGTCGACCCAGAGACCATCGCTCAGGATATGAAAAATTCACCTCCGAGTGACATAGTTAAATGGACCTAACCCCCCAGGGAAGACAGCGCTAAGTCAATGAAGAATTCTTCCATCGACCTAGCTATTGCCTCTAGGGTGGTCTGCACTGAAGCACTAAAGGTACTGTGGTATCTACACTGAAGTGCTACAGAGGTGTAGCTGCAGCTGTGCCATTTCACGTGTAGGTGTTGGGGTTAGTTCTGTTTTGCTATGGTTTCCCCATTAGCCATCTTGAATTTGTGAAAGGACAACTAGTCCTCCCTATCGAGAGCCCCTCCTTCATGGAGCATTAGGGACTTTTACCTCAAAAAGCGGGAAAAGAAGGGACACGCGATGGCCTTAATCTACCTGGGTGGTGCCGCTGTCACTCGGGGCCGACTTTCTGAGAGGCAGTCAATCTCTTACATAACCAGCCAACTGCTTAGGCCCAGCCATGCCTGTACTCATGAGAACCATTCAGGATCCATCTAGTTCCCCAGGATTTACCTGCATGCACCTGTATCAATACCTTAAAGCAATTGTCCACATACCACGTGCAGGACAAAGAGAAACACAGCCACTTACCTGAACTGTATCCTGTGCTCCTGTTCCTGGTGTCCTGTCCCATGGCCTGTTACTGGTCCCTGTCATCATCCATACCTGTGCTGTCAAGTGATGGTATCGTGATTACCCGTGTTGTTTCCCTCAGTTTCCCCTAATGTTTGTAAGGGCTTTGGGGGATCTGGGCTTTACGCTCCTGACAATCTATTAAAATCCAAACAATTACTTACTGTTTTGTGCCTTGTAAACCCTGTACCTACTACCTACAATCGCCCATAACTCCAGCCTGACTCCAGATGTCTAGTACCTTACCTCTCAATCTGTGTATGTTTTCATGTTTAACATTAGCTTTAATAAAAATTTTAGTTTGAGGTCCTTGCTTGTTATACCTGCTGTATAGTAAACCTGTTTTGATTGCATCTTATCCTGCTTATGTTTTAATCGCTACTAAATACCATTGATAGACACAAATAGGGGATAGAGCTTGCACATAGCCCATCTTCTGACTAGCCTGTCTAGTTTAAATCTATGGGCTAACATAGGCACACCTATAGACTCCTCTGCTTGTGGAAAGAAAGAAAAGAGCTTTGAGCCAGCTTTAGCTGCTTCTCTCTCCAACTCCCCATGCTTGCCTACAAGCCTGGCATCTCTCACTCCCAAACTGCAAGACCAGCAATATTCTCCCGTGGGATTCCAGTTCTTCATGAACTCTGCTTACTGACCCCAGTCAGTTTGACAATCCCATAGCTGCTGCCTACAGAACAGTGCAGCCACTTGCACACCTTTTAGGAGAAAGTGCAGTGGTGTGTCCACCGTTCCTCTTTTTAAAGCGGCTGAAGAGGAGAGAAAGCAAATCTTTGCTCTGACCCTTTGTCTGCAGGTGGTAGGATGGGAGCATGCGCAAATAATCTCATAAACTCTCCTTTCCAAGGGAAGCTGGACACAAAGATGCAGCTGCACGCGGGGAGAGACAGAGAAGGTCTAATAAACGCCTCTGGCCATGGGAGTCTTGTCTATGGTAGGGCTACCACCAGTGGGCTGCACCAGCCGCCGTAATGCAAAGACATTTTTTTAGTTAAACCCCTCCCCCCCCCCTCAAATGCAGACAAAGCGTGAGAGTTTAAAAATCACTTGTAGAAAAGCCACATTGTCCTGCACAGGAAAAATGCAGATTGTGTCCCCTGAATTCAACAACAGAAGCCCTGGGATTCCCCTTTAGCTTTTGCTTGAAAATCCTTATTGTGTGCTTAGGGTTACACATCACTCTCAGTGCAAAGCAATTTGTATGGCAAACAGAATGTCAATTGTTTCTAGGCCAATGCTTGGAGATAGCAGTGATTTTAAAGGTTAGCATAACAATAGAGGTAGGGTATATCTGTGTACTGAAACATTTTTCAGATTCCTTTCTTTTCTTTTCTAGATTTATTTCTGTTTATGATTGTTTTGTATAATGAGATACAATAAATTATGGATTTAAAATGTCAGGTTATAACAACACCATGTTCTCAAAGCATGGCCATCTTGTATATGAGAGGGTTTTCAAAAGGTTTTGTAGATGAAACAGCCTTTTTCTCTGAAAACTTTTTGCAAACATAAAATAATTTTTTAAAAAAATTGACAACACTGAAATTTTCAGCATTTTTGTGAAATATTCCACATTTTAGCACAAATTTTAGTCAACATTTTTAGTTGTCATTGTCAAAACCATTATTTAAAATTTTCTCTTTCCAAAAACCTGAAGGTAAATTAAAATTGTCAAAAGCCATTGAGATAAAACATTACTGTTTTTTAACTCTGCAAAATGGTAACAGATTTGAAATGCCAACATTTTTGCACATTGGTTTACCAGTTTATGGAGTGTATTACTGTTCCTTCTACAGTTAGAGGGACAGGACAGAAAAGAAGAATCTATTGTTGTCATAGTTTCAGGATAACTTCACCTATACTCCCTTTCTATGGTCCACGCCAGGAGTGCCTTGGCAGGTCAGGTCTCCAGATTTCACCTGTCTGGGTAGGGATCCTTGCCCCATGCCTTCTGACCTGAGGTTTTAAGGCTGCCCAGCCCCTGCCATGATCCACAAAAGAGCTCTGTGTAAGCACAGAAGCTTGTCTCTCTCACACCAACAAAAGTTGGTCCAATAAAAGATATTACCTCACCCACCTTGTCTCTCTAGCATCCTGGGACCGGCTAAAATTACACTGTATATTCCCTGAAAGCTTAGGTGCTGATTCTGGGGGTGCTCCAGGGCTGGAGCACCCATGGGGGAAAATAGTGGATGCTGAGTACCCACTGGCAGCCCCCCATCAGCTCACCCCCAATCCCTAGTGCCTCCCACCCGCTGGCAGGCCCCACAGAGCAGCACCTCCCCCTCCCTCCCCATGCCTTCTGACCTATGCAAACAGCTGTTTCATGGTGCGCAGGAGGCTGGAAGGGAGTGGGGAGGAGTGAGAACACGGTGAGCTCGGGAGGGGGTGGCACTGGACAGGAAGAGGTGGGGCAGGGTGGAACAGTGGCGGGAAGATGCGGGGTAGGGGTGGGGCCATAGGGGAAGGGGAGGAGGGGCCTGGGTCAGAGCTGGGGGTCAAGTGCTCCCCGGCACTTTCAAAAGTCAGTGCCTGTGCCTGCAAGGCAGTCTGCCTAATGGCCAGCACCTGTGCATTTCTTTCTCTCCAAGGACAATCAATGACAGAATTTTTACCAGCAGTTACAGGTCACCATGCAGCTCTCCCTATGCAGGCATATTTCTTCTTAATGTAAAACCATTGCAGAGAAAACTTCATAAAAACAAACAGATTTAAACACATACTAGGACTCGCCCATCAGTCTTATGGGGCCCCAGCAGGCCAAAGTATTTCCAACCCTTCTGCAAGGATTGGGGACCCCCTTGGACAGAAGGTCCTGTCTGTTTGCTGGATCAGAAAGAAGGCCCTTTGTCAGTTCAAGCTCAGCTTTTTATACCAAAAGGCCTTTCTTTGCCTGAATCTCTGTCAGACCCATTCTTAACCAGTATACACAAATCCCCCCCACCCCTTCCAGGAGAGGAGCTTCTCTGAAGTTACACTCCCTGGGGTAATAACCCCCCACTGGTTTTAGTTCCTGTCGGAGAGGTGGTAACCCTCCCCCATGGAGCAGGACGCAATCATACATAATCCAGTCATAAATTAATGCAATGGTCCCCAGAGATACCACACAGGGTTATAATATTTCTTACAATTGTCTCCTTGTATCTTCCACCCATGCAGGGGGTTGAACTCATTCTGTGGATAAGTCCATTTTTATGATGGTTCATGGGCTCAGGTATAAATAGGATCTCCAATTCTGGTTGCACGAATTCCCCGAGGTTCCGTCACATGACATAATCATTAATTAAAGATTAACCTTTAATTCCTGGAGACTCCAGGACAATCCTGGAGAGTTGGCAACCCTAGATATAAAGGTAGGACTCCATGTACCCCGCAGTGCAGAGTATCACTCCCACATATGACAATGGGGCTCTTGCACAAAAAGGGCAGAAAAGGGTTATAAAGTCTGAGTTATTATAATTGTCTAATGCTTCTGTTTTGTAAGTACACTCAGTGGGAAATATGCTCCTGGTTAGGAACACCTCTATTTCTGCCCTGTGTGTCGCATCCCCCTTTCACTGTCCCACTTCTTGGCACGTCTCACAATCCTCCTCGCATAGGCTTCATTCCCTTTCCCTCTGCTAAAATGACCAGTAACAAAATACTAAATGGGGACAAATAAAGTGTCATCATTAGGCTTCAGAAAGCATAATCATAACAGCCCAGAGAGAGGAATGGTGGGGGGAGTCAGGGTGGGTTTTCGTGCTGTCTACGGCCTGCATGTTTCCAGAGGGCTTGTCTACATATACACTGCTGCAACAGCTCAGTGAGGATGCTACCTATGTCAGTGGTAGCTATGTTGACGAGAGAAGCCCTCCAGTTGACACAGTGCTATCAATACCAGGAGTTCAGTCAGTATAGCTGTGCCCTCACACTCGCAAGCAATTATACCAACATAAGTCTGTCGTGTAGACCCAGCCTAAGGCACACAACACGTCATTGGTGTAGACTGAAATCCCCCTTGGAAGGTTATCTTCACAACCATGAGGGCTGGAAATACAAGAGACTAACTTCCAGAGGCTCGAGCACCAGCAGCTCCAAATGACTTTACTATTTGTCCTTGGTGCACATAACTAGCTTAAGTCTCTGTGCCTCGGGTTACAAATCTGCAGGTGACATTGTGAGGCTTCATGAATTCATATTTTGTAAAGGGCTTTGAGACCCTTAAATGAAAGGTGCTTTTGAGCAACCATTAGATAATAATCCCTGGGTTATAGGTCAAGAACCCCCTCCTATGATGTGAACCCAGAAAGAGGTTCTATAGAGCAAATCTCTGCAAAGATGCCCGAAACATCTCTCCTATGCTATCTAATTGAGCAAGATTACCAGTTTGGCCTCTTTAAACCTAGTAGATCCTCAGGCATCCATGGGAGTGCAGGATATCTGTGTGGAGGCCTTGTGTCCCACTCAGAAGAAACCTCTGGGTGTGAGGTGGATTGCTCTTTGGTAAGGGAGCAATAGAACATTATAAATAAATGTGTTTAAATCAGAACTTCTGTTATGACCTAACAAAACTGCAGCATTGTGCAAGGACAGACCTTGCATTCTTTTGGCCCACTTTAAACCCCAGGAGCAACAGCATTGTGGTACACATGGCAAAGTAAGTAACCTAGCTGCATCCACCTTACCAGTGGCAAACTCGGGCATTTGAATGTTGTTTGTTAACATGCAGAGTTATGATGTTACCACTAGATGGCACTATTGCCTATAACACACATTCCCTGTCTGATTTTCAGAGCAGGTATTCCTAAAGTCTTCACCACTCTGAAAAAAACCACCCTCTTTCCCTCCCTCCCCTTCTCCCCCCATCCAAACTGGTCTGCTTCACAAGCTTTAAGTAAACCACTTAGAAGACAGGTCTGGCCATGTGAGTGTTTTTTCTTTTCTTTCTTTTTTTAAATGAAAAGCGGAGATTCTCACGCAGTTTCCTGATTCCTGGAGCAGCTTTATGAAAAAAAACAAACCATCACTTACCAGAAAACTTGTAATGAAATTGCAATACTTGGCAACACCTCTCACTTAGACCAGGTTAGCACCTGCATTGTTCTATTCACATCAATGGAGTTATTCCTGACTTACAGCAGAGTAAATGAGAGCAGGATAAGTCTCTCTGAAGCAGTATGCCCTGGACAAGACATACTGACAATGATTAACAACATGAGTAAGACAGCACAGCTTTCTAGCTTGGAGCAGGTAGGGAAAAGAAGAATTACATTTCATGTATGCATTCTCCTCACTACCGAAGCCTATGCATAACTCCCATTAAAGCTTGTACACCGGGGGGGGAGGGGGGGAAGAGGATATAAAGAAACTGGAGAGAACGTATGCAATGATATGCATACACATGTCCACGTGGACATATGCATAAACACCTAGTTTAAGACAATGATTAGAAGGAAAGAATATTTCCTTTAGCTCTACTACAGAATGAAAAAGGAATAGATCGCCTTTTGCATTACATATTTTCAAACTCTTTTCCCTCCTGAGTAATTTGAGTTATTTTATCATTATGTCCATAACTAAGTTATGTGGGGTTACCATACATCTGAATTATCCTGGACATGTCCTACTTATCAGGGCTTCCAGAAGCCCATCCTCTGCTCCCCCGCTCCTCTGAAGGCTCAGTGAGTGGGGCTGTGTGCTCCACTGGGGAACACAGCAGTGTGTCTGTGGCAGCATTTTTTCAGAGTAGCATGGTAAGGAGGCCGGGGGATTGGAGAAGGGGTAGGGGTCCTGGGGGGCACTCAAGGGACACGGTGTGGTAAGGGGGCCAGGGGATTGGATGGATCAGGGGCTCTGGTGGGGGGGGGGCTGTCAGGGAGGGGGGTGAGGAGAGGGTTCAGGGGACAAGGAGCAGGATGGGTTGAATGGGTCAGAGGTTCTGGGGGGCAGTCAGGGGACAGGAAGTGGTTGGATGGGCTTGGGAGTCTCGGGGGCCTGTCAGGGGGCAGGGGTATGGATAGGGGTTGGGGCAGTCAGGGGACAGGTAGGGGTGGGATCTAGGAGGGCAGTTAGGGTGGGGGGTCTCAAGAGGGGGCAGTCGGGGACAAGGAGAAGGGAGGCTTAGATAGGGGGTGGAGTCCTGGGGGGTGGTTAGGGGCAAGGGTCCTGGGAGGGGGCAATCAGGGGACAAGGAGAAGGGGGGGTTGGATGGGTTGGGAGCTCTGTGGGGGGCAGTCAGGGGTCAGAAAGTGGGAGGGAGTGGCTAGGGGGGAATGTTCAAATATGGTAACCCTTAAGTTATACACCTTTAAATATGCTCTCTCATCCATTGTTGAGGTTTGTTGCCATTCCAAGGCAGAACCCTTTTTGCCTGGCTTCTCAAGCTAACAAATGGCTTATTGCCACCAGTGGATAGCTGTCTGCTTGACCCCCCACTTTGAATGAGCCAGGGGCCGTGAGGCTCAGGAGAGAGTAAAGAATATGGCTCAGAAGTAGGATATGATGCAACTAAATGAAGTAAGAGATAAATAGACAAAGATCTGTAGATATGCTAAAGCTTATTGCAAAAGAGATAGTCCTTCAAGTGAAGACTAACAAACATGATGTAAAACTTTAATATTCCTCCTTAATGGGATGCAGTAAAGTGCAATATAAAGAAAAACTGCCAAACTATGGCAATGAATACTGTACAGAGTTTATATGTGCACCTAGAACACCAGGCTTTCAAGTGCAATAGGTGTAGGTTACTATGCTTCACTGTGGAAAAGTCAGGCAGGTGCACAGAAATTTGTTGGAGATACTGTTATATGGGAAGGAGTGTTATCAAGCAATTAGAGCAGGCAGCCGTGTATCCGGGTTTCTGGGTGTTATTCTGATCTGGGTAAATCACATAACCTGCATTTAAAATACAGGGTGATCCCTTTAATAATGAAGTGCTGGGAAAGCATTATGTATATAAATACGTTGTGTCAGTTCATTGATACTGAACTCAGGGTGACTCTTACATCAGTGTGAGTTACCCTTACATGCAGAGTGGAGAATAGGGTGTTTCCTTAGCTTTGTGTACTTGCTCCTGTAACACTGGGTGACCTATTCATAGAGATATTGACAATGCGTTCCAAATGGTTTGAGCACATCCCAATGTAGGAGTAGAAGTGAATGAAACCCAGAATTTCCCTGCTGGAGAAAATTCTGCAATTTCAACATTTGCATTCATCCCACAATGGGACAAAGTTGAAAGTTCAAAATTTTCTACAAAATGGACAGCCTGAAATTTCATTTTGAAAATGTTAAAGTGTTTCATTTTGTAGTGAAGGAAAACACTGCAATATTCCGGAAAATGAAATGTTTGGGTGGGTTGAAATGATCCAGAGTGCTTCCTTTTGAGTTACTTCAGCATTAAACTGAATAACACACAGTGTGTCAGTGATGGAGAAGTGGGTGGTCATGCCTCATGGACAGAGCAGGACTCAGTAATGAAGAATCGGAGCTCAGAGGCAGAGCCAAGGGTCAGAGCTGAAGTCAGAAATTGGAGCCAAGGCTCAGGACCAGATTACCTAGCGTGAGGTGAGGCAAGGCTAGGTTTAGGGCGGGGGAAAGTTGGGAACTAGCAGGTACAGGTGCTATCACAGCCACAGGCAAACGCTTTGAGCAAGCACTGAACAACTGCTGTTGCTGTTGGCCTTAAGAGCTGGTCTGCTCCCTCTTCAAACCCAACAGGCATTGTAGCCAGACAGCCTAGTACTAGACATTCATGCCCGTTAGGATGTCCAAGACTGGTTGTGCTATAGGCCCTGATTCCTGACACATTGCCTTATAGAAGTTGGCATTTGGGCTCCCACTCTCTTCTATGAGAAAGATCAGGTGCCAGGCTGGTAATCTTCAAGCAAACTAGGTGATTTAACAGTCAGCATCGTAAATCCTTCATTTCCCTCTGGGCAGTACTAGCCAATGGGTAGTAATGCAAATAATAAACTTGAACGCTAATAAAGAAAGGTAGACGATCCATAACTTGTTCCTGATCATTTTAAAGATATTTTAATTTGCAGTGTACACTGTCGTCTTGGGGGCTTTGGAAACAGTTGTTGATTTTTATACGGTTGGTAGCATTTGTTACATTTCAAAAATCTGATTAGCATGACTCTTGTGTGAGTAATATAGCTCCGCTTAATGGCATTTCTATAGCTAGAGCAAGTTAAAGCATGCAGTTATGTACTGTTCTTCCTGTTAATAAAGTTGGTTCAAGAATGGCTCTGAATATATGTGCCTTTGTAAGGTACAGCATTTCTCCAAAAAAGCCTCAAGCTACCACAACACAACATGGTGCAAAATGAACCATCGGTGTTGAGCAGTATATTAGGTAGAGCATAACTTTCCATGGTTATTTCCAGGGCTAACAGTATCTGAAGTGCAATGTATGCTACCCCAAGGGACTGTTCAGTTCCTGTGGTCATACTGTCTTTGTTCTTTTGGTGATAACTGAACCTTGCCAAAAGCCCAAGGCCTCACATCAGAAATATCTGAACAAAACGAGATTACACTGAAGATTACCCCCCATTTGTAGCTGATTTATTCTGATGTATCAGCAAGTAACATTATACAGATATGATCAAGTAATAAAATCTTTACAACACATCGTGTGCACTACAAAGATAAAAGAGATTGCTATCATGCCTTATTTATGGCAGGAAGAATAGGTCATAATGTGTTATCTTAAAGAATCTCGTATGTTAACTTCATCTGATTGAGAATTTTGGTTATTTTCTCTTAGGAACCTCAGATGTTCTGGTATAACAATTTGTGGAACAAAATAAAAATATCTAAAAGTTGCATCTCTTGCCTTATTTGCCTGTGCTAATTGAAACCACTTTGCTGAAGGTTAAATTTTATCTTCTGTAATCTAGAGAACCATTTTTGGTTATTATAATTTTACCAAACTAATTCCTTTTGGGTTGAAAGGAATGATTAGTTATCAGTTCAAAGATTGATTCATCAGAGCAATCTACATAACTTGACTTTTGGCTACTCCCATAACGCACATTTATACTTCTATTGGCCTTTTACATTACTCAGAAATGGTGCTGGCTAGAAACTGCAAGCTGTCTGCTTGTGCTGAGTTCTCACTGAAAGGTAACAATTAAGCTAAGGGCCCATCCCTGTTTTTCATGCTGTCAAAGTATATTTCCCCCATTCTGTAAAGAAGTGGGGACCCTACATGATAGAAAAATAACACCCCAAACTTCTCCAGTTGGGACTTGGAAAACGCTGCCACCACCAATTTGAGCCCCCAAAACCATGGGTTAGGGTAAATTGGAACCCCTACTGTAACACCCCTCAACTCTCCCCCCCTTACCTGGGAGAGATTCGAGAACAAAGACCACAAACCCTCACTTTCTGTGAGATGTGCCCGATCCAAACCAGGATCAATCCAATGGAAACAGAAAGATTTTAATAAAAGGAAAAGAAGGAGCATAAACCTCTTGTACAGAAATCAAAGATAACCCCTTGCATCACATAGCATAACTGACCCCCCACCCACCCCACCTTTCCTGGGAATTCTTCCACTGCCAAAGCTAACAGCAAAGAAACACCGTGGACCAATTATCAAGTGATACAGTTGTGATACAGTTCAAGCTTACAAATCACTTGCTGCTGGACTTGGTTTTCTTAGAAGATTATAGAAATGTAGAATAGAAATATAGGTGTGGTTCCTCCCATAGCCAGGGGAACGGACAGACAGACCCCAAGCAAGCCGAGGAGAAACGAAAGTAAAAACCCTTTCCTTTGTTCCTAAGGTTGATTAAGTTATCTCCCTCTCTTAGTTGCTTCAGGTTAACCCTTCACAGGTAAAACAGTAATTCTAAGCTACTTCTTACTTATGACACATGCACACCCAATAGAATATCAGGGTTGGAAGGGACCTTAGGAGGTCATGTAGTCCAACCCCCTGCTCAAAGCAGGACCAATCCCCAATTAAATCATCCAGCAGATTTTTGCCCCATATCCCTAAGCGGACCCCTCAAGAACTGAACTCACAACCAGAGCTTGGAGTGGTGCTCTGGCTCCGCTCCAGCACCAGCTCCAGTAAAAATCTGCAGCTCCACTGCTCTGCCTCTCGGTGCCCTTTCAAAGCCCTGCTCACAACCCTGGGTTTGGCAGGCCAAAGTCAAATCACTAAGCTATCCCTTCCCCAAATACTTCTATTGGTTTGGAGGGGTGTTTTGAGTGTTCAAGGATTGCAGATTTGAGGCGTCAGGGCCAATCCAATTCCCAAAGAAGTGGAGAGGATTTATTTCTTTGATTTCAGGGGACTTGGACTGTGCCCTAAATCTGTGCAAAATTGGATGAGTGAACCTAAAAAACAGGCACATTATTAGTTCAGTTTAGCAATACTCCTGCTATCAATTCCAGAGACCTGTTTATAGCTCGCAGTTACCAAGGGAACATTAGACTTTTTCTACTGTTTTGGTATAGTTAGACTATTAAACATGCCTCCATTAACACTGCATTGCTAAAATGATTTTGCAGCCCAGAGAAGGATTTAAAGATCTTTCACAACTTTGAGACACATCTAAACACTCTGATCCCGACTGTTCCCCTCGACGGAACCTACCTCTGAGAGGGAGAGGGCTAGAAACAACAGGAGGTTCTTTTAGTACCAAAAACGTTGTCTACAATAGCAGTTTTGTCAGCAAAACTTTTGTCAGCCAGGGGTGTGACAAAAAAACCCCACCCGACTAGGGTGACCAGATGTCCCGATCTTATAGGGACAGTGCCGATTTTTGGGTCTTTTTCTTATATATAGGCTCCTATTACTCCCCCACCCCGATTTTTCATACTTGCTGTCTGGTCACCCTACACCTAACTAACATAGATTTTACTGACAAAAGCACTGCTGTGGATAGCACTACCACCACTTGACGGGGGCGGTTTAACTATTCTCCCAGTGACATAGAGCGGCTACACAGGAAACCTTACAGCGGCGCAGCTACAGCAGTAGAGCTGTACCACTGAAGGTCCATAGTGTAGAGGTAGCCAGCCAGAGTGTGATAAGGAATTAAGCACATTTCCCTGTAACCCTCAGGGAACAAGCAGGGGCTTTGTTTCTTGGGAGATCTGTGCCTAGTGTCTTAATTGGCTTTCATTTCCTCCTAGCTTCCTTTTCCAGCTGCTTCACACACCCCTCCCTTCAGAGAGCCACATCCTGGAAGAGGATGGTAGGTAAGCAGACACTGACCTTGTCATTATTAACTTACCTACAAAAATCCTGCAGAACTCACTGAAGTATTTTGTTAAAATGCACAAACCATAGTTCTTAGTAATTTAACCAAATGGCCCCGATAATTACTTTTCTACTGCTGATGAGCTTAGAATAATAAGAGCTGGCACTAAATTGATACTTAATAAGGCAAAATTATAATCGGACTCCCATGGAATTACACATTATATTAACACCAAATGAGTTCCTTCTAAATTCATTATGAATTAGTACTCTGAATACCAAAGGAATTAATAATCATTATCCATTGAGTAGGAAGGGTTGCTGAACTGAAAGATACAGTTGTATTAAGAATTCACACGTCTTCCTCATCAGACTTCATGCTGAAAGAATCATTTAAGAGTAATTTTTGTTTTCACTGGAGATTTCTCATTTTATTCTGAACCTGTTCCCTTTTGTTCAATTGCCTTTCAGTTCTAAAAGCACTTCAAAAAACAATCACACATCCTTCTTCACTTACTAATGGAACAGCTTTTCTTATCTTTGTTCTGTCTCAGAGTGTCTCTAAGCTGGCCATAAAACACATCTGAAAGGTTAATAAACTCTTAACACACAGGGGGAGACATTCAAGGGCGGGGTGACTCCGACACAAACATAAGAAAGTTAAAAACGTTATTTTTATGACTTTGTGGCAAGTAAATTCTGAAAGTGAAGATATGCCAGGTCTTTGATTCACTTGCTGAAAGTTTTCTGTGTTCCTAATAGAATTTAGATTCTCAGCTGTTTTGAATATCATAGGGAGCTCTATTGGAAACAGTGGAAACCAACTTCTGGCTTCGTTTCTTTAGGCAGACTTCCACAGCGATGTTACTTCTGAATTCCCACTCCCTGCATTGTCCACACATAATTTTGAGTCAGATGCTTCCTTTCAATGACACACTCAAGCATAATGCCTAGTCCTTCTGCAGAACCCAACCCATGTCACACTTATGAACATTTTAAAAAGCATAGGCCAAGATTTCCAGGTGAAATAAATTACACATCCACACACAGACCACCTAATTGATTAATCAAATCCACCCTATGCAAAGAGACAGGGCTAGGTCTATCCACCATTTAAATCCCTTTTAAATCTCATTGGGTTTAATCCCACGTAAGCCTGGTGCTGCCTGCACAGAGTGGATTTCAGACTGACATGTCCATGCATATCAGTATTTGTGTTCTCACATGACCAACTAGACTGCTACCTGGGCATGAGTGTCACAAGCCACTGACTCACACCTACAGATTAAGTGCCAGCATATATAATTTAGGTTAATCTAATTATTCATGCGTCACATTAAAAATCTGGGGACAAAATCATCGCTCAACTGAAGCCAGTGGTAAAATTGCTACTTACTTCAGGATTTTATCCCTAACCCATAATATCTGAAGTTGCCACATACTTCTCGATTTCCTTTCCTGTCATTGCTGACTCACAAGATATTTGATTAGTGTGTCAATTGAAATATTGCCCTTTGATTATTCTACCTCATGCTTAGTGATGTGATCATCCAAGGTTGTGACGTCACAATTACCAGGGGAACAACTGTCACCTTGGAAATATTCTCCACCTAGCTTATACGCGAGACAGGCAAAAAGCAACATCCTTCTGAGAGACTCACGAGTTGAACACGGCTCTTAACATCTTGGTCAGAGGAAGATGCTAGTTGACTCAACTGGGAGGGTTGCTACCATTGGACAATGATGAGCCCACTTTGAGACTCAGCTATTGTACCTTGGCCAATGCAAACACTCGATGCCAAATGAATTCCTGACATCAGTCCCTTGAAGTCCATGGTTTTATACTTCGGATGAATTTGACTCAGGGAGTGTGAAATCACAGGATGCAGGACTATGCAAATTGGTTCAGTCTTCTCTGGTAGTTGGCCACCAGATGGCAGACACAATCTCTTCTATGACAGGTTCAAGAATAGCAGCCGTATTAGTCTGTATCCGTAAAGAAAGCGAGGAATACTTGTAGCACCTTAGAGACTAGTTTATTTCAGCATAAGCTTTCGTGGGCTATAGCTCACTTCATCGGATGCATAGAATGGAACAGAAGTAAGATGCATTTATACACACAGAAAGAAAGAAAAAGAAAAAAAAATTACATTAGCATACCAACTCTAAGAGGGCTGTTAAATGTAGATGGTCCATTATCACTAGGAGAAAAAAACACCTTTTGAAATGGATTTCTGTTGTCAGTGAAATTAACTCAGGAAATGCAATCAATTACTGTAATGAGCGAACCATTCGGCAGTCCTATTTAGCCCCTGGTTAATTGTGTCCAATTTGAAAATTAATTCCAGTTCCTCAGTTTCTCGTTGGAGTCTGTTTTGGAAGTTTTTCTGTTTCAAAACTTAAACCATCAAATCTTTAGAACTATATTTACTTTGACCTACCTAAAGAACCTTCTGGGCCTGTTAGAAAGGTAGCTAAAGCCAAGGGCAGATGGAAGCTAACAGCCAAATGCTGAGACCAATCGTCAGGTCTTAGAACAAGCCAACAAGTTGATAGAACATTCTGTCTAGCTCCAGTCACATAGGTGATACAACATATCATTCTCCCTCCACGGATATCACTCTTTCCATTGGTCTAATAGCAAATTATAGGAATTTAATTAAATTGTAGTTGGATGGAGTTCTTACAATGTGAAACAAGGACATTTTTATCAGACTGTACAGAGGCCAAGCTTTTGATGATGGGAGTGCAAACGGCCTATATTCCTGAATAAACAGCTGCATACATGCAGGGTAACTGATGTGTGTTCCAATAGAAGCAACAAAACATGAAGAATGTTACTTTAAGAAATATTTTTGACAGCATGATTATTTCTGCATCTCTCGTACCGTTTAGTAGAGCGATTGCGTGGGACTATTGTTTAATCCCACTCCCCTCCCACCATTATGGCTGCAGGTTCCAGTCCCACTGCCTGGCTCTACCATTTAGCTGTGTTCATATCTCTACAAAGGTAAAACTCCTCCCTGCACAAGCATGCCAGAACAAAGCCTCTGCAGCATTTAAGTCCCACTAATGGCCCTGAAGGTGGGGGAAATCAAGAGCATTGTACACTGTCAAAATCTAAAACTGTTACCTGAAACTAAAGGGTTGGAAACGTGGATGACTAAATGTACCCTTGGTGTGAGAATAGCTGTGATGCTGGCAGAGCAACTGTAGGGATCCTGACCCAAAAAGGAGTTGTGGGGGTGTGTGTGGTCACATGGTTATTGTAGGGGGTTTGCGGTACTGTTACCCTTATGTCTGTGCTGCTTTCAGAGCTGGGCAGCTGGAGAGCGGTGGCTGTTGGCCGGGCACCCACCTCTGACGGCAGAGCCATCACCAGCAGCAGTGCAGAAATAAGGGTGGTATGGTATAGTGTTTCCACATGGTATGGTCTGCGCTGCTGCTGACGGGGTGCCGCCTTCAGAGCTGGGTGCTGGACCAACAGCCACCACTCTCTGGCCACCCAGCTCTGAAGGCAGCACAGAAGTAAGGGTGGCAAGACTGTGACCCCTCCCTTCATCTCCCTTTTGGGTCAGGACCCCCAGATTCAGAAACACTGGTCTCCCCTGTGAAATCTGTCTAGTAGAGGGTAAAAGCACAAAGATGACCATATTTCATGGGGGGATGACCAGATTTCACAGTCCATGATGCATTTTCATGGCCTGTGAATTTGGTAGGGTCTAGTTGTAAGAATGAGCTTAGTGTTTAGACTTTATGAAATGCTAGTAGGATGTTGCATGTATTAATCTCACTTATTACATCTGCACCCATGTTATTAGGTAACATTTAAGTTTCTGCTCTAAAACTGTAAACCTGCACACTCAGGAGCAGAGGTTAAAGTAAGCCGGTCTGGTCAGATGTGGCATACCGGCAAGAGTATGGTACACAGCCAACCATACTGACAGGGAGCAGCTCTCCCAGGTAGGAAATTTAAAAGGATCACTGGCCCTAATCACCACCACTGGAGCCCAGGGTAGCGGGGACAATTTAAGGGGCTGCTAGAGGATTCCACTTCTTCCAATCAAGGCCCCACACCTTCCACCCGAGGGTCTCCCCGCTCAGGACCCTGGCCCGGCGTAACGGTAAGTCCCTTAAGTTACTTTCCCCTGCTGCTCAGGAGAGAAGCATTACCAAGTATGAAATACTAGTGTACCACAAGAGGTCATCTCCTCTCCAGCAAAAGGAGGCCCAAAGACACCAGACAAGCCATTGTGGAACATCAGTGGACAAAAGACTTCGTTGATTGCTCCTCCTGTAACCATCAAGCTGAGACCTGCACACACACTCATCCCATGAGCTTGAGATCTGGGGGAAGAGAATAAAAGTCCCTTTCAAGAAGATATTGTTATCCCTATCCCGCATGGACTTCAGGGAGAAGGCAAGATTTCTAAGCATAAGCAAAGGATCCCTCACTGTTTAGCTTGGGCTATGGCCCTAAAGGACATATACAGCACATTACAGCAGCTTCTATTACTTTTGAAACTTAAGACTGTAGCTTATTAGTGAGTGTGTTTACCTGCTGTAACCTTGTAAATAACTCATTTCTTTTTCCTAGTTAATGCATCTTTATTTAGTTTATTATAGAATTGGCTACAAGCGTCTTTTGTGTGAGATCTAGGGTGCAATTCACCTGGTCCTTTAGGACTGGGAGCAACCTGACTCTTGATGTGATTTTCAGTGAAAGGGACCATCTATCACAAAGGCAGGCTTGCCTGGGTGGCAAGATAGATGGGAGTGCCCAAGGGGACTGTCTGTGACTCTGTGTGAAGGCTGTCAGAATGCTTGAGGAGTTCATACTTGGTATTTGGTTGGTGAATCTAATTACAGAACATACAACCCATAGGCACCAACTTTTCCTGGCTCCCATGGGTGCTCAACCCCCTGCTTCCTGTCCCCACCCCAACTCCATCACCTCTCTTCCCCTACAGGACTCCTTCCCCAAATCCCTGCCCAGGCCCCACCTCTTCCCAGCCTCCTCCCGTGAGTGCGCCATTTTCCAGTTCTTCCCCCTTTCCTCCCACACGCTGTGGCGGCAAGCGCTGGGAGGAGAAGCGAGGATGTGGCGTGGTCACGGGAGGAGGCGGAGGAGAGCTGGGAAGCTTGGCTGCCGGTGGTTGCAGAGCACGCACCAATTTTTCCCCATGGGTGCTCCAGCCCAGAAGCACCCATGGAGTTGGCGCCTATGATACAACCAGTCTGGGGTTTGTGCCCTGTTTTGCAACAGGGTGCTCTGAGACTGGCAGTCATATTTGTGAGCTGCTCTAAACAGCTTGACAATAGCATCATTGAATCAAGAATCCTATGCCCTTTTAATCTAGCACTAACCAGGGGCATGACTTAGTATTTGGGAAAAGATTCTTTTCTTAAATGCTTTATTCTCAAATACAACTGCATTTGTTTTGTTGCTCTGTGAAAACAAATGATTTAATAAAAAGAAGAACTGCAAGGACATACAATACAGTAAATCCTGTGCAATTATGTGGATGTCAGCATTTTTATATAGCATGCCAAGAGTTGAAGAAAGCTAATGATATAATTTACGTCGAGATAGTTACTCAAGGAAGTCATGTACTATAGAGTCTGGTTATCTTTCCCAACAGTTTCCTAGAGCTGCAGTGCTTTTCTTTATCGGTCAGTTGATCTGACTTCCAAGGTCCTTTATAGTATTACTACACTAGTGAGATTGCTCTCATAAGTTTTGTGCAAACAGAAAAAGTTCATGACTTGAGTTCATTTACCTCACCCTTGGACCATCCAGTGAAAACTTTCATCTAGAAGATACAAGATGGAGGTCTGAATGCTCAGCTCTGTCACTGGATTACATTGTAGAAACCAGCTCTGGAACAGTCTCACTAATTGGATTTTTGGGAACAAGTTGACAAACCTAGTGGGGAAAGATACGGCTCCTGATCCATAACTATTTTAAAAATATTTTTTTGGTTACAGAGCATACAAGATACACGAGCAGAAGACAAAAGCCTTTACTGAGGATATTGCAACTAAGATGCTCTAGACAATAATTCAGAATGTCACTAAGGCTAGTGCAAATTCCCTACATATCCATTTGAAACCAGCCATTCCTCCAATGGTCTCATTGTCATTTTCCATCACATGAAGGCCTCGTTTACATCAAAGAAATTCACACTGGTGCCACTATGTTAGTGCAACCACCTAGGCACTTGACTCAGGCTCAGGAGATTAGTGTTTGATCCTTGCTGTCACTGGGCTGCTATGTGAAACTGTGGCCCAATCACTTCACCTCTCTCTCTGCCTCTGTTGTACCAAAGATAATTTCCTTAACATGGACTGGGCCTAAGAACCATGGCCCAGCTAGTAAAGAAAAGATCCTCTCCAGTGGTCTGATCCTGTGCAATGGACAACAAGGGGAACTTTGCCAAGGACTTCAGCCAGCTCCGAATCAGCACTGTGGCCTCCCACTGCACTCAACACCCATCCCTTTGCAGTGTGACCCTGCTGAAGTACAGTACCCATTGCATTATACTCCATAGGACAAGGTTGCAAATGATCTCTGGACAAATCTTTAGCTGTCTCAGGACACCATCTCCTCCTGGGACCTTCTCTTCTCCCATCCCCCTCCCTCCTGATGGGTTTTTTTTTTCTCGTTTGATTTTCTCCTTCAGTTGTTGTCTTTTAATAAAATTGTGTTGGTTTGAAAGCAATTTATTCTATTAATTGAAAGCAAAAAGAGCACTGGAAAGCAACATACAATGATATTAAACCTCCTTATTGCATCATGTGCACCAATCACCTCCCAGCATTACAAGCATCGCAATCCCAAGCATAGCAACAAATATTAGCAGCTTTCAGCTTCAAATTGCTGCCACAAGGCATCCCTGCTCCTTATGGCCCCACGCTGCGCCCCTCTAATAGCCCTGGTCTCTGGCTATTCAAAGTCAGCCTCCAGGAGCTGAGCCTTTACGGTCCAGCCCTGAGTGAAGCTTTCACCCTTCTTTTCACAAATATTATAGAGCATACAGCACATGGCTATAAGCATAGGAATATCATCATCGGCCAGGTTCAGCTTCCCATAGAGGCAGCAACAGCGGGCTTTTAAATGGCAAAAAGCATACTCATCAGTCATTCTGCACTTGCTCACCCTGTTGTTGAACTTCTCTTTGTGGCGGTCAAGTTGCCCTGTGTATGGCTTCATAAACCACAACATTAAGGGGTAGGTAGGGTCTCCCAGGATCACAATGGGCACTTCAACTTCTCCTACTGTGATCTTCTGGTCCAGGAAGAAAGTCCTGCCTTGCAGCTTCCTGAACAGGCCAGTGTTCCAAAAGACGTGTGCGTCATGCACCTTTTTTGAACAGCCTGCATTAATGTCTGTGAAATGCCCACGGTGATCCACAAGCGTCTGGAGAACCATTGAAAAATACCCATTGTAATTAATATACTTGGTCACTAGGTGGTCTGGTGCCAGAACTGGAATGTGTCTGCCATCTATCACCCCTCTGCAGTTAGGGAAGCCCAACAGTGCAAAGCCATCCACAATGTCTCACATGTTAGAATCATAGGGTTGGAAGGGACTCAGGAAGTCATCTAGTCCAGTGGTCCCCAAACCCCGGGCCGCGGACCGGTACCGGTCCGTGGATCAATTGGTACCGGGCCGCAGCCGCCTTCGCTTCCACATCGTCATGTCAGCCGCCTTCCCTTCCGCATCGGCCGCTTTCCCTTCCGGGCAGGGCCGGCGACAGGGGGGTACAACGGGTACAGCTGGGGTACGGGGCCCCAAAATTCCTGTCGCCGGCCCTGCTTCCGGGCCCCCTTGACTTCCGCATCATCATGTCAGCCGCCTTCCCTTCCACATCGGCATGTATTCGGCGGACACACAAGGTTCCGCCGCGCCGAGGGAAAAACTAAAAAGGGGTCGCGGCTCTCAATAGTAGAAAACCCCCTCCCCCCCCCCCGGGCCGCAAGCATTGACCGGTCCGCGGTGACCGGTCCGCGGTGATAAAAAGGTTGGGGACCACTGATCTAGTCCAAGCCCCTGCTCAAAGCACATTATCCGGAGTCAGTCTTTCAGAGCAGGATGCTATTAATGGCTCTGCACACTTCCATCAACACGAGTCCAACAGTCGACTTCCCCACTCTGAACTGGTTAGTGACCGATCAGCAACAGTCCGGAGTGGCCAGGTTCCACAATGCGATTGCCATACACTTCAACAACAGGGCAGCTCCCATTCTCGTGTCCTTGCACTGTAGGGCTGGGGTGAGCTCAACACATAGTCCCATGAATGTGACTTTCCTTGAGAAAGTTCTGCAGCTACTGATAGTCATTCCAGACATGCACGATGATGTGATTCCACCACCCAGTGCTTGTTTTCCGAGCCCAAAGGCGGCATTCCACTGGGGTCAGTACCTCTGTGAATGCCACAAGCAATCTCAAGTCATAGCTACTACAAGTGGTGAGATCAATATCTCACTCCTCTTGCCTTTGTAGGTTAAGGAATAACTCTACTACCACTCGTGATGTGTTAGTGAGACCGAGCAGCATAACGGTCAACAATGTGGGATCCATTTCTGCAGACCGAAGAGGCAGAGAATGCAGTATACAAATTATTGAAAGATAGGGCCAAATGTGGATGGAAGCACAGGGACTTCTGGGATCCTGGGTCATTGGGACAGGACCCAGGATGCCCTGTGACCTGCTCTGCCTTCCCACAACTTGTAGTGGCAAAAGATAGAGGTGCTCTGTGGGATAGCTGCCCAGAGTGCACTACTCCGAATACCACTGCCAGTGTCGCAAGTGTGAGCATGCTATTGTGCAGGCAGCTGACAGTGTGAACACACAACAGCGGTTTCCCTTCAGCACTCTCTGAGCGGCTCTTTAACTTTGCCAGTGTAGACGTGCCCTGAGTGTTCTCGCACGTCTGTTTTGAATGCTAGCCACAGAATGTGGAGAAAATTCACAAAGGAGAAGTACATAGACCTCTTCCCTTTCTCATACAGAGACAATTTATTTGAATTACCCTCCGAGAGCAGATGGCACATCTTTTGTCATGACACTCTACCACAGGGGTGGGCAAACTTTTTGGCCTGAGGGCCACATTGAGGTTCAAAATTGTGCAGAGGGCCGGGTAGGGAAGGTGGTGCCTCCCCATACAGCCTGGCCCCGCCCCCATCTGACACCCACCCACTTTCCACCCCTCCAATGACCCCCTCAGAACTCCCAACCCATTCAAACCCCTCTCCCCTGCTCCTTGTCCCTTGATTACCCCCTCCCGAGATCCCCCCACTTTACCCCCCAGGACCCCATCCCCTACCTAGCCCCCCCTTTCTTCCCTGACTGCCCCCCTCCAGACCCCTCCCAACCCACCACCTGAGGCCCCCCCCCCCGTTACTTACTATGTTCAGCCGGGTGCTCCACCTGAGCGCAGGGCTGTGGCTTGCCGTGCTCTGCCCGCCAGGCGCTCCGGGAGCGCGGGGTCCCACAGCACCGAGCACTGGGCCAGAAGCGTGGGGCCACTGGCACCGTGATCCCAGCGGAGCTCGTGGGCCGGATAAAAATGGCCGGCGGGCTGCATGTGGCCCGCGGGCCACAGTTTTCCCACCTCTGCTCTACCCGCCCGTCATTTCCCAGCATGGCGCACTTTGAAGCTGAGTGAGTAGTGAGGAGAAGTGCGTGTGGAAGAATTGTTAAAATACTTGTTTGATTTTTTAAAATTCTGTTTATGCCACTCTCATGTTCACGTTCTGCATCTATTCTAGTAAATTACTTTACTAGTAGGAACATCAACCACAGCAAGCAATTTTAAATGGGACTTCAACTTGAAAAGTCACATTTCTATCTGAAAGTTTTGTACCTTCCATTGTTATGAGTAATACTTAACATTACTCCCCGTCAGACTTTAGAGAAGGAAATAGGTTGTTTCTTGTTTGATCATCTAAGTTTCCACCTAAAAAGCTTGATTACCTGCAGTGTAGACAGTTATTGCATGTTCTATATTCCACTTAGGGTGACCAAATGTCCTGATTTTATAGGGACAGTCCAGATATCTGGGGCTTTTTCTTACATAGGTGTCTATTCTCCCCCCCCTCCCATCCTGATTTTCACACTTGCTATCTGCTCACCCTAATTCCACTTGATGTCTGTTATTCATGAAGAAGAAAGGCAGAATGTGTGTGACCCCCGCCAACAGGGACTTAAGAGGAGAATTTTGTTCTCAGATGGTACAGGCCCTTACAATACAAATAGTAAATATATTTAAGGAATAAGACATCATCTAGGAGACCTTACATTAACCAATCTTAAAACACTATAGTTTCTGCCACTGGCTAATTAGGATTTGTGAATTATTTAGGGTGACAGAAGGAGGTTATGGGCTGTCAAATTATTGTATTGTAGCAGTATTGCCAACGCTTGCAATTCTAAAACCAATCTCATATTTGATGTTTTCTTAAAGCTTCTGCTCCTAGAATTATCAAATTACATTATCATTTGTTTTATTCTTTTTTTAAATAAAATCTAGTCTACATGCTTGGGGAGCAAAGTGAGAAAACACGATTCAAATGCAACCTACAAGCTCTGAAACCAGAAGGCAAACAATAAGAACTGAAGACTTATTTTTTTTCAATCTCCTGACTTTGAGACCTGCCTCATGACTTTTGAGTGCTTGAGGTGGCATTAGAGTTGTCCAGCCAGGATCATTTCTTGCCCTGGCTGGACAGAGCCTCAAAAGGGGAGTAGCAGCATTGCCTGGTATATCTTCTGCTCCTGGTATGCAGCCAGTCAGGGCTGGATTCTAGGAGGAAGACTTAGGGGGTGAGGGAGAGGTAGGCCCCTGAGATAGCAGGCATCTCTTACTGCAGCATGCATTCTAATGGGATAAGATCTTTGGGGAACACACATTTATAATTCCTTCTCCTTGGCAGAATCCATGGTACTACTAAGAGTCAATAAGCAGCATTTTTCTTCTTAGGATCTTGAAGACCTACATACACGCAGGTACTGTATTATCATCCCTTTTTACCAAGAGGGAACTCATAACAAAGAAATCAAAGTGACTTGCTTATGGACACGCTGAATCAAAAGCCATTAAAAACGGACATTTTGCAAATACATCATCCGCAAAATAACTGATCTACTTCCAAACAAATTAATTTGCGGTTCACTTTTTAAAAATAAATTCCAGCAGCAAGGGTCAGCACTTGCACTTGAAAAAAACCCTCAACTGATCCTTCCAGCCATATAAACCAAGGACAAAGAGTCATAATAGATTTATAAATGGGCACTTTCATGAGGGTCAATAACACCCAGGCTTGTGACTCAGAGACACTATTTCACTCGGAGGGGTGTGGTGGACAGGTGGAATGATCAGGGGGAGAGGTTGAGCAGCCTGGGAAGGTTTATAAAGTGAGAGCTTTGAGCCTGTTTGCACCCAGCCAAGCTTCTTCATCACAGCAGCTGCTCCAGTGCACCAGTCCCATCTCTAAGGTAGCATGGCTTTCACAGGCAAATATGAGGTGGAAAGTGAAGACAACTATGATGCCTTTGTGAAGTGTATTGGTGAGTATATACTGGAGAGATTTCTCAATTAATCTTAACGAGTTTTAATAAATTACTAGATAAACAATGCAACAGATTGAGGTTTGCTCCTGCCAGGTGCGGAGGGTGTTTGAAAGTGCTGATCGCCTTACCTGCCAGTCTCTGGCTGGCAAGAGGGTTATACCTTCATTGATTCATTTTCTTCCATGCAGCTTTCAATCTCATCTTCAGAATATCATCATCTACAGCAAAGCTCAGGTCTGCACCAACAGAAGTCTTCCTGAGTTTAGTGGGAGTAGAATCAGGCCCAAAGGTACTTGTAATACAATGAATTAGGGTGCCCAATATTCAGTTCCCATGCTCCACTTGTGAGGGTACAAACTCCACAGGAGCAGGTGCCTGAGTGTAGTTATTCCATATGAAATTTTAAAAAGTCAAAGCCAGTGCAAGCATCTGTAACATCCATGGAGGTAACTGGGTTCTGTGACTTGTAAATGTTTGTATTCATGCAAGTGTTCAACTATTTAAATGGCGTATGCAAATATTAAAATGTAATCGGTGTTATTTCCTACAAAGTACAGAAAAAACATGTGCGCATGTAACTTAGTGTGTGTACACGTGTATAGATTGGATAGATACAGTTGAAAAATTTACCACCCTTCCCCCCGACCATAGACACTTTCCAAAGAACCTTTCACAGCTTTTGAGCTGCGTCTAGCTACAGCGTTGAAGTCTCACTGTTTCCAAAGTGTGCTTCCAGCATTTTGAACTATAACACCAATGTAAAAGAGTGGGATCCATGTAATCAGTCATGAATTTCTCAATAGAGGAAACCACACACCCTTGTTTGGCTTCAATACAAAAGGAAGTATGATTGATGGGATATTAGCTATAAAAAACTGTTTCTCCATTGGGTAGGTATCCCCAGTGATGTCATTGAAAAGGGACGGAATTTCAGGATTGTCACAGAAGTGACACAGAATGGAAATGACTTTGTCTGGACCCATCTCTACCCAACAGGCCAGTCAATGACCAACAAATTCACCATTGGCAAGGAAGCAGACATGGAGACAATGGGAGGTAAAAAGTTCAAGGTAAATTCATTTGGTCCTATAGTTTAATGTTGTTTCAGTAGTAACTTAGTTGCCTAGTCTATTCCCTAATTTAGGGGACAATGGTCCATAGCATCTGGTATCCCATCTGAGGGATTTGGTCAATGCTGTAGTGCAGACACATAAGAAAAGATGCCCTGTATTGTTTTTAATCTATCCACTATATTTTTGAACAAAATCTATTTCTAAATATGCCCATAGAGACGTCTAAATCTCTTGATTTTAAGGCCAATGGGTGGCCAGTTCAAAGAATTGTTAGGGCTTGATCATTAAAAAAACAGGGGGGGAAATAAAAAGAGGGTAGAATGATGGCCCCAGAAAGTTTTGTGCCTCAAGAGGATACACTGGCTCTTAGACTCGTAGGAACGACAACTGCCATCTCACCCATAATGGGAGTTCATTACCTTCTGCCTTCCATGCCAGATTCCTCGACTGGTGTAGATATTGGGGAAAAGTCATAATTCTGCCTCCTTTCCACTACCTAGTGCTGACAAAACACCAGCTCTATGGAGACCAGGCACACTCTCAAGCACCAGGACTCCCATTGTGCTGGGGCCTTGACCCATGGCAGGGGTGCTCTCATTTCCTCCTTTGTAAATCCATTCAACCTGGCCCTATAGACTCCAATGCATTTTACTATATAAACCGCTACTATAATAATTATTCTGTCTACTTCCCATCAAAATTTACAAGAGTCATGAAGCAAGCCTCACATTTCTTAGATATGAGGAAGGATGGCCAGGTCTTCCAAACTGCCTAGAGACTCAGAAGACAGATTTAATATCTGGCTTTGCCACAGTCTTCCTAAATGACCTCGAACAAATCACTTGCTCTATTCTCCATCTATAAAATGGGGATAATATTTCCCTCTCTCAGGGAGGTGTTGAAAGAATAAACTCATAATTTATCAGAGTATCTCAAAAATAATCATGCAAGTACCTAGATAGAAGCATTATTAATTATGCAAATCTTCATAAATACTGTATTAATATCATTTTTAACAGTGGGAAAGCCAACCCTCACATGGGGAAATGAGTGACCAAACTGGGACCCGAACCCATATTTCCTGATTTCGAGACTGGTTTGTCTATCACAACATTGTTTCCTCTACATTCTGACTGGAGTTGTGCAAAAAGCCAAACAATTCTGTCTTTACAAAACCCTTGAGATCTAACATACATACAATTACAAGGAAAGTTACTTTCATTTACTGCAAACTTTTCAGCCAAAGTTGTAAAGTTTCAAATTCTATCCTTTCCCTTTCTCTATACCAGAGACACTTTTAACATGTGGATTCATTTGGGCTGCCAAAGATTCGAGTGGGGCAGTTAAGACAAAAATGGTTCTCACATGCAGGGCCGGCTCTAACTTTTTTTGCCGCCCTGAGCAAAAAAAGCGGCCCGAGTGCTGCCGAAGCAAAAAAAAAAGGTGGGGGTGCAGGCAGAATGTGCTGCCCCAAGAATGGCTGGAATGCCACCCCTTAAAATGTGCCACCCCAAGCACATGCTTCCTTGGCTGGTGCCTGGAGCTGGCTCTGCTCACGTGAGAAATGCTTCCTTCAATAGAACACAAATGCAAAGCTGACAGGGGCTTTCCCTCTCGTCTGTCAAAGAAATCACTTAAAAAAAAAAAAACACCTTGAAAACCACTATTTTTCTAATTATGGCTGACTGGCCTTAAGTCATTTTTGCCTTACAAGCTTGGACAAGCCTAGTTATCTGTAAGAGACTAACACTATGAGGACTGGCTATGAAAAGGGTGTACTTTGCAGCCCTTCTGTCTCTTATACTGTTCCCCTTCAGTGACTGGCCCAAAGAAAAGATATATTACTTGCTACCGTTACTAGCTAGATCTACTTTAGCTCAAGCTGTGAGAACTTATATTTAGGACCTAAAGTACTAGGATTCTGGTCTTGTTAGTGCCTGAGAATATATAATAGTGCCTGTAGCACATGGGTTTGCTCACATCTTATTTTCTTTAGAGGCTGTTGAAAATCAGTCATGCACAATACAGGCCCCCAAAATCAAGATAATGATAAACAAATTTCCATTCCAGGCAACTGTTAAAATGGAAGGAGGGAAAGTGGTTGCTGAGTTCCCCAACTACCATCATACTGCAGAGATTGCTGGAGGAAAACTTCTAGAGGTAAGTCTCTAACCATCCTTCAGAGGCACTCCGTGAAACTTAAACGAACATTGCCAGGCTAATTACAGCACAGAACATTGGGCTTTATTTTTACAAAACCCAAGGGACCACTAGAAATGTTTTGCTTACACTTTAGTTTGTTTTGTTTTTTTAAAAGGTAGGATTTTAAAGCAAGCCTTCCCCCTGCAGTTTTTTAAACACAAATATCAGGTGCGAAATGGGCAAGTGTTTCATTGTTCCATCTGATTGCAAAACATTTTTTAAAATGGCTTTTATGGTTAATTAGATTTTAAGTATCAGAGAGGTAGCCGTGTTAGTCTGGAATAGCAGAGGTAACAAAGTCTTTAAGGTGCCACAGGACTAACTATAAAGTTTTGAAGCATAAGCTTTCGTGGGCTAATACCCACTTTGGGTATTAGCCCACGAAAGCTTATGCTTCAAAACTTTATAGTTAGTCTTTAAGGTGCCACAGGACTTTGTTACCTCTAGATTTTAAGTGTCACAGGTACATGAAACCCAGATAATTGTTAAACAATTTTGTATTAACATTTTGGATTTTTTAACTTGACTTCTCTTAAATTGACCAGTCTGTCCTTGATGGACTTAGGTGAATACATAAAGTACATGTGCTTCAAGAGTTGAAATGGAAATTACACTTACTGAAGCCTTCTACAATAGTGAAACTTTTGGAATCTTTTGTTAAGGCTACCTCTGACCCACTATATCTGGGCTATAATTTTCTATATTTTTGGCATAATGTTCCATGGGATGGTTTAAAAGTTTTACAGAAAGTTTACAATTTACTGTTAAAGGCTGTAGGGTTATAGATTAATTTCTATAAAACTATTTGTTTTGCATCCTTATCAAATTCTATGGAAGTGTGTTATAAAGAGGAGAAATAGTTTCATCCCGTTTTGAAAAACAGGGACACTGCTAAACCAGCAAGAAGTCCATATAGTTATGGGGAAGATGGATTTTGGATAATCTGGACTGATACCTAGAGCAGGGACCAGGTTTCTCAGATATGCCCCTCTTCAACAACATATGAGAGCACATGCCAAACTTTAAGCATAAGGACTTCAATGAATGAGTGTTGTAAGAAGTCAGGACTTGACTTCAGATGGGGACTATCTGCCTAGAGTTACATATATGCTTAATCATCTTGCTGAATTGGGCCTATATTCACTCCCTGGCAATACAACCACCTGCACTGAAATTGATATTTCCATTTATCGTATTGCAGAATACCCATCACAGCAAATCTAGGAAATCTCAAGTATCATCTCTGGGTAAGGTATGCTAGGGTGGAATGCCTTAAAACATCCCTAAACATGATTTTATGTAAAATGTATTCCAAGATGAAGTGTATTAGTTTCTGGGACCAAATCTTTTACCAGCAAGGGACATACTTCAAGCTCTAACAAGTTTTTTCCATAAGTAACTCTGCAGTTCTCGTTACTATGTTCAGAGTTTTTGGTGTATTCTTTATTACAGATCTCTACAGCGGGTGGTGTAACCTACAAAAGAGTCAGCAAGAAGCTGGCTTAAGAAGAACTCATCTTCCAGTGCATTGAGAGATGAATATCAAGACAATCAATAAATCAGTTTTAGAAACTCCATCTCTTTCTGTGTCTCTATTGCAAACAAATGAGGGAACTGTTGCTTCAAAGGGAAACAACTTCAATTTTTCCATGTTAATATTTTTACCCGTTGAGGGATCTGGTACCCGTTGAGGGATCTAGTCAAAAACATGAAATTTAAATCAAAGCACTCGCCCGCATATTGTGACTGTGCTGCAGTCTAGTTCTTCCAGAATTCGTTTTGTGCATGGCATTGGAGAGTGGTGTCTACAACCATTTGATAGTTTTCTTATTTGGCCTCTGACTATGCCCGATAAGCAGTACTGTGTCCAAAGCAGCTATCATGAAAAGAGCAGGGCTAAGGAGTTTACCTTTATCTCTGGCTAAAGAGCAGAAATGCAGGAATTTTACATCACTGAAAAGCTACATTTGTGCATCCTTATCAAACCCTTCAATATCAAAAGAAGGTATTTTGGTTATATATGTGGCAGTGAAATCTGCTAGCATTACAGTAAAACCTCGATTTAACGGACTAATTCGGGCGAGGGGGTGTCCGTTAAATCAAAAAGTCCGTTATTTAATAAAAAAAAACCCGAGCTGTCGGAGCAGCAGCCCACCCGCCACAGGGTCGGGGCCAGAAGCTCTGCAGCTCGCCCACTGCTGGGACCCGGGCGGCAGCCGGGAGCTGGCATCCAGCCCGCCCGCTGCTGGGACCCGGGCGGCAGCCGGGAGCTGCCATCCAGCCCGCCCGCTGCTGGGACCCGGGCGGCAGCCGGGAGCCAGCCTGCCTGCGACGGTGACCGGGGCCGCAGCCGGGAGGGTCCCGGTTTGTCCGTTGCATCCGAAGTCCATTAAATCGAGGTCCATTAAATCGAGGTATTACTGTACTACCATAGCTACATTATTATTGTTCTATCGTGGTTACATTATTATTGTTATCCTTCTTTATTCAAGTGGTTAGTCACTACTTGTGGGCTTGCAATGCTTTTTTTGTTTGTATTTTTAGGGGGTGGCGGGATGGGGGATGTTTAGATTCCCTCCCAGACCTTTTCTACGTGGCTTAACAAGAACAACTTGTCCAGTTCTGGGAAAACACTTCAGCCAGTTCTCTGGTGTCCACAAAGCTTAGTTTGACTCCAGATTTTGTCCCTCAGCTTTCTTGATTTGGCATAGAGCAGAACTATGCTGAGTTGATCAGACTCAAGCATAGAGAGTGGGTGTAAGTGTACCACACATCCAAAGTTACACACAACTTCATACAACTGCCGCCCGGGTCCCAGCAGTGGGCGAGCTGCGGAGCTTCTGGCCCCGACCCTGTGGCGGGTGGGCTGCTGCTCCGACAGCTCGGGTTTTTTTTTATTAAATAACGGACTTTTTGATTTAACGGACACCCCCTCGCCCGAATCATGTACTTCTATTTTTGGCTTCGTCACTTTGGAGGAACCAATCCCTGTGCTGCATATTCTGTCCATGCTTGACCCCTAATTGATCTTGTCCATTGTTAGTAAATGGTTCGCTGGGAATTTGCCCTCTTTTCTTAGCTAGCTCAGACTTCTGTCTTTTTAGCTTACTGGTCTATTTACTTCACCCTAATGATGTGTTCACCTCCCTAATTCTAGCCTCCAATAAATGAGGCCTCCCTCCTTGTGTTAATAACTCTGCTCAGGCTTCAGCTGTTCTCTCACGGTTGCATTGCAAGTGCTTCTGCTGCCAGCTCTGTGGCTTTCTGACTGCTTCTTGCCACCATTTCTTCTCACACACCTCCCAATAATAGTCTGCATTCAGCCCTCAGTGAAACCCCTACACCCACAGAGCTCAGCTTCCGGCCATACTCACCTGTGACTCTGTTTCAGCTCTCTTACTGCAAAAAGCTAAACTACTACTTACATTTGTCCTGAATGAAGGGTGTCTAACACCTCCACCAGCTTCAACAAGGTTTCACCCACCTCCATCATAACAATGTCTTCAGGAGAGCCACAAATTTTCATTACATAGGCCATGTGGCCTATGTCCAGGTTGGCTCATGTTTATTATAGTCTCTGTTTCCAAAACTAAAGCACACCTTGTTAGAAAAGATGCTGAACTTTAATTGGTGAAACAGGAGTCAGATCTGAAAGCTGTGCATGGTTGGAACGGTCTTCTTCTGTTTACAACAAATAGATTTTCTGATACACAAGCTTCTGTTGAAATTCAGCTGCCTCAATCATATTGTTAAATGATGGCAGGGCACTGATTTTTCCTACCCCTCTCACCAAGAATGCTCCTCCATATCCTCCACCTCCAGACCTGATTTTTTGAAAGCAGCTCATCAGTTTCTGAGCACGATTGGCAGCAATGGGGACATAAATCACCATCACAATTTCCCAAGGCTGAGGGGGTCAGCCCTCTAGTGCAGGCAGGTCCCCTGGAGCATTCACTCAGACATTCTGCCAGCTACACAAATTGTTATTTAATTTAATAGATTGCTGTATGAAAACTTGTGGAAAGTCCTTCTCCGGCCTGAATAAGGATTTTAGTTTTTCGGCATTTCAACATCAACTAGCTATTAACTTGCACAAGGAAACAAAAGTTAAAGATCATATGAGCCACACACTAAAACACACTTCAGTGAGTATTAGCCCACGAAAGCTTATGCTCCAATACTTTAGTTAGTCTTTAAGGTGCCACAGGACTCTTTGCTACCTCTGCTATTCCAGACGACGGCTACCTCTCTGATTCTTGACACTAAAACACGTTTTAAAACGAAGAGTGAGAATAGCTCACATTATTCCTGGAAACGATTAGTGCACGAGCATAGGAAATACATTATGTAAACATGTCACACAACATACCTTAATATAGAGAGGTGGGAGTGAAATAGAGAGAGAACTCAGAGCCACATTATACATTCAGATCTTCATGGAAAGTTAGACAAAGGGCCACGTTACCTTCTCTCTGGCGTAAATCAGTTCCATTTATGTCAATGCTGTTTTATCAAGGTAAAATTGACATGAGAGGGTAAAGGGGGGTACCTACGCTTTTCTCTTATTTAATTTGGAGATAGTTTGATAAGGTAGCGTTTGTATTTTCCAAGGGGTTATACAACTGGATATCACAGAACAGATGCCCAAGTGACATTAATTTTTTGATCCAATTTAAGTTGGATGAATTTGAAAGGAATATTTGGCCATAATTCCAGTACTGGCAGCAATAAAGTGGTATGTCAAGATAATTATAATTCCACTCACCCTAACCATAAATTCTGGAAATGTCACTATTAAAAACAGATTAATTTAGAATCATGAATCAGAGAAGAAAATATACTTACAGAAGAAAAGTAATTAGAAATTCTATTTGACACATTAACAGGCTGCAGCCAACTGAATGGAAAGATAATCACTGTTCCTGCCCTCTACCTTCAAAGATGCTTTTATATTTTTAATTTTGATGTTTTATTAGCCTTGTGAAGGCTCCTACTATTGAAGGAATGTTAACATGCTGTGATGCAATTAAGGAAGGGACTGGCAAAATCCCTGCAGGCAATTGATCAAAGTGTGATTGGGAGAAAACTACCTCTGAGAAATGTTACACCATGAGAAATCCACTTTCATTCTCAACACTAACTTGCCAGGGAAGATTGGGGGGAGGGGAGTGAGGGATGAATACTTGTTCCCTTCCAGTGGCCACGGGATTTGGATTTTACTAGCATTCTGAATAATGGAAATAAAAGCACTGATAAACTAAGCCCAAAAACTGAGCATCTAAATTAAAACTTGGAACAAGTTACAATTATATAAAACAATTTATTCTGACCAACAAACATACTACGGTGCATTTATCAGCAGGAACACAATGCATTTCAAACGTTACATTTCACAACATACCTCTTGAATGTGGTTAGTTATCTCCAGTTTACAGGTGGGGAAACTTTGGCATTGTGTAGCAACTTGCAAGAAGGCATATAGCATATATAGATATGCCAGCTGTCTCAGTCTCTGTCCTTAAGTGTGACCCAAGTCAACTAACCCACATTCTCAAATCTGATATAAACAGGGCATTTGGCAAATTATGGTCTCACAATTGCAAGAGTTAAGATTGCTTCCCCCCCCCCCCCCGTTTACATTATCTGTATCTCAGTGTCCCACATTTTTTGTAAGCATACCAAATTTCAGCCATAATGGTGTGTAACGGGGTACACTTGCCTCTCATGAGCACCCCCTTGGCCAAGTGCATATGCCCGCACTCCCTCAGATTGTCCCTGCTCTGGGTGAGCAGTGCCCGAGGGCTCCCTCTCTAGAGAGACAATGTCTTTGCCCTCTTGGGCTTCCTGGATATAGCCCTCCAGCTGGGCCACTGTAGTTCAGTTCCCACTCTGGGGTGCTTTAGTGTCTAGGCCACTTTCCCCCATGGCTAAAGAGTGGTGGGTGGGACGCAGGCCCACCCACTCATATACTCCAGGTCCTAGCAACCAGCTCAAGGCTCCTTTTTGCTCTTCCTGGCTTCTGGCGGCACTACCCTGTGTTGTCTGAGATTCTGTAGCATTGCCAGCCAGCTCCAACAAGGAACTGAACTCTCTCTGGCCCTGCAACTCTTCTTATATTGGGCTGCCAGGCCCTGATTGGCTATATGGGACACAGCCACTATAGGCAACTTGGAGGACCTTCTCCACTGCCATTTTTGGGGTGCCGTGTGATAGGGCCAGGGGGCCTCAGGAGGTCTGGTATACTCTGTCAGTGTAGAAGAACCTTCAATTTTTACATTGCTGGGTAATTAGGAAGTTTGGGAAAGCCAAAAAGTTGGAAAGGCCCAATTTCTCCTCCTCTCCCCCCCCCCCCCCAAAACAGTGCACCTTTGTTGCTCCCTGCTGCTGCTACCTCAGCTGAAACATTATGAAACCAGAGATAGTCAGCCACTCCCTCCCTCCAAGACATTTGAAGATTTGGAGAAAGTCACTCTTGCTCTGGTTGTCTTGGCAACAGCGGCCTATGATAACAAATTTCCCCTCAGACTACAAGAAGAAGGGGCACAGGAGGAGCTGTAATCACAAAAATTTAGGTCTGGAAGAGACCTCAAGAAATCATCAGGTCCAGCCCCTGAGTTGTGGCAGGACCAGTTAACCATAAATTCTAACGGCAGTCTGTTCCATCTTGCATTTTGCGGTCATTCTGGGAGTACCTTTCCCAGACCTGAGAGCAATATGTAGCTCAAAAGCTTCTCTCTCTCACTAACCTAAGCTGATCCATAAAATATATTTCCTCACTCACTTTGTTTCTAATATCCTGGGACCAACACAGTTACAACACTGCCCCTGTTTTGTCCTGCCTTTACATAAGCTGCTTCTCTTCCCATTTCCCTGCTTTGTTACTGACAATCTGACATTGCACAAAAATGGGAAATGGAAATGGCTAAGAGTTGCGGGGAGGGAGGGAAGACCTGCTTCTGAATGAGTCCCAACCGCTGAATATACTGAACTTTAAAAAGATGCAAAGATCTGATGCTTTAATAAATGAGTTGGGAGAGTGGGGCTTGGAGGTTTAAACACCTGCAGGCTAGTTCCAAACAACAATCCTTGCTAGCTTTAAAATGTGTCTCATGAAAATAGAACTGCTTGGGAACTCACTCAGAGCACTTCAGCCCACAAAGAATTAAAGCCACATTTTCAAAAGTTGTGGTTTTGAAGAAAAATGCATACACTGCCAAAGATCAGGGAGCAAAAAAACTTACGCCTGTTGACAAAAGATCACACTCGGACCAATTTGCAAGGCACTCTGATTTGCCAGGCAAATTAGGCAGATTTTTGAGGATTTATTGAAGTGCTTTTTAAAGCAAGACACTCGCCTCACCTTGTCTTTTATGCTAAGGAGAGACTTGACACCTGCAGTAGAAATCACAGTAATTCGGTGCTACTACCTAACATTAAAGAATATATGGGAAGGTAGAGGAGGCAGTAGAGGGAGATATGTTCCTTAGAAGGAGACAGAATTTAATTCAGGGAAAAGGAAGTTTCTTGCTTATTTGTCTCCTGCTGTATGTTAAGACTGCCATGCAAGACTGTGCACATATTTTACTGCCCCTTTGGTGAAGGTGTGATCAAGAGTGGTTTTCACCTGTCTCACACACACACACACACACACACACACACAGAGATTACTTACCCTAAGTGAGGGGCAGAGAGAATTTTGCAAGGATGATTTAAATGACCAAATTTGAAATATTCCAACTTCAGCAAGAAGTTGTTTAAAGACTTTACCATATGTTTAAAATGTTGATTGACAATGAATGGAATATCTTTATTTTCTTTTGCCTTCCCAGCACTGCCAATAAGCACCAAAAGTACTGAGAGGAACAGATTCTGACATTTACAAGAATTTAAAAAATCAAAAAGATGAAAGATTACTTATTTAGCAAAAATGTCACCATGTTCAAAGCTCACAATAAAGCAATAGTCCTTAATATCTGCTCATAACGTTCATCAAACCCTCAGCATTAATTTATCTTTGATCAAGGAGTATTAACCAACGTTTAACTGTAAATAACTTTATTTGAAGCATTTTGGACAGTGGCTAGAACAGAGAGATTAAGCTGTGTTTTAAGATAATGGCTTTGACTACTCCCCAAACATTAGATATTCCTTATATTACTAGTTTTCTATGTTAGCTCCAAAGCATAAAGATTTTGAGTAGTGAACTCTTTGTAGTCTTCCTCTCTTGCTAATCACTGGAATGCTTTCCTCCATATACACCTGCTACATATCAAGACTCATAAGTGTTGAGAAAATGCAAAAGCTAATTTTTTCTTAGCTAATTTTGCAATCCACTTCTATCTTTTTTAAAATTTCACTAGTAATTTTTTTAATGTCCTGTTCTGTGACCCCAGTTATCGCTTCCTATTCACATCGAGACCTTTGGAGTTTGCATTTACAGGAAGCTTAATTGCTTCCCTTTATGTGATATATGCTTGGAAGTTATGACTATCAGCTTGCAAGCATATTTTAGTGCTTGGACAGGCTGTGACTGACTGCAGTAAATGGCACAAGTGTAGGCTTTGAAAGAGTTATTACATCCATTAAGCTTTAAAAAAAAAACCACTCACCCAGCTTTTTGTGCACCTATGTAAGTCCTTTTAAGTGCCATGAAAATAGAATCAGGTTTACAGTTGTCTGAGCTTTCCTACTTTAGCTACTTCCAGAGGTGGCATGTTTTCATCAAAGACAAATGAAATTCATACATAAAATTAGGTGTGGCTTAAACATACACTAGCCAGGAAATTAAAGTGGAACTCCTGCCAGCATTCAGAGGCATTGCAGAAGATATGTACTCCCAAAACAAGAAGCAACATTGGGCTTTTTAGCTCATCTATTCTGAGAAACCTCTATATATGCTTCTTTCAGAGATTTGTTTTGGTACTCACCCTATGCACTGGACACAGACAGCAGAATTGAGAGCGCCCAGGGAAAGAACATGTAGAGAGAAAAGTGACCCCAAAGGAAAGTAAGAAATTGAAGAGGCATTCTCTCCAATTCAGATAAAATCACATAAGCAGTGTGGTAGGTTGCCCAAGAAATGTACCGGTCACATCACATCATAAGCTGCCGTTTCACCACGTGCCCTCAGTCCCGCCGCATCATTTCTAAGTGCTCCTTCAACTGCTTCCCTGATTCACTTCTTGCTTCCTTGTATGCCACCACATCTTACACTTGGAATAGTTTCTCACTTCCCAAGCAGTGAGTGGCACCTCCCTGATCCTTTACAATTCCATTCTTGCAAAGCCTCCCTGTATAGGTTTCCTAAACCATGGGAATACCATTTGTTAATTCACCCCGTGCATGACACTTGTCAAAAGTACTTTTCTGTTGTGTCCCAGGAAGCACTGTCAACAGCTATAGCTTATATACACGGATACTTGACCAAGGGATTACTTTGTGCAAGGTGGGGGCAGATGTTCACTAGCTCCTTTTAGGAGAAATATACTGTGAGAACGCAGGCAGTATTAACAAATAATTATGTCAGAGGCAGGTCTTTTGTTTATTGGACAATCTTCATCAAGCTAGCAGTGGAAATGGTCACTAAAGAGTGACTGCAGACTGTCAAACACGAAACTTCACATGACCTGTTCTAGAGAGGTTACGAAAAAACACATGGATTCCACAATCAGAAATGCCCTAGTACCACAATATTCCCCCCATGTTTAAGAGGTTCTTTACAACCTAATGAATGACTGAATGACTGTAACAGTCATTAAGATGTGCTACAACCTTGTGGAAATAAGTTCCATATAAATACACAAACAACAAAATAAAATTGAACTAAATTCTCTAAGTTGCTAAACTAATTTCTGTAAGGCATTGCCTGCCTCTTCAGTTTTGTTAGAATTTGTAGTTTAAAAAATAAAATAAAAATGAAGTAGACTTTAAACTTTCCTAGCCTGTTCTGCTAAGGACAAATGTGTGACACAAATTTACAATATTTTTAAGGAGATCCTCATCGTTAAAACAAACATTAGCCAACAGGTTATTTTTGAGACAGGATTTGCCCTCCACCCTAACCCATCCCTTAAAAACTAAATTATTTAAAAATATAACTTAACCAGCACTGTCTAACATGATATTTAAAACACACAGCATTTGTCACAAAGAGTAAAAACATATTGCACGTTGTCTATACTGCTGTCCTGAGAACATTTTAAAAAACAAAAATACTGGCTTCCAGCAACTACAGAATGGTGGTTGCCTATTAAGTGAGTGTTCTACACCCAGGTAAAAGTCGCCATGTTACTTGTAACTAGCTACATTACTACATAAATCCTACATTGAATTTTTGATCAAACGGAGGAAAGTTCCATCTCAAAATGATTTTAAAAACATAACCCTTTGGATACACGGTAGCAAGTATTCTTATTTCAGTTAAATTACTAGGACCCTTAACCAGGTTTTGCTATAATGCTCCAAAATGGAATTTTGACCAAAGACCAAAGTTCTGTGCAGTCTATCATTGCAGTCTTCGAATGAAGACATAACGATTTCTAATTTCCATGGTAGAATTAACTGGTTCCTTCTCCACCTCCTCCTTAGTACAAATTCTTCAGTCCTAAACTTCAGTTTGACCACAAGACATTAATCCCCAAAAATACTAAACTGAAGGCAGTGAACCCCTTCAGTGTATATATAAAGAATTTTCTTCCAAGAGGTTTTCTTCAAGTAACATTAGATCCCTGATGTAGCTTGTAAACAAATTTTACTAAAGAAATTACATCCAGTCACATAAGGCAGCAGCATCTTAAAAATTCTTAAGGTGATTTAAGATTGAGGTTTTTTTACATGAAGGCAGAGAGAGGTTTTGTTCAGTGGCATAGCACCCAAATCCAAGAGGACTTTTAAGGCAAAGAGGATTTGATGGTTGTCTAGGTTGCTTTCACTCCAGGTAAAGGAAAGGGAAAGCAACATTTTACATAGAGATTTTGCACAGACTGGGACTGTTCATCCAGACAGCATCAAGAAGCTTCTGTATCATTGTTTTAGTGGTAGTTTCCAGTGGAATAAGCTGCCATCAGAGAGACCTTCGGATAAATGCCACTTTCAACAGTATCCTCCAACAAGAATGTTATTTGACCAGAAATCCCACCAGACATTCCTGCTAGAACCCTTTAAATCACAAGCGTTAGCATTTGTGATTCATTAGAGCCTGCTTTTTGGAAGACTAAGCTAGTAAGCCCCATAGGGTAGAACATCTTACACAAGATGCTTCTCAAAGTGACAACCTAAAGTGATGTATGTTATTGCATATCTGTTTCTCTCAGTCTCATTAAAAGACAACACCCCAATCCTTATAGGAATGGCACCCCCATTAAAAGGGTCTCGAGCAAACAGCTTCAGAATCAACTAGTTGTAAAGATTCTGTTCTCCTTTGTGTGTTTTTCACTGCGGATACGCACTTGGTTCACATCACATCCCTTTGTTCAGACTTTACTCATCACCATTTTTCTAGACAGTCATCTGTCAAAACACCTGGTTGTGTAGGAGTGATGCCCACTGAAATAGCTGCTGCCATAAGCCATGGAGATGCAGTGTCTAGGTTCTGTTGCTATTGCTACCTGCATTGTGATAGGTCCTTGGATGGGCAGAGTCTCCATAGAAGATTGAAGGCTGGCCTGCAGAGCAGAGTAGGAATGCAGTGATGTGCTGGAACCCCCAGAGAATAGGCTGCTGGGCCTGTGGGCCTGCAAGGAGTCACGGTAAGCAGAGCACAAATCCTGAACTGGAGCCTGGTACTGGGAAAGGGTAGTTGAGTGCTGGGCTAGTGGGTGATAACTGGATTGCTGAAACAGGACCTGAGTGGTGGTTTGGTGGTTCACACTTCCCACTACTTGCTGCTGCAATGTTACTTGTTTTTTCACCTTGCTAGCTTCTTTGACATCATTCTCATAATATCTAGAGAAAACAAAAAGTAAAGCACAGCGTTGTCAAGCACATGCAAGCTATCGGAATGGGTGTAAATAACTGAGGAGTTTCTACAAATTGATTTGTAATTGTCCCCTTGCCAGCCTGTTCCTACATGGTTAGCAGTTTTCCCATTGATCCTAATGGGTATAGTATTTGGGTGCTGGTTAGCCTGCACAGGTCAGAGATTTAAAAAAAAATCTTCCTGTGCTCAATAATATTCATATTTCACCTATCAACACTCTGAATCGATTTACCATTTCTATCTACTAACAGCCATTTTGCATCATTAATAGATCCAATGGGCATTATGGTACATTTGGTCTACAGCGTGAAGAGATCTTTTAAAACGTGTAGCTGTATTGTGTATCAAGGCCCCACAAATGCATAGTACCAATAAGGGAACCCTCTGCTAGCAGGACTTGCCTGTGTTCACATAGGCTGGGCTGCTGTCATGATCCATCACAATAGGACAAGCAACCTCCTCTACTGGGGTTAGGAGTAGGGGATGATAGAGAATGAATAGTTCTGGAATGTCTTTGCTGTAAGGGGAATACTGTTATCACTTGACAGTAATACTTCATACACTAAAAGTGTTTAACATCACAAAGGATGGATAGCTACTTGCACAGAAGCTACAGTGGAAGTCAAACTTTGTGAAGCCTACACACCCAATTGCATGAATAAATTGCCATTCTGGTTGATGCAATGGATTCATATGCTACCACTGCACCAATATTTAGAAAGATTGCCCCAATCCCCAACTTTGCTGATATGGGTTGAGATATACTAATCCAGGGATTAGCAACCTTTGGCAAGTGGACAAAGGGGGGTTGCGGGAAGCAGTGGCCAGCATATCCCTTGGCCTGTGCCACTTCCTGCAGCCCCCATGGCCTGCAGGGGTGAACCATGGCCAGTGGGAGCTGCGATTGGCTGAACCTGCTGATGCGGCAGATAATAAACCAGCCCAGTCAGCCAGGAAGCTTACCATGGTGGGTCGCGTGCCAAAGGTTAGTAATCCCTTTACTCATCTCATGTGATCTTGATTACTGCTAAACTAAATGCCATTTGGAGTCTTTTCAACTCTACTTTTTTGGAGAGTTATAGAAAATCTATTAAGAGTTTCAGGAATAGGTTACTTTGGTCCAGCAGTCTTACATTAGCATCATTTCGATACACTGGGCAAGATGCTCCCAGGAATAACACGTTAGCAGCTGGAGCTGTGTGGTCCAGGAGGGAGAAATCTGCATACAGATGCGTGAGGCGCACACACAAGCAGCAGCAATCAGAGATGGTCGAAAGTTGAGGAAAGCATAATCTAAAGAAATTTTAAAAATAATATTACGCTTTGACCGATCACCATTCACTCTGAGTTCCATTCACTCTGTGCACATGCAGCAAGATGGACCAATTTAAACCTACATGCCAAATGCCCACAGAGGTGGACAGTTAAGTCTTCATATTTGATACACAGGCCTAAGAGTGGCATTTTGTGCGCAGCAAAAACCTCCATAAATCAGGATGGAACATTTCAAACTATGACCCTGTGGGCTTCTATCCCCTGCAGATAGATCTATATCTGTTCCAATTCATGCAAGTTGAATGCATTTTCTGAAATTTTTCAAGACTCAAAACCACACTTTAATTCAAATCTTGCCGGAGCCCAACACAAGTGAGCACCTTTGGCTTTTTAGCAGCTCTCCAAAACATCTCACCCTCAGAAAGGAAGTTAAAATCCACAACCCCCATTTCTAGTGACTCTCACTAGGGGCATCACACAAAAGTTCTAGGGCTGGGAAATTCCAACCTGCTTTCAGATGCTTCAAAGAGGGCCATAAAGACTCTTCTAGGGGAAGGGTTCTTCCCCTAGAAGTGCCTTTGATAATATGCGGCATTTGCAGTCTAAGCCAGGCAATACAGAGGAAAGATATTGCTCTTTGTGGGTATTTTTATCGCACCTACATTGTGCCAGTTTTAAAAGCCTTTGTCTGCTATGGATTTTTGCCATTAGCCCACTGGAAAACTACACAAGGGTAAATCTCTACATACCCCACCTCTAACAGTTGGGCTGAGAGATTACCTTGCACGGAGAAATCAAGGAAGTAGTAAGCATATTTCTCCATGAAAGTTTTGACTTTGGTCAGGGAGGTGATGGGCCAGCCATTATGAAGGTCCTTCTCGCCAACAGAGGCAAAGAGGTAGTAGTCAATGTAGTGTGCTGGAGTCGGCAGGCAGAGGTTCCAGTTGAAGTTTTCCAAGAGTAGTAGTTCCATCTTGAGCAGGTCTTTTTTGTTTAGCACCACGTTCACGTTGCACATGTAAGCCAAGTTATTTAACTGCTCCAGCTTTGGAACGCGATCCTCCTTTTCTTCAAATTTGCCTACAAAAAAAATATATATTTAAAGATGGATTTCAAAATTGACTTAAAAAAACCCTCAGCCCAAGGTCACCAAGACTCAAAGGATCCTGGTATTAGTTGTGCATTAGTAAACATGTAGAATTCACAGATCCATCATGCAGCACAGGGAACCTGCTCTTCTAGCAGGGCTAGCCAGAGTTTTGTGGACTTAAATCCAGAACTAATCAGGGGGTGTATATGTAGACTTGCAAGGGTCTGTGCAACTCTGGTGGACTGGTGAACTAATTGCTTCAGAAGTATTTATTGGGGCATGGGAAGAAGGCAGGAAGTGAGGTCTGATCAAGTTTTGCCATGTGAATAAAAGGTATCTTTCAAGCTAAGCTTCCTTGTCTTTAAAAGCAACTCCAATATGCCAAATACCAACACTAGATACACGCAAGTTGAGGAGGCCCACACAACTTAGGACAATATCAAACTTCATAGAGATTGGTGACACAACTTCATCATAATGCAAGCGTGTACCCATGTTGGTCTTTCCTTAAGGACTTAGGGAAACGGACCCAGCCAAAGGTATTGGAATCCTAAACAAATCTCCCCAAGGATAAGACCACCTCCCCATGAGGATGTTTATCACATTCTAAGGTTTAGGAACAGAGTCAGATAAAAAGATAAAAAAATAAAAATAAAAAAGTGAAGCTGATTTGCAATTGAATAATATTTTCCCTGCAAGGATCTCAAAAAGACCTTGTTTCCACAGCACAATAAAGATTCTTCTATGTGGTATTAAGATACATTTATAAAATAAAAACAAATTGCTTTAAAAAGCAGCATGAAATTCCTTGCCTCCAAAATCCATCCAAATAAATCCACCAGATTGTAAGAATGATTTTTAGAACAGTGCTGAACACCGCTGGCCCTTGTCTACCCTTGCTGCTGTTATCCCATATTCCACTTACCCAGTGCTGAGTCTTGTAATCAGCAATGGGTAATTTTTGCAGTGCAGCTCAGGCTCGGATGGTTGTACATGTGTAAATACAAACCCCCCACCTAAAATCAGTCACCATCAAAGGTTTGTAAAAAGAAGAGTCTATAACATAATGCAAAGTAGGAGGATACAAAGTGCAATGAGAAATGGGAAAGAACAAGACCTATTTGTTCTCTTATCTTCCATCTGATAACTCCCTACATTTTTATTCTAGTATTCAAACAGCTATTAGTAGCTAAAGGAGTGTACATCAACCCCACCATCAAGAAGCCTTGGATATGGTTAGACAAGAGATTTATAATGTGGTCCAGAGATCAAATATCAGCAAGACCCACAACTCAGTTCTTCCTTTGGATACACAAAGGCAGCTCCCTGCAGCACAAGTGTAGATAAATTAAGAAAACACTAATACACTTCCAGAGACATCAAGACACCAAAGGCCTTTTAAAAAAAGAAGAGAGAAAGAAAAACAAACAAGTGGCCTAATCAACTTGTTCTTTGAGTTCAACCATCCATCTACTTTTATTTGATTTAGAATTTGCTTTCTGCCTTAAAACTAAGTAGCCCCATCTTTGCAGCCATCTTGAATTAGATTGACTGCATCTGCTTAACAATAATTTATCTATTGAACATTTGTTCAGGATCTTATAGAAGCAGATGTTGGAATTCATTAGCATTTTTATACATAGCAGAAAGCTTGGCAGCACATCCTGGGAGATGCAAATTAATTCTGTAGGAAAACTGTATTTCAATATGAAAAGAGAATCTGCTCCTATTTCAGCAGGTTTTTACTGCACAGGGTTTCAGAAGAGAACAAAAATCCAAGATAAGCATGTATCTAAGCAAAGCAATCTGCTAAACTATGAACTATGACATTTAACTTTTCAGATAATAGAAATACATAGTGTAAAAAACAAGCCATTTCTATAGCAAGTTATATTTTTGGGGGAAAAACTGTTCTGAAACTAAGCATTTGCTATTTAAATATAGAGAGAACTATGCTAACGGTGCTAACTCAAAATGTAACTACTTTAAATAATAGTCTAATTTAAAATGTATACTCTTAATGATTGGGTATGTAATTGAGTCCATATAAAAACGGTAACGTATTAAAAATACACACTTCATTTGTCTATTGACAAGTGCCTTTCCAGTAATATTGGGGTTTTAGCCAACATTGACATCAATTTATTTAAAAACTCAGATTCTCCCAGATTTCTCAAGGAAAGGGACAGGAACACACCTCCATTTCTGAGCATGCTATATACTATAGTACAGGGATCTGCAACCTGATATTTGGGGCTTTTTCTTATATAGGCTCCTGTTACTCCCCACCGTCTGTCCCGATTTTTTACACTTGCTGTCTTGGTCACCCTATTTGAAAGCTAAAAATGTACATGCTACAAGAGGGAAGACACACAAAGCCCTCAGGCAGCTCCAACTTTGCCCTGCTTTTGCAGAATGTATTTTTCTTCCTGTCTGGCAGGGCCTCATTAAGATCAGGTCATTGAAAGGTTATGAAAAGTATACTGTAACCAAGTAATTAACATAAATAATTCCTATGGGATTAGGAGAGAGTATACATTTTCACAGAGCCAAGATGGCTCTGCTGCACTTACTTCTTTAGGCTACATTTACCACTGTACTGGACTGTGGCTTTCCCCAGAATTAGTCTAATTAGTAGATTAGTCAGTCATCTACTTAGTCATCTACTTCTCAAAAGTAGTTATAAAGAGCATTGCCACTAGAAAAGCAGTGTGTACAGGTCTCCATTCACCTTTCTTGAAAGGAAGCTGTGTCACATATACTTGAGTCTCAGTATGTGACCAATCAACAGATAATGGAATAATGAGCGAGTTAGTTTGGTGCAAAGTTAAGAATGCAGTAATTAATGCCCTCTGCACTGCAAAATTTTAAAACATAGTTCAAAGGCAGTAATAAACAGATTCACTAAAGAGTCTCTCTCTTTAGATTCTTTGTTTGCTACAAATTCAAACCAACTACTTTGCTGTATGGTTACGTATGAGTGACACGCAAGTTCTCTTTCCTTTTTGCTTCCGCAGTGATCAGTGTTCATCCTATGCACTGGACACAGAGATACTACACACCCGTAGAATCTTCACATCAAACCATTTTTCAAACTAACAGGAACAGCCTTTAAACATCAGAGTTGTATGCTATACAAAATTGATTGTTATTGTTATTAAGTCTAAGTTATGAAAAAATAAAATCAGTAAGATGTTTTCCTTTGTTCATCTTTGTCATTCATCAGAAGATTAAAAAGGTGACATGACAATTTTTAATTCTACTCCTTATGTGTCAAAAAACTTGTCTAACTTTCAGAAAAAGACCATATCCTCCATATTTTTTTGAGCTTCTTCTGGTATTGGCACAGAGTAATATTTTATAGCCAAAGGATGTGTTCTACACTGTTTTATGAATACCTTAGGAATGTCTGGAGCAGCATTGTGCCAAAAAGCATGTTATTTATTAAAACAAAATTCAGCCTTAAAATTCCAACAGTAAAGCTGGAGAGAAATAGTGACACAGTCGAACCAAAAAAATGCAAAGATTCAAGAGTGAATTAGGGCATAGAGTTCATGCATTAGCCTCATTTTCAGAGATCATTTTAAATTAAATTTTAAAGCTCTCCCTCTGGACTTTCTGACTCACCTAAAGCAATCCTAACACTTGGCACAGAAATTTCAGAAGAGTGCATTGGCAGATCTCTGTGAGAACCTCCGTGTTCTTGTGGAACTAAGGACTAGCTAAACTAACAATCGGTTCCATAAATTCTAAATCACTCCTTCCCATTCAATCACAAATATCTTCAAAAGCTTTTTGTAGTTTGGAAAACAATCCATGACTGTACAACCTGGAAAGTATCAAGAAAACAAAGTTCTGTCTTGTTTGGCTTTAATCAAGAGGATTTATTACATGCTGTAAATTTAAACAATGACAGCTAAGTTCAGTTGTGGTGTTCAAATTTTGACTGTTAACTTTAAGCACATGTGCAGAACTATTGAATTCAATGGTACTACTTGGGTGAGCAAAGTTACATGCCTGCTTAAGTGTGTGCAGGATCTGGACTTTAATTTTCAATATTTTGTTCTTTGCCTATAGCAGGTTTGTAAAATACAAATAAGATGTCCTTCCAGGAATGTTCTTCTTAAGAAGCAGCATGTGTAACTACATTTTAATCTAAAGTTACAATAGCAAAAGTTGTAAATTAGGTGTATAAAGCCTCAACCTGATTAAATCAGATTTAAATCACTCCACTCTGGTCACAATCAAGGGCTTTTCCCAATGCGGAAAAACTTGCTTTCTTTAAAAGAAATATGTTCAGTTAGAGTGAAAGCCTGAAACAGTGTTGCCAAGAGGAACAGATTTAAATCAAAGAGAAAATAATATTTCATTAGCTCATCTGTCGGCCAGAAAGGATTAAAACTGCCTATCCATGCTGGCTTTTAACTAGGAAAAGAAGATAAAGGTTTAAAAGGGCACCACAGCTGCCAAAAGGTAGCTGAAGCAACAGCTGCTATGCAATCCTACCTATAGGGCACAGCTCAGAGTGTTTACCTGGGGACTTGTGGGGGAGAGGAGGAAGGTCGTCTTCCTGGAGTTTTTCACAGTGATGAAAATAAAAGAGGATATACATTTACTTTTATTAGAGTTTCCGAGTCCAACAGAGGAGTGGGGTAAAAAGAAATATTGACTGTCAGTTTAAAGAGTCATTAAAATGTAAGTGCTTTTCATCCCATAAATACCCAATTCAATCAAACCAAGCGGGGGATACACAGATCAAGTACATCCAGCCAGGCCTGAAGGAAACACTCATTCAGTGCTATAAAGTGGTGTGCAGTTCAATTCTGACAGACTACATTTTTCTTTACTCCTTGACCCACTAGAAGTGACTAGGACAGTTTCCCCACATAGGATGGGGAGGAGAGGGGATACAACGTAACTTTAAAGTGAAAAACAACACAGATGGGGCAGTCTGTGGCTAACTTGTACAATATTAAAATTTATTCCAGTTGTTAGCAAAACAGGTACATGACAAGCATCATTCATTAAGGAAGAGTAATATTTGCAGCTGCTGTCCTGTCATTCAGCCTAACCACTCCTCCTTCAAAGCTCTTCCTTCTCACCACACTATGCCATAATTCAGCCAGCCAGGGAACCAGGACTGGCCAGCACCAGTTACAAATCACACACCTGCTGTCTCCCAGCCCTGAGTAAGAGCAGTAGAAGCAGAGTCTGTTGATGACTTGGGGACGAAAGGGTGCGCACAAAGACAGCCTGTTGGTGAAAGAAGGCTGAAGCGTGCAGAGGGTTGAGGAAGAACAGACGATCAGGAGTGTGACAAAGAACTATGTAGAGAAAGGAAAGGGATTAGGAATGGAAAAACAGGGAAGTGAGCAAAAACAATGAACCGATGGTGGTGAAAGGAAGGCTGAATCAACAGCAATAGCATGTTTATGAAAAATGAGAGCTATGTAAGACTTGGCAGCAATGGAAAGCTGGCCCCAATACTGATGCCCAGCTAAGTGAGGCTAATTCAAAATAAGCCTCAGGTGCCTCTCTATCTCTCTCTGAATGAGAGAGTCTCACTCTTGGGAAGGATTTTAAGTTGTAGGGTAAGCTTCAGTAAAGTACAGGCAACCAGGTTGTATTTACCCCAGAAAGGAGCATTTGGTATTGTCATGGCATGTAGTCAACATTTTCCACCTGGGCAGTGAAGCTTAATCTTCATAAGAATGGAATGTTTATTGGGGAGATAAACTGAGGACAGAGGAGCACGCCGGGCATGGAGGACACCAATTGAACTTCATTTACCTTGTTTATCAAAAACTCTGCCGTTCTAAGCCTATACAGGCTGAATGCCTATTGTCAACACTAATTGTTCCCCCCCCCTCAAGGAGGTAGTTAGGATTCTCCTCACACAAGTCACTGACATGAAGAAGACACCCAGGGAAAACAATTTTCTGGACACGTTGCTAGGCCTAGAACTCTCCAACTCTGTGGCCAGAGAGAAGCTTTGTCTTCTTTGACCAAAGGTTTTGGGGGGAGAATAGTGTTGTTTTTTCCCCCCAGAGAGATTAGCATGCCATAGTTATCTCACTGTATAATCTGAAGTGGAGACAAGGCACCTGTAGTTTATACGGTGTGGTAACTAGGCAGAGTACACTGTAACTCCCCCTCTCGCATCGATCGGTGACCTCGCCTAGTTTACCTCATGGTAAGTTTACTGGTGTCTTGCCTCCACTATGTTTTACGGCAGGATAGTCAATTCAAGTTAGTCATCCTGTAGTGAACATACAACTTTTTTTGGTCGGTGAAGACATAACCAGAGTGGTAGAGTTAGGAGCTGTCTATATGGGAAAGTTATACCAGCTATACAGACATGGCTATATTAGTGCAACAGTCTTATCTTCCAGCATAAAAGGAAAGGATTTAAGCTGTGCCCTTCCCCCACAAAAAACCCACACCCAAGTGACATGCTAAATCAAAAAGCGACCACTTCTACAAGAGGAAATTAAATTCACAGTGAAGTCTTATGTGTCATCCTAACTTAATTTTTAACATTGACCAGGAAACTATTTACTGCACTTCTGTAATTTATATTGCACTAGCACCTCCATGTGCCAATCAAGAACTGGGCCCTCCTTGTGATAGGTACTGTACAAACAGATGATACCCACCCCCAAAGAATTACTGTAAATGAAAGGAAAACCCACAACACTGAACTTGTTAGAAGCCAAACAGACAGACTGCCTGCCCATGTGTCGATGAAGCAGTTTTGCCAACTGGACTGAAAAGGGCCTGTGGAAGCTTTTCTTTAGCTCACCAACAACATATGTCAGGTGCCCTGAAAAGCGAACCTCATTGCCTTAGAGCACACTCATGAGCAATGCTCTTTCTCAGCCTTTCAGCCAGAGAGCAGCTTTCCCTCCCACCCACCCCCTTCTTCTAGTCTCAACAAAGGAGTCTGCAAATGCATCTTCTCTCAGACAGCTGAGACTTGCCTTGCTCTAGCTTTTGGAAGGCAGCCCACAATCCTCCTTGCTGAAAGCAAGCCGCTGAGCTGCCCCCATCAAGGCACAGGGCACTTAGCCATTCATGTTGGTTGGTTGCTGTGCTGTCACTAATGACTTTCTCCAACCGTGCATAGCCAGGGTGTCACAACACAGAACCCACCAGGTAAGCTGGAAGCCTCTCTACATGCTCAGCAGGAGAACAGGGTGGGGAGAGATTGCCCATACCTGACCTCAGCTCAGGTAGTGTTAACGTGTTCTCCTTTCGCTCCAGTTCCCTCTATTTTTTCAAGTGCTAACTCAGCTCATGGAAAGCACACAGGAGGATTAAGAGGTTGTGTAAACTCTGTAAAATGGTAACACCCTGTTAAACCGAGGGATCTGATGACTATAATCCTGTATGTCTCCTTAAACAAAAGCTCACTGTTGTAATGAATGTTTTGTTTCTGATATTTACATGGAAAGAATCTGTGAACCTGTGAATACTTCCTAAATAAATAGTAATAAAAAAAGTTGGGTAAAAGCTCTCTGAGAAATTAGAATATTCTGGAAGCAACAGGGCACTGAATATAGTGAAGCAACCAACATAGATTGCTGACGGAGTTTGGCTAAACAAAATAAATTACTACCTTGCAATAAAAGCAGAACCCTCAAGAGGAGAAAGAGTAGCAATAATTAAAAATTGTGAGAGCCTTCAAAGTTGCCCTGTGTTAACTCATGGAAGGAGAACTGATGCCTAAAGCCAGCTGTTGAGGGTTAGCTCTTCAGGGAAGAGCGAACAGGATTTTATACTGATAAAAGCAAAGTTCTCTTTAGGGATAGTCTAGACACAAAATGTGGTACACTTTATAGTTGAAGCTGTGCATCACCCTTCCTCCTTAGTGCACAGGTTAGCACTTTTATGGCAAAATAACTGTGTCCACACTACGGGTTGTGCTTGTATAATTAATTTTAAAAAATAAATAATCACACTCCTAATCAAAATAGCTATATTGGTATAGAAATCAGTATCTGTAAGCCAGGCTTTAGGATATTACTGAATGACAGGTTTTAAGTTATGATGTGGTTTGGCAGAGCATTGACTAGTTGTTTCCTTTACTGCAGTCAAGACTACATAATCTAGAGATAAATTCCCTCTGAGGCAGAGGGAAACCCTTACAGAGAAAAAAAAAATCTCCCAGTCTTGCACTCTTTCCTCAGAATAAGGACACCCAGACAGCATGATTCAAGAATCAAATGCCCTTTATAAATTGATAACTCTGGAATGTGTGTTAATCTCTGTAGCTTTCCTGAACTTCCAAGGTATCTAACTGCTTCTGAAAGCCATTTTCCAGGAACAGACTCCCTGTGAACCAGTACGGAAGGACTCTCAAACCACACTTTCTAAAATGACTGTGAAGGTTTTGTCTCACCCACACTAGCATTCGTTCATTTTCAATGCCGACTCAAGGAGAATAGCAACAACCCATGTTATTAATGTGCACAGGGCTTTAATATTAATCCTCTCAAAACTGCAGAAACCTTCTCCACCCCTCCCACTCTGCACGTATTTGAAGCGGTAGTGGTAAGTAGGGTACAACTACTCAATGATTTTTCAAGGAGGAGACACACATTCGTTACAGTGATTTCAAGTTCCAGTATGATTTGGCTGGCCAGCACAAATGGACCCAGATTATTCTGGAACTGCAAGATCCTTCCCATCTGTCAAACATTTTGTAACTAGTATGTTACTTTATTGCTAATAACACAAAGATATAGGCAAGTCTGCATGGTCTTCACAGTTTTTTTTAAAAATGCACCTGTGACATTCCCCTCTGGTGTTATCTAGACCAGTGATCTGCTAGGCCACTCCAATCCTTGACTCTGGGAGCCAGCCTTACCTTGCTCTGCTGTTCATGCTACCCCCATTCCTGTGCTGTTCGTGCACAGCCGCTAGCATGTAAGCTGTTCCCAGTTACCTGCAAGTGAATGACACTAGCCAATATCTCCGGTCCCAGACACAACCCTAGCAACCTCCGTCTTGCAGTATCCAGTTATGCCTGCTTGACGCTGCAAGCTTATAGGAGTTTGTCAATTTAACAAAGAAATTGACATGTGCCAGGCTTGTTCTCCCAAGGGGAGCCTCTGACACGTTTCAAAACAAACACACACTTCAGGTAGAACACACAGACAGATTTATTAACTATAAAGATAGATTTTAAGTGATTACAAGTCACAACGTAAGTCAGATTTGGTCAAATGAAATAAAACCAAAATGCATTCTAAGCTGATCTTAACACTTTCAGTGTCCTTACAAACTTAGATACTTCTTCAGCCAGGCTCTCCCCTTCGATCAGTGTTTCAGTCGCTTGGTGTTGGTGGTGTCTGTAGATGTAGGTGGAAGAGAGAGAGCATGGCAAAATGTCTCTCCCCCTTTTATCATCTCCTTTCTTTCCTCTTGGCTTTGCCTTCCCTCCCCAACCCCCACCCCATTCAGACTCAGGTGAGCATTACCTCATCACAGTTACAAACTGACCAAAGGAAGGGGGTGACTCCCTCAAGAGACTCTGAGATTCTTTTGTTACCACCTAAACCAGTGTCCCTTGTTCCTGTGAGGTTTGTCCCATACATACCCTGACGAGGTGTGAACTGCCTCTCTGTTCTTGGAGAGTTTTTGCATGGACTTACTTTAAGTCAGGGGTCTCAAACACAGTGCCCATGGCCACATGTAGCCTGCGGGGTTATTTCCTGTGGCCTGCCAAATTCCCTTCCTCCTCCCCACAGTGTGTCAGGTTCCCCATTCCTCAGTTTACCTCCAGGTGCTCCTCTGCTTAGTGCTTTCCAGGAGGGAGGAGAGATGGGGGGAGGAGCCACACGCTCAGAGGAGGAGGTGGAGAGGAGGAGGGGCAGGGATTTGGGGAAGAGGTTAGAATGGGAGCGGGGAAGGGGTTGGAAGAGGTGAGGCCTCATGGAAAGGGTAGAGTGGGGGGCAGGACAGAAGGCTGGGGGTGTGTGTGTCAGTGATGCGGCCTTCAGTCCAATGTACTAGTCCTCATGTGGCCATCCTGGTGATTTGAGTTTGAGGTCTGTAACAGGGTTCTGGTCAGCCCGTTAGCTCATCCCCGAGAGCCCAGCTCCCATTAAGGGGAATTAACTGGAGCTGGCAAGGTGTGGCTCGTTGCAGGGCAAAAGGAAACACACCTGTGGGCTTTATGGGCCAGGAGGCTTCATAAAACTAGGGGGGGGGGGGGGAAAGAGGAGAGAAGAGAGCAGGGGGAACAGAAAAGGGAGGAGCCTGTGCCTGGAGTGCCCAGCTAGCTGCAGAATCTAGTTGTTCCCCAAGGGGCTACCTGAACTGTACAGAACTGTATATAAGTGGTGGTGGGAACAGACACAGGGAAATAAAAGGGCACTGGTGTTTGCACAAGAGTGGTCTCTGGCAGATTTGTGGCACGAGCAGCAAAGGGCTCCGATACACGGTCCCTCCGCTAAGCCATGAGGGTACATTTTCAATCTCATAGCTACATACATGAAATTATAACTTAGAACATTACAATAACAACCAGGCTCAGTGCATCATGAGCCTTCCGAAGACACCCAACATGACAAACTTTGCAATGGATAACACATCATTTTATAAAGATGAACATGGGGGGATAGGATGTTCCTGCGAGGTACAGAGCGAAATAGCAGCACAAAGTGCCTTTCATTAAAGCTGGTAGGGAATTTTTTTTTTTTTTATTTCTTCACAAAACATTAAAGAAAAAAATATCAAAAATGTTCGGTTTTTTAAATCAATAACAGAAACCCAGAAGGTATTCTTTTTTTTGTCAGCCTAAAAATAGAGTCAAAACCAGACACTTCCCTCTGAATGTCCATTTTGATTGGGGGGTGGAGGGGTAAGGGGAGGTAAAAAAACCCCATTTCAAATGAAAAAAGTTTTGACCAGCTCTACTTTGCAATATTCCGGTGCACACTGATTAATTCTAGGAGAGGTTATATCTTACATTAAAATTATCCCTTGTTGAATGGAGACTAGCAGCTTGTGTGTTACATAAACAAGCCAACCATCTGCTTGATCAGAAAAAAAACAAAACATGTTAATAGGCAGCAGTTAACTTACTTGCTAGGAGAAGGCACGCAATTGAAATGACATACAGTTGCTTGACAGTAATATCATAGTGATCCATAAAGAGGTCCAGTAAGTAGACAGCAAGGTGCCGTGATGTAGGGCACAGATTGCAGCGGCTGCTGAGGACAGTCAAGAGGTCAGTAAAGTAGCGGCGCATCCCAATCTGTGGTGAATGAGCTTTATAGACTGGCAGTTTCAGTTCCTACAAGAATACAAGAAGAGAGAGAGGTATTAAAATGAGTGTTTCAATGGCTAGAATGCCCAAACTGACACCCACCGCCTACTATGGTAAGTGCTTAGCAACTAGGAGCTGGGTTAGGGCCAACATGTTTTGAAAGTCAATTAACTTCTAATATGTTTGAGTCATTCATTCTCTTTCCTTAGGAAACTTAAGGTACTTGGTTGTGCACCGTAAAAACTGGTATAACCCAGCAGTAACTAGTTATTGCTTTCCATAGAGAGCTCCAACACTATCCAGATTCAGAAAAAAACGATTACGAGGAATAATTGAAAAGGGACGATGGTGCAAAATTTGACCTGACAAAGTCAGGTTCTGTACAATATTTCTTAAGGCACAGGGCTTCATTTTATTTTTTATGTACACACATTCCATATAGAGCACCAAAACTTTTCTAGGTCCTTTAAAAAAAAAAGCTCCTTCCTTGTCCTACAAATTAAAAAGCTTTCTTTCATTGTGTTTAAAACCCAAATATTGCAGAGTAATGGTAGCCTACAAAAAACCCCATTGATTAGAAAGAAAATAGTTTATTTCTATTGTCCAAGGAGAGAAAAATGCAGAGACAAGTAGCATAATGATGAGTAACTAGAATTTAAATCTTTACAGTTTTAACAATTTGGGGTGTTTTTGTATGAGAGAAGTTTAAGAGAGCCCACTATATTTTATCTGACTAATGTTTTCTCTGTCACATCTCATATGTGAAGTTTTTATATTACTTGAAGACCCAGACTTCATATGTAGTTCTGTTTTTATCTGGAGGAGGGAATGCCATACTGCCAAGTAAAGTCACAAGCACGGTCTATACTAGTAAAATAGATGAAGGAATGAGATTTTAAATAGGATTCTCCACCCAGCGTGGACAAGGGAAGTGTGGTGAACGCCAGAGTTACCTATGACCGGCCAAACACAATTTTAAACATGACTTTTTTCCAAGTTTAGATGTAGCCACAAGGTAAGAAGGAAGATTTTGCAGTGCTCAAATCAGACTGGAATACATGTTCTATGGATAGGAAACAGCCATTTGAAGAACAGTGTACATTTTGTGGTATCAGCTTCTTTACCCAGTTTGTGCCACTTAGGGCATGACTACACTTACCTCCAGAGTGATCAATCCAGCAGGGTCAATTTATCGCACCTAGTGAAGATGCAATAAATCAACCGTTGAGCACTCTCCTGTTGACTCCAGTACTCCATTGGAGCGAGAAGCATAGGCAGAATAGACGGGGGAGTGGCAGCAGCCAATCTACCGCAATGAAGACACTGCAATAAGTAGCTCTAAGTACATCGGCTTTAACTATGCTATTTTTCTAGTTGAAGTTGTGGTAATTTAGACTGACTTAGCTCACCGCCCTCCCCACCCCTACAGTGAAGGCCTCAATGTCCGCTTAGAAACATATGTACTGTACTACCCCTTAAGTGCTGACATAGTTATACACTTATAAAAACGTGCTTCTAATGGGATAGCTTATTCCCCTAAATCAGGGGTTCTCAAACTGTGGGTCGCGACCCCTCTGGGGGTCACTGACCACTTCCCGAGGGGTCGCGAGCGGATTTTTTCCGCCGAAAAGCCGCAGCCACGATCACTTCCGCTTTTGGCGGCTTTTCGGCGGCCATGCCGAGCTATTTCGGGAATGCTCGGCATGTCCGCCGAAAATAGCCGCCGAATGCGGCCGTTCTGCTGAGGAAAAAAGGGGTCGCCGTAAAGGTAAGTTTGAGACCCGCTGCCCTAAATTAAAGTGTGTAAACTAGGTCGTAGAGAAGCATGTTAGAAATGCATACTAGGGTGCAACTATTAACAACTAAGGTATGTCTACACTAGAGATTCTGTAGCTTTGTAGCACACACACTTATTACAGCCACAGAAGGGTTCTTCTACTGCTGTAATAAATCCATCTCTACAAGAGATGGTACCTGGGTCAACAGAAGAATTCTTCTGTGGACTCAGCAGTGTTAATTTAACAGGGCGTGAAGATTTCCATAGTCTCGACAGATCTAACTTTGTAGCCTAGACCAAGGTTCGTCATTGTACAAAGCTCTCTCTTCAGTTAACAATTGGCTAAACACTGGCTTATAGGAACTGGGGGCTTGCTGAAAACATGTAATGAAATCCTTTGGTGCTTCATTAACCCTCACTGCCTAACTGCCAACATGCAGACTTACCTGCCATAACTATCCTACCACCAGGAAATTGCCTTTTCTTTCTTTACCCAACAGCACTAAAATAGGGACTAAAACACCCAACATCCAAATGCAGGGTAGTGACTGCCCAACATCCCTTTCTTCCTTACTAAGAGGAGACCTCACTCCACGAAGAGGTTCAACTTATCAGAAGAAAAACAGCATGACACAATTAGCCTTAGGAGGATGCATATAGCCGGGAACCAAGACGATTCATTACCGAAAAAGAAGCTTACAAATTCAGTGAGCAGAGTACTATTAAAGATGATCGATTCTCAGGCTTTTTTTTTAAAAAAAAAGAGTCCGTGACAAACCACATTCCGGACTAAACAGCCACATGCTGTGGACAGGGAAGCAGCCCTTTGAAACTTGGAGCAGCCTTCACCGCAGGTAACAATTTATAAAAGGGGGAGACAATGAAACATTTCCACCCATTACTTTATATCAATTAAAAAAACCCACCTGTTTGAGTGGGCAATTTTTTTATTCTGGGATGTAAGGGAATCTATACAATTTACACCTGGGTCCCAAACAAAATCAAATACACTCACAGATTAAATGTTTGAGTCTATGACTACCGAAACCAATTTTAAAACCAAAGAGTAGCTCTTTTTGGGGAGGACGGAGGGAGGGAAGAGAAGAGAGAAATGGACACCAAAACCAATGTGGGTGAAGTAATATCTTTAATCTACGAAGTTGTCCAATAAAAGAAAAGCTCCCTGACACATACACACCACCTAATTAAAAAAAAAAAAAAAAAAAAAAAAAAAGTCAGTCACAATCTATTATTCCAGCCCAAGTAATTTATAGGACTCCTGGCTGATTTTCTAGCCTTTTATTCCATTAGACAGCCATCAAGATTTTCCAATGTTTTTCTTCCTATAAAGAAAACTAGGCTTCCTAGCAAATTTTGACTAAGCATATTGAAGTTTTACTTTCTTTACAAAACATAATTGTCAGTAGAATGGAAGAGCAATGGATGCAAAACCACCATCTCTCACCATTTGCTGATGACAGTCAGATTAAGAAAATCAATACTTGAAAGAAGACTGTTTCAGTACTATGTTTCTAAAACATAATTGTGAAAGAAACTGCAACTATATTTGAAGGATGCTATTTAATCCAGTGGAAAGTTGCCTAAATCTACGTAGGGCCACAGCCAGGCCTGAAAACCAATAATAATTCCCCCAATTTATACAAATAAGGGAGTAAGCAACACCAACAAGTCTTCAATTTTTTTTAGTTCTCTGACTTTTTCTTTGAACAGTATGTCTCAGTAAATACCCAATTGCACTGGATTCTCAGCTCTCTTATAACAAGAATCTCTGTCATAAGAAATAATGTAAAATTGTTGCTAATTAAGAAGCAGCAGAAATGTCTATACTCGCAGGAGTGGCCAAGCTGTGGCTTCGGAGCCTCATGCAGCTCTTCAGAGGTTAATATGCATTGGTGCTGACTCCAGGGCTGGAGCTACTGATGCCAACTTTCCAATGTGCTGTAGGGTGTTCTCTGCTCAACCTCCTGCTCTGAGCCAGGTCCTGCCACCACTCCACCTCTTCCCCTTACCCGAGCCCACCATACCCTCGCTCCTCCCGCTTCCTCACCAGAGCCTCCTGCGCACTGTGAAACAGCTGATTACAGCAGGTGTGAGATGTGGGGAAGGAGAGGAGGTGCTGATTGGTAGGGATGCCAGTGGGTGTGAGGCACTGGGAGATGGAAGTGGGTAGCTGATTCGGGGCCGCTGCCAAAGAGCCACAGTAATATGTCAATGTTCATTGGTAAATTCTGGCTCCTTCTCAGGACTCATGTTGGCCACCCCGACCTATAGTTTACAGGTAAGGAAAAAATCCTAGATAAGGTTGCCTTAAAGTTCACCCTCACAACAATTCAACTTTTTCCTGTTTTTCTAATCTTACTCAGCTGGGGGAGAGGTTCTCATTTTCTCTCCTTGTATTCAATTTCTGCACAGAACATTAGCACAAAAAAAAAAATAATCATGGGTCAAAAGTTAACTCCTTTGTAACGAACCCTATTTAAACAAACAATCCTCTTGTCAGGAAGTGTTTGGAGAATAGCACAAAGAGGAGTTAGGGATCTTTTGTTACTGTCCTTTTTAAGGCAGGAAGGATGGGGTACATATCCCTAAATTTAACCTAAGCTACCTGTCTTCCAAACTAACTTTCCATTTTTAGCCAGCATTTCAATACTAAATGAGGACTGAATGCTTAGTTACAAAGGGCCATCAAACTCAAGAGGGGACTCTGCATTGATGGCATGCCATTTCCTACCAAAACTAACTTCAGCTTCTACACAAACTACAGTGTTGTGCCTGTAAGTTACAAAAACATTTATGGAAGTGTTCTGGTAAATGTTTCTAAGGGAAACCAGATCGGCAGGTAGCAATCGATCTTCTGGCGATTGATTTATCGCGTCCCTCATTAAGACGCGATAAATCGATCGCCAGCAGCACCCCCGTCGACTCCAGAACTCCAGCGTGCCGCGAGGCACAAGCTGGAGTCAACGGAGGAGCGCGCCGCCACCCGCCACAATGAGGACGGCAGGTAAGTCGGTTGAAGATACGCCAACTTCAGCAACGTTATTCACCACCCCCAGTGTAGACCAGTCCTAATATTAGACAGCTGGCAGTAGTTTAGTGAACAGGTCTTTAAGGTTGAGTCAGATACTATGTTTCTGAAAGCTTGTTAGTGGGTTACAGTTGATACTTTTGGATTTTCCTGGTAACAATTCAGAGATTATGCAAACCACCTCCCCAACAGGAAAGGGTAGTGAAAACTTACAGGTCAATGAGAGAAGGAACTAGCACAGTGGTGGGCGATCTGCAGCTCATGAGGCCCATGCGGACCATAAGGGTAATCCGCTGGTGGGCTGTGAGACAGTTCGTTTAAACCAGGGGTGTCCAAATTTTTGAAAAGAGGGCCAGATTTGGTAAGGTGAAGATGTGTGAGGGCCGACCCCCTGCCCCCCGCTCCGGCCGCGCTCTTGCTCTTCTTCCCCCCCCCTTGCTCTCGCTCTTCTTCTCCCCCCCCCGGCCACGCTCTCCTTCCTTCCCTCCCCCCCCCCGCTCTGGCCGTGCTCTCACACACACCCCCCCCGGCTTGCCTGGCCTTGCCTTGCCTCCTGCCCCGGCTCCGACTCCGCTCTTCTCCCTTGCCTCGCCTTGCCTCGTGCCCCGGCCCCGGCTCCGCCTCCGCTCTTCTCCCCCGGCTCCGCCTTGCCTCGTGCCCCGGCCCCGGCCCCGGCTCCGCTCTTCTCCCCCGGCTCCGCCTTGCCTCGTGCCCCGGCCCCGCCTCCGCTCTTCTCCCCCGGCCCCGGCTCCGCCTCCGCTCTTCTCCCCCGGCCCCGGCTCCGCCTCCGCTCTTCTCCCCCGGCCCCGGCTCCGCCTCCGCTCTTCTCCCCCGGCCCCGGCTCCGCCTCCGCTCTTCTCCCCCGGCCCCGGCTCCGCCTCCGCTCTTCTCCCCCGGCCCCGGCTCCGCCTCCGCTCTTCTCCCCCGGCCCCGGCTCTGGCTCCGCTCTTCTCTCCCCCCCCCCCCCCGCTCGCTGCATATTATTGATTTTAGAACAGAGCCTGCGGGCCGGTGAAAATTTGAACACGGGCCTCAATTGGCCCCCGGGCCGGACTTTGGACATGCCTGGTTTAAACTGATCATCTGCAGGCACGGCCCCTTGCAGCTCCTAGTGGCCGCAGTTCACCGTTCCCGGCCAATGGGAGCTGCAGGAAACAGCGGTCAGCGCATCTCTGCGGCCTGCAATGCAGAACACACAACTTGTTCCAATTGGAGTACACCAGAAATTGCCATATCCAGTAAGCAATGACAAATATTACTGCACGTACCTACCAGTCTTAAAAACAAGACAGACAAGCTTTATTTAAAAAAAAAAAAAAAAAAAAAATCTTTACTCATACAAACCCATGGTTGGTTCTTGGCTACTGACTTCAAATGCCACCATTGGAAGAGTGATGTTCTATGTTTATGTCTCTAAACCACAGCTTAAACCTCTGGCTGCTGCATCAGCTCTGAATGTAAAAAAATTGCTTGAGCCCCAGCACCTCTCATTACAAATTAAGCACTACTCTCAACTCCACATCAGACTTGCAGATTTAGGTGTTTTTTTCCCTAACTGACAGTCATTTGATTCAGCCAGGCCTGTGGAGAAAAGAGCCTCAAGATGATTTTTTACCAAAATTCAGTTAAAACTTCTTAGTAATTCACCTAGTATGCTATAGCATGGCCAAGCCAATAAAGCTAACATGAGTAAATCAAAGTCGGCAAACATAGGCTCTGAAAACCACCCAGCTCTTAGATAGCTCTTTTCATCAGCAGTCCTTCGAGTACTTTACAAAGGTGGGCACAGTACCATCATCCCTGTTTTACAAATGGGGAAACTGAGGAACAAGGGACATGTCTTGCCCAAGGTCACCTAGCAGCGAGTGGTAGAGCTGGGAACAGAGTTCAGGTGTAATGAGTCCTAATCCAGTGCTTCATCTACTAGATCACGCTGCTTCCTCTTTGGTAGGAAGTTAGCCAGTTCATGTACTCATTTTCAGAAAAAGAGACATACCTTCAAATTGTTTCCCCATTCATCCAAAGGGGAAACTACCTCTGACCATGTGTATCATATATTTTTCACTTCATATTTGTACCATAGTGCCAGATTTCTGCCCACTGACAACGCCTTTCAAAATACGCAGTTAAAATTGCACACTCCACTGCTCAGGAATTCAAACATTTAATTTTTTGCAGCCTACTGAAGAAGACAGACAGGAGTTAACACACTATTCTTATGTAAGAGAGTGTATTTGTGCTTGAATGCACCCCACAGCAGGCATTTGTAATCACATTATTACCAAACATTCTAATTTCAAAGGACAGTAATTGCTACTGTGTTTAAAAATCCAATACTTCATGTGTTCCACTTTGGTATTTTAGAGAGTATTTCATTAAATTCTCCTTACTCAGTTTAAATTATTCAAATGCTCAACAGCTAATCTGAGGCAGAATCAGGGAAAGGAGTGTGAAAACTGAAATTCCAACTTTGAGGAAAGATGAAAGGAAAGAGATCATGAATAATAATGTACTTTATTAGGACACCTGTTCCTTTCAGCTTCATACATATGGTGCCATCTATACTATAAGCAAACTAAAGCTAGCAACCAGTAATGCTATTGTTACAACTTTGAAAAGCTAGAGTTTTTAAAGGGGACAGATTACATTTTTGTTGCTGGGCTGACAATCCCTTTAGAGGCCATAACGCAATGAGCTGCTCACTGCTGGTTATGCCTACTTTCATTTTACAACGGATTTAAACTAAAAGGGCATGTTAAAAGCAAATGTTAACATTTTTTCAGTTCATCAACATGAACAGATGAGATAAATTGCATCTCATAGACATGCTGGATTCCAGAAACCTTCTCTAGATTCTGCTTTCAAGATCTGGAAAAGTTACACTGCCTTTTGCGATGTCCTAGTGCCTGCTACCCCTTTGGACAAGAAAAAAAAGAAAAGAAAACACAATTGCCTGATTTACTCAGTTGTGATGTTTGTACAAAGCTGAATTCAATTATCTGTGCCAAGCATCTGTAAGTTATTGAAAAAGTACCTATCAAATAACATTAGGTAAGGGGTAAAAAGTACAGTAGTGGATTTAAGAGGATACAGAATTGAAATGATGAATTACTGTGGCCTCATTTTTATTAAGATCTTGCTTAATTAGTAGAATGGGGAAGTGTTTAAGGGCTCCAGAGAGCGTGTGTAAAGAACACAGGGAAACATTCTCCCCTATTCATTGGGAGAAAGGTGGGGGGCGGGTATATATGTTTTTACTGAAGAATAGCAGAGGTAACAAAGTCCTGTGGCACCTTAAAGACTAACTATAAAGTTTTGAAGCATAAGCTTTCGTGGGCTAATACCCACTTCGTCGGATGCAAGCAGTGGAAGAATAGTGACCATAAACCTGTTGCTTGTAATACTTCTGACAACTTGTTTTATTACTAGCTGGGTTATCTGTTAGCTGGGGGAGTAACTTTTACCTAGAGGAAATATCTATTCCCCCAGACACTGTAAAAATGTAAAGGCACAGAACTGTTTGTTTTCAGCAGACGGCACCAGCTCTGTTCAACTATCCACCTGGCTGGAAAGCCCACAGACCACTCATTCACAAAGCAATTAAGATGGCCTTTGAAGGATTAAGTTACCATACAAACTCTTAAAGCTTGCACGGTCAATGGGCTTTGTGAAATTCAGTCCTGCTTTTACTCACATTGCTTTGAGAAGCCATGTAAGAGGTGAATAAAGGAGGAAATACAAGCAGATCTACTGAGTACTTTTAAATTGTAGGAAATGTGCATATCCTGGAAGGAAGAAAGCCAACATAACCACAAACACGGTTAGGGGACAACTCAGAACTCTTGTTTCCAAAACAAATTCAGACCATGTTCTAAATAGATTTTGACATCTTTTTAGCATGTAGGTGCAAAGAAAAATTCTGACTTACTATTTAAACTCTCTTTCTAGAAAAAATGAGGAGTACTTGTGGCACCTTAGAGACTAACAAATATATTTGGGTGTAAGCTTTCTAGAGTACTTATTCCTGCTAAAGCAGATGTATACATTTACATAGAACTGAAGCATCAGAAGGTCAATTTCTGTGACATTCTATCCATGTGGTAGGTCCCTAAAACCTCTTAAAAGCTGAATGAATTGAAATGGTAGCATGAGGTCCCTCCACCACGGACTACCACTATACAGGCTCTAGGCCACTAAAGGTCATCATGGGCACTAGCACATATACTCAATCCACCTGGCATAGTACTGCTAATGAACAGGGTAGAAGAGAACACTGAAAACTGCAGGGCAGACTCAGCCTTCTACTCCACCAGTGCCCTTCCAGTCCTCAAAGAGTCCTCCATGGCACAATCCTGCAAGGCTTAAGTGTTCTGACCCAACCGGAGATGCCATTAAACCTGTACTGTACTTTGACTTCAGTGGGACTAGTCACATGTTTACAAGTGTTCTAGATCTGGCCAGAACCCCTGAGACCTTGCAAGATCAAATCCTGTGTAGCCTAGCAGAAGCTACCTCCATGGCAACCACAACTCTGCTTGTTGACCAGCCAACCAACGTAGAACGCCAACTCAAGGGGTTTATTTCCTCTGCCTTGTGAGCACCCCATCTCTACAGCAAAAAACTTCCCAGCATCTTTAAACCTAATTTACACTAGAAGACTTCAGGTGTGCTATGTACATCAGGTGCTTTCCCTCAAGCACACTTCATTCATTACATATAAGGGCATGTCTTCACTACCACTTTAATTCGACCTTAACGACATTAGGTCGAATTAAACGTGTACCTGTCTTCACATACATGCCTTTAAAGTCGATTTAAAGGGCCCTCAAAATTGAATTTGTAACTCCTGCCTGACGAGAGAAGTAAGGCTAAAATCGACTTCTCTATGTCTACTGTGAGTAAGTGAAGAGGCATCTGAAGTTAAGCCTCCGACCTCCGAGCAGCCCCGCCCACCTGAACAGCCCCCCCCGCCGGACCCCCCTCCCCCGCCCGCCCGCGGGGGGGGGGGGAGCCGCGGGGCTGCTTGAGCGAGGGGGTCAGCTGCTTGGTCAATTTCAGGTGAAATTGACTAGGCAGCTGACCCACTCACTCAAGCAGCCCCGCGCCGGCTCCCCCCCTCCTCGGGCGGGCGGGGGGGGGGTCCGGCGGGGGGGCTGTTCAGGTGGGCGGGGGGGGGGCGCGGGGCTGCTCGGGCGGGGGGGGGGCTGTTCAGGTGGGCGGGGGGGGGCGCGGGGCTGCTTGAGCAAGCGGGTCAGCTGCTTGGTCAATTTCAGGTGAAATTGAGTAGGCAGCTGACCCGCTCGCTCAAGCAGCCCCGCGCCGCCTCCCCCCCCCCTGGGGAGGGGGGGGGGTCCGGCGGGGGGGGGGGTTTGTTCAGGCGGGCGGGGGGGGGGGTCCGCGGGGCTGCTTGGGAGGGGGGGGGCTCTGGCACGCATTGCACTGTGGGCTACCTACCCAAAGTGCAATGCGGGCTATGTCGACCCCTGCAAAAGTTCTAGGACAGACAGTGTCGACCACTGTTGACCTGCTGTCCTGGTGGGGACACACTGATTCGATTTTCTAAAATCGAATTTAGATAATCGAATTAAGGGAAATCGACCTAGTCCTGTAGTGAAGACATACCCTAACTCAGGGGTCTCCAAACTTTTCAGCCAGAGGGCCGCATTAACTATCAAATAGCAGTTTGGGGGCCGACAACACACTCGAGGTCCAAATAAAAAAGAATCAAAACATGGATGTTGTTTTTAATTATTTATTTAATATTATTTTATTCAGTTATTATTTAATAACACATTGATACACTACACATGAACACTACACCTGAACACCTGTTCACGACACATGAACACTACACCTGAACACCTGTTCACTACACATGAACACTACACCTGAACACCTGTTCACTACACATGAACACTACACCTGAACACCTGTTCACTACACATGAACACTACACATGAACACCTGTTCACTACACATGAACACTACACATGAACACTACACATGAACACTACACATGAACACTACACATGAACACCTGTTCACTACACATGAACACTACACATGAACACTACACATGAACACTACACATGAACACCTGTTCACTACACATGAACACTACACATCAACCCCCCAACTGACCCACCCAGCCAGATCTCTCCCCCCAAAACCTCCTTTCCTCCAACCCCCCCCAACTGACCCACCCAGCCAGGTCTCTCCCCCCCCAAACCTCCTTTCCTCCAACCCCCCCCAACTGACCCACCCAGCCAGGTCTCTCCCCCCCAAACCTCCTTTCCTCCAACCCCCAACTGACCCACCCAGCCTGGTCTCTCCCCCCCCCAACCTCCTTTCCTCCAACCCCCAACTGACCCACCCAGCCAGGTCTCTCCCCCCCAAACCTCCTTTCCTCCAACCCCCCCCCCAACTGACCCACCCAGCCAGGTCTCTCCCCCCCAAACCTCCTTTCCTCCAACCCCCCCCCCAACTGACCCACCCAGCCAGGTCTCTCCCCCCAAAACCTCCTTTCCTCCAACCCCCCCCCCCCAACTGACCCGCTCAACCCGGTCTCTTCCCCCCCCCAACTGACCCGCTCAACCCGGTCTCTTCCCCCCCCCCCCCCCAACTGACCCGCTCAACCCGGTCTCTTCCCCCCCCCCAACTGACCCGCTCAACCCGGTCTCTTCCCCCCCCCCCAACTGACCCGCTCAACCCGGTCTCTTCCCCCCCCCCCCCCAACTGACCCGCTCAACCCGGTCTCTTCCCCCCCCCCCCCCCCAACTGACCCGCTCAACCTGGTCTCTCCCCACAGACCGTTTCGCCGCCTGGCAGTGGGTGGCTCCTTGTTTCTGGCGGTGCGGCGCGTCCCGGCCCCAGCTCTGAGCCGTCCCTGGCCGGCGGCAGCCGCGGAGCACGCGGCGCGTCCCGGCCGGCGGCGGCAGCGGACCACGCGGCGCGTCCCGGCCCCGCGGCTGGCGGCGGCCGCGGAGCACGCGGCGCGTCCCGGCCGGCGGCGGCCGCGGAGCACGCGGCGCGTCCCGGCCCCGTGGCTGGTTCCCGACCGATCTCCACGGGCCGGATGAGAGGGCCTCGCGGGCCGCATCCGGCCCGCGGGCCGTAGTTTGGAGACCCCTGCCCTAACTAACAAACATACAGCATGGACTGGAGTCTTTCATGCAGCAACACCAGCTCTGAGTCCCTAATTATCCTCAGAGTACAGTAATGTCAGGTTTTTGCACATTATGTACAGTATAGACATGGATATATTATGCCACCACCCTTGCAAGGTTTTGTGGTTTTATACTCTCCAAATGAAGGCTTAATATTAAAATTATCTCCACGTCTTGTTTTAAAACAAGTTAAAAATTTTCAGAAACATTCCTTCAGAATCTTTATGTTGCCAAGATAGGAAATTTCTTCTCTGCATTAAATACAAACTTTAAATTCATTCTTCTGAAGAGGGGATAATCTGCCAAGAAATTTGCACTGCAAGTCATGGGCTACATAAATTGTATTTTTCCCCAGTGTCAAATACAACCTCATAGTTTATTTCTGTCCCAGACTCACCTGCTAAAACCAAGACTAATCTGTTGGTGTGCTCTTCCCACCCCCTATACACCAATCCATGACCAGATTAACATGCTGTGCCAGACCACAGAACTGAAAGCGTTTAGAAAACCCCTCAGTAGAGATCAAGGGGGTAAAAAAAGCTTTGTTTTGTGGGCAACACCATCTGCTTTACCATTTTCTACAGCACAGCACCATAATATACCACTAGGACTCTCGAAGCAGAACAATATTTATGCTTTTTTTGGTCTGTGCTGCTGTTACAGATTTCCCCATCACTGAAAGCTAATTAGTTAAATGGACTGTATTCTTCCAGAACAAAATCAGATGTGCTGCTTCTATTTGACTAGAAACATGCTAAGGAATGAATACACACACACACACACATATATATATATATATAATCCTTCCTTTTTTAAAAATAATATATTATTTTTTAAAAAGGAAGGATTCCTTCCAAACTCTCACCTCAAAAGCATGAAAAGGTGACATCACCTCTTCAATACTGCAGAGTTTACAAATCCTGCATTTAGATTTCTCTTTAAGGGAAATTTGCAATTTAAAAAAGAAAAAAAGCCTGGGCTTGCATCCTCTTTTTTGCTGTTTTATCATGAATAAGGAAAGCCTGCAGGGTTTTGATGGGAGGGGTTATGGGTATTTTTTCCACTTTAATATCATATATAGCAACTCTCATCTTGCTGGTTACGCAGAAGGATAGTCTGTTTTACGGTCTCATTTGTTTCAAGGACTCATTTTTCCAAAATGTGAAAGGCATTAACAAAAAGACCCATCATATTGTACACAGTGACAGTCCTTTTCTTTCTTAATACACTCTGAGCTCTTAAATATCATTTCAAGCTTTAACCAGAATCTTCCAAGCTAGGCAGGACCTGAACTTCTAACACAAGAACACAAATATGCACAGTTCAGTTCAAGCCGCCCTTGTAAATAAAGTAGCAAAAGAAAAGTACAAGCCCATGTCCCACATTTTCAGCTTCACCTGCAAATTCGAACAATTGGCATATATGTGTACACATGAACAAAGAAAAGAAGTTAACATTCTAGTATAGTCCAATGTAACTAGATCCCAAAAGTAGGCTAAAGTATGCACTTGCTAAAGACAAATTCTAAGCCACATATACAAGTAAAACATGGCAAACAAATTATGCAGGCCACAGAAGAAATTGACAAGGCAAAAATAGTGTGGGTTTCAGTAAAAAGCTTTCAGTCCAAACAGAATTTTCAGTGGATGTTGAAGTCTTTTGGCCTGAAAACTTGTGTGTTAAACTCAATTGTCTAATAAGAGCCTGTTTTTACTTTGTCAATTTCATAAGGAACTAGATGGTTGACACAGGAAAATTAGTTTTAAATAACTTTATAAACAAGTTCAGAGTTTTCTTTTGTAAAAAAAGGAACAGCTGTTGATCTAGATTTACTTGCATCAATTATCCCCCCCCCACACACCCCATTTCAGAATCAGGAGGATCTGTACCTCAACAATAGCATGATAACAAACAACTCACTTGCCAAGACCTGATAATGATTAAGTCACCTGATGTAATTTATTGTTGAATGCCTACTGGAGAGACAAAAGTAGTATAATATCCAAAGTGTTAATTTTGTTAAGGATAACTTGAAAGGGAGTAAAGTGCAGACAGTTAATCTTTTGCTGTGATCTGTCTTTCAAGTTACCCAGCTAAATGCATTTAGCAATTCTTTAATGTTTGAAGTGTACCAAGGAAATGCAACATGTAAATAGCAATGCTATTATTTCTAGCAGCTCAAAACAAGAGCTTTTTTAAATTAAGAGGACAAGACAATGCACAGCATAAATCCCTTGAAATACTGCCCAAATATTGCTCATTTAAGTATTTAATATCAAAGTTTTTTTTCTTCTTTAGGAGCACACATGTAGATGCAGTACTAGCTTTATCAAAGCAGACAATTACAGCCAGCATTTGTACTGTTATCTCCCAACTCCTCTGCAGTCTGCCACGGAAAAAGTGTCTGTAGTAAAATTGCCCCTCAATCTGTATTTGTTTGAAAACAAGTAGAGTTGCTTCTTCAAAACTTAAAGGTCTTTTGATTGCAACCAGCACAGCAACAGTATCCCCTTTTTATTTAACAGACTATGCTCACCAGCTTGCCTGAATTAAAACTGCTAAACAAAACCAGGCAGATATTTTTAGCCTGTAAACAGGTTTTTGCGGACTCTAAAATCATGATTAAAGCATTTTTATAGGACAGAGTGTTAAATGTAGCTGCTTCATTGATTAACTAAATTGGTGAAGACAAGAAACAGAGAGGTAGCCGTGTTAGTCTGGAATAGCAGAGGTAACAAAGAGTCCTGTGGCACCTTAAAGACTAACTAAAGCAGGGGTGGGGAACCTCCGGCCCGCGGGCCTTATATGGCCCGCCAAATCATTCCATCCGACCCACGCATCCCTGACCGGCGGCTCCCCCAGGAGCTTCCCGGCCCCTTCGCCGAGAGCGGAGCCGCCCCCGCCTGGTGGGATGTGTGCGGGCCGCCAGGCGGGGGCGGCTCCACGCTCGGCGAAGGGGCGGGGAAGCGCCTGGGGGAGACGCTAGCGCCGCGCGGACACCATTAGCCGGGTGGCGAAAGGAGGAGCCGTGGGGAGCCGACGGTCAAGGTGGTGTTGGGGGGAGGCTGGGCTGGGGGGCAGGCAAGGGGGCGGTCGGGGGGGGAGAGGCTGGGTGGGCGGGGACGGGGGCAGGAGACTAGGCTGGGTGGGGTGGGCGAGGCGTGGGTGTGGGAGGGAAGGAGGTTTGGTGGGGGGGAGGCTGGGCTGGGCGGGTCAGGCGTGGGGGGCAGGAGGCTGGGCTGGGAGTGGGAGGGGGAGGAGGTTAGGTTCAGTGAGGTGGACCGGGCCAGGCAGGGGTGGGGGAGGAAAGGCGGTTAGATGGGGGGAGGCTGGGCGGGGGTAAAGGAAGATCATCCCCTACACCCAGGCTGATAGCGGGAGCTGACTGGGGCAGGCGGCAGGACCCCGGCTGGCAAGGGGCCAGCGGGGGAAACCCCAAAGCAGTGCAGGGCTAAGCACTCCGCCTGCCACTGCTTTGGGGTTTCCCCCGCTGACCCCTTGCTAGCTGGGGTCTCAGCTCCCATTACCAGCCTGGGCTTCCTCGGAGGGGGTGGGGGGGAGCGGCCCGCGAATGACATTATAAATGTCCAAATGGCCCTTGGCAGAAAAAGGTTCCCCACCCCTGAACTAAAGTATTGAAGCCTAAGCTTTTATGGGCTAATACCCACTTCGTCAGATGCAAGCAGTGCCACTGCTTGCATCCCCTGCTTGCATCTGACAAAGTGGGTATTAGCCCACAAAAGCTTACGCTTCAATACTTTAGTTAGTCTTTAAGGTGCCACAGGACTCTGTTGAAGACAGTTACTTGACAATTTAGAGCAGGGGTCGGGAACCTATGGCTCGCGAGCCAGATGTGGCTCTTTTGAGCCTGTCATCTGGCTCGCGGCGCTGCTGGGGGGCGGGGGAGGCGGTGTGGCGCGGCTCTGAAAGCAAGGCGGGGGAGGCGGTGTGGCGCGGCTCTGAAAGCGAGGCTGGGGGGCGGGGCGGTGTGGCGCGGCTCTGAAAGCGAGGCTGGGGGGCGGGGCGGTGTGGCGCGGCTCTGAAAGCGAGGCTGGGGGGCGTGTCGCTCCTCTCCTTCTCTCGCTGGAGTTGGGTCACAGCAGCGTGACCCAGCGAACAAGTAAGCACGGGGGGGAGCCGTTAGCAAAGGGGCGTTGGGGGGAGGCTGGGCTGGGAGCCGTTTGCCAGGGGGCGTTGGGGGGAGGCTGGGCTGGGAGCCGTTTGCCGGCGGGCGTTGGGGGGAGGCTGGGCTGGGAGCCGTTTGCCGGCGGGCGTTGGGGGGAGGCTGGGCTGGGAGCCGTTTGCCAGGGGGCGTTGGGGGGAGGCTGGGCTGGGAGCCGTTTGCCAGGGGGCGTTGGGGGGAGGCTGGGCTGGGAGCCGTTTGCCAGGGGGCGTTGGGGGGAGGCTGGGCTGGGAGCCGTTTGCCGGCGGGCGTTGGGGGGAGGCTGGGCTGGGAGCCGTTTGCCAGGGGGCGTTGGGGGGAGGCTGGGCTGGGAGCCGTTTGCCAGGGGGCGTTGGGGGGAGGCTGGGCTGGGAGCCGTTTGCCGGCGGGCGTTGGGGGGAGGCTGGGCTGGGAGCCGTTTGCCGGCGGGCGTTGGGGGGAGGCTGGGCTGGGAGCCGTTTGCCGGCGGGCGTTGGGGGGAGGCTGGGCTGGGAGCCGTTTGCCGGCGGGCGTTGGGGGGAGGCTGGGCTGGGAGCGTTTGCCGGCGGGCGTTGGGGGGAGGCTGGGCTGGGAGCCGTTTGCCGGCGGGCGTTGGGGGGAGGCTGGGCTGGGAGCCGTTTGCCGGCGGGCGTTGGGGGGAGGCTGGGCTGGGAGCCGTTTGCCGGCGGGCGTTGGGGGGAGGCTGGGCTGGGAGCCGTTTGCCGGCGGGCGTTGGGGGGAGGCTGGGCTGGGAGCCGTTTGCCGGCGGGCGTTGGGGGGAGGCTGGGCTGGGAGCCGTTTGCCGGCGGGCGTTGGGGGGAGGCTGGGCTGGGAGCCGTTTGCCGGCGGGCGTTGGGGGGAGGCCGGGCTGGGTGGGTCAGTTGGGGGGCGGGAAGGAGAGCGCGCGGCGGCGGCGGCGGCGGGGGGGGGAAGGAGAGCGCGGCGGCGGCGGCGGGGGGGGGAAGGAGAGCGCGGCGGCGGCGGCGGGGGGGGGGAAGGAGAGCGCGGCGGCGGCGGCGGCGGCGGGGGGGGAAGGAGAGCGCGGCGGCGCGGCGGCGGCGGGGGGGAAGGAGAGCGCGGCGGCGGCGGCGGGGGGGGAAGGAGAGCGCGGCGGCGGCGGCGGCAGCGGGGGGGGAAGGAGAGCGCGGCGGCGGCGGGGGGGGAAGGAGAGCGCGGCGGCGGCGGCGGGGGGGGGAAGGAGAGCGCCGCGGCGGCGGCGGGGGGGGGAAGGAGAGCGCGGCGGCGGCGGCGGGGGGGGGAAGGAGAGCGCTGGCGGCGGCGGCGGGGGGGGAAGGAGAGCGCGGCGGCGGCGGCGGGGGGGGAAGGAGAGCGCGGCGGCGGCGGCGGGGGGGGGAGGAGAGCGCGGCGGCGGCGGCGGGGGGGGAGGATGAGCGCGGCGGAGGTGGCGGGGGGGGAAGGAGAGCGCGGCGGAGGTGGCGGGGGGGAAGGAGAGCGCGGCGGAGGTGGCGGGGGGGGGAAGGAGAGCGCGGCGGCGGTGGCGGGGGGGGGAGGAGAGCGCGGCGGCGGTGGCGGGGGGGGGAGGAGAGCGCGGCGGCGGGGGGGGGGCTACTATATGGCTCGGCCGGGGCAGGGGGGGGCTACTATATGGCTCTCTGAGCCAAAAAGGTTCCCGACCCCTGATTTAGAGCATTAACATTTGTTTTCCTTATAATGCTCAAGGGGGTGCCAAAGCATTTTTGCAGACTCACAACAAACTGGGGAAGGGGAGAGAAGGGAATTAAAGTCCAACCTTCATTCTCAGAGTCTGATGAATGTCTGCTGCCAGCTCCCCTTTCCACCACTGCTCTTCCATCCTCATTCGTCCCATCCAAAGGTGTGGAAAAGAGGGATTTAGTAATTCTACTGGAAAGGAAACAAACCAAATAAATTAATGTACAACCAATCCAGTACCATCAGTTTTTTATAGCTATTTTAGTGTTAGGTTTCAGAGTTTTAGTGTTAGTTACTTGCCATCAGATTGACAACACTCTCGAGAAATAAAGAACTTGAAAACAATTACTGATCAGCTTGTTTCAAAGAGAGACCAAAAACACAGGTTATTCAGGGTTATCATAAGGTCATCTAACTTTTGATCAGATTGTGACCTGTAGGTTTTGTCAGTTGTAGGACACTGACAAATCCTTCTAAAGGGTTTTTCCTCCAAAAACATCTCGGAGCAGCATTGTCCTTAGGCTCACTTAAAAATTCAGAGAGCACTGTTGCTTCCTTCCCATAAAACAAACCAGTGATGCCTTTACCCGCAGACACCCTTATTCTCCAACGTTTAGGCTACCAAAAGCTTCCTTCTAACGGCCTTTCCCAGGTAAAGAGTTTTTATTTGTTTTTTAAATTGGGGGCGTGGAGGGGGGAGAGACAGAGGACGGGAGGAATGAGTCCCAGCCAGCTAGCGAAAGTCTGGGGCACTTCTTCCCATCTGATGAAACCAGGGCAAGAAGTGATCGACTTAACATCAACTGGATCTAGCCCTTCCCCCAGATGGTTGTATAACGCAGTCACACTGGGGTTTTTAATACCCTTCCAAGGTGCAATTCCAGCCTGCAGATTTTTTTCCCCGCTCCTTTTAATGAGCAACGCTACACAACTTCAGGACCCAGAAAAATGCAACTTGTGTTACCTTCTCGAGCTGCCTCCTCTTTCGCCTCACTCGCTGATCAGCAGCCTTTGTCCTACTCCAACATCCTCCCGGTGCTGCTACAGCAGCAATGCGAATACTGCAGCCGGGGGGGGGGGGGCCCAGACCCCAGCAGCCCCCTGGCGCTAGAAGTCGGATTGAAATACGGGAGATGGATGAACCGCCCCCCCTCCAGGGTGCACCACACCGGGAAACAGACGCTGCCCCCCCTCCCCGCTTATAGCACCCAGCCCCTGCAGCCTCCCACCTTGTTCTCTTGCACCCACTCCCCGCAGCAGGCTGCCGCCGCTCACACTCTAGGGGAGCGCAGCAGCGCTCGCGGGGGATTACAACACCGGCCGCGCACCACGCAGGCGCCGGGCCTCCGCCCCGAAGGACTCTGGGGACTGTAGTTTCCTCCCCCCTGCGCGGTGAGCCTATGGGAAGGGGCAGGTGGGGCGTGGCTTGGCTCGGGCGGCGGGCGCCCCAGGCAGGGGAGGGTCTGGCGGGAAGGCGGCTCATGCTGCTGGGGAGTAAAGTCAGCAGCAGGGCAGGCTTCTGCCATGCCACAGCCATTCAGAAGCTAGGGGTTAGCTCCCTGCCCCCCCCCCCATTATGAAGTTGGCTTTAAAATCATGATATTTTTATAATGTAATAAATGTTGGGCTCTTTATTTGCCTTCTGGTTTTTGAGATTTTAGGGCTCATGGTTTTTGGTGCTCTTGGTGGGGGGGGGGGTGCAGAATGATTGAAGGCTAGAAACTCTTCCCCCCCCCCCCCCCAATGAAAGCTCAGTATGCAAGCAGGCATCCACTGTGAGACATACCAACACCCCATACACACATGACTAGACAGGGAGATAAGCATCTGTTACCCCCTGCTTGAAAGGAACCTGTCTCTGACACGTCACCTCCTGGCTACCTGCATTTAAGAACATAATTTTCTGTATAGATACATGGTACCGATTATAAACAAATTATTAAAGCTAATGTTTAAAATGAAAATGTACACAAATTAAGATGGAAGGGTTGGGGAACAGGAGGGGTTGGATAGGTGTGGGAGTTCCGGGGAGCCTGTCAGGGGGTTGGGGTGTGGCTAAGGGTCAGGGCAGTCAGAGGACAGAGAGCAGGGAGGGTTGGACAGGGGGTGTGGTCCCAGGGGGGCAGTTCGGGGTGGGGGGTTCCAGGAGGGGGCAGTCAGGGGACTCAGAGCAGTGAGGGTTGGATGGGTCAAGGGTTCTGAGGGAGGCAGTCATGGGGCAGGAAGAGGGAGGGGATGGATGAGGGTGGGGGCCAGTCTAAAAGTGGAGAGAATAGAAATTGTTTCAGAGGAGAGTATAATGGGTTATATAGACCTTATACTACAACAGTTACCTTCTGGATACACACAAAGCAACTATTTTTCCACCTGTGGCTAATTATTTGACTAACAAGCTGCAACATGGGGATAAAAGCCTGCAGCTCAGCTAGAGATGGGCTGGTAGTAGGTACCCTGAGGAGGATTTGGCAGTGGGTGCAGTTTAGGAGGAAATAGTGTAAGCACCTAGAACCTCTAAGAATGAGCTGCTCTTTGAGAGGAGCCTGGAGGGTCAATGAAGGTAGGCAGTTCAAGTAGCCAAAGGATCTAGCAATACATCTGAGGGAGCAGATGTTAGCACGGTCCCTGGGCTGAAATCCAGAGGAGTGGGAAGGGCAGGGAAAGGGATGGAAAACTCTCCTGGTGCAGAATGTGGTTGAAGGCCTGGCATAAAACGTTTAACTGTTGGATTTTTTTAATTCATCTGGAAGGGGTGGGACTATAAATGACCTGGTTGGAGGGGGGCTGAGAAGGGGCAAATTGCATGCTCTGAGTGGCTGTTGATAGAGCAGGGGTGAACTTTTTGGCCCAAGGGCTACATTGAGGTTCAAAATGGTGCGGGGGGCCAGGTAGGGAAGGCTGTGCCTCCCCAAACAGACCACCCGCCCCCTATCTGACCCCCACCCACTTTCTGCACTCTGATTGCCCCCACTCAGAACCCTCCATCCATCAACCCCCCTCCCCTGCCGTTCCTTGTCCCTTAATAGCCCCCCCGAAACCCCACCTACTCTGCCTCCCATAGCTTATCTAGGCCCCCCTTTCTACCCTGACTGCCCCCTCCCAAGACCCCCCCACCTTAACCACCTCCTCCCCAGAACCCCACCACCTAAGCTCCCCCACCCCGTTACTTACTGTATTCAGCCAGGTACTCCAGCCTGAGCATGTGGCCACGCTCCACCCACACAGTTCGGCGGCCCGGGAGCACTGTGCCAGCCCTGCGCTCACCCTGCCCTCCAGCCCTGGAGCACGGGGCACCACGGCTCCCTGCACCACCGCTCGACCCGCCCAGGAGCTGAGCTCACCGGCTGGATAAACGTGGCCGGCGAGCCACATGTGGTCCCCGGGCTTCAGTTTGCTCACCTCTGTTATAGAGGGTGCTAGAGTCGAAGAGACACTACACCTGGCCATGAAGGGGGTGCTCTAGTTGGTAAGTGACTCCTCTGTGGAGGATATGAAGGCTTGCTCAATAATAAGGGTTATAAAGTATATGGAAAAAGACCAACAGAAGTGGGGAGCTTTGAATTTGTCTTATGGTTCCCAACTTGGGGACGTTTTCCATAGGCTGCAGGATAGAGAGCGAAAGGACAGCTCTTGTAAGGGAAAATCTCTATTTCCAGGCTGAATTTGACTGTTTCCCCATCTGTAAAATGGGAATAGTTGTACTTGGTTCCATTATAAAGTGCTTTGAAATCCCACAATGAAATTGTTATATCTGAGGTGGGTATTGTTATACAAATGTGTTTTGGTTTGTTTTTTATCATGCCAAACACACTGGGGTCCTGATTGTATGTGGGCAGCTTCGGTACTAATAAAGCAATAAAATAAGGATTTGGGTGCTCTTTGAGCTCAGAGAAGCAGGACTGTTTCACATTTCAGAGAGACATGGTGAGCGAGGTAATATCTTTTATTGGACCAATTTCTGTTGGTAAGAGAAACAAGCATTTGAATATAACCAGAGCTTTTCTTCAGGTCAGCTCTGTGTAAGTGCTCTTATTTCTCTCACCATCAGAAGTTGGTACTTTTTTGTCTTTCTAATCTTATGACCAATATAGCTACAACAACATTGCATACCCTATGCAGTAGATGGTAACCACAGCTGAGGCCTGGTTTTATAGTCCCAGTGTAATGTCCCCCATCCAAGGAAAGAGGGTTCTATCCCCTGGTCCTGGAGTTTGATATTCAGGGAGCAGAGATCTATTCCTCAGACCCCACATCTAGAAAGCTGTGATTCTGTCTACAGTACACCCTAGAAGAAATTGCAATTGACTTCATTATAATCCTTCAACTTTATTGGCTTTCTGCTCTACTGTTGGAAGACCAGCAGTTCCTGCAATCATAGATCAATGCACCCATTAGTATATTCCCAAATCTAATTCCCAATCAAAACCTATATGAACAATGTTATTTCCAAGTAGGAATTCTAATAGGCAAGACTGTGAATTCTCACACTTGGGGAACTAGGCTAGCAGAGAAAACCCCATCTTTACATAGGAAATCAAGGGGGGTTTATATTTCCTATTAATATTTTGGCTTTTCCACTGGGAAAAATAGTTGTTGTTTTTTTTTTTAAAAAAAAGTTCAAAACAAATGAGCTTTCCATAAAAACTCATTTTTTGAAAACAAAACACTTTATTGAAGAATTTTCACTTTGACATGTGGAAACATTCCACCAGAATGAAAACTCTTGTGAATATTCATTTTGGTTGAAAAACGTTTTGTTTTGTACAAGATCTGTTTAAGACACTAGGCCTCAGCTGTTCTTGTGTGGAAAAGTTGAGCATGCTTTGGGTGCTTGATTTATTAACTTGCTCTGCAAAACAAAAGGAATCCTACTAATGTTCAGTGAAGTTGACTGTTAATGGCCTGTTAGAGCTCAACTGAGAGTTGGCTGCTAACTACCCATCAGAAACTCTCCCCTACTTTCTTTTTAGTATCTCTAAGCAGCCTGCTAAATAGGTACTAAAATACTACAACACTTGCCCCTAAAATGAAGTATCTGAGTAATTCTATTGTCACTGGCTTAAAATTCAGCACATTAAGTACCACACTGAATCAGCACCTGAGTTGCCCTAGTGGTACAAATGTGAGAACTACCGTATTAAAATATCAAGAATCAGAGAGGTAGCCGTGTTAGTCTGGATTCATAAAATGGTTGTAATTTTCAGTCCAAAATACTTCTCCCCCTCCCCCCCCCCCACACCCTAGGGGCACTTGAAGGGATTTAGGTGTCTTGGCAGCTCAGGAGCGCCCAACCCTCTGAGATGCCAGCATTTCTGCTGGTTGGCATTTTCAAAACAACCCACCCACTAGTATCGCCCCTCAGCTCACAAGCTGCTCAGAGCCCTAGTGCATGTCAATGCCCTGAAGGCCCGTAAGTGGGAGTTTTAAACTAGGTGGAGCTAGCTTGCCAGTGAGCCCAGTCCCACAAGCATGTTCTGAGCACACCTAAGATCTGGTGTCAGGGATACCCCCCCAACAGGAGAGCTGGACACAAGTTTCTAGTATGTGGAGAGGCAGCACAAAACAATCAGAGGCAACCAGGACGGGCAAGCATAAGAGAAGAACTGAGCATGAGTAAGGAGCTGATCTGGCTTAGGAACCTAATTCTAGTGAGTGTTTTGCAGCTGAAGTTGCTGAGTGGAAGGAGGCACAGTAGGCCAGCAGCTTAGTTACCTAAGTCCCTAGCCTCTCCACCTCCTCTTGGTATCGCTCGTAGCTAGTTTAGGCAGCTTCCTACCCAGCTGTGTGCAATTTCTGAAAATCTGTTTTTTAGATGCTGCTCAACTATTTCCATGTCCTAGGGATTGGTGGTATGGAGCTGCTTAGATTGGGGCTGATAATTCCAATGGGCTGCAGGCCACCTATGGGTTAGACTTTGTTATGGTCAGTGCTAAGCAGCACCTTAATGTATTTTTCAAAGACTGTTCCATAATTAGCATGGAATTGCACTTGGAATGGAATGGAATGAAATGTGATACACAGCAAGACAGTCCATGCAAAATAAATTTCAGCAAAGGAAACAACTGTTCTTAGTAATATAGGCTTCTTTGTACTTGTTAAAGGATCATCAAATCTCAGAGTTGGAAGGGACCTCAGAAGATCATCTAGTCCAACCCTCTGCACAAAGCAGGACCAATCCTATTTTTGCCCTATATCCCTAAATAGACCCCTCAAGAATTGAGCTCACAACACTGGGTTTTGCTGGCCAATGCTCAAACCACTGAGCTATCCCTCCCTCCTGTGAGTCTTAACGAGTTAAATCACTGTTGAAATAGAAGAGTATATAACCTGGCTTTAAATATTGTCTAGCGTCTCAAGGTGTTTACAAGTTAGAGCCATTGTGTGCTTGATACTAGTTCATACCATTGCCTTGCCTTGAATGCTACAGCTGTTTTAATGAAAAAGACAAGAGGCACTTGGGTAAAACAACAGAAAATTTGCTTAGATCCTTTGAAATAGTGAGCAATCTCAACAGTTCATTTCCATATGATAGTATTTTAGCCAAACAATATCCACGCATAGTATTTTGGTCCAAGTTTTTTTTTACTATAAATGTACTGCAGCTATGGGATTATATTTTCCATAAGTGAAAGAGTCATCATCAACTTTTTGTGTGAGGTCTAAGTAACATAATACAACATTAATAGTTTGGGATAAAACAGGCATTTTTAATACTCAGTTATACTACTTAACTTTACATCAACTCAAAAATCAACTTGGTTGTTGCAAAACCCAAGTGGACACACCTAAATTGATTTAAATTTGGATTTTATTAATGTGTATTGAAGCGGTGTTTAGAAACCAAATCACAGTATGTTTAGTCAGTATATACCAGATGAAAATGGAATGAGTAGTGCCCACACTACCTTTTTAACAAATTTAACTAAATCAGTTTTAAAAAACAAAACAAAACATTCTTGTTTAACCCATGCAACGGAGGGCTTTGTCTATTGCTCTCATTTTATATGGTGCTCTGGAAAGCCCCTTACAGCAATTTTTTCCCCAAAGTTATTCAGAAACTTCCTCCGGTTTCCATTCTGAGAAATACAGACTGCATTCACACTACAACCCCGATCTCGCTCTCTCAGATCCCAACTTCCTTATTCTTTCCTGTAAATGCTTCTCCTCAGCTCAGACCATCAGTTTTTTTTACTGAAGTTGACTGACAAATTGTATTTTTACCTTTGAAACAACATGAAGTCAATATGTCAGATTCCTGATATGCATGTTGCTTTGCAAAGGTATTACAGGAAAACTTGTACTCAAAATGTACCCATGACTGAGCATTTAGTTAAATATTAGAACAAATTGGAGGGTGCACTTTCTTAGAGAATGTTTCATAATACACATGCCAATGTGCCAGACATCTTATAAGCCTCCTACTTTTTCAACCTGAGTGAAAAGAGAAGTGAACACTAGAGAAATAAAATATCAGTTGATTCTCGTGAAAGGGGTGAATGTGAACAAGCAGAGCACCCCCTTGAGTACAGATGTAAAATTTCAAAGAGAAATGTCTTTTCTGAGACACACCAGGAAGCAGTGCGTACAGTATTAGCAGCCAGGACCAGGGAGACTCTGGCACTTTCTAGTGATTAACAGTGAACCAGATGAGACTTTCATCAGGATAGAACAGGTCTTATGGAGGCAAAAGCTGATCAGAGTAACTGACATGGAGACAAGGGTTACAACTCCCTCTTCAATTCCGTTTCCCCAGTGACAGCATAAAAGCGGGACCCTCATCCACCCCAGAACTCAGTTCAGAAGACTGGAGGGAGGAACATCTAACAGATGCAGCAAAACCAATTCTTGTGATTTTTTTACATGAGTCTCACGATATTTGGTTGTGGGGTTTTGTTTTTTTTAAAAAAGCCCATGAAGAAATGGGAATGCAAATCTCAGGCTTCCTTTATTATTTGACCTGGCTCATGCCTTTGAAATAATGGGGGTTGGCATTGCTGTAAAGACCTTTGCCACTACACCAACTGCCTCTCCACTCCCAGTGACAGGTGGCAAGTGGGGGTTGGACAGGCGGGGGGAAATAACACCCTTGCTCAGCAGCCACTCCTTATTAAATGCTGCTTTCTATCGTTTTTTTATATGTGTCTGAATCCCCTGTTACAAGCTTTGTAAATAATTTTTTTTTTCAATGGATAAGATAGTACGATTGTGTTTAAACCATTTTGGTAAAATTGTCCCTATTCAGAGGAAACTGCACAAGACCGATACTACACTGAAGGGTGTGTGTCTGTCTGTTTCAGGTACATTTCACAGAAACATTTAAGTCATTCAAAGGCTTTGGGTGGACCCTCAGCCGCGGGGTGAATTTCCTCCAGTGTGAATAGATAATTCCCCCCACTTTGCCCTTTTCAGTTTGCTAGTTTCTGGGTTTTCCAGTTCCCTTCTGTAACTCTCCAAGTTCTGTACTTGCCTTAGTTCATTAAGCTGCGTTTCTCATATAGACGAGCCCTAGAAATAACTTCTCTGTGGTATATAGCAGTGCTTCTCAAACTTTTTTTTTTTTCCACAGACCACTTGAAAATTGCTGAGGGTCTCTGCAGACTACTAAATGATCTTTCCAAATGTTGTTTGTACTGTTAGCTAACTACTGTGAAGCACTTTGGATAAAAGTTTTATTTTTATATATATATACTAGCAAAAATACCTGGTGTTGCTCGGGGTATTTGTAATTGGAAACTGGGATGTAAAAAGACTACCATGTTTTTTATTAATACAAATTTTGTTCAGACGTCTCAGCGTTGCTCGGGTCCGTTGGAGGGGGGAGAGAGCTGAGCGAGTGCGGGGTCCATTGGAGGGGGGTATTATGACATCATAACTATGTCACAGAGAACAGCAGGTGTTAACCTGCTGCCCAGTTGATGTGAATGGGCCTTAAAGAATTTCACCCCTGGGGGGCGTCAGAGGTGAGATTTTAAAAATTTTCGACTCTTACCCTGATTAGGACCCTAAAGCTTATAACTGTACCAAATTTCAAGTCTCTAGCTCAAACGGTGTGGAAGGAGTAAGGCAGCATACATACACGCACGCACGCATACACCATTTGACTTTTTTATATCTATCTATATATATAAAAGTCAAATGGTGTATGCGTGTATGTATGTATGTATGTAAGCTTACTCCTTCCACACCGTTTGAGCTAGAGACTTGAAATTTGGTACAGTTAGAGGTCTTGGGGTCCTAATGACCGTAAGGGTCGAAAATTTTTCAAATCTCACCTCTGACGCCCCCCAGGGGTGAAATTCTTTAAAGGCCAATCACATCAGCTGGGCAGCTGCTGTTCTCTGTGACATAGTTATGATGTCATAATATCCCCACCAACAGACACCACACTCGCTCAGCTCTCTGCCCCCTCCCCCCTCCAACGGAACCCCAGAATCCCTCAGCTCTGTGCACCCTCCCCCCTCCAACGGTACCCCGGAATCCCTCAGCTCTCTGCCCCCTCCCCACCTCCGACGGACCCGAGTTGGGTTTGGTTGGAGGGTAAGTGAGGTAGGGGTGTCGGGTTTGGTCGGGGGGTGAGGTGGGGGTGTCGGGTTTGGTCGGGGGTGAGGTGGGGGTGTCGGGTTTGGTCGGGGGTGAGGTGGGGGTGTCGGGTTTGGTCGGGGGGGTGATGTGGGGGTGTCTGGGTGGGTGAGGGGTGGGGGTTGGGGTTGGTCAGGGGGTGTTGGGTTTGGTGGGGGCGTAAGGTGGGGGTGTTGGGTTTGGTTGGGGGGGTGAGGAGGGGGGTCGGGGTTGGTCAAGGGGTAAGTGAGGTGTGGGTGTGGGGTTTGTTTGTGGTGGTAGGTAGGGGTGTCGGGTCTGGTGGGGGGGGAAAGTGAGGTGGGTGTGTCAGGTTTGGTCTACGGGGGGTGAGGTGTGGGTGTTGGTCAGGGGGTGTTGGGGTTGGTAGGGGGGAGACGTGGGGGTGTTGGGTTTGGGTGGGGGGGTGAAAATGTGAGTCAGGGTTGGTCGAGGGGTAAGTGAGGTGGGGGTGTCGGGTTTGGTCGGGGGGGTGAGGTGGGGGTGTCAGGTTTGCTCTCTGCCCCCATCCAACGGACCCCACACTCGCTCAGCTGTCTGCCCCCTCCCCACCTCCGACTGACCCGAGCAACGCCGGCTATTTTCGCTAGTATATAATAAAAACCTTAATACATTTTTTTTGTTCCACAAATAAAAGCGCACAACTCCCATTTTAATATCGGTAGTCTTGCCTTTCCAATGTGATGGATGTGCTTTCTCTCCCCCACCACAGGAGCCCCTAAGCTGGGGCTGGGAAGAAGGGGAGTCTCTTCTTCACCACAGAGTTGAGGCTGAGAAGGAGGGGAGTCTCTCCCCTTCAGCTGTGGCCCTGGAGTTGGGGAAAGTCACTGTGATGGATTCAGTCACAGAGATCCCCTTGAGACTGTCACCTGATGTGCTGAAATTACCTCGGGGTCCACTTTCCCTGTCAGCTTGGGACTCCAGAACCTTGCGTTGGTGAGTCAGACATGTTCGCCTGATGCAACACAGACCCAGGGTCCAGGCCACGCCCCGGACTGAAAACAGTTTGGCAGGTACCTGGCTCCAGCACCCAGACACCCAGCTCCCAATGGGATCCAAAGCCCAAATAAATCTGTTTACCCTGTTTAAACTTTAGAGAGAGTAAAACTCATAAATTGGCTGCCTCTATAACACTTAGAGAGAGATATGCACAGCTGTTTGCTTCCCCCAGGTATTAATCATTTACTCTGGATTTACTAATAAACAAAAGTGATTTTATTAAGTATGAAAAGTAGGATTTAAGTGGTTCCAAGTAATAACAGACAGAACAAAGTAAGTTACCAAGCAAAATACAGCAAAAACATGCAAGTCTAAGCCTAATGCATTAAGAAACTGGTTACAGGTAATATCTCCCACTCAGATGTTCCAATAAGTTGCTTTCACAGACCAGACTCCTTCCTAGTCTGAGCCCAATCCTTTCCCCTGGTACAGTCCTTGTTCGTTCCAGAGGCCATCTCAGGTGGTATCTAGGGGTTTTCTCATGATTGGCCACTCTTTATCCTGATCCACCCCCTTTCTGTAGCTTTTGCACAAGGCTGGAGTCCTTTCTCCATACTTGGCCCCAAACCCTCCTTTTGAATAGAAAAGTACAAGGATTAAGGAGGATTCCAGTATCAGGTGACATGATCACATGTCCTGTAAGACCCCAGCCTCCATTCTTCCTGGCTTACACTTACACAGGAAAATTTGCAAGTAAACAGATCCATTGAGATTTCATTGATTCTGAGGCACCCTTAACGGATTCCACTTACCGTATATTTCGGCGTATAAGACGCCTTTTTAACCCCCAAAAATAGCCTCAAAATTAGGGGGGGCGTCTTATACGCCGAATATATTAAACTCACCGGGCAGCTGGAGCTGGGGCGGCTGCAGGTGGCCCGGCGGGCGGGGTGGGACGGCGCTTCCCCCCCGAGCCCACCCGCATGTGTTGGGGCCGGCGGGGAACGGGAGCAGCTCGGGCCCCGGGGCCCCTGGGAGCGCCGGCCCGCGCGTCGGGGACGGGAGAGCGGCGCGCTCCCAGCAGCCCGCCCGCGCGTCGGGGACGGGAGAGCGGCACGCTCCCAGCAGCCCGCCCGCGCGTCGGGGACGGGAGAGCGAGGCGCTTTTTGTGTGTGGTGGTGGGTTTTTTTTTTTTTTTTTTTTGTGTCCGGCTTTTTTATTTAAAAACTCGGGGGTGTCTTATACGCCGGAGCGTCCTATATGGCGAAAAATACGGTAATATGTTTACATCAAGCAATACAAGTTTATATCTTATTCTCCTAATTTCAGACATAGAAATTATACATGCAAACAAATAGATGAACACACTCAGTAGATTAGTAATGGTACCTTACAAAAGACTCTTTGGATAAAGCATATTCCAGTTATGTCATATTCACATTCGTCAGCATATTTTCATAAAGCATATGGAGTGCAACATCACAGTTGCCTCTTTCTCTGGCCGCCACAGCCCTGCACATCCCAAATTCCCCCACCAACTCTTCTCACCCCACTTCCCCCTCCCACCTATCCTCTACTCATCACAAGGTCACCACCTTACCTTACATGTGCATCTTCTCCACGGACCAGGCACCTAATTAGTGGAGTCACGCCTGTGTGGCTCCACTAATTAGGTAAGTGGCCCTTCATTTTCTCATGTGCAGCCACCCAGGCACACACCTTAGAGGGAACTATCCACGGACCACCTGAATGGAGTCCACAGACCACAGTTTGAGAATTTAGTATTTAGGAAGGCCCGAAGACCTGAACTGGTGATCTTGTAATTGTTATTGAAACATGATTCTGTGCTATTTGGAAAAAAAAAAACTCCTGCTCCCATTGCTTGGATGAGAACATGAGAACTCAAATTTTGTTCTTAAAGTTGAAAGCAAAACCTAGAATACTGTACTAACACCAGTGATCTGTCTTTTGTTATAGATCAATTGCACTTGGTGAGCCTGACCTAAATATTTGCATTCATTTTTCTCATTTTATTAGGGAAAGAAATAATGAATTACCTTACAGGTAACCTCCCATCTCTTCCAGACCAAAAGATGGAGAAATGGGTATGTATGAGATGTCCCAGGCAGAGTCACTGTTGTTATGAGATGAGAGCGGGGGACTGGGAGTTCATTCTTAGATTGTGTGTGACCTTGATCTAATCAATTTCTCTCTCCCTGCCTTAGTTTACCCCAAATTAGACAATATTTCCTACTTCACAGTAGTGTTGAGGCTTAAATAATTAGTGTCTGTAAAGCACTGCAAGATTACAGATGAAAGGTTCTTGAGAAGCAAAAATTATCTGGGCATCCACTGAAAATATGCATACATTGGTCCTTTAAAGTTTAAATGACAAGTCTCCACTTGCAGAGTTTCCTGCTCTCTCTTCTGCCGAGGGAACCCTCCCTCTGCCTCCCACTGTAGAATGGGCAGGAGGTTCAACCACCCCAATGTATAGATCTCCCAAGATACCCATGCCTCTATGTGCCCTGAAATAGAAGTGCTGCCATTGGTACAGTCCCCTCAATGAGAGTATAGCAGCAGGTTTGGAAGGCAGCCTACAGGAATAGGTGCTGCTTCAGGCAAATGTAATTTTCCTATGGGAATCCACTGGGTGTGGGGAGAAAATTATAAACCCTCCTCCATTCCATTTTTTTGCAAAGCTCCATCCAGGTGGAAGAGTGTCAGGGAGCCCAAGGAAAAGGGGGAGTGTGCTGCAGAGTTGGTATTGCCCTTCCTTCCATGTTTCCTCTTGTTCCTCTCCACTCCTATTGCCTATGGTTAGGGAGTCTGGTTCAGTGACTCAAGTTGCACACCAGTCTAGAGATACTTTCTAATTGGAAAACTTTATTATAAAATCCAGATCATTCCAGCAGTGTGATTGAATTCAGCTTTATTAATGATCTTGCAAAATACAGCACAGTTACTGTAGTTAAGTCATGCAAATATTGTGACTTGTAAAAGTAACATAAACATGTTTCCAACCTTGTGGGATTTCTTTTCAATGCATGAGAATTAAAAGACTGGAACTTCATATGAGTTTTCATCTAGAGTGATAGAATAAAGAAGACTAAAGAAATGACTGGGGAGACATGAGTACATATCTGAGAAAAGAATTTGGCTCATGTTTAATGGGGAAAAGGTGAAGGGTTTATCTTGTTTGGCTGTCAAGATTGTAAAACACATGTAAGGGGAGTTTATAATCAAATTTCTGGGGCTCAGAGCCAGATTGCAGCAGCTTTATATCAGGATTGCTTTGGGCTCTGCTACAGTACTTCTAACATTAGAGAACCATACTTCTGTTATCACCAGCTGATATGCTTATAGGTAAAGGAAGAATGCTAAAAACAATGTTATAACTCTTGACCTTTTTATCACCAATACAAAGCTGAATGTGGTTGATTCCAAAGCATCAGTCATATTTTACCCTGGGATGCTGAAAACAATATCTTGTAGCCATAGGTCACCATATTTAGGAATTGGATATGTGTGTATGCATTAAAGCCCTAGAAGAGAGCCTTAGCAGTACACACAGATCCTGCATAGCAAAAGCTAGGGAGAGAAGTTAACACAACGGTTCATGGAATAAACGTTTGTTCTTAGTCTGAGGCATAAACCCAAATGCCAGATTTGGATCAGAATCTCACTAGGCTTTTGACCCACGCAGCCCTGAGATGTGCCACTTGGGTCCAGATCCAGAAAACAACTTTACCAAAACTTGAGTGGAATCAGATCCAGGATTCCAGTTCAAGTCTCTCTTAAAATCCAAATTTGTGCATACTGGATGTATTCTGAAAGGTAATGAGTGCCATTAATGCCCATTGAATGGGAGTTGAGAGCAGCCAGCCTCTTACAGGCTGCTGTACCATTGACTATGAAAGGGCTAAGATGTGGTCTTTGTACCAGTTCTATTTTGGCCAGAGTGCTTTGACCATTAATACAGTAGATTCTCAATTATCCAGGATGACAGGGAAAAAATAATAATAAAATCCCGGATAATCACCATCCATAGAAAATATGGGGTTTACCAGCTACCCTGTGATGGGGGGAGAGGTTGTTGGTTCACTGGCTGCCCTGCACCCCGTTTTTTTATTTTTATTTTATTTTTGTGCTTGGGGCGGCAACAAAGCCAGAGCTGGCCTTGCGAGTTCTGCGTATTTTTTTTTTTAAATGCATCCTGGTTAATCCACATCCTGGTTAACCCAGTTCTGGATAATTGAGAATCTACTGTAATGCACTTACAAAGGTGCTATTAGAATCTTAACAGAGAACTGCCTGACTCTTTAGTCACTAACACGGCTACCTCTCTGATTCTTTAGTCACAGTGGTTACTGAACTTTGACTTTGCATTAATGAAGATCCTTTCTGCATGGGAATATATATTGTCTCTTGCAGTAACAGTGCTTCTGATACAAGGTTGCAGGGAATAGATTTTGGCTCATTTTTTGTAATTAAAAAAATAAAAAATGATAGATTTTGCATTGATATTAAAGTTCTAGTAATCTGACCACAGTGTATACGCTTGGTAGAGGAAAAATATAACCAACAACCCCAAGGACTGTAAAAAACAATCATTAAGAGTTCTTTAAAGTGACTCCACCCATCCTAAGACTATTTGTATTATAGCACCTCAGAGCCCATTATGCTAGGGGCTGTACAAACCCAATAAAGGGACAATCCTGGTGGGAAACACCTGATACCAACCAAGTGATAATTGCTCCCCACCTCCAAGTAAACTATATGCTGAGTATCCTCCCTTTATCTCGAGGGAAAGGTTATAAGAAAGCACAGCAACTAAAGAGCTTGTGCTAAAACTTAAATGACATTCAAATACAATGCTTTAATAGTATGGGAGACTTCCAACTAGCCAATGCAGCCTTACTGCTCTAAGAATGCAAAGTCCTATGATTATCTCACACATACGCACTTGAAGCTGAACTTTCCTTGTATAAGCTCCCAAACCCGCTTCCTATTTTTTGACAGTCTCCTTTTATATTTCATTGAGATAATCCTGGTCAGCATATATAAGAAAGCCAGTAAATAAACTGTCTGTCCAGTAGGGATCATAAAAGAGCCCATTTTGTTCTGAGTAGAAGATCTGCAACCACACCTCATCGTCCCGCTTCAGGGGAATAATGGTTGATCCAGAGGCCACATCGTGGTTACCAGTGTTGGCATCAAAAGTCTTTATTCGGTATTGCCCATTGTGGACCAACCCAATGGCCAGGTGTTTATTGGCCAAAGTGATGTCGTAAGTGAAGTAGTAAATACCAGGAATGCTGCATATAAATTTTCCACTGGAAGCATTGTAGTGCCCTCCTTCATTCATAAGGATCTTGTCAAATTTGATGGGCAGCCTCTCTCTCGGGTAGCTTTTGGTGACTGCGACTGAAAAGGCAGATTTGGCTTTTTTGGTATCACAGCTGCATGGTCCTGGCATTCCCATATCGCCCTTTTTCCCTTTGGGTCCTTTCTTTCCTGGTGCTCCATTTTTCCCGTGATTCCCCTTAATGCCCTTCAGACCTCGTGGACCTGCTTTGCCAATGGCGCCTGCTTTCCCCTTTGGTCCTGGTTTGCCTGGGTTTCCGGTTCTGCCTTGAGGACCTAGAAGACAAATAGCCTTCAGTGAGGTTTTTAGTGAAAAATGTGATAAGGTGTGAGGGCGGTGTTAGCATTACAACACTAAATTATCATATGGGAAGAAACCAGCAAGGATCCCCATCTCCAGGCAATTTTAATTAAATAATATCTGGGGCTGGACGGGTACTGAGAGCTGCCAATCATGTTACCTTTTCTAACACACACATTCATAATGTATATTATAACAAAGTAACCTCTGTCTTGCTGTCAGCCTGACAATGTTAGAAACTGACTTCCTCCATTTATCCATGGACAACACAGATAGAAATAGTACAATTTTCCCCCCACCCCACCCCAACATCCTCTCTTGGTGCCTCGATCCTCAGTTGCAGGGACCACCTGGAGGATTAGGAAGAGAGTTCAGTTCACATGTCTGTTTGCCCATGGCATCTCTACTGAAACTGCCAGTTAATACTGATTGTGATGTGAGTTTCTGTGCCATATACATTTGTTCAAAGAAACAGGATGTAAACCTCCAAATACCTGTCAGAGATGGTCTAGTTATACATGGTCCTGCCTCAGTGAAGGACTAGATGACCTCTCAGGATCCCTTTCTAACTCTCAGGGTAGTTAAGCTCTGGAATAGGCTTCCAAGGGAGGCTGCAAAATCACTAGAAGTTTTTAAGAACTGGTTGGACAAGCCATTGTCAGGGATGGTCCTGCCACAGCACAGGGGGGCTGGACTTGATGACTTTTTGAGGTCCCTTCCAGCCCTACATTTCTGTGCTTCTATGAGAAGGGTCTTGCTGTGCATATAATGTTGAAGAACAGAGTCTAATTTAAGACAGGATTCACCATGTGGGTGTAAGAAGCAAAAGGAAGTTGGGAAGGTGACAGAGAGAGAGAAGAATCTGACTTTCATTACCATAATATCACAATCCCTAGTCTCTAAGGTGCTACAAAGTCTTCCTCATCTTATTTTTGAAATCTAATGTGCTGTTCCTCATAGCACACCTGTGAGGTAGGGCACTGCTATTATCCCCATTTTACAGATGGGGAACTAAGGCAGAGTGAGGCGAGGTAACTTGCCCAAGGACACAGAGGAAGTCTGGCAGAGCAGGGAAATGAATATAGTCCTGAGTCCCACACAAGCCCCTTAAACACTGGCCCATCCTTCCTCTCCAACCACTAAAGATGCTGTCTCTTGAAGAGGAGACTTTACAAAATGAAATGCTCCTGCAGCCACTTGGCTACGTTGGAGTAAGATAACATAGCAAAATCTCACTTTGGGAAGGATCAGCAATAAGAGATGTCACCTAGGACTTTCTAAGCAGGCATGAAAGAAAAGAATCATGGATCTCAATTACTGAGAATTAATTAAATTAAATTCCCCCCGTTGTTTCACATGACCTGTTTGGAACCTCACTGAATTCAGTCACTGTTTTATCTGAGCCTCCATTTTATTTCCTCAGAACCTCAGATCATCTGTATGTAAAATAGAATTACTTCCACCTTCGTTGTGATCAGCTTTGATTGCTTTAGGCAGGAATGCCTGAATTACCCTGTCTCTGAGTACAGAAAGATAGTACCGAATTCGAGTCAGGGCTGGGCCCCATTTCTGGGAGCTGCTAGACGCGAGTCTGAGCTAGGAGCAGAGCAGGAAGTGCTAGACAAGACAGTGGCATGAGAGATGAGAAACTTCAGGTGTAACCCAGAACTGGGACATTGGCTACGTGTGAGTTTGGGAGCATAAGTGCTGGAACTAGGGCTGCTGGGAGTGCGGCAGCACCTCCTTGCTTGAAGTGGTTTCCATCATATGGAAGGTTTACAGTTTGGTTCAATGGCTCTCAGCACCTATGTTTGGGAGCAGGTGTTTTGGGTCTCCCTGTGTTTTCTGAACCTCTACTCTTCACCTGGATAACCTGAAATGTTAACAAAGCTCTAAGAGGCAGTTCCCTCTTACCTTCCTCTCCATGCTCTCCTTTCTCCCCGTCCTCGCCATCTTTTCCATCCTTCCCTGGAAACCCCATTCGCCCAATTGTTCCGGGAGACCCTGATGCTCCCGGGGGGCCAGGGGGGCCCTGCGGCCCTGGCATGCTGCATATGAGCTGTTGGGAACCTTTCTGAAATTCTCCTTTAACAAAGCCACTGAGAAGCTGATTAGCTACACAGGGCACGGTCCAGACGAGCAGAACCACAGTGATCATGGTGAAACCTGTCATAATGAAACAGAGGGGTTTACTGACATGTACCATGGCAGGCTGGTATACACACACAAGTATCCCTACCCACCTGGGGGGAAGGGAAGTTTCAGGTTCTCCATCCAAAAATTGGGCCTAGTTGTATTGTTTTGGTAGCTGGAGGAGTGCAGTGAACCACCCCATTTGAATCTGGGATCCTCTGTATTGGACAGTCACATTTTTACCCTTACCTACACATTGACTTTCCTCTTCCCCTCAATGAGTGCCCCTAGCTTAACCCCTCTCTCTCGTTCTCTTATGACCTCTCCATTGAAACGGACTGGACAATTGAATCTTATCTACTCCAAGGTCACCCGCAAATTGAGGTTTGCCAGTCTGGTTACTGGAAAGGAAGGGGGGAAAGCAAAGGGATAGGAAAGAAGGTTTGAGGTTAACAAAAAGGGCCTTTATTTCCTCAGACCCCTCTTTCTTTCCTTCCCACCTCTCCCTCCCTGTCATCTCTTTCCCCAACCCATATCATTTTATCTCCTTCTTTCTTTGCTATTTATTCTTTTTACTGTTGATCCCTGGAAGCCATGAAATGCAGAGTAGCAGTGATGGCTGTGGGGTGAAGGGATTGATTTGCAGCCTATTAACAGAGCGAAAATCCTTCCTGCTGGACTCCCATGTTTCTCATTACTCAGGGATCTGAAGAGGTAACTTCTGAATACTCCCAAGTGATTCCTGAACTGTCAGCAGTACTTGTCAAGTGTGGTTGAGAACTCTACTTCCTTTCACTAGAGAGCTGGTTTTTCAGATCCATTTATTTCCTCATCTGCCAAAATCTCAGCTAAGATTTTTTTTTTTAACTTGCTTTTGCTCAAGGGCTACAAATCCAACATCTGCCTCTCTTCACTCTTACTTGCTGAGCAAAGATGTCTGTCTACCCTTCTGATTCTTTATCATGTCTCCATCAATTCCAGTCCACAGCAAGCAGCCCACTCTACAGCCTAACACCACACATCAGAGTCTCTCTAACTCTGAATATAGGCTGCAGTTATCTCCTCACAGCTGTTAGAGCTGGCAGGAGATCACTGACATTCTTCAGTACTTTATTCTCTGCCTCTTCCCTTCCCCCTCCAGAATCCCCCATATTGCTTTGCCTGCTTTATACTATCTTCTCATTCCCTGATGTTTTTGTAACCTCACACTGAGTCAGCTCATTTCCCCTCCCTCTGGTTTTTGTGCCTCTGTTGTTTGGTTAAGAATTCTAGCTCAAACCTCACTGGAAATGTGTACAATTAATTAAAATCCAAATCTTGTTATGTCTGTTTCCTCTTGTAATTCCTCCCCTCTCCCTGACTGTTAAACTGTGGCAAATTCTGCTGGTAGTTACACCTCTGTAATCCCATTCAATGCCATGATGTTTCATGGAAATTAGGCCATTCGCATGTAAAATAAACTGATTTAAATGTAATAGCAGAGGAGACTACTTACTGATATACTTAATCTGTTTTCAGACTATCCCAGATTCTGATACCCTTTACATCTATTCAGTGATACCACTCATGGAGTGAGGAACAACACACTGTGAGTGAGGCTGACAGAAGAGGGACCTAATAATATAATTTAGAGACAATTATGACAACAGGTGAATTAGGAGCTTGATCCTGTCAGGTGCGGAATGAGAGTATTGAGTGCCATGTAGGACCTACTCCTTCATTGTGCTTATATCTCCCTCAGTAAAATTCTTTGTTCGTTTAAAAAAGGTGGAAGCTGAATTTCAGAAGTAAGTGCAGGAAAGCAGAAGCTCTGTATACCTGTTATACAAAGTAAGGGCTTGTCTACTCGGAGAAATTTAACCGTATAGCTATTGCAAATAAACTATTCTGTTAGGGCAAACTCAGTTTCCCTTGCTCCTTCTCACCATGTATTCTTCCTCACCAGCAATCACATAGTTAAATTCCCAAGGGTTGTAAATCATTCGCTTGAGGTTTTGGAAGTTCAGTGAAATAGTGCTTGACAACAAGTTGTTTATGTACTGTTATCTATACCTAGAATGTGACCTTGCTTAGACAATTACAGTCTGTAGGCCTCACTAGATGAGCTAATGTGTTATATCTCCAGATTGCATTATATGTATGTAACGACTTTGCTAGAGAATGAATAGACTCTTATTCATAAGCTTGTTGGCATCATGTAAGCGTTCTCAAGGTCCACACACTAGGTGCCTCAAGAGGGCACTGACCTAGGATTGATGTAAGGGTTTGCTGATGCGCATGCTTCACGTAGGTCTTTTCCTCCCTCCACCCATTCCCCCTCCCCTTTGAATATACTCTATAAAAGTTTGCTTGGTACTGATAATAAATGGAGCTGCTGCTAACCCCCTTTCTTGACCGAGAGGAGGGTGCCTCAGTTTCCCCGTTGATCAAAGTTGAGTTGTGTGTTTCTTCAATGGTCTCTGACAGCTTGTGAGCTACTTGCCTCAACTCTGCCACAGCGATCCGGAGTGTAAAGGTAAGGGGGAGAGACGCGCCATTAATTTCCCCTGACAATTCCAGAATAGCTCCCCAGAATTCTGTTCCAGAATAAAAGTGACTCTTCTGAGATAATTATGCCCCTCACAAAGAAGTGAAAACAGATAGTGATAGATACATGTTTAATTTTAGATACTTGAATGGCCCCCATTACCATAGCATCTGAGTGTCTCACAATCTTTAACATATTTATCCTCACAACTGCAAGGTAGGGCAGTGCTATTAGCTCAATTTTATGGATGGGGGACTGAGGATCCAAGAGGCTGGGGCCTAGATCCTCAAAGGCATCTAGCTCCCACTGAAATCAATGGATGTTAGATGCCTAAATACCTTTTGAGGAGCTGGGCACTAGTGACTTGTCCAAGGTCACACAGGAAGTTTGTGGTGGAGCAGGGACTCAAACCCAGGGTCCCAACTCCTAGGCTAGTGCCTTAACTGCTGGACACCCTTCTTTTATGTTTAGCAAAGTACTTAAGCTGTGCTGCTGTAGGGCTTCAGTGTAGACCAGGGATCGGCAACCTTTGGCATGTGGCCCACCAGGGTAAGCCCCCTGGTGGGCTGGGTCAGTTTGTTTACCTGCTGCATCCACAATTTCAGCCAATTGCAGCTCCCACTGGCCTCGGTTCACTGTTCCAAGCCAATGGGGGCTGAGGGAAGCGGTGGCCAGCACATCCCTTGTCCCCCATTGACCCATGCTGCATCCCACAGCTCCCATTGGCCTGGAGTGGAGAACCACAGCCAGTGGAAGCTGCGATCAGCTGAACCTGTGGATTTGGAAGGTAAATAAATTGGTCCAACCCGCCAGGGGCTTACCTGGTGAGCCACATGCCAAAGGTTGCTGATCCCTGGTGTGGACACTCATTACAGCAGTGAGCACGGTTCTCCTGTTATAGTTAATCCACCTCCCTGAGAGGCAGTAACTAAGCTGACAGAAGAATTCTTCTGTCTACCTTTTGCTGTCTACTCTTGGGGTTAGGTTGGCTTAACTATGTCGCTCAGGGTTGTGGATTTTTCACACCCTGAGCAATGTAGCTGGGTCAACTTAACTTTTAAATGTAGACCTGGCTGCAGTTAGAAAATGCCAACTGACTCACAAGATGGTGTCTTCTCTGTGTACATCCCATAGGTGATTCTGGATGAGATAAACCCCATCATAATCTAAATCCAGAACATTTGACTTCATATGTTAATTTTAAACAACAAACTCCCCTCAGACTCCACTTTTGAATAATTATTAATTACAGAGACTCCTGAACCAACCCGCCAGATATAATCACCCATTTACATCCTGCTTAAACTGGTGATGGAACTGATTTTTGACTGCATTTTGGGCAGTCATTGAGCAAGACATTACAGTCCAGTCATGAAGTCTTTTTGTGGAGATCGAATAAGTCTTTGGAGACAAGAGTTTGATTATCTAAAAGTAGAGCTAGTATTCTGTTTTGATTACTAACCACAGGCTGAGAATAAAGTACTAGCTAAGTCAGAATTCTTTACCCATTGTATTCCTATGTAAACAACCTTTTTGAAGAGTACTGGGGCTTCCTTTCCTATTTTTACCATGAGTTTTTAAGATCTCATTTGGTTCACTGTGTCACAGGGGCTGAAGCTGCCCCCTTGTGCTTAACTCCTGCATCTGATCTGTGTTCTGCTTGTGGGTTCTCTGAACCTGGCAAAACCATGCTTTTATATAATGCTATGGACACCAGAAATTAATATGTAGGTGCGGGTGGGATGATTTGCAGAAGCATGTAAACCTCTGCAAAATTTCCAGCATGGTTGTGTGTTTAAATCTCTATAGAGGAGAGAAGTTTGAACATCCCTTATTCAGACAGTTTAGAAAATGTCATTTCACTACATACTTATTGTCTCCTTCTGTGCTAAGAGTAGGTTGAATGTCACAGATGTAGAACTGGGGACAAGCTACCTACATTCAGCATGCTGTTTACAAGAGTGCCATCTGGAGTGATTGGGAACTGCATCACAGGCCTTCAGAATCCACCATACTTCATTTTAGATGCCAATTTACCTCTGCCCCATTCAAATCTCTTGTTAGCTCACCTTTACCATTGCAGATTATTGACAGCAGAGAAGCCAAGTCACAAAGGGTGGTGTCTAACTCCTATTGAAATCAGAAGAAGCCTAAAAATTGAAGGCAGTTAGGTTCCTAAATATCTTTGTGAATCCTACCCAATGAAGTTAAAAAGATATCACTTTAAAATTCCTGAACGATGGTATTTCTTGGGTCTGCCAAGTTAAAATTTTTAGCGTGCTTAATTGATGGACAAAGGAGAGGTACCCATAGAACAGAGGTCAGCAACCTTTCAGAAGTGGTGTGCTGAGTCTTCCTTTATTCACTTTAATTTACAGTTTCACATGCCAGTAATACATTTCAATGTTTTTAGAAGGTCTCTTTCTAGAAGTCTATAATATAGAACTTAACTACTGTTGTATATAAAGTAAATAGGTGTTTTAAAATGTTTAAGCAGCTTCATTTAAAATTAAATTAAAATGCAGAACCCCCCAGACCAGTGGCCAGGACCCGGGCAGTGTGAGGGCTACTGAAAATCAGCTTGCATGCCACCTTCGGCAAGTGTGCCATAGGTTGCTTACCCCTGACATAGAACATGGCCCCTTCCTTATCATAGAGCTTCCTCCCCTAGCTGTGATAGATATCCCTCTCTCTAAATATATATAAAATAAAAGATTCATCAATCATCCCACTTAATTTTTTTTATCAGATGCTTTCATTCTAAGTTAATATAAGTTTTTGTTCAATCTCATCAGCTTTCAGACAGTTCTCTAGCACTCTTCTCTGAATATCTGTAGCTAGGCAAAGCAAGTGTAGTTAAATGGACACAGATATAAGCTAGAGCATTAATTATGACAGTATGAACTCTGTTTTCTGTTACCAGGCGCTTCTAGTCAATAAGAACATAGTAGTCTGCTGGGCTATATCCAAAGCTTATTGAAGTCAAGAGAAAGATTCCCATTGACTTAAAGGGGCTTTGGATCAGGTTACTGATGTTTAATTAGCCCATGCATTAGAAACTGAGATTATTATTAAAAGTATTGTGCAAAACACACATCTAACATCCTTCCCTGCTCACGCTTTCTGAAGGGGAGGGAATATGTAGTATTATGTCCGGCAAGAGCCACGTAACTTCTTATTTCAAATCCACTGGAAAAATATGCTACAAATTAACATTGTATCGAGTGCCCACACTTTTTCAATGTATATAATTAAGAACATGCAGAGAGTAAGAGACATAAAACATGTCTCTGGAAAGGGTCCAGTTCTGAGCTATTTTGATCATCTCATTCCTGTGTTCTCTTGCTTTATACATACTGTATTTAAGTTAATGTACGGCTGGTGAAAGGCGTCAGATTAATAGCGTTGGAGATTGAAACCTCAGAACAGGTATCACCGTGGGCAGATGAATAAAGACTTTTGCTCTGTGTCCAGTAACAATAATAATAATAAAAAAGGCAAATAAAATGGTAGGATACCTAAGGAATGCAATGGAGAATGACACTAAAACTATTATAATACTACTGGTATGCCCTGGAATTCTGTGTTCAGTTATGTTCACCCATCACAAATAGGGCCTAATAGAAATAGAGGGCATTCTGAGCAGAGCTGGGCAGAAAATGGGTTTCTTATCTTGCAAAAGTCTCTGAGTTTTCAAAAATGTTTCCATACTATTTTGGGGCAAATCCAAAACCTCTTGAGAGAGAGAAACCCTCCCTAACAGCTGAGTCATTAGGGAACTCAGTAGGGCTGTGGGAGAGCCAAATTCAAGTCTCTGTTCTGCCTGATGTGGAACCTGAGCTTTTCACACCCAAGATGAATGCGCTAACCACTAGGCTTTTGCACATGTGGGGCAGGTATCTTGCTCAATGGATCCTAGACCCAAGAACTTTCTGTAAAAAGTTTCAGTTCTGTTGAAAACTTCCCAACCAACCCTAATTCTGAGACCGGCAATAGAAATAGAGGCATGGATTAAAATTATTTATGAAGAGAGATTGAAAAGAGGAGAAACAATGAAGGGTAAATTTGTTAGTCTCTATCAGTTGCTTTTGCTGATATAGACTAATACAGCTAATACTCTGAAACCTGAAAAGAGGAGGGCCGTTTAGTTTAGAGAAGAGATGAATAAAACGGAACAATATGAAGTTATTCAAAATAACAAATGGCATAGAGAAAGTAAATTGAACACTTTTTTTTACTTTGTCATAATCCTAGAATAAGGGCACAGTGGATGATGAAAGGCAGTCAATGAAAAACTGATAAATGCTTAATTATCCTGTGGAACTCATTGCAACAAGGTATCTTTTATAGTAGTAATTAGAAAAACAAAACAAAACAACACTTTTTGAAGGGATGTAATGCATCGTGCTTCAGGACATAAGCCAATCACTATCTTGTTAAATTTAGGAAGAAAGCCTCCCTGGGGACAAGATAGATACCCATTGAGGGATTCCAATTCTTTCTTACCTTCAAAAATCATATTGGAACCAGATCAACATATGTCCCTGGCCTCTCCAAACTACAGGCGATGGTCACTGTAGCAGAGGTCAGAAAGAAAAAGTTTGGCACATTGCAAGATTTCAGTTGAGATGTTACAGTTTGAACAACATTCAATGAAAACGTTTTCTATATTCAGGGTGGTGTTGAATGTTTGATCAAAAACATCCTTGCATTTCAATGTTTCCTATAACTGTTTCCCATAAATATTTGGACATCTGTTAAACAAAACAACAACCTCTTCACCCCAGATTCTTACAGTATAATTCAAAAAGTCCTAATGTTCTTAAAATGACTGATTTCCCTTTTATTTTAATTCTCATTACTGGTTATTATAATAGAGCATCACCCTAATGATAGCAGCAAAGCACTCATCCACACAAAACAAAACAATTATTTGATTTAAACAAGGTTTGCTATTAATAACTAGGGTGGCATGTTTAAAATGGATGCATTTAATTGCTTGTGTAGTTCAGTGAAAGTCAATGGATTTACATCAGGTCTGACATTGGCCCAGCATCTGTTATTAGGCAAAATGCTGATAACTTTATACTTCAAAAAAAAGGAGAACAATATATCTTATGCTTTGGGATGCATTACTGTCCCTGCCATTAAGCAACCAGCTGATGCCTGTGCCAATCCCTCAGTAACGTTTTGTAGAAAACCTTACTATACAAGTCACCAGTTAAAGAACAGAGAAAAAACTTCCCTGGGCTGCCTGAGTCCAAGAAACTCTATAATAAGCATTTTCCCACTGTAATATTTCTTTTAATTTCAAGACAGTTGTCATTAAGGATTCCTTTGCATAACTTGGATACGTGAGTGCTCAGTAATTTAGACTTTATTTAGCCAGTGTTTCAAAGTTAGGGTTTAAAAAAAAGAAAAGGGAAATTCTACTTACCAGGACTAATCTTGTCAGTAAGATCTTGACCTGCACTGGAAAAATCTACTGAATCTTAAACAGATGTTTCATTGCAAATTATTGTCACACACTTCAGCATGAATCCCAGCTATTTCTGCAGACAACGTCCTTTCTGAAGATAGCTTGAAAATTCAAGTCCTCAAACTGCGTTTTAAAAAGTTCAGTCCTTTCGCTTCTATTCCCAGCTTCCTGCAGCAGCTTCAGGTTTTGGCTCAGCTTTGCCAAAGGCATATTTTTATTATTGTGTAATGGGTTTGAGCCTCTTCCTTGGGTCACGTGTTATGGGAAGAGAATTTTTACACACATATGGCTGAAAAGCTCTTGATGCTTGGGATTGCCCCCCCCCTCTCTCTTTCTCCTTTACAGACTAGTCTAAAAGGTTCAGACCTTGACTGATTAATGGGTAAATGGCTGAGAGTTTGCCTGATGTAGTCTGTCTTCTGTCTATGCAAGGAGTGTTTGTAGGGGGGGAAGGTTCAAAATAAGATATGCAACTTCAGCTATGCTATTTGTGTAGCTGAAATCAAAGTATCTTAGTTCGATTTACCTGGCCGTCCTCACAGTGGCCAGTCGACCATGGCAGCTCCCCTGTTGACTCCGCTTACTCCTCTTGCAGAGCTGGAGTTCTGGAATTGATGGGGCATTCAGGGATTAATTTATTGTGTCTAGATGAGACGCGCTAAATCGATCCCCGATACATTGAACACTATCCGCTGATCTGGCGGGTAGTATAGACATACCCAGTGTTATCAATTCTAAAATGACTTAGGCAAATTGGTGGCAGGAGATTAGTCCCGAGCCTGGAAGTGAAATAAGTTATTCCATTGCCATCATTAATCACTGACATCATCGTTAACCAGACAGTGCAACACAACAGCTCTACAAACCTTACTTTAGTTGTGCAGCCTCAGTCTCCTACTCACCTCTGCTGCATATACATATATGCTACAAGAACAATGACACTAACTCTACTTTTTTATTTATTACTGTATGGTGTATTAATATTTTGAAGTTGATACAGTGATTATAGGGTTGGAATTTTCTTGGCAATTCTCTCTCTGAAAATTAGAAAGCAAAAATAAACTTTTAAAAGTATTCACAAGGAAAAGAAAACAAACTATATGGTGGATAAGGAAGAAAATACTAACAGCTGTGTAGCTACCTTAAGTTATAGATCTCATAATGCATTACAGAGGTAAGTATTTTCATCATCCATTTGTTTCAGCAAAGAGAGGTGAAGTAACTTACTTATGGTCATACAACAAGTTAATGACAGGCAAGAATAGAATAGCTGGACCTCAAGTATCTGCCAAGGCCAGTATCTGGAATGACTAGTGGCCTGGTCTACAGATAAAACTTAAATCAATCTAGCTATGTTGCTCAGGGCTGTGAAAATTTTTGCACCTTGAGAACTCGAATTAGGTTAGATCAGCCTAGCCCGTGGTGTAGACACAGCTAGGTTGACAGAAGGATTTTTCTGTTTACTTATAGTGACTGCCTCTCGGAGAGATGGACTAACGACAACAATGTTTGACAATGTTTTTTGCTGGAATCAGGGTGAGTTTGACGTTGCTCCCCAATGTACACAGTAATCTCATGCATCTATAATGGCAGGAGCTGACATCAACCTTTAAACAGGCATCCGGATATTAATTGTTTTTAGGCTTGTTCATCTTTAGCGTGGAGACCAACGGGTGACTTTAAGGGTAAGCTGTATGCAGACCTTTTGCACATCCATGAATCCTAGATACTTATATAGCACACATTACCGGAGTAACTGAGCACCTCACAATATTTGATCTATAGATTGACACAACACTCCTGTGAGATAGGGCAGTGCAGCCCTATTTTACAGATAGGAAACTGAGGCACAGAGAAACTAAGTGACTTCCCCAAGGGGTCTGTTACAGAGTAAAGACTTGATCTCCTAAAGTACCAGGCTGACACATTAGCTACTGGGTTGTCAGCCCAATGCAGCTTCCTAGTACTTCACATGTGTCAAGAAACTCCCCTCCCCAAACAGCTGGAATTCCATGTTTTGCCTAATACAGGACTTTCTGAGTCTTCTGCTGGTGGCTGTCATGCTGGTGTTGATAGAATGACAATCATAGTGACAGCCGGCAGCATGTGTGCCCACCAGCATCAGACTTGTTTCACTGCTTCCTGGTGTTGATTTAATAAATCAGAATGGACCCGTTTACATTTCACAGGCAACTGGGGCCCTTCTTCCGGGGTGATAATGTGAAACTGCTGTTCAAGAAGAAGATAAGAGTGAAAAAGGAAATCCAGACACAATCTGTTCTTTGCTCTCAGCCTCTCTTTCTCCCTGTGACCCTATTGCTCAAAGTTAATCATCTGGTGGACATATGGTGTGCAATAATACTATTAAATTTTGGTATAAGTCCATTGAATACTGTTTGTGATGAGGGCCTAGGCTTGCTAGGGACAATGAGGGAAATTTCATATAGCCACGTAGATAGCTTGACTGTTATAATTTTTTTTTTCATGATAAGGAGAAAATATAGTCTTTGGATCTTATACAGGAATGGATCTTTCTCCCACTGAAGTCAATGGAAGTTTTATTATTATTTATTTATATTGTAGCAGTGCTAGCCCCCAGCTCTGCCCCTTCCGCCCAAGGCCCTGCCCTTTCCACACCCTCTGCCAGAGCCCAGAACTCCTGTACTGTGGCCACTGACCCTCTCCCCAGGCTAATAACTCCTCCCCCCATCCGAGCGCCGGGAGATGTGCGATCACAATCCTTCCAGCCCCAGAGCGCTGGGAGGGTGGGTGGCACAGCCTTGCTCTAGCCGGGGCCAGCACAGGCATTGGAGATGGATTGGCCATGTGCTTTGGATGGAAACTGATTCCATCACCAGAGTAGCAATAAGACCGGTAAGTCTAACGTTTGTACCAGGTAAATTAGTTGAAACAATAGTAAAGAATAAAATTGTCAGGTACATAGAAGAACATAAATTGTTGGGCAAAAGTCAACACAATTTCTGTAAAGGGAAATCATGTCTTACTAATCTATTAGAGTTCTTTGAAGGGGTCAACAAACATGTGAACAAGGGGGATCCAGTGGATGTAGTGTACAGTAAACCCTCGATTTAACGGACCTCGATTTAACGGACTTCAGATGCAACGGACAAAATTTCTGAGCAAGTCTGATGCATTCCTGATCCATTTCTGGCGGGCTGGCTGCCGGCTCCCGGCTGTCGCCCGGGTCACAGCAGTGGGCGGGCTGGCTGCCGGCTCCCGGCTGCCGCCCGGGTCCAGGCAGCGGGCGGGCTGCGGACCTGTCGCCCCGACCCTGTGGTGGGCGGGCTGCTGCTCCGACAGCTCATTTTTAAAAAACGGACTTTTTGATTTAATGGACACCCCCTCGCCCGAATTAGTCCGTTAAATGGAGGTTTTACTGTATTTAGATTTCCAGAAAGCCTTTGACAAGGTCCCTCACCAAAGGCTCTTATGTAAATTAAGTTGCCATGAGATAAGAGGGAAGATCCTTTCATGGATTGAGAACTGGTTAAAATACAGGGAACAAAGAATAGGAATAAATGGTAAATTTTCTGACTGGAGAGGGGTAACTAGTGGTTTTCCCCAAGGGTCAGTCCTAGGACCAATCTTATTCAATTTATTCATAAATGATTTGGAGAATGGGGTAAACAGTGAGGTGTCAAAGTTTGCAGATGATACTAAACTGCTCAAAGTAGTTAAGACCCAAGCAGACTGTGAAGAACTTCAAAAAGATCTCACAAAACTAAGTGATTGGGCAACAAAATGGCAAATGAAATTTAATGTGGATAAATGTAAAGTAATGCACATTGGAAAAAATAGCCCCAACTATATATACAATATGATGGGGGCTAATTTAGCTACAACTAATCAGGAAAAAGATCTTGGAGTCATCATGGATAGTTCTCTAAAGACGTCCATGCAGTGTGCAGTGGCGGTCAAAAAAGCAAACAGGATGTTAGGAATCATTAAAAAGGTATAGGGAATAAGACGGAGAATATCTTATTGCCCTTATACAAATCCATGGTGCGCCCACATCTTGAATACTGTGTAGAAATGTGGTCTCCTCATCTCAAAAAGGATATATTGGCATTAGAAAAGGTTCAGAGAAGGGCAACAAAATGATTAGGGGTTTGGAACAGGTCCCATATGAGGAGAGATTAAAGAGGTTGGAAAAGAGGAGACTAGGGGTCTATATATGATAGAGGTATATAAAATTATGAGTGATAACGAGAAAGTGAATAAGGAAAAGTTATTTACTTGTTCCCATAATGTAAGAACTAGGGGCCACCCAATGAAATTGGTGGGCAGCAAGTTTAAAACAAATAATAGGAAGTTCTTCTTCACACAGCGCACAGTCAACCTGTGAAACTCCTTGCCTGAGGAGGCTGTGAAGGCTAAGACTATAACAGGGTTTAAAAGAGAACTGGATAAATTCATGGAGGTTAAGTCCATTAATGGCTATTAGACAGGATGGGTAAGAAATGGTGTCCCTAGTCTCTGTTTGTCAGAGGGGGGCGATGGACGGCAGGAGAGAGATCACTTGATCATTACCTGTTAGGTTCACTCACTCTGGGGCACCTGGCATTGGCCACTGTTGGTAGACAGGATACTGGGCTAGATGGACCGTTGGTCTGACCCAGTACGGCCTTTCTTATGTTCTTATGTTATGTAAGATGGACACCTGAAGGCAAGTGCAAATGAGGCCACCTGAAAACAACATGGAGAAAAGCTGTGGAAGCCAAGCTGAAAAACCTGGGGCACAGCTGGGGAACCATTGAAAGACTTGCCGGAAACGGACAGGAGTAGAGGAGTTTTGTCACTGTCCTAAATGCCAGAGATGTAATGGGAACATGATGATGATTGTCCTTTCTATTTTCCTAACTAGGATTTAACTTCCACTTTTTAAAGGATGCTTTTTTGCCTCTCACTGCTTCTTTTACTTTGTTGTTTAGCCATGGTGGCACTTTTTTAATTCTCTTACTATGTTTTTTAATTTGTGGTATACATTTAAGTTAAGCCTCTATTATGGTCTCTTTAAAAAGTTTCCATGCAGCTTGCAGGGATTTCACTTTTGGAACATTACCTCTTTAATTTCTGTTTAAGTAACCTCCTCATTTTTGTGTAATTCCCTTTTCTGAAATTAAATGCTACAGTGTTGAGCTGCTGTGCTGTTTTTAATTATATTATGGTCACTATTACCAAGCGGTCCAGTTATATTCACCTCCTGGACTAGATCCTGTGCTCCACTTAGAGGCAAGAATTGCCTCTCCTCTTTTCGGTTTCAGGACTAGCTGCTTGAAGAAGCAATGATTTAAGAGGTTAAGAAACTTTATCTCTGCATCCCGTCCTGAGGTGACATGTACCCTGTCAATATGGGGACAGTTGAAATCCCCCATTATTATTGAGTTTTTTATTTGAATAGCCCCTCTAATCTCCCTGAGCATTTTGCCATCACTATCACCATCCTGGTCAGGTGGTTGGTAATATATCCCTATTGCTGTATTCTTATGATTAGAACATGGTCTTACGATCCATAGAGATTCTATGGGATGGTTTGGTTCATTTAAGGTTTTACTTCTTTTGATTCTATGCTTTCTTTCACATATAGTACCACTCCCACACCAGCATGACCTGTTCTGTCCTCCTGATATCATTACCTCAAGGTTCAGAAGACCCATGCCAAGCTCTTGCTTTCTCAGTGGGATTTGTACATGTGGCCCAGGAACACAAATGTGACTGTCTTATGAACGAGAAAGTAAATCTTTGGAATGAGGAAAGTGATCCCTTGTGTTAATTAAGGTGAGAATGCACATTTATAACCTGCTTTGAAATCACTTAGATTTGAGTCACACACAATAGTACCACAGCGATGTATGTGGAATAGATGTCTGCATGGATAGCACCTCCTGAAGAGATCAAGGCAGTGAAATAAAGCCGAGAAGGTAAAGAGATAAAGCTAAAGATGTCTTCACAGAGCCAGATGAGACAGAGAATTTCAATCTGCCCCTTCATTGCCTAGGACTAACACTGGGTTTCTGTGCACACCTGAGATGGATTCCAACTACTCATTCCCCTCTTTTCTTTGACCGCTGGAGCTCAGAGTTTCTTCTCAGAAAGCACTTTGAGAAATGTTTTATATACAAAGATGGTGTCTAGACTGTACTAATAACACTTAGTTTACTCTTAGGGACATGGACTAACCAGCCATTTTCCTGTTCTGTGGTTGTATAGCACCTAGCACAGTGGGCCACTGCAGCATGACTGATGCTATTAGGTGCCACCACAATATAAATGTCATAATAAAATGCTAAGGTATTAAAAAACCAGTAAAATGATATAATTTTTTGTGGGAATCATTTTTTCTCTTAAAATCCAAATTATAAGGCGTCCCCACCGTAAACTACTTTGAAAGTTTTTATTCTTTTTGACCTTCCTCCAAATAATGCATCGATGCAGAGGGTGTCAATGTTGTAAACTATTTATTTCTAAAACATGCCTTAACCCACGCCACTCCCCCTGAGCAACTGTGAGCTCATACCAGATGTGAGCTAAAGACTGAGGCAGCAGAGTATGTTTGGCTGTTCAGACTGGATACTTAGTATAGCTAAAGCCTTCCGCTTTGTTCCAACCATGAAGCAGGTCAAGGGCACAGTGTACAAGGGAGGTAAAAACACATGCACAAAGAAAATAAAAATAATTCTGGATAATTCAAAATGCTCAACTTGACGAAAAAGTAAAATACAGTGTGGAGATGAGTGCTGTAATACTTGATCCAGGATATTGTTACTCTCAGTAGTTGATTAGTTCATGTTCAGATCTACTGTGCCTCAAATGCAGAGAGAGCAAGTTGAATTCTGCCCTACTTAGACTATGTACATAGAAAGGAAACAATCTGGAGTAGTCATGCCTTTCTCTAGCGCTTTTAATCTGCAGATGGAAAATATGTCTGTACTGTAATGCTGAGCCTGGGATCACTGCATTTTGACCGACAGGATTTCAGGAAGTTCTGCTGGAGCACATATTTGGCAAAGTCCTTGTATTAAATAAATAAACTAGCCTTTCATAACATGAAACAGAATAAACATGAAAGTTAGTTTTAAGAATTTTTAGCCAAAAGTCACTGTTTAAGAGTTACATGGGGAGATCAAGACTTTGTCTACACTAGGGACATCTCAGAAAAAAATCCCACCAGTGCTAAAACTGGTTCAGTAGGTGGAGATTTGGCTGCTGACAGTTTTCAACAGTCACTGCGAGCAAATCTAATCCATACACAGCTGAAAATTGCATCAGCAGCTAAAATCCCATCTACACTAGGGTTCCCAACGCAGTTAACTTTACAACATTGCTAAACAAGTGTTAGCAAGGCTGGTAAATATCCCTAGTGTAGACAGTGCCCTAGAGAACAGTAACCTTGAATTTGTAACTTTTAGTGAGATTACAACTTCTAATGTATATACAGACTTATTGTATGACAAGAAGCAGGGACACAACCCTGGGGCAGGGTTAACTCTAGCTCAGCTACCTGTCCCCTTTTAAACATACTCAGGGGAAGGTCTAGAAGCGTCTGCTTGAGAGACAGATGTGAGATAATTCTGGGTTCCCTACCTGGAGATAATAGGATTGGACTGTGTTGGGGTGTTGTTTGCTTTGTTTTTTCCCTATTTACTCTATGATTGTTAATATATTTTACTGTCTTGTTAGAAACACCAGCTTTGTGGAAAAGACCTTGTTGACTGCAGTTCTTTTTCTTCTGCTGAGTCATTTCACTATTTTACAGATGGAGTGCAGCTAACCTAAAGTATAGATGCATGGCATAGAATGGAAAACAGAAAAGGAAGTGGGGAAGTGTGTGTGTTTTCAGAGATAAATGGTGGGATGTGGGAAATTGACTTTTTATCTGCAGATGTTAATGTGGCAAAGACCTTTTTAGTCTGCAGGACTGGGCCTTGAATTATTTTTACTGCTCTAGATAAAAGGAGTTTAGAGGTCCCTGAGCTGTCTTTAGTGAATGATCGTCGAAAGTGAGTTGAATCTCTACTTTAATTTAAAAGATGCCACTGACAGTATCAGCTCTGTTATCAGATCAGTTATTTAAGAACGGCAATATCAGTATCAGATCAGTTATTTAAGAATGGCAATCTTAACACATACAGGCTATGGGTATGTCTTCACTACAGCAGTAGTTCGATTTCCTTTATGTCGATGTTGTGAACGCGACGGTATACAGTCGATGCTGTGTGTCTTCACTAGGAACAGCTACGCACAGTACGTCGACAGTGTCTGTCCGCAAAACTTTTGCAAGCGTCGACATGACGAGCGTTGCACTCTGGGTACCTATCCCACAGTTCCCTGATCCCCCAGCAGGCACCATTTCGAGTGCTGCACTATGGGTAGGCATTTCCAAATTTCGCGCCCTTTTTCCGCGCCGCCCACCCCCATTCCGAGCGGTGCACTGTAGGTAGGCATCCCATAATTCGCGCCCTTTCTCCGCCGTGCTAACACCATAGCATTGCAAGCATGGAGCCCGCTGACACCACGGCTGCAGTAATGGCTGTTGTGAGGACCTCGATCACGGTTGCAGAGTTCCTGCTGCACCGTCTGCAGAGGAGGAATGCGATCCGGGGAGAACCGCGCTTTCCGGAACCCGACGACAGTGAGGAGGAGATGGACAAGGACAGCGGGGACGACAGGGACACTGCCGTGCACAGCGGGGACGACAGGGACACTGACGTGCACAGCGGGGACGACATGGACACTGCCGTTTTTGCAAGTAGGGCTACTGACAATCTGTCAAGAATGGTGGCAATGGGGCAGGCTCATGCTATCGAACGCCGATTCTGGGCCAGGGAAACAAGCACGGACTGGTGGGACCGCATAGTGCTGCGGGTCTGGAATGACTCCCAGTGGCTCAGAAACTTCCGCATGCGAAAGGGCACCTTCATGGAACTTTGTGACTTGCTGTCCCCGGCCCTCCAGCGCAGGAATACCAAAATGAGAGCGGCCCTTACAGTGGAGAAGCGAGTGGCGATAGCCCTCTGGAAGCTTGCAACGCCAGACAGCTACCGGTCAGTGGCGAATCAGTTTGGGGTGGGTAGGTCTACAGTGGGCTTTGCTGTGATGCAAGTAAGCAGGGCAATCGTCGAGCGGCTGCTACACCGGGTTATAAACCTCGGAAACCTGCAAACCACAATAGATGGCTTTGCCGCCATGGGATTCCCTAACTGTGGTGGGGCTATAGATGGGACTCATATCCCTATCCTGGCACCGGACCACGAGGCCGCCGAGTACAGAAACCGGAAGGGATATTACTCAATGGTCATTCAAGGAGTGGTTGACCACAAGGGACGTTTCACCGACCTGTACGTGGGGTGGCCGGGAAAGCTTCATGACGCTCGAGTGTTCAGGAACTCTAGGGTTTTTAGACAGCTGCAGCAAGGCACTTTCTTCCCCGACCAGAAAATTTCTGTGGGGGGGGTCGAAATGCCGATCGTGATCATTGGGGACCCAGCCTACCCCCTAATGCCCTGGCTTATGAAGCCCTACACAGGAGCCCTGGACAGGGGTCAGGAGCTGTTCAACTACAGGCTGAGCAAGTGCAGAATGGCCATAGAATGTGCATTTGGCCGCTTGAAGGGGTGATGGCGTTCCTTACTGATTCGCTCAGACATCCGCGAGAGAAATATCCCATTGTTATAGCTGCTTGCTCTGTGCTCCACAATATCTGTGAGAGCAGGGGGGAAACGTTTATGGCGGGCTGGGAGGCAGAGGCAAATTTACTTTCTGCTACTTATGAGCAGCCACACAGCAGGGAAAGTAAAAGAGCCCACCGTGAGGCCCTGCGCCTCAGGGACGCCTTGAAAGACAGTTTTATGAGTGGCCGAGATGGCGTTTGAGAATCTGCTACCTTGCTGTGCTCTAAGCCTGCTGCCCTTGAACCCTCTTTGCCTCCCCCCTCCCCATGCTTTCCCTTCCCCCTCCCCCCTCCCCATGCTTTTCCTCCCCCATCCCCATGCTTGCAGAGGAAATAAAATCACTGTTTGAAAAATCATGGTTCCTTTATTGGTTAATCGGAAATACAAATACAGGGGATCACTGTCCTGGTATCCTGGAGGGAAACCGGCAGTCGCAGTGGGGGAGGAGCGGGCAAAGGAGGGGAGGGTGGGAAGGGGGGAGAGGAGGGGTGGGCAAGACACAGCAGCTTTTAAAAGTTTTCCGAGAACGTCAGCCTGCTGCTGCTTCTGCTGGCTTGTGGGGTAGAGTGGAGCGGCCCACGGAGCTTGCCCCCCCGTGTTCTCACCCCGCGTCTGGGTGGGGAATCTATGGGAGTTGGGGAGGGGGGGAGGTGGTTACACAGGGGCTGCAGAGGTGGTCTTTGGGCATGCTGCAGCTCCACCAGAGATCGCAGCATGTCGCTCTGGTCCTCCATTATGCGGAGGAAAGCATCCATGCGTCTTTCCTCACGTTCTACCCTCTTTTGTTCAGCGGCTTCCCTCTTTTCTGCAGCGGCTTCCCTCTTTTCTGCAGCGGCTCTCCTTTCCTCTCTCTCTCGATTCCTTTCCTCTCTGTCTCGTTCCCTTGCCTGTATCATTCTTTCCCTCCAGTCCGTCTGGCGGGCTGCCTCAGCGCGCGAGTTCTCCAGGAGTTCAGTGAACATCTCATCGCGCGTTCGCGTTTTCTTTTTACGCTTTCTTTTCTGCGGTGCAGGGCGGGAGGAGGAGGCCGGGGGATTGTGACATAATAGTTGTTGTTCATCTGTGGGCGAGTGTGGGAAAAGAAACTTTGAAAGTTATGAGACAGATACATTCAAGGTTAGGAGGCAGATGCAGTCTCGGACGGTACACAATGGGAGTACTATGCCATTTGCAAACTCAGTATTCAGAGGCCTGATATGATTTCTGTACAAGGTCATGTTCTACACCTAAAAGCTCACAGAAAAGTCAGAGCATCTCAGACACATATGCGTGCCTCAGCCCAAGACGGCTTCTGAAATCACCGTGCAGCCGGCCATGGTAAGTTAAAAGTGGCGCCTGCATACTGTAGAGCAACCCCGCCCCCTTCCCCCCACCGCGTGGCTGGCTCTCACTGAAACCGCAAACTGCAAAGCAAATGCCAAAAAAACTCTTGCTGAGGGCTAAGGTCTTTTTGGGGCTCTTCAGACCGCGTGCAGAGTGCTCAGATCCCCTGCTAGCTACCGCTACGGGCTGGGGGGGTGAGGGGGTGGGGTGCGCGTTGGATCTGAAGCGGAGGAAACCGCGTGCAGACTCCTCAGATTCCCTGCTAGCTACCGCTACGGGTGGGGGGTGGGGGGGTGGGGTGCGCGTTGGATCTGAAGCGGAGGAAACCGCGTGCAGACTCCTCAGATTCCCTGCTAGCTACCGCTACGGGCGGGGGGGGGGGGGGTGGGGGTGGGGGGTTGGTCGGTCCTCAGCAGAAAAGAGTACTTTGCAGCTGGGAATCTTTTTATCTCCCTACTAATTGCAGTCCGTATCTCAAACAGGCAACCCTGAATGACATCACTTTGCTGAGAATTTCTCGGAGAGATAGGGAGCGCATGCTCCTTGAGTCCATGCAAAGTCCTGGTCCATACGCCGCAATGCTAGCCTGCTCAATGATACCAGACAACTTACTACTTTCGTGGCGTGGGTTGGTGTCCTATCACGGGGGACCACATAAGGCGGCTCTCCCCAGAAATCTGCTGCGCTGGATTCATTGCTACCTCCTGGATAGCTTCCTTGAAATGTCCGCGGAGGACTTCTGGTCAATCCCGGAGTATATTGACAAACTCTTTGAGTAGAAATTGACCAGCAATGAAAGCACGCTAAGTCCTTAGGGCAAGTTACTCATTAATAAATGCTTCCTTTACAAAATCACGCGTCATGTAATCACTTAAAAAAGAAACACTTACCCCCCTAGGAGGCTTGGGAGGGTACTGGCTCCAGGGTGACAAACAGCTCCTGGCTCTCTGGGTACACGGGTTCTCCGCTGGGCTCCTGCTGCTCCGTGAGATTTTCCTCTTCATGCTCGTCCTCCTCGGAATCAGTCTCCTCCCTGACGATGATCCCATCGGTGGAGTCCACGCACACCGGCGCGATGGTGGTGGGGGCGCCCCCCATTATCGCATTTAGTTCATTGTAGAACCTGCATGTCCGTGGGGCGCCCCCTGATCGTCCATTTGCCTCCTTGGCTTTCTGGAACGATTGCCGCAGCTCCTTAATTTTCACGCGGCACTGTGTGGTGTCCCTGTTGTGGCCCCTTTCTAGCATGGCCTTGGAGACTCTTCCGTAGGTGTTGGCATTCCGTTTGTTGTTGCGGAGTTCCAACATCATGGATTCCTCTCCCCAGATAGCGATGAGATCCAGCACCTCACGAGTGGACCATGCTGGAGCTCTTCTCCTCTGGCTGGTCTCCAGGGTAGATGAGCTCATCATGGATTCCTGTGATGCTGAGCTCTGCATGGCGGCTAGTGCTGCTGATTGCTCTGAATGGCGACTGATCAGTTCAGGTGAGCTGGCCACGCTGACCAAACAGGAAATGGCATTCAAATGTTCCCGGGTCTTATCTACCTGGCCAGAGCAGCGAGTTCAGAGTGCAGTGCAGAGCGGTCACAGTGGAGCAGTAGTGAGGCAGTCCAGAGCGGTCAGAATGGAGCATTGTGGGACAGCCTCTGGAGGCTATTAATGTCGGGTTCCGTCTTCACTAGCCCACGGTCGAGCTTGGAATGTCGAGATTAGCCTTATGTCACTGGTTAGGCTGGAGTGCCAAGATCGATCTTTAAGGCCCTTTACATCGACGTTAAGGGCATGTATGTGAAGACAGGTACACGTTTACTTCGACCTAACGTCGTTAACATCGATTTAAAGTGGTAGTGAAGACATGCCCTTCGCCTACATCATGAGCTAAGGGTGTGTGATTCCCAGCTCAAGCAAACATACTTGCGCTAGCTCAGTGAGCAAACATGCTGAAAATAGCAGTGTAGCATGGACAGCAGCAGTGATAGCAGCCACCCCAACTACATATCAACAAGGTTGAGGTGAGTTATACTCAGGGGTGGCCAGTCTGTGCTGCTTCTGCCTGTGCTATTGTGACTATGCTACTACTTTTAGGGTGCTTGCTTGATGACTGACAGTGTGAGTATGTCTACACAAGTGGGAATCACACCCCTCACTCAGAGTGTAGACATAACCTGTAGTGAAGACAAGCACTTAGGTTATGTTCATATAACTTGTAACTCGGGGGTGTGAATAAGTCACCCTGAGTGACGTTACTTATGCTGACCTAAGCGTTGCTGTGTGGACAGTACTATGCTGGCGGGACAGCTTTTCCTGCCAACATAGCTACCGCCTCTTGGAGAGGTGGTTTTATTATGCCAACAGGCGAGCTCTCTCCCGTCGGTAGACAGCATCTTCTCCAGATGTGCTACAGAAGAAATGGTAGCAGGGGAGAAATGATAGTGGAAACCAGACCAACAAATGAGTGAGATAAGGCAAGCAGGGAATGCAGAAGAAAGTGAGTTAGGTGTGTATTTTTAAAATTGTCCTCTTTTCTCTATGCCTTTTCTCTATACTTCAAGGTGAATAAAATGATTTATTGCCACCTGCCAAGGTGAGACACATCAGATAGCTAATCAACAACTGAAGACAAAGCTTAGAAAAATGCCCCCAGTCTCCGCCCTTACTTCAAAAAGGTTGTGGAAAAATTGCTACAAGAATGATTCACGGTCTGGAAAATCTGCTTTATAGTGAGAGATTAAAGAAGCTCAGTCTATTTAGTTTATCCAAGAAAGGGTTAAAATATGACTTGATGACCATCTATAAGTACCTATATGGGAATAGGTCTGCTAACTCTTTAACAGAAAAAGGCATAATGGGATCCAATAGAAGGAAATTGAAGCTAAACAAATTCAGACTAGAAATAAGCAAGTTTTTGATAGTGAGGATAACTGGCTAGAGAAATAAATTTAGTTAAGGATGTGGTAGATTCTCCATCACTTAACATCCTTAAATCAAAACTGGATGTCCTTCTAAAAGATAGTCTGTAGCTCAAACAAGTTATGGGCTTCATGCAGAAATTACTGGTGAGGTTCTATGGCTTGTGTTCTGCAGGAGGTCAGATGATCATAATGGTCCCTTCTGCCATTAACATCTATGAATATGAAATTTGTTTGGAGTGAAGTAGGAATGTTTGTCCCTCATGTGTCACCATCACAGTGTTTATGGAGAGATGGTGATGGTACAAATAAAGCCAGTTGCACAACTCAATAGAGACATTAGTTCTATAGGTGCCACACTTCAGCTAAATAGCTGCCGCTGAGCAGAGGCACAATATCATTTTTTAAAGATAATGTTTGTACCATATTCCATACCATCCCCTACATGTCAGGAGTTGGGATGACCTCAGACTGGCTGTTAATACAAATTTAATCATTAAATGCTGATGTAAATGGAAAAGGGTAAGTTTTTCCTTGTAGTACTCAAAGAGTTTTATAAACAGCGCCCACTATTATTAGTTACACATTCCAGTGGGAAAACAGATGTCTTATAGTGAAATGGAGCCAAAGTTAAGAAACTTATAAGCATATTAACTAGAGCATTTGACATGACTGGTGAAAATGCAGTCAGCTGTAGAAAGACGGAGCATTCCTCAATACACCAGGTGGGTGAATCCAGTTACAATAGTAGCATTTGCACAGGCCAATAAACCCAGTTAACTCGTGTCACTGATCCAATGTTATGGTAGAATCTCTGCTCTTCAGGCAACAGTGGAGTCGATAGATTTCAAGAAGACATTTGAAAAGTCCCAGTTAAACCGGTAAAAGAAGGTCTGACAGATAATAATAGTCACAAGTGGAATTTCTTTGCTCCAGTTGCTGCTCTGTGTGTGGAACTCCACACTCTCAAGTTCATCACAAACCTAATTTCATTTAGGGGTACTCAGCTGTTTGTCTTGACACAGAGGCTAAAAGGCCAGAACCCTCTCTAGACTAAGCTTACATGATGACCACTGTTTACCTACACTGTTATGTGTAGATAAGGCCTAGGAGACTCCTTGTCTTCCTGAACTGTTATGACAGATGGCATGCTCTCCTTCGCAGGGCCTTGGTTTGCATATGCATCGCAGGGGGGATTTTCAGTCGAAAAGGCCTTTGACTCTGGCACTCATCTTTCTTGGTCTGACAGACCCCTGCAGGCAGTGTAATGGCTTTTGACTAAGGAGTTATTGTGGGTTACACCTCTGCCTCTAACTGTTTGTGGAGCCAAATCTCTGTATTCATTTGAAATTAGCTAGTTTTGTATTTAATTATAAACTTTCATACATGTAATACTGACACAGACAAGTATGAAAATAGCCTAATCAGGAGTAAAGCTGTGGGTGGTTACAGAGCTGTAAGCCAATGACTATGTTCAGATCTTCAAACACAGTATAAATAAGAATCTGGTTGGTTGTTTCTGACGGCTGTTGTGAGGTACCTGAGAGTCCACTCAGTGCCTAGTGGCTGGATGTGTTTAGTCTCATTAATCTGCCCACATAGATTTTAGTCAGCTATCATTAGACAGAGTGAGGTTTTCACAGTTCCACTGAGGTTTAAACTGTGGTAATATTCGGCACAAGCAAGAAAACATCTGTGCTTAATATTTCTAGTGGGATTTCTGGTTGGACCATGTAAGGGAAGTGTAAAAATAAAAAAAGAGTACAACTGTTTCTCCCTATTTTTGTACAATATGCCTAGCAAAACTAATCCAAACGGAAGTGCTCATGCAGCAAAATGGCAATTCTTGCTTCAAAGCCCAGCCCAAGATGGTGTGGCTTGCCCCCAATCTAATAATGCAAATAATTAAAGCAGTAGCAAGAGGGATATAGAGAATTGTAGCAATTGAGTTAGGCTAGAGAAATCTCTTGTTTTATAAGGCAGAGAAAGGAATGCTTTTGCAGGTTTTGTGTAACCTTGGTTTTCCTTTCTTAGAGGGCTAACCCCAATTTATCATTAACTAGCGAAAATACCCGGCGTTGCTCGGGTCCGTCGGAGGTGGGGAGGGGGCAGAGAGCTGAGTGAGTGCGGGGTCCGTTGGAGGGGGGAGGGGGCAGAGAGCAAACCTGACACCCCCACCTCACCCCCCGACCAAACCCGACACCCCCACCTCACTTACCCCTCGACCAACCCCGACTCACATTTTCACCCCCCCACCCAAACCCAACACCCCATCACCCCCCTACCAACACCCCGACCAACACCCACACCTCACCGCCCGTAGACCAAACCTGACACACCCACCTCACTTTCCGCCCAACCAAACCCGACACCCCTACCTACCACCACAAACAAACCCGACACCCACACCTCACTTACCTCTCGACCAACCCCGACCCCCCTCCTCACCCTCCCAAACAAACCCAACACCCCCACCTTAACCCCCAACAAACCCAACACCCCCACCTCATCCCTCACCCACCCAGACACCTTCCCACCCCTCCAGACCAAACCCGACACCCCCGGCTCACTTACCCCCCGACCAAACCCGACACCCTCACCTCACCCCTCGACCAAACCCGACACCCCCGCCTCACCCCCCCCCGACCAAACCCGACACCCCCGCCTCACCGCCCCCGACCAAACCAGACACCCCTACCTCACTTACCCTCTGACCAAACCCAACTCGGGTCCGTCGGAGGTGGGGAGGGGACAGAGAGCTGAGCGAGTGCGGGGTCCGTTGGAGGGGGGAGGGGGCAGAGAGCTGAGCGAGTGCGGGGTCCGTTGGAGGGGGGAGGGGGCAGAGAGCTGAGCGAGTGCGGTGTCTGTTGGAGGGGGTATTATGACATCATAACTATGTCACAGAGAACAGCAGCTGCCCAGCTGATGTGATTGGCCTTTAAAGAATTTCACCCCTGGGGGGCGTCAGAGGTGAGATTTGAAAAATTTTCGACTCTTACCCTGATTAGGACCCTAAGACCTCTAACTGTACCAAATTTCAAGTCTCTCGCTCAAACGGTGTGGAAGGAGTAAGTGCACATACATACACGCACACACGCATGCATACACCATTTGACTTTTATATATATACTAGCATAAGTGCCCGGCGTTGCTCGGGTCAGTCGGAGGTGGGGAGGGGGCAGACAGTTGACACCCCCTGACCAACCCCAACACCCACCCCTCACCCACCCTGACACCTTCCCACCCCCCCTGACCAACCCCAACACCCCCCGGCTCACTTACCCCCCGACCAAACCCGACAACCCCACCTGACCCCCCCCAAGCAAACCCAACACCCCCACCTTACCCCCCAACCGAACCCGACACCCCCACCTCACCCCCCGACCGAACAGTGTATTTAATAATCTGTGTGCTACACAGTGCACCGTGAGCCGGGGGGGGGGGGGGTGTCGGGTTTGGTCTGGGGGGGTGGGAAGGTGTCGGGGTGGGTGAGGGGTGAGGTGTGGGTGTTGGTCAGGGGGTGTTGCGGTTGGTGGGGGGGGGTGAGGTGGGGGTGTCGGGTTCGTTCGGGGGGTAAGTGAGCCAGGGGGTGTCGGGTTTGGTCTGGGGGGGTGGGAAGGTGTCGGGGTGGGTGAGGGGTGAGGTGTGGGTGTTGCGATTGGTCAGGGGGTGTTGCGGTTGGTGGGGGGTTGAGGTGGGGGTGTCAGGTTTGCCTGGGGGGATGAGGTAGGGGTGTCGGGTTCGGTCGGGGGTAAGTGAGCCGGGAGGGTGTCGGGTTTGGTCTGGGGGGGTGGGAAGGTGTTGGGGTGGGTGAGGGGTGAGGGGTGGGTGAGGGGTGAGGTGTGGGTGTTGGGGTTAGTCAGGGGGTGTTGCGGTTGGTGGGGGGTGAGGTGGGGGTGTCGGGTTCGGTCGGGGGGGTAAGTGAGCCGGGGGGTGTCAGGTTTGGTCTGGGGATGTTGCGATTGGTGGGGGGGGGTGAGGTGGGGGTGTCAGGTTCGGTCGGGGGGTAAGTGAGCCAGGGGGTGTCGGGTTTGGTCTGGGGGGGTGGGAAGGTATCGGGGTGGGTGAGGTGGCGGTGGCGGGTTTGCTTGGGGGGGTGGGAAGGTGTCGGGGTGGGTGAGGGGTGAGGTGTGGGTGTTGGGGTTGGTCAGGGGGTGTTGCGGTTGGTGGGGGGGTGAGGTGGTGGTGTTGGGTTTGGTCGGGGGGTAAGTGAGCCGGGGGGGGTGTCGGGTTTGGTCTGGGCACCCACCCCAACACCTTCCCCCCCCAGACCAAACCCAACACCCAAACCTCACCCCTCACCCCCCCCGACACCATCCCACCCCCCCAGACCAACCCCGACACCCCCCAGCTCACTTACCCCCTGACCAAACCCGACACCCCCACCTCACCCCCCCAAGCAAACCCAACACCCCCACCTCACCACCTGACCGAACCCGACACCCCCACCTCACTTACTGTCCCACCAAACCCAACTCAGATCCTTCGCGGGCGGGGAGGGGGCCCAGAGCCGAGGGATTCCGGGAACCTTCGCAGGTGGAGGGGGGGGGGGCACAGAGCTGATGGAGTCCGGGGTTGAGGTGGGAGGGGCAGAGAACTGAGGGATCTCCGGGGTTCCGTTGGGAGGGGGGAGGGGCAGAGAACTGAGGGATCTCCGGGGTTCCGTTGGAGGAGGGAGGGGTGAGCTGAGCGAGTGAGGTGTCTGTTGGAGAGGGGTATTATGACATCATCACCACCTAACCGCCCAGCCGATGTGATTGGCCCTGAAAGACTTTCACCCCTGGGGGGGCGTCAGAGGTGAGATCCGAAAATTTTTCGACCCTTACCAGCATCTAGACCCCAAGACCCCTCACTGTACCAAATTTCAAGTCTCTGGCTCAAACGGTGCGGGAGGAGTTCGCAGTCATACGTACATACATACATACATACACACATACATACACCACTTGACTTTTATATATATAGATAGATAGATAGATAGATAATCCTACTACTGCCTTTCCTAGTGCCAAGGCTCTCATGGCTTACTCAGAACTGGGTTTCACCCATCCAGCTCTGACCGATTAGCTATTGCATGAAGATCACCACACCTCATACTTTAATTTCAAAGCAATACGGGACACTGCTATCAGGTGAACCTCACTGAAGGCTTTGAAGAAGTACAGCTTCGTACTAGATTCTGCTGTTCTGTTTTGGCTTTGTCAAAAAAATAAACCCAGCAACATTTTTGCCTGAGTGATGTGCATTACCTTTTAAATGAACCAGCAAGCTTCCTATCTCCAGTATTAAATCTGGCAGACTAAGGTGAGGCAAACTGACAGAGTGTATCTGTGACCCTGGCAGACCAGGTGCCAGCTCTTGCTCTTGAAGGCACTAGCTAAGAACTGACAAACTCATAGCTGGAGACCAGACCAGTAGGCATTAGTCTACAAGAATGCATTTAGTGTTGAGACTCTGAAATGCTTGTAAATTGCTACATCCATTACTTGTAATGTCTGTATTCCAGGCTATAAGGAAATATGTAAGATTTGCTTTATAATTTTAAAAATGTTGGCTCTAATGTGGTGAAACCAGATGGGAAGAGTGTTGCTCCTCCTTCTCACCCCCTACGAACTATCAGTCAGATGGGCCTCGAGGAACATTGCAATACAAAGGATTAGTTAATGGTCCTATTGCACCAATAGAGAAGTGCAGAAGGCCTTGTTCTATAATTCTGAATGATATCAGAGGAAATTAAAAATAGTTGATGTGAAGATTGTTCAGCTCTTTGGTGTTTGAACTCTAGCATGGCCAAAGAAGCCAAGCTAAAGCCAAAGGACTCCAGAGGTTCCCCTCGCTCCCCCACAAGTCTACCCTGAAAGACACTTTGAACTGATAGATCACAACTGTTGCTCTTCAGATTTAGATGGTAACTTATTTGTGTGTGTTTGCGCTTGCTTTAACCTGTAAATAACTAATTTCTCTTTCCTACTTAATAAACCTTTAGCTTGGCTACAGGCCAAGTCTTTGGTATAAGATCTAGGGCAGTGGCGGGCAGCCTGCAGACCATTAGCGTAATCCATGGGTGGGCTGTGATGCAGTTTGTTTACACTGATTGTCCACCAGCACAGCCACCTGCAGAGGTTTGCTGTTCCTGGCCCATGGGAGCTGCGGGAATCACTGTAGGCCGCAGCGATATGCTGGCTGCTGGCTCCTATTGGCTGGGAACAGCGAACCATGGCAGGGCTGGGCGCAGCTGCCAATGTAAACAAACTGTCTCAGCCCACCAGCCAATTTCCCTGATGGCCATGTGTGGCCCCAGGACCACAGGTTGCCTACCACTGATCTAGGGTATAAATTGATCTGGGGTAAGTGACTGGTGGGTTGGAACTAAAATAGCCTGAATATGGTGTGATTATTTATTACTAAATCCAATCTGCCTGGGTGGCAAGATAGACTGGAGCCTCTAAGGGGAGCTTCTGTGACTCTATGGTGAGACTGTTACAGCGAGGCCCAAAAGCTGCATCTCTGCCTCTTTGGAAATTTGGGAATCACAACTTTCCAATGGTGTAGATAGCATGTTTTTAACTGAGATACCATAAGACACTGGATCTTAAACCTGGCACTTAATATTGCACATTGCAAGATGGAGGCTTGGTAGGAGCAAAGAGTTAAAGAAATGGTCATTTTTTATTTTTAAAATACATAATGGTGGCTGTTTGAGCTGCTCGAATGTGAGATTGAATATTGTTGGACATGCATGAATAGGGACAGAGCAGGTGCAGAAGTCAAAGTTTCATGATAAATGCAATTTATCTCACTGGCTGTCAGCATTGCATATAGGGGTGTATGCATAAGGCTACACTATTAGCTAAAACAGAAGAATTTCAAAGCTGTGTGTAGTATATCACCTTCTTGTAACCTCTTCAGAACAAGAGTAAAATATTTCCAATTAACAGACAGCATTAACATGTATATTACATTCAATCAAGTCTGTACATCAAATCACATCAGTTTTTACATATTTTTGCATTCCTAAAATTACCAAAATGATAAAGAATGACTATTCCCCCTTCCCCCCACTGAAGCGACATAAGAAATCGTAAGAGATGTTATAGTCCTCCAATTCTACCACTTTTAAGGCTTTGTCTACATAAATCACTTTTGTCAGCAAAGCTTTTGTTGGTCACGAGTGTAAAAAAAAAATACACTCAGGAGTGTTTCAGAGAAAAGCGCCTCCCACCGACATGGCTACCACTGCTTGTTATGCCAGCGGGAGAGCTCTCTCCTGCTAGCATAGAGCGGCTACACAGGAGATCTTACAGTGGCACGGCTGCTGCGGTACAGCTGTGCTGCTGTAAGGTAGACAGAGGCTATGTGTTACCTTCATCAATTTTTTTCATAACAGTGACACCTGCTGGCCATCTCGTTTAGATGCAGTTTGTTTTCCTAGACATATAGGTGCCTCTTTCCCATTACTTGTTCTGATGAATTTAGAAGGTATCAACTCACGCTTTCAGTAGTACAAGTCTGTGCCAAATATACTTTTTTTAAAAAAGAAAGCACTATTATACTTATAGAACCAGCCGTTAACTTCATTCATAGACTTTTCTCTGGCAAACACCAGGCCATTTCTGCACATCAGATTTGTGCAGTTTTTTTTTTTTAAAAAAAACAGAAAAGTGGAAAGAAAAGTTCCAGTTACTGGTTTACCAAGTATCATATACAATAGCCAAAAACTGTGTGATAGAATGTCTTTTGCATAATTACTGTCCAAGAAAGGAGGCCATGGGATCATCAGGTCTTTGGCGTTTCATTCTATAAGCTTCCATTTCCTCTTCTGTAGGCTCCCGTGTTTCATACATGCTGTTATATGGCCTCTTCCTCTCATCTAACTGCATAATTTCTTTAACCTGGAGGAGACGAGCCTCTTCTGCATTTAATGCCTGAAGAAAAACAGAAATGAGGTAAGAATCATGAGATTCTAGGACTTTAACTAAAACACCAGCAGCAGAACAGTGGGATTCTATAATCCACACAAAACAGCTAATGCTAGTTCTCCTTTTACACCTATAAGTCTTAAGAGTTTAACCTCCAACTAAAGTGCCAAATTAGCATTTGTCATGCCTAATGTTTTAATTTTGGTGTCAGTTTTCTCTAGTCACAGTATTATTTAATTTAGCCATTTTAAAATGTGTTTAAATATAGGATGTTAGGGTGTGGTAATTTTATGGATTCCTGAATTTTCAGCTACGTTTACATATAGAGTGAAATTTTCTAAAACATTTTAGTGACTTAAGAGCTTTTGAGAATTTCATCCAGACTGAATAATAGCTTCCCCCCCCCCCTTTTTAAAAAAAGGACATTAAATATTCCATCCCTACTGTAGTGCTACTGTTTGCTATTCAACAGAAGCTGTGATTTATCCAAAAGATGGCTGAAGCATAGTATATCAGTGTAAGACTCCTATGCTGTAAGTGATAGTACATGGGCAGACTGATGTACTTCTGTGGAGCCCCATTCAACCACTTCATTGGGACTTTAGATTATGGCAACTGTACATTCACACACACATCAATTGCAGTACACGGCCTAATGTTCTTGGGATAAAAGGCACTTTAAGGAAAGGTTTTGCTGGTTTGTTCCCCACCTCGCCTCACACAATAAATTAGGTAAGTGTTCTATTTTTCTGCTATTATCCTCCTCCCCGGTTCTAACCATTTACTTCAAAGCAGCTAAACAACTGTTTAAAACTCACTTCAACTCAGAGATAAATCCTACATACATCACCACAAGAAACAGGAGTTTGGGACCTTCATACTACTGACCAAATATTTCTTAATAAGAACAAGAACATTTTCTGAAAAACACAGTGCACCTTTTTCAGTTTTTCATGTTTCTTTTTCTCTTCACCCTCACTATCTGAATTTGGGCTCTTCTTTTGCTTCTTCTTTTTCTTCTTCTTCTCATCTTTCTGTTTTTCTTGATGTATCTGGAGGTAGGAAAGCAGGAGTTTTAGACTGAAATGCCAAGTGTTATGCACTTGCATGTCCAAGGAACTTATCCCTAGGATCTACCAACTCTATATCTCAGGGATTTAGTTGGGAACGTTGAGAGATAAGAAATTAATGATCCGATACTTTATAAATCTCCCAGTCAAGCTCAGAAGAGATGGCCCATGCATCTCTGCAGTACAGTCACTACGCCACTCCACCTTTTAAAACTCCAGATAAACAGAATGTAAAAATATTCCTTCCCACAATCTTTTAAAGTAAAGTAGTTATCCTTTTTAAGGGGAAGACACGTGAGAAAGGAGGTACCTTACCTCCATCAATGTTTTGGATTTTGCCATATACTCTTCCTCCGCAGGTTTTTCTTCTGGTAAATCTGATGCAGTAGTCTGCATAATGAAGATAAAAGAAAGGGCATGAAAACTCACTATGCATGTACCAAAATGGAAAGACAAGTTGTATTATTAGCCTTATTTTAGATATTTTTAAAGCAGCATCCCATTGTTCTAATGTCTAAAAATGAAGTGATACTTACAGCAATTTCTTTCCCAGCTTCTCCTGTACAATAGGAATACTTGACAAACGAGTGGCAGCATTTATATCCCCATCTGCCTTCCTTCCAATATGAACCCCATATACACTGCAAAATAGACACAGTACTGAAGAAATCATGTAACAGGAACATTGCAAATCATACATGATTGTTATTTAACTCTTTTCAGAAAAGTAGTAGTTCATCCATTTTCCCTCCTAAGATTTTTGGATGAACTTTGAAGATCTACAATAATTAGCACATGGGGGAGATTTTCAAAGGCAAAGGACAGCTAGGTGCCCAACTCCCATTACAACTTAAGAGGAGTTGAAAGCATGACTACCATTTGTGCCTTTGAAAGTTCCCCACTTGATTCACACATAGCTCCTATTAGAGGTAATTAATTTCTCCTGCTTGCTTAAGTCTCTCCCTCCAAGCAACTTATCCAAAAAGAGAAGTTCACTACTTTAGTGACAGTGCATTGGTCCCCATGGCATATTTCCTCTGCTTTACCAGGAAATTCAGCTCATTATTGTTTCTTAGTCTACGTGCTTACTGTGTGGTTGTTGATCGTTACATCCTCTTCATACTTAGAACGGACAATAGCTTTCTCTTGTCCTTTGATGACCGTTCCATGCCTAGAATACTCCACATAGTCTTCTGTCTGGGCTAACAGCAGTTCAGCTGGTGGAGCGTCTAGATGTTCTTGTCCTCCATACTACAATACAAGCAACGTTTTTGAAGATGTATAGCAAAAAGAAGTTATTTAGACTTACAACTGCATTTCAAACTCATCACCTCATTACCATCCCTGGGCTTTAGATGCTATGCAAGCATTTAAAACATTAAAACATAAAATGTGATCAATTTTTTTATGGTTCTGAATTGCTAGCTACAGATTCTAATTTCTGCTGTAGTGATAACACTACAGATTTTTCTGTTTGGAGAAATATTACCTGCTCCAGTGCTATATCCCAATTTAAGAATAACATCTTGTTCAAACCACTAGAAGTTCTCAAAGCAAAACAAAGTTAGAAAAACAATCCAAGTATAGATTAAACAATGTATCTGTTATCAACTTGAGCTTAACAAATGTTAGCACCTTCATGATTTATTTTTACCACATTGTCTAAGTAAAACTGATAGTAATACAGCATAATAGAAAAAAGTTTATCTAAAAAACTGCGCTCATTGTGGCGATACCAAAGTCTGAAAATTAAGTTTCTGAAAAGCACTTATTTTGTAAGAGTTGGGAAATATTTGCAAATACTTAATCCAAACTTTACCTTCTTCCTAAAAGATCAATTTTAACAATGCAAAAACTATTTTTCACCACTTGTATGTATGTTGAAACATAAATATGGACTGCCACATCTTACACTGCTAAGTTTTCACCAGAGGTAAATTCTGACAGCTGAGGGATGAGGCCTGTGACCACAGAGAAAGAAATGCTAACAGACCTTTAACTATACTGATGTGTCTATAGCAGGGGTCTCAAACATGCGGCCCGGGGGCCACATGTGGCCCGCGAAGCCCTTCCCTGCGGCCCGCCAGGCTTCCTGCTCCCCCCCGCCCATAGCAGTTTGCGGGACGGAGGGGCCAGAAGCAGAGGCTTCTCTGCTGCCTGGCTGGGCCACGTGTGTTTCTAGCTCTGGACTTCCTATATTGCTCTTGCTTTGTTTGCCAAACAGCTGCTGGTGGTGCCTAGCGCTTTCCAGGAGGGAATGGGGAGCTGCGTGCTCAGAGGAGGAGGTGGGGCAGGGGTGGGACCTCTTGGAAGGGGTGGAGTGGGGGCAGAGCCGGGGCAGCGAGGGCAGGGTGTGTGTCAGTGGTGCGGCCCTCGGGCCAGTGCACTAGTCCTCATGGAAGGGGTGGAGTGGGGGCACAGCCGGGGCAGCGAGGGTGTGTGTGTGTGTCAGTGGTGCGGCCCTCGGGCCAGTGCACTAGTCCTCATGCGGCCCTCATGGTCATTTGAGTTTGAGACCCCTGGTCTATAGTAAATTCACCAGACACAACAGGTATAAAGACTATATAATCTTACAGTTTGATCAGAAAGGTTAAGAGGTGATTTGACCAGCATTAATAATGTGTTTTTTTTAAAAACAAAAACAGCAAAAACCCAAGCTGGACCCATTCTTTAAAGTGTACATCGTTCTTGTTCATTGGACATTTGTCTTTACCTTCTCTAGGATGCTTTCTTTCTGCTGTTCCTTAAAATCTTCTTTTTTCACCTTGAAGGATTTGTACAGAAGTTCCAGTTTTGTAGGGTCTGCTTGAAGATGAACTTCGGAGCCTTTGTCATAAGCCTCCCAAGCAAACACTATACATAAAACAAAGAGCCATCACTTGGATGCAGAATGATCATTTTAATTTACACGTGCTTTTCAAATAGCACCTTTAACCTATTCTTTGTCTAAGCATCATCATGTAGTCACGTTTATCTGTAACAAGATACATTTCTTCCTGGGCACAGAAAATGGCACTTCAATTTTAAGATATGATTTTTCTGACAATGCAATACTTACACTGAGTTTGTGCCATTGAAATGGTATCTCCAGTGTAACGAACAAAATTGTCACCTGCATAACCGACTCTACAAAAAAAAAAAACACCAGAAAGAATTATTTAAGTAATGTGCAACACCCTGACTTCCTGTTAAGTTCTTTCATCCATTTTTGGTATCTTGTTACTGTCTTAACTGTGAATCTCTTGCTTGAAAAGGGCATGTCACAACACTCCGCAATGGAAAGACCCCCCCTGCAACACTGTTTCTATTCCCTACCTGGGCCACAGAAGAACACACAAATGTCATGCACATCACTACTCCTCTGCTTTCTTCCTGAGAGTAAACACATCAGCAAGCATTCAGAATGTTGCAGAGCTAGTCGGGGGAACAAGAAGCCAATCTATGGATTCTAACAAAAAATTTTTAGGGAAGCATGAAGTTCAATTTCTGGATAGCGGGTTCTCTGATTTTGGGCCTTTCTTTGCTGTGATACTTGCAGGTCAAGAGGAGAATAGCTGAAATCATCCAACTATTGAAATACATATACATCGCTGTGGTCTAGAGATGGTATCTCTACTATAGAGGGGTTCTGCTGTAACCTGCAATTTGCTATTCTGCTCACTTTACAACTTCTACTCAAAAAATTAGTATCAATCCCATGGTAATTAAATTGACAAGATCACTAAGTGTCAACACTCAACAAAATGATCCTCATCAGCATTGTGTGTGTCAGCTTGTAAGTTAGAAGAAAAAAAACAAAATAAGCAGAAGAATGTAATCCTCCTCCATAACTTGCTCATTGTAGCAAGATACACAGGACAGCAACGAGAAACAAGGTTAATATTAGACAATTTTAACATTATCTAGATGTGTAGTCAAAATCCCAGTTTCAAACTTACTCGTCTGGATTCTTGCCTGCATTGGCATATGGGTTCTCCCTCATTGCTCTCGTTTTGGGATCATAATAGGCAGAATTTGGATCTAGATTCCTCAAGTACTAAAATAAGGAGACATACAAAATGTTTACTTAGAAATTTGGGATTCCAACAGAACTGAAAAAATGACTGCAATCCCTTCATAGATACATTTAAAGTGTTAGATGACATGCCTCCAAGTGCTATTACAGCAGCTTCCTTTAAGTTGGGATAACCAACCTTGCAACGTACTTGGTACTCTCTAGGTGAAAAGTACTATCTAAGTCAGAATTTTTATATGTTGACAGAAGGGGAAATGGGTAAAGGGAGATGCCCAAGGTGACACAGGAAGATCAGCGGCAAAGCTGGGAACAGAAACTAAGGACTTGTCTTCACTTGAGCCGGCAGGGATTGATCTTTTGGTGATCGATTTATCGCGTCTCGTTAAGACGTGATAAATCGACCACCAGCGGCTCCCCCGTTGACTCCGGAAGTCCAGCTTGTGAAGAGGTGCAAGCTGGAGTCAACGGGGGACCGCGCCGCCGACCGCCACCGCCGTGAGGATGGGAGGTAAGTCGGCTGTAGAGATGTCGATTTCAGCTACGTTATTAACGTAGCTGAAATTGCGTATCTACAGTCGATTTCCCCCCCCAGTGGAGACCAGCCCTAAGTTCACAGGCTCCAAGCCTCATACTGAGTCCACTAGTAGGAACTACTAGCTAAGAAAACACAACCTGAGAAACAAAGAGGTTATATACATACTTATTTTTTTAAGAGAAAAAATAATAATAATATAACCCAGTTCATTTTCTGTGGCTTACTTTAGCAATGTCTTCCCGAATACGCAAGTTTCGGACTGTAATACGTCTTTTGGAATCAAAGTTCTGTCCAGGCATGTCAATATCATCTGCATATTTATCTTCATCCTCATCTTCACTGTTATGATCTCTTTCCTGAAAACAGAGTCAGAAAACTACTAAGTAAAATGATGGGTGTTCAATCTAGAAAGAAATACAACCTGATTATTAGTTTAAATTGATTAGTTAAAAAAAAAAAAAAATCTTTCAAGAACCCCTCATCCCATTCCCCAGTCTCTCTAATTGGGCATTTGCAATGTAAATTCTGGGTTAAGTGTTAGAATCTATTCTACAATTACACTGACATTTATTTCCATTTCTACTTATGAGACCCAACAGTTAAAATACACTTAAAATAAAATTGCAATAAAAAATATGGGCACTGTTCTTGATATGTTAGTACCACAATTAGATTCAAAGATAAAGAGCCAGCTCCTGGACCCGACTCCAGCTGTTTTGCACCACTCTGGTAGCACAAAGTAGCTGCAAAGCCAGTAACTCCAGGCCCTGCTTCTGCTGAGCTCCCATTGCTCAAGAAATCCATAGATGGCATGAAGCCACCACAGTAGGTCCCTATGCCAACCCCTTCCAGCATCTGGTTTTCCTCCCAGTGAGTGATGCATTTGATAACTGTCTTACTGTCTGTGAATTTGATTCCTCCTCTTCCCAGTGGTGTCTTGGGGAGTTCTACGGCAAAAGGAAAAAAAGCACATGAGCAGAGAATACAAAACTTTAGGGATGGAAGATATTTGGGAGGGGGAAGTAGAGGAAATTGTTGGACAAGCAAAGCAGGGCTTATCCCAGAGGCAGTGGAAGACAAATGTGATAACCATGGAACAAACTACAGAACAGATCACCATGATATACATTTTTTGCTTGACAGTTTACAACCCTCTCACAGCACAGAAACCTTTTTGAGAGAGATTTTAATTATTTTCACATCAAACTACTAGATATCTCACAAGAGTGATGAGTCCCTGAACTGTGAGAGTGTTGCATGAAGTCAGTTCCACTGTTTATCAACACACTGATAGTTCCAAATTAATATCTCATTAGACCTTAACATTCCGTTATTTAAAAAAAAAAAAAAAGTATTTTAGAATTGATGATTTAACAGGGTTGCAAAGTACCTTAGTAATTTTTGTTTAGAGACCAGAACCCATAGTTTAACCCAGAGGTAGCCAGCTGAAGTGTTTTAAGAGGGACCAATTAATTTCCAGGTTGAGGTGACCTCGGGGGGGGGGGGGGGGCAGGGAAGATCCATGGACACTGGAGGGAGGAGGAGGAAGGACCAGGAGTCCTAGGAGAAACCCATCTAGTCCCATGCTACATTCTCTCTCTCAGAAATCTTTCCTTGAATTCTTCACATGTTCCACTTCTGCCACCTCCCTCATGCCAGGAGTCACCAGGGGAGGCTGAAGGAGATCTGGCATTGGACTGAAACCATGGAAAGTGTGTCTGACCACTTAGAGAAGGGAAACAAAGAGCATGAAGTTCTTCTCCTACAGAGAATGGCTTATTGTGGGGAGTGAAAGGGCCTTCCTTTTGGCTCTGGGAGGGAGACGGAGGTTTCTGCTGGGGAAGGGAGAAGAAAAGAGATAGGAGCTATCTTTAATTAGCTCTGATCGTTTTTGTTTAGTCCTTCAGAAGAAGAGTATATCCTGTGTCAGGATTAGAGACCAAACTTACTCTGCCATCTAGGGACAAAATTTGTGGTTACATTCCCTAGAAAATGAAGGACAAATGGCAAAAATTCTTTGGTTTGTTGTTGATCAATAATACAGTAAACACAGTATACTATCTTTGAAAACTGCCACCAACCTATAGCCATCTCTGTTAAATTTGTTTTGAAGATATGCAAAATTACCATTAAACTCTCCTACAAGAATATTCAGTTAATTTAATTATTAAGGCCCTAATTATAATCCAAGAGCCACTAGTGAGAAGGAAAATGAAAACTAAAGCCACACCAAAGAGATCTGCAAGCCAAGAGGAACGTGTGTTGTTATTCCCCAACCTCAAAATAAAGCATAACCAAAAAACTATAAATATTGGCACATAAAAACTGAACAAGATGCAAAGTGTGGATTTCAGATATTGAACCCAGTTCATACATGTTTATACTAACCATTGACAAATCAATCCATGGTAAGATTTCACAGTAGGATAGCTAGACTTAGTAAAATAATATAAAATCTCTTAAGTATTTCACTCTCTGAATAAGTTACTAACAGACAGCAAGATTCTCAAAGCTGTTTTACATGCCTTCGCAAGGCTACCGTCAGGACTGGAAAACAAGCCTTATTATGAAGCAAAGATTAACGCTTTTTCACTTAATTCAGAGTATTTTTCTGCACTTCTGATACAAGTACATTTTTCTTGTTGGCACACTTAATTTATAAAAAGGATTAGAGTATTGGACAATAAAGGATAAAGAGACTTCATAAAAATGCCCAACAGACAAACAAAAACACACTGCTCTACCACTTGCCCCAGTGCTAGGTGCTACTCTTACAAATGGCATGTGCTGAAAAGCAAGCAGATGCAAAACAGAAGCTTCAGATATGCACACTAAAAAAAGACATAAGACAGCAAATGAAGCACGTATTTGTTGAAATGCCCTCTACTAGTTGTTTGGGCTACCAGCATCTGAAGGCAGAGATGACCTTTTCTATTCAGAAAAGGAAAAAAGAGGCACCTTTTTGTTTCAGTTTTAAGTAAAATGTGCTAGGTTTTAGCTTACTTACCACCTGCTCCATCAGTTTTCCTGAAGCCAACTCTTCCTGCAGCTTCTGAGCTTTCAGCGTACGTTTAGCCTAAATATGGTAAGACAGCATTTTTATTTTATTTTCCTAAATAAAAGTGATTCAACAAAAACACTCATCATAAGCAGCTCTGGATGCATTTAGAACTTTAAATGCACTAATTAGGACCCGAATTTGTTGTTACCAACTAACTGGTAGTGAACAGTCTTCAGCTTTGACAGCCATTCAAGGTCTGTCTACACTGCTATGAAACATAAGCTGACTCAGGCTTGCAGGGCTTGGCTTGTGGGGCTAAAAAAATTGCAAGGTAGATATTTCAGTTTGGGCGGAAGCCAGGGAGCTGAGACCTGCAAGGGAAAATGGTCTCAGAGCCCAGGCTCCAGCCGGATCCCAAACATCTCCACTGCAATTTTATAGCCCCGCAAGCCTGAGACAGACTTGGGTCAGCGTCAGGTGTTTTATTGCAGTATAGACTTCTCCAAAGGACCCAGTGCCCCAATGTTTGTCTTTATATACAGTACTACTCTTCCAAATCCCTAGCTACTGGCTACATCACTTTAGTCTCTTGACTACTGGAGGGAAGGAAGAGTATCTAAAGGCTATCTTGCTGTCACAACCAGTTTATTATAATATAACCAGTTTACTTAATACAAGTTTACAAATCTAAACTCTCTAAAAGACTGTGACTCATTGGGCTGACACCATAAGGCATATCAAATTGACATTCATATTTACTACTGAAAATATGAAAAGTCCAGCTAAGCTTAAATAATTTAATTCTGTGGTAAATCATTATCAATATTACCTATTCCATATCAAGTACTTACTGTTGGTGATTATACATACAGAAAAATTAAGTCAATTTCTGAAGTGCTTGCAATAGTTTGTATGCAACTCTGATCTGTAATTGACTTACAGGGTGAATCCCCCTGCAGTTCCATTTTTATTTTTGAGTTTTTAGTTCGAGTAAAGAAATCTGAACAACCAAAGAAAGAATCAACATATCTTTTGCATTATGAATACAGCACATGCTGAAAAATGTTTAGTAAGTCTATTCACCTAAATATCTACATACCAAGTCAACTTTGGAATATTCTTCTACAATCTTCATGTGCTCTTCTGGGTTATAACCATTCCAACGATCTCTCTTCCCATCATAATCAAACATTAGTGTAGGCTGCATATGTTCATCTGGTGCAATATTAAGGCCTGTGAATTTTGCTCCAACTTTCCTAGGTCTCTGAAAAAGGGAAGCCACCATTACCTTTGCATTATTTTAGTCTAAAGGGCAGCCACATTACTCATCTATATACATCTCTTAAAAAGAACAGAATTCCTCTTAGTTACCTTGACAATATACTATTTGCAACCTACAGCTGTAAATGTATGTCCATTATTACTTCCAGATTTTATATACTGAAGTCAGCTTAAAAAAAAACATTGACTTAAAACAACTGACAAAGGTTTAGCTGCTTTTATTTTATCTACTGCTGCCAATAATAACTGGAAGATTGGTTTTCAGTTCCTTCACTGTGCCTTTTCCTGTCCAGACAGCTCAGCTCCATCAACAGAGCTCTTTTGGGGAATTCTCTCACTATTGGATCACTTCTAGCAATGCCAGTATAGATTAACAATGGTGTTTTTGACTACTAATGCCAATCAGAGGAGATCTGGAGAACACAAGTAGTGTAGAACGATTCTGGTCTACACTAGAGCTGGTGGAGCTGTATCAGTGCAAGAACAAAGATGAGAAGATTTCTGCAAAGTCCTACATGTGAGCAAAGCCAGTGTCAGTTTCCCCTGTTTTTGTGGGTTATCTACTCGAGGGAGAGAGACAAAAAGTTTTGTTTTTTTAAATGAAATGTGATTGTAAAAATCACCAAAAAAAAGTTGACATGAAGACTCAGAGCAAGCGCAGTAGTATATGAAGTTATTTTTTAAACGGAACAGATTGAAGTAGGTGTCCCATCATCAGACACTTAAGAGTACTTTCAAGAAATCCCATTTTAACAGAATTGGAGCTGAAAAAGGCATCCTGGGCTGTGCTTATCTCAAAGCTGTGTAAGGCAATTACTTCAATACATTATACAATGAACAGAAAAACATGGGTGAGATGTGGTAGACTGAAGTGCCTGTTTTCTTATTCATATTGGCAAATGTTTTTATATATATGGATTGACCCCATAATACCTTGAAAAGATAAGTCTTTTGATACGGTAACTGAGATTTTTCCCTACGTAGTCATCCTGCATAAAACTGGTTTGGTTCAATAGCTTTCAAACACCTCAAACTGTATTTGAGAGTTTGATTAAAAATTACTTTGAAGAGTTTAGATGTGCCAAACTGTATATTTTCCACCAGTGCAAATTCACAGCAATATTTTTCAAGAAACAGACCCCAATAGTCAGGTTTACCTCCAAGCAGTCTTTCTTTGCATGTGTCATTGAACCACAGTTCTCACAGGCTCCTTTGCGGTACCTAGTTGTAACAGCATTCTAAACACAAGGGAACAAACACTGTGATATAAACAGCATGACTGACGTACACATTCCCAATAACCAGCTTCGGCTGATGTGCATTTTTCATTAGCCTGATTAAGTGAAGGTGAATCTGTGTACACAAAATCAGCCCTACAAAGCCCAAACACACAGTTTCAGTTGTTTCCCAAATGCTCTGGAAAGCCTTTGACAAAGATTTCCCCTTTCACTCCACTCCTCCCACCCACCCCCCACCCCCAATCAGTACAGAAACCAAAGCGAATAGATACTTCAAAAAAAAATAATAATCAATAATAGGAATCTATAAACTCCCATTGATTTCAACAGTGCTGGATTGAGCTCTCAGCTTTTCTCATTTAGACTATATTATTCAATTAAATACATTCAGTTTAGCAGATGAATTAAAATAATTTAATTTGATTGTTATTTAATGACCTATTTTAAAACAGGGTTTCATTTCAGTTATTAGTAGCAGTTTCTATATTACCAAGAAAAGTGAAAGCAATTCCACCCTTGATGGATCTCTGTACAGATGCAGAGAATCAAAACGGTAATAAAGACTGAACTATATTGACAGACACAGTTCCTTTAGAAAAGATCTGAAACTATTAGTGGAGCACTGTGTCTAAATAAACTAAGAAATTAAATCTCTGGATTACAGTTCAACACCATTTTCAGGTTAGAGAGAGATTATAGGAAATTTTATATGTTTTTAATACAATACTGGATATCAAAGGAGAACCATGATCAAACTTGTTGGGAGCCCTTCTTGGCAATTCTTACACTAAAATACAGTGTACATCCCCATTTTTTCTCTATGAAAAGAGAAAAATATTCTGCTTCAATTTTTTTCAACAGATAAAATCATAACAGAAAAAAAAAACAGACTAGATATACTGTTATTGCTCTTCAGTCTTGATACGTAGGGGTGCAACTCTTCCAGCAAGTGAAAAAGAAGGAACAAATATGTCTATGTGGGGTAAGTGGGACAAAACTGAACACTAGAGTTACCAAAACTGAGATTAGTTACAGTGAAACACTTTTCATAATAAAATCATCACAAGGATAAATCAATTTATTTCACAGAAGATTCTCCTACATTTGTCACAATTCTTCCCTTCCCCAAACATTCCAAAAGTCTCATCTTTGCTACACCATGAAGATCTTTTACCTCTTGAACCCCACGTTTGTACCATTCCGCAGAGGAGGTAAACTCTTTCTGCTTCTCTGGCTGAGGTCTCTGGTGCTTTAACGTAGGTCTTTTTGAAGGATCTATGTACCATGGCACTGAAGAGATGTACTGAGGAATATGAGGGTTGATATCTCTGTAAAAAGATGTAAAAAATATTTAGACACATGCAAATGATGTAAACAATGTCGCATAAGTGAAAAACAGTATAATGTCTTATATTCAGCATTAGTCTTTGTGACAGATGAACTGTAGTAAACATCTTAATGAATTTAAACTAACTATAACTATCAATGATTTTCCTTTCTTTTGTTGCACTCAGTTCACACAGGCTCACATCCTTCCTCCAAATGAAGTAAATTGTCTTGGTGCTGCAGTACATTAGGGGATATAGAGATAGAGCAATCCCCCTTTCTGAAGTGCAAAACTGACTACTACACCATGACTGCTACTCCCACCAAAGGTAGTGAAATAGCCCTTGGTACAGATCAGAGGTAGAGGAAAAGAAATGGAGAATCTGCATAACAGACTCTCCAGTCCCACTCTCTGCCTAACAGGACCGCTGGGAAATAGTGACCATAATATAATAACATTTAACATTCCTATGGTGGGAATAACACCTCAGAAGCCCAACACTGGGGCATTTAATTTCAAAAAGGGGAACTATGCAAGAATGAGGGGGTTAGTTAAACGGAAATTAAAAGCTAAAGTGACTAAAGTGAAATCCCTGCAAGCTGCATGGACTCTCTTCAAAGATACCATAATAAAGGCCCAACTCAAATGTATACCCCAAATTAAAAAACAATGCCAGAAAACTAAAAAAGAGCCACCGTGGCTTAACAGCCAAGTAAAAGAAGCAGTGAGAGAGAAAAAGGCATCGTTTAAAAAGTGGAAGTCTAATCCTCGTGAGGTAAATAGAAAGGAGCATAAGCACTGCCAAATAAAGTGTAAGAATGTAATAAGAAAAGCTAAAATGGAGTTTGAAAGAACAGCTAGCCAAAAACTCAAAAGGTAATAACAAAATGTTTTTTAAATATGTCAGAAGCAGGAAGCCTGCTAAACAACCAGTGGGGCCCCTGGATGACAGAGATACAAAAGGAGCACTTAAAGATGACAGAGTCATTGCAGAGAAACTAAATGAATTCTTTGCTTCAGTCTTCACGGCTGAGGACGTTAGGGAGATTCCTAAACCTGAGCTGTCTTTTGTAGGTGACGAATCTGAGGTATTGTCACAAATTGAAGTATCAGTAGAGGAGGTTCTGGAACTCATTGATAAACTTAACTGTAACAAGTCACCGGGACCAGATGGCATTCACCCAAGAGTTCTGAAAGAACTCAAATGTGAAATTGCGGCACTATTAACGAGGGTTTGTAACCTATCCTTTAAATCGGCTACTGTGCCCAGTGACTGGAAGATAGCTAATGTAACGCCAATATTTAAAAAGGGCTCTAGAGGTGATCCTGGCAATTACAGACCAGTCAGTCTAACGTCCGTACCGGGAAAATTAGTTGAAACAATAGTAAAGAATAAAATTGTCAGACACATAGAAGAGCATAAATTGTTGGGCAAAAGTCAACATGGTTTCTGCAAAGGGAAATCGTGTCTTACTAATCTATTAGAGTTCTTTGAAGGGGTCAGCAAACATGTGGACAAGGGGGATCCGGTGGACATAGTGTACTTAGATTTCCAGAAAGCCTTTGACAAGGTCCCTCACCAAAGGCTCTTACGTAAATTAAGCTGCCATGGGATAAGAGGGAAGATCTTATCATGGATTGAAAACTGGTTAAAAGACAGGGAACAAAGGGTAGGAATAAATGGAACTTTTTCAGAATGGAGAGGGGTAACTAGTGGCGTTCCCCAAGGGTCAGTCCTGGGACCGATCCTATTCAACTTATTTATAAATGATTTGGAGGAAGGGGTAAACAGTGATGTGGCAAAGTTTGCAGATGATACTAAACTGCTCAAAGTAGTAAGGACCAAAGCAGACTGTGAAGAACTTCAAAAAGATCTCACTAAACTAAGTGATTGGGCAAAAAAAGGGCAAATGAAATTTAATGTGGATAAATGTAAAGTAATGCACATTGGAAAAAATAACCCCAACTATACATACAATATGATGGGGGCTAATTTAGCTACAACCAATCAGGAAAAAGACCTGGGAGTCATTGTGGATAGTTCTCTGAAGGCATCCACGCAGTGTGCAGCGGCAGTCAAAAAAGCAAACAGGATGTTAGGAATCATTAAAAAAGGGATAGAGAATAAGTCGGAGAATATCTTATTGCCCTTATACAAATCCATGGTGTGCCCACATCTTGAATACTGCGTACAAATGTGGTCTCCTCATCTCAAAAAGGATATAGTGGCACTAGAAAAGGTTCAGAGAAGGGCAACTAAAATGATTAGGGGTTTGGAACGGGTCCCATATGAAGAGAGATTAAAGAGGCTAGGACTTTTTAGCTTGGAAAAGAGGAGACTAAGGGGGGATATGATAGAGGTATATAAAATTATGAGTGGTGTGGAGGAAGTAAATAAGGAAAAGTTATTTACTTGTTCCCAAAATAGAAGAACTAGGGGCCACTCAATGAAATTGGCGTGCAGCAGGTTTAAAACAAATAAAAGGAAGTTCTTCTTCACGCAGCGCACAGTCAACCTGTGGAACTCCTTACCTGAGGAGGCTGTGAAGGCTAGGACTATAACAGGGTTTAAAAGAGAGCTGGATAAATTCATGGAGGCTAAGTCCATAAATGGCTATTAGCCGGGATGGGTAATGAATGGTGTCCCTAGCCTCTGTCTGTCAGAGGGGGGTGATGGATGGCAGGAGAGAGATCGCTCGATCATACCTGTTAGGTTCACTCACTCCGGGGCACCTGGCATTGGCCACTGTCGGTAGACAGGATGCTGGGCTAGATGGACCTTTGGTCTGACCCAGTATGGCCGTTCTTATGTTCTTATGTTCACCATTGTACTCAACCACAAGAGCCCCCATCTATAGTTGGCATCTTCACCCACTGTACACCAAATTAGTATCAGTTGTTTGTTAAAGGAAACTACACTTGCAGAACAGGGGGGATGATTTAGGCCTTAACGGCTAATTCATGAAGTTCAGCTTTCACAAAAAGTCTCCCCTGAATTACTGGAATTTAGCCATTTTTCTCAACATTTTCTTTAGTAATGAGCAGGGGCAAGTGTGTTTTACCTGTAACAGAAAATCAAGCATAGTCTTAGATGAAACTTACTTTCCTTCCTCATCCACTTCAGCTGGTGCATTACCCAATTTTCTCTGTTCTTCTAGTTCCTTCTTTTTCCTCCAGTCTTCTCTTGTCATTTTCTTTGGTTCCTCCAAGCTTACATCATTCGACCCTCCCACAGGGGTAGAGTTAATTATTTCAACAGTCCCAGATGCCATTGTTTTTTTCTTCCTGACATGAATACATATGGGTATATTGAAAAAGACAATAGATTTACACTCTATAGAATTATTAAAAATGAAAGGAAAATCAAGCTTTAATATATTAGTTATTTTTATTTGACATCACAATCCTTTATACTTTTTCACATCACTTAATTCCTTCTAATTTTCTAGTTTAGTCAATATGTTTAACAAAAATCACTGGCATTTATGGTTTATAACCATGTCAAGCAGTTAATAAGTATAGAAACTAGTACTGAAAAAATGCAGCCAATACACTATACTTTTTTATCTCTTGCAAATGACATAGGAAACTGTACAAATTTAAAAAAAAAAAAAAAACAGAGACAGCAATTTCAGGACTATCAATAACATGTCAATGTGGCCAAGTAGGGCATAGATCTGTAGTAACAATATACCGTTCTTGTAAACAACAAGATATACTTTTGAGACACATTGGGTGAGGTAATACATTTTACTGGACCAACTTATGCTCTGAGATGCGAGCAAACACGGTGACCTTATGCAGTACTTCTGCAAAGACTTCAGGGCACTTTAAGAAAAGGCATTTAAAAAGAAAAAGCTTCACAAAAGTCCGGTAAAGTTGATGATTATTATCCCAATCTTACAGACAGAAAAACAGCAAGGTCAGATACTTTCACCAAGAGGACAAGTCGGGGCAAAGCCGGCTATAAAACTCAGGAATCCTGTCTCAAATGATCATAAAAGTCTTCTATGGAAAAATCACGAGACAGTGAACTGGTTTCGTTACCAGCTATCACTGGCCTTGGACTGACCAAGCTCACGAACTTTCAGAGAGCCCAAGCTACAGCCCTCGACACCTGCCTCAGTCACTCCCCTGTGTCTGCTACTCTCCCGCAGCGCATCGGGACTAACGTTGTCCCTGAGCCGCTGGGGGGAGGGACCCGACTCCGGTTCTTGTTTACACGGCCCGGCCTGCGCTGTTATTGGGGATTCGTGATGGCCCACGGAATCGCGCGCAGCCGGAGGTCTAGGGGCTCCCAGCACCGAGGCAGGGGAACGCGCATCCATAGATCCCCTTCCCAGGTGGGTTGGATCCCGGAAGGGGGGGGCGGGGGGGTTACGCTGTGCCTAGCCCGCCAGGGCAGCTGCTGCCCCGAGGTCTCGGCCTGGCTCCGCTGCCCCATGTCCAGGCGGCGGCTGCCCCAATTCTACTCCCCTCCCCCACGCGACCGCAGCGCCTCAGGCTGGGGAATAGGGCCGGGCTTGGCCAGCAGGCGGGACGCAGCCAGACTCACTCGCAGAGCCCAGACGACGCGAGACAGGCCCCGACTCCCTGTTTACCAACTAGGCCTCTGTCCTCCCCCCCATCCCATAATGCACCGCGCCGCCGGCTCTGGCGCCGCCTTTTAAAGGAACCCGTTGGGGTGGGTGCCGGCGGCTGCTGCCAGCCCCGTGCGGATGCGCCCGCTCCCGCCTCCCCTGCCGAGACTTGGGGCCGTACCCCGAAGGGCTTCTCCTTGGTCCCACACGGGAGAGGGCTGTGCGCGCCGCGGGCCCCGCCTTCTCCTTCTCGGCGGCGGCCGGTACAATACTTCGGAATGGCACCGAATCAAATGCGTCCACACGCTCCTTGTGTAAATCCCAACCCAGACGGGTCCGGCTAGGATCGACCCTTTCCTCCCTGCCGCGTTGATGAAGTCAGCTCCGGGTGTTCGCGCTGCGGTACCGTGCGGGGCCGAACCGGACGCAGTTGGGCCTCCGGGCCTGGGACTATAGACTCCCGGGGGCGCAGGGGTTGTTTGTGTTCCGTGGGCAGCCCCGCTCCGGCGGGCAGGTTGCCTGCGCGTAACCAATGAGCAAGACGTATCCCCGCGTGCCACCGGTAATAAGAGCCACTAGCCCCTGAGCACCAGACAGCCGCGCTGCCCCGCCCCAGGGACACGCACCGCGAGACCCCGCGCTCAGGGGAGACAGGGCTTCGAGCGTGGTGAGCAGCACGGGCTGGGAGTCACAGGCCAGGTTGACGCGCAGTAACCTCAGCGTGACAACCGTACCTACTGCCAGACTTCCGGCTCTTCCTTTCCGTATTGATGGAGAGCGGCCCACAAATATCACGTCATCCATTGGCTCATCCAATCAGCAGTCGGAACGTTAGTCCCCGTGTCAAGCAACCAATGAGAGGAGCGGGAGATGTTTAAAAACAGCCCCGCGAGAGGGGGGTGCGCTATGGCCTAAGGTTCGGGTGATATCGGCGTTGTGCAGCGGGTGAGTGCACTGCGCAGAGGCCGCTCTGGCTGAGTTCAGGGGAGGGGTGCTGGGCTGTTTAGGTGTCTGTGCTTTTCCGTCCCTCTACCTGTGCCCGCCTCCTCCAGGGAGCTGCTGAGGTGTCCCCTGCAGGGGGTCAGGGGAGGGGGCGCAGGGCTTGGGTTGCCTTTTCCTCCCTACCTTGTGTTAATCTCCACTACTTCTGGCTTTCCCTGTGCGTGGCATGGAGGCTGCTGTGGAGTCTAGGGTGAGGTTGTGGCTAAGCTCTGTTTACCAGGTTTGTATAGTTTTGGATGGTGCCCAGCATGGGTCTAAGCAGAGCTTTTTAGTCTGGACGTTGAACTGGAGAAACTGCTCTAGGCCCTGTGCTTTGGGGGCCCATGTGCTTTGGGGGATGTAGGGTCCTGGGGGTCCAGGTGCTGGCAGCAATGCATGACTTGGCTCTAGCCTGCCCTGCCCTGCCCTGCCCTGCCCTGCCCTGCCCAGCTCTTCTCCACTTGTCTGTCTCCTGGTATCTTTTAGGGGAGGGGGTGGAAGCTGGAATTAGGCAGGGTGGGAGTTTAGGGGAGGGGGTGGAGTGGGCCTGGAAAAAGGTGGGCTGGGGCTAGGTTGCTTGCTGGTGCCAGGCCCCATGCTAATGTCCTGTATGGGGCCCCTAAAGTGTGGGACCTGGGGCAGTTGCCCCAGTGTCTCCTGTGAATGGGATGGCTCTTAAAATATAAGACCAAACACTGGTGGTGCTGAGTCATGTTCCTGAATATTGGTGGAGCACAGACATAACTTGCTGCCTATGCTATGTTGCTCTATGTAGGTTGGAGTGTTGCTGTCTCCCCTAAGAATTAGTGTTCTGGCTCCTCCTAGCGCCTCCTGGGGACTTTGGCTAGGTAAGTGCAGGTTCCTTTGACCCACCCACACCATCAGTGTCTGATATTCTCAAACTATCCTCTACTTCAGTGTAATCCCTTGCAAATAACCTTGTTCTGGGCAATGTTTCCGTTGTCACATCTCTGAGGGCACAATCTTCACCCTCTCATCTCTTGGGACAAATGGTACAAGTACTATGTTGGCTTGATGTTCAGAGCTTCTTCCTCTGTCCCCCTTTACATTTACTAAGATGCAAAGTGCTAACACTAGTGGTGGGCTAGTTACTGCCACCTCATTGCAAGAGCTGTTCTGATGCAGTAACACTAATCTGAGTTTAACAATCTTCCAGAAATGTTTCCCCTTCATTAGACTTCACAATTTACTGACTAATCTGAGATTGAGGATACAGACTTTTCTTAGCTCCTTCAATTATAGTAAGATTAGGTGTGCTAACCATAGTACAAATGATGCTTGTGTGGGAAGTTTCAAATTGATGCCCCTTTGAGGGTCTCTTGCCTACTTTAAAGTATCTATTGAAAACTGCCTCTTTCTGACCCTTTAACTTTAGTAGTCTGCAGTTAGTGCCTAATTCAGTAGGCTGGGAAATTGTGTGATTGAGTTTCCAACCTTGGCAATTTGTAATTTTTTTGGTATTATAGTGGAAACATTAATTTGCACTTGCAATAAGTCTTCTTAATAAGAAAATAAACTCCACACATTAAGCAACTTGTCTAATGTTGACTGGTAAATTAAAATTTGTGTTCTGTAAAAGTAATCAAGATCTGGCAGTGGGACTTCTTACAATAATATGTAAGTCTTAAAGCTCTGCAAGAATATGATGCCTAAAATAAGGCAGGTGTATGTGTATGCCTCTAATCAAAACTTAAATGCTACCCAACTGGAAGTTTTATAATTAAATACATATGCATCTCTAAGTATGGCTGTGCAAAATGGGGTCAGGTCTCACTTAAACCAGCTGTCCTCTTCAAATGGACAGCGTAGTCATAAATGCTTCCTCTTAAGACAGAATCCCTAATGTATTCTTGTATTAGAGCACCAAAGTCATGACTGTTCTCAATGCCTGTGTTCCCTGAGGGCTTGGCAGTAACTTAATGAACAAGGGTGGTGACTTTTTTTTTTTTTTCCTTGCAGTGGTCTTGTCCCACTGAAGATGACAACCCTTGTATTCATAGACAAAGAGAATGAAGGAGATGTTGGTCCTGCTCCTAAGGATCGGCTGAGGTTGTCTTCAGTATCTTGTGAGTATGTTGCTATGTAAATTACATTTTGAATTTTTGAACCAAAAAAGAGATCTAGTGACAAACCAGGAACATGCTTGGTTCACTGTTTCTTCAGATCTGAAGAATAGCATGAAAGTTGTGGCAAAGATTCTGTGTAGTAAACCGCTATCCTCAGAACCCCATTTGAGCTACTTTTACCTGTCCCATTCTCACTTTTAAGTGGTGTATTGAGAACCTGTAACTGAGTTCAGAGACAACTCCGTGTCCACTAGAATGGGTGTGCCTATCAAAAGACCCATTTAAGACTACGGCTATACTGGCATGGCCCTAGTGCTTTCTGGTGATTTAGGAACAGTACCTTGCCAAACAAAGTTGGCTATATGAACAGAAGTTCTCGTATCAGCATAGCTGTATAAATAAATACTAGGGTTGTTTGTCAGCATTCTGGTCAGTCTGGGTATGGGGTTTTTCACACTCCTGACCAGTGTAGCTATGCCAATATAAGTTTTATATGTAGACCATGCCTTTGATTCTTAACTCTGTCTGGAAGCATTTGACTGCACCAAGGTCATGTAGTTGTTTTACTAGGCACAAAACTTGAAATAGCTAAAAGTAGCCAGTCTCAAGCACTTGCAAAGCTATGTACTAACTCATTCTAAGTAAAACTAACCATTTCTCCCTGCAGCAAAAGTCTTATCTGAAAGATCACAGACCCAGACTCCACTTGTTGGAAGAACAATTAATGCAACTCCAGCCAGATCTCAGTCTGTCAGAAAGGCTCTGGGAAATGTAAACAGGACTTTGGGGACCACAAACAAGAAGGAAATTCGGAAACAAAAAAACCAGGCTTTGCCTGCCAAGAAAGTATGTACATAAAGGTTTCAGCAGGAATTGAACATGCACTATAATTCTCTACCTAGTTAGTTCCTGGAAATAAGAGCAGAGGCTGGATACTGGTATTTCTGTATGGGGAAATTGTCTGAGTGCAGTGAGACTCCAGGTTTGACTTCCATAAAGAGCCCATGACTAATAACCCAAAAATCTTTTCCAGATTGGAGGGAGCAGATATTGACTTCTATGTGGAATACTAGCTTTTTTGATAGAAGAGCAGTTGGGAAGGGAATGTCTCTAACCCAAATTCCAAGTAATGGAATACGACATAGTACTTATGTTGAAGTCTACCTGATCAGATAGACCCTTCTCCCCAGCCCTCCAAATCTCTGCCCTGTGTAAAATGAGCTGGTCTTGCTCAGTATCTAGTGAACCACATGTCATCTGGCAGGTATGGAATCCTTTGCATCAAGTATAGTCTTATAGGCACTCCCAACAATGACTAGAACATTAATACACCAGATCCTCGCTATAGCCCCAGATTTGGGATCCATGCCAATGACCATGCCGTATGTGAACCTGCACTATAGCGACACAGGCTATAGCGAGGGTCTGGTGTATTTTATTAAAAGCAAAATTAGCTTAAGGAGTCTTGCTTATGCACACAAATTCTGGGATGCAATTCTTTTTCAGAAACTGTTTTTTGACCTTGCTAGCAAATAATGACTTTGCAGTATAGAGTGGCGGTTCTCAAACTTTGTCGAACCACAGCCCTTTTTCTCTTCCAGCCTCATGGGGCAACCCTTGTATGTCTGCCAAAATGCCGCCGAACTGATTGCTTCCGCATACGGCGGCTTTTCAGCGAACATGCCGCATACTTCGGTGTCCGCCGAAACCAGAAGCAACCACTTCCGCAGCTTTTTGGCGGACACTTTTAAGCATGCGGCACGTCCTCCAAGAAGCTGCTGAATGCAGAAGGAATCAATTCGGCGGCATGCCAGTGGTGCTGGGAGCTTGCAACCCCACTGGAAGCGGCCGGTGACCTCCAGAGGGTCGTGACCCCTGATTTGAGAACTGCTGGTATAGAGGATGAACACTTTGAGTCTACTGGAGGATGACTAATCAAACTCTTTCTTAGACCACTGGAAAGACCACTCAAGTGGAAAGCTGCAATGTGACCACTGAAGAAGCCTATCCAGAAATTGAAAACTTCTTTCCCTTCAATCCTCTTGGTGAGAACTAACTGATGTAAATATAAGACCTATTTGTCTTTGAACTTGTCTTAGCCTCTTAAGTAGACCTAGAGATAGATCTTGACTTTCAGGCTAACCTTGCTTTCCAGAGGAGGGTTTTAGCTAGGCTGTTGTAGAGCTAGCTTTGGATGCAACTCTTGAAACCCTTTGGCTGTTCTCTTAAATCTTAGTCCAGCTCATGCTTTGCTGCACCTTGGGCTTACCCCAAGCTCTGTCTCTCCCTTGGTGTCCCCATCCTGCTCTATAAGGAGAAGGGTTTAGCAGGGGGAGGGGGACACTGACATTGACCCTCCTCTTCTCTCTCCCCCCCCCCCCCCCACGCATAGTAAGCAGGAGGTTCCCAGGAGCAGCTCCAAGGCAGGAGCCACACATGGAAGTGGGGGGGAGGGACAGCTGAACTGTTGGCAGTTGATAGCCTGCTGGGCAGCTGATGCACTGGGAGCTGATACAGGGGCTGCTGGTCCACCCTGGTTCCAAGCTCCCACCAGCTAGCTCTACTGCTGGACAAAGCAGGGGGCTGCCAAACAATGTTATAAGGGAACATTGAACAACTTTAAATGAGCATGTTCCTGAATTGATCACAACATAACAAAACCGTATTAACCAGGACAGCTTTAAGTGAGGAGTTACTGGAATTATGATACTTACCACCTGGCCCATTTGCAACAGCCATCTCTTAAACACACCCACTCATCCATGGGTACTCCAAATGCCAAGCAGCCTAATAGGAGGGGGATCCCTTATAGCCTCTGTCAGCTGCTACACTAAATCTGCTAGTTAGTTAATGTTCTAGTTCCTAGTAGAACTTCACTTCTGTATTCTCTAATCAAGAGGCAAATGGATTGCTCTGGCTTTGCCTATATGCTGTCAAGTTCATAGTACCTGCTATCTTGAATTATTCTGTAAACTGTCAGCCTTTCAGCACCTGTTCCTGTCTAAGGGGACAGGCTTCACACAAACAGCAGTTGGGTGGAAAGACATGCAGCTCTATCAAACTTGAAATAAACTAATCTCTCTGAACAGACTTTGAGAGTTTTGAAGTTCCCGAAGAACACCAACTAAGCCACATGTCCCTGACTGGGGTTCCTCTATTGAGACTTGACAAAAATATACCTGAGAGATGTATAAACATGGTCCCTTCACCTGTGAAGCAGTCTCCCATTTCATGGGAATGTGGTAAATAAGGCCTTGGTTGGATTTCAGTGTGACTTGTTTTCCTGATTGTTGGGGTGGTGGGTGGATAGGAGGACAGGGAACTTATGGGTAACAACCCTTCTCAGTTATTGAGAGCTCAGTGCTAAAGTACTATTTCAGTAGATTAAAACTAGTTCTGGGATACATGACCAAGCCTACTCTTCAGTCAAATAAATGACCTAACGTGGCCCCTTTAGAAACAGACATAATTACAAAGGCCTGGTCTAGACTTGCATCTATGCCCCCTGGGTGCTATAGCTATCCCACCCTCATATACTACTGTGTAGACACAGATAAGTTAAGAATGTTATGCTCATTCAAAGAGGTGACTGGGTGGATGGGGAACAACCATTTCTGTTGCTGTCAACTGCATCATCTACTGGGTTATGCAAGCATAGCAGTGGCATATGTATGCCACTAGCGTCCTGATAGTATATACATAGGATTATTGCTATGTTCTGAGTTGTGACATTGTTACTTCATTAACCTGAGGCATCCCGATACACAGGGTTTGTTGCGATCATCTAAGCAGACTAAATAGGTCTAAAGTGGTCTTGTGCATAGTTCTATTGCTAATTCAAGAGAACTAAACCACCAGCTAAAGGATTTAGATCTTAAACATCTAATTGCCAACTCTTAAAATCCTTAAACTCTGAAATAGAAGATGACTTAATAGAATGCAGGGTTTCATGAGAAATTGACTTGCTCCCTTTTAACTCTTTCAGAATTGCTACAATCAACTGCCGACTTTCTCTCTACCTTGGATGAAATCATTGACTTGCCTCCTTTGTGTGACTCTTAAAGTGAATTTGAAGCTTTTTTTATGGAGCACTGAATAGCTTTGAATCTTTTTTTTTATCTCTTAATAATAAAGAAGTAGGCTAACTTGCATAAGCTAAAGCTTGGGTTTGATCTACGTAGAAACAGTCTTGCCTACAGAAGAATGGTGGTTACCAGAAACTAGACATTGACAGAAGATTAGTTTGACGCAAGATTGCATGAGAACTAGAATCTCGCTTTTCAATTGAGTGGTACCTGAAATCTAACCAAAACTAGGATTCTGTCTTGGCAAAGGAAAACTTTAGTCAAAATCTCTACATGAGTGACTAACTGAAGTGGCTTTATTCCTGGGATGTGGTAGAGACAGAGCTCTGACTGTCTTCATTTTAATCTTAAGGTCTCTAGCACAGGTGACTTTTTTGGGGTAGGCAGTTTGCTATCTGACAAGATTAGAAACTGTCCTTGGTAACTGCTGCATTCGATGCTACTTCATGCATTAAACATCCAGTTTCTTGTTTTCTGTAGAAATACTAGCCAAAAACTGGCTGAACTAGGTGAAGTAGAGATGACTGCATAGGGCTTTTTTTACCCTTTTCTCCTTGTCCTTCACATAAATTGAACAGGACTGTCCTTCCTGCAGTGACTATCCAGCCTAGTGGATTGGAATCCGGAAACCTGGGTTTTACTCCTGGCTCTGTCATGGGCCTCCTGGGTAACCTAGAGGATGTCCTTTCACTTCTGTTTGGATTACTCACTGTAGTGGTGACCATGAACTTCATAATTAGCTAAATGGGAGCTAGGTATTGGAGCAACTGCACTGCATATGAATTCCATTACTGGCCATCATCCATCTAGTTCAGTAGCCTGCCTGAATAGTGGCCAGCACCAGACCACCTAGACAAAGGTACAAGAAACCCTGCAGTTAACAGATGCTATTAGCTTGTTCCAGCCCTGGTGTCTGCCTCAGGGGTGGTGACCAACTAAAGTTAGTAAGCAATTCTCACATTGATTCCAAAAAGGCTTAACTTCTCAAGGATAAAAACATCTGCTATAAATGTCCGTTCAGATGAGTTCTTGGTCTCTACATAAACCATTTCCTACTATCTGTTCTGTATTTGTCACCTATTTTCATTTTTTTTCCTCCTTGCTGTTGCTTTAAGGAGTGATTCTAGCTGAGATCATAACCTTGTTATGCAGAAAATATTAAGCAATTACTACTCCTGTTTTAAAAAAATCCTGAGACTTTAAATCAAATAACATGTAATCAAATGATGATGAAGGATGGACTCTGCTGAGCTGAACTTCAGGCAGAGTCGGTAAGTAACACCAATAAGTACAGGTTACACTAGCCAGTGAAAACAATGAGGTGATTCACAACATGGTTATTTCCTCAACCATTTAAGTTAACCCTCTGACTAATTGGCATGGGGGAGACTTCAGTAATTAGTGCAATATTAAAGGGTAACTACAATTGAAACCAAACTCAGTCTTGAAACTAACTAGTTTAAAAGCAAAATTTTATGATCATGATTGACACTCTTTTCTTCCGAGCATGAGGAATCATAAAAGGAGTGGGCTGGTTGCCCACCCACGTTTTTTAGGAGGAACAATCTTACAGAGGAGGCCTGCAGAAAGCTGACTTAAATCAAACAAGGCTGCTTATTTGCCTGAGGAGATCCTCTTGGTGCTTGATTTTTTTTATTTTTTTTTGAAGGTCTTGGTGTAGGTTCCCATGTTAAGTGGGAAGTCTGATTTTGTTACTTTCACTTTTAATTGCCAGTAAATGCCAACTTAATAGCTGGAGAAAGGTTTTGTCCTTTAACTGAAATGAAAATGACCTGCATTCAGCAGTAGGGTAATGACTGTAGTATTACCACACTCTGCTTAAAAGAAGAGCAAATGACCTTGGAGATACAATGCCCTATCCCATCTGAGACCTGCCAGAGGCTTGGAGTTTGTCGAGTAAGTGATCTGTTTTTGATTACATTTGATTTCTCCATGTGAAAATTGTTTTCTGTCCTTGCAGCATGAGCTATCAAGCTGGGCTAAGATCTTGTTATATAAGCAATTTCTACAATGAAATTCACTAATTCCTGCCAAGTAGAGTAAAGGCTTTGCTTTTCCTGGTAGCTTGTCATATAAGCATTTTGTTAAACTTATCTAATGTAATACAGTGAGCTGGCTTGCTCTACTAGCGAAGGTGCTACACTTTCAATCTAAATTAGTGGTTGTCCTTCACTAGTTTAATAACCCTGTTTAGGGGTTGAACAGTTCTCTTCTGCTAGGATCTCCTGTAACATTTACTTGAAATATACCTACAAACTATCACTTCCCCCTGTTTTGGAGAGAGCCATCCATTAAGTAAATGCTTAGTGGGAAAAAGGCACACTTTCAGAAATCCTAACTGATGCTACTCAATCACATTAAAATAAGGGAGCGTGTAGCAGTAAGATAATAAACTTGTGTTTTATTGCTCACTTTTTCCTATCCTGTCAGTTCATTCAAATCAACAATGGTTCTCACAGCCAAACAAATGTAGCAGCCTTCAGAATAGGGCTGTAAAGCTACCTTTTCAGAAGCTGTAGCATGTTGACAATAAATAAATAAAACAACCTTTTTGCCATTGATATAACTTTGTTCAGTAACTTACTGCTTGCATAACCCATAGTTCAGTGGAATCTTCCACAATAGCAGGATTTTGACACATAATAGCAGAATATGTTTAAGAAGCTTCATTTAAAATGTAGAGTTCCCCAGACCAGGGGCTAGGACTCGGGCAGTGTGAGTGCCACTGAAAATCAGCTCACATGCCACCTTTGGCACACATGCCATTAGGTTGGCTACTCCTGAGTCTAACCCATAGTGAAAGCAGAAACAGTCAGAGCCTGCAGACACTTTTTTATATTTTTTTTTTCTTTTTTCTTCAGTGTTACCTGGAAAACATCTCAGTGAGTTTTCCATGCATAAATCCTTTAATATTGTGAATTTCTAACTAATGCACAAGATACTTTTCCTTATGTTCCCATGAAAGGACTCCTGCAATGGGGAATAACTTTGAACAGGGATTTCAAAGGAGGCTGAGCAGCTTTGTCACAGGTGTATGCTGTATACCTTGGGAGTAACAAGACAAAAGTTGTGGACAATGGGGTTTGTGTTTCATGTATCTATTGGGATTATTTTAAACTAGCAACAGTAGGTTCCTTAGAAAATCCCAATTCAGAATAAAGTCAGGATTCCAATATCTCTTGCCACATTACAAGGACATTTACTAGAACATATTGTATGTACCTATTTAAATGAATGGTTCATTTTGCTTTGTGAGTGGTTAGTTTATTGTAGTAAAGAGCAGTTCCACTCTGAAAAGTAGCTCTGTGATAATGGCATTGTGGGTCAGTGAATCCATTTCAGCACTTTTCAAAGGCAGATAAACCTCCATTTTACAGAGAAACAGCAGACATGTCTGAACACTTGTAACCAAGCTAGCTTTCAATGGGTTTGCTCAGGTGTGATTGCAGGTCCAATTATAACCTCAGAGACTTGACTGGTGATGAGCTCTGAGGAAAGAGGAAAAAACGGCTTGACGTTTAGATCCCATTAGCCTTGACCTGTAAACTGATGAAATATGATGTGGCATCTCTAAGACCTTTTCAGAGAGGCACCTTTTAAAATGTACATCTTACACATATTTATCTAACACAACTTGCCTTGGAGCTCTGTATTTTATGTAAATTGGTGAGATGGCCCATCAAAATGGGCTCCGTTATCTGTAATTTAACACCCCCCACGCTAAAGAAGTGCTGAATTTTGGCTGGACATTTTGTAACGTGTGGCATCAGTCCAGCCTGTAATAGGACCAGGGTTTTAGTCCATGTTGCTATATAATGCAATGCCTAAAGCAACAAGACATGTTACTTACCAATAGTTGAATGAAATATCAAAATCCTGAAGAAGCAGGCTGAATTTGGGGCTTGAAATGGTAGTCAAACCATAGACTGGTTTTGGGCTTGGATGGAGTGGCAGATAGAGCTTAGTCTGTCATTATTACCAGCTGTTGGATGTTTTTCAGGAAAACCTTGAGGCCTTTATCTACATCCCCTGCTGCATTCTCTGACCACAATGTTTTTTTTCCGGAACATGGTCTGTGGCATCAATTCTATTTTCTGGTTCATTCTCAGGTGTCTGGTCTATTCAAATATTCCCGAAGGTTTGTCAGGAAAATATCCAATGTTTCTGACTTGCTAGAAATGGAACTTAAGGATGTTTTTATACCTGCTTCATGTGAGGTTTCTTGTATCTGACTTTCCAGCAAGTAATTTGTCTTAAAGTTATGAACCAAGCTAGCCAGGAGAAATAATGCAGATATGGCAAAGGCACTCTGTTTTTCATCCTTAATTGCCTTTTCATGGCTATTGGTACTGAAATTTGTCTGAAGCTATTAACATTGCAATTTGCTTCAGGCAACACAAAGAAAGCCCATAATTAATTGTAACCAAGTGCAATGAAAGGAGTCAGACACTAGCATAAATAACTTTTTTTTATTTAGGTTTTAAATTTTAACTAGGGAGGAGATGTATAGGCTCACGGTGACTTGGAAACACAAGTCAAGCAAAGAGATGTTAAACTTTGAAAGTTTCTTTTAAAGGCTGACTGCAGTGCCCTGAAGCCCAAAATGATGAGCCTTCCCATATAATAAAAATTGAAGACACAGGCCTTTAAGACTCTAGCTAGACTCTGTGGCTCTTCAGAAGTTTAAAATGCAGCTCATATAGGTGCCAACTCCAGCACTGGAGTAATAGGCACCAACTTTCCTGTGTGTGTGGGGGGGTGCTCACTGCTCAACCCCTGCCTCGGCCACAGGCCCTGCCCCCACTATACCCCTTCCTGCCCCCTCCCCTGAGCTTGCCATGGCCTTGCTCCTCCCTGTCCACTCTCCTCCCCCCCCCCCCCAGCCTCCTGCATGCCATGAAACAACTGATGGGGGGGGGGGGGGAGGGGGCTGCTGACCTATTACTGTAGCTCTTTGACAATGTACAGTAAAACCTCGATTTAACGGACTAATTCGGGCGACTGGGTGTCCGTTAAACCCAAAAGTCCGTTATTTAATAATTAAAAAAAAACCCAGCCTGCCCAATTAGTCCTTAATTCGAGGTTTTACTGTACTTCCCCTCCTCCGAAAAGCCCCTATTTTTTTTTTTTTTAAATAAAACAAAAAAAAGAAAACGTGCCCTGGACCCCCATGCACCCCGGCCCCAGTCCCCACTGGCGGCCGGGGCTTGGGGCTCCAGCTGCTGCCCGGGGAGCGCGGATCAAGCCCCGCTCCCTGGGGCTCAAGGCGCGGCGCTCCCAGGGGCTCGCGATTGCAGCTGCCGCCCGGGGAGTGTGATTGCAGCTGCCGCCCGGGGAGCGCGGATCAAGCCGCGCTCCCCGGGGCTCAAGGCGCGGCACTCCCCGGGGCTCGTGGCTCCAGTCGCCGCCTGGGGAGCGCGGATCAAGCCGCGCTGCTCGGGGCTCAAGGCGCGGCGCTCCCCGGGGAGCGCGACTTAAGCTGCCGCCCGGGGAGCGCGGCTTGATCCACGCTCCCCGGGGCTAGGGGTTCACTCCCCGGGGCTCGGGACTCCAGGCGCCGCGGGACCCCAGCGGGCGCCGGCAGGCAGCCCGCCCACTGCCGGGACCCGGGCAGCAGCGGGGAGCCGGCAGCCGGACCTCTACAAATGGATTTCGGACGCATCGGACTTTCTTAAAAATTTTGTCCGTTGCATCCGAAGTCCGTTAATTCGAGGTCCGTTAAATTGAGGTTTTACTGTATAGTGGTTAATTCTGGCTCCTCAAGCTGGCCGCTCCTGGTCTACATTTTTGTTTTATTCAACCAAACATCTTCACAATTCTACTTGCTTTCTTCTGACTCTTTCACCCTCTGCCAGAGTCCTGTTTTCCTTCAGAAGAAAGAAGACTAACTAGGTTAGTCTACTATAAGTTTACCACCAGGCGGCAGACTGGAGCCAATATGAATTCAAGTCTTGGCAGAGCTCTGGCTGCAGGAGATGAAAACTTCTAGTCTTGCCTTATTATAATGGCTGATCTTGTTAATCACCAATCAATATTTCAGTGTTTCAAAAGAGCTCTAAAACAAGTTACTCATGCAACAGCTGGGGTTAGAGGCACATATAGTGGGTGCCACCCATGTTAAGAGCACAGCATAAAACATGTATATACAGTACTCTTCATTTCCCATACTTACAGGAAGCATTTAACATATTAAATCTCACAGTAAAGCTAGCTGTTATAGAAGTAAATATAACTTTCTAATGGCATGTTTACACCAGCAATAAAAAAGTCTGGGTACTCCCATCAACTTGAAATCCAATCAGCTCAGAAAAATTAAGTAGTATGTCTTAACTGACCAAAAGTTGTCTGCCCTTGTTCTTTTGCAGTATTTACTGTTTAAATGTTTTTCCTGATTGCGCTGGACTCACACAAACAGGAAATAAGTACAAAAGGGAAACAGTGCAAAGGGTAGCATACAGTGTCAAATGTGCAGAACTAGATGACCTCTTTCTCTAGTCTTTCAGTTATAGTTGTGTGGGGCATAGTCAATGCTTTGGGGCAGAGATTCTTTTTCATTGTGTCTGTGTGTGTCTAGCACAACAGGGCTCTGCTCACTGGTGGGCTTCTAAGCAATAGTGGAATACAAATAATGACTATATAAGTCAAAAAAATCAAACTGCAGCAGCATAATCACTTTGGTATTCCCTACAGCAGTGGTTCTCAATCTCTTTGATGCTGTGACCCCATATTAGAAAAGTTTTGAAACTCTTCTCCAACTTTTCATAAAGAAAGAGGAGGTTGATTGCAATCAACCTGGATTTGTCCAGGATCTTTCTGGAGGCTGTGTCCCACAGCTTGACAACCAACACTCTAATCAATAGTTAAAAGAAGAAAAAATTAACCTCCTGTCCACCAGTAGACAATGAGGGCTTAAACAACTTTCACTGAACTCAATAGACTACTACTGACATCAATAATTAGAGTTTAGGAAAAACTTTAACTTAAATTTTCCTTGCTACATATTAAACCAAGGGAGGGCAAGTTATGGCCCGGGGGCCTGTGCGGCCTGGCCCCTGAGCTCCCAGCTGCGGAGGCTATCCCTGGCCCTTCCCCTGGAGCCATGCCGCTGTGTGCTCCTTCGGGGCAGCATGCAAGGCTCTGCAAGGCTGCCGGACGCACTGCTCTCAGCAGCATGGTAAGAGGGCTGGGGGTTGGATAAGGGGCCGGGAGTCCCAGGGGTGGGTACGGTGGATAGGGGTTGGGGTGGTCAGGGGACAGGGAATGGGGGAGGGTTCTGGGGGGGTCAGTTAGGGTGGGGGTCTCACGGGGCATAAGGGGACAAGGAGCAGGGGCATTGGATGGGTCAGGGATTCTGAGGGGGGCTGTCAAGGGGTGGAAAGTGGATGGAGGTCTGATAGGGGGTGGGACTAGGCTGTCTGGGAAGGCACGGCCTTACCTACCTGGCCCTCCATACTATTTTGCAACCCCAATGTAGCCCTCCGGCCAAAACATGTGCTCACCCCTGGATCAAACCCATTACTATTTGTCTCATCTTCAGTGGACATGGGGAATGATTACCTTCCTCTTTATAGCCCTTAACATATCTGAAGATTATCAGGTCCCTCCTCCATCTTCTCTTCTCAAGACTAACCATGCCTAGTTTTCTTAGCCTTTCCTTATAGTTAGTTTCTAAATCTTTTATCATTCTTGTTGCTCTCCTCTTGACTCTCAAATTTGTTCCCATCTTTCATAAAGACTGGCTAGCCCAAGTCAACACTTGTAGCTGTGCAAGTTAAAAATTGTATTTGTGGTTATATAGGGCAAGATTCAGGTATGGCTAGGGTGACCAGATAGCAACTGTGAAAAAACAGGACAGTGGGTGGGCGGTAGTAGGCACCTATATAAGAAAGTCCCCTTTTTAGAGAGACTGTCCTGTTTGGGGGACATCTGGTCACCCTAGGTATGGCATGAGTTAGGGTATTAAAATCTGGACCATAACTATCAAAAATTAGATTCTTCCACTCTTACTCTGAATAGTAGTTTACTCCACAAGAAGTTCTATTGAATTAAATGGGGGAGACCCACTGAAATTAATGGGGAGATCAAATCTGGTGCTAATGTGGAATAAGATTCTGTTCAATATAAAGCAGAATTTATTCCCAAATTAGTAACAAAAGCCAAACACAAGGTTCCTTTTTATTAACTTAAACATAAATACAGGCAGGCTGAAATGCTTTTAAATCAGGTGTTGGAGCCCATATGAAAAGTGAACATTAGGAAAATGCAGGGTTGAATGAGAAGAACCATCCACTACAAAACACAAGCAATAGAGGAGTTTATAACATTTCTTTTTGCAAACGGACTGCACCTTGGAAAAGGTGCTTCTCTATCTCTCTAGTAAAATAGGTTGTATTTACTGAGCACGGTCAACTGTTCAGAGGGGAGGACAGCAGCACCACAGAATTTCCATCTGCTTTGCTAGATATAGGATTGTATAAAAATTGTACTCCTATGCTATCTCCTATTGGCATGGTCTTGTTTAGCTTTTATCTTTGATACTTTGCAGAAAATCATGTCTCCTTCTGATATCAAGAATTCTGAACATGCAATTAACTCAATACCATACAGCAAGATATTTGTGCCAGATGCACTAAAGATTCATATGTCCCTTTGTGTTTCAACAGCATTCCAGAGGACTGTCCATGCTGATGACAGATTCTCATCGCTAACAATCCAAAGCAGTGCAGACTGACGCATGTTAATTTTCAATATCTGAGTCAGACGCATGCCACCAGTAGGTTGATTTTCTTTTTTGGTGGTTTGGATTCTGTCATTTCCACATTGTTGTTCTTTTAAGACTTCTGAAAGAATGTTGCAAAATCTAAGCGGAACGAGGTGTGGAACATATGTCAGAGTCTTAAACCTTGGGTCAAGTACTGTAGCTATCTTTAGAAATCTCACAATTGGTACCACCTTTGTATTTTGTCAAATCTGCAGTGAAAGTGTTCTTAAAAGGAACAACATGTGCGCTTTCCTCATCCAAGACTGCTATAACATGAAATGTATGGCAGAATGCAGGTAAAACAGCAGTGGACATACGATTCTTCCCCAAAAAGTTGTCACAAATGTAATTCATGTGTTGTTTTTTTTAAAATGAGCATCATCCGCATGGAAGCATATCCTCTGGAATGATGGCTGAAACATGAAGGGGCATATTTCTGTTTAGCAGATCTGGCATGTAAATACCTTTTCAATGCCAGCTACAAAAGTGCCATGCAAACTCCTGTTCTCACTTTCTGGTGGCTTTGTAAATAAGAGGGAAGCATTTTGTCCTATAAATGTAAACAAGTTTGTTTGTCTGAGTGATTGGCTGAACAAGAAGTGGGACTGAGTAGACTTGTAGGCTCTAAAATTTTGTTTTATTTTTTAATGCCGTTTTTTTGTACCTAATTACACATTTGTAAGTTCAACCTTCACGATAAAGAGATTGCACTACAGTACTTGTATGAGATAAAATACTATTTCTTTTGGTTTTTACAGTGCAAATACTTTTATTTTTTAAGTGAGCACTGTACATGTTACTTTCTGTGTTTCAATTGGAGTCAATATATTTGAAAATATAGAAGACCTCCAAAAATATTTAAACCAATTGCACTAACAGTAGAATACCATTTATCATTTTTTAAATTGCATGATTAATGATTTAAAAACTTTTTTTTTTTTGACAGCCCTACTTATTATGAATCACTTCCCCCATATGGGGATCCAGTAACTTGTTTTTACTAAGAGCACTGCTTAAAACTTGTTTGTGTTACCTTCAGAAAATGAGCTTCCATTCCAGGGAGGATGAAGGACCAGAGCTGACCTCACAGATGGTAGTTTTTAATGTACTTTTAAAAAGAAAGTTCTGAGAAGTCAATTTTGGAAAAACTTGAAACAGAGCTGATTTTCAGTGGGGGGGAAATAAATATTTTTTTATTATAATGAAAATTTTCAAAAATTATAATAGTTTACAGATGGTTCCTAAGCTTCTGAGCTAATACCTAAACATAATTTCTATTCTGTTCTCCATTTGCATGCAGTGCCTTAGTATTGCCATTCTTCCTCTTTACACAGTAAAAATAATGAAGAAATCATAGACACAGGTGCATCCTAAGTAACATATATATATATATATATATATATATATATATATATATATATAATATATATACACACACACACACACTTTCTCTCTGCTGCGTCTGGTTTCTTCTAAAACACAAACAACGATGAACTCCACAAGAAGGCTCACAAACTATTTGAAGAGATAACTACCCTAATACTATATGCCAAAATATTCCTCACTAAATTAAATGTGGCATTTAATTAAGATTGAATCTTTCAATCTTTTTACAGGTGTGGACCTCTATAAAATTTTGAAGGGGAGTGCAGACTGCTTTAGAAATCTTAGCGTTTGTGGGCCATCAGGGATCTGCAAATCATATGATGAAAGCCATTGCTAAATGTTACATTTAATTTAGTGAGGAATATGGATCTGCAGAGTTGGAGTTAGGGGACAAGAGCTGTCTTCCCCTGTGCACCTGTTCAATTAGATCATAGAGGATGGCACAAAGGATCCAGCTGAGCCTCTATAATAAGAGTTAAGATCACACATAATGTTTATGGGATTGCATTCTATAAAATCCCTTTGAGATCTCACTTTGGTGGATCTGATCTCACGTGGTTAGAAAGACTATGATTACAAAATGGATATTTCTAAGGAAATAAACAAGTAGATCATTATTTCTCTCCCCCCCCCCCTTTTCAGACAGAAAACTTTTAATGCCTTCTTTATATATTTAAAAACAAACCCCGAACCTTAAGGTATTTAGCTTAGAAACTGGTTACACAGTACCATCATGTGGCCATGTTTATGTATTACATTTTCAGATAATCAGTATCAATCACATGTAATTGTGCAAGGAAGTTATATTAACAACCCACACAATATTTACTATTTATACAAAAAATAAATTGGTGTGTCAGACCATCAGGTCCATCAGATTTTTCTCATTGAAATTCATCTACGAGGGTCACCCTAAAGAAACGTATCCTGCTAAAAACTGTGGTCTTAAAGTGATTGAAAAACTCATGAGGCCTAAGTTTCAGAGGAGCTGAGCACCCACAAATCCAACTGACTTTAATGGGAACTGTGGGATCTCCGCACCTCTAAAACTCAGCTCTATTATGCCCATACACACCAGAGTGCCTGCTGGTTTATCATGTGCTTTGTAGCATTGGACTAGACTTTGCTTTCAGCAGAACTCACTACTGATTTAGAATATTCTTAATGCTCATAGACATGGTTCTGATAGGTCTTTTGCTACTGTCCCACAGTGCACCTTTGAAATCTTCCAGAAGCCACTGCTTCTGGACACTGGGGGGTACCAAAGAGCACTGCAAATACAATGTTTAGATACATTGCTGAGGTGGATGGGTGGGGCAAAACTGCAGCATTTCAAAATATGAGTCTGCAAGTCTAGACTGGAGCCAATGTGTTAAAACTGGTGCAATCTCTCTAGTCATTTAAGAGGGACTTAATTACCTAGTAGACCAGGAAAGAGAGAAACCAGAATCTATTTAGTAAATTCTGATGATTCTTCACACCTTTCTAGGAATTTCATCCCTGTAAGTTCCTTGAAAGTCATAGTTGGTCTGGAATTATTCCCAAAGAACTTTTCCTCTGGGATTCTTTTCTGGATTTTTTACCCTGTTTTTCTGGAAATGCTGTCACCCTGCAGCTGTCTGTAGGATATATAGTTTTGCAAGATAATAGTTGAGTAAAAAACAACAAAGGATTTTAGGACTTTGCCAATAGAAATTAGAGATAAAAAAGGCCTATTATATTATCTAGTCAGTCTCTATGCAAACACTATGGAGTGTTGCAATATATTTCAGATATGGAGTTTAAATTGACATTCACTAGCACACTTAATGCAAAATGAGACTTCTTATTAATAATGATTGGCAATTCCTAATCATTAGCCTTTTAATCTTAGTCATGACTATTTTGGGTCAAGATATTCTTCGCCAACCATCCTTAAAGGGGTAACATTCTACAATAAATGAAAAGGAGGTTCTTTTCAATGTAGATATCATCAGCTGATTTGAAATGGTTATATTATCAAAGCCAAGTTCCAGGTAATTCAAATTTTCTTTAGCATGCTCTTCCCTAGGGAATTTTACTTCCAATGCAACTTCTAGTTTTCACTGAAGTTTTTGCTAGATCTGGTCAAAAGGTTTGCTTTTCCAAAATTTTGACAAAAATGTTCATTTTAAAACTATTGCCCCCTCCCTGAATTTTATCCAATTTCCAGCTGGGTTGGCTGAGGTAAAAGAGAGGTTGTTTGCCCAGGGTCACAGAGCAAGTTAAGAGCTTGTTGCAAGGTACACTGAGTCCCATAGAAACGAGGCTCACACACAGTGGCTAGATGAATAAAAGTGGTGAGTTTATTGAAGGCAAACAGTGACATAATGGCAACGGGCACCCCTTATCGTTGCAGTCACTGAGAGACGGGGAAAAAGCCTGATGCACCAAAGCCATGCTCAGGATGAAGCCCAGCATAGAAGGGCACACTGACACAGAAATACCCATACACATTTACATCTCATACATAGCTCATGAATAGCAAGCACTTGTTTTGCAGTACAGTAAACCCTCGATTTAACGGACCCCGATTTAACGGACTTCGGATGCAACGGACAAAATTTCCGATGCATCCGAAATCCGTTTTGGGGGCTGCCGGCTCCCGCCCCAGGGAGCCGGCTGGGTTGACAGCTCCCGCCCGGCTCCCCGCACTGGGGAGCCGGGCGGGAGCTGTCAACCCCCCCGCCCGGCTCCCCGCAACGGGGAGCCGGGCGGGGGGGGGCGTTTGAGAGCTCCCGCCTGGCTCCCCGCAGCGGGAAGCCGGGCAGGGGGTTTGACAGCTCCCGCCGGGCTTCCCGCTGGGGGGAGCCGAGCGGGAGCTGTCAACCCCCCCGCCCGGCTCCTCGCAGCGGGAAGCCGGGCGGGGGAGGGGGGTTGAGAGCTCCCGCCCGGCTCCCCGCTGGGGGGAGCCGAGCGGGAGCTGTCAACCCCCCGCCCGGCTCCCCGCAACGGGGAGCCGGGCGGGGGGGGGGGGGGGTTTGAGAGCTCCCGCCCGGCTCCCCGCAGCGGGAAGCCGGGCAGGGGGTTTGACAGCTCCCGCCGGAGCGGGAGCTGTCAACCCCCCCGCCCGGCTCCCCGCAAGGGGGAGCCGGGCGGGGGGGGGGCGTTTGAGAGCTCCCGCCCGGCTCCCCGCAACGGGGAGCCGGGCGGGGGGGCGTTTGAGAGCCTCCGCTCGGCTCCCCGCAGCTGGAAGCCGGGCGGGAGCTGTCAACCCCCCCGCCCGGCTCCTCGCAGCGGGGAGCCGGGCGGGGGGGGGGGCGTTTGAGAGCCCCCGCTCGGCTCCCCGCAGCGGGAAGCCGGGCGGGGGGGGTTGACAGCTCCCGCCGGGCTTCCCGCTGGGGGGAGCCCGGCCGGAGCTGTCAACCCCCCCGCCCGGCTCCCCGGAACGGGGAGGGGGGGGGTTGAGAGCCTCCGCTCGGCTCCCCGCAGCGGGAAGCCGGGCGGGGGGTTTGAGAGCTCCCGCCGGGCTTCCCGCGGGGGGGAGCCGAGCGGGAGCTGTCAACCCCCCCGACCGGCTCCTCGCAGCGGGGAGACGGACGGGGGGGTTTTGAGAGCTCCCGCCCGGCTCCCCGCAGCGGGAAGCCAGGCGGGAGCTGTCAACCCCCCCGCTCGGCTCCCCGCAGCGGGGAGCCGGGCGGGGGGAGGGGGTGGGGTGGGCTGACTCACGGCTGGCTCCATATAACGGACTAATTCGGGCGGGGGGGTGTCCGTTGTCACCCGAAAGTCCGTTATTTAATGATTTAAAAAAATTATTAAATAACGGACTTTCGGTTTTAACGGACACCCCCCTGCCCGAATTAGTCCGTTATATCGAGGTTTCACTGTACTGCCTTAGTTTACATTTCTAGTTTCACACAAGCTGAATCTCACACAGGCCGAGTAAACAGTTAACAGCTGCAGGCTGAGAAGCTCAACAGATAAGGATGTTACCTTGACCCTGGAGTCCACGTGGGAACGAATTGCGTTTCCCTAGCAACGCCCTTTACAATTTCTTCCACATGCTACAGAGCTAGATCTGATTAAAATAATGGGTTGAACTGGGCCACCTTCTGGTGACTTGGTTAGAAGGTATTTTCCTTGAAGGTACTTTTGTGCTCCATCATCAAATTTTCCATTTAAAAGCCACTCCCCAAAATCTCTAGCATGTATGGAGAAGTGGATTTACCATGAAACAAACCATGTGGTGGCATGGGGTCCCCAACAAGAGGGGGACCCCCCCAAGCCTCCCTCCCCTCACTTAGGAGCTGCTACCACAGGGGCGTGTGTGCACCAGTTGCTTTGGAAGCTGTGCTGCCTGAGGTTAGCACTGCCCCCGCCGCGCCCCTCCTGCACCCCAGCCCAGAGACTGCGCCCAAACTCCCCCCTAGAGCCTGCCCTCCAAGCCCCTGCGCCAATCAAGGTACCTCACTTTATTTTCATTTACCTCCCATTACTTATAATTTAGGAGGTGGATGAAGGAAAAAAGAATGAAAAATGGAGAGAACGTTCTTTTTCTTGGCTGGGTCTTGAGGGGGAGCATGAAAATTAAGTTATGAACAGGGCCCCACTAACTTTAAATCTTCCACTGCATGTATGGCTGCAAAGATAAACTATAGCTTGAAAACTGGGTGTAAACAGATACAGTATTTTCTTCCTGAGTTTGCAGAGAGAACTCCCATAGAGTGAAAACTGAGGGTTAACTCTGAATCCTAAGGATGATTTAAAACGTCAAGTTTCCAAACTTTATTCACAGCTGAAAATCACACAATCAAGAGTGATTATCATATTAGGAAGCTCCAGCTAGTCTACTGTGAGTAATGGCTTGGCTGGGGTATTGGTTGGGTGTAAAGAATGGCTATTCCCCAGCTACCACAATTTGATCCCAGATCAGCATTCTCTTGGTTTCTATTTTTTGTTCTGATTGCTTGATCCCTTTTTTTATGTTTTCCTTTAGAAAATATGACCCAACCTCTTTAATATTACAGCTTCTGGATGTTAAACATTTAAAAACATGAATCTGATAGTTCAAGGTGTTGGTTAAATGTTTTCTCTTTCCTTTGACATATCTCTGATAAAGGCCTCTGATAAAGTTTGGTCCCACAGGTGCTTGATTGTAACATAAGTACATATACCACATGCCTTCTTAGGTAGCTACATGTAAAGTGTCTAAATCTGACAGTATTTTTGACAGCGAAAATCACTTTAAATAATTACATGGATTTCTCTACCAGGAATCCACAACTACATATAAAAACAATCTCTCTTGGGGACTCAATAAAATTGTCCCATTGTACATGACATAACTCATCTTGTAATGTTCTGGATAGTGGGAGGAAAAGCTCCATGGTAACAGCATGTGCTATGACTTCTCACTCCCCCAGTTCAACTACTGTGGTGTGATCATCTTTGCCTTAGTATGTCACGCACATTACAGGCACCTGTAATGAGTTTCAGTGCTTCATTAGTGTGGGATGGTGGATGATGATAACTGTCAGCGCTTAGGAATGCATTCTATCTTCACCCACTGGTTAGAGTGAACAGTATATCAGGCAAAGGCATTTATGTTTCTTAGTGGTGAAACAGAGGAGCACAAATTTAATCACTAGAGGCAATAGATCTCTTTAGGGTAATAAGGCATTGAATCTTGAAGGCTTCAGTTTCACTGTAGAATCATTAGTGTTAATATTAATATAGATGAATATGATAGTATTCCTTTGAATAGTTTGAGAGTCCTCTTGTGGGACTCACTGTGTTTTTAAAAGCACACAAAACCAGCCAGAGCAATAGTATGCATGTAGCTAGGCCTGGCACCTTTATACATATTCAATAAATATGATTATTTGGGATCCAGAGGTGCCAGTATTACACCATAGTATTTTTGTTGTGTAAAGAGCAAATGAGACAAGTACTTTTATTTCTGATTTGTATTTAGTAACGCATAATGGCCACAATCAAGGAACCAGTATCCGATGGATAGCTGTGTTAGTCTGGATCTGCTAAAGCGACAAAGAGTCTTGTAGCACCTTATAGACTAACTGATGTTTAGGAGCATAAGCTTTCGTGAATTCGTCGTGAATGACGAAAGCTTATGCTCCTAAACATCAGTTAGTCTATAAGGTGCTACAAGACTCTTTGTCGCAATCAAGAATCCAGGGGCTTATTGTGCAGGGTGCTGCCCCCAAAGGAGGGGGAAAGCTATAGGAATGAGCATAAAATGTTGATTTATATTTTCTCACAATTAAACTACAAAGAGGATAATAAAATCCAGACAAATCTGTCCTAGAGCCATAGGGAGAACTCAACAAGAAATAGAACCTCACCAGGCTGGGGAAGAAGGGTGCAGCTGGAGGAGGGTAAAAGATCTTGTTAAGTTCAAATATTTCTCAGGATCGGTGTTATTGTAGTAGAACTGAAAGACCCAGAGCATTGGGTCCAGATCTGAACTCTACATCTAATGCTTATCTTGGGGGTGATCTGAGTCAAAATCCCAAATATGAACAATTAAGTGGAAGTTTAAATTGAGATCTGGATCTGAGCTTTCAGCTTGGACCCATTGCTGTTATTAACAATGACTGTTTACTTACGACTGTAATTGTGTCCAATTTACCCAATTCTGTGAGATGCTAAGCAACTCAGAGAGCTTCTGAAGGTGTTCTCACCTTGAAATAGTACTGGGATAGCAGTGATGAGGCAAGAACAGCTTCAAGAGTTCCATCCTGAGCATCTGCAATGTTCGATACAGAGGCTAGCACTGCGAAGGAAAGGGCATCTCCTATATGATAAGATCAGAGTTTGGGGAGCTTTACACACAAAAATAATTTTACTTGAGGAATTTGAAGGAGGGAAAGGGGGATTCTGCTGCAAGAGATGTTGGAGGCTGTTCTAAGCATGACATGATACTGATGTTGGGGGATATTTCATAGGTCCAAGTCTTGGTCAGTGGGAGCATCACTGTACATAAAATATCACATTTTTTCAGCACGCGTTATAGATTTTTAAATAGCCAAGGTCACATTCCCACATTCCCTTTGATAATACGGTCAATTGAATGTTCTTAAATTCTACCACCTGGGTCATATTGGGCTGTGGAGCATTGTGGCAACAATTTGCTATTTAAAGCTGAGATGACACTTCCATTCAAAACCTTGGCTTTCAGGTGCTTGTAACTTTTTCAAGAAATTGACTCCTACAAAGCCTGAGGCAGAAGGGGAATATTAGTGACATTTTTGTGACAGCACTCAGCCATTGTCGAGCTATTGGTGAATATTTAGAAAAACCATCTATTTCCTCTCAGGTGCTTGGCTTTGCCTCATAGATAACTTAAACTGGCTTTGATGTAACACTTCGCACAGCGTGTAGTCCCAGTGTGCCTCTATCGGAGCTGCTTTGTCAGAGACTCCTTGTACATGGCTGCTTCCTTAAATAGAGGATTTTCCCCAGTGTGGATGGCTGTTCCCCATGAAAGGCAAACCTTGGCTGTATTACCTTTCCCCCCTGATCTTTGTGGAGCTGGGTGGGAGGTTGATGCACATTTTCCCCTCAGCATTGATCCTAACCTGACAAAGAACATTTGTTGGGTTGTTGAGACTGGAAGGGGCAGTACTGGAGAGGCAGTTGACTCCATCCTCCCTCCTCAGGACTAGATCTGAGGTAAATCAGCAGGGCATCAGGTGGCCCCAGCTATGGTATTTATAAATAGTGCTCTGTTCATGCACAGTCTAAAACCAATCCTGCCCAGGGCTGAGCCCTCCTCAGGCTCTATGTTTACCTCCTTAAATCTAAAAAAATTGAGGGCCAGATCCTGAATCCCCTACTCATTCTTTACTCAGAATTGATATCAGCACGCGTTACAGTAAACACTGAGTTAAAAATTGACTCTGGTATTTCAGGATTTGTGGATGGATTTTCAGAAGGACCTAAGTGAATTAGGAGCAGAATCTCATTGGAAGGCAGTGTGGCTTGTGCTCCTAAATTACTTGGACACTGCTGAAAAATCCCACTTTTTGCTTTTGAACGGGGCTGGATTGACAGTCCTAGAACAGAAGTCCTATACTTATCCTCGGAATGGGCACAGCACAGACAGTCACAATGCAAGCTGCGTCTTTCCCTCAGTGTGCCTCCCCCTTGATCTCTAGGGGTGTCAGTCTAGTTCAGCTTTCACATTTCATTACTCCTTGACTAGAGGGAGAGCTCTGCAGTGGTATGTGAGCCACTGGAGCTTGATTCATTTACTCATCAGGACTACGCTAATCCAACTTTCTGGGCACACCAGGTCTAAGAACAGAAGCATTCGTGGAGCTATACAGTACCTGGGAGAGAAACCCTTCAAGGAGAAAAAGGACTCTTTGTGGCCCATGTGTATACTTTGGGTATCAGACTGGGGTCACAATTTCATCACCAGCACAGCTTTCTCCAGCCAGTGCCTTTCGTCCAACTTACTTATTCATGAAAAACATTTTTCACCTTTTGTTTTTCCTTTAAAAATTAACAAACCGATGGAAATAATAGGCAAAAATGACTTGTAATGTTACAAAAGCAAGGATGGGCTAAGGCAGTGGTTCTCAACCTGGGGCCTGGGGTTCCCTGTGTGGGGCCATGAGCAGGGCCAGCATTAGATTTGCTGGGGCCCAGGGCAGAAAGCTGAAGACACATGGCATGGGGCTGAAGCCCAGGGCTCTGAGCTACGCCACCCAGGGCTGAAGCCAAAGTCTGAGCAGTGTAGCTTCTCAGGGCCGCATGCTGCTAATTTGCAGCAAGGGAGCTTTAAAATAGATATTAGGGAAAGCTTTCTAACTAAAAGGGTACCTGAGCTCTGGAATAGACTTCTAAGGGAGGTTGTAGACTCTCCATTGCTAGAGGTTTTTTCGAACAGCTTAGACAAACACTTGTCATGGATGGTCATGATTTAATTGGTCCTGCCTCAGTGCAGGGAGCTAGACTTCATGACCATTCGACATCCCATCCAGCTCTACACTTCTATTGATTCTGTAATTAAAGATTACATGAGATTTGTCAACAACATAGGAATATTAGCCCTGGTACTCTTTGCAGGTAATTTCTCTCTACTGTACTTAAAATCCCTCTGCAGTTTCAGTTGCACATAATATTTTCCTTCATTTCCTGTCCTGAACTCTTGTGCAGTAGTAGGCAGCTGCCACCCCCCAGTTGGCTTCAACTTTGGCTGTACTTTCAGGGTGTGTGGGCCCTTGCAGGTGTGCAGCATTGGTATTGCTTTTGCTTTGTTCAGACTGGCAACAGAACTGCAGTGCTGATTGATAAATACTCCAAGTTAGCAGCTGTGTGACCTACTGGCTAAGCATTAACAATGTGCAGCAGAGACTGAGGCACTGGGAGCTCAGTGTAGTACTTGTAGCAGTGGTTAAGATGCTTTCACTGTTTAAATTGTTTTCTCCCACCAAGGAGCCTATAGTAAGGAGTGGGAGAGGTCAATAATTTAGGGCCCATCTCTGTGCTGACATTGTTGTCTACCATGCTTAGGGATGTTTATATTTGAATGAGTTGTTTTTATTGTTTATGTGGAGAGAACAACATGGTTCCAAAACAGCTAGGAATTAGATCAGCTAGAAAATTGTGTTAGGCAATTTTTTTTCTAGGGTAAAATTTTCAAATGAGTCTGTGTGACGTAGGATTTAAGCTCCATTTATAAAAGTGACTTAGGTCCAGATACTCAAAGGTATTGAGGCACCTAACTTCCATTGGTTTCTGTGTTTCTGTGCTACAGGAAGATGCCAGGTGGTTGAAGTGGGGGAGATCTCAAGTTAAATAAAGCCTTGCTGGCCACCTTAAGTCTTTCAAAGGGGTGCAGGCATTTAGGAGCCTAAAAATGGAAGTTAGATGGCTAAGTTATTTGGGCTCTCTTGAAAATGTTATCCCTAGGGCCTAACTGTTACAGAATTGTGTCTCGTCTACATCAGAAATAAATACACCTGTTTAAAACATAGGTCTCTCTAACTGTAGTAGAGAACTAGGTTAGAACATGACTGTAGTTATAGTAAGAACAAGCTCGTAGTGGAATGGGATCCCTTTCAGCACTGCACAAGCTTTCAACAATCATCAATCAGACCCCTCCTCCAAATCATGAGACTGACTTAAAAATCATGAGATTTGTATAACATAGTAAATGTTGGGCCCTTTTCCTCTGTGTTCTGGTGTCTGAGCCCTTAGGGTACTGGGATCATGTGTTCAAGTGTTCCTCTGCAACCATTAGGGTGAGAACTTTGCATTTTTTAACAAGGTGGCATGAAATTCTCATGCAAACTCTTGTTTCTGGCAGCTGGAGCTTTAGAAAAACACCAAAGTGTGATATCCGTGAGAGTTGGCAACAGTATACATCTGATTGCACCCAGGCAATCTGAGCACCTGCTTGTGTGGAGCTTCCAGGAAGACACTCCTCTGCCGCCACTATTTAGGTCCTGTTTAATTAAAAATTCCCCTTCCCCTCCATTTTCCTCTCCCAGCCATACACTTTACAATGCCCCTTTTATCTGATCTCTATTTATTCACTTCAACAGCCCACTAATTCCATTCCTCCAGTCCTGGCCTCCTCTTCCTTCTCTTCCCCCTTGACTCTAGGCAATTGAAGGGGTTTCAGTTAGCTGCCCCCTCTGCTTAGAACTGCTTTCCACTGAGTCACTTCCTGTCTTCACTTTTCAACCTTCCTGTTTTCTTTAGCTTATGACTATAAAATATTCAGTGAAGCTATGTCTGAAGGATGTTGTATAGCTTACATTGTGCTAAGTGATATGTGCTGCTCATTGCAAAAAAACTGTTTCACTCATGCTGGCTAAGAAAGGGGATAGTATGGATCTATTTTGTGCACCACTTGACCTACTGTATTAGTCTCTTTTACAAAGAGCCATTTGTCGACATCACAAACTAATGCACACCACAGTCAGTAGCAGCCTCCAAGCAGGAGTGAAATAGCAAAGGGGCAGGTCAGGAATCAGGTCTCATAGATCTCTCTGGACACGGTAGCGTGCACAGAGCTTGACTACGCTATGCCTGGCTCATTCCAATGCTATTAGCAACATATTGCTTTCAGAGAGATTAAATCTACTCAGGTATTTTTCACAGCAGAATAATTGAGATAGTTTTATAAACCTAAGCAGGATGCTACTAGAAGAGCTTTAAGTTCATAGGGACGGATAGTTGACTCTCTTCCAATGGAAAGGACAAAATTTGTCTGGAAAATCCACAGAACACAATTATATGGGTCCTTGGTGATTCTGGACAAGGTCAGACCCTCCGCGTTAACTGAAACACACACATACACCCATCCCCCCTGCAACCCTCTCCAGCCCATGGCAACATGTCACAGATACACCCATGCCTTTGAAGACAGAAGCTCTGCAGGAGGGTTAAGGCTGTTTCTGCATTAATTCAATACTAATTTCCTAATGAAAACATTTCTCATTTTAGGAGGAGAAGATGCCCTAGAGAACAGCTACTCTCCAGCTGTCTTGGCATGAGCCTTCTCTCATTTATGGATCATATCTATGTGCAATGAAGTGGGGCTTTTGTGGGTTGAAAAGGGAGAGGGGAGTATGCAACAAAGTAACTTTCCTCACCACTTCTGCGATCTGCTCTCCAGGCACGCCTTCTGTCTTCTTCTCTAAGAGATGGGGAGCACTGGGCCTTAATTTATAAAACTGTGACAGGTGCAAAGTAACAGTTTTCAAATAAAATCTTACCTGATTTATGATTTGACTGTAGGTTTTGTAATTGTGCAGTAGGATGTGCACATGATTTGCAAATAATTACCCAGGCTTTTAAAGTAACAGAATGTCGCTTGAATCAGCTGGTTAAATTGAATATTAAAGCAATGGCCTATAAATCTACAACAGAGCTCTTGTGATTTGTAAATCAAAAGGGAGATTTATATATTCAGTGCTAAAAAAATTGACTAGTAAATAAACTTCTAAATCAGGGGTTCTCAAACTTCATTGCACCGTGACCCCCTTCTGACAGTACTCCACGACTCCAGGATGGAGGGGGACAGATTTTATGTTCCTCTCCAACACCACAACATACCCTATCACTGGCAGAAAAAGCCTGGAGCGTAATAGGTGTCTCTGGGCAGCACAAAGCGAAGCCTGAGCCTGCCTGAACCCCACTGACCTGGGCAGTGGGTTGTGGGGCAAAGCTGAAGTCCAAGGACTTCAGCCCCCAGGCAGGGGGCCTGTAACCTGAGACCCAACACTTAGGGCTGAAACCTCCAGGTTTTGGCCTTGGATGGTGGGGCTCAGGCTTTGGCTCTGGAACCCAGCAAGGCTAAGCTAGTCCTGGGTTCATGATCCACTTTGGGGTCCTGACCCACAGTTTGAGAACTGCTGCTCTAAATAATCATATGGCATTACATATCTTAGGATGGAAGGCTATAGGAAGCCTTAGGGCTCAATTCCTATGGAAAGGAAGCAAGAAAACATTTTTTTAACAATGTGATTAGGGAGAAATTCCGATTACATTGAAGATAATGGGAATTTTGTCATCCACTTGAAAGGGATCAGGCTTTGGCCCTTAATACTATTCATAATGCTATCTCACAGTGTTATCTCCCAGTGCATCTCAGCAAAACATTGGAGGCAGCTATAGGAGATTTATGAAACTACCAGAGAACTGCCAGCATGTTCACTGTTCTTTACTGAAGGTGTATTTTTATGAAAGATATTTGAGATATTGGGTCTGATTTACCTTTTGCTTGTACACATTTTACACTGTGTAACTCCATTGGCTTTTATATCATTACTCATGAGAGGTTCCTCTAAAAGTAAGAGGAGACTCAGATCCATTATGCTCAGATAGAGTGCAGTGAGCAGCAGTAAATAAGCTGGCAGAGCTAGTACTAGCCGACGATGACATAACTATTATCACTTGGATTACGATGTGTTGCCTTTGCAAAGCATTGAGTGGCCATACATTGTCTCTCTGATACAAGGCTGTAATGTTATCTTGTTTGGCGTATCATAGCATAATGTTGCCTCAAGAGCTTCCAATCTCCGAATAAGGTAAAATCTAGACTTCCTGTCAAAAAATAAACCCTGTAAGTCAAAACTTTCCAGATGAGATGGCAAGTTGATAATAACCATCCTGACTGATGTAAGCTATTGAGAACAATGCATTGTTTTTATCTTTTGTTTTCCCACTCAGTCATCCCGTGCATGTGATCCTTCTTTTCCTGGTAGCTTTGCCTCTGTTGTATGAAGCAAACTGTTGCAGTCATGCTTTTCGAAGAGCTTGCCAAAATGCTTAGGTTTACTGGGTACTTTCCAGCTCATGTATAGTGGTGATAGGTGTGCTAAGAGGAGGAAAATGGGGTATTCTGGCTCTCACACTGTGTACCCCTGGCTTAACTACTTGGTGCCTCAATTTACCCATTTGTCAAATAGGGATGATGAGAATACCTGACTCAGAGGGTTGCCGTGAGGCTTAGATAATCAGTATTTTTAAAGCAGATAAAATGAATGATACTAGGGAAATGCAAAGCATTTAATATTTTTTATATACTGCAATGTAATAATTGCTATAGTGGATGGAACAAACTAATGGTTCTTCATCCTGTTTCTAACAGAGCAGCTAGTGTTGGATGCTTCCGTGGAAGGTGTAAATCCTTTATGACAGCGCATCTAACTGCATTTAATTATGGAGCTCTACACTGTAGAGGGAATTTCTTCCTGACCCAGCTGGTGATATTGTTATGTCCTGAAGCATGATAACTCATATTGTTCCTTTACCAAAATGATCTGTATCAGTCAGAGCAGTCTGAAAGTCGCGCTGACACTCTTTGGACCATGGGCATACATTTCCCTCCCCTAACTTGCCTCCAGCATGTACCATATACTTACCTCAGAGCACTTCTGGTAGCTTTGTGCTGCCCAGAGAAGCCTATTACTCTCCAGGCTTTTTCTGCCAGTGATAGGGTATGTTGTGGTGTTGGAGAGGAACAAGAAATCTGTCCCCCTATTTCCATCTACAATGAACTAAACCAAAATCCTAAATCCAAACTCTTCCCAAACTTTGGGACACTTCAGATCTGGATTTGAATTTTGTGGCATTGGAACCATCTCTAATTAATATTAATTATTTTTATGTATTTATTTTAATACAGACCTTTTTAAACATCTGAGTTTGGCCTGGTGGTTTGTCGACACTCTCTGTTGTGTCTCTGAAAAGTGCATCTAAGATGTACGGATGGTCCTAGTTAGAGATGTATAAACCAGCTATGACAAAGCAAGAGACAACACAAACCTTTGTTCAAAATATGAACCAAACTGAACTGAATTCAAAAGAATTTGGTCAACTTTTAAAACAAAATTATCTGAATTTTCCCTTCTCTCTGAACTGCTTGAATCAACTCAGGACCAGAAGTGTTTTTAAAATACCGTGCGTAAGCTTGTTCTTGTGGTAAACCTAGACCCAACCAATGTAGGAAAGAGCAGCGCTCTGGTGAGATAGAGCTCATTTTTTTATGGTTTATGACCTGGGAGTTGCAGGGGCTCAGTACCTCTAAAAATCAAGTCATTACTGCTTGGCTTTGAAGGCTGAAGGGGTTTGAATATGTTCCCAGATGAGCCAAACTTGTAGGTGCCTCTCCATACCTTTTCTGAGGTTTCCCACCATTTGTACTAGCAAGTGAATATGCTGTGAAACAGTCCCTGACCTAGCAAGATATAGAGGAGCCACTGGCTATGGATTAAGAGAAATATCCTGTGCATTAGCATTGATTTGAAATAGACAGTGTTGGTGAGGGACTAAGATGCTCATGGGATCACTACTCTCTCTCTGCCCATCACCCCCCAGGCAGGGTATGGGCCACCAACCACAGAGCACTCCATCTCTGTTGTTGATGTTTTAGTAGCAAGTTGGTTCCCTAGGGGGTGGAGTTGCTAGCCCCACGCCCACGTTAAGCCCACAGCACCTGGTATTCCTAGGAGATCTCCCATCCAAGTACTAGCCAGGCCCACCCTGCTTAGCTTCTGAGATCAGATGGGCTCAGGCGTGTTCAGGGTGGTTTAGCCGTATGGGATCACTACTAGGGATATATAATCTTTCTAGATCTCTGGGTCAAATCCATGTCAGTAGTAACTGACAATTGTTCCTATATGACTTCTGTATGTGAAACATATTTGGTGGACTTTGTCCAGTAGATAAGTGTCCACATCACTCAAACCAGCACCATTACAATTGTGAGCCATAGCAGAAAGACTGATGGGGATAGGCCACATAGTCTCAAGTAATCTCTTTTCGCTAGAAATGATCTCTCCCAAGTCAGTGCTGTCAGAGTGCAGTAAGGAAGGTACCCTACTACTGCTTATACTATATCTAATAAAGGCCTTTATTTAAGCAGGGTTGTTACTTCAGCATCTTTTACAAGCATTAAATTCACACACATGCACACAGAGCAACCAATACTGGTATGGAAAAATAATTTTTTATGTCATTTTTAAATAACAAGTGAATTGTTTTGGTGACTAACTGTATTAGACTCAAAGTCTAATCTCTTCCTGAGTCTAACTTTTTATTTATTTGTTTAAACTTATTCAAATGAGGTTTTGGCCAAAACTGAATTACTAGGTACTTGAAAGCTAAGGAGCTTATCAGGCATCTGATGTTTTCAGGATTTCCCCAGATTAGACCGCGGAGTGTACAGACAGGAAGCTGAAGTATTGAGCTCCTGACCAGACCTTCCTCTTGTGCAAAAGTGGGGCTTTCTCTTGAATTTTTAGCTCCGAATGCATGGTCTGAACCCTGAAATCTGCAGGAAAAAAAAGCACCCTAGCCTCCAAGTTGGATCTTGGATAGAAGGAGAATGGAATAGTTTAGTTTAGCTCTATTTGCAGGGTCAGCAGAACATTTCTCACCTCTCCCCCTTGTTTGTGTTACCTTCCTGGCTCTTTATCAACCAAGGAATCAAAAAGGGACTTTCCAGAGCTATAAACATATGAGGTGAATAAATGGAATGAACCCTTATGCAAATGAGTTTTGATTCTCTTCCCTTTATAAAGTTAAAATGTGTTTGAGATTGAAACAGATCCTCCGGAATGTGGATATTTGAGATTTTTACCTGGGGCATCTTTCTTTCTTTCTTTCTTTCTTTCTGCCTTTCTTTCTGCCTTTCTTTCTTTCTCGTCAAGCTGTGTTGTACAGCACAGAGTGGAGTGGTGTCAAATAGAAAATAAGAAATGCACTGAAGAGGAGGAAAGAAAATGAAAGCGAAAAAGCTGAAGAGTGGGGAAAAGATAAAGTAATATGAATATTAGGATTCCACTGTGAGTAAGAGCTGGAAAAAATTCTAAGCTGTTTTATTACATGCTTATCTTTTATCTGAGAGCCAGGAAGTGTTGCATATAAGAAATTTGAAGAGTAAACTGCACATTAAAGATAGAATCAAGAAGCCCGATTGTCCTTTCAATTCTACCAGTTTAAACTGGTGTAAATCTATTGGCTTCACTGAATTTAAATTTGTTTAAATGGGAGGAAATTCAATTCCAAGAGGTTTAAGACACACTGAATTTTATTTGAGCAAAAGCAGATAAGACTTTTAGACCGATTTTATAAATATAAATAAGTCAGGGAAGCTGCACATTTTCTAGTACCTCTGTCACCATATATGAGTTGGCTGCATAGTTACAATGGTACTATGATTTTTTTTTCTGCCTACAATTATAATATAAGCAGGACTAGGTGATAAATTATTAGCTTGAACATTTTCTTTGAGATGTTATTTATGTGCATTTGTTTAGATATTAAAATTATATTTTCAATAGCAATGTAAGTCTAAAGTGTGTGTGTGTATGTGTATATATATATATATATATATATATATATATATATATATATATATATATATATATATATATATATATATATATATATATATATATATATATATATATATATATATATATATATATATATATTTCACTCTATATATTTCTTTATGCATTTGAGGGACATATTTATTAATGTAGCAAACATTTTTGCCTTTCATCCCCTTTTCCTGATGATTTCTAATTAGGAGCAGAGAAGTGATTTTAGTTAATGATTGCTAGGGATTACCTATGGAATTTTAATTTTGCCTCTCCAACAAATGCAACTGATTTTAAAGGGGTACAAAGTAGTTGCAACCAGTGGGTCTTAGCTGGTTTACAGGGTTTTCTCTGTCATCGGACTTGCTATTGTTTGGAGTTGATTCCTTTGTTTGTTCTTTCTCCTGGTTCTAGGGTGGTTGTACTGACATCTAAAAAATTGTCTTTTAAGTTATGAAATGAGCAACAATCTGGTAAGAGGAGGTCAGGGATCTCAGGAAAATCCACAGAGTTCACCTTGTAGCATTTCTAACACATCTCTGGTAGGCCAAGAAGGAGGCAAAGGATATATCTTCTGGGGGTGTGGGGCATCAGGAAGCTGCAGCCTTTCCCTGCAAGATGCTGACCCACTGCAACTGTCCAGGCAGCACCAATCTTCCTCAGTAGTACAGAGCCCTTAGAAGATGTGTTGCCACTGGATCGTGGGTCCAAGCCCTCTTTTTGATGGGGCTGCAGCCCCCTACATATGCTCCTCTTTCACTGTCAACATCTGATGGAATGCTGGGTCTGTTGAAGTCAATGGCAAAACTTCCACTGACTTCAGTGAGACCAGGATTTAATCCATGGTGTGGAAGTTAATATTGCTGGGAGTAGCATTAAATTCTGCACAGATGTCCACAGGAGCTGGCGGGGAGCATATGGTGTACAATGGCTGCTATCTGGCTCTTCACAGACCTCACACACTGCGGAATTTCACACAGAAGTGATTCCTTGGGACCTGGTCAATAATGTAATTTATTTTCTGCAGAAAATGAAGAAGAAAATGAAAATTATTTTAATTGTCAGATTTTTTAAAAAGTTTTGTCAAAAATTCAAAAATTCCTTTTTCATGTTTGTTGTCAGAAACCAAAGTATTTTCATCCTTTTAACATCACCTCTTCCCCCCACACCCTGATTTTTTGCGGAAAATTTCCAATTAATCAATAATGAAAGTTTAAAAAAAATTGTTTGGACCCACTCTACTTTCCTGGTGCTTCATTGCCTCTAATCTCCCTCTTCTGCCGCCTTTAAGTCTTCCCATCCCATTTTATTTTGAGTTGCCTTTCTGTGCCTCAAAATGGAGAGGAGTAGTAATAGGGCTATAGTTCTGAGAAAAGTAAGGCCGTGAACTCCTGGAGTTGCAGGGTTTTCAGGAATGCGGGACTGGGCCCTAGGATTGCAAAATAAAATCTTCATGCAAAGTAAAGATTTTGATTATGTCAATAGCTTTCTGTGCCTCTGTGAAGAGACTAATTTAGGATGTGGAGCAAATTTTGGATTCTTAACTTGGTGGAGGGCACTTCGTTGACTATGTCAATGTATGCTGAATTTACACTGATAGCACTGGCAAAATCCATACGAACTGGAATTGTGGTGTAGGCACCCCTGCTGTTACTGTATGCGGAGAAGCAATGCCTCCTGTGTTAGTCTTATTAAGGACATTGGAGCTAGATGTACAGTCCCAGTAAAATTAGTTTGAGAAGACTCCTGGCAGTTGTCTGAGAATATATAAAGTAAGAGTGGGCTTTTCAAAGCTTTGAAAATCTCTATGAAATGTCTGTCTGCATATAGTCAGAGATGTGCATGTGTCAATGAGCATACAGTACTCATTACTACTTGTCATCAAAGACAGCTAATTTTTCCTACTTAGAGGCATACCTTACTGGACTCTAAATTAGGCCATGCTTATCCAAACATTTGGCTAAACTAATAAGCTTCAATGCCAGATCTCCAAAAGGGAAAGCTGACCTTTAAAGTTATATTTCCTAGTGACAGGAAAGTCTACCTCAGTGGAAGCCTGCTGCAGGCCCCACCTTAGTCTGCCTACATGATTTGGAATGACTAGCAGGTCCCTGCATATGAGTTACAACTTATCATTTTAACTCCCATTTCACTGAATGGAGTTTAACTATATCTGAATTCACTACAGTTTCCCCATATTTGAGCTCAAAGAATTACTAATTAAACAAATTTGTGTGTGTGTGCATGTGCACACGTGCACACATTGTATAAAACAGATAGACACACACAAAGAGATTTATTTACAAAGGAGTCATCTATATTTTTTTTAAATGAGAATTTTGAACCTGTTTTAAGAATTTTTTCTCTCTGTTCTGTAGTGAATTCTACAGGTAGAATTCTAATTCTACAGTTATTTACTATATGATGCTGGTTAAAATAAAATACTTCCTGGGTTACAGCAAATTCAAGTTTAAAATAATGAGAGGGCTGGAATCAATTATTAAATTATGATTGGTTTGTTTAAAATAAACATATTGAACTTAATCATTTTAATAGAGCTAAAGAGATAGAATGCAGTAAAACTGTGCAATGATGAGTACTGTAATGTTTTTTTACTTGTTGAACGTTACAAAATAAACAGTTCTTCTGAATTATAAAAGAAATATTGGAAGCTAGAAAGGAGGCAGAAAAGAACATCATCTAGCCTGGGTGGTTGGGCAGTTTTTCTTTCTGTATTCTAATATATTTAGATCAGTTCTGATAGATACTCATCAAGCAATGATTTTGAGGGCTTTTGATTCCATCTTTATAGGAAGTTGGTTCAAATTGTGGTTAATCTTACCATTCTATATTGTTACATAATAGTAGAGAATACATATACCATTTTTAGTATATATGCATATGTTGTGATCAGAGGTTCGAGTGAGTGAGAAGGTGTCACTAGAACTGGAAATTACTCTATATTCTACCAGGTAAATCTTTTCCTTGTTTTATATTTTTACTGTCAGTTGACATGAGATTTTTTGTTTAGTGAGATTAGAATTTTATTCCTGAAAATATAAGAAAAACTTTAGAAGTGCATTTTCATAGAATGTATGTGGTTTTTTTGACTTCTCAACTCTCATTAACTTTAATAGGAATTGCTTGCTAAATCCCTTATTAGCACTTTGAAAATTAGTCTCTCAATTGTCCTTGATGTTTCTTGCATTAACACAGCTAACTGTCAGTGTTTCAAGATGCAAAATCCCTGTCTTTTAGACTACCTAAAATACGTTCACATACCTTTGTGTGTGGCAGCTGCATTATATCCTGCCACCCGAGCATGTATAACATATATCAGCAGTGCTTAGATACCTGAATGTGTGCACAAGAAACCCCTTGTTAAAGTTGCCTCTCCAGATTTCCTATTGACTGAATATAATATTGTGACTTAATGCAAATGAATGCGTCTACGCACAGTGCTCTAAAAATGAATATTACTAGAGGCCTTTGGGACTATTGCTAGACCTGCAATGTGTAGCATGTATATTACAGCTGGTCAGAACATTCTGATGAAAACTAAATGCTGATGAAAAATGAAACTTGTTAAAGATTTTTTTTTGACAACTCCATTCTCCCACCCCTATGTTTAACCAGCTGTAATGTATAGCCATATGCGTCTGTGTACAAATATCTTTGTGTTCTATCTATTAATTTAGATGCAGTCTGTATATCTCAGTGTGATTTTATTCATAATATGCAATACCACTGAAAAGCAAAAAACTAACAATAAGTCTTAGGTGAAACAAAAATCGAACACTCTTTGCAGTTTCTTAATCTCAAGTGAAGAAAAACAATCTGTTGTATAGAATATTATGTTATTACAAAAATGTGATTAAAAATGGGATCATAAGGATTTTGAGGCTCCTGGTAAACAGAGTAGAAAATACTACATGGGAGGAAATCGAACTTCTACTGTAGGTGACATTGGCAGTAAAAATAGAATTGCCGATTAGAAATAAATGAACAGGGTGCTTGAATGCTTTGACTGATTTTGCATATAAAATAGTGGGAATAAACAGTCATCTATGCCATATCCACAATTAGTGCTGGCTCTATGCCATATCCAACAGTGATGGATCATGGGATATGATGGGTTTTTCAGATGCATATAGTATATTTTTGTCTTCCCCCACTACCTCCCCCAAGACTGTCGAAAGGTGTTGCTTAATTCCTGGGCTAGGAGTGTTATGGAGGTGGCATGTTAAGCTTCTGGGAGAGTTGAGAAGGAAGGGAATCTAAAGGCTGTTTCTAAACTGGACTGGCAAATGCAGATAAGTAATCCAATGGGAGATGTAATGTAGGTGGGGGCTTAGGCAGTTTTAGCACCATGTTACCTAACTCTGGTCTGAGCCAGAGGAGACATTACTAATGGGTGGAGCTTGGGAGCACCATTTCTCCCCAATTCAAACCTTCATCTTATTTTGTTTGCCAAGTGGTGTTGCCTCCATTGTTGGTTATGAAAAAGCATTTTTATTTAAATAGGGAAAGAGATGAATTGATTGTCTAGTTGTTCTCTGCAAGCACACACCTTTGGCCACAACATGAAGGTTATCACTGGCTTAAATAAATAAGTAAATGAGTGAGAACTCTGTGTTAAAATATTGGCAGCACTTTGCTGGTCACTGGACAGCCATATCAGCCCGATAATGTGATCTATTCTGTGGTGTCACCTGACAGTAGTATCCCATCTGATAATTTAATGAGATGCACGCAGCTAGCAAAACATTCAGACTGTTCCGTAAAGCAGTGTTTTTCAAACCATGGGTTGTGGCATGTCAGTCACTGGTCTGCTCTGGTCAGCACCGCCGACGGGGTTGTTAAAAGTCAGCAGTGTGTTCAGCTTTTAGGCAGTAGGACCATGGGGCTCCACACACTGCCCCTGCCCTGAGCACCAGCCAATGGGAACGGGGTGTTGCGGTGGGGTGGTGGTGCCTGCGGGTGAGAGTTGCACAAAGCCGCTTGCACACCTCCACCTAGGAGCCAGGCCTGCTGCTGGCTGCTTCCTGGGTGCAGCATGGTTCGTGGTGCCAGGACAGTCGGGAAGCCTGCCTCTGCACCGGGGCTATGCCACTGACCAGGAACCGCCAGAGGTATGTCCATGCGCCAACCCCGTGCCCCAATCCCCTGCCCTGAGTTCCCCCAAACCTGGAGCCCCTCCTGCACCTTAAACTCCTCATTCCTGGCCCCACCCGAGTCTGCACCCCCATCCCAGAGTCCTGACCCTCTCCCACATCCCTATCTCCTGCCCCAGTCTAGGGCCCCCTCCCACAGCCTGAACCCCTCATTCCTGGCCCCACCCTGCAGCCCTGAGCCCACACCCCAGTCCCCTCATCCCCAGCTCCGTTGGGTCACAGGCATCAACAATTTTCTTCTACTGGGTTCCCAGGAAAAAAAAAAGTTTGAAAACCACTGCTGTAAAACATACAGTATAGTGTGGTGTCACCTCTAAAAACTCAGCTAGTCCAGTTCCCAGGGACTGTAACCATTCCATGCAGTGGTCATGCTTTAAATCCACACACTTTAAGCAGGTTGAAGGTACAAATGTCCAGCTACCTCTTCTGATCTTTTTCATGCTGTGCTCCTGTCTGAAGCCAGTTTTCCTTTGCTAAAAATCAAGAGCAACTTAGAGTGACTGTTTCATTTTTTCCTTCAGCTTCCACTCACCAGATGTCACTATAGTTGTGATATTCCTCCCCCCCCCCACCTACTGTGAGAACAATACATTTAAATAAAGATATGTGAAGAAGTTACATTATGTTCCTAATGGCATGTAACCATATTTTATTGCAAGTGTCCCATCAGTGCTAATTAATTACCACCCAGGATGAGCTCATTTGGATAGTGTCTGAATCTCACATGAAGTTGTGGTAGAACAATAAACACAGGTTTGTTTGGAAGGATTTCATTTATAATTTCACGCCTCGCTATATGTTCAGTAGCAGATAAATCTCCAATGTATATCGAAAAGCCAGGTAGTAATGATGACAGCACAACGACTAAAAATATGGTGTGTCAAGGAAAATGCTGCGAATTTACATGTATCATTAACTGGATGGTTTGGGGGATCATTTAGTTAATTTACTATTAAAAACATATCATATTTTAATTCAAAAGGAGCCTTATGGAAGAATACTCTTCAGACCCTTAACATTATTTAGTCACTATAAAAAGATTTGCCTTTTGATGTAGCAGTTTATGTAAAACAGTTAAATTTTATAGGATAATTGCCCATTAAGTATCTGTCCTGTAGGGATAGTTATTTTCAGTGTAATAAGATCTCTAAGCCATAAGTTGCTAAGTGGCCCTGGTGGAATATAAAAAAAGTGTCTACAGAGAATAGATTTATGGTTCCACAGCCTGTTGAAATCTGCAAAGAAAGATTCACCTCGGGCTGGTCCCCACTACAGCTTAACGTCGACTTTAGCGACGTTAAGTCGATATAAACATGTACCCATCCTCACATGCATGCCATTTGAGTCAATTTAAAGGGACCTCAAAATTGACTTCTGTACTCCTCCCTGGGTATGTCTTCACTACAGCAGTAGGTCAATTTCCCTTAAGTCGATTTTTTAAAGCAGACTGTATAGAGTCGATTTTGTGCGTCCCCACTAAGCACAGCAAGTCGGCAGTGTCTGTCCCCACAACTGTGGCAAGCGTCGACATAGGGAGTGTTGCACTGTGGGTAGATATCCCACCGTTCCGGGAGTCCCCAGCAGGCACCACCTTTCGGGGCAGCTGGGCACGCTCCCCAGGGGACCAGCCCCAGTCCGAGCAGCTCCGTGGCCCCCGTGCCCACCCGAGCAGCTCCACGCTGGCTCCCCCCCGCCCGCCCGAGCAGGTCCGTGGACCCCCCGTGTCCGCCTGAGCAGCTCCGCGCCGGCTCCCCCCCACCCGCCCGAGCAGGTTCGCAGACCCCCCGTGTCCGCCCGAGCAGCTCCGCGCCGGCTCCCCCCCACCCGCCCGAGCAGGTTCGCGGACCCCCCATGTCCGCCCAAGCAGCTCCGCGCCGGCTCCGCCCCACCCGCCCGAGCAGGTTCGCGGACCCCCTGTGCCCGCCCGAGCAGCTAGCTCCGCGCTGGCTCCCCCCCGCCTGCCCGAGCAGCTCCGCGGACCCCTGCTCGGGTGGGCGGGAGGGAGCCGGCGTGGACCTGCTCGGGCGGGCACGGGGGGTCCGCGGAGCTGCTCGGGCGGGTGGGAGGGAGCCGGCGGGGGCTGCTCGGGCGGGCATGGGGGTCCGCGGAGCTGCTCGGGTGGGTGGGTGGGTGGGGGGAGCCGGCGTGGAGCTAGCTGCTTGGGCGGGCACGGGGGGGGGGCGCGGAGCTGCTCGGAGTGGTGGCTGGTCCCCTGGGGAGCTAACGGGCATTGTGGAAGGTCGGAGGCTAGCTGTCACATGCATCCTCACTAATTGACAATCGACCCAGAGAGGTCGATTTCAGTGCTACTCCTCTCATTAGGGAGGAGTACAGAAGTTGATTTTGAGGTCCCTTTAAATCGACTCAAATGGCATGCATGTGAGGACGGGTACATGTTTATATCGACTTAACGTCGCTAAAGTCGACGTTAAGCCGTAGTGGGGACCAGCCCCCTTAACGAGAGGAGTAGCAGGTCCGCGCTGGCTCCCCCCCGCCCGCCTGAGCAGGGGTCCCCGGAGCTGCTCGGGCGGGCACGGGGGGGGGGGGGGCGCGGAGCTGCTCAGACTGGTGGCTAGTCCCCTGGGGAGCGTGCCCAGCTGCCCCGAAAGGTGGTGCCTGCTGGGGACTCCCGGAACGGTGGGATATCTACCCATAGTGCAACACTCCCTATGTCGACGCTTGCCACAGTTAAAAGAGTGATCGCTAAAAGAGTACCCAATCTGGCGGGTAGTGAAGACTTACTCTTTGTTCCCAGAGCCGGCCTGAACTGGTGGCTGACAGAGCCGGGCACCCGCACCAAACCCTGCAGCTGCCCACGTCAGAATGGCATCCCCTGAGGCTCCCCATGCCAGCTGCCCTTACCTGCTCTCCCGGCGCCAGATGCACATTCAACAATGTTTCTCTTTTTTAAAAATTAATTTTACAGCAATAGTGTAAAAAAAAAAATTTGGGGCACCACTTTTGGCGCCCCCAAATCTTGGCGCCCTAGGTGACCACCTAGTGGTTACACCGGCCCTGGCTGCAAAGAAACACCAGTCAATATTTGCTCTTCAGGAATTTCACACTTAAAGCAATAGCTGCACTTATTAGAAGCCCATCAGTACACTCTTCCCCAGTATAACCTGTGTCCATGTCATCATATTATGCCCTCATTGAAGAGATGAGGCGGGGATGGGGGACATGGAGAGGAGGGGGGAATCCCAGGAAGGAGCACATTCCTGACAACTGGAGACCATGCTGTTTTGCTAAAAACAAACACCGAGGTATTGTTCTCAATGAGCAATACAATACCAACTAAATCAGCATATGTCTTAGGAGGTGGTTCTTTTCAAGGATGAGTTTCCCATTTGAAAAACAGGGTTCTTCTAATAAAATTCTTGATAAAGTGTTCAGTTGCTTATTGGTTGAAGGAAACCACAGTTTCTGAAGGACATTTGCTCAAGAGGCTTGGTGACAAATGCTGACTTTAAAACTGATAAATGAAGAAGGGAGGTTGTTAAAAGGAATTTTTTTTAGGCCGCCTTTTTTTATTTTCCTTGCATTCAAATCTTACAGAATCAGCAAACAGGTCAGCAGTGCAGAGTTAGTACTGGGTACCACAGGGCTATTATTTTGCAAGGTTGTATGTTCTGGAGTCTGTTTTGCAGAAAGACAGATTGTTAAAGAAGCATATTTTTAAATTCCGTTGTTAGCTCGAGTGGTTAAATTGCCTAAAATAACAATTACCACAATAAAAACACAAATACATTGTTGGATACTATAGCAGTTGAGTTGTTGGACAGAGTGCCAAATAATGCATTCTGTCCTGTACACTTTACTGATTAGGCTGCATGCTTTGGTAATTAAGCTGCAAATTACAGTGACTGCTAGTAAATACAGTATAGTTTACTTTTCATATGGCATTTATTGTTAATTTGAGGTTCAGGTGTTCGAAACTAACTTTAAATGATATCTCTAGCTAAATAAAATTAATTAGAAAAACATCCCATAATCGCTACTGCTATAGAATAGGATGTAGAATGGGCTCTATTGCAATGTCCACTCCATCCCATAATGGCTCCATGGGTGCTTAAATGGGGTTCCCTGCCTGGTGTTTTCTGATATCATCGCCTTCAGTTTTACTGCTCAGTGCGTACGTCCTCATGAGTGAGATTTGAACGCTGACAGATGGGCAGATTATTATGTGCCACGCAATTGATAGCGATGCCTAGAGGCCCCCAAGCAGGAGAAGGCCTTCTTGCAAGAAGTTCTGTCCAGACACAATACCTAATCCAGTGATTCTGAACAGGTGCATATATAATTTCCTTTCCCTGTAGGAAGAGGGTGCTCTCAAAGAGCCCAGGTTCCTGGATATGAACTCTGAGGAAGGCAGTTTGTTCTCCTATGTCTGCAAAGGCTTAATTGGGTGTCACTTGGACAAGACACAACCTCTTTGGCCTAGCTCCTCAAAGATATTTAGGTGCCTAACTCCCATTAGTTTCAATAGGAATAAGAAACCTAAGTACCTTTGAGGATTAGAGCTTGTGTCGCTAGGTGTCCCCATCTAAAAATGGGAATAGAAATGACTGCCGAGGTCTTTGAAATCCTCAGATTAAAGATACCATTTAAGTGCAAGTATTGTAATGACTGTATTACTGTGAATAATAATGTGAATTGAGGCACCTCTCGTGAATGGGTGGGGCCCACTCTTGTGTTTAAAAAAAATATTAACTAGCTCATTTCCCAGTACTTATTTCCCACAGTCATAATTGCATCTGTGACCCATAGTCTGGATGGAGTTGCTTTGGCTGCAGTGAAGATTTTACTCTTGTCTTTTACAGCCCTTGGAAGAATGCCAGGCAGCAGAGAGAGAAAACAGGAGTGTGAAATACTACTGTGCATCAGAACATCCTTAAAATGAACATCATGTATTCTCAGCTTTGAGAACTGAATTCCATGGGTTGTAACTGAATCCCTGTCAGACCCATGGGGCTCAGTTCTTCAGCTTGGATATCTCTGTCTTCACATACACAGGAAATCAAAGAACCACTTGACCATTCATTGACTCTTCTGGATGGCAAGAGCAGAAAACAGGAAAGAAAAAGAATAAATGATGTGACGCATTTTGGCAGAGAGGTTTCATTTTAGGGGCCAATTTCTTTTGTTAACTACTTATGTAAAGGGTGACTCTTCCAAAAGGAACTCTACCTCATTGCCTCTTTATTGCCATTCACCATTTCACCCCCACTCCATCTTATTTAGAGATCTATGTTTATCTTTTCTGATTGATTCTATTAAAGTCCCTACTTCATGTCTTAAAATATGGACTAGGGTGTTGCCTTCTTTAAAACAGCTGCCATGTTCTGCATGAGAAGTGGCAGCATTTCTGTGGTGAAGTCAATGAGTGTACAGAATCTACAGGCTTGGTACTACAACCACTTCCTTACAAGCACCTCCACTGAAGTCACTGGGTTGGATGCCACTGGTCATGGCCTTTTCTCTCTGGAGATGTGAGCTCAGATTATGATTTTGGTCACAAGACAAAATGAATTTGCTAGCCTGCTCCAAATCTATCTTGCAGCTTCCCCCTTCCCCCCCTCCCAACTGTATTTTCTCTGCAGTGGATCATGACATTGCTTTTGTCACCATGATGTAACATTCTTAAAAAGTACAGACGCATAAAGCCGGTGGTGTCAGAAGCCTAAATGTTCAGAATTTGGGATAGGTTCAAATAAGCATCCTAAAGCATAGTGAAAACTATCCAATTGCATTATTTTTCTTTTAAGGGATCCTATTTACACTAAACATGAAAAGAGACTGTAACTGCTGCCATGGAAACATGCATGAATTCATATTGATGTCCTTTTCATAGAGATTTGTATTCTCAGTGACTGAAGTGTAGTTACCTGTAGTTACCTGTCTAAAGACACACACACACACACACACACACACACACACACACACACACACACACACACACACACACACACACACACACACACACACACACACACACACACACACACACACACTGAAGTTTCATTTCCTGCCTGGCAGAGAAGCTGAAATTTTAGGTCAGTGGTATGAGAAGATTCTACAAAAGCAAAGGAAACATATTATTAATAATATCTAATACTCAGGCAACACAAACTTTTTTTTAGAGCTGAAGGCACAAAATGACTGGAATTCCTTCACTAACAGGCACAGCTTTGAGTGCGGAGCCAGATCAGCTGACGTACTGTGCAATGCTAAGCCACACAGGATGGTTGACAAAGTCAAGATAGTCTTTAATGCAAAAAAGTTGTTGCAGTCATGTTTCTTCAAGTAAGTGCAGTTCCTGGTGTGTGGCTTAAGTGATGTTGTTTTCACCAGAAAACAAAAAGTAAGTGCATGGACTAAAGCTGACCTATGGAAATTAGTCCAAACTACATTAAGGATTTAGCAAATTGTAAGTGAGATACAGCCACCAAAAATTGGGATCGTTTCCTGCAGGAGTGTACAATAACATCCAGATAGCCCCTTCCTACCAAAGGCCTCCATCTACTTTACAGACGTTAAAGTGAAGTATTGCTGGAAAGGATCATAGTGAGTTTTAATCTGATTTAATTTCACCCACTCCGTATACAAAGCACTAAGGGATTTATGGCCTTCAAACCTGAAACTCCTTTGAAGAATTGTCCTTGGAAAGTATACCTAAGTGTTGGTAATGGCCATTCCCTTACACCTATGAGGAAATGGTATAGCAGCAATAATGCAGATCTCCAGGCACTTTCCCCCCCCCCTGCAATCCAGGAGAGTAAGGTGAGGACATTCCTTCTCTGTCTCATGCCCTGTAGTTCTCTCCTCCTTAAGCCTCTATTTTTTCTCCTCCATGCTATGCCAGTGTTGCCCAGTGAGTGCTTATAAGACAATATTTGGTGCAGGCAGTGCTATTCTCGCCTGTACAGTCAAGGGAAATAGCACTGTAGGGCATGCTCATCTATATTTTTCTTTACTAATGGAAACCACAGCGTTGACAAGTCTGGGCATCTGCCTTGGAAAAGGAACAGCAGGGTTTTACAGCTATGGAGTCACAGTTTGCTGACTGAGGTCACCAGCTCTCAGTGACTCACAATCTGTCTTTCTGGCAACCCAACTATAGAACATGTTGGACTTGTTTTGTTTCTTTAAAAAATAGTCTGTCAGAAATGCTAATTCTTAGCTACATCTTAGAAGATCTTGTGGTTCCCTCTATTTGACATTGTATATGTACTGAACTGTAGAATTCTCTCTAGCTGGATTTGCTGTACCAGTGGATCTTTGTATGTAAAAGACAACATATTTTAATTTACATTAAATCATATTCATTCTGAGGAGCGTAGCTAGTTCTGCACCTTGGATGTCATCTTCTCCCTCCCTTGTCTGAGGTACGTCTTCAGTACCCACCAGATTAGTGAGCAGTGATCAATCTATCGCGTCTACTGTAGATGTGATAATTTGATCCCTGAACGCGCTTCCTGTCGACCCCAGAACTCTACCTCCATGAGAGGTGGAAGCGGAGTCGACAGGGGAGCAGCAGCAGTCACCTTGCTGCTGTGTGGACAGCCAGATAAGTCGCCCTAAGATATGCTGACTTCAGCTATGCTATTCACGTAGCTGAAGTTGCACATCTTAGGTCACCCCTCTCCACCCCAGTGTAGCCCAGGCCTGAAAGCTCACTGCCCCATACTTTCTCTTCCTAAAAAACTGTTGGACAGACTGTGACCAAACACACTCTTATAGTCACACTCTATACACTATTGCAATAATATTTGTACGAAATATGCCTTGTGAGGTATCATTTGAGAACTAATATGTTACTGGTCAATTATATCATGGTGAAATATATGTAAAAACATTATTTGTAAAGTTATGAACATAAGCTGAAATCATGACTGAAGTGTGTTTACTAGACCAGTCTGGACAGTGGGTAAGCCTGTTTTTCAAAGATAAAGGACAAGCTGATGCCTCTAGCCAGGTGTCATCAAAACTGATGGACAATCACCTGCCAGCTGGCCATTTTTTGGCAAGAAAGTGAGGCAGGAACAGATTGGTTTGCATTTTTAGCAAACAACAGCATGGAACCTTTTTCATCACCAGATTTGTCTCTGTTGTCTCAGAGGGAATGAACTTTATCTAGGGGTAATCCTTAAGAAAATGCATTTCAGAGGGTAGCTGAACTATAAAAGTGAGGGGCAAAAATCCCAAGTTATCTCTCCCTATCCATCTCTCACTTAGGGAAACAAAAGAAAAAGCTCTTGGACTTTGGTTAGCAATTTATTGAAAATATGTGGTAAGGTATTTTTACCTTGAACCAAGTCTAGTTTGTTACATTTTAGTATTAGGAAATGTTTTATCTTTATTTAGCTTGTAACCATTCCTGACTTTAATGCCTATACTTGTACTCACTTAAAATCTATCTCCTTGTACGTAAATAAACTTGTTTTATTCTTCAATGAAAATGAATCCAGTGTTGTGAACTGTGTGGGTAACTCCAGTTAGGGAAGCAAACTCTTGTATGTTGACTCCCAGTGCTGGCCGCCACTTCCTGCAGCCCCCATTGGACCAGGACGGAGAACCGTGACCAGTGGGAGCCACTGTCGGCAAAATGGCAAGTAAACAAACCGGCGGGGCCTGCTAAGGGTGCTTACCCTGCGGTCCCGTGTGCCAAGGTTGCCAAACCCTATGATACAGTGTTGATTGATACATGTATTACCAATAAATGTGGCGCTTTGCCTTATTTCCCCTGAAAAGATCCTGTGCAGTATTTTAAGTACAACATAGACTGGCAACCAGCATTTTAACCACCATGCTGTTTAAATTTGCGTTGAACAGGTATAGATGACATGGAGCAGAAATTCCCATGCTCTGCCTAAACTAGTGCTCCAACCAGTGCATTTGTAATGGAGGGAGATTTTAAGAAAAATGCTAATGACAATTGAGCCAATGAGTTGAATAGAACCTAGATATCCTAATTTATGTCCCTTGTGCAAAAGACTCCAGAAAACTTTTTACAGCTGTAATTATGTTTCATGTTGGCGCATCACTGGGCTTTCTAGCAAAGGTTCAGAGAAGGGGAACTAAAATGATTAGTGGTTTGGAACAGTTCCCATAGGAGGAGAGATTAAAGAGGCTTGCACTTTTCAGCTTGAAAAGAGAATACTAAGGGGGGATATGGTAGAGGTATATAAAATCATGAGTGGTGTGGAGAAATGAATAAAGAAAAGTTATTTACTTGTTCCTGTAATATAAGAACTAGGGCCCACCAATGAAATTAATGGGCAGCAGATTTAAAACAAATAAAAGAAAGTTCTTCACACATCGCACAGTCAATCTGTGGAACTCCTTGCCTGAGGAGGTTGTGAAAGCTATGACTATAATAGGGTTTAAAAGAGAACTGGATAAATTCATGGGGGTTAAGTCCATTAATGGCTATTAGCCAGGATGGGTAAGGAACGGTGTCCCTAGCTTCTGTTTGTCAGAGGGGGATGATGGATGGCAGGAAAGAGATTGCTTGATCATTACCTGTTAGGTTTACTCACTCTGGGTCACCTGGCATTGGCCACTTTCGGTAGACAGGATACTGGGCTGGATGGACCTTTGGTCTGACCCAGTATGGCCATTCTTATGTTCTTATGTTCCAATACCACCATAAAGGCTGCTCTTTTGGTATTTTTGGCCCAACACTGCAAATCAACGGATTCCGGTAAGAAGTCCAGAAGAGATGGAACTAAGGCCAAAGAACATCACGCAAGGAAACCATTTTAGATGGTTGCCAATGGAAATTTTATCTTCTGCATCATGAACAAAAACCTCTTCTCTTCTCTTAGACAGTGTGCAGTGTAGGCATGTTTTGGGTCAGTGCCAAGGAATGAAAGCCAATTTCCCCCTGAAAAAATGTATTAGAAGTTCTCAAATACATTCATGAATCTGACTGTATCCTTTGATTGAACAATTCCAGGCTTCTAATCTTCTCCTGACTCCCCACTCCTCCCTGGTTTGTATACGATGACATTGCAGCAGTTTTGATGAAATGCAGTTATTTAAAAAATTGCCTGTAACCATGGCAACCAACATGCACAGTATTTCAATTGAAAATTTAAAACAGAAGCAGAAGCTAAAGTTTCTTAATAGGATATTTATGATCCCTTAGCCTTTGTGCATTTTTAATGAAAATGTTCCATTTAAATGGGCTTATGAAAATGTCATTAATTTTAGGGTCAGGTTTAAGCTGTTTGGGCTTGTGCCCAGAGTGATTTTTAAAAAAGCTTCTCATGCATGTTTCAGCTCGAAGAATCTGGGGTCTCACTTCACCTTCCAAATGATAGCTGCTCCTGCTCCGATCAATACATGACCTGATCTAGCTACTTCTGGGGGTACTGCTGATTTGAAAATGGCTGTCCATCTTCTCTGTGCAGCTACCCTCTGAAATGCATCTTCTCTGTCTTGTAGGTAGATCGGGACTAAACTGAACTCACAAACATACTTTGACCTCTCAAACAATAAGGGCTATATTTCGATCCAACTCCCATTGACTTCAACGAAATTTAGACTAGGCCTCACTTGTGCCTGCAAAACTGTCAGGCACCCCCAGTTGCATGTCTCAAACTCTGCACTTGCTCATGTAAGCTGGATAATTATGCATGAAAGTAGGTAGCTAGGTGCCCACTTGACCGTTTGCACATGCACTCATCTGGTATGTGCACATAGATTTTGACTTTTTGAAAGGGAGCAATTGAATATGCTTGCAACAAAGTTAATTTCTCCAAGTGAGACTCCTAGATGGTTCAGAGGATTAGATTTCACCTGCTCGACAAACGTACAAGTATTACTAAACAGTAGAAGGGAGACATGTCAAATTACTTACCTTCAGAAACGGAAATGGTTAAACCACAAGTGTCTCCATCACCACTTTGTGCATGAATCTTCTCTTCTCTCAGCCATCTTGGATTATCTGATGGATTAAAAAAAAATCAGTTTTATTAATTAGCTATTAAGGTTCATCTCTCCACAATATCAGCTTTTCATTCCCCACTAGAGGGGTTTTCTATTTTTGTGCCTCCTATGTCCTCAAGATTTCAACCATTTCTTGTTCAAAATGTTTCAGTCTTTTAGAAATAACATCATTTAAAAAATGTTCTCGAAAATTTTTGTTTTTGTTTTTCAAACACCAAAAGTAACTGAAAAAATGCAATTTTAAATGAAACACAAATATTTATTTTGCTCAAAGTTTCCCATTTCAAAATCACAAAAGACATTTTTTTGGGGCAAAAATGAAATAAAATAAAATACGTTTTCTACTAAACAGCTTTTTCTGGCAGGAAATTTTTTGCTCAAAAGATTGTAATCAGCTCTACTAAAAACCTTATGCATGCAGGGAATTAGCTAAGTGACGGTATAGAACTAAAATACAGTTTCATGGAGGTTATTTTTTTTTCTCTCTGTCATGGAAGTACTGAATCATCCCATTGCCTATGTGTTCACTGGAAGTCATCCATCCAATGACTGGTGCATGTTAACCCTACTCAAATGTTTATGATCTGATAGGCTGACAGAACAGTGGGTTGTGGCTGCTAGATCAAGCACGTAAGCAGATTTTATATTTTTAAAAAATACATAGGTTGAGATTTTTCAAAGCTGCTGGTGGGGTTTAGACCATCATTCCCATTATTTAAATGGAGTTGTAGATCCCAATGTCACCTTTGAAAATCTTATCCATAATCTTCTTGACCTTTAAAGTTCTATTTCCACATCCTCGGTGGCTATCTAGAGCGCTATGATGATTTACATGAGCTGAAGACCAAACCCCATATTTCTACTCAGGGGGGAGGGATACCTCAGTGGTTTGAGCATTGGCCTGCTAAACCCAGGGTTGTGAGTTCAATCCTTGAGGGGGCCATTTAGGGATCTGGGGCAAAAAATCTGTCAGGGGACAGTACTCAATCCTGCTAGTGTAGGCCGGGGACTGGACTCGATGACCTTCAAGGTCTTTCCAGTTCTAGGAGATTGGTATATCTCCATTTATTTTATTTTACTCTTCTTCTCCCTCTCACTTTTATTTTTCCTTTCCTTAAGGCCCTTCCTTTTTCCCCATGACAAAGAACTAGCTGGAATCTTCTGGAAAGAAAGTATTCCCTGAACCTCTTCCAAAATAAGCCCAGTCCATAGAAAAACCTTTGAGAAGTACAGAAATATTGTGATGAAACCTGTTTCTCTCATGACTTCAAAACCAGTGCCTTTTGGCTGAAATGGTGGATATTTATCTGCACCGAACAAATATTTATCTGAGCTTTTAAAGAGCTTTATCACCACAGGGCTCCCCTGTTTTCAGAGGTAATTAAATGTTTCCAATTTTTTTTAGCTCTTCTAGTTTGGGGGGGACGGTATCCATTCTAAACTCTTAGCGCAATTTAGACAATACAATCCTCCTGTTAAATCATTTTCTGTTTTGTTTTTCCTCCCCTCAGAATAAAGCGACACGCAGCAATGTTACTTTCCACTAGAGGGCAGAAATGTAACAGCAAAGAACCTGTGTGACATGTCACTGGTGAGTGCCTGCAAGAATGTCAGTCAGCGAGGGAGAGGTAATTATGGATCGACAGAACACCATGACAGTAGCCTGTTCAGAACAGATCACAGAGACCTGGACTCCGACAGCACAGACTGTACATTCTGAATTTAAATTGATGTTGGTGCATTATTGTTTTTAAAATAAGGGTCTTACAGAGTGTTAGCTGGAGAAAGAAAGGGAGAGGAGCATATCTCAGAACAGGGGCAGCTGAGAAAATATGATGCTAAGCAACCAGACAGGCATTCCAAGGGGAAAGGAGAGACCGAGGGCTTTGGCAGCTTATTCTGTAGAAAGGATTTGTGCAGTGATAAGCCGTTCCTCTTAAAAATATTAGTTTTAGCAGTTAATTTACAGGATCCCTTGAATCCAGTGGTCATGGCCAGGAAGGGTGCTTCCAAAATCACCGACTGTACTGAGCAGCCCCGGGAATTTGTTTCACTTCCTGCAGCAGCAGAAGAAATTCATAGTGTGATCCTGGGTTTGTTTAATCAAAACAGCTCTGCAGTCACCTTTGCTTCAAGGTCTGGCTGTTTGCACAGAAGATTGCTCAGATGAATCTCTCTGAACATTTATTCCTTCAGAAGATGCTTAGTTTTCAGCAGTGTGCAGTGTACTTTCATACTGCTGACTGCAAAGCTACTTGGGAAGCCAAACACAGCACTCCAGGTTTATTAAAATGCATCACTTGCTTTTACTTCAGCAGTGTTGATGTTGTTAGGAACAACAGGGCAAACACCTTAGCAGTCAAGCCAAGAACCTATGTAGTGTTTACTTCACACATACAGTTTTGATGTAGCTGAGATATTGTTTCTCAGGTGGTGGTAGTTTTTAACTCAGAGGGAATCAACTGAAAATGGACCAGACTAGCTGGAAAAACGTAGGGATCTGGATGGCTTCAGAACTTGATGATAGGATGCAGAGTCATTTGCCTCAAGGTTGCTAGCCTGAACTTGGACCTCATCAGTAGGCTTAGCAGGAAGTTGTTACCGTGTAGTGATCCGTGCAAATCATCTTTGGGTTCCAATCCAACCCTAGAGTTCAGGTACTGACCTTGCACAAAACAGCTTTCTAATTGGCACCAGGTGGTAGAAACCTAAATGGAAAAGACTTGGAGACTAAAGGACCCTCTGACCCCTGAAATATTCCCTCCAAGGAGGGGCATATTGAAAAGGTAGCATGGCAGGCATTTCCACTGTTCTGTCCTGTACATTTTATGTAGATAATTAGAGCGCTCCAGGTTCCAGGGCTCTCAGTCCAGCACCTTTAACACTAATTTAAGAGGATTAAAAAAAAAAAAGGAAGGAGAAAATCTTTGGATACTGAAGTCCAAAGTATGTAGTTGTGAGTCTATTAAATATGTCAAGGAAACAATTCACTGTCCAATGCCAGAGCTGAGCTAGAATAGAACTGCTGTTTCACAATGAACGGTGAGGCAATGTGTGCATGGGGGAAAGAGTAATATTCTCTAAGAGCTATGTAAAGGGCCTACTATTGCTATTGGTTAAAAGAGCTCTCCTTTAACTGAGGTGGCAGATGCTTGGAGTTTCTGGATTTGAAGGGCAAGGGCTTAAGTTCTAGTTCCCTGTGGGTGTGAGTATGTAGGGGCATCTACAGCAAATTGCTTCACTGCAAATACATAGACAGTGAGTGAAGAACACCACATGGACATCTCCACAGGAAGCGGGAGTTAGAATTTAATTATCTGGTTAGGAATTTATCAGATCACCAGCATTATTACTCCTGTTGATGTGAAACTTCCATTGTGGTTTTTTAAAAAAATAATCATATGTGATCAAGACCAGTTTCATATCTCATCTCAAAGACAATGCCTCCCCCCCCCTTGTTTAAGCATGTCTTCAGTAATGACACAGGAGATGACTGCAACCTGTTAAATCGTCACTGTTACTTTCCACTGTACACAGTATTTTCCTTGCAGTTTTTCCATGTAGAGAATAAAAAGGACCATCCCCACTGAGCCTTGGGGGCCTAGCAAGATCACAACCCAAAATGGAGTAAGTATTTCAATGATATACTTTCTGGGGTTCAGTGTTAGCTCTGCTACTCATGGTAACTCCCACTGTATGACTGTTTCCCGACTTTTTCTTGGATTACATTGGAATCACCCTGTGCCAAAATATAGAGGAACTCAGTGCTTCAGATCAGTGCTCTGGTATGTATTAATCCATTTTAAGCAGAAACAGCCTGTATAAACTGATATCCTGGCCCCCTCCTTTGGTCTGAAGCTATTTCAGCTCTTCTGAGATGGTTAAAGGGAAAGCATTGCAGAGAATGTGTAGGCACTACATCTGGTAATCGACAAGTGGAAATCACAAACAGATGTAGGGTTTGAAATTGCTTACATGGCTTTGTGACAAAACAAATGCAGCCCCAGCAGATGAAAAGATTACCTAAAGGGGCTGATGACTTTCAGAGCACTGGTAGAAGCTGGATCCAAGGAGGATTCACATAGGGAGAAGGTAGCTTTAAACTTCACCCACGGTTCTAGAGAAGATGTAGCAGCAGAGGGTGCCTAGGAGATATGCTAATCCCAAAATCTCCCTGTCCAGTCATGCCCACTGTAGGGGCTGTAGAAGGCTCATTCCAACCCATCTGGCTGAATAGAAATTACAAGCAGCTTACACCATTTCCACCAGCAGAGTGAATTGGTGCCATTTATTTAGGTTTATACATCAATGTTGTCATGGAAGTTTGTAAAAACATTAAAAAAACTCAGCACTTCTTCCATCTCTATAGCATTTCAACCTCTCACCACTACAAACTCAATGTTACTTTGTCCCAAACCACACCAGCACAATAGATTCTAGTCAGGAAATTCTGCAAAATCGAAGTACGCACTGGGAGATACCAACTGAGGCTGAAGTGTGGCTGGTACAAGGAGTGGAGCTGTGTTGCAGAGCCACATTTTGTACAGTTCCCTTGCAGACTTCATTAACTTGACACTGGATATCTTGACACTTGGTTTAACACTGAGGGAGCCTTGTTGCTATGGTGTGGCGAGGCAGAATAATGGAATAATGATGAATGATGGAATAATGAAGAGATGGAATAATGATGGAAGAATGATGGAATAATGAAGAGATAACTCTGTGAGTTAGACTGTTGAAGGTCCTGCTCCTTCTCAGAGGGAAAATCCCAATAGGCAAGACTATGACGGTGCATTAGGGCTAAATACTGCGACCCAGATTCTGCTGTCCTCACACAGGTTGATTTCACTGCGACTACTTGTGGAGTAAAATACACCAGTGACTTAACATGAGTAAGGGTAACAGAATCTGGCCCTGAGTTAGTATTAAGACTAATCACTAAACTTTTTTTTTTTACATATTGGAAAATCCTAGATTCATAGATTATAAGACCACATGAAAGCATTACGATCATTTATTCTGACCTCCTGCATAACATAGGCCATAAAATTCCACCTAGTGATTTCTGCATTAATCTCAAGGTTGTGGTTGAACTAGAGCACATCTAGAATCTCAGAGGAGCCAAATATACTGCACCAGAGGTTTAGAAATTCGTTCCAAAGTATTTCCCCTTTTCTAAGATCAGCGTTCTGCAGGAGTCACTTGTGATTACACAAGATTCCTCCCTTATTAGTGTAAATCATGGTTGATACTGAGAATTAGAAGAAAAGTTCTGCTGTCCTAATGACTGTGTTTATTCAGAGAGTGTAATCTCTGTTCCATGATATAAGAGTGTGAGTTTTAATAGCCTCCCTAGCAAGTTAGCATTTATGTTTGGTTTTCTGTAAATTCATAGTGTTTCATTTGCAACCAAATTGCAACAAAATCCACATACCAATTAGGAGGCTTTGCACGTAGAGGTAGAAAATGCAGTCACAAGCTTGCTAAATAGAAACTGCTCTATCTGTAAATGATCACGAGCTGTCAGCTGTTTCTTTGCTCAGCTTATTATAGACACATATACAACATTTGCGTGAATGTTCAAGTTTTCACCCTCTAGAATCCAGACGGATGCCTGATAAAACAACAAATAACCCCCGCCCCCAAACCTTCCAGCATCAGCTGAATTTCTTCTAATATCAAAGCAAGTCCCTCAAGTATTGCATGAACTAAACTGGACAGAGCAAACAAACCATCTCCCCGATCTGATTTCCAAATCAAACCATCGTTAAGCACATCAATATTGCCAGCCAGTTCAATGGTGGCTAGAGCAAGCTCTTTGTATCAGACAAGCTCCTCTCCATGAAAGTCCTGGAGTGTTTTGTGTGTACTGCTGGGTTTTGTTATTAATTGCAATATTATTAATACCTGACTTTTTTTACCTCTTCTTCCTCTCCTCAACCTCTTTCACTATGGAATGAATCATTCTTTTACCTAGGTACAGATTTCTTTTCTCTTTCAGACATGGTAAAGGGCAGCTGCCCAATGTTAAAATATTGATCCACTTTAGCATTGACCTGTCTGGAAGCACCTGAAATACCTCAGCCTCAGAAAAGCCTAATGGGCAACTCTGTAATAGTGGCAAGCAATAAATTACAGGGATTAATCTTGGCTCTTGTATGATACAACAACAAGAAGTGTCCCTGGAGAGGGGCCAGATGATGGATCAAGGGAGTGTTAATTGGCCTTAGAACACATGCAGTCGTTTGACTTTAATGGGCTTCCTCACATGCTTAAAGTTGAGCTTGTACCTCAGTGTTTGGAGGATGGGGGGAGGGAGTTACCTTTATTCTTATTTGGCACCTAAGGTGAAAAGAGTTGGTGGCCTCGGTCCAGTTTGTAGTGAAGAAATGTTCACAGGACCCCCAAGAAAGAAAATCATAACAGACCCCAGAATTAACACTCTGGCTCAAGGGGGAAGCCAAGGATGAAAGGTTCCTGCAGTCTGAACTAATTTTTGTTGTTGTTGTTGTTGAGGCAATCCTTCCACTGGAACTTGGGCATAGGTGCATGGTCACAGATGAGTGAGGAAGCTTGCTTCACCCATTTCCCATGTAGTAACACTTCTGTGGATAAATAAAAAATCTAAGTCACCAAGCTGGAACTGCAGCACCTTGCAGGAGCAGTACATTAATTAAAAAATATAAATTAAAATGAAACTTTTTTTTTAAAAAAAGGCTGGATTCTTAGACCTGTTCTTGCAGTGAGCTCTCCAAGTACACATCTGTGCCTGAATGGAGCCCCAGTGAGGTCAATGGCCAATATGGTTCTGAGTTCAGGATCGGGGCATCAATGAAGAACAAAATTGATTAATCCTCTGGAACAACGCTTGCTGTTCAGGACAGCCATCACTTTCAATGCAGAGAGGAGAAGTTAATGGCCTGAGCATCAGGTTTTAAATATCTACCCACTATGGAACCACCATAGGTCCAAATCTCGGTATGGTTGACTCATCCTTTTATATGGGTAAGTACAGTGAATATCATGCAGTTTACAATGCAGAGGTCTTTTGAAAGAGACCATAAAGGCCTCGGTTGAGTTTTATTTTTGTGGCCCCTAAAGATTCAGCTGGCATAACAGTAAGGGTTTCCTCAAATCTCCTTAACCAAACTTTGGCAAGGATTGGATGTAGTGGGCTGTTAGGCCATTCCCTGAATAAAAGAGCAGGAGAGCAGACCAGCCAATCACTCTTAAAGAGCAGAAGTTGATTATGAGAGGCAGTTTCAATAGCTCCCTTCCTACGGAGATGACTTACTGGGTAATAGAGAAACTGAGCCCATGAGACTGAGAAATCTACAGGAAGGGTCATAAATTTGGTTGGTGGGATTGTTGTGCTGGGTTTAGGGAAGTTTAGTCCCAAGGCTTGATGGAGGGCACTAAAGTTACAGATAAATGGTATCCAAACATTTCAATGCTTATCCAGACTGCACAATTTGAATTTTACCCACTACTACTGCTGTTCTTACCTAGGCAGTAGGGCAGCCTTCTCCAAACTTAGCCAAGAAACTGATTAACTCACAGCAATTAATTTCACATCTGACATGACTTGAGATTTTCTGCCACATTCTGCTGTTTCCTCTGCAAGTGAAAGGGATCATACTTTTACACAATGTGCCCCTCAGGATATTTCGTAATGCCTATGAAATTAACCCACATTACCAATGTATCATACAGGTGGCTTCCCCCCAGTAAGAACCATTCTTTGTTCGCTCCCTGCCATATTTTCCTGTCTGTTTACTTGTAAGTCAGATTGCCATGTTCTCAGTTGATAATGTTCCCCCTTCCAGTTATTGTTTGCCCTGTGCAAAGCTATTTTTCCTTTGAATAAGAGTTTTAGTATTCACTGAACAAGTTAACCCAAACAAAAAAGTGGAAGGTGGAAAAAAATCTCTGTAGCATATGTTTCCACAGACTCTGATCAAGTTTTTCCATTAATATAGATTACCTGTGTATCTTCCTGTGGGGATAGCATGGGTATAGTTATTCTTTTAAGCTTCTGACTAGTGACCAGGAAACTTTTCCGAGGCACTATACCCAATGGAATTATAGATCTGATGTATTTTCTATGTTCTGTTTTGTAGCAATGGTAGTCAAATATAGTGATGTCCTGTGTGAAAAAGAATTACATTATTCTACAACAGTAGCTGAGCACAATGAAGTGTCCCTGTTGTACCATGCAGTGTTTGGATCATTACGCTAGAATATGTTAGCACTTTATTTATAGTAAGTTTGACGGCTTGTTTAATATAGGTGCTGAATATTTTGATGATAACAATAAGATGTTTATTGTAATTCCCTTTGAAATGAAAGCAGGAAATACAGTCATCTTACAATAAAACTATTTTTTGTGACATTGAAAGCACAATTGTGTAGATGTAGGTGGTTTAGCTGGTTCTAACAAGCAGCCACACTTATAAATACCTAGCATCTCTTACGGATGGATAGTATTGAAGGAGTTGTGTATATGTACTAAAATATATATTTGTCTGTCTCCAACTAAAGAGAAAAACAGTTTATTTCTGACAGAAGATAAGATGTGAATCTCTGTCAAAATGTTATTTAAATATTGTAAGTCATTACAATGGACAAGCCATTTACATACTGAGTTAACAGGAAAGGAGCATACTAGAGAATGAACCTCTGGCGGTTACCCTATCTCTGGAGGCAAACAAGTAATTTGGGGGTATATAAGGGGAAGGCAAAAAGATACCCCATTATCCTGTCCCTGAGGAAGCAACGAGACAGTGCAATTACATTAACAAAAACTATGAAATCATACAATTACAATCATGAAAACCAGTGCAGATTGGAAGCAGTGTAAAGAACTGGGTAAGATAAACTGCCTTAGACAAAAGGTTAGGCTGTTAAATTTAATCTCTAGAAAGCATATTATGATTTTTATATTTAACACTAGCAAAAATACCCGGCATTGCTCGGGTCAGTTGGAGGGGGTGAAGGAAAAGAGAGCTGAGCGAGTGCGGGGGACCATTGGAGTGGGGGGAGGGGAGAGGGGGGAGAGAGCTGAGTGAGTGGGGGGGCAGTTGGAGAGGGGAGGGGGAGAGAGCTGAGTGAGTGGGGTGGCGTTGGAGTGGGGAGAGGGGGGTGAGATTTAAAATTTTTTTGATTCTTACCTGAGGGAGGAGAGAGCTGAGTGAGTGCGGGGGCCGTTGGAGGGGAGAGGGGGGAGAGCACTGAGCGAGTGCGGGGGCTGTTGGAGTGGGGGAAGGGGGGTGAGATTTTAAAAATTTTCGATTCTTACCTGAGGGGGGACAGAGCTGAGCAAGTGTGGGGGCCATTGGAGTGGGGGGAGGAGGGAGAGAGCTGAGTGAGTGGGGGGGCAGTTGGAGGGGGCGGGGGGAGAGAGCTGAGTGAGTGGGGGGGCCATTGGAATGGGGAGGGGGGGAGATTTTAAATTTTTTTGATTCTTACCTGAGGGAGGAGAGAGCTGAGCGAGTGCGGGGGCCGTTGGAGGGGGGAAGGGGAGAGCACTGAACGAGTGCAGGGACAGTTGGAGGGGGAGGGGCGAGAGAGCTGAGTGAGTGGGGGGCCATTGGAGGGGGGAGGAAGGAGAGAGCTGAGCGAGTACAGGGTCCATTGGAGGGGGGTATTATTACATCATAACTATGTCACAGAGAACAGCAGGTGTTAACCTGCTGCCCAGCTGATGTTAATGGGCTTTAAAGAATTTCACCCCTGGGGGGCGTCAGAGGTGAGATTTTAAAAATTTTCTACTCTTACCCTGATTAGGACCCTAAGGCCTATAACTGTACCAAATTTCAAGTCTCTAGCTCAAACGGTGTGGAAGGAGTAAGGGAATGTACATACACGCACGCATTCACGCATACATGCATACACCATTTGACTTTTATATATATAGATTTGTTTCCATTATCCTTTCTCACTATCTCTCAGATTTTAATTGTTGTTAATAAATTTATATGTATAATGAAAACAATCATAACTCAGTGCTCTGGGGTTATACAAGAACTGACCCTGGGTTGAATCATTGGAGCTGGCTTATGCACTGTTCCCTTGGGGACAGGAAACCTGGTAGAACTCTGAGAGTTCAGTGGATAAGGGACTGAACATTACCTGGGAATGCTTCAAAAGGGTCTCGGGAAATGGATGCACCTTTTGTTAACCTGAAAGGCAAAGTAAGGACTGACATTGTTCTGAGGACATTGTTTGGATGGCTAAGATTGGTGGGGTCAGGGAGCTGATGCCCCGTTAAGCACAAAAAAGTCTTCCTCTCACTGGAGGCAGAGGTGTAACAAGCTGACTCACAGTGCTGGGTACCCCAAGAACTATCACATAGGGATTAAGCTATCACTGACTCTTTCTGTTCATGACTCCTTGCAAATTAGAATGTGGCTGAGCCATACAAGACTAAGACCTTTGGTTTTTGTCTAGAGTTGGGTTAGCACACAAAGTTCAGATCCAGATCTGACCTTTCCCAACATCTGGATGTGCTCATATCCTAGATTTTGGTTAATCCATTATAGAGGTAGGCTCCAGCTGAAAAGTTTGGCTCAATTTGCCTAAAGCTCGGGGATGTTTGGATCAGGGAAGGGTTTGCTCTAAACCTGTCTCGGCTCTCGCCTCACCAGAGTGGCCACACAAGGGTTGTATAATATGGTCTCATTGGGAGCCTTTATTAATATATCTCAACACAAAAACTTCATTAAGTTGGCATTGAGGTTATTGGATTACATAGCCCAATAATGTAAACCACTGAAATGAAATAAGCAAGTAGGCACTGAACCTACACTTCACTCATCCGCCTTAGCTTCCTCTTTCCATCACTCAACTCACACATCTTTGCTCTCATTCCAAAAAACAGTATAAGGGAGCAGGCTGTGGGTAGGCCTTAGCGTACCAATGCCTTGGTGCAGGGTCACTTGGTTCCTCTAGGGATGTGGGCAGCCAAACAACAGTGGTGGGCTACTCTTCAAGCACCAAGCCTTACCAGACACTGGCTGGGGACAGACACATATATTTTTAGCACATATACAAAACTCTTTAAATATTATCCAGCCATACATCTTGCAATCATAATGAGGATCAATATGACAAACTTTTATTAGGCATGTTACATGACATATACCCCACACCTTAGTCTTTCTGTACATACTTAGTCTATTTTACTCCAGGCCCACACACCAACATGTCCTATTCTGCCATGACACCTGTTTGTTCCTGCAAACCTACCTCCAATCCCAAATACCCTGCCCCAGTCCTCATGTCCCTGCTTAATCTGTCTTCTCCTGCTGTCTGCTAGCTCATCCCTTGGCTTCCCAGAATCCTGTCTCTCCTCTGAGAGGCCATTGCCATATCTCTGATATCTAGCCTTCCTTCCTTCCTGGCTCACCACTTATCCAAGATATCAGATAGAGAGAGTGAGTGAGTGAGTGAGCAGTTTATATACAGTGTTGTTGTTTCCCTGTTGGTCCCAGGATATTAACAAGACAAGGTGGGTGAGATAATATCTTTTATTGGACCAACTTCTGTTGGTGAGAGTCAAGCTTTCAAGCTTACACAAAGCTCTTTTTCAGGTCTGGGAAACTGATAGTTTTGTCGTGTAAGCTCGAAAGCTGGTCTCTCTCACTACCTTGTTTGTGGAGCAGTCCCCATTGGCCTGGAACGGAAAACTGTGGCCAATGGGAGCTGCGATCGGCTGAACCTGCAGATGCTGCAGGTAAACAAACCATCCTGGCCTTCCAGCAGATTATCCTGATGGGTCACATGCCGATCCCTGATCTAGTCTGAGCTCTTTTAGTTATTGTTCATCTCACACCTGGAATTGAGTCAGTAGCCTCTTTCTGCATTTTTGTTGCCTCTTGTCTGTTTCCTGGATAATTCTCTCTGCCTTTTACATTGTTAGGTGGTATAGAAACAGGAGAAGTTGCAAGAGTATTTAATCTTATTTTGTAGTGTGTCGTCTGTGTGAGGGATTAAAACCCCCACTGTGATAGAGATGGTAACAAATACTGAAAACAGCACAACACGAGTCCATTTTAGTAGCAAATTAAAAGGACCAGCACTGTGATAATTGAGAATTACAGTGGTGATACACCCGTACTAACATGTAATGGGTTTCATCATCATTTCCCAGGTGGCATTAATGACAATTTATTTAAGGTTTTGAAACTTCCCTCAAATACAAATGGTTGCATGGTGTCACTACTTATCACAGCCAATGCCAGCTCCGGTGAGCAGCCTCCATCTACCCTTTAGTGTAATGAACACATTAAATGCTAAGAGGGAAAAATCCTTTCCATTTGCTCACTGCTTTGAAATGCTTGTTTCCATAATCAGCCAGAATGGATGAAAATAAAGACTGCTGATTATACATGATGGGGCACCTAAATCAAGTTCTCCCCTTTGCTGATCTGTGCTATGCTGTACATTAGCCAGCAGGAGATGCCTATTAAACAATATTATATTCCCTATGTAATAGCCACCACCACCAAAACCTCCACTGCATTGTGGGAATCTCTCAGAGCCTGTCTTCAAGGGATTATTATTGCATATGCCACAGACATTTAGGGTAAGCAAACATTTCAAGTTGATGAAGCCCAATAAATTACAAGAAAATCGCTCAACCTTAAAACGGCTTATGGCTAAAAATGCTTCAGTTTTAACATGTCACTATCTCATTAAGCCAAATGGTCTCATTATTTTAGGAGTTGGTATGTGTTGGTATGGATGCTAAAGGGGGAAAAGAGAGAGTCGGAGATGGTTTCCCCTCCCTCTCCTCCATATTTAGAGAATATAACGTAAGAATGGCCATACTAGGTCAGATGAATGGTCGATCTCTCCCAGTATCCTGTTGTCTGATAGCAGCCAGTGATAGATACTGTAAGGAATAAACAAAACAGTGCAGTTTCAAGTGATCCGTCACCTGTCATCTAGTCTCTGTTTCAAGCAGTTGAAGATTTAGGGAGACCCTGAGCATGGGGTTGCGTCCCTGGCCAAATTGGCTAATAGTCATTGATGGAACTATCCTCTGTGAACATATCTAACTGAGGAATGACCTTTTACCAAACTTAGTCCTGCTGTTAACTTTGCAATACTTAAGGAACTTTAACATCTTGCCATTACTAGAGCAATTAAAATCATAGTTACTTATTCATTTTTATTTCAGTTGCAGTATAATTACAGTCATTCAATACAAAGTGTAACCCACAAGTGAAGATATTTTGCATGTTAAATGTTGTAAAGGTTGGTAAAGGTTGAGGTATTGATATTCAGCAGAACTTGACTGATACTGTAAGTGCTACACTAAGCTACCGCTTCTATGCCCCTCCACTAAATCATGGAAACAAGTCAAGGGCTGGATTTTGATTCTTTAGGTTGATTAAACGATTGTTTCAATTTGCTACTCTCTCCTTTCATAGTTGTAATCACTTTAAGATTTTCATCTTATAATATTCACTTATTTAACTGTTAATTTCCTGCCACGTCTAAAGAGCAAAAAGGTTTTTTTCTTCTATTGGAGCTGCATTAAAAGCAAAATAGTTAAATCATTTCCATAATTAGATTCTAATAATGAAAATCTTAGCTCACTTTAAATGGTCAGGGCAAGGGAATGTTATAAAGCCATGATTATTACTGTGAAACGTAAGAAGCCACGAGTGAAGCCTAGCAGTGCCTGAGTGTAGGTAGGAATCAGGGAGGTAGTCGTGTTAGTCTGGAATAGCAGAGGTAACAAAGTCCTGTGGCACCTTAAAGACTAACTATAAAGTTTTGAAGCATGAGCTTTCGTGGGCTAATACCCACTTCCTTTCTGCCAGGCAGGAGGGAATCTGCAGTGATGTTGCCCCACAAAACATTAGAAATGTTCCATTTTAGAACTTTGGTGCTCTTTGGTTCCGCTTTAACCATGTTTATATCTAAATATCAGCAGATGATATACAAATGGATACATGGTGTGGAAAGGTGGTGCCAGAAAATCACACACTGAATAGCCATATCTCAATCACTCCCAGTCACAGGAGGAGGGATGAAGAGCAAAAGAAAAAGATGCAGTGGGAAACAGAAGAAACAATAATTAAAAAAACCATGTGGTTAGAAAGAAAGGTGGTACAATGTGATTGCCCAAACACACCCCTCCCATTTTTTTCATTATATAATGTTATACTTAAAGTAATTAACTACTGTATTTATTTCCATGTAGATTGTCTCCCCCATAACTTTGGTCTCTCCACTCTGCACCTTTCATGAGTGTTGTTCAAGTCCCACACATCCCCTTTCCATTCCAACCACAGTTCTCCCTTACTCTTCCAACCCCATGCTCCATCAGTCTCAGCCCCATCAAGTCCAGAATGCCTATAATCCATATTTTCATGGACATAGTACCAAGAAAAAACATCAAACAATTGTTTTTTAGAAACGTGTGAGAGAGAATCAATGTTTTTATTGGTACAGTTTTTCATTTCTCTTAACCTGTAAAGCCAGGCTGCCTTAATACTATAACCTCATATACAGGCCTCAAAAGGAGGGGGAAATGATAACTAATATTTATTTAAAAGTGCATAATCCCAAGTAGCTTTCTTCTAAACTGAAATGTGGTGAATTTAAGATCCAAGATATCACTAACTCCCCACACCACTGGAACAGTGTGTAGAGAAGAAGGATTAAAGCTCCCCAGAGGCATACACCACATAGTTCTAGCCCTGATGGGACTCAGGGTCTTGCATCTTGGCCACATATAGCCTGCTGTGCATCTCACACCATGTCAGTTCCATTGTGGAGGTAGAAATACCACAATTATTGGAAGGGAGGAAACTTTTTTTTAAACTTTGCATTTGTTCATTATTAACATTCCATAAATTCATAACCAGTATTTAAGAGACCCATTTGTGTTTTGTCAACCTTCCCCCCCCCCCGATAAACGGTGTTTAAAAAACTGCAGTGGTTTGAGTTGGTGGAGTGTTAGAAGTAGTACTGGAGGACATGGGTCAAAGGTGAGGTGGGTCAAAGTTGCACAGCAAATGCTACATGGTGTCACCTGTTTTCAAATGAATATTACCATCTGTCTTTTTTTGTTGCTTGAATCATTGCTCGTGAAAGTGAAAGGGCAGCAGTGTAGTGGAGACATGTTAACCGGAGACTCTATTAACCGTATTTTCATGTTGGTTTAATTACCACATTTTAGAGAACTTCAACTGCTAAGGAAATAGGTAACTGAACCATAAAACTGGTTCCATGAGACACCACTGAGAAACATTTTCTCGTGAGATCATTTTTTGCTATCTCGTGATAAGTGACTTCCACACACACATTGGATGGGGCAGAAGGAGCAGGGGAAGGAAGGCTAGCCAAATAGCATGCTTGCAGAAAATTTAATTGCTCCTGTATATCTGTAAAATTTTTCAGAGGAAAAGAAATCTAAGACATGGTTCCATTGTGTCCTTTTAACAAACAATGTGGGTTTAAGTCTCTTCTCCCCTTTTAGCAGTTTACTCTGCTGTATCTCCATGGCTCTTGGTGGAGTTTCTCCTGTTATATATGAGTGTGGGAGAAAAATGAGGTGCTGCATACACAACTGGCATATTGAAGCATTCTATCTTTTGCTTTTTAATGCCTAGAGGAAAAAAACCCAGACAAAAATGAAGGAAATGTTGAGTGTTGGATATTTTAATTGGTTTAAAACTGGCTCAGATCAGGAGAGTGGATTGCTGAGGAGATTAATAATAAAATACAAAGAATTTCACCGAGTCATTTACTGAGACAAATCTGATGTAGGTAATAGGAGTGGATGGGTGAGGAGACTGTGTTTTCTAGTTGTTTCCTCCATATGAAATGTTCATTCAAATTTTACAGGTGTGTGTGTGTGTGTACACAAACACACCATACACACACTTTCCCATTCATTGCTCTCATGCCGCAAATAGTTCTAAACTGCAGGACTAAGGTTCTTCTATTCCCACTTCCTACTACTCCCAGACAGTGGTGTAAAGAAAGACCAAATGTGAAACAGATATTAGGAAGGAAAGCTAAAATCTACACTGAAATCTACAGTTTACTTAACAATAAAACAACGTGCTGGAACATCAGGTTGCCTTAAAACGTCCTGTTTATCATTTCCTCAAAGGAATGGGGGCAGTTATGGCCTTGATGGTTTCTGAGACATGGAAAACCTTTCACATCCTTTGTATGGATTTCCTTTAGCCTTCTAAAGCTTAATGATATGAATCAATCGTTACCAAAAACCTCTGCAAAAAGCTCACGTCGTTTCTACTATGAATTTCACCCATCACTCAATTTTTAATCAATAAAACAACTCGGACCTTCACCCATAATTGGAATTGAAACATTTTTGAAGTTTGAAAGGAGAGAGTTCTGTTAAATTATCTCGCCCTCCTCCCCCTTCTTTTTATCTCTGTGCATCTCCATGTTTCTGGATTCTGGCCAGGACCAGAAGCAGGAATGACCCAAATAAGACATCTTGAGAAAGTCTGTTCTTGTGCTGTTTCTGGAAGAACCAGGAATAGGAAGTACCTGAAATCTCATGAGATAGTCATAAATTCCATCCCAATTTTGCAGACTCAAAGATTTGGCTGAACAATCAATCAGCTCATTCCTCTTAACTGAACCTCTAGATCAGGGGTCTCAAACTCAAATGACCACGAGGGCCGCATGAGGACTAGTGCACTGGCCCGAGGGCCGCACCACTGACACACACCCTCACTGCCCCGGCTCTGCCCCCACTCCACCCCTTCCATGAGGACTAGTGCACTGGCCCGAGGGCCGCACCACTGACACACACCCTGCCCTCGCTGCCCCGGCTCCGCCCCCACTCCACCCCTTCCAAGAGGTCCCACCCCTGCCCCACCTCCTCCTCTGAGCACGCAGCTCCCCATTCCCTCCTGGAAAGCGCTGGGCACCACCAACAGCTGTTTGGCAAACAAAGCAAGAGCAATCTAGGAAGTCCAGAGCTAGAAACACACGCGGCCCAGCCAGGCAGCAGAGAAGCCTCCACTTCTGGCCCCTCCATCCTGCAAACTGCTATGGGGGGACCGGGGGGGGAGGGGGCGCCAGGAAGGTTGGCGGGCCGCAGGGAAGGGCTTTGCGGGCCGCATGTGGCCCCCGGGCCGCATGTTTGAGACCCCTGCTCTAGATCGTCTGACATTCAATCATCTCTCAGTCTAAATAGAATTTTACCTTAAGATTTTTATTCTCCTGATCACTTATAATTCTACTTGATTCCATTCAGAGTGGAAAAGAACTTGGTTACACTAGACCCCCAAGTAATATATAATCTAATGCAAATAAGCTAGAACAGAAAACAATTCCTGCTCCTAAAGGCACTCAGATATCCCTGGCAATGGGATTAGATTGTTAAAGCTTTGTGATAGAAGTGGATTTTAAGGAAGGATTTGAAGGTGGATGTGGAGGGTATAGGACACGCAGCCAGTAGTACAAAAGGTGGCATGATATGGTCATTTACATTTCTACCACACCTTCCATCCAGAACGCTCAAAGCTTTTTTCAAACATTAACCCTCCAACCACTTCAGTATAGTAAACATGTATCTTTATAACCATTTTTGAGGAGGAGAAGAGTGATGCTGTGGTTAAAGCACAGGGACTGGACGTATTTTCTGGAGTGCCTGGAGCACAGCAGGATAGCAGCCAGACGGTGAGAGATGCCACCAGGCACTGATATTCTGGACGAACAATGAAAGGACCTCCGAGGTAGACACCTCCAGGCAGTTCATGGAAAAGGGCAGAGTTGTCAGGGGAAGTATTACTCCAGGCCCACACAACTCCATGCCCACATTACTATGGCGGAGGCGTTCACACTTTGAAGGGAGAAAGAGGAGAGAAGAGATGCTTTATAGCAGCTGGAGAGCAGAGTTCTAGCAGGAGCGGTGGCTGGCTGACCACCGCTCTGTCTGCCGAAAGCGGTATGGCGTCTGCAGCCCCAAAAGCCGCGAAATAACTATCTGCCACACCTTGCATGGAGGGAGGGATGAGTGACGGGAAGCGCAAATGAAAATATGTGAGACTGTTTTTGCCCCCATCATGCAATGCCAGCTTTACCCAGAATTCCAAGGGATTGTGGGCACTGTGGGATACCTACACACAGTCCGCCGCTCTGAGAGTCGACGATAGTTGTGGAACTCTGAAGGTGATCCTCCGAATTAGCCGCTTACTGGGGACACACACACAGTTGAATGTATACCATCGGCTTTCTTAATTCGAACTCTAGAAAGTCAAAGTTAGTTCATAGTGTAGACAAGGTCTTAGTCTCATCTCAAGCTTTTTCCACCTATGGAATGCTCTCTGATGATTTGCTGCCTTCTCATGGCATGCCAGATTTCTAGACAGATTTTTCCAGTCATTTGTTCCTGTAGAACCCAATGTGGCTGGAACATTAGACTGTGCAACAAAACAGTATGCAGCATTCTGGGTTTTTGAGTACATAAGCCATGGCCTCTCCGCTTTGTCACCATTGGGGATTTCACACCAATAATGTGCTGGATGGAAACTTCTATTTTCATTGTCTTTGGGGAATATGACATTTTTCACTTTCTGTGGCCCATGCAATACAAGGAAGTCCCTCAGACTACTGCTAAAGTGGGTCAACAGTCCTGGATCATCTAGACTTAAGGAACTAAACTCAGCAACAGCTGTTTCTTGTGCCTCCACCATCCTCTTCTCTGATCTACACTTTTCTTCAGGAATGTGCATGGTTACATCCATTTGAGATGGAGATATGGACGCTGCAGTAGCTGCCAGGTCACCTGCACTCTAATTGGAAGATCAGGCATCTCACCACTCAGATCCTCACTGGGGCCGGAAGACTCACTGTGAACATTTGTGTCTAGGTATCTCAGGAGGGGTCCTTCCTGCTTAGATAGAAAAGCTTCCTTTGCTTTTTTTCTGTTTCTGAATGCTGCCCTAGAGGGGCGTTTTCTTCCTTCACTCATGACTGCTGTTCTGTGCGTGGTGGCTGTCAACACTCAATTGAAGGGGACAAATAAGCAGGCCGATAGCAGAGCCTGAGTGAGGGAAGATATCAGTATCTTAAGGGCCTAACTGGCTCCTACTTCTTCAGTTGACTGCTTATTCTCCTCAACTGGTTTCAGGGAAGCAGCAGGAAACAGGAAGCTCCCTGAGAATCTGGTGTTAATCAGTCCAGGCTCCTGGACGTGCTAGAGAGGTACATAAGAGACTTCTCCTCCTCTCTCCCCCTCAGTTCCTGCTGCTTTCTGTTATTCCCTCTCACCTTTTCTCCTGCCTGCCTGTTCTGTCTCTTGTGCCCTCCTTCCTCCAGCACAACACTCCACCATCTCTGCATCTAGAGCAGAGAGATACATATGCACCAGCAGCAGACACAATTTTCTACACTATGGGTCCTAGTGGACCCCCCACAGTCTGGCGGCTGCCTCAGTTCGCCTCATGGTAAGGTCAACCCTGGTTGTATCCAAAAGGAGCATGGCAAATTACCAGCCAAGTCATTGTTTTTTTGTAGAAATATTCTTCTCCCAGTTTGCCCCAATATGGAAATTCCTGTTAGACACGTATTTCTATAGCTTGCAGCCAATTCCACTTGTTTTCCTTTTTGCAATCTCGCATGTCCTTGAATTTGACTGAACAGAATTGTAACTGGTGTGGTTCTTAGGGCTTGGAAAATACATTTGTATGAGAAATACACTGTAAAATTCAGGACCTCCACCCTGCCCCCAGAGTAGTAAGGCCTGTGTTTGGTTTTGGTAGTTTTTATATTTTATGCAATTTTTCTCAAAGATTGATTTCTGTAAAGTGCCTCTGGGTATTTGCCAACAAATGCTGCTCTAGCTGCACTGGTTGTTTTCTTATTTTGATGGAAGAAAGAGATCCCTTCTGACTAGAAATTTGACCTCCCCCCCCCCCCCCCGAATTTCTCCTCCCCAGGAGCAAAAATATAGGCAACACTGATACTTGGTTTGTAATTCAGGACCCATTTCTGTACAGATTGATGTGATGATGCATAAACAATTTGCCACTGCTGCATGGATTGTTTGCTCCTGAATTCATTGATATGCATAGCACACTAGAAAACTGAGAGCTTCTCTAGGATTGTATTGTCAGATAAGTTGCCACATTAGTCCCTACAGAGACTGATCAGAGACGCAGAGCCAGAAGCGGATTTCCATTAAACACATTGTGCAGTGGCACGGGGCCCCCAATGACACCCCCCCCCCAAAATATAGCAATGCAGCAGGGCTCAGGCAGGCAGGCTGCTGCTTGGGTGCTGTGGCCAGTGGCCCCTCGCCTCTCCCAAAAAGCTGCTGGCTGCTGGCATGTCTCTTCGCACCCTTGGCGGGGGGAGGTGTCTCCATGTGCTGCCCTCACCCCAGGCAGCCCATGGAGACCCTCAGCCCTGTCACCCCCCCCCCCAAAGGGCATGCAGAGACATGCCAGAAGCACTGCAACAGAGCTAAGGCAGCTCCCACTCTGCCGCCTGCCCTCCATGCTGCACCGCTCCCAGAAGCAGTTGGAATGTCCCTGCAGCCCCGAGGGGGAGGGTGTCTCTGCGTGTTGCCCCTCACCCTGAGTGCTGACTTCGCAGCTCCCATTGGTCAGGAACTGCAGCCAATGGGAGCTGCAGAAGCCGAGCTTGCGGGCAGTAGTGTGCGGAGACCCCCTGACCCGCCCACCTAGGAGCCACCGCCAGAGGGGTGTGCCAGTCGCTTTAGGAGCCACGCCACCCGAGGTAAGCACTACCCCCTAACTCCCTCCCACACCCCAACCCTCAGCCCAGAGCCTGCACAGCTCACCCGAACTTCCTCCCAGAGCCCGCACCCCATACCTTCTCCCACACCCCCAACCTCTGCCCCAATCAAGGTACTTCACTTTATTTTCATTTACTTCCTATTACTTATAATATAGGAGGAGAATGTAGGAAAAAAAGAATGAAAAACGGGAGAGGGAGATATGAGAGAATGGTCTTTTTCTTGGCTGTGTCTCTGGGGGGGGGGGGTCCTGAAAATGAAGCTGTGCACAGGACCCCACTAACTCTAAATCTGCCACTGCGCTGAGCTGAATTTTTTAAAGGCCTTTCATTTTACCCTTGCTGTGCTCTTCATGCTGTTACGCTGGAATTCAGGTTGAGTCAGCACTTCTATTAGAAATCCAAATTTTCAGGAATTTTATAAGTCATCCATGAAAAGTTGCAGGCCAGAATGTAATCTTACAATGTCTTAGCGCAGGAAATGAAGTTGGGTTCACCAAACTAATAAGAAAAGTCAGTTCTGGTGGCTTTAAACTAACCAGTGTGAGAAGTTAGTTGCAGATGCTCCTCATTTATATGAGTACCTGCATATTTTTCACAATGAAACTTTGGAAACTGCAGACTACTATCACTGGGTATTTATGAAAATTAATATGAAATAATTCAGTAGCTTATTTAGAAAAGGGATTGTTGTGCCAGGTGCACAGTCATGTTTCCCCCCTTTCTGACAACACTGTCTTCTCTTGAATTTGTACCGCATTAGGGGAAGGGAACCTCCCAGAGGCTATGTAGGCTACAAAGATTCAACACCCAAATTCCACCCAGATAATGTTTGAAGCAGATTACTATGACACTGGTGAACAGGAGATAGTAGTTACTCTAAAGTCTTTATTTGAGCAGCCTGAAAGAAGAGTTGCTTAGGTATCTTCTTTGCTGCACAGCTCATCCTGAGGCATAAAAAAACAACAACCGTTATGAAGGGGTTATGAAGAGCCTGATCCTCCTCCCATTAATTTCAAAATTCTCATGAATTTCCACAGGAGTAGGTCCTACAGGTAATCTTTTGTGGCAAAGCTTTGGCCTTCTCCCTGTGGGTACTGCACTTCCAGGTGGTTTGTGCTAGCCTCAGAGGCTCAGTGTGATTAGTTAGGGGAGGTAGAAAGGGGGGGAGCCCGGGCCCACCCTCTACTCTGGGCTCCAGCCCAGGGACCCTAATAGTATCAGCTAAGATGGCTGACCTTTTAGGCACCAAACACAATAAAATTCCCTGGGCTACTTCCCCACAGCAGTCCCCACTTCTTCAAACTTCTCTTCACCTTTACCTCAAGTCTCCTTCCGTGCGTATATGTTGTCTACCACTCAGTCTCACCAACAGCACAACCTCCTCTCACAGCTCCTGACATCCACACCCACCTGACTAATTAGGAGGGTTTTTAACTGGTTTCAGCCAGTCCCTGATTGGCTTCAGGTGTCCCAATCAGGTTAGCTATTTCCACTACCTTCTAGAATCTTCTTAATTGGCCCCAGGTGTCTTGATTGGCCTGCAGTAGCCTTTGTTTGGCTATCCAGGGAACAGAGATCTTCACATCCTGAGGCTGATATACCTGCCTTCCAGCACTCTCCTATACCCTTCTGGTCTGACTCCGTCACACTTTAGAACCTAGCTCACTCAATACGAAATAGGACATCCCCACATCTAGTACTGCAAGGATAACCTGCTCAAACATGGCTTGTGGTGAGCTCACTTTAAAGCTCATGCTAAATAGTCAGTTAGTTTTCTTGCTGTGGGAACATAATCTGTACATTTCACTCCATAGAAATACATTATTAAAACAGCACTGAAATTTGTACAGAATTTATGATGCATGTAATTGGATTTTTGCCATAAATCACCACCACTGAAGCTTTCTGGAACTTTAGGTTTGGTACTAGCTGCCACCAGTAAAGGCAGTTGAAATTTTCTGTAAATTAATGGGGTTTCTTTTTTTGATAAAATTCATAAATTAATTTTTTAAAAAGAGGAATAGAACCATTTTCTCCTTTACGCTCCCTTTACTTCACACTCCCATCTGTTTTTTCAGTGGTGAAGGGCTGAAACATATGATATATGGTCAAATATGGAAATCAAAGCTAGCAAATTCTATCTTGTCTTGGACACAAAGTGCTTATGATTTGAAGCACCACAAACAAGCAGAATAGGACATTCCTATTGCCAGAAGGAGCTGTGGGATGGTGACTGACAGTGAGTTGTTGACAACCACTTTTGGCCCTACTGAATGGGACAGGAGCATACCCGCCAGGCAGACATTTGCTTTTCTCTGGAAGAAGTCAGCCATGTTTGGACAGTTTCTGAATTTGGATGGTGAATCTTTATGAACAATTAAAACATAGATTTCTGAAGGAAACAGTCTATTGATGTTAGCAATACGGCTAAGCACATTTAAGAAAACATAAGTCCTTCAAAACAAATATAGTTGAGGCGGCAAACATTTAGCTTTCCGCCTAATAGCTTGACAGACTCGGATTCAGACTTTAGATTGCCAGGCTCAGCCTGCTAAATATCTCAGTAGATTTGCTATGAACATATGAAGTCCTCTACATACCCAGTCAAACCTAGTCAGCACAACTTGAGTTTCAACCATCAGATACTTGCAACTACTCCAGAATGATGTGCCAGCCAATGATTATCCACAGGAGTTATTTAGGGAAGAGTATCAAACAAGAAATCTTACTCACAGAAATGTAGCCAACAGCAAAAGAAGTTTCACTGAGTGAACAGCATGGCATTTGCCCTGCTCTGTCCAGGATTGTGACAATAACTCAGAAGACCCTTAAGCTCTGACAGCAGTTGTCCTTTTGTGCCATCTGTGCCACATGCCTGGAGGATGAACTCTGCAGGTCTTGTGTGGTGATGTGATAACATTTTCATTTCAATGGATCATACATAGCATGGAGCAGAAATCTCTTCGTGGCATGGCAGTGTTTATATATACACAACACTCTACTGGCCCAGCCTAAAGGAACATGCAAAGTCTGTATTGTGCTCATGGTTAACGCCAAACAATATATTAAAAAGTGACACCATGGATGATATAACAAGCTAACCATAAGATAAGAACAGTCCCCTAGAAATGCATCCATGTGTCCTCGTCACAGTTGCACTTATGCTGATTGTACTATGTAAATTAAGTGTTTCTGCAAGTTGCAGCATTTGTCTACCCACCTTTTGGAGCAAACTGCACGTGTACCCAGATGAAGCCAGGAAACTAAGTTCAACAGGCTAATGGTGGGGCTTAACATAATCTTAGATATCATAGGTGAACTGCATCAATTAAAGGATGCCTCAACAGAAAATCAGCAAGGGACAGCACTGAAACTGCTGCTCAGCAGTTGCTATGGCAGACCAGATGGTACGCTAATGATGTACTGTCACCTTTCAGCTGGTAGAAACATCCACCTGTGCCGCCAGGGGTGATGTCTTCATTTGGAACACTACACAATCCACTGATTTGCTAATGTTAAGCAGTGGCTCATGAGGAAAAAGGGATGCAACTATCAAGCTAGTGACATACTTATCCAATTAGCCATGCGAATGGGAAAAACAATGTCAAAAGAAATATTAAAGGGTCAGCGGCCCCATAAAAGACAGTAAATTCATGCTAGCATTTTGGGTTGTTGCAGTTTCCTTAGCACAACCTCATCTCTTCCCCGGCCCCTTTGAATTAGTTCTGCTGGTGTTAAAGCCACTGAAATACAATGGAACTATTGTAAAACTACCTGGATGATGATGTTACTATGAAGGGATCAGAACATTTATTTCTACAGTAATCCTTCTACTAGGCAAGACTAGCTAGTCTGTTTGTGACGCTTGGTTTCTTAGGTAATAGTGACCTGGCTTCTGGCATACGTTAGTAGATCTTTGTAAATTATTGATTTGGTTGGTTCACTGACAGAGCTGAAAAAGAATTTTAAAGAATAGTTTCACTTCACCCTGAAACCAAAATTTTTCAGAATTTCTGGCAAATCAAAAAAGTTGGGAAAAATGTTTTGGGTTGAACATTTTGTTCAACCTGCAATGAAGTGTTCATTTACATTTTAGGGAGTTTTAACCAATTTTTTTTTAAATAAATCAAATCAAATCTACCTTTCCTCCAAGTGGCCAAGGCATTTACTGGGGATGTGAGAACTTCATGTTCCAATCCCTATTCTAGAGTACCAACATATCCTTCTCCACCTTCCCCTCAAGGGTGTGAATTTAGCCCAGCATTTCTGACTTTTTTGATCAAAACAATTGGCTGAAATTGACATGAATTCATAAAATGTTTTGGTTGGCCAAATGCTGCACATTTCTCAGGGGGAGGGAAGAAGCGGGGAGCTCTATTAATTAGCAATTGAATTTGATGCCATCATTTGGTGGTTTTACTCCACAGTGCCGGTAGCTGAGATGATGCTGTGTATACAACAATGTAAGCATTATTGGTGAGACTGTTAAAAAAGACAAAGAGAAGAACAAGCTGAGAGGATCAGGAGGAGCGCAGGGGGAAAATGATAGCAGACAATTGGACGGGGCTGAGATTACATAGGGCCTTGAAGGTGAGGACAAGTACCATGCAGTCAGTGTGGTAATAGAGAGGAAACCTTTAAGAAAATCTCTCACTCTCCATAGCTGCTGTTCTAAGTTAAGGCCCTATTCTTCATTTGGTGTTAGAACTCCACTGACTTCACTGAAGAGACAGACACAAAGGATGGAGCAAAGGAAGATGTGGGTTGGGGGGTGGGGACAGGACAGGAAAATGGGTAGCGATGAACATAAAGATGGCAAGTAGGGGAGAAGAGAGACAGACACAGGATGCAGCAACAGGAAAGAGGGTAAGGCCAGAGACACTGGGGTTAGCCATGAAAATGGGATAAGTCTGGAAAGGCGGGACAAGGGAAATGGAATTGTGTTTTAGTATGGAGAAAGAGACCCACCCAGGAGGAAAAATGGTTATAAATACAGGATGACAACTACTTGGTTTGCATGTGCAGATAGGGTATTGTCAGCCAAAGCTAAGTGAATGTAAATATATGCTCCAGGGACAAATGTGGGGGTGCTCTTTAGTGATTGTTAATACAGTATCTGGATCTGTCACTAAAGTGGTGTGTCTGTCCCATTTTTGGGAGTGGATATTTCCCCCTAGGAGTGTGACTGGGTAGTAGATGGAGGACACCCTTTTGAATAGTCATTGAAAGTTCTTAAAGGTTATTAAGACACCATGCCAGAATGAGTATCGTTGGTGGGCAGATTTTCTGAAATACGAGCCTGGTGACCGGGGCTTCCCCACCACAAAATGAATGGGATTGGACTCATGCTACAGTGGGATTGGGACTCGAGCCCATGCCTTTGGGTGAGTCTGCAGGCCTGAGTGGTTTCCGGTGCATGTCAGAAGCCTGTGTGTGTGGCTGGTATGAGATTTGGGGCTTAAACCTGAGTCTGAACTTGGGTTTATTATGTGGTGTAGATATCCCCTTAATGACTCTTGCTTCTTCTTTTGTGCAGCGCGCCAAACCCAGTGTGAATAGGGTGAGACAAGCAGAGGGAACCATGCTGAGAGACTCACAGACTTACAGGGGCTCTTTTTCTGATGTTTTTAAAAACTGTGCTGGAATTCGTGATTAGTAGGAGAGATTAGAAGGGGAGATGTACTCGGTCCTGGTCTGAGAGGGGAAGAATCACAAGATTCCACCTGAGACAGGTAATGGCAGAGGCCTAACACTTGAGTGGGTGCCCTCAGAGAGGGGACCCAGGTGCAGCAAGTTCTGTAACCATGACAACTCCCTCACTGAAAATCATCCTCTTCCTGGGATAATCTTTCACACACAAGGAATTCTAAAAGATTGTATATTCCCCTCCAGTGTGCTTTAGCATTTTAATTTGTAAATGCTTTTAAAATGCCTGTTATTACTCTCCCCAAAAGGTACAAAAATGATAAGTACTAACAATATAAGCTTCTTTGATCTCTCCATTAGTGTAAACATCACAAAGATGTGTTCTATTTACAGAAAAACTAAAACAAAAAATATGAACTATATGCTCATTATCAGTTGTTGTAAGTTATTTTTCATTGACAGAGCTTTGTAGCTTTCTTAGTTAAATTCTGGGACAAAGAAAATACTTGTAATAGTTGACAGTAATTGAAAGGAAGAGAAATAACATGTATTTTATTGAATGAAGAATAATGAGGACAATTCTAATCTTTCTATTACAGTTTTCAACAAGAGTGTTCTAATCAAAAGATTAGATTCATGAATATTAAATTTTCATATTTAAACCCCAAGAATGCTGGCAATATATAGATGCTTAAGATACACAGTAGGACTAAGCAGAAAATATCCAATTCCAACAAAAATGTGAACAAATGTTCATGAACAATTTCACAAAAAAATCCTGTTATTGACCAGTGTGCATTTCTACAGTAATTTTCTTCTAGTTTACAAACTTTATAGACTTCCATCATTTTACCCACACTGAAATGCACAGTAGCTCTTTGATAGTACTATAAAGAATAGTTATTGTCATTTCAACCAGTTGTTCCATACTTAGGAGTTAAACTCAACTATACGCTGACATGCTGATCTCATCTGGAACACCTGAAAATGAAGATCTCTTCCCATAGCACCTTGTTATGAAAATGTTCAGGAACCTGACTCTTTGGGCATTCATACATCTGTACTGACCTTGGCTCCACTTGAACACTGCTCTGTGGTCTGGGGTCACAGCAGCAGCACTTAGCTTCTTGACATAAAGTTGAATTTGGCCACCCGTATTATTAGTAGCTGCTTGAATTATACATCAGCCTTCAGTTTGTATGTGCTGGCATGCATATCTCTGCCAGACCTTTGACGAGATGCCATTACTGTTAGGTCTGCCTGGAGAGCTGTGACAGATGAAACCAACCTATTACATTGTCAGTTGACTGTTGCCACATTCATAGACAGGAAACAACATGCAACACTAACAAGAAGGTGTGCTTGTATTCAGGGAAGGATTCAGGGAAGGATTCCTACTCCTGTGGTCCACAGCTGATCTCTCAGCACCCCTTTCCTATGGCAGCTCACACATTCCTGGACAAGAGTCCTTTACCATGCATAGACGATCAGCACTGCCAGAAAGCTACAAACTATAATCTTATAGCGTGGCAGCATTGGTGGGAAAAATACTTTAACATGCTAAGTAAATTTGGGAGTCCATTACTGCACCTGTCTATTTGTCCACTTGATCGTAGATCCTGAACCAAGCTCAACAGGCTACTCTCTGGGTTGTCCAAGGTTACCACAACTATGCACTAGGTTGTCCTAGTTTTCTCTCCATACTGGGACAGCTTGCAGACAATAATTTATGTGGTAGAAGACTGCCCTGCCCAACCTCTGGAAGGTGGTTTGCAATGCCTCTGGTTATGGAATCTGGACATTGAGCTCTGATGTCTGCATGAGAGGAAGCATATAAACTACATACACAATTAAGACATGAAATGGAGAAGTTTAAAATAGTGAACAAAATTTTCGGGGGGGTGGGGGGGAGGGAGTTAGGAAGGTAGAAAGTGACTTCCCAAATTGGCATTTTTTTGGACCTCAAGTTTAATACCCCTACTCTTGTGAAAAGTCACCTGGGATCTTTAGGCCTTTGGGTATAATTTTCTAAAGTGCCTAACAGACAGTTTTTAAAAGGTATTATGAAGTCTAGAGGTGCAGATGGATACCTACTAGGATTTCCAAGAGTGCCTAGGTGCCAGCTCCCAGGGCCAAGTAGTCAGGATGACCTTGGTGTTATATCTCATCCAAAAGAGGGTATCACAATGCTTTTGGGGGAGAAAAAGTGTGGTTTTTGCCCAGCTGTATTGCATCTGACATTATTTGTTGTACAAATCTTCTGCTGTGCTAGCCCTCCCATCTCAGTGTCCTGCCTAACACGTCTCATAGTATTAAAAAGGATGGTTCTATCTACAGCATTATTCACACCTGCCAGTTCTGAAGTCCAGCACAACTATTTTTCTATCTGATTTCACAGCTTTGTAATCATTTGGGGGGAGGGGAGGAACAGGCTTTTGTTGTTGTTTTAATTTAAGAATTACCAGGTCTTTACTAGAATAATAAAAACTGCCTTAATAGAAAAGTGATCATTATCGTATAGAGGAAAAAAGATAAAATGTGCCTAATAGCTAGAATTTGCCATTTCTGGCTGTTATGAGAAAAAGAAACTCGTTCTGCAATGAAAATAATGGGAAAAGTATTAGACTTTGAAAGCCAACTTTAGGTACTTTATATATAGATAGATATGGGGATTTAATTTTCCTTTAACTTACTTACTTTTCTTTTATTGTTAGTGTCACGCTGTCTGGAATGATTCGCAACTGTGAGTGCCTACCTCAGGATGGACTGTCAGAAACAGAGCAGACTCCCCAAGATGGTGGTATGTTCTATAGCTAGATTTCACCCAGTCAGTCACAAATGTGAACTCCTGGATCACTATATCAGTCTTACCATGGAGTCACAGACAGTCCCCTTAGACTCTCCAGCCTATCTCGCCACCCAGACAAAATGAACTTTGTGATAATGGTCACTTAAACCAAAAATCACACCACACCAGTTTTCTCCCAGTCCCAAGAAACCAGTCACTTATCCCAAATCAGCTGGCACTCCACATCTTTCACCAAAGACAACACTGGAAGCCAATTCTACAGTAAACTAAAGATTCTTAGATTGCAGTGGTTAATAAGGGTTCAGTCTTCTAAAAACAGCTACAGCATCAGGAAGATTATTACCAATGTTATCAGAGTGAGACCCCCCAGGACTACATGAGAAACAATTGCACCTTAGCATAACTCCCTTTATTAACCAGTCCACTAGGCAGATGCACACTCTCACAAACTCTGAAATAACAGAGCAGATAGAGCGATAGTACAAAGAGTTTACGGCTAGTATCACTCATGTCTCCTGCTGTGGAACCCTGAGTGCCAGTCATTATTATCCTTATTATCATCCTTCTCCTTATCAGCAGTGGTTGTCATCCTGCTGCCCAAGGCAGACAGGCTGGGATACAACTTTTATGATGTTATATTGACACCAACTGGGTTTATAGATATTTATGAAAGTTTCAGCCCCTTTTCCTTATTTGAACTTCCATACCCCACTACTTTTGTAGTACCCTGTTTTCCATAGGCTAACTTGTTAGTTCCCCTTATACTCATTAATATTTATGTTACACAATCACTTTAACAACTGGTGGTTAGCACATTGCTGATACCCTATATCAGCAAATAATACCCAAAATACTCTACTTTGCAGTATATATTTCCTAAAAACCATCAGTTTAACACACTTACTGCAGCATTCTATCTTATGACAAGTTGTGATATAGGTTCATTGCTATCTTGCACAACTTATGATTTAGGTTCACTTAGTTAATTGCTTTGTTAGTTTCTTATGTCAAGTCTGTCTTTGGGCCTGAGGCCTCCTTTGGCTAAGCTAAATATCTTAGGCTGAGGCCTGTAGGTCCTGTATTACAACACTAATACTTATATTTCACCTGTTTCCTAAATGTACCTGATAGCTTTTATCCTTGGCTACATTAGATGAGTTGCTTCACATCTTTATCTTACTCTCTAGCTGTTATCAAGAAAATAACTGCCAGAACTTGGTTCAGGAAAAACTTTAGCCATAAAGGAGACAAGTTCCTCCTGTACCTGGGTGATAGGCTGCCACCACCAAATGTAAAACAAGGAATCAGGGAAGAGGCCACTTGAAGTCCTATTCCCCCCTCCAAATCCCCCCAAACCTACACTCCCTTCCTGGGAAAGGCTTGAGCTAAACCCCTCACCAATCCTTACAGGTGAGCCCAATCCAAAAACCCAGATCTAAAGCAATGGAAAAAATCAGTCAGATTCCTAAAAGGAGAATTTTAATTAAAGAAAAAGGAAAAAAAACACACAATTTACCTCTATAAAAATCAGGGTGGAGGCACTTTACAGAGTCACAAAAGATTAAAAGAAAAACCCACAGAGGAATCTCCTCTGCTTAGTTTTAAAGTTACAGAGAAAACACAGGGATATCTCCCTAAAGCAAGAGAAATTCACAAGTGAGAAACAAATATAAGTTAACGTGCCTTGCCTGGCTATTACTTACTAGTTGTGATGGTTAGAGACTGATATAGAATTAGATGGAGGGAAGAAAAGGCTGTCTGGCTCCTTTGAAATCCCCAAAGCGAACGAGCCACAAACAAAGGCACACAGAACAAAAGCCTTCCCTCCCCCAGATTTGAAAGCATCTTCTGTCCCCATTGGTCCTTTTGGTCAGGGGCCAACCAGGTTCTCTTAGCTTCTTAAGCCCTTACAGGTATGAAGGAATTCTAGACTACTTTATGGTTATGATATCTTGTGATCAGTATACAACTGCTATATAACAGCTACGTATTTAATTATTATTATGGTAATGATGGCAATTGTTAATGCATCAGGGTTCAATTTCTGGCTCTGCCACATACTGCCTGCGTGACCCTGGGCAAATCACTAGGTTTTTTTTTCTTCATATTTTCAAATCTACCCGACAATGGGGTGAGCACTTTTGAAAATCTGGCCCCAGTGGTGAGCACTGAGCATTTGAAAATCTGCCCATGAGCTCTGTCAAAAAGCTGCTCCTTGATCTTTTTGTTGTGCTTGATTTCCCCCCTCTCTAAAATGGGAGTGAAAATGATCCCCTTTCAAAGCACCTGTGTATCCAAACCTGTGGAAATGGGGACCATTTAACTATGTAGACAAGGAGGGAAACTGTGCTGCCTATACCTGGCTATGTTCTATACTTGTACACTAGACTTGGCTCTCACAGCTCAACATACTTCACATTGTACAGGCACTTCATGCTGAGCTGCATTCCATGGCAGTCTTTGATACAAATGTGTAGAAAGGACTGTTTGGCATTTATCCCAGCACTCCAAGGCCAAACAGACCTCAAAGGGGCAATTGGGGAGAGCAAAAGCCAACAGAGCCTGAATTTAGCCCTGTGTGATTGTGTTTTCTCACTGAATTTCATAAACAGTTAATTTTCATGCTCCTCCACCCCCATGTTAATCCCAAATTTTGGAGGGTTAGGAGTGATGTGATATTAATCAAAATTTACATTTACCAAAATGGAAAAAAAACTGTAGGGGGAGTGATGATAGAAAAATAGGCAAATATGCCAGAGAAGGAGTTAGCAAACGGCGAGCATCTGCAGCTGTAATCTCAAGTGCTGCTTACCTGCCAGTCCCGGAACGTACTCGTCATCATACAGGCCTAGAGCTGCCTTCTAGTCAGCAGACGAGCCAGCCTGGGTATGGCACAGAAGAGACGCAGAAAAAAAAAGACCTACGGGAATTATTTACACGCCTTTGATTTCTGCACAAATCTCACCCTGAAAGGGCACAGCTGTCGCTCCATTTGCCAACATCAGCAAGTAATTATGTAAAGAAAACAGCATTGTACATTTGCCTTTGTCTCTTGCCATGTCATTAAGACACCAATAGATGGACCACTTGGACTGTGCAACCTAATAACAATAATGTGAAATGCCCAGATCTGAACGTTATCCTCCTCTTGCTTTTGCTAAGCTTGTTATTTCCCCTAATAATAGAGAGACTAGAGCGATCGAAAATTAGCAGTAGAAAAATTGGCTCCTCTTTGTTGAGTAGACGGTTTAATTTATTCCTGAGCACAATGTACCTGAAGGATGATAAGAAAAAACTTTGATATCATGCTTAAAAAAAAAGGTTACATAATCTAATATTCTCTGGTTCCTGGAGCAGTCTCTATTTACCCAGCTTTCTTTTAATCATATTGCATTTAACAATAGGAGAAAATAGGGACTATCTGGACTCGGACAAGATATCTTAAAAGAGTAAAAACAAACAATGGTGGAAGCTAATTATTCTCGGTTTAATTTTCCTTTGTGCTTTTTGAGGGCGAGCACCCCAGTAAATTGTTGGAGCACCACTGAAGACAATGGAGCAATGCTGCTTTGCACCGGCTGTGAATCCAGCCCTTGAAAATTCAAATCTCACTGGAGAGTGAACAACCCTGCACACTCATGGCTAGCTTTCTCGCAGTGCTGAGTGGATACCGCTAACATCGGGGGGAGACCGTGTGGGAGTGTTCCAAGCCCAAACCACAGCAGGAACATCACAGCTCTACTATGTAGGGGCAGCCTGCAGGGAGGGAGCACAGGCGCGCACTAGCATGCATTGGATCAGTGCACCATGATGGCTGTCTCCACAGCAGCCTCAGTAGAACAGAATCCTAGCTAGTGGGGCTCTGCTGCACTGACTGGAGTGGGTTTGCAGCGGTTCCGCTGGTTAAGATTCCCAGCTTTGCACCAATGAGTGGTAGAGCTCCCACAGTGTGATTTACCCCTCATTCACACTTTATAAAATCAATACTAGCCTCTAGTTAACGTTAAAAAATCTCCAGTCTGCCATCATGTCTCAGCAGAACCTGCCATTTTCTCACTAATCAGAGGCCTCCTCTTGCCAAATTCCATTGCCGGGGGTCACAAATTCTGACAATTTCCCTCTGAATGAAATTATGGCCTCCCAGATACTGATTACTATGAATCTGTCAGAGAGAAATGGATCATTGCTGCTGTGAGACCACTTGAAGCTTTGGGAGCTGGTTGAATAGGAAAGAGACATTTCTTCTGGTCACACACAAATACTCTGGCAGACTGTCTGCAATGGTGGGGGATAAATTCCTAGAAAAGGGCATGACAGCTGAATAACACTTAGATAAAATACTACATATGGTGAAGAATGTCAGAGTGCAGCTGTGAGTGTTTCTGTCAACTATACAGGAACATTCTGACTTAATATTTAGCAAGGTTGCTTCTGCGTTTACATGCTGAACAGGGGCAGTAAAATGTGAAAATACCTAAGATTTCAAAGACAATTGATCAAAATGCTCTAGACTGATTTCATTTACTTAGTATCACAATGAGACCTTTAGGTTTTGGTTTTTTTACAAGAAAGAAAGGATGTGGTTAAATTGTTCTGTTTGTTTCCAGACTTTAGTTCTGATTGTTTTAGAACAGAATGAAATAATCCAGCCATATGTGAAGACAATGCCACTCACAAGAATGAATTTCTCAAGCAGAAAGGCAGGAACCAGGAGATCTCATAAACAGTGTTATCTCCCACTACAAGTGTTAATGCAAATCTTTATCATTTCATGTCTGAATATATTTCAAAAGAGAAGCCTGGAGGGAACAGCAAGGAATGGGGTTTAAATGCAAAAACCCTGCAAAAAGCAATACAGTAAACCCTCGATTTAACGGACCCCGATTTAACGGACTTCGGATGCAACGGACAAAATTTCCGATGCATCCGAAATCCGTTATTGGGGGCTGGCGGCTCCTGCCGCAGGGAGCCGGCTGGGTTGACAGCTCCCGCCCGGCTCCCCGCAGCGGGGACCCCTGCGGGAGCTGTCAAACCCCCCCCCCCGCCCCCCCTCCCGCCCGGCTCCCCGCAGCGGGAAGCCGGGCGGGGGGGTTTGACAGCTCCCGCCGGGCTTCCCGCTGGGGGGAGCCGGGCGGGAGCTGTCAACCCCCCCCCCCCGCCCGGCTCCCCGCAACGGGGAGCCGGGCGGGGGGGCGTTTGAGAGCCTCCGCTCGGCTCCCCGCAGCGGGAAGCCGGGCGGGGGGTTTGAGAGCTCCCGCTCGGCTCCCCCCAGCGGGAAGCCGGGCGGGAGCTGTCAACCCCCCCGCCCGGCTCCCCGCAGCGGGGAGCCGGGCGGGGGGGAGGGGGTGGGGTGGGCTGGCTCCATATAACGGACTAATTCGGGCGGGGGGGTGTCCGTTGTCACCCGAAAGTCCGTTATTTAATACTTTTAAAAAATTATTAAATAACGGACTTTCGGTTTTAACGGACACCCCCTCGCCCGAATTAGTCCGTTATATCGAGGTTTCACTGTATAGGTAATTTGTTCCTCCTGTTCTCCCTTAAGAACGGGTGGCTTACATGGAGAAATGAAATGAAGATTCCTGTGCAGCTCCACTGTTCTGTGACTATGGATATCATTTTAAAAAAAGAGATTGCAGTTTTACTTGGCAAGAATAAAGAAAGTCATTAAACATGGGGGGAGGGGGAGTGTTGCATTCTGAAAGGGAGGGAGGACTAGGAAGATTATACATGCACAGAAACACTTGCTTGGGAAGCTGATTGGACTTTTACTGCAATGAAATGGAAAGAGTCACTTCCAGTATCATCTACTGGTGCATTCATAACTCTACTGGGCAGAGCACTCCTCTGTACAGAGCTCATCCTACCCATTACTTGCCCTAATCAGCCTTCAGAATTGGCTTTTCAGAGGGTATGTCTACACAGCAATTAAACACCTAAGGTTAGCTGGGGTAAGCTGACCTGGGCTCATGCAGCTTGGGTGGCAGGGCTGTAAAATAGCTGTGTAGACATTCAGGGGACCCCCCATGTGGGGGAGGGTCCCAGACCCAGGTTCCAGCCAGAGTCTGAATATTTATACAATATTTTTAACCCTGCAGATTACGTCTTGCAAGCTAACCCGGCCAGCCACAGCCATTCTATGGGTCTTTTATTCCAGTGTAGATGAACCCTTAATGTCCCAACAGTTTTCCTAGTAAAGGAGAAAAGTTCCTCCAGCCATATCAAAAGGCTCCTTTGTCTCCCCCTTTGCTTTCACTCAGGCATCTGATTCCCTCTTTGAGGGCCTAGTCTAAATGCCTTTGTAGTCAATGGAAAGATTCCAGCTGTCTTAAGTTGCCTTGGATCTGGTTCACACTTCTCAGAGGGCTATTGCTGGTCTACCAGACAGGAGCCACAATGAGTAGCTCACGCAAGGCCCAGTCTCGAACTACACTCCACATTTTAAATTTCCCCTCAAACAAAACACCCACACAAACATTGTGGTAAATGTGCTTCTAAGAGATACTGGACTTTACATAAATAAACACTAATCGTGAAAACGTTGCTTCATTCTTCCAGAGCACGACATTTGTATCTGTATATTTTTTTCTCTGGAGGAATAAGAAAAAAAACAATAATCCTGCAGTGTAAAAGAGCTGGAAAGTTATTCAGAGTAATGGGTTTTTTTTTAACCACATAGGCTTTAAAAAATGAAGTAACTTGACAATTTTGCTGTGACAGGATATTTTTCTCACATTAGCCTTCAAGGATACCAGCCTTCAATGGGTGTTTTTGATTTGTTTCCTGGAGATGCTGTCTGCTGACATATATTTCAGCTGATAGTCCAACTCTCATAGGGGTTTTAAGGTCTCACTGTGTAAATCCCTGTTCATAAAGTCTAGTTTCCTGTGTTTTTCCCAACCCTAACCTGTCCTGCAAAACACTCACTCACTCTCTCTCTCTTATCAGTCTTTGTTTGTACCCTCATCAATATCAGGATGAAGTCAAATAAATAATAAAGATGGATGAGGTCAATTAAACCAAGCACAAGGACATTCTGTATGGTAGAATCATGCTGCCATGTCAATTTTTAAATCAAATATTGCATTAATTTTACCTCAACTCTACCAATGTGCTTTCTGAACCAATGTGTTTCCATAAACTGACCTGCTAGGCTGAGGATGTAACTTACAGTGGATTGTGGTACGGAACTACACTGCAGATGGATTTAAAAGACAAGTAAATTCCTCTTTTTGTTTGCCCTAGAACTAAAACTAATTAAATACTAGGCAGAGTGCTTTCCGGCAACCTAAATGACAACATCTGTGCTATATAATTTATTATTTAACTTGTATGTTTATTGGTAGACTTTTAAAATGCACTGCTCTACCATCACCAAATAGATGTACAAAAATAAAACACTTTAATTAAATAACATTCAAAAATGATCTCACTTCAATTAAGGGTCTCGACCACAAACCTAATTAAAGAACTCAGTATAATTCTTCCACCAAAAAAGTCCTTCCCATATTCTGCCCCAGCAAAAGCCTGTGCAAAGAGGGAAACAGTATAGTGTGCTCTTCGTGTCAATAGACTCAAGCCCAGTGGGTCTCATCACCTGTTATTTGTGTCTGTGGGGAAGCGTCTCAGACGTCAGCTGATCTCATATGCTAGGACATAAGAATGAGAGGCAAGTGTGACCTTAAGGACCTCTGTATTCCCACCCTGCACACCATTGCATTAATCTTTGTACAAAACAGGCATTGTGAGGTATCATTTGAAAACTAATAACTCATGGATCATTAATGTTCTTGGATGATGTATGTACACAGTGTGTATTAAGTGTTACACTTATATGGAGGAATTATGACTCAAGTGTGTTTAGACCAGGCATGTCAAATGGGGGAGGGGGGAGATTGATAAACAGGTCTATCCTAAACAAAGGCTGGTGGGTTTACTTTCAGTTTACATATAAGCAATAAACAGGGGCATCAAACTAACCAGGGGTGGAGCTTGCAGGAAACAGAACAATTTGCATTTTATCAAACACTACCAGGGAAAGAAAGAGCACAGCACTTCCTTCACCAATAGACTGCATGTCACCTTCCTCACAGCTTGAATAAACTTTATTTTGAGGGTACCTTTTAGAAGACTCAATTGCAAAGGGTCACTGGAGTATAAAAGAAAGGGGCAGAGAACTCCAAGTTATCTCCTTCAGCTAAGACAACAAAGGATCCAGCACTCTGGGTTTCTGCAGGAGATGTTGAATGGGGGGTACGGGTGTGAGCCATCATTTTGCTAGAAGGCTGTGAGTGAGAAAAGCCATCTTGAGCAAATCCTGTACCTTGCTAGATTACTTTTTAGACTTTTAATCATGTGCTTCTACTTTTATTTGCTTGTAACCATTTCTAACTTTGTTTCTTGCTTTTGAACTGACTGAACATCCTCTCTTCTTATGTTAATAAACTTGTTCTACTATTAAATTTAAACCAACAGTGCTGTGTTTGAATTACAGCGAATGTTAACATGGCAAGCTCTTGGGTTTTGTCTCTTTAAATGAAAAAATAGCTCTTATAGTCCTCTGAATGTTGCAAAAGAAGGCTGAACATTGCAGAGCATTTGGCTTTGGGAAAGTTTGGGACCAATGGTGTGTTGGGGTCACCTGCAACATCAACCAAGTCTGGGACAGACAGTGTGTCTGTGATGACTGCTGGCAGGCTGTTGGATTCAAAGTGGTTGAATCAAAGCTGTACAGCACACAGAACATGAAATGAATGCTGGCTGCTGGCTGTGTGTGTGGCCCAGGCAGGGAGTCACAACTAACAGCAACGTTTTGGGGGACTCGGGGTTATAATTCAAGGGGTGACACAACCTCTCACTGTTTTGAACTATATTGCAGAATATGACAGAGGGTCCTTCTAAAGTAGCCAGGACCTAGTCAAAACAAGATTGCAGGAACCCAAAACAACATCTTGAATTGCACTGGAAATCTGGAATCTATTAACAGGAAATGGCAAACCTATCTCTAGGTTTGCAAGATTCTATAGGAATTAACATAATTTGCATCTTTTATTGAATCCGCTACATGAACTGGGACATGGAGCCAAAGTCCAAATTTTAAAGCAGTGAGCCAAGGGTATTCACAGTCTCCCACAGGGCTGTTGACACTACTGCCAGATGACGGCACTGATAGGGAAGAGGATGTTCATACTTTGTACAACAGGTTGAGTGTATCTTAGGGCATGTCTTCACTACCACTTTAATTCGACCTTAACGACGTTAGGTCGAATTAAAGGTGTACCTGTCTTCACATACATGCCCTTAAAGTCGATTTAAAGGGCCCTCAAGATCGATTTCGGAACTCCTGCCTAACGAGAGAAGTAAGGCTAAATTCGACATTACAAGCTCGACTGTGGGCTAGTGAAGAGGCATCAGAAGTTAAGCCTCCGACCTCCGAGCAGCCCCGCGAGGGGGGGGCTGTTCGGGGGGGGGGCCTGTTCGGGCGGGGGGGGTCCGCGGGGCTGCTGAGGGGGGGGGGAAGCCCGCGCGGGGCTGCTTGAGGGATCGGCTCAGCTGTCTGGTCAATTTCACCAGGCAGCTGAGCCGATAGCCACGCGCCGGCTCCCCCCCCCCCTCGGGCGGGGGGGGTCCAGCGGGGGGCTGTTTGGGCGGGGGGGCTGTTGGGGGGGCTGTTCTGGCGGGGGGGGGTCCGCGGGGCTGCTGAGGGGGGGGGAAGCCCGCGCGGGGCTGCTTGAGGGATCGGCTCAGCTGTCTGGTCAATTTCACCAGGCAGCTGAGCCGATAGCCCAAGCAGCCGCGCGCTGGCTCCCCCACCCCCCCTTGGGCGGGTGGGTACAGCGAGGGGGGGGCTGTTCGGGCGGGGGGGGGGTCCGTGGGGCTGCTTGGGCGGGGGGGGGGTCCAGCACGCATTGCACTGTGGGCTACCTACCCACAGTGCAATGCGGGCTATGTCGACCCCCTGCAAAAGTTCAAGGACAGACAGTGTCGACCACTGTCGACCTGCTGTCCTGGTGGGGACACACTGATTCGATTTTCTAAACTCGAGTTTAGAAAATCGAATTAAGGGAAATCGACCTAGACCTATAGTGAAGACATACCCTTATTACGAGCACCTTAGAATAGCAGGATCCAATGTGCCTGGTTAAGGCCTAATACCATAACTGGAAATCAGAACTGGATGCTGCTTTCACAGTTGTCTAACTTTGCCCATGAGATAAGTGGGGGAGGGGTGAATGGCAAAGGTTGATGGTTTGCTATGGATAAGCAGTTATTTCAAATCTTGACAGGATGGAATACAATATGATCATCTGCCAATTATTTAGTATTTCTGCTTTGGCCCAAACTAGAAAGTTTATAGGTGACATCAGAGGCTACTTCTGTGGGAAATTATAAGGATGATACTTGCAAGTGCTTATAGTGGCCAACGTCCACTGGAGTGGAGGGAAAGAAGATGGTATTGGATCAAAAGGAGATCACCAGTAAGTGTGAATATTGGTACCTATGATTTAAAATTCACACTTCCTGGAACAGTGCTTGTATATATGGCTATAAAATGTACTTTTATTAGCAAATCTTGTTCACTCAAACATCTCTGGAAAGTAAATAAAAAAGGGATACAAACCCATGTGAAGTAAATTTCTGATTAAACAGTCATGACAATACAGGGTCAATATTTTGTGGTATTTGCCTAGCGCTACCTAGATGAATGAGAAATGGCATAAATATGTCTGCTTCTGAAATTCATTATTTGTACCTTCATTTGTTCAGACATGTCAGTTATTTACACATTTAGTTACATACAAGGCAAACTGGAAAGCCTCAGTTCCTTGCACAGAGGTTCTAGATTTCTAGACGCAAGGTTCCAATGTTAATGAAAGCAAATAAATAGCCCTCTGAAACTGCAACATATCAGCAATAGGTCTTTTTGGGAAAGAACAATCAACCCCTATCATCAGTGTCAGTACAAGGATGCTAGATGGGAATTCTACCACACTACTGAGCTTTTAGTCCTTCAGTCATGAATAGCTGTGGGCTGCTCCTTCAGCTTTGGGAATTACATGTTTGCCCAATTCTGCATAAACCTGTACAGCACAGAGAAAATGTTCTGCTGAGAAACTTGCAAAGCAGCGTTATCCTCCATCTAACTGCTGAGTTAATAACCTGCATCCTGTATTCTGCACTGCCTTGATAAATACAAAGGACTTTCATTCACCTAGCTAGAAAATGCATTTTTTGCCTATTAAAAGTATTAATACTATTTAATGTAATAATTTAATGTGACTTTAGCTTTAGAGAACTTTCTCACTGCACCTGGCATGTCAATGGAGTTCATTAGATCAAGTAACAGTACATGATTGCGTAAGCCTTTGGAGAAATGGCATTATTTTCTCTTTTTTGTTTCCAAAATATTAGCTACAGTTTAAATATATTGACAGACTTTCTCTCCATTCCTACCTTCTTTTATTGGATTTTATAAATAAAATACAATTCAAATCTCTAACAGTATGACAGACCTGCTGGGGAAAACATTAAAATGCAGGTTTAAGATTAGCGGCCGTGTTAGTCTGTATCCGTAAATAAGATGAGGAAGACTTTGTAGCACCTTAGAGACTAACCAGTTTATTTCAGCATAAGCTTTTGTGGGCTATATATAGCTTTTGTGATTAGAGTTTACCAGCAATAAATGCCCACAAAGCACATTTCTGGAACATGTGACCTTTTGAGAACAAAAGGTATAAATGCTAAGTAAAGTAAATTAGTTAGATTAATTCCCCAATTAACGTCCGAAGAAGTTCATGATGCTGTGAGATAGGGGGCATGGAGCAGACTAGGCTCTGCTTCGAGGGACGTTTGTGGGATTCTAGAACCAAAGCTCTGCCAATTCACAACAGTTGAGAATCTGCCCATGGCATGTAAGTCTGAAACATATTAAAATAAGCCCGAGGGGAAAAGAAAATAGAAAAGGAGAAAGGGAAGGTTAGGGACAGAACCATTATTGAGTTTCTGTGAAATATTTTTTCACCCTCTCTGCCGTTACAGTATTTTTTTCTCTTTTACACTCATGCTGGCTCATCTTTTTCGGATTTATATTTGCTATAAAATGTGTTGGGTTGCTTAGAGTGGTTATGGTTTGCCTGTTTGGACATGCCTGAAGGCAGATCCCATTAGCATACATACTTTCCCCTACATTTGTGAAATACCATCTTATGAGTTCTATAACCAGGAAGCTAATTAATGTCTGGAACCAACTAGCACAAGCAGCAACAAAAGTCCGACTGGTTTGTATGTAGGAGATGAGTATACAGAGGAAAAGTATTACAGGGCACACACCTAGACAGACGATACAGTTGGAGTGGCATTAATGGCTTCTTTTGAGCCTGAAGTAATATGCATGTGCCCTTCCTTTCCCTTAGAATATTTAGAACTTCTGTTCCCCTTATTTTTATCAGAGAGCTGGCTGAGCCTTTTTGATGATTCTCAAAGAGTTCCTGGAAACATGGCACTTTTGCAGCTGTTCAGCGTGGTGACTATATTTGATAGATGAATACGTTAGGTCAAATAGGTAAACGAGAGGCAAGTGGATAGATGATAGATTGATAGAAATAGGCTCAAAATATCAGCTAAGCCTTACATCCACTCACAATTAAAGCACTTCCTCACAAAATGTTTAGAGAGAGAACCATCTTTCAGTATGGGGTCTGTGGTAGACCCAGGCCAGTTGGGTACAGCAGAGTAGTAGAAGGCAGATATACTGGCCACTGGATAAGCAGTTTTCTGTTCCCAGAGTGACCAGAGCAGGGGCTGCTCTGAAGCAATCAGGAACCTGCTAGAACCAATTAAGACAAGCAAGATAACTAAGACACCTGGAGCCAATTAAGAACATACTAGACTCAATTATGCAGGCAGACTAATCAGGACACCTGGTTTAAAAAGACCCCCCCCCTATCACTTAGTGGAGGGTGTGCAAGGAGCAGGGAGTGAGAAGGTGTGCTGGTGGAGGACTGAGAAGTACAAGCGTGATCAGGCTTCAGGAGGAAGATCTTGCAGTGAGGATACAGAAGGTGCTGGGGGGAGGCCATGGGGAAGTAGCTGACACAGGAGACATTGTAGATAGCTGTAATCCACAGGGCCCTGGGCTAGAGCCCAGTGTGGAGGCCTGGGTTCCTCCTATCCCTTCAACTCCTGATCGGACACAAGAGGAGTTGACCTGGTTTTTGAGTAACACCAGAAGGGAAGGTCTAATTTGGAAAGGGATCTGGCCTGTCCCCGACTCACTAGGTGGGACAACAGAGACGGCAGAAATTGTTCTCCATTTCCCAAATACTGGCCAGTGTTGAGGTTAGCTGAGTGAATGCAGGTTTGAGCTTGTAGAAGAAGCAGCCAAACTGAGAAGCTGCCATGAACCTCTGAGGTAAGCAAATCCACCAAAAAGCGCAAGACTCACCAAGGCAGAGGAGGAACTTTGTCACAAGTCAAATTCAGCTTTGGTGCAATTGCTGTTGACTTCAATTGGAACTGTGTTGCTTACACCTTAGCTGAATTTTGTCCCTAGTCACATAAGTGACACGTTCAATACGCTATTCACCCTGGTGTGTCTAAGTGATATCTGCTCATTTTACTGAGAGAAAACAAATATTCACTCCTGTTAACAATACAGAACTGATAAAAGCTGAGATCAAGTCTGCTGTGCAAGGGATAGAGTGGTTCTCAACCTATTTACCACTGTGGGCTGCACATATGGCCCACATTGTGTTATGTGGGTTGCATCCAAAACTACTTCTATGGCCCTGAGGATGTAGATGGGCTGCAGCTCTGTGCTGATTGGGCCACAACTGGCCTGCAGGCTGCAGTTGAGAACCACTGAGCTAGACTAAGTGGAATGTCTCCCTTTACTCACCAGGAGTGTGCTTGCTATTGCTAACCCTTTCTGGGGACCACCACTTTCTCTGGGCTGGTTCTAGTTTTGCTCTGAGGCCAAATCAGATTAATTAATAAATATCTCATATGTAAGCAGTGCCATAATTTTTGTAAGTGGCATTTGCTGCAGTGCCTTAGAAGTATTCCTGTGGGTTTTAAGTGACAGAGAAAGAAAATACCCATTGCTTCCACATCCTTGGTTTGTCCCCAGTTTGCAGGGTTGACTTGTCCCACAGCATCGAATTCTTGTGGAGCCAGGGCAGGCTCCAGGCATCAGCGAAGGAAGCGGGTGCTTGGGCAATGGCTTAAAGTTTAGATTTGCTGCTAGACTAGGTCAGGCTCTTTTGGTAACATCTGTATGTGATCTTGCATGTGGAGACTGAGCAGCAAAAGAGGGGAATTCCTGATTTATATGAATCTCCATCAGAACATTTTGTGCTACATATAAATACAGTTGGGAGGTATGATGAAGTCATACACTCCAGTGCTGGGAAACTGGAATCCCCCTTATTTGTAGATACTCAAATGTCTATGAATTAAATTATCCTCCTCTCAATCAGAATTGATGGTTTTTGTGTATAATAGTAGAAGTCCCTGCTCACCCTTTTATAGAACAGGTGTTGCTCTCAGAATAGTTTACCTTGATTTTCAGCATCCAGATGGAATTTCCAATGTTGGCAGATAGGAAAAAAATCTTGTGACTTGTAACCAGGAAGTTTGGAGCAGATGAAATGAAGAGAATCATTAAGAAACTCCACATCATTTTTATACAGGTATTTTTATGATTTACTCTAAGCATTTTAAGACTGTCTTTATGAATTCGTTTCATTGTCATTTACAGAGACTGCATCTGTGGCTATAGCACAAAGATGACTATAAAACTAATTTCAGTTAACTGAATCCCTGGAAAGTTCACAAAATCTTGACAGGTATCTCTCTCTTCTCAAACTTTGGAGAGCTCCTTTTACGTTAACAACTGTGCTAGTATTGGAATCTGACCTGTACCGTGATCCAGCCCATTGCTTCACTCTCTAGTTTGTATTCTGGTTCCATGATGGTTCTCCAGCACACTACAGCAAGTGATTGTGACCTGCGTCTGTTGTTAGATCCTCTTTGTTATTTGTGTGCTGGCAGACGATTCTTCCCAAGTTTGTTTCAGCTTTATCTTTAATCCCCCTCCAACACTCAAGACTAAATCTGACAATTTTGAAGGCCTGATTGGTATTATCCAGATTACCTATGGCTTTAATCAGCATGGACTTGTCTTTTAATACAAAATATTATTCTGTTCAAACATGATTATGAGGAGGTGAGTTAAGTAACATGTTGCTTACCACAACTGATTGATCATTGTAGTATGCAGTGTAGTTGTAGCCATGTCAGCCCCAGGATATTGGATAGACAAGGTGGATTAGATAATATCTTTTAAATTGTATTGAGCATTGTGCCAATCAATTGTGAATAGCCCCTAGTGTATATGGATTTGTGCTAGGGAATTATGCTAAATTTACATACCTTTGTAAAGTATATCCCAAGAGGAAGTAGATGCGATACATTCCAGAACTAGAATTGTTTATACAAAGGTATAGGTTAATTCTAGCACTGCCTGTGACCACATCAAATATATCACCATGCTAAGAATGGACATTGTCTTACATTTACAGGATAACTATTCTTGGCGTGCTAGCTTTGAAAGACAGCTGAAGAAAAAAAAAGGCAGAGTCCACGTCTAGATGGAGACTTCACAGTAAAGGAGATGAATGAGAGTCACACTTTTTAACATGTGATTTGTGATGCAATATGCAGGAGGTCAGGCTAGATGATCATGATGGTCCCTTCTGACCTTAAAGTCTATGAATTTAAGAGTGACCATCCATAGGTAAATGACATAACTATGGGGGTGGACAAAGCAGTCAGCAATCATCTAGCCTACAAATCACAATAGTATTAACTGAATTGTAATTATTCTATCAAACATTATTCTGCCAATGGCCTGCAAAGCGGAGGAAGCTATACCTTTTTTTAAATGTAAGGAATTTTATATAAAGAGAGATAATATAAGCAAAACTCAGTATCTCAGTTTTGTAGCTGGAAAAAAATGGGGGGATATTTATAAGCAGGGATGCTGGAAATGCAGATTTCTGCTTCCATAGGGTTTGGTTATTTCAGGGTTATTTAATTTAAATCTTTCCATCACCTAGGTTACTGCGTGAGAATTAATTTTTGGTTCCTTTTCTCCTGCACAAAATTATTAATGTCAAATGTGATGCTCATAAAAGAGCTTAATATGTAAAATGTAGGGTTGTCAATTGATCGAAGTTAACTCATGCACTTAGCTCAAAAAATGAGTGCAATAAAAAAAATTGAATCATGATTATCGCAGTTTTAATTGCACTGCTAAACAATAGAATACCAACTGGAATTCGTTAAATATTTTTGGATGTTTTTCTACATTTTCAAATATATTGATTTCACTTACAACACAGAATACAAAGTGTACAGTGCTCACTTTATATTACTTTTGATTACAAATATTTACTCTGTAAAAATAATAAAAGAAATAGTATTTTTCAATTCACCTCATACAAGTACTGTAGTGAAATCTTTGTCATGTGGTCAGCAACATGTTACTTAACTCACCTCCTCATAATCATGTTTGAACAGATTATGTAACTTACAAATGTAGATTTTTTTTTGTTACATAACTACACTCAGTAACAAAACAATGTAAAACTTTAGTGCTTATAAGTCCACTCAGTCCCACTTCTTGTTCGGCCAATTGCTAAGAGGAACAAGTTTGTTTACATTTACAGGAGGTACTGCTGTCTGTGTCTTATTTACAAAGTCACTTGAAAGTGAGAAAAGGTATTTGCATGGCACTGTTGTAGCTGGTATTGCAAGGTATTTATGTGCCAGATGCTAAACATTTATATGCCTCTTCATGCTTTGACCACTGTTTCAGAGGACATGCTTCCATGCTGATGATGCTTGCTCAAAAAATGTGCTAATTAAATTTGTGACTGAACTCCTTTGAGGAGAATTGTATGTCTACTGTACCATGGTTTTACTTGCATTCTGCCATATATTTTATGTCATGGTAGTCTAGGATAATGACCCAGCATTTGTTATTTGACAAAACACAAAGAAGGGTCCAATATCAGATTTCTAAAGATAGCTATAGCATTCAACCCAAGGTTTAAGAATCTGAAGTGCCTTCCAAAATCTGAGAGGGACGAACTGTGGAGCATGTTTTCAGAAGTCTTAAAAGAGCAACACTCCAATGTGGAAACTACAGAACCTGAACCACCAGAAAAGAAAACCAACCTTCTGCTGGTGGCATCTGACTCAGATAATGAAAATGAACATGCGTCGATCAGCACTGCTTTGGATTGTTATCAAGTAGAACCTGTCATCAGCATGGATGCATATCTTCTGGAATGGTGGTTGAAGCATGAAGGAACACGTGACTCTTTAGCGCATCTGGTACGTAAATATCTTGTGACGCCAGCTACAAGAGTGCCATGAGAACACTTGATCTCACTTTCAGGTGACATTGTAAACAAGAAGTGGGCAGCATTATCTCCTGAAATGTAAAAAAAAAAATGGTTTGTCTGAGCGATTGGCTGAACAAGAAGTATGACTGAGTGGACTTGCATTATTTTATTTTTGAATGCAGGTTTTTAGTATATAATTCTACATTTGTAAGTTCAACTTTCATGATAAAAAGATAGCACTATAGTATTTGTATGAGGTGAATTGAAAAATACTATTTTGTTTGCAGTGGAAAACTTGTAATAAAAAGTGAGCACTGTACACTTTGTATTCTGTTCTCTCATTGAAATCAATATATCTGAAAATGTAGAAAGCATCCAAAATATTTAAATTTATGGTACTCTATTATTATTTAATGGAGCAATTACTCAATTTTTTTTAATCGGGAAACTAAATTTTTAATTGTTTGACAGCCCTACTTGAAATATAATGGCACTTTGTGATCAAAATGCCTTCAATTGAGGGGTGTTGGTATTTTCATACACAAAAGAGAGGGTGTTTTAAAAAATCAGGCCTCAAATGCCTCATGCACAATAGTACTGAAATGCTGAAGAGAAGTTAGTTTTCTCTCACTAAAGTTATTTGCATTTATAGAAGTCTCATGACCTGGTGTGCAAGCACAACAGCCTCTAGCAGTTACTCGCTAAAGCTGTTCTGCATAGAGCCCAGGCCTGCTCCTCAGCTGTTGTAAGGTAATATAGCTCTGCTGAAGTCAATGGAAATATGTGGATTTATACCAACTGAAAGTCTGGGCCAGAATTGCTTAGCTTCTTTCCAGGGAGTAAAAGAAGACACAAATGTAACCCTGGGATATAGAGATTTTTTGTTTTGTTTTTTGCTCACAGGCTAGAGCTTAGAATGGTAAAGAAGCGTAATTTACTGTAAACCATGGAGACATATTGCTGCTAGTCTCTTAGCAACCAAGGAGAGTAATAGAGAAACTACACAGGGAAATCAACTAGTGTTGGCTCATCTTCTTGTTTTATATTTCTTACATGTTTCTGGTATTGACGTTTTCGCTCTGGGTATTGCATGCCCGGGGTTGTTTTGTTTGTATGGGTCATTGTTTCTGCTCATTGACTGATAGATGAGGCCATCGGTGCATTCATCAATATGTTAGAGCAATTCTGCTGTCACACATCAAACTGAATTTGGGAATCATCAGGGATAGAATAGACTAATGCTGCAAATCCAGGGCTAGCTATATTCTTACCAAATAAGTATCCTAGTGAATGAAAAGCATTGTGGTCCTGATTTTGTTCCCATTGAACTTAATGACAACCTTCATTGACATCAGTATGGTAGCTGAGGATCTATTCACTGTAAGATCTAAAAACCTTTAATATAGTATACTTCAAACTTGTTTCTCACACATTAAATTTTACATAGCACAGTGAATGTAATTTTGTATAATTGTGGTAATTGGAACTTAGTACTTAATGCAAATTAAATGTTACTGACTTTTTTCCCAAAATCAGCAAAAATAGAACAAATTAATTAATTATTTCAGATTTTTTCAGTATCTGTATTATGAAGATGTATTCAAGAAGACCAGTTTAGAATCCATTGCTTTCCTTCAAAATTGTTCCATAAGCCTCCTATTTCAGTTTATAAGCTGCTCGTTGATGCACTGTTGGTCCCAATAGTCCTGCTAGATACAGGAATTTTGAAGCAAAATGGGATTTGGAAAGCTGGACAAATAATAGATTCACATTAATATTTCAAATTCAATTGGCTTTTATTTTTGGGACCATTTGGTATTCATGAATATTCAGAGCACTACTGGTATTCATGAGTGATCACAGATTCTGAAAGTTTTAGAACTTGTTATAGGCAGTAGTGCATGATTTGCTATGCACTAATCACTTTTTTTGTTTTTGTTTTTAATTTGCCTATTAAAGATTTTCAGGAACCAATGAGAAAGCAGGAAATATGCCAACACAATCAGTCATGTTACATGAACAACAAATAGTGTAGTCATTTGTGCACAATCATTTGAAAATTATTCATCCGGGCTGTTCAGTGTATACTTCTGAATAATGAAAACACTTGCAGAAATCAGAAAGAGTTTGCAAATTATTCACAAACTCCAGAAATGCTTAAATTCATCACATTTTGTTCAACTAATACTATACTACCTGCGCTAAGAAGTTGTGCGCCACTATCTAGAAGGCTCTTCAAGCTGATAAAAAGGGCAAACAAAGGGTTTATAATGGAAATCCCAGGTCAATATTGGCTTCTGCATTGCTCATCCATATGTGTTAAATGTGGGGTAACTCCTGTGTGTCTCACACACATGCTTCTGAACCTAAATTGCAGTTCATGACCCAATAAGCCTCAGGCTGTGCATATGAAGCTCTCCTCTTATCACCTATAGTGAGGTCTAAAAGTCTCATTATTTACTAAACACCCCACTCCAGGCACTTTCAGGGATGCTGTAGTACCTGTCTGGGAGATAACTCAAGGGCCTATTTTAATTAGTATCTTGAGGTTAAAAAGGCAGTTTCTAGTTAACAGATAGATCCTGATAGCTCTGTGCTTCAGAGCTCCTTAACTCAACCATTGTTCTAAATAGATAATATGCTGCTAAACACAGACCGAATCAAAGTTTGAGAATTTGTGTAGAGTCTAATTTCACAGAGATTTTAACTATCCAAGAGTGTGTGTGAATAATTGCTTCTTTCTGCTTCAGGCTGGAGATGTGGCAAACAGTATATTCCCGGGCAATTAGGGCGGCCTCAGGAGGTCTTGTAAGGAACATGACCAACGCTCAAGTCATTTTAACCAGCGGAGAAGGGCACTAATCACCTTGAAATGTGCTGTCTGTGGTGCTCCGTACTGCGATTATCAAATGGAATTTCCAAATAAAATAATGCTTAATGCAGCCACTCCTCTGCCCACACTGAGGCCTTGGTTACACTGGCACTTTATAGCGCTATAAAGCCTCCAGGAGTGCTATAACTCTCTACCCGTCCACACTGGCAAGGCATGTATTGTGCTATAAACCCACAGTTATACCGCTCCTGGTAATCCTCCCTTCCTTGAGGAATAACAGCTATTGCATATTCCCTGTAACGTGTTATAGCAAGTGTAAACAGTCATTACACTATAAGTGATCTCTGGCACGCCTCCGAGGCATTTAAGGCAATTGACATCTCTTCGCTTTGTTTTGAACACGGCAGGAGGAATGCGGAAATACCTTTTCAGAGTTTCTCTCTTAACTCAGCAGATAAGCACCGCAAATGTTTACAAAGGGAGCTGTGTGACAGAGAAACTATTAAAGCAGGCTCTAATTTCAAAGGAAACCACTGACACGACTTTCACCCGTAGAAAATCCCCTTGCTCTCTCCCTCTGCATACACACTACACGTTTCCCCTCACCCCCCTCATTTGAAAAGCACGTTGCACCCAGCTGAATGCTGGGATAGCTGCCCATAATGGACCACTCCCTGTGCTGCTGCAAGTGCCACAAATGTGGCCACACCAGGACATGCTATAGCGCTATATCTATTGCTGTATATGGATACAGCTATGACCAAAAGTGCTATAATCCTGCAAGTGTAACCATGGCCTGAGCATGTTAGCTATGACTGTGGCACCACTGACAGCCCACGGTACAGAGCATTTAACATGTTTTTAATTGATTTAATCTTTAGTTTGCTTAGCCTGTTGAATCTGCGCTTTAGGTGCTTGGCACAGAGAAAAGATAAGCTACTTGAGAAAAGGTGGCATGTTGAAAATACCCATCCTAGCCCAGGAGCTGTCATGACTGGATATCAGCCTCAAATATCTATCCACATCCCCTTCATGGTCCTGGCAAGATTTTCAGAAGTAGCTGATAAGTTGAGATGCATTGATTTTTAGGTGCCCAATTTAAGACACCAGAAAGGGGCCTGACTTTTTCAGAGGGTGGGTATATAGCACTTTCGGGATAGCAGGCCCTTTTAAGGTGTGTCAAACTGGGTATCCCTTCTCCAATCTTATCCTGGCTCACAGTCATACCTTCTTAGCCAGAACTACCAGGGAATTCTTATAGGGATGTCAGATGCAAGTTTAGTGATGTGCAAGTGAGAAGCAGAAGAATATTCTCTTTAATAGTTATCTCAACACTTGGAGAAATCCCCTAGAATTAGCTGCCTGTAAATGTAAATATTTACTAACAATGGTTCAGTTACTGTCAAGCTAATAGATGACATCCATGCCGTTCAGATTCTTTTAAGATTTGCAAATCAATACTTATGAGCCACTAAAGACTCAGATTACACCTGTCTATTAGACTAAATTGACTGGTTTATTGTTTTAACAGTCTTTTGAAGAGTGATAAGCACGTCCTTAAACAACTGTTCAGAGAAGATTTCTTGATTATAGCCTTTGAGTGAGTTATGAGAGGAGGCTGACAGCTGTCCTCTCTGGTTTGGAAACAATCACATTAGACTGAATGCTAATGGAAAATGCTACTCAAAGGATGAGCCTATAATATGAGGGAACAAATGATGCCTTGATGACCTTTTCTGTTTTCTGAAGTGGAAAGAAAAGATTGGCATGATTAATTAGTAGCAGAGGTAAATGCCTGTGTTATTACTTGAAGAACAGTTCAGTATTAACTGATGTTCTTGTGTGGAAGATGCAACATCTTCCTCTTTTGAAATTATTTTCTCAAGTCTCCTCTTGCAGGGATAAACAAACAGAACCCGGGAAAATATTCAAATAAATTATGTGGGCCTGTGCTAGTAGAGATGTTTCTTTCCAGGAAAACCTGGGAATAGCCAGTGAGTGATAATTTAAAGAACTGCCATATAGCATTCTTTCTCCTCCATGACCCACTGTGATGCCAGATGGCTTTGGCTAACACTTGAGAGCTTGAATGGTAAATGACCAGGAAGAATGTTCTCCATTCTGTTTATTAATAACAAGACACTGGGTTTTCGGCAACATGCTGCCCCCAGACACACAAATATGAATTTCCCTAACAGTCTGGATAGGCAAAGAATTCAAGAGTTCCAGGCAAACCCTTAGTCAATTATCGTGATAGACAAGAAAAGTGCTTCAGTGGCTTTCTTCATTGCCAGAGAATGGAGAATGTTATGAATGGATTGATGGACAGGTCTGATGCCCTGATATAGATGATACAGGCCATTCTAACAGAACTGAACATTTTCTCTGAGCTCAGATTGAGCAGAGTAGGTGGCGAAGAGCCTTTTTAACTGTGCATGGTACTGAAAAAGCCTTTCCCTGAAACACTAAACTTCAGAGGAAAAATGGCAGGTTGAAAGTGAAAAAGATGGTTTTATAGAATACTAGCGAACATGCCTGGTGTTGCTTGGGTCAGTCGGAGGTGGGGAGGGGGCAGACAGCTGAGCGAGTGCGGGGTCCATTGGATGGGGGCAGAGAGCAAACCCGACAGCCCCACCTCACCCCCCAACCAAACCCGACACCCCCACCTCACTTACCCCTCGACCAACCCCCACTCACATTTTCACCCCCCACCCAAACCCAACACCCCCATGTCTCCCCCTACCAACCCCAACACCCCCTGACCAACACCCACACCTCACCCCCCGTACACCAAACCTGACACACCCACCTCACTTCCCCCCCAACCAAACCCGACACCCCTACCTACCACCACAAACAAACCCAACACCCCCATCTTACCCCCCCACCAAACCCAACACCCCCTGACCAACCCCAACCCCCACACCTCACCCCTCACCCACCCAGACACGTTCCCACCCCCCCAGACCAAACCCGACACCCCCGGCTCACTTATCCCCCGACCAAACCCGACACACCCACCTCACCCCCCTGACCAAACCCGACACCCCCACCTCACCCCCCGACCAAACCCGACACCCCCACCTCACTTACCCTCCGATCAAACCCAACTCGGGTCCGTCGGAGGGGAGAGGGGGCACAGAGCTGAGGGATTCCGGGGTTCCATCGGAGGGGGGAGGGGGCAGAGAGCTGAGGGATTCCGGGGTTCCGTTGGAGGAGGGAGGGGGCAGAGAGCTGAGGGATTCTGGGGTTCCATTGGAGGAGGGAGGGGGCACAGAGCTGAGGGATTCCGGGGTTCCGTCGGAGGTGGGCAGGGGGCACAGAGCTGAGGGATTCTGGGGTTCCATCGGAGGGGGGAGGGGGCACAGAGCTGAGGGATTCCGGGGTTCCATCGGAGGGGAGAGGGGGCACAGAGCTGAGGGATTCCGGGGTTCCATTGGAGGCGGGAGGGGGCACAGAGCTGAGGGATTCCGGGGTTCCATTAGAGGGGGGAGGGGCAGAGAGCTGAGCGAGTGCGGTGTCTGTTGGAGGGGGTATTATGACATCATAACAATATAGCTGCCCAGCTGATGTGATTGGCCTTTAAAGACTTTCACCCCTGGGGGGCGTCAGAGGTGAGATTTGAAAAATTTTCGACCCTTACGACCATCAGGACCCCAAGACCTCTAACTGTACCAAATTTCAAGTCTCTAGCTCAAACGGCGTGGAAGGAGTAAGCTTACGTACATACATACATACATACACCATTTGACTTTTATATACAGTAAAACCTCAATATAACGGACTAATTCGGGCGAGGGGGTGTCCGTTAAAGCCGAAAGTCCGTTATTTAATCATTTTTTTAAATGATTAAACAACAAGACTTTCGGCTTTAACGGACACCCCCTCGCCCAAATTAGTCCGTTATATCGAGGTTTTACTTATCCCGCGAGCCGTCAACCCACCCGCCCGGGTCCCGGCTGCTGGGACCCAGGCGGCAGCCAGCAGCCTGCCCGCCTGCCCGTGTCCCAGGCTGCTGGGACCCGGGCGGGAACCGTCAGCCAGCCCGCCCGTGTCCCGGCTGCTGGGACCCGGGCAGGAGCTAGCAGCCCGCCCGCCCGCCCGCCCGGGTCCCTGCTGCTGGGACCCGGGCGGGAGCTAGCAGCCTGCCCACCCGCCGGGTCCCCGCTGCTGGGACCCGGGCAGGCTGGCAGCGGGGAGCCGGCAGGCAGCCCGCCCGCTGCCTGGACCTGGGCGGCAGCGGGGACCCGGGAGCCGGCAGCTCGCCTGCAGGCGGAAGCCGGCAGCCAGCCAGCCAGCCCGCCTGCAGGTGGAAGCTGGCAGCCAGCCAGCCAGCCAGCCCGCAGGCGGGAGCAGCCAGCCAGCCTGCCCGCAGGTGGGACCCGGGCGGGAGCCGGCAGCCCCCGAATAACGGATTTCGGATGCATCGGAAATTTTGTCCATTGCATCTGAAGTCCGTTAAATCGGGGTCCGTTAAATTGGGGTTTTACTGTGTATAGATTGTGTGCGCTCACACCATGTAGGCACATGATAGAGTGACTACTAACTTCTTTGCTGTTTTTACATCTAGCTCTTAATTCCTTAGAAAGTTCTTTTTGCTGGTCCTTAGTCTTTGCATGGGGAAGTCTCATCTAATTTATTTTTAGTTGTTATCCCTAGTTACTGCTCTTTCTTTTGCTTCTGATTCTTATGCTTGGATGTTTTTCTTCTGCTTCTTTAGCCTGAAGAAGGTATCCAGACATGAGACAGGAGGAGAATGGTGTCAAGCTAATTAACAGCTGCTTGAAGCTGTTGTTTACCCTGCACAGTAACATATCTCAAATCATTGAGCAAATTATTGAGCATTTGGCCTGCTAAACCCAGGGTTGTGAGTTCAGTCCTTGAGGGGGCCATGTAGGAATATGGGGCAAAAATCTGTTGGATGATTTAATTGGGGATTGGTCCTGCTTTGAGCAGGGGGTTGGACTAGATGATCTCCTGAGGTCCCTTCCAATTTTGATATTCTGTGATTCAGGACTCCACTTTTGTCTCTTTTCTAAAATATTTGTATCTGTCAGTACATAGGGAATTTTGAGTCTCTCTCTGTGTGCATCTATCTATATGCACCACACATACACTATCTCTACTTCATCTGAAGGAATTAGGGCTCAATCCTGCAAAGCTACTGCTGTGTGACTTCAGGCATGGCGGTAGACCCATTGAGGTCAATGACACTAGTCATGTGCCACATGTGTAGGCCTTCTCTGCACTGGCATGTAGGGTATGTGTAGCTACATACCACAGTGAAAAGCAGGCTTCATCCACTGTATGGGGTGTAGCTACACGTGGGAATGAAAGGCTCTGGAAGGGCAGTGGAGGGGCAGGAGGCAGTGGGACATTGTAAAGGCAGCAGGCACTGCTTTGGTGCATAGAGTTGGGTAGGGTCTGGCATATCTTTACTCTGCTTGCCTAAGCAATTTAAGGGCTGGTCCTCACTAGGGCGGGGAATCGACGGCAGATACGCAACTTCAGCTACATGAATTACGTAGCTGAAGTTTGCATATCTGCCGCCGACTTCCCGCTTGTCCCCACGGCGGCAGCAGTCGGCGGCGCGCTCCCCCGTCAACTCCAGCTTGTGCCTCCCGGCGAGCTGGAGTTCCGGAGTCGACAGGGGAGCTCCGGACGATCGATCTCCGACAGCGCTCGTGAAGACAAGCCCCTAATTACACTTTTGCAGGGTGTGCGTGCACTGTATGTATGGTATAGCCTACTGTAATTTTGCTGCAGGCTTAGGACCTTGATGTGCTAAAAGCAAGTTTGAGATGATTGACCGCTCTACACACTTACTCCAGTTGTATGGAAAGAGGAGCAAACAGTAACATTGGAATTTTTATTTTAATTCACATCTCATAAGTGAGAGAAGGAGGGACACTGAATTTCAGCCTGACCCTAAACTGCAGGTGCAATTTCAGTCATTTTGATGTCTATGTACTTGTTTGTGCCTGCAAAATTGTAGGTTATGAAGGAGGAGGCCTGGTTAAGGCTGGTCTGAGCAGTAGGCCCTCATGTTTTTTTGGACATCCAACATTTTTGAGAGAGCGAGAGTGTGAGCATCCTTGACCCTCTTCATCTCCTCTCCCCAAAGCTCTACCTGCCCCTGGCTACTTCCACTGCATGCATCCGACGAAGTGGGTATTAGCCCACGAAAGCTTATGCTTCAATACTTTAGTTAGTCTTTGAGGTACCACAGGACTCTTTGTCACTTCTGCAAACCTCTAAATGGCCCTGGCTACCTAACAAAGTACCCCCATACCTCTTGTGATATTCTGCAGGCTTGATCAAGGTGCCACCCACCATAACCCATCCCCTCCTGTTCAGCACCAGGGGCACAAAGGACAGAACTGACAGAACTCCTCTGACTCATTATGAAATTCAGCATTTAGACTCAAGAAAATGAGAGTCTTGGCCCCTGGGTGGCTGGACACAGCAAGGGTGTGCCTGCTCAAATGGCAGGATATGTTCATGCTGGGAAACCTTCCTGGCAAGCTCCTGTAGAAGTAATGGATTAGAGGAACAAGTTGGACTGAATTTAACTCTTTTAATTGAGCCCTATTCACTTGACTCAGCCATATCAATTTACATGTGTGCTTATTTGTTTTAAATAAAACTAGTACATGTAGAGGAGTTTGTACCCGATTTCTTTAGAGCCAGGTAGAATTGAATTAGTTCTACTGGTAAGAAAACCAGTATAAAGATGTGAAGCACTGGCTACACTACCATTGACCTAGCCACACAGTCACCTATTTATTTAAAGGTTTTTTAAGGATATGTCCTGGGATAACGTGTGCTTTGCACTTGGGTTCTTTTGCATTGGCCCCAGAGCCAAATGATAGCACATTTAGAATGATGTTTTATACATTAAAGTATGTGCTTATGCACTACAGCTGTCTATGGGATTATATATCAATAATTTGCCAACCATGTATCTTAAATGAGCCCAATTCTGCCTTCAGGTATGCTTCAAACTCCACAGTCCCTCCATAACTAAGGGCAGAATCCTGCCCAATGAGAATTGCAAGCACAGAACTGAGTCTGAGACTGAAGACTTGAAACACAAGAGAGTGAAGTCCTGGCCCCAACGAAGTCAATGGCAAAGCCCCCACCCACACCAGGTGGGCCAAGATTTCACCCTGAAAGTTTAGTTTGTCATTATGATAATTTATAGATCACTATCAACTTGCATGGAGTTTAAAACATAGTCAGACATATTCCTTGGACTCCAACCCACAAAAAAGCATCCTTTATGTATTTATTATTGGCTCTCTTGTAGGCCATTCTAAATTAGCTTCAAGTATCCACCACATGCCCTTATCCATTATCACGGATTTATAGAAGTAATTTTAAAGACACACATTGTTTTTCTCCTACCCACTAAAGCTTAGCTGTTACGGTGCCTTTTTTATGAGAATAAGAACAGAGATGTGCCTATCTGACCTAGCAGAGAGGAACTCATTAGTAAGCACAGTTTTCATGAAATATAGAGAGTAAATGCCAGACTGGAGGGGAAGCAAGGTAGTCTAAGCAGCTGGAGGGGCAGCATGCTCAAGGATTTTATAGACAAAGGGCAAGAGGCAGGTGGGGTTAAGGAAGGATTTTTCAGTAGAAGCAAGATAGGAGCATGCTTTCAGGCACAGGGAGACAATGGAGGAAAGAAAGGAGAGAAAAGAAAGAAGATGCTAATTGGGAAGGGATGGTGTCAAAAGGAACAGGCTAAAGGGTTAGGAACACAAGAAGTGAGAGACCTCATCATAATGAAGGCCAATGGGCTTGAACTAGGGATGGGAAAGGGGAAGGATGGAGAGGCAGAGTTCTCAAAGCATTAATTCTTTTGGGGGTGAAGGGGTGGCACAACCCTGTCTGCAAAAAAGAAATTCAGAGATCAGAGTGAAAACAGTGCTTATTAGAAACCAGATTAGGAGCAATCAAGACAGTGCATGGGGGAAATTAAATGAAGTGGTGAATAGGAGGGCTAGAGAGGTAGCAGATTCAGACAACTTGATGTGGAAAATGAAGCTGTACGGGATAAAGGGAGGGGATTGAGGATGGAGGGAGAACTCAAAGCAGGTATTACAGTAAGGAGGATGGAGAGCAGGGCCTGGGGTAAACTGAGGTTAAGATTATGTTAGACTGTGTTAAGATTATGACTGGCAAACAAGAGGAGCAGAGGATCGGAAATCAATGAACCAGAACTGATGTGTCAGATGTTAGGCCTAATTGGTGGACAAAATACCAAGAGGATACATTATCCCACCCATTGCCTTTTTGGGACCCTTAAGACAGAGGAATGGAGGGAGGGGGAGAAAAAAAGAAGCAAACCTCTTACCAACATTGCAGCTGTGGCCGAAGAATTGTTGCCCTGACAGCAGTCCATGATACTCCAATGGGGACACCGGACACTCATCATGACACCAGCAAGGACCTCGATACATGTGAGATCGTCCCTTGTGCTCTCCTCTATCTTCTGCCCCAATTTTCTTGCCCTCTCTGCCTTTCACGTGATCCTGAGATAAACTGTACTGCATGGCATCAGCATGGTGAGATGAGATGGCCCATTCAGCTCTTCAAGGCCTGAGAAGGACCAGTGAAGGAGAGAGACCAACCAACTGATGTCCTTTGTCTGGGGAAGTAAGCCAGGGTCCAGCGCCCCACCCGCTGTGGCCAATTTGCTGGCTCAAAGCATCTAACTGTGACTGACTAGCCACACTGCATTCTGAGAACAACAAAAACTGTAGTTCCCCCTATTTACTATCCTATTTCTCCTCTGCCTTCTGTGTCTGTTGGATTTGTCTAAAGCAGGAAAATGACTATCATTCCTGATTCAGAATTGCTCAACAGCGTTAACCCTTTCCTCCACACCAGGAAGGACGTTTGACTGAATAAGAGACTAACCAATATTCACGGTCTCCAAAAAGGGACTTTGCTAGGTTTTGGTTGTTTTGTATAAACAATTTTCAGTTTCAATGCTTTTTAATTCATTTTGATTTTTTTCCTTTTATGTGCTTCAATCAAGAAATTTCTAACCTTAGGCATGCATTTTATAGTATATCAGTCATTGTATTATGCAGATTGAGGTCTCTATTCTAAACCCTGGACCTTGTTTAACACTGCAATGTTGGCCAGTGACTGGGTTATGCAAACAGTTTTTGCCCATATATTCCACGTAAATGAATAAAACAGAGAGCAGAAATGGGTGCTGAGTCAGCAGAGAGAGCCAACTTCAACCAGCACAAAGAGGCTGAGTCAGGTGGGGATTAATGTGTCAAGATGAGTTTCTTGGTTGATGGATCTGAAGTCAGGGTGGCAGCAGGAGAAGGGAAGCATGGAAGGGTGTATAGGAGGGCTGTGAATTAGACTGGCAAGTGTAGAAGGTGGATTCTTCTTTGTAACACTAAGAGATTAAAACACATTATTAGACGGTGTCCAGTGAAGGGATCATTGCTGATATGAGGAGAAGCATTTAGGCCCTAATTCTCAGTTAGACCATCCCTGTGCACAGCCACGTGCCTCCCATATTTGGGGGCAGGTGCAGCTCCAGGCAACCTGTGGGCCTTAAGCCACACTCCACCTTACTGTAGCCTGGCGCCTCCCTCCCTTCCCCCACCCCACAATGCAGGAGCTTGGAATCGGGGTGGCAAAAGCTGCTCTAGTCTTTGGGGGGTAGCTGCCTTATACAGGAGCTAGTTTGTGGGGCCTTAAGGTAACAAAGAATCAGCTCCAAGTCATTTTCATTTTGAAAGCATAATAAATTCAACTTCTGTTTTCCATCCCTGGCGCATCTATGTAACTGAGAATAATCAGGTGTTAGATTATAATAGTTAGACAGCAAGTCCTTTTCACATTTGGCTCATGTACTGATAATTGCTGTGAGTTCCAATCACCAGCAACATCAAAAGTACTTTATTGATCGTCAGTGTTATTTGGTCAGGCCTCTATCTCCCACCCTCTGGGATCATTATCTTCAAGAGTCTCTTATCTTATCTTCGCATTTATATTTTTAGTCATCAGCACCGCTTGCAAGTATCCAATTCACACCGCATCCTGCCTTCAGTTACCGCCCCCCCACAGCCCTCCAAAGCAAACAGCTTCGTACTTCCATACTGCCTGGTACTGCAATCAAACAAATGAATTAAACATTACAGATGTAGCACACAAGTTGCAAAATATATGGCAATCTATCCTTTAGGCAAAACAGACATTCTTTGCTGCTGCGGTGTTACACCCACCTCTCTGCATATAATATTACTGTCATACTTGTGCTGAACGAAAGAGCAAATTGTGTCCTCCCCCCACCTCTTCTTCTTTTGGGTTTTTAATCTGAACAATTACAGCCAATATCCAGGAGGCCTTAGGGCATATTTCCGAAGTGTTGCACTACGAGATACAAGCACAAATTCAGTTAAAGTATAATAGGGTGCGTGCACACCTCCGTCCCCATGCACTTAAAAAATCCTCTCTTCTAACACGATGGCCGGCTCTTCTCTGATCATTGCAAGGAGCTCGGGGGCAGCTTGCATTACTTTGTGGATAGCCTTGTGTAAGTGAACACCTGCTCACTTATATAAGAGAGAGCCGGTCACTTACATAAGAGAAGTCACCTTCAGTTTGTCTCATAGGTAACAGTGCCTCCTCTATGTGGCTTGAAGCAGTGTCGTTTGTACAATTACTTTATGATAAAATGTCGCAGACGAAAAGAAGATTGTGTGGCAATTTTAATGACTCATTCATTTTTAATATTTTGTGTCCCAACTAAATGAAACAATGAAGTTGATACCAGCAGCAGGCAAATGAAAGTGCTAGAGACCCCACTTTGCTTTTTGACAGTTCACACTAGAACTGATGGAGAGTGTCCTGAAAAGGACTCATTTAAATAGGCCGGTGCATAGATTCATGAAAATAAGCAACCTCTGTCAAGTGAACAAAACAGTCCCGTGGGAAATAAATCCACTTGGGCTTGATTTTGCTCCAAGCCTAAGGCAGGATAGGTAACAGGGTTGCCACCATTCTTGCCCCAAATGGAGAGCTGCCAGAGGACTGCTTTACTCTCCAGCAATTGTCCTGCTAGGTTTCTGAGGCATGCTCTCGCCCGGTCCCTTGCATTTTGTAGGATACTTCAGTTCACTCTGCCTCCACCCTGCAAATGGGTGGGTGATTTACACTGTTCTGATGCTGCAGAGCTTTCCGATATGAAAGACCACAGTCGATTCCACAGACAGAGTAAATTGGGCCATTTATTACAATCATCTACCACTTGATGGCGCTAGCAGGTAGCTTGTTGACAGATTAAAAGGCACAGTTTCAAACTTCTACTCATTCCTCTAGGACAGTGGGTCCCAAACTGAGGTTCATGAACCCCTGGGAGTTCGTGAAATGTTACGGGGGTTCTCAGGAGAACATTGCCTAATGGTGAACAGAGTTGTCCCTAAGGACCCCGGGCAGCACAGGGCCAGCAGTCTGGAGCCCTGGGACTTTCAAGAGCCAAGCAGATCAAAGCAAGCATCTCTATCATACCGAGATTTAAACTTCAAAACTCCTTATAAGAAATGGAACGGGAGGTGGATATTTTTTGCTGTTTTAAAAATCAAATAGGCAGCTAGTATTTTTTTTTTTAATTATTATGAAGAACAAATTTAACCTTTGTTGTAATGTGCATTGTTTGCCTGGACTACTCAAGATCTGAATGCTTGTGTAGAAGGAACTCTGAGTTGGCTTCTTAAATACCTTCATGCTGTTTCACATCTGATACTACTTGATGAAACATAGGAGCTTTGTCTTGTATTCAAAAAGTGATACAAGCTATGAAAGTGAGATCTTGGAAGAGTGTTTCTGTTTTCATAATGAAATGAAAATACTGTGATAAATAATAATAAATAGCATGTAATAAAAACAAATTTTATATTTCCAAAATCACTGCTTTTATCACATATATTCAGGTAAAGGAGAAAATCCCTGGAAATATAAATTTTTAGGAGGGGGTTCGTGAGACTTGACATTTTAATGAAAGGGGTTGACAGTTTGTTAAAGTTTGGGAACCACTACTCTAGGAGTAAATACTTCTGACTAAGTTTTTTGGGCAGGCACAGTGTGTCTCTCACTCTGTATAATAGGTGGCTCTAAGCATCATGGAACCTCTGGATACATTCAGAGGGGTGAGCACATGGCAGGGAATCCTCCCTCTTCCTGTTTAACAGAGAACTGCTATTCCCTGCACTATATCCTCAAACCACTTTAGGATTCCTAATTCTCCAGTTCTCTTGGCTTCCCAGCTGGCAGGCAGCCTGTAAGGTGCAGCAAGTTTTTAGGTGGCGAAGTGAGAAATAAAATCACACATTGATTCTTGAGGCTTGTAGATGGGGGCTCAATTAAGAGACTCCACAGCGGTCCCTAGATTTGCTTAAACTGGTCTTGGCTGCCCCCTGCATCCTCTCCATACACCCACACAGACCTACGAGGTACCCATTACTTTGCCCTTAACAGTTGCCAGTGTGACCTGCTGCAGAGAACACTAGAACAGGACTCAGGAGATCTTGTCTTGGCCACTGGCTGCTGGGTGACCTTGGGCAAGTCACTTCCTCTCCATTCCTCATCTATAAAATGGGGATAATGCTGATTAAAAGCTTGTTGTTATTACTTCCCCCCTGTCAGGTAAGGCTCATCATGAATAACACTCTGAGTCATAAATGTATCAATTTTATTACAGTGGAAATATTCCACATTTTGTCATCACAAAATACTTGAGGGGGAAAAAAAAGGCAAATTGCACCTCATTTCCCTGAGTTCAGAGAAAATGGACTAGATCACATAAAACCACTGCGAGTGGAAAAGACTTGATATCAAATATAGTCACCAAAGGATTCATTGTTACCCAGCGAGCAGGCCACTGAGTAATCTCACATCCCATTAACAATAACCTCAGCTACACCCAATTCCCTTCATTCATACATCACATACAAAAATTATCTTTCAAAATGGCCTTCTACTTCCATCAGAGCAGACAATACTGTATTGGTTACAGTTATAAATGAACTGCAGTTTTAGTACAAATCTAAGTGCAGGGTATGATATTCAGTCCTGCCTGACTTGTTTTAAAGTAACCACAACTTGAAGATATTAGTTAAAGTAGTCCTCAGAATACACTGAAAGTCAAATTGGTGTTCGCTAAATGGGTTATTAAAAAGGGGCCATATATTGTGATATGCCATAATAAATTAGCTAAAATAATAATACCTATATAAAAGGCTAAAAATATTTCTAAAATAGCAAGTCAGTGGTTGAGTCACAAGTGCGAGGCAAGACAGATTTAGTACATGATTGGGTTCAGTTTAAGCCCCGTGTTGTGAAGATTTTCCTGCAATATCTTGCAACTTGATATAGTGCTAATAAATCAGTATTTCTATAAGAAACAATAGAGACATCATTCACTGCATTGCAACAGCTAATAATGTTGGAGTTATTTATGATTATTCTTATTACTTTGAGGTATTGAAAAGATCTAGAGATGTATTTTTTAAAAGTCTTGAAGACACTCACTGCATTTTAGTCACCATTTGCTATTACAACTATAATGTGATTAGAACCCTTTATATGTTCTATATCTCACCTTCAAACTAATTTACTTGCCTGACTCTCAGATCTGGTAGAGATTTATATAAAGCACTATTTAAATATTTTCCATCTCTTCAGCAACTTTAATCTCAAAATGATCCCCCAAATATTGATAAATATAAAGGGATGTCCACATCTATCATTAACTGCATTCAGCTCTGGGGTAGAATGTGATATGTATCTGACAGAACACAGTAACACTCCCTAATAGTATAGGGCAAATGAAAAAGCAAGAAGAATTCCAGTTAGGTTGAATGTTTACTTGAACTGAAATTCAACCAGGGTTTATTTATTTCTATTTCACTTTTTGGTTTAAATTAGGTAATTTTCAAAAGTACAAGTCTTACACCTTTCCTGAAGTTCTCCTGCCAGTTTTTTGTGTATGTGATTTTATATGCACATTTTTCTGTTTATTAAAATCTTTTCTTCACCGCTCTCTACTGCTGTGTAGAAGATCAACCCAGACAAAAAGGGTGAAACTAACTATAGAAAGGAAACAGTGAAACTGACCATACATATAGTATTGTTACAAGCATACAGCATACAAACTGAAAAATATACCATTTTTTTTTCTAATTTCTTTCTGTTACAGTCAGCTTAGGTATCATTTGTAACAGTAGGAGATAACACATTGTCAGACAGAAGTGTGATTTTTAAGTTGCTGGTGCCCCTTGAAAAAGCAGTAAAGCTTGAAAGGAGCTGGAATGGGATTTGCTGCTTTAAGGGAAGGCCTAGAGGATGGTTCCTTCTCACTGCTCTGAGCATGTAGTTACCATTTAATCATCACCATTACTGTGAAGGGAAAATGATCTTTGGAGAGCAGCATCTTTGGTTTTCATCCAAACTGTGCATTTCACAGTGACTAACTAATGCTTGTGTCATATTGCCCTAGTTAATCAAAACCAACCAGCTAGTGGACTCCCAACTCCCCCAAAAGATACATGAACATGGGCTATGTAAGTATTAGTGATTATATTGCACTGTTCCAGCAGGTTTGTAAATCCGTGTGTCTGTCTAGAAAGCTTCACAGTTGAATATAAATAGAAACATTATCTCCTCCTTCTGTACTCGCACAGCAGCAGCACGATATGTCCAGAAAAGGTCACATGACAAGTTCAACCTCCTCCCACCACAATCTTTTACAGTGTCACTGCACTCACAGACCTCCGATGGCTTCCAGGGGTAAGTTCTTCAGCGTTATCACTCGGCAGATGGCCAGCGAACGGCCCAGGAGATGTTATCCTAGTGGGCTCAAGCAGATCTCGCCCAGGACAGGGTCCTGCTAAGAAGTTGGCAGTAGTAGTTTCTTCCCCTACCCATCTCCTGGTGGAAGAATTACCTTCTCCATTTAACATCCAGTCCCTTAGGTGATTCATTTCAGGAGCGAAGAGTCCCTGGGTATCGTTATTGCCCTGGGGTGTAACTGCTGCTTGGCCCAGAAACTGTGACGCACGTAAGTTGCTGTTGGTTCGGTCAACCTCATCGCTGGGTGATGCCAAAGATGTGCTTGGGGCGGCCTGTTTTCTTGACCTCCACCTCTGGATTTCCAGGTCTCGTTGCTCTTTAGGGAGCTTATCCAGCTGCTGAGCTTTCAGAATCGGAGATGCTCTGAAGGTTCCTCGCACGGCCAACATAAGATACCTGGTGAAAGGTGAAGAAGAGTACTGCATTGATAATGGGCTTCACCAATAATTTGCTACATGACAAAAATCTAAGTCTGTTCTTTCTTGTTCTGCAGATTTCTGGCAGAGGTATAATGTTTCTAATGGAGGCACTTAAATACACACAGTCCTCCTATTGTACAGTGTCATTTACACTTATGATGCTATATAAATTACGATAATACAGGTGGTACAGTCACTGTATAGGGCAAGGAAGTCAGCCACAGATTTGGTTTCACTGAGAAATGCACTATCAGTCAGGACATTGGGGGTTATATTCTTCCATATTCAGAAAGGATAGGCAGAAAGGATCTTAGTTTAACATCTTATCTTAGGCTTGGAAGTAAAAACAATCCCAGCTTGTCGGTGCCTCAGGAACCAGAAAAACAGTTGGCCTCCCTAGAGAGATGGTTCCTGTCTCTACACTACCAGGTAATATTTGAAAACCCAAGCTTCACTGTAGGGACAGTTTCTGAGAAGGGTTTGTAACATGATTTGACCTTTGTCCCACAGGGCTGGCCAATATTTATCCTAAACCAATTAAGAGGGAGTGCTGTTTGAAATGGCATGTTAAGAAAGGACCCAGTTCCCCTCTCTTCCATGCAGGAAGGGATCTTAACTCTGAAGTTCCCCCCACACTCAGATCAGGTGGTGTCTGGAGGCAGAAGTGGGACAGGGAGATAGGGAAAAGTGAAGGAGCAGGGGCATAGGGTTTTTTGCCATCCCAGTACAATGAACATAAGATTCTGTCCCAAGAATTTGTGGACTGCTGGAAAATTGCAGAGGCTAGGGCCATCAGGCAGGGACTCCTTGCTTTTATACTGCCTCTATTGCACCCACTCTTCTTCCAGCAGTGCTCGAAAATTGAGCAAAATTGCATGAAATTGGGAGCTCACAAGCAGCGAGATTCATATTCTCTACTGAACAGGAAAGCATAGTAAAATGTTTTTGGTCGTGTGCATGGGACATATCTCAAAGGTCTACCACACAGAGCTACTACAAAAACCCTGCACAAAAGCACATCCTTCACTGAACACTAAATGTCTTAGTCACTCCAACCTATAGAGTCAATAAGTACAAGAAGTTGTGGTCAGGAGGAGGAATTTAGGCTCAAGGATTTTGATCCTACCTCCCAGAGACAGTCAGGAGTGTCAAAGCTGTGAACTCCAGATGGGAAACAGGGGAGATAAGGAACAATCAGCGCGCCAAGAGGAACAAAGTCACATCCAACAGAAAACTTAATTTGAGTATGAGTACATCATAGGAAGGGGTGTTTTCGAGTTCTAGGGGGTGGGACTTCAAGCTTGATTTTGTGTGAACAGACTCCTAAAGACAATATTCTGGGGTGCCTGCAAGAGGGATCAGCAGTGCTCCACCCCTGAAATTATCAGGACACAAATCCTGAAGCTCAGTATTCTGCTGAGGCAGCAATGATCTCAACTTTGCTGAATCCTCAGGATACAGACATGAATTCTTAACTGTGTGTTTGATCTAGCTCTTCGCAGAAAGCTCGGGGTCAAAAACGACAACAGTGAATATGGGCTGATAGGAATACAACCGTCACACAGGAATAAAACAGACAGCATGTACCCCAAAAACATGCGACTGCACTGAACTATGAGGCACTTCATCTGTACCTTATATAGCACAGCATATATACAAAAGTAAATCTAAAAACACATGGAAAAATAGTACTCACTGGACAGGTATAAAATGACCTTTCAAAGATTAGATAATTGTATGAGCCAACGGATGAACTGAGAATAGAAGCCAGGTCTCCACATTGGACCAAACATGACTCTGAGACATCTAAGGACAATATTGTATTTATCTATACAAGGCATCATTACAGTAGACTCTCGATTATCCAGGATTGGATTAACCAGGATGTGGATTAACCAGGATGTCAAAAAAAATACGCGCAACTCGCAGGCCCAGCTCTGGCTTTGCTGCTGCCCCAAGCACACACACAAAAAACCCCTACCAGGACACAGGGCAGCCAGTGAACCAAAACCCCCTCCCCCCAGCACAAGATGGCTGGTAAATCAACCCCCACTCCGCTTATTTCCTATGGATGGTGATTATCCAGGATTTTATTAACCAGAATTATTTTTTTCCCTATCATCCTGGATAATTGAGAGGCTACTGTATTATCATTATTATCATCATTATTATTTTACCCTAATATCCTCAAATCCTAATACTGGGAAGGAAGAAAAATCAAATGTTCAAACCTTGGTAAAAGTGCTATGACTGGTGTAATGAAGCACACTAAATAAAATCTAGGATCTGACAGCTGATCCTCCATAATCCAGTAGGGGCTTGTGGGTTCATTACAAACAATGCAGGCAGCATTGTAGATCGTTGAGAAGGTGAAGTAAAGCAGAACACTTCCAATCATTGTAATCCAATGGAAGCATGTCTATGAACAGAAGCAGAGAACACATTAATGGCACCAAACACTGACGCTAGATCCCATGGCTTTAGTTTTTGTACAGGGGAACATATAAGGATATTGGAAGAAACATACCTGTATAGATCATGTTACTGAGAACTATTGCATAACGCAATATGTATATATTACAGAATAAAACATGCCCTTCTTCACATAACTTATTCAAAGGAAAGTAACGTGCAAGTCATAAAGCCTAATCTCTAAGAACGTGGCATAAAATCTCCTATTCTTATGTGTAACTGCAAGAATTCTGCATTGTTCTATCCCAAAGACACTGTATGAATAATCAAAGGTATTCCAGGGAGGCAATTACCCTAGGCAAATCATCCATTTTTGTTGGCTCACTGACGATACCTCACTGCATATAAAGAAACTTATTTCCTTTGTGCGATCCAGAGTTAAAAAATGACCCAAAGACAATTCCATGACTTTCAGTAGGCCCTATCTACACTACCATATAATCACATTTAAACACACAAAAAAGTAAAATGGTCACCTATACGCAACACATTTACAGACATACCCAAGTTTTCATTTCTAGAGCTTGGTGTAAAAGAATTGTGAACAGAGAGATGGTATTGATGGGGGTTCCAAATGTGAAGACATCAGTGTCAGAGTCCTTGTACGTCTAGAAAATAGACATAAATCAGCTATGCATTCTGACTAGTCAAGGGTTAAGAAAACAATGGTGTTTTGAGGTCGTTTTTAAAACTTTTTTTAAAGAAGTAGTGTTTAAATCCTCCACGTTCTTACCAAATAAGGGACAAAGAAGCAGATGAGACTCTGGTAGAAGGCATCCAACACGGCAATACTAAATGTTGACAGCTTGTAGGTCTGTAGGAAGTGAGGGATAACCATTATCACACTGTTTCTGCTAGTTTGTACTGCATCCATTTAACTCATTGTCTTTAATAGCCTGATCCTGCAGTTCTTATTCAGGTAAAATTCCCAAAAGGCTGTAGGATTGGGTCAAATGTTATTCTTTAAAAGCCCTTTTCCGTGGAACAGTGAGTTTAGGGAAATGTAAAGCGATTGCACATGTTGACATTTAGGTCTTGATCATGACTTTTAATGCCACGGATGCAGTAATAAGTAGGGTCACTATGGGAGTAACAGGTTGATGAGACCTTCAGAATACCAGAGCACCAATGACTATGCCCTTTGAAAATATGAAGAAATACACTCCACTGAGACCAGGCCAAGAGCTGGTGTTGGAAGAGGGTGGGGCCTCTTCAGAGAGTCTATTGGCAGCATGACTCCCTTCCACACTTTGTACTCTCAGAACATCAAAGTGAAACCAGTCTGAATCATGGGGGCTCAGCACCTCTGAAAATCACACCCAGACTAAATATGTGCCTGCTGCATAAAATGGAGGAGCCCTGACTCTTTGTGTATTCCCCTCTCTGGGACCTGAAAAGGGCAGGTCAAAATCTGCTCTCACAAAGCGGGTTTGATTAGAACAGATTAGAAAAGAACAGTTGAGCCCAAGCTAGGCTAAGCATTTGTAAATGACAGGGAAAAAAAAAAGGGTGTGCATTTGTAATAAATAAATAAAAGATCAGCCTGGTTCTCTGAACTTGATAGGGAGGTTTGAGAAAAAGATTAATATAATCGCTTATACATATTCCCTGATTTTTATCAATTTCTGAGTATTCAAAGGAAAAAATGAAAGCATCCAGGCCTGGAGAAGCAGGGACACAAAACTCTTATAGTGACAAAAGAAGTACTTTGTAAATTAAAAGGACTATTTCTAAACATAACAGCGGGAGCGCATACACACAGTCTGCCAGCCTTTTCTTGATCTAAAGGCTTAACATGTCACTTTCTATTGCCATCTTCACTTTAAAAGCTTTTCCTTTAGAACTCCTGTTTAGGTTACAAATACTTAGACCTCATCAGAATTTAATCAGGGGTCATGCTGTTTTTACTTCAGCTGTTACCTTTCAACTCGACTCATTTATTTCTCCCTCCAGCCCCCAAGAATGAAAAGCAAAAGTCTTTACAAATTCCTCCTCTTCATCTTTGTTCAGGTCAGCCATTACATCTTTCTGATGGTAAGAGAGTCTCCAGGGTTTCGATGTATAGGTCTTGATTCACCAATGCAGGTCTCCACTGACTTAAATGGACTTATGTGTTTTGTAGTGTTATTGTAGCTGTGTTGGTCCCAGAATGTTGGAGACACTGGGTGGGCGAAGTAATATCTTTTATTGGACCAACTTCTGCTAAAGAAGAGCTCTGTGGAAGCTCCAAAGCTTGTCTCTTGCACCAGCAAACATTGATCCAATAAAAAGTATTACCTCACTCATCTTATGTGTTCAATGGACTTACACAGAAGTGAAACTGGAGTGACTCAGTGGCCAATCAGGCCCATGAGATTTGTGACCTCACCAATCTTCTGGTTTACACCTTACAACCCAGCCCCATCATTTGCAACAGCACCCAGTCCAGCTTCCACCACCACCTCTCCACTCCAAGTCCACTCACATGTGCTTGTCATTACCTGTTACACAATCCTTTGGGTGGCTGTCAGCAGAAGAGAAAGAATGGGTGGATAGTGGATATCAGGGAGGAGGGAGTACAAAAAGAGTTGAGAACCACTGCCTTATCAAACAAAACAGCAGATCTCATACAGTTATGCCAGCAGCCAAGACCCACCTCTGAATTTTGCCCACTCTTGTATAGTTCAGGCAAATTTAGGAGTGTTTCTGCAGATACATCTTTATCCAGGATTCCAAAAAGGATGGGGGGCATTGAGGTGAAAAAGAGATTGAAGAAGATCATCTGCCAGTAATCTATCATAGTGGTCCCTGAGAAGCCACAGAAGAACTGGTACCAGAAGAGCAGGCTGACGTAGCTCTGTGAGAAAAGTGAACAGAAAACACCACACGATGCATTGAGTAGATACAGTCCCAACATTTTGAACTTGCAAGAAAAATTACTTTTGGTAAGTATAACTTTCATTTGACTAAAGTTACAGATCTCCTGTGACCTCTTCTTTGGACCTTCACCAATTGTGATGATCTATTTGGGGCTGGTGTGAGTTCCTCATTTTGCAGTGCATAGTTAATCCCAGCCAATAGGTCCACCAATGGGGTTTAAATAGCATGGAGAGCTCTGAGATATCCTTCCACACCACATAGCCATTCCACCTTTAGCTACTTGATATTCCACACCACACATCCATTTCACCTAGAGAGATCTTAAACAGATAGCTTTTCATTCCTTCATTTAATCAATGCAGTGTACCTTTAAGGAATATTTTGGTTTTAAATCAATGCATCACAGTGGATTTACTTTAAGAAAATACAGCTGAGCAATTCAATTATTCAGTTCTGAACACCAAGTTTTAAATCCTTTTACAAAATTGGTTGTGACTGTGGTATCAAAAGGTCTCTCCCCACTCCCAAACGGAAGTGGGGAGATAATGAACAACAGCATTCCAGTTGAGAAAACTATTTCATGTCACAAATAAATATCATTTAAGCTTTGAAAGCATGCCCAGACCAAAAACGTTTTCCATTACAAATTTTAATATTGATAAGATATGATCCTTATTTAAAATGATGACTTTAAAAATATTTAAAATGTGAACACTTGGAATTCTAAGTACAGTCTTTCATGCTCAGAATGTATTTCAAGTGAAATAGACTTGTCTGCACAGGCTTGCTGAAAGTGTATTACTCTCAAGTTTATACACTTTACATTATTCTTCAACGCACAGCTTATTTGCATATACATTAAACTTTTAATAAAAATGCTAGATATGATCGCACCAGTGCTTGCAAGCAACTCCTACAAAATTAATAACAAAAATTCACGAGTTTCACAGGCAATTCTTGCCTAATGTAAAGTTATCTTCCATCTTCTAGCACTAATCTACCATTCCTTATGGAAATTTTATTTTGAGGCTCATGAGTATAACTAGAAAAGTTTCTGAACTTATAAAAGTCACTAGACTGAGGTATTTCCTCTTCTGGGACAGCACTACTTTCAACTTGTCCAGTGAAAGATCTAGATATTACTTTTCCTGAAGGCTTTAGGTCAGTTGAGTAGTAAGAGTCAATTTGTCAGCAACCATGAACTGTCCAAGTGAATAAAAAAGAATTTCAATTCGACGAACATTAAAGAAACATGGCCTACAAGAAGTGGTACTTTAAGCCAGCTTCACTGCAGTAAACCAAGGCAACCAGGATCCTTTGCATCTTACCACATTTTTGTAGAAGAAGTAAATCACCATCTTTGCCAAGCGAGAGTAGCACCAATGTCCATGGACCAGAAGCAGCTTCTTGAGGTGTTTGAATCGAGATATTGCGAAGTCACTGGCCATCACAGCCTTACATTAAAAAGTATTGAGATTATTTATTAAAAAATCTATTTCTCCACCCAACATGACCTGATTTCAAGAATAAACAATGAGGCAACCACCCACTATTGTGTGGACACTTTGAGGTTGATTAACTAACCAAAAAACCTACTCTCAATTTTCCCAGTATGAATCTGCATTCTTCTGCCTTCCATAAAATTGACCATAAAATTGTATTAATGAGCCCAGGATGATGAGGGAGAGGGAACATCTGGAAAGAAATTAGGTTGAAAAACAGCTCTGTACCAGAATCTTGGGGAAATTCTACAGAAGAGGTGATCCAGAAAGCAGGTGTTATTCCACTGATGGAAATTCATTCATCTGCTGATTTTTCAATCTTAGGATAAGTAGTTAGCCCCACAGTGATGGAAAGTATAATGTCAGGATAGCAATAATGCCAACTTGTATCTTAATTTCAAATTGTTTCTGAGAATAAAGGTCCCTTTATAAACCCTTGAAGCTACTCGAATCTACTTCATAAACACAGAAAGGGAGATACATTGAAGGGATACCTGCATGCCTTCTTGGCCAGAAATTCCAATCCCAACATCAGCTGCTTGAATCATACTCACATCATTTGCACCATCACCTTGAAGAGAAAAAAGAACCAATTTCTAGAAATATGAAAATACAGGATAAAATAATGCCAAGATTTGGTTTGTTCCATATTATAGGCCTATACCTGAAAGCAATATCTTAAAGTATTGCTGATAGACAAGTATCATTACAGTAACAACTTTAGGGTTGCTGGTGCCTTGCCTTGTGACAGGTGGATTAAGATTAGGTCAAGCAGTCAAGAAACTTCGGTTTGGTTCACAAATTCTTGGGGTGAAATTCTGGCCGCATTGAAATCAATAGCAAAGCTCCCTCTATAATACTTGCAAGCATAAAGTATTAAGCGGGGTCGGCAACCCAGCTGGCAATACATGAACTCATGTATTTTAACTATCAAATTTGTTCAAATTTCCTAAAGTATGTGCTGTTCTTTAAGGACTCTGTACAAAAATAAATTTACTTCATGAGGTTCAGCTTACTTACTCCAACCACCACCAAAATCAACAAGCCAAACAAAAAAGCCTTTGCAAACAATTTGTTTCCCATTCCTCTAATAGCAAAAAAGACAAGGAAAAATTTAGCCCCAAGGTGCACGTTTTCAAATGTTTGAAGTGAGAAAAACAGAAGTTGTAATAGTTTTAGGACAACTTTCTTCTCGCGCACTATCTGTATCACCTGATACCAAATATAAAGCATATTAATAATCAATGTTATGTTTTTCCTTGGTTAAACTCAAATTATCAAAAGCATTCTCTTGTAGCAATTTATTTTGTAGATTTCTTTGACTTAAATCACAAAAAATAATGCAAATTATACAGTCTAACAAGCCACCTTAAAACCACATTTCTACCCATCATAATTTTGGTGGCATTTTCAAAATCTTTGACTACAAAGAATATTCCTGTGGCAAGAATATTCCTGTTTGTATATATATATATATATATATATATATATATATATATATATATATATATATATATATATATATATATATATATATATGTATGCATGTAGTTTGTGAGCAAGGTAAACTAGTGAAGTGGCTTAACAAAATGGAAGTGTGGCTATATATATCTTGCTTTTACATTTTCCTTTAAAAGAAACTGATGCAAATCTAAAATGTAAAAATGTATCAGACCCTTCTTTTCCTGTTAATATTTTGTTTGTCCCTGCAGGCCTTAGTTATGTTGTAAGTTTTTAAGTCAGTTCTGCAAAGATTTTAGTAGAATCAGACACACTGAAACAAGAAACTTGTAGATTTCACATCAACTAGTTTACTTGCAGGTTAAAAGCAAGCTTGTCGGTATCTAATGCTACTCTGGGGATATGTCCTGTTTAGACAAATTGGGAAAAATCCAAGAGTAAAAGGGAGATGTTAACACAAGCAGAGTAACTATTATTATGATTGGTTTTTTCTGAAGTGAAGAATTTTGGAGGGAGATGGGAAGGAAGAGTTGCTGATATTCACAGTTGCTGGTGCCCTCATTTGATCTTTGTTCAATGGTAGTAGGCTCCTCAAGAGGAAATTTCACCTGCAAGCGTACGGCTATTACTAAGGAGACAATATTTAGCACCATCTTTCCCCCAGATGCTCATAACTCATGATGAATATAAAAAAGCATAAAACCAAAATAATCTAGAATTGCAAGAGACTAAGAAAGTTAAGTACCTATTGACAGTGTCATGACTTTTAGTCGTCTCCGCACTAGTTTGACCACCATGCTCTTCTGCAAAGGAGTGGCACGACAGCACAAAACTGAGCGACAGTACTTTGTCAGCTCCAGAAACTTCTCTTCCAGCTTTCCTTGGAAAATGACCTTCAATGTTTTCCCATCAACTACCAGTCCAATGTCAGGCCTAGGGGCCACAGAGGCTGGTAAAGATGATGACAGGCTAATGCCAAAAAACTTCCATTTTGCTGTTTCAGCATTAGAATTCTTTCTTACTTCTTCCAATGTTAAATCCAAGAGGGATTCACAGGTTTCCTGGGGGGAGAGGAGATCATTATAGAATGCTTATATGTATCTCCCATTACAATATCACCCACTGATATGTCTAATCAGGCCAGGTGCATTACAGGAAGTCACAGAAGCATTAGGGACAATTAACAAAGGACAGCAATAGTTTACCACACTGGAGATGACATCAGTGAGGTTCTCAGCTTCTCCACCCATAAAAAGTATGTTGAAAACACTGACCATTTTAACAGCTATTTGCTTCCAATATGACCTTTCATTTTAAAAGATAGTCTAGCTTTACAAAGATAACCTATATTTGTGTATGAAATGCTAAGAAACCTTTTCCATGAAAGGATCTTAACATGCATTCCTAACAATAATGTGAGTAACAACAACAAACATCCCTGTGAGGGCTAGTGAAGTCATGATTCATATTTCTCTTTCAGACACGCACACATGGAATCTGACAGCTCCCTGTGAGGGAAGGTGAGGCATGATTCATTTCTCTCCCTCTCACCCCCCCCCAAATTAAGGTCCAGATTTTTAAAAGTAGCCACCGGTTTTGAAACTTAAATAATGCGTTGTGACACATAAAGTGCACAGCATAGCTAGGAACGTAACCCAGGTTCCAACAGCACATGCTTCTGTGCTTTAACCACAAAACCATACTTCTCTCATTAGTGCATTTCCCCATTTTGGACCAAATTCTTCTGTAAGAGGCACACTGTCCTTAGAGTGGCTTAAGCAGGAGCTGGGTACAAACATATCCAAGGATGCATAACTTGTTCCAAATTGCCTTCCTTTCCCTAAGATTTCATAAGGACACAGTGACAATGTGACATACGGTGTCACCCAACGTTCATCTTGCTGTAAGTCTTTTTCTGTGGCATGGCTTAGAATACCTGAAGAGCTAATCACTTCCCTTTTTTTGCCTTCTGTCAGCCTTATTGAGTGATGATTCAGTTCTAAAATATTATTTTCATGTTATATTGCATAAGGGGCACCCGTAGGATGCTGTAAGATTTAAATTGCACTTAAGTGGGAGGTTCTGAAACCAAATGTACCTCTGACACCAAAGAGGAAGCTGCATCACTAAAATGTTCTAAAAATGTTCCTGGGAAACAGCACCTTTCTCTGTGTAAACCAGGAAATATATACTGAAAATGTAAGGTATTTTTTAATTAACCCTAAAGAAACTGGCTAATTGCCTAGTGCTGGTTACTAGGAATACATCTAATTTCTAGGGTTTGATGAGTCTTTGTACCCAGAAGAAAAAACATCTGAAATCAGTGGGAAGAATGATGGGTTGGGACCCCTTCTTGCAGTATGTCCATCTGGTTTCATTCCCCACTATTCCTGTCGGAACCATAGCCCTTACTGACAGCTGCCTATACCTCAGCTGGGTCCCACCTCTTCCTCACCTCAGGAGGAAGTTGAGTGATGCAGAACAGCGACTGAGGGTACAGATGTCCTGGCAGAGAGCCAAGGAAGGTTTGATGTTGTAGCCCAAGCTGGGAAGCAAGTAGAGTAGGTAAAAAGAGTAAAGTTCCCTGCCCACTTGAACAGTGGCAGTATCAGTGAATATGGTGGACTAGAGATTTGGGGGAAAGTTTCCCACCTGTGCAGAAATGGGTCCTGTAATTTTGGGCTCGAGAGTGGGGTGGAAAACAGTGCAACCTAACGTGCCTAAAATGGGCATATCTATCGTTAGCACATCACTAAGTATGTGGTTTTTTGTCTTTAAGGAAAAGTGACATCACAAATACAGTAAAGGAATTTCCATGTTAACAACCAGAACTTTACTATAGCATATGTGTGCCACTGCCCTCTGCTGGGTGGGATCAGAATGCTCAGCCAGCTGTGTGTCATGAGCCATATACTGGCAACAGTTAAAGGAGATTGTGCTTTTGGAACAAGAGGATCTGAGGCATACCCCAACAGCTGCCATGTAATTCTTTGTAGTCATTGTGACAACTATGAAGTCCAAGGTGACCATGGATTTGTTATATTTACAATTTCACCAGTCATTTTTTTTAACATAAAAATTTATTTTCAGACTGCTAAATATAATTGAAGCAGGCACAAGTTTTATTACTCTCAGTATTGGGCTCGCAGGATCACTGGTGCTTTTCAGTATTACACTAAATGCCAAAATTCAGTATTACACTAAATGCCCCATACACACATTGGAAATCAAAATATTTAACTTTATATACAAATGAAAGTTTGCAGGCACTAAGTGTATATCCCATCAGATCAACCAGGGTGCTGCACTTAGTAAAATACATGCCTCTTTTCTTTAAAGCAGACATGCATATCAAATCAAGTTTACACACTGAAGCAGAGAACATATTCCATGCCAGATTCTGTATAAGCTTTGCATGTTTTCTATTTCCAAAAAGATTTTAAAAAAAAAGATTTTTCTTTTCTGTTTCTTTTCTTTTCCTTTCCTGTTTGGGGAGCTGCCAGCCACAAACTAAAGAAGCTACAAAGTAGGCCACCTATCTACTCTATAAAAGTGTCCATCACGATAAAATATTCAGCACTTATTCATTGCTTTTCATATTCAAAGTATTTAACAAACCATTATTTAGTTAATCTGCACAATAGCTGCATGGAAGTAGGTATGAAAGTAACTTGGCTGTTACTTTGCAGATAAATTACATGATCCTGCCATATTCCATCTGATCTGTATCACAAGTATCCCTCTTGAATCTAAGCAAAGCCTAAAGTTCTAGCCCACTTGTGAGCTTGTCTACAATTCTGGTCACGAGGCTCTCTTTTGGTTGAGTTTGGCCTCTCACCACTCAAGAGTATGGGAAATGGGTAGATCTCCTCTATGGGGTTTAAATATCAACTCACCATCTATGCAGATCAGAGCTGAACTGGCAGGAACACACGAGTCCTTGTTGCACAGTTCAATACTACTTTGTGCAGTAATTGTGCAGGGGTGGACTAGGTCTTGGAAATGAGCATTGGGTGGGTCTTGGGTTTAAGTGAGCAGATTAGTTAGTGGATGGTTAGAATGCTCAGGATGTGAGTAATGAAAAGAGAGGAGGTGGGTGGAAGCTGCCTCTCCCCCCTTTTAGGGCTGCCAAGACAGAGTGGCTTCTCATGGCTTCTTATTATGTCATCTGAAGTTATGAAAAAGTTGTGGTCACTCAGCTAAACTTGTGTCTATCCTCACTGGCACCTTCCATTTGCAAGAGTTTACCTCACTCTGCTCTGGTTGTTTCAGAAAGTTATAGCTCACTCCACCAATCGCTTGCTGTGGCCTCCCTTGTGGTGTATTGAAAACTGTTAACCTTAAAAGCTAACTTTGTAAGAGTAAGAGGTTTCCTGGTCCTGCTTGCAAACGAATGGGCTCTAGAAGGAAGCATGCACTCTGGGTCTCGAGCAGCCAACCCAGTCTAGAGCATAGTGGGTTGAATTGTGATCCCTGGCTTTAAGGAGCAGCCTGCTTTGTCTCTGGTTTTTGGTTCATGTGTGTTAGGGTTCTGGACTTTAAGAAATAAAATAGTATTTTATTACAACCTTTCAGAAAGAGTATTTTATGTTTTTATCTAACTTCTCTGTGTGTATTCTGTGAAACATATCATCTCTGGGTAGCAGTGGCGGAGAATGATAACCCATAAAAGTTACAAAGGGGTAGCTGTTAGTCTGTATCAGCAAAAACAATGAGGAGTCTTTGTGGCACCTTGGAGACTCACAAATGTATTTGGGCATAAGCTTTCATGGGCTATAACCCACTTCATCAGATGCCTAGAGTGAAAATTAGTAAGCAGGTATAACTATACAGCACATGAAAAGATGGGAGTTGTCTTACCAAGTGGGGGCGGGGGTCAGTGCTAATGAGGCCAATTCAATTAGGGTGGCCCATTCCTAACAGTCCAAGAAGGTGTGAGTATCAGCAGAGGGAAAAATGTTTTTTGTAGTGACCCAGCCACTCCTATTCTTTATTCAGGTCTAATTTGGTAGTGTCCAGTTTGCAAATTAATTCCAGTTCTGCAGTTTCTCATTGAAGTCTGGTTTTGAAGGTTTTTTTGTTGAAGAATGGCCACTTTTAAGTCTGTTATTGAATGTCCAGGGAGACTGAAGTGCTCTCCTACTGGTTTTTGAATGTTACAATTCTTGACGTCTGATCTGTGTCCATTTAGTCTTTTGCATAGAGACTATCTGGTTTGGCCAACGTATGTGGCAGAGGGGCATTGCTGGCACATGATGGAACATAGCACATTGGTAGATATGCAGGTGAAAGAGCCCCCTGATCTTGTGGCTGATGTGGTTAAGTCCTATGATGGTGTCCATTGAATAGATATGCAGACAGAGTTGGCACCAGGGTTTGTTGCAGGGATTGGTTCCTGGGTTAGTGTTTCCATTGTGTGGTGTGTAGAAGCTGGTGAGTATTTGCTTCAGATAGGGGGGTGTCTATAAGAGAGGACTGGCCTGTCTCCCAAGATCTGTGAGAGTGAGGGATCATTCTTCAGGATAGGTTGTAGATCCTTAATGATGCACTGAAGAGGTTTTAGTTGGGGGTTGTAGGTGATGGCTAGTGGCATTCTGTTACTTTCTTTGTTGGGTCTGTCCTGTAGTAGGTCACTTTTGGGTACCCATCTGGGCTTGTCAATCTGTTTCTTCACTTCCCCAGGTGGGTCTTGTAGTTTTAAGAATGCTTGATAGAGATCCTGTAGGTGTTTGTCTCTGTCTGAGGGACTGGAGCAAATGCGGTTATATCTTAGGGCTTGGCTGTATATACTATATATAATGAATCATGTGATGTGGTCTGCGTGAAAGCTGGAAGCTAAGTATAACAGTCAGTAGGTTTTTGGTATAGGGTGGTGTTTACGTGACCATCGCTTATTTGTACTGTAGTGTCCAGGGAGTGGATCTTGTGTGGAGTGGTCCAGGCTGAGGTTGATGGCGGGGTGGAAATTGTTGAAATCCTGATGGAATTCCTCAAGGAACTGGTCACATCCACCCTAATTGGCCTCATTAGCACTGACCCTCCACATGGTAAGGCAACCTCCATCTTTTCATGTGCTGTATATTTATACCCGATTACTATAATTTTCACTCCATGCATCTGCATTTGGATATTAGGAAAAAAATTCACTAGGAGGGTGGTGAAGCAATGGAATGGGTTACCTAGGGATATGTGGAAAATCCTTTCTTAGACCCCTTAGAGCTTGACAGAGCCCTGGGATGACTTAGTTGGGGATTGGTTCTGCTTTGAGAAGGGGGTTGGACTAGATGACCTCCTGAGGTCCCTTCAACCCTGATATTCTATGATTCTATGATGAAGTGGGTTATAGCCTATGAAAGTTTATGCCCAAATAAATTTGTTAGTATCTAAGGTGCCACAAGGACTCCTCACTGTTTTTCCAGAAAAGTTACTTTATCCACAATTGTGTGGAGTATGCCTGTGCTACTCACTGTATGACCCTCTTATTTCCAGTGAATATACAGGAAATATTTTTGCAAATCAATGCTAGACACACCACAGGGAGTCGCTTGGAAATGATCTCATTATTTTTACAGGATCCGGAGAACTATTATGAGACGTTAAATGGAATGAACACTGCTGACCCAGACAAAGAGGTGGAGCTAAATGTTCCCTACTAAATAACTAATTTCTTTTAAAGCCTAACTATCCTAACTCCACTAAGGAGCATGCATTACACCTTGCTATATGAAATCTACACATGCACATTTTTTCCAAGCTGACTCATGCAGTACTTTAAAATTTTCCTCCTCCAGAAATCACCTGGAGCTAAATTATCATTGTAAGTGAAAATTCCTTTCCAAGGAGCAAAGCCAAACATTAAAAGTATTATGCAATCAGGCACTAGAGCTGCAAAATTACCTTTTCTCAAAAGCATAATATTCAATGCCCTCTTTTTCTTGAATAAAAAAAGATTATTTTCATGTGGAAAATTCATTATATTTTAATCTCATAAAAATAATCTATAAATCCTGCTCAGACTCTGAATCATACAGCATGATGTGTGATCCAAAGAGTCAAAGGCCGTTTCCTAATAGGCCTTGAAGGATTTTGTGTGTGTGTGGCTTTTCATGAAGCATTAATACAAAATGAAGCATTTCTAAACCCCAAATCATTGAAGGAAATGGAATGCACTTCCCAGCAGGTTTTTCACTCTTTATTGGACGTACCTTATTTTCAGTATTAATGGTAAACACAGTGTCTTTTTGGTCCAACAGTTTACAAGAATATGCAATATTAACTGCTGTTTCTTGCTTGTCTCCAGTCAGCACCCAGATTTGCATCCCAGCCTCACGGAGAGCTGCAATAGTATCGGGGACTCCGTCTTGCAGCCGATCTTCAATCCCTGTTGCTCCTAGTAAAGGGGAAGATTAGAAATGAGCCAATTTATTTCCCTTTGAAAGCTTTGGTGAGATGGTTTTAAAAAAAAAGATATCAGGAATCTTTGATTCTAAATAAATAAATAAAGATCCAGCATGTATCAACAGCTAAGCCAAGCCAATGCTACCGTCCAGTGATTGATATAGACTTCAAAAGGCATAAAATTAAGCCTGCATTGAGGGGAAAATCTTTATGCAGATTCCCTGTATTTTTACATTATCTCAAGCCTCACATCAGTTCTGTAGGGAATATATGAATGAATACTGAATAGTTCTAAGTGATTAAAGCATACAAAAATCTGTATTTAGACTGAGATTAAAAAAAACCCCCAGCAATCAATGACTAGTGCCCATTCATTTTACTTGGCACTGTAGTGTCTCCTTTCATTTCTTTTGACTACTCCAAAATGACAATGTACTGGCTAACGAATATATTATGTACATTTAAAAAAAAAGTATGGTATCAGTTCCCATTGCAGGAACTAGAAAGGATACAATTCTACACTGAATCTTGGATGTTTAATTGAAAGACACTCTACCGGCAAGTCAGACGCTTCTTCCATCAAAGGAATGAGATAGGATAAATCAAATTTCCTCTTTTGGAAATGTGAAAACTTAGGTGAAGAAGCCAATACTTATACTGAAGGTAAATCACCATATGAAACAGTCATCTCTTATCTCTTCCACTAGAGGCCACTTTGAAGTTGCTTTAACAGTGATACTGTACATTAAAGAGCAGTATTACTTAAAGCAGAAAAGGATACTTCTCTGAGGAAAATTAAGTAGGAGTGCATACAGAGGGTTTGAAGTTGGCAAAGGTGATAGATTCTGAGAGCTACACTAGCTCACCTACAGCTCCATTTACAGTATTTACTGTTATTATCCTAATTTTTACAAACATCATTGCAGAGATTATAGAGAGAGCCAGAACAACAACATGCTGCAATTATACAGAGCAGGATGACAGAGTACTGAACATATGGCACATAGGGGAATAGGTTAAATGGGGGTCCTTTGAAAAGCCAAACCTAAAATAGCAAAACATTTGGACTCAATATAGAGAACATTAAACTATTCTCATTTTTAGGAAATGAGTGCTTTGATCCTATAGGGGAGGGTGCTGTATAAGTACCTAGATAGATTTTTTTTGCATGATGTACTATAGTTTTTTCAAAGCAGAGAAAACTAACAGCAGAACACAGATAAATCACAAATCCATTGGTAAGCGTGTGTGTGTGTGTTCATGTGTATGTGTGTGTGTGTGTGTGTGTGTATTGTGGTAAACCCAGGGCAGGCTACTGCCAGAGGGGTTTGTGGAGAGAAAGGTAACTGCAGGTCAATTGGGTTCAGCTGAGTAAGGCTGCCTCTGGCCAAAGCAGGAGCAGCTGAGCCCAATTAAAAAGCTGTCAGAGACCTTTTTAAACCCTCCTTCCCAGTTAGGAAGAGGGAGAGAGATAGAGGGAGTGAGGCTGCCTGCAGGCTAGGGGCAGCAGGACAGGGAGTCTCTCCCAGAAGGGAGATAGTTTTCCTAAACCAGAGAGAAGCAAAACTCATCCAGAAAGAAGTGCTTAGGGGAAGGGAAAGCCTGCCTTTGGGGCTTTCTAGGCGGGTTGCTGGCACGGCACTTGCCTCACCAGAGCCCAAAGGACCTGAGTCAGGGGGGTCCGAGAGGCCACTTTGCCACAATATATACAGAAAGAGTGCATATTCACACAAACCTTAGGTACCAATATAAAACACTGTGCACTCTGGACACCGTTTATATATATAAAAATATTTGCCCTTGGAAGCTGCATCTAGCGGTAAAGAGTTTGCTATTTGTACCAAAGGATTGCAGAGGGCCACAGGAAGACCTTTTAATATAAAGAATCAGAGAGGTAGCCGTGTTAGTCTGGAATAGTAGAAGTGACAAAGAGTCCTGTGGCACCTTAAAGACTAACTAAAGTATTGAAGCATAAGCTTTCGTGGGCTAATACCCACTTCGTCGGATGCAAGCAGTGGAAATTTGTCTCAGGGATTGGAAACCTTTGGCACATGGCCCATCAGGGTAAGCCCCATGACAGGCTTGTTTTTTTACCTGCCGTGTCTGCAGATTTGGCTCATCGCATCTCCCACTGGCCGTGGTTCACCATTGCAGGCCGATGGGGACTGCAGGAAGTAGTGGTAAATACATCCCTTGATCCGTGCCGCTTCCCACAGCCCCCATTGGCCTAGAGCAGCGAACTGCGGTCAGTGGAAGCTGCGATCAATCAAACCTACTGACGCGGCAGGTAAACAAACGGTCCGGCCACCAGGGGGCTTACCCTGGTGGGCCATGTGCCAAAGGTTGCTGATCCCTGGTCTAAGTCACTGTTTCTTTGGTTACCAAGAACATTACTTGAAAGCAAGCAATATTTAACTCAATAAGAAGTCTTTATTTTTAGCTACCTAGCAAGGTTAGTTTGGTCTCCAGATGCTGTGCTGTGTCCATTAGCAGCTCATCTCTGTTGTCAATCGCTGCCTCTGCCTCACGGCGAAAATTGGCCCATTTCCAAAAGTCATCTTCACTCAAAACCTGTGCAACAGGGATACAGGATGCCACATATTCAGATTTAGGTAGAGCAGTTGCTGAAACTGAGTGTGTGGCCCACCGTCGTGCAACACAACCCTTTCCTGGTGGTTCACAGAATAAAACAGACCCAAGAATCAAGCAGTGGGGAAGAAGTGTTGAGTTGTGAGAGAAAAGGTGTTCATGAGAGGAGCACTCTCTCAGCGAAGCTGTATGGATACATAATGGAAAGTTTGCACCGGCAGAGTATTGTTGACGTAGAATACCAAGTAACAGATTTTTTAGAGAATCCTCTGCTACCATTGAAGATGCTTATGCTTTAAAAAATAATTTATTTCTTTACATTTGAGTCTTATCCTGTAAATCAGTCTTGGTGTATTACTTCAGTTTATTGGTATAAGATATTTTGATGCAACAGTTTCAGCATTATGTCTTTCCGCTGAATCTAAGAGCCCACCTTGGTCTAAACTGGGGAAATAGGGCAGCAGGATTTTGGATCCCAGAGTGATAATTACTACCCTATAGCCCATTTGCAACATATCACATCACCTTTAACCTTGCCCAACTGAAGGCTGCATGGACAAGTAGCAATGAGGGAAAACAGACCTGCCATCTCAATTTGCATAAAATGGCATAGACAGCAGCTGTCTCATCTTTAAGAGAGGCATGGCCTGGAAAGACAACTGGTCCCAGTGCTGCTCAGCAAGGACCAAGATAGAGCATTGCATGCTGGGACACGTTGTTTCTGAAGGCTGGACTCCAGACCTCCTTGGACTGGATTTGACCCATAGACTGAACTTTCATCACCGCTGCATTAAAGCCATCAGGATAAAGCACAACTGCTCCAAACTGAGTACAAGATGTTTGAAAACCGAATGCCAAATAAAATTTTAAAAAACAGCTAATAAATGGTGATTCTGTTTGATATTGCCTGGAGTTACTAACTAGGAATAGATAGGGTAGTCATAGGAGACAGATATTACTGACGAAAGACCCATCTAGATAAAAGATCTTGTCTCTGACATTGACCAAATACTTCGGGAAAAAAGTATAACATCAATTTATCCATCGGAAAAGTTCCCTTATAATCCTAGGCAGTTAGGATTTGGCTTGTGTTTTTAGGCATAAGGGTTTATAATTCTCACAGTTCTCAAGTCATAAATCTGTTCACATGTACAGGACATTGTTAACAAATAGCATTAGTCCAATTACTTCTTACCTTCTTAGCTATGCACAGGGTTCGCAGGCCATATCGTGCATACCAGTCCAGGTGTTTCTGTGTTTTGGCATGTATTCTTTTCAGCTTCCTCCCCATATTAATGCCAGCTGTGAAAAATAAGCAGTCAGCTACTTATTTCGAGTACAGATCATTCCATACACAACAGTCAAAATAATAATAATAAGAAGAAACAGGCAACAGAGGAGCTGTGTACTAACAAAACAACAATCCCTTGCAAAGCTCAAAAATATTAATTTGTATTCCATAACCCCACAAGCATATGCTCCAGGATGGCATTTCTTGGTCTTCTTTATGTTACTGCTCCATTGCTGCCAAGTTAAAATACACTGGTCGGAGTCGTATGACAATATTGTTGCGGAGTGCACCATCCGGTTAGTTCAGGCTGCCTGTGAATCTTAATGATCCTTTTGCATATTTCAAGCACTCTTCAGGTTAAACAAACACCTCAATTTTGATCTGCAGCGATAATACTATAAGGTACTTGTTATTCCTGTATAATCCTAAATCTTGGATATAATATTGTATGCAGGAAAAGGTACTGTAAACTTCCCATACTTATTAACAGACAACATAATGGTAATAGTTCACTAGCTGGTGCATAATTACCTTTGGCAGGGTCTTCCAATAAATCCATTATGACAGAGTCAGCTCCTTTGGTGTAAACTATTATCTCATTGGTAAAGGGGTGCCTCACCACCACAGACATCCTTTTTCTGACTGAGTCAAAACCCAAGGTGCAAAGTATGTCAAAGGTCAAGAGGGTACCTTGTGGCAACCTCACCGTTACCTGCTCAGGGGTTCTGGACATTAAAGTGAAATCGTAAGCCCGTGCGGCATGGACAAGGGCTGCCTCATCTGGGCTCTCAGCCTCATAACAAAATTCTGGCTGCAAATGGCCTTGACTAACAGACCCAAACACCTCATCCAGGGAGGCCCCCTGAATCTCTGTGCTGCCTTTCTTGGGCATTGCATCTGGTCTACGATCACAATCGTAGTCATCATCTGTTGAGTCGGTGCAAGTGTGAGTGGAAATGTCATCTTTGTTATAGGAGTCTGTGGCAGCTGGATTTTCTTTACCGTTCTTTGCATTAACACTTATTCCTAGGTCTGAACTGGACTGAGTCAATGAGAAAGATTGACCGAGGTTTGCTAATTTTAGCCGTTGGAGCAGCTGGTGAATCCTCTCCAGGGAGATCCCTGATGGTTTCATCAGTGGTGGCGCTGTTACCTTGAGACATGAGAAGACATTGGGAACATTACACCTGAAATTAAACAAGGTGAGCAACAAGAACGTTTGCAAATTCCCAGTGCAGTGCTGTGCTGTACATCAAAGTAATGATTTTTTAAAAAATAGGTGGTTGTCCTTTTTCTAACTAATTATGTCAAGGGAAGTTAATTTGGCTTCTAGATTCAATGGTGATCTATGACCGAGATTGAGTGGTGCCCTGAAAACCTCACCAACTACCTGAGATAATTAAGCAAGGTTTTACAGTGAGAGAAGCTTGTAGCATTCAAAATATTTCCTCAAGTATAAGGGAATGCTGCAGACACTGAAGTACCCATATCGATTTATCTTACTTAAGATTGGCAAGTTCTTAGGGCCACTGTGGTAGGGATGGAGAGGAGTTATTTAATTTAAGAGCCAGTGCGGACATAAAAACAAACGAATATAACTAGCCATCAACAAATTTAGGCTTGAAATAAGGCAAAGGTTTCTAACAATCAGAGGAGTGAAGCTCTGGAACAGCCTTCCAAGGGGAGAAATTCAGGCAAAAAAGCTAAATATCTTCAAGACTGAGCTTAATGTTTATGGAGGCAATGGTATGATGGGACTGCTTACAGTGGCATGTAGCCGATCCGTGAGTGCTAGCAGAAAATATCTCCAACGGCTGGTGATGGGAACCTAGATGGGGAGGGCTCTGAGTTACTACAGAGAATTCTTTCCCAGGTGTCTTGCTGATAGTTAAACCCTCACCGTGTGGTCAGACTAAGGAGTCAGCAACCTTTGGCACATGGCCCATCAGGGTAATCCACCCGCGCCACTTCCCACAGCTGCCATTGACTGGGAACGGCAAAACATGGCCACTGGGATCTGTGGGAAGCCGTGCCTGTGGATGGTCAAAGTAAACAAAACATCTCTCAGCCCACCGTCAGATTACCCTGATGGACCACGTGCTGATGCTGGCCAACCCCTGGTCTAACTGATGACCATATTTGGGATGGAAAGGAATTTTTGCCTTCCTCTGCAGCATGGGGCACAGATCACTTTCAGGTTTAAACTAATGCAAATGGTGGTCTCTACACCATGATTTTCAGACTCCAGTATCTCAGCCAGGGATTAGGAGTCTATTACAGGACTGGGTGGGTGAGATTCTGTGGCCTGCAGTGTGCAGGAGGTCAGACTAGATACTCATTATGGGCCCGTCTGACCTTAATGGTTGAATAACAGTCATTGGAGTTATTGTAGACAGAAGAGCCATATGGCAATTCCAAAACAGTGCTTTTTCTAGCCCTGCAGATAGCTTTCAATTTTAGTATACAGACTTTAAGCAAATCAGTTCTCCTTATGTATTTAAAATGAGATTACCCTTTGTCTTGGCTCAGTTGCCGTGGAGACCACAACAGTATTACAAATAGCCAGTGCAAGAAAAAAGTCAGTAACTGAGGTGGTGGAGCAGGTGTCCTTTGCGGATGGAAATGATGCTGAAGACTCTATCTGGAGTGCAGCATCTCTCACTTTCATCAACAGCCGGTTATCAGGGGTCACATCCTTTTCCTGGAAGAAAAAAGTTATTCAGCATTTGGGATTGTGTATGACCTGCACCTTAGGTTTGTAGAGCCTTCAAGGAAATGCTTGTACAGAATTATATACTATAATGTACCCAGCATATAGAAAAAAAGATAGAATTCCCACTATCGCATACATAGATGGTCAAGGTCACAGATCATCACTAATGAAATTTTCAGGGATCATTCTGAAGAAGAGGAGAGTCTCCACCACTGAGACTATGCGATGAGGTGCTCAGAGGATGATGATGATGGAGGGTATAATAAGAACCTACATAGAACAAAATTGAAAAGTGGTCACTTCACTGGGCTTCCAAAAAGTGCAAGTCAGGCCAAAATCTGAACCTAGATCATTAAAATTTATATTATACAATCTGAACTATGGCCCTAAACCCTTACCCAGACCTAAACGGGCAAATCCTTGAAACCGCTGAGCACTGCGTTCAGTGGAATGCTTAATAGGGACAGGTGATCACCCAATGAATGCAGTTGCAAGTTCAGGGCCTACGTTTAATTTTTGTTCTTCACTCCATATGGCCAATTTCACTTCTTGTTCTCATACCATGATGTCATTTCCAAAAAATTCAAGAAATCAATCACAGCTCTCAAAGTGTTCTCACTGAATTTTTTTTTAATAAGATCATTAATTCCTGTGATGTGGTATTGTAATTCCTAGCCCTGACTTGATTTTTAATAAATTTGAATTTAGTTCAGGCCATATTTAATAAGAGCTTCCAGTTTTAAAGTACGAGCCTCTGTAGGAGCCAAGGCTTTTAGTTTTCTTCTTTAAACTACTGCCAAAACAATTTAGCTTCCTTCTCAGTTCATCTCTGCCATTGCCCTCTCCTCCTTCATTCTGGCACAATTATTATAAAGTTCCCTAGTATGCAACAACAATAAATCAATAACCTTCAGGGTTATGTTGTGCTGAGCTGAATGTGTTACATTTTAACTCCCGCTTGCTAAAGTGAATAGAGATTCTTAAATTATCTAATAATTTAAAATAAATCGATCACTAATTTTAATTATACCAGACAGAGCTTGAGTGAGGCCCAAAGATAAAAAAAGATGATGCATTAAAATCAGCTACAGGAAACACAAACTGTACATACAAAATCCCAAAAGCCAAAGCAAATTTTTTCAGGATCCATACACTTTCTAATATGGTAACTCTTAATCACTGATTACTGAACATCTAGCTATTTATATTGTAGTTGTGCTATTTTTCTCAGATCCACCAAGGTACACTCATGCAAGCAGCAAAGCACAATAACATACACCTCTTTCTTGCTCCTGTCCATCATCCATCCCTCCAGTTTCTACTGCATCTATATCATTAGTAACCAGTACTGCAGCACCATGCAGCAGATGAAGAATTATTTCACCTCAGGTATGCTACTTGTGCAGAAACTTTCTGCACTATATTTCCTTGCATATTACAATTATTGAATGTTAAGAGGACACTGTCAGGTTTGAAAAGCTAGATAGTGTACAACTGATGCGGAGAAGAAAAGTTTTCATTATCTTAAAAAATGAAATCAGATGTCGGCTTGAATTTATGTGTTTCCATGTAGCGGGATGGTAATGTATAAGAGACCAATACTGAAAGTGACATCTATTTTCACCGACCAAGCTGAGTGAAATGCAGAAATTAAACAATCAGCATTAAGAATGAAAAATCAATTAACATTTAAAAATTCCTCCATTGTTAGTAAGCTTGTTCATTATTTATAAAATGGGTAAGGCCATTTAAGTTTTAAAGGGCAATTTATTAATCGTTTTCATTTGAGTGTCCCTTTAAATGAATACAAAATTAAAAATTAGTTACTGACTTTAAAAGATGTTAACTATGAAAACTGCCAGTCTTTAAGAAATATTTCTAATAAAAGTGATATTTATAGGACATGCAATAGCAGACTTATTAAATCTAGATTAAAAAAGCTGAAAGAACCTTCATTTAAAAGGCATAGCAAAGGGAATATGGACAGTAATAATCCTCTTTCTATCTTGTTCCATAATTTATTCCTTTTCATATTGTAAGGTTTCTCCTTCTATTCTTTCATAGTACAAGGACGTCCTCTCCCAATCCCAGGGTCTCTTTTTTATTTTGTAGCACATGATTTGATGCAGCCCTTTTCGCTCAGAGAGGTTGCAGCAGCAGAAGCAGGAGACAAAATTAATAAAATAAATTGGTGATCTCTCCACTTGAGACACAAATAGAAATCATGAAGCTGGCCAACAAAAGGGAACTTTTGTAGGTCCCAGCGTGAAATGGGTAATTCTCATTGGGCTGCAGGCTGTTTCTCAGGGAAGCTGGGTTTTGATGGATACAGAAAGAATTAGCTTTCATTTCCATCTGTGGCTTGAAGGAAAGAGAAATCTGGTTTCTTACCTATAAACGTCTCAATAAGATTGATTTTTCACCTTCCCCACCCTGCCTTCCCATTTCCTCACTGAATCAGGGAGAAATTCATGACACAGAAAACACTCTCTCTCTAGAGCTTTCTGAAATACAGCTTTTTTACCATTCTTTATTCCTTTCCCACCCATATGATCTTAAGTTATGCAGAGGCAATACAAATTCCCTGGAACTGATATAAACACTACAAACTTGACAGATATTCTGAACTTTAAATAATCTCTCTCTTCTTGGGAATTGATTAGGTAGACCGATTTTCAACCTGGCTTTAACTCAATCTCTAATTTTGCAGGGGTAATTGTTAATTGCACCAGAAACAGGTAGCTTGGTATCCAATTGCTATCATTTATGTTAAAGCTTACTATAAGGTGAAAAATGTGGGCACAAGTATTTGCAGGAGCACAAGTAGAGGACATGGCTGAAAAGTAGAACTATGCTGCCTCTTGCATTGTATCTTTGTAATTTCTATTCCAGAATGGACCACACAGTGCTGCTTATATTTTTCTCCAGGATCAGAAGACTCTGTTTTCATTTATCAAATACCACGAAAGAATCATCATCATCATCTGTTTCCTTCTCAGATTACACTGACATCAACATATTAATTGATGAAACCATCTCATATTTCAACAAAACAGCACAACCTGTCAAGCATAGATGCAATCACTTAACATTCAAGCTTGGATAATTTTTGTAGCCACCTAGCTCCATAATCCTAAATCTTCTCAAGATACAAAACCCATACAAGAGGACATTAGGAGATGTCTGGGAACCTGACTGGGTTTGGGGAGGAGACAGTCAAGCTAATGGCTAGCACCTCCTTGTGGCAGATGTCCTGTTCAGGTACTCCATAGGGAAGGTATATAGTGACCATGGTATATGGCTTGGAAAAGGACTTAAAAAGAGGTGTCGGTAAAGGAGAGAATGGGGGGACGGGACAGGGGAGGAAAAGGTTGGGGACCCCTAGGATCGATATGGCAGAGAGATAACTCTCATTATTATAGCCCACCTTAACTCTCTTATGAGGTAGGGATGGGGAGATGGATGGTTAGGTCCTGGCAATGGATTTGTGTGGCTTGAGTGACCTGGGTGGAAAGAGACAGTGATCTGGTAAAAAGCCCGCTTGTAATTATGAAATAAACATGGGGTTACCTGCATTGCACAATTTCATCTGGTAAGTAGTCCCAGACATTTAGTAATAAAGTTGTGGCCTGATTAAATCCATGTCAAATATCTCCTGCCTTTCTTTTAGGATAGCCAGACAGAGTACTATTAATAATCTGTTGTCTGGCTATATCGAAAGAAAATCCGGGACTACCTGAATACATTTAAAAGTAACTAATGCAGACTGCTTATCACTGATTCATGTAAGACCACTTTCCAGTTGGCTTTGCAACTGCAGTATAGTACAGGTGATTGGGAACTTTTTAACAAAAACACTTTTTGATAGAAAATGCTGATTCATTATAGAATTGTGTTGGTTTTAATTAAACTTTCATCAGGAAGATTTTTTACGTCCACCTGCTGATGGGTGAAAGAGACCCATTTATCCCAGAATAGCCTATAGTCTGTTGGAGTGGCCCAGCAGAAACGGTCTCTCTCTCTCTCTCTCTGAGCAACCTCATGCTCTGAGCGGCCCTAGCCTCTGACTGCATAGAATCTGGGAGAGAAGGAGACGCTTTACACACCTGAAATGTCATGATCCATAAAGCAAAAAGATATAAAGAACTTCTCAACATACTATGTGGAAAAATGGGATGGAAGACAACAGACCAGCAAGCAATAAGATTACCATGAAACAAACAGATGCTAGAAGTTAACAGAGTACTAACTGATGTCCACTGCTACATATCTGAAATACTGAGTTAGCAAAACAGAAGCTTGTAATAAATGCATTCGTAAGTCCACACCCCACAAAGAAAAGTCACTGGGAATAAGAGATTGCCATCCAGAGCCTCTTTGCAGACTGAGGGTTGGGTTCCTAAAGTGCTGAGCACTCTGGATAAAATCCAGAAAGCACTTGAGTATCTGTGTAACAGAGCAAATTGAAAAAGCAACAATATTTGGGAAAATTTTGTTCCTCTCTTCAAATTAAAAAAAAAAAATCAAAATTCCTCAATTTTGAAAATTTTCAACCTGCTGTACAGCCAGTCACAAAAATGGAACAACATTTTTGCAAAAATTATAAATGAAAATGTTGATAACATTTTTCTGCTGAAGTTCTGACAAATTTGTGGTTAAATTCTGGAATTTTTCTATCAGCACTAGTGTTTAATTTTAAGCATGTGCATAATCCCATTGGTGTCAATGGGACTACTCACATACTTGAAATTAAGGCTGTGCCTAAGTATTTTGCTGGATTGAGGCCAGAGTGCTCAGCATTTTGTAGGATTACAGCCTTATTTTGGAACTTCATTTTATACAAAACTTAAATTTTACATTTTTAATTTTGTACTAAAAACATACTATGTTCATTGTATTTTATCTGTAGTGATATGTGAGGACTCTCTTCTGACAGAACAACAAGATTCTGGTAACTCTGCTGGTAGCTCAATTTATCACTTTTCATGATATAGTGTAATAAACTGAAATTCATCTGAGGTGACCATGTAGCACTCTTTGGCAAGTAGCAGGTTATAGTTTCCTTGTTCCCAGTCTAGTAAATGAGTGCTATTTGATTGACTCTTTTCTCCTTCGGCTCCCTCTTCCCTTCAAAAAACTGCATGAAGCAAAGATCCCCAAAACCTATTGACCTAATCTGAAGTTACTCACTATAGTACTGCTGAACGCCACTTGAGACTGAAGGCTGTCACAACGCCCCAATGATTTCTTCCTTGCATGTCCCTGAAAACGTGCTCGGGCACTTTGGCACCTCCTCAAGGGCTTAGTGTTTTTCTGTTTTAATGTGTCTGGTTTCTCAATCTTGATAACAGGAAGAGCGAAATGCTGATGTCTTGCCCAGTCTTCATCATCTGAGTCCAGTTCTTTATAGGTCTCCAGGCGTTTGGCTGGAAGAGAGAAACCAAGATCTTGCCTAGTCGGTTCTTGTTATTAGCAGTATTAATGAGAAGATTTTATTTCTATTATTACTAACTCTGATAATCTGTGACAGTCTTAACCTCAAAATGCCATCCTGTACTCACACATTCACCACTGTTATATGATTATATGTTTTGTACAAAGTATGTCTTGTGAGGTAGTATGATCTATGGAACATTGCTATCCTATAGAATTGTACGTATTGCCACTGTATATGAAGTTATTGAGTTTGCTAAATGTTTGATACTGAAATATGTTGTGAGTCTGGGAGACACCCACAGCTTTTTGATAGCAACAAAGGAGCAACTAACACCCCCAAACCAGATTTACATTAGGGATAGCCAGCCAGATGTTGATGGCCCATTAAGAAGACTCCACTCTCCCAGAGGGCCCCTCCTGAAACACATAGATGGAGTCCCAGTGGGGCATTTAGAACATGTGATCTCCGACACCATGTTTGAGACACTATCTTTCCATGCACATGGATTGAGGGGGGTTATAAATTGGGGACCGTGACATCAGCCCCTGGCTTCTCTCCTCCCCTACCTACTTTGAAGTTCAACAAGAAGACTGGGAAGATAAAGACTTTGAACTGGGGAGACTGATCTCAGCCTATGTATTAAGAACTGTAAACTGCCTGAAAAATCCAGTGGGGTAAGAAAAACATTCAAATCTTGCTTAGTCTGATAAAGTTTAGAACTTAGACTGTGATTTTATTTTTATTTCTTATGGAACCAACTTTGATCTCTAGGCCTAACTTTTATAATCACTTAAAATCTTTCTGTAGCTAATAAACTTATTTTAATGTTTTATACTTACTAGTGAGTTTGTCTAGAGCGCTTGGGGAATCTGCTCAGATTACAAAGGCTGGTGCATGTCCACTATCCTTTGATGAAGTGTCAAACTAATTAATGAGCTTGCATTGTTCAAGAGAAGATCTTGAGCAGGTACCTTTCTGCGGAGCAGGGTGGAGGGATTTGCTGGTGTTTCCCTGGGTATGGTTCATGAGTGGTTTAGAGCAGTGGCTCTCAACCTTTCCAGACTACTGTACCCATTTCAGGAGTCTAATTTGTCTTGTGTACCCCAAGTTTCACTTCACTAAAAAACGATGTGCTTACAAAATCAGATATAAAAACACAAAAGTGTTACAGCACACTATTATTGAAGATGTGCTTCAGTTTGTCTGTCCCTGTGTGCTCAGTTTGTCTGTACGTCAGCTTGCCTCTCTTTCTCTTTTTCTCATTGACACACTCAGTGCCCTCCACCTATATAGTGGGAGTTTATGCTTATTTTTAGGTGGGGCTCCTTAACTATTTCTTACAGCTATCTTAAATGAAGACAGCATTCACACCCATCAGTTTCAATTAGGTTTTAACAAAATCCATAACAGTATTTATTAATGAAAAAGTAACTATTAGCAACGGACCTAGCCAAAACCCCTGGATTTAAATACAAACTTTGGGGAACTTCAGATATGGACTTTGCAGTTTAGGCCTGTTTCTAGCAAACACATAATTGTTTCTACCTTCCACATTACCCAGATGGTTGTATGGTAATTACTTTTGGACCCACTGAGTTTAATTACCACTTATCTCACTTAGTAAGAATCAGCGAAAGGTAGGGCTGGCAGTTATTGCAGCGGAGTGAATTTAAGAGGATATTTATTCCTTGCAGTCCTGAATTGTTGATCACAACACAGCTAAGGTGTTTGATGTGGGAGTATGAAGATTAGTTATGTGGCTTCAGAATAATTTTAGAAACTTCCACTCTCTGGTGAATCTTTATAATTAGACAAAGAAAACAAAACAAAAAAACCCTAAACCATAAAATGGAACACTAAGCCACTATTGTATAATAGGTATAGTAGGATCATATTACAATAATATTTCTTTGTGTTTTACCATTTTCCTGATGTGAAAACTCATTTCCATCGACAGTACAGCGTCGAAACACCATCTTGTTCTCTGTTAGCGTCCCAGTTTTATCCGAGAAGATGTACTGGATTTGCCCCAGATCTTCAGTGATATTTAGGGCTCGGCACTGTATGGGCAAATCTACATCTTCATCATACAGATCGATGTCATTGTGAATTAAGAACACTTGGCCCAGCTTGACAAATTCGATGGACACGTAGAGAGAAATGGGGATTAAAATCTGAAAGAAGAATGTTCCACAAGATGTTAGAACCTCAGCAGTGGGTCTTTTTTCTCTCTTTGTACTTTTCACTATCAGCCAAGTTCCATGTCAGTTGCAGTCATGAGGCTTTATGGAAAAGAAAAAGAACTTGTTCTTCCTGGAGTCTAAGTCTTAGTAACTCAGTGGCAGGGAGATTTTCACTATCCCTGTAATTCACAGGGAATTTATAGGTCACCCTCACTCACGCTGTGATCTCCATGATGTAGCATCTTGACCACAAGCACAGAAAATAATGTTCATGCACCTGTTGACTCTCACTAAACATGTATCTATGGAAATGGTATACTACCAGGACACTCATATTCTAGGACTGAGGCTATGGTGCCAGAAACAGCCATCCAGAAGTGGAATGATGCTGTACACATAATAGCACCCTATGGATAGGTGTGGTGGATGTGGGTCAAGAGGTGCTATATTTGGAAGTGCTTAGATGGCATTCACAACACCATCCAAAAGGATTGCTCCTAAAATAGGATGGATTAGCATATTTTTCAACTCTTAATATAAATACATTTCACAAGTAACTGCTTTGTTTGCCACTTCCCCCTCTCCTGTTATCCCCCCCCACCCCGAAAACCTCTAAATTCCCAAAACATACAAGTATTTCTGCTTCAGAAATAATGCACAGCTTCCCTAGGGATTCTACCAACAGCACAGAAAGTTGTCCTCATATTTTATTCATGTTAAACAAATTCTGTCTGTTGAACTCGCAGTGGCTATAATAACAAATATGAAAAATAAATCCTCATTTCCTAAAATGTTCTCTGTTAGGCTTAATCAGACTCAGATATATGGTCTCCCACTTTTAATTTATCTTCTTTTTCCATACCAACACAGCCTTATCTAGTTATTATTCCCTACTGGTAAAGTGTACAATAATTTTTGTTTCACTGTTTCCTTGAGCAACTAAGTAGAATTCTCATTCTGAATCAAGGGAGAAAGTTCTAACATACTGATGGAATTGTGCTCCTTTGTGTGCATGCAATCAGTTCTGGAACTAGTTTAATAATATTACCATCTCCTTCATATCAATACACTAGGGAAGGGTCAGAAGAAATAAAAAAATCCGTATCTTAAATATATATAAATGTGTGTATGTATCTACATACATACCCATACTATAGTGGTTATTGTGAATTGACTATAACTATGTATGGGTTTTCAGATGCTGTAGAACCCTAAAACCTAAGCAGCTTTCAAAATAAAAAGATGCTTCCACCTTCTGTATTGCAACTGGTTCTCTACAGATCATGTGATCTTTATTTAAAAATACATAAAAGGCTATTATCACTTAAGCATTCTACAGTAATGGTCCAAAATACTGCACTAACTCCTGTACCTTAGTAGTTTGGACCATTTCTGTAAAATACCCTAGTATTTTTACAAAAGTTTTAGAAATAAATTCAACTATCAAGAGACTGTAACTTGACATCTACTTGCCAGTCATTATATCACCATTATATCACCAAAGCTACACATTTTTTAAAAGTTCCATTTTACCTGTAACAGGATTATCATTGTCAAGAACATGTAGAAACCAGCAAGAGCTGGGGAAAGGTAGTTGCCATTCACGTCTGGGACTTCGTATGGTGGGCGTTCTGAAAAATTCCCATTCCAAATGCCATGACCTATATAGAATCAACACTATTTTAGTGGAATAAGCTGAGCAAACCAGTGGTGGGAAAGAGTTCTGGAATATTTTATTTCTTATATTCTTGTTAAAAAGAAAAAATATTCCATAGCAATGGCCCCAAGCAATGCTGTAAGTCTACTGTAAAGGGCACCATTAATGTATAATACCACAGCACATTTTTATAAAGGTTACATTAGTAGTAAACAAAGTGTGGGGATCTTTTAGGGAATCCTCCTCCTACTCCCTTCTCCCACTATCTGTGGGAGTTTCCCTAGATCTTTGCCCTTTGCTCTTCTCACTTACGTTCTGTCTCTGGATGATTTCATTTGCTTACACAGATTCAAGTATCGTCTATGGTAATGACACAAGTTAAAGAGATCAGCGAAGAGAGAGATTTAATGTGGCCCAAACTGAAGTTATTCTCTTCCTTTCTGAACTTCTTCACTTCCTCCCTTCTTTTACTGTTGACGCTACCACTCATGCGCCCCATGACTCAGTCTTGCAGTCTGGCATTTATTATAGATTCCTCACTCTCCCTTTATTTTCTAGTCTTAGGCCACATTCAGAAATGGATGGTTCTTCCACTTCAGTTTCTCCAAGTGTCTTCTTTCCATCCCTGAAGACAAATCTCTTGGTCAAGGTTTCATTGCTTTTGTGATGTGAACATCTGTCTTACTAGAACTGGATAGAGACTCCCAAATTATTTCATGCTGGCCCTGAAAACACCCGTCAGATAGCAACAGCTTTCAGCTGCTAGAGGCCTTATCATATTTGAACAAGGATGATTACCCCATTACCACACTCCTGAGTTACCTACTTCCCTCAAGTTTTGCTAATATTATATTATCTGCAAGCAAGATACTGATCACTGAGTCATCAGTAATTTTCTTTTTCTGAAATCCTGTATTCAAACAATTTCATCACGTAAAACATAAACTACTAAACCACTGTTGGTGCTGAAGGTCATTGTGAAAGGATGAAATCAAGTCAATTTATTACTGTTTTACATGTTTTACTGTATGAACATTTCATGTTTAATTCTTTTTTTTAAGATAAGCAGATAAATTGATTTTTAAATGTTGACTTTTTGCATCTGTGTCCACACATCAAATCTAAACTTAAAGGATTTTGCTACTCAGGGGGTCTCTGCACATGAGCATGACAAATACAAGAGTCTAAATCTAAATGACAGCAGCCCTGGAACAATGAAAATAAGATTTCTCTCATATGCTTATAGCTCAGCTGTCAAACTGAAATTCCATTTCCAAGCCAAAAAAAGCTCATTCCAACTTGAAGTAGCAAAATTAAAAAGGAATTTACTCAGTTCTACTGTTCATCTTAATCAGATTCCTCTTTTCTGATGCTCCCTTACTTCTAGAAGTATTAATCTAATGGCTTGCTTGCATGGCACATTACAGCTCTCATGGGCAACTACCTGGAAACTTGTTAGTGCTTAAGTATGGTATGATACAACTCTGTGTCTCTGAACTCCCTCAAAGCTGTATCACTAGAAAACTTCATGGCTGTTCTGCAGTTTAGTGAAAATACTTAGAAACCACAAGAAACCTACAGGAGCCTTTGTAGCCTCTATAAAGTCATGGCTCATGGAAAACTCATTGGGGTTCCAACTTTGGACCTTTCTTCATTAGAAGTAGGAAAATGTACAGGAGCCTGTTCTGATGAGGATAGGACCACAGTCACTACAGGAATGCCTGTGCTGCAGCTTTCTGCAGTGCAATGAAGATGACCTTTTCCACGATTAGCATCTAGCAAATCCTACTAGAACTGGAGATGAAAATTCATACCCACAACTGAATTTCCTCCCACATTTGGGATTATTTAAATCTGAGATTTTGATTCAAACCCATTCTAAAGATATGCGTCAACCCTAAAGTTTCAGTGAAGTTCCCCAGAGTAAAGTTGATCAGATCTAGGTTTTGGAACATACACATGCTTAATAAGAACAAATCTTAATCCCACAAAGAAAACCAAACATTTCAAATGGAACAGGAGAGTTTCACCGTTGCTCCATACCTAGTGCTCCGATAAGACACATGATGAACAGAAGCCCCACACAAAAGAAAATATCAATGTTCATGCGCCGTTCTATCTTGCTGCGTTTGTAGCGAGGCCCACTGTTATTCAGCATGGACTTGGTTTCATGACCTTCAAAAACACAAATAGAGAGAGCCTTGTTTATTTAGTTTCTTGCCTGGGGGAGGGGAGAGGGAAGAGACATCTATACCTGATGGGCTGGTGCCCACAATGTTCACCTGACTCCAAACATTTCACTGGGGAAGGGGGGCTCAGATGGGAGTGGTGGTTGGGGCTGGAGGATCACAGGAGGAGAGGGAGTGTCTCCTTGCCTTCTCCACCTGGTATCATTTACAAAGGAGCGTTTCTGTTCCCTATGTCACAGCAAAAGCATTGCAGCAGGGCATTTTACCTGTACAGCCTAGTGGGGCCAAAGCCTATCACATCATCCATGCCACTGTCCCAGGCATTCATATTTATACTAAATTGATGCATTTATGTGATAAATATAAGGACCCCAAATTCTCACTTACACTAAGACCCCATAAGAATAGCCGCTTGCAAGGGGTCTCACTGGCTAGCATAACTAGGGTGACCAGATATCCCGATTTTATAGTGACAGTCCGAATTTGGGGTCTTTTTCTTATATAGGCTCCTATTACTCCCCACCCCATCCCGATTTTTCACACTTGCTGTCTGGTCACCCTAAGCATAAGGCAACTCTGGTCCCAGTTCCTGCAATACAGGGCATGCCAAGGACTGACTGAGGTTGCGGCTGGAGTACAATGGCTAATGTCTGCTTTCTGGAGACCACAGGAAACAGAGCATACTTTAGAGCAAAACTGAGTGGACTTAACTTACACCAGGGCCAGGCAGGTCCCACCTTCCCCAGAATTCAAGGGTGGCTTAAAAAGCTACTTTCCCTTCCCTCCCTCACTTCCTGCCTAAAACACTTCATTCCCGCAACTGAGAATTTAGGCCAAGAATTTGAATCCTGCTTTAAAGTGCAAATCTGAATGCAACCTTAACTACTGCATTAACTATAACTTTGACACCTTCATGATATACACACAAATAGACACACACACACACACACACACTGTAAAATGTGATTGTTTAACTACAAACAGAAGACACAGAGAAACTTTTAAAACAAAGAATGTCTATGAGACGGACATTAGGGGGAGCATGTTTCACATTAGAGTCCAGCTTTACAGGCACTAGAAGGAAGTAAAGCTTCCAATTAGGTCTGGAAGGATTCCAAAAAAACAATTACATTACAGACTTTAGCTGTCACACACATTTCTCTCTCACAAGGGCAGTAGAGTCAGCAAGCCCACAAGGCTTGTACCAACATTTGAAGATGTGGGGAAACAGGTACGTGCTTCTACTTAGCAGCTTGATATAAAAAGGAAGTAAACTAAGATTTGTAAAATATAAACATCTTATACAATAAGATAATATACATCTTATTTTACTGCCTTTTATATATAGAAATAAAAACCTTGACTAGGAGGTCTATTGATTTCTAACTACTTTTGAATATCTCAGCCGCTAAATTGTCTTAACTAGAAGCTGTTAGTCACATGTGCGAACTTATAGAAAACCCAATATGTCAGATCCAAAAGTGAATGGTTTTAATGTTATTTAGCTCTTCATTATGTGACTGTAAAGTATGGACAACACTGTAGGATAGAAAAAATATTAAACGCATTACATTTGAATCAAGTTATTATGCTTGTAATAGTAATAAGAGACTAGTATAAGAAATGTTACCATGAAACCTGCATTTAGAGCCTCCTTTTTCTATCTTATGAATTTTTCATATGGCACCCCCCATTGTGATAGCTAAACAACATCCAGTGGTGCTTGAAATGATGTCATGTGTGGTTCTTTCTCCATTTATCTTCCCAAAGGATAAAGTATGTGTAAATTTTTGTTTGCAACTGCATGGTATATGAGAATGATGGGGCTGTTTTTTCCTTTGATTTCTGATATGCTAGATGTTTTTATTTGGGAAGACAAGGTCAAAGCAGCACGCCTTGAACATGAAGAGGAAGGGATCAGCAAGTGGTCCAGCAGTGCCACTAATGCTGTTGCTGTTCACATCGTAGCCCAAATTCATACTGCACAGCATCTATTATTACTCTTTGTTCCTATTTCAGTAGTGCCTACAGGCTCCAATCAAGATGATAGCCCCAATGTGCTAGGTGTTTTACATATACACAGACACACCTTCCTGACCCCGAAGATAATAAAATCTAAATAAATATCTCAGCAAGCTCAGAATGAAAATTTGATATCGACATCATCTTGTGACAGGCCAAGACTATGAATTACACTGCATTTCTATGGGTTTGAGCTATAGCCCATGAAAGCTTATGCTGAAATAAACTGGTTAGTCTCTAAGGTGCTACAAAGTCTTCCTTGTTTTATTTACTGCATTTCTAGGCCCGCGTCATAAATCTGAACATGCTGTTTAACTCACCCCCCTTGCTTAGCTGCAGGGGTTGGCCGACGAACACTAATGTCTCTCTCACTTTCTAGTTGCTGAATGGAGGGAGGAACTTCTCTTGGCTGCAGGATTGAAGTTTCTCTCTTGTCTCCTACCACCTTCATGTCTGGGGTGCGTGAAACTCACGTAGCCCCTCCTCTATCCTGGCTGGAAGAGTGCACTACCCTGTGTTGGCTGAAGCTTCAGCAATGAGGTCTGTATGCACTTTTCCCTTAGCACAACTACCTTACTTTTAGCCATCTGCATAGTCATGACAAGTAAAGTCACACATCATTTAGATGTGAGCCACACAGGCTAAGCAATCGCTTTCAGTGATTGCTCCACCATTCACAGATGTCTCCATTAAAGGTAAATTTAAGCGGTAACAGAGTTATACAGATGGAGAACATGGCATCATACAAATACAGCATAAGTGATAATGGTGATTCAGAAAAAGAGGTTACAAATCTTGATTAAAAGTCACAATATAATTAATGTCAATGAGTCCCAGAGATGAAGCTAGTGCTGGCTCAGGAAAGATACTGTAGGTGAATCTAATTTTAGGGGGGAAAAAAGAGAGAGTAAACTCTTACACTGAAATTAACAAGTGGGTCTCAGCTGAAAAAATCATACTGAAGGGATGCTAAAGTTACAGTCATCGTGGATCAAGAATGACCACGAGACTAACCTTCAAAATGAGCGGAGGAAGCAGTGAACAGACATTCAAGTAAAGAGCAGAGATGTAAACCAAATTATGGTCTGTGATCAAAAGAACATAGCAAAAATGACTGCAATAGACATGCAAAAAGAGAAGTAGGAGTCCTAAAAGGAGAACAGAAGAGAAATGAGCCCAACTTCACAGTGAATAGTTGCCTCCATTTCTTTTATAGTACCTATGTCAAGGAGTGATGGGGCTTGGTAGTCTGTGCTGGAATGGTACAAAGGTTACCATCATAGAAACAGGTATTTCTGTTAGATGGACATTGTCACAGCATTTGGCTAGGGGTGCAAATGAACGACATTCATGGTGAATGTCACTTCACATGTCAGCTAGCAAGTGTGCTGGGAGAAATGGCCATTGTTCTTCCTCTATAGCCCAACAGTCACCCGTGGAAAACATTTCAGCTCAAGCCGACTGTAAATAGAAGGTCTGACTACAACTGTGAACCCTGTGATGCTGCTACCGATCTGGGCACTGATGTCTTCGTGGCTACGTATATGTATACATGGTGTCTCTAAGCTCTGTTCCCCATCACCTATATTGGACTCAGTCCTGGGATGTGGAGCAGATCACTTTATGCCTTCTTCACTCCAACAATTTTTGAGTAGTCTCCGCAGGATATCTGAAATCAACTAACAAGTAGTTGATTTCTACCATCACTATTAGCCACCAGGCACAGATGGGCGGACACTTTTAGCTTCAGATTGGAACCAAATCCCTAGAGATTAACAGCTAGTGCTTTCACTTTATCAACCTATTTTATTCCCATAAACCACCAGTTCTTAAAGTAAAATATTATGGCTCAGTATCAGACTACACATATTCATTGTAAGATATTTCATGAGCAACTCCATGCTTAGCTAAATGAAAAGGTAAAAAGTGAGTTGTTACCTGCATAAATGACAATTCCTATTGCAATTTCAGTATTTCTGATTGTACAGCCACGAAGCAAAAGGCTTTCACTACCAAAACCAATCCGTTTGTGATCAGGCTGCTCCCTACAAAGAAGAAAATAAAATGATTTAATTTCCCTTTTTGTTTTGTTCTATGTATTTTTTTCAGAATCCCAGTTTAGGATGTATATTCACAAGACAGATCTCCTTGCTATAATGGACAGTAGTGGAGGTTTGATTTACATGGTGAGCAAATCTCTATGAAGCTGTTCCTGCAGGCAAACAATTCATTATCTGCCTCCAGCGACACAACAGTGAAAGTCTAATGTTTTCAAAGTCTCTATTACACAGCAAGATAGGTTCCTGTTGAGGTCATTCAGGTTGGGATTTCTGATGTGGGTCAGCTTGGAAAAGAGGAGACTAAGATAGGTTCCTGTTGAGGTCATTCAGGTTGGGATTTCTGATGTGGGTCAGCTTGGAAAAGAGGAGACTAAGGGGGGATATCATAGAGGTATAAGAGAGATATAAAATTATAAGTGGTGTGGAGGAAGTGAATAAGGAAAAGTTATTTACTTGTTCCCTTAATAGAAGAATTAGGGACCACCCACTGAAATTAGTGGGCAGCAGGTTTAAAACAAATAAAAGGAAGTTCTTCTTCACACAGCGCACAGTCAACCTGTGGAACTCCTTGCCTGAGGAGACTGTGAAGGCTAGGACTATAACAGGGTTTAAAAGAGAACTGGATAAATTCATGGAGGTTAAGTCTATTAATGGCTATTAGCCAGGATGGGTAAGGAATGGCATCCCTAGCCTCTGTTTGTCAGAGGGGGGTGATGGATGGCAGGAGAGAGATCGCTTAATCATTACCTGTTAGGTTCATTCACTTCAGGGCACCTGGCATTGGCCACTGTTGGTAGACAGAATACTGGGCTAGATGGACTTTTGGTCTGACCCAGTACGGCCTTTCTTATGTTCTTATGTTTAAAATACTGTTGGTTGAGTGATGGTATTATTAATAGGCGAGACCTGACTATACACAACCTCACACCTTGCATAATCATTTATACCTATGCAAATGAATGCACGGTAAATGACTGCACTCAGTGTTTTCAAGCCAGTTTTCCCATTTGTAAATGACAACACAAGGTGCAATTCAATAAAGAATTTGTCAGAATGTTTATAAACAAACTCCATGACTGTTAGGAACCATTTTATTCTTAAATTTCATGAGCTAGGCAAAGTAGCATATGCTCTAGTTTGCAATCTAAACACACGAATCAGTCATGAGAATGAAGGGACAGATTTTCAAAAGTAGCCTGTAATAGGTGCCCAAAGTTCCTCATTTGCTCACAAAAAAGCAATTTGCATTAGGCAGTCAGACATTAAATGTTATTTGTACATGAAAATCAGTTTATGGTGAAATAAAGATTAAGTGTCCCAAAACTAGTGATGTAGCAATGTAAAGTAGTAATGTGTCAGTTAAACTGCATTAATTAAAGTGTCTTCACTAACACACAAAAAACTCCAGCAACCTCTTTTTTCCTCATCTAGATAATGCATTGGTAAGATCATTTCCCAAAAGCCTCTGTGCGTCTCTTTGCTCAAATTTCAGTCCAGTAAGTAACACTTTTTGAAGCATGTCAGACAGGCATTGTGATTTCAGCAGAGCCAGTCCTTAGTTTTATAGTGAAGCTACAGAATATAATTGTACAACTTAAAAATGATTCTTGGAGGAATCTCAGTGATGCTCAACCTTTCCAGGCTACTGTACTCCTTTCAGGAGTCTGATTTCTCTTGCATACCCCTAACTTCAAAACTACGTGCTTACACAGTCAGATATAAAAATACAAATGTGTCACTGAAAAAATGCTCACTTGCTCATTTTTACAATATATTTATAAAATAAATTAATTGGATTATAAATATTGTACTTACATTTCCATGTGTAGTATATAGAGCATTATAAACAGGTGATTGTATGAAATTTTAGTTTGTACTGACTTTGCTAGTGCTTTTTATGTAGTCTGTTGTAAAACTAGGCACATATCTAGATGAGTTGATGTACCCCCTGGAAGATCTCTGTATACCCCCAAAGTGTACCTGTACCCCTGGTTGAGAACCACTGTCCTAGAGCAAATTCTTTGCTGAAGATATTCTGTTCATTGTATGCTGGGTCACACACATTTGTTGAACCATCGACTTTTGTTGGAAAATTGCTTCAAATAATGCTGGTTTCCCATGACTGGACTTCTAAATTGTCTTAATCAATAGCAAAACTAGAGGGAAGAGCTCAAGCCTCATTGATCATTAAATGCATTAAACTACAATGAATATTTTTTTGCTAAAGGTTCTTCCTGCTGTCCTTGGACCAACATGATGAGAAACACTGAATGGATTCTGCATCCACTAAGCTCGGGAAGGAGCAAATATTTCTGGAATGGATTTCTCATATAAAACTCCTGCTAGAGTTTCAAAATTTGGGGTCAGATCCTTGGTTCCGTCTGATTTGCAGACAGTGCAGTCGAATATACAGCCCATCCTTGCACTCCCCTTATCCTGGAGCAGCCTCTATGTAGGGCCAGTTGCCCTGGGGCCAGAGCAGTTTAATTGAGAGAGGTGCCATAATTTATCCTCCAAGCAGTAGGATGGTCCCAAGAGGTCAAAACTGGATCAATATTAAATAGGAGTTTCCTAGCTGCACCCATTGGTTAGTACAAGAAAACCAGGTCACAGTAGTTCATCCCTGGATGACTTATTTCCTATGAACACACAAATAAAGAAACTAGAGCTTTGAACCTGAACTCTTTTGAACATTAGGAGAGATTTAGCTTTAGACCTTGGCCCAGACTAGTCTGTCTGGTGTTGGTTTCAGGTCAGATTTAAAATTTAAAGGAACCTATATCTGAGTTCAGACATAGTTGAAGGCTCATGAGAAGGGTTCATGTGATTCTGGCAACACCGAATCCAAAGCCACGTATTGGCATTGACTTAGCCACAAACTCCAAATCCCATCTACCCTGCACCTACAACACAGCTTTCACAGTCCATATTAAGCCAATGGTGGAGCTTTTAAACTCATTATTTTCCGTAAAATACTTAGTTTTAAAATATAATAGTTTAAAGCTCTGAGGTGATTTGACACATTTATAGAAACAGATAGCAAGTACTTACACATAACCTTTGAATTTATTGAAATCATTATTTGGCTTTTCACAGACTATGGTACTTTGGAAAAGTTCTGGATCAAACAGAGTGTTCTGCAAAAGAAAATACATTGGGAATTAAGTCCAACATATACTTTTAAAATGTAACAGTGAGAACATCTCACGGCAGTTATGGCTGGCAAACATGTCTATGGTTTCTAGCATGGGAAGCCTTCTCTTAGAAGAGTTATATAACATTGGATTGAATGCAACAATCCCGGCAGATTCACTTCACTATTGCAAAATAAAAAACAATGGGCAAGGGCTGCTGAGGGCAAATTCATGGCTTGCAACATACAGACACATTCAGTTTTTTGTCTCCCATTATTGTACAAAATATGAATTCTGATCTTGGATTTGTATCCAGATCTTTTATTGAATTCAGTGAGCTGTGGATGCATCCAAAGGTAGAGTTGGCCAAACTTTGCTGTTAGTTCTCCAATAATCTTGTTTTGATGAGGTATTTACAATATAACCTTTTTATGTAAATCAATCCAGGCCCTTTCCTTATGCAATTAACAAAAAGTAAAACTGACCATACTCAGATTTAACTGAGCATTTTCATCCCATTCAGCATAGTAGACATTTCATCCAATCTTCGGCTTTTCTGGGAGCACTAGCTTCAGTTCTGTTTCAACATTTATACAGTACACAAATACCCAGTAACATGTGTTCACAACATGATGTGGTGCTGACAACAAACATGCAAACAGCAGAAAGACAAGGGAACAAACTGATTAGTTCACTAAACTCTAACCTCTAACACTACTAGAGACTTTTAAGATTAGCAGCTGTGTTAGTCTGTATCTGTAAATAAGATGAGGAAGACTTTATAGCACCTTAGAGACTAACCAGTTTATTTCAGCATAAGCTTTCGTGGGCTATAGCCCACTTCATCGGATGCATAGAATGGAACAGAAGTAAGATGCATTTATACACACAGAAAACAAACAAAAAAAGTTGCATCTTAGAATTGGTATGCTAATGTACATCTTACTTCTCTTTCATTCTATGCATCCGATGAAGTGGGCTATAGCCCACAAAAGCTTATCCTATATTATAAAAGACAAGCGAACGGTGTGTGAAGCCATCATGCGCAGTAGAGACGGCCTGGACGAACGGCATGCTGCGGGTTGTAGTTCGGAGGCACAAAATGGCTGCCGCGCGTGCCTGCCTGAGCGATCTAGAGCACCAAGGAGCAGTTATACATATAAAGTTAGCTGGTCTGTCAAGCGCATGACGAGGAGTTGAGGGGGGAGGGAGCTGAGCGGGGGGGGAGGGGGCTGAGCGAGGGGGGGGTCATTGCAGGGGGAGGGGGCTGGGCAAGGGGGGGTCATTGCAGGGGGGAGGGGGGCTGGGCGAGGGGGAGTCGTTGCCGGGGGGAGGGGGGCTGGGCGAGGGGGGGATCATTGCAGGGGGGAGGGGGGCTGGGGGGAGGGGGGTGCACGAGCCCTTACAGTTGGCCCATGTACACGGGCTTTTACACTAGTGCTGAAATAAACTGGTTAGTCTCTAACATGCTACAAAGTCTTTCTCGTCTTATTTACTACTAGATACCACTACAATCCAAACTGCTTTCCACCAAGCTTTCTGAGGTCAACATTTATACATTCAAAACGCACACATTAGGGCATGTGGTTTGTTTAGGTAACTTGAAGGTAACAAGATAATATCCAAGCGAAATAATCTCAGTCCAAAGCACATTTAACTCAGAACACAACTGTTACTGAGTTAATAGGTAATGGATTGAGGATGGCCTCCTATTCGTGCAGAATTTGTGTTTTGTTTAACATTTAGGTTGCTCAATTATAATATAAAAGGTAGGAAATACAATTGATGTAGTTCAGTAACATGGTAGCATCACACAAATGTAATATTTTCCATTCCTCTTTTTCCTTGTTAAATATGTAGTTCAGTACATTTTGGTTTATGTTGTTAAATATATAAAACAAAATATACAGATTTCAACCATGCTGGGTAGAAAATTTAGTTTCATGAAACATCTAGAAGTTTAAAATTTTGTTTTCGTTTTGATGTTAATGAAAATGTGACTTTTTGCAATTTTGTTGTGAAAAGTAGAGAAAAAGAAACATCTCCAAATAGACAATAACCCTGACTGAGAGCAGGGATTTGAACTCAGGTCTCCCAATCTCAAATGAGTGCCGTAATCACTGAGCTGCTATTAGACATTCTGGGAGAAGTTAGTTTCCTTGCTGCACCTCTTCCCTTCCATCCTCAAGTCAAGACAACTTCCCAGCAAAATTTTTGTTGACGTCAATAAGATTCTGTGAAATGTTTCAGTTTTGATGATGTAGCATCTTTCAACAGAAAAAAGTTCCATGAACAATTTTCCAATCAGCTCTAGTTTCAACTCTTCTCACTAAGAAGAGCCTCTCCTACTTATTGTTACAAACCTTAGAGATAGTTTGGGAAAATGCAGACATTTTTACCCTTTTTTCATCAAAAATTTGAAGTGTTCAAAATTTCCTAACCTACTTTATAAACTAATTATGACAGATATGGCAATTTCCTGTAATATACTTGAAAACAATATTGAATTAAGTTTAAGTATATTTGGGGTTCATTGTACTCCATGAAAAATGTATGTATTATTGTGGGCTGAGACTTTGTGTATCCTCTGGGTGTCAGGAGGAAAAGAGATGTGATTTAAGGCCTGGCTGATCAAAGGACTATACTGAACAGTCAAAGGACATACCAGATGAGAATGGACTTTTGGGACAACACTTGCAAAGTGGATTTCCTGGGAAATGCCTGAGGGGAGGTAAATGCAAGTTTCCCACCTCCAGTTATGCCCAAACCCCGCCTTTTGGAGCTACTCTCGGAGGAGAGGTTCTTTGTTTGCTGATTACCTGTTCCTGGATACCAGATATCAAGGCCACAGCTGTATTAAGAAATGGATGAACTGTGCAGCTGCTTTTTCTGGTTCTAAATCTGAGACAGTTATAAACTAAATCTCAGACCATTGTGGGTTTTGGAAGACTGACCAGAAAACACTACACAGAAAACACTGGCAACTATAAAAGAACCTATACACATGCTAATAAGCCTACCAGAGTCTGAGTTTGGAGTTGGGGTTACTTCTGGTAGACTTATTAGCATGTGTATAGGTTCTTTTATAGTTGCCAGTGTTTTCTGTGTAGTGTTTTCATGTTAAGAATAAATGTCTTTGCTTTAAAAAGTGGTAGAGTAATTTGTGACTGTTGTCCATTACAGATGTTCATAGCCTTCAGAGAGAAAACACAGTACAGACACAGGCCTGTTTAGGCAGTCTGGCTTGCTGGGGATGTCACAAAATCTAGGCAGGGAGCTCCGTGGCCTGAATAAATCCCAGTCAGAGGGGCCATAGACATGGGTTTCTGCCCAAGAGAGGTGATGGCTGAGGAGCAGAGAGCATAGAGTGGGGTCCCCTCGAGGGACCGCGAGGTGAAAATACAGGTGCAGTTGTCCTGAACTGTGACACTAATGACGATGATCTGTTTCCTCAGAGGATCAGTTGTGCTGCAAGTAACCTCATGTTTAATGTAATAAAGTAAATATATTCTTTCATTTGCAAGGCAGTCTAGCTACAATTTTGGACTGCTGTAATTTATTAAGTAAATAGTCTTAAAAATGCAAACTATCGGTGGGCTGCAAATCTATTAAATGGGCATCTTAATTAGGACCGATTTTTAAATGGTGAAATAAACAGACAAATAAAACTATTAGATTAATAGAAGATTATATTAATTGGAGCATTAGGAGATGAGCTGAAACCACAGATCCTCTCATATTGTAAATGGAGTGGAGAATTCAGAACGTGCAGCAGCTAGATAATAGTTACCACACAGTGCAGTTTATTATCCTGTACTTTAATAGCTAGAACAAAAGCATGTGGGAAGACAAGAAATAACAGATCAGTGCAATGGGCCATACTGGTTTAAGGCCTGATGTGAGGAGGTGCTTATTGCCCTCAACTTCCATTTATCTTCATTAATGGAATTTTATTGTTGTTCAAAATCACAGTATGGGCTCTGAAATCTGAAAAGCACAAAACATAAAACCTACTGAGTAAAATTATTTCTGTGTTCTCTCCCCATCCTTTCACAAAAATTTTCATGTAAGTACAACTCCTCCTAAAAAAAAAAAAAAAAGACCACAATTTGCATGTGATCTTATGAGCATTAACTTCCTTAGACCCTAAAGATCTCTGAGAAATGCTTTGTATGACAGTGGTAGGAGTCTCCACTGAATTAAATGAGGAGGGTGAAGTGGGGGAGGAACTTGCTGTTAGGTCTACTTAACTACTGAACCACTGAAGTGAATTAAATATGGCATTTAAAAAAAAGAAACATTTTTTGTGGTAATCTATTTGGAGATTTCTGCAATAACTGTTCCTATTTTTGTGCCTTATGTGTATTCTCACTTCCTGCTAATTAAAACATTGATGTTTAATTCCAGACATTTTCTACATGTTCTTTATTTTTGCCCCATTCACAACTATGTTCCCAATGGAACACATTGTTTCATTCCTCCTGATGTAGTTGATTAAACTTGTTTTGTCTTATCTGACATCTGCTACTAGTACATTTGAAAAATCATTCAAGAATGTGAAGAATACAACTCTTCTCATGTCAAACTGTCTTAATTTTAGGATTTCTCAAAAGGTGGCACCAAATGAATAATTCAATCAATTGCTTCTGAGAAAGGAACAATCTGAACAACGCAACAATGTCAACATCAAATATTTAATTTCTCACAGCACAACACTCAAGCTGATGACTAGAGCCAATCTTCAATTTTAATTCAAATTCAAATTTGTTCTAATAGGCTAACCAATAATATATTGTACTCTCAAGCAGGGCCATTCACAAAGTTATTTTCAGCTTACTGTGCACAAGAACTATTTATCCACTAGTTAATATATACCAAAGTATTCCTTAGGAACCTAACTATAAAAACTCATGGGGCATACAGGTGGTTGGGAATGCAGTGAAAACTACACCCCAAATCTATGTACAAACATGCACCTATTCTCTTTTGCAGAAAGACTGACTTGCACAGAGTGTAGTGAATTGCAGAAGGCAGGTCATCCCTCCCAGCAACCTTGTTTTTGTCTTGTATCCCATCAGTCTAAAGGAGATGGGATTCCTTGGACATTGGGAAATGGCCACTGCAGATTCAGGTGCCTCATGGGAAGCAGAATACCACTTGCAACCCAGAAGGTACGGTCATCTGGTCCTACAAGCAGGAAACACGGTAATATAAGCACTTATTTGTGTCAGAGAACATTCATTTATAATTGTGCACGTCTGTAGCACATCTACACGAATCTGTTGCTTACCACACTATACATTTAAGCCCTGCGATGGCATGCATCTGTGGCTGTACGAGACTGAGCAAGTATTATTCAGCCCTTCAGAACATGCTTATATTGCATTTCATGCCTCTAGTTGTCATGGAAACAGAGGCAGAATAGCCTGAATATTGTCACATTTCCAACAGGCCTACCTGATTAGAGAACCCTTTCACAACTTGTCTTTGTTTAAGATTGGTCTCCCCATCAAGGTTTGCAGTCTCCAAGTGACAGATCCCATTCTGATCGGAGGAGTACAGTAACAGGATATCAGCTGGGATGATCTCGTTACATTGCAGCTGCACAAAGTCTCCCACTCGCACATCTTTCCAGCACTTCTCAACATAGTCGCTTTCTTTCCTGTTGTGTTAAAGAAGTGACACATTTGAATAGCCACATTAGGAGCAAAAGGCTATTACTACTGTTTTTTTAAGAAAAGAAAACTGGGTTATTCCATAATTTAGGTTTTGGTGCATAGGAAAACAGAGAACACCGATCTATAGTCTCATAGCATCACTTCTGCACACTTAATGTTTGAGAGCAAGTTGTGTAACATACACAATAAGATCCTTAACCAAAATAAAATGATACCCTGGTGATAATTGTCTAAGACAGTGGTCCCCAACCCCCGGTCCGCGGACCGGTATCGGTCCGTGGAGCAATTGGTACCGGTCCGCGGCCGCCTTCCCTTCTGGCGGCTTTTCGGCGGACATAGAAGAGCCCGCCGCCACCTTGTCTTCCGGTTAGCGTTCGGCAGTCTTTACTTCCGGGCCGCCTTCACTTCCAGCGGATTTTTGGCCGGCACAGAATAGCCCGCCGCCTTCTGTTCCGGTTCGCCGTCCGCTGACTTAAGTTTCCGTCCGCCATCAGTTTCGGCGGCTTTTCGGCGGACATACAAAGGTCCGTCGCCCCAAAGGAAGAAAAAAAACTATAAAAAACTAAAACGACCCCCGGGCCGCAAGCAATCACTATCCCGCGTTGACCGGTCCGCGCCGATAAAAAGGTTGGAGTCCACTGGTCTAAGACACTAGCATCACCCCATGTCATGTTTAGTTTCTTACTAGAAAATAATAGATCCTTAAGCCTCACAATGGTGGACACTTTAAAAAATATTTCATTTTAAGACTGAAGCCCTAAAGATGCACTGAATAGAACTTCTGTAGTGAGTTTCAAGCATTCCACAGAAAATGCTACATTACTTGAGACTGAAAGGCTATTTCTTTGGGGTTTCTAACACCAAAATAGCGAAACTTGAACAAGTCAGACCAACTTCTCAGCTGCAGTTATTTCAGCTCTCCCTGGTTCATAAATCTTGAAAGAATATCACAATTCTCAGGCTTAGCCCATAAGCATGGTTTCAACACATGCAGCAACTGAGAGGTACCACCTTAAAAATAAGTAACATACTGTGATTTATTTTTTTTAAAAAAGGGCAAGGAAAATCTTAAGAAGAACATTTACAGGTTTTGAATTAGTGAAAACAGAAAAGAATTATAGCCTCCGGATTTAAGGAAAAGGAATATGGTTTGTTTCAAAGTATAATAAATAAAATAAGAACTACAGAACAGACTTTCCCTCTATGGTTCAAGGAAGGGCAAGCTTTTTTGAGAGTGACTGCAGACTGCAGCTTTGGGCTTTAGCAGATCTGGGGTCGCTGGAACACTGCTGCCCCTCAGGCTTCTCTGGCTCTGATACTCAGCTGCTTGCTTTCATTCTTATTCCACACAGATTCCCTTTGGATAGGTGAAACTCTCCATTAGATCAGTTTTTTCCTGAGGCCCGTCTCCAGGCCCTTTTACCAGACCTATCCCCAGGCCAGTCATGTGTCACAGGTAGGGTGGCCAGATGTCCCGATTTCAGAGACCTGTTCTTATATAGGCTCTTATTACCTCCCACCCTGTGACCTGATTTTTCACACTTTCTGTCCAGTCAGCCTAGTCACAGGAAATAAATGGAAGCGTGAGATGGCTGATTTGGCAGCTGCACTTTGGCCTAGCTGTATTATAAAGCAAAGTATCTCTGGCATATGCAAACATTTCATTAGTGTACTCTGACACTGGAAACTTTTTAGTCCCCTCATAAAAACAGAGCACACAGGGCAAGAATTAGCTACAACTCCGCTTATGTTTGCAATAAAATAAAGAAATCTAGGGCGTGTTTCATATATAGCATGTGTCGGGTATGGCCTGACTGAAGAGAGGTGACAAAGCCATTTAAAACAGTGTAATTCATTGGCTGTAGGTCCAGGGGTCAGCTTTCCCCAGTAAGGAGTGCTTGGACTGGACCCTCCTCAGCAGTGGGCTGGAAAGAGGGATCCTCCCACACAACTACTCAGCTGCAAAGCAGTCTGCCTCCTGGATACCAGAATCCATGGATTGTCTCCAGCTTCCAGACGACTGAAATGAATCCTGCAGCCTTTGCGCTAGTCAACACAGGAAAGCCAGAGAATCTTCCATTGCAGAAATGTATTAAGTAGTTCTATTTCTGCACAATAGAGGAATCTTCTTCACAGCTGTGATATATTTGCTATATTTCCACTTCTCCTGCTTTGCTAGCTTACCACCAAGTTTGTGTTCTTTGCTGGCTCCCCGGATGTATACACTTTTCTTGCTCTGGAGTAGCATGTGTATCCTAACACATCACTCAATTTTCATTTAACAATTATATCCTAGTTAACCCTTCATTTGAACAGTTTATTCATCAAAGCTTTGACCCTGAGATCCTATAGGGTAGGATCCATTTCACACTTCTGAAATGCTCATCATATGCATACCCAGGCAATAAATACAAGTCACATTCTTTTCTGTGCATAATTTCTTCATTTAGCCATGAGTTAGTAATGGGATTTTCTCTCCCTTTCCTTCTCCATGATGCTCAGCTGTCCATCAGCTAGTGTTAGTGGGGAAAACTTAGCAAACTAATCAATCTTGCAGCATGCTATATAAATGGTCAATTAAAAGTCTGTGCTGGAAACAGCAGCATAGTTCTTTTAAACCTTTACAAAAATAACCTCTCTTTTGTAATGTGGCTTGTTGAAGTATCTTACTTCTGAACCTACAATAGGGAAAGATACTAGAATAGATGCTCAGTAAATGATTTAAGTGGTGATTCAACACTCCAGTTTCTCTTCAGTGTTTAATTACCAGAAAGGCTATTTATTGCCTTGTATACTTCACCACCTGGAGCGATAGCCCTTAATTAATAACTATGTCACATTAGGAACTTTTAATTGTGCAGGTGACACTTTTCAACGTGGTCATGGGAGCTGATCTGATGTGCTCACCGAATTCTCTTCCACACTTTGTGATTATCCAGCTCTGCACCCTGACATACAAAATATGGTCATGCACATTTCTACTAGGTTCTCTCCCATCTTGGGATATGGGCTTCATTTATCACCCCAGTTACCCCAGAAGAATATTAAAAGCTCTGAATCATCAGTGCTAAACTAATAATGCAGCAGCACATGACTGAGGCATTCCAGAACACTGTAACTTGATTAAGTATCCTATACGGTAGGATCTTATAGGGTGGAAGCATCCTATAGGGTGAGATCCAAAGCATTCAGCACTGGCTTAACTCTCCTCCTATTGAAATCAAAGGGACTTTTACATTTGACTATAGTGGGAGTAGGGTTAGGCCAATGGTGAGTGCCTTAGACTCGCTGGGGCCCAGGGCAGAAACTAAGGAGTGGGCCCACCTCCCACCTTTCTTACCTGCTCACTCACTGGATTTCTGCAACATTTCTGGAGTCAAAGCCCGAGCCCCACTGTGCAGGGTTCCCTGTGGCGTGTGGCCCTGGGCAACTGCCCTGCTTGCTATCCACTAACACTGACCTTGAACCCACAAACACAGCCTACCAGGCATGAACCTAAGAGTTTCTGCAGCTTGATTAATTTTTGAAGTTCTTTTAAAAAGGCCATGAAGCCATGCCAGATATTTCATTCTGAAGTTCCTTTCCACCTCCTCTCACCTTCACATAAATATCTCAGTAGTACTCCACTCAAGGCTTTTCCAGAATTTAACTTTCATTTTAATTAAGAAACAAATTGGTGTCTACAGCAGACTTGGAGTCAGGACTCCTAGGATTCTATTCTATAGGTTTACTAGGTATTACCTCTAATTAGATGATCTCTCACATTCCCTTCCAGCCCTATATTTCTTGGATTCTATGACATCCAAGTTTTAAAAATCAGCCTATTCCCATAACTATTGCCTACTCCTGGTAACACTCTCCTCAGTTCAACCATGATTTTAACAGCCAGCATGTCTCATGAACCCCAAGAGCTAGAAATAAATGCTTTATATAATCTGAAAAAATCTGAATCCCAAGAGTTCATACAGGGTAAAGTACTGTCTCTAAAACTCTTGACCTACTCAAAATTAGGTCAGAATCGAAGTGGTAGGGGAAAAAATGCAATAACAATTGGAAATACATGATTGTAATGTCTAATATCTCTCCAGCAATCAGTGAATCCTACATCTGACTAGCAATAAGCATTAATTTATAGCTCTGAGCAGTCATGAAATCTCAGGACATAAAAAAAGCATGTCCCGGATGCTGGACCAATATAAAGTTTGCTCCACCTACAACACACATAATTACTACTCATTTTCGTGAGTATGAAGATTTATTGTCTCAGAAGGTAAATAACTGCAGCCCAACAGACCTGCTTACGTATTTCAGATAACAATTTATATATTATCTACCACTAGCTGTTTAAATATTTGTATCTAAAAAGGAAGAACATAATATTCTGCTATCCAGGAACCTCTTGATGCCAACACATACCATTTTCTGGTAACAAAAGGATGCATCATTTCCTCATTGCATCCACTCCACGTTATTACTTAAAAACTTACCCTGCAATAATCTTCAGAAACACCTCTCAGTGAATATACCGGGTGTGAAATGTGTTTAAATATTGCTAAATATTTATAACAATAATATGTAATTGTTAAATCTTCCCTCATATCTTCTTTTGTCCCCTCCGACTCCTATGCTCCACACACACTTCTGTTTTTTGTATCCTTCACCCATTTCTGACTTTTTACCATCTTTTGTGCCATCCTGCATGCCCAGAAAAACTTCTCAATGAATAGATATCAAGCTCTTTTCCTACCCTCAAAAAAAATAATACTTGCAACTTCTCAGAAAACTTCCAATTCACCCACCCCTTCTCAATACCTTTGTATAGGAAGGAAACATTAGAGAAGATGTGGTAGTTGGTTAGGTCATTTTTATTATTATCTAGCATGTTTATTACACCCGTGCCTTGAGGCCAGCTGAAAAAGGGGCTCCACTGTACAAGCCATTGCACAAATATAGAAGAAGAGACATCTGTCATGCTCCCATGAGCGTACACTCTAAATAGACAAGACAGACCAGAAGGAGGGGGAAGGGATAGAACATATAAGCAAAGCAAACAATGCAATGGAGGCAAATGTCATGTCAGTGCTGTAATTTTGTTTTGTTATTTGAAATCCTTTCAGTGGGGCTTCATTGGGGTGCGTGAGAGGGAGATTAGCTAGCTGGAAAGACAAAGGAAGAGAGGAGGTGGGAAAGGTTTGGTATAAGAAGCCAAACAGCACAGGAGAGAGGATGTTCAGAATGAAAACTGCAGGGATCAGTCCAATGACATCATCAGTGTCCATGGGTCCTTGCTCAAACTACTATCTACTGAAGCTTTTCTAGATTCAATCATTGGGATAGAAACTGCAGGGAGGAGTCAGACAAAGGCCACATGACCTGGGGATGGGAGAGGCAGCATAGGTCCTAGGGTCTCCATGTGTCTATCAGTTTCTCTGTTTTGCTTAGATTCAAGGGGTTGGGGGATGGAGGGAGGAGAAGAGTTGGGTGCTCTGCTCGGGCCCTATTTTGCTCCCCTCACTCCTTGTGCTGCGGGACCATCTTAAACTGTTTTCTGAAGCTGATGTGCTGATTTAAATGCTGCATGAAGTACTGTTTTCTTGAGCAACATTTATTTTTTTAGGATTATGAGGCACTGACAGTCTGGTCGGCAATTGTGTCTGGGATTCCCCATTCACTACAAGGGGAAGGGGTCCATTTTGTATTTGGCCATACAGATTTCCCCAGAATGTTTAGAACCCCTGCTTGTGACAAACTCTGTTGTGATCACTAATTTCTTCCCTGGCTCCATCTCTTCATAGTTGGAAAGTCTATTTCAAATTGGGCTAATCATTATATGGACTCAAATACTAGTCACATTGAATGAGCTCCGACTGAAAGCAGTCCGAGTTGATCAGAGGGCTCTAGAATTGTTCCATAAGTCACGGTTTTGCAGCTGCCCTAAGGCAAAGAAGAGCTCTCACCATCCTGCATAGCTACTGCGTAAGTTTTCACTTGAACCCTGGACACGTCTCATGTCACCAACATTATAGTTTTCGGTTCTTATGCTTTATCTGGTATAGCACACTGGTGAACAGAGGTGATTTAAGGGATGATGTAAAGGACATTTATGATTGTTGTTGATTGTGGACAAGTTATTTAGTAACGAATCAAAGAGGTAGCCATGTTAGTCTGGAATAGCAGAGGTAACAAAGTCCTGTGGCACCTTAAAGACTAATTATAAAGTTTTGAAGCATAAGCTTTCGTGGGTTAATACCCTGCTTGCATCCGACGAAGTGGGTATTAGCCCACGAAAGCTTATGCTTCAAAACTTTATAGTTAGTCTTTAAGGTGCCACAGGACTTTGTTACCTAAGTTATTTAGTGTGATACCCGTTCAGCAATCACTGGACCCACAGATGGACAGTGCTCTGCCAGTATCCTGAGTGTAAAGCCAAGATCTAGACTACATATTCCTGGTCAAACAAGTGGGCCTGGAGATCACATGGGGAGAATATAATGGCAGTCAGGAGGACTATAAACTGCCTTTATAAACAGCTCCCTCACTTCTTAAAGGCTTGTGTCTGAAAGGCACTAGCCGACAATGGAGGTATACAGAGCTGCACTGCCCCAGCAAGACCTCCTGGAGGCACTGTGTTTCTAGGAGCACCTGGGGATCATGCCCACTGCTGCCTTCCTTGCAGGGTGTGGCATGTGCCCCATTCACAACTGGCTAGTCAGAGTAGAGGGGGAATGGGGCTATGAGTACACTTCTCCCCCCCCATTTCGGGTGGGTAATGGAACTAGCTGCACTATCCAGCGAACAGTTCCTGAGCCTATGAAAGCCAGAGACTTGCAACTGTGGCTAGATCACACACAGGGAGTAACTTCTTACACCCTTGCCCTTTGCACCCCTATGCACAACCACACAGGGGCCTGACAGAATCTGGCCCTACATGTTAATTGTTAGCACAGCTGTTCTCAGAAATCTGTCCCACCTGTGAAGCTGGTTGCTAAGAAATAGTTCCTTGCTTACAGAGCGCTGCAACAATGAGCTGAAAGCCCACACCCTAAGAAGTTAATTCTATTTTAAGTGAAGCTGATGTTCAGTGTTATTTATATATTAAAAAAATTAAAAAGGTTCCATCCCAGCAACTCTGACAAATCGCTGCTTAAAAATATTTAAGCAGCTGAGCATTAAATGCTTCACAAAAGTGGGGGCAAAAGTGGGGACAGGTATTAACAGGACACAAATGCCGACTGACCTTTAACACTAACAGTGTCTAACACCTTCCTGGTAGAATTTGTTTGCAGAGATCATAAAAACAAAAGGACAGAGGTAACTGACAGTAAGCAGATGACGTGTCATAACTTTTACGAGACATATCTAGGCACAGTGCTAAAGACTGCTGCAATGCAGTCCTGTCCTTCTCTCTCTCCACCTCTTGCTTAATTCCAAAAAACTGCAGGGCTCAGGAATTGGGGCAAAAACAGAGAACTTCTGAGTAGCCCAAAAGAAGCATGAGAATTACTAATGTGGTTGTTTATGTCAACTTAAAGTTAAACCTTTGTTACTCTGAAAGAGAACTGAATGTAAATTTGACCTGGCCAGTGGGTGGAGGTGATCAAGTGGAGGCACTAGAGATGATGAACCTTGTAATACCCTATTGAGGTGCACAGGGGCACCCTCAAGGTAAGGGCTTGCTGTTACAGTACTCCAGTGTGGCTAGCTTTGATTTGTCTCGCACTTGGACAGATTAATGTCATTTTTTCTTAATACCAGTTTGCACCCCTTCAACTTCCTCCCTATCCCAGTTTTGGTTTGGAAATCCCAGTCTTGTTTGAATCCAAAATATAAACTGTGAGAATATTCACACAATGTAAATCATTTATTCATGTCCCCAGATCCAACAATTTGCAGCTACTCCATTTTTTATGATCCTCTCAGATACAGATTCCGAAAGGACCTTTAATCCATGCTCATGGATGCGTCAGTGGGAAAGAGGTCAGAGCAGCAGACAGTAACAGTAGCCCAGGGGACAACTGATTGCTGTTGGCTGACTGCTGCATGGGCCTTTGGGACAACTTGGAAGGAAGAGAAAATGATTATCCTAAGCATGAGATACGCAGCCCATCGGTGGGAGGAAGAATTACTCTATTGAAAACCCCTAATTGTGGAAGATCCTGGCCCTGTTTCATTTTGTTCAACTTTTTTTTTGCGTAGACTCCTGTTCTTCCTGTACCCCACCTCCTCAACTCTCTCTCTCTCTCTCTGAGAGCAGAGACTCCACTCCGACATCTCTCATCTTTTCTTATTTATTTAATCAGATGCTGCTTTTCCTGATTCCAATGTCCTGACACTGCTTACTGGAAGCAGTAGCTCAGGTTTCAAGTTCCCCACCTATCAGAAATCACCCCATGTTGCTTTTTTTAATTGCATAATTGTTTGCTTTGTATTTGTTCATTGCCAGAACTGCTTAGATTTACAAAGTCACTTTGTTTATTTTGCAGTTGGATCTTGGGATTGTGCTACGCATTTAAATCCATGAATAGCAAATGGACATTGCTATGCTAAGAGGAAACTACTTCATTTGAAAGGTCCTATGTGGTTACAAAGCTGATAGGTGGGGCAGTGGTGGTGGTTGGGGCGGGAGGGGTTATTTGTAAAGAGTTCCTTCCTGCCTTGTGTCTATAGAGAAGACACTACCAAGTGTTAAACATACCTTATGCTTTGTACTGAAGAAACTTGTTAATTTCACTGCAACAACTGTATAACAGGTAGTGCTGTAAAATGTTTTTCTGGGAAACAGTCTTTTGATACAAAGCAAATATGTATCAAATTTGTTCATTTAACAGATCTAATTCTCTATGGAAGGAAGGCAGGGTCTAGTGGTGAGAAAACAGACCTGGAAGCTGGGAACTCCTGAATTCTAATCCCAGCTCTGAAAATTACTCTCCTTGGGGCCTTGAGCAGACCACTTGGCATTCCTGCCTCAGTTTCCCCTCTGTAAAATGAGTTAAATAATACTCGGTGTAGTAAAATCAAAGTTTCTGAAGCTTCTTAAAAATGAAAGGCATTATGCATCATAAATGCTTTAATAAGGCTATAGTCCCCAACTCTTTCTGACCGTTTAACTCTCTCAACAATTTTATTATTCAGACAGCTTTCCTGTAATTTTGTGTAATTCATAAACAAGTTCATTCTTTCAATAGGCTATTTTTGTTTACATGGGCTCTTTGGTCCCTTCTGGATGTCAGGTAATTGGGCCAGGCTTTTTAAAAGATCTTTGTGAGCAAAATTAATGGAAAGAAAGAGTTTGGTAGATATTTCAAATCAGAAGATTTCCCTACTGCCTCCATTCCCTGGGGACTCTGGCCAATTCCATTAGAGATCTCCCTGTTCCCTCCAGGCCCTATTTCAGAGTCCTTTTCCACAGGAACCTGACCTGCTTTCTGTGGGTCTCCTCCAACCTATCTTCCCCAGGTCATTCCCTGACAAGGTAACTTCTCTTGCTCCATTTTCTTGGGTCTGTTCCTTAGAATGAGTTCACGAGTTAAAGTTCTCTTCTCCCTGATCCCCTGGAGACAGTCATAATCAAGACTCCATCACATTCAGCTGTGGGCCAGCCAGCCAGCCAGCCACGGGCACAAACAAGAGGATTTATCTGTGACTCCTTCTGAAATAGTTATCTAGTCAACTCCCTGAAAGGAAGAGTCCTCAACTATTCATCCTTCACAACTTCCAAACCATGTGTATTTTGCTTCCCAAAGTCAGCTGCTTTTTTTCTCCTGTGACAGCATCACCCTTATTCCTCCACCCCAGAATCTTTTACAGTGTTTTTTTTTTAAAAAAAACTTTTCCCCAGTCCTCCAGCAAAATGCTGCATGGTATACCTTTTAAAACATTTACTCTGCCACATTTGGACCTAAGCAGACATTTCCATTTATCACTTATATACATTTGATAACATTCCACATTTTAAAACTATATCAAGATACATCTATAGCTTCTGACTGAAATTGTAATCAAGTCTACATTCATTATTGCTATATATTCAGTAAACAGAATTACTGTAGTTATTCACTCTTGGTAGGTTAGCTTTGCAAGCAGAAAGGCTAGAAAAAAATTCAACAAAAGAACAGTGCAGCAAGAAAGTAGCTAGATCTCCATGCTGCTTCATTCACTGACTACTCTCATAACATTGTCACCAGGGTGTCAATTAGAGTAGCACGTAAGTGATTTTTGTGAAGCCGACACGTCTGTTTGGAATGAAGAGACTTACTTGTTTCCCAGAGGCCAATTCTGTACCAATCTTTCAGTCACTACATTCTTAGACTGGATTCAAACCTCTGACCTAGAAGTGAAATTTCTGTACATCATTTTCAGTTTGTGCAGTCAGACAAGTTGTAATTCGCAAAGAGATATGTATGTTCCTCGTCATTGAAAACTCTTAGGTTTGGCCTTGAGCAATAAGCTAGTAAGGTAACAATGAACACCCTTGATATTGCAATAATATACAAATTTCTAGAAAGTAACAAAAGTATGCAGTTAAAATAATCCTACTGTCTGGGGATTGAATAAGGACCCTACAGTCTACTATCTAATAATCTATTCTCTCAATGCTAAAAGATGCATATATTCTTAATTTATGGACTAACAATACCAAGTCTGTACTGACTTAAAACAGACATTAGAATAATAGAATATCAGGGTTGGAAGGGACCTCAGGAGGTCATCTAGTCCAATCTCCTGCTCAAAGCAGGACCAATCCCACTGTCCCTGACAGATTTCTGCCCCAGATCCCTAACTGGCTCCTTCCAGGATTGAACTCACAACCTTGGGTTTAACAGGACAATGCTGATTTGGTCAGAATCCAGCTGATCTGATTTGGTCAGAATCCATTTTGAAAACAATGAGCCAGATCAACTGAAAAAAATATTTATTTATCTTGCAAAAACCATTTTTGACAGTTGTTCAAACTTCACTGTCCACCAACTTTGAGGTTCACTTTCTAAACAGTGCATTCATTTGACACTTTCTGATTTCACACCTCAACGTTTCCAGTGCCAGGTTTTTTCATATTAGCACTGAGAGCAGAATGCTGCTGCTAGGATACTGTCTGACAGCAGATGGAGTGAGCACAACGTCACATAAAGCTCACTACTTAATGATTGCTAATCAGATTCTGCATTAGCTTCCAGTTGCTCCTATTGACCTGTAAAGCCTTTGGGAAGCTCAGTCCAAAACACCTCGCTCACCTCCTGACACCCCCAAGCACAATTCTGAGGGCACTGGACTCTGGCCTGATGCTTGTCTCCTCACAGCAACTCAATAAGCTGTTCACCCACTGTTTTGGCCACTTAGCGCCTTTTCCGTGGCACTCCTTGCCATGATGTCAGGGAATCTGCTGTTCATTAAACCAGAAACATAGTCTCCCATTTTCCCTTTGCCTTTAGTCATTAGTTTGGTGTTGAAGTCTCTTAAACTACTGCACACGGGGTGTTTTTTGGTGAAGCAGCTTGAGAGGTCTTGGAACAATATTGCGCTAGACCTTGAAGATCTTGTTATTAAAGCAGTGTACAAACAGGTGATGGCATTAGTAATGTTATGGCAGATGTTAATTTAAAGAAGCCAAGAATCAGGACTATAGTGATGTGCGTTGACTGGCGATGAGATTTGCTAATGCACTGCTCCTTGATTTGCAGTGTTGTAGCTTGGGCTTAACCAAAGTAAATGTTGAGACTCCTTTTAAGTTTAGTCAGCTGAGAAGGTTAGACATTCCTTTACCACATAGTCAACAGGCTCTCCCTGGAATGAATTCATTTTTTTTTTAACTTTGATACCACTGGTTTCAGTAAGTTGCTTGGCAGCATGCAGCAGAGACCTTGTTTATTATGATTCTGGAGTCAACTTCACAACTTGCTAGAAGCCCCAAAAGTGCATCTAGTTTGCATAATAGGGGATACGTTGTATGCACCCACCCAGACCATAAGGTCTGAAAATTCCAGAGAATCTAAGTTTCACCTAGACAGTTTTTAAAGAATAGTAGTCTGGAACTATATTAGCTAACTAGTATCTCTTTGTTTTCGGTATGCCCTTTCAGTATGAAAGATGCTAGATTAGTAATATTCAACCTGAGATTTTAGAGAAGTGTGCAGCTCTTGTAGAATTATGGATTTCTTTTGTGGTGCTCTGCTCATATGCCTGAGAAGCAATCACAGGAGTGTTCACCACACTGGCACATCAGGCAAAGTGGTTAGTTCTAAGGAAACAGACGGGATCTGTTAGCATCCCTCCCTGATGCTCTCAGTATCCAGGAAAAAAGGATACAAGGAAGGAAGAGAGAGTAGATATTATGTCAAATGGAATTATAGCTTCATGAGATAATCATGGAGTGTTGTTCTGACATTGGACCAATATTTGATGACACTAACTTGTAATGGGGCATCTTCATGTGATGAGCACTAAAATATGTCAGAATTATCTTTTTGCAGTTAATGTAAATTTTCAAATTGATGTACATGATTTTATTGAATAAACTTCAATTTTTAAGATGATTCAGGCTTAAATTACATTTCATGTCCTCCTGCCGTATGAACACGATACTAGGCAAAATCTATCATCAGTGTGGCATGCAGATGTGTTGACTGGGATGAGAGAGTCATCTGTATATATGCTGCATCTGTATATATGCTGCAAGCAGAAGGCCTCACTGGGGCGTTGGAAAGCCAGTTGTCTGGTATAGCTCTTGCTATGGCCAAGAATACTCACCAATAAGTGGAAAAGGAAAAGCTGGTATGAATTTTGCCTGAGTAGGAACTGAGTAAAAACCACATCAGGAGTCCAGGATTTGTCCCCTACAATGTAGCGTTTAAAGCAAATGAAACACTGATTTTCCTTTGAAGCAGCAAATATAGCAAAATTCATATTACACCAAAGTTCTCCAGTAGCCTGCAGTGTCCTGTTACTTGACTTGATGAAGAAATGAGCTCTACAGCACTTCAAGGTTTGCTATCATGGTCATATGTCCAATGTTTATTGCAGATGCAGAAATTTTGAAAGTTGCTTTTAAAGTTGATGTGAAGTAAATCTGACAGTCACATAGACAGCTACCCTGAGTTTATCATAATGCAGCCACTCGATGAATCAGCAGAGAAACAACTTGTGGACCCTAGCCAGAAATCCCTAGGGATTGAAAGTGACACAAAGGCGCTCCAGTTTCAGTCTCTTTGTGTATACAGCAAGCTCACACATGTACTCTATGCAGAGTGTATAATTACCCTTTCCTGGATTCTTATATATCATTGCTCTTGCTGGGTGAAAGGATACCACTACCTTTTGCTTAGGACTTTTGGTATCTCCTTCTGCCTCTTTTGTATTTGTGGGGGAGTTGGGGTGGGGAAGAGGACTGAACCTTACCATTATTAGTTTGGAATGCCACATTCAGTTCTATGCCCCTATTCTCAGGAAGATGATGACAAATTGAAGGGAGTTCAGAGAAGAGCAACTAAAACAATGAGCAGGGCTGAAGAAACTGACCTATGAGAAAAGATGAAACGAGTGAATGCAGCATATCTTTGCCAAGAGATAGCTGGGAGTGTGGAGAAGGGACTTTGATCACAAATATTTAAAGGATATAATTTAATACTAAGGATAAAGAAGAATTAATCAGGCTTACACAAAGGAGTATAGCTAGAAGAAATTGAATGCAATTAAGAAAGAGAAAATATAAGCTGAGTATCGTAGATGATTTCCTGATAATGAAATTTAGAACTGGGCAGAAAATGTGTATGTAGGGACAATCCTGTACTGGCACAGGGAATGGAGGTGACTACTGATAAGTCTGTTCAATCTTCAATTAGATTATTAACTTTTTAATTAATCTGGTAAATTAAGATGTTACAGTTTATAAACAACCATTACTGTGATTCTGTGAACCTGCAGCCTATAGGTGCAACCTTCCAAAACCAATTATTAAGCCCATAAGCCAGCCAATAGAGCCTAAAACACTCTTCAATGACTACTGCCCCCTCTCCTGTTCGCAGCTGAGTCTTATTTAAATATGCTACTAAGAAAGGTTATCTTTTACCAGTAATGACTTTGGATGTCAGTTTATCTCAGTTAAAAAAGGCAAAATGAAAAGTGCCATGGTACAAGGTGCCCTATTTAAATTCACTAGCCACCACCACTGTGATTTGGGTAAAGGCAAGATGGAAGATTTCCACATCAATCTCCTAGCAAGTTTTTGGAAAAGCATTTTTCTATCAGAGATGTAAAAAATAGAATTCTCCCCTCATATTTCCATTAAAACTGGGAACCAGAATTGATTATATTGAAGTCTGAAACAACAGAGATAACACAGTCTCCAATTCAATTTCTCCTAAGGTAATACTGTAAATCTGATTAATCGTTCACCTTTAGATGGGAGATTAGTTACAGTATTAAAGAGAACGTTCTACTGCAACAAGATTATAATTCAGTTTTACAAGGCATCCACTGACTAGAAAAAGAGTTTTACCCTTCATACAAAATAACCTATGACAGATGATTCACAGGGAAGAAAAGAAAACTAGGAGATACCAAGCTCCTCCGTGAAAGTGCAGCTAACAAGAAGAACAAGAAATATCAGCTTCCCAAAGAATTAAAGTTATTCATATTAATTACAGCATATAACAAGTCTGATGGTAGTTGTATTATCTACCATTTTTTCCAGAAGAAGGGTACCCCAATTCTCCTGAAGATACCCCACATCCTCTGTCTTTACACCTCCTTGAAGGCCACAGATATCTGGTGAAAGACAACTGAAAAGGGCTTTTTTCAAAGCTTTCTGACATCCCTGCAAACCAAAACAACACAACATATTGGGGTAACCCAATGACTATTTTTAATGTTTGACTATGTGTCCCATGGCCAGAGAAAAAGCGAGCCTGAGGCATGATATTCACTTCCGCAAAGCATTCACAGATCTATCTGTAAGTTGGTAGACATTTTTCATACACACAAAAGTTAAAAACATATATTGGATCTTTGGGAAAACCACAGACACAGAATTTTCCAGGAACACAAAGATAGCTTATTGCTGTACTAAGGTTGCTAGGTTCAGAAAGAACATAGAACAATACAAAATGGCACAAGAGGAAGGGTAAAGAGCAGAAAACAACTTATGGGAATCCCAGTTTAGCCCTTAGAATAGCCATCTCTGGTAAATGGTTTTCAGAAGCAATTTATCATGCTGCTTTTGTGCAAAAGAGAGAGAATTAAGATTTCCTGCAACAGACTCACTCAGCTAATGCCTAGCATATTTATTATTTCTCTCAGTATTCTTTGAGCAAATATAAAATTAAACCAACCCCCCCCCAAAAAACCAAACAAACCCGTTTATCATTGTCTTACCTATAAAGGTGTCAATATTTTTTCATTACCTCTGTTACAAAGTGTCATTTTCTTAAGAGTGAAATTACTATCAATGCTACAATTTGAAGTAAAACAGAAAGCATCTGCAGGCAAAAGAAATTCTGCAGGCAATCCATGGACAATTATGGCAGTGGGAGAGAGAAATACATTTCTATAAGCGTCTGAAATTAGAGTTTTCTTAGTCAATCTAGTATTTGCCCTTTACAAGGTATTATTTGTAAAGTTTGTTTTGTGGGACCCCTTTAATTTTAGCTATCAAACACAAAAAAATCATTCGTTTCCTCTATGGAAGAGCTTGTTCCCCGTAGTTAGTCTTTCCCCCAGAGACTCCTTCATTTTTTAAGATGCTTCTGAAAACACATTGAAGCAATTTTTGGTTTACGAAGAGAAAATGTATGATTTGTTTACCTGCTGTAAACGAGACAGCCCATATTATTGATCTCTTTGTCCAATTGGTATCTCCGAAAGTCCTCCCAGGCATCTTTAACTGCTGTAATAGCCATAATAACACAAATTGGGATCACAGAAACTGCTGGTTGAAAAGCATTTACCACTGGCACAAAGTTCAGTGCTGCAATGGCCACAAAATATAAGTTGGCAAAGCGGTGAAACTGTTCAAAGATATTCTTTGGGATGAAGGATAGGAAAGTGTATTTGGTGGTCTTGATTTTATTACAGTCATAATGTCTGTTTGGGTTTTCTTTCCACTTGCAGCTTTCAAAGGGCAAGTTGGATACGACCACCCATTTATTTTCATTTTTCTTCTTTCTTTTCTTTCCTTTTCCTCTCTTCTCCAACTCCTCATTTTGTGTCTCAGAATCTGAAGCAGCATGACGGCAGCAAGATTTCTTGAAAAAAAGTTTTTCCTTTATGAACTTCATAGAACAGCAGCCTAGAGCATATTTCCTTGACATCTTACTTCCCCTTAAAAATGTCGTTCCAAGTAATAATAAAAATAAGGTACAGTGGTTTAAATAATCCAGAAGAATGCAAAGCAGTAGAATGAGGATTTGAGTTTCCCTGAAATGACTGCTGTCTTTCACTTGAAGGATAGCTACACCTGTTGGAGTTCAGACGTCACAGGAATAGGTAGTATCCTCCTAGAAACCAGTTCTGCCACTGTCAGACAGGCTGACTCTGGGTCCTAAAGTCTGCCTTATTGCAAGTCACTGATGACAAAGGCACTCCTGAAAGGTGCTGTTATTTGTGTTACTATACTTTCTGAAGCTTGTGCTAGGCAATCTTCTTTCTGCATATTATTATAGTGAGTGGATAATTTTGAAGACATATGCCCAGTCCTCTCCTTGAGGCTTTTCTGAAACACTCTTTTTAAAGTTCTTAGAAGCTAAAACTGTTGGCAGTAAGTTAAGTCAAAGGGGAAGCCCTGATCTCACTGAAATCAATGGAAGGCTGCTATTGACTTCAATAGTGTCAGGACTTCATCTCCTAAAATTATCCCTCTCTGCCATTTGCTTTTGTCTCTACAGAACCAAGTTTAAGAGAGAGAAAAAAAAACTTCTTGACCAAAGGACCCCACAATGTAATCATCCTCTTTTAATGCAAATTTACCACCTTGTCATGTAGTCCCATCAGTTGTGGCAAGCTAAGAAGGGTCTAGTCAGGGCACTTAGACAAGAGACCTCTGATGCTGCAAGAAATGTTGCTGGTAATTAAGAAGGTAGTAGAAGCCGTTCTCTTCCCTCTCAATCAGTACTGGCAAATGCCGCAGCACAAATATAAAGGGTATTATACTTCTGGAGGTGTGGGCCACCTTTGGTTATTGGAGATCTGATGGCAGAGATGAAGTTTTAACACTTATATCCTGATCACATTCCACTCAACCTATGAAATTTCCTGCTCTGGTTTCAGTTAGATAAAATATTCTTCCCTTCCTGTTGCCAATGAGCAGTGTTATGCCATGATGTTAAGCAACTGCAATGTTCTGTTCCAGAGTTGGCTGCATTTCAATGGTGGCTGAAGGATCCTCACCACCCTTAAAGATCCTTTTCCTACTGAGAAGGGGTGTTGAGTCTTAATTATTTGGTATTGGTAAAGAGGTTGGAAAACTTTAAGAGAAAAATGCTATATGTTATTGACATCAGTCTGGGCTAAAATTATTTCCTTAGCTTTTTATCATTAACATAATTAAGAACCAGTCCCTATATAAAAACCTTTCCAAATTTATAAATTTCATTTATTGTGATCAAATGAGGGAAAATATTGCATAATAATGTGGTTAAATTGCACCAAATAATGTAATAGAAAAACAAACAGTCATTGGTTCATTCCACTTACTCATCATATGCTTTGGTTTTAGAGGAGTTTATTGCCTTATCAAATCTGTATCTCCTGCAGTCTTCAGTGACATCCTTAACCATGATTACTAGCAGCACCACACCCAAAGGTAACATCGTGATCTCCCTGTGGAAAACTTCCACTTGTGGGAACCAGTTTAGGATGACCAGGAAGAAGAAATAGAGATTAGCCAACCTGAGAAGGTCAAAAACAAATGACAATAGCCAGACATTAAATATGTCCTTTCCTGATTCACATCACTGTTTGTAGATCAAGACAGCCCTCTTTCTCACACACACTTCTCCTTCCCCTCCTTCTCCCTCTTCCTTCCCCAGTAAAGAACAGAATATTTCCTGACTACATTGTGATGTCTCCATTCTTTATGAGAATTCTTTAAGAGAGGTATTTTCATAACATTAAAAAAAATTTCATTTAATTTGTGTATTATATCACTGTTGAAATCCAAAGATCTAAAAACTGTTCACCTTATGACATTCCTCACATCTAGGTTCCCATATTCGCATTCATTTGTGATTCATGATTGCCAACTTTAAAAAGCAATAAAGTATTTAAAACTCATATTCAGAAATTTATGGGATTGTTTTTACAAGCAGCAGACTAGGCCCTCTATGAATGACCAGACGTAAGGTAAACGAAGAGATAGGCCATGGGATGACAGAACCTGGCACCATATTACAGAATGCTTATTTCAAAGTGAAAGATGGATGGACAAATTTCATCTATCTTGATCAGAATGGTATTTCCCACTGGCTATTCTTGGCAGGATTCTTCATGCCAAAGTCACTAGTCCTACAACAAGTAGTTAACGGGAAAGACTGAGCCACACAAACAACTCAGCTCTCACCATCCTCTATGGACAAGTTCTATATAACTTCATATTGATGAACTCAATGCGCTTATGTAAAAATTAACATAATTTTATAAAATTACTCTAAAATCATATATAATCTAAGAGAATAATTTGCTTTCAGCATGCCATTTTGAGCCCTTTGTGTAATTCTAAATCAGGGATATTAATTTTTATAAGATTAATCAAAAACCTATAGAAACTTTATACATTTCTATCAAAGATCACTAATGATGGGACAGATCTTTAAAGTGATCAATCATTTCCTTAGTTTTGGCAAGTGTATACCTGTGAAACTGTTCAAAGAGGTTTCGAGGCAAAAAGGAGAGCAAGGTGTATTTCGTGGTCTGTATCCCATTTCCAGAATAAAATCTAGAGACCTTCTCCAAATCTTTTTGAAGTCTCTTATTGTTGGGAAACACAATCCTCCATTTGTTCAAATTGTATCTCAGCCTCTTTCTGACAGAAGACAGCAGAGGTGTTGATTCCGATTGAGTCCAGGCGGATCCTTTGGCAGCCAGCCGCTGACAACGATACAAAGCTGAGTCCACTGACAAAGCCATCCACAGAAACAAGGTAAGGCTGAAAGAGAAATGCATTACAAGGACTGAAAACCAATTCCATTATGGCAACAAATTCACTTTGTCTCTTGCCAGTGATGGTTTTAAAGCAGCAAACAATACAGTTCAGCATATTACCTGTTCAGCTTCACGCTCACTGCTTTCTGTACAGAAGTTAACTGGTACAAAAAAAAATTAATATGGAAAAAATCAATTTCTAACTCTATGAGAAAAATACTTTATGATCTGTGTGTTTTAACAGTGAGTTAATGCAAATAAGGCAGATTCAAGCAGATTATATCATTTCTTTATCTATATCATTTTATCTTTATTCAAGTCTATATCATTTTCTGTAATCAAACTGCCACAACCAAAGCTGTTTGCTAGTTTTTCTTTGACTGCCTCAGACTTTTGCATGATGGTTTTTCTGTTCATGTTCTTTTACAAAGGTGATTGATTCAGCTGCTGAATCTTAAAGGCACGCACAAAGACTATGATGAGAATGAACTGCATGGTCATTTTAAACTCATTTACATTCACAAAAGGAAAAACACTCTTTAATCTCCTTAGAAATATGATTGAAGGTGAGGAACCAGACAAAGTGCAGCCCAGCACAATGCAATCAACGACAGAACAGGCAGATGAAGCAGGATCACCTCTCAATGGCTCTGAAGGTGGACAAAGGCTGCAACAGAGGAGAAACCCCCAGTTGTCTTGGACCTCCTTGCCACTGGACATCGGAGCCTCTTCCACCAAGATTTGTGTGGCTGCTCGTGAGCATCAGCTCCCCCACACTAAACTACTCATGCACAAGATTCTTTCACAGGAGAACGTTTTCCTCACCTCTACCCATAGAAGTTTTGCAGCAATGGGTGAGTCCCACACACATTGGGACACTGCAGCCCAGGAGAGGGCGAACTGGTGAAGACTTGTCAGAGAGGGAAGTTCCACTTTTGAGGAAAATTGCTTTGCCCACATCGCAAAAAAACACCTGAAAAGAAAGGAAAGGACACGACCCTGTCTTCCAGCATCACTTACAATGTCTGCCAACGAGCCTGTCGCTCAAGAATTGGACTCCTCAGTCACTAACGGACTCATGAAAAATAAAACCTTGAATAGGCTGACCAGATAGTAAGCGTGAAAAATCAGGGAGCGGGGGATAATAGGAGCCTATATGAGAAAAAGCCCCAAATATCGGGAATGTCCCTATAAAATCAAGACATCTGGTCACCCTACCTGTGAAAGAGATTATCTTCGACTTCGAAGGATTGGCGACAAATAGCATAACTCTCACTGACTTCAAAGGTACAGCTCTCTACCATTATGCTCAGATCAAACCACAGTAAAATGCATGTGTGTAGGGGCTGGAGGGAGACATAAAACAAATGACACAAACAAGAAAAAGGATAAAGCCTTGTCTATATTCAACGCTGCACTGGTTTAACTTCATTGTGATTTGAAACCAATTCACTTTAAACTAGCAGAACACACAATATGGACAATCTTAATATTTTTAAAATTATGTTAATATTGATTTAGTTTAATTCAGTAAAAAATTCTGCTTCAGCAAATTTGATGTCAATCTCGTTTAAATAGGATGAAGAGTATCCACATTATGTTTTGCACCAGTTCAAGTAAATTAGTTTTTATACCAATTTAAAATTTGACCCATGCACGTTTATTATAGACAAGTTCTCAGTTTCCCTATGCTCAAGAAGCTATTGCCTCTGCTGCCCCCTTTTAAATCCACTTTCCTTTTAAAAATTGTGAACAGTCACACATTCTGCTTGGGAAGAGCCATGTACAGACTATTTATATTTTTAAAATTATTTTCAAAGATTATCTGAGTCATAAGGAGGAAAAATAACATACTGTGACAGCTTATGCCATGTGTTACACTGTTATAGTGCTTATAAGTGTAACCCTTCTGCCCGCCAGAGTTGGCAGCAACTTTCTCATCATAGCTTCCTTTGTACTGAGGTCGTGAATAGTGCTGTATCTATGGATAAGGAAGCTGACTGGTGCCAACATACAATTAACTGAGTCACAGGAGTTGTCAAAATGTCATATTACAAACTATGCAAAAGGACAACAGCTATATAATGAAAAATATATATATGGATGGATAAATAATCAAAGCAGAAGTTAAAGATTTCCTTGCCACAGGAATGAAATTGTTAAAAAAAATAGCTGCAGAAAGCAACCAATGTATTTCAGGATAATTAAGAATAAAGATGAATCTGATTTGGCACCTCAGTTCGGAGATGACTAGGAGAAAGGAAGGAAGATCTCACAAAGACATTATTTTGTAAATCCAGTATCATCTTACATACCAGGATCTCCCAAGTATACCAATTGCACTTTCTGAAGGGCAGGGAATCCATTTCAAACATTTACTTCTTAGTAAAAGCATACTAGCAGTTCCTACAGGATTTCTCTCTCTCGTTTAAAAGGATGAGGTATAAAGCTAAAAAGAAGCAGAGAATGCAATCTCTGCGAATCCACAATTATAGCAAAAACATTATTTATAGCTTTATATTGCTGGGGAGCTATTCCTGATGAAAGTAAAGAGCAGATCTTTTCAACCTATGGTTACCAGAACAACCGAGCATCTCCCACCTTGAAGATGATGCTTTTGTGCCACCAGAGGCACCCCTAAAGAAAAATAAGGGAAGATGAAAAGAGAGCGGTAAGTTATTTTTCTAGATGCTGTGATGTCACTTGGGGTTTGTTTGCTACGTTACTCCAGTGTTAGGGTTACAGCATGTGTCGATTCTTATCCCAGTACAAGAAAACAATTGTGTTTTCTCATTGCTCACCACAGTTATCAGAAAATTAAAATATTTGATTGCTGTTAAAAGGCAATCAGCAGGCCTTAGCAGTGTGCTTTAAGGCCAGGAATAGTACACAACCAGGATTTCTAGCCATAGTCTATCTCTGAGCAGGTAGAAGCTAGAAGTGCTGGAGGGGTGCATGTTCAGGCATGGGTGCAGGGAATGCCTCCTTTATGTTTGATTATCCCTGTGGCTAATTAAGAGGTAGAGCAGATGAACTTCACAGGGAAGGCTTTGGGCAGTGCCTCCTCTCAGCTCTCTGACTTGGATTGCTGAGGACAAATCTATATATATAAAAGTCAAGTGGTTTATGTATGTATGATTGCGAACTCCTCCCGCAGCGTTTGAGCCAGAGACTTGAAATTTGGTACAGTGAGGGGTCTTGGGGTCTAGATGGTCATAAGGGTCGAAAAATTTTCGGATCTCACCTCTGACGCCCCCCCAGGGGTGAAAGTCTTTCAGGGCCAATTACATCGGCTGGGCAGCTGGGTGGTGATGACGTCATAATACCCCCTCAACAGACACCGCACTCGCTCAGCTCACTGCCCCTCCCTCCTCCAATGGAACCCCGGAAATCCCTCAGTTCTCTGCCCCTCCCCCTCCCAATGGAACCCCGGAATCCATCAGCCCTGTGCCCCCCCCCAACACCACCACCTGCCAAGGTCCCCGGAATCCCTCGGCTCTGGGTCCCCTCCCCGCCTGCGACGGATCCGAGTTGGGTTTGGTGGGACGGTAAGTGAGGTGGGGGTGTCGGGTTCGGTCGGGGGGTGAGGTGGGGGTGTCCCTGAACTCTGTCAAATTATCATCCCCCCAGACCAAACCCGACACCCCCACCTCACCCCCCCGACCAAACCCGACACCCCCACCTCACTTACACTCTGACCAAACCCGACACCCCCACCTCACTTACCCTCCGACCAAACCCGACACCCCTACCCCACTTCACCCCCCCCACCAACCGCAACACTCCCTGACCAACCCCAACACCCACCCCTCACCCCTCACCCACCCCGACACCTTCCCACCCCCCCAGACCAAACCCGACACCCCCTGGCTCACTTACCCCCCAACCAAACCCAAGACCCCCACCTGACCCCCCCAACCAAACCCAACACCCCCACCTCACCGCCCGACCGAACCCGACACCCCCACCTCACCCCCCCAAGCAAACCCGACACCCCCTGACCAACTCCAACACCCACACCTCACCCCTCACCCACCCCGACAACTTCCCACCCCCCAGACCAAACCCAACACCCCCCGGCTCACTTACCCCCCCGGCTCACTTACCCTCCGACCGAACCCGACACCCCCACCTCACCCCCCCCACCAATCGCAACACCCCCAGACCAAACCCGACACCCCCCGGGCTCACTTACCCCCGACCGAACCCGACACCCCTACCTCATCCCCCCAAGCAAACCCGACACCCCCACCTCACCCCCCACCAAACACAACACCCCCTGACCAACCGCAACACCCACCCCTCACCCCTCACCCCTCACCCACCCCGACACCTTCCCACCCCCCCAGACCAAACCCGACACCCCCTGGCTCACTTACCCCCCGACCGAACCCGACACCCCCACCTCACCCCCCCACCAAATGCAAACCCCCCTGACCAACCCCAACACCCCACCCCTCACCCACCCCGACAACTTCCCACCCCCCCAGACCAAACCCGACACCCCCCCGGCTCACGGTGCACTGTGTAGCACAAAGATTATTAAATACACTGTTCGGTCGGGGGGTGAGGTGGGGGTGTTGGGTTTGCTCAGGAGGTGAGGTGGGGGTGTCGGGTTTGGTCGGGGGGTGTCAGCTGTCTGCCCCCTCCCCACCTCCGACTGACCCGAGCAGCGCCGGGCACTTATGCTAGTGTCTAATAAAGTGCATGAGGAAGAAATCTGGAAAGTAGAAGTTGGATGATCTCTGCCAATGCATAATTGTCATTGTAGAGTACACTTGTCTTAAACTTTTTGTCCAGTCTTTTTAGAAGTCCCAGTTGATGAGGTTTCCACCTCTTCCCTGTAGAGTTCCAGTCTACACCCTAATAAATCTTACAATCAGGAACCTGAAGATTTATCTTATTTCAATTCATTGTTCCTAGTTGAACCTCCAGGTACCTCTCAATGAACCAGACTGTGAAGCTCTTACTTATATTGATGAGCAGTTACTACTACACATAGTCCCACTGGAACTAAGTGCTCAGAAATACGAGAAAGAGGTTCACAAGCTAGCCCAATTCCTCTCCCTCCTCTGTGTTGACACCCTTCAAAAATTAAACTGTAACTATATCATTACCGTAATTATCTAGCCACACTTTAGATATTGAGCTCTCAACCTGCCCCCACATCATTTTTATTACTCTTTCAGATCTTTCTTAGGACCCCGCAAAGGGTGTGAATAGCCAAAGTATGTATTGATATTTACTTAATCAAATACCGGAAGTCAAGAATTGAAGCTGAGAAGGAAAGCAATATGTAAGCAGTTTAAGTAGTACCTGATTACATCAAAGTGAATTGAAATAAATCACAACGTGGCATAATCAGAACTAGAAGCAGAGTTGTACAAACTGATTCAGGACAAAGCTGATGGGATTTCTGAGAAGGAAATGGAAAGGGATGCACATAATACATAGTTTTGCAGAACTGAGAGGCACATGACATTGGTTTAGAAGGCCCAGACATTATGGTTATTTCATATGCCTCAGTTACAGTCTCTTGTTTTGTGTCTGTACACACACACACTAGCTGCCCACAGAAAATTTAAAAGAGATACTTTACCTGACAAGAAAATGGAATAAGAAGCCAGTCTACAAACAAAAGAGCTAAAATTCTCAATCAACACGAAAGATTTTGAAAAATCTGAACTTCTTTGCAATATAAAGAGAACTAACATCATGCTATTCAGAGATTGCCAATAAGCTTGGGGGTGCAATTTGCTAGCATTTATTACTGGGCATTTCAGAGTTGCTTCAAGTTTACCTCCAGCATGTCAATGCACAAACTATTCAAAGAGAATCACATTAAGCAGATTTCTCCTTGCCATTTTCACATCGATTAAACTACCCAACATCTTATTAACTTCAAAAGTGTGTTCCATGCTATTATTGGAAAGGAATATATTTTTTTGCCTCAAGGTTTTAGAATACTACTGTAGAAAAGACATTGGTTGTGAAATACTATTGACTATACTGTCACAGTCAGGGATTTTACATATGGCTCAAAAACAACAGTAATGTATTTACTACAATAAGCTGCCATCAATTACAACTCATAAAGCCCAAGGCTGCCATTCTTGAACCCATTATTTTAAAAGACTCATTTATTTTCCTCCCATTTTATTTGTGAGGAGAACTGTCACCACTGTTAAGACTAATGCTACAGATTCACTATATTTGCCTTGGACATCTCTTCAAGAAATGAAACGTGCTCATGTCCTATACTTTGTTAGCATTTCCTAGATAACCTTCACTGTGTTTTAAGGCATGTGTTCCCCAAAACCAAAGTAGAATTAACACAAGATCCCTGAGATCCCCCAGTTTGAGGAGGGCTCTGAATACCTTCAGAAACTAAAGAGACCCACGATTAAGATGTACTCATTTTAGTGGAGGGAACAAGTCAGGTGCCATGATGGAGCAGAAGCTTCCCGGTATATTGGCTAGTCATGGGGTGAAAGCAGGGGTGAAAGTAAGCTGGTGCGCCATATGGGACTGGCTTCCCCAGGTGGCAATTTAAAGGGCCTGGGCCTCCCAGCAGCAGCCCCTTCCCATCCCTTCCGGTTGAGGCCACACCCCTTCCGGTTGAGGCCCAGACCCCAGCTCAGGACTCCAGTGTACCAGTAATTCCTTTAAATTACTTTCACCCTGGGTGGAAGGGATGCTGTTCAAATTCTCTAAATAGAGGTTTGGCTTAAATGGTTCAGTACAGTAGACTCTCGATTATCCAGGATAACAGGGAAAAAATTAATCCTGGTTAATAAAATCCCAGATAATCATCATCCATAGGAAATATGGAAGGGGGGGGGGTGAGGGTTGGTTCACCAGCCACCCTGCGCTGCAGAGGAGGGGGTGTTGGTTCACTGGCTGCTCTGAGCCCTGGTGGGTTTTGGTGTTTTTTTTGTGCTTGGGACAGCAACAAAGCCAGACCCGGCCCTGCGAGTTACGTGTCTTTTTTTTGACATCCTGGTTAAACCACATCCTGGTTAACCCAATCCTGGATAATCGACAGTCTACTGTATATCACATCAATGCATGAGTCACTGGGTGCTTGTCTATACCAAGTCTTTTAAGGTATGCCTAAGCCTCATCTCTGTATCATGTTTTGTGTGTCCAATCCTTCATGGCTTTACCTAGGCATTTATTTAAACACATAATAAAGACTTTCATGGTGACAACTTTCATGGTGACAACACGCACACACTCTCCCTGAAACACTTAATTCCATTTTTTTTTCAAGTTTTCTCTCAAAGGTCCTAACTGAAAACAGCAGCAATTATTCTTTGTGTTTCCTTATATGAAAAATGTGGCACCCATTCAAGTGAATCATTTCCAGGATACTTTGGTTAGAGAAATAAACATCACAGAGTAAGCAGAGCACTACAGAAGGCTGAACTACACTGTTTTTAATCTGCATTGCAATTATCTGCTAGGAAGCAGCCCAGTTTTTTGTGTGTGTGTGTGCTATGTTATATAAAGCCTCCTGTAATCAGGATCCAGTCAAACCAATCCTGAAAAAAAAATATTTGGCAGGTGAAGGCTGATGAATATACTGAATGGGGTGAGAGAGGGCGGCTACCGTAGTTCATTAGTAGCCTATAAAATGCTGTCTGGAATTATGTTACACTATGTGGGGCATCAACAAGCGTTAAAAACAGGTCCTAAAGAAATGATTATCCAAAAATGCTAGCCATTGCAGGCTGCTCTATCATTCATTGAACAGAAATGCATTATGGATTAAAATTTATATAATGTTTCTTTTTTGCAGGATAAATATAAAGGAGCTTTATATAAATCTAAATGCGGATCCAGACTAACACAGCTACCCCTCTGATACATAAATCTAGTGCGTCACTAGACTACAGTGTATTGCTATTCTATTATTATTCTATTAGATTAACACAGGCTTTTCATGCAGTGACTAGATTTTGTTTCCTTGTGGGAGAAATCTATCCTGAAATCTTGCACAATGGGTTAATTATTACACTTTTCCCAAGGCAGACAAAAGATTTTAGATCCTGACAGAATTTTCCTTCAGTTTCAGGAGCATGTTCAGAGAACCTGATTTTGCAAAGGACTACAGCTGCATTATTAAGACTTGCTCCAAACAGATGTGCTCTCAGCAGATGCCGACACACAGGTCATAAAGACAACTATGATTATCAAATGGCTTTTTCTCAAGTAGGATGCTGTCAGTCTGAATGTAGTAATACCGGGTGCTTGGTTTAGCTCATTTTTATGGAAGAAGTCAGATACTGCACAAGGAAAGAATTCTGCCTCACTGCCAATATTATTTGTTTGTCCATATGCAGAATTACACAGAAATTCACTATCCTCTGTAGCCCTTCTTGCACTGTGACTATCAATCTGCCCTCTTAGATAGAGCAAAGGATAAGTAAATAAATTCTAGCCATACATTTGTTAGTGTAAGAAAATTCTGAGCATAGCCCAACTTTAAAGATTTATGTGCTATTTAAACATGCGGTATTTATCTAAAATGAACTGTCACCTGATAGCCAACAGAGTGATCCAGCTCCACTATACCCATGCTCAGGAAAGCTCCCATGGCATTTTTCACAAGGATAGGGTGTGTTACCCTTGGCATCCTAGCCTAATTCCAGTTGTGTAATTACATCTGGCCTACTTACATTTTTCCTGTCATTTCAGCTAAGTAGCAAAACAGGAAGAGAGAATATAACAGTGGTTCTTCACAGCAATTATAGAGGCAACTAGGCTCAGGTTGGTAACCCGAAGTGGCCAGGACCAAAGTTTTCAATGATTGTGGACTATAGGTTGTTTTAGTATCTCACTAATGCCTTACTGGCTTGATCCCACAGTTGGGCAGTGATCTCCAACAGGATATGCTAGAAGATTATTAGGTACATGAATCCCTTGAAATGAGCCAGCATTCTAATGGGAAAGAGATCCCTGGGCTCAGACTGCTGTAGCCGTTGAATTAATCACTATGGAAAACATGAGTGTTCTTAGGGTGCCCTCTAAAAGCACATACCAAAAGCATAAATTAAAGCTGGCTGTAGCAACCGTAACTGGCTTGCATTCCACTGCATACACGTGTACACAAGCCAGGTTTAAGTCTCAGGTTAGCCAATTATTAACTATCTTCATCTATATATTGGAGGCAAGAGATGATGAGTCAGAGATATAGATATGTATGCCAATAAATAACCTGACATATACACTTCTCAACTTACAGGGACAAGTGAACATAAGGTAAAATGTAAATTTATTGTACTGGCAGTCCATTTGATTGGAAATAGCATCCTGGTCTGCAGGTCCACCTTAGACTTATTTCATTAGTATCCGTGTGTGCCCATTTTATCACCAGCTAATTACTCTTCTGTACATGAAGAGCATCTGCACTGGTGTGTTTTCTCTTCTTTCCTTATCTGGATGTTCTCAATCTATTTCATGTTCTAGCCAAACTGAGTATCTTGCTGCTTTGCTATCTGTGTTTCATGGGTGCTCAGTTAAAGAGCGGCATGGAATTCTACTGTCTCACTACTGTCTTTGCATCTTTTTTGTATTACACAGTCCTTGCTTTTTTATAGTGCCAGTTTTCATAAGCAGTACTTACTGGGAAGACAATATATCTCATCTTCGCATTGTGGATTCTATTTACTTAACTCAGAAAAGAGGACACTGGAATCAAAGCAATCCTTTGAACAATAAACTTCTTTGTTCCTCTTAATTTCAAAATCAAAAGTAGAGTGGCCTTTAAAAGACAATCTAATATTTGTAGCATGTATGATTCTAAAGCTCTTGTGATCAAGATTATGATGTTGCAGATGTACAACACTGCTTAGTTCCCATGTGAACAAGTCTAGAAGGAAGCAGAAAACTTGAAAATAAATTGGGAACTGACCAGAAGATCCTCTGTGTGTAAAAATCTTTTACACAAGGATTTTTATGAGAACATGTTGATTTGGTTTGTTCTCAATTCCCCATATCTGTATAGTAAACTAAAATGCCCCAGAGAGAACAGTTATTTAGTTATATTAAACCAAAAGAGACAACAAAGAGAATAAAAACACTACCAAATTATATAAGGCACAGTTCCACATCACTTAATCAGCTTGGAAAAATCTCAGTGAGAATTCAATCACACAATCATGTGAAAGGAATATCCATTAGACACCCGGGACAGTGAACTGACTGCTTGTATTTAATAAATATGTTTAAATCCTTGACTTTAGTAAAGACCTTTACACTGGCTACTGTCTATTCTACCACAGAGTACTTCTCACCCATCTGAACACATAGCTCTCACACATCACTTGTCAACTCTCAATTTAATACTGCCATGCAAATCATTACAAGGACAGTAAAATCAATGCCACAACTATGGCTTTCCATGCTGGGACACATCCGTCCACCCCAAATTTGCCATGACATGATAATCCTTGGAGAAGCCCATCATTTTAGAGGAATACAATGCATGAAGACCCAAGCGACACACCAAGATTTTGGCTTGTAGTGCAAGAGCTCAAAGAGTTAGGGTTCTTCCCCTGAAAATCAATAGCAAGCAAAGTGGAAGGACCCCAGAATCCTTAACAAACACCTCATCAAGGATCCAACTGAAGAACCCAATGGCTTTTCACTCCCACAGAAAATATGGCCCACTCTGAACTGCAACCGTAGATCATGTGACAGATGTGCCTACTTTTTCCATAAATGGGAACTGAGACACAATCCTATTTGTTACTGTGGGAAAGGACTGCAAACTATGAAATGCCTCTTCAACCAATGTCCCAAACAATTACATCCAAGTGGTATCCCAGCCATCCACTCTATGACACCCGAAGCAATTAACTGGAGTACAAACCTAGACATGGAAATCTAACTTTGCTGGGTTTAAACCATAACAAAGATGAAGAATATGATGAAGGGCAATAGTCTTGGACTTGGGAGATCTATGTTCAATTCCCTGTTCAGCCATAGACTCCCCATGTGACCTCCAGCAAATCATATAACCCCATCTCAGTTCCCCATTTGTAAAATGTGGACAATACCACTGCCCTACATCACAGGGGTGTTGTGAAGATAACCATACTAAAGATTGAGAGTCCCTCAAATACTATGGTAATGAGTGGCATGTAACTACCTGACATGGAGATTACTACTTCTCAGTGGTATCGGCTAAAGGTGCATCTGCTGACTTGGAAACTAGTCAGACTCCGTTTTATATTTTTGTCATAGATCAGGATATAACTGATCACAATGGTCAGAGCTGGAGTCAGGGGTCAGAGACTGAGTCAGGCATCAAGCCAAGAGTGTCAGAGGAGAAGAGATCTGGAACAAGGCAGGAACCATGAACAGGATAGGAAGGCAGGAATCAGGACAGGAAGGCAGGGATCAGGAATAAGGCAGGGTTCAGGAGGAAGTGAAAAGGGAGGGTCCAATGTAATAGCCAGACAGGGATTCACCTAGTTACTCTGACAACTCCCTGTTTCTCCTTCTAGCTTAAATAATGAGTCTGAGCCAACTGGAGAGGCTGGACGTCTCCTTCAATTAGGAGCTTTATGGGTAGTACCTGTAGTGAGCTAAGATCCACCAGCCCACATTACATGCTGGTACCAGCAAGTTGCTGGGTAGTGGCTGAAGTCTGAGGTTTGCTATGCACCTGCAGACCTTGGTTCAAGATCTGCAATCCCTTAAATTTTTTCCTGTCACAGAACTCATTTATTCATATTAGGATTTTTTTTAAGAAAGAAAACATGCACGTACACACACACACACACACACACACACTCAGAATTGAGTTTAAAAGCAGCCAAAAACCTGCTAACAGCTCCTCAATCAACTCAACAAAGGCCCCATTTAAATTAGTGGTTTTGGAAATAGCTAATTTAAATGGGGGCCTTTGCAAATAAAACCAACCTCCAGGGACTGTTGCAAGAGACCAAAACTACTTAACATGTTCCAGTGCCAACTGTCTGAAGAGATGGAAAATATATTTAAAATGGTTCAAAAGTATGGCTAATGAAGTCCAATCACTCAATTAATTGTTCAGCGATACAGCTGTGTTTCTCCCTCTGCTGGAACAAAAGTTCAAAGTCGAGGAAAAGTTAGCTTTGGGGGTTTTCTTGGAAGAGGGAATACAGTATATATATATATATATAATATATATAAATGGAGATATACCAATCTCCTAGAACTGGAAAGACCTTGAAGGTCATCGAGTCCAGTCCCCTGCCTACACTAGCAGGATTGAGTACTGTCCCCTGACAGATTTTTTACCCCAGATCCCTAAATGGCCCCCTCAAGGATTGAACTCACAACCCTGGGTTTAGTAGGCCAATGCTCAAACCACTGAGCTATCCCTCCCCCCATATATAAAAAAAAGATAAATGGAGATATACCAATCTCCTAGAACTGGAAAGACCTTTCAGGTCATCGAGTCCAGTCCCCTGCCTACACTAGCAGGACCAAGTACTGTCCCCTGACAGATTTTTTGACAGATCCCTAAATGGCCCCCCTCAAGGATTGAACTCACAACCCTGGGTTTAGCAGGCCAATGCTCAAACCACTGAGCTATCCCTCCCCCCCAAATAGCAATCTAGGTATTTGGGCTTGAGTCCTGGCTCTGAGACTTTTTTTTTTTTTTTAATGGAGATATACCAGTCTCCTAGAACTGGAAAGACCTTGAAGGTCATAGAGTCCAGTCCCCTGCTTACACTAGCACGATCAAGTACTGTCCCCGCCCTGACAGATTTTTTGCCCCAGATCCCTAAATGGCTCCCTCAAGGATTGAACTCACAACCCTGGGTTGTGACAACCCTGGGTAACTCTCTCCATTGCATATAATCCTACTTAAACTCTAAGCCTCAATATCATGTGGCAATGAGTTTTACAGATTAATTATGCAACATTTAAAAAGTATTATATAGTAAGTTTATTGCCTATTTAGTTGAATGACATCTGGTTCTTGTATTACAAGAAAGGGTAAAAAAGAGCAGTCAATTTATTGGTTCTATGCTCTTTGTCATTTCACGCTCATGAAATTGCAGCAGATATCTTGATCACTGTACATACCAGGGTCCTGTAAAAGTGCTGAAAATTCTTTCGGCTACCTTTCCCACCGTACTTTGTCATATTTCTTAGGGTATGTCTTCACTACAGCATTAGTTCGATTTCCTTTATGTCGATCTTGTGAACGCGACGGTATACAGTCGATGTTGTGTGTCTTCACTACGCACAGCTAAGCACAGCAAGTCGACAGTGTCTGTCTGCAAAACTTTTGCAGGCGTCGACATGACATGCGTTGCACTCTGGGTACCTATCCCACAGTTCCCTGATCCCCCAGCAGGCACCATTTCGAGTGCAGCATTGTGGGTAGGCATTTCCAAATTTCGCGCCCTTTTTCCGCGCCGCCCACCCCCATTACAAGCGGTGCCCTGTGGGTAGGCATCCCATAATTCGCGCCCTTTCTCCGCCGAACTAACGCCATAGCATTGCAAGCATGGAGCCCGCTGACACCACGGCTGCAGTAATGGCTGTTGTGAGGACCTCGATCACGGTTGCTGAGTTCCTGCTGCACCGTCTGCAGAGGAGGAATGCGATCCGGGGAGAACCGCGCTTTCTGGAACCCGATGACAGTGAGGAGGAGATGGACGAGGACAGCGGGGACGACAGGGACACTGACGTGCACAGCGGGGACGACAGGGACACTGACGTGCACAGCGGGGACGACAGGGACACTGCCGTTTTTGCAAGTAGGGCGACTGACAATCTGTCAAAAATGGTGGCAATGGGGCAGTCTCATGCCATCGAACGCCGATTCTGGGCCAGGGAAACAAGCACAGACTGGTGGGACCGCATAGTGCTGCGGGTCTGGGATGACTCCCAGTGGCTCAGAAACTTCCGCATGCGAAAGGGCACCTTCATGGAACTTTGTGACTTGCTGTCCCCGGCCCTCCAGCGCAGGAATACCAAAATGAGAGCGGCCCTTACAGTGGAGAAGCGAGTGGCGATAGCCCTCTGGAAGCTTGCAACGCCAGACAGCTACCGGTCAGTCGCGAATCAGTTTGGGGTGGGTAGGTCTACAGTGGGCTTTGCTGTGATGCAAGTAAGCAGGGCAATCGTCGAGCGGCTGCTACACCGGGTTATAAACCTCGGAAACCTGCAAGCCACAATAGATGGCTTTGCCGCCATGGGATTCCCTAACTGTGGTGGGGCTATAGATGGGACTCATATCCCTATCCTGGCACCGGACCACGAGGCCGCCGAGTACAGAAACCGGAAGGGATATTACTCAATGGTCATGCAAGCAGTGGTTGACCACAAGGGACGTTTCACCGACCTGTACGTGGGGTGGCCGGGAAAGCTTCATGACGCTCGAGTGTTCAGGAACTCTAGGGTTTTTAGACAGCTGCAGCAAGGCACTTTCTTCCCCGACCAGAAAATTTCCGTGGGGGGGGGTCGAAATGCCGATCGTGATCATTGGGGACCCAGCCTACCCCCTAATGCCCTGGCTTATGAAGCCCTACACAGGAGCCCTGGACAGGGGTCAGGAGCTGTTCAACTACAGGCTGAGCAAGTGCAGAATGGCCGTAGAATGTGCATTTGGCCGCTTGAAAGGGAGATGGCGTTCCTTACTGATACGCTCAGACATCCGCGAGAGAAATATCCCCATTGTTATTGCTGCTTGCTCTGTGCTCCACAATATCTGTGAGAGCAAGGGGGAAACGTTTATGGCGGGCTGGGAGGCAGAGGCAAATTTACTTTCTGCTACTTATGAGCAGCCACACAGCAGGGAAAGTAAAAGAGCCCACCGTGAGGCCCTGCGCCTCAGGGACGCCTTGAAAGACAGTTTTATGAGTGCCCGAGATGGCGTTTGAGAATCTGCTCCCTTGCTGTGCTGTAAGCCTCCTGCCCTTGAACCCTCTTTCCCTCCCCCCTCCCCATGCTTTACCTCCCCCCTCCCCATGCTTTCCCTCCTCCCTCCCCATGCTTGCAGAGAAAATAAAATCACTGTTTGAAAAATCATGGTTCCTTTATTGGTTACTCGGAAATACAAATACAGGGGATCACTGTCCTGGTATCCTGGAGGGAAACCAGCAGTCGCAGTGGGGAGGAGCGGGCAAAGGAGGGGGGGGGTGGAGAGGAGGGGTTGGCAAGACTCAGCAGCTTTCAAAAGTGTTCCGAGAATGTAAGCCTGCTGCTGCTGCTGCTTCTGCTGGCTTGTGGGGTAGAGTGGAGCGGCCCACGGAGCTTGCCCCCCCGTGTTCTCAACCCGCGTCTGGGTGGGGAAGCTATGGGAGTTGGGGAGGGGGGGAGGTGGTTACACAGGGGCTGCAGAGGTGGTCTTTGGTCATGCTGCAGCTCCACCAGAGATCGCAGCATGTCGCTCTGGTCCTCCATTATGCGGAGGAAAGCATCCATGCGTCTTTCCTCACGTTCTACCCTCTTTTGTTCAGCGGCTCTCCATTCCTGCCTCTCTCGATCCCTTGCCTCTCTCTCTCGATCCCTTGCCTCTCTCTCTCGCTTCCTTTCCTCTCTCTCTCGATCCCTTGCCTGAATCTCTCGATCCCTTGCCTGAATCTCTCGATCCCTTGCCTCTATCATTCTTTCCCTCCAGTCCGTCTGGCGGGCTGCCTCAGCACGCGAGTTCTCCACGAGTTCAGTAAACATCTCATCGCGCGTTCGCGTTTTCTTTTTACGCTTTCTTATCTGCGGTGCACGGCGTGATGAGGAGGCAGGGGGGTTGTGAGATACTTGTTGTTCATCTGTGGGCAAGTGTGGGAAAAGAAAGTTTGAAAGTTATGAGACAGATACATTCAAGGTTAGGAGGCAGTCTCGGACTGTACACAATGGGAGTAGTATTCCATTTGCAACCTCAGTATTCAGAGGCCTGATATGATTTCTGTACAAGGTCATGTTGTACACCTAAAACTGACTGACAAGCTCTCAGAAAATTCAGAGCATCTCAGACACATATGCGTGCCTCAGCCCAAGACGGCTTCTGAAATCACCGTGCAGCCGGCCATGGTAAGTTAAAAGTGGCGCTTGCATACTGTAGAGTAACCCCGCCCCCTTCCCCCCACCGCGTGGCTGGCTCCCACTGAAACCGCAAACTGCAAAGCAAATGCCAAAAAATCTCTCGCTAAGGGCTAAGGTCTTTTTGGGGCTCTTCAGACCGCGTGCAGACGGCTCGGATTCCCTGCCAGCTAACGCTACGGGCTGGGGGGGGGGGGCGGCGGTCAGCGTTCGTGGGGGGGGGGGTGCTCGGTTCGTCGGTCCTCAGCAGAAAAGAGAACTTTGCAGCTGGGACTCTTTATCTCCCGACTAATTGCAGTCCGTATCTCAAACAGGCAACCCTGAATGACATCACTTTGCTGAGAATTTCTCGGAGAGATAGGGAGCGCATGCTCCTTGAGTCCATGCAAAGTCCTGGTCCATACGCCGCAATGCTAGCCTGCTCAATGATACCAGACAACCTACTACTTTCGTGGCGTGGGTTGGTGTCCTATCACGGGGGACCAGATAAGGCAGCTCTCCCCAGAAATCTGCTGCGCTGGATTCATCGCTACCTCCTGGAGAGCTTCATTGAAATGTCCGCGGAGGACTTATGGTCAATCCCGGAGTATATTGACAAACTCTTTGAGTAGAAATTGACCAGCAATGAAAGCACGCTAAGTCCTTAGGGCAAGTTACTCATTAATAAATGCTTCCTTTACAAAATCACGCGTCATGTAATCCCTTAAAAAAGAAACACTTACCCCCCTGGGAGGCTTGGGAGGGTACTGGCTCCAGGGTGACAAACAGCTCCTGGCTCTCTGGGTACAAGGGTTCTCCGCTGGGCTCCTGCTGCTCCGTGAGATTTTCTTCTTCATGCTCGTCCTCCTCGGAATCAGTCTCCTCCCTGACGATTATCCCATCGGTGGAGTCCACGCACACCGGCGCGATGGTGGTGGGGGCGCCCCCCATTATGGCATTTAGTTCATTGTAGAACCTGCATGTCCGTGGCGCGCCCCCTGATCGCCCGTTTGCCTCCTTGGCTTTCTGGAAAGATTGCCGCAGCTCCTTAATTTTCACGCGGCACTGTGTGGTGTCCCTGTTGCGGCCCCTTTCCAGCATGGCCTTGGAGACTCTTCCGTAGGTGTTGGCATTCCGTTTGTTGTTTCGTAGTTCCAACATCACGGATTCCTCTCCCCAGATAGCGATGAGATCCAGCACCTCACGAGTGGACCATGCTGGAGCTCTTCTCCTCTGGCTGGTTTCCAGGGTAGATGAGCTCATCATGGATTCCTGTGATGCTGAGCTCTGCATGGCGGCTAGTGCTGATTGCTCTGAATGGCGACTGATCAGTCCAGGTGAGCTGGCCACGCTGACCAAACAGGAAATGGCATTCAAATGTTCCCGGGTCTTATCTACCTGGCCAGAGCAGCGAGTTCAGAGTGCAGTGCAGAGCGGTCACAGTGGAGCAGTAGTGAGGCAGTCCAGAGCGGTCAGAATGGAGCATTGTGGGACAGCCTCTGGAGGCTATTAATGTCGGGTTCCGTCTTCACTAGCCCACGGTCGAGCTTGGAACGTCGAGATTAGCCTTATGCCACTGGTTAGGCTGGAGTGCCAAGATCGATCTTTAAGGCCCTTTACATCGACGTTAAGGGCATGTATGTGAAGACAGGTACACGTTTACTTCGACCTAACGTCGTTAACATCGATTTAAAGTGGTAGTGAAGACATGCCCTTAATTTCCTGGCTAATTTGGGATGCCTCGTCCTTTGAGTCTGAAGAGAGCACAATATGTGAGGTTCTGCCAGGTTCAGACGTACCCACTCTAACTGGTGCAAGACCACTACAGGAGAAGGAAGAGAAAGCAAGAGTATTCTGGTGTCACCATTTAAGAACTAAAGTCCTTTGACCAGAAGCAGAGTTGGTGAGAAAAGAATGCTATAGAGCTCTACATCAAAAATCCCACGTCTGCTCTTTCTGGAGTCTAATTGCTGATTTCTATTTTCAGTTACCTTTAAAAAGAAAATGCTTGTTTTTCATTGCATATGATTTAATACACAGTTGTAAAAGGTTTTCACTTTGTCAACTTGCTAACATTGTAACGACAAAAGTTTTAACAATCTGGACATAAAATATATAAGCGACTCAAATACCACTGAAAAATCCCATGCATTACTTACCACAGAAGTACTATCCATTGCTAAAGGTTTTCATTCTGCTTTAGGGATGAGATAAGAATATTCAGGATATTTTAATGCATATTTGTATATTTATTTAAAATAATCATGTGGAATAGGAAGGATCAAAACTGCATAATGAAGAGAAATGCATGTTAAAAGACCACAAGAAAAAGATTTGCACATAAGTTCATTTGTTGTACACCATTTCTTAAAATCCCTGCATTAATAAAATCTTTAGAAGGGCCAAAATTTCTCAGCCAAGGCCAGCTGTGTAAAAGGTCTCTAATACCATATTCCATTTAAATTTCACATCCTCCATGACCTTTCCCTTCCCTGCTTCTTCCAGTGCACAGTGACAAAGCATCAATCTTGGGAATTACACCATTACCCACCAAAAAACAACAACAACAACAAAAACCAACACAAAAAGCAAAAACTTCTTACAGGCAGGCAGTTTTGCTCTGTATCGTCATGACAGTAGGAAGGGTGTAAATACTGCAGCACTCATATTATTTGCAAATTGCTGCAGGTGCCTGAAATTAATTACACATATTGGACTCTCTTTAAAAGCAGGAATTCATGACATAGCAGCTTTTCAGGCAACGTTCTACAGAGAAGGAGGGAAATAATCAGGTTGTGAAATGACACAAGCTAGGGCAAGTCGAATGAGTTATACTGTGAGCTAGTGTAAGCAGAGATTACGAGATAAGAATAGTTTTATACATTTATTTAGAGAGTACAAAGGTAGATACAAAGGATCTTCACCCAGAAACACAATGGTTTGGGAGCTAGAAGCCTGAGAGAGGATACAGGTCCATTTGCCATGAACTGTGACAGCATTCACAGCATTTATGCTGGCAACTTCTTGGGCCCGATTCTCTGTTGCCTTGCACTCTGTGTAGTAATTTACACTGGTTCAAAATGTTCAGGTAACTAGAAATCAATTAATGATTCCAGCAGCACCAGATGTAAAACTCACTATAAATAGTTTAAGAAGAACAAGTGTAAAGAGGAAAACCTAGAGGGGATTTAAGAAAACTAATTCCAAAGCAGAGCTAGGCTCTTAATAAAATTATCAGCTTGCAACTGGTTACAGGCCTCTGAGACCACATTAACATAACTTGTCTGGTTAATTACCTAGCCAACAGAGATAAGGAACCTTACACTCTAGGACATTGTCAAGTCAGAGGAGCTCAAAATCAACTATTAAGAAGGCCTCTTTCCAAAAAAGAAGGGGAAAATAAAGAAAGAAAAGAAGAGAAGAGAGGAGATATTAGCTGTGGGAAAAAAAAGAAGTAAATTCACCACCACCCCCCTTAGAGATCTGCAGACTGTAAGTACCCTTGAGGCAAATGTGATGCTACAAGAGATATTTCAAATGGACAGCTTTAAAAGGTGAATTTAAAAAGTTTTTTTTTTACTTAAAATTATTTTAGATCCCAAAGTCTAATGTTTATGACAGAGTTTTTAGGATAGATTCAATGCACAATCTATATGCTCTTGGCATACATTATTAACAATATTACAGTAACACAAGCATAGGAATATAATGAGAGCTGACAAAACATACACCATGCAGCTACAAAATGGAATAGTAAGTCGATAGCTACTCGTATAATCAGTAACTAATGTGGTTTTCAACAGAAGATGGAAATACATTTTTCATTGCCTGTATAGTATGGCTGCTTCCAGAAGCAGATTAAGGTTTCAAGAGGGAGACCTCTCCCCGTCCCGTCTGCTTGTGGCCCCATTCCTTTCTGTTCTTTCCCCAGAGCCCTGCCCAGTTCCGCCCAGGGTCCCCTCCATTCCACCCCTCCCACTGCAGCCCCGCAAACCATTTGTTCCTTTCTACTGCAGACCCAAGACCGGAGAAGCTCTGTCCCTGTGCCAGGGCCCCAGGGCCGCAGCAGAGACAGAGTTCCTCCAGTCCCAGGCCGCAGTGGAGTCTGGGTGCTGGTGCTTCCCCTGCCACCTCCCACACTTCTTCAGGGGACCAGGTTCAGGGTGTTGGGGCTTCCCCTGATGTCCTGCATCTTCTGCTGGGGACGGGGTCATGCTCTGATGTCCTGCAGCTTCTGCTGGAGATGGGGGTTGGGGAGTGCGGGAGCTCTCCTGCCCTGCCCAGTTCTGCTGTCGGGGAGCAAGATTGGAGAGTGGGGGCTTCCCCTGCTCACCTGCATGGCAGCTAGGACTTTGAGTTTCTGCCACCCAGAAGTGGATTTTTTTCCAGGGGTCCTCCAGTTGGCCAGAGCCCTTTTGGCCCACTGGCTAATCCATGATTGGCTGCTTCAATTTACACTGGGAATCAGCAGAATGCTTATTTCACAGTGCTACACTCCATTATAATTTCAAGGGCAAATACCACAAAATAAGGTCATTACCTAAAGATGAGTTGTGCATGGAATTGATGTATAGTTTCATTGCTAGACTTCCTTTTTAAAGGAAGACAATGCAATGTTAAATGTGTACTGATATGCATGTCTGCTCCTGAATCAAAAGGTGGAAAATACAAGTTACTCACCCCCTTTTACTTACTTCCTGAACTAAAGTTTCTAATCTTGGATCTTCTAAACTTTCCAATCACTTGATAAACTTCCTTGCAAAACACCTACAGCATGCATGAAACGTGCTCCTCAACCATCAAATTCTCAAATGCCATGTTTTCATCAAAGCAGCCAACTTGTATTTTACAGTGATGATTTTATTGCGACTTCTACCGCTTTAAAAAGCATATGGCTGAGATTTTCACCCGTGTACAGCAGCTGATTACAGCTTGCCCATAAATTCAGTGCCTGATTCAGTCTTCATACCTAATTATTAAATGAGCCACATTTAGCTATGAACCTTTTGTGGATCACAGAAATTATGGCTGTCTAACAGCTTTATTGTGAACAGGGAATACTGCTTGCCAAATGTAAGTATAACACTTTAACTTGCCTGTATTCTGCTAATTTACTGGTTATTTTTTGTAGCTTCCAGCTGGGTTCTCATAGAAATCAATGGGAATTTCCTCACTGAATTCGAAGGGACAGGATCAAGCCACTAATTTGTATTCCTTTTTCTCTGCTATTCCTTAAATTTCCCCTCTACCTGGAGTCCCAGATTTGCTACATGCCCAGTGGCAGATTTAGAATTAGTGCCCCCCCCCCCCAAGAAAAAGAACATTCTCTCTTATCTCCCTCCTGCCCTCATTTTTCATTGTTTTTTTCTTCAATCTCCTCTTCCTATTAGTAATAGGAAATAAATGAAAATAAAGTGAGGTACCTTGATTGCTTTTGTAGTCTAACTTATTTTTCCACAGAACACTTGAAAATCGCTGAGAGTCTCAGCAGACCACTCTTAATGATCTTTCCAAATATTGTTTGTACCACTAGCTACGTATTGTACAGCGCTTTGATAGGAACACTTTATAAAAAATGTAAAAAAAATTGGGGTGTGGGGTCTGTCCAGGACTTAGGGTGCAGGAGGCGCAGGGATGGGGCAGGAGGTTGGGGTTTGGAGCGGTTACCTGGGGCAGCTCCCGTTTGGTGTGAGGGGTGCAGGTGGGAATGTGTGTGTGTGTGGGGGGGGGAGGTGCAGAAGTTCCCCTTTGGTGCTCAGGGTGGAGGTGGGGATATGGGGGATTGAAGGAATAAGGGCAGGGAGCATGGGGGGCTGGATATGTGTGTGGGGTGCAAGAGTTAGGGAAGGCAGGGGGCTGGAGGTGTGTGAGGGGGTGCAGGAGTTAGGGAGGTGGCTGGGGTTGTGGGAGTGCTTTGTAACCCTTGTAGATAGAGGGGAAGCAGTAGATGTGGTACATCTTGATTTTAGTAAGGCTTTTGTTACAGTCTTGCATGACCTCATCAACAAACTAGGGAAATACAATCTAGATGGAGCTACTATTAGTAGTTATCAGTGGTTCTCAATCAAGCTGGAATTGCATATAAGAGGGGGTCCCACAGGGATTGCAGTTCTGTTCAATATTTTCCATCAGTGGTTTAGATCATGGAATAGAGAGTATACTTATAAAGTTTGAAGATGATACCAAGCTGTGAGGAGTTGCAAGTGCTTTTTGCAGGATAGGATTAATATTCAAAATGATCTGGAGAAAGGGCCTGAGGTAAATAGGATGAAATTCAATAGAGAGAAATGCAAAGTACTCCTGTTAGGAAAGAAAATCAGTTGCATGCATACAAAATGGGAAATAACTGCTGAAGAAGGAGATCTGGGGGACATAGCGGACCACAAGCTAAATGTAAATCAACAGTGTAACACTGTTACAAAAAAAGTGATCATCACTCTGGAGTGTTGTAAGCAAAACATGAAAAGTAATTCTTCCACTCTGCTCCGTGCTGACAAGGCCTCAGATAGAGTATTGTGTCCAGTTCTGGATGCCACATTTCAGTAAAAATGTGGACAAATTGGGGAAAGTCAAAAAGAACAACAGGGAACTGGACTACAAGACCTCTTGAGGTCCCTTCCAGTCCTACACTTCTATGATTCAAGTAGGTTTAAGATTAGCATCCATGTGTCTGTATCCGTAAATAAGACGAGGAAGATTTGTGGTACCTTAGAGACTAACCAGTCAGCTTCAGCTTTCGTGGGCTATAGCCCACTTCATTGGATGCATAGAATGGAACAGAAGTAAAATGTATTTATATACACAGAAAGAAAAAAAAAAAGTTGTACATTAGCATACCAATTCTAAGAGGCTGTTTAATTTGGACGGGCCATTATCAGCAGGGAAAAAAAACCTTTTGAAGTGGAATCTCTGTCTGACAGGAGATAAGAATTATTGAAGGTAAATTAACTAGGGAAATGTAATCAATTAGTGTAATGAGAGAGCCATCCACAATCCCTGTTTAGCCCTTGGTTGACAGTATCCAATTTGAAAATTAACTCCAGTTCCTCAGTTCCTCAGTTTCTCGTTGGAGTCTGTTTTGGAAGTTTTTCTGTTTTAAAATCGACACCTTCAAGTATTTAATGGAAGGGCCAGGGAGGTTGAAGTGTTCTCCTACTGGTTTTTGAATGTTATGGTTCCTGATGTCAGATTTGTGTCCATTTATTCTTTTGCATAGAGACTGTTCAGTTTGGCCACTGTACATAGCAGAGGGGGCATTGCTGGCACATTATGGCATATATCACATTGGTCGATGTGCAGGTGAATGAGCCTCTGATGATGTGGCTGATTGATTAGGTCCTATGATGGTGTCAGTTGAATGAATATGAGGAGAGAGTTGGCATCAGGCTTTGTTACAAGAATAGGTACCTGGGTTAGTGTTTTTGTTGTGTGGTCTGTGGTTGCCGGTGAGTATTTGTTTCAGGTTGGGGGGCTGTCTGTAAGTGAGGACTGGCCTGTCTCCCAAGATGTGTGAGAGTGTGGGATCATCTTTCAGGACAGGTTGTAGGTCTTTGATGATATGTTGGAGAGGTTTAAGTTGGGGCTGAAGGTGACGGCTAATGGTGTTCTGTTTTTTCTTTGTTGGGTCTATCCTGTAGTGTGTAGTAGGTGGCTTCTGGGTACTCTTCTGGCTCTGTCAATCTGTTTTTTCACTTCCCCGGGTGGGTATTGTAGATTTAAGAATGCTTGGTAGAGATCTTGTAGGTGCTTGTCTCTGTCTGAGGGATTCAATCAAATGCGGTTGTATCTTAGAGCTTGGCTGTATAAAATGGATCAAGTGGTGTGTCCTGGATGGAAGCTGGAGGCATGAAGGTAAGTATAGTGGTCAGTAGGCATCCTCATGGACATATTTTAATCTTGTAACGTGATGCCCAGGTATAATAGTGACTAATATGTTTGAAATACTCAAAAAGTGAAAAAATGCCAAAATCGTCATCTCAATATGATTTCTGAGGAATAAAACTGCTTTGAAGAAAGAAAGTCTTGTATAAGAGCACCTCTTGTTGCCAGAGATTAGACAGCACTGTAACGTGGCGGTGGTGCTTGAAATTAGCAATACATAATTATATACCTTGGAGGGTAGGGATAGGATACATAGGGACTTAGACAAATTAGAGGACTAGGCCAAAAGAAATCTGATGAGGGTCAACAAGGACAAGTGCAGAGTTCTGCACTTAGGACGGAAGAAGTCATGATCAAAAGATATAGGCCTCCTCCAGTCTCTACCCACAACTCTGCAGCCTCGGTCTAATTTATAAATGGATTTCATTGTGGAATTGCTCTGCTCTCGGGGACACTTAGTAATTCTGGTTGTCATCAGCCTCCTAACAAAGGTGGAGCACTTCATCCTGTATCATTTCTTACCATATGGGAGATGGCACAGCTATTCCTGGAAAATGTCTTTCGCTAACACAGGTTACCCACAGGCATTGTATCAGACCTGGGGATTCAAATTCTTCTCTCCCAATTCCAGTTTGAATTTATCAGACTACTTGTCATGGAGTCCCTTGCCTCATCCACATATCAGTCATAGACTAATGGGCAAACAGAATGAGTCAATCAAATCTTGGAGCAGTACCTTTGCTACTTTCTGAGTTAGCAACAGGATGACTGCCTGCACCTGCTGTGCTATGCTGAATCTGCATTTAAATAATACAACCCATGCTTTGACCCATTCTTCCACTCTTGCTTCTGCCCAGACTTACCTATGAGTTTGCCAGTACCAGCTGCTGTGGATTTAACCTCCCACCTACACTGGGAACTCTAGGAAAACCTGCAGTCGGCCAATGATGCTATAAACACCACATGGACCAAGATCATCGGGCTGCCCTCAATCTGGCCATGTGTGACAAGGTACCTCTCTCTACCCAGAACTTTAAATCAAGCTACCCATCTGCCAAACTAGACTACCAAAAGCTGGGGCCTTTCAAGATTATAGAATGGGTAAACCCAGTGGCCTTCAGGTTACAGTTGCTCAAATCCTGCTCCAATGCCTGCTCCCATCACTACACCCAACTGCCCACACCCTGATCTCTGACATGGATCACGTGATATGATGGGCACACATACTTTTCTGGTGCTTGTATTGTGATCTATGGTGTATATTGTATTACATTAAAAAAAATGAACACTAAATAAATCACAATGCTGTGTAAGTTCAGGGTTATGCCTATTAAAAGTAAGATCATTATTTTAAAATGGAACAAAATGCAAATAAGAAGTCAAATAAGAAGAAATGAGAGAAACGTGGACAAGTTAAATTCCCCTATTTTTTCCCATATTTATGCTTTTAAGTTTGTAAAGCATTTCCACACTTTAAAAATATTAACACATTTTTACCCTAATTCTATAAGGTGACTGTTTATTGAAAGCAAACTAATGTATTTCAACAAACAGATTTTTTTGCTTTATTACCCTTATGGGAAAATCTTATATCTTTGAATGGAGAAATATCCCTCTCTCTCTGTCAGCTTGGGTTCTGATCCCAGGCCGTGGAAATCAATAGGAGTCTTTAATTGACTTTAATGACATTAGGATAGTTCAATGTGGTGTCAGTCCATAGAAATTTACAGAGAATTATCATATTCGCTATCAGGGAATTCTTAAATACTACAGTTTTCTCCTTTACTGGTTCATCAGCTGATCAGTCTAGAAGAGCCATATGTTATAGAGCCATGTACAACACTATGAAAAGGTAACAGAGTATCAGGCACACAGTGTGCAGAGGGTGCACATCTACATATGGCAACAAACTTCAGAGTAGGAGATGAAGTAACTGAGGAGAAAGCTCACAAATGATTTTCCACTAAAGTTTCAGCCTCTATCAGAGAATGAATAAGAAGGTCTAAACAGCATGAAGACAACTCCTTAAGCAACTATATTTATTTTACAACCTAAATATCCTTCCTGCCAGTTCCCACCGTTGAACACTTTCCTACACAAACAGCTCTCCTGAAAGCAGTTACATTTACGAACGCTTTGTGTGCTGTTCGCATTGCCAGCTGTCAGCAGCTGAACAATCATTCACTCTGAGGAAAAGGAAACAGGGTGAAGAAAAATGTCTCTTATGGAAAGTCCTCATAAATTCAGACAGACAAATAACTGCACAATACTACCCTGTTTTATTAACGACACCAAGGCTTTGTTTAAATCTTCTTAGTTTCACCTAGTAAGCAAAAACGTAAGATGCATCGATTCATCCCCTTTTGCTATCCCAACTATTACAGTGCTTGCAAACTATTAATTCCCTGGGTTTGGTTTAGAGGACTGCCCTACTAACAGCAGTATACTGTTAAAGAAATAACAATTACAGTACAATGCAAATAATCACAGAAGGCCAAGCAGAAAGCCCAGTCAGGAATCAGAATTCAAGGCCAATGGCCCTGATGAAGACAACTCAAGTGTCTGAACAGGAAAGCCAATGGGCATAACTAAACTGAAGTCTCTATGAAACAAACTAACAGATTATAACTGGAAGGAAGCAGTGTGACCTAGTGAATAGCGAACTAGACTGGGACTCAGCATACTTGATTCTATTCCCATCTCTGCCACTGGCCAGTTGGGTGACCTTGGACAAGTGATTTCACTTCTGTGCCTCAGTTTCCCCATCCATAAAATGGAGATGTTACCACTTGGTAAAGTGCTTTTATAACTACTAATGAAAAACATGGTAGGTATTATTAGAGCCACATGAAGCTGATTCCTACTTTTCTTCTTCTTCACAGCAGTAGTCCAATTGAGTTCAATGGAACTTCCTACTTCCTCATTAAGGTTAACTGATTTAGTCTATTGTATTTATTTAATAATAAATTACTCAACACTTTTCCTGCACCTTCTAACTATGGATCTCACATTAATGAATTAAGACTCCACAGCTAATATGAGGTTGGGAGCTATTATTATACACATTTTGCAGATACAGATATCCAAATGAAGAATGCTGCACAAGATTACTCAGGAAATCTGTCTAGAGTCAGCAATAAACCTTAGTCTGTGCTTCAGCCTACAGCCATTCTGTGTCTTTTTTGAAGAATGACATATGTAATGGAGAGTGGACCAGATTCAACCTGATGTTGCAACATTTTTGAGGAAAGAGTTAAAGTCTTTCAGAATTTATAAAAAGTTTAGGTTTATACCAGAGATGCTCCTTCATACTTAGAAATAATAGTGGATTCAACAACATAACTGTACATATCCAATTTTCTCATTATTCATTATTTGTTAACAAAGCCATGCCATGTTTTATTTTTAGACTTCTCTCCGAGGACCAAATTGCATTCTAATAGAGCAGAGAGACAGAGAACAGTTCAAGGACACCCCAATAAAAAGGAATGAAAAAAACTGTGATCCAGGTCAAACACTCACAGATTAGGTGGCAGTGAATTCTATTCATTATTACAAAGTTCACAGAACATAGACTCTATGAGGATGTTATCAAGTTTTCTTGAATAGCAGCAATGTTACATATTCAAACCTTTTAGTGGGATGGTCATTATTGTGTTGTTTTCAGCTTCTGAAAACAAGTTTGCAACTCTCCTTTGCACTCTGTAGCCTTTATTCCTCTCCCCCCCCCCTTTCTTGCCACTTGAACAGAACAGGAGGATGTCTCCAAAGTGACTTTTTTTTTCAGGTCTCCCAAATAATTAAGTTAGTTTACAATTTTCTGGAAAATAAGTATTTGGTCTATATTGCATAGTTGAACGGGGTTTTCTTTTTTTAATAGCTTTATGCATATGTGTACCAGGAGAGGGAGAGAGGTAAAGTTTACATCGAATTTGCTGAATGTTCACAGGCACAAAAACAGACAGATACAGGATTGCCTTTAAGTGCAATTAAGTGTAGGAGAACGTGTATAATTCTTCCTTCAGTATAAGCACCCTGCTGTATTCATTTTAGAGAGCTGAATGATAAAACAGTAAGAGAGAGTTTTTGGGACCAACTTTTAAAACATCCACGTGAACAGAAGAGATCCATAATGTGTGCTTGAGTGTACCCATTAAATAGACAAACGCCCACCTTGTAATTGAGGGCATTGATATTCAACTATAAAGTCCCATTAGAAAGACAAAGTGCGTGCCATAATATCTTTTTATTGGACCTTCTACTGGTGAGAGACACAAGCTTTCAGGCTTACCAAAGCTCTTCTTTGTGTCGTCCTCTTCAAAGTCCTACAGCATACGGTTTGCATCCTACCTACCTTTGAGACAGCATATATCCCTGTGCACTACTTTGCCAATTGTGATTTCTGATGTGCACTTCCTTATAGAGCTGAGATTTCAAGTTCATAGGAAAGGCATTTTCAACAGAAGGCCCTCAGCTCTGGAACCTGCTTTCTATGCTGGTCAAACAAGGCTTGAGTTTTTTAACCTTCAGGACACATTACTCACATTATCCATCATGGACACTAATGGTTAAAATGTTATTAATGAAGCCTACACATTCAATAAAGAGAAAGAAACACTGAAAAAAGAAACTGAGGGAGAACTACTGATAAATTAGCCAGAAGGAATTAAATGTCAGGTAAAACAGAATTTGATTTTCAAAAAAATTGCCAGTAGAACTTTAGAAGTACCGCTAGCACAAATAAATCAGTAGGCAGAGCGCAGAGTGAGATGTGCATTTTGAAAACAATACATCACACAGCTTTACTGTTTATTACATGGACATCATCATAACACAGATACCAGGTCATTTCACTTGCCACTGAGATTCAATTGCCTAGTGTAGAGTGTGGTAACCAATTAACAGCATATAGCAACATTATAAAACAGCTTTTAGTGAGGGATTTCAAGAAAGTACAAGGGAAAATTTAGGTGGGCAGAATCTAATTACCCATTTGGAATTTGGCCAGGATACACACACCTCACTGGACTCTGCAGATGCTGTTAATCTGAGTTAACTCTGCATTCCACAACTTTTCAATGGTACTATAGCTAGGCCAAATCACAGATTAAGTACTAGGCATCTGATGAGCATTTCAGACTCTCGCCTACAGTGAATCCTGCTATCTGAATTGAAAAAAAATTGAAAATCACACAGAATGATAATTCTCAATGTCTCTTATTTTAAAGTCAAAGGCAAAACCTTTCACATTTAAAGATGTAAAAAGTAATTTGGCATATCAACCTCCACACAAGCAGCTACTGCCATCTGGCTTCCCTCCTACTCAACCTCCTTTATTTAAATGGCCCTTGGGAACTTCACACATTTCTTCCAACTCCAGCAGGCTGACAGGGTACTTTCCTCTCAAACTTCTTATAAATCTACATATTAGTGCTTTGGCTAACGGTTGGATTTCTGCTTCCAGATACACTGGTGAAGCTGGAAATGTGTGCCAGGAAGCTACATTCTATGCATTTAACAGGCCATCTAAAATTCTCTAGGCACATGTTCAATATTTTTCCGCAGCTATCAGATTTCCCCCATCATGCTATCCATTTCAGGGGACAAGCATATCAGCAACTAACAACATGGCAGCACCTTGGGATGGAAATTCAGCCCATCCAGATCACTTCACCTAGTTAGCATTGGGTGGAAGAAACATCATGAGGAACAAGTGCTTGGTTTACTCATTTTTGAACAGAATAGCATAGTATAGAAAATTGGCACCTGATTCTTGATTTCTATAGCCAGCTCTCCCACTGATTCATTATAATGATCTTGGTCAACTTTGCTGACCTCTCAGTTCTAAGATGCTATGTCAGCCATGTTAAGAGCTTTGTTGACGGTAGTAAATCAGAATTGTGCAAATATCAGATTTTTTTCAGTTGGCCGGCAGTTCTAAACAACCGAAACCAAAATTGTTTCAGGTCAACCTGAAACAATTTAATAAAAAAAAAATCAGCGAAATTAAAATTCTGAAAGAAAATCATTCCATTTTTTGGCATTTTTAACTTTTTAAAAATAAACACCAAGGAAATTTGGCAACAAATGGCAAGATCCATGAGGTTGCCCCACCTCCCCCATGTTAGGGCACTTACCAAGTGTGTTGAGTTATTTTCATGCTCTCCTTCTGGTTCAAGGAATATTTAATTACTTACACAAAGTGGAACAGCTTCAAAAGAAGACAGAGACTCCCCTCCCTCCAGAATAGTCAACAGCCCAATGGCTAGACCATGATTCTCAGCTAGGGTGGCCAGATGTACCAATTTTATAGGGACAGTCCTTATTTAGGTTTTTTTTTCTTATATAGGCTCCTATTAGCCCCCAGTCCTTGACCTGATTTTTCGCACTTGCTGTCTGGTCACCCTATTCTCAGCCAGAGGCACGTGAGGTACTCAGAGGTCTTCTTATGGGTAATCAACTCATCTAGATATTTGCCTACTTTTACAACAGGCTACCTAAAAAGCATCAGTGAAGTCAGTACAAACGAAAATTTCATACAGACAATGACTTGTTTATACTACTCTATAGACTATACACTAAGGGCATGTCTTCACTACAACTTAACGTCGACTTTAACGACGTTAAGTCGAAATAAACGTGTACCTGTCTTCACACGCATGCCCTTAAAGTCGATTTAAAGGGCCCTCAAAATCGACTTTATAACTCCTGCCTGACGAGAGAAGTAGCGCTAAAATCGACCTCTCTAGGTCGATTGTGATGAAGTGAAGAGGCATCTGACTTCAAGCCTCCGACCTCCGAGCAGCCCCGCGAACCTTCCCGCCCACCCGAGCAGCCCCGCGAACCCCCCCGCTCGCCCAAGCAGCCCCGCGCCGGACCCCCCCCCGCCCGCCCGAACCCTCCCGCCTGCCCAAGCAGCTCCGCGAACCCCCCCGCCCGCCCGAGCAGCCTGGCGCCGGCTTCCCCCCCCCTCAGGCAGGGGGGGGGGTCCAGCGCGGGACTGCTTGGGCGGGCGGGGGGGGTCCAGCGCGGGGCTGCTCGGGCGAGCGGGGGGGTTTGTGGGGCTGCTCGGGCAGGCGGGGGGGTTTCGCGGGGCTGCTCGGGCAGGCGGGGGGAGGTCTGGCGCGGGGCTGCTTGGGCGAGCGGGGGGGTCCACAGGGCTGCTCAGGCAGGCACGGGGGTGTGCAGGGCTGCTTGGGCAGGCGGGGGGGTCCGGCACTCCCGGCACTGTGGGCTACCTACCCACAGTGCAATGCGGGCTACCTACCCACAGTGCAATGCGGGCTATGTCGACCCCTGCAAAAAGTTTAAGGACAGACAGTGTCGACCACTGTCGACCTGCTGTCCTGGTGGGGACACACTGATTTGATTTTCTAAAGTAGACTTTAGAAAATCGAATTAAGGGAAATCGACCTACTCCTGTAGTGAAGACATACCCTAAAATGTATATATTTCAGTTGATTTATTTTATAATTATATGGTAAAAAAGAGAAAGTAAGCAATTATTCAGTAATGGTATGCTGTGACACTTTTGCATTTTTAGGTCTGATTTTGTTAGCAAGTAGTTTTTAACTGAGGTAAAACTTGGGGTATGCAAGACAAGTCATACTCCTGAAAGTGATACATTAGTCTTGAAAGGTTGGGAGCCACTAGGTTAGAGCACTTACCTGGGAAGGGGGTGGAAAGTGAGAGAAAGAGCTCAGGGAAACTCAGCATTGTTATTCTGCAACCTCAAATGACCCACACATAATAGACATTAGTCAGGTTGCTTAATGCGCTTTCTAGTAGGTGCTCAAATACTACAGCAAGGAGGGCAGTACAAGAATCTACTGAGATTGAGAATAGAAATACCTGCCAAATTCCAGCTGTTCCTTTCAGTGCTGGTGAGCAGGACTCTTGTCAATTTCATATGGCTCAACACCACTTACAACAAAACAGCAAGTAGGCTTAAGAGTAGGATGGTGCAACAAAGTGTGCAACATTTATTAGATTTTGGAAAAGCTTCAAGGGAAATAATTGGAAGCTCCAACACTTAACATTGAACAAAATAATAGAAAATAGACTGTAGAGGAAAAAATTCTGCTCTAGCAGGGTATAAACTTGCTGTCTTAATATGTCTTTCCTTCTGTAATTTATAAGATTCTAAGATGTCCAGGATAGGCATCGCTGATGGGTCAAACATTTTAGCAATCAAAGAGTTTAACATGACTGTAGCCTTTGTTATGGAAAGACTGACTACTACTTTTACCGGGGAGACACAAATTTTTGGCTTGTGTACCTTGACAACTTTTCTTTAATTACTTACTATATCAGAATAGGGACATGTACTTCATTTCCAAATGGAATGGTTTAATGATAGACACCATTCTGTGCAATATCATTTGCAGTCAACAATTCATTCATCCAAAAAGAAAAAACACATACTTCTCAATATATGAAATTTGCTTTCATCCAGAAACTAGCTGCAACAATCAGTTCAGTTAAGATAGTCTATCTGTCCATTACACTTAACTAGGGACTGCCTGCGTTATTAATTATTTTTAAAACAGACCGATAATTTTTTAATACTGGGCTAATCCAGCCAATGGATACCTCCAGTCTTGGTTTGAAAGTGACTATAATGCTCAGAATAATAAATCAATATTTTAAATTAATGGTTAACAAAAGATTATCAGTAAAATCAGACTCAACTTTTCTATTTTACCAAAGCTTTAGAGGCTGAATCCATTTCTATTACAATACATCCTCTAGGAATGATGGGTTACCTTAGGTATGATGTGTAATGATTACAGGAGTTCAAGTCTACAGAGATTATTTCCACTTTGCCTTTGGCTAAGAGCGTATTAAACATTGCAACAGAGAAGCTTGTGCTGATTCAAGTGCAAGTTGGACACACGTTTCATACTAGAGATGAGCTGTTCTTACAAAGTGCTAAAGAGGACAGAAGGGTAAGGGGAGAATCCAAATGTAAGTACCGCAGCAGGCTTTCTGGATTGGCTGACATTGAGCAGGGACCAGACCTGTTCTGCAGGCATGTCTGGATGAATTATTCAAACTGCAGTAGCACACTGACAGTTTGCTGGCAGAAAACTTTTCCCCCTAGTCCTTGGTAAATCCCCACCTAGTAATTTACCTGCCAGGCACCACCGTTTCCAAGTCTTCAGCACTCTACTTCCTATGCTCCTGGCATCTTCGCTTGAAATACATCATTTTAAAAGAGAGCCCATGTTTAAAAAGGTATTGTTAGAACTGTGAAAGCAAAGTCAGGTTAGGAGCAGAGAGCAAGAGCCCATAATGCAATTGTCCGGCACTGTTTTCTCAGAAGCCCTGCAAGTGAGTTGTCTAAAAAAGAGGCCATGGCACAGGGTGGACCAGTAAACCTCTACATACCCCACTGCAGAGTTTTCAATTTCAATCGTATCAGCTGCTATTTCTCATCAGATTTTGTTTAGAGGGTTTGCATGCAGATTTTGAACAGCCTGAACACCCTGGAAGTGGAGCATTGTGTGACTTATATTTTTCACTCGCAGGAGCACGACTTGCAAAACAGCTCAGTTTGCTACCATAGCAGCCAAGACTGTCATTACAAATAAAATGTTACAGATCTTCCCTTTGGACTTTGAAGAGGGAAGCAACAGGCAAGCCAGGGATTTAAACAGAGCATCCAATGGCAGGGCAAAGAACAGGTTGTTTAGCATAAAGAACTGACCCTTGAAAATGGTGTTCTGCTAAGGCACCTGGAAAAAACAATACCATACTGGGTTTTTATCTCTGGAGGTCCCAGGTCAAATCCTGTTTAGGTGACAAAGGAAAATGAGAGCTGGGCAGTCTCTGGGAGTACTTGTTCTGGTCATAAATTGGCAGCACTATTTGGCATGACTGACAGTTTTTGCTGGGGACAAACTCCTACCGGGTGTCTTCCAGTGTCACAGGCTCAGCAGTAGAGCAGTCTGGGCAAGCTTGCAGTATGCCTGCAGGGACAGCTCCTGTCTGTAGTTACAGTGCTCAATCACGTGGGATTAAATGTTCAAGAGTTTACAAGTGCCCAGGTACTCACAATTGAGGCCAGATTTTCAAATGTGCACCGCACCCATCGGCTTCCTTTGTGATGCTCCTGGCTCCTGCTCAGCACATCTGAGCGCTTCTGAAAATCTGGCCACTTACTCTGGTGCCTAAAAAGAGGGGCAAGATCTTCTGAAATTCAATCCTTACTCCCTATGGTTTTCCCTGGGCAGCACAAATGTGTCTAGAGGAAACTGAAGGAGGTAGACTCTCTGGAATACATTTAGCTAGAATTGCACAGAAAGTCAGAATGCCATCGAACAGTGAATTCCAAATACAAAGGCAAAGGCAACAGTTTTCATGACCCTGCTCCATTCCCGGAGCAGCTTAAGCTTCCAATACTATGTTCTCCCCTGAGTTCTCAGTCTAGATGAGGAGAAATCAAAGAAACAACTGCAGCTACCAGGGAAAATAACAGGTGAGAAGGCCAATGGAGTCCTCAAGCAAAGTTAAGGAAGGGGGATTTACTAACTAAGTGAGCAGAAATCCTCACTCCCGACATGGAAACAAAGATTGCATTAGAAACTGCTGGGTGGGGAAGAGAGGAAGGGAAGGGAAAGAGGTCTGCCGATTTTTATTTATGCAGGTTTGTGACTATGTGGATCTGCATCATGTGTGGACAGATTGGTCACTTTCCTGGTGGCGTTTCCTCTCTCAATGTCACCAAGCCTGAAGCTTTCAGCTTGAAACTCAGACCCTTAAGATTTCCTCCAAAAAGTTTCCAGGTTACAAAGCAGTGCTGAATAAAAGACAGGGATAGCATCAAGGCAGGCTGCAAAGGTGGCACAGATCCACAATTGTCTAGACTTGCTAGGAAAATAAAAAATAAAATGATATTCCATTTATTTAATTTTGAAAAGTCACCTGAGAGAGAAATCTGAAACCTTAAGCTAAGAGGGAAATGTCAGGCTTTTCAATCCATGATTTCATAGTCTTTGATTTATGGAGATCCTTTGGCTAGTCAGCCTGGAAGATAAAAGGCCAGAAAGAACAGAAGAGTATCTACCTCTGTATAACAGCCTTGTCAACACAGGGAAGTTGATCGGGATAGCTAGAGCAGGATAAACTATTCTGGAATAACTCCTCCTGTGGCCACCATTCCTGTCAATTTGTCCAAGCAAACAAGGCCTAAGTAAAGGCTCATCTTTGTATTCTTTACAATGGCTCTCTGTTTTCTCATACCCCTGGAAACACTGCAGTTGGCTGAGAGCTGCAGAGATCCCCTGAGGTGCAGAGTTTATTTAGATTCATAAACTGCTCTGCTTAAGATTTTAGTCACATGTAAAAACTATTTTCAATAAAGTAAATGTCAGTGTTGCAAACTGGATCAGTATGTTAAGAAAAATGTTTTCCCCATCTACCCCAGCCCTAAAGAACTGATCAGTGTTGAATTTTTCACCTTCAAGCCATCCCTCTTCACAAAATCCCAGTGAAATGGGCTTTGCGGTATGCCCTGAAGATCAGGCAAACTTGGGTTCAGCTGATCTCAATTGCTGCAGTATCATGCAAAGAGATATATGGTCTCCAAGGGCAGGACTTTGCAAGTCCTTTAGGACTTTAACCCCTTGAAATGTGTATAGCCAGATGTTGGAAGTTCTGATGTGTTCCCTGCAGGAAGTAACATTGAGAAAGCAGATACACATAGTCCCTTCCAGCTCAAATTTCAGAATGCTCTTCAGATACAGCCCACATTGTAATCTAGTCTGGAGACAACAAAAGCATAGATCTCTGTAGTGGGGTCTGTACCCAAAATAAATGACTAGGACAGATGGAAAAACTACACTGCCACTTATCATGTGGACAGCCAGAAGCAGCTGAGAATCCAATCAGAAACTCCGTTCACATACATGGTGATGGGAGGTAGTGGTAAACCTTATGAAGAAATTTGCAATTTTAAGTAATAAAATGGTGGGCAAAACTCTTTAAATTTGATATATATATACAGTGTCTCCTCATGTAAGCTCTTAGTTGCTTGATCCCTCTTCTCCTCCCCATGCAGCAGACAGATTTTAATCTACTTTTTGCCCTTACCTCCCTGATAAGATGCCTTACAACTGGACTGAACCCAGACAGGCAAATTAGTGTGTGTTCTTCCACTCATAACAGAACAAACCAGGTAAGCTGCTGATCCCTGTTACCCAGGCAACTGAAGAGTATAGCCTGTTCACGCTCATTATAAATTATAAAAAATGTCTATTTTCTTCAGAGTCCTGGTTTCTGCTGTGCTCCAAGTAGTTATATTCATAAGACATGTGTATTCTGTAGCGGCATAATGTTTAAAGTAAAGTTTTCCACTGGTTAAATTATCCATGAAAAGTGACCAGTTGGTACTGTGACCTGGGTCTACTGGGGGTTCAGCAGCCTGGGGCTTTATAAGTGAAATCTAAGAATCTTGGGAGCATAAACCAGAGGGCACAGAAGGGGGAGGTGATGCCTCTCTTCCAGCTTAGTCTTTGCTGAACTTCTGTTTCAAAGCTTCAGCAATAGCTCAGCCGCATTTTTGCCTATTAGGATGAGGAAGGATGCAAGGCAAACCCAGAACCAAACCAGTGCTGCTTGCTCAGCCATCCCTCCAAGAAAGCTGCAGTGAGCGTTCACTCAGACGTGCAGGATCTCAGCTGCATCTCAGCCTGTGGTGACAGCCTCAGAAGCATGTGACAGCAGTCTGTCCCCTAGCAAAACCTGGGCCTGATACCCCCTTCCCCCCAGCCTCAGGTATACAATTTTTAGGGCTGCCCATAAATGAAAACAGCTTAAAGGATTTTGATAATTTGGGGTAAAAATAATTTAATGTGAGCCAATATTTACACCAAAATCCAGCTTATGCAATTCAAAAGAGTTAATATGTGAACTCCTATAGAATGAAGTTGAACGGCAGCTATAAGAGATCATTAACCAAAGCAACACCATCATTCTGCTTCTTGTCTATCATAGTTGCAAATTACTCTCACAAAAGCAGATGATAGCCATCATCCCCATGTGGACTCTCCCCCCTCAAGAGATTTATTGAAGTGGACATTTTTATTAGATGTCTTCAGAAATGTAAAAGCAAAGTTAGTATTTTTCTTAAATGGATGATAATTTGACAGGGATCTTTTGACATGCCTGACAATGCTCATCAACATGACCCACAGTAGCTACAAAATCTTTAATGTAACATTTAACTGTCAAAAACAGAAAACAAAGAAAATTACATTATTTGGTAGAAAGAATCAGCCTTTTTTTTGTCAAATGTTATCATTTTGTAATAAATAAAATGAAAAAATACTATAGTAGGTCAAAAATACTTCATCAATAGATGTTCAGGAAATCCACCAAAAGCTGTTCTAATACTTGAAGAAACCAGAAGTTTGTAAACATAAGTCCATGCTTATGATCCTGGAGAAGAGTCACCTCACACAAGTGAACTATCAGGAACTAAAATCACTGGGAAGAGGGGATGGTTAATGCAAGTCCCTAACTCAGCACCTCAAACTTTTTGTAGGATCCAGGAACTGGCCTGGCATGGCCCATCCATTTCTTGCCACGGGCCCTACCCCCTGGCCCTCCTTTTCCCACTGAGGCCCCTCTCCCTGGCCAGACGAACTGCATGTAGTCTGGCCAGGGAGCCTGGGCAGCTTTGGGAGCCATGGACTCTTCAGCAACGTAGGGTGATAGTGGGGCTGAAAGCAGCCCCTGGCCTATTTCCCCTCCCCTGGAGCCCCATCCAGGGCAGATGGAAGGTCCACAGTTCCCCACAGCTGCCCGGGCAGCTCTTACCATGGCCCAGCTGAGGCTCTTTGACCCCTGAAGCCCATCCCCCAGGCAGATCTAGGTCAGAGTAAGAGCCGCGTGGACAGCTATGGGGAGCCGCAGACCTTCCATCAGCCCTGGCCAGGCGTGGGACCTTAGGGGGGAAGTGGAGGGGCAGGGGCGAGGCCACAGAGGGGGCAGGAGCCTCTCCCCCACCACTTTTTGGAAGGCTCTACCATCACTGCAAAAAGTAGAAACATGATGAGTACAAAAGAAAACACAAGGATGTAAGGACAAAATCAGAAAGGCACAAAAGGACTTACACCTAGCTAGGGACATGAAGGGCCACAAAAAGAGGTTAAGTATATTAGAAGCAACAGGAATACCAATGAAAGTGTAACTCCTCTACTTAGCTGGTAAGGAAAGCTAATAATGAATGACATTAATAAGATATTTAAATGCCCATTTTGTTTCTATCTTCACTATAAACATTAATAATGACCAGATACTCAACACATTAACAAAATATGGGAAAGAATGCAAGCCAAAATAGGGTAAGATCTGATTAAAGACTATTTGGGTCATTCAGATGTATTCAAGTTGATAGGGTCTGATGAAATTCACCCCAGGAATTTACAGAAGTAGTTGAAGCAAACTCAAAATTGTTGGTAATTATCTTCATGACCTTATGGAGGATGGGTGAAGTCACAAAGGACTGGAGAAGAGCAAAGAGTACCAATCTTTAAAAAGGAGGAGAAAAAAAGAAGACCCAGAGAATTACAGACCAGTCCGCCTACTTTCAATATCTAGAAAGATATTGATACAAATAATGAATCAATTAGTAAACACCTCAAGCATATTAGGATGATAAAGAATAGCCAGCATGGATTTGTCAAGAACAAATCATGCCAAACAAACCTAATTTCCTTCTTTGACAGGGTTGCTGGCCTAGTGAATCGGGTTGGGGTGGGGTTGGAAAGTTATAGATAATATTAAGGCTTGTGACACAGTCCCATATGACATTCTCATAAGCAAACTAGGGAAATGTGGTCTAGACTAAATTATTATAAAGTGTGTGAAAACTGGTTGATTGACCATACTCCAAGGGAGGTTATCAATGGTTCACTGTCAATCTGGCAGGAAGGGGGATGTATCTAGTGCGAGTTTGCCAGAGTCAGTCCTAGATCTGGTACTATTCAATATTTTCAAGAATGACTTGGATAATGGAGTGAAAAGTATGCTGATATAATTTGTGGATGACACCAAACTGGAAGGGGTTACAAGCACTTTGGAGGACAGGATCAGAATATAAAATGAGCTCGACAATTTGGAGAACTGGTCTGAAACTAACAAGATGAAATTCAAAAAAGACAAGTACTTCAATTAGGAAAGAAAAATCAAATGTACAGCTAACAAATGAGGAATTGAATGGCTATGCAATAGTACTTCTGAAAAGGAGTTAGGGGTTTAGTGGATTACAAATTGAATATTAGTCAACAATGTGATGAAATTGCAAGGAAGACTAATATCATTCTGGGGACTGTATTAGCAGGGGACATGGGAGGTGGCCAATGCCAGGAGCCCTGGAGTGAGCGAACCCAACAGGCAATGATCAAGTGTTCTCTCTCCTGCCATCTATCATCCCCCTCTGAAAAACAGAGGCTAGGGACACCATTTCTTACCCAAATCTTGTCATTTGTTTCTTTCATGTCAGTTACTTCCACATGTCTTTCAGAAATTTTCAGGTTTCACAAAAATGGAGGACAAATAAACACAATAATGAAATAGACACTCCTTGCAGCTTTAACATTAATAATGGGGTTTGTTCCAATTAAAAATGATGCATAAAAAACCTGAATGGAGGGACATCTAAACAATCTACTATGTTAAGAATGGGCCAGTTGTCATGACAGCAAGATCTTCAGGCAAACTGCAAATGCAGCAAAACTTATCCTGTGAATAAGATACAGCATGACCTTCAACAGTACTAGCGATCTAGAAGTCCTCATCCAACTGTAATTACATTCAGAATCCCCAGATTTTATATACAAGTTACCTACTGTGCTAAAACATTAAAGGTTGGAACTGGTTCTTTATCAGTCTGTTTCTGTTCAGTGCTGATGTTACCTGTCATTGGTGGAGAAATTGCATTACAGCCATTTAAGACTCTTATTTCCCTTGTTAAAAATCTGTAAATCATTTCAGGGGAATGAGAATGAGATTACGGAACCTTCCACTTATTTCGATCTAATCCATGCCTATCTCTTTGACTGATTTATGTAATTGATCTTGTTAAACCATATAAAATCACCCAGGGATAGGGCAGTTTGCACAGCGCAGGATAATACTTATGGTGTTAGCAGTGATGAAGCTTCAGCCTTCAGTTGTTGACATTGTATCATACAGGCTCAGTCTTGTTCAGAATCCTGGCTCGCCTTTTTATATAAAATGACATCTCTCTATAACCAATGACTGCATTACCCAGTAACTGCCTAAAGTAGTCAAAATTGATTTTAAAAGGGTGGAGGATGTATTATTTTTCATACAAATAATTTAGTTCCTGAAGTCTTAATCCAATTAAATGGAAGAACAAGTTATGCAGACATTAAACAAACGGAAAGCACTATAAAAGCACTAGTTTCAGTCACACACAAAATGTGCAAAAAACCTCCCTGCTCCCAATAACCTCAGTCCCAACAGCTGAGGAACTCCAGTAAGAGTGCTCATGTGAAAAAAAGCATAGAATATCAGGGTTGGAAGGGACCTCAGGAGGTCATCTGGTCCAACCCCCAGCTCAAAACAGGACCAATCCCCAACTAAATCGTCCCAGCCAGGGCTTTGTCAAGCTTGACCTTAAAAACCTCTAAGGAAGGAGATTCCACCACCTCCCTAGGTAACCTATTCCAGTGCTTCACCACACTCCTAGTGAAAAAGTTTTTCCTTAAAGTTATCCAACCTAAACCTCCCCCACTGAAACTTTAGACTATTACTCCTTGTTCTGTCATCTGGTACCACTGAGAACAGTCTAGATCCATCCTCTTTGGAATCCCCTTTCAGGTAGTTGAAAGCAGCTATCAAATTCCCTCTCATTCTTCTCTTCTGAAGACTAAACAATCCCAGTTCCCTCAGCCTCTCCTCATAAGTCATGTATCCCAGCCCCCTAACCATTTTTGTTGCCCTCCGCTGGACTCTTTCCAACTTTTCCACATCCTTCTTGTAGTGTGGGTCCCAAAACTGAACACAGTACTCCAGATGAGGCCTCACTAATACTGAACAGAGGGGAATGATCATGTCCCTCGATCTGCTGGCAATGCAGATTGTCATGGTGTGGTATTCAAAGAGGTGCATGAAGACAGATAAGGTAAAACCACCAAACCATTTTTCAGCCATCCTCCAAACCAAGATTTTAACTTAGGCCTTCAGGGGTGAAAAGACTAATGTGTTAACCTGCTGTTCCATCTACCCCCAAGCATCTTTTCTGCATACTACTACAGTAGATAAGATCAGGAGTTTAAAATTACTCTTGTTGAGTTGGGCAAGCTAAGATCCTATTTCTCTAAGGACCGTGCATTCCCTGTCTAATTCAAATTTACAGCTATGTGAAGTATGATAATCTGATCAATTATATAAACGATCTTTCCATTATTGGTAGCTAGGTGCTCAGCACATTCTCACTTTAGTGTACAGGATAGATTAAAACTCCTCTTAAATTCCACCCCTCCCCCCCATTTATCCAGCTGGCCAATCAATTCCAATGATGACCCTTTACAACCACCATTATCCCTCAGGGGTGAGATAAGTGCAACCTTTAAGAATTTAAAGGAAACCAGAGGTCAGCAAAGGTGCTAGGGATGATGAAATGACATGAGGCACAGCTCTGTGTTTAGACTGGGAAGTGCAGTCTCTCCCTTGAGGGAGGAACAATGGTAAACAAGGCACAAATAGTGAGAAGATACTTTAAAAAATAAAGAAAGCTTTAGCATTGGAAATCAAATACCACACACATACTAATAAAGTTTCCAAGCAGAATTGATTGTTGGAAATCAGGGAGCTTCAAAAACAAAGGTCATTCAAAAGAAACAAGATGTGAAATGCTAACAAGAAACTCACTCGTTCTTTGATTGACCACGAATGTTATAATTAGTTTTAACTATAGTCTTCCACTTTATCTCCCCCCCCCCCATTCCCTCAAATGATCTACGTTTGATGTATGTTTTATTTAAGGGGGAGTTTTTAAAGGAAGGGAGACTATTTTCTACTGTCCAACCTCAAAACCACAAGAGCACATTCACTCCCCCCCCCTCCCCCCAGGTGATCGTCTTAACACCTAGGTATCCCTGGAGAAATGTTCATATCCTTCTAAATTTTGTATTTGGTAGGGTTTGTGACGTTTTTCGCTTTGAGGCCTATGGCCTAAAATCTAAGTGCCATTATAGTCCTGTAGATAAGACATTCAGCTGGGAATCAGCAGACCTGGGCTCTATTTCCAGTTCTGCCACTGATCAGCTGCATCACCGTGGACAAGTCACTCCACCTCTTCATGACACTGTGTCTAGATAAGTAGCTCTTAGAGGCAGAACTCTGTCTTACTCTGGGTATGTATAGCACAACTGGCCCCTAGTCTCACTAGCAGAACAGCAACATAAATAATAATAAATAGCTGTCCTTTAAAATGTTATTAGAATCTCTAGAGTAACAGATACAAATCTAATCTGGTCCTGATCTGTAATGTATTATTGGCTTGGTAATTGATTTCTCTTTTCCTTTTTAATTGATCACTTCTCTCCATATCCCCCAAACACGAGCACCCACCTCAGCTACACACCATCAAAACTGAGCATTGTTTCAGGATTACCATGGTGATTAATTGCTTCTTACAATATTTCCAGTGCATTAGCAGGCCAATTCTTTTTGGATTTACATCTCCCCTTTGAAGATGCAGGGGGTGTAATTCAAAGCAGATTCTGAACCTGGCTTAATTGTTTACATCTGTCTGCTTTCTGTGTCAGAAGGCCTTGTTAAATCAGTATAATTTGCTAGTGTAAACATCAGTTTAAAAGAGTATTTAGTTAAACTAGTGCAAGCCCCATAGGGTATATCTACACTGCAATCTGAGGTGTGATAGCAGTAGACATACCCATGCTAGCTTTACCAGAGATAGCATGGCTTAAAGCAGCAGTATAGATGCAATAGCACAGACTTCAACATGGGCTGTATAAGCATTTTGGTGCCGTGGTTACATACTCATGTTCTAAGTCCACACTGAAGCCAGTACTGCCACATCCATACTCCTATTTTTTGCCATGCAAGAGCAGGTTACCTGCACTGCAATCACATGTCAGACTGCAGTCTAATTTAAAAGCATTTAAACTAGCTTAATCATTGCTTATATCAACAAAGTTAAGTTACCAACTCGGATCCCTGGAGAGGCAATATATTAATGTGTCTTAATATTATTTCATGTGACTATCTAAAAATAGCATTTCAGTTCTGCTAATGAAGAGCAAAGTTCGCCTCTCAGATCTATGCAGGACTGATTACTTTGTGCTCAATCTGCATGCACAGATTTCCCATTACTACGATTAATGAGTGGTCTACCCATTTAGTGAGAGCAGAATTCCAAAATAAAGATTCAATGTGAGAAGAAGCTGGCATATGAAAAAAAAACAAACAAAAAACATAGTTACTATTTGATCAACATAGGATTTAATTTCCTTTAGACTTCTCAAATATACCTTCCTGAATTGAACCTTAGTATCTATTACTAAGTACCTTTAAAATCATTAATGAGTCATAACAGACTTCCACGCTGTGCAGAAGTGATTCATTATTTGTATTTTTGTATTTATAAATGAGGAAAAGTGTAATTAGACAGACATGCAGTGAATCCATGCTAAAGATACTGTCGCATGGCTGCTTGTGTGACCCAAGAAGTGCCCTGCGTGATGCACAGGGGCATGTATGAGAGAGGGAGGAGGGGGAAAAACCCAACTGTAGCCACATTTACAGTACATAATACACCTTCTTAAGGGTGTCTGAGATTTAGTGTGCAAGAGGTTTCCTGTTCTGTACAGTAGGTAGCAAATAATTCGGAATTCTTTCTGCATTGCTGGACATAGGAAAAGCTCATTTGGCCATTGAGTATCTGTGCTCCTTGATTTCACTGCAGTTTGTCATTAATTAATGTCCACTTAATGGACAGTTAGCCAGAGGTTGCACAGGGCAGAGATAGCAGAGTGTTCCTTTGTTCAGTGGCACAGTACTTTGTATCTCACCTTCAGGACTGACCTTTCCCTTTGGTTAACTAATTATTTAATCAACCTAACCTAATGTGTGTTATGTGACCATTAAGTAGATGTGCAAGTCGGGTTTTGTCTTACAGCCTTTGTTTTTAAGAACAGAATTTAAGGACAGAAGAGAAATCAAAGGAGGCAAAAGTTTACACCAGTAGTTTCAAATACATTTCATTCTGAGCAATTCATGGCCAGCTCACAACATTTTGGCACCTGAGGCAGGGAGGGGAGTTCAAATGACAGCCCCATGCTGCCTCACTTGGACCAAAACTTTGAACGGTCTCTTGTGCCCTCCTTCCTCCACCACATCACTCTACCATCTCTGTGCATCTAGAGCAGAGAGAATACATATGCACCAACAGCAGACACAATTTACACTCTGGGTCCTAGTGGCGCCCCCCACAATCTGGCACCTGAGGTGCCTTTTCATTTAAAACGAATGGTATTTTAACTATTATAGTCCCACAAAATAGTTTCAAGGTTGGCAAGTCCAAAATGCGACCAATTCATTTTCTAAAACAAAAGAGAATAGTGAACCCCAAAGAGCAGCATAGTATTGGCTCACTCTGCCTCATGTGCAATTCCTATAAACTTCAATGGAAATTCTCCCCATGTAACTGAAGACAGAATTGGGTCCAGAAGCCCAGATGCAGGCCTTGATCCATGCCATTAACTTCCAAAGATAAGTGGGAGTTTTGCTGAGAATTGAGGGCAGAATATATAGTGGTGGTGAGATGGTCATCCTAGAAGTTGGGATTTTAACAGCATTGCTGACCAAGGTTTAAAAGGCTTGGGAAGCACACTTTGGGACTTAAGGAGTTAATTTCCTTATTTCTTCCCCAAAGATTCCAGAGCATTTTACAAGTTTTATCACAATCACTTCATCTACCATTGAAACGTAACCACCTCTGAGTTGAAGCTAACACTAAATTAACAGACAGGAAGCATAGAATACTATTTAAACTGCACAGCAAACAAGGTCACCATAATGCCTATATATAGCCAACTAACTTCCCCCTCTTCAATCTGCTGAAAGAAGACTCTTTGTACATGTACATGAGGCAAGACTTAAGTACTGCATAGTACATTTGCTTAATAGAGCAGATAACTATAAGTCCTCTGTAAATCCTAATTGTTATTATAAATTCAATTGGGTTCCAAATGTAACTTTTCCCCCCTTCAAGGACTCTCTAATAACATTTCCAAGTTTATCCTCTCACTGTTCAGTCAATTATGAAAATCAACAGAAGGGGTAAACTGTGATTTATAGAATGAACAGCTTGAAGTGCCTGGAATCTACATGGCGTACAAATTGTATAACAACTATACATTCAACAAATTCTACACAATTACTGCATTAAATTAAATGACCCAATTCCATCTGTGGTTGTATTGGCCATATACCTTAGGTCTCTTCATACCAAATAGCTTGCAGGTGTGCAAATAAGCAGTCACAATCCATACCAGATGTCAATGTCTAATTAAAATATTGAATTAAAAAGAGGAATTACTGATGCCAAGAGCATTTTGACATAGGACAGTGGCTTCTGACACAATACGTTGGTACTGAGGGAGCAGTGATATTTTTAAACACAAAAATGTATTTAGGCATGGTCTTGAAAACCCCCATTTAATTACAACTAAACTAAGTTCAAAAAGAAAGTTGAATTTAAGTGCTGAGATAGCCCACTGGGTGTCTTCAATTCCGCACTCTACCACTATATCTAGACTGGAGGTGTGATTATAACACAGGTAGGCATATCTCCATGAGATTTAATTTAGCTAGTGTGATAACAATAGCAGTAAATACACAGCAGCATAGGCTTCAGCATATTTTACCAATACAGACACACACGCAGGTTCCCCAGAATGTTCTGCCAGTGTTGCCATGTCTTCACTGCTGTTTTTAGTGTGCTAGCTAGATTGAATATGACACAGGTATGTCTACTTGTGCTGCAATCACACCTCTGACTGCAAAGCATACACTAAAACTGCAAAGCATACACTAAAACATACACTCTGACTGCAAAGCATACACTAAAACTGAAAACAGCTGGAAATAGCTCTCCCTCTTTTTCCATGTTGACAATCCAAGATTAAATACATTTTAACTGTCTGCACTTAAGAATAATCTAAAAATCTTTCTAAGAACGTATTAAAGAAAAAAGAGGTGGTCAGTCACCTTGGAATTTATAAATCCACTATCCCCTCTGGTCCACCCAAGAGTTGTGGAATTTTTAATGAATGTTTCCCACTGTTGTGCAGCAGTGCTTGCAATGCCTTGAAACTCTAAGGCAGATGTTTCTCTGACAGCTCCAATCAGTACCATATCAGATAACCATCATCAGAAGTGCACATTCATGTATCTTTTTGGATTGGTTGGTATAAATCATCCTTGAAAAAAATCACACTGAAGATCTTCCAGCCTAGGAAGACAACTCACTTGTCCATCCTTACCACTGTGATAATGGTATAAAAATATCTAGCGATTTTACTCACTGTAGCAAATCAGAGATTGGTCATTATTTCTTCATTATAAATAGTTTGGAAAAACCAAGTCATGTAATTGATGAATGAGGATTCAAACATATATAGCTTCCGGGAAATACAGAGTGGAGTATCTTCACACAATTAGAAATATCTTTCCTTTCAATAAAAGTGCAGTCTTTGGATACTATGTTGCCTTTACAATATATACATTAATGGAATTAATCCCTGGGAATCAGGTAAACAATTTATCCTCAAGTGTCAAAAGAGAAAGTGAACAAATGAACAAAAAGTATCAAGAGAAAATGAACAAATTATGAAGTGCTATTTTACAAATGTGATGGCATAACAATGATGTGCCCACGACCTATTCAATATGAGACAGTCCTGCAAGGTATGGAGTAGAATCGCTCAGAAAAGAACAGGAGGGGAGGGAAACCCACAATTTAAATTTTCTCCCCCTATTTTTTTCAAAATTTGAAAGTAGAAATTTCTATTTCTAATTTATTTTTTTGCAAGCTCTATATTTGGTCAAAACTGTATAAACTAATAAAGAATAACTTTAATTTTCAATGTGCTTCAGTCCTCTATTGCCCTGTCCTGAGGGGAGGAGGCATTTCTATCCAAACACCTCATCTACCTGTACCAGCATCTACCTTTTGATCCAGGGTTTCTTTTATTTTACATTAGAGGAGAAGAAACTGAGCAACCCCCGTTTCATCTGCAGGCATGTGTCTTGAAAGACCAGATTTTAATTGGATGCTCTGAACCTGAAAACGCTCCATCTCTACATAGTTCCAAAAGGAGAAGAAAAATCATGAAACCATTACAGTGTGTAGTAGAAAGCATCCCTGACAACCCTGTTAAATGTGCCCTTTAGGTAAAAGAAGGCATTGTCCCAGAAAGAGCACCAAAAACTGCCAAGAAATATTGTGCAATTTAGAGGCCCCTTAAACTTGGTTCCAAAATAAAGCAGCAGTGAACAGATACTATACAAAAGCTGCTCCATTGTGCAGTAAACGTAGTTAGGGTATCAGGAGGAATTAATAATATTTACTTTACAAAGACTAAAAGCAATTAATCAGAAGACAAAACGGTGGTACAGAATGAAACTTGGCCACTTGCCACAATGAGGAATAATGAAGTTCACTGGAATAATAATAATAATTACAGATTTTTTTCAGTGGTGCGGAACTTTCTCTCCCCTATTTACACATCAGGCCTTAGGTCAATGAACATTTGAGAGGACTTATTTTTTTCCTTAGGGAAAAAACCACACATGCACACACAAAATTGGACATCACATTGGACATAAATGGACATCACATTGGACATGACTTAATGAGAACACATTTTTTGTATTTTTGTTTATCAGGGACAATAATTCTTGTCACAGCAGGCAAATAAATAATGACAAGTGGCATCAGAACCTACCACCATGAGGCGGGTTGGCAGGAGGTCAATGCTGCTTGATCTAGAGCATGCTGTACTGACATTTTACAAACTTTTTGCCTACAAATTAGCACCGCAGGTCACTGAGCTTTCCTTGCTGCAGCTAACACTATACAAATTGTGAGCTGAGGCTTTGATCCGTGAAGGACAAACGGCATTTTAGAATATATATTTTGCTAATTTCAATTTGGGAAACAGAAGACAAAACTTACCAACCGCATACGACCTTGCTGTGAACAGATCAGCGGTCATGAAAGCCAAATATGACATTCAAGCGACAATTGCCTCAGAATATATTTATTTAAAGAGCATAACCTCCACATTTTCTGACATGTAGGCTTTGCATCTGTTCTAAACCCCTCCTCTACCCAGTACTCCTTTCTAGCTTTAAAAGATACCAACCATTGGGTATATGCCTCACTGCCTTTGACAGTTCCATTCCTTATTATACTCTCTGATGTGAGCCAATCCATAGTTCAATAATGTTTTGGAGACAGGTGAGTGTTAGCCCAAAGTTTTATTTTTTCATCATAACCATCTTTATTCATCTGAAAAAGGGCTTATTTGAGCAACACACCTCAACTCCTCAAAAAAGGATTTTAAGAACAGATTTTAACCTGTTTTGCCCATTAGTTTGCCTCTTCTTAAATAGCCTGTATCATTGTTTCACATTTATCTGAGCTGTATACCCAGCTATAATGGTTTTAAGAACTGTTTTGTGGTACTTTAAGATCAGTATGCCAGCCAAGTTTTCAGGCACACTGAAGTATAATCTTCTGAGTTCTGACTAACTATATTTTTCAAGTGTAGACATGTTCTCACAAAGATATAAACTATAGGCTTATCTATTCTTTTTATCCTGCATCAAATGATGCTAAAAAATAAAACAGAGATTCCCCCAAAAGTGCGCACAGTTAGCAAACTGTGTTGAAGGGTGACAATAGAAATAGCTTGCTGGGGTAATTTATTTAAAACACAATGTTGCTTTCATATAGCAAATTTTATGTTCAAGGTATCCCCAAAATATTTTTCACAAGGCAATGATTTAGATCAGAGGTTCTCACCAGTGATCTGCGAGCTCCATTCAGGTAGTCTGCGGATAGTTCTAAGGTGTGCGGCCACCCAAGTGCTCGTGAGAGAATGGCCACCCACCTAATTAGTGGAGTCATTAGATGTGGCTTCGCTAATTAGGTGCCTGGATCCTGGAGAAGACGCACATGCAAGGTGAAGCCTTGGGGAGTATTGGGGGTAGGTGGGAGCAGGAGGGGGGCAGTGGAGTGAGAAGAGTGGGTGGGGGGAATTTGGGATGTGCAGGGCTGCAGTGACCAAAGAAAGAGGTAACTTTCCCCAGCTTCAGGGCTGCAACTGTCAGGAAGAGATGGCTCTTCTTCCCAGCCTCAGCTCTGTGGCTGGGGAGAAACCCCCCTTCTTCCCAGCCCCAACTTAGGAGCTGCTGCAGTGAGGGAGAGAAGGACAGCCACCCCCCCCCCCCCGCCTTCCCAGCTCAGGGGCTGCCATGGCGGGGAAAAGAAGGCACATCCATCGCATTAGAAAGGTAAGAATACGGATATTAAAATATGGAGTTGTGTGCTTGGATTTGTAGAACAAAAAAAGTTAATTATTATTAAGTTTTTTATATATGACATTTTTATCCAAAGTGCTGTATAATAGTTAGCTAATGGTACAAACAACATTTAGAAAGATCATTAAGTGGTCTGCTGAGACCCTCACTGATTTTCAAATGGTGTGTGAAAAAAAAGTTTGAGAACCGCTGATTTACATATAGGTAGCAAAGGAACAATGTGGGCCAACAGAGTAGCTATTTTGAACTCAACAGTAGCGCACACAACCATGTAGGCCCCAGTCCAGATGGTCTGGGAAACGGGGCAGGGTAAACTAAAAAAAGGGTGGCTTGGAGGATGGCAGTTATAATAAGAACTAGAATGAAAGTGCGACTTTTGGTTGCTTTAAGAAGGTTTTGATTTTCTTTCATTTTAAAATTACTTAATTAATGTAGTATGAACTATTAATCACTCTGAACACGTGAGGACACAGGGGCTTGCTTGCTTTTTCAGAAGTTCCATAAGGGAAAAGCAGCTAGTGGTGATAATTCTGTGAGTGTGTTGGTACGTATTTATGCACCAAACAAATATGCTCACTCTAACTTCTTTGGAATCTCTCTTTTCTAAAGTCTGGAAAACATAAAAATGGGGGTGGGGAAAGAAAGAGAGGTGGACATAAGAATGACCAGATGTCCTGATTTTATAAGGACAGTCCCTATTTTGGGGTCTTTTTCTTATATAGACTCCTATTACGCCCCCATCCCCTGTCCTGATTTTTCACGTTTGCAGTCTGGTCACCCTTGGTGGAGACGGAATTAGATTTATACTGAAAACAGAACAGTTTGTATTGACTAGTGATGTCCGTGGAATGTCACAGTCTGATCTAATTAGACAGGAGTTTGAGGATACCCACCACCTAACCCTCTCCAAGAGCCTCTCCAAAAGCTAGGAAGAATCACTCTTCGTCAGGGCTGGTGACAGAAATTTGGGGGCCCCCTACTCTGATAGTTTGGGGCCCCCCAGCCCAGCCGGGCCCCCCCAGCCCAGCCGACAGTGGATGGGGCCCCCCCAGCCCAGCCCCCCCCCCCCCAGCCCAGCTAGCGCTCCCCCCCGCCAGCTGACAGCTGGCGGCAGCGGGAGCAAGAGCGGCATGAGCCACCCTTTCTCCCCTCCCCCCTCCACCTCCCCCCTCCCCCGGACAGCGCTGCTGCCGCCGGCCAGGCTCACAGCTCCTGCCGGGGCCAGGCACGCTTGTCCGGGGGAGAGCCACGCCGCCTTCCCGCCCCTTCCCCGCTCTCCAGGTCCGGCGACAAGGGGGGATGACAACGGGTACAGCTGTGTACCGGGGGCCCCCCTAAAGTTGGGAGGCCCGGTACAGCTGTACCCGTAGTACCCCCCTGTCGCCGGCCCTGCTCTTCGTGCAGCAACTAGATGTCACTACAGAACAAGACATCAATGGAGAGGATGCTACCTCTAAAGTGCCCGTCAACACACACACATACATTGTTGGTGTTGGCAAGTAAGAGACCAAATCCATCTCTCAAGTTGTTGTCTGGCACATAGTAGCTAAAAGCACTGGATCAATCCTGCAAACCACCTCGCTGATGTCCAACTTGCAAGAAAAGACATTAAAGTCTAAAATGGAGGTTGCTGCTCAAGAACCACCAATACAACTAGTAGAGCAGCATGGTACCTGTGAGCCTACTTGGTTTGGTTTAAAAAAAAAATCATTCATTACAACTTTTGTCCATTTTTTGTAGCCTACATTAGTTAATGACAACTCCCAAAGTGCATTCTGTGCTAAAATAAATAAAATGGAATCACATTAAACAAGGAAAGGCACTAAAACCAGATAGAAATCATTCATTAAGGTACAGTTTGGTAAAGACAGGAAAAGTTGATTTCTCAACTTCAGTAAATTGGTGTTTCATTATTTAAAAATCTTCTAAGGCCTTATAATTATGACCTATAATGAACGAAAATGGGAGACTTTGGAAAACAACTTTCCTGCTTGTTCTGATCCAAGTGGCTGGAAAGCATGATTAATAACTGCTGAGGTTTACAGCTGTAGCTACAACTAGCAGTCAGATGCAAAGGTTATTCTACAAGGATGAAATGATTTAATCATTCTACAGAGCTCGTGTCTCTCTCTCCTTGATGGGACGAACTACAGAATCAGGGTTATAACACTGGAAATGTGCCAGCCACGCCTTTTGATGCAAGACATTCACCCCTCTGCAACTGGCTTTGCACCATTTAGCCAGCTATCTTGATCAACAACAGAAGAGTAGCAAACAAGTACACTTTAATAAGGCACTTCTGAATTATAAGAAATGATATAGTGGGTTGACCTGGGAAGGTTCTGACAAATGGATTATTTGTTATTGTATATTCACGACCTGTTCTTGGGTCTCTTGTCACAACCACAGAAAATCAAACTGACAGCAGCGTTATCATTTTCCAATCTAGTCCTTAGTTTGGTAACAATTATCTTGTCCATTGGACAATGCTGGAAGAAGTACAGAAAGCCAGAACCCTTGTGTTGCTTAGCATACGTTGTTTTCTCAACACATATACAGAGACGAGGCTCAGCAAGAGTAGGCAGCAATGTAAACTGCTTGTACATAGTTTAAGAAAGCAGCATGATGGGGAGGGGTTATGGGAGCTGGAGTGTATAGGAGAGGCAATACAGAGACAAAGGCAGCCCCAGAAATTTTTCACTTGGCACACTCCAGTGCTCACTGTCTCTCTTCTCCCGCTGGCTCCCGCCGTTGGCTCTCACCACAGGTCCCCATTCTTATAGTAGGGGTGGAGGCTGTCTCTGAGTGAGTCTTATGGGCAGAACAGAGGGCACACGGGCTGTGGGAAGCAGGCAAGACCAGACAGGCTCTCAAGGGGTAGGCTGGTGCAGGAGTCAGCCCCACCGCAGCAGCAAGGATCAGCAGTGCTGGCTTCCTCACTGCCTGCTCAGGTTTGGCCCCATGGCCCCTCCATCACGGCAGGGGTGGGGACCCACACAGGGCTAAATTTCAGTGAGCGGCATGCCACTGTTCATGTCTAGGCCAGCTGCCATCCCGCCATGATAGAGAGTCCACAGGGCCAAACCTGAGTGGTCAGTGGGAGGACCCATGGTGCCAATGGTACACACTGTGCGTAAGGCTGTGGGCACCAATTTACAGTGTGGCCTAGCGGATAGAGCGCTGGACTAGGACTCTATTCCTGGTTCTGCCTCTGTCTTGGTGGGTAACCTCTCTGTGCCCTAGTTTTCACAGCAGTAAAATAGGCATAATGATAATGTCCCCATTATAAAGCACTTTGGGATCTAATGGTGAAACATACTATGTAAGACCTAAAGATTATAATGCAACATTTCCAGTTTTAGCACTCTTAGTTATTACTAAGAGTGATATTCTCTTACTGAGGTCGCAGAAGTCATGGATTCCAGGGTGCCTGAGTAGCTGGCCCTGGGCTGTTCCTGGGCCCACTGTTGGGCACTCCCTGGTGTGGCTAGCTCTGGGAAGTGTCTGATCAGTAGTCCTGAGGGCACCTAGGGGACTGCTCGAGCAGCAGCATTCTCAGGGGGAGAGAGGGCTAGAGCAGCATCCCCAGGGGCACCAAGAGGCCATCCAGAGAGCAGGTCCATGGAGCAGTGGATGGGGCAGTCAACCCCCAGTACTGTAGCAAGGGCCCCATGGACTAGAAGTCCCCCCGGAGCAGCAGGGCCCCAGAAGCATAGATTTAGTCATGGATATTTTTGGTAAAAGTCATGGATAAGTCAGGGGCTTTGAATTTGTATTTATTGTCTGTGACCCGTCCATAACTTCTACCAAAAATACTTGTGACTAAATCTTAGTTTTAGTTATTACTGCTGGGGCAATGGCTCACACAAGCATGCTAAGGACCGGAGCTCAGAGACTCTAGGCTGCGATGAGCAAAGGCTGGCATTTAAATCACATAACTATGCTCCACTTTCGATATATGAGTAAGAAACTGAGCATTGGGAAGCCAACTGAGCACTGGGAATCAGGAAAGAGATCTCCGGAAAACTATCCTTTCTTGGATGTTCTGTCAAATGAAAAAGGCGAAAGCCAGTACTCAACCCACTTAATCAATTGGCCTGACAACTGGAACATGCTTTCCAGTCAAGTCATAAATGCAGAGAGTTTCAACTATTTGGAAGAAAGGCTTGAAAGCTAACCACAGGGGATCAGGCATTTATTCCTACTCTAACATAGAAGTTGGTGACAGGTTGTACAATCATCTCCAGCACTGTTTTGGACAGGTTTTTCTTTCTCAGCTAGGCTGGCTGTTTGATAGTTATAAAATATTCCATTTGGAACTGCAGTCTATCATATAAGCAAGATACTTCTTCCTATAAATTGAAACGTTCAAGTTATATGTTAGTAAGAGTTGAATTCACAATGAACAAATTCTAGTCAGTCTAACACCAAAGGAGGCAACACCACCTGAGAATGAGTCACCTTCATGCTGATTGGTAGGAAATGCTATACAGAAAAGCTGCACATTAATTCAGGAGCAGTAGTAACCAATCTGAATCTTTTCCTAGAGTTTTATTCCTACTTTCAGCACTGCAATATTAAATAGAAAGAAAAATCTTCCAAATATCCTTGAGTTACAGTAATGTGATTTAATCTCCAAAAAGTGTAGTGGGAAGGGAAAAAAAAACTCTTAAGAGATGCCTTAAAACTACTTTTGCAAGAAATAACATACAATGTTCTGACTTTTACTAGTTTCAAGCCTTAATATAACTTGCACAACTTGACAGTTCCACCCTCACTTTCAAGCCAGAAGGAGCCACCAAGGAGGCTTATTGAACAATACCACAAAATATTCCCAAACAAGATGTATAAACTATATACATTCTTCAATCTTGTCTCTCAGTAAGAACTTCATAGGGTCCTGTAATATGAACAGCAAAAGAGCATTTAGGGCAGCGCAGCTGCTATTTCCACCCATTGCATGTGCCGCCCTTAAGGCACAGGGCATAGCAACTTCATTACATGCTCATGTTCTCATACTGCAATGCAATGCCAAAATAAAAACAAACAATGTTCTCTATTACCAGGGGAGACCAAATACAAGTTGTTTATAAAAAGCACCACCGTGTCAGAGAAAATAAAATACACTGCACAAGACTTAGCCATTTGCCATTTTAGTCCTCCTTTGCCCCCACCACACCATATATATACAGCCAAAACACCCATGAGACAAATGGGTGAAATTTCAGTCAAATCAATGCACTCACTAACCCTAGGGCTGAATTAAATGTTGAAAGAGTTCACTGCATTACCAAACAATTATTAAATACATATTTTATCAGACAGTACCAATAGTCCTTTTAATTGCTGCTTTATGCTGTTGTTTTGATTGCCCTTAATAATAATGATGATAACAGGAGCTAAACCATCCCGACAGTTGCATTTTAGTCCTACCTCTGTCACCGCTTTGCTGCGTAAACTTGGAGAAGCCACTGAAGGTATACTGACTACAGTTGTTACATATCCTTTTGCTCCTAAGATTATTTTAACCAACAAATTAGAGAAAAAACCATCTTCTCTTCCCCCAGTTCTTCTACTTTGACAGCACTTCCTGTTTAGCCAATTTCCTGTAGAGTCCTTTGGATTGCATCTACCACTTATTTTTAAATTTCCCAGCACTGCAGTTACACAGGTGGTAGCAATGGTTTGGAGTACAAGTGCAGCCAGCCATCAGCATTTTCACCATCGTGTTACCTAGACTTACTCTGAGTGGGGTTAGGTGACATATTGGTTAAGATCTCAGTAGCCAGGTTGCACACTGGTGATAGCAAAAGAGTGGGAGACTGAGAAAAAGACAATTATAGACAAGGTCTTAGTCGGTCAACTTCCCCTTTGTGCAGGTCTTACTCACAGTAATAAAGAAGAGAAGCATATATAAGTAGCTATAAAAGCCACAAAATGAGTAGGAAGCCAGGAATACTTGTAGCACCTTAGAGATTAACTAGTTTATTTCAGCATAAGCTTTCGTGGGCTATAGCTCACTTCATGGGATGCATAGAATGGAACTGAAATAAAATGCATTTATACACACAGAAAGAAAGAAAAAGAAAAAAAAAGCATACCAATTCTAAGAGGGCTGTTAAATGTAGATGGTCCATTATCACTAGGAGAAAAAAACACCTTTTGAAATGGATTTCTGTTGTCAGTGAATTTAACTCAGGAAATGCAATCAATTACTGTAATGAGAGAACCAATCGGAAGTTCTATTAAGCCCCTGGTTAATTGTGTCCAATTTGAAAATTAATTCCAGTTCCTCAGTTTCTCGTTGGAGTCTGTTTTTGAAGTTTTTCTGTTTCAAAACTGAAACCATCAAATCTTTAATGGAATGGCCAGGAAGACTGAAGTGTTCTCCTACTGGTTTTTGAATGTTATGATTCCTGATGTCAGATTTCAGTATTTGTTTCAGGTTGGGGGGCTCCTACTACAGGACAGACCCAACAAAGACTGCAACAGAACACCATTAGCCATCACCTTCAGCCCCCAACTTAAGCCTCTCCAACGCATCACCAAAGACCTACAACCTATCCTGAAAGATGATCCCACACTCTCACAGATCTTGGGAGACAGACCAATCCTCGCTTACAGACAGCCCCCCAACCTGAAACAAATACTCACCAGCACACCACACAACAAAAACACTAACTCAGGTACCTATCCTTGTAACAAAGCCCGATGCCAACTCTGTCCTCATATCCATTCAACTGACACCATCATAGGACCTAATCACATCAGTCAAACCATCAGAGGCTCATTCACCTGCACATCGACCAATGTGATATATGCCATTATGTGCCAGCAATGCCCTTCTGCTATGTACATTGGCCAAACCGGCCAGTCTCTACGCAAAAGAATAAATGGACACAAATCTGACATCAGGAATCATAAAATTAAAAAACGAGTAGGAGAACACTTCAATCTTCCTGGTCATTCCATTAAAGATTTGATGGTTTCAGTTTTGAAACAGAAAAACTTCCAAAACAGACTCCAACGAGAAACTGAGGAACTGTAATTAATTTTCAAATTGAACACAATTAACCAGGGGCTTAATAGAACTTCCGATTGGTTCTCTCATTACAGTAATTGATTGCATTTCCTGAGTTAATTTCACTGACAACAGAAAATCCATTTCAAAAGGTGTTTTTTTCCTTCTAGTGATAATGGACCATCTACATTTAACAGCCCTCTTAAAATTGGTATGCTAATGTATAATTTTTTTTCTTTTTCTTTCTTTCTGTGTGTATAAATGCATTTTACTTCTGTTCCATTCTATGCGTCCGATGAAGTGAGCTATAGCTCACGAAAGCTTATGCTGAAATAAACTAGTTAGTATCTAAGGTTCTACAAGTATTCCTGGCTTTCTCTACCGATACAGACTAACACGGCTGCTATTCTTGAACCTGTCAAAATGAGTAGGGTTTCAAACGTATGTAGTATCAGAAACAGCACTTTCTACATTTGACTAGTTTTCAAGTTGACACGGGGCACTACTGTAATATCTCACTTTTAGTTTATTGCTTCTCTGATAAATAGGTATGTAATCATTTTGCCAAGTGTTATTGGCAGCAAAAAAGGTCTCTTGAATTTAATCTCAAGTCTGCACCCAAACCTGGAAAAACTAAATATCTTCTCTAAGGGACCCTTAACAGGAAATACTTCCCACAGTAGTCTCAAAAATGTTGAGTGTGTGCATAAAACAAGGAAAAGGAACACTGCATTTAATTTAGAAAAAATGCAATAATAAGTCAACAATATGTTCAAATGAATATCTTTAGCAGTAGACTTTTGCCTCATTTCCCACATTTGTTGGAGTGAAGTCCAATGTAAAAAGATAAATGTTCCTTTTACATGCCACTTTCTCCCCAGCTGTCCACCCTATTCACAGTTTGATGTGGGAAGCAGTAGCCAGGCCAACAGATCCCTCGGCCCATGCCACCTCCCGCAGTCCCCGTTGGCCTGTAGCAGCGACCCTCAGCCAGTGGAAGCTGCAATCTGCCGAACCTGAGGACGTGGCAGGTAAACAAACCAGCCCGGCCTGCCAAGGGGGCTTACCCTGGCAGGCCACGTGCCAAAGGTTGCCGATCCCTGCGTTAGTGTGATAGTTTCAGTAACACTGTCCAGTCTGTTCAATAGGAATATTTCCTGATGTATAAATATTGATTCTTAAAAGACAATGAATTATTCTTGCACAGAATATATATGTTGCATCACAGGCCTACCTCCAGCTTCATGAAAATTAAGTATTACTAAAAGGTGTTTAGACAGAGTAGTTGGCTGAATCATCTCATGCTGATTATAATACTCTATGCCCTGATATTCCCATTTAAATAGCAATTATTAAAGAAACATAATAACTAAGATTATGACTAAAGGGAATTACATTTGCCTCAAATTGACTAACAAGATAATCAGGGAAACAAAGAATTCTGTTGTGAAATGTCACAAATGGTAGACAGAAAACAGGTGTTTGGCTATAGGCTTCAGAAACACCTCACCCCCCCCCCCTTTTGTGCTTAACTCTGTATTGCCCAAACTTTTTTGAACCGTGTTATAGTCTCTGCCTTCGCAACATCCTCTGGCAAAGAGTTCCAGAGGTTGATGGTGCATTGTGCGAAGAAATACTTCCTTTTGTTTGTTTTAAACCTACTGCCTATTAATTTCATTGGATGTCTGCTAGTTCTTGTGTTGTGTATGTATTTATTGCATAACCCTTAATTAAAAATGACAGTTATCTGACTGAGGCTCTCAAATTTTCCAAGAACACACCCATAATACACACATGCACCATTAGTTGTTCGGGACTCCCAGGGACCACTCTCAGTTCTGGGGATTTATTCATAATCACAAAGCCCAAGATATGCCTGTGCAAAAGTGCAAAGCCACATAGGCATGGCACATCTTTGTACACTAGGGTCCAAATCTAAACATGAATCAAGGTGTCTGATATACGCTTTTTAAAAGTCTACTGAAAGCCTTAGGAAGAAGGGGGATGGAAAATGGAAGAGGACTAGAATGCACTAAAGCCTTCACAGAACTCAGGGTGGCACAGAAATAGGTATGAGAGAGTAAAAGGGCAGAGACAAGACACACAACAAAGCTGAGAATTTAAGATTTGTACTTCTGTTATAGGTGGAATTTTACAGTTCCTATCTAGCAATGCTTACCTTTGATTTTCTCTCTCCTCTCTGTTTTTGGAAGCTGACAAATCTGTGACTTTCAGATAAGATGGATTTACATATTGTTCGGCTGCAAACCCATTCTCAGAATAAAGGAAAACCCAGCCTAAGTATTCAGATAAGTCCAAGGAGGGACACTGGCCTGTAGGAATCTGTGGCAGTACGTGGTCTAAGACTCACCAGGTTAGTGAACAACCTTCACTGCAGGTCACTGGAAAAGCCAAGCAATCAAAAGGGGAGAGAGGCATCCATATCTGCAAATTACTAGGGAGAAAATTGGGGAGCTGGCATATACTGTTTAGAGGAAGTTGGAAGTGGATGCTTCCAGAGCACAGTGTTACCTAAACATCACAAAGAGCTTTGAAAAATAAATATTGTTTAGCAGTTTAGCAGAAAATGCTACTGGAAAATTAATATTTTTGTCTTATTAATGAATGGGCAGTCTCAAGGAAGTAAAAAGGCAGAGAACGTTGCCTTGTGAAAAAGGAAGAGGACTTTATTATTGACAGTTGGAAACTACACACACACACACACACACACACACACACAGATTCACTGGAGGGTCCCCTTCAACGGACGTGGTTGCTATATAGCACCTCTCCCAGTCTGGTATAGCCCACCACAGTTTTAGAAAATGTAATAAATGCAATAATCTGCTGCATTGTTTTGTTTCAGAATAGCAATGGGGTAACTGCTTTAATACAAGGTCAAGAGCATGAAGAGGACTGAAAACTTCATTTGGACTGGTGTGACAGAATGGCTGAAAGAGAGCTAAATGACCGATATGACACTGTAACAAGGTCTTATTAAAAATTAACCCTTAAAATACTATTCAGTTTCCAGAAGAACATCATGGGGAAGTTAAGTTCTTCAAGGATCAGGAATAGAATGATTGGGAGCACACGTCTGGTTTGCTTATGCGTGAAGGTTAAAGGAAGCTTGTGGCCAGTGAATGAGGCTGAGAAGTACCAGACAGGAGGAAGTCAGAGTAAAATCTGTTAGCCTGGAAGCAGGTTGATTATGGCATTCATCCAGGGGGAGGATTGACGTCTGGAAGAACCATTGGGCAGATTTTTGGCTGCAATGCAATATCCTAGCCTGCAGCCTATATAGGGGGGACAGCCATTGCAAAGGAGGCATGGATAGACCTTCCCTCTATGTCCAGTTGACATACCAGCTTGTTGGAGTCACCAGTAGATGGCCAGATCTAGAGTAGACTTCAAGCTGTTCTAACTTGGACCTGAGGACTGAACCAGTGCAAAGCCAACCCAGAACTAGGAGAGTGCAAAGGTGATTTGTACAACACAGTTAAATTCCCTCCCTGTTCTGCACTGGGTCTTCTTCAAACATTCAAGGTTCTGGGTTTTTAAGTTATAAGGAACAGCTTTTGTGGTAAAACTGTTAAAGCTTTCCATCAGTCTCTGTTTATGCAACCAATACTCTTTGGGAAAAGAGAAGTGTGCTGAAGGAAACAAAAGTTCTATTTAACCCATTTTTTTGTGGGTAATGTAAGAACTGACACAATGAGATAGTAACAGCTCAAGATCAGCAATCTGAAAACAAAGAATTACAGTGACTTGGGGCAGAGTACTTCAAAAGATTCTTTGTTGATTAAATAGAGTCAAAATCAGTAAAGTGCTGGTGTCTCTATTTTGTCAGTTTACTTCTCATTATAGAAATGGGCAATAATAATGCTTAGCAATTCTATTGCTCCAGCTCAGTGGTGGCTGCATGCGGCCCATCAGGGTAATCCACTGGAAGGCCGCCAGATCATTTGTTTACATTTGCATGACTGCCCGCAGCTCCCAGTGGACTATCTTTTGTCTAGGTGTTCACATTTGGTATTTGTATTTTATATATATTTCTTCTCAGGGGAAGGTTATTTCTAAAAGCTTTTAGAGACGGAAGTTAGCAAAATATTCCTCATTCAGAGGAACAATTTTTTCAAATCCAAAAAAATGTCACTTGTATGCTAAGAAAAATAATCATTTTGTGCACCAAGGTCTTGGAAATACTTTTCTTAGTAAAAAGAAGTGGAGGATTACTCTGCGGGAAAACTTCCCACCATTCTGACTTGCAAAGAAATACAGACAAGAACTCCCTGCACCTATAAACCCATCAGCCCTCTTCCCAGTGTTCAGGCACTGGTTTGATTATGAAATGATTCTGAGCTCAAGAGCATCCTGGGTACTGGCGTGCAAACATTATACTGAATAATAACTCTGCAGGTTGGTAGATCATACGTTTTACAGATACTAGCAAGAGCTGAATATAAAGGCGATATAATCTGTAAAGTCATATTTCTCAAAACTAAGCTTTCAGTTAGTTTTAACCAATGCCAAAACCCAATGTTACAATAAGCAACCCTATAGTAATGAAACCAAATATGCTACAGTAATGCCAATGTGAGGGCTATAATGGAATATACACATTGGTAAAGGAAGAATGCATTACTGCTTTAAAATGTAGTACTGCTTATGATGACAAACAGTTCGTTTTAAATGTGAAAACACTGTACACCTTAGCAGTGTCCTTTTAATTCTTGTCTGCGATGGCAAAGAAAAGCAAGACATGACCCACAAAAAAGCAAGGAAGCCCACTGTACAGTTGTACAGATTGGTGTTCTCAAAGAAAAAGACATTTGTTTTCATTTCACGTTCCCTGGAGAATTCCTTCATTTTCATATCTGAATTTCTGCACATTGCCCCCCTCAAAACAGCTCTTTTATACTCTCCAGTTAAGTATTAACAATATTATTTGCCATTGTTAATACAACCATTGTGCTCCACTCGCCATGCAGCAGAATACCATAAGTAATCAGATTGTTTGACTTTTTGGAGCAATAAAGATGATCTTCTGTGAACCCACAGAATGACAGCCTGTGTTTTAATGGATTACTATTTAGGGGAATTTAAGATTTTACCCAAAGTATAAAACTAACAGTAAATGTTAGTTTCAAAATCCATCAAGATAAGCTTTCCAAATTAAAAATGAATGTTCCTATTTTTTTGTGTTCTGTTTCTCTCCTATATGGATTACTTGCTATGTTGTTAACCCCCCCCCCCCCCCAAACAATTCTATTTTGTCTGTTCCAGGACCCGTGCATGTGTATAGACCCTGGAAAAATTAAAAAGTCAAATCAGCAATGCATATTAATGTTGCTTTGTGTGTTACTGAAGTCTGCAGCTATGTTTACTGTTTCGAGGGGAGTTTATAATTATGCAAATTGCTAAGCAGTCTGCATAATGTACATCATATTTGGGTTCGCTGGCTAGAAGTCGAGATGTGTTTCTTTAATGCTGCTTGTCTTCTGTACTATTCAGTTTGCATTTCGTATGCTCCACTGCTCTGTACCTATGTCTCCTGCAGTAGCCACAACCTTTCAGCATTTATATGCTACCTCCGTACCTTTGCAGACATTTGGCTTTAGGAAATTACTTAAATTATTTATGTGCATCAACTTCACATTTTGCAAAGCATTGCAACATTTTGATAATACTGGAGTTGCTTACAGTATAGTTAAAAGTCTATCACTATTTCCACTATAATCTCTATTTTTCAGGGCTAAATACTCAGATGTGGTGAAAGTTGCTCAAAGCTGGAATACCTGACATGATATTTTGAGAAGGTTTTTTTTTTAAATCAAATTTGTCTTAAAGAAAAAAAAAGCATTTTCAACACCACTTCTCCATCTTCACAAGTTAGAGCTTTTTGCTTTTGTCCAAAGTAAACTTTTTCCTTAAAGGTCCACATCATACCAACTTTGTGCAAAGAGGGTTGGATAGGTCTACCATGCGTGCCCACCAATGCTACTCCTACTTTGGCAAGAACAGATGCTTCAGAATAATCTAAGGATATTTTTTGGTGGGTGGTTAAGCGGATTTGCTTTTCTGATTTAGTCCCATTCCTACAGCCCATTAAACCTCTTAAGGATGCGGCACTCTGCTAGAATTAAGAACATTCTTCTGCATGCAAAAAAGGCTATTCCACTCAGTTATATCCTTTAAATATCACCCAGATGATTGGCTCCCAGTAGTCTAGTGAGCAAACAATGATTAAATACCCCTGTGATACTCTGGCACCCCGTTATTCACCACCGTCATATACTTAGGATATGCTTTGAACAAAGTATGCCTTGTGAGATATCATTCTAAAAGTCTTGATCTGCTAGAAATTAATATCTTGCGGGATTCTATGTTCTATCATCATATGTGAAGTTATGAAGTTTGGCTGTGTGTGTGTTACTGAAACTTATTGTGAGGTTGAAAACACCCACAAGCATCCTTTCAGTACAACAGTAAAAGGTCCAAACAATGTTAATGGCTTACTGAGGAAATGCGCACAAGCACCAGGATTATCCCAAGAACTGTCTACAATAGAAACCTCTCAGAAATAGCACTACACAGTAGGAACTGTTTGACCCAGGTCACAGCAAAAGAGCTTTCCAGCAAGGGGGAAAAAGACATAAATGGGGGAAACGACATCATGATGGTACCTCACTATCCCTACAAAAACACACCTGGAAACACCTGAGGAATGATGACTGAACTGGAGGAAGTGATGGTCCCAGGCTAAAGGAATTTTTAGCCTGTAAATAGGTAACAAAGAGTCCTATGGCACCTTAAAGACTAACTATAAAGTTTTGAAGCATAAGCTTTCGTGGGCTAATACCCACTTCGTCGGATGCACTGCTTGCATCCGACGAAGTGGGTATTAGCCCACGAAAGCTTATGCTTCAAAACTTTATAGTTAGTCTTTAAGGTGCCACAGGACTCTTTGTTACCTCTGCTATTCCAGACTAACACAGCTACCTCTCTGATTCTTAGCCTGTGTATGAAAACCGAGGAAACCCAAGCTGTAAAGCAAAGGCAGCTTTTGCCTTAAGAATCTGCAGCCTATTTATCACTCACGGTGAGAATTTGCTAATTCACATTCTACCTGTCTAAGCTGTTGAGCTCAGTTTGCGTTTTGTTGATTTACTAGGTAACCTACTTTGATCTGTTTGCTATCACTTATAATCATTTAAAACCTACCTATCTTTTTGTAGTTAATGAACTTCTTCAGATGCACTCCCCACTATGGCATGTTTCTCCTTTGGTTAAGATGGTTTCTTCTGATAGCTCTTAGGACTCCATTTATTCCCCCCACAGACATCAGTGAGAACCAGATGGCAGTCTAATTAAATCACTCAATCAAAAACACTGACCTGTCCTGCTTAATTTTATTCTTATTTGTATTACAGTAGTGACTAGAGGCCTTAACTACAATCAGGGGATAATTGTGCTAGGAATTTTACCAAGCCACAGTATGTGACCGTCCCCACCCTGATGAGCTTAGAAATAGAACCTAGATTTCTGGAGTCCAAGTCCACTATCTTCACCATACATCATCCTTCTTCCTGTATGTTGCACCACGGTGTTTGCTCCCACCCAAATGTATTTTCTAAAATACAAAAAAGAAATGACTGGTGTAAAGATTACTAATATTACATCCTTGGACTCAGCTTCGCACGGCCAGTAATTCAGTATACTTAGTCTCATTGCTATTGACCATGAAACCCCCAAGGCTGCAGCATCTTGCTGGAACTAAGAACATTCCTCCCAATGCAAAAAACTATTCCATTCACTCATACTCTTTAAATGTCACCCAGATAATTGACTGCGACCAGTCTGCTCAAAGCAAAGCGTGATTACATTCCCCTATCAGTGAGTTTAGGCAACAGGCAAGACTAGCATATAAAAACTAGACAAGGAAAAACGTACAAGTTTTAGAGCAGCTGCAATGCTACAGTCCATATTCTAGACTGATGGAAACAATAAAAGAAAAAGTAGCAACATTATTTCTGGTGATGAAACCAGGACTGGATGACTTTAGCATGAATAAAAATCGCGATTTAAAAATTAATAACCCCACAGATTAATGAACGTTTCATTTTTTAAATTTAAATAAAATGCATTTCCATTTTGCTCAGTCTTTAGTTTTCTAATTATTGGTAGAATTTCAGATAGTTGTACAAAGCCTCAAGCTGTTGTAAATCAGTGAGTTAACCCCCCCCCCCAGTGATTTAAATAAGTTATTTAAATACCCTCATTAAATTGCTCCACCATTAATGCACTATTTTCTTTAAATTACTTGCGGTTATTTATGGAAGAAAGGAAGCTACAGGTTGTAGAAAATACTATGCAGAAGGGAATATCATACAAGTGGAGAGTAGCCAGAAGGATCGTGAAAGAAGTTAGAGAAAGATGGATTTGGGAATGGATATGCTGGAGAGTGCATGTTTGAAATGAGCTGGACTTGTGCTAAGCAGAGGAGAAGAATAAATACAAAAAAAAAAGTATGGAAGGAAGAGGAGAGCAAGAAAGCTCATGGAAGACCAGGGATCTGATGGAAAGGCTCTCAAGGGATGTTTGAGGAGAAAAGATCTATAAACCAACGCCATGGATTGGCAGGAATGGAAAAAAATTGTGGGAAAAGAAGTCTAGAAATGAAGTGAAGTATACTTTGCTATTATTTTCAAATATAAATGTAATCCTTCTGCCTGGTGGTGTTGGCAGTAAAAAAAAAGGTCCAGATTCAAATTTTCTATCGGTTCCTTCTGAAGTCCTAGCACCTGTTGAAGAAACTTGGGCAACTCTATACACAACCTAAGATTTCTTAGTGGTTATTACTTCCCCACTCCCAAGCACTGAGTCCAGTGGTTAAGAAAACGAGAACGTTATTAAGGAAGGACATGGGGAGACAACAGGATATGTTCAGGAAAACCAGTAATTAAAAAATTAACAAATTGTGTGAGGTAAAATACCCCCCACTGCAGGGTGTCTTAACAACAGTCAAAACTGTGAGTGGCTGATATGTTCTACCATTTCCTTCCTCCCCAGCTCCTGACTCACAGTTAGCTGTCCTGGGTTAGAGAGGTCCAAGGATTCTAGAAGGTGAGTGCTGCTTGGGCTACTCTGGAGACATTACTACCTGACTCAGTTGAAATGATTTCAGCTTTTAAGTGCTGGGCAGGGAGTTCCTTTAGTGGCTTCAGCCTAAGCTGCCTAGGCTACCACTACTGAGCCAACCACCACTGCTTGTGACATCCATTGCCTTGAAGTTGCTGCTACTCTACATCATTTATTGCCTCAAATCTTCTTCTGCCTTCTCAAATCTGCAACCACCATGCACTGTCCGCTGTTTTGCAGCAGTCTCCTCTCAACCCCTAGGGAGGAATCAGTAGTATCTTGTACCTTAGAATCATCACCTGCCCAGTCTCCCTTGCCCAACCATACTGTACTACTCTTTCAGTCAGGGTGACCCCAGCCATGTTTGATATAGATCTTTTGCTCCTTCATTTCCAAAAAGTGTCAACTGCATTTTATTGCCTGCAAGCTCAAAACTTAACTGTATTTTAAGCAACGTGCTCCAAATGGTCACATAAAACCAAAGTGCAAACGAGGCCTGGTCCATTCAGTCAATTCCCCCTGAATTCCAACAGATGCTAACAGAGATCACCCTCCATCATGGAATTCCCTAAAAATCCCCATGAAAGCTCTTCTGCAGTTCTTAAGCAGCAATATACACCCATGATACCAAGAAAAATCTTCACACTATAAAAGACCTGGATCAGACCCAGCATAAGGTTGGATCGGCCTTCGAACATGATAATCACACAGAAAAAAAAGAGGTTTCAAAGCTTCTGTTACAAATATATTAATTCACTATGTGCCACTGGAAAGGAACTATCACATGGGATTGGGTGGAGTTTGCTAGCTTCCATAACCTCACAATATAGCACCTTGGAAACCTGTGGATAATTAAACAAAACAAACAAACAAAAAAAGACCCCAAAACAAACAAACCACTGTGTGTTTCCCCAGTCCCCTCAAATCAGTGCGCTTATCAATAGCAGTGTAAAAGGCCTGTGCTAAGAACAGCATGGTGCCAATGGTGTTTCTTCCACTGCAGGAAAAGGAGGAAAAAAATCCCTAGTGTTGCTTTCCTGTAGGAGAAATAGGGAGGTCTGCAGAGAGACATAGTAAATATTGCTATAAACATAAGACAGAGAGACATTGAAGCCAATCTAACATTAAGCCATTTAATGAAGTGTTTGCAGAAGTCAAATGATGCAAAAAAGTAATAATCTCAAGGGAGGAACACACTATAAAAGCTTCACCCAGAACAACTGTATGGAAAAAAGTTCTTGCAGTTCTTACTGCGTTGTTTTAAATAAGTATTTCTATAGAAAGTGGAAATGAAAAAACATTCTGCTCTGCTAAGCATGTGGTTGGCTTCTCTCACCATCTAGCAAACCAAGATATATCAGATGTACAGCATCTGACTATAGGGTAACAGGGCGACATTTTTCATTAAACCTAGAAATCACAACGGTTGCTTTAACTCTGCATGAGTTTCTTCATTAGGGTTTGATTGCTTGATGATATTCAAAGGGATTTGCAATTCAAATGTGACTTTGTTTAGGATGAAAATCTGCAGCTATTTCAAGGGGCAGAGGGCTAAATCACAACTGCTCTTTTGACTTTGACTGCATCAAAAGATGAAGAGCTAATCTTGCTCTAGACATGGCCATGTATAAATTATACAATAGGAGATGGTTATAGAATTGCAGTTGATCTTATTCCTACCTCTTGCTTTTGGGCCCAATTCTGATAGATTAATCAATTTTAGTAGCATCTATTATGCAAGTAATCTTATTTGACATCAATAGGACTATATTAGTAGTTTAGTATGATCCAGTAAAAGAATGAGTCTCTCGGTAGTCTAGTGTTATCCAATCAGGTACACTGACTTTGGCTGTTCGGACATTCTTTATATATATTCTCATATATATTCATTCTCATATATATATAGGATCATTCATACCAATACATAAAGGGCCATGTGCTACCTTGTGAGTAGGGCTAAAAAACTGCCCTTACATGGGCAGATCCAGCCCTGAAAGAATCTCCTCTGTTTATCTAGTTACCTTGGTGATGTAGTTTCCATAGCTCCTTCACCATCCCACATTCCTATAACTGATGCACAGGATGCAGTGGAGGTGATCCTTGGACCAGTAAATCATGTGGTAAATTAGGAAAATTATAAAATAACACATTTAATCCCACTAGATTCCAGCTATCAGAATATAAGGATCGTTATTATAACAAATAATTAAACAGCAAACAGGGTCATTGAAGGGCAAAAGGGGTCACTGTCGAATCAAATCTGACTCTAGAATCTTTTTGTCCCCAAATAAATCCCATCTCCTTGGTCTGAGAGTGTATAAAGTGTTTCATAACTGTGCATGCACACAAACTCTCTCCTCTCTACCTCCACAGGAACAGTTGCTTTAAGCCAAATAAATATTTACCTGCAATGTTTGTATTCTAAACATTTCTGTGTATTGAGAACCTGAGACTGTGAAACAAAAGGTAAACCAATTTTATTGATATGCATCACACAGCAAAATTCAAAGCATAAATGGAGCAAAAATAGTTATTCTAATGTGTTTTTACTAAAATATGTAAAGAAGTTTGTTTGCAATATGATTTAGCAGTTTTCAGGGACATTTAATTCTTAGATCATCTCAGTAAGCAGAAATATAAAACAGATACCAAAAACATACAAGCGCCATATAAACAAAGTAATAAACATAAAATATTCATTGGAGCAATTCATAGAGAGCTTCATAAAACTAAAAAACTAAAATTTCTCTTTACTGAACAACTGCAGAGGCGTACGGGTACATTAACAAGTCAGACAAACAAACAAACATTCTCCTTTTCCCAGGCAAACATTCTTAATAAAATTCCAAATCTCCAGAACACATGTAAAAACTAGTTTTTATTAAGCAGGATGCCAGCAGTTTTATGCGTGGTTATCTACTCACTGCAGCATCTACTGGATTGTTATTTTAAAACAGATAATGTCCCCAGTAAGAGGTCGCAGGTTGAACCTACCTTAAAACACGTATACCTTTAATTTACCTTTAATTGACAAAAGAAATTTCCTCCTGTTCTGAAGAAAAGTCACCTCACCCCAGGGTGGATTTGATTTACAGCAAATTGATTTAAATCATGATTTAAATCACTAGTCAGGATGACTCAATTTAATCATGGTTTTCCACATAAAAAATCATTCTCGTTGGTGATTATAACCTTAATACATATTCTTCACAACTCAGATATAGACGTAGGTTTCATTTTTGGATGGTATACACTATACATTTTAAAAGTGATTTATTTTGAAAACCTTTGAGATTAGTTTTACAGCTATATCAGAAAATGAATGAATGATTGGTTATTTCATTTACCAAAGGTAATTGAGGCAGATATTTATGAAGTCATTGGGAGGTGAACTATCATTAATATTTGGAGGATTTTCTTGCCATGCTGTATTAGGAAGAGAACATCACCACACAGACATTTAAATTGTTTTATTTAACTAAAATAACATTATGTATTGTGGATTTTTTCTTCAACAGCACACATAATATTTTAACAAAATAAGCATATGAATTTTTGAATTTAGTTAAACATTCAAGGTTTTTTTAAATCAGGTTTGTTTTTGTTAAAATAGTTTTTAACTAAAATGGTTAAATGAAATATTTTTTAAAAAATCAACTGTGTCATCCAGGTCAACATGAGAAACTTAAAATATTGGCTTCTGCAGCTAACTCAGTCACCTTCACCTTCCTGTTTGTTCATAATCATAACATATGAACGAAAAACAAGCTTTCCCGCTTTTTTCAGGTCCCATATGATTTCTCAATGTGGAATGAATTAATCCAAAGGAAGGAAATATTCTTTCTACATTGGCAGAAAGTGTAGTGTAGAAAAGTGTAGAAACTGGCAGTGGCACTGCTGTTAAAAGTGAGATTATCTCAATCCAAGTGTTTATGTAATTTCCACCAGTTCACTGGTGTAAGGTTCTTTAAAACAGCAGCAGCAAACATACATTTCTTGAATGGTTCACCCTTAGCTCTGAAGTTTATTATAGTTGACATTATAGAGGCATGATTGCTGGATGTTCCTCTTCTTCAGCAGTTAAGGATTGACCCTGGTACCGAGTATGGAGAATATTTGCTAGGAAATGAGCTGAAGATAGTGCTTGTCCCATTCATTTTATAATGCTTGTAATTTAACTCTGTCATTGCATATTTCTCTTTTTAAAATCTCACTCAGTTTCTTCCAAATTTCAGTCAACATTAGAAATAAAACAGCTATTTCCCTGCATTTTGTTCAAGGCTACAGAAATAGACTTCAGAGTACTCAGAATGTGTTCAGCATTTCTCTTAAGCTCGATGTTGAGAGCTTTGGCTGTGACAGTGCCATCTCTTTTTTCATCATTTTGTTCAGAAACTGTCATCAGATTAGGCTAGTTCTTCATATAGTGCTCAAAACAGTCCACTACGGAGTTCCATCGCATGTCTTGTGGGAGACTTAGCTTGGTTCCTACCACTTTTTTTCAGAGCAGCTGATGCAAAGTGGTTGTTATCGAGGTATGAACAATTTCACCCTCCAAAGCTTTTGCACACTGCTCAATTTCTCTTTTATATACTTTATCCAGCAATTTGCCTGTGACGTCTGCTCTGTTGGGTGGACTGTATCCTGGTCTTAATGACTGAACCATGTTAATGAAGTGTGGGTTCTCAATCATACAGAAAGGAGAGTTTGTTGCATAAACAAACCTTTTTGTAATCCACTGGTTTTTATCACAAACTTATCTACGGTTGTCTCTAGATGATGGAGTTTTTTTTCTTTTTGCTACAAGTGACATACTGGCTATGTGACATACACAATGTGATTGAAACACTATAATTGGCAGATAACTGAAACTATAGAAAATTATGATGATCTTGAAGGTGGATAGTCTTTAGAAACCTCTATGTTGAGGATGGATTCTTCTAAACAAAATAAGTCAATGCAGTTATTTAATTATTATTACTATTCTGCTAATTTGGTATTACTCATTGCATTCACTGACACTCAGTACTATTTAAAGATAAAATTGTAAAAGGAAGATCTACCTATTTCAGTTATTTTTTTTCACAACTGCACCTAAAATGATAATACCTAGAGTAACAACTACACTTTTTGCTCAAACATGAGAATTCAAGAATAGTCCAGAAGGAAGACAGAGCTGTCCTTAAGAAAGAAGTATGAAATAAAAATGTTTACCAACCTGAAGCTCCTGCATGTTCAGACATGTTTGTTCATCATCTTCAACGCAGTTTCCTCCTGAGAAGGAACACTTTTCATGATGTTGTTTCATTTGGGCAAACAGGCATTTCTTTGTTGCGCGTCTGCATTTTGCACACATGCCTATCTTACCCACAGGTAGAGGAACTTTATTAAAATATTCCCAGACTGGGTCTCTTTTACCACCTGCTGCCATTATAGGTTTTCCCTTCTAGTGAGAGAATGGTATGGTAGATCTCAAAACAATTAAGGCTACAGTTAAAAAGACCTCAAGACTTCTGGAATATGCTGCTCGAACAGTTTCACTTTTGTTTCTACTGCCTATCCCTCCCTTCTCACATTTATCTCCAGATGTCTTCTTTTTGTCCAGATCTATTCACCCCAATAGTCTTCTATTCATTGATTTTTTTGAAACTTTGCACTGATAGAGAAAGGTAAGGTATTGACTCTGTATATACAAATTTTCAGAGGGACAATGGGGTTGTGGTCTGTTCTTTCTCACCTCAATATATTATTATATTATTTATTTAAAACATATTTGCTGTTAATAAGCATGTTATCTCTGGAGTCACAAATCCAGTTTGAGAATTGCAAAATGAAGCATCTCTGATAGTATCTTCTAGAGACTGAGCACTGAGTCCCTTTGGTAGATAGAACGAATAACCTAAATAATTTATACAAAAGCCTCGAACTCCACAAAATTGGGTCCCTAATCCAGGAACTATTGGAACTCATTTACAAAACTTTTCTTAAACATTACATAAACATATTGTCTCATACCATAGCAGGGATCAGCAACCTTTGGCACATGACCTGCCAGGGTCCGTGTTGCTTCCTGCAGCACCCGTTGACCTGGGACGGTGAACTGCAGCCAGTGGGAGCCGTGATCAGCCGAACCTGCAGATGCGCCAGGTAAATGCACTGGCCCAGCCCACCAGAGGGCTTACCTTGGTGGGCCGCATGTAAAAGGTTGCCGATTCCTGTACTATAGAATTAGAATTTGTAATTCCTATTCCATGATGAGATATCTTTGAGCTATACTGTATCTTAATTAAAACTATCTTTAGATAAAACGAGATATAGACTAACACGGCAGCTAATCTTAATTTTCCTCAAAAGCATTTTATCAAAAAAAAAAACCCAATACTTTTGATTTTAAAAAAAATCATTGATTTTTATCCACCCTGCCTCATCCAATATGAGAGCTGATTAGCTGTCATTATGAAGGTTTTTTTGCAATTCCCCTGAAACATCTGAAGTATCTGGAACTGACCAATACCAGAGCTGGAATACTCAATTAGATGCATACCTAGTATGGCAGTTCCTATTAGCAACACTATTAATCATAACCCCCATTCTGGGGGATGCAATGACAAAATTATTCTCCTGATTTTCATCACACCATAGCTTTCAACATAGCATCATTGAAGACTGTTTGTATTAGACGGGGAATGTCCCACTAATAGTTTTTATGGTCCTGTTTGTTTTCTATTTAGAGCTGTTGATCTGATTCCTCTTCCTATATTAATTGACTGCATGTTGCTTACCTTGGACAAGGCTAAAAGGACTGATTGCAATATTATACTTTGGACATCAACATTTCCTAGAACCCTCTGGTGAAATTTAAGAGTTTGAAATTGATAATTGTACATGCAAATAGCCAGTCAAATAGGTGACCAATCCAAACAGTTAGTTTTGTAAATAAGATCACCAAATGCTCACTTTTTTCTTCATTTACCCACCCTTCCCCATTCTCATTTCCTCCCCCACTCCGCCCTGCAACACATACCTCGTACATATTTTTGAAGACATAGAAATTTATACACATGGAGGTAACATTTCAAATTGTGTCAATACAACAAATTTCAGCAAATCCAGATCCGTAACTGAACATGCAACTTGACAAATGCACATGAGAAAGTATGGCCTCACAAGTCAATCACTTTTTTTTGTAAACCTTTCACAGTAGGTTTCTTGTAACAAAATCCTTTAGAGAAACATCTTCTTAGAAAGAGCACTTTATTCTAACCAGTTAAAAGTCAAGCAGGGATAAGGTTAGGTTTCCTACCCAGAGGCCAATTTTCTGTAATTGTATTTGGAGGAAAAGAGAAGGAATAGGGAAGGGAGGTCAGGATTGGGAATATATACAAGAGAGTGAATCACAGAGTTGGGTGCAATGACTCTTCCAGACAACATGCAAAGGTGGGACAAAGTGAAAGATAAGGACATGCTCTGAAGTACATCTTTCCTAATCAAGTTGTAACTAAACTTTGAAGATGAAGTTTTCAGTTTGATGGTTATTCCTCCCCCCCCTTTTTAAAATTTACATTATGAGTCACTTCTTTGTAAGCAGGTTTAATGGAGTCTTGCAATGCCCTAAAATTGTGGGATTTATCAGTTACAGATGTGCATCTGGTGTTCACTATTTGCAGGGAAATATTTTTTCCCTAAATATTGATACACAAATCAGGAACTGTTACTGTACCATCCATATCTTGCTTATCCAAGTACACAAGATACTAGCTACGCAAGTTGGGAGCCATGAAAAGACAGCTCTTCAGAGAACTATTTACGATCTTCACTAAGAAATATAATTCACATCCAAAACACTTCGTTTCTTTATGCTCACGAGAGAGAATTTCAAATCCAATTTGTGAGCAGAACACGTTGCTAGAGCATCTTCAACTGTCCCATTGCAAATCACAACTTTTACAAAACTCATTTGCATTTCTATGCACATGCATCACCAGGCTAATGAAATTAGAATCATCTTTTTAGCGTGGCTGTGCGAATATGAGACATTAATTCTTCTCAGCATCTGGAACATGTGATTTCCAGAGACAGAAACAAGATCTTAGGAAGTTTGATCTCCCTCCCCCTTCTTTTTGAAACTTCACTTTGAAAAGCACTGCACATTCTTTTTGACCTGTGATGGAAACAAATCGGCCAGCCTCTGAACTCAGTAATACTGATGCAAACTAGCTCTATATCCTTGTAATTGAAGATCAGAATCTGTAGCAATATAGCATTCAGGGACTCATACTGCTTTCAGTGACCTGCTACATCCATAGCATTATCTAGAGTCTGAAATACTTTTATAAATTAGATGGTAAGCTCTTTGTGGCAGGGACCATGTCTTCCTGTGTTTTTATACAGCACTACACCTAACTTGGCCCCTACTGCCACAACAGACAAACAATAATAATGGAAATGACTTTACTGAAATCTCTCTACTTAACTCTATTATTTATCACTATAGAACACTGGACTAAGAATCAGGACACCTGCATTCTACATTCATTCTGTTCCTCTTTCTCATCTGCTGTGTTACCTTACCTTAGTTATTTCATCTTTCCATATCGCACTTTCCATAGTGGCATAGCGGGGTTAAATACAGTTACCTTCCTTTTGTAAAGTGTTTTGTAACCAAGGATAGCTCAGTGGTTTGAGTATTGGCCTGCTAAGCCCAGTGTTGTGAGTTCAATCCTTGAGGTGGCCATCTAGGGGTATGAGGCAAAAATCTGTTGGATGATTTAATTTGGATTGGTCCTGCTTTGAGCAGGGGGTTGGACTAGATGATCTCCTCAGGTCCCTTCCAACCCTGATATTCTATGGCCAGTGCTATGTAAGAGCTAAGTATATTCATCACCCACAGGAACTAGACACATAACCTTCTACTTTTTAAAAACAAAATAGAATTTAGAACAAAAGTAAACTTGGGCAATTAAACAAAATGCTCATTGACTTCTGTGGAAGCAAGATTGCGAAGGCTATCACGTGCCATTAATTAACAAATATTCCATGTAATAAAATATATGTACACTAGATGGCAGTGTTAGATCTTATTTGGTCATGTGATTGATGTAATTAATAATGGGCTAGATTTAAGAGAAGGAAAAACCTCCTTCTGGGAAAAAGCAAAGGAAAAGTCTGGTCTGATCTGGTTAGGGGAGGAGGGAGGAACTAATGAATAATCTATCTGAAATCGTAGGAATCAATGAAAACGACTTTTTTTGCAACATGTTGGGCTATAAAATAATTCAAGTATAATAACCAAATAGTGGCAATGAAGCACATATGCATCAGGAGAAGTATGCAAGGTTCTTTTCTAGTCTCTTCAGAGAATATTAAAAAGATATATCATATGTTTCCAATGTTTAAAAATAAATGAGAAACAAGTGAACTCATTTTTACTGGCATCTATGAATTTAAGAATTCTTCTACCAAATTCTTCCTACATGCATACTGAAAATTCCCTCAAATGTCTGAGGAATGCCAAGACGTCTGTATTGGTCACTAACTTCAACTTGCATTCCACCACTGTCTCTGTCCTGAACAAATGGATGTAGTCAAATAATGAAAAACAGTATTTGCAAATAAGCGATGCAACTGTGGATGGAAAACTTGATCTGATAAGCTATTTGTGAATATTACTGGACCATCTGTATGGAGAGGTGATGCTGCAGTTCTAGAACATTAATGTGTGATTTGATCCATTTCAACACAACAGAGAATAAAGTAAATTGCAGGTAATCTTGGCTATTCTGAGTACAGGTGAGTCACATCTTAGGCGCATTTAACATGTGCGAATTCAGCTTTACTCAGTCAGCAAAAACAGAAAAAAAAAGAACAATTTAAAAACTCCATCTGTAGTGCAGGCGATTCTGTCTGACATTCAACTCAATGAGATTTTCACTATAAGCAGTTTTTGCTTTACACGCTAACTGCGGAACAGAACCCCTGCGTAAGAGGAGACTTGCCTGTATCTAATAGAAGCAGTAATTGTCTTCTTCTTGATGACTATTTGTCTTTCCTTTTGCCTAACTCTTATTCAATGCACAGAAACCAGTTTATTCCCTTCCTGCTTTAAAACTCCCTTTGAATTGTTCATTTGTTTCTGCTGTACAACACTCGTTATATTTCTGATCATACAAAGGAAAATGGAAAGTCAAAGGATTGGAATAATGTATTAACATTTTAGATTTCTCTCTTTACCTTAGTGATCACCATGCAATATCAAATGACAAAATAAATTACTCACTCGATGCAAACAAGCAATATTTTTATAAATAAAAGCAACATGCTTTTGCTATATTACCTAACACTCAGCACACACTAGCAAAATGATTTCATTTTGTGATATACACATAGTAAGTGGGTTGCTTCTCTGTGCTAACTGGTCTATCCATCCATCCAATTTTATGCCCTCTATATATTCTCTGTTGGGAAAGTGAGCCTTGTAGGGGGCATGGATTCTAAAATAATGCAATTATCCTGTTTTCCCTGGGTTTGACCTCAAATGGCTAGCCCAAATCTCCACACTGCTCTAGATCGAATGACGCTAGCACAAGCCTGACTACCCATGCTATAAGTCTCACTTCCCGCTGCAGTGTAGACACTCCCTAATAGCATGTTTAGGGAGAACCCCATCACTGTCACAGTATCCATTCCAAAACACCATCAAAAGCCATTTTCCTTCAGCCCAGTCCTTCCTCCTCCTACTCATGCCTTTTTAATAAAAAACAATATTTATACCAAATGAATAAAATAAAAAGCTGCTGCATGAACAGAACTTTCTGAATCCAAATGACAATACAATTTTAGTGGTGAGGACCACAGAGCTCCTTCTCATTCCACCTTCTCAGGGAAAATACAAAACTCAATTCAAGGTTAAGTTAATATTAGATATAGGACAGCAGCATTAATGAAGACTCATAATGAACTCCCCAGAATTCTGATTACATGTCTAGTGCTCTCTAACCTAAGAGTACTAACCAAATCTTATCTGTCTTATGGGAAGCTATGCTGATGCCTTTTCAAAGCCGCAGGGACAAAAATGTCTGCATGTTAATCTAATTAGCTCGCAGAACCACTTTAGGCAGCATGGTTAAAAAGAGAAAAACAGCAGGAAAGGCAATGCAACTGCACTATAAAACCAATCACAGATGTTTTTCTACCTGTCACAGCCAAATTCATCTGCAGTCTTTTCTTCTAGCAGTCCTATTATGGCTCAGATTTTGCTTCATCTTTCTAACTGCAGCAGTAAAATAAACATGATGCCAAAGGGGGGAAATCTATTTTTAACATCTTTTGTTATTTTTAAATTAAGTTTCCTATAGAATTAGTAACAGATGGACACTAAATACTCAAATAGATCTGGTCCTGAAATGCAGCAGGGACACAAATAAAATGGCAAATTAGTAGCTTCTATTTCAACAGACTGTGGTTAATGTAGCTAAATGGAGTTGAAATACACATTTTGTCAAAGGCTTTGAGATTCCCAGTGGAAGGAAGCATTATTGAAATGTAACTTCTTGTCATCTTATCATTTATTTCTGTTATGGATGAGCTTTGAGGCTTCAGGAAGATCAAGACTCTGGACACTGAGGTGAGAGAGAGTCCTGCCAAAAGAGCTTAAAAGACAGGCAATGATGGGGAGGGGAAAGAGGTACAGAGGTGAACTGACTCTCTCAAGATCATACAGTGGGTCAGTAGCAGAGACTGGCATAGAACTCAAATCTACAGAGTCTTGGTACTGGCAGCCTGTCCACGGCTTATTCAGGCTCACAAAAACCACCAGTACTCATGGGAAAGACCATCATTTCCTTTGGTCAGGAGGTTTTCACAGATAGCCAATGAGGGAGTGAGGCCAAGGCAAGGAGCTGACTGATCACGGAGGAGCCCTCAATAACTGTCTCAAAAGAAGCTCAGACAATCGTGGTGGGCTCCGTAAAGTCTGACACTGAAGTCCCAATGGAAGCAGAACTCTCGATAAAAGACAATGGAAGTTTTACCCATCTCAGGACTCGAGGCCCAAAAACTTATTTCTGAGAGCAGAATTTCAGTACAATAAAATAAAAACTACGAAATCAGAAAAGCACCATTTAAAGCCACGTTTGGGGTGTGGCGTGGTAGAAGACTAGAAATAAAACCAACATTCCGCATGTAAGGAAGGCACCTTTTCCAGGACCCAGAGTTCATGATGAGAGGAATATGATATTAATACACACACTGGACGTGACTCTTGCAACAATGGCTAGTGCTCACAACAAGTTAAGGATGCTTCATAATCCCACGCCTCCTGGGTATGGTGTTCGTGTCCCATCTAGGGGCACCGAGGCCACTTAGAGGGAGAGATTAATAAATTTACTCTATAGGCTTAGCTAACAGCCAGGTGCTTATTAGCTCATGCAGTAGAGGCTCATCCACTGAGGTCCCTGATTTGATCCTGCCTGTCAATGATTGGGGTCTCTCAGCATTACAGAGGCATTCTTTTTTCATTCCCTTAGGACCTGATGCAGCAACTCCTCTGCCTCCAAGATTCTCATGGACTTCAATGGGAAGGCCAAGGAACATCTGCTGACTCAGACCCCTAAAATCCAAAGCCAGGGCCAGCGCCTCAGCTTGTGCAAAATCAATCACATAGTGCAATTGAAGTCAACACAGCTATGCTTATTTACATATGCTGAAGATCTGGCCCTAAATGTTCACTCTCAACATGATTTGATTAAAAAAAAAGAGAGAGAGAGAGAGAGGAAAAAACCTGTTTTAAAGTTAAAAGAATATATCAAATACACATACAGAAAGGGGGTTCCTACAGATAACTTGTGGGGAGAGTATTTAGATTCCTTGCAAGCATATCAGGACAGAATTCCTAATCTTTATTTGATTTTGATACTTGGAAAGTTTGGGGTATTTTTTGTGGTAGTATTTTTTTAATGCCCCTACTACTATTTAGAAATCTTCTTGCAAGGATGCTACAGAAGTCTGTTCTCAGGCAATGCATCCATTAAATGCAAAAAGAGTTTTGCCCAAACAAAGACTGCATGTAGAAGCTATTAAATATTTCTTTGCTGGGTAAGTGCAGAACTGAGTCTTGCTTCCAAGGTTTCTCTTCTGCTCCTTTCCTGGCTGCAGTTCAGGGACTGCATTGTACTGTGTGATGAACCACTTACAAAGGGTGTACACTAGGGGGCAGTTTGGCTTCATATTTGTAATTCAACTGCACCAGTAAAGTCTCCAAGTTTCTAGTACAATCATTCATCTTGGATTTTTATTCTAAGCATGACATGCTAAAAAGGCTGCATTTAGTTTCTCTTCAAACCAGACATCAATAATACTACAAATCACTCATTTAAAAACAGTTCAAAGGGGTGTGTGGTGGTGGTGGTGGTGGTGAGGAGAACAGATAGGATCAGAGTTTTAAACTGCTCCTTTCACTTCAGAATCGAGGCACAAATTTCCTTTGTTAGAGAGAGTGTAGGTGTGTGTGAGGGGGAATGGATTAAAGTAACACCTGATGTTCTGTTGATAAGGTCTTGGTTACTCCAATGGACACGTGTTCCCCTGAAATATCTGTCACAAGGGAAGATCTACTACTTGCAATGGCAGTAAAACTCCTTAATTAATTCTAGTTGCATAGCAGAGTGAGTCATGTAACTGTAATTGGACCATATTATTTCTGATTATCAAGAGTTATTAAATGACAACACCCACTTATTCTCTATCTCCTGTCTCTGATTATCCAAAGGTTTTTGTCTACTCTGGTCACCGATACTTATGTCTCTGCCACTGCGATGCTTCCGAGAGTTGTAAGGACTGTCCGACTCATTAGCTAAGAACTGCCCCTAGGGAACTGAAAATCCTCTAGTTTAGGAAACCTGCAGTCGGTCAGAAAGCGTATCCTAAAGTGCCCACGTAATGCTGACACCCCCAGTAGGTCAGCAGGGATAAAATTTCAGATCTTTGGATCTTAATGAATGTGCCTCTACAGCCTGAGCTAAAAGACACCGGACTGTTAGCCACAGCTGTAGCAGGCTCATCATCCTCTAAGTGGCCTAGTCTCCCACAGGGGGCAACACAATCTCACCCCCATACAGGCATGCCTTTCACACATTGGCAGATACACAGTGGTAAGAGTATCAGTGCCTGGAGAGGCCACATCAACAATCAAGGGACTGATTCTGCATCCCTTACTTACAATCGAGCAGTAATAGAGTGAATTGAGGAATAAGTTAGTCAAACACAAAAAAGATATGCAGAGCTGTGCCTTAAGCAATTCCACACATCCTACGCGTCAGAACCAGTCCAAAAGATCAGCACCTCCAAGACCAACACGACAACAAATGAGAATTTCTAGACCAGCTAAGCTTTTGAGTGATATCTACCCAAGGGTGCTCAAGTGAAATCACCTCATTTTTCACAACATTCATTGTTCAGAAATGTCTGGTTTGATTTCAAAATGATTTTTTTCAGATAAGTCCCACCACGGAAGAAAGTCACACCGATGAAATTTCAGCCCTCGTAATAATTCACACTACTACAATTCAAATAATAGTACAGAACCAGGTTAACTTCTGCAGTCTTTATGTAACCCAGACATCCAATTAATCCAATGAATTTTAGGGGCACTAGGACTTTAGATTATGCCCCTTATATGTAAAATTTACTGGAAATGTAAGGACCATTTCCCTTTTCAACCTTATGGAGAGTACCCAAAATGTGCAAGCATCCAAAACTTGATTGACGATAGAAGATAGTATTTTATTGTAACAAATCCCATCCCAGAACCTTACATATAGATTAGAACATTTCTAACAGGCTTTAAAGCCCTACGTGAAAACACAGCCAAAGCCAGCCTGCCAATAAGAGACAGGTTTTGATGCTGATTGAAAATATAAGTGGCCTTGACTTTATGCACTTCAAACACTCACATTCCCCAGTGTTGCATAGAAACACTTTCCAGAGTAACAAAATAAATGTGTATTCTAATTCAAAACTAAACAGAATTAACATTTTTTCACTCAGAGCTACCTTTTGACCACTGTAGTTTTATCCAAAACTGGCACTGGGTTTCATGATAGGAGTCCAGAACCCAGATGTAAGCAGATTAGTGTCATGCTGAAATGAACCCATGGCCCAAATTACCTGTTCTAGCTGAGCTATTCTCAGCATAAAACTTGGAGCTGGAAGGGGGTTGCAGAAAAATGTTGGTTTTGAGCCACCTTTATGCTCCTCCAACTCTAGGGCTGACTAAAATCTAGTCTTGGCTCTGGCATTACAGGAACCTTAAGACTACTCAAACTGGTGCTTTGCTGACCACCGCTCCAGTGAGCTATTCTGGCATCCAGAGATAAGTGGGCTGTGGGGGACACCCTATGTCTGACCCATTTTTCTGGCCATGCCCCTATGCAATGGGTTGTCAGAGCAGCTATGCTGGCTCTACACCACTTTGGGATTCTCCTTACAGGAGAATAATCCTTATGGAGTCAGTTCATCCAGATTTTCAGCAGCTTTGCTCCACTGGAATGATGCAGAGCAGCTTTAACAGAACAAAGAGCTGGGCCCAAGAGCTGTACCACAAGAGGGCAGAGATATTATGGAAGTATTGGAAGTTACAGGCCTATTTCAATTATTAACATGTTAAAAATGCCCATCAATTATCCAAACCATTAATTTAGGTTTAACGAATATTAAAAATGTACTTTGTGTAATTGGCAACAAATCCATGCTTAATAATCAACTGGTATTTAACTGTATCTTATTAGGTTTGACTGTCTTCTAAATCTTAATTAAAATCCATATCCGAGATGCAGTTTAAATTGTTGCTGAAATCACTTATTGCCAGTCCATTTTAGAAATAAAATCATCTAAGTTACTATTGATTTTTTTCTTCTCCCATCTGACTACGGTAATACACACACAAGCCTCTCCCCCGCCTACCAACCATAATTAACCCACATCAGCCAAAGCCAGAAAACTGTCCAACCTGACTGCCAAGACAGACGGGACAATGAAATATAACTGCATTAACAAGAGAAACAAAATGCTTTCCCTTCAGCATGTGATGATCTCCTTGGAGTCCTCATTGCTAGTGTTACAGGCGTAGGCAAAATAATAAGGACCACACAAAATTATGGGTTGTGTGTTAAGACAAAATGCATACGGTCCCTCTGGAGTGTTGCACACTGAGTGAAATATTACAGTGATTGAGTTTGAGTTACGATGGCTCAGATATGCTCATAGTTTAACAGTTAGATAAAGAAGATTAGGTGTCAGGACTCCTGGGTCATATGCTTGTCTATCACTGACAGTATAGCCGGGGACGTCAGTCTTCTGCACAATGTTAGCCACCCTTGAACTGGCACCAGTGTAGCACTCTGCACAGTCTGGCCACTGGCATCTTCTAGATCTGCTCTGAATGGAGTTAGACAACAGAGTGGCAAAAACACCTGCAACCCGATTGACACTAGTGTCAACACCACTGCCAGCCAAGGGAGACGGGAAGAGCTCAGGCTAGACATAGCCCAAAAGGGATGAGGAAAAAGTGAACTAGAAAGGACAGCTCCAGAATAGCATAGAGGCACATGGACAGTGCTGCACGAGGAAGCCTACCCCACCTCTGCCCACTGTATGCATTAAACAAATAGGGCTGCCGAAGATCTTTTGAAAGCATTAAGGTTGATTAGAGGAATGCTTTGGCTCACCATATTTTCCTAGCATATCTAAAATTTATCCGAATATAATTTGAAAAAACAACAACATCTTGCTGAGCCATTAGTCCTAGGGTAGCCTGTTTTCTGTTAGTAGGCCTATGGTGCACAGAAAACAGGAAGAACAAACAATTTTAGGGCAGTTTTTAAACAGTAACTGTAGTAACCCCCTTTTCTCTGTTCTCAGAGTACTGTGCTACTCCTGCTAGATACACTGAACCAATTTCAAAGAAAAATGTGGGAGAGTAATCCTGTTTATGTCAACGAAGCCTTCCAAGACAGAGGGAGGATTCACTTGTAGCTTGTTCTAGGGATAGGTAACCATTGGGACCTGCAGAGGGGCACACCAATCAACTATTTCCCTGGCCGCTCTAGACATGCCCACTTTCCAGTCAGTGCTGCTTGGGTGGCACTGACCCCAAGAGTGATATGATTGAGATCACCACCATGACAATCTGAATCCCCAGCAGATCATTTACACCAGTGACCGAGAGTGATACTGGCATAAAAGAGTGTAAAGCCCATGTGAATCTCTTCCTCTGTGAAAAAAAAAATCAGATCTTGGATATATGAAGTGGGTGTTTATTACAAAACTCTTCTTTTTCTATACGTATCACACCACGTAAAATCTTCATGCATGATATAATATGTCAGTTGGAACCTTGTGTTGTTATGGTGGGCAGAATATTAGACTGGAGATATACCATGTTGGTAAGAGTGGATTTCTGCATTGTGTATAGTTTTTGTTTCTCCATGTACTTTGGAAATTACAGGCCTCATGCTTTCCTCCCTCACAATTCAAGTTGACTTTTTCCTCTTTGGAACACTATATTTTACTTTTGTGACAGCTGCGTATTCATCTGTCTGTGTTAAAGCTCATTTAATGCACTGTGGCTCAGTTCTACTTCAGGTTGGAATCCTTTCAAGTCTCCCTTATTGTTTGTTCCGCAGCCTCTGCTGTTTCAAATTTAGTTTCATCAGCAACTAACTAGTTCACTTTCCCTGTCAGTCATGTATATAGATTAGACACGGTTGATGCCCAAGGACTACCCTCTTTGGGACCCTATTCAGTACTACTTTCCAATTTTGAAGAACTTCTCTGACAAGCAGCTGGTTGTTCCCATTTTATAGCCAGTCTTTTTCCTCTGCATCCACTCTGATGTCCTCCCTTGGCTAGCTGCAACTTTCACCTGACGCAGGAGCCTGTGAAGTGGAACTTTAGCAAAGACCTTCCTCAAAATTCATAAATTCAGTCACATGCACTACATTATGAAAACTAGAACTCCATCCTAAAAAGACTGTGCAAGATTTTGAATGAATAAGAATTTTCCCTTCTGTAGCCATACAGAAAACGCAAATGTTTCAGTGCATCTCATGCCATAACACCCGGGTAGATTCTGTTTTCAGTTACACCAGTGCAAAACCAGATTAACTTCCCTGACTTCAGAGGTTTTGAAGTTAATCTGGTTTGCACTGGTGTAACTGAAAACAGAATTTCTTTTCCCTTCCTCTCTCTCAGGGAAACGTCTAATCTCTACATCTGGTATTACCTACTCCTAGCATTTAGTACAGTCACAAACTAATACACCTCATAGTGCCTCTCCCCCATCATGAAAAAATGGGACAAGGGGTGGGGAGTAATAAATGCCTATATAAGAAAAAGTCCCCCAAAACCAGGACTGTCCCTTTAAAAATGGGACCAATTGTGTTTGTATTTCAAGAGTACAATTCTCCTCTCTACCCTTCTAGACATTCTGCACTGGAGAGACTCCAAAGGTAGATACTGAAATCCAATCCAACAGGGAACAAAGTCAGAATATGCCTAAGGTCTGTACTGCACATAAGAGTTCAAGGTGGAGAGGAGATATTTGCCTTAAGGGACAGACCCTTAATCCATGCATCCAGCTCCGGCTATCATCAATGAGCAGTTAGATTTTTAATAAGTCTGCATCCAGCCAACCTTCATACCTATTTAAAGTCTCCACAAGGACTTGCTTCTGATTTGTAACCATAGCATCTGCCACCTCTTGTTCAGTTGCACATCTCTCTCCTACAGTCTCAGTATGCATCTTGATCCTCTGTGAATTCAGAGCCTAAGTGTGCCTGCAAATACAGTGAAGATTGCTCTGAAAAGTGCAAAGGATTTAGCTCAGTCCTCATTTTGGGCATCTTAACAACAGCTTCTTGAAAATATTCCATAAGGACACCAGTAGTTAGGGGGGCATTAATCTTTAATACACCAACAGCCTAAATGTTAGTAAATGTGTGCTGAACATTCTCCTTACTGTATGTTCTCTCCATACCCCCATAAAGAGAAAAAGATCCCACATGTGCTCTAAATCCCATCTCCTGCCCCTCCCCAGCCATCTCCCTCTCAGCTAAGACCTGCAACGTCTGTATGCACAGACACTGGGACCTAGAGGCCTTACACTCCCCATCACTCCTTGTGTCTCCTTCCTCCTCGCTCCTCTGGTCAATTCTAGTCTAATTCTTCCCTGCCTTCTACTATACTTCACACCTTCCTTCACTTGTTTCTAACCTGGGGGATAAGGCAGGAACTAGTTGCAGTACAGGTCCCACTGACAACTCCGACCATGGGAAATGATCGTAGGAAGGGAAGAGGCAAGTCGGGTCAGACTTGCTGCACTATGGTTCCTGGATTTTATCAATGGCCAGGAATTAACCCCCCATCCCCACCCCTGAGCACAGTCCTCACAAGAGGAACCCCCTCCAGAACTCCAACCAATTTCCTAAAGGTTAAGGAATTTGAATTGGAAAAAAATAATCACCATCAGCACCGACAGCTTGGTTTTATTATAAAGAATGAGGGTAGCCAAGTCAAGCTCTCCCAGCCCCACAGGCTGGAGGTGCATGTTGCACCATAGCTGTGATAAAAGGAGTGAGGAGGGAGAATAGAAAAAGAGTCAGAAATTGGAGGCCCCTATAAAGGGTGGAAAACGCTCTTGGATCAGCCTCCGATCCTAAATCCCTAGCTCAGTGAGGACGTGCCCTTGACTAATATGAAACGACAATGCAGTGTGTGGCAGGGATGTAGGCAGCTGGCTCTAGTGGTCAGAGTCAGAGATGAGGGGCAAGGATAAGGAACAAGGCAGGAAGGCGGAACAAAGAGGGAAGCAGAATTCAGGAGTCAGGCAAGAAAGCAGGGACCAAAGTAGCAGCCAGATAGAATCCAGTTGTGCAAACAACAGCCTGTGCTTCTTTGGGTTTAAACAGGAAGCCTTGATGCATCAGAATTCATGGTGTTGCTCTAATCAGGCCTAGGTGTGGTGTTTTAGATGCTGCTTGTAATTATTAGGACTGGGGGACTGTAGGACAGGAAACAGGAAGGAGGGGGGAAGAGTTGACCCAAGTCTGAGTTAGAGCTACAGAGGGGTGCAGCAGCAGCTCTGTAAAGAGGTTTCACTGTTGTTAAATAAAGTCTGTTAAAGTTTGTTAGTACCTTGCCTGCTCGATACAACACCAGGGAAGCCCTCCAGGATGTAAGTTCAAGTTTCACGGTCTCTTCTGCTTAGTTAGTTAATAGCAAACCACTAGATAGGAGCAGGGAGGCAATGGTCAACTAGGAACCCAAGTAGCCCCAGACTCAAGACCAGGATGCTCATGGCACACAAATTGCCCTCCTGGGGCTGAAAGACTTCCCTGGAGTCACTAGAAGCTCTAATACACAGGGAGTCTGACTAACAGGTGATTGAGGACCCTGGAACTCCTTGCAGTCTGGTCCGCTGGGTTCCCAGGGTTCCTATCTCTGGGAGAGCCATCAGGCAGAATGCCTCAGAGCCTGGGCTCACAGGCATCCCACCTGGCAGGCTGCTAGAACTTCAGGAGCTTTGGTAGCCATTGGAGACATTTCAAAAAGGTCAACAAAAAAAAAAAAGATTTCAGATTCCCCTCCGCCTCCTCTCAACACTCCCTCCACAAATTCAGAATTCCTATTCTGTGGGAAATTTAATTTTTGTTCCATTTTGGAATGACTTGTTGTTTCTGAAATTTCAGAATTTCCCAGAGGAATTCTAATTTCTAGCCAGCACTATTATGTGACATGCTCATGTGTTACTAAGGGTCAGTTTAGTCCAACTGATAGATAATATTTCTATGTGTTTTTACCACAGTAGTGTGTAAATGCCCCAACCAATATCAGGGACCTGCTGTGCAAAGCATCGTAGACACCCAAAGCAAATTGTTTCTGCAAAGATCTTACCATCAAAACAGACAAGTATTACCCCCATTCTACAGATGGGGAATTGCGGGAGAAAAATTAAGTGACTTGTCCAAGAACAAAGAAGAACCCAGGTTTTCCTTCTATATTTGATACCAGAATGGATCACTGTGATCTAGTTTGACCTCCTTTGTAAAACATGGATCATAGAATTTTTCCCAGTAATTATTTCATCAAGCTTAGTAATTTAAGGGAAAACTACAGCACGTCACTGGGTGCTTGATTTAAAGATGTTGAATGATACAAATTCTACTACATCCCATGATAGACTGTTCCAAAGGTTAAAGTTACAATTGTACCTTATTTCCAATTCCAGTGTTTCTAATATCAATTTCCTGGCACTGGATCTTGTTATCACTTTGTCTGATAGACTAAAGAACCCTCTAGAATCAGATACTCTTTTGCCAGAGTAGGTACTTCTGCATTTTGACCAAGTCTCCACTTAATCTTCTCTGAGACACAATGCAATTGTAATGCATTTTTCAGCCCCCAAATCATTCTGGTAGCTGCTCTACTTTTCCAACACTGAAAGTGTGAACACCAAAACTATACACAGTAATTCAGAAGTTCTCACCAGTGCCACATATATAACTGATATATCCTTCTCTCCTCCTTTTCAAGTATCTTATGTTTTAGCTACGGCCTTTACCCTTTATTTGCTTATATCCAAGTAACTTGCCTCACTCCATGTTCTCAAGTAACAAAGAAACAGATACACACCAACATAATTTTACATACCAGAGCATTTTCTTCTGAAAGCAAACCTCAAAATGAGCCAATACTGTATGCAGTGTTGCTCTGACGTGTCTATCCCAGGATATTAGAGAGAGAAGGTGTGTGAGGTAATAAATTTCATTGAAGCAATTTCTGTTGGTGAGAAAGACCAGCTTTCGAGCCTACACAGAGCTCTTCTTCAGGTCTGAGAAATTTACTCAGAGTCGCAGTTAAATACAAGGTGGAACTGATTGTTTAGTACAAGTAGTTAATAAATATTTCAATGTTAACATCCCTCCAGTGATAGGGAGGAAAGGAAGGGAAGGAAAACAGCTGGGGAAGGCAGGGAGAGTTTAGTGGGTTACAGATAGTTGTCATAACCCACAATTTAAAAAAAATCATGAACTGAATAACAAAGACTGGATTCATGACTTATGACAATCCACTAACATATCCCACCAATTGCTTCTTCCTTTCCCTTCCTTCTTATAACTAGAGGGGTGTTAATGGGTCATTTCACTTTGAGCGGGCAATCCCTACAGGGCTGTCCCTACCCATACACAAAGTACAAAGTTACACAAGGCACCAGGAAATTTGGGGCACCAAATTTCCTAGTGCCCTAGCAGCTGCGTGCTGCTCCAACCTCTGCTCCACCTCTTTTCCATGGCCTCCATTCCAGCTCTGCCTCTTCCTGCCCTGCTCTTCCCCAGCCCCACCCCCACTCCACCCCTTCCTTAAAGCCCCTGCCCCTGCTCCGCCCTGCTCTACCAGCTCATGCTGCGGGGCAGTTTCCTCCCTGCCTTCAAGGAAAGAGACACACTTTCAGGACTGTTGTGATAAAATGATTTTTAGCTTAATATCTTTTGAATTAATTAGTTTTCCCTAATTAGGGAGAATAACAACATCAGACAGGAGATGCGACAAAAATCAGGAGAAGGTTAAAGCTTGCAAAAGTGTTTCCACTAACTTCCAAAAACTTCTGTGTTGTTGAAAGTTAGAACTGCATATCCACATTAGATTGCTGACGTGCTACATATGGTCACCTTCCTGTGTGGATGAGAGAGCTGGAGTCTTATAAAGGACATAGAGACAACTCAGAGGTTCAAGTTCTAGTGTCACAGAAGAATGTTAAAAATTGTCTGGATAACCAAAACTATAAATGATGAGGTGGCGAGAAGGATGAATTTTGAAAAAAAAGCACCAATTATTGGAGACCATAGGTAAGAGAATGATGTCTTCTGCAGACACATTGCTCGCTGATCACATATTATCAGGTAAGATCGCAAGCAAAACAGGAAACAGGTAGGAGAACCAGCTACGTCAGAATCACCACCAGATGAACTGGTATCCAAAGGAGAGTGGAAAATTCAAAACTATGGTGTCTGCAAAAGACAAAGTGGTGGTTAACCACCATATTGGAGGCATCACTTCACATACTGGAGCCCCCACCCTGAATTGGTCATGATCAATTTTTATATTGACTAGATCTGCACAGCACCTATGTCTCGTTACACCTTTTGAACCAGCAAAGTCAGGAGAAATGTGAATGCCACCTCTGTCATTATTGCTTCCCATTCTGGTTACCTGTGAGAGCAGACCTTGACTTTCAAGTTTCCCTTAGTGATACACAGATCCATACATAATGGGCTTTTGTGACTAAAGTTTTAAAAGTGTCCTTTCCCAGATGAATCTACTGCTGCTTAACCAACCAGTCAATTCCAGACTGTGTTATGATACACTTCTAAAGGGTGAAGAGGATAGAAGCTAAGTGTTTTTGAGCAAAAAACAGCTCTGTAATTCCTTCTCCTTCCTGTACTACTCCCATCAGTCAAACATGCCTTCCTCAAATGATTTACAGACCATCAAGAAGGAATACCTCTTGGTTCTTATTTCCAGAGAACTGATGCAAGCTACCCCATCAGTATGAAGTCAAGCAGAGCCTGGACTTACCGCCCTGTCCCATCCAATATACAGTTCTTAAAAAGACATTTTTCTGCTCTGGCTTGTAGGAAAGTTTCTTGAGATACGTCAACCTGTTTTGTTTTGGTGGAACAGATGTACAGCATGAAAATAAACTTTACATTTTAAAAAACTGTAATACCAAAAATATGTTTAACATGCTTAACAGAACAATTCTCCATTGTGCAACAATTTGAATAACTTATTTTTTCTGTTGGCTCATAAAAATGTTCTCGTTATACAATACTGCATATGGAACAATCATGGTTCCTGAAAGAGACCACACTATGGTAAATATAACCATTGACCTTCATTCAGTGGGTTGCTCATTCAGAGTCGCATCAACCCTGCAAATATTGTTTATAAATGTACATCACAAAACCCATCCTTTGGCCTACAAGCACTGTTCTTAAACCCAAATTCATATGATTCATTCTCCTTCCCATTGCAGGTCTACAAACACTTATTGCAAGTAAACCCAAATCATTAGTGAATCAGCACACATCCACTATACTAGAAGAACGTCTTTACTGGACATCACAAATACAGCAGGGGCAATGGTTGCAATACTAGTCTCTGACAGGATATTTGCAGGATAACAAACTAAGAAGTTAAGTTTGTGACTGGATTTCTTTTCTACTACTTACATGGATAACAATCAAAATCAAAGCTCTAATAGGCTCCACATTACGTTTTCTAGCAAAGCACAAGGTATATTTATTAAATAGCTGAAGTACTTTGTCATGTAGTTTACCCAGTTCCTTGATCTCCGAGACCAATTATAAAAGTTGTTATGAGAAGTCATCTCGTTTATGTGAAGATGACAGATAAGTACAAATCATTGTTATGTATGTGTGTGTATTTGGGAAAAGAAAGGAAGAAGGGAGGCTGTCTGACAAATGTATGATAAACAGGAGTTCACACATAGGTAGCTCTGATTTCACCATTATGTGGTCCCTGCAAACAACAGGAATATTAAAAATCAACTTACAATTTATTGTTAGAAAGTTGTAGCGAAGCAACTACACAGGTGTTTGCATCACTACAGCCAAATAAATCTTCCATAGAAGTGTGTAAATGACATTGATTAACTGAATATAAAAAGCCAAAAACCACTAACACAACATGAGAAAAAAGGTAAACATATAAAACAAAGGAATTACTTTCAAAAGTACTGTAACAATTGATAAAATAATTGTGGAAGTGTTTACTGTTTAAAAATCTTTCAATGTACAATGATCAGTGTGTAATAAGTTAAATATTTGCACACAACCAATGCAGAAAGGTAGACTCTACTATATTACAAGCTGTTTAAAAAAGAAGGCTAGTTTTCAAGCAGGATAAATCTCTCTCACTCACATTCTCACACTTAAGCTAGATATTCCCCAAAGATGCCGTAGTATTTGATTGATTTTTTCAGAATGCTCCATTATTATATCAAGCTTGCTTGACAGTAGAGGGCAAAATGCCTTTCACATGATATAAGGTAATGTGCCAGCAATTCAAGAGAAAAAGAAAGATTAAAGAAGACCAGGTCTATTGAATTTATTTACACTGAGTATTAGAAAACATTGTCCTCAATAAACTTTCAGTGACACGCTATTTAATAGAATCAGAATAGCCTTAAGTTTGAAGGATTATACTAAAATACAATGAATTTACCTCTGAGCTCAGTGTAATAACATGAAAAAGCCCCAAAGCATACATCAGTTTCCAAACGCATATTGACCTTTTCAACACAGCATATATAAGCGAAGTGTTTCTCAGCCATGAGTTTTTACATTTTAGGAAGACAGCACCTGGGTCACCATCCCAGATTCCCACTGACAGAGAAAATGTACAGCTGAAAGATATTACTTTACCCTGGAGCTACAGTATTCATTTAAGTACAAATGATCCATGGACATGTTTTTGAATGAGGACATGCCAAATACAATGCATAGGGAAACATAGGAGATGTATTTTGTCCCATGCATATGGGAGCATTAGAATGCTCCCTTATTGCATAGAAAGATTGATATGTTGTTTGTACATAGTTCAATAGTCACCAAAATTGTGTGGGCCAGTTGGGAGTGATGAAGATGATTTGCACCTTTTCTTGATGAATTTTCCACAGGACTCGAGGTAGGAGTGATAAAGGAGGGAAGGCATAATTCAGATGGCCTGATCACAGAAGGAGGAGAGATTAAAGATCCATGGCCCCTCTGGAACATTTGTGATCATTTGAGAGGCAAACAGTTTTCTTGCCAGGGATTCCCATGGAGCAAAAATACTATCTACCACAAAGTGGTGTAACTCAGATTCATGGTCGATAGCAAAGTGTCTGCCAAGGAAGAACACCAGCACATTATGATCCCCTGGAAGGTAAGTTGCTGACAGGGTGATTTGACTGCTGATGCACAAATTCCATAGGGTGACTGCTTCTGCACACAAGGAAATGGATCTTGCTCCTCCTTGCTTCTTGGTATAAAAAACCAACACTATAGTGCATGGATAGGCAACCTTTGGCACGTGGGCCACTAGGTAAGCCCCCTGGCAGGCCGGGATGGTTTGTTTACCTGTCGCTTTCGCGGGTTTGGCCAATTGCAGCTCCCAATGGCCGTGATTCACCACTCCAGGCCAATGGGGGCTGCAGGAAGAGACATGGGCTGAGGGAAGGTTGCCAATACCGGTTATATTATCTGACATGATGAGGACATGGTGACCTTGAATGAATGGGAGAAAAGCTTTACAAGCTTCCCGGCTGCCTGCAATTCCAGAATGTTTATGGGCATCCTGGTCTCTCTGAAGGTTCAAGTGCCCTGCACTATGTGGTTATCCATCGGAGTCCCACCTGCAGCCTGAAAAGGAAGCATTTGTAATAATCACCTTGTCTGGTGAAGGGGAAAGGAAGAGAAGACCTATTCATACGTGATGGGGATTCTTCCATCATAGTACAGCTGAGGTTCCTTTGGTGGGCACAGTTACTATGGCATTTATGCGTGGTTTGCTTGGTGAGTGCACTGTTTCAAGCCACACTTGCAGTCAACAAAGGTGGAGTCTGGCAAATGTGAATACAGGGCTTGTGATGGCAGACTATGGATGTGCCTCCAGCTACCCTTTTTTGGGGGGGTATTTGGAAGAAAGTGGAGTAAAACCCCTTTCCTTGGCACTAAAGAGCCATAGCCATTTTTACAGGGAGTGCCTACCACTGCTCCTTCCCCCTAAAAATAATCATCCAGCAGACGAGGACCGTGAAAGCCCTGCTTCACATTTATTCTAGTCTTGTCAAATTTGACCAAGTCTGAATGTCCTCCCAGGACATCAAAACCTTAACTTATTGGTTAAGAGGGGAAGGGGACTGGAGAATTCACATTTGAGAACTCACTGTTTCAAAAAAATGTATAGCCTTGTTATAAGCAACTCTTGTGCAGCTATGCAGGGGCAGAGGTGAAAGCAAGAAGCCAGCCTCTTGACTGGACATGCGAAGGCTGCTCCCAACAGTAGAGCCCTCAGATCGCTGCACTCTGGAGAGCACAGGCACAATGTGCTTCTACTCCCCCAGTAATCAGGATGTTGGAAAAGGGGTGGGGAGGAGGCAAGGCCATGTCCCAGCCTGCAAAGCAAAGCCTGAACACTAGAGGAAGTAATCTTCTCCATCCTAACTGATGTGCACTTCCCATGTGCAAGAAGCAGCACCAGGAGAAAGAGTCTTAGGCAGATGGTCTTTGGCTCTGCAACCTGGGTTGGTGCAGAGCCAAACTGCCCTTAATAAGAATGTGTTAAAGCCACTATCCAGCCCACCAAAGAACAAGAGATTTGACTACACAGGGAGCAGAGAAAGACGAACATATCAAATCAAAGACAACAAAGAAGATCTACAGCTTCTTACAGATGCTTCTCTGGCAGGTAGCAATCACCAGACCACTTATGCCAAATCATTACTACTTAATTCAGTAACAGCTGGTACAAGCATAGGCTAGAAGCTAGCTAGGGAGAGAATTTTACAAATGAAACAGTATGTTTTCATCTTGTTTATTACCAGCAGTGGGCACGTGGACTGCCAGATGCCAACAATAACAGACAGATGCTTAAGGTGAAATTTCTTTCCCGCATCCCCTGGAGTGTCTCAAGAAATCAGCTGTATCCACAGAATCCAACATATATTCTCCTTTGCCATACTCCAAAGGATTTAGTACAGTAGAGGACAGAATCTGTTATAACACACATTGCCAGAAGAATTAATAAAAACAAGCATTTGGGATCTGTAGTGGATAGCAGACCCTTCTAGTGTATCATACCATTTGGAAAATATACACTAGCAATTGGAAAGATGTATTATCTTTGCTAGGGAGCTGTCCATTAATGTAGTTGTCACTCTGGGTTTCATCTCCAGCCCTGCTTTAAGAATTGTGTGCTGCCTTATTGGAAAGACAACCAGACATGTTAACTTTGTTCAGTCCCACATTGTCTGAAGGGATTTCTTGACACATGATTGAAAACTGCTCCTTTCATTCTTCCCTTTGGCATGTGACAAACTCTTCCAAGTTTGAACTAAAACAGGTATTGCCAAAATGAAAAGTCATTTTAGGAATGGCTGTTACTACAACAAAGTCATTGTAGTAAGGTTCTTATCTTTGGAGGCCTTTGCCCACCCTGTAGGTTCCTTCCTGCTTCCCTGGTGCTTTTTATACTTGCAGCTACAGTATGAAGTGGTACCTTTCCAGCCAACTTACATCCCATTCATTGGGAAGCAACTGATAGTCTCCAACACTGTCATCACCTCTGACCCATGCCAATGTATTGTCCAATATAAAATGTTATCATCCAGGAGCATGTCTGACACCTAAAAATTACAACAAAATGTAACTAAGAAACAACCCACAAACATTTTAGAAGATAGACATCAGGGATAGACATCCCAGATACAATGTTGCCTAACTCAGTCATTAGAACATGTCCGTTTTAGCACATTCTCCATAAAGTCAGAAACAAGAATGGATTTCTCTCCTTTTCAGAGAATGGAGGGGGTTAGCTGGAGACACAAACACTTTTGAGAGACTGCAAACCTTAGTGCATAAGAGTTATCATTTAAAACTCATTATCAAGAAGCACAAGTAGGGGTTGCATTAGGTTGGTTTGCTTTAGCTCAGCAAGTCTTTTCTGAAATCATCCATTTTGTGCTCCAGAATCTAAGCTCTCATTTACACAATATTACCTCTTTGGTCTTAAAAATTCATATTATAAACAGATGCAGTAGTGTCTGCCAGAGTGCGCAGACTTAGAGTACTTAAAACAGCTATCCTGAGAGGAGTGCTCAACACCTATTCCTCTTAGGGCATGTCTTCACTACCACTTTAATTCGACCTTAACGACGTTAGGTCGAATTAAACGTGTACCTGTCTTCACATACATGCCCTTAAAGTCGATTTAAAGGGCCCTCAAAATCGAATTTGTAACTCCTGCCTGACGAGAGAAGTAAGGCTAAAATCGACTTCTCTATGTCTACTGTGAGTAAGTGAAGAGGCATCTGAAGTTAAGCCTCCGACCTCCGAGCAACCCCGCGGACCCCCCCCCCCCCCACTCGCCCAAGCAGCCCTGCGCCGGCTCCCCCACCCCCTCGGGCGGGCGGGGGGGGTCCGGTGGGGGGGCTGTTCAGGCGGGCGGGGGGGTCCGCGGGGCTGCTCGGGGGGGGGCGGGGGGTCCGACGCGGGGCTGCTTGGGCGAGCGGGTCAGCTGCCTGGTCAATTTCAGGTGAAATTGACCAGGCAGCTGACCCCCTCGCCCAAGCAGCCCCGCGCCGGCTCCCCCCCCCCTCGGGCGGGCGGGGGGGGGTCCGGCAGGGGGGCTGTTCAGGCAGGCGGGGGGGTCCGCGGGGCCGCTTGGGTGGGGGTGGGGGGGGTCCGGCACGCATTGCACTGTGGGCTACCTACCCAAAGTGCAATGCGGGCTATGTCGACTCCTGCAAAAGTTCTAGGACAGACAGTGTCGACCACTGTCGACCTGCTGTCCTGGTGGGGACACACTGATTCGATTTTCTAAAATCGAGTTTAGAAAATCGAATTAAGGGAAATCGACCTAGTCCTGTAGTGAAGACATACCCTCATATGTTATTGGTGCTAAAGACAGATGATGGCAACATTGATAATTACTATATTTTATAGCTGATCCAAACATGCAAAAGCAGAGAAAGACTTTCATTTATGAAGATCTGCTGAGTGGCATCTCATGGGAATGTAAAAAGACCCAGAATGTAAAAATAAAGAGTCACCACTTTCTTTTCCTCCCCATTTTAACCCTAGGATAAGTGAAGTAACATCTAATCTCAACCCAATGGTTTGTGACACTTAGTATGCTCTTAGTCACACCTTGCAGTTGAATTAGGTATATTTTAATAACTGTCAAACAACATATTAGGTATATTTGATCAGTTGAAACCAAAGAACTTAAAAATTGCACTTCTTACAGTGGTAACAAGTATCAAAATAAGAAAAATATTTCTAATTTAAGAGGTAAACAGAATTGAAATAATTTCATATATTTATGGTAAGAAGATAAAAAGACCATCCATTCAAATGAAATGAAACATCCAGTAGATATTATTAAGGGTAATTATAGTAGTATCTAAAAGGAAAACAATGAATCTGATTTGCTTGATTAGTGACTTAATATAACAGTTCATTTTTTTAATGATCTGGAATCTCCTGGTAATCCTGACTGCATTAATTCAGGACTTGAAAATGGTACAAGGTTAGACACTGAGCTATTCATTAAGCTTTCATCTGTAGAAAAAAATAATTTTCATACATTAAAAAAGTTCACAGCCACTGTTTTAAAGAGGGAAATCCCAACTTTAAGGTCATAGCAATTATCCAACTAAAAGCTTTACGTTTCCATACTGCCCATCCACATAATATTTATCAAGTCCTTAAAAATTGGAGCTTTTAAAATGGCATGGACTGCATTTGCTTCCTCACAATGAAGACTTAACTATAACCAGAAATATACATAGTGCAGCCTGAAAGATTAGTGTAACAGCATTGGCCAATAGTCTACCAGAAGAGGTCAAAAAAAAAAAAAGAAGAAGAAGAAGAAGAAAGAAAAACTAGTAGTCCTCCCCCTAAGGTCAGCCCACATAGCAATGCTCTCCCACTCGAAGTTAAACTACAACTGAAGTCTCATTTCATCTTCATAATACTAACATATCTTATTAAGACTGAAGGTTAAGAAATGTGGCAATTCTATTTAAATGACCTGAGCCCACATTTGCATATTTGGAGACTATACCTTGCCTTATTTGCATAAATGACAATAATTAACAGACCTTAAGTGTGATTTGGCTGCAGGAACACAGAAACTGCTCTGTTCCTATCTGGCTCTGGAATCACCCTGGGTGAATCCAGCAGCTCCTTCAGACTCTTCCCCATTTGTTCCTTGTCCTTGAGCAGTGGAGGACTGTAGCTGGGTTGCTGGTTATTGCTTGTCCCAGCATGGGTGAGGACAAATGCTGCCTGCCATAAGCAAATGCCCAATCTGGCTGTGCCTTATTCCCCTGCTGGAGTGTTCTGCCTGCTGTTCACTGGTAACTGATAGCAAGCCTCTGTGCCCCAAGAGAGATGGGTAGAGTGCTATCCAGCACTACTCTAGTCCCAGTTCCAAGTCTATGGCCATGCGTGGGTAGTAGGCTGTGCTCTACATCTCTGTTAGCCAGTCCTCTCAGCTAGTTCCTACTGTAGTGCCCATCTGGAGTGGCCCCACTCAAAGAAACAACACAGAATATCACCTCAGCTCTCCAGATCAGGAGAATGAAGTGCCTATTCAGAGCCATCTGGGAAGCAACTATACGATGGAGCCTCCCAGCCACAATGAAAGGCAACAGGTCTGTATGACTGTCTTTTCCCTCCTCCCCTTGTAGTCAGCTGTGGAATATTTAATCTGTTATTTGACTTCAGAGTTAACACCACTGTGAGATGAATGAGGAAAGTCTAGAATTCGCAAAGCTATTGTTTCAACTGTCTGCAGATTCACCATTTACCCTTCATTCTGCCCCAATTTTAAAAGGTTACATTTTCAATCAAAAGAGCTAGTAACTTAAAAAAAGAAGAAAAAAAAAGCTTAAATTCTGGAGCACAAATGGCAGCTTCCAAATTCAGGGGTGGGGGGCTGTTCATTATACTGGGAAGAAGCATAACCTAACTACAGGACTCTCCTACTGCCATTGATTTAGGAAAAGGAACATGGAGTAAAAAGTATGTTACACTAAAAACTGTGAAAGTGAAATGTATGCACATAAATATATGCAAGTATTGTGATAATTTAACTAATATTCTAAAAGATATCTGAACTTCTAATGATTTTCTCATCTTTGCAATGCAGAAAACATAATGCTGAAGGTTGCTAAAAATGTGCTGCAAATATATTTTAAAGAAATATGTAAGATTTTTTAAAACTACTATCTAATGAAGCTGAAGAACTGCCATTTGGTATTATATATTATATACACCACTCCAATTCAAGCAAACATTAAGCATGTGATGTTTCTCTTTTACAGCTTGTACCAAGCAGACCGTATTCAATCTCTATTCTTGCTTTCTATTGTAGAGTCTCATATTAGAAGTGATGGAAGTAACAGCACTAAAGGCTCCTATGTAAGGAAATGCAGAAAGCTGCATTTCGTTTTCAGTATTATAAATATATAGACTGGCTATATTTACATTGCTAAAAAGCTTCACTGTGCAGAGGGAAAGAGAAATCTATTGCCTTCCATTTCATCCTAACATCTAGATTATCCTATCCATTAGTTATTTCCAATTTGTTTGATTTAGATTTATTACAAAACTGTTTATCTCTATTTTGTTATGTGGAATCCAGTTCAGCTGCTGCCTCTCAAGCACACTTGAGAATAGAAGTAAAGGCACTTTGTACTGTTTTTAATTCATATGTTGGCTATTATGCCATGCCCAAGGTCCATAAATCTGCTGTTTGAGATAGCCTGCCATAGTGGCTATTGATTATGGTTTGGTCATGTGAGATAAGGCAAGTGGAAATTACCAATGACTCTTATTTGTGTACATCATCAACAAATATAGAGAATGAGATGCACTTCCATGTTTGCTGATCAAACGGATTGATACATAACCAAGGATGTTTCCATGTGTAATCTTTTGAATTGTCAGTCACTCAGATAATTCAAAGAAACACGTTCAGACAGTCATGTCAAACGATCAGTCATCCATCTCACAAGCAAACTGGCAATCCAGTAGTCTCTGGAGATACTAGCATACAGATCACCTTAGCACTGATCCCAAAATCATAGCATTAAACTGTCTCTTAATCAATAGGCTGCAGAAAAACAACAAAGTAAGTTATTCTAGCTCAGGTGTGGGCAAAGTTTCTGGCCCATGGGCCACATCTGGGTGGGGAAATTGTATGCGGAGCCATGAATGTAGGGCTTGAGCAGGGGGTTGGGGTGCAGGAGGGAGTGCGGTGTGTTGGAGGGAGTGCAGTGTGTATGAAGGGGATCAGGGAAAAGGGTTGGGGTGCAGGAGGGATGTGGGGCATACAAGGGGGCTCAGGGCAAGGGGTTGAGGTGCAGGAGGCGTGTGGCAGGTGTCACTTACCTGGATTGGCTCTGGGTCAGCAGCGGCATTGACCAGGGCCAGGGCAGCCCGCGCACTGCTCATGGAAGTGGCCAGCACCACGTCCCTTTGGTCCCTGGGGGAGGCGGGTATGGAGGCATTCAGAGATTTAGCCAGCATCATATAGGAAGTCTATGGCATTGCCTGGAATGGAACTCTGAGTCTTAATGCAGTGCCGTCCGCACCAGGCCGTTCCAGAATCAAGAGACTACAGTGTCCCGCTGATTTAAATTCAGCTCTTTCGAAACATTAAATATCTTTTAAAAATAGTCTCATATTTTAAAGATCTGGAATAATCTGTTAAAAAGTGCTGAGCTGAACTACTCAAACAAAAATCTCCTTTCTAGCCAATAATTGATGCTGAAAACCCGTTGACAGTTAAAATGCAAATCAAGTATGATAGAGCATCAGTGCAAGTCATGAGAAGGTCACAGGGAAGAGCTTGTGACTCCTGGAATAGCAATTAATTCAAATCAATATAGAAATTAGAAGGAAAGATTAGAAAGTGGTGAAATTTACACAGTGAGAACTAATTTATATTTTTAACAAATTGTGTCCTACTGTGTGATCAGTAAGGCTGGAATTAAGATTCAGATCCAAATAGCCCATTTTCTTTTTTAACATAGTGCCAAAGAACCTTCAATAAGGAATGCAGGCAAAAAGATAATGCCTTTATCGTGATTTGTAATAAACATCTGGCTGGCATTTTTGGATCTTATGATGGTGGATTCTTGAAATCTGTGTTTTAATTGCAGCCACAATAAAAAGTTAATGAGTTCTTGCAAGAGTTACACAACATCTGAACCAGACTAGAGATTCATGGAGGAGTTATCGTTTCTAAAGTCTGCATCAGGAGAACTTTACAAGAACATTTGAGACACAATCCGTAGCAAAACAACTTTAGAGGTAAACATTTGAATATATTCTAGATCCCCAGTACTGCAGAAATAGGATATGAAAGCTTAAGCACTTCCTGAATCTATGATTCTTTTGTCCAACTCCTACAGCTAGAAAGCAAATACAAAAGTTGTGGTACTCCGTGTAGAATTACTGCATTAGGATATTTTATTAGTATATATATGGGTTTTTTCCCCCATGTAAAACACCCTACTCCCTATGTTTTTAATCAAAATTAAAAACACATGTACTTTTGAAAATCCTGCCCGAAGCGATTTAGAAACTCAAATCCCATTGAAAGCCAATGGGATTTGGGTTTCTAACTTTCTTTGGTGCTTCTGAAAATCTCATCCAGAAAGAGATACACACAAATCAAAAATCTGTCCTTATCCTTTATAACCAGCATTAATCAACCAAAAACTCAATCACACAAAAATAATACCCCACCCTCTGTAAAGGCTTTGAAAATAGATGGGCTCTGATGTAACTCTGAAGATCAGATGTTTCCAAAGATTATATCATATAAAAATTTCGGACCCAATCAAGGGAGCAAGTTCCAAAGTCAATTGGTCCCATAGAGAAAGTGCTTGCAGCACCTCCTCTTTTTGAACCAACATTGTTTCACTTTGAGTGCTTTTGCAGATCAGAGCTGTAGTAGTGTCACCAGGAATGGGGGTGGGTGGTGAGAGAGAGAGAATTCCCCAGCCATTCAGAGCTTTATAGGTCAATGTAGCAACACCTTAAACTCTATTCAGCAGCCAATATGCAACCAATGAACACGCCAGAGCACTGATCTAGTGTGCCTGTGGCAAAATGCCCTTAAGAAGCCTCTGTTTCTGAATAGATTTAAGATAAGCCCTATGGGGATGCTTATAAATGTACGTATGATATAATTGAAATATTTTTTGCTACATATGCCATGTAACCTATCTCTGCAAAGGTTATGATCTACTGGATATGTTCATCCTATTTGTATGTGTCATTTTTGTACTCAGAGTTATGAATGTTGGCTATGTACTTGTTTAATTTAAATAGCTTCAGTGAAGCAGTTGGGCAGCTTTCTGAGAAAGAACTATTCGCAGTAAGTGCCCAATCAAGAACCAATCAAGCTAACAATGAACATGGAGACGACAACCCACATCCGAGCTTTCCCAGGAATGTGGCTTGGCTAGTAAGGAACTCTGTCTTGCAGGGACATGTGACTTGCCCATGTGACTCCAAGTCTCCATTTTGCAACTGAACTCTACACAGGAGAGAGGAGGGGGTCTCCACCCACAACAGAAAGTCTATAAAAATCCCTGGGAGAGCCCTCCATTTGAAAGCAACTGGAACAGAGGACAGTAATACAGGGGTATGAGTGATTGTTGGACCCAGACTAGAAGGAGACTAGTCTGTAAAAGGTAGCTTACTGGAACAGGTGAGGTTTTATTTGCATTCAGTTTCTTATACATAGACATGCGTGTTTTATTTTATTTTACTTGGTAATTCACTTTATTCTGTCTGTTACTACTTGGAACCACTTAAATCCTACTTTCTGTATTTAATAAAGTCACTTTTTACTTATTAATTAACCTAGAGTACCTATTAGTGCCTGGTGGGGGCGGGTGTGACAGAATGAGGGTTATTTTCCCCTTGGGTTTCCTATAGGTTGCATGCAGAGGAGGTGGGACTCAGTTTCCCTGAGTGTTACTGATTTAACAAGGCAATGGGAGAGGGAGTTTGTTGTTCCAGAGGGTCGTCGAGGAAACTTGGGACCCCAGCCAATGGCCTGGAGAATGGAGACCCCAGCGACCAGTGACCTGGAGTCCCAGCCCAGGAGTCGCAGGCAGTGCTGGCCAGTGGGAGAACAATGGGCTTCGAAGAGAGGATCCCCAGGGACCCAACAACTGGTTCCAGGTAGAGGCCCAGCCAACCTGTTTACCTGAAGACCAGACAATGGACAGAGGTGGAGTTTGGGGGAGTGAGATCAGCTGCCCAGCTGAGAAGCAGAGCGCTCTGTGCTGGAGAGGGGGAGCAGGCAGAGCCCACCTGGATGCAGGAAAGACTTGGATGTGCTGGGCTGAGGGAGGCCAGTCCTGAGGGTCCTGAGAGTTCCGAGTCTGTGTTCAATGCTCAATAAACCTGGCTGAGCGTCACTCCGGTCTAGAGAACTACCCTTACCATTAGAAAGGGTTATTTCTAATATCTAAACTAATTCTCCCTTGCTGCAGATAAAACCCACTGCTTCTAGTTCCGGTTTCAGTGGATGTGGAGAACAATTAATCACTGTTCTCTTTTAGAACAGCCCTTAACATATTTGAAGATAGTTGTCAGGTTCCCCCACCCTGTCTTCTTTTCTCAAGACTAAACATGCCACATATTTGAACCTTTCCTCATAGGTCAGATTTTATAAACCTAATATAATTTCTGTGGCTTTCCTCTGGACTCTCTCCAACTTCTCCACATCTTTCCTAAAGTGAGGCCTCACCAGTGCTGATGAGAGAGGGATAATTGCCTCCCTTGTCTTACAACACAACACACCTGTTAATACACCCAAAATTATATTAGCCTTTTTTCACAGCTGCATCATATTGTTGACTCATATTCAATATATGATCCACTATAAGTTCCAGACCCTTTTCAGCCATACAGGCCCAAGCTTTTACTGCACATTTTGTAGTTCTGCATTTGATTTTTCCTTCTGTGGTGAAATACTTTGTACTTGTCTTTATTTATCTTGCTGATTTCACACCAATTCTCCAATTTGTCAAGGTTGTTTTGAACTCTAATCCAGTCCTCCAAAGGGTTTGTAACCTCTCCCATTTTAGAGTCACCTGCAAATTTAATAAGCTCTGCTCTCTATTATCTAAGTCATTATTGAAAATATTGACTAGTGCCAGACCCAGGACTGACCCCATTAGGTATGCCCTCTCAGTTTGACAACAAGCTATTTATAATTACTCTTTGAGTATGTTTTTTCAACCAGTGTACCTACCACCTTATTAAAAATCAAGGTATGTCACATCTATTGCTTCCCCATATCCACTAGGCCAGGTATCCTACTGAAGAAATAAATGAGGTTGGTTTGACATGATTTGTTCTTGACAAATCTTGCTGGCTGTTCTTTATAATCCTATTATCCTCCAGGTGCTTTCAATTTGTTTATTTAATAATTTGTTCCAGTTTCTTAACTGGTCTATAATTCCTCAGGTCTTCTTTGTTCCCTCTTTTAAAGATAAGTTCTGTGTTTGTCCTTCTCCAGTCGTCTAGAACCTCACCTATGCTCCAAGAGTTCTCAAAGATAATTGCTAATGGTTCCAAGATTGCTTCAGTTAGGTCCTGAAGTACCCGAGGATTAATTTCATCAGGCCCTGCTGACTTGATTATATCTAACTAATCTTTAACCTGCTCTTTTCCTATTTTGGCTTCCCTATTCCTTCCCCTTTGTTGTTAATATTAATTGTGTTGAATACCTGCCACCATTAGTCTTTTTAGAGAAAACAAACAAAATAGGCATTAAACACCTCAGCTTTCTTGATGTCATCCGTTATTAGCCCTTCTTCCCTGACATGCTTCCATTCTTTTGGAAAGACAAATGAATCTCTCTTTTTCTCACCAGGAAACCCCCCCACCATAGCTTTCTGAGAACAATCCATTTGTATTCAGAGCAATACTGAAGAGACTGCCTGGTGCTACATTACCATTGCAATGGGTCAATCTCTTTATCTCTCTCTGGAGATCAGTAAGAGACACACACCATCTTGGATCTTTTCTGCATCTTGGTTGTGACTCACCATATGCACATGTTCAACTATTCTATCTTTATCTATTTTTATTTATTCCAACAGAAACTGCATAGCACAAAATTCAATGTGATAATTCAAGGTAACTTTCCCTATGGATATCTACCAGCAAATTCTCATTATGTATCAAGGCTGACAGGAAAGCACTGCATATTCTAGATAATTATCTGAACTTTACCCTCAACAAATCAAATAAAATATTACTCTCTGCTCAGTTGCAGTTCTCTCTCTCTCAAAGATCCACTTATTTCTCTCCATTTCAAATGTGAAAATTAACTTCTCGGAGCATGCACTTCATGGCAAAAGGAAATAAAAAAACGCAGAATACAAACATGCACAAGCAAATAAGACAGCCTGTCTAGAATTGTAAATTCTTTGAGGAAGGGGCTATTTCTTACAACCTTTCTGCAAAGCGTTTGATATGTAGATGCTGGTAATCTGAAGAGCAATGATTATCTGGAAGAATGTAATAAAGCATATTTCCTATAACCCCTTTCTGGGGGCAGCCTTACTTACTGAACCTCTCAACTCTTTTGCCTGAAGCTTCCCAACAGTGAGTGTATGTAATCTGTCACCCAGTACTAGCTTCAGTGTGATGAGGAGTTGGTAGTGGTTGCAATCCTCTCTCCGCCCTTCAGCCCTTTTGAAAAAAGGTTACTGTAAAAGAAGCCTCACCTTACTTCACTTGCAAAAGTCTGACCAGCCCTAATGGATCTGCTGTAGTAACAGGTGGAACTGGAATTTCTAGAAAGATAACTGGTCTCAAACTTCACTCATCACTGGCATAGATTTTATTAAGAGTACAGGGATCTTGAAAGAGATAAGACCATGTACCAATATTGGATGCTGTTAACACTGTGGCTTTTGCATTGAACTGATGATACAGGAAGGTGAGTTATCTCCTTCAGGCACTTGAATAACTGAAATATGAAGTTAAATACTGACATGAGCCAGCAGCTTCTCCCACCCATTGACCTTGAGATAGAAAAGGTCAACCATGCCATGGAGAAAGGAATAGAACTTTTAATGAAACAAATGATAGTGCTTCTCCTGTGAATTGCTGTACACAGCTACACTGTGTTCTCAAACCCCAGCTTCCAGGGCACATCTCTAAATTCCTATATTCATAAGACTGCCCCTTTTGAGGGAGTATTTCTAAATTATAATATTCCACAAATCTCTCTCTACAAAGATGAAGGGACAAGGTATAAAAAATGGAAAGATGCAGATGAAAGAGTTGACTGTGGAATTCATCCATCCCTCCCTCTCCAAACCTACATACCCCATTCCATGCACCCTCCAGACCATAGCAATGGAAGGGCATTCCAGGTCAGGTTTAGGCATAAGAGGAAGTAGTTCATATTTCAACACACACAGAACCCAACCCAACAGGTTCTGCATGCATATCTCCAACAGAGAATCCCCATCCTTCGGGGGTGGGGGGGGGGTGGGGAGGGGGGACTCAACAAGGGAGGGAGAGTGTGTGTGTGCTGCGGGAAGTAGGATGGAGGAATCATTACATGGAGCCATGTCTAGTGAGAACCTGGATCAAACTGTGCACATGGAGGTTAGCTGGCCTCAGTGAGAGAGAGAGAGAGAGAGAGACAGAATGAGAGTCTGCCCCATTGCATGCAAAACATATTTGCCAGGGGCATGGTGGGAGGGAAGAAATTACACAAGTAACAACTGTGGAGTTATTCCACTGCTCACATAAAACTACAAACTTTGTTACTGACAGACACTGTTGCACATTTTATTATTATTTTACTTTTTATATAGACTAGAGGAAAAGTGGCTCAAACTGGAGTTTTGAGTTGTCTGAATGCTTGCTTAGCTTTTTGTATGCATTCAGAGGTCCAGCTGATACCCTCCAGTAAACAATTGCACTAGAAATTACTTTGCAAGCAATTATAGGTGTGTGTAGTATAAAGTCACCTTAGATAAACTCCAGACAGAAACATATTGATTCCTAATTTATATCCCACTACAATAAAATTCCTGCCTGCACAGCTAATGGTTCTGGAAAAAGCTTTCAGGGAACGAAACATGGTCTGACTTAATGAGATAAATAAAAATATAGTTTAAAATTGCAAAATTTATATCATAATTCAGCAACTCAAAAGGTGGATTTACTTAGGAAAAAGTCTTCAGTTGATAAAGTCCGTAAACTGAAATGCTGATAACAGAAAGTTCCTTTCACCCCTCACAATGGGAGATTTCTTTAGTGAATGGGGAAAATATCTGTTCAAGAAGGAAAGTGCGAAAGGACATTTAAAAGAACACTGTCAAAATAGGCTTCAGAATTTTAAAAAGAGCTACTGCTTGTAAATACGAACAGGTCAAGTCACAAAGCTAAACTACAGATTTCCCCGCCTGTATAGAAATATTCTATAGAATTTAAGAAAGAATGACAAATGTTATAAGTTGTTCTTAATGTTACTTACAGATACCTATAGCAAGACATTGAGTTCTGGATAAATTTATATGAAAATGTAAGAAAAAAAGTTTTACATAAAGCCAAAAATATTTAAATCATATAAACTGACTTGAGAGTGTCAAAGCCTGAGCTTTTGGATTTGGACTCTATCTCTAATTAATAGCCCCTTTTAAAAGACTGCAATGGAATCAACTTCTTTATTGGCTTTTGTTGCTTTTACTGAGCATTGACAACCTGGTTTATAAGTGTATAGTTGCTGTATGCTAGCTAGCTTTAGAAATGGGGAAACCTGATCAGCACTGAAAGATCAGGAAACTGTAAACAGGTAGTGAAAAGAACCCCCCTGCTGATGACAGCAATGGACTCTTATCCTTGGAACAGATTGGCAAGACATGATCACACCATCTGGCCAGTATGTTAACATATACACTTTACATTTCATTTTGGAAGTTACCAGGCACAGGATGGGAATACACTGTAATATGCTCTGGAAAGACTACCATAATCAAAAGGCAGGTAGCTACATTCTGCAATAGCTGATACTTCTGGGTAGAGTTGGTCAAACTACCTAATCCACGTAATATTAGTTACAATTTTTTTCCTTTCAGACAATAATTATGGCTAGGAAAATAACTGTTCAAATGCTGCATCTTGGAGTTCTATTTTTCTTTCTCAGACAGCAGTATCATATTTGCTCATTTTAGTAGTCACAACAAGATTTTCCTAACAACCAGAATTAATCTGGGATTTGGAGAGAGCGCCATGTTTCTTTCACCACCACTAAAAAAGATTAGATTCCTAAACCAAATTATACACAGAGATATAGTCAATTACATTTCCTGAAGCACATAAAGAATTCTGTGATGTAAGAGATAGCCTTATATGGGCAGTTTTAAAGTGACATTTGCTTCCCAGACAGGTAACTTGAAAATCTGATTTTAAGAAGATTTTCTTTTGCCAAGTTCTCTTGTACCAGTAGGTAAACAGCTGCAAAATAATTTTCAGTTTTAATCACTTTTGTGAATAGGGGCTGGTCTTCACTACGTGGGGGGGGGGGGGTCGACTGCAGATACACAACTTCAGCTACATGAATCACATAGCTGAAGTTTGCGTATCTCCAGCCGACTTACCTGCCGTCCTCACGGTGGCGGCAGGCAGCGGTGCACTCCCCCGTCGACTCCAGCTTGCGCCTCTTGGCAAGCTGGAGTTCCGGAGTCGAGGGGGGAACCACGGGCGATCAATTTCTCGCATCTTCACCAGACGCGAGAAATCTATCACTAACAGATCGAATGCTACCCGCCAATCTGGCAGGTAGTGAAGACAAGCCCATAGGAGACTGATATAAAGAATAGGACAGATGTAGCTACTTAACTATATATATTGTATAATTATTAAATGTACATACTCTATGCAGTAGTACTCATGATCTTAACACTTCATCACTACAGAATATCACCACCCTAAACATTTATCCCTGATTTAATTTACACCTTTCACGTGAAATATGCCAAAAAAATCTTTTGCAACACCCTTTTCACAGTTGCAATCATTCCTTTATTTCCAATGTGTGAAGCCGAAAAGCATAATCCTGCCAACTAGGCCTATAAATCTGAAAGACTAAGTTGTTCCAGAAAATGAAAGCAGATTAAATACAGTCAGGAGTTGGCAACCTGTGGCTCCGGAGCCACATGGGCTCTTCAGGTCTTAATATGCAGCTCCTTGCAGCTGACTGCAAGGCTGGAGCTACAGATGCCAACTTTCCAGTGTGCTGTGGGGTGCTCACTGCTCAACCCCCTTCTCTGCCCCAGGTCCTGTCACCGCTCCATCCCTTCCCCAGAGCCTGCCATGCACTTGCTCCTCCCCCCTCCTGCACACTGTGAAACAGCTGATTGCAGCAGGTGGGAGGTGTGGGGAAAGAGGGAGAGGTGCGGATTGGCAGGGCTGCCAATGGGCGGGAGGCATTCAGGACTGGAGGGGGTAGCGGATGGGGGGCTGTTGACATATTACATTGGCTCTTTGGCAATGTTCATTGGTAAATTCTGGCTCCTTCTCAAGCTCATGTTGGCCACCCCTGAATGCAGTGAAAACTTCATCCCTATTCTTTCCTATTAACCTTTTCCTTTTCCAGGACTTTCTGCTTCCATTTAATTATTTTCCCCCAAAAGGGGAAAGGACCTGAGGACCAGAGGTTTGAAATGAATGTGCAACAGTGTTACTAAGACTATGAATGGCTTCCCAATTCCACACACGTTTTCTCCACTACATACACTATCTTCCTTCAAAAAACTTCGGAAGACCTCTCTAGTCCATGAAGCATTCAAGGACAAGAACAATTGCACAACTGGCCAGGTATTGTACCTTATTCAGTTGTGCAAGAATATTCATTCAGGGGAGTCTGGAAAAATAGGAGTGTAAAATCACTCCTGTCATTTGCATTGTAAGATAATAAAAATTATTGATGAATCATGTAGAAGATTTACACAGAAACACAAGACAACAAAGGTGTCATTTTAACAGATATTTTTCTAACCCAGTCAGTAGCTTATATTAAACACTATCTATACTCGCCCACCAATGTCATTTTAGTTGGAAGTTCTGAATATCATTCCTGTGCATCACAAAAAGCTTTTCACAGAGCACCACACCAAACAACACAATTTCACAACATAAGATACACAAAACAGGCCAAAGGAATCAGAATTTTAATAATATAGTTTTAATTGAATTGAAACATATGGGAAAATTGTAATGCAAAGAGTGCCATTGATACCTCTAAGGTACCATAGGTGGGTTATTAGCAGAAGGAGTCATTTATTAGAAAAGTGTTGGAGGCGGCACTGGTCAAATGAGATTAAATTATTTTTTACACTACCTGTGACTTGAAGACACAGGGTTAGGGTAAGATTTGACAGTATTGAAATTTGGCAAATCTTTCCTTGCAAGGCGTCTGTTCTTCCGTGCTGAAATCTCAAGGGGACCGCAGACTTTGCAAGATTACTTTCATTCAAGATAGCAAAAATCTCAATAGAAGCTGGTCTCACAAGATTATAGCCGAAGACGTGACATTTTAGGAATAGCTAAGCCAGAAAATAGACCTTCCTCCTAACTTTCTATCGTACCCAGAACCAAAATCATGGGGAAAGATTATGATCCAGGAATTAAATCTGAACTCTCTTGAGATTCAGAATGGTTCAACAGTGTTGAAGCATCAACTGCGTTGATTACAGCTGGGGACCAGCATCAAAAAGAAGAAAGAGAAATCTGAGCAGATATAAACACACCATCATAAATATGCTAGGAGCAACGTCTAATTAGAAGATAAGGAAAATATATTAGCACAGAAGAATTAATGACAAAGAAGAATGGTTGGGGGAAAAATACCAAAGGTTACAAAAAGGGACAACTGCAATTTCCAGTCTTAAGCCTATCTAAATTTAAGATTTTAATAGATTTTTTTAAGACGTCCTTTATAAAATAAAAACAAAAGGCCTCTCAAAAGTTCAAGCTATTTTGCCATTCGTTACATGTACACTTAGGTTAATTCTGTAGCCATAACCCTCACTGCCCTCATTCAACATCAAAGCTCTGCATTGGAAAATATTGTTTCGATCTCTGAATGCCTTTCACTGCTTCTCATTAAGGCAGACTTTGCTACACTAGCTGGTGAAGAAAACATCGCATAACTCTATTACTCTACTGAAGCAAAGACAGGCATCTTAGAATGAGTCGTCTTCAACAAAATAATATGCAGCTTGGTGAAGGGCACATGGAAAGGGCTTTATTTTTTAAATGTTATTATTTGAGGTATTCCTAAATCACGTTAGAGAGGCAATTTGTTTAACACTAGCCACAAAGTTATAATGGGGACAGCTAGAATGAATGAGACAGATATTGCTGAATTCAAATTTCGGATGGGTAAACCTCAGGTTGTTCTTGGATTAGAAACAAAAGGCTTTTGTGCTTATCTGAATCTTTGAGGCCTTCAAAGCTAGGGTAGGAATCTTGAAACAGGCTTTTCCAGGGTATGCTGTTATTTACAATTCTGTTCCTGATTAAACTAGGGCAGAGAGGTATTCAGAGTTAAAACAGCCAAATGAAACAGTAACAGTTCCTCTCTGAACTTGCTTCAATTTGAAATATTGCCAATGGATCCAAGCAAGTCTTGATTTTCTTTCTCACGTACTCTTACCTCTATTTATTGTATGCATTTTGTTCTCCAGGCTGCTAGTAATGTAGATTAACACTATACAAAAGACTCTGGTTTAAGTTTTCCAGTCCTTGATCCACGGGCTGGGAGCAATGCAGAAGGTTGCACTCAGCATTGTGACATGAGTACCTTGCACTATTGAACAATAATGAAGTCAAATGAACTAACAAGAATACAAAGCGTGGGAGAAAAGAGGCATCTTCATGGAACAGTTAGTGAACAGAGAGAATGAGTGACTTGTTCAAGGTCACAAAAGGAAGGCTGTGGAAGAACCACATATGTCCCAGTTCAGTGCCTTAACCGCTGGATCCTCCTTCCTTCATGTAGTTTAGACTCTGGATACAATAAATACACAGTAGTTAAAACAATGAAATTAGTGTTGGACATGCATACATCCACACTAGGTATAGACATAGAAAAATAACCAGATGAACTCCTGTATGGAGGACTAGTTCAAGGCCTATGAACCACCCAAATCCTGCTTAAGGCAATGTATCTTAAGTGGTACATGGACCTTGCTGGTCTCCTGCACCAGAGTGAATGTCACCCAGTGACTTGACTGAAGTTACACTTTTTGTAGTGGTTACATTAAAAATAAATCCACAATCGTGAACACAATGCAGTAAATGCATTTTTAATCTTCAAATACATTCATTATGTATCCAAATGAGTAGTAATAAGTAATTCATTGTTGTAGGTCCTCCAGTTATATGGACTAATAAAAGATATGAAGAGTAAATGCAATTACACGATAATTACAGTATAACTGTGGGCTAATTACACTCAACAGGTTACAATTTGTAACTTCAAAACAACACTACACCTGACTAACATAATCAGTGTAGCCTCTTGCAAATGTTTGGAAAATATTTAAAATCCACATACTGTACACAGTGCTTATTTTTTACAGGAGTATGGTAGTTTCTTTTAAATATTTTGCTGTGGATTAAACTGTATATTCTCCCCTGTGAACTTTCACATTTTCTCTCATTATTTACCATAATAAACAGATTTTTTAAACAGCTATTGCCAGCACTCAGATGTTTAACTCTGGATTCAGTCAACCAGAATGCATTTGCGATATATTTTACAGAGTTGTGAAGTAACAAAAAGCAATGGGACTTTTATGAGGTAAATGGATACATTCAATAATATTAATTTGATGTTTTCTGTTCAAAATGCTAAATAACTACATATTGCATGGTCTGTTGGAATGAAATATTACAGAAGCATTTAATACAATTTGTTTTTGCCATGTTAATCGTGATAGCAAAACAAGTTCCTAATTCAAAGAAACCTCATTCAATGTGTCACAGCACTAGACTGCTTTGCAGGTGCCATTCATACCTAAATGAAAAAAGGTTGTATGTGATGGCTCCTGCGATAGCATGGAGAGCAAGAGAGAAAGACACTGAGCACAAATGCAAAAAGTACAAGTAGGTAGGTTCTGAACCTGCCAGTTGCAGTAGAGGGACCAGACCCATTACCTTTTAAAGGTTTTTAACCACTGAAAGAATCATTGAATGTGATGTAGTATCCAAGTACACAAGCCTTACAAAATAAACTCATATAGGAGGAACATGTGTTTTTTATACTTGTAAGTGGAATCACCTTAAGTATGTGCAGATATAGTAAGCGTGTGGGGTGCTTACACTGGGATTCTGGTGATTGGTACCTACTATATGTAATAAGAGGAGCAAACAGCTTTTCTGCAACTAGTACCTGCATCCTGTCAGGAACCTAGACCATCTGCCAGTCCCTGAAGTTGCAAACTGGTGCCCAATTGTTACATTGGTGTCACTAATTTGACTATTACACATGAAATTAACCAGCTATAATCATGTCTTATGAATTGGATGATTTATAGCATACAATAATATATCTATAAATGGATATAAGAAATACTGGTACACTTAACAGAGCATTTATTTCAAGGTATTTCTGTTTGTAATTAAAAGCAAGGTCTTAGTTATGACTCACTGTGGAATAAATGTTACAAGACACCAAAAGGAAGCAGAGCAACTGAGTCACAGTTGTGGATGGCTGACCCATTATTCACAAATAAAAGCCTAAAAATAAACTGAAGAGTGACACTACTTCAGGCAGTCAGACGCGAGCTTATTCCTCGAGGCACAGTATGTTTCCCCCCATATTTGTTTCAGATTGTCTAAAGTAGGTCGGTTCTGATTTGCACTTTTAATAGATGAGTATGCATCATTGTCCTTATTTTACAGATGGATAAACTGAAGCACAGAGATATTAACTGACTTGCCCATGGTCACACATTGCATTTGTAGCATAGTGGGGGAACCTGAGTCTTCTCTCTCTCCAGCTACCCATTCTATCTACTAGACCTCATGCTGGCTTTAGGCAGCCAGGAAAATAGGGGCTCGCCTGTCTCTGCCATCAGATCAATGAAGGACAGTTCCTCAACGATTTGGTATAACCAAAATAATGGTACAACAGAATTTTGTCAAGGATTCAGTGTGCTTTTGCTTTTAAAATCTTAGCTTTGCCTCCAAATTTTCCATAAATGCGGAGACTTTTGTATAACAGCAGGAACCTCTTACCCTGTTGCAGCAATCATCTCTTAAGTACAGTCATAAGGAGAACTCCGTACTTAATGTAATAAATGTTACTCCTTATGAACAGCATGGGTTTATGTGAGTTTAATCATATCCATGCTAGTCCCCAGAGCAGTAGTACACTCTTTCTTTAGAGCAGTGGGTTACTTATGGTCAACCAAATTCTGAACAGTAAAGGAAACATTGAAGTTGTACTGAATAATAGCAGTAACTGACAATACTGGTAATCATTTAAATAATCAATTATTACAGTGTCCCAATACATTTCCAAGCAGAGGAATTTAAATTAAATTAACAACTGTCTGGGACACAAGGACAAATTTTGTAAAAAGAATCAGAAACAGAAATTGCTGTCTGGCCAGACAGTAAGTTTTTCATGCACGACTAAGAGGTAAATTAAAATTATAAATTTCAAACCTTCTGGTCAAGCTTCAATTTCCATCTTTTCTAACAAATTTTGTAAAAAGAATCAGAAACAGAAATTGCTGTCTGGCCAGACAGTAAGTTTTTCATGCACGACTAAGAGGTAAATTAAAATTATAAATTTCAAACCTTCTGGTCAAGCTTCAATTTCCATCTTTTCTAACAAGGTCCATGTTTGGGAAGGGATGGTTTGAAGAGTTAGCTATTTGTTTACCTATGATTAAATGGATTATAATGGATAATTAGGTTAGATTGTCAATTTCAATTCTAGTAAGGAAACAGGAGGTGCTGCTTATTAGAGTAAGATCTTTTATGAATGGAGTACTTTACGAAGTCAGGCACTAAGGGAAATCTACCCAGTTGTGTTATAAACTGAGAAACCAAGTCATGTTTACAGAGATGGGCAAAACTAGACCAATTTAAAATAGGATTTTCAAAGGAACCTAAATGGAGTTGTGTGTCCAAACTCCATTGAATTTCAATGAGTTCTGGTACAGCTATTTCCATAGGCTTCTTTGAAGATCCCAGTGTTACTTTTGAATAGAAGCCCCTTGAGTTTGGGTGAATTCTGCTTTAAGAGTTTGGGTGAATGGAAATCCATAACTCAATGCCAAATTTATGGCTTGTGAATCCATGAGAAGTAGAAAAGGGTTCAATAACCTTTGCAAAGTAAAGAGATCGGCATAGCTTTGTACTGTCTCTCAGCACAGAGAGGAGATGCAGACCCTTGAAATAAGAAAGACACACCAATGGTGGTGGTAGGGATAAAAAAAGTGTGCTTATTATCAAAGGTTTGCAACTAGCATAATGGTTCATATTACAGTAAACTCTCGACTTAACGGACTTCGGATGCAATGGACAAAATTTCTGAGCAAGTCTGATGCATTCCTGATCCATTTCTGGCGGGCTGGCTGCCGGCTCCCGGCTGCCACCCGGGTCACAGCAGCGGGCGGGCTGGCTGCCAGCTCCCGGCTGCCACCCGGGTCACAGCAGCGGGCGAGCTGCGGAGGTGCCGCCCCCGACCCTGTGGCGGGTGGGCTGCTGCTCCGACAGCTCTTTTTTTATTATTATTATTATTAAATAACAGACTTTTTGATTTAACGGATAACCCCTTGCCCGAATTAGTCCGTTAAATGGAGGTTTTACTGTATATAAAAAACAACAATTCCTAATGAGAAATCAGTGCACAGTGAGCAAGTTATTGTGAATTTGGAAGTAGCTTTGGTTTTTCTGGAATGGCAAATTTCTCACATTTTGTTCAGAAGAAATTGTACAAAATGTCCTCAATTAACAAAGAAAATAAAGTGGTGAAATGATGCTATTCATATAACTATCTGCGAGCATTTCAGTAGTACTTGACTTGGAATGTGACCTTAACTTAAATAACAAGAGATCAGTTTGATGGGTTTTTGTCATTTGTGACCACATCACCAGTACATCATCCGGAACAATTTATGGCTTGTCTAGACAAACAGCAAGTTCAAGACAAGCTGGAATGAAAATCAACAACACAATTGATTTCAGTGAGACTACATATGGAGTAAACTGATTCTCAACATGCATAAAGATGGCACAATATGACTCACTATTTGCTTGGAATTATGCTAAATTAGGGCCCGAACAAATCTTCACTCATGAGAGTTTGTGGGATTGAATTTTCCTGAAAATCATGACTCATGTGATCAGCTTGACAGTTTGCAGAATTCTGTCTGTAGGAGATGCCATTCTCCAGAAAATGCTCTTTTTAATACACATGGAGACTTATCTCTAGATGACAAGATCCAATTTGTACTAGGTCAGTAGTCACCAAAAGTAATAATCTGATGGATCTGATGGATTTGTGCTGGCCTGTGTGAAAGGAATTAGTGTCCTCAGTCCAGTTCCTGGTGGATATGACCACATGACTAACCACCATTGCAACTTGGACTCTTGTTAAGCATATCTGCAGAAACGCCAAAGATTGAATCGAGATTAAATTGCCTTACTCTGTCACTAGAGATGTTCCCTCCACACCAGGCTGAAGCACGCTGAAAGTGGAGTACGCTGAAAAGAAAAAGGTTGAAGTCTGCACTTCCGTTGCATATGCTGTTTCTGTCCTACAAATAGAAGATTTCAGATTTTATGGCTATCAAACTAGCACTCATCTACCTGCAGTATAGTCACTTGAAAGGGGAGAGAAAGCCTGGATGCAAAGAAGGAACCCATTATTAGATCCACTGGTTGTTTGAATTACTGATGGCAGTAATGGCCAGAGACAAAACAGTGCTAGTAAAATGTTCCTTAAATCACTGAATTCAAACCAAGTTGAACTCCCACTAAAATTCACTTGCAGAGAGAGCAAACATTACATGCAAAACATTTCATTTCCATAGTCTGTGGGTAGCTCATTAACTAAACTAAGCACGGCACCAGGACTTGCAGGCACACAGCTCTGTATCTCCAGCAGCTTTCTAATCACTGACGCTTCACACACTTCTACCTAGGAAGGCTATTTAAATTCCACACAGGGCAAGATTAGCCATCAGACATTAAACCTGACCACATGGCCAACACAGAGTGCAAGCACACAGGGTGGGCAGCATTTATATTTTCAGCAGCCTAAACATCACATTAACAGCAGCCTAAACATCACATTAACGCAGATGCTAGTCCTAGGGTCTGCAACAACAGTTTGCAAGCCCCACGCCTTGAGTCTATTCCAGAACATCAGCTCAGCCCAAGACAGAGAAAACTCACTGCTTTGGAACTTTCTTAAGCATTGTCCTCAGATCATTAGAAAAAAAAACCCAACATTAATTTTGTACAATAATTGAAATGTATGCAGCTCCCCAGCACCATTCTTTATGCCACCTGGAAGTTTGGAATCCCATCCTTCAAAACTTGGTACAGGTTATTCCATCCAGCAAGGCTTTTTTTTTTAGAGGGGAGGAGAGAAAGTTTCAGATTCAATAGAACAAATCCCAGATCTCAGGTGAGGGTGAACGTCTTTCTCTATCATACCAAAGTTGTACCTCCTCCACAGAATAAGGAGCTCAATTCTACTTTCCGTTATGAAAGCGCAAGGTACATTGATTCTAAATGGAAGAGATTGCCAGGGCCATCTAGTCTAACCCCCTGCCAAGATGCAGGATTTATTAATGTCTAAACCATCCAAGACAAATGACTCTGCAGCCTTCTTTTCAAAACCTCCAGTGAAGAAGCTTCCACAACCTCCAGTGAAAAAGCTTCCACAACCTCCAGAGGCAGCCTGGTCCGTTGCCCTACTGTTCTTACATTTAGGAAGTTTTTCCTGAGATTTAAGCTAAATCTGCTATGCTGTAGTTTGAATCAACTGCATCTTGTCCTGCCTTCAGTGGCAAGAGAGAACAACTTTTCTCCAAAAAGAACCAGGATTACATTCTTTTTGTGGATACAGACTTCCACTCTGAAACCTGTCAGCTTTTCACCCTCTCTTTCATGGCAGCCTTTCAACTATCTGAAGACTGCTATCATGTTCCACATAATCCCCTCTTTTCCAAACTAAGCATACCCAGTTCCTTCAGCTTTTGCTCATACGGCTTGCAGTCCATCCCCTTGATCATCTTGGTCACTTGTTTCTGGATCCTTTCCAGCTTCTCTACATCGGCGACCAAATAGTATTCCAGCTGAGGTCTAATCAGTGCCAAGTAGAGCAGTACTATCACCTCCCATGACTTGAATACTCTCTCTTTGCCCGTCACCCCCCAGCCAGAGTATGGGCCACCAACTGGTGTTGGTGTTTCAGTAGCAATTGGTTCCCTTACGGGGGTGGAGTTACTAGCCCCACACCCATGTTAAGCCTACAGCACCTGGTATTCCCAGGTCTCCCATCCAAGTACTAGCCAGGCCCAACCCTGCTTAGCTTCTGAGATCAGACAGGATCGGGCGTGTTCAGAATGGTTTAGCCATATTGACTTGAATACTATGCCTCTATTAATGCAACCTAAAACTGAATTTGCTTTTTTTGCAACAGTACCTCATTGCTGACTCATGTTGAGGTTGGGATCCACCATAATTCGCAGCATAATTACTCAGTAAAGCTGCTGCTAAGCCAGTTATCCCTTATTCTGTATTTGTGCATTTGGTTTTTTCCCCCTAAGTGTAGCACCTTACGTTTGTCTTTGTTGAATTTCATTTTGTTGTCTCTAGACCAGTTCTCAGATTTATCAGGATCCCTATCCCTATCCTCCAGCTTTGTGTCATCTGCAAATTTGATCTGTATGCTCTCTTTACCTACATCTACATCTATATATATAAAAGTCAAGTGGTGTATGTATGTGCGTATGTATGTATGTATGTATGTATGTACGTATGACTGCGAACTCCTCCCGCACCGTTTGAGCCAGAGACTTGAAATTTGGTACAGTGAGGGGTCTTGGGGTCTAGATGCTGGTAAGGGTCGAAAAATTTTCGGATCTCACCTCTGACGCCCCCCAGGGGTGAAAGTCTTTCAGGGCCAATCACATCGGCTGGGCGGTTAGGTGGTGATGATGTCATAATACCCCCCTCCAACAGACACCTCACTCGCTCAGCTCACCCCTCCCTCCTCCAACGGAACCCCGGAGATCCCTCAGTTCTCTGCCCCTCCCCCTCCCAACGGAACCCCGGAGATCCCTCCATTCTCTGCCCCTCCCCCCTCCCAACGGAACCCCGGAGATCCCTCAGTTCTCTGCCCCTCCCCCCTCCCAACAGAACCCCAGAGATCCCTCAGTTCTCTGCCCCTCCCCCCTCCCAACGGAACCCCGGAGATCCCTCAGTTCTCTACCACTCCCCCCTCCCAACGGAACCCCGGAGATCCCTCCGTTCTCTGCCCCTCCCCCCTCCCAACGGAACCCCGGAGAGCCCTCAGTTCTCTGCCCCTCCCACCTCAACCCCGGACTCCATCAGCTCTGTGCCCCCCCCCACCTGCGAAGGTCCCCGGAATCCCTCGGCTCTGGGCCCCCTTCCCCCCTGCGACGGATCTGAGTTGGGTTTGGTGGGACGGTAAGTGAGGTGGGGGTGTCGGGTTCGGTTGGGGGGTGAGGTGGGGGTGTTGGGGTTGGTCAGGGGGTGTTGCGGTTGGTGGGGGGGTGAGGTGGGGGTGTTGGGTTTGCTTGGGGGGGTGAGGTGGGGGTGTCGGGTTTGGTCGGGGGGTAAGTGAGCCGGGGGGGTGTCGGGGTTGGTCTGGGGGGGTGGGAAGGTGTCGGGGGGGGTGAGGGGTGTGGTGTGGGTGTTGGGTTTTGTCTGGGGGGGGGAAGGTGTTGGGGTGGGTGCCCAGACCAAACCCGACACACACCCCCGGCTCACTTACCCCCCGACCAAACCCGACACCGCCACCTCACCCCCCCACCAACCGCAACACCCCCAGACCAACCCCAACACCCACCCCTCACCCCTCATCCACCCCAACACCTTCCCACCCCCCCAGACCAAACCCGACACCCCCTGGCTCACTTACCCCCCGACCGAACCTGACACCCCCACCTCACCCCCCCACACCAATCGCAACACCCCCAGACCAAACCTGACACCCCCCGGCTCACTTACCCCCCGACCGAACCCGACACTCCCACCTCACCCCCCCAAGCAAACCCGTCGGGTTTGCTCAGGGGGTGAGGTGGGGGTGTCGAGTTTGGTCGGGGGGTGAGGTGGGGGTGTTGGGTTTGTTTTGGGGGGTCAGGTGGGGTTGTCGGGTTTGGTCGGGGGGTAAGTGAGCCGGGGGGTCTTGGGGTTGGTCGGGGGGGTGGGAAGGTGTCAGGGTGGGTGAAGGGTGGGTGTTGGGGTTGGTCAGGGGGTGTCAACTGCCCCCTCCCCACCTCCGACTGACCCGAGCAACGTCGGGCACTTATGCTAGTTATTAATAAAAATGTTAAAGAACACCAGACCCAGAACATATCTCTGTGGAACCCCACTTGCAACCTCCTTCCAATCAGACATCGTTCCATTAATAGGGACTCTTTGTTTGCAATTGTTTAACCAATCATGTATCTACTTAATGACAGTTTGGCTGCGACAGTGTTTCTCCAGCTTACTTATCTGAATGTTATGTGGGACAGTGTCAGAAGGCTCGCTGAAGTCAGGCATATTATGTCCACTGCATTCCCCCTATCCACCAAACCAGTTACTCTGTCAAAGAAAGAAATCAAGCTGGTTTGACGTGATTTGGTCTTAGTAAATCGATGCTGGCTACTAGTGATAAACTCTTCATACTCCAGGTATTCACAAACAATGTTTTATACATTGTCCCAGTATTTCTCAGGTCTCGAAGCCAGGCTGACTGCTCTGTAGTGCCCCAGCTCCTCTTCCCCCCCCCCCCCGCCTTTTAAAAATGGGTACTACATTGCGGGGGGGAGGGGTGAAGGATTGCTCGGTGGTTTGAGCATGGGCCTGCTAAACCCAGGGTGGTGAGTTCAATCCTTGAGGGGGCCATTTAGGGATCTGGGGCAAAAAATCTGTCAGGAGACAGTACATGGTCCTGCTAGTGTAGGCAGGGGACTGAACTCAATGACCTTTCAAGGTCTTTCCAGTTCTATGAGATAGGTATATCTCCATATATTTTTTAAGCCCTTCTCCAGTCTTCCAGGACCTCTCCTGTGATCCACGAGTTTCCAAATATTATTGCCAGTGGCTCCGAGATTTCTGGAACCAATTCCTTCAGTACCCTCGGGTGAATAGGTCCTGCTGATTTGAATTCATTCAAATTGGTCAGAAGATCTCTGATGGGTTCTTTACTTATCCTGATCACATCCCATCCCCTTTATGGTTCATGATAACTTCACTAGTTGTCCGGTAACTTGTTATTTTTGGTAAGAAGACTGAAACAAAGTAGGCACAGAGCAGCTCTGCCTTCCTATCATCTTTCGTTACCAGCTCCCCTCGTCCATTGAGAAGCAGACCCACACCATCGTTGATCTTTCTTTTTTGTCTGACATATTTGAAGAACCCCATCTTGTTGTCTCTAACATTCCTTGCCAGATGTAATTCATTCTTTGCCTTGGCTTTCCTGATTTTGTCCCTACACACTCATACTATTACCAAGTATATTTCCATTCCCTGTATGTATCCCTTTTGGTTTTTAGATAGCTAGAAAGCTCCTTGTGCAGCCACATTGGTCTCCCATGGCTCTTCTTATCTTTCCTCAGTGCAAGAATAGCTTGATGCTAAGCCTCTAGTGATACATCTTTTAGGAACTGCCAGATCCCTTCCACTCCTTATCTTCCTAGCTGTTCTTTCCATGGAATCTTCCCTCCCATTTCTCTGAGCTGGCTGAAGTCTGCCAGGCCAAAGTCCTGGTTTTGCTGTTCTCATCCTTTCCATAGGATCATGATCACTTCCTCCCAAGTTCCCGGCCACCTTCATTTTTGCAACTAATTTATCCCTGTTGATCAAAACCTAATCCAAAATGGATGACCTAGTTGTTTCCTCAACTTTCTGAATCAGAAAGTGCTGATGAAGTGGGTCTTAACCCACGAAAGCTCATGATCCCTAAAATCTGTTAGTCTATAAGGTGCTACAAGACTTGTTGTTGCTTTTGCAGATCCAGACCAACACGGCTACACCTCTGATACTATAACTCTGCCAGACACTAAAAGCCATGGGCTGAATGGATACACTGGATTTATGGCTTATTACAACAATCTGTAACCAACTAGCCCTTCTCTTATATCTGTAGAGGTGTTAATGGGCCACTCTACCTTGAATGGTCCCTTACAATATGTGCTAACTACTTATCCTAAACAGTCTTTTCCAACCTATATTTAGCTGTGATCCTGGGAGTACCTTTCCCAGACCTGAAGAAGAGCTCTGTGTGGCTCAAAAGCTTAAAAAGACATTACCTCACTCACCTTGTCTGTCTAATATCCTGAGACTAACATGGCTACAACTGCACTGCACACATAAGTGAACTTCAGACATTTGCCACCAGAGGGAGTTGACAAAGTCCCATAAATAACAGAAACGCTGAAATTGACTAAGACAGATAAAACTGTTTCTTTTCAGCTACTGAGCTAAAACCAATTGCATTTCACAGTAGATACTAAGTTCAGTGTGCATGCCACATATAATGAACATTAAAAGTTTATTTACTACTTTTTAAAATCTGATACAGCAAGAACCTGCGAAGGAAAGAATTGGATTTTCTTGTTACATGCTGTATTTAACCATTAACATTTCAATCTTTTTTCTTTTTCTATAGGCCAAACTCTTGACTGACAAATCCTAAAAGCTTGCTTTTCTCAACTTAAATATAGATATACATATGACTGACAAAATATTTGATATTCAAGGCATCAAAATCCCAGGTAAGTCAACAGGAGTCAAATGGGAGTCAGCCCATTGACTTGGATGGGTTTGTGATCAGATCATATGGCCCTGAATTTGCAGTGAGGTCCTGCAATGACCCCTACACCCATAGAACCTCACTGCAGAACTGACAACACACCACAAGTAACTAGAGTGAAAAGAAAGAATAAGAACACATAGGGTTCTCTTTCTGCAGAACTGAACTTGAAGAAGAATTTGAATGACTGTCAAGACAATAGCCTATTTGCATTTGGCACTGGCCTCAAGTTTGAGCTTGCATTCCTTGAACACCCACTGACCGCCACTGAGGTTAGTGGGAGATTTGAGTGTGCAAAGAATGTAGGATCAGGAGCACATTCTGCCCGCAAAGTTAGTTGAAATATTTTCTTGTGGTTTTGTTTGTTCTGCCCCAACCCCTCACAAAACCCTACTCTGTGAGCAGGTACCTATAATACAAGCTTCTAATATTTGGCTATAATTACATTTGAATAATTAAAAGTGGGACATGCTTTAGAACATAAGTTGATCAGTAGTTGAAGTAAAAAGAGTGCCCTCCTATTGTACAGTATTAGACAATGAGATGCTTCATGTAGATTTTGGATCCCGACATGCAGTATCGGTCACAGCACGAAACAAGATATTTAACTAGTCGGATCATTGGGCTGTTCTACTACACCAATCCCTATCTTCTCATAAGTAGGGCCATTTTCCAGATTTCAACAGAATCACCCTTTTAATTAACACCATTAACTCCACTAAAACTTGTCTTAATCTAATCAACTAACAAGACAATGAAGAACACTGTGCAGAGGTTTCCCTGTGTGACTAGAGCAATAAAGAAAGGGAATGATGAAATGGGTAGTTCACACCCCATGAAACAACATAACAACCAAGACTGTTAATTAAAAAGCTTTTCTTCAGCTCCCTTCCTCTTATTTCTAAATCATTTCTATCTCTTCCAAAGGAAGGCAAAACCCTCTTCTCTTATATAGTTTGCTAAGAGCAACTGTTCAAACAGTTGGACGCAACTCCTGCTAGAGATTAGGAGTTGAAATGTACACCATATGCTCCTAGAAAGGCAATCCTCAAAGATCTGTGATCTCAGAAATTACCTATTTCCTTATTCCAGGATAATTTAACCTATTCAGGATACACTCACGAGGGTCATCCCAGGTTCAACCTTGATTATTAGGTGTTGAAGATTCCACCATGTTTCCATATCTAGGTAAGCTCCCTCAGAATTGCAGTGAAGTTTCCTGTGTTAAAGGATGGGGATTTTAAAATATGCATTTTTTATTCAAACAGGCATTGGCAGTGGATTTGTACAAGTTTCACACCATACATGCAGCCCAAGATAAAATATCTCATCAAACCTGTAAACACCTGTGTGTCAAGTTGTAGTGGGGGAGGAGGTAAAAGGTCTAAGAAGTACTCCAGTAGGAAGGAAGAGACCAATTCTCAAGGACTCTGTTTAAGATAAGAAGTTGAGACTTCTCTTTGTATCTCAGTTTAAGCATCCCTGAGAAAACAGTGTCTATATTTTCTGTTAAGCATGGGAAAAATTGGACAAAACTGTTGGCTTGGAAGGTGGGATTTTTAAAAGTGTTCAGTGGTGGCCTAATACTAACCCCCTAATGAAGTTAATGGGACTTTACTTCAATGGGAACAGAATTAAGACAACACATGGCACTACTGAAAAATCTCATCCCAGGGACTCTACCTAATCCCAGAGGATTAAAGCAAAAAAATATATTTAATGTTTAAAAATAAATTTATTTAGTGTGTTTCCCCACTTCGTAGCTCAGTTCACCAAAAGGATGGATGGACTGGATACACAGTTTTCAAATGGTGGGACATGATCCAAAAGCAGGTTGAGAGAGAATACCAACTGTGTTGCACTAAGCAGCTGAGAGCCGCAAATCTCAGGGTCTTCAGGATTCAGCAGGAGATGGTTGACCAAGAGATTGCCCAAGATGAAAAATAGCAGCTCACTACATTCTCCCTTCCACTGCTACTTCAGCCACCCTTGCTTTGTCCCCTTCCATCCACCACCTAACCCATGAACTACTCCCAACAGCCATTAGTTATGGGGCTGAGGAAGTGCTTGAACCATGACTATCTTACATATGTCGAAACTGGCCTGGATTTGCATAAATCAGGTTGTTTTATAATCAGTGACTCATGAAAAGAGTGAATATTATTTATTACTAGTGCCCTGAACAGTTCTAGCAACACTTTCTACTTATACACTGTGACTGTAATTAAAAAAAAAACATTTGTCAATAGTTACTGTGTTAATCTCAGACTCCACATATGTGGTTTCCTTCTAAATTTAAAGAAATCTATCTATATATATAAAAGTCAAATGGTGTATGCGTGCGTGCGTGTATGTACGTTCCCTTACTCCTTCCACACCGTTTGAGCTAGAGACTTGAAATTTGGTACAGTTATAGGCTTTAGGGTCCTAATCAGGGTAAGAATATTTTTTTTTCCCAAATCTCACCTCTGACGCGCCCTGGGGTGAAATTCTTTAAAGCCCATTCACATCAGCTGGGCAGCAGGTTACACTTGCTGTTCTCTGTGACATAGTTATGATGTAATAATACCCCTCTCCAACAGACCCCGCACTTGCTCAGCTCTCTGCCCCCTCCCCCCCTCCAATGGCCCCCGCACTCGCTCAGCTCTCTCCCCCCTCCCACCCCCTCCAATGGACCCCGCACTCGCTCAGCTCTCTCACCCCTCCCCCCTCCAACGGCCCCCCCACTTGCTCAGTTCTCTCCCCCCTACCCCCTCCAACGGCCCCCACTCTCGCTCAGCTCTCTGCCCCCTCCCCCCTCCAACAGTCCCCGCACTCTCTCAGCTCTCTCCCCCTCCCCCCATCCAATGGCCCCCCCACTCGCTCAGCTCTCTCCCTCCTCAGGTAAGAATTGAAAATTTTTAAAATCTCACCCCCTCCCCCTCTCCAATGGCCCCCGCACTCGCTCAGCTCTCTCTCCCCTCCCCCCTCCAACTGCCCCTGCACTCACTCAGCTCTCTCCCCCCTACCCCCTGCAACGGCTCCCCCACTCGCTCAGCTCTCTCCCCCCTCAGGTAAAAATCGAAAATTTTAAAAATCTCACCCACCTCCCCCCCTCAAACGGCCCCCGCACTCGCTCAGCTCTCTCCCCCGTCCCCTCCACTCCCTCAGCTCTCTCCCCCCACCCGCCTCCAACAGCCCCCACACTCGCTCAGCTCTCTCCCCCCTACCCCTCCAACGGACCCGAGCAACGCCAGGTATTTTTGCTAGTCTATGATAAATGTGAGACACAAATTGGGGCTTCATAGTGGATACTATGGAAGCTTGTGTCGGGCAAGCATTGCAAAGCTGTTTGTAAACATTAATTCTTATAGGACTTCTGCAGGGTAGAGAAATACATTGTTATTACACACTTTGTGAATGGCTAAACTGAAACAGAGAGGTCAGCTAACTTGTCCAAGGTCAAACAGAAAGTCAGTGATGGAGACCACCAATTCTTAGTTATTGCTTTGTGCTAAAAGCTAAATTTCTACCTTCCTATCTTCACAGCAAGTTTAAAAAAAGAAATTGAGTCATAAATTAAAAGATCCCGCTGGAACAAACTATTTATAACATGCTTGAAAGGTGTTATGAAATACCATTAAAATATTTGTTTAAAAATATTAACTGTACTTTGGCTATTTGTTATATCAACTAATTAGTTATCATATATCAAGTTCAATTAATTACCAGATTGTTCATTGTTTAACAGATTAGTCTGAATTAATTACCAGAATATTCATTAAAACTTGTCTGCCATATCAGCATATTAAAAACTACACAGCAGGGAGACTTTATCATTGTGTCTAACACATGCCTGAAGTAATGCACAGGACTCTCCTACTTTAGTGTTAGATTGGAAACAGTCTGAAGCACAAATGGCCCCATTTGCTCCAGAATATAGAGCAGATTTCCATGTTCTCTGGTCATTTCTGTCCAGGAGACATTTTGTATTCCATAATCCACAAACAAATAGTTCTCCCCTCATGACAAACCAAAATTTGTTAGTTAAGTGGATGATAATATTTAAAAAGAAGACTAATAGATAGCAATATTATAACAAAACATAAAATACATGGAACAATGGCAGAGTTATAACAAACAAAACAAGTTATGAATTTATACATATAGATATAACAGTGAACAGGATTTAAGGTTCTTGCTAGAGCAGCTGGCCAGGAATTTTTCAGTTAAACTTTTGTTCCCCATCCCACCACCTACCCCCAAAATGCCAGTTTGTCAAGACCAAAACTGTTTGAGGGAAAGTCACTTTTGACAAATTTCCCAACTTGAAAAAGTTTTGAAATTGTGTCACAGTTTGACATTTTCAAAATGAAGAGTTTTCTGGATCAAAATTACTTTTTGTTTTAAAATTTAACTTTCTTTAACTTTTACTAAAGTATAAATTTAAGAGGTGGGGAGGGAGGGGTGTAATTTTTTTTTTAAAAACCATTTCAGTTGATCCAAACGAAAGGGGCTTTTTTAGTTTGCAAAATATTTTCTTCATCACAATTTGGGACAGGAAAACATTTCAAAATCCTCATGGCACAGAAAATAATTTCCCATTCAGAGTAGTTGACAAGTTCCATAGAGAAGTTGAGGACATGCATTACAGACACTGAAGGTGGGCTGGTGACTGATGATTCATTAGTGCAACATTACATTCTAGATTCAAACCATATCCTAAGGTCACTAGACTAAATATATTTCTCCTCCAATTTTATTTGACCTGATGGGGAAGCCTTCCACTTCTTCCCTGACTTTCAATCTTTTTACTCTATACCTCCATTAACAAGTTTAAAAAAAATATCAAAAGAAATGATAGCCTATATTTTAATAGGCTGTTACAAATGACACACTGTGTACCTAACCCCCTCCCCCCGTCTCAGAGCTGCAGTTACATAACAAACACTTCTCTGAGCTGTGAGATCATCAGTGAGATGAAACTAGGGCAGATGCAAAAACATTTTGGCAAGACCAGGCATTTGACAACTTGAAGATGTGACTGTTGTTCAACAGAACATAGCCAGGCTAATTTCAGCAGTCTGCCAAACAGGGCAGAGAAAGAACGTTTGCTAATAGGACAGAACCAAAATAGAAGGGTGAAAATCGTTTCGAGCCAAAGAAGACATTAAGCAACCAACAAACGAGCCATGACTTCAAACTGACAATGCACTTTTATTTACATACACCCATCTAAAGCCAAAGTGACAGAAGCAGCACATTCCAATGTTTTTAAAATATGGAGGAGGTTTATTGTAGTTTATTAATTTAATTGGGATATAACAACAAAAATCACTACTGGAAATACTGGGCAGATTTAGATAGTTCCTGGAGATTTTTTTATATGACTAGCAGGTCTAGGCATTTAGTGAAGTCTCCAAAGCATGTGGCAAGTAAAGCTATTTGGAAAATTGACTAGTTCTATAGACTTTTAACAAACAAGGGGAAACAGTTGGAAAGATTTAATGTGAAACTTGTCTACATTTTTCCACCACATTTTGCCCAGCTCTAGCAGCAAGTTTGGGGGGTTACTGTTTGTTTGTTTTCTCCTGTTGAACATGCTACAAACCTATTTTAAGATTAATGGAATTAGTTGTGATAATTTACTGGCTAACGAAAAAGTTGCGAGGGCCAAATTTAGAAGCGAACATAATTCTGTCTAGAAAGTATAAACTGATGTAATTTGCACCTTCATGTTTCATCAATGAATGCAGTGCACAAATTTAAAAAATATTCTCTAAACAGACTTACAGTATTTAAACTACCATCAGTTTACCAACATGTAACACAATCTCCCTCCTTTCCTTACACATTTCATCTGAATTTGGCCTAATGAGTCCAATGGCATGACTGGTACGCACATGGCTGCAGGAGAAGGACAAATAGTAACCAACAGGATGCAAATAAAAACAGACCATCCCTTTCTTTAACTTACAGCTTCTTCTGGTTCCTTGCATGAAAAATGTATCAGTTTAGGGATGCAGATTCAGGCGGCCAAAATCAGAGATTATTTGTATTCCTTTGTCACCTAAAGCCAAAACTGAAGTCGGGGCTGAATTAGGCAAGGCACAGTACAAACACATAGTTAGAGAAAGCCCCTGTCTTAAAGGGTTTGCAGTCTAAACAGATAAACTGGTAAATGATAGTAAGGAAAAGACACACACAGAGTGGAAATGACTTGCCCATGGTCTGCACAGCAAGCTAGTGGCAGAAAGGAACAGAAGTCAAGTCTCTGAATGCTTAGTATAGAGAATGAAGATGCATATCAACTTAAATTTACAAAAAAAAACGAGGAGTACTTGTGGCACTTTAGAGACTAACAAATTTATTTGGGCATAAGCTTTCATGGGCTAAAACCTACTTCATCAGATGTATAATATACGGTAGGAAGGTATATAGTATATCTATACTAGAGAACATGAAAAGATGAAGGTTGCCATACCAACTCTAAGAGGCTAATTAATTAAGGTGAGCTATTATCAGCAGGATTAAAAAATACTTTATGTAGTGATATCAGGATGGCCCATTTCAAACAGTTGACAAGACGGTGTGAGTAACAGTAGGGGAAAATTAACATGGGGAAATAGATTTCAATTTGTGTAATTACCCAGCCATTCCCAGTCTTTATTCTAGCCTAATTTAATGGTATCCAGTTTGCAAATTAATTCCAGTTCAGCAGTTTCTCGTTAAAGTCTGTTTTTGAAGTTTTTTTGTTGAAGAATTGCCACTTTTAAGTCCACTTTGAGTAACCAAAAAGATTGAAGTGTTCTCCTACTCGTTTTTGAACATTATGATTCCAGATGTCAGATTTGTGTCTATTTATTCTTTTGGAATAAATATGGAAATGAGGTAAATACAGGAGACAGAAGCAGAAATGGAGATGAATTTCATTCACGCTCACTGTTCTTTTTGGTTTTCTCATAAAAAGTCAATGTGAAGTAGCATTCTCTGTTTCCTGCACCTGTTGTCCTTTAATAGTATCCAGTTTGAAATATGCCATCATGTGCCAGCAATGTCCTGGTTTGGCCAATGTACATGACGGACTGTAAGTTCTTTGGGGGCACAGACTATCTTACTATGTGTCTGTATAGTGCCTAACATAACGGGGCTGCTAAGCACTATCATAATATAGTTAAATAATAAAAAGAGCTTGGCACACTGGGTTCCATTCATGGCTCTTTAAGTGACCAGTATTATTTTAGGTAAGTCACTTAACCTTGCCCAATGTGCTGGGTTTGTAGGAGCTGTACATCACACAGATTTTAGAATTCAACCCTGAATCTTGGCTGGTAATAATGCTTGTGTTTAAGCACCTTGAAGGCTCTGACTACATTTCAGGAAAAGAAAATACTCAAACGCTGGTCTATAGATTCAAAGCAAATACGGACCATAAAATGCACCTCTTTCATCTTAACCTTTTTCACTATCACTAAACAGGATTCAGGAGAACAAAAGGGAAAAATCTCATGCTACACATCTACAGGACTCAAAATCTCCAGTCTGATCTCTCAGACAGCCAAGGAAGTGCTTTTATAAGATTAAGTGTTTGACTCCAATATGTTTGGATATCTCTCCTTAAACTTTGCTAGTTATCGTCTCATTTTCCTTTCCTCTTTTAATTTGGAAGTTGGACTCACCAAAGAATCCTCTGGAGACAGTTCTGTTGGGTTAACTAGTACAAAGTCTCAAAACCCTTTGTCATAACTTTTGGCAGCTTGAGCAGAGGTCATGGCTTGAAAGGATACAAAAACGTAACTTTCTGCTTACCCATAGGTGTGTCTTAGAAGCACACACCCAGTCACTTGATAAAAGCACAATGTTTCACTTGTCAATGTTTCAGTCTGGCACAGATTTTCTGTTACTTCAGTACTCATTTATCTAAATGCCATGTGCATAAGGAAAGAAAAGTTCCAGTTTGCTAGTGCCACTGTCTAAAATGAAAACAAATAGGTTCTCTCTCACAATACTGAGTTGCTTTCCACAAAGCCTTCATGGTGAAATGGTCCTGACTATTTCTGTAACAAACATTGATATAAATGTAGGCACCAAAATAAGTTAGAAAAAGTCATTCATCCATGTAATAATGTGTCAGATGTACACAGCCATCAAGTAATTTAAAGAAATATTAAGAAGGGCTCTCTGTATTTTAAGGGCATAATGTGAGATGAATACATCATCATTTGAGTTTGAGTGGTTATTATTCACTTTATCAAATATAGAAGGACTACTCAGGGAGAAGCAGGCTAATAAAGGGACTGAGAATGAAATAACTGCCTACAGGGGTATCATTTTACAGCTCAAGAAATCTTATATGTTTAAAGGAGGGTGGTGAACAGGTTTTGCTGGTCCCTGAACACATGTGAAAGTTAAATGCCTTAGGACTAAATTCATCCCTGATGTAACTACACTGACTGCAGTGGAGTAACCTCGGGAATGAATTTAGCTCTTTAGGATCATTGACGTAAATAGAAGCCTTTCAGATTGACTTCAGTGGGCACTGGATCTATAAACAGTTTAAAATTGTATGTACTGTGGAACATAACCCTGAACCCAATTATATAGCAGCTTTTTTTTCTGCAAGTTCTCCAGAAAAGCAATTACAACAAAAAAGTTAAAATAAAAACATGAGTCTTTGCCAACAGATTCAGCTTATCCCTGCAAAGCTGCTAAACCAAATGTTGCTCTCATTTGCATGATTACACAGCTGGAATCACCCCACTGAACACTGATGAAAACAATCATAGAGAAATGAATAGAAAGTTGTAACCTTGCCATACAATTTAATGAGCCAACCTGTAATATTTTATAGGCAGTTATACCCTCTCCCACACTTAGAGTTCTAGCAGATGATTTAAGAAACCTACAGAGAGGGTGTTATTGTCTATTCAACTCTGTAGGTTTTTAGAGTAATTGGAATTGGGCACTGGATTAGACTCAGCAAACCTGGGCTCTGCCAGAGGCCTCTTGGGCAAGTCACTTTGATGTCTGTGTTTCAGTTTCCTCACCTGTAAAATGGGGATAATAATAGTTTCCCACACTGCTTAGGTCTTATGACATAAGTACTGAGTTTATTTACACGACACTAGGGAGGCCCTAACACTCATAACTAGCCTTGCATAAGCATTATGCAGCATAAACTACTAGTTAATCCTTCTTACAGACTTTCCCAGTCCCAGTCTTTAAATCTGTTTTCTGATTTTTGCATGCTGCCTGATGACAGTCCTACTGGAGTCAAGTTATATTGAACTGACTCTTTCCTATCATACCTAGAGTGTACATACATAGAGTGTATGGAGTTTTAGTGTGAGGAAGTCTTGTCTGAATCAGACGTGGGTCATTTCCGCAACTCTACTGACTATGCTCTACTGCTTGCATCCGATGAAGTGGGGATTAGCCCACGAAAGCTTATGCTTCAATACTTTAGTTAGTCTTTAAGGTGCCACAGGACTCTGTTACCTCTGCTATGCCAGACTAACATGGCTACCTCTCTGACTACTGACTATGAGCAACACAAGCCCTCCCTTCTGGGCTTCATAGGCCTCACTGTTACTCTACAGGCTAGCAATGGGCACATTTTGCAATCTTTCACACAGACTCCAACCCTTGAGCCTTCTAAGGGCTTGTCTTCACGAGGCTGCTCTGGGATCGATCTTCTGGCGATCGATTCATCACGTCTCGCTAAGACACCTGCAGCTCCCCCGTCGACTCCGGAACTCCAGCTTGCTGGGAGGCACAAGCTGGAGTCAACAGGGGAACACACCGCTGACTGCCGCCGCCGTGGGGACAAGCGGTAAGTCGCCGGCAGATACGCAAACTTCAGCTACATGATTCACGTAGCTGAAGTTGCGTATCTGCCGTCGATCCCCTCCCCACCCAGTGAGGGCAAGCCCCAAGTGTCTCCCTGCACTGTCAGCCCCAGCCTCTAGCAAGAGTCACTGATTCGCTGCTTCTAAAATCAAACAAACAATATACTCAAATCACGTCTCTGCCTAGCACACAGCACTCAGCTATACTTACTTTCACTATGAATGTAACTTCATTTAACAAAGCACAGAGATTCAAATGGTTACATATAAAATAAAATCATAACACATTCTAGAGTCTAGACTTAACTAGATGCTCTCATGTCTTACTGTGTATTGCTCACCCAAAACCTTTTCAATACTTTACTGCCAGGCCTTCTGTGACCCTTCTTTCATAAAACAAACACACTGTCAGTTTGCATCCTCATTTAAGAATCCCATGTATTTTCCCCAATGTACCACAATTATTTGTCTTTATTCAGAAACAGTACTCTCCCCCTCCCCCGTTATTTGTTTTATCCTGTAAATTTTCTCTCTGGTAGATTTTGCAATCTTTCATTCGGTCCCTGGTTCCATATACAAATAGGCCTACACTGTGAGGGATATAGTTCGCAAATGACTAGACAGGAAAGAGGTCTCTGTTATCTTGGAAATGTTCCTTTCAGGCTGCAGGTATGTCATCTTCTGGTGACCCACCATAATTCCAAGACCTTAAGAACATATTTTTAGTATAGGTATACAAGTCCTTAAATATTATCTGTACATATATTTCACAACGATTATGATGACCAGAGGGGTACTGGCTCTCGACCTCACATGCCACTATTCAATGAACTATTATGCAGATATCTGACCCAGGGGATCCCTGTAAAACACTATATTCCCCATGTCCTCTGCCAGTTGGTACCAACAGGTGCCAGGGTCGCAATCTGATGATATCAAAACATCCCATGGTAGTGGCTATAGATATTCCCATTTTATGGACTGTAAAGGAGGGAGAGGAAACCATTAGCTCAAGGCCACAGAGTGAGTTAGGAATAAAACCAAGATATACACAGACTTTTGCTCTCACCACTAGAAAACAGAACCTCTTTCCAAGTGGAAGCCTGATCCTATACCGAAGCAAAAAGCAGTTTTTCCAATGACTTCCCTGGGAGTTGGATCAGACCCTAGGACAGATGGACAAGGCAGACATAAGAAGAAAACTTGTAAGAGAAGAGGAAATCTTAAATAGAGTTGCTCTTTCATGAACTATAACATTCAAAATGTTTTAACATTTATGCTATAGGAATACTTAGATAGCCTCAGTGTATGTAAGAATAAAAGTTCCCATTAGTGGTTTATTTGTAGATGGTGTCCAGGAAGAAAAGCAACCAAGGATATCCTGTCTCTTTCATCCTTCATTTATTCTCTGTAACTCAGCAGCCCAAGAATCTTTTTTGTTTCTCTCTCCCATATATATTTTTATGTGGTTCACATTATCATCTGCTTATAAAGATTCTCACTCATAATTTGTCTTGTTATGCAGCACCAGGACTTTATGCAGCTCCCCAAAGGGTGAAAAACAAAACCAAACATTTACAAGAGTTATCCCCACAGAAGCTGTACTAAGGTAACATTTCTAAAAGTTCCTAAATTACCAAGACTCCAAGTTCCATTTTCAAGTGACGTATGACCAGATTTGAAAGCAATAAAAGTTAAGTGCCTAAGCCACTTTCAAAAATGTTGTGGTTTAGGCAGCTTTTAAAACTTTGCCCATATTATCTATTGTAGTGGACACACATAAGTTGTAACCTCTTTGCCCAATTTGGTAAAAAACGGCTTACAATTTTCCAAGTAATTTCTTGCCACGAGCAAAATGGAAGATGAAACAATTTGTGATGAGTGACACTCAAAGTTACGAACATAAATATAGTGATACTAACAGCAATTTAAACAACTGTAAATGAGAACTGAGAAGACTGGTCTGAAGGGTTCAGAAAAGGCGATATCAACATTGGGCCTAGAGGCAATCAAGTACAAATCAAAGATCTTCTCATGCTCCCCTGACCAATGTGTAGTAGCACTGAAATGACACTCCTCTGACCTTGCCGAGTCTCACGGCAAAGAGACAAAAAACTCCCAGGTTTAGTGTCCAATTGCCACAGGAGAACAGTGATACAAACTAAGGTGATGGTATTTAACGCAAAGGAGAGGGGCAAAGGCTGATATTCCAAAGAAATTTTTTTGAGTCATATGGTTCCTTATCAGGCTTCAAAAGCACCACTCTCAGTGAAGAAGTAATCACACCTACGGAACAACCAGCAGTCTTCTACAAGGGGTAGGGTGAAAGGATTCGAAGTATCACATGAAGGCAGATTGAAGCAAGCAAGTGAGGAAAAACCACAACACAAAAAATCACCAAAATCTAAGGCAAAAAGGATGGCAAATAGTAGATCATAGCAGCCGAGTACCCTATGGTCAAATGCAATTTATTTAGTATTTTATACCATGAAAAACCCCAATATGGCTGCAGTTATTAAAGATAATAATGGACATGTAATGAGTCATCCAGTTCACCTGGAGACAGTGGTCAAAGCTTTCAAGTCACCTAAACAGAAGTGACCTGATTTTCAGGAGTGCTGAGCCACTCCATCTGCCACTGATTAATCTGAATTTATTAAAACGTTTCTTGGCAACTACAATTTATACTAACAAGCCATGGTGAAATGTCATGCATGTCACCAGTCATACATGTATTGACATTTGTTTTCAGATGCTGCTTCAAACACACATTACTGCAAGTTAAGAGGCCTGGAAGCCCATCTCAAAGGTATACCTCCCATGAAGAATACATGTCCAGCTACATGATTGGGTTGTAACAGGGTGCATTCTCAGTACCAAGCCTTTAATCTATGGGTAGTGGATGAGTTACCAGCTAATCCTGTATTTACCATCTTTTGTAGTGAAAATAATAAAAGCATGCATCTGTGGTAGTACTAAACAGTGGAACCAGAAAACTTGTGCCAACTGATTTTTATTACTCAGCGCTGTCGATCTTCTCAGATGAAGCTATGTACCATCTTGATCCACGCTCACAGCTTCCATTGAACCTAAAAGGTAGGAGTTAGGGCATGTGGAATGTAGGCAAATTCACCCTGGGTGATGAAATTCAGATTTGTGTTGATTAAAGAGACGATAGGTCTTATTATTCCTTCTTATTATTCGATTACAACGTAGAAAGAGCTACAGAAATCTACTACAAAAATGGCCTCCACAAGTTAGCGATAGGGTGTTTTCCTCTTTTGATTACGTGAACTTTGTATTCCATGGGGCTGGAATACTTTTTATAGTGGGGGTGCTGAGAGCCATTGAGCCAACTATAAACCCTGTATATGATGGAAACCACTTCAAGCCACCCCAGTTCCAGCACCTATGTTTGTATTAGCTGTCAGTGCACATGGTTGCAAATACCCACTGAAACGAGCGAAGACTCAGATCTCACTGAGGGAAAGATATGGAACACTGCTTAATATTTAACAGCATATGCAAGCATACAGGGAACTATCACTCCCATAACTCTCAGTCAGTAGTATCTAGTGATTTGAACCAAGGTACAGGAGCCATGTGAGAGTCTCCAATGATGAAGTTGTCGGCCATGGGCAGTACTTACACTATCTGCCTCAGTTTCATGAGTTATAAAAATGGGGACAGTAATATGAATTTACCTGAATTGTGATGAATTGTTAAAGTTAATATATAACACACTGAGTAGCAATTAACATTAATTAGGACCCCAGTCCCATAAAGAGATATTCTCAATCCCAAATACCATTTGACTGAAATCAATTAAATCCTGGGTGGAAGAAAAGCTCTGCTTTCGGGGGATTCTTTTGCAGGACTGAGCAAGAAACAATTTGAATCCAGTTCTCTGCAGTTGGGATTGAAGCATACCACACACCTTCATCATTTGCAGAGAATATCCAGTAGTAAATCCAGGAAAAAGGTTATGACGTGAAAGTCTGAGAATGGTAAACGCTTAGTAGAAATAATTTACCCTTTAAAAGATATATCACATGTAGCAGCTTGGTTATTTCCGGATTCCTCCCAAATTTCTACAAGGCATTAATGCTCTATAAGGACCCTTTGAGGATATTCTGTGACAGGCCAGTTTTGTGTTTCAAATTGAAATGGCATCAGACTAAGCCGAAGGATTTGTTTTAGTAACTGGAAGTCATTTTTATATTGCACCTCATGCTTTGGAGGCAGAAACTGTATTTTGTTTGGCACACTCTACCTAGCATATAGTGCCAAATACATTTACGGCACCATATAATTAATAACTAATTTTGTAGTAGACATTTGCTTTTTTACCACACATGCCATGGGAACAGATGCTATATTGCTTCAACCTTATTAGGTTCAAACTTTACATACCAGAAAAATAGTTTTTCCTCACAGTTCCAAAGAACAGCATTTGTCCGCCCCCATATATCTAATGATCAATGAGAAATCAGTATCACATTCATGTCCCAATCCTCTCCACCTTACACAAGCAACACTCAGTCCAAATTTTTATTGAATAAGGAGTCCGGGATTGGGCCCACTGTCTTATTACTCTGGCATGGAAAGACCTATCAGCTTCTGCACAGAACATACAAATTTTACAAGTTCATTGTTTTGGCAATAATGACATCTTGGTACACAAAAAAAACTAGTTAGCACACATTCAACTCTTGTTTTTTAGAAAAAAATTGTATGGTAGTAGACTGTTAAACGACTCTATTTTCCATACATCAAAGCATCTGTGGGACACACATGATACTAATGAAGAAATTAATACAAGTTTTGGAATAAGACTCCCCTTGGCCTGTTCACCTCCCTCCTTCCGTCCCAAGGCGCGTGGGGCACTGTGATTACAGAAAGGTGTAACAAGGTGGGTGGCTATTTCAGAAAGCCTAGTAGCAAGGCACCAAGGGTGCAGTTCCACGCAGCTAGAGAGGGAGCTGCTAATATGCAGGCATTGCACTAAAGTGAGGTTTTGAACCTGGCTTCAGATTTTGTAGTCAAAAGTTTGTGGGTGGAAGGAAGCAAACACGTTAGTAAGTGCAAGCCTGGGGAGGATTAACCAGCTAGTGTCTGTGCAGAGCTTTGAGGAACTGAGCAATTTAGTATATTAAATTAAGCTCTTGTACTCTCAAGGTGAAATCAAACATTATTAACATTTAACCAGTTAATCTCAGCTAATATTTACTATGTCATATCACTTGAACTAGCAAGGAAATCTTTTCTCAGTGTATGTTCAGCTACACGGTGTGACTCATTTCTGAGCAACCACATAGTGCAGACATGCCTGAGATGTATATGTTATGGGGGAAAGCCCTCCATAATTTTCTATGAATGTTCAGTAGCTTAAGAGTCAGGGAAGGTATTTTCTTTCTCCCACTGCTGTAGTTTGCATGAGCATATGCTAAACATACCACCAGCTGTTAGTTACATTGTTGTGTAGCTTTCAGATGTTCATACCGTTTTTCACTTCTTCAACCAGAACTCTCAATTACACCCTGTTGTTAGACCCAGCATTAGAAGCTGTGCGTGGCACAATGCAGCTGGAGTCTGGTAGCTAGGCCACTGAGCAGGGAGGCAGCAGATTTGGCTTTTCTTTCTGGCTCTGCTTTCTGGCCAGATCCTCAAAGATATTTAGATGCCATTAAAATCAAGGAGAATTAGACACCTAAATAGCTTTAAGGATCAGGCCTCTTTAAAATCTGGATTATAGTATTCACTCTATTTTATAAAGAGCCTTGAGATGGCAGAGCTGTGAACCCCTTTATAAAAAGATGATTTAAGGAAGAATAGGTATCTACAGAGATCTACATGAGATTTTCTGTTGCCTGTGCACAATTTATTTCCTACTCAAAAGAACAGTTAGAAAAGTTCATATTTAAGTAAAACAATTAAACAGAACTGAGTATAGCAAATTTAATAATTTTTTTCCTGGGTTGAGAGTGCCCTAATATCCTTGAAAACACGAATTTATCCGCCAATGGACACTAGATACTATTTCCTGATGAGGGAAATTCAACAATTTTGGAATTTGGTTCAGTGCCAAAATTTGTATGCAAACTTCAGGAGTTTGTAAAAATTGGGTTAACAACCTCACAAAGAACAGGCTTCTTCATAAGCTCCATGGATTTCTGGTTCCAGTCTCAGTCAGATGGAGTGGGACTGGAACTAAGGAACCCACCCCCATGACCTTCCAATATGTCCCCACCCCCGTTTATGTGAACATTTTGAAACTGTAAAGAAGGGCATGGGTCTAAAAAAATAAGGTTGGTGCAGGTGGAGAGAATGGGGGAACTTAAAAATCTATTATCCCACCCCCAAAATTGGGAGCGTCATATTTTCCTTAAGCTGTGTCTAGAACTTTCATTGATACTTCAGTGGAGCTCACAGTTTTTAGCTAGTAGTGGATGTTTGTGAAGTAAAACAGGACCGTTTTGAAAAGAGCTTTTCTTTTTTACTTGAACACATGCTTTCACTGTTCATCCACAAAGCTCAAGGCATTCCTGAGTCCCGACTCTAGAAAAAGGCCATATCTTCCTGGCAGGTCAGAGTTAAACCATCACCCTTTATTTGAGAAGTTTGAGCTGTTTCCACTCCATTGCTATTAAGCCACTAAAGCTTTTCACTGTTTGAGGCTGTGTTAATGTCTTGTAAAGCTGTACTTACTATAAACATTGTGCTCACAGCTTGCTTTTCACATAAAAAGTCAGGATGAGGGGAAAAAATAACCCAGAAGAAAGCCATCACGGAAAGTTTTCTCCCATCAGAGGCACTGCTTTTAAAATGCTGGCCTTATTCAGATAGTCTTAATTTTTTGTGTTCCAATATTCACTTCATGAGGAAGGCCAAGATTCTCCACATGGTGCACTTCGCTCCTCACTCAGAAATGGGTTCAATGCATACCTTTTATCTCTACCTGTTTATCACTCATTTTAGACACTTGACCATAGAGTAGTCAGTGGCAAAAAATAGCATTGAAATCAATCTTTTTATACCTGACCATTAGTGCTATCAGAAATGCAGCAATTAGAAGTTAGGGTGTTTTCTTTTGGGGGGGTTGTTTAATTTATTTATTACAAAAATCCACCTACACTGAAAGAAATAAATATATCACAACAATGTAAATATAAATCTTCCTTTGTTCCTTCACTGGTCATCTACTGTAGGATCAGACCTTTTGGCCTTTCTGAACAAAGTTATGTCCTGTCTGCAAGGATGTGTTTGTAAAAAAACAAAACACCCTCCATGGCATTTGAATTTAGTACCCACCAGTGAGGATAATGAATAGATCTGCAGTGCACCTAAAATACACAGTACAGATCTGCTATTTTCCAGAGCAGGCCTTGTTACAAATGGGAACACAAATGGGAACTAAAAGGAGATCCCTAATTGATTTTCTGTTATTAGCAAAAGTAGAAATTTACTTTAGCTCTCTGAGAGGGAAAGTCTAGCAGTGGAATTTAGGCAGATGTATTATAGAATTCACCATATCCCCAATCTTGTAAAGATTTAGACATTTGCTTAGTCATGTGAATAATTATATTGACTTTGATAGATAAAATTAATATGTGCATAATTCTTCACAGGATTGGTGCCATATTATATTGTTAGATATCTACACAGGTTTTATCTTCTCTACAACTGCAACTTAGATATAGCAGGGCTTCTCAAAGATTTTTTTGCTGGGACCCTCTTTGAAAATATTTCAGGCTGTGATGATCCCCCTCCCAAAAACACCATACCATGCCACCCTTACTTCTATGCTGCTGGTGGTGGCTGTTCTGCCTCCAGAGCTCCCAGCTGCCACCAGGAGCAGCACAAAAGTAAGAGTGGCAATACCATACCATCTTTTTGACCCCCTACAATAGCTTTGAGACCCCCTTTGGGTCAGGAGCCCAAGTTTGAGAAATGGTAGATTATGCTACGTACCAGATTCTACTACTATATTTCAAATAATCTCCTTACACAATTACAGTTTCTATAAAGATCTCTTTGTAAAAGGTGATTCAAACTTTGCCTGTAAATATAATTAAAACAGATTACATTTTCTCCTCCAAATGTCCATAGTAGGAAAACAGATTGAGAATCTATGCCATTTAATTGCAAAAAAGAAAGTTAAAGACAGAACTTTCCATTTGAATTGGTGGTTTTTTTGTTTTGTTTTGTTTTTTGAGCATTTCTCTGGCAATGCAACAAGGAAGCTGTAGCCAAAGTTTGAGAGAGGAGTCACAGTTGTCTGCAGATCCATCAGGCAAGGTGCTCTTGGTGCTGATTTCCAGCGTTCCATGAATGTAGAAGCTTGGCCAACTCTGTAGAGTAAGCGTATCATTGCATTCTGATGAGATTGGCTTCATCTTGTGAGAATCAGGATGCCAGAGTTGCTAAGGCTTTTAACACAAAGTTGGCAAGCCCAAGGCAAACGAAGACTGAGGCTTTTTGTTTTCAAATTTTGCTGAACTATAGCACAACTGCGAGGTTTCTCACAAACGTATTCAATGTTCTAATCAACTGCAGTCTTCTTTTACATGTGTGCCTCTCTAATCCATTATGTTTTGTTCGGTCCCGGAATTTCTCTGGTTAAAAATAGTTTACCCATCATGTGATAGGCATGGACTGGAGTTTTGCCATATTTCTTTCTTGCAGAGGGAAAGTAGTGATGCTATTTTATTGTTCTCCAGTGGTTTCCATCTCAGCGCATCAATGTGCTCTACAAACATTGATAAGAAAGTAACAAAAATATTGTGATTACTTCATCAACCAAGAAAATAGAGCTATTTTTGTGGTGGAACAGAAAGTTGTGTCAACAGAATACAACTGTTTATGACAGGAGCATCAGAATAGCAGAATGCAGTTATCATAGTTGGAATTTGATTGTACGCTAAGGTTAACCATAGCTAGCACCTTGCAACTTTTAATGACCATAAATGAAAGAGACCTTAGTTTTACTTCTCATCTTCAGTAGCAACAGCACACCTCTAACATCTTGCTTGAGTTCCTGAATCATCAATACTAATTTCTTGCAGCACCTCCAAGGTGTTCCTGGAAGTTCTTATTCAAATACTGACTCATCCCATCTTCTGTCTTGCAAAGCTGCCGCAGTGCATTATGGGAGATATTATCCAGCTGGGGAACTCTGTCCATAGAGGAGAATGGGGACATGAAACAGCCTAATGACAACTCCCATGAGGCACAATGGCAGCATTTTCAAATTGAAATGTTGTGTGTTTCAGCTGAAACTTTTTGGTGTCCTGCATTTGGGGTTTCAACAAAAATACAAAGTTTTCAACAGAAAGACATTTTTCACAAAAATCCTTGAATTAAAAAGCGGTTTTGACAGAGCATTTTCAGCCAACCCTACACAGTATATACTGGAGCTAAGGGTGATTGGGCATCTGGGATGGATCACACTGAGAATGCCACACTCAGGGCAGACTGCAAAAAACAGGACAGGCAATCCCCCCAAACCGGTGGTTTATTCTATCATTAGATTCACTAAGTCAATAACAAAAGAGCGTCTGCAGTACTGCACTGGTTAAGCAGAAGCTAAACAAAGTCCCCCTTAGGCATTCCAGCCCTTATCTCCCATCTAGACAAACAGGTCTAATATAGGGATAGGTTACTGAATACCCAATTCACCATACATGAGGTTCTTTCTTACTAATCCCAAAGGATCAGACACTTACCCTCAGGTCTGTATGCATCTCAAATCTTACTCAAATATCATGCTGTCAGCCAATCCTTAGTAAATTAACTAAAGATTTATTAATAAACAAAAAGAGTTCTAAATGGTTAATAGATCATAGACATACAAATGATTGCAAAGTCCTCATATCAGGATCATAGCAGTGATGGAATAGCCTGCTGGCTTACAAAAGTTTCTCTAATAACTTTCAATAGATTGAAAGGTCCACAGTCCATAATTCAAAACACTCTTTAGTTGTAAATCCACAGTTCAGAGAATTTGGAGCAGGAAAGAGATAAAATGGAGATGTTTCAGGTATCTTTTATATCCTCTGTCATGTGCATGGAAATTTAGTATCCCAAACAAAGCCTATGGCTCCAGTATATAGAAAGTTATTGGGCCAAGATGGAGTCCAGAGTCACATGAGCATGTCACATGCCTCTACATGTTTTGCTGAATCCAAGTACATAGCCAATATTCATAACTTGAGTTACAAAGAGGACATGCATATAAACAAGATAATCACATGCAGCAATTCATAAAACTTTTCTATTGATACTATACATGACATACTTTGTACAAGATTTATGCTAATTACAGAACAGTGGTAACAACAGTGATATAAATGATCATCTTTCTTATACACAGCATCATACTCACTATGTCACCTCTTAATTCACACAGTTGCTGAACAATAGGACTAAAACTGCCTAATGAACAAAAAAGTCCATCTCTCAAGGTATGTAAACTCCTTTTTGTGCCTCTCTTTGTAAGAGTGTTTTGGGGACAGTTTTGTTTTTTAGTTTTTATAGAACCTTTACTAGGTCCTATATGAAGTATGATATTGGGACCAATCTGTGATATAGAGTCTACAATGCCCAATTTAAAATTTCTCTCTGTACTAAAAGTCTTGCTGAAAGGCACTATGATGGGCTCCTGTTCAAGTTAGAAATCTGCCAAAGTTCATTTTAATTATTCAATATATAAACCAGTTTGGAGGATATCCTAACCATATATTCACCCTTAATTTGAGCCATTACAGACTGATCAACTAAATATGTAATTTAAGAGCTTTTTTAGGACAATAAAAGGCAACCACAAAACTAAGGCAAGTTGCATACAAACAATTAACTGAAATAATGTTAAATATTCATTTTGGTAGGATGTAAACACATACTTGCTGAATCAATGCCAACATGCTGAAAATCGGAATCAGTTTTCTGATCTTGTCTTGCAACACTGTGACTAAAGTACTAGTTTCACATTCTAGCACCAGTTAAGCATCAGATACCATTTTAGTCTAATTTCGTAGGCTTTTGTAGGTTTGAGTCATGTGACAAAGCTCCAAGTCTATACTTGCGGGTCCTGCACTTCCTGGCAGATTTCACTAGCCTCAGAGGCTCACTGTGACCATTCACATAGCCCTTCTCTCTCTAGAGACAGGGTCACAGCCTATTGAGCCATTTTCATCATAAGCCAGTGAGGAGAAATTATCCTTCCTGGCACAGTCTCTGTTGTCTCCCCAGTCTCAGTGATTAATTGGGGGAGGTAGAAAGGGGGGAGCCCGGGCCCACCTTCTACTCCGGGCTCCAGCCCAGGGACCCTAATAGTATCAGCTAAGATGGCGGACCTTTTAACAACAGAACACAATACAATTCCCTACTACTTCCCCACGGCAGTCCCTGCTTCTTCACACTCCACTTCACCCTTACCTTAGGGCCTCCTTCCTCACATATAATATGTTGTCTAACCACTCAGTCTTACCAACAGCACAACCTCCTCTCACAGCTCCTGACACCCACACCCACCTGACTAAATGGGAGGGTTTTAAACTGGTTTCAGCCAGCCCTGATTGGCTTCAGGTGTCTCAATCAGGCTAGCTGTTTCTGCCGCTTTCTAGAAGCTTCTCTGTTGTTTGGCTAGCCAGGGAACAGGGACCTGCTCATCCTGAGGCTGATATACCTCCCTTCCAGCACTCTCCTATACCCTTCTGGTCTGACTCCGTCACAGTCAGAACTCCGATACTACTTCCAGATAGGGTTTTTGCAGTTGAATACTGCTACATTCTGTTTCACCTAAATGTATTAAATTTTTAAAATATCATTTATATTACTACTGTTAATCTGATTTCAAAAAATATAAGGTGAGTCAAACAAATTGTCTAATGAATTAGTTTTCTGATGTACAGCACACAAGGGCTTTGTAGGCAATAGACCATTGGTTCTCAAAGTGTGGGTTGCGAACCAGTTCTGCGGGGGTCGCGAGCTCCTGCTGCAGCGGCTACTGGAGTCCCCGCGAGCCTGAGCCCAGATGCGTCAGGCTGCCCCCAAGCCCGGCCCCTGCCGCGGAGCGCTGCCGGTGCTCCCCCAGACCATCCCCGGCCACGGTGGGCTGCCAGCGAGCCCGGCCTCTGCTGCTGAGGGCTGCCGTCTCCCCCCCCAGCCAAGCCCCGGCCGCGGTATGCTGCCGGCGACCCCGCGAGCCAGGCCCAGCAATCTCCCGGTGCCCCTGCGAGCCAGGCCCCAGCACGAGCCCGGCCCCAGCCCCTGCTGAAGCGGGCGCCCTGGCGAGCCCGAGCCGGGCCCCGGGGGGCTGCCGGTGACCCCGAGCCTGGCCCCAGCCCCCGCAAGCCTTCCCCCAATCCTGGCCCTAGGGGGGCTGCTGAAATCCCCCCCCCATCCCGGCCCCAGCGGGCTGCTGAAACCCCCTGTTCCCCCCTCGATCCTCGCCCCCAGGTTGGGGGGTGGGCTGCTGGACTCCCCCTCCCAGCCCGACCCCTGGGGGGGGGGGGTCGGGTCGCGCTTATAGGCCTGGTGTGGGAAAGAGGTCACCACTACAAAATGTTTGAGAAACACTGCATAGACCAACACTGATATAAGTAAAGAAAGCCAGGAATAAGAAAGTAAAGAAAGCTATAGCCTATGAAAGCTTATGCTGAAATAAACTAGTTAGTCTCTAAGGTGCTACAAATATTCCTGGCTTTCTTTACGGATGCAGACTATAATGGCTGCTATTCTTGAAACGGATATAAGTGGAAGCCAAAAGGTGCGATATCTACAGTTCCAACTTGACAGACACCGAATAGTGTTCACTGTTATTGACTACACATTGTCACTCACGACATGCTTGTGTTTAGTAACTTATGCTACTGATTTTGTAAATGCATATTTAATAGCAAAGCTACAAAATGATACCTGATGCAGGATATGAAGTACCTTTTTTGACATGTGTGAGAGAACATGCACTTCTTATTTTTGTCTTTCAATGGATTTTTATGGGCAGTGAAAAAAATTAATGTCAAATGACAAAATTTAATCTGTGTTTTTCAAACTAAAACCACGTTACACCTAAACAGGTGTTCTCTCGACTAATTCTTTAATTAAAGCAGTTCCCAAAAGGACTTTTAAATTTTGTAGTAAAATAGTCAGGCTCACAGATTTAATTTTTATGCAAGTTCTTCATTGAATTGCAGATAAATACAATCTGGTTTAAATCAAGTAAGGAAAAGAGGCCAGACAATCCAATCAGGCTATGCTCTTGCACATTAACGAATGTCCCATAGGATGGTCTAATATCCTGGAGAAGAGCATCAAAGTTGTATTGCTTATTTATTTAGAAATATTTAATAAACCACAAGTAATATAATATCATATCTGCTGTACAGTAAATGCCCTGGGAAGCAGTACGATTATATCATAATAAGTATCATACCAAGTATTTACCTAAGTAAGAATGTTTCTCAAGCAAGACTGTTTCTTCAAGCAAAAGTAAAAAGTTTGGTTTAAAAGCCACAACATACATATAGAAAGCGAGGAATACTTGTAGCACCTTAGAGACTAACTAGTTTATTTCAGCATAAGCTTTCGTGGGCTATAGCTCACTTCATTGGATGCATAGAATGGAACAGAAGTAAAATGCATTTATACACACAGAAAGAAAGAAAAAGAAAAAAAATTGTACATTAGCATACCAATTCTAAGAATTCAAAAACTGCCAGTTTATTCAGAAAAGGTGCAAAAAAAAAGACAAAAAAAAAAAAGACGAAATTAGTCCAAACCAAAAGTCTCTCTGATGTAGTTCAAGGACTGTGTTTAGATTAAGCCTGATAATTAGGCCTATTGGTGTACAAAATAATGAGGAGATGGGCTATTCCGCCCATTACTCTCTTTTAGGGTTCCTTAAATAAGACCGAGGAAGAAAAACTGGCTACTGGAGTGAGGTTCACCATCATGGCTACCAACCCCACAATCTCCTAGGATCCAAGAACTTCTTCGTCCTACTCCTGAGAGATGTCCTGACCAGACAAGGCCAGAGAGAGGAAACCCAGATGACACTACCATCTCCTCCATCACTTCTAGCTGAATGCTAACCACCACCAGGGATGTGAGACTGTCTCCCCATCTTCCTCCACATATCCTTTTCCTTGCCTATTTTTCCATTTCCCATCCCTCTCCTTTTTTCTTTCTGTCTAATCAGAGTTGGCTTAGCTGCCCAAGACGGTATATATTTTGCAGTACTGCTATAAGTCTGTGACTTGACAGAGGCAGCCTGGTACAAATTTCTAGGTCTCCCTCAGTGGTGGATAAGACGGTTTGCTGAGCTTATGTTTCTCCAGGGTGGGTGCAAGTGGGAGTCAACAGCGGAAACAGAAGCTGCATTTTCTATTTCTTTTCTTTCCTCTTAAAAAGAGAGAGAGAGAGAGAGAGAGAGTCTTGTTTTACTCCGAGGGCTCGGACTTTAACAACAGCAACAACAACAGTTCTCTTTTTTCCAAAAGAACAGTTGTTACCATGTAAGAGATAGTCGAACAAGTTTTTTTTTTTCCTTCTAAAACATCTCTCCAGTTAAAGGGAACAAGAGATGTTATTAAAATGAAAGTGTTACTTAAGACTATACATTTCAAATGTTTTGTTTTTCTTTTCTGTAATACTATAAAAAAAAATGATGTGTTTCCACGTTACTAAACAGGCTGACATCACTGAATACAGAACTCCAAAACTTGTTTATCACCATGTAATGCTGAACAGTAACTGGGTTACATTGCCACCTTTTGCTTTTCAGGCCCATATAGTCCATCTAAATTAATACAAGATGAGTTTTGACTGGTTTCCACTGCTTCTTCCTGATACGATTGCATAAGGTAAAGGAAGTTCCTGGGAAACATGGAGAAGGAAGCGAATAGTAAAACTTACCAGCTACATAGTGATTTGAATCAGATTTGCATGAAGTTTTAAAACTGTCTGAGGTTGGTAGATCCATTGAAACAGAAGCCAGAAGGTTTTGTATGTCCACAGCTAACACCTTTATTCTTTGAAAATGTGCTGTGGGAATTTGAATCTTATCAGTGGAGCCTTTGTTTTATATCTCAGCCAAAAGATGGGACCTTCCTAGCACCACATTGGGGCATTGCCACTGTACTGATTTAGAGAGAGGAGTGTTTTAACAGCTAGACCACTTACATTTTTGGTAGCACTTGTAGGGGGTTGTTTGGAGGTTTCTTATTCAAATTTTGGCCCACTTATTTTAAGAAATCACAGTCCTTGAAGGTATTAGAGGAAGCTCTATTGCATGTGTAGCCACCCTTTTTATACCTAAATCTAAGCCACCTTGGTTATTATATTTATTTTATAATATATCATATAAATATGTATATTACAATATATATATATACACACATATTATATATATATACACACAAACACTATATTTATTTTATTATTTTATAATATATATCATAGTGTAACCAAGGTGGGTTAGATTTAGCTACAAAAAGGGTAATAAAATATACACAAACATGCCAGGCCTAGCTGTATACACCCTATTACTCTGACTTTGTTCATGAGCCTTCTAAAAAATAACACACATTGAGTGCAACTATAGGGCATGCATACCATTCCTATATACAAAAGGAAGGAAGTGGAAGAGGAATGAGGAGATGAGAGAGCACAAAGTTGAATGGGATGAGAAATGTTAAACTAAAAATTCCCAGCTCTGTAAAGTAATCTGAAGTTCTACCTTTTGTTTTATGTTATTTGGGACATTTTATATGGAGAGACCCCAGTTTAAAAAATGTATTGCATATATGTTAGCAATGAATTCCAATTTATTGCTTGTCTTGAAATCATCCTGGTACCGGATTTAGCTTCTCCGCACAGAATATGAACACATTTTTCTTCTCTAATCTGCGGGCAAGCCAGCACCAAAGCTAGCGAGCATCTACAGATCATGCTCTGCTGATTCTCAGAGAAGCAAGGGAGACTTAGAAAAGCTGAACAGGGGCTTTGAATGTCAGCAAAGCTTTGGCAGCAGCCAAGGTTCACAGTGATTTCTAATTACAATATCCTAAAGCACAGCAGAAGTCTCAAAGGACTGACATGCTTAAACAAAATCATATCCTTAAAGACCAGTGCTGCTCAGAAAGCATAGGCTATGCTGGACATTTCACCATAAAGCCAGTTGAAGGAATTTGCTTGCACTTCATACCCAAATGGCTAAGTTTTAAATCTTGATAAAAGTTAGGGCTCAAAATAAAAGGGCAACCAATTGGTGTTGTGCCATCCAAATAAAATGAGGGCAGCTTGCCCCAAAGAAATACCAGATCTATTCCTGCAATACTGGCTGCATTCTGGATTTATTACTGTACCTGTCACTTAAGATTTATCCATGTGTTTTCTAATACCTAGTCATATACCGTATCATCACTGTTGCAAAGCCAATTAAACCCTTTGTGCTACCGACCAAAGGCCAACAGTTGTAGCCAACTTCCCTGTGCATAAAGGTAAATGCATCTTGCTGTCAACTGAGGCACACACAGTCTCCAGGAACAGGAGGAGTGTTTGTTGCCTGCCAGGTACTTAATTGTAGAGTTGGTGTCTGCTGGGAAGCCAACTGCCTTCCAGATGGAAACGATGGGAACATTAAGGGAAAGTAAACATTGAAAAATGCATGGAAACCAAATTAAACAAATACCATTCACCTTACATTTGCTCAATAGTTTGCTCTATTCTGATTGGTCCTATGTTATGGAAGGTATTTTAGTCCTTTTTTGCAGGTAATACTTGTGAAATAAAAGAACTTAGTCTAGTGATTGTGGAGAGAGCTTCTCTAATATCCAGACCTATAAGCCAGTTTAGCAGTGATGAGTGAAAGTTTTTAGAGGTTTACTTTAGATAAGCACCCAGAAGTTTGGAGGCTTACATGAATGTTATCTAAATCACTTTATTTAGATAAATCTTGTAACAATTGGCTTTCTTGCTGTATTTCTTGTACTCACTGTGTCTAGTCAGGTCAGAAATATTAAGGTTCTTCTTTGTTTCCATTTGATCTTTCAGTCCCAATCAGAATAATAAGAATTAATAATTATTTTTTTAAAAAGACAGAGGCATGCCGAACAAGATAGATAAACATTATAAAAGCATGGAAAGCAAAGGTTTGGTTTCTGGCGCTCATTATGTTTTTTGCTCAAGGGAAAGATGTAGCTAGCTAAGTTCTTATTTTTAGCTGAAATAGTTTGCTCATCCTTATAATTTAGGCTGCTAAATATTTCATCCTGGGTTTGTAACTTATCTGCCACAGCATTTTTGATGGCATCAATATGGGAGGAGAGAAGTATTACCTGGATCTACAGTACCTTTATATTAAGTAAGTGTGTTTCCACTCTAAATCATTGACATACACTGAAAACTCATATAGTACATATAGTTCTGACTCATCTGGTAATTTAGGATACTATTCCTTCAACATTTAGAATGGCAGGGACTACGCTTTTGTCCTTTGTAAGATATAGCCCTTATCTTTATCGAGGCCTCAGGGTGCTACTTATAACATTAATATTTAGGGTGAAATTGACTTCAATAGGGCCAGAATTTCACCCAGCAATTTGAACACCTTCTAATATTGTCAAATATTGTATCAAATTACCACCCGGATTTTCCCACTGTCAGCACATATCCTTGGCCACTAGACCACATTTGAAAAAGTGCTCAGGAGTCCAGTAAATTCATTGTAGGATTTTAAATAGTCATTTTAATTTAGCCTCACTAGCATATTTTGATATATAGTCCAATGCATTTACCCCTGTCGGTAAGAAAAACATATATTTAATTTACTTTCTCATCCCTCTTAATGTTATTGAAATGTACAAGTTGGATACGAGTCCAAATAATATCACACAGAATTTAGAGAAGAGGATGATGCAAGAAAGAAAAAGGAGAAGGCTCAGGTAATTTAGGCAAGCAGGAATCCAAATAACTTGTTACTGCATGAAATCTCACATATTGATTGCTTCTTGAGTTAGAAACATTTTGGAAAGATCAGAGGTCACTTAAGTCCTCCAGATATAAAACTGCAAAAGAAACAAGCCCTGCCAATTTCCATTCCCCCCAGCAAAAGGGACTAACCTCAATTTTCATTTTGCCATAACTCCAGATGGAAGAATAATGGATTAATTCCAGTAAAAGATTGACTAGTTTATGTGCTTTTACCAAAACATCCTTATAATAATACCTTACTATTGGATTGGTGATTTTAATTGTTTTAACTAGGGAGGACTGAACTGGAAAATTGTAATCGCTAGAGCTTGGATAACTGTATCCAAGCAGGATATAAGGAAGTGAGAGCGTGGACTCAAGGAAAGGATTCCATTGGTAGAATATTTGCAGAATAATCTAGTTATTTACTTAGAAGGTTATCACTTGCTTAGAAAATGCCATTTGTTCCACTCCGACCTACATAACACCAGGAATTCCCTAATGGTTTCCTATTGCTTTGGGCCATTATAAATGATGGCCATATTTGGCACCCTTCTCTAGGACCTCTTCCTGACTATAACAATCTTATCTTCTTAACTGTTTCTGGGTTAAAATGATCAGGTTCAATATATAAAACAGATATTCCCATCAACTCTTGTTACAGGCATTCATGGCATCCCAAGACACAGTGACAAGAGAATAGAATGAGTCAAGACCATATACTAAGCATAATCAAGTCTTCATATTTTCTGTTGATTTCCTTTAAGTCAGAAACTCTGCCCATGAGAATTATTTTTCTCTACAATGTTAATGGTAGATCTTTATCTTCCCATTTCATCAGGATACAGGATGATAATTCAGACATTGTCACATAAAAGTTCCCAAATTGTGGTCCATGGACCAGGATAATCAACAAAGCACTCACTGATGGATCTTTGGCGAGCAGGTCAGTCATAAGGGTTCTGGGCCATGTCCGGGTTCCCGGATGAGAGGAACAGAATGCATACAAGCTGAATTAGCTGCACTAAGCTCATTCTTGGCACCACGTGAGAGAGGAAAGTGGCTTTGAGTCCCAAGACTGCTGGAAGCCACTGAGGCCAGCAAGGATCCAAATCTGAAAATAAACACTGCTTATTTAGGTACTAACATGTCAACTTACGACCCTAAATAGGCACCCAAGTTTGAAAACATTGGCCTAACATTTGCAGTGTCATTCCTTCCAGGCAGCAGCAACTTTAGAAGATGGTACACCTGGAAGTGATAACTAAGGATAGTAGCTCTATCTCTTGATGCTAAACATATCCATTGATAAGTCCAAATATCTTGAGTAAGTTGTATATTTCATATCCAGCACAAAGTCACTCTTTTTTCCACCTTGCTATTTTTCTCTATATCTCCATTAGTAAATACATAGAAGGATATTTTACCCCTATCCTCAGCTGGTGTAATTTATTATAGCACCACTGACCTCTTCCTGATTTAACACCTGATATCAAATATTTCCACATAGAACTTAAACTCATCACATTAAGTTCCAAATACCTGTAATTGATTACCAGAGACTGAGACCATGATCCAACAGAACACTTCAGCACTTGAGAAGTCCCATAGAGTTCTAATGTGCTTAAAATTCATGCACGTGCTTTGTTAGATCAGGACCGGAGTGCCTCCTGGCACCCTTAATTCCCTCTGCAGGAGTTCACCACCTCACCGCTGGGAGCTGTGCAAGTTGAGCTAAAGGATCAGCGCTGGGGGTCATACCAAAGATTTGGTTAACAATTTTCATTCATCCTATCTACAGTTCTTTAGAGTTCTCAGTGGATTGGTTTATCATCATTATTACTGGGTATCCTGTACTTTCCTCATCATTCTGATATTCTACTTATATATAAGTAAAATAATCTGGGAAAGCTATCTTGGCAGCTTAATACTATGGAGCATTGCTGTTTTCTGTTTTTACCATATCTCTGACCTTCTAATGTCTCCTGTAGTTTTCCCACCTGACATTACCTTAACTACATGCCAGATATCTCCAGGTATAACAGATGGCACAGTAGATGTCCCTATTTTCCGTTTCAAATCCGTCAACAGGTTATATGGCAGTTTATGATATGCTGCTATCCTTTTTCTTTTCTGTTCTATCAGGCTTTTTTCCCTGGTGTGAGTGTAGGCAGTGGGGCTAGAAGGAGGAGGGAACATAGGGTTAATTAGGGGGTTGGTGTGGGTGGATGGGAAGTAGTTTATTTTACGGGATGGGAAGGGATTTTTAATGTTCGTTTACTAGATGAAAAAGGAAGTTTAATAATGCTGTTCAGTTATTTCTAGCCTTATAAACTTCTTTCCATTTCATGGGAAAACAATCTGACATCTGTTTAGAATATTGTTTTTTAATGATCCCTTCAGTGTCTTAAGTGATCATTAATATCTCCTGTCATAATTTTTCACAAAGTCCCACACAACTCTAGTCTATTTTCATGGTTCTTACTTCGCTAGCATTGCACAGCATCACCAAGCTTTTACTCCTGTCTGAACTAGTTAGGGTAATAGCCACATCCATCACCATTTGGATTCAATGACATTTTGTTGTACTCATCCTAAATATTCTCAGGGTTTTCATCATTTGCAAGCCCTTAAAGCTTGTTTTTTTTTACTCAATGTGAAACCATCCTGTTTTCTATATCCTTTGTCTTGTCAACCTGTTATAAGATCATGCATTGAGTGCTCCAATCCAACTTGATCAGTGCCTGTCAGAACCTACTGTCAAGGCTTGTATCAATCCCATGGTTAAATTAATCTGTCATAAAAATAAAAATCTATTCTTGGTTCTGCCATCTGGTAGCTTCTGTATTCATTTCTTTCATTTTCCTTTCTGCTATTAAAGAGATAAAGGTGTTCAAACCATTTTTCAATGCAAACGTTAGCAATCCCTGTACTACTTTAATTTCCCAGCTTCTTACTAAAATTCTGAAGATTTTTTTCTGATCATATTTTCACTTTTATTACCTCATTAAACTGATCCACACCTGCCTTCCAAAGTCTCCTCTACTGCTAACCTTAGCATTAAACTTAATCTACTGCTGTTTCATTTGAATGGAAACACATGTAATAAGAAATTTTTATATTAAACCATGGTTTTTTAAAGTTTATGTGATCTGAGAACCTCAGTCTTTCCACACTAATTTTCTTCTATTCCCAATTCTTGTCTTCTTTTCCGTTCTCCTCCCCACACATGCCATATACCTTATTATGAATTCTATTTATTGTTTATGAGCAATAATGGAAAAAAGTGAGGGCATTTCCTAGCTGTTAGACAGTCATGAACTGCCAGGAAATGCCTGATCCAGAGGTCAGTATAATTATTACAAATCATGCAGAACCCATATATGAACCCATATAACTAAAAGTAATTAGTTTTCAACTTAGAATATTAAGAAATTAAAAAATGAACATCACTGTTCTTGTAGGTAGAGTTATGTTTAGAGTATCTATCCTTACCTAGAATCAGAGAGGTAGCCATGTTAGTCTGGAGTAGCAGAAGTAACGAAGAGTCCTGTGGCACCTTAAAGACTAACTAAAGTATTGAAGCATAAGCTTTCGTGGGCTAATACCCACTTCATCGAATTCCCTCTCTAGTGGGTATTAGCCCACGAAAGCTTATGCTTCAATACTTTAGTTAGTCTTTAAGGTGCCACAGGATTCTTTGTCACTATCCTTACCTAGTAGTTAAAGAATGGTAGATAGCATGATAACTAGAGAGGGAAAGTATACAGAGACAGAATATATAGCTCGGTAAAGGACTTAAAAAGGAGGTGTTGGTTAAAGGAGGGGGGGGGGTTGATTTGGGCTCCTGTGAATGGTACAATAGAGAGACAACCACTCTTTATTATAGCCTACCTTAAGCCTCCTAAGAGGAGGGTGGATTGTAAGGGCTCAGCTATGGGTTGTATGGATTGTAAGGGTTGGCTGGAGGACCTGGATGGAGAAAGAGGGTGGGCTGGTGGAAGCCCTCACCCAGTAATTATTGAATAAACTTGGGGTTAGCACTGTACATTTATATATGTCAGGTAATCTCGGGTGACCAGATAGCAAATATGAAAAATCGGGACGGGATGAAGATAATAGGAGCCTATATAAGAAAAAGACACAAAAATCAGCACTGTCCCTATAAAATAGGGACATCTTGTCACACTAAGGTCATCCCAGACATCCAATAATAAAGTTGCAGCCTGATTAAAAATGTATCAAGTGTCTTTTGCCCTTTTGTTATTACGGGGGCTCCTGTACTTTTTCCATCATTCTGGTATTCTACTTATATGGAAGTAAAATCATCTGGGAAACCTATCTTGGAAGCTTACTACTACAGAGCATAGCCAGACAACTAGAGCTAGGAAGAAAATAGGCTTTCCTTTCTGTGAAAAATTTCAATTCTGGGGAAAAATTTGAGACTAAAATGTTGAAAATATCGCCATTGGTGCCTTGTGGGGGTTGTAGTTCAGGGGCTCCAGGCTCCCATTCTCATCTATGAGTCTGATTCCACTGCATCTCCTACGAGGCACCATGAATTCCCTCATGGTAAGGGGAAGGTGGCTGCATTATGTCAAGATATTGTCAAGTGCAGGAGCTCAGCCCATAAAGGAAAATGGGGAAATAAAGAAACCAAAGTGCAACTCCCATGAGGCACCACAGTGGAATATCTACACTGAAGCATTTATGTTTTCATCCCAAATATTTTGCTTTTTGTGTGTTTGATTTTTCAGTGAAAATTTAAAATTTTCCACCCAATGCAGACACTTTTCGTGAAAAATTGCATTTTGCCAAAAAAAACCAATTTCTATTAAACTAAAAAGCTCTAACAGAAACCAGTGGAGAAAGTAAGGCTTCAATCTCAATTTCCCATTAGGTTAATCTACTTTGTCCTTAGTACCTGTCACCTGATTCCTAATTTAGTTGCTGTGTATGTTTTCCCAGCCCTGTGAAATAATTTTTGTAAGTATAGTTATGGATTATATTTTGTAAGGTTTCCATGTGTTCTCTTATTTATACCCATTTTATTTTTTATTAATTAGTCAGGAGTAAGTAGAATGTGCGATATGCCTTTCTGTGGTCTAAAGAAAGAAATTAATGGTCTAAGGTTGTAGGCCTAAAGAATTCCTAACCCGACCACAACAACACAAACAATATCCCCCAACCTTGCCCCATCAATCTTTTCTCTCTAGTGAAAAAAGGTCTATGAACTATGCAAATTCTGCTAATGCTACTCTTTTAAAAATGATGTCATGGTGGATCTCTATTATCTCAGTGATTCTAAGGTAAAAAGAGGTTTAATTCTAGCTTCTTCGAAGGCTCTTAAGCCATTTAGGCATGTAAATCCTGTCAGATTTCAGTGGGTACCTAACTCTGACTCCTTTGAAAATTCTGCCCACTATCTCTGCAAATTTATACTGGACTCTGAGTTACAGTGGGTTCTTTCCATCTTGTACGTTGTCATCCCAAATAATGGGTCTACTAGCCAAACTGGGTCTTCACTGCCATCTGTGCAACCTCTTTGCAAAGGAGGTTGCCCAGGTGTAACTCATTGGAACTTAGTAGGTAATTCGTTTGAAGAATGATGATACCTAAGAAAAAGTAGTCTCTGGCTTTCTCCATCAAAACTGTATTAGCTCCACAGTGTTTTCAGGAGAACAAAGTGATAAACAACTTGTGTCTCTAACATAAACAGTTCTGAATCTGACCCACCTGAAAAAGTTCTTGTGCCTAACATGATTCCCTTTTTAGATGGTCATTTTTTTCCAGGATAAAACTGCTTTAATGTTTAAGTGCCCCTCTAAGGTCACTTGCAGGTCTTCTCTGCAGGACTGGGTGCATCTGTGTGGAGAACATTGTAGAGTGTAATATACAATTGCAGCTTGTTGTGGTTTTCTGGGCAACGGAGGCTGATTTATAGAAACCATTGAGAACAGGAATGTCACGGAATCCCCTAGGGAAAGCATAGGAAACACACCAGTCCAGTCTCAAATAAAAACAGCCACTAGGAAAGAATTGACATTTCCCATTTCTTAGGATTGACAAGAAATATATGTAACTAGCACAAATACCCGGCGTTGCTCAGGTCCGTTGGAGGGGGGGAGGGGGGAGAGAACTGAGCAAGTGGGGGGGGGGCGTTGGAGTGGGGGGAGGGGGGGAGATTTTAAAATTTTTCGATTCTTACCTGAGGGGGGAGAGAACTGAGCAAGTGTAGGGGCCGTTGGGGGGGGGGGAGAGAGCTGAGCGAGTGGGGGGGGGTGTTGGAGGGGGGAGGAGGGAGAGAGCTGAGCGAGTGCGGGGTCCGTTGGAGGGGGTATTATTACATCATAACTATGTCACAGAGAACAGCAGGTGTTAACCTGCTGCCCAGCTGATGTGAATGGGCTTTAAAGAATTTCACCCCTAGAGGGCGTCAGAGGTGAGATTTGTAAAAATTTCGATTCTTACCCTGATTAGGACTGTACCAAATTTCAAGTCTCTAGCTCAAACAGTGTGGAAGGAGTAAGGGCACACATGCATACACCATTTGACTTTTATATAGAGAGATTTTATTCATACACATGCATGTCTCCTTGCAACATAAAATTCCAGCTTGTTTTCAATCCTGGTGTTCAAAAGCGTCACCTGGTTTCTCTTGAGGCTTGCTGCTTCTTGATATTGCTTTTATGACAAGATCTAGGGCAGAATACAGCACTGGGCTGTTGTGTTTGTTGTGCAACAGGAAGATGCATGTCTTGTTTGTTTTTCATTTAATAAGGAACATTTGTTTAATACAAAAAAAAGCTCTCTGTGGGACTCCAGAGGGAAATACATTCCAGATGGAGCCACTCAAGGTAGGACAATTTTTTGGCCTAATAACTTTGACAGCATCTCTTTAATTAGACTGACCTTGACAGAGGCCTCCTGTAATTAACTAATCTATAAAAATTGTATTAAATTCTAATCTTATTCTAATGCTAATCTATATATCGTATAACTTTCTATAATAATATAATTTTATATACAAAATCTACACCCAATTTAACAACTATAAAAGAGTAGAACACTTAGCATTTGAAAGTGAAATAAGATGGATAAAAACAGAGAAATGTTGGATGAATGTAGGAAGAGTTGAAAGAAATAAAATAAAGTTCTGACATAAAAGAAGAGTGAAGGATATTCAGTAAAATGTTAACAAACTTAAGGGAGAAGAAATCAACTGGAGAACATGAAATAAACTTTTAAACTATCAAAACCAAATAATCAGATTATCCCAGTGACATTTTCCCTACAGATGGCTTATGGAAAGGCTGCATTTAAAGATATGACGTATATGGCCTCCTGGATCCTGTATTCAAGAGGGGTGTGAACTCAGGTAAAGCAGTGCTCCTAAGAAATTGTCAAATTAGTCACCCTTGGATGATGACAACAGGAAACCTGGCAGGAGATTGAACTGGATATAGCAAATTGTCTGTCTGCCAAAGGGACTGGTGTTATTGCCCCTGCATATTTATCACTAGTCTTCTTTCCCTCTACCCAGCGCTAGTTCTTAGTTATCATTAGATATGCAGTGTTGCAAAGGCTTCCTTACTGCTGTAAAACAGTTAAACACAATCAGGAGTGGAGAGGATCACTAGGAGAGAGACTTTGCTCAGGATTATATCTTGCTAAACAACGTTTTACATTGTCAGTATGGGAACAATGCTTTGAGGTGCGTAGCATTTTGGTATGATTAGATTTTAACAGACTTCTAAGACAGTAGATAGTGAGACACAGAGCCTTTAGCCCTGTATCCCTAGGACAATTCCAGTTCAGCTCTACAAGGTCTAGAAGTCATTTCCCTGTTCTCTGTGAAACATTACTTAGTATTCCTCACATGGGTACTCCTGGTGGACAAACGTCCACATTAGTTTTCTCCTGCCTCATAACCTGACACCAATGATTGAAAAAAAACCACCAATTAGGCTCAGTCCCTTTTCTCCATCTCCACTAACTCCCCCTCCCCAAAAATAATCTCCACACTATCAGAGTGAAGGAAGGAAGTGGTAGAGGGTGATGGGTTGGGAGATCAGGTAGAGTTAATGGCTGGGCTGCAAGGAAGAATGCATCCAAAAGGGAGGAATGGTAGGAAGAGTCATTTAGTTGATAGGGAGAAAGCAGTATGATCAGGTAGGAAGAAATTAAACAGAAGGTCAGTGAAGAGGGATGGAGACAGGGGGCGGGGAGGGGGGCACGGGGGAAGGTGATAGGGATGGGAGGAAAGGTGCTAGGTAGGACAGAGATGAAGGAGGTAGATAGGAGGTTAGACAAATAAAATGGATATTTAAAGGCAGGGGAATGAGCTTGGTAGGAAATTGATTGGGTGGAGGAAAGTTATAAAGAGTTCTGAAATCCAAGGAACTTTAAAAAAAAAGGATTTAGAAATGTTAGAAAACAGATACTCTGTCCTTTCAGGAGTCAATTATCCTTGATGCATTGTGGGGAACAAATTAAAAAAGAGAGGCACATGTTTCTAAACCTGCAAATTCCAGGTGTCCTGGGATAATACACCAAAGTGGGGCTAAGTGGATGAGAGGTATCCACCCCCCAAAAAATTAAACCATGGCAAGATTAGTATATGGGTTATCACTTCCCAGCATATTCCAGAAAGGCACCCTTGGTTTACTTTGTTATGGGGCTTTACAATAAACAAAGATCATAATGCTCACCCCTCAGTGGAGAGGAAGTTCAGACACAGCTTATTGTCCATCTGTAGTTTATTTGTTCAGCACTTTGTCAGATGAGATTCGCAAATACGGTTTTGTCCTTCTGTCAGGCAGAGGGATTGGAAGAAGCTTGACCTTGCCTAGAGGACAGCATTGCTGGGAGAACAGAAGAATTTGATGGCTCTGAGCCCTGCTATCTATTCTTTTTGCTGGAATATTTGGATTTCTGAGGTTATGGATTAAAAGGGGGAGGGACTTTCAAATTAAACCATTTTGGGGGTCAGGGAGCAGGAAGATCAGCAAAATATATATAGATTTCCAGAATCCTTTGTGTCTCCTAAATGGGAAGCTTATCAAAAAGAGCATTATGCTGGTCAGACAAGATAACACAGTAAGTGGCAAGGGAGAGAAATCTTAGCCTCATACAAGCCTCTTTTTGCTGTACAATAAGTTCCTGAGCTTTCAGTAAAGGACACATGGCACACCTACTGATGAATGACTGGAAAGTTTAAACGGTCATTCTGAGAGCACATGAAAAATGCCAGAGAAGGAGCTGCTTACCAAAAAGTAAAATCTTTTCACATTTGAGCTGCTGACAGGCAATTCACAGTCTGACAGATATTGATATAGCGCTCAGGGAATTGTAAGGAAAACTTTTCATCTCATGCTATTAGCCCACTATCTGTGGTTGTGTGGGGTTTTTTGTTTGTTTGTTTTTGTTGTTGTTTTTTGGGTTGGTTGGTTGGTTTTGTTTCACTTTTGGCTGTGTCTGGGAAACAACAAAAGCAATGTATGTGCTCCATCTGCTCAGGATACATAATGATTTAGCATCTGTTTCTCCTCTGAAATCTGAATTTATTTGGAGCTTAGGTTGGTTTGTTGTCTTGGATTTAAAAATCAAATCAAATAAATAAAAGTCTGTACATTTCAACAGGTTCTACACCATCCAGGGGCTCAGCCAGTATTTTTATTGCTTCCACCTCCTTCCAGTGCACTGGAAGTACATTGGGTCTCCTGTGCACAAGAATAAGGTTGAGAATTCTATTTCAGATTACCTATTAAGGTATCTGTTAAGGTCTTTATGCCATTCTTCTCCCTGAGGTACCTGAGCACCTGAAGCCTTCACCCCACTGTAGATGACTTATCTGAAGGATTAGCACTGCACTGGGAGCATCTGCAAGAATGTTTCTGAAGCACTGATAATACAGGCTGGGTTCACTGGGATGTAAAAAGTGGGAAGATTACCAGCCTGAAATGAAAGTGTGGGTCATGATATGCAGACGTATCTTGAATTGGCCTTATATCCAGACACTATGCTTAAGGGAAGAACAACATGCTCATAGCACATGTTCTTGGCTGAGTACAGAAGAAAGCCCACGTGTTAAATCCTTCGTGTCACAAATAAAAATTCAAGAAGTTTGCACATTTTATTGTCTTCCATCATTGCAATGGAATGGTGTGCAGCTCTCATGCAATCATGCCCATTTCAACACAGGCAGAAGGAGTGGAGGAGACAGAACTGAAGCAAAAATGCTGTCCTTTCTATGGCAATTTCAAGCCTCCTATGAACAATTCCATAGGCCAGACTGTCCCCATCTGTTACACGCTGTAGTTAGGGATTGTCTTGGGGGAATTTTTGCAAGGAATTCCTTGTGGGGATTCCCCCATATCCAGGGCTTTGGAGCAGAGCCCGGAGATGGAGTGTGGAGCAGTGGAGCTGCAGGTTTTTTCCTGGAACTGGAGCGGAGCCGGTGCACCGCTCCAAAGCTCTGCTCATATCATCCCACTGGAAAGAGGGAAGAAACTCTTTGGGGCAGGCTTGTCTTTTTGTTCTGTTTGTACAGCTCGTAGCACAATGGGGGTCCTGGACCGTGGCTGGGGCTCCTATGAACTGTGGTAATAGAAATCAACAATAACAGGTTCTCCCCTCCTCCCCCGTGGAGATTCCAGGGGACCAGTGGGATTCCAGACCTATATGCCTTGAGGCCTCTCTCTAGGAATATGGCTTCATTGAATCTGAGCTAACAGAGACGCTCATCTCTCTATAAGCATTGGCAGCCACTGAAATTCTTGTGGGTGGAAGCGAGGGTACTACATGAAAAAGGTAACACCAACTGGGACCTCTCTTCATTTCTCATGACAGAAACAGGACTGATGTGTGTTGGCTCCACACCTGCCCATCCACTCCTTCCCTCCATCTATCCAATCTTCTAACCATCCCTCAGTGTAGACTTGGAAGCAGACAAAGTTCTGTTGGGAATAGATTCAGCGGGGGGAGGGGTGGCGGGGGTAAGAGGCAGTAGGTACTACAAAGTTAATTGAACCTCCTCCATAAGAAAAGGGGAAGATCAATGCATGGGAGGGCCTCTTTATACAGGGATGTCACTACAATCCTGCCAATAGCAGGGATATAATTAGAATTTGTAAACGCTTCTTTGTTACAAAGCCTAAATTGTGTTCCTACCTGACAGTGTCCTTTAATACCTAATGGAATAAATCGGCAGCTAGCAGGAGATGTGGGTAATCACAGGCAAGGTATTGATGGCTAATTAAGAACATTTGATTAGTACGGCACACATGAAAAGAGACACTGTTTTTAGACTGAAAGCCTGCTTTGCAACAAGCAACCCAATAGGGATTTGGGGGTGGGTTGGGGAGGGGGATGATTAAGTAAAAGTAATCTCCAAGATTAAATCAACATATTTTAAATAAATGGCTGTGGTCTAGAGGAGCAACCATAGGGTTGGAAGACAATAGATGTATGCTCTATTCCTGACTGCCTCTGACTCACCGTGTCACTTGCGCTGTCACGCAGACATTCTGTGCTTCAGTTACCCCATCTGGACAGGGGGATAACAATGCCTACATATCTTGTAAAGCACCTGGAGATCTATGCACCATAGAACATACAGACTATTGTCACTATCTAATATTTTAAGGCAGTCTGGATTTTTAAAATTCTTTTACACTCTCTCTCCCCCCCTCACCTCTCCCCCCACTCTTCTTTGGTAATATTTACAGGTCTTATCTCTATTCTAATGCTTGTACCTACTGACCCAGAAATACCACATTTTGGTGCCAGAAAAGAAATGAGAAGAGAAACCCATGTAAAGTAATACCCAAATCTCCTACTCTCCCTTATCTCTACTGTTTACCTCCTAATCTGTCATTTGCCCCACCTCCTCTTATTTATTTTACTTTTTACAGACACTGCATTAAAGTCCATTTAAAAATTAGAGTGGTTGAAGTTTCCTAAACTTTTGATTGAAAAAAAATATCAATTTTGGACATTAAAAAAAGTCCCCAATTTTTTTGATAAAAAAATAATCCCCAAACATACTTGGCAGTCATGAAATTGACTTATTTAGAAAAACGGATTTTCTTTCCCCAAAACATTCCCCTGAAATTTTATACTTTGACCAAATCTGTTAAAAATAAAAGCAAATCCTCACCTATTTTGAGAACTTTAAAAATTCTGAAAGTGGATTTAGTTTCCTGGAGATGTTGAATTCTATAGTACTCTGAAATACAGTCCGCCCACAGCATACGTCAGCCTTCCAGTGAGATCACTAGCACTTATTTCTTGCTTTCTCTCTCAAACATAACCCAGAAATAAATTTCTTACTTTGATTTTGACAGAATTTTAAAGACATTGATGTCTGAACCAGTGTTTCATTTATCCAGACATAAGCACTCCACTATCAATCTACCTACTATACATGATTTAAACAGAGGGAAAACAAAAATATCAGGCTGCACATTTGTTATTTAGGACTTTGCTACTTACTCCCGTATATTTGAGGAATTTGGCTGTTACCAAGCTGCTCTAGCTGCGTCCTCTCATGCTGAGAGGAAAGCATGCTTCATTCATTACTTGCTTTTCAGACCTCCTAAGAAGATAATTAGGCATTGGAATTGATTGCAATTTATTAATCAGACAGTCTGTTATATGATTTTAAAAAGAAATCACAGTGCTGTAGTATAAGAAAAATGCATGTAGAATAACAGACCAGATGGAGGAAACTAATCCCGAAGCAAAATTAATTCAGCAGTGTTCCTGTTCCCCTCTTTTAAACACTTTGTCTTGTCTGGAATTTCTATTGTAGCTATTTAACTTTTATACCAATTATCAGAACAGCCTGCATCGAAACAAGGCCCCATCACTTAAGGCATGGAGCCAGAACACACTAGCATTCTTCCATACAGTATGGTAATGCTGGCACATTTCTATCCCACTCATCCCCACAGCCCAGCACTGTTTTGTCTAGTAATTGCTTTTCCTTCTTTTTGTGTATGAATTATATGAATGGCTGGTGTCTCAGGGCTGGGGTTATTTTGTTTTAGTCATTGGCAGCAAGCTAAGGGCCACATATTCCAGTCCTCCTCAAAGCAAAATCCTTGTAGAATTAAATGCGATTTGACAATATATGTTTTTATGATTGAAGCTCAAAAACATTCAGCAAAACACGAAGGCACTGGAAAGTGTAGTCTTTCAGTTTAATCTCTATGGCACTAGCTAATGGTGTACTAGCATTACGGTGATATTTGATTGGCCGATGTTTGGAGCAATGATTCTGGGCCATATCATAGTAGTATAATTCCTAAAATATTCCCCATAAAAATCTTAAACGTAGTGCTGTTGGCTGCCACTGTATCATGATCAATGGAATTGGAGTCAGACTCACTCCCTGATTCGGGACAGAATGATTTGTAGTACTTGGGATCACCACCTGCAGGAGCAACTGCTCTGGGAAGGCGATCTCATAGTAGACTGATGCTTAGACATGGAGCTTCACTCTTGGCGGATGAAACAGCCATCTTGCCCAATATGGCAGGATCTGAACCTCCAGAGCTAAACCATGAGCTTGTAGCAACAGCTTGACTAAGGCAGTAGCTATAATACACCTAGTTTTTTAAAAAAGATACATTCTTTTTGCAAGACATTCAGAGGCGCTTCTCTTCAACTTCTTGTTGAAATTCTCAGCCATCTTCCTGGGTGTGGTACAACTCATGCCAGGTCTGAGTCAGATGTCAAACATGGCTAGGGGGAGAACCTTCTAACTGGGCCATCTACTTCCCTTAGTGAAGACCTGATCCAAGGCCCTGCCTCTGCAGATCAGGCACAGAGAATGATCCTAACACACTGACCAGTGGGGCTAGGTTGTCACAATGTTAAAGTTAGTATCTGGCACTTCCAGGGAGATATCATGGAAACAAAGGTATTAGAACTGGATTAGAGCCAAGAATAACCATTGGAGGTTGTTGTGTGTGACAGATACAGCACAAATCCCTGATTAGAAACACAGCCATGCTTGGAGCCACAGTAGCTAACCGACTTGTATTGAAGAGAAAGAAGAAAAATATAGTCACCACTAAACAGCAATTGATTCGACTTAAGCAACTGCTTACAAAATGATACCTACAAATTCATAAACATTCAACATTCTGCTCAATACATTCAAATATAGCACCTAGGTGTAACCACTTACCCAAAGTAGACTGGTAATATAAGGATGTTTTAAAGGAATTTTCTATATGGCATCAGCACTCCAACAGCAACTAGCTGGTTTTCGGTCTTTCATAGCCTCACATTGATTCCAGCAATTTTCAATAACCTTGTTGCTACACTAAGTACAAAAAGCTTTTCTGGCCTTCTTCATTTGATAGTTTGTCTCAACATTCAGTTTGTTTTCAACTCTCTGTCAACCCGAGAAGAATAAAAACATCTCTTTTCAGTCTCCTCCAGTCATTTCTAACCTCTTCCTGACAAGCGGAGATAATATTTCATCTATTACTCGTGTTGAAACACAGTAAAAGTTTTAAATCATGCCAATGGTCACAAAGGGAGCGTTATGTTGGGTATGGAATGCATGCAAGCCAGGGAGGCTGGAAGTTTCACATTTCATTTGTATCAGCAAGCTGCATTTTTCTCCCTCCATTTATATGTTGCCTTTGTTCATGTGATATAAACAGACATATTTCCAAAGAGGAGAGGTAGTCCTTCTACCCTTGGACTTCTGAGTTCACCTCCTTCTGCATTCACTTGACTGCAAAATGGAAATAGTGCTCACAGTTTAGGGCTCAGTTCTGATGGAAGTTTTCTTTTTCTTTTTTCTGACCTATATCTTTTTGCTATTACAGAAATTAGCCATGGAAAAGACTATTAAGATCATCTGCTACATCTCATTGTCAGTGTAGGATGGATCCTAATGGTAGTTATACTTAGACTGGACAAAAGCTAATATATGAATGCCCAAGAATGGGCTTCCCTTCCTTTGGGAGATAATTCCACAGCCATACAGATTATTTATTTAATCAGACCTACAATATGGCTGACAAGACATGACCTCCACCAAAAACGGTTTACTATTTAAGGCATCCAATTCTGCAAACACACATGAATATTCTGATCAGAATTAGCCATATGCATATATGAGTAAGATGCAATAACATTTCATTCAACTAAGATAAATAAATAGTGTCCTAATCAGTGGTTTTCCTTCAAAATGAAGTACAGTAAAAACTCATAAAACCTTTTTAGTTTTACCTGTGAGCGCTTTCATGTTTTCTATATTTACAACAAAAAATACTTTGCATAACGTGATGTTTAAATTAAAGTCTCTTCCCTGTTGAGAGATGTTCTCTTCAGAGGGAACAAAATATTATTTATTAAACATTTTATAGGACCTTTCCAGAAGGGCTGGGACTGCTGGTCTGAACACCATTGTAGCAATTAGTAGGCGTATGCAAAGCCAGAAAATTACTCACCTTAACTACAGCTCTCTAAACATTCCCTGCTTCACCAAACTTGATTTAATTATAGTGACATGCTTTTAAAATTCCTATGAGGCCATAATCACATATCAGCGACTTCTCCGTTAGTTTTTTACCTTGTATAACAGCATGATATAGACATCATTCATTATTATTGCAAATAAACTTGACTGATATGATTTCAAATGGTGGCAAATAGAGTCTGTTACACTTTTCTACTTTTTTTTATATAGCAAAGAACAGTCCCTAATGTAAGAAAAGGACAGCACAGAACAGCACATCATGGTAGGACTAGGCTTTGGTAATGGTAAAAATCTAGGGTAACCAGATGTCCCAATTTTATAGGGACATTTTATTTTTCTTATACAGGCTCCAATTACTCCCCACCCCATCCCAATTTTTCATACTTGCTGTCTGTCACTCTATAAAAATCACTTGTAGAATATGAAGGACTCCCAATGGAGGCTCTTAGGCCTGTACAGAACCACATTTTACTGTTGCTTAAAAAAATTGTGCTGGCTTTTTTTTTCTCCCCTAGCCATCATCACTGAGGGTAGAAACCCCGCCAAAAGCACTTTGACGCACTAATGTATTCAGCAACCAGTCATCCAAGCTAAAGTTTGAGGAATAATTAGCATCCTGCATGAGAAGTGAGTATTTGTTTTAATCACCGTATATGAGAACTGATTATGAAATAGATGCCGTTGCTTATTCCTGCACTATTGGATTCAGAGATTTCTATTTTTGGAAGAAGCAATCTCAGTCATGTGGTGCGGAGGAGGATGAGCTTGTGGCTCTCTTCACCCGCACCAACATGGTATAAAAACTCCAGGGCCCAGTGAAGGGGAGAGGGGGAGGTTGTTGTGGTTCGTCCATCAAGTTGATGAGGACCACCCAGTGTCATCGGTTTGTTTGGGAACGGGTTCTGAGATGGCTATAATTAGTCCAATCCGAGCCCGGAATTGACGGTTGCATTGGGGACATGAAAGGTCAGGCTGCCAACCGAGGGAAGAGAGGATACCAGCCCTGGACTTGCGAAAAAGGCGTTTCTCTATAGCATCACTCAGTCTCTTTTGTTCGTAGGCTGTTGCACCATCATGAACTCGTCTGTGCCAGGCAAAGCGATCATTAGCGATGCTCTCCCAATTTTCAGGATCTATATTACAGTTCTTAAGGGAGGTCTTAAGGGTGTCTTTGAATCTCTTCTTTTGACCTCCAAGAGATCGCTTGCCATGTAGTTCACCATGAAACATCTTCTTGGGCAATCATTCATCGGCCATTCGCACAACATGGCCAGCCCATCTAAGTTGTGCCTTGCAAAGCAGGGTGTGGATGCTTGTCATATCAGCCTGTAAAAGGATGTCGGTGTCTAGAATTTTGTCCTGCCACCTTATCTTCAGTAATTTCCGCAGACAGCTCAGGTGGAAGTGGTTCAGCTTTTTCGCATGACGGCTGTAGACAGTCCAGGTCTCACAAGCATAGAGGAGGGTGGGCAGGACGACCGCCGAATAGACTTTTAGTTTGGTTCCAATCTTGATGCCTCTCTGATCCCAAACATTAGATCGAAGCCTTCCAAAGGCTGCGCTGGCTCTGGCGATTCTAGTGTTCACTTCCTCGTTGATGTTAGCTGCCTGTGATAAGGTGCCTCCAAGGTATGTAAACCTGTCCACATTATTGAGCTTGGAGGGGATTTGGGTAGCGGTTGCTGGGCAAGGCACTCCAGCATAGGTGTACTTTGATTTCTATTTTGAGGGGGGCAGGGCCCGTGGGAGGGCTTGGGCCATCTCCGCACAGTCGGGCCCGGGGAAAGGAGTGCCACCTCCACCCTCTGATTCACCTCTGCAGGCTGTTGGGGTTGGGGTGCAACCAAAAATGATAGCTCAAAGGAGGGGGTTGAGCTCAAAAAAGTTGGAAACTGCTCAGGGGGCAGGCAGGGGGCAGGTAGGGGCTGTTTGTGGGCAGGGGGCTACTCAAGGTGCAGGGAGAGGGGTTGCAGAGGGCTGTGTTTCATGAGCCCCCCCACCCCCGTTGCAATCGCTGATTCCTGAGGGCTCTGCTGGCCCCAGAGCAGAATCCCCCAGCCTGGATGGCTCTTACTGGCTGTGTGAGCAGTTAAAGGGGGCGGAGAAGCAGCCATAACCCCAGGCAGCGGCAGGAGACAGGGGAATGCCACTTCTGACTGCTCCAGATTACCAGCCAGAGCAACAGCTGCCCCACACTGCCTGGCTCCAGCTTCCAGCCTCCGATCTGGCCAGGGGACAGGGCCTTGGGGGGGGGGGGGGGAGATGAACGTGTCAGTGAGTGCATGTGGAGCTGCTCCCAGGACTGCCCCACTGTAGGCACTTCAGTTTGGGGGGGGCAATGCTTCCTGTGCCCTCCCAACTCTGCCCATGTGCTCTAGGATTCTGCCCCACAGGGGTCACTAGGGCTCAGGCCTTCAGCCCAGCAACTGCACTCCCAGCTTCAGCCCCTGGGGTCTGTACTTGGGTGGCTAGCCTGTGCCTCAGTGTCCACAAGCCTGTTTTTAGCATGCTGGCTCAAGCAAAGCTAGCACGTGTCCAGCTGCAGTGCAAGCTAGATCCACAAAGGGGGCAGACTCAGTATTGTATCACCTAACTCTGAGGTGCCCTGCCTGTTAGAGTAATCTTCAACCCCAAGTTCAGCTATACAGTGCATGAGGCGCCTAAATGTGATTCACAAAAGGCAGCAAACTGAGTGAGCAAGCCACCTAAATTATCAGATATTAAATGCAGAAAGGGGACAAAGGATGGGACAGGTAGGCATCTTATTCCCTTTGTGACTCTAGTCCTTAAATTTCTGGATGCTTCAGTTTCCTCATCTGTAACGTGGGGATAATGTTTCTTATTCCACAGGGCTGTTTGGAGGCTTTAGTTCATTAATGCTTGTAAAGGCCACATAGAACCTCATTTTTAATCGCGTGCTAGAAACAAAACTTCCAGTCAACCTGCCCCAAGAAACTCCACATACAACTCTCTCCAGGGATCGGCAACCTTTGGCATGCAGCCTGCCAGGGTAAGCCCGCTGGCAGGTGTGCTGGCCACCACTTCCCGCAGCCCCCATTGGCCTGGGGCAGCAAACTGTGGCCAGTGGGAGCTGCAATTGGCCAAACCTGTGGACACAGCAGATAAATAAACCAGCCTGGCCCTCCAGGAGGCTTACCTTGGTGGGCTACGTGCCAAAGGTTGCCTATCTCTGCTCTATTCTGTTGAAAACAAGCGATTTCCAAATCGTGGCATTAAAAGCCTTGACATGTTGATAGTGCCACCATTAAGTGTGCTCCTTGCATTAAGAAAAGAAGCACCTGATGTAGAGCACAGAGTAAGCAGCACTATCATCCTTCTCAGCATACATGGGACAGCTATCACAGTATCCTAAGCAGTAACCCAGGCATAACAATGGAAATGGGGGTGTTTCACTTCCTAACAGAAGTGTAGCCATGGGGCTTTGTTTGCAGGGAGAAATGTAAGCAATTCTCCCACCATTGCTCCAGCCCTGTTGCAGCTTTACAATAGCCTGGTTTCTAGTACCTGTATTGTTATGCAGGGTTAGCTGACCCACTAGTTAAATTGCTGGTGGCCAGTCTACGTTAATACTGACAGAGCTGCACAAGTGGTAGTGAGAATGGGAAATCTTAGGGATGACTAATGTAAACACTTCTAAAGTTTCTAAGCATGTTCTAATTTATTCAGAGACAAAGTGGGTTCAATCTTTTATCGGACATGGCTACCTGTCTCTCTAATATCTTGGGACCAACACAGCTACAACACTGAATGCATAATTTATGGAGAAATAAGCAGCAGATACAATATCTGAAAAACAGTTTTTATATTCAGATTATAACCACTTTGGGGGCAAGGACCAACTTTTTATTTTGTTTCTGTGCAGCCCCTAGCACACTGAAGTCCTGGTCCAGGACATGGGCTCTGATGCGCTACTGCAATACAAATAAAATAATATAATTATAAGTTACAATCCTTACTGTGTCCAGTAATATTACTGTACTTGCGCTTATAGCAGCTTTTCTCTTGAGTTTCCCCAAATCATCATTAGTACCAGATTTAAATAGCACAGAAACAGGAGCAGTTGGAATTTCATCTGTAGACCAACAATACAATCAACATAGTTGGCAGAACCACGTCATTTATTTTTAATATCCTTTCTGACTGCATGGGTTGCTCACTATCCAATAGTTTCAAAACTGGGCGGAAGGAATCAAAATGAAAGTGAAAAGAATATGTAACAATGAAATTGAATGACAGTCATCAGTATAATGAGAAGAAATTTTAGTCATGTCAATGCTAAATCCCCTCTGCTCCACTGCCCTGTCTCTCCTAGTAGATGACAGTAAGCACTGCATAATGAGGTTAGCTTTTGGGCAAAGGAGAAAAAAGCAGGGAGGGAGGAAGGGTGCTTCTTGGAAACTTAAATATGGGGAACTGCTAAATCTATTTACTTGAAATCTGGCATAGTCCTTGATTATGTCAGAGTCTTTGAAGGAACCAGTGACAGTGAAACTGGATTTTGGTCAACTGAGTTAATTATCAAGAGACTAAAACTGAGGAATGAAGAACATTGGGTCAATTCAACTCAGACGTAGAGCACACAAAATTCCCAGTGATTTTGGGGAAATCGCACAGGTGTAGCTTGAACATAATTTGATTCTTTATATTAGGAAGGCACAGACTGTGCATAGGAAGGAGTTAACTATAAGGTTTGATTCTTTGTTTTATTAGCATACTGAATACTCTCAATGAGTATTTGGGTATAGGTGCTTATCACTAGGCGAGGCCCATAAAATCAGTTTTACTTATCAATTTCTCAACTTTTGGCATTGCATTCCTTCAGCTGACACTAATGTAGAAATATGCAATGCTCTAATGTCTTTGTGAAGGAATGAGTCATGTTTTTATTGTTCTCTATTAGCATCAAAGGAAAAGATTATTCATAGGCCTTAATCATATGAAATTCTTTGCACATAGCTTTTTCCAGAGCTATGGGATCCAAACTGTAACCCTTTCAGTCCTTCTAGCCTGGGCTTGAGCTATTTGGAAATATCCTTTTAAAAGAATGAGAGGATATAAAATTGCACTGGGTAATCATTGTCTAGGTAGAACTGATCTGTACTGCAGCATCAGAGGGGTTCATAGTAATGAAACAGCTGAGAAAAATCTGATTGAATTTAAATACACAATCAGGCAGTTTAATGAGTGAAAACACATCAAAGGGTCTGTCTACTTGACATCTGACAGCAAGCCAAAAAGCAAGCTGCAAAATGCAGCCCTGGCATGACAACTGTTCATGGGCTATGGAATTCCAGCAATTGAAAGTAAAAGTGACACAAAATGCTGCTTTCTCCCTCCAAAGTAGATTTTGGCAGAAAGCACAAGGATCACAGTGCATTTAAACAGGCTGCCATGTCACATGCTACTCATTAAAAATATTTTTCTGAGGGTTCAAGAGAATTTGGCATTTGCAAGACAACCCAGGTCCACTTTAGTTACGTTCCTCTCCCGCCTAAATATTATTTTTGAACAAATTCTTTATATGAATACTGTCAAATTCTTTATATACCATATTGGTATATTGTTTACTTTCCATTGATTATCAGATTCTCTTAACCCTCCACAATGCATTTTCACTACAGGTGTGGTAATTTTCCCTGCAGCACAACCCAATAGAACTGTGCTTTAGTTACTTGTTTATGTAAAATACTTTAGTGGTGAGGTCAGGACAATTTTGGAAATAACGTTTAATTTGTACTCTCTCTTCAGACAGGCTAGTGCTGCTCTTGCTTAGTACAAATTATTCCAAACCGTCTCTGGACGCATGGATGGATGAATAGTACTGGGGAAGACTCCCATAATCCCATTTTCTGAGGAACCCCTCACATGCTCTGGAATGTGGGAATGCTAGGGGGTGGGGCGTCTGCAACATGTGTTACTGCAGAGATTCCAGTTAGCGCTGCTACCTATAGGACAGCCCAAGGACCTCACCCATCATGGCTGTTACTGGCATGACGCTGAAAACAAGCAGAGTTTAACAGGTGTACAGAGATGGATTTGAGAGACATACTAGTCAACACAAATGATTTGTTTGTGACTATTTATCAAATGCTCCCGCTCTCTTTTCACGTCTGTGTGTTTTCTTCTTAGGCACCACTAATTAATGTTGATCAGATAATTCTTTGATTTCAGCCTATCAACTTTTGCCTAATTTCTTAGGGTGCCAGACATCTTTTGGAGATCTGTACCTTGCAGAGTCTACCTGCGCAGGGTGGGTATTTCATTCCATGTCTATCTCCAGCAGTTATGGAGGCTGTATTAATTTGTCAATCAGACATCAAGGAATGAGCAAATCACTGGCATTTTAGTTATACAAACCCTTGGGGGATCTGCATCACTTTAAGAGTAATAACTTGTTTGACAGGAAGTCACCTAATGCTGTACCAAATGATGCAGATGGTGAATCTATTAAAATCTATCTCTTGGCATTCAACCCTTTTCTTCCATCCTGGATGTAAACTGACTTGATAATCGGATGCCATAAAAGGTGCACTATGGTACATTAAACTTTCAGATCAGATAGCCAATACTAGTACTCTGCAGTTATATACTGCTTTACATGTTCAAAGCACTCTATGTATGTTAACCAATCATTGTAGATGTATTAAACAAATGGAGGAAAAGATAAGGCAGTAGGCACCACTTTAAAAAAATTAAAATAAATTTAATGCTCATGAAAATGTACAACTAATAGGATTGGTTTGAGTCTGGCACGGAGCAAGTGGTACCGTGTAAGCTTCCCCAAATACCACCTCCCAGAATGCACAACTGATCTGGTCTGATTTGCACTAAAATATGCAAAAGTGACTATTAATCTCCATCTTGAGACAGCTTAGAGGGACTTGATTTTCAGAAAGGGCTAAGCACCCACCCTCTAAAAATCAGAACCTTTGAAAAATTGAGTCCCCCCAAAAATCACTAGTCACTTTTGAAAATCTTGGACTTGCTGCACTCCTGCTATTTGAATCCTGGTCTTCCAGTTTGAAGAAACTCTATTCTTGAGAGGACATGCTTAACTATGAGGGTGGATTTAGTGATGTGCTTGAAAGATAATATATTAGGCACATATTGTAATAGGAAGCAACTTCATCTGGCTCATGATTAATTCAAATTCTCGTCTCTGGAGCTGAAAAGTGAGTCTACTTCAACTGCACCACCTAGACTGTCAGATCTAGAGATTGCCACATTTTGAAATAGTTTTTCACAACGTGGTTTGAGATGGACTGTTTCTAGCTGTCAGGAGATGAGAAATTACCCTACAGCATCCTAAGTACTAGCAATGTATTTCTCTTTGCCCCTCATTAGTCTTCTCAAAACCTGGCCAAAATACACATGCACATGGACTAGCTTATACACTCACTCGTCCTGAGGCCAATGGTATGCTGCTTGCTAGATGCTCAGAATACTAAAGATATAACTCAGTCTTTCATTTTGGTTAGTACATCGGCCCCAATATGGAAAAAAGAGATGGGAAACTCCTTCATCTACAGAGTTATTTGTGCTATCCATTCCACCAGAACCTGCTACTATTTCTGATGTTATAGAATAAACAATGAAAGCAGTTGGTGCTACTCACCACCCTGCACTTTGAGCAAGGAGTGATGGGTTTGGCTGGCTGGCAGGGAGAAGAGCGCAATGCTTTCTGGCTTCGGGGGAAGAGGGGAGATTAAAACTGCTGACAAAAAGCAGTCAGTATGGTGGATGACTCACCACCTAGGAATCAGCGGTTTAAATAGGACAGCCTGGACCATCCCCTCATCACTTGTAGCAGGGTAGGCAGCACCCACCCTCGCTGCCTATTTAGGTCAGAAATATGCCGGGTGATTAGCTATACCTGCTGTGGGCATTGAGGGGGACTGGGAAGGAATTTTTCCCTTATCACCATATTGGCCAGGTGCAGTGTGTGTGTGTTTGTGTGTGTGGCGGGGGTGGGGAGGTTCGCCTTCCTTGCAGCAGGTTCAGGTGGGCTCTTTTCATGCATAGCATTACAGGCAGTAGGCCATATGTCGCAACTCTTTATTTAAGTGTATAGCAGATGTTCAGTGCAGGTACTCCATAAATTAAGGCACAAAAGAACGGACAAAGGGTTTGGAAAAGGAATTAAGGAGAGGTGTTTGGTAACAGAGCAAGCTGGGGGCAGTTGGGGACTCCATTGATTGGTACAGCAGGGAGCCGACCCCCCATCATTATAGTCCACCTTAACCCCTCCTACAAGGAGAGGTAGTTGGTAAGGTCCTGACAAGGGAATTGCTGGAGGAATCTTGATGAAAAGGTGGGTGAGCTGATGGAAGTCCCCCTTCTCTCTCCCCCTACCCCCGTCCCGAAATGGCTGGAATTTGAGATTCCAGACAGTGGATCTGCTGGAACGACATGAACAGAAAGGTGAAGGGGGAGCTGGAAAATCACTCATCCCCCCGCCCCAGTTAATTGTGTTGGTTTCCCCTGCACTGCACATTTTATCTGCCAGGTTAGTCCCAGACATCTAATATTGACATTGTGGCCTGTTTAAACCCAAATCTAATGTCTCCTGTCATTCTCTCGACATAGCCAGACAATCCACCAACAACCACTTCTCCAGGTTCTCCCGCTCCAGGTCTTTGTATTCCTCACAGTCTCTATATGCATCCTGCTATTATATATGAACCGGTACTAGGACTGAACATTTAAAAAATGTGTCTTGCCAGGACACACACACAAGAGAGATGAAAAGGTCTCATCCTATTTGGCATTATGCTGAAGTCTTGGTAGTCCTAATGGTTATGGTTTGACAGCTGCTCAGGACCATGATACTATAGATTCTGAAGTTAGTTTCAATCAGCAGACAAGCTCCAATGTTATTTTTCTACTTTAAAATGCAAAGCTCAGAAAAGAAACAAAAGGTAGGAAAGGCTGTTCAGAAGGAGAGAATTTTTGTAAATACAAACCAAAGCTAGGTACAAAGGCAAAAAGAGTAACAAATAGAAGCTTTCCCAGCCTGGGGATCCCCTCAGAGCCCAGGAAGAAAGCTCTGCTTTTCCTCACACATTGTCCTCTTTCTGCCTGGGCAGCAACCTTTCCTCTCCCACCCTGCCCTGTGCAAAAGGGAAGGGAAAGGGAAACTGGAGTTAACCCCTTTTGTACATGGGAACAAGCGAGGTCTTTGCATTCTGACACAGGTGACTTTTCAATTTTAGATCACTTGAATAACCCCTAGCTGGAGCAGAGGATGTATTTATACTCCAAAATTGAAATAATGTGATTATGTTGCATAACTTCCCATCAAAGTACCTGCTGACAAGGTTACCCAGTTGAGACACAGTCACACTGGCTGTTGAAGTATGAAACAAAAGCAGGCATCTCTGATTTAGATGACTTTGGACTCTGATCTCTGACAGTTATTAAAGATAATCAGCATGGCTGAGCTTTCTTAATGACTGTCACAACATGTGCTCCAAATTCAAATATAATGCCTATCACCCTCATTCCCAACCTAAACACAGAGAGTATAATGCATCATGGTGAGGATTAGGCATTCAGCAACATATAGTTAAATCCTGTTCACTTATCAAGGAAAAACAGCACTGTAGAACTGGCTTGTATATCCCACTTTTTCAGAAAAATAGCTTTCATTTAAGATTTCTTCAATAATAGGGAGCTACAATTCAATGTTTCCTAGCTGGTAACTAAAACAACTCAGTATCTTCTAGTTGCTCCTATGCTCAAGGATACGAAAAGGAAAAAAAATGATTTGAGCTTTATTTTTGTAAATGAAACAAGCAGTCAAACAGAATTTTAGTATCGTCTTGCCAGGACACACACACAAGAGAGATGAAAAGGTCTCATCCTATTTGGCATTACGCTGAAGTCTTGGTAGTCCTAATGGTTATGGTTTGACAGCTGCTCAGGACCATGATACTATAGATTCTGAAGTTAGTTTCAATCAGCAGACAAGCTCCAATGTTATTTTTTTACTTTAAAACTCAAAGCTCAGAAAAGAAACAAAAACCAATTGCCTTTGTCCCAGCCCCATATCTCCCTACTGCAGTAATATTTCACTGCATGAAACATCACTGATGACTAGTGAGAAGGCTTCTATGATATATGGCACTAAGATAGCAGATTTATTCTCCCTCCCCCAATCGCCCCTAAAAAAACAGAGTTAAATGCACAGCACTTTGCAATTCCCAGAGTGCTCTCTGCACACACCACTAGTCTTTTAAGAAAAATCTGTATGGGAAGAAAGAGAAGTGGAGGCAATCATTCAAAGTCTGTGGTTTGTTAATTGAAGCAGCATTAACCTTAACCACCATTAACAAGATGTTGGGGTAATATTAATAAGCAGCAGACACATGCATTTTGCGGTTCAGAAAATGTATTTCTATTTTTCTTCCCTCTCTCCTTCTTGCAAAATACAGTGATTTTTCAGATACTTGCTCCTGCCCCTGCAAAATAATGAGGAATACTGCTAAAATAATATTGCTTTTTGACTTAAAAGTGAACATGTAGTCATCACTGAAGGTAAAGAAAGAGAAAAACATCAAGTTCTAAGGGATTAACCAAAAAAGTTAATGGAAGCATACAAAGAAAAAGATGTGATTTCTTTCCCCATTTATAGGGGGACTGGCAAGTATCCAAATAAAATATTTTGTCATTATGAAAGGAAAAGCCTAGCAAGTCTTAGCTGCCTTTGATTAACATATCAGCCTATCTGGGCTATCTTCAAAACCCTGCTGCCTTTATGCACTGACCGTGTGAAGGTTTAGATATCAGCATTGCATTTGTAGATGGTCGTCAAAGTCCATCTACAAAGGTCAGGGAGACAGATACATCCCTGTCCCATACAGGTGCATGGGAGGCAAGAAAGTGCCTTATGACTTTCCTGCTCAGGGACTGCTGGCCACAGGTTGCTGCTTTAATTGCCTTTGTTGCAATGGCCCTATGGGCCATAGCAGGGGAGCAGATCCACCCAGCTGCTGCTCCCACTCCACAATCACCCCTCCGTCCCCTGTGCCTTCCCTGCCTTGGAGCATTCCCTTAGGGCTTACATCACCAGTGAGGGACTGGGTGGCTCCTACCATCCCCATGACTGGGAAGACAAGCCACCTTTCTCTCCCCCCTGCCCTGGGCTAGGAATCCAACCCATACAATTTTCATTTATAAAGAGGAGGCATAATATTTCTCAACTACTCACTGGATTGGCTATTAATACTGAGAACACACCAAGGGATGAGTAGGCCATATTTATTTACTTGGTAGGATGCCAGTTATTCATTGCTTAGAGTAAAGGATTGACAGACTAATTCTCACTGGCCAGAGAGGAAAGCTGTGAGAGAAAACACACACACACACTTTATTATCTGTCCTGTGCCATCTGATTTTTTCCCCACATAAAAATATCTTTTGAGATGGGTTGTACTACAGTTAATTGTTTCTTTTAGTTTATTTCTCTGTGTTCCTATTGTAAATTGATACTTATGCAGCTCTGCGATGAAGACAAATTTTATAGACGATGAGAAACATCTGCTATATCCGTGGTATGTTTTGACCTGTTCCCTATCTGGAAATGTGCTATGAACTACCATCACCCCAGAAGACATTGCAGTGAGGTGTCTGTGACCCCCTGTCCTGTTGATTTTAGGACACATCTACACAGCAGTTGGCAGGTGTGCTTCCAGGGAAGCACATTTGTTAGCCGTGCTAGAGCTAGCTTGTTGAAGTTAGCAGCATAGTCGTGGCAGCATGGCACTGGCTTGGATTCACTGCCCAAGCACCCCCCCACCCCCTTACCCCCCCCCCACACACATACACCTGACCTCCTGCATACATATTGGGGAGGTTAGCCAAATATGTTGCCTGTGTTGCCTGTTGCCTGTGTTGCCATGGCGACACTGCTATTTTGAGAGGCTTGCTCAAGGAGAGTTATCCGATGTATTCCCAGGTATGTCTATCCAAGCTGCGAATTACGCCTCCCAGCCTAGATATACCTTTAGGACAGTGAGATTAGAGCTTTGTGCTCCAGAGATGACCAGGACTAGTTTAAAGGTGCAGATTCGATAGATAGAGAGAAAACCCTATAGAACAAAAGACTGTGGGGTGAAATTCTGGCCCCACTGAATTCAATGGCAAAACTCCCTTTGACTTTCAGGAGGCCAGATTTCACCTTATACATCATGCTCATTTATATTGTAGCAGACTCCAGAGGCTGTGGTTGGGATCAGATCTCCGTTGTGCTGTACAGTCTTGTTTCTGGGACTTTCTCTGTTTGAGCCAACCCTTGGATCCCCAGGAAAACCCATTAATGTTACAGAATCAAGGACTTAGAAATGCTCATGTTACTTATTTAATGGAATACAGATGATGAAGAAAAGGCCTGGCTTGACATCACCTTCTGCCATAAGAGCCAAGTATACTTGTCAGCCTTGCTTTCTCCCCTATAAGCACATACAATCATGTACACTTAAGAAAAATCCCCAAACCAAAACCCTACCAAAACAAAACACACACAATTCTGGGGAGAGGATGAGAAAAAGGAACAAACCTCATGTAATGGATGTTAGTCACATCATCTATTGCACTACTGGAAGTTACTCAGATACTCTGGTGAAAGGCGATATAAGAACCTATATAGAAGAGAAAAGCATGTCTTCTGAAGTAGTATCCAATTTGTATTTTTGGGGAGAGAGAGGGAGGATTAGGTCAGGAAATTGCAAAGCTCTTCAGATTTCTGGACTAATTGTGGGTTGGGGGAAGATCAGAAATAAAGCACCCCTCTTTCTCAAGATATTCCAGCACTTTCATTTTCTCTCTGCAAAAATACAAAGGGAAGTGATATAGGAACATTTCAGAGCTGACAAAAATTCCCTCAAACTGAACTAAGAAATGGTCAAGTGCAATTTGGTTTGAGGGGGAAAAAAGTTCCATTTGGTTTTTATTTTAACCAAGTATGCATGCCCATCAATGCTCAAGTGTGACCAGAGAGGGAGACAACTGAACTTAAAAATTGAACATGCAGATTATGCATAGCATTTTGACAATGTTGGATAACTTAGTCCCTGTAGCCCCTAGAGAAAAATGTGATTGTTAGGTACTATAGACCAGACTCCTATTTCCATGCATTAAATCCGGAGTGACTCCATTGACTTAAGAGGGAGCAGTCTGTCTGGATTTATATAGATTGTAAATTCTGGTCCTATTTGGGTTTTTGGCAGCATTTTTTATGAATTTAGGCATAGGTTAAAACCCCCCCAATATTTTCAAAGGTTAAGATATCGTCTAAAGTTCTGATGGGGCTCCGAATAGGTGTAAGGAAACATGGAGCTCATTGCAGGATGAGAGCCTAAGCTTGGAAAAATAACTTCAAATTATCAAATGAAAGTACACCTACAACCAGTTATTGTAAGAGTAAAAAAGTAACTTTGGTATAGGAAGAGAATTAAACTTGGGGAGAAGATTATGCCTGGTTATTGGGAGACATATTTGCCCTATGGCACATTGTGAAGTGGGCTAGTGATTTCAGGACAAATGGAATGGCAGTGCTATGGAACGTAAACCAGATCAGCTGGAATAGTAATGCATTATTTATTTTAATAACTAAAAGCATATGTCTCTCTTGAAATATTGCAGCCTGGTTATTCTTATTTTCTGCCCCCTGAAGTATTAAAAACCCAGCAACTAAACAAAGAATCACCGTGAGTCCCGCTATTTGACAATGGTCCTAGTGAAAGATCTTTAGGGAGCTCCTACATTAAGCAGCAAGATGAAGAAGCTTCTCTGAGAAACATTGCAAATGGGAAGCAAATTATTGTTTGTAAATTTTTATTTTCCCTCTTCTGTTCAGCACCGAACTTCTAACTCTTTTTCTTTGATCTAGGACTACACAGTGCCAGGTGCCTCCGTTGTGGTTCATGAGTGAGTGTGTAATGGAATACAGTGCTCCACATCTACTTCTTCCCCACAAAGATAATGTCAGACAAAGGAGAAACTCGCTTTAAAAAAAGGCACAAATAAGTGTAATAGATGGGAGCAGTGGGCTTTGATCAGTTGCTTTTATCTTGTCATTCAAAGATGAAATAAAAGCCATCTCCACTAATATAGTGGATTCCCAGAGCAGAACAAAATTTACATCACTACATCAAGGAGAAAAAAATTGAGCAACATCTCTCCCCTTTTTAATATGGAGCTACATATCAGGGGATGACTCCCAGAAGAATCACAGAAAAGAGATGGAATGATGAACGTAACTGGATCAAACAGGGAAAGGAGACAAGGGAAGCTGGGAATTCAGTTTTATTGCGAGGCAAGGAGTTGTTTGTCACTTGCAGGGTTTTAACCAAAGCATTGTTAAAAACAAACGGCACAGCTGTTCCTTCAATGGCTCCCGTGCCATGGTTCCCTACTCACCTGGGGCCACACTTTATGAACATATTGCACTTACTCTCAATGAGAGGATGGGCTGTATGAGCAGGGAAGGCCAGATGGCACATATTCCATGTGAAGGGAGTACCTTTTACCAAACATGTTGAACATCCTAAGGGACTGAAGGTGTGAGTATCATTATTGCTGTTTGCTCTATGTTCTCAGGAGCCCGCGTAAGTTTTATTGGAGTCTAAAATGATACATTTGAAATCTGAGGCAATTATCTGCCCCCCCACCCCCCGCATTCACTGAAATAGTTGGCATGGCAATTAAAATCCTGTGAAAACATTTAAAATTAGAGTCACACAAAAAGTATGAAATGTAGGGAAATGCAACCTAGATGGAGCTACTATAGGGTGAGTGCAAAACTGATTGGAAAACTGTTCCCAGAGAGTGGTTCACAATCATGCTGGAGGGGCATAACCTGTGGGATTCTATAGGGATCAGTTCTGAGTCTGGTTCTGTTCAATATCTTCATCAATGATGTAGCTAATGGCATAGTTTGTGAACGATACCAAGATGAGAAGGATTGCAAGTGCTTTGGAAGATAGGATTATAATTCAAAATGATCTGGACAAACTGGAGAAATAGTCTGAAGTAAATAGGATGGAATACAATAAGGACAATTGCAAAGTGCTCCACTTAGGAAGGAACAATCAGTTGCACACATACAAAATGGGAAATGACTGCCTAAGAAGGATTACTGCAGAAAGAGATCTGGGGATCATAGTGGACCACAAGCGAAATATGAGTTAACAGTGTAACACTGTTGCAAAAAAAAAAAAAAGTAGGGCTGTTAATTAATCACAGTTAACTCATGTGATTAACTCCAAAAAATTAATAGTAATAAAAATTAATTGTAGTTTTAATTGCACTATTAAACAATGGAATACCAATTGATATTTATTAAATATTTTTGATGTTTTTCTACATATTCATATATATTGTATTCTGTGCTGTAATTGAAAACAAAGTGTATATTTTTATTATAAATATTTGCACTGTAAAATTATAAACAAAAGAAATAGTATTTTTCAATACACCTCATACTGCAGTGTAATCTATTTATTGTGAAAGTGGAACTTACAAATGTAGAAATTTTTTTGTTACATAACTGCACTCAAAAACAAAACAATGTAAAACTTCAGAGCCTACAAGTCCACTCAGTCCTCAGTCCTTGTTCAGTCAATTGCTAAGACAATCAAGTTTGTTTACACTCACAGGAAATAATGCTGCCCTCTTCTTATTTACAATGTCACCAGAAAATTTATATTGAGACATGAGAAGTAATTCTTCCACTCTATTCTGCACTGATTAGGCCTCAACTGGAGTATTGTGTCAAGTTCTGGGCACCACACTTCAAGCAATATGTGGACATATTGGAGAAAGTCCAGAGAAGAGCAACAAAAATGATTAAAGGTCTAGAAAACATGATGTAGGAGGGAAGACTGGGGAAAAAAAGCTTTGTATAGTGTGGAAAAGAGAAGTCAGAGGGGACATGATAACAGTTTTCAAGTACATAAAACGTTGTTACAAGGAGGGAGAAAAAATGTTCTTCTTAACCTCTGAGGATAGGACAAGAAGCAATGAAAGACAGGGCAACTGAGGGCAGTGCACCTGCAGGGCCATATCAGGCCACAAGGGGGTGCCCTGAGACAGCAGTCTTCACAGGGGATACCAATGCTTGCCTGCCTCACAAGAGGGAGGATTAGTTAATATTGGAAAGCAGTTGAGAGGTGAATAATGAAGTTATCCTGCTGTGCTAATCTTTCACATAAATAAAACTAGCCCCCCCCCCCCATTCTGCCCTAGTAACTTCAGTGGAAGTAGGATAGGGTTCACTGTCTTGATTAATGGCTCTGTCATAGTTGCTTATGGACTGAAGCACACCAGTGTCTGTGAACCCAATGATCCAGAAATCTGGAATAAAGCCATTTAGAGCAGAGGCAGTCATCTATGTACAAGAAACGGGGAGGGGGGGGGAATCTATGGCTTCTCTGTAGCGACAAAACCACCCTTATATTTAAAGAATTCTGAGAGAACTCACTTAGGTATAGTCATGAAATAAAGAGATGAAGTGTGCCAGGTGCTGTCAAAAGTCTGCACATACTTGAATTCAGAACACTTGTGGGTTAGGTACCATCAGAACAAAACTTTAACTCATCGGAAACACAAGAAAAACATGCTACACCTCTACAAAATAAGTATGTGATAAGAGAAAAGAGTGGCTATTTGGTTCTATGACATTCCACAAAAAATGCTACAAAGAGCATTTGAAAGCTTCTCTTTTTTTAAAAAAATCAGGAAATACCACTCTCTCATCTAACTACAGGAATAACGCTGTAAACACTTCTGTATAGCAAAAGGAACTGCAAAGAGAGAACAAGGAATTACACAGCCAAGAGCCTGAAAATGCACTATGACTCCTGACACTAAGCCACATTTAGAGCCATAAAAAGCAGCAGTACCATGAATTAAGCAGTCAGGATTATGAGCATCAGAACAACAAAATAAAAAGGGTGGAAGGGTGCTGCAGCAGCATGTGGGCTAGACGTGGAGCTATCACAAATGCAGGCAGGAAATAAAAAATAAAAGTAGATAGATGACATTTCAACTTGCGGTCTTCAGAAAGGGCTCTGAATTATAAAAGGAAAGTTGGGTCTGAGTGAGGCAGAAAATACACTCATTTCAAGAGGCACAGAAACACACTTGGGTATAAGAACAGGTTGGACAAATATCTGTCAGGGATGGTCTAAATATATTTAATCCTGCCTCAGTGCAGTGGGCTGGACTAGATGATGTCTTCAGCCCTACATTTCTATAAGACAGTAAAACTACGGTAAGTACATACTGAATGCATGGACTGGGACAGTGAGGTTTCAATCTTCTTTTGTCCCATAACCCAACCTTTTTTTCCCCCCGTGTTCCCATATTCCAGACTTCTTTGTACTTCAAATAAAGCAATAGTCAGGGTTTAAAGTTTAAAAAATACCACATCATCTCCATTTTAGTTTTTCGCTAAGTGTCCAGAATTCTTGCCTCCTTTTTCACCTCCAGTCCCTTTTTAAAAAAATGTTCTTATATTTTTAAAATAGTTTTCTCCAGATATAATTTTTGTGATCTAGTTTATCTTACATATGATGCCAGGTTTGATGGCTGAGGTCAGAACAGCACTACAGACAGATGATAAGGTAACTGAGAAAGAGTCAACAGTAGCTGGATAAAATGTAGAACAGCCTGTTCACTCACTCCCATCAACACACCACTCATAAGAACATAAGAATGGCCATACTGGGTCAGACCAAAGGTCCATCTAGCCCAGTATCCTGTCTACCAACAGTGGCCAATGCCAGGTGCCCCGGAGTGAGTGAACCTAACAGATAATGATCAAGTGATCTCTTTCCTGCCATCCATCACCATTCTCCAACAAACAGAGACTAGGGACACCATTCCTAACCCATCTTGCCTAATAGCCATTAATGGACTTAACCTCCATGAATTTATCCAGTTCTCTTTTAAACCCTGTTATAGTCTTAGCCTTCACAGCCTCTTCAGGCAAGGAGTTCCACAGGTTGACTGTGCGATGTGTGAAGAAGAACTTCCTTTTATTTGTTTTAAACCTGATGCCCACTAGTTTCATTGGGTGGCCCCTAGTTCTTATATTATGGAAACAAGTAAATAACTTTTCCTTATTCACCTTCTCCATTCGCAGTCCCCAGCACAATACTCATTTATACCATACACTCTGTCAGTAACTAAAGCTCTGCCCTAAACAAAGAACCCCCGCCTCCAAATTTCCAAATAATTTGCCTAATGTGCTCCCAATAGGCAATTCCAATTAATGAACAGGTCACAGGATTTTGCATTAGCTTCAATTTTTGAAAGGTATCCAGGTGTAACCCCTTGTAGCAATCTAATCTCAAGAAAACAAGCATGGATTATATCTCAGTTGCCTGAGGCATGAGTATGAAGCACCCCAGGCATGAGTGGGTATCTGATGAATGTGTACCTTGTTGTAGCTCACTGCAGTATTTAAAGCCTTCTCAGACATACTTCACATTTTATGGGTTTCTTAGCCTGTATTTTTGGATTGCTACACTAGATAAAACTGTTAAAGCTGTTTATTTAAAACAGCACCTCAATGGATTTCCTCCCAAAGGCCTCTTTTCTCAAGAATTGATTAGAGCTGATTGTCAAACTCAAAGTTTTTTACAAAAGTGCGTTGGGTTTGATTAGCTTTTGACAATGATGGAACCCTATCTGGCAGGCAGCCGATTTCCTGGCAGACTGTTTTGGAGCCCTGCTATGCAGACTGCCACAGTGCTGGGGACCCTGAGCTTCGAGGGTCCATGGCTCCAGGCTAGACCTGTCATATTAGAACTGTTGTGGAGCTAGGAGTTTGGAAGTCTGTGCTCCTGGTTCCACAGCAGGAAGCCTGGAAATCCTGGGGGCTATGGAGCTAGGATCCTGGAGATCCTGGAATGAGCTTTCAAGTTCTGCAGATCTGGGACAGCCCTGCCACATAGACTGACCTAGTGCCAGGGACCACAGGACTTTCTGGGATCCAGCTGGTACAGGAATCGTGGCCTGGGGGCAGTCTGCATGATGGGAATGCTCCAGATCTGCACACTTTAGCAGCCCCATCTTGTAGCAGTAGCAGTCACTCCCAAAAATCAAATCTAATTTTGAGAACACCCCGTGTCAGTGTTCCCAAAACAAACATTATTTTCAAGATTTCCAGTCTGCTTGGAATTCAGACCATTTACTTTCATTCTGATTCAGAACAAAACAAATGTTTCAAATTGAAAAAAAATATTGTGAACAGGAAATATTGAGTTTTGGCCAGCTCTAGAATTGAATTGAATTGATACGCATGTGACAAGTGGTCAAATAGGTATGTTCACACTCCATGTCATTGTTGTCAGATACACTTACAAAGGTATAGCCAATAGTTTGGTGCACTTTACCTTTCTTTTAAGGCAGATATAAATGCTACTAAAGCGATTCAATCAATCTATCTGATGAAAAATGTATCCTGCTAGTAGTCTCTTTAAAACTGCTGGAAAATATGAAGCTTCAGTCCCTATGATAAAACTTCTAGAATGCATCTATCCTTGAAAATAAGTTGCCACTCCAGCTAAGGAAAGTAAAAGACTGAAGAATTGTTTTTTTAATTTGCACACCTAAGATCATTCCAAGATACATTTTTTTGCTCCCTACCCAAAGAAAGGAAATAAAGATCAACCCTTTAATAGACATTTTCCGGTGTATGCATGGACCATGCTATTAAAAAAGCAGTGGTTTGGGGTTTTTTTTTTATTGGTATCATATGTCCACTGCAATGAACAAAGATTACTGTTTTTAAGTACACTTTGAAGAATGCCCCAGAAAATAATCCTGATAGCCTAGTGAAAGGCTGTCTTCTGTCCTTTGCTTGATGTTGATTGGAAAAATTCATGGACACATGCTTAAGTCCAGTACTTTTGACCCCATTTCTTCTACGTTCTACTTTTAAAAGGCAATATAGGCCTGAATTACCAGAGCTGAATTACAAGTAGAAGAAACTAGAAGAATTTCCAATTGTTTTGGCACAGCCTGCCTCCCCTTCATCCCACTGGGTTCATCACCTTGTCTATGTCAGAATAAGCACTGAATAAATCATTCTTATTAGGTTACCTTTGGGAATAATATTACTTTTAAACTCAAGGAGGTGAGGGTTTGTTTCACTAGTTATTTGGCTCAGGTCACACCTAAAGACAGTACTGAAGCCTATAAGAGGAAAATTATTAGCCAAATATTGGTCTGGGGATGGGCTGGCATATGCTGTCAACAATAAATCCTGACAGTTCTCCCCATTGAAAAGTTAGTAAAAGAATTGTTAAAGGTGCATCTTCAGGCAATTTATGCTATTCCCTTTTCAATTCCAGTTGCATCTCTCCCATTGATCTATTTATCCAGATAAGACCTATACTTGGTGCTGCTGAGTAATCAACTCTCTTGAACTTCCTTTCTCCAGCAGCCTGAAAGGGTAAGAGGTTTCATACAAATGAAGACTCCCTTCCATTTTACATATTCCCCACAAACTAATTAAATGCTCATCAGCATGCTCTGTGTTCTGGTGAGTGACACCAGACTGTGTAGCTTCTGTAAGGCAAAATTAAGAGAACAAAAAACATTTACTGGAGTGTTGAAGGTCATTCCTGTCTAATAAAGGATTTCTGACTATGGGAAATTGGAAAAGAAATGATATATTCTAAAGCTATTTTCATCCCATTAACTCAAGTCACAAGGAATAAAAGCAACTGTAGTTTGAAAGATTAGTTTAGAAATCTGATGTGCAATGAAGGAACATGATTGATATTTTCCCCCTTAGCTCTTTTAAATTGGGTTCTGTCTCATTCTCAATAGGAACGTAAATGCACAACTATTAAGTATTATTATTTTAAAGTCTAATGTCCAAATGCAGGCTACACTTTTTTTAGAATTATTGTGGTTTAATCAAATTCATTATTTATTGCAGTATCTTTCTCTAAAGCACCTCCATTCCCAGATAGGTAAAGTCAGTAGAAATTGGTTCTTGTTCTTACTCAGAGACCAAACAATAAGCATCCTATTTATATTTCTCTCTTTTTATAAAGAGTCTAGTGCTAGGGAAACATGCTAAGCTACCAGCATAGGAGACTAATATCTGATTATCCACAGAGGAGATTCAGCTGGAGCAGCAGGCAGGACCTCAGTCAATGCTTGACCCAGAGAAGCTACTTCTGGTGACAAAAAGCTACCTCATGATCAATGTAGTCTCATGTAGATACTGGAGAGGAAAAACAGGAGCCAATGTAGTGCTGCACTCTCTACTTGACCTTGGCTGTGGAAGTCAGTCAGTAATACTTTGTGTTCAACTGTGTCAAAATCTGAAGAGATGTGTAATCGTTTGTATTATGGTAGGTCTAGAGGCTCTGGGTGGGACCATTAAGTCTTGTAAAACCTTAGGGTATGTCTACACTAGAAATGCCGCATAGGCAAGTGAACACACTGACTACAGCAACAGAAGGGGTTATTCCATCATTTTAATAAATCCACCTCTCAGAGAGATAGTAGCTGGATCAATGGAAGAATATTACTGTTGACCTAGCACTTTATACAGTTGGGCTAGGGAAGCTAAATTACATCTTTCAAGAGTGTGAATTTCTCTTGCCCCCTAAGCAATGTAGTTAAGTCAACCTAAGGTTTATGTGTAGACTAGGCCTTAGAGACATCCACTGTCACAAATAGATAGACAAAGGATCATCCGTGATAGAAAATTATCTAGTCTACCCTTGGATTTCATGAATGGTGGTTAGTCCACTACTGCCGCTTGTTTCATGGCATAGCTGGTTTTAACACCATTTTTCCTAGTGCTTAATTTATATTTTCCCTGCTTCTGCTTAAGCCCATTCCTCCTTGTTATGTCCTCAATGACTAGGAAAATAATTAGTCTTTGATCTCCTTGTGATACCTATTAACATAGTTGTAAATAGTTAACATTTCTCAGTCCCCTTTTCTCTAGATGGAAAGGTGCCCAGCTCTAGTAACCTTTCCTCAGAGGCCTTACTACCCAGACTTTTTACCATCTGTGATGCTGTCCTCTGAATCCCTCTAGTTTGTCTTTAAGTTATTGTGGCCGAAAAGGAAAGCCATATTTTATCTGAGGATTAAGCTACTGTCAAATGGATAATTACTTTGCTTGTTTTATGCATTATATTTCTCTTCCAGTTGTAGTCCAATGCAATGTACAGGTGTATGCATACATGGGCACAATGTGCTGTTTCCTCCCATTCAATCTATCATCCACTATAACTCCTATATTGGTGCTGGTTAGAACATTTTCAACAATTTCAGGGGGAGGGTCAAATATCTCAAATAGTTGAAGTTAGAATGTTTCATGGATGCATCAATTTCAATGACATTTTCAAGGGGCAGAGTTTGAGATCTAGGGAGGGCTCTCTGGTCAATTCCAGGAAGGGTGGGAGAGATCGGTAGTGATAACCTGATGATCTTGCTCTGAAAACAGATCTTTGGATACAATTGTGTTGTGAGAAAATGTTCAAAAGGGTTGAGTTTTGTTCCAATGCAAGAAAAAACAGAAGTTTCAAAAATCTCAAAAAATGTAAAATGGAATGGTCATTCGCTGGCCAGCTCTATTCTACATCATTTTCATTGGGGAATTGCTTTCCTTTCATACCCCTCTCAAGAATGTAGCACTGGATCTAGAATTTGTCTCTTTGGAACTAGTCTGAGACCAACTAACATTTCACATAAGCTCTCAAGCAGCCATCAGAAGGTCATAACTTTTACTAGTACCAGCCTAAACTTAATTCAAGACAGAGACTTAGGAGTTAAAGCTACATATCATATTATGAATCATGTGAGCCATCTGAATCTCTATTTTTCTCCTTTAAAAAAACAACAACAACAGCTGAGTCTCTTATGATGCCTGGCTGAACTTGATTCTCATTAATAAATATGAAAAACCTTCACTCAATCACATCAGAATGTGGTAACCCCTTGCTTCTGTAATATGGGCTGGGACTGAAATTCCTATCTGGATAGCTATTTCTGTGGTTATTTCATATTATTTCTGCATTTGAGCACTTCCTTTTTAGGATTACAAAACCAAAAAACATTTCTTACAAAACTACTCCATCTGGGGCCAAATTCAGGCCCTATGTGTTTCTGTGGCAGAGGGAGATGTAATAGAGATGTAATAGAGCAGTGACAACATTAATGGGAGCACATAGCTGCAACGCCATTCAAAATCCCCCTCCCCCACCCAGATTAGTTTTGGCCCTAACAGAAATAATCCGTGAGAAACATGTGGTGAACTAGCCCTTTAGTGGCACAACAGCCTCTCGCCTAGAATGCCTCTTTCATGTCTCTAGCCAAAGATGATCTGGGAAGTGTGAAGTCCCGATGTGTTGGTGCAGCTGTCAGTAGGATGCCACTGCTGTGCACTGCTTGGTTCTCTCTTTCCCCAAGTATGCAGAAGCAGAGAAAGTAGCCAGATTTTTTAAATGGTTTCATTGCTAAATGGAGAGCTCCTTATTCCCTTGGTCAGGTCTGTGGACTTTCCTCCAATTTTTGTGACCCGACCACTCATAGTTCTGGCTAACGGAAGGACCCGAGCACGTTTTCCTCATATGCTGACAATGCACTTCACTCTGACCTGCAGCAGCCATGTATTTCAGGCTCTTTTGAGCAAAGACCTCCAACAGTAGTAAATCATATTGTGATTTTGTGTTGAGGACAAGTCTTCATGAGGGACTGAGATGAGATCTTCCCAAATTCATTTAGCTTGTATCTTGAAATAAAATTGAAGCTAGTTCAGCAGAGATGACTTGCTAATGTATTTAAAAATTGCATCATCCAGTCCATGAGTATCTGCTTTGGAATATCTCTGTAAGCCTCTGGCTTTCACTTCTGCCAGGTGGAGGAGATGACGTACCTGACCCGAATACATGCAGTATATTGAAATAAATCCCTCTGTAAATAGCAAAAGTTTCATGAAAAATTAAAGGTTCAGATTCTCCTGTTAGGATTCTCTCAAGCCAATCTGTGCCACTCAGGCAATGCATACAGGTGAAATTTGTCCCCACCAGGCCGGCTAATAATTTTCCTTTTGTAGGGTAGGGACACTCTGAGCTGTCATAAAGTATCAAACTGCTTCTACATCATCTGCCCTTACCTGGCATTGGAAGCAGGAGGGGGATTGTTTTGGAGGCAGGCAGACCCCACCTGCCCTCCACCAATTCAGAACTGGTATATTGTCCCATAGGGACCTTAACCAGTTGGCATAAATGCACAGCCCATAAACTGCTTCAGTTTACACCAACAAACCAGGGCCAGTGTATCTGCATCAGGAGAAGCAGGGAACTGTAACTGACTCCCTGATGCCATCCTCCCAGCTCCTGTGTTGAAAACATGTCTCGGTGCAAGGTCCTGGACTTGACCTTGGCATGGGGAATAGATAGCTTCATGCCATTTTTAGTCCTCTCTCCTAGGGCCGGGGGAGACAGTTCCTGGTACAGGTTAAGAGGCCAGGCTATGGTCTTGTGATTTTAAATGAACATTTTTGAGACACAGGAAGACAGAAAGATCAGTCATTTTTTAAGGAAGTTTCTCTGTCCCCTGTGATCAGTTGTAATCAGATCATAACTGAGACAGTCAATTTGTAGACATGATTAGACATACGCCATGCACACTGACCACAGAAAAGTCATAATTCTTTTTGTCAAATGTAACATAGGGCTAGTTACGTGGCCAGTGGTTGGTCATCATGAAATGGAATTTTGTGAGATTAATTCCATCTAAGAATTTTATTTTTGAGATTATTTTCAGAACCCTCTCCTCCATTTCCCCCCCCCCCCCAGCTCATGAATAGAGTCTAAATAAAAATTGCAGGTAGGGATTTTGCACTGTATTAAAATCCCCTCCAATTGCATTTAGCAATGCTGAATGGCTGCATCAGCAAAGAAGGCAGAAGGTTCTTGGCTCAGCTGCAGAGGGCTGTAACATTAAAGATGTAATCAGATCAGGCCCACAGTGCCTTGGTTCACTCAGCTGTGAAGGATTAAATATGTCTTTGGGGAAACATTTATGTCATAAAGTTTACAGTGTTGGAGAGATGCAGGTGACATTTGGCTGGAGATTGAGAGAATTATGTGTCTCTAAACTGTTGACTGCCCCAGAAAAGAAAAAAAATATATATGTATTTTGTACCAACTGACCCCAAGCAGACAATAAAGAGAGTCTGGCATGCCACAGCCACTGAAGTTTTATGTTTGTTACTTATTCAGAGTGTCTTGATGAGACACTTCAAATCCATCTATTGTAAGGGTGTGCAAACTACGACCCACAGGCCACATCCAGCCTGCGGGTCCTTCCTGACCGGTCACTGAGTTCCCAGCAGGGGAGGCTGCGCCGACCCCTCCCCTGCTGTCCCCCTTCCCCAGCGTGCTGCACCACCAGTGCTCTGGCCTGCAACTACGGTCGGGCAGGGCTGGCTCCAGTGGGCCTGAGCTCCTGCCACTCTAAGCAGTGTGGTAAGGGGACAGGCTACGAGCTCCTGTGGAGCAGCATGTCTCACTCCAGCAGGCCTGAGTGGCATGGTAAGGGGGTCGGGTCGGGGCCTTGGATAAGGGGCAGGGAGTCCCGGGGGTCTGTCACAGGGCAGGGGTGTGAATAGGAGTCAGGGCAGTCAGGGGGGCTTAGGTAGGGGATGCGGTCCTGGGGGGTATTAGGGGCAGGGGGGTCTCTGGAGGGGGTGGTCATGGGACAGGGGGTTGGATAGGGTATGAGGTCACCAGGGGTGGTTAGGGTAGGGGGTCTCGGAGGGAGCGGTCAGGGGACAAGGAGCAGGGGAGGTTGGGTGGGTTGAGGGTTTTGAGGGGAGTGGGAGGGGGACAGATTGGGGGTGGGGCCAGGCTTCCCTACCCTATCTGACCCTCTATACAATCTTTAATCTCGATGTGGCCCTCGGGCCAAAAATTTTGCCCACACCTGATCTATTGCCATTATTGTGCTGCTGTTCTCCTTACACGGTACTGTTTTGAGTGCTATGTAGTTTCATAAGTGTTTTTAAAAACTGCACTTAACTCAAATGTTACAATCCTGATCCTGTAAGGTAATAATTGAATGTCCTTTACTCTCATGGGCACCTCCCAAGAGGATCTCTGTTTATGACAGCATCGTCTCTGTAACTTTCTATCACCACTGTGTGGTAAGTTATTTGAAATCTTCAACATTTGCATTCTGAAGTTAGATTAGACTGATCACATCTTTCTTAGATATCTCAGTCTCTACAGAAGAAAATGAAAAGGAAGGAAACAAGAAAAAAAATCGGAGGGAATTTGTAACTTGTCATTTGCTTAATATCCTTTCATGTGAACATACTAGTAAATTGGAAAATTGTCTCTCTCAGTCTTGCAACTATGAATTTTTCCGAATGTGAGAGTCACATAGTTTCTTATCTATATCTTTAAAGAACAATTCTGGGAATTTAATACAGTAAAACCTCGATTTAACGGACTTCAGATGCAACGGACAAAATTTGTAAGAAAGTCTGATGCATCCGAAATCCGTTTGTCCGCCCCCCAGCAGCAGGCAGGCTGGCTGGAGGGTCCCCGGAGCCGGGACCGTGCGGGCTGGCTGCCGGCTTCCTGCTGCCTCCCCGATCCAGGCAGTGGGCGGGCTGCCTGCTGGCTCCCCACTGCCAGCCCGTCCGGGTCCCGGCTGCTGGGACCCGGGCGGGAGCTGTCAGCCCGCCCGCCCGCCCGGGTCCCCCTGCGGGTTGACAGCTCCCGCCCGGCTCCCAGCAGCGGGGACCCGGGCGGGCGGGTTGACAGCTCCCGCCCGGGTCCCAGCAGCCCGGACCCGGTCAGGCGGGCTGACAGCTCCTGCCGGGGTCCCAGCAGCCGGGACCGGGGCGGGCTGACTCATGGCTCCCGTCTGCCGTGATAAGTAAAACCTCGATATAATGGACTAATTCGGGCGAGGGGGTGTCCGTTAAAGCTGAAAGTCCTGTTATTTAATAATTTTTTTTAAAAAAGTAATTTTTAAAAAAAGTAGTCATGAAAGGTGCTGCTTTGACAACACTGGAGCACTCTTCTAGATGCACAGAACATACGCACCCTGCATAATAATAGCACAAACTTCCTTATATTAGTCCACCATCTATAATGTAGAGCGGTCACTTCTCAAGGTGAAAGCGTAATTTAATGTCCCTTAGAGCTGATCAAGGAATTTGACTAGATGTTTGTCAGAAAATGGTGATGCATCAAGGAGGTTTCTGAGGCCCAGCATACTCCTAGTGGACTGGCACAAGCCTGCTGTTTTGTACCTGGGTATCTTTCGCTAGCTATTAAATTCAGTTGACAATGTATAGAACATTAGTGCTTTCCTCCCATCTACCCCTAGACAACACACCTGGGGAAAGAAAAACTCCTTTGGCTAATGGAGAGGGCTAAATGCAGGACATCAGGGATGAAAGGAAGGACAGTGTGTCTAATGAACAATCCATGTGGTTTCACAACTTTCAAGAGCAAAAGTAGTTAAGGAAAGTAAAGGGCAAGGAAACCATGTGAGAACATGAAGAGTATAAAGCATTTCACAGGGTCAAAAGCATTTGTTCCCTTTACCTTGTTAGTAGATTAATATTGCCCTTAACGTAAGCAATTTTGTGTGCTATTTGCTTCCCTTGATAGGCTGCAGGCTCATTAGCCCAGAATTGATTCTCTGCTTTGGCCTCTGTTATTCAGTCACTTGGCTGAGTTATCTCAGAAGAACAGGTAATCATTGTGGCTGAAAGGGTCAGGCTTATCTGGTTTGAATATTTAAGTAGGTCCCATCCAAGTACTGTCTGTGAGAACATGCAGCCATAATACAGGTTATGTGACAAGACAGCAGATTATCCTGGAAGGTCATCAGAATGTCTCTTCTTCAGACAGCATTTAATAGCAGATCTTTTGTACTTGCAGTCTTAAAAAGAACTGACAATGCATGAAAGGCTTTGGGGTTTTGTTTTTGTTTCAAATAAGAGTAAAAATTTTATTGGAGTGCAAAAAAAGTGCCTGTTTCGACCTCTTTAGACATCATTATCTAGATTCTGCCAAGTGGCCACCAAGGAGGTATATGAGAGAGAGAAAATGAGAACAGAATGTATCTCGGACATAGGACCACACAGTTTCTCTTTAACATGAAGGTTCAAAAGGAAGCAAGGTTTCCTGGTTGCCTGCAGGAGCTTGTTAAGAACATCAATAAATAAATTTACATTTATAAACAAAATAGGCCGGAAGTGTGATCATTTGGCCAAGTATCATTTCAACTGAATATTAATACATAGATTATAAACAGAGTTATGCAAAATTCAACCCATGACATAGTTTTTGTTTCTTACCATAGACACACTATATGGGAAAAGATCTACATAGGCACACAGGTCAAGGTTTTGTGCTTTTGACCTTTGGACTCTGACTGATCTTGGGCAGTCCATACCTGAGAATAAACGGTAATCTGTATGATGGATTAAACTGAGCTGTTTAAGAAACTATAATGCAAGCAGGGAACAGAAAAATAAAATAAAATAGGCTTTGCAATAAGCTTAATTAAGGCTTAGTTAAGTATAGTGGTTAGCATTAGCAAGGCCTGGCATCTAACAGAAATAAGCATAAGTATTGCTTTTGCTATCTCTATCTTGTGATAAACAATCACAGAAGAACTGTGTTAAACGAATGGATTCCTAAGTACATATAACCATGGAAAAACCACATTTATGTATAGGGTTGCCAACTTTCTAATGGCACAAAAATTGAACACCATATCCCTGCTCCTTCCCTGAGACCTCACTCACTTCCCCACCCCATCCCCGAGGCCCCCTCCACACTCACTACATTCCCCCTCCCTTATTGGCTCACTCTTCCCCACCCTCACTCTCTTTCACTGGGCTGCAGCAGGGAATTGGAGTGCGGGAGGGGGTGAGGGCGCTGTCTGGGGGTGTGAGCTCTGCGGTGGGGCTGGAAATTAGGGGTTTGGAGTGCAGGAAGGGGCTTGAGATTTGGGGGCAGGGAGCTCAGGGCTGGGGTAGAGGGTTGGGGCTTGGGCACGTCTTGGACAGCTTCCGGTCGGCGCAGTGGTGCTAAGGGAGGCTGCCTGCCTGCCCTGGCACCGCACTGTGTCCCAGCAGTGGCCAGCAGGTCCAGCTCCTATGCAGGCGGGCAAGGAGGCTCCACACGCTACTCTTGCCAACAAGCACTGCCCCACCCCCCTGCTCCCATTGGCAGTGTGGAGCCAGTGCTCAGGGCAGGGGCAGCGTGCAGAGCCCTGTGGGCCCCCTACCTAGGAGCTGGACCTGCTCGCTGCTTCCAGGACACAGGGCAGTTCCAGGAAAGGTGGGAACTAGACTGCCTTAGCCACACAGTAGATTTTTAATGGCCCGGTCGGCGGTGCTGACTGGAGCTGCCAGGGTCCCTTTTCGACTGGGTATTCTGGTGAAAAACCAGACACCTGGCAACTCTATTTATGTATCAAAACTATTGGGAAATAAAGTAATGCAGCAGCCTAATTACAGCTCCCCAGAATACCACACACAGGCAGAGAGCTGAGACTTAGTTTAAATATGATCCCGGATGTGTGGGGGATGCAAGGGGAAAGGATCTAAAACACTTAGATGGGACATGTGGGATGACAGAGTGGTGGAGGCCTTAGTACTGTCAAGCCCACTTACGGTGCTCTCACTTATTAGACTCCTCATGTTTATTTCTAATGGTCTCTGTAAAATTGTGAGTGTATCAATCTTGGGGGTGTTTCATTATATGTATCCAGCTTTGCATAATCAGGCTTATGATTTATTTGAATTTGAAGTAAAGTCTTCATGTTTCTACTTGTGAAATTCATCAGTCTCACTCAATAATCTTACATAGTTTACATGCCAGAGTAAAAAACCTGTTTTTAGCAACTTGAGCTATTTGCAACCTAAACTTGTGAAAGTTTACAGTGCTCACCAAGTCAACCATGGAGAGAGTGAGTCTACAAAAAGCCTCTAAGGTGACTCAGGCTATTTGCAGTGTGCTGCAGCTCTCTCCAGTAGTCCCAATCCCCAGGAGTGTAAGTGGTAAGAAAGCCACTCTTTGGTGATTAGTTGGTTTGTTTCCCTGATCTGGTATAAGAAACAAAAGACAAAGTCTACCAGTCTGCATCACAATGATGCACAGGGGACCAATAGGAACACTGGGTCTCCGTAAATCTAGTTCTGAAATGTTTAGATTTGTACTCAGACAGATATTCCTTTGCAACAGAATTCCTTTCACCCTTTTTGGTTTCTCTCTGAATAAGCATGCACTTCTGGAATACTGCATAGTGCATAAATTCTTAAGCCATATTTTATTCAGCTCAGTCTCCAATCATACAATTTTATTTTTTCTTTAAAAAATGTGGCCAGCCCACATCCTCTCTTTCTGTCAAAAAAAGAGAAAAAATCCAACTCATACAAAACCATTCTTCCAATACTCTCAGCAATTCTTATCACTTGACCACTCCCAGGGAAAAGGAGTGAGGTTCTGTTCTGTAACTCCAGTTAAAGTAACAAACTGTTGAATTTGACTCTCTACAGGGCAAACAAATCTTAATATCTGATCTGTCCAGGAGAGGGCTGGACAGCGCAGGGCACATGTTTTGGGGAAAATCCAGAATTAGGAGTGTGTTGGGGTCACTCTGCAACTAGCACCCAAGACAGGCGGAAGCCAGAGTATGACTGGTGTGTTGCCGGCAAGCTGCTGAACCAGCACTGCAGCTATACACAGACGCGCAGGGTGTGACCTGCATGCTAGTATACTGGTTGTGAGGTCCTAGGTCAGGAGCTACAAACAGCACAGCATGATGAGGCACCCCTGGTTACAGAGGCAATGGTGACAACCCTTCACTGGTCTGGGTTGCTCTCCAGAATGGTGACAACATGTCTCAGTGCAACTGTGCAACTGGCCAGAAAGGATTCTAATGAGCTGCTTTGGCTTGTCATATAGTTTACCAGTTTGAGTGTGTGTGTTGTTTTGTTGTGTTTAGTTTTATCTATTAATTTCATAGTTAGCTGAGATAGGCACATGCTTTTTCTCTTAAGTAAATACTGTACAAATCCAGTGACCATCAGTACATCAGCTTCTTTGGAAGGCAGTATATATACATTTCTTTCTTTTGCACCTGTTTGCTTTACAGAATAAACAGCCAGTGAATTAAACTAGAACATCTAAGTTTGTGGCAAGGTAATGGCACAAATAGATAAAGCTAAGGCTAACATTCCCCACCACATTGCCATTAATTTGGCACCTAAGTATTGTAACATAGGAGGCCAGAGTCTCAAATAACATACATCAGCATAACTCAGGTGACTTCAACAGAGTTATGCTGGCTTATACCAACTGAGAATCTTGCCAAGGTACAGAACAAAAATCACTGCTACCTCAGCACGAGGGTAGGATGCTAGCATTTTGTTCGTTTACTAGAAAAATGAGCGTTCGTTGTCTGCCTAGGAAAAAAATCCTATGTAGAAATTACGAGGGCTTTATAAACAGACATGAATACAGTTAGGTCAAATTACAGTCTCCTAAACCTTGCCTGTGTCTGCCTAAATTTGCAGTGAAATAAAACTTATTATATACACACTATCTCCAGGTGCACTATAAAAGTCAGATAGCAGAATCATTTCACAACTACTGAAGTGCAGTCAGCTCTGGGATGGAATACAGCAGCCATTACAGTTAGAGTAGAGATGGGAAGGTGAGAATTTATGTTGGGATTTAAATCAGGCATTAGCAGAGGTGCTGACAATGGAAACCATGTATTTGGTGTTTGGTTATTACTACTGCAAGCCAGGGGTTGTAGGAGCACCCCCAGCAGCCCTAATTCCAGCACCACTGGGCATTAGGCTAGTGTCACAAGATGATTGGACCCTTTAAAAGTGACAGTGGTCTGGTGCACCTGGACTGATTACCTGCTGCCCAGGGATGCTTACGGGAAGACACCTGGGCCTTACAAAAAAGGGGAGCAGCTGCAGCTGGTTGTTGCAGTTGCTTGATGACACTACATGGTGTAAGGAAGCTCCCAGTGGGGTCTGAGTCAGCAAGGGGAAAACCTCAGTAGATATTAGAATGAAGACTTTGCAGGTCTGAGCTCTATTTCTGAAAGACTTAGAGCAGGGCCTTAGTAAACTGGACCTCAGAGGGGGAATGGTTAGAATATATGATCGTTGTGGACTTTTTTAAGGGGCTCTGAGAGAAGGAAAGACTGAGGTAGGCCTCAGCAGAGCCACACTGACCATATGCCTTCTGAGGTATATTTGAAAGCTAATAACTCACTGCTCGATAATAGCATGGTGAAATGTATGTAGCAATTTTATATGTAAAGCTATGAATTCCCCTGAATGAAGTTATTAGCACATGTTGAAAATCTACCACCTTAAAGAAAGAGAATGCTATAGGACAGGTGTGCCATTTGAAGCAAGCTTAATACTTATTTAAAAACAATGGAGTTAAATTCCCTATCCCATTTCTGAGAAGTCCATCAGGATTTTTAATTGTCCTCACAATAGACAAAATACCCATCAGTATGTAGTCTGGTACTTTTAGAAACACCAGTGCCCTCCTACAAAGTGCTGAATTGAGACAGAAGCTTGCTCCCCATTGAGATACCAATCCAGTGACCATAAGTACAACAGCTTCTTTGGAAGGCCATTCGTTTAGGTACTGACCATGTCTGCTTTTTTCTGTGAACTTTTAAGAGCTGACAAGCCCAAACAACATGCAATGAGATATATTCTAAAATCAAGAAGAGTGTCATCTGGTTACCTCATAGCATCTCTCACAGAATGACTGTTTATCACAAGCATTCTATCAATCAAGCAGCCCTCTGCTTTACAAGCAGGTTTAATCAAACATTATTTTTAATGATACCTTTCAGGATGTTATGTTAGTTAACTATTCTGGGGTTAGATCTTACAGATAATGGGCCAGCCAACACATTTAGTGCTTTGTAAATTGTGTGACAGCCAAACTAATTTGTTTGGACAGCAAATCCCTTTCAGTGATGATCTTCAAAAGTGAAGAGGATAAACCACATTACTGAAGCCCTCTGTGTAAAGTCTGAACCACTGTGTCATATTATATCCCTGTATCTCATTATCCTGTGCTCTGATATTTCTGTCAGAGGTCATTAGCCAGGTACAAAGGAGACAAATGGCAAAACTTGCCACTTAACAACCTGTACCATTTTTATACCAGGAGCTTATTTCATCACCAAAGAACAAATAGTTATATCTCCTAGAGTCACAGTTGGTGTGTCTGACAAGTGAAGAGAAAAGCAAGATGCCTTAGAGAAGAAGAAATGACCGATTCTTGCATACAATTATTTCAAATTAGAGTTTAAAAACTTAATGGGAACTCATCTATTTAAATCATTAGTTTTTCTCAGTCATAATTGACTCTTCCTTTTTCTCCTTTTAAGCAGTTTGATAGAAAAGTAACACAGCCAAATAGAGACCCAAACAGAGAGAGGAGGAATTGAACTTGCGTCTCCCACATCCCAGCTAAGAGCTTCAACCAAAGGGCTAAAAGGTTATAACTGAGGTTGTGGCAGCCCCCACCCTTTCCTCCTCCAATTGTTTTTGTGTGGAGTGAGGTAGGTGTTTTAACTAATCCCTGCATGATATGTCTTGGATACCTACGCTGCCTCTTAGTATATAGGCTTGTTTATCAGGCTCAGATAGAATTTGGGTTTGATGTTTTGATACTCTATTGTTTTTCACACTGATTAGTATCATGCATAAAACAAAGAGACTGTGTATTGCATTTCCCACCACCAGATGGGGATTTTAGTATAATGGGAAAAGATAAAGGATACAGTGAAAATGTTACGGGGCCTGATGGGAATGTAATATGAGGGCACACGTAAAGACTGCCTCAATTTCTTATCTCAAGGCAAGGTCAAACAACCAGTGAGGAGGGGAAAGGTGGCTTTGGGGCGGGGGTGGGACGGAAAGGCATAATAAAACTTAGAGCTGAAGAAAGGCCTGGCCTTGACCAAAACAGAACCTCACTCTGTATCCCTCCCAAGGGGTACAAAAGGGGTGGGATGAAGACTCTAACTCACCACCCTCAAAGATGGAACAGGACCATAAGTTGTAAGGGATGTGACTAGGGGCGTGCACTGCAGGTATAATGGGCCTGCTAAGGAGGAGGAGGTGGGAATTGAGAATAAGGGAATGAGGAATGGGGACACAAGCAAGGCTCTCCAGCATCAGAGCTGGGAAGGGGGATACGGGGCAAACGCTCTGTGGTGTCAGCGCTAGGAACAGAACACTGGGAAATAGACTCTTCTGGCATGTAGAGCTCTGAATATGCTTGCTTGGAACTAACCCCAATAAACGTCTAATTGCTTTCAGTTCCAGGAGATCATCATCCATTCCAAGTTCCTAAATGGAGGGGGTCCTTACCTAGTCTTTGACCAATTGGGGCCCAGCCTGCTGCTATTGTGAATGGAAAATAGAGGATGGAAATGGTTTTATTGCATGCAAATAAAAAGGCACAGAAAGGGCGTTAAAATGGGGATGGATAAATTTGATTGCATGCATCTTATGGAGGGAAAACAAGGAAGCCCTGGCCTGGAATAGAACAATTATTGCTGCTATTCACAGTTGTTACTATTGTAAACCCTACCCAAATCCAGCAATGTGAAGTGGCAAAGGGGGGAAACACGTGGACTGCTACACCTTCCAAGTTGTGGTAATAAGGCAGATGAGGACTAATAATATAGGGAATGGTAGGATAGAGATCCTGGAGGCCAAAAAAGTGAACCATTATGAAAGGGAAGCCAGGAATACTTTTAGTATCTTAGAGACTAACTAGTTTATTTCAGCATAAGCTTTCGTGGGCTATAGCTCACTTCATCGGATGCATAGAATGGAACAGAAGTAAGATGCATTTATACACACAGAAAGAAAAAAAAAGAAAAAAATTGTAGATTAGCATACCAATTCTAAGAGGGCTGTTAAATGTAGATGGTCCATTATCAGTTATCATTACCATCTACATTTAACATCCCTCTTAGAATTGGTATGATAATGTACAATTTTTTTAAATTCCTCCCCCCCTTCTTTCTGTGTGTATAAATGCATCTTACGTCTGTTCCATTCTATGCATCCGATGAAGTGAGCTATAGCCCACGAAATCTTATGCTGAAATAAACTAGCTAGTTTCTGAAGTGCTACAAGTAATCCTGGCTTTCTTTACGGATACAGACTAACACGGCTGCTATTCTTGAACCTATTATGAAAGGGGTAGATAAGAAGATACAAAATATCACAATACCACTATAGAAAACCATGGTCTGTCCACACCTTGAATACTGTAGGCAGTTCTGGTTTCAAAGATATATTAGAATTAAAAAAAGTGGAAGGAAGCACAACAAAAATGATGTTAGAGAGAGTGAGAGAGAGATTACTATGCCTTTCCCCACCCCCTCCAAATTCAAAAAAAACCAAGCAGTCTGAGAATAATCCATTTTTTAAAGCAATCATCAATGTAATTGATATTCAGTAGTAGACAGTAAATAACTATTCAACAAGTTCCAAAAATGAAAATGATTAGTATAATTAACCGTGTCAGGTAATAAATTATCCATTCCGTAGTGGTCCAAGGAAATATATAATCCTTCAAAACAATTAGGAAGACATTTATAATTCAGTATCTTACAATCTAGCCTCATGGACATAGGATGGTTTGTCAGTATATTTAGTTGTACCAATACCAGGAAAATTGACACAATAAATTATAATTCTCAGTCTGCATACCCTCCAGGGAAACACAGTTCAGATCCACCAGGATTTGAATAATTGGTTCAGTTCAGCCTACCTACTTGTAATAAATACAACAGCTATCATTTGACTGGCCTCAAATTCATTAATTAAAAATGTATTTGCAGGATCTGAGAAGTATATTCCACAATATACTGAAGAATGAGTGAAATGTGTGCCAGCTCCTTAATAACCTTATTACAACATCTTCAGTGGTGCCTTAAATAAAACAACCTTTTTAGAGACATGTTCCACACGATTGTGAGTGAGATTCAATATAGAGCTAATCTCTGCTCTCCTGGAAGTTCATTTTCAGACCATCAAAAATAAAATAAAATGGTCACTCTTGAAAACGGACAGTGCTTTAGATAATGTATCACACTATTTCCTGGGTATTCCCTGTGGTAAGGATAGCGTAACATAGCACTCACTGAAGTAATCATATGTATTTAAAGCATATCTTAAGGGTGACCATATATGTTCTCAGCTACCATAAGAATAGGTGAAATGACAAATATGTTACCACTGTGATGCTTCCCCAGTGGACGCAGGGTTGTTAGGTACTTCACCACCATCTTAGTATGAAGTTCTGTCTGTACCTGCAGTAGATCAGCTCCCTGAAATCACCAACCTCTGGCAACACAATCCCATTGCCTCCAAGGCCTCACTTTCTCTCTCTAGGTTAATAAACTGGTGCACACCAATCCAAGTCCTCTAAGCTTCCCTCATGCTCAATCCTTGTTCCACTGAACACTTACAGAACTATTAGATCTGTTATTTCCTCCCCCCCCCCAAAAAAAAAATAGTACACACCAACTTGTAAGATTCAACTCAGGATCAACATTTTAACATGACACATATTTCATATATGTATTGAAAACAAGAATAAGTTCAAAGAACATAGATTCAAGTGCTAGAAAATAAGCATGTTGGAAACAAATGGTTGCATATAAAACAATTTTAACATGCTTTCAATATCCTAAACTAAAAAGACATTCCTCAAGTCCTTTTCCCCAGCATTTTCAGCTAGCCTCATAAAATCAAGCCCACTGGTAGCTTGTCCTCACAGACTGAAGGAACATCTGGGTGTTCATTTTCACTCTAGAGAGTTTTAAAAGTTCATTCTTACCCCAAAACAGGATAACCTTTCTTTCCATCAGCCCCCATAATCTATTGGTTAGCATTTTGCTCCGATGGTAAATGGGCCTTCATTGTGAATGATACAATAATCACTGTGCCTATGACAAGCCAGACTGAAATAGGCATCTTTTCTCCCTGCCTGACAAGAGTATGTGGATAACCTTTTAGTGACTTGTCTTAATTCAGACATGGACAACACAAGTTTTGGTATATATACAAACTGCACATTCTCCACACATACATCTTGCAATTATGATGACCCAGTGTGACACAAGTGTTCATTAGAGATCTTACGTGATGTTCTTTAGTGAACCCAGGAATACATAAAACCTAGTTTATGTAATATTGTGCCATACTGCCAGTGTATCAAGTAATCCTTGGGTCATACCCATCCAGAATAAAAGCTTGTAGAACAGTTCAATGGATGTGTTACTACATTCAGTCCTTAGGATTCAAGCTTTCCCTGAAATGAAACCCTTTTTATCTTTTTGGCATCTTAAACTTGACAGAATATGCTATATTATAATGAAATATCCCTTTTTGACATGCTTGGGTATTGACTAATGTATCATAACAACCCAATGTCAGCCTTGAATGTGTATTTGAAAGCCATTCTTTGAGGTAAATGTTCTGTATTAAAGGATGCAGCCAATTTTTTTTTAAACACACACACTTTCAGGAACTGGGAAAAAAAGAAAGAAGAAGAAAAGAAGCCAGAAAAGAAATGAATAAAATCCTTGCCAACAGCTTTCATCCAAATATCACAGTTCTGGTTTTGATTGTTTTCTAGCATCATTAAACAGGGTGGTAAAATCAGGTCCCAACACAAGGGACTACTACTTTGAGCAATTGGGGAGGAGCTGGAAACAAATTTTTCCAGTAGAAGTGTCAGAAGAATAGTTCATGCACTCAGGTTCACAACACAGGTTAGGAGCTTCTAACAGTGATATTACCAAGTTTACAGACTGCTCCCCACCACTACCCACTTCTGAGCTTCACAGTAATGTAGATCAGTCATTAAGTTGTAGTAGTAGGTATGTCAGCTTAAGACTATGCAATACTTTCCCCTATAGGGACAGCTTGCTTTGAAGCCCTCTCTCTTGCACCCTGACCAGGAAGTTCTTTGTATGTGTGTGTATTCTGACCCTGAGGTCTGCTTTCCTTCAGACACTGAGTTTTTTTAATAGAGCAATGGTGACCGTTTCTGATGGCTCTGATGTAGCCACAAATTGTTTAACAAGATAGGCGGAAAGCAATGGGAAAGAGGAACTCAAGAACAAGGGTAAGTCATTGATGTCACAGGAAGCGGAGAGATTGAAGCAAAGGAGTGTTGAGAAGAGACCTTTAGGTTTAAGAAGGAATAGGTCATTAGTGACTTTTCTGAATCTGTTTTAGTGGAGTGGAACGGGCAGAAGCAGGGATGATCAGAAAGCTTGACGAAAAATGAAACTGTATCAAGATATGCTGTTTTGTTGAAACCAGAGTCTTTCAAAGACACGTGTCTGTTTCAGCAAAGCTTTTGTCAGGAAGGATTTTGGGGTACAGGTCTTTCTGAGAGAGACTCATACTCAACAGATAGGTGGCTGTAGTACTGGCTTGTGGGAGAACCCTACTCTGATCTGAATAAAGAGGAGCATTTCATCCCAGATCACTTTAAATCAAGCAGAGCAGGGACTTGAACTTGAGTAAGAGTTAGTCTCCAATATGAACAAAAACATTCTGAAACCTCAAAATTTGCCATAAAACAGAATTGTTGTCCTCCAGCGATATCTAGAAAAAAGTCAGACTGGAGAAGATTTAGCCAGCTGCTAGGATAGAATTGGGGAATTAGTGAAGACACTGGGAACAGAGAGCTTGCTTCAAGGAGCTTGATAAATGGAAGGAAGATGATGTGGAAAAAGTTGGACCAAGTAGGGTCACATGGAGATTTCTTTTGGACAAGGAAAACAGTATGTTTGAAGGCAGAGCAGAAAAATAGATTTACCAGATGATGTGATAAAAGTGCCCATACAATTTTTACATTTGTTTGCAAAAAGGGCCTATTCCTGTGAGATCCTAAGCACCCTCAATTTTCAGCGAAGTCAACAGGAAGTCAACAGCGAAGTCATTTCAGTGCATTGGAGTTTTAGGTGCTGCAATGTTATCTGACTGTTACCTTAGTGTCTCTTGATGCAGCTTTGAATACATACTAGCAGTAGCTGCTGCTTTGTGAGGAAGAAATGTCTATTGATCTTGCTGCAGCAGTTCGGAGCGGTCATCCATATTCAATACTGCTACATTAACAACATTATTATAATAAAGATAGAGGAAAACAGGGCAGCAAACCAGACACTATAGTCTGAACACAAGAATGCTGAAAGGTGAACTGAAAAAAGATCAGTGTTAGCAGCCTAAGTTTAAAAATAAGTATTAACCAGACTTTGAACCAGAATTAGAGTTTTCCACACTGCTTAAAATTTAAAGCCTTCACTCCACTTGTGTATAGGTTTTGTCCACTTCCCCTATAGGCCGCGCCATAAATTCTTTGGTTCTCTTTGAGAAACAAAAGGGCCTAATTCTCTCTTTAGATGACAATGAATGGTGTTTGGAGCTCCTTAACTGTGGGCAGAACTGAGCCCCCATTATTCAAAACCTCACCCAAAGTCAGGGCTGGCTCCAGGCACCAACACTCCAAGCACGTGCCTATGGAGGCAACCTGCAGGGGGCGGCCTGACGGCAGATTATTGTAGAGGATGAAACGCAAACCCTCTCCTGTTTGTCCCATCTAATGACTAGTAATGGACATAGCAAGTTCTAAACATCAGGCCACTCACGTAAGTACCCAAGTATGAATTTAATTAACAAATTTTAGGCAACCGAATAGGAACATTATGGATTTGACTAATTCTCACTGTTAGATTTAAAATAGCTTGCATGCAAAAAGCACAAATGTTATATCTTGGTCAGTTGTATCTTAATCCTTTCAATGCAGTTTCAAATGCAAGTTCCTACTCTTTTTGGAGTACAGACTTTAAAAAAAAATGCTTAGAAACCCAGAGAAATAAGTCTGTCACTGAAAGAGAGCTAGGGAGATTCAACAAGAAAATATGTGTGGTGGGCTTAAGCACAAAAATATACTCTAGAATTGCACAAGTCATGAGGGGTGAAATGCCAAACATTAATGGCACCAAGACTAGTGCTTGGCCAATTTGAATTTTTTTTTTTACAGGAAAGTTAGTACCTTTCATGATCTTTTTAGTATTATGACTTTTCATATGGGGTGTAAAAATCTCCTTTCACCTTCCCTGTCTTCCTTTTTTGCCTCCTCCCTCTCCTTGCCATGTTCGGATGTCTCATTTGCTGCCTTACTGTGTGGATTCTAAAAATACTTCACGGTGGGCTGATCACTCTAGGTACTCATTATCATTCTCAATAGATTTCACTAACCAAACAAAAAAACCTCAGCACTTCACGGGGGATGGTGCCATATTTTGAATCTTGTTTTGTGAGGTAACTACAATGCCTGAACAATGGCATCTGTCAGCTTGAAAAAAACAGGGTGTGTGAGAGCCTTTAAACAAATGTTATATTAACTTTAATTTCATTCATTAATGATGTCTTGAAATTTTTGCAGGAAAAGTAAAAACAAAGACCAGTCTTTCATCTCAATCTTCAACTATTCTTTTGCAGAGTGAAAATCTTGATCTGCTCAGAGAATCAGTTTCTTTTATCACCTCATCTCAATGTTGATTTAGCTGAAATTTGAGTGTGATACTTGGCCAAAAAAATAGCTTAGATTTTTCCACGGTGAATCTCATTTAATGTCTGGGGGAATATGATGTATTTTCCCTGGGATGAATAAACCCAGAAAGCAGTCATGCTGAAAGGCAGCTAAGAAGGATAGTGGACAGCAAATTGGATATGTGTTTGCAATGTAATGTGGCTGGAAAAAAAAAAGACAAATGCTATTTTGGGCAGCATATCACAAAGCAAAGAGTCTTCCCTTACATGAAGCTAGTGGGACGGACTCTCAAGACACCCGGAAAATGGCATTAGTTTCTGGGCCTCATTGCAAGAAAGACATTGTCAAACTGAAGGGAGTTCAGAGAAAACAAAAACTACTAAAGGGCCGAAAGGACTTAAGAGATGATTAAAAGATGTAACTATGTCTAGTCCGGGTAAGCGATGACAAGGGGACAATGTAACAGGCCACACCTAGTTTTAGAAAGTCAACACAAAGGAGCGTGATGGACTATTTAGTGTGGTATACAGAAATGTAACTAGAATTAATTATGTGAGATTATGGCAAGGAAAATTTAGTCTGACTGCCAGGAAAAAAATTCTAGACAGTGAGATCTGATAAGATGTGGAATTATTTCACAAGAGAAATGGCAGAAGCCAAATATTAGGAGATGTGAAAAGGATTATGTACCAAGGAAACCACAATTTTTTCCTGACTCCAGCAAGTAAAAAATGAGTCCAGCCAGGTGTTCCAATACCCAGATATTTAGCAAACTGAAACAAGCACCCGGAGGCTGGAAAATTGGTGTATTATAAGCTTCCACTATTCAACTTAATACTTTAGCATGCTGAATACATTGGAGAGATGAGTTAATTGCAGAGCTATCAGGAGGTAACAGGATAAAGTTAATATGAGATCTCATGTAAATATCTATTGATTTATAGTAATGTGTTGACTACACAGTAACTCCATTGGAAATAATGTGCTTGAGTTAATTTGGTATTTACTGTAACATAATTACTTCACTGACGAGCAATAGCAGTTACAAAATAGTCATGAGGTTGGGGGTAAAAGGATTTATTTTCCTGGGTATAATTCACTGCACTATTCATAGCAAACAGCTTTTTTCATTGACATTTGCCAGTCTTCATGTTCAGGAACAGTTTAAGAATTTAGAGCAGTTTTCTGATATTTTAAGCGAGCATTTGTGCTGTTAGGATAGGCTCAGCTTATAGCAACTTTAAATTTTTAAAATTTTCAAGATGGGCTTGTTGGATATGATTTGCCAACAGTATTGCTTCTGGGGTTATTTTCGAATTGGCAAAGTCTACCCAGTGTGGTCAGTATGGTTAGCAGAAGCCATTTAACTTGTTCTTTTCAGAAAGACTGGCAACCTTTTCATATATTCATAAGGGGAAAAAAAAGAGACATGGCAGCTCCAGCTGAGACTGGAATTATAGCACTCTCTGTGCTGCAGTGCACGTGTGCATGTATTCAGTAGCCCTCAGCATCAAAGGCCATCTACCACCGGAGATGTGCAGAGGCACTGCTTGGCAGCTCTTGAAAGACTGAAGAAGGGTCATTCTGCCAAAGGTAGAGGTTCTGTGAATGCATTTTCCTCCTTTTGTAAAGCACTTTAGATTTACTGATGAAGAAAGCTATATAAAAGCTAGGTATTATCATCAGTACTATCCCATGGTCTTAAAAGGGATTTGGAAATTGTTGAAAACTATATTGGCCAATATTTTAAATATGAGTGCCTAATATTGGGTTCCCTTATCCATCGCTAGTCTCCTAAATAGGCCTGACCTAATTTTTTGAAGTAGAGCTCGGTGTATTTTATTTTGTTTGTATAGTTCATTTGCCAAAAATGGCAGATTTTTACAAATTGAAATTGAATTTGGTGAATATTTTTGGCCAAATAAAAAGTGATTTTTAAACAAGTCCAGATGGCTTATTTCGATACTTAAGTGAGGTTTAAACTTTTCATTTTGAAATGATGATTTGTTCTGAAATGTAGTTAGATTTGTTTTTTAAAAAAAGATAAAAACCAGATGTAACAATATAATGAAAAAAAAAGTTTTGGATGAAAGAAAACATTCTGTCTGACCCCCAAATTATTATTTTCAGTTTTTGTTTCAGCATGAAGGGGAAAACATTATTTCAGTTTGACCCAAAAGGAATTTTGGTGTTTGGTTTTTCAGTTTGGCCATTGATCTGGAAAAAAATCAATTATTTGCTCAGTTCTAGTCCTGGGCACATGCAGCCCTCATTGAAAACAATGGTGAAATTGAAATTGGGAAATGGTGTTACTTGGCACGTTTGAAAGTCAGGCCTCTTCTATTTAGGGGACTACATATGGATTTAGTAGACTAACTTTAGTCAATCAGGGTTGAAAAACTGGGCCTTAGTTTTCTTAGGAGACTGCTCTGGTAATTGAATTAATACAATTGCTAGCTAGAGGTGTTTGTTTGTTTATTTTAAGTGCTGACCTTTCCCCAACCCCCCTCCATGCAACGAATATAGAAACATGCCCAGAGTTATCTGAAGCACATTTGAAATATTCTAAAACTGCTTTAAAATTCTCTGAAAAGGCAAGTATGCAGAACCATACATTTTATTTTTATTTTTTCTGTTTGGATGGGAGATCAAGAAAATGTGTAGGCACATTAGCCTAGAATCTTCCTCAACTGACTGGAACACTGCGTGTCAGTATCATATTGTGGTAACAGAAATGAACAAGCTTTAGGGCTTTCAGTGAATGTTTTGCTTCACAGATTTGCCTCAGCAAGGCAATCAAATTTTTTGGCATTTACATGGCAGGTGAAACACAATAGTACTTTAAGTGCCTATTCCTTAAAACTCAGTAGGATCTGCAAAGTAACGATCTTTTTCCAGTGTGTTTTGTACAATGAGAAAAGACAACATACACATACAATATATAAAGCAATTGACTATTAGGGGACTGCTGAGTCTTCTGAGTACACCCTAGGTACAGATAAAATCAGCACTACTCAGTTGGAGAAATAGCATCTTCCCCATTAAGACCATGACATTCTATTTGTTCTGCACATTTGCCATCCATCTGGATCCTCAGTTTTTCAGTGTGACATGCTGCTACAACAGATGAGCATGCAAACCTAAAAAAGTATGCTTTTAAAATGATAGACTAAATCTCGTCCCAGTATATCTTATGGGCACAGAAATTTTATTTGTAGACCCTTGATATTGTTTTTACGTGTAATTAGAACAATCGGAGGCAAGGACCTTGTTTTTTATGTATCTGGCACAGTGCTGCCCTGATCCATTACTGGGCTCCTAGACACTGCCACAAAACAGTAACACTGAGCTACACTTAGCCCTGGTCTACAGTGGGAGTGGGGGTGGGGATATTGATCTAAGATATACAACTGCAGCTACAAGAATAGTGTTGCTGAAGTCAACATACTTAGATTGACTTACCATGGCATCTTCACAACGGTGAGTTAACTGCTGCCATTCCCCCATCAACTCCACCTGCACCTCTCGTGGTGGTGGAGTACAGGAATTGACAGGAGAGTGCTTGGGGATTGATTTATCGCGTCTAGACTAGATGCGATAAATCGATTGCCAATAGATCAACTTCACAGCATCGATCCCTGCCATAGTGTAGACCTGCCCTGAGGTACATGTCTCATTGCAAGCACGCCCATCTTTAAAGTGGTCACTTTTTAAAAAATGCCTGACGAATGCTGCTGTAGATATTTAAATGCCAAGACTCAGCACAGTTGATGAATGTGACAATCCAATTTTCAGATCTCCACAGATCAATTAAGTTTCCCTGCCCTTCCTTGAATACTAATGATGATCAAGTGGCTTAACATAGAGACATCTGGCCCTTCATCAATAGTGTCCTAATTTTGGCTTACTACAGGTGTGTGTGTGCACATCTATGAGACAAAGGGGTGATGCTTTATTTCTAAATGCAATGTTTAAAATGTATTATGCATGTATAACTTTCATTTTAAGATCTGCTCTGATAAATAGAGGTTAGAAGGGTTCTAGTGCAAATGGCACAGAAAAATATTGGTTGTCATGGTGAAAAAAGCTCTATAGAAGAAACACATTTTGCTTTATTTTCAAATATCCAAATAGCCATGAAAAATGGATTTCTTCAACACTACTACTTAAGCTATTTACACAATCTTCCAACTTGAAGAAAAATATTGAACTTTGACATTGACAATCTTTTTTTAAATTGATGTGAAATGGCCCTTCCCACAATGGAGATCAATAATGCTGACTAAAGCTAGGCATAGAGCAAGCTCCTTTCACATCCTTGGCAATACATATTTAATCTTGAGCTGTAAAACCCTGTAATCTAGTCTGGAGTCTCTCCAGAAAATGCCAAATGCACCAAGCTGATGGGAAAATACATTTCTTTGGTACCCCCCTCCGCACTCACTTTCACTGTTGACCTTGATTAGGTTGTAGCTTTCAGAGGAGAGATTAATAACCTAAACCACTGCAATGCTTTAGGTGGTGACATAAGTTCATGAGCTGCATAAGGCGAGAGGTGCAGAGGGAGGACTGCGGTGTATTTAAGCCACCGTTATGCCCTCTTGAGCCTTGGCTGCCCTGGGGTTCTCAATGTAATTTAGACAGCTAATGGGTCTAAATTACCTATGATGAGTCACAATGCCACCCAAAATTTCCATTATGGTGTATGCTACAGCTCCATCGCTGGTATATAACCTACACCAGGGTTTGCAAGGGAATCTTCAGAAAGGAGCCTTACAGCCTTCTTCTACATAGCACGTCCACCTGGTGCAGGCAATGTGATAACATGGTAACAGCATTGAAAAGATGGGAAATTAGGGCTCACACCTGAAAGTGCTAACCACTCATGGCTGATTCAACACCATATTTAAACCCCATAGTAGTACCATTGACTTAAAAGCTAAGCGAGTGCTTAACTGCTGTGTTACTTACGCAAGAGTGCTCAACACTGCAGGATAAAGCCATAAATGTTAATTTGCATTAATCACACTAAGTTATGTCTAGATAAATGTACAACTGCATAGTCATGGCACAAGTAATTTTATTACATGTTTCCCTTTATACATTGAAAGGTCTCCAAGATATAATCCATACAGCAGCTACCTTATTTTCCTTCAAATGCCTCCTTAAAATTAACTTCTGACACATGATGCATACAAAATTCAGCATTTTGATCATGGTTAGACTGATGAGCTGTGACTATTCCTTTTCTTCCTTCTTTCACTTTCCATTTCCTTAATTTCCCATTCCTCACACTACCTTTGCCCTAGAATACTCAGTAACCTGGGGTTTTGAGCAAAGTCCTAGGAGGGAGGAGATCTGGGTTCAAGTCCCTGTTCCAGAGCAGGACTGGAACCTGGTCTCCCAGGCGAGTGGTCTAACCACTGATATATAGGTATCTATGGGAGGCAGTGGCAGAATCCCCTCCCCCAGCAGTTTTGGACATAGTGCCTAAATCCTCTTGTGAATCTAGCCTAAAAAAAATATCAAATGTTTAATTTTTGATAATGTTGAAACAGTTCAAGCCAACATTTCCAAAACAGTCTTTCCCCCATTTTTACCATAACATTTGCCAACATTGACACACTTTGCAAGATCTTTTGCCAAACACGTCCATTCATCAGTGAATGTCAGAATGTCCATTCTTCAATAACAGTCTTGCTGGTCTCCAACAGCACTGAATGCAAAGCTTATTTTGAACCAGTCTGAGTGCTATGGGAGCAATCATGTTCCTAACATTCTTCCAACCGTATCCCAGGCCCCTGCACTCAGCAATATGTGTAGCGCAGATTTCTTTTTCTCATTTACTTCCAGTTGCTAACAGCCACAGAGAAATGAGCTAAAGCCACAACATTGCCGTACACATTAAAAGGCACAAACAGTTTACAAATATTACTTGATAGCAATAATCCTATTGATAACTATTATTGCTTACTGCAGCTAGAAACTCGGGCTTTGTATGAGTGTTAATCCACTTGAGGTTCACATTTGGATAATTACTGTAACTATGGAGGCAGTTACAGTCACTGGTGAAGAGCTACGTCTTGGAAGCAATGGCTTGAATAAACTTCATTATACTTATGCTGAATGTCATAGGTTATTGGAATGCATTAAGGAATTGTTACAAGTGAATAACTTTCAGCACTAAATCTAAGCTAGAGATGGCGAGATTGCAGGGTTCTGAAACAGGGCTGAACATTTATTTGGAAATGTATAGAATCTGAATGTGCTATACAAATATTACTTAATTAAGAAGATACGTAGCTAAAATTATCCCTGTTTTATCAGTGGAGAGACTGACAAGAAGTTATTTGATTTGCCCCAAATCTTCAAGTGAAACATTATGGCAGAACCAAAGACTCCTGTTATAGCCACCAGAAAACACGGCTCATATTACTTTTTACTTTCACTTCAATCTACAGTTACACTACCATAAAAGCACTTGGTTAGGCTGAGGCAGTTTGCAGCCTGAATAACTTTTCTCTCTGCGCCCCATCATTTCAGATTAGATTCAGAAATCATTTGCAACTGTATACAGGGATTTTAGCAATGGGCAAAGATATCAGAAAAATAACATTTTAAAAGATTCATCATAAGCCTTTGTCTGGTTAGTTTTGCACTGCGGTGTAGCAAAAAATGACTTTCCTGGTTGAGGGCACCTTCTGACTATAAAGTATGGAATATGTAGTGTGAGCAGCAATCAGATGAGCAGCCAATCAGATATAGGAGAATGAAATAGGAAAAAGTGCAGCAGTTCCACAAAAACAGGAAAGAACTTACTTTCCCAGAGGATCATAAGAAAAGCAAGCGCAGAATTGTAACACTAAAATTAAGGCTTCGTATTGTTTCCTTTATAAAGCACAATTTTCTCATTAGATGTATAACTCAGTAGTATAAATAACATTTTTCAAAACAAGAACCCAAATAATTAGAGAACCAAAACAAACACATTCTTAGTAGCTGTCAAGTGCTTCTCTTGTAAAGCTCTAGCCAAAAATTTCCTGCGTTTATAAAATGAAGTATTACAGACTGTTCTTTTGTGTGAAATATGTCTTTTTGACACTGAAAAAGGTTATAAAAGGTTAAGACCAGAATCACTCTATACAAGGTGAGCTTGATCATCTACAACTCTATTTACTGTTGTAGGGAACTGTTGGTGCTCACCGCCACAGAAAATCAGGCTCATTTATTGTATACTACACCAACCCTGACCAATGCAAAATATAGACCATCCCTTTGCAGCTGTCTGGGAAAATATCTCCATGTGATTTTTTCAGACACTCTAGTGTCCATCTCTATTATGAGTCTTGGTAATAGGTCATATGGCATTACAGAATCCTGTACTGATTCCTCTCAATGACTTCCATACCCGACTTGCTCAGTTAAAAGACTATTTTTCTGACTTCTCAGCCCGAACTCTGGAATTAGGCTTATCCCCTTTCTATTTCTGGTATACCTATAAGTGATAGACACTCTGCAATTAGAATTTCCTTGTGCATTTTGGACAACTTGCTTGATGAGGTAAAATAGGCTTCATCTCACTGTTCTATAACAATACTGGCTTTTGAAGTGCTGATAGGAGTAAAGTCATTTTTCTCTCCAGTAAAAGAAGCAGATCAAATGCAAAGACACACCAGGTATAAATGTTAAATGGCAAGGTGACACTTTCAGTGTGACTTCTGACTGTAACCACATTTTAAGCCCTCAGAGCAGACAGTAATGTTATTCCATCTCTCCCCTCTACCATGTGTTGCTGCTCACATGACTATCAGATGTGCTTAAGAACACTGGGTCATGCAAAACACACAAGGACAAATTATGTTAACATTTAATGCTTGTGTAAAAATGAATTCAGTGGAATTAATTTGAAATCTAGCAGAACAGAGCAGAATTGGGCTGCTGAAATATTTAAACAGTCAGTGTGTGTTTAAAGCTTTCTACGATACAGGACTATTCGAGCCTTAAATTTTCATTTCATTAAAGAATTCCATGGGCCATGCAGGCTAATATTAACATATTTGCTTCTTTACATTAGAACCATAATGTTATTTTAATATAATACAACCTAGAAATTGATACAATATGAAGAAATGGAAAGAAAAGAAGATGCAAAGTGTTAGATATTTTTGGACAGCACTCCTCACTATGTATGGCCCTTAGCCACACCATACAATGGCCCGGAACCTTGGGTCCAGCTGAGCTGTGTTTGGCACATGGCACAAAGGGGTGCAAATCCCACAGCACATAGTTAGAGCTGTTCTAAATCAGGTCTAATTTGACATTACCTGATAAAAGGTAGAAATTCCCAGTGCACAGTGCTGTAGCTGCATCCGTTCACACCCTGGGGGACAGCTAAAGAGATGGCTTGGACACAGTGTACATCCCAACACCTACAGACAGATTTTCATGAAGACATTTTTCATTCTTTTATAGAGATCATATACTGAATTGCAGCTGGCATGCTGCTCTTTTCCACACTCTGAATCAGATTAACAGGGTAAACTCTGGTAAGTACCCTGGGAAATTGGCAACCTTATTTTGAAGAACGGCAGTTGTTTTCCATTAACTGGGCTTATCAATATTCTCTGCTCTGTAACTAAAGTCTTTAGATATAATAAATTGTGTTTTGCAAACTGTATATGCACTGGATGTTAGGGGCTTAAGTACATAAAGCAAAGTTTTAACAGAAAGTCATCTCTGATTTCTAAAGCCCCAGATAATGAATGCTATCAAAATTGCACTGGGTCAACAATAAAGAAAGACTAGCATTCCCCATGCAAGGTCCCATGCAATTTTGCTTCAGCTAGGAGGTTATTTTGCCTTTTACCCCATGAAGTGGAGATGTGTGACTCAGTGTTGTAAAGACCCATGAATATTGTTGGTTTGGAAATTTTCAATGAATTGAAGAGTTTTTCAACTCAAAATAACATATCAAGAGAAAAGTTTCGAAATTGTTGTTGCAATATTTTATTTCAACATTTTCAAAATGAAACAAGTCTGGTGTTCTGGTTCAAAATGAGAGTTTCAAAATGTAAAAGTTTGGCTAAAAAAAAAAAGGTAAAGGGAAAAAAGTCAAAACTGAAATAAAGTGTTTTAGTTGATCCTCAAATGAAAACAACCTGAAGTTTTTCAGTTGTGTGTAGTTGAGAGTAACTTTTCATCCCCATACAAGAAAGGAAAAAAAAATCTAATTCTTAAAAATATTCACCGGATAAAGAAACTGTGTCCTACCCATCTCTACTGTGAAAGCAGCACTTGAGACGTAGATTTGGCCAGAGAACTCTATTAGCTTTGCTGCAGAGTGAGAGAAACAGGTGTAGGAACTACAGACTATCTTCCAAATTAAAGGTTTGCTAAATTCAAGGGGCCAAACTCATCCTTGGTAACTGCACTGAGCTCTGTGGAGTTCCTTTGGTCCACAGGATTAGATATTTGAAAAATCTTGTTTTTTAAGATGTCTGCATATATTTTATAACCAGCTATCTATTGACACCCCTGCACAAATAATTGCATAATACCCCTTCCATCTCTCTCGTAAGTCTGCATAAACCACTTCCTTTACAGTCCCAGAAAGTCCACATTTCTGCTTCCCTGTTGTCTTTTAAAGCCTGATCTGAACCCATTAAAGCCATTGATTTCAGTGAGCTTTGGATCAGACCCTCGGAAAATTGACCTGTTGACCTGAACAAACAAGTGACAAATATGGTGTAGAGCCCAAAGTAGCCAGGTACGCACTAGTCTTTACTAGTACTTGAATGTTTGCGAGGAACAAACACACAGTTGTATGCCTGAAACTGTTCCTTAACTATCCAGAATAGAGACAAAGCAATTAAGCCTGTACAATATAAAGAGATCTTCATTAATAAACAATTTGGAGGCTGTAAATGTCATTGTCATTTGGTGAATAAAATTATCTGCCACAGTTAAGTACTGTCTGCAATAATATATGTGATGACTAGACGCAGGACACATCATTAACTACAGTAAGTTTTCCCCTTCTTTGCTTTAATATTCTAACAGTTTTCCTTCCCTACTTTTTAATGTTCCAGATATCAAATTAAATATACATCAGACCTTTCCTGTGTATCATTCAACAAATAAATATTCAAAATGTTGTATATGAAAAATACAACAATCAAAACTTCTTGGTATTTTGCCTTAGTAAGAACTTAGCATCTTCCAGAGAGATGGTCCCGTGCAAACTAAGATCAGCAAGTAATGCACAATCAATAACTTGACAGGTTTCACATTTTTTCCTGCTTTAAGTTGCTCCTTGAGATCAGACCTTTGTGGATCCATCTCCAACCTTCTGAGCTATGCTGGGTAGCTCAAGCTGAGACCACCTTGAGAAGAGCTGGTCTCAAGGATCAGGAGGCAACACTGAACTACTGCAGAATGAGATACGCAGATGCACAATGAGAAACTGAGATCCTCTAGTCTAGTCATCCAAAGCAGGCATTCTATAGCTTAAAAAGCCTTAAACTGAACCACAGAAGCTTAAGATGAGTAGAAATATTAGAACACCATAATGTTGAGAACGACAGATCCGAGAGAGAGCACTCAGATTCTGGTTTCAGCTAGAAAACTCAGATACCCTCTTCTTCAAGGCTTATTATCCTTCCATGATCTAACTGAGGGAACATAAACCAAGCAGAGGGAATTATTACAATGAAACCAGAATTTATAGATAAAGTTGCTATATTCCAGGGATCGGCAACCTTGGCACGTGGAACCACAGGGTAAGCACTCTTATTGGGCCCCGCCGGTTTGTTTACTTGCTAGCTCACCGTCCCGGTCCAATGGGGGCTGTAGGAAGTGGCGGCCAGCACCCTGCGGTCCTGCGTGCCAAGGTTACCTATCCCTGGCTTAACTCATCTCACTTTGTGGCCTCTTTAACTGAGCTGTACTCTTCAACTGGATGCTTTTAGTCTGTTTAATTACATTTGTTTAATAGATTATAAGGCCAGAGGGGATCATCATAATCATCTAGTCTGACCTCCTGCATATCACAGGTCTCAGAACCTCACTTCTATAATAGGTCCATAATCTCTGGCTGAGTTGCTGAAGTCCCCAAATCTTGATGTAAAGACTCAAGTTACAGAGAATCCACCATTTACCCTAGTTCAAACCAGCTAGTAGCCCATGCTGCAGAGAAAGGCAACCCTCCCCACCCCCCAGGGTCTCTGCCAACCTGACCTAGGGGAAAATTCCTTCCTGACCCCAAATATGGCAATCAATTAAACCCTGAGCATGTGGTGAGACCCACCAGCCAGATCTTGCAAGGAATTCTCTATAGTAACTCAGAGCCCTCCCCATCTAGTATCATATCTCCTCCTATTGGGGATATTTCCTAATAGTCGCAGATAGGCCTTTTGCCATTGTAAAGCAATCTCATCATTCCACCCCGGCATAAACTTACCAAGCTAAGTCTTGAAATAAGTTAGGCTTTTTGCCCCCACTACTTCCTTTGGAACATCACTTCTTTGATTATTAGAGACCTTCATCTAGTTTTAAGCCTGATCTTTCAGTTTTCTTATAGACTTGCATTTATTAAAGGCACCTAAGCCTGTCCTTTGGGTTTTCATGGTTGCTCACTCTCAAAGACAAGGAGTTCTCTAGTCCAGGGGTTCTCAAACTTCATTGCACCATGACCCCTTTCTGACAACAAAGAATTACTACATGACCGAAGCCTGAGCCTGCCCAAGCCCTGCCACCTGGGCAGGGGGAACCAAATCCAAAGCCCCAGGTAGGGGGCCTGTAACCTGAGCCCCATTGCTCAGGGCTGAGGCCAAAGCCTGAGCTCAGACGCCTAGGGCTGAAGCCCTCAGGCTACGATCTTGGGTGGTGGGGCTTTGGTTTCAGATTCGGCCCTGGGTGGTTGGGCTCGGGCTTTGGCCCGGAGCCCCAGAAAGTCTAAGCCAACCTTTGTGACCCTATTGTCACCATTGTAATGGGATCATGACCCACTTTGCGGTCATGATCCACAGTTTGAGAACTGCTGCTCTAGTGACACACATAAGAGGAGGGATGAGTGGGGTACTTGTCCTGGAGCTCTTGCTCCAAAATGTAAGCACATCAGCAGTCTGAATAGTACTATGTTAACTTCAACCAGGACGTAGGGGACTGACCTAGCTCTGTCAGAGGGAACTAGGGAACAGGAAACTCTGAGAACTGCTGAGTTTGTGGAGAAAACTTAGGCTGAAGGTTCTGTTAGTATTATCTGAGTCACCAATAAACCTAAATTTAAGGAGGGTTAAGTTTGGACTATATACATTGTCTGTTTGTTCTGTTCAGAGCAGGGTGGGAACTTTACCTGTTTACTCCTTTATTTAAAGTATCACTGAAATTTTAGCTTTTAGCTTAAAAATGGGAACCTATTGAGGCTGATTCACCACTGCATTACCCCAGTTTTATGCTAGGTTAACTGGCATAATGGTGGAATCAAATACTAGTGAATAAAGCCCATTGTCTCCCATCAGGGAAAGATATCTTAACACACTGGCTTCACAAAACTACATCAAAGCTGCCCTTTAAGCACAGCACGGAAACTATATTGAGAGCACTCAAAAGCTCTGTGAATGAGGAGTGATCGTTATGCTGTTAAATGTATATTTCAAGGCCCTAATGAGCTATAAAAAAGAAAGGAAAGCTTCATTTTTAAACAATCAGTCAACAAGCAGTGCATTTCTGGATGATTATAGAACCCCTCAAGGGTTGTTATGAGGTTCAAGGCCAAAGGCAGAATAATTTTACCATCCAAAACACAAACATCTCCTAAAAATGTTAGGTCCTTTTCTTACTACTGTAACAGAATTTACATATAAAGGAAAAGAAAAGGGATCCATGTATAGACATTATTGATACACTCAGAATACTGCAACAGGTCTTGGGGTTTGTGGGTAGCAAACATTTTAACTAAATATCAATCCCTCTAGACTTGAAAATAACACTTATAGATATATAAGATTTGGGCTTTGTACACTGTGGGCCAGATTCTCCACTGACATCTATGTATTCAAGAGGTAGGATGTGTGATTTAGTGCATAGGGCACTGGTCTGCAACTCAGTCCCCATTTCAGCCACAGATCCACCGTATCATCTTGAAGAGGTCACTTAATCTACCCTAAGCCTCCATTTCCCATTTGTAATAACAACATCCTCCTACTGCATAAGGGTGTTGTAAGCATATGATCCATAAATGATTACAAGGTGCACAGAAATTGTGGTGAGGGACACACAAGCTCCTGGACAGTCACAGCTCTGTGAAGTAGGATGATACCAGACCAGAGTGGTCTGCCTGACCTCTCACAAATGTAAGGGACTGCACAAGGTGCCAGCAGTGGACAATCTCTCCTTGCTTCACAGGCCAACAGAGCTAGGACAGGATTCTTCAGCTTCGCTCGTCTCCCCTTCACCCATGCTCTCTACTTTCCTGCCCTTAGCTGTGGCAGGCATTAGTTAATGCCAGTAGGGAAACACAGGTATATCTGTCCCGCACAAGGGTTGACTCACCACAGGCATGCCCCTTCGTGGCTGGGCATGGCATAGCAGTTCTCTCTCTCTTGCAGCCCCTGCTGATGGTCACTCTGGTCCTATTGTGGTCTGCCTCTTACAACTTGTCCTTCTGGCCAGGTCATGTTTTAGTCCCACCCCTTTTGGGGTAACAAGAAGTCCAACAAATAATAGGCCCAATGTCCTTACAAAAGGCCCTGACTCTGGGCTCATTGTCTTCTCTCAGGGCTGTCACCTATCTCCTTCTCAGTGGACTTCATGTCCCTGTCACCAGTAGTGGAACCAGCCCCCCCACCCACTACACCAGATTCCTGTTCAGGGACACGTTAACTAGATTGTTGTGTCTGTCACAGAGGCTGTGGAAGTGTATTGACCTCTGTGACTTCTGCAGTGGCGAGTGTGGTTGACCTTAGGGTCACCCAAGCAGATAGCCCCAGGGGCCAGATCCTCAGGTGGCTCCAGGGACAGCCACACCAGCCACTGGAGCATCTCTGCAGCCAGCCGGGGGCCACCTGAGCAGCAGTCCCAGGGATGGCCAGAGCAGTGGTAAGCAGGTGACAGTGGTGGGTGGGCAACCCTGGGGGCACCCAGAGCAGCCGCTATGTAGTGGCCCCTCCCCCACAGCAGCTGGTGCCACTGGTTGCACCCCCTCCCTCCATCTCCCTCACAGAGCAGTAGCCTCCAGCCTCCCCCACAAAGAAGCATCGTCCTCTCCCCCTCCCCCCGCAGCTAAGATTTAGTTAGGTGTAAATAGTAAAAGTCATGGATAGCACACGGACCATAAATTTGTGTTTATTGCCCCTGACCTGTCCATGACTTACTAAAAATACCCAATGACTAAATCATAGCCTTACCTCTAAGAAGCAGATATGAGCTGTTCCACTAGACTGCTTGCTATTACCTTCCTGGCCCTCTTCCTACCAACTGCACATCAGGGCTTCTGCAAATGAGTCCTTTGCAGTGTTCACTCCCTGGGCCTTCAGCTTGTGAGTCTTACCTCTCTCTTTGCTCTTGGGTTTGGCCTCTCCCTGCTTCTCACAGGTTCTACTGCATGGTCCCCCTGAATGTAACCTGCTCCCTATAGTTCCTGCTTTCTGCAGTCTCTGCCATAGCTTCCCCCTCAGACTTCAGTTCAAATGCCCCTGAGGCCCAAGCAGTTCTCTGCTGTTAACACCAGAGGACATTTCCAGCTACCTCTCGCCTGTGTCTTCTCCCTAGCCCTCCTTCCTACTGCCCTGTGCTTGCTTATTTATGAAGTCCAACTTCCCAGCTGGGTTTGATCACCAGTCATGCCTAATGCCCTTCCATGTGCCACCCAGGGTACATCTAATACTGTGATAAGAGACCAATGGCATGGCTGGAGCCCAGGCTATGAGACCCCCATGAGTGGTGGGGGAAAGGGAGAAAAGTCTCAGAGTCCAGGCCCCAGCCTGTGCCAGAATGTCTATGCAGCAATTTGATATCCCCACAGCCCAAGCCCTGGGAGCCCAAGTCAGCTGACCCCAGCCAGACATGGGTCTTTTTCTGCTGTGTGAACATATCTTCAGTGGCCTAATTGGGATCAGGCTCCAGTTAACCCATAGAGTGGTTAAACCAGGTTTATACCCTTCATCAAACTGCTATTCTCTCATTTTCATTATCATGACCAGCCAGTCAAAAATGCATATTTATGTAGGAGCCCTGAAGCTAGTTTATAAATAATATTGAGTGTGATGGAATGTCAATGTAACCAACAATGATCTAAGCTTCATTCTTCCTACTGAAACCAAAAGGCACTGATATCTGGCCAATGTTATAGCAAGACCACGATGGCAAAGAGAGGGAGCATGTGTACCAGTGGTCCTCATTCTCAGATTTAATTATTAGCCATGCAATCATTGTGGAAGACATATCTGGGGTTATTTCACATCTCTATTATCTTCTTTTAGGTGAATGAGACATGAAAAGTTCCTTATTTCTCCAAAGAACAGTGCTGAGATGATGACATTCTCAAAGGAGTAAGTCCAATTAAATAAGAGTAAAAATGTATGCATCCTTATTGAATTATATATAAGATTCTTCTGAATTTACTGTAGAGTCCATAAATAACCTTCCATTCAAGGATTTTTGGCTTGAAAGTACACAAAAATATAATTGATTCAGAGACGGTTGAATAATTTGAATTTTTTTAGATGAAAATTGCCTATTTTCTGTTCATGAATTGTAATGGCATTGAGAGTGAGTTGATTAAATGTGGTCCATAATTAAAATTTTCCAAATGCTTTTTAAAAAAAATATTCTTGATCTTTAGATTTTGGTGAGTAAACTATAGCAAATAGTTGAAATTCAAAAGTTTATCTATTTTCATTAAATGTAACAGACTTATGTTTGTTCCCTAACTACATGAGTTTAATTTCTTGGGATCAGATTTTTGATGTGAACACTTGAGATTTCAAAACAGAAGTTTGTTTTTCATAAATTTTCTGCAGTATTTGCTTAAAATGCACTCTTTTGGCAAACATTCCTGCCCATGAACTCAGTGGGTCTGATTCTCCATTCCATTAACATTGGTGTACTTCTACTGAAGTCAATGTTATCATATTTTAATGGAATGGAGATTCAGGTTCATTGTACTGATGCACACAGTCAAAGCAAACTTGTTAAAAATGTAAAAGGCTATTCACAAAACGTTTACATTATTTGCCCTACAAGAATAGTGAGAGAGTAAATTTTGCTGAAAGTGGTTCTCATTCTAAGTATGTTCATTAGGCTTAAAGAGCCAGATTCTGCTCTCAGTTAGTATGCTGTAAATCCAGGGAAACTATTAATTCACAGAAACTTCACTGAACTGAGAGCATTATTTTACCCTAAGCAATTTTATCATGAAGTAGAAAACCAGAGAAAAGAGAAAGCCCAGAAAGAGACAATTTTATGCACTGTTTAACAAAATCAAATCAATTAAAGTTTGTTTAACAAGAAGTCTGATTTTCATTGTTTCATGAAGGAATGGCTCCATCCTTCTCTATGCAGCAAAAACTCAGATTGAAGTCACATTCTGTCCTTGGTTACAGTTGTGCAACTTCACTGGTTGCAAGAAGAGCCATCCCGTGTGTATGATGAATCCAGGCAATTGCTCCTGGCCCTGGGCATTGGAGGGCCTCACGAGCTGGTGCAATTGGATGGTGTGGTTGGTCCCGGAAGTGATGGATCAGTCCCAGAAGTGACAGATTTGTCGCATCCACCTTGGACCCTGCGTTGCCCCCCTTTCCCACTGGGACGGCCCTGCAGAATTTAATCTTTTGACTTCAATGGGAGTTTTGCCTGTGTAGCAGGGCCTGCAGGATTGGCCCCTTGTGCCTCATTTAGTAATTTCACTATGCTGACTTCTGTTTTCCATACACTCCATCTTCAAATACTAAAATATGCTATCTTCCGTCACAGACCAGACATACACTGACCCCAGATTTTCAGAAGTGCAGAACACGTACAGTAAGTATTAGATTTTCAGAAGAGCAAAGCACTTTAGTTCTGAGCTTTGCAAATCTGTCCCAAAGCAGCCATGTTCCTTATTTTGGTGTATAAATAGAAGCTCGGCTCTTTTGAAAGTCTGGCCTCAGTTGTAAGTGTTGAAGTTGAAACCCTAATTCTGAGCTCTACTGAAAATGTGACCCAGCATGTTCTCTTTCATGGACTTTTGGTTCTCTTGGTGGCTTTTAGAATAAATACCATTTTGACAGAGTACATTGCTTGTTGTGCATGGAAAAACATCTGAGCCCCATAACGGTATCTCCTGTCCAACCCTCAACCTCCACAACCACTCAGTAAGGTCCTATTATGAAGTCCATTGAACTCCATAAAAAGACTGATTTCAAGGGGACTTGAATCAGCCTTAAATATCCTTTTTAGTGTAAAAGCAGCATCCACAACATGTTTGCAAACATTTTCAAAGGAAGGAGATAGAGAATCAATATTCTACTGTCTGATCTAAACATCTAGCACACTTTTGATATGATAATCATAATATTGATTGAATGATAATAAATGAATGTATAGATCAGTGGTGGGTAACCTGCGGCCCACCAGTGGTTTACCCTGGTGGCCCATGCACTTCCTGCAGCTCCCGTTGGCTGGAAAGGGTGAATCATGTTCACTAGTAGGTGCAGGCAGCCGTGCCTGTGGATGATCAATGTAAACAAACTGTCTTGTGGCCTGCCAGCAGATTGCCCTGATGGGCCACAGGTTGCCCACCATTGATACAGGTGGAAAACCAAAGTAAGAACATCCACCTCTATTTTGCAGTGTTCTCAAAGTTTTGCAGGAACTTCTCAAAGAGCTTCTCAAAGGAAGGTCAACCACACATTAATATAAAAGCCAAGTTTATGACCATGTCAGTGGGATGTATTTCTGTCCATTACAAATAAAAGGTGAGAAACTTGACAAGCTTTTGCCTATGACAGGGATATAATTAAACATAGTTATATGTTCTAAATACAAACATTCTAGAGTTTCTAGCTGGTTACATTTTTCTTAACAAAGATAATGTGGTTGGTATTTTTGAAACTCACTCATCCTTGACCCCAGGCTAATTAATTCCTGAGGTTTATTGTCCTCAGTACGGTATAAAAGGATGAGAGAAACTTAAGATGTTCTTTTTTTGCTTAACATAGTCTAATTTTTTTGAAAGTTCAGAAGTGTGGCAGAAAACAAAGAAGTGAAAATGTTGGGAGGAAGTCCAATGGAAATTATTCAGAACAAAATGACTGTTGATCTTGCACACAGATTAATTGTTTATTTCAGCAGCTATCATTCTAGGCCCCCACTTCAAAAATAGAATGTAGAATTTCAGATGTGTCACATTACTCTTAGGTGAATAAATGTCCTGTGCTGGATTTTTTTTCTACAACATCTTAGCTGTCTACTTCCAGGCCCCCTTATCTACCCCAGATAAATTATTCCTCAGTGAGTCCCTCTTTTTCTTTTCTACTTCCCTCTCTTCTCCTCTCGCATCTTGCTGTTCCCATGTCTAATCACATGATAAAGGTTCACCTTAAATCCATTTTCAGAAGTGACTTAGAAATGTAGGAGCCTGAGTCTCATGGGAAGTCAGTAGGATGAGGGCTTGTAGGTATCTCCCACTGTTGAAACTGGACTTAGCACTTAGATGCTTTTGATATTTTTTTCTTTACTGCTCATTATGGTGGGAATAGTATGGCTCATTAACTCTATTCCATCATTGTAAAAATATGCCAAACACTTCAAATACCTTGTAACTGATTAAGATCCTGGGACTAGTGTATGGAAAAGAGGATGGTCCGTTTCATTCTCTTACGTGTTACTGATGCTCATATTTAATTCCTGTCATTGTAATATCAAAAGGGCTTGTTGCCAGTTCTGGTTGCTCTGAGCGGTATTACTCTCATACAACTCCTTGAGTATAGGAGCATCGAAGATATGGCAGATGCTGGAATGACAAAAGGGAGGGCTGAGCAATATGTGATGATTTCTGGTCATTAGGCCTGGGTGCTTCTGTGCAGAGGGTGTTTAGCACCACTTACCACCCCAAAACTACCTGGAATGCTATCCAGCAAACCAATGGTAGGTTTTCCATTGTGATGCTGCATAGGCTCCAACAGAGAGTGAGTGGGTAAAGACAGACACCTGCACAGTTCCTGTTACTTGTCATCAATGACTGAAATGACTTTTTTCAAGCCCCAGATCCTCTGTGATATGCACTATGGCCATGATGTGAAATACAAAATAATAGGGCTAGTGCTCAGATACTATGGTGATGAACAGGGCCAGCGACAGGGGGGTACAACGGGTAGAGCTGTACCGGGCCCCGGACTTCAGGGGGCTCCCTGAAGTCCGGGGACCGGTACACAGCTCTACTCGTAGTCGTCCCCTCCTGGGCACCGCACCGCATTTCCCCGGCTGTGTCCGGCGCCGCAGCCAGCTGCCTCCCAAGCCCTTCAGCCGCTGCTCGTCCCGCGCCCCAGGAGCCGCCCCGAGGCACCCCTGGCTGCAGCGCTTCCCCCGCCCACCCGCATCAAAAACCGGGCCAGCCCTTGGCGGGGGGGGGGGGGGAGAGGCCCCCCGGCACCACAGGATGCCGGCGGCTTCAGAGGACTGGCCGGGCGCGCCGTTCCTAAGGCACCCTTGGCTGCAGCGCTTCCCCCGCCCACCTGCAAGAGCTGGGCCAGCCCTTGGCGGGGTGGGGGGCACAAATGCTCAGAGTAGGGGGCCCCAAAATTTCTGTCACCGGCCTTGGTGATGAATGTGGCATAAAAACTTATATAGAATAGAACAGTACAGTTCTGCACTTAGGACCAGCCCTGCTTCCCTGCCTGCACATCTCAGAGTGCTTCCTTCTGTATCAAAGGGCATGAAAGTGACCCCACTCAGCTTTGCTGAACATGAGGTTACTATCAGAAAACCTGTCTAGAAGCAACACATGTTAAAATTTCCTAAGGAAATGCTTGACTTGTGCCTCTCTGTATTAAACTGAGATCTAAGTCACAGTAGATTTGTCTGTGTTGAAATATATGGGTTCAGATCATCAACAGGTGCAAACTGGCATATCTATTGAATTAAATGAAGCCACACTGCTTTACATTAGCTGGTTGGGTTTTGGTTCAGTTCTGTTATTAATAAGAGGTCAAATAATCAGGGTCAAGCAGTATTTATTAATCAAAGATTATTAGTCGAAGATTAATACAGCAGAATTCAGAAAGGGTAGCTGTAGTTACCAAACAGCTCTGAGGACTGTGACTTCAGCTTGATTCTCTCCTAACACCCCAAAACTCTTATGCTTATATGGCTGTTCAAGACAGAGTAAAAGTTCTTACTCATGACTGATCTACACAAGGAGTTCCTTCTAGGATATCTCATCTTACTTAATCAATGAGCTAAACATATCTTTAGCTTCTATCCTTAATAGTATCTTAGCATATCTAATCAATAGGCTAATACCTTTAACTAAGTCCTTAATACAGAAAACACCTATACAAGTAAATCCTAATAAGCTAAAATCATCTCTCTGTGGGCTATTATCTCTTTGATCACCCAAGATATTTGTAATAGAGAGTATTTCTCATCAGTCACAAGTGGTCCCTTCCTGATATCTGGACCATTCTCCAGGGATCACCAGAGTCACAATAAAAAAAGTTTTACACACACGCACACACACACACACATTATTTGGTCACACACCAAAATTCAGCATAATTACAAAGTCCCTAGAATTATAGATACAACACTTTGGTTCATACACAAAGGATCATGAGGTTTTATGTATAAAAAAATATGGGAACACTAAGAAACATGAGGAGTCTGGTTCATTTGCTGACAAGCTGAGGATCTAGCACATAGTTCCACAGTAAGTCAGATACAATGTCTGTTGAACACCTGAGAAGACAGTCTGATTTGAGAACAGTTCCTTTTTTAAAAGTTTAGTTTTTGGGTGTTAAGAATAGATTATAAAGTTATTTTCATGTCACAAAATAACCTCATTCTTTGGTCTTTTCAATGTATCTTTCATGTTGTAGAGAAAAAAGTTGCAAAACCAATAATCATAAATATGTATCGCATCAAAAGTGATACATTTTAATTTATGGACGAGTCTGTTTTACTCATGCTTTCTGTAATCCTTTCCATTCTAATTAGCTACAATTTTAAATACAGATTTCAACATATGGAAATTTATTCACAGCATTCTTATTAATGATTAAGTACATCATATTAGAAGTTTTATATTCCATTCCATTCTCAAAATTCTATAAATGAATCAAGTTTAAAATGATTTTGAAGTAATAAAACCCTAATTGTCCAAAGTCATTTTTTATAAAAGAATATGAAGTACACCAATGTTAAGGTAAATGTACTTCAATAGGGCTTAAGGCTATAGAAAAATGTACAGAATTTAGTGTGCATTTAAAACACCTCTTATGGGCCTGATTTTCAGATATGCTGAGCATCCACAACTTCAGATGAAGATAGTGGAAGCTGCAGATGCTAACCACTTCTCAAAATTATGTCGTAGGAGTCCTAACTCCAAGACTCCTGCCCATCTTCTCTTAATGACCAGACCACAGCTCCTCACCATGTGTAGTAATTTTCTTTAGGTTATCTAGAGTAAACAGTTACCCTTTAGGCTCCCCGAACAAGAATCCAAGGGTGTCATTTTATTGTCCAGTTTCATTCATACATAAAACCTTTGAACTACTAAACTCTGTTATATCCATGAAAATACTTTTTTGATACTTATCAGTAAAAGATCAACTTTGGCTTTCTTACTAATGTTCTGTGCTTCTCAAGGATCTCTGCATTTGCACTGCTCTTTTGCATCACAGTGAATGAGTCCAACATTTTCTTTTAATTCATTTTCTAATGAATGAATGCTAAAAATAAGCGCTCTTACTTGGGGCAGATCACTGCAACAGAAATCACACAGGTTACTGTTTTGAAAAAAACAAACAAGAGTTTTCTATGGAATAAGTTATCTGATCACCAAACCATGCTAGTATAGATCCTCTGCTTCAGATGCTTGCTTCTTAACACAGTCACAATAATGTTTACATCTTATCAGGAATTCATTGGGGATATGGGAGTATAGTCTTATTATAAACTTAAAGGGATCTCTGAAATGAAAAAAATCATAGCTGCCTCACCATCTGAATCAGTCATGTCTCCCCAGTATCATGATGCACTTATTTTGGGGGGAGGAGGGGGAGTGTCCTGTCCAGATCCTAATGTAGTGTGGAGTCTTGCAGGCTAAATATTAGAGTAATGTCTGTCCCAATAAAGTCTGCAGACTAGGGGTATGGCTCATCTTCAGATAAAGAACAAAGAAGAGGAGCAATGAAAATCACTTATTACTAGGGGTGTATTCTTATTAAAGTAATGAATAGTGACAGCAACAAAAAGGTATTGAAGTCTGCAAGATACAAAAAATCCAGAAGATATTTGCAAATTTTTAATGCATCACTGAGTAACTGTGAAAGGGTATATTGTTAGAAGCTACCGAAGCCTACCCTGTGCCCCATGTTCCTCATGCTTACATATGACAACCCTACCATCGCCTGAAGGCACCATGGACCCAGATTTTCAGGCTCTTATTCATTCTGATTCACTTAAGGGGAGTAAAAAGACAGAGTTAAAACTGAGCAAGAACTTGTTTAACTCATTATTAATTGATTCATCATTTATTTCAAGCATCAACTGAATCCTTAAATTAAGGTTCTACTCTGAAAAATGATGATCTTAATCAACACAATGGCCACCTGAGCATATTCAGACTCAGGTCTGCTTGTCTTAGTGACAAAAGTAAGATTTTACTATTGTCAGTGTTGAAGAAACAGCACAGCTCTGGGAGAGTGAAGGGGATTCTTTTCCGTTTCCTAATCTGCCTGTATGGTATTGGCAGGTTGCCATGTGATCAGTTCAGGACCAAGTTTATTGTAACAAAATAACTGTGACAAGACAGGAAGGCAGAGGTAGATGTAGCTGTCCTGTGCTTTTTGAAAAGCCCCAAAAAGTTAGCACCAAGTAGTGATTCTGTGCCTTTTATCCCCAAATAGAGTAATGCAATAAATACCTATTCCATGTACTGACCTAACAAAATGGGGCAGGAAAGTGATTGGTCATAATTTACACAAGTACATGGAACGCCACATTTTAAGGTGTCAGTATTATTCAGTATTATTAGTCCCAGGTATTATGCCTTGATGCCTGTTTCCTAACTAGCGCTGCATAGTCACGTTTTCATATATAGTACATCTTCATCAGTGTCAAACACATAAACAGCCTCCTGAATATATTTTGCACTTTATATTCTACTGGGTATTAAATCCTTGTTAAAAGGCTGCTGCCTGTTCACTTTATTTCAGAGCTTAGTTTAGTCATGGAAGGTTAATTAGCCGTTGGATGTATAAATTAGACAGAACAGCAAGTGCGTTCCCCCCTCCTGTCCCCATGGTCTGGTCTGGTAAGACTCATCTTAGAGTCTCAAAAGAAGATGACAAAGGTTCATAATTTTATCTAAATGGCCTATCATCTTTAAGATGAAACATAGATGTAGGGATCTTTAATTCATCTGTGCAAAAATCCACTCCACTATACTTTTCTTGAACCACCAGCAAAAGTAAAGGGGGGTGGGGGGAGAGAATGTTGGCGTTAAACTCTGGTCTCATTTATCTAGGCCTGTTTATGTAATTTGGAACTCCAACAGTCAGGACATTAATAGAAGTGGTTAAAAAAATTTCAGCAGAACAGTTTTTCTTTGGAAAATGGTGATTTGATTACATGAAAACAGTTTGCAGGAACTTTGTTTCATCTTTATTACTTCAACTTTATCATTTTGTCATTTATATAAACATATATATGTTACCTGAAATTGGGCCAGTTAGTAAGCTTAGGGAGGACTAGTGACCCACCAGTTTGGCTAAAAGCAGCACGTTTATTATACTGATAGCTAAGCTCAAAAGCAAAGGGCGGGGTCACACTCACATATGTATGCTGTCAGGACAGGCATGGCTCTGGAGATGTCAGGATTCTTCAAGGTAAGTGTCCCACAGTGCAGCAATGGATGGTGTTATGAAGGTAAATCTTCCCAAAGCACGATGCAATTCAACACGGCAAACCATTGGCCAGGCGGTCTGGGCGAAGAGCCTTTATTGGAGGTACAATCTTGTGAGTGCACTTCTGAGCACATGGCCCCTTCCCCTTTTAAGGACTTGCTCCTCATGGCCTGTGACTAGAGATGACTTGGCCGCATCTGGTTGCTCACATTCCACCTTGGACAGTGTCCATGCAGTGTCTATGCATTGGGTGTGCGATCACTGCGTAATTAGAGTCCCAGACACCTTGTCTACCTGGGAGCTCTTCTGATCTTCCAGCTGTTCAAGCAGCCCATTCATCTCACAAGCATTCCAGGAGGGAGAGGGAGGGGAAAAGCCACTTCACAGGTATACAAAGAGGGAGACAGAAAGAGGGGGGAAGGTGTAAAGGACTTTTGAACATACAGGTTATACAGAGCATACAGATCACTGCTGCTCCTACAACAATATATAATTCATAACATAGCACTTCAAGATGCTTTGTTATTAATTCCATATATTCACAAAACACAAAGGTCATTTGAGATTTCCAAAATGAAATCTTTGACGTTTTGTTTTGCAGGAAAAGTCAAAATGTAACTGGACAAAAAGGAAATTTTGAAATGCTGGAATAGCCTATGGAACAGACATTCTGAGTTCTGACCAACTATAGATATTAGCTGATAAGCCTCAATAGAGCAAAGTCATAAATACTGTTTCCACTTATATGGTTTAGTGAGCTGTTTTCTGTCTCTTCCTCTACCACCTGACTCTCACTAAGAGGGAATGGAGTGGAGAACTTTGGTAAGTTACATGACTATTTGGGAAAGCAAGTCCTCACAACTCTATTGGCAATGTACCACTTTTCTAGCTGTGCACAGAACATCTTACATGTATTCCCATCTGAAGGAGGCCTGTATGATTAAAGTTGAGACTTCTGGCCAATTAATGATCATATCTATCTCCTCATTAAGTGTCATTCCAGTAAAGGAGATTACAAATACAGGGTTGGTTATATTTTTAATTCTGTGCATGAAGGACTGTATATACAATTTCCATTGTCAATTAGCATTCTTCTAATCTACTATAGCTGATCTTGAGAAGGTCCATAGTCTAATTTGAGAGTAAACCAAATGAAGAGGCATTTGTAAAGGTTTCATTCCACACACATACATTATCAATGTGTACTGCATTTGAATGCTGGTTTGTCACAGATCTCATATTGTTACCATGGTTTGCATCAGAGGAATTGTAGTGCAAACCTGGATTAAGGCTTGAAGAAAGAGAGAGATGAAGAAAAATAGGAAAAAAGAGTGATTCACAGAATATCCTAAGTTTGAGCCTGTATCATTTAACACTAATTAAGTGGCAATGAGAGAGTTCTGCAATAGAATTTGCTGCAGCCACAATATCAGAGGTTAGGATTTTTCAGCTTCTGAAGACCTCCTCTGATGTATTTGAACATAATAAATCCCTGAAAACAAGGAATTAGACTGAAAAAAGAAATAAAGGAAAAATATATAGGAAAACTGTCAGCTTGGCTATTAAATACAATACAGTATTTCCTAATTAGAGAGCATAAGAAATGGCAGAAAATCACTAAAAACCAAGTTTTTTAAAAGGGATCAATTAAAAACAAGCTTTTTCTAAATCTGCTCAAGTAAAGCCAAAGAGGAGGAAGGTAATGGCATAAATATGCAGCGAAAGACACCTGGAGTGTTGTCTACTGCTTTGTGAAAAAGTTCTACCAAAAGAGTGACTAACTTCATCCGGATCAAACTAACTTTTAATCAGAAGTGCCATTTCAGGTCAGCTTGAAAGGGGACAGAGGACCTAAAAGACTGAGTTGAGAGAATTCAGGTATCCAGTTAGATGCCAAAAACTCTATAAAGAAAGGGTCAAATTATCTGCTGATTAACATCGTAAGCAATCCTGTTGCAGTCAGTAGAGCTGCGCAGGAATAAGTGGGGACAGAATCTGACCCACTACAGAGCTTGCACAAAAAATCATCTCTTCTTGTTTTGCCTTCAGTTAAATACTGATAGAAACATTGCACCTTCTAACAGTTAATATATTTCCAGCTGCAGATATTCCACCTTTATACACCAGAGGGTGGCACAAAATTCAGTCCATGCATTCACTCCCATTATAAAAGCTTTTGTTTAACTGCTTTGACTACTGTAACAATTATTGAAAACTTTCCTTGTCCTCTCCTCTATCTAAAGAGTGACCAGATGTCCCGATTTTATAGGGACAGTCCTGATATTTGGGGCTTTTTCTTATATAGCTGCCTATTAGACCCCACCCCCGTCCTGATTTTTCACACTTGCTATCTGGTTACCCTACCCCTAGCATCACCTACAGTTATGAGAGACCTCACCACTTCATTGCAGCTACCATTAATATAGTCTAAGAATTAGTTGCTTAGATTCTGTACAGCCTGAGCAGCCATGAGCGTGCCCTCTGTTGATGTATATTGTTTGTGTGTGACTTAATTATAATAATGATCACTGTATTATTTTAACATCTATACTGATGTTCCTTTTCTCTCTCGTGTAGGATCCAGAGACTGAGCCTGGGCACAGGTCCAGTGCATGAAGGCTCTCCTGGCATAGCCATTGCTGCTCAACCTGGTCCCCTGCCCAGAATGTGGCAGCTGTACCCTAGACCTGGAGAGTGGGAGCAAGCAGGGTGGTGGTCAGGTGTTTATTTTGTCTTTATTGTCTGGCTTCTTTAATAACCCCTTTTGATTTAAATCTAGAGGCATTTCTTATAACTATTTATCTAGTACAGCCAGACAGATGGTGAGATTATTTGATATAAATGATAGTTATTCAAGCAGGGGTTAACCTCTGTAGTGCTTTTCCCTCGCGGTGTACAGCCAGCCTGTGAGGATCATTCTTCACATCTCTAGTGCTTTTCTGCTTTCACTTACATACCAATGTAAGGTCTTTTATAACATAACAGTGTGGCCTAGAAGACAGAGGACTGGACCTGGATTCTATTCCCAACTCAGCTATTGACCTGCTGGATGACCTTGGTGAAATCATTTCACCTCCCTGTGCCTCAGTTTCCCCCTTCTGTGAAAGGATAATACTAACCTCTCTTGTAAAATGTTTTCAGATCTACCGATGAAAAGTGCTGTTGAAGAGCTAGGTACTATTCATATTTACATCTATTGTAACTGTTTTGCTGCTGTTGAGTGTTGTTCCCAGTCAAATTCATACTTCTGCAGCAAACTAGTACAAGTCCCACTGAAGTCCTCCAAAGAGAGTTATATAGGATTGAAGTAGAACACAGGCATTGTGGTAGCTCAGTGCACAGGGGTGAATGTCATTCAATTAGAACAGTCAATAAAGGGAAGCCGGATATTCAGAGATTTGGATTTTCCACTGTGGCAGGGTGTACTAGGTCCAGAGGGCCCCTGCTGGAGGCCTCATGGCCCTGCATCAGCCTGCCCCAAAATAGAGCAGAGAAAAATCCTCCAGGCAGCCTAGAGTGGCTGCAAAGGAGCCATCAATCAGAGGGCCTGTTGAAAGAGCCAATCTGAAACCAGAAGGACCCTATACAAGACACTCAGCAGAGCAAAGATGTTCAATTGCTGTGTGGAGCTTGAGGAGTGAAGACTGGGTGAATGGCTGACTGGCAGAGCAGCAGTACCATGAGCAGCTCACTGTGGAGCACTCACTGCAGACAGGACTGAAGCCCAAGGAAGGCTGTTCAAGTCCATTTGCCTGGCTGGACAGGCAGCAGGACAGTCGGCCTGGGGCGGGGTGTGTGTGTGTGTGCTCGAGAGAGGCGGGTGCAATCCTGATTTATGAACTGAAACCAAAAGCAGGACCAAACCCAATCAATAAAAGGAGGAGTCACCCCCATGAAAAAGACTGATTGCAGGCATATCGGCCAGAGAAAAGGGGCGCACATGAGAAGCTCTTTACACCTACCTTCCATTTTTTTCTGTTGGGTGAGTTTCCTCATGGTCATCATCTCCCAAACTTATTGAACAGGACTCAAGATATGACTGCCTTTTTTCCCCCTTCAGAAGTCACTGTCATGCTTCAACTAGCATCTAGGAAATTCAGGTGCCGTGTACCTCAAAATAAGGATCATTTACTCAAGTATAAATCCAAGGGGTTTAGCAGCAATTCACATCCTGTGGTGGTCTTAATTTTGGACCAAACGTTTGCTCAACATGTGAAGAACTGGACACATCCATCTAATAATGTGATGAAAAGGACCTCTTTCCCACAGAGATCACAGCTTTATTATGGTTTTGTGGATAGAATCTTGATTCCTACCTGCCAAATAATAAACAGTTACACAAAACAGTACTCCCATAGTGGGGCTACTTTTTTTGGTTTAACTCTTGCAGGGCTGACCTTTTCCAGAGAGAGGAAAGTAATGGGAAGCAATTCTGTGACTGAGAGTTTAATATATTTTCAGTCATGGGAAGTCTTATTCCTTTTTGGAACAGAATTATTCTTAAAAAAATTAAATTGAGTGTGGTAGTTTTATGATGTAGGCTCCAGCTTTCTCGAGGTTGAAATGAGTTGACTAATCACCAAGATTGCTAGATAACTGGGAAATACTCTAGCAATTTCTGTGGAAAAAGGCCAGTCTTTTTACTTCTCTCCAGTGTATTGAATGTTCTTGTATTTTGGCTTCAAATTTTCCCCTCAGTACCTCACTAGCTTGGTTTTGTCCTATTTTTGTGCCCATATTTAATAGAATTTCAGCTGCAGTCATTTTCAGCTCATATGCTCTGCTGAGTTTTTTATGGCATTGGCTGTGTATGGTACCTCATTTTATCCACTTATCCTACATTTTAAAAGGCAACATCTGACCTTTGCTTATTAGTAACTTGAAAGCTGGGAATGTCTTAAAGACCTACAGCTACAGAGCTCATGGAGATTTGTGTGCCCTAAACTTGAAATCACCAAAATGTTGGGGGTGAGTGTACATCCTAATAAACCCACCATATACTTTGGATTTATAATTAGGAAACTCACCCACCTCATCACACTGTCTCTCAGACCTCCACTCTTTTGCTTCCACAATCCCGTCACATTTCTTACAGGCCTTCTTTCTTCCATTACCTTTTCCTTAATACCCTCAAAGGACATACAGGGCCTCCTGTACCAGCCCCTTTGCGATGCTCTGGTAGTGCACAGTAGCTGGAAAACTAGCTTTAAAAGCTAAATGGAGATTTCACTGGAGTGGGGAGCACATTGGAGATATGGGCAGAGCACACTGGACACTGAATCTCCCCTTGGGGGCTACAGTAGCCATGCATAATTTAGAGCAGGCCAGCAACCCCAAGGATTTGGGAAGTGCCAACCTGTGTCAGAGATGAACAAGGGACATGTGATCAAATCACAAATATCCTTCACATCACTGGAAAATACAGGAAGTAAAATCACCCATTGATCCCTTGTTTCATTGACTACTCAAAAGTATTTGATACCATCTGAAATGACCATCTTTGGAAGATGTTAGCAGACATGGGGATTCCAAAGCATCTCATAGAACTCATCACTAGTCTTCACCATGAACAACAGACCATGAAGCAAACAGCAGCAGGCAAAAGGAAGTGATTTGGTACTGGGCAGTGTGAGAGACCAGCGTGTATTTTGTCCTGAACCTTTTTCAATAGGTACACAGAATTTATTAAGAAAAATCCTTGGAAGTTTTGTCAAAGTGGATGGAACTGGAATTTCCATTGGTAGACCTCCTAACTGACCTCATTAGTTGAAGACCGGATGCTTTTTGCTACAAACATTGGTGCAATTCAACAAATGTTGGAGTCTGGTAAAACCACTAATGAGGCATATGGATTATCCCTCAAAGTGTTGGTTTGTCAATAATGTTTCTACAAAACTATTCAAAGCTGTTATATACATTTCGTTAACCTTCATATAAATCTTTAGCTACTTCTCTTCATTTCCCTTCAAAGTTTAACAGCTGTCATCTGTTTTCTTGGATTCCCAAATGGCTGTATATATTTTCCTTTACAATCTCCAATTATCTTGTTATACCCTGATAGATACTTCTAAGCCACCGGAGTATTTTATTCTGACTTCCTCTTCTATCAGCTATCCAAACTAAGTATTTTCATATTCACCACTAAAACTCCTTTAGAATTGTGTCTCAACCCCCTTATCACCTGATCAAGCAATTCTCCCAGCTCCCCTTCTTGCACTCTGAAACTGAGTCAAGCTGCAGCTCAAGCTGATCTCATACTGATAGTTTGTCCTCTCAGGCTACTTGACAACATGAGCAGTTATCAAATACTTTTTTCTACCCTTCAAATTTAGGTGTCTCATTAGGTAATTTGTGGGGAAATTCAGAAAGTCAGACTCTTAGGGATTGTCTTCACTCCCCGCCGAATCGGCGGGTAGCGATCGATCTTCTGGCGATCGATTTCTCGCATCTTGTGAAGACGTGAGAAATCGATCACTCGCGGCACCCCCGTCGACTCCAGAACTCCAGCTTGCTGGGAGGTGCAAGCTGGAGTCAATGGGGGAGCGCGCTGCCGACTGCTGCTGCCGTGAGGACGGACGGTAAGTCGGCTGCAGATACGCAAACTTCAGCTACGTGATTCACGTAGCTGAAGTTGCGTATCTGCAGTCGATCCCCCACCCCCCACGTAGAGGGGACCAGCCCTTAGGGGAAGGTAATGAACTCAGTCCAGTTTTGCATCACCAAAATTATCACCTCAAATTATTCTAAGTGGTGCCTTTTTCAGAAACTTTGGCACAGAGTCCAATGATTTGAATGGACCTATAGGCTGAACTACACTAGGATCCCTAGTGTCATTTCTCTACACCTGGTGTGAAAGACATTGCTGAGTTGGGATAGAACAGCCTTCTCTGCCAGAGTCCATGTACTGCCTAGTGCTGCCAATCCATTCCCTGTCAGGAGCACTCCAGTAAATTCACTTAATAAAAAACATCATATCTACATCAACTTCCCAAGTTCCTGAACAAAAACTTATCAGCTACAGAAGTTTAATATATTTCTCTTCTTCATATTGGATTAAAATGATGACTTTTCTCTCAGTGCAGCTTATGCTGCAGTGATTAAATGAAATCATTGTTCAATATGCTCAATATCCTTAAATTTAAAGCACATCTGGCTTATTATTCATGAAATGCTGCCACATATGGGCAGAAACCAGTTGCATAAATGATGTGGATCTCTCTCTGGTTTAATGTACCGGGATTACTTATTTTGGCAAAGCTGTTATTTGACATTAACTGGAGTAGTAGGAACTCTGATGGTGCATTTTTCTTTGTCAAGACCAATGCTTTAAAACATGGATTACTTGAGATGTCTATAGTGCTTTTACTTTAATCCTTTATGAATATAATCCTACAACTGAAAGAGGGATGTCTTCAGAATTTAATGAAGAGATGCTTGTTTCTCTGATCACAGGTGGAAATAACCTGGTCTTGGATTTTTCTTCTGTTGTGCTAATGCCGTGCCACTTCTGAATGCTTTAAAATGTAAAATAAAAGATAAGGCATATTTAGTTGTGTTGCAAATCAGAACAGAGGACTGGGAGGCCATTCCTAACTTTGTCCATGACTTGCTGTGTGATCCGGCACTGGTCACCTTACCATAGCTTACCTATCTCTAAAATAAGGAAGATACCATTGCCATAAAGTGAACTGGGTCTTAAGGGATTAACATTTGCTAAAGTACTTTGAAAACTGCAGAGGAAATGAAGTACACAAGTGTAATTTATTGTGCTTTATTAAAGGTGAAGAATAACACCTGCCACCATCTGTGTGATTAAATCATTGTCTGAGAAGGGGATGCAATCAAAATGGGCCACATTTCCTGCTAATATAAAAGCATGTCTCCAATGATTCAGTTCAGTAAGCCATTTCAGGTGGTTTAAGACCATCTCCATTCAGCAAAATACTTAAGCACATGCTTAGCTTTCAGCATACCATTACTGTTGACTTCTATAGGATTTAAGTACCTGCTTGGGTTTTGCTGTGTAGGGGTGGTGTGACAGGACCCTGGGCTAGGACTCCTGAGCAAGCCCTCTGTCACACCAACTCTAGTTAAAGGGAGTTAGATGGGAGCTGCCTAGAGGAGCTGAGGAAGGAAGCCAGGGGGGTAGACAGAAAGGGGGAATCGAGGGAGTGGTAGCTTTTCCTTCTGGCTACAGAGACTGAAAAGTACCTAAGATTGAAACCTCCAAGCTGCAAACACTGAGAAGGCGGTGGAATGGCACCCTGTAAATAAACTGCACTGGTGATTGCTGAAGCTGAGGGTCTCTAAGTGGTTTCTGGAGCAGAGCTGAGGCAGGACAAAGAGGGGTCCTGCTATGTCCTGTTACAGGTGGACTTGAGCACATGTTTAAGTGCTCTGTTGAAACAGTCTGCAATTCACCTAAAGTTTTGCAGACACAAATAGTTGGCCCATCATCTTTTACTGTGCCTTTCTACTTGCTCTGCATGCACAAAGGTCCAAGTGCACATGCAAATGAAGACTCTGCTAGTACAGCCAATTAGGTGGATGGACATTCTATTGTTTAAAACCCAAGAGTACAACAGATTCCAGAATCACTTCAGATCACTACACTGCCTGTCCCTTCTCTCAAATACCAGGCATTTTAATTGTTTCCAGTGCAGGTTCACAGATTCCAAGACCTGAAAGGACCAGCTAATCTGACCTCGTGTATAACACAGGCCATAGAAGTTCCCCAAAATAATTTCTAGAGCATATAAGGCTTTAATCACCCACAAAGAGTTCAGACTCCTCTCCCCCAGACATGCAAGATCCAGCTATGCAACCCAGAGTCTCATATAACTTTGCGAGCTGGCCCTTCCAGCCTTTAGCCACATTGGACACCAGCTGCAAATTTCAACAAGTCAGTAATTTAAAGAGTATTACATGAATCTCATATCCTATTGTTTCTAATGTGTCTGTGCTTCCTGGAGGATCTGAGGAAGGCAAAAAAATCCACCTACTCAAATGTGAATTTGGCCAAATCCTTTCTGAGCCCTAAAAGCAGGTGATCAGCCAGGTCTGCAGCAACATAAGCAGCACAGCTCCTAATTTCAACTAATTGGAGGGAGGGATGGTGGGCCAGCTAACCAGACTATATATTAGGCTTTCAAAAACCGAGGAATCTAAAATAGGCAAACGGGGGGAGGGGGGACGATGGGGGACACCTACCAGTCAACCAGCTGGCCTCTCACCCTTTGCTTCACCAATGGCTAAGTGGAGAAGCAAAGGAGGTGGGGGTAAGTCCCTCTTCCTACCACACATGCATTTTCAGCTTCTCTCATTACCTGCTGTCCAGTCAAAGGTCCTCTCCCATGGCCGGCAGTGAGAAGGTATTTGAAAGCACCAGGCTTTCCTAAAGGCATTTTGATATAGCAGATTTTTCAAAGTGCTCAAAGATAAGTGAAGGTCTTCACAGAGCCTCATTATCACTAGTCAGGCACTTGAAGAACAATATGATACACATGCATTTATCAAACGGACAGCCTGCTGCTGAAAAATGAACACTTGAAGGGGATGTTTGCTACGTTTACCATGGAGGCATCATAATGTTTCCCTTTCAGATTCCAGATAATAGATTATCACATAATGTTTTACAATCTAAAAATAAGGTGGAATCAAATATCTTTATAAAGATGATGATTGCTTTTGTCACTCCAAAAAAGCAACATTCATTTATTTTGGCTTTTGAAATTCAAATTGTCATACTTAAGGGCTAATCCTAAAGTGGTTAAATGATATTATCTTCACAGTAGCAGCAAAGGACATTTGATCTATCAATTGATAAATATATACTGATTTTATCTGAAGTTTTTTAAAAAAAATATTTTATTTAATACAAAAACTCTAGAATAAGGAACAAATTCATATCCATGTCAAACCTCTTAAAAAAACATTATTATATACTCCAGTAATTGACAAATCTTCAAGCTGGAAGCACTTATTTATATTTACATTTCCTATCTTATAAAGCAAAACTTGTTATAAATACTGCTCTTATTGTGATTCAATTTCAAGACACCTTTGGATCTGACATCTAAATAAGTGGCCCTCATGGCTGACTTTTGGTTGCGCACACAGTTTTAAATACTATCCTAAGTCATCTCTTAAGCTGTTCCAATTGTGTCATGTGTGTGTGTGTGTGTGTGTGTATATACATACTTGACTACACATATATAGTCAAGGCTGAATCCCCATTCTGTCACTCCAAGTGCAGAAGTGGGGGCCTGCAAGGATTTTAAAAATGAATACTCCCAAGATTACAGCTTTTCTTTGACTTTGGCTTGGTAAATTCTGCCATCACCCAAATACAAGAAAAAATCAACTCTTTGCACCCAGGAAGGAGCACTTGATAATTCCTCCCTCTGGGGTACCCTCAAGCCCTTTCACACACCCCTGAGCGGAGAAAGAAAACCTTTCTCCAGGGTATCTAACCATCTATTCTTGGGTAAGTCTCAGGGCCTGTACTCTACTCTTGAGTTCTGTGTTTATTTTGTCACAGTATTTTCCTTCTTGAAATATTGCCTTTAGAGTTGATTGAAAAATAGAATTTTAGCCTGTAGAAATTATCTCAGGGAAAAGAAAAACCTATCAAATGTTTTATAATTTCCCCAAGGCAAATTTTGAAACAATACAAAAATGTCTTCTTTTGATTTCAAATATCTTCTTTCAATTTTTTTTTAAAAACTGACATTTAATAATTTATATGTTCTGAGTATTTTCCTCCCTCTCACTCCACACACCAGCTTTTTTCCTATAGTAGGGGTGGGGGAAAAAGAGGAGAAGAAAAGTTCAAGTTTGGAAAGCCTAGTTTTTCCACACATTTTATTGATTTAATTAAACAAGGGAAAGGTGTGAAGGTAGCTTCTCCCCCCCCCCCACCTCCATACTTTCAGACTTTCCCCCCAACCTTTACCAGTCCAAATCATTGGAAAGCAGGAAAAAACCACAATTTTCAAACATACCATTTTCTGTCATAAATAAACCATTTAAAAATCAGTTTCCCTCTCAGTTTCACCCCTTACTTTATCAGAAAAGTAAAAATTTCATCAAATAAAACTTTTTTCTGCAAAATCATTTATTTTCAGTGAGACCTTATTTTCTGATGAAAATAAATTTCCAAGCAGCCCTGTGTGTCCTCTTTTGGTTTTTCTGATGTTGTCTTTTCTTGCTTGTCCTTCTACTTCCTCACTGAAAGAGTTGCTAATCTTCCCCTCTCCTTGATTAGAGGTCTAGTCCTGTAACTCTTAGGCCCTGTCTTCACTACCACTTTAATTCGATTTTAACGACGTTAGGTCGAATTAAACGTGTACCTGTCTTCACATACATGCCCTTAATGTCGATGTAAAGGGCCCTCAAGATCGAAATTGGAACTCCAGCCTGACGAGAGAAATAAGGCTAATCTCGACATTCCAAGCTCGACTGTGGGCTAGTGAAGACGGAACCCGACATTAATAGCCTCCAGAGGCTGTCCCACAATGCTCCATTCTGACCGCTCTGGACTGCCTCACTGCTCCACTGTGACCGCTCTGCACTGCACTCTGAACTCGCTGCTCTGGCCAGGTAGATAAGACCCGGGAACATTTGAATACCATTTCCTGTTTGGTCAGCGTGGCCAGCTCACCTGAACAGCTCAGTCGCCATTCAGAGCAATCAGCAGCACTAGCCGCCATGCAGAGCTCAGCATCACAAGACTCCATGCAGAGCTCATCTACCCTGGAGACCAGCCAGAGGAAAAGAGCTCCAGCATGGTCCACTCGAGAGGTGCTGGATCTCATCGCTATCTGGGGAGAGGAATCCGTGATGTTGGAACTCCGCAACAACAAACGGAATGCCAACACCTATGGAAGAGTCTCCAAGGCCATGCTAGAAAGGGGCCACAACAGAGACACCACACAGTGCCGCGTGAAAATTAAGGAGCTGAGGCAATCATTCCAGAAAGCCAAAGAGGCAAACGGACGATCGGGGACCGCGCCGCGGACATGCAGGTTCTACAATGAACTAAATCAGATAATGGGGGGCGCCCCCACCACCATCGCGCCAGTCTGCGTGGACTCCGCAGATGGGATAATCGTCAGGGAGGAGACTGATTCCGAGGAGGACGACCATGAGGAAGAGGAACATCTCACGGAGCAGCAGGAGCCCAGCGGAGAACCCGTGTTCCCAGAGAGCCAGGAGCTGTTTATCACCCTGGAGCCAGCACCCTCCCAAGCCTCCCAGGGGGGTAAGTGTTTCTTTTTTAAGGGATTACATGACGCGTGATTTTGTAAAGGAAGCATTTATTAATGAGTAACTTGCCCTAAGGTCTTAGCGTGCTTTCATTGCTAGTCAATTTCTACTCAAAGAGTTTGTCAATATACTCCAGGATTGACCATAAGTCCTCCACGGACATTTCAAGGAAGGTATCCAGGAGGTAGCGATGAATCCAGCGCAGCAGATTTCTGGGGAGAGCCGCCTTATGTGGTCCCCTGTGATAGGAGACCATCCCACGCCACAAAAGTAGTAAGTTGTCTGGTATCATTGAGCAGGCTAGCATTGCGGCGTATGGACCAGGACTTTGCATGGAGTCAAGGAGCATGCGCTCTCTCTCTCTCCGAGAAATTCTCAGCAAAGTGATGTCACTCATGGTTGCCTGTTTGAGATACGGACTGCAATTAGTTGGGAGATAAAGATTCCCAGCTGCAAAGTACTCGTTTCTGCTGAGGGCCGACCAACCTCCCCCCCCCCTCCTCCAGCCCGTAGCGGTAGCTAGCAGGGACTCTGAGCAGTCTGCAAGCGGTTGCTGGAACCGCTTCAGATCCAACACGTACCCAACCCCCCCCCCCCCAAGCCCGTAGCGGTAGCTAGCAGGGACTCTGAGCAGTCTGCAAGCGGTCTGAAGAGCCCCAAAAAGACCTTAGCCCTTAGCGAGAGATTTTTTGGCCTTTGCTTTGCAGTTTGCGGGTCAGTGGGCGCCATGCAGTGGGGGGGAGGGGGTGGGGCTACTCTACAATATGCAAGTGCCACTTCTAACTTACCATGGCTGGCTGCACGGTGATTTCAGAAGCTGTGTTGGGCTGAGGCACGCATATGTGTCTGAGATGCTCTGACTTTTCTGTCAGCTATTCAGTCACTTTTAGGTGTAGAACATGACCTTGTACAGAACTCATATCAGGCATCTGAATACTGAGGTTGCAAATGGCATAGTACTCCCATTGTGTACCGTCCGAGACTGCATCTGCCTCCTAACCTTGAATGTATCTGTCTCATAACTTTCAAACTTTCTTTTCCCACATTCACCCACAGATGAACAAATAACTCAGAATCCCCCATCCTGCTCCTCCCGCCGTGCATCGCAGATAAGAGAGCGTAAAAAGAAAACGCGAACGCGCGATGATATGTTCACTGAACTCCTGGAGAACTCGCGCGCTGAGGCAGCCCGCCAGACGGAGTGGAGGGAAAGAATGATACAGGCAAGGAATCGAGAGAGGCAGGAATCGAGAGCCGCTGCAGAAAAGAGGGAAGAGCGCGAAGACGCATGGATGCTTTGCTCCGCATAATGGAGGACCAGAGCGACATGCTGTGATCTCTGGTGGAGCTGCAGCATGCCCAAAGACAACCTCTGCAGCCCCTGTGTAACCACCTCCCCCCCTCCCCAACTTCCATAGCTTCCCCACCCAGACACGGGGTGAGAACACGGGGGGGCAAGCTCCGTGGGCCGCTCCACTCGACCCCACAAGCCAGCAGAAGCAGCAGCAGCAGCAGGCTGACGTTCTCAGAAAAGTTTTAAAAGCTGATGTGTCTTGCCCACCCCCCCTCTCCCCCCTTCCCCCCCCCCTCCTCTGTCCGCTCCTCCCCCACTGCGACTGCCGGTTTCCCTCCAGGATACCAGGACAGTGATCCCCTGTATTTGTATTTCCGATGCACCAATAAAGGAGCCATGATTTTTCAAACAGTGTTTTTATTTCCTCTGCAAGCATGGGGAGGGGGGAGAGAAAGCATGGGGAGGGGGGAGGGAAAGAGGGTTCAAGGGCAGCAGGCTTAGAGCACAGCAAGGGAGCAGATTCTCAAACGCCATCTCGGGCACTCATAAAACTGTCTTTCAAGGCGTCCCTGAGGCGCAGGGCCTCACGGTGTGCTCTTCTACTTTCCCTGCTGTTTGGCTGCTCATAAGTAGCAGAAAGTAAATTTGCCTCTGCCTCCCAGCCCGCCATAAACGTTTCCCCCTTGCTCTCACAGATATTGTGGAGCACAGAGCAAGCAGCAATAACAATGGGGATATTTCTCTCGCTGATGTCTGAGCGAATCAGTAAGGAACGCCATCTCCCCTTCAGACGGCCAAATGCACACTCTACGGCCATTCTGCACTTGCTCAGCCTGTAGTTGAACAGCTCCTGACCCCTGTCCAAGGCTCCTGTGTAGGGCTTCATAAGCCAGGGCATTAGGGGGTAGGCTGGGTCCCCAATGATTACGATCGGCATTTCCACCACCCCCCCCCCCACGGAAATTTTCTGGTCGGGGAAGAAAGTGCCTTGCTGCAGCTGCCTAAAAATCCTAGAGTTCCTGAACAGTCGAGCGTCATGAAGCTTTCCCGGCCACCCCACGTAGAGGTCGGTGAAACGTCCCTTGTGGTCAACCAGTGCTTGCATGACCATTGAGTAATATCCCTTCCGGTTTCTGTACTCGGCGGCCTCGTGGTCCGGTGCCAGGATAGGGATATGAGTCCCATCTATAGCCCCACCACAGTTAGGGAATCCCATGGCGGCAAAGCCATCTATTGTGGCTTGCAGGTTTCCGAGGTTTATAACCCGGTGTAGCAGCCGCTCGACGATTGCCCTGCTTACTTGCATCACAGCAAAGCCCACTGTAGACCTACCCACCCCAAACTGATTCACCACTGACCGGTAGCTGTCTGGCATTGCAAGCTTCCAGAGGGCTATCGCCACTCGCTTCTCAACTGTAAGGGCCGCTCTCATTTTGGTATTCCTGCGCCGGAGGGCCGGGGACAGCAAGTCACAAAGTTCCATGAAGGTGCCCTTTCGCATGCGGACGTTTCTGAGCCACTGGGAGTCATCCCAGACCTGCAGCACTATGCGGTCCCACCAGTCCGTGCTTGTTTCCCTGGCCCAGAATCGGCGTTCGATGGCATGAGCCTGCCCCATTGCCACCAAATTTGACAGATTGTCAGTCACCCTACTTCCAAAAACGGCAGTGTCCATGTCGTCCCTGCTGTGCACGTCCTTGTCCATCTCCTCCTCACTGTCGTCGGGTTCCAGAAAGCGCAGTTCTCCCCGGATCGCATTCCTCCTCTGCAGACGGTGCAGCATGAACTCCGCAACCGTGATCGAGGTCCTCACAATGGCCATTACTGCAGCCGTGGTGTCAGCGGGCTCCATGCTTGCACTGCTATGGCGTTAGCACGGCGCGGAGAAAGGGCGCGAATTATGGGATGCCTACCCACAGTGCACCGCTTGTAATGGGGGTCGGCGGCGCGGAAAAAGGGCGCGAAATTTGGAAATGCCTACCCATAGTGCAGCACTCGAAATGGTGCCTGCTGGGGAATCAGGGAACTGTGGGATAGGTACCCAGAGTGCAACGCTCGTCAAGTCGACGCTTGCAAAAGTTGTGCGGACAGACACTGTCGACTTGCTGTGCTTAGCTGTGCCTAGTGAAGACACACAAAATCGACTGCATACAGTCGCGTTCACAACATCGAAATAAAGGAAATCGAACTACTGCTGTAGTGAAGACATACCCTTACACAAGTAGACCTTACTCACATGAGTAGACAACTGACTGAATTAACAAGGGTGTAAAAAAGAAAACAAAAAACAGTTGTGGACTTGATGCTGAGCACTCTAGTCCTGATTCTACAAAGCAATTAAGCATATGCTTAACCTAGTACTTGAGCACTCTCCTATAGACTTCAAAATAAATACATGCCTAAGGAGAGCCACAGCATCCAGCACCTTGTAAGACTGAGCCCCAGGTCTTGCAAAAAGTTGCCCAGCAAATCTGCATGCAAGAATGTGCCTAGGTTTTGTGTGATCACTGAATACATATACAACTGTCTCTGCTTCTCTCAAAAACTGATTGGATGTGTGGGAAATCACCTGGAGTCAAAAGGGTAAATGGATTCCTCCCTCCTCTTTTTTTATTTCAGATTCATAAGTATATAAATTGCTGGATAAAAAGTGTCAAACTTTATACTAGGTGCCTGTTATGTTGATAACCAAGCATTACAAAATATAAAATGTAGGCACACTGCGGCTACTGTATCATTTTTATTTCTAGAGATAGTTGATGTGCTGATAGAGAGAATTTAGCTGACAAAATAAGACTCTCTCCCACTCTCAAATACCCTATATGGATGCACCGAGATACTAGATGTTCATGTTATATAAACAAATGGGTGCTGATGACATTCTATAAAGGATTTTTAGGTGATTTATTATTTTTAAAGGCTTCAGAATGATTATATGGACTGATGCAGAAAGCCCAGATTGCAAGGCTGACAGTTTGCCACTGTAGTTCTGATGAACAAACTATTTGAGCTAACATTTAAGAAAATAATTATTTGAACAGTGCAAAGAGCGGCCTTGATCCCCGGGTAGTGGGAGGGACTTGTTCTTAGAGATTGTTCCAAACTCCCACCCTTTTCTTTGGGCTGGTGATCACCAGCCTCCAACCCTTATGGAGATAAGAATTCACCCAGGATTTGTCCAGCAACTTTGATCAGCAAGTATGTCCCTCCAACATCAGTCCCTTAGTCACAGATCAGGGTACTCCCTTCCCTTTTAGCTCTCGCCAGTTTATGCACACAGTGCAGAGCAAATTCACAGGGGCCACACACCAGGCTGCTTCCTGGCTCTCAAGCACTAAAGTATTGGGTCTGCTGCATCCTTCTTGACTGGTATTCCTATCCACCAGTTAGGGGAGAGCTGGCCACAGGAAATCATGGTGGAATTTCCTGTCAGGTTTATTGCTAACCAGTGTTCAAGGGGGCTGGAGAGGCAGCTCTTCTTGTCTGCCTTCCTCCCAGGGTTGTAAATAGCATTAACCTGACATGTGACGTGGGTGTTCCACATGTGGTACTGTTATTACTATTTTCTTTCTATATCAGTTGGGCTCAAAACGTTGTCAAAAAAAGTAACAAAATATTTTCACAAGTTTTTGGCCTGCTCTGGTGTGAACTGCCCAGATAGGCCACTGTTCTGAAAAAGCATTTAAGCACAAGCTTTATTTTTAAAATCTGAAAGTCACAATGACATCAATGAGACTACTCACATACTTAAAGTAAAGCACGTGCTTAAGCGATTTGCTAAATCAGGGCCATAATTGCCCGATGGAGATAAACCAGCTTAAAGTTGGAGTAACAAATCCACAATTAAAATAAACGTTTTGGACACAATAGTACCTTATAGCCACCCTTAGTTATGAGGGGAACTAATGGGACAGTAGTAACCATCATGAAAAATGACTTAAGATATTTGAAAATCAGCTATATGTAACAATATTACTAATGTATTTTTGTTTACCCAGGAATGAGGTCTGATAACAGAATAGGAATGCAATGTAGTTTTATTTTTACTAGCAACCAATAAATATTTAGCAATCTCTGAGCTCTCCAACTCAAATTCCCTTAGAGTAGCCCCAGCAACCAGTAGGTCTGTTGCACTGTTCTAAAAACCTAGATGCATATCCATATTGATGAGAGGAAGGACTGTCAAGTGGTTAAGGTGCTAACCTCAGACTTGGAAGACCTGGGTTTAATTCCATTCTGTCACAGATTCAGATGATATTGAGGAGAACACACAGTCCATATCTCAGTTCCCCACATGTGAAATGGAAATAATAGCACTTCCTTGCCTTGTAGGGGTCTTGTGAGGATAAAAAAAATATATATGGATGATGAAGCACTCACAAACTATGGTAACAGAAGCCATATAAGCACCCAAGATCAGCAGGAAGCCAATGAAAACTTTCAAGAGGAATTTCAGCTATAGTTGTAAACAATATAGTCAAGAGGAAATTAGAGAAGCCAAGAAGAAATTCCATGATGTGGGTACAATCGACACAAAGTTACCAGTCAGAAGGCTAAGTATATAGATCAACTTCTTAATTGTTATGTATTACCACATTGAATTGCATTCCCCTTCTACTCCCCACTTCTACTCCCCAGAGACAATGCTCCATAAAATGGCATTGACAGGAAGATTCTGCCTATACTTTCCCTAAATGCTGCCATTCAAAGGCAGAATGGTGATAGCTACTGAGGCACCATGGAATCTCCATAGAATGATACAATCTGGCAGTTAGCTAGGTCATTTTATTATTCACCCCTCTTTAGAAGAACAGTCCTAAAATAGGAATGTTACCTTTGGTGCGAGAGAGAAAAAACGATAATTTGTGATTACCTATTTGTTGCCCTTTGCAGCCATTTCCTCTTTCCAGGTACTTAAAAATATACATACAGTATTCCCAGCAATTCTATTAACAGTTTGGCTCCCAGGCCCAAAGCTGTTACTGCTGTATAAGAAAGTAACATGAGAGAGAGAGAGAGAGAGAGAGAGTCAGATAGGCCATGTCAGATTTTCTGAGCCCAAGGGTAAATTTTGTCATTGTGTAACAGAATTGCATTTGAAGGAAAGATAATAGATGGTTTCTGTGGAAATATAGTGACTGGGTGAACCAAGTGTCAGAAGCTTTAACCCAAGACCTGTTAGACAAAGATGTACAGTACAGCTGAACAGAGTCATCTCTTTCTCTACCACCTTGCAGATCTTCATTTCCATCATAAAGACATGGAACATTGTGAAATAATGCTCCAAGCTGCAGGAAGTCACACTGCCTTTAATTTTAACATGGATTCTATAAGTGAACACATCATTTAAAGTGATGTGGGGAAAGTGAGCTAAACTGTGCAAAACAGCTCCTCATTAAGAACAGGAACAAATCTGTGAGAAGTCCAGGAGATAACAAACATAACCACACTTTTCATTTCAGCTTTAAATTCATTTTTTAAAACAAGAAGTCTCTGATTTTAATGAATTTGGGAAAAAGTTGACAGAATGTTCACAGAAAAAGTGTTTTAGACATAGGGGTTCAAATAAATGTTCTTTAGTACACAGAGGTGCAATATGTTTTAAATTCCATGCAAGGGCATCCTTATCAGCTAGGCTTGTTTTCAGAATCTAATGCTGTCATTTTAAAAGGAATAAAAGCTACATTCTCATTCCTCACCATGAATCACCAGTTTTCATGAACAATAGCACAGACTTTAAGGCAGAAAGGGAACAGGGGATGTCTGGAACAGCCAAAAGTTGGGAATCTTTGATCTTTGCAATGAATTATGATTTTGAACCATGTATAAAACAGAAAAGGTTTTTCATTTACTTCAGTGAATCAGACCTTTTAAAGCCTTGTCAGATATAAACCCCTTACAACTGGCAAAACTGTTGATAGAAATGAAGAAAGGTCAGAATATTCATATCTATGACAGGAATAAAAAGATTTCACTAGCTATACACACACACAGGTGGGTGTTCATCACTTTCTGAAAAATCAGGCCCTTTTAAGGTGCCCTCAGTTGAGATATTCTAATATTGAAGTACCCCAAATTGTTGGTCACTTTTGAAAATCATGGCTATTATATACTAATTTGTTGATATTTAAAAATAAGTATTTTTAATTATATAACAAACTGTCTACTGGCAAATTTGGGGCTAAGCGTTAGGTGGAACAGAAAGTAAAAGCAAACTATTATGCCTGGCTTTCATTTTGAAGAATAATTAGCAATAGGTACTCTATGTATTGTCAGATTGTTAGTCCTTAAATGTATATTACTAATGCAGCATACTTGCAAAACAGCGAAAGACTCGCCCTAAAATCCAATAGCTGATTTTAGCTGAAATGTAAATCTAAGCAGCTCATCTGAAATATTTTCATTGTTACAGTAAAATTGAAACAAATGTAGACTTCCTCTCACTCCAGGGCTTTTAATATTTCAAACTGTTGTATGATCAATTAGCTTATAGGTTCACCAGAGAATAGTGCATCTACAGTACATTTGAAACATTGAGTTTTAGTCTTTTGTTCCCTAAAGAACCTCTTTTTACTTACTAAAAATTAGAAAAATCAAAGCATTTTAATTTAGTTTTCAAAAGTTTGCAATAAACAACATTCTTCTATTAGCTATATGAAGTTAATGCTCATTGCACCCACCTTAACTATATTTATTGACTTATACCAGTTGTGAATTTTGTCCATTGCACTTTGTCACCTTAGACCCCCATTAAAATAAGGTTACTATATTGCAAAATACTTCAGCTGAAGTCAGACTTTTGGATTGAAGAGATGATGAGGAATTACCCTCCATTTTGGCAGCTAGCTTAAAAAGGAAGGGAAAGTTTTGGAAGTGATCTTTGAGTATCTGACAAGATTCTGTGAGAGTTTAGATGTGAAAAAGAGGTGGACAGGGAGGAGTCTGAAATAATCCTGAGGATGAAAATGTAAGATATTGGGAGGATAATGAAGTTTTCAGAGACAGAGAATCAGGATCAAGAAGGATGTTTTCCGAAGGATAAATATTTTGTTTTGACTACAATATTATGTTACTGTTATTGAAACAAGTAAGAAGTGTGTAATTTGAAGAAGGATCTGGGAAGACATGAAAGAAATAGGTAGAGCTATGATTCTGGATACTAAAAAAAGAGATTAGTGTGGAGGGGAGGGATTGTTCTGAGCATAAAGATGATCAGAAGAGAAGCTAACTCAGAGTGTAGGTGTAGAGGAAAGGCCAAGGACAAACACCTAAGGATAATTATGAAGAAAATAAGCTTTTCTAAGCTAACCCTGAAGTAGTAGTTGTTGAGGAAGGAGACTTTGGAGAGAGAATAATTCTAGAAATCCACAGAGGATACATTTCAGAATAGTAGCCATGTTAGTCTGTATCTGTAAAGAGAACGAGGAGTTCTTTCCACAGAGGATAAAGTTTCAAGGAGAAATTGTTAGTCTATGGTGTTGAAAACAGACATGAAAAGGAGAACACCACAAGCATAGAAATGTAGGGCTAGAATGAACCTCGAGAAGTCACAAGTCCAGTCCCCTGCACAAAGGTAGGATCAAGTATACCTTTTCCATATTTGACAATGTTTGTCCAGTCTGTTCTTAAAAGCCTCCAGTACAGTCATAAAAATGTAGACAGTGTAATAAAGTAAATACAGTAATGAAGTTGTCTTTTGTTTTGGTGAGAAAAAATTATTTGTGCCTTAAGGAATGTATCTTCACTGGAATGGAGAGGATAATAGTTTGGTTAGAGACGATCTAGAAAGGAGTTGAAGGACAGGAAATGAGGATCCCAGGAATAGATACCAACTGGAGGTGAAAGAAAATAGAAATGGGGAAAATAATGATGCAGAAGAGAGCTTGAAACTAAGGCCAGCTCTACACTACCCGCCAGTTCGGCAGGTTGTGACTGATCTTTCAGGGATCGAGTTATTGAGTCTTGTTTAGATGCAAAAAGTTGATCTCCCACTAGGGCTTAACATCTACTTTAGCAAGCTAAAGTCGATTTAAGCCTGTACCCGTCCTCACATGCATGCCCTTAAAGTCGATTTAAAGAGACCTTAAAATCGACTTCTGTACTCCTCCCTAACGAGAGGAGTAGCTGAAATCGACCTCTCTCTGGGTCGATTGTGAAATAGTGAGGATGCATGTGACTAAGCCTCCGACCTTCCGAGCAGCTCCGCGGACCCCCGTGCCCGCCCGAGCAGCTCCGTGCCAGCTCCCCCCGCCCGCCCAAGCAGCCCCGCACCAGCTTCCCCCCCCCGAGCAACTCCGTAGACCCCCCCACCCGCCCGAGCAGCTCCGCGCCGGCTCCCCCCGCACGCCCGAGCAGCTCTCTAAAAACTATCTTTCTCTAAAAACGAGCTGCTCGGGCAGGCGGGGGGAGCCGGCGCGGGGCTGCTCGGGTGGGCACAGGGGCCACGGAGCTGCTCGGACTGGGGCTGGTCTCCTGGGGAGCGTGCCTGGCTGCCCCGAAAGGTGGTGCCTGCTGGCACTGTGGGATATCTACCCACAGTGCAATGCTGGCTATGTCGACCTTTGCAAAAGTTCTAAGGACAGACACTGTCGACCTGCTGTGCTATGTGGGGATGCACTAAGTCAACTTTATAAAATCTACTTTAGAAAATCAACTTAAGGGAAATTGACCTACTGCTGTAGTGAAGACATACCCTTAGGTTGATCCTACCTCCTTCCCCCTGTGTAGACCTGGGCTAAGGGAGACAACTATCCACTGGGAGTTGAGGGAGAAAGCTGAGGAGATATGTAAGCAGAGAAAAAGATTAGAATCCACGCTGTAAAACACTGACAAAAAAAAATGAGAAGACAGGTAGCAGGATGATTGAAAATTGATTGAAAATGAGATTGAAAATGAGAGTTCCAGCTGGATAATGTTTAGTTTTGGCTGTAAGGAATTAAGAAGATATGGGCAGAGAAGGTTATGGTGTGGAGAGGATTGAGAGAATGTTTGTATAAGCAGTCAATGATAAAGAATAGCTGCTTAAGACTGAAGGCCTGGGAGTGGATGAGTGAAGACAAGTTGGATTACTTAGCCAGGAATCGAGACCATCTGATGGGAAGAAATATAATTTCCCCCAGACTGGCATTTTCTTGGTAAAATACACAGTGGTTTCATATTAGAAACAACTGGTAATGGATGAAATAAACTAGACATCATCTACTACCTCAACATACAGAGCCAATATTGTTTCTTTCTGTTCATTGCTTTAATGCTTATGATTTAACAGTGAAAGTGTTTGCGGGGGGTGGGAAGGAATCTAAAAGGGTACAGCAAATGGTAACAATGTTATATAACCTCTTGATTCACCAAAGGTCCATTGATTATACATGCATATTCTTGGCATCTGGAGCCTCTAAATCTCACAGATTCATGCTGCAGATCCAATATTTTTCATCTTTTAATGGACTGTGCTACATTATAGTGTTCAGTAAAGAAATCAGTTCCATCGCTGTTTCAGACTTTATCCGTTTCAAATCACATCAGCAAAAATGACAGTATAGTACAAACTATCAATCAAGGTGCATGGTTTATTTCATTAAAATGTACTCAATTGCTTTGCATTATTTGAGTTCTAGCGTTTCAACAGAACTGGGAACAATTTTCAGTGGGTTTTACTTTTAAAAATAGGTTCCATAACAAAAACAACTTAATAAAAAGCAGGGACTGTAAAACATAACATTTCCAGACAGGAACAAAAACAAAGCATTAAGCTTCCCACGGTATCCCTGTCTAGCTTAGGTTTTGCTAAAGTGACTATTATTGTGAGTTCTAGGGTCCTTCATGGGGAGGAAATTCCAGATACTAACAAACTCTTTAATCTAGCAGAGAAATCATAATGAGACCCAGTGGCGGGAAGCTGAAGCAAGACAAACTCAAAATGGAAATAATGAACCTGTTTTAACAGTGAGAGTGATTAACCATTGAAACCTACTACCAAGGAAAGTGGTGGATTCCTCATCTTTCAAGGTCTTCAAATGAAGACTGGATGCTTTTCTGAAAGATATGATTTAGCCAAACACAAATTATTGGACTCAACACAGGAGTAACTGGGTGAAATTCTATAGTCTGCACTATAGAAGCCTCAAAAAAAACCCAACAACAAACAAACAAAAAAAAACACTGAAAAGATTCATGCATTAGTTTAACTTTAAACACTGCGTGTAGTGTCATTAATACCTATACCTTGTGCAAAATGTTATGCACGTGCAGGATGGGGGCCTAATGTAATAAATAAGCATTTAAAAACATAGACCAGTTAAACAATAAAATTAAATATATGGAAATAAGAGTTTAAGGTAATGTACATAACTATTTGAATACCATAACCAGTTACATATTCACAAACAAGAAAATTAGCATTAGACATGATGAGGTTTATAGATTTGTGTGATGTAATACAGGGCATCCCAGAGCTAAGGGTAAAATTAAGGTTCTTTTGATTATTTCCATTCATACTCAGTAACAACACAGCATACTAAAAACCTTTGGCATATGTTATCAAATGTGTGTTCGTAGTTAGGTTCCTAAATTCATGTTTAGGCATCTAAATTAAACTGGGCTGATTTTCAAAGGTGGTTAGCACCTGCAGATATTATTGATTTCAATGGGATTTGTGGGTGTTCAGCACTTCTGAAAAATCAGTGTGTATTTAGACAACCAAATATGAATTTCGTGCCGTATTTTGCAAAGTGCGGAGCACCTTCAACTCCCATTAAGTACAATGGAAATTGAAGATGCTTAGCACCTGGCGAGATCAGACCCATTACAATTTTGACTTAAGATTTGATAAACTATTCAAGTCTGGTTCTTGAATTTAACTAGCTAGCTTTTAGGGTGTCCTGCTAACTATGGAGCATCCAGCAGAACATGTGTATCTTGAAAAAATAAGACAATGGACAAGCCTTTCTTCAAATTAATGATAGGGGGGGGGGGGGGGGTTCTAATATTTTCAGTCACAAACTGTGTTGACCAGCAGTGTCATGCAGAAGATGTTGAAATATCTTACCTCAAGGAACCCTCTTCAGACACCATTCAAAGAAGCCAGTATCTGAGCACTGGTTTTCTGTGGCTAAGGTGGCCAGAATGTCATTAGCAGAAATATGGATGTCAGAGAACAAGGGCTTGTCTTCACTACACTTAGGAGAGATCAATCTTTTGGCGATCAATTTATCGCATCTCATCAAGACACGATAAACAGATGGCCAGCGGCGCCCCCGTCGACTCCGGAACTCCAGCTCGTCAAAAGGCACAAGCTGGAGTTGACGGGGAAGCGCGTCGCCGCCCGCCGCCACTGTGAGGACGGCAGGTAAGTCAGCTCTAGATATGCCGATTTCAGCTACGTTATTAACGTAGCTGAAATTGTGTATCTACAGCCGATCTCCCCCCCACACACACACACACAGTGAAGACCAGCCCTAAGAGAAGGTCTCTGGTACATAGCCTCTAGTTTGGGACATCATCTTCGGATTGTAGATGAACAAGAAAAGAAGGGAGAGACTAAGCCAGGAATTGGAAACATATCACAAAACCGGACGCTTCCTAAGCATCTCTCACTAGAACTCTCCAATTGTTCGGCAGCAGGACATACCAGTATATGAGTAGTATGTAACATAGGGCTACCACTGCCATCAAATGGGAGTCCTGACAAGGTTATATGGTAGCGAGGCAAATAGTGTGGTTATCAATGAAAATTAATAGCTATAACCTATATCATAGAATCTCAGAGTTGGAAGGGACCTCAGGAGATCATCTAGTCCAACCCCCTGCTCAAAGCAGGACCAATCCCTATTTTATGCCCCATATCCCTAAATGGCCCCCTCAAGGATTGAGCTCACAACAGTGGGTTTAGCAGGCCAATGTTCACACCACTGAGCTATCCCTTCCCCCTTAAGCTATCTCTCTCCCCCCCTCCCCCAATCAAGGAGACAGGAGTAATATTTGACACAAACCAGATAATAGGTGCTATATGACACACAGAACACAGATAAAGCAGATGAGTGGTAAAAAGTAAGTATAAAAAACACAAAAATCTATTACTATTTCTTTTTCATTCTTATTTTTATACCCACAACAAACCAACACACTCATGTGCTTGAAAACAATTACTGCAAAAATACTTTTATAATATAAAAATATGTTGTATATATACATACCACATAATAGAAAGTGAATCCAAGTATATATACTGTACAAAAATTGTTTAAAATATTTTATATTTTTACGAGCTTGGATCTTCAAAGCTATAGAACATTGTAAAATCAAAGGGAACAAAAATAATTAGCAGTGTCCCTCACCATGTCTCATATCTTGTAAATTGGAAAATTATAGAATAAACTCACTGAGTACTCTTAGCCTTACATAATATACCAAATACCACTGTCAAAGTTCTATATTATTCAGGTATCGCAAGTACAGTATTTTATGAATCATGGCTTGCAAAAGTCAAGCAAAGGAAACACTCATTAGGTCTCCTACAAAATGTTTTAAGTTCTGAGTCTGCTAAGAGAGACATTCTTAATTTCCCACCCTGTTATGAGTGTGTGACATTAATGGAACTACTCACATAATATACAGTCAAGCATGTGCAATTTTTTTTGCAGGATTGGGCCCATATACTGTAGTAATATTTGTCTTATTTGTCCCCATGATAAGAATCTACCTAATCTGGAGAATCTATTCATGAATAGGGGGTGGCATTTCTCTTTTCTCAGTATAGTCAGTAACATTATGAACAACAAGAATAACTCTTGTAAAGATCTTTTAGAAAGTTCATCAGAACGATATCCAGAAACAGTGCTTGAAGAAAAAAGAAACTGGATCAAATCAAAGCTGGAGTCCCATAATCCTGATCAGGATTCTCTCAGCCTGGATCAGGAATTCAGTAGGATTGGAGAAAGCCGCCACAAGGGTATAAAGGAACTAGATGTATTATATTTTTCTATAATCTATTTATCTAGTTTTTAGATGTTTTATACACCCACTAAAACAGTTCGAACAGTGTTTCTTTCCCCAAGTATGAAAATGAGCATGTTGACCTAAACTTCCAGATGATTTTACACTCCTTGTCTGTGATGCTGAAATGTGTATAAAGTCTCTATTTTTGTATATAAATCAAGGAGGCCTTCAAAATCTATACCAATAACTTACCTTGACAATAAAAACTTAATATGAAAAATAAGACTACTTCCATTGAGTTCCAACCAGTTAACTCCTGTGACTATTAAACTCCTGTTTCTTTACTGAACACCACATGTTTATCAGGCACAGCTTGTTAAAAAGTGAAAGAAAACATTTATTTGGGAGAAGACTGTGAAAATCTCTAAAGATACGAGGGGAAAAGTCCCCTGGTGTCTGTACATTTGCAAACATTGGGCCCAGTTGTCCATAATGCCAGACAGCTCTCATGATGCTACAAAATCCCAAATTTCGCCACTTAAATACTGGGAAACTTTTTTTAAAAAAAACTAATGGCTGTACAGATCTCAGATGTTTGGGATTAGTTTTAGTCTCATGTACTTTACACTTTTCTTCCTATTTGGAAGTCTTTGGCCATTTCCATTAGCTCCACCCCTTTCTGGACTTCATTAAGCTTCAGATTGCTACAGAGACCAAGATGCTTGTTATCTGTTTTTTGGTCGTGTTTCTTTAAGGAAACTGGGATTCAGTCAAAGGAGGTGAACAAACGGTCAGTGGAATTTTCCTACCTTTGTGGTTTTTGGTAGCACAGCGAGCGACTGCAGTGTTCAGTAGTTGACGATCAGATCAGGGTTCTGATGGTGAGGATTTCGCAATAGAAATAATTAACATGTTACCAGTCCCTGTGCTTTCATTTCTCCAGATCAAAACAAACTATTTAACCCTTTTACAAATGTGCAATGTCTCCCACACATCTATTCCTGGTGTACATCCAGCATGATGTTTGAGATGGGTTGTTACACTGAAAATCAATAAAAAGCCATAACATAATAGGCACATTCCACACAATACAGGAGCTATGCTTCATTCAGCCTGACACCCGCTCCATTTGATAGTTACAATCCTGTGAAGTAAACTCTAATAGGTCTTTGCCAGCTCTGATTTCTATGTATGAATTCCGCATCTTCCCCTCAGAGCTGCCCTCCTGCAGATTCCCACCACTAATCTTCAACCTTTCTTCCCAAACACACTTCTTATAAGAGGAGACTTCAACTGACAGGTGCTGAGAGAGAGCAGGCCAGGGTGCTCAGGGATGACGTCAGTTTCCTATCTGCTGTGCATGTCCATGGCAGTCATATAAATCAAGTTAGAAGAGGACAGCATATAAATCAGACGAGAAGGGAACAAAGGCTTTGATCCTAGTCCCAATGATGCAAAAAAAAATTCTCACTGATTTCAGTGGAAGCAGGCTCAGAATGAGATGTGAACCAGCCTCTCCCTTGCTTCATCACTGCACTGTGATGCTTTTATCCCAATTAGGCTGGTGTAAAAGGGCTACAGTACTGGCATGAGAGGTCCCTGGGAATACTACTAGCTCTAGGTATCCTTAGAGCACAGAACAGACTCCAGGGCAGCTCCAGGCACAGTGGCATGTTCCAAGGCAGGCCAGAGTAGTCGAGGAAGAGTATGGGCATGCTGGTCTGTGACCAGAGCACCCCTAGACCTTGGCTATTCTACACCCCCGTGGAACTGGTGAAGCAAAGGCTCAATTTAGGGTTGCACCCTACCCTGTACAGAGGATAAACCAATCTCAACAGCTACTAAACAGGGGCAGCACAAGCTAACTCGACTCTGTTTGCCCCAGAGATTAATCTGGTTCTGATTCCTCATATTTGGTCTAGCTACCCTTCTTAGTGTTTTATAAGGCACCTATCAACCTGGTACCAACGTTAGCATTTACTTAGTTCACAATCAACCTTCTTGCTGGTAGAAAAGGATCAAGAGGGTCAAAGCAACTCCACACAAAATATAAAAAATACTAAGCATGGGTTAGAAAATCAAACCCTGGTTGAAAAGGAAAATGCTTTCCAAGGGGTCTAGTGTCCATCACCTTCATGAGAACTATCAAACCCTTGAGTATCATGGAATGCCCAGGATTCATTTTGTTTTCTCTCTCACTATAGGGCAGGCTTTTCAGGCCTTGGATGATTCCTGTATCTCTTTTCTGAACTCTTTCCAATATTCAACATCCTTCAACTTCTACACTGTATTTTATTAGTAGACTCACCAATGCCAGATACACATGTGAAATCACTTCCCAGATTCTACTCAGTGTTCCACTGCTTATATATATATATCCAAGGACTGCATAGCCCTTTCTCCCATAGCATCACAAATAGAAGGTCACTTTGGTTCTCCTCCATAACTCCTAAATCTTTTCCATATCACCGTTTTCCAGGACACAACCCCCAGCCTATAAGCATGGCCTACACTCATTGTTCCTAGATGTAGACAGACATTGTATTTGGCTTTAGGAAAATGAATCTGGCTCATAAGGCTTTGAACACACCTTTATGCAGATAATCCAATATTAACCCTTATAACAAATTTCACATTCACTAATTAGATCCTAAATCCACACAGAAACATACACATTTAAAGAGTTTTCCTTATATTTAAAATGTTTATCCGATCCATCAGTTTGAAGCTAAAATATGTTTTGTATCTTTGTGATCAGCAGAGTTATATTGTTTATCCTCTAACATTACTCAAAATTTGGCAGTGAAAGCCACTTTTTCATGTTTACCCTTTCATCTGCTATCTATTAAAATTGGAAAGCAGGACACATTATATTAAGGGCAGAAAACAGCAAACAGCATGTACCCTTCTGAGTTTTGTATAGTCATAATAATACTAAATGTACTGTGTTTTCTACTCTCATTCTGGAGGCCTGGTTCCTTTAAGGATGCCTATTCTGATTACTGCCTTATTTTCTGCTCTGTTATCATTCTTCTGGGGGGTCTTACTCTTATTATTCTTCCTCCTTGAAACATTTCTTAAATAGTCTTCCCATAAGATATGTGGCATCAACAAACTGCATGATGATGTGGAGTACCAGAAAGGTTTTACTGAGATGGCTCCCTGAATGAGAATTAGTGAAGTTTTTCAGGATTAACTTTTTTGATTCTGAAGTAGAACACAATTTTCCACATTTTAAAAAACTGAAATAAGACAGAAACTTTGAAATAAGTTTAGAGACACTGAAAGCCACGTCTTTCTGAACGATTGCAGTATCTGACACAAATGGAGAGGAACGTATTAATGATGGATTTGACAAACCTTATCTTTAAGGAACTTTAAAATATGGTTTATGAATTTCCAGCACAGCAGACCTGACATACAGGCTTTGAAACATACTGTTCATTCTTTAATGGAGACTATAACTATGCTAGTTCTTCTCAGATATCTTCAAGTGTACATTAGATAAGAAATGAGTGGGATTGGGGTAGAGAGAACACCTGCAGAATGCAGGCTCCAGTTGAATGAGCACAGCCTGCCACCTCCTGACTTTGTACTCCCTGCTCACACACCCCAGGGAGGACTGAGGTTCTGAGTAGGGAAAACGGAACTGTAGATTGAACATGCTCCTCCTTCATCTCCATGCTAAGAACCCTATGAGAAATTCATGTTAACTCCACCAGGAAGCTCCTCCTTTTCTGTGGATTTCTCCTTCAGTGGGGGAGAGAGGTAGGTGCAATACTAGCTGCTGCAATTAGACGCTATACTTGCATAGAGCCAGGGGAGAGCCACAGGGTCCAAAAACTGGTATATGGTTTCTGCACTAGTGAACTTAATGTCTGGTGCATTCCCAGTGATCTATGGTTTATGGAGACTGAACACCCTGCTCTCCCATAAAAGAATGGACACCAACACCTCACAAAAGGTGACAGAAACCTCATAGTGTTTCCTGGATCCTAGCTGGAGTTTTCTGAATCAGAGCTCAGCTTGGCTCTGTGGGATCACTGAGAGCTGGAAATGTTTGGTGGGTGAATCAGAGGACAGAACTGGCTCGGTGATGAAAAGCAAGTCAGAGGAACATGAGATCCCTGGCTTTCCCTCTCCGTTTACGTGCATCATGTGGCACAGTGGCATAGCTACAATTTGACTGAATTAAATCAAGTGCCCAAGAAGCCACATGTGTGTCTTGAAATGGAGATCCTCTCCCCCACAAAGCCTACAAGATTAAGTTTGTTGCCTAAGCTACCTAAATATCAAGTCACAAACAATATGTCCTCAGTTCTCCCTTGTTTCCTTCAGAGCAGGATGGGGGAGGGATGGGAAGCATCAGGCAGCTGGTTACAGGGCCTACAGGCAGTCAGAGTAGTTCTGTCATACTTTATCCCTCACACAACCACATCATCTGCTGTACCAGGAATTGGTAGGTGGCTGGAATAGAACCATACCACCACCTCTGTATCAGCCCCCTAACCCTACAAGGCTAAGACAATTCTGCCTGGTTTAACAGCCCTTTATGCTACCAGAATGGCATTAATGAACTTTGAGATTAGAGTCAAGCATGCCCCACGAGTGCAAAGGGGGAGAGTTGGAAAAAAATAGAGGCAAGTAGGAAAGAAATGTTTGCTGTGGTTTCTGCATATAAATGCATGTTAACTAATAGACACAACTAATATACATATGAAGGCTTGCACAGAGATCTATATTTGCAAATATTTTGTAAAACTAGATCTCAAAAAAAGCTTATGGTATCGTAAGCATTTGCAACATAGCAAAATTTTCACCTTTTTAGTGGAAAAAAGAACTAGATGGGCAACCAGAGCACTCCAGTCACCCTCCTTCACCCACCATTACATCGGCCTAGGTTGTAGTTATGTGACAGAGTAGAGAGGAAAAGCCAGGGATCTCATGTTGCTTTGACTTGCCTTTCATCGCAGAGCTCAATTCTGCCCTCTGGTTCACCCACCAAACATTTCCACCTCCCAATGATCCCACAGCCACAAACTTTCTCCTTAATATATTTGGCATGGGCTTAAAGCAGGCATGGACAAACTTTTTGGCCAGAGGGCCATATCAGGGTTGCAAAATTGTACAGAGAGCCAGGTAGGGAAGGCTGTAGTCTACCCCCTATCTGACACCCACCCACTTCCCACCCCCCGAGTGCCCCCCTAGGAACCCTCAACCCATCCAACCCCCTGGTTCTTTTCCCCTAACCAACCCCTCCAGAGACCACCCTCTGCCCCAAATCACCCCCCTGGGACACCACCCCCATCTAAGCCCTCTGCTCATCTTCCCCTGACCAGCCCCTCCCAAGACCCCTCACCTAACTGCCCCACCAGTACCCCACCGCTTACCCAATCCTCCCTGAGTGCCTCAACCCCTATCCACACCCCAACCCCTGACAGATCCCTGGGACTCCCATGCCTATCCAACCCCCAATTCCCTGACCTCCTCCCCAGAATCTCCACCCCATCCAACCTCCCCCTGCTCCCTGTCTCCTGAATGCCCCTCCAGAACTCTCTGCCTCTTATCCAATCCTCCTCCCAACCTCTTACCATGTTGCTTATAGCAACATGTCTGGCAGCCATGCATAGCCACAGGAGCTCGCAGCCCCGCTGGAGCCAACCATGCCACTGCAGTGCTGCCCAGGAGCAGTGGGCCAGAGCGCTGATGGCACAATGCACTGAGGCTGCATGGGAGGTGGGACAACAGGGGAGGGGCCGGGGATAGCCTCCCTGGGCAGGAACTCTGTGGCTGGGCAGTACAGTCCCGTGGGCCATACAGTCCCGTGGGCCATAGTCTGGCCACCCCTGGTTTAAGGGAGGGAAACGAGAAGCTGCTTTTATGACTTATGCTCAGATCCTCACAGATACTGAGGCACCCGTCATTAATTTCAATGAGACAGGAATCTAAAGATCTTTGAGAATCTGGACCTTAGTTTATAGCTCTGATAACACATTACAAACATAATTCCTCTCTGATCCTGAATAAAGAGCCACTTTACATTCTGTTACACAATCAAGCCTTTTCTCTTAGTTGTTAAATAAACAACTAAACCATAAGCATTGAGTTCTACCATCTACATAGGTAATTTTCTTGATATTCCAGTGGATGCCCCAACTCTGGGGGAAAAAAACTTAACAGAAATTCAAAACAGTCAAAAATAAAGCTAATGAGCTGTAAAAAGATTAAAGCAACTTTTCTAAGATAAATGTGTGAGCAGAAGACACACACTGAGGAACAAGAGAAACAAAAACTAAGAGCAAACATAACAGGAACAGAAAGTACTTACTGAGTAGAAGAGTAGCAGGGAAATGCAGCTGCAACACTCAGAGACAAAAATGACTCTCATAGGGCTCCAGCTGCTTAGCTCTCCCAGATTTAAAGGACCAGTTAACAGAAGTGCATGCTGGGAAAAGCTCTTTTAAAGGAACTCAGCCATGTGCAGTTAACCATGGTTCTCTTGTTACATTAAATAGTGGCTCAAATGAAATATTGGTGAGGGTAGTAGAACATGCCTTACAGAAGATAACACCCAAGGAAATGGCTGAGATGGAAAATGGTCTGAGAGTTTGTGAGCTGTAGCCTGGTGTGTTTTGAGGGAGTTATGTTCCCTTGCTATCCCTGATTGCTCCCTCTCCTGCTATACATAAGCTCTGATTTTAATTCAAAACTTCTGAACTGGCCTGAGTGTAGGACGGCTACGTCATTCAGGAATAATCTCTTCCATCCAAAATATGTGCTGATGACAGGGCCGGCGACAGAAATTTTGGGGCCCCATACTCTGATCGTTTGGGGCCCCCGCCCGCGGCCCCCCCCCCAGGCCGGTCTCCTGCCACCCGCGGGACCCCCCCCCCCCCGGCCCTGTTCTGACCACGCAAGGGGCACGGTGCCCCCCGCCAGCATGACCGGCTTGCTCCCTGGCGCCCGCTAATGCTGCTGGGCGGGGAGGAGGGAGCCCGGCAGCCCCCGCCCCAGGCAGAGGCAGGACACGCCCCCCTCCCCCCACATGCACTCTCCCCCTCTGGGGGCGCAGAGCCGCCGCGCGCTGGGGCTCCGCGTGGCCCAGCCGGGAGAAGCAAAGGGGGGCAGGGGAGGCTGCTGGGGGCCGGGGGAGGGGGCTGACGAGTGCTGCAGCGGCTGCCCGGAGCCGGGCCTTGCTGTGCAGGCCCGGCGATAAGGGGGTACAGCTGCGTACCGGGCCCACCCCGGACTTCAGGGGGGGCCCCCTGAAGTCCGGGGCCCGGTACAGCTGTACCCCTTGTACCCCCCTGTCGCCGGCCCTGGCTGATGAAATCCTCATAGTACTGCACCACACTCTCATGTATTCTATACATAACATATATACTGCAAGGAAAAACTATGTTAGGAAAGTTCCAGTCTTATTTAGACTATCTTTTGTATTTCTCCCTCTGTAAAGTCAAATGTACGAGTTGTACTGAGACCAGGTTGGTGAGTTTATTGGACCAGCTTCTGCTGGTGAGAGACATAAACTTTAGAGTTTACAGAGAACTCTTTTTCAAGTTACCCATGCATTGTTACAGTTAAAATAGGTATTAGAATTCTAAGAATGTGTTTAGTCTTCATTGAATATTTGTGAGTGGCTGTCTGTATTAATCTCCACTGATTAATACATGCACCCACTCTCAAACATTCAGTGAAGACTAAACACAGTCTAATAATTCTACAATACAATATGGGATGCAAGTGTTAAGGTAATATTTGAGCGGTTGTATTGTGAGCCTCTGTGACTGTGTAGGTTACCAGACAGAAAAGCACCCTTCAACAGCAGATGTTACACCCTTCCCAGAACTAACGATCCATTGATACCAGATAGGATATTGCACCTGGAATTTCCCTACATGCCCTCAACAAGAGGACAAAAGGCTTTGTTGTTCTGTCCTTGTCCCCATGAAGATGAGTCATGTAAGTGGACTTCTATCAGCTGAGCTTGCAGCTAAGAGCATGCAGTAGTAGGGGAATAAAATCCCTAACAAGAAAGAAATTATTATCTTTGTGCTGCCTGCACTCTAGGGCAAGGATTTTCTAGGGACAAGTAAGAGAACTGCTTATCCTGGATTAGGCCTAAAGGACATATAGAACTTGCTTATGATAGAAGCTTCTATTACTCTTTACAACTTAAGATTGTAACTCATATTTTTACCTCCTCTAATTTAGTAAATAACTTGTTTTCTTTCCCTATTTAATAAATCTTTATATAGTTTACTATAGGATTGGCTATAAGTAATGTCTCTGGTGTGAGATTTATTAAGCAACATACTCTATTGCGTAACTGATGTGGGGTTAGTGACTAGTCCTTTGGGACTGGGAGTCACCTGCTATAGGTCTTGGTATAAGGGGCCATCTACCACAAAGGTAAGCTCTCAAAGGGTGCAAGATAGCTCAGAGTACCCAAGGAAATTGTCTGTGGCTCCATGTTAAGGCTGTTATAGGCCTTGAAGAGTCTATACTTGCTAACTGGTTGGTGATATCTAAGTGTAGAACTCACAACCAGCTTGGGGTTCATGCCTTAGTTCCTAACAATCTTCCCCGAGGTTGGTAATCATGTTCTTGAGTCACTGCAGGCAGCATGCCAATTCTAGTTGCACTGAGTCCCCGTGCACAAGGCTGTGATGGAGTCATAGGATAAAATGTTCAAAAATGATGTGGGTACTTAACTTCCATTGACTTTCAGTAAGTGCCCAAGTCACTTTTGAAATTGGTACCCATACTCTCTAAAACTAGAGAAACGGTGTTGTCTTGTGAATATAAAACTGGAATGGGACTCAAGAGTCCAGGGTTTTAGTCCCTCCTCTGCCTATCCATGCTGGGTCACCTTCATCGATTCATTTTGTACCGTTTTGTACCGTTACTCCCCATTTATATAATGGGACTAATGATACTTATATGGCAGCTAAGTAGCATTATTTATTATGGGAAGTAGGCACCTAAATGCCTGTGGGATCTGGACCAAAGTGACTCTCACATTATCGGAGTTGCCAGAAACAAACAATACATAATACATACAAATGTCATTGTAATAGGGGGACCCTTAAACCTGTTTTTTTTACAGAATGGTCAGCTTATAGTATAGCTGCATAGGTCACTTGTTTATGGAACCCTTTTGATGAGACAGCTGCACTTTTCATGTCAAGTGGACCCTGTTTGTTTTGCCTCTTCTCTGGGAGCAGAGATTCTTTCATTCTCAGCGACACGAAGCCACCAGCTGCAACCAAAATACAGCTTCATTTCAACCAGATATTGCTTAGTTAAAGGGGAAGAGAAACCCAAAGAAAACATTTAAACTCATTTAATCTAAGCCCAGGCAGTGCTAAAGTAACAAAATTCAGTTGCCTACCTCTACTGTTAACATGGTCATTGGCAGGGATTGGATCCAGGACCTTTAGTGAAAAGCACATGACTCAAAAGTTAGCACAAATATCTGTGTATGCAAGTTATTTGTTTTCTCTTTAATTCTAGAAACCTGGCTCAATGATTCATGAAAATCTTGTGATCCTGAATATTTTTCAATTGCCATAGCAACCTGATGTGACATAACAGCTACTGGGGATACAAAGTTGCAAAGATTTAGATAAGAGATGTTCCAGATAATTAACAAATATAATGAAAATAAATTGGGGAAAAAATAAAATGTTAAATATATTCTTACAACACATAGAAGTTGCTAAGTTCATTAAAATTGGGTATTTACATTTCTACTATCACTTAGCTTGTATGGGTTTTAGTTCCTTGCCTGACATGACATTTTATTCTGATGCAGTACTATTTTGCATCTCTATCCCATCCGTGCAGTAAGGATGCTGTCACAACAGGACCTCAGGAATGCTCTGAAGCAAGTACATATGCCTTCCAGTTTCGGTTACTGTGGCCATTGCTTCCCATTTGAAGAGTGTATAAGCTGCAGTTCATCTGTGCCCATCTTACTCTGCTGGCCAGTGTAACGGACGATAGGGCTATTACATCAGGCCTCTTCTCATGCCTCTCTGCTTATTTTGAAGAGGCTAGTCCCACCATGACTTTGTGTAGTTAGGAGTGCACAATAACAATACTGGGCCTCATTTCTGCAGAGAGCCTGGAGAAGGTGCAGGGACTGGAAGGTCCATCTACCATCCCCCTCCTTCTGGATGTGCACTCTTGACCTAAAATAGGAAATAATGCAGCACATAAACACCTCAAACCAGCCTGGCAAAAGAATACATTCAAAGATGAAACTGTTGAGTTGTTCACCCAAGAGAAGGATGAGCAGAGGATGGGGCAGCACTGAGGAAACTTACAACAACCTGAAATCAAAGGGAAATTCATTTTAGGGTTATATTTCCAACCGTTTTCATAAATAGAGCTGGTCAGAACATTAAATTTCAATGAAGCCAAAATATATTGGTTATATATTGGTTTCAACGGGGGTATTTTTTTTGGTCTTGTGGCTCTCTATTCACTCAGAGGTACTCTCTCACAGTCTATAGCTTGGTGATTAGGACACTGACCTGGGATGTGGAAGACCCAGGTACAAGTCCCTGTCTCCCTGAATTCAAGCAGAGTTCTTCACCCTCGATGACTGAATCAGGCATAGAGGCATCAGAAATGACCAGAGCACCCTAGATCCGAAAGACCTTCCTAAATTGTAAAGTTGAGGTTTCAATTTGAAAGCAGGCACCTCAGCACAAAGCTCTTTATGCAAAAAAAATCACAAGTTTTATTTTCATTCCAATGAAAACAAAATTTGAAACCTCAAAAGTTGCCATTGTCCCTCTCCAGGCAATTCTATTGATAACCCATATATTCATGGGTAAATGGAGAGATCAGAGGCTGTAGCTTCCACTACAATGTTGGGTTTCAATAATGATTCTTGTGGAGCCCAGAAACATGGGAAGATCATTTATTATTTACATGAATTTGAGAAGAAATCAAGAGGGGCTGAATCGCCATAGGCCGAACAAGAGGGTGCGTGATGTATAACACACATAACAGAAGACCAGAGTTATAGCTATCCTGGTTTTTGAAACCAAAAGGATTATTCAAAACTTCTGATAACTGGAATCAAAGGCCAGTCACATTTGTAACATCTTTAGTGGTAACATATTATTCATCCACTAGGTGTGTCTGTGTGCTGAACTAAGTTCTAGACAGTGTGTAATCCCAGGTAAACAAAGATGACAAAGCTGGAACTCAGGCTTTGTGGAGATCTCTCTCTTGCGTGTATAAATACATGGCTCCTGTTTAGGAGACAACACTCCATAGAAAGCAAGATGCACTATGCATTGCTCCCTGACTCATCCAAATCCTTGTAGTGATGAGGGATGTTTTCAAAACTGAAAAAGATGTTTGTACTTTATAGGCTTATACACAGTTAAGACAGGGACCATTTTAATACATATTGGATTTTTTAAAAACAATTATACTGAAGATGCAGAATCCAAAGATTTTGGCCATTTTTGGACTGGTTCTCCCATTATTATGCTTGAGATTTACAAGAATAACTGTTCATAATACTAATTTAAACACACACATGCTCTCTTGCTTTCAGAGGAAAATTCACCTCTCTGGAGGGTTTACTTTTTTTTCAGAAAATAAGAACCAAAGCTTAATATATTTCCTTCACCAGGACTTTAATTGTACCATTTTACATTTTTCATCCTAACTCCTGATCAGATAGCTGATGAAATAATACATTTTTATTCATATATTCTTCACTCTTGGCTACTTAAATTCTCGTCTTTGAATCTTGTACAGGAATTAACTTGTTTTTCTTATTATCAGGCCCCGTAGCGGTGAGAAAGGATTGAAAAAGAAACAGATGTTCATATTTGCATTTGGACAATCTACACCTATTTCCTGAAACTATGATGTGGGAGTTGGAGGGAAATTCTCACATCTCATTTTCCCCATAATTTTGTTTTATAAATGGTCAGTGTGTCTCCAATGTCTTTTCAAAGGGCAGGCTTTGACTGTTTTGGGATTTCAGTTCATCCTATCTATTATGCATAGTGTCTTGAGGGAATATAACAAATATAAATAAGATAGATGTGCACATTTCTCCTGAAACCTTATTTTCATTGCCTGAGCACACAGTCATGTGTGTATTTTTTTTCTGTTGCTAACAATACTATTAATCAAAAAGAATGAGGCAAACTGCATAATGAAGTAAAGAAGTTAATGTGCTATTAGCATATAATTGCAATTGTTCTTTTAAATGATATCACAGATTCAGGGGATAAGCACTGAGGATTGATGACTGCATAGCACTGCCTTTTATACCACACTGAACTCTCATGAGAAAAAATATATTTGCATGAAATGCAAGTGTGGAAATCTCACATGGGTGCTTTAGTTTGCTACATTTTGATAACATTTAAAAAGATAATGCTGTGTATTGCTTAGTAATAGCATTTTCATTCAAGTAGAGTCAAACCTAGAATGTTTTATCTCCCAAAATTTTGAATTCTAGAGTTTCAAGTGGAACTTGGATCCAAACCATTCCTCGGTTTGTTTTTTTCAAATCCCAAACCTGTAGGATGAGATCTTATCACTCTGAAAACTGTTATCTGGACTACTCCAGAGTCTGGTAGTTCAGGTAAAATGGAATAGAGATGAGCTTGGAATCACCTTTGGATTTGACTTTGGTTCTGCAACACACAAACTTGATTGATGAGGCTTTGCAGAACTAAAACATGATCTCTTGGTCTATCTCAATTTGACTATGTGCAATAGTGATTTGGGGCAGGGAGCATCTTTTCGTTGTGCTTGTTCAGCACCTAGTCCAAGAGGCGTCTTGGGTCCATGATTACAGCTTCTAGGCACTACTGCAAGACAACTAATAGTGATAATATCAAATTAAATTCTAAACAACTTCTCATACTCAGAATGAAATGGTATCTTAACATACCTTACATAGCTAATGAGTCCACATAATGACTGTTCAGATTATGACAGCTCTACCACTGGGACACTGCCGCATGCTGGAAAATAAAATAAATGTACATTATCCAGAAATCCACATTCACAGATGTCAATTTAACAGAATAGCAGATGAAGAACCTAGTTTCTCCAGTGCCCCCGACTATGCAATGTGAAGTTCAGTAGCAGCTCCATAGCAACAGCAGGACTTTGACGGAAAGCAGAGAAACGGATTAATTCTTCAAAGAACAATCCAATCCAAACAGACCAAGATTTGTGGGTCATTTCAGAAGCGCCCTTAAATAACCATTGTGTGTGTGTGCAGGTAAGAGGTTTTATAGTACCCATCTAAAATGTAAATTTAGAATAGTCACTGCGGTGTAGGAAATATAGTGGCCATTTTAGTTTACATATAGCCTTGCATATTTCAAGTGGCTTTATTAAGCAGGAACACCAGGTAAGATACTGGAGTTAGCCCCTACTTTTGCCAAGAATGGGCCTGATTCTCCTTTGCCTGGCACACTGTGTAATCATTTATGCCTGCGCAAAGTAGATGTAAAAGCAAACCAGATCAGAATCACAGAGTAGCCCAGTTACTTTACAAAAGTATAAATGACTACACAGGTACAAGAGACACAAGGGGGTGAGGTAATACCTTTTATTGGACCAACTTCTGTTGGTGAGGGAGACAAGCTTTCAACCTTACACGGAGTTCTTCAGGCTACACCTACAGCAACACTGCATACACAGATACAAGGCAATAAAGAAACAGGTCTGTGATCTTTAACTTGTGCCTTGGGAGCAGCTAGAAATGACATGACAGCACCTTGATTATAAGTATGGTATCTATCCTATGTAGTCATAGGTCCCAGTCAAAGTACTGGGGCAGACTCTGCACTCAAGAATTTCTGGCCTAGACAAAAGTGTGTTACAAAATCTGCTTCAGTAAAAACAGACATTGGTCCCATGAGGTTTTTGTGAAAATCTAGGGGATAACATTCAACATTTGGAGGACATGCATCATGAAAGCCAACTCTAAATCAAAGTAATTAGCTGTAAAAAAATTATGCTATTTGGGGATTCTGATGTTTGCTTTTATTTATATATTTATTTTTAGAAACCACTGCATGTAACCTTAAAATTAAGAATAAAGAAGAATAAACATGGGCTACAAACATGAGAAACAAATATGCAACAATGTCTTCTACTTTCAGGATCCTTATGTATTTAGAAAGTCCAAGATTGGTATCTATAAAACAAATCTTTTTATACAACTTAATTGTCTGTAGACTATAAAATGTGGTATGTATCACTGTAAAAGAATGACCACAGAACTGTTTCAGTATTTATATATTTATTCTCAATTAAAGTATCTATATTAAGTAAAAAAGGGAACTGGAATATAAAGCCTGAAACAAAGAATGGAAGAAAAGTTAGAAAACAAAGGAAATTAACAGTTTTCCTTCATATGCACCTTAATGTATCACAGTACTGACCTATGTTGAAAAACGTAGTTTCATTTCAGATGATATCTTAAATCTGGGAAAAATACTTCCATTTGTCTTGAAAATACCTTCAGTATTAATTGCTCAACCCTGGATTTCTTCTTAATTTAACTGAGAGTTCAAGGTAGATAATGTTGTTAGCCCCTGTAATTCACAAACCAGTACATAGCCATAGATGTTTTCCTTTAACTGACCACCTGAAGCATGCTTGGCAATCAGAGTCCGATAAACTACATAAGCTTTTATTCTCTCTCTCTCTCTCTCTCTCTCTCTCTCTCTCTCTCTATATATATATATATATATGCGTGGTTATTTATTAATAACCAATAATTATGTCCATTCTTGTACTCCGATTGCCTGAAGGCCAAAGAGGGAGGGATCTTCATAAGGACTGAAATGTTGTTTCTCATTCACCACAAAAATCCTTATGCATGCAAATCTCTTCACTCCTCCCAGAATTACCACTCATATACACACATCAAACCTTAGCCTTTCTCTTCAATAACCCTACCCGTCCCCAGTCCTCTCAAACCTTTCCTCCTCCTTGCTTCTGAGTAATTATTAGGACTAGCCCTTAAACCCCCTTAAATCCCCATAGCAGGGTCTCTTTCTTAAAACTTAATTTCACTATTTATAAAAGTCTCTCAGCTTCTCTGCCCCACTCCTCCCCCTCCCTCCCTTATTATTCAACTAATCCTTCCAGAGCATTGGGGGGGGGGGGGGAGTGGCAAGAGGTATGAGGCTGGGAAGTAGGACAGCATATTTCACAATACATTATGACAGGCATACTTCCTATTAACTCAATAATCACTGTATCCTTGTCTAAAACCTACCTCACTCAATGGATGTTCTCACATTGAATTAAATAGGCTTTGAATCAAAATGTGCTTCTATAACATGTGACCTTGGCCTAATTAGGTTAAGTATTTCATGGCTCTTAATCCTTTTTTCTTGATTCTAACTTCTGTAGTAGACCTTTCATAAACTGTAATAATATATATGTGTGGTAACACACACACACGTATAGACTAAAAAATGTCTCCGTAAGGTTTTAGTTATTTTGTATATAAAGAACTAGGAATTGTGCAACGTCTCACCCTCTGCCTCCCCACACACCAGAAATGTGTGGACTTCCAAGTTTTCACTCTTACAAAGCACACTTAGTATGTGTTAATCATACAGTGGGTAGGTAAGCCTGACTTTCCTTTTCACTGATCAGTGATTTAGAAATAAGTAGTATAGTGACACAATGTGTTAAAGTGGCAGGTTTATGTGATAATGACAATATTCCCATCTGCAAGATGCTGGGAGGCCACAGAGATCCCTCAGGGGATGACCCCTCCTCCTCCTTTCCCAGATGGCACCATCCAGATTCTGAAGTGCCTTAGGGCTGCAGCGAATTAAATGCCAACATGTTATGCATGAGTTTGCTTGAGAAATTCCTCTGCTGTTCATCAGTAAGGCTAATTGCCAAAGAAAATTCAGCCCTATATCAAGATTGCTCAAACTATAAAATATTTCACCACAAAAGTTTTGTTAGAAGTAATACTTGTTTTCCTTTTATAACTTTTCCCCCATGCCATAAAATATGAGTTCATGTTGAGTATTGAACAAGCCTAAATGTGCACCTCTATTAGTTCCTTAAAATCTACAGTCCCCTCAGAAATATTGTATGCATAAATCATTATGCCTGTACCTTATATAGCTAATATGCATATACTTCTCCAGTTTGGGGGTGCAGGTCACTTACTGAGATCAGCTGGGTATATATGCAGGGGTGTCAGGCATTGGTGCACCTCAGTTCCTCATGCTCTCTAACTGTGGAACTTCATAATTTAGTTTCCTGAGGGCTAAAATACCTCGGTCTAATTTCAGTTGCTTGGTGTGCAGGTGCTGGGTGGTGTTGGTGGTCTGTGATATTCACGATATCAGAGTAGATGACCTGGTGGTCCCTTCTGGACTTAAATTCTATGACTGTATAATGGCTGCACTGGTCCCTTGAGCCCCAAGTGGGGAAGCCTAGATTTAATAAGGTATTTAGGCTTCTAGCTTCCTTTGAAATCTATGGGCATTAGAAGCCTAAATATCTTTGTGGGTCTCAGCCAACTTGCCTCCCCACAGTTCCTGAGTTAGAGTGAGGCCTTAGTTTTCTGTAGGCTTCCAGAAGTCATGTGGTATCTAGCCAATGGAGCCAACATACCATTCTTTATAATTTCTCTGATTCGGGTTTAATGTGTTAACCTTTGGTCTCATCCAGCTGCAACCAATAAACTCAAATTAATCTCTTATTTCTGGGAGGGTCAATACAAAGTTAAAAAAATATAATTCCTGGAAAACCATTCTGAAGCTCGATAAAAGCTCTACTTGAAGGATCTTGTAATTCAGCAACCTCCTTGGGGGTTGGATCAAAATATTCTATTTTGAAAATTTATTTATTTATTTGGGCAGATACTGATTAATTTTGAGGCAAATTTTCCCTTGTGGATTTTAAAGGGAATGTGCATCTATAAATAAGTTTATAATAGAAACTCAGTTGCAACTTTAACAATGGAGTGGCAAGTGTTATTCTATAATGTTACATTCATGGAGTGTATTCATCGACTCTTTTCAATAATCAGACAGTCTTCTTTGTATATACATTCTTAAGTCCTTACTTAAAAATCACTGAGGGACAGGACCTGAGCTGGTGTCAATGGTCTCAATTCCAGCTGCTTCAATGGACAGTATTACAGCTCAATCAGCCAGATATTTTCCCCCAATTAAACTTTTCATTCCAATATTGCCTCTTTATAATATGTTCTTAATCATACATCTACTGATTAGTTTGTCAATAATTACTAGAATAAGTCTCTTTCATTCTGTCCTAGTCACTTCCTTTTTATTAAACATTTTAAGGAGGGAAATTACATCTCCATCCTACCTCTATTTAAGCCCAGAGCAGACTGAAGAATGGTGGAAATGCAACCATAATAATGAGGCAATAGAGATCCTGTCATCCTGAAGTGATTGATTGAGCATGCTTGTGGAATAGTGAATTAATTCTAGCCTAAGACTTGTCATTCACCACCAACACATGGTGCATTTGCTGCTAGTCCACATACACCCATTTACTCAATTTTGAGATTAGGAGAAGTGTCCAATTCCAGAAATCCCAAGAAGCTCAAGCTGATTACAGATTGTTTTCTGTACATGATACTGACAGGGTAAATGGAACCTTTTCTTGGAAGGATATACATCCCTCAACCTTCCCAGAACAATGTTTATTTAATGCTGTTCATAATTATCTTTACAGCAAAGATACTGGCTTATTATGAATTATCACTAAGTTTGCCGTGGCATGGTTCTTGCCGAAATTGCCAAAAATTGATACAGGCAGCAATGGAATCAAGCTGTGTAAATTAGCTGTTGGAATTAAGATGAGGATTTTCAGTCTGTTATATTTAACACATATCCACACACACTAATGGCAGTATATATGAACCATAATGTTATCATACAGTTTTCCACAGCAACTGACAGGTTACTGTCACTGTTCTTCTAGGATGTTTCCAGCATGAGGGATTCTATTAAGCACCATAGGTAAAATTAACCCTTGGGAAGACGGCCATTGTTACACTTAAATCCTAGTTTGAGAGGTTAAATGGGACTGGCACTGTGGATATTTAAAAAGTCAATATGCTGGAGTGAGCATGACTTTGTAGTCCAGTGGTTAGGGTACCCACCAGGTGGTTAGAGCGAGGGCTGGAAGACCTCTTTTCAAATCCTTTGGCAAAGGGAGGGAAATAGGGTGACCATATGTCCCGATTTTATAGGGACAGACCAGATATTTGGGCCTTTTTCTTATATAGGATAAGAAGAGGAAGGGATAAATATCTGGACCCGAACTCAGACCTAAATATTTCACATTGGTCCAACTCCTCAATTTAAAACTATATTCATAAGTCAAACCACCAGTGAGCCAAAGAGCAAGTTATGTGCAAATCTACTTGCTCACAAAGAACAACAAGCCTATTATGATGGTGGGATTTTTTTTGTTCTGAATCATTAGTAGTTAAAAAAATGAAATGCATTCTGACAGAAACAATCTACACCCATTGCGCCGCCTGAGTAACTCACTAGGGGGAAAACTCATTCAACAATAAATTGTAATTAACTGTCCCCAGAGCAAGGGGATGGAATCTTCCATCCATATCAATAATGTCATTTATTCCTTTTTAGGTAGACTGCAATGAAGCAAAATTCTTCCAGATGAGCTTAGATTTGAATAATTCACAATCAAAATAGGATGACTAAAATTATACAGTTTTTGCACAATGCTGGTATATAAATTTTAAGGATTAAAATAACCCAGTTGTACATAGTAGATAAACACTTCTTCTAACAGTTAGGATATCTTCCCTTTCTTTCATATGTGAGAACAATTCCCACTATTTTTTGTAGTTCCTAGTAGTGCATTTCACTGTTACCACTAGCTTGTGTCATTATTACTCCCTGCACAAATCTAACAGCTCTTTGGCAAAAGCTGAATTTTTGGCATGCAATCCATGGCTTCCATGAAACTAGAAGATGGAAAGACAGTCCTGGTAATTTAAAAAAATGCCACAGTACATCAAAAGATTCCATCAAAAGCAAGACAAGTTTCCTGTCTGTGTCGGGCAGAAAGGAGAGCATTCTGCCTTGACTCCTTAGGGGAATTACCAAAGTGCCTGTCACCTAAACCCATAGATCTTTAAACTTCTGCATGGATTTGGGGACACCATGATGTGACAGGACTATCATTGTAGATGACCTTTACCTCTACATGATTGCCTAGCTCATTGAGGAGATATGCCACCAGTCTCAGTCTGTGAGAGTCAGATCAGTTCTGTGGAGTTTGGAGAAGATGTCCAGATAGACTGGCTCTCTTCCCAGCCCTGCTCCAACTCTATGCCCTTCCCCATGGCCAGATCCCTCTAGTGAAGCTTGGGAAAGGCTTCTGTGGATTTTGGGGGGAAGTGAGGATTGCCACAGCCTCTGCAGCTTTATGTCCCCTCCCCAAGGCACAGACTGGGTCTCTTATTTTTATTGCTTGTCAGTCACATAATTAGATAATATTTTTAGGGCTCTAACCATTTAATGACCATGAAAAATGTGTGTCAGACTGTGAAAAAAGCCCTTCCCCATGGAATCTGATCTCCCCTTGCTGCTGGGTATGCCCCAGACAGGAGTTCCTAGCTGTAATTCCTGGCCAGGCTGGGGAAGGACTGGACTTATCCTTCCTACACTGCCTCTCTCAAGGGAAGATCAGACCCCCACTCTGACTGCCTCTCCTTGCTGCAAGAAACTCTGGGGCTGGACAGCAGCTGCGGATGTTCCTGCAGCCAGAAAAGCCAATTACACCGCAGCTGAGAGCACCTAGCTGGGGGCTCTTAGCTGTGACTCCCCACCGGGCTGAGGAGGGACAGGATTGCTGGAGTGTGTGTGTGTGTGGGGGGGAATCAGACCCACCTGTGGGGCATCTTTGGGGTTGGGACCCCCATGGTTACAAAACTTAAATGTCAGATGTAAATCTCTGAAAATATGAAATTGGCCTCCCTGACCATTAAATTGATCAAAATGGACAGTGAATTTGTTAGGGTCCCAAATATTTTATGCATTTACATGAAGTTTAATGCACTTGTGTAATGACTCAGACTTCCTCCTATATGGACTTCCATGCACTTTCATTATATTTGGACCAGTGTTCAGTACCTGAGATCTTCTACAGATTCACCATGTCAACGGCTGTTAGAACCTTGTGTAAAACTGCTGACATTCTGCTGTCTCAAAACGGCAGATGCAACTGAATAACTCCACCCAGCATACAAAAGATGTGGGGGCTACTCTCTATAGAAAGGATCAGAAAAGAGCTTGACTGATCAGTTTGTGCTGTGTTGTTATTATTGAGCGACCAATAAATCCAACCCCCAAGAAGCAGGGTAGTTGGGATGCTAATTCAGGCTGTGGGATCTTTTAAAATGGAGTGTAAACTCATCTCATTATTTAATAGAATAAACACACTGTTTACAGAACAGCAGTAGCGGTGACTGGTGATAAAGTTTTCTCTTTACTTGTTTCTTGCAGTGTTAGTTTTTGTCAGTGTGAACTTCCATAAAACCAACATTCTTCTAAGCTTATTTAATGAAATCCAGAAAGAGCTTCCAGATTTACTCAAACATTTACATTGTCTCGTATTTTGTATATATTGACCTTTCATGTGGTGTTAAGTCTTTCATTCATCACCCTTAGCCACTCTTCTCTACTGGTGGTTTATCCTGTAAAGAGAATTGGGGCAGGAACAAGATCTGTGCAGCTCGTGAGAAGCACCACAAAGGGGCCAGGCTAAAGAAAAAACCCTTAAACCCTAGAGAGGGTATTTTTATTTGAGTTTGTTCAGTTCTAGTGAAACCAAAGAATTAAAAAAAAAAAAAAATCTCCAAACCCCTCATAGGCTCTGTGTACATTCCTGTCATTGCAGCTTAAATCCTTCAGTGCCAAAAATCATATAATCAACAAACACAAAACAATATGAGCAAGGCAACTCTTCTGTCCCTAAAGGCTTGTCTACACATAGAGGTGATTTGGAATAGCATTATGGTTTAATCTAAACTGGAACAAGACAATTTTTTGGAATAAGAGTGTTCAGATATGGATTTATTCTGGAATAGTTACTGCAATTTGAAATCCTTTTTCTGTAGGTTGCTCACAAAATCTATTTAGAGAGTTTTGGCAGACTCATGTTCATTAATCTATATATATAAAAGTCAAGTGGTGTATGTATGAGTGTATGTATGTATGTATGTATGTACGTATGACAGCGAACTCCTCCCGCACCGTTTGAGCCAGAGACTTGAAATTTGGTACAGTGAGGGGTCTTGGGGTCTAGATCTTGGTAAGGGTCGAAAAATTTTCGGATCTCACCTCTGACGCCCCCCAGGGGTGAAAGTCTTTCAGGGCCAATCACATCAGCTGGGCAGTTAGGTGCTGATGATGTCATAATACCCCCTCCAACAGACACCGCACTCGCTCAGCTCGCCCCTCCCCCCTCCAACGGAACCCCGGAGATCACTCAGCTCACTGCCCCTCCCTCCTCCAACGGAACCCCGGAGATCCCTCAGTTCTCTGCCCCTCCCCCCTCCCAATGGAACCCCGGAGATCACTCAGCTCACTGCCCCTCCCCCCTCCCAACGGAACCCCGGAGATCACTCAGCTCACTGCCCCTCCCTCCTCCCAACGGAACCCCGGAGATCCCTCAGCTCACTGCCCCTCCCTCCTCCAACGGAACCCCAGAGATCACTCAGCTCACTGCCCCTCCCCCCTCCAACAGAACCCCGGAGATCACTCAGCTCACTGCCCCTCCCTCCTCCAACGGAACCCCGGAGATCCCTCAGTTCTCTGCCCCTCCCCCCTCCCAATGGAACCCCGGAGATCACTCAGCTCACAGCCCCTCCCCCCTCCCAACGGAACCCCGGAGATCACTCAGCTCACTGCCCCTCCCTCCTCCAACGGAACCCCGGAGATCACTCAGCTCACTGCCCCTCCCCCCTCCCAATGGAACCCCGGAGATCACTCAGCTCACTGCCCCTCCCCCCTCCCAACGGAACCCCGGAGATCACTCAGCTCACTGCCCCTCCCTTTTCCCAACGGAACCCCGGAGATCACTCAGCTCACTGCCCCTCCCCCCTCCCAACGGAACCCCGGAGATCACTCAGCTCACTGCCCCTCCCTCCTCCAACGGAACCCTGGAGATCACTCAGCTCACTGCCCCTCCCCCCTCCAAACGGAACCCCGGAGATCACTCAGCTCACTGCCCCTCCCCCCTCCCAACGGAACCCCGGAGATCACTCAGCTCACTGCCCCTCCCTCCTCCAACGGAACCCCGGAGATCACTCAGCTCACTGCCCCTCCCTCCTCCAACGGAACCCCGGAGATCACTCAGCTCACTCCCCTCCCCCTCCCAACGGAACCCCGGAGATCACTCAGCTCACTGCCCCTCCCCCCTCCAACAGAACCCCGGAGATCACTCAGCTCACTGCCCCTCCCTCCTCCAACGGAACCCCGGAGATCCCTCAGTTCTCTGCCCCTCCCCCCTCCCAATGGAACCCCGGAGATCACTCAGCTCACAGCCCCTCCCCCCTCCCAACGGAACCCCGGAGATCACTCAGCTCACTGCCCCTCCCTCCTCCAACGGAACCCCGGAGATCACTCAGCTCACTGCCCCTCCCCCCTCCCAATGGAACCCCGGAGATCACTCAGCTCACTGCCCCTCCCCCCTCCCAACGGAACCCCGGAGATCACTCAGCTCACTGCCCCTCCCTTTTCCCAACGGAACCCCGGAGATCACTCAGCTCACTGCCCCTCCCCCCTCCCAACGGAACCCCGGAGATCACTCAGCTCACTGCCCCTCCCTCCTCCAACGGAACCCTGGAGATCACTCAGCTCACTGCCCCTCCCCCCTCCAAACGGAACCCCGGAGATCACTCAGCTCACTGCCCCTCCCCCCTCCCAACGGAACCCCGGAGATCACTCAGCTCACTGCCCCTCCCTCCTCCAACGGAACCCCGGAGATCACTCAGCTCACTGCCCCTCCCTCCTCCAACGGAACCCCGGAGATCACTCAGCTCACTCCCCTCCCCCTCCCAACGGAACCCCGGAGATCACTCAGCTCACTGCCCCTCCCCCCTCCAACAGAACCCCGGAGATCACTCAGCTCACTGCCCCTCCCCCCTCCAACGGAACCCCGGAGATCACTCAGCTCACTGCCCCTCCCCCCTCCCAACGGAACCCCGGAGATCACTCAGCTCACTGCCCCTCCCTCCTCCAACGGAACCCCGGAGATCACTCAGCTCACTGCCCCTCCCCCCTCCCAACGGAACCCCAGAGATCCCTCAGTTCTCTGCCCCTCCCCCCTCCCAACGGAACCCCGGACTACATCAGCTCACTGCCCCCCCCCCACCTGCGAAGGTCCCCGGAATCCCTCGGCTCTGGGCCCCCTCCCCCCCTGCGACGGATCTGAGTTGGGTTTGGTGGGACGGTAAGTGAGGTGGGGGTGTCGGATTCGGTCGGGGGGTGAGGTGGGGGTGTCCGGTTTGCTTGGGGGGGTGGGAAGGTGTTGGGGTGGGTGAGGGGTGAGGGGTGGGTGTTGGGGTTGGTCAGGGGGTGTCAGCTGTCTGCCACCTCCCCACCTCCGACTGACCCGAGCAGCGCCGGGCACTTATGCTAGTAGATATATAAATTACAGCAGATATACAGAAGTGACAAAGAGTCCTGTGGCACCTTAAAGACTAACTAAAGTATTGAAGCATAAGCTTTCGTGGGCTAATACCCACTTCGTCAGATGCAAGCAGTAATTTACACATCGGGTTCATACCTTATCCTTTTAACTTTTGATATTTGTGATGACTGTACAGTTTTCTGGTGCTTTAACGGATATACTGTGATTAAATGGGGGAGGGGGTTCAGGTGTTGAATATAAGAACATAAGAATGGCTGTATTGGGTCAGACCAAAAGTCCATCCAGCCCAGTATCCTGTCTTCCGATGCTGCTTTCAAATTTTAAAATGTGCAACTCTTTTGGAAAATGTTATTTTATTGGACACTGTCAGTTCACTCCTACTGCTCATAGAGTTCCAGCCAAATTCAGTTATTCATCAAACAAGCAGTCCGAGGCCAGTTCACTATAATGAAACTATCTCGGTAAGTGAGAGCAGAATTTGGTCACTGGTGCAGGGCAGCCGGCAGGGGACGGGGGACCAGGGCGCACGCGGCAGCCTGCCCGCGGCGGGGACGGGGGACCGGGGCGCACGCGGCAGCCCGCACGCGGCGGGGACGGGGGACCGGGGCGCACGCGGCAGCCCGCCCGCAGCAGGGACGGAGGACTGGGGCGCACGCAGCAGCCCGCCCGCAGCGGGGATGGAGGACTGGGGCGCACGCGGCAGCCCGCCTGCAGCGGGGATGGAGGACTGGGGCGTCCGCGGCAGCCCGCCCGCGGTGGGGACGGGGGACCGGGGCGCACGAGCGTTTTTTTTTTTTTGGTGGTGGTGGTGTTGGTTTTTTTTGTAATTCGGCGGCTTTTCGGCGGAGGGGTCGCGCCGCCGGATCACAAAAAGGGGTCACGGTCTCAACTAGTTTGAGAACCGCTGTTCTAACTGAAACAATATAAAATAAAACAGAAAAGCCTGGTTAGTTCTTTTTTTGAGTCCTTGCTAAAAATTAATCTTTTTTAACTATTTGTTTTTATTGGATTGCCATGCTCTACAATTCTGTTTTTCATTCTTGTGGGAGAGGGGGCAGTGTTACTAAATACATTTGCATTTAATCGTACAAAAACCAATAAGGAAATCTTACATTTTTTGTTAATTAAACACCAAAGAGCAAGTCATCATTCAGAAGTCACCCTGCAGGGACAGAGATTAGAGCTACAAAAATAAACCTGAAATTTTGTTTTTTAATTTCTTCACTGTAATATATGCATATCTATATCAAGGCCATTTGTGTACCTATTAAAGCAACAAGAACATGGTGGGAAATATGCACTCCTCTCTCCTTTTTCTCCTATGCAAAATCTGCCACAGTGGATGGACAAAATGGAAGGAGCAAAGTGGAGTCCCAAAACACAAACTGATCTTCAAAAGGAGCACTTGTAGCAGTTTCAGGGAACTACACCAGTCAGGTCTCAGGTGTCACCTTTCTGGGCAGGGATCCATGTCCTACTCCCTTCTGGCAGGAGGTTTTAAGGCTGCACATTCGGCTGTCATACAGTGTGATATCCCCAGCAAGCCATGGCCAGCAGCTGTAATTTGCTTTATTTCTGAGGGTTATGAATAGCATATTGACAGCAGTTACAAGTTACCACACAGCTCTTTCTAAGCAAGCCCACTTATTCTGAAAGCAAAAGCATTGCAGAGTAAACACAATAAAAAACAAAGAGACGTAAACATATTAGGAGCCACCCATCAGTCTTATGGGGCCCTAGTAGGCCCAAGTCTTTCCAAACTTCCTCTTGAGTGGAAGGTCCGCCCCTTTGCTCCCTGTGTCAGTTCAAACTCAGCTTTTTTTAATACCAAACCCAATTATTGGTGTCAGTCTCTGGAAAACTCTGTTTGAACCAGTATATCCCAGCAGGCGGCCCCTCTCTAGTTGTTTAGTCTCAATGACTCACTCCCAAACACTGTTTTTAGTTCCTGGAAGAGCTGCAGTAGCCCTTCTCCATGAAGGACACCACCACACATAAACCATTCATAAAGTTAATATAATAGCCTCAAAGACACTGCATGGGGTTTCAGTATTTGTCACAACACTGTATTCTCTGTAACTACTCCACCTTGTTTAGCATAATCTGGGCACCTTAGTATTTGCATCATTCACTTATACTGTTTTAAGATAATTTCTCTTTCTTTAACATGTCAGACTCATTCCTGGGCCAAATCCTCAGCTGGTGTAAATCAGTGAAGGTCCACTGTCTGCATTAGATACAACAGTACTGCTAAATCCACACATACACAAATCATGAGGCACACCTCAGAAAATGATGAAATTTTTAAATTATTATTTAAAATATTATTAAAAATAATGAGGTTAAAAATCATGAGTTTTTTTAAAAAAAATCATAATACATTTTTGTTTCTTTTTATTTTACATCTGTTTTCTCAACCTTTTGAATACTCTTGGGTCACATGTCCAAACTTTTATCTGAAACCATGAGGGCCAGAATTTCATTTTAAAAAATAAAGCAGATTCTTACATGATCACATGATTCCAAGAGCTGATGCTTGAAGGCAAAAAGCATATATGGTGGGATGCATGATGAAAATTACGCTAGTTGGCAACACTGAGTTACAGTCAAATCTAAAATAGAGCTACATCAATTTAAAGCAGCAGAGGATCTGGTCTGAAATTCTGCCTCTAATAATTGCTGCAGCATTCTACCAGCCTGCATTTGCCTGTTTAATAAAACATGAAGACATTTAAGCTAAAAGTTTAGCAAAAGCAAAGCAAAACTATTTCAGAACTAGGCTTTGATTCAGCCCCAGAGTATAGGACTCCAGTGTTAGAAAGACCACTTGTGCATAGGAGGAGATACACCAGTGTAATGCACTCAGTTTCTACACTCCCTTTAAAATGTCAGAGTTGGCAAACATAGTCCAAAGTCAGTGGTGCTAGCCTGCGATTGGGCATGGCTGAGATAGATGATGCATAATTCAGTACATCCTCCATATAGCTCCGCTTATGGAGCCTGACTAGATGTTAATATTTCCTTTTCCTGGCCAAACTTCTGTAGGTTAGCAATATTCACATTTTCTTCAAACCCTCCTTGGTAAAAACTCCCATGGGGAGCAGCATTTCAGCATTTTGGGTGTACCTGTGGGCAGATGGGACAGGCACATGACATCTGGATGGAATTGCTTGAATACATTTCAGGAAGCTGAGAAATCTTGCCTGGGATTTGTTTTTGAATGTGATAGTTGCAAAGTGTTAGCTAATCAAGTCTGCACCAGTGTCAGTCACATTATTCTCCTCAGGTGAAATTCATGAGGCAGCAATCTCCACTGGTGACAATTACAGGTTAACTTCAGAGGAAATTTTTTTCTTCACCTTTCCTCCACTGCTACCCTCTAGCAGTGCCCTTGGTGCGCAATTCAATGATTATTTAAGGATATGAATATCCTGGTAAATAGGGTTGCCTTCTGGGATTTGTGGCCATTATTTTTAAAGATCTGCATTGTCCCTATTGATTGAGGCATGTTAGTGAAGTTCCCTTGCTGGTTTAGTTTTCCCTGAATTACTCCTCCTGTATTCCACTGGCTGAAGATTGCTGGCAGACTGCAGCTGTGAAGTTTCATGGGTTTAGCTGTTCCTGCACACTGCACTGTGTATTAAGAGCTGAGCTGCTAGCTTTGCTTTGTGACTGCTGCTGACTTGTGTAATTCAGTCTATTCAGCATCTTCCATTTCCTCTCTATTGTAACTCCTTCTTTCACTGTGATGGCTTCAGCTCCTGTTATCAGTTTTGCAATTGAAACGTTACCTACTGCTATTCAGTATAGACTTCTATTCTCTATTTCTGCCTTAACTGCAGGGCTGTGACTACGGTTATTTGACTCAAAATAAAGATCCCTACAGGTCATGCTAGGTTATATAGACGAACATGCATCTGGAGAGACCAGCCATGAAGCGATATTCTATTCAATTGATTTTACTTGTCCTTAATGTGTACTAGTCTAGTGAAATCTGTAAGCCATTTGTTATCTATTCAAGCCACGTGGATTTATGGACATTAGCAGCAGTAGTTGTCTTGTTTTCAGCCTTTATGGTTGATGTCCTTGTAGGGTAAATCTTTAGGAGGCTGTGGCACCTGCCACTACTAGTCAATATTTTCATATAATCACGTTAGTAGTTTTCCATGATAATGAAACATTAAATGTAATAAATTTGTATCATTCACCAGGTGTTCTCATTAAATCCTGATTGTTTTATTCCTTGAGTTCATTATGCTCTTAAAATGCCATGTGGTCCCTACTATGAAGAGTGACTCTGTAGAAATGGCCTCACAGAGTGTCCATTCTTATCATGTCTCAGTGGTTGCTATGTCAAAGGTGCTCAGTTTACAAGTAAAGATTATTTTTTTTCTTATTTTATTCTGGAGTGTATTAACAGAAGTGTCACATTAAAGACCTGGGACATCATTGTTCCAATCTACTTGGCACTGCTGTGGCCTCAGCTGGAGTAGTGTGTCCAATTCTGGGCATCACACTTTTAAAAGATGTGTGCAAATTGGAGAGAATCTAGAAGAGAGCAACTAAAATCATATAAAGTTTAGAGAGCTTAACATATGAGGAAAGGTTAAAATAACTGGGGATATTTAGTTTTGAGAAAAGAAGAATGAGAGGGGACCCAATAGAATTTTTCAACTATGTTAAGGGCTGTTATAAAGAAAAGAGTGGCCAATTGTTCTCAGTGTCCACCAAAAGTAGGAAAGAAGTTATGGGCTTAACTGCCGCAAGGGAGATTCAGATTAAATGTTAGGAAAAGCTTTCTAACTATAAGGACAGCTAGATCTGGAATAGGATTGCAAAGTAGGTTGTGGAATACCCATGACTAGAGATCTTTAAGAAAAGCTTGGACAAACACTGGTCAGGTTTACGGTGGAGTTTACATCTATGTTTACAGGGGAGTCTCATCATAGGCGCATTTAATGAGTTAATTCAGCTATGCGCGCTTAGCCAAAAAAGGAGTTTAAATAGTGCGGGTGATTCCACCACCCGCCATTCCACTCAGTGAGCGTATGCCCCAGAGTGAGCGTGCAATGGGAGATGCAAATTCGATGTACTGTACTCAGTTCAGGTGCCTCTCATACTATGCACACCACCACACCACATACATCTCACCACCCTGAGTGTGATTCTACTGTACCTGTACTGTACAGTAGTGTTTAAAGATACAGTACGTATTTTTTGTATAACATGGCCCCTGAATGCAAGCCACCTTCTTCATCTGGTGCTCACCCAAAGAAACAGTGATCTGGTCCAACGCTGGAGGAAAAACTGGCTGTGTTGGACTTACTGAGAGATGGTATGTCGGGCTCCAACAAGGCACATAAATACAGCCACAACAAATATAGCATCTGTGCCATCAAGGTTAGAGAGAGAGAAATTCATCAAGCCGTGGCATCCAGTGCTCCAATAACTGCTAAGGTGACGAGCCAAGTGCGTGATAAGACTTTAGTGAAGACTGAAAAGGCATTAAACTTATGGCTGGAACACATGAACCATAAACGTGTGCCTATCAATGGCAACCCATTGCAAGAAAAGGCTCTTAGCATCTATGCGCTGTTCAAACCTCCCGCCGAAGAGGGACAGCCTTCTGATAAGAAGGAATTCAAAACCAGCCAAGATTGGCTTAATGGTTTTAGGAACTGCTTCAACCTCAAAAACATGCAGACTATTGGTGAAGCTGCATCTGCTGATGAAGGGGCAGCAAAAGCCATCCCCAAACTATTAAAGAAAATCATAGAAGAAAAGGGCTATCTTCTAGAACAAGTTTTTAATGCTGATGAGACTGGGCTCTTCTGGAAAAAAAATGCCCAATTGCACTTACATTTCAAAATCAGAAAGACAAGCCCCTGGCTTCAAAGCAGCTAAAGACTGTGTTGCTTTGTGGCAATGTAGCTGGGAATTTAATAAAGCCAGGCTTACTCTACAGGGCTGCAAATCACCGTGCCCTAAAAGGCAAGAACAAAAATCTCCTGCCTGTGTTCTGGCAATCAGATAACAAGGCTTGGGTTATGGCAGCATTATTTCTGGACTGGTTCCACAAGTGTTTCATTCTGGAGGTCAATCGGTACCTTGAAGAGAAAGGACTTGATTTTTAAGTGTTGTTGATCATAGACAATGCTCCCAGCCACCCTGAGGCACTTTCGTTTGTGCATAACAAAGTTGAAATCATCTTTATCCCTCCCAAATACTACCTCCATCCTCCAACCTCTTGACCAAGGCGTCATTCACTGTTTTAAGGCCACGTACACAAGGCTTACATTCTCACAGATCCTTACCACTATGGATACTGATCCCAATCTTAATGTGATGGAGTGTTGGACGTCCTTCAACATTGCTGATTGCATCACTTATATTAAACAGGCAATGGATGCAATCAAGCCTGAAACAGTGAATGCATGTTGGCAAAACCTATGGAAAGAATGTGTGAATCATTTTAAGGGTTTCCCGACCATTGACAAAGAAGAATGCATTGTTCAGGTGGCCAGGCAAGTGGGTGGTGATGGCTTCGTTGACATCCTCGAGGAAGAAATTGAGGAATTAATTGAGGCCCACAGAGAAACATTGACTAATGGAGAGTTAGAGGAACCGATAAAATCATTTACAGAAGACGAAGATGATGGGAGCGAACAGGAAGAACCAGCAAGTTGGAATCTTTATAGATTTTCTGAAGTGTTCCAAGCAGTGAAACACTTGAATGATTTAATATCTGAATACAATCTTTTTATGGAACGAAGCCTCAAAATCACACGGTACTACAGATGATTTGAGACAGTACCAAGATGTGTTTGAGGAGCTCAAGAGACAACAGTGACAGTTGCCAATCACCATGTTTTTCAAGAAAAAAACAACCAGCAGCAGATGAGCCTACACAATCAACTTTTCGAGCTGAACCAGAGCCAACCACTTTGTCTACAACTCACTCTCCATCACCCAAGTGTGGCCCATGGTCTCCTGGATCGACATCAAGCCCTGACAACCCCCCAGTAGTGTTGTGAGGGGAAGAGGAAGACTAATCATTGGAGTGTGTACAGTACAACACTAGCAAGAATATCCAGGATGAATGGTGACTGTTCAGATTTCGAGTACTGTACTGTTTTCATTTTTTATTCTTTCATACTTCCATCTCTCTCACTTTTATGCTATTAAAATACTATAAAATTATATTTTGCATATGTATTGTATTATATACTGTACTGTACATTACTGTATACATTATACATAGCACTGTACAGAGTTGCATACACAAAACTGTACTTTATGGGTGATGTAAGTGATTTTCAAGGGTAATTTTAACTATACACGATTTTCGCCTTACATGCTGACTTTAGAACCTAATCCCAGGGTAAAATGAGACTCCACTGTACTTAGTCCTGCCTCAGCACAGGGACTGGACTGGACTTGATGACCTCTTGAGGTTCCTTCCAGCTCTACATTTCTATGATTCTATTAACATTGTGAGAGATTACCTCACTGTGAGATAAAGGGTTGGAGCCCTAGAAATAGAATTAAGGTTTTTCCCAAATTCAGTTTCTTCCAAATCAAGACTCAGGTTTACAGATCTCTCAAGTTATTTATTGTTATTATTTTATCATAGTCATGATGACCTTTGGCAGAAGGGTGAAGGGAAAAGCACCATGAAGGTAGAAATAATGGAAAGGAAAGCTACTGATGAAAGGGTTAAACTGGATTTTAGGAGACAAGAAAAGGTCTCAGAAAAGAAATAAAAATGAAGATGCACCAAAGGGACTAAATAAGGAGGGGAGGGATGGGGAACAATAGATGATAATTTGCCCTCAGTCTGCCTTGGTACTGGGGTAGCCTTAATACTAATAAGCAAAATATGTATCTACCCTTACTTCTCCTCGAAGAAGATGCCACTGCATGGAGAGAACTCAAATAGTCCTCACCTATCCTACTTCATATCCTACTCAGTATGTTCTTTTTTCCAGCTTGGCTACTTACAGTTCAGCACCTTCAGTTCTAAATTAACTCCAGAGCGTTTGGACCATCTGGACAGACTATTCTAAAATTTTGCAGCAGCTATCCAAATAATTCTGGGCTGCCTTTTATAAATGAGGGCGCAGAGTTGCAAGCAGGAGGGATATGAAGAGTGAGGATCTTTTTTGAGTGGCCTGAGTGGGAAATTTAACTGGGTGGAGGTGGTAAAAGATAGGCACTGCACTGGAATAAAGAACTAGCTAAATACTAAATTGCTTCTTGGGTTGGGGACAACTCTTTCAGAAAGTGATACGGTTGCTTCACCAGACAGTGGGAAATGCATGAATGTATAAAGCACATGTTTGGATATTTTTTCCAGGGTTCTAGTCCACCTTATATATAGGAGCCTCTAGGCACTATCATACTTTTCATAATACAGAATTATATCCCTGCTACAAAATTCTACTGGATGCTTTTAAAACATATAGAAAGGATATCATTCTTTATTTCTTTCTATAGGGTTTTAGTAGTAGTATATATTGGCTGTATTACAACAATATCCAGAGGCTCCAAATGAGATCAGGGCCCCATTGTGCTCTGCCCTATATAAACACATAGTAAGATATCCTCCTCACCTCCAAAAATCTTATGATATAAATAGAGAAATTTTAATTTTACAATATGCATCAACTCATTTTAAATTCTATAGAATTTGTCCATACAAGAAAGCTGAGAAAACCAGCCTTTCCTTCAGAAATCTGGCAAAATCAAACAGCTAAAAAATGGAAGTATTAATAAAACAGAGGGATAAACATGGTCAATGATAGAAGGACTGATTTGATAGGAAAGTCATGCACCAAACCTGTCACACTCTGCCTGCATAGTCTCAGAAATTAATTATTACAAATTATTATCTCTAACTCTCAGTTGGTTCCTTATGGGATTCTTTGACAGTAAAGAATCCAGCAGTCACAGAAGCTGCAATCTGAAAGTAAATTGTCTGATTTCATCTTAAAAGTATTACCCTGCAATTCCTTTACTCACAAAGCTTAGAGTGGTCTCATTCAAATTAGATCTCTTCATTCCTTACACTCCATATTCTAACCAGATGTACTCTTGATATTTTGAGCTCTGTTTAAATCATGGAGCTAGATAAACTATTTGGTAATTCTCCTTTTCTTTCAACCATTTACACGTTAATGGCTCAAACAAATGGACTTTTCAGATCACATACGAAGGACTCTGATTAATCCAGAGAATAGTAACTCCAGGAGTATCTTGCCTCCTGCTAAATTGCTATGTTACATTTTCAGTAAAATGATGTTTAGCACATTTAAATTGGCAGTTACGCTGTTTAATTTATGATGATGCAATATTAAGTCTCAGCATTTTATAAACCTGATGCATCATTTTGTTTCTCTATTTTCCTTAGATTAAGTGCAAATGTCAGTATCAGCTACACACAATTCTTTCCCTGTTCCTGGAGGAGGGCATGAGGGGAAAGTAATTTAGGGCCTGATCCATAGCCCTGTGAAGTCAAGGAGAGTCTTGTAATTGATTTCAATGGAATTCGACAAAAGCCACCCAGAGAGCTCTTTGCTGGGTACTCTGACATTTGCATTGTCTTAGCATTGTAGCGAAGCAGAACCAAGATTCTACCTACTTCCTCCTCTTCTCATCCTTCTCTACATGTTAGTCCTGGGCATGTGGCCTTTATCCCTCTCTGGCACCTGGCCCTGTATAAACACATAGTTCCTGCAATCAGGAAGGTGCTAAAGTGCCACCTAGGAAAGTGATGGGGAGATTTTGCTTGACTGTGTAGTCTCACATCAATACTTACTGAGGGCTAGGTTACAAGTCAGCCCATAGAAGTATTAACACAGCAGACTATATTGTTTTCCCACTTGTTTTAAATGAACAGCCTTTCCATTTGTGTTGGAATTATTCATAGCTTAGGCCCCCATTAAACCTCATTGGACCCAATCAATCCTTGATGTTGTTCAAAGGATATGAAGTTACAATAGGGATCAACTGTCTCTCTAGGTCATGTATACATGGAAAAAGCAGTTTCCAAAAAGATAATGGCTTATGCACTGGCATTACGGTACAGTAATGGAATAGCATTCGTAAATTTAATTAATATACAGCAGGAAATGGCACTATTCCCAGCCTGATTTCCTTCCATTTATTTATAAAAGTATTATTTGGAGTTTTACTGAAATGGTGGCTTTCTAACTGCATTTTGTGTACCTATTACTTAGTAGCTATTTGAGAATGAAATGAAATGGACAGTTGACGATATAAAGTGCACCACCTAAGTAACTGAATTACGTGGTTATTCAGTTTATGTTCCAGGGAGCCATTACCAGTAATGTACAGTGCTCACCAAACATGTCTAACACTACCACAGAACTTACAATTGTTCATGTGACCAGTTTGGAACTAGGTGAAAGAAACATCCCAAGTGTAAGCGGGGGAATAGTCCCGCTGTTGTGGGGAACTCTCCTGGTTTCTATACTACCCCGGTGAAATGGGCTAGCGGAAGGATCTGAGTCCTCGCTCCCACTTCCTTTACCCAGAGGCCTTCCTGACCTTGAGGACTCCCCTTCCACTCTCCTGTCTGGTGGAGTCCTCGTGACCCCAACAAGGCTGGGCCCAGGATTCCTGGGGGACTTAACCCCAAACCGTGCTGTGATTACCTAAGTCAGAGGCTAGGGTATCTCCACTCCGGGGTGCTCCCTGTGCACTGGGCACTTCACTGGCCCACATAAAACTTAAAGCAAATGCAAATTATTTAATGAACAATTTACCTTAAAAATGAACAAGGAAGAAATAGAACGGTTAGGGAAAACACATCACCCTGCTCCGTGGCAGGGAGCATTACACACAATGTCTCTGGAGTGTCAGGACAGTTTTCAGTCTGTTCCTTGTAGGGCCCAGGCCTCCTTCTTAGCTGTGGTTCAGGGTTGCTGTGACTTGGACGCTTCCTCTGGTGGGGTCCACACGCTCCCAGCCTCTGGAGGGCTCCAGCCCAGTTCCACCCTCTGTGTCAGCTCCACGCTGCCTCAGCCCGACGACTGCTGCTGCTCTGCCTCCAGAACAGCCCCTCTGGCCCCTCTGGCTGTTACAGCTCTGCGCCCAGCACACGGCTTCTCTGCAGGCAGCCCCTATGTCTCTGCCCCCAGCACTGACCTCTCAGCCTCTGATTCCTGCAGCTGCTCCCAGCACAGGGTCTGTCTCTCTGGGATGCTTCCCTGGCCCCTCCGGATCTGGCCCAGCTCTAATCTCCAGCTCAGCTCTGGCTCCTCTCCCTCTGGCCCAGGCAATTCCAGCTCACACACGGAGGACGGGACCCATACTGCCCTCCTGACTCCTTGATTAGTCCCCTGGCCTTGTCAGTCAGGCTGATCTGGAGTGCTGGCCTCTCCCCATTGCCCCTGGGGACCGCCAGTCTCAGGGTCCTGATTGACCATTGACCCTCCCCCTTTAGGTCCTGGGAGCTAATAATGAAAACACCCCACTGAGTGTTAGTAAGGGGATAACCATTCCCTTACATAAGCTTGGACAGTAAATATTTGTGGTGAGGGTTATTCTGGGCTCTTATATCTATCTATATATATAAAATTCAAGTGGTGTATGTATGAGTGTATGTATGTACGTATGACTGCGAAGTCCTCCCGCACCGTTTGAGCCAGAGACTTGAATTTTGGTACAGTGAGGGGTCTTGGGGTCTAGATGCTGGTAAGGGTCGAAAAATTTTCGGATCTCACCTCTGACGCCCCCCAGGGGTGAAAGTCTTTCAGGGCCAATCACATCAGCTTGGCAGTTAGGTGGTGATGATGTCATAATACCCCCCTCCAACAGACACCTCACTCGCTCAGCTCACCCCTCCCTCCTCCAATGGAACCCCGGAGATCCCTCAGTTCTCTGCCCCTCCCACCTCCCCAACGGAACCCCGGACTACATCAGCTCTGTGCCCCCCCCACCTGCGAAGGTCCCCGGAATCCCTCGGCTCTGGGCCCCCTCCCCTCCTGCGACGGATCTGAGTTGGGTTTGGTGGGACGGTAAGTGAGGTGGGGGTGTCGGATTCGGTCGGGGGGGTGAGGTGGGGGTTTTGGGTTTGCTTCGGGGGGTGGGAAGGTGTCGGGGTGGGTGAGGGGTGAGGGGTGGGTGTTGGGGTTGGTCAGGGGGTGTCAGCTGTCTGCCACCTCCCCACCTCCGACTGACCCAAGCAGCGCCGGGCACTTATGCTAGTTTTTATATAAAGATTTTAAAAAATCATTGTTTTGTTTAGGAGAGTCCTGACCAGCTTTGATTTGTGAATGGGGTATGTGTTTGTATTCCATGCACACTAATGTGACAATTTTTCTACCATCTTCCTCCCCTCAAATCCTTCAGAGATACGGAGAGAAACCAAAACAAATGCTTGCACTTCAAATGGTATTCAGTGATGTGCATTGCTCAACTCCCTTTTTACAGTCTCTCAGGATAGACAAATTGTCAGTGTTGTTAAGGCACTGAGTAAGGGCTTTGTTGACGAGCATGTTTTCCAGACAAGATTTGATTTAAATCTTTTAGCGCAGAAATAGATTAGTTGACATCCTTATCTGTAATAATGTGCTGAAGCTTATTTTAAAAAGTTATTTCAAAGGGGGAAAATATATGACAGTGCCTAAAAGTCTTTAGAAAGTTGTTACTTCCATATAAATATTTTGATCAGTTGTCAACTGTGCTTTTTAGTTTATCTTCACAGTTTTGTTCTCAAATGTAGCTTTAAATATTCATACTCCAACAAGAAAAACGTGGATAGATTTTTATAAAATCTGTTTCTTACATATCACAAAAAGTTTGTTTATTTTAAAAGTTAAAGATGCTTAAACAAAAGGTGCAACATTTTTAAGGGCAAGTATAGCGTAATTTGGAGGACATCTATTTTCTTTGTCAATTTAAAGCACTTCTTTCCTCTAGGTAGATGCATGTATCAATAAATAAATTATACATATAACTATCATTTAAATGCAAAGTAACCATAACAAGCACCCTAAAAGTGGAAAAGAGAGAGAATTTTTGACTCAGACTGAGAGTTCAAATACAGCCTCAGCTGGCAGTATATGAAAATTATTGCCAGTTAATGGCTCATCGTTGGCCTATGTGAAATGAGCTTGAAGTTGTCACTTAAATGCTATGTGCATTAGTGCTTAGATCATTAAAACAAACATTGCAATTGGCTTCAACTGACACCTTGTTAGGACTCTCAGTGAAAGACAGAGAGAGGAAACTCCTTATTCCAGCTGAAGTACTTCAGGAGTGGGCAACAGGGGAAAGTGTGCACTGCATGAGCCATTGTTCTGTAGATAAATGGCTAGATTTCTTCCAGGACATATGCTAGAATTTGATATAGGTTTACACCAGGTAGTATTAAGTCTGACAGATCATAGGACAGACGTGGTACAAGCAGAGGTGAAAGTAAGCCGGTATGCCCCGGTAAGGCGTACCGGCAAGAGTCGGCGCGCCGTACCGGGGTGGATTGGCTTCCCCAGGCGCAATTGAAAGGACCTGGGGCTCCCAGCAGCAGCTGGAGCCCCAGGCCCTTTCAATTGCCGCGGGAGCCCGGGGAAGGCTGCAGCATGGCTCCGGCGGCAGGGCCCGGGGTGCTAGCAGTGTCCCAGCCCCGGGCTCTTTAAATAGATACCGGAGCCCCACCGCTGCTTCCCCAGGGCTCCGCGGGGCCGGGAGCCCTGCTGATGGAGCCCTGGGGAGGCTGCGGCAGGGCTCCGTTAGCTACTTAAAGAGCCCAGGGCTGGGACAATGCTATCACCCCGGGCCCTTTAAAATTCCGCCAGAGCCCGGGGGGGAGGGGGGGGAGGGTTGGGCTGAGAAGGGGGAGGCCCCTTACCGGTATGGAGGTGGGATGGCTCTTGCATCTGAGGCTCCTCCCCCTTCTGGCAGAGGCCCCGCCCCTTCCGGGGGCCAGAGCTGGACCAGCCCCCATACCGGTAAGAAGTTTCCGTTACTTTCACCCCTGGGTACAAGGCACCTACAACTTCCGCTCCAACTGAGATCCTGCAACAACAGTGCTAACTACAAGAGGGGGTATGTAAAACTGTTGGGGTTCTGTAAATTCACTAGGGGGCTTGATCCAAAACCCGTTGAAGTCAATGGAAAGCTTCCTACTGATTTCAATAGGTTTGAAAACAGACCCAACAGTTTGTGAAGTTCATTAATAAACTTTCCCCACATATATGTTCTTGCATATTCATCTATTATGGGGATTTCACACCTTCTTAAGCAAATTATATCAGCCACTATTGGAGACTGGTTACCAGACTACGTGGAGGACTGTTCCGATCCAGAATGTTTTTAAAACTTGCATGTGTTCAACTGGGTATGGCATAAGTTTCCTAAGAGTTATCAGTGCTTTATTCATTCAAATCATTTACTCCTAATACGTCACAATTGAATACTAAGGTGTCATTGTGCCATTTTTGTGTCCTCCCTAAAAGAGCTGGCCCAAAACATCAGCATACTTTGATGGAGAAAAAAGGAGACATTTTCAAAAATAAAAAAAAAAACAATTTTCCTGCCAGCTCTACCGCCCATACTGATCTACGACACCTGGTTTAATCTAGGCACAGCCACTCAATCACCGTAATAGGTTCCACTTATAGCCCTGACCGCAATGTACCTTTGGCTCACCTCAAACTTGATGGGGGAGCTGTGACTATCTTATTCAGTTCTTATGCTAGAGGAATTCTTTCCTGGCTCAGTCTGGGTTTTTATGGCCCCTCTATTCCATTGCAGTATAAAGCAGCCATAATGTGTGGTAGAATCCCTTCCCATGCGTACATCATAGGAGTGTTTCATACATTTATATGTGTTACACGTATGTCAGGTATTCCCTGCAAAACAGAATGCATAGTTCACAAGGTACAAGAAGTGAAGCACAGTTCCCTTCCCAAAAAGTGAAGCACATTCGAAACAATGAGAATTTTATTTTATTTTGAAAACTTCCTGGCAATACATTGTCTATGACACAAGCATGTCTAATGATCAGGTAAATGACCGCTTTTAAAAAAACCCACAAAACTACTGAACAGAAGAAATAGAGCTTTAAAAAGGAGAACTGGAGGCAATTTACAGCCAACAGTAGAAACTCCAATTACTTCAAGTGGGCCCCAGGGACAGGGCAATGGGTTTAACAAATGTAGCTAAGACAAAAGATCTTAATAGAAAATAAACATTAAGTGTAATTGTTTCATGATAAAGTTGCTAGTAACAGCCCAATTAAATAAAAGCTTTGATGTAACCTTGCAGAAGCAGCATATGGAATTTATATAATCTAATTGAAGCTGATATCCTAGACCTGGCATAATCTGGATTCAGGCCAGAGTACAGAATTAAAACTGCTTTAGTGACAGATAATCTGCCAATGGCTGGTGAGCAGATATCCATTCTCATTCTCTTGGGCCTCTCTGCGGTATAGAACAGTGTCTACCATCAGATACTGCTGTCTCACCTGAGAGAGTTGGCCGAGATCCAAGGTAATGCTTTAAAATAGTTTCAGTCCCTCCTGGAGGGATAAACTCAATGATAGTAGAAACTGTACCTCCATCACTATATCCCTCACTTGTAGAATCCCATAAGGATCAGTTCTTTCTGGTACTGGTCAGACAACATAGACAGAAGAGCCAGCAATGTACAAATGACACACAATACTTGTCATAAGTATAAAGTAGCCTAGAATTACTTTTTACCTGTAAAGGGTTAACCTGAAGGAAACATGAGAGGGGATGACGAACTGGAGAAAAAGAGAGTTTTTAGTTTTGGTTTAGTGCTCTCTCGCTCTGTTCTCTCCGGCTATGGGATGAACCTCACCTACATCTTTTACTCTACCTATCTATAATCTTCTAACAAGTCAAGTTCAGTAATAAGTGAATTGTATGCTTGAACTGTATCACTTGATAATTGATCCACGATGTTTCTTATACTGTTAGGCTTTAGCAGAGGAAGAATTCCTAGGGAGGGGGTCAGTGATGTTGTGTGATTCAAGTGGGTTTTTTCTATTGATTTCTGTACATTTCTTCTTTTTTTCCTTTTAATTAAAATCTTTCTTTTAAGACTCTGACTGATTGTTTCCATTAGATAGATCCTGGTTTGTATCGGGCATGTCTCACAGAAAGCGAGGGTTATTTTCTTTGTTTCTCAAGCCTCTCCCAGGTAAAGGGAGGAGATTTGGAGGGTGTTAAAGGGGGGTTCCAATTTACTCTAACCCATTGTTTTGTGGGCTTAAATTGGTGGTGGCAGTGGTACCAAGTCCAGACACTGGAGAAGTTTGTGTTCTGGGGAAAAGTTTTAACCTAATCTGGTAAAATAAGCTTGGGGGGTTATTTCTTTTTTTTCATGCAGGTCCCCACATCTTTACCCTAGCGTTCAGAGTGGGAAGGCAATCCTGACAATACTACTTATCGCACATCATCCTTTGTTGCTCTCTGGATTTTCTTCAATTTGTCCACATCTTTCCTGAAATGTGGCACCCAGAACTGGGCAATAATCTCCATTATCACTCTGGAATGAGCCAAGTTAGCCACAGTTGTAGAAGTTATAGAGGGTTTAGCTCGTAGTGAGTAAATTGAGCGAGTTCATAGTTGGCTCATATGTAATCCCCGACTTTATTTCTTCTAGATCTAGAGTAACTTTCATGTTCAATCAGGAGACTTAATTTTCCATTTGCAAACCCAGCTATTGCCACTAGTTGAGGGGTAGCCACATGGGCAGCGTAAACACCTAAAACAAGAGAAGGCTAAGTGAATGCTGCTTCCTGTCTTCACAAATGCAGGTGATAAAAAAAAACAGTAACTAGTCCACAAAACAACCAGCAATGTAACATCTATTTTACAGAGAGAAAAATGAGACCAGAGAGGGTATATGATCTGGCAGGAACCATACAAGTAGTCAGTAAAAGAGCAGCAAATAGAACTCTCATATTTCTGGATCCCAGATCTATACTTACTCCCTTTGACTATGCTTCCTCTCTAGGTACATGGAATGTAAGGCCTTTCTAGTGAAGAGGGCAATAAAAACCGTTTCCTGGTGGGGACCATCATCTGGCAAAGTAACATAGTTAATAGCCCAAATACTGTACAAAAAGTTCAGAAATAGTTTCACATTTATGCTGCTGTTAGCCAGGCAAAGTTCTTGCTCTGACCTATGACACTCTTAAGCACTTGCAAGCAAGTTGGGAAAACCTTGTTTGTTCACAGTCATGGAAATGATGGAATGTGTCATTCTCAACCTGCTGTCAGAATAGGTCAAGTCAGTGTTGAATACTTCGGTACTTAGCTCTTGGCTTCTGGTAACCCATCATTATTTTGAAAAGCAAAAAAATAATTACCAGCCAATCACCCCTTATGCTGTGCTCATCTGAGAAAGTAAGATAGGAAAGGGAAAAAAAATAAAGTTAACTTTAAAAATGCTTCTTCAAAATGGGAACTATGATTCAAAGTGACACTTTTAATAATATTTTTTCCATTTTATTTTGGGCTCTCCTCAGGCTAAAATAAATAATATTATTGGCGAGAAAGGAAACTGGAGACATCAATAATTAAGAGGGGCATGAAGATGAGAGTCACCCATAAATTAGGCAAAACGATACCTGTTGCTCTGCTAATTTCTGTAAATTTTATATGCTAAGTAATAAACTATGGCATATAACACTCGTAGTAATTTTGTTCAGCAGATCTCAAAGTATTTTATAAAGGAGGATAAAGGATCATTAACTATTTTATAGTTGGAAAACTAAAGCACAGAATTGCCATCTTTCTCAGGAACAGGGACCGGAGCAGATGACATTCTAATGTTGTCGAAGCCAGCTCATGAAGTGTCATAAATAGTTACATCCTTTCAGTTTTATTTGATATTATGTTTATCTAACGATAATCTAGATGCTGGTATTTGTCAGTGTGGGATTATGAGACAGGCGGACACATGGAATATAAGGCTCTGTGAAGACCATGAGGGGGGCAAAAACAATGAAGCACAGAACTTTCACAGCTGCAAGTCAATGGAAGAGCACCTTGTTGGGATGGTGCCAAATTAGTGTGACCTTACTGAATAAATGGTGTGAGCATAACTTGACACAACTTAAACATGGCTGAATGGCTGCAGAGGCTCCTGGAAGCAGGGTCCCTTTAAGCAGATTTGATAAAGAACTGGCAAAGTCTGCATGTGTGAACAATATTGAACCTATTGGTCAACAAATAGGGGCCCATACAAAAGTAAATATCACATGTATAAAGTTCCAGCATGGAGCGCAGGTCAAGCTGGTTATAGTGATCTTACAGCAAGGATACCCCAGAGAGAGCCAGACTGAATGATGAGTAAACGTGGAGTGAGCATCATTCAGTACCCCCACCAGCCGCTTCTAAAATACTAATTAGATAAAATTAATAACCACATGCCCACTGGGCATGCATTTAAGACATGTGACTCCTTTGAGCAAAAAGAATATAAGAATCAAGCAAAGTAAATTACTGTGGTTGAGATTCCTTAATTGATGCTTGAAGAAGCAATGCTGCTAGACAGAGTAGCCAAAACTCTGCTCTGTGGGCTTGAGTAGGACTGTAAACCAGAGAGATCTCAAGGCAACCAAGGCTATGCCTCAAGGGAATCCAAGATGGGCCGGAGAGCTGAAAAGAACAGACCTGGAGGGAAGAAGCCATCTATAAAGTTAGTAACCACCTTCTCTGTTTGCCAAGCAGGAACTGCATGAGGCTAGGGCAGGGCCTGTTTGTGTAAGAGAGACTCATTAAGAGGAATGTATAGCTCTTAATGTCTAATTTAAGAGTGATATGCTTAATAGAACCCTTTACCACTTGTGTAATTCCTTCTCAATAAACTGCTGTGGATTGCAGATAATTACTGTGGACCTCTTTCACTGGTATGACAGTAATCTGCTCCACCGGGAGCCAGTAAAGATCCATTTCAGAGGTTGTAGCACTCCCTGTTGTCAACACAGCTCTTCCATGTTGCTTGAGGCAGCTCAGCAGCATCAAGTGAAAAAAACTGTCCACTGAGCAGATTTCTCAATGGAAGGGAAATCCTTAGTATCAGGGGAGGGAATCTTGGACACAAAAGTCTGGGAGGGCTCAACTTTGACATCCTTTTTAAAGTTAAGGTGAATAGTCACAAGAATAAAAAGAAGGTGGATTAATTCCTCAATGTAAAAGGTGTTTTCATAGAACTCTATGGTGTTTTCAATGCTCCATGTTCAGCAGAAGAAAGAATTAAACCCTCTAGGAATGGGAAATTGATAGCTCTATTAGTCAAAGAGTTAGCCTTAGTTTCTGTATGTTTATTACTTTCATACCTGGTCAATATGATTTATTATCCAATCTTCATATTTTACTTTGGCTTACACATCTTTCACTAATATGACTGACCATAATTCCCTGCAGTCATTCTAATAATAAAATAAGTCTGTTAATATGATTTTTTCCATAGCCCATTTAATTATCATTATACCTGGATAACAAATGATTTGTCACACAAATGGAAAAAAAATCCTGCTCTGTTTATAACCAAAATTTTTAGGTATGGTTAGGGATGTCTCATTATATCTCTATTACACCAATTTACCCACTTTGACTTCACATCTTCAGGATGAAAATGACCTTCAAGCCATACTTCAATGCTAGAGCTCTGTACTACGTATATAGATCACAATATAGGCTGGTCATGACAAATCACCTTTATGAAGATCAGTTTTAATTAATGCAACATAATAAATATACACATGAAAGTGATTCAGTGTTGAATATGGAGGGTGAATCCCAGGTCCCACTGAAGTCAATAAGAAAACTCCCACTGACTTCAATAGGACCAGGAATTCAATTTATAGCCTTTTGATTTCAAGATAAGTTATTTTTATTTGCATTGTATAAAGCTAAGGTTTGCAGGTGTACTGTAAAGCTCTAGCAGGATCTGATCCTGAAACATTTGTACACTTAAAGCACCTATTCAGATCCTTTTTTGCACTCACGGTTGCAACCTCCAGCTGTTATGTCATGTATCAAGTCTTCTAAAGAGTTCCTCCAGAAAAAGAGGCAAGTCCAAATCAGTTCTTTCTAATGCTTATAAATTGATTTTTAAAAAATGTTTTTTGAGGAAATATCTTTTATGGACCATTGTGCTAGGTTTGGCCCCAAATGGAAGTGTTTGATACACTCAGGCATCCACCCGTGCTGGTCAGTTACACAATGAAAACCTTTTTACTGTCACCACAATGGTGTTGGAAATGGAATAAGGATTTGCCCCACAGAAAATAAATATTGTTAATATGCCTATTTTGGACCTACTGCATCCATCTCTTGGTTAATTTTATGTTAAACAGTGAGATGTTAAAAGGTAAATGGAGACAGAGAGAATGTCTTTCTCCTCACATATCCTCAGGTGCATAGGACATCTGTCAGTTTCTGCCATTTATTTCAATTTTGTGCTGGTCTGTTCAGACTTCTGGCTGTCATATCAATGAATTTGTTTTCCCCTCTCCTCTATTATTTTGTATAATAATTCTCTAGATCACCCCTTTCAACTGTTTCCAAGTGGTGTCCTTATTATCACTTGCCATGTAAGGCATGTTGGTGGCATCCTTAAAGCATGTCCTAAATATGACCATTGTCATCTTCTGACCAAATTTGATGCTTGATATAGGTTTTCTCTACCCATGACTTTTGCATAATGAAGGATGTATATAATGTCCGGGTTAAAAATTCATATTTTTGTGTCAGTGCCAATCATGCCACTTTTCCAAATCTTTTCAATTTTATTAAAATTGGTTGCTACCTTTGATATTAATTGCTTGGCATCTAGCATGATGTTATCATCATTGCACATCTCAGTCCCTTGACAGGTAAAATGACTTACATCTAGTGTTTCTTCATCCATGTTAATGGTTACTTTTGGGACACTGGTCTATTGTGTTTTCACCATGTTGAGGAACAAACCAACAATGTTTTACTTTATCTATCTTAAGCTGTGTCTTTTCCTCCATTAAGCTATGTGTCAAACTAAGCAAGTCAACATCACTAGCAAAAGAGGTCATTCAATTGTACGTCATCATTTACATTTTTTCTGGAATAGAAAATCTGGATAACTCTTGAGAACCAGATCTTGAAACAAAATAGACTCCAGGCACATTTATTGAAATAAAAACTGCATTGGAAGAAGTCACACCCTAAGCTCTCAAATTGCTGTTCTCTGGGCTTTTTATTTATTTACTACAGTTGTTGTTTTGGACAAATCAAATATGGAACTGGATCTATGTCTGAGCTACTTGGTTGTACAATCAAAATAAAACAATGTGAATGATCCAGAAATTGTGGAGACCAACTTTTTCCTCAAGTGAACATACCCAGGAGTTGGACCACAGCAATCTATTTCTGAATTTTAAAACAATTGATCTCGTACCTTGCTGGCCTTCAAATGCATCATAGTTTCTTTTCCTGTTCAGTACATGCCAGGGCCTAAGCCAGAGGTGGGCAAACTGTGGCCCATGGGCCACATCCAGCCTGCGGGACCATCCTGCCCGGCCCCCGATCCTCCCCTGCTGTCCACACAGGCAGCACTCAGGACTCTTCAAATTAGCTTAAAGAAGATAAACACCCAAGCATGGCTGAACTTCTTTTGACTCCTTTGAAAATTCCATCCAAACAAATTAAGTGACTCACCCAATGCTATATAGGAGGGGTGTAGAAAAGCCAGCAATAGAATGCAGGTCATTTGAATTCCAGTCCAGTGCCTTAATCACAAGACCATTCTTGTGAACACACTATAACCCTTCTAATTCACACTATGTATTATTTAAATTGCTTATGAATTAGCCCTACTTAGATTGGTGCAGGCCAGGATTGTAACCTATGCCAGTGCATTGGTAGCAGCACACAGCAGTTATGGCAGCCCTTGACTACAAGGGGTTGCATACTAAATGTGTGTTTGGGAACACATTGTTGTATGTCTGTGTAGTGGGGTGACTGCCCCACTCCAGTGGAGAAGATTTAAAACAGCCCTGGGAAGGGTTATGGCTGGGGGCAAGCAGCTCCCAGGCGGAGTAGGGAAAGCTGGGCTGATTGGGAAGCAGGCTCAGCTGGGTGGCCACACCCCAAACAGACCAGGCCTTATAAAAGGGCTGAGGGGCAGGGGCCTGAGGAGAGAGTCTCCTCTGTAGGCAGACAGGCCTGGCTGCTGAGTACTTGGGTAGGTACCTAGAGTGGTGCAGGGCTGGGGCAAGGCTAGAGGAGCTGGGGAAGCTCCAGCCTAGAAACCCCCAGGCTGCAGGGCCTAGGTGAAGGCCTAACAAAGGGGTACTGGGGTTGCAGGGGGCAGCTCATAGCTATTGAGACAGTAGCAGCAGGCCAGCCCCCCTTGCCTGCGATGAGTGGCAATTATACTACAGTCTGCCTCAGTGAACGGGGGCAAATGGTGACTGGCAGTTGCCTAGACTCAGGCAAGGTGAGGATAGAGAATGGGGGTTCCCCAGGGAGGGGAGACCCTAAGTCCTGAAGGGGTACTGCAGGGGTGCAGCACCCTCAGTAAGAGGGCACCGGGGTCTGGGAGGGACACGGGGCCAGAGCAGCAAGCGGGACATTGGCCTGCAGAGGGTGCTCCAGATGCTGGTGAGTTAATTCCCGGACGAACCAGCAGGAGGCACAGCAGGGGTGAGTCGCCGCCCTGCTACAGTGTCTTTGTGGTTTCTTAAAAGAGAATATTGAGAAGTTAGTGTGGGGAGAAGAGAGAAGAAAATAGTAAGGTCAAGCAGTTTCTTTTAATGGCTCCTAATGAAAACCCCCACCATCCTATTAGTTCTGTGCTTTTAAACCATACTTTGCATTAACAATAAAGCCATGTAGCATTACATGTTATTACCTTTCACAATCTGTTTGAAAAGACTTTCAAATCACCAAGAGTGGGGTAAAGGCCATTAATAACCCAATTTTCTGGTTTGTAGTAAGGTCTGTACTTTTACAAGACTCAACAACCTCATGCATAAAACAAAACTCTCAAATATTTTTGTAGGCTATAAAATAAATATTCTTGCTGCAGGTGGTAATCCTTTCTTTTCAGACTTTCATTTCACATCCTTGTCCAGGCAACGTGAGCTTTAACTCACCAGTGGCATTTACTTGTGGCTATGGAAACCTTTTGGCTTTCATACGTACAGCTGTCTGCAGCCTTTGAGAGAGATGATCAGAAGTGCCACTGACCTGCTTACGAAACCTATCTAAGCGAGACTGATGCACCACAATTATGGCTTAAATCATGCCTCTTGCACAAGAGACAGTTGTGATGGGTAGCTGCTTTTCACATTCAAGGACCTGATCAAAAATCCACAGACGTCAATGGAAACACTCCCATTGACTTCACAAGGCTTTGGATGAGGTCCTAAGAGAACTTACAACTTGCAAATTTCACAGGGATCAATACTGTGATCTTGGAGAAGCTTTGAGTTGATATGGACTGTATTGGCAACAATGCACTGTGTTAGGTAGAAAACTGTTCAAGGCAGGGCCTGTATCTTTATGCATGTACATGTATATGAAGAGTGTACCACACTGGAGGAACCACCACAGTAATAACAACGATAATAGAAACATACATGTTTATATTTCTCTTTCAGAAAATGCAACATTACTAAAACGTCTAAGAAATTAGCACCTGGATGAAGAACAACTGGCTTGAACTGAATCCAAGTATGACTGAGCTGAGGCAGGTGGAAATGCTTCAAGAAGCTAGCCAAGACATTGAATTCTCCCTTCATTAAAGGCATCTGCACTCTAATTGAGAATGTGAAAGTCTCAGGGTTTTAGGGGCCCCATCACCAGTTTCGGAACACCCAGGGAGTAACAATGGCAGAAGTTGCCTTCTGCCACCTCCAGCTTGTCAGGACACTACGACTTTCATCTCATATTTCACTGCAGTGAACTATGTATATGCTCCTCATCACCAGGTTGAACTATTGTATTTTGCTGTTCATGGAGCTGAATAAGCAATGCAGTAAACACAACTGGTACAGAACGCTGAAGCCCATTTCCACAGTAAGGAAAACCACCAAGGACACATCATATACCCCACTAACTCCCTATTTGCTTTTGGTACCTATTTAAGCATTCATTGATGTTGATCTTTAAGGTCTTCAATGGGTTGAGGATCTGGTTGCATCTGATACTGCCCTTTCATTTGTAACACCCCAGCCTTGATCTTCTGGGAAAAGACTGTTTCACATTTGGAGACAATATATATTTTCAAGTCAGCGGAACTGCTATGGGTACCCGCATGGCCCCACAGCATGCCAACATTTTTATGGCAGACTTAGAACAATGCTTCCTTAACTCTTGTTCCCTGATGCCCCTACTCTACTTGCTCTATATTGATGACATCATCATCATCTGGACCCATGGAAAAGAAGCCCTTGAGGAATTCCACCATGATTTCAACAATTTCTATCCCACAATCAACCTCAGCCTAGACCAATCCACACAAGCGGTCCATCTCCTAGACACAACTGTGCTAATAAATGATGGTCACATACACATCACTCTATACTGGAAATCTACTGACCGCTATACTTACCTACATGCCTCCAGCTTCCATCCAGAACACACCACTCGATCCATTGTCTACAGCCAAGCTCTAAGATACAACCACATTTTCTCCAATCCCTCAGACAGAGATAAACACCTACAAGATCTCTACCAAGCATTCTTAAAACTACAATACTCACCTGGGGAAGTGAAAAAACAGACTGACAGAGCCAGAAGAATACCCAGAAGCCACCTACTACAAGACAGGCCCAATAAAGAAAAAAACAGAACACCATTAGCCGTCACCTTCAGCCCCCAACTTAAACCTCTCCAATGCATCATCAAAGACCTATAACCTATCCTGAAAGATGATCCTCCACTCTCACAGATCTTGGGAGACAGACCAGTCTTCACTTACAGACAGCCCCCCAACCTGAAACAAATACTCACCGGCAACCACACACCACACAACAAAAACACTAACCCAGGCACCTATCCTTGTAACAAAGCCCGATGCCAAATCTGTCCTCATATCCATTCAACTGACACCATCCTAGGACCTAATCACATCAGCCACACCATCAGAGGCTCATTCACCTGTGCATTGACCAATGTGATATATACCATCATGTGCCAGCAATGCCCCTCTGCTATGTACATTGGCCAAACTGAACAGTCTCTATGCAAAAGAATAAACGGACACAAATCTGACATCAGGAATCATAACATTCAAAAACCAGTAGGAGAACACTTCAACTTCCCTGGCCATTCTATTAAAGACATGAAGGTGTCAATTTTAAAACAGAAAAACTTCCAAAACAGACTTCAACGAGAAGCTGAGGAACTGGAATTAATTTGCAAAATGGACACTATCAACCAAGGGCTAAACAGGGACCATGAGTGGCTCTCTCATTATACTAGTTGAATGCATTTCTGTTAAGTTCCCTTCAAAGATTCTTATCACTGTGAGACAGAGACCCACTACAAATGTTTTTTTCCTCCTGGTAAGGATGGCCCATCCACATTACCATACCAATTCTAAGAGGCTGTTTAATGCTTTATGTGTATAGAAATACATCTTACTTCTGTTCCATTCTATGCATCCGATGAAGTGGGCTATAGAAACTGCTTAGTCTCTAAGGTGCCACAAGTGTTCCTCGTCTTATTTACAGATACAGACTAACACGGCTGCTAATCTTAAAAGCAGCCACTGAGAAGCTCTGAAAAACTGGAGATAAGAGATTCTTGATCAAGGACTCTTGCTAATGAAACAACTTACTAGAGAGATCAAAGGCAGATTTCCATAGCTGACCACTTTCTGAGCACATTGCAAGACCTATTTTTGTAACAGCCTTTTTGCAAGAACTATAAGGCACCCAAATAAAATAATACTGTACATAAAACTGTAAATAAAATGTCTCTCCTGGGAAGCCAGGAGAAAGACAAAGGTCACTGTGAGAAACTGAGACTCTTACAATATTTGGTGCATAGCAATCATGGGGATATATACCCTTGACATAACTTACAGAGATTGTATTACATAGCAGCATCCTGGCAAAGTTTGTGATCCAGCCAATGATCTTAGCCTTCCATTCCATACAAGCCCGTAAAGAGGAAAGAAAAGTCAGCCAGCCATTCTCCGAACCTCAGGGCAAACAATCTGCACCGCTGTAATGAAAATGTCTCCCAGTTTTTAAGGGCAAACATGAATTTGAATATAACTTCCTATTAAAGCTCCTAGTGGATTACAACAAGCCCAGTTATTTATTACCTTCCACTTTTCCAGCAGGCTAAGGTGGTGGTACATGACTTTAGGCCCAATCCTACATTTTTTTTTAATGCAGGTAAAATGTCTATTGATTACAGATGGAATTTTGCCTGAGAAGAGATGGAAGAGTCAAGTCCTTTCACAGGAATTTGTGTGATTTAGAGTGAGAAGAGGCTGTGTGTATGTGTCACTCTGGATCCACACCAAGCTATTTTTTAGTTGCCTTTTTGGAGCATTTTTAGTACAACATATTTTTTCCTATATTGGCCTGAGGCGAGTGTCAGGGGTATTGATGCTTTTTTTCTGAGAAGTAAAATAAGGGACTTTTAATAAATACTTACAACTTACTTCACACTGAAAAACTCTACAAGTAAAAGATACTCATTCTACAGAACATAGAACAAACCAGGTCCCTGCACTCAGGGACTTGCAATCATTTAACCTGACCAATAAAAACACTCCAATTAAATTTAAAGGGATTTGGATGAGGCCAGTTGGACCCCCACTTCCACAAATGGATCTGCAAATCTGCACTTGTGTGTAAACCTGTAGACTCAATAAGGCTCTGAAAAAGCAAAAGGGACCATATGTGATAGGCCCTGATCCTACAATTGGTTCAAGTACATATTGTTCCCTATAGGGAAAAAAAAAAAGCTAACCCATTAGATACCAACCAAATACAAATCATACAGCATTTCAGGAGAACCACAAAATGGAGAAGTGCCAACCTCATAGAACAACAAATAAGAGCTCTTCCAGCCATTATCCAGTTGTGAGAGGTTTTTTTTTGTTTTTGTTTTAAACCAGAATTCTGCTTGAGACTCTTTGGAAACAGGATCCCTCTGCAGCTCCTGTAAAATCTGTCTCTTAAGCCTTCTTTCTGAATTAAGCAGCATGCACAGTCCAGCAGGAAACCACCACCAGGTGTCTTTATTGCTGTTTATGCTCCAGGTACATCACCACAAGATACAGAGCTGCCTTCTTGCTCAGCCTTTTACACTGCTTGCTTTCTTCTCAGCACTACTCAGCTGGTCAGTTAATTAGCTCATCAGGTTCCCTACAGGTGCAAGTGCTCCTTTGTACCCTTCCAAACAAACTATTTAAGTCTCTCCTACTCTAACTACATCCAGTGCTAGCTTCCAGAGGATTCAGTTCATAACTACTAACCATACCCTATCACCTGAATTTGTCAAAACTAGTAACGGTAGCTAGTGGGTTGGGCTCCCTTAACTCAGGGTGTTGAGTCGGTCTTTCAGGGATTTTCCATGTTTCATACTTTACCACAACAGCATGAGTTAAGAATTTGACTCACCTTATCTTTAAGGCTTTGAGGTTCACACAGGGAAGGGGGGGAGGGAAGACCTGGCCTGTGTCTTTGCAGAGCTCATCTCTTCTCTCCTTACTGCTACCCTGTGGCTGGAAGCAGCTTGTCCCTTCCTGCCCACACAGTGTTAAAAGGCAACTAACACCTCCCGGCTGCTGCTGGCCACTGACATAACCTGGCCACTTCTTGTCCCCTGGATACAGCACAGGAAGGAAGGGGTTAAGCCATAAGGATACACAGTGCACCAGAACCCAGGGAACCTAACTGCAAGGGCTTCAGTGAACCTGGCGAGAGTCGTGATGCCTAGGGGATGGAGCAGGCAGCACCACATGCTGCAGCTTTGCCTCACCACCAACCTTGCAACCCACCCCCATCACTGGCTACTGGATGCCCTCCACCCACACACTCACCATTGGCAGCTGGCGAGCAGAGATCCGGCCAGCAGCAGGACCCACTGATGGGGAGGAGAAAGAAAATATGGGACAATTTGCCTGTTTTAAGAAAAAGTCAGGACATCTGCAGGGGGGCTTAAATGTGGGGCTGTCCCTTTAAAATCAGGATTTCTGGTTACCCTAGGTTATGATGACATTTGAAAAGGAACAGAAGATTATATGTAGGAATACAAATTGTTACATTCACATAGAGAAATTAGAAGAAACATCAAATGATCTTTCTAGAAACCTGCTACACTACAGCATAACACTCACACAAAAGCAGAGCAAAGAGCAAGCTCCTGCCTAAGGCAGAGACACAACCCAACCCATCTTGCTCCTGGCTGGCTCTTTGCAGAGTGCACACTGAAGACCAGATCGCATGGCTTCCCTCAAAGTCTACAGACGTACAATTTAAAGGGATAGCTGCAATTTAACCCCAATGTTCAGTACACCATATAAATGTGTAACTGAATAGGTAGATAATTTCAGGCAACCAGCAAACACAAATGTGGCCTGTGATCAGGTGATAAGACAAACACAACCGCACACAACAAATGTTTTAACAGCCACAATACCAAAAATAGCATTTAAACAAAAAAGAGAACTCACAGTGATACTTTGAACTAAAAAGTAGAGGTAAAGCCACCTGCCTTCATATAAGTTATTATTCAGAAAAAATAGAATGGAAACTTAGAAAATAAAGATGCAGTTTGCCAAGTCTACTAGGCTTTGGATTAAATCCAGAATACTGACACACACCTGTTTGGGTAGCATTTGTAAAGGGCCCACTAAAAACAAATAAAACAAACAAAAAACACGCTACTCACCTCACTTCAGTCTGTAAACTTTCTGCTTTTCTCAACCACATAACACAGAGTGGAAGGAAACTTCCACTTATAAACCAGGAAGGCAGAGAGGGGTAGAATATGGCTCCAAACCATAATACTCTGGGTATTTCAGTAACCCCTTTATTGCAGTGCTGATTTCCCCTACTGTATTAAACTGCTGGTACCCTTTAATGTCTGTAGCAATGTTATGTTCTAAGTACAGGACTTGGAGCTATGGATGCTGTGACAGACCGCCTTCTCACCCCCCTGAGGAACACAGGCAGGAAACCCTTCTTTTGCTCCAAACAGTGCTCTTTAATTCACAGTGCCGGACCCCACCACCTATATATACAGCTTTGTACAGTCCTTCAGCATACAGCTCTGCAGCTCACAGCATACAACTCTTTATAGTTTCAGCTCTACAGACTCTCTATAGTCCAGCTTACAGTTTACAACTCTTATATAGTTCAGTTTTACAGCTTACAGCTCTACAGACTCTATATAGTCCAGCTTACAACTCTTTTAGTTCAGCTCTTAACATACAGCTCTGAATAGCTCAAACACACAGCTCTGAATAGCTCAAATACACAGCTCTGAATAGCTCATGCCACCACCACCCTGGGCTTCCTTCCTGGCAGCCTTATATCCCCCTGAGGAGGCTGCCAGGTGCAACTCATGCAGGCTGATTGCCCTGCAAGCCAGGTGGCTAATTAGCCTTCCTGCGAGGGAGGTTTGCAGAGGTCTTTTCCCCCTCTTAAAGGGGCGGCAGGCTGGGTCAAGCCCACCCTGCCACAATGCCTGGATTCTGATCCTAGCAGTGACTTCCTTTATGCAGTGGGACAAGACACTTAATACACATTCTGTTCCAGTTTTCCAGTTGTAAAATGGGGATAGTAAACAGACCATCCACCTCACAGGACTGAAGATTGTAAAGGTTTGTAAAGCATTTTGAAGAACTCCAAAATACTATTAAAGCACTGCTACAATAGAGAACTCCATTAGCCATTAAGGCCCAGTTCCCCAAAGTCCAGTTTATAGCAGAGTTTTATATATTTTGCTTAAAGTATATCCCTTAAGTGCTGAATTTCCTGGCTTTTATAGGTCAAAGTCAGACTCATGCTATGAGTTACAAGCAGTGCTGTGACATGTGTTGGGGCAGGGTTTAACTGAAATAACAGCATACCACCATTATAGAAGGTGGATGCCATTACGGAAGAGTTTGCACAAAGAGAAACATTCCATTTGTCATGTCAGATTGGTAGAGCAAGGTACTAAATATGGTGTTTTGTGTTAACTGTATTAGTGGTATGTGATAAACTCTCCTAACCCCTCTGAGCAAGTGCATTTATCAGTGCTGTAGTAAGACCTGTAAAGCAAATGGTAAGTAACACTTGTTTTGTACCTATTGGTAGATTACATGATATTGCTGCCAAACAAGCCTCACAAGCTGCCATGCCAGCTGGAGATACTTCTGTTTAGTATAATATAAGTGTGATTCTGAACAGCTTTTATAGTTATGACTAATTCAGTGTAGCTTCACTGTAAATTAAAGCATTGGGACAGCCAATAGTATAGCTATTAAATGAGTGAAATGGCTGTGGCACTGTCAAAATTTCTCCCTCAACATGCATTTAAAAAGACAATTTGAGCTACAGAGGTCTCCTGTCAGAAATAAAGACAATAATATATTACATTCAAACACGTCTACTTTGGTATTCTTGCAGGACAGACCCGAGCAAAACATAACAGTAAAACCCTCTGAACGAGATATCATGATGTATATTTTAATGTATTTAAAAACACACTCTTTTGTTACTTCTCCAGGCATTTGTACTATGACTAAAGAAATCAAAATGAATTTGTATTCAGTTAACTTGACAAAAGAACTAACTGCAATTAAATAAAATGCCCCTTATCAAGCCAAAGTCTGTCCAAATAGATGGGCTTTGCAATGAGATTGAAGGTCAACAGTTCTGGTTCTGTTTGTACATATTTTGTCAGTAGTTGCCATAGTTTATAACCCTTCTCAGCTACTACTCTGTAATAAGGCTGCACATCTATATATATAAAAGTCAAATGGTGTATGTGTGTGTGTGTATGCGTGTATGTACGTTCCCTTACTCCTTCCACACCGTTTGAGCTAGAGACTTGTAATTTGGTACAGTAAGAGGTCTTAGGGTCCTAATCTGGGTAAGAGTCGAAAATTTTTCAAATCTCACCTCTGACGCCCCCCAGGGGTGAAATTATTTAAAGGCCAATCACATCAGCTGGGCAGCTGCTGTACTCTGTGACATAGTTATGATGTCATAATACCCCCCTCCAACGGACACCGCACTCGCTCAGCTCTCTGCCCCCTCCCCCCTCCAACAGACACCGCACTCGCTCAGCTCTCTGCCCCCTCCCCACCTCCGACGGACCCGAGTTGGGTTTGGTCGGAGGGTAAGTGAGGTGGGGGTGTCGGGTTTGGTCGGGGGGTAAGTGAGCCGGGGGTGTTGGGTTTGGTCTGGGGAGTGGGAAGGTGTCGGGGTGGGTGAGGGGTGAGGTGTGGGTATTGGGGTTGGTCAGGGGGTGTTGGGTTTGGTGGGGGGGTAAGGTAGGGGTGTCAGGTTTGGTTGGGGGGGAAGGTGAGGTGGGTGTGTCAGGTTTGGTCTACGGGGGGTGAGGTGTGGGTGTTGGTCAGGGGGTGTTGGTAGGGGGGTGACGTGGGGGTGTTGGGTTTGGGTGGGGGTATGAAAATGTGAGTCGGGGTTGGTCGAGGGGTAAGTGAGGTGGGGGTGTCGGGTTTGGTCGGGGGGGGTGAGGAGGGGTGTCAGGTTTGCTCTCTGCCCCCTCCCCCCTCCAACGGACCCCACACTCGCTAAGCTCTCTGCCCCCTCCCCACCTCTGACGGACCCGAGCAACGCCGGGTATTTTCGCTAGTAGTTTATAAAGAATGGATCCTAAAGCAGAGTAGCTAGCCAGGAAAACTGAGAACACAATTAGCTCCTCTTATGTAAAAGTTCTTGTTGGCCCTCTTTGAGATAGGGTTAAGAAGACGGTTTAGCTCACCTGTGGGTGTTTCAACTTTGCCTGCAATTATAAAAACATCATTTAGGAGCTTAGGGCAGAGGCATGTTGCAAAGGATTTATTTTTCCTGTTCCTTCCATCCCGACCTCCACCCCCATCTAGAGGTTTTGTCCCAGAGGATGCAAGAAGAGGAGGTATTTCATTGGGATTTGCTGCCTGTGGGCTGGCGGAATGTGGGAATCAATTTAGACTAGTTAAACCTCCAAGAGAGTTTCCTGACTGTTTGGAACTTTCTCCTGTTATTTCATTAAATGTTTAAATATGATTTATGATGCAACACATCTGTGAGGTTTAAAGGCCTATTATGTGTGACATATCATTTTGCACAAGCACACCCTTCTGTATGGAATACTCTTGGTTTACGACTGCTTAATAAACACCCAAACCATAGGGATATAAGGGAAAATCAAATCTGAGCCCTGTTGAAGTTCAGTGGAGGGGAGATTGGATCTGAAGTCCCAAATCTTAATCCCAGGTCAGATCCCATACTGGATAGGGTCTTCTTTCAACTTCTGTATCAGATGGGCCCTGACAATGGCTCTTATAAGATTTCAACCAAGATGATAGAATCCTGTGAGAAACTCTCAGATCCGTGCTTTGTACTGAACATTCTATCCCAAACACAATCCTGATACAAATATCACCACTTTGATTTATTTCTAATAGCACTATTGAAGGCTCACCGTAATTCTGTTCTTTGTTACTCTGGTGACAATCTCAGATAACTCAATTAAAATCAATGGAGTTACTCCAAATTTAAAACAGCATAACAAAGAGTTGCTTCTGGACAAAGTGTAACTGAGAATAGAATTTGGCTCTAAATCTGGTATATGCACATTTTCATGTATCCCTTTTAGCAATTGCTGAGGCTTATCTGCTTTTCGTTCTTTGCTTATATTTTTCCTAGCTTTTGTTTCTCTCTTTCTTTCAGAGTCTTCCAAAGTTTCTATTTGAATAAGCAGGAACAATATTTTGATACTTATCCAAGTTACCTGAATATCTTGTTCTCAGTAAAATTATGTGATTGCTCTTATTTTGTTCCAGCTAATTCATTTATCTCTGCTTTCATCCTCCCTCCCCCCTCCCTCTCTTCCACCCACTTTTTAGGGCTATTAACTCACTGCATATAGAACAAATCCCTTAATGGAATAAAAAATGCTCCACCTTTTCTTATCAATTCATACGAGGTAAGAGACAAAAATCAAAAGAGATTGTAATAAACTGAGACCACTTTCTCCCAGGGATCTGGAACTCCATTTATTGATCCAAACCTTTAGTTTGGTCTGCAAGACACGGAAGCAAATAATCACTGACCAACTTCCCTTTGACATCTGAAAGGAGCCTTCCCTGTACCCAATATTTCCTTTTTAAGCACCCTATCACCAGCTTTGCCACAAGAAACCCAAAGATCTCCCATCCTTAACTTTGGAGATGGGGAGGAGTGTAGGGCACACTGGAGGACAAGCAAGGAACTCAGCAGAGGTGAGAGAAGTTCATTTTCTTGCTAACTGCATGATAGATGGGAAATGGTGGGCTTAGGCCTTCCCCCTCAACCATTGGGCCCAGGTTACAAATGATTTCTTGGGACAACAAATGAAAAAACAGGAATGCAAGTGAGGATCAAAGGTTAAAAATCAGGGATCTAGAAGAAGACACTGAGCAGAGAATTCTGGACAGCACCTGCTGGTCCTCAAAGGTCCTATTGGTGTCTAGAAAACTTATGAAACTATACATGTAACCTACTGCTCCTAACTCAAATTGATTACTCCATGATCGTGTGCTAAAAACATTCTGAAATTAAGCTTTAGAGATAACTGTTGTGGAATCTTGCACACTGGCTCTCTCTACAAATGTACACACAGATCCACTAGAAATCATAACAAGGGCTGATGCTGTTTTAAAGAACCATTTTCGCCTGTAGCATCAGTGCAAGTGTGCAATGAAGCTAGAAAAATGGAAAGCTAGCTGTGCTGCTTTAGCAAAATTAATCGTTTATGTAGCAATATGCTTTATACCTATCAGAAATTGGATACACTGACTGTGTTAAGGATTAGTTTCCTGAAAGGAAAGTAAGTCTGGTCTTGCTGGAAAGTCTCTCATTTTAAGTCATTAGAGTTTGCAGACCCCAGACACATACTTCACCTTCTGTGTAACTCTCCACATGAACCAAGCATGTATGACTGATGAATGTAGCCTCAATTTCTGTTTGTTGCAAAATTTCCTCCAGTAGAGTCATTATTCAGTTTCCAATACTTTCTTTTTTCTTCTGAACCCTTTGGCCTCCCTCATGGACTGATCACACACAATTTGATACTCATATTTGATTCCTGATTCTGAAAATCATGCAGATCCCTGTTTGACTCATGTAATTGTTTCTGTGATGTGAGGGCTCTGGTAAGAGTCTTAAGGAGATCTACCCCAGCTGTATTACACTGTGTCCAAACCCATATTAATATATCCCACTTATAGCTAAAGTGTCAAGCTTGAATTCTGCTAATATTCATGTGCATATAATTCAATCCCCTGAATGGTCATGGATGGTGAAAAACAAAGGGGGAAAAATCACAAATTAAGTGAATTAATTTGAGCAAATACTGTACCAATGAAAATTGATGCTTGTATTAGCCCAGATGTTTAATAGATTTACTTGATGTGCATCCACAGGCATGAAACTGTGAAAATATAGCCATAATTCCTTTAAGTTTAAACATTCTTGCCTTCATTTTGAAGGGGCTAGTAGATTTTTCATTATGAGGAAGACATTTATAAGAAAATGTGCAATTTCTAGTTTCCAGGGATAGTATGACTGACTGGAGTGTGTACAGAAATTTAAGACATATTTGTGATGTCTGTTTAAAAATGTGAAATCACTAAATCTCTTTCCTTGTCATCTTGCTGACAAATGACACTGTATTTTGTTGAGCTAGGACTGAAGCTATACCACTTAAGAGTCCACAGATGATTTTAGGGGGAAAAAAAGCAACTGTGTTTATATCAGGGTTGCCAATCCTCCAGGATTGTCCTGGAGTCTCCAGGAATCGAAAATAAATCTTTAATTAAAAATTATGTCATTGGATGAAACCTTCAGGAATACATCCAACCAAAATTGGCAACCATAATATCATGATAAAAGCATCTGGTAGAGACAATATTCAAGCGTCTCCAGATCTCTGTGTCCCAAACTCTTGAGCAGAAATGCAAATGTCAACATACTCAGCCAATGAAACAAGTTAGAAAGCAATCTATCGTGAACATTCCAAGCAAGATACCGTTTCCTTCAAAATCTGAGAGCTGCAAATATGGATCAGTCTTGAAATCCTCCCCTCCCCTGTGTAACCCTTCTGCCCATCAGACTTGGCAGCAACAAGGGCCGGGCTAAGTACATAGGGGTTCCCTCTCAACAACACAATGCAAACTGGCTCGAGCCTCCACCCAGTGACTTGGGAAAATCCTACACACACCCCTGGGCGCTTCAAAGAGGCAATACTTCCCCTCTTGCAAGCACACGTCGGTGTATCAGAAGTACTTTAATAACCTGAGGTAAATGACATCATTAACTTGGGAAAAACACCACAACTAGGGTTCATAAACCAACCCATGACCAAATTGCCCAACCCCAGCAAATTGGGCTGTGCCCTCTCTTTTTGGTTCAGGAGTCCAGCAACCCAAAAATCACCCAAAGTCCCAAAAGTCCCTGGAGTCCAGCAACCCCAAAATCACCCAAAGTCCCAAAAGTCCAACAGCCCAAAGGTCTCTGTCCCTGGTCAAAAGGTAATCTGCAGAGTCTTACCTCCCAGGCTGTGTGGAAATGGAGGGTAGGTTGAGGGGTATCTTATGTGGTCCGATGCCAAATGCCCCACCTCTCTGTGCTGCTCCATGTGCTGCGCTGCTCCACCAGCTGCCGGCCACTCTGCCAGCTGCTGGGCTCCGCTATGCCAGCTGCTCTGCCAGCAGCTCGACTCCGCTCTGCCAGCCATCACCCGAACTGCTCTGCTTCACCAGCTGCTCCCTCTACCAGCAGCTCGATTTTCTCTGCAAGCTCTCACAAACTCATCTGCCAGTTGCTTCGCTAGCCGACACACAAACTGCTTTACTCCGCAATATAGTTTCAGCCCCCCCCTTAAGACAGTGCTCAGTGATTTTTCAGTTCTTAATAGATTTCAGCTCCTAAGTGATTTCAGCTCATAGTAGGGGAGCCTTAGTGCAGGTGCACCACTGGGCCCAAAGTGATTTCAGCTCAGCAGCCTGAAACAAGACTCCTAATAGAAGCAAAAATCAGCTCTAATATTCCCCAGTAGAGAGAGAGACCAGGTGCAATAAGCCTGTGGGGCCCTCATAAGAAACTCCCCAAAAAGTATAGAAGCCTGTCCACAGCCTCTCTCAAGTCAGTTGGTTTTGGAACCCTTGGCCAGTGAGTGCTACCGAGATGATGGTGAGTCCCTCCATCATAACAAAGGCCAATACATGTCCCAGTCCCTCATTTACATAAACAGATTAACAATACTTTATCATTCCTTCTCCAATAACAGAGAAACTGGGGATCCCACAGCAGCCAAAGTGACCATTTGGGCTGTTGTGAGCTCAGGCTAGGTGCGGTGGTCATGTCTATGCAAATAAGATCAGCCCCTGAAGTTATTTTCCAAAACTCACTGCAATTCCCGCAATTCACCACCAGATGTCAGGGTGGAGTTCATCCTGACACTGCTTACACCTGTAAAGTTTGGATATATTCAGATCTAAGATTTTGTTTCTTGAGGGGAAAATGAGTTCATGTTTATAATTAACTTTTTCACAGATCGCACTTAAACTTCCAGTTTTATAAAAAGATAACAAAATAATCCATTCTCATTCTCTCTTTCCCATGTCCCTCACAAGAGCATTACCCCTAATTCCAGCAATGCTATCAGAGAAGCAAGGGATGTTTTAGGCCTAGTTTTACCAATGAGAAATTTGTTCATTATACTGAAACAGAGCTTGGGAAAACCCATTTGGCAAGCAAGTGGGGGAGCCTACAAAGCACTTAATTAAAGTCAATGAAGAGTTCTTTTTAAAAAGGGAATGGAAAATATTAAGGACTTCAAAGTGCTATTTTTGTTCTGGTTTGATTTGCAGAATAAAACAACTCAATCTCCAAGAACACAGAGACTGGCAGCTTTCAGGCATGCTTTCATCCCAAGCCTATACTGCCATGTACCGATGAGTTCTCACGATCTGTTGCTTTTCCAGTGGGACCTGAGAGAGGAAACCTCATGATCTGCAGATCTTCTTCCCAAGTGAACAAAGTTGGGTGCAAACCTGCATTGTGTAAAGCAGATAATTAAATAAATACCCAAATGGTCCAGGGCTGTTTCTTATTTCTTATGAAATCCTAGACAGGCCTTTTCAAACATCAGTGCATGTACAGACAGCACAACCAAACTAAAATTTTCAGCCTGCAACAAGTCATTTGAAATGTCTTTATATGTGATCCATTTTTATTCTCCCTGGACCTGAATTGGGAGATTATTTCACTCTCTGATGCAAGCATCATTTGTAACACAAAATACAATAATTTTTCACATCATGCCAACGTACACTTCATAGTTCACACACCTACTCATGCTGCCCCATCTTTCCAAGCCCCCTTCATTTGAGTGAAACACCCAGACCCGGAAATCTGTGCCTTAGAAATGTGCACAGGAACGTGTTCCTTGGCGGTGTGACTCATTCCAGTGTCTTAGCCTCATTAGTAGGCAAGGCAGATGCCCAGCTACTGATGCTGTCTGCAGCATATACATTTTTATATAACACCTCGTTATTTATGTATAAAAAAGGCTCGCCTAGGGAACAGGGCATTAATTATTGGTTGAACATTAATAAGATTCTCCTGTACTTACAAGTGCTTTGTTTATTTTAAGCTTACTGTATGGTTTTCTTTTTTAATTTGGTCATGAATTATGCTTACTTAGAAGAAAGTAAACCCCTTTTGGGACCTTTTCCCCTGAATGCAGTGCATATTCCAAAATGTCAATGACAGAGCCTCTTACAATGTAGCAGATGACAGTTTGCATACTTTAATCAGGCTAGAAAGTTTTAATTATACTGCTGAAGGCATCCCATTAACATTTATTTTCTTTAATAAGGACTTGGTGTGGGAGACAAAAAAGCGGGGGGGGGGGGAAGTAATGCCTGCAGTTCATAGAAAAGGAAAAGGACACTTTTGGGCATCTTAAACACTACCAAATCTGAAAACGATCGCTATGAAACAAAGATATAATTTGTTTTCCTAAATGGCAAAGCGAAAGAAATCATGTGCTTGCTAGTGTTAATTATAATCCATTTGGACTTGTAACTGCTCTAACAATAGTAGGACCTTTAAATACAATTCTCCTCCCTGACCATTTCCCCTTCTCTTGCTTGCTGGCATTCAGTAGTGGGAGTGGGTGGCCTCATGCCGTTGGGAACAGTGCACCTGAACAAATACAATTGTATGAACAGCATGCTTGCTTGGCCTATTTAAGCTCACCTTGAACAAAGACAAGGCAGGGGATTTTAATATGGGAACTGGAGATCAAATATGAGGCCTCCTCAGATGCTTGCTTTGGGAAAGAAAGAGAACATTACAAAATGATTTCACTTTGTAATTCCTGTTGGTCTTTGAAACAGATTCAAAAAGAGAGCGCAGAAGGGCTTGCCTGCCATCTGGTTCAGATAGAGATTTTTGCCCCAATTAAAGGGTGGAAAACTTGTGAAAGAAATTTAATATAGATTTAAATAAATTCCTGGTGTCACCATTTCACCTGTAACCTCAGATTCTCTTAAAATATATTTCATGATATGAAACTATAAAGGCAACTAGTGAGTTTAAATGAGAACTTTTGCAACTAGGCACCAAAAGACGTGAACGGGTGCCTAGTGGCATTTTAAGATGTGCTGGAAATTAGATGCCTAACATATTTAGGTGCATTTGAAAATCCCACTAGATATCCATCTGCATCTTTAGACACCTAAACACCTTTGAAAATCTGGCCCATACAGCCTAATGCAAAACCCATTGAAGTCAATGGAGAGACTCAACAGACGTCAGAATCAGGCCCTTTGTTTGTCTGTACTTGATCGACAAAGGTGCTTAGGTACCTAGCTGCCTCTTAGGCACCACTGACAGTCTCAGAATCACCACTCTCCTGCCACCTAACTTCACCCACACCTAAGGCCAGGCAAGATTCTGAGATGAGGCATTCCAACTACCTCCCCAGTGGGGCCAGATCCCATAGACATTCTCAGAGCACATATTCTGGATCAGGCCTTACACACAAGACAACTAGGGGAAGCAGGTTAGGAAAAGCATGTGGTATGTAATACCCAATAGTGCTCACCTGGGAAGTGGAAGACCCAGACTATGCATGACTATGCATGACTATTTTGTTTGACTTTTGCATGGGTTGTGCAAGATGGGGGCCACTACAATCTAGTTCTTCACCACTGGAGTTTGATTAGGAACAGATTTCTAAGGAAGTGTTGTTATAGGACTCCTGTACACCTGAAAGTCTCAGTGAGAACCTGAATTGTGTTTTTCATTTAGAAAAAATAAATTTCTTAGCTATATTTTCCTACTGAGAAAAACAGATCATGGCAGAAGGATAGCAAATTAGAAAATTAGGTTCAGTTATCTTTTTTTCTATATTTATGCTTCTAATATTTTGGCCCGTAGGCTTTACTGCCATGTAGGAGGGATATTTCTATTAAGAGTTTCCTTTTTCTTTTGACCATTTCCTAGATATCCACCTAGTTCCTACTTTCAGTAGTAGTTAACCAACTATGTGATTAATTTTCTACTTTCCTTTACCATTATTGAATTTTTATCAGTTTCTTGATCTGAAATAATTTTGAAGATTTTCCCCATTTCATTCCCTCTTATCTTGGTCTCAGGCAATTCTTCAAGAATAATCTTAGAATATATACCCTATAGAGGTTTGTTAACCTATTTGGATTTATTTTGGTGTGAACTGACAGATAGACCAGTAAGACTGCAGATGAGTTAGACATTTCTCTTAACAAGCAAGAGATTTAAAGCAGAGATGTGCTAAAGAAATACTTAGATATTACAAAAATAGCTATGTGTAAGAAGGTCACGTGTTGTCCTAGCTGGACTTCACAAAGCAAACATCAACTGTTCAGCAACTTGATTTATTACCTGGAAAAGCCGGCTTAGTCTTGGCCCAGATTGCTATTTGGTCATCACTTGAGTCATAGCATGAAGGAGAAGAAAGCACAAACAAGTTATAAAGAAATAAAAGTTTAACTATGCTGCAGTCTCTCTTGCGCTTGCTTTTCAAATGGAGCCACCTCACAGCTCACACTTATGCAAGCGACTGGTACAGTCTGTGTTAGGTATTGTGGCTGGTTAAGCAACAGCATATTTACAGGACTGCCCAGGACATAGGAAGAAGGTGCCTGGGGCAGCACTCTGTAAGAGGTGGCATTCCGGCTAATCTTAGGGCAGCGCTCCGCTGGCCACACCGCCCTTTTTATTTATTTATTTATTTATTTGCTCTGCGCCTCTGGCCACCCTTTTTTTTATTTTATTTTTGCTTGGGACAGGGTATGCCCATCTAAAGCACAAGAATTCCCCCGATATTTTCTTGGCTAGCCAGCGAGCATAAAGATTTTCTGCAGATCATCCACAGTCATTTCATAGAGAGACGGGTTCCTTTTCACTGCTCTTAATTATAAATAATAATTTCCTCCTTAACAAGCCAACCCTTTGGGTCAAAGTGATCAGTTTCTCTTTCCCTCCTGACTCAGAGTCACTGTTATATTGCCCAACCTTCTCTCAGTGAAAACTGTCAAATTGTTTAGACTACAATGAGACCAGATCAGGAGAACCTATCTGTTTCATGTTCTTTGGTGCTAGTAGATGCTTAATGTCTCTCACTTTTCAGTTTTTAGCTGTAAAATAGGAGAAAGAAAAATGTTACAAGGTTTCATGCTATCATTAGATAACAGCCAGCATTCATTTGCAACATGGCACTCACATGGAAAAGTTATTTGGGTTAGTGGGTACCTGAAAGACACTAGACACAACAGCAACAACATCTACAGTGATTGCTTGCCCATTTTCATTAACTCACATTTGGTGAATGAAAAAGAAGCACTTGCAGATGAAAAAAGAAGCACTTGTTAGATTAAAACAATTCAGATAATGACACTTTAAAAGCTAGGACCTTCTAAAGATGTCAGATTAAGAGATCTGAAGATTGAAATTTCTGTACACACACACTAGATTCAGCACCAGAAGCCCTAGTATAGGTTCCTCTAATTGTTCCATGAGCATGTGGGTTTTACTCTGAAAATTGATTGTAAAATTAGCATTGTGAGGGTGAATGTTTATTGACTCTCAATGACTTACAACCCAATGTACTTCCTTTCCAAATACACATATATTTATTTCTAATTTCTAATTGCTAACTCTGCCTGGTTGGCCTCAAATCTGAAAGTCATGCTAGATTATTTCTGCCTTGTGCATTATCAGCAATACAGATGCTGTAATCCAAATTCTGCCCTCATCTATTGTGCAAACCCAATTTTACTTTCAATTACATTTTTGAAATGCAAAACCCAATGAACAACTGGCACATAGATAACCAAGGAAAGAATTTAGTTTTACAAATGGAACTTAGTTAACAATTCTGCCTGAGCCAGAAGAGACCCTACATCATTTTCCTGATGCTTTATTGGGTTTACACCAGTTGTTGAAGTTAAAAGGAGAAAATGTGGCTCTAGATACATACAGAGTGAAAGAAGGATCTGTTTCAATAGTCATTTTTCAGAGTAGACCCATACTTTAATAAGACTCACCTCTAGGGGTGAGAGACTAGTTCACCTACATTCGCTTTCACTCCATAGCCTTTTTTTCTGAGACTACCAAATATGGTAACACTGAGTAACAAAAATATTGGTGTTTTTTGGCATTTAGACTCCTGTTCACTGGTAACTGATTGGGACAATCAAATGATTCCACCTGGGCCAGCAAACTGCTGGAAGATAATAATCCCTTTCCTCTGATGTGGGATAAAGCAAACCATTAGCCAATATGTTAAGGTCTCTGTAACCTAGTGCCACTAAGTTGAGCCATCTAGTTCTTTCCTATTATACAGAAATGTAGTCAAACTTTCTGTCCATGTTGTTGGGCAACTATGCACTTCATTTGTGCATTTGAAAATGGTTAATTAGGCACATTTGCACACAATTACCAAAAGATGCAATAATTACACTTGCAAATTAAGGAAACACTTGCACTGTTTGCAAATCCTTAAAATATTTCCTGTTACCACTACTGCATTTCTAAGTTTCATGTTTATAGCTGCAGACAAGATACTGAAATGAAAATAATCATTTATTACATGGTAATGCAAGGTCACCATACGCTTTTCAGAATCTCTATCGTAGATACCAAATGTCAAATTATTAAATTTATCCGCATCTTACAGAACTCCATTTGTGGTTCTGAACTTTTCAGACTTAGTGTCCATAAGCATTCTTAAGAGATTAGGATAACCTTGAGGTAAAACAAAGCAGAAGTAATTTATCGCAAGCAATACAACCACAGAGGGGATTATTTTGATAAAGGAATAGCTATGGAACATGACAAATGCAAAATAAGTCAGGCAGTAATGTACTGCATGTTTAAGAACTGTTTATGAAATAGGTGTGCTTTGGGAACAATGATTTCACATATAGCATGACAATGTTTGATATATTTCATAAACAGTAACATGCTGCTCTCCAGAAGCAAAATTACTTATCAATTTCCCTCCCCACATCACCCTTTTAAAAGAATTATTAAAGACAATAAAAAGCAATTCAAATAAACTATTTTATACATGTAAAAGAGTATGTGTATGAAATTAATTTAAAGTCAATCAGTTTGAAATATATTTGAGAGCAAGTTATTGCAACCGTATTTAAAGGAAGAGAAAACATTCTCTGGACAATACTTCAAATGAAGGAAAGGTAGTTATGACAACAATAAATGTAACTGAAAGTTAATAGCTGAAAAATATTCAGAAAGAGAATAGCAATATTTCATCCAGTTATAGTAAATAATAAAGATGAATGAGAACAGATATATTTTTGTACCCTAATCTGTAGCAGAAGCATACAAAATTCTACTCCTTTGCTGGTTTAAGCAGTTGCATCCAATGAAGTGGGGTATAGAAAGCTTATGCTGAAATAAACTGGTTAGTCTCTAAGGCACTAAAAAGTTTTCCTTGTCTTATTTGCTCCTTTGCTGTAGCCTATGTCTGGAATCAGTTTGGATTCTTCTAGCTTTTTGTTTGACTTTTCTGGAATTTAGTATGGCAATGCACAGATGAGGTGCTAGACTTATTCAAAGTCGAGTTAACTAGGCAGGACTTCGCTCAAAACAACCCAATTCTTGTTCATTTTATCATCCCTTTGAATTCCTCCTCCGGTCCAGAAGATTTTTCAAGCAAGTTCCATTCTTTTTACCTCCATGAACTGTAGACACCTCTGTTTCAAATGTTTTTAGTCTAGATACACTCTGTCCTGTCAATTATTCTCATGTATGATGAAGCAGTATCAGCTCAAAAGACTAAGAACTATCATTCATTGCCAGTTTGTTAAAGAATTCCTTCATGGTGCATTCCTACTTAAATCTAGCAAGCCTTAGCAGTAATCTTCCTCTCAGGGGCTTGTTTCAGAAAGCATTTGTCCGTGCAGAATACTTATACGATACAGCTCAACTTTGATTTGTCTTTTGCAGAACTACACCCCTAATTCTTCACAGAGTTAAATAGCAGTGGAGAGAGAGAGATAAATTAAAAGGGGGTAGATTATGAGGAAAGATACATTTTTTCAAATAGTATTTGAACAGTGATGTAAAGTGGACACACACAATAAAGTCCTTTAATTTATTTTACAGATATATGTACTCCGTATACTGAGAAAAAAATGTCAGAAGAGCAACATCATTCTTCCTACATTATTTAAAGGCTTTTCTATGGCACTCATTGTAGTATCTGAGCACCTCACTAATCTCAGGTAACTGAATTCATAACAGCATCCCAGTGAAGTAAGAAATTAATAATTATAACCATTTTGCAGATGGGAAAATGAGGCACAATGGCCCACATCCACGAAGGTGTTTAGGGTCCTGACTTTCATTAAATTCAATGGAAGTCAGAAGCCCAAATATCTTTGTGGGTTTGAGCCAAGGAGATTATGTTCAGCAATGCTACGCCCCACAGCTGCAAAAGACTTCATTTGGAGCTGTGGTTAGTCAGCTCTTCTGCAAATAGGACCCCAAAGCGCTATAGAACCTCTGTGTAAAAGCCAAAAACAGAAACCGGATCCCCAGACTCCAGTCCAGTGCCTTAACCACAAAATCATACTTCCTTGCCAGATATCTGTGAATTACATTTTCTAGTTTCATTTAGGGGAAAAGGTTTAGATACCTTGTTGTCAAATAAACAATTGGCAAGAGGCTTTAGGAAATAGGCACAGCATTTCAATTTGTAGCACATTTAAGCAGCTACAATTCTACATTGTTCAGAGAATCTTTATATTATCTTCCCCATTTATGAAAATTTGTCCTTGATGGGGGAAAATAATGTAAATATTGACTTTTTCTGTACTGCACAGTTATTACTTTGTAAACATAAAGTCACACCCAGATGGCTCTTAATGGTCACTAATTTGGAATTCTGCTCTGGTTTATTTATTTATTAGAATTTATTTTTACCTAACTTTGGAACATCTTATCCTAATGCCAATTAACATAACATTCACACACTGAACTGGAAGAACTGAGAACTGGGGAGCTTTTTGGCTTTTACACTACTAGCTAAAGAGAAAAATCTTCATTTGGAGCTATAGAACTTTATAAAGTTCGCCTCACACACTAGTGCACAATTTCTGTTTCCCTGCAGTTCTTGCTGGATTATTGTTGTTTAGGTTTCAGCTAATTTTGTCTTCTTTTTCCCTAGTTTGCTTTTTATGAGCCCTGCACCTTACAATTGAAAATGCTAACATCTAATAATTCATCCATTTAAAGTCCCTTTTGGTGCCCAAGTTAAAGTTAGATATGGATCTTTCTTTAAATAAGCAGAGAGTAATGGCAGTACCACAATCAACATTCTTGATCCCAGTAAAACAGATTCTATGGTCTGATATCTGCATTGGGGAGCACATGTTGAGAAAATTGTGATTACTTCCTATACAGTCACAGGGTCAGCAGTATATGCGGTGTGGGCCAACGGATGTGATGACCACTGATTCCTGCAGCCCTCATTGGCCTGGAGCAGTGAACCATAGCCAGTGGGAGCTGCAATCGGCTGAACCTGTGGCTGTGGGAGGTAAACAAACCATCCCAGCCTGCCAGGGGGCTTACCCTGGTGGGCCACAGGTCAAAGGATGCCGATCTCTGATCTAGCTCATTATTGAAAATTGATTTAGAACACCATGAGCATGAAAGGTGCAATTACAGTGCCAAATTCTACTCTAGTCTGTATTTCAGATTCTTGATTAAAATAGTGCATGGGCCAGTAAGGTTCCCATTTTCATCTCACCTTCATACTTTATCCTTCTATTGCTTTCTAAATGAATTTTAGAGATAACAAAAAGTATTAGAAGAACTTTTCTTATTATTATAATGGTAGATTTTAAAGTTAACATAGTATAACATTCCATTCAGCCCTATGATGCTGACAACTTGCAAAAACGTCTGGACTGAATGAGCTGTGTCATTTGGAGGTTAATCTCATTTTGTATGGTCATAACTATATGCTCATTGATGTAACCTAGATGAGCAATAGACAGTAGAGCCTGCTGATATTGTGAAAACTTGTTTATAGCAAATGAAAGTCCTAGATTGCTTCAATTGCATTGCAGTATAAACTAACATTTCAGTTACAGTCAGCCTCCATTAAGAGTGAAATTATTCTGTGAAATGAATGACTTCACTGAGATAGCGCCACAGTACTGGTTTGTTTTCAAACCGTATGAATCTCTAACTGTGATAGTATGGCAGGTCTGGTGGTCGGGATTTCTAATCTAGCATCTAAGGCTATGTCTACACTACCGTGGGAAGTTGACCTATGCTATGCAACTCCAGCTACGTGAATAACATAGCTGGAATCAACATACCTTAGATCGAGTTACCGCAGGGTCTACACCACAGGTGATTGATGGGTGAAACTTTCCTGTTGATATACCTTACTCTTTTCATCTGGGTAGAGCACAGGGGTCAACTGGAGAGAGACCAGCAGTCGATTTGGCAGGTCTTTACTAGACCTGCTAAATTGACCGCCGGTGGATTGATCTCAGAGCGTCAATCCCTGCTGTAGTGTAGACCTGCCCTGACTCATATGCTCTTCAATAAATCACTTAACTTCACTGTACCTCCATATATTCATCTGCAGATAATCATTTTAGTGCCTCTTATGGATAATGAAGGGTATACATTATAGTATTCTGAGATCCTCAGATGAAAAGCATGCTGTAAGTCCAAAATATTAATATTGATATTAAATAATGAGAACATTTGACCTAGGATTGTGGCAGATCTTAAAGGCCATTCACTGATCCCGGGGAGGATCCTGCAACCTGTTACCTCTGTTCCCCTAAAACTCAACTCAGGGTCACACTTGTATTAGGTTTATTACAATGCCGCAGTTAGGTCAGACAGAAGAGGGAAGGAGCTTATTCATACACACACACATTCACCGCATTCATATACCCCAATGCACCCACACACTTACACAGGTGGAGAGTTACCAGAGAGCAGCACATTTATTACATCTAAGTTCCAAAGAAGAGGGGGCAGGAGGAAGGAGGGTTACAGAAGAGGGGGCAGGAGGAAGGAGGAAGAAGAGGGGGCAGGAGGAAGGAGGGTTACAGAAGAGGGGGCAGGAGGAGAAGGTTACAGAAGAGGGGGCAGGAGGAAGGAGGAAGGAGGAAGAAGAGGGGGCAGGAGGAAGGAGGAAGGAAGGTTACACTCACACTCTCATACTCACACTCCCAGGACAGGCACAGCACTGGAGATGTCAGGATCTTTCAGGTAAGCATCCCACAGTGCAGCAATGGATGGTGTGATGAGGGTAAATCTTCCCAAGGCAGATGGAATGCAACTCAGCAAACCACTGGCCGGGTGGTCCGGGTGAAGGGCCTTTTTGGAAGGTACAAGCTTGAGAGAGCAAGCACATGGCACCTTCCTCTTTTAAGGACCAGCTCCTGGCCTGCGACTAGTGATGACCTGGCTGCATTTGATTGGCCACACTCCCTCAGGCAGGGTGCATGCAGTGTCCATGCTTTGGGTGTGTGATCGCTGCCCAATTAGAGTCCCAGACACCTTGTCTACCATTGGAGCTCTTCTGTCTTCTAGCTGTTTAAACAGCCCATTCATGTCCCAAGCACTCCAGGAGGGAGGGGTGAGGAAAAGCCACCACACAGGTATTCAAAGAGGAAGAGGAGACAAGTGTGTGTGGGGAAATGTAACAGACTTTTTGAACATACAGGTACACATAGCATACAGATCTCTGCAGCTCCTACAACACAACCCTACTGTCCTCCCCTAGGACGTGCCCTAGTAAGCTGGCTGTAAGGCATGCAGCAGGTTTCCCCAACCCCAGTTACAGTCCAGCATGGTTTTCAAGGGTGATTTTTCTGAGATTTGGTAATGAGGTGCAACTGAAGTAAATTAGATACAGAGCCTTAAAAAGTGCCTGTGCTACTCTCTTGCGAGGGACAAACAAGAGTTTACTGAGTAGAAGCCCAAAGTGGGAGTTCTGGAGACATAAGGGACTGTTTATGCTTTATTGTTGTTTGTTTGTTTTCATTGTTTTGTGTAGGTCACAAATTGTTCAACAACGTGAAGGGAATGTGTCCAGAGGCTGTATTGTGGCCAGAGGCTGTATTGCGGCAGTTCTCAAACTCTGCCACGACCCATTCATGTCTGCCGAATGGAACACAGAAAAACAAAAAGGCTACTATGGTTTAAAAAGAAACTCTCCTTCAAGAGAACAAGGAATTATTCACAGGTAGCAGACTGAGAGAGAAGTTAGGAAGTTAGGCCTGCCTAAATGACTATCAGAGGATGTTCATTGTTTTAAAATTCCTTTTTTTCTAAACTCTTTTGCTTGGTCTACACTAGAAAATTAGATTGACCCGGCTACATTGCTCAGGGGTGTAAAAAATCCACACCCCAGAGCAGTGCAGCTAAACTGACTTAAGTGCCTATGCAGACAGCAGTAGGTTGATGGAAGAATTCTTTTGTTGCCTAGCTACCACTCCTGTTGCTGTAGTAAGTTTCTACACTGAAGCACTAAAGTAGTACAGCTGCAGCGCTACAGCTGTGTTACTGTAGCATTTTAATTTTCCTGATTCCTGTTGAGAAAGTAGACTACTTGGCTAGTTATCTTAGGTGCCTGTACACGAATGCGAGAAGCCCAGAAAATGGAAGTCCTGACACAGTCAAGGAATGAACTATGATGTGATTGGAATAACAGAGACTTGTTGGGTAACTGACAGTGTTGGGACACTGACTAGACCACTGTCATGGATGGGTATAAACTGTTGAGGAAGGACAGGCCTGGGAGAAAAGGTGGAGTAGAAACACCACTTATTACCACATTTAGACAAAGACAGGACTTTTTAAAAACATGCTAAGTTGTCATGGTCAAGCAACATGATAATTAACACGTTGGGTAATATGTTTGCTAAACACACTTAATTTTTCCAATCTAGACAAGACCTATGCCTTAATTTTTCTCTTCACTTTATTGCTTTAGATTTGAATTGTCTGGATCATTTGTCCCAAACTGACAGTCTGTAACAAATTTTAATTCTTTTCTAGCCATTTCAGTTAGTTTTTTATTTCATAATTGTATTAAATGAGACCATGGTCGTCTACATATTCATCCTGAGTCTTTCTTTGTGGGAATGTAACGGGGTGCTGGCCAGGAGGTCCTGAGCCAGGCCCCCGTTAGCCCAGATTCAGTTAAGAAGTATTAATTGTGGCTGGCTGAGTATTCCACATCTAATTGCTGGAGAAGCACCTGTGGGCCTTATTAGCCAGAGAGCTATATAAAGCTGGCAGGAAGGAAATAAGGAAAGGAAAGCTATGTATCCCTGCTTGCTGGAGAAACTAGCTGTCCCCCACGTTGCTAGTTTGTAGCAGACTGTACATAGAAGGTGGTGGGAACTGAAATAAAAAGGCACTAGTGATTGGACAAGCGAAGGCCTCATTACAGAGAACCTTCCCAATAATTGCTGAAAAGTCTTTCAGAAATTTTCAGCAAAGTCAACCATGTCATCAGCAAATCAGAGATCATTCAGAAAATTCTTGTCAATGACCTTTTCTTCCCATGCAAGAGGTGAAACAGTGGTGGAGATTTTGTCTCCTTATCTAACACGTCACTTCAGCTTGCTATCTTCCCTCGACTTGTCAACTTTTAAAAGTTGCTACGCTGTTCATGTAAATTCAGCTGAATTCAATTTAGTTTTATCTTGTCTTTTTCATACAAAGGATTTTAAAAAGGCTTTACAGTGAATGATAAGAAATAAGAATGGATTACTTTACTAAATTGGGTACAGTTGCTCTCATACAAACAAAGAAGCTAAATGATTTCTGGAGATTGGCTGGAGTAGCAATTTAAAAAGCAGTAATAATGTAAATAATCATACCAGTACACTTGCACAGAGGGGAAACAAGGGAAAGATATAGAAATTTGGGGTATATTTTCCAGAATTGCATGATAAATTGTGGGGTACGCTTATCCATTTGTCCAATTTCCCAACACAGAAAAGTATTTTCACAAACCTTGATTTGTTTGTGCATATTGGTATGTGCAATTTGTTACTCAAGCATAGGGTCTGCGTATACACGCAAGTACTTGTGCAAGCGTTTGGAAGACAAGGTGTAGGGCAAAATTCTACTCTCAGTTTACCTATGCTATCCCCCTGAAGTAACACAGAGAATTTGGAAATAGCACTTTTAGTCAAGAAGAAAGGGAAGGACTCAGTTGCTATCTGAAAGGAAGTGAGATAATTCCACAGATGGAGGAAACAGTGACCCCAAATTTGCAGAGTAAAAGAGAGAGGCTACAATTGGTCTTGGGAAGAAATATGCAATGGAGCAAGACTGAAAAGTGAAGGATCAACTCTGATTTGGGAATAGATGGGAACATTCATGAAAAATGATAAAGAAATGCAGTGTTTTTGAATGGCCATAATAGACATAAACTGCAATCAGAAAGACAGGCTATGGGAAAAGACAAGAATGGCTTGTAGAGGTCCCCATTCTCTAGAATTTAATTCACTCTCCACAGGTGAATCAAGTTTGAGAAATTACCTCTGAATCTTGTCAGGGACTATTAAAGTCCTGAAGTAATTTTATGAGCTTTTTGCTTAACACTGGTAATAGGCTGATTGTTCTATAGTAGTTGACGTCCTTAATAATTCCTTTCTTATAATGTAGTATCAAGAGGTTCATAAAAAGGTATGAGCCAAAACTGAGCAAGAGTGCCATGACTTGACCATTTATTTTTCAGGCTATAACTCTTTGTAGAGAAGAGTCTAAATCAAAATCCTAGCCTTTAATTCCTCCCCAAATTTTGGGATGTTTGGGTTCAAATATGAATATAAACTTGATTGCTTGGGCCCATTTATAACTATTTGTAAGTCTTTATATATTTTATGGTACTTAGCTGGAATTCTAAGCAGGTTTCTTTCCTACTTCATAACTTCAGTTCATTTTAAAAGATTCCATGAAGAAATGTAGAGGACAGATGAGAAGAGGTACACACAGGAATTTCCAGCAGGCGAGTGCTCGCATTAACTTTATCTATTTAGTAATAAATATATAAATTATGTATCACTAAGGTGCCCATCACCTTGTTATTTTATCTAAACTTTGGTAGTAGGTGTGTGGGCCTTTGATCTGGAGTAAGGAAAGAAGTTGTCTCTCTCATTTCTGGTAATTTTTATATCTTCATTACATTAAGGGCATCAAATTGAGAAGATAAGTCTGAAATATAATACAGACAGTTTTAAGACTCAGCATAAAGAATGAAATATAGGCAAGCATTCTAGAAGACTCTCTGAAGGGAAGGCAGAGTTAATGAATGTTCCTACAGAAGAGAAGGTGTCATCCACATTCCTAATGGTAATACTGAGAGCAGGGGTTAGCTGGATAACTTGACAGGAAACTTTATCGTGAAATGACTGAAGTGAAACTGAGCTTAAAGTTAAAGCTTATCATTTAAACTTCAGGACTAAAATCACTCTGACTGGAAGTTACAGGTTGAGGCAGTTGCTGTTGCCAGAAGGAGTTTGTATTATTTCTTGGATCCTAGAGATAAAAGCTTTATTCATAAATTATTATTTGAATAATTTTGGAGCAAATGAACTTTGAGGGGATTAATTTGTTACACATAGAACACATGGAATGAGCCAGCTGCTACCAATAAAAAAAAAATCATGAGTTTGCACTATGTGAAGGCAAGGACCTCCTTCCATACACTTACACACAGAGGAGTTACATATTCTAGAATGCATGTAAAAGAACCAATCCAAGGCAACAGAAGCATGCAAAGTGAAGACATCATCCTTACCTCAGGCTTATCCTTGGATCTGTAAATTACTTTTAATTTTACACTAATACTGTGTTTATTGTGAATGCATTGTAAACGTTTCTAATTTTTCTATTAGTAAAAATACAGGCACAATAGTGTGGACTGAAACAACATTGTTAAAGGAACTATGTGCTGAACTGTCTTCTAAAGGCCAAATTATTCCTGGAATAAGCATAGTTCCCCTTGGCATTGTCGTAAGGGTGGAGGGTGCCTTGCCTGGGTTGGGCTATGTTATCTAAGACAGTGTGCCTTCCCGGGGTGGGGCTTGTTATCTGAGACAACAATGTCCTCAGAGCCTAGGGACCATGAGGAAAGGACGAGTTAAAAGTCAGTTCCATCTTGGCTGGCCTTGAGGCAGGAGGCAAGGGCCGGGGGGGGGGGGGGGGGTTATCTCTGGCTGTAGAGATAACTCAGCTTTTCTTCTCTTAGACTTCTACTTAGCTGATGTGAGTATAACCATTTGATTTTCCTATTAAGCCTGTGCCTTTTGGGATGTGTCTTTCCATTTCAGAAGGGAGCTAGAGAACCCCAAATTGTAAAGTGTATTGCATTTTTGTTTCATCCCCTTTTCTTTATTAAATCTTTTAGTTATAAAACAGTCTGGTTTATTTCCCTTAGGGGTTTTTCTGCTTCCAGTCTGGGAAGGGAGAAGGGGAGGGAAATAGGGACCAGGGCAGCTAAGTGTATAGCTGGAGTGGGGAGGCTGCCTCTCAGTAGACGGGAGCAGCCTCGGAAGGTCTGGCTCTCAGGTAGAGAGAGACAGGGTGCAGGGGGGGGGAGGAAAGCAGCCCCCAGGTATCTGGATCTGGCTCCCAGGGAGGGAGACAGGGTTAGGGTTTTGGGGAGTCTGAGTACCCCGATCCAGGCTTGGATATTTACTCCGATTGTGGAGACTGTCTCTCCTTACCGTGAGGTTAGACGGGGGGAGGGAGAAGCAGCCTTCAAGTGCCTGTCTCTTCAACGAGAGGAGTGCAGGGGGGGAGGAAAAAGCCTCCAGGTGTCTAACTTGGCTTCCAGGGAGGAAGACAAAGTTAGGGTGGTGAAGTTGCCCCCCCCCCAAGGTTTTGGAAGTATACCCGAATGGTGGCAGCGATTGGTAACCCCAAAAACCCCAACTGGCAAAGTGGGGGTGTGAGGGGGGGAAAGGACTGGTTGGTCTGGCATACAAGAGTCCTGATCTCTGTACTCGGAGCATAGGGACAGGGAAGCCCCCTCTTACAGGCATCAAAGAACAAGGATCAACAAACACTTTTGGTTAAAATCAGAGCCTAACACAGCCCTCAGCCTTTACCTGAATGACACCTATTTTAAGGTTAGAAAACATTTATATAAAGGGTCTCTTTTTGTCCTGAGAGCCCGATTTCAACAAGACTTTGAACAGGAACATTTTCATCTTTAAGACTTCCAAAAGATCCCAAGTCTGTTTCTCATTCTCCATAATACCACCCACCTCCCTTGGCATTCCTATAAATGATAAGCCTAGAGCTCTCCTTCTGTAACCACAAAGATAAGTATCTACCCCCCCCCCCGCCCCAATCCCACAGTCACTCTCAATTTCCCCCATCACTGTCCAATGTTACGGTACTGCCAACCACACCTGAAAACTTATTTAATTTAGTGTTTTAGTGTAATTCAGATTGTTAGCCACAGAATTTAACCATCTGATCTATCTTTTTTCTTACATCTTTTTGTAAATTCCATGCAATTATTTTTATTTTATATTTTTAAACAAAAAAACTACCTTTCATAAAAAAAAAATTGTTTTAGTCAGGTGCCCAGTAGTAGAGCTGGGAAATTTTTTTAAAAAAACAAAAAAACACTCTCATTTGAATAAAAACGGTGAATTCTATTAAATAATCCATAAAAGGGGTTGGAAATGCTTTCTGCGACCATGTATATGAGCACGTTTTTCTTCAGATGAATATTTGTGCAGAAAGAACTGATCTAAGGAACAGACGATCGGAGCAATTGCCCTGGGCACCAACGTCTGATGTGTGCCACTTCCTCAACGGCTCAGCTCTGGACTTGGAAGTGTAACAAATATTTGTGCAAATGGGTGTTTGTACCACAAGTGTGTCACCTAGCTGTCTGAGCAGACTGAATGGATCACTAAAAGGACTGGCCGAGGCTAACACATATCAATGGAAAATATGAGAAGACCATTACAGAATATGGACACCTATCAACTAACAACTCAGAGGGAGGAAGATTTCCCAGCCTCTAAGCACAGAAGCTGAGCAGAGATCCCAGCTCCAGAACAAAGGACATAAAGGTGTCCCAGTCGGGGAAATAAAGCATGAGCTCTGAAAGAAGCTTACAGCTCTCTACTGGAACTGACTAAGGGAGTCAGAGAGAGACAGAGCCTGAAATGGATCTCACTACAGTTTAGCTGGTGAATTACTCTGGCTGGACCACAAAGGACTATGCTTTAACCTTTATTTCTCTATGCTAGCCTAAGGAATTCCAATGACGGGCTCCAGCTGACTAATAAATCCTCCTCTGTTTTCAAAACAACACATGGTGTCAGTGCAAATACTTGCTGAGGTGCAGGAGTCCTTGAAGAGTGCACAAGACTCTAACAGGAGTCTATCTCAGTTGGACTCACTGGACAGAACTCATGGTGTGAAGCGGGAGTGCTGAAGCCCAGAAGCTGGAGTCTACTACAAGAGTGGACAAACACCAGCCATTTAAAGCCAGCCCCCGAGCTCCTGCTAGGGAGTGGAGTCTGTGGCTTGCTCTGCTCCAACATTCCAGCCAGGGAGCAGGGTTGAAGCTGCTCCCCATGGCTCCTGGAAGCAGCAGCAGGTCCCCTCTCTGGCTCCTAGGTGTAGGGGAAACATGGGGGCTCAACTCCACATGTTGCCCCTGCCCCAGGTACCACCCCTGCAGCTTTCATTGGCCGGGAACCGTGGCAATGGAAGGTGCAGGAGTGGCACCTGTGGACAGGGCAGCGTGCAGAAGAGCCGCCTGGCCATGCCTCTGTGTAGGACCTGGAGGGGGGATATGCTGCTGTCAGGGACTTGAACTCTGACCGGCAAAGGTTCGTTGTCTGACCACAGAGAGACAGGCAACAACTAGCAAAGTCTAAACAAACTCTTTATTGACAGATGCACGCATCAATAGAGAGTGGCTCGTTTACCCCCGAACCAGCTAGCTCTCTTACACTGGATAGGATTTTTAAAAGCAGTTCCGTCGCATCACAGGTTAGTCTGAGCTAAGATGGGAGGAGGGAAAAAGCTATCACCGCCCTTTTCCCTCTTGGTTATGTTTAACCAATACTTATTATAACTTTAAACAATACTTAATTCACACTTAATACTAATTCATAACTATCTAACAATTATCAACTGGGTCAAAAGGATCTTGGACATAGGGGAAACAGAAAACAGAGAAAAAACTGAAAGTCTGGCGCTAGATGACTGCAAGAAAATGTTAATCATTCCTTCTCAAGGTCTTTCAAACAGTCTGGTTTTATAAGAAGGCTTCCAGAGTTCTCAGTGAAACATTTAACAGTTTAATTGCTACAAGATACTTAAGTACTCCAGATTTTTGTCCCTCACACTGCTTCTACTGGGAGCTGCATGAGGTAAGCACCACCCAGAGTCTGCACCCTTGAGTCACGCACTCCCTATGCCCCAACCTGCTGACTCAACCCTGACCCCTCTTCCACGCTCTGAACACCTCGGTCCCAGCCCAGAGCACCCTTCTGTACCCCAAATCCCTCATCCCCATCCCCAACCTAGAACCCTCACCCCCAGATGGAGCCCTCACACCCCTGCACTGCCCCTGCCCCAGCCTGTAGCCTCCTCCCACACCCTGAACTCCTTATTTCTGGTCTTACCCCAGAGCCCCACACCCAACCCCAATTTCATGAGCATTCCTGGCCCGCTATAAAATTTCCATACCCAGATGTTGCCCTCGGGCCAAAATGTTTGCCCTGATCTAGTAGGCAGTGAGGCTTCAGAGGTTACCCTGAAGGAAGAGTGGTGCTCCTTTGGGGGGGGTCTGCCATACTGAAGGGACTGTTCAAAAGCTGGAGCACAGCACAGAGCCTGTGGATCCATGATAGACTTCTAAGTTGATTTAACTTGTTAGAAAAGAGTCAAGAAAAATCTTAACAAGAGTTGATAAAAAAAATTATGGTAGGTCACTTCCTCCTTTATCCCACATCCTTCTCCTTTGGCCCTAGGCATGTGAATGCCACCAGTCTTCACTTCCTTACACTTACTCACACACTGGGAAGAGGCCTAGGCAGGTCTGAGGACAGGTTACCAAGCTTAAGGAGCCTTAGTGTGAAAGAGTCGGATTTACATCTTTCTGAATTTGCCAGAGTGACTCAACTAAGGGGTGGGATCCTGCATTGCGTCAGAAGGCCAAATGACCATTATAGTTAATAAACATTTTACCTGAGCTAGAAATGCAGATGTGTGCCCTTATTACTAAGTCCATTTTGAGTGTCTTGCTACCAGTTGGCAGATAAATAACGGTATGTAGATGTAGCTACACCAGCAGTTCTCAAATTGTATTGCTCCGTAACCCTCTTCTGAAAACAAAAATTACTACAGGACCCCAGGAGAGTCAGGGAGGGCTAAAGCCCAAGCCCCACTGCCTTGGGCAGGGGGCCAAGACAAAGCCTGAGCCCTGCTACCCTGGGTGTTGAGAGGTGGGGGCAAAGTCAAAGGGCTTCAGCCCAGGGCAGAGGGCATGTAACCTGAGTCTTGCCGACCAGGGCTAAAGCCCTTGGACGTCAGCTTAAGGCCCAGGCCCCAGCAAGTCTAATACCTGCCCCAGGGACCCCATTAAATGTGGTCCCAACCCACTTTGGGGTCCCAACCCACAGTTTGAGTACTGCTGAGCTAGACATTATTCACACTTTCCACAACACCTTTGAGGAAATGTTAAAATGGTGGCTGCTTAGAATTGTTCTATTACCTTCCAGTTAACATCAGAACCAGAATTAATCAAGTTCCTCTTCAGCAACCTTCATTGTTGTCATTTCTCGATGAAAATGGAATGACTAGAGTTCTCATGCTCTTAGTCTGAGGCCCAACAGTTTCATGATCACTGGTGAGGAGACAATCCTCAGACATAGCATTTTTCCTGCGTTGGCTCTTTCCACTGAACATGTGCACAGGTTTTCTATACTTTTTGACATCATCAGGCTGGCAACTGTCTCATTCAATTAGCTGGAGCAAACCAAGTTACTGCTGTCTCCTTCTTGAATGGTAAATATCATCCCTGCATGTGTAACAACTGAGAATGGTGCCCACAGCATCTGCCCACAAGCTGCAGGATTAACTGACACATCCGCAACCCGTCTGCTATTAGGAAAGTGGGGGAAAAAAACAGATCAAATCTAGTTAAAGTTAACACTTGCCTCACCCAAAATGTTAGTATCCCCATACGTCCTTCAATCAATGAGGTTGAAGGACCAAATTCACTTATCCTCTAGCAACATGCCATCTTCAAATCTGCAAAAATGATAAAGACACTGGAAGAAGAAATTCTGATAAATGTTATGTGGTTACTGTTACTTGGGAAACGACTTCCTTAGTAACTACAACACATTCTCAGTATGTCTTGGTATCAATTTTTCTCTTGTTCTGAGAGAAGCTAGTCTGCAATATGTGTGAAGAAAAAAAAGCCCCAAAGAAATCAACCCTGGGAAAGGGAAAATATAGAGCAAATTGTACATCCTTGTTTAGATATTTAAATATCTAAAGGAAAGAAGTATTTGGGGAAAAAGTGGGATAGTTTGGTAGAAGTGTGTATATATCTTATAAGTGAGCATGAGGTTTGACCTAGTGCTGAAGTATTAACAACTTAAACAACACTGAGTATAACAGCGGCTTCTACTGTGGTTATTCTCCCCTCCCTCCCCCCGTCTATCCCATGATTCAGCTGCCATGGTAATTGCTGCAGAAGTTACCCTATGATGTAAAATTGAGCTCCAGAATAATCTTTTAAAAACAATTCTAGCTCTTATGATGCCAAAGAAAACCACCAAAATATGAAATGAGTGTAAAACATTCAGTTGTCTTCCTATGTAGATCACTTAGAAGAGGGATAGAAGCCTATATAAGAAAAAAGACCCCAAATTAGGGACTGTCCCTTTAAAACATTGGAACATTTGGTCACCCTACTCTTGCATGTGATTGTCAATCCTTGTCAGGTGAATGTACTTTCATGGACTGGTAATGTGAGGTGTTGGGTGGCCTCAAGTTTGAAGACAATAGGATCTGAGGAGAGCTGAGTATCTCACATAATCAAGCCCTAATGTGATGTAGCTAGAGGGCTGGAAGTTGCTAATGACTTGAAATTCAAGGTGACCTATTGGAGGTAGTGTTGTCTAATGGATAGAGCACTGGAGTGTGAGACTAAGGAGGCCTGGATTCTATTCCCAGCTCAGCCATTGAACTTCTGGGTAACCTTGGGCAAGTCACTTCCCTGCTCTGTGCCTCTGTTTCCCCATATGTAAATGGGAATAATAATTCTGACCTCCTTTATAAAGCACTTTGAGCTCTACTGATGAAAAGCACTGGGTCAGAGGTAGGCATAATGATTATGTTGTATGAAGCAGAGAGTCATCTTTCCAATGTGCTTTCTACTGTTCTTAGTAAGCATGAAAGTCTGGTGGTTTTAGTTTTAGGGTGAAGATGAAGGAAAAGACAGGCATTAAAGATCTCTGAAGATCATTATTCTGTAATCCTCACTGTTTTGGTGTTATAGATTTAAGGAAACAAAGTTTCTCCAAAAAGACTCCATCATCTTAATTAATGCCTCCTAATATGTGCTGAGATAGGGAAAGGTTTAAATGTTTGATCTGGCTTTGGTTTCTAATAATCCAGGTGTTTTGTTTGTTTACAAATAAGGGACTGTTGGCTGTCTGACACCAGTTCTCAGAAATATAAAAAAATATGAATACAGAGGTATTCATTGCGGGGCACTGAGGCAGTTCGGACATTCCATGTAAAAGAATGAGCATATGTTGGAAACTTACCCAAATGACTGAATAGAGTAGAATATATATATATTCTTGGTTCAGGAACTACCTTCACAGTAGGTACCTGTGTGATCTGAATTTACTGCACTGGACGCTGGTGAGGTGAATGGATATTTCTGCTTTGCATTGCTATGAAAATGTATCTTGAACCAGAAAATCCAAGGTTCCATTGTCTATCAAAAAAGGATCAAACAGTCCCTCAATGTTTTTTCATTTCAGTATTTAAATGAAGCAAGAGGATTTATGCCTTGCAGGCTGCAAATGTTCTGATAAGCTGCACTCTTACTGAATCAAGTCTGGGTTATAATTTCAGGTTCTTTTCATGTTGCAGTTTCAGATTCTCTGTCTCCAAAATCAATGGAGGCAGCTAATTGGAAAACTAATTGTTTAGGGCTAGATTCTGATGCCCTTAGTTTATACTGAGTAATGTCTTGCACCAAGTGTAGTCCTATTTGTTTGAGTCATACTGCCCAGAATACTCATGCCTACAGTGAATTACAACCAATTATTTTCAGGCACATAACTGTAGGTGCAAAATGGGAGGTTGTTTGTTAAAAGTCAGGCCCAGGTTTAACTGCATGTGTTTTGTTTTTGTTGTATGAGATTTTTATATCTTAATATTGTATCTTAGTATTGCATATTGCTGGCATGATTCAAGCAAATTCCTTTAACTTAAAAAAATCAATTTGTTGTATACTTAATTTCTCTAAGGGTTCACTTATATCTGCATTTCATAGGAATTTAATTAAGATCACTGTTTTTTCCTTCACTTTGAGCTTACATTTGCAGGTAGATGCTCTGGAGAGATGTTTTATACAAATTTTGCAAATGCCTATTTCCATAAATGTGAAGGAGGTGGCATTTTATAGTAGAATGAATCACAAGCTAGCATTTGTTTTCTGGAGTATTGCAAACAGAACTATTAGTATCATGTTACCTTATGGTGTAAGAAGGGATATATGGTTTCCTTTGATAGGATGAAGTATAATTGTGCAATAATTACTCCATAGCAGACTCGTGTAAGTGCTTCAATAGTTGGGTACTGCCTCAATGGTTTCTCCCTTGTTTCACCTTTTCTGTCATGTTTCAAAAAAAAAAAAAAATAGACAAAAGACTGTAGAACTAGGTTCTGTTTAGGTCATTAAAACAGACTCCCATCCAATAGGCAGAGTTGCTAAGGATCATCTACAAAGAGAGTTCTTTTGAGTGTCTCCCTGCAGATGGGCATGCACTATTGGATGGCTTGTACAACCAGAGGCTGGCCAAATGGTGCCAGTTAGAGCTGTTCAAAACAGCTGTTCTGTTTTGCAAAGGACTTGCAGATTTTGAAATTTGGCTTTGTTCCAAATTGGGAGGAAACCCAAATATTTTTAAATTCTGGGGAAAAATGAATTTGGGGTCATTTATATTACATGATAATATAGACTAAATATAAAAAATACAGAACAAAAAGTCTTGTCAAAATGAAAAAAATCAAAATGTTTCTTTTCTGAAAATGCCAAAATAGGAGGTTCCAACACTGTTGACTTTCCCCCCTTTATCCTCAAACAAAATTTCAGCAAAATCAAACTTTTGAAAGGCATTTTCCTATCAACAGAGCTGCCCAGACTATGGTTCTGTTGAAATTGCTCTGATTAACTGTGTCACCAATGTCATAATTTGAGGGCTTTGCTCAGTTCTTCAGTTATGATACTAATTTAACCTTGGTTTCCTACATCCATTAGCTTTAGAAAAAGAAAGAGCGAGAGAAGATTCTTCGCAACAATAAACTCAGTCTCCCAACTCTAGCGTGAATTGCCTATTTCTATCAAAGATTCACCACTGTCCCCAGATTAAACTATATCCAGACCAGTTAAAATGCTTGAGGCCAATCACAGCCTGTCAATACGAATGCTCCTACCTGCCATTGCTAAAGCTGAACCAATAAGAGAACCAGGTGGAAGTTCTAGCAAAAATATCCTAATGTCAACATAGTTCAAAATAGTCAAAGCAAAATGGCTTCTGTTGTGATGAGTAGCAACTTTTGCCCCAATCAGTTTAGCATTCTCCATTGAGGCAGTCATTTCTCTCTTCCCTGATTTTAATTGCCAGTTTAGTCACACCCACACATTCTAAGATCTCCTTAATATTTATTTGGATCAAACACCTTTTCATTTAGGTGGTAGCTTAGACCATCACAGTGTTATCAAAGCATTTAATAAAACAAATACCCTAGAGCTAATGCTCATACGCTGTGACTTCCAAATCTTCTATCTACTATTAGGCTATTTTGCTCTGACATATCTTAATAGCATTCCCATGGGAGAGTATGTAGGTAAGTGAACACTGTTCTGTTACTTTTACAACACTTCTAACACAGCAACCAAAAATCAATGGCTATAAGCTGAGAGACACTTACCTTGCCTCGCTCATTTAAAAATATGATTAAGTAGCATTTATGTCTTGATCCAGCTGCTTAAAACCAGGATGGGGCAGTGTAACAGGGTCAGACTCACCACAACAGAGCCTCCTGCTGTTTAGTCCGGGAATTAGCTCAGTCAGCAGTCCTGAAGTGCCCTCCAGCGGTGGTGTCCTATCCATCTCTCACCCTCTGCTGTGTTGTCCTCCGGACCCACGTGGCTCCTCACTTGTGGCATCCTCTTCAGGACACTGTCCTCTGGCGGTGCCCCCAAGTCCATTCTTGTCCCCTTCCAGGGGGGTGGGGGTTACAGAAATCTTTCTCGGCACCTCAGCTGCAGTGGCCAACCACACCCCAAAGTCAAGCCCCTTCTGGCAGAGGTCTGGTGAACTCCATGGAGGCCACTTCCAGCATCCAGGTGCAATATAAAAGGATAGTGGGGGGACCCAGGCCAGCCCTCTACTCTGGGTCCCGTCCCAGGGACACTTTGGTGCAGCTATCCGTGCCCTTCTTCTCTCCCCTGCTTCATCTCTCTCTCTGGGCCGCTTCCTCTTCGGCCCCTTAGCACCGCTAGGCCCTTCCCTCAGGGCCTGACAGGCAATCAGGTTGGAGCCCTTCTCTTCTTCCCCAAGCCTGCCCAACACTGCTCTGTCCCTAAAATGGCTTTGCCCCTCCTTGCCAACAGAGGGATCCATCCCTTAAATAATGGAGATTAGAAACAAAGTTGGCCATAAAACAGCCTTTTATTTCCATGAAAATTTTTGAAAATTTCATTTATCCTAAATCAGGACAAGAGATCAAAATTTGACATTTTTTCACAGGAAGGAAAGACTAGAAAAATTCCATTTTGGTAGAACTGAGAAAGTTCAGCTTGCTCCTCACTGTGCCTGGGGATCCAGGCATCCAGAGAGCCACCAACCTGGGGAATCAGGGAGCCTGCTGCCTGGCATGTCAGACAGTTCACCGAACCAGGAACCTGGATTCCCACACAACTGAAGAGCAGGAAACGCTGAGAGCCCGGGAAGCCCTCTACGAGAGCTATCAAGGAACCAGGGAGTGCAGGGAGGCAGACAGGTGAGCTGTCAGGAAACCAGGCAAGTTTTGGTCAAAAAGCTGCATCATTTCCACTGAAAGTTTCAGCATTTCAAATTTGACCAGTCCACATTTTATCACCTATACATAATTTTTCCTGCTTTAACCCCTCAATAATTGTAATTCTTTTTTCTTAGGTAATAAACCTTTAGTTAGTTTATTACAGAATTGGTATAGCGATCCAGAAGTTCACATTTGGTACTGGCTTGGTGAACTGTAATTATAAAACACAATTTGGGATATATTCCCCATTTCTGACAGTTTGCTCTGAGGTAGGCACTCACAGTTGTGAGCCACTCCAGAGAGCAAGTGTTCCTGAAGGTGACATAGTTAGAGGGCAGAGAAGGTGTGACAAATCAGAAGGTGACAGCAAGAGGGAAGCAGAAAGGGTTATTTTCATAGTTGTGGGCATGGAGAGAAGATGGTCTTGAAGCCATGGTGGACAGACCCAATTATGAACCAGGAGAAACATGAAGGAGGGAAGCAAGGGAAATTGTTGGTAGCTTTTCACTGAGGCAGAATAAAAAAGTGGAAAATGGGTGTTATCATTTTGGGATCACGGCAGAGAGGAAGAACTGAAGAGGAGACAAGCCAGCAGCTATGTGTTTAAGTAACAGCAGTTGGCTGACACAGAGGGGCATGGAACTGTTTTTTATGTAGCCGCTGGGACAGAAGCAGCAAGTCAACGCACAGTTGGAAAGACTGGGAGAAGTAGATGCTCCTTATTGGATTTTGAAACATCAAAGGGTTTAGCAAACCCAGGAGCACTGCCAAACCTGTAAGATTAGAGGGCTGCTGAAGTTAACAGGCATGGTACATTGAAACCAAGAGGTTAACCCTAAGCAAATTTGGTGTAGCAGGTTCAGAGATCTATGTAATCTGAAACACAGGAATTGCTGTAGAATGAGATGTTTAAAATATCCTAATAAACCCAGGCTTTATATCTGATTATGTTAAGGTTCTTTTAATTAGATTCATTTCTATCCAAAAGTGAGCAAAGTTGCCATCTAATTGAAAATAAAGCATTACCCTTTTTGATTTGCCTCTAATTACAACACATTAATTGTGCAACTGTAAATACAGTACATGCATATGGCTTTGACAAAGAGAACCACTTTTATGTGCAATAAACTTAATGAAGGAGTTCATTCTGAAATCTAAGGAACTTTAATTACACCAAAGTTTCTATACAGTCATCTGTGAAATGGAAAAGGAGAAATAAACCCAGTTTAACATTTTATTAGAATAGCAATATTGAACATGAAGGTTGTGGTGGGAAATTCTGCTCCTGAAAGCAAAACTAAATGCATCACACAGACTAAAATTGATTGTTAGTAAAGCCGAATTCTGTATTCTCACTCCATTTTACTGTAAAGATGTTCTCGTATGCTGAACTCTGACCTTTTCACTGTATTTTTGTCTTCTATCTCCAATTTTAAAGTGCACCTAACATAATCATGAAACCCGGCACACAAGCATTTGATTTTCTGAGACTAAAAATGATTTTCATCAAATTACAGAATTATTTCCTCTACCCAAACAAAGAAGCAACAAAGTTATATTGTGCTCCCGGCCATCTCAGTAGACACCATAGCAATTTTAGCTTATCCTAACCTTTTTCCATTCCAAACCTAACCTGTGAAGGCTCTAGGGCTCCATAAACATCAGCTTAAGGAACCCCTAGGTTCCTTTATAAACCTCTAGGTCATACATGAACTTTCCTGATGTCCAGTTGATCAGAGAAGAGTTTATTTCCCAGCCTTTATGCAGTTTGCAAGGGAATGCAAAGGTTCAAACTTCATTAGAAAAAAATCCTTAAAACTCTGTCTCCCTCCCTCCACCCCAATTCCTGACATTTTCTCTAGCATTATTTGAAATGGTGATATTTACACAGTATATTTATTTGAGTCTGATCTGGTTATTTCCTCTCACCCCAGCCTTGTAAGGCCAACAGGAGTTGACAAACACATACACAGTAGTATGTCTTATACAAAACTAGCGAAAATACCCGGCGTTGCTCGGGTCAGTCGGAGGTGGGGAGGGGGCAGAGAGCAAACCTGACACCCCCACCTCACCCCCCCCGACCAAACCCGACACCCCCACCGCACTTACCCCTCGACCAACCCCAACTCACATTTTCACCCCCCCACCCAAACCCAACACCCCCATGTCTCCCCCCTACCAACCCCAACACCCCCTGACCCAACACCCACACCTCACCCCCCGTAGACCAAACCTGACACACCCACCTCACTTTCCCCCCCAACCAAACCCGACACCCCTACCTATCACCACAAACAAACCCGACACCCACACCTCACTTACCCCTCGACCAACCCTGACCCTCCTCCTCACCCCCCCAACCAAATCCAACACCCCCATCTTACCCCCCCACCAAACCCAACACCCCCTGACCAACCCCAACACCCACACCTCACCCCTCACCCACCCCAACACCTTCCCACCCCCCCAGACCAAACCCAACACCCTTGGCTCACTTACCTCCCGACCAAACCCGACACCCCTACCTCACTTACCCTCCGACCAAACCTAACTCGGGTCTGTTGGAGGTGGGGAGGGGGCAGAGAGCTGAGCGAGTGCGGGGTCCGTTGGAGGGGGGAGGCGGCAGAGAGCTGAGCGAGTGCGGGGTCTGTTGGAGGGGGGAGGGGACAGAGAGCTGAGCAAGTGCAGGGTCCGTTGGAGGGGGGTATTATGACATCATAACTATGTCACAGAGAACAGCAGCTGCCCAGCTGATGTGATTGGCCTTTAAATAATTTCACCCCTGGGGGGCGTCAGAGGTGAGATTTGAAAAATTTTCGACTCTTACCCTGATTAGGACCCTAAGACCTATAACTGTACCAAATTTCAAGTCTCTAGCTCAAACGGTGTGGAAGGAGTAAGGGAACGTACATACACACATACATACACGCACGCATACACTATTTGACTTTTATATAGAGAGACTAGAAAGGCCTGGGTAGCAAATTGCTTGAGAAAAGAAAATACTAGCTATGCACGTATATATTAATCTTCATTTAAGATATCAGAATATTGTACAATGCTCAGTGAAGGGCCAAAATCCATGTGCTCTGTATGTAAAACCCTGACACAGGCTCTATCAGCAACTTTTCACAGTCCTAAAGTTCAAAGCTTGGTCAAGAGTGCTAGAGGCCTAACAAACAGTGAAAAATATTGGCTAAGAGGAACTAAACAAACAAGAGACAATCTTGCTTTTTATTAAGATAAGCATGGTCAGCAAAACTCCAGAAACTACAGACATACCAAACATTGAAAGGGGCCTCATGTCCACTCCTTCATGCAATAAGGAGATAGCCAAATATCCTCCTCACATACCAACCTTGAGTTCATGGAGAGGTTTAAGCATGTCAGTATGAGATATCACATCCTCCTTTCTAATTGGTGCACCCCCCCCCCAAAAAAAAGCCACTGTCAGCATTTAGAAACAATGGGGCAACCTGAAAAACAATTTCTACTGCCATGTACTTTTCAATGTCTTTTTGCTTTAACCCCCAGGGATGTATCTGCTGGACAACCAGAAGAGTCACTTCATTCCTATGGATCCCAAATCAGAATTCAACATATATATTAAATAATTATACACTTTATACATTGTTTGAGAGAAAAAAACCTGTATACTAACAATATGTTAACCTGAAACCTTGGGCGGAGCCATTATATAATCTTTTAGACTGTTGGCTTACTGTGCTTAACTTGTCTTGTTGCTAGACCTATCCAAGGGTTTGGATTTATCACCTTGTTGATTCCCCCGGCCCATGAAAATCTTATATAATCTATTGTAATCAAATGATTGAAAGTGTCTCTGAGCCTAATAAGAAAAGTGATACTCCACCAGTGCTGTGCGTAATAAATCCATGTGCCTCACTGTACACAGCGTTCATTTTCGTTTCTTCACTCAGATTTTCTTCAAGTGTTTTGAAGACATGGTTTTTGGCTAAGTGGAGTTGTTTTGCCTAATGTACATTGGTATTAGCAGACACACCCAATCTTTAGTTAATTATAAGGGCTGGTCTTCACTGGGGGGAGGGGGTCGACTGAAGATATGCAACTTCAGCTACGTTAATAACATAGCTGAAGTCGGCATATCTTCAGCCGACTTACCTGCCGTCTTCATGGCGGCGGCGTGCTCCCCCGTTGACTCCAGCTCGCGCCTTGCATCAAGCTGGAGTTCCAGAGTCGACAGGTGCGCTGCGGGCGATTGATTTCTCGCATCTTAACGAGACGCAAGAAATCGATCGCTAAAAGACCATTTGCTACCCGCCAATCCGGCGGGTAGTGAAGACCTGCCCTATGGTTCACTTTAACAAACAAATTCTGGTATCTGATGGGGATGTCTTTGTTCTTTTGGATTCCCGATGGCTACCCACTTTTGGTTCCTGTCCCTTTGATTCTGTAAAACAAGTGGAGTAGCTGATCTCCATGTGTGAGACACTCCTTCGTAAAGCTTGAAGCCAGCCTGAACCCTAACATAATCAAAGAGGCACTCAAATACTGTAGTGTGAACTGTGTATTCCCTGTGCTCAGGTATCTTGGTTAACACTAACACAATGATAAGTAAGCAGTATCAAGGGAAACCAGTGGAGTTGACTTTTATGCATCACAAAGGCGTTCATGGATTCTCCTGATGTCCCAAGACCACCAAGATATTTTTTACAAAGAACTATCTTCCCTACCTGTTTGATATGAAAAATTGTTCTTCATCTTCACTTGCTCTTCTTCCTCCTTATGTTTGCTTCTGAATGCCTAGCAATTTCAATACAGACTCGGCTTCTATTCCCATAGTGAATGGGCACATCAATTTGTAGTATAGAATTATTACTTTATTTTTCTTATTATGGAAGTAGGGTATAGTACTGGAGGCAGGTTAACCGGGGAGGTCTTTTATATAGCCAATAACTGTGCACTTATTAACATTAGAGTTGCTTGTTGTCATATGGGCCTGATTCTGCTCTCTCTTCTCATACTAGAAATCAGTATTTACACTGATGTAAAACCCATGGAGATGTAGAATCAGGCTCAGTGATTTTTTGGGGAAAATGAGTCAGTTTCCTTTTTAAATCTTTTTGTAGGAATTAGTTTGGGTACAGGGGTTCTCTACAGCTAAAATTAATATTGCTTTTAGATTGTATCATATTACATTTTGAAATTGTGCAACTGAACTCTCAATCTATTGTGTCAGGTCAACTTGTACTTCACACATCAACCTACTGTTGTTTTCACGATCCAGTGTACAAACTGCTTAAGAGAAGAAAATGCTATAAACTATAGGAACCAATCTGCTCCTGTCTGTTTATATATTCCCATAGACTTTACATGAGCTGGCAGAGAAAATTGCCCTTTGCATGCTTTTGTCTCTAGAGGAGAATTGGAAGTATGTCCAATTCTTAAAAAATAAGAACAGTCACACTACACACCAAACAGATTTTCCAAGGCCCTGCTCTGAGGTACAGAAAAAACATGGTCTGCAAGGAAATACAGGACAATTTTTTTTAAAAAAAATCTAATTTATACATCAAAATTAAACTGGGTCATTATATAATAAAGAACATTTTTGGTGGGTATAAATTTAGCAGCTTTTATTGGCATTATGCATGACAGCAGTCTTGTGATATTCCAAGTACAAAACAGGTCCCTGGAGACACTGTCTAATTTATAATGGGCTAACTATAATAAATTGTAGCAGTCAGAAAATGGTTTTGATGAAATGAGGCTCTTCAGTTTATTTGTCTTACATGGAAGTCCTGTGGAAGCTTTAACTTATTTGAGGTCATATGGAAATATGTGGCTGGAGAGGGGTTTTTTGAAAATAAAGAAGCAGGAGTGACAGATATTTTTTCTCTCTCTTTCATATAAGTAAATAATTAAAAGAAACATACAATGAATGCAAAAGAGATACCAGCACATTTTTTCAGCAGACTAACAAATAACACACATTCCCTTCAAGTGCACAGCATATGGCTTACTGACTATGGGAAGACAATATTTTATCATAATTGGTGTAGTAGCAGTACCTGGAGATACACCTGCAGAGACCACCAACACTGCTTACCTCAGCTTTCCTGCGAATTAATTTTCAACTGTCTTCAGAAAAGCTCTTTATTTTCAACAAGTGTATAGCAGCATTAATTTCACACAGTGCTTGCAGCTATATTGTGGACTTCCATGCATCTGCATAGACTCTCTCTCTCTCTCTCACTCACACACACACAGCTGAGTGCTCAAAAGCAGATTTGACTTCTCTACCTATGGCTCTACTGACTTTACAGCTAAAGACAAAATGTTTTTTTTTTAAGCACTATTTAAGGCCTGGATGGCATCTTATTACCAGATTTCTGCTTTTTACTGGGCTTTGGCCATTAAGAATCCTATCTTATAAAAGACTAGAAAAGTTTGTGTGAAGCCGTCATGAGCAGTAGAGACCGCCCAGACGAACGGCATGCTGGGAGGTGTAGCATGCTGGGAGGTGTAGTTCGGCAGCACAAAGCAGGGTTACTTACCTGTAACTGTAGTTCTTCAAGATGTGTTGCTCACATCCATTCCAGTTAAGTTATGCACGGGCCGCGGGCATGGTTGCTGGGAAGATTTTCCCCTTAGCTACAGGCTGGGTCCGCAGGGAGCCCCCTGGAGTGGTGCCTTTATGGCGCTGTATAAGTACCCCTGCGACCCAGCCCCCACCTCAGTTCCTTCTTGCCGGCTAATCCGACAGTGGGGAAGGAGGGCGGGTTTGGAATGGATGTGAGCAACACATCTCGAAGAACAACAGTTACAGGTAAGTAACCCTGTTTTCTTCTTCGAGTGATTGCTCACATGCATTCCAGTTAGGTGACTACAAGCAATACCTAGGAGGTGGGGTCGGATTGACCCATCGCTGATCGTAGGACCGCTGACCCAAACGCCGCATCGTCCCTGGTCTGCTGGACTATGGCGTAGTGGGCGGCGAAGGTGTGGACGGAGGACCACGTAGCCGCCCTGCAGAGGTCCGTGATCGGAACTCTCTTCCGGAAGGCCGCAGAGGACGCCTGCGCTCTCATGGAGTGTGCTGTTATTTGCTCGACGAGCCTGCCCGCGAGTTCGTAACAGGTGCGAATGCACGAGGTGATCCAGGAGGAGAGCCTTTGGTCAGAGACCGGTTGGCCCTTCATCCTCTCCGCTACCGCAACAAAGAGTTGTGTTGTCTTTCTGAACGGTTTTGTGCGGTCTAAATAAAAAGCAAGAGCCCTTCTTACGTCCAGCGTGTGCAATTGCTGTTCTCTTCCAGAGATGTGGGGCTTCGGGTAGAATACAGGGAGACAAATGTCCTGGTTAACATGGAAGGGAGAGACCACCTTAGGGAGGAAGGCCGGGTGGGGGCGTAGCTGCACCTTGTCCTTATGGAAAACCGTGTAAGGTGGCTCGGAGGTCAGTGCCCTGATCTCTGACACTCTACCGAGGTCAGTGCCGAGGTGATTGCTACGAGGAAGGCTACCTTCCAAGAAAGGTAGAGCAAGGAGCACGTGGTGAGGGGCTCAAAAGGGGGCATGGTGAGATGGGAGAGCACCAGGTTCAGATCCCAGGGTGGAACGGGACGCTTAACGTGCGGGTAGAGTTTGTCCAGCCCTTTAAGGAAGCGATCACCTTGTGCAGGAGCGGGATCGGAGGGAACGCATAGAATAGGTGTCCCGACCAGGGGAGGAGAAAGGCGTCCGTCAGGGAGCCCCGGGAGCTGCCGCGGAAGGAGCAGAACTGGAGACACTTGTTCTGCCGAGAGGCAAATAGGTCGATCTGGGGAAACCCCCACTGCAGGAAGATCGGCCGGATGACATCTGGCCGGATGGACCACTTGTGCATCATGAAAGATCTGCTGAGGTGGTCCGCCAGCGTGTTCTGGACTTCTGGGAGGAATGAGGCCACCAGGTGAATGGAGTGGGCTATGCAGAACTCCAAAAAGAGAACCACTTCCTGACAAAGAGGGTTGGAGCGGGCTCTGCCCTGTTTGTTTATATAAAACTGGGATGTGGTGTTGTCCGTTAGCACCGCTACACAGTGACCTCGTAGTGTGTCCCGGAAGGCCTGGCAAACCAGTCGAACGGCTCTCAGCTCTCTGACGTTGATGTGGAGGCAGAGATCTGTCTCCGACCATCAGCCCTGAGTCCTGAGCTCTCCGAGGTGAGCTCCCCAACCTAGGGACGAAGCGTCCGTCACCAGGGACATGGAGGGGCTGGGAGGAAGGAAGGGAACGCCCTGGCACACAGTGTCCTGATTCTCCCACCAGGCCAGAGCGGATAGGGTAGCTCTGGGGATGGTGAGAAGGGCGTCGATGCTGTCCACGTTCGGCCTGTAGACCGACGCCAGCCAGGACTGGAGCGGGCGCAGCCTCAGCCTGGCGTACTGGGAGACATGGGTGCAAGCCGCCATGTGACCCAGCAGGCTGAGGAACACCCGGGCCGTCGCCATGGGAAAGGCATGCAGTTCTCGGATTGCCGACTGAATGGCTAGGAAACAAGGCTGTGGGAGGGATGCCCTTGCCACAGTAGAGTCTAGGAGGGCCCCTATAAACTCGATCTTCTGAGTTGGCTCCGGGGTGGACTTCTCCTTGTTGAGAAGTATCCCCAAGCGGTCGAACGTGCTGATGACAAGTTGCACATGCGAGCGCACTTGGTCCCTGGAGGTGCCTCGGATCAGCCAGTCGTCCAGGTACGGGTAGAGGTGTACCCCGCAGCGGCGTAAGAACGCCGCTACCACCGCCATGCACTTGGTGAATACCCTGGGTGCAGTGGACAGGCCAAAGGGTAGGACAGCAAATTGGTAATGCTCCCCCGCTACCAGGAAGCGGAGGTAACATCTGTGAGGGGGCTTTATACTTATGTGAAAGTAAGCGTCCTTCATGTCGAGGGCAGCGGACCGGTTTCCCGGATCCAGAGAGGGAATAATGGTGCGCAAGGTGACCATGTGGAACCTGAACTTGATCATGTGGGTGTTGAGTCCGCGTAGGTCTAGGATGGGCCGGAGGCCCCCTTTCGCCTTGGGGATCAGGAAGTAGCAGGAGTAGAACCCTTTCTCCCTGAACTCCTCTGGTACGGGCTCGATGGCTCCCAGTGAGAGGAGCGACCTCACCTCCTGTACGAGGAGTTGCTCGTGAGAGGGGTCCCTGAAGAGGGACGGGGAGGGAGGGTGGGAGGGAGGGCGGGTGGAAAGCTGGAGCGAATATCCCAGCTCCACCGTGAGGAGGACCCACTGGTCCGATGTAATGTCCGACCATGCACGGAGGAAGTGGGACAGACGATCTCTGAAGGGAGGATCCAGGTGTTGGACTAGTGCTCTGCCCCCGGGCGCACCTTCAAAAGTTAGGCTTAGGCCCCTGGGATGATTTAGGGGCCTGCTGTTTACCCCCTTGCCGTGGGCCAGAGCGACGGCGATAGGCCCGCCCTCTCCTTTGCAGGGAGTCCTAGGGCGGGCGTGCAGGAGGGAAAAACCGCCTCCTCAGGGGTAGGAAGGGCCGCCTCTGGGTCACTGGGGTGTGCATCCCCAAAGTCTTGAGGGTCACCCCTTTGTCTTTAAAAGTCTGCAGCCGCACGTCCGTGGTCTCCGAAAAGAGTCCCAGGCCCTCGAAGTGAAGGTCTTGTATGGTGTGCTGCATCCCCTGCGGAAGATTAGAGGACTGCAGCCATGTGCTGCGTCTAAGGGCGACCCCGGATGCAATGGTCCTTGCTGCGGAGTCAGCTGAGTCGAGGGCTGCTTGCAGGGCATATCTAGTGATGTCCTTGCCCTACTGTACAAAGACCCTAAACTCCTGCTTGCCTTCTGGGTGAACCGTGGCCTCAAATTTGGCCAGGGAGTCCGCAGTGTCATAGTAGTGCCTGCTCAGGAGTGCCTGGTGGTTGGCCACTCTGAGCTGCAGGCCGCCCGACGAGTAAACCTTCCTCCCGAAGTGGTCCAGCTTTTTGGCCTCCTTTGCCTTTGGGGCTGAGGCCTGCTGACCGTGGCGCTCCTTGTTATTAACAGAGTCTACCACCAGGGAGGAAGGAGGAGGGTGGACGTAAAGGTATTCATACTCCCTTGCGGGGACGAAATACCTCTTCTCCACTCCTCTAGCTGTGGGAGGAATGGAGGCAGGGGTCTGCCAGATCGTAGTCACAGATTTCTTGATAGTGTTAATGAAGGGCACGGCCACTCTGGCTGGTGCACCCTTCGTTAAGATAGTGGCTACCAGGTCATCTATGACCGGGACCTCCTCCATAGACAGGTTCATGTTTTTAGCCACTGTCTTAAAAAGGTTTTGGTAGGCGGAGAGGTCCATTGGCGGCGGGCTGGCTGATGAAGTGCCCGCCACTGCCTCGACCCTAGCCGGGGAGGGATAGGGACCTAGCTCCGCTGGGCTCGGGGGCACCTCAGGGTGATGAGCTGCCGAGGATGGGCCCGCCACTGCTTCGTCCGTGCCCTCCGACTGCAGAGGAAAGCCGGGCTCGGACTGGGTGCCTTGGGGCTGGTGGTATGCCCAATGCGCCCAGGTCGACCAGTTGGACTGAAGAGTGGCCGGCTGCCCCTGCACCAAGCACGGTGAGGCCGAGGCCGATGAAGAGGGCCAGGGGGCCACCGCATTGGCAGGCTGCTGGACTTTAGGTGGAGAGTCACGCCGGGCTTCTGACCTGGTGGACTCTCTACGGCCCGAACGGTGCGGGCTCCTCGACCGGTACCGGGTCTGGGATCGGTGCCGGTCCGAAGAGTGGTGCCAGCTCGAGGATCAGTGCAGTCACGGCGAGGTCCAGTGCCGGGAGGAAGACCAGTGCCGGGAAGAGTGGCGGTGCCGAGATGGCGTTTGGTGCCGCGGTGGAGTGCGTCGCCTGTCCGGAGATCTGCAGATGTAGTGCCTCTACCAGTGCCGGGACGTCGATCAGCGCCAGGGTGGCGACCGGTGTCTCAACCTCAATCGGCGCCGAGAAGTCGAGGGGTGCCGAGATGGAGTGCGGTGACGTGACTGCGATCGGCGGCGAGATCGTCCCCGGTGCCAGCTGACAGAGCGGTGCCGGGAGTACGAATGGTGCCGAGAGACTCAGATCAGCGCCAAGACTCCGACCGGCGATGAGATTGAGAGCGGTGCCGGGATCTTCTATGAGGAGACCTGGAGCAGGGTCTCAACTCCGTGCGGCGCCGAGACTGCGACCGGTGTCGAGAGGTCGAGCAGTACTGGGAGTCCTATCGGCGCCGCGAGATCGAGCGGCACCTGGACCCCGAAGGGCTCCTGGCTGCGATCTCATTACCAATCATGGGCGGCTTGCCCCTAGATTGGACTTGTCTCTGGGCTGGCGGAGAGGTTGTGATAGCCAGCAGTTCCCTGGCAGCAGCAAAAGCCTCCGGCGTGGACGGAAGGGGCTGCTGTGGGACCGGCACCCTGAGGGGGGAGACCACCTGCACCGGACTCAACAGGACCTCTGTTGGTGCCAGAGTCGACGGTGCCGGTGCCGGCGGCTGCTCATCAGAGCGGCCGTTGTCCACAGCCGGTGCCGTGGGTAGCGGTGCCGGCAGCTGCACCACACGGTCCGATTGAACGGACGGCGGGAGAGTCTGTGACTGAGAATCACGTCTCTTCTTCCTGCTCGGGGAGTGCGACCGGTGCCGAGGCTTGGAGGTCTTGGCCGACGCTGTCTTGGGAGCGGGTCCCGGTGCCTCACCCGAGTCCGGTGCGAGAGCCGCCTCCATTAGGATATGACGGAGGTGAGACTCTCTGTCTTTCCTTGTCCTTGGTTTAAAGGTTTTGCAAATTTTGCAACTGTCCACGAGGTGAGACTCTCCCAGGCACTTTAAGCATTCAGAGTGTGGGTCGCCCAGGGGCATAGGCTTCCCACACTCTCCACAAGCTTTGAAGCCCGGAGCCTTAGGAGGCATAATCTCCGGGCGGCAGGGGAAGACCCCCCCGCACTTAAAACTAATTACAAAACTGTTTACACTAACTAACTATTAGAATAACAAAGAACTATAGACAAGAATTATTAACACCACTAACAACTGCTAAGAGCTAGGAGAAAGGAGATCGCAAAAACGCAGAGCTCCTCTGTTCCAACAACCAGCGTGGGCGGTAAGAAGGAACTGAGGTGGGGGCTGGGTCGCAGGGGTACTTATACAGCACCATAAAGGCACCACTCTAGGGGGCTCCCTGCGGACCCAGCCTGTAGCTAAGGGAAAAATCTTCCCGGCAACCATGCCCGCGGCGCGTGCATAACCTAACTGGAATGCATGTGAGCAATCACTCGAAGAAGAACATGGCTGCCACGCGTGTGCCGCCACGAGGGAAGCAGGGTCTGGATCAGGGGCTCAGGGAGTGCGGGCAGGAGGGTGGCTGGGCGCAGGAGGCGCGGGCAGGGAGCTCTGGCCGGGCGGGGCACAGGAAGGGGGCGCTGGGCCGGCGGGGTGGAGGCGCCCGGGCACGGCCGGCCAGCTGTGCCCAGCAGAGAGCCGAGTGAGGGGGAGGCGGGGGAGGAGGCAGCGAGCCGAGCGAGGGGGAGGAGGCGGCAGAGAGCCGAGCTAGGGGAGGGAGGGAGAGGGGGCAGCGAGCCGAGCAAGGGAGGGGTGGGGGGAGAGGGGGCTTGGAGTGGGGGGGCCTAAACGGGGGGCCCCTTGGAGTGGGGGGGCTGAGTGGGGGGAGGGGGCGTTACTGTTGGCCCGTGTCCACGGGCTTTTACACTAGTTAACTATAAAAGGCTTAAAATATTGCTTAAAATCCCCAAAGAGGTCATATCTTTTGAGATCCTTTCATTCTATTATTGGGTCCTTGGGGGTCCCACCATGTTCTTCATCCTTTCTAAGGGTACATTATTTTGATGTGGACACAGAAACAAATGAGATCATTATGTGGTAAAAATTGAAGACCACATAACAAATAATAATTAAATGGAATAAACTGTCTCACTCTAGCAGGTAAGGTTATTCTAGAAGAGACCTCAATCTGCCATCAGCAGCCTTTGTTGTACTAGGAAACCAAGGGTGAGGATGAAGGCTAGGCCTCTTGATGTTAGGCTTTGATGTTTGAATACTCATAGGTAGCAAACTTTTTATTTTGTTTCCATCATCCATTTTTATTATAACTAGGCTCATCCAGTCAGAGATACCATAGTATGTGATGATGTGACTAATCACAACTAAACAACACTGCTCAAAAAGTAAACAAAATTCACTAAATATGAGAAAACAGCAACCTTAGACATTCCTTTAACAAGAACAGAGATAAAACTCATCTAATAAATTATTTGTTACATATCACTCACTAAAGTCTCGTTACCCAGTACATATTCCTGATGTAAACACAGAACAGAGTATGTTTACATAGACTAGAAACTCATAAGGGACATTCTACAGCATTCCTTCATCAATTGGTTAAGCAGGCGGGTCTTTAACACAATAATTCCATATCCTCCTCCTTTCTCATACTTTCATTTAATCAGAATTAAAGCCTCCAGTGTAAATTTCCTGGGGTATCTAAGCAGAGCCAACTATGTTCTAATTAAAGTACAGCTTCTCATATGCTATTGTTTCCAGTTCAGTAACATGCATGAGTGCCCCCAAAATATAAACAAGATGTTCTAGTTTACAGCTTAACAGATGGGTCTAGTTATCCCAGTTATTAAAAGAGGAACATTTCCCCTCATTGTTTTAACTGTTCTGACAATTTTCAGGATTTGCATTAGTAGTTGAAAAAGGTGGTTTGTCAACAACATGTTTGGGTGGAATATGTTGAGCCAAATCCTACTCACTGGGAGGAAGGGGAATGAGATTCGGCATTTTTTTAAGTGCTGCAGAATATACAACATGTGTCCAGTGAAGGGGAAGTCAGATGGGCATATGCTGTGCAGCCTTCCATTCCATCAGCAAAAATAGAGCTTACTGCAAATGGCTTCACTCTCTGAAGGCTAAGGAGTAATGTGGGGAAAGCAGATGCTGACTAGGTGAGATGCATTTAAGGGTAAAGGAAACTTATTGTACCACAAAAGGAATATGTAGCATTCTTTAGAATCCCATATGATCATATTATTATTCTCTCTTTCTTCCTTCCTCCTGCAAATTGTTATCTGGATGTCATATTAAACAGGTTCTCTCTCACTATGATATTAAGTTACTCTGTAAGTAAAACCTGTACAGATATTGTGTAACTGTCACTCATTAATGCAGGTAAATAATATCAGACATTGTTTAACATTCCTTAGCCTGATTTGGAGACCTTCCTTAAGACATTTTCAGGTGTGTCTGATTGATTAGAATCAGCTAACAACGGCAAGATCCCAAATTCATAGCATCAGGGTAAAGCTAATTCTCTGAAATATAGGGAGGTGGCTTCTCTCTGCCCACAATATCAAGAAATCTTATATTTTTTTGATATTTATTGTGAGTAGAGAAAAGAGAGAGAGAGAGAGACTAGAGTCCCACTGTCTGGAGTCAGCCATTGGTTGGGAAGGCATTGTCTACAGTACCCCATACTCCATTCCACTTCTCTTCTGTTCTTTTGATTCTATATATTTCTATATTCTTTACTAGCAGAAATACCCAGCGTTGCTCGGGTCCGTCGGAGGGGGGGAAGGGGACCCAGCATTGCTCGAAGAGAACTGAGCGAGTGTGGGGTCCGTTGGAGGGGGGGGGGAGAGAGCTGAGCGAGTGGGTGGGGGGCATTGGAGTGGGGGGAGGAGGGGAGATTTTAAAAATTTTCGATTCTTACCTGAGGGGCAAGAGAGCTGAGCGAGTGCAAGGTCCATTGGGGGGAGGGGGGGAGGGAGCTGAGCGAGTGTGGGGGCCGTTGGAGGGAGGGAGGGGGGTGAGATTTTAAAAATTTTCGATTCTTTCCTGAGGGGGGAGAGAGCTCAGTGAGTGTGGGGCCCCTTGGATGGGGGGAAGGGAGCTGAGCGAGTGTGGGGTCCATTGGAGGGGGGAGAGAGCTGAGCGAGTGCGGGGGCCATTGGAGGGGGGGGCAAGGGCAGAGAGCTGAGCAAGTGCGGGGTCCGTTGGAGGGGGGTATTATTACATCATAACTATGTCACAGGGAACAGCAGGTGTTAACCTGCTGCCCAGCTGATGTGAATGGGCTTTAAAGAATTTCACCCCTGGGGGGCGTAAGAGGTGAGATTTGAAAAAATGTCAACTCTTACCCTGATTAGGACCCTAAGACCTATAACTGTACCAAATTTCAAGTCTCTAGCTCAAACGGTGTGGAAGGAGTAAGGGAACGTACATACACGCACGCATGCATACACCATTTGACTTTTATATATATAGATATTTCAATCCCAATCTTGAAAGGTAATTATCATATGGTATTATACAATCAATTGTGGGTTGAGTTTACATTGGATGTTGGGAACTAGATTGAGACCAAATTTCATTTGTGACCTGAGACAGATTTGAACCTCTCAGAGTTTGGTGCTCAGTGAGTCCCCTCCTCTAGATGTGGAGGCAGACTGGCCTGGCTGCTGGGGAAGCTTGAGAAGGTACTTGGAGTGGAACAGGGCTGGGGGGAAAGGCGAGAGAAGCTCCAGGCTGGCAACTCCTGGGAGTCCTGTAGGCTTAGTCTGAGGCCTAGAAGAGGTACTAGGGTTGCAGGGGGTAGCCCATGGGTAGGCAGAGGCAGCAGGCCAACCCCCTTTGCCTATGATGTCTGGCTTATACAGACTTCAGTCGGCCACAGTGAAAGGGGGTTAGATGGTGACTGGCAGTAGCCCATAGGCTGAGGCAAGGTGGGGATAGTGGGTGGGGGTTCCCTGGGCAAGGGAGAGCCAGTGAGACTGGGGGAGGGGGGTGTCCTGCAGGGGTGCACCATCCCAGGGAAGAGGGCACTGGGGTCCAGGAGGGACACGGGGACAGTGGCAAGTGGGACATCAGCTAGCAGAGGGAGCTCTGGAGGCTGGAAAGAGCTGATTCCCTGGACGACCAGCAGAAGGTGCTGCAGAGGTGAGGCATTGACCTGCTTACACTGGGAAACCTGAAGTCTTTTTCCTGGCATAAGTGTTCATTCTTCTGTTTTTATTATTCTGCCATGTTTCATATCTTCTCATTTTACTTTCACTGAAGGAGAGATTACTGTACAAAGCTTTCACGACAGAACACCATACTTGATAATGCTACCAAATTTGTCCTTCTGTTGCTTGGTGACAGTTCTGCTGTGTGTACATCACTGCATCTTTTCCTTTGCTGCTATTGTCAAAGAATATATGTGAGAACTTAATTTACTCTAACTTGGGCTGCATTGTTCTCTTGTGCCTCTTTCAGGTCTCTTTTACTTTGCATTATGTTCATCAATGTTAATGTCATAAAATATGAACAAACAACTGAAGATCAAAGACAAAGATGATTAGTCAGAGTCTTCAAGATAACTATGTACATTTCTAATCTGGAAATTAGTACTTTTTTTGGACTGAGGTTTGAGATTAGGTTCATGTGGGCTGAAGTAGAAAACTGAGGAAATTAATTAGACCTATCAATTTAAGCATAAGTATGCCATGTTTTTTTCATGTACCGTTTGAAAGAAAGTAGAATCGCATAATAGCATCAAAAATGTATATACACAGATTATATGGCTTTTTTCAAATGTTTAGTAAGAAAAAATAACAAATCAGGAGATTTCATTTTCCAGGTTATGTTCTTTCTCAAAAAAAAAAAGGGGGGGAGGGGAGTTTAAAGGAAATTCAGCTGGAAACATTGCATTAGCCACTAAAGTGCCAAAATGAATGCACTGTCAGGTCTGACAACCTCTCATAAAGAATGAACAAAATATTCTTGCCCATGAGATGAGCTGTATTCTAAAGGTTTGTCCCTGAAATATAACCAGTGTACAGGATTGACCAGATAGTCAATTGATGTAAATCAGCATATCTCCATTGAATTAAGTGATTTTCACCAACTATCTGGCCCTTTTTCTGTATCTATTCATCATTGGTTAATTTATTAATTACTCTGACTAATACGCATTCTGTTAAACCAGCCATGCCGAATATCCTTCAAAATATGAGGAGTGTAACAAATTAATAATGTCATGGTGGTCATTAATGTTGATAGTCTAAGGATTTATATTAATGAACATACTTGCTATTTATGGATCAATGTTAAATGTATTAATATTTAACTGTTACAATCTGGTTGGAGCCAATTTATATTACTTGCATGTAATTGTGCGTGACAGTTATAAATAAAAGTAAATTTATTACTTTAAATAAAAAGAGAAGTATAATTCACAAAGGTAATGGTGATTTATTAGATACTAATTGTGTGTGTGTCTGTATACATAGTGTATTTCCTTAACTAATCTTAATTTTTTTTACAAATATTTGGCAAAACAACATTTTAATGAGAAAGGTGAATATCATTCACATTTTACAGTTGAGGAAGCTAATGCTCAGAGATTAAGTGATTTACTCAAGGTCACACAGAGAGTTAGTGTCAAAGCTGAAGATAACTTTGTTCTATCTTAATTATTCAAACCACTATTCAGTGCTTTTTAATTGTTTAATTGTTTTCCAATTATTAGATCTCAGATATTGGAAACATTTACACAATTTAAGAACATTATTTTATTTCAGTTTTGGAGATGAGATTTATTAATGAGGCATAAATATTTTTATGCTACTCAAGTGTTGAACCAAGCTTAAAACATATTTTGTTTGAGATAGAACAACACTTTTGGAAATCACGGTAATGCATACATCACACATATGAGACAAACATGTTGGCATTTTAGTATGTCCCAGGAATTTTGAACCCTTATATTAGAACCTTTCCTTGAAGACCAGCAGGTATATAATGAACTTCTAAGATACGCAACCTACCCAAGCACAAATTTAAAATGGAGTTTTCCTAAACAATTCTGCAGTGTCTTGCTCCTCATGCCCTACCTCTGCTGATATTCACTCAAAACGTACCTCTTAATGTCAGCATCTTTTCACCTGGTTGCCAGATGTGTGTCTTATAGTTCTTCTCCTCTTCATGTCTCGGTGTATGTCTGCTTCTCCCTGCAGTTCTAGTGGCGTCTGCCCACATTGAAAACTAGTAAAACAGGTCAGTCATCTGCCATTCCCAAAATAGTTGAGTTGAGGGATCAGGGGTTAGGTGGAGGAAAGAGGCAGGTGAACAATTTCAAAGAAGCCACCAGCTTCTGTGTGCACTTCCTGACAGGAATGGGAACATGTAGTGAAGATGTGGATTTGGTTGCTGCCGTTGTCCCCGCAGACCCTTTGTTCTCCCTTGTGGGGCCCCTTCTTTTCCACTTTGTCCTTCCACATAGGCCAAACTGAAGGCCTTTTGTGTATGTATGTATGTTCAATGTTGTAGAAAGTCATCCCTTCTTATCCCCACAAAATGGCCAGAGACAACTGCTACTCGTGCTCCCCCTCCCTGCGATGATGCCCTTAAGTCAGTACAGCTCTGCACTGACCTCTTTTCGCGCTGGGGCTTGAATGCCACAGTCATAGAATCAGGGCTTCTCTAAGGCAGTGGCTCTCAATCTTTCCATATTACTATATCCTTTTCAGGAGTCTGATTTGTCTTGCGTACCCCAAGTTTCACCTCACTTAAAAAGCTACTTGCTTACAAAATCAGACATAAAAATACAAAAGTATCACAGCAGACTTAAGGAAAAACTGTTTTACTTTCTCATTTTTACCATGTAATTATAAAATAAATCAATTGGAATATAAATATTGTACTTACATTTCAGTGTATAGTATGTAGAGCAGTATTAGCAAGTCATTGTCCCTATGAAATGTTAGTTTGTACTGACTTGGCTAGTGCTTTTTATGTAACCTGTTGGAAAACTAGGCAAATATCTAAATGAGTTGATGTACCCCCTGGAAGATCTCTGCATACCCCTCGCTGAGAACCACTGATCTAAGGGACAGGCTCTCCCCACAGCAGTAGTCCCTGCTAGTCCTTCTTGCCCCTACCTAGCTTCTTTTGGAGTGCCTCGTGGGCTCCTTGAGCATAACTGACACAAATTCATATACCCATAAAGATACATGTTCTCTCCATCCTGTTCTGAAGTTTTCTATACTATGTACCTGGAGCTATGCACAGCCAAAATCCAGACGCTTTCACAGCATCGCAAATCTCTGCTATTGATTCCGAATATTGTATCAATTAAAATGAAACCCTATTCTCAGGGGGTAAAATTGCAAGAATGTAAAGATAGATGTGATGTTTCATATAACACACAATATCTGTAAATTACACATCTCAGACTCACAGCTACTAATGGTAATTCCCCTCCATTGACCCCCAAACCTTCAGGTTCTTATACATGCGCAGAGGAAGAGACTCTGATGAGGGAAATCTGTGTGGAACTCCTTATGAAGTTCTTCCCCAATAATTACATCATGGAATAAGTCACAAGGTCTAGTCTGCAAACCTGGCATATCCCTAGGTCAATGTGGAAGGTCAAGGCCACCTCTGTGAACTGCCCCTGTTTTATTCTGGCTCATTGTTTTTCCCCAAACTGAAGTAGCAATGCTCCATTGTAGCTATGCTACCAAGTCCTTCCTTCAGTAATGGGTGCTCCCATGAGGAGGTCTTCAAAGTAAAAATAAAACTTCTGTTGTCTGGATTCACTTTTGGGGTGGATATATGGCCAGATGGAAGACTGTGTGTTCCACAGTTCCCAGCTACTCTCCCCTATGCATAGACATTGGAACCAGGAGGGCTCTATAGCATCTGCAGGAATGATGCCACTCAAGAAGCTGACTAATCTCCTCCTGTGCTGGAGGGGGAAGATATGCATCAGATGTTTAGAGGTTCTCCTTTGCCAGAACCATTAATTTCAGTAGCAGTACTGCTGGAATAAAGCCGGAATGAAAACACAGAGCCTCAAGATGAGGGTAATTAACCAGTGGAGCAATTTACACCAAAGGTCTTGGTGGCTTCATCATCATGGGCAATTTTTAAATCAAGCTTGGATGTTTTTCTAAAAGATATGGTCACTGAATTATTTGGGGGAAGTTCTAGGGCCTGTTATACAAGAGTGGCAAGACTCTGTGATCACAATTATCCCTTCTGGTCTTCTTTCCATCTATTAGATTTCAATCTAAATATCTATGGTACGAGTAACATGCCTTCCCAATATTACACAACTACATGTACATTCTGTTAGGTTTTCTTTATTTTTTTTTAGTTCAAGAATTACACACTAGCCAACATTATTATTATATATTTACATGCTGAAACTGGCTGCAGTAAGTTTAAATTCAAGAAAATATCTCTTATGTGCTACTCATTTACAATCATCATTTTACTACCTCATTTATCCCAGAGGTTAGCAGTCCTTTTGAGAAAGACATGAAGATCTGATGCAATGATATCCACTAGTATTTTGCATTTTCTAGCCATTGGAAAATGTGCATTATGTGCATATAAGAAAGGCTACAAGGTCATTAGTAAGGCTGATGATTACTACATTATGAAGTAAATAGTACTAAGTAAAAAAGAGAGAAATCAGAACTGTGCAAAGACAGTACTAACAGAACCATTTAAACACCCATGCAAATAAAAATGTGAAGGAAGTCAAATCATAGTTAGCTTATTAGAATTACTTATGTTTCAAATGTCCACATGATATTTAACTCAATCCATACAATGGACCATAAACAATAAAGCCTGGTGAATATTTGTCAAATGGCAGTAACAGTGAAAACATACAAAATGTTTATAAAATTGGAATAGATGACCTCATAGCTGAGAGAAACATTAAAAAAAAACACCCCAGTATGACAGTATAGCTAAGATTTCTAACATTTCATATTCACTGTCAAAGCGTTTACTAAAAAAAAATCATTTCATACATAGAAATGTGTGTCTTGCATATACTTGCAGAGATGATCTATTTCAATTTAGAATTAATGGATATTTAAAGTGTTGTTATTTTTACAAAGTAGAATAGGGCAGTGGTTTTGATTAACATTCCATTTGCTCCTTAAAATTTTTGACAAAGTTCCTAGTGCATTTTGTTATACTTTACCTTTGGTGTTAAGCAGTGACTTATTAGTTTTCCCTTTTTAAACTATTTCTGGACTGAAGATTCTTTGGCTTTGGGGGGACTATGCTAGCTAATGACGGTCAAACATGTTTTTATTTTAAAGTCTACTAATATATATCATAAGAGAGACAGATTTCAGGAACAGATGCTGTAGACAGGTTTTCTGTAGGGAAATCATTATGGACTGGATTCTCCTTTACACTAATATCCCTTTACATACCTGGCCAGAGTGGTGTAAAAGGGTCTCACTGTAAATGAGAATCAGGTCCTACCATCTTCATGTTGATCTGAGTACTGAGTGCTTAACTACAATCTTCTGTTGCTTTAATTTTTTAACCATACAAAAATAACCTGTTATGCAAATAGTAACATTGTTGCAATGACTATTTTACACTACAGTACTTTCCTTGAATTTTTGTATATAAACTCTTATCTCAAATCCAAATCTGTTATGCAAAAGGGTGTTTAAATTACTCTGCTAGAGCACTGCAATTATTGTACTTAGTAAAAAAAAAAGTCACTAAACAATTACTGTATCTATTGACTGCTCATTTACAGCTTATTTAGTTATTTACATAATTTTAGGACACATTAACCTAAACCATAAATAGAATCAGCTTTTTGCCTTACCATAAAGTACAAATTAGAAGTTAAAAATGTTTAAGAAATCTGATAATATTTACACAAGTTCAGCTTAAATCATGGTTGCTCACATTATATGTTCTATATACAAATAGCAAAATGTTATGATCACTACTATTATAATATTGTACCCTGGCCATCCCCCACCCTAAGTTATTTTTCTATAAATATTTAATATTTTTGCTTTTTTTCTTGGTATCAAGAGGACTTTTTTGTTATTGAAAAGTTACTAGTGGACAGTGTTATTAAAAAAAAGAGAAGAAATAGGCAAGCAATGTGAGGACTAGTCTAATTTCAGATGCGAGGAGGTACAGTACTATCATAAATGTCAAACTGTGCAATGCTTCATAAGAATTATATGCATTGATCTGCTGATATAGAAATGCCCAGTTACCCTGTATAGTAAGATTTTTTAAATACATTAATTTGCTTTCTCAAAAAATTATTCATACTCTGGGTGATGATAGAAACAAAACTGTTATTAGCTTATTCCTTTAACACACCAACATATGAATGCGTATTTATATAATGTGTATATAAACATATATGCATATATAGATATATATAAATATATTTGTCTATATACACATACACTTGGATAATGTTTAACATTTGTTTACTTCTCTTATGTTAAGTACTGTGTTAATTATGGAATTGGAACACGGTTTAATATTTATAGTGAAAGTTTTTTGACCTTTAATTTTAATGCACACTTTGCCTAAAAGTTCCCTAGGTATAAGACCACCCCTCACTTTCTCTATGCATTGTGCTTTTGTACCTGACAGATTTTATGTCCTTAGAGTGTAAAAACTCTCTGAAGTATTCTATAATATATTACTTAAGACTCTGGTTCTCCCTCCCACCCTCGGGAATAACAGAAATATTCAGAATGACATTGCTTGAGTCTTTCTTCCCAGTCATTAAAACCGCAATAGGATAGAAACATAACATTCCTTCTGCAAACACAGAAATATGTTGCATGAGTTTTCAGTTCTGAAAATGCATATCATACTTACTAGCAGTCATATACAGTTTATATTTACATTTTGATCTCAAATATATCATTAATTAAAACTGTGCCATATTATAGTCATAATTTTCCCATGATTTTCACAAAGATGAAAAACACCTTAATTGCTGGCTGTTCTGTATAATGAAATAACGTGTATTTCTAATTATATTACAAACATCTGAGGTTGTAACTTTAATACTTTAGTTAGTGGATCTAACAACAGTGAACAGGAGTGGAAGGATTTGGAGTATTCTTTGTGGGTAAATTCTAAGGTAAAAGCTAGTCTGGTTGGTCTACTTTACTCAGAGGGTAGTACACATAATAAAAAGCACAGCTGTTGTGTGCTGGCCTCATTTATCACTTTTGTCACAAATGTCCCAAGAAGAGGAGGTAATGACTCACACTCTCTTGGTTCTGGTTCTTCCATGCCAGGGTCTGGTCAGTCCTCCTCCCCTACACTACCCCCACCTCCCACCCTATTCACATCACAGTGTTTAGCTTTAGTACACAATTATACCCATCTATAGTTGGAAGGATCTTCCAAAAGTTTTTGTACATGACTTTAGTAGCCAAAAGGAAATTAAAGTGCTCCTTCCTCCTATTGACACATCCTTTCCAGTGACACCTGAGCGGAAACCAGACCTCGTCTCTTACCCGACAAATAGCAATATTAGAGAGAATTATGGCTTGTACTATAACTTCAGATAAATTAATATGCAGTACTAGGATCTGATCTCCATGGTTTTGACTACAGCTGACCTGCTAAACCAATACAGAGAGTAAACATACGCTCTATTAGATTTAATAATTGAGGCATATCTACCATGTGTGTGCATTGTGATCCCTGTATTTAAACTATGCTTCTGTGAAATAAGTGTTAAAGGCTCTTAGTGCATTGAATGAAAACTGAGTAAATGACAGCATTCGGTTATCATTAAGGGTGCCATATATAAAAAATAGACTTCTATGACTGTTACCAATTTGTGGTGTAGATCCTTTCCCAAGAAGTTAGGATGAGTTTGCATGCATGATTCATAGAAGTTCAAACTTCAAATGCATCTACAAAAGCACATTGCTCTGATTTGTGAAATGCGCTGAGAACTCATGTGTGAATGCCATGGAAAGGCTAATCACATGGTCAAAAGCTTGAATCTACATGCAGTTCAGGGTTTGACCATAGAAGCAGTACTGAGTACCCACCATTCCCCTAAAAGAATGTGTTGTGGGTACTCAGTGCATCTAATTTTCAGGTTTTTCCCCAATAACATTCAAAGCTATTTTGTCTCTCTTTCTGAAGCAGATGCTCACGGTAATGTGGAAGAGAAGTAAAAAATAATGGTGTAAACCTGGCCTATTAATCCTCAAAGCTGTTTTCCTCTAATCATTTGTCTCCCCTAAACCCCCTCCACAGAAATTTCCATAAGCTACTACTACTTTTTTAAAGGAGAGAAAAAAAATCTGTTATTTATGAAAAATGTTAAGGAATCATTATTAAAGAGATTGGTAATTGAATCCTAAAATAGGGAAAAAACATAGCTGTTAATTTTCCTCTACTATACCAGAAATATTACTATTCAGAGCATGCTGGAATTTGTGGTTCTTTAAGAAAACTGTATATAGCTGAGAGGTAGCATAGTTACAACAGGATGTGGCTGCTGCTATCATAACTATCTTTTGTTGAACAGCAGAGCGAACAGTTCTGTAGAAGTAATTAGAAGTTGGTGATTTTTTCTTACCGCAGTTGTCAATTTTTATTTTTCATTAAATGAGCACATTTTATACCTTGCCTGACCCTTTAGGAACAGTTCTTCTATTAAAAAAAATAAAATTGCATGAAAGGAAAAACAAGAGGATGCTATTTTTTTAAAAAAAATTAAAAACTCCCACATTTTCTAAGGCAAAATGGAATTTTGCCAGTTTTTCAAAGAAGCCATTAGACCGTCTAAAGCAGGAAATACTGAAAAGCTTAGTTAATGTCTTAAAGGCATGCATACCAAATAATTCCCTTTATAATATCTTATTAAATTAAAAAAACAATGCATGGCACTGTCTGGCCCCGCTGGAGAAAATATCCTATCTGTAAATTTTCTATTGAAGTTAGAAAACTGGAAACTTTTGAACTCTGATTTCTTCAAACAGCTGTCTGCTCTCTCAATAACTCTCTTTAAATTGGATGTTAGATGCTGAATATAAAAGCATTCTCAGGTGTAAAGCACAGAAGCCTACAAACCTGAAAGAAAACACTCAATTCCATATGAATCTTTCGGACTAATACAGGGACTATGACTGACAACATTCATTTGTACAATATAATTCTAGACTTCCTTTTCTCTGGGGCTGCATTCTTGCATGGTTTCCATTTGTCTCCCTTTTTCTATCCTAAAACAGCAGGGCACCAATGGTTTCCATTAGCCATCTACAAAGTTACTATTTGGCCAACCGGCATTTGGTATGTTGGACAAATGACTCCATCTCCCCGGAACTGAGCATATCATCGTGTCCACCATTTCAGCCATGAGAGGTTGGTCCATCTCTAAATCTGATTTCCACAATCCCCCACATAACAAAGGTAGAACGAATTGTGACCATAACCTTTAAAGAGTTATGCCAACTCTTTAAAATCCAAAACAAAACAAATGTTTCTTAAGTTTCTGTGCAAATTCCTGAACCGCTCATAATATCAGTCAAAGGTTTAGTCTTTCAATAAAAATCTGCAATTACCTGACTACTGCTCAGAAATCTTTGACCATCATTATGAAGGTGAGATGATAGGCACTACTTGTTTTCAAGTTTACACATTTAGAAGGTAAGTGTATGTTTCATAAGCATGATAGCATCTTAGTATACTCTTTAATCAAGTATAGATGCATATGTACTCACACAGAAATGACACATTCTGCTGTTAAAACTCAAACCTGTCTCCCAAATTTCCCTTTTTTACAGTTTAAGTTTTTAAACTCATATATATAGATATGAGTGTTGAAAAAAATGATTGGATGGAATTTTGCTTTTACTCTTCATATACATCCACATTTTTAAAAGGGGGAACATGTTTGTACTGTAACTAAGAATATGTTTATGACTTAGCAGAAGCAACCGAAACGTTATAAAACGGACCGTAGAATGGGCCAGCAACTAAGGTGTTTTAATGTAACTTTTGTCCTGAATAGAATTTTTCTAAGTCCCACTTTTGGCTGTACAACCAATTTGAAGAGAAATCCAGTTCTTGCTTTCTGTGTGGCTTTGTTTCTTAGTTCACATAGTAAAGCCAATAGACAATATTGAAGAAGGAAAAAACAACAGGGAAGAATATGCGTGACCATCGATCTATGGCATTTACATCAGTCAAGTCAGGGATGTTAATTTTCAGTTGAGAGGCACGTCTCCGTAGCCTACTTTTCTTTTGTGCCACATGTCGCTCCAGGGCATTGCGACCAAAGCTGTGTCTGGGCAAGCCAGCTTTCCGGTACTGGATGCTTGAAGTATCGTAGGCCAGCATAGTGCTTCTAGGGTCCCCAAGCCCCATAACAGCCTCGGAGGCAGCCATCTCATTTTTAATTTCAAGTGTGCTCAACAAAATGTTTTCATGTGGATCCATCTGTAAGATACAAGAAGGCAGCTTTAGTATGAGGGAAAGAAAAGTCCAATCACTTGTAAACTGAGACCACATTGACCTAACAATACCAATCCACTGGATGGATGCCTGTCTATCTAAAAAACTTCTACTCCTGTCCCTTAAATACAACCATTACAGTTTTTATTGTCATTCCTTTGTAAATGGTAAGAGTAATAAGGCATGTAGTGGATGTCTGAACAGATTATATTTGCTGGATACCAGATTTTGAGAGCAGAGGCAATACACAGTTATGACCGAGAATCAGTGGCCACATCCTAATCTCACATGTGTAGCACAAACCTCCATGCATCTTGAAAAAGTATGGTACTGCCGTTGTGCACACATATTTGGGTTTAATATAGTGATAGGAGTTTTTTTGTTTTGTTTTTCACGTCCATGAAATGCAGCCTCTGCTTTGACAAAACCTCCAAATGTGCACAACATAGCTGAATTCAGTACTGCTATACGGGAATGCTGGAGGATACAGCAAAAATCCTATGAAGATACAGCAAACGTGATTTCCTCCCCTAAGATAATCAGCAGTTTTGTAAGAAGATCAGATAAGAAATCTTTAAATTCTAACACAACCACTGACTACTGGGAGAGAATCTATGGTATACCTATAGGCAGTCTCCATTCTCCAATGCTCATGATCTTCATAAGCACAGCGCATGTTGGATAAGCACAGTGCATCAGACCAGAGCACTGGCAATAGCACAGGGCTGAATTTTAGAGGCAAGAAAAAAATGCATTTATTTCAGAGTGTAATCACAATAAATTTAATTGTGCATTTGTTTCAATATGTGGTTACTAATTTTTTAAAAATAATTCATAACTCAAACAAGGCAATTCAATGAAAAAAGTATTCAGTGAATAAAGCATTAATGCAATATTATGACTAAAAGCCTGAATACACAAAAGTCAGGGCATTCAAAGATATGGGACTAAATTCTCCTCTAGTGTGAATCTAGAGTGCAACAGTGAACCTTAAAACTTTCCCATTTTATCACAAGAAATATTTTGAATTATGGAAATACTGAGGTTAACTAATGGAAATTACCAAATAATTAATTTGGACAAATGACAAGTTACAAGCCCGTTTGACAGTTCCATTTTCCATATTGTCTAATTGAATATGAGGTGTGAAAATCTGACCCTTCTGAAGTCAATGGGAAATTTGTCATTCACCCCAACAGGGCCAGGATTTCACCCAAGAGGTTTAACAAAGGTCAGGCCGTGGGTTACTTTGGCTTAAAAAAGAAGATAGACCGCTGTACCTTGATAAGAATCTGCCATAGGAATGACTTTAGTTTAAACAAATTTGGCCATAGCTGAAGTTCTTTGAGACTGAACTGAATCTGAACAGTTTATTTACCCTCTGGCTTACACGGATGTGAGTCCACAAGGTGTTCTTTAAAGAACAGTATAGAATATAATTTGTATGAAAATACAAATACAGGAAAAGTTTTATTATAGTCAAATAGCCTTGGAACTAGACATGCTACAGTAAACAGCTAAGAACTTTTTGCCACTTAACTATTTATTTCTTTTGCACTGTCTTGTATGGATGCTGTTGATAGGTCATTAAGATCACTGAAATGTTAGCATGCACCTAGCAAATATGGCAGCAGATAGTGGATTAGTATCGCTAAACAGAAAGGAAGTAGTTGTGAGAATATATTTTGTTTTAGATTTTTGATTTATTTAAAATTCTAAACTAGTCTCTGGGGATGGGTGTCGTCTTCTGCACATATCACATTTGTCTAACAACATGAAAGCTGGAAAGGAGGTTTTGCAAAACCTCACCAACTTTTCTGAAGAAAAATAGAAGTAACCCAGAATGTGGTAAATTAATGTTGGGCGAACCTCCAAATGGCTGAATTCTCAAATAAGCACACAAAAGTTCACATGTCTCCAGAAATAATCTGACCTTCCCACACCTGGAACATTTGTTTGAACATCTCACAAGAATAGTATTTTTCATGGTATTTCAGATCTTTCCCTTCCAATCCAGGAAGCACAGAGGGATGTGAAAATGAAAAACAATGAAAAAAATTAACCTAACTTTTGAACCTCAAAAAAGATTCACCATGAGATTATAGTGAGGAGTTTCATTTGAACTTACCAGGTTCGCCCACCCCTAAACAAAATGTACAGGTACTTTTGTTACTAAATTGATGTTTGAGATAGAATGATAATGAATCATGTTTACTGAACACAGCAGGATCCCCCAAAGCGCTTTACAAACTTTAGAACGAAGAGTCACTTCACAAGCCAGTGAAATGCAATCACTTGTCCGGTGAAATGTGGTGACTGTCTATCAGTGCAGAACACACTTTATTTTAATACAGGAAATGAAGAATGCTGTAGCCAATTGAAACTATGGGGTGGGTGGGTGGTGGTGGGAAGGTCAAATAAGCAGAACATAATTCCACAAATTGAAATTTGGCCAGGAGGCTTGGGGTTGCAGTGCCTGCTCTTACAAAAAGTGCCATGGGATCTTTAGTGACCATAACTGGTCAGGACCTCAATTTTAAGTCTCTAAGGATAAAAACATTTAAAAAACAATGAAAGATACCTTTGTTGAATACATTTCTGGACAATGATATGTGCCAATTATTCTTCTGTCCTGTAAGTTAATAAAATCAAGACCAGTTTCCTTAGAGATAAGGTAGCTGTTATCGTTCAGTAAAAATTAATGCTCTATAGGGTATTAATAGGATATGCATTTTTAATTAAAGGTACAGGGCCCTCTAAGCCAACAACCAGCATACATATATTCTGGCTTTAGAGGTGCTATTATTGTCTTGGCCCAGCCACTGTAGGTAACAAATTAGTGATGTAAATGTATTTTTTACGACTGGTCATTCTGACCAAGGAGGATATGATGATATGAAAAGAATCATAGAAATTATTTTGGGGGGAAGTGGGCATACAAGTGGTTTCAAAGGTGGTAGGAGAAGGTTAAGAAAATCTTTTAGTGCTGAATGGTTGTTCAACCATACAACAGGACTCCTTATGGTGAACGACAAAGTTCAAACATAATGGAGAAATTCCCGGGGAGGTGGAGAGGAGGGGAGAAGGGAGGATGGGAAGATGATGAAAAAAGTAGCAGTAAGAACTATGGAAATAAAAGGTGAATTGAGAAGTGGAAAAGTGGTGCCCAGAGCACAGCACACATGCAAGAGTTTTCACCAGTCTAAAAGGGAGGATGGCAAAATAAATGGTGTAAATGGTATTCATAGTAGGTCCAGGTCGATCTGAGAAAAATGACCCCGGAGCCCTATAAGAGGGTTCCTGATCTTTCCGATGGCCTCCCAAACAAAAGTAAGACACAGAGAAGAGTGTTTAAATGTTACCATTGTATGTTATCCCTGCTATACAGAAACTTCAAAATGATGGCTATCTAAAAGAATTCCTGTTACACTTATAAATTATCTAATGTACATTATCTTAAATGTACAACTTCTACATTCATTCTCATGTGTATATACATTTAGGAGGATTCACTTCCACAAACAATCACTCTTCTCCGTAGATGTTGGTAGGGATTCAGTAACTTGGTTCTGGAGTATTATCTCCTGCTGAGTTCAACATTTATTCAGAAGGTATATTTGTAATGGATAACTTAGCTATTCAAAACACATATTCAAACAAAATTCTTGTTTAATCTATATAGTATAGATACTTGCAGATACTGATTGCTCATTTTAAAAACAGGTTGGCACAGAAGAAATGTATTAAAAAGATACGATGGCTGGTATTTCTTTGAAATCTGGGTGAAACAAAAACATAGGTGAGAAATGCATAGAAATAATGCACAATTTCATTAGGTAAGGTTACCCCTTGCCAAATTTGCCAAAGCCAAATTGGTCCACTCCTCCAGGACAGAAAAAGCAAAATTATCTAATTTGTTCAGAAATTTAAACTGTACTATTGGGTTAAAAAAAAAAACCTCAGCAAATTCCACAATTTCATATTTCCACACAACATACACACTCTGAACCTGACTCTATGTTCCCTCAGGGTTTGAGTCAAAGCCCACTGAAGTCAATGGAAAGGCTGATTAATTTCAAAGGGTTTTGAATCAAAAGCTGAATTTGCTCCATGGCTTACAACGTGGAGAACACTGTTGGGAAAGGACAGAAATGTGATTCTTGTTCTCCTTATATCCAGTATTGATCCCTAGACTAGTTGACAGTGGGCATTTTATAATACCAGTTATCCTTACCTATTTCTAGAGTAAATGGACACAGGCACTTGAACCAGTGAGTGGAGAGAAGGATGAAGAGCAGTCTGTATAGATACAATTTCTCCCTCCCTATTTTTAGCCAGGGAAAGTTTAGCCCTACCTTATCCCCTAACAGAATGGGAGGGAATAGGTATATAAACAAAATTGTGTGTTCAATCTCCATTTCCAGATAGTTGTAGGTTATAGTCAACTAAAGTTGCTAAGACCCTGAATCAGGAAACTATCCCAATTCAGGACAGCATTGAAGCAGACACTTAATTTTAATGGGTCTTAAGTCTATGCTTAACTTTAAGAATGTGCTTTCCTGAATCTGGGCTTAAAATATTACAGTAATATTCAGCCCCTCACCCCCAAATCTACAGTAGCAATGTATGTAATAGTTGTTGGCTATTATGAATCCTCAGGGGAAGAAAGAAGGATTCATTAGGAGAAGGAAGGAATTTTACAAGGCAAAGCAGGTAAGACAATACAGGAATGAACTGATATATAAGAAAACAATAGTGAATGTATTTCAGCTATCCCAAAGGAATAAGCTTACACACACATAACAAACAGACCTTTTTAAAATCTCTTTAATGATATTTGGCAAGGTAAAAACTTGTTATTACCAAAACCACATTATTTAAGCTACACCACAATTTAGAAACCTAAAAAAAGAAAAAGTATGCATTTGAAAAAATGTACTTGAAAAGTCACTGATTGTACTTAAGGGCTATCACCACCTCTTTAAGATATCTGAATGCAGAGAAACTGGGAAGTCTGTAAAAATATGACATCACAAACCACCATAAGTGAAGTGGAAAAAACCATTTCATTCTAATCTGTACTGGTTGCAGTTTAAAGCAAACAAAAAAAAACTGTGAACCAAATTTTCTCAAAGGTGTATACAGCATAAGCATTTTTTTCCTGATTGGAAATTAATCTGAAGGTTCTGAAGTTTAAAATTGGACTTGTCTGAACTATTTAAAATTTTTTTTAATGGGACACTTTTTTATGCTGGGGGAGGGAGTAAACAAACCTTTGCCTGAAATCATATATAAGAAAGATTTTTAGTAGAACAGACTGAAAATTTTAAATTTTAAAATTTCAAGATAATGAAAATTTTCAGAAAAACTATAAACATTTTGAGAAATTTAGAAAATACTAAATAAGGGATTTTAAGTCCTTTACTAGTCCGTACTTCTGGTCATTGGATGCCTTCCCTACGGAGTACCTGCACTGAACATCTGCCCCACACTTACAAATTAAGTTGCAACATATAGTCTACCACTCTTTCTTCTTACCAGAGTTCCTTCCTGACAACCATAGTGGGGAAGGCAAAAAACCTCACTCCATCAAAGCCAGTGTGGTGGTGTGGGAAAAATTCCATCCCACCCCGTCCCTAAAAAGGAGTGACTAGCAAAATGACCACAGCAGGTCGAAACCCAACCTGATATTAGCCACCTCTTGGAAAGGGACAAGGGGTGCTGCCTTGCCCGCTGCATGGAAAAAGGGCTTCAAACCAATGTTCCCTCTAATTTTTGACAGTCCATGTGTGCAAAAAATTTGTTCTGTGCAAATTTTTGAGAGGCCATGTGCGCGAAAAAATTCTTTTGTGCAAATGTTTGTTTCTGTGCAAATTTTTGTGTGCGCAGTGTTTCGCTGTGTGTGCAGGGTTTAGGATCTGTGTGCGTGCCCACATGTGCACAGCTTAAAGGGCACAGTGCTTCCAACACCCAGTGCTTTCACCTTTCTAGTCATCTGACCTCAGATTCCTGGGGGGTGAGTCAGTGCTGCAAAGCTGACCACTGCTCACCTTTTGCAGCAGTTTCTGACCTTCTTTCTCTCCTCCACCATAAAGTACTGCTGCCTTTCTTCAGTAAGCCCAGACAATGTTCCTCCCGCTTCAGGTGCGGTGTGGTCATTCTCATTCTTTTTGTGAGATCATCATCACACATCTTATGCTAATCACATTTACATATGTCTACCTTTTGGGAGGATCATACAAAAATGTTGGGTTTTTTTGTGAGGGAAATCTTTGCAGTTCATTTCTAAGTGGCAGATTAATTCAACACAACATTACCCTAGATAATAATTTAAGAGCAAGAAATTGATTTCCTTTAAAAAAAGAAGAAGTATAATTGATAATGTAAGTTGGGGGGGAAGAGGGTGAGCAACATTTCAGATGATGATTAGCTGACCTAACTAAGACAGAAACAAGCTGATGAATAGGAAGCATGTGCAAAAATGTGTCATGTGTTTTCAGTATCTTAAAGACACTTGTTTTTTTTCTTGCATATTGAAATGTTTTTGTACATAAGGCAACACTCTCACAGAGTTGCTCTCAGTAGTGTCTACAGGAGTGGGATCTTAATATTAATTAAGCTTATGAAGTACCTCAACATAAGTAGCATGCACCAAAAGCCACTATAGAAAGAGCGCCAAATGGCTTATTTCAAAACATTTGTAACTGAAATTCTCTATTGTAGCTTTTTTTAATGTTTCCTGAAAAGCCAGCTATGCTGGAAATACTTGACTGTTATCACAACTAGTGATAGCAATTTGAAAAGACAGACGCAAAGATCTTATGCCATCATTTGGAAATACAGTAGTCTCTTGATTATCCAGGATGATAGGGAAAAAAATAATTCTGGTTAATAAAATCCTGGATAATCACCATCCATAGGAAATATGGGGAGTGGGGGTTGATTCACCAGCCATCCTGTGCCGGGGTGAGTGGGTGTTGGTTCACTGGTTGCCCTGCGCCCTGGTAGGGTTTTTTTGTGTGCGCGCTTGGGGCAGCAGCAAAGCCAGAGTCAGCCCTGCGAGTTGCGCATATTTTTTTTGACATCCTGGTTAATCCACATCCTGGTTAATCCAATCCTGGATAATCAAGAGTCTACTGTAGTTGTGTTTTTGATACACAAACTAGACAGTCAACATAATGCTGATACGTTTCGGCATATCTAGCCCATTCTCAGAACAAACTGCTGTAAAGTGTAGACAAATTATTTTTCCTACATGAAGTCGAGTCAAATTTATGAAGCCTTATTCAAGCACTTAGGCATACAGGGATGTTTAATCATCCACTTGGAAGATAAGAAACTGGACAGAAGATTGCCTGGCATGTTCCATTGATCTTAATACGATATAATTGCTCAGATGTAGGTTAAACTTCAGAATTTTGGAGAGAGTCAGAATTATGATTCTTTGGTGCCCAGCTCAAAGCTTAAGTGAGGCAGAGGTGTCACTGGCCTTAAGAAGCAGTGGCAAAGACTGTGAATAAGAAATGTGGTGAAATTTCTCTTGACTCCAACAGATGCAGAATTTCATTCATGATTATTATATAGAATTATTTGCATATTTCTATCCAAAGGAAAATGTTTATATTTTTGAAGGTTATCTTCACAAGGAAGGGGCTAGAAATGTATTTGTAAACAGAAATGAAAGAAAATGAGTAAGGGAGTGATTTCAAGACCTAAAAAATTGGCTGTGGGCTTCACTGATTGTTTGGCATCACTAAAATGAGCAGTGTTCTGTTGTAAAGTAATTAGAAAAGAGCCTCTATCATTTAATTTGTTAGAATTAGAACAATAATGTGTGGCATACCTGTACCTTGATATTCTAGTTTTAGGGCATGTTTGGGGGAAATATGTGTGATAAGAATAGAATGAGGGTTTCTATTGAAGAAAAAACAGAGGCATTTTCGGCTTTTTTCCAAATAAAATTCTGCATGGATGTTGAAAATATCCAAGTATATTAAATATTTAGATTTCTACATACACTCATTCTACAGTTGATAAAGAAAGGGAATACATTGTTTTACCCCTTTTTGCCATTTTCACTTGGAAATTTGAATATTTTTATGTTCAGGTTAGCTATAACACACAGAGACACAAATGTATAAAGCCACTCAGTAAATTACAGAAACTTCAAAGTATCAACAAAAAAATAGGGTGGGAAAAATTATTTTTGGTGGAAATTTTCTTCTGTTTATTTACCAGCTCTTATGTGTATGTGCACGTATATATTGTATATCTATAAATGACAATGTATTAAAAACACATATGTGCATGCACACACAGAGAGCACGTGTAACATAGGACTCTATAACAACATCGTCACTCCATGTATTTTAACAACACAATGGGTTTAATCCCAGCAAATCAAACAATATTTTGGAAAAAAGTGTAAAATGACTGACAGTTTATTAGACAACTGTCACCCTCAATTATTATGTACAGGGGAATCAATATTTTCAATTCACAACTGGCAAACATGGGTTATTCAGGTAATCCCAAATGAGTGCTGATAAAATTGTTATGCCACACCACACTATATATTTGGCATATGTTGTATAGTACAAAAATGTAGTTTAAAAGTGTTTTTTTTTAAGTTATTTGGCTTTTGGAATTGTATTTTGTACCCCTCTGGCTATAAAGTCATGTGCTTTAGTTACCATGAGTCCTAGTCAATAGGGCTCAGAGGGAGCCATGCTGCCATCTAAGAATGACCTAAAGTATTTTTTCTATGTTTAAAGTTCTACACCTTTATTGTCCGATACCTCAGAACTTTATGGAGCAAGAAGAAGGAAAATCTCCCATTTCTAAAGGTAATGTTTCCTGTTTCTAGCCTTGCAGGAACATGAGATAATGGAGAGGTGAATGGTCAGAGGGTGAGTCAGAAACAATGATACCCAGAAAAGTAGTTTCCCCCAGTGGAGATTGAAAGGTAGCTGTGGCTGTGAAGACTCTGGCAGTTAGGGAGCTGAAGTCCATTTTGCAGTCAGAGCCAATGTGGGAGTAGAGGACCTTCGTGTGGTGGAACTCTGGACCCATCAGGTTTGGGTCATATTTACTGGGAGAGAAGAAGGTAAAGCACACTCCCCCTCTGCCTCCATTCTGACTGCATGTTACAAGGTGAAGATTTCCTTGAAGAAATCCTTGGGGACATTTCAGTGAAAGAAGTCTCATCCAATGACATTTAAAGGCAGGTGGTGGGAACTGAGCAGAGATGGAGGATAATCTGACCCTTTGTGTTTCAGTATAACTGGTGACCTTAACGTTGTATTAATGTAGCGGTTTGTCATGTTTCAGACTGAGGCTGATTTCAGGGTAATATATTTAAAACGGGGAAGTAAGAAATAAAGGAACTAAAGGAGAAATAAAATAAAGAGTTTTTAAAAAAACTTTTCAGCCTATTTTCGCTCTAGCTTGGTGACTTTCTGTCAAGAACCTGCTTCTGGTTTCCATCTCTGTCCATTTAAATAATTCTGTGACAGCCAACAAAAGAAAAGTGAAGCTGTACCCAAAAGAATGCCTGGCAACTTTAAGGTTCTGGGTGAATTTAACCTTTATAGCACAGAATTGGTTTTTTACCTCCTCCCATTTAACATAATGCAACTTTGGAACAAGGATTGTCTTTTTGTTCTGTGTTTGTACAGTGCCTAGCACAATGGGGTCCTCCGGACTTACAATTTATGTGCCCCTAGGCACAGCATCTTTGCGCCCCCCGACCTAAAGATGACCTTTGTGTTTTCTGTAAAAAATGAAACTTTAATCCACTTTTAAATTTTAGGCACCTCTAGAATGACAGCAGCCCTAGGCACATGCCTACTGTGCCGAACTGGAAATCTGGCCCTGACTGGAACACTTAGATATTACAATAATACAAATGATAAATAATAATAATACACCTGCAGAATATCTCGACATGGAATATTGCAGTGTGAGTGCACATTAGGGCTCTCCTGAGAATCAGTACTTTCCCGCTACTGAAAATCCAAGTATCATAGAATTGTAGGAGTGGAAGGAACCTTGAGAGATCATCTAGTCCAGTTCCCTGCTCTCATGACAGGATTAAATATTATCTAGAACATGCCTAACAGGTGTTTGTCTACCCTGCTCATAAAAACCTCCAGTGATGGACATTCCACAACCTCCCCAAGCAATTTATTCCAGTGTTCAACTACCCTGACAGTTTGGAAGTTTTTCCTAATGTCCAACCTAAACTGCCCTTGCTTCAATTTAAGTCTATTACTCCTTGTCCTATCCTCAGAGGCCAAGGAGAACAATTTTCTCCCTCCTCCTTGTAACAACCTTTTGCATATTTGAACAAAAAATATCTACCTTTTCCCATAACAGTTGTTCTTCGAGATGTGTTGCTCATGTCCATTCAACTTAGGGGTGTGTGCTCGCCACGTGCACCAGTGCCAGAAGTTTCTCTCTCAGCAGTATCTGTGGAGGACCAGCTCTGGAGCCTCTGGAGTGGTGCCTATATGCTGTGGTATACAGGGCGCTGCTAGTTCTCCCCACCCTCAGTTCATTCTTGCTGGAAACTCTGACAGGGGGGAAGGAGCGCAGGTTGTGGAATGGACATGAACAACATGAGCAACACATCTCAAAGAATGCCAGTTACGGAAAAGGTAACTGTCTTTTCTTCTTCTTCGAATGATTGCTTGTGTCCATTCAACTTAGGTGACTCCCAAGCAATACCCGTTGGAGGTCCATGGAGCAGTACCGTGGTCTCAGATATACCGCATGTCGGGACTTCGACTTCTGCCGTGGGGCACATGTCTCCAAATGTCCATTCCAAATGGTTGGCAAGCTGCACTTCAAGCCTCTCTGCCCGTGCCCCAAGTCAGGGACCAAATGGGACTGTACTGTATCTGCCTATCACAGTCAGATGCGTGGTGGATATGGGAGGGTGAGAGCTGGCGGAACGTCCCCTGCGATGGGGAATGATGTCACTGAGGTGGGGACAGAAGTGATCTGAATGTGGATTTATACTGTGAACCTCAGGAGCTGGTGTGAATGGTACTGGGAGGGAAACAATCTCCTCCCCCGCTTGCAGGGCCTCCAGCATGGATGGCACCCAGAGCTGACAGAAGACTGTCATTGTCTGGGGTAGCTGGCGAGGACCGGGCTGGAGCCTGGGCCTGAGATCCCAGTGTGGGTGAAGAGTTGCCCAGCATGGAACCTTGCTCACTCCCAATCATATCTTTCCCTTGCAGGAGGTTGGAGACTAGCCTCATCCTGCTTTCTTGGGCTTCTTTGTCAGAACCATGGATGGGAACTGGTGGCAGCCGGAGGATAGTGCCGGTTGGCACTGCGTACTGAGATCACGGTACTCCACACCAAGTTGGAGTGTTGCTTCGGTGCTGGGGTGTGGAACGATTCCATAAGGGGCACTCTTAAATGAATATTGCGCTCCTTCTCAGTCCTTGGCTTGAAGGACTTGCAAATTTTGTACTTCTCACTTTGTCGAAGCAACACAAACAACTGCTGTGTGGATCACTAATGGGCATGGGCCTCTTGCAGCGATCACAGGGCTTAAAGCCTGCGGATTGGGGTGCCCCATCCTGAGGCAAAGTCCTGTTCAGGACCTACAAAGTCTCTAACTATATCTAAAGGATTTATAAACACTAATAGAAAACCTTATACAATATAATACAGGAGATAACTAGCGTGTACGAATGAGCAGCTACAGCACTAGCTGAAGCAGCAACAGTTCCAGCACCATCACTGGCGGCAAGAACGAACAAAAGGTGGGGGGTGGGACCAGTGGCACCCTATATTCCGCAGCATATGTGCCACTCCAGGAGGCTGGAGGGATACTGCAGAGGGAAAAACTTCTGGCAGACACCTAAGTTGAATGGACATGAGCAATCACTCGAAGAACTATTATCATGTCTCCTCTCAGCATTCTCTTCTCCAGATTAAACAAACCCAATTTTTTTCAGACTTCCTCATGGGTCATGTTTTCAGGATCATTAAACATTTTTCTTGCTCCTCAGTAACTTCCTCCAAATTATTCACATCTTTCCTGAAACATGGTGCCCAGAACTGGACACAGTACTCTAGTTGAGGCCTATTCAGTGCAGAGTAGAGCAGAAGAATTACTTTTTGTGTCTTACTTACAACACTCCTGAAGGTAAGGTAGCAGTACTTTCTGCTATTTTCAAAATAAGGGAAATAACTCAGATTTGAGATCTGACAAAGCAATTTTGTTTCTCAAATAGTGTTGAGGAGTTAACTGCCTCTGTCAAGTAGAACTTAAAAAAATATAGACAAGGTGTTAAAATGCTTTTGTATCTTTTACAAGAGCACCAGACACTCAAAATATATAGTTATTTGGTGAGGGAAAGTTGCAAAAGATAAACTCAAAGATGTCTAATATTTCTCTCATCAAAACTACATATAGGTAAATTCCAGTTATCCTAAAGCTCAGGACCTGAATTTTGGATTACTTGAAATATGTTTCTCTCTCTAAAATTAAAATAATAATAAAAACTCTAAGAATATTCAAAACAAATTTAAAGTATCCAAAAATCAGATTTTTTTAAAGGTTTCAGGCATCACTGAAACATGAGGATAATGAATTCGTATGTGGTATTCTTGTACATCCCTATGATGATAATATTAACTGTTGTTGCTTCAGCCAGTAACCTCAATATTCTTATGCACAGTACCCTGAAAGGTAAGATTTACTATACTGATTTTAAAGAAGTGCAAATGACTTGTTCAAGGTCACAAGGCTAAGGTCTTTGGTAGGACCAAGCAGAATCTAGCCGTGTGGTTTTCAGTCCCTTCCCTATTGTAACTAGGCACAGGTCCCCCCTGTGTTATTTGCAGTAAACTTGATATACCGAAAGTTCTTACACTTGACTGTATTCCTGTTTTGTTTGGCATAGTTGTATCTGCTGTTATAAAGTCTGGAATACAAATATGAAATGCATAAGAATTACATGGGCTAGTTTCTTATTTAGGGTCAGGTGATGTAAGCTGCCTGATGTGCCTTAAACAAGCAGAGTGTGTGCACACTGTTCTTACATGAATTAAAGATGGCATTGTGAGGATCACAGCCCTAGACAGAAAACCCCACATGGCTGACTTGACCTTTATTCTCATGCCATCTGGAATATCACTATGGACTGTAGAGATAAGTCACCTTCTGATCATTTTTGTAAAAGGCCACAGGCTAAGATTGGAACTTTCTCAAATTGCATTCATATCAAACCCCTACATAATGCTAATGGGGCAGAGGCTTTACTCTTTTTTTTTTAATGGTTTTCAGGTGTTCTTCTGTGATGTGTGAATGGCAAATTGAGGATGAAAGATGTGGGGTCAATACTGGGTTTTCTGTTTATGGTGCTTTTATCATCACTGTCCATTTTTATGAAGGATCCCGTAATCTGATTCAGCAAGGAGGAGAGCCTCAGGTTCAGCATCAAGAATAACTCCCAATAGAGGTTTAACAGTGTAAACAAAACAAAAACACCACACACATCTTTCTAAGGTAGTAGAAAAAAATGTTTAGTTGAAAATTTAGCAGTTAGAGAGTTGTTATTGCTGAATACCCCTGAAAGCACAGGGCAAAGGGACATGTGTGATATAGCAGATATTAGATGGAAATGTTTAGGCCCCTGAAAGTGGTGATGTAATAGAATATTGCTTGGGTCAGTTCTAGTAATTGTGTGTTTGTTTTAAAACTCATCTTGTTTTCCTAGGCTCTTGAAGTTTGTGGGCCAGATTTTGCTGTCCTTACTCGTGTTGAATAGACTCTTACTCTACAAGAAGCCCCAAATATTTCAATAGGAATAAAGTATTGTTCAGTGTGAATAAGGATGGAAGAATCCGACTGCATATTAAGAGGCTTTTGCCTCACCCCTTCTAGATTGCACAGGCTCTACACTTTTCACATTCCCTTGCCATTCTCCATTTCTCCTCATTATGTCTCCCTTTATCTAAAGTAAAACCTGCTTCCATCTTATTTCTCTCTTAATGACCTTGGAATATAGTTATTCCACTTTAATGCTTAGGGTGAGATCCTGACCCCCACTCTACCTCAGTCTATGCTGTTCAGGTGCTATGACAGGGCTGGAAACCTGGCATAAACAGACAATCAGCGATTGTCCAGCAAAGCCTCAGGTGGCAAGACATTAGCATATCCAGCTTTACCCCATTTAAACCAAACTCTCCTCCTTGTGCTAGTTCAGATTTGAGAGCCTCTGCATACAAGTCGGTGTGGAGCCTTACCACGCTCCTCTCCAAACCCTCCCCAACTACCTACTTGGTAGGGGAGTAGTGAGTGTACATCCCCTGATTTCCCCATTTCCCTACCATCTAGACCCATGGTCCAGTGAGCCCTAACATGGCTGCACAGGGGTGTGCACTTTACGGATGTGTGACTTATTCCCCAGCCAAACTATGGTGGCTCTGATTTGCTCAGCTGGTGAAACAGTTTCTCAAAATCCCTTTGCCCCCTAAGCTCCACAGCTGGCCTTAAAGGGGCAACATTTCTACTTTAACTAAAATCTAAAAAAACATGGTTCCATTTGAATATTATATTATGGATAGGGTGACCAGATAGCAAGTGGGTGGGGTAATAGGTGCCTATATAAGAAAAAGCCCCCAAAATCGGGACTGTCCCTATAATATCGGGACATCTGGTCACCCTAATTATGGGTTTCAACATTTCCAGAATGAATTTCTTCAATCCCATTTTCTGGCAGAACGTCATTTTTCATTTCATGATTCTACTAGATTGTTACTTGGGGTTGGGTAACAGTAATATATGTAACTATCACTCACTCTGACTTTACTGCCCCACTCCAGTAAACAAGGGCTAAAACAGAAAACTAGGCTGATTGGGAAGGCAGTCACAGCTGGGGCCACACCCAAATCAGGCCACAGCTGGTCCTATAAAAGGGCTGTGAGCCAGGAGCTGAGAAACTCTCCAGCTGTGGAGGGCAAAGGACCTAGCTCCCTGGGAGAAAAGGGTACCTGAAGTGGGATGCTGGGGAAGGGCAAAGGGAACTGGGGATCTCCAGCCTGGTAAACCCCGAGGCTGCAGGCCTTGGTGAAGGCCTACAGAGATACCGGGCCTGCAGAGATACAACCCGGGAACAGGCAAAGGCAGCGGGTCCTAATCCCTTGCCAATGATGAGTGGCTATTACAGACTGCAGAGTGTCCAAGTGAGCAGGGGCTAAATAATGACTGGCAGTAGCCACTGAGGCAAGGTGGATGTAGAGGGTTACGGGTTCCCCTGGGAGGGGAGACCCAGAGTATGGGGGTACTGCTGTGGCAGAACTCTGAGGTAAAGGGCAATGGGGTCCGGGAAAGACACAGGGGCCTGAGGCAGTTGAGCCACCAGCCACTAGGAGGTGCTCCAAGTGCTGAATGAGCTAATTCCCAAATGACCATCAGGAGGCACTGCACCGGTGAGTCCTGTGCCCTGCTACAGTCACCTTATAGAACAGAAACTACTGAATAAAGAATCATTCATTGTTCTAAAAAATCCCACAGAATATTTAAACAAGCTGTTGTGTCCAGAAAAAAATATATTTTCTAAACAAAGATATTAGCAGTCCACTCCCATTAAAAAAAAATAATCTTCTGACTCAAACAATCAATTTAAATGGTCTTATAAAATTTTTAATAATATATGTAGATAGGCTTGGTGCTAGACTTCAAGGGGGAAATCACTGTATTAATGTTCACATAAAGATAAAACTGGACCTTGAGTATAGTAAAGTATAAGTATTTGTGTGCCCTAGGTCATCACATGTTCTAGATACACAACCTATTTCAGATAAAACTTCTCTGTGCTTCAAACTATTTGAGACTATTTGGGCTTTACATATAAATAAATTGTATAAACTGTGAAATAGCACAGTTGAAACATCACATTGTACAAAAGTGTTTTGAACATTGAAAAACTAAAATTATTATTTTGAGTTGAACTAGCAAAATGCTGATTTTAAATAAGCGGGGTTCTTCAATAAAATTTTACAATTTTTGCTTGAAATAATGTAGCTTAATGTACAATGGACCACCAACATTATTGCATGGGACTGTGTTGGACCCTTCAGCATGTTAATAGATAAAAACACTGTGACTACAAAGAAAAATAAAATATTTTAACTTAGAAAATGACTAAGTGCAGTATGAGCAAACTGTGCTTATGCTATAGAAAAGGTATCGCACCAGATTCTGAGGTAAAGTGACTGCATAAGCACATATGAGGCTGGCTTCAGGGACGTACACACTGTACCTTCCAGCAACAAGTAGTGCCCTGGTGAGGAAGATATATTCACTCCTGCAGGAAGTTAAGGAAAACACTGTTTTATTTCAATGCTCCATCCACAGAGTCAGCTTTAGCTTTCTGTTAAAAAAAAGAGTCCCATTGTGTAAGCTGTAGCAGAAATACTCTGTGCTAATATATCCCCCTGCTACACTGCCCATGCCCCACTTCCTAGCCTGTGCTGCCTCACAGTTTTGAGATACCATTTCCCCACGCTGCTGGTGAAAGGTACTTCACAGTGCTTTCCACCACCACCATCTCCCCCAGGTAAAATTTCTACTGGCAAGTTCCTTGAACACAAGTTTATGGAAGAAGAGGGCATGGAACAGATCTTCAATTAGCCCAGCATGTTTACTATATGCTTCACTGTGCCATCTATAACATCCATTAAATCATCATGATGCATTGAGGGAAATTTGCTAGTTAATCATTAGTATTGCCATTTCAATGTTCAAGATTTGTTATACCTCCAGAGAAGCCACTAAAAGTGTTAGTCTGAGTCAAGTGGGATGGAGTACTAATGAGAATATATGTGGAGAAAATATTGACAATTCTGAAGGACATAGTGACGAAAGCTCAGCATGGCAAACCATAGGCTGCTTGGATAAATTCAGGGTTAAAAAGAAGCTATAGGAAATAGAAATTCAAGAGGTATCCAGTCAGGATTACGTCCCACATGGGAGAAGGAAGAGAAGCAGAGAGAGTAGAAAATATTGCTTACTAATGGGGACAGAACTACAAGCTATATCAAGGAAAAGACAAATCCAAAATGAAATTTATGCTAAGCAGTCAGGAAATCAGTGAGATTGATGGAAGATGGCAGAACTAATGCATTCAGGAACCCTATTTAATAAAAACAAAGACAACATTATTAGGCTCAACAATGTAAGAATAAATCCACAAGAGAGAGAACTTAGCAAAAAAAGTTACTTGAAGAACTTGCAAGTCTAATGGCAAGCAGACCGGGGGATACATAGGTACTGAGGTAATAATCATCAGCTAATATCTATATAAGTTGTGGAGACCTTGAAGTCCTAGAACATGGAAGTGTGTCAACCTGGTACCATTTTTGTTTCAACCTTAACACTTCACATCCATCCTTTGCAAAGTAATGAAGCAAATAGGGAACAAAATTATGATAATCTAGAAGCAAAACAACATGGGGCTAAACATGGGTTAAGAACAAATCCTGCCAGACCAATTTCATAGTCTATTTTGATATGACTGCAAAATTAGTAGATGAAGGGAAGGCAGTGGAAATTATGTCTGGATTTCAGAAAAGCACTTGACACAGGGGAGGGGAGCCAACACAAGATGTCTTGGACAGAAATACAATTAAAATGGATCAAAAACTGTCTATCTAACCGTATACAGAGAGTAATCGTAATTGGTAGTCCGTCTAGTTGGGGAGAGATTTCCAGTGGGGTCCAGGGATCGGAATTCGGTCCCATTTTGTTTAATATCTTTATAAAAGACCTGGAAGACAAAGTAGAGAATAGGGAATGGTGGTCAAAGCTAGAGGTGGCATAGAAAAATGCAAAAGCATTTTAGGAACTATAAGGACAAACTAATAAAAATGAGATTTTTCACTACAATAAAAGAAAGATAGTACATTTGTGACAAAATAATTCTAACTACCCATACAAAATGGAAAGAAAGGTTTATTGATTTCTAATGCTATTCTTATCCAGAGAGAGGAGTTCACGGTTAGAAAATACAATCCAATATAATACTAGGTTGGGGCATAGAAGTTACATTATCTCTTCAAGATGCAGAGAAGCAATACTCCTACTTTATTCAGCCTTACTACATCAGCACTTGCAATTCTGTGTATAATTTTAGGCACTTCATTATGAAAAGGATAATAAATTGAAGGCACTACCAAGATGTCAAAGGTAGGAGGAAACATCACATGGTATGAGGATAGACTGGGAACGTTAAATATATAGGTGTATAGACTGGAAAAGAGCAGTCAAGAAAGAATGTGTTAACTATCCACAAGTTACTTGTGTCCACAAAATCTGTGCTGCTCCAGAAATGGGAACTGTTAAAGTCAGCACAGAAAGGCAAAACGAGAAGTAATAGTATGAAATTGCTTACAGGAAAAACAATGACATGAGGAGAAAGGTTGTTAAAAGAGTTAAAACATGGAATAATTTGCCGAGGTCAGCTGATGAAGCTTCAACTTTAACATATAGGCAGATGAGGATAAAACACTTGAGAAATACAGAAGGGAAATTCCTGCATACTGCAGGAAGGTGGGACTTGATCATCTACATGGTCTTTCCAACCTGAAGTAGCTATGAAGTAAAATAGAGCTAGTCATATATAATTTGTTTTTAACGAGTCCATGGCTACATATTCCCATAAAATCTATTGTGAAATTTTCCTTGCTCTTATGTATCTTTAACTCTCCTTGATTTTATTATTGAAACTATATGCTGCAAAAAACAAACCAAACAAAAAAGGAAATAGGACCACAAAAAGAAAAGAAAAGAAAGAACATTACATTTCTGTCCTACCTGAACTCTGAAAGATAAATAGATGCAAGGCATTTAGCCTGAATATAGTATGAAATATAATTTAAAATATGACTTTTAATCACACTTTCAAGCTCATAGAAGGTCCTGGATGAGGGCTGGTGTGGTTCAGTACAATGTCACAAACCAGAGGTTAATACTTCTGACTAGCAGAACCCCAAACCGCAACACACATGGAGATCACATGGGATTCACAGGAGGCCAAGGATATAAAAACAAGCCCCTTTGCCTTTCTACTGATTCTGGAACTCTATTTCCTGGACATGAAGGAGCAAGAGGAGCCAGGCTGCCAATGTTTCTGCCTGATATGGAACAGCTGCCTGGAGGGCAGCAGACCTTGGATCACACGGGCCCTGCAGAACATTCTGTCATAATAGCTGGAGTGGGTAAAATGTATTTTCTTGTGGGAGGGTTTGGATGGGAAGAAAAAAAGAAAAGAAAAAGACGGTGGTAATTTGCAGGAAACCACTTTACAACTTTTAATACTTAAATTTAAGTGAAGGATAGAAAGAGATTTGATGTCTATTATAACAGGAGTTAAGACATTTGTATAAAGTTTACGCAAGATTTAATTTATTCTTTTGGTGACAAAAATTATGTCTATAAAAAAAACCAACTATTTTTTTTGTTTTTAGTAGCATAGGGGAATCCATTGTGATATTTGTGGGATCTAAGGTTCTAGAACTAAGGATTTTGTGGCTGGGAGCAGGATAAAAATGCAACAAACAATACAGGAGTGGTTGGGAGTGGTAATTGTAGAGTGGGATGGGAGTTGGATTAAAAAAATAGTCCCACACAGGGGAGTTCAACGGTGCAAGTGGGAGATGTATTCACTTTTTACACTGATTCCTCATGTGAGGACTCAAGGATGGAGGGGACGATGAGTATTCCCACTAGGGAGAGAGGAATTGTAGGAAGAAAAATGTGAACCTCTGCTGGTTTTCTGTATTAAAATTTGAGGAAATATATTCCAGATTTGTTACACCAATGGGTAGTTCTACAAAATATAAATCAAGCAGCCTGGTGAATTGCAACATTTCCAGTGAATATGGATCCTCTTTCTAGCCCACTTATCTATGATGTTTATAGTAATACAGCTGTTATAAGTGTGAAGGGTGCCTTGCCTGGGTGGGGCTTGTTATCTGAGACAGGTAAGGTAGAAGTTTCCCTGCCATGGGGGAGGGAGGAGCTTCGAGCCCATGAAGAAGGGAGGAGCAAAACAGTCAGTTCCATCTTGGCTGGTCTCCAGGGAGGAGGCAAAAGCCAGGGAGTTCCATCTTGGCTGGTCTCCAGGGAGGAGGCACAGGCCAGGAATGTTCCATCTTGGCTGCACATGAGGCAGGAAGCTTGCCAAGGTAGCTGGCAAGGGTTCTAGACCATCTTTGGCTATAAAGGTGGCTCTACCTTTTTCTGATACTTCTACTTGGCTAATGTGAGTATTACCATTTGATTCTTTTATTAAGCCGTGCCTTTTGGGGTGTTCTTTCCTTTTCAGACCAAAGTGGGGAACCCCAAATGTAAATTCTGCTTGGGAACCCCAAATGTATTTCTGCTTAATCTTTTTCTTTATTAAATTTTCTAGTTATAAAACCATCTGGTTTATTTCCCTTAGGGTTTTTCTCTGCTTCCAGTTGGGAAGGGGGAAGGGAAGGGAATAGGAACCAGGGCAGCTAGGGGCCTAGCTGGAGTGTGAAGACTGTCTCTCCTTACCGGCAGGTTAGACGGGAGAGGGAGGAAGCAGTCTCCAGGTGTCTGCTTCTCAGGTACAGAGAGACAGGGATGGGGGAAGTCTGCCTTCAGCCGGGGAGGGTGAAGGACAGAAAGCAGCCTCCAGGTATCTGACTTTGGATCCCAGGAAGGGGTACAAAGTTAGGGTCTGGCTCTCAGGTTGAGAGAGACAGGGTTAAGGGAAGTCTGCCTTCAGCTGGTCAGGGTGAAGGGAAGCAGTCTTCAGGTGTCTGACTTTAAAACCCAGGGAGGGGGTACAAAGTCAGGGTTAGGGGAAGATCGGGGGCCCCTCCAAGGTTTTGGAAGTATACCCGATTGGTGGCAGCGATTGGTAACCCCAAGAACCCCAACTGGCAAGGTGGGGGTGTAGTGGGGGGGGGAAAGGACTTGTTGGTCTGGCACAGAAGAGGCCCAGCCTTTGTACTCAGGAGCATAAGGGCTGGGGGTACCCCCTCTTACAACAGCTGTATGACAATTTAAAAGTTTATGGGCCAGATTTTCAATAACGATCCAGAACTTTTGTGTTGCTCCAGATGTAAGAAAGATTATCACTGTAACTGGGCAACTGAAAACTCCCTTGGCAAGGGCAAAGGTTCAGCTAGGGAAAGCTGGCAGAGCCAGCTCCTGCATCAATCACCACCTCCTTGTGCATGTTGGAGGGCAGAGGCAGAGTGGAGCTGTGCTCCGCTCCACTCCACTTCACTCCATTGACTCCCACCTGGCATAAGATAGAGCAGGCCCTAGTCTGCTTCAATTCCAGGCCAGCAAGAACTGGTCAGAATCAGGAAGCTGTAACTGCCTCCCTGACACCTCCCCTTTCTGGCACAGGAAAGAATTTGACCCTCACTAAAGTTATTTAGTTAATTGAGATGGAGGGTTTAAAACTGGGAATCTCTGAATATAATCCATATCAACATGCCTGTTACTGTCTGAATTTTGAGATTAACCGGATGAGCCAAATGGGCACAGTTTGTCACTGGATGAAATTATTGGTCATGCCATTATGTGACCAGCTGTGCGTGTGGATAATTATACAGAAGATAACACAAGGGAACCTGTGAGCTGCAAAGATATAGGGTGCAAACTGCACCCGGTAGCTCGGATGACATCACAGTAATTACGTGCCTGAATCTTTTTTTTTAATTTCAGCTGGTTTTGAATTAGGCTTTCTGAGAACAAAATTAGTTTGGATGGTGATGATAGAACCCTAAGAGGTGTAACTTTATTCACAGTTTTCTGTGTTGTGTTTGGTATATATTTTGATTTTCCTAAAATTCTAACAAGAAAAAAAGTGCTTTTTATTGTAAGTTTACACAAAATACCCTGTTGGGTTTTTGTGGGGCATGGTTCTGTTTGTTAAAGGAAAACCAGTTTTAAAAAAACCAAGTGAAATAAAATCTTGTGATTTTTTTAAAATTGGTTTTAATTGAATTTTATTATGAACACTGGAAAGATGAAGGATGAATGGGATGAATTATAAGTGTGTGACATCAAAGATAAATACCATCCTCATGCATTTGCCTTAATTCATTTGTATATTACAATCCCATTAGATAAAAGCAGTTGTCTTATGGTTTTCTCATATTACTAATAAAGTAAGTTAAAATAAAAAAGTATGCTAGTATATGAAATCTGAGCCATGAAATATAATCCTCCAAATGAAAACATTCAATAAAGAATGTTTTTTTAGGTCCCAGCTGATAGTGGAATAGTAGCACCTGATGTTAAAAATACATACCCCCTTCCCATTTCCCTATGCCCACACTTAACACATCAACATAAAAATCTGGGCAGATATTAAGTATTCCACCCCCAGAGCTGTGTGAAACGTCTTCATTTCCAACCATGCAAACTTTTTCCTCTAGTTTTGAATTTGCACCCCTGGAACTTCATGTTGAGTTATACAAGTGAAAACCCCCTCAAATTAAATGAAGAATAAGCAGAAATCTGTACATTTCATCTGGCTTTTGATTGAAAATTAGAACTCTGAGAGAAATCACAATTTTTGTTTTGTTTTGTGGATTTACACACAATGTTTTTTGCCATTTTGTACATCGCATGATTTGGTGCTTGTCCCCAAATTTTGCTTTATGTGAAATTTTACCAAAACTGCTACTGCTACTTTGCATAATAGCCTCATTTTCAGTACACAAAAGGAATGTATGCATTTGAAAAAGCATGCATCCCCCCAAAATGGGCCCATTTTAAGATTCATAACTGAATGTATAAAAAATTGACACGATAATTCGGAGTCATTTGGCATTTTGCCAAGAATATTTGACACACTTGTAGCTGATAACATGCAAAACCACTAAGTTTCAATAGTTTCCTTAAAAAAAAGAAAGCCCACATACCCTCATTTCAGTTTCTCTGAAAGGCTTTAGGAATCTGGTTCAAGTTTGGGATTTGTTACCAAAGTTTCATACAGCTCTTTCGAACACATGAGTTTATAGCCATCATTTTGGATTTGTTCCTTTAAGGCCTTTAAGGAACAAGTTAATCTTTGTGGTCTATTTTGAAGCTTTCTTACCTCCATCTTGAGTCAGAGTGCATCTCTGAGCTCAGCCTATTCTGAGTATGTGCTTTTAAAAGAACATTCTATCAATTGTAGTTCCAGCTATAGGGCAGCATGCATTGCTGAGATAGCTAAGTTTAATGCTTTGCAAAGCTAAGACATACTTCTAGAAATCCTACTTGATATGTTTTACACAAGAAATGATATTTGTTTGGAAGAAGTGAATCAGCTGTGGTCGCTATGAATGGCTAAAATATATTCCCCTTCAATTTACCTTATTGACATCCATTCGCAACTTCTCATTGTTGGCGCTGGCAGCTTTTTCTGCAGCTTTCTTTTGACGTTGGGGTCCCCTGCCAAAGAAGATGTAGTTGACCAATGCATATTCCAGGAGGGCCATAAAAACGAAGACAAAGCATCCCATCAGATACATGTCAATGGCTTTCACATAGGGAATTTTGGGAAGAGTCTCTCGAAGATGGGTATTGATGGTTGTCATAGTGAGCACAGTTGTGATTCCTGGAAAAAGGAAGACCATTCCATTGATTATATTCCTGTTAATCTTCTATCATTTATAACCCATTTTTTAAATGCCAGCACTGCAGGGAAATTAGGAAAGTATTTTTGTTCTTTGTTAAAAAAGTGTGGTATTAGTGCCACTTATTAAAGCTGTAATTGTCTCAAGACAAACACATAGTAATCTTGACTCAAAGAAATATGTTTTCTTAATGGGAACTGTAGACTCTCCTAGCTACCTGAGTTATCAGCAGCAAGCATAGACACACTACATCTTGCCTCACTGCTTTCCTCTAGAATATTTTTGCTGCCTGTCTTTAGGCTTGAATTCCTGGGAAGAAATCCTGGCCCCATTGACGTCAATGGCAAAATGGTACCATGATGTCACCCATTCCTCCCTACAGACTCCAGTTCTGATTTCCATGGATGAAGGAAGTATCAGCAGGAGTGGACTTGATTTGTATTAATTTTTGGCAAGCACCATTCACATTTATATGTGCAATGTGTGCTCAGATACCGTGATGAGGGGCATAATGTAAACAAACCCTCAAAGGATAATTGATGAGATACATTACTATAAAGAGCAGTGTTTTCAGCACTAATAAGGAGAATTGTTTTGCTTGTGGAATTTAAGGTAACACTATGGAAAGGAAGCCGTCTACATGGCAAGGGATATTGTTTAGTCAAATACACAGCCCTGCCGCAATTGTATCTACTTCACACCTGAAAGGGAAAGCAACGTATATTCCATATTACAGTACTGTAGGTTTTCTCTGGACTGCCATAAGCAGAAACAAATAAAATACATGCTATTTTTAGACTAAAAGCCAATGCAATAACAAAAACCTGATTGAGACAATCAGGCTAATTCCAATTACAATGATTATATAGTAAGGTAATTCAGACATGAAATCACTTTCAATTTTTATTTAAATTGTGATGATTTTAATGCTGAATCAGATAATACGAAGCTTAACAAGTGAGGCAAAGAAACCCAACAATTTTTTTTTTAATCATGCATTATACTTACACCAGAAGAAAGAAAATATCTTCTACGAATACACAATGCATGATAGGAGTAAAAATGCCTACCTAGAGCAACTCTTGCAGCTGAAGCATCATAATTAATCCAGAATGAAACCCAGGAGAGGATAGTGATCAGAATGGAAGGCATGTATGTCTGCAGAATGAAGTAGCCAATGTTTCTCTTAAGTTTAAAGCTGAGAGACAGCCTTGGGTAGGCACCTAAAAACGGAATATTTAGGCATGTCCATGATTTACTTTTGTACAGTCATAAAATTCTTTGCATCATTTCAGTTTTACACTCTGTTTCCTATGTTACAGATTTAACGTACACACAGAATCGCCTTACCTTGGGGACAACCAACTGCAGATTTTATGATGAAGTCTGTATTCAACAGTACTTTGTACTAAAGGTGTTGTAATGCATAGATTCACAGCTGCTGATAATTAAAGTCTCCTATAATCAGTTGTCAGAGTACATTTCAGAATGCCAAACTGTGCAAAACAGTGGCTATTGAATGCCATGTTAGGGGTGAAGCAATCTTTCCTAGCTGAACTGCCATACATGGTCACCAGGCGCTAAGGAGTATTGCAGGAGTGCTACTCAGGGAGGGTGATAGAAATCCTGGTCCACAGGGCCCACACTGGCCTATACACACTGAAATTCAACTATTTTGAAGATTTCAGAGAACACATTCTTTGTATAAGTCTCTCCCACACTGCTGAACTTCACCCAGAATAAGCAAGTGAATGGGGTTTACCTGAACTTGGTTATAGACAGACAGCAGCCGTGTCAGTTACTTAGGAAACTACAGTCAAATGAACAGTACGAGTATGATTCTGCTGCCTCTCACGTCACTACACTATCTTAAATGGAGTTACTTCTGATTTACACCAATATAAGAACAGATCTAGGTGCTGGGTCCCAAATGGATCACACACCCAAGGTTTAAGTCCTTCAAATAATAAAGAAAGCCTCCTTCTTGGGAAGAAGTTAAGCCATAAAAGAAACATATTGATCAAATGGAAGGTCGGAGACCAATAGCTCCATCTGGAGTTGCACATCTCTCTTAGCACACTCCAGTGTCTTGAAGGTGGAGTTAGAAAAGGGACAGATGGGACAGATCCACAAAGGCTCCACAAAAACCCAACTGATGGAGAAAATTAACAGGCTTTTTTTAAAATGCATATGTTGCCAATTCCTCTTCCCCTCTTTGGGTTACATAGTGTGTTCCTGGTGCTGCTGAAAATCATTTATTTGTCAATCAAGGGAGAATTACAAAATCCCGTTGAACCAGAATTAGAAGCTCATGAGCAGAAGGCAAACTAATTTGCATAAGACCTCCATAACGTGGCTCCATCAACCAAAATACAGAGAAGAGAGTCAGAAAGGTTTTCCTGTGGGCTAGGTTATGTCTTGAAGAATTTAGCTAGCTGAGGCGCACAGCCAATTTCTTCAGCTTTCATGGGCTAACTTACTCCAGAAGCCAGACAATATAGTTTACTGGAGCGAGCTGTAATACTAGAGATCAATGTTTCGTAATTAGAATGAAAGGTCATGAGGGCCAAATGCACAGGAATTTTCTGTGTCAATTCATCAGTGATGTTGTAGGTATTATACTGTGAACATTCCATCAGAATCTCTCATTTACAAATTCAGAATTGTTTCTCTAAGATACTCCTGTTCATATTTTCATTCAGATCAAGGACTACATCCTTGTAACTGATCTATTTCTGAACTTTTTATCTGTGGGCAAATACAGTCCCCCTTAAACGCCCCTTCTACAAACCTGTAGAGAAAACAACGTTCTTGGTGACAAGCTTGAAGTCTACAATGGAGAATTGTGGCAGTTCAATCTTTGTCACTCCTGTGACTGCATTATCACCCCCACGCCAGTAAAATTCAATGTCATCTGTTGTATAGCCATCTATAAAACAGGAGCAAAGGGTTATGGCTCTGATATCATGCAAAGTTCAGGTTAGTACATTCATTCAGGAACTTGGAGTAATTTTAATTGTATTTCCTAAAGTAAAATTATGAATAATGTAACAGATGGGTACACATAGTCACAAAAATGTACACTCTAGTTATAAAGATGATTATGTCAAATGGCATTTTAAAATGTATGTATCTTTTTTATAGCTTCAGTCAGATTACTTTAATAAAATAAACTGATAAAGGGAAATTAGATTATACAAGTACTCAGTACAGGTGGAGTCCAGTATACAGAGAGTCTTACAGATTTATTTAATCTCAACAATCAGAAAATAGCATGTAATGTACAATATAATCAGCCTATTGTTGAATCTGCAACTTTAGAGTCTATATTCAAAACCTATTTTATTTGTTTTAAATTAAAAAGTAGATTCCCTCTTATTGCCCAGAAATTAAAAGTAAAAAAAAAAGACACCATTATTGTAGACGTCAAATAAATGTGAGAGTCCCACCCATTTTGACTGTACAGTAGGACATAAATGATCTCTAGTGCTGTGCACATGTGACATCTGCCATCTTGGCCAACACAAGAATTGACTAGAGATCTCCAGAACTGAAAGCATGAGTCTCTACAGCATGATCTAAAGAAAGAGGCAGGTTCGGTAGCTCCTGGGTGTAACAGACTCACATCCTCTCTGGACTGGGCACGAAAAAGGCACATAACACACACTGACATCAAGAGTATGTAAACTAGGGCTGTCTAGTGATTAAAAAATTAATCACAATTAATCACATGATTTAAAAATTAATAATGATTAATCACACCATTAATATTATACCATTTATTTAAATATTTTTGGATGTTTTCTACATTTTCAGATATATTAATTTCAATTACAACACAGAATACAAAGCATACAGTGCTCACTTTGTTTATTTTTGATTACCAAAATTTGCACTGTAAAAACAAAATAGTATATTTCAATTCACATAATACTAGTACTGTAGTGCAATGTCTTTATAATGAAAGTTGGATTCACAAATGTAGAATTATGTACAAAAAATAACTGCAGTCAAAAATAAAACTTTAGAACCTACAAGTCCACTCTGTCCTACCTCAGCCAATTGTGGAGACAAACAAGTTGGCTTACAATTTGCAGGAGGTAATGCTGCCCACGTCTTATTTACAATGTCACCTGAATGAGAGAACAAGCGTCACAAGATGTTTATATGCCAGATGCGCTAAAGAGTCATAAGTCCCTTCATCTTCAACCACCATTCGAGAAGACATGTGTCCATGCTGATGACAGGTTCTGCTCAATAATAATCCAAAGCAGAGTGGACTGATGCATATTCATTTTCATCATCCCAGTCAGATGCCACCAGCAGAAGCCTGATTTTCTTTTTTGGTGGTTCAGGTTCTGTAGTTTTCGCATCAGACTATTGCTCTTTTAAGATATCTGAAAGCATTCTCCACATCTCGTACCTCTCGGATTTTGGAAGGCACTTCAGATTCTTAAACGTTGGGTCAAGTGCTGTGTCTATCTTTAGAAATCTCACATAGGTACCTTCCCTGCGTTTTGTCAAATCTGCTGTGAAAGCATTCTTAAAACAAACGTGCTGGGTCATCATCCAAGACTGCTATAATACGAAATATATGGCAGAATGCAGGTAAAACAGAACAGGAGACATACAATTCTACCCCAAGGAGTTCACTCACAAATTTCATTAACACGTTATTTTTTTAATGAGGATCATCAGCATGTCCTCTGGAATGGTGGCCGAAACATGAAGAGGCATACTGATGTTTAGCATATCTGGCATTTTCCAGATTCCATTTCCCTTATTCTATGTACACAAGTCTCTGATCATACTTCAATACGTAAAAGGGTAAAAATCAAAGATGCCTGGAAATTCTGTAATAGATGAGGTCACCACAATGCCCTTTTCCTTCCCAATTCCTGGTTTCTTTTCCCGGAAATAGGTCAACCTTTTAATGAGAGAGAATGTTTTCTGGTCTTACCACCATCTCTGTTAGATCTTAAGAATCTAAATTTCTGTTTTTGAAGATAAAAAATAAAAATGCAGCAACAAACATGCCAGCACAGATCAGTAAAGAAAGGCAGTTGCATGCTATGAAAAAAAATGTAAAAAGAAAGTGTCCTTTGAGAGGTTATGCAAAAGCATTCTACATGATTTATTGCACAGTTTACTTTTATTTATAGGGAAATTGGTAGGAAAACATCTGCTCACACCATATTCCAAAGTAACATTTATTTAATTCCAACATTAAGCTCAGGATTCTAGATCTTCTTGAGCCCTCTAGGAAGAATCAACAGCATGTTTTGATGTCAGGGTTAATTACTGTACTTTAGAACCATAAGCAGAAAAGGAAAAGAAAACAAAAAATATATTAGCAAAACAAGTTTATGAATGTCTATAAACGGCATGCTGTGTGTACATTAAAACATCAGGATAATTATTTTTTCATTTGGGAAAATAGATTGAAGAAAGTGTTTTAAAAAACCTAAGTCAAACTTTTACAAAACACCACTTATTACAAGTCCTTTTCTGAATCTTTCCTAATGGATATTTAATTACACGTCTCCCACTCAAACTTGGATTCACCCAACAAATGGCTGTTGATTTTTCTGCCAATGCTTTCTGAGGCATTCCAACTTTCTTTTTAGTCTCTTCAAGACAGAAAGTGTCGGTTAAACAGCTCCTGTGCTCTCAGTGGGAGTTGCCAGGTGCTGAGCACTTCTGGGAATCTGGCTTCTTCATTTAGTTGAGCCCTTTTGAAAATCTTGCCACAAGAATCTAAGCAAGAGATTCCAGAACATTCCATTTTGCTGTGGTGAAGCTGTGCACAACCCCCTGCTATTTAAGGCACTAGAGAACATTTATGCTACAGAGAAGTTAAAACAGGGCTTTGATGTTGAATGAAAAAGCTGTTAATATCCATCAGCAACAGAAGAAAGAATTTTAGGAAATGTCTACAAGTTTTCAGAACCCCATTAAAACATTTCTCTCCCTGGTCTATGTAGAATGAATAGTCCCATTGATTTCATTGCATAGAGGAGAAGAGAGGAATATTACCGGGGGGAGGGAGGGGATTGCAAATGAATGCCATTGTGTACTGCTAAAATACCCACAGGTAATCTGAGACAAACCTAATACCTACAAAACATCAGCCAGTAAAATGAACGAATGCATTCATTTCCCCAGTCGATGTTTTGCCACTAATAGTTATAGGTCCAATTACCTGTGAACATAATATACGTCAGCAGGTATTTAGGCTTCAAGACATCTCTATTTGCTAGTTAAATGATTTAAGGCCCAAGTAATTTTAGAGTAATACCAGCTTGGGGGAAAAAAATCAACTTATAACAATGCTAAAGAAAACATAAAAAGAATGAGTAATAGATCAATATTTCTAAATGATCAGAACACTTATGGATTCTGCACACCGAGTAGGTCAAGCACACCAAGACTAATACTTCATCATTCATTTTGTACAAGATTCCTAGCAGAAGGCACTGTCTATTTGATTTAGAATGTAATATGATTGTAAGAGAGTCATTGTTCTACTGTACATTAGACTGTATCTAAGTACGTTACCAAGAATGACTGATTGTCCCCCCCCCCCAAATTCATTTATATACCATCAGAAGCACGATTCACTTCACATTTAGAAAGTTTCATTTCTTGTTCCTGTCATTTGTCACACATCAGCAGCCAACCAAATCAATACATTGTTCCTGCAAATAAGGGATCTGATGCTGAGAGGATGGTGTTGCATTTTAAACTCAAGATGTGGTTAATATATACAATACATAAAAAATAAATCTTTGTAAGAAGCCTATAAAATCGAATACAAGGTTTATTGTGCGGACGTATTTTTGTTTACAAGGGCAACAACAGTCAAGACAACTGGACTATTTTAGAGATAAGCACACATGCACACACACATTATATTGCACACACTTCCAGATGAGCTGTGTGTATAATATATAAAAAATTGTAAGCAGTGGCTCATATTTTAGTATTTATATTGTGGTAGTACAGGATATAAGGGATATGTGCCCAATATATAGGTAATGAAGAGGAAATCCATGTCTCAAAGAGTTTATAATCTAAGTATAATCTATATATATAAAAGTCAAATGGTGTATGCGTGTGTGTATGCTGCCTTATTCCTTCCACATCGTTTGAGCTAGAGACTTGAAATTTGGTACAGTTATAGGCTTTAGGGTCCTAATGACTGTAAGAGTTGAAAATTTTTCAAAGCTCACCTCTGACGCTCCCCAGGGGTGAAATTATTTAAAGGCCAATCACATCAGCTGGGCAGCTGCTGTTCTCTGTGACATAGTTATGATGTCATAATACCCCCCTCCAATGGACCATGCACCCGCTCAGCTCTCTGCCCCCTCCCCCTTCCAACGGACCCCGCACTCGCTCAGCTCTCTGCCCCCTCCCACCTCCAACAGACCCGAGTTGGGTTTGGTTGGAGGGTAAGTGAGCTGGGGGTGTTGGGTTTGGTCTGGGGGGGTGGGAAGGTGTCGGGGTGGGTGGGAGGTGAGGTGTGGGTGTTGGGGTTGATCGGGGGTGCTGGGGGGGTAAGGTGGGGGTGTTGGGTTTGGTCGAGGGGTAAGTGAGGTGTGGGTGTCGGGTTTGTTTGTGGTGGTAGGTAGGGGTGTTGGGTTTGGTTGGGGGGGAAAGTGAGGTGGGTGTCAGGTTTGGTCTACGGGGGGTGAGGTGTGGGTGTTGGTCAGGGGGTGTTGGGTTTGGATGGGGGGGTGAAAATGTGAGTCAGGGTTGGTCGAGGGGTAAATGAGGTGGGGGTGTCAGGTTTGCTCTCTGCCCCCTCCAATGGACCCCGCACTCGCTCAGCTCTCTGCCACCTCCCCACCTCCAACGGACCCGAGAAATGCCGGGTATTTTTGCTAGTAAACATAATAAACATAAACAAACCACAAAAAAGTGAGAAATGGTTAGAATCTAGTTGACAAACCCAAGTGAGGGTTCTAACTCTGGTTGTCTCTCAGGTTCAGGTGCAGTCACAGTCAGATATGAGGGATCATGCTGGTCCACATAACTGCAAAGTAGCAGAAGCCTACAATGAGCCCTTTTCAGCTATCTCCTGCTTGGTCTTGGCCCAACTGGCAGCTATAAGATGGAAGAAATTGCCCCTCAAATTGGCATAGACTTTCAACAGTTATAGGTGTTAGCAAGTGTGGTGGCACAGAAAGAGCAGAACATGACCACATCCTTCCCCCTGCTGCCATGAAGTCCCAAGACACAGACAGAACTAATGGTACATGGCCCTTCCTATCCCCAGGATTGACATCTTCTCACACAGTGATAAGAGGCACATCAGAATTAGGCTGAAGATGGCTTTTGAGTAAAACACTATCCACCACAGACACTTTTTTTATTCATTATCCCAGAGTAGCATACAATGGCACCCAATAAATTCTGTTATGAATTTTCATAACAGAAAAAATGCATGTTCATAATCAGGAACATACAAATGTTGTATACATGGAAATGATATTTTAAAATAAAAACAAATCTACTGATCCACTAAGAAGAAAAGACTAGAAAACTATTTTTGGTCCAATATCCTGCCTCTGTCAACTAGATTTTCTTTGGCAAGCCAAGGATGTAATCATGAAATAATAGCCTCCCAAAACAATAAAATGGAGAGAACCGGTGGATGAGATTAAATACTAGGTTGAATGCTTTCACTAATAATATACAAATTTGTCAAAAGCTCTTCAGCTTAAGGCATATGAACCTATTCAAATAAATGAGTTGCTTTATAAGAAGTCTAATTCAGGATCTTGACATTTGTAGATCCTTTACCATGGAATACATTGTATACAGAAAAAGGGCTTGGAAGATAAAAATTTACATTTCTAATACAGTATATGGCTGAGTACATTTATTGTAAAGGTAACATTTTCCATTTTTATTTATAGCGTACCTGTCTATACTACCTGCTTCAGGTGATTTCTTTACTGGTGGAGTAGTTCTTAATAATCTACAATGGTATTTAAAGATTAACATCACTATGTTACAGATGGAGAACCTGATACACATATATGGGTTAGTCATGGACTGTTTAGTTTAACTACTTTTTATTCATGATATGTGACTGTTTTCTAAATCACATAGGAGGGGAGCAATGTATGTTTGTATCACATAGGAGGGAGCAATACACCCATTGCCATACTATATGTACATATGTATTTTTTATTTATTTAGATTTTGATCTTACACAAACTTTACATCACAGGCCCTCCTTTCAAACTTCTGCCTGCAATTTACACACATATAAAAACACAAGGACACAGAGGACAAAGATGTAGAAGTCGGCCAAAGCAGCAGCACTTTTCTCCATTGTTGCCATCTATCATTTGACTACTATTTGCATGACCAATACAGGTTAAACCTGCTCACTGCACTTTCCCATTACCCAGAAATCCCAGACTTGACAGCTCTTGCCCTCTCATAATGCCTTGTCAGGCAGATGGGCGTTGTAACCTGTGTGTGTGTGTGTGTGTGTGTGAAAATGGGGATTACAGCACTTCCCTACCTCACAGGTGTGTTGTGATGAAAAATTAATTAGATTGTGAAGCATTCTGAGATCTCCTGATGAAAAATGCAGTATCGTAGTAATAGTTCTGATAATTATAGCACTGCCTATTATGAAGGACTAGCTAAAATACCCAGCGTTGCTCGGGTCAGTCGGAGGTGGGGAGGGGGCAGAGAGCTGAGCGAGTACGGGGTCCGTTGGAGGGGGCCTAGAGCAAACCTGACACCCCCACCTCACCCCCCCGACCAAACCCGACACCCCCACCTCACTTACCCCTCGACCACCCCGACTCACATTTTCACCCCCCCACCCAAACCCAACACCCCCATGTCACCCCCTACCAACCCCAACACCCCCTGACCAACCCCAACACCCACACCTCACCCCTCACCCACCCAGACACCTTCCCATCCCCCCAGACCAAACCCGACACCCCCATCTCACCCCCCCGACCAAACCCGACACCCCCACCTCACCCCCCCAACCAAACCCGACACCCTCACCTCACCCCCCCGACAAAACCCGACACCCCCACCTCACCCCCCCGACCAAACCCGACACCCTCACCTCACCCCCCCGACAAAACCCGACACCCCTACCTCACTTACCCTCCGGCCAAACCCAACTCGGGTCCGTCGGAGGTGGGGAGGGGGCAGAGAGCTGAGGGATTCCGGGGTTCCGTTGGAGGGGGGAGGGGGCAGAGAGCTGAGCGAGTGCGGTGTCTGTTGGAGGGGGTAGGGGGCAGAGAGCTGAGCGAGTGCGGTGTCTGTTGGAGGGGGTATTATGACATCATAACTATGTCACAGAGAACAGCAGCTGCCCAGCTGATGTGATTGGCCTTTAAATAATTTCACCCCTGGGGGGCGTCAGAGGTGAGATTTGAAACATTTTCGACTCTTACGGTCATTAGGACCCCAAGACCTATAACTGTACCAAATTTCAAGTCTCTAGCTCAAACGGTGTGGAAGGAGTAAGCATACACACACGCATACACCATTTGACTTTTATATATATAGATGTCTGACCCATTTTCAGTTGCTTTTAACTTGGACAAATATTAACTGTTCAGGCTGTAATTGTCTGTGTTTGGTATCTCCCTGAGGCTGATTGCTGTGTGTGGAGATTCCACAACCTCCCCTGGAAGACTATTCTATAGGTTTGCTACCCTTATAGTTAGGAAGTCCTTTGCTGCAGATCAAGTTCATTTCTTTCTTTTCTTACCTTCAGTGGACACTGAGAACAATTGATCAGCATCTCTTTCTAATAACCTTGAACAAATATGAAGACAGTTGTCAGGTCCCCCCTTATTTTTTTCTCAAGACTAAATAAGCCCAGTATTTTTAAATTTTCCTTACAGGTCAGGTTCTCATTTCTGTTGTTCTCTTCTGGACTCTCTCCAATTTCTTCACGTCTTTCCTGAAGTGTGACACGCAAAATTGCACACAGCACTGTACTCCAGCTAAGGCCTCTCCAGAGCAGTTCAGAGAAGGAGAATTATCTCTACTTCATTCATGTACCTTCATATGAAGCCAATCTAAATGTATGGCCCAAGTAACCAAAACATTTAGACTGGGATTTTCAAAGGAAACTAAGGCAGTTAGACATCTAGCTCACACTGAATTTCAGTGGGATCTGAACTCTTGATTCCTCTAGGCTGCTTTGAAAATGCCAGCCTTAATGAATTAATTGAAGATCTTATTTTGACCTTATAGGGTTCTTTAAAGCAGAGGCAAATCCAAGTCACTTTAATCATGCTGAAGTCAATAGGACAACTTATGTAAATAAGGGCAATAGGATTTTGCCTATAGTCTAATTCATCTGGTGATAGAAAAAACATTGCACATAGACCATTACTGATAACCCAAGAAATATAAACAAGTTTCCTCCCCACACGCCAATATTTGGTCTTTCTGAATAAAGTAGCAATCAATCAGAAGTGAAGGGGGGAACTAAGTACAGAATATTTAAAGTACCTAAGTGGAAATACATAGAGCACTTTAAATGACTTACTTAAGTGCAAATGTACTTCAGGCCCTGAGTTCCGGTTGCAAGGGCCTTTTTTTTTTTTAAAGTACAAATGTACTTAAGTATATGGGAACACTGATGTGTGTGCACATGCGTGCACACACACACACGCAAACAAACACAAAGAGAGATACAAATAGCCTTTAAGTGACTTTGTGGCCTCAGATCCTTGATGATATATTTTCACTGCATCTGCTTCTTCTAGCTCATGTTCACTTTTTGCCTGCATACCCCTTCCACATGTTTTCTTCTGCCAACTGGGTACTTAGTCTTCCCCTCCATGGAAGGTAGTGTTGACTGCAGACTGTCAGTTTTTTTAACTGCATCTGGATCATCTTTGGACTTGTTCCTTTTGTGAAAGAGTTGATGTCAAGAATGGCATCATCTTAGCAGAACAAAAATGCACTAACTTCTCAGACACAAAGAATAGAATCTTCATTCTATTCCTTAAGGCATTGTACTCTTTCTTCCTTGAATGAGACTTTAATTTTCCTAATACACATTATTTTTTTTCTACTTCAATGAATAGTGAAATGTACACAGAAAATATATTAAACAGAGTTTTCATTCTGGAAAATTCACAAAACAAATCAATTTATATTACTAATCTACAGTCATGTGTCAGACTGCATTTAATTCTGTATGAATCCTCCAACAACTACAAAAATAATTTACCAACACACAGTTGGTTGTGCCAAACACATCAGGACCGCCCAGACTTCTAAAAAGTTAAAATTCTTTATATCTGAGAAACACGTGAATAATAAAAGATGGTTGTTGCCATATTTTGATTAAATACGGTTTCACATACACACATTCAATTTCATAATATTATAATTTAGAAGTGTACTAGGTGGACTATAAGGATGCTAAATAATTATGAGTCCAAGATATTGGAGTGTAAATCAGTTTGAGAGCCTAAGTGTGCTGAGAAGTACATGCTTACTACTCTTAAGAGGAGATTTTCAAAAGGCATAAAGGTGAATTACAGTATCAAAGCACAGAGTTGTTACGTATCTCTGTTATGAATAATGATATTTAGATGGTAATAACAATTTTCTATTTAAATTTGAATCTCCATCAGTTGTAAGTAATCAGTGAAGATTTAATATAGTAACAGCAATTAATTCTTATGTATACGTGATCTATTTTGTACCTATTTCATCACTGATTGAATCAACTTTGATGAAAATCTCAATTTCTAAAAGACAGATGCAATCAAATACTCACAATATCTAAATATACACTCACAAAAAAAGGAGAGAATTTGATCTTTTCATAGTAGTACCCAATATGAAAATACAAATATGCTTCCCTACTACACAGAATATTAGTGAAGTTCCAAAACACAGGAAATGTCACAGCATCATTCATAACTCTTCCACACTTAGGTCAAAAAAAGTGAAATGGGAGAAATAAATATTCTCTTCAACACCTAAAGGTTTGCCACGAAAACTTACTTAAAGAAAAACAATGTCTGTTTTGCTCATCCCAGCAGAGCTAAGGTTCAGGAGGGAAAAAACCAAAACCTTTCACCATAAATAAACTGTGAAATACACTAAATGAAATATTAATCCATGTAGGGGTCCCTGTTACGCCTTCCTGCTAGGAAGGTCATCAACACCAGTGCTTCAATCTAAATATAAATTTCAGAGGGGAGATGCCAGTTGAAAAGGCAGAAATCAACAAAGAAAATGAATCACCCACTAGCTGGATGTGGAAGTGTGCCATTTGACGTTTCAAAGATACATAGCAGATCTTTGGGTTATCAGCATCTAGGCAATCAACCGATTAATCAAGAATATTAATATCATTCCAGTTTCAACAAACAGGGAAGAATAGATCTGAAAACCACTTTAATAAGATAAAGAATGTTCTTAATTGAATATTTTGAGGCACCACAACTAGTTTAAGAAATCTAGCTCTGTCCTTATTTCCAGGTTATGTCCACAGCTACAAGTGCTCTGTAGCAGGCCTTGCTGTTGTGTTCTCTCCTTGAAAAATACTACACCTGAAAAGAATTTTAAACATAAAACTGAGCCAGAAAGGAGATTAAATGCTTGTGATTGATTCAGAATGCCTAAACTTTGCCCTTTTCACTCCAAACTCTGCTCTTCCGCACCAGACCTTGAATCTTCAACATATAGAGTGCACCAGATACATTCACAAACAGTGCCGAGTGCGCGACAAAGGACGTGACTGATCAGATTCAAAATTTTAATCTGAACCCTACTCTGTGAATGAATCATTGATTTCTTAAGGATTAATTGGATCATTATATTATATCCTCCCTTAAACTGGTGGACATGTTTCGTTTGCATAACATTGCCACTGGATTCTGTTCACTTGCTTCTTCAGGGATTACATAACCTAACATGTATAGTATTGTTAGGGGAAAAATCATAGTGACACAGGCACTTTTATCTCCTAAGCACATAACAGAGAAACTTTTTGCTTAGCAATCATAAACAAAGCTGTGAATAAGTTTAACCCTTAACAGTATAAAATCAATTCTATTTCGTTTCAAGATCTGATTTTCTGCATCTTCAGATTCCCCAGTCTGTTATATCTGGATGCATTCATGAAGACTATCAGGTAATCTCCATCAGTAGTGAGGAGGCCACAGCTGAGTCCTGAGATGTAACATGGATCTAAGCGGTGAAAATCCATAGGTGCCAGATGTCCCGAATTTATAGGGACAGTCCTGATTCTGGGGTCTTTTTTAAAATATAGGCTCCTATTATCCCCCATCCCCATCCCGATTTTTCACACTTGGTGTCTGGTCACCCTACTGGTGTGGTAAGTTCAACCCTGCTGCTCAGTGAAGGGAAACACTGCCAGTGCTGCCTAGTGATTTGATGGGGGGTATGGCAGGCTGACTTCCTCCCATTCCGGGCATTCTCCTTTTCCACTGTAACTCCACCCTACAGTGGTCTGTCCTTGCAGGATATGTCTACACAGCAAAGAAAAAATAGCAGCTGGCTTGTGCCAGTCAATTTGGGCTCACGGGGTTCGAGCTGTGGGCTTTTTCATTGCTATTGTATTGGGATGTATCTGGGACATCTTGGTATAAGGCCACTAAGTCTGAATTTAGAAGCCCATGTTAAGCTATTTTTGCAGATTTTGTGCCTCATTACTATTGTTCCCATGTCCACACTATGGGCCACATTTTCAGAAGGGCACTATGGGCCACATTTTCAGAAGGGCAAATTCCCCCCCACAAAAATTTCATCCACAATTGAATTGAACACGTTTGAGTGTATGTGCCTCCTTCTATCTGATTGCAAGAGTTAATTGTTTAATTTTGGTTACTGAGTACCATTATTTAACTTTGCACCAAGATTACATTTTGTCAGTGCAAACTGCATTTAGGCCAGGCCTCATCCTTTCTGAAAATTTATCCCTGACAGAGCCAAATTCTGGCCCTATTCACTATCTAATTGAAATTTATTCCACAGAAAATTGATGTCCAAATAAATATTTTCTCTGGAAATAAAGAGGGGTTAATTTATAAAATGACTTTTTTCACACATATAAAACAATTACTGGAATTTACAAGACACATCATTTTGAATCAGAGTATGTTGGTCGCTGCTCCTCTTATCTTACTTAAAATATTACTGGTGTTCCAAAATTCCTATTGTGAGTTTCCAAGATGACCATTAGAGGGCTATTAAGGAGTCATATGAGGGAAGGAGGACAAGTCAATTGCCAGCTCAAATGTTGTTTGTACATAAAAACACTGGTTCTCAATGTCTACATTTTCAATTACCCCATCAATAGCCTAGAGTTCTAATGGTGCTGTACATTAAAAAATGAAAGCAAAAATGAACATCTGGCAACCTTAATATATTAGTAGCAAAACTGCATTAATACTCCACTTTGCTTAATTATTCCATAGCTATATTAAAAATCCAAAGCCGCAAGGAAAAAAACATCATCTGTAGGAGAAAGTCCCGCTTATTGGTGCTCATGCTGTTTGTTCAATTTAGGAAAATATTATTCATTAAGAGCTGTTCAATTGCAACTACTTGCGAGTCAATGATATGACAAATTACCTCATCCTTACCTTCAGTCTTCCCGGTATTACAATTTCTAAAAAGACTATTTTAAAGAATAAGTTCGATTATCGGGGGGAAAGGGATGCCGTTCTACGCTATTCCTGGGCAAAAAAGAAAAAAATGCCTTGCAAAAATCATTAAGTTAAGGCTTTAAATAGGTATAATCAACTAGTTAAGAAAAAAGCCACAATTGCACATGGGTTAGAGTTAGGGTTGTTTCTGGACTCTTAACTATGAGTTTCCAGAAATTATTTTCTTTTAATAACACACATGTTATAATAAAAGTTCTTTTGTTACCTGATACATATTTGCAAACTTTTTCTTAGCCTAGAATCTTGTCTGGATAACTCCCTTCTTTTCATAATGTTGTCAAGGAGAATTACTGGTACTCTTTCCACGTGGAACTATTTACACGCTAAATATGTAAAACAGAACACACCTATTTTCATTAGATACATTATTCTCCATGTTGGGACAGCATCAATGTTTCTTCAAAGGTACAGTAAATCTGTAAATTTCACAGAAGTCTTCACCCAGGTTCGTTTGGCTCTGAATTGTGAGTAATCATTAGACTTCTGCTGCTGATTTCTCAAATTCGTGTCTCCAAGGGAGAGAGAAACAATGTGGGAAGATATCTTAGGAGGACATATTCGGCAACACTTTGCAAATGCAGGCTTTGAACTATCAAGTCATGTTATCTAAAATATGGCTTCAGGGCTCTGGTATTAGACCAACTGCCTGGACAGGTGATTAAAGCTGTGATCTCTGAAGATCAAGAGAGAACATGCTCGCAATGGTGCCCTATCAACCCATCTCTACCATCTACTGTGTTGGTAACAATACTGCAGGATTACACTAGAAGATCATCAAGGTCAGATCACAATCCAATGCCTCTAGACCCAGATGACCAATCTTCACCTAATATACTGGAACTGAAAACTATTGAGGCTGCCAGTCATCCCTGCCTTGCCTGAAGGACATCTGTTTGCAGCAGCAAGTGGACAATGCCTTGTACTATAGCAGCCAGCAGGGCTGGGCCTATCTGTGACCTGAGAGAGCTGCCTCATTTTGGTGCTGGTGTGTTAATCACATTGCACCCATAGCTCCTTCATCCAGAGACAGAGAACAGCTGTGGCAGGAAGCTGCCCATCACAAGTGGTTCCTGGAGGAGTCAGCAGTGAACACTGTTCCCAGCCACAGAATATCATACCAAATACCAGGCCAGTTCTTTTCTTGTACATTACTCTACTTTGGTGGAGCAGGAAGCTTTCAATGGCTCTTGTGAGAGAGGAGAGGCAACGAGAGCTGCATGCAATGGTTATTTGAACCTTAAGAGAGTCAATTATTATTCAGGTTCAGGTTTGGTTTTCAGGTGACATAAAATGGAAACAAATTTTTACAATAGTTTTCAGAGCATCTTTTAAATTTAATATTTCCTTTGCTTAATATCCTCTTTCCCACCCTTGCTGGTCCTGTATTGCTATTTTCAGATTTCCCTTACATGGTATTATTTGGGCACTTTCATCTTCACAATTCAGAAAGCAAGCCTCAGCTCTTTCCTCATGTTGAGACAATCCTTTGGAATGCATTTCTGACTATCGGTGTTCACCCGAGTGGTAATCCCTGGCATGCACAGCTAGAGACGGTACTTGTAAATGAGGCAGTTGCCGTAAAGCCCTGATAATATTTTTTCAGGGGCTGTACTCCACCAGTAAGTTTTAACCCTGTTCTTGAGACTTTTATTCTGTTTTCTTCCAGTTCTAGTATCATAACTATGTCAATATGCAAATGTCTATTACATAAAGTTGCCTTGTGGGCTGGAAAAGCAGGATATCTGCATGGAAATGTTCATTAAAAAAACAACAACAAGAAGTTAACATATATAAAAGGTAATCAGACGCAAATACAAGAGTTAAAAAACTAATTTTTTATGCCGAGAACCCCATGTGGGCTGCACGTCACTTGTGCCTTTCAAATAAATCCCTTTCTTAAAAAAATATACCAACAGCTAAACACATGAATAATAAAATAATGTATAATACACAATGCAGCAATGAAACCACTATTAACATTTTATAATCACTATATTTTCAGAAGGACACATCTGCACAGCTTCACTAATGAAAAGACTATTTAAGATGCAAATTCTGTCCCATTTTTTAAAAAAATTTCCCAGCTATATTTGTTTGGAAGATTATACAGTCAAACTTGTTACTAACCCCACCCCTTCTTGCTCTCTTCTGCTGGCCAGAACCTCTTATAGCAGCAAATCTCTCCTCTGTTCCAACATATACACACAACCCAGTGCTCATCTACATGATACACCATATCACTAACTATACTGTAATTATCGTTTCAACTGCTCCCTGCCTAGAAAGTGCCACTCTTTACTTGTCTGTCAAATGCCTCAACTAGAAGAGTGATTATTTGTGGGAAATGGATCAGTGCATGAAAGAGAGGGAGCTCTGTAGAGATATGAATGCACAACCCACGGAGGCGAGTCTCCGAGCCCGGGTCAACAGACTCATGCTAGCACTCTAAAAATAGCTGTGTAGACAGTGCTTTGAAATTGCGGCTCAGGCTGGTCTATGTTCCACTAATAGGAATTCTGAACAAATGGGAAAGTAGATTCCCCAAATTCATGGTTGCAACATAAATTTCTTTATAAAACAATAGAAGAAGCTCAAGGTTTAATATCATTTGGGTTGTAGTAATTAAACATTGTTGCTCCAAATTAATATTCTTTCTTCGCTTTTCTGGGAAACATTTGAGACCAGATATTACCACCTTCCTCAAGATGACCTTATTCCACAAGAAGCTCTATTGAAATAAAAGTGAGTATGCATACTACTTATGATGAATAAGTGCAACAAGAACTATTCCTTAGACTGGGACAAACACAGGCCTGGTTACAGCATCCATGCAATGTAGTAATCATAGGCTGTGCATTGTTTAGCGTAGATGAGAAAGCTGAATGACTCTGCGCACTCCTAGCAGATAAGGAAAGGATGGTGCAGATCAAACCTGTCTGGCTTTTTCTTGCACAGATTTCCTCAATACTGAAACACTCCCAACCTGCTTCACACTCCTGGAGTTTGTGCCATTGCGTGTTGGGGTGAGGAAGGAGTACCAGTGACCACAGACAGGCCTTTCTGGCCAATTCTGATCCGCCAAACTTCTATGCATAGTAAACATTTGAGACACTACTATTTACCCCCTCTCAGGTTCAGGGTTAATGAATATATGCATTTCAGCCAGCAGGGCTGCCTCCTTCTATAAAGGCAAAATTCCTCTTCATTTCAGCCAATGCTGGACTTGGTCAATGTGCGGGGAGGCAAGAGGGACTAAAATAAGGACGAAACATAAATGTTACACATATTGTAGCTGGGTAAATACATCAGTAATAATTATATACCATGCACGTTTATCTCCAAGACCAATCCAGTGGTCTAAGGCAATGTAATTCAAGGGCAAAGAGTTTGGAACAGAGTTTAGTCCCTTGTTACTTTGGATGATATGGCCTGGGAGAACTGCTGAGGCAGCAACCTTATGCAATGAGAGAAAGCTCTTTGATATTGTAGATGGACCTCTTCTTCAGCAGTTCTGGGAAATTTTTTTTAAAAAAAGAGTGCTCTATCATCAGCTGGAATGAGGATCACTGTTACACGTGGGGTCCTTGAATGGGATGGTGCATAAAAAAAAAAAAGAGATATATCTTGGTGTTCTTCACAAAATCACCACTTATTAGAAATGATCTAATCATTGCCTGTAGGTTTTTTGTAAAAAAAGATTACACCTTTAACAAATCTATTTTTAATTGTCTTTTCAAAAGCCTAGTTTGAAAAATGCTTTTATGCTGGCAAGAAAGACTTCAGGGCACGATTTGTGCTGTGAAAATGCCACCTGTCTATATGCTGAAGGCATTTTCTTCCTAACTCATTGCACATCTATGGCATTTGGATACCCTAGTTCAACACACGCCCAGCAAATGAAATGAATTATCCACTACAAAGTGGCCCAGAGCTGTTAGCTAAGGAAATAACACACTTTGTGATTTCACTTAATATCAGTTAAACATCTGGATCTGTAAAATTATGTCTTTTAACTCGTCCCATTGCTGGCAGATTTCAAATCATTGCAATGTGTAAACTGTGTTTTCAAAATGGAGACTGGTGATTTTGGGTGCCCAACTGGAGAAACATTAACAAAGTCATGGTGCTCAGCAATGTCTGAAAATCAGAAGAAGGGGTTAGGGAGCTGCTCTATGCTCAGCCAACTCTGCCCTGCCACAAGCTGGAGGAGGAGTTAAAAGGGAAGCAGAACAAACTTGAGGGTTGAGCAGGGAAGAGAACAGACCTACAATCCTCAGCTCCCGAGCAAAGAGCCAAGGGAAGGCAGGAGAGGAGGGAGGGTCTGATCCTGATAGTGAATCATTCCTTGCTCTATTATTAAATTGGGTTTTTTTTTGTTTACTAACTACCCCAGAGGGGGAAATCCTTTGAAATGACTTTACCAAAGCAGGAAGAGGCAGCCACCGCAGAGGCGGAGCTAACAGCAGCAGCAGACTCCCCTGGGGAGTATGCTACCAAGCTGTGCCATGAGAATAAGTTAGCACTGAGCTGACCCCTTCGCAAGCAGTCAAGTGGAAGCCAGTTGGGGTGAAGAAACAAGGGCATTCAAGAGAAACTTTAAAAAGAACCCTTTGCAGGGATGAGAGCGGAGTCAATCCCAACACCAGAGAGCAAATGACAGCAGCAGCAAATGACAGATCAGAATGGAAGCGATTGGTTTCAATTCTGTGCAGAAAGTATATAAAAAACACATGTGGACAGGATACATATGTTTATTCTAGCTTTAGCTGTAGTTTGGAACAAATGTATGTGTCATGGAATATCTGAGTAATGCCCACATTAGAATTTATAACTGATGCATTTGAATGCACAATGAGCCAAATGTTTGGGCTATGTGACAGTGAACTGGATATGGTAATTGATTTTTTATGTTTTTAACAGCAAAACACCAAAGGAGTTATCGGTATATTATTAAGCCTGCCCAATGGTTTAAATAGTAAATTAGTGAGAAAAATATTATTCTTTTTTGAGAATATAATATACAAGAAAATTGGGTCAATTTTCTGGGTGATACTGGAAATTCTGCAAAAAATCCCAAGACTTGATTTTTGTGTGTGCATAGCATTACTTTACACTTGAGTATTTAGTGAGGGATGCATTCCTTTTTAGTTCATTTCTCCTTTCCGTTTGTCTTCTGTTCATAGCTTTCATAATTAAAGAACCAGAATTTTAGATTTTTTACTTAAAGTAATTTGCCAGATACTGGAACTGGCAATATTTTACAATTATGGAGGAAATATTTGTGTATTTTTTCATATTCCTGAAACTGTATACCCTTAAAACAAACCAGTTCCAAGGCTATTACCTTCTTTACAGCTTTTTCCAGGGAAACTGTTTAAAAAGTACTGCCTTTTTTTTTTAAGGCTTACAGTGGAGTATGGGAATTAAATTAACAATTCTTAATTATCTAATGATAAAACAGACATATAATAGATCACACGGATTTGACAAAGAAGAGCTAAACCCTGATTAGCATAACTGGTATATATTCCAGCTGAATCTTGTCTTCTCTGATGGGTTAACACTGTTACAGCTAATAGACAACTGCTAGCCATCAATGGGTCAATTGGGCCACTCTGGTTTAAATCTCTGGCTAACTCCCTATTTTGAAGAGTAGTTAATGCTGGCAATCCATCTACATACTACAAAAAAAAATCTATGATTCTTATTGACTACGTAGTCAACTTTTTTCCAGTCAAGGTATTTGTTCCCCTCATCACAAAAAGAAGATGTAATGATGTGTGAGTCCAAAAGCAAATTGCAATCAACAGTAGACTTGGGAACTCTGCAGGGAACAGGGTCACACACACTATCTTGACGCTATCCATCATGTATTTCATGCATCTAGCAACCTCAAAGCTAATGCTTGATGCTGGCTCTATTCAGGATTTGATTGAATTTATCTACACTATTCTTGTGATTTAGCTTCACTCCTCTGAATGTTGATAACATCTGCAGCTTTTATTCTGTGACTAATGCAACGATACCAAACTTATTACTCCAGGGGGAATTCTGCGTCAAAAGATTCAAAATTCTGCATCCTCCCGCCCCCCTCCCCCAAAATTGCACACAATATTTTAAAATTCTGCAAAATTCTGATTTTTTGGGGTCAAAATAACACTATGTAATCATGCCAGTTTCAGTTATTTTGTTAATTTATTTCAAAATACCTGTCAAGTATGCCTAACAATACAGACACACAAAATTTGCCCCCAGGAATAGAGTTAAAGAAACCCATATGACAATCCAGTTCCTATTTCTCTCCCTCCTTCTCCACCCTGAGCCCAGCGGGGAGCTGGACACCCAAAATCCCTTCCCCCCAAATCAAGCCATGCCCCCCCCCCCCCACCAGGCCAGACACCCTCTCGTTCTCTTTCTCTCCCTCTCTTCCAGAGCCCAGCTGTGTTCCTTTCAGGTGAGACACCAGCCTCCCCAAGCTCTATACCTTCCCAAGCTCTATGCCCGCCCCCTGACTAGACACCAACTTTCCCCCCTTACTGAGCCCAGCCGTGTCCCCACCAGGTCAGCCACCAGCCTTCTGCCTCCCTGAGCCCAGCCATGCCCTCCCCTCAGGCCAGACACCCATTCCCTCCGCCCTGAGCCCAGTTGTGCCCCCCAACAAGCAAAACACCCATTTCCCTACCGCCCAGGGATCCAGAAGAAGCCTGTTGCTGGGTCCCAGGCTTGAGTAGAGTTTCCTGCACACTGCCATTTCCTTCCTTCAGGGTGTGCAGTGAACTGCAGCAAGTAGGACATGTCTCTTACGCGTCCACCCCTTCCCCCAATGTCTTTTATGTGTAAGCTCAGCTCTGCTGGGTACAGTGGCCCCTAGTAGCAGCGAGCAGCTGCAGCACATTTCCATCAGGGAAAGGAAATTATGTGCAAAAAGGATTAATTTCTGCAACATTCTGCATTGTGCAGTGGTGTAGAATTCCCCCGGGAGTAACTTAATCAGAGCTCTAAAAATCATGGCTAAGTGGCGGTGCTCTCAGAATTTATTTCCCACTCCACACCAATTCTGAATATAATTAGTCAACAAACCAGGTAATGTTATGATCTAAGCATCACTCAAATTTATCTCAATGCCTTATACGTTACATGTAGTATCACCAGTAGCTAGTTGAGCCTTTCATATCATATTACTTACATGTAAGTAAACAGAGTATATATGATTGCTGCAATTTGCCTATAGCTTCAAGGTATTAGCTTATTAACTTTATATCTTAATTGTTCTGTAAGTAAATTTCCTAACTTAACACCACTTTTCTGAAGAGATTACTTTTGACATCTGTGTCCAGTTTGACCAGATCAGATTGCCATTGTCACAAATTACTGCAGACCCATGTTTTTCTCTAGGGGATATACCAAGCATCCAAAAAAGCATGGCCAGTCTCTACATGTGTACACTTAGCGTCCACATGTGCATATCGAGCTGGACAATTTGGCTTTTTTCTCCTGTGATTTAATAGAAAAAAATCATTATTGGACAAGGGATTTTCAGTCACAAAAGGCAGTTAGAGACCTAAATCCCAAGACACTGTGAAAAAAGTGCTTAACTCTCATTTTTGCCTTTCTAAACCTCCCCTTGATTTATTTCTGGAGGGAAGGCTCCCATGTATAGAATGGAAGGGCTTTTATGGCAATTTTGCTTCCCTCTTCTATTTAGACCTATTTTCTTAAGTAGTCAGTATCAGAGTGATACTTTGATCTTCTTTTACTAGTTTTCCAGGAATCACTCTCTCTCTTTCATACTACTGCTGCACAACTTCACTTTTCCTGTAGGTGGTGTTAAACACACAATTACCTGACAAGGCTCTTCCTGAATATTCAAAGTTTTCTTTTTCAGTCTTTGCTTTCTTCTTTTGTTCCTTTACATAAAGCATTTTGCCACAGCTGGGACTTGTACTTTTCATCTACTTCAATTTCTAACATATTGCCAAGTGTATTCTCAGCTACACCCACTCTGCATATGTTTAAGGTCTGAATCATTGTTTCTAACAGGAATTGATGGGCTGGAATATGGACCAGGAGGCTATGTTACAAATGCAGAGGACATGCTTCCCCAAGCAGTTGCAGACAGCCACCCACCATAAATACTGGTTCTGGTGGATGGTTCAGGGAAGTGGTAGTATTAGGGGTTGTGTCAGCTCGATGTAAGTGAATAGTGCTGCTGGCAATGAGGGATAGATTACTTTATTTTGTTGATCACTGGCTCAGGAGGACCAGCACTCAGAAATGCTTAGTGGTCCTGGAAGGCTTTTGTACTGGTCTGCCAGAGTGGATCTGTCTTGACAGATCACAAAACATTGGACCTTAAAGCACACATTGGGTGGATCACATAAAGGGTAGTCCCATCCGTTTCAATGGTCATATATGTAAGTGTTATCTGAACTGAAGATTTATAATATACACTATCTGAGATCTTGTAATCCCGCTTTGCAAGTGACAGAATGCATTATACTAGGAGTCTGGGAAATTGTGAGAATACTAGTTGCAAAATCATAGGAGAATTAAAGTTGTGGAAAAATGCAGACTGGTCCCCTAAACCAGGCAAAGTGCAAGTTCTGTAAATGTCAGATATTGCCAAGTATTTGATGAACTACGCTTGAAGTAAAAATTTAAAATTATAATTATTTAATTATCAAACGAATGCACAGAAAATCAGTGGAAAAGCAGCAACCCAAAAAGGAAACTAATACTCACTAAATGCTCAAGTATAAGTGGTGCCATCCACCTAAATTCAAAGTTTTGGGGTTCTTCTGTGTATTACAGAAGTCACTCCAACATTCTTCACCAAAAAAAATGGGATCACTCCACCCCACCGCATAATTTATCGTTTAAGCCACTGGCCAGCCTTATTTAATCTTTATTTCCTTTTCCCTGCTGTAACTCTTCCTTTCTTACAAATTATTACTCACATCTCTTTCTGAGTATGTTTATATGCATTCATTTGGATCTTTGGTTCTTCAATTATGTTAATCAATATGATTGTAAATTCTAGTGTGGGCACTACAGAAATGTATCTTCAAATATACACATACTTGTTCCTAGTTCTGTTTAACCCTAGAACAAAAATGTGTGTCCTATACACAGGAGGATTTAGCATTGTATTAATTAACATGTTAAAACATGCTTAAAAATTCAAGTGTAAAAACTCCCTATTAGTCTCTATCTATCATATCTTAAGCCTAGACAGATTTTGGAAACCTACTGTCACTTTCAGATCATGGGCAGCCAAATATAGTAGTTAGAGCCACAGTCTGAAGTCATAAAACAGAAGTCAAGAGTTGGATGGGTCAGAATACCAGGAGGTCAAAAGCAGAAGACAAACTGGAAATCAGAACCACAAGTCAGGAACCAAAGTCAGGCCAGGTCAGAGGCAGGAGACAAACCAGAGATTGCAACTACAAGCCAGATTCCAGGAGTCACACTGGGTCAGGATTCCAGGAAATCAAGTTGGGGAAGCAGAAGCACAAGGCACAGAGTCCAGAGCAGAGTGAGGTCTATTTTTTTCAGACAGCTTCCTGCTACTGCTGCTGGCTTAAGTAGGGCCAATGGCCAATCAGCCATTTGGGGACTTGACCTCAAAGGTGGAGCCTTACACCAGGGCTGGGCAGGCAGGTAAGCAATTGTCAGCATGCTGCTAGGTTGGACAGTAGCTGCTTCCATAAGTCCTGTGGACCTGGGTTTGAGACCTATGGGTCGTGACACCCATTTTCCTCAGTAACAATCTATTTTGCCTACGGAGCAGCAAAGAATAATAATCACACCCACAGTATGAAAGGACTCCTTCATCCCTCAGTGCATATGGCAGACTACCCATTTCTTTTGCATATATAGTTGAATGTAGATCCCTTTTAATGCAGTCAGCAATTCCTTTCATAACTTCCACAATATAAATTTGTGACTATCAGTCATAGCAATATAAGTACCTTTACACTGTGTCCTCAATAGGGGGTTCGCCATCTTTAATTGTGTTGGTCTCCAAACTGATAAAATGGTACAAAAACAGTTTATAGTGCATCCTGTACTCCAGTACAGGGCTTAGGAGACTGTCGCAGGGTGCCTCCATCATTACCAAATGAACTTCACTGGCTAACCAGTTCAGTTGATTTCTCATTCACAAACACACACTGGGCTGTTTTTTTGTTTTACATCTCAGGTTATGTATTTATTTTACTCTTACATAGCAATACTTGTGCAATAGAGGCTTATTGCAAAGTTAGACTCCCCTGCAGCCAATGCTCCCCATCCCAGGCTCATCCTCTGAGTTCCTTCTTCTGAGCTGCTCTGTGCTTCCTGTTTCCTCCCCCTATATTCTCACCAATTACCTTGTCAGCCCAATGATTGTCACCCAGGTGCTCACAATTTTCCACCAGAAAAATATATAATTGCCCTCAGCTGGGCCTGCAGCCTTCTTCAGGCTGCAGCAACATTAGCAATCAAGGTGCTGCTGTTAGCATCCTCTCACAGAGACAATGTAGTGTCATTAGGCAGCCCAGGATGTGTGTTTAAATAGTCTGGGAGTTTGAAAGCCAGGGAGAACCGCACAGCATGTTGGAGCTAGTGATCCATTCCTGTCCTTATGGCCATCAGCTCTCCTAGTCAGGATGGACCCAGAACCTCAATCTCCTTTCATTTCCGGGCTCCCATACTTCGGTGCCCAGAGCAATAACCCATGATAATAGGACTACATCAGCACTGCAGGATTCTATACAGAGTACTGCCAATATTTTGTGTACACCGAAATAGATACATTATTTCTGTTTTCATAGCATGTGCACAGGAGAAAAAGAAATAGTTATGGGTCAGGTAACATCAAATGTTTATGAGCAAGCCTCATTCTTTGCATTGTAACAAAAACACCACATATTTTATTATCCTAATTAACAAGAAATGATAGTCCTGCTGCAATTGTTATATAAACATCTCACCATAAAGACATACCAATACAGTGTATTTTAAGCTCCCATGTCATTAGAATTAATGCTCAAATTAATTGGGGGTGGGGGGATAGCTCAGTGGTTTGAGCATTGGCCTGCTAAACCCAGGGTTGTGAGTTCAATCCTTGAGGGGGCCAAAAAATCTGTCAGGGGACAGTACTCAATCCTGCTAGTGTAGGCAGGCGGATCCTGCTAGTGTAGGCAGGGGACTGGACTCGATGACCTTCAAGGTCTTTCCAGTTCTAGGAGATTGGTATATCTCCATTTATATTTTATATTTATATATATAACCTTACGATGCAATCTTTATGGTCAGATTTCTGAGGATTAACCAATTTTTCAGTTTTCTCTGACATTTTGTTAAAACTTTAATACTCTGCATAATGGCATTTAACATGCTTTCTGCTGCTACTTTTGCCAAGCATCAGCATATGTCACAAAATAGTAAATGATGCCCTTCAGATTTAGGACTGTTAGCTAGAAGCCATTTTTTTTTAAACAGAGTATGTTGATTTAAATAAGATCAATATTGAATAACACTGTACTTTAAGCATGTATGATTTTACTTCCACACCTGTGCTATTACTCTTATGAGTATCTTCAGAAGGAGTCAAGAATCAAAGAGGTAGCTGTGTTAGTCTGGAGCTGCAGAAGCGACAAAGAGTCCTGTGGTACCTTAAAGACTAACAAAAGTATTGAAGCATAAGCTTTTATGGGCTAATACCCGTAGATATAATACCCACAAAATCTTATGCTTCAATACTTTTGTTAGTCTTTAAGCTGCCACAGGACTCTTTGTCGCTTCTTCAGAAGGAACATTCAGTCAGATATTCTAAAACCTAGAAACCCTTAAATTGTTTAAAGATTTTGTCCTTATTCTTTCCTACATAACAAACTCAGTAAGATTAACTAAATGTCACAAAGTAATATAAATATTACAACCATTACAATATAGGCAGCAGTACTTCAAGTAACATTCTTTTGTCTTGTAGTCTGAGCTTAATGAATTGAAGTAAAATTGACTTTTTCTTACAAATGCTAATTGAAAAGAGGTAACTATTATCCCCATAAAATATCAAATTAATAATGGAAAACAATCAGTTCTGGGCTTTTAAACCATGGATTACATTGAGGTAATGAGGGAGAGGAAGATTTCTGCTGCATCAGGAACACTAGCTGGATTTCTGTCTGATTGCTCAAAAAATCATCTCACAGCTCCTGACAACTCATGCTAGAGTAGTAGTAATTCCAACATTCTCCGAAAGGGTCCAGCTAGAGATTCTCCTAAATGCCAAGTCAACAAGGCACAAGGGAGATAACACCACAGCACCAACATAGCTCATTCACCCTGTCCCCATTGGGATAGCAACTCTAACTCGAGCCAGAGTCAATGCCTACACTTCCCAATAGCATTGGGCCCATTCCTGCACTGCCATAGGAGTGGAGCCCGAATAGCAGTAATGCGACAAGAGATCTAGGGGTGATAATGGAAAGAAGATTAGATACTAATGTCTATTGGAAAAAAAAGTGATTATATTGGACTACATGCAAACCACATGAGAGGTTACTGGTCCCATAACAGCATCCAGAATATTGTTTAAGTTCTTGGGCACTTTAAGGGTGACAGATATTGACAAAATGGAGGACAGTGACAAAGGGGCTAGGCACCAGTGGAAATTCCAGGTGAAGCTGAGGAACATCCTTTTATCAAGTCCACATTTTTCTCAATAGCACAATGAAGTGACATTGCAGAAGTTTATATAGTTTTATTTCCTATCCCACAGTAACCAGGAAAAGAAATACAGCCAACATTCAAAAGTAATGAAGCCAATCCATTGCTCCAGATATCAGCTCAATATCAAATATCAGTTCTCTAGCTCAGAACTCAGCACAATCCTCTCTTTTCACCTGCCATTTTCAAAGCATAAAAATACAGTATCTACGTCAAGAAGACGCAGTCTTCAAAACAACTATTTACTCTACATAGATGGATCACAGAGAAATGTACAAGATTAGTTGCTTCACAGCACAATACATCATGGCAATTTAAATGTCAAAAGCACATTCCCTATGCATACTGTACCATTGGTCAGTTGGATACCAATAAACTCAATATATTATGTTTTGGACCCTTCATGCGTATAGAGTTTTTAGATCACCCATAAGAAGTATCTCACACTTTGTATTAAAAATATATCTAAACAACCTATTTTAACATGTTTTGGGGTAGATCAGACAAAAAAGACATGAGAAAGAACAACAGACACTCACTGCTATGTATTGCAGTCAAAGGCATGTGAAGTGAAAGATCATGGAAGTGAAAGAGCATGAATTTATCTTTCTAGATGAGGGGTTCTTAGAGAGTTTACCTTGTGGACTACCTTTTTTCCCCATGTAAGATCATAAAACATCCCGGTAGAAACTACAGCAATTGCCTAAATGGAAACGTAATGCAAAAGTATTGATAGATTTGTAGTTGCTGATATCTTTTAGGCATTAAGAGGGTTGTCTGCTTTGGAAAAAAAGTGAATTTCACTGTCTACATTTGCTTTTAACTTCCTCTCCCCCTCCCATCTGAACTATCCTGCTCAGGTAGAATCAAGGACAGCCAGCATCAGGTGACTAGCCAGTGATCTGTACATGACCTGCAAGTACCTTGCTGATCAAAGGTGGTTCAAGGTACTACTGCTGAAGAGCAATTCTCAACTCAAAATATAAACAATATATATATTTAGCATCATTTCACATTTAAAGTATTTGCACTGACACAAATTAGGACCGAGGTGAACAGCTTTGTAGACCAGAGCTTTAAGAAACACATAATGCAAACTATTCACCCATTTATAATGTGACTGCACAGAACTATTTTTTCTCCCAAAAAAGAATGTTTCAAAATTACATTATACAGCCTGTCATCCAGCCTTTTAGGTCTACTGATGGCGATTTGCTCTGACATGATGAAGACCAAGATAACATTGTTGATTTAGGTTTCTGCCCTTAGAGAGGGCAAAGGCGTAATATGCATTTAACTCTTGAGAGATGGAAGTGTCTCATATTGTTGATCAGCGGCTTCTCCAATCAAAGAAGGCTCGACAGGCTGCTGTAGAGAAAACTCTATCAGAGTTCTTAGTTGAAATGATGGTGTCTGATGGTCCTTTGGCCAAAGGAAACATCCTGACATTCAACTGGCATTGCAACGGATATTATATTTCCCCACTAGCAATGACTAATAACAATCCATTTTCTTGCTGTATGGACTTGAAATACCGGTAGCTGTTCTTATATCATATAATTTCTCTAGGGTAGTGTTTTTACAGTCTCAAAGTTAACAAACTTATTGAAACAATTACAGCAGTTAAACTAAGTGTGTGATACTGGTCTAAGAGTAACCAGAAAAGATAAGAATCAGAGAGGTAGCCGTGTTGATAACACATTCGTCCCTCCCAGATAAAGTTTTTTCACCATAATAGAAAACTCCTCACAACTGGTAAAATATATCTGACTGCTTACAAGCAGAGAAGACAAGATGCTGAACATGCAGATTTATTCAAATGGGTCAGACTTCACAAATGCTGTGGTGGAAGAGAACAATATTTTCTTAAAATTTAAAAGTACTTTATCCCTCAAACTATTTATCTGAATGCACAATTTTCAGCATTGGGGTTCCAATTTGTGTCACATGCTTTCTATCTGTGAACACAGTGATCTTGTGGAAAAGATATAGGAAGAGGATGCCTAGGCACAACTGTATTTGCTGGTAACAGACAAGAGATTGCAGCATGTTCTACCAAGATCACTAGTTGAAAAGAATTCACCCCTAAAGAACTTTGAGATCAAAGTGGTTACCATAAGGGGCATGGGAAAACTACTGACTCTAGTCTTTCATCCTGATAAGAACAAAGTAATACCATGACCTTAACTTTCAGTACATTGTAGTCTGACCATGACCAAAGTCTTTACTGGCTACATCACAAGTCTTGGCCAAACATAAGATCCACAGATTATGTTCAAACAGAATGCAGAGCACCAGAAATCAATAGGGATAGGTCTTGGCTGATCTGAGATCACAAGTTAATTCTGATGAAACACTGTTCACAAGGACATCAGACTCGCATAAGAAACTACGGTTAGCTCAGCGCTCTAGAGGTCAAAATAATGACCAGCTCTCATAGAGTTCAGCAGTGTAGTGGGTGACCTAAACTCTACTAATCACATGTAATATTCATCTTGGAACTCTCAAACCAGGAGAGAACATTAAAATAAAATAAATGGAACACCTTCTGATGCTAAAGGCAGCTGCAAGTAACACAGGCATGGCATCTGCCTAATCCTCTATGGGTTGCAGCTGCCAGAAAAGAGCTGACTTAACACTGGGAAAAATTGGGTATACCTACCAGGTCAGGGCCTCTTTGAAGATTGAACCATGGATAGAAACATCTTTATGAACTACAGCTTGCATTAAACAGTATGAATTAATACTGGGACCCTTTCTGCTGATATCCTCTGCTTCCAAGATTAAACCAATGGTGCTAAATTGTCTAATCAAAGCCGTAAGTCTGATGCATGCCTTGCCTAGGCTCCACAAAGGTCAAACCACAGAAACAGGAGAACCTAAGATTCCAAAAATAATCCTCCGTCCAGACTTCAGCATCTCCAATATAAACCTGTGTTTTAATCTCGAAATCACCAACTGCCAGTTATCCAAGCGGTGCAGTTACTGCTGCTGAGTCCCAGGTAGGGTTGTGGAGGGTAGAGCGCAGGATTGACTTCCCGATTGTCACCTCTTCCTCACAATCCAATCAAACTCAGATAAGTGGAAAAGCAAAAGCCTCTCCAAACAACTCCCAGTCCCTTCAACCATGTCATCCAATTTAGTTCTACTTCCTATCACTCTGTCACTAAAACCACTCATTAACAGACAATTTGAAAATTATGAATTAATCAAGGTGAACTAATAAAATCTGGTCTTGGACAGCTCTTCATCATTTATATGACATGCCCAGATGGATGTTTCAGATCAATTAGCCAGATAATAATAAGATTAAGTACTTGCATCATACCTTGCATCAGAGTACATGAGAAAGAAAATTTAATTCAAGCTGCCAAATGATCATTTGAAGTATTATCATCCCGGTTTTATGGTGGGAAAAATGAGAAACAGCAGTTACCAGACCAAAAGTTTGTTTTCATACACACAACAGGTTTCAGTGCTTTAACTTGTTAGTATTAACTTTTTTTTAATAATGCCATAGAAATTACTGTGTATATAGAAATATATAACATATATAATAGTGTTACGTATCTGTACATATCTAGAACAATCATATAATGTAATGTACTAATATTAATAAGTGGTTGTGTCACATAACAGGGTTAGTTTAATAAAATAATGTTGTAAAGGATTTTTTTCCCTTTAGCCACAAACAAGTGTTTAATTTCAAACATACTTTAATGAGTAAGTTAAACCACTCAGATGCTGTTTTGTAAAACTAAAAGCTTAATTTCACTTTAAATTATTATTCAATTAATGTATCACAGAGCTTATGTTGAAGGACAACAAACCCCCCATGTGTGTGCTTTTAGAAATGCTTAGGGGAATAACCTTGGGTGGGCTTTTTAAAAGCACTCTGTGTTGATCTGTTTCCAGTGAAATCAATGGGAGTTCTACCATTAATTTAATTGGGTGTAGAGTGAGGTGAACCCTGAGTATTTTTGAAAATTCCACTTGGAAGAAATCTCAATCCCACCCACATTTGTTGGCTATTTTTTTCTCATGGATTGCAGCACATTTACCATGTTTCTGGAAATATTTTCCTGTTTTAATTTAACAGCTTATGTACAAAAAAAGTTCTACTTAATTAGGAACATGTGTATTAAAAAAAATCCTCAATTGATGGAAGAGATATTGACCTGATTCCTTGGCATACAGGAGAAGTAGTTTAAAAGATTTTGGTTTTTTATATATTAGATCATAAGATCATGAGACAGACTAATGAGCAACTGCAGTTAAAATATTTGTAAAAGTAAATATAATGAATCTGGAAATTAAATAAGAACACCATTGTTCACACACCAAATAAGCACAATTCTAGCAATTTATTTTATATTGCTGTTGAAGATAAGGGCCATAGTTTTCGTAAGTGTATTAAGAAGAAGGTCCAAGCTTCTGAACAGCATTTTTGGTTTTCCTTGTTGTGAAAGGCAAACTGATGTCTAATCTCATTAACAGATGACACACATGGTCATTATACTGGCCTAAGGTGCACATTACAGGCAGGGCCATTATACTGATCATGTGCACAATTCTCAACCTCTCACGCCAGTCTTCAATGCTTCTACTTGAATAAAGAGTTCAGGATTAGATTCTATGTTGGCAAGACACAATACCACTTTTGTAACTATGGTCAACCAGTTCTCTCATGTAAAAATATGAAAACTCTACACTGGGTGAAGAAAGAGAATTCTGAGGAATGTCACTGCTATTTTGAACTATGATTCTAGTCTCAGGTTAAACTCCAGAATAAAAGATGTTCCTCACTCAAGAGAAAAAGATCACTGGCAGCCACAACCTTGTCATGTTTGGGTGTGGCTGGAGGAAAGGGGGGCACAACATCGCCCTCCATGGACCTACAAATCCAAAAACCCAGCAGCAAAAATAACAGATTAGCATGTGCTGTGCTCAAGCACTTTATCTGCATCATTTACTGGTTCCTAAAAGAAAACACCCTTTACACTGCCTGACACACGCAGATATCCAGGCAGGTAAAGAATAAACTGGCAACTGCCATAGATCCCAACCTCATACTCCTCTCTATTTTTCTCCCATATTCAGTGGGTTGCTAATGTGGGTTTACCAATGAAAAGCAATTTTAATTAGACACACATATACAGCAATCAAAAATATGTTTTTATTTTTAAGGCAATATAAAATATGTAGTTAATAAAACCTATGTTTATTATAATAAAAATAAGCCATATGAACAAACAAACACAGCAAAAAAAATACTGCAGCACATGAGATGTCATTACAGGGCCCAGAAAAAATATATCAGATTACATTGTAAACAGCATGTGTCACATTGTACAATATAAATCTCAGAGAATGACCTCTGAACATTTTACTTTCAGAGCAAATTGCAAAACCCACTTCTTCCACCTAGCTTGCCCATAATAACAGCAAAAATAAATACAAGTGCACAAAGTTGACCAGAGACAGGTACTTCTTTCTTTGCTAGAACACACTGGCACTCAGATACCATGGTGATAAGAACCTCGCTCGAGGGAGGGGCAGAAATGTAACACATTTACCTACTGTGCTTCAGGGAATTGCCTCAGGTTCAAGAATGCTGTTCTTGAATTCTGAAAGGAAAATAATGCCCTAGTTAATATAATATGTACACAATGCTCAAGTCAGATGTCTCATAGAAATGTAAAGGAACTTAGACTCACAGAGCAGCCAACCCCCGGTACCCACAGCCTCACAGTACCACTTCTCTAGTGGCAGTTGTGTGAGAGGGGGGCAAGGTTGTTAAGCCAGGAATCTATCCCCAACCAAATGCCGACAGAAACTGGACCCATTGTTATTAATGTTTATATGACTAATTGGTATGGTTCATTTGGTCCCTGAAAGGAAACAAAAGCGAGAGGGAGAGTGTGTGCTAGTCAAAGAGAAGAAAAGGGCCCAGGACTGCAGCCATACCCAGGTATCTCAGTGAAAGCAATGGGATTTTGATCACTGGGTTTATAGCCTGCATTCTGGTCAAAAAGAAACAAATTAACAACCCAAACCATATTTATAAGTAAGTGACTTACCATCCTTTTTTATATTATTCAGGAGGTCTTGGCAACATCTTGGTACAAGCCAGGTTTCAGATAGTGAGCTGCTGAGATGGCCTTGTATGGCTGAGGTAGAGTGAAACACTTGTCTATTTCTGCTCTTGCCGAGCACTGCAAAGATGAACTCTCACAGAACAGAAGTGCCTGCTAAACTTAGATACAAGAAGGCGGATGTTGTATTAGGATATGCAGAACAGCCCTCAAACACTTGTTGGGGATTGCAGTGGCTGAGGGAATAGCAACCTCCTAGTACAGATTTAGATACATGTATTTGACATATACCAAATACTCTGCATGACTGGGATGTTCTTAACTTCTCCTGCTGTGGTACACCAGCCATCATTAGTTCTGTTCTTCTCCTCACTGTGCTGTACTTGAGAGGGACTTTGTGAACAGAGCAGAAAGGGATAGCCTTCGGTGTACATGGCTGAACAGTGATTTCCATCACTGGGTCCCTGTTCTCCCATTGTCTTACCGTCTAAATGTTATAAACGGTAACCACATTGGAGTGAAGTGGCATCTGTTACATTCTGGTGACCACAGGTATTGCAAAACAATGTTACCAGTCATAAACACCAGAATGGACAAGGATGCACAATACAGAGTCATTACCCACTGGAGCACCTTCACTGCCGACATTGGACAATAAATAATAATACAGTAAATATACAGCAAATTCCAAAGTTGTAATCTGAGGCAGTGCCTTTCCAATATGTTGAAGTGGAACTGTCCAGTTTCATGATCCCAAGCACAAGAAGGGCAAACTCCATGTTGTGCAGATAGGTAGTATTTGAGAGAATGGATTTTTATTGGGAGGAGTGAGTAACTTTTTATGGGGCCAGTGATGGTGTCACAGAAATTTTCAGGCAAATGTTCCTATGGGCACATTTTCAGGTGAAGGCAATTCCTTATTTTTGGGGGAGTTTGCCTTTAAAAATAAACTGGGGACACTGGTGTACATGCATAATCTGGCCGCTAGGTAAATGTCATGAGAAGTAATTACACATTTTTGACAATAAAGTTCAAAAAGTTTGTGGTAGCTTCTTCGTCTGTGTGCAAGAGATATTCATTTGATTATATCCCACTTGGGAATCAATCGGATGTATAATAGCCATCTACCTTACCTTTATTTTGTAATATAGTATACAATTCTGAAGTAAGACTAAAATCAATCTTATGATAGAGCGACTCTTGTACACATTTATCTCAATTAAGCCGGACATTCTCATGGTAATGCCATTTACAAACATTGCTTATAACTCTTCATAGTTCTTCTGAACAGTCTGTGCTGCATGTAATGTAAAAAGAATTGTGAAAACATCATTTCCATTCTATAGTGGTAAATAATTACTTAAGAGGCAGATGGAGTGTGGTGGAGACATATAACCAGATACTGTAAGACAGTCTCTTTTCAGTTAGAATGGAACATGCATTGTGAAATGTGCAGATATATTATTAATCTATTTCATTGCTTTCTCTTCTCTTTCCCCAAGTAAAAGGCAACATTAAAAAAATTCACATCACTAAAAATTGTCACCATAAATGACAACCTCATTGGTTGTTTCAAGGAGGATCTTCCAGATCAGACTAAGATACACTGGCAAGGGGCAGAGAATATGGAAATATATTTACTCTTACTTTAGGCCCCTATACTGTACACTGTATACTGCCAGCGTGGTATAAAGCAGCCTTAGCTATATGAGAATCAGGGCCTTTGTGTTTGTGCCGACACAATGAATTCATGGCAAAGAGGGATTTTTAAATGCATTCACTACTAGTGAATAAAGGTACTTAAAAAGCCAAAAACGAACAAACAAACAAAAAAATATGCTTGAAAATATAATCTGTGTAATATTTCTCCCTGCTAATTACACATCCTTCTCTTTATAAAGATTATCTTGGAATCTGGCATTTTGTGTTGTGTATTGTTACAGAATACAATCAATCTTTGTTTTTAGTCTTATTATGATACAAGCTGAATATGAGACAAACTATGAATTATGAGACAGTTCAACATTTTATAATCCACGGCTTTGATAGGACTAAAAGAATGAACCATGATATATAAACAAATATCAACATTTCAAATTACAATCAATGCTTTGCCCATGTCAAATTTACATACCCTGAACTACCATGTGTGCTTTGAATTTTCCTAAAGCTGATAGAATTTCTTAGTAAAGGATTTACATTACAAAACTTGCACGCCAATATGCTCTAGCAAACTTGCAATGGAATTTTCACACACTGATTACAGTATCTTTAGATTGATAGGAGAAAGGAGAACAGCAAAACACAGACCCTGGACTTCAGAAAAGCAGACTGACTCCCTCAGGCAACTGATGGGCAAGGTCCCTTGGGAGAATAACATGAAAGGGGAAAGGAGCCCAGGAGAGCTGGCTGTATTTTAAAGAATCCTTATTGAGGTTGCAGGAACAAGCCATCCCAATACGTAGAAAGTATAGGAAATATGGCAGACGACCAGCTTGGCTTAACAATGAAATCCTTGCTGATCTTAAACAGAAAAAAAGCTTACAAGAGGTGGACGATTGGACAAATGATCAGAGAGGAGTATAAAAATATGGTTGTGTCCAGTTTTGGGTCCCACACTACAAGGAGGATGTGGAAAAATTGGAAAGCGTCCAGCGGAGGGCAACAAAAATGATTAGGGGGCTGGAGCACATGAGGAGAGGCTGAGGGAACTAGGATTGTTTTGTCTGCAGAAGAGAAGAATGGGGAGGGGGATTTGGTAGCTGCTTTCAACTACCTGAAAGGAGGTTCCAAAGAGGATGGATCTAGACTGTTCTCAGTGGTACCAGATGACAGAACGAGGAATAATGGTCTCAAGTTGCAGTGGGAGAGGTTTAGGCTGGATATTAGAAAATGCTTTTTCACTAGGAGTATGGTGAAGCACTGGAATGTATTACCTAGGGAGTGGTGGAATGTCCTTCCTTGGAGGTTTTTAAAGTCAGGCTTGACAAAGCCCTGGCAGGGTTTGGTTCTACTTTGAGCAGGGGATTGGACTAGGGTTAGGGTTAGAGATAGGGTCCTGAGGTCCCTTCCAACCCTGATATTCTATGATTCCATGACAACTGTAACCCCTAGAATTGCTAGAAGTTAGATAAGGCCATAACTGAACTCTCTTTAAATGAACTACTGCTATCATAAGGCAATACTAAGGGTATGTCTTCACTACAGGAGTAGGTCGATTTCCCTTAAGTCGATTTTCTAAAGTCTACTTTAGAAAATCGACTTAGTGTGTCCCCACAAAGGACAGCAGGTCGACAGTGGTCGACACTGTCTGTCCTTCAACTTTTGCAGGGGTCGACATAGCCTGCATTGCACTGTGGGTAGGTAGCCCACAGTGCCGGGAGTGCCGGACCCCCCCGCCCGCCCAAGCAGCCCCGCGACCCCCCCCGCCCGCCCGAGCAGCCCCGCGCCGGACCCCCCCCCCCCCGCCTGCCCAAGCAGCTCCGTGAACCCCCCTGCCCGCCCGAGCAGCCCCGCGAACTCCCCCCCCCGCCCGAGCCCCGTGCCCACCCGAGCAGCCCTGTGCCGGCTCCCCCCCCCCTCCGGCTTGGGCGGGAGGGGGGTTCGCGGGGCTGCTTGGGCGGGCAGGGGGGGTCCGGCGCGGGGCTGCTCGGGTGGGCGGGGGGGTTCGCGGGGCTGCTCGGGCGGGCGGGGGGTCCGGCGCGGGGCTGCTCGGAGGTCGGAGGCTTAAATTCGTTTGCCTCCTCACTAGATGAAAAATCGACCTAGAAAGGTCCATTTCAGCGCTACTCCTCTCGTTTTGGAGGAGTACAAAAGTCGATTTTGAGGGCCCTTTAAAATCGACTTAAATGGCATGGATGTGAGGACGGGTACATGTCTATTTCGACTTAACGTCGTTAAAGTCGACGTTAAGTCGTAGTGAAGACATGCCCTAACTTTCAACTCTATATTCTATAGATGTAAGGCACAGGAAAACAGGACTACTTCCAACAAAAAGAAACAGCTACATTTTTCTGATACAGACTGACTTTGAACAGGCTGAATTATCAGTATGAAGCAGTAAAAAACAACATAACCAAAATGAATAAAAATAATTTCAATTCACAGTGTGCTCATCATCAGAAAGCTGTCATTCAGTGATCTCAAAGGGCTGCTAAAGTATCATAATGATTAATTTTATACTTGCTCTGGCTATTCAAAATCTTCACACTGATTGCAATGATTGAGTTAACTGAGGTTTACTCAGGCTTGTCATTGTCTACACTTAATGGTCAGGACTGCTGTAGCTACATCAACTGCTACCCATCATCAATTGCTGAATCCAGACTATTCCCAACCATTGACAGAGCCAGAGATGCATTTAAACTCTATAGTCCTGATACAAATCCTGTGCTCTGGCCACCAGTTTTAATATAGAACTGTGTTACCTTAAATTTCTAGCATTATGACTCAGGGGAGGAGGGGTGGAATACCAACACTTTTTTTCTAGTACTTGTAAAAGACTGATTGGACCCAGACAATAAAGTTCTCTGCATATCCACAGCAGAGATACATAACTGACAATGACAATTTAATGGTTAGTCCACCAGTATGTCTTCTCCACCCTTTCTTGGGGGCAAGGGAGGGATGGGGATAGAGAGGCTTGAGAAAGGAGAAAGATGGTAGTGTCGTCTTCATGGGCATTTAAATGACTTGTTTCTAAGGATCTGAGTGTATTTCAGAAAATCTTCCATATTATCTAGTAAGTACTAGACAATTTTTGACTTAAAACTTTATTTGGCAAAAACTGCAGATTTGCTGATGATAAAACATTTCATGAATTTGTGCCAATTTTCCTGAATTTTTTTGGTCAGAAAAACCCTGAACAAAATAGCAAAATAACTGAAACATTTCAATATTTTCAAAATGCAACATTTTGAATTACTTGATTCAAACGTTACTCTAATTTTATTTTTTTTAAAATAAACAATTCAAATGCTCATTCTACTGAAGAAGTTTAAGTTTTCAATGTGCCAATAATTTTGAACATTTTCACTTTTGGTTTGAACCAAAACAATTTGTTTTCACATTTTTCAGAATTGAACTGAAAAATCCAAAATTTTCATCTAATCCTGACTCCACACAGACCGGTTGTTTCAGTGAGGTCTGGACAAATGCATTTTGTAGCTATTCTTACTGCTGCTCCAAACAAGAGCAGTATGTGCTTCCTCTCTACACATGCTGCCAGTGGCACTGGCAGTACATATTTAGGTGTGGGGGTCTGGCAAGACCTTAGCACAGCTGACTGAGCTTTCTTGGGGCCACAGAGTATTGTTGAGCACATACGCCAGGCTTTTTGCCCTGCACTCAAAGGAGAATTTAGGTCAGTATCTTTTCCTGCTATTAATTGGGTACACTAAGGGCAGGTGAGAGTGAAAAGCTACCTGCATTTTCTGCCATTCCTTAGTGCACATGCATAAGAGATGTCCAAGGATTGTGCCATAAAACATCTTTCTGAAGTAGAAATATTTAGAATACAAGTGAGCAAACTTATAGTACAGAAAGGTTAAGTGAACTACCAAAACTCATGCTGTCAAGTCAGTGGAAAAAAATCTGAGATCTTAATGTTTAGTCTCTTGCATCAGCACTTGACAACACTTCCTGTCAATAGGAGTTACACAGAGAAATTCCCTAGTGCACATGTAAACTGTACCCCTACTTGGCTCACTGTGGAGAATATCCTTACCGCCAAGAGGAAAAAGGGCAAGAAAATGCAAATAGCAAACAATATTTGAAAATTCTAAAGTATTTTTCTTTCTACGCAATCTGAAAGTTTAAATGATGAGAAATGTATAAACTTTGAATTGTATATGGAAGAATATCTATTTTTATCAGTTTGTATTTCTGAGCTGCCATTTTCTTAACATTTTGTAGTATCTGTGACATCATTAGAAGCTTATAAAGAGAGATTGTACAGAAATTTTCCTTCTGTTTGTTTTATATTTCAGCAGCAACTGGGCTAAATATTTAAAAGCTTACAGGACACATTTTCAAAAGTGGCCTCTTATGTGCACTCATGGAGCAATTACTTACTTTTTGTTGGTTAAGAACACAGAAATGGACAGAGATACAATACTGCAATAAGGTGGACAGATTCACTATGATATTTCAGTACAGATAATGGTTACCAGCATGATATGATTGCAAGAATGCTAATGCTGCTGTACTGAACACATTATTTTGTAATGAGATGAACAAGAATTGAAATGAACTTTAAAGTCTGGAGGTGTCAATGTGTAATTGAAATGGATAATATCCAAACGCACCAGATGAAACTAGAGTAACTGCATTTGAACATATTCAGATAAATTCATAATCAAATCCCAGATCAATCTGAATGATTTTACACGGAAAGGCTCCAGAGTTTCAGAACAGGTTTGTGTGTGGACAGCATCACTTGAAATCCAGAGTTCAGCAGATGTGCAGGAAGGTATTCTATTTATTTAGTTATTTATTTAAATAAGGTGAACCAATGTTCCATGTACTTCCCTAAAACATCTGTTTGCCTCCAAAGTCCCTCTAGACTTGTGACTCATTTGCTTACACATCTGGTTCTTTTCAATCCCAAAACTGCAACACACAAATGAATAGAAGGTGACAGGATCAACTAATCTAGGATGCCACAAGGAGCTTAGCTGTTCACACAGCAGTATCTGAGAGAGAAGGCAGAAGAGAAGAGTGATCTACCCTCTGATATTAACACTTAACTGAAAAGGAAGCTATCTCGGTTACCATTATCCCACTGGAAACGTGATGACCAGCTGACTTTACTCTAATGTCTCATTCTTACTACTTAGCAATGACTTGTTCATTGGCAGCCAGCAGAGAGAGAAGAGGAGAGAGAGATTAAAGAAGATAGGGAAGCTCTGATCTTATCCACCCAGGTAAGAGCTACCCGATAGTAGCAGTACAAAAGCATCATAGAAATAGAAAGCAAATTTTCAAGACATTTCAGTTCTTTATGGATGATCTGTACAAGCCATGATCACAGAAAAACAATGCATGTCCACAGACCTATAAGGAAGTAGCATATATCTCACATTTCAGTCAAAAACTATGGTGCTATTTTAATTAATTGCTTTTTTCTGCTTACAGAATACAGATAATGCAGAGCATTAATCCTACACTTTGAACTGATACTGTAAAAATGCTGTCTTCTGCTTCTCTTGATTAATGATACCGTATGGCCTCATATTTTACCTAATAGTAAAACTCTCCATCACCGTAATTTCTTAATCCATGTTTGCAGGAAATTAAATCAAATTCATCCTTTGGCCCAGGAGAATACATTTTAATTTTTTTTTATATCTATACCAAATTTCAATCTGGAAAATTTGACTCAAGCAGTTTTAACCTTAACCACAGCACAGCTACTGCTCGTCTTACACACAGGCAGTTGGTGCAAGCTACATGAAATGAAAGGTATGCCATCCTGCTGATACTATATAAAAGTTCAGAGCTGGTAATATTTCTCATGGATTCTGCTGGAACATTTTTTAAAGCAGAGAACAATACTCGGGAAATGTGTATGGGGGGGGGGGAGGATTCCTTTACTAAAGAATTATTCTCCACAGGTATAAATACACAGACTCATTGCTGTTACACCAGTAGATAAATTGATTTACTGTTTTTCTCTCCTATTAAGTATTGTACTAGCATAGTTTGTTCAGCAATACTTAAGTGCTGCAAATTAACAGCGAAATCCTGGCCCATTGAAATCAAGACTTCAAGACTGCAACTGACTTCAAGAGAGGGAAGATTTTACCATATATTTACAAAAGCAAAGTCAGTCACAATATTTGATACTCAAATATTTCAGTATAAAATAAGGACTTTAAAAAAACACCTAAAACATCAATAATACTTAGCTTTATGCACTGTGAATGATTTCAAAGGGAATAATCACTAGGTCTAATTCAGGAAAGTATCCCTATTCACAAAAGCATTGAAACAGGTTTAAATAAAATTGAAGTGAATGGGACTTGAACACATACTTAAAGTTAAGCATGTTCTAAAGTGCTTTCCTGAATAGGGGAAACAGTATGTGAATTTAAATACATGTGTAAATCTAAGCAATTAATTTACACATACACCATAAATAGCTATATAATCAAAGCTGTTAAGGTATAAAGAGTATAAATGTTTTAACAAATGATGCAAATTTCATATATTAAAACATTCAAATTATTTTTGTTTGCTTGCAAATCACTCAAATTCCATTCAGAGAAAGTTAAATATGCCACATTTCAGCTTCATGATGTACCACAGTTGAGTGATCTACTGTTCTTCTAAAAAACAGAGCTTACCATGGAAGTGCTGACACAATCTTAATTACTATGTCAAATACCTTGTTGCCTGCAGTATTGTATTTATCATATGTCCACACATTGTTTTGTTCTCTGATATATTAAAATTCCCCAAAGAGCTTTCAATGTGAACAGATTTTAAAAAAAAATTCATAGCACTTCTTAGCTCTATGGAAAGCCTGACCTTTAATAGAAAGACTAGTTATTCAATCAACACATATAATAGACTATTACATGTGCACCAAACGTCTAACTACTGTGCAAGTGATAAAAACAAACAAACATCAACTGTAAAGAAAAATCTGAGCCCTTGTTTAAAAATGAAAACAACCAGCAACACAGTCCAGCAGCAGAGAAGGATAAAGAAATGATAGTAATCCTCAGATAAACGACAACAAGCCATTTGAGTGAGACTTTTAAAGCTGGAAATTGTCCATCAAAACAAAATAAATTCCTCTAATCCTTGTACCACAAATTACTAATCCATCTGGAAAACTAAATGTGTCGTGCGTGTTTACAAGGATCTAAATATCATCAGACTGCAAGGCAACTAGGTTAGTAACGTGTACCTGAAAATATAGAAATAAATAAATAAAAAACAGCTGAAACGGTTTGACCATACAGTAAGCAGGATTTACAAAAGTACTTACAACTCTCAATCTCCAGTGTGCAGTTTTGTTCATCCAGCGGGTATCTTCGTAGGTCCATCATACAAGCAGCTGTTGTTGTAATTCTAGAAGAGAAGCATATGAAGACCATGGTTATTATGTGTGATTCATATCTCTGTTTGATTAAATGGAGTTGAAACAACAGATAATGGATTCTGCATGATAAGCAATTTTGCCTCTGCTTATTTATTACTAAGATATCACATGTGCTGGCTAGTAGTAAGGTTATGGTACTACTAATCTAGTTTATGGAAGCAAACTGATATGCCAATTCGGTGGACAAGTGCACAGTTTATTATATATATTATTTCTATATGTCCCCCATCACCATAGTATCTCAGAGCCTCACAATATTCAATCTAGCTATACCGACAACACACCTGTGAAGTAAGGCAATATTATTGTCCCCATTTTACAGATGGGAACTGAGGCAGATAAAGACTAACGGCATGTCTACCCTGCAAAAAAAGAAAAAAAAGAAAGACAAAGAAAAAAAAAAGGTATATTCTTAACTCAGGTTAGCTACCCCACGTTACCTAACCCAGGTTAAAATAGCAGTGAAGACATGGTGACAACTTTTACCTCAGGTTGGCAGCTCATATTCAACGTCATTCTCTCCTATAGGCTTACTTGAGCTGCTAACCTGAGATTCTGTGTCTTCACTTACATTTTAACCAAAGTTAAGAACACACCTTTTGTTCTAATATATTCACTTGTACCTAACCTGCCTAAGGTCACACAGGAAGTTAGTGGCAGAGCAGTGAATTGAATGCAGGTCTCCTAAGTCTTAGGCTAGTACCTTAACTCCTCTCAAGTGGAGTGCTGTTCGCTGCCTTGAGAGGCACTATGGTTTCATTCCCAGCTTTGATTTCTCATTTTCCTGATGACAGTAACCAGCTGGACTATGACTCAGACAGACGTCTCAAATTCTCTTTGCTCACCAACTCGGTGATCCTATGAATTTCCTTAGTGATGCTGAATAGTACCAAAATTAAGTGTGTGTAAAACATACTTTGCATAAAAGACAATTAACAAATATGTATTCTGCACAGTTGCATATAAAACTCTCCAGTCTCTCTTACACTCAACAATACTGTACAAATGAAGGCTTATTTTGGTGGTGCATCCTCAGCAGTAGCGCAACAAATATTTTCAGGACTGTTTTTACAAAGTATTTAGAACATATTTGTGTGTCACGGGGTGCACACTCACCCCTGCGGGGCCTCCCGCTGGTTGTCTGGGGAATCAGCTCCTTCAGCGTCCAGAGCGCCCTCCGCAGGTTGATGCCCCGCTCCTTTGCGGGCCCCGTGTCCCTCCCGGACCCCAGTGCCCTCCGACTGTGGGTGCTGCACCCCTGCAGTACCCCCTTTGGTGTGAGGGTCTCCCCTCCCCGGGGGAACCCTCTACCCCCTATCCCCACCTCACCTCAGTGTGCCACTGTCAGTCACCACTTGCCCCCGCTCACTGGGGCGGACTGCAGTATCATGGCTTCTCATCACAGGCAAGGAGGGTTGGCCTGCTGTCACTATCTCCAGCCCTGGGCTGCCCCCTGCAACCCTGATACTCCTGGGTCGGGCCTGTGTCAGGCCCGGAGGCCTGGGGCTCTCGGCTAGAGCCTACCCAGCTCCCTCTGCCCTGCCCCAGCTCTGCCCTAACCCAGGTACCTGGCTCAAGCTCCTGCAGTCAGGCCTGTCTCCCTCTGAATGCAGAGGAGACTGTTTCCTCTAGGTCCCTGCCTCCCAGCCTTTATACAGGCATGTATTTGGGGTGTGGCCACCCAGCTGGGCCTAATGCAGCAATCTGTAGGTGTGCTATCCCCAGCAACTTTAATTCTGGTATTTCTTCATTTGGAGTGCAACCTTAACATTGTTTTAATGTAATGTGTATGTCTGTGTATGTAATTACTACTTATAATACAAGAGTGCCCAGAGGCATCAGTCAGGATCAAAGCCTCACACATAATGCTATATGAACACAAAGAAAGTCTCTTGCTTTCTCAGAAATGGGAGTAAGAAAGAGTAGTTGGCAAGATTATGACCTTAATCAAACCTAAATAACAGTTTAGGATGATTTATTTCAACCCAGTTTGTTCATTCCTATCCACAGTGCAAATCAATGGATACAAAATCAGTTGTAATTATTTCACATTTTTACACTATGCCATTTTACTGATAAGGCTTTACGATATCTTGGCCAACAAATTTAAAAGGTATTTTAAAACATGCCTTGAAGTATTTTTACAAGTTCAAATCTGTCCTTTCCTGTCCTCCTACTTTCCCCCATGATTTTATCTTGAGTTTTATATTCTTTTACTCTGGTTGCAAATACTGATAAGGGAACACCTAATCACCTCTCACGTCTTCAGAAGAGTTACTTATTTTAAAGTAATTGCCTTTAGATGGCTCCAGTTGACTACACAACTCACACTGGTCTTGTTTCATACACTGAGAGATTAGTGTGGAATCATATAAATATTAACACCTTCAAATAGTGACTGCATTACATTCTTCAATGTTCTAGATACATGTATAGGCACCCTATGCCTTTTTAGAGAGAAGAACCACTCTGGTCTGGTCACAAGAGAGAGGAACATTTGAAATGAACACACAACCTACCTTTCCCCAAAGCAATGATACTCTTCTTCCATAAATGCTAACTGAAAAGATTAATTGTTTCTAAGTTATCTATGACAACTGACATAAAAAATGAAAAAAAACTTTGCAGAGCAGAGCCTTGAGAAATGACAATTGAAAAGGAAGCTTAAAAATACCCACAACTTTCTGATTCTGTACTACAGTCATGAGAGGCACGTTGCTCTCAAAGAAATACTGTATGAAAGGAAATAACACAGAAGCTGATTTTTGATCTACTTTTAATGAAATATCAAAAGGCTTCTATGAGCCTGCTAACAATGAAAATCAGTCTTCAGCAACCTTCTTCAAGATGTATGTTTCTGATGTAAAATCATTGCAGTGTATCGGAAGGCATCACTTTCGTCTACTTATTTTTGTTTAAGTTAAATTGACTAAGTAAAACATATCATGAAACATAAAACCCCAAAAGGAAACCATACATTTCAAAACAGGCAAGGTTAGGTTCCAAATAATACTAGCTTTATGGAATGAATTATATATTGCAATGCATACAGAACAGACACATTATATAGGCAGGTTATAGTCTCAGAAAGGAAATTATGCATGTGTACAGCTGGTACAGCATGAGTGTTGAAGGTTCTCCTTCCCCTTTACACCCCCTATGCAAGGGCCTGTCACAATTACAACCCACTGTGCTTGAGGAAGGGCACAAACTGCTTCCTTTGTGCACCCCAAAGATGGTGGGAAGGAAGAGTGGACACAGATTATTCCCTCTTTCTCCTGGCCCTTAGTACAGGACAGCTACACTGGGGGTGGTGGGGGGTGGTGGGGAATAGGTCATACCCTTACAAAATAGGGTACTCAGACAGCAATTGTGAAAAACTGGGACAGGGGTTGGGGGGTAATAGGAGCCTATATAAGAAAAAGACCCAAAAATCGGGACTGTCCCTATAAAATCGGGACATCTGGGCACCCTATTCCAAAAGGATGTACAACCTGTGTGGTTTTTCATCTAGCAGCTGCTTCAGGAGAAAACTGTGTCAGCTAGAAGACCAATCCTTGTGCAAGCTGCACTTGGGGTGCTGCAAACCCACGCAACCTCCTACTCAAGTTGGTGATAAAGGCCACAATGTGGCTCTTAGATTTTAACATACATCATAAACTAGAAATAATACAGAAAATAATAATATCTAATGGATGCTATAATGGCAGATGTACAGTACTTATTGTTTCTCAGTGTCATTCAAACAAAGCACAGCTTTTCAGTTTTGACAGCACTGAAAACTTCATCTGGTATCAGAAATGTAAACCGGATCTTAATAGGTCTGATATCACCAGTAATAAAGGTATTTACTGGAGGATAGGTGAACAATTCTGTTGATGTGTGAAGTAGGCCTACACCCTTCCCTATAGCTCAGGGGTCGGCAACCTTTCAGAAGTGGTGTGCCGAGTCTTCATTTATTCACTCTAATTTAAGGTTTTGCATACCAGTACTACATTTTAACATTTTTAGACGGTTTCTTTCTATAAATCTATAATATATAACTAAATTAGTGTTGTATGTCAAGTAAATAAGGTTTTTTAAAATGTTGAAGAAGCTTCATTTAAAATTAAATTAAAATGTAGAGCCTCCCCCCCACACTGGTGGCTAGGACCCGGGCAGTGTGAGTGCTGCTGAAAATCATCTCAAATGCCGCCTTTGGCACATGCACCATAGGTTGCTTACCCCTGCTATATTTGTATTGCCTTTGTGGGCCTAATCAAAGTAAGAAATAGGGGGAAACTTCTTTTGGCCTGCAAGTAAGTAGATATGACTGAATACAGATAGGTAATGAAGTGGCTGAGTAAGGCAGTGTATGAGTATTTCTGGAGACCTGTCTCAGGCATTCCTAGCTATCCTGCTTGCTTGGAGGTTGATCCAGCTCCTATTTAAGTCAAGGGTAGAATCTATACCAGAAGAAAGTTAGAAGGCCAAATTCTTCCCTCAGATGCATGTACAAAACTCCCACTGAAGACAATAGCAGAATCTGGTTCTTAATTAGCAATCCCACTATCAGTTCACAAAAGCTTTGATGGAAATTCAGCAGGCTGACCATGTCCCTGTATCACTATCATTATCAGACTCCTCCGCAGATGATGAGTAAAAGCCACTGGCTCTTCCCCTATCTGAATTAGTTATCTAAGCCATGTACTGTAGCTATGCTCAGTGTTCACTTCAGCTCCTTGGAAACAGACCTGCTGTGTGACAGTTGGAAATGTTGGCAGCAGACCCAATTACAAATATGTGGAAATCTGGAGACAAAACTGCATTGTGATTAATCTCTCTCCTGCACAGGAATATCAGCTTTAAAGAGACATGATCAAGGTTTTTAGAAATATTTGACCTATCTTTAAATCAAAACATACCTCTCTACAAGTTAACTATAAGTGGCAAAGCCCAAAGAATTCTGTTTTCCCCTTCCCTCTCCAGTAAAAAATGCCATAAGTGCTTCCTCCTAATAGTGACAGGGTAGAGGGTGGCTTTAGCAGAACATCTACAATCGTGACATTTCTAATAATACACTGGTAAAGCAGAATGTTCTGTAACTACCAAGATGTTTTGGAGTGCAAATGCTTCTCTGTGTGGAGAGCTACTTGATACATTTTTGTAGAGAAAACTAGCAATTGGAGTTATTGATGGTAAACAGAGAGGCAATGACGTTCCTAGATTATCACAGAATTTATAATTTAATTAAACCAAAAATTGCTACAGAAGTTTCTTGGGTATCTTGGCCTATGAAGCCACATAGGAAATGGCCGAGTGTACTTTGGCCACCAAACAACATTTAGACATTGTGCTCACCTGATTCTACCTGTATAATTTCTGTATGTGGGATCTGGGCTTCATGGGAACTCATTCAGCTTGATAAAGCTGGGGGTATGACATTCTCTGGCTTATTTACAAAGCTGCAAAAGCAATGTTAAAGAACCTGATAGACCCCACGCAGATCTCTCTGGTTAAACTTTGGAAAGGAACTCAAGAAAGAAGAGGTGACAGACTCACCTACCATGGAATTCCCCACCCAAATGGCAATACAAAGGGTAAAGGAACTGTCACAGTTCTACTGGGATATGGATAAAGTATGGGAAATAGGAGCATTGAACCCCCCTATTCAGTCTTTCATTACAAAATTAAGACAATTAGACTGGAAATGGAGTTCACAGCTCCATGGGGGAAAAAATTAGATGTTGGATAATGTACAATAAGTGCTTACCGTATTTTTCGCCCTATAAGATGCACTTTTTCTTCCCCAAAACGGGGGGGAAAAAGTTGGTGCGTCTTATAGGGCAAATGCAAAAAAAAAAAAAAAAAAAAAAAAAAAAAAGCGCCTCGCTCTCCCGTCCCCGCCGCGCGGGCGGGCTGCCGGGGTTCCCCCCTCCCCGCCGCGGGCGGGCTGCCGGGGTTCCCCCCTCCCCGCCGGACCAAAAAAAAAAAAAAAAAAGCGCCTCGCTCTCCCGTCCCCGCCGCGCGGGCGGGCTGCCGGGAGCGTCCCGGTTCCCCCCTCCCCGCCGCGGGCGCGCTCCCAGCAGCCCGCCCGCGGCGGGGAGGGGGGAACCGGGACGCTCCCGGCAGCCCGCCCGCGCGGCGGGGACGGGAGAGCGAGGCGCTTTTTTTTTTTTTTTTTGGTCCGGTGGGGAGGGGGGAACCCCGGCAGCCCGCCCGCGCGGCGGGGACGGGAGAGCGAGGCGCTTTTTTTTTTTTTTTTTTTTTTCCGGATTTTGTATTAAAAAATGAGGGTGCGTCTTATAGGACGGAGCATCCTATAAGACGAAAAATACGGTAAATAACTTTATCACAATTTGGACTTATGGGAGCATGAATAGCAATGTACACCAAAGTGCTGTACTGTAACTCCCTCGTGTGGCTGCTGCAGGTGTGAAGTAAAAGGATCCTAATTTGCATTAACACAGTCCTCTTCAAACAGGACAAAGGAACACAAACTAGTGATATTTTAGTTCACATCAAGGGAAGTTACAGCTGAGCACTTTGGTGTACACTGCTATTCACAACCACATAGTCCAATCAGCAGGGTAGCACAGACATAACCTAAGAGTAGATGTCTATTAGCTTTCCCCCTAATTAAGCAGCTCTGCTACTCTCTGCTGAAGAGAGAGTTCTGCTCTTTTTGGTTCTACAAAATGGAATGTTCCACCAGCATGAAAAACTGGAATAAACAGAGTAATTTCTGATGTTGTTTCATGGTGGAGGAATGAATGTCACTGGTGCAAATTTTGTCAACTGATTTGAATAGAATCTGGATCAGCCTTCCTTCCCACCGCCTCCCCGCTAACAGTGTTCTGGTGCAGAACTAAGTTAGAAAGGTAGTATTGACCATTATCCTGAACCTACAATTGGAAACCTGGAACAGAACAACAACATCATGTTCATTGTTTAAATCCATCTAAATGAATTGTAGCACAATGACGTATTAATCTATCACTATAACGTCCCTGACATTAGATTTGGTCTGTAGCTATTCTCATCTTTCCTTATATTATTGCAGTCTACTCCAGATGATAAAATCCACATAATCACAATGGGATAACCATGCAGAATAAATAGGAGGAGCAATTTAAAATTTTAATATTTTATCATTGAGAAATATATACCTGTCTCAAAACATTCACTTAGCTTCATCCTTCCCCCGAAATATGTAATACACATAGTGCTTGCACGACATCAAAATAACATGAGAATGGTAGCAGGGTCACTCTGAATAAAACAAGCAGCCTTAGAGTAAAGGACGAATATGGCTGCTCCGTCAATATGCAGTTCACTGACCCTTACCTTATTACCAACGTTGGAGAACTGAAAGAATACTTAAACATTTTTCAAAATATGTTCCTTACTCCACATAGGAAGAGTTCATGTATATTTCATTTGTATAAAGTAATGTGAATAGTAAATAAAGAATGCACCCTTTCTGCTCTTTTCTGTTGCAATTTTATATTGTTGCTGCTCAAGTCACCATTCATAATCCTTGCAGCTGAGAAAGCACTACAGGTCATTTATACTCAGGAACTTTATTTAGCCTCTATCAGCAAAAAAAATACTAATAAACTCCCAGGAATGAACTGTTTAAATTAATGGATTTCAGAGCACACGAGGCACCTTCCTCAGACTATTGACAGCCTTTTTAATTCTTTACTTTCTTAGTCATAACTTCAAATTATTTTAGAGCATAAAAAGGTAGATTGACTTCAACTTAATTTTTTTTTAATTTTCTTCCATGACATTAAGTTTAATAAAGAACCATTTAAAAACCTACAAACGACAGCTGTGTTATCAAAGGAGTCTCAAGGAGTGTGTATCAAATTCCATTGAAAATGGGCACCTAATTCCCTTAAGCTCATTTGAAAATTGCAGCCTGCCTACGTATTTATCTATATGTCACATGTTGTGTGCGCGCGCGTGCGCGCATACACACACACACACACACTGAGCGGAAAAAATACATTGAGTTCAAGTTAAGGTAGATGGTATATCGTTATCTGAGGGTAAAAGCATTATAATATAGTGTTTATCCACAAAACAACCACTGCAGACCTATAAAATTCAGCATTAACTCTAAATTTTATGAGGAATTCCAACATGTTAAGGCAGAGAAGTGCACAGTTGAGACACCTAAAACAATCTAATTCTGCCCAGGAGTGCATTGTAATGCTTGCTTTGGGGAGGAGAGTGGACAGCCTCCCTCCAGAGAATGTGCCACGGAGCCTGCCCACAACCCAAATGGTTGCTGTAAGACCCTGTGGATCCTAGAAATGTGTATACCCTGGCAGTACTTCCCACTTGACAGCCTCCTCCCCGCACTTTCCCACCCTCCACTTCTGTGTTCTCTAGTAGAGAGGCTCTATCTTTATGGCTCTACCAGGTACTCCCATGGCTATGACTGTCCCTAGTACTTTCCTTAAAGAAGGCCTACTTTAATTAGACTACTTGGGGTTGTATTACCTTTCCTTAGAATGCACAGGTGGTGGAAAGGATGATGCAAATCCTGCCCCCGGATAGATAGATGGGCCTGTCTCGATCCTATACCTGACCCACCCCTTCTCCTTCTACAGATCCAATCCTGTGTGACGCCTCTTCCACAGGGCCTTGAGCAACTGGCACCAGGAAGGCCACTGACCACCCTTCTGTGCAGGAAGGGGAACGCCACATGTGTGGGGCTTGATCTGGCAAGATGATATTTTCCATATTCTGAAGAATCAAATCTTCACCTGAATTTCAAAATTAATGTGAAAGTCAAAACAACCTTGGGAAGAATAGGCACATTTAGCCTTATGAATTATTTAGTAATTCTAATAGAAGACCTAAGATAGGAGCCCAAAGGTCCTATTCTTCTGGCTTTTATTATTCAAAACAAGAAGGCTGGTTTTCCACAGGGAAAAGTCAATTGAACAAATAGATTTAAATGGATTCTTCGTGAACAGGGCTACTCTCGGATAAAAAAAAAAGGCTGGTAAAAAGACTCCACAATAGATCTCAAATTACCATGTACTTCTGCCAAGAATCTTTATAATAGGACAATAACACACTAGGCAGGTGTCCTCATGAAATTCTAAGACCACAGTGAAATGCACTCTCACTGTCCTAAATTTCAATCATGCTTTAAATTCTGTCGATCAATGCAACAGTCAAGGATTTAAGATGCGAAGCAGGCAGTTCTCCGAGGTATTGCTCCTGCACAGCAGAAAAAGGGTAAGTATGTTGTTTATTGTAGCAGTTAGTGTTAGGCATTTGTATCTACATAGATGGGTTGTGAACAAAACTAGCCCTAGCTAAAGACAGGATTTCAGCTCAACTTATGCCATTCTGCCATCTTTCCATTCAGCAACTGACCCACTACTTTCACTACAGGAGAATAACTCAATGTATTTCTTTCCTTCACATTGATTAAAGGGAGTTTTCCCACATTTAGCTATGAAGAATTTGCCCTCTACCATTGTCTCACTTCTTCCTCCAAAATGGCATTTCATTTCTGATCAGCTATATGCAATGGGCACCCTGAAATTCCCTAAATAACTGGGGAACCTTTTGCAGCAGTGCTTTGAAGGATGTCCTGAAGTAAAATATTTTGGGTAACGTATTATATATAAAAGCAGAAAAAACTGGGTGAGGAAAGGGTCACCAACTTTGGGAAGAAGCTCTGCCATCTCAGAAAAGCAGACTTCAAGTAACCATCTCAGCAAGTAACCATAATGGTTCCAGCATATTTCTAGTGATCTACTTCTATGAGCATTCTAGGCAGCACCTGATTTACCCTTTGCCTAACACGGCCTCTGGTTATGAATGGATCCTAAAATCTATTTGTGTATTTCCTCTGATTTCTTTTACAGACAACATGTTTCTTTCTGTTTGGCTGAGTGGAAACACTTAAGTACTATCCTCTCCCAGAAGTTCAAAAAACTCAAAAGGCCAGTTCTGAGACATTGATATTTAAAGACCTGATTCTGTTTGGCACTGCCAAGGTGTACAAGCTTTCCCATCTCCCCCTTCACTGTCTTGAGAAAGGTGAGGATCCCCTTGAGATGCTTTCCCTGATAGTGTGCCAGTGAGTCTAAAGAGACAAATTCAACCCCGACATAACTCAACTGAAATTAATGGATTTATATAAAGTGATGAATTAAGACTGAGCTATCTAAAATGCAGCAGAGAGGAACAATCAGTAGAATGAACTGGAAATGGAGCATCCCGCACTGTCCTTGAGAATGACAGAGCTACAGCTTTTACAGCTCTAGCATGTCACTTTAGAGATCACTAGGGAGAATTTTGTGTGACTAAACTTGAATTTTCCTAGGTGCTCTTGCTGTAATGAGTTTCCTCTGCACCACCTGGTGGTATGGCTCCAGCATGCAGAGCAGTTACCATTAGTGATTAATTTCTTTCCTTCTACTTCTGATAATAAGCCATCAGAGAAGATGACTTTATAAAACCAAGACAAAGATGAGACTTTTTCTTATTTTTTTAATTCCTTGATGATAACCGAAAACTTAGTAATCAGTGTATTCATATATGTACTAAGAACATTAGATAGAAAGGCCTCAAATATAGATGAATTGCCTGTAATTGGCTGAAGTACACATACTTACACACACACACAGACACACACGTTGGTTCTCTAAGCCTACTGGAATGCAACAGTCGATAATGGGAATGAGTTACTCTGATTCCGTTGCACTAGCATTTATTGAATACACTGATTAAATTCACACTTATAATTTGGTACAACAGACACCATGTGTATTGTAATAGAATATTGTCGTAGGATCAATGTTTCTTGCTTCTCAAGTAAACATTTCAGCTTTTATGGAGCAGCAGGAGACAATTACCCAGAAACACGGTTCCATCCCATTGACATTATCTTTGTAAATATCACTGTATTATCAATCTTTGAGAATAACACAGCAAAAATTATGCATAAATAAACCAGAAGGTTTTAAAGCATGGAAATTCAACAACTAAAGAATTCCATAGACACATTATGCCTAGTGTGTTAAGTATTAATAGCATCACTGAGGTAGCACAATGATACTAAGATATCTTTTCAAGGTTCAGTGTGGCCAATGACCATTATTAGCAGACAACAGTTGGTAATACTCCATCCCACCATAATACCAAACTATTTTTTCATTCTACTACAAGATATCTTGAGGAATTTGTGAGACATCTTGTTCTGTTAAGAAATTTAAATGTCAGTACTATTGGCAAAATAGGAAATGATGGAGTACATTTTCAGTCAGGCTGAGAGCCAGTCTATCTTCATTCAGTTATATCTTGCACCAATAATATTTACACATGCAAAATTAATTGCAAGCATATTCTGAGTACCCGCATCTCTATTTAAAGGATTAGTGCTTCCATGGGCAAGTACTCAGATTTTTGCCTGAAAGTGATTAGATTAACCTGAACGCTAACCTTTTTTGCATATGCTTCATGGTTGGGCATTTAAGGCTAGTATTTTCAAAGGAACCTAAAGTTGTTAAGCGCCTAAATCTAATGGACTTTCAATAGAAATCAGGCCTGTAATTCCTTTAAACTTCTTTGAGAACACCAGCCTTATAATATTGTTTCTTGAATAATACAATATAACAGCATGGGATTTATTTATTTTTTAGAATAAACCGTAAAAACACAAATGCATACTAGTGTGCAATGAATTTAAAGTATACCAAACAGCCAATTAATGATCAATATTGACAGGGGATGGGTTCATGTGGTAACCGATGAGTAAAAAATAACTTGTGTATATACTTACATCCACACATGCCCTTTAACTCCTGAGATGTGTGGCCCCCCTGAATATTTATTAGTGGAGACAGCTCTGCTATTTATTTCAAGATCTCTTCAATGTCAGTGTTCAGTAGTTTTGTAATAATATTTTCTCCTTTTGCAGCCAAATACCATTTTCATTCCTTACCCGACAGACTAATAAAAACAGGGTCCAAATGCTTTAGAATTAGCACATATTGCTTGATTTGTTATTCTTTACTTCATTCAATTGTGTATCAACAAATTCACAAACTGTACTTCATTGCTGGATAGCCTGTCTAGATCATTTTATAGATTAACTAACGCAAACACACAGATCTAAAGACAATTCCAGGAGATCCAACTTAGTACCCTTCACTAATATATGAGGTTTCTCTGCCAGACCACATTCTTTTTCATGCTTTCTGTTTATTTTCACAATGAGGGTTGAGTTACAAACTTCTGTATTCCCATAGCTCATAAATTAACCATAAAGTTATCATGTGTAATTTCATTAAAAACCTTTTATAAGCATCAAATGTATTGCCATATGTAGTGCTACTAACAACTTTGTAATCTCAGACAAGGTAACAAGGTTTGTTTTACAGGAACTTCTGTTTTTAAAACTGAGAGTCAAAATAGTGCTATATTTGCACTCTGTTTTTCCTTTCATACAAGTCACTCTTAGCAATTATGCTGAAGTAGTGATCATTTGCTTTTCAGATTACTGCTCCAACATTGTATGGAATACATTTAACTGCATACCAGCAACATACAGCAAGTAACAAGGCACTGGAGATTTTAACAGTTGAAAAGCAAGAACATTGAGGCCTTGTCTACACTACCATGGTAAATTGACCTATGTTATGCAACCCCTGCTATGTGAATAATGTAACTGGAGTCAACGTAACTTAAGGTTGACTTACTGGGGCGTCTACACTGCACTCAGTCGACGGGAGATACTCTCCCATTGATTTACCCTACTTTTCTCATTCTGGTGGAGTACCAGAATCAACCAGAGAGCACTCTACTCTTCACCAGACCTGCTAAATTGACCCCTACCGCATAGATCACAACAGCATTGATGTCTGGTTAGTGTTCACATGGCCTGATATTTGTGCTTTATCTGAAGTATGCTGGCCAGGAAGCTGTGAAAAGAGAGCTGGAGAATATACATTTTTGTTCTCAAGCATCCCTGATGTGTTGCTCCAGCAAGGGGTGGCTGTTGTACTTTCACCCAATACCTGGGTTGTTGGGTGATTAATGAGACTTAGCATCCAGTTCCATACTGGCTGTGGGCATCTTACCATCATTGTAGTGTATAGTCTCACCACCACTTAAGTCAACGATGAAGCTGCAGGTAATTTTTACCAGCAACAGCAGCCAAGAAGATCTGTCATTCCTGGATGATTTTAATGGGCAGGTAGGAAAAGGACAATGACCCATGAGCAAGCATGCTTGGGAAGTTTGGTATCAGACAGAAGACCAAGAATGGGCAGCCATGGCTGGAATTTGCAGCTGCCAATGACATGGTGATCAGTGACCAAGCTTTTCTATCACCCAAAGATTCAGAAGCAGACCAGTTACAGCCCGCATGGTTTCACTGGGATTGTTATTGGCCGTGTCCTCATTAACGATCACTGGCAGTTAAAGGTCATGGATGTATGAGTTTGCAGAGGTGTTGAACTTGACACTTGGCATCAACCTCTGCTGATGAAAGTATGCCCCTGACTTCAAAGACAGAAAAGTAATGGGCTGAAATTAATTCAATTTCACACAAAACTCTTATTACAACCAAGTTATCAGGTGGCTTTCTGTTCTGAACTTCACAAAGACATTGATGTATTAGAGACTGAAGTCTCATTCTGTCATCTGATATCAAGTCAGTGTTGACCACTGCCAGCTCAGTGCTGGCACCTCAGATCTTCAAATATAATCCAAGGATATAAAGCTCACAGCCATTGGAGCTAAGAAAAAAAAAAGCAAGTATACAATTTAAGTCTTCAAATATATGTTTATCAAGAGCAAAATCAAAGGCTGTATGGGTCCTACTTGGAATGTCGATGAGTTATTCTGTGAGAAAGGTAAGGAATCATTGTGGTCAACTCAGGCTTGCCACAGGCACAATCTCCTCACTGTCTATTCAATTTTATGGCCTTTTCAGAGGAAAGTGGCACCAGCTTGTCCAGTGAAGGATCAGGATGGTAGAATCAGTCTGTTTGCAGGATCAGAGGCATCGATGGGAAGATCATTTCAAGATCCTCCTCAACTGTTCATTGCCTTCAGTGCCTCTTCCATCTGAAGAGGGGCAGGAACTTCTAGTAAAGCTACCTTCCTTCAACAAAGAAGAGATCCAGATTGCAGTCCATAAGCTGAAATCTGGTAGGTACCAGGGGGTTGTAACATTACCCCTGAGTTTCTAAAGACCAGTGAGAATATTACTGAAGTGTGAGTGCACGAGCTCTTCCAGCACATCTGGCATACTAATATTATCCCCAACAACTAGTTATTCTGCCTCCATTCCAAAACAGCAATAAATCTAACTGTTGCGATCACAGAGGTATTATGCTATTGTTGGTCTCAGGGACAGTCTTTGTTTCTGTATTAATAAATAAAATTAACAATGTACTTTATGGCAAAGGCCAGGATATTCCATGTGGTTTTTGACTTGGTCATTCCAATGTCAACCAGATCTTTACCTCAAGACAGCCCTTTTCAAACATGGCTGAATTTAATGAGCTGTGCACAGCACTTTCTACAGACTTTTGTCAGATCCTTGAGTAGGTGCATCAAGCAAGTTTGTGGGATCTGATGAGGCATCTCAATGTCCCTGGAAAGATAGTTTCATTGAAGGTGCCAAAGATTTGAAAATTGAGCTCTCCCATACATTGCACAAAAACATTTATGTTAGAGAATTATGCCAATCTCATACTGTATAGCATCTTTAATAATGAGACTTGGCACTTTTATCATGCATGTAAATCTAGGGATTTTAATACATTTTACAGACATCAACTGATTAACCTTCATAAAATTCAAGAGATATAGGTAAATCAAAGCCCTATAAGAGAACTAGGAGTTTTCCCAGTGGTACAACAGGGAGACTATCGATGCATCCACCTTATGCTCTTATTTGCAGAGGCCAAACTAATCTTTAAGAACCTCAAAGAGCTTTAGAGACTTCAAAGGATACTGTGACCAAGGAATCTTTTATTACTAACTAGCAAGGGGCACCAAGGAGTTGCATAGGGGTTACAAGGAATCTTCTAGGTATAGTATTGAAATTCGTTTGGTGAATAGGATGTGGTTTGAGGGTTCTAATAAAAGCCTGCATCACAATGGTCATCAGTATCATTGCAATACGCACATATGGATGTTGTATATGGAGTTATGTATACACACTGGAAATTATGTTTTTACAGTCTGTATCTAGGGACTGGTGACCAAGAAAGATAAAAAATGGGTTTTCTTTCAGACAAGAAATGTTTACCTGTCTACATGGAAATTAAGTATCATTCGTAATAGGCCACCAGTCTGAACCGAATGCTAATAGAGGACTGTGCATTTCAAAGAAAGAAAAGTAAAATAAAACACTGTGGAAGGGAACCCTATCTGGAGGGGCACTTCAAAGTTTGTTTTAATATATTTGGCAGACTCCTTGGCATCCTCACCAAAGAGGTACACGGGCAGTGAGTTTGCTTCCTGAAAGATGGGTCTCAACCAGGTTTGTCTGAAAACGCTGGAGAGAACTTTGGATGAGATAAGCTTCTTTAGACATGATTTTAACTTGTTATTTAAGTTTAGTCTTTAGCAAGCGTGATATGATTTTTCTAATATTCTTGCTCACTATAACTTGAATCTCTGTTATTTGATAATAAACTTACTCTTCTTTTCACTATACATACATCTAAGTGCTGTGTGTTTAGCAGAGTTGTGTTCTCAGATATAAGTAATAATCTGTGGGAACTGTATGCCTCATAATTCTGCGACTGTTCAGGGGGAAAAGGGTTGGACACTGCTGGGAGTTCTCAGAAGACTTAGCAGTTCGTGTGTGCCTAACCTGTACAGAGCAAGTGAGGCCTGTAGTGTTCTGGAAGGTAGAGTTTGTGTTACCGGAGACTGGTGGTTTCAGGAAGCTGACCCATATCAGACACAAACAAGACTTCCTCACACTAAGGGCGATGGTGTTGAGGTGTCTCACAACCCTGGGTACCCATGGGGAGCATCACAGATAAATGTTGATTTTAGCTTTTGATATGAGCCAAAGTGATTCAAACATATATATGAGAGTTGAGTTCAGTGGAACTCTTCACATGCTCAAGTGTTTGTCAGATTGGAACTTTATACAGATGCATTTAAAAGAACGAAAGTAAATTTACCATATTGCTTAACAGAGCTTGCTGAAATCTGGAATTAGAGGCTGATATTGCCTCCTGTAAACTGAATGGGCTGCAATACCATTAAATAAAGAACAGCATGACAGACAAGACTTGATTGTTTTTTTCAATGCTATTTCTATTTTCATAAAATTTATTTTGCTTGTATTAAATGAATTAGGTCATTTGTTATCTAGGCCAGACTATTGTTTAATATTTAAACAAAAAGTAGATTATTTATTAATTAAGGATTTAGTGCTCACATTTACTCTTCCAATTTATTCAGACAAATCAGCCGTGCATGTATGCTATTCAGGATTTAAAATGAAATATACTTAACTAATTCAGGAATCTGCCAGATTATGGTTAAAACTTCATGATACGCAGCTTTACAATTAAAGCATGTGGTTTCATTTTTAACCCACACTTGATAAGTAAAAATCTTTGAAGTATGAAATGCAGATTATAGAGTAATATGCCAAATACCATGAAGAGAATTACTAATATGTAGCATATAAACAGACAGATACACACACTGCACATGGGCACAGAGATATCGGTCCTACAAGTTGTATCAAAGCAAGTAGAACACATCTTGCTGGATTTTGAATTTAAAAGGAACAGATGCAAAAAGGGAATAAATCTAAAAAATAATGGAAATATGTAATATCAGTGCACAAAAACTGAAAAAGAAAATTCAAGTATTATAGCCCGTCAGTCCCATTGGTCTATTCTGATTTTTCCATCTTAAAAAATATTCTGAAATTTTAAAAATATATGTGACACATTTGTATATGTAATTGTTTGAGGATAAAAACATTAACACAACTCTTCATATATTTGTTACAATTATTAAAATGCTATGTTGATTAGAAAATTTCTAATGGCAAAAAACAGAGGAACTGCCTCCAATTTCATACAGTCAAATGTCCATTGTTACAATTTATATTTTGGACTAAAGCAGGGTCTATAACAACTGAAATCAGACATCCACTGTCCTAAACACTGTATAAACACACAGTAAGATGCAATCCCTTCCTTGAAGAGCTTACAGTCTAAGGACTGATACTACAACTTGTTTCCTTGGGTTCATGTGCAGCCATATTAAAACTGAGAGGTGTCTCTCCACCCCAAACCAAAGTAATTCCCAGATCAGGACCTAAACAGCTGCTGAGTCTAAGTGAAAGATATCCCACTGACTGCAATGATGGAAAGGCCTGTGGGGCCTGATTCAAAGCACACTGATGTCAAGGTTAAAGAGGTTAACTTCAGTGGGCTTTGAATCAGGCTCCCTCAGCAAACAAAAAAGTACTGCCTGATTTTCTGGAGAAGAATAGCTGTATTGGTGGGGAAAAGTGACACAGCATATCGTTTTTCATGAATTTAGCATTTTGACTAGTGCTAGGGTTTGAATCAAATACAGTAAAACCTCCATTTAACGGACTAATTCGGGCGAGGGGGTGTCCGTTAAATCAAAAAGTCCGTTATTTAATAATAATTAAAAAAAATGAGCTGTCTGAGCAGCAGCCCGCCCGCCACAGGGTCGGGGCGACAGCTCCACAGTCTGCCCGCTTCTGGGACCCGGGCGGGAGACAGCTCCACAGTCTGCCCGCTTCTGGGACCCGGGCGGGAGCCGGCAGCCAGCCAGCCCGCCCGCTGCCTGGACCCAGGGGGCAGCCGGGAGCCGTCAGCCAGCCCGCCAGAAATGGATCAGGAATGCATCAGACTTGCTCAGAAATTTTGTCCGTCCGTTGCATCCGAAGTCCGTTAAATCGAGGTCCGTTAAATCGAGGGTTTACTGTATAAACATTTTATTGGGTAAATTTTATCCTTTAACATTGTTGTTTTTCTTTGAGAGAATAATTCATAAGTTGTCTGTGTTGAAAACTCTCCTTCTTGCTTTTCTTTGAGGTGCCTGGCTGCTGCCATAATAACCAAAGCCAACAGAGCAAAACATTTTGCTTACTACAAAAAAATACCATTTGTACATTATAAAATGGTAGCAAAAGACCTCTCGTTAGAATTGGTGCACAAGTTTCAATTCTAGTTTATAGCAGACAAACTTCCACTACAGGAAGCATTAGACATTTGATTCAAATATTACATTATTTTCACATTATGAATGCTGGCCTGTCAAAACACATGGCTGATGGTAAGCAATGGTGACAGCACACCACCGTCTGCATTAATTACTTTATCATAGTATCCCTGCAATTTCATAGCATACCATGAATGATAATGGCCCTGTTGCTGTAGCCACTAGGGAACAGTATTCATGGGAGTAATGCTGTAACACCACGCTGAAAATAAGAGCACAAGTAGAAAAATTATAGCATAGCTGTGAATTTTCAGCCTTCAATATCTTTAATGTTTACACAGTAGGAAGTGGTGGGGAGAGAAGGGAGACTGCAGAGTAAAAGGTCCATGTTTTTATGGACAAGTGGTTTCCCCTCAGTGTTTCTATTATTTGATTTTTAAATGGAATAATTTCTGTTTTTTCCTGAACTAGCAAGACAGCTCCTTATAAATACAGATCCAGCATTCGTCTCCAACTCATCAGCAATCCTATGCATATTTCCAAGCATGCAGTTAAATCCTGCACAGGGGGGAAAATCCATCTGCTGTAATTTTAATTCTCAACATTTTTCAATGTTTCACTTACATACTAGTCTGACATTAAGAGTTGACCAGAATTCATCATTAATCACAGAATCATGGGCCTGGAAGGTAACTTCAGAGGTCCTCTAGTCCTGTCCCCTGCATTCATGGCAGGAATGACTATTATCTAGACTATTCCTAACCTGCTCTTAAAAATCCCCCCCCCCCAAGCAATGTATTCCAGTGCTTAACCACCCTGACAGTTAGAAAGTTTTTCCTAATATCCAACTTAAACCTCCTTTGCTTCAATTTTAGTCCATTGCTGCTCGTCCGATCCTCAGAGGTTAAGAAAAACAAATTTTCTCCCTTCTCCTTGTAACAACCTTTTACATATTTGAAAACTTATGTCCCCCTACCAGTCTTCTCTTTTCCAGACTAAACAAACAATTTTTTTTCAATCTTCCCTCATCGGTCATGTTTTTTAGACCTTTAAGCATTTTTGTCATTCTTCTGTGGACTCCATCCAATTTGTTCACATCCTTCCTCAAATGTGGCACTGTAGCAGGGCTTAGAACAGCCTGGGAAGGGGTTGTGGCTTGGAGCAAGCAAGCTCCCAGACTGATTGGGAGAGCAAGCTCAGCTGGGTGGCCACGCCCCAAACACACTAGCAGGCCTGTATAAAAATGCTGAGAGGCAGGGGCCTGAGAGACTGTCTTCTCTAGCAGTAGAGGTAAACAGGCCTGGCTGCTGGAAGCTTAAGGTACCTAGAGGGAAGCAGGGCTGGGGAAAGGCTAGAGGAGCTGGGGAAGCTCTGGCCTGGAAAACCCCCAGGTTGCAGGGCCTAGGGGAAGGCCTAACAAAGGGGTACTGGGGTTGCAGGGGGAAGCCCATAGCTACTGAGACAGAAGCAGCAGGCCAACCCCCTCCCCCCCTCCCCCCGCCGGTGATGAGTGGCAATGATACTGCAGTCTGCCCCCGTGAACGGGGGCAAGTGGTGACTGGCAGTTGCCTAGACTAAGGCAAGGTGGGGATAGAGGGTGGGGATTCCCCAGGGAGGGGAGACCCTAAGACCTGAGGGGGTACTGCAGGGTGCAGCACCCTTGGTAAGAGGGCACCGGGGTCCAGGGAGGGACTCTGGGCCAGAGCAGCAAGCGGGACATCGGCCTGAAGAGGGCGCTCCGGATGCTGGTGAGCTAATTCCCGGATGGACCAGCAGGAGGTGCCGCCCTGATATAGGCACCCAGAACTGGTCACAATACGCCAGCTGAGGCCTAAATAGCATAGAGTCGAGCGGAATAATTATTTTTCATGTCTTGTTTTCAACACTCCTGATCATGCATCCCAGAACGTTGTTCGCTTTTCTTTTGCAAAAGCTTTGCACCATTGACTCATATGTAGCTTGTGGTCCACTATGACATCCAGATCCCTTTCTGTAGTACTCCTTCCTAGGCAGTCAACTAATTGTTCCTTCCTAAATGGGGTACTTTGCATTTGTCCTTATTGAATTTCATCCTGTTTACTTCAGACCATTTCTCCAATGTGTCATTTTGAATTTTAATCCTATCCTCCAAAGCACTTGCAACCCCTTTCAGCTTGGAATCATCCACAAACTTTATAAGTATACTCTCTATGCCAGTGGTCTTCAAACTGGGGTGTGCCCACCCCAGGGGGTGTGCGAGACCCCATCGCTGCCGCCGATCCCACCTGGGAGACTGCCGAACTCCCGGGTGGGCTATTTTAGTCCTGCCGAAATGCCGCCGCGGAAAGTAGAAGCTTCCGCTTTCTGCAGCAGCATTTCTGTGGACATACCCACCCAGGGGCCACCAGATGTTTCCCCTCTGTGGAAAGGGGCCACGGGGAGGGGGGAGGGAGGGGAGTAGTGCCTGACTCATTTACACCAGCAAAAGGGAAACCAGGTCAATGACAATCTGGCAAATAGTATCACATATTAAATGTGAGGTTATTATGCCTTTCCCATCCACTTCTCCAAGTTAAAAAATGAGAATACTAGTGACCTGAGTGTCAATGCTGTGTTAAGGAAGAGAGCCAGAAGGTAGATCTGCCTATGTTTTAATCCTCATTTTACAGAAAGGGCAATAGACCAAAAGATAACTGGCTTGGCTGGAAGGCTCTGTGATTAGAGGTCAGGTAGCGATTGAGTTATTGGAAGACTGGGAATTAAATCCCTTGTCAACTTCCCATTGACTTCAATGAAGCCAAGATTTCACCCCAGGGATCTAATTCCAGTTCTACTGGTGATTTGCACTCTTTAAGACAGGGGTCTCGAACTCAAATAACCACGAGGGCCGCATGAGGACTAGTGCACTGGCTCGAGGGCCGCACCACTGACACACACACACACCCTTGCTGCCCCGGCTGTGCCCCCACTCCACCCCTTCCATGAGGACTAGTGCACTGGCACGAGGGCCGCACCACTGACACACACCCCGCCCTTGCTGCCCCGGCTCCGCCCCCACTCCACCCCTTCCAAGAGGTCCCACCCCTGCCCCACCTCCTCCTCTGAGCACGCAGCTCCCCATTCCCTCCTGGAAAGCACTAGGCACCACCAACATCTGTTTGGCAAACAAAGCAAGAGCAATCTAGGAAGTCCAGAGCTAGAAATACACGTGGCCAAGCCAGGCAGCAGAGAAGCCTCCACTTCTGGCCCCTCCGTCCAAACTGCTATGGGGGAACCGGAGGGGGGGGGGCAGGAAGCTTGGCGGGCCACAGGGAAGGGCTTTGCGGGCCGCATGTGGCCCTCGGGCCGCATGTTTGAGACCCCTGCTTTAAGAGTAGTCCTTTGCGTCCTCTCATTTCTGCAATACAGGATTTTTGATTTTCCACATACAAATTGAGCACAAAATAAGGTACTAAGGTAAGTACCAACTAACCTAAGTAACTGTAAAAGCTGGTCAAGAAATCTGCAAAAAAATGAGCCATGAAGGCAAATACCCGTTAAGGAGCTGACTGTAGCACATGACATGGATAGAATAATTATGTTTTATGAATACAAACGCCAATTTTCTGAACAAGAAAAAGGTCAATACTCTTAACATTATGTAATGAAAATAATGAAAACAAAGTGTACAATTTGCCAAATTAATTCCTAAGGCAAGATGGCTCCAAGAAAGAATGATCAAAATCAGAGGTGAAATTTTAGTGACTGAAGTTCTTTGTAGGTTTTGTTTGGTTAGTTGTTTTTTTTTTTTTTTTTTTGCTGTTTTTCTTGTTGCTCTGTTTTAAAAAAAGAGTATAGGAGTGAGTCCATAAAAAAGGCAAAAAGAAATACACAGGACTTTGAATGCCATTACTATATGCAAAATGGACTTGCTTCACTAGAGCTGTGCAAAATGTTTGCAGTGTAACATAACTGCCTATAGTTGTGGGCTTGGTTACAAACTCTGACAAGTCTGTGAACATTTTGAGCCAACCAGGACTGACTTATGATTATGCACTGAAATCATGCACTGAAGTTTCATGTGTTTTCAGTAGGAGAGCAGATAAGACCCAGTGGTTCTGGCTTGATTTGTTTTGATATTTTGAGGCTATTTCAAACTTGGTGGTAGAGACATGAACTAAGATGGTCAAAGGAAGAAAGTGTGCATTCAAATTCTCCTGGTAGCAAAATGTACTGTATGTCTAATCTTAGAATTTGGTTTCAAGGATAGATGTAAAATCTGCCATAAATAAAGAGGTGAAAAATCCATAATAAAAACTATTTAAATGATGTCAAAGTCCACATGAGAGGAGATGGAAATTAAACTATAAAGAGGAGCGCCAAAGCCAACACCTGTACAATTAAAATGTGGTCTAGCAGAGAGATGTAGGAGGGAGTTGCAGCATCATTTCAGTCAACATAAATCATTAAGTGAAAGCCTAATCTCCATTAGACAAACAGTTTAAAACCCACCACTGACTGAAGCTTCTTCTAGGCTCATACATTATTCTCAATTGATCCCACGTATACGTAGGTGGCAGAAATGTATGCACTTGGAAGAGGCAGAGAATAACTAGAAACAGGTTATATGTGGTATCAAAATAAATCGACCACCTAATGCTTTGAGACAAAAACGCCTTTTGAATTCAAGTCAGCCTTTCAGTAAAAAGGAGAGAAAAAGGAATTTTACAGGAAAATGATGACTCAGGAGATAAACAAAGTCTGTAACTGAATGAAAAACTGACCCCAGAAACACAACCCATGTTACAAATGATTTACAGATTGTACAGACTTTACATTAGGAGATTGCTGGATGAGCACAGAGTGATGAGACAGAATAGTAGAGTGTTAAGCAAAGGCAGACGGGGAGAGGATAAAAGTTGCTTGACAACAGAGTGAACGGGGATAGGAGTGAGAGAGAGACAGGAATACATTCCTCCAATAACAGCACTAGGAGGCTGGCTTACTAGCATTGTCCTCCCAGTCAGGGGGTATATTTAAATGTAGAATTATTTTCCATAGTTAGAATTAGAAAAGATACTAGAGGTGATACATAGAAATCCAACTGGGGTGGGAGAGGAAGAATTTCTCTCCGTGCAAATCCTTTTACTGATGTTGATGGAAACTACAGAGTCTAACTCACTGTTGTTGGCTGGGAAATGGTTTCACAGGGCCTATCTTCTTCGTGGATGGACTTTCTGCTGTGAATTTTGTGTTGTGCCCCATTGGGTGGCATGCTACTTCAAGGATGGAGAACAATAGGGCAATATTTGCAAATATTGTCTCTCTCTATCCTTGAAATCACTACCTTCACCCACGGTTCAAATGATAAATCCTTTAACAGAACCAAGTTTGCTAGACCCAGAAGGCAATGGGATGAGAGAAGGCTAATATAAAATCAATAGTAGTCAGTGAGAAAAAAATCTCCCTCCAATGTTCCTGGAAAGACCAATGAGAAGGGGTGAATCTTCATCTCCTAAACATTCACTCTACAAATTGAACCTGAACCAAAACTAAGGTCTGAAAGTATTAGATGAAGCTTTTCCCTTTTCTTCATTTTTCGGTGTATTTTTGCTCTTCCTTGGTATAATCACACTGGAAACAGTAGGTATGTTCACAAAATTTCAAAGCCAATTTTGCAGACCTAAAAGGTACAGATACTTCAAATTTGCATCAACACGTTGAGGCAGTCATACAAGTTAAATGCAATCTCCAAATTTATCATCAGCTTGCCCATCACTAATATAACTAATACCAGGAAAAATTGATCAGTGTGAGATACCCCTCAGAATACACATAAATACAGTACTTAATATAAGAAAACCTAAAAGCCAGGTTTTTTTCACATGTAACCCTGACATATTTGAGTCTAAAAGGGCAGAATGGGATGATGAGTTTATTTGGGAGAAAAACTCCTAATCAATGCTTCTTTACTTTGGAATGTAAATTTATAATTATATTTCCCTCACTGGCCTTAGTGATCTACCATCTTCATGAAATTATGCATTGCACACATTAGTCAACTATTAAACCTCACATTTGCTATTACTAATGATCTCATACTCCATTGAGGCAGCTTGTATGGCTTCCCTAAAATGATACTCTCATCAAGTTCTATAATAGTTAATAATGATAATAGTACTTTGTAAGTATTTAAGGATGAAAATAAATGCTAACATTAACTAAACAACCTTTTAATTTTACTTTACATGACCCTTTCCTATTGCTCGGTTCACTATTCCCATTGAAAACTCTCTCCGGTGTTTCTCCATTACTCATCTGATCAGTACAGTGCAGATTTTCCTAGCAATCATACAGATCACAGATTTAGACTGTATTGAAATTGAAATTGTATTGAAATAAAATGAACAGATGAAGCTTAGGGAAAATTAAATGAGATAAAACAGACAAGATATGACCAGATGAGACAGATGAAATTGTTGAAATCTCTCTCAAACATAGATACACAAAGTGCTGTAAACAGAACACAGACAGAAAGAGAGACAACATTGTAACTGACTTCTCACCAAAGTCCTTTCATGTAACTTTATCTTTTTAAAAGTAGTTTATCACCTCCAGGTGAACACTTTTCACAAAGTGATCACTCTATATCTGAGCTATCACTCCTATTTTCAAAGGAAACCTGCACAACGCTTTCAAAAGATGAGCTGGGAGTTTTAATTCATTACTCTACTAAAAATCATGGACTGAACAGAGATACTGGATTTAAGGTTTATTACAAAAACCTGTAACCCACTAACCCCCTCTTTTTGTTCTGTGACTAAAGGTTGAATGGTCCCTTAGAATATGTGCTAACTACTTCCATTAAACAATCTGTTTCACTTTGCATAAACTTCAAGAGCTCTGTGTGGCTCAAAATCTTGTGTCTCTCACCAATGAAAGTTGGTCCAATAAAAGATATTACTCACTTACCCACCTTGTCTCTCTTGGCAGGAAACAGTCAATCGGGCAAAGTATATCAAAAGAGAAAATAATATTTCATTTCAATTTCCTGGATATTTTGGGGCAATATATTTAATCTTTTTTATTTTATTTGTACGTAACAACCACCATTGTAAATGAAAGCAGAGTGGGCAGGAGTGGATGAGGAGTAGAGATTTAACACATTGACTGGTAACCGAAGAACAACATTTAGAGATTTAGAGGGACACGGGTAATTTATCTCAGAATAAAGTAGAAATAAGGCTATGCATATAACAAATCAAAAACCTCTCTAGTTGCTGAACATGAGTATGGGCTATTAGCCAATAAAGATGGATCTAATAGGGAAATCATTACATCAGAATCTCTAGGAAAGAACATAACACAGTCAGACTGGATCCTGAGCTCATTCAGATGGTGTCAATCAGGCCCAATGCCTCCAAAAGAACATTGTAAATATTAATATCTTTAGCCAGAATATCAGACACATACAGGGCCCAGTCATGTAACCCACATGTGGATTAAGAATGCGTCCTGTACAATGCCCTCAACTTCTATTATAGTCAATGGGAGCTGAAGGTACACTGGTTTCCAAGGTTGTGGCCCACACTGTATGTTGAGAACACAGGAATTGCCATAATGGATCAAACTAGTAGTATATCCAGGCTAGTACCTGTCTCCTACAGAGTCAAGCATCATACTCTTCAGATGAAGAAACAAAAAACATGGCAGTGAAATATGCTGTGCAGAGAGAATGGTTCTTCCTAGCCTTATTAGTTAGAAGCTGACTTGTAGCCAGGAGCAAGAAGGTTTATATTCATTCAAGTCCCTCCCTTGCCCATGCTCCCACCTCCTCACTATCCAGATGTTCTGGTTATCCAAGTAAATATCCTGCTAAAGTCTTGGCCTCACTGATAAATTTTGGCAATGAATTCCACAGGTTAATTGTGTGAAAAAGGCTTTAGTCCTCGGCTGTCAGTTTTACACACTGGAATTTTATGAAGTAAAAAGGAATGTATAACTAGAGATTAAGAAAACCTCCCTGAACAATAGGACATGCAATAAAAGTCAATCATTTTCAAAATGTTCATTTTCAATATATTTTAGGCTCAATGACATTATAAATGTTTCCTTTACATGGCATGAAACAGCTAATTGCGCCATTACCAAAAAACTTAACACTAGAACCTATAAAAATGAATTTATCCTGACTCCAGTATTTCTTATTAAGATTTTTTACTGTCATTACTTGCAGAAGGATATATCCATCTCAATGTAGTTTGTTCTTTACATGCTGCAATTTCTCAATTAAATGCTTCAGCACTAAAATATATTTACTTGATGGCACACAAAGAACGTGAGGAAAATAACACAACCCCGACTAGCATGTGTGTCTTGTGGCTATTACATTTCCTCTTAAAAAAAAACTTCATCCCTTCTCATTTCATCCATGCTTGTTGGCCACAATCATAAATACCACAATTTCTCCACTGTTAACAGAATTGCCAACAACTCTCTAAATCTATGAAGGATTCTTGAAAGCATTAAAAAAACTCCTGTACAAGATTAGCTGCTCACTAGAAGGAAATGTAGCCTTGGGGAAACTTTGCATGGAAAAATACCCCAAAGACTAATTCTTAAAGAAGCAGAGTAGGAGTTGGCATTAGCTGACAATAACATGTAGTAACTGGACTGCAACAATGCAATGTAACTTTTAATGTGCACAACAAAAGAAACATGAAGAGGCAAATGCTTGAACCAGCGATTCATTTCTTACTGCCTTTGTATTATTTCCCCATTTGTATACTGGTAAAACTAACTCTGAAATTCACATACAGAAACAGATGGGACAAAGATGGGAATCTACTGTACACAACAGACATTGGGGAGATAATGATGGAATGAAACAGTAGATGAAACGATCACATTGATGAAAGGATAGAGCTTATAAAAGAAATGCACGGTAGTCACAAAATCTTTTATACCCTAAGTTGACTGCATGAGAGTGTTCTGTTGTCTTGTGACTTTGGCAGAGTTCAGAAATGTCCCTAAGTGGGGACTTCTTAAATAAATGAACCCTTTGGCAAAACAATCCACTTCATGAGTTGTTGTGAGGTTCATTTCTATTATAAATTATTTCTGTATTGTTCTCCAGTGTAAAATGTACCTTAATTCATTGGAGAATTTATCTGAACTTAAGGTGAAGCATTCAAGAGTTTTTTTTGTATATGTGTGATTCACCCTCCCCACCCCATGGCCATACAATATCAGTTTTTCCTTGTTGATCCTGTGCTGATCAAATCTATCATTAGAATTACTACCTATGATTACCATAGGAAAAGGTACCAGTGGCTAGAGGAAGCCATTCTCAGCGATAGATTGGGGAATGAATGAGGCCGAAAGGTAGCTAGGGGGCACAGCAGGCATTGCCTGAATAGTGGCTTACTACTTGCAATGAAGAGTACTTAGCTGGGGAAAGATGATGACAAAGTCAAGAGGGGAGTGGGTGGGGGTGAGATTGGAAGAGGCCAAATAGGTGGAATCTTAACCTTATTGCAATCAATAGGAGTTTTGTCATTGACTTCACCGGGATCAGGAATTTGCCCAAAACTGGTACAGAGCTGGTATATACAGTCTAACAGAATGGGGCAGAGCATGGGAGAAAGTTGTGGTCTGAAGGGAGCTCAGTGGGAAGAAATGGACACTTGCTAGAAATTCAGGGCTTATCTATACTAGAAAAGTTGCACCCATTTAATTCAATCAGAATTTAATTGTTTTAGTTAAATCACTACAAGCCCCCCAATGTAAACAGACTGAAACCAGTTTCACCTTTGTTTTAATTGATTTCACTTGGGTCAGTAAATGAACAAATTGAGCTAAACCAGCTTAAGTGAGAGTTTGCACTGGTTTAGTTAAATCAGTGTTAATTTTACTAATGTAGCTCAGGCCTCTGAGACAAGGATAGAATGGACATGCACAAAGAAGGGAAAGAAAAAAAACCCAATATATGTGGGTTAACTTGCATAAAGTAGTTCAGTGTTTTATTAATTTTTCATTTAAAAATAATATAGCAACCAGACACAAGACTTCTACAATAGGCTCCATATGACAGGAAAAAGGCAATGCTGCTTTGTGGCCAGAGATAACTGGGTAATATGTGCACATTATATAGTACATAGAGTATGGTAAACAAATCTCTTGTATTCTACTCTTCATCAGGATTCTAACTTGATGAAGCACAAGCAACTTAGTACAATCATATCATCTACCAGTCAACATACAGAGAGCCATATATGCCTTTGCACACTGAACACTCAGACATACCAAGTACAAAACACTGACTGTCTAATAATATAACAGAAGCCACTGAAATAAGTAGGATTTGGCCAGGCCAAAGGGACCCCAAAGTGGGCCGCAACACCATTTTAATGGGGTTGCCAGGGCAGACTTGTTGGGGCCTTGGGGCTGCAGCTCGAGCTCCACCACCCAGGACCAAAGCCGAAGTGCAGGACTTCTGGTTACAGGCCTCATGCTTGGATCTAAAGCCCTTGCGCTTCAGCTTTGCCTGGGATGGTGGAGTTTGGGCAATGCCTTTGGCTCCCCCACCCAGGACAGTGGGGTTTGGCTGGACTTGGCTTTGGTACCCAGCTCTTGGGGTCGTGTATTAATTATTGTTCTCAAAAGGGGGTCGTGGTGCAATGAAGTTTGAGGACCCCTGGTCTAACCTGTGGTAATCCTGACCTATGCAATAGGGCTGGAGTCATGAAATGAAGATCTGGCTCTTAGTAGCACACTTGAACATCATTCTATTATTTAAGGGTAGAAAGCGGCACAGAAAACATTTTCTCTGCTTGGAGTTTAATGATTAACCTCCGTGAACAACACGGTCAGAGAGCCCCCAGTGTACCTGCCCACCTTTGTCATCTGCAGAGATGACTCAAACCCAAAGGAGCCAGACTGGATTTTCTTACCAGAGCTGCTCCCTTTGCTTCGCTTAGAAAAATGGAAACTAGCCACAAATATCCAGCAGAGAATTCACTTGGTATAGAGAATTATTTTCTAATGCGAGCAAACTGACTCAAGATACTGGGCATGATGCCACCCTTCACAGCAAGGTGTGTGTGGAGAGAGCATGGAGGATTTCTGCTCTGCTACGCCTATCCTTCACTGATGTATAGCTCACTAGGGACATCAAGTCATTGGTACAACTGTGAGTTGCCTATCAGTAGGTGGCATTGGGACTGGCCCTGAGAATTAGAAAGCTAGAACAGGCCTCCTGACACCTCCTCAGCACCCAACTTCTTGTGCACAGTGGAGCCCTGACACAGGAGAGAATCTGCACTTATATACCTTTTTTTTTCTTGGTCCAAAATAATAACAGGAATTTCCCATAAACATTTCCACAGAAGAAGGGAACTAGCATTTTATACCTTCTACAGCAGAACAAAATATACAAGTTCCCTTATCAGCAGCTCCCAAACTAAATCTTTTATCTAGATTTTTCTAAACGGTGCAGAACATTTACCATGTGTTTCCATTTGACTTTAACCCCATATACAGCTTTTGAAAAACTATGAGAGGTTTTTTCATAATTTCAGTCTCTTAAAAGTTCACCTGCATTTCACTTTTCAAGAAGAATTGTCAAAGTCAATAGTTTAAATGTTTAAGTTAAATATCAGATTTTTAAAAAGCAATCGCAAGAGAGAACCTTGTGTCAGCAAAGGAAAATGTACATAGCAGCCATAGCTTTTGTTCCATATGACATTTGCATACTGAAATCCTCTGTCAACCCAGTGCACCATGCACTTGTACCTCACTGAGATCTGGTGTGTAAATTCTAAGTCTGTTCTAACTGCAATAAAATATAATAATAATAATAATGCAACACCAGTTGTGCATTCAGGAAATATGTAGATTTTTCTCCTGAAGATGGAGAAAAAATTAACTATCTCTTATTGAGAAATTAGCTCGGAAGATCACACACTTTTGCTCTTTCTCTCATTTCAAAGCTGATTCTGAGTTTATAGTTCTTGTGAAAATGTAACTGAGGTATCTGAACATTTGTGCTCATGGCCCCTGCCCCAAACTAAGAGGGACCACAGATTGAATGCTGTAGGGCTCTACAACAGCAAGCCCTCCGAATTTCTTCTGCTTCAGAAACAACAGCTTCTCAATGGCGAATGCCTGGGTCAGATCACTGAGGTAGGGCCAGCAACTAGGATCCATTCTGTTCTAATGTAAAAACCAGTCTGCATATAGTTCCTTCTTTCTGGTTTGATCCTGTAGTCTCCCTCCGGCCCTGTGACATGTTTCCCATCTGTTCATGCAGATGGCATTCTCCAGCAAAGTAAAAAGATCTGGTGTCCCAAACATCCTCTTTATTCAATCTCTTCTACTTACTCAGGCATATTCTAAAATATTAGAAACATGGATTGTCCTAGATAATTCTGAAATCAAGAGAGAAAAAACACTAATAGAGGATGGCACAAAGGATGTGCTGTCCTGTAGGACACAGACATGATTTGCAGAAAGAGAAAAGGTTTCAGAGTGGTAGCTCTGTTAGTCTGTATCAGCAAAGACAACAAAGAGTCCCTGTGGCACCTTAAAAGAACTTTTGAATAGGCATCTTCAATCCACCTGATGGGAACATGCCTACTATATGCATAATTCGCTTGATTATAGGCTTAGAGATTAGTGTTGGGCGAACATTAAAAGACAAAGAAATATTTACAACTCCAGATGCTTATCCAAATCTCTTGGGGCTGCAAAACGGAGCTGAAAACAGCACAAGTCCAGGATCTTTTGTAAGATTTCCCTTACTCTCTGTTTTACGGGTAGGCCATAATTATTGCTCTATGATCACTCTGGCACATCCAGGCCCACACAGAACTTATAATTAGTTCATGGTAATGGGGAACAAGTTAGTACAGGGATGGGCAACCTTTGGCATGCATCCCTGTACTAACTGGGCTTGTTTGTTTACTTGCTGTGTCTGTAGGTTCAGCAGATCGCAGCTCCCACTGGATGCAATTCATCGCTCTAAGCCAAAGGGGGTTACGGGAAGTGGTACGGGACGAGGAATGTGCTGGCTGCCACTTCCCACAATCCCTATTGGCCTGGAGTGGCAAACCGTGGCCAGTGGGAGCTGCCATCAGCTGAACCTGTGGGCATAGCAGGTAAACAAATCAGCCCGGCCCGCCAGGGGGCTTACCGTGGTGTGCCACGTGCCAAAGGTTGCTGATCCCTGGGGGTTAGTATTATTTTAAATCATACAAATATTTTGCTTTCGTTTTTTGTTTTGGGGGTAGTTCTTCTTTCCCCTGAATCTCTTTTATCATCTCTATAAAAAACCCTGGTTACATCTCTAACAAAATAAGGTAAAACAATGGGGAAAGCTGAACCTGGACAAATAATTATTCATAGAGCTGGCTGAAAAAATGGGGAAACTTTTGCAGATATTTTCATAAACAATATGACCCTTTAATTCAGTTGGAAAATTTCATTTTTAATACCAGCTCTATATAGAACATTTGATGTGAAAAATGTCTAATAATAATACTATTCAGCAGACTCTAGCAACAGCTTTCTTTATAAAAGAGAGAGATCTATCACCTATGCACTGAGAAAAACACCCAGGAATGTGACTGCCTATATGGGACTAACAGAAGAAGGGGGAAATGAGACCAAACATCATCAATGCCAAACGACTCAAGTTTTCATTCCTATTACTCACAAAACCTTATAACTTCACCAATTTTTTTCTCACGCTATTCCATCCAGCATGCCTAGCCCATAGTCTTACAGATGCATACAAAAAGAAGGCATCCTGTGTAAGTAAATTGAATAGTTCATTGATTTGTTTGGGGAAGCTTTATTTTTTGGAAATACAAATTCATACAATATGCTTGCAATTTTGCAGGTACCACAGTAGTTCATGTCTGAGTTTCTAGAGGGGAACAAGCTTGCATGTCTAGACTCATACGAAACAGACCACTTCCTTCTCTAATTTCTATGGGGCAGAGGTGCAGAGGTGTGTATGCAGGGGTGAGGAGTGGAGAATCAACTATAAGTGATCAGTATAGAATCACAGAATATTAGGGTTGGAAGAGACCTCAGGAGGTCATCTATTCCAACCCCCTCACCACCTAGAAAGGTAACCCATTCCAGTGCTTCACCATCCTCCTAGTGGAATAGTTTTTCCGAATATCCAATGTAGACGTCCCCCCCTGCAACTTCAGACCATTGCATCTTGTTCTGTCCTCTGCCACATGTTCTGAGAACAGCCATATGTTTCTGCAGAAGCTATATTGCTGTGAGGAAGGGAGTGATAAGATGGGAGCCAATGTGGAAACAGTGCCATGGTCAGGCATCAAGACTTTCACACTGATCTTGTAGCTCCCACAGCTGTAGGGCAGAATTCCTGTTCTGCAAGTTGAAAATGATCTTTTCTCCCACCCTCTCTACATCAAATTCTGATTTGAAGGAAACTTCACACCTGACACAACTTCCAGCGTTTCTTATCCCGTCATGTTATTTTTTTCCCACCACTTCAGGGGGCTGTCTGAAACTATGTTTTATGTTAACAGCAGATTGGCTTTATAGAGCACCTAGAGTTGTGAACAAAACAGTATTAAGTTTAGTTAACAACAGAGGTTCTTCTAACTTCCTGATAATTAACTTTTTACATTATTGTGTATTAGAAACATTCTTGTGCATGTACCTCCTCAACCTTCAGTTCAAATGCTACTATAGGGAGATTTTTCTAAGAGGAGCTATGGATACATTCATGTTTCTGAAATTCTGACATGTAAATCTCAATTTAAGATTATGTATCTGATCACCTCTGTTTTTGGAATAAATCTATTATCTTTAGAGCAACTTAATCTAATACATGATCCCACAGCTGATGAAATTTTTCTTGCTATTTAAGAGTAAATGCCACAGCTTCTCTATTAGGCAATAAAACTCTGGATTTTTCCTCTCTTCATTGCAATGTAATACACTTTGATAACAGAACCCTAATGATAGAGATTTCTCTGACTTTAGATTTTCCTTACTACACTTAATTTAATTAATTATTCACATACTTATGATTTCACAGCCATTTCATATATAGTAAAAAGAAGAGACCCTTCTTGAATACTTATCCCATACTTAAGACCTAGTAAAAAAACCTAGAAGAGTAAAGATATACCTGTCTTGTTTCAGGTGGGAGAAAAGTATAATGCTTAAGTACACTCCCACCTGCTCCTGGTGGAAGTGATTTCAACAACAAATCCAGTAAAATGCATCAGGGGAAAGAGACCTGTAAGTCTTAAAGTATTTGTCACACTCAATAGCCCTTTGTTTATTCCACCCCTTGCCTGGATTGACTCCTTTTATAAATTTGCTCTTATGTGGATAGAGTGGGGAAATGTGCTTGTGAGGAGAATAAAACAGTTTACAGCCATAAAACAACCATCCCGTCGTGCACAAGAAGGTTGTCATTTTGTAATTCTTCATAATAATGCTTGGCACTTATGTAGTATTTTATGGGACCAAAGCACTTTACAAACCACTTAATTAATCCTCACAACACCGCTGTGAGGCAGGGAAGTATACTATTCCAATGTTATAGATTGAACAACTTAGATGGAGGGGTTTCATGATTTGCCTAATGTCACACAGGAGACTCAGGTCTCCTGACCTCCAGTTCATTGATTAATAGAAATTGAAGTAGGACTGGCTTTATTGTTCACTGGGATCTTCAATGGGATTCCTTGATGAGTAAGGAGAGCAGGATCTGACCCATATAATCTGCAAGTATGGATGACATTTTGCTTTATTAATAGGAAAGCGACAACTACTTCTATCAAGGACTTGGCTGGGAATCAAGAGACCTGTGTTTCATTCCTTAATCTGGAATGGATTCACTGTGTGAGACTGGGCAAGTCACGTAACTGCTCTCTCTCTCTCTCTCTCTCTCTCTCTCTCTCTCTCTCTTTCTCTCTCTCTCTCAGTATTTCCACCTATAATAGCATAATGACTGCCCTGCATCTTTGAAAGGGGTGGAGTGGGGGTATCTGGCTAGCTGGCCAAATGAAGGGAAATATGCTTTATGGCTGGGGACGGAGGAGATGAAAACTGCTGTAAAAGGGTCATCATGGTCACTGACTCATCCGCTGGCCATGGGGGCTTTAAAAGGGGCAGCCCTATGCCTTAACCCTCTGTTCTGCATGAAGCAAGGTCAAGTATTCTCATTCAAACTTTAAAATGCCAGTCTTAAATTCTTATTCCTTCTTGTGTTTAAGCAATACATTTTTAATGTAAATAAATGCTTTTTGAGTGTTTGTTGAGTAATAAAATGGAATGTTTAAAATAGCCCCAAACCTACTTCTCACCAGCCTTTTCACTGACCAACATTAAACACCTTTACGTTTTTAGGTCTTTGAGATTAATATTCAAACAATATACCTCACTATATTTATTCTCCCCACCCCCGAAAACCAACCAAACCAAACAGAAAACATCTTAAGGGGTTTTGTTGTTGTTTTGGGGTTTTTCAAGTGTTGCTGAACTTTTATGCCCCACCCCCCATTAAAAAAACAACTACCAAAACCAGGAAAATTTGAAAAAGGAGTAAATATTTTCTGAGAACATTGTTGCTTTGAAAAATTAAAGGCTATTTTTCATCAAAACATTTATGCTTAAAATTTTTTGACCATCTGTTTTGAGTAGATTTTGGATGTGTAAAAATGGGATGTGTATTTAACTTTAATCTTGTCTCCATCAGAGCAGTTTTGGGCAATTTGAAGCTCAGAACAGGGACTGATGACATAATGTTAATTTTCATCAGCAGCACTGATAAAGTATTGTATAAAATCTCCAGTTGAGAGGCAGAAAGCTGTTTTCAGCAGACTGTTTATTGCCCCACTTTTTACAGCTGTTTTTCCTGCTGCTGCTGTGACCATTATTGTTGTTAAAATATGAAGACCAAACCAGTTTTTCCCCCAATAATGTCTGATGTGGACAATCTGAATTACCCATTTCTGAATTAGGACTTCCCTCTGAGGGTTTAAAAGCATTCAGGAATGGGCTGCTTTTTATTCTGTCAGATTTTGCAGATAATGAGCTGCATATGAGAAGTTAAATTGCTGAGGAAGCTGATTACACAGCAAAAAAATATTTGAATTATTAACCTAGAAGAGGAGATTAGGAGTTGTGGAAGAGAAAGCAACGTCTAGCAAGTAGAAATAACTTCAATTCATGTAACTAAATATTAGTAGCAAGAAATAAATGCAGGGCAGAATGAACCTCCCACATAATTCTGCACCTGAATAGCAGCTGTAAAGCTTCAGTAAAGCTTGACTGAGTTCTAATAATCAAATAATTACGAATCATTCTTGATTTTCCTGGAAATTCACAACTGGATCTTTACAAGTAAGGTAAATTAGGTCTTTGCAAATAAAATTTTGAGAGGAGAATTCTCTTCATTTCTGAGAGAAGTATGGACACCTACTTCATTTTACTCCTCTTTCTAAAAAGCCTTTGACAAGGAAGAGTGATGTTGCAGCTTTCCTTTTCTTTTTCTTTTTTTTTAAATTTATTAATGTGCACCCATCACAGTCTCTGGGCACATTGATCATTCTGTCATTCACAAACACCCCATCTACAAAACAGCAAAACATTCTGACCCAGATAAACTTCATAAAAGTGTTTGGACCCCTCCAGCCATGTACAATTCCCTGAACACACAAAAGCAACAAAGATGAATGAAGTGGGTCTTAGCCCACGAAAGCTCATGATCCCTAAAATCTGTTAGTCTATAAGGTGCTACAAGACTCTGTTGCTTTTGCAGATCCAGACTAACACGGCTACCCCTCTGATACTGAACACACCAGATTTTAAGCTACCCACTAGCCCAGCAAAGACTGCCAAATCTGCTGAGAAACAAGATGCATTTCAGTAAAGTTCTGAGGTCAAGAGAAAGGCAGAAGGATACTCACCCAATTTTTTTGTATAAAATAAACTCTTTTGACCCTACTGGATGTTTCTGTTACTGGTATTGCATATGGCAAATATTTTAATGTGTGGAAATCTCGACAAAGCAGTACATTAGTAATTGCATATATTGTGTAACCTGGCTTTGTCTAGTTTCAATAAATTAAAAGATCTGCCATTTTTTATTGATTGAATGTTTGCTTCAATATAGTCATCATATTTAATTTTCATAACTACAGCACACAGTTGAGCTCTTTGTACCAAGTCCAACTCACAATCTCTCTGTTTAAAACCATTACATCAATTGATTGCTAATTGTTTCACTGATGGTTCTGCACTCCAGCTCCCTTGTCACCATGCTCAATTGATGTCCCCACAAATCAATAAAACAGCAGGACATGCAGTACTTGGTATATTAGGCAGCAGAGGAGATTTTTCTTGCCATTTGGACCATGCAATCCCAGCAGTAGTCAAGCAGTTAAAAAAAGGGGAAAGGGGAATCCTATCTATTGAGACTACTTTTGAAATCACAAAAAGAAAGGATCCCCTGACACATTCCAATTATTTTAGCTTCAACACTTTCTGAGAGCCATCTAAATTTTCACTATGCACAGAAGCATTATCCTTCCAAAGCTTTACAAGCACAAATGAAAACAAACTCTTTCAAAGCTAACTTGTCCTTACCTCCTCTGACCTCATTTATTTAGGAAACAGACTCTGTTTTAGTCTGCACCAACATGGTACTGTAATGTAAGCTTTTTGTTTTAATCAGACAGCCCTCGTTCCATTATGTTTTATTTTAAAAAATGACAGTACTTCGAGACACAATCTGGGTGAGGTAATATATTTTATTAGACCAACTTCTGATGGTGAGAGGGGCCAGCTTTTGAGCTCTTCAGGTCTTCAGAAGAGCTCAAAAGCTGGCCTCTCTCACCAACAGAAGTTGGTCTAATAAAAATATTACCTGACCCGCCTTGTTTCTCTAATAGCCTGGTACCAACATGGCTACACCACCACCACATAGTTAAAATATAATCTGTATGAGGAAACAGGGTCCATTCCTTTCCTTCTCTTGAAATGCGAATAGAGTAATTATTTTAGAAGACTAATTGCCAGCTAATATCCCACTGGTTCTCTGTCACATTGCCAAACACTTTGCTACAATTCAGTTTAGTCTTTACCTAATACCCTATGGTAAAATACATTAGGGACAGGATAAAATTACTAAAATCTAGTGCGTCTACATTCATCTTTTTCTCTCTCATTTCCAGTGATAGGACAAGCCAGGTGATTATATAACGCCTTCCTGATCCCCGCTGAAATTTACCTTAAGAAAGTTAAAATATGATTAGATGTGCATTAGACATGCATATGATCCAATACCATGTACATGTGCTAATAAGAAAAACATAAAGGTGAGCAGCGTTAAAGGACCAAAAGGCAAGGACCAAACTAAAAGAAGGTGAAATGGTAGGAGAGCTAAATTTATATCTTCAAAATTAGGGCTATCTTGATAACCTGAAGACAAACTGTAATTCCATGACTGACTTGGAAAGTGTATTTATTAAGTTAATCTGTTTAAATTAACAAGAATTTTTGTTAAACAAGAGTTCAGACTTAAAAAAAAACCATTCCCCCAAATTTAGGAATCTGCATCTTAAAGTGAAAGAATGTCACTGCAAATATGAGTGGACAAGAGGAAAGATCAAGTACATTAATGTAGCAATAACAACATCAATGATTTTCAGATCACTAGCAACGTATGCAGGGATGTGTGCAAATGGATGCTAGCCAGGTATTAAAATGTATGGTCCTGGCAGACTTTTGCTTTCATGTTAATTAATTAGATAACAGTTTAATGTAATTTTGATTTAAAAGAGTGTTAAAACATTAAAGACTGAAGCTGAGCACTGTCTGTCTTATCACATTCTATATTACAACAAACAGAACCTGTGAGTGACTAAATGTAAATACATCTGACAACGAGGAATGGAGGACTCTATTCAGGGAAGCAGAGACTCTGAAAAATGTTTGGGAGTCATGGTCACAAGCAAGGCTTTTGACACAGTCCCAGATTGCATTTTGATAAATAGGCTGGAAAAATGCAGGATCTACAGAATTGCCATTAAATGGATACATAATTGATTAAACAACCGCAAACAAAGGAGTATGGAATGTCTTCGGACTGGAGGAAGGTCTCAAATGGGGTTCCACAGAGACATGTTCTGTGTTTGGAGTTAACATCTTTATTAACAACCTGGATGTAGGTATAGAGAGCATACTGATCCAGTTTGCAGATGACACAAAGCTGGGGGGGTTGCCAATACTTTGGAGGATATAGCTAAAATTCAGAAGGATCTTGATACATTGGAGAACTGAACTACGGACAACAAAATGAAATTCAACAAAGACAAATGTAACATGCTACACCTAGGGAAAAAAAACATACATAAATACAGAATGAGGGAAAACGGGCTTGGCAGCAGCACTGGTGAGAAGGATCTGGGGTGTTGTGGTGGATCACAACCTCAACATGAGTCATCAATGTGATGCTGTTGCAAGAGAAGCAAATGCAATTTTAGGTTGCATTAACAGACGCATTGCATACAAGTCACGGGAGGTGATAGTACTGCTTCACTTGGTGCTGGTTAGGCCTCAGCTGGAGTATTGCATCCAATTTTGGTACCAATGTATAGGGCTTGTCTACACTGGCACTTTACAGCGCTGCAACTTTCTCACCAAAAAACCCAAAACATCCTCTGATTTTACAACACCCCCCACACACGCAAAAACCCCAACAATGCACCAAAATAACAAAAAAATCTACTACCTCATAACCCAACACCCACCAGGTTCCAAAGCATAATCTTAGTTTTTTCTCATGCACAAAACACAACAGGGATATTAATAACTAACCATAATGTGCCAGCATTTAAAGACTTTTGGGTGGCATAACTGAACCTGAATATCAGACAACATAATTTCAATTAAATTCCCTGAATTTACCCATGACAAATTATCCCTCTAGAGTTCACAAGGCAATACCTGGTTTGCATAAAGTAGTAGCCGTGAAATAAATTGCTTTGAATTCTGTCAGCAAAAAACAGGATTGAACTTCTATGTTTTCATGGATCTGCCTCAACAATTTCATCTTGCATTATAAATGATTTGCCATTTTGCCAGTTACAAATGCAAATTTATGTGCTCACCCCAAATGGAAAGTATAATTTCATGCAGGTCACACTTTTGTTATCGACACACGTATCTAGTTGGAATCACTTTTTGTGGTAGCTAGAATAATGATTCTTTAAACTATTTTCAGGTCCAACAGAGTTCCTTTCAAGAACAGTAATGCACAGAGAGATCTGGAGATCAGATCAGTTTGCTGAGCTAACTCAGTGATCTAACAAGTTTTATGCTAGTAAAAGACACATTTCAAGGTGCACTTGCATACCTAATATCAGACAGCAAATGCAACCCCCCCCAAAAAGGAACATAAATGCCCCCCAATATTTTTAGGTCAGGATACTTACAGTAGATACTTCTAAGCAGATGTGCAGCTACTATTGCATATATTCAAGTGGCAAGCTATTTCTGCATGCATTCAAGTTCAGAGTAAACAGTAAAAGTAAACAGATACGCAACACTTTTTTTTAGCAGCATATCTGTACAGAACAAATGAGTTAGATGCACACTCCTAGTCACAGTCGCTTGAAATGGAAATTAACCAATCAGTTCTAAGTTCAAGCTTCCTCCAAAAGCATCAATACACTTACTCTTTTCCCCCGCCACCTCACACCCTCTTGGAAAGTTATACATTCATTGGACTCTTATTTAATGGTTTTTTATGTATTCCTTATCCTGTATGTATTTACTTTGTAAATTTACCAACTACTTCATGCCCTTATTTGAGCCAGTGTTTCTCCAGCCCTCACTTGCATTTCTCTCGCTATCCAGATTTTTCTTCTCTCCATCCTTTATTTTTGTGTGAGAGGCCTTTCCTCCGATCCTCTTATTTTGCTTCTATCTTGCTGCTCCATTCAGTCAGCCTTGAATGGTTAATACAAGCCACTTTCGAGCAAGTAGTTGAGTACATTGCCTCTGTAGTACTCCATGCAAAGAAAGCAATAGACTTTGTTCCCTGAACTCTGACAGGCTGCCATTTAGCCACCTGTCCAGCTTCTGCTTGTCTCTGCTCCCCTTTCCTTATCTCCTATCCTGCTTCTCTAGGCCTCAGTTCCAGCCTCATCCCTTTGCTCTCTTTTGGGAATCCACGTATTATTCTCTGAAAAAGTGTGTGTGTTTAGTCCTCATGAAACAAACACGCAGGAGGCTTTCCGACTTTGGCTACTTCACATCATGCTGTGTCATCTTGGCTTTCCACCATCCTTCTTTCAAGCTACCAAAGGCAGCTGAAACAGCCTCTAATTTGTGTAACTCTCCCCCTGTCTCCCTCCCAAACACCTGAAGATTCAGTCCATTGCTTGCAGCATGGCTGTTACAATGAACACACCCCATACTGTGTTTGGGGGCAAGGGCAGGGTAGTGTGGCACACTGTGCAGCATGTAGTATGTAAATAGTAAATATTGTTAATCAAAACCACTCATTCTGACGTGCTGCAGTCAAACATGTTCAGATTGAACATGACATCGTCCATAACAAAACAAAGGAATTGGATACCTGCTCTTCATTGTAGTAATGAGGGCCAAGAGCAATTTAATCTTTGTTGCACAACAGAAGGATGGATGCTAACTACAATGTTCATAAACAGACACCTATGTCACTTGTAAGTATATCAACAGAATTGTACCCATATAATAGGTGTCTATACTGATTCCTTTCCCTTCTTAGATCCAGATCCAAAGAGGCTTTTTGTTGATGGTAGGGTTTTTTTGTTTTTGTGTGTTTCTATTAATTAGACAGATTCGCAGTAATTAAGACAGAAGTCTTTCATTTATCAACAAAGTACAGAAAAGACAACATGGATATACATGTCCCCACATTGTCCAATGTGCCTTGAAACCAATATCTGGGAGGCCACCACAAGTGAATAATTGAATCTCCAGATCGATTGAATCCTGGATGTTTTTGCTGAGACTGACAAGAGCACCAATAATTAGAGGCATTTGTGATGTGAACATAGGAACTTATTTCACACAGGCCTCTGAATATCCCTAAGATAGTAACCACTTTTCATCAGTAACACTCTAGGCTAAGGGGTTGGGGGGGAGATTCAGAACAAGAACCTGAGGTGTTTGTAGAAACAAAGTTAAACTCCATCTATTTAAGTTCAGTACATGCTGAGGTCAGGGCAACTTCTGAGAGATTTGAGTAGGAAGTCTGTCACACTGTAATGCAGGAACACTCCAATCATTTCAGGTCATTACCAGCTTTGTAGTTTTAAATTGCCATTTTCAGGAACTGTTTTCTACGCAAGCCATGAAAAAAGAATTGTTGAGCTTTCCTATGGAAGAGTTAAGGCTGTTCCACTGCTTTACCATGACACCATTGACAACACATTTAGCAGCATATTAGGGTGACCTGACAGCGAGTGTCAGAAATTGGACATAGGCCGGAGGGTAACAGGAGCCTTTATAAGAAAAAGACCCCAAAATTCGGGCTGTCCCTATAAAATCGGGACACCTGGTCACCCTACAGCATATTCACCTAACATCACATATAACAACAACATAAAAGACACAGAAGAAACATTTCAAGTCCAGCTGCACCTCAGGAAAATAGAGAAAATTCTCTACCATCAAAAGAAAGTGTGGCCCATTCTAAGCAGCTCATCCCAAAAACAATTTATAACATGGAGCATCTGGCTTTTTTACACAATGAATTTACCAATGGCACCCATCCTCTTCTTTTTCCCTAACCTCCACTTGATATTTTCTATTTCAAATCCTTTACGGAAGCACTACTGAAAATGACACTTAATCCAGAAAGTTTATTCAAAAAAGCTTGTATATCTTTATGGTCATTAAAACTAACATCTTAGAACGTTATTAAAAATGACACAATCCTCAAGTTTATCCAAAGAGGCTTTTACAGTCTTATTTGTTTTTAAAACATTTAAGAAGACATTGTTTGCAATATGTCAGCAGTTGAGGAAGACGAGTGAAGATGTTGCACAGTATTTTTCAGTCTGAAACTGATTTAGAAATGTAGTTAAAAATGAATGACACTGACCTGAGACCATAGAGGACCGTTCCATCTGGATGCAAACGAATCATTCTGTTCTTCACAGTGACCCCATGTACAAATGATTTCTTGTCATTCAAGAAGTAGGTATCAGGAACCCAAAGCTGATCAGCTACTCTATTGTCCAGTGTAAGATTTAAAGGTATTACATTATACGACAGCCTCTTATCCCTCCATGCTTGCTGAAAGTACATTGTCAAAGTATAGTCCTGCAATATTAAAAACAGAATCATTATTTGATTCACTATTATGAAACAGACTATTTACGTAGGCATATGCCACAAATATATTAAAATGCACTTATACTTTGTGGCAGCACTTGCACACAGAAACTTCAGGTTTGTATTTTTACAGGTAATTTATTTAGTGTATATATAGAAGAAAACACTGTACACTTTTAATAATAGGGATTGGAATACAGGTAGACTGGGATATTACCAAATATTATTTAAATGAATTTGAGGGCCTATTAAAAATTTGAACTCTGCTGTTTAAAGTCTGCCTACAATTTATGGAACATATACTCAAGGAGTTCTACAAGTCTGTGTGTTCTAGAACACAGACATTTCTGAGATTCTACATGGGTAGGCAACCTATGGCATGTGTGCCAAAGCCGGCACGCAAGCTGATTTTTAGTGGCACTCACACTGCCTGGTTCCTGGCCACCAGTCCAGGGGGCTCTGCATTTTAATTTAATTTTAAATGAAGATTCTTATACATTTTAAAAACCTTCTTTACTTTACATACAACAATAGTTTAGTTATATATTACAGACATAGAAAGGGGCCTTCTAAAAACGTTAAAATGTATTACTGGCACGCAAAAATTTAAATTAGAGTGAATAAATGAAGACTCGGCACACCACTTCAGAAAGGTTGCCGACCCCCATTGTAAAGCATGATTACATTCTTGTTCCCAGTAGAGTCCATCAAGGAGAGTTTTTAAATGCTTTTTTTAGTATTTTTTCCCCAGTCTGGTTAAAAGCATGCTCTGATTCAGAATGATATTAATAGCCTTGCTTTCCCTTCCACACACAACGGAATAGTGAAACTTTCATACAGTCCTCTTTTCTTTGCATTCTACATTTAAAGGTGAACACATATTTTAGACTAAATCCTTAGTTCAGGGTCTTGCATTTCTTCTGTTATTGGAATCACTACATCTAAACAAAACAATTATTTTCCTGTGTAACCTTCATTGCTTTGTTTGGTAGGAAGTCCCCTAATAATAATGGAAACACTCATTCCTGTACTAAGGGCAGCACAAGTAGGTAAGTGAAGAAGGAGTTTTCAACCATTTTATTATAAATTGTGTTTCCCTTTTAAAATGTTAAACCTATCCATACAATCTGTAATGATATGATGTGAAAAAGCTTTTTTTAAAAAAAAAAAACAACAAAAAACACAAATGTTTTCCTTAGTTCACCATAAAAGATTCAGGTCCTTAAAAACAGGATTCCAGTATCAAGTTAACTATTTTATTCTTCTGTCTACTAACAGACAGAAGTTCCTAACCAGAAAGCAGTTATGCTTTACAGTAAGAAAATATATGACTCTTCATTACAGTAACATAACACCCCATGTCTAGAAAAAATGAGGAGTGTTAGAAGAACATTTCAGTCTCCTTGGTCACTCAGTAACAGATTTAATAAACTTCAAAAACAGACTTCAACGAGAAACTGCAGAACTGCAATTAATTTGCAAACTGCACACAGTCAAATTAGACCTGAATAGAGACTTATGTTACACTTACATGATTATAGCGCTTTTGGTTATAGCGGTACCCATATACCGCAATAGCTATAGCGCTATAAGATGTGATGGCGTGGCCACATTTGCTGCAACTGCCGTGGCACAGGGAGTGGTGCATTATGGGCAGCTATCCCGGCATTCAGCTGGGTGCAAAGTGCTTTCCAAAGGAGGGGGGTGAGGGGGAACGGGGAACGTGTACGGAGGGAGAGCACTCCATGGTGTCAGTGATTTTTATCCTCAGAAAAGTATCAGGCTCTGAGTTTCACTCACACAGCTCCATTGGTGAGCATTTACACTGCTTTAATTGCTGAGTTAAGAGCGGAGTTCTGTAAAGAAACTTGTGCATTCCTAATTCCCTTTGCAAAACAACACAAAGATGTCAATTGCCTTAAATGGCTTCTTAATTGCCTTAAATGGCTCGGAGGTGTGCCAGAGATCCCTTATAGCATAATGACTGATTACACTTGCCATAACAAGCTACAGGGAATACACAAAAGCTTTTATTCCTTTCGAAAAGGTGGTTTACAAATAGCGCGATAAGATCAGACTTTTAGTGCAAAACGTGCCTTGCCAGTGTGTTCAGGGGCAGCTTTATAGCGCTCCTGGAGGCTTTAGAACGCTTTAAAGTGCCAGTCTAACCAAGCCCTGAGAGTGGATGGGTCACTACAGACTCTAAATCAATTTGTTAGTCTCCAAGTTACCACAAGTACTCCTAGTTGTTTTTTACAAAAACTAATTTCCCCTTCCTAAATGCTCACACCTTCTTGTCAACAGTTTGAAAGGGCCACCTTGTTTACCTTGGAAATCACTTTTGTAATGTTAATGAGGCCATTCCTTCTTGTCACCTGTCACTTGTCGCCTACTTCCAACTTAAATTGAATTGGATCATTAGCACAGACCCCCCACTTGTTAAGGCAACTCCCCATATTTTCATACCCTGTGTATTTATACCTCCCTACTGTATGTTCTATCTGATGATCTGATGAAGTGGGCTCTAGCCCACAAAAGCTTATGCCCAAATAAATCTCTAAAGTGCCCAAATAAATCTCTAAAGCTTATGCCCAAATAAATCTCTAAAGTGTCACAAAGACTCCCCATTGTTTTTGCTGATACAGACTAACACTGCTACCACTCTGAAACCTGTCACCCATATTTTCAAAGGCACTCTTAACTGCCCTGCGTAGACCTGCTGACATGCTCTAAATGGTACCCGAGTATTAATATAATCTAGTTTGAAATGGGGCTGTCTGAACATGAACCAAGTACCTTTATGAGCCTGCCAACAAGGTCTATGTGGGCAATTAGAGAGAAACTCTACAGTTAGAGAATTCCACAGTTCACACACACCGTACTTCGCACTGGGGCACTGTATAGAAAAGCCATAAACTGCGAGGGTCAGATTTGGTGTTGTAGATCAGATCTATCTCTAACGAAAAGGACTGAATTTTCCAAAAGTGACCAGTGATTTTGGATGCTCAACTTGAGAGACCTTAAAAGGCATCATTTTTAGATAGCAATGAGAGTTCTCACTCTTGGAAAATCAGACCTGTCAGGGTGTCTTAAGTAGTGTATCCAAAAATGTGAACACACCAGCTCATTAGTCACATACGATACAATTCACAGCTCAGTAAGGAAGGGAAAAAAATCTATTTTTAAAACCTGAACTGAAACAGGAGTAAGGAAATCAAATGCACAATAGCGTCTCAGTTATAAAGAAATCTGTCTTGTGAGCATCCCAAGGCACTTAACACTTTGAAAAAAGATTACAAACCTATTCAGCTAAAGCAATATGAAAAAGAAAAAGAGCCTTTATCTTACAGTTAATAAGGGAGTTCCTGGTGCCCCAAGGGTAGAGTTCCAAATGGCATGCAAATGCTTTGTCCTCATAGAACAAATGAGGGACAGAGAACTAGATGGAACAGCAGGACAGGAAAGAGGATTTTGATTAAAAAAAAAAGCAGTCACTTCTTGAGGAAATCACATGAAATAGAGGTAAGGATTGTTAGGAGGTAAAAATGAATGTGTAGGTGAAACAATAGCCAATGCACCTAGAAAGCCTGGCACAAAACAATAATTACAATGGGTTGAGTGAAATGTGAAGCCAAGGCTCAATGAATAATCATTTCCGCCTCTGTGCACATGTGCCATATATGCATAGCCAAAACAGACAGGTTATTTCTGCACATGCATATACAGTGGATAGCTCATCTAACTTCCATGGAGCTTGTTTTCGATCCAGTTTATCTACTGCTTCAATAAATAATTCTTACAAAACAAACAAACAAAAACAATGCTATTTTTAGAGCTGAGAGGACCGTACAGATTTCCAGTCCTGCTAATAGATTTGTAAGAGTTAGAAATAACCCAGCTTACATAGGTTTGATTTTGCTGACCTCCCTGTCTCCCCACTTCATTCCCAACAAACCCTCAGCCCTACTTTTTCATGAATTAGATGTCTCCATGATTCTTCTTGGATCCACTTGTGCTGCTTGGGAACACAGGGATTTCAGAGGGGTAAGGATCAAGGATACCAGGCTGTGGGATTGGAGGCCCACTATTTTCCCAGTTCTGCAAACTGATCCAGTAAAGTATATAAATATATGCTCATCTTTAAACATCTGAGCAATACATATGAAGCCTTTTGCACAGCTTTCATTACTGTCCACGTGTTTCTAGACATTTATGCCGAGTAAGCTTTCTGTTTCTGTCAAGATACACAAAGATCATAAGAACAGCAAGTTCAAGATGAAGTTAACTATTTATGTTAATAAAAATTCAGTGATTAGTCTATTAAAATTAGCATTAATATGGCCATCACCTGGTCTCAGTCATTAACATTAACTTCTGCAAGGATATCTGGAGAAACTTTTCATTGCTTCTAATATAAATACATTAGAAGATAACAAAGCATTTCACAAATAGACCACGTTACAGTCAGCCAAGTTAATGATTGATGAATATCAGTTTCCACTATTCAAATGAAACCACTAGAGATAATTGTGAGACTCCATGGTCACAAATATCATTAACATGCAAATAACACCTTTCTCTGTTCTTTGTTCACTGGGGACATTGATAACAGTCCATCCAACTATCTCAGGACCTGGTCAAGATCAGCAAGTGGATGAAAGGCAGCTGCTGACACAAAACTTAAGCAAGACAAAGGTAATGCTGTTGGTAAGGAGGCAGAATTTTGAAGGACTAGCCACCATCACCGCCTAATAAAGATGTCTCCCCTGAAACAGACACATTGTTTCATAATCTCCTTCTGAACTTTCAAATAGTTACAGCTGCTGAAAAACACCTTCTTCTCTCTGTGACTGGCAAGAAGATTGTGCTCTGAACTCTCACATAATGACTTGGCCACAGTGGGCAATAATATGGTGCTGTAAAATATTCCACACACACATAATCTGATAGCAGAGGAAAAACTGCCAGTCAGCACTCTGAGCGTGACCTGAAAAGAAGGAAACTCCTCCAACTCTGTACTTTCAATTATCCTCTGGTACATTTTCTAGATGAGATTAATGGTATTAAATTTAACAAAGATCTAATAACATGAGAACAGATATCGTCCTCCCTTCAGTGGAGAAGAGAGATGTATCTATCAACAGATCTAACTAATAGCCTTTCCATTCCATGTTCTGGCCTGAAACCTGTCTGTGAAAGCTCTGGGATTTTTGTGATAGACAGCTGTGATTAAATATGGCTTTACTAGTTTAACATTTTTAGTGCCAAAAGCTGTGCTCAATAAACAATCATATTACACCAGATCACTTTCTCTTTAAGCCACTGTTTTGGCATGGTTTTCTCTGAGAATGCAGCTAGGTATTATCTCCATTTTACAAATGGGTAAACTGAAGCACAGTAAGGTCATGTGACTTCTTGTATGTTCCACATCAAGTCTGAAGCATAATAACCAGAAACAGAATCCATCTGTCTTAGATTCCTGACTTGTTCTTTTAACCACAAGACCAACCTTAACTATATGGTGAATAGTCTTTAACTATTGTACCCATACCACAAAGATTTTAATTTTATCTATTTATTCTTCTGGGCTGATAAAAAAAAATCAAGGACAAACACTGACTTTTTCTATTTGATCACTGTATATTTAATTACCTTTCTCATCTAACAGTAGACTGCAACTCCTGTATATGCAATCAACATGCAAATGTATTTGCATGCTTTTTAACACAAAAACTAAATACGATAGTGGGGGGGCGGGGTGAGGCCTTAACTCGACCCAGGCATAATCAGTTAATAACTAACATTTAAAATCAAGAAGGGCCCAAAGCAGACAAGGAAGTTCCTAAATTTCAGGGATGTTGAGAACTGAAGTAGAGTTCAGCTGCAAAGGTTGGATCCTAGTCTGAAGTCCTTCAGAGTTTGAGGACATTCCACTCTAGACACAACAACATTTAAAGTTTTGTTCTTTTTCTTCTACAGTCAATAAAAACAGAATTCACAGTAATAAAAGCACTGACTTACATTTTTATTAGGGGGCTGCCCAGGTATTTAAACACTTTGAAAAGAATACAACTGAACTATTTTAGGAGGAGAAAAATAAATGAGTACCGTATTTTTCGCCATATAGGACGCTCCTGCGTATTAGACGCCCCCGAGTTTTTCAGTAAAAAAGCCGGACAAAAAAACAAACAAACAAACAAAAAAACACCACCACACACAAAAAGCGCGCCGCTCTCCCGTCCCCGCCGCGCGGGCGGGCTGCTGGGGGAGCGCCGCTCTCCCGTCCCCACCGCGCGGGCGGGCTGCTGGGGGAGCTCCGTCCCCGCCGCGCGGGCGGGCTGCTGGGGGAGCGCCGTCCCCGCCGCGCGGGCGGGCGCTCCCAGGGGCCTGAGCTGCTCCCGTTCCCCGCCGGCCCCGAACACATGCGGGTGGGCTCGGGGGGGAAGCGCCGCCCCGCCCCGCCCGCCGGGCCACCTGCAGCCGCCCCAGCTCCAGCTGCCCGGTGAGTAATATATTCGGCGTATAAGACGCCCCCCCCCTAATTTTGAGGATATTTTTGGGGGTTAAAAAGGCGTCTTATAGGCCGAAAAATACGGTATGAGGAAAATGTAATGCTGTATAAATAAAACATACAGCAACAGGAAGGAGAATACGTTATTTCTTCTCATTAGAAATGACTGAAGAACTCATCTGTGGCTTGGTTTAGGTCCATCTATCACAGGTTTCCTGGTTATCTCTAACTTATAAAAGCAGATTAAAATTTTATTGAAGTTAAATGTTAAAAATGAAAAAACATACACAAATTGAGAAGTAAGGTACTGGACATCTGGAGTCAGGCTGGTGTTATGGGCGATTGTCGGTAACAGGTACAGGGTTTACAAGGTACATGCATATTACATATCCAGCACAGATCCAAGCTGGGGTGTGGGAGTTTTTTAAAGCGTCAGTCTATAGGTGTGTTAGGGTATGCCACCCATGGGGTGTAGCGAGAGTCCAATTCCGTGGTGGTGTAGGCGATAAGTACATGGGTAGGGTGCATCCCTCTGTTTGTCAGGAAAGGAGGGGTGGATTGTTTCCTTGGTCAGCGGTTTCGGCTACTCGACCTGGTACTGGCAATGTCCTGTGATGTGTTCAGTGTATATGTCTCTGGACCACCTGATGGCCTCAGACACCATCAGCTGTCTCATGAGCTGGGCATAGCGCCGACCGACGCTGTACGCTCTCAGTACCGGCTCGTTGTGGGGGTCCCATGCACCCAGGGCTCCTACGATCAGGGCGTGGAGCTACACCTCATAGCCCTGCACTCTCGGGGTGTTGACCAGTGGGGTGTACTTCAATGCCTTGCGTGTTCGGGCCTCGTGGAAGGCCGGTGACCGGTTTTCAAATGGCACCGTGACGTCCACTATGAGGACCTTCTTCTTTTCTGCGTCAGTCATGACGATGTCTGGTCACAGTCGGCTGTCTGTCCCGGGGATGGTGGAGTTAACAGAGATCTTCCCCAGGGATGTGGCATGACTTTAACCAGACAGTTGTGTATAGCATTGTGGCGGTGCTGCCAGGCTCTGGAGTGCAGCTTGCATCCTCACAGGACGTGGGACAAGGTCTCATTGTCATAGCCGCACCTCCTGCAGCGCTTGTCCGGGTTGCCATGGCGGACGGCTCTGTTGAAGGGAACGCAGTTGAGTTGGGCCCGGTGGATGAACCACCAGTCGGCGAACCTGGTGAAGCTGCCCCCATGGAAGAAGTGGTTGCTGGCATCCCACTGAAAGTTTATTTCAGTCCCCTCCATGACATATTTAAGGCCAGATGGCTGAACATTGCAACATGCTATAATTTATTTATTACATGCATTTATAAGGGGCCCTATCACTGACATATTCAAGTAACAGGGCCCCTTTCACTTAAACATGCAAACTATTTGCATCATCCCACCCCTTAAGCAGACATAGTTGGCAATTTAACAGATAAGAGAACAGTTTCCTCAGTCACCACCCAACATCACAGAAAAAACAAATATAGAACTCAAAGAGATGCATTACACAATGGGATGCAAAAGATACAGAGGCTCTGACAGACTTCTTTCAAGAATGAACTCTATAGCAGAGGACTTACCACTGAGAATCCTTTCCAGTCCCTGACCTCCTTTGAAGGCCAAGAATTGGAGTATCCCTGTTGATCAGAACTACTCATTTGAGGCTGAGGATAAGAGAAAACAGTGCAAAGCATGACCTTGAAGCTTTAGAGAGACCAACAGTGACCTTTACAAGAGTAGAGGATATTGTCAATGTAATGGCTTTGTGCCAATGGATATTCCAAAGCAAATCTATATATATAAAAGTCAAATGGTGTATGCGTGTATGTACGTTCCCTTACTCCTTCCACACCGTTTGAGCTAGAGACTTGAAATTTGGTACAGTTATAGGCTTTAGGGTCCTAATCAGGGTAAGAATAAAAAAAAATTCAAATCTCACCTGTTACACCCCTTAGGGGTGAAATTCTTTAAAGCCCATTAACATCAGCTGGGCAGCAACTTAACAGCTGCTGTTCTCTGTGACATAGTTATGATGTAATAATACTCCCCTCCAACGGCCCCCGCACTCGCTCAGCTCTCTGTCCCCTCCCCCCTCCAATGGCCCCTGCACTCGCTCAGCTCTCTCCCCCCCTCCAATGGCCCCCCGCACTCGCTCAGATCTCTCCCCCCTCCAACAGCCCCCGCACTCGCTCAGCTCTCTCCCCTCCTACCCCCCATTCCAATGCCCCCCCCACTCACTCAGCTCTCTCCCCCCTCACGTAAGCATAGAAAATTTATAAAATCTCCCCCCCCTCCCCCCTCCAATTGCCCCCACACTTGCTCAGCTCTCTCCTCCCTCCCCCCTCCAATGCCCCTCCACTTGCTCAGCTCTCTCCCCCCTCCCCCCCTCCAGCGGACCCCCCCACTCGCTCAGCTCTCTCCCCCCTCCCCCCTCTAATGGACCCCCACTCGCTCAGCTCTCTCCCCCCTCCCCCCTCCAATGGACCCCCACTCGCTCAGCTCTCTCCCCCCTCGCCCCCACTCCAACACCCCCCACTCGCTCAGCTCTCTCCCCCTTCTCCCCCTCCAACGGACCCGAGCAACGTTATGCCGCGTAATTATTTGAAATTACTTAGACAAAATGAGACTTCTGAACAAAATTCGTATTAATAAAAAACACTGTAGTCTTTTTGCATCCCAGTTTCCAATTACAAATACCCCGAGCAACGCCGGGTATTTAAGCTAGTGTCAACATAAATTCTACCAATTCATGTCATTTCAAAAGGTACTAATATTAGTCAGTGACTCTCTAGTTCAAATACACATGGTCAGTTTCAGCCAATACTAAATCCTTTAATAGAGCTAGATTTGAATATCTTTGGTTTTTCAAAGCCTCCTCCCCTGCACTGGATTCGAAACACACAACAAGCTTCCTAAAAGGTAACATCATTTTCCTAAATGGGAAATGCATGGCTGAAGCACATTTAGGATTCTTCTGAAAGACACAGATTCTAACATATAACACAAATGTTTATTCCATGAGGGATTATTCCAGACAATATGTACCAGAAATATCCCATATCACAAGCACGGGCAATAAACAAGCAAGAGGCATCTACCTAAGGCAGCACACCACTAAGGACCACACATTACTGAGTGTTGGAATAGACTTCCATGCTGTTTATGTTCACAGCTAACATTCTTCATGTTTGTCAGATGAGTTTGAGGCTTGGGCACTCAGTACCAAAGGCACAAGTCCAGCCCAACTAGCTAACAAAGAATTGCTTGTTCAGGTCTGTTTGGGGGACAAAAAGCCCTTGATTCAATTCCCACTGATGACATGAAGTCTGTGGGTAAGAGGCTACATTACAGTGTCAAGACTAACTGACCATTAGTTAATGCCTCCTTCGTCAGTCTCCAAGATTTACGTTGTTTCTACTGCATTTTAATTACACTGAATTATATATAACTGAGCAACAATACAATACTCTTAGCATTCATGCCCTGCAATTCATGCAATTAGGGCTGGAGTATGTTCTTTCATGCCAATTAATTAAGGAAGAGACTTCAGCGAGAGACACACTTGGTTTTAGGCTCAAGCAAATCACCCGGGCAGAACCAGGACATCACACTTAACCACAGGCTGGCAGCATGTATGTCATTCTAATAAAAAAGCATGTGCAGCATACATCCTATGCCTTTTACTTCCCTAATCTGTTGCCTCCTGACACCAAGAGGCAATGTGATCAAGTACATTCAATGTGAGTTGACAGCTTTGAAAACCAGCTCTGCCACTCACTCACTCACTGTGAGACTTTGGGTAAGTCAGTAAACCTCTTAATGGCTCACAGTAAAATGGTAAAATGTTGTGAGCCTCTTAATGGCTCACAGTAAAATGGTAAAATGGTAAAACCTCTTAATGGCTCACAGTAAAATGGTAAAATGTTGTGAGGTTCTCAGATGAAACACAGTGTGTGAGTGAGAAGTATAAACAGAGAGTTAAGGTGTGTGAGTTAATATCTTTTACCATACCAACCTCTGCTGGTGAAAGAGACAAGCTTTTGAGATTCACAGAACTCAGGTCTGGATATTAATATTAACTAATTATTTGAAATATTACAGTGATTAAAGTATTAACATTAGTACATTTTCTTTAAATAGCATAACAATTATTTTAACAAAAAATGTTTTGCCTCAGACAACATCATTGTGTGTCACTGTAATCTATCAGTACATTCATGTTTACAAGTGCTCTAAAAAGGTGTCAGCAATCCACATGAGATACCCAAAGGGTTAGACTTTACATTTGGGTATCTATTTTTTTGACACTGAATTTTAACCCAATTGTCTATCACAAAATTGGCTATAAGACCAACTGCCAAAGATGTTGGAGGAACTCTGGGTTCACAGGTTACTTACTGGTTATTTAATTCTACAATAAACAGAATTCCTGCTGAGAGCTGAAGTCAGAGAATAGAAACAGTATTTGAGTTCCTAAGTCAACGTTAACAGTCTGTGACTGAAGGACCACTTGTTAGAATTACTTTAGACTAAGAAAAGCATTCTAATATTGTTTATTTGTGGTGGTCACAATATGTGATCTTGCAGAACTGGAGAGAGCTACAAGCGGATTTGTACAAAAGAAAAGAGATTTGTTTGCAAAAGCCACTTTTTGTGATGATCTAAAGGAAGAGAACAGGAGATGTTGAATGTATCTTGAAGTCCTTATTGACATTTTTAATGAAATATTAGGGAAACCTGTGACATATAAAGAAATTTCAAGGACAAGAAGAAAGCATGAACTATGACAGTGTAATAATTGCCTGATCAAAAAATGATAATTTTTTCACAAAAAAAGTAATGAAAAACTTATTCTTTTTTTCATCCAGTCATAGTTGTAGCCTATTGCCCCAATTCAGCAAAGCACTTAGGACCATGTTACCTTTAAACAAGCACTTTATGTGCTCCAGTTCTTAGCTAAATTGGTGCCTATGTGAATACTGAGATGTGTACTCCTGTGATTTTGTTTGTTTCGATGACTGATTTTCTAATAAGTAAACCTAACACTAAATTCCTAGTCAGATTTTTTTATTGTAAAGAAACCAAAGAAAAAACTGCTTCAAGTGGTCAAGTTTACACTTCTAAGCAATTAAAAAAACATATTTTTCTTAAAAGTTGACCCCTGGGTAACCATAAAAGCTTTTTAGAAAAATTAATTCCATGAGAAAGATTGATAGGTATTTAAAAAGAGCAACAAAAAAAAATTAAATGTTGCATATTGCAAAACTTTGCATGAACAAGAGCTTCAGGATGACACCCCAGATATCCTTCAAAACATTGCCTTGCTGAGATGCAATCCTTTCATACCCTTAATTTAAGATGTGTGTGAAACTAATGGTGAAATCGTTGCCATCACCATGTATTGTATGCCAATGCACTGATTAGCTTTGTCTCTGTCTTCTTTTCATCAGACCATATGTAACAGACTTCAAATTCTCCACTCTTTGCTTCACTCTAGTAGCGATCAGGATTTGAATGAAAATCAAATGGCCTAACGATCAATCCAGAGCAGAGATGATGCTGGCTCATAAAACCTATAAGCACTGACTCACGTATGGCTGTGTGGCCAGTTACTGTCAAAGTGGTTTGCAGCCTATGTGCCTTTCTAGATTCATTAAGCTTCAAGTCCCAGATTGCATGGGGGGGGGGGGGGGGGGAGGGGGGCGGAAAGAGAGAGAGAGAGAGTGAGAGAGAGATCATGTGTGGCAGACCAGAAGATCATGTTCTTTCAGATACAGACCAAGTTTATCCATGACTTTTTATGGCTACGCCAGGAAACCTGGACTTATTATGAAGGGCTCGAGGAAGCTTTGGCTTCTACAGAATGCAGATGCCTGACTTCAGAGAAGCAAGTTGTTGAAACCACATGACAGCTGCACTCATCACCCAGCACTGGCTTTCAGTTCAAGGTTTCAATTGCCATTTACAAAGTCTTGGCTGGTTTAGACTTAACTTATGTAACAGATTTCTTGTTTTTCCCTGACCCAGCATGATTCACCAGAAATGCTTAATATAAGGGTGAAACTTGCAGATGCTGGAGGCAGAGCATTTTTAGCAGGACCTCATCTCAAAAATTCACTACTGCCAGAAATACAGTACGGAAATACAGAGACTAGGCTACATTGAAATGTACTGCAGAATACATCTCTTTGTCCCCACTAAATGGAGGTCCCCAGCTCTATCTGGCATTCAGCCTACTAGCTAGGATTTTCTTCATCTCTCTACCTAAACATCTCAGTGTGGCAAAGGCAGTCACAATGTGTTTGCTTATTATATATGGTTGATGTTCAATTCCACCTGTCCCACAGGGAAATTTCCACTGCATATCAATAAGTTCCCATTCAAATGACACTCCCCTCCTGCAAGAAAGGTAGAATTTTTAAGGTTTCAAGATAATGCATTGAACCTTGATGATTTTCTAGTAACAAAGTGATGCACACACTAGAAATACTTGCAACAACAGCATATAACATGTGGCAATGGCTACATTCCATGTGGCACATCCTGCACACTGAAGCAGAATTTCCGTTACAGGAGCTAAAATGAACAAAACGTTCTCTTCAGTGAGAATTCGTTGTGTAATCCTAACTTGGTCAGCAGTTTCAAAAACAAACAAATAAAAAGAGCTGACTGGAAGTTTTGATTAACCTGTTTCTTTACTGTTCATTGAGCCAAGTAGCACTCTAGCCAACTTCTATCCTTTGCACCCTTGCTTTCAAATGGACAGGCTGAAAACTCATTTCTAGAGGAAAAAACCTATTTTGGTTTCTTATAATATGACGTTTCTTTGCTGAGGAATTCATTTTGCTGTATTTTGTTTGGCAGGAAGCTGGTAATGGCTTTTTTTGTTGTTGTTGTTTCATTAAGCAGATTATTTTGCTCATATTTTCCCTAAAATATAAAGCTAACTGGCCTTCTGAATTAGCGATGAAGTGGAGATCCTTCTGCAGGACAATTTTCACAGCACAGATGCACTAAATAAAACACAATGACTCTTAGCGTGTCGGTGCTGTAAAAGCTATTTTCACCATAACTAAAATACAGGAGCTCTTATATTGAAAACAACAATGGTACAGTACAGTATGGTATCTTTCTGCACCAACTAGAAATCTGTAAAGAATGATGTTGCTGTTAAGATTTCCTGCCCAATACTGCAGAATAGAGCCATGGAAAAGCAGCTGAACTTTTGGATGCTTCCTCAAACCAAACGGAACTTTCCAGACTTTTTGACATTCACCCATCGCTATCTGTAATTAGCACTCAGTAGTAAGTTACTTACATTGCCCTCCACAATGTAGAAGTGCATAATACTAGTAACAATAAGGAGACAATCTCCTCTTCCTTAACCTACCTTATGACAGAGAACAGTGGGGTACCAGCAACAGTGCTCCGCCTAAGGGGCCAACAGTAATGATCCACTAGGCAGAATGAGGGAGTGGGGGAAGGGATCTGTCTGAGGAGCCCTGTCTGAGGTGGTATAATTTGCAGAAGCATGACCTACTCTGGGTAAGTTATTGCTAGATCATTCTCATATGTTACTTAAGAGATGACCTCATTAAACCACATTCCTGGGGTCTGGGACAAGTCTTCTGTTCACAAAAAAAGGCCAGTGTCCATAACACCAGATATACCTTTTCCCACACTCCAAGCAGGAGAAACAGCTATTAGGGCTTCCCAGAGAAGAAAGCCTCTCCTCCTATAGCAGAGACAGAGAGAAATGGTAAAATGTAGTGCCAGCGATCAGAAGACTGAAGAAAGAGGTAGAAAGACTTAGAGGGATGATGGTAACATGAACTAGGACTTTTTGTTCACCCACGAGAGGTCCAGTGTGGAAGTTACAACATAACACTTTGATGAACACTGCTATTCACACCCCCATAATCCACTGTAAGGTAGTATAGACATGCCCTCAAATAATCTTCACCAGGTCACTGATGACTCTTATAGTGAGTGCATACAAGCAAGAGAAACAGGGGAGGAGGAAGTGCCACTCAATTGCTCCATCTGACCCTCCTTTTCCCAAATAACTAAAGAATTTAATCCTCAGCACATCCTCCAACCAGCAAAAGCCAAATGATATTTTAAAATGTTTCTCTATTACAATCCTCTTGCAGACAACATAGTCCTTTTATCCAAATTTCACCCCAACTGAGATCTGTGGTAATCGGAACCAAGCACATTAGATGATGTGCTGTGGTGTCAACATTTACTTAAATTGGTTTATTTTTTTCAGATTACTGCCCTTTGGTATATTTTGGTATATATTTTGGTATATTTTTTCAGATTACTGCCCTTTGGTATACCTGTGCCACAATAACTAGTTTTTTGCATATAGAGACAGGGTGTAACAAGCAGGGTTATTCCCTGGGCCCCATGCCACAGGGGCCCCATGAAGCTACATTGCTCCGGTTTCAGCTTCAGCCCCAGGTGGTAGGGCTCAGGGACTTGGGCTACCCCACCGTGCAGTGGGGCTTTGGCTTTCTGCCCTGGGCCTCAGCAAGTCTAATGCTGGCTCCGCCAGGAAGACCCCCCTGAAACCTCTTTGGGACCCTCCATGGGGCCCCAGACCTCTGGTTGAAAATTACTGCTATAGACACATATCACATGTTTCATGAAATCTACTTTATTCACTCCATGTTAGGTGGGGAATATGCTAATTTTCAGCCCCCTTTTCTGATCTCCATTATTGAACTTTTCTATCCATTCTCACACAGCTGACAGTACCATTAATTCTAGCACAACTTGTGAAACGATTTTCATATAGAGCATGAGGTGACTGTGAAACTGATACTTAAAAAAAAATCTTCCAAGTAACTGTGAAAAAGTTAAAGCAATGGTATTCGCGCGTGTGTTACTATTCTTGTTCTTCCTTTCTTTAAAAAAAAAAAATCTATTAGATCTGCTTGAAAAAAGTGTTGTTTGTAACATTAGTGAAAAGTACCCATAATCTAGAAACATCACAAACTCTGGGTGCTCAGATCCTATGCATCAACTGGTTACTTATTTCTCAAGCCTAATTTTAGGCACCAAGTTTGAAAATTTTAGCCATTTTTTGGTTTAATGCTGAACCACATAGTGATAGAGCATTTATTTTCTATCACTTGGACATCATGTTTAAAATACTTATATGAGTCTGTTTTCCCTTTTGCCATTCTTAACCCTTGATTCGCTGTAGAAAGGATATCCAAATACTGTTAAGGTTAGCTGCAGTGGTCTTAAACATGATAGTACCTACTTCTGTAAAGTAGTGAAATATTAACTAGAAGATAGTTAACCAGCAGAAAATATGTTCCTGGAAAATTTTTGAGAGTTACGTGTTTTATAAATTAGTTCTGCTGATCTGGAAATTTTCTATTATATTTTTACACACTTTGGTATGTCTAGGAATAACCATAACATTATTGTTTTCAGAATCCATCTGCTTCTTTAGCTTATTTTGCATCTAAGTTACCAACCTATGATTGTGACATCACAATTTACTGTTGTGAATATGCCCTTAGCAATATAGAATAAAAGCTGGCACTCCATCAAGAATACATATTGCAGCTAGTCATACACAAAGTACCTAAAAAGTTCTTTCCTGCAAATACAGTACATTAATTATTCCTCAAAACACCACTGCGAGATAAATATTATTGTTAATTAATGGTTATGCAGTGCTTTCACATGCAAAGCACTGTACAACTGCTAAGTATTACTCCCATTTTACAGATGAGGAAATGAGGAGAGAGAAGTTGAGGCCACAGTTTTGAACAAGTTCAATGAATACTGAATAATGAATACCACGCTGAGTGAGTTCTCTCCAAAATATTAATTATAAAAGAAAAATCAAGCACAGGCCTCAGAGTATTATATTTAAAATAAAAATTGTTCTAAGATTTAGAGTTAATTTCAAAACTATAAAAATACCACCATTCATCATATTCCCTTTACTAATGTACTGTATAGCCAGAATAAAGCTAGATTAATTTATTCCATTATTTTATACTAGCCTCCAAGAATCTCTGTTGGCTCATGGAAATTATGAAATCAGAAACAACCTGGATCATGTGTCAGATACCAGGGTTTTATTTTTGTTCCATTATTTAAAATTAAAAGCATGTGCATACACTGTGAATATTCCACCCTTAAAATACACTTATTTCTCTGTTGATTATTTCTCATCTCAAATCCCAGTCACATCATAATAATCTCCAAAAAAATAAATATGATGTCTCAAAAAGAGAAGATTATCTGACAATGCTATTTGAACCTGATGTAGATTGGAGCCACATCTTATAGTTCCATACTTACATCTGTCTGAACACTGAGGGAAACCTGCATTACCAGGAGTTCACCTGCTATATTCCGTTTCCTCCAGAAACCCGCACAAAAGGCTTCCATAGGATTCCTGCTATTTCAAGGAGTATGGTAGAAGTGAGGGGTGGCACACGGCAGCTATCTATAGTTGCATTCTCCTCACTGCTGTAGAACTTCCCTTTATGTCTGTCTATGGGTGGGGAAGGAAGAATGGCTTCAAAGGACAGCTATGGCAGGGGATGCCCATGGAAGAGTAACTCTTACAAAGGCTAAATAGACTAAGCAGAACAGAGGTAAGTGAGGCATCCTTAGAGCTCCTTACCTCCTTCAGATCCCACAAGCTCAACTTGCCATTGGGAAATACTTGGACAGGGGTATTGGAACCCCACAGAGGTGGAAAATGCATGGCAGGAAAATGAATATGAAATTCCAAGTAGCAGCTCCGAGAGGTTCCTTTTCCCTACACAACCTATAACCACAGAGGGAGGAACAGAGTTATTAGTATTTATTATTATTATTATGTTAATCATCATGGATTTGTATATGTGTGTTTACACAAAATTGAATGCTAAATCTAAAATTAACTGTGTCCCTTTAAATTAATATCTCCTCAGCACCTTACCAAGTGCACTGAATGTGGACCTAAAAAAGGAAATGATCTTGGCAACTGCAATTTGTCAGTATTTTTAATGTCATTCTTCAACTGCTATGTGAATCAACACCAGCAGCAGTTCATTACTATTAAACACTTTCACAGATTCTTCTACTTCTCTGCCCTGCTGATTCCCAAGAAGTTCTCTAAAATGGTTCATTAATCTGCTAGTGACAAACTGATGCCTTGAAATAGGCAATGTACTCCAGAGAGCACAAATCTCCCACAGATATGTTCTTATAAGCATTTATATATCATGGTCTAATACACCAGAGATTACCTACTGCACCTCAGACTAATGTGTTTCTTTCCTATTTACATACACATCCTGTGGGAATAGACACAAAATATCTGGTTCAGCTACACTCAGGCAAATAACCTGTAGAATCTTCCAGCTGTATATAGAGATTTAATGGGGGTTGAAGAGAGCGAGGATGGAAAAAACAACAACACAGGAACAGTGTCATGTCATGTCGGCCTTTTCCAGTATTTTAAATGCTTACTCCCCAAACACCCACCCACAGTCTGTAGTAGGCTTATTCTCTCTTAACTGTCAGACACTGCAGAAAGCTGACAGTATTCAAGTAAAAAGACAATTTTAAATAAGCACATGGGATTGCTTGCATTGTGATGACAAGCTTATGGAAGCTAGTAGGAAGTCCACGTTGCACAGCAACCCAACACTTCAGCAAAGAGAATACACTTAATAATGACACTTCCAAGAAAATAACTGATGGTACCGAAATGAAAAAAGAAATGCATGTGATTATCCTGCAGGGCAAAAAAAAATCTGCAAAAAAATTACTTCAGGTGCCTAGACACTAAATATTTAACAGTCAATGCACCTTCATTAATTATTCCTTGACATATGTATGCATTTTATGATATCACAACCTATGTTGGAATTAGGCCAGGGCTCAACCAAGATGAGGATGGTTACCTCTCATAAGGGGCCATCAGAAAGCAGGCTTCATTAGTTCTAGAAACTGAATCCCAACACCAGTTGCAACAAAGATATATAAGTAGCAAATGTATGATGGCCAGAAAGGTTATTGCATCAGTTGTCTCCTCACCACATACACTTTTATGCCAGTTAAGTGTTAACATTTGAGTTTACTTCCAACAGTAAATATGCTCCTGAATACTGGTGAAACAGAGTGTGTTGAATTAGGGAAGGCACACTACCCCTAGAGAACAGTTACAAAAGGTATTCTGCAGACTGCTTAAAAACCTCAACGCATGCCAGCATCTAATAAATATGGCAGAGTTCTAAGATAATTTTGCTTTGGGCCCAGTGACATAGGCAAGATGACCTAACACTTTTATTATTCTAAGCTTGCTGTGAACTTCCTTGTCAGGACAATACTGGACCACATTTCAATACACAGATTGTGAACTATTGTGCTACTCTGTATGCTTAAAGTCCATATGAAACAAAGAATAAAAAGAATGCACTGAGAGTCAGAAAGTCTTATAAATGAAATGAGTGTAGGTATTTAGCCTTTGATGGAGTTTACCACCAGCTTTGGGCTGCATTCCCAAGCAACCCAACTCCAAGAAGAACCCAGTCCCGGCGCGCCGGGGGCCGCTACCGGCCTCACACTGTCTGTGGGCCGGCCAGCGCGGGGGCCGGCCCTCACCTTCATTGCACCGTGGGCTTTCGTGCGAGCCTTCGACTCGTGCACGTGTTAGACTCCTTGGTCCGTGTAGTTACTTTCCCCCAAAATATAAGATTTTTTTTTATCCCTCAACATTTTACATTCATCTCATGGAAAATGTCATTTGAAATATTACTGTGAATAGCTGGAAGAGTCATTGTCATTCTGAAACAATGGTCAGTGGAAATAGCAGTTCACACTGGTTACTAAACTTATGTTGTGTTATCACTTGCCAATGTTATTAGTTACTAGAGCTAGTAAAAATGTTTCAGCTAAAAATATTCCTGACTAAATACGGGGTTTTCCCTAAATCAATTTTTTGTAAGAAAAAATGCTAATTTCCATGACATTTTCCAAGTATTCGGGGAATATTTAACAAAATATTTCATTTTGAACCAACATTTTGAAACAAAACAGTTAATTTCTAATAGATTTTTCAAAACAAAAATGCTTAGTTTTGATCAAAAAGTGTCAACATTTTTCTTTCATTTCTGCAAGGAAATTTTTAGAAGTTTTTGTTGTGTGAAAATTTTAGTATTTCAACTTTTTGTCCTGATTTGGGATAAAAACAAATATCAAAATACCAGGTGCCTTCTTCCAGATATAGATCTACTTTTTCAACTATCTTATCTCATATTTTGAAATATTGCCTCTTTTTCTGTTTCAATATCTTCCCCAGAGCTAAAGTCTTGCTTGTGAATTTATCATTCCCTAGATCTTCCCGTTTCTCTTTTTAATATGGGAAACACAGTATATTAAACATTCTACAGTTCTCCGATACAATCCATGCACTTTGAACTTTCAACCGTTTTAGCCAAAGGACTTCCCATTTCCCATGCTACTTCCATAACAATTCTGAGAAGAAATTCATCTGTGTCTCGTGTTATATCAGTTTTTAATAGTTGTAACAGCCTTGTTATCTGCTCCCATAACAGTAAAACCTTTTAATATCTCACTGTACTCCCTGAAAAAATGTACAGTCTCTCTGAGATGTGCATTCCACTTTTGTAAATATGGAGAGGAGAAATCATTTTAACCTTAAGAATTATAAAAAAAATAAATGATATGGAACAAAATATACAGACAGATGTGGGAGTACAAGGAAACAATGAGATAATACTTATATGCCCCCATTACTTTAGTATCTGAATATCTAACAATATTTTAATCCATGCAGTGTTATTGTAGCCATGTTGGTCCAAGCATTTTGCAGAAACAAGGTAGTATCTTTTACTGGATGAACTTTTGCTGGTGACAGAGACAAACTTGTCTCACTAACATTTAAATCTGTTTATCCCCTAGAACATGCTGGTGAGGGTAAGGAAATATTATTTCTATTTTAAAGATGGAAAACTGAGGCAAAAAGAGACCAAGGGACTTCCCCAAGGTCACAAAGGAACTATATAGCAAAAGGTGGGAACTGAACTTTGATCTTTCAAATACCAGGCTAGCAGCCAAGCCAATGGATTACTCTTTATTCCTCTCTTCCTCTCTAATATTAGTTCTGATTAACCAAAAAACTGAAAACAGTGGTATGTCACTGCTACATGAAACACTGTTGTGACTTCACATGGTGTTTATACTGCCTGACATATGCAGTGAGTGGAGTGGGGAATGATGCTCTGAATTAAAATGCAGCACTTCCTTTTGCCCTGTTGATAGGGTCTGGCAGAAGGTATGCAAGAATTAGAAAAGAAGAGGAAGAGGAAGAAGAAAAAAAGGAATTGGACAAACAACAGGACAGACCAGAAGGGAAGCAGGAACAGGAGGGAAAAAATGGAGGGAAAGGTAAATAGAAGAGCATAATGAAAAACATCTATAATTTCCAAATCAGACTAGAAGTGCTGCCTACAGAAGGGCTGATTCAGTAATTGGGGGACATCAGGAGCAAGGCAGAAGCTCAATTCCTCTGATAAACTCCAGGAAAAGAAAAACTAAAAATGATTGATTCGAACAAGAGTGTGCAGATTTATTTATTTAGCATTTGCACAAACTCCAGTTGCATCTATTGTCATTTTTTTTTCAAAAAAATCCATGGAGGGAACATCTGGGACTATTTGACCCGATCTGCCACAAACTTTTAAGATTCAAAACCTACAGCAAAACAAGCCTCTTCTCTTAAGAAGTTTCTCTGAGCTATTTTTTCAACTACCCAAAAAGCAATACATATGAACAAAACTGGGCAGAACACACTGAATTCAGAACTGTGGATAGAGACCCTATAGGACAATCCAAGATTATCTTATAGCTCATTTGGTCTGAAAATGATCTACATCAACCTCAGAGAGCTACTTCCCTTAAATCAAAAGAAACCTTATGTCTGGCTCACCAGCCCAGTCCATAACCATATGTAAAACATCTGTTCATCTCCTGATTTCTCCTGTGATGAAAACCAAAATATCATTTTGAAATTAAAAATATACTTTTTCTGGAAAATTACAGGAGTGTATCTAAGTGCAATTCCTGCCATTTAGGAGTGGGGCAGGTGGTGGCTCAGCACACATCAGAAACTAAAACAAACACAGTAGCACAGCTGGTCAGAAAATGTGGAGAATCAAAATACATTTTACTCTTTTTTGCCTGGTTATGATGGTTTTATTTGAAAAATGTCCAGCCAGCTCTAGCATCTATTTTATATCCAGGTTCTCCAAATTACATTCAACTTATATTAGACCATTAACACATGATCTTGGACTAGTTATTACAGAGAGAGAAAAGCAGACACTTGATCATGAGTTTGATGTGATTATTGTGATATACTCCGGTAAAATGTTGTATTTCACAACAATGTATATATCAAAGAAGATGTAATGACAATTGGGTCCTCCTCATTCTCAGAGACACAGGAAATTGTCTCTCCAATCTTTTCAACAGAGCATTAATCCTAGCACTAGCAGATGAGAACACTATAGTCATGTCTGCTCTTCAGCTCTGTTTTGTTTTTTAAAGTGGCAGGTTTTGCTTCCTCTGCAGAAAAAGACTTGTAATACATTAATTTCCATATTCCAACTCAAGGCATCAGGCTCAAGCAGAAAAAAAGGCAAAACCAGGAAGTCATTATTTTCCTCATTATACTTGACTTTTAGCATGTGCAAGCTTTAGGAGGTCATGCCTATAGAAAGAAAATAGCAGAGACAATGGTATCAATCTTATTGCCTTCTTCACTTTATCCTTCTCAAATAACTACCTCTAAAAACAGATGTTGATACTACAAGTACAGCACCTAAATATATGAAATTATGTGTGAAGAATACAACATATTTTTATCCAATCTCAGCGTATTCACTCCTTTATCCAGCTGACATCTCCAGACATTCTGTCACATCTTCCAAAACCATTTGCTCTTTAATCAAACTTTCAGAAAGGGGATTTTGCTGAAAGCATTTGGAACTTTTGAATTCACATAACTGCTCCATGAGTCTGACATTTGGAGTCTTCTATGAAATGCACTAGCACTGTTGGTTTCTGTTAGAGAGCTTATTCCTTCACTCTCCCACTTTCCTGGTCCTTCTCGCATGAACAGAGAGCAATAATACCCGAAGTCCAAAAGTGCAAACAATTCGATGTTTATTGGGGTGAACTTCCAGCAAGCTTAAATCCAAGTTCCTTTTTCCTTATTTTCGAATCCCAACTTACTCCTGTTTGCCCCTAATTTATATAGTAATATTCTTAGGTATACCTTAACCAATCATTCTACTGAAAATTACCTAACCAATCCTAATATGATTACTCAACCAATTATATCCCCCTACCTATTAGTCTACACCCAGGAAAATAATTATACAGCAGACAGAAAAAAATCACAGAACCAGAGACCATGCAAATAAACAATAGCAAAGTGGGAACTATGCTGATAAAACAATACAGAAGTGAGGATTTCACAGTCACATCTATAAAGACATAAGGGTTTCCCAGCTGTGTCTATTGATAAGTGACTTCTTACCAAATAGAAAACTATCAAACCAAATGTACTTTTACATCTTTTAGGCTCTTCCCTTTCTCTGGAGGTGATAGATCAGATCACCTTTCTAACAGCCCCACACTGCCTTATCTCAATATGACTGGTTTGGAATGTAAGAATGTGACCTTATGCTTTCCAGCTTATGGCTGCCTCTGCTGTTTAGCCAAAGGCATTGGCCTAAGAACAAGGCCTCAGACTGTCACGGTGAGAGAAGGCCCTTACACAGATTCTTTCTTTTATATCTCTCTAACTAGCTAAATGATAAACATATACCAAAATTCTTGAAGTATAGGCCTTTACAGGCAGGCCTGAATATCTGTATCCTAACAGTTTCATGTTACCCCTTCCACCAATTAAGAAAATCTAATTAGCCTGATTTCTTTCTCTCTACTTAGTGGTCCAAATATTTAGTTACTGTCTCTTCAGTGGTACTGTGTGAGCTCCTTCAACACCTCAGATGTTATGGAGTTGAAAACAAAGTCCATCTTTAGCCCATTAATCACTTTTCTCCCCTTAGGCATTTTCTCAGAATTAGACTCAAATTATTCTAACCAGGTTATTCTTTAATAGTGAAGGAAAACAAATCTCCAGTTCTGGGTGCTCAAGAACAGTTGTCATTCAAGATAAATCAAACACTCCAAAGCTTTGCATCTTCCTCTCCCTCCCTTGTCACGTGAAGCTGAGTTCATTACCATTCCTCAATTACTTTATGTTTGGTGATTTCCAAACACCTGTTCTGTAAGTCTATCACTGTGGCGCCATGAAGTGCACTTGATCTACAAAAGAGATTATGGAAATTGAAGACTCAAGCAATTCCATTTCTACCTTTCTAGGTTCTTATATCAAGCCCATTCCTGCATCATAAATGCATTTTTGCAGGTGCCAGTTTTGCATTCTTTTCTTGGTTTCTGTCAGAGGACTAGAAGGGGATGCAGAAAGCCAACTAATTCACAGGTCAGAAGCAGGAATAATGGAGCCTTTCCAAATCTCTCTTCCAAATTTATCTTCCCTCATTGGGTAGTGTAGCAGGGTGCTGGCCAGAAACTGCTGAGCCAGCCCCTGCTCCCTCCAAACACAGCAAGAAAAAGCCTTTGCTAGCACCTTCCGGAGCAGGGAGGTAATTAGCTAGTAGGGTGTGGCCCTGGACTGAATAGGGCCTTAATGGGAACCACCTGGCGGCCTCCCAGGCAAGGTATAAAGCCTGGCAGGAAGGATGTCAGGGGGGGAGGGGGGAAGAGAGAGGAAATAGAGTTGGAGAAGGTGGCTGTGCCTAGCTAGCTGCTAGAGCTAGCTGTTCCCCCAGGGCAGCCAAGCCCAGAGACTTGCTTTGTACTGTTGTAAATAGGTGGTGGGTTTTGCACGGAAGGGAAATAAAGGACACAGTTGCTAGCACCAAAGGGCTCCTTTTTTTTTGAAGAGGGCGAGCAAGAGGCCCACTTACAGGTAGCTTGAAAAAGTAGCGTTCAAGCTACTGGTGCATATTTGTGAGGATGAAAACAAAAGTCTTTGTTTAAATTGCCGACATGGAATTGCCAAATATAAACTGCACAGAAACATGTACCCCAGCTAAGCCCTTCCAAAATTGTCTCATAATCGACAGCCCTTTAAAAGTCAAATAAACAGAATAACTGGATTAATAAAGACATGCAAAGCTTGCATTAGTCCTTTCCATAATGTGCTGATTCAAAACCATCGGTATGAGGCCTTCATTGAACTAACAGCATCTGTATTGATCAATGGATCAATCAGTCCAGTTTTTAACTTTATTTCTGATTTTTCTTGCTTTTTCATATTATCTTAACACATATTCACTGCCTGTGTACACCTTCTGAAATTCAAGCATTCATAACCAGTAATGAAACTCTCAAAAGTGGCCCCAGTCACTGAAATGAACCTAAACACACACACAAAATCAAATAAATGTAATTGCATTCCATAAAACAACTCCAACTATCTTTGTTTAACACGGTGACTAAAGTATTTTATTTTTCACATTTGCAGTGGAAAACTGTCATAATATATTAAAAGAAAATCCATTTTGTACACACATCAAACACCACAAATACATTATACTATATATAAAATGTTGCAGAGGAGAGTTTCGGTAGTGCTCAGCACTGGCCTAACAGTGCTCCCACTGAAATCAATGGCAAAACTGACTGTAATGGGAACAGAGTTAGATCATGTTGACGAGCCCTGTTAAAAAATCTACCGATATATTTGATTGATTTTGCACCTACACCATACAGTTGTCAGTTTTGTTTAGTATTTTAGTTTTCATAGCCTGACAAAGACACTAGCTAAAGCCATTTTGTTTATTCTCTCAAATGATTAGATTTTAAATCGCTAAAGTGAGAGCATGGCGTCAGCAGGTGTTGAACAAGTAAAATCTCAGACACCCCATATATTTCTATCCTCGTGTTCATACAAGTTTTATACAGTATTTCTGAATGAGCTCACAAGAGGTTAATCACTGAGTAAAGCACATTGATTTGAAATCCACTACTTGGTAGCAGGTTAGTTCATGCACGAAATACACACATTTATACATCATCCCAATGGCTTTGATTATGACATCTTATGCTGTTATAAAAATAGTAGTGCTTCTCACTCTGAATCCTATGGCTTCCTTCCGATGTAGTCTCATCCTGCCTTACAGAGGGTAATTGAAATTTAAATTAAAAGGGACTCTTTTATGAGACATTTCCATGTGACATATAAAGGTCGTTGTTTTCCTTATTCACAGAAGTTCTCCCAATTTGAAAGTGTGAAACTTGAGTACAGTACTTGTCACAAGCAGCCTCTTGCTGAAATGCCAATGATCTCTCAGTTTCCCTCTTTCTGACACTGGTGAATTCATCTATGGTGCAGCAAGCCTGCACAAAGCCACATGCATCAATTAAACCACACATAGCACATATTATTCTGGTATTATTCTGGGATTCTGGTTGGGCCAGTGCACTCCCTCTGCAGTGCAGAGATGGCTGTTGTGGACACAAGTTGGTATTGAAAGTCACAGTGAGAGTGGAAGAGGTTTTATCCAAATTTATATGGATGCAATGGCACCACTAACTCCTCACAACTGACACGGAGGATCTCTGAGGCAGCTATTCCAGACCCTAGGTCTAAAAAGCAGCTCTTGGTTACATGTGGGAAAGAATTTACTTTCTGAACTTTTCCATCTGCACAGAGCCAGGAACCCTCTTGCAATAGGGGATGCAAATCGCCATGTATGCACTACATACTTTGGCTCTGGGATATTCAGGTTAAATTGTGAAAATTTAGAGTAACAGATTGGACTAGTATTTTAAGAATTCTATGTTCTATTGCCAGATGTACCACTGACTTGCTGTGTTATATTGAGAGACTCGCTTTAATTCTCTGTCCTCCATTTATACTTAGTTTACAAATGACTCTAATACTACTTAATTCTAGGGCTGTCAATTAATCACAGTTAATGCATGTGATTAACACAAATTAACTAAATTAAAAATAGTCACATTTAATCACAGTTTTAATTGCACTGTTGAACAATAATAGAATACCATTTTAATTTTTTTATAAATATTTTTGGATGTTTTTCTAACATTTTCAAAGACACTAGCTACATTTTCAACACAGAACACAGAGCGTACACTTCTCATTTTATATAATTTTTGTTACAAATATTTGCACTGTAAGAGAGAGAAACAAAAAACAGTATTTTTCAATTCACCTCATACAAGTCCACTCAGTCCTACTTGCTCAGCCAGTCGCTAAGATAAACATGTTTGCTTACATTTATAGAAGATAATGCTGCCCGCTTCTCTTTTACAGTGTCACCTGAAGGTGAGAACGTGAGTGTACATGGCACTGTTGGAGCTGGTGTTACAAGGTATTTACATGCCAGATATGTGAAACATTCATATGCACCTTCATGCTTCGACGTCTAAAGTTTTACATTGGAACCCCGCAATACCAAAAACGCAGGGTCGCAGTATTGAAGGGTTGCACTACATCAAAGCACCACCTGCTGCCGCCGTCGGGAATCCAACGTGCCCCGCGTTATAAGCAGATTCGTGCTATCGTGGGGCGCGGTGTTGTGGGGTTCTACTGTACTTTCTTTTGCTTTTGAGCACAATTATACAAAAAAAAAATTTCTATATTTGTAACTTGTGCTTTCACATTAAAACAATTGCACTATAATACTTGTAGAAGGTTAACTGAAAAATACTATTTCTTTGGTTTATCTTTTTTTACGAATAGTTGTAATCAAAATAATAATATAAATCAGGGATCGGCAACCTTTGGCACACGGCCTGCCCACATAAGCCCCCGGGTGGGCCAGCTGGTTTGTTTACCTGCTGCAGCCTCAAAGTTTGGCCTATCGCAGCTCCCACTGGCCACAGTTCACCATCCACGGCCAATGGGGGCTGTGGGAAACAGCGGTCAGCACATCCTTTGGCCCGCGCTGCTTACAGCAGCCCCCATGGGACTGGAGTGATGAACCGCGGGCCAGTGGAAGCTGCAATAAGCCGAACCTGCAGACATGGCAGGTAAACAAACCTGCCAGGAGGCTTATCCTGGTGGGCCGCATGCCAGAGGTTCCCTATCTTGGATATAAAATGAGCACTGTACACTTTATATTGTGTTGTAATTGAAATCAATATATTTGAAAATGGAGAAAATAATCCAATATATTTCTAATACATTTAAATTGGTATTCTATTATTATGTAATAGTGTGATTAAAACTACAATTAATCACGACTTTTTAATAAAAAGAACAAGGAGTACCTTAGAGAAAATGGGTTCTAGCCCACGAAAGTTTATGCCCAAATAAATTTGTTAGTCTCTAAGATGCCGCAACTAACTCCTCATTCTTTTTTGCGGATACAGACCAACACAGCTACTACTCTGAAACCTGACTTTTTATAGTACTTTTCCTGGTGATCTCAAAGCCCTTTGCTATCTTCAGTTAATGGGTTCCCCGAGCCTCCACCCTAAAGATAGCCGAGGGCTTTGAGGTCACAAGGAAAAAGACCTATACTGGTAATAAGTTTTAGTATTACTTCCCTTATAACTGTATGTCCTCAATCCAAATTGTTGGATCTTAGAAAATACATCAGAATAAGGATAAAGAGTTTTGTCTATTTTAAACACCAGCAAAATTACTTTACTTAAGTTACTCAACTTACTGGAGTTGAGTAATGTACAAACCAATTCTTACTTTACTTTCTGTGACCAAAATCCAAAATATTTTTTTGCATGATACACTAACATTTTCTCACATTGACTGAGAATTACGAACACAAAGAGTAGATTGAATATCTCACCCTCAATATATGTAACTGTCCAGGTATTTTCAGGGTCCTCCTCACTGTAGTACCATGACACAATCTAAGCAACTAATGTGTCACTGTCACAACCCTACTACTTTTAGAAAAATAATCATCCAAAAATGTGTAGCAATGCTCATCTAGACTCTCTTCTTGAAACTACGTAAATCTCTAACCAACTGGTACACTTCCCAACCAACATTATTTTGTTTTGCTGTCAAACCAAATAATCATTTTAGTCACAAATCCAGAATGGTAGTTCCCATGTCACACATAAAAGTACAAACTAAACTGGTTTGAAACCTGTGGTATAGTTCCCATATGTGTTCCTCCGTAACTAAATGCTACAACTCTCCTCTTACAATAATATCGAGCAATACAAACAATTTCTGCCATACCTAGCACTTTTATAATGACTGATTCCTGTTTGTGATGACACTTTATACATGTTTTCATGTCACTCAAATATTAAAATATTTTAAAATGTACGTTTAGAGACAGTGGATGTGCTGACCATTTGCGATTTCACATTTAATATGGTATCAAACTCTTCCCTATTTTAAGCAGAAGATGACACCAACATTTCAGCAGGTATCAGTTCTTAAGGAGGTCAATATTTAAGGGCACTTCATCGTCTAATTTGCAACAGGGTCTGTTCCTTAGTATTCAACAACTCAACTTGTAATTCATACTATTAAATACAGAATGTTTGCAAAATACACAAGATAAAACCATTTTTAATTGGAATTTCTGGCCCTGATTGGACAGATCCTTACCCATTTCCATTGAGATCTAGAGGAATACACATATAAGAAAGGGCTTGAGGAACACTTCTCAGGTTTTTGCAAATACAATTGTAATATGAGCAGTTTATATAGAACATCAAATTAACTCAAAGAGAGGAATTGAATTTTCCCACTGTAATAAGCACCTCCTTTAACACATATGATAGAAGCTATTAACACCCAATTGCCAGCTTCCCATGTCTCAGCTTTAAAATTAATTGGTTTTAATCATTTCCTTTAAATTTATTTTTATGAAGAATAATTAGAGATACTGTCAGGTTAAAAATCATGGGCCTGACATTTAGAAGTGCTGAACCTGGAGTCAATGGGGGATGGAGGGTTTAAACACCTATGAAGTTCCTGCATAAGATTTTTGCTTAAAATCATATTTTCTTGCCTATGCTGAAGCCTGGCCTCCCATAAAATACACTGTGGGTGTATCTCAGCACTGATGTCTCAGATTATGTGCACCCGCAATCTGGAAGCTGGAGGTGTTGATATCCAGACTATGATTAAAGGTGCTCTTTGAACGTAGGATGTAATTCTTTTTACTTTGATTGGACATTTGTAGATATGCACACAATAAGTTAATTGCATAATTTCTTGCATTAGACATCATATTATTAACGTCATCGAGCATTACAATTAAGTTTTCCTCTTAAATTATCTCCTAATCTTTTGCAATGTTCAAAACGTCAAGATGAGACCTCAGTCAGCCTAAGGTATAATATGCTTCTTCTATCGCAGTTTATAATTAACACATTGCAGCAACACCATGTGGCCACACACACTTATTTACAGACTCATGGCAATATCAATCTCGATATCTCTTCATTCTAGATTTAGATGAGGAAAAGGCATAATCAGAGAAACTCATGGACTCTGAGGGGATTACCATTCCTTACATAGAAGGAAAAAAACTTAATAGCAACATTGACATGGGGGGAGAGGGTATATACTTTAAGCAAATGCTTACTGTTAAATAGGTGCCTCAATCCAAATGAAGTCATAAGCCTAAACTTAAATTTGAACACATCCTTAAGAACTTTTCTGAATCAGGGCCCCAAGAAGGATTCTGAAGATACATTAAAGATAAATTCTCAGACAAAAATAACTGTAGGAGATGTATCCTTGCACCCATATGGAGCCTCATTGATTTCAGATTTAACCCATGAATAATTGTAAACATATGGGGTTGGGATTCAATGGCAAAATTCCAGGTGCAGGATCAAGTCTATAACTAGGCCTTTACATTTTTTTGTAGCTGTGCATGTACCTAAGTGTTTGTAAGATCAGGGCCTAAGTGTTTTACCAAAAGAAAGAAAAACAACACTCATATCTGATCCAAATCTGAACTTCCCCAAATCTCAGATGATGTTTCTGTTCAGGACTCTAGTTTTCAGTCCTCTGTAAAAAGATGTTCTTAAGATACAAAACTATTCAGATGTAAATTTCCCCTAAATTTGGGGCACAGGAGGACTATATAGTTTCTATTTGATTACAACCAATTTAATTTGATTTGCAGCTTATTGAAATTATTGCCCTATTAAGTCAGAAAATTCCTCAATTAAATGGTGTTTTTATTCTAATGTAAGTATTATCTTTAAATGCCTATACAGGAGTGACTAGATTAGACAAGCTAAAGTAATATGCTTTGGTGCAGAGGAAGCATTACAACACAAAATAAAAACTACTGGAAATGTTGTGGATGATAAAACAATCCACATAAGCTAATATACACCTTACAATATATTTTACATAGAGGAAATTTCTTAAGAACAAATTATCTCTACACTTTGCTTTGGCAAGACACATGATGATGGCAAACATCCATCAGGATGTTTTCCTAATAGACATATAACATTACATACCTCACAACTGAGCCTCCACCTATGAGTACATCACACTGGGGGAGAAAGCAAGGGAGGAAGCCCTACCATGACTGTGTTACGTTCCATCACCTCCCACCCAAATATGAAATCATAATGAGACAGATATGATTATCCCCTTAATGATATTCACTCAATACATCAGTTAACTGTAAAGAAACAGACATCAGGGACCTTTATTAATATACTACATGGTTTCAACTATGAGATGATATGGAAAAATAAAAATAATCTAAACACAGAAACTGCTATATTAGATTAGACCAGTGCATGTTCTAGTCTACTATCCTGTCTCCAGACACTTCAAGTGATAGTATAAGAAACCCTTATGGAATAATTGCTTATACTGTAAGGCAAAATTTCCCAAACTGGGGTCCATGGACACCTGGGGGTCCCCAAGGTTATTCTATGGGGTCTGCAGGCCTCACCAATCAACCCTATCCCTTCCTCTATCTCCTGGAGGCTACTGAAGCCAAACTGGGAGATTTTAGGCACTAAAAGTCTGGCGGTGCAGAGAGGTTAATGCAGGCTCCCTGCCTGCCCTAGCTCTGTACCACTCCCAGAAGTGGCTGGCACGTCCCAGGCAGGGGGTCTCCATGCCTTGCCCTGAGCGCCGACTCCACAGCTCCCATTGGCTGGGAACTGAGGCCAATGGGAGATGTGGCCAATGGGAGCTGTGGGAGTGATATGTACAGGCAGTGGCAGTGCACAGAAAACCCGCCTATAGGGTGACCAGGTGTCCTGATAAAACAGGGACTGTCCTGATAGTTAACCGTTTGTCCCATGTCTCGACCGATGTATGATCGGAACTCCATTTGTCCCAATAATCAGGTAAGGAGGAGGGATGAGTAGGTGAGCAGAGGGGAGAAGGGGAGGAAGGCAAGCAGTGGGGTGAAGAGGTGAGCAGGCGAGCCAGCGGTGGGGGGGGAGGGAGGAGGAGGCAAGCAGTGGGTGGGGAGTGTGAAGAGGCAAGCCAGTGGTGAGCAGGCGAGGAGGCAAGTGGAAGGCAGGGAGGGTGAAGAGGCGAGCGGTAAGCCAGCGGTGGGCAGGCGAGGGGCGAGGAGGTGGGTGGAGGGCTGGGAGGGCGAAGAGGCGAGCGGCGAGCCAGCAGCAGGTGGGCGGGCAGGGGTGAGGAGGCGAGTGGCAAGCCAGCAATGCACTGGGGTTCTCGCAGTGGGCATGGCGGTTTCTGGCAGGGGAGTGAAGAGGTGAGTGGCAGGTGGGAGGGGTGACAGGAGGCAAGTGGTTATTGGAGGACTGAGGACGGATGAAGCAAGCCACTGACATGCCAGGAGGTGAGGAGGGAAGCGGTTGTGGGACCCAGTGGGGAGGGACCTGGGCCAGAGTGGAGGCAGAGCATGGGAGGAGTGGGGATGGACTGTAGGTGGAGACAATAGAACCCCAATGTGTCGCAATATTTTACTGCTGTGATCTGGTCACCCTAACTGCCTAGGAGCTGCTTCCAGAGAGATGCGCTGGTCACTTTTGGGAGCCATCTGGAGGTAGTACTCTCAGCGGGAGCCCAGACCCCAACCAGAGCCCATACCCCACACCCAAACTCCTTCCCGTACCCGAACTCCCTCTCAGAGCCTGCCCCAACACCCCCCTGCCTTCTAAGCCGCTGCCCCAGCCTGGTGAAAGTGTGTGAAGCAAGGAGAGCAAGCGATGGAGGGAGAGGAGATGGAAGGGGGGGGGAAGGGGAGGTAGGGCCTTGTGGGAGGGGTGGAATGGGAGCAGGACCCAGGGATGAGTGGTGGAGTTTGGAAGTTCACAAAACATTGTAAATCAAAATGGGGATCTGAGGGTTGCTAAAGTTTGAGAACCATGGCTATAGGGGAAGTTTCCTCTTAACCTCTCTCAGGTCTCTCCCTGAGAGTCTGGATTGTATGAAACAAACATTCTTTCCCCTATTGTCATCCACTTTGTAATTTTTTTGACTGAGCCATGTGATCTTCATCATAGCAACAGTGAAATTTACTCAAGCACATTGCTTTGGACAAGGGAAACAATGTATTAACTAGAGGACATTTATTAGAACAGGAAACCATCACATATACATTTGCCACAATTTACAATAACTAGCCATTCCTTGCTTAGAATAGTCACAGAAAAGGAGTGGTAAAAGTACAGCAAATGAGGATTCTGATTCCAACCAGAGGATAGCTTACATAGCACCCACACAGATTATCTATCATTAACCCTAAGAACCACACTTTAAAAAACAACAACTGGATACTGAAATCTAGCTTTTCTGGCCACTGACCATGCATAGAAAGCAGACAGGCTAATGCTAAAGAAAACAAAATTTTATTCATTTACCTTCTGTGTGAAATGAACTGTGCTGTGAATTATTTCAAGGAGGAAAATTGTAATTGCATGTGTAATAAAGCTGAAAATTAAGGAGAAGCAGATGGGAGACTAAAAGATTTTTTTGGGGGTACGTGATAAGAGGATGATTCATAAGTATTTGGCATTAGTTAAAATTACTTGTGGAACAAATGCTTACAGCAAATATGTTCCTCCTTAGGACCTGTGATGGGGCTTGCCCACCATCCCCTGCAAGGCAAGAGAAAAAAAACCCAATTAGTCATGCTCTGCACCTAGGGAGTAATTAACTAATTGCCTTTGGGCCACAGGAAGCAGAGCAAGGTCTTATAAGTAGACAGAGGGAACTCAGTGGGGAGGGAAGCAGGAGACTGCAGAAAAGACAGGTCTCTCTGGTGCACAGAAGCCCTAGGATAGGGTTTAACAACGGAAACCATGGAGGAAGAAACACTACAAGAGCATGTTATGTCCCTGAGGTACAGCCAGCAAAGGAGAGGGGTGAAAGTGCAATTAATTTGAAGATTTGGTTGGACATTCATTCAAATTTGCATTAACCCAGAAGGGATTTAGACTTTCATGTGGGGTGGTTGGAGAGCCAAGCAACAGAACACCCAGAGCGGAGTTAGCAGAAGATGAAGACTGGGAAAGTCCCTTGCAGGGCTGATGGAGAACACAGCAGGGGGTGCCAGAGATGAGGACTTTATGTAACACTGTGAACAAAGACAAGAGGTGCAAGCCAAGGAGGGCACAACTACAGGACCATTTGCTATCACTTCACCTCCAAGGAAAGACATCTCTATAGCAACCCTCATTTATATAATGGAAAGGGAATAAACACATAAACACGAATAATTTTTAAAACTATTGTGTCTTAACTTCAGGGATTAGTGTTCTAGCCTTTCACTACAAGAGACTTGGGCAGAATCTCAGCTTAGACCACAAGAGAAAATCTGGTGGTCTGGTCCATGTCTCAAAACCACAACAGCACTTGCCAAGAGCTGTTCGAAAGAGAACAAGAGAAGGAAAACAAAGCTAGTAAGGTGGAATAATTAGTCCTATGAACAGGTCGAATTTCAGTTTAATTACCTCCTAAATAGTGTTTTCATTTGACCACTTTTATTGTCCCCTTTCTACTTCTAGAGAAATTTCTACATGGGGAAAACAAAATCAAACATGTTTATGGTGAGGATACCTGTTGACTATTATTTTACATTTATCAATACTAAAGACTCTGTCTTATGAGAACTGATGCAGAAGGAATTTAATAAATAACTTTTTAGATGTTTCCAGTTTGATCTTTCACCAGATTTTTTTCACTGGTATGTTATCAGAAAATGTAACAGTTCACAGACAATCCCTATTATAAACATAACACTGATATCACATCATTCCACTTAGGTTTGGCCTCATTGCAGTGATTACTTAAGTGCCCTACATTTAAGTTAACTCCTATCAAGTCAGCCTGCCTCAAGTAAGAGTGGTCAGACTGCAAAACACCCTTCATATTCCAGATGAGGAACACTAGTTACATTGCTGAAAAAGCAAATTTTTTAGGGGAAAGGTGTGAACAAGACATGGAGAGCTGCAAAATAACCAAACATGATCTATAAGAAGCCATGCAACCTGGGTGGTGGTGAAGGATGGTTGTCAAGACAGAATGTAATGTGACTTCTGCTCTACCAGTCTAATTAGGGATCCATGAGAATGGAGCCATAGTTTCTCACAGATTTCCAGCCTATGTGAGCTTTTCAGGGCCTGTCTTCATTCCTCTAAATGAGTGGAAGATCCAGTGGATCACCAGAATCCCCAATCTCGTGGACCAACTTAAGTTTTTCTGGCATGTTTCGTGTAGAAGGGAACAACATGGCCCTCAGCATTTCTCTCAGTAATACCGTGTTACTTAAGAAATAATGACAATGAAATAGTGTATTGTCACAGGACAGTGGTCTCCTGCTTGCTATATAAATGCCAACCCACAGATAAGCCATTTATTTTCAAAGCAGGAGATGTTAATTCTGTGATAACGTTCTATAACAAATGACATTCTTTCCATTATTCTAAATTGTGAATGTTGATTTAATCATTTGAACTGACGTCTACTACTGCAACACAGTGACAGTTGCTCATTGAACTATTTTGAACCTGTCGCATTTGCATTGCCGGTCATTAAAACTTTACAATTCAACAGTATATAACACCTTTCATCTGAGGTTCAGAAGATAAGTGACCTGCCTCAGATAACAGTACAGTAAAACCTCCATTTAACGGACTAATTCGGGCGAGGGGGTGTCCGTTAAATCAAAAAGTCCGTTATTTAATAATAATAAAAAAAAATGAGCTGTCTGAGCAGCAGCCCGCCCGCCACAGGGTCGGGGCGACAGCTCCACAGTCTGCCCGCTTCTGGGACCCGGGCGGGAGCCGGCAGCCAGCCCGCCCACTGCCTGGACCCAGGCGGCAGCCGGGAGCCAGCAGCCAGCCCGCCAGAAATGGATCAGGAATGCATCAGACTTGCTCAGAAATTTTGTCCGTTGCATCCGAAGTCCGTTAAATCGAGGTCCGTTAAATCGAGGGTTTACTGTACAGCTTAATGACATGGCCAGAAACAGAATCCAGTAGCTAGACTCTTATGACCACATTTCAACCCTCAGACTGGATTAATTTCAGCAAATTAGAGGATTATTTCTTGATAGAAATGACATTAAAAACCCTTATTGATTTTTATTCGAATGTTTCCAGCTTTAATTTTATTTTATTAGTAATAGTCATCCAGTCAGCCACCTGCCTGGCTAGCATTTCATAGTAAAGTTGGCTGTGACTAAATTCATTGTATAGCTCCTTTCAGAAAACTCAGCTCTGTGGCACCTCAGAGACGTAGATATTTGTTATATTTATTTGTTGTTTCAATTTATATCTGAAGTTCTGAGCCTTTCTCTGGGAGCTTTCACAAATCAATAAGAACACGAGACACAACATTATATACAAAATCATCATATCAAACAGAGCAGTTCCGGGGATAGTTTATGTCATTGTGCATATCGAGTTTAGCCCAGGGAAGTATACACATCTAAAGGCCATCTGACATACAGGCCTGACATGCTCCTCCTTTCTCTGGGCCTGTCTATCCGAACAGTTAGGGCACAGCACACTGGGGCGTAAACCTATCTTGCACCACTGTGCCACACACTAGTGTCCATGTGGACCTACTACCACATGCTACAGGTTCCCTTTGATCTTCCCCTTTTGAAATGGGAGTAGATCAAAGCACACAAGGGAACTTTTAGCCCACTGTAAGAGAGTCTATACTTCAGAGTGCCCTGCAATAAGTGTTCTTATAGACAAGCCCTAGGAAAACTGCAAAGAATTTGGTGCTTTATGTTTCCTCTTTTTTCTCCCCTTTGATAATCTGAAAGGGCAGGGCAGGCACAGAATGGGTGCCCAATGGGTGCACCACCACAGCTCTTCTGTCTTTCTCTGTGCCCCTTTCATGTTTTGAAATGACCTCGGCTCGTGGCTGCTTCTCAGTGCAAGGTTGTTTTTGCTTAGGGCGTCAACTATGGGACTTGCCAGAGCCAAGGTCAGATGGACTAGATTCTGTTTGACTTTACACATATCACCTAGGCGTGGAAGCACAAAAGGAGATAGATGTGCCACTGAGCATCACAGCACCTGACTTTTAGGTGCCTAGAAAATCACTTCAATTCATAAAACCTGTACCTTGACAAGGAGCATAGAGAGGGTGTACTTAATCATACTGGCTTTTGTAAATGACAATCTAGACCAGGCATGTCCAAAGTCCGGCCCGGGGGCCAATTGAGGCCCGTGTTCAAATTTTCACCGGCCCGCAGGCTCTGTTCTAAAATCAATAATATGCGGCCCGCCAGCACTGTCGCCAACCAGTGCGCGGAGCCGCAGCCGGAGGAGAGGGGCGGGGTCAGTAAGAGGTGAGCAGGGGGGGGGGAGAAGAGCGGAGGCGGGGCCGGGGCCGGGGCACGAGGCGAGGTGAGGCGGAGCCGGGGGAGAAGAGCGGAGGCGGAGGCGGGGCCGGGGCACCAGGCAAGGCGAGGCGAGGCAAGGGAGAAGAGTGGAGTCAGAGCCGGGGCAGGAGGCAAGGCAAGCCGGGGGAGGGAGGGAGTGAGAGCACGGCCGGAGCGGGGGGGGGGGGGGAGGGAAGGAGAGCGCGACCGGAGCGGGGGGGGGGGGGGGGAAGGAGAGCGCGGCCGGAGCGGGGGGTCCGGCCCTCACACATCTTCACCTTCCCAAATCTGGCCCTCTTTCCAAAAAGTTTGGACACCCCTGATCTAGACAATGAGCCATCTGAGCTAGCCAGTAGGATATGCAACCAGAGGTTGTGTGCTTAACCCCATTTCCTCTCACAGAGATAGGCACCTAAAACAAGCCTTCAGGGAGGTGCCGAGCTCTGCTTGTGATTCTCAGCTGTGAACCCTCTCCTAGAGTTAGTCGCCAAAGCCATTTTTGCAAGAAAACAGGTGGAGGAGAAGAGGGAGCACTAAGACCTCCCTATAATTTTTAGCCCAGTGGCTAGGGTACTCCCCTGGGATTCAAGGCTCCCTTCCATCTGAGGAGGAGAAAGGATTTGAATAGGGATCTGCCACCTCTTAGGTGAGTGCCAAAATCTCTGAGCTATTGGATATTAAGATATGGGCTCCCTCAGTCTTTCCTATTGAAGGAACTGTACCATGGGGAAATACTTGGAGTCAACTGGGCCAGAGAGAGAAAAAGCAAGAGGGAGCATAACCTTGAGAATGACTCTATAGCCTGGTGGCTCTAGTGCAGCCAGCAAGGATGTTGGACATCCAAGATCCAGTGTGCCTGCTCCAATGACTCTCCACAGGGCAACAGCTGCAACAGAGACTGAGGGATTCTTAGCATGTCCCATGCATATGCTAATGCAAATGATTAAAGCATTCAACTGAGAGCTCACCCTTCTTCCCTTTAGGTGGAGGAGTGACTTCAACCAGGAGTCTCACACATACCCTAACCACCCACGCCCCTAACTCTTGGGCTAAAAGCTATGAGAGCTTCTTGTGCTTCCAGTGTTTTATGTGGACTCACCTGAGGGGCTTAATCAGTAGGCACACACAGAAGGCACTTATGGGATCAGGACATGCACACCACTGAGGCGACCACATGCCTATCTTTCTCAGGTTTGTGAATCAATCTGGGGATTAGTTGGGAGATAGGCAGCAGCATGAACACTATGCCCGGGGGTGGGGGAATGTAGGTGCAATGGGAACTTTTATAGTTTAGTCACGGACAGCATTCAGTGGGAATTTTGTGCACTGCAGTGGTACCGAAAATGGGACTTATGTGCTTAATTCATTTTATGCATTCATGCCTCTCCGTACCTCACTTTCCCCTCAGGAAAATGGGGATAACGATCTTCCTATCTCACAAGGGTGCTGTGAGGCTAAAAATATTAAAAGATTCTGATATGCTCATACCCCATGATAATGGGAATTGTCACTATGATCTTCCACAAATACCATTTTGGGCAGGGAGAGGGCAGTAAGAAATTACAAATACAGATCTGAAGGAAGACACTCGAATTGTGCGTCCATGCTTGTACTTGTGTGTGTCTGGATAAAGAACTGTTATTTACATCTTCCACTCCCTGTGGCACAAGGTAATGTGATAGCTAAAGTAAACAGCATCAGACAGACATAAAAAATGATCTGGCAGTTCATTTCAGCCTCAGTACAGGTCCTTCATTAGCAGTATCCAAAGGGTGAAAAGCAATACAGGCAACCCTCGATTTAACGGACCCCGATTTAACGGACTTCGGATGCAACGGACAAAATTTCCGATGCATCCGAAATCCGTTATTGGGGGAAATCCGTTATATGTTGACAGCTCCCGCCCGGCTCCCCGCAGCAGGGACCCCTGCGGGAGCTGTCAAACCCCCCGCCCCCCCGCCCGGCTCCCCGCAACGGGGAGCCGGGCGGGTGGGCTGACAGCTCCCGCCCAGCTCCCCTCTGCGGGGAGCCGGGCGGGAGCTGTCAACCCCCCCGCCCGGCTCCCCGCAGCGGGAAGCCGGGCGGAGGGGGGGTTTGAGAGCTCCCGCCCGGCTCCCCCCAGCGGGAAGCCGGGCGGGGGGTTTGACAGCTCCCGCCGGGCTTCCCGCTGGGGGGAGCCGGGCGGGAGCTGTCAACCCCCCCGCCCGGCTCCCCGCAGCGGGAAGCCGGGCGGGGGGGGGAGGGTTGAGAGCTCCCGCCCGGCTCCCCGCAGCGGGAAGCCGGGCGGGGGGTTTGACAGCTCCCACCGGGCTTCCCGCTGGGGGGAGCCGGGCGGGAGCTGTCAACCCCCCCCGCCCGGCTCCCCGCAGCGGGAAGCCGGGCGGGGGGGGGGGGTTTGAGAGCTCCCGCCCGGCTCCCCGCAGCGGGAAGCCGGGCGGGGGGTTTGACAGCTCCCGCCGGGCTTCCCGCTGGGGGGAGCCGGGCGGGAGCTGTCAACCCCCCCGCCCGGCTCCCCGCAACGGGGAGCCGGGCGGGGGGGGGGGGTTTGAGAGCTCCCGCCCGGCTCCCCGCTGGGGGGAGCAGAGCGGGAGCTGTCAACCCCCCCGCCCGGCTCCCCGCAACGGGGAGCCGGGCGGGGGGGGGGGGCGTTTGAGAGCCTCCGCTCGGCTCCCCGCAGCGGGAAGCCGGGCGGGGGGTTTGAGAGCTCCCGCTCGGCTCCCCCCAGCGGGAAGCCGGGCGGGAGCTATCAACCCCCCCGCCCGGCTCCCCGCAACGGGGAGCAGGGGGGGGGGGCGTTTGAGATCCCCCGCTCGGCTCCCCGCAGCGGGGAGCCGGGCGGGGGGGGGGGGGCGTTTGAGAGCTCCCGCCCGGCTCCCCGCAGCGGGAAGCCGGGCGGGGGGTTTGACAGCTCCCACCGGGCTTCCCGCTGGGGAGAGCAGAGCGGGAGCTGTCAACCCCCCCGCCCGGCTCCTCGCAGCGGGGAGACGGACGGACGGGGGGGTTTTGAGCCGGGCAGGAGCTGTCAACCCGGCTGCCCGGCTCCCCGCAGAGGGGAGCCGGGCGGCCGGGTTGACAGCTCCTGCCCGGCTCCCCGCAGCGGAGGGCCGGGCGGAAGCTGTCAACCCCCCCCCCTCCTCCCCGCAGCAGGGAGCCGGGCGGGGGGGTTGACAGTGCCCGCCGGGTTCCCCACTGCCGGGAGCCGGGCGGGGGAGTTTGACAGTTCCCGCCCGGCTCCCCACAGCGGGAGCTGGGCGGGCGGGCTGACAGTTCCCGCCCGGCTCCCCGCAGAGGGGAGCCGGGCGGCCGGTTTGACAGCTCCTGCCCGGCCCCGCAGCGGAGGGCCTGGCGGGAACTGTCAAACCCCCCCCCCCCTCCCCGCAGCGGGGAGCCCGGCGGGCGGGCTGAAAGTTCCCGCCGGGCTCCCCGCTGCCGGGAGCCGGGCGGGCGGGCTGACAGCTCCCGCCGGGCTCCCCGCTGCGGGGAGCTGGGCAGGGGGGTTGACAGTTCCCGCCTGGCTCCCCGCAGCGGGGAGCCAGGCGGGAGCTCTCAGCCCACCCGCCCGGCTCCCCGTTGCGGGGAGCCAGGCAGGTGGGGGGGGGGCGTTTGACAGCTCCTAAAACCTCTATATAACGGACTAATTCGGGTGAGGGGGTGTCCATTAAAGCCAAAAGTCCTATTATTTAATGATTTTTTAAAATTATTAAATAACGGACTTTTGGCTTTAACGGACACCCCCTCGCCCCAATTAGTCCGTTAAATCGAGGTTTCACTGTAATTCACATTATATAAGGTGGAGTTAATTATCTTCTGTTAGACCCTGAGCCAGTGATCTAGGAAACATCTGGTGATGTATTTTCTTTAAAAACTGCAGAAGCCTTCTCTGGTTGTTTGTTTCCAAAATGCTAAGTGCAGTTTTCCTCTGTAATCCTTGCTGGCTTTATAAAATGGTACCCTGATTATCTTTCAGTGAGTATTCCATGACTAATGTCAGACTAATAGATATTAAGGAACTGTGTATTTTTTCTCCTTATGTCTTTTGTGGAATTTAAGTGATCTTAGGGTAAAAAGCACACACGATGTTGTGTCCAATCACATTTGCACCAAATAGTGTGTAATGTAGGAGACAAGCGATTTTGTAATTGACTCCTGAAGCATTAGTACTAAAATGTTTTTCTGTAACTTTAGTGCTGTTGAAAGGCTAGCAGCCCTGAAAAGTCCCACCTATATTAATTACAAAAGAGTGCAACACAGGCACAAGGGCACCCCTAAATAAACTGAACTTTGGCCTGGAGAAATGACTTCTTGGATAATGCAGGTTGTCTGGGCAGCTAACAATCAAGAGGGTCATTTATTTGATTTAAACTTTTATTTACAATAAAGACACAAACCTTACGAAAGTAGAAAGCACATCACTGCCCTAAAAATCTCCCTGACCATCAAGCCATTGCTGTTAATCCCAGTTGACAGGTGGGTTTTTAATAGGCAAACAACTAAGGAGTAATATTGGAGTTAATTTAACATTAGTTACAATAAAAGGATGGAGGTTTTAATTCCTCAGTATCCAGCAGATCCATGTACACATAATGTGAGTCTCTTAAATTTCATCCATTACTCTAGGACCATGCCCTCTGAGTACAATCAGTACTCTGTAAAACATGAATCAATTTCTCAATCCATGTGTAGGTATGCAACCTGTGATGGGTGGTCTCTACTAAAAGATCTTACAGTGCTGGAAACTCTAAGAGAATCAAACACATGACAAAATGTGTTCCACACTGCTTAGTTCCATTATTAACCAAGAAGTGGTTTGATTCATTCCCCACAACCATCAGATCCCTAAAGCTATACTTTAATTTAGTCTCACTTCGATTCCTGAAAGGTAACAGGATTCCGCTGTTAACTAACAGAACTAAGCTATGAATGGCAGGCTCTGGAACAATTATATGACTGTGAGCAAGGCAAAGGGACTCAGAAATTGGACTGTGGGACTATTGTTTAGTCATAATGAATATTTCTGTAAGAACAAGGGAATTAGACATTTCCCATTGATCAGCTTTTACCCATGAACTCACAATTGCCCTTTTTTTCTCTCCCCTGATCACATCAACCAGCTGATTCCCCAGCCTTCCATAAATCAGTAATTGGTTAAGACGTATGTACAACCCAACAAAGCAACTTCATGCTCTTATTGTGGAACCCCCTTATTACCTCTACTACCCCCATCTACACCATTTGCTGTCTCGACTGCTGAGTCTAAGCTTAATCTGTGAACTCGTCGGAGCAAGGATAAGGCATCTAAGTTCCTAGAGTTCTAGTCCACTTTTGAGGCTCTAATATAAGAAGAACATCTTTCCTGGTATTGCAGAGATATTCATAATTTTTATAGAAATTATTGAAAAACCTAACTTTTTTCTGTGCAGACAAGTCCCATAATGCTGCTATTATCAGACATACTAGACACATATGTGATAGTTACTGAAATTAAAACTTGCTGGTATTTCATCTCTCTCCTATATTTTCTATAATGTAGCTTAATGTGTGAATTTTTGCATTTTTTTCCCAAATCAGATCTTTCTCTATGTCTGATTCTTCTTCTCATCTTATATACCCAGATAATTCATGGCAAAAATAAAAAAAAATAATTATTGTTGCTGAAATGTTCAATTGATGTCACTAGTGACGTTGAGAAAAAAAATCCTTGGCACATAAATGCTACCCATAGTACTTAAGAGCTTAGAAATATGCAGTGTGTAGAGACTAACAATAGCCTACTGTTTGACTTAAAACATATATTTAACACATCTATTCTCGGTGCAGAACACCATACACTTCCATAAATCAAAGGGGAAAAAAAAGTCAGAGCAGGAAATCTAAAAAGAAAGTGGTTATCAAACCACTACATAAGTAGGCCTAATTAATGTAAAAATTTGATGTTCATAATCTTGCAAAGGTAAAAAAGAGGAAGTGAAAGAATCAGAGTAGAGCTTGAACATAAAAATGCTAGAACATCATGAATTCTAATGTCTCTTCTCTGCTATAATTGCCTTGAGACTGCAGATTCTTCCTTGTTCTAGGCAATTTTGGATCACTTCACTTAACTCCCACTGTGACACCACTGTGCTTCTCAGGGTGAACAGGGAGTCCAGATTCCTCCTGAATCCAGTTTGGTTGGGTAATGATGGGCATGTCTTCAATACCACTTTAATTCGACCTTAACGACGTTAGGTCGAATTAAACGTGGACCTGTCTTCACATACATGCCCTTAAAGTCGATTTAAAGGGCCCTCAAAATCGAATTTGTAACTCCTGCCTGACGAGAGAAGTAAGGCTAAAATCAACTTCTCTATGTCTACTGTGAGTAAGTGAAGAGGCATCTGAAGTTAAGCCTCCGACCTCCGAGCAGCCCCGCCCACCTGAACAGCCCCCCCCACCTGACCCCCCCCGCCCGCCCGAGGGGGAGGGGAGCCGCGCGCGGGGCTGCTTGAGCGAGCGGGTCAGCTGCTTGGTCAATTTCATGTGAAATTGACTAGGCAGCTGACCCGCTCGCTCAAGCAGCCCCGCGCCGGCTCCCCCCTCCCTCGGGCGGGCGGGGGGGGGTCCGGCGGGGGGCCTGTTCAGGCGGGCGGGGGGGTCCGCGGGGCTGCTTTGGGGGGGAGGGTCTGGCACGCATTGCACTGTGGGCTACCTACCCAAAGTGCAATGCGGGCTATGTCGACCCCTGCAAAAGTTCTAGGACAGACAGTGTCGACCACTGTCGACCTGCTGTCCTGGTGGGGACACACTGATTCGATTTTCTAAAATCGAATTTAGAAAATCGAATTAAGGGAAATCGACCTAGTCCTGTAGTGAAGACATACCCGATGTGTGTGTCTTCTTCAAATAAGACTATGACTGGATGATATGACAACTAAAGAACCTTGTTTCTGTGCCAGGAACTGCCCCCTTGTGGTATAAGTAATGTGTAAAATATTGTGTGTCATCTCTGAAATATTTGCCCCTCAAGGATCTATCTGGGCTTCTCATAGCATAGACCAGTGATGGCGAACCCGTGGCACGCGTGCCACTGCCGGCACGCTGAGCCGTCTCTGTGGGCACGCCGCTCGCGAGCCAGATGTGGCTCTTTTGAGCCTGTCATCTGGCTCGCGCGGCGCTCTCTGTCCGCGAGGCTGGGGGGCGGGGGAGGCGGTGTGGCGCGGCGCTCTCTGTCCGCGAGGCTGGGGGGCGGGGGAGGCGGTGTGGCGCGGCGCTCTCTGTCCGCGAGGCTGGGGGGCGGGGGAGGCGGTGTGGCGCGGCGCTCTCTGACTGCGAGGCTGGGGGGCGGGGGAGGCGGTGTGGCGCAGCGCTGCTGTGACCGCGAGGCTGGGGGGCGTGTCGCTCCTCTCCTTCCCTCGCTGGAGTCGAGTCACAGCAGCGTGACCCAGCGAACAAGTAAGCGCCGGGGGGGGGGGGGTAAGCGGTGTGCAAGGGGGTGTTGGGGGAAGGCTGGGCTGGGAGCGGGGGTAAGCGGTGTGGGGGAGAGACCGGGCTGGGTGGGTCAGTTGGGGGGGGTTGGAGGAAAGGAGGTTTGGGGGGGAGAGACTGGGCTGGGTGGGTCAGTTGGGGGGTTGGAGGAAAGGAGGTTTTGGGGGGAGAGACCAGGCTGGGTGGGTCATTTGGGGGGTGGGTGGGAGGGAAGGAGGTTTTGGGGGGAGAGACCAGGCTGAGTGGGTCAGTTGGGTCGGGGTGTACAGTTGTTTTTTTTTGTTTTGTTTTTTGTTTTTTTCAATAAAAAAAGATGTTTAATGGAAAGCTCTGTTATTGTGTTTTTCTTTTTAAACAAAAGCTGTTAATTAGTTTGAAAAACTGTACGCATTGTTTTTTCTAAACTAAAACCTCGTTATTCAGGTTTAATTGCAGTGTTGGCACTTTGAAAAAAACAAGTCGTTTTGGTTTGCAGTTTGGGCACTCGGGCTCAAAAAGGTTTGCCATCACTGGCATAGACTGTCCAAACTGCACAACCAAACGAAACATTTGTGGGCCATGCCCAACACCGGGCCATTTACGAAAAAAAATTCCTTTAAGCCATATCAAACACAAAATGGCCATATTATAGTAAACCGATGGTCCTTCTATGCTGATCTCTTCTGAAGAGAACCCCTCATAATGCATCTATCCTGCTAATGAGCCTCTGCCTGCAAGCAGGATTCAGTGCTTATCTAATTTTTATCCTAGCTAGTGTAACCACAGACGAAATGTGAACTGAACCAAAGAGCCAAGTATGTAACAAATAATTTAAAAACCACCCTTTCAGAATGGTGTTGAAGTAGCCCTGGAGGTCCAACCTCGTCAATCCCGACTGCTCCTGTGGGGCTAATGGGTCTTCCTTTGGTCTGACAGGCCATCTGTCTTCCTGAATCTATTTCTGCTCTGTGAACAAGTGGTCCCATAGGCCTTTTCATGACATTTGGTGTATAAAATGCTGTGCTTTTTAAAAAATCTGGGTTAAATGAAACATAATAGATCTTTTCAGCACAAATTAATTCTACCATAAATCTCTCTCAGAGAAGTGGGGATCAACATTATGAATTTCTCACCTTGTTGACCGTGTGAGTGAATGGAAGCAGAGGGTTGGTGTAGAAAGGAGGGGAGCAAAAGCAGAAAGTATCTTTACTGCCACTGAAGTGAAAAATTGGTTTTTACTTTTATCTGTAGCTCTGGATTTGCAACTATTTCTAGTCAATGAATCTTAATACCTCTAACAACATGGGAGAGGCATATTGATTTCTGTGATGTTTGAAAGTGGTGACTCGGACAGCATGAATATTAGACATGAAAGAAGGAAGACTCTTGCAGTGGAGGGAATGCAAATATTTGTAGGAGTACTTCTTTCACTGTGCAGATTTGGAAAGACCAGGATTAGAGCTGCCCAACTACTACACTTTACACTGGTGGGCAGTAAATGGGGGGAAAAAATTATCATGGTAGGTAAATGCATACAGATATCAGAAAGCTGAGATGAATGGTATGAAAGCCTACAAAACATCAATAGTTGCATGTTTCATTTGGAAGGTATTAGCGGACGATCATACAACTTGACACAACGTTGATGACAGCTGCCTTTCTCCTATACTACAGTCACTCTAGAACAGGCGTGGGCAAACTTTTTGGCCTGAGGATCACACTGAGGTTAAAAATTGTTTTCAGGGCCGGGTAGGGTAGGGAAGCCTGGCTCCACCCACTATCAGACTCCCTCCCACCCCCCCTCAGAACCCTCAACCCATCCAACCTCCCACCTCTTCTCCCTGTCCCATGACCACCCCCTTCCAAAGCCCTCCCCACCCCTAACCTCCACCCCTCACCCCCTCATCTAAGCCCCCTTGCTCCTTGTCCCCCAACTGACCTCTCCTGAGACCCTCCCACCCTGACTGCACCCCCAGAACCCCACCCCCTACCCAAGCTGCCCAACTCCCTAGACAAACATCTCTCAGGAATGATCTAGTTATTACATAGACCTACCCTTGAATGCATGGCGCTGGACTAGATCACCTCTCAAACTCCCTTCCAGTCCTATTAAATTAAACCTCAATCTACAGTCAATAAATCTCAAAGTGAAACATTATAATTAATTGCTCTTTATGGACAATTATGCAGACCATGTCTTTTCCCTGAGGGGTCTTTCCATCTCAATACATCAGAAGGGTTAGTTTCTGAATAATTGTGCACCAACATTATTATTGTTATTGTTTGCCCTAGAGTAGCACCTCAGGAGCCCCAGACATATAGCAAGACCCCACAGTGCTTGGCACTGTACATGTAACAAAGAGACAGTCTCTGTCACAGAGAGGTGAGTAAGGGCTTACACCAATCGAAATTCATACGTTCAACTGTGCAAATGATGCAAGTAAAGCAAAGGTAGCAAAACTGCATTTTCACTGCTTCACAAGACTTTTACCCAAAGCCTGCAGCTGTTTTTTTCCCCCTTACAGTTGGCTTTCAGTAACAACTGCAGCTCTGAGCTGACCCCACTCCTCACACTCTCACTGTTCTGTATTCTCTGCCCCTACAGTCTTGAAGTAACCATCTGCATATTGTGCCAGAGGCACCAGCTTGCTCATTAAAATCCTTTCTTAAGGCAGACATCAGTGTTGCTCTCTTGATTTGCAATTGTTATATTGTGTGTTTGGATTAAACTGTAAGATCACAGGACTAGGGATTTGTGAAGTTCTGCACATATACTTTAGCACTCCATATAAATGACACTGTTTGACAGTTGAAGGTGAACACAGTTCACATTTAAAACTGGCAGTAAGATTGAGAACCTAGGAGGAAGGCAGCTGGTGCAAATGAGAATAATACACTTGTGGGAGGGGGAATATAGTCAAGTTTTATACACTTTTGATACATTTGAGGCCTGATTTGCAAAGAAGGTCTCCTTCTATGTGTATGCCACTTTAATGCACAAGCACCTTGACTGGTCCGACTACTTGTATCCTCAGGTAATGGAATTTATAAAATTCACAGGCCAAATAAAATATAACTACCAAAAATCCATCACCTCAGCACAATGATAACCCAGCATATGTTTGTTTTAAGAACACTTTCACAGCAGATTTGACAAAATGCAAAGAAGGTACCAATGTGAGATTTCTAAAAATAGCTACAGCACTCAACCCAAGGTTTAAGAATATGAAGTGCCTTCCAAAATCTGAGAGGGATGAGGTGTGGAGCGTGCTTTTAGAAGTCTTAAAAAAGCAGCACTCTGATGCGGAACCTACAGAACCCAAAGCACCAACATAGAAAATCAGCCTTCTGCTTTGGATTCTTATCAAGCAGAACTCATCATCAGCATGGATGCATGTCCTTTGGAATGGTGGTTGAAGCATGGAGGGACTATGAATCTTTAATGCATCTGGCACATAAATATCTTGCTACGCCAGTTACAACAGTGCCATATGGATGTCTGTCCTCACTTTCAGGTGACATTGTAAACAACAAGCAGCATTATCACCTGCAAATTGTAACCAACCTTGTCTGAGTGATTGCCTGACCAAGAAGTAGGACTGAGTGGACTTGTAGGCTCTAAAGTTTTTCATTCTTTTATTTTTAATGCACAATTTTTACATCATTCTACATGTGAAAGTTGAACTGTCAAGATGAAGAGATTGCACTACTGTACTTATATAAGGTGAACTGATTTTTTTGTTTTGTTTTTTACAGTGCAAATATTTGTAATCACAAATAAATATAAAGTGAGCATTGTACACTTCATATTCTGTGTTGTAATTGAAATACATATATTTGAAAATGTAATAAACCAAAAAATATTTAAAATAAATGGCATTCTATTGTTGTTTCAGAGCACGACTAATTTTTTTAATCGTGCAATTAATCATGATTCTTTTTTTAAATCACCTGACAGCCCTACTCATTTTAGTTCGTTTTATTCAACTTCATTCAATTCTTTAGATCTCTTGGTTCAGTTGACTTATTGGCTGTTATTAAAAGTAAAAAAAGGAGAGAGAAACAAAGCACTTGGCAGCCTGACATGCAATAGGTTAAACAAACATCTTTACTTAGGACTAGCTGAATATACTGTTTATCTTGCAGAAAAAAACCCTATAGTTTTAAAATGAAGAGTATTTAATATTTCTTTACTCATTTTTTGTGAAAATATTTCATTTGAGTCATTATGAAAAGGGAGTGTGGAAATAAACCCAACGTTTTCCAGCCTAGAAGCCTAGAGACTATGAAAGAGAACTATACTGTTCTGAGTCTGAGGGAGACTATGGCATAAAGGTGGGTGAAGTATAGAGGGAAAACTGCATTACTGAAATACTTCTGCTTTTCTTTATGGGAAACCCTCTAATTATTAAACAAGAAGTTCTTGACTGCTTCCATTATCTAATAATTCCAAAATCGATATAAGCTCTTTTGAACTCCATTCATCTTCAATTACACTGCTGACATGAGTTCCAAATGCTTCCTACATCAAGCTATTCAGAAAAAGCTGCTACCATTTTAATAAATACTTCTAGTTGTGTACAACAAACATTTTGTTGGCATAGTTATTTTGGGCAGGGGTGTGAAAAAATCCACACCCCTGACTGACAAGACCTCTGCCAGAAAAACCCCTTATGTAGACGCAGCTATACTGGCAAAAGAGACTTTTTGCTGATATAGCATGTGTCATTCAGGAAGTGGTTTCACTATACTGGCAAAAAATCTCTTGATGCCTGTATGAGCTGTGTCTTCACTAGGAGGCTCTGCCAGTATAATTGTATCAGCAACTAGCCCTTTCACTTTCCTCCTCTACTTCAGCACTTGTGGTCAGACCAAATCCTAACAAGAGATGAGCATTTGCTGTGGAGCGCTGAGTTTCCTTAAGAACAAATTATGTCATGAAACATCGTGCAGGATTGGATCCTTAATAAAGGAGTTGCTTATGCTGTTCAGGGCATGCAAAGACACACTGCTTTAAAGTACAGATGGACAGCAACAATAATTCATCATCATGAAGATGATATTACTGAGATTACTAATTTGGGGCCAGAGTCAATAAACCTTAATACTATCAAAGGGTTTGTGGACTAAGCGGTTATTTACGGATTACACTCCTTTAACACAGGCCTCTACAATGCAAATGCTGGACAAAGTGGGGTTTCTTTTTTTGTTGTTGTTTTGTTTTGTTTTTAAATCAAGTTTTGACCTTGTGTAGCAAATAAAATTTAAACTGAGAATGGAAATCCATCTGCTGTCTGTCATCTCATCATTTGTCAGATGCATATTGCCCTAAGCAATGTGCATGCCATCAGCATATTGCTAATTTTAGTTGGTTTTATTCATCTTAGTTCATTTATTTTGTTCTTGGGTCACTTCGCTTATTTGCTGTGACTAAATAAAAAATAAACACACGTTTGGTGAACAGGCTCCTAGTTAGTGCCTTACAAACTTTTAAAATATCAGCTATGTTGTTTTGATTTATAATGCTCAACTATACAAACCTGAAGACTGGATGCTTATTTTCAGGGATGCTTTCTAGAAATGAAGATATGTGTTCACAGGAGTACCATATTTATATTTACTTTCTTAATGGAGGAAATTACTCAGCTAGAGAAGGTTCAAACAATCCAGGTATAGCCACACAAATCAGAAATACTTTCATTTGTTCATGAAAAATCCCATGGATTATCAATACTGTGGAACATATTTTGGAACAAGGTGTGTGCCAAACGAATGAGGGCCAGACTATGGTACACTTATTCAAATTTGGTAATGCCTCATTCTGTAAACAGGCCGACTGACTTCAATGTGATTTCACATGGAGTAAGAAAGCACTCACTGTGAATAAGGCTATCAGAATCTGCCTCTAAGCAGAGGTGCAACATTATTTTCAACTCCTGGGGGGAAATCTGCACCCCAAAAAATAAATATTTTTCAAATTTTATTTGTCAAAATAATGCAATATAATCACACTAGTTTCAATTGTTTAAACTTCAGTTATTTAAACTACAATACAGAAAAAAGTCACAATAACTATTCAGCATTTCCTAAATAAATGAAAGTTAAGTTACAAATACTTGGTAACTAATACCCTGCATTCCAGTTATAATCCTGGACTTTCATAATTGGAGCATAACAAGTACATTACAGAACACGAAACAGAAAGAAAAAAGAATTTAAATTGCTTAAACTTTCACACATGAAAGTCATACGGTTTTGCTAAGCATTGTCCTGGACCTAGCGGTGGACTTTGGGAAATGCTTGGTTCTGATTGTCCTGACATTTTACTGACTCCTTGATAAATATTTTATTTGCCCTCAAAAGTCTTTTTTTTTTAAATGGGTAAGAAAAAATCTAACTCCATTGTGCCACTTTGGCACAGGAAAAAAAGTGAGAAAGTGAATAGATTTTCCTAACTGATTCCCTTACTGACAGTTAGAAGGCTTTACATTATCCTGGCAATGTAGGGAGCTTAAAGCATCTACAGGTTTTTAGGCTCTTGCAGGAACTGACTGAGAATGGAAACAGTTAACTAACTATAGAATAATTAACAATGTTGCTATGCAGACAGGTTGCTACGTTTCTGCCTGGGAGAATGAGATCAATTAACCTTCAAGAGCAATGTTTTTTGTTTTTTACAAAAGCTATTTTCTTTAACTTAAAAACAAACAATTTTCAATAATATGATACTAATATTTAATTAAATATTTTTTCAATTCTCAAGAAGTTCTATTTTACTAGGCAGACAGGTTGCTACACTTCTGTCTTGGGAATAGAGCCTTGCTCCTGCATAACAAAAAGATCTACCCTTTTCCATGCCCCTCAAGTCCCAGTATCAAGAGAGAGGAACTGAGTCTCTCTTGCTTTTTGGCCAGCCCTGCCCCTGATAGTGATCAATGTCTCCCCTGCAGGCACACATGCCAAAACTCCCTCTCCGGGCAGTGATTTGCATCTCTGAAGCTGCTCCAAGCATGCAGGAACAGACATGCTGCCCAGGTTGCCGGGGAGGAGATGCATGTCCCCCTGCACATGTCGACCATCACCCACCCAATTACCGATTTCCTTATCTACTATTTGCAGCATTACGTCCCTTCCACTGCAAGCTTTTGGGGGGCAGGGATCATATCTACTGACAGTATATATTCTTTAAGGTGCCATGCATCTTGGGTGGGTGTTATGATACCACCACGCCTTTCAGATGGGGTATAAAGCTCATGCTATAGTAATTAATATCCCAATCCACTTGTTGCATGCTATCTCTGATAGTCCATCAAAATTCTAACATAATTATATTCTGCCTATCTAAATTCATTGCAGTTTCACTGGACTGAGGTAGTGTTACTTCCACTCAAACTGTTCCATAGTGTTGCACTTCACAATTACACAAGCAAGCCTCATCATCCCACCATCTCAGTAGTGGCTGAAATTACCTCTATAGCATACCCCTTAGCACATAAGCAGGAGATGTTCCTAATTAACTGATGTTTGTAAAGCTCTTTCAGCAACTTTGACGAAAGCTGCTACAAGAGTTATTATTTGTCAAATGCCTAAAACACCTCACAGGGCTTATGAAAGATATGGCTTTGCTCTGAAACATTTAAAATATAGTTTCACATACACACCTGGATTAAGGAGGTATAAGGAAAGAAAGACAAGGGTTGGAGTACCAGGGCCATAGTTTCCATCAACTGTATTCCTCAGGAATTTTATTAGATAGAAGTAAAAAACATAAGAAGATGCCATCCAAAATGAAGTTAAAACAGCAGCTAACAGAGAAGAATATTTCTGTAAACAATGATGACAACAGACATGAAAAATACTGGAAAAACAGACTGCATGGGCCATAAATAACTGAACAATTAATTCAAGTACAAGAACATGAGAATAGACATTTCAAATATTCATGTATTGGGGGAAAAGATACCTTGAAACTTGGAAAGAGTATTATTTGTACTTCCATTTCACAGGTTATAGATGCATTCATACACACTGGATAGACTAATATGCAAACAAAGTATTTTGAATTAAAATATATAAAGATAATTAAAACCACAGCATTCAAAAATGGGATGTATATAATATAATATAATTGTTAAAAGCACACATATTTGGAGCATCACAAGACAAGATTTTCATTATCCTAATAAGGCAAGGAAAATCCATTAAAAATACTTGAACCTTCAGAGGTACCAAGGAAGTAAGCGGACATTTACCTAAAAGGTGAACACAAAAAGGCAAAGTGATAATCTTGCTGACTGGGTTAATTTACTTTCATAGTTCCATAATAACTGGATTTTCCCCTTATCCACCTTACTGTTAACTTTTCATTTAAATAAAAATACTTGCAATCATGAGGTTTAACCAATTCTATTTGCCTTTTGCTGTAGTAGGAAGAACCCAATAAAGAGAATAAACTCCACTCTTTTCCTCAATGTGGTCTATGTCTATATAGTCTATAGTTTTAGGTATAAAGAACTGAACATCACATTCCAAGTTCAGAGTTTTCTAGAAAACTGTAGGCAAAAACTGTTTACTTAGGGGAAATGTCCTTCAGATGTCAAAGGCACATGAATACTTATTGTAAGAGTCTCTCAAGATATGCTACTACCAAGTTACGAAGTTCATTTATCATACTTTCTGATGCACATTAACTACATTAATAGAAATTATTTTAGCAAGAGTATCCATCAGATATTCGCATGATGAAGGCTGTTGAAGCTGAAAATTGTGTTCTCCCAGCAGCTCAAAAGATAAATTAAACCACATGTACAAAATCAGTAACGTTAAGGCTTTCAGATAATCCCACAGAAGTAAGGCTGACACACTGTCCTTAGCTTGCACCATTCTGCACTGTTTTTCAAAGCAATGGCTTAATAGCAAATTGTCGACCCAGATATTTAGCTTACACTCTAAATTTTCTTAAATCCTTCTCTGCTGGATCTGTTTTCTTGCAGTCATTATGAATGGGCACTCCACTGAAATCAGTGTAACAGCAAGTCTGTACAGCAGTATGGAATAGTTAATATTGTTAATAATAGTTAAAAGAGTTAATAATAACATCAAACCCTTAACGCTCTATTAGCTCGTGTTTTTTTATTTCCATTGCTGTTGTTTATTAGTGAGAGGGTTGGGAAGCACTAGGCGAAAAAGGCAAAAGGAAAAAAAATGTCTTAAGAGCTGAGTGTATCTGCAGCAGCTGTGAACAGATAATTAAAAATAACTACTATTTAGCATTTTAGAAATATTCACTAATAAAATCTCTCAAAAGCTCTGTGAGATAAGTACTATTATCTCCATTTTATTGGCAGTGAAATGGAACCAGAGAGGTTATGTGACTTGTCCAAAGCACAGAGAGAATCCATACAGAGCCAGAGCTGAAGTAGGAAGTTCCTAGTTCCCAGTCACATAATCAGAGACAAGATCTCTAATCCAATTCTCCATTCCGCCCAGGCTAAACTCACAGCAAGAATGGCAAATTCCAACGCTTGCAGAGGAATGACATGGAATCATAGAACAAGTCAGAGGAGACTCAAGTGCTCCTCTAACATTAGCTCTGCTGCAACAGCCCTTCATCGGCTATTTTAGCAGCCTAGTGGAGCACAGTGCACTTAGCTACACCTCCCTCCTTGTGGACCACACACTGGCAACCTCCTCTATGGAATGTGCAAGGGGGAGGGGAAGTGGACTCTTTTTGCTGGCCATACACTACCTGGGAATCCCTCTAAAGCTGCGGATGGTCCTCAGTGTAAACAGTGGCTCTGTGATCCCTGTACAACTACACAAAGGAGCTACATGGAACCCATTTCTCTGTGTATAACATTCATTAATAATCAGTTTGTACTGTACACTTGAAAATCTCTGGGTCTGAACCTGTTGCTAGGAGTTGCTCAGCTCCTCATATTTATTAGAGTATCAGTATGCAAAGTGATATAAAACATGTCCTGATTCCATTCTCATGTATACCTATATGACTTCACTGGAGCTATTTCCAATTTACACTGGAGTGCGAAAAGAATCAGGCCCATAAAACATGTACCTAACAAAGCTATTACCAAATGTCATTGTGCATGCAGAACAGGCAATACTATATGACAAAGGACAGCATCAGCATTAAAAAGGAAGCACTTACCAGAAGCTGACACATAGCGGTACTTAAGAAATAGTACTAAAGTTATTTCCCTATTCTAAGTATACAGAAATAAATGATGTATCTCAGATACCATTACCTGGGGACAAATTATCTTTAAACAAAGAAACATTAACGTTCTTTACTTTTTTAAAGATAAAAATGTCACTATTATTTTACGGCACTATCTATTATAACAAGAACATTTACATCAAATAGGATTTCATAAATGGTAATAGCACACAACTGTCTTTTATTATACTAAACACTACCATTGCCTTCAGAGGTGATCCTGACAATTGCAGATCAGTGAGCCTAACATCACTACTGGGAAAATTGGTAGAAAGTATAATAAAGAACAGAATTATCAGACACAGATAAATATAATTTGTTGGGGGAAAGTCAACCCAGCTTTTGTAAAGGGAAGTCATGCCTCACCAATCTATTACAATGCTTTGGGGGAGTCTACGGGCATGTTGATAAGGACAATCCAGTCAATATAGCCTTTCTGGATTTTCAAAAAGCCTTCACCAAAGGTTTTTAAGGAAACTACGTAGCCACAGAATAAGAAGGAAGGTCCTCTCATGGATCATTAACTGGATGAAATATAGGAAACAAAGGGGGGGATAAAAGGTCAGCTTCAGAGTGGAGAGAGGTGAACAGTGGGGGTCCCCCCAAGGTCTATACTGGGACTTCAGTTGTTCAACATATTCATTAATGATCTGGAAAAAAGGGTGAACAGTGAGATTGTGAAGTCTGTGGATGATACAAAATTATTCCAGATAGTTAAGTCCAAAGCAGACTGTGAGGAGTTAAAGGGATCTCACAACATTGGGTGAACTGGGCAACAAAATGGCAGATGAAATTCACTATTGATAGGCGCAAAGTAATGCACAGTGAAAAAAATAATCCCAACTATACATAGGTTACAAATTAGCTATTACCACTGAAGAAAGAGATCAGTTTTGACAGTTTTGGTTCTTTTAAAAAACTTTACTTAAGGCACAGCAGCTGTCAACAAGGCTAACAGAATGTCACAAATTGATTGTTAGGAAATGGATAAATTCTGTCGAGAGAGAGAGAGAGAGAGAGAGAGAGAGAGAGAGAGAATTCCATTATACAAATCCAAGGTTCAGCCACACCTTGAATACTGTGTCTAGTTCTGGTCACCTTTTCTCAAAAAGGATATAGTGGAACTGAAGAAGGTTCAGAGAAGGGAAAGATGATCAAGGCTATGGAACAGCTTCCATACAAGGAGAAACTGCAAAGATTAGGGTTTTTCAGCTTGGAAAGGAGACAATTGAGAGGGGATATGATAGAGGTCTATAAAATCATGAATGGTATAAGAAAAGTGAATACAGAAGTGTTATTTACCCTTTCACACAATACAACCACCAGGGGTCACATGATGAAATTATTAGGCAGCAGGTTTAATACAAAAAAGAGGAAGAAATTTTTAACACAATGCATCAATAAATTTCTCTGTTCTGTACACTTCCCTTGAAGCTCTGGTTCAGGCCACTGTCAGAGACAGGATACTGGGCAAGATGGACCATGGTCTGAACCAATGGGGCAGCTTTTATATTCTTATGCCTCCAGAAATATATTTGTGCAATAAAATACAAATCCTTAGACCAATGCGCAACCTGAGTAATGTGTAATCACCTGAGAGAGGCAGGAGAGATGGGCCCAACATGAAGCTGAAAAATAAAGAGTCTTTGACATTACAAAGGAATGCAGAGTAAGGATTACAGTGGGTGGATGAGCGAAGAAACAGCAGCTTGAGGTACTGCAGCATGTTGATGAAAGAGATTCCTGGGGGAGTTGCGGCATAGAGTTTTGTTTTGTAATGACAGCACGGCCTTTCTAGTAAAATAGGGGCATACAGCAGCGCACGCCCATAAAATCTTATAGACAGTAACACAACGAATGCCTCTCTAAAATGACTGTCCTCCAAGAACTCCTTTCCTGATCTGGATGACTGGAGAGGATTGATAATGATTTATAAAGCAGATGCAACAAACCAACAACAAATCAAAGGAAGCACAGAAAAATACAAGATTGTGATAAGAGATTAGAAATCTTGCATCATTACTGAAAAGATATGTTGTTGGTTATTTTTTTCCTTTGTCAACTTCACAGAAGATGGTAGCCAGGCAATACAAAGGCTATAATAGTGACAGCATGTAAAAGAACTGCTAATGTAAATAATATTTACCAAACCTCCAAAGGGAATTAGAAAGATACATCTCAGATCCATTTGATATGTATCAAGGAGATAAGAATTGATGTGAATAATAACTTACATGATCAAAGTTACTGTATAATGGAAAAGACAGTGAAAACAATTATATCTTTGTAAACTTGAGATCACTTTTTGAGACTACAGAAAAAAAGAATCCCAAAATGACAAATGAGGTGGAATTCAATAACCATTGCTACAACTCGATAGGAGTCCTCACAGCAGAAAAGGACATTATTATGATTGTTTTATTTATAAAGTATTGACAGAATGTACAAGTTTGTGAAAAAGATTTGTCATTTAGTATTAGCCCACGAAAGCTTATACTCCAATACTTTAGTTAGTCTTTAAGGTGCCACAGGACTCTTTGTTACCTTTGCCATTTAGTGTTTTTCTTCAGAGAGGCCCCATTATAAAAACTACTCTAGTTAGCGCGTTGCAATACATTTTTACCTTACTTCATAATTGTAGCTGTTACAGACTGTCACGCCATTATCAAGAGAAACGTGGATGGTAAGCACTTTCTGAAAATCAGGCTACTTTAAGCTACCTCAAGTCAGACACTAATAAGTTGAAAATCAGAGAGGTAGCCGAGTTAGTCTGGAATTGCAGAAGTGACAAAGAGTCCTGTGGCACCTTAAAGACTAACTAAAGTATTGAAGCATAAGCTTTCATAGGCTATCCGACGAAGTGGGTATTAGCCCACGAAAGCTTATGCTTCAATACTTTAGTTAGTCTTTAAGGTGCCACAGGACTCTTTGTCACTTCTGTAATAAGTTGAATTCACCTTCAAAAATCTTTGCTGTAGCATACTACAATTGAACTGTACCTCTCATAAAAGTAAAGATTTTTTCCCCACCTGAATGAAGTACCAGGATAAATCACTTTAACCCGCATTTTTGCCAATTTACATTGTCAATACATGCTATATTTTAGCTGTCAAATGCAGACGGCCTCAGGAACCTGACTGGAGATGAGTTATATTTAGAAAACATGAGGAAAACAGCCTGACATAGCAATTCCATTCTGCTGCCAATGATCTTCTTTTGAGACTAAAACAACATGGTAGCTATTCACACCTTAATGAATAAAGATCTCTGTAAATTCCAGCTGTGAATCAGTAATCAGTATGTATTTGTGGAGATATTGGCAATTGTTAATTCCTATATTTAATACTGTGGGAACAGACTTCTGAAGCAAGCACTATCACTAAATAGCAGTCACTAAATACAAATAAGTTTTGAGTTTTTTTAGAATTTAGCTTTCTTTGCAAAATGCTGTGTCAAAAGGTGTATTTTAATAGAGATGATCTGGTGACTAGAACCATAGGGCAGTGTCATGCAAAACGCTTGGATAAACTGGCAGCTTTGGGATTCCAGCCTCCAGGGACAGTGGAGTTCTGTCATGCAGCAGAGAAAATAGCCTTGGATATGATGAGGGTGTTTCTACACAAGCCTCCTATTAGATCATTTATGTAGTAGCATTGGTTGAAGCCTCATAGAAGGCTTTAATGGATTTCTTCAGTAATTAGGGTTGGCTAATTGGCTGGTGCACTTTAAACCACATCTTTCAATGTTTTTGAACTTTTAAAAAATTATTATTTTAAAAAGTTAAGATAACGGTAAACAATGTTTTTGATAGTTAAAGGAAAGAATCAACTATTACCCTTACTATGAATAACATTAATTGTAATGATTTGGCTTTATCATCGCAATGATTTTTCCCCCCATTTTAGATTCACTGACAAAAGGAAAAAAGAAACAAAAAACAGGAACACTTAAAAAAAAAGGGAGGAAGTGGTTGTTGGGTTTTTGTTTGTTTGTTTAAACCAGAGCTAGGGGTAAATGTTTTATCAGAATGAGCTTGAGAAGGATGCATTAGTCACAAGTGGTGATGTTATGAATGACTATACTAATCTACTTCAGAAGGGTGTTCTGAGCCTTAATGACACATTAACGTTCATAAACATCTTTGGAAAGTTCAGATAGAAATACTATTGTAAGAATATTTTTTTTTAACATTATCAGTGCATCAGTTGATTTACAAAAGGCAAGTTCCCTCATTACCATGAATCCAACTTGCAGGTACAGAGGAAGATCGATCACATGTGCACCATAATAAACTAGTACAAATGGCCGAGAACAGTTCTAATTTGTTCCAAGTGGTTAGGGTTATGCGGTCCTATACTTAATAACTAACTCAGGCAAGAACTATAGGGAGTATATACACACCATTCAAAAAAGGGGAAGCCCCCAACTTTCAATTCTGCCTATTTCTACCTTGAACTGTTTACAAAATACTATATTCTAAACCTGCCAGTTTAGTTCAGGAATGAAGTCTATCAGTGATGGATCTTGGACACACATAATTTGTGAGGGAAATTCCACATGAAGTAGAACACATGGAAGGAATTATTTTTATTTGCTAGTTTTTTGTTTAGTTTTTGAAGCAAAAGCTTGAAAATTTCTCAGAGATTTGGAAAGTTAGAAACGGAAACAGAGGCAAGGGAGGAAGTCATAATTCCCAAATAAATGTAGCTTATTTACTTAGGGGGGGAAGAACCATCTTTTTGTTCTGTGTTTCTACAATAGCTAACACACAAGGGTCCATGACTGGGGGTTCTAGTCATTACTGAAATAAAATCAATCACAATCATAGTATCACAAAACTTCCTCAGTTACAAGATGGGTATTATAACAATTCCTCAATTACAAGATGGGGGTGGGAGAGTTGACGAGGTTGGGGCTGCCAGCCCATGAATTTGGTTCCCACTCATTTAGAATAGGGGCAGCAATAGCAGCAGCACAGCTAGGTATGGGAGCAGAGGCAATACAGCCAAACTGGCATTGGCATTCGGACACATACCAAACATATGCAAAACCTCAGGTGGTAAGTCAGCATTAATAGGTTATAATCTCATTATAGATGTTAGATGACTGGCCATGCAGACAGTGGTGTGGACCTGTGGGTGCAATATTGTCTTTAGGGCATGTACCCGAGGATTCGCAGCTGGCTTCGGTGGCGAAACAGTACTCAGTTGGCATGCAAAAAGTGACATGTTATGGGATCAACCTATACCGCAGCTGTATGGGCCAGTCAGTGGCCACCAGATATAATTGCGGTGCACGTTGGGGGAAATGATTTGGAAATGTTTAAAGGGGATGAACAAATGCTCAGAGCAAGGAGGGACTTGAGGATGACCCTTCAACTTTTTCCTGGAGCTGGCATTGTATGGTCAGACATGCTTCAAAGTAGAGTCTGGTGGGTAGCCATGAGCCCTCCCCATGCTGGACTCCCAGGGTGGACAAGGCAAAGAGAAACATGAAAAGGGAGGTGGCCAAATTCTTTGAGACCACAGAAGGGGAAGTCATTTTGTCTCCTGGCATAGCATAGCCAAGCTAATGACTTGCACCTCCTTGCGGCAGATGTACAGTGCCAGTACTCCGTAGGGAAGGTATGCAGTGACTGGATAAATGGCTTGGGAAAGGACTTAAAAGAAGTGTGAGTAAAGGAGCAAACAGGGGGCGGTTGGGACTCCTACGATTGGTATGGCAGGGAGCCAACCCCCCCATTATTATAGTCCACCTTAACCCTCCTATGGGGGGGTGGTGAATGGTAAGGTCCCAGCAGTGGATTTGCTGAAAGGACCTGGATGGGAAAAAAGGGAGAGCTGGTGAAAGCCCCCTGGTAACTGGAATAAACAGGAGTTACCTGCACTGTATATTGCTCTATGCCAGGTAGCTCAGACATCTAATAATGAAGTTGCAGCCTGATTAAACCCATTTCAAATTTTGTCTCCTGTCCTTCTTTCAGTATAACCAGACAACAAATAGCAAACAGCCAACTAAAACCCACATTGAATTTTAACGGTCAAGAAATGAGGGGAGAAATGAGAGAAAGGACCTGCTGTACTAATAAGTCCATGGTTAATGACAAGCAATTTTCACCCATCACTATTTTATCATGTCAACTGTTTGCAAATGGTTGAATTATTTGCTCTTCTGGGGGTAAAAAACTTTATGGTGTTAACTGAAACCAAGCTGAAATTCAAATTTAAACAGTACCCCTGGTCTAGGAATTACACCTCATAAACCTCTTGTGAAATGGGTTTTTTATAGAAGGGTAAACTGAGAATAATTTATATCATTAACAGTTATAATTCCCATGATTTCCATAAGAACTTGCATTAAGTAAGCCTGTGGAACAGATTTAGAAATAGACCTTAGTATGATTAACGCCCCTGCTCTAACCACTCAACACATTGTCACTCCAAAACCAGTTCTCCCACCTACCTATGATTACAGTGATTATGTAAGAACATTAAAAGCAACATTAGACAAAATAAAAGTATTTATCAGTAATCAAACCCTCATGTATCAGGGCATAAGCGAACATAGTCATTCAGGGTTAAGAAGAAACGTCCTCTGATGTGTAGCTTATTCCATAATTTTCCATTACAGTTACTTATCCTTAAGTATTTGATGCCAATGTACAAGATGGTATACACTGGACTAGATAAAGCACTGATTTAATGTGATATGTCAACTGCTAAGGTCCTATATGTTTAAGTGTAATAATTTCCAGGAAGATGGACTTTCTAAAAATAAGATCAGCCATATGCAAAAACAGTCATCCATGAAAGTGAGTGTCTATTCAGAGAATTTCTTAAATGAATCCTCACTTAAAATCAGGCACCGTGCATTTTAAACATATTAGTTACTTTACTTCATATTTGCTGCTCACATATGATTCAGCTTTGATCTGCTAAACTGAAGGACAAAAAAGATTCTTTCCTCTCTCCAGATTTTTATTTCTATATTATAAATAAAATGTTTCTTTTACAGAATTTAGAAAGTGACACTAAGATGACACAGTGTGGATCAAAATGAGTGGGAAACTGATTAGAAGCACAATAATCTCCTCGGATGTTCAGAGAACAGCTAACGCCTCAAGGAAAATTTGGAAAAATATTCTGCATAGAAACAATCCTGTGTACATATTATATACCACTGTATTTTTCTTCTTTTCTTGCATCACTGAGAATATTTGCATGAAAACAGGTTTTTTTTCTCTGTTCATCTGCTCCGACTACTTTTAACTCACTTCTGAACGTAATCCTTGGTTTGCGACAGCACCATTAGTTACAATGGAAAAGACTGGGATATTACCATGAACCCAAGACCACAACCCTCATAGGACCCAATTCAGTAAAGCATTTAAGCTCCTGGCTTAACTCCCACTGACTTCACTGAAACTTAAGCACAATGTTTTCAGTTAAGCATGCACTTACGTGCTTTGTTGAATCAGCCTAATTGTGCATGTGTTTGTGTGTCATTCAAAGTGAACAAGGATTGAAGAAGAGAGATCAGTGAAGTCACGTGAAGAAGATAAAAAGAAATAACAAATCTTGTTTCTAGAGAAATAAGGTGGGCAAGGTAGTATCTTTTATTGGACCAACTACTATTGGTGAGAGAGAGAGCTTTTGAGCCACACAGAGCTCTTAGCTCTCACCCACCTTGTCTCCCTAATATCCTGGGACTGACATGGCTACAACTACACTGCATATAATCTTGTTTCTACACATTCTTAGTAATGAACAAGACAAGAGACAGAGAGAAAAAATAACTATAAATAGGTTTGTTTTTAAACCAAAGGTTTTCCAAGTTTTATGCCTTAACGGCTCTTCAAGACAAAATAGGCCACATTTTGTAAACTGCCAGTGGTTTGTGCATGTGCATAATCTGTGTGCACACCCAGTTGCCTATTTGTGCAACAAAACAGTTAAATGGTACACAGATATGGCAATAAGTACCACAATTACCCTGCATACACATGGAAATAACCATGCACAAATGAGGGGGGGGGGTGCACATCCTAATTCAAAATAATACAAAATAAAAGACGGATTGAAAATCTGGGATAGTAAACAATCCTGGTGTTGGCAACAGTGGAAAATCTTCCCCAAAAATGGTGTGTGTAGACAAAACTTGTGATTTAAAAAAACTGAGAATGACAAAATTTTGTTTTAATATTATATTAATAAAAACTAGGTGCAATTCACCACCAGCTATGGCAAATTACTTTAGAAACAATATGTATTTAAGGTTATCTAATTTTTCTTTTAACAAAAAAACAAACAGTTCAGTAATACTAATGATGCTGCATAACAGCGAGAGAGAGAGAGAGAGACTGAGACTGAATAACAAGAAAATTAGGTATTTAACTGAGAACATTTCATTGTATGCTAGTCAGAAAAAAAGGACCTGATTCAAGAAAGCACTGAAACATGTGCTTAAGTCCATCCTTATTCAGGTAAACACAGTTAGTAATTCATTAGGGTAAAGTATAGCCATGTACCGAAGACCAGCTCTCAGGGTACAAGAATCATTGTACTCAAACCTAGTTTAAGGGCTTAAGGACGATTTATGCAGTGCCTTGATCAGGCTTTGTGGAACCCCTAAGAATTATAGTTTGCATCAGACAGATTTTATGCAACTCCGTTTTGGATCACTATTAAACTATTTCTGTATCTGTATGAAACTCTCAAATAGAAATAGAAATGTTTGTTGTATGGCCCTAACTTATACCAAGCATTCAACTACTGTATTTAATATACATTATTAAAAAAATTATTCATGATTTAAATTAAATGTAACAAGTTTTGGGCCATGGTATGACGTTGATTTTTGAGCACAACTCCTCATTCATTTCTATTAACTTTCCCGTTTATTTTTTTTGCATGACAGGATCTTATTAAGTATCACTAATGTTCTCTATGTGCGCAACTACCAAATATAGGAGAGAAAACTAAAAGAAACTGAGCATATGGCAGAGTTTTCAGTCAACTATGTCACATTATAGAAGAGACCAAAATCTGTAATTTGTCATCAAGCAATTCAATGAGAAATTTGAACCAGGCAATCGCATGAGAGGAAATATGTTTCTGAAAGTCAAGAAGTCATAAAGAAAATGTCAAGCTTTCTTTATATAGCCAAAGGAATACTAGAGAAAGTGGAAATACTAAAAGGCATGCTCGCATACACGTACTTGAGCCAAACTTAATTAACCCCAGTTTACTACTGCATGTGCTGGAAAGTTAATGAATGTACAGAAGTCATCACCAGTGCTGAATTCAACAGATCTGCAATTATTGAGATTGAACAGCAAAGGCTGAATGTTCAGAAGCGTACTCCAAGACAAAGCAAAGTTCTACATAAACTGGTAGTATTTTTATTTTATATAATTCAAAAATGATATTTTTCCCCTTTAAAACAGATCAAGCTTTGTATGAACTAGAAATATAGAAAGGACTTTTAGTGTTTTTATACATAGCTATGATTCCAAAATTAAATTATGATCTTATTTTTAGGAAGACTATAAACAGATCATTAGTATACAGTAATCCCTTTTATTCGCTTTTTAAAGAAAAGGGGAATTCAGCTGGCCTCCAGCTAAATATTTTCAAGCTCTGGCTTTTAGGTATCACCAAGCACTGACTCTCCATCAACACAGAAAAAAAATAAGCATTCTTCTATGACTCAGCTAACTTTTCACTTTAAGACCTTGAACAAGAAATGTAAATAAAGACTAAAATGTCCATTCTAGTGCTAAGCTCAAATATGTGCAATAGAACGAAGACTGTGTTTGTGGCTAAGAACAATTAGCAAAAAAAAAAAAAAAAAAAAAGCAGCTAAATTTGTTTGCCAGCACAATTAAATTATGTAATTTCTTCTACACTAGAACCTCAGAGTTATGAACACCAGTGTTACAAACTGACCAGTCAACCTCACACCTCATTTGGAACCAGAAGTGCATAGTCAAGCAACAGCAGAGGAAAGAAAGGAGCAATGAAAGTAGGAAAGAAAATACAGTATATAAGAACAGTCACACCAATAGTCCATCAGCCCAATATCCTGTCTTCCGACAGGTGCCCCAGAGGGAATGAACAGAACAGGCAATCACCACTCATTTCCAGCATCTGACAAACAGAGGCTAGGGACACTTCAGAGCATGGGTTTGCACCTCTACCTATCCTGGCTTCTAGCCATGGATAGACCATACAGAACTGAGTTAAACAAACTACTAAAAAATAAAGGGAAAGCAGCATTTTTCTTCTAAATAGTAAAATATCAAATCTGTATTATCAATGTTCAGTTGTACATTTTTAAAAGAACCACCATAAGATTTTGTCCAGAGTTATGAACAACCTCCATTCCCGAAGTGCTCATAACTCTGAGATTCTACCGTATTATAATATAACAACTTATTTAACCATCTTTATCAAAGGAACCTACTACACTGTAATTTAGATTGGCATTCTCTTCAAGATCTTTGGGGGAAAAAAACAATAAGTGCCTTCAGGCCAAGAAAGTGTAGTCTCTCAGTTTGAGTTTGCAAGGTGGGGTTAATATATCAGTTTTTACTTTATGATAAATGTAATTTAAAATCACTTATCTTACTTATGTCTTAATCATATCCTGTCTTGACTATTGCATTTCTCTCTTATGGTCTCTGGAAATCCCTATTCTCAAATATCATAGGTATAGAATGCAAAAACATCAGAGAATCAGAAAATCCATGTCACATCCATTTCTTCACTACAGTTACTGGGGCTCAATTCTGAATGGAAATGATGTAATTGTAACAAGCATATCACACTCTTTCTCTGTCACTTTGCAGGCATCCTACTAAATAATAAATATATGGAGATATACCTATCTCATAGAACTGGAAGGACCTTGAAAGGTCATTGAGTCCAGTCCCCTGCCTTCACTAGCAGGACCACGTACTGTCCGCTGATAGATTTTTTGCCCCAGATTCCTAAATGGCCACCTCAAGGATTGAACTCACAACCCTGGGTTTAAGCAGGCCAATGCTTAAACTACTGAGCTATCCGTCCCCTGATTTACTGATTTACCAATCTCAGGATTGCCTTCAAAATTTTCCAAGAAACATTATTACTTTACCTCTATGTACTCACAACCCTCTCAATATTTTGTTTCTGGGTCCCTTTCTGTCCCCTTCCCATTTTTCTGTATACGTGGATATGTTTTGTCTGATGTGCTCTCCCATGCCTCATGAAGTATCTCTCCACTTCCTCAGATTTAGCTGTCCTTTTCCACTATGCTTTTGATTGACTCTCTGGGAAATGTTTTGTGATACTTTGTATGAAAGATGCTACAGAAAACTGAACATTATTGTGTCGTAGTTGCAATACTATGGTATTTATATAGCACATCTTATCCAAGAATCTCAAACGCCAAAAGAAGCTTCATAGAACCCCTTTAGGATATGGCCTCTTTCAGTCTTACCTGAAAGTCTCTTCTGCATGAAAACTCAGTGGAGTGACTTCCATTGGGAAAAAAGGAGGGGGAAAACATTGCTGTACAAACACTCCTCTTTCCTATGATTCTGCATTGGCTGAGGACTCCTTTGGTGTCAAGATGCTGGAGGACGATTCAGAACTTAGTCACTAAATAAGTCCGATGTTATCCCTTACAGATAATTTTGTTATCCTAACAGTTAAAAATACTAATTGATGTATTAATGCCATTTTTGGAATTTCTTTTAAAAAACCAACTCATTCCACTTCCAATCAGGTAGCAGAATTTTAAAAGTTTGAGTTGCCCTGCACGTTAAATATATCTGCACAAATTTCTGAGTCAGTTGACATTAATAAAGACCTTCAAGGCTTGTGATTACAACTTGTGTTTATTTAGTAGGTTAAATTAGTTCAGGGCGTTTTCTTTTTTCCATGTCTGATAAATTGTGGCATATTTACTAACTAGCAAGTCACATTGATTATACCTCATTCTCTCCACAGGATGGTATTTTCACTATAGTGTGTCTTGTAAATTTTAGATGGTAATTTCACCCAAGATTCTATTCTGTAGAGTTCAGAAATTAGTAATTTGGTATGCTTCAATAATACAATCTACCTAATGAAATTCCTAGGTGTCCTCATGGATAGAGATTCAGAGCCATAATTTGTTTCTGCCACTGACTCTCTGTATAATCTTGGTCCACTCATTTAGCCATTCGATTCCTTAATGTACTCATCTATAAAATAAGTTAAATAGTGAAATACCTCAATATGGATTTTGGGAAGCTCACACAATTACCGTTTGTAAAATGCTTTAAGAGCCTACATGAAATATGCTACATTAGTATCCATGTCTATTTGTAAATGATTCAATAGATTTTGGTCCGAGTTAAAATGCTGTAAATCCACAGATTTCAATGCAGTTACTCCAGATTGACACAGATATAATTGATATAGTAATCTGGACATCTAATTATCTGCTCTCTACTAAAGCTTTTATAAACACATTAAAGAGTCCAGAGGGACATTTTCTCAATATATTTTCTCAATAACTAAAGAAAATCTTCAAAAACTGAAACTCAGGAAATCAGGGTCCTGGCCAACATGCTGAAACACAGCACTAAGACCTGAAACCAGATAGCTCTCCTAAAACTATTTAGATTAAGCCTCCATCTTAACACTCCCCACAAATATGATCAGGTGGATCTTACTAGTAACTAGGAACCATAGCAACTACTGAGATATCTGTGTTAGTAGCAACTTCAGCAAACTATTCCATGGCATCCTCAAGAAAAGAATAATACTGTATGTGACTTCCCCAATGTAATCTAAAGTGCTTTGTCCCTTAGAAATAAGCCATCAACATATTGTCCTTACCCTTTAGACTCTTATTAACAAATACACAATATACAAAATATAAGAAAATATTTGCCCACATCATAGTCTTCAGAAAAGCTTTTGGCTCAGTCTGGTACCCAGGACTGATCCTTAAAATGCTACAAAATGGAAATTATGAGAAAATGTATGATTTCATTAACTCCATGAATCAGTTCATTAAATGCAGGATAGCAAAAAACAATATGCAGAGTTCTTCAAGCAAGAAAGGGCCATTAAACAGGGATCTAACCACAGCCTGACCCTCTTCAATAAATACATCAAGAGAGAGACAAGGTGAGTGAGATAATGTGTTTTTTTAGACCAACCTCTGTTGGTGAAAAAGACAAACTTTCAAACCTATACCCAGCTCTTCCTCAGGGCATGAAGAAAAACTCCATGAAAGCTGGAAAGTTTGTCTTTCACCAACAGAAGTAAGATCCAGGAAAAGATACCTCACACATCTTGCCTACTTCTCTATACCTGCCTCTGGACACTTCCACTGCTTGCATCCGACGAAGTGGGTATTAGCCCACGAAAGCTTATGCTTCAAAACTTTATAGTTAGTCTTTAAGGTGCCACAGGACTTTGTTACCTCTGCTATTCCAGACTAACACAGCTACCTCTCTGAATCTTGTCTCCAGTATCCCAAGCCCAACACAGTAATACTGCAAACACATAAATCAATGATATACCAGTCTAACAAACAATACCTAGATGCCTACTAGATGACTTGGAGACAAAATGCTGCTCTATGCTTATGACCTGGTCATATCACTTATGCAAGATGGTCTCCAGAGAAACTTATACTTTCTAATACATGAACCCTACAAGTTACTGAGGAAAAAACAAATATGATATTTCGAAAAAAGTCACAACTTAACCAAAACCAGATTTTTATGTTTTTTTAATTAAGAGCCACTGAAATTGAATATACCCTAAATTATACATATTAAGCCTTGTAAGAACTGTACCTAATGGCTTTAGACTGACTACCAAATCATGACAGGAAATCAGCTCCGAGGGCCTTTTCGGGCCTCATAGAAGCACTCACTATATGTGACCCAAATAAAAGAACTACCAGAAGAATTAAATAACATAATCCAAAGCAATCTACTATCTGGGAGTGAACTCTGAAGCCCAAATTTTAACAATTCACTGGGATAAAACCCCCCACCAGAAACCCTATATCTACCATTTTGCAAACAAATCTTCCTTGTGCACAGGAACTCTAGCACTAATGACTGCAGATCAGGGGCAATACCCCGTGCAGGATCACTTTGCAGAAAAAATATTCAACTTCTGGTCCGATCTCAAAGCAACAAATGCTTCCTCCACCAAAAAGCATTAAAAGATCAAAAATGTAATCAAATGGAAGCAGGATCCACTCCTACATATCACTTTCTGAGGAAGGATGGTAGTTCACCACCATCAAACCCATAAGTAAGGAACCCAGTAACAAGCAGCATAGTTACTTTAATTTCTAATTTTGTAACAGTAATCCGAATTCCAAGGATATTTTCCCACGTAGACTTTTCTTTAAGGGGGCAGAGATGTAGCTCTCAGAAGAAAAAACAAACAACATCCCCCCCCCCTCAAAAAAATCCCTAACAGATTATTTTATTTTTCTCTGATTTTAATAAACTACTGTCTTAATTTAACATATGATCTTGTAAATGGATCTTAGCTTTACAAAAGACCAAAAAAACAAAAAACAAAAAACCAACCCGACAACCCCTAAGTGCCTGTTGTTTAAATTCAATTTAAGGCACTAAAAATGCAATTGTTAGTCCTTTGTCACTGCTCTATGCTGTAACAGATGTTTTATGCTGTCCATCAATCATCATTCCTGAAGTTTCATTAGTCTTTAAGTAGACACTACTCAATTAAAGATGAAGGCAGATGATCCAAACCATTTACACAGTGTTAAAAGCGACCTATATGAAAGTAGCTGCATAATAATGAAAAATTACAGTCTCCAAGACCTCTCTGAACATAACATTCTATGATTACCTTGCCAGTATACATAAGCACTGAACTCCTCTAGGTTTTTGAATGCCAAAAAAATAATAATAATAAAAAAATTAAGATGTGCAAAATAATTTCTTACCCTACACTACCTTATCAAACCCCTCATGATTAAACCAAATTTATTATAACTATCCTACTCTACTCAATTACCAGTACTGACTTTGCTCTTTAGTTATTCAGATGTATTAGCTGTGTTTGTCTTGAATGCTATTTTTAAACAACATTTTAAAATAGGATGTCTAAACAATGCTTACACTCAGATTCATAAAAGAAAAGCCCATACTACTATATTATTAGATCAGACTTACTAGCATACCTTCTGCTTGATCTATTATTACCAACTCCCCAACATCACATCAAACCGAACCCCACTAATCAATTTCCCAACTGTCCTACATATCTAGGACTAAATGATCCAGCCAAGCTAAGAAATTTGGTCTAACTTTCTAGAAATATTTGACTAAAAATAGAGAGGATTTTTTGTGTGATCATATTTTGACTACTATTGTTAATTAAGCTCAGCTCTTTAAGCTGGTATTTCCCCTCTGGGCCACTGCAAGGGAAACAGGAAAAAGAGAGTCATTTAAAGTACCAGTTAGCATGGGAGGAATAGACATTCACCCTCTCAAACTTAGAGTGTTTGTGAGGATGCTCTCTGCCGGTGTACCCCAGAAGAGTTGACTGTTAAAAGCTGATGGAGGCTCAGCCAGATGCAGGAGTGCCTGGGCTCTCACTACAAGAGTGACAAGAGGAGTGCACGCCTAGACATACATAAGCAGGTCAGTTTGGTGGCCATTATGTCCTGGTCAAGCAAGCTAGAGTGGGACTTGGAGTCTCCAGATTTGTAGTCATGGACAACAGAGCATGTCCCATCCCAAGAATTAGTTCACTTGCAAGGATTGCCTCCTTTCTGTTGCTGATAGTTTCATATCAATAAATTTGTGGCCAGCAATTTGTCTGGACTGAAGAACTAAACATTTGTCTTCTTTCTATTCCATACAAGACAAAGAATGGTTACTCTTTTACTATTTGGGCAAAATAATCACCAGTCTGAACCAAAATTTGAGGTCATCTACCTGAGCTGTCTAGTAATAGTCATGCTACAAAACAATGCTATTAAGGGTCAGGAGTGGTGGTTGTATTCGGTCAGTACTCAGTGGTATGCCAGACCAACACTTCTCTGGTGACCTCTCAGCTTCTGCATGGTTGCAATGAAACATTTCTGAAGAGTAATCAATGCTGGTGCCTGAGGCTGCTAACAGAAACAGACCAAATTCCGATCTCAGTCACACCGGTGGAGGTGCCCTATAATTATAGCTGTGTAACTGAGAGCAGCATCTGGTCAGCAGCTTGCAGAAGTAGAAATTGACCCCACTCATTCCTCAAGGGTTAACTCTCAAGTCCAACAACAACTGAATGTAAACTCTCAAAACTATTTCACTATTGGACATTTTATCAGAAACATACATAAGTTATTGTGTAATTGCAAGTGGAGTATGGGACTGAGGACAAAGCATGAGTACATTTTTTGTTTAACCCCAATTTGACTTTAGAGCTGGGACAGAGAAGAATATGGCTGATATTCCCTTTGTCTTTATACTGATTGGTTACTTCATCTTAACAATCAATGGAATAAACTACGGGCTGACTGCAGCCATCTTAAATCTGCATTCTCTGTAGGAAAACATCCCAATAAATAATGTGCTTAGTTTACTGAATTGTAGGTGTTATGGTTTTGATTTATTAGAGAGTATGATCTTGATACAAAGCCCACTGAGGCTCCATTGTTTCCATTTCTGGATGAGGGAAGTGCTTGTGGTATTTGGGTATGAACAAAATGGAACTTGAAAAAAGCAGTCAGATAGAGCTTTTATGTCAGCTAAGTCTCTCTCTCTATATATATTTCAATTATCCTCTGAGCTGTTAAATCACATTAAAGTTAGCTAGGATTACCATAAATCCAGATTCTCCCGGACATGTCCGGTTTTTGAGTTATAAATAGTGCCCAGGCGGAAATTCGAAAAGGTCCGGATTTCCCTCACCTTTCCATGCAGAGAGCGGCACAGCTGACAGAGAGGCCGGCTGGATTGAGCCATTCTGGCAGCGAGAGCTGCTCCCTTCCTCCCTTGCATTCTCAGATCGCCAGCTGCTGCAGCTCTAAAGCTCTTCCCCTCCTCCTCCTCCCCCCCTCTCTCTCCCCTGAATTCTCAGACCACCGGCTGGCCAGGCCATTCGCATCGGCCTCCGGAAGCTCAAGAGCTTCTCCTCCCCTGCTCTCCCACGGCCTCAGATTGCCGGCCTGGCCCTAGTATCGGGGCCTCCGGCAGCTGTACAGATCCTCTTGCCCTGCTGCCCAGTGTGCTGTTCTGCAACACTCTGCGGGGGCAGGGACCAGGCTATGTGTGTTGCGCTGGGGAGCACGGCAGTGTGTCAGGCTCCATGCAGGGCCTAACATGTTGTTTTGAGTGGCTTGTAAGGGGGGCAGGGAGTTGGAGAAGGGGCAGAGGCTTTCTGGAAGGAGCAGTCAAGGGACAGGGAATAAGGGGGGTTGGATGAATCGGGGGTTCTGGGAAGGCATTCAGGGGACAGGGAGCGGTTGGATAGGTGTGGGAGTCCTGGCGGTCTGTCTGGGGGCGGGGGTGTAGATAAAGGTCGGGTCAGTCAGGGGACAGGTAGGGAGTAGGGTCCTCGGGGAGGCAGTTACGGTGGGGGCATCACAGGCGGGAGCAGTCAGGGGACAAGGAGTAGAGGGTTGGGAGTTCGGGGGGGGGGGCAGGAAGTGGGAGGGAGTGGATGGGGTGGGAGCAGTGCTAAGACATCCCATGTCATCGTTTTTAATTGTTGAAATATGGTAACCCTAAAGTTAGCCTGATTTAATATTGGTCTCCGCACACCCAACCTCCTCAGTCACTGATAGTGACAGACAACTTATCATAATTAGAGCTTGGCCCCCTTTACTTCAGAATTAACATCACCAGCAACATCCTTTCCTCCTACAGACCAGATTCTGAAGCTATTCTGCACAACCAGCTCTTGTTGATTCCAATGGGAGTTCCATAATCACAATCAGCTGTAGCCTCATGCCCTGGTATTATCACTCCAGGCCTTTGTGAAGTGCTCTACAGATCTTCAGTTATAACAGTTACAGATTGATTGAGCGTGTGTTATACTGGCACTCTTTCTATACTAAGATCAATCATGCCAGCCTCAGAATACATTTTACTCTGCTGAAAATCTGAAATCCAGAAACTCAAACACAGCTGTCCCATATGGCACTGAAAAACGCTGCTGCAGTTCCACAAGCAGGTCTGGATGTTTTTGCAAATGAATGGCAACTATTCTGCCCTCAGACACAAAGGTACGATGTGTGTGTTTTGGCTGCAATGAGAGCCATGATTTTAAATAACCTTTGGCCAGCCAAGTTGTTTTATAGGTCATATTTTGGAGTTAGGACAAGGAAGCAGCAACTGGAATGAGGTAAAGAACAGGCAAAGGTTCAGATTCAAGGTCAGTTGAAGACTATTCCTGTGTTTTCACAAGAGTCCAGTTGCGTTTCAACTCAGATAAGAAAACAGACAGATCCAGTTTTGGATCTGACCCAAGTGCAGGTTTGAGGAAACCAAATCTAGTAATCCTAGTATGCGTAAAACTCTCACCCTTCCTCCACCCATATCTAATTTTTGCACCAAGCTCCAAAGTGACAGGAAAAAACCACATAGTCAACTCGCACTGAATACTCAATGCAGTAATGTGCCTTTATTTCATGAGCATACATTTATCAAGCACAACACCTTTATAGACAAATGCAAAAATGGCAGCAGCATTAAGCAGTGAATCTTAATGATTCACAAAGAGCTGCAAAAGTATAATGGTGTTGATGGTCATTCATTATTTAAAAATGTTAAGCCAACACGAGCTGCAGTTCAGAAGGAAAGAAGGGAAGTGCAAAAAAGAACTGCCATATGGGTCAGATCAATGGTCCAACCCAATATCCTGTCTCTGACAGTGGCCCATACTGGAGCTTTAGGTGAACATAAAGAACAGGGAAGTTGGAGTGATCCATTCCATCTTCCCCTCCTGGTTTCTGGCAGTCAGAGGTTTAGGGTCACCCCACAAACAGGGTAACATCCCTGACCATCTTGGCTAATAGTCACTGATAAACCTATCTTCCATGAACTTATCTAGGTTTTTTTTAACCCTGTTACACTTTTGACTATTGCAACATCCATGGCAATGACTTCCACAGATTAGCTGTGCATTGTGTAAAAAAAAGTACTTCCTCTTGTTTGTATTAAGCCTACTGCCTATTAATTTAATCAAGTGACCCTTGGTTTTGTATTGTGTGAAATGGTAAGTAACACTTCCACACCATTCATAATTGTATAGACCTCTGACATATCTCCCCACACACCCACGCACCCAACGGGCTCTTTTCTAAAATAAATAGCCCTAATCTTTTTTAGAGAGAAGGTGGGTGAGGTAACACATTTTATTGAACCAATAAAGGTATTATCTCACCCATCTTGTCTCAGTAATATCCTGGGACCAACACACGTATAGCAACACTGCAAACACTAATCTTTTTTTAGTCTCTCCTCATGTAGAAGTCGTTCCATCCCTTGGATCATCTTGGTTGCCCTTTTCTGAACCTTTTTCAGTTCCACTATGTTCTTTGGAGATGGGGCGACCAGAACTGGACACATTATTCCAGGTGCTGGAACATCATGGATTTATATAGTGGTATTATGATATTTTCTGTCCTATTTTCTATCCCTTTCCTAATAGTTCCTAACATTTTGATAGCCTTTTTGGCCACTGCTGCACACTGAGCTGAAATCTGCAGAGAATTATCCAAAAATAGAGATACAGTAATTCAGTTGTAACAAAGAGTCCTGTGGCACCTTAAAGACTAACTATAAAGTTTTGAAGCATAAGCTTTCATGGGCTAATACCCACTTCATCGGATGCAAGCAGACGAAGTGGGTATTAGCCCACGAAAGCTTATGCTTCAAAACTTTATAGTTAGTCTTTAAGGTGCCACAGGACTCTTGTTACCTCTGCTATTCCAGACTAACACGGCTACCTCTCTGATTCTTGACATCATGCAACGCACTGCGAGTAATTCAGTTGTTAGAAAAGAGTGTTTTGTTTTAAACATCCAGCCTTCCCCCTTTCTCTCCAAATAATATTTTACTTCCTGAATAATGAGGAGAATGATAAAATCTTTACCTGTACTGCAGTCAATACATCATTTAACTAACTGCATGACACACAAATATGATCATTTTTAGCACATTCTTGTTTGGCATCTCCATGCAGTTTTACTTTTTGGTTGTAATTTGCTTTTAATGCATACAGTAGACTCTCGATTATCCAGAATTGGGTTAACCGGGATGTGGATTAACCAGGATGAAAAAAAATATATGCGTAACTCACAGGGCCAGCTCTGGCTTTGTTGCCACCCCAAGCACACACACAAAAACACCCCATCAGGGGGTAAGGCAGCCAGTGAAACAACTCCCCCTCCCCCTGGCGCAGGGCGGCTGGTGAACCAACCCTCTCTCCCCATATTTCCTATGGATGGTGATTATCCAGGATTTTATTAACCAGGATTAATTTTTTCCCTATCATCCTGGATAATCGAGAGTCTACTGTATTGAAAGGAATACCTGTAGATACAAATAATATCAAAGCATATAGGGAAAAACATCAGAATCCTTTATTCCACTTCCACCACAGATCATGCATTCATGTGCAAACGTGTTCTCATTTTGTACTTTCTTCTTCATAATTTATGTGGGTGGAAAAAAAATCTTTTCTTGTTTTTCACAGGGATTACTCAGCGAACAATGCTAAAAGATACATTAGACTTATAAAGTTGGCATAAGCGGATAAATGTGGAAACACACACTTTCCTTCAAAGAAAGATCTTTATTTTGAAAGAAATCTCTTATTTTGAATCTGCTCTAGGTAATTACCGCCTTTACAGAGCTGTGAGATGGTTATCTATTCATTGTATACTGCAGCATAGATGTCTCATCACTAAAATGTCAAGTGACATATCAAGTGCTGATACATCTTTCTGTTCTCAAAAAGTCAATCCAATTAAAAAGTTAATCAAAATTAAATTCGACACTCAAGTTCTTTCATTAGCACACACACTTTACCTCAGTCTTGTAACTCAGAACAAGAGAGTTCCTTTATATTACTTTATTCGAAGTTGTGGAAGATGCCAGAAAGACACAGCAAGAGACTCAAGACCTTCCATGTATCAGAAGAATCGGTTTAGCATTGGCAACAGCCACATGGGTTTCCCATTACCCCACTAACATATTTCAACCCTGAGTCCTGATCTACACTAGAAAACTAGATTGACATAACTACGTTGCTCAGGTGTGTGAAAAATCTACACCCTTGAGAGACATAGTTAAGCCAACTTACATCCCCCTGTAGACAATGCTAGATCAACAGATGAATTCTTCCATCAATCTAGCTACCACCTCTCAGAGGAATAGATTACCTATGCAGGCAGGAGAAACCCTCCCACTGACATTGCAGTGGTGCACCTGTTACCTGATATAGACATATCCTGAAGAACCAATCCTAGGAGAGAGAAAATACTTCATTTTCTGCAAGACTGCTTGGTCTTCTTTAGACTCACCATTGAAACTGCCAATAACAGGTATTATTTTTTGTGATGTGTTCATTTGTCTAACAGTAAGTCTTGAGACCACACATTGACTTCACAAAAGATACTGAGCTGCTATTTGACAGTTCCAATTCTGGACACTGTGGACCTAGTTCAGACTCATATGTCATATCTTAGAAAGGAAAAGAGCCATCTCACATTGGAAATCTCAAGTCATCTAGTCATCCACAGGCGCCAACTTCCACTTTTCCAGGTGGCTGCTCCACCGCCATGGCCCCACCTCCATCCCATCTCTTCTTCTACGGCCCCACCCTCACTCTGCCTCTTCCTGCTCCTCCTCCTTCGAGGCCTCTCCCCTGCTCTTCCCCCTGCCATCACTCTGCTTCTTCCCACCCCTACTCAACCCCCCTCAGTGCCTCCCGCCTTCCAGCAAACAGCTCATTAGTGGTGACTGGTGGGTGTTGGGCTCCCCCTTATTTTTTTTGTGGGTGCTCCAACCCTGGATGGGCACACAGGGTGACACTCAGCCCCATGAGGAGTCAGCACCACTTTAAACCCTCAAAATAAAGTTTACATGGGACCTAAATGCTACACTCCAAGTGGCACTGTAGGAGTCCTCTTCACAGGGTGAATAACATTTAACTTAATTTCCTAGTGCAGCAAGATAACTGGAATCACTATGAATTTCCCTGGGAGTAGACACTTCTGTCACACTATAATAGATCAATGAAAACTGTATTCATTTCTAGGCATTTAAACTAACAAGAATGATTATAGTTAAGGGGCTCTTGGTATTTCCATTACAAACCTATTTTCAGGGGCTTACACATCAGCCATTGTAATATAGTCTTACTGAAACTTGGTAGAAAGGTCTCAGTATGCTTAACTCCACAAATGTTCCTAAATCTTAAAAAGGGCTTTTTATTAAATTTTGCAAGTCATTTGTCTATGAGAACAAGTTTTAAAGTATTTTATCCCAAGCAGCCAGAGGATCTTTATAGTCCCAGAAACAAGCATTACATCCCTAATTCTATCAGAGAAACAATTCTTTAGAGGATCTCTCAAACCAGTATTCAATATAGTGTAAAAAACCACAGCTAGCTTAAATATTATGGAAGGGTATAATGGAACGAGTGTTTTCCTGAAATTGAAGAGTATTTTATCATGCTTAAAAGAAACTGCTAGTTCCGGACGGGGTTCTTTGATTGTTTCTGGAGTTAAAAGACAAGTATAATAATAATGCAGTTAGTTAAAATATGCTACATTTAATTTGTAAATATGACATGCATGAACATCCTTAGTCCTGTTTCCCTCTTCCCTATCTTCTAACTAGAAGAATAAAATAATTTAAAAAGAAAAATATGAAAAATAAATCTGAAATATTTTATTTGGAAAATCCATTTACTGCACATGAAAACTAATTGGGACTCAAATTGTAGCAATGTTTTCAGTGCACGTGTGCCAAAGATAGATGAGTGCTAATCACTGTGACAGCCCCAAGGGAGCCAATAGAGCCTCCGATCTCAATAATCCTTGAAATATGAAGAATTTCCACAATAGTCTGCAACAACTCCTTTGGAGGCACTAGATCTATTAATTCAAAAATATCCATTGCAAAAACAGAACATAACTATGGAGTTATGCAATGAACCATAAAGACTTTTGGACTATTGGGTAATACGTAATATGCAAATGAAAATACATATTTACCCTTATGGATCATAACGACTTCAAGCTATTTCACTCCTTTGGCTAATGGGTGTGATGAAGTATGTATTTAATCTTAAAGATACCTTTTTAAAAGCCTAAATACAACTCTTTCATAGCCTAAAGATATATTTTACTACTCAGTAGACTAGGATGGTTCTGTGACTCAACTAAATCATTCACAATTTAAACTCCCATTAACTTAATCTATATATAAAAAAGTCAAATGGTGTATGTATGTATGTTCCCTTACTACTTCCACACAGTTTCAGCTAGATACTTGAAATTTGGTACAGTTATAGGCTTTAGGGTCCTAATCAGGGTAAGAATAAAAAAAATTAAAATCTCACCTCTTACACCTCCTAGGGGTGAAATTTGTTAAAGCTCATTAACATCCACTACACAGCTCACATAACATCAGCTGGGCAGCAGGCTAACACCTGCTGATCTCTGTGACATAGTTATGATGTAATCATACAGATACCCAGAGAGCTTAGTGTTGGGGTAAATTTGGAATCACCTTGCTTTTCCCATGGTCAACTATATGTGGCTTGCTCTAGAGTGGGCACTCCCAAAGGATTATTCATTTTTACCCCAGACAACAAAACAAAAAAAATGTTGTTTATGATAAAGCATTACAATAGTAATTTATGGAATGTACTGATATACAATAAAAACAAAATTTGTATTAATACAAAACATTGTAGTCTTTTTACATCCCAGTTTCCAATTACAAAGAGTCCGAGCAACGCCGGGTATTTCAGCTAGTACATAATAAAATTGAAGGATCCGATTTTCAAAAAAGCAACACACAGAATTAGAGTCAGGTTTCCAAAAGAGTTCAGATCCCATTCAGCCACTTAAAGTGTTGCTGAGAGAAGAATTTAGCCCTACTTGTTTTTAAATACAGATTGGCTTTATTCTTTTTCAAATAAATAACACTGACTCTGCAAAGGCACATAGCATGGTATATTGATATGATCTGATAAGTGCAAACTCAAAGATATCTACATTCTCTTACCTATATTTATGCATTTGCATAATTAACGTCTCATATGTAAACAGCAGTTCAGATCTCCAAACTGCCTTCCCCTCAGATAAGCTTCAGTGACACACCTGCTTTCACTAGTGATTCAAGATAAAGACATTTAGAAAGTAGCAGGAACAAGGCAGACAACAGAAGTTAAGCAAACGGCCATAACTGAAATGTGAAAAAAAACCTTTGTGAGCTGTGAAATGTTTTGGGATTTTTATCTTGAATTTTCTGGTTTGAGTTAGTTTGTCTGAAAACTGCAGCATCTTATGGGCCAAATTTTCAAAAGTGCTCATTGCACTACATAGCCATTATTACATTTGCAAATGTCTAAGCCCACTGAAGTCAATGAAAAGGCTCCCGCTGACTGTGATTCAGGCTCTAATTGCACATCAAGTACCTAAATGAAGTGGCCATATTTTCAGAAGTTCTCAGCATCCACAGCAACCGTTGTTACTGAAGACTTAACTACATTCCACTGATTTTCCTACAGAAATATCACTGAGAGCAGAATCTGGCTGTTCTAGAGTCAGGGGTCTTCAAACTATTTGATCAATATAAACAATAAATCTCACAAGACAAATTCACACAAATGCAGTTGCACTTCCATGACTGATACCATTACCAGAGCTGTTTTGCTGAAGGAACAAGTAAAAGGTGCTGACCAAAAGAATTACTCTGCCAAAGAATATTTACCGAGGGAAAACTTATAGGACTTAACATAGAGGACGTGCAAAGAAAACCCCAGGATACACAGGGATGGCAGAACCTCGTTCATGCCCCCAAGCCATGTCTGACGGCACAGGAAGGATTTAGACTCAGACTATTACCACCTCTGAACTGCATGAGCCTAATGTACAAATTCTGCTTTCAGTCAGACTTGTGCCATCCTACGCAAGTGTCTGAAATTGTGTTTCTGAGGACAGAATTTTGATCATTACACCACATTTTCAGTAAAGGCTGACAATAATGAGCATACACATAAACCAAAATCTGCCCCCCATATGAGTACATAGATATGCAACAAGGGCCCAATCCAAAGCCAATAGGCGTCTACCCAATGATTTCAATGGGCTTTGCTATGTGCAAATGTAAACAATATCTATGCAGCACAACCAATATGCAAATATTTTTTGCAGATACAATTTAGGCACCTTCATTTGATAAAGCCACAGGTGGAGCTCCAAATGATCATCTGCACAGAGGAAACAGTATTTTCCTTAATGTTCTCTTATCATTTTAGTGGTCACTATTATCTCTACATGAGCAGTTACAGCTCTCTTTTTTAATAATATTGCTGTTTAAAATAAAATGAAAGAGGTGGGAATACTCACAGATGCATACTGAAGAGTAATTATAGTAAAGCACAAAGGCCTCTTCTGTGCTGTTTATCATTTTTTCAATCCATGGTATGACACCATTACAGTATTAATATGCATTTTTAATTACAAGTTTCTGTGAATCCCCAGTAGTCAATTTTGAATATTAATAACTCTTGCATTGTATGTTGTTTTGTTTTTAAGGGCTTAGGTCTGCTTAAAATGTAACAGGATGACATTTTTCATTATTTTAAAGAGGTGTTACAAAAACAAAGAAAAGCATCCCCTTTTTATGGATTTGTCAGAAGGGGCCATACCCTGCTGTCCTTATTCACACAAGCAGTTCCACTGGCCTCACTGGGATAGGCAAACAAGCATCATATCTACTCTGAGACATTTTCATGCCAACTTTCATCCCAGTTGAGTACTGAAAACCAAACTATAAACCATGGACAAAGAGGGTTGTTTCTGTTGTGGAATTCTGATTGACTTAACTTTAGCACCACTCGGAGGCACCAACACAACCACAGATGCCTCTTTAAAGCTGTAAGTGATGTCTCTGTAGAGCATGATAAAAAACCATTTTTCATCCCACCACAGTTAATTTGTAAAGATTTTATGGGATTGCCAATAGAGAAGTTATGAAATACAGCAAGCCATGTGCTAGCAGGTAACAAAGTGTGCATAGTGTCTTTTCCCATGATTTAGCACTGCAAGACATTGTCCATAAAACATGATAAATACAAATACATCTTCTCTTCTCCGGCAGAAGCCAAATTAGTTAAAATATTTATGGGTAAGTACTAACAGGAAACAAGATGGCAGTAATTATTAACTCAGCTGTACAGATCATCTCCAGGGCAATCGTTATAAATTTCTGGCAACTATCCATTGGTCTGAAGAATAAATCTAAAGTGATCAATTTAAAATAAACTTCTTCTACTGTGAAAAAAAAAAGACTGAAACATTGCAGCATAGACAAAGTGATCTCCATTGCAATATGTTTAAATTGTTAAAGGAAAGCAAAGAAAAAGATATCAGGATGCTGTTGCTTTAAGGGCATAATTGTAAAGAAATGCTGCATTTGTTTTAAAATGAACAAAGATATTTAAAAAATCCTTGACTTAAATGTCTTAAGTGACAGGATACTGCAATTTTTTGCACACAAGACAGACTGCTGCACCCAGACACAGCCTCACTGACTTCAGTGGAGCAATGAATGGTCACAGCTGTCCCTCTGTATGAAAGAAATTGCATGATCAGGTCTGTAGGGTCCAATTCATTACTCCTTGAGCAAGAAAATCTCCCACACTGAATTCAGGCCATTGAACTGGGCACTTACTCTCTTTCTTAAAGGTCAGTGCAAAGACCATACATTTAAATGATTATGACACTGTAACAGGCACCTTTCTATGGACTCGAGATGTATAGCTCATGGGCATTTACTTAAGTTTATTTCTGAAACTCTGCAAGTCTCTATGGGTAAGTCTACATGGCAAAAAAACCAAAAACAAAATGCAACAGCAACTCTCGGCACCTGGTCTACAGAATCAGGCTCATGCTAACGTGCTAATAATAGTTGTGAGAATAACCTCAGTGCTAGCCTGGGCCCACAAAGTCGAGAGCAACACACCCTAGAAAGTCAAAGGGAACATCTTCAGAAGTGGCTAGAGGGTAGTCTTTGAGGTCGGGGGGAAGTAGAAAAGTCAGGGCTTCACTATTTAAAACAGCATTACGTGGAAGCAGGGTACACATCAACATTCACATGAAGCACAAAAAGACAGCCAGTTCCAAAGAACATTTATGAAGTGGGTCAATGCTAATAGCATAAAGAATATAGCTATCACCCTTTAACCTTTGTAACTTATGTTTTTCCAGCCCATAGTAGCACATGGCTCTGTCGCTGCCTCTGCATTAAATACTTTTCTTTCTTTTTTCTCTTTCACGCCTCTCTTTCTTAAATAAATAGTATAGTGCCGAACCACAACTATAATTTGGATTTGATTGCTAATGCTGAAGGAACAAATGCTTTCTGTCTATTTTAGGGTGGAAGAGCACACAGGTGGAACCTAATAGATCATCCATTAGAAGGCAGAAAGAGGGGCTTGAGAATGGCTTTGGGTAATCAGACAGAAATTACCAACACACAGACTGTTCTCTAAACATAACATAGACCAATGAGTTAACAGTTAATGGAGAAAGCTACTACAGGAAATGCAGACATGCAAAGTGACTATTTCCTATACATAAAATACATCTCACTCTTCTCTTTACCCTCTTACTGAAGTAGGGATCCATTTCCCAGGAACTATTAGAACATAAAATACATAATATTAAGAATGCATATTTGGTACCATACTCAATTTAAAATGTATTTGTATAGCTCAACTCAATTCATATGTAGGTGTTTTAAATAAAAAAAAACCCTACATTATAATGTTTGCACATTATACAGATGGACTTCATATATTTTAACCCATGCCTGTGATACTTATTACTGCACTCTCACTTTTGGGCCACGTTCTCATGGATTCAGGTCTTTTACCATCATTTGAGCTCTTATTGGGTTTTTATACCACAGACCTGGGAGAGGGCACTGCACTACTAAATCCTTCACACAAGATACTAAACTGAGTTCCCTTCCATTGAATCCTGAGCTCTCCAGGAAATTAAAGAATTCATGATACTATTCAAAATGAACAATGGGTAATCTCAATTATTTCTTTCTTTCAAGAGACCGTTTGTCATATCCTAGATGTTTGGGAGTTACTTCTTCATTCAGAGGAGTTGCTACATTTCTCTATATAGCCATGCACTGCCAGCAGGGGTATGCAGTCGGGGTAATTTTGGGAGTGCAAAAGTTCTACATTTATCTACAGAAATATTTTCAACATGAGACTCAGACTAGAAGTTTTTGGGAAAAGACCATTGTCCTTTGACCATACAGCTCTATGCACACCCATATCAACGCAGAAATAATAAACCAGTAATGAGCAAATAGTAATCTTGTGTTATAAAACCAAAAAAGGGATGCCCAACCAATATGTGGCTTTAATTTTCATGTTTAAATGCCCTACATCAGGGCATATGAAATGGCTTTACTCTACCACTCCTGGCCTTGCCAGTATCTCCTGTATGTAAACAATAAGGGGATTATTGCCAACAGGCACAATGTTCTTCATCTCTTTCCCACCTGTTCTATCTCTCTCTCTCCTTTCCCCATCATGTTTTCCATCTTCCCCTTTTCTCTATTTTTGTTTTCCTCCTCCCCTTCACTTTCCTTTACCAGGGCTCTAGCTATCTCTTGTTGTGCCCTGCTCTGGTTCATCTGGTTCCAACCTCTCTCCTTTCCCCTTAGCAGCATTAATCACCACACTCCTTCCCCAACTCACTCCAGCACAAGCAAATCATCCCTCTTATCCTGTCTCCCTGCCAGGCCCATCGAGAGAAATTTGGGCTCCAGTACATTATGTTCACTGGGATCCAACCTGTCCAATTTCACTTTATTTGCACAGAGTATATAGACCTTTTGGGGGACCCGGTACAATTGCTTCTCTTTACCTCCCTCACATCAGCCCTGCTCCCACTTCACACACCCAGAGGCAATTTTTGACTACCTGAAGTCTGAAAACCCACATCAAAATATTGTCAGAATACAGGCCTACTTCTGTTGATCCTCTATTAATGTTCCCTACCTACAATACCTCTAGGAAGTGTGGCAGATTTTAAGAGAATACGGCGGTGAGTATGGATTAGTGATGGAAACTGAAAACCCGAGGTCCACTAACATAGTACTGCTTTGTCCTAGCAAGAAAAGTGCAACAGAACAGTTCTGGGATCACTACATCTTGGTCTATCAGTATCTTACTTTGTATTTAGTAGCCAACTCTGGGACACCTTGATTACAGAAGTTGCAATATAATATTAAACTTAATTCTCTAAGAGCTTGGATGCTATTGGGGTCTGTGGTAAAAACTTCGGCAGATTGTAAGAAGTGAATCTTACTCTGATAAACTAACACTGTCTCCCATAACTCCTTCTTGATGGAAGGATTATACACTCAACCAACCATGATGACCCCCAATAAGATAAACCAGTCTATTGTACTGATTTGGCTCCATACATACATACTAAAGCCACGTGCCAATATCTACATTAAAATTATGTCCAAGTACATATTTTGAACCAAGTCACTTGTTTAAATTCCACCTTCCTTGCCTCAGGATGGATTAACAACTATAATTCAATTAAATGTAACACATCACTTAAAGTAAAACTAATTTGGGGGATAAAATATATCAAGCACTTCAATCTTTTTAGAATATTCTATATTAGAATCCCAAAAGAGCCACACGCATGCACACAAATTGTTTCCAACTATTTTTTAAAAAGCAAACCAAAATGTGGAACCTAACTCCAGGCCAATATTCTCCTCGGAGATCAGTATATCATCCATGGAAGGTCAACAAGCAGAACAAATGCAGAATATGCTATAGAGGACACTCAGTGAAGACTTCAGAAGAAAAAAAAATCTCATATTTCCTTCTGTGTCTCCAAACAAATGTGTAGGTTAAAGTTTGTTTTCTAAACATAATGGAGATATTGGGGGAGGGAGAAGGAATCTTAGCTGCTGTGTCAGTGTCAAAGTCTCTGCTCCAATTATTAATCAAGAGGGTGCAGATTTGGAAATCTGACATCTCAGCTAGCATCATTATTTAAAAATAGACTATTAAGCCCTCTGGAGATATTATCTTTATAATGAGCCTGATTAGTACTAGGGGAAAAGGAAGCTGAGAAGGAAATTCAAGTACAGTAACAAACACCTGGAAACTCTCTTGAGAATGTTGTATTAGGCTCTCTGCAATACAGCTCATCTTATGTAACACAGAATTCATTATGACAGGAAAACCATTTTGATTTAAGCAGCTATTGCACCTCTTCATGTTTATTTTCAACCTTCACCTGCACTAGGAAACCTTTAAAGAAAGCTGCAGCATGACTGGCACAAAGCATACTCTCAACAATGGTAATACAGGGTCTGATTCTAAGTACAAAGAAGTCAATGGAATTAGCTGTGGTTATTACTGTGTTGCACAAAAGCATTATCTGAAGTATTTTACTCCTGTGCAAAATATGACACCTGAAAGCAAATCAGACATGAAACTTAACTCACAAATGTATCTGAAGGCCTCACTACTTCCCTTTATGTTCATTCAGTATAGCCCAGAGCTGCAAAGTCAAGTACATATATACTTTTTACCAACAGGTTTTGAAAAATAAATGTATGCTTATGAACATATGTCCAACTTTGTGACTAGGAAAGGTACGAAGTAAATGAATTGCTTGCACTTTTAATTCTGTTAGCAACAAGAGTAGCTATTTTGAAGGCAACTGCAGAGCCTGACTTACTGTGGATTGTGATGATAGAAAAACTTTCTTACTATGGATTTATGTGTCTTTCTGTTGGAAAGGATGGGACTCTAGCACAATATGATCTCTGACAACTGAAATATGAACTTAGTTTATGTCCCAGGCTGTGTAGTCTCTCTTGCAGGCAAAAATCTTAACTCCCATTAAAGTTAGTACATATAGGCAATGATTTTGCTTTCACCTGTATCAATGGGAACTTCGCCATTGACTTCAGTATGAGCAGAAGAAGGTCCATAGGCAGGAAAATGGACCTCTAGGAGATGAAACTCTTTCTGAAGTAATAGGAGCTGGAAAGAGATTCTATCAGTTAAGGCCAAAACTTCCAAAAGGAGCAAGAAACAACCCTGCATGTTTAGTATTTCTCTCCTTCTCTTCTTGTATGCCTGTCTTCCTAGAAGCTCATTTACTGTTAATCTATCAGGATGGATATTCATTATTATGTATAGCCTACTGTAAGTGCATTCTTATTTTACAGTTAATAGACTGAAGAACTAATTCTTACTATTGTTGATTATGAAATCCCTTTCCTCCTACTAAAAGGTAAAAAAATTACTGGAGAAAAACTTGTGGTTTCAAGAATGAAATTAGTCATGTTCCAACTATTTAAGCTCAGATACATTTATATCATATTCAGTCTATAACCCTTTTAGCCAATTGTGATTGGCATAACCAACTATATAGGCCTCTTCACAACAAACCCGTCTGCCAATTTTGCCAAATTATCTAATGAAGTCATTAAAAGACTTCATTGTTTTTCAAAAGTAAAACTTTTCATTAAAGAAACTTAGACATTCAAGACACATACACAAAAAGTTTTCAAATCAATATTCAGTTTGTGTGTGCTGTACCACATTACATAGGTGACTATCATTTTTCAATAGAGAACAAATTTCTGGAAATTATTTAACAGATTCTGCAGGCACTTCAATGAAAAAAAAAAAGTTTGGCATCAATGCCCAGTTTTTCAGAGATTTGGAGATGTAACACTAACCTAACTGTTCTAGCTCACAGCATTAGCAAGTGCAACCACTCTCATATGGCTAATAGATGTTTATAAAAATTCTATCTATGCCATATCTGTTCTACCCAGAATTCATTAAAAGGAAGCCACTTAAAATAAAATGCCACTTTGTTTCTTTAGCACCTAAACTTTCTGAACAGAAGATACCAAAATATCCATGATAACAAAACTAGAAGTTCCGTGTAAAGATTTTTAGATTATATTTTAGGCAGCTGCTATAAAACTTAAAATTTAGGAACTGATTCTGCTCCCAGTGAAGTTATTGGGAGCTTTTCCTCCAATGACAGCAGGACCAAGCACTCAACTAGCAAGTCTTACAAAACCAAACGCTAATATTCTTATAATCCTAATGTTACCATTTTATATTATGGACCACGTTCTGTAAATCACAAAACACCTTCAGTTATGAAAATAAGCCACAAATGGCTGCCAGTGGCCTGTTCAACATTACCCACACAGCACAACATTTTTGGAAAGTATTCATTCATATTCAAGACCATTGAACCACTGAGCAAAATATATTTTAACAGGTATGAAGGTCAAGATAGTGTAAAGTGGCACGTGTATAACTTTTTTTGAAAAATAGTTTTGCATGTATAGTTAGAAGAGCCAGCAATGATGGACAATTTGTTTTTATATAGGATACTTATCTCCTTCCCAGTCCATACATTTCATTAATATGTATTGACCACGTTGCCTGTGCTGCTAGAATGTTTTCTGTCTGAATATCACCATTCAGGGCCCAAACCACTTCCCTTAACCAAATAAAACTGAAATTAAGGTTAAGACTCCAGAATTTGGCCCATACTATTTACATGTAAGCAAGGTAATTACTAGGAAAGTTGAGACTAACCCCTGAAGAGCTCCTTCTTAGATGTTAGTTTCAGGAATACTGCTGTTTTCTCAACAATTCATTAGACCCCCAAATAATGGACGCAAAACACACTAATGATTTAGTTAACTTATTATCCTTTCAGCAACTTTAACATTTTAGTAAGTATAGACTATTAATGAAGAGCACAGGAATAGGTTTGATTTACATAACAAAGTAAATGTTTATTTGGGACTGATTTTTCCATATGAAATTTGTTTGTAAAACAACTCACTCTATTAAAAAAAAGAAGTAGGTAGAATAACAAGTCTGTTACCAAAAACTCCATTTGAACTCAGTGCCCACTCACATAATCTGAAAAGCATTTTTGATGTAAAGCACAATGCTTTGTGACTTTCTGAACTATGCATTAATGGGCTATCACCTCATCCATAAGAGAAGAGAGAGCCACACAGTGTGGTTCCATATCTAGTTTACTCTGAGATCAAGTGTAAGGAAACCTGGCTGGGAATAGACCTAGTTCTTTACCCAGTTCACAAACTTCCTCCACACATTTAAGCACCTTTCAGTGACTGGCACATGAAAAAGCATGCAGGTCGTGTAATTGCATCAAACAATTTGCAGGCACTCCAACGTGGCCTTGCTAGTTGAAGCATTTGCGGGTCCCTTCGCTCCCAATAGGCACAAAGTGCAAAGAAAAATAAATAAACGTAAACTCTTTTAAAGAACGAACAGCAGATCGGGGATTTAGTTGAAGGATATTATAATTTGTCTTCGGCTGCAGTGGAACCACATTGTCAGCAGGGGGCGCTCTTGCACGAAGCAAAACTAGACTAACGTTCCACTGACTATAAACTCAAGGGCCCGCTCAATAGCGCTTACAGTACGTCTGAAGTGGTAGCTACTAAACAGTAAGACTGTCAATAAATCGTACACGCTTTGAACATGTTTATGAGTCACACTATAAAAATAATCCTTATAGTTTATATTGCAGATTATTAATTGATTGGATTTTTACGGGGGGGGGGGGGGGGGCTGGCAAGAGGCAAAACCCCTCTGATTTAATGCATTTATCCATATATGTTCATGGATTTTTTTTTTACTCCCCAAAATCTGCATGCGGGTTTGGACTGGTAACATTTGCAGTAGCAGACACCGAAGAGGAGCCCTCGCCTTTGCCTGTCTCGTAGTGCCAAAAAGTAGAACAACTCCTTAATAGGTTTATAATGCACACAAAGAACAGCAAGAGATTTGGGGGGTGGAGTGGGGGATGGGAAGTATGGTTGGTTGCTCACCGGTCGGGGAGTACCAGCCATTGCACAACGTAGCCCAGCTGAGAAATAATCAGACATTTCTCCCCCCAACCTTATTATTACCACAATCTTCAGTAGGGGGGGGTAAAAAAACTCAAATACTCACCATATTGACTTCTGATACCATGTCTATGCTGGCAATGTCTATGTTCATGCCAACAGCCACTGGGGGACCTGCAAACCAACGAGATGGTCCGCAATGTGATCTCTAAGAACTTAACTCATTCTTACCAGAGTTATCAAGACTAATCAAAGGGCGATCTGCAGAGCACGAGGGTTGGTAACAACACAACGGGCTCTCCTTTGATACCTGGAAAACCCTCCTTTTGCAGTGTTCACCCTTTGCCTCCGCCGTCAGCTGTAGGCACATTTTATGTAACATGCACACACGTGTTAATAACGGAGGCTCTATAGACACTGGGTATATAGAGAGACACACATACAAAACGATTATTGCATGAACCAGTTCGAATCAGTACGTGGGGGAGGGGGAGCAGAGGTCGGACTACACATTTTAACTCTTTCAACTGGGCACATGCGACATGCAAACGGAGAAGAAAAGAATCTCACCTGAGATTCACATGATTTATACCCGGCTCTTACGATTGCTTTCTGGAGTAGTACACACACACATTCAGGCACACAACTAGTTCAAAGTTGCAGCAAACGTTGGGTTAAAGGACATTTTCTCTCTCAGTTAACAGCATATCTTGTACTCAAAAATAGTAACTGTGCTCACAGACACATTAGACTCCCTAGAACAAACGCTGGGTAAACTTAAGAGATTGGCATCTCAATAAAGCCAATTAACCGAGGGTTTAATTATGGGTTAATAAATTAGCAGCACACACTCTCTCAAATGAGACCGATCACAAATAGACAGGAGATTTCAACGGTCGCATGAAGAGCATCCTGTGCTAAGAAAAATTGAGTAACAATTGGCTCAACTTTGGGTCAGCTTGAGAAAATGGTAACATACACACCCAAGCAGCAGCCCCCCAACAACACGTTTAAAAACACACACAGAGGATACACACAGCCTGGGTATGGAACGTCTCTTATTCCAAAAGCAATCAAATTACCTCCAAAATCCGGCCTGAGGCGAATGTCATAGCCTTTCAGCAGTCTATCCACGGTCTCTTTTACCAGCGACATATTGCTAGGATCATTGACACTAAAAAACAATAACACATATTTCTTATTTCTCAGAGCCAATCTCCCCATTCGGGGAACAGGAGCAACCAGGGCAATCCGAAGTGAAGGGAAAGCGCTGTCTCGCTCACTTACCTCTGTGCACACACCATGGCTATTATTACGAAGAATGACCAAATCCCGAAGTAGCCCCTTTTCCGGACTCTCAACATCCCTTTAGCTTTTGATATGATTTAGGGTTTCCGTGAAGAGGAGAAGAGATCCAACTTATTCTGGCCAGTGCAGTAATTCTAATGTGAGGCGCATGCGCACGGCGTACCACAACATCAAAAGGAGCAGTGCTTGCTGCTGGAGATGGAACAAATTTCCTTGCCCAAAAAAAAAAAAAAATTAAAGGGGAAGGAGGAAACGCATTATTTTAAAAAAGTCATCCCACAGGAGGATCGAGTGTTGTCCTTTTTGTCGGGATCTTACAATATAATATAACTGCAGCAAGCAAGGAAGTTTCAGGAGTTGCAGGGTACAGCGGTTTTGCAACCTAGCTTAAGGGGGGAGGGGGGGGGCAGGTGCCGGATCCGATCAGAGACAGAGGGGGAAAGAGGTTTAAAAGAAACTGGGGATGCAAATCGTGCATACGGCGCGAGAGGCAGACACGGGGGGTCGCTTAACTTTACGCTCCCCGGAAACATCCGTCTACGTGGAGGAAGGTGAGGGGCAGAAAAAGGGACCTAGATTTGCAAGGGGGGGGGGGGGAGAGAAAAGGTTGAGCCTATGGTAATGTTCCTGGGGGAAAATGAAATGATGACGAACCAGGTTCTTGTAAGAAGGGATTGGGATGTTTCCCACTCTCCTGGCAGGAGCTGTTCCTAGGTCAGAGGAATTGGGGAGGGGAGAGTCGCTTTATGACGTTACCAGCCTGGCAATTCTCAAGATTATTTATAACACGAAAAGGGTGGCAATTAAAACGAACGGCTCCCTTTTCTGGTTCCATTCTATTTTAGCGGGGCTCCGAAAGAGTATAGCAATGGCTGGCAAGTGTGGGGAGGCTGGAGGGGAGGGGAGGGGATCACGCTATTTTCCCCTTTAGCAGGGAATGCAAATTCCTCAGGTAGATTTAGCCTGGCTACGGAATGGGGTCGGGGAGGGGGATACCCTGCAAAGAAAGCTAGGCTTCTAGTGACCATTCCGTACCCGGAGCATTTCCACTCACAGACCCTCCTTACCTTTCTGAGTAAAACACCGGAGCGGCTGAAATGCAGTGTTTAGCCGAATTAATGCCTCCGAAGAAAGCAGAGACGAGCAGAAAACTGATTTGAGGATGTTTTGAGTGACATTTAAATCCTAAGCAGAAGAGGGGGGGGGGAAGAGAGGACTTAAATTATTCCTTGCAAATCTGCCCGCTGCTGTAGCGCCTTTTACACCTCCTCCTCCTGCTCCAAATACCCGTTTGGACCCATGGATCTGTGTTGCTTCATTGAATGGATCTGGGGTGTGCACGCGTCTTCGCCTTGCCTGGATTGCACAGGGAAGGGAATTAGGCAGAGACGCTTTAATTCCTCACTTCACAAAAGCAATATTTAATTCGCTGCAAGGGAAAGGGAGGGAGGAAGGAAGGAAACCAGGGTGAATGTTGCACAGCGAGAGAGCGAGACGTGAATCGTGGCTAAGGAAGAGATGCTTTGAAAGCCTCCGATTTCCCCTCAATAAACGCTTAATCATTCCACTCACCGCAAATGACAAGAGCTTCAGGCCTGCTATATCCCCCGCCCAAAGGGGGAATGGTTTAAAACCTCATGCCCCCCCCCCCTACTCCACAGACCAAAGCCCGTTGCCAGGTGAAAGGCCATTTCACATGCATGCATATCACGGTCACCAAACAAACACACGCCCCCGATCGCCTGGACGAGGGTTTTTTTAGACGTATGGATAGATTTTATAAACGGTAGCGAGAGAGGTAGCTGAACCGCTCGTGAAGAGGCAGAGCCCAGTCCCCGGCCTCCCGGGGCGTGCACTGCATTTAAAAACCAAACCCACTGGCTCGCTGGAGGTGCAGCAGTGAGAATAGCAGAGCTGCGGCTGCAGCGCGCGCCAGCCAGCTGTAGCGGCCCCCGCACCCGACTACGTCCACATGACGCCAGGCAACCTGCGAATCCCGGCCGCGGTCCCGGTAGCACGGGGTGCTCTTGACAGATTGCTGGGAAGGGAAGCCTCCCGTCCCTCCTTCCCCCAAACCAAGTGGGGCACGAGCGGGAAGGGCTGGGTGGGGGCTCGAGGAAGAGCACCCAGGCAAATAAGATGCATGGGAAAAGGGTGCAGCCGAGGAGGCATGATCCCGATGTGTGGTATGGGAAATGGGTGCAGTCGAGGAGAGGCATTACAGGTAGTGAGTGCAGCTATCTGATGAAACAATGGCAAGGGGATACAACTGGAGAGACATTGCACCAGGAAGGCACGTGGGAAGAGGTGAACACAAGGTAGTGATGAGTAAGGAGGGCATGGCCCAGGAGTGTAAATGAGTAGGCCTCGATTGCAGGCAGAGGGTAAAAGGACAGATAGTGTGTGGGAGAAGGGGTGCAGCTTAGGAGACCTTGAAGAAACCCCCATGAGGCAATGGAGAAAAAGCTGAATACATGAGACCTAGATGTAAAGCTCAGCATCCATTTAACAGGTATGTTTTAAAAAAAATACAATCCATGTTCAAATATTAAAGGTTAGTGAGTGGGAAGGATCAGAGTCAAACCCTGTAGGGAATCAAAATATCTTCCACCTGCCTTTTAAAATATTTCTGGGGTAACACAGATACTAGTTTACCACAGTCTACTCTAGTGCATTCCACAGGCAACACATGCAGATCTACATTCACAGTAAATCAGATAAATAGGTAGGGTTGAGCAGCTCCTCCCCCCCCCCAATTGTCTTTTTATGAGATCTGTGTATTTATTTGGTTTTGGCCCCTCTGAAAAATATTAGATTCAAATTATTTTTGAAGGGCCAGAGTAGGGAAAAAAGAGGTAATATGCTTGCGAAGAGGATGAGATTCTTTCCTATTATGGTGCTTGGAGTTATAGTATAGGAAGAATTCATACTTGTGAACGCTACAAGGTTAACAGGCTAGAATAGTTTTCAGGAGCGCTGAAATGTCTTATTTATGTATTCTAAAAATAATCGCGCTTGAGTAAAAAAAAATTTAGGAATGCTTCACACTGCAATTACCTCCCCCCCCCTTTTTTTTTTTTGCTATTCAAGATTGAGAAATAGGATTTTTTTTAGTTCATGATGGATGCTATGTTAACCAGCGAAGGTATCTGTTCTCTCTCAGCTGGGATGCTTCACTTTCAAAGCACTTGAAAAATGGCTCTCAAAGCAGGTGGTGGACATTCATTTGTACAATGAATCTTGTACTGTTAGATATGTATAATATGCATTTCTTTTTTTCTGCAACCACATGATAAAACCTGCAGTCTGGTAGTAAAAGGCATTGATTGTGCACTTTTGTCCTCACCCATAAGGATTTACGTTGGAACCGCATCTAACATTTCAGATTCCTAAGTTATTTTCAGTTCTCTGATATTGCTATTATATTGAACTGCTATTAAAATAGTTCTTTCTTTTCTGTCCAAATCTGAATGCAAGGCCCAGGACTGGCAATATTCAGTACTGGATTAGGGAAAGATTTATAGTCTAATACCATGTTACAGGGCTAGAAACAGAGGCATCAAGACAGAAGTGAATACAGTTCTATGCAGCAATGTAGATAGCATTTGTATCCAGCTTTCACATTTGAATAGATAACAGCTCAAAACAGTGACATCCTTACACATGGAAAAGTTTATTTTGTTTATTAATGTTTTTATTATACATATCCATTTTAAAACAGTGATACTAAACTGTATATAAAAATAAAGTATGGACAAGCAAATAAAAACACTTTACAAAAACAGAAGCTGCTTACGTTTATTTTAAATCTAAGAACCTGATAACATTGTACAGTAACCAGGGGCCCAAGATCACTCTGTTCACACTGACTTCAGTGGAAGTTGAGGATGACCTGGACCTCATGGGATCAGGCCCTAAGGCAACCTGTTTATTCTATTGATGTAGAAACTGCATTGGGATGACCACCTCCTCCTAATAGGCTCCTAATCAGAGCACAGTATCCAGGTTCCATATCCAGAAGATAAGATCTGTATCAAGGCAGGCTAAGCATTATAAACTGCCATCCAGATGTGCCCCACAGTCACATGGGGAGGAAACCTAGCTAATCTGGTGCATAGTTGTGGCTACTCTGGACAAGCCAGACAGTAGCCAGTTGAGCTAATCAGGAGCACCACCAAACAGCTGTTCAGCCACACCACCAAATAGCTGATCAGCAGCTGTCACAAAATAGCTGTTTGGAAACTCCAGGTGGGGCTTGGGGAAGGTTAGAGAGCAGTGGATGGGCAGGCAGGGGCCTTGGGTAGAGGATGGAGTGGGGACAGAAAGACATGGAGTGAGGCTGTGGCCTTGGGGAGGGGATGGAATGGGGACTAGAAGAGGCGGAGTGAGACAGAGGCCTGGGGGGGGGGGGAGGCAAGGGTGAGGCCTCGGGCTAAAGGGCGGGGTATGGGCAAGGGCAAGGCCTCGGAGAAGGGACAGAGTGGGGCAGGGACTCGGGGTGGAGCACCCCCAGGGAAAACCAGAAGTCAGTGTCTGTGCTACACTAATAATATGAGTGGGGAAATTCAGCTCCATGTTAACAAACTGAGTGTGGTGACTGTATCATAAATCACTTTTCAGCTGGAACAAACACAAGGGTCACTACAGATGTAGGGTTTGCTCCCCAGGAGATTCCTGATAGTTTTTGTATCAAGGTGGAACAGGAAGAGGTGATATTTTCAGATGCTCATTTTCAAGTGAGGCCAGTGCATCAGGCTATGGCTGAGTATGTGAAAACTGGTTGGAATGCTACCAGCTATCCCTGTGCACAGATCAAGATGGGTCTGTTGGCATGATGATTGTTTAGATTGAAAGTAGTTGCAACTGTCTTGGTTTCAGTAAAAATTAGTGGCAATAAGTGTTCAAAATGTCCATGTCTTGACTGATATTCACTTCAACCCTATGGTAGTAGTTTCCTGTGTCAACAATACAAATGTCATCAGCATACACATACTTCTCAGCCCACATTCCAGGAAGGTCATATGTGTATATATTGAACAAAAAGGGGAACCAAAATTGACCCTAGTGGAAGCTCTTTGCAGAGATGTTTAAGGTAACTGATTTTCTGCCCAACTTGCAGGATGTAACTTTGGTTAATAATCATTTCTCAGATGAACTACACTGTCAGCCAACACAGAATAATTCTCAACAACAGCTTGTCAGTCAGCCTGATGTGCCACAGAATGTCAAAGGCTGACATCTGATCAATAAGGGCTGCACCAACTTTCTTTCCTGACTCAAATGGTTTTCTGTCTTGAGTCACACACAGAGTGCCTGATCTTGGGTGCATCATCCCCTCCTGAATCCATCTTGAATGCAAGACAGCTGAGGATCGGCTAACTACTCGTACAAGCACCTGGATTGGCAGGAGTCAGTCCTACTCCACTGACATGGTTAAGGTCTGGCATCTCCTAAAACTGCAAATTTTATACCGTAGTGGAGACCACCAGATTCCCAAGGAAACCCAGGACTGGCTTCAGCTCTGGAAAGATCTGAGATATTTGACTTTAAAAAAGACATGACAAATTTGTGTATAAACAAGGTATTGTAGATAATTTTTAGAGGCTATGACTCCCTCTGATCTCTTTGCATTTGTACTCTTGGTAGCTAAAACACCTCTTCACAAGTAGAGAGATGCAAAAAATAATCCCCATCAAATGTTAACTCTCTAAATCAATCTTATTTTCCGCTGCAACATATATAGATTATACTGTGCTGTGATGTGAAATAAGAGTTTTGGGCCAGATCCTGAGCTGGCATAAACCAGTGTAGCTCAGCTGAAGTTAATGGAGCTAGAGATGTGCCATCTTACACCAGTTGAGAATCTGTCCCTTTGTTTCTTTATTTAAAGCTAGGCCACTTGTGAGTAATATGTCAAAGTCATGCTGACAAGACCTTTATACCTCTTTTCACCATCATATTTACACACACACAAACACCTGTACAAGTGCACTTTCCCTACTTCTTGGCCTTTTGACTCAGATGAAGTGTAACAGTGGCAGTCATATAGCCAATGAGGTTAATCATAGGTGTGATTATTGCTAGTTGGAAACTTCCTTCCCTGATGAACTGTGGGACGCACCTCACCCATGTACCTATTCACTACACCAATACTGACTTGGACTCTAAACACATTCAATGGGTGGCATACCAGAGACCATTTATTCACTGATGCTTTAAAAACTCCCACACCCCAATCTGGGTCTATGCTGGTTATGTACTATGTATGTATCTTGTGACCCTTGTCACCAATACTTGTAATCTCTCATAACTCAAACCTGACCCAAGATGTCCTTCTTAACTTGTGCAAATTTTATTTTAAACATTAGCTTTAATAATTTTTAATCTCTTCTTATGAGTTTAATATCAGATGCATTTCCTACTATGGGATATGTACTTTGTCTTGGGGACTGAATATGTTCTGCAGCCATTGCAGGCAAATGTTTGTGAAGATCTGTTTTAATAAGTCTTTTCCATCTCTAACTTCTCTAAGGTGAGACTTTACTGAATTTCAATTTGGGTCAAAACATGTCTTATTTTAAATGAACATTAAAGTTGCAATGTGTTCTACCAGTTGGTTTTCTTTTTATCATTTTATGTTTGGTCAGTTAAACGTTCAGTCTTATGCACAAATTTGGTATGATAAATTGTTTAGAGAATAAGTAACATTAATAGAGTGTTCACTGTACTTAATTGCAGGAAGAAAGCAGGGACAGGGGAGAAAAACATAGATGTTAATTAGCTTTTCTCTGTATGTAGAGATTTGGTAATTGGAACTCAGATTTGCTCATTCTAGGACAAACTGCATATTATACTCACAGAGTTAAAGTATAGTATATGTAAGAGCAAAACCCAGGTCATGACCCAGACTGTATTTTATAAGTGAAAAGAACTGATAGGAAACATTAAGGTACTGAATTCCTGTATGTCTTTTAACAAACATAGCTTTTAGCATTGCCTGGGAATCAATAGATGTTAGGTGTACATTGCACTAAGACTTTTAATACAAAATGAAATTACTGATAATATAAAAATGGAAGTGAAATGGTTGTGAGACATCCCCAAATGCTATGATTGCAGAAACGTGTCAATTGTACAGGACTGGAGCAAAAAGCAAAATATCTGGCACCTTAAATTTTGACAAAAGGAAATCTAAAACTCTTCTTATCAAATTATGAAAGCATAAAAATGTTATTTCCTTCAAAGTGGTGGAGTAAACACATTAGCGTAACAGGGATGTAGACAGCAAAATTGAAGTTGCATAGTCATTTGGTGTTCTCAACTTGAGGAGTGAGCCCCCACTCCAGATAGTAGTTTCCACTACACTATCATCAGACTTGGAAAGCTCCCTGGTCCAGAGACCCAGGACAGGGAGATTATCTGTTGGGGAGGGAAGTGGGCCTGAAGGTGATACCAGGCAGGGAAGAGGGGTTTTGGTTGACCAAGCAAGAGCTGTTTAATGGAAGGTGGGGATGCTGGGAGCCAGAGTAAGGTGAGGTAGTAGGAGTAACTGGGTAAGACCTGATTAAACTATATAAGGAAATTTTTAAAAATAGAACCAAGGACCACAGGGACAGAGGAGAAGCCATTTCAGAGGCTGATTTTCCATGTTTAGCTTGTGCCACCAACTTGCCTTTGACTTTTAAAGGCAAGGTGGCCAGGGCTGTGAAGATAGAGGAACTGGGTAGGGGAGAGAGGAAGGGTAATAAAAACATTTAAGAAATATAAAAATCCATGAATCAATAGGATGGGTGCCAAGATCACCTCACTTCCTGGGTGTGTATGTTTGAATTCATTGTCCCGTCCCTCATCTGTTCTTTGTCTCAGGCCCCAGCACTGCAATGAGACCTGTGTAGGCAGATCCTCATGACTACATGGAGTCCCATTTAAAGTCAGGGGAGTTCAGTAGGGATGCAGGGGTCTGGCTGCATGGATTGATTGTAGCATTGGACCTTCATTAGCAAGCTCTTAAGAAGGCAAGATCCTGCCCCAAATAATTTTCAAGCTCCCAGCACAATCTTGGGTACTATTATAAATAATAAATGATGATGCAAATAGAGCTGGTTAGAAAGTTTGGATGAAAAACGGAAGTGAAATCTTGTAAATTTTCCTTCTTTTTTTCCCCAGTGAGCTCTCATGTGCTGGCCACTTGTACATTTCCGATCTTAAAACTAAAACAGAAGTCAACCACCCAAAAGATTTTAGTGTCTGTGTTTTCACAACACTCATTTCAACTGGGAGAGTATCTAGAATTCAATCTCCCAGAATCACAAATGGAATCCCCTTTATTCTGAACATTATGAAGTCTGCTGAAAGGAGAAATTAGGACCAGGAACCAGGGGAGAAGGGGAGAATTTAATCAAAGGAAAAGCAAAAAAATTGAGCATGGCTATAGACAAGAAGGAGAAAGAAGAAAGAAAAGACCAGGGGTAGGTGTACCAGCGTATGGCCCACAGGAAGGGGAGGATGTGATGGGGTGTACCACCGTGCATTGGGCTGCCAGAAGTGGACCAATCATTGTGGGCCCAGGAGGACATGCCCCTTCTTCCCTGCTGCATATGCTCCAAATGGAGAACTCAGATAAAAGGAAGGAGTCCAGGCCAGTCAAGCGTGGGGATGCAGGAGGAAGGTTGTACACTGCTGGCTCCTGCAGAGGTACCAGCAATGCCCCTGGTGGTAAAGCCTGGGGTCCTGGACTACCTGCCAGATGACCAACCAGCTGCCATGGAAACTGAGTCTCCACCCTTTGAAGAAGCTGTTTAAACTACACCTCAGCCCAGAGAGACATGAGGCCTATAGACGGATTCTTTGCCTACTTTGCCCTGCCCAGGACCTGCAGCCTGCTTGCTGCTTTGTCCTGACAAGCGGGATAATTCCACAGACTGATTATTTTGCTGCTCAGAGTCCATGGCTTACCTGTCTGGGGGCCAGGCAACACTTGACAGAAATCGCCTGCTTAATGGAGAAGCCCATGACTGAGTGGTGGAGAGGGCTGTCACAGCGGGTTATTCCCCTAATTTAGCATTTCAAATTGGTGCTCCAGAAAAACATGGCTGGAAATTATTGTTTTAGGTCTCCAGTCAAAGTAATTTCCCCAAAGTGAAATCACCCGTGTCTCTGAGAGGCCAGGCACTGGATCTGCATAAAATGTTTGTGCTGTCCAGATAGACAGCCCTCTACAAATATTTATGGGAAAGCCTGCGCTCTAGGAAATCAAAGATGGAATATGAGTTGAACCAAAGTCACTGGTTTGGGACTGAATTATTCAAATTACTCTAATCTGAAATGAGTGAATCCAGAGGCATTTTTCAATCTAATTTATTTAGCACTTTCATATATAGATCTCAAAGTGCTTTACAAAGGTAAAAATGCCAGTGGCCAGTCTATTGTTGGGGGTTGATCCTCAAATTATGTATTTTTAGAAATGCAAAATATTTGATTGAAAAGATAATGCTAGAATCGCATACACTTGATGGAACAAACAAGCAAACATCTTCCCAGATCACAGTCTTAAGTAAAGTGGCCATGTCAGAAGCAGAGGAGTCCATCTTAAAAAAGTGTTTAACCTAAGGATAAATGTAATGGGTGAACATTATTGTCATTTGCTTGTCTTCCAATTGTTTTTTGAATCATTATTTTGTAACAGGAACTACAAGAACAGAAGTTTATAATTTACCATGAGCAAAATCATGGATGGCCCTTTATGGGTGTTCAAGAAGGGGAGGGAGCTGAGAGAATCTACCCTCCTTGTATGCCAGAGCCAAGCAGAATGTTGCTTCTAGCATTCCCTGAGCAAAAGCAGGTAGCTAGTGCTCCAGATCAGTGGTTCCCAAAGTCCACCTTGGGTTATGCAGGGGTCTGTCCCTGGACCCAGGGCTGAAACAGCATTCACAGCTTGTGTCATTGGGAGGAGACTATTTTGTTCTATTAATGGCGTCCTCCACTCAGCATGATCTCATACTCGCCATGCATGAGAAGTCATGCTGCTGGGGAGTTCTCACAATGGCGACAATGGTCTGGGTCTGGCCAAGTCTGGGACCTCTAGTCAATGCCAAAGGGGTTCTCAGAAGGAAGGGAGGGGGGAGAAAAGAGTTTGGGAGCCACTTCTTGATCTTCTGACTTGGGATGTGGCCAGCCTGTTTGAGGACATGTGGATGCCAGGGCTCTGGTACTCACTGTCACCCCAATAATTGCTGGTGTCCAGATACAGGAGAATACATGGCACATTTCTGCAGAAGGTGTAAACATGCTTTTCACAGCCCATTTCACCATGTCTCTGATGCATTCTGTCTGCGTACTATGCAGGCACTGTGCTTCATAGCACCGCCTTTTGTCCCTACATCTTTTTACTCCACCCCCAAGTAGAGTGCCTCTAGCTGCAGATGCCATAATTTAGGTCTATATATATACAAGATTCTAGTCTGCATTGATTTATTAAGAGCAACTGATGTGATTCTACTGACATGATGGGATTATGTTAAATTCTACAAAAGCACATTGTATTATATTACAGGAGGGTCCAGAGGTCCCAGTCAGGATTGCAAGGCACTGCTCCAACCAATCCAAGCACAAAACACCTCCTAAGAGCTGACAGTCTAAAAAAATGGTAGTAAAGAGCTACCTGGAACTGAAAGGTTTAGAAAAATCAGCGAGTCACTGTTAAGGAGTTCAATATGAATTGGAGTAAGGTACTGAGTGAGTTGGGTATCCACAGTAGAGTGAAGTAGGTAAACACAGGTGAGAAAACACAAGTGGGAGTTAAAAAACAAATAATAAAATGAGCTTAGTACAGAATGCACTTATACCTGCCACACTGACTCTTTAGGGGAATTACTAAGATTAATGCACTTAAACTGAGAAAACTAACTGAATGTCAGGACAGAAAAAAAACAAACAGGGAATATAAATATGGGGAATGATCTCACCAGGGAAGCAGTGGACAGGACATAAACATAATACAAATGGTATTTTTCATCCACGAACATCTCAAATATTAATTATTATTCAGAAGGATTGAGTAATTGTTGTTATTCCAGAATACCATTACTAAGTCTCACTCCACTAATGTATAAACCTGATAATCCCCATCAAAGCACCAATGCTATTTCTGAGCAAGTAATATCAGAGCACGGGGACAAGGTCTCATATTGTTAAGATGACTTAATGTTAAACTACTTAAGATTTTAGTATGATGCATTTTAAAGAATTAAGATTAAATCCACTTTTGTCGAACTAAATGGACAAAGCACGTTTTTGAATTGTTACTCTTGATTTGTCCCCTTCCCCATTGTTTTTTTTTCTTAGTAATTTAAAAACGTCAATAACCCACAAAGAGGTCCCTTCCATGTAATTAAGCAAGTTTCTACACTATTATTATGGCAGTTTCACAAATGAGTTAGAAGAGACACAGTCTGGCCAAGGGCCCAACCTGGCTCTCACTAAAATCAGTGGGGAAACTCACTTTGTCTTCAGTGGGAGCAAGATCAGGCCCTGGTTGATATAGCAGGTAAATGGCAGAGTAGGGAACAGAATGCAGGAGTCAAGATTACATTGTATTTTTAGACAGATATATATCAAAGTGCTTTAGCACACAGCCTGAGGGATACATTCTTTACAGCTCTAAGTTCTACGATTCCATTTAATCAAATAGCCTATGCATGTGAAAACAACTGAAGACTTCTACATCTTAAGATCAAGTCTCCTGGAGAATGCAGTGAGCCAGTCACAGGGCCAATCCTGGTCTAACTATGCTACTGCAAGATCAGAGGAGTGCTAAATGCAGATGGGGCTGTAAATTATCTTTGTTAATCTCTATACTGGACCTGGATTTGGCCAAGATAGACTTTGATCATAAATTATAGCAGCCTGGCAGTTGACGACATTCACAGAGGACCATATTCTTAGAGCTGGGGATGCCCTTCCCCCACCCATGGCAATACTGCCTGCACCAGGGTAAAAAATGTATATGATATAGGCTATCTACCAAGCTTGAGGATTGCCCAGTTCAGAAGAATCTTCAAAGGTCCAGTTAAGTTGGCTTCAAAATTGCTTTGTATTGTTGAAGCTAAACAAAGGAGCCAGAGCAGGGCCAACTATGGGAATAGATTGAACTTCAGCTCTGGATCGTATTGTAATAGAGGTTAATTTATCCGACTAGGAAGAGCAAGTTGATGTATACCCATGCTTGATGTTGCCACACAGCAGAATCTGAAAGTATTCTCCATATGAATAGTGACTGTGTGTATCAGTGTATCAGTGCCATCTTCCTATTCACCCGCAATGCTCCCTGGGCCTGAGCCTGATCAGAATTCACAGATTTCAGAGGAGTTACATCATTATAAAACCAGTATAGTTGGGGTTCAGAATAGACTTCTTCTGTGTACAGCACGTAAACATTGTTTTATTTTTTACTAATTTTTGCTCGTTCTTGTTTTTGTTCTCCAAGGCTAAGAGGAACCATATATTCCTTCTTGTGCACCATCAGCAAAACAGTTTACTAAGTTCCAGCTACAATTATGCAAAACTGAGAGCAATGGGTTTGCACAGGTGTAAATGATGGTATAATTTGGCATATAAAAACCTATTGCTGACAGTGTAGAAGAGTGCTCCAATTCTAATGGTAGATGTCGTGATAACCACTTTTTCTTAATTTTTGAGTCAGTCAGTTTTGCAAGGTCCACGTGTAGGTCATAGGTTCATAATCCAATAGGCAGATGTAACATTTTGGGTATGGCCATATGAAGATACCTTCTGTCACATGTGCATAGGTATTTGAAAGATTGTGGCCAAAGTCTGTTATGTCATTCACATATGTGCCAGATGTTAATACTACTATATTATCTTGACAATACAAGTGTTCCGATTTGTTCAGAATTTCTTCATTTCAGTCTCTAACTCTTTTTAAGGAAAACTATTTTGTCATCTTTAACAAAAATGACTTTGCTGAGAATTTATTTATAATTAGAAGTCCAATGCAAATAAAAATGTCAAAAGCATGCTTGTTTACAAAAATGGGAAATTTAAAAGCAAATGGAGGAAGCTGTTGTGCTTGATATTGGGAGAACACTCACATAATTTACATTTCTGAAACAAGGCAGGATAAATGTCATCAGTGTGATGTGATATAAACCTTATGGAGAAGGCAGGGTGTGTGTGCGTAACATCTGCAGACACAAAGACTTCAGGGCACAGATCCTGACATACAGCTAAAATACAGACTGCAATTCAGAGGGTGGTTTAAAGCTCTCTTTTTCATTCCACTGATCCTGCTACTCTTCTCTGTGTAACCATCTCACATGTTCTGTGCTGAAGGAATCTGAAGGCTTCTCTAATTTACCCTGGCTTTCAACACCACACCAAAAACACAGTTCAGAATTCGTGTGGTGTAGGGGCATACTACTTTTGACCTTCCCCGCACACACACTACACTGGAACAGAAGAGAGTAGTGTATCAGAAGCAACTAAATCTGCTGGGATAGTAGTGTACCAAATATAAACGGGTAGGATGTCACATACAATGTAATTTGGTGAGAAAATTTTGAATACAGTAAATAATTGCATCTTGGAACAGCTCATGCTGCAGTATACAAGTTGGTTATAGTCCATGAAAGCTTATGCCCAAATACATGTGTTAGTCTCTAAGTTGCCACAAAGACTCCTAGTTGTTTTTGCTGATACAGACTAACACAAGGCTACTCCTATAAAACTTATACAAGAGAAGAGGCTACTCTTGACTTTGCCCAATGTAACTTTCTGAACTATTTCCTGTATGTAGGTATAGCTGAGCCACTAAAGAATGAACATCATTAAATTTGACATCCTCAGAGAGATCAGACGAAGAGGTAAGACTAAAAATCAAAACAGGGGATTAAAAAAATGAGGATGCTAGTTAGTTAGAAAAAGCCTGAAGGAAAAAAAGGTAGGAAATTAAAATCCAAGCAAATCTGCATGGAGGCTGATGGGGAATACCCAGGTAATATCAGAGAAGATATGTTAAACCCAAAACAACAACAAAAGGGAAGCCAAAATAGCAAAGAAGGGTGGCTCCATTTTTAAGACTCCAAAACTATCTTTCAGAAATGGAAATCCTTCCCAAGTAATGTCAGTAGAACAGGACGTACATAATAGTTAGGAGAAAGTTAAATCTCAAGTACAAATAGACCAAGATGGTCTAATAAATAGTTATATAAGGCATTGGCCATATACCCTTGTTATGGCTGGTTTACATAAAGGATAGTAGCCTGCTACTGCTACCAGTTACATTTTTAGGTCAAGTTGCAGACATCTGTATTGTAGTTCCATCTCTGCTAATGACCCATGGAGAGTTGAAAGATGGTCTATATGGTTCCATGTAGTGGAACTTCTGGGTTTTGATTTTTTTAGTTTTCACTTCAGTCTTAATCCCCTTCCTCCCCCAAAAATTACATATCTTTAAAAATGAGTAAATATTGATTCAGCCCTATTGTGTATTTATATCATGATAGAGTCTTTAATTATATGATGAAATACCATTTGTTCTAGAGGACTCTTTCCTTATTCAGCACACAGCTCCCACACATATGAGTCAGAAGGTTGCAAGAAAAAAACAGTTGTTTTTCTTTTTGGTTAAGGTATTGAACTGGAACCCAGGAAAACTGGGTTCTATTCCTGACTCTGTAAGAGACTTCCTATAGGAATTTGGGCTAGACAATTCATATGTGCATGGAGACCTAATTAAGGTTTCACAAGCAAGATTAACTCTGTTATTTCCTAACTTTTGAGTGTTTAACTTTATAACTGTAACATTCTTTTACCATTGGAGGTTTTAATGTAAGAATAATAATGAATAATGTAATATTACCAGCGTGATTTATCTCTAATCTGCAGGTGAAGAAATGGAGACAAGTACGCTGGGGCTTGCCCAAAGTTGCAGTGAGAGTCAGGATCAACACAAGGAGTTCATATCTCCCTTGCCTGTGCTCTGTTGTAATATCCCCTCCTATATCAAAGGGAGTAGATTACAAAATTAGGTGTTTTATGTGGGTTTTACACTTTCCTCTTAAACCCCTGATATAAGGCATTGACGTAGGTGAGATACTTGTCCTATGTGACAAGTGGTTCTCATTTCATTTCACTATTTAGTAACACACAAAACAGTGGGAATTGCTTATAAAAATGTAAAGGGCTTATAAAATGTTATGGCACTTAGACTGTTGCACATCTCATTCAAAATCTGAGTCACATGCTTTTCATTTAATTCAAAAGCAGGCTAAGTGGTATATCACAGCCAAAAATATCAGGTTGAATAGGCCTTTCACTTCAACAAGGGACATGTCACATGCCGTGAAATGCTTCCACCTTAACTGTAAAATAATGCAGTAATTAATATAATATTGCTGCATAGTTGACAATTAATATACAGTCTATATTTTGCATTTTCCAAGTTGTTTGCTTTTGTGTTTTCAGCTGAAAGCTGTTTATTTCTCACAAATAACTAATCACTAATAACAAAGATGTGTTACTTAGATTTCCTTTTATAGACGCCAGCAATTATTATACACTGACTATTCTAGAGTATTATTGTGTAAATAAAAGAAGCTCAATAAGCACAAGAGTTATTATGAAATATATTCTTATGCATTTAATACACTTTCAGGAGAGCCACAGATGCACGTCCACCCCCTCCCAAAGCAGTGCTGCGGGAAAATAGGAAGAGATCTCGCAGTAAGCAGCACTCCCTACTTTCTTTACCATATGCCTTCTAAATATGCTTCTCTGTCAATATGTCACTTCTATCTAACCTAACAATCACACTAATGCCTACTGACTCCTAGCAAATAAGTTCTGATGCATTTTATATCTTATAGTTACTAAATTGTAGCCTGGTTTATAAAACACTTTAATGAAGTAAAGTAACCATTGAATCCTGGCAACTCTTTCACATCTGTTTCTACCAGTTTGAGTTTCTGGAGTAACTCCATTTAATGTCTCTATTTGTTCCAGATAAAGGCCCCAATTCAGGAAGGCATTGGACCATGTGCCAAGCCTTCCCTCAGTTTGATAAAATGAGAAATACTTTATCCCAGCTGTTCTCCATTGGGGTATGCAGAGGTCTTCCCAGGGGTACATCAACTCATCTAGATATTTACTTTACAGCAGGCTACTAATGAAGTTAGTAGAAACTAAAATTTCAGACACTTACTTGTTTATATTGCTCTGTATACTATACATTGAAATGTAAGTACAATATTTATATTCCAGTTAATTTATTTTATAATTATATGGTAAAAATAAGAAAGTAAGCATTTTTTCAGTGTTAGTGTGATGTGACACTTTGTATTTTTATGTCTGATTTTGTAAGCAAGTAGTTTTTAAGTGAGGTGAAACTTGGGTGTACACGAGACAAATCAGACTCCTGAAAGGAGTACAGTAGTTTGGAAAGGTTGAGAGCCACTGTTCCATCTATACTGAGCAAAAATAGATTGGTGATATTTATTGGTAAGAGGTTCTATAAGCAAAAATTAGCTAAATTTTACAGAGGGAGAATGGAGTATGTTCAGGAATATCATATTCCTTTACGCAAATCTAAACAAAATGAATAACAGTGTGAGTGAATGGTAAGCTGGTTAATGGAAAATTAAGCAGGGCTCTAGAATGCTACAAATAAATAAATAAAAATATTGCAGCATAGTGAGTAGTTTTTAAGAGGAAGGAAAAAGGAAAACAAAAATGGAAAATGATGAAGAAACAGCTAATATATATGTGTGTGTGTGTTACAATAAAGACGCTATTCCTTTGCTTAATAAATAAAGTGTTACTTTTCCCCCCTCCCTTCTTGTTAAGAATTGATAAGGGCTGTAGCTGTATAAGAAATGTGGGGATTTAAAGGATAGAGTGTATATCTTTAAAACTGTACACAAAAATGTGATGTATTAATTGTGTACTCTGTGTTGGGGCTCAGTTTTGAAGATTTTTAGCCTATAAAAAAACCTTTTGGAGACCATTAATAAGGCATCAAAGTAATCAAGTATTAGTTGCTTTAAAAAAAAAGATTTGTATTTAAGGAGAATATTAACAATACATCTGTGGAGGATGTGTGTGAATATTCTCTACATTTTCCTGGTGAAGATAGATTGTTGAAATAGCAGTAGATAAATTTAAAAGTAGTGATGAGTTAGCATCCACGAGTGATATATGAGACTAGGAACTCAACAGTTGAGCCATCAGCAATTATTCTTTAGAAAGGCTCTGATACTGGAGTGGTACCAGATGATTGGGGACCAGTGAGTAGCGTTTCCAAATTTAAAATGAGTTTCTAAAATTATCTGAAAATTAAAAGACAGTTCTATCATCCATGTGCCTCATAATACTTATGTATAAATAACCCCATTGAGTAATGGAAATACTGAGTTTCAATTTACAGATAAGAACAGAAGACCAGCCATACTTGTCAGACCAACGGTCCATCTAACCCAGTATCCTGTCTTCCAACATGTCCAATGCCAGGTCCCTCAGATGGAATGAACAGAACAGGCAATCACTGAGTGATCCTACCCCCATCGTCCACCTGTAAATTTCTGCAATCGGAGAAGTAATATGAATTTTCCTCTTCCTCCGTGATTAAACAGGTGTTTCAATGACCACACCTCCCTAGATTTGCTTGGATTTTGAGAAGATATGTGACTTCTGCCCATAGGCCACATGTGCACATAGGCCCCCCGGCTTCTAATGGACACTAGATAGTCTTTCATATAGAGTTAATACAGCCAAGGATCTCCTAATTACTGACTGCTCTCAGAACCTCTCTCACTATACCACAATCATTTATTAACTGACTCAGCATTTAAATTCTTAGTTCAGCATGTATCAGCAGTAACGAATAAAAGACCAGCAGATAAGATTATTAAACACAGGTGGATGTATTCATGACACACACACACACATAAATATAACAACTACAGTATACTCAATACTGGAGTCTACTGAGGCAAAACACCTTGACTGAAATTGAGGGCTGGTTAAGGACTTCGGGATAGGACATTTCAGATAAATGTATACTGTATACAAGTGGTGTGCATCATTTATGACATAGGCTACAGAAATGGACATTCCTATTTTATGACTGGTTATTGTGTGCAATAGTGATATAAATATTTTCACAAGATGTAGCTCTTAATCCACACTTCTGATAATAATACCATTTAGTTTAGAAGAATGAGGCAGACAAATCAGGCTGTATTTATTAGATATAGAGCAATCAAAGCACTAGTAAATATTCACCAGTTACATACCGAGGGTGACCAGATGTCCCAGGAAAATCGGAACTATCCCGATATTCAACCCTTTGTGCAGCGTCCTGATTGATGTATGATGAGGATGCCAATTGTCCTGCTATTCAGGAGGTGGCAAGCTCCCTGCTTCTTGACTCCTTCTCCTCCCCCAGCGTGTGGCATACCTTCTTCTTCCGCTCTCTCCCTCCCAATGCTTCCCACTGCCTAACAGCCTCTTGGCATGGTTTGGACTTTCCAGGGGGAAGGGGGAGGAGTGGGGATGTGGCACGCTTGGGGGAGGAGGCAGAGAAGAGGCAGAGCAGGGGCGGGGACTTAGGGGGTGTAATGGGAGTGGGGCGAGGGTGGTGCAGGGGTAGGTGAGCACCCACCCAGCAGAGGGGAAGTCGGCACTGTAGGCAAGTGGCAGGGTGGGGGATAAAAAGGCAAGTGGCCAGCAGGGAGGGGGAAAAGGCGAGCTTTGGGTGGAGGACTGAGGAGAGATTCAGTTGACCAGCAGCGGGCTGGAGGATGAGGAAGGAGCAGGCCGGAGGGGCGGGACCTGGGACACAGTGGGGGCAGAGCCCAAGAGGAGTAGGGGTTGGACTGTGGGCCGGGCTGACAGCACCACAATGGTTCCTGATATTTCAGTGTTGTGATCTGGTCATCCTATACATATCTCTCACTATATGGTCAACAAAATCCATCAAAATCCATCACACAATGTAGAAAAGATGGGATCTAAGTTAAGAAGCTTTTTGTATTTAGAAGGCTCAGTGTAAATCTTTTGCAAAGTAAATCAAAAGCGAAGACATCACATATTTTGTTAAAGGGACATTGTAAAGATTTTTGGCTCTGCAATATGACCCCCCCCCCATGATAATAGTCTCATCTGTAAGCTCTGACCCTTAAGAAGCCCATATTTGCATTATTTTGTATATTGATCCATGCTGCCTTTACACAAATAAGTAATTAAGAAGATGGAGATATGACTTACTGTGAGAGTCACAGGAAACCATTCAATAAATGTGTATTGTCTCTAGCACATTACACTTCCGATTTATTCTAATTTACAGTAAAACCTCCATTTAACGGACTAATTCGGGCGAGGGGGTGTCCGTTAAATCAAAAAGTCCATTATTTAATAATAATAAAAAAAAATGAGCTGTCTGAGCAGCAGCCCGCCCGCCACAGGGTCGGGACGACAGCTCCACAGTCTGCCCGCTTCTGGGACCCGGGCGGGAGCCGGCAGCCAGCCCGCCCGCTGCCTGGACCCAGGCGGCAGCCGGGAGCCGGCAGCCAGCCCGCCAGAAATGGATCAGGAATGCATCAGACTTGCTCAGAAATTTTGTCCGTTGCATCCGAAGTCCGTTAAATCGAGGTCCATTAAATCGAGGGTTTACTGTAATAATAAAAATACACCTATAACAAGGCTCTAGGGAGATAAGCTTTTATTTTAAACAGATAGTATTACAACAAAACTCCAGCAGCATTTAATTGCTGTGGATGATTTATGATTTATGTACTATTGTTCTAGTAGTAATATTATTGGGTATATAACTCTTTCATCATAGTTTGAGCAACAGCATGAGAAGTTTCATATCAAAATGTACCCAAATTGACATTTAAATCTGAGGGCCCTATATTACAATGAGTTCCATATACCCATATCCCTGTACTTCATTCTCATGATTTAGTGAGGCTCCACATATACTCAAGGGTCTGTAGAGGCAACAATCATTGCACTCTAGAGGACTAGTATCAAGGTAGAATAGCACAAATTTTTAGGTCTACCAACTTTGAGCTCAATCCTGCTCCGTTTGAAGTCACTGGTAAAACTTAGAGAGGTAGCCGTATTAGTCTGGAATAGCAGAGGTAACAAAGAGTCCTGTGGCACCTTAAAGACTAACTGAAGTATTGAAGCATAAGCTTTCGTGGCTAATACCTACTTCATCGGATCCAACGAAGTGGGTATTAGCCCACGAAAGCTTATGCTTCAATACTTTAGTTAGTTTTTAAGGTGCCACAGGACTCTTTGTTACCTCTGGTAAAACTTAGATTTCGACTCTCCTTAACAATACCTCTACCTTTCAAATGTAACTGAAGAAAAACTCTTTAAAGCACGGCAGTACTGACACTTTCTGACTAAATGAAATATTCTCTTCCCTAAAATTTCCATCCTTCAATGCAGTGAATAACATCATTGACTTTATATTTGGTACTACACCAAATGAATGTTTAGAAGCATTTTGAGATACAAAATACTGTGAAGTTGGTGCAGATTCAAAATGTGGTCCTAACTTCTGCTTAACTATAACTTTGTGCCAATGGTACACATACATTTTAGAATACAAAATCTTCCACTTGTCTGTCTGCTTGTTTCTGGACATGCAAACTTGGAGGCCATCTTGAGCCCATTTTGAATATGAAGCGATTTATATCTGGAATGATTAACAGATGTCCTATTGAGCTTTGAGGCAATACTTTATATTAAGCGCTTTCATTTTCTCATTCTGTAAATTTCTTTATTTCTCTACCATTAGTTCAGGGCACATGCTACATAGTTTGTGGAAGCTCAAGGTTCTACAGTAGCAGCTCTATTGGAATCAAGCAAATCAATATGTAAAAATTAAAGCCTTTTAAAAAAATGCTTAACAATATAAGAATTGATGTATAAATGCTGTGTTGGCATTAGAAATAGCCTGAGGAATACAAGACAGAGTTCTAAACTATCCAAATTGTAGAAAATTACAGTATGATTGCTTTTGAGAAGTCAGCCCTTGAAGAAAGTTTAAATATTGAATCAGTACATAAGAATGCACACATTAAAAATGAAATGCTAAAAAAAATACGACAGGAATGGACAAAATAATTCAAGACTAGCAATCTAATGAACTGCAGCTTAAGCTGGCTTAAAAAGTTAAAGGGGCATGCTTTCTCTCATTCTCTGCTTAATGACCCCTAAAATTAATTGCAAGTTATATTGAGTTGTTCCAATCATTTCCATTAATGCATGCCTTCTGTCTATTATAATAGCAATTTACACATAAAATACATTACACTGAAAATGTGAACATGTTAAATTTAAATGTGGTGTTTGGAGAGTGTTTTAGATACTTAAATAGAGTCCCATGCTCATTTTGGTAAACTACTGAAAGGTAAAATCCTGAGGCAAACAAAAACGAGTTTATTGGTTATACATAATCACTGGTTATTTTTCCTCTTCAAGTATATACAGCATGCATGGGAAGGCAAGGGAGCTTTGCAACACTTAAAAAAGGTTTTGTTTTCCCTTTAATGTGTTTAACCTAATTCTTATTGATTATTACAGGCCTGAAAGGACACTAGTGTCCCTTCTCCCACCATTACAAAATGAGTATGATTTTCTGTAGTCTGCTTTGTTAGCAATTGGGATAGATACTTAAAGTGGACACCCTTCTGGAACTATGAAGTAAATTTGGGTTTTACAGCCCCCATCCAATAAAGCCTTTAAGCATCTCTCTGTCTGTATCCAGTTGTTTCTTTTCTTATATTGAGGCCTGGTCTACACTAGGGGGAGTGAGCTAAGTCGGTCTAAGTTAAGCAACTTCAGCTACGAAAATAGCATAGCTGAAGTCGATGTACTTAGAGCTACTTACCGCGGTGTCTTCACTGCGGTAGGTTGACTGCTGACCTTCCCCCATCGACTCTGCCTACGCTTCTCGCTCCGGTGGAGTATTGGAGTTCACAGGAGAGCGCCCGGCAGTCGCATTATTGATAAATTGACCCCTGCTGGATTGATTGTGTAAGGAAAAGTTAAAAATATAGGAAAATGTCTTACTGAAGCTGTGTAACTAACTCTGGGTTGCTGTAAGTTTTTTATCTTGTGTTATGCATTCTTGGAGGCGCCACTGGGCCTCACTCATATCTCCATGTATTCTTACCCCATATGTACCATGTCAAGGCAAGGACTTTATGTTTAGATTTCCTGTTCTTTCCTGACAAATAAGTAAATAGATAGGAAATAACGTCATGTTAATTTGCATGAGGCCCTTCTTGCCTCCTCCTCCATGTAAAGAACCATATAAAAAGTCTTGTAATGATGTATGAGGGGAAGCCATAATTTGAGAGCTATCTCTGTGGCTTCACTTCGCTAGCGAATAAACTTTTGTATTCAAGCTTCTCCAAGGCCTGCCTGTTCTTTGAAGGTAAATTGGGACACCTCCAAAGGAAACGAGCCATTTGTGCAACAATTCTGGCACCCCAGATGGGACAGACCTTTGGATGACTCCAGGATCACTATAGACGGACAAGAGGAAGGAAGTGTACACCGGGCACTCATTCAGCCTGTCCTAACTCTCGGCCCGATCTACGGTGATACCTGGAACGCTAAAGTGTGAGTCCCTGAAAATCAGGCAGACCAGAGAACCTTGAAGTTTGGGAGGCGCCTGGGAGACAGATAAGCGGTGTAAGTATCTCCATTATTCTCACTGTTAATTTGTTTAGTGATTTTAGTACTGCTGTATTAACTCACTGTTTGTAGATTCCTTGTGAATCATTTGGTATAACAATGAGATCGGGTCGCTCCCGAATGGAAGATTCCGCCTCTCCCTTTGGTTGTATGTTACGTAACTTTGGTAAATTTAAGAATGATTATGGTGTTAAAATGAGTAAAGATGATTTGATTAAGTTTTGTCAATTAGAATGGATCACCTTCAGTCTTGGTTAGCCCGACTCTGGGTCCTTTGATGTAGATCTATCAACCAGAGTACATAAGATTGTTGTTAAAAATGAACATTGGGATCAATTCCCCTATATTGATTGTTGGTTGGCAGCTTGTGAAAATAGACCACCTTGGCTTATGAAATGTGCTGTAAAAACATGTAAGATAATGAGACAGAGTTCTGGTGGAAGGAAACCCCCGGTACTCCCAGAATCTTGCCCAGAGAATGAGATGCCCCTGATTCATGTTACTGCCCCCGAATTTCCTCTGTCCCCCTCTTCCAGAAGGCCCTATGTCATGGAATAGCCCCCCTCCTCTGACAATAGAGGAGATGGAAAAGACAATAGATGACATAGTTGCTGAGATAAAATCCCTTAAAAAGGTACCCCCCAGACATCCAACGAACCCTTATAATACTAGGAGTCAGAATCGAAGTTATAAAGCTAATATGTGCCCAATGAGGGAAGTGGCAGCAGTACAGGGACAAGAGGAGGGAGGGGAGCAAACACTCACATTTGTATATGTCCCGTTCAGCACCTCTGACTTGTTTAATTGGAAAACTCAGAATCCTTCCTTTAGGGAAGATCCTTTAAAAATGCAAAGCCTATTCTCCTCAATAGGACAAACCCACAAGCCCACTTGGGCCGATGTACAGATGATGCTCCAAACTCTGTTAACAATCGAGGAGCGTAGATTAGTATTGGGAACAGCAGGGCGGATAGCAGAAGAAAGAGCCCAGGCAAGAAATCTAGGAGCTTTGCCCCCTGACGGAACCAGGATGGGATGGGCACAGAGCAGAGGGCCAATGTAGAAATGCAGAATATCTGGGAATTATTGTAGAGGCCCTCGGGAAGGCTGTTCCCCGAGTTACAAACTTGTCTAAGATCTATGAAATCCGACAAGGAAAGGAAGAAGACCCCCCCCCACCTTTTTTTTAGGCCGCCTATTTAAAGCCTTTAGACGATTTAGTGATTTGGATCCAGAAGCTCAGGAAAACCAGTGAATGGTAAACCTAATGTTCATTGGGCAGTCCGCCCCAGATATTAGGAAAAAGCTACAGAAACTATCAGGATAAGCAGGATCGGGCCCAGGCGGAGTGGGCAGCCCGCAGAGAGAGAGAGAAAAGTTTTGAAAACAGTAAGTGGAAATAGATAAACAGAAAAATTTCTTGGACTCAGAGAATGTGTAACCTTGAACGTCAAGCAAGTCGATAAGAAAGATGGGGGAAGTTTAACTCTGTAGTAGCCGTCCCTCGCAGACGAAGATGCCGTTGTGAGGTGCGGTGATGTGTTGTCAACAGACGCCGGGAAGGCAGGGGCGAAAGCCCGTTTCAGTTGCCCAGGTCAGGGTAATTATAGTAGCCCCCTCATGGAACCCTGAGACCTGAGATTAGGAACATCTGTGCCCCCAGTAAAAATACCACTGAAGGAGAAAGAGAGCCCTGTCTGTGTAAAACAATATCCCCTGTTAAAGGCAGCACGAATGGGCTTAAAACCCCTCATTGAAAAATTCAAACGATGGAGCTGGCTAGCAGAGGGGTCATCCCCCTTCAACACTCCGATATTGGGTGTGCCTAAACCAGATGGTACCTACAGATTGGTGCATGATTTAAAAGTAATAAATAAGAAGGTCATTGCAGACCACCCTATGGTTCCAAATCCTCACACCATTATAACACAGATTCCACCCAAAGCAGCCGTTTTTACAGTATTGGATTTAAAGGATGCTTTCTTCTCAATACCATTAGATAAAGAGAGTTGGAACTTGTTTGCTTTTGAATGGGAAGACCCGGATACCCACTATAAGACTCAGTTAATGTGGACCGTTTTACCCCAAGGATTTGTGTCCTCACCCCATATCTTTGGGGCAGTATTGCAAAAAGACCTAGAAAACTGGAAAAATCAGCATCCAGAGATTGCTCTGCTGCAGTATGTTGATGATTTGCTAATTGCAAGCCCTGATCTACAGCTAAGAAAAAGAGCAACCGAGTCCCTGTTAAATACTCTGGGAGAGAAAGGGTATAAAGTCTCACGGGAAAAGGCCCAAATATGCCAACCAAGGGTTACTTTCCTCAGCTATGAGATAGAGAAAAGAATGCGAGCACTCAGTAAAGACCAGATCAGGGTAATTCAAGATATGCCTGCCCCAACCAACCCAAAAGAACTGCGAACTTTCTTAAGCTTAACAGGGTTCTGCAGAATGTGAATTCTGGACTATGGGGGCAAACCCTTATATGAATCTCTCACTAAAGAAGGACTCTCAAATTGGAAATGGGCTAGCGAGCACCAGCATGCTTTTGAATTGCTAAAAACAGCATTAATGCAGCCCCCTTCTCTCATGATTCCAAATGAACGCAAGCCTTACAGACTCTATGTACATGAGAATAACGGTATTGCTTCAGGGGTCCTAACTCAGCCAGTGGGCCCAACCTGGAAACCAGTGGGCTATTACTCAAAGGTGTTGGATCCAGTAGCCAAAGGATGGCCGGCCTGCCTGAGAGCAGTAGCAGCAACGGCAACAATTGTAGAGGAAGCCCAAAAGATAGTCATGGGAGCGGATATGGACATACACACCACACATGGGGTCCCCCAGATCCTTGGAGGAGAAGGAGGAAAGTTTCTAAGCCCCTCCAGACAGTCCAGATATGAAATATTCCTGCTGTCTAACCCTGGGCTTACATTTAAACACACCACAGCGTTAAATCCAGCTACCCTTCTCCCTGAGCCAGAGCCAAGAATTCCTAACCATGACTGTTTAGAAGTACTTACAGAGACTGTACTGATTCGGCCGGACCTAAAAGACGACCCTCTGAAAAATCCAGATGAGGAATTCTTCGCAGATGGATCGAGCAGCATGATAAGAGGCACCAGACATACGGGCTGTGCGGTAGTAACTCCAACTGAAATACTTTAGAAAGAAAAACTCCCTGCAAACTGGTCTTCACAGGCAGCAGAATTAACTGCTCTCACCCGAGCCCTTGAACTAGGAACAGATAAGAAAGTAAACATCTTTACTGACTCCCGCTATTTTGCCACAGTACACGCTCATAGACTGTTATAGAAAGAGCATAGATTTATTACAGCTTTAGAATAGAAAATAGCAAACAGATCACAGATCAGAATGTTGCTGGGAGCCCTTAAACCTGCCAAAGAAGCAGCCCTAATGGGAAGCGATGCAAGCTTCCAGGGTGCAGCACAAGAGATTCCAGCCTGCCTTGAAGATTGTGTAGTACACTATACTCCAGAAGATGATGCAGCAGCACATGAAAACCTCGCCGTGAAAAACAGGAACGGCTGGTGGGTAGTGCCAAGAAGAAAAATCATGATACCGCGGCCATTGCTGCTAGAAGTACTCTTAAACCTTCATGCTTCTACTCACATGGGAAGAACCGCAATGAGAGACTTGCTGGTAAGACAAATAGTGTCACCAGGATTGTACTTAGAAGCACAGCGAGTGGCAACACAATGTCCAACGTGTCAAAAAGTAAACCCCAAGCCACCCCAACCACCTGCTCCTACAGGAGGAAGACAGTGGGCATACTACCCTGGCCAGGCATGGCAAATTGACTTTGCTGAACTTCCAAAGTCTGGACGACATCAATACCTGCTAGTGCTAGTGGATCAGCTAACAGGATGGGTGGAAGCTTACCCCACCAGGACGGCCACAACATCAACAGTAGCACGGATCCTCTTACAAGAAATAATACCACGGTTCTTGCTGCCAGAATCAATCGAGTCAGATCAGGGTAGCCACTTTGTAGGAAAAGTAGTACAGGAAGTAGCTAAGGCTCTGAATATTAAGTGGAAGTTGCATACCCCATGGAGACCCCAGAGTTCAGGCCAGGTAGAGCGCATGAATAGAACCCTAAAAACAATGCTAATAAAAATCTGCATTTAAACACATTTGAAATGGCCTCAAGCCCTACCCCTTGCCTTAACTCGAATCCGCAGTATACCTCGTAGAGGATTAAGGTTAACCCCTTTTGAGTTAATGTTTGGAATGCCTCCTGGGGTCTTGCCAGCGGGGTGGAGGGAACAAATTACTGTTGATTTGGGAAAAACTGAACTTAAGGAGCATGTAATTGCCTTGCAGTCTGTTTTGTCTTCCCTCCACAGATTTGCTGCACCATTCCAGAGCCTGCCCCTGGACACTCCTATCCACAACTTCCAGCCTGGGGATCAAGTGCTAGTGCAGAAGTGGAAGAAGGACCCCCTATCAGAAAAGTGGAACGGACCCTATCAGGTTTTGCTCACAACACACACAGCTGTGAAACTTGAGAACAGTGATAAATGGACACATTGCTCACGTATTAAAAAGTACACACCACCCCCCGTCCAGGATCCTGAGGCACCACCTGTTGACCAGTGGACTGCTACCCGTCTTGATCCTCTACGGCTCCGACTCCACCGTGTTCAGTAACATGTTTATGTTTCGTATATTAACTGGATGTGTTATTATATGTAGTCTGTGTAGCTTAATCCCTAGAGGTTTCCAAGGAGGCCAGAACACTTGGCTATTATTAGCAAAGATGGCTTTAAATTCCACTGCCTTTTGTCTGCCACATACATACGCTGTGGGGAAAATTATGGAAACATGTTTTGTTGGTATTATGAATTGTATCCCACTGTTATGTCGTGTGACCCCACCTAAATAAGTTAAGTATAGGAGAAAACATCCTTTAGAGGAGGGAATTGTAAGGAAAAGTTAAAAATATAGGAAAATGTCTTACTGAAGCTGTGTAACTAACTCTGGGTTGCTGTAAGTTTTTTATCTTGTGTTATGCATTCTTGGAGGCGCCACTGGGCCTCACTCATATCTCCATGTATTCTTACCCCATATGTACCATGTCAAGGCAAGGACTTTATGTTTAGATTTCCTGTTCTTTCCTGACAAATAAGTAAATAGATAGGAAATAACGTCATGTTAATTTGCATGAGGCCCTTCTTGCCTCCTCCTCCATGTAAAGAACCATATAAAAAGTCTTGTAATGATGTATGAGGGGAAGCCATAATTTGAGAGCTATCTCTGTGGCTTCACTTCGCTAGCGAATAAACTTTTGTATTCAAGCTTCTCCAAGGCCTGCCTGTTCTTTGAAGGTAAATTGGGACACCTCCAAAGGAAACGAGCCATTTGTGCAACAATTGCTCTGGAGGTAAGTGTAGACATACCCTTAGATTGTAATTTTCTTGGGACAGAGACCATCTTTTTGTTCTGTTTTTTTAGTGTTTAACTTAAAGGGGACGTGATCCATGGCCAGGGTTTCTAAGCCCTACTGCTATGCAGATAAAAATAGGTACATGCTTAATTATTGTTTAAGCATGAGTCCTACTGAATTTGCTGGAACTACCTACATGTTAACCATATGCCTAAGTGCTTTGCTGTATCAAGGCCCACATTTATTTCATTTAAATATTTCATGTGCTCTGCCATTCCTTCCCCCCTCCATCCAAAAAGAAAAATTCTGCCAGAAATTTTAAAAAAGGAAGTGCTCAATGTTTACCAATAGTGTTAATTTGGCTCCTGCAGACATATACTTGCTTTGTTTTATGCATATGAATAATGCAGTTGACGCTTGTGGGACTACACACATATATGAAGAAAAGCACATGATTTTGTGTTTGCAGGATCAGGCCTTGAATGTAAATGGAAATTTTTGTCTCTATAAAGTTATACATCTAGGAACAATGAACGTAGGCCACACTTATAATAGGATCAGCTATCCTATAAGAAACAAAGACGTAGGGGTCATGGTGGATAATAAACTGGACATGAGCTCTTGGGTAAAACAGCTAATGCAATTCTTGGATATATAAAGAAAAGAATTTTGATTAGGGGGTTTCTATTATCCTGTATTTGGCACTGGTGCTACTACTGGAATATTTTGTCCCATTCTGGTGCCCACTATTGAAGAAAGATACTAATAAATTGGAGAGGGTTCGGAGAAAAAACATGAGAATGATTAAATGATTGGAAGACATGCCTTATGGCAATAGACTCAAAGAGCTCAATCTATTTAGTTTACCAAAGAGAAGATTAAGGGGTGACTATATCACAGTCTATAAGTACCTACATGGAGGGGGGAAGTGATAATGGGCACTTCAAGGAGCTTGATCTATTTATCCTGACAAAGAACCAGTGGTGACTTGATCAGAGTCTGTAAGTAACCTCATTAGGAACAAAAATTTGATAATGGGCTCTTCAATCTAGTTGATAAAGGTATAACAAGATCCAATGGCTGGAAGTTGAAACCAAATTCAGACTGGAAATAAAGTGTACATTTTTAAGGGGGAGGGTAATTAACCATTGGGACAGCTTACCAAGGATTGCAGTTAAGTCAACAATGGATTTTTTTTTTAAGAGATGATCTATTTGAAACAAGAATTATTCAGGGAAATCCTATGGCCTGTGTTGTACAGAAAGTCAGACTACACGATCACAGTAGTGCCTTCTGGCCTTAAAATATATGGATCTATCCTATCTCTTGTATCCTGCTAATTATTTTTAAAAGTTAGATGTGAATTCAAAGGTTAAAAAAATATGGATGTGTTGCCTCCAACTTCCTAAAGGAACCACAATATACAAATTTAAAGAGCAGACACAGAGTAGATTACTATTTATTTTAAATTAATATCTGTAGATTTAACATGGTATTAAAGAATAAAACTTGGTCAACTTCATTATTGAAACATCACAATTTTGAATGAGTCAGCAGAGATTTATACAAAGCTTTCATATTAACAACATACACGTTAAATAATGAGTTAACAAAGTCCTGTGGCACCTTAAAGACTAACTATAAAGTTTTGAAGCATGAGCTTTCGTGGGCTAATACCCACTTCGTCGGATGCAGGCAGTAGAAGTGTTCACATACAGGCAGTTATAGAAAAGTAGGTAAGAGCCAGGGGGGAGGTGAAAAGGTTAGTCCAATTAAGCTGAGCCAGCTTGTTATCTCCGATCAGGGAGTGTGGATTATTCGTCTAGCATTTGAATGGGGTGTGTGGACATGGAGAGATGAGAAACAATGTCTGTAATGAGCCAACCATTGTAGATCCCGGTTCAATCCCAAAGTGTGTGAGCTGAATTTGCAAATGAATTGAAGCTCTGCAGTCTCTCTTTGCAGTCTGGATCGGAAGTTCCCTTTCTGCAGAATGGTGACCTTTAAATCTGTAATAGTGTGTCCAGGCAGGTTGAAGTGTTCCCCTACAGGTTTTTGTATATTGCCATTCCTAATATCTGATTTGTGTGCATTTATCCTTTTTCGTAGGGACTGTCCAGTTTGGCCGATGTACATAGCAGAGGGACACTGGTGGCATATAATGGCATATATGACATTGGTTGATGTGCAGGTGAATGAGCCAGTGATGGTATGGTTGATCTGGTTAGGTCCTGTGATGGTGTTGCTGGTGTAGATATGTGGGCAGAGTTGGCATCGAGGTTTGTTGCATGGATTGGTTCCTGAGTTGGAGTTATTGTGGTGCAGTGTGCTGTTGCTGTTGAGAATTTGTTTAAGGTTGGCAGGTTGTCTGTGTGCCAGGACTGGCCTTCCTCCCAAGGCTTTTGAAAGTGAGGGATTATTGTCCAGGATGGGTTGTAGGTCACTGATGATGCGTTGCAAAGGTTTTAACTGAGGACTGTAGGTGATGGCCAGTGGTGTTCTGTTGTTAAATAATGAATGTCACATGCTAAGCATCTCTTCTAAACTCAAACGCTTATATCTTGGCTTGGATCCTGTCACATTTATGTTACAATTACCGTGAGCATCCAACATAGTATGTCAGGTTTAATCTTCCAGCTTCTAAGGTCAAATTATTTAGTGACAACTTCTCCTTAGCCATGGAAAAAAAGATTTTTTTAAAATCCGTGTTGCACTGGAATACTGCTCGTTTATTATACAGTGAGCAAACCTGAGAATAGGCAGGCCAGTGCATTAGAACAACAGCTATGTGGTAAGAGTCCGAGAAGCTACAGAAGTTGAGAAAGAGCTCATTTGAGTGACTGCCCACCACAGATCCTACTTCATTTGTCTTCTCCTTCCTGGTACTATGCACTACAGGCTATGGCATGTGGGGTGAGGGAAAGCACTGAGAGACCTGAGAACTGGGGCTTCAAGTGATCCCCAAAAAAGCTAAGTTATGTGTGGGAGGATTGACAAGTGTTTCAGGATTTCTGTGTGTTCCTCTTGCTCCTTCCTGGGCCAAGGAGAAAGGAACTCTTCAGATGTATTGAGTCTTCATTCCCGCTGACACCCCTATCTTAGCTATTAGTCAGCTCAGATGAGTCAAGGTAAAAGGGAGAGCTAGCACCTCTTGCAGGAATGCTGGGAAAGGCACAAACTCTTGGCATCCCTTCCCAAGGCCCACACTATCATGTATGGCAGTACGGGTGGGATTTAAGTCTCAAGCTGACTGGGACTCCAGGATGCAAGACTAGGCTAGCACAAGGTTGCTCCTTGCCATTTCAACTTCCCCCTTGAGATTCCAAAGTGCAAAAGGGCCTGGATGCTGATTATGCTGGGGAAGTGTGGACTGTGAACACTTGAGTCGGGACTTGGTCTGCTAGGTCTTTGCTTGATTCAGGATCACAAAAGGAAGCCATGGTAATGTACTATTTAAAGTCAATACATTTACAAAACATATTTTGCATTTATTTTCCATACAATGTTTGTATTAACTATGTCTAGAGACAGTTAGTGATGTATTTTCATTGAGATTTTAGCCACATCACTAAAAAAAACAGCAGCTAAAACTCGGAACACAACTTTGAAAAGTTAGGAAATATACATATGATCTCCCCACTTCCTATAGTGCAGCTCTTGCCCATCAACGATGAGATATATTGGAATATGCCTTTTAGATGAAGACAGTCCTCTGGAGTTTCTCAATCAAAAGCAGTGCTATGAATTTTCAGCTAGCAGAGAATGGTAATAGGTTAGGTATAACTATGGAAACAAGAGCGATAAAGAGAAACAAGATGTCCTTTGTCCCATTTTACTATCATGGTCCCTGCAATTCTGTAATAGGTTTTATTGTACACTTACGCAGTGTTTATATATTTAGGACTAAATGTTCACCTGGGCAAAAATCCAATCTTCCACTTCTTTTGGGGTAATTTTATGTCTGCAAAAAACTGCCCAATGTGTTCCTTTGTGGATGCCAAAATCAGTTGTTAGATAAAAGAGGGCAAAAATGCAGACACAAATTTTCACATGTACAAAATTACACCCACAAAAAAAGGGAGGTCAGTTCAAGAAAATGTAGAGTTTTGTAATTCTGAAATAAAAAATGGCCATCACTGTCCATTACTTTGCTTAACACGTTTATAATAGACTGAAATACTTCTGTAGTGTCTAAATCATCAGAAGGATACGTTGGTAGCAACCCATGTAGCATTTCCTATCTTTTTTCAGTGTTTTAAACTTATCTTTTAGTCTGTCTGATGGGGTGGATGAACTTCGCATAATGCCTGGCAAAACGGAGGTTAAAACCCATGTCCTAGGCAAGCAGAATCCCTACAACTGCTGTCAACTAGTAGGCTTGTCAGAAATTGCTCAGCTTGAATTTATCAAGCATAATTCGTACCATCCACAGATTCCCTTATAAACCAGCAACAGGGAAAGAACTGGTATATGAGAACATTGAAAATTAGTGGTCACCAAGTAAATGTTTCCTATTTATGCCCACACTTGTGCTGCAGGAAGCCCCCACATACCCTTTCTTATTTGAACCCATGCCAGAGTTATCAAAGTATTAGTTTTATGACTCGACTCTGGCTGCAGGCAGTCTTTACTTTACATTCAATCTAAACAGACTCCTTTGTTCTACTTCTACCAGCTGCTGCATCTACCAGCTTGTCACCATGAGGATGTCACAGTGAGGTTTCCTAGTAGTAGGCTGTGTGTGTAGCAAGAAAAATCAGGCTTCACATTCCACAGCTAAGTTAATTAGTGGATGTCTGGTCGGAATGCTGGCATAATCTGCCAGTTAGAAGTTCCCCTTTTGAAACAGGTGAAATGATGCAGGACTCATTATTTCTCCATATAATTGTATACAGGAGCCACCATACATTACCTATGACTGCCCAAATGCCCAGAGGCTTTAAATTAAAAGTAGTCCTTGAGCAAATGACTCCATCAGATATTAATAATCAAGATCTTACTAAAACAGGGATCAGCAACCTCTGCAATGCAGCCCACCAGGGTAAGCCCCCTGGCGGGCCAGGCCAGTTTGTTTACCTGCCACGTCCACAGGTTTGGCCAAATGCAGCTCCCACTGGCTGTGTTTCACCGCTCCAGGCCAAGAGGGACTATGAGAAGCAGCGCAGGCGGAGAGATGTGCTGGCTGCTGCTTCCCATAGACCCCATTGGCCTGGAGCATCAAAATCAAATTGTTAAGTCATTCAGTAAGCCACCTACCAAAGAACATGTCTCTGGAAGAATGCAGCAAAAAGTTATAGAAGATATAATTTATGGGCATCCTTACAGAAAGAAGTAGGTAGCTACCAAAAGAGGTTCTTCAACCATCCTAAAAAGGCAAGCAGGTATAATCCATATTAAGAAGAGATTTCAGCAAAGGACAACATGATGTTGGATGATGTGTCGTCTCCCTGAAGCAAAAATATGAGCTGGAATTACAAGATTGGCTGGGACTATGAGGTTATCTGGCCAGTATTCACTGGTGATGATACAATTTGGAATCAAAGTCATGGCATAACATGGAACTACACAGATTATAGAAATCTTCAGGGCTGTTGGGAAAGAGTTAAACAAAGAGGAAGAGAACATCTCAGGGATCCTCCTTTTTGCCAAGGTCATTTTCCTCTAAATATGACATTGGGGAGAGAGGTACTAGAATATTGCATCTGGTTCTGATGCCCGCATCTTAAAAAAGATGTTGAAAAATTAGAGAGGGTACAGAAAAAAGACAGAAAAATTATTCATGATTGGAGAAAATATAAAGCATTGAGATACATAAAGAGCTTGATCTGTTTGGCATACCAAAAAAGAAGCCTGAAAAGAATATCATAAATACTTTCATACAGTGTTTAAGTTCCTGTACAGGGAGAAAATACTAGATACTGAAGGGATCTTTAATATATAAGAGAAAGGCATAACAAGAACTGAAGCCAGACAAATTCCAGTTGGAAATAAGACACACATTTTCAACAGTTAGGATGATGGGACAAACCATCAAGGGAAGTGGTGGATTCTCCATCTCTTGATATGTTTATATCAAAACTGGATGCCTTTCTGGACTATAAGCATTAGCCAAACATATCATTGGTCTTAATACAAGGGTAAATGGGTGAAATGTATTCACCTACAATACACTGGAGGTCAGACTTGATGATGTAATGGTCACTTATGGCCTTACACTCTATGAATTTCATTCAAGTCCAGGGCCATCCCTTGACCCAGTAACTAGTAGTATGATTAGTTTGGTTTGATATATAATAGGCACAAATGATTATGGAATAAAAAATTTCAATAGCATAAGACATAATTTGGGCAGCATGTTGAGCGTGATAGGACACGATCCCATTATAGGTAGACAGTTGTCCATATAATTCTTAGTGGAGGTTACCTATTGGGGAAATCAGAAAACAATAATATAAGTGCATATCATGATACCTCAGTATATACTGGGATTCAGAAATAGGTAATAAGCTCTCAGATAAGCAAAATATTATCCAAAGAATTAATTCTAATCAGAAAAAATGGGGTATACAAATGGCAAGAAGAGAACCATGCATACTTAACCAACAAATCCACCACACCACAAAAATAAATTAAAAAGTATGGAGAACAAAGTAACACTTTTCCGGGGCAGTTTGTCACCATAAGAATTTTAAGATGGTCTATTTTTATGAAAAGACCATCGGTTCAGTTTAAAAATAAATAAGATGAAAAAGCAACAGAAATTGTTCCAGGATGGACTACAGCTGAGAATGAAGATGGTAAACAGAACCCTGCATGGTCTAGTAAACATGACCAAAGGGACACCTATTTTACAACCATTCTCTTTTGTCAGCTCAACCAATGGCAAAATGTAAGGGTATTCAGAGGTTTAGATAAGCTCCTCATTAAGTCCAGATGCTTGATACAAAAACATTTTTTTTTCTAGTACTGGACATTGTTACAGCAGTATCTGTATGTATTAGATTATGATGATTTTTTAAAATCATGAATGTGTTCTAACAAGCTGAATCTCATCTGAACAGGAAATTTAATTTGCAGCACTTGAACAAAAGTATCATGAGCTTCTATAGAGTGATTAAAGTTGATCTATCATTATTTATATTACAATAATGATTAATGCCCGTGCCATATCAGGGCCTCTTTGAGGAAATCAGGCAAATTCAGTATGACTATCCTTAGGAGATAAGGCAAAACCTTCCTCTTTGAAAAAGAGTAACAGAATAACACTAACAACATTGACAGCCTCTTCTGTCTGTAAACCTCCAACCTTGACATCCCCTCCTGCCTGTAAAACACTTTTAATACTCTCCACCAAACAGGAAATTAATCAAATGAAAGAAAATTCCCACTTTCCTACTGCTATTGTTTTTACATGAAAAGTGCACAGGTACTATGGTGATGGTTGACAGGATAAATCCATAATATAAATAATACATTGTACATATAGCTAAGAGAGAGTCCTAACCCTGAAATTTTTACAGTCTCAAAAGATACTATAAAGAAAGGATGAGGGAAAAGGAAATATCTCTATTTTACAAATTGGGACAGTGAGGTACAGGGAGATTAATTGACTTGCACAGGTCACACAGAAAGTCTGTATTCCTCCCAGGATAAAAAGCTTGCATTTTGTTGTAAGCATCAGCAAAGAAATATCTGGCTCAGAAGAGAAGGTATAAGAGAATAACTAGTTTGAAATCTTTGCTTTCTTTCTTTTTCATAAGAATTCTACTATTTGTTCTTGTATGGTTGAAGACTGTGTTGTAGACACTGTAATGTGAAGCACAGAAGGTGCTCTTAGGGAAATTGTATAAATCCAGAACTAAAAACATATTCAAGATAGAGACCCATGAATGCACTAGAGCAATAACTGACTGAGATCCAGATGCAGTGTTGGGATACTGATGGAGCACCTTAGTAATCAATGTTGGATGAATGAGTTATGTCCAACACCCAATATCCCACTAAAAGAAATGCAACATATTGAAATTTCTATCCTCTGGAAGAACACATGCAGTAATTTATGAAACATACAGGTGGCATCTGAACCTGTAAAAGCGGACTTAATAAAATCAGTGAAGGATGGAGACAGGCAAGCCTCCCTGTGTGTGGGTAAGGTTTGTATGATGGTCTCACGGGAATTTTTGATGACTTCTGAAAAAATTGGTGCAATGTGATTCATTCTGTCCATGCTGAATCTTGAAGTCTCTGTTAAACATCTTATACAAATTTGTACTGACTAGGGTAGATCTGACTTAAGGGCTGGAAAGTCTGACAGCCACATAGCTAAGGGCCCATATGTCATTCACTTCCAAAGACAAAAGTAGAGAGAAAAGTAGCAACAATAAGCTAAATCTCAATTGGGACCTCTAGGCAGTAACATAACATAAATAATGAAAGGAATTTTCTTAAACGTCACATTCCTGACTTGGCGAGTGTCACAGAAATATCAACGACTAAAGAAAACAAATATATGCCTCCAGTGCTTTAGGCTATTCTGTAGACCAGTTTGCTTCTAATGCTTTTTGTTAATTTTACGTCTCTTTCTCCTTTTGTTGACCCATCGTCTTCTTCCTCTCATTGTTCCTTATTTCGCCATCTGTCTATTTCTTATGTTCCCCCCACTGCTGACTTGTTCACATTCTTCTGGCATTCATCCTTTCCTCCCCCTTTCCCTCATGCTGTCCTTCCTTTCAGAGTCACAGCTCTCCCTCTACCTTTTGAATATGCCAGCCAAAAGTCAGACTTCATGATGAGAGCAGGCCACCTTACAGGCTGGTTGGAGCCCGAGCAGTATGAAGGGAAAGATGGGAAGAGTTCCAGCAGTCAAATTAGAGAGTGCAGGGATAGGAGTGGAAGTCATGTGGGACCAGGTTCTTGGCTGGGTCTCTGTGACCTCACATGCAGTCATGAAAAACAGACCCACTGTGAACAGGATAGGGCAGGATGGGCAAGATGAAGGGAAAAGAAAATGCTAACATGTAGGAGATAAGGGCTCCAAACCCATTTTCATGTCCAAACAGCATAAAATATGGATTTTTTGGTTACAATACACAGTCCCAACTGGATGTTAGCTCCCTTTATTGTATTTTTGCCCCTCTTCCTATCTCCTGTGATTTAGTCTTCTCGGACAGTGGTAAGTGCTGTGTATGCTGCCTGCCCTTGACAGAAATCATTGAATAATATCGGGAAATAAGCTGAAGACAATTCAAGATAAAAGAGTTAAACTGTCTAGAAGAAACAAGAACTACATAGCAGAGAAGACAAAATTTCAAACTATTACTCATTTCTGATCCAAGTTTTCAAAGATTTGACATATCTAATGCCCCATACAGTTCATTTCTAAATAAAAGAATCTTAAATTGTAAATCATTTAGTGCTACTTACTTTTGCAACCTATGAAACGTCTGCCACTCGAAACTGCCCACGACTTTAATAATCAATCTGAGAACACAGCCAATCAAATTCCATCCTACAATAGTTTCCTAGGTAACCAACAAAGATACTGACATGGACTGCACACAGTAGAAAGAAATGGGGGAATAAACAACCAAAAGCTGCAGCATTTCCACTTTTTTCAGTACTTTTGATTACAAATTGTAAAATGCTGCGAAGACATCAGAATTGACAAACATGAAAAATGTTTGCATAAAAAATACAGAATTGAGAGGCAGTGGTAAAGCAATTTTGTCTCTAGTGATTCAGAAGCTCACTTGAAGCTTTGCTTATGTTTTCTTCCCCCAAGTCTTTTATTAAATTAACATTTGTTCTTTGGATGGTTGGTTAGTCACTCCAGTGTGGATCGTTATGTCATAATACAGTTTGAGACTGATTTGTACACAAATTTGTACTAGGATCTTAGATAGCCAGATACAAAATACGATATATTATTTTTTCTTTAGTCTAAGGGAGGAGCCACTGAGCTGTTTATTGGAAACACTCTCCTCCATTTTCTCCATTCCAACCTATATCCCCTCCCCACCTTGTCATTCTGGAAGCACAGTAGGAGGAGTGGTAAGAAATACCTTGGATCTATTTATCCCATGTATCTCACCAGTATCTGAGCACCCAATTCAAATTTTACTCATTTTAAAAACTGACTAATTTAAAATATCTGCAAGGGCTTATTTACATGGGGAGTTAGTGCACAGCAAATTGGTGCGCTGTGTACTATCTTGCTATGTAGACAAGCTTTAAGTATTGGGGAAAAACTCATCCAGGTGCAATTCGCTCCTGTGCAGAGGGTCAACACAAGACCTATGCACTACTTAAATTCTCAGAATAAGTCTTAAGTTATGCACAGATACACTGAATTCTAGGTGTGACTATTTTACACAAGCCTACGGCTGCATCTTCAGTGTTTTTGTCATGTCTATGTTGCTCCAGAAGATGATAGGCTCCTAGCTTTGAGTTGAGAAGATTTCCCTAAACAACTTTGAAAACTATATTTCAGTCCTCTAGTTATGTTACTTGATATCAAACTGTAGGGTGGCTACATAACATGTCCACGAAGATCTAGGATGAGACCAATACATTTTCTTTCACTTGTGAACTCAGCCAGAATTGAAATTTTTGCCTCCAGAGATGAAAGGCTAGTATAACAATCCACTGCATTTAGTAGGCCCACAGGAAAACACATTACTTATATAAGCACAGAAAGACATATACAGTAGGATATCCAATATCATCTTCATGTTGTCATACCAGCATAATTCTTTCATGGCAATTCTGAGGTGATCATTTGGGTTTGTTAGCATAGCTCTAGCAACTTTGAAATGAATATTCACGTTGCTGAATCTTTCATGAAGGAATTTAATTAGCCTTTGCTAAGTGTTGGATGAGACAAAAGCTGCTTTGACACTGCTTGTGAAACTGACCCTTCGGCTTGCAGATTGCTCTGGGTGAAATGAAATATGCGGCAGACCTAATAGGCTTTTAATGGTTTAAGTAAATCTGGTTAGGTTGTTAAATTTAACAACTGCACAGTAGTTGCTAAATATTCTAAAATGCAATTTTTTTTATTTAATAGAAAATTAATGCTAGCACTGTTTAAATGTTGCCAACATTATAAGAAATAGGTTATGAAAAACAGGTTATCAAATTGTAATTTTAATAACATGCAACTCACATTAAATCTTATTATATAAGATTGCGATAAAATAGTTTCAGAACACAACACTGATTCATTTAAATTCTGCAAATATTATGAAAAAGAGACAGAGTGGAGTCACTTGCCTAATGAACAGCTCTGTAAATAAAATGAAAGTCAAAATTTTCAAAGGAAGGTGTATTCAATGAGATCATAAGAACCCTTTTTTTTCATATGTAAGTTGGGTAACTGCATGCTTAACCTTCTGTCTACAGAATGATTTAGTTGGGGACTAGTCCTTCTTTGAGCAGGTGGTTGGACTAGATGACCTCCTGAAGTCCCTTCCAACCCGAATATTCTATGAATCTATGAAATACAGCCTTTTTTAGCAAGTTGTTCCTTATACCTGCCAATTTAGAAAATTTACCCATGAAATAATACACTATAATAATCATGAGATGTATTAAAATTAGGCTTCATTTAAAAATCTCCACAAAGCATACTAGTAAATAATAATAAAATCTCTGGGAAATATAAAAAAGATTCTTCTAGCTTGCCCGTTTTTTCATATCTAATTCATCCATTCAAATTGTATAGCTGGGAAAAAAAGAATGTGTTTATTAAGAACTTGTATGAGAACAGATTGACCCAAATGTCTGTTACCAAAATAGATTATATTAGCTGGAATGGAGCATGTTGCTTCCCATATAATCAGCATGAGCCTCATGAAAATGTCAAATCCTGTATATACGGTCTGATGCAGGATATGTCAAGGTAAAGATTTTTTTTAAATGTTAAAATAAGTTAATTAGAAATACCATGGAATTTTTTCTATGGCACAGTATATGAGGCTTATAGAAATACTACTGTATGTATTTACTTGTTTCTTTTATAGTGGCGATTTTGAATAGCAATTTATTTCTGCTTGTAAAATGTCAAAATAAAAATAGCTATTTTTAGATAATTTTCTTAGGTAATCAGTCATTAGGATTGGAAAACAGACCATTGGTGTGATCCCTCTAATACACAGGCCCCCAAAACCTGGGCATCTTGTCAAATCACCTGCTGAGTCTATACACAGAGTTGCTGATTTTTCAAGGTATATGATAATAAATTGTTATGAATCCATAGGACATCTCCCTCTCTCCCCAAGCCACTAGTTGTACTGAAAGCATTCTTAAATGCACTGATGCATCTGTGCCTACCAACAAATAATGCTAAGTCTCAGGATTTATATCTCTGAAAACTAAGACGTGGAATAAGACTGTGGAAGCTGATACAACAGGGAAAGTGAAGATTGTTCTATTCTGTTATCACCCTACCTTTAATCATTTGGTATCCCCTCCTGTCCCCGCACTATGTCATTTTTAGATTTTGTAACATTTTGACTTGAATATTCAGCACTTTCGTTTTTGTGTCCATATTACTCATTTTAGCCCTCGGGCTGGAGCAAGTTTGGCAGAGGTACTCAGAGGAAAGGTGGTTGCTGCTGGGAAACTGCTGTATATCTGGGGAAGAAGAGATGTCATTGGGCAATCCACTCATGTGGTGTGGTTAGAGGCCAATGTGTATCCAAAGTTCTGCAATAATTGCATTTCTCTTTCCCTGTCAGCCAACAACAAACATTGTGATGACAAGTTGCTCTCCTATTCTGCATCACTCACAGGGTGGGAATGTCCAGGCTTCTCTGCACTAAGGGATAGATCCTGCCCCCACTGAGTCCCACAGCACAGAGCCAGATGAAGATCTACAACCCAGCCTGAACTGCACCTTTGTTTAGAGAAGAAGAAGTAGTCAGGGACTTCCAGTTGAGAAACCTCTTCTTTGCCTGCCAGGGCTGCTGCAGGACTGGTAGCCCCAGAAATTCCCTACCAAGCAGCAACCCTGTTGCTGTCATTTCAGTTTCACTTGCCTGGAAAGAGAGGTAACTGTCCCTCTGCTTTTATGATTCATCACCAAATTTGGCCGTCTGATTTGATCATTAGCCCCCTGGCTTGGCCGGGTACTGACGGGGAGTTTGACATGAACATTGATCCATGATCCCCATAATAACTAATAATAATATCTAACTCTTTTATAGCCCTTTTCAAAATAGGGAATTTTGCTCCCTCCTATTTAACTCTTGAAATGGACACTCCTCAGGATTCATCAGGTGGAGAACAGCCTCTGTGAAAGTAACCCTGTGCATAGTGTGCTACTGAGGCTTAGTCTGATGGCAAGAAAGGCATGGAAGATCATTACAAGGACTGCATTAGAGAGAAACCTCAGTGGCCAAAGAGCAACAAAGGCTTCATAGATCACTGCTGCTTACCTGGGAATCCAGCATCCATGAATTGCCATGGTACTAGATGAGGAAAGACCCTCAACATATGGTTCTGATATACGTCACCCTTTCATTTAAATATCTCCCCTCTTTCAAAAAACCAACAAAATCCAACAAACTCATGTCAATTGTTGGCTGTGTGTGTTCTCTCTGCATGCTGTATTGGCTCTGGCCAGATAGCCTGTACTGTCCAAGAAGACCACAGACTCAGTTGAATGACAAAGCACGTATTAGTGCCTTCTATGTGCTACAGGTACACTCAATTCATGTATGCCTGTGACAATGGACTTGGCTCAGTGAATGGCAGGACTTTCTGCTCCCCCCTAGACTAGATAAGGACACCCCCTCTGTAACCTCTCTTTTATACACTGAAACAAACAAGTTACATATTGCCCTTCTGATGTGGTTAGTTACTACCCATTACCTTGTACCTGTTGATTCAAAGAAAACATCTCTATCCATCATCTTGTCATCCAGATCTTATCCTTAGGAGGAGTCAGTGTGTCCCTGTATTATCTTCAAGCAATGTGTTTATACCATAACTTTGTATCGTAGTATACTGGTACTATCTTCTGGAACGTGTTTATGCAAGTATCCTGTGCCTAGCACTTCTTAGAAGTGTTTGTGTTTTGGCAAAACTAGCCCCATACTTATCAAGTTCATGTTCTGGACAGTGAAACTGCAAGCAGGCATGTTTTGTAACGGGGCCTGACTTTTGCTCATAGCCTGACTCTTGCTAACTTCGCTTTAGTTGCAGGACATGACTTTTGTTTAGGTCTTAGGTCTCACACCGGGCCCCTTAGACTAGGCCTCATGTCTCAGGTTATCTTTCTACTATACAAACAAATATTGCTTCTATCTAATTCTGATTATGTTGTAGCCATTTCACTTTTATCCAGACCCTTATCATAGTTAGACTGCACAAGAACAACAAAACTATAAACTCTGGGCTTGATGAAAAAGAGTTGTAAAGGTGAATGTTATCAACATAGGCATAAAAATTAAGTCCAAAGGTTTCACAATCTTGGTGGCTTTATATACATATTGACCAGGAAGAGTGACTCCTTGTGGGACCAGATATAGGATAACATCAGGGAAGATGAGTAATTACCAACAGAAACTCTCCAGGAGCCTTCTAAGAAAGATGGCTGAAAGAACACACCATGCAAATCCATACTTTTCTGACAGTCAGTACAAGGAAACTATGTGGTCACTATTATCAAAAAGCTGCTCGCAGAGATAATTAAATCACCATGGGCACTTCACCCTTGTTCATCACTAGAAGGAATTCAAAAGCTGTTCATTTCAATCCACGTGTTCTACACATTTGAAATAGAACTGGTGATCCGTTCACACACCTAAGCCTTGTTTATGTTTGCAAATAATTAATGAATAGATTGATTCTTTTAAACTAATTTGTTAGTGATTCACAATTATTTAACCAATTTTTATGCAAACATATGTTAGCCTATGATTTGTTAATAAGCTACTCAGCACAACAGTTGCTTCAAGTACTCACTGTTCATAATATCTCCTTTGGTCTGGGTCACTTGATATGTTTTTGCTTTCTGATTAAATGACTCCCAAGCCCACAAAAATGTGGTTGTGGAATATTTACATGTTCCCTTTTCATGAATGTTCTTGCAAACAAACTTTTGCTTGTGCAAATGATTGTGAAAAGCAAATAACACGGGTGCATGGGTGCCCAAGCACATTTCTGTTTGGTTAAAAGGCTGATCTCAGAGACGTTTTTGTAGTATTTGCCCAGTTGAGTCTGAAAACAGAATACTAAGAGATGGGTAGGTTTGTAGTTTATTGACTGCTATTTGGGTATGAACACAATTCACTTCCAGAGTAGTACTTTAAAATTTGCTAACTGAATAATCTCCTTGCGCCACATACTGGAAGTGTAGCCCTTCTGGCACAGTGATGGCAGAAGTAAATTACTGACTCTCATTCTGGGTGAAGTTGAGGTACGGATTCCATTCTGCCCACATAATCCTAGAATCGTGGGACTGAAAGTTGAAAAAGACCTTTCAGTTCATGCAATCTCTTTACCTGCAATCTGATGTTTTCGTTTGGTGCCGTTACAGGTAACAGGTCTCAGGGCCTTGGAGAGACGTGGCAGAAGATTTCAGTCTAATGATTTTAGGTCTGGGGAAGGTGCAATGATCAAAAGGAAAGTAGGGTGTTAACCCTCTCCTTCTGCCAGGCTGTGGGGACCACATATCCAAGTGCAGTGGTCATTTTTAATGTAGTTGTTAATGAAGTATTGCATGCACCTTCAACTTTTCTTGCCAATTTCAGCCTAAATGTCTCTTCTCATTTGAACAGACTCAATTACCAGCACAAAATACATAATCTATAGTTAACTAAAAGTCCACAAATAGGGTGTCTTTGTATTGCTTGTTATATACTGAACCTTCAGTCAAACTTTTTTCAGTCAAAATATTTTCATTTTTTTACTGTTTCTTACTTAATTACAAAATTATGCATATTCAGTACAAACATATTACATGACGCCCTTTTGAAACCTATGCATCTCTTTATGTTTAGTATAACAACATCAGAAGAAACCAAAAACATAACACTAAATTAAAATAAAAACATAACCTCTGCTTTCTTGTGTAGCAGCATACGATATTTATATATGAAGGTATGTTTCCTGTTGTGTTGGTTATACAAGTCATCTGTTAAACCCATAAAAGGATTTAGAGTTTTGTTTTTTAATCATGAGCATTGGTAGTGGACTTGTGGTTTATTTGTGGTTTATTTTTCATTTGTAGTCAATGCTAATGTATGAAGTTAAAACACTTGAAAGATTAACATTAGTATTAAAAAATCCCAGTATAATTCAGGTCTATCATTCTGTACAATGCATTACAGAGGAAATTAACTGAGTCCTATTTCTACATGGAATCATTTATACTTAGTTAAATTTATGGGGGTGGGGAGTGTACGATTTACTATAAACTAGTATCGGTAATAAGCCAGAAATGTTCAAGCATTTAGCGTCTTTGTGACCTATCGTTAGAAACAGATGAGTGTTACCATATCAGTGCTTACAACTCATACTAATCCAGTGTGTTCACAGAATATAATATGTACAGATCCCTGTAACAGGTGACATTTTTCCTAATTTCCATGTTCACATTGAGCTACAGTATCAAAATTGAAACTCTCATTGATTTAGGAGCCACCCTTCCAAATCTGATCTTCCCTTCAGAGGTAAACAGGAGGTCATCCATTTGTTTTTACCAGATTTCAATCATTCAGTAGCCCTTGTGCCAGATTTAGAAAGGAATGTAGGTGACTATGGATGCAGATAGGTAGTTAGCTAAGTCCCACCAGGTGACTATTTGAAAGTCAATGGGTTAGGTGCCCTAACTTGCCCAGGCACTTTTCTGCATCTTTGCATCTATCTGCCCCTTTGAAAATTTGGCCCCATGTCTTCAATAACAGGGGTAACAATTGACAACAAATTATGGTTCTTTTTTCTGTTTAATGAACATGTCAGGTGTGATACATTCAAAAGTGACTAGTAATTTTGAGACATGCCCAATCTGAGACATCTTAAAAAGAATCTGATTTTCAGAAAGTGCAGAGACAACCCCACCCACTGAAATTTTGTTTCAAGTATTGACCATTGACCCCAGACTTAATCTTGGAGGGTCTATAGATTGAGATAAAATATAATTTATCTGCTATGTATGCTTCTGGAAATAATCATGGAAGCTATTGAAGATATAACAGCAAGTAGAAGAAACAAAACATATGTATTAAAAAAAGGCTTGTCTATACGTCATTAGCATTAAGAGTTAAGGGTTCAGAATGAGACCCAGCAAAGTTGGCAGCTGGCATAAGCTAGTGTGAGCACTATACACTTGACTGAAGGTTATTAAATGATACATGTTTGTCCTAAGGTTATAAAATTTTGCAATATGCATTATTGTGATAAATAGGTAAAACACAAACACACACATGGTAGCATCTATTCTGCCTATTTTGGACTATCTGGTAATTCTTGAAAATGGTTTCTTTTTACTATTTATGTTTTTCTCCCATGGGAACATCCAAATTTCCTACTAGAAAATATTTCCAAGAATAGGCCTCTTGTCCTTCTGCTCCAAAACATATAACGCAACAACACTTTAGAAGCAGATCCCATATACATCTCAGTGTGCACTTGACTTCCAAAGCCAAAACCTATACAATGAAAACGTAAGCCCCCAACAATTTTTACAGAAACCTAGTCCCCAAACTAACAGTCTAATTTTTCCTGACTCCATATTTAACAATCAAAATGATTTCTTTAATTTCTAAAAATTACAGAATTGTTTACTGATTTGGTTATAGCCAGAAAAAAGTAAACAGTAAAGCAAACTTCTCCATTTTTCATCTACTTAAAAAATCCAAGAGTACCAAACTTTTGCATTCCTTTTGCAAGATTTTACCACCTGCTCTAATCAGTAGCTTGCTTCTACTTGTTCAAATAATGGGCACAATTGTCAAAAAGTGTTTAGTGATTGTGGGTTCCCAATTAGAATACTTCAGAGAGATCTGAAGTGTTGAACAGTGGCCCTCTGAAAATCAAGCCCTTTAGGGTTTCAGGTTGAACACTTGAAAATAGAGGCATGAAAAAAATCATATCACCCTTGAAAATCTTGGCCTAGTATTATTAGCTTGTACCAGGAGTACAAGAAGTGCTGGTTTTTTAACACTATGTACTGTTTGATTGTCCTTTCTAGCTCTCAAGAATGTGGTATATTCATCATCTTTTCTCTGGTTTTGCTTCCCTCCATTGGTCATATAAACACATGAAACAAGATGTATTAGTTAAAAGGATATGGTCCTGGGGTGGAATATGTAAAAATATCTTATCCCATTGGTTCTCACTTATTGAGGGACAGCATCAAAGAAAAAAAAAAGAGATTTTTTCCCCCCCCTGGTCTCTTTATTTCATAAACACAGTTTCAAAAAAGGAAAGGACTGGATGTAGAAACTGACTATTTTCCACACTTTCCTTAAGAATAAAAAAAACAAAGAACGCCTAAACCTTCAGTTTTTTGAAGAGTTAAGTCCATACGCTTTATCCAAAATAAGAGCCTCATGGAAACCCATAGAAGTCAATTGAAAGACTCTCATTGACTTCATTCAGCTTTGGACTTTGCCTTAAATGTACACATAGCCGTGTTATACTCATGTGCAAAAGGGATATTTGAGTACTCAGAGGTAGCTGTATATGTACAGCTTACTTTTTAATGTGCAATGACTTGTGGATATGTACATATTTAGTTCAGCACTGCAACCTCTAACATTTAGAAGCCCTGTCACCTAGTGGATTCCACAGCCCTGAGTGAGAGACCCAGGCTCCCTATACAATGCATGGTGAGAGTTAGGCACTGAAGAAGGTGACTCAAAAATAGCCAGCAAACTGAGCAGGGAACCAACACCTAAACAATCAATAATAAACACTGAAGAAAAGGGTGTGGCCTTCTGCCAAAGGGAGCTAAATACCTAAATGGAGAGTAGAGGCAGCCATAGCCATAAACCCTCTCCTGGAATTAGGTGCCTAGGTCCTTTCTCAACAAAATGAATGAAGAGGAGGTGCTCCCCACTACCTTATAACCTTTACCCCAGTTGTTAAAGCACCCACCCAGGATCAGAGAGAGCTGGATTCAAATCCCATCTCTGCTTGATGTGGGAGAAAGGACTTGAACCCAGCACCCTAATCAGTGAGCTATGGATTATTCTGAGCATGGTGTCTCCATCTTCCTGTTGAATATGTCCCGCTTTGTATGACTAATTAAATAGCCATTGGAGCAAGTTTTTGAACTTGCGTCTTCCTACAGCCCAGATGATTGCCCTGGCAATGGGCCTAGAGAGTTGTTCTAATTCTGCCTCTGATCCAAAGAATAATTATTTATACACAGAAGAACAGCTTCAATAGGAGAGACGGAGAAAGACACACTTAAGACTATCCCATAGCCCAGTGGTTATATTACTGAACCGGGCCCCATAGGCAGGGTGGATGGGCCAGTATTTAATTTGAGGATGCCGTGGAGACTTAGACATCAGCTGGGCATGAAGACATAGGATGCTTTTGGCATTCCCACTAACAGAAATGTAGGTACCCAGGGGAATTTAGGTGCCCACAAGATTAAGTTGAAGTTCAGTGAGGTGGGAGGGGAGAAGTTGATCTAATATGTCTAATATGACAGGTAAGTGCACAAATCCTTTTGTGGATATAGCCCTAAATATTTAAAATGTATCCCAAAGGACAGAGTTGCAGAGAAAAGGAAACAACTTATTTTATTGGGATAACAGATTGTAAAACCTATCTTGGCAGTATTTTTGGAAAAGTTAAATGGAAAATGTGGCTGGATGGCTCAAGAACCATCTTAGACTGGGGTAAATTTGAAAGAGTTTACAGATGCATCAGGGGGAAAGGAGTTTCTCCAACATATGTGATGAGCACTGATCTGAGCTGCTGCTGGAAATGAGAATTACAAAAAGTTACTTTATTTGAATTGTATTAAAACTTAGGTGCCTGAAAGTTAAATAAAACTGGTTTCATTTTTAGCAGCACTGAGCTCTGACAACTCCCCTTGATTGGCTCAGCACCTTGTAAAATCCCAGGATGTGCCTGTGTGTATATACATGCTGGACATTTACATTATGTAGATCTACTGGCACAATATTTGTTGTGGGGAAAATATTTCTGATACAAAGTGTTAAAAGCAGTTGTTAAGGTCAACTAAGGTCAACAGTTATGTATGATCCAATAAAAATTAATGTTGAACAAAATTATTTTAGACAAAAAAATTAATGATATACATGGCAGGGCACACCGATAGATTGGTGCATGAAGAATTTCAGGTAAAGGATACAATTGCTCTGCAGATGTTACCATAAACATAAGAGAACAATATAAAAAGAACAGGAAGAGCTTTTGGAACCATTCAAAGCACTAGGATCAAGTGAATCAGTTGTGAGCCCATCACCATAAAAATATATTTGTTCCTTGGACCAGTACTTGAATTGAACTGAATTCAAAGGCTCTAACCATAAAATAGAAAGATGACACAATGAATACTCAAGATTCTTTACTTTAGAAGACTTTGTACTCTTAAATTCAAGATACAGTCCTCCTTCAATACAAGTAACTCCTACTAAAGTCACTTAAAATCACATGGACAGACTGAATGTATGAATTCATATTATGTTATGGAAAGTATTGAATGGTTCATAAGGGAAAAATATTATTTAAAAAGAAAAATTAGTAGAAATCCTATTTTAAGCATTGTATAAACATGGGCCAGTGACTTGTCCTTCAGATGACATTGGAATTTCTGAATTTGTCCTTTATACATTTTGTATATTTTTCTCATACTAATGAAATATATCGCAAAATAAATCTGATCAATTGCAATAGTGTTTGCTGATTTTTAATAGTAAACAAAGGTTTGTAGGAGAAACCTGATTTGATGTTGCATTCATTCTATCACTAAACAGAAACATAACCTGCAGCCTTTTTAGGTTTCTGATGTACATATTACCATCTTTCAATATAGAAACAGAAAGAACTGTTTTACTGCTCAGTAATCTCGAAAATGAAAGGTGGCACATACAAGATAACCTGCTTTATGTTGGCTTGATGATGTCCATCTTGATTCATCACTTGCTGAAATAAAATAATCATGAAATCCAACGGGAGACAATTACAACCTAATATAGTCACCTTCATCATCATAGGTTTCTAGTATAGTGTTGGTACTGGCTTTTGATCAACATTAGTAAATTCATGGCCATGCTTCATAAAAACTCCAATTTGATCACAGTTCTGAAAGGCAGAAGCAGAGGAGAATGATCATAATCATCTTTACTTGTATAGTTTTCATACAGTCCAGACATTGTCCCAAGAGCAATCAAGATCAGGACTCAAATAAGTAAAACGTGTTCATGTTGCAATGTTTCACATCACACAAATATTCTGAAAGTTTCAAACAAGAACCGAGTTACATTTACTTTCGTTCTGTTGTCAAACAGTACTGAGGAGGAGCTCTCCTGAAGCTAAGGTGACAATTTTGTATATTTTCCCCATCCTTGTCTCAGTAACAGGCATTCCATTTAAATGTGGCTTTTAATTAATGGTGTGTGCAAACAAATGTCCCCTGCATTTATCAGATCAGATGGGCTAACAAATGACAGACATATGGGATGGATTTTAAGCAGCAGGCTATAACTTCATCTAATATTGGAGAGGAGCATTATGTGCCTCACTCCCCTGCTCTCACATATCAGGCATTTACTGGGTTCAGTGTGGGGTTCAGGACTCCCACTACACACCCAGTAACTTGGGGTAGACCAGCCTAGGCCCACCCTATGACTCAGCTCATTTCTGAATTCTTTCCACCTCCCCTGCAGAGGTAGAGGATCCTAAGGGAGAACTTTTGTCTCCCTTTTTCCAAAGGGAAAAGTGGCAGGAGTGCAATCCTGGGTCTCCATTGACCTCTGAAAGTTGGTTCCTTTTATCCTTGTCTGCACCGCGCACCTGCCATAAACTGTGACAAGCTAAAATGGTCGTACTTGCCTAATGTTAAACTTTTTAAGTCTTAGTGCTATAACCTAACTGTGCTTCCATGATGTTGCAAGGAAGCTACAAAAACCCACCACACCTCTTGCCAATTTGGTTAATGGGAAAAATGTTCTCATAATCCCCTAATAAGTGATCAGTCAGACCTGCAGCATTGTAAATAACACAGCACCAACACTACACTAAGGGGAGGAAAAACAGGGTTGCCAACCATAGCAATAGGCTTGTGAAAAGTTCAAATAAGTTTAAACAATGGCTAGCCCATTATCCCAACTTCAACCAATGGGAAAACAGAGGACCCCTCCCCCAGCCACACATGCTCTCTCACATTCACACCACCTCCCACCCAGCCACTGTCTACTTTCCCTTCTGTCCACTGAAAGTTCTCCCCCGGTGACTGCGGGAAAGGGCATTGTGCTCTTCAGTTCACCCAATGGGGTCTCTAGTGAAACAGCAGAGGGAGAAAGTTCCAGCAACTTCCCCACTGAAAATAGCCTAGCAATATTCCAGACAATACAAAACTAGGAATCATCACCAAGAAGAATCCAAAAATACCAGGTCCTACCTAATCTGATAGTCGTTTTGAATAAAGAGAATCATAATACCCTAGCCATATGAACAAAGAAACTATGGGACAAATTTCCACAGCAATGGAGATATTTAAAGGCAGAATGGATAAAGTAGTTCTGCTAAAGGTCTGGATAAAAATTGAGAATGATATACATCTCGTTAGATTTATGGACAATAGTATCCTTTTTTGTTTAGATTACTATTTTAGTCTCATGGACTGGTATTCCTATACATGAATTTATATTGGTTATTGCTATTGCAAGATATATTTGTAAATATGATATACTTTGTTTAGTAATGCTTGAGTAATGAGTTCATTTTACTATAAATAAAAATGGATTAGTGCTGTATGCCATTAACATGTTGACAAAAGTCAGTGATGCTTTACACTTGTGATATCTTGAAAAATATTTCATTTCCATTATTACTCATTTAAAGCTTGTAACTATAATTTTGAGAGTGGAGGAAATCCACAATAAAATTGTCAGAAATGTTTCCAAGAGAAAATACCTCTGATAAACATACACCTTTTAGATTAATTCAGACAAACAATCAAACATAAATATTCAAATTTACACCAAAGTGTTGTACAGTAAAACCTCCATTTAACAGACTAATTCGGGCGAGGGGGTGTCCGTTAAATCAAAAAGTCCGTTATTTAATTTTTTTTTAAAAAATGAGCTGTTGGAGCAGCAGGCCGCCCGCCACAGGGTCGGGGCGGCAGCTCCGTAGCCCGCCTGCTGATGGGACCCGGGCGGCAGCCGGGAGCCGCCAGCCAGCCCACCTGTATCCCGGTTGCTGGGACCCGGGCGGCAGCCAGGACCCAGCAGCCAGCCCACCCGGATCCTGGCTGCTGGGACCCAGCCGGCATCCGGGAACCGTCAGCCAGCCCGCCCGCTGGCGGGACTCGGGTAGGAGCCGGGAACCGGCAGCCCGCCCACTGGCGGGACTCGGGCTGGACCCGGCAGCCAGCCAGCCCGCCCGCTGCCGTGACTCGGGCGGGAACCGGGAACCGGCAGCCAGCCTGCCTGCTGCCATGACCCGAGCGGCAGCCGGGAGCCAGCAGTCAGCCCGCCCGCTGCTGTGACCCGGGCGGCAGCCGGGAGCCGGCAGCCAGCTCACCTGCTGCCTGGACCCGGGCGGCAGCTGGGAGCCGGCAGCCAGCCCGCCCGCTGTCTGGACCCGGGCGGCAGCCGGGAGCCGGCAGCCAGCCCGTGAGAAATGGATTTGGGATGCATCAGACTTGCTCAGAAATTTTGTCCGTTGCATCCGAAGTCCATTAAATCGAGGTCCGTTAAATCGAGGGTTTACTGTACTTAATTCTTTAATGTTCTTTGGTGACCAAATATGCCAGCCCAGATAGTGAATAATATGGCTTACCACCAGCAGATGGAGATAGAAAAACTAATGATTTTTTAAAAGGGGACTGCTGTGGCTGAGCACACCAGTTAGGTGTTGTTGGGTCTGTAGATTCATATGTTTGCCAGCTCTAGTATGTGATTTTGGATTAAGCTGCCTATTTATAAATTTAGTTTTTATGGTATTTTCACCCATTTGATGCTCAGAAACTTTTGAATGTGAGCACTGATTAAATTAAAATATAATAATAATATGAGCAATGCCCACAAAAGAACATCTTTATTACTCTTAGCTACTCATAAATATGAATGTTTGGCTGATTTCCAGGTTATTTAATAAGTTCTCATCCTTTGTTGTATGCCATGAGGATGGCCTCTTGATTAATTTGCCCCAAAGGGATAACCATGTAATTATTCAGAGGGTTGGGCATGAGCATGATGTCCCAATAGTTTTGAGGAAGTCATTCTCTGCGAGGATTGCCTCATAGTAGCAATATGTGGATGCTAAGTAGCAGAATTAGAGATGGGTTGGAGGTTTCACATATGGTAAGATTTAAATTGATGACACCAGACAAGTTTTAGGTCCAGAACAAAATAGAATTGTGCTCAATAACAAGTGTTTTGGTTTTTCTTTTTTCCAGCGTTTAAACTTCTTTAATATTTTACATTGAGAAGATTTGGATCGCTTCCCTACCATTAAAGAACAAAGTGATAGTTTACTAATATGGAAAATGCATATTTATGTTTTGTAGGTTAGTGATACAATAAGAGATGGGTTTAATGGAAAGCTGCCATAAAAGGACAGCTAAGGGCAAGCAAAGTAATTTCTGTGAAAAGGCTATTAGAATATACAATAAGAAATAGACCTGGTCATAAATGTTTTCTACTCATCTCTTCCTCCTTCCCACCCTCCAAGTTGATTCTTTTGTCAACTACCAAAACTGAACTTATTTGTTGAACAGTCAAACTAAACAGTCAAACTAAAACAGGAAAGACTAAAGCAACATCATGGAGGAGAATATGCTGAGTCTGCAGAGGAAAATGATATTGGTTGACAGATAGAAGTTGATACAAGTTATTGAACTTCATGGAAGTTTCAGAACATAAATGTAATTAGATGATTTCTGATGATAGTTATAGCCCTTCACAAACTATTTTATTTTATTTTTTGAGAAGATGCTCATGATAAAACCAGCACTTTGAATACAGGGAATTCTAATTTCTAAGATTCTGACTGGAATAACAGCTATGCAAAAAATAAATAGGGAAATGCACCCCATAAAGTACTTCAGGATTGCTTTCTTATGCAATTTGTTGAAATGGCCAGAGGCTATTCTGGATCTAATCTGAAGAAAAGAGCCAAGCAAGATAAAGCAATTGGAGCCAGAGACTGTCTAGTGTATAAATTAATAAATATGTGCTAGAGTAAGCAATACAAATAATCTAATTTCAGAAAGCTGAATTTCAGAGAATACTGTAGAGATTTTGGATATTATGTGCACTTAACTCAGTGACAAAACTCACATTGACTTAATTGGGAACTGCATCAGCCATTTTTTAAATTTCTAACTCTACAGTATGTGGAAAATTTACTGAAGAAAAGTGGACAATATTGAAGATCCAGTTAGAAACACTGACATGGAAATTTCTCCTCAAAAGCAATAGATGCTAAAGTGGCTAAGTGGAGATCTAAAAAATAATATAAATATTAAGCAGGAAGGTTTTTTTTTTAAAGGTATAAACAATCTACTGAGGAACCGGATATAGATAGCTATAAAAATCAAGAGAAGCAAATTAAAAGGATAAATTACTTCAAAGAGAAAATAGAATATATCCACAGCAGGCAGGATGTGGAAAAAGGGAAATTCGTCAACAAATGATTATACTGGAAAATCAGATAAAGAGGATAAAAAATAGCAGTCATTTAATAGTTATTTTACTTAGACATCTTTTTAATCTTTGTTATGTTTAAAAACAATCAAACAGCTGTCTCATCTTTTAGATATTTAGATTATATTAGACGTCTCATAGGTATAAATATACTAGACAAGAATTAGTAAGCAAAAAACAACTGAAATAGCTGAGAAAAGAGTGGAAACTTTTTAGATGAACCACTACAAAAAAAATACTTTCATATATGCTTTTTTTTAAAATCCATTTTTTATATAGGAACTTTTAACATGTTTACAAATCATTGACCTGTAAATGTCAGAAAAAATTGATGATGATCACAACAGTGAGCTTTTCTTACAATGTCATCACCAGCTGCATTGATGTAATCTGAATCAGATTCTTAAAACTAGGCATGTGTTTTAAGTACCTTAGAAAATTAGGGCCACAATCGCCACTTCTAAAGTAAATGAGAACCAAACTTAATGACCTTTTAAGAAATACTTTTGTAGCATATCACTGAACACCAGTTAGTTTTCTGAGAACTGGAAAGTGAGAGACAGGGTTATTTTAAAAAAAAATTAGCTACAAGATTAACAGGCATGTTTAGTATAAAACTGATTGCACAGTGTGACAGTTTTAATTGGTAAAATACGAGACTTTTAATCTCAAGGTTGTGGGACCAAGCCCCACGTAGGGTATTTTAGCTTGCCAGAAAGTGTTAGAAGTAATATTGTAGAAATTTAGGAGCTACCATTAAAAGCACATTTTGGATAGATTTTCAAAGGATCCTAATGGATTTACACTCCCAGATTCCATTTAATTTCATTGGAGCCAGTGTGTCTATCTCCCTCAAGCAGCTTTGAAAATCCCAGTCTTTATTTATAGGTCAGTTTAAAGAGAAAGAGTTTTTTCTTAGCTAACTGGGTTAGGTTCCACCACAATCTAGTAGAGAAGGCATCAAGATGTAGGAGACATCATTATGAATTTACAAGGAGAAGTTGCTAAGTCATTGTGGTGTAGGTATTATTTTAGTGGAGAATGTACTGCTCTGGACTATACTGAATTTCACATATGTAATTGAGAGCAGAAATATGGCATCCATCTCACAAATAGTCATAGGATGGTAATCAATAAATATGTACATCAACTTTCAATTTCCAGTGTTTTTGCATCCCACAACAGTGGTGCTTGGACCATAGATTAGGAAAGTCCAAAGCACTAGGTTTGGACAGACTTATTGGAACTTGATCCTTATAGAAATCTCCTGGCTGATTATATAGATGAACAAAATAAAGGTCCTGTGATCTAGCAAATCAATTTAGTATAACTTAAGTCAATGGGACTTTCATGCACTTAAAGTTATACCCATGATAAAGTGCTTGGCTGAAGAACATTTAATTACAATTACATTAATAGTGAAGGTTGGAAAATGAAAACAAAAACAACAACTGGAATTCACAACTGGGCACCTGTTCCTCTACAAACAGAAAAACCACATAAGCAAAACTGGACTTGTGGCATTCAAGTTCATACTTGTAGAATCAAACAGAGGTAAATTGAATAGAAATGCAATGGCAGAACCCTCACTATATCCTCATCACTTAAGATGCATTGATGCCAGTACTGGTGAGATAGAGCAGAAACTACAATCATTGAAAAAAAATTGATATGTGATGACTGTGCATGAAAAATGAAGGAAATGTGCTGTAGGGTATAGGTCAGAAAAGCGAAAGAGGAACTTTGTTAAAGAGGCGGATGAGGACAGTGAACACAAAATTACACATGAAAACTTCATGACTAATTAAATAGTTCAGAGTTTTCAGTCACAGTTCACACAGCCATTTTCATGGTTTTGTCTGTGTTGAATGGAATAAATATGGGAATTGGAGAATGGACAGTAAAACTCAGGCTAAGCTGTGAATGAGGAATATAAGACAAAAACTCATCAATAAGAAGAGAGCTAGAGTGGAAAAGGTATTCTTGCAGAAGGATTAAAACTACTCGATGGAGATTTAAATCTGAATCAAAGTTTTGATAAAAAATAGGCATAAGAACCTAATACAAATTCTACAAACTATGAAGCCAGAGCCATATAATTGAGTCCCTGAGAGTACAACATACTACTACTTTTATGGGCATGTATCAACTGGTATCCTATCTGATTTTTATCTTTTTAAATAGCTCTTCATCTTTAATATACACAAGTACAAAAATCCTGCTGGTGTTTCTCAGTGTTGGAAGCCAGAAAATCCACGATACACAGTTTAGGATCTTGTAACAAGGTGAGAGTTAGGTTCTGGAATAGACAGATTCTAAAGGAAAGAAAACTTCACCACCACTAAGCCTGGATAAAATGTTTAAGCTAGGGAAGGAATCCTATGGGCAACCATGTGGAGAAGGCTTAGACTGGGGCTTATATAATGCATAGTTTGCTGGAGCCATGCAAGGACTGCACTAGTTTAAAGGGCACAATTATGATTTTGTCTAAAACAGTAGTAAGAGGCTGCTCAGAAGATCCCATGCAAATAGAACTGTAGATGTGCATTTGGGGTAAGGAGGCATGTTTCAACTACTGATATACACATTCTCATTGACACAGGAATGCATATACCCTATGTATGGAGAAACCCAACCACTGATTTATACTTCAATTTTCCAAAGTCCAGACTTGGATTGGTTACCTACCCAACAGTTTCATATTATACATTATGAGCCTGAAATCTAGAACTCCCTTCCTCAAGGCATATACTTCATTTGATCTTTGCAAAAACCTACCACAGATGTCAGTAACCCAGAGGCAGTAATGTAGCCCATAGAACATAAGAGGAGCTTGACACATGGTCAAAATGTTACTTAATTTAATTCATCCAAATAACTGCTCTGTTTTATAGCTTCATTTTACTGCTCTTACTGTAAAATACTTTTTGATAGCCACATAATAGGTACCTTATGAATTATTGTAGTAGTTCATGATGAGAAGGCATCAGATCAAGTGTTTGTGTATGGGAGTGTGGGTCAGTTTATAGATCAGATTCTGATACCCTTACTTTGAGTACATATATACTCTGCAAGAGTTCTGTTGATTTCAACAGGACACTACTTAAGGTGAGTATGTGTGACAGCTCTGCCTATCAATGAAAACTATATTCCCCCCCCCCCAGAATATATTTTTAAATCAACAGTCACAACAACAAGTATTTAGCAATTACTTTGAAGGAAACAAATTTCTGTCCTTTCCTCTCTGAATTCTTGCCAGTTCTCCTTTATAGTTATGCCTATAAATATTTTAGAAATCAGTTGTTACAATAAAGGTTGGCATTTTATAGCCAATGATAAATTACTGAATCTAATATGATCATCCAAGAAATGTTTTTGTCCACCATAAAACATTGGTATGAAGTAGAGCGTACAAAAGCATAGATGTATTCCACAGAAAATGGCAATTTGGACTAAATTACCAGCAATTCTGAATGTATTTCTACTGGCACGGCAAATGATTCTAAAATTTCATCAGAGTGATCTAACAGTTTTATACAGCTGGTAAATTATTCCCAATGTTAACAGTTGTTTCCTTGTGAAATAGGGTATATAAGATATCCTTTAACTTATATATACTGTAGCAAATATTTAAACATTATTTAAAATAGTCTTTTCTTGTTTTGCTTCCATTGTAGTCAATGGAAGATGCCTGCATAGTATTAGGGGAGAAGATAATCTTTGATGTAAAACTATATAACCACCTTACCTTTTTAATGAATATTTGATTGAGAGGTGACTTTTTAAAATTGTATTAATTATTGATTTTCCTTTTTTCTTATATCTTTCCCTTGGTTTCTCTTAAATCCTTTTGATATTTAATTTACAATATGCTTTTTTTTTTACTATACTAGGTCAGAATATAATGAACACATATGGGGCTAGAAATATCTTAAAATATATTTTATATTATGTTGCATTTATTAATATTTCACCCTCTAAACTCATATCAGTTTTTCCTTACATATTTAGTTAATATCTCTCCTCTGTTTCAGTGCTTCTTTTCTTTCCATTTTATGACATTATCTTTCTTCAAGCAATCTCTGGTAACCTCAGATCATCTTAATTCTTTGCAAATTTAGGTAATAATAATATATTCTAAAACTCCCAAGGATATGAATGAAACAATGTTATTGAAGGCTCTAACATTCAATTACTCTAAGAAATCAGTAATAAATTCCGTTGCTCGTAAGATTAGTCCTATGGCGTTCTAGGTGCATTCTTCTCAGATACAGCTGGGTTAAACAGCCCAGTCAACTATAAGTAACTGGCATACTGGACCTAAGCATGGTCAAGATCACCAGTGTCTTGTCAAGACATGTAACATCAAACACCAACACCCTGGATAAAAATGACTTTTAAGATTGATTTATTATTCATGCATTAGTGGCTAATATGCTGTCAATATTAATGTAAAGAACTCAGGGGGCTGCATCTTGAGATACAAATATCTGTGTCACTTCTGGAGGTGGAATCAGATACCTAAGATTTTTTTCCTCTTCCCCATTCCTGTGCCCTCCTTACCTGATGTGTGCATATCTAAGACATTACAATGAAACATTTGGGAGCTCTGCTATCTCCGCCCTGAGGATTAACTTCACCATGGCTCTTAAACTTCTCCTATTACGACTTCTCCTGCTGGTCTCCACTACGGGGCGGGGATCGACTGCAGATACGCAACTTCAGCTACGTGAATCACGTAGCTGAAGTTTGCGTATCTGCAGCCGACTTACCGTCCATCCTCATGGCAGCGGCGGTCAGCGGCGCGCTCCCCCGTCAACTCCAGCTTGCGCCTCCCGGCAAGCTGGAGTTACGCAGTCGACGGGGGAGCCGCGAGCGATCGATTTCTCGCGTCCTCATCAGATGCGAGAAATCGATCGCCAGAAGATCGATGGCTACCCGCCGATTCGGCGGGTAGTGAAGACACTAGAATACTTGTGCTTACATTTAACCCATGACTAATAGAAGCTCTGCTTTTGGTCTGTGTTCATACATTGTGAAGATGGGGGAAGGGGTGGATAGCTGCACCACCCCTAGATTTGCAGGGCCCAGTATGAAATAAGATGTACAACAATTCCATTTAAAGGGAGCGTAAATGTATTACAATGCTGAAATGTTTCACCTTTCCTTAATCAAACTACCATCATCATGTTATGTAGTCAGATCGCTTGTACATTTTGAATTTTATGGTACAGCACGTTTGAATAAGATTTATGTGTAAACATATTTATAATTCATTCAATCCATACATTTAATTTCTGAAGTATAGTACAAGCAAATGTTGCCTCAATGCATCTTCATTGATTTATTCAGGAAACAAATATTAAATAAGAGCATAAATAGTACATAATCTTGTTAGAAAGTAAGATCATCCTCTTTTTCAAAATTAACTTTGTCTGCAGAAGATTGGTTATTCAGGAAAATATGTAGGCAATGAATTTGCAAACACTTCAGAAATGTTTTATATAGCAGAAAATCAGCATAAATGCTTAGTATTAGCAGTTGGATTTAAAAGTGTGTCACTTCTGAGGAACTGGTTTTGATGGATTAAAGTTACATTCCTTCCCATCTTTCCTAAACCTGAAAAAACTTGAGAAGCTTGTCCCTTCCGACTAGACAAATTGAGTCCAATGATGTGACAACTTAATAGTAATAATTAAATGATTACTTTTGTATATTTAGGGTTTTCTGTTTTCAAAGCATTTGTTTTTGCTTGTCTCAGAGCAGTTAGTCACTAATTCAATGGATCTCCATTATGAATACATTCAGTATTATATATTAGTGCAAATTAAGGTTGTGCAAATAAAATAAGAAGTTAGAAAAGTCAAAAGTTGGTGTCCCTGCATTAATTTGGTTTCATTGCACATGTTGTGCAACTTATGGTATATGTATTTATTTAAAAATAAATAGAAATATAGGAAGACAAGAAAAACAGGAATAAGACATACCACATTACATTTCATCTGCTAGTTCAGACCTTGGCATAGGGCTCTGTAGTGGGGCGGCTGCCCCACTCCCCGGCCAGAGTGGGCAAGAGTAGGCCAGAGAGGCTGTGCAGGCTGTCAGCCAATACAAAAAGGGCCTTCTGTGGGCCAATCAGGGCCAAGCTTGTAGCCGACCAATCGGGGGCCAGCTAGGCCCTATAAGAAGGCTGCCCAGGAGAGGGGCAGTCAGTCTCTCCTGGGACTTCAAGGGAGAAGGTCTGGCTCCTGGGAGAGGAGCTGCAGCACCAGGGACAGAGCAGTGCTGGGCAGGCCCAGGAAGAGCAGAAGGGAGCTCTGCCCTGGTTACCTGCCAGGCTGCAGGCCCTGAGAGAGGGGCCATCCGGTGCAGAGGGGCTGCAGGGGAGGTGGCCCAGGGAGAGTACAAGGGACTGGAGGAGAGGAGGGCAGGACGGCTGCCGCCAAAGGGTCCCTTGGCCGAGACCCAGAGGAGAGGGCGGGCATCCCCCCCCCCTTCTCCCCTTAGACTGCACCTGGCTGCGGGAGTGGCCTCTACAGCCTACACCTGACCCATGCCAGAAGAGGTTCGACTTGGGGGTGGCTGGCCACTGCAGCTGGACAGCTGAGGGACTAATGAACCCCCCCCCCCGAAGGGGGTGAGTGTGCACTTGGAGGTACTGCCGGAGGGCAGTGCCCTGAAGAGGACGACGCATGTGAGAAGCAGCGTGAGTCCAGGCGCTAACAGAGGGCAATGGAGAGGAAGAGATGGACGGGACACCACCAGAGGAGGGCGCTCTGCCGTGAACAGAGCTAATTCCCAGATTATCTGGCAGGAGGCGCATGGTGGTGAGTCCCGGACCCGTTACAGGCTCCCAAGGTACAATGTCCACCAGAAAGAAAGTTCAAAATTGTGAAAATGACCCTCTACCCTTACTCTGAGTGATGCTGACTTGGAGTCATCATAGCTAGACCACCTGAAGGATGTGCTACATACTCCTCTAGAGTCTAACACTAATGGAAATGTTTATCTAAGTTAGGTATCAACAATCATTGGCACACAGCCCATCAGGGAAATCTGCTGGTGGGCTGGGATGGTTTGTAAACCTGTAGCATCTGCAGGTTCAGCCGATCACAGCTCCCACTGGCCGCGGTTTACCATTCCAGGCCAATGGGGGCTGTGGGAAGCGGCAGACAGCCCATCCCTTGGCCTGCGCTGCTTCCTGCAGCCCCCATTGGCCTAGAATGGTGAACTGCAGCTAGTGGGAGCTGCGATTGGTTGAACCTGCATATGCTTCAGGTAAACAAACCGTCCTGGCCTGCCAGCAGTGGATTTCCCTGACAGGCCACATGCCAAAAGTTGCCGATTCCTGCTCTAAGTTGTGCTCCATGGACGTTATATATATAAAAATAAAGAGACAGAACATATAAATTAAAATTGCTGTTGTCCTGAGATACTGTGGTATTGAGCATATATAAAAATGTATATAGAATACAGGCTTAGGCTCCTAAGTCATTTAGGCACTTTTGAAAAACACTCTCTGCCTTTCTGTGTAATTAATTTTTCTGGAAGTGTTCACTTGTATACTTAAAAATAAATTTCTGTGCATGGTCAGTTTCCAAACAGTTTTAATTTTACCTAATTAAAACAATTTTTTACCTTGAACTAGTAGAACATTACTTCTGTAGAAGACTAATTAGATGTCAAATTTCCACTTTCAAATGTCTATTTCATTTAGATCAATCTCTAAAAAAATGTGCTTTAAAATTAATAATTGTTGCCTCCTTTAAAAAAAATCTATTTCACCTTCTTCCAATTCTAAGAAGGCTGCAAGGGTTTCCCTCATACTTTTGGGCAGAAACCAAGTGTAGAAGAGGTGAATTTATGAGAAATTTATTAGCATCTGAAAAAAGAGTAATGAAATAATTCTGCAAACTTAACTGTAAGCTTTTATTATGTATAAAAAAGCAATATTGTGTAAAAACATGGTGATTAATGTTTTATTAATAAAGATCTTGCTCACACAAAATAATCTACAGGCCCTTAAGTCTCCATATCTAAAAGCACAACTATAGGGAAAATGTATGCAATAAGACTATTTTACCAGAATAATAATCTGTTATGGAAACACTTGTGTTGCTTATCATTCTCCAGTATCTTGCCCGGTCTCAGATTCTGTACTGAATATGTTCTATCTGTATATTATGCATAAATGATACAGCTACAATTGCACATCTAAATAGAAGAGAGATCTTTTGCAAATTCTTAGTGTCAACACGTTTTGTAACTAAACTGAGCACCCCACATTACCATTACCATTGCCACATTGGGGGATCAGAAATTGAGTTTGAATACATTCATTGTATGCTTTCATTGCTCAATGTGTATAGGTTTTCTCCTAGCAGAAGTGGCAGGAGGGTTGACTTAAAAAAAACACAGCTCTTTAGGGGAGAGGGTGGTACCAGAGGGGAATGGGAATGGGAACGGGGGGGAGGGGAGGGGAGGAAATTTACCATTTCTTTAAATCTGAAGTATGACAACAGCTGGAGTGGCTGGGGAAAATTCTAGGCTGAAGATGTGCAGTGAAGCAGAGAGAAAGGGAGGACTAATACCTTTCCCTTTATTCGAATACAGTTCCAGCCCAGTGCTAAAAGAAAGCCACCTCACTAGCATGATTGGGGTTGCTACCACTTAACACTACTTCAGCTTGCATCAAGTTCCATGGCAGCATGACAATTGAAACTGTGCTGTTAGGGCCTCCCACAGCAGTTGCTGTTGCCATAAATCTGAGAGTGTGGGAGGCTTTCTCCATCACCTGGTTCCTAAGCACAATGCTGATTGCGGCATTGCACATATAAGTAGATAAACAGATTACAGGTGGGGGACCTGCACAAATTAATCCAGGCTCAATCAGCATTGACCTATGCTGGGCCAACAATCATACAGAGAGAGAGAGTCCAATTCCTCTATCTCCATGGAGCTGGGCTTTCTGGCCACCATGAATAGTTTACTTAGGTTCAGGAGGTAACGGAGAACTCACAGTAGAACCATCTTCTCCCCTTTGCCTGCACCGTCATAATGTGTAGGTTTCTGCTCCCCTGCAGATTATGCAGTTCAGAATAGGGACCAAGTCTTATTCTGTATTTATCAAATGTTGTGTAAAAGTACTGCACTATATAAAATAATAATAATAAATACATAAATTATTAATAACAAACAACCAAGTTCTCATGGCTGGTGGAACGGTGTTTTCTCATTTAATATTATGTTACCATAGTACTGAAAACATCCCCACCAAATACATCTTTGTGTATGTCTCACAAACTCAGGCAGAAACTGTTCAACAAACGAAGGGGGGCCAAACAGTCTGCCAATGTTATTTCACAAGTGCTCAGGTCAGTCTTAGGGAGGGAGCAAGTTTATACATATTAAAAGCTTGCTTTGATTTGCCCTCTGTCCACCTCCTATGGCAGCATGATCATTCTGCCATCAGTTACCATCCTCCAGCTGTAGGCTGGCATAGGATACAATGTGGGAGCTATATAACACTTCAGGACTGTCACAACCAAGGGTAAACCTTAGAGGTCTAATAGCTTTAAAGGCTGTATTGTGACATAAAGGAGCCAGAACAGGAACCAGGATCCGATTTACATGGAATTTTACAAGCATGGACCTTGATCATTAGCTATATGTATACCATACATCATCTAAAATGGAATGGGGTTTCTTCATTGGCAAATAAATAGAGCTGGTCAAACATTTCAAATTCCGAAAAATGTTTACAAAAAGGACACATTTTTCATGAAGAGTTTTCCCATTTTTTCCTTCAACTCTAGAAGCAAATGAATTTTGTGATCTTTGCCTCCTTATTTAAATATATAGGAACGTGCAGAATCATTTCCCTTGCAAGGTGAATGATGGAGGAGGAAAAAAAATAGTAGGCATCTCCTTTCTTCAGAGATGAACGGCTCCTACATTAGCCACCTGTAGCATTTTTATAACAGCAAATATTGGAAATGTAATGGGAATCCTGTGGGTTTAGTATCAGTTTTGGTACTCCAACCCCTTCAGTCAGATTAGTCACCTAGCTAGATTTCCATTTCATGGCTCTGGTTCCAAAAGCTTCTCTCAGGATATTAGGAACTTGCCTGCACATGTTCAGTTGTCTCTCGCACCTCCTTTAGGCAGACAAGAAACTCATTCACTTTCAGCAGTACTGTTGCTCTAGTGACTCAGATGCATTATTTTTCATCACAGTTTTAATGATGTTCCACAAGGTGATAACATTGACAGCTGGAGAGTGAAACTGTGCCTCCACACTTACAACATTGCTATCCAGAGCTCCAGCTGTTGCCAGTTTCCCAGCTACTCAGTTCATTTTTCTTATCAGATTTCCAAACTGTTGGTCTATTAAGGGCTAGATCAGGGGTGGGCAAAGTTTTTGGCCCGAGGGCCAAATCAGGGTTTCAAAATTGTGCGGAGGGCCGGGTAGGGTAGGCTGTGCCTCCCAAAACAGCCTGGCCCCACCCCCTATGTGGCCCCCCCAACCACTTCCCACCCTGACTGCCCCCTCAAAACCACCAACTCATCCAGCACCCCTCCCCCCCCCCGGGCTCCTTGTCCCCTGTTTGCCCCCTCCGGAGAACCCCACACCGCGGTTGCCCAGCCCATGAGCCGGGGCCAATGGCCCTGTGCCCTTGGTGTGCGCTGGCGGGCTGGATAAAAATGGCCAGCGGACCACATGTGGCCCACGGGCCATAGTTTGCCCACCCCTGCCTTAGGCAGCTTAGTAACAGAAATCTGTCACAATATGATTAAGGATAGTCCATGTGAGGAGGAGTTTCAAATTTGGGCTAAAAACATTGTGTAATTTGAATTGCGTTTCAAATACGGAGATGTTTTTGACTGTCTACTCTGTCTCTGTCCATAGACTTCTCTTTGCCTTTGCCTGTCCTGGTTTGAAATAGAGAGACATGTATTATGCCCAGTGAAATTTATCTCATAAGATTTTAGTTAATTTAGTTTTCATCAGCAACTTACAAATATTTCTGATCAAATAAGTGATCTAATAATTTTTCTATAGGATGGACATACATAAAACCAAATTTCCAAAAGTATGCATCAATTTCAGATGTCTCAGTTTTGGGGAGACCAACATGGGAAGGCCTTAGGCCTAATTTTCAGAAACCACACTGGAAGACATTGATCTAACTGTGTTAATGAATTAAATATACTGAGGTGGTATACATCCCCATGATCTGTAGCAGTGAAGGTATCTTAAGGGGAACAAATGGAGTTTGGCTCCCCCAAAGAAATGGACAGTTAGTAGATAAAACTGCTGGTAGCTCCTGCCATATGGGCGTATCAGGATTGGTGAGAAAGGGAGGCCACTAGTTTCTTGACCATTGCTCCACTGACAGCAGAGTCATAGTAAGAATGGCCTGGCTACTGATACTAGTTAGAGTTGGATCAAGAAGCGAGAATACTAGTAATGTCCAATTTCTCGAGCAAGCATTCTGCTCTTCATCTGACTCATGTCCTGACCCACCCTGAGTGGCCTTGACCTTCCACTTTGTACATTAAAAGCCTTGTTTTGAACAGGCCTGAAGAGAACTCAGCATTGAAGCACTTGATTTGATTAATAAGAAAGAGTGTGCTCTAGTTAAGCAATAAAAACAAGGTGCAGGTGTGTCTGGGGATTAATGAGGGACTGGGAGGAGCCAATGAGACTGCAGCACTGAACTATTAGTTCCAAGGAAGTGCCTTGCCTTGAAGTAGCCTTTATTCTAAACTAAAAAAAGAAAGAGCCAAAATTGGGTTTATGTATTTTTTATGTGCGATGTAGTTTCAGTTGATATGTCCAAGGCCTTTCTGGAGAATTAATGCCCTGTGCTTTAGACATCATCTCAAGGTTCAATTCGTTTTATGATTTCTGTTTGAACACTCAGGGCGTGAGCAATCTGAGAAGGTGCTCTTGCTTTTATTTTGGAGCAACTGCTTTCTTTCCTTAGGCAGCAGGTGAAAAGATATCATTCCAGGAAGTGGTCCTGATGTAAGTCAGGGAATATAAATAGCCCTGCAGTGAATATAACAAAGTCTCATAGCAGAGGTGTTTACATATTTAATACTAATGGAAGCATATTTGCTAAAAATGGGTATTAGTGGGCTTTAAAGGCTAAATGCAGTTTTAATGTTCTGGCTGAAGCAGATGCACATAAAAGCTGTAGAGAACATGCCAGTGGAATCAAGTGTATTAGAGAAATAAGGTGACGTTTCAAAGTGGTGGACCAGGAATCCTGGTGAGAGATCCTGAGTGGGAATAAAAACCCCATGGCATGGTAGCTTTGATTTTCTGATTTCTCTATTCCATACAGTGAATCTCTTTAATACCTTAACATTTTCTGTGGTGTTTATAGGCTAGATAGTCCCTTTCTCACATAATTTCATGCAAAAAGGTCTTTGAATGACAATAGATCATTCGTTTTGTTAGCAATTATATAGTTTAAAGCATTTTTGCCCCTTTTTGGTTGAACCCAAAACTTCAAGGGTGGAGAGACACCCAATAAACAAACCAGCTGTTGGACTGTATATAATTAAAGAAATATCTCTACTGTGACATGAACATTCACCTCCACCTGCCTCGTAGAATCACACCACACTGGGTTTATCAATGGGAACTTAAATATATTTGCTTACAGCCTCAGTGAAGGAAATGTATTTTAAGCAACAAAATGTTACAAAGAATTAGTCTGCTTTGATCCAGTAACTTGTTTTCCCCACCTATTTCTATTAGGAGACAGCACATCTAGCTGTTTTATTTATAACAGAGCTAAATGCATGCATACTAGCGATATCATTTAGTGGCTTTAGAAGTAGTAATAATATCACTGAAAGATAGGTCTGATCTTACTTTCCTCTAGAACTGACTATATGAATACAAATATTGAATAATGTGACCCTTAATGATCCAATCAGTAATACCTAGCATTACAACATTAGCAATGATACATAAACCCTAGTATTTAAAATGGGATAGCTCTAATCCTGGCAGAAGCAGCATGTTTCATAATACTCCAGTTTAAAGTCTGAGTATAAATAGTTCCATGCAACTCCCCAATAAAGACCAGTATTAAAAAAGAAAACCAGCTTTGAAGGGTGAACATAGACCTATTAAAGGGGGATTCGCAAAACCCTGTGATAAGTTGAAAGGCCTTGTCACAGTTAAATCTGTTGGGAAAGGTCAGAAAACAGCCTACTGGAAAACCGTATATTTTTGTAAAAGTTCTAATGATGCAGAAGCTGCATAATAATCTCCCTGTGAACCACAAAAATAATAAAAGCTGAGGCCATTTCTAACATAATCTCTATCAGCAAGATGCCAGCGCTTTTCCAGATTTCCTAACGGGTCCCTGCTAATTCCATGCCAAAACTAGCAGTGGATTTCTTCCTTTTAATCTCCCCTAATGCCTTATTCGATTATTGTCACTGCTCTCTGACCGTGCGCCGTCCCTTCAAACTCTAATTCCCCAACTGAAACAGTCAGACGAGGCTGAACCGCGCTGTGGAAATCAAAGCACGCAGACAAGAGGGTGCCGAACCAGAAGAGGGAGAAAACAAACAACTCCACCTGCACAACTGCACTTGTAGATCACAAGCCCCCGGGAATTACCAGGGGAGGAGAGAGGAAAAGATGGGCTATGGAACTTGCTCCAGTTGACTAGGCAGAAGGCTATCTCAGAGTCCTGCCCGCGTTGCTGAAGCATGGCTTTGTTGTTCTCTTGGATATGCATCACTATCTGGTGAGTGAGCTCTTAAACAATACTAAAGACTAAGCAACCCAGCTCCCCTGCCCGGGTCGAGTCAGTGGGGGAAAAGGGGTGGGTGGTGGGGTATATGTTTCCCTGATGGTCCTGGCTTAAGAAAAGCAACTGTTGGCTTTGCACGGAAGGGGAAGGACTGGCTGGATGATGGCATTGTTGGTGTGTTAATTGCAGTATAGACAAGGCGCTGGGGAGCCAGACCAATGAAGAGAAACTGTACTCTGAAAACATCACCCGAATCCTGGATAAGTTGTTGGATGGATATGATAACAGGCTCCGACCTGGATTTGGAGGTAGAGGAAACCCAATATCTTTAACTGCAGCGCTCCCCTCCCCTTATGTTCTATCTGTGGTTGAAAAATCAGTGTTAGAGGAAACAGGTCCATGCCCCGGACTCCTACCCCCTTCTCCTATGGAGAGTCACACCAGTGGAAGGAGTCCCCCCCCCCCTCAATATAGATGTGTCTCTTCCAAAGAGATCTGGGGCGGTTTTCAGAAAGTTTACATCTGAATTACCCCACCGTCATGGAGTTGTTTATAGGAGAAACAGTTGCTTTTGATTTACACAAAACCTTAGAAATCCAGAAGCAGGCGGTCAAAGCGAAACTGTTCCCTGCGTACACACGGTTTGTTCTGTAATGCTGTAGGGCAGGGGTGGGCAAACATTTTGGCCCGAGGGCCACATCGGGGTTTCAAAATTGTGTGGAGGGCCAGGTAGGGAAGGCTGTGCCTCCCCAAACAGCCTGGCCCCGCCCACTATGTGACCCCCACCCACTTCCCACCCCGACTGCTCCCCTCAGAACTCCCGACCCATCCAATGCCCCCCCCCACTCCTTGTCCCCTGATCTCCCCCTCCGGAGATCCCCCTACCCTACCTCCCACCCCCTATGTAAGCCCCTTATTCTTTGTTCCCTAACTGCCCCCTCCTGAGACCCCACCACCCTAACCACCACCCCCGGAACCCCATCCCCAATCTAAGCCCCCATGCTTTGTTTCCTCACTACCCCCTCCTGATATACCCCCACCCTAACCACCACCCCCGGAACCCCACTACCTAACCCTGCCCCCTTCCTGATTCTCTGCAGCTCGCTGCGCTGGGTCCGGCTGCTGGCCTGGGAGGGTGGGGCCCTGTGGCACGCCGCGGTCTCCCGGCCCCTGAGCCAGAAGCGCGGGGCCAACGACCCCATGCCACCAGTGTGCGCTGGCAGGCCAGATAAAAATGGCCGGCGGGCCACATGTGGCCCATTGGCCGTAGTTTGCCCATCCCTGCTCTAGGGAACAAATTCCTCAACAGCAGCTTTGCTGTGCCCCAGTGTGGGAACTGTGGGGGGCAGGCTCATACCCTAGATTAGTTGGTGTGTAGGTACGTGGCTTGTTGAGTGAAATCCTGTCGCTAGCATGCATCTCTTTACTCCTGACCCTGGCAGTGCTCAGAGCTTGTTTGAATGTCCGCTAGGTGCTGTGACAGAAGTCAAAACGGACATCTATGTGACCAGCTTCGGGCCCGTGTCAGACGTGGAGATGGTAAGAGTCATGATCAATTACGTACCCCAGGGGCTCAGAGTATCACCCTTCCAGTTTTTACATTCTCACCCCACAAACCATAGGATCTTTCTCTGGCCCTGGTGTTGTTTTTCAGGATTCATTACGGTGGCATCTGAGTGGACCGTCATTAGAGCAGATTACTAGGTTTAATCTTCTTGACAATCTCCGTCTCTGAGGGACGGAGCAGAGACTATTTTACTGTTGGGTTGCATATAGAGAGTTCCAGAACTGTGTCGACCTAGCATGCCATTGCCATTTTGGCAGCATTTGCAAGGAAAATTTGAGAGGAATGCGTTGCAAATAAGTTTGTTTCCCAAGCTAAAGCACCGAGAGCAACTGTTGATTTGCTGAGTGTTGAATAAAGGAAATATTGGTTAAAGATGCAGAAGCAGCATTAAGGATATGGTAGGCATATGTGCTACAATGCATAGCTTTACAGCAGGGCTGCTTGTTAGCAAAAAGACTAATAGTAAAATAAAGACATGAGTAATTTAGGAAGACTGATGAACTCAACCTTTTCCTTTTCTCAGTAGAGCAGTCGAAGCTCTAAGAGGTGTGGCACCCAAATACAGGTAGCTGCAGACTCCTGTAAAAGTTATTTGTTTACAACATACAGAGAACCCAATAGTAAGAGTTTAAACTATCGAAACTAAACCATTTCCCATGCTCCCCATATAATTATGAAGCGTATTTTCATTCTAGAAATAGTGTTCACTCTCCAGCTATGCGTCACAGTGGCTGTATATTCTCTAACTTGAGTGGTTACTGTTAGGTGTTTATACTTGGGCTTCTGAGTAACTTTTTAGGTGCTTAAATATGAATTTAGGAGACCAACTTTCGACACACCTTGAAAAGTTTGGAGGTGAACGTTAGAAAAAGTTTTTGCGAAACTTAATTTACAGTAATTCATAATTACTATGAAGTAACTTGACATGCTGTGTAATCACTATAATGAATATGTATAAGATTTTTGTAGCAAATATGCAAAATAATCTGCATAAGAGATATAGAGGATGTCTTTTTTTGTTCACTGTCACTAAGTACTGAGAGTTTCTTTTAGCAGTTATAAAACATATAAAATGAGACATTTGTATCTCCTTACAACTGCAGACAGTTGAATTAAATTATGTTTTGTGGGAACAAAATGAACTTTCTTTGTCTTCATATCAAATTATCTGTTTAAGGATTAATTTGCAGCTCTTCATTAAAATAGTAAGAAAAAAGGATATTTTTCTCATAGACTGCCTTTTTTTTTAGCAACTACTTAATGATAATAGGATTAAAGCAATTAAGCTGTGGTGAATGAAATGTAGTTACCATGTGTGTTACTTCCTCCATTGAGTTATAGTAGGTCAGTACTGTTGGCCATGACCTATAGTTGATTTGTTTTCCTATAGGAATACACAATGGATGTTTTCTTTCGGCAGACATGGACTGATGAGAGGTTGAAGTTTAGTGGGCCAACTGAAATTCTTAGATTGAACAATTTAATGGTCAGTAAGATCTGGACACCAGACACCTTTTTTAGAAATGGAAAAAAGTCAATTGCTCATAATATGACAACTCCTAACAAACTTTTCAGAATTATGCAGAATGGAACTATTCTGTATACGATGAGGTAAGATTCTACAGTGGTGTTTCCTGTTGAACTTGTTTTCTTCTGTTAATGACGGAACTGAGTACAATTTATTTTAATGTATTTTAGACTGACCATTAATGCTGATTGTCCCATGCGGCTGGTAAATTTCCCTATGGATGGGCATGCTTGTCCATTGAAGTTTGGGAGCTGTAAGTTTTGTAAAAGTTTCAGATTTTTAATATGTATTCATATTTGAACAACAGGATGTAGGGCCCATTAGTGACTTTAAGAACTTGAAAATGGGGTCTTAGGGTAGTTATTAATGGGAGTTAACTAGCTATAGGCCCATTTCCCACATCAGAATCTGCTCATGCATACCACTAGGACCAGTCTTTGCATAGTCAGACGAATCCAGGCTAATGGATCCCTATCCAGGCAAGCTCATAGCTATACATTGTATTGTTTTTTAGTTATTCTGACAAAGCCAAGTCTATACTGGTACCTTTTAAACAAATCAATTGTTTTATCAGTGAAGAAAGGTTATCATTACATGCCCTGACTTATTAAAGAAATTGGTATATTTTGAATGAAGAAATATGCTGAAATGACCACATGCAATCAACTTTCTACCTTCAGCTGGAGGGAACTACGCCTCCACTGTGGGCGATAGCAGAGTGAGTGGGGCAACTCTTAGGGTCCTGACAGTCTTAGAGACCTGCATGTGGCAGATACACCCCATCAAGAGGGGGCTTATGTCGAAGAAGGGTTCCATCATTCCAAGGAGCCACAGTGATAGCTTATGTTTCTTAATAAGGTTCTTTAATGGTAGGTAGAGGGGTGGTGGCTGTAGTCTATATAGTGAAGAGGAAAAATAAATACAAAGGCCCTGGGTACAGAGTCACCTTTTATTTATAGAGGAAAACAAGACAAATATTAAGGGAGAACAATGTATTATGACTTGATAGGGAATTTTAAAATTAGAATAAAAAAGAACCTTAATGTAATTCAAAACTCTCAAGCTGAGGCATGTTGTTAGTATACTTATGGGTTCTTAACCTGGGCATGACCACTCTCCTCCCTTCCTATGTTGCTAAATGGGAACATCTACATCCTGTGTAGATGCTAGCTACATGGGAGCCAGGGTGGAAGAGGAAGGTTGAGAAGTAGAAGCTATTATTATTATTACCTTCATCTTTTCAGTCCCCCCTCCTGTTTGTTATGCTCAGGAGTTGAATCTTAATTAGAATTGAATTTTAATTAGATTAAAAAGAGTTTGTAATGGTAGTGACCAAGGCTCCTTGTCTGTACAACACCTACCATAGTGGGGCCATAGTATTTATTTTGGCCATTGGGCACTACTGTACTATAATTAATACTATCGATTCTTTCCTCCATGATACCCCAGATGCCTATCCAAAAAGTGAAATCATTTACACATGGAAAAAGGGACCTCTGTATTCAGTAGAAGTACCACAAGAGTCTTCCAGTCTCCTTCAGTATGATCTTATAGGACAAACAGTGTCTAGTGAAACAATTAAATCTAACACAGGTAAGACATAGCCTCATGTAGAATTGACACATTATAAAACACTCATTGGAAACCAACTCAATTGGTCTTGTTTTTAATCTCTTAACTGTTTACTCTTCTTCCCCTAACTAAAATTGCTGAAAAGGTTCCATTTGTTTCCTGCAAAAGATTGATTTTCAACATATTGCTCACAGGTGGGAAAAGTTTAATGTAACTTTCAGGAACACTGCTTTTTCAGTAGCAGCAAAACCTTTCAAAGTAATAACTGTAGCTTCCATTGATCAGCTAAATGTTATATAGTAGGAAGTCCATTATTCACCACTGCTTTCCTCAAAACATAGCATATTAATTTAAGACCTTCCAAGGTTTATTCCACTAATATTTTTTTTGTATATTGCCAAAATAATGCTGACATACTTGTCTCCTAACAGGTGAATACGTAATAATGACAGTTTATTTCCACTTGCAAAGGAAGATGGGCTACTTCATGATACAGATTTATACTCCCTGCATTATGACAGTCATTCTTTCTCAGGTGTCTTTCTGGATTAATAAGGAGTCTGTTCCAGCTAGAACAGTTTTTGGTATGCTGTGTTAAAGTCTCTGCAACAGCTCATGTCATCATTCCATTTATTCATCGCCTTTCATTGCTTGTTTGTTGCAGGTGAATATTCACTGCAGCTGCTCTATTTTCATCTGCAAAGGAAAATAGGCTACTATCTCATTCAGACATATATTCCATGCACCATGACTGTAGTTCTGTCTCAAGTTGTGTTTTGGATCAACAAAGAATCTGTTCCAGCAAGAACCGTGGCTGGTATTAATATTTTTACCATGAAATTCATTCATTGTATTTAATCCATTATATTGAACAGCTACTGTAGTGTGATGGGAATTTGTTTTTAAGTTTTAAAAAGCTAATGAATCACAGGGAAAATAAATAAATAATTATATTGAAACCAAATAAATCATGTTTAAAAAATCCTACTAGGAACATAATTCTATTCTCAGAAAATGTACATGGCCAGTTTTGACTGTTTCTGCTACATAATATCCATAGACATTCCAGGTATATATACATGAAGAATTTCAGAGTTAAGATCCACCATTCAGATCTGAGAAGTTTTCTCTTGATTTGTATTCTGTTAAAACCAGTTCTTAGATTCAAAGAAAGGTTTACCAATAAAACTAATGAAAATTAAATGGATAGTCTTAAATTGGAGAAGTCTATGAAAGTTAGGTTAAAAAAGTAACAAAACGCAAACAAAAACTCCATCATAAGCTCTCTTCTCTGCCTGTCTCTCATGACATTGGCCTGCCTTCTCTCCAGTGATGGCTTGGGTTAAAAGTGTGGATATCAAGTTGTATATTTGGGATCCTCATCTCTGATATTTGTTTTTGGCTTTTGTAAGTTAGACTCTTCTTCTGTTTACTCCATTCTTAATTTTGGACCTGTGCTGTGCCCATCAACAAAGACAAACCTTCCACCAACCAAATGGTTGAGAGGGACTGGAGTATAATTAGAGCTGGACAAAAAATTCTCAAAAATATTTACAGTGAAAAATGGAGAAAATTTGTAAATTTTAATGTGGTTTTCCCCATATTTTTCAACCAGCTCTAGGTAAATTAGTGTAAATTCCTTGGAGCCCAGTCCTGTAATCTTTTTACAGATCAAACTCCTGTATTTGCCCTTTATATAAGACTGCAGGATCTAGGATCATGTTTTCAAAAATTTTGCTTGCCCAACTTCAGGGGAGAGGAGGATTGGCTTTTATGAGTCTCACTTAACTGCAGTAGAACTATTAATATATGTACAGCTACTCATGTGCAGGTTAGAGCCACTGTACACCTTGGACACAATTATTAGAAGTGCCAAGTGCACACAACTTTCATTGACTTGAAATAGAGTTGTACGTGCTTGTTCATTCTTACAATCCAAACTGGGCCCTAAGAAACAAAAAATGCAGAACCCAAAATTAAAGGGCATTTTTTAAAGTTTGGAAATTAAGTTTTATTTTCTTAAGCATTCAGACAGCACTGTAAAAAACAATCATGTACTGGGATAAGTTGATATAGTAGATTTTCAAGGGTGCTTTATTGCTATTGCAGTGTGTACAGAACAAATGTGGGTTGACAATCTGACATCATAATATAACAGTCCCAGTACTGTGTAGTTCATGGAACAGTTACAGATGATTAGATACATACCATGGCATATTTGGTGAAATGTATACTCTTCACCTGACAGGCTGAATGGGTGATTTGGAACTGCTCAGTCTATTGGGTAAATAGGTCTTCAGACGGATTTATTTTTTTAATATTTACAAACATCTGAAATGACAGCTCTTATGAGCCATTTCAGACTGAAGAGTAAATACAGAATTAGGAACAGAGGAATATTCTTAGACAACATAGTAAATGCAAGCGCCATTGCCAGTTTTGCTGAAAATTAGTAATAGCACCTTGTACAAAAAACACACCAAATCCATCAGTCCTTACTCAGGGCATTCAGTCCAATGACTATACTGAAAGTGTCAGCAGCATAAGGACTGAAGGATTTATCCCCATTAAAGCCTGAACCTGCAGTCTTTATTCAGATAAAACTCCCTTGACTCCAGAGAGTTTCACCTGCAAAAGGATTGCAGGCTCAGTTTCTTACTACCTAGAGCAAATTATCTGGCCCAGTGACAAATCAGAGGTTTAAAATGGAAGACCTGACATCCCATTATGTATCACATTGGAAAACACTGATGTTATAATTATTATCTAAGTGAATTTGGCTAGAAAAGTCATCTGAATTTCCCCAAATTAAAGATTTAAAGAGAGGGAAAGGAGAAATGAATGATGGGAGATTAAAGCTAGTTTGATAGAACCAATTCCAATATTATATAAATGGGGAAAAATTGTAAGGTGATTCAATCCCTAAAAAGGACTGCAAGATTACAGTCTACAATTATAAGGAATGCTATGAGCCCAAGATGAAGGAGAAGCGGGGGTCATAAAGATCTAGTTGCTATAAACCTCTGAAAGAAACAGTGTGGTAGGCAGAACCATATCAGGTACAGGCCTACTCCTTTGTACTGCTATGTACTAAAAAAGGACAATGGATTCCCAATATGCATTTCCCTATATATGTGTTATTCCTGCCCTGGAGTGGAATAAAGAACATGGATATTTCTAAGTATATCTCATTAAAAGTCATATGCCAGTTATTCTTTAGCTCACACCCACTGTGTTCATGGTCTCACCTCTTCATCCAGATGCCATGTCTGTCAGAGTCCTCACAAAGAGTCCCCTCTATTTGAATATTTAGCTACTAGGTTCAGGATGGAAAATCTTATGCACAGATAGATATGATCAGCCTTCTCTTGTTTTTGTATCACACCAATCTAGCATATTCATTAAAATCTCAGATGTGGAAAGATTCTTAAAGCAAACGTTTTATAGTGCAAGTAGTTAAATAAAATGAATTTTACATAGTTATGTAAAAGTATGATCTCTTTTAAAACTTACCGAGAAATATTCAAAATCTACAACCAAAGATAAGCAAATATAAATAGTACAATTTTTTTCAACTGTATTTTAGCAGGTTTTGTCAGTTGTCAATTCAGAGCATTTCAAGAAAATGACTTCTAAAATCATTCAGCCCTCACTGATAGGAATCTTCCAGATTCCTAATATCTAAATTCCAGTAGTGATAAGTATTTATACAGACACCGAATCCATCATTACATTACTAAATATTGTTAAATTGCACCTGACCATGTTCTAATCTCAGCACACGGAATCTTGAAAAGTTCACCCATGTGAGTTCACCCGTGCCCATGTGAGAAATGAACTTTTGGCACTGAACTATACCTCAGGCTTGTGTATACTTCTGTTATGAAAATGTCTGCCATATTTGGGGGATGGGAAATACTATTTTTAAAAAATCTTCTATTTGCATTTTATTAAAATAATGTTAGATTATGATATTGGAACAGTGGTACTCAAACTGCAGATAGTTGACAAGCTACATCTTGAGAGAGAGAGAGAGTTGCAGAGAGAACCCTAAAATAATCAACTCACATAGTCCAGAAGCTGCAGTGAGATGTTACATCAGTATATGATGATACTGCATTCTCATTGCTCAGCATCATTCATAGCATACTGATGATCAATACAACATAGCATCATATTTTGTACCTTCTCACTCACCCTTTTCTGATCACTGGGAGGAGAGAAGCTGTGTTCTGCAATCTATTTACTTCAATGTATGCTATCCCCAGGCCCACCTGCCACAGTAAAGAGTGAACATTGATCTTGGAAACTTGCATGCCATGAGGTCTCTTTGTTCTATCAGGCCTCTGTGGGGAATACGTGAGTGATCAACACTATTCTGCTTCAAATAGGAAGAATGAGTAGAAGATTAGTCAGGTATATGTATGTCATAAGACATGAAAAACAATGTGGGTCAAGAGACAGAAGTTCAGACTTGTTCTGGTGGAACAAATGTGGATCTTAAAGGTTATGGCGTTTCCCACACCTCCATGTTTGTAGGAATATGCAAATGCTGCATAGGGGACTATTCCTCAGACATTTCCTGTTCTTATCTAAAAGTTCTCAGGGCTCTATCCTGCCACTGGTCTCCATGAAGAACTCCCATGAATTCTGTACGACATTGTATGTCCCTCTAATGTAACCTAAAAGTGGAGGGGGAGAGAGAAGGATGCTGAAATTACATGTCACTAGAGGATAGTATTGTAACCTGGATTACTGCAATAGATGGTACTCACTAACCCATAGGTAAAATAGGTATTTGAAATCTGAGCTCTTCCCTTCTTGTGTGGTCCTCATGTCATTCCTACAACTACCTTCTCTAGAAAGTGGTGTTTCCAGGCATGCTATTAGTCCATGTTTTAGCATCATTCTAGAAAGAATCCCTACTCAATAGCTGGGTATCTTAACTTTACAGTTGTGTACCATTTTAAAATATGGCATACAGTTTCAGGTGGCTTATTCACTATGGTTAGATATACAAATATGAACTACTTGAAGCACAAGAAGTACTTTGCAATCTGTTAATCAGCTGATAGGGAGCACAGTAATGAAACAACAGGAAGTGTAATCTATATATTTATAACAATTTATAAGCAATATGGACATAAGCAAAATCCTAATACTTTAATTCTCATTCTGTTATTTTAAAGGGATTACTACAGTTCTAACAATGACCACTTTAAGCATCAGTGCTCGTCACTCTTTGCCCAAGGTGTCTTATGCTACTGCCATGGATTGGTTCATAGCTGTGTGCTTTGCCTTTGTCTTCTCTGCACTTATCGAGTTTGCAGCTGTCAACTACTTTACCAATCTTCAGACTCAGAGAGCAATGAGGAAGGCAGCCCGGGCAGCAGCACTAGCAGCAGCACTATCAGCAGCAACTGTACCGGCAGAGGACGAGATTGTCTCGGTAATTGCTCATTTTTCTAATAATAAGCATCATATAGGAAGAGACAGCCAAAGTAGTGAATGCAAAACAATTGAACAATGTTAAAGTGATCTGAGTCTGGAGCAGATTACATAACTGAGTCACATCAATTCAAATGTCAAGGACGTTATTGCTCTAACATCAGAAGGTGAACGTAGTTCATTTTTAGTTGTTTGTATAAAGTGGAGATATTCTTCAGTCATTCTGATTTGTATAAAGTAAAATAATTAAAGAAAAAACATTAGAGTGGTACACACAAATACTTTCTTTAAGTAATGCTATAAGTACTGTGATTCAGGGAAATAATCACCCGTATGCAGACTACATCATAGTAATAGTGCAGAATTTGTAGGGCACTGTTCAAAAAAGAGTGAGAGAGTGCATTGGCTAGATGGCTACTGGATCACTGTAATATACATACCATAAGTGGGTCAACTGGGGGAAGGGGAATTAGCTTTTACATAAACTTGGCATCTGTTACTTGCATAAAGAGCTGTGTTGGTGGAAGCTTTGAGAAAGACACAGAGATACAGTTTTAAAGGAATAGGGGTAAATATTCAGCACATGCGATGCACAGAAATGCTTTCTTTTATCAAAAGCAAGATATGTTAAATGGTTGAAAATTGGTTTTAAATATTTTCACTACCGAGTCTCCCTAAGTAATTATATGGCCCCCATTATCACCAACTTCAATTTATTTACATGCCCAACACGAATCCAAGGTAAGTTAATATTATCATTTCCCTTTACAGATAGTGAGGCACATAAAGATTAAGGGTCTTGCCCAGCATAATCCAGAAAATGGGTGGCACAATTGAACCCAGTTCTCTTGAATACCAGTCTACTGTTTTACCCACAAAGCCATCTTTCTTCATTTCAAACCTCAAAGTCCCTAGCTAAAACATTTCTATTTAAATATGTTTTAGTACAGCTAAATCATTTAGTACAGTAATAAGTTAGGTGTACCCCAAACTATTTAATAAGTAGTAGAATACATTTACTAACAAAGGTGTAGTTGTACAGCCTGTTGCTGCTCCTCATTGAAATAAAAAACAACTTTTCCCTTGAGATCAGTGGCAGAAGAGTTGGGTTCATAAATCTCAGGGCTCATCTAGAAAAAACAGTTAGTGTCTGGCAAGCTGGAGTACAAGTCTACAGTGCACTAGTATGCAGTTCCATGTGTGCTTTAATATACTCCTGTAAAGCAGAGCAGATTAAAGTATTCTAGGGAACTTTTAGTGCCTGGTGGCAGGGTGTAAACGGACAATTAGCATCCTGTAGATTTATACCGCAGTTGGCCGCACACTAACTGCATGTCTAGACAAGCCCTCAGTGTATTTTAGTAAAGATTGGTTTTAGCACGGGGGGATGGGGGGGATGAGACTCCAGAAAAGATGGACAAAAATTAAAAAAAAACCACAGATAATTCTTATAACATCTTTTGTCTTTCATAAAAGTTTAAAGAAACTGTATCACACATGACAACTCAGAAAATGAGTGCTTTTTTCCGGTCCAGATTGTGTAAAGTGAGGTTAAAGATATGTCCCTTCCCCTCCCAAAAAATCAAAAAACCCTCAAGCAAGCAAACCCTCACTGAGAAAAGCTAGTAATGCCTAATAGAGTTTGCAGAAGTTTGCAATAATGGATAATGAAAAAGTAGATTTTCAGTTTTGATGAAAATAAATATGCGTAAAGTAAATCTAGATGTGCTGGTAAAATATTTACATTTTTATTATTCTAAGGAAACCTTTATAATAAGTTGCCTCATCAAAACTTACAGTAAAAACAGATAACATATTTGTTAATGTTCACATAAAGTAATTTTTTTTTCAAATGTCATGATATTTGAGAGGCTCAGTTGTTATGATTGAAATATTGTCATTTGATTGAGGACATTACATACCCTATGGGCTGTACATTCTAAGAACAAATTAATGCTATGAAGGTCAAATGCTACAGATCTAAAGACTAGGCGCACTTTAAAAGAGCCCTAGTCCTCTTTTCTTTTTTCAAATATAGCTTTTTTACAGTAAATCACTCAGGTAAATATCAAAATACTAAATTAAATAGATCACCTTGCATGCCATAGCAAACGAAAATATTAACAAAAAACACATCACTATCTTAGAATAAGAACCCCAAACTGGAAAGTTATTTCAAGTCTGAATCCCTGAATAATGCTCTTCATCATTTGTTCCATTTAAAGACCCAAATATATAGAATATAAAAGAAAATATGATCTGTAGATGATCCATTATATATAAACAATGAAATTAATTCATAGAGGACAGAAGGAGGAGAAAAGAACAATGTGACAATGGTCCATAAAATCCTGCGTTCTTGGAGAAAGGCAAAAATTTAACTTTTACATAATTTAGAGTCCAAACACAGTAGGCAGAGATACTGAATTATATCCAGTAAACTCTTACATAAGTACTGCGATCAGTAAAATTCTGAGATCCCAGAAGAAAAAAATATATATTAGAAGATCCAACTCCTCTTTATAGGTAGACAAACATTTGCCTCATTTTTTTTGGAAGACATTGATACATACAGTGGAACCTGACAAGGTGGCTCAAGGAGGCCTGGCAGGAAAACTTCCCTGATGCAGTTTCTATTTGCTGTTCCCCAAAGTGGCAGTTAGGAAGCTCACCCACAGCACTGGTTGTCAAAGGCATCATGATCCTGATCCTGCAAGGTGCTGAGTGCCCTCAGCTCCCACAGAACAGAGAGTTTAGCAGAACTCTTCCATTTTTAACTCAAGAGTCTCTAGTGAAAAGAATGTTACAGTCATATTGCAACTGTTCAATCAAATACTAAAATCCAATCAGCACTTTCATTATGCTCAACCTCTTCATCAGTTCTCAAAGGCCCCATATTGGGTTTCAGAAATTTACAATCCAGGGTTTCGGGTGTGATTCCGCTCTCTCTTACAGTGAAGTTAAAATGGTTCAAAATCCATAAGGGAGAGGAGCTACCGAGCCATTGCCTTTCACAGAGGAACTCCCCTATTTTTGGGCTCTCGTGCAGATCGCAGAGGGGTTTCAGCTTCCCCAAAACAGGGCTCATATTCAGCCACTTTATCTTCACAATGAGCGATTACAGCAAGCGACTTTTTGCATTTGCCCTCGTCTGCATAATCTGCAACAGATGCTACAAAGCAAAGGAAGAGAGAGAATGGCTTCTGAGGACATTGCTCCCTGTAGCTACTTTCCCAGTCAGGCCAGGGCTTAATTCTAAAAAGCTAAGTGGCTCCCACAGCTACTGGAGGGATTTACATATTTTCCATACCAGGGCAGCCCAATCTGAACACAGAATAAAAGTCTGACCTTGCAGAAATCAATAAAGCAAACAAAGTTTGAAACTCTCACTCTGTAAAGTTTCCCTGGCAAGGGTTTAAATCACAAACAAGTGTAGAAGTAAATACAATCGATACTTTCCTCTTTTTTCACAGTTTTAGCAATAAAAGCCAGCAAGGGAGTAGTAAAATATCTAAGAAACACAGTCTACAAATATTTTCCTTAACAGAGCTATTTACAAGTAATACATTGCATCTAGAACTAGGAACAAAGCAAAAACCAATTAAGCAAACTATATAAGCCCTATTCAAAAGCCTCCACATTTTAAAGGCTGCAAACAGCAGTGCATAGATAGAACTCTCCAAGCAGAACTTGAGAGTTTGTATCTTCAGAGAGTCAGCAATCACTTTTTATACCTGTGGAATATTGTTCCACTTCCACTATGCTGGTTTGGCATAAGGATGTACCCATTTCCTCAGGAATAGGAAAGGGGAAACCAAGGGAAACCACAAGAATAATTAAGAGTTCTTATGAACTAGAAGAAGAAGATGTAGCAAGCAGTTACAAAAATGGCTTCTTTAGGCCTGTGGCTGCTTGACTCTGTCAGATGAAAGGGCTGACCCCCCATAAAGGCATGCTGGGAAAAAACATCTTGTAAGATTTTTGCAGCCCTGGTTCAAGCGGAGTTAATAGGATCTAGAATGTCATTAAGGAAGGTGTTTTGAGGAAAAGTGGTATGTGTCTTTGCTTTGTATACTGTTGCTATATAACTCTCCTATTTGTCTTGTCTCTTTTTCCTTCTCTTTCTAGAGCTCTGCCCCTTCTGTTTTTTATTCAGTTCTTATGCTTTGGTTCCTTACTCTTTATCTGATTATAAGACATATCATAGCTTTCTTTTACAGTTCCTTTTCTCCCTGATTTCTGCAAGGACTATTTCTTCTTGTTGTAGATCCTTGTATAATATTGTTGCGGGACTTTCCGTCTTTTCTAAGATGTCCTTTGTGTGTCTCAGAATATTTTTTTAACCAGGCCCTGTACTATTCTCCCTCAACAATGTTTTAAAGAGGAAAAAATTTCTCTAAACCCCCACCTTCCTAAGTAGCCACCAAGTTCTCTTCACATGATTAAAAGAAATCTTTTAATTAAAAATCTTCACATTCTCTTATGCCCTCAGATCTTCTTGTCTCCTTTTCTGCTCTGTTCTATTATTTCTCACTCATGGTAAAAAAAATAATCTTTTTTTCCACTATAACAGTGTGTTGTTTTTGTTTTTTGGGTTTTTCTTGGTGGTTGCCAGGGGTTTAGCTTTATCAGTGGGGTTTATCAGTTTGGAATTTCAGGAGAAATACAGTGAGCAGTGTTTGTGTCAGAAGGAAGAGTGCTATCTGCCTTCTGTCTTTATAGAACTTACTCCTTAAATAGTAAAAGCTGATGGAAAATGTTGAGGTTGGGCTAGTTACTGAAGAGTCCAAGAGCAGAAAATATAAAAGGGTTATGTCTGTGTTAAGATGGGAATCATTCAGTGCTACCAATACAATTTCATTAGAGGTATTATTGGGGTGAGTTACGGTGTAAATAAGATACCAGCATTTTTGTCGTCATGCCCTCTAAGCCTGCCCCAAACAGTCTAAGTGAGAGGATGGTGGGTATGCCCCTGTCTACACAAACACTTCCACTGGTGGTATAGTAACAGTGAGATAGTTGCACCCAAACATTTCATTGTAACAGACAAGAACAGAGAGAGAAGATCTAGTATTGATGACAATTAAAAGAGTCATTTAAAAGCTTTAGTTGCTTGAAGAGTTTTAAACCCATCAAGTTAAAGTGGATTCAGAATATGTTCATTTTTTTACAATTCCAAATCTAATGTTGTCTACTACAAAAATCATTCAAAATACAGTAGAAGTGTCCCTCTTAACCTTTGGGATAGTTAATTTTGTTCAAATGCCTTTTTTATTCAAAATCTCTTGCTAATACATTATTACATAATCCTCCATCAAACCTCTGCAATCTAAAAATAGAGAGGCACAGGGCCAAATTCTATTTTGTCACACTCAGTGGAGTTGCTACAAACTCCCATTAAGTCCTTGGACTGTAAGATACTGTGGACTGAATTTTGCTCTCGGTGAAGTGATCCAAACCCAGAGTGACTTCACTGGTTGCCAAGGAGTCACTATGAATTTACCTCAGGTTGCTCAGAGCAGAATTTGGCTCATTGTATTTGTCAGCTGCAGGTGATCTCTGTGTGAAATACAAAACTCTGGGCATTCCACTCCAAAATATGACAGCAACAAGCTGAGAATGCATCTGGACCCTGATGGAAGCCCATTTTTATTCTTACAGTAATTAAATTTGTTCCAGCATGTCAAAAATAAATTCAGAATCTATAGCATAGGAAAGTGGTGCAGCTTTTGGATTTTATTTCATTTAAAATATGTATTTTAAGTATTATTCATATGGTTTCTTCTTCACCGCTCTCTTTATTCAGTCGGCTCAGATTTTGAAAGTGTTGCATCGGTCCCTGGGTGCCTCACAGAACCCTCTCGTGTCTCACTGACTTCAAGAGGAAGCCAGGGTCCCCTCAGTAGAAAAGAGAACAGGAACCTGGTATGAGTGCCTGTTATATAGTATCCAAGAGCTTTTACAGCATGACAATCACAGAGCTTAACTGGGATTATTTCTCATACAGCTGGTCAGAATTTTTGATGACATTTTGACAAAACAAATGAAATGTGAAAAAACAACAAATAAAAACACTTTCCGATTAAATATTTTTTATGAAAGCTTTTTGCGGTTTGTTCTTTCAAACAGCTTTTTCCTAAGCCACAAAGTTATATGGCTCAGACAGCAGAGGAGTCTTATGTCTTGAAGCGACATTCCTCAAGTGTAGAGGAGCCTAATGTTTTTCCAGTGTAAAGGATTTCGTGCCCTGTGATTACATCAATCAGAATATGTTGGACATGCTTAATGAGTATCCTGATGTGGCTGAAAGGAGAGGGCAAGTAACTGATGATCATTTGGATCCACATGAGTTAAACATTTTCTAGAGCAACAGAGCTGGGTGATCGGGATGGAAGAGAGAGTTGAAATCATACACCCCAATATATTTAAAATGTCCTATATTTCAAGATATGAGGGGGTTTCCCCCACTAGCATTTAGACATTTTTGCATAGAACTGCAGACTGATCTCAGTAGTCACAGCAGCACACATTAAAATAGGACAAAACAAATGTGATTGCACAGTACAATGAAGGACTATCACTTTTTGTATAAAAGCTGCAAAGATTGCACAAAGTAAGGGGAGGGTGACTTCTGCTCACAGTTCCACAGGGGCCACCCCAGAATAATTCCATTTAAATTGCTGGATTGGCCACAGTGTATCCAAGAACAAAACTTGGCTTTAAATATTTAACATAAATAACATAAAATAAATATATTTTTTAAGAGGCTCAGCAGTGTCAATCTGCATGTTGATGTGCCATGTCATGGAACTGCATTGAGATAGCAAGATCATAAATCTTTAAAAGAACTTTTTTCTTTTTTTTTTACCTGCTGAGATGTGATGTTGGAGTTCTGTGTTTCTTCTGCAGATGTTAATAGTGTTAGTAACAGCTGTGAGTCCAACTGTGCCAATTCCTTACTTGTTTTATAAATTGGTAATGGAATCAACAGATGTTGGGAGCAATGTATAACTTTGGAGAGAAGGGTTAGTAATCGAGGGCCAGACAATGAACCTCTTATGACTGGTAAGCAGTTACTCAGAAGGTTGGTCTTGTTGATTTCATTGTGACTACTCTTATGAGTAAGTGCTCACCAGTGTGAGTAAAGGCTCAGTAATCTGGCCCAGTTTGGAAATAGATTTAATATTGTCAATATTGTTTTGGTTTTAAATCTATATCTAAATCACTGGGTGTCTTTAGAGTCCTTTTGCCATTAGGTCAATAAACAAAAACAAGAAAGAAATCTCTATTGATTATTAATTATTGTTACTATCTATGTTTTGTTGTGTCTAGGGTCCAGATCCTCAAAAGTAGTCAGGCACGTAACACCCATAATGGAAGCTAGGCCTTTGAATAATCTTTGAGGATTTAAGGCCACTAGTTAGTGATTTCATTTACATGGTGTAGCACTGGTAGGAATGTCACATATTCATAGGTATATTAATAAGAGGAAAGAAGGAAAAGAGTAGGAGATATGCTTTTTTCTTGTTTAAGCTTGACCAGGCATATTGAGCTTTGGCACTAATTTCATTTTCATTCCAGTGTGATGACAGCATAATTCTATATCCTTAGTTTAGTAAATCACAAAGGAAATAAGAAATATCACATTTTTCTTTCTGAAAGTTTAGAGTTTATTGACATTCTTTTCTTTTACTTCACTGTACTTACAGAAAAAGCACATAATCTTAAGTGAGCAAAGGAGACAGCAATCAGAACACGTACAAACTGTTTTAAAGTTTGTTGATATCTAAGCACATACATAAGATGCTTATTTTAGTGCCATACTACAAGCTGCACTGAGAGCAAAATCACATATCCACAGTACAAAGGGAGGCAGATTTATAGATAATTTCAGTGATTTTAAATTAGAAATACCCAGAGAAAAATATGCACACAAAATTAATAATACACACAGAGCATCCCATATGAAAACAGAGAATTACATCCACTCCAAAGCCATATTTTCTCTCTCTTTTCTAATTGGAGGTAAGGGCCTCATCCTGCAATTTGCTGAGCGCCTCCTGAGTTGTGCCAAGGAAACCTTAGCAAAGTCAATGAGAACTGAGGGAGATCAATATCTGGATGGAATAGATTCCTCCCTGCTTTGTGGGCATCCGAAGGGTATAAATTAGTCTGGTTGTATGACCTTAGTTAGTCCTAGACAGGACCTTACTACTGTATGCAGTTCAGCACCTCCTGTTTAGTTTTGAATCATTGTGCAAAGATCCACATGCATGGGTCATACTGCAGGCATGGAGCAGTGTTTCTAATTGTGCTGCAACATCACAAATTTGCACTACCAGCAAAGAGGCCATGTAAAGAAGCCAGTTTCTTCTGCAATTTGTCAACTCAACTAACAGTGTTTGAGACATTGCCTTAGGTGTGCTGGAGAAGTTTGCTTTATTATATGCCTTAAACGCAGGGATTAACATAGTTTGCTAGTTGCAATAGTTTATATATTTTCTTTCTGTTTAGTATTTTAGCAAATTTCATCACTGCTCCCTAAGCTCAGTGCTCCTCGTCAAAGAAAACACTCAAAAGGGAAAATTTAAATAGAGAAAATCAATGACTATAGCAACTATGCTGCTGTCACAGAACCCCATCCCCAAGCACAAACTTCATCAATTTTATTTGAATGAGAGCCAGAAGTTGTTGCCTCCTCTTGCTGCTCTTCCTTTGGTCAGAGTCATACAATCATAGAATATGAGGGTTGGAAGGGATCTCAGGAGATTGTCTCGTCCAACCCCCCTTCTCAAAGCAGGACCAATCCCCAATTAAATCATCCAACTGAGTTTTTGCCCCATATCCCTAAATAGCCCCCTCAAGGATTGAGCTCACAACCCTGGGTTTAGCAGGCCAATGCGCAAACCACTGAGCTCGCAGGGCTTGGCTAGTGCACTAGAAAGAGTACTTTGAAGTTGAAGCTTGGGCTAGAACTTGGGCTCTGAAGCCTAGGAATGGGGATGGGCTTCAGAGCCCAAGCTCCAGCCTGAGCAGCAAGTTCAAAGTAATTATTTTTAGAGCACTAGTGTGATCCCCGCTAGCCTAAGTCTGTCTAGCTGGGCTGTGTAGATATACCCCTTTTGACCATGGTGCCTGCATGACTTCAGTGTACTCAGTCCAGATTTCCATCCATGTAATCCAAGGCAGAATTTGGTCCAATCAATATATGTCAGAATGCTATTTACTGACAAATGATATGATGAAGTAACAAACACTTTAAAAAATCTGCTTATTCTCCTGCAAAGACCAAGCCCTCTTGTACTAAAGCTAAAGACAAACAACACTGTGTTTCTACCAACATTCCAGTTTCAAAAGCAGGGCACAAACGCAGAATGGGATAGTGACTCTGAGCGAAAGTAATGGCTCAGGCTCAAACAGTCTGTTTAGAGAGAAGGATTATTATGATTAGTGCCAGTGCACATGGATAACCCTCTTTCTGTTTCTGTGACACATCTGTGGATGATCCCCCCTTCAAACCTGTCTGCTGCTTGCAGTGTAACTGGAAAATACAAAAATCAAACATCTGTGTTCCAGATAGACATAGACTCACAGTATGTATGCCACTTATAATCCATCTGCAAAACATGTTACTCTTCAGTTACTTGACATACTGTGGGCAGGGGCTTGGGATTCAGGAAAGAAATGGGGGGTAGAAACAGAGAGGGAGAGGAAAAAGCATTATCTGTTGTGCAAATAGAAGCTTATTTTTCCCTACTGCCTTCTGTTTATGTCTTCTTAGACCAAATCCTGCAGGTGGATACACATACACAACTTCCATCGATTTCACTGGAAAATCAGTATGTGCATCCATGAGCAGAATCTGGCCTCTTGTGATCAGTGTGTGGTTCTCTTTCAAATTCTAGCAGTGAGACTAACTCTTAAGAAGATAATTATTTTACATCCCTTTTGTTTACCAAACATAAGACATATTGTCAGGTTATCTGGTTATCCGTAAGTGCATGATATTAACAATAGATTACCATAGAATAGAATAACTGTTTCAACACAGGCTCATCTCATTATATGCTAAAGGCCCAATCCAGCATCTTCTGCATTGAAATGAAGTTCCATGCATACAGTAGTTGAAGAATCAAGCCATAAAATGTACACAGTAAGACATTGGGATGTTCTTAAATGAATGATTGTCATAAAAATAAATGTCAAAATAATGAATTTTTCAGAGTTTTGTAACCAAAATTAGATATCCAATGCATTTTACTGTGCTATACAATTCAAATATAAAAACATAGAAATGTCTATATTGGGTCAGCCAATGGTCCATCTAGCCCAGTATCCTGACTTCTGACAGTGGCCAGTGCCATATACTTCAGAGGGAATGAACAGAACAGGGCCAGTGTTGTCCAATCCCAGTTTCTGGTGGTTAGAAGACACCCAGATTATTGGGTTACATCCCTGATCATCTTGGCTAATATCCATTGATGGACCTATAAATTTATCCATAAACTTATCTAATTCTTTTTCTTAACCCAGTTATACTTTTGGCCTGCACAACATCCCCCGCCAAAGAGTTCCACTGGCTGACTATGTGTTGACTGTGCAGTATGTGAAGAAGTAATATCAGAACTCTATTTTACAAGTACCCTTGTTAATCTAATGATATTTAAATTGCTGAAGACTTCAGTCATCAGTTTCAGTCATTCTGTTTCTGCAGAGGATGATAGTGAAAACCAACAGAGCTTTTTCAGATTCACATCCACAGAGATTATACCCAATTTAAGTGCCAACATTTTCATCCTTAACCCTGAAATACAGACTCTTGGGATACCTTCCTGCCTCAGCTTCTGTAAGCCTCAAACCCAGCTATGATGATAGTAGACAGAACTGAACAGTATCAGTGAATCCACTGGACTATAAACTCTTTGGGGGTAGGGGGCTGTCATTTGTCCTGCATTTCTACAGAAGCCAACACAACAGGATTCTGTTTTATGACTAAGGCTCTTATGTGCTAAGGTAATATAAATAATAAATAACAGACTCACATGGTAGAAAAACTTCAGTGGCAGGAATCGAGAGAGAATTACGATAGAACTGAGCATACATACCTCCCTGGTAGTTAAGGAGCCCCAGGAGGGTTCATCCATGCTTAATAAGCACAGTCAACCTGTTTTCAGTCTTTCTGAATCAAGCAGGAGAGGAAAACATTTGACAATGAACTGGCATTGTCTGGATCCTTTATAGGAAAGGCAAACACAGAATGCATCAGTGGGTCTGGCTGAATTTTATGGATTTCATGGCCTAATTGGGTTCTGAGAGGGGTAGTTTGGCAAGGGGAACAATGGAGGAACAGATGTTGATGTCAATGGACAGTGATGGTCAGTGCTATTCTGCAAAGCACGAGAAACAGCAGGGATTCATTTTTATTAATAGATTATGCTATAAAAAGTGGCAGAAAAATCCTAGTTAGAGAAAATGTCTGTCCTCAGCTATCTGTGTGCAACTTCTGTTGGAGGCAATGGGATTTGTGTGCACATATCTGAAGGTAGAATTTGGCCCTATAAGCTGAGGCACTGACGTAGAAGGGAAGTATGGGATGTATGTCTACTTAATCTCTTTTCTTCTGTGTTCTCTCATCTGGTTTCTCTTCTGATCAATTGTCTTCATTTTTCTCTCTGGTTTCTCTTCTGATCAATTGTCTTTCTCTCCCTCACCCATCCCCCATATATAATAATGGTAACACAACATTATATGTAGAACACTTTTTCTTCTATCATCTTATATCAAAGTTCTGAGCCAAATATTGCCTCAGATATCTGCATGTGTCTTTCGTGTTGTGAGAGTGGTGCACATATATACACCTGCTGACTGACCCTGGCCATTAGCATGTCTATATGTATTAGTTTGTGACTATTTTAAACTGTGCAAAAGGTATACAAAAAAACAAAACAAAAAACAAACTCTTGGAAAACAAAGTAGAAGGGAAGAAGGAAGCCTAATTTCAGTATGTTGAAAGAGACTGCAAACTCAAATCTCACAGCTGAGAATCTGGTAATGTTTTCTCCCTACAGCATTCTGACTCCAATTGTAACTTGAAGAAGCGAATGAACTCCACAACCTCTCAGATGGACCAGTCCCCTGAAACCAGCATAATGTCCAATAGTGCATCTCAAGGGCAATCGATGTCTATTCCCCCATCAGCCCCTCCACTGCCACCACCACCACCACCAATCGGAGGCACTAGTAAAATAGACCAGTATTCCAGGATCCTCTTTCCAGTGGCATTTGCAGGATTCAACCTGGTATATTGGGTTGTTTACCTTTCAAAAGACACTATGGAAGTGAGTACTAGCGTTTAATTGTGTTCAACTGTTACAGAATGGAAGTATGCTTTGGGGGCCAGCATTCTTTTTAAATCAGCCTTGGAACTTCAGTTACTCAGTTCTTTGCAGCATGGAAATTTGTAATAACATACATTAACAGCCGGTGAGACTGGAGGGTTGAAGACAAGGAAGTAATGCTATTCATAGGGGAGAAATTCAAAACTTTTCTCTCTACATACTTTGAGTAGGTTGGGGGCAGTGGTCTAAGACTGGATATGACGGTATTCCTAGCAATTATATATATATATATATATATATATATATATATATATATATATATATATATATATATATATATATATATATATATATATATGTGTGTATATATATATATATAATTTTATTTCTTTCATCTCTTGCAAGGTGTGACAAGGAATGGTATAGTATTTGTTAAAGCAGAGAGCGAAAACATATATTTCTCTGTTATGCACACCAATCAGAAATGTTCAGGTTCCCCTAAAACAAATATATAAAATACATAATTATTACATGAACTGGTAGTATCAGCGTTTGGGAAGATCCTCAGCTATTGTAAACTGGTGTAAAGTCCACTGCCTTTATTGGAGCAGATCTGTTTTGTATCAAATGAGGATCTCACTCTGAAATTCTAAATTGAGGTATGGAAAATGAAAGACTATTGTTGCTTTCCCACAGTAGCTATGAAGAATTTAAGTTGAACCAGGTATATTACCATAAAATTAATCCTAGACCTTTTAAAGGTTTCTCAAATAGTGCTGCTTGCAATCATTTTTCATGTTTCACTTTTAAATGCTCCCAAAAGGCACACACAACTGAGAAATTATTTTCCATACTAGCCTTATGGTATGGCAGGAATCTTAAAGCAGAACTACTAAAAGGAGAATATTAACACTTGGTCAGTGTTTCAGTATCTTTCAGACACCTTTCCATAAATTGCATTTTGTTTTTGTTTACTCATTTGTGAAGAATGATGGCTTTGCTATTCATTGTTAGAATTATAATCTATTATACTATCTCACTAACTTTTCATTATTGCCTTACATGCCTATAGCTGCTTTGCTATGTTAATCTTTTCTAGCCAAGGCATAAGTGAATTCTGCAAAGTCCAGGCCATGGAAACAGGCCAGTTCAACTCAATTTGCAGGATTAAGCCCAAAGTTACCAAACAGAGATATATTGTTTTAACACACTGAATCCTGCCACAGTAACTTTGAACGTCATTAATATTTTTCTCACCCTGATTACATTGCACCAGTGTATAACTTATATAAGAAGTCAATGGATATTAGTCAATAGACTTGCATCTACTTTATGGAAGTGGCACATTCGGTTCATAGAGCCTTACTTTTCCAAAAAAAAGTAGCAAACTATGCACATTTTTATATAACAATCCAGTTTTATTAGATTTTTTAAAAAATCAATTACCAGTGTATAACTTGTATAGTAATATTATCAGGAACTAGTGTCCCCAATCATGAATGTGCTTAAGTACTTGCAGAACTGATGAATAGAACACAGAGCAAAGTTACACACTTGCTTAAATGTTTTGCAAGATTAGGGCCTACAAGAGATCTGGATCACTATAATATGGACCTTATGAAGTTATAGTTTTAATTATTTATCACTTGGACTTCACAAATGAATAACAGCTTGCATTTGTGTTTGCATTTTTAAAAAAGTAAATCCACTTTGTACAGTCGGTTCTCATAATCTAAGCAAGGGTAGTCTGGATAAATAATTGGATGGGAGACCTTCAATCAAATCATACGATAGGTGTTGAAGTAGTGGTTTTGGTATTTATGGAGGTGGTACTTTTACCCCTTTAGTCTGTATTCAATCAGGATTTCTAGGGTATGTTTAATAGTGAAGTGTGGGGCTAGAACTACTGGGTCAGATCCTCAGCTGATTTCAACTGGGTGTAGTTTCATTGAGCAAGGTCAACGGAATGATGCCACTTTGTACTAGCTGAGAAACTGACACCATTATTTAGATGAGACATAACACCAAGCTCTGGATCCCTTGTAATTCACTGCTTTTTGTAAGAGCAGGTGTGTTAACACCGGTGTCTTGGTTGTTTTCCAATTCAGATCATTATATAGTCTGCCCAAATTTTTCTTTTTATTTCAGTAGGCTACAGTATTCTTCTTTATCTCATGACCTGGAATCAGATCCTTACCTGGAGTGCATCTGCATCATTTCACTGAAGTCAATGCAGCTATGCTGATTTACACCAGCTGAAGAGCTGTCCCCTAAACTTTGGGGAAGTATTGCAGTGCACTATCAAATAGTTACTGCTTATTGCCCAAATCATAAGTGGCTGCATTTTAGGGGTGAATAATGCGATCCCTGTATAGTTTGCATGATGTGTCAGTTAATAAAATTTATAAAGCACTTTGGGATTCATAATGAGGTGCAGTGCTTTATAAATGTTAAATCATTATCATTAAATAATTTTCTTATTAGAAAACAGTACAATTCTGGAAAACGCAATTAAAAAGGAAAAAATAAAAATATTAGATGGACAGATGCAATAATTAGATTTTTGTATATTGAAAGAAGTGTCTTCCCATGCTTACTTATTCTGAATGTTGTTTATATACGCTGAACAAAAGAAAATGTGACAAGGGAAAAATATACTATAAATACTAACAAAATGATCAAGGGAAAAACGTTATTCTAATAAATCCAATCAACTTCAACAAGCTAAAAACTGTAATTGAACTTTTATGCCCATTGGTCACAAGTATATCACAGGCTAAATTTATGGCCGCTTTGTACCAATTCATCTGCGCAAGGCAGCGATAAACCCTGTGGATCCAAGCATTGGAGGATTTCTCTTAGAGAGAGGAATCTACTGATGGCAGAGTGCTGACACAGCAGGTTCTCTGTTATACTGTCCTCCTAAAATCTGGATTATGGCTGGGGAAGATTGGTGCACTGGGACATTACCGAATCCAGCTGAACTCTGGGTGCTTGAACAGACCCTTGTAGCCTTCCAGGCTGGTTTGTTTTATGCAGTTGGTACTTCATGACATCAGGAGTGGGGGTTGCATAAATGGTGTAATGCCAGACCCTCTCCTCTCACTGGTCTTGTGCCAAGTACAACTCAGCTGGATCAGAGAATCTCACAAATAAGTTTAGCAATTTTTTTTGTAAAATTGCTGGTTTGATCTATGGGGAGTCTTCCCCCCCCCCCCTCACCTCCCTCCGAGACCTGTTCCACTTGGTTGCCAAAGACCTTATTTTAACTCCAGTCTTGTCACTGAGGCTCCTTTATTTTGCATACATCAAAGCTATGCTGAGTTGATCAGATTCAAGTATAGGGGGTAGGTATAGGCAAAAGCTTTCGTTATATACATCTTTACCAAAGCTAACAACAAATGCATTCTTAATGATACATTGCATCACATGCTTCTGGATTGGCTTGGTTACTCTGTAGGAATCAATCCCTGTGCTCTATCCACACATTCAGTATCAGAGGGGTAGCCATGTTAGTCTGGATCTGCAAAAGCGACAAAGAGTCCTGTGGCACGGGACTCTTTGTTGCTTATCCACACATTGTGCATGCATGACCTACTTTTTACCTCATCTTACATTCCAGGCTTATCTTGTCCATTGTAAACGGTACCCTTATCTCAGCTAATGAAGACATCATGTCTCTGGCCAAATGATCAATTTACCTTGCCCATCATGCGCACTAAGAAATGAGGCAAGTAAATTACTTATGTCCAGGCCTACATTACATTTAAGTAAAATGACAGAACCCTCTGAAATGGAAGAAAAGCAAATGCAAGTTAAAACAACACGATTATGGGAATTTTCTGTTCATGAAGAAAATAGTTTAAAGAGAAATGATTCAAATCTTGGCTTGATCATGAGTGGAAATGAGTTTTCCTTGTCCTTAAAAAGCAATTATCCATATCATAAAACCCCACACTGTTTGGTATTTTTGATGCAGTTGGCCATTATTGCTCAACACCGTTCAGGGCTGGAGTAGCAGTGGTATTGCAGGGCCACAGTTGTAACAGCAGAGTTATGAAATGAAGCTAACACAATGTTGTGCCTGTTCCTTGGCTTTATAGCTAGTGATTTTAGAGTCCCACTGATTTTTTTCCTCTTGTGCAATTCGTAACCGGAAAATTGAAGTGTTTGTAATATTTTATATAAAAGAATCCTGAAACCACAGATGTTAGTTTCTAGACCACAAAGCATTTTGGTAGCCATGTTATAAGCCTCTGCAATGGTAAATTTATAACTGAAATGCTGACAGATGTTTAACTGCAACAGCACGGATGGACCATTTATAATATGAAAAATCAAGGCATTAAAAGCACTACTCTAAGAGGACTTATTCTACGTAAGGTCAATTTGTAATTAATTTAGCTGCAAAGTATCAGAACGTGACTTCATCCACACACCTAAATGACACTGGAATACCACCAACTCTATTTGCAGGCACACACTCATCTGCTGAACACCATCCCCAAACCACCAGGCCAGACAAGCCAGATACAGGGATTTATGAGTGGAGAATGTAAAAAAATTATAAAGTATATAGGTTGCTTCAGTGAAAGCTGTTCTAAACCTGAAATAACCCTATATGTGGAAATAATATGTAAGGGATAATAAATTCCTCCAAATAAACTTTGTCCATGCAATTCTACCTGAGACATACTGTCCAAAACCAAAGTGCAATGAATAATGTATTAGGACGATAGCAATTGCCATTAAAAATTGGACTAGTAGTCCATCTACTCCAGTGTCCAGTCTCTGACACTGGCTAGCTCCTTCAGAGGAAGGTGCAAGAAGCCCTGCAGTGGGTAGTTATGGGAACATCTGCCCCAAGGGAATCTTTCTCCATCTTTCCCAATCAGTAAGCATTTGGTTTATAACCTGAAGAATGAGGATTTATATCCCTTCCCAAATTGTAGGGTATTTTTTTTTGGGGGGGGGGACCTTCATACTATAACTCTGGCTGGTTTTGTTACGCACATACCTGAAGATGAGCATGGTGGGGTAGAGGAAGGAAGCTTTTTAGGGGCTTAAAGGAGTCAATGTAGCGTTTGAATGTGATGCAGAAACCACACTGAGATGTGAGTGAGGAACTGATTTTAGCAGCAGCAGAGTGGATAGACCAGCAGAAAGAAGTGTGAGAACTGGAGAGGCATTTAACATAACAATGACCATACTGGGTCAGACCAATGGTCCATCTAGCTCAATATCCCGTCTTCCAATAATGGCCAATGCCAGGTGCCCTAGAAGGAATGAAAAGAACTGGTAATCGCTAAGTGATCCATCCCCAGTCACCCATTCCTATATATAATAATATGCTAACATTCATAAGACCTCGCTGACCCTAGCAATGTATATAATATCATGCTTTATTTTAAGCACTGGAAAATAAAATGAACTGCAAAATAACTAACCAGAGTCATTATCATGCATACTTAGGATTGAGCTTTGCTGAACCCAGTAGTGAACATTGCTTCTAATCCGGAGAAGATTCCCCCTTACAATATGTTACTGGTTTAAGCCTGTTGAGGCAGCTTATCAATAGCTGAGTTGTGTTGTTGATTGACTGCATTGTTGGCTGAAATTTCCCTTGTACCTTTTCTTCCAGTTTTTTGAACCCACTGCAATGCATCTTCGGAATGACTATCAGCCCAACTGATGTAGGCAACACAGATTTGACAAATCACTGGCCATCTTGTAGAGCTCAGTGACTTCAAAGGATGAGTGTCTATCTCTGCCTGCTGTAAATGTAAAATATAGCATATTTATGTGGGAAACCATCTGGAAATTTAGACTCTTGGCTGCTTAAAGGGACAGACTTTGCACAACGTTCTAAGGTGTTGATTCGGAGTGAAAGCTCAAGTTCTTCTTTTGTTAAACGGTTTAGGTTTCAGAATTATATTTGATCTAATTCTATTATGAACATTTGAAGGTAAGTCCTGAATCAAAATTAAGATTCCTTGTAGTTGTAACATCTCCCTTAAGTACTTTAAGGGTACTAATGAAAACCTGATTCTGAGCTAGCATGAGTAGGCTCAGCTCCATGGCAGTCAATAGGACTCTTGTCAATTTTCACTTAATATCTATTGTGATATCCTGTCACAGAGGGCTGAACCATATCAGTTTTTCATGATGAATTCTGTAGATTTGTTTGTATCCTTGTTTTTATTATCTTATTTAAATGTAATATTTAAATGAAGATTCATACACTGTTATAAAAAAAAAATCCTAAAAACATATGCCAACGGGAATGGAACAGGACATGTAAACGATTTCTTATTAATCTGATCTGGTAAATTAGGTTATTGCACAGATAAAACACTGCCAGCAAGTTTGGGGTCACTTTCGTCACCATTAGATATGAAGGCATTTACAACTTGATTCACACTTCTGTAACAAAGCAAGGTCTAGTCTTTGTTGTAGTATTTATGTTACATATTTCTTTGCTTTCTGACATTGTATTATATACCCACTCTTCATTTCCATTATCCTTCTTATTTAAGAATGTAATTGGAGAGAACTTATCCAATGAAATAAAACCTGAGCCTTCTTTCTAGCAAGCCCAGTGGATATTGGTAGGCATTGAGAACAATATGCAGTCAAAATAAACTAAGAACTCCTACATTTATATTAAATTGTTGTTACGATCAATGGAATTAAAATAATTTGGATGATTAGGTGCTGCAGTGTTTTACAGATCTAAACACTGCAAAGGATTTCTTGTTTCATTGAAACCAAACCTCTTTACTGTTCAGTGTTAATATTCAGGGACTAGATTCTCAGTGTAAGTTCTCAGTGCTTCACTGACTTCACTTGAGTTATGCCAGTTTACACCACCTTAGGATCTGGCTTTAGTTGTCTATTTCCCCCCTATTTTAATATGCACATAGCTTCCCCTGGTCTGGCAAACAGACAGAACACACTACGTCAGAGCCTCAGTTCAATTTCAGCCTCCCTGCTCTCCACCTGTGTGTACTTTATGTGGGTGGAGTAAGTTTCACGTTCAGTACACTTGGACTAACATAGTAATTGCAGACTACACACAGAGATGTCATTATATGCAGTTTATTGTATTCCAACGGCAACAGACTAGCATGTTTGAATGTACTTGTAAATGTACTGAATTATTTCCCATTTGCTCTGAAACCAGAATTGTGAAAGCTTTCCCCATTTTTAGTCTCCGTACAATATCTTTATTAAACACGGGCCCCTCCAACTTTGTATTTTATAATTTGTAAATCTCTCTTACTTGACAAAGAACAAACTGCACTCCAGGGGCCCAAAGGTTATTTGTATTTTAAAATGGATATTTGGCTTGTGTAAATATATTCATTTTATATTAATAATACACACATACTGTGGGAATAATCTACCACCGATTTAAAAATAATTTTGGACAGCCCTTATTTATAAAATATAAATGTACGAAGGTGAAGGGAAAGCTAAGCTAGAAATGAAAAAAAGCTTAATTTTGTATTTAACTCTTGTTTTAGTTAAAACAACTCAATCTAAATATAATCTTTGAAACAAATCCTTTCAAATGCCTTTGAAAATAATTTCTTACACCTACATCTTTCACTGAATACAGTGTCTTAAGCTATAGGTTGGTTCAATTAAACTTATCTAAACTTGGAAATAACATATTAGCACCTTCAAAACTGCCGTTGAGCTCTCAGGTTTTAACCCATATATATTTTCTACAGTATGGACCCAAATTCTGTTCATCTGACTTCAGTGGGATTTCTTTTTTACCTGGGCAAGGTGAACAGCAGTTGCCTCTGTGTATCTGCTTGGACACTTGAGCACGTGTAGCTCAAGTTAAAAGAAATTAAGAGAAGTGGTTAATGTTTCCTTGCATTTTCTAAATGAGGAACCATCCTGCTCATAATTACTACTACGTGTACACTGCTGTTATAAGACATGAACCATTTTAACTGGTATAGTAGGAACTAGGTAGTGGTGCTCTAAGTAGGTCCATGCACCACTATTGAACCCTCTTGCACTGGGGTGTGGCATAACAAGGGCTCCCTGCCTCATTTTACAAGGAGTCGCAACTGGTCCAGATGAGGATGGTCTGTACTATAAGCTCAACATACAATCTTAAAATGGTTAAATACTAATCACCTTAGAATCTGGCTGTCCATTCTTCTAAATGGGCAAACAAATATAAAAGACGTGGCTACAGTGCTATAAGCCAAGGACAAGATCAGACTGGACCACGCCTGGCTCTGGGGTTCTGAGTTAGCACTGAAGAGCTTCTCCTTCATCCCAGTATCCCCCAACACTACCCCAAAGGAAGCAGGTAAGCCTTCTTAATTTGCCTGCTGGCTCCCTAGTCATCCATATCACCTCCTGGCCTCTGGAGGTCTAAATTTCACAGGTATCCAGGGCCGGCGACGGGGGTACTACGGGTACAGCTGTACCGGGCCCCGGTACAACCCGTAGTTGTCCCCCCTTGTCGCGGGGCCTGAATGATCCCCAGGCGGCAACTTCCCAGCGCTGTCCCGAGCTGCACCCTTCCCCGGCGGCTAAGGGAAAAGGGGCCCGCGGGACGTTACTTAGCAGCGAAGTGCCACGGCGGTGCGAGCCAAGCCCATGGAGGAAATGTGATTTCCAATGCAAGAGGTGGCAGCGGCTGCTCCGCATTCCCACCCCCGCCACACCAGGCCTTTGCGGAGGGAAGAGGTGCGCCCTGCCCGCCGCCGCCTCCTCCTCCCCGTGGAGTGCCCTGGACTGGAACAGCCACAAGCCCCCCACGGGCAGCTCGCCCGCCCCTCGGGGCTCGCCGCGGCACAGCGCCAGACAATAGGCACCTCAATGGGGGAAAGGCGAGGCCGGGCGCAGGTCACGCTCCCCGCCAGGGAGTTGTGCAGGGTGGAGGCGGAAAGGCCTGGCGTGGCGGGGGTTGGAATGGGGAGCAGCCACTGCCGCCTCTCGCATTGGAAATCGCATTTCCTCCGCGGGCTTGGCTCGCACCGCCCTAGCACCTCGCTGCTAAGTAACGTCCCATTTCCCTTAGCCGCCGGGGTAGGGTGCAGCTCGGGACAGCGCGGGGAGAGCGATCGGAGAGCGCTCCGTGGGGGCGGGGGGCCAGCGAGCGGGCTGGGGAGACCCTGGGGCCGGGAGCCAATGGCAGCCCAGCGGGGGGAAGCGGGCAGCCACGGAGCGCCGAGCCCACCAGAGGCGGCAGCCGGGAGCGACGCTGTGGCTGCCGCTGGGTCACACCCCCACCCCAGGTGTGTCTGTTAGCCGGCGGGGAGGGGAGGAGGTTAGGCTGGGGGAGGAGATCTAGTTGGGTGGCCCGGGTCAGGCAGGGCAGGAAGGAGAATGGGCGGGGGGGGCTGGGGTGCCCAATCGATCAGACTAGGGGGCCCAAATGATCAGACTAGGGGGCCCCCAAACGATCAGACTAGGGGGCCCCAAAATTTCTGTCGCCGGCTGTCATAAGTTTGGAGGGTGCCTTGCCTGGGTTGGGCTATGTTATCTAATACAGTGTGCCTTGCCTGGGTGGGGGCTAGGTTGTCTGAGACAGGTGACATGGGAGTTTCCCTGCCATGAGGGAGGGAGGAGCCTCGAGCCCATGAAGAAGGGAGGAGTTAAAGTTCAGTTCCATCTTGGCTGGCCTCAAGGCAGGAGGCAAAAGCCAGGGAGTTCCATCTTGGCTGGTCTCCAGGGAGGAGGCACAGGCCAGGAGTGTTCCATCTTGGCTGCACATGAGGCAGGAAGCTTGCCAAGGTAGCTGGCAAGGGTTCTAGACCATCTTTGGCTATAAAGATGGCTCTACCTTTTTCTGATACTTCTACTTAGCTAATGTGAGTATAACCATTTGATTCTTTTATTAAGCCATGCCTTTGGGGTGTTCTTTCCTTTTCAGAAGAAAGTGGGAACCCCAAATGTAAAGTGTCTGTATCTCTGCTTTAATCTTTTTCTTTATTAAATCTTGTTAGTTATAAAACCGGCTGGTTTATTTTCCTTAAGGTTTTTCTCTCTTCACAGGGAAGAGAGGAGGTAGGTGGAAGTGCATAGCCCCCAGGTATCTGACTTGGCTTCCAGGGAGGAAGACAGAGTCAGGGTTCAGGGAAGTCTGCCTTCAGCCGGGGAGGGTGAAGGGAAGCAGTTTCCAGATGTCTGCCTCTCAGGTACAGAGAGACAGAGGGTGAAGGAAAGCAGCCTTCAGGTATCTGACTTTGAAACCCAGGGAGGGGGACAAAGTTGGGGTGGGGAAGATTGGGGGCCCCTCCAAGGTTTTGGAAGTATACTCGATTGGTGGCAGCGATTGGTAACCCCAAAAACCCCAAATGGCAAGGTGTGGGTGTGGGGGGAGAAGGACTTGTGGGTCTGGCATAGAAGAGGCCCAGCCTTTGTATCAGGAGCATAGGGGCTGGGGGTAGACCCCTCTGACACTGGCCCTGCAGGTATCACAGCTGAAGTGTTTTTTTCTTAAGCAGGGTAGTCAGGACACAGATACCTCCAGTAGGCCCCCAAACAGGCACTTTGAAAAGCTAGAGATGGGAACAGGTATATGCCCAGCAGGATGCTTGGACCAGAAGACACAAGAATCTTCATGAATAATGAAGAAAGATCCTGGGATTTCACACTCTGGAGACAAGGAATGCTCAGGTCAGTATTCACTGAATTTAAGTCCTAATAAAAAGTGATCTCTGATTTTGTACCACTCACTATTCAAGATGTGGATTTGAATAAATCCAAAATGTGGATTTGAACTAATAAATGGGAAGCATATAATCATGGTAAGTGGGGAGAAAAAGATGACCAAGAACATAGAATGGGGCAGAATTATATTGTAGATACTATGGAAAACCCCTTACAATAGAGAGGTTACTTGTTACCTGTACCATTATAGGTGGTCAGTGTTTTGCATGGTTTCTAAACTGAATAAAATTCTAGCCAGGCTCTTAAAATGTGGAACACAGGGATTGCCATAGTAGATCAGATCCGATCATAGTAGATCAGATACACCTAATCTAGTATCATATCTTCAGCAGTGGTCATACCAGAAACTTCAGAGGAAGGCATGAGAACCCTAGCGGAGGCAGATATGAAATAATCTACCCCCACACTAGGTCTCATATTAATCTCTAATAGTTATAGATAGGGTTAAATCCTGAAGTACAAGATTTAACGTCTCTTCCAAAGTTTGTGTTAACATTTATTATAACAGCATATCCAGAGTTATTTAGAATCTTTGTGAATATTGCTAACTTCCTGGCCACAATGGATTTCTGTGTCAATCAGTTCCTTAGTCTGATTCTGCATTATGTGAAAAGTATTTCCTTTTTTTTTCCTTTTGAATTTGCCCCCCTTTTAATTTAATTGAACATCTCTTCCCATGTGCTTTGAGACAATGAGAAGAGAAGCTCCCATTCTACTTTCTCAGTGCCATTCGTTTTTTAAATATATTTTTATCACATCCTGTCTTATTCATCTCCTTTCTAAGGTAAACAATCCCAATCTTTTCAGTCTCTCTTCATCTGAGACATGTGAAAAGTGACTGCAGAAATGCACAGGGTTGCTGTAACATATCTGCTAAGATTACTGAGGAAAAATAAGTTATTCACAATATAGAGCCAGCATATCTGTGGAAAGAGTGAGATATATTCCATTTTGTCTCACATAGCCTCAGCAAAATTGTCACCTGAATTCTGACTCCAAAATGTGTTGCTTTGGTGATGTACAAAGTATAAAGATTACTGCCCAATTTTCAGATATCAGGTTGATATCCACAAGCTGAAGGATTGTGTGTTATCTGAATACCTTGGACATAGAAGTTACCTAAAAAGTGTTAATATGACACACACTTTTGCATTCTGATTTCTGACCATAACTACACAATAAATCTTTCAGAACATCACTTAAAAAGGAGCTGTTTCTGTTTAAAAAAAAAGTCACCTACAAAAAGCAGAGCAAACAAGAAAGTTTCAACATACCTTGAGAGTCCAGTTTTGTCTCCCTTGTTTACCAGGCACCACCCTTCTCCATAACTCTATACTGGACACTGCTATTTAGTGGCTGATTAATACACTGCAAGTCAGAAAGCCATTACACTACCTCACCCAGTGATATTTGGATGTTTGTATGGGAATCAAAACTAGGCAGAGTCCAAAGTAGAGGGATGTCAGCTGTGTGATTTGAACTGAAACTTTGTCATAATCAGCCTCCATTCAAATTCAAACAGGGTCCACAAAGCTTCATTACTCCCATAGGGTCTGACTTCTGCTACCCTGACTTTGAGCAATACCTTACTGCAGAAGTACTCTCATTGCATTGTTAAAATAATGTAACTCTCTAACCAATGCAAATATTGAAATGGTTCCTTTCAATTCTTGCAGATCCAGTTCATATGATATTCTTATTTAAATTTATCTCATGGTGACTAGACGTGAAAAGCTACGACTCCTCCAAACCTGAATCTTGGCAGTAGTTTTACAATAGGACGTGTTCTTCAGATGCGAGCCTGTTCACACCACTGAGATTACAAACCCTTGTGAAGCAGTTATTACAGTGAAATTTCTAAACCCCTTTTGAAGCTAGTTTGGAAGGGCATGCACAACTCTACCCTAAAGAACTTTGATTGATGCCCTACTCAAGGAATGTAGTACATGACAATGTGTATGCACCATTGTTAAAAAGGATTTCTTTAGCTTTTTTCCAAGTGATGATCATCATCAAGTGAATTAAACCAAAAATTAAACCAAGCAAAACTCCGTTCTGCAGGCTGTATCAGCTCACCCTTGCCTAATCTCACCTGATACTGTTCAGATTCATAATGACGAGTTGTGTGAGATGGAGCAGCATGAATTGAAGGGACACTTTTCAAAAAATACATTGTTAATAAAGTATCTTTCTCAAGGTTGTAATAACAAGAATGAAGGAAAACTACTCATTAAGAGCAGGCCTCGCTACCTCTTATACAAGTATGCAGTGTGCATGTGTTTGTGGGTATGGGAAAGAGAGAGACAGAGAAAGGACCCTCCTTGTGCTCTTAAATGGCACACGTAAATCACTCCTCCTTGATTAGGGTCTGATCCTGTAAGTTGCTGAGCACCTTCAACTCCCATTGACTTTAAGGAAGATTGGAGGTGCTCAGCACCACTCAGGATCAGGCCCTTACTTGCTAAAGGCACATGATGCCCTCTGAAAGAAGGTGAGGAAAGGCCAGAGGTTGGCTTCATGGGGAGACGTATGCCCTTTTCAGAGGTTCTTAAAGGTATTTTTCAGTTTTAGGACTTCTCCTATTTGTAGGATTCTCTTTGCGGTAGCATATATGTATCATTTCTTAAAAAACAACAAAATGCCCAAAAGGAAAGCTGCACCTTCAACTTGAACTTAAGTAACTAGAAAAAAGTTGAAGGGGAAAATTCTCAGTTAAACTTCTTAATACAGGTGTTTTCTCTTGGAACACACCAGGTCTACTGCAGATATAAGCTCTGTTGCTACACATAAATTCCAGCATTTTCAGTCTGAGTCTTGGAAAAAGATTTGTGATTATTTTCATGACATAGTGTAGCCTCTGTGTCTAGAAACTTCTTGGTTTCCAGTTCCTGAAACTTCCTTGATGCCGCCAGTTTCTGAATCCTAGTTCTAGAATCCGCTAAAAAATGAATCCAAAATTCAGCTGTTCTGGAGAACCTGTTTTATGAACACCACTCAGTTCTACATACCCTTTTTTCTGACTCAGAGGGAGAAATCACATCGCAAAAGTGATGTTGGTGAAGAATAAGTCGACATCCCCCCACATCTTCACATTCTGATACCCCCAGTGCATTAGTTTGAAGGGTGAAGAAGAAATTTTTCCCCAAGTCAGACTGGCAGTGACTTTGGGTTTGTTTCACTTTCCTCACAGTGTGGCATGCGGGTCATTTGCTGGTATCATCTGGGTATCGCTCACTTTATAGTGGCAGGGAATAGATTAAGGCTTCAGGCATTGGTACATCTCAGTTTGAGGCATATAATAGTTTAGCCTTTGAGGACTGTAATGCTTTAGTCTAAATTCTGTTTGTCATGTTAGGGGCACCCTAACTGGCCTGGTGATGGGTGGTATTGGTAGGATGTGATATACAGGAGGTTGGACTAGATGGTCTCTTCTATCCTGAAATTCTATGACAAGAAGAAATTGAAGCAGTGCTCCACACTGCAATTTATGCTCCGTGACTATTATAATTTTGAGATGTTCAATTTTATGAACTCCTCAATCCCCATTTAGTTTGTAAAATAGATTCTACTTGTACTTCTCAACTTGAAACCCAGGGACTTTTATGCTTCAGGTATAAAAATAAAGAGTGCTCAGCTGGTGTTTGTGATTGGCTACAGTGCACTTTCAATATCTCTGCTCAGTTCATGCTGTGTTTCTTCCAGGCTCAAACTGTCCAAAAAGAGCTCTTGCACTTTCTTATGCTTAAGTAATATACATTTTTTTTACAGATAATAAAAAAATCTTCAACCACATTAAACATAATCACATAAAACTGTTGTATCACAAGACTTGGATTTCATAAACCAAAATGTATATTTTCACTATCCCAAAGTAGAAATACTCTGCAACACCACCTTGTGCGTGAAGAGAACTGTGTGACATTTCCAGTTTGTGGGAAATTCTGTTCTGATAACATCAAAAAGTGTACATTTTAATTTTTAAAATATTATAAAATATTTTTAAATTAAAAGTAAGATCAAAATCAAAGGCATTCAGTTCTGAAAATGTCTGAATATAACATTTCAACCTTATCAAAATGCTTTCTTACCACTTTTATTTTAAATTTTTTTTGTCCATATTGACACATTTCTCCAGGAAATTTTGATGTCAAAGAAATGGCATTTTTCTGGTTGAAAAATGTTCCATCAGAATTTTGTTTTACCAGCTTTAATCAAGACCTTTCACAGCAATTATTATAATATCTTGCTAAGGACAGTAGTAGTAGAAAATGGGCGATTTTACCACATGTGGTACGATACATAGGAACAGCAATTAGAACTACTCTCAACTGGGAAAAAAGGATGCAAAAGAGAGAAGTTATACTGGTATCTGAATTATAACTTTTCTGTCTTTGATCCTTGGTCCTATAGTCTCTGTTACTGATCAGTGCTTTTACAAATTCAATCTGCTTTTATCATCATGTTCTGAGGCCACTTTTTTACTTTATCACTGATATTATAATCCATGATCATTTTCATATATTCTTAAGGACTAGAGTCAGTTAGAAGTCAAGCATTGCACTAAATTCTATGCTTCTCTTAAGAAATAACTGATGCTGCTATTTTAGATACCATTGGATATTTTATATTCAACCTTTGCTGTAAAGTTTTCTTTTAAAATTTTGTCTTCTACACACTGTGTTTTAGTAAAATTTCTATAGTGAGGATGTTAATGATTTGGATTTAATAAAGCTAGTAATCCATATGTTAGTTACTGTGGTGCTTGTCATAATCCAAGTGGTAAGAACAAGAATATCAATCTTTATATAATCAATCCATGTCTTCTCAATTTTTAATTGGTCATAAAAATTCCTTTGGGGCTAGAACTTGGGATATTAAGTTTTCAACTTGAACAGATTGTAATGTTACGCAATGGAGTCAAAGCTTTTCTGCCCCCCTGATTCACTCCTCATACATACATACATATACGCTAGATGTTAGAAAATAAAAGTTTGTATGCAGGTAGTTCAGATGACTTATATTTTTAAGTAATAAAGATAACTTATAAATACTTAATATTTGGAAGGTAGCCAGCATACATGAAAGTATTTTTCTAGCTAATTTTGTTTATGGAACAAAACAGCTCTAAGAGCAGTGCCCACGACTATATTGAAATGAGCCCTCCAATGTTATTATAGAGTTAATCAAGTTTAAGAAAGTTCCTAAATACAGGTGTAGGCCAAGAACCACAGCTGGTGTAAATCAGGACAGCCCTACTGAAGTCAAGAAAGCTATAGGTTTGTCACAGTTACAGGACTAGCTGTACCTAGGTGTCATTGAGAGTATACCCTCTCAGGTCTTAGGCCTTGAGCCTTCACCTCTCACAGGGTGGAATCTCAGTATTCTCACATTCTTAGACCAGGTCCTGTACTACAGTACCCTGTGGGTCAACTGAGAATACCCAGCAGGTGCAACAGGATTTGTATACCTGTAGTTCTTCCCTCTCAGTGTTTGTGTACAAGTGGCTTAATGATACTAAACAGCTGTCTTAAATCAAAGTATTGTTTCATCTTAACAGGAGGAATAACATAAGAAAAAGAAGTATTCTAAAACAATGGAAACATGTGACTGTCTTAGTGAAGGCTAAACTTCCCTTGTTTTGGAAGCCAAAGAAGGCCTAACTGCTTTAGTCCCCTCATTGGGTTCTCTGTGTGTCAGTTCCTTAATAACTGTTTGGCCTCTGGCTACAGAGTATTTGTTTATAGTGCTTTTGATCTGTTAGATCTCAACTGCTGGCAAAATAAGCTTTTAACTTGGCTGGAACCAAGGTAGTAGCTGCATTTGAGTTAATAGATCAGACATTGTTGCTTAACCCGAGTATTTACCAGGAGAAGTTTTGTATGGAGCCACTTTCTGGTCTTCCTTCTTATTTCTGAACCTCCTGCTATTAAACTAAAGCAACATATGCACACTATAATGAGCCCAACAACTTAATATAGTCATACAGTAACTATCCCAATCACCATAGAGTATTAATGAATTATTAGCACCATGTCCTTCACCAAATCTACTGGTTAAATATTAACAAGCATTTTTACAATTTTGTAAATCTGTACATATCAGATCTAGAGCCCAACCATTGAATTACCTAGTAATCGTGTGTGTCAACTCTAATAATATGCTGCCAATAGAGGATTTTCTTTTGTTCATTAACTTAGCCATGAATGTAAACAAAAAAAGAGTAACTGCAAAAATCTATTCAAATCACAGTGCATTCGGTGGTTAAAGGATATAAACACAAATCTATACTTTATGTTTTTTGCATCCAGGACCTGCAAAAGTCTAGAAACAATACTGCAGTTGATTACTCATTCCAGTGGTGGTGGTGGGGGGAGCATACAGGGCCGGCGACAGGGGGTACTACAGGTACAGCTGTACCAGGCCCCCCGACTTTAGGGGGGCCCCGGTACACCGCTGTACCCGTTGTCGTCCCCCCTTGTCGCCGGACCTGGAGAGCGGGGAAGGGGCGGGGAGGCGGCGCGGCTCTCCCCCGGACAAGCGCGCCTGGCCCTGGCAGGAGCAGAGAGCCCGGCCGGCGGCAGCAGCGCAGTCCGGGGGAGAAAGGGCGGGGGGGGGGGGAGGGGGAGAAAGGGTGGCTCGCGCCACTCTCGCTCCCGCTGCCGCCAGCTCTCAGCTGTCCGGGGGGGAGCGCCGGCTGGGCTGGGCTGGGGGGGGGGGCCCATCCGCTGTTGACTGGGCTGGGGGGGCCCCCAAACTATCGGAGTAGGGTGCCCACAAATTTCTGTCGCCAACCCTGGGAGCATAGCATCTCCTCAGTGGAAGAACTTCCACTGATGTCAATGGAAGTTGAGCATATACCCTGAGGGTAATGTATGGCCTTATGGTAAAATATAGGCACAACAGGAGAAGCTGGGAAGTTCAGCTTTATCTCTGAATTTTCTGGCTTTTGTGGGCTTATCTTATTCTTATTTCAATTAATAATTTTAAAGTTTGGGCACGGAGAATTTTTTAGTGGGATTCATGGGTAGAGTGAGATCTGAATAGCACTGTCTATATTAATCCACTTAGGACTTTGAAATCCCTCAGAGAAGAAAGCTCATTCTTTATGTTTTTGAGATGTTAACTCCCTCAATTTAAGAAATCCATATGCACAGACCCTGTTTGGCCTTGTGCCTGAAATCATTTCTGACATTTGTCACTTGAGGTACAATTTGTATATCTGTCTGAATGGAAATGAATGGTCTTTTCCTGCTAGACAATATGGACCAGATATACCTTTGCTGATATAAATGTACATTAGTTGAAGACCTGACCACATGCTTTTAAGATATTTGAGGTGAAGCTTATACAGACAGTTTATAAATCAATGTGACTAAGTAAGATTAAAGTTTGCCTTTTTTTTTTTAGGGCTTGATTCTGATTTTGCTTGCAACATTATAAATCAGGAATAATTCCACTGAAGTTAATAGAATTAATCTGGAGTTAAACTAATGTCGGTGAGATTGGAAGTGGGGCCTTATATAAGAAAGCTGTTTTAAATATGATTTTTTTATTTATGTGATAGCTCAAATAGATTGATGAGGATGTTGGTTCAATCTAGCAAAAGGCAATCTATTACAAAAAATTACATAAGTACATTTGAAGAAATCCAATGCCTAAAAAAATCAGTTATAAAAGCCCAAAGAATATTGACAACTATAATTAATTAAATGAATTAAGGCAAATGTATTTCTAAAAGTGGCACTTAGAAATGCCTGCCGTTACATTTTTTTAAAAGAGGCTTTGCGTACAATGTGAAGGCAACATGAGGAGCTTCTAATGGTGAATAAAAGACAAAACCCTCAGGGGGAGCAGGAACTGAGATGCAAAAGAGACCACAAATGCCTTTATAAGAAACTCTGCATATGATGTATCTATTAATTTATTTTTATTCTTTGGCTGGAAAAAGAGTTTCTAGATCAGAAAATGGCTTTCTGCATTTGAGATGTGTTCATTAACAGCTCCTTACAGAGCAATTGCAGAACCATTATTGTGCGCTTTTTTTTTTAATTAAAACCAGTGGGTAAATGTGCTTCATTCAGCATCGATAAAACAGCCACAGAAGCTAAATAAGGTTTAAAATTCTAATTCCAGTGGCACTATGCAATTCATATCTACGTACATAACCTAGATTTATTTTAGGAACATGAAGTAATTTGTTCACTCACAAGGTACCATTTCACTAAATTTTATACCAATCAAGGACTTACCACTTTTATAATCAACACCTTTTTTATGTTCCCAAATCATCAGAAATATATTCAGGCCAGAGATGTGTGAGCTTAAAACTCTGACTTACTAAGAGTTCCATTTAAAGTTACAGCAATCTAAAGGCATCTCCTAATATGATAAGATCTGTGTCTCTGTGGCGGGTCCTGTACCACAGTGCCCCCTGAAGGTTGGGGCCCGGCATGGTAGCGGACCTCCACCTCTCTAACTCCCTCCCTCGGGGGGGGGGGGACAGCGTGGCCCAGCGGCCAGAGTCATGCAAGGACTCCCCGCTCTCAGGGTAGCATGGCCCAATGGCCGAAGTCAATACAAGGGCTCTCCGCCCTCGGGGTAGCGTTGCCCAATGGCTGGAGTCTATACAAGGGCTCCCTGCTCTCGGGGTAGCGTGGCCCAATGGCCGGAGTCAATGCGAGGGCTCCCCGCTCTCGGGGTAGCATGGCCCAATGACCGGAGTCAATGCGAGGGCTCTCCACCCTCGGGGTAGTGCGGCCCAATGGCTGGAGTCAATACAAGGGCTCTCCGCCCTCGGGGTAGTGTGGCCCAATGGCCAGAGGGGTAGGGGGACCCGGGCCTGCCCACTTCACCGGGTCCCGACCCAGGGCTCACCTGTCAGCAGGGCTGGCCTTGCCCCACGCTCGGTGGGGATCTGACCGCAACACGCCGAGCTAGTCTGTCCCTTTAAAAGTTCCCTGGGTCACTTCCTACCCTGCCTTCGGTGTCCGGAGGTCCGTCAGAGTGTCCCCCCTCTGGGCCGATGGCGAGTGGGGCTTCCAGCGGCGTCACAGCGAGACTGACGTCTGGGTCCCAGAATGCTGGCTGTTCCTCCTTAGGAGCTGGTAACATGCATCCTTCCCCTCTGGAGGTCAGCCCCGACTGAGCAGCTCTGCAGGCTTTTATGCTGGATCTCCAGCTGGAGCATGCCCAGCAGAGCTTCCGGGGCGTGGCTTCCTCTGCCCAGAGAGAAGGGTTAACCCCTGCTGTACCTGTGCGGGGCTGCTCAGCCCCGTCAGTCTCGCAGACATCAACCTCCAAAATTATATATTGAATCCAATCTTTGGGTCTAAGAAATCTATAGTAAGTGTAGGACTCAAGGAAGAGATGGCAAAACTGGATATATATTATCTTTGTGCTCTTCTTCTCTAGGGGACACTTGGGGTCCACTTTGGTCAGCCACAAGACTTCTCTAAGCCATGGGTAGTGATCCCTTAATGGGGCATGATGCCATTCAGAGGTGACCTGGAGAACAACAGCACTTTCGTTACTCTTTCCTCATTGGCCACACCCTTGACATACCATCTACACTGGGGGCTGAAGAAAGAGGTTTTGGAAACCTAGTTGTGCTGGAAAGATCAGTTCTGCACCACCTGGTGATTTCTCATGCTAGAGAATCCTTAGCTGACTGGTTACAGCAGCTTTATAACCCCACTTCACCAATGGAGTGGTACAAAGGGATGAGAATGTGGGGATGGGGGTTGCTAGGCTTAGCTGTCAGCATGCTTTTGACAAAATGTACTTTCTTCAACATGGTATGTGTCATCAAAGTCAATATGTTTCATGAAGATATATCTTGTTTTATGTTGCTGGTATAGAGCACTAACTACAATTTCACCTGAAGATGTAGTTTGACTATGTCTTTTGTCTGGAAGATTTCTGAGGTCCAGAGTGCACTGGTTCCTTCTGACTAGACAGAGAGCATGCAGAACCAGAAACCCTGACGTCTGGAGCGGAAAGAGTTGTTTTGAGAAAATGCTGTTTTGTGAAAATGTTTGAAGGTTTTGTTTTCCTTCCAGTGCTGAACAAAAGTAAATTTCAAAACCTCAAAAGTTGTTGTGACATGGAATTGTCATTCTCTGATCAGCTCTATTTTGTAATACTATGCTTCTTCTTAGACACTCAGATAAGTACATAAATCAATTATATTTAAATATATAAGGAATATTAGGATGAAATAAGACAGACCACACCAAATTATCTCCACATAAGCAACTGCATTCTGTATTAATAGCAGGTCACACACTTTCTATTTCAAGCTTCAGTGATGTTTCTAAAACTGGTACTAGAGGCAGGAGATCAGGATAGTTGCTCTGGCTGACAACATCTTGGGATGCCAAATCTGTGAGGAATTGGGGGAGAATAGGTACCACATCACTTAGTTGCTCCTCTCTTGTTTTTTGTTTGTTTGAAGGTCTTTTTTGGCTCAGTCACTTACAGACTGCAAAACAACTAGGGCTGGACCTAGATGTAGCTGCACCAGTACAGTTCTCTACTGTAAATATATTGCACTGGAGTAAAAAAAAAAACCACTCATACACACACACACAAAAACAGTTTAAGCAGAAAACTGTTGACCATTCCTACTTAGGGCTTGTCTTCACTTGAGCCGGCAGGGATCGATCTTTTGGTGATCGATTTATCGCGTCTCGTTAAGACGCGATAAATCGACCACCAGCGGCTCCCCCGTCGACTCCGGAAGTCCAGCTTGTGAAGAGGCGCAAGCTGGAGTCGACGGGGGACCGCGCCGCCGACTGCCAACGCCGTGAGGATGGGAGGTAAGTTATTAACGTAGCTGAAATTGCGTATCTACAGTCGATTTCCCCCCCTAGTGGAGACCAGCCCCTACACTCTAAATAGAGAAGCTAGAAAAGGGTATGTAGTGAAAGAGAAACAGTGTCACAAAGCAAGTCAGTATCAGAGCAGGTGTAGTGGGGTGGTCACCCGCTCCAGCCCTGAAGGGGCTACAGAGGGCTGTGGCTGGGGAGAGTAAGGGCTCAGAGGCTAGGCTGATGGGGAAGGCAGCCGCAGCTGGGGCCATGCCCCAATCAGGCCCCAGCTGGCCATATGAAAGGCTGTTAGCCAGGAGCTCAGGCAGTCTCTCTCTAGTTGTTATGAGAAATGGGCCTGGTTGCTAGGGGGCTCACTAGTGTACCTAGAGTGAGGCAGGGTTGGGGAAAGGCCAGAGAGGCTGGGGAGCTCCAGGCAACTCCCCAGGCTGCAGGGCCTTGTTCAAGGCCCCATAGAGGTACTGGGTTGCAGAAAAAGGCAACAGGTCCAACCCTACTACACCAATGATGACTGGCTTGTAAAGACTACAGTCTGCCCCAGTGAAATAATCACAAAAGCTAATTATGCTGACAGCATTCTGTAATCTGCACTATATAGTATGGGGAAAATGCAGCATACACTGGCTATGGACTGCAAAATCCAAAATGGCACCCAATGCAAACTTAGACTGTTGCAGATGGTACCTTGAACTCCTCTGCTGTTGCAGCTAGTGCTGCTCAATAGCCCTCACGGTCTGAGAGACACTGGTTTGGCACAAGCCATAAAAAGGGGCCATTTTATGTCATGATGGAATAAAACTATCAGTGCAGAAAATCATTAACCCTTCCATGCAGAGATCTTGGTACAATAAAGTACCAAGTCTGATTTGAATACCATTACTCAACAAATCAATATTTGCATAGTGAGATATGTATGACACACGTGAATTCAGGCCAATTGTTAATACCATATAATCAAGAAGCTAAATATATCTTCAACTATCATGTGAATTTCACAGAAATGATATAAACTGAATACAAATTTCAAGTGAACTTGCTAGAGATGTGATACTATTGATCAAATAATATATAATGTGTGAGTCCATCAAAAAGATGACAGTGCAGATGTGCAGACAGAACTGTAAAGATTTATGGCCTATTTTAAAAAGCTCCAAGTGCCTGCAGCTTCCCACTGGCTTCAAAGGAATTTGCAGGTACCCAGTATGTCTGAAAATGAGGCCATTACTGCACAACAGATTGCATGATCACTGAGGATTTTATAAAGGACTCCTTGGCATGTCATTTTATTATAAATTTTTGTCTTGTTTTATGATTTATTCAAACATTTTTTAAAAAGCATTTTAAGCCATCTCTGATTGCAACTCACATGATTATATATATATCGCTGTGCCTTTTACTGGAAGAATAAGTAAGTCTGTTCATACCCATTGTCATCCATTCAAGCCCCTGGCAATCAATCTCACAGCATTTCTCTCACATTTCTATGGATTGTGCCTTGCAGAATTTTTCTCTTGTTGCTTTAGAGAATAGCGCTTACTGAATCCTCTCCCAAAATATAGAGGTTATGCTCTTTCAGTAATAACTGGAAGGAGAGAGAGACTCCTACAGAATGATTCCTACACACATGCTTTGTTATGATAAAGAGCCTTCTTCTGTGAATAATATCATGCATAGTTTATTCCATTTCATTTTCTGTCAATTTTCAAATAAATTATTCACAAATAACTTTTTGGAATAATTCAAGTAGGTTCAGGTGGCAGAACAAGATTTGCCAAATAATTTATTCATTTTTTTCTCTGAAAAAATATTTTTGAGTGAATAATTATTTCCACTACCTGCTCTGATCACTTCATAATAAGGGTCTCCCGCTCAGACACTCATTTTGCACACCTTATTCGACAGGTAAACATCCAAAGAACCAGCATCTGTTGTGTCAGTGTCTGGCCCAAAATGGTGAAATAATTTGGGAAGTTTTCTTTCCATTTTTGGTGTTCATGGGTGACCATCAAGGGCCCAAATCTGCAATCCTTATTTAAGCAACACTCCTAATCAAATCAATATTTTTCCTAAGCAAGGACTGCAGACAGCTGTAGGTCAAATGTATCACAGTATACAGGTTTAAACTTCCCTGAGCTAATGTTGCTTATGGTGAAGAGTGTTTTTAAATGTTCAGTAGAACTTTTACTCGGTAAATGCTAATTTACACCCATTTGCATCCAAGACTATGGCAAGCTATGCTCAGGGAGCAATGAATCAATTGAAGTCTGTATACACATCAAATTGTGATACTTATACCCCTGGTGTCAGGCTGGACTTTTGAAGAATACTAGTTAGTATGTTCATTTGACAAGAGTCGTCAGTCTAAGTGAGATTGCATTATGATTCTTCACTATATTGTGGAGTTACAAGATAGGAGAAAATCAGATCCAACAGACACTTTTGTGTTCTTCTGTTGAGAACTGCTCAGCCAGAAGAGAAAACCAGGCACCTAACATTTGTGCTTGAAGAAGTTAATGAGTCTCTGTACACAAGAAGACTTTGGATAATGTTGAAATATCAGAGGAAGTGATGCTGTACAAGAGCATGACATTTACATTTGGAAACTAAACATGCTGATGAGGTTTCTGCACATAGAGCATTTGTCAGGTGTTTAACACATACTTCCAGAGATGTATCTCCTTTGAATTTTCACCCCATGACACTGAGTTTGCATGAGGTACAAGAATGTCAGTCTTAGTGTTGGGTTAAATGCAACGATTAATTATCTGTGCCCAGACAGACTCTATTCTGCCAGTGAGAGCTGCTAAAACATCCCTGAGCTTCTAGAATTCCCCAAATTGGCCAGGTCTACTCTCCATTCTTCAGTCTCATACTGAAGAGATTCAGATGTCAACCAACATTTTGAAATCCATGGTAGGGATAATCCTAACAAGAAATAATTTAAAAACAAACCAACCCCTACAGTGCCTTCGGGATATCCTTAGCTGGCGTAAATTATCATTGCTCCACAGATTTCCAAAGCTGTTCCCAGGACCTTCTTTGCACTCTGCGGTGTGGGAACAAATGGCATTCCCCTACCTCCAATAGTATTTTTTCTAGAAAATATAAAGTTTTATTTATGGTATTATCTGGTTTAAATTTAAGTCATGGCTTCATTCTCCTGTATGAGCACCTAGGTTCCCTCTGAGTTGTGTGTCTGTGAAGCAGCCTATTAAGCACCACACAGGCTTCAGGGCTGTAGCAGGGAGAGATGCCTCTCCCCACCAGCCCCAGCCCAGCCCTGCCACAGACTGGTGCCCCTCTCCTGGCTCAGACCTGCCCCATATCCAGCTCCAACCTGACCCTGTCACATCTGGGGGAATGGCGCCTCTCCTGCGGCCCCAACACAGACTTCGCTCAGCCCCGCGGCCACAGCCCCAGACCTGCCACAGTGGAGAGAGGCACCTCTCCTTCCCCAGCTCAGATGCTGCTGGCGGAGAGAGAGCTGTAGGTTATCCTCTCTCTCTCTCTCTGCCATAGCTCCTGGGCAGCCTGCACCCCAAACTCCTCATCCCCAGCCCCACCTGGATATTTTCCTGGATATTTTTGTACTTTGGCTTCTTCTAACATTTTTCATTCCAGTATTCTTAAAAGCTAGTGAAAATGTTAATGAAGCGTCTATAATTTAAGAATCTATAATTTACATTATATGGAGAAATTCAGGTTAATCTATTGTGTCAATGCATGCAATTAGGCACCCATAATGTGTGGATTATTGACTAAAACTTTTAGTCACTCATTTGAGCCATTACTGTCTAGCAGGTCAATAGGGGAGTGTGTGCATTTAAGTAATAAAATTAAGATAAACTTGTTTCCTATACTTCATGTGCCTGATGAATATTCATATTAATTATCCTTATGACAAGGTAGTTATGAAGAAAATATAGTATGTAAAACTAAAATAGCGGAGGTATTGAAAGCTGAGCCCTAAACAGTTGCATTGGCAGATATGCTGGGAAGCCTCCACAACACCTGGAAACTCTGTTTGGATCTAGTCATTGTTATTACTAATCTCTCTCTCTTAGCAAATACTAAATTCAATATTTATCTAAATATTTATATCTGAATTTAGTTAAACCTAGAATGTTGGGGTAAAATGCTCCTCTACAAAGAGCAGAGATTTTAAGAGTGAATTTTTACTGTAAAATCATCACTGATAATATTGATTTATAATTAAAAATTGTGTAAGTCTTTAAAAAAACAATGTTTCTTAGTGTCACTATTGTGATTACACTCTGCAATGGGTGTATATCTTTATATGCTACCAGCATAAATATAGCACAGCATTTTGAAGTACAAGTGTTTAAAGTGAGACACCTAAATTCATAGGTATCTAACATAGCTGATTTTCAAAGTTAAGAACCCAGAGCTCCCACTGACAGAGGGTACATCTCATCTACAATGCTCTGCAGTTTGGAGTACAGGGGTGTCAGTAGCAGTGCACACACCCCAAAATGCTGCTCTGTAATTTCCTCAGGTGCATGCTGAAGGTGCAAACCAGAAGGTTCCTTGTTCACACTAATATAATCCTTCTCTTAAAACAGTCCACACAGGGGAGGTACAGTGCAGCACTTTGGTGTACATTGCTATTCACTCCCCAGTAGTCTGAACTGAAGGGCAGTAGAGACAGCCAGAAAGCTTAACTTCCTCTACTATCCACCCCTACTAATAACCCAACCTCCTTCCCCCCCAAAATGCAAAGGCACATTAATTTATTATTACAACTTATCCTTAAAGCAGAAACTAAGCATGGAAAATTTCAACCCTCAAGGCAAATGTTTTGAGGAGTTACGAGAATTAGAAAACAAGGGACTTTTATGGAAACTGCTCCATCTTCTTTATATGTATTCATATATATTTGTCCACACTATTTTACACACATAGACACACACACACACATTTTCAAAGTCTGTCCCTTGCCATAGAGCAACCCCAGAGTATGCCAGCAGCTGAGAAAAAGATAAAGTGTGGTGGATCTCAGCTGCTTTCTCTCCTCCCTTCCAGAATGCTCCTGGAAGATTCCTTCCCTCGCCTGACATGTCCCCTGTACTAGGAAGGGAGCTAGCATAGAACTGGCATAAAGGCTCTCTGTCACCTGGGGAGATCCCCCTCACTGGGTTATTGTTCAGAGATTGTTTCTGCCATCTTGAGCGATATATAGTGGGTTGATCATGCTGGAGGATGAAGTCCAGCGTTTTAGAACTAAGTGGCTTGCATCCAAAAAATCAAGCCAAACAAATAATGTTTTGGTGGCTTATTTATGATAGTTAATTCAAAAACATTTCTCATCCTGTGTCACCTTTTCATGGACTTTATGAAAAACATGTGTTCTTGCTTGTGACCTATTGGTCTTACATTTCCATCTCATTACCTCCTTGAAAGATGTGCAAGACTCTCAGCTGTCTACTAGGAGGAAAAAGTCGGGTGGGAAAGTCGCACTTTAATTAACAGAAAAACACCGTTGGCAGGGCTCAAGGGCTTCACTCATTTTGCTAAATAAAAAATTGTCAGCTGTGCTTGTTAACATGAGCAGATAATTATGAGACTCATACATACGCATACTTTTTGGATATATTTTCACTTTGCTGCCTTATTAAAATAACGTCAGGTACTACTAATAAATAAGTGCAAGGAATAGAAAACCAATTATGTGCTTATTACACTCATGATTTAGATAGCAATTCTTAGTCCTAAAGACCAAGCTTTTCAAAGAGAAAGAGAAAGCAAAAAAACCCTGCATATGTATATGGGTAAATAGCTATGTATACAACATTTCCTGCAACCCTGAAGCTAATGGTAGCTTTGCTCATACACTGCAGTGAACACAGGGTCAAATCCCAAATAGCAATTTTATAAGAGCATAGAAATGGCCATATTGGTTTGGACCAGTATTCTATCTAGTCTGCTATTCTGTCGCCAGCACTCCTAGCTACTACCTGCTTCAAAGGAAGGTGGAAGAAACCATACGGGAGGAAATTAAGGAATATCTTGACCAAGGAAAATTTTCTTCTTATCCCACATTAGTTAGAAGTTGGCTTGTGCCATGATGCAGGGGATTTGGTTAATTCTTCCAAAACTTTTTGTTTTGTTTTTTAAATTGTTTTAACTCTAACAGTTTGTGTTATCCATATAAATGGCCAATCCTTTCTGAGAATCTAATGCCTCTTAGCATCCATGATATTTTGTGGCAATTAATTCCATGAGCTAATTTTGCTTTGTGTTAAAATTGTTTTGTCTCTTGTATATGAATTTTTCACAACATATAAGAACATTTCCAATCTACCTTCTCTATACCACTCATTATTTTGCAGACTTTAATCATGTCTTCTCTCGATGGTAAACAGTCCCAGTTTTTCAATTTCTCCCCATATGAGAGACTTTCCATGTCAATTTTTGTTGTCCATCTCTGAACCCCCTCAGTTTCTGCAGCCACCTTTTTTCAATGTGCTGATCAGATCTGAACACACTAAACCACACAAGAGCATACAACTAATTCAGATAATGGCATTATAAGATTGTTATGGCAGAAGTCCCAGACAGTACTGTTACAGTCTTTTAATTTCTCTTAGCATTAGCACTGTTCACTCAGATGAAATGATATATTATTGCTAGTTGTGTGATGGGGTGCTATTGCAAGTAGCAAGGTGGTTTTCTTGCTGACAAACTGTAACTAGAGTCAACCTTGATACATAGTTGTTTCTTCAATATGGTGCATTGGCATTAATGATGAACTTTTTGAGTGAGGGGTTTGCCTGCATGCTGTTCTGACTACATCTGTTCAAAGATTGCTGTATATAATGTAAATTAAACAAGAATTACATTAACAATATAGCCAGATTCTGATATCTATCTCACCCACTGATTTCTCCTCTAATGAAAAGGTGACTGCTAAGCAAAGGGCTATTTTTTAACTCTGTTTTTCATCCTGAATGTTGTTTGCTTATTTGACCACTGATGCTCCTCTAACTAGTATACATTAGAGCCAACAATATGCTTTGTTAAATTGCCTGATTACTGTGTACAAATCAAGTTGTGTGTGTGTGAATGTAGGTTTGTACAGGCATCTTGGAAGACTGGAGGGTCTTTGTGGGCCTCCACTTCTTCCAAGCATTCAGATGTATCACAGGCTTCTAAAATATTACATTTGAAGCAGGTACTTTCTCCTTTTGAGTTTAAATTCTATTGATTCTATTATTCAACTTTACTTTCACACTCACAAATTGAATTTAATGGGCAATCATAAAATTTGCACATCTGATCACATAATTTGCACATATGCAGATTGGGTTTTAACACCTGTAGCAGATTTGTAATCACAATCCAATTACAGGTATAAAAAGATGGGTCTAATTTGCACCTACAACAGGGAGGCAAAGCCTCTTGAGAAGATACATGGAACTATGGTTAAGATGCTAGACTAGGAGGCAGAAAATCTAGATTAGTTTCCTGGATCTACCTCAGATTTCCAGTGTGACCTTGGATGAATCAATCCCTCTGTGTCTCAGTCCATGAGATGTAAATAATTAGATAACTTTCTTTTTCCCAGCTTCATTCCTATTTAGACAGTAAACTGTCTTAGTATGGTCTTGACTGAAGACCATCACAATGAGGTACTAAATTTTCCTGCAGCTTCTATGTGCAACTGTAATTCATATAGCAAACAATAATAAATACAAACATGAGCTGTCCATGACCATAAAAGTCTATGTCAATGTCCTTTCTGGTTAAAGCTAATATCAGAGTCTTCATCATTGCTATTCCGCAATTGTTAAGATATTCATATTGCTTGCTGTGAGTAGAAACACCTTTCAAAAGAAGTGATATTTTTAAGTATATACATATCAGCAGCAGTTATTAAGAATGCAGTCATATCACTTTTGACTCTAATTGTGGGAGTGTGTAATCAGTTCAAGTGCAGTAAGGAGAATTCAAGATAAATTCTGTCACAGATAATTACTATTAATAGAAAATATACCTCAAGGAAAATGCAAGTCATTAGATAAGTATCACTGCTGTTCCTAGCAGGTCAATGGAAAATAAACACCTTTGTAAGGCTACATCTATACTGTGAGCTAGGGGTGTGAGTCCAAGCTCAGATATACATACTCGTGCCAGCTTGATGAGAGTAGACTGAATAGAAATAGCATTGTAGCCAGGGTAGCATGGGCAGGAGTGGCACGTGTGCCAGTTTCAAGGGGGTTTGTATTTGGCATGGCTAAGCTGTGCTGCCTTTGCCCATGTTGCCATGGTTACACTTCTACTTATACTCACGCCAGCTCGATGAGAGCTAGCGCAAGTATGTGTACACTAGTTGGGAAATCACACTGAAGTGTAGATGTTGCCTGGCTTGTGTTGTGCAAAGGATATTTTGCTTATGGATCCCTTCACTATGAAGAGTTGAATGAATTTTTTTGGTATACTTCCTGCTCTGAGGCATCCATTTTCAGGCCTGGATTATGCAAATTATATACACTTTTGTGGATGAGCAGTAAATGACTGCAGAGTTGCACAACCTTAGGGCAATGCTGTATGAGACTGTGTTTCAGGAGATACAGTATTCCCTGGGAGTAAGGCAGTGGTGCTTCTTATATACTCCTCTCCTGCTGTGAGTCCACAGAAGGAGTGATCGCAATCCAGCACTCCATATATTTTTTATTCTTCTGTGGTTGTGGGTGCTGGGGGGGGGGAGGGTTTTTTATTTTCAGAGATAGGCCTTTATGGATAACCACCTGGTTATGTTAATGAGAGGCTCAGCAATGCAGAGGGTGAAGTGATTTGCCCATTACTCCTCACCCCTTGTTTTATTTTCTTCCCAGTGAGGGTAACACTAAGGAGGAAAATGTACTTTCTTTACTCCTAAAAGTTATAAGAGAAGGTAGTATAAAACCTGCAGGATAAATCACTTCCAGTTCTGCGTGTCTTACAACATGGGGGATGTAAGGAAAGCTTACCTCCAAAGTTACAGGCTAAACAGTTTGCAGGGGGAGAAATCCTTCCAAGTTTTCCTCATGTCCCACCTATTGTAATTCTCATTAAACACCCTTGGGTATGTGTCCATCTAGAGATGTATGTCACGTATCACTTTTTGCTTCATTTGAGTGTTTTAAATGAAATGAAATATACTTTAGTCTTGGAGATGGACTGAGTTATTATTTGTGTTACCAGATAGCCTAGGGGCCCTAGTCATACAGCAGGACCCCAGTGTGCTAGGTGATGCACAACAAGAGATTGAGGCTGGGACAATGGACTCTAATTTGAAATACTTGATTTGCTTGGTTGCACAATATAGTCCTCCAATTATTTGACACACCCAAATTTATGCTGAATATTTGGTGGCTGGCATGCTTTTATATCACCTCCAGAAGCTTGATGTCTAAAGTATCATGAATAAAGTCAAATCACTGGCCAGTTTTAGCAATAAGTCACAACAGGATGTGCATTACTAGGCTATTTGGTACCTGGCTGTGGTGTGAGGAATGAAACTAAAGACTGGGTGATTTCAAGGTATTAAGAAGTGAATCAATACCATACTAATACACAAGATATACCAGTATCATACTGCTGGTATATTGCTATTTACTTTAACATATTACTAGAATTTTTTTTTAAAATGCATAATTTGTATGACATTAACCTTCCACTATGAAAAAGTGATTCCTGAGAAAATTCTTACCAGGGAAAAGATTCCATATACACTTTTTATACTATTTTGAATATAAATGGTTTGTCACTATTATTCAGATCATCTCTCACTTTTAAAGATTCTGTGAATGATTTTCTTTTATTTTTACTGCAGTTTTTAATTAACCTATTCCCTGGTTCCTACCCCATCAAATCCAGCCGAAACCAAACTATCTGCAGTGAGCTGCAAAGACTTTCTTGGCATTTAAGTTCCTGAAGCGGCTGAATACCAGAAGAAGAGAGCAGGAAAAACAACTAGAGAGAAAGTCAGAGAGACAGAGGTGGATAGGGCTAAGGAAGATTGGATACAGGATTAACTGTATTTATAGCTAAATCCTGTAAGGACATATGCAGATACATACACATATAATCACTTTAAAAGACAGAGGAAAGGTGTTATTTTTTTTTTTTAAAAAAACTTACCTCCTATTATTTTGCCTATCCTGTTGCTGGGATGGGTATTAGTTAAAGGGAACCATTTAAAAAGTACCATTATTTAAAGTGCAGCTCCAAAGTTGAAATTTCCAATAATTAATGATACCATAGCATCTGTTAATGTTTATTAGATTAATCAGACGATATAGCTACATGATGTTTTACAGCTAATGATTTCAAGAGGGACAGAACATGCCAGACCACGGATACTCTGTACATCCACGCATAAGTTAAGCGTCACCTCTGCATTTGGAAGCACTTATAGCATGTAGAATCTCCAAGGTTTAACAGCAGTCATAGAAAACCACATCACAGCCATTTCATAGAGCCTGATTCAGTCTGCTACTTGCAAGAGCAGACCAAATGATGGGCCATTGTGAAGACTGAATTACTTCATACATTTTTTAAAATAAGAGAACAGTAAAAAAAAACAGTTAGTGCTTGGAGAAACTGAAATTATAACTGCTTGCAACTTTGTTGACCAGGGTTTCAAATAAATAAAATGATGCAGTGGATGTTGGAGAGCTGTAATTTTCCATCTGGTCTCCATTTTGAATACTGTTCACATTTGAAAATATATGGAGAAGACACAACTTGCTCCTGTCATAAGTGCTTAAAAACTGGCATTCTTTCAAAACACTTCTGTTTTCTTACCATCTTCTCCTCCTTCCCTCCTCTTCCAAAGCTGGAGAGAGAATGAGTGTCAAAGTAGTTTGAGGCAGCAGGGAACTGAACCTGTGTGAACTATTGGCCTGATTATAAACAATATTGGAAGCCTAGGAGAAGCATGCATGCAGCAAGAATGTCAAATTTAGCTTTAAAAGAACAAAGTTTATATGCTATCTATTTTTTGGGTGGAAAGTGGTACCAACAGGATTTCATCCTTTAGAAAAATCCCATTCCCAAATAACTGCTTATTTGAATCCCTGCCACAGCAAATATGGTTCCCAGGTACAATTCTGCTGATCTTTATCAACACACATGCAGACACAGACATGTGCAGGAACACACGCACAAACTGCAAAATAATATTGCATGGTGTGCCAAGTTTGTCACAGTTTGATTGCTCTCCTTGTAAAGGAATGTCTCAGAAGTGACATCTGTGATCTCAAGTGGGAGGGAGTCATGGACTTCCGTTGTCAGCTGGCCAAGGAGTAGCAATGATGTCAACTGTGAAACATCTGTTCTTCCACCTGGAAGAATGATGGTGGCAAGCTGCTATCATAGCAGTAGGTGAGATAGAAATGTGTATTTAACAATTATACACTTACTGTCTACAACACATTTTCCATTTGGAAAGCATGGCAAATTAGCACACTTAGAATTAGCTTTAACTACTAAGCATGTGGACCAAATTACAGTCTTTATTACAGAAGGGATCCAAGAGTCAAAATGAATTTCTCCATCACCACCAAGTGTAACAAAAATAGTTATGAGTATGGGTTTGGAAGGATTACATTTTTATTAGCAAACGTCAATTGCACCATACACACAAACCACAGAAAATATATTTGCATCGATAACAGAAATTTACAGATAGGCAAAATGAGAAAATTGCTGTTTGGGAATTTATTAGAGTAAAAACCCAGTGATTTAGGCCTTTGAATTAGGTTTGTTTCAAATGGACTAGTGAATGAATAGTAAAAACTGATATGATTTGTTGAATAAAGATATTTACCTTGTATATTTTGCCATTTGATGTTGACAGTTTGTATTTTTAATATTTTATAAAGTTAACTTTTTGAATCACAGTGTCTACTGTCAATAAATTGTTTCACACCTCCCACCCAACATTCCACAACTATGAAAATTTTAATCTATAAAATTGGAAAAATAAAAGCTTAGAAATAAACTGCAGAATTATCTTTTTAAATACATATATATATACAAATCAAATTCTGCCTAGTCTAGTTATGAGGTCTGGTAATTTCATACAAAGGAACTAAATTGATAGACAGACTGCAATTAAGAAACCAAATGGTGAGCGGAAACGTATAATCACAAAGGGACAGATTTCATAATAAACATTATCATGATCCTTTCCAGCATAAGGAGGAGGTGGATCCTGAGATGTGACTGTCAGAGGCACAGAATTTACAGCCCAAGGAGTGAGGGATTATGTTAGCTTTAAATTACTTCCTTGATTCTGCTCTGCTCTAGAGCTCAGAGCAGCTCCAGCCCTGAGAGGATGTTCAAGTTACAGCAGAATCCACAAGTTGCCCTATGGGCAACAACCTTGTCCAGAATCTTCACAGGGCTCTGTGTTGTAATCTCCTCCCTAATGTTCCCCTCCCATAGGTGGCTCCAACCCTGGCCTACCTCCTACACTACGATGTGACAGTGAGTTCTCAAATTTATATCTATCTTCCTCAGTTCTTGCAGCAATTCTCCCCCCAGGCTGATATGTGCCTGTAGCTTTTTTGGTGTATTGATTAATTTTTTAAAACCACAGTTTTAAATAAGGGTTTGGTCTCCTGAACAGCTACTGCATGAGGAAGATGACTACTGATGTTATTAGAATGAGAGACCTGAGAACCACACAAGAAACAACTGCAATTTATCACACACCCCTTTATTAACAAATCCGCTAAGCAGATCAACAATCATGCAAACATGAAAATACCACAGCGGATAGAGAGATAATACAAAGTGGTTAGTCCTATGACTGGCATCACTCACAACTCCTGTGGAACTCAAAGTGTGAGTCATTATTGTTCTCCTCATTGCCACCACTACCATTGGCTGTCATCCAAGTGTCTCCCATGGCACTCAAGGTATTACAGTTTTTATGCTGAAACCCATTGTGGTTCAGATACATTTATGAAGGTCTCAATCCCCTTTCGTTATTTATACTTCCACACCCCACCAAATTTGGTATGCCTCATTTTTCATATACTAACTTGTTAGTTCCCCTTATACTCAGACATATGTCACTAAGTCACCATAACAACTTGTGGTTCACTCATTGCTGACACCCTTTGTCTGCAGTAATCCCCCAAATAATCTAACCTGTTTTAACTGGTACATTGCAACATATAATTTCCTAAATATCTTCAGTTAATACATCTATTACTGTAATTGATCATCTGGTGACAAAGGGTCACTCATTGGTTAGCTACTCATGTTAGTCTATCTTTCAGAATGTGGGCTTGTTTGGCTTACTTAAATATCTTACATTCCTGAAGGCCATGTTACAACATTGTATTTTGCTGTTGAATCCTAAATATACCTAATATCTTTATAACTGGCTACATGGCATTAAGATAATCTCATCCAAGAATTTGAACCAATGGCCATTGAAAAACCTCCGACTGACTTCAGTAGGCCTTCTCCTGGACCTTAACTGGGTCTGTGTAAGTCCACAAATGTCTATTTGCTAGTGTACCTTCTGAAGACCTCAGTCTCTACAAACAGTAAATATTAAGGAAGAAACATCACATGGATTTAGGTCATGCTAAACTATATATGGAAATAAAAAACCTGCTTCTTTCATTTGATTTTATATGACAGTAAAAAGCAAAAGAAAGGAGACTGATTAAAAATTACCTTAAATGCAATGAAATGAAAATGTTAAGAGCTGGAAGTTGATACAAATAAAATAGAAGAATCAAGTATGCAGTTATTTCCACCAGTATCATAATAGAAGTTACTGGTGATTTCAGGACAGTGAATGTTATGGACAGAATACAGTATATGGCTCCAAGTATCAAGCTAGAAGTTTTAAAAAAATGGTTGAAAATTATGAATCTAGCTATGATTATTGAATTACACCTGAATAAAGCCTTAATGAATCAATAAGGTGCATCTACAGATACAGGTACCACTTTTAGAAGTGTTCAGAGTTGAAAATTGCAACCAGATTTTCAGAAGAGTGCAGCTCTCATTTAATTGCCTCTGTACAGGACAGAATGCAGCACCCAATACCTTGAATTCTTTTGAAAATCTGGCCTAGTCAACAACAAGCCATATGACATACACAATTGTGTTATATTAAAATATCTGTTTAAATACCCTGTATAAAATGAACAGATACACTTGAATGATATTTGACCAATCAAATGGAGACATTTCACATTATTTGTGCTGGTTATTTTATTGTTTTTCCTCTCATCCTTAGATAAATTCATGTAACTATGAATGCTCATGAAAGAAACTTGTTTGTATTCTTAATGGTCTGATCCTGCAATCTTTACTCATTGCAGTGTGATTAGGTGTATTGAAGTCCAAGGCTTTCAGGACTGGGCTCCTATTTTTTTCAACACTGCCTTAGACTGTTTAGACTTAATACCCCTGCACATTTTTAGCCCTGACAAATCATTTAAAGCAGCCGTGTGGACTGGGGAAAGGGAAAGACAGAAATTCCAGGGATGATCCAGCTCCAGGGGCCAGAAAAAAGTCATGCTTGCACAAGCAGACACTGAAACAGTTTAGCAGGTATTGCAATATGTGGGTTGGAGGAAAGATGGGGCCTAGGCAGCAGGCTGTCCAACTCCCCTCAGCCCCTTGGACCCAAAACTATGAAGAGTCCAAAACTATTGTGACTCCTACAATAGACACTCCCAAATGCTGAGCACTTTGGAAAATCCGGTCAGTCCATTTAGCTGCCTATAGCAAAATTGAACACTTAAAAAAATCTGTCACATGGTTACAGAGGGAAGTCTGTTGCATAGCCAGGTACTAAACCCAAATCATAGTCCAGTGCCTTAAGCACAAAGCCATCCTTCCTCTCCCTGCCCATTGTATAATTCCATGCTACCCTATATGGGTTAGAAAGCAAAGAGGAGTGAGCTGGAGTGTGTGGGATTCAGAACCCATGTGGACCCAGTTTCCTTGGTGCCGAGGAGATGTGGCTACTGTTCTAGTGCACAAGTTGGAAGAATAGTCACAGAAGGTTGGGCTATGCACTAGTCCTGCTCAGTGACCTCAAGAATGGATCTGCTGCAGAAAAACCTAATTTACTGAGTTCTGTGCAGGAGGAGGAGGTTTAATGCTAAAATAAATTGTTTAGAAGGGAGATTATGAAAAAGGAAATATTGTCACACAGGGACCCACATTTGGATTTTGAATTCAGTTCGACATGTTAAGCCCTTGGGGGGGATAAGAAGCTCATCTTGTGTAAGCATCCTCTCTCAGTTGTTGCTCAGAGGTACATACTGGCTGTGGAATTTACCTATAGGTTTAGCTCTCTTTGGCCAAGACATAGTTTTTAAGGTTGCCTGATTTGGAATGGGGAAAAGCATTTGGCAAAAGATCCAATCTATTAGTCAAAGACTTGTTGAAAAAAAAATAGTTGCTGCTGTATTTGAACTTTCTATATTAATAGCTAGCAGGGACCTGATATGCAATAACAAGGTATTTAATTGTGATGTTTTATGGAAAGACAAAATAAAGATTGAATATTTAAAGTCTAGTTTTCAAAGGTGCTGTGTACTCCAAACTGCTACGAAAGCCAGTGAGAACCAATGTGCCAAGAAACTCCGAAAAAATATAAAGCAAGCCATTAACATACCGTGTTTCCCCAAAAATAAGACAGTGTCTTATATTAATTTTTGCTCCCAAAATTACATTACATTATATTACAGCGAGAGGCAAAACTGAAAGTACGTCTTATTTTCGGGGGATGTCTTACTTTCGGGGAAACAGGGTAGTTAAGATATTGGTCAATATCTAATTGAAGAAAAAGGTTTGGTTTTCCTATTTGTACATTAAAAATACTTCTAAGTAACAGTGCATTTAACAGTGGAACTAGAAAATTCAAAGCCCACATTAATGGAAAATCAGTTAGGAAAAATAAACCAGACACAAATAATAATTAAAAAACCCACAATTCTGACAACAAAACACACAAAACAAAACAACCCCCCCAGCAATATTACTCAAGAAAAAGTACTATGATAATCTACAAGTCATATTCCAAGTGCTCAGGAAGGTGACTTTAAAGGAAACAACAAAACAAGTGGATGACAACATGCATATTAATGAGCCCAAAGCAATTCTCAATTACACCTCATTATCATTACCCATTTCAAAAGTAAAACCCAGATAAACAACTCATCTTACCCTAGGAGGACTTGCAAATTGCCTAGGAATAGATGCTTCCCTCTGAGGAATTCTAAGTAAAGCCAGAGTCTCCCACTTTAACATTTAGGATTTAAATCAGATAAAAGTCTTGGGAAGAGACTTTTGTCTAGAAGGACAGACCAAGAGACAATGCACTGTACATATCATTGACACATTTTCTCTAACCACACTCCATGCATGTATTTTTTATCAGTGCACCAAGCTGAGGGTTATGGCATAGTACAAGTTCTCCTAACTCTTCAACCTTTATTTAACCTTGTTACCCAACACACAGCTCTAATCATTTTAAAATAATGCTCCACCACCTGGTTTCTCTGCCTGCTCATTGCTTTCCAGATGTTCACCCAAATAGAAACTCTCCCTGTAGCTCACCAGATAAATATAGCTCCCATGCATCTGCATACACACTCTATCTATGGTATACTAGCATAAGTGCCCGGCGTTGCTCGGGTCAGTTGGAGGTGGGGAGGGGACAGACAGCTGACACCCCCTGACCAACCCCAACACCCCCCGGCTCACTTACCCCCCGACCAAACCCGACACCCCCACCTGACCCCCCCCAACCAAACCCAACACCCCTACCTCACCCCCCGACCGAACCCGACACCCCCACCTCACTTACCGTCCCACCAAACCCAACTCGGATCCGTCGCAGGCGGGGGAGGGGGGCACAGAGCTGATGGATTCCGGGGTTCCGTTGGGAGGGGGGAGGGGTAGAGAACTGAGGGATTTCCGGGGTTCCGTTGGAGGAGGGAGGGGCGGTGAGCTGAGCGAGTGCGGTGTCTGTTGGAGGGGGTATTATGACATCATCATCACCACCTAGCTGCCCAGACGATGTGATTGGCCCTTAAAGACTTTCACCCCTGGGGGGCATCAGAGGTGAGACTCGAAAATTTTTCGACCCTTACGACCATCTGGACCCCAAGACCTCTCACTGTACCAAATTTCAAGTCTCTAGCTCAAACGGTGCGGGAGGAGTTCGCAGTCATACATACATACATACATACATACATACATACATACATACATACATACACCACTTGACTTTTATATATATAGAAGATAGAAGATAGATGTATAGTGTAATCTTCATGGGTTCAGTATCAGGAGATCCTTGTACCACAGTGGCTAGTGATAAAATATTTCACCTGACTCTTGCGGCTTCCTTGATTAAGTTTTGGAAGGGGTGGGGCATGGTACAAGGGGTCAGGATTTGAAAGCAAGATCTTAGAGTCTGAGGCTGGCAGAGAAGAACTGGTTGGTTCCTCTGCCTGTGGAGAAACTAGACTGGAGAGAACTTACTTAGAAAGGAGTCCTACCTGATCCTTTTATATTATAATACCTGGGTCACAGATATGCCGCAGAGCAGGAAGATGACTTCTTACCAGTGCCAAAAGAAGTCTAGACATTTTCCTTTGACAAGCACCTGGGGATTAGAACATTTACAAAGTTTAAGGGTACTTTACAACTTGCCAGGACTAGAAGTGAAAGGTTGAAAGCGAGATTGCTGAACCTTAAATCCTCACCCTCCTGCATTGTAAAATATGTGTCCTTAGCCATAGCAAGTTATGGGAAAATGAAGCTTAACACTGCACATGATTCAGGACTGAACTTTGAATATCAGAGCTTCAGCCCAGTATAGTTGTCAGTCCCTGCTTTTACCTGACTCACATGTAGAGAAATTCAAGAAATATTTTGGTATTAGTGGGTGCTAGAAGGCTGCTGAGAAACTTGGAACAGAAGACATATTCCCTTGTGACAATGGATAAGTGAGTAGATTTCAGGTGAGGAGACCAAAGGTCAAAATAAGTTCACTCTAGTACACAGAGAAATAAGCAATATTTGCATATTAAACCATAAGGGAGGTTCAACAGGTTTATGATGCAAACCACAGTCCCTCAGTAGCATTAATTTCCTTCCCTCTGCCAACAGCTTTATAATTTTATTTTGTTTTATGAACTGATCAGTCCCTTCAACCACCTCATGTTCTGACTGAACATTATATGCAACTTGTGTTAATTCTTGGCACTCTGATCCTCTGCTATTAGAAAACTTTTTGCTCTGAAGTGCTCCATTTTACACAATGTAGGAAGCCATTTTGCTACCTTTGAATTTTTTTGTAAATGTACTTTTATAATTGGAATAACGTCTTAAAGTCATAACCTGCTATTGGATCAGCAGCTAATGACTCCCCTGATCTTAGAATCATTCATTATGATTTTTCTAAAGTAGGGCTTTCTATACATTTATTGCCATCATTCATTTGTCACACACAGAATAAAGAACTCAGCTGCACACTAGAAGGCTATATTTTAATCAGAGGTTTCTCTTATGAACATAAACCTTGAGGGTGAAGTTTAAATGGTTTGTACATATCGAGAGAAACCAGAGGTAAAAATACTCCCGTGTTTTATGTGCTGTTTGGTTGTACCTTTTGACACAGCATGAAGAAATAAGGAGAAAGAATTTGCTGGTTGAAAAGTTCTGATTCTTTTGACGGAGCTGCACAGGCTACTTTGTGATGGGATTATGAAATTATCCTATTCTATGCACTTAGAAAATCCTCCTTTAAAAAACACCACCACCACCACAACACAGGTGTTGGTTAGGCATATTAGAAACTCCTGCTTCTTGCTACTCCAGTTCATAGTAGTGAAAGCAGGGGAGTTGCACAGAAATTAGAAACGAATCAAAGCCAAAATATTGTCAAGAAATTTCACAGCACAAGTGAATGATATTATTTGGTAGCTAATGTTCCATGACTTGTATCTGTGCAGGAGTTATTAAAAAGCACTAGATCAGATTGAAAATATATTTTCAGGCAATAATAATAATGTAAAGGATCATATATGGTGATAAGCATGTATAATTTTTTTCCACTGGCTCAACATTGTTGGCTGCTTTTCTGTAAATGTTGTTGCAGACTTTTCAACAGTTAACCTTTTGTTTCTGTAAAATGAAAATGATCACCATAGATTTCTTCAGGCCAAACAAATCTTAAAAGCAGATATTAACATAAGGGCCTCTCCCCAAACTTTGAGCTCTATTGTGCTCCTGCAGAGGTCTTTCAAATTCCCCCCTAGAACTGAGAATGGTACCAAGAAACTGAGACACCATGGGAATGAACCTGACTATATTTTCTCAGCTGTCCACAAAGTACTTTCTGGATTCAAGGGAATTATTGAAACAGGAAGAAATAAGGAAAAACAGCAGTAGGAAGATACAGATGCAGAACATAATCCAAGAAATTATGTGATGCCCTCAAAATCATGTGATACTACATAAGAATAGAATCCGAGAGGTAGCCTTGTTAGTCTGGAATTGCAGAAGTAACAAAGAGTCCTGTGGCACTTTAAAGACTAACTAACATGCATCCAATGAAGTGGGGATTATCCCACGAAAGCTTATGCTTCAATACTTTAGTCTTTAAGGTGCCACAGGACTTTGTCACTTCTACATAAGAATAATATTTTTACAATGGAAAAATGTTCTAAGACAAAATCTGCCACTCTTCTAGTAGAGAATTTGAAGCAAAAGCACCACCATTTTTTATCTACTCATTGCACAATTTTCTGCCTGATTTGGCAAGTAGTTTGTATTGACTGACAACTTCCCTGTTATCTTATGTATTTATGAAGATGCATCTACCTTTACTTTGCATTTCTTAGTAAAGTTTTCAAGTTATTAAAATAATGTGTGGCTTCTATCCTACAGAAGCCGGTGGCAAACTGTGAAATATTTATTTTCCAAGGCTTTTTTGTGAAGAAGTTCCACAATAGCATTTATTTTACCAATCTTTTTTTTGAAGCATATTTGAATTGAATTTTTCTGTTGCTTTGAACTGAAATCTAGGTACTACTAAAGATATTTTTGCTTGACTGCTTGACAATACAGATTGTGATATTTCTTTTTTGTTAAATGAAACCTCAGCAGAATATCATATGTTGAGATACCAGTTATTTAATGGGCTAACCCAACTTCCACTGAAGTTAATAGAAATTTTAACATTGGATTTCAGTCCTCAGTTTGGAGGTGCTTTCATACTAGTAAAAAAACTTTGAATACAATGGATCTGATATCCCAGTTGTAATCAGCAGGAATGTGGAAAGTCTGGATTTTATATATCTATATTTGGTATATTACTGTGGCAATTAAAAGGTTCAGTGCAACTGTAATTTTAATGACATAGTTGCCTAGCTAAGTGTTCTCATGACAATGTGAATAGAGTGCAAGGAGAGTCCTAAAGAAATAACCCACACATAGAACTACATTTGCATTACATTATAAGGTAGTTTGCATTGATATTCCTTGTCAGAAAGCTTTGGGGTGCACAAGGTGGGCTCTGATATGTTGTTAACCTACATTCCTGCTTCAATAAAAGGAACAGTGGGAGCTTTTCAGATGAATACAATGTAAATGTATGATGAAAGAGGGTACTAAATCTTCATAAAAATTCCTGTTTTTGTGGGTTCCTCCCACACTCCCAGGAAAAGACAATTGTTGTAGTATTCTAAACTTTGATAAAAATTTCCTGCTATCAATCATAATGTTACACACAAAGATACCCCAGTGTTACCAATGGGAATTTCTCACAAGAAAAGGTGCTTTTTTTCCTCAAAGCCCCGGTTCCTAGAGCCACGTGATTATTGAAAAACCTACATTTTCATTTGGGAGATGTGAGGCAAAAAGGTAAGTTTCTCTCCTTTGTGGTTGCAGAGAAAAGCTTGAAAACATGAATCCTGAATACTCAAAGATACAAAGGCAAATAAAAGAACATACAATTTTTATACTTTTAAGAATCTCATGTTTTTGGAGACCTGAATCATGATATTACACTTGGAGTTGGTGGTACAGTTGTCCTTTTCTGTCAAAGAACATAAAGAGAAGATGAAACCATAGGTACTTCCACAAGGTCTTCATGTGACCTGGTGATTGATTTTGGAACAATTGAGATGTGCACATTGAAGAGTAGATTGTGACAAGGACACTAAGATAACGTCCTCTCTCAAAAAATAAAAATTATAGAAGATTTTAACCTAGCTGCCAAATTTTGTGCAGCTCCATGTGTGACATTTTTTGCACTGTGAAACAGTGACTCTGAAAAAGACTTGGGAGGGTGATGCAAGGTTGGTATCTGAACATGGACTCCTAGTGTAATGCTAAGAATCAGAGAGGTAGCCGTGTTAGTCTGGAATAGCAGAGGTAACAAAGTCCTGTGGCACCTTAAAGACTAACTATAAAGTTTTGAAGCATAAGGGCTAATATAATGCTTGGATTTCTAAACAGGGGAGTACAGTAGAGTAGAGGTAGGAAGGTTACTACTCCTGTATTAGTCACTGGGGTGACCAGTGATGGAAAACTCTGTCCCATTCTGATATCTACATTTCATAAGGGAGGTTGATAAATTGTCGGTTTTAAAAAAAAGTTCTTGTTTGTTACAGGTTTGTGTTTTTACCTCAAAACTTCCATTACTTTTGTTATGTCATCAATAACATTCTTATAAGTAGATCAGCAATTTAATGTAAAAGGAAAATTGCAAAATCACACTTGTGTTAGCCAGACCTTGGCCTGAGTGGCACCTCATCTGTACTCATTCACTATTGATAATTACAAGTTATTAACATACACTGATTTATAGCACTGAAATATAAAAAGAAAGTTGTGCTAATGGTAAAATTAAATACTTTGTTAGGTATATGTATGTTATCATATTCTACCCCTTAATCTATTTTAAGGGGGCAAATTATTCAAGCCATTCTGACCCTTTTCTGTCAACATCTCATCTTCTTTAAACATCAATTTTCAGGGACTCTTTTTATTCAAAGCCCAGTTTTATTGTGAATCATTAGGAAAAAAAATATAATTAGACATTTTCCTGTATTGCATTTTAAGGCGCATCTCAATTTTAGGGCCTTGATATTTGGTTGCTTTAATGGTGCCCCAACATTGCCCTGCAGTTTGGACTATGGGGGTGTGAATGTCAGGGCTCAGTAAAGTGCTGCACTGTAACTCCCCCATGTGGATGCTGCCAGCACAAACTTAGAGGTCCCTAGTTTTCAGTAATGTGGAGGACTACAGTAGAGGGGAGTTTTATAGAGCAACACTTTGCTGAGCCTAGCTAGTCACATCCCCATAGTATGAACTAGAGGACAGCATAGACATGCACATAGCTAAGTACTGAAGCAACTTTGTCTTAAGTTTCCCCTTGATCTCTCACAACTCTTCCCAGGTGACAATGTCTTCCAGACTGCTTTGGTGACTTCATCCTCCAGCTAAGTTACATTTAGTCCCACCCCTTCCAGGGTACTAAGGTTTCTGGGCCTTACGCTCAAGTCTGTAAATACATTTTCTTTCCCTGCATCAGGGCACACCACATTTCTTCTTCCTCACTTCTCATTTCTTCTGCCTCTCATCAGGGTTTGGCAAATTTCCTCTGCCCTGCCCTTGCCCCCTTAGCTCCAGGTGCCCACAAGAATCCGAGGAAAACTCTGCTTTCTCACTCCTCCGCTCCTAGGCTCACTCAGACTCCTACCTTTACTTGCACTGACCTCTTCTAACTTTTCAGCCACTTTAACTGTAAAAGGGTTGTTTGTTGCTCTCCTTAAGATAGGGGTTTAAGCCTTGGTTAGAAAGAATTGTGAAGTGCACAAAATATTAAGAGGTGTCAGTAGAAGAACTGGGATTAGATTTCAGGCTTCTGTCTTGTAGTTCAGAGCATGTTCCCCTAAATTTCAGGGTGACGTGTGACAGGGGGGACACACACACAAGTGCCTGCCATTTTACCAGTTTTGTGGGATATTACTACAGACCTGCCAAATGTGTATACCCTACTTGACAGGTATTTGTTTTAAACAAAGATATTTAAACATGCCTCTTGTTTTTTGTAGTCAGATACTGAGGTCAGTGTGTGGGGGTAGTCTAATCACTGCATCTCCTATTCCAAAGCAGGGACTAATCCACACCCCTCTTATTGATAGGGAAGGCTTGTGTCATCACAGCCTCAGATACTTACGATTAAAATTAGTCAAAAATTGGTGAAGTATTTCATTTTTTAAAAAATCCATCAGCCGTACATGCGAATTCTATGGGTGTGTCCAAAAGACAGGCTTTTGGGATTATTTTAGGCAAAGTTCTCTGGCTATATTCTACAGGTCAGACTAGAGGGTCACAATGGTCCCTTCTGACCTTGGAATCTATGCGTGTCCTTACTGGTGAGTTACATGAATCTGGTCTCTTCTTTGAGCCAGGGTAGTTGTGTGGGCAAGGTTTTACCAAAATCATTTTCTCCATTTTAGTCTTTCCTTGTCTCAGCCCAAACCGTTCCCATGTCTCCTCCACTTCATCTGTCACCACTAGAAGTCTTCAAGTAGAGGAAACCCTCAAAACTCAATCCTTCTGTGTCTTTTTTTCCTGTAGGCTTTTGAGTGCTGGCTAGGAACTCCCCACCAAGATCTCTCTTTGGAAGGATCCATCAGGGTCTATCAGTCCTTCAGGGATTTCTGGGAGCTGGTAGGTGTCTGTGCTAGAGGACCTGGGATAGATATTTGCTGCTAGGAGTGGTGGGAGGAACAGACTGTGATGCCCTCCTCATGTGTGGTGATCTTGAACTGCCTTCTCACCCTGTGGGGCATCATAGGATTAAGGAGCGATTGTGTCCTGACTTACCCTGTTTCCCCGAAAGTAAGACATCCCCCGAAAATAAGACGTACTTCCAGTTTTGCCTCTCGCTGTAATATAATGTAATGTAATTTTGGGAGCAAAAATTAATATAAGACACTGTCTTATTTTCGGGGAAACACGGTAGCAGCCTCTTTGAAGGTACTCATTGCCTGAAGGGGGGGGGGAGTAGGAGCTGTTCAGAAATCTTGATTGTAGGCAGAAAGGAGGAGGTCAGAGAAGGGTGCAGAAACTTTATCACAAGACGTGCTATTTTGGTTGAGTAGATGGATCTGATTTCAGATCTGAACTGCTAAACACCTGATCCAGACAAAAATCAAATCTTGGTACTTTCTTGATCCAGCCTCCTCGCTCCACCAGTATTTATAATTTAACAAGAATATTTCTATGTACTAAATCAGTATTACTCTTTGAAATATCTAAAAATATCATTGCTGGAGGAAGCCAGCCATTTGGACTATGCATATTTAGTCCTCTCCAGCTGCTGGATATGTTGATAGGATTTGAATTTTGGTCTAGGCTGCAGATTTTTCTTAGCAACAGTTGCTATGCAAAAGATTCTAAGAGCTTTTATTATTATAAAAGATGCTGCATGGAGATTTAGACTATCTGATGCTTAAAGACCTCTGGTCTAAAGCACTACAGTTTTTAAAACTTTTTAACCAGTGGTCAAAATTGTCAGGTACATTAACAACTATGATTCTTTGCCCTTCCATAGTACTTATTAGCAATAGGGTCTTACAGCACTTTATATATACTGAATAACTTAGAGTTAGAAAGTGCTTAGCTTTGCACAAGAATGCAAAGGAAGAGACATGAAAAGGACCTTCCCTTCCCTGCCTTCACCAGTGGAGAAAAGTGAAGCTCAATCCTATAGGAAAGCAGAAGCATTGCTCCTGGTTAGTGTCCATGGCAGCATTCGCCTCTTGAAAGAGCAAGGGAAGATCAGGGCCACAATCTGGTCTTAAGTCTCACAATACCACTAGAAGGTAGACATTTTTACCTCCATTGTATGGATGGGTAAACCCAGGAACAGAAAGGTTAAATGACTTGTGCAAGAACCCATTAGATCCACTAGCAAAGCTAAGAATAGAACCTTGCATTCATTACTTCCAGACACTTGCTCTAACCCTCTCATAATTAGCCACATTATAAATTTCTCTCTCTTCTCAGCACAACTCTTGAAAAGGCTGTGCTTCCTTAGTCCCCCACCCTGCACCTGTGCAAATATCTCACCCCACAAACCATCCTTCTCTCCCAATGAAAGTTCAGTCATGGATCCTAAGACAATTGTGCTTCTTCTAACATTAACGTAGGTGCAGTTATAAGGTGCAAAAGCATAATCCCTTCACATTCACAGAAACCCCTCTACACAAGATCTAAGAAAACTTATGGGCAGAAAGGTAGAAGCTAAGGAGCAATGTGTGCTATAGTCCTTTACAGAGGCAGCTGCTCTATAAGCAGTTATCTGCTTATAGAGCAGCTGCCTCTGTAAAGGACTATAGCACACATTGTAAAGGACTATAGCACACATTGCTTCTTAGCTTCTACCTTTCCGTCCATAAGTTTTCTTGGAGCTTGTGTAGAGGGGTTTCTGTGGATGTGAAGGGACTATGCTTTTATAGCATCATACCCCCACCCCAATGGTTCTGCCTTGGTTTATATTCCTTCCACTCATGCAGCAAAGAGAAGACAATGCCCTGTTGACAGTATAACTATCTAGTGAGAAAAGCTCCAGAAGATCTCATCTGAAGTGAAATATCAAAAGAATAGTTAGCCATCCAAAGAGTCTAACAGGCTGACAGGATACCAGGCTGGATGGACCTTTGGTCTGATCCAGTATAGCCATTCTTATGATGATTAAAAGTGTTTTTGAATTCAGTACATCCCCATATTAGCAGCAATTTGACTGATTTATCTCAGTTTTCCATGTTGCCTATCACCTAAGTTAAGCACTACAAATATATCTTAGGTCTACAGCATAAGGACCATAGTGGACTTTATGGAGTTCCTTTTTCCCCTTCATAGTTATATAGCTGGTGGCTCATCACTGAAGTGGGTGAAATGCCAATTTCCGTTTCACCACATTTTATCAGGCAAAATTGATATTTTGTTGTTGCAGATGTGAACAACGTTGTGAAATTTATAACTTTTCAACTTTGATACAATACCTTGAAAAATGTAGAGGAAGATTAAAATAATAGCAATGAATACCTACCTCTGCCCTCTGAAAGGCAGCTCAGAGGGCAGACTTTACTTCTCAATATATTCTGCCCCAGAAAAGTAAAAGTAATTAGAACTTATGTGTTTGAGACATAGCACAAAGGGAAGATATTAGAGATGGGCTGATCTGGATCCAGTTTAGAGTAGATTTCATGGTTAGGGTTTGTCATTAAATCAGGGCAAAAGGCTTATGGTTGTCTGAAGACCTAACAGCACTAAAATTTTGTCTTCTACCCCAAAAATCTCATGAAATCAAGATCAGCTGTTCTCCTGAAAAGTTGCTACATTTAATTTGGAACCCCAGGATAGCTCCCTGTAAGGATAATTAGACTTGTGGGTCTAGGCCTTTATATCTAACCATCCCTTCCTCAGTTAAAGCTTCTAAAATGATGTGTGTTAAACAGAACATTATGACCTTCTGTGGAAAGTGTATAAAAACATTTAGTATGTCAAACAATTCCAGTGAATTTATCTTTTTGCTATTTTTATGGAAAGGAAAAAAAATCTTCAGGAGTGGTTATTTTTTTCCATTAGGGAAAAAATAAGCCAAACAGATGTTTGGAGGATTTTAAATTGGGGCGGGGACAGGAAATAGTGAACCCATGCATCATAGAAACAAATGTGAAAATCAAATTTACCAAAAGGTAAATTCTGCCTGTTGCCACAGCATTGGCTAGTTCCATGTAACCCTTATGATTACCAGCTGGAAATCTCACTCTTGCTAATGCTGCAGTCCTCAATCAAAAGCTCTCAGTAATTTGCAGATGATGTATACCTTTTTCAGTTCAGGGTATAGCCCTGATTGTGGGGAAATCTTGAAGGAGGAAAAACCAACCACAGGAAGGAGGTTAAGACGCTGGCTAGGACATGTGATAAGAATCACACGTCTGGGTGGGTGGATAACAAAACTAAAAAGAGGCTGAAATATGAAGGGCCAAATTTTGCACTAGGTTACACCTGTGCAACCCTACTGACTTTACTGATACAGACTAGTTAGAGCAGAATTTGTCCTTCGGTATTGACATACCTTTCTACAGTTGGTCACTTTTGAAGATGTTGGCCTAGCTAGTTAGTTTCTCATTGTTCCAGGTAAGAACTTCATGTTTCTACGTATAGGAAAAAAAATTAAAATGTGGGATACATGTGTTTTCTTCTCATGTAAATACCATTGTGCAGTAAACTGACCTTATTTCTGATTATTTTTACAGTGAGCTGTCAGTATAAGTAACAAAGAGTCCTGTGGCACCTTAAAGACTAACTAAAGTACTAAAGCCACAGGACTCATTGTCACTTCTGTAATTCCAGACTAACATGGCTACCGGTCTGATTCTTGTCAGTATAAGAGGTTCCAAAGGCTACCATTAGCAGGAAAACTGTAGTTGGAGTACACTAAGACTCCAACTGCACAGCTACAGACTATTACAGGAATGTATCTTTAGAGCTCTTAGTAGTCAGCTCAAGTAGATATTAGAGGCAGGAACACATGAAATAAACCTATGTTGTCATGACTTTAATTTGTTAGGGAAGTACCCAACTAGAACACTTTCCCAATCTTTCTTTCACTCGGTCACACAGTGTGACCCATAAACATAAAAGAGAAGTTCTCCTTCAGTGACAAAGACAGAGATATAAGTGATAAAATCTCCCACAAACATACACTAAAGGAAGAATTTAGCATTATCTATAGCAGTAAACTTAACATTTGAACCTGCTGGTCTCTCCAGAGAAAAATAGAATCTCAAAAATACTGCTTTGGCTCTTGTGAGGTATCTGTTCTGAATTATCATCATCCTTATTTTAACCTACATACTTTCAGAAGTGTAAAATCAAAAAATAGAAGGTCAAGATGCTCTGCCAGTATAGATAAGCATTGCTCTATTGATTTCAGAGCTCTGCCGGTATAGACCAGTTGAGGATCTTTGACATTATACATTATTTTAAGCTTCCTGCATGACTTTTGTGGAGCATGGGGGATGTTCAAAATCACGACCATGACCACCATAGGGAAAGAAAGATTTTGTTTAACTTTGCATGAATCAAGAAATGACCTTTTGTCAAGGTAGCTATCATTCCTACTTTTGAAAAATACATTTGAACATGAACTTTTGGGGCAAAGAAGAGGTAGGGATCACTCAGTGGTTTGAGCATTGGCCTGCTAAACCCAGGGTTGTGAGTAGGGTGACCAGATGTCCCAATTTTATAGGGACAGTCCCAGTTTTGGGGTCTTTTTCTTATATAGACTCCTATTACCCCCCAGCCCCTGTCCCGATTTTTAACACTTGCTGTCTGGTCACCCTAGCTGTGAGTTCAATCCTTGAAGAGGTCATTTAGGGATCTGGGGCAAAAAATCTGTCAGGGGACAGTTCTTGGTCCTGCTAGTGTAGGCAGGGGACTGGACTCGATGACCTTTCAAGGTCCTTCCAGTTCTATATCTCCATATATATTAAACTTTGCTCTTGCTACTCTTTAGAAACCCATTAGGAATGAACTAATTCACTGAACTGAATGACAAAAGACAAACACTGATAAAAGTCAGACGTGGGCAACAGTTTTTGATTATTTTTTTTAGTTCAACCTCTAGTTCTAACATCTGTGGGCTTGGGCAAAAGGCTGCTTATTTCTCATGAACCACCCTTTCCACCTCTGACTCGCTTAACTCAGTGATCTCCATCACAGTGCAATCCTGGAATAAAACAAAGTCTGCTCATTTTTATGAAAGCCACTAATGAGTGGTACATACAGTAGCTGTCCTCCCTATCATGTTTACACCTTTTTATTCAGTATTCTTATCACAGTATCCAACTGAATCACTCGTCTGTTCTTCTCTAAGGGTATGATTAGACTACAGGGTGTAGCGCTATTGTTTATAGCGCTTCCCTATTTAGCGCTACAGGTGTTGTGCTAGAGGGTGTACACATTAAATCCCTCTAGCGCCAAAGAATGTACACATTTGTCCTACTTTTGGCGGCAGTATCAGTTGCGGGATAGGGCAGATATCCCAGCATTCAGCTGGGTGCAACCCTCTTTGCAAAGGAGTGGGGTGAGGGGGCCCATGACAATGACAGGAGTCAGATTGGCAAAGTCCATATATAAGAGAAAATGTTGCAAAGTTCTGGTCAGCTTAATATGGCCACTGCTGCTATCTGTGTTACTACTTAGTTGGCCTCCAATACCTTGGTATCTGAGTGCATCACAGTCATTAATTCATGCATTCTCTTAACCCTCTCCACCCCATGAGGAAGGGGAATAGTATCCCCATTTTATCAATGGCAGAGAGAAATTAAGTGGTTTGTCTCGGTCACATTGGAAGTGCCGTGGCGGGGACCCGGCAGCCCTGCCTGCAGCGGCGGGGACCGGGGCAGGGGCTGGGAGCGCCTCCGGGCTGCTGCCCGCCATGGCGGGGACCCGGCAGTCCTGCCCGCAGCGGCGGGGACCGGGGCAGGGGCTGGGAGCGCCTCCGGGCTGCCGCCCGCCGTGGCGGGGACCCGGCCGCCCTGCCCGCAGCGGTGCGGACCGGGGCAGGGACTGGGAGCGCCTCCGGGCTGCCGGCAGCCCTGCCCGCAGCGGCGGGGACCCGGCATCCCTGCCGCCCACAGCAGCAGGGGACCCGGCAGCCCTGCCGCAGCAGCGTCCCGGTTTCCGAATTTTATATGAATATGGGGGAGGGTTCTGACATGGGGTCACCTGAGGACAGGACAGAAGAGTTTTAAATGGTGGCCACAGAGGATGCATTGGGGATTCTGGGCCAGGATGCTGGAGGCTCATTATATCGCAAGGGGTGTACACATTGCAACCCTTGCGCTAAAACGGCAGCACAAAAAGCTTTATTCCTCTCGTTTTGAGGTTTACCAGTAGCGCTTTAAAACGTTAGTAGAAGCGCAAAAAGTGCCTTGAAAGTGTGTCCTGGCAGTGCTATTGTAGCGCTAAAGAAGGGTTTTAGCGCTAAAACAGCCCCAGTCTAACCATACCCTAAGGAAGGAAGCTCAGTGATAGCCAGAAGAGTGGAGTTTTATCATGTTCTGTGTGATAAGAATACTATTGCAATCACAACTCAACTACTTGAAATGTAGGGATGATAGGTTCCCTTCTGGCACTTGTGCACCATTGTCATCTTCAGATCACAATCCTAGGCTTCTCTAAATCTGAAGCTGGAAAAGAAAGTGAAGCAGTTATAAAGTTATAGAGTTATAAGAGTTATAAAGGAATCCCAGGACTATTGCTGTGGTAACATTTATTTTTAAACTGTGAGGATTGTTTGACAGCTTTCTTCATGCTTCCCTCTGCTTGCCACCTAATGTCAATAGAGAAGGTTTTCTTCTTTCATTCAATTATCTCTGCCACCATGCTGATAGCATCCCTAGCCATGAGAATATTTCTGCAACTTTTTTCTCTTCGCCTTAGAATTTTCTGGCACTATATGTGTTACCTCTGTTACTTCACAGGTATCTGCCCCTTAAGGGCTAAACTGTCAAAGAGCTTCACAGTACATGGAGACAATGCAAGGAATCTTCCCTCAGACCTTACATGACATGTGGAAAACTGAAGTCCTTGCACTGAAGGTTATAGAGAGACTGTTCCTTTTTGTGCACGGTGCTTCAAAAGAGATACTGTGCCATTCTGTGTCACTCTTTGTCATAGACAGATACTATAATGCAAACAATGTAATGGGACGACCGCCACAGTGAATTAAAGGTGATCAGTTTCCTAAATTATTTAGTATTAACTGCTAGTGCTCACAGATAAGGGTTTAGGATTTTATGGCCTCTGGTCATAGCTTTCTTGAATGAGTCTGATCAAGTTTAATTGACATCCCCATGCCCCATAATACCGTATGTACCCAAAGCCTATGTCCTGCTAAAGAGGTTGCAGCAGCTCCTAAACCCTAACCTTTCCTATGAGTCAGTCCCTCTGTGGGGGTGCCTCACAATGGTGCCTGGTCATAAAGCCCATGCCCAGGCCAGATTCCCTCCAACGTGTGTCCCACTTACATCCAAGTTTCACCCAAATGACTCATCAAGCCCAACTCCAACCATCAGGGAATCATGCCCAGAAGTTACAACACATTCTGAACAACCCTGAATGATGGTACAATTCCAGTGGCTATAGTAATCAACAATAGCCATGAAACCTTTTATGAGTTCTCCTCTGTAGCAATGAAAAAGCCCAATCCTACAGCATCAAGTATTAAGGCCTGGAAAATGCACCAAAGGAAATCAACACCCCACATTCAGATATTGCACCAACACTATGCTATGAGAGAAGAATTCCTTAAGGGAGGAATCCTGTGCTGTAGAGTGGGATCAGTGCCAGATTAAAGAATTTGGGGGGCTTGTGCACTATGGAGATTGCACCCCAACCCCCAATGTTCCTTGCTCAGTAACTCTCCCACAGTTCCTTTTCTTTACATAAGTTTTGTTTGGAGGAGCCTCTCATGTGTTTCTCAGATGCAATTTCTTACTGAAAAGTAATTGATCAATTTAACTACAGTGTGCATGTGTCTTGATTTTTTTAGTACATGCTGCATACAGCTATTCAGGGGCTGCTTTAGCAATAGGCAAACTAGGCAGCTGCCCAGGGAGGCAGATTTTGATTTTGTGCCAGGTCACAATGTCACTCAAATTTGCCTGTCACCCCTGCATTATGACAGAGGGTTATCCAGGCCAAACCTGAGTGGCTCTAGACCTGACACTTGCCCCAGCCACTTCTACCATAACCACATGCATGTGTATTATTGATTTGGGCTAGCTGAGGTAAGTTTTGGGTTGGGTTTTTTTGGGTATGTGTGGTGTTTGTTGTTGTTTTTATTTTTTCAGAAGTTGGGAGGCCCTCTGAAATGGGAACCACCTATGCAAATACCCCAAGTGCACACTGGTTAATCCAGGCTTAGCTGGACACATGGAGATAGAACACACTTGTATTTGCCTTTTATATTAACTATTGGCTTACAGTGAAATTTTCAGCAGTGCCTGATAGCACAAGAACCTTTGCTTTCGGTGGGACGTGTGCTCCTAAATATGTTGGGAACATCTGAAAATCTAGGCCTTTAAATTTTAAAGATATTTTGCCTAAATGTATTGTGCATAAAAAAGTGCTGCACTTGCAGCCAGGGAAACTGCAATTGCCTCTGTACATGGAAGAGATATGCCAATGTGAATGGGACTTTCCACCAACAGACCCACCAAGTCCTTCCTTGAGGACCATCTCTAGTGTGAAGGCCCGAGCCTTCAACTGCTGAAGTTAATAGAAAGACTCCTACTGATTTTAAAGAGTCTTTGATCAGGGGGAATCCCAGGCCTCTTTAATGAGATTACCAATAGGCTTGCCAGTTAATGAAGGATATGGTAGTAATTTTTTTTAATAGGAAAGCTTATGTGCTGGAACTAAGCTAATTCAGGATATTAGGGAGACAAGGTGGTGAGTTGAATGATATTACCTCACACACTTTGTCTCTTTAATACTTGGGACTAACACAGCTACCACTATATTACATACAACTAAATCCAGATAGGCCAGTAGTACCAAATGGTAACAACTCTTTGTCACTACCTGGTCTAGATTTGAATCACTGCCCATCCATTATTCAGGTTTGTGGCTGCCAGTTGTGCCCAGAATGGATGCTACTCATGACCTCTGCCATTAGTTGTGCAATCCCTCCATGACTGCCAAGGACACTTACCTTCTTCATGGACATTGAGAGCCATGATAGATGAACATTGTTCTGCATCTGAAAGCCATGTAACTGTTTAGGTGATCTACTACTTAAGTGCTAGTGTTTCGGTAGTAATGGAGATAGGTGAAAATATCTGTCATATAAACTGTTTGTTCCTAGTTCTTAGTGTCAAATAGCTTCCAGCCTGGGAAAGCATTTTCACCTTTGCATACCTTTCTGTGGTTTGTATTATTCTTGGCTAATTATATTATGAAACTCTGGTTACCTCGCTCTGCATCTGAGACTCTTGTGTGGTTTCTCCCATCTATCAATCTGGAAACAAATCACTGTCTGTTACTTGTACACTGTAATCTTTATTTCACTCGAAGTATTTCTTTTAATGGTCTTGGAATATGTTCATGGTTACTGCTCCTACTTCTGCCTCCGGTAGTCAGTTACACACATAAATCACCCTAAACTCCCTCAGCTCTGTTCTTTCTTTGCTTCTGTTCACATTATGTTATTTCTGAGTCTCTTATTTTCTTACCAAGTTTGGGGGCATCTATCTTTTATCCACTCTAAAGTATGTCATATTTCAAAATCATCATGCCTCAGTCTCCTTTTCTAATCTAAAACTTTTTTGATTAATTTTAGAGTTATCCCACAACACATAGTTTTGTCATATCAGTAATATCACGCAGCTATTGCTAACCAAATAAAATATCAATATAAATATTAATATATTTATTAGAAATTCTCAGAAAATGTCCATGAAATATTTCTTAGACAAACAAGGAAATTTTTCCCATTATTTTTCCCTTGTTTTTTTACCATTTCTAATACATATATTGAAATCCAATGACAAAGGCTGGCATAGAAACAAGGAATTGTCACACTCGTTTCACCAAATTTTGTACCCACTCAAATGTCATGGATTTGAAAGCTCAGTTTGAATTAGCACAATGAGGTTCATATTCCACTTATGGGAGAATGTAAAAAGAAGCACAAAGAGGGAGGAAAGAGACCCAATACCAGATGAAACTAAGGCTGTTTCTCATCTGTAAAATTTTGCTACAAGTTATATTATTTGTGATTTGAATAGTGTCAGAATGCTATGTAGCCCCCTTTCTAAAGAGCAAGGCTGTAGACGAGTGAAGGGTATTATTGTTCTTTGGTTTATTAATCTAACATGTATTTTTAATTTCTCTCCCCACATAATAGAATCTCTGTTGAGACTATATTGCAAAATATTTCTTTCCTCTTCTCAAAGTGGAGGGGATAAAAATGTTATGGATCCCCGTCTAGAAGACATCTCTGTGCCGGCTTCCCCTGGGAAGTTGGTTGGGCTGGTCTGAGAAATGCTTGTCCTCATCAAGATGACAGGGCATCTACAATAAAATTAAGTCTGACTGAGCTAGTGTTTGCTTTTGTATTTAACTTTTCAATAATGGAGTGAGATCAGCAGGAGGGTCTCTGGCAGGATATCTCCTTCAGGGCTACAAGGAGATCAGTAGGAGGTATTTTTACCCCTCTTTGTCTTTCTGTGGTTTGTATTATTCTTCACTAACTATATTATAAAACTCTGTGTACCTTGGTCTGCAGCTCAGATACCTTTGTGTGCTGTCACCTGTCTAGGAATTTCACAAACAAATCACCATTTGTCACTTGTACACTGTAATCTTTGCTCCCTCCTAAGTGTTTCTTTTAAGGTTCCAATATGTTCATTGTTACAGCTTCTGCCTCTGATAGTTCCACACACATTAATCACCCTAAACTCCTATTGCATTCACCTCTTCAGTAGTGGAGTGAGATCAGCCGGAGTGTCTCTGGCAGCACTTCTTCAGCATCGCAGTGCCAAGAGAGTCAGAGGGAGGTTCTGGGAGCATTGCTTTCATCACTGCTTCTCTCTCCTTGCTTTCCTTGATGTGCTTCCCAATGGAAAAGATTGTTCAGTTCCAATGGGAAAGATTGTTCAGTAGTGACTCAGTTAACAGTTTAGGTGGAAATACTGCAAGCTTGGAAGGGTAACAGGGCATCAGGAAAAGTGAAGTGTCCCAGACTCAAAATACAGCCCACGGAGAGAAATAAGGAGACAGAGTGGGAGAAACAGTGTTAACAAGAGCAAGAGGAGCAGATATTTTTAACAGGAACTTAGAAGGTAGGCACAGAGGTCTGGGGAAGGGATTAGGTCTCTCTTTTTCCTGTGGTATCAAAGAGGATTTCTGCATTTGCATTTGTATCCGATCCAGATTCTGCTTGACCAAACCTGATTCTATCTGCGATTCTGTGAATATTGAGGGTCCCTTAAATTAATACTTAAACTGAAATAAACACACTATTTGGGGTAAAAGTCCCATTGTGCTGGACAAACTATGGGAGACATGGTCCCTGCCCCAAAGAGCTTACAATTGACATTACATTAATAACATGGGTTTCCACCCATCTTCTTTTCTTTCTTTTTGAAGGAAAGTGTAAAATCCCTGACTATGCGACTTTAAGGACTTAAGGCAGCACTTGTGGCTTAAAATGCCTTAAGATCGTCCTTAATAAATAATAAATCCTTAATGCAACATATGAGATTAAACCACTTTAAATCCTCAGGACAAAATACTCAACCTTCATGTAAGGAATGATTAAACAGGGTGTCGGGGTTCCTGACCAGGAAGAAATCCAACCCACAAACCTGGTGGCTTAGCACAGAGCAGCAGCTCTGCCACTCCACTATCTCTGTTATATCCCATTGGCTATGGGATTAGCTGGGATACCTGCACACATTTTAGGTAGAGTGCCACTTTCTATCCCCTTCTCACAACGTGCCCTCCCCCATCCCCATCTCCAGGGACAGAGTATTTCCCTATAAGAGCATTAGGCAATTTCCAGCCATTCATAACTATTAACACCCAATCCCTTGTTAACTCTTGACCTAGGACATACTCCTCATTGAGTATTATTTATTTAATGAATTGTTTAGCCATTTGAGGATTAGCCATGTGAAAACAAACTACATATTGACTTTTTCTAATTGGCGAAAGTGTATTTTTTTCTAACCGCGGAGATTTGCAAAGTGGATTTTATTCATATTTACCAATTAAATTCACTTTTAGCCAAACACCAAGAAAGAAAATTTCAAAGGTAACTGTTTAGGAAGTTATGAGAGTGTATAAACAGGGGATTGTGATGGAAAATCTTTTGCAAATTATAGCATTTGCTACTGAGCAAGGACTATAATACAAGAGAGAGACAATGCAAGTGTTGTGGTTCTGGTGTCCAATCTTCTGTCTCTCTCTTTCTCTTCACAATAGGTAAAAAAATAAAGGTGAGTTAAATCCATCCTTAGTAATGGGCAAACAAATTTAAGAATGAGAAATATTTGTTATCTGTCGCAATGTTACTTTCTTATAGTGCTATTGTATTGAAAAATAATAATGAAAAGATTTCATTACAGATAGAAAGATAAAATTAAATTATGATCAATCACAAACAATATATGCTCTTATTAGGGCTTTTCATTTCAATTACTCATAAGAATACTCAACAATATGACATACTGGGATGTGTGTGTTTCTTCAGAACTTCATGTCTGCTAACAGCAGCTTGGAACACAATAGCAGAGATGTTGCAGCAGAATAATGGCTTGATCCTTCTAAGTTCTGAGTAGTTTGGCCCCCATTCAGCAAAGCACGTAAGCACATGCTCAAAGTTAAATAGGTACTAAAGTGTCTTGCTGGATAGGGGGCAGAGTGCTCAGCAGCTTGCAGGGTCAAACCCATAATCCTGAAAAAATTGAGTGATGTAAACAAAAGCTACAAACACTGCCAGTATAGAACCTCCAACAGTGATTGATTTCCCCCTTTTCTCCTAAATTATTCTAGAGGGCCCCAATCAATGGAAGTTTTACCTGCAAAATTCTAGAGCCAGCGATAGTGATAGATAGTGATAGATGAATTCTGGGACCATGTGCACTATGTACATTGGGTTCCCATCACTTTCCTTGTTCAGATTTGGTACTTTTCTAAGTAACTCTTAAAACTCTAGTAGACAGTATTTGGAAGTGCATTATAAATGACATTACTGGCTTTCAATAGGAAGTTATTACAGATGAGATAGGTCTTAAATTCCAAATTCCATTAACTATCAGGTAGGCTCTGCACAAAAAATATAGCAATAAAGTGACTGACTGGCAGTGCATTAATATTCCTTTTTTTCAGAGGGATGATGCAGGGAATGCTAATTTTTCTCTTCATCTCTTTGTTCATCTTTTCTTTATCTTATGGATTTTATGTCAGTTTCAATAGTCCAGCCCCCTCTACATTTTCTGGTGTACCTTGTGATACATCATGTTGTTCACTTAAGTTGTGCAGGCTTAACACTCTTTAGAAAAGTTAGTGAGGAGAAAGAAGAATTAATGAAATGTTATTTCATAGGGATGGATGCAAATAGATCAATTACTAGAAACATGTTCTGGACAAATGCAGTTAGTCTTGGTTGTCAGTGCCTCAGTTATTGATCTTATCAATACCAAACCCATGCTCAGTGGTGCTGGCACAATTTTTATATTGGGGGTGCTGAGAGCCACGGGCCCAAACTGTAAACCCTGTATATGATGGAAAACACTTCAAGCCAAACGGTGCTGCTGCACCCCTCCCCCACCCCATGCCAGCACCTCTGCCCATGTCATCTAATGTTTTTCTAATTCCTTAAGCAAACATTTTAATGTCCTCTATGATGATTGGCAAACTGAGGCTGTACAGTACAGATTTTGCTCATGCTCTGAAACAAATGAAAAGTTGATGGTGTGGGAGGGGAGATATTTGGCACACAATCTAGAGATGGAGCTGCAGTAAAAAAAAATCCTCTGCAAAATAGATGTAATGGAGTTGTGCAAACAATTTTATTTAGGTTAATCTATTTATCTCTAAAAAAAAACAGTTTACATTTTCCATTGGACCATACAATTGCCTGTAGTTTTACTGTCCTAAAACCTTAACAGCCAAAAAAAAAAAAAAGTTTTAGTGACAAGCACAGCATAACCTTCAGCAGCAAACTGCTTTCAGAAAGAACTCATGTGCTCTGACTGCCAAGTGAATTTAAATATGTTACCAACGGTATGAAAAAAATGAGTGTCTATGCACCAGCGTGAGCAAGCTCTAACTGCAAGAGTATATTCTCCAAAACAACTGCCTTTCTGTTTTACACATACCACCCATGCACACCATAAAGTGCTGGAGGGCTTTCACAGCAGCTTGCAGGAACCCCTTCTAAAAATACCATCACCGAATAGAAGGGGGGGGGGGTTGATTTCCCTTTTTCTGATGGAGTTTATCCCTCTCTGGATACTGCTTAATCATTCTGCAAAGACGACTTTTCCTTGAGGTTTATGAAAAGACTTCTAAACAGAAAAATCTTTTGCTTTCAGAATGTATCAGACTGCACCAAATGGTAGGTATGTTCAAACTATATGTTCCCAGAGGAGAATACCCTTACTACAAGATCTTCACTCTCCTTCTATTTCAAACAACCCCAGCTGAACACCAGGCTCTTAATCTCACATGCTCAGCATATGTTCATGTGAAAGCATAAACATTTCCAGCAAGTGCACTCTGTGTAAGTTTGTTTGGTCAGTAGCCTTACCACCTTCCTTGGTTATGATTATAGAAAAGCTTCTTCCCTTTAATTTTTTTTCTTAAAATGGGAAAACAAATGAACAAATTCCCCATTGCTCATCTCTCTGTGAGCCTGATACAAAGCCCACTGAAGTTACTGAGAGTTTTTCCATTTACTTCAGTGAGTTTTAGATCAGGTGCTGTGAGAATGTGACTCCCCCAGTATGGATGCTGTATGTTATTGAAAACTAAAGGGGATGCTTTTGTGGGTGCCTCGAGGTAAAATATTGGCAGTGCATCACTACACATATATTACACCTATGCTTAAAATGGACTTACAATGGATTCAGCAGAGAAATAGAGGCTGTGGGCAGAGATGCTGTTGTATCTGAAAGGCATTAGGGAAGATATCAGTGATACAGCAATCACCAATGATGTTGCAGAAAGGGGTTCATTTCACTTAATTTGGAGGCTAACATTTACACTCACAAAAATAATGGGGCTGTGTCATTTAGTTTTTGCCAAGCTAATTAGTCATTTTAAAACATCAAACATTTAGCCAATCTTCTCCAAGTTTCTCAATAAACTATGCTTTCTTAAAAAGTGCATAGTCACAATTCACTCTGTGGTGCATTGTAAGCTTATTATTACAGGGACAGATCCTGCCACCCTAACTACTAGTACCTTTCCCCACATGAAATCCTGCTGAAATCAATAGAACTACTGGTCAAATATTTATGGTGTTTAAAAGTGGCAAACTTTGGTCTCCAGTTAATAGTAGTCTTGAATCATTATCATATCTGCATCACAATTTGCTTTGAATTAATGAAAGGTATAAAAATGAAATTAACATATGCATATATTTCCTACTGTGCTGAAAGTGCACATATGCTTGAGGGTTGTCATATGTATCCTGGACTGGAGTTTTCTGAATATCATTTATTTTATGTACCATCCAGGTAGGGTAGAATCTGTGGTTTGATTTAATGACAAGATTGAATTTTATCTACTAAAATTACATCCCAGGAGAAATAACCATTTTTCATTCTATTATACAGTATAGGTTATATACTTTGTTAGCTATTAACTGCAATCTGAATTATTCAGAATTCTTTACACATCACCCTATGAATTTTATATTTGTCATTCCCACTATACACAGCATCAAGCCAATACAAAATAGAAATGGAAACAAAAGCAAAAATGAAAACAAATAAGCAGAGAGCTTCCTGATTGTCTCAAAGTAGGACCCTGGTTTGGGAAGAATTTAGCCATATGCTTAAAAAACAAGTGATTAATTCCATTGTCTTCATTGGGACTATTCACGTGCTTAAAATTAAGCACGAGTACCCCTCTCTGCCTCAAAAAGCTATTAAAACAAAACACTCCAGTGTACTCATAATTTTCTTCCTTGGGGGGAGGATGACAGTAGGTAAGCCTCCTACTTACCCATGATTCTAGCTTCCATTGCCCACGTTAAATTTTCGAACAAGGCACTCTGTGCTTTCTCACATGCTCCCCCTCATGCATGAGTGGTACTGCCCACCAACATCTGCCAAGCCACTTCATTGTTCTCCTTCAAATCCCTCCTTGGCTCTGATGCCTACAAAAAAAAACTTGACAATGGTGAGGCAGTTATCATTTTGGGACCACAGCCTATCATGCTGACTAATAGTCTCATTATTATCTTGTATGGCCTCATCAGTCCTTCTGTGTTCAACTGCTCTCTCTTGTCTTATACGTAGATTGTAAGCTTTTTGGGGAAGGAACTCTCTTTTTTGTCCTCTGTTTGTGCAGCTCTTAGCACAACAGGGTCCTGGGCCATGATCCTAGGTCAGTGGTAGGCAACCTGTGGCCCATCAGGGTAATCCACTGGTGGGCCACCAGACTGTACACAGCCCTTCCCAGCTCCCAGTGTCTCGTGGACAGCAGGTTGCTCACCACCGTCCTAGGCACTACAGTAATACAAATAAATAAATTAAAGTAAATAATGTTAATCATGTTGCTTAACACACTACTGGGAAGTGTTAGGATACTATGGTAATGAGTATAAGTATAAGAAGCTATCTAGAATGGACTAGATTAGAACAGAATAGACTGAGGTCCTGGTCTGGTAGAATATGGAAGAATATTAGGACACAATTATATGCTTAATGAAGTCTACCTTTTAAAACACTGACTGGATTTTTAAAAGTGTAATAGATATAGAAAAAAAATGGCAACCCTCCAAGCTTCAAATCTACTGCCAGAAAGCAGAACCTAAACTAAAAGCAATGATACATATTTTAACAGAAATAATAAATCATTCATCAGTCTTTAATTATAATCACAGATTTAAGCATCAAGAATTTGCATTTTAAGTTGAATACTTCCAGCTCTCCAGTGCCTGAGTTGGGAAGCACTTAAAACATCATATTGTATTTACGTTTAGTAAACCCATGCTTGATCTATGATTTTATTCTTATGTGTGGATCTGATCCTGCAAACTGGTATACACTTAATGACTTTCATCACATGATTAGACCAATGGCACTATCTACTCATTGAAATACAAATATTCAGATGCATAAGTGTTTGCAGGCGTGGGTCATTGGTAAAATCTGTATTTTAATTTTAAATAAAAGGTTTCAGAGCTCTAATTTTGAATATAATCAATGGCCTACAAGCAAAAAAATTGACCAGCAACAAATCAGTGACTGCAGATTTCAATCTCAAAATTCCAAGGAGTTATTTCCAGTAGTGAGAGATTAAGGAGATAGTGGGGTAGTTGATATACATTTGAACATGTCACCACACTAACAATGCAAAGGATTAACTGAGGCAGTTTAGAGATAATGGAAAATTGTTTTAAGCAAAACTAGGAATTTCTTTTAAAACCTCTGCTGCCTCTCGTCAAAGCAAATCCTAACCTGAGCAATTTCTCCTACGAACAGAATAAATTGAGAATCCGTGGGTTTGACTATCATGAAGAGTATTTTTCCCTTAATACTGTCATGCTCACATGATGTAAAAAAACCCAAAACTTTAGATGAAATAACATTCAATCATAAGTTAGAAAAAAGACACGGGCTTACATTCTAGAAACAAAAAGAGCATATGTAGGATTTTTGTTAAATGTTAATTTAAAACTGATTGTTCAAGCAAGGTAGGCAGTATGATAAGCAACATCTTGGCTGCACGATGAGTCAGAAGCACCACAGCTAAATACATACAATTTGTATAAATATATATATGCTGTATGCTTATACAATATGCCATGCAACAACATTATATATGTATTGGAAAATTAACTCATTTTTCTTCAACCAACTCATTTAAACTCATTTTTCTTTAACCAACTAGCAAGAGGCTCTTAGTACTCAGTTTATAAATTCATAGCAAAACCCACAATTATACTGCAGAAGGCATAGTCAGAGATAAGACCAATAGCTATGGGAAAATATGGGCATTTCTAAGCAACATGATGTATAAGTGTTCACTGTGAGAGTGTGCATGTGAAGGTAGAGAGATGGGTGAAGGTAGAGAGATGTGTTTGAGTGCCTGTGGGGAGAACATTTTATTTTTATGGTATCTTCAGAAACAATGTCTACTCTCAAAAATGGATACACCTGCTGGAGTCTTTGGGTATGTACTAGGACAGTAAGCCCAAGCTTCCCATGCTGCCCCAGATGCATTGCTATTTTTAGCAAGCTAGATTGAGCAGACCTAGCATGAATATGTCTACACAAGCTGGGAATCACATGCCTCAAGCTGCAGGTGTAGATATAACCTCAGAGGTACAGCACAGAACTTGCAGCACAGTGAGAAGGGGGCTGTGGTGACTGTAAACCAACTTTATGCCCTCATGAACCCCGACTGCTCCAGGGTTTGCAGAGATCCAGAAAGTAGTTTAGTCAGTCCTAGGGGACTGTCTAATGTACAGAAGCCTCCACTGGATGCTAATTGGGCTACAGTGCTGCCTAGAGTGTACTCCAAGCCTTGTGGGGGGTAGTCCTCAGAGGTCAGTCTGAGGGCCATCTTCTTCAGTATCTGATGGCTTTTAGGATCCAAATGATGTCTTTTATCTAATCTGATGGCTTTTATCTAATCTCATCTTTGATGTTTAGGCTTCACATCTGTTTTAAGAGGCTCAGAACCACAAGGAAAATTCCCCAGACACAGGAGCTGGCTCCCTATACAGACAAAAGAGGGTTTTGATATGGGTGCTGCAGCCAACTTTTATGAGTTCCCTTGGGCAAGTCCTTTCTTTAATTTTCTGTGCAGTGTTTCATATCAAAAACTTTTGTCAGTAATTCATAACAAGCATTTTATTAACGCCTTTCTATAAACATATTGAGAGTTTCAATTATAGATGAACAATGTTTTTTACCCTGGGAATTTCCTTTAGTTGAAAAAAAATAAATACTTCAAAGAACTGCAGTTATCCCTGAGGAGTTTGCATGTTGCAGATGAACCTCAAACTGCCACACTTTAATATCTTTCCTGGGAATACTAATGATGAGATTCTAGAGATAGAATCTGAAAGGCTGAGCCCTCTGGTATTTATCTCAACATTTTTGGATGCACTCAGCCAGAAATGAGATCAGATAAATGAAGGGGCCCACATATTCTGCAAAGAGTTCAGAGTAGAAATTTTTCCTTTCCTTCTAAAAGTCATCCACTTTTTTTAGACTAATAGCCACATTTGTCCAGTCTCTAAAAACTAATGCTCATAGGTGTGTGCTAATCTATACTCTAAATTTTATATTCTGACTTGCAAATCACATGATCATTGGCATTCAATACTTAGAACTATATGTCAAGTTCTCTCCTTTAACTAGGGGGATATACAGGTCCCTACATCAAAAGTCACAGTAAAATTTTACTATAAAGAACAGAGGTCTTGGAAATATTTTTGGTAATGTTCTCATCTGTACATTGGCAAAGAACTGGAATATAAATGAGGTTTCTATGCATTGCCATCAGTCTCATGCTCCTGATCGTACTCATGCTTTAGTGAAACTTTATTGGCTGATCACATCAGTTGGGATGTCAATGTCAGACAGACTCCTGATGTGCTGGGTAGAATTGGCAGTAAGTCCTCTGTTTGAATGCTTGCTCCAGATTGCTTTGAGGCAGGAATATATATAATTCTGATTTATGGCTCCTGCACCACTTTATGTGGCCTAATAATTTAGAATCACAGAAGACTCAAGCCTCTGCAAGTAATGATGCATACAATGAAGTAATTTGAAAGTAAAAAATTTAAAGGTAGTGGTTTACATGTCAGAGTTTGTCCTGTTTGTAGCTACAAATGCTGATAAAAACAAGGGGAAATTTTGTGTTTTTTAAATAGTCTTCTCTCTTTCTTATTGAATGTCAGAGAACGTTATAACTTCTGTAAAGTCACTTCTAAAAAGTACAGTCAATATTTTTGTCAGAGGTAGGAGCCAATGATACCAGGTCCCCTCCTCACCGTGTGCTGTCCTGGTCCAGATTCTTGACCCAGGTTTCGTAGAGAAAAGAAAGAGATTAGCCCCCGGATAATCCATTTAAAGTTTTATATTGACTCCTGCGACAGGACTTTGGGAGTTTGACCAAAGCTGTGTGAAAACGAATACAAGGTTACATCCTGTGAGATGCTGAACACTCACAACTCCCATTGATGTCAAAGAGAGTTGAGAGAGCATTAGGGTGACCAGACAGCAAGTGTGGAAAATTGGGACAGTGGGTGGGGGATAATAGGAGCCTATATAAGAAAAAGACCCCAAAATCAGTACTGTCCCTATAAAATTAGGACATCTGGTCACCCTAGAGAGCATGGAACCTATAGTGTGGCCATAATCCCATGAAGTTTATGTACCTCTGTCATTGAGTTTCTTGAGCCTTGATTCAAGGCAATCCTGAATAACGTGCGATAGAAGGTAAACATAGCCATTGGAGGTACCATTACAAAAATACCAAGGGTGAAATTGACTATATGGATTCCAGGATTTGACCTCTGTTGTTTAGTACCTGAAGTATTTGGATTAACTACTGTATTTGGAGTGCTTTCTATTCTAATTATAATACTGCATATGCTGGGGCAAAGGAAAGTTTTTGAAAAATCTGCCCACTTTACAGAGCATTCAGTGATTCCTGTAATTCATTCTGCCCTATTGTAAGTGTAAATTGATGTGGGGATTGATGCTTAATATTTATTTAATCACTCGTATTAATAATTCAAAAATAAATGGTTCCAGAGGACTTGTCACAACCAGGGCATAAGCAGTCTAACCTAGTGGTCAGAGTAAGGTTCAGGAATCAGGCTGAGTCAGTTACCAGCAGGGCAGAGTTTGAGGTAAGCCTGGAGACAAAACCAAGAATCTGGTGCCAGGCCAGGTCAGGTTACTAGGAGAACAGAGTCAGAGTCTGAGTCAGGCCAGAGGGAAATCTAGGAGTCATTTAGAAGGCAGTTCCGGTTGCCAGGCAATGAGGAGCAAGTATTGCAGGAGAAGCAGAGAGAACTCAGCTGCAGGACAACTTCCTGTTTTGGGGCTGGATTTATATAGAGGCTGTGAACCAATCAGGGCCCCCACTGTTCAGCCAATCAAATTCCAGGACCAGCATCATCAGGCAGGGTTCAGTTTTTATTCTGGCAACTGTTAACATGCCACTGGGTGGTAGGTTGGAACTTATTTGTGCCTATGAGCCGGATAGATGCATCTTCAAGACCCATGGTCCCTGATAGGACTAAGAATTGCAAATGTGTGTTATTTTTAGTTATGATTAATGGATTTAATTTATATAAAGAGGTTTATTTCTCTTTTAAAGCCCATCATCTATTGAAGAATCTAGTGAATTTCATACTTTATTAAAATGATTGATGCAAAGCACAGAGACAGGCCTGAAAAACTGTGCAGCAAAAGTTTTCCAATACAATTTTTTTTAACTTACAACTCTGTAGCTTTTGCAGAACCTCAGAGAAAGGACTTGGGATTATATTAGATTTTTCACACTGAAAATGCTCTTCTACTGGATTAGTTTAGAAGAACTTGGTTCAGTGTTTGCCAAGAACCTAACAATTGTGTAGAAACCAGATGAATGTGTTTTGGTTTGGGCCATGGTTAGCCATATTTTTAAAGGAATAAGCTCTTCCCATTCCCATCTACCCATTCCCAGCCATGCTCAGATGATATTTCTGCTAGGTCCCTCTGATGGTGCAGTGATAAAAGGAAAGATCAATAGGTTTTGCCCAGCCATTTCTAGCAGATCCCAACCCCTCTGCCTTATATGTGCTGCTGCATTGACACAATGATGGAAGACTTCACTGCATTTTCTGCTGAAAGCTCATGTTATTTCTCTGTCAGTTTTCTCTTTCTCAGCCTTTTTGTTTATAAAGCACAGTAGGACATTATGTTTCTGTCTTTCTGCCCATTTTCTTAAACCATATTTAAATTGTTCCTCAATAGCTTAGCTTCTTTTCATAATCCACAGCTTCAACAAAAACAAGCAACACCAAAATCCTTTCGTGAGTTATTTCTTTTGCAAGGTGATCTTAATATTAACTCCTGCTTCCTTGCTGTTCTGTAATCAGTAAAATTACATAGGTCACCTTTTGAGAGTTCTAAACAAGTGTTTACCTTCTTTGTGAGGAAAGCTCTGTGCATGTAATGTTAACGTGCTTATTTAAAATTGTGGATAGATGGGATATTTTCAGATTTCACATTGCTCCATAGATTCTTAAGAAGTTCTTGTCTGGATTTCAACTGTAACAATTCATATATTATGGATGGAAGAGGCCCAGTTCTTATAAGGATATTCTCTGTTACACTTGACTGCCTCTCTCCCTTTGATTCCTTTCTCTTGTAAAACAGTTTAACAAATACTCGCCTGGACCTTTTTTCCTTGTGTAGCCAACCAGGCTGTGGAAGTTATGCCCAGGAGTGGAAACAAGAGTTTGGCCTTCTGGTTAGAGCTGGATCCAGGTTGAGCAGAGTCCAGGAATCAAGCCAAAGGTCAGTACCAGAGAGACAGAGGCCAAATCCCAGAGCTGGGGGTAAACCAGAGTCGTAAACCAGAATCAGTGTCACGGATCAAAGCCAGAAGACTGAAGGCAGAGGGAACTAGGGGGAACAAAGCAGGTGCAGGAACTCAAACAAGATCAAGCACAGCTGCAGGCATGGTATGTGTTGAGCACCTGCTGAGGTGCTGTGGAGGCCAAGCTTATAACCAGCAGTCAGATCAGAGTCTGTGGCCACTCTCTTATTTCTAAAGCAGTGGACTTCCTGGTTGCCTAGTAGTGCTGTTAGTCAGGGAGCTGGCCAGAAGCTAATTCTGTTCTCTGACATCTTGTCAGCCTTTCTCCCTTATTGCAATGTTTCTTTAAATCACTACTCTTTGAGAGGTTCTACTCAAAACATTTTACTAGTGTGGACACACTGAAATTAAAATTGCACTTATAAGATGTAATTATTGGGAAATCTCTGATAAACATGTCCTCCTCATCAAGTTTTGTCTTTAAGCATTAGAGATTCAACTGCCTTGATTCTCAAAACAATTTATTTTTGAAAGGACTCTAGAAGACATATTTTTGTGAATGAGCCTATAAATACATATAATTGATTCACTGTGCAAACTTTTGTAAGTACAAAACAATATTTTTTTATCATTTTCAGTTTAGCCCTTTGTTGAGCATTGAGCTCATACTGATCATTGGATCCTTAAATCTAAGTTGAAACCATCCTGCTAAAATAAATCTTCCTCTTGTGATAAATGTCTGGACTCAACAGTACTGAATTTAATCACATACTTTGGCATTTCTCTAATACATTAAAAACTGTATGAGAATTTTATATCAGATGGTGCTATTAAGCTCAGTCTCACTAGAAGAACGTACCATCTTTTTGGGAATATGAGACAATACGGGAGGACCCCCCAAAAGAGAGTTAACAATTATTAACTGAAATGTGGCTAATTATAACATGGCCACTTCAGACCTGCAGCTGATTGGCCTGCCAAAAATAAAGTGCCAGAGAGGTGTGCTGGAAAAAAGGTTCCTAGCAGAGGGCAACTCTGCACTGGAGAGAATTAATACAGACTAGGAACTCATAAAGAAATGTTGTTTTTGTTTTTGATGACTACCGATATTGCCCTCATGCTTCAGTTGCTTAAATTTATGCATGTGAGTAATTCCACTGTGTAGAACTAAGAAATGAAATTGTTTGTAAATTGTTCAGGTCACCATATTGTGTTTGTTTCCATATTGTAACTCAGACTCCATTTTTTTTACTCCTGTCTTAAACTCTATTTTAAAATGCTCACTCCCCTTTGTCTGCAAAACCCTGATGTAACCTAATTAGTTTAGATGTGTGAATGAGGTATGCATGGATGATGGAATCAACCTCCAGCCTGTCCTGATGAAAAAGTGTGAACACCAACCTCTGAAGAACAAAGCAAAAGGAGTCTACCGTAAAGAAAAAGAACAAAAGTCCAAATTGAAGAAACATCAAAGCCAGATCCAAGGGTGAAAGTCATGTCTGCAATTGACGAATAATCAATCAACAGATCCCAGAGGCAGCATGACACAGCAAGACCTACAGATTCTAAATTCAAACTGAAACCCTATAAAAAGGATGGATGAGCTAGCAGACTTTGGGTAACGTTCTGCTGCCAACACCAAGGGGTATCGGTGCGCGCCCGACAGAGACCCAACCCCTCCTTGTGCCAGGCTCTCTTGGCCAGTTAGCCGACACAAGCTACGATCCCAAGCTGTGAACCCAAGCCACGGACTCAAGCTACATTCAGGACGGGTAACTATATAGCAGCTGCAGAACATCTGGTGTGTGTGTGTGTGTTGTGTACACATAGGTATTAAATATTAGCTATTGATTATTGTATTATAATAAATGTGACATTCTTGTCTTATCCCCTGAAAAGATCCTGTGTAGTTTTCTGTACAACAACTGAGGTCAATAGGACTACTTATCCAAAGGCCCAGGAGTTCCCAAGCCACCCTCATACCGGGCTGCCTCTGGGCAACTCACCCAGAACAACTGGAAGTGAGTAGCTAGCAGGACTTCGGTCCCTCTGAGAGGTACCATGCACAAGGATCCTGAATGGGGACAAGGACTGGCTCCAATGATTGGCCAGCCCATATTTAAGCCAGAAGGAGGCATAGGAAGCTGCTGCATTACCTCTCATCCTAGCTTCGTTCCTGGACTCTGATTCTGACTCTGACCCCGGCTTGGACTCTGACCACTAGATCAGGCCACCCATCTTCCAGTTTGGACAATGTACATGCACAAAGTTAAGCATGTGTATGTTTTCAGGACAGGGGGGACTATTATCACACCCATTATCTAATAGTAATCATCTTCGGTGTACAATGTCTAGGGTTTGTTTTAATTGACAAAGGGCTAAATATTTTGACATTTATTACTAGCAAAATAGAATCTAGTCTTGTCACATGATTTAGTTTCTAGAAAGTTCTGGCACATTCTTCTATCAGGTTTTTTTTTGGTATAGGTAATTATGAGACTTCTAGAAAGCAAAATGAATATTCAGTAAACTAGTTCTGTATAAACGTTTAATTACATTAATGTTAACAAAGAAATAAAGCATGATGTTCATTCTGAAACTATTTATTTACATTATGATACTTCAGTTAAACCCTTAGGTCCTCATTTTTTAAAGTGTTTCACTTCAGATGTTGCATATGCAATTTTGTTCCCAGAAACAAATAGACACGCACATTATAGCACTTGTATATGCAACTGAATTCTTAAGTGTTAAGCAGGGTCTAATCATACCATACCCACAAATATTTCATCTCACAATTATTTCCACTTTCAAAATTGTGGGGAGAAGGGGAAGCCATTTTTCAAAATTAGGACTTTCAGAAACATACATAAAGCCAGAATTATTGTAGGTGAAAATATTTTACATTGAAAATCATTTCCACCCTAAGGCATGAATAAACCTCAACTCTGTTTTCTGCTTCAGTACAGGATTATTTATTACAAGAGATTTGTTTGTTACTCACGCTAAATGAATGCATCATCTGGAAACACTTATTGGAATGCAACAGGGGTATAAGACAAATGAAAAGCACACCTTATGTAGTAATGTCGAGCCCTACTGAATCTTACGTCCACCGAGGCCAAGAAGCATTTTAATAGCATTATTATAAAGTGAAAGAACAAGAACATTGCCATTATCAGGCTATTTTCAGTAATAGATTCCTATCCTGGAATGATTTACATGTATGATACTTTATTTGCCAGGCAGAAAACTGTGAGGGGTTTTTTCCCCAGCACTAATTAATGAAATAAACCCATTGAAGCAGAATTAGGATATAGCTGGATAATACCCTGCCTATTTTTATAGAAAGGCTTTCAACAATAATAATAGCAGATTCCTTGGTCACTTTTTACACTGTTCTATTTATCTCATAATTAAGTCCTGACAAATGATGTTCAAGAAAAAGGAGAAGTATCCAGTGGACAATATTTGAAGATTTAAAAATTAAAGCCCCGATTCTGCAGCCATTTACACATGTGCTTGATTTAGTCTCATAGAGTTCAAACAGACTACTGACATGTTTAAAATTAAGCACATGCAGAGGTGCTTGTGGTGTTAAGGCCTAAGAGACTTATTTTGTCGGGTGCTCTTTGGAAATAGAGTGTTCTTCAATTCCCAGTAAAATAGATAGAAGTTGAGAGTAACGCAGCATGAGATCTCCGAAGAAAACATGATTTTTAAAGGATCAGTTCACATAGTGGGATGATATTGTAAATTAGGAAAATAGTACAGTACATGAATTACTCATAGTGGATCATATCATGGAGATCCAAATTGAACCCTTTAGGGTTTTCACTGATAATGGACCGTATCATATTATGAGTCCTTGTAGTGGATCAGTGATAATTTCTGTGTCAAAATGATATTAAAAATAGTGGAGCTATGGCAAGGCAACCAGCAGCAGGGGCTTGCTGCCCCAGATTTGTGTCGAGGGTCTTGGACAGGTACATACCCAGGGTAGCTCGTCACGCTGCCACATTTTTGAGGTGCTAGTGCAATCAGAGCTAGTGCAGATGTTTTGCTCAAGCTGGGGATCACACCTCCAGCTCAAAGTGTAAATATCCACTAAGATTATGCCCTTCCACTGGTATAACAGAGTATAGTTTGGAAAAAAGGGGTTTAGACCTCCTTTCCTCCCTCCAGGTTTTTTCCTGACTGAATTGTGCAGTATCAGCTAGGCCCAAAAGAAATACAATAACAAATAAGTTAAATAGATATAAAGTCATATGCAGGTTGAGTACCAGGTATAATAAACAACCAATAACAAAATAATGCCACATTTCCCCTGACATTCAAATGTAGACATTAGTATAATAATTATCTCTCCATGGAGTCTGATTTAAAAGAACCAAGGAAAACATAAAAAGCACTTATAGGTCATCATATCTTTTAGTACATTTCTTTCAGTATCATCTGGGAAATTCCCCTAAACCCACTTACTTTTGGGACTGCAAAGTTTACACAGGACTAGATTGTCCCAGGCCCTTCTGCTGATGCACAGGAAGGAAGAGGATGCATAGAGCTTTCTAGGCCACGGACAATTGCAGTCTCCATGCTCAGGGATACACAGAGAATATTTCCTCTAGTAGGGCTACATCTACACTTAGAACGGGGAGGGGGAGGGGTGTGATTCCCAGCCTGAGTAGATATATTTGTGCTAGCTCTCATCAAGCTAGCATGCTAAACATAGAAGTGTAGCCACTGTATCATGGGCATCAATGACGGATGGGATGGTCAAGCACCCCAAAATCAATTAAAAGGGAAAAATCAAAAATATATTTATCAAACAAATATGAAAAAATACATTTGAGGAAATAGTGATCTACTTTTGGATGATTCATGAGCAGAAAAAAATTGGCAAATTAACAAAATAAATTATCTATTGAAAATTATTTAAGTCAACTGCCTCTGGCTTAAACCTTTATGAATTACAATAAAATTTGCATTTTGACAGGTGCTTCCTCTGCTTTCTCCAATTTTTCTTATCCTGTTGGACTATTACCTACAAGTGACCTCCTTATGTAGACTTCTCCTACTCTTTTTCTTCCTTCTTCATCTGGGAAAGACGCCCAAGACTAAGCACTCTGATGTTGCTGTCTGTCAGAGTCATAACATTATAATGTAGTCATTAATGTTTCAAATCTTGTCACTTCATGTGCTAATGTGTTATATTTGCATGTACATACTGGATTGCTAGCCCATGCATTATAATTTGCATCAATCTTGTCTTAATGACATTCTGCATTGTATATCTATTTTGGCATCCAAAGCAAAGCAAGGCTCTTTGATATATTTCAGACACCATAGCAAGTCACTGTCTTTAATCCATGTATGTAACATCAATCATGAAGTATTATGGCCATTGGCATCACCCATAACACAGGAGAAAATCATGAAACCATTATTCTCTATGATTAAGTATATAGTTACTTACTACTGATTGAACAAAATGTGTCATATACCTGTTTTATCACACAGGCTTAACCATGTCATCATATACTCATTCTTATAAAGATGCATGAATTACAGCTGTATGTAATTCTAGTGAATAAAACTATATTCAGTCTCCACTTGAGAAACTGTACATGTGCATTATAGGCAAATGAGCTCATATTCCCAAATTAAATTTCTTTGAAAAATAGGTTATGTCTTCATAAACCCCATCTCGGTGTCAGAATATTGTTGTGTTGCAGATCATTCCTTATTGTGCGCAGAGCACTCAGTAAACAGGGTGGATTCTGAGCTACAATACAAGTAAATCAAATCATAATACCCATAAGTTACTGCAAGTCTTATACTTGCCTTCAGCGAAATGTTCTAGAGGCCTGAATCTGTAATCTTTGTACATGGAGTACTTGGGACTAGTTGTGTGAGCAAGTGCTAGGCACTATCATCTAGGGATGCAGAATTGAATCCTGCATATCAACCTTATTCAAAAAATTGTAAGAGCCAAATATTTGGACAAAGCAAGTCATTTTTTGAGTTTTAAATATAGTTACAGGCCAATTACTAGGAATTTGTGTATAACGCTCTCTTTGTTTCATTTTTTACAAAGTATTTTTACAGAAGAGGGGAAGTATGGGGAGGTATAATGTATAAAACAGTGGGAAACTGAGTTCTTATTCTGAATGACTGCCATTTAAAGATTCTAATTAATATTGTTCACTTGTCTGCAGTGATCATTCAGATTGAAATATTATGTTGGATGTTCTTGGAAATTTTGCTCTTGATGTCTATGAAGCCCGAATTTCACTCTTAGGTCTTGTCTACACTACAGGAGAAATTCAATTTGAGTTATGTGAATAGGGTAACTCAAATCGACGTAGTTTAGACATACTTACTGTGGGGTCCTCATTATGCAATGTTGATGGGAGATGCTCTCCTGTTGACTTCCCCTATTCTTCTCGATCCAGTGGAGTATAAGAGTAGATGGGAGGGCAATCTACGGTCAATTTAGCGGCTCTTCACTAGACCCACTAAATCGACTGCCAATGAATCGATTCCTGCTTCTCGATCCCCTGGTAAGTGTAGACAAGCCCTTAATTTTTTATCTTCCCTTGAAGTATGACTCATCTGAAAAGAAGCATAGTGTGGTTCTATATTGTCACTCAATGACTTCCAGAGCAAGGTTCACAGTTGATAAGTAAAAACGTAATTTCACTACCTGCAACTTTGCCATTTAATCGGAAAGTAAGGCTGAAGTCTTTTTGGCTTGCGCATCTTTTCTAGTAATAAGATTCTGTATAGGCCAAAATCTGCCCCCAGTTAAACTTATGCAAACACAGTGTCTTCATGTTCTGCCCTTAGATACAATGCTTTTGCCTGCAGAAGAGTAGAATTTGGTCCTGCAACCAGATTTATTATCAATTCTCTTAATCCCTGAGCCAAAATAATCTAGCTCCCTCTCCCACAGCAGTGCTATCAATTCTACCTAATGGTGCTAAGTATATTCTACTCTCGTTTACACTAATATTAATCCCTAAGATCTGCATGGATTTTAGTAGAGTTACTCTGGAATTACACCAATGTAGAGGAGAACAGAATTTGCCTCTATTTTTTGTTTAGGTAGACATAATTTTAAATAGAACTAGAGAGCAAAATGGTTCACTAAGAAGATAACATTTTCATAAAGTCACTTTTCAAAATATATCTACACTTTATGTAGTAGACTGGCAAAAATAGATCTTAGTTATTCAGAAAGAACTTAATAATGGTCAAAAGTGCACAACAATATCCAAGATATCAAGGAAAAATATTAACAAACAATGAAAGAAGGGAGTAAAGAATGGAAATGCTAAATATATATTCACATTAAATTAACTGACTGTTCCTGAAAGATCCTAAGCATTTATAGCACTTGCTTTCTTCATTTCAATAGGGTAACATGCATGAACTAAACCTTCATCTGATGCAAGTCAATGGAGATACATTGTCTTTAGGAGGGTTATGCTGAATTATATCAGTGGAAAATCTTGCCCTACAGAATTGCTTAGGCTAACGAACATTTAAAGCTCTTTCTCCAAAAGTCGAGTACTTATTAAAATATGAAGTATAGCATCTTTGGCTATCAAAGGTTATAGAATGAAAGGTTTTCTTCATACATGGGATTCTCATAGCATCCTTTTGGCAGTGAACAGTGTAACATTATCTTGCAAAAGAGTTTCAGTTGTAACCTGTATTTTCATTCTTTGATAACTTTCTGAAAAATTCAGATTCAGATTTTGCATGCTTGTCCCTATCCAAAAATATTTTCTCCCTTTAAAAAAAATTATTTCAGTAGCCTTTGAATTAAGTGAGTCTGAAAAAAATGTCTTTTCCCAATGTTAAAAAAATCATGGCCGTATAGATGAATTACAATAAACCTGAATGTACCAATGTGCAATACAATCAATGTTGTTATTTTTTGGATCAGGAACTTCAAAACTTTTAAGGAAATGCAATAGTTAATTATTCAACTATAACATTTCATTGACATCATTTCTTTTTAAATATGATCAAGAGTTAGAGCAGTATATAAGCACCCACACATTTACCACACTTGACTGCACCAACATTTTATCACAAAAGGTCACTTTGAAATGAAATATGAATCTGTAGATCTCCAGGATATTACTCATGTGTTTTCTCAATTGTTTATATAGTAGATTGGCTATGTACATTCAAAAACATATATAAACAAATGTGATGTGATGTGTGATTTACTATGTGTAAAATTGTCTTGATCCACACCTAACTGCTTCAGCAGTCAAACAGCACATGTTGTGTCATGTTGGTAGATACATACATCCAAATATAAAACACGAAACATTCAATTTATTCCAAGGATCTCAAAACATTTTATATACATTTTATATACTTACTAGCGAAAGTGCCCGGCGTTGCTCAGGTCAGTCAGAGGTGGGGAGGGGGCAGACAGCTGAGCGAGTGCGGGGTCCATTGGATGGGGGGCAGAGAGCAAACCCGACACCCCCACCTCACCCCCCCAACCAAACCCGACACCCCCACCTCACTTACCCCTCGACCAACCCCGACTCACATTTTCACCCCCCCACCCAAGCCCAACACCCCCACGTCTCCCCCTACCAACCCCAACACCCCCTGACCAACACCCACACCTCACCCCCGTACACCAAACCTACACACCCACCTCACTTCCCCCCCCAACCAAACCCGACACCCCTACCTACCACCACAAACAAACCCGACACCCACACCTCACTTACCCCTTGACCAACCCCGACGCCCCTCCTCACCCCCCCAACCAAACCCAACACCACCACCTTACCCCCCACCAAACCCAACACCCCCTGACCAACCCCCACCCCTCACCCCTCACCCACCCAGACACCTTCCCATCCCCCCAGACCAAACCCGACACCCCCGGCTCACTTACCCCCCGACCAAACCCGACACCCCCACCTCACCCCCCCAACCAAACCCGACACCCCTACCTCACTTACCCTCTGACCAAATCCAACTTGGGTCCGTCGGAGGTGGGCAGGGGGCACAGAGCTGAGGGATTCCGGGGTTCTGTTGGAGGTGGGAGGGGGCACAGAGCTGAGGGATTCCGGGGTTCCATCGGAGGGGAGAGGGGGAACAGAGCTGAGGGATTCTGGGGTTCCATCGGAGGTGGGAGGGGGCACAGAGCTGAGGGATTCCGGGGTTCTGTTAGAGGAGGGAGGGGCAGAGAGCTGAGCGAGTGCGGTGTCTGTTGGAGGGGGTATTATGACATCATAACAACATAGGAGCCCAGCTGATGTGATTGGCCTTTAAAGAATTTCACCCCTGGGGGGCGTCAGAGGTGAGATTTGAAAAATTTTCGACCCTTACGACCATTAGGACCCCAAGACCTCTAACTGTACCAAATTTCAAGTCTCTAGCTCAAACGGTGTGGAAGGAGTAAGCTTACGTACATACATACATACATACATAGATACATAAATACATACATAGACCATTTGACTTTTATATATATATAGATATACTAATTACTGAATAACACTCTTATAAAAATCCTACTCATGCAATCTTTACTCAGTCAAAATTACCGCTGAAGTCTAAGGGAATTTTGTCTGAGTACAGATCACAGATTGTATTATATCCATTTACAGATGAGCATACTGAGGCACAGAGAATTTAAATGACTGTGCATATAGCAAGCCAGTAGGAAAGCAATGGTTCTAATTCAGCAAACCATCCCTTCAGAGCAATGCACCTAAATCTTGTACTTCAAGAGTACTGTTAAAATCAATTTGAATGAATGGGATTTCATCATGTGCTTAAATATTTTTCTGAATAGGGAGCTATTTAAACACATTTCAATGTTTAGCTGAAGTGGGGCCCAAGAATTTTGACTCACAACTCATCTGGCAAAGCCAGAGATAATGCTGATAACAGGGAAAGGGCACAAGAAGTTTCAACGTAAAACTAACAATGAAACACAACTAAACAAAAACAACACAATGATAGTAACAGTTGAGGCCATTCATATTTTCTGGATAATCTGGTATCTAGCATGTGTAACATGTACACAATTACACTGACATAGATTTTCATCAGATTTGTTTTCTGTTTCCCAGTCCCAGTCACCAGTCACTTTTCATCATATTTTCATACTCAGTTATTTCATTTATTCCAAAGTGGCAAGCAATGGACGCTTACTAATGCACTAGCCATGCTGCTGCAAGATAATTTTTTTAAAGGAAAAACAAACTCATTATATTTGGAATACTCTAGCTCAGCTCCCACTCAAATTGGTTTCATTCTGCCAGATTCTAGGAAGGTTATAATCAAAGATAGATGTAATAGTAGATGTAAATGTGAATGCACACGTTGCTCCTGAAGATCAGTAGGTAAGAACGGAGTCAGTATGAGCTCACAGGTTGGTACAGTCAACTGCCAATCACAATATCAAGGCTTGAATCCCAAAATGGATTTCTCAGTTCATGAGTAGGAGAGGGTGTTTGGAGTGCTGTGGAAACCACTGTGCCATTTCCTGAGTGTGGATGAATGACACCCATTTATCATTAAAAACTGGCATCAACAGAGTGCCGAAGGTAAATCAGTTCTGCTATTCCCCATGGAGAATAGTTGTGGTAGTGAAGCCAGGGTGCAGAAAGGTGAGTTTATATAAAGGGATTATAAAGGCTTTGGAAAGGTCTAGCTTCAGACGTCAAGTTTTCACCTCATCAGTACGGTTAAGTGGAACACAGGGCATACTGTTACATGGTGGAGATATGGCATTCAAGATAATCCAGTCATTGCCAAAAATAGAGACGATGAAAAAATATTTGAAATAGACCTGCTTCATGTTTCATCAATGGCCACCATCACGAAAGCTTATAGAAAGTTGGGCTACATAGTTACAAGGGTTTGTTTGTTTCTTGTACTCCTTTCTTGTCTTTTAAAGTCTCACATGCCCTTGGTCAAGAAACATATTATTTTTCTGGTATTGCTATATCTAAATTCTAAAATGTCTTTAAAAAATGGATTCTAGTACCTTTCTGCCGTTATGACATCTGTCATGAAGTGTTGTTAGCACCTATGTTAGCAACATACATTTTCAGTTTCACAAACTTCATTTGGTGGTGGTATTTGAAAATAGCAATCTTCAGGTTCAAGCCAAGGTATAATCACTGCCTTGCACTTTAAGCGGGTGGAGGGGGCACAGGGGACAGTTTGTCTGGCTATCCGGGAGACGAGGGCAATGTTTTCAGGCTTAGGGGAGGAGGAGAGACATAAAACTGTTGAAAAAAGCAGTCAGCATAGTGGATGACTCACCACCTAGTAATGAGGGGTTCAAAAAGGTCAGCCTGGGCCTGGCCCCTCCCCTCATTCACTCAGAACGAGCAATATACACACTTCACTGTATTTTAAGATGCTTGGATAAATTCACAAGTGAAAGTTTACAGTAGGTTGGCAAACTATATCAGCGTTCGGCAATCAATTATCTTTTTCAAGGTTCTTGGCATCAGTTAGTTCTTCAGTTCTTTGTCCCAGTATTTTGGTAGGGAATGTGTTCAATCAAAGTGTCAATTTCAGTCTTTCAACATGTTCCCAGAAAGAACATCCATTTTTCTTTAATGGTACATAGTATCTATGACTCCTTGACAACAGTAAAACTTATTTTCAAAGATCCTCATCAAGATTTTCAACCAAGACTTCTTCCATTTCTACTCATTTATTTTAAGGGTGAGGAAAAAAAAAAGGAGACATAATTTATGTTTACTCCTGGCTGATATTACCATGAGTCAACTGCAGAAATGTTAGGTGTCAAGAGATACTCACTCATGCCTTGTCTGCAGTTGTAAATTGAAGTAAAAAAGCAATCTAATTAATTGAATTTCGCTAAGTCTTCGAAGGGAGAGTAGCCACACTTCTATATATTTATGGAGACATTATATTAAAAAAATCAAATCTTAGTTATATGTCTACAGAATATTTGTTTAATCACATAAGCAATACTTGTAACTAACAGAGATCAAAGTTTTGGAACAGATGGATATTTGTTTTAATTCTTTATCTGATCTGCTGGTTGGGGTAAATCATTCTGGAGCATGTCTCCTGGAGCATTTCAGTCATTTTACATACATATGATGTGAATACACTACACTACACTACACAACACACACACACACACACACACACACACACAGATATGTATGTAATTGTACGATGGGAAAACTACTATATTAATAAGATGAACAAACACATTACTGAAAAACATTTTTTGAAAGTCTGACTTACCGATGTATATAAAATATATTTTGTATGTAGAGATCATTGGCCAGATTTATTCAGCTAGATAAGTGGCCAGATTATGAAAAATGTTTCACACCCAGAAATTCACTTTGAAAACAATATGAGATGATGTGTGTGGAGCAATTTTGTAAAATCTGGCTCTGTGTTAATATTAATATACTCTTTTAGTTATTTGTTTTTGAACATTCCATTGAAAGTAAGATGACACTGGTCCAACTTTACTACTTACTACCATTTTGCACTAATATGTAACTTTCCATATACAAAGCACAAACATTCTCTAATCAATCCTGCAGCAAGATGTTACAGTTGATCTTTTAGATTTTTTTAAAAAGCATTTAACTACTTCATCTCAACATAGCTCATCATCTGAATAATTGAACCATTTTTTTTGAAAATTTGCCCAATTCATAAGCTGGTTAGAAAATATTGAGTCAGGTAGGTCTTCTTGACATCTTCATTTTCCGAATGTGAACTGCAGATTTATGCAGTTAGATGTACAGCTAATAGTTAACAGTATGGAGATGTTAAGAGTCAAATCCATCTCTCCTTATTTACATGAGAAACCCCCTGAAGATCAAAGTCAGCTGGACCTAATTGGTATTAGTTATACATTTAGACTGAGATTTTCAAAGGCACCTGAGAAAGTTAGATAATCAACTCTCATTGAAGTTGGATGCCTAACTCTCATAGACTCCATTGAAAATTCTATCCACAGGATCTGTTCCAAAACTTGCTGAAGTCAATGGAACACTCCCATTAGCCTTACTGGGTTTTGGAACATGCTCTCCAGACCAGAGCATTCTGAGAATAGTAAGAGACCTGTCTTTCTCACTCGCTCCTCCATCTTTGAAAATGCAGCCCTTTTGGTAAGAAGAACCTAACAAGGAGCCAATTCCTGTCAAATTGTCAAATTTGACATTCTGTCAAATGCTTTCTTTCTTTAAAAACTGGAAATATCAGTTTAAAATTTTTCTTAAAAGCACGTAATAAAACAATCTTTCTTTCACTAAACCCAAATATTTTTTTATTATTTCCTATTTACTGAAATGAGGTCTGTGCTACCAGGCTTTGAAAGGAATTGGGAAATTCTCAGCTACTTGTCTCATCGATGGCCTGGAATCTCAGCCACACAGGAAAAATGAATGGTTTTGTCCTACATTTAATGTGATATCCTACATTTAATGAATTAATGTGGTGCTTCCTTTTTTTAGGTCAATATAATCAGCCAGGGAGAACCCCAAAATTTTGTCATCCTTTGGTATACAGCAATTATACCAGTGGAGGAATGAACCATTCCATAGAATCCTGAGTGCTCAATTAAAATAAAAAACAAAACAATTTTCTTTTATATCCCAGTGCAAGTAAACTGAGAAAAGAGTTTTATCAGTTGTTCTTTCAGTGTTGCCAGTGGAGCTCTACCCATTTACAGTACATTATATACACTGTAGATGAAAATTTGGCATGCAATATATTCCCTCTTCATGTAATACTATAGTCACCAAATTTATTTAAAATTGATAGTCACTTATTTGAATGAAGAAAAGAAATGAAATAGTGAAGCGATGTAGGGCATCTGTTTATTTCTTCAATTTTGCAATAATCAACTGAAATTTCAATATGGAATTAATGAAATTCAAGGAATTGTTAAATGGATTAATGGATATAATCAATCAATAGCAGGACAAGTCTGAAATGTAATGCATTTGGAAACTGTATCTTGCCCTGAAATAAGATATGAGTGGGTCCATTCCAGCCATTGATATATCAACTCTGGTTAGTGCCGACTGTGAACCAGTGTCTCTCTCCATTTAACAATTCCTTGAGTTTCTTAAGCTTATGCTGAAATAAACTAGTTAGTCTCTAAGGTGCTACAAGTATTCCTCACTTTCTTTATGGATACAGACTAACGCGACTGCTATTCTTGAACCTGTTTAGTTCTTTTATGCACTGTGGCCAACCTTGAAACAAAATGAGATGAAGTGAAATGGAAATATGGAGAAACAAAGCCAAGAATGCAACAATGAATGCTGATCTTTACAAATTTTCTGTATCTAGATATTTTTGGCTATTTCATGCAGATAATAATAAATGGGAGAGCACCTGCACTAAACTAAATAGCCTTTCTCAAACAAAATTCCTAATTCTGTTGGGTTTAGGTTAAGCACTGATGCACTTAAGCTATAATTACTTCTTCTCCAACGTTTTTACAGCATCTTCACACCTTGAAAGACATTGCCGGCATCAGCTATGCTTAGTATTGTTCTGAAATCCTTCATATTCTGTTGCTGAAATGAACAAATAATGCAATATATACTGAGGTGATATGCAGTGTGTGAAGAATATTATACAACAAAAGACTTGAAAAAGTAGCTTTACAGAGAGATTGGGGTTGATGCATGGATTACTGTCACCAATAGGGATTTTTATTTTAGTGGGAGCAGGATCATGTTCCATGAGGAAATACAAAAATACCCTTGGTGATCACATGACAAAAGAGCATGAGCAAAAATTGTCTTACATACAATGTGCGACTGTGGCATCATAGTGCATATGTCCCTTGCATTTCCCTTCCCTCTAACTTAAAACTAAGGGGCCATTTAACCCTTACACTAAATATGGGTAACCCTAGAGAAAACCCATGGTAATTCAGTGTGGTGGGCATACATGTGCCATATTGGAGGAATCTGGAACTACTGAGATATATCCTGAGCTAAAAAGCACGGTAACCAACTTCTACAGCAGATGTGATTGGGTCATGCTCTCTGAAAGTGAATGGAAATCTCATCAGCTCTGGTGTGTCTAACGTCCCCGCTTGGCTTCTCCACAAAAGCAGCGCTGGTCTGCCCCAGTCTACTGATTGGGAGGGGAAAGTTAATTATTTTAGATTTAAAGTGATGCTAACCTTTGGAATTACCCACAAAACAGATGGGCCACCGGGTGGGTTGTGGCATTTTTAAAAAATCTCTAATAACCTTCAGGTCGGAGGAGTTCCGAAGAAAAGTACTCCAGGACTTCTGGTGACCAGCAATGCATCCATGCCCTATCAAAGCCCCTGTCGTGACTAGCAAGCCTGCAGCCACTGCTATAAGACTACCATGCTCCAAGACTGGAAACCTCACTGGTTTAAAAACGGACCCAAAAGGTAGCTTTTTAGGTGACCCCATTTCCCAGGCGTGCAGCAGGTTGAGCTAAGACGATGTTAATGCTGGTTACTGGGCAGGGCATTCATCAGCCTTCTCCGCAGTTTACTGTATCGAAGCTAAACACAGTGTTCACTGAGGTCTTCGGCAGGACCAGGGAGAGCTCCCAGTGCTTTGGTTCTGAATGGACAGCTCCTACGTGCCACCTGCGACAGGTCCCCTGGAAGCCCTCTGTGACTGCACCTTGTTCCTAAGCAAACCCAGTCCATTCATAATCTAAAGACGAGCCCCACACTCCGTTCTGGGAGCAAGGGGAATGTATATATAGACTCACGCGCGCAATCCTTCCTGGGGTATTACTGTGCCTTATTGGTCGCCTGATTTTGTTATTATTTTGCTGGGCTGTAAGAGATGCATCCTAAACCCGTGACACTGAAGAGAGTGGGGAGGGACTTGGTAGGCAGGAGATATTTGTTCTAACTGATATAAAATAATCTCACCTCAGCAGTGTTTATGGTAAATGGCAGAGTCTGGAAACAGAACGGGATCCAGACGAATCCCCCCCATCTCTCTATCTACACACACTAGAGTTTCCATACACGGCTACTCCCCCCATCCCCAGATACAGCCCTTAAATGTGTTCCCTCCATGTCGTCAACAGCAAAGACCACTCTAGACAAACATGTCACCTACCTTAAATGTGCATAAAGGTCTGGAACCGCTCCCCCTCCCTCCAGGCTTTAAACTGATTTCCTACGGGCTTCATCTAACAATGCTTTGGTTTAATTGGCAATGCAATTCATTTCTATGTATCTGTATATACATCTGCCTATGCCTGTAGACATATATATGGGCACATAAACACATTATGCTGCCGCCTCCATATTTCCTAGCTCGCTTTCATTCATATGTATGCAGCTATTAAATATTTGATCAAAGGTGGAATGCCAACGCAGATCGGTTGTATTTTTTAATGTAAGCGCCTTAAAATAGGGTGTTTCGTAAATTGCAAGTGTCAAAAGATTTCAAGTGTAATCCCCCAGCCCCCCAACCGTACACCCTCCCCCCGAAAATAACAATAATGTTGCAGATTGTAGAAGGATTTGAGTCTGCAGCCAGAGAGAAGGGGATTAGGGCGAGAGCACTGGAAGTTAAATTGTGCTGCATATAAAAAAAATGGGCGGATTGGTCTCTAGATGAGAGCTTGGTACCACCTTCCTTTCTAAAATAAAATCTCTCTGGCATGAAGTCACAGCCTATTTCACATCCGGTTTACCCTGGGACGTATTACTACTGTCTTGGTAAAGAGAAAGCTTTTGTTGTGTAGCTGCGGTCTGAATATTGGGAAAAGAAATTTGGGTGTTAAATCCCTCACACCGAAGCTCCGGCAGAATCCATGATGGCTGAGACCGAATGACTGAGAAGCAGAGCCGGGGAAAGCAACACAGCCTCAGCCGCTCGAAAGGCTCCTTACCTTCAATCAGCCTCGATTTCTTGAGCGATTTTCTCTGGCAGACTTTTGCAGTAATTCGGCGAACCTGTGCCCAGAGGGGCTCTAGGTAAGAGCTGCTTATTTATCGCTAACAGACCTTGGATCGCTCGGGTTTTTCTGGAATCACATCTATGTATATAGATGGCCAATTTCCCCCCCTAGCAGGTGCATTTCAATCTTACCCCCCAGGTTCTCCCCCCCCTGCAACCCCAGATTGAAAATCCGCAGCGATCGGTGGGCATTTTTATATGAACAGATCTGAAAATAGTCCCCCAGAAAAATATTGGGGGGGGGGGATGAATTTCTCAGGGAGAGGTGGGGAAAATACAAAAGTTGAAATGCAGGAAGGAAAACATATCTAGAGCTGAGCCTCAGAACAAGGCAAATCTCTCAGCATGATTCAAGAAAGGCATTCAAATGCACATTTTCCAATGGACGCTACTAAACTGATCAGAGATGTGTGGGTCTTTCTCCCATTTTGAATAGGGAAACTGAAGAATATTTAAAATAATGTCTGGGGTGGGGGTGGGCAGGTGAGGTTGGGGGAACTGGAATCACCTAATGCTCCTTTAAACTGTATGTTTTCATTTGCCTTTTTTAGGCTGATCGAAACTTTACTTCTCCAGCAATTATAATGTCTCTATGGTTTTATTTAAGGGGGTGGGGGAGTTGGGGGAGCCCATCTGATCACGGAAGATAGTTGAGATTGATTCATTTTTGTTCCAGTGAGGAACCTTTTTAAAAAAGCAAAAGTTAATGGTAATAGGAGATGGTGGTTTTGAGACAAAGATGTTACCTTTCTCATTCATGGGGACATGATAACAGTGCAATTTAAAATGACGATCTCTGTGGTTGTTTTCCTGTTACATCCAACTCACCTGTATCACATCCACCTAGATTCCCTCAAACCCTTTGATTGTTTACCTTCTGATCATTCCACAATAAACCCATTAATTGTATTTCACTACTCATCTGACGCTCTGAACTGGTATTTTATTGATTTAGATTGTCCCTGAGAGCGTGCAATGAATTGGGGTAGATTTATTTAAAGGTACAACAACAGGAAAATGTAGAGGGCTTCTTTTTCTCAGACGTTTTAAATATTCTAATTCATTCCTCATTTTGACTCTTAGGGGGGGAAATAGAGGGTTTAGATTTTTGCTCTTTTTTTACAATTCATGAACGCTGGAAAGTTACTGGATTCCAGCACACAAAAACACAGAGAGAGAGAGAGAGAGAGAGAGAGAGACCTGCAACAGCATCTAGCCAGCCATTTGAATGTTGAACACTGATTCCACAAATACCAGCAAAGTTTGTTTTAAGGCTTATTGAAAAAATCTGTAGGGTATGATCACTTTTTATTTTAATTACAATTTGTTTGGATTAACCCTGGGATAAATAAATAAATAAATAAATAAATAAATAAATAAATAAATAAATCCAGATCCATTTGGGGAGGCAGGAAAAAAGACTGTTTAAGTGGAAAGATTTCCTAATGTCAGCCAGTGAGAATGGCTAGAGATTTAGAAGAGAGTATGTAGGCAATCAGCACATGGTTTGATTAATACAGTGTCCTTTAGCCTGACGGAAGAATTAGTGTGCATACTTAGGAGCAGATCGCAGAATGAGACTCCAAACATTACACTAGTTACACAATGATGCTTCAATAAACAAGAGACTGGAAACAAGAATGTCTCAGAAGAAAGTTGTTTCCATAATACCCAGGTAATGCACTTATAACCAGGGAAACTGCTCCATGCAGTCACTAGCAGAGATCCTAACTGGGACATCTGCATTCAAGTAGGTAAAAAAAAGAAAAGAAAAAAAAAGCAAGAAACAAGCAATTATATTTGGTTATTCGCAGATATGAAAAACCTCTACGTTGTTAACACCGGAGGATACTGAACAGTGGCCTTTTAAACTCATTCTGGGACTAAGCACTTTAATTCAGTAATCCATTTTTTTTTTAAATTGAAAAGTAATATAAACAAGATTAAAAACCCATTGCAATGTGTGTGTAAATAAACAGTAATGTTTACAAGTCCAGAAAAAGAGGACAAAGAGGTGAATGGATGGGACACCATTTTTATTTTTATTCTGAATGATGGTGCCATAGCACTCTGAGGTCACTGACTGACATCAGCTAAAGTTACTTGAGTCCTGTTGTGTTCTCCCAAATGACTGTTTTAATGCAAGGGTTGTTGACTGTTATTTATTTTTCTTTCCAGCTTTCAGAACCCATCATGAAGAGCATTCTTGCACTTTGTGACTGTCTTTGGGCCTGGACCCTGCTTTTGAATACACTGACTGGAAGAAGGTGGGGGAAAATATTTTAAAAGATTGCTGTTTGTTTGTTTGTTTGTTTGTTTTTATAAAAGAAAAACATTTGGAACCTTTACTTTGTTATAAGGGCATAAGAAACAGCTACCACATGCACTGGACTCTACTAAGTGTATTGGAGAAAGTTAATCCTTTTTCAAATCCCAGCTAAATCTAAATAATGATGTGTAAAAGTAAACTACAATTTGCTTGCTTAACATCTTTATGCTAAGGTTAAAAAAGTCTTCAGCAGAAACTATTTGAACCACATTAAAGTTAAATTATCAGTTAAATACATATAAAATAATATATTATCCTGTCTACTCAAAGATAAAGAGTATGAGAGTTTATTCTATATTTCAATTGTGACTGTGAATCATATAGAAAGGAAAGTGTAATTAAGGCATTTTATTTCAGTATTCTGGGCCAAATCCTGTTTTCACTGAAATCAGTGTTAAAACTCCCACTGGATTCTGGATTGGGTCCTAATTTGTTTTAAAAAAGTGTTGGTACTTGTTCCTGCAAATCCTTACTCTTGAAAGTAGTTCTTACTCATGAAACTAACCCTAGCTAAGTGACAAAGAAGATTTACATGCGTAAAAATATGCAGGATCAGGCTCCACCACAGAAGTTTGGGTTTGAAGTACATGCTGTTTAATCTATATGTTAAAAAGAAAACTGTGTAGAGATAGCATTAGTACTAGTACCATTCATGATAAGACAATTATCTTATTTTATTATTAAACCTATGGGCTAAACTTGAGTATACTTGAAAAGGAAAATACAATCCAAAATTCACTGAAGGCATTAAAATCCTATCTGTAATCCTACCTAATGAATAAAGGTCATTAAAGGTATACTTTCCCCAGTGTCAATGATAAGCCTTAGAAAATATTGTGTACACAGATTTCTATAATGTCTTATTTTATGTCTTTTATTCAGCAGCTCTAGAGAAATTAATCTCATGACCACCAGAAAAGCTAGATAGGTAGAAGAGGATAGAAAGGTCTATTTTGCATGAGTTTTTCTTCTAAAAAATAGAGATGTAAACAGTGTACATATACAGTTAAATATGTGTGTTGAACAACCAAGAAAGTTTTTTTGTTGTTAAGAAAAACCTTCTTTAAAAATCGAAGACGTGAGAATTTAAAGTATTCTTTGGGTATTTCATTTTGTTTTTTTTTCATTTACCAGTGTATTTTGTGAAATTATGTTTCACTGGAAATATATTAATTGTGTATATTCTAGAGTAAGAATTAAAATTCATTTGACTGCTTTTGAAAAATTATGTGAGGTGTCACTATTATAATGACCTGTAGATGGAGTTAGTGTACAGTGTTTTATTGTACAGTGGTTTAATATGAAACCACAGTCACATACAGTAACTTTGATGCTTCTTCAAAATATACACAACCCACATTACATATATCTGTTTATGAAGTCATTTTATCCAAAGCAAGTTCACTTGCCTTTAATTCTAGATTTTTGTTAATTCCACGGCAATTATAGTATTCTTATTAAATAAAAAATTCTCTTATGTGGAAAGGTTACAGATTTTCAATCAATTGGGTCTGTTCACAGAAAATAAAAATCAAAGTTGGAGCTATTTTACCGAGAATGGTTTCCTTAATTTGGATAATCTACAGTGGAAAAAATCACTGTTACTTGGAATGTAAAATGTATTGTCTGTTGCACTTGTGCAAACTGCTCATGTTATACTGATGTGTCAGTTAATTAAAACCAAAACGCCACCCAACAGATTTGCTTTTGGAAAAATAATATGAAGAATACACCCAGAAACACAATAAATGTTTTATCTCATCCTCTCAGATTACATTGCCATTTGTCCATCACTCTTTCCCTTCCATTACCCAGGGATACACATTTATTTATTCATTCTCATCAGCCTTACAAAAGTGTACTTTCTTCCACCTTAATCTTGATGACCTTCTGCTCTCCTTGAGATATGAATGCACAGCAGTTTGTTTACTGACAATGAGTGTTTATATAGAATTTAATCCAGAGAAAAGTCCTGTACCACAGCTCTATGTAATGCATTTGGGAATGGATACTTTAAAATATAATGCATATGGGGGGAAAAGTGTAATACATCAGTGTAATTTGTTAATTAATATATAAATAACATCTGAAAAGATGTCTGAAAATATTTACATCTGTCACTTATAATTGAAATTATCAATTTAAAAAGGAACCCCATCATATAGAAATAGTTTATGTTAATAGTAGGTGAAAGGAAACATGCTAGAATTTATTAATAATTTTTCATTGGAAAGGTATTTGTCATTTTATTCCATTCATTAAAAACAGAACAGTAGATATTTTTGTATACCCATTCCTAGTAATAAAAGGAATCACATGGCCCTCCAAACAACACATGAAATAAAATGGTGGTTGAAACCCTGTGAATATAGGTTCTGTTAGTTGCTTGAATCAGTACTTTCCTTTATTCAAAACCTCTTTGGAAATTAACATAAAAGTGATTTTTCCTGTCCCATGGAACAGGTCATGCAAACAGATTCCTTCCCACCCCCATTATTATGCATGTGGGATCTACAAAAAAGGCTAAATTGATGAGGTTAAAGGAAATAATAGGGTTTGTTATAATTTGATATTTCACATAACTATTACTTCCTTATAAAACAATCCAGAGGGGTTAGAACAACTAGGGCTGGCAGAATGCTAACCCCACCTTTACTAATATCCATATGGGAAACGTGCTGGCCAAGAGTGTAATCGTTTTTAGCAAGATGATATCCCCCTACAAAAGGTGTTTTGCATCTGCTTCATATTGGTTACCTGCTTCAGTAATAATATATGTAACAAAATTATATACTGGAAAGCAATTTGGGTTCAAGGACCAACTCCCACTGGCTGGACACATGCTTAATGGGAGTTTCCCATGGTTAGGGAAGGAGTAAGGATTACAAGATTTCTCTTCAAGGCAACCATAATAGATGATTAAGGAGAATTAGTCATGGCCTGTATTTGGCAAGGACTTTATGTAGTGATTCTGATCTCATTTACACCTGTTTAACACCACAGTAACTCCATTGACTACAATAGACTCCATCCTGATGTACACCAGTTTAAGTGAGAATACAATAATCAAGTTCAAAGACTTTGATTCTGTCATCCTTATTCAGACAAAACTTTCCACTGACTTCAGTGGGACTTCTATCAGAATTAGGGCTCTGCAGCACTAGGAAACTGGGACGGAACATTTACAGAGAAAGAAGGATTCCTTGTCAACACATAGCTTGATTACACACTTGCATGGAATAGACTCATAGACTTTAAGGTCAGAAGGGACCATTATGATAATCTAGTCTGACCTGCACAGTGCAGGCCACAGAATCTCTTCCACTCACTCTTGTAGTAAACCCTTAACCTATGCCTGAGATATTGAAGTTCTCAAATCGTGGTTTAAAATCTTCAAATAATTGTAGTTCTTCTTGCATAAATCTTCTAACAGAAAAAGGAAAGCAAAAATGTGCCAGCATAAGAAAGTGATAAATATGTATGTCTGTTAACAACAATTTCATCATATTAGTAAATGTTTTGTTCTGGCTCTGATCCAATACTAAGCTCCGCACAGATGTCAGATGAGCTGCTCGCATGTTTAGGAAGGGCACTTCTCTTTATTTTAGCAAATATTATCAGTATTAAAATTCCATTGTCTTAATTCATTATATATTTCTTTTCATGAGCCCTTGATAACCATTATAAATCCAACACATTATCATTTGCTGATAAATACAAATGTCATTGTGGAATATAAACTGAAAAATTATACCAATTAATGAATAATGAAGGACCCAAGCTCCATGTGCTTTCTATTTGTAGAAATGAACTGGTGTGCAAATGTGTTCTTTAAAAAGAAATTGTTTAAGAGAAAGGACCACATAATGCACTACAATCTGGTATTATGGAAGAGATTTTGTCTCCATAAATCACTATAAGTAAGATTAAGCAGATTTTGGAATTATTGTTTTGTAGGGTTACTGGTAAATTGCTGATTTCTAATGTTAACTGCTCTCTGATTTCAGCTATGGACAAACTTCATTACAAGATGAAATTAAAGACAATACTACAGTGTTTACCAGAATACTGGATCGTCTGCTGGATGGTTATGATAACCGCCTGAGACCTGGATTGGGAGGTGTGTAATATTGTCATTTTGAAGGTTGCCCCTTAGAGCAAAATTAAGTTTGAAGTGATTGTTTTTACATTCACATGTGTTTTGTATGTTTATACAACAATTTTGATATACAAGACATTTTAGTAAAACATCCATCTTTTAAATTATGACAAAATATGTGGTTCTCAGTTCAACAAAACATTCACTGAGTTTTGCATGAATGAGAAACAAAAAATGTGGCCCAGGACTTAACTAACTTCAATAGGCTATAGATCAGATCAGAACAAGCAAACAACTCACATTGATTTCAGTCATAAGAGACTATGACCCTAAGGGCTAGATTCTGCCACCTGTACACGTACAGATGTCTCAGTAAAGTTTATAGGGTTTTGGCTCGGTAAGGGTATCAGGAGTTGGTCCACCAGTCTTTGACTCTGTAGTTACAGAGTGCCTGGTACTTTTTCAGTTTAATGATCTAAATCTATAGACAGGGAGAAGAGTTAATATGCCATCCTTCCTGTATAACAGTGTTGTTAAGACTCTACATGTTTCTTTAGCAGGAAATGCACTGTACTTAGAATTCACAAACAGAACAGGAAATCTGCATTCAAATTGATACTTGTTCCTGTTCTGCTATAACACACTGATCCATCATTTGGTCTTATATGATGCTTTCCAAGGAAAAGGTTCTAAATGTACAGACATTAACTTGTTGTTTTCAATGATTTTGAACTGCTGACCTTTGAGATGCCACAATTTGTTTTCCTTTCCATGCTCCAGAAAAAAATAAAATTGAATATGTCATTTAACTTGTTTTCCCTCATCTATTAGTTTTCAATATAGTTCCAAACATAAATATTTATTGCAAAGAACATATTTCTATAAAAGGAATGAATATATTATACACTAACCATACAACAAGAAATGAACATAAATAAGTATGTGCATTCAATCTGTGTCTTTTAATTCTTTGGTTTTACCACAGCCCTTGAACACTGGGTCAAATTCATGCCTGGCCTAACTTCATTGACTTCAGGGATGATTATCTTTAAACTTCAAGAAAGCAATGGAGTGTTCTATATTAAGGATTTCAAATGTAATTTTGAAGCTAATAGGCAACAAAACAAATAATCACTTTGTCCACTTGATGTATTAACATTTTGCCTGCTTTCTTGTAAATCCTTGGATTAATCTGGAAATAAATATTCCTTTATCCTTGACTAATACCACTTTAGATTTCAGTCAACTGCTATAGTGACTGCATATACCATAGACGGCAATGAGAAAAGGAATATATTATAAAACCTGATATGATATGAACCCCCCCCATACAAATATTTGTGCAAATTCTGACTTGATTTTTGCACCTACCATGAGTAACTTTAATATTTTCTAGGAATATGCACAGAAATTGATGAAGGGAAAGAAAAAGGAAATACACTCTTTATCTTTGTTGAAATTGTTAATGGGATAAAATACTCTTATAATTATTTATTTTAAATGCAATTTGCCAGAGGGTAAAACAACTAGATATTGCTAGTGGGGGAACCATAGTTTGTTTGTGTGCATAAGTCTATATCCTCCAGTCCTGTTTCGAAACAATGCCAGTGACTACTCCACCTAATGTCATGAACAACTATAGGATGATAATTCCAGTATGACTGGAATTCCATTGGTGTACAGTCAGTATAGTATCTCCCACCCCCCACTGCCTATCAACTGCTGATCCCCAGCTACTATATTAACTTCTCTGAATCATTGACAGCTGGGTTGAGTTTGATCAGCCCTGAGCTGATCAGCCCTGAGCTTACACTGAGAGACCAGCCTGGCACAGAGCTGGCCTAGGATTTGGGTAGCACAAAACTAGCATAAAGCCTTCTTTGTTTTCACACTTCCTTCCCCTCTTCTGAGTGGTATTGTGTGTTACTTATGTATAGCCAAGGTTTTGGGTCATAGTATTTATTTATTTTGATTATGTAATATTTATTCGTTGCATGAATAGCTTCACTTCTCTACTCAAATGTATTTCTGAGAATGACAGAAGAATCCTGAAGACTATGACAAAGAAAGAAACATAAGAATGGCCATACTGGGTCAGACCAAAGGTCCATCTAGCCCAGTATCCTGTCTTCCGACAGTGGCCAGTGCCAGGTGCCCCAGAGGGAATGAACAGAACTGGTAGTCATCAAATGATCCAACTCCCGTCGTCCATTCCCAGCTTCTGGCAAAAGAGGCTAGGGAAACCATCCCTGCCCATCCTGGCTAACAGCCATTGATGGACCTATCCTCCATGAATTTATCTAGTTCTTTTATGAACTCTGTTAAAGTCTTGGCCTTCACAACATCCTATGGCAAAGAGTTCCACAGGTTGACTGTGCATTGTTTGAAAACATCTTTAAATAAGTCCAAATATACTATAATTGTGGGCAATAAGTTGTATGTTTCAAGCAAAAAGGAATACAGTAATACCTTCCACGGCACTGCATATTCATTGGGAAGATAAATAAGACTGGAGTACTTGCATGACGTGAGCTGTAGAACTGCTGAATTTCGTACCAGTTAGAGATATTTTCAGTTTGTGTGGGTTCATTCCTAAATCCCACCTTGTGGTGGGATCTTTCCTTTATTAGATCTTCTGGGATCTCCCTTTAATTGAAAACCTAAACAGTACATATGCTGATTTAATGTAGAATATGGAGATTATAATGACAACCTTGGTAAGGCCACATATAAATTAGAGTGTACAGCTTTGAGCACTTTTCCATTTAGAAAAGGTTGATAAGTTAGAAAGAATTAAAAATATTGGAGCAGATGACCCATGAAGTTAAACCACAGTAACTGAATATGCACATAATAGAAAAACATGACCACGTGGATATGATTTCTAAACAACAGCACTACATTTTGCACCTGCAATTTCCAAGTTATAAATAATTGTGGTAGAAAAGGAAGAGAGAGAAGGAGCGTGAGTTAATATCTTTTATTGGACCTATTTCTGTTGGTGAGAGAGCCACGCTTTTGAGCCTCACAGTCATTTAGATGTTTGCCTCTCTGACATCTACAGCAAATAGCAGCAGTTGTGTCCATCCATAAACATGGGCATAAAACTACATTTGCATTTATTTGTGCCTGGAAAAAAACCCTGCAAATGCAAAAGGAAGGTCAGGGAGAGACTTTGTTCCAAGATCAGCCTAGTGAATGTCTATAAGTATACGAGGGGGAATAATTTATTGGAAGTGATGGGGCAAGGAATTGCATGGAGGAGTAACAGACTGGAAAAGGGCAAATCAACTTGGATGTTAGGGAAAAAAGTAAGAGGGAAATCAATAAGATAATAGAATCATTTACTAAGGAAATTAGCTGAGCCCCATCACTAAACATGTTCAGAAGCAGACTAAATACAACAAATTGGTTCCTGTGATCCTTTTACCTGCATGGTGCAAAAGAGATCAAAGGTACAGAGATAGCAATGGAAAGGAGGAAACATATGGAGTGGAAGTGGAGCCTTAAGTGCCCAGTAACCCGTCTGCCTGACCAATACATTTTGGAGGTTCTGTGGTAATTTGAGTAGAGTGGATAACTGTCTGTGTGAATAGAGACAGGGAGAAGCTGCTATAAGTGCCACTAGGGAAACCTCAGATTTTCCAGGAGGAATGAATGCTCCATTAATTTCTGATCTGGAACTACTGGAGTTGAAGGCTGAAGGGGTGGGTGGCTGACAGCTTTGGGGTGAGCAGCAAGGCCACAGACTGGACTGTGCCAATAGTGAAAAGGGGAGAGTAGACTGGTATGCAGAGGGCTAGGCACACTTCACAGATTCCCTGAGATATATAGGGGGAGACCACATTCACCTATAGGGTTTTAGGCTGCTCCTTCCACACATGTGTGCTTCCTCTCTTGCCACTTGAAGGACTCATTGGGATCTGTGACCTTTCATCCTGGCACAATTGTAAAAATAACATGTCTCCTTCATAAGGTTTGCCATGGAAGAAGACATTAGTGGATTGTACAAAACAATCCTGCAGACGTATGGGGAGAAGAAGAGTGGGCTTGATTGGATTCTTTTGGATCCCTTTTGGATTCTGATCTTTGTAGTTATTGCTCAAATGTATATTATCCCGCGTGGGTTACTGTTACTTAAGTTCTATTCTATCATCACTTTAGTCTGCATTTCATTATGTAGCAAAATTATTTTGTGTTTGTTTCATGTAACGGGTAAATGTTATTTTGTTGATTACTGTTTTGAGGTTCTAATAAGAGTTATGAGGGTCTAGATGATATGTTTGAGCTTCCTGAACACTAGCTGGGTATAATTACTGTAAAACAAAATATGTGGACCTGGATACTGCAAAGCACTCTGTGACCAAGAGCTCCCCTATCCCAGGACAAATTATTTTCACAGCGTACATGATGTCTAGAGTAGAAGCAATGACAACCTTTCCAAATACAGTTTGATAATAATGTTGTCAGCAAAGATTCATGTTAGATATAAGGGCAACCTATAATTTGCCTTTGGAATCAGATCTGAATGCACCCACAATTTTGATTTAGGCAATATCTCTGTGTGTGAAACATCTTACTGTGGTCTCGACCCATAGATGAAAAGGCCAGAAGCTACCAGTGCAATCATCTAGTCCAGGGATCTGCAATCTTTGGCATGTGTCTCATCAGGGAAAGCTGCTGGCGAGCTGGGATGGTTTGTTTACCTGCACTGTCTGCTGATCGCAGCTCCCACTGGATGCAGCGGTTTGATGTTTCAGGCCAATGGGGGCTGCCGCGAGCAGCACAGGCCAATGGATATGTTGGCCACTGCTTCCCGCAGCCCCCATTGGCCTGGAACAACAAACCGTGGCCTAGTGGGAGTTGCGGTCAGCTGAACCTGTGGATACTGCAGGTAAACAAAGCTTCCTGGCCCGCCAGTGGATTTCCCTGATGGGCCACATGCCAAAGGTTGCCGATCGCTGATCTAGTCCAGTGGAGGGCAATCTGCTGAATGCAGGCTGCACATGGCCTTCAGGGTAATCTGATGGTGGTCCGCCAGACAGTTTGTTTACACTTGCACGGTTCGCTGTTTCCAGCCAATGGGAGCTGTGGGAAGCAGTGGCCAGCCTGTTCCTTTGGCCCTCTTTACTTCCTGCAGCTCCCATTGGCCAGGAACGGTGAACTGCAGCCACTAGCAGCTGTGGCTGGCCATGCAAATGTAAACAAAGTCTTTCTCAGCTCACCAGCAGATTACTCTGATGGCCCCCGTGCGGTCCATGTGCCGGATGTTGCATACCACTGATCTAGTCTGACCTCCTGGCAACAGAACTCACGTATCTTCCCCTGTAATAGATCTATAATTCCGGCTGAGTTACTGAAGTCCTCAAATCATTATTTAAAGACTTTAAGATACAGAGAATCCACCATTTACTCTAGTTTAAACCAGTAAGTGACTTGTGCTTTAGTCGAAAGGAAAATATACCCAGGGCCTCTCTCAATCTGAGGGAATATTCCTTCCCGACCCCAAATATGGAAAGCAGTTAGACCCTGAACATGTTGGCCTGACCCACCAACCAGACACATAGGAAATAATTTGTTATAGTAGCTCCGCACCTCCCCATCTACTGTCCCATCTCTGGCCACTGGAGATATTTGCTACTAGTTATTTACTATTCTGACACTCTTAATCAAATTGAGAAATCCATTAAAATTACTTGAGGCCACTAAATGGGTATAAGGGTGGAAGAATCTAGTCCTCTGTTCCTATTCACTTCTTATTCAGATAAACTGCCATTGTCTATATCTTTCAATAAAAAAACATGCTGAGAATTATTCAGATCTTTGTCCTTCCCTATGTCCTAAAAATGCCTCAGTGGGTTTGATGGTCTATCAATGCTTTATATTTTAGTCTAAGTCACAACCTTCATTTCTCAGGGCATGCAATGTCCCAAGGATTTGTTTGGATGCTGCAGAATATATGTGAATTAATCTTCCACTTCTTGAGAATAATCTTGCAATCATTCATTCTCTAGTGAATTGCAGTTATATTGCTGTTAAAAATATCAAAGTTGCATAATTCTCCCAGGAAGTGGGACATTTTCCGTGTATGTGAATGTGTGTGTAACACAGTAGGCTTATTTCCTGTTTGCACAGAGTTCATTTTTCATTTATTTCTCAATTAATGATCCTATCATAAGCCCCAGAAGCTAAAACAAAGTATGTTACCTCCATATCTGTTTGTGTTTGAGCCAGAAACTTATTTTACTCATTACTTGTAGGACTTACATTGGTTTCATCTCAATATCATTAGTAAAACAACTCCTCCAGTTGCAGTTATGTAATGGATGACGTTTGTTTATATCTTGTGGGCTACATCCTCAGGTAGTGTACACTAGTTTATACCTGGTGGGGTTCTGATCCATTGTCTATTTACATGTGTTCAGCCATCAGAGAGAGGACATCAGAGAGTGTTCTGATATCTAAGACCAGTACTGAAGTGTACAGCAAATAATGAATTACAGTTGGTTTTAATAGGTTGCTGCGCAATAATCATGTGAGCCTTAATTCTCTGGTTAAATTTCCTTTGGACTATTCCCTTGGTGTAAATGTAATTTGAATCCAGTGAGTCAAATCCTTGAAGATTCCTTTTGTGTAATGGCATCCTCACATGGATTAGAGCTAGCACAACCGTTCCTTCACTATCTCATCCCAATTCCCGGAAGTAGGGGTTATGGTCAGGAGAATGGGGTATGTCAGAATATCTTTACAGACATTTGGTCTGTGGCTGCTAGAACAGTTTGTGACCAACAACTAAAGGTATTATAATGCTGCGAACCTTTTCAGCGATGTTTTAATGCACCATGTGCCAGCTGTTTTACCTTCAGCTCATGAGTTTTTAGTAAGAGGTAGAGGTTGGAAGTGGGAACATTCTCCATCCAAGTTTAATACCTCTTGTAATAACCACATGCTTTATTCAGTAGCTGAGGTTAAATTTCCACTGTGAACTTCTTTAAGATTAAGCCAAGAGCCAATTAGATGTCAAGGGAGTCCTTAAATTTATTTAAGGCAATTAAATTGCTTGCAGACCTTGTTGATAAGGGCACAAATCTATTACACTGGATGGTTAATGAGGACATTTCACCATCCAAATGCTTTTGTCAGTGGAGCCACTGTAGTATTTACATGTTACTCAGTCTGATTATAAAAGTTTTAGAATTCAAAAGACATGAGATAATTCAGCTATAGCTGTAATATTATACTTAGTGTGACTAAGACTAGCTCAAGGAAATTTGTCTTTAATTTCTTTAAAGAAATGTTTGAAATTGCCTTTTCTGCTATTTAAATTCTCTGCTGACTTCCTATAAAGATGCAATAACATTGTTTGTACATTAGCTGTGTTGATGGATTACATTAAAACTAATATTACATTTTTATAATTAACCCCTAAAATGTGTGGATATTTTAAAATAAGTTTTTAAATATTTAAAAGTTTTAGATATTTTCAATTAATATAAATAAAATTAACATGCATAACTGTTGCTTTCTCGTCATAACATTTGGTTTCACATATACCGATTTTGTGCTTTGCTACTGTTTGTGTTAATGCTACTGTTTTTATTGTTGAACATGAGTTTATTTCTGCTACAGTCCTCTCCGAGGCAGAATAAATTATGTTAATTAAAGAGTTAGTCCACCAGAGTCCAATAAAATGAAATCAGTTTGAACTTGAAGAGAGGTATTTTAAATCAATAATTTCTCTATTATATTGTTTTAGAACTTTGAAGGAATATGTGTATAATTAAAATGTATGTGATATCTATATACTATGTTTCAGTGTGTCAATGAACAGGATGTGGGTGGTCATGCCCGGTGGTTAGAACAAGAGTCAATAGGAATTGGTGCCAAGGGTTAGGATCAGTTTACCTGGGTCCTAAGATGGGGCAGGAACTATTTCAACCATGGGCTTTGAGCAGCTGCTCAACTGTTGCTTCTGCTGGGCTTAAGGGACAGTCTGCTGACTCCTTCAATCAATCAGACTGTGTAGCCAATCAAGCAGTCTACTCCAGGTCAGCTGCACTTGTTAGATTGCCCAGAGATTGCCTCTAAGGTAGGCCCTGATTCCTGACACAAAGCCCTGTGACAAATGTCCTTTATCATGGACCTTTGATCATCTCTCTTGCACTGTGTCTAAATAATGTATTTTGTCTGGGATTTCTTCTAATATTTCAGACCTCTGAACAACTGACATTTTACAACTGTCATTTTACTTGAAATCTGATAAATGTATTCTTTCTTCTTTCACATTTGGAAATTCCCCCCAAAACTCAGTGGTCTAGGATAGGTCTAGGAAAGGCAATACTTAGAACACTGGATATAGATTCATAGCTTCCAAGTCAGGAAGGGACCATTGTGATCATGTAATCTGACTTTCTATACAGCACAGTCCATAGAACTTTCCCAAAATAATTCCTAGATCATAACTTTTAGAAAAACCTCCAATCTTAATTTAAACATCACCAGAGATGGAGACTCCACTAGACACACAAAGACACAGACACACACACAGTTTTATGTAAATGTTAGCGGTTTCTAAGTTATTATTAATCTTTTGTCTCGCTAAGAGGTCTATATAGCTGTTCTCAAGATCCAAAGGGAACCTGGCAGTAGGGATGTTGAATGGATTCAACCAGCCCTGCCAATAACAACTTAAACAAAAATCTAAAACATTGAAAAAATAGCTGTTTAAAATATGAGGCATGTACAGAACCCATGAAGAGGTGATTTAATTGGCATTTGTTTGGAATGGATTGCGTGGCTCACACTTGTCCATTGCACTCATTAGTAATACAGACACCTCAAACTCCTGCTGATAAAAATACCTTTATATCACATAATACTGTATTTGCCCAGCTTTTTCTCTCGCTGTCTCCGTGTATTATATAAATATGTAACATTCAAGCATATACATAAAAGACAGAGGATTAATTAATGTAGAACTTTATATGGACACACAAGATGAGTTTTGAGTCCAACATTACCTACAGATTACTCTTTATACTGTTGAAACAAACAGGTATATTAGTGAAAGTTTCATTTAAAGAGTTAATTAATGGCAGAACTATGACTTGTCTGTAAAGAGATTTCAACACCTGGCATAAAAACTCATGTCTCCAAAAAAAGCTGTATTGTGACAGCAGATTGAAAAAAGGGTTTGCTGGAAATATTAACTGTGAAATTACATCTATAAGCAGTAAATTATCAAGCCCATTCTGTAGACCAATTTTAGAATAGCTAATCAAAGCCAATAGATTTTCTATTTGGGTGAGAGTTTGTGTTGGTTAGATCTAATGAAGACTGTTGATAGACACTCACTGTCCTAATTTCCTGCTTCATCAGAGCGTGTAACTGAAGTGAAGACTGACATCTTCGTCACCAGCTTTGGGCCAGTTTCCGACCACGATATGGTAAGTGCCATTCTATATTGTTGCAGTAGTAATTTTTAGCGGGTTTCTATAATAACATGATACCTAACTCTCATTTTTTTATATATATTTTGGTTCCAAAATGTCACCTTTTGCACTTCACCATTATAGTTAGCTATGACTGCATTTAAGAGCCCTTAAATTAGCTGCCTCTGTGACTTTAATAATGGGTTATAACTGGCAATATACATACAATGTAGTATAGAATTCCTCTCATATTTAATCATTTTGAATGGATCAGTATCCTTGAGAGAATGATCACTCAGTCCAAATTGGCACACCGCTGATCCAATTTTCAGAAAAGATCATTATTTTAAAGCATGATAAACACTTAAGCCTACAGTCTGAGGCCCAGGCTGTAGAACCCATGTTTTTAAATTAAACGCTGCTGATCAATTGAGAGTGAATTCCCTAGATATTGGCTGATCAAAAAAGATTAATGATGCGAATCTGAAGCACTCCTGTATGGTGTGGATATCAAAGTCTAATTGCTCATACTCACTAGGGAGTCACATGTTCAAAAACCTCTAGCAAAGATGCTGTAGGTACTGGCCTTAAACTTAAAATATGATGTAAAAACAGGAGGAAGTTCCTTTACTTTTTTGCAGATAAATGGAACCATTTTCCCTCTCACATGTGAAAGGGCACTATTGACAAGCCTGGTCTGATGTATGGCTACTAAACCTTGCTAGATTCTCACTTTCTGTTTAAAAATGAGAACTGGACACATCCAAATAGAGTAGGCTTTTATTTTTTGCGTATTTAAATTAATCATCTAGCCAATCGAAACACCAAAGGAACTGAAAGAGAAAAATATAAGTGGAGGGACTAGCACATGAAAATAACAGATTGGAGACAGGTCAAATTTATATATGAAATTTATGAACATTCTCACCAACTATTTTCTTGGCTAGACTATTGTCTGAACACAGGTAGCCAGTTTCATTGTGGAATTCTAGCAGTGCATGCCACCGTGATGAGCAATACATCTGGAGGCCTTCTCATGGCATAAACTTAAGATCAAAACAACTTGTAGGCTTAGTGATGTATACAGGACTATACCAAGACTGGACTTTCTATCTTACTAAGATTTGGTTGATTCAGGTGATGTAATTATTGAATATAAATTGAAGCTAATTTGACACTTGATACATGTCTATCTTTACGTGACACTTGCCATTTGTGTAAAAATATAATACTGGAACCTAAGATAATCTCTTTTCAAAATTAAGCAAGGGTTTATATTAAAACAAAGAACTAATATATCAACTTCAACATATCTGAGTTTATGTGGTACAAAGAACCACTAGGTATGAACAAATAGGATAGTTCCTAAAAATAATTTTATAAACATACACCACAGTCTTAATTTTCACTACACTAATCTTCGGCAAAAGACATGCATTGTTTTGTTACTAAAATGAAATTTTATCGTAGAGGCTTAGAGTTTATGAACCAATATCACATAGGCAAGTGTATTTTAATGTTTAAGGAATTGTTGCTAGTTATGTCAATAAAGTTTATTTTATAGCAAGAGACAAATACTTTCCAACTCTATTACATAATGCTTCAGCTTACATAATGCTATCATATCTATTGTAACCTCATATCTTACTTGCTTTCTAAGTTTCTTCCTAACCTTTTTTTGCTTTAAGTGAATACCAAAGCTGTAACCATATTAATAACAAACTTTATATTGTTCTCATAAACTCGCTCTTACAAAAATGCTAGAAGTTTACCTGTCACAAATTTATATTGCAAAATATGACATCTTGAGAGTTTTCCTGTTGTATGAATTGTTCTAGGAATATACAATAGATGTATTTTTTCGTCAAAGTTGGAGAGACGAGAGACTAAAATTCAAGGGACCTATGACAGTCCTCCGGCTAAATAATTTAATGGCCAGCAAGATTTGGACACCTGATACTTTTTTCCACAATGGAAAGAAATCAGTGGCTCATAATATGACTATGCCTAACAAACTACTACGAATTACAGAGGACGGGACATTGCTGTACACAATGAGGTAAGAATAAGAATGCAGCATTTTTTCATTTCATTTGAAATTATTACTTTTTTACTGTCCAATTTCCTCAAACAGAATGGAGAAATATTTCTTTTTTGAAGATAACTATATGTTTGAATTTTATGCTTATTAATTATTTTCACAATAGAACATACAACAATTGACTTAAAATCAGGAGTTTACAATATAATCTTTTTTCTCATGCCATATCGTGGCCATTTTTACATTCCCTGCCTGTGCTTTAATGCTGTGATTTTGAAAGGCACCTAAGGGAATTAGGCCTACAGCATCAACTAGCTTTTAATGGACCTGAAATTGGAGTTGCTTTTGAGAATCCCAGCCTAAAAGCACAATGAAGCCTGAAAGTTTGCTACTCGCACTCTAGTGAGGTAGGCCTAAAATGTAAAGATTTTTATTTTTTTAGTACAATGAAAACAGACTCTGAGGACTAGAAAAATGAGGGCACAGAGGTTTTTGCATGCTTTCATTTTCCATGGACAATATAGGACGTTATAGTCTAAAAATGGACATTCATTGTTTTAGACATAAAGGAAAACCAGGTGGTCTGAAGAATCTGTGAAAATGTCAGGGAACAAGTTGTTTCACTGATAGACATTACTCTTTTTATTAGAAATGTATCATTCTACTCATGGAGAATTTGGATAATGATGAACTTGTGCTAAATGCTAGTCAGCAGAGTAAATAACAAATTCATTCCACACATTGTTATAGAACACAATGATTTACAATTTTTGGACTGAAAAGCTTTATAACAAACAATTGGAAAGGAATGTTGTTTTTTGTTTGCTTGAATTCCTGTTTTTGACATCTAGACAGTTGCCAGTTTACAGGTTTTGTCTCACTGGGATTCAAAGTATAAAATAATTCTTTAGACTAATCAAGCTGGTCAGATTGATACTTGCATGAGTATTGAGATTTCTTTTTAGCAACTATAAACATGTTTTAAAAAGGGGACAGATGTCCCTAGTGGTTTGAGAAATCCAAATCTCCATGCTCCTGGGAACATGTCAAATATGTTCAATTTATTCTGAAACATCTTTCAATACTGTCTAAGCTGGAGTTGGACCTTTTCGGCTGGCAGTGATATAAGTTCAGGTCAATTTTTCTTGTCTCCTCAAATTATTGGATATTAGGGATCTAATATACACAAGCACCATTGTTGAAATATGTCCTTTTAGCCATTATTATTTCTGTCTTCCTCACCTTTCACTTGTAAAAGTGCATGCATGCAATCTCTATATGGTATTCAATTATTACTGCCCTTTCCTTACTGATGTGTGATGCTTGACTTTTTCAGGGACAATATAAATCCTGTTGTCATAAGCCTCCTCTATTTTACCTGTCTTACTGAGCAGCATTTTTGCATCCAAGCTGACCATATATTTATTTTTATCAATCGGGAGCTTGGATTTATCCCAAGCTAATCCACAACAACAAGGTTTTCATTTTAAGTAAATTTCAATCTCCAAACCACAATAGAACACTTCAGTAAGGCCAGGATTTTACCCCAACTGTTTATGTTGTTGAGAGATTACAGAAGAATATAATATGACGGCAGTGGAAGTTTTGTCAGAGACAGTAAGGACTGTGTAATCTAGCTTCACATAATTTCTTAATGTCTAAGACTTATATTATATAATGAATGTCTGACTCTGTTGGGTTGTCATCATCATCAATACATCTCTTTAACAAATTGGTACTGGACATTCTAAAGAACTGTGTTTAAAATGGGCAAAGTGCATCTACAGAACTGTAATCTTTTCTTTTGCTTATGAATCCATTGTAGACTGACTGTGAGAGCAGAATGTCCAATGCATTTAGAAGACTTTCCAATGGATGCACATGCTTGCCCATTGAAATTTGGAAGCTGTAAGTTTATTTTTAACTCAGGTTCTTCCTTCTAAGGCCACCTTACAAATATGTCACATCAGATCAGAGCAGAAAATTATTTTAAAAATATAAAAGCTTGTGTTTTTTTCAAACTTTCCAGGTTTTTTTTTAAATGAATATTTTCTACATGATTAAATATGATCCAACATCTTGTCTAGGCACTAGCCACAGAGATAAATGTCTACACTCCAAAGATGTAGTTGCGGCATGTCATATAGAAACCTACTTGAAGCTTGACTGAAACTGAATTTTAGTTTGAGAATGAATAAAATCAGTAATATAGATCCATGGATTGATTAACTTATTCAGATAAAAGTGAACCTCTTCTCTCCAAATTTTCACATTTAAAAAATCAAATACAAATCAATTCTTTTCTAAGATGCACAAATATTCCTGACACTTTCTAAAAAATTGGAACTAAAGCAAGGTATAATGAAAAAGAGGTGATCTTTTTGCTCTTCTGGAGATAAAAACCGTACAATTCTCATGAGAGTTCCATTCTTTCAAGATTTCTAGCTCAGATTAGCAGATTTATAGGTTGAAAATTGAATCATGTTGATGTCAATTGGAGTTTTGCTGCTTCCTTCAGTGGGGCCAGAATTTCACTGAAGAAGTTTAGTTTAGGTAAGTATCCTGGTTGAGACCAAACTCTTGACTCTTGAGAGTCATCCATCACAAATATTCACATTTTGCAGGTAAATATATTATTTTAAAATAATTTATTAAAGTACACATATCAAAAGGCTGAATTGGGAGAAAGTGCTTGGATCAGAAATAATAACAGATGGAGTTTATTTCATCTAGTTCAATATGAAAAAAGAAGACAAAATGAGTGAACATTTAATAGGCTACAAAATGTTTCCTCAATGGCTATTTCTCTTTCCAGTAGAAATGGGTCATTTCACTGATCATGGATAATTATTCATTCAACTCATTCCTCACTGGGTACCAGACAATGTGATAATTTACTTTGAAATGAATTGCCCTATACTTACTCTAAGAAATGATTGATCTGTTGCCTCTAGACAGCTACCGGTCTTCTACACACAATTTTGAATAGTGCTAGGATTAGAGAATAAAAAGCTTAGAAACTTTGAGTGCAGCTGGCCAGAATTTGGTACCTTTTGAATGCAAAACTTTCTTTCAGCTCTTCCAGGAAACATTTTTCACTATCTCATGTGAAACAGAAGAAAATAAATAAAATCTCCAATTATAAGAGGTTATGTGACTACCGTGTTTCCCCGAAAATAAGACAGTGTCTTATATTAATTTTTGCTCCCAAAATTACATTACATTATATTACAGCGAGAGGCAAAACTGGAAGTACGTCTTATTTTCGGGGGATGTCTTACTTTCGGGGAAACAGGGTACAAGTGTTCTGAGAAAACGGAGCCACCAGGGAGCCTACCAAATATGCTAAATTTCTTTTGAATGTTATTTCAAGTCTCTCTATTTTAGCCTAGATTGTCTGTGGCTGGCTGTTACATAAGTCCAGGTTAGGCTATTCTTACTTTACAAAGTGTTTGGATTTTCAGATGTACAAGGCAAGTTCTCATAAGCAATTGGGAAAGGAATTCTCTGTAGATACAGAAGCAGGATAGGTAAAATGAATGCATGTACAAATATAAAATCCTTAATACAAAATTAAAACAAGCAAAAATATCTTTAGATGTATTATTTGTGTCTCTGATCATGTTTCCTCTGCCCTATACTCTAAGGATTTGTTATTTTTATTATTATCAGTATGTATGATTGCTCTTCAGATGAACTAAATAGGGAGTAGAGGTCAGATCCTGCAGTGATGTCAATTTGAGTTTTACCAATGACTTCAGTAAGAAGAGTTTCAAACCTTAGTACTGCTATTCAGAGACAGATATGATGTGAGTTGGTATGTTCCAAGCTTCCTTCACAAAACCCCATACCATAACACACACTGAACTTTAACAGCCCTGCTACTGAAGTCTTGGACTCTTGTGCAAGGCACTATCAAATATATTGACTGTTTTGTAAAATGTACAACAAATGGCATCCCTTTTGAGGGCACACAATGAATTTCCTTTGAGAAAGGGAGTGCTGCCTTCCTGGCATCGTTCCACTTCAGCTGCTCTGAGGCTCCCTGGAGACTGGGCTTTTGTAGTTTTGGGGGCATGAATAAAGATTATAGCTATTTTATGCAATATCATCTAAACATCAGCCTTTCAGAGACTTTGTGAATCAGTTAGTGGTGATCCAGTCTTTATTAAGATGCTTGGTGAAGTGGAGTCCCCACTTTAAGATGGCTTCCAGGTGTGTTAACTACAAAAAACTATGCTACCAAGTTGTTGGCGTATGTACCTTAGAGTCATTGTGGGGATACAGGTTCTCTAAACATAATTCCCTGGTCTTCAGGGATCTAAAATCCCTACCTGTTCTTTGAAGATGAATCATGTTGGGGTGAAATGGCAAACATTTTCTTCCTAAATGGCATGATAAGGAGAACACTTTGACAGTTTCCAGTATGCTACACAGTTCATTTCCCCAGCGAGGATGATTTGGCGCTAGGATTGGAGCTGAGGTCTCAGAATTAGAACTGGTTAAGAATTTTTTGATGGAATGTTTTTCCCTAGGAAAATGCTGTTTTATCAGAACCCCAAAAAGTAAAAATATATCAGTTTCTAAGGTTTAGGATGGATTTTTATGGCCAAAATGAAAGCAACCAAGATCTCAAAATAGCCAATAGCTTGGTAGTTAGGGCACTCACTTTGCATGTGGATTATTCAGGTTCAAGTCCCTGTTTTGTTTGATTCTACCATGACTATTTGCTGTTCTGGGGTATAGAATTCAGAAAGAAATGTAAAATGTCTTTGGTTCATTCCATTATGGAACAAAAATAAATGTCAAAACCTTTACATTTTTCATGAAACAAAATTCTTGTTTTCTGGTCAGCCATATTTTGAAGTTAAAGCCTAGTTTAATAGCCTGTTGTTTCCCTGAGTCTCAAATTTTCTTCTTCTATTTACCTTGCTGACACCCAAGCATGATGCAGTCTTATTTCCATTATTACTATATTCATTTCAGCAGTTTCTGAATTATCTAAGAGTATTGGAAATCTTTTGCCATGTTATGTGCTGAGCGATACAGTTTCCAGGTCATTTTTATTTGGAAAAGAAATGGGTTATCATATTCACATGAAGAAGGGAAGGTGGCCAAACATGACCATAGTTTTCTGTGGTGAGATATACATTCAGGAAAACGGAGGCCAGGTCTTACTCTTACCCATAAGGTAGGAGGCATATTTCAGTTCCACCAACACTTCATATTTTCACTAAATCACACAACATGTCTGAATAGGCACAAGAGAATATTAGCCTGAATAAAGGGTTCTCATAGTCACAAAAGCCACTCAATAAACTAAAATCTTATTATTACAGTTAATGGTTTGACACAGCAGTGATTGCCCAGCAATGTCTGCATTGAATTGTGCTGGAGAAGAGCTTTTTCATTTCCCTCATCATTATATACTTCTTTCTGGAACTGATTCCAGAAAGGTCTCATAGCAATGCTTAAGAGGCTTCTGGAACAACAGAAAGGCAAGAACAGTATCAGGAAGGAAGATGTTCTCTTTACCTCTATGCACAAAATATGATTGTCAGTTCAGTTAACATCTTCCATTTATATAAACCAAACTGCTGCTTTCACTCAGGAAAGCAGCAGTGGTAATAAGGACTTAGGGCATATGTTATCATTTATCTAATACCTGCATGGGTGGGGGAAGTCACAAAATGAATTTGAAACCAAAGCTGACAATTCTCTTCTCCGCACTGGTTAGGCCTCAGATGAAGTACTGTGTCCAATTTTGGTCAGCAATGTATAGAAAGGATGTAGAGAAACTGGAAAGGATCCAGAGGCGAGCGACAAAGATGATCAAAGGGATGGAATGCAAGCCATATGAGCAAAGGCTGAAGGAAGTGGGTATGTTTAGTTTAGAAAAGAGGAGATTAATGGGGGACATGATAGTGGTCTTCAAATACGTGAAAGGCTGCCATATAAAAGATGGAGAAAAAATGTTCTGTTTTACCACAGAGGGCAGGACAAGAAGCAATGGGTACAAGCTAAAACACAACAGATTTTTATTAAATCTTAGGAAAAACTTAACTGTAAGAACAGTAGAACAATGAAACAGACTGCCTAGGGAGTTTGTGGAAGCTCCTTCACTGGATGTTTAAAAAGGAAGCTGATAGTCATCTCTCTTGGATGGTTTTGACACAACAAATCCTGTATCTTGACAGGGGGTTAGACTAGATGACCCTTGCGGTCCCATCTAATCCCATGGTTCTATGATTCCATGAATCTGTAATACTGTAGTTATATGAAAATACAAACTGATTTTCAGAAGAGCAGAGCACTCACAACTCTCACTGACTCCTAATGGAGTTGTGGGTTCTCAGCACTTTTGAAATTCAGGCCCTTGTCTTCTAACCTGTCCTCATACTCCAGAATCAGTAGAGTGCTTGCAAGTGAGGAATAATATTTCCACCCTTCCAGTATGCTGATATAGATTAATTAATACCATTGTTTCAAATAAAGTTACCACTTATTGACATTGTTACTTTGAAATAATGTGTATTATTAAGGGCTAATCCAACTCCCCAGGAAGTCAGTGCACTGACAAATGGCAACGGTTATTTTTATTCTAATGGTGCAGTAGCAAACCCCATACAATTTCTTTTATCACCACTCTCTATCAACTCCATCTTCTCAGCTTCCAAGTACATCTGATGTACTGATACAGTAAATTATTAGCCCACAAGTGAGGTCAGGTAAATAAGATGCCATGGCTCTCCTAGCCACTTGCCATTCCCAAACTTTCACAGACATGCTCCCACACTCTGAGTGAGGTCCATTAGATTGCAGAATACTATACCAGGAAAAATTATGGATGAATCATTTACAACATGAAGAGAAAAAATATTCACATATAGTCTAATTTTTGGTTAGCGACCTAGTCATTATAGCACACAAATATTTGACCGGAACATTGCAATGCAATGCTATGTGTGCAATACCACTAATTCATTTATGTAACATACTAGACTTAAACTGGATTGAAGAGAATGGGAAGAGTCTATAGAGAAATGAAAAGCTTGTTTTCTTTTTTTTTGTTGTTAAGTATATAAATGTAAATAAGTGTGAACAAGGATAAGCACTTTCAGCACTCTCCAGAGATAGCAAGTACAAAAAAATATATTCAGCATAGTTCAGAGTCATCCAAACCCAAGCAGTCTCAGGGCTTGTTTATATGAGCAGTTAGTGCACGGCAAGGTGGAGTTTAAATCTATCCCACACTAGCCTGCTATGCGCTGTCTATGCTGACCCTACTCCCAAGGTCTAAAAGTTCTTTAGTGTGCTTTGATCTACTCTAATTTCAAAGCGGGATAGATCAAAGTGCTCTAGTGTTCTGAAAGGTCCACACAGACAGTTAGGGCATGTCATGCTGGTGCAAGATATATTTACACCCCAACATGCTGCATACAAACTGATAATATAGTCTAGCTCAGAGGCCCGTTCAGGCTTGGATGAATTTGTGGCCTCTGTGCCACTTAAGTCTCATAAAACAGGGCGAGTGGGCAGTGTGGTCTACAGATGGGGTGTCCATACAGAGAGTAAAGTTCTAATCATGCTGACGAAGAGAAGACCATTGAGGCTTAGCTGTGGTAGGTTTATTTGGATGCAGTGGCCCAACCCACAATGCATGTAGGTACAGAGGGTTCTAGCTGATGTCTCTCATCATGATCTGGAATCTAGAAAAAATGGAAGTGGTCCATGGCACGCCCATGATTGAGGGGATGCAGATTTCATGTCCCATCCCCCGTTGGTGTTTCCTGCACAAAATCTGATATACTCAGGCATTTCAATATCAGGAATGAGATGGGGAAGAGATGGATTTCTTCCTCTCAGATTTAAAAGGCAGTACTCTACCTTTGCAATATCATGTAAAAGGCTGGGAAATGAATTATTTTTCTTTTAAATTAGATGCCTATACCAGAGCAGAGGTTGTGTATGAATGGACAAGGGAACCAGCGAGGTCTGTGGTTGTGGCTGAAGATGGCTCTCGATTGAACCAATATGATCTTCTGGGACAAACTGTGGACTCTGGAATTGTTCAGTCCAGTACAGGTGTGTAATAAAGCATTGTCTTGTTGGGAATGAAAAAAGTTTATATTGACAAGATGCTTTAACCTGCCAGAACAGAACTTAGAAGGTAAAAGAGAGAAAAACTGCAATGCAAAGTGATTGTAAATAGGAGGATATTGCCATCTAAGATGGCAGTATGTTCTGGTACAGTAAATATCTTCATACTTGAACTGATGGTTAAAATGTTTTATCAATAGGAAGCCTACAATAGTGACAAACAACATCCAACCAGAAGAAATATAGTAATGTACATCAAAAAGGAAGTATTCATCTCATTCTTATCATCTATCTTCTCATTGTGATAGCTTTCTGCTATGAATAGCAGCAAAAATTACAAGTTGTTATGAGAAAGGACAATATCTCGTGAATAAATATTTTTTTTCATTATAAATCACTGTATATGGCACTTGTATGCCAAATATAGTGCACTATGCTATATTGCCATATAATGGCAGAAAGCAAACCTGTTTGTTGTTTTAAAAATATCATGAGAACTCAAGCATAGTTGTGGTTAGAATTAACAAAAAATCAATAAATACAGTAAAGTAGGCTTAAAATGGACTCCTAATATTAATAACAGTCTAAATTTGAAATATAAGCACTCTAGTAGGGTGTTGAAATCCCATATTTCATCTCCCAAACAGATCTTTTGGGTACAAATTTGTTATTTTACAAGCCTAAATGCCAATTGGAAAGTCCAAATGTGGGATGTAGAAGTCCTATTAAAAGACACCAACTTTTATTTGCTCACCCATTAAATCTATGATAGAAGAAGAATAGGCTTTTACTTAAGGAACCTGATCATGAGTCAGAAAATTTGGGTTCAAGTCCCAGCTCTGCCACAATGTTATTGTATGACTTTAGGGTAGTCATTAAATATTTTTCTGTGCTTCAGTTCTAAATTTATTATTGTATATTCAAAGATCTGTAGTAACTTCAATTAGGGGATCTCAGAGAAGTGCAAAATATTTTTATTTTTGGTGCTACTCACAGATGATTACATCTGATCTGTTAATTTCCAGTGCAAAACTATTTGCTGTCAAGTATAAATAAACAGTACTCACTCACCATCAGAGTATCATATGGCTATGATTTCTGGGCAGGATGAAAAATGTTGCTCTTCCACTGCTCAGCATTTATTTCATACAGATTTATTTTTTTGGCTAGTTCTTAAAAGAAGTATTAAGTTGAAAGTATCAACAAGCTATCACACCGTTGACTGGATTGAATGGTTAATTGACCATAAAGAATCACTCCATTAGGAGAAATAGCCACATCACATTGAAAGGGACAGAACCAGTGGCTCAATTACAGTAGTACATTTACACCTGAATAAATAGAGAATTTTTTAATGTTATTCATAAAAAGAGTCCACTGAAAGCGATCCCTGTAATACAGCCTCCCCATGACTACTCAGCTTAGGGAATTTACAAAACAGACCTAGCGAGCCCACTACATTTCAGAACAATAAAGGATCTTGCAGGTCCACTGTAGAAAACTAAAGAGAGAATTTCAAAATCAAATCACTGCTTAAGAATGATTTTGTCACTTCCATCAGGAACAATACAGCTTAAGCAGAAGAAATAAGGCGTTCAAGTGTGCAATAGTATCAAAACAAAATTAAATGAGCTGTTTAAAATGTGTTAATAAAGGTTACTTGTTCTGTAGTGCCAAAGGCATACATAGTGCTTTTCAGGAAAATAAAAAGACAAAGGGCAAAATCCTAGCCTAACTGAAATCAGTGATAGCTTTGCCATTTACTTGTGTGGGGGAAGAATGTCACCCAAAGTTCCTGTGCTAACAGCTAATAAAAGTGATAAACAATAAGGATCACATCCTAAAGTCCTTACTCTAGTCAGCATTGTCCTGTCTTGTAGAACTAACCTCAACAGGGGATCTGTGGGAGGAAAACTCTGAGAGACTTCCCCATGGTGTTTCATCTGAATTTCTCTACCTAGTAGATGGGTAAGAAGGAAAGCTAAATTGCCCTCTCCCTCCCCAAAAGAACAAAGCAGAGAGTTTTGCCTCATTCCCATGGATTTTGGGAATGACCAGAGGCCAGGGCTATCTCTGAGGAAGTCCTGTGCCTCAAGCCTTGCTTTTGGATACCCTTTCCCCCTCAAGTTCCCAGACAGTGCAGATTCCAACAGGGTCATGCTGCTTGGGAATACTCCACATGTGGCTTTTCACCTACAAAAGGAGTTTCCAAAGTACAGCATGACCTCTTGCATAAATCCCCTTTAGGACTTCATGAATGAATGATGCTTGCCCTTCTTAGTCCCAATTTTTATCTCTGTCTCGCTTACTCCTCATGTGTGTATCTGTGGAGGGCTTTCTGCAGGGTTCCAACAAGGGACGGGTGGAGCCATAAAGGAATCTAACCTCTCCCCATTCTACAGAGAATGGCCAGATCTGAGTGCAGATGTAATAGAGAACGACTGAGGACTCACATTTTACTTAGCAAACCTATCATTGAAGGGGATTAGATTTTACTTCCATAGAAAATTATTAAATATTTCTTGGTATGAGCCTGTAGGCTCTGAGAGCAATTACAGTGTCATTCTGACAATATTAGAGAAGAACAATGCCCCTTTGCAAGAGACCAGAGTTGTGACATAAGGAACGTAAAACATATTCAAGAGGTACTGAGACAGAGATACTAAGGCTTCTTCCTCAGGAAGAATTGCTCAATTTACAAGATCAAGGGCCAGAACTGGGGTAGCAGAACCTGTGCAACTCTTTAATATAGAAGGGCAAAGCCAATTTAAACCATGCTTTTTTCCAGTACATCGTAATAGGTTTTTACTGCCTATGCTGTGTTTATTACAGTGCACCTCCACTGCCTGAAATCTCTTGTGCAGTAAACCTAATTGAGTCAGTTTTTCCTCTTACAAACTATTTTGACTAAAATCACTTTTTCCTTTGACCAATGGAAGGTAAAAGGGTACATAAAGAGTCAGAAACTTGGAAAAATACTTAAACAATGTAGTTAATACAAGTACATGATATTTCAGTACAAAGGAGATAGGTACCATATAAATGCTTAAGAAAGGCATAAAATAAATCTTTAAACAATTGAAGACAGACCTAAGAAATGTTATCCCACCACCATCATCATTCTTGGAGCATTCTCACAGGGAAACTGAATTATATTTTAGAGATATTCCATATGGGTTTTTCCTACTTCCTCCTACATAGGCATAAGTGGCTAAATATATAGCTGAATTTTGTACAATGGATACCTTCTGGAACAAAGACCTGCTACTGTAAAGATGCAGGAATACTACAAAGGACTAAAAACAACAGTTATTAAATCCTAAGAATGAGCCAGTTAAATCATCTTCTTTGCACCAAAGTTGCATATGACAGAATCCTCTTCAGTTAATACCTGATAAATAAATACAGATCTTTGTGAAACAGTAACTTTGTGATGACAGATCTGTTCCTTCCACAACTGTAAGTGCCTTTTCTCCATGGCACTTGACATAAGCAAAATACTGCTGCAGCTCAAACATGGATGATGCTTTCTACTCCACACAGTTATGGGAACACTACCATCGCCCTGAAATATAAACATGGGAGTTACTGCAGTTATTGTTCTTCTCAATTGGGAAAATCCCAGCAAAATCCCATGCATATTCCCTGCCCTCCAAAACATCCCAGTATCAAGGTGTAAAATAAGTTTAATCAGAAGTATACATATTCTTCCCCACTTTTAAAGTTGTCTGAGATGAATGCTCTGTTAACACAAAGGCAAAAGGCTTATGTCTCTGAATGATAACTCCTGTATATAATCTCCATTTGCAGTTTCCAGAACCACTATTAGACAAAAGAAGAGCTTGTTTGCCTAAGAGTTTTTGAGATCTTTTGAAGAAATCACCAAAATCTTGCAGAGTTTTTTGATGTGTACTCATCGGGTTTGGATTTGCCAAAAATTCCATGCATAAACAGGTGGCTGCCTTCTACAAGTATCCCTCCTAGTTTGCAAGGTTTATTGGGAGCTGAAGCACTACAAATGTTCTCCAAGATATAGGATTTTTAACTGGACCAATCCTCCTGATTCTCTCTCTTCTTTTTTGCCACTTTCATAGCCACTACTTTGTGCCCTCATTTTCAGATCTAGAACAGGGTGGTGGTTACTTCCAAACTATTTATAAAAAGAGGTTTGCAGATGCCACACTTGGTATGACTAAAATATCCTTTCAGTATCCTGACTATTGTATGGTGGCAAGGGAAGAATCTGACCTAAGCATATCCTTTGCCTTGCATGTAGCTGTCACTACTACTTTAATTTAGCAAATGTTATTTACAAATGACTATTATTGCTGCTACTAGTATGTTTAAAGTCAGAGGAGTCACTGAAAACTTTTTCATTTTTGAGATGCATGTGAAACTATTGTCATCCCCCAACAATCGTTGCATTTCTTTTTGATGTAACAAATCTTTAAAATGTCCTTTATTTTCGGCAAGGTTTTGTGAAAAGAAAAACAGATGCTTAAAGCATGTATACAAATTTCCATTTACATGGAAATTATTTTGACACCTTGAAAACATTGTTTTGCAGTGAAAATCAGCAGCATTTGTGCTCAGTTACAGTTACATTCTTATTTCTTTAAGGTCCATGCATTTGCTGAAAGGACACTTTTCTAAATGAGATTTTATTTCTAGTTATACTGTATAAATATTACTGTTGTGGTTTAAAGGCCAGAAACTGGCTGATTTCTACCTACAACTATAAGAAAATATAAAATTATGGCTAATAATTTGTCCTAACTCAAACCATCTGTCCCTTGGAATTACAGCACACACCTAGCTTTATATTTTATTTTGAAACCCGGGGACCATCTAAAAAAGTAAACATAGAAAATAGGGTAATAGTTTTGAAATAGCTGTTATTGACTATCTGTCATGTAGAGCTATTTTGATTTATGCCAGCTAAATATTTGAACTTTGATTGCTAGAGATAAACCTCATAAATAAAATTTGGGCTTGGATCTGGATCAAACTTGAATTTAGGGTTTTAGCTTGGCCCATTTTTGAAAAAGCAGCCATCAGCAAAATTCTGAACAAGACAGGAACTCTCAGAGTCTGGAGGTATTCAGATGTGGTGGTCTGGTTCAAGCACAACTCCAGTCTAGACTGTTTTAACTCTCATGTAATAAGTAAAATGAAAAAGAAAGGGCCCATTTATAAAATAGATATTAGTTATTAAAAGGACTGACAGGGTTCCAAAGCAGAGTTTTAAAAATACTTTAGAACTTAAATAAAACAATATGAATAGGACATAGTGTACCATATGAACCAATATCATGATATTAAAGCACGTGTTTAAATACTTTTTCAGAATCAGGGACTAAAACTGGTCAACTATATTTTTGATAACTTATGAGCAGTCTTTTTCCTAAAAAAAAAATGTTGGCCTAAAGGGAAGCATAGGGCTGAGTTATGCATTTCTGAAAACATAGAATTATAGAGGAATGACTGACAATGTCAGTGAACAGTAGTCAGTAGTTCTAGTGGATATCCCTCTACATGTTAGTGAAAGAAAGCCCACAATATTTAAGACACTAGATGTACAGAGAATGGCAGAAGAGCAGCACACTTCCCACCATTAAATCAATCTCTCTCAAAGGGCTGCTGTCTTTTAATAATTAACTACAGTCTGTTGATAGTTTAAATGCATTCAGATTTAATGAAAAGGATTTTATCTTGTAACTTAATAGCAGACATTACTGTCAGTCTGTGTGGTCATCTGCAATATGTCACTTACAATGTTACCTTTGGCTCGCTCAAAGCAGCTACAGTATTTACCAAGCCCACATTAATCCCAGTCTTCTTCATTTCCTCTATGCTTGGAATCTTGTTCTCATTTTTCACAGGTCAAAAAATACTTTGATAATTTAAGCAGCTAAATAAAGCTTCAGAGCACTATGATGTGTTAACTCTCTATCCTTCTTAGCTTGTACTTCACAAGCAATGAATTAATGCTTACATACCATTGTGATTATTCTGTATCTGATTACATTAAAATAGCTTTCCCCTGTCATATTTTAGATTAATTCTTCTTTAATGGCTTTACTATACTAGGAACCTTTCCAAAAAAAAATGGACACAGACAAAAAAGAAGATAAGTGGATGATAAAAAAGGAGGGTGAGGTCACACCAGTCATCTTACTTAGTTTTTACTTGAGTATAATGCTCCTGCCAGTCCTATTTTGGAGATGAATTTCTCTTCATATATCCTTTCCTCTACTACTCAGCTCATAACTGATTCTCTTTTTTCCCCTCTGCCATTGTCTTTTAATGTATATTCAAACATTTTAGGAGTATTGTCACATCTTATTTATAAGCTTCCCTCAGGGTTATATGTTGGGCAAGAATGTTTGCATGAATGTTCTTCTAGAATCTGAATTAGAGGAAAAGAGCATTTGACATGCTTGGTGTATAAGCAGTCAATGTCTAGACATAGTTTTTCAATCCAATTTAGGATTTTCCTTTGCCAGTGCTGTTTCCAGTTGCTTATATTTTAAAAGAGAATCACAGTAATTTCATGCGTCATCTTTTATTTAGGCAGAGGGTTTCATTCAGTTTTAAAGCCACATGTATCTTTTCTAAGCTAATATCTATTGTATTGTGAGTCAGTATATTTTAAAGTCACATCAATAGTTTTCAAATCCTTTGGGAATATTGCTTTTCAAAATATTGCATTTTCAATAATGTCTGTAAATAATAGAGTGAAATTGAAGTATTTTTTGCTGTATTCCAGCAATTGAGATTTATAAAACCCATTGTATGATGACAAATTCCACAGGAATGCTGTTTCTGTATGTTTCTGCAACATCCAAAAAAGCTATTTTTGGACAGAATTCTGTCATAATTGATCCATCAGGCATTTACTTTAAGGGAGAGTATTAGTATTGAAAGGTACTGAATTAATAGAATTAGAATGTTAGCCTTCTATCTTCAGAACAGGTAGAGCACAGGTAATGGCAATGTAAACATAAATAAACTGGGCTAATCCTTGTGTCCTAGGCCTGATCAGGATGAACCACTTCTAATCATCAGTCTCCAGGGTTCATTTAATCTTTGAACATTGTGTACAAGGGTATTTGTTATGATAGGTTTCCAATGTATGATGTCTAAGCCCCCCATTTCACAAAGGACACTGAATCAATTAATATTAAGTTTTATTGACTACCCAGCTGGACTGAATTTGAGATGAATAGGCCCCTGCACCATCAATTCATTATTAAAAAATTTATTCAGACCTAAACCAAACTTGTCTCAAACAAAATTTTTAATAACAGTGGACAGAAATGATGACAAAATTGTTACTCATGCAAAAACTTGGGACACAGGTTCTGATCTGTGCATATGGGAAAGGGTCTCACTGTCTTTTATTTTTATTGGTTTCTAGGGGAGTACGTTGTTATGACTACCCACTTTCATTTGAAGAGAAAGATTGGTTACTTTGTCATTCAGACCTATTTACCATGCATCATGACAGTGATTCTGTCTCAGGTGTCCTTCTGGCTTAACAGAGAATCTGTTCCAGCAAGAACTGTATTTGGTAAGTGAAACAGCCCCTTTGCCCCCACCCCCACAAAAAAAAAACAAAAAAACTTGCCACGGTCATATGCTATGTATAGAAAAGCACCCTTACTTTAATATATGATGTAACATTGGAGAACTGGATAAAAATATGTTTCACTTTGAAGATATTACAACAGATGATTTTTAAAAGGTCCAAACTATCTCATTTATTAAAAAGAATAAATAGCAAAATGAAAAATAATGACATGATGCTAATCTCGATTCAGATCTGAACATCTTGGCCTGTCTTGATTTATATAAAAAATTAAAAGAAATATTCAAAGGGTTTAGCTTATATACATTTTAATATTACTAAATGTAAATGTATACATCTAGGAAAAAAGACTGTAGCCCATACTTAAAAGATGGAGGAACTCTAGCCTGGGAAGCTGTAATTCTGAACAAGATTTGGCGATCATGGTGTATAATCAGCTGAAAATGAGTGTGATGTTGTGGCCTAAAGAGCTAATGTGATCCTGGCATGCATAAACAGAGAAATTTTGAGTAGGAGTAGGGAAGTTATTTTACTTCAGAATTTTACTTCAGTATTTTTTTACTCCACTGCTTTAATATTGTGTCCAGTTCTGGTGCCCACAATTCAAGAAGGATATTGATAAACTGGAGAAAGTTCAAAAAAGAGTCATGAAAATGATAAGGGATTAGAAAACATGCCTTATACTGATAGACTTAAGAAGCTCAACCTATATAGCTTAACAAACAGAAGGTGAAGGGGTGACTTGATTACATCTATAAGTAGCTACATAAGGAACATATCCTATATTATAAAAGACCAGGGAAGTGCGTGTGAAGCCGTCATGAGCAGTAGAGACGGCCCGGACGAACGGCATGCTGGGAGGTGTAGTTCGGCAGCACAACATGGCTGCTGCGCGTGTGCCGCCACGAAGGAAGCAGGGTCTGGATCAGGGGCTCAGGGAGCGTGGGCAGGAGGGTGGCTGGGCGCAGGAGGCGCGGGCAGGGAGCTCTAGCTGGGCGGGGCACGGGAAGGGGGCACTGGGCCGGCGGGGTGGGGGCGCCCGTGCACGGCCCGGCCAGCTGTGCCCAGCAGAGAGCCGAGCGAGGGGGAGGCGGGGGAGGCGGTGGCAGCGAGCCGAGCAAGGGGGAGGGGGGGGAGAGAGGGGGCAGCGAGCCGAGCGATGGGGAGGTGGGGGAGGCTGCGGCAGCGAGCCGAGCGGGAGGGGGAGAAGGGGCAGCGAGCCGAGCGAGGGGGGGCAGCGAGCCGAGCAAGAGGGAGGGGGGGGAGGGGGCATGTTACTGTTGGCCCGTGTCCACGGGCTTTTACACTAATTTTTAATAAATTACTCTTCAGTGTGTCAGACAAAAAGGATAACACAATCCAATGGCTGGAAGTTGAAGCCAGACAAATTCAGACAGGAAATAAGGTGCAAATATTTAACAGATAGGGTAATTAACTATTAAACAATATACGAAGGCTATGGTGGATTATTAAATTGTTTTTCTGGCAGAAGTGCTCTAGGAATTATTTTGGAGGAAGTTCTACGACCCCTGTTATGCAGAAGCTCATACTAAATTATCATAATGGTCCCTTCTAGCCTTAGAATCTATGAATTATATAACGTGCAGAAAAAGTTTCGATGTTAGCTGTCAGACCAGGAGAAAGTGTGCATTGACTGTTTCTCAAAGCAAAATGGCTAATAAAGCTTTTGGCTTGGATTTTCAAAGGAAATTTAGTCAAAGGGAGTTGTTCACCTGACATTCTTGCCCTGGTTGAAGCTCCCAGCTTTAATAACTCTGTGGGTTGATCTCATCTGCAAGCTCATCAAATACTGTTGTGGCCCAATGCTGCTACGGAAATCAGTGACAAAATTCCTATCATCTTCTGTCTGGGTAGGATTCAGACAGGGATGGATGCAAGGGACTCTAAGATGATATAGTTCACACCTGCTTTTGGCTCCCTGGGGTTTTTGCTATTACATTCTACTACACCTTTTAAAAAAAAATTAGAAAGAAACAGCTAGAATATTCTTTGGGACTTTTGTTTAACCTTTTTCGCCTATCCAAAATCAAGATAGATAGACAAGATGGGTGAGGTAATATCTTTTATTGGACCAACTTCTGTTCATGCAAGAAACAAGCTTTTGAGCTCCACAGAGCTGCTCTTCTTCAGATCTTCCCCAGTATTGCAAAAAAAAAAAAAAAATAATGCCCCCCAAAAATAGATAGAACTAACAACAAGCACTTGATTAAAGAAAAGGGGAGGTGAGAGTTCTCCAGCTCCTTTTGTGCTGCTCAAGCTATAACTGGCCAGATGAGAATGCCTCTGGTAGGAGTGGAAAGGCATAAATGCAGCAGACCTTGTTTCCCACCCCACCCCCTCCAGCTCCCTCTCAGCGCTGTGCAAGAACATGACAAAGAAAGAGCTCCAAAGGACATGCAGTGGTTATTTGCAGAAGGAATTCTGCCTTTTAACATTGGCAAAAGAAAGCTGGAGATCTATAACCAAATTCAGAGGTCAGTCGAAGGACCTGATCATGAGAAGAACCTGGAATTCCTGCTGGATTATGCTTATTTTCACCTACCTCTCAAAATAGCCCCATTAGTTGCTTTTCCTGCTCCAGCACATTTTCCCAATGACTCTTCTGATGAGTCACACCATCTTAGACATCCTTAGATTTAAAGAGCCAAATGTTCACATGGGGTATTAGCTCCATGTTGGTAAGTAGATATGAATGTAGAGAAGTCCCTAAACCATGTATAGGAGTTTAGGAGAGTCTAATTTATATAAAAGGGGACCCACAAACTGGTCTGATTCAAATCCTTTAAACTCACTTCTGAAATTAGTATCAAAAGTCTAATCTTCGCAATTTTGTCACAAAATAGATTGGGTCCTTAAAAAGACATACATTCAAAGATTGCTGCTGGGAATATTGTCATCAGTTATATATGCATTTAAAAAAATAAATGGAACCTAATTTTCATCCATTTTGTTTCCTTGTTTTACTGTTGGCAATACACCATCTTGCTGGTTCATGATGCTGTAGTTATGGTTGGCCATAAATGGGGTACCAAATTACCCCATGTATCAAAAACATAACATACAATACCCTATGTTATTCAGGCAGCTGTTTTTAAAGACTTACAAAACCCCTTCAAGAATATAAACATTTTAAAAAAATTCCTTTCAGAATACAAATTATTTTGCTGACTACTTGTGTATTTTTACATACGTTTGAACCAAGTCTAGAATTCTGTTTCTATTGTTTTAATTCCCTAACTTACTAAAGAAAAAATATGTCTCTGAATACTTCACCTGGGCATATTTATATATGCATCCATGAAGAAAAGCACATCTTATATGGATTTATAGCTCTCTTTAGCACTATAAATAAAAATACAAACTATAGCATAGCAGGATTTACTACTCAAAAACAACAAAAAATAATTAATTATAAATGGGAAAAGACCTTATAAATTCCCACAAAGAACAAAAACCACATCATCCTTAGCTACCAATTATTCAAAATATTGTCATTGATATCTAAATATATTTTTAATTCTCTGGCCCTTTTAGATTTCTGGATATTTTCATTAGTGCTCAGTACAGTGACTATAAACTATAGCAGTGATTTAATGTCTGTAGTTGACAAGGTAACTTGTGAACATGTGATTTGTTGTAAATGTCTAGCTTGCACTTGCAAAAATCTGTAGGCAATGTGATAGCAATGTAATCCTCCTACTGTCAGTAAAAGCTCCATGGCTAGTTAAAGAAAAATTGTTCTTCCAGCAGGTAAGAAGGTCTGCTTCTCGAAATGCAAATTACATTGCCATGGGTCTCACTTAACCTCTTTATAGTTGCCAGAGCATCACTGTGTAATGGCACAGAAGCCTGTACAAAACATCAGTTCAAATAAATACAATATCATAACATGTAGCTTAGTCTATTTTGGGCTACATCGAAGGAGCATATTTTCCAAATATGTTTGCTACTTCATTCATCCCCGAACAGGTTAATCAGCAATAAGAATAATTAATATTCTGTTTTTATGGGAAACATCTTATGGCACTGTAGCAATCTTACACAAATAAGGTGGAAAGTATCCAATATGCCTGTGTATGCCTCACTAAATTTTGCATAATTTTGAGTTGTTTTATCTGCAATTATGATATGAAATGAAAGAACTGACAAAATGGAAAAAAAAGACTTGCAACCATCCACATGATGACTCAAATGCTAAGTGAGAACAAGAACTGGGTCATAAATTAACTCCTCCTCTAATTTGTTTGCTAAGAATTATGTTGGTCTGTAATTCCAGACAACAGTATGGCTCTGGTGACTTTCTTTTTCCTGTTTCATTCATATTATAGGGATGGTCGTAAAATCTGATGTAAAAATAATAATTCCAAGATTTTATTCAATCATTGAATGTATTTACAATCTAAGAAAATAGTAAATCTAATCTAATGCTGTGGGACATAATGCACCCAGCTAGATTTTTTCCTGATCCTCAAAGTTAAGCAGATTATGTTTCATTTTGGCTTTGTCTGAGGCACTGCTGCACTGGTACCATAATAGGCAGGATGCACAACTACATGGACCAATGACTTCTTGTGTCTAGTGCATATATTCTGAGATATAGTGTCTCAAACTCCTGCCTAGAAAAAACACAAATATATCATGTAGTTTGTTAGATATTTAATATTACAAATGGTTTGGCAAAAGAAATGTGAGGTCATTTATCCCTCTTACACCAAATTCACATTATTTTCCTTTTCACTGCTATCTGCTTAATTTCTAAGTAGTCCACCACTGAATAGCTGACAACTACTTGAATGTGGTCAATGCCAACAATACTTCTTGGTCATCTACTCAGGGCTGTGTCTGTTGGAACAGCAATATCCCTTAAAACATAAACCTCATTTCCATATGTCAAAAGATCAAGATAAAGCAAAGTCAGAAGGGTTGCTCAAAGATTATTATTTCCAGAGAAGAACGTGAAATTTGATATTCTTTGGTTGGAAAATATATTTCTAATATCAGAAACCCGTGAAAGTATTTTTTCTATTTTATTTGTGAATCCACATTGATAAGTAAAAGACAAAAGACAGTAAGTGATCTAAAGAGATGTTGACATTTTTGCTTTACAGGAGTGACAACTGTCCTCACAATGACCACCTTGAGCATCAGTGCAAGAAATTCTCTTCCAAAGGTGGCCTATGCCACTGCTATGGATTGGTTTATAGCAGTGTGCTATGCATTTGTGTTTTCAGCACTCATTGAATTTGCAACAGTGAACTACTTTACAAAGAGAGGTTATGCATGGGATGGCAAAAGTGTTGTTCCTGAAAAGGTAACACATTTACTAATAGATTTTATGATATGTACGTTCATATATATTCATGGCATTTGTGTTGGATTCAGTCTGTATGTTTTCCAATGTGATTTAGACAATCTAATGAAAGAGGATCTTTACATGGATATTGGGCATTTTCTGTTCAGGATTTTCTGGTCATTCTATTGTGTTGAAATCCCTGGTTGTATGCAAATTATTAGTATGGAGAATGGTTATATTTTCATTTTTAGAGCATCATCAGGATGTGCAGCATTATGTGGCAAAGAAAGGAAGACATAATCCCTGTCCCATGTCTTAAGTCTGAAAGATACAAGTTGGCTGAGGCTAATGCTATGGCACAAAGGGAAAGCTCATACCTCAGCACTCCCCACCCCATTCCCGTCATGTCTTTATATGGCTCCCATCACTGTAGCACTCCCAGTTATTTAACAGTCTCTCTTTATTTTTCCTTTCCAGCCTGTAGTAAGAATATATTGACTAGTTTATATGTTGTGTATTTGAGTGAAAGACTCAGTGAATGTGTGCAGTGTCTGTGAGCAAAGCTCACTGACGGAAATGGAATTCTTTTCTTTGATTTCCAAAGGCTACGGATCAGGACCAATTTTCAAGTTTGTGTGTAGGAAGAAATATATTATGAAACTCACTCCACAAGAAATAAGAATGACCATGGGTTTCAGAACTTCATGCAAAACTCTTTTATTTAACTTAGTTTTCCCTCATCAAAGTCCAGCCCCTTTGAGAACTCTGTCTGACACACTGAAGAGCCTTCCCTTGTTTAATGATATTTAATGGCTTCATTAGAATGTAGCATTCATGGCAGAGCATGTTTTTGAAGGATATGGGAGACCATATCTGAAATATCTAGGTCTTATGCCATGTAGACCTTTAACTATACACTATATTCAATGGAGAACCAGTGCAAAGAGTGGCTGCTAAGTAGACAGACTACTGGGTTTTGTATCAGTTGCAGCTCGTTCAGGATGGGTCTTCATTTCTTAATATAAGTTGCACTGAGCAAGCCTAGAACCATGACTCTGTGGATCACCATGTGCCTTCTCTTTCTGAATATATGGGGGTGCAATCTGCCAGTTACAGCTGGAAGCAGACTTTTTTTTTCTGCCATGGCTCTTTGGGCTCCCAGTAGCTCTGGGGAGTCTAACAGCAGACTTGAACTAGAGGCAGATGCCCTCAGTAATGAGGATGTAATAGAGGAGAAAAATTCTTTGAAGCAATTGTCTCCTCAGTTACATCTCCATTTTTGAGAGCATCTGAGTTATACCAGCTGAGAATATGGTCTGGTATGTATAAGTTTTCTATAAAGGATACACAGAGTGGGTACTTTCTGCAGGTACTTGAATACTCCAGATGCTTAATACGTATGTTCAATAACACAATGGAGAAAACTGAGCATTGTGGGACTCAATAGGCGAGGTCATGCAAGGGGAACATCTCAGACTTAGGGGTCAGATTATCTGCCATCAGCAATAGCTGAGCTACAAAGGAATCAGAATTCATTTGTGGGGCTTAATGAACCAATAAACAACAATGAGAACAAAGTGAAACCTTTTCATTATTATTTCTTCAGGATTCTTCACTCCAAGTATCCCATATTAACAAAAGTGGGAAAAAAATGCACAGATGATGCCAGGCAAGCATGGATCATGTTTGCATGAAATGGATTCTTTACTAATGTACAATTATACAAAAACAAGGGGGATAGAAGTGACTGTGACAACTATAGATGTCCTGTTGAACATCATCAGAAAAGTTTTCACTCACATTGTGCTCCCTAGGCTGCAATCTCTAGGTGAAAGACTCAATCCTGAAAGTCAATGTGCTTTTCACTCAGAACACTCCACCACTGATATTATATTTTCAGTTAAGCAAGTGCAAGAGAAGTGTAGAGAAATATTAATGCCACTATACATACCCTTCATTGATCTGATAAAAGCCTTGGATATGTTCAACAGACAGGGCCTTTTTATGGTTCTGAAGAAACTGGATTGTCCCCCTATATTTTTGAATGTTCATTCCTTACATTCATTCCAAGGTATGAGGGCAATGGTGGTGTATTAAAACAGAGAATCAAATGCTTTTGACATTAACAACAGCATGAAACGGGTGTATATTGCCTCCCATGCTCTTTAACATCTACTTTTCATTACTGCTTCTTCATATATTTAAGGACAACAATGGTGGCATTTATCAGCATTGCAAGATCTAGAGTGAAAATCAAGGTTCTGCGAGATTTTCTGTTTGCGACTGATGCGGCTTTGGTTGCCCATAGTGAATCTTCCCTACAAAATATCTTGGGTAGATTTCATGCATAACGCAAGAGTTTCAGGTTGACAATTAGTTTCAAGAAGACTGTGATCATGTACAAAAGATTTACCCACTCTGGAGAGTAGGTCCGTTGGTGTTGTCGACAGCTTTTGCTATTTGGGTTCTGCAATCATCAGAAATCTGGACCTTCAGAATGAATTAATAGAATCGGAAAAGCAGCTAAGTACTTCAGGCTTACAGAAATGTGCATGGAATAACAGCAAACTATCAACTAAGATGAAGATGCAAATCTATGAGACTCGTGTGTCGTCATCCCTCCTTTGTGGTTCAGAAATCTGGACTACCTATGCCAGGTATATCAGGAGACTGAATAGCTTCCACATGAGATGCTGCATACAATCCTGAAAATAAAGTGGGGAAACACATTACCAAATACAGAGATGTTGGAATGTGCTGGAATGGCACACTTAGAAACCACCACCAAGAAGAGGAGGTTGCAATGGCAGGTGAATGGGAGAACATATCTCCAAGAATATTTTCAACAGTGAGATATGGGACAGCTCTAGAAAGCAGAGTCACCCATTATGGCAGTACCACGATGTGTTTAAACATGCTATGAAGTCATTCAACATCAATGTGGAAAACTGGGAGGAGTGTGCAGGATCCCTTCCAGTTTGAAGGGAGTATCTGAGTAGGTGCAGCTCAACACAAAGTGGCTTTGATCCAGAAGATGGAAGCAAAGCGAGAAAGAAGAAAGCAGCATGCTGTAATCGTGGATTCTAACTCAGACAACACATGAATCTGTAAAATTTGGAACAAGCTATGCCACTCTTTAATTGGACTTGCCAGCCATAAGTGGATTCATCTCTTATACATACACCTCTTATACATACACCATGATTAAGTTTGGATTGACAGTTGCCAATATATTTCATGCCTGGTTCTTACCTATTCTACACATAATCTTTCATAATACAATGGCATATTCAATGAAATTGTAAGACAGATTTAATTATTAGAAAATCCTAATACTTTAAAATATCATGAGTAATTAACCTGAGTAATTCATTGCCACAAAGTGATACTGAATTCAAAGCAAGTATTAAGCGTGTATGTTGGGCCGGATCCAAATGCTATTAGAATCAATGGAAAGGCTCTCACTAATTTAGATGGACTTGGGATGGGGCCCAACGTGAACATTCAGAATTATATTAGATAGGATTTTAAAGACATATATAAACCCTTATACCTCAGAGCAGAAGCCACACACTAATGGAGAGGTTTCTGAAGAAATTTGCTCTATTGACAGTTTAATCCATAATTGTCCACTGTGAGTTTTGGTTATTTTGCAGCTCCCTTAGCACTTAGGACTGTTCCCTCGCAGAGATAAGATAATGGACCACTTTTCTGATTTTATATTGCAATTCCTACATTCCTTAGGATCATACAGTTATCATCATCATCAATCCTCTTCACTCCCGCTGGAGTATAAAGCAAATCTCCTCCATGCCTCTCGATCTTGGGCAAGCCAGCTGATTTCGTTCCCCGTTTTGTTCATCATCTTCAGTTCCTCTTCCACAGTTCTTCTCCAGGTACCCATTGGTCTGCCTCGCTTACGCTTTCCAGGTGGAGTCCATCTTAGGGTGTCTGGTGTTTTTCATTCGAAGAACGTGACCCAGCCACCCCCATCATCGCCTTTTTAACTCATCCACAATGCTGATGATACCTGTGCATCTGCTAATTTCCCTGTTGCTGATATGTTCTTCCCAGCACACTCTAAGGATGCGTCGGAGGCCTCTACCTTCAAATCCTCTCACTCTGCTCTCCACTTTCTTGTTGGTTCTCCATGTCTCTGCAGCATACAACAGGACAGAACACACATTTGATTTATAAACCTTCAGCTTGGTCTTGATCTGAAGCATCGATGACTTCCAGATGTTGTTAAGTCTGTTGAAGGCTTGCGCTGCCAAAGCAATTCTAGTGGAGACCTCTTTCTCGATGTTACTATCAGCAGAGATATAACTACCCAGATATTTAAAATCCTTTACTTCCTCCAGCTCCACTCCATTAGCTGTAATCTTCTGGCTACTCTTGATTCCCACTTTCATCATTTTGGATTTCCCAGAGTTAATCACCAGCCCGATGCTTCTGGCAGCTTGGTTTACTCTGTCAGTTTTTACCTGAATATCTTTCTGTGAATGTGATAGCAATGCCAAATCATCTGCAAAATCACAATCCTCCAAACGGTTGGTTAATCCCCACACCAATCCTCTTGGCCTATCCTCTGTGGTTTTTCTCATCACCCAGTCGATGACCACAAGAAAGATTACAGGCGAAATGACACATCCTTGCCTGACTCCTGTCTGACCTGAAACCATTCACTCTCCTGTCCTTCATGACGTACACTACACTGGTTCTCAACATACAGATCTTTAAAGATGTTAATGGCCTTCTGAGGGAATCCATATGCTTTTACGATCTTCCAAAGCGATGGGTAGTGAATACTGTCAAAAGCTTTCTCGAAATCAATGTAATTGATCATACAGTAGTTTCAATAAATTTGTTATCAAAAATGAAAGTTTTTTTGAGAGAATAATATAATCTCTTTAATTTACATAGGCAAAATAGAAATTTCTTGATTCATCTTGTATATAACACTGATCCTATTTTAATCTAATTCATGCTTTCATACACATTGACTATTATTTGTTTATATAAACATATTTATGATACATTTCCAGTGCTTACCACCAAGGCATCTGCTGGAAAATATGTAATATGTAATTATATATGTTATTTAAGAAATCTGCTTTTAAATGTCTCTTGCAACAGAATTCCCTTGATTTAAGTTCTCTCCTCTGAATTATATTTGTTTATAGAATTAAAACAATCCATTAAAAGTTCTTTTTTTTTAATCTAACCCTTCTTTTTACTGTTCCAGGAACAATGGATGAGATTTTTGGCATCTGCCCCATTATCAGTTTCAGACATAGTTTCCATATAGTCAGGGAAAGCTGAAACACAGTGCAGTAGTACTTTTCTCATGCTTCCTTTCTCTTCCACTCAATCTATGCCTTGACATGTTCTTATATAGAGGCTAGGGTGGGGAGCAGGACTGCCTACAATTTAATGCCAACTGAGATTACCGTATGCTAGATGATTAGGCTTTAGGACTAATTTAAATGATCAGAGTGCCACAATGCCAAATCAAGGACCAGAATCACATCCAGTATGTTTAAGATAACTCAGTCACTTTCTATTGAGATATAAGAACTTTTTTCTAGGATGTTCCATAAATTTCAGTGTGATATATGGATATTTTAAAAAAGACTGGGGATATACAATTTTATAGCTCCCACACATTCTGGATAAAGCTCCAGCCATTGCAACTCAGCTAGTCCAATGGTAACTTGCAAAAGGCATCATTAAGGCTCCAGTATGTCTAAGCCCTTAACCTCCGAGTGGGCAACTATGTGCCAATGGCAGCATGCAAGCTGATTTTCAGTGGCACTCACAGCCACTTGTCCTAGGGGCTCTGCATTTCAATTTAATTTTAAATGAAGCTTCTTAAACATTTTAAAAACCTTACTTACTTTATATACAACAATAGTTTAGTTATATATTATAGACTTATAGTGACCTTTTAAAACATTAAAATGTATTACTGGCACACGAAACCTTAAATTAGAGTGAATAAATGAAGACTCGGCACACCGTTTTTGAAAGGTTGCTGACCCCTCCTAAACACATGCTTAAGTTCCAAGTATTTTGCTAAATAGGGATCAATAAGCTGTTTGCTGGGTTCTTTTTAAATAGGCATTCTCTCTCAGTGTGAGGAAGATGAAAAGGATATGTATGATAAATTGTGTTAGAACTCATAATACATTATTTATCTTGGTATCTGAATGGAAATTTGAAAATAGTTTTATCATGGTGGCCTCCTTGGTATCTCTCAAGCTCAATATTTTTGTTCTAGTCACAAAGCTCATTTGGTTCAGAAGACGAACTATGTTTAGCTTGCTACTGGTTGATTAATATTGCAGATATGATGATACACTGCTTTGCTTACTATCAAAAATAGCATATCTGAAAAGGTATCTGTTATTCTAAATGTTTTTGGGAATTAACTGGTTGATTTATTTCTAGAAAAAGTAATTACATGGAGAGATTGTATCTTGTTTTTAAGTACAATGTTTTACGTAAATCACATATGCACACCTAACATCTAGTTAGTCCAGTTTGAAGTATAATTTCAATATGTAGCAATAACACTGTATTATGGTACATGATCATAATATTAATTATTGAAAACATGATAAGAATAAAATTCATATTTTTCTTTCCCCAGCCAAAGAAACTGAAGGATCCTCTCATTAAGAAAAATAACACATACACAGCAGCAGCAACAAGCTACACCCCTAATATTGCCAGAGACCCTGGGCTGGCTACCATTGCTAAAAGTGCAACAATAGAGCCCAAAGAAGTTAAACCAGAAACAAAACCACCAGAACCCAAGAAAACTTTTAACAGTGTCAGCAAAATTGATCGACTATCAAGAATAGCTTTCCCGCTGCTTTTTGGAATCTTTAATTTAGTCTACTGGGCAACTTATTTAAACAGAGAGCCCCAGCTGAAAGCCCCAACTCCACATCAATAACCCTGTTAACTCATTTAGTTCTGTTCAGTCTTTTGCACTGGGGATTGCTTTCAGTTTGACACACAGTAATTCCCATTTGCTTCATTGCCTCTGTCTTAAAGAAAATGAAGGTTTCCTTATTTTAAGAAAAGTATCTATATATTTTAAAAAAAAGTAACCCTGTATACTAGGGCCATAATAATGTGATGTGTACACATGGGAACCATGATTCTGAAGAAGGGAGAGGAAAAGTTCAGTAATGAAAATGAATTTGAAACCATTTGTAGATAGCTTATTACTGAATGTCCCAACAAAGATACTGTACATGTATGTGAAATATTTTTATGCAAAATAATTGTGGGGGGGAAATACTCTATGATGTTCATGTAGCACATTCTGTAGTGTACTTACCATTTGCAGAGCACTGTTTATGTTATATTATTTTCAAGGCTGTAACACTTTCAATTTTGTCAAATTTCATGAGATACATTATATTTCTAGCTCTCCCCCTTCCCGCCCCCACCACCAATCCCCAGTCACTGGTCTTATAATATTAAATGTTCTTTAAAGAAAAGGAAGTCTGCATACTCTAGGAACAGTTTATCACTGTACAGCACATATGATTCAATGGTAATGAATGCTTTAATCTTCTGTCTTACGGCAGTGTTGTTCTAAGCATTAATTTGTCACTAGACTAGACATGAGATCATTTGCACAATTTAGTGCAGAATTAAAATGCCCTGTACCCCATGTGTAATTAAACCAGTACCTGGATGCTTTTACAGGTAGCTTTTATTTATCAATATGTTTCAGAAAGAAAAAAAAGTTTTGCAAGCTCTAGATATGTTGAATGTATTCTTTTATAAAACAGTACATTTAAAAGCTTTAGATTAAAATTTATGGATAGCAGAAAGACAAAACATACTATTTAAATAATATATGTAAATATGCAGCATGAGATTGTACTTTTTTTACTTTTTTAAAGTTGTGTTCTTAAAATATTGTGTAGGGTTCATCTATCTTAGCTCTTAATATGTTGTTAAATGCAAAAGGAAACATATTTAGAGCCTGCATTAAAAAAAAGTCAATGGTACTGGAAAGAATACAAAAGGAAAGAAAGAGCTTGGAGTTAATTTCATTTGTAAAGAGGTTAAGTGTACAGTAGTTTGCAATTTGACAACGCCATCCAATGTATACTATTAGATAAATGACTGGTCTGCTCAGGTCATGCGTAAATACTAAAAAATGGAATATATTTAGTAGGTAAAACTGGTAAAATACTTGTTAAGACAGAAAAATCATCTGTATATTACTGCTATATTTGCTGATACATAACTGTTACAATAAGTGATGTAATATATGTAGCATTCAATACAAAATCATACACAAAAGAATGTACAGGAAAATAGATTTTATTGAGTAAACTTACTACATTTCATTTTTACTGTAGCAATATATTTGTAGGAACAATATGTAAGGGCTTTAAATACAAGATGTCCATTTTGCAGGTATGGTATTCCCTTTAAAATAGTTCTAGTTAGTTTCATTACTGCTGAGAACTTCTTAGAAATATAAATTTCAGGTAAGGATTTTTTAAAGAGATTGAGAGATTGATGGAATTTTGCAAGCGTTAATTCAGAATCCACAAAACATGGTATTGAGTGAATTTGAAAACAATGCCACATAGACAGCAAATTAGTTAATGAGACAGTCGAGTTTCATAGTTATGTTTCAGGCAATGTTTTATAAATTCTTTCTCAATAAATCAAGAGGTTACCACTCACAATCTACAAAAAAAATGATGTTTTATTTAGAAAAGATTTTTTAAACAATGCTTCATTGTCTAACATTTAGTCCTGTCTAAACTTGATGAGATAATCTGATTGGAGTTTATTAAAGGGGATGTTTCATCTTCTGGTTCATGTGTAGATATATGTATAGAAAAAAATAAAATATGGCTCTTTAACTTCTGTGTACTTGTTTATCTTGTTATTTTTGGCGTTAATCTAGTGTGTTCATTTAGGGTATTTTATCTTCCTAGCTATTCATAGCTACCTTTTGGTCTGCATTTTGCACATTAGATGTGAATATTACTTAATTAGTCTGCTTTTTGCTATGCAATGACTGCATTATATCACCTCTTAGTTTGTTAGTCTATGTGAATAGTATTATACTGTATAAATTTGATTGCACAGTTTATCAAATATAAAGTATTCTCTATGTAGCTTTTTTACAGTGCTTTGCTAAACCATGTAATAATAGTAAGTCTTCCTTGAAAATAATGATACACTCTTATAGAGGACAGTTCCTGTTTACTCCTGGGATAATTTAAAAAAGATGACATTGAATGTTTATTGCACCTCAGTGCAGTAATGTGGCAATAAAACCTAAATCTAATAGAGGTTGTTTATGGCAGAAGCATGTATTTGCTTTACAGAGTTTAGCAAAAGCTCTTTATTTTATGTCAGACTGTAATTGTATTATAATAATAAAGATACAAATGTTCAATAATGAAAGTGAATGTTTTACTTTCTTTTGGTTTTTTAGTTACTACTTTTTACTATATGTTGCATGAGAAAGCTATTCATCTCAGTTTCTGTGTATTCGGAAATGAATGACATTCTAATGTTTGTAAGTGTCTGCACAATGTTTTTCAAGGGACACAAGCAATATCAGAATAGTTTCTGAAATATGATTTTACATTTTTTTTAAATAATGAAATCTGAACTATGTGCATTCAATAAAGCAATACAATGCACTAGATGAACAAGTGATTTAGGTTCACTAATATGGCGATGGGTGCGATACAGAGCCAAACTAGAATAGGACAGTGTCACAGTAATTTTTTTTAATAATTATGGTAGGTGACAGAAGATGGATAGACTAACCAGATAAATGGTAGGGGAAACAAAACAAAACAAATGCAGGTGGTTTTAATACAGACCTCATGGTCTAAAACAAAATGAAACAAAAAACAAATAAAAAATGCAGATCCAATGGAGACTTTGGGCCAGATCCTCACATTGTGTAAATTGATGTTTGTCCTTTATTTTAACTGATTGTGTATAGGACATTCTGGAAGGAGAACTCTCATGGACTATTCTAATTGTGCTTGCCCTTGGACTCTCCGTAAGGGGAGTCCTCAACATGGAGCAGAAAGCAGAGCAAATTAATGTAGCCTCTGATCATATTAATTTATTCTTTCTCCAGTGTATTTAGAGTTAGGGAAATCCAACACAGCTCCCCATCCGTACCCTATCTCACCCAACTCCATGGAACTGGAATCCCATGGAACCTCCCACATAGGACTTCCTGCAGGATTGAAGACACAGTATCGGCCTACCTCAAACCCATGGGCACAAGCTCTCTTCCATGTGCAGATGAGGAGGAGAGCATGAGTCTATCACTTTTTACTTTGTCTTTACCCAGACAATCTTAAGCAGGAGTCTGCCTGAGTTAGTATACACTGATTGTGAATTTTTTTGCTGCTGGTGTTGTTCTTTAGCCTTTTAATATTGAGTACCACACCCTGATTTTCTAGGACCAAAATCCTTATGTTGTTATTCACCGAGTATCATAAAACATTCCTGGTACAACACCATAAAATATTCTTTTCTATGTTTGTTTTGTAGCATTGCATTAGTGAGCCAGATTTTCTCAGCTATATCAATGCAACCTCCTTCAAAGCTGCTGCAAGCATGTAACACAGCAAAAAATCTGAAAGTTGTTTGTGTCTCGTCTTCTATGAATCTTTTCTTGGCAGGTTGGAAAGAGGACAAAAATGCGTTCCTCCTCTTTGTCCCTTCTCCATCCTTCTTGGATGGAGAGTGGGAGGATGACGGTTCCTGATGGCTCTGGTTCATTGACTCAGCTCTATTCCTTGTGTGTCGGATAGCATAGGGGGTATTCTGCTTGTTCCAACCACATCTGTGGATCACCTCAAGAGACAATGTGATACCTCAAAAAGTTGCATGAAGCTATCGAACCACTGGATGAGAGCTACTGGAATAAAATCTTCATATGAACAGCCCTTCCCTGAGGCTGGGCTCCTTCTCTATCTCCTTCCACTCACCACCAACATGGTAAATAATATGGGGTTATGAAACACACTAGCAGCTAGAAAATCAGGCACACATACTTCAGGGAGCAGAAGTATAAATAGAAACTTCTTTCAGATTGTCTTGTGGATCTGAATTACTTCCAAGGAAATTAGCATGACTGGAGAAAGTTAAACTTTCTCGGTAGATGAAAAAATATATACGGTAAGCAGTGCATTAAAACAATAAAAACTTCACTATTTCTTTAGTCTTTCTATGGCAGGTTAGCAGCAAAATCCTCCTGTTCTACATAAATATGACAGCTAAAATAAAAATGTGTCTGCAGTCTTAGTACATGAATTTTGCAAGTGTAGAGTATTATCAGCCTGTCAAGATGTTGCTGCCATGTTACATCGGATTACAAACACTGTTACATACTACAAGAGAGCTAAAAGCCTCCAAATGACAAGATTCTACAGGCTCATTTTTGTCTAGCTACAGGCCCATCTAAACAGGCAGAATTACTTCACTGATGTTGATAAACTCATTTGATTAAACTGCTTTAGGGCTTCTGAAAATGTTCTGAGTGGATTTTGCACTCACAGCGCAGCTGTCTCTTGCACACATTTCACCAAAGGAGTAGCGTCATTTTACTTTAAAAATCTTCTGAAGACAGACAAAGGGCACTGGTTTATAATGTGCTACCAAGATAAGAAAGACATGTTCAGTGAACTCTGGCTTTCTGAAGTCAAACAGATTTTGAACCTCATCCATACAAATAGAAATGGTGCATTTCCTGTCAGGTCCCCTCATATGTTAAGTATGCTTCAAAATAAACCAGAGGCTGTGCAGGTCTGTCTGTGAAGGACCAAGATATCTGAGTTTGTCGGCTCTAAAGGCAGTTTTTATTGATATTTGCCTAGAATATGCCTCTCTTGCATGCCTCATAGAGGCTTAGATTTGATTTTATTGGTCATTCAGATCTAATGCAACCACCTACTTCTACCTTACTGAAAAAATGCAGCAGAATATATTAGTGTAAAATTGCTAAAACAAAATGAAAAAACTCATCAAAACTTCTACTCTACAATTTCTCTACTGTCAATTACTAGAGTACAGGATTTCCACATAAATGGGATGTTAGCTATCAGATGTTCTCTCAGTTGTAATAAAACCTGCTAATTGTAATAAATTTACCGCAGGGCTATGGTAAATTCCACGCGGCAATGAAATAAACGAGAAACTGATATATTGAAATAAAGCTCAGTGAACTATAATAGAGAGATCTTGATCTTCAATCATAATATATTTTAATTAAATGTCCTATAAAAAGAGAGAATTAGATTTCAGTTGAGGTAAAAGATGTATTTTAAAAAAATGCATATCTCCTCAGTTAGAAAAAAATAAGACCATAGTAAATTTTTTGCCAGTAGTTGGCTTAGTTCTGTTCTCTTACAATAGTAATTAACAAAGCCAGATTGGTTAATGAAACTTTCTCAAAAAAGAATAATAGGTAAGTTTCTCAACTGGTATAAATTCCATTAGTCCATTGACTTCACTGGAGCTATGCCAATTTATACAAATGGGGATCTGACTGAGAGTGTTAAAGCTTAATATTAACTGTCTAACTTCTTACTGTGAAGAAACTTGCCAGGCCAGAAAACTGACAGGAAGGGAGGATTGCTCAGAAACTCAACTGGAGCAAGCTCAGAGGGATTATGCCAGGAGAAGAAGAGGTTGTGGTCTCAGCCTCCCAATGGTGTGTGTCCTTGGAATTCAGAGAAAGGAACCCCGGTCCCGTGGGCATAGAGATGACCACATGAAGGACTGACCCATTCTGCTGCTCCATCGATTACCATGGATATCTCAAAATCACATGAAGATAGATGTAACTTGATGGAATTGACTGAATTTTGCTTCTGAATTCGCTTGAAAATGAAAGTCAAAGTGAAACAGCACAGAGCCATGCACAACTTAACTAAGCCAGACTAAGTCCTGTTAAGTCACAGTATTTGTGAGCACCCCCTTTTTAAGATCAGAAATACTGTAGATGCCAAATATTGGAGCACACTAAAAGTCAAGATTTTAATAGCATCCACTGTGGAGTATTTCAAAATACAATACTTCAAACACAATGAAAGCCAGAATTTTCAGAAGTGAGTGCACAGGGTTAGACATCTAAATCCATGCTTACGCATTTACTGCAAATGGGCTGCCTATTTGCAAAGGTATTGGCTCTCCCCATCCTCCCCAATTCCAATTGATCTTGCCAGGGAACTCTATGAGTTCATTCACTATGGATCTCCTATTAGTGTAAACTGGATGTTCTCTGTACATTACAGTATTGCAGCTCTGCAAGCAACACATCTTTATGGAGAGAGGCATAATTATCCTATGCCCTTTTGACTGAGAAAGCTGGGTTAGGCTGCAAATATCCTTCATTATATGTTTTAGAGTTTAAAGGATGAAGGATCTTCTTTTTCTTCTGCATGAAGTTTCTAAACAACAGTCTAAGGGTTTGTCTACATGGAGCAGTAATAAGCACTGTGGGTGGGTGTTTTTTAAACTATATTGTGTTGCACTTTGGTTGTTTCATGTAGACTCTGCTGATGTTAACTAAAAATTCCTCAGTGCATTTTAACATAGTGCTGTTTGAAGCACTACTACTATAAAGTGCAACAGGAACCTTCAGCGGTCGGCAACGTCGGCACGTGGGACCGCACTGTAAGTACCCTTAGCGGGCTCGCCGCTTTATTTACCTGCTCGCTCACCGCACACCACTTCCCGCGGCTCCCACTGGCAACAGTTCACCATCCTGGTCCAATGGGGGCCGCGGGAAGCGGCGCGCAGAAAGCCAGCAGGTAAATAAAGCAGCGGGGCCTGCTAATAGTACTTACCCTGCGGTCCTGCATTCCGACGTTGTCAACCGCTACAGAACAATTAATGTGCAGCTTGAAAAATACTTTTTTTTATCATTTTTAAAGTCACCTCATACAAGTAGTGTAATCAATCTCTAGCATGAAAGTGTAGATTTACAAATGTAGATTTCTTTTGTTACATAACTGTATTTAAAAACAAAACAATGTAAAACTTAAGAGCAGCAAGATATTTACATGCCAGATATGCAAAACATTCGTATGTCCCTTCATGCTTTGGCCACCATTCCAGAGGACATTCTTTCATGCTGATGCTGGTTGTTAAAAAAATAATGTGTTTATTAAATTTAGGACTGAACTCCTTGAACTTCTTGGGGGAGAATTGTATGCCCCCCTGTATGTTCCCTGTTCTGGCTTACAAAACACAAAGAAGGTACTAATGTGGGATTTCTAAAGATAGCTAGAGCACTTAACCCAAGATTTAAGAATCTGAAGTGCCTTCCAAAATCTGAGAAGAATGAGATGTTGAGCATGCTTTCAGAAGTCTTAAAAAAGCAACACTTCAATGCAGAAACTACACGACCTGAACACCAAAAAAAGGTCAACCTTCTGCTGGTGGCATCTGACTCAGGTGATGAAAATGAACACATATCAGTCTGTACAGCTTTGGATCATTATCAAGCAGACCCCATCATCAAAGCATGTCCTCTGGAATGGTGGTCGAAAGATGAAGGGACAAATGAATTGTTAGTGCATCTGGCATGTAAATATGTTGCAGCGCTGGTTACAACAGTGCCATGCGAATGCCTGATCACACTTCCAGGTGATACTGTGAACAAGTGGGCAGAATGATCTCCTGTAAAGGGAAACAGACATTTTGTCTGAGCAATTGGCGGAACAAAAAATAGGACTGACTGGACTTGTAGGCTCTAAAGTTTTACATTATTTATTTTTGGTACATAATTCTACATTTTTAAGATCAACTTTCATGAGAAAGAGATTGCACTACAGTTCTTGTTTAAGGTGAATTGAAAAAAAAATTTATTTTGTTTTTTACAGTGCAAACAGTTATAATAAAAAATAAATATAAAGTGAGCACTGTACACTTTGTATTTTGTATTGTAATTGGAAATAAATATATTTTAAAAAGTAGAAAACATCCAAAATATTTTAATATATTATATTCTATTATTGTTTAACAGTACGATTAATTGAGATTAAATTTTTTAATTGCACGATTAATCATTTTAACATTTTGACAGCCCTAATAATAACAGATTATAACACTTCCCTGGCATATAATGGTATCATCTTTAAAATATATATTTATCCTACTTTTGTATATGAATTGCACACACACATAAAACACCATTCTTATAATAAAGTTGAAAATGCAGGCACATGTCAGGATTCCAGAAATAATTAATTGTCTGTGTTCTCAGATATCAATGGAATTGTATTGATTTAGACCAGTTAAAAACCTGGCTCATTCTGTTCCAAGGATGTTTATGTTAAAAATGTTAGAAATCCAAGAAATTCAGAGTTAAGGTTGGAATTCCATGAATAGCTTCACTGCCCTGATAGAGCTAGGAGAATGTAGTATTCTCAGATTATTTAAGTATTGCAAAGTTTGATTTTTAACAGTTTGTCTTAAGGAAATCTGTGTGTTTGATTAGACATATTTGTTAATTAAAAATATACAATGCTTCTTCTTTTGAACTTCTCCCTCTTATGAATGGAGCAGAGTCAATGCCTACTTTAAATGTGACAGTTGTTTTTGATAGTGAGAGGAGAATGCATAAGCTAAGTATTTTGGATATGTGCATAGAAAGCAAATCTATAGTGGAGTACATTTTTAAGTAAGTTTCGTATAGTAAATCTGTAGGGAGTACACATTCTACTGCAGCATTACAACAATTTTGCATCAGATTGAGACTCTAGGGCCCTCGGAACATTGACAGAACTTAAATTATGAAAAAGTGTACCACTGCTACGTACTCTTGCACTGGGTTTTCTGACTGTATACAGTCCACATTTGTTCTTGTTAATGCATGCACCTAAAGTGACTAATCTGATCAATGTTCTGCTTTATATAGTTCCTCCAGTCAAAAAGAATGCCAAAGTCTTTCAATAATATAGAACTATTCAGGATTCACTCACCAGTGATGGAAGTTAATCCACATCTGGAATGAGGGGGGAAAAACAAAACAAAAACAAAAACAAACACACACAGCAATAATATACAATTTAGAATGAGAAGTGAAGAATAATACTATTCATATCTGTGGGAGTAATTTAAACAGGCAGCATTTATTTACCCAGTGTGGATTTGTGTCAGGGAACTGGGTCTAACATCCTATTCTTGCAAGAAGTGCCATGGGATCTGAAATAGTAAACAGTCATAACCTTGGTTTCGTGTCTCTTCTGTAAGTCACATTCACACTAATTCTGTGGCTTGAATAACTACCTCCTTACTATCATTATTATATAATAGAGTTTGGGATTGATGTTGTAGACTGTTGTGCAGCTGCATGGTGCCAAGAATAAGATAAATTAGTGTCATAAGTTAATTATCATCCAATCACAACAGGCTACAGTAATGGCAATAGAAATGCCAACTTGGATTTCTAGTATCTCAATGGTGTTATGCAGTATTTTCATCACATTATTTTGGAACCAGACAGTGTTCCAAAAAAAAACAAAAATCCCAAGCATAACCTTTGCCTCTTTACAAAGTAAAAGACATCAAAACCAAAAGCATTAATTTTGATAAAATCTTAGGTTCAATAGCTGGGGAAAAGTGAAACCTAAGCAACATGAAAATGAAGTTGGAGAAAACACTAATTAAATATGGCTGGTTCAAAAAATAAATAAAAGGAAGTCTATAACTAAACTATGGCATGACTCATCTATTTAGAAATATTTACAGGTAAGGGTTAATAATAATTCTCTTATGTAGCATGTCTGCTTATTTATAATTAAATGTATTGTACTTAATACCAAGAGTACTAAGACAACAGCTGTTTTACTACTGCCCCTTAATGCGAATTACACAAAGAATGAATCTCAGGAGACACTAACCAATGATAAAAGGTAAATATTATCTCTAAAGAATGTCAGACAAGCCATTATACCTAACAAGTAATGAAGGTTATTAGCTACTCTTTTGTTTTATCTATCAAGCAAACATTCCTTCCCATTTTAAAACTAACAATAATAAAAGGATTTATGACATCTGAACTGTAGGTTGTGGAAATAGGAAATCATTCATTCACTTCCAAAATATAATTATACTTGGGTAGTATAGTACTAGAGTGAAGGGCATGCTAGGAGGTTAGATCATTGCAGCATGTTGAACATAAAGCCAGCACAGCAAAAATGGAATGTTTAAAACAACATAGCTTACTATTATTATTTGCGCTGTGGTAGCAACAAAAGGCCTCAAGAAAGAGTGGGCGTCCCATTGTGTTAGGCACTGTGCAAACATCAAGTAAGGTACATTCCCTGTCTTGGAGAAAATATATTCTAGATAGACAAAGGATAGGAGAATGGAAACATAATTATACTCATTTTATGGGGAAAGATTAAGTGACTTGGTCAAGGGTACTGTGATAAGTATAAAGTAGCTTAAAATTACTATTTTACCTGTAAAGGGTTAACCTAAAGTAACCTGAGAGGAAATGACGTAAATCAACCTCAAAAACAAAGAAAGTGTTTTTACTTTCAGTTTCTCCCGCTCCTGTCTGTCTGTGCCGTTCGCCTGAATGGGAAGAACCACAGCTCTGTCCTTTCATATCTCTCTATAATCTTCTAACCAAGTCAAGCCTAGTAGTAAGTAAATTGTATACTTAAACTATATCACTTGATAATTAATCCACGGTGTTCCTTGCTGTTGAGCTGTAGCAGAGGGAAAAATTCCAAGGGAGGGGGTCAGGAGGTCAAGTGATGTTAAGGGTTCTTTCTATTAATTTCTGTACAAGGGGTTTAAGCTCCTTCTTCTCCTTTTATTAAAATCTTCCTTTTAAGATTCTGTCTGCTTGTTTCCATTGAATAAATCCTGGTTTGGATTGGGCACATCTCACAGCAAATAAGAAATGTCTTGGTTCTCAAACCTCTGCCAGGGGAAGGGAGGAGATTTGAGGGGTGTTAAAGGGGGGTTCCAATTTACCCTAACCCATGGTTTTGGGGGCTTAAATTGGTGGTGGCAGCGTTTTCCAAGCCCAGACATGGGGGAAAGTTTTAACCTAAGCTGGTAAAATAAGCTTGGGGGGTGATTTCTTCTTTCATGCGGGGTCCCCACTTCTTTACCCTGGAGTTCAGAGTGGGGGGGCAGACCTGGACTATGTCTATGACAGAACTGTGAACTGAGCCCAAAGTTCTCGAGTGCCAATCCAGTCCCTACCCACAAGATCATCTTTCACAGAATTGTCGAATCATAGAAATGCAAGACTGGAAGGGACCTCACCATGTCATCTAGTCCAGTCCCCTACACTGAGGCAGGACTAAGTATTATCTAGATCACCACTGACAGGTGTTTGTTCCACAACCTCCCTACACGATTTTTTCTAGTGCTTAACTAGTGTTACAATTAAAATGTCTCTTGTCCTTCTTTCAGCATAGCCAGACAATGTCCCTTGCTTCAGTTTAAACTCTTTACAGCTGTCCTGTCATAAGTAGATAGTGATAATAATTTATCACACTCCTTCTTTTAACAATCTTTTACATACTTGAAGACTGTTATGTCCAACCTTGGTTTCCTTTTCTCCAGACTAAATAAACACATTTTTTTCAATCTTTGTATGTAGATCATGTTTTCTAGATCTTTAATATTTTTTTGCTGATCTCCTCTGGACTTTCTCCAATTTGTCCACATCTTTTCTGAAGAGTGGTGCCCAGAACTCACCATTATATTCCAGCTCAGGCCTTATCAAGGCTTAGTACAGTAGAAAAATTAATTATCATGTCTTGCTTAAAACACTTTTGCTAATATATCCCATAATAATTGGGGTTTTTTTGCAACAGCGTTATATTGTTGACTCATAGTTAGCCTCCTCACCATCTGTATGTGTTTAGAGAAACCTAAAAATAAATAGGAAATATCAGAAGTGCTATCACTTAAAATGGGTCAGAGGGATGGAAAGGAGACAAAGAGTAATAATGAATGAGTTTTGCAGTTGTGTTATGGAGGACACCAACAGGATTATAAAATGTCACAGGATAACACTCTTCCCAATGGCTAGTATCACACATATGCAAGCAGTCATTAGATCCTTTCTACAATTAAATTGGCACATGTAGGAAAATGATGTGAGAAGGACTGATATTCTGTTTCATGCATCCAATTTTAGGTTCAGTGGATGCACATTTATATCAGGATGCATCCAGAGTAACGCTGTACAGTTGTTCCAGGTTTGCACAGATGTAAGTGAAAAAATAATGTGATCTATTTGTAGGAATAAGTATATTCATTCTCTCTGGCTGGAACTGGAAGAGGAAGCATTAGAAACTTTGTTCTCATAAGACGGTCAGACCAATTTTGCAGAGCCAAAAGAAGATGTATATCACAGTTACCTTGACATAACACATTAGGTGGCCTGTTTGGATAGCTTTAGTTGTAGGTCTGCTGTGGGGCTCCTGTGAAATGAGGAAAATGATACTAACCTCCTTTCTAACATGCTTTGAGATCTACTGAGTATTTCATTAGCACCCGGTATTATCATTATTTCTTGCTCAATATCTACAGTCCCCCATCAGGGATTTAGGCCAGATTCTGTTAGGCACTGAGCAACTGTGAAAAAGAAAGACATAATACATTGATAAACAGAAAAAAACCTTATCTAGTGGCTGAAAAGCAATAATAAAGTTCATTCTGTTTGAATAAATTAGTAGTCTTAGTGGTCCGGTGTGTCATATAGCTGGCCACCAGCCAAACCAGTGCAGACAGTAGTAAGATGCAGGCATTATGACATAGATAGGTTTTAGAGAGAACTTTAAAAGAAGATAACACAGTAACTTATTTTTTTTATAGGGAGTTCTTCATAGGCATAGTAAGGATGTCTGGAATAAAGCATGACAGTATCTGAGACTGGGGCCTACTGTAAGAAGATTAGGTACTTTGAAAACATTTTAGTTATGCATTCAACATTGGGACATTCTAAAATGGGTGTGAGGGTGTGGTCTTCAGTAGCTCAGATATAGGTGAGAGGTATATTGCAGGAATGAGTTGGTAAAATTCTGTGGCCTGCATTGTGCAGGAGGTCAGACTATATTGGGGTTTCTCAAACTGGGGGTCACGACCCCCCAGGGGGTCACCGAGCACTCCCTGGGGGGTCGCAAGCTCCTGCCACCACCAAAAAGCCACCAAATTGATTCGTTCCGCATTTGGCGGCTTTTCGGTGGACATACTGAGCCCTCTCGGAAGCACTCAGGATGTCCGCCGAAAATAGTCATGGAATACGGAAGTATTCAATTCGGCGGCTGTTCGGCGGACATAGAAGGGTCGCACCGCGTCGCCGGAGAGGAAAAAAGGGTCACGGTGTCAGCAAGTTTGAGAACCACTGGACTAGATGATCGTAATGGTCCCTTCTGACCTTAAAGTTTATGAGTCTATGAGGCTTACATAGATTTCCTGAACAAAGAGGAAGTTTCCATTAGTTTGTACTGTCTATGCACTTATAGATTTGAAACTGTAGTTTATTATGCATAAACTGTCTCAGTTGGCTGTACTCATGCTGATATTCCTGAATCTGCCACTTCTGATGACCAAAAAGCTTCTGTCTACATTATATATCCTCTTTTGCTCATGCCACTGACCACTGTAAAGAAATAGTTCAAGGGGCACACTTGTAAAGAATGCTAAGATGCGAAAAATCAATTTTGGAGTCCAAAAGGCAAAACTACTGTTGCAGGAAATTACTAAATACAACCAATTGCCTTGTTGCACTGGAGTTTTCAGAACAGAATACCATGAGGGAACTGCACAGCAAGTGTGAAGTAAAATCCTATCACAATTCACTGACATTACCCTTTCATTGGCTGTAACTATTGTCAGGAAATGATGGAGCATGGATATGTATAAAATATGTTTTAAAATAACTCTTTTTATGACTAACAATACAGAAAATGTGCTAAAATTATTTACCCTTAGATAGGCATAAATTAGATTTGAGATGATGCCAAAGGCAACATGTCCTTTGGATAATATCTCCAATTATGTGTGGCATATTTAAGTGAAGGTACAGGGGATGGAGAGGAGGGATTTTGAAGTACAAGTGAAAATCTAGAAAATTTAGCAAAATTATGCTAAGCCTTGTGTTCAAATGATGGGATATATAGTTCACTTTTCTCCCCAATTAACAAGTCACTCTCCTCCTGACTTGCACTTACTTAAACACTGCCTTAGAGGTTTGCCAGAAAATTGAAACAAAACCAAATCTATTCAGAGGAACAGTAGCTTTGAATAAGTTGATGGGAGAGTCTAGCTGGGCCACAGTCCCTTCTAAACAACAGGGAAATCGGGAAAGTTTTGGGCTTGCAGCCAAACTAAAGAAGTAGAACTGAAAAGTACTGGGGCCTCCAGGGATCTTTTCCCAAATTCACAGGTGTATCAGCTTCACCATCCACTGACATGGTGAAACTACTTTTCTGTGGTCTGACCCAGAGCCAATTGATGTCAATAGAAAGAATCACATTGACCTCAATAGGCCCCTGGTGCATTAAATTAGCTCAGCAACATAGGCTAACATGGGCCTCCTTTCTTGTTCCCTTTGAACCCTCCTCCTGCTGCTGTGTAAGGACCAGAGACACAGTGGTCAGTGATCAGTAGTCACATTGTAATTATCAATATACTAGAGATGGTAGAGTACACGTTTGACTCTTCAATCTGCCTCACTACCTCCCAGTTACTTTTGTATTATTTTGCCTGATCTCTCCCTAAAACCTGATGATCTTCTCCTTTCCTCTTCTGCACACAGACTTTCCTTTCCACATTAAATGGTGGTCTATTAGTATAGCCTCTAAGTGCCTAATGCAAACTAGTGCAGTACTGTGTACAACAGCTGCAATTCCATGCATGCATCTGTGCATCAGCTGGTTCACAGAGTAGCAGCAGATCTTGCAGTTAACTGTTTTGCTTTTACCAGGGCCAAGATTTATTAGGGACAGAGGCAAGAGGTAGGTCTGAAACAAAGCTGAAATGACAGATTGCTTTGCATAGGCATGTGCAGCACATTTTATTAGGGTGTGCACCCAGGGAGCACTGCCCTAGCCGCTGCAGCACTGTCCAGGGCCACTCCTGGACAAGGTGCGCTGGGGTTCCGGAAGAGGGGGAAGGCGGGGCTGGGGCTGGGGGGAACCTCCCTGGCTGGCAGTGCATGCGCGCTGGGCAGGACGAGCTTGTCCACCCCACCACCTGGCACACCCTGTCTGCCCACCTATGTTCTTTTGTGCCATAAGGGACTAGTGGATCAAAAACCACAAAGGGCTCGAGCATAGAATTTGCGGCCCAACGCAGAATGCATCAGTATTAGGGAGCAGCGCTTTAGGGACAGCTGTGCCTCAGCGCTTTGACTTGTAATGACTCTATATGGCCTAAATGACAAAACATGTTTAGCCAGCCTGGATATATTAAAATAGGCAGGTAAAGCATAGAAAGGAATAGGCAAGTGGCTACAGCCCCACATCCTCTGCTGGCTACTCAGCTTTGTTCCACACTGTCTTTTGTTTTCACAGGTAATGTATGTGAAAAGCAAAAGTGTTTCATTGTTTCCAACATCCCTCCATAGTGTAAGCTAGCCTGTGCATAGCTGTTGGCATGTAAACATACCCTGGAGGTGGTATGTAACTGGCATGTCTGAGAGGGGGAAGCAAGCCATGACAGCAAAGAGGAGATACAGTATCAGCATTTGGTGCATTTGTAGGGGTGAGAAAGTGGCGGGTACTAGGGAGATGGAAAAGTCTTGTTAGGGGGAGAAGAGTGAGATACTGGCAGGGCTCCTGCTGCAGAGACTGGAAGGATGAATTGCCTCCAGTCCTTCAATAAAGAAACCTAACGAGGTATATGTTTATCTCAAATCTTTAAGATTTAGTCATCTATATTTGCAAATGATATGGCCTTCATTTTCATTTAATGTTGAGGAGGTAGAATCTCCATAGTGGTGCAGTGATCTAAGATGCTGTCCCTTTTGGCCATCAAGTAAGTAAGTAAGTAATCAAAGCAGCATTTGGATCCCCAGTCTGGAGGGAAAAATGCACGTGGAGAAGTCACATTTCTGCATTGTACCCGTTGTATCTGCTGTTAACTGATATCCGCCCAGAGTGGATCTGATGCAAAGATGCAGCCCTCATTTAGGATAATCAGCTTTAGCCCTCTGGCATTATGCCTCAGCAGTCAGAGCTGAAATTGATGTACCATTTCTGGGAAATTAGTTAAGAACAGAAGAGCAAAGATGTTAAATAAAGTAAAATTTTCAACCAGAAAAAAAAATGAGGGCTGCAGGGATAACAGCTGACTCCATTCCCATGATGTGGGTGATGTTTTTAGCAAAAAATATCATGCACAGTAGTCTGATGCTATTAAAGTGATAGTCACAGTTAATGAGGATTTATATAATGTGATTCAAAGTGGATTATAGTATCGTTTTACTACCTATGCTAATAGGATGACAACAGCAGTTCAATGCAGATAAAATGTAGGATCCTTGTTGCAAAACAACCAAAATCATTAACCACCCCCTGCAAGAAAAAAAAACACAGATATATTAGAGAGGGTGGTTCTGCAGCATGCTGACCAGAGTAGGGATTTAGGAGTTGCTGAAAATCCACCAACTTCACTCCAAGGTACTGCTGTCATGCAGAAAGAACATGAAAATCAGAATCAGAGCTATGGAAATACAGAACTGTAATATAAATTAGAGAAAGGAGTGGCAGTGTCTCCTATTTTACTCCCATCTGTTGCACTGGGATCTGTATACAATAATCATGTTCATTTCTTAAAAAGATATAAAAGAGACAAAGGGAAGGTAAACATGATAAGTATCTTCAAAATTGCAATTGACGAGGAAGAAACAGGAGAATATTTTTTTCCGGCAGTAGGACAATGACAAACTAGTTGTATTCAGAATGAATTTTTCAAACTGAATGTCACAGACCCAGAAAAACTTGTCTCATTAAAGAGACAAAGATCTAAAAAAATCAAAGAGAAGGAGCAGGACATAGCTAGTTCATGTGACAGCTTTAAGCAAATAAAAATACAACTGTAAAATGTCACCCAACAGGTAATCGAGAAAGGTAATTAAAGCAATTAATATTGTTTGTTGATTGCTTGTTAACTACCTTGGAGTAATTCAGGTTAATAGTTAATAGTAACATGATTGGAAGTTCAGTTATGCCTTTTGAGATATTTTCTTTTACAGAGAATTGCTGTCTATCGAAGAAACCATATTGATTCCACTGGTAACTGGAAACTATGGCTCAGGAAACCGATCTATAAGTTTCATCACCACATCTTTCTAATGTGCCTTAGTCTTGATGGAAATCCAGTCCGTTACCACTTGCACATGGCTATAAGGATATATCTAGACTAGATTTGGCCCTGTTTTAACTGGAATTTATTGATTGCCAATATACTCATGGTTAGCTAAAACCTTTGTAAATGTGAATCTAGACATTTCTCCATAAACATTTGTTCCAAACCATAAATGTTTGTGTCATGAAATAATGTATTATTAATATTGTAGTGCCTAGAGGCTGCTGTCGAATGGAAACAGTACAAATGAGACAGCATAATGAGACAGTTTCTGACTCAAAGAGCTCCCAGTGTAAAAGACATGACAGATGAAGCGTGAAAGGAGAAACTGAGGCACAGATGTGGAATGACTTGCTTAAGATGCCATATCAGATCAATCAGAAATAAAACCCACATCTTCTGACTACAGTTGGGTGCAGCTGTTCGGATGAAACTTTTCTTACCAAAGTATACACATTTGGGTCAATCAAAACATTGAGCACATTCATGTAAAATTCACCAAATTGTTTTGGCTGAAAAAATATTTCATAAAAAGTCAAAGGTTTGTTTTGATATTTTTTAAATTTAACATTTTGGTTTTTGTTTGAAAATTAAATTTTCTATTGAATTTTGCTGCTTTAAAAAAAATAAGTTGAAATCCTCCAAACAAAACATTTTGTTCAACTGAAAACATTTTTTCAACTTTTTAATTTCAACAAAAAGAATTAAAAACAAAATCATTTCAAGTTGACTTGAAACATTCCTTTTTTTAAAACTGTTTTTTTTTTATTTACCCACTGAACCAAAAACAAAACAAAAAAGGAATTATTTGTAGAGCTCTAGTTTGGACTCCTAGAACTCGTGCCCGCCCACTAGTCCAACTGGTCGGTGGACTGGCGATGGCCCCTGAGATCTCCCTGACACAGTTTAAGGAAGGCAGCAACATGGTCTCTGGTATCAAAAAGATTGAGAAACACTACACTAGACTATGCTTCTTCTCTTTGGTTCTCCTTTTCCCATCTCCCTTTTGCCCATGCTTTCCTTCTCCTCTCCTCTTTAACACCAGAAGAGGGCTAGGTAATTGTCTGGTGCCTCACTCATTGGCTTTGAAAAGAGCAGTCCTGCAAATATAGCTGTGCTGAAAGGGACTGCATATTACCTCTCTATAAAATTAATCTTCCCCCTCTTTATCCATACTATGAAATCTGAAATAAGTCTATGATAATGAAAGTACTAGGACTCTTGCTATAAATAGATTTAAGTGATCCCAGCTCATGTTTTGCTTCACTCCAGCAGATAAACCCTTCATGATGTCGGGATTATCAGAAAGGGCCTGGAAATCCATGCTGACTTGCCATTATTCACGCATTTGTAAGTGAACAAAATACCTTTAAACACTAAACCACATTCATAACACTTAACTGATAAAAAATGGAAGTCATAGCCAGAAGGGGTTTTTCCTCTCACTTCTTTTTCTGAATTTATTTATTTCAGTACACGACTAAAGAAGTAGATAAATAGTCCAGAAACTCATTGCCTTTTTTCCAGTTTTTACTTTAAGGCCAAACTTCAGAAGCCAAGATTATTCCTGAGGCAGTTTCTCCAATAGGTTAAAGGCATTGTCTGAATTTTTTTTTTTTTTCGTATTCAATTAATTTGAGTGTCAGCTGTCAGTCAGTCCTTTCATAAGTAAATCAGAGTTCTCATTAATGAACACTAAAGGAGACTCTGCAGGACTTCATAGAAATCTGCATTTCAATCTGTTGGCAGGCTAAAGTGACTGTATTTTTCCAGTGAAGGTTGCTCTGTCAGGTTGCTTATGTTCTTCTGTTATTACTGAGATGAATATATTAGGAACCTCAGCTACAGCTGTATGTTGAACCTTCAAATCAATTGTCCAGTTGTCACTGGCATCTTGGATATAATTCCCATTCCCCAAAGAGTTGTTCCAAAAAAGTGACATTTCTACTAACACCACATATTCAGAGGGCTTGTCTACATGGGGAGTTAAGATTAATTGTAAAGTTAATGCACACAAGTTAAAGTGCATTAAATCCTCATGTGTACTTTCTGACTCAAAAATAAAATGGCCTCAGGTTGCTGAAGCTTAATCCTTGGGGGGATTAAGTTAAAGTGCACTAATGCCACTTTTCTCTACATGAGTGTCCATTTGTGTGTGGGGGGGATGTTAATATGATGATAATACCTTATGAGCATTAACTTCACAGCTTGAGTCAACTCAACTTTCCTGTTCCCTATTCAGGCAGATCTCCTTCTACCCATAAACCAGAGACATGGCTGTCTCTATGCCATCATCACCTGACCTGGGAAACTTGAGGATTCAAGTGGGTATTAGCCCACAAAAGCTTATACTTCAATACTTTATAGTTAGTCTTTAAGGTGCCACAGGACTCTGTTATACTGATATACAGTAATTCACTGAATCTAGGAAAGAAATGAGCTCTTCACAATGAAATGCAAGACTACATTCTATTGGTTGCACCACATGAGTAATCTCTGGTAAAGGAACCATTTGTTATTTCTTTCAGTGAATACATTGCTTTGTCAAAACTGAAATCCTCTATTTATCCTCTGAACAGGTATAGGTCAGAAAATAGAAGTGCAAACTCCTCCCCCTTCCTCAGTCCTGACATGGAGGGTTCACCTAAAGGGGTTGAGGGGACTTCTTTTTCTTATCTATTATTTATATCGTGGTAGCACCTAGGTGCTCCAGTCACAGAACAATGCGACATTGTTTCTGGTCCAAAACATAGGTAAATTAAAGAAAAAGATGAAGAAACTTCTGTACTGTTCTAGCATATGTAGCTAGTAAATGCTGTCAAAACTGAAATCCTCTATTTATCCTCTGAACAGGTATAGGTCAGAAAATAGAAGTGCAAACTCCTCCCCCTTCCTCAGTCCTGACATGGAGGGTTCACCTAAAGGGGTTGAGGGGACTTCTTTTTCTTATCTATTATTTATATCGTGGTAGCACCTAGGAGCTCCAGTCACAGAACAATGCGACATTGTTTCTGGTCCAAAACATAGGTAAATTAAAGAAAAAGATGAAGAAACTTCTGTACTGTTCTAGCATATGTAGCTAGTAAATGCTGTAGGTTTTCATTATTACAACTGTGTAAGTTTGAAAAGCTATTTCTATTTTAAATCTCTATTTTCATTTGTTTACACTGAAACTTTCAGAAGTATTATCTTGGGGGGAGGGGCAGAGGGATGAAACTTTCCATTCTACATATCAGACCAATAGTGAACATTTATGAAGGGTTTCAAATGAATTGAGTCAATTGTTTCCTGAGTTATGGGAAGGTAGAAAGATACACTTTCTTAGATGTTATTATTTCCTATGGATAATTTTTCAGGACATTTTTCACTTTGTGGCCAAAGTTGTTTGGATTAAGCTCTAGTGGACATGTATAAACTAAACGTTTCTGTATGTACCGCTTGTGCGAGATATATCTGTATAATCCAATAAAGGCAATCAATGTCTTGCACAGTCTATTGATCTGGGGGGCCATTTTTGTATTCCTCGAATGGTATATCACAGTGATGACAAAAGCTACAGTCACAATTTCTGTGATTTAAAAAAAAAAATCTTGAGGGTTCAAGCATGAAAATGAAACTTCAATTGGTAGGCATTTGTAGTTCCACTCTTTAGCCAGGTAACTCTCATTTTTAGCTATTTTCTGCATGGTATCTGCCTAGGAGCATTAACTGCCTGATATCAAGATCTGAGACACTCTAGGCTGTATCTCTATGATTAAGAGGATTCTAAAAATGGAGTGAAAGGATATGATCCAACTGCCTTTAATGACAGTCTTTCTATTGGCTTTAATGTGAGTTGGATAAGGCCTAAAGCCTGGAGCATAGTCCCACAATTCACCTCTGACTGTTGACTTGGAGCAATGGCTGGTGTGATACTGGACACTACTCCAGTCATATTTCCTTGAATTCTGGGACTGGGCAGTAACTAGGGATCAATGTCCGGAGCACAGGTCAGATTCCCTTCAACCAGGGACAAGGAACAGCCAGAACTAGGCATGTAGGAATTGCTACACTACTGATTGACTAGCTAGGTTCCTAAAGTTATTTCCATGCTGCAGCCTTATCAGTCTTGTATTCTGTTAATCAAGATATTTGCTGTCATTTATAAAAACAATGAAATGAATATTCAAAATGCAAATTAAGACACTGCATAATTTGCATAGATTCACATTATTTCACTTTTCAGCCTTCATCGTTAATAGGAATGCATCAGTCATCTCACCATGAGATAATGATTATGAAATTCATACTTCTATTATTCCCTGTCATGAGTGTAAAGTGCTGGAGAGTAAGACTCTGCCTGGAGAGGGTTAATGTCATCTGAGAACACGTAACGTAAAGTTTCCCTTCCATGAGGGAGGAAGGAGTTTTAAGTTAGTTTCATTTTTGTCTTGCGATGTAGCTGGAAACAAGTCCTGGAGCATCTTTGGCTATTAAGATGACTCTGCTCTTCTCTTATATTTCTACTTAGCTGATGTAAGTGATCTTTGATATATAAAGCCTGTGCCTTTTGGGGGTGTTTCTCTCCTTTTCAGAAGGGAGTTAGGGAACCCCAGATTGTGAAGTGTACTATATCTCTGTTTTATTCTCTTTCTGTATTAAATCTTTTAGTTATAAAGCGTTTGTTTAATTCCCTTAAGGTCTCCCTCTCTTCACTGGGAAGAGAGGGGGGGGGGTAGGTAAAGGAATCAGCTCAGGTTATCAGCTGAGGAACGGAGCCTGTCTCTGCCTTGAGCCGGGAAGGGTGAAGGGGAGGGGAATAGCCTCCAGGTTTCTAACTTTGGCTCCCAGGGAGGGGGACAAACTTAGGGTAAAGGGGAAGTCCAGGGGCCCCTCGAAGGTTTTGGAAGTACACCCGGATGGTGGCAGCCATGGTACCCCAAGAACCCACTGGTAAAAAAGGGGGGAAGTCTAGGGGTGTAGGACTTAATTTGACTGGGAAACAGCTAAGTTGAGTGGTTTGGCTAGTGAAGAGTCCTTTTCTTTGTGTTCAAGAGCACAGGGATCAGGGTACCCCACTCTTACATTCCCTCATTATAGTTGCCGATGAAGATCCCACCACTACATCCCATCTTTACCTCATCATACTGCGAAGGTCAAAGGGAGAAGAGGGTGCTAAGCAGATTTCCTGATTGGAACCTAAAGGTCCTTTCCGCTACATATTTGCCCTTCAAATAATCAGGAAACCTCCACCAAGATGCTGTAAGAGATTCCTTTCCCCCACACTAAACTCTAGGGTAAAAATGTGGGGGTCTCTCATGCAAGACAATCTAACTCCAAGCTTATCTACCAGCTTGGGTTAAATCTTTTCCCCCAAAACCCAAACTTCTCCAGTTGGGGCTTGGGACCCACTGCCACAATTAATGTGATTCTCCAAGACCATGGAGTGGGGCACATTAAAATCCCCCTCTCCCTCAAGCCACCTGAGAGAGAAAAGAACACAGACTCCGAGCAACATCCCCTCCCCCGTTACCTAGGAGAGATTCAAGCACACAGACTCTCACTAGCCATGGCTACCCTGATCCAAAGCTAGGACAACTTCAAGGGAAATAACCAGACCCTTCTTATAACAAAAGTTTAATAAAGAAAAGAGATAAAGCATACAACTTAAACAGACTTCACAGATACTCAATTCTAGTCTTAACTCCTTAACCCCTCCTAGGATTTCTCCCCTGGTGAGATTAAGGACACCACAGATCAATTACAAAGCTTATACAATCAACAATTCTACTTACTGTTAGTCTAACTTAGAAACTTATGAAAGGGAAGGTAGTAAGATGATTTATACCCCAGAGCTGGGGAGAAGAAGATGGAGTCAGTCCGATAGCCCGGACAGAAGAAGTGAAACTAACACTCCTTTGTCCCTAGAAATTTGCATTCTTAATACGTCATAGCTTCTTTGGCTTCAGGTTAACCCCTCACAGGTAAAACAGTAATTCTAAGGCACTTCATACTTATGACAGATGCATACACAGCATGGTAAACACCTAGATGGATAGAATGTAGGCATTTCCATTTCTGGTTTTGGCTGGAACTGAGAAGTACTTAAGATTACAAAAACACAGGGTGTATTAATGGTTAAAAAACAAACAAAAAGTTAACCAGTATTTAACCCTATAGAATGTTCAACAAACTCTTAATTTTATCCACATTTCATTGCTCTTCCCTAATATGTGTTTTAATTCATTTGTATGGTGAATCAGCAAAAATTGAGAGTGGATTAAAAATATGAGAATTATGAGTTATAAAGGAACTTATTGGTGTTCTTTTCTACCTGGTATAAGTTTGAATCCTCTTCTATAAGACCTTGTTGGCAGCTTTTCCACAATTGAGCATTATCATAGATACCACTCTAAGAAATATTCTTTTCAAAAAGAAAAAGAAAACTTCACATTACCACTTGCACAATTCTGAAATGTTCACCAGCATATTGACTTTAAAATGTCTTGCCCTCTAGAGAAGATAGGAACTCAAAGGTCAGAATGTGAAGTGAACCAGTGTAGAGTAACTTGTGATGCAACTACTTAGATTGTACTGGCCTGAGGAGAAATACAGACCTCATTGTTTGCATATTTTATTTCTCATTAGAACAAAATTCCATCTCAGAAATTTAAATAAAAACCAAACAAATATCAAAAGCACATAGACAATGATTGTAACTGATTAACTGGAAACCCTCATAATAAAATAAAATACTCTGTCTAACACACTATTGGGCAGAGTTACATAACCAAGAAAGACACCATTATGCAGTCAGAAACCTAAAATAGATTAATCCAATCCAAATCTGACATTTTCATGTGTGTGAGAGGAAATCTATTGGCTTAAAGTGTAAAATTCATAATTTAACAATTACTCCCTAAAATGATTATGCATTCAGAAATGTGTCATGTCTCATGACCAAGGTTACTGCAGTATATGTTAAAGAACTGAATAGTTAAGATGCTTCAGTGTATATACATAATAGCTTATATTTTTAATAGTTTACTTTGTGTCTCATTGGAGCTGGGAAAATAAGCCGTACGTCAACACTTGACCCTTATTTCATAACACAATTACCCATAAGTCTACCTACAGCTATGAATCACAGTTATTCAATTCAGAGAAATTCATAGACTCCGAGGACAGAAAGGACTATTTTAATCACCTACTCTGATATCTTGCATAAAACATAAAAATCCCCACAATAATTCCTAGATCAGATATTTTAGAAAACCATCTAATCTTGGTTTAAAAATGGCCAGTGATCAAGAATCCACCATAATAATTTGTATATTGTTCCAATGGTTAGTTACCCTCACTGTTAAAAATATACACATCTTTTCCAGTCTGAATTTGTCCAGCTTTTACTTCCAGCCAATGCATTGTGCTACACTTTTCTCTGGTAGAGCCCATTATCAAGTATTTCTTCCTCTCCCCCCCCCCACCCCTAAGTACTTATACAGTGTAATCAAGTCACCCCCCAGGCTTCTCTTTATTAAGCTAAATGACTGAATTCCTTCAGTCTATTGCTATAAGGTAGGGTTTCTAATTCTTTAGTCATTCTTGTGGCTCTTCTCTGAACCCTCTTTAATTTATTAACATATTTCTTGAACTGTAGGCACCAGAAATGAACACAGTAGCCAAGGAGCAGTTGCACCAGTGCCAGACACAGAGGTTAAATAACATCTCAAGTCTGGCTCAAGATTCCCCTGTATCCCTTTTGGCCAGAGCAATGGCAACTCATATTTAGTTGATTTTTACCACAACACCCCAAATTTTCACAGTTACTGCTTCTCAGGATAGATTCCCCTGTCATGAAGTATGGACTATATTCTTTTATTCCTAGATATATACTTTTAAATTTAATCATATTAAAAAGCATATTATTTGCTTGTGCCCAGTGTAACAAGTGAACCAGTTCTCTCTGTGTCAGTGACCTGATCTCTTCATTATTTACCCCTTCCTCAATTTTTGTATCATTTGCACACATCAGTGATGATTTTACTTTTTCTTCCAGGTCATTAATAAAATTATTAAGTAGCATAGAGCCAAAAAACTATCCTCTACAGGACTCCATTAGAAACACCTAGGTTTAAACAGCATTGGAAAAAAACAAATACTAATGTGATAGAATGTGAGAAAGTTTTTACAAAATTAGAAATGCGCAAGAGTGGAAAATTTGTAATTCATTAAAGTGAAGGTTTTTTGCAGAGAATGTGTCTGATTCCTGGTTAACTGGCACTTTGGCTAACAATGAGGACAAAATTAGTATAAACTGCTACCATATCAGAACTGAGTTTTGGTGGATTTGGACCCCATTCTGTTTTGGTATCTTAGTTTCATGAATTTACTATCCTAACTGTCTTTTTGCACTTAAATGTCACATTATTTTGCTGGCTATGATTCAGATTTTATGAGGAATAGGCAAAATGGAGATTAAATAATCTATTATTACCAAATCCTGACTAAGATCAATCAAAGATTACAGACAAAACTAGATGTGATTATGGAATATTTATTGTGCTTTAAGGGAATCTTATTGCATGAGCTAAAATGGCCAACAGTTTCATTAGAAAATCAAAGCTGACATAAATGAGGGTCCTATATGAGAAAGAATGGTAGTAATATTGTCAGTGGAATGACAGAGTCTTTTAAAATTGTTCTGTGTCCCTGAGCTAGATAAAGCCAGATGAAAGATTTATAAACTAAGGGAGCATAAAGAAATGTTGATGTTTCCTCTCAAAAAGCCTCTTTATGGGTATTGCTGCTTAATGTATAGTTCATTTGTCTCATATTTGCCTATTTCCAAACGCTGACAATTATCAATGAAATGTCACTGCATCAGTAGAAACCTATCATGTATCTTCTCTTTATATTTCACCTTTTAAATCGTTGAAAATCATTGCTGCTATGCTGAAGTCTCTTTTGCAATCATGAGTGTTACTGATCAGAACTGCCCTTCTCTGTAGGGGAAGATTGGAGCAAAATTCTCGTTCCCTAATGCTATTGGTAAATAGTCTGTCACCATTTATCGTGTTTAAGCCTAATTATGCCCACCATGCCAATCTCTTTATTTGGAGGTTGTCACTCATGGCAGCCAAATATAGATACTGTATTGATCTTTAATTCACACATCTCATCAGTCTCGCCTTTGATAATTGCCTTTGTTTCCTTTTGGGAGTCAGATTAATGCTGAACTGCAGTGAAGAATGAGAGGAACCAAAAAGAGGCTGCTCCAGAATTCTTAAGTGTGCCATTTGAATTCTTGTGCAGATCTCTCTAAGGATTTGAACACTTTGTTTCAGTGCCCTTCAGTGCTATTTTGCTTTAAACTTGTTACTTGTGTATTTTATATATATATCTATACAGAGAGAGAGAGAGAGAGAGAGAGAGAGAGAGAGAAAGAGAGAGAGAGAGAGAGAGAGAGAGATCAGTTCTGAGTGTAGAAACTTCTAATTTTTTATTATTATTCATTATTTTTACTTTAAATGATTTGGATCCCAAATAAATGATATCCGTGACTTCAGCTCTTGTGTGTTTGTTAAAATAAGAAAACACAACAAATCAGCAAAAATCAGAATTCTGCTAAAATTAATTCCCATTCAGTAAAAAAAGGGCTGGGTTTTACTCAAGGATGTCTACTGTGATCTTTCCTGTCCAGCAGAAATCCCCAGTTGTGTAATTGATGATTCTGATTCAACCAGTTCAAACTGTAATTGTTCTGTTTATAATCCAAAGTAGAAAATATTAGGCAAAACTGAGCACTCAGTGACCCCTTTCCAACTGCTGTTATTCCCTGCTGATGCAGGGTCTGCTTCTGCACTTCTTACACAAGTGGAACTCCACTGAGTTCACAACCCCTTTCCAGCCCTATCTACTGAAATAATATAGCTCAATTCTGATTTTTCAGTGAGAGGAATTTTCTGGAACCTTGACTTACTTTCAGCAGTAATAGGATGGTTAACTCATTGTGCCTAATTTCAAACCCGCTCAAGTATCCTAGTTTCCAAAGTTTATCTTGAACTCTACAGTTACCAGATCCATATTCTGCTATAAAAATAGGAAGGGGGGAAGGGATGGGATAAACAAAGATATAGCCAATGATTGTAGGTTATTGTTAATTTATTATGTGATGTTATGAGTAACTAATATGCTATGTCATATATAATTATTGCATGCTAAATAGATTAAACTTGTAGGAGTATAGAAGTATAAGATCGATCAGAAGTTAGAAGGGATAATTATGTATTAGGTATCTAAGTAAGGAGTCCTGAAACACAAGGCCTGCAGGCTGAGGCTTCTAAGACTTTAGCTTAGTCATATTAGGCCACAGGCTTAAGAAATGCTTGACATAAATGAGTGACCAAAGAATGCTACAAACTATGCCACAAACTTATGGGAAATGATGTACCAATGGGTGATATTGTGCAAAATTACATCTATTACATTGATGTCTATGACATACACACATGGGATCCACTCCATAGGGAAGGAGGTCAGAAAGGTGCAGAACCAAAGTCCCATTCCCACCCCATACAGCCCACGTGTAAATGCTACAATCCTGCTATGGCCTCATCAAGCTGTGATTACCACACCAACGCCCTTATAAAATGGGGGTAAATTGCCATAGTAACAAGGCAGCTTCTTGAGGCACTATTAGCTATACCAAGAGTTGACTCTCACACATCACTACATTCTTCTAACTTTCTGGCATTGCATTTCATTATGGGAGAGAGCTGTGGCCCCATAGGAAAAAAAAATAAGCCATATTCTTTCTAACTTCCCAGGAGGTTATTTTAATATTGGTTTAGGTATTGGTAAAAGGTTTGGCTCAGATCTTATTCAATACAATATAGGCTTTTCCATATTTTTTTAAAGGTACACTTATTTGTTCTAAGAAGCTTTTTTTTTTTTAAGTGTAGTAATTTAAGTGATGTGGAAATGGTCTTTAGTATTTGTAGGATGAATTATGAGTGGTATTTTTTCTGTTGGCTTACTGTACCAGGAGAAAGCCATGAATAATATATTCTTCAGATGGCCAGAGTAAATACTATATTATGAATTACATCAAAGTTTGCTCATTCTCATCTTTAAAAAAATCATGAAGAAAAATAGCGATAAGCCTGCAAAGAATGGATGAAAGGTGTTAGTAATGAGGAAAACTGAACATCCAGAAGTGTGTATCTAAAGTGTCAGTATACTCTTTATGTTACTGTCAGGTTTATAGTGTATCAAACATAATATATTTTGTAATAGAGATTTTGAGTAGTATAATCTATCAAAAAGATTCCCAGTCTACAGTATAAAGCCCAGATCAATTCAGTTCAAACAGCAACAAGATAGTGTATCTGGTTAGATAACTGACTCACTGTAGCCAGAATCATAGCAATCAATTTCCATGTAAGCTTAGATGATTGCATACAAATCTTAACACACTTCATTTACAATTAGTTAAGGGGTAGCAGCAGTTGTTCATATTATGTTCTGAAACACTGTTTTTAGGCAATTAAACATGTTGACTTGATTTTTTTATTTAACTCCAGGTCAAACTACTTAATGTGAACCTTTAAGATAATTTGATAAAGGGATCCCAGAATGTTGACATATTATTCAAGTGTAATAATATACTTTTAAATGAGGTTTGTACTTTCAATAAAATGTGTTTACTCTATTGAATCAGTTACAGTATTTCTACTTTTATTGTATACTATTTCATTTTACACCAGCAAACATTTGTAATATTACACAAAATGCTACCTGATATTGCCAGACCTACCTTATAATCTAATGCCAGTTTGACTTCAATGGGGACAGGATTTTACCCCTTGTAGGAGATTCCTTGCACTGTTTTTTGTGTGCACTCACTTTTAAGATCCTTGCAGAGATGGAATAGGGCGGGGATTTAATAGATAAAATGATTCCCACATTGCTCAGATAATCTCTCTTCAAAGATTTGTATATCTTTGAATTTTAACTTTGAAACTTTCAGATTCAGAGCAGCAAAAAAAGTTTTCTCTGAGATATTTCAACCATTTTTTTCAAGATCTTTTTGTCGGTCTTCTAATTGCTATGGTAAACGAAATATATGCAATTAGAACACAGCTCATGATTCAGGGAGAAAGAGATTAAACATCCCATAGAAAACATCAAACAATGCTAGAAATAAAGGGTAAATATGTCTGCATAGGAAGTTCCATTTTTTCCATCTAGATTTATTAAACTCTATAGTGTATAAAACAATTAGAATTGGTGAATATATTTCCCCATGAATATACATTCATACTGTAGAATATACATTCATACTGTAAATGACTTAACTTTCATCCTATTTTGTGTTTGCTTTTCATTGAAATTCTCACAAATGATCTTAGGAGCATGAAAATTTATAGAAACAGCAAAGTTTCAATTAATATGAACAAAAGTGGAAATTAAACTCATGAATATGAATATTTTCACTAGAAACCAGGTTCATAGAGAACTCTCCTTGTTCAACTAGAAACATACCATGTGAGCTGGGTGTACAATCTTTTGGGCCAGATCCTTGGATGGAATAAATCACTACATGTCCTCTGAATTCAAAAGTTCTATGCTGCTTTGCAACAGCTGAATATCTGGCCCATTATTATTAATTAGTTTTGCTTCAATAGTATCTAAATATACCACACATAAATAGTTCCAGTCCCTGTCCCAAATAGCTTATAAAGTTGAAACAAATAAATATGTAAAGAGAGAGGGAACATCTTTTAACATACAAACAATGGGCCAAACAAGGAGCTGGCAAAAACAAACAAACATACAAAAGAGGTGTAACTTCATTTTGTTCAATGGAGCTATCTCAATTTACACCAGCTAAAACTCAAACCCATTGTTTTAATTTCTATATGCTGAGCACTGTCAGCTACAGACACAGAAGAACAATAGAGTAGAGTCATTGATTTGGTTTGGCTGGGTTCTGTCTTACATTTCATTTACAAGTAATATTGCTCCTTTAAATCCCTAAAACATTTTATTTAGAAAACAAACTTTCAGGAGCGCTTAACAAAAAACCCCATCAGGGAATAAATCAGAAGCCCTGCTGCAGGCACAAAGATCCCCTCTGTTCCTCAGTCCTTGATTGTGAGGCTGGTATCAAAAAAATGAAAACAGTAGCCTTGGGGCTGAGAACATCATCTGTCTTCATTAACCATCATCTCCAATGTCATCAACTCAGAGACTGCCTAAAGGAAAACAAAGTGCCCCCCACAACAAAACAAACAAACAGTTGATCATGTTTTGAAAGAAACAAATCAAGCAGTCAACAAATGGCAGCCAACAACTAGTAGGAAAAGTCTAATCCTCACTTCATAAAGCCATCATTTTAAGGACTATTCAATCTGCAATGGGAAATTATCACTACTTGGATTGAAAAAATGTGCAGCAGTAGACAATAGCAGCCCTATTTTGTATCATCATAGATTGGATCATGTTATTGGTCATTGTTGCTGTGGAAAGGCATGACCCTATTACTCTGTCACTGAGAAAGAAAGTTTTGCCATAGTGTGAGCAAATTAGGCAGCTCAGGCCCTATCTGTTTAATAAGAAATTCAGGGTCCTGACTCTCCATGCTCCGTTGGTTTGGTTGCACAGGACCAAAAGCTCCAACTCCAAGCTGTTATGCTGGAGCAAGACACTTCAAGAATATGACTAGGAAGTTGCACATAGGAAGGGGAAAGAAAATGTAAGTGGCAGATTCCCTTTGGGTCAGCCAATAGCTAGCCATCCTGCATCTTCATTGGTGGAGAGGTGTGAACCCAAGAGCAGCCCAATGTTATTATTTAAAAAATGTTTGCAGGCTCATGACCTTAAAGAAACATCTTCTATCAGTAGTTTCTTTCCCATGGAGGCACCTGCAGAACATAATCAATTTACTTCTTAATCTTGTCTTGAAAAAAACAAAGATGGAATTTCTTAAGTCTCTCATTATAAAGGCATTTTTTCCATACCTCAGTGTTCAGATCAAACACTTAAGAATAAATAAACTAAAGACGGACAATTGTTCAAATGCTTTACATTGCATTTTTGGTGTGGAGTTGGTTCTAAATAATGAATATAATTATTATTTCAGTGCTTTGTTTTTTGTTTTTTCATCTGTGCCTGACAAGAAAAGTACATCCTTTTCTCTCCCATGAGAGCCTTGCCACAATATGCCTTTTCCATCAAGATTAGATTGTTTACACCTTGAGACCTTCCAGAAGCTGAAATATATAATAGTACTGCAATCCACTTGTTAACTGGAGTCAAACATAAGTGGCACATTAGACCTAAACTCTGTGCTGGCTTCCAGTAAGCTTCTGGGTAGAATTTAAGTTATTGATTTGAACCTATTGAACCCTAAATGGTCTGGGATAGGTTATCTGAGAAAGTTGAGATTAGCAGAGCCATCTGGAGCACCCTTAATATTAATGAGAGGGAGTTGCTGGCCAGATATTCCCAGAGAGGTATCTTTGAATTTGAACTCTCTCTTCCCTAGTTCACTAGAGCTCAGATTTGTTAACTTTCCAGGCACACTGCAAAGCTCATCTTTTTATTCTCCTCTGAAAGCTGTGGAAGAGGGAGTGGGATTAGCTGTATGTAATTATGGACAATCCTTTGATTTCTGCTTTTTAATTGATGAGCTAGGCACCCAGAGCACTAGATGGGCATGTATGAATGCATTTTCGAAATCTCAATAATAAGTAAGTAAATACCTAAATAATTGTAAAAAGGTGGGGGAATCAACTGCATTATACAACAGCTATTTTTCCATAGTTAATGTGTTCAATATATTTCATATGACTGTATGTTGGTTTTGAAAAATAATCACTGTAGTAGTCTTAGCTGTTTGAAGAATCAACCCCATCACTTTCTGGACTTCCAAAAAAAATTAACAGTCTTTACAGTACTGCTTAATTACTGATCAATATCACAGTTTGTTCTGGCATTAGGTGCTTTAAGATACACCATTCTCCAGCAATGTCCACATTTCTGAAGTGATTAAAAACACTGAAAAAGTACCAGTTTGATTTTTTGCATTTGATACCTTGAGTTTAGTACACACAATAGGGGCAGGATAACCCCTATTAGTCTAGTGAAGTAGAAGCAGGTGTCTGATCAAAACACAAGAAGCTTTAGGCTTTTTCTTTTACATTGCAATAGCTTATATTGTCTGAAGCTCTGACAAACTGCCATAGAACAGATGATATTCTAAAATAAAAATAATTTTTGCATCGCATGCCCACAATCTGTCAGATTAAAACAGAAAACTGACAGTGTGTTGTTCCTTAAGTAGTTGTCGGTGCAGCTTGCCAAGGATTCAAAAAATGTATTTTATAGAGGCAGTTTTGTCCACTTTCTGAGTGCTGTGTTTCAAGTGCTAATGCTGATGGCCTGGGGGAAGGTTGAATGACTAGAATTTGACCATTGCAGATCATCCTTTTAGGGGAAAGCACTTTGTCCAAGTCACACATAATTTACAAAACAGAAGCATCTGCCCCAGTAATGAATGAGTTGTTAGCTGGCTTCCACACTGGGAACAGCTCTACTTTTCTGCCTCTAGCAAAGGAGCATAAAGTTGAATACTGCACACACAAAAATGGGGGCAGGGAAAGTAATTAGGATGAATAATGTTAGAATCATGACATTTAGAGTTTAAATAAATCCTAAAATTCAGCCAAATTTCATGTATAACCTTGACTTGAATATTTTCAATTTACCATTGTCTCAACTATTTATTACCATTTTTCCCTCTCTTTCTTCTCTCAAATACTTGCATAAATTACAAGACAATATTATTGTAGAACTAATGTACAGATGGGGAGGGTTCTTAGCCAAGATTCTGATGTGCCCGCATTTTGAGATTACTTTGGCTCTCCGCATATTTTCCAGCCTCAAATACTTTTTTTTTCTTCCTCCAGACCTGTGAAAAACTGGCAGCACCAGACCTCAGATTCTTTGTTTCAACCAAACTGTTTTTGGATAGGACAGGAGACAGGACAGATTCTGAACAATCTTTTCAACTACCTGATCCTAACTCTGTTTATACATATCGACAGTAAAAAAAAAAAAAAAAAAAAAAAAGTAAAAAGAAAAAAAAAAGGGTGATTTAGGACTAGGAACTTTCAGATTCTAACCCAGCTCTATGCTCAGACCCCTGAGCCAAACCTTTGTCTGAGCGTAAGATTTCACTGAGGCTAAATAGGGGTATTTTGCTAATCATTGTTTCATGAGTCTTTGAGCTATATTCCATGCTACCTGTAAACTAAACTTCTAGTAAGAATGGAGATGAGATACTTTCACATGTGAAGGAATAATATTTATGTAGATTCCCAATCAATGCTCTTTTTTTTTTCTATACTTGTTCTCGGTGAACACATCTAAGCTCACAGATACTGGTTTCCCTTTCATGGTGATTTAGGCATGCATAAACCCTACCTAAGTAAATGCACAATGGTCTTTGGGGATTTCATTTTACTCACTCATTCAGTGCCCCAAGAATGGGAGCATCCCAGATTTAAATGGATCATTGAAACTTCATTCCTTTCTGGATTATTTAGTGTATAGGAATTGAGTAATATTCCATTAAATAGTTTGGGAACCCTCTAGTGGTCCTCCCTGTCTTCTGTTGCAGAAGCTATCAGAACCCTGTCTCAGCACTGTAGCAGGGTACATGCTATATTTGTACTTGTATGTTTGTACATACTTAATAAATTGTGTTTATATGGAATCCAATGTAACAGTGTGGATTTCTTCAGATTATTAATGTTGTGTACAAAGCAAAACCACCATAATTCTATAGAAGCAATTTTATAATATCAGCTGTGTAAAAAAAAACAAAAAACAAGCACACTTATTTCTGAAACTCAGGGCTATAGCCCTGATGCATTTTCATTTCTTCTAGCTTTATTTCTATCACCTTCCAGTTAAAAACAAAACAAAACAACCAACAGCCTAAACAAGGATACTATTTATAAAATAATTATATGGTGACATTTTGACCTTAAATGCTCTTTATTAACATGCATAGAGATGATTATACATCAAATACCTTGTGTTGACACCGCTAATGGGAATTAGAGATGCTTGCTAGTCTCGTTTCATTTCCTGAAGGATTGAATCCTGTATGGAAATGGAAAATTAAAACCAAGCACTGAAGACAATATACTAGAAGAACCTGCACGTTATTTGATTAAAATATGACTATATCAGCGACATGCTGGCCACCGCTTCCTGCCACTCCCATTGGCCAGAAACAGCAAACCGTGGCCACTGGGAGCGGCGGGTGGCCATGTCTGAAGATGGTCAGTATAAACAAACTGTCCCACAGCCTGCCACTGGATTATCCTGATGGGCTGTGTGCCACAAGTTGCCCCCACTGATATAGATCACTGTTGCATATCTGCAACAAATCTTGTACAAAATGTGGTGTGTAAGGTATCTATTAAAAGGTTATGATTTGCTGATTGTGATTATGTTATCTGTATGCATGTATTATTTTTGTATTTGAAGTTATGAGTATTGGCTCTATATCTGGATTTCAAATGTTTGCTCCTGAGGTAACTAACTAGGTAGTTAGCCAGCACATCTTGGAGGGCCGGTTCAAATTGAGTGGCCGATCAAAAGGACATTTAACTCAAAATGGGTCATGGGAGATGCCCATCTACACTGAGCGGACTGTCCCATAAACCTGCTGGAATATAGGTAATGGCTTTCTGCAGAGACTTACTAAGCTAGCAGTTTATTCCATCACTGCTACAAGCCTGAACCAAGAACTTTACAATTACTGTATATATTGGATTCCTCTAATCATTTTTTAATTCTCACCTTTCTTCCTTTTGTGAATAAACCTTTAGAATTTAGGGACTAAACGACTGGCATCAGAGTGATTTGTGGGTAAGATCTAAGTTATATATTGACCTGGGTGAGTGGCTGGGATCAGAAGAACCTTTCATTTGATGAGACTGCTTCTAAGGAACCACTCATCTCTGAATCCAGTGTTTTTGGTGGTGATAGAAGAACTGAAATGCCCAAGGAAACCGCTTTTATGACTTCTTGTTAGCCATTGCGGTGAAGCAGGAGTTTATTTTTGTGGCTGGCTTGGTATATCTTATGAAAGAATAACCACAGGTTTTGGGTTGTGTTTGCCCTATTTCTCAGCAATTCATCCTGACTTTGGCATCCTCAGTTGTGACCCACTGAGGCGCAGTTACAGAACCTAAGAAAGAAATGATCTCATACATGGGTCAGGCCTTCTAAGTTATACAATGATATATTCAATTATTACTTTTAAAAATTACTTTGTTTTTGCTTTAATAGGTTTAATTTGAAAAACATTCATCACCATGGCATCTGTCCTAATAATCCCATTCTACTTTTGTAGGGTAGTGTGGAACTCCCTTTGATTTCAGGGCATGAAGCAGTGTGTGTGGAACTGAAAGCAGAACTCAGCCCAAAGCATGTTCAGAAAGATCAAATTCACAAAAAGTATTTATTTGCCTAAATATACAGATTGGCACCTAATGAGATTTACAGAACTGCCTAAATAGGTCAATGGGAGTGGAATTTTCAAAAGTGCCCATCATCTAGGATCCCTAGACACCTAAATACCTTTTGTAAATCTGACCTAACGCGAATAGTGCATGAGCATGCACACACACATATACGCACACACACACACACACGACTCTGATTGTCAATTGGTTGTCATAATACATCTTTGTGTTACACATCAACAGTCATGACATCAGGACTATTGTGGGTAGGAAAAAAGTAGGACCATAAAGAGTCTTACAATTATAGTGAAAATAGAAAGGAAATTATTAATCTAAACGGCATCATTTCTAGAGTAGGAAAGGCATATGTCCTGCCTTATGTACTGCACTCTTTTTTGCTGAAATAGTACAAAGAAAACTATCAATTGTAAAATATAAAAATCATAATGGGCTTTTCACCCAAGTCTGAAGGGGAGACTTTCAGGAGGCACAAATAGCAGTTAAGTGCCTAACTCCCATTTACTCTCTGAAGTATACAAGGAAAAAATTTAATTGGTGGTGGAATTTATTCTTTATAGAATTAAGTCTGAAAAAAAAATCACCTTACATCATTCCTTGCATGGCTATCATGTTGAGTGGTCTAAACCACAGGTTCCTTGATAACTGAAAAAGATTTACCAACAGGAGGAAGATTTGAGTAAGTTACTCATGTTGTGGGCATTTACAGAAATATATACAAGTAGGCGTAGCTCTGCTCATCACTGTTCAGCAATGTACCTTTGTCAAATGCCACCTACAGTATACTTAATGCCCATCACCTTATGCATTTGTGACTCAGGATCTGAATCATCCTTATTGTCAGTTCTTGAAATTAAATCCAGCGCTTTGTTGCTGAAAAGCTTTGTGCTACTGGAATGGAGTAATATGGTTTCTTTGGAGAGGTAGATTTGCCCTTCTCTTTATATTATCACTGGGCCTGGACCAAATTCAGGTCTCAAATACACTGCTGTTTCTCTGGAGTAAGTCCACTGATTCCTGCAGTAACTGAAAATAGAATTTGGACCAATATATCTTAGCTTAAAATTACCATCTGTCTTTAAGCTCTAATCATAGTGACATATGCTGTTTTTATTTATGATAATTACCCTACTGGTTCATTTAAAAATAAAAAGTAAGCGGTTCTGGTCAGGGAATTTACAGTACTGTTGGAAATGACACAGGGGATATACCCAGGGGTCTTTCTCAATTTGCTCTGAGCTGCTCTAGCAGTGCAAATCAGACACAGAGGAGGCCTAAATGGTTCTAAGTGTAAGAACGATGCCCAAATGGTGTAGTGCCATCACAATCAGTCCTATGTATCTCCCTGCACAGCCTCATTGTACAGGGTTTCAGCAGAAGGGAGTGTAGCTTTCTGGCATCACCCATCTGTCACAATAGCCTCTTAGAGGCCATTACAGCTCTGTGTTGAAGAGCAGCACTGTGGATGCGCTCATTTATGACAGAGGATGAAATGGCCCCAGAAGCAGCAGGGACCAATGGGAACTATAAATGCAATGGAAGCCACTTTTGCCATAATCATAATCCCAGGTCTGTGTCAAGTACAGTTTAGCCGCCGCTGGACCCAGACTGAGTCCTAATAGCTACCTGACCACATACATTTTTATAAACAAAGTACTGAATTATTCAGTAACAAACTGTAGATGCCACTTTGTGATATTTCATTAGATTGCAATGCTCCTTAGTTTCAAATAATCCACGCTTGCTAAAACAATCTCAAGGTGACTTCCCTTTAGTATTGAAAAAGAGGAAAGCAATGCATTAGAATAAAAGCATGGAAGTTCTGCCTATCAGCCTGCTACAGGCTTTTCTACTCAGCCTGCCCATTCTTTTACTGGTGATGATTTGAATTAAAAGTATGTTTATCTATTTGTTGAGAACATTTTGTCAACTTAGATTAAGATTCCATTTTGTCATCCTTAGCAAGGCCAGTGAGTAGAGGACTGTGTGCAACTGAAGACATGAAATAGGATTGGAATCTATAAGTTTTTATAATGAGCCAAAATTGAATTTAGCCCAGCCGTCCTTTCATTGTGTAAATGGAATTTGAATGTTTGCTGCATACAGATTTTTGACTTTGCAAAAGAATAGCCGTGAAGTTAATTTACTGCATGCTGATATAGTCAGAAGCGGGAAGTATTCATGATCTATTTAAAATGACAGTCATTCCTATAAAAGCATTACTACCCAAACTAAACAAAATTGTGGACACACACAGATACACAGACACACACAGTCAGAAGAGTAACAGAATTTTTTTTTAGGTAGCAAGCTCAGATTGAAATGTGCACTTCACATTAGAGAGCTATTTGGAAAAGGAATCTATACCTTACTGTGAAACATCCTAGATCTTCATTTAGATACAGGCATATCTAAAATTATCCTTTTTTAACTTATCAAAGCCTTAAGATTAGGAAACACATGCTAACAAATCCAGGGAATGCTTTTGTTTGTTTATTGGTTTGTTTGAAATATGAAAGCTCCATTAGGAGGAGCTCTTGCAATATTTGACCTAGATTGAGTTCTGGTTTAGCTAGTTATGCTCATAAACTAATCATTTACCCACTGAAAATGAACATAGTTTTAAATATCTGAGTAAATACATTTCAAAGGTGTAACTTCTACCATGGTGTCTAAAGTAAATTAGTCACTGATGATGGCCAGCTACATACCATATCATTGGCCAGCTACATACCATATCATTAATATTGCTGTTAGTGTTTTTTTACACATGTATGTACACCACCACATTGTAACAACATGCCAACCCCACAGAAGCCATCTTATTTATGTGACGGAATGATCAGATGCCACGAACACACACTAGGAGGCACAAAAACTAGGGAATACACAGTGGTGGAGTCAAGCATGAATCACAGACCTACTTGTGATCATGATCAGAAAGTGTCAATTGCATGAAAAGATAAGTAAAACATGTAATCAAGTGCTAGTACATTTTGAAAGCACATTATCTGGTGTCCTAAGGTGCCTCTGGTGTCTGCCATGGCAGTGTAAGAGCAACAGTGTTCCACAGAGAACAATAGTGCTAGAGCAAATAAGTCAAAGAGCAGCCATTCACTAGTAGCAATACATGGTAAAAATAGAGCATTTTGCTGGCAATTAGGTAGCTGGTACCACATGTTGAAAGAGGCCATTATTGACTCAAGTATCAGCAGCCACACATAGGGAACCATGCTACATCATTCCCTAATCACTACTCTCATGATCCAGCAGCCATACGGCAATATCATCAACTACTGTTCAATCATGTCAACACATGAGCAACAGATACCTTTGATGAGAACAGGCATGTAAATGACTCCCACTGCCCAGGCACATTCTCAGCTGCTTGCATGATAGTTTATGCTTCAACCTTCATGTCCTCTGTAGGTTTTTCTAGCAGTAGGAAGTTTTGATGCAAGCTCATATTATGAAACATGCTAGCTCAAGTGAAGACAATATCAAAGTCAAGACTTGAATTTTTAACGGACCCAAATCTTCCATAAAGACTTGCCTTTTGGAAACCTTAGAAAGTAGAGATAGAGTATAGCTGGTGAACTGCTCTGTCAGGAGTCACTTCACCAGAGTAGGACTGTAAACACCAAAGCGGTCAAGAGCTGGCCTGATGCTTCATGGTTTCTAGAAGGCTGAATGAGCAGCAGTGTCTTTGTGTCTATTGGTAGTTGTGGTCATTAGTAATTTGTAGAATTCTGTAGTAGTCCTATTCAACTGCTTTGGGAGATACTCCAAGAACAGTGAAGCTATTGTTATGTTGGATATCTTTGCTCTAGCTTGTTATCTCTCTCTCTCTGCCCGTCACACCCCAAAGGGGTATGGGCCACCAACCACAGAGCACTCCATCTCTGTTGGCATTTCAGTAGCAATTTGGTTCCCTACGGGGTGGGGTTGCTAGCCCCATGCCCATGTTAAGCCTACAGCACCTGGTATTCTTAGGAGGTCTCACATCCAAGTACTAGCCAGGCCCAACCCTGCTTAGCTTCCGAGATCAGACAGGATTGGGTGTGTTCAGGGTGGTTTAGCTGTTAGCTTGTTATAGCCTTCAGTAAATCACTGCAGTGTTCTGATTCATCCAACTGGTGGGAGGCAATGCAACATCTGTTATAGACAAATCAGAAGCCATGATCCTTGATAATGGTCGCCTGTAAAAACTTTCACATGTATACTTTTTGCAACATGAGGATGGCAGAAGCATCTTTGCAGATGCCCCCAAAGTAACATTCTCTGTCCACATGCAGAGAACAAGTATATATGCAGAAGAATATAGTCAATTAATAATGAATGTGAGGATATAAAGTAACTTCAAAACACTGCCTGTGAATGTCTTGGCCTTTCCCTTTCCCTGTGAAAGTTTCCCTGTATTGTGGCTACCCCAATTTGCAGTTCTCCTCACTCTCTAGTTTTGTATTCAACTCAAGATTCAAAACTGGTTGACTTTGGAGACAGTGGGTGAATTCCTGGCCCAGTTGAAATTAATGGTAAAACTCCCATTCATAAGAATGAGACTAAGATTTCACCACCCAGTGGGTGAATCCAAATAACCTTGATCCAGAATTTCATCCACTGGGGTTTTGACTAAAAGGACCTTTGGACACAAGACATTTTTTCAGGTTTTTTTAAACATTTTTCATTATATATGGTTTCTCCTTTTCACAATCTAGTTAATGAGGAGATTAAATTGAAAAATAAAGCCTCTAAAAAGAAACATACAAACCTTCTGACACTAAAGAGCAGATTTAAACACTCAAAAATAAGGATATTTATATTTAAAATGTTATCGTTAACATATGGTTACATATGGTAGTGCTATCGACTGAGAAACTCAGAAAGGACCTCAAAAACTGATGCACTAACCAGGCTTAGTAAATAATTAGTTAAATTTCAACTCTAATTCAAAGTTGAATTTATTTGCTTTGGTTGGTTTATAGCAAATCTTTAAAGGTGCTGTACTTTAATGTAGGTTTTTGTGGCGTAATGTCTATAAATAACAATATTGTTAATTACATGCTAATATCACAACTGGTTTTAAAGACTCCAAATATAGTGAGTAGACATCTTAAATTATTCATGTAATTCATCTTAATGTGATCATCATTTCTTGCATGACAAATTATGAAGAATGTGGATTGCCTACATGATATTTTTCTGCCTGGTACTATTCCTTTGAAAATCCAGGGTAATTTTATGCCTGATAATATTTTTCAATGTCACCATTTTCATTAATTAAATTAAAGTTTCACAAAGACTATTCTAATGAGAGATCATATCTTGTGAGACAAGTTAAAAGCCAAGGCCTATTCTCTGATTAGCCTTACTATGCAATATAGGGTAGTGTCACTGTAAGTGTCATGGAAGTAAGAATGTCTGGTTACTGGGGCATTCCAACAATTTATTTACTTCTTTGATTTATCAAAGTATAATAAATGTCTAATAAAGACTCTCCACCCAAAGTGGACATGAGACTGGTGTGCACATTCATAGGGATAAACAAGCACTTTGGCTACAGGATGATGAAAAACATATTCAGCAGAAGAAGCCAAATGCTATGAAAAGAACAGTTTAGTAGACAATTAGGAGTGGTTAGGCCACTTAGCAGATAGCATGCAACAAACAATCACTAACAATATTGCAGGTCATGGTGATACAAGTAGAAATGGAGATATACAAGCCTTTAAGAGTTTCATTCATTCAGTTTTCATATTTCTATATCAGAGCTGAGCTTCAAAAGCACACTGAAATGCTTTTCAAACCTCAGCTAGAACACACTTCATCAGATGCATAGAGTGGAAAATACAGGAGCAGGAATAAATACATGAAAAGGTGTGAGTTACCTTTCCAAGTGTGAGGTCAGTCTAATGAGACAATTCAGTTGACAACAGTAAACCAAGGGAGGAAAAATAACTTTTGAAGTGGTAATGAGTGGCCCATTTCAGACAGTTGACATTCTCATTACCACTCCAAAAGTTATTTTTCCTCCCTTGGTTTCCTGTTATCAACTGAATTGTCTCGTTAGAGTAACCTCATCAGTTGGAAAGGCAACTCACACCTTTTCATGTATTTATACCTGCTCCTGTATTTTCCACTCCATGCATCTGATGAAGTGGGGTTCTAGCCCATGAAAGCTTATGCCCAAATACATTTGTTAGTTTCTAAAATGCCACAAGGACTCCTTGTTGTTTTTGCTGATACAGACTAACAAAGTTACACTTCTGAAACCTGCTACAATTACTAGAGATTCTCTTTTACCTCATGTAGGAATGGATGCATTTTTGCAGCAGAAGGAACTGGGTTCTATCGTTGCGGTCCCCCCATGAAGGCTGTGCAGCCACAGTATCATTACAGCTGGAAAGGGGAATTGGGGGAAGAACTGCTCTTGCAACTGCTTGGCTGAATTTTCAGTGGTAGCACCAACATCCTACCAACTGCTAGGAAACTTCACCCTATTAAAATAAGGGCTCCGTTCTCTTCCTTATAGACTAACCAGTTTATTTCAGCATAAGCTTGCATGGGCTATACAATGGACCCATCAGCCCATTTCAGATAGAAACTCCCCAGGCTATCAGGTAAATATCTATCCTCCACTTTAAAGATGTGAGTCAAATGTATTCTCAAAAGTCAGTTCTCTCCCACACCACAATTGCCAAAATGTGGCAAGTTTGCAGAAAGGAGGCAGATTTTGAGTGTCTAGAAATGCCCCAAACCAGAATTTCAAAGTCACAAAGGGGAATAGTCCCTTGGAATAACAAGCGGTGCCCGCAGTTTGCAGAATCTGAGAGACTCATTAGGCCTTTACAGCTGAGCTGCCCTGGAGGCACTTTGGGGTAAATAGAGCTCTTTAAAGGTACTGTGTGTGTGATGAGAGAAAGGCAGAGTTATGTAAACACTGGAATGGGTTCCCTAAGGAGGTGGTGGAATCTCCTTCCTTAGAGGTTTTTAAGGCCTGGCTTGACAAAGCCTTGGCTGGGATGATTTAGTGGCGGGATTGGTCCTGCTTTGAGCAGAAGGTTGGACTAGATGACCTCTTGAAGTCCCTTCCAAACCTGATATTCTATGATATGATGAACACTGGTACATCATATTAAATGACTGAAAAACAAAATATATTTAACAATGCATGCACAAAAAGGTAAGCAAGCGTGTTTTACAGATAAAGCATATGGGAATCTAGATTTTGGCCCTTGCAGGATCTTATAAAATATTGCTGCTTCTGTGTTTCAAAAAGAGAGTACGTGCATCACATTTTAGTTAGGATAATTTAATCTCTCTCGACACTGACACTCTACAACATTGCACATTCCTTCAGACAAGATGTTGAATTTATTTCTGCACTGCAAGTTTTCGTCTTCTTTTAAGACTATTAAAGTTATGACAAAGAAGGTATTATGGATTTTTCAAAAATTAGCTAAGTACAGTTTAGTTAGCGGGTTGAATCTAAAATAATTATTAAAAATAGGCCACTTTAATTATGTGAATACATAAAAGCCTAAAATTTAGTTAATCAGATCTTCCTAAAGCTGTTTATAATTGGAATACTCTCATTCTAACCCTTTCAAAATGCCACTCCAATAGATATAGTAGTAAAATTAGTTGAATCTGTTCCTTCAAATATGCATTGGAAAGAGCACTTCAAAACCATTTCAGGCAAGTATTTCCTTTACATTGATTCTACCTTATCATTAATGGCCTCCATCTAGACTTTAATTTTCTAACGTGTTTTAGCATGCAGTTGTATCATGTTTTAGCCTTTCTGTTGGTGCTAGCCTTCCCATTGTAATAATAACAGGGAGCACTTATATAGCACTTTTCATGGGAGGATCTTCATGTGCTTTACAATTTACTCTGCCTCACAACACCCCTGTGATAGATATTATTCTGATCACTTTATAGATAACTAAATTGAAGCACAAAATAGTTAAATGACTAAGCCAGAATGACCATGTGTCAGTGCTGGAACTAGAATAGAACCCAGGAATCCTGTCTCCAGCTCCTGCATTACAAATGACAGTTACACCTCCAGGAAACATGTTGCTCTAATGAAGTTTAACATATCTCGTATGGATATTAGAGAAATATGAAATAGTTACATAGATTTACTTTAAAAGTGCTCCTGTAAAAAGCCGGCTGCAATGAAAGAATTAAACAATTCAATTCATCTTGGTGAGATACATGTTCTCGATTAAATTACATGGGAAAGTGCACACACAAAGGGAAAGAGGAGTAGAGAAGGTATTGATTTCAAAGGAAGATTTTTTAGTTTCATCCATATGGCTTTACATTTAGACTGACCGCCAAATCATTGAGTGACTGATGTTCATACATTTAGATAGCTTCAGGTTAGCCAGTGATAACAGCAAAATCACTAGTGTATGGCAGTTTGTATAAACATACTGTATGACAAAACTTCCTAAATCAATGATCTATTCCTGATAATTCCTGATCTATTTTTGTTACTGACTTTTTATTGATTTTTCCAAACTAACTAAATTAGAGGATTTACTAGATGTCTTAAAAAAGTGGGAAAGAATGATAAAACCATAAATAAAGGTAGCAAAGAGTCCTGTGGCACCTTAAAGACTAACTAAAGTATTGAAGCATAAGCTTTCATGGGCTAATACCCACTTTGTTGGATGCAAGCAGTGGAAGTGTCCAGGGGCAGGTATAGATAAGTAGACAAGAACCAGGTGGGAGGTAACAAGGTTAGTCCAATCAGGCTGAACCAGCTTGCTATCTCAAATCAGGGAGGGTGAGGTATTCCTCTAGCAGCTGAATTGGAGGTGTGAACTCAGAGAGAGGACAAGCTGTTTTATTAATTAGCAAGCCATTCAAGATCTCTGTTCAATCCCAGATTGATTGTGTCAAATTTGCAAATGAATTGCAGCTCTGCAGTTTCCCTTTGCAGTCTGGACTTGAAGTTTTTTTGCTGCAGTATGGTGACTTTTAAATCTGTAATTGTGTGTCCAGGCAGGTTGAAGTGTTCTCCTACAGGTTTTTGGTAATTGCCATTCCTGATATCTGATTTGTGTCCATTTATCCTTTTTCGTAGGTACTGTCCAGTTTGGCCGATGTACATACCATAAATAAAGGGATCTATGCTGAGAAGATTAAAATATTTCACAAAACTGAGGTATTCAAAGCTACCTAAGGGACTTAGGTGCAACTTTCCTATTAATTTCAATGGAAACAGTGCTTCTAAATCTTCTGTGCAGTCTTGAAAGTCTCAGCTAACATTTTTCATATTTTCAAATTTTTCATTAGCATTTCCTTCTGAGGAAAATGTTCTGATCAGCTCTGTTCTCACAATACGGATTTTATACATTATCTTTCCAAAGTTGAGGTTAGTTTTCTTTGATAATGCTCAGATTTGGAGATTGGTCTTCTTTTATTGACCCTCAAGACCTCAAGATAGAGAGAGAATTATTTAAAGGAAATTAGAGAGAGGCTCTGATTCAGGAAAACAAACATTTGCTTTAGTGCTTTGTTGAATAAAGCTGGATTGAAATAGGCTTATGTGTTTTTGCTGAACCAAGGCCTTCGTTTATGAAAACAGAAAGGCAGGTGAAATTTGGAAAGTTCAAAATGCTGCATCTTCTTATTCATCATAAATTCATATTAAAAATATTTTTTGCAGTTTGTTGGTTATTCCCTAAACAACTGTTCTAGTCAGCTGATACTTTATACAAAAAATCATCTTTGTATGGGTGGATTTGAGTGGCCTAACTTTCCCTTTTGTTTCTCATTATTATAATTGTATATATTTTTACTTTATCTGAAACATCTGTGGTGCTTCATCCCCAGAATTATCTGCTGCTTCTCTATCATGACCATATTATTTTACTAATAACTTCCAATCCTGTTCACATCTGCACAGGTCACACTCAGTAATGCCTTGTCTTTACAATATAGACTGTGGGGAAGATATAACCACAGGGGAGCAGGCTAGGAAATACATAACTCAGCCACTGCATTGCTTTGATACTCTGCTTTTATTTGTTCATTTTAATCTTATGGCTGTGTGCAAAGCACACATCCCAATTACAGAATTAGTGATTTATCTAGGATAACATTACAACAGTGGGCTGTGATCCTGGTGTGACTGAGATAGGCAGTATATGTAACTCTGCCTCTGTTTGCCTTGCACTGAAAGTATACCCTCCTGATGTTTTCTGTCATCTCTTAGAAGCGTGGGGGCTAGGCATCATGATCAGGGCTAACACTTCTGTGTGATTGCTATTAAAGGTTCAGATTCTCATAGCCTATGTACATACTGTATAGCCCAGGGCCAATGCTAATTTTCTTTCTGCATAAAATCATACCACAAACCCTCTTTCTCATCCCTGGCAAAATTCTCTCTCCTCTCACCAGCACTTTCCTCTCCCACATCATCAAAAGAATGTGACTCTATACACCATGTGAAATATCTCTCTCCAATATGTTCTATTTCCACCCAAGTGCACATGGGAAGAAACTTTTTTGTACTTTCCCATGGTGCAATGTCAAACAAAAAGTACTGATTGTCTCAAATCTGGGAGTATGAAAGTCCCAAGGTGTAGACTGGAGATACTTTTCTTGAGGAATTGCAGGGGAGGGAGATAGGAAGGAGTTTCTAAGTTTCACACAGTTCTAATAGTCATATCAAAGCTATTATAGATTTCATATTAGGTTAGGCTTCCCCATGCAAATCCATAAATAGTTTTCAGATATAAGAAGTCAAGTATCAGCATGGAATTTTCTAAATGCATCTAATCAAGTTAATTGATTTATTTTTCAGTTTTAGAAAGCACTTGTGAACTCCATTTAAATCAACTTTTTTGCTCATACTTGCTCCTAGGAATTAATCTTGCCATAATTTAATAATGTGAATGTGCCCCCCAATTAAAAACAAACTTCTATATTCACTTATTTCTGGGATTCAGGGCTAAAGTTTTTTTCTAATACCTCCTGCCACAAGTCTCAGAGCAAATGCACTTGAGTTATTTTGAAAAATTGCATACAAACGCTTCATATCATATAAGAGGCGGATAGCAGACAAGTTCACACAATATTTAAATAGTAATATTTATACCTGTTGCCTATAGAAGTCTTCTAAAAAGTTTATATGTGAAAAGCCTTCATGGGTAAAATGGTTACACTGATCTGCAAGATTAATATGGAATGATGAATTCTTGTGTCTGAAGGGTTGTACACTGCTGATAGAGCTTGTCTGAGACAAGTATGGGGGGACACCTCAAGGTAATAGGTAGATCCTGACTATATGCATTAGTGTTCGTGATTCTGAATTTTCTGTATTGTAAAAATAAACTTTAACACTGAACTTCAAAACATGCACCCTAATCTTAAGTTTCTCTTACCCAAAGGTATCCTCTATATAAGTAAAAGCTTATAGCATTCTTTTATACAAACAAAGAAACAAAAAGGAAGAAATACAGTAGATGCACAGAGAGGAAAACACGAGACTTAAAGAAGGTAGAAAAAACACTGTTTTTAGGGAAATCAGCTAATGCCAGTCAGAGTGGCAGCTGGGCTGAGATCTCTAGGTCAAACAAAAGATCCCCTGACAGAAGAACAATTAAAGCCTCCATATAATTTTAATACTAGGTCCCTTTACTCTAAACTCCTACTGCTTCTTTTTTAAGCCTGGCTACTACTACTAATGAAGGCTGGATAGTGAGGTAAACTAAATGCTGAACTTTTCCCCTCCTCTTTACTTAACACTTCTAAACAAACCCCAAGAAACTACTAACTCCCATAACCCCAAGCAACCAAAAGCAGACATCTGCCTCTCAGCAACCATTAACCCTTTGCCTCTACAGCCAGACCTTTATAGCCTTTGGAGATTCTGCACCTGAACACCCTTTGCCCCACCACTGGGGGGATACAATCAATCAGTTGCAAACTGTCTCCTGCTCAGAGTCTTGATTACTTTCTTTTGCCCTTTCCTGAAAATGTTTCTGCAAATTATAACTCTTCAGGTATTATTTTCTGTGAAAGGAACCCCAAGTCAGATTTTCAAAGGTACTAAAGTGCCTAAAGATGCAGATAAGCACCTATTGGGATTTTAAAAAGTGCCTAAATAGGTTAGGTACTTAACTCCCATTAAAATCTCTGCACCACTAGTTCTTCATCAAAGTTATCAGACAGACTAGGCATGATTGGTGAACAGTCTGACTCCAGATGAGAGGTGTTGATTACAGATGCTCTGGTGTATCTCTAGCTGTGATCAAAGAAGCAAAAAGAGCCCATTTAGATTCCAGGCTGAACTTTTGTTGTAGGCAGGAAGAAAAAGCACCTATTGAGCCCCAGCAAATGATAGAGAGAATGTTGAGAGAAAACTAGGGGCTAAAGTAAGGCAGAGTGGAATCACACTCAAGAGAGTAAGAAATGCTTCCTTGCATATAAATAACCATCAGCACAGATGCATTTGTCACTGTAGCCACACAAACAGCCTCTTTGCCCCCAAACTTCAAATCAGCAACACAAAACAAAATGAGTAATGTTGGAGTGAGTTACCAATTGATTTAATGAGTAATAGGCTGAAGGCCAGTCCTGATGCAAATTAGAGCAACTAATGGCCTATTCTAAATTGCACCTCTGTTCTAGAGCCTTAAATGAACCTTGAGACTGTATGGGTTTGATTTGTCAACCCTACATCACACCCTTTCCACTTTTGACACTCACTTAAAAATGCCACAGCAGGCTTTAGGCTCAGGTCCCAGCTCCAGCATGCTTATGTCGAGTCCCCACAAACAAGGTAATTCTCTTGTTGGCGTTTGTGGCCAGATCATGGCACATTTGTGCTACCCAATTGGCTCAACAGGACTAGAAAAGTGTAGAGAATGCATAAGAACAGCCCTACTGAGTCAGACCCACAGTCCATCTAGCCCAATATCCAGTCTTCCGACAGTGGCCAGTGACAGGTGCCCCAGAGGGAATGAACTCCCGTCTCCCATAATGCTCACAGCTGGAAATGAGCATGTATGGAAACCACTGGCATGACATTAATCCTCAGCACAAAGTGTTCTGCTCCTGTTCTTCGGCCATAGTTTTAACTGACTCATATTATTTCAAGTTGGCTTTTAAAAAAAACCCACATATATCTGCTTAGATGCTGCGACTAGGGGTGCTGCTGCTACACCCCCTAGCTTGAAATGGATTCCATCATATAGAGGTTTACAATTTGGTTCAGTGGCTCTCAGAACCCCCAATATAAAAATTGTTCCAACAACTCTATATATCTGTACATTTCTCCAAGGACTTAACCCTCTTGAACTTTTGTCTCACCTTTTATTTAAACCACTTGGGCCATATTGGGTTATCAACTACACTTAAATAGAAAGCTCAGGTTCTAAAACTATTGCCAAGTGCACCCCAAAATTTAAGGAATTTTCAATTATTGAGGTGAGAGCATCTTTTTTCTATATTTATTTTCATCATGGCAGGCTAAAGATATTTTGTTTTCCCAGGTTTTTTAATTGAACTCAGTGAACTATTTTCTGTAATGTGTCTTAGAATAATTCTCATGTAGGTTGCTCTATAAATATGAATTGTTTTGTCATTAATAATAATTCTTCATATATTTTTTCTATTTGTTAACTGAAACAAAAATAGAAAGGAGAAAAAAATCCAATATATATACTGTATATAGATGAAAAAAATTATTCATCATGGATGTCCTTTTGGACTCCAAAGTGATAAGACAAAAGAGAAGCCAAACTGCAATTTAAAAGTTTAAGTGAAGTGGATTAAAATTCAAAGAATTTCTCAATACCCAGATGACTTTCATCCATTCAACTAAGATGTGCAATTGGAATGAACAATCATCAGAGTAGAAATCAAAATAATCTTCTAGATATCTCTTTTTAATATTGTTGAATGTTCTGTCATCAAGGTCACCTAAGTGGTGTGTATCGTTGCTGAAGAGGAACATTAATTAAAACCACTGATGATGATTATTTCATCTATAGACATTAATAAATCATCCAGATGCTTGTTTGATTTTCCAGAAGTCAATCTCAGGTATAAATTAAATATCATACTAAACACCAGAATTTGGTAGTGAGTACCTTATTGAGACCAATATCAGAATACAAATTTTGCAGTAGAGTAAATTAATACACTATTTGGACTAGGCATTTCCAGGTTCTCTTCTCTCTCCTCACCCCTCACCCCCCCCCCCCCACCATTTCCTTCCAAAAGGACTTTAATACCTTTTTCCTCCTCTACACTTAATCCACCAGCCAGTCTGAAGTTAATCATATGCCGAATGAATGTTACCTCCCTGTTATCCTTGGGCACAGTATTGGAATATATGTTATCATGTTGCTATCAAATATTGTACAGTTTTCCATTATGCCCTGTGCCCTTTAATTAATTTTGAAACAACCCATTATCTCCCCCAAGCCTTCTCTGTTTTCATTGGAGTCTGAAGCACTGCAAGTTTTTTACTTTACTTTTTTTTTTGCAAAGATATCACACACATATTTGATTCTGTTCATTATAATTCCTCCACTTCTTTCCCTTCAGTTCTGTAATCTATTAGGTATAGCACAGGGCTCAATTTACCATACTATGTACAAATACAACCAAAATGTAGGTTCCAAAGAAGGACTACCATTACAGCCTAAGCCACTCTAAGCATGCCTTCTAGTAGGGGATGATATTGCTGCTGCTGTTGGTTAGAAGAGACTACCCCCCATTTTTTCTCTCCCCTAAAAACAAACAAACAAACAAACAGGCCTGAACAAGACTAAGATTAAAACACTTCAGTTGCACCCACCAGTAAGTAGCAGGCAGCAGTTTTCTTTCATGTTAGCATAATACCTCCCTCTATGGTGACAATGATGGTGCTAAAACTTTAAAGGAAAAGAATTGTTGTTCAATGGTTAGGGCACTACCTCAGAACTTGAGAAACTTGGATTCTATTTCCTGCCATGACACTGACTTCTTGTGTGACTTTAGGCAAGTCATTTAGAATCTTTATACTTCAGTTTCTTATCTGTAAAATGTGGGTAATAGTACTTCACAGGGATATTATGGAGTGTTGTGTACATTAAAGACTGATTATGAACTGCTCAGATACTATGGTAATGGCGGCCATATAAGTACCAGCGACTGCTTTACTTGTTAAAGTGCTACATCATAAAAGTAGAATGGAGGATCTTATATGTACATCTTTCTAATGGCCTGAAGTTAGTAGAAACAAAGATTCCTCAACATTTTGGAAGTTTGGACTGGGTCTTGGGATCCAAATTTTCAGCTTAAGTTTATCTGTGTAATTCCACTAATGTGCTTATAGCTCCTGGGATGGACAGTGCTATTCCCAGCTCTTTAGAGGGTTATCATTGCAGCAGTGAGAGGGAATGAATTCCTAGCTCTTAAAGAGGGAGAGCTTGAGGGAAAGAAAAGAATGAAAAAGATGTGAATGGTGTGCTGTAAGAGAAGTGTGATGAGCAGAAATGGAGAGAGAGAGAAAGAGTCAGATTTTAGGAGGGACCTACTTAGGTGTGACACAAGGGCTCAGGAATGCAAACAGAGGGTCAGGTTGTTGCCAGACTTTCTGTATGTAACAATCACCTCTGTTGCATGCTCAATAAAGATCTCTGTATTACAACTCTGCCTCGCTTATTGCTAACGACATAGGGAGAATATGTGTTATTTTTCTGGGAGGGACCATCTAATAATGTTTGTTCAAAAGATCCTCCATTTCCTCTCCCCACCACACTTTTTTTCCCACCACGTATGTCTATCTCATTACTACAATCTTCCTTTCAATCAAAAAAAGCCAGCCATGTGCTTCTCGCTACAGAGTTAAGTGGCACTGCAAGGACTTGAGACAGTAATGCAACAGATTATGCTTCTTCTGGCCCAGCCTCTGCCAACTCAAGAAGAACCTGAGAACAAAACATTATTCCTGAGTGCTCTGCACATTACATCGATCAGTTACCACAGGGCAGTTCCAAGAATAATTATTTGCTAGTGGATAATTGTCTGAAAGGAAGAATCGCTCCCCCCCCCCCCCCAAAAAAAAAGTTTTTTCCCACTGTGAGAGTGAGAATAAATGTACACAGAGGTGATGCACACTTGACCAAAAGAACATAAAGGCAGAAATTTTTAATTACATATGGGTGCACAATTCCCAGTTGCATATACAAATCAGCATTGTGTATGTCTATAGCTTGCTCACACATAAAACCACAAACTTGTTTGTTGGGATACGCTGTGCTCTATCTATACTTGAAGCCAAAGTGAGCCAGGTGTAACTTACAGAAGCCTTCAGACTTCTGCTCTCATGTAGTCTAGGAGCTAGATCAGCCCAGCTTGTCCCATGATCAGGGACCACCAAGGTGGCTTAAACTTCCTTTGCTGTACTAGCTGTCCTGTGATTTGCACAGACTGATGGGACCAGAGACACTTAACCAATGATATTTCTTGCATTTGTGCACATGTGATTCAAGCAATTCCTCTAACCATGTCACTATCCTGAATTTCTGCTGAGTTTCACATCAGTGAGTCACTGCTAAACTGCTGTCACTTATATGCACACAGATCTCTAGTGAGTTACTCAAAAGGTTACTGTGCAAATAACATTGCTTCTTGCCAAGAATTAGGCATTCCAAATAACCACAAAAACACAACATCCGCATCTGCTCATTTATTTAATCGTTGTTGAGAAAATAAAGCCATAGAAGGATTCCTGAGTTGGAATACGATAGAAATAACATAATTTGCAATAAATGATCTAAGCCCTCAGATAAGTCACTGGCTGTCTGGCACTTGGCAATATAACAACTCAATCAAATATGATGGAGAAGCTGTGGACTGAAAAATATCAATTCTTTTATCTTTTTTTCTCCTGTACCTGACTCAGAAGTATACGGAGATTATACATTCTACAACAACACATGTAATGACTCCTTTCCCTCCTCTCACTTGCTTTAGATCAGATTAATTTTTAAAAGTTTTTTTTAACCAATCCACACTGACATGTAGGTGGTATAATATCTTAGAATAACTTTTACACACCTTTTGAATTCATGCAGCTTTTGAAATAGAAGCCTGTAGGAGGGAATGCCCTTTTGCAGATCACAGATACTTTATTTACAGGCCACACTGCATATCCCCCTGTTTAACTGCAAGATGAGAACAATAACAGTGATAAATTTAGGGATAACATTTTTGGGGGAAAATCCACATAAGAGGTTTAGAAGTTTCAGCTTTTCAGCATGACAAGTATTTGACAGCTTGTGCCAAGAATATACCAGATCGTTATAAACATAATCTAGAAAATGAATTAGAGCTACAAAAAGAACAATCAAAGACAATATATCTCTTTGGAAATTTGAACAAAAATGTTACATTGCCAGTTAATGTAGCAGAACTGTTTAAAATTATATTACTACCTTGTTAGGACTAGTGAAATAAGAAATTATGGGGTGTGTTCTGCAGTCATAAATTGGGCGGAACATCCATTGAAGTCAATGGTATTGTACTACAGAATCTGGCTACGATGAAAAAAACCTCACTATGAGTTTTTCAGCAATTTTTGTTCTGAAATATTTTATTATTTATTATTGTTAAATAATCCAATAAGGGAAATAATAGTCCCGAGAAAAAGAAAACAAAACAAGAAATTTGTAAACAATAGAGATACAATCTCCCCCAAACAATTTCAAAGACAATGGAGTATTTACAGATAAAATTTTGAGTTTGGCTCTCTGCCCTCAAACTTTCTTTCTCTGTTTCCCTACCACCTCTGATTAATCTCCATTGTTATACAAATAAATAATATTTACCAGTGTAGCAGCTAAAGTTTTCTGTTCAGCGAACACACACAAATAGTTTATCACACCAATCGTTTGTCAAAAATTAAACAAAATACATCCATCCCTGAAGGTTCTAACTACACTGACTTGTAACCAGGTCATTTTCATTTGGATCCTTATGTATCCACGAGAATAATGAGACTAAATAATCTTGGTTTGACAAAATGGAGTCATACAGTTGAAATCAGGACTATACTGATGAAGCTGAAACCTTAAGTGCCTCTTATTCTTCCCTCATGGCTTCCACTACACATTGAAGAGAAAGGGTCATAGGTTGGAACTTCTTCACCATGAAGACGATTGTTCATGACCCAGCATTATCCTCTGGGTTCTTTCTGAGGCGTGAACACATGTTCTTGCAGGCAAGTTAAAGAATCTTTGGAATCAAATGGATAGTCAACAGTATTAAAATATACTGATAAGCCTAAAAGAATCTGCATGGACGCTTTGCCCTTACCAATGTCTAGTAAGGATCACTAGCCGCCAATATCAGGATTGTCTCAGATTCCAGGGGTTAGAATAGGAAAGACACCTAAGGGGTAAATACACCGGCAAAGGAGAAGAGAGTACAAGGGAGGAAGGCATTTAAGAAGAGAGTGAAAAGAAAAAAAACCTTTCTCAATCACTGATTTTCTGACACCTGGTCCAGATGTGCTAAGTACCAAACTTCTGTTACTTTAGCTTGATTTTTGTACTCTGGGGAAGACAGGAAATAATGTACTTGAGAAGAACAGGTAATTTAATCATAGAGTTTGCTTGTAAGTGTCAGTTAATAATGCTACCAATTTGGTAGAGGAAATGATGATTTGATTATAAGTAGCATATCTGCTTACAACAACTCTTATCATGATGTCATAAACTTATTAAGTGAATCCAATTTGATTTTAATCTAAATATAGCTATACCTGCTGTGATCCTATACACTCTGTGCTGAGGATTGTTAGATTAAGGTTTCTTCAACATCCAGAATCATCTTTTAGTCTGAATTATTAATACTCAGTATTTAATTTATTGGCATTACATAGTGGCTAGAAGCCCCATCTGAGATCAGAGTCTTGTAGGAGCTGTAAAAACAAGCAGCAAGAAATCACCCCTTCCTTGGAGAATTTATAATATAAATAGATAAGAAAGAAAAATAAATGCTTATTATCCCCATTTTACAAATGGGAAATTGAGACACATAAAATTAAGTGATATGCCTAAGGTCATACAAGAAGCCTGTGGCTTAAGGTTGAAACCCAAACTTTTTAAATCCCAGTCAGGTGCCTTAAATGTAACACCAACTTTCTCTAATTGCATTCAGAATACACTTGCTTAGCCCATTTGCATACTATTTGTAGCCTTTAACTCAGTGGTGAGAAATCTGCAGCCCACCAGGGTAATGTGCTGCTGGGCCGGTTTACTTTTTCCTGGGCCGCTGCTTCCCGCAGCTCCCATTGGCCGGGAATGGTGAACCGCAGCCACTGGGAGCTGCAGAAAACCATTCAAATGTAAACAAATGGTCTGGTGGCCTGCCAGCAGATTACCCTGCGGGCTCCAGGTTGCCCACCACTGCTCTAACTGATGTGTTCTCTTCTGGACCAAGCCTAGCAGTGAAAACCTTTCCTTCCAATTGATTTCCTTCTTGCAGAAAAATGTGGTTAAGTACAATGAATAATTATTATCAAAAGAATAATATGCCCTCAACAATATCTTACATTTAAATTGTCTTTCATCCAGACAGAACCCAAGGTACTTTACAAACTTAAATCAATACACTAATTATACACAAGGGATCACTTTATTCATCACTGAAATCAAGTTTGCTCTGGAGTGAAACCCAAAAACAGTTTAAAGGGCAGTGCTATGCTATTAGGCAGGATATGGAGAAAGTTCAAATTGCTTAATAAGTTATAACTGCAGGGAAAAGGTTGCTGGTCAGAGGAGCTGCAGAACTATTTGCAATGAACCATTAATTTGAGCAATTTAGCTATTTCTGTTCACATATTATTTATGAACAGACTTTGACTTACAACTGTATTCATTGTTCAGTGAATGTTTTATGCAACCATGGATCTATTGGGGTGATTGTCTGACTATAGTGAAAGAAGGACAGGAGACACCTGACATGATTTTAATCAGACCACAATTATATTATTGGATGTCTGGTACTATCTGGCATATAAATGTACAGTGCAGAAAACTCCATGTTTATTCAATATCTACCTGGGGGGCTTCCCCTGCCCCCATCTTCTTCCATCCAGGTTCCCCAGCCAGCCCAATTGGGGCCCAGCTGTCCTTATAAGGGGGATGGGGTCAAGGAGCTGGAGAGTCTCACTCTAGCCCTGGAGTGGGAAGGGCTAGCTGCCTAGGAGGAAGGTACTTGAACTGGAGCAGTGCTGGGGAATAGGGCTAGGGAGCTCTAGCCTGGTAAAACCCCAGGCTCCAGTCCTTCTTAAAGACCCCAAAAGGTATTGGGGCTACAGAAGGGCAGCTGTGGATAGGCAAAGGCAGCAGGTCCTATACCCTTGACGATGATGAGTGGCCATGACAGACTGCAGTCTGCCCCTTGAGAAAGGGGCTAGATCAGGGATCAGCAGCCTTGGGACATGGCCATTGGCAGGCCCGGCCAGTTTGTTTACCTGCCACGTCCACAGGTTTGGCTGATCATGGCTCCCACTGGCCGTGATTTGCCGCTCAGTCCAATGGGGTCTGCGGGTGAACAAACTATCCGGGCCTGCCAAAGGTGCTTACCCTGCAGGGCCACATCCCAAGGTTGCAATCCCTGGGCTAGATGACAACTGGCAGTAGCCAGTGAGGCAAGGTGAGGATAGAGGGTTTGGGGTTCTCCTGGGATGGGAGACCTAGAGAGTGAGGCACCAGGGTCTTGGAGGGACATGGGACCAGTGGCAGGCAAAACACTGGCCTGCAGAGGGTGCTCCATATTTTGGAAAAGAGCTAATTCCCAGAAGACCAAAGGAGTTGCTGCACCGGTGAGTCATCGCTTTGCTACACCCCCGAATAAGGGTTAAGGTGGGCTATAAGAGAAGAGGGGATTGGCTCTCTGCCATGCTAATCATAGGAGGCCTGAACTCCCACCATGTTCTGCTCCTTTACTCCTTTTATCTGACAAAGAGTCCCGTGGCACCTTAAAGACTAACTAAAGTATTGAAGCATCAGCTTTCGTGGGCTAATACCCACTTCGTATTAGCCCACGAAAACTTATGCTTCAATACTTGACTCTTTTCAGCTCCCCAGCCCTTCTGTTCCCTGGGGATGAGTGCGTGTTGCCACACTGATCCACTCCCCCTTTTGCAGCAGCTTCTGAGCCTCTCTCCTACCCCCTAGCCAGGGAAGTGGTATTCCCCCTTCCCTGGCAAAGCAGACAACCCTCCCCCCCTTAAAGTGCAGTGCAGTGATTCACAAAGAATTGAATGTGACTATTGATTCAAGTAACCACTGTTCCTAATTTTCTTTTTGTGCTGCATAATTGGCCACTTAAGCTACATGATATTATTTCTGCTCCTGGACCGGATGACTTTCAAACCCACAGAGATCCTTTAAGATGGTCACCATATACTTCAGGAATGGATAAAGATTCACATCTCTCTCTCTTTCTGGCTTTCTGTAAACAAAAATCTTTGTATAGATGTTCACAGAATAAAATCAGTCACAATACCATCACTGCAAATTTGTAGATGCTATTAAAATGGACTTTATGAATGACTTTTTTGTGATGTCACCTTGTAACAGTTACAGGAATGTAATTGGCCAAATTGGAATTTGGACAGCACATAATGGGTAACACAACTGCCCTTGAATAAGATGCAATGGGATCTTTAGTGGAGATACATGCTTTGGGAGTTAGTTTTTATCCCAGCCCAACCTCCTAATGTTATGAGAGGGGACATAATGGGTTTAGTACTGATCCAGTAGGCAATGTATGGGGTTAGGAGGTTTGGAGGGTGCAGTTTCTAACACTTGAGAACTTGCATGTTATATGATTTAAAGAGTGCATTCAAGTGCTAGAATTTTAGCAGGTATCAGCACCTTTAAATTTAAGATCCTAGCCTATGAACATTCAGTTATGTGCACACACAGAATACAGGTAGAGTCCTGCTTAGAATGACACCTTTTGTGTTGAAATATTTTTAGTGTTATAAAGTAGTTATAAAAAATACTGTCCTTTCATATTTACGACAAAAAAGGACACAAGATAGTAGCATAATATAAACCAAATATTAACCCTCCGCCTGCTGGGTAACAGATACAGGTCTCTGAAAAAGAGAAGAGGGGAACATTTATTTAATGTGCCTCAGGAAAGTTACAGAGCCTTATTCTTAGGTCTGCTCCAGCTTCTTTTCATCCTCCTATGAAGCCAAAACTTGCTTGTCGGCCCATGTTCAACCAAACTTGGCTCCTTGTGCCTCTGACCAGAACTGTGTGCATAACTGTTTTTACAGTTCACTGGCAATTCTCAACAAATGGGGGGAAATGTTCAGGTTGACCAGAAAATGAAATATTTGAAAATGTTCAGCAAACTGAAAAGTTTTAAAAAAAATCAGTACCCAGAAAAAGAACCTTCATTCAACTCCTAACAATCTGTTTCATTTAGATTGACCCCTTTTCAGTTTAAAATAAAATTGCGTTAATTTTGAAACAAAAAGTAATTTCCAATCAAAAGCTCAAAACACTTTCTTTTGAATATGTCAAAATGAAACATTTCAATTTTTTTAGAATCCCCCCACACCAGAACACTTGAGAATTCATCACAACTATTTCAGTCAACCTGCTGCTGAAAATTTCACCCCAAAAAGCATTGTCAGAAAATGTTTACAAGCTCTGCTCTTGACAAAATAGGCTAGTCAGCCTCCAGTGTGAAAATCTAGTTAGGGACACAAAAACTGCTAAGGCTCAGATGGGTTTAAGTGAGGTTCCAAAGGTGCCTCCTAGGAATTGGGAGGAATAAAGGGGGCACTTGAAGATCCTCAGAAGAGTGGTGGAGGGAGCTTTGCTGGATCTCCTCCAACAAACACTCTGCTCTCAGGGGTATTTCACCAGGTAGCTTCTGGCTTCCCTAACATTCCCTTACTCTCTGTGTTGAGGTCAGCATTGGCACAGTGATGAACTCTGCTCTGTAGTGTGCTTCAGAAGAGCCAGTGAACTTTCTGTTCACATTCTCTCTCCTGGTCTCTTAACAGAAGAATGGATCCTGGCCCATCCCATAATCACACGACCACCTACCAGATGGCAACTTGTGGCACAGATATTACTAAGAGGTAACTTCAATCCCCTTAAACAGAATATTTTAACTAGCTACACAGTCACTCAGCTTTCACAGCAATAAAGTCTGATCAAGGACAAGATCTGACTTGAAACTTTAGACCATTTTATGACTTGACACTATTAGATAGTGATATAATCTCATTAAGAAGTGATTTTTTGAGCTAGGGACTCTATTCTCTACATTCAGGAAAATTCTAACTTAATCCACAAAGATTATAAAATCTATAAATCCTTTCCTTCTCTTGAGACCCTCCAATCGGGTTTGCTTACATGTGCATGTGATTTTGCACATCCTAGATTTAGAAAGGATTTTGTGTTCCATTTTCATGATTTGTGCATTTTACTTCCACTATATACCACAGGATATGTTCAATTGTTACCAATAGATTCATGCGTTGAACTGTAAATATCAGATGTAAGCAATACAACCATTTGGTTAGTTTTCCCTCCCTCTCTCTGTTCCTGAATAGATTATAAAATTCTCAGATGTATTTGAAATTCAAAACTATTTATGAATTTCTGTAGGGAACAGGTGTTGTTTTAAAGATCATGATTGAACAGTTACATTTAGAATATTCACTGTCTGAAAATTCTGTATTGGTTAGTTACCTATAAGTGATGTGAAATTTGATGATTCATGTAAGTAAGAAATACTGCAAAAAATGCCAGTGTGGAACATTACTGTGTTCTCTGGTTGAATTCAAATGTATTCAGTATGAGAATGTTAATGGAATTTTGTATTCTGAGAATCCAACCATGTGTGATTCCTACAGAAACCATCTTAATGGCGGGGAAGAGCAGGAAGGGCTCATGACCAGAGATCCATAACAGGCTCCCTGGTGGCCTCTGTCCCTCTTCTACATCAGGGAAAAAATCTAGTTCTTTATTAACTGTGACTTCATATATATGTTTTTTTTTAAAAAAAACAACCAAGGCCACATATTTCTGATTCAGTATGGATATACAGACTGAATTACACTACCTGGTAAAAATATATATTGTTCCTACCTAACATATCATTTGGTTTTGTCAAACCCAGATATCCTGCTTTTAAAAGTGGTGCTTTCACAATGATATCAAACCATCAGGTATTGGCTGACAATGTGATGAAATTCCCAGATTCTTGCCATTTCTACAACATCATTTTAATGTCTGTGATATTTCACCTCAGAGATGGCTGCATTTTGTTGATTGGCAGGAGCTCCATTCTCTATTATTTATAGTTTGAAAGTGCTTTGAGGCTTGCAAAAGGGGGATACTGAGAAAATGAATTAACATCAAAGAAAAATAAAAGCTCTCAAAAGGCAATAGTCACAAGCCAGCCTGAGGAATATTTTTTTTTAGATAGGCACAAAAGGCGTTTGGGTACCCAATATTTTAATTCTACCACCTCTTCTGTCCATAGCAGAGATTCTGGCAGTCAAGAATTAATCCAAAATCATACATGTTTACTGTGGTTGCTTTTCTAATCCCTCCCCCACAAAAACTATTATAGATACATTTTCTATCTGTATAGTTTACATCAATGAGTAAAACCCAATAGAAAAATAAAACTAAATTGAATTGGCACCAACAGACATTCCTATCTCAAGCTACCACTTGACTTATATCCACAGAACTAAAAGTTTGAAAAGTTTCCAGGACTACACGTGTAGAAATGGCTTCTACACGGAAAGCATTCACAACATCCCATTAGTATAGTTTCTGTTCATCACTTTTCTTGTGACATCTGTTCTGCCAATGGATTATATTTAATGTAATTAGGGCATGGAATGTATGGATCATAAATTTTAAAAGACAAAAGGCACAAAAATTAACAGATTTATTTAAGTACAATAGAAGCAGGAAGTCTGCCAAACAATAAGCGGGGCACTGGATGATTGAGCTGCTAAAGAAGCACTCAAGGAAGACAAAGCCATTGCGGAGAAGCTAAATGTGATGTGATGGAGATTCCCACATCTGAGCTTTCTTTTTAGATAACAAATCTGAGGAACTGCCCCAGACTAATATGGCAATAGAAGAGGTTTTGGAACAAACTGATATATTGAACAGTAATAAGTCAACTGGACCAGTTTGTATTCACCCAAGAGTTCTGAAGGAACTCAAATACAAAGTTGCAGAACTATTAACTGGGGTATGTAATCTATCACTTAAATCAGCCTCTGTATATGATGACTGTCAGATAGTTAATGTAATGATTTTTTAAAAAGGCTCCAGAGGTAATCCTGGCAATTATAGACCTGACTTCAGTGCCAGGCAAATTGGTTGAAACTATGTGTCAGATAATAACAGAATTATCAGACACATAAATGAATATGAAAAGTTGGGGAAGAATAATTAATTATTGTATAGATAAGTGTCTTTGTCTTAAATTCGCTAGCTTTCCCATTGTAGTGATATGAAGAATGAAATAAAAATGATATAACTATTAATGTCAGGTCAAACCTTTTAACAAGAATAACTAAGTCACACCCTAGTCAAACAAGGACGGTTGCCTGATAGATTAAAGCAGAATCTGAAGACAATTACCAATTTGCGGTATATTCCTTGGCCTTAGAATTAGTCCTGGCATTTTGGGACTAAAATGATATAAACAAGAACACCATATGGATGAATTACTGCATCACCTCCTGAAGAATTAATCTGCCACGTGACATCACTGCTGAAGGCCAGATGTTGTATTACTAAGGCACACAGTATAATCCAGGAGACTGCTTTACAAAGGCCAAATATAGAAGCTTCTCCACAAAAGAAGGGGAGTGGAATAAGCCTTTGATTGTATCTAGAAAGCGAGGTTTCTCCATGCACTGCAGTCTTTCTTACTATTACTCCCTTGATGCTGCGTAAGTCCAAACAAAACAAATGGTCTGTTTGGCTACATGAAGGCTACCATTTTTTACAGACACATTTTAAATTCTCATTTAACTTCAAAACAATAAAATCTTCATGGCAATATTTGGGGTGAATTTCAGAATTTATTTCAGGAATAGAATCTCATAAGGAAAGATAAGTCTTCAGATAGTTATGAATTTGAATGTATGGTTCTTAAATTCAAAGTGCCAGCAGATGTATCAGTGCTCAGCAAACTACCCCAATGAAATGTCTAATATGGAGTCTGTGATAAATGTTATAAAACATTCTTAAATTCCCCAAATTCGCAATATTACTATCTCTTAAGGCCTGTGAACAATATAACTGCAACTGAGTTAGAGGATCTGTTTCCAGTCTAGTTGTCCCCAGAGCTGGGTACAATATGGTTCCATGTTGTAGTATACTGTGTTAACTGTGTATCCTAACGCATCTAACTTCCTTTCACCCAACTCCTAAATCCTATACTGTATGATATCTCAGAATCATGCTTCTATCAATATTTGTTTATCTTAGGAATCAGATGGTGCTAGAACTAAAGGAACTGACTCCATGTAAACAGCAAAAGAAAATGTATGTTTACAAAATATTCCTAGTGTAGACAAAAGTTACCAGTAATGACACATTTCTTAATATAGAAAAAATGTAATGCTAAACTTCGTTTCACTTTATAATCTTTAAAATGATCTGAGTTGATGAAAAGGACGAGAATAATATTTTAATAGTTCAGTTGCTAGAAAGATGGTGATAAAATGGAGAGGGTTAAGAGAAGAGCCATGAGAATGATTAAAGGATTTCAGAACTTGCCTTGGAGTGATAGACTCAGTGAGCTCAATCTGTTTAGTTTAACAAAGAGAAGATTAAGGGATGACTTGATTACAGTCTGTAAGTATCTACATAGGGAACAAATATTTAATAATGGGATCTTCAATCTTGCAGAGAAAGATGTAATGTGATCTAATGCCAGAAATTTAAACTGGACAAATTCAGACAGGAAATAAGGCCTAAATTTTTAATGCTGACTAATTAACCAATGCTGAATAATTTACCAAGGGTCATAGTGGATTCTCCATCACTGACCATTTTTAAATCAAGATTGGATTTCTTTTTTTAAAATACATGCTCTAAAAATTATTTTGGAGAAGTTCTATGGACTGTGTTATACAGGAGGTCAGACTAGGTAATCACAGTAGTCCCTTCGGGCCTTGGAATCTATAAATCTCACATTTCAAAAACAAACAAACAAAACATGAAATGACAAAGGTAAAAAAAATACATGCAGAATCATCTGAGCTGTCCAATTGCATCTGATTCTTCATAGCTGCCTGCAGGAGAATTTTGATTCACCTATAGCCATGTTGCTAAAGTTTCTTTAGACTTTAATACAAAAAAAATCCCTTTGTTAGAATTTTTAAATTGTTCATTTAAAGCTATGAAAAGGATATAAGGAATAAGTATACATATCAAAGGGGTTCTACCTGTTATGATACTCTCAGTTAAGATGATAAAACCACCTGGTTTTCCATCAGAGATAGGCTATTCATAAAAAGGCTGATGAATATCTTATGAACAGGTGCACAGAAGATCTTCTCATCTAATTGCAAAGATGCATTAAAACTAACCTGCTTACATTTAACACACATGTGAAAGAGTTGCTTCAGGTAGAGACAGAATGACAGTAACTTTAGATTGACAATGCAGAGCAAGATCCTCAGCTAACATAAATTACCATAGCTGAACTGAAGTCAGAGCTGTGCTGATTTACAGCAGCTGGGATCTAGTTCATAGAGTGTTCTGGTTCATATAGTCATTGGATTCATTATAATGCCGCAGACTTTGATGGATGAATATAACTTTTCTAAATGATTTCATCTTCCCTCTTTCTCACCCTTTACTCTTTTCTCTTTCTTCACCTTATTTCTTATAGCCCCGATCCACTTAAGTTCATGCTTGACATTAATTCCACAAGTAGTCCTATTGATTTCTCTTTCCTTCAAAGATCTACTCACATGTTTAAGTGCTTTGCTGGATAGGGTACCATTATAGTTAGTTTGTTTCATAAAAAACATTATTATGCTATGCTGTTGCATTAATACTTTATCTGGCTACTACAGTACAACAATCAACTATAGCAATTGGAGCCTTTAAGGAGCTTTGGTTCCACCCCCAAAAAGTAGGGGCTTAATTTAGGGATTGCATTAATAAAGAATGTGATTTCATATGCCTTCATTTTCTACTCCACTCAGTCACTATTCACTTAGGCAGAAAGACGTGGGGTTGAAGATTTAAAAACCACAAAATAACTCTGGCAAATTGAAATATATAGCTGACTTGCTGGTTTTATGCAGTCAGTGTATTCTTTATAAAACATGCTAAATGTGGTAGAAGGAGGAAAAGGAATATCCTACAGTTGAGCTGTTGATTACACTGGAAAACATTTGATACTTTTCTTACATAACCACCACGGTTCCTCTCTCACTGAGAGACTCTGATGAAGAAAAGACTACAAATAAAGTGTCATTTGGAAGCTTCTTGATCCTTAGGCATGATAGGACTGGGGTCAATGCTGATTGCTTTTGACTCTCTCTCCCTGAATTAGGTTAATTAGGTTTTCTTGACTTTCAGGAAAGAGCTTGGTTATTTGATTTTTTTTTAAACTGTGTATTACCTCTCTTCTGCTGGCTTTTTTTTTTTTTTTAGTTTGTGTGTTTCTTTTGTGTGTTCAATAATCATAATGTTCATAACATCATAATGTTCAATAATTATAATGTTACTCCAGTTTTACTCTGCTTCAGCTCCCCTGATTATTTTATATATATATTATAAGTATAAAAAAATCCAGTGTCAGGGCAAACAAGTTCAAATGGGTTAAGTTAAATCAAGTACTACACTAGACATATTTCAGAGCACCCTGAATTACCTTTGTCACTTCTTAGCTACCTCTCGAATAAACCTAATAGATTGAATTTCATAAGTCTCTCACCAGAAGTCATGTTATTCTGACCTCAACATTTTCCTGTAGCTCTTTTCTGAACCTTTTCCAAGTTCTCAATGTCTTTTTTGAAGTGTGGACACCAGAACTTGTCACAGTATTATAGTAATTGTGCCACTAGTGTCATATATGGAGGTAATATTCCTCTCCTTACTCCTACTTGATATTCCCCTGCTTAAAAGTCCAAGGATCACATTCATCCTCTTAGCTACAACATTGAACTAGAAGCTCATGTTCACTTGGGTTCCTAACATTACTCCTTAGGTCCTTTCAGGGTCACTGCATTCCAGGATACTTTCTCCGATCTTGTAAATGTGACCTACATTCTTAATTCCTAAATGCACAAACTTGCATTTGGCTGTAGTAAGATACATGATGTCAATAGACATACAACAGTTGGATCAGATCTTCAGCTGGAGTAATTTCCATAATACCTCAGGGAAAAAGATGCGTCTAATCATTATCATCACTTTTGTTTACACTTCGTAGTTTGCAAAGTATAGAGTCTATTATGTTTTCCTTTCCACTCAATTAAGAACAGTTACCTGTACCCAGCATATAGATTTGGAACAGTACTGCAGAAGTCAGTGTAATAACAGTGCTCCTAAATCATAGCAAGAGGCATGATAGTGAGAGCTTACTTCCAAAAATCATAGTAGGTACTCTTGTCTAGAAAGACCCCTTGGTGATGATGGATATTATTGTGACTGTATCAGACTTAAAGCACATTGCTCTTAATTCACAAGTTATATGTGAAATAATTAGTCATTAAATTCTCTCTCAAATGAATTCAAACAAAAGGAGAAATGGTCTAAAGACCCACAGCAATTAGAAATGCATAATTCCTGCTAGTGTCCCTGTGAATTAGATCTTAAGCTTTAATACCTGTTTAATATTGAAAGCACTTTATTTAGTAGTAAGATTGTTAGTTTTCATACATATATAAGGACAGAGAATAACTACTGCATGTTAAGGCTACAGAGCATATCTATTTGCTTCCACACTATATTTGAGCTTTGGTTATCAGAGCATCTGCTGAACATTTCTATTACTTAAGAGGTAAATAGGAACTTTGTTTAAAAAAATGCCTCCTACCAATTTATGTAATATAATCTCTAAAGATGCTAACTTGTACCATCTGCTCTTATTCCTATTTCCAGACTGCTTTTATTTCTTCTAAGAATAGTGTTGCATTTCTTCAGTTTTTGCTCAGAGACTAAGGAAATCTAAAACAATATTTGTCATGATACATTTTAACAGACAAAACAGTGAATGAAGCAGCCCTGGAAATGTTGAGAGTTATTTCAAAGCTATCCTGAGCAGTGACACTCAGATCATATACAGTAACCAAATACTACAAATAAGAAAACAGAATGCTAATAACAGGATTTAATATTACTAGAAAACAAAAGACTCCAGGACAGGTGAGGAAATGAACTTGAGGAAGAAGGGAGAATATGATTAAGTGGTTTCTTGTCTGTTTTCTATTCCCCCAATCATAGGTACCGACTGGGTCTGGTTAGATCCTGGAACAGAATAAAGTAGCCATAGTGCTTGTGTCAACTTGTAACAGCCTCCTAGCGTTTGGTTGATGCAGGTCTAATATTTTTATTCTTCTGTTCTGTGTATAATCATCCCATCAGCAGAGGGCATGCAAGTTACTATAATCCATAGCCAAGGTTTTCACACTTGGGTGCCTTCACTTAAGTATCACACAATCCTATGAGCGCTCAATATTTCTGAAAGCCTGGCCACTTTTTTATTTTGTTCTTATTTAGCATCTGGAATAGGGAATTAGGTAACTGACATTCACTTTTATTCCTATATACATCCTAACATCATTGTTTACTACAGTTGGCTGGGAAACCAAATTCTAGTTCTACCCAAATTTGTAAGTTTTCAGAAATATTTTTCAACCTGAATCAGGATCAAAAGTCCTAACTTGAAAACGTACGACAATATTTTGTTTTGGAAACACTGAGAAATGGTATTTCTGAAAAGAAATATGCTGCCCTGGATCTTCAGCTGTACACCTAGGAAACTGCTGTGGACCTTGGAACCCTGAATGTCCTGGCAGCTGCTGATTGAAACGGATGGGATTCTTGTTGTTTCATTGATGCCCACTACAAACAGAAGTGGTGTAACTGATCAGGTGCTTGTTGTCAAGAAGTCATATTACTCATATTATGCACTACTACTACTAATGTCATAAAATAATGTAAAATAAACAAGGGAGAAATATAAAAATTAAAATGAAATTTCAATATTGTAGAACAAAATTTCTAAATTTAAAAAAAGAAGGGTTTCCAAAATGATTTTTTTATTTCAAAATATTTTCCAGCAGGAATGTTATTTGAAATCTAACTAATTTCATGAAAACAAAATGTTTCAACAATAATTCTAACCAGCTGCCATAATAACAGTTATGACAAAAATGAAAATGCACAATACATTAGTGTCTTGTCTTGTCTTTAATAACCATCAGGAAAATAAACCAATATCTGCCAAATGAAAAAGGTAAAAAATGTCAGGAAAAGTGGCATTTTCTAAGAATATTATAAAAAAGGATAGGAGGAAAAATAACAATTTAAAATTACTTGATAATCTTTTTAAAAAATGTCTTGTAGTATCAGTTTATTAGCTGATACATATTCATCAGGGGAAAAATTATTCTCTTTCAATTAGATGGAGTTAATTAATTAATAGGTCTTTGCCATTTGTAACTCTTATGATCTTCTATCAAAGAGAGTAAAATTGTTCTCATTGGTGTTGTAGCCTTTTTGGTCCCAAGATACAATGGGGGTGAGAGACAAGGAAGGTGAGGCACTATCTTTTATTGGTTTAAGATTAGCAGCCGTGTTAGTCTGTATCCGTAGATAAAACGAGGAAGACTTTGTAGCATCTTAGAGACTAACCAGTTTATTTCAGCATAAGCTTTCATGGGTTATAGTTCACTTCATCGGATGCATAGAATGGAACAGAAGTAAGATGCATTTATACACACAGAAAGAAAGAAAAAATGCCCTTCAGCTATGTACATTAGCCAAACCAGCCAGTCTCTATGCAAAAGAATAAATGGACACAAATCTGACATCAGGAATCATAACATTCAAAAACCAGCAGGAGAACACTTCAACCTTCCTGGCCATTCCATTAAAGACTTGATGGTGTCAGTTTTGAAACAGAAAAACTTCCGAAACAGACTCCAACGAGAAACTGAGGAACTGGAATTAATTTTTAAATTGGATACAATAAACCAAGAGCTAAACAGAATTTGCAAATGGTTCTCTCATTGCACTAATTGATTGCATTTCCCTTGTTAATTTACCTTCAATAGGTGTTATGTCCTGCCTGATAGATATCCATTTCAAAGGGTATTTTTTCTCCTACTGATAATGGCCCATCTAAATTTAACAGCCTCTTAGAATTTGTATGCTAATATACAACCTTTTTCTTTCTTTCTTTCTTTCTTTCTTTCTTTCTTTCTTTCTTTCTTTCTTTCTTTCTTTCTTTCTTTCTTTCTTTCTTTCTTTCTTTCTTTCTTTCTTTCTGTATAAATGCACCCTACTTCTGTTCCATTCTATGCAGCTGATGAAGTGAGCTATAGCCAACGAAAGCTTATGCTGAAATAAACTGGTTAGTCTCTGAGGTGCTACAAAGTCTTCCTCGTTTTATCTTTTATTGGACCAACTTCTGTTGGTGTAAAGAGACAAGCTTTAAAGCTCCACAGAGCTCTTCTTCAGCTCAGGAAAAGTAATCAGAGAGTGTCACAGCTAAATACAAGGTGGAACAGATTGTTAAGCATAAATAGTTGACTATATGTTATAAGAAAACATTCAAAATGAAGTGGGGAATAGACAACTGTGCAGTCATGGGACAAAGGCGAATTAGTAGGTTACTTATCGTTGTAATGAGACATTAAACCAGTTTCTCTATCGACGCTATGATTTTTGGTGTCTAAAGCAGTTATGCATTTAAGCTCCCAGGGTCATTTTTTCAAGGTGCTGTATGGCTTTACTTTGAGAATGAGGATTGAAAGGTCAGATATGGAATGGCTGTTGTGTGAAAAGTGTTTATACACAGATATTTTTGTCATTCATCATTTATGTGTGTCGAGAGTGTAGTGATTGTCTAATTTCACCCACATAGTTGTTGGGGGAGCATTTGATATTTTGAATGAGGTATACCACAAATTGTGATCCGCATGCATCTTGACATGTGTGGGGTCATCATAGCAGTAGACATATGGCTGCATGTTTTGCATCTGTTGTTATGGAAAGGCCTGATGCCGCTTTGAGTTGATGTGTCCTGGTCTGTGGGGAGCTTCCTTCAGGCGATGAGCTCTGCAAGACTGAGGGGTCGTTTGAAGTCCAGAAGAAGGGGTTCTTTCAGGATGTGATTCCTTATCAAGTATGGGTTTTAATCGTTTGATGGGTTCCTGCGTGACAACTAGGAATATGCAGTCAGTGTTTTTTCCCCCACTATTGCAGTAGGTTGCCTTGTGAAATTAGGATGGTCCATCGTGCGATTTGCTTCTCTAGTAGAGTGTTCTTTTTTATTAATGAGTCTTTAAGTATGTTAAGGTGTGTATCCTGGACTTATTATGGATAAGAAATAATTTTAACAAATAAGGACCAAATACTGTTGAGAAGATTTGCTTTGCATTTCATTATTTTATGGTTCACATGAATTTGTTATGTTCATTTAGAGGCATAAAGGTGGATTGGATTCCATTGTTTAAAATAGAAATAAAAAGGAATAGGAATAGAAACATAAAAAGTATTACAGGACTGTGAATCCTGCAATGTTGCCTATTTGAGGAGATTCCAAAAAATACCCACAAGTCTGAAGCATATTGTATGTGGTACAAGACCAACAATTATGAAATATAACAAGATGCAGGTTTATGTTTGGAACATTTTGCTAAAAATAGTTTAACTATCGACTTTAAAGCTAGAAAACTGAAAGAGGCCTTCAGAGATACAGATGAAAAGAAGTCAGACTTTTCATAATATACTTGGTAATCCCTTCTTTCTGTCCATTTTCTTTTGATCTGTTAGGCAATACTCCTAATTTCCCTTTGTCTCTAATATTTGCAGCTCACCCCATTATTTTTTTCCCTAAGATGGTCTATAAAAAATTAATCAGGCATCTGAGTGTTTTTTAAGAAAACATTTAAATTGTCATCAATTTTTTTCACTCCCCTTTGATTTAGCAAATGAGTGTATATTTTTTTTCAGTGCTTTGAGATAATTAAAAGGGGGGGAAGATTTTTCTTATTCCAAAAATTGTTTGATCACTATTTCATGTTATCCCAATACTGAAAACAAGGTCTTAACTACCGGCATACTAGAACACATCAGAATTAACATGATTTGGGACACTTTATCACTGATCTCAGCTCTGTTTACTTGCCTTACAATGAATGTGATCCTGCAAAATGCTAGAGGTTCTTTTTTGAGGTGTTGAACATCACAGCTGTCATTGGGGACGTGTGGTTCAATAGATAGGGCACAGGATTGGGATTTTGCACTATATCTCTGGCTTTATCACTCATCTGCTTTTTGTTTACATATGTACGTGAATTTAACTAAATACATTAAAAATGTAAAAACACAGAAATATATTTTTTCAAAATTATCGAACTAAAATATTTTCATTAACCCGAATCTATTAGAATGTTTGATCATTTATCCCAATAGGGACAGGGATTTTTTTGAAAATCCTGAACATTTTCCTGGAAAAACCAATTCAGCTCTATGAATTACCAACAAAATAACCCAATTCTACAATTTCCTGTACATCCCACTACTAGCGGGAGAGATGCTCGACAAACTCTGCTTGCAGCCTATACAGCACGTTACACACTATTTTAATTAGAGCTGGTTAATATTTATTTTTTTTGCATATCAGTGAAAATGTTAGTCAACATTTCAAATTTCACTGAAAATTGAAATACATTTTTTTTACAAAATTGCCACAAAATTATTTTCATTCCTTTTAACTTCTCTACTTTGAAAAGAGCTTGATATCTGAAGATTTGCAGAAGATATTAAGCAGTATTAATGATTGATTTCAATAAAAATAATTAACTTTATTTTTAATTGAATGGAATTAAAAGTAAATGCTTATTTAATGTAATTGTATTTTTTATGCAGAAATTCATTATCTTTCTAAACTTTTATTTAAGTTTAAATGAACAAATCCGAAGGCAACTGGTCTCAGAGAAATTCAAAACAATAAACATGAATCTGAGTGGTTATCCCTAAAGTATTATGCTCTTAGACTCTAGAGAACAGATTCTTAGTCAGTGAAATTGTCACAGCTCCATTAATGGGCCCCACGCCCCAATCCTGCAAACACATGTGCTTTATTTTACTGCTGTTCATACTCCTACTGATAAAGTAAAGTACACGCTTTCAGGATCAGGGCACAATTTGTTTAGCTTTGGGATATAACATTATGTGAGAAAGAGCTGGGAAAAAAGGAGTTATCAATACAGGAAATATTTTTTGTATTAGAAAACGTCTAGCTAAATAGGAAAGATTTTTTCATAGTGAACCTCTTTTAATTTATTTCTGTTGTAAACAATTTTCATTTATATAACAGAGACAGGAAGACAAGTAAAATGTGTATATATGCAGAGAACATAAGTATATAAACATGCTGAATAGAAATTAATACAATTCAAATATCTTATTAAAGTATTAAATAAAGAAGAAAAATGAACAGAAATAAACAAAGCCTACAGTTTCAGCAGTGAACATGAGTCTATCCAAAATGCTCTGGATGCTCATCATTCAAACACCAGAACAAGTCGGATCTATCAAATTAATGTCCTTGCTTTGAAAAATATTGAATTTTGCTGACTGAGTTATGGGAATACAGACAAAAGGGAATCTGTCCCAAATAATGTATACTACAAGAAGACAGGACAGATAGATTCAGATAGACAGAGAAGTACAAGGAAACAGTGAGACAGTATTAGTCAGCAGGATAGGCAGTGGTCTCAGCATGCCAACAGTCTAACCATTGTCAAGTTTTCTGAAGGCATCATGGCAAAGGATAATTTAGAGGGATTTGAAGGCAGAGGGAAATAGCTTTCTGGATGTTTATGTCCCAAGTGAAGGGGAAGCATGAAACAAAGTACAAAAGTGCTTTTTTAAAAAAATCCCTGGAATTTATCTCCTTGGGGTTGAAAATATAAGCAGATCAGATCATTGTCATCTTTTTTGTTTGTTTCAAGGCAGTATTCAAATCAGGTGAATAAAGTACTGTATGCTATTGCCTGTAAATCCATTGGGCTTTCAGAGCAACTTCCTAAAAAGCTAATAAGAAACAAGCAATGTATGTATACTGTATGAGTGTTCTATGTAGCAACATGGACTAGTGTTACAGAGTAATTATCTGTACAAACTTCAGTTAGGATTAGCATGTCAGACCCTAATCTGTTATGTTTTGTATGTTGTTATGTGGCTGGGTTGAAAGGTGGTAGATGCTCATAGTTGCAAATTCACTAGCCACATATTTGTTCAACCCTGGCTCTGTCTTGCCCCAATCCTGCAAGGCTACCCCAAATGGGGTACCCACAGAGAAGAGTTCCATGGTGCATAGTAGGCATAGACCCTTGCACTGTAAATTTGTAATCCTTCCCTTTGACTCAAAAAGTGAAATCATATTTATTTTTCCTGGTGCAATTGCTGGAGGAACCAACTAGAGGTCCTCTTGACCAGCTGCTCACAAATGAGGAACAATTGGTAGGGGAAGTAGAAGTGGGGGCAAGCTGGGTGGCAGTGACCATGAGATGGTTGAGTTCAGGATCCCGACAAAAGGAAAAAAAGAGAGGAGCATATGGCCCTGGGCTTCAGACAAGAAGAGTTTGACCCCCTTGGGGAACTGATCAGCATGATCCCCTGGGAGGCTAATATGAAGGGGAAAGGAGTCTAGGATAGTTGGGTTTGTTTTAAAGAAGCCTTATTGAGGGCACAGGAACAAGCCATCCTGATGTGCAGAAAAAAAAGGCAAATATAGCAGGCAACTAGCTTATCCTACAGAGAAATCTTCAGTGAGCTTAAACACAAAAAGGAAACTTACAAGAAGTGGAAATTTGGACAGGTGACTAGAGAGGGATATAAAAATATTGCTTGAGCATGCAAGGGTGTAATCAGAAAGGCCAAAGCACAATTGGAGTTGCAGCTAGCAAGGGATGTGAAGGGTAACAGCAAGGGTTTCTACAGGTATGTTAGCAACAAAAAGAAAGTCAGGCAAAATGTGGTACCCTTACTGAATGGTGGAGGCAACCTAGTGGCAGATAATGTGGAAAAAGCTGATGTACTCAAAGCCTTTTTTTGCCTTGGTCTTCACAAACAAGGTCAGCTCCCAAACTCCTGAACTTGGCAGTACAGTGTAGGGAGGAGGTGAATAGCCCTCAGTGGTGAAAGAACAGGTTAAGGCCTATTTAGAAAAGCTGGGCATGCACAAGTCCATGGGGCTGGATGCATGCATCCAAGGGTGCTGAGTGAGATGGCTGATGTGATTGCAGAGCCATTGGCCATTATCATTGAAAACTTGTGGGGATTGGGGGAGGTCCCGAACAATTGGAAAAAAGCAACTATAGTGCCTAGCTTTAAAAATTGAATGAAGGAGAATCCGGGGAACTACAGACTGGAAAAATCATGGGATGGGTCCTCAAGGAATCCATTTTGAAGCACTTGGAGGAGAGGAAGGTGATCAGAAACAATCAACAGGTATTCACCAAGGGCAAGTCATGTCTGACCAACCTGATTGCCTTCTATAATGAGATATCTGACTCCGTGAATATGGGGAAAGAGATGGATATGATATACCTTGACTTTAGCAAAGCTTTTCATAAGATATCCCACAGTTAAAGTAGTATGGATTGGATGAATGGACTATAAGGTGGATAGAAAGCTAGCTAGATCATCAGGTTCAATGGCTAGTGGTCAGCAGCTCCATGTCTACTTGGTAGCCGGTATCAAGCAGAGTGCTCCAGGGTTAAGTCCTGGGGCTGATTTGTTCAACATCTTCATTAATGTTCTGGATGATGGAATGGGTTGCACCTTAGCAAGTTCGGCAATGACAGTAAGCAATGAGGAGAGGTGGATACACTGGAAGGTAGGGAAAGGGTACAGAATGACATAGACAAATTGGAGAATTGGTCCAAAAGAAATCTGATGAGGTTCAACAAGGACAAGTGCAGAGTCTGCACTTAGAATGAAGAATTCCATGCACTGCTACAGTCTGGGGATTGACTGAATAAAGGGAGCTGGGGATTACGGTGAAGCTGGATATGAGTCAATAGTGTGCCCTTGTTGCCAAGAAGGCTAATAGCATATTGGGCTGCATTAGTAGGAGAACTGTCAGAAGATCAAAGGAAGTGATTATTCCCCTCTATTCGGCACTCATGAGGCCACACCTGGAGTATTGCATCCATTTTTGGACTCCCTGCTACAGAAAGGATGTGGACAGTTTCATTAGGAGGGTGGTGACACACTGGAATGGGCTACCTAGGGAGGTGGTGGAATCGCCATTCTTAGAGCCCATTGTAAAGCCCATTCATTCAGTTTAAATAGATAAATGTTGAACTAATCTTGCAGTTCTAGGGTAGGAGCCCAAATAGTTTTGAAGGTTTCTAAATTATCTCTGTTAACCAGGTAGGGAAGTGCAAGACCAGGGATCAGTTCCTGATGGCAGGGAGCTACGACTGCTGCAGAGTCCTTCAACATTTCAGTCAATAGCAATTTTGCAATAGAATTAATGGGGACACGACTGGATCCAGTGTGCTCAGTTCTTTGTGATGTTTCTTGAATCACACTTAAGTGACCCTTCTGACCTACCTGATACTCAACATAGGCTGATAGGGTTTGAAGGGAGTTTCACTGGGTTTTTTTCTGCACCAGAAATATGATGACCACAAGAGTCCATATAATTGGCTTGCAGATATAAGAGGATGTGTCATAGGAATATTCAATATTTTACAGAGGTGAGAAACAGGAATCTTAGGGGACTCCTGGAGAAACAACAGTAGTTATTTCCTAGTGCTACTTGATCTGAGTTTAGAGTGCTATGAGATAAAGCCATATATGTGGTATAGAGGCAACTTAACATATGGCTTGTTCTCACTAGGAAAATAATGGTAGCTCAATGATAAACACTGACATTTTGGGGTTGAAAAATTTTACTATGAAAACCAGCCTTTGTTTCACCATTTTAATCTACATGAGACTGCATCCTTGTCTTCTAATTAAGCCCCCGATTTAGAACATCCCTACTCAGGACAGCATTCATGCTCATGCTTAAATCACATTAAAGTCCACTAAAGTTAAGCACGGTTTAAATGCAAGTGTGTACCTAAATGCTTTCCTGAATTGCAGTCTAAATTGGGAAATTATAAATTTTACTCTCTCTGGAAAGAAACAATGTTGTCTTTAAAGATGGTGAACAGGATGATACAATATTGCCTTCTTCCTGAATTAAATAACAGCTTTCTGGATATTTGAGGCCATAAAGTTTTTCTTGCATTTCTGCACAAACTAAATATCTGGTGATGCTGCCTTGCTTGCTGTATGATAGAAAAGAGAAGCTAATGACTAGAAACTTTACTTGGGTAACGTGAACTTGAGTTTTTATTCTTCAATTGGGAACAAGACTAATATTACAGATGTGTAGAATGGGCAGATTTTAGCATCCTCAAAGGCCCCATTTTTGTAATAGGAAGCCATAAAAGTCCTTAAATATTTAATTTTCCAAACGCATAAAAAGATTAAACACTACAATTCCACAAAGTAAATGAAAAGAATGAATGGAAAAAGTAAAAAAATAATAATGCATGAGTCTCCTCTCCACTTCCTAGCCAGCCTGATAGCAAAAGTGAGTGGACTTAATACAGTAACAAGCTGACCATTAGCTGGGTTAAATAATTGACTGGAGAGAATGCACTGTTATATACATGGTGCTTTAAAACATTACTAAATCATTTGAAGTCCAAATTGCCAGGGCTCACTTTGAGCATCTCGGAGATGTAGAATGTATTGGCAGATGTTTCGCTCCATTAGGAAGTGCAGATTCCTAAGTTATTTCAAGAATGATTAAATAAACTATTGGGGTCATTGTAATGATCAAATACCATACAATAATTATTTAAAATAGCATTGCAAGAACAAAAGCTTTCCATGGAAAGCTCTAAGAATTCAAGTCTTATTCATTCATTTTTAATTTTCTGAATTTGTTACTTGGTGTTACCTTTACACAATGTTTTATTTCCCTGTTACTAACAATGTGCGACTTAGCTCATGATGAGCTAAACTATGATAAAATCACGTGTGTGTCCAAGGGTGAGATGTTAGGGAGTCTGCATGGAACTTCAACTAGTGGCTGGTGGTACTCTCAGTGCAAGGACAGAATTAAGCTAGTTCAAACAGAGACACTAGCTACTCCAAATAAGACAGGGAAGAGCTGGAACTACTCCATCAGCCAGCAGAACCTTCCAGATATAAAGAAGAATGTACAGTGCACTCTGTTAAAGGGTGAGATGGTAATGTAGTTACTAGTAGTGTCTAGTTTGTAGACACCATTCCTTTTAGAGCTCCCCCCAAGGTGGGGCAAATCATGCTGACCCACTTGCAGTCCTTAACAGTAGGTGAAATTGGTTTAGAAATCATCCCATTATTTATAGGCTGGAGCTGGCTGTTGCTGGTAGGGCATTCTGTGTGATGAGCCCACCATTTTAGAATGTGCTTCTTCCCCTAGTCCCATTCAACCTGACCTTCCAGACATGTTGCAAAGCCTATCTTTTCTCCCGGGTATTAGAAGGATCTCAAGAGTTTTTATCCAGAGACTTTTGGGATGGGAAGATGTTAGATGTTAATGGTAAAATCAGCAATTTTGGATAAGAGTATGTTTAGCATCCGACGAAGTGGGTATTAGCCCACGAAAGCTTATGCTTCAAAACTTTATAGTTAGTCTTTAAGGTGCCACAGGACTCTTTGTTACGAGCACTCCAAGGATGGTAGGGGAATTTAGTCAACAATTAACTTTTTTTTTATTTTACATCAAAATCAAAGTAAATAATACAATATTTTGTGTTTTTATTTCAGTGTTCACTTAATTTATATACAAAATGCAGTCATTTGCAAACCCAGCAATCAGTATGAATATAAATGTATAAATCCTGATAGTTGAGTGGTGTTCAGGAAGAATTGCTCTAAAGAGCTTTTTGCAAGACCTACAAATCCTGTCCATTAAGAAGTGGATAATCATCTCAGAACTGAGATTTTAATCTCGCTCTACTGGGTATATTTTCTATTCAATTCACATGTGTACTATAGGTCCTCTGAAAGCTAATCCGTTTTTTGAATATGAACTGAAAGGAGACTAGACCCATTGATCTAATTATGGGCTCCACTTTCCAGTCTCTTATTCTGACAAGTCCAAGTCTGAAGTTTCTTCATGGGCAAACTCATCACAGCACAAACATACACATATATATACACATAGACAACTAACTATTTATATTTTGTGTTTTCATATTAAAAAACCCTGTTTTCTTTGCTTTGAATTTGTTTTTTCATAAGATGTCATATGATTTTAAGATGAGTTAGATGTTTAATTTCAATTATGTTGTTTCTGTATTTTGATATTAGTTTATCCAACTCATGAGCAATGAATTTTACAGATATCTAGGGGGAAACAAAAGACATGGATTCTATTCCCAATTTGGACACTGAGATATGCTCTGTATCATTTGGAAAATCATTTAACCCCTCTATGCCATTTTTCCCTACATAAAATAGGTGTGATTATATTTTGCACAACTGTTTCATTTGCTTGAGATTCTGAGAGGAAAGTAATAATAAAATAATAATAATTAATAATAATTAAACTTTCTTCGAAAATATCATGAAATTACCAATACTTGTATAGGTTTATAGAATCTGGAAGGATTCCAACCGAATGGGAGTTAGGCACCTAACCTGCATCAACACTTTGGAAAAGGGAACTCAGGTTCATAGATAACTATGGTATTTTCCAGAATTGTACTTCTGGTTTAAGTCTGAATGAACAATTTCTTTTAGCATAATTACCTACCTGTGTAATTATTACATCTTCATTTTTAGAAAGGTATGGTTATGCATAAATGCAGTCATAAAAAAAGTGCAATTGAAAAGTTCAACGGCATGTTCATATGGGGTGTGGAGGGGGTGCATTTCTCACACATACTGGAGCTTGCAAAAAAATAATCATACACAACATTAGACTACATCACAGTCTGACTGTGAATTTGGTCCTTCATGTTAATTTAATAAGATCTTATTAAAACTTCACAGTCTAATTCCAGCACATCTGCCAGCAAAACTAGGCGGCAACATTTCCTTTGGCAATATGTATATAAATGGTATAGCATCCTAGATTTAGCTAGCAGCAGATGCTACATTACTTGTTACCTGGAACAAATGAACAACCTGTTTGCAGAAAAAGTTGTCTATATAGCCAGAAACTGGAACACAAAAAACATATGAAAGGCCAGGTACTCAATAATAGTCTCTCCTTAATTGCAGGAACAGTTCTTCATTCAGAACTAAGTGCACCCACATTTTCTACTGCATTGATAGCCAAATATTGATTAATGGTTGTGGTCAAGTACTTTCATGTCTGAGTAACCTCAGCTGGGGACTCCAGGAATAGGGAACAGGAAGGGTTGCTAATTAGTTGTGGCCTCATGGACGTACAGGCACAAAACCGGTTGAAGTTGGGCTAAAAATGTGTCCCTAAAATTACTCAAAGTATATAGCTACCCGAAAGTTACAAATTTGCTTTAAAGAATAGACTTGATATATTTGAATGCATGTTATGGTATTAGCACCCTCAAAAGTTTTGTAATATTGTGTCTTAATATGGATAAAATGTAAAACTAATATTATAGCCATTGGGGTAATAGCTATTGAAGGATAAGTTTCATTCTTGCACTAGAGGTTTGCTTGGCAGGACTGGAGGTGGGGGAGGTGTCAGGGACACGGTTATACTTTGCTGATTCTAAGGGCCAGTCCTGTCTCTGACAAGACAGAGCTGCTGCCAGGCTGCTCTAAATTGTGCCATTTACATAGGGTTCTTAATGGACTGTAAGCCAGTGGAGGATTAGTGTAGCAATTGCCCAACATACCCTCTCTTCTGGAAAGGTGAAGCAGAGTTACAGCAGGTCATTTACACCAGCTGGGGTTTTCTCCTCCAATAGGGAAATTGTCTGCTGGCCTCACTGTTCCCGTTGAACAGTCTGCTAATTGACACTGTGAGGAAAAGGTGTTGGGTGCCTTATAAATGTGATGGGCCACACTCATAAGTGTGGCTGAGCTCTATTCAGCGTTGCAACCAATGGGTAGGACAAAGATGGCTGAACACCACCTTTATATCCCCCGGTTCCTAGGCCAACCAGAGGCCAGTTTGGCTCTCAGCGTAAGGGCTTCTCTAAACTACTCTCAAAGGCAAGAATTCCCAAAAGGCTGATCTGACAGCTGAATAGATGGAATGCAGCTGTCCTCTGGCCATGGCTCTAGCATACAAGACGTCCATTGCAGCAGTTCAGCAGCAGTCTGGGAACACTTTAATGCTAGGGATATTCCCCATGGGCCAGATCTGGCCAGTTTACAATCCTTTATTCTACCAGAGAGGAACAAGGGCACTGTGAATTGTATACATGTATTGAGATACTGACAGATTTGATAGAATAATTTGCAGCAGTTCATCTCAGAACTGGCTGCATGACACTGATGGGTGAGATGATTCTCAGACGTATAGGGCCTAAACATGATCTCACTTATTTTAGTATAAATTGGGAGTATTTCCATTGAAGTCCATCAAGTTACAGTGGTTTTAGGAATCATGACCATAATTTGTAAACCAATGATAAACATAGGATCTAGGGTTAGATATAAGCTTTTGAGGCACCATAGCATGAGGCTACATCAGGGTCAGGATATTTTTATGCACTCAGAGTGGCTAAATGTGTTTTTTTATTTATGTAGTCATATTTGGGGAAGATAGAAGCAAAGTTGGCTTTCAGGGGTTGGATTTGGGTTTTTGAGGCTTTGTTGCATCAAAATGTGTCAATATCTTTACTTTAGATATACTTGGATTAGCTAGATTTATTCTCTATTTAGCAGTGGGATTTGTGGGGAAGGGGCTAGAAATTGGCATTTTCCAGCAGGAACCAGATGCCGGATCTAATTATTTTGGCTGGTACTAAGATCCGGAAGTTGTTGCCTCATGAGGAAAATCTCAACTTGTTGTCCAGTTAAGAAATGGAAGTATCCTGATTTTTGTTCTTGTTGTGTATCCAATAGGGGCATCTAGACTTGTTCTCTATTTAGGCAGTGGAATTTGGGGGCAACACTTGGTAGGCTCTGGCAGAATCCCATTGCTAGATCAGGAGTTTTATGGCATTTGTGCACTGAGATGGGGGGTGTGTGTGTGTGTGTGTGTGGCAAAAAGCATCTAGACTTATTGATTCTATGGGCAGTGAAATTTGGGAGGTTCGGGACACAAATTGCCAGGATCTGGCAATGTCCAGCTTTTACACACACTCATTGTTCTTTACCCTATCCATTTAGCCTTGTTTTAGGGCATTTCCTGCATCTGTCTAGTCTGATTTTATTAGGGGGAGGGGAGATCAGATCCCTGCAAATTCTCCGTAATCCTATCAGACACTAAACCACCTCATTCATAGCAACTCTACCAATGCTGCCTTCCCCATTTCCTGAGTTACTTAGCAACAACCATCCCTCCCCTCTTTCACTCCCCCCCACCATCCATCCTTTCTATTTTTTACCCTTTGCAATAATGATTTTCAGGCTGTTAAAAGCAATGAGGATGCTCTGCATCATAGGGGAAGCTTTTTCTTTCAACCTTCCTTTCTGTACTTGCCAGATCCTTCTTGTCTCCAAAATGAAAACCCGGGCTGCCTGCATATGTGTAATCAAAGGTTAAAAATCACCTCGGCTGACACCACGCATGTGTTAATCTGTGCTGCAGCAGTGTGCATCATTTCCACTTTGACCTCAGAGTTAATCTGCATTCAGGCAGAAGCTCCGTTGCTTTATTGTCTCCCCCCCCCCCTTTTACCCCCCTTCCTTTCCCTTTCTCCTGTGCTGATGGGTTGTGTTGTCTGTGTACCGGTGTCTGTGTGAGTATGTGCTTGTGTGTGAGTGTGTTTCTCCTTACCTTGCCTGCTTTTGTCGTGTGTGTTCTCCCGCTCTCCCACCCTTTCCCCCCCAGTTATATTATTTCTCTAGATTTGGAAGCTGCTGCCTAAGCTGAATTTTTTTTTAGCTGCAAAAGGCTTGGGCAGATCTAATTTCTGCCCCCTCTGAATATTAATTCCTGCAGCTGGGTGCAATGTATCATCCCACTGACGGGACCTGGTAAGGGGGGTGGGGTGGGAACCATCAACAAAATAAAAATAAAGAAGAAAAGGGACGGATCCATCTGCAGCCAAGAGGAAAAGGGAAGGGGGGGGGAAGAGAGATGAGTCCTCCAAATCCAACAAGCCTGGGGAGCTCGAATCCTGCATTTTCTCTCAAAATGATGGTGTGGGCACTTGTTCTTCTCTCCCTCATCCAGTGGTAAGATGTGCTTTTCTGCTTGTTTGCTGAGGGTTGCGCGGGGGGGGGGGGGGCACGAAGGTACTGTTTGCAAATGCACAGAGCTGTTGTGAAAATGCTGAAGGTTTAGAGAGTAGCATTGCCTCCATCGATCTCCTTTGCTGCTGGGATCTTGCTATGTTTTATTGGCTTTACAATTCTTGCATCAAGAGGAATGGGGAGGCTAAGTGAAGGGTGGTACATGCCTGGTTTTTGTTTGGAATTTGATGTCATGTTAAGGAAGCCGTTTCTCTTTGGTTTAAGGTTTGCTACAGTGCATGGAATTATAATGTAGCTGTGTTTTGTGGGCAGATTGTCACTGTATTCATCCGTGATTCCTCCTAAGCAGTCACATCATGGCTGTGCTTGGGCTTGTATATCTCCAGGACCCTGTATTTACATTTCTTCAGTACCAATGTAACAAAGCCAGTTCATGGAATCAGGACCAAGGACAGGGATCCACTTTCCTATGCAAGTCTCCCTGGCTTGAGGAAGCCAGGACAGATCTGCGTTTCTGTTATTGATGGTATTTGGAACCAAGGCAGTCAACACTGGGATGGAGTATAAGGGTATATGTTATCCATATAGTTACTCATATTAGGCAAATGTTTACACTGGCATGGCAACCAGTGTATTCCTCACACTTAGATACTGACGTGTAAAGTACAGAAGACCTATGCTTGCTTGCTTGCTGTGTGACTGTTGCATACATAAATGGAAATAGAAAACAACTATCTTAGTAATAGAAGAAAAAATAAGGAGTGTGTAGTGTGTGTATAGGAGGGACATAAGGGGGGGGGGTCAGAATTGCTGCATTGCAAAGCATTATGCTGAACTAAGCATTCTTGTAGAAACTGTGGACTGTGCATTTAACAGGTTAGGTGACAAAGTATCATTGCATTGCAAAGTACCTGGCCATTTATGGCCTGATTGAATATTCCCACAGTCACAAGGGCTCCTTTCTTTCATGTATTAATGCAAATAGTATCCCTTCCCCTTTATATTTTAATAATATTTAAAAACAGACAGGCTCCTGTTTCACATGTACTGTCTCTCTCTTCCCTCCCCACCCCCAGTGTACTGCCATATTGAAAGCAGGCTATCATGATTTTAAATAGAAATCAGACTGAGCTGTTCCACTGGTTGGATTTGTCTTTCCTAGGCAGAAAAGCCTTGTTTTTTATTGTGTAGGGAAACAAACAAAAAAAAATTGCTGTAAGACTGAGCTTCACACAATCCCAGGTGGAAAGTAAAATAACTAGAAATACAGCAAGGATGTAAAAGTGATGTGAAGCCTGATGAGCCCATGAGGGAAAGCATTTTGTTTATTTGTAGGAAGGCTGTGTAACATCTCTTTGATTTCTTCAGGAATGTTTTACTATTACCATGAATAAAGCAATGAAAAATGAACCTTTACAGCATTTAGAATTAAGAAACACCCTGAATAAATGTGGAGGCCTTCTTTTGAGGCAACTGCTAGTCTGTTTATATCCTTCCATGTGTCTTCCTTCTTCTTTACCGGAAAATATGCACAGTTTACATACACACAGGGTTCCAGACTATGTTATCATCTTTCTTCAAGTAAAATAAAACCAGAAAATTTGTTTTAACTCCCTTTTCCACATTCCTTTGATCCTGCTGGTAGATTTTTTGAACCCATGTTATTGGAGATGAATTTCCTAATGAACTTTTAAAAGACTAAATAAAACTCTTTGACTTGTGACTTCATGATTTAAAACTACATCTGAAACATCCACCAAAAAGTGCTATGTTTTCTAATAACCAGTTGGTATTCAATATGGTCCTGTCCCCTCACTGATCTCATATTCTGGAGAGTAAATAACACATACATCTTAACTTTGATATTTTAGTACATTAGTATTTGAAAAAAAAATCACTTCATTAAAATCTGTCAGCATAAAAGAGTAACTTTAATTCTAAATATAATTTAAGAAAGTTCTTTACTTCTATTGTGGAGACCATGTTCATATTAAAACATTAGTCTTGAAAACACGTGGCGACATAGTCCTGAGAACCAGTTATGTATAATAAGATGTGTCTAAGAATTTGTACTCTAGTGACATAAACAGGACATTGGCCGTATGTTTTTGTCTGTCATTGCTTTATGTAGCTGTTGTTTTGAAACACTGAACCACTTGGCTATTATATCTCAGTTTAGCTAAGAATTTAAATATGTATGTCATTCAAATGTGAAGACCCTGAATGTAAAAGGTCTTATTGTAATGTAAACAGGCTTATTGACTTCAGTGGAACTGTTAAATAAGTGTAAGTATTTGCAGCATCTGGCCCTAAATAATTAAGTACACTGAAAATATAGCTAAAAATGTCTCTAGAGGGTAGTTCTCATTATGAATGCAATTAACTGCATAAAACAATTTGTGTGAATTTGAATTTCACTTGTTGCACTTTCAGGGCATTTAAAAGGTTTAAGAGAGACTTTTAGAATTTGCATCACTTTCACTTCGGGACCAGGAGCTCATTCATTGTCCCAAAACAAATGTGATGTTACACCACTGGACTACTTTACCACTACAATTTCATAACATCTATTAGTTTAGATTTTTTTCCCACTTCTACAAAGCACATTCTTATGACCCCGCATACTAACGTGTTAAGCTTTGCTTGTACACAGTTTAATGACGTTCATAATTATATTGCATATTCAGTTTGTCCTCTCACGTATACAGGAATGAAACACAATTGACTTAAGTAGAATTACTTTAAGTACTGGAAAGTGAGACAAGAATCAGGCTCAGTGTTCATATTTCATCTCAAATTTGTGAATTAAAATATTTGTTTTTGTAAATTTTAAAAAATGCTGATACTTGATGTCAAATAGAACTGCTGTTGTTACCAAAATTAACTGTTCTGTAGCTCTAGAAAGTTAAATGGAGTAACACATGACATATTTGATGTTCCTACAATAATTACATATTTGTTCCAGAGAGACACCATAGTGATGAGCACAAATGTTTAATTAAACTTCTTGCACATGCAACTACAAGCCAATGTACATCTAATTACTGCAGCTATTTTCTGTGGATAAGTTTGCTCACTAATGTAGACCCTTGTTCTCTTTGCATATTCTTCATGTGCAGCTTTTGAGTTTTTTCACTATTCTTAGTTGTTGTAGAAATTGTTCATGTGAACAATTCTCAGAGTATTGGTCATTTGTGAAATGCTGAACTTTGACTATTCACTTTTTTTTATTTGAGGTGTCAGATTACTCACCTCATTACATGGTAATATTTCTGCTCTGTAACTGGATGACTAAAACAGAAAAATAAGAAATGCTTAGTAGCAAATAATGAACAGTGAACAACAAATATTCATCATGCGTTAGCACAGAAATATTCTTGTTCACATGTGCATATGGATATTCATATGAACATGTTTCTCAAACATCAATATAAACAAAAACACATGAAATGTGAGTGTATGGATGGATGTGATTATTGTGGAACTGAACAGTCATTCAGAAATTGACTAAATATTGCTGAAATCTGATTTTGCAGTATTCACAGAGCTGTTCTTATTACATGTTTAGAGTCTGATATCTCGCAAATACCAACTAGCACTTTATTAATAAAAGGTCCTACTGAAGTCAATTGGACCATTCATGGAGTGAGGTGCTACTCAGGAGGAGCAGGATATCAAGCTATGGCCCCATGACAAGGCATAGGATGAAGCTTACTAGCATAGAAAACTGCAGTGTAAGAAATTTCACGTTGTAAATGGCTACAGGAAAATTGAATTGATTTTTTCGTTAAACAATGTAGCTTTTTAGTATTGTAATTGTTTAGATTATTGTGAAGCTTAGGGTTCTGACTGTCCTGTATATGGAAATGTTAGAGCCAACAGACATGGTACAGCACAGGGAGAGTAAATGTGAGCTTCCCCACCCAACAAGTATTCCAGAGTTTGGGGACAGTGACAGATCATGCCTGAGGTCAAGTGTTGGTTAGCTCTTCATGCTCATTCCTCCTTGGCCCTTCTGCTGAAATTTCTGGAAAAGGGTTCTAATTTATGCCAATTATGGTTTGTGATGTGGTTACCAGACCAATAGGAACTGGAATTAGGAACAGCCTCTATTTATCAAACTTAGAACACCAAACAGCCTGACATGAGCTGAATTTGAAACATTAATAGGGAGATGAAAGTCCCACCATCCCATTATCAGTAACTTCATATATCTTAAAAGATTATAGATGGCCCACGGAAAGCCTCTAGTCTCCTGTTGGCAAGTGTAAAAGGGATTTGAGAAACCAGATAAGCCCTTTTAGTAACTTCCACTTCAGCAACTGCATTACTTGTCCATAACTTTCAAGCTAAATTACTTTTAGTGTACCCCAAATTACACTGGTGAAAATGTAAGGTGATGCTGGAAAGTCTTTAACAGAGAGCCTTAATCTCTCAAACTCTGAGAGGGAAGGAGTGTTAATAAAAAAAGAAAAATGAGCTTTGATTTTTACATAGCAACAAACAGCATTTCCATCATATTAGGATATAAACAAATCTGCTCTTTTTATTGTTCTTATTAGGTGATATTTCTTACTAGCATAAGTGCCCGGCGTTGCTCGGGTCAGTCGGAGGTGGGGAGGGGTCAGACAGCTGACACGCCCTGACCAACCCCAACACCCACACCTCACCCCTCACCCACCCCGACACCTTCCCACCCCCCCAGACCAACCCCGGCACCCCCCGGCTCACTTACCCCCTGACCGAACCCGACACTCCCACCTGACCCCCCCCAACCAAACCCGACACCCCCACTCACCCCCCCAAGCAAACCCGACACCCCCACCTCACCCCCCGACCGAACCCAACACCCCCACCTCACTTACCGTCCCACCAAACCCAACTCAGATCCGTCGCAGGTGGGGAGGGGGCCCAGAGCCGAGGGATTCCGGGGACCTTCGCAGGTGGGGGGCAGCACAGAGCTGATGGAGTCCGGGGTTCCGTTGGGAGGTGGGAGGGGCAGAGAACTGAGGGATCTCCGGTGTTCCGTTGGGAGGGGGGAGGGGCAGAGAACTGAGGGATCTCCGGGGTTCAGTTGGGAGGGGGGAGGGGCAGAGAACTGAGGGATCTCCGGAGTTCCGTTGGGAGGGGGGAGGGGCAGAGAACTGAGGGATCTCCGGGGTTCAGTTGGGAGGGGGGAGGGGCAGAGAACTGAGGGATCTCCGGGGTTCCGTTGGGAGGGGGGAGGGGCAGAGAACTGAGGGATCTCCGGGGTTCCGTTGGAGGAGGGAGGGGTGAGATGAGTGAGTGAGGTGTCTGTTGGAGGGGGTATTATGACATCATCACCACCTAACTGCCCAGCCGATGTGATTGGCCCTGAAAGACTTTCACCCCTGGGGGGCGTCAGAGGTGAGATCCGAAAATTTTTCGACCCTTACCAGCATCTAGACCCCAAGACCCCTCACTGTACCAAATTTCAAGTCTCTGGCTCAAACGGTGCGGGAGGAGTTCGCAGTCATACATACATACATACATACATACATACATACATACATACATACATACACCACTTGACTTTTATATATATAGATATGGTTCATAATACATCTGTGCTCCACATACTCCAAAACCTTCCAGCTTGTTTCTGGATTCATTTTAAGCTGCTGATTCTGGGGTAGAGGGACTTGTGTTACTTTGGTCCCTTTTCTTCTTATACTCCATCCCAGCAGTTAAGACATATAGAGATTTTCCTTCTCACAATTCTCAAACTTGAATTCAGTGGACAGAAGAGGGTTCTCAGTGGAGTGGGTAGGGGTAGGAATTTACATTCTTCTGCATAGAGAAAGCTCATCCCAAGTGTGCGAGTTCCACATCAATTAAATCCTAGGCGAGCCCATGCTTATGCCTCCGTGTCCAGAAAACAAGGGCTGGTGGCCTCCAGAGCTGATACAGCTTAAGCTCAAGATAAGGCTGTAACAAACTCATATCCTCTGTAGATTGGGCACAGAGGAGGATATGTAACACACCAACTAGTGTACTATATATGCACTCTTTGGGCTCTATTTTTTGCTTTTGTTTCATATTGCTACCATTTAATATCCCTACCTATGTGCACAGATACTATGGTGATGAGAGTCATGAGTTCTTATATAGACAGTGTACTGTGCTCCGTATTAAAACAAGAGTTTGTATTTAACAGTCCAATTATTCCTTTAGTAAACATTATTTAACACAGTAACTAGCGTCTGCTGCAGTTTCTGCTCTCTCCTTGTAGTAAAAACCACTGTCTCACAAAATAGAGAATGATCATGGATCTCTGGAGATTCATCCAGCATCCTTACACAACAGCTGTTCCAGACAGACAGACAGACAGTCCATGGTCAAAAGTGAAAGTGGCAGTAGATTCAAGAATAGCAGCCGTGTTAGTCTGTATCCATAAATAAAGCGAGGAATACTTGTAGCACCTTAGAGACTAACTAGTTTATTTCAGCATAAGCTTTCGTGGGCTATAGCTCACTTCATCGGATGCATAGAATGGAACAGAAGTAAGATGCATTTATACACACAGAAAGAAAGAAAAAGAAAAAAAAGTACATTAGCATACCAATTCTAAGAGGACTGTTAAATGTAGATGGTCCATTATCACTAGGAGAAAAAAACACCTTTTGAAATGGATTTCTGTTGTCAGTGAAATTAACTCAGGAAATGCAATCAATTACTGTAATGAGCAAACCATTCAGAAGTCCTATTTAGCCCCTGGTTAATTGTGTCCAATTTGAAAATTAATTCCAGTTCCTCAGTTCTCATTGGAATCTGTTTTGGAAGTTTTTCTGTTTCAAAACTGAAACCATCAAATCTTTAATGGAGTGGCCAGGAAGATTGAAGTGTTCTCCTACTGGTTTTTGAATGTTATGATTCCTGATGTCAGATTTGTGTCCATTTATTCTTTTGCGTAGAGACTGGCCGGTTTGGCCAATATGTACATGCCAGCAATGCCCATCTGCTATGTACATTGCCAAACCAGCCAGTCTCTATGCAAAAGAATAAATGGACATAAATCTGACATCAGGAAGCAAAAGGTGTTTTTTTCTCCTAGTGATAATGCCCCATCTACATTTAACAGCCCTCTTAGAATTGGTATGCTCATGTACATTTTTTTTCTTTTTCTTTCTTTCTGTGTGTATAAATGCATCTTACTTCTGTTCCTTTCTATGCATCTGATGAAGTGAGCTATAGCCTACGAAAGCTTATGCTGAAATAAACTAGTTAGTCTCTAAGGTGCTACAATATTCCTCGCTTTCTTACTGGCAGTAGAGAATGCCTGAGTAGCTATTCCTAACAGGATGGAAGATGAAGGTGAATGGAATTGCAATTTGAAAGTAAATATATAAAATAAATTGTTCACCTAGGCATTACTTAAGATCATTCAATTTTCATGTCAGATAGACTAGACAGTGAAACATATTTTATAGAAATTTATTACATTCCTTTGAACACAGATAGTGGGAATTGATTGCCCAGTTCCCATTAATTTCTAATGAGAACTGGACATTCTTATCCATTGGGTGACTGAAAATCTACAATGGATCCCATGGACCCAGTTCTCTCCTCACACTAATGCTATACCCATTGAAGTCAGTGGGATCTTACAGATATAACTGAGTGGATAATTTGGACAATATAATATAAGTTCTTATAACTAGAGATTTTTTCATAAATGGAAACATGGAAATAACATTAAGATACACTATAGGTGGATGAAAATATGTAATCATAATACATTACACTGAACAAACAATTTTCCTCAAGTTTTTTTTTTTTCATTTATACGTAAATCTTTCTTTCTTTCACTCATTGTAGAAAGCTCTCACTTCCTAGGTCAGAGAAATGATTTGGCACATTCAGAGGGCCAGCCTAGTGCCTATCATCTACTTAAATTCTGCTTTTGCTAACAAAGTAGGACTTAAATGGGACATAAGTGATACATAAGTATTGTTTTGCCTCTGGAGATGAGAGAATTTCTCCACTAAAGTGCAGAACTTGCATTCTCCAAGTGAAAGTTGCAAATATGGACTATACAAATATATGGTGTTAATAAAGAACGAGATGCATGCTTATTTCTAAACAAAATATTCAAACAACAGATCCAGCCCCAAAGGAATTAGTGGCAAACCTCCCAGTGAATTTCCAGGGAACAGGATTTGTGCTCTTGGGCTCAATTTCAGAAGTGATTTGTAAAGTTGTATAAAATTGCTCCTTTACACTTAGTTATATTTCCTTAGATCTAATTACATCCACTTGTTGAGAGGAAGGGGGATATAAGAGAGTCTAAGTTCTTGTAATGTATATGCTGAAGACCTAGAAGAATGCACAAGAAATTGTAAAATAAGATACTTCCAACAACACTCTGTAACTTGTTTTTCTTACTATGCTCCTTTGTTTTAGTCCCCTGGCACCTGAGTTACAGCATGTTAGAGTTACTGTGACAAATTCAGATGTTATATAAGGTGTGAACTGGAGGAATAAGCTACAAGTTATGCATCTGAATCTAAATGTAACTAAGAACCTGCTCCAGCAAAGCACTCGGACTCAGGAAACCTGGATTATATTCCTAGTTCCGCCACTGACCTACTGGGTGCAATTGGGCCACTTTCCCCTCTCAGTACTTCAAGTTCCCCATAAGTAAAATGGGGATAATGATACTGATCTCCTTCTAAAATTCTTTGAAAATTACTATACAAGAGATAAGTATTATTAATTATTACTGTTATTTATTATATTCTTAACTCTAAGTCAATGAGATGTAAAGTTAAGTGTATGCTTCCATGCTATACTGGATCAGTCCTTAGAATCACATTTAGAATCACACACACAATTTTAAAGTTTATGGGACAGATTTTGAAGTCAGTGGGATTAATTATATCCTGAATATTCAGTGTGAAATTCAATTTTTTGCTGTATTATGACACAAGCAACAAACTAAATATAAGGGAGTTTAAATAACTCCAGGGGTTCTAAATTGGGAATTATATGTACATTGGTGATGTCAGAAGGTGTCAGATACACCAATTTTAAATCCCTCCAAACTTAATTATTCATTTAGGTGAACTTCTGGCTCCACTGAAGTGAATAGGAGCTTTGCCAGTAGGCCCAGGATTTCACCAATAATGTCCAAAAGTAACTTGCCTCAGATTTATTGCTCAAATCAAAATACAATTAGCCAAAAGCTGGAGGCTCTGTCTTCTTTGAAAATGAGAAAATAACACTGTTGACTTTTCAGAACACTATAGTAAGCAGTAAGATACTAAATCAGTAAGAAAAAATATTTTCCTTTGAGGGGAGATTGATTATCTATCTAGCTATATAAAGCCTACCATGTTTTTGATCAATTCGGAAAATATAGTAATATAAGTAATACGGGGGGGGGGGGGGCACAGCATTTGAGGCCATTTTGGGCCATTTTTTAGATTTCTGCTCAAGGACACAAGCGTGTTCTAACTGGTGGAGAAAATAAACAAAGAAAACAGAGGTGGTTTTGGTAAGTTGTTACTAGAGTCTATAACTTGGGAGTGTGGTAAAAATAGAAGATGGATCATCATGTATCAGTGATCATTTATTTATTTGTTTAGAAATTATAAGAAGAGAGTATCTGGGCACCCTTGACCATCTTTTAAAAATGTACCAAATAAATAAACAGACTTGTCAATTTCTCAAGATCAAATCAAGTAAGACAGTGATAAGATAAGCATAATAGAAATGAACCGACCTCACTAAAACATAGGTGATTATCACACATGAGGTTTTACAAGGGTCTTTTTTGGAATTGTTTCTGTTATGTGATGTGTATTTTCAAAGAGATGGCAAAGGTCAATAGAACTTAAAATAGGCACCTTTTTATATCAAAATAATAAGTAAATTATGTATATGAGTAAATAGCCAATGAATGTATGCACAAATTAGATATCTCCATATGTACATAGCCTCCTAGGTGTTTTGAAGGCATATATATATAGTGGCTATTTGGACACAAGTTATGCATGCCCAAATGAAAGTACCTGCCTAATTGTGAAAATCTGTCCTATAGCTAAGAAAAGTAAATATTACTTTTAAATAAGGCATGATGATCTTTTTTATATATGGACAATATAAAACAAAGGACTCTATTCATACACATGGAAGGGAGAAGAAACCCCTTGAGAAAGACAAGGAGTATTGGGAATATTTGAAATGAATATTGGAGGGGGAGGATATAATTTGTATTCTTGTCTTAGGCCTGTTCATATGAAATTGCTAATCTTGCTCACAATGAAATTGTGATTTTTTATTGGACCTCATCTTGGACTTCAGTGCAGATCCTTGAGTTGAAAAGCTGTCAATTCACTGAGCCATTTATCTTCTTAACTTTTGTGAACTTTCCATGCTTTACCGAAGAAATATCTATGATACTGTAAACCTATGTAGAGAAACACATTTTAGAAGGCATTTCATGCTTCCCCCAAATAACCCCTCTGAAATAGTGTTTCTTAGGAATCAGTAGACAATCAGAACATGAATGTTTTTTTCTCAATAATGATTCAATGTTATATTTTTGTAACATAAATAGCATGTTCTGGTCATACGAGGCTTTTGTTAATCTGCATCAGGATATCTTCAGAAATAAACGGATGTCTGTGCACCCTGACAGATTGAGGATTAACTACTAAATTGCATTTCCAGTTGACCAATCCTTTGCAAAATGTTCCTTATAAAATCTTGCAAACAATAAGAGAGAGAGAGAGAGAGAGAGAGAGAGAGAGAGCATAATTAATGGCGGGTTTTATAAATATAAGAAAACCTCATTAAGAAGTAAGCAGCATATTATAATAAACACTTACGGTTGTACTTCTAGGGCCCCAATTCACTGTGATACACATATGACAAAGAGATGTGTCAAAGTGTGTAAGTCACACATGATCGTAAACATAAGTAATATCCATATTTATACTTCTGTGGGTTCCCATAATGAAAAAAGAGGGGTAATTCATTTTGGGGAGCTCTTTAGAAAAAGAAGTGCTATGTTCCAAAAAGAAAGAAATGATAAAGGTCCAAATCCCTTCCTGTGCATGATAACTTGCAGAAGCAGTGCAACAAAAGGGAGAAAAAAAGAGTATCTGGGTCTGGAAGATGTTGGTGCTGGTGGGAAGCAATTGTTCATTCTTTTTTCACCTTCCTTTTCCTCTAATCTTCTCTTCCCCCCTTTTCACTTCCCTCCTTAGCTCTCATTTTCCCCTTGCCACACTTATTACATCTCTCTATTAAATATACTCATAGTTCTATCTCTCCACCTTGTTCTTTTTTGTCCCTCTCAAACTCTGACACAACCCAGTGTTCCTATGTTCTACAAAGAAGGTGAGAAGAAGTATGGCCACCAGCTGGTCATCTAGGTCATTAGCCACCTGAATATGATGGTGTTGGGCTCAGAACTTGCTGCGATGCCCAGTTGTATCTGTTCTATGTGCAAGGAAATGTGGTTAGAGTGATGAGAGGTTTCTTGAAGGGTAGGGTGGCAGCACTATTGTAAGACAACTCTGAGGTTGTGGGAAGGCTTAGGTGCACCGAGCTGACTGTCAAGGTCAATAGCTCAGTTTACAAGTGGATCTTTCCAATGGCCACTGCTATTATTAATTATTATTATTATTATTTTATAATATTTATTTCATTATATATTTATACAAAGTGCTTTCCAAACACTTAAGGTTAGTCTCTGCTTTAAGGAGCTCACAAGCTAAAAATTAACAAAAAGACAGAAGTCCGGGGAAGGGGAATAACAGACAGTGAATATACAAGTCAAGTTGCTGACAGCAGTAGTGAGTCCTTAAGAGGGACTTAAATGTATACAAAGTAAGGGCCTTGCAGATGAACCTGGGGAGACTGTGCCATGCATAGAAGGCTGCAAGGAAGAAGGATTGGAGGAGATTTGAGAAAGGAAGCATTATGCAGAGCTTTGTATTTGGTGACAAGAAGCCTACATTTGATACTTTATTGAACAGGAAGCCAATGAATGGATTCAGAGGGGGGAGATAAAAGATCAAACCTGTGGGCAAGGAACATGAAATAAGCAACAACATTTTGCATGGACTGAAGTGAGGAAATATGTGTGTTTGTGAGGCCACAGAGCAGGACATTGCTTCAATAAAGGAGGATTGTAATGATGCTTCAAATGAGAGATCTGGCTGTGGGGATGGAGACAAAATGCTATATCTTGGAGATGTTGAGGAGGAAGAAGTGCAGGTTTGGAAATGATCTGGATCTCTGGGGATAGAGAGAGGGAGTTGTGGGTCTGAGTGATGGGAAAGATGGTGATGTTTTGAGAGAGACAGAAGAGGAGGGAAGAAGAGAATGTTTGGGATGAAAAATAAGGCTTCTCTGTTGGGTTCATGAAAAACAGAACGAAGCTGTTTTCTGTTTAAAAAGCTGGACTTGAACAAGCTGCAAAAACATGGTTAACACTTTTATTTCTCTATAAACACCAAAACTACGATTTTCATTCCCATTTAATGGGAGCATTGTTACCAGAATCAGGGTGGGTTATTTGTTTGTTTTATGTTTTTGTTTTTTGGGGTTTTGGGGGGAGGGGGGTTTGCGGAGGGGACACGGCTGGAAAAGAAATCACTATTTATTTGAAGGGGATGTGGTTGTAGGAAGGAGGAAGGTTGTCAGAAGAAAAATGTTTTGCAGTCCTGAGGGAGAAATAACATAATAAGGCTTCCATTAAGGCTACACTCAGCATGAAGGCCCCATTGTGCTTTGTGCTGGACAAACACAGAGATGTGGTTCCTGCCTCAAAAAGCTTACAATGAACATTACATTAACAATTTTTTTTCATTTCATTCCCTTCTTTTTGAAGAAAAGGCTAAAATTCCTGGCTAAGCTACTGTAAGGATTTAAAGCATTACTTGCGACTAAAATGCCTTAAGACCCACCTTAATAAATAAATCTTCCTTTGTAAGTCCTTATGGCAGCACATGAGACTAAATCACTTTAAAACTTTAGGGACAAATATTCCTGCTCCACACAAATCAAAACTGAATAGGCTCTATGCAGGTATCAAAAAATGGTTTGTGGGGCAGGAGGAAATTATCTTCACAACTTGATGGTTTGGCACAGAGCAGCTGTTCAACCACAATAGGACGTTTCACACATAGACCTACCTAAAGTGCCCCATTTCTCACTCAGGGACCATCTTTGGAGGAAAAGTCAGTGTTAAAGCCTGATTAATCAATTGGTGAAGTCCTTGGAAAGACTTCCACTGACTTCAAAGAGAGCTGAATCAAGACCCTAATGCCCATTCATTCCTTGGTCTCCCTGATGATACTGTCAGTTTGTTTGCCAGTTAATGAAGAATATGCCATTTTGTTATTTTTAATAGGAAGGCTTATGTTGGATACTGGTAGTATCAGATGCTAACAAATCTTTATCACTAGCTAGTCTAGATTTGAATTTCTGACATCCATGATTTAGGTTTGTGGTAGCCATTTGTGGTGCCCAAAATGGGGGCTCTCTGTGAGATCTGTCATTAGCTGTATAACAAGGCCAGTTCCTCTGTGGCTGTCTAGGAAACCTGCCTTCTTCACAGTCACTGTGAATGATAGGTGAACAGTTGTTCTGTATCTGAAGAAGGGAATGAATAATAAAATTACATCTGACTGAGCTAGTATTAGGTTTGCACAGGGCCGGCGACAGAAATTTTGGGGCCCCCTACTCTGAGCGTTTGGGGCCCCCCTACTCTGAGCATTTGTAGCCCTCCCCCCCCCTGCCAGGGGCTGGCCCGGCTCTTGCAGGTGGGCGGGGGGGAGCGCTGCAGCCGGGGGTGCCTCGGGAGCGGCGCACCCGGCCAGTGCTCTGAAGCCGCCGGCATCCTGTGGTGCCGGGGGGCCTCCCCCGCACCCCCAGCCCCCCCGCCAAGGGCTGGCCCGGCTCTTGATGTGGGTGGGCGGGGGAAGCGCTGCAGCCGGGGGTACCTCGGGGCGGCTCCTGGGGCACGGGACAAGCAGCGGCTGAAGGGCTCGGGAGGCAGCCGGCCGCGGCGCCGGACACAGCCGGGGAAATGCGGTGCGGTGCCCAGGGGGGACGACTACGAGTAGAGCTGTGTACTGGTCCCCGGACTTCAGGGGGCCCCCCTGAAGTCCGGGGCCCGGTACAGCTCTACCCATTGTACCCCCCTGTCGCCGGCCCTGGGTTTGCATTCACCTCTTCAATAATTGAGTGACATCATTAGGAGAGTCTACTTCAAGGCTGTACTGTCATTAGGCCAAGAAGGGCAGTGTGAAATCTTGGAAGCATTGCTTTTCACTCTACTTCTCACTCCTTCCTTCCGTTGCCATTTCCTAGTAGGTAAAGAGAGTTCAGCAGTGACTCATATATCCTGTTAGGTTGAACTACTGCAAGCTTTAAAGGGGAACATTCCAAATAGAACATTCTTTGAAACAATATTTGAAAATGTAGAAAACCATCCAAAAATATTTTTAACAAATTTAAGTTGGTATTGTATTGTTGTTTAACAGTGCAATTAAAACCATGATTAATTTTGTCCATTTTTAATCTAGTTTGTTTTCTGTTAATTGCTTGAGTTAATTGCGATTAATTGAGAGTCCTACAAGAAAGTCAATTCAACTTCCTTGCTGGTTGGCTTGTAGAAAGGGTTTGTTAACCTGGGTGGGGGGTGTATATTGAAGCTTAATTAATGAATGTTTGTGGACATGCTTTAATATCTCTCTTGCAAGGTGCTCTGCAAGTAGGAAGGCTTACTATATAATATGTGTAGAGTTCATATGAATAATTCATGTGAATAATTTTAAGTGTGTCCGCTGTATAATTTATTTGAAAAATTGGCCAAATACACAGGAAGTGGTTCTGCAGATCTGCACCACCCTGAGGGGAACACTTGTATTTTGGAGGCAGAATGAGCATTCTGGAGCTCTCTCATTGCTCTGGTTTATAGGAGGGAACACAGTCTGCTATACCACTTAGAGCTATGCAGCTTTTCCTCAGCATGAGGATCCACTCTCAGAAAGGGTGAAGCCATTGCTTTGCCTAATATCAGCCACTACCACCTTCCTTTGGGCAAGTTTCTCTCAGTGCAGAGTATCCCAATAGCAGATCTTGAGCTCCCCACTTGCAGGCTGACCCTTATGCATGCCAGGCAAGAAAAAGATAGCTCCTTCCTTGCATAGCCTTCAAACTTCTTGCAGAATAAGGTGCTACTTTGCAGGAATACAGGTGGGAGAACTGGGCCTTGAGATTTACATAAATCTGCATTTATGTAAAGTGCACTGACGGTCCTTATCCAGTTGCCATAAATGGCTCACCACCCACACAGTCATGGTTATATCAGTGATTGACATCCCTTTCTATTAAGTCATCATCAATACCAAGCAACCAAGTACATCAGAGATCCATGATAACCACAACACAGGCAATATTATTAGAGTAAATGAGAAATAAGTGTCTACACATAACTATATTTGTAAGGCATATTTTCCCACTCATCAATACAAAGCCACATAAATACCATTTGTCTTCTTAAAGTATCACACATCATCAGTGGGATCAGGACTAAACTCCACACCCGCCTCTGCACATTCTGTTTCCTTAAGTATGAATACAAACAGGGCCGTGTCGTACATGATATAAATTAGTTTATAGGCACACATGAGTTACTACATACTGTGTATTCAAATGTAGTGAAATCAAATGTATTTTAAAAAAGAATTCAGATAGCTCAGTCTTTGTTCATTTGAACTTTTGTGAATGAGTTAACATCATGATGAGTTCATAAGTGAGTTGTGTACCAAACAGCTTTCTCTCTTCATTCAGATCCCTCCTCAAGATATCCGTCTTATGAGAAGTATTTCAATCAAAATCCTCCCATGAGCTGAAAGGAACAAGAAATAAGACTAAAATAAACAAACAAGCCCACTCTACACTGCTTTTTAATCATACCTCAGGATCCTTCCTCATATGGAGTTTGCTTAAGCTTTTAGGCTCAGACTTCAGTATGAGATGTCATGTAGGAGCAACGCCCAAGAAGGAGCTCTGGGGTGGAATTGTGATTCATGCTTACAAACAGTTATTCCTGTGCTTTGAAGTAAGTTACTTCTTCCCCTGTAAAGCTTCTCTCCTTGCACCTGTCCAGCTACACTGCCCAATGTATAAAGAGGCTGTAGTCTTGGTTTCAACCCCACCAGTCCACTTGCCCATGGAGGGAATGTTGGGTGTGCTGCCCCTGTTCTCCTCCCCTTGCACACAAACCACAGTGGGAACACCCAAATGAAACCATGTAAGGAGATGAGGAGACCTTGTCTCCCCTGACTCCTATGTGATCTTTGTTTAGGGCTACAGAAAATTGTTTCCCTAGTTCTTATGTTTGCATTGTATTATCATTCCAGTTTGGACTGTATGTTACTTGGTGCAGTCAACTATCATGAGTGAAAAGGTTACCCACACTTCTTTCTCCACTTGTTCATTTCCATCCATCCATCCTTTCCATACACACCTCTTTTTGGTTGTTGGGTTTAATGTATGGATAAAGGGTGATGGTGGTGGCTGGTGAAATCCAGGAGCTCAGACTAGATGATTCAGTGGTCCCTTCTGGATTTAAAATCTATGACTCTATTCTTCCTTTTCCTTGGCCAAATGAGAATCATACCTGGTAACGTATTGCAAAAAAGGCTGTTCTTGTGTTTTTGCCACATTAGAAAAACAAGCAAAGAAACAAAAATAAAACCTGAAGAAGGTGGATGGATTATGTAATTTCTAGGAAACAGAATATGGGAAAACTTTCTTATAAAATGTTCAGATCAGTTTAAATACCTATGATAAATTGAAATAATCATCTGATATTATGCGTGTTTGTATGAATCACTTGTTCACTTTTACAAATCCATCAGATTCTGTAAAGGTACAAATGTTGTTTTTTTGCAGCTCATTGAATATTTAAACCTCTCCTCATCCATACCCCCTTCCTTACTTGCTGTACACATTTCTCACCTGCTAGCATAACTTTTATTGAAGCATCTCTGTCGGGGAGTCCTGTATTGCAAGATGATTCAGTGTTGGCTACATGAATAAGTTCATCTTGACAGAAGTGGAGATTGAAAATCCTTTATTTATCACAGTCCTCAACATCAACTCCCTCAACCAGTGTGCCACAGATTTCTAGTAGTGACACCTCTTCTGGGTGGGATGCTGCATTTCATGCTATGTTCCCATTTAACCTTTGACTTCTCTGCTGAGATTGCCAGTTCTCAGGGTGCCCATGCAGGGTGTCCATTCCCTGTAATTTGGCAACAATTGTGGAACTGGCCAGAAGCCAGCAGCCCATTTCACTATCACTCATTGCCATCTGGACTAGATTTGAACCAATGGCATAGATATGGAAGGCACCAAGGTCCAGTGCAACTATTTTTCCGCTCTCTTTATGTCTCCTTTCCATCTCAATGAATACACAACAAACCACAGCTTACAATAAAATGCAATATGTATTAACACAGCACTTTTCACATGTATTCCCAGGGGAATTTATAAAAAGTAATCAGTGGAACTATTATAGAAAGCAAACAAAACTGAATTCTGCATTTTGAACCTCAGTTAAATCCACATATGTGAAGCATAGCTGGTTAAATCCCAGCTACCGAGGGACTGAGGGACTTACATTTATCATGTGATTAAGAAGAAGTTGCTTATCTGACAGAATGTCTTAAGGGTGGACACAGAAAGACCGAAAGATAAACCAGTCCTTTCTGAGTAACAGCTTTATAGTGACTAATAAAGTCTTGAATGCCATGCAGTATTTTAGCAGGAGTCACTGAAGAGATTTAACAGTCGTGTTAAGCTAGAGATGGCCTATTAGTGCCAGTGAGGCTCAATGACTCTCAGAAGACATGTAGAACTCAAAGCATGGTCTATGTTCATAGTTGTGAGTTGACGGACATTGCCATATTCAGGAGAAAACCATAGGGATACTCACTGTAACTAGGTAAAGCTGTCTTAACCATAAGAACCGTCTCTGAAGAGGCTTCTAGGCTCTTTCCTTGATTTAAGAGTCTTTTGCTGTAAGTAGCCCTCCGGGTTCCTCTAACTCTCTTTAGTTTCAGGAAGATTATTCAGTGATTTTTGTGGGTTTGAACCCCATTTAATTGTAAATGATGTTCCTGTTCTCAGACTGGAAATAAGGGGTGATTTTTTAACTGCAAGAGAAATTAATCATTGGAACAATTTAATAAGGGTGGGGGTGGATTCTCCATCACTGATTTTTTAAAAATCCTTTCTCAATTTAAAAATTAAGATATTCTCAATGAATTATTTAGTGGAAGTTCTACAGCCTGTGTTGTACAGGAGGTCAGACTGGGTGATCACAATGGCCCCTTTTGGCCTTAAAACTATGTATCTATTATTAAATTATGAGTCTTGTAACATTTGTTGTTTTCTATTTAAAGCTTCGGTGCCTCAAACCATAGGATGACATAAATCATGAGTCATAAGTGAGTTTATAATCTTCATGGTAATGAAAAGTTATAATCTTCATAGTAGAGAAAAGCTTGAAAATGTGTGCCTCAAAAGCTTGAAAAATTGATGGTAAATAAAAAAACTCAAATATATTTTGGAAGTCTCATTCACTTTAAGTCAATATTATGAGTTTTATAGGGCATACTTTATAATTTTTGAACACCTCAGGTTGTCAATACTGTCTTAATCCACCCTAGAAGAGTCACATTCTTTATTAATATTAGTTCAGTGATTTGACTAAAAGCTCCTTCTGTTTTTTAACATTAGGAAAGAAATCATATTTAGGAGCCTAATAAAATTCATATCTAATAGAACAACCCCAGTTATATGTGTAACTCTGAAGTTTAATTTTCTTACTCTTGAACATGATTTTCTTAAAAATATGAAGTTATTAATTCAGATGAGGACAATGCAATATCAAGGAAATGCTGCTGCTTTAAGATCCCTGCAGACTATGGTAAACTTGCAATGTTAAATGTACTAAATCTTGTAGTAGTCAACACAATCAAATCAAGGATTGCTTCATATGCTATAATCACATAAATGTTAAACAAATGAAGTGAAACATTTTGAGGCTTGTTGCGGATATCCATATCTGAAGAAAGAGCAATGACAGGAACAACTGAAAGCTCAGACATAACACTTATGAGCAGTTTAAAAGACAGTCATACAGACAAGATATAGACAGACAAATAAGATGGAAATTCCCCGGTAATTTTTGTTTCCCTTTGCATTTTCTACTGACAATTGTTCGTAGTTCTTTGTATTGAACTACAACTGGGGGGCCTCTAGTAATTTATCTTTTGTCTGTTTCAACAGCATTTACTACTGTTAGACATCTTGAATTTCAATCTGATTAATTATAAATCTACAAAGTTCAATAACATTTTGGTTGAATATTTAAATGATTTGAATGATTCAGGCTATAACACTTTGCTTGATGGCTGTCATATCCCTGGAAAATATACCGTGCAGAACAGTTGTACTTTGATGGAGATGTTGAACTAAATGCACCATCTTTTCCCTCTTAAATTGTAATGATTTTCGGATTCTATGAGCCAATTTGCTCATCCCCCTTTTATAGGGGTAGCAGTAAAGGAACAGTCATGAATTTGTTTCCCAATAATTAGCTGTTAGATTTAAAATATTTGTGTGGATATCCCCCTCCCCCCCCCCCCGAGATGGTAATGGCTTGTTTGTTTTAAGTTCATATCCTGCTTTTCCTAAAAGAAACAATGCAGGTGACATATGAGTGTATGTTATCTGGGGAATTAGCTAGTTGGTTCTGGAAAGATTAATCAATTTCTATACTAGTGTGACTGACTGGAGTACGTAACTGTTGTTGGTTCAAAATTCATGGAATAAAGAAACTATTAGCTGTGTGTAGTGAAATGTGTTAATTGCTAGATGTCACATGCTTGTGTGGGGAATGTGACCACAACCCAATCAATAATGAAAAAAGCCATTCACAGATTCAGAGTTATTATTCTAAAGGAGGGAGAATTAGAAAAAAATACATATACTGTGTTTTTGGGATCTGATTTTTATTTCATTAGAATTATACCACTGTCAACTGGAGTACTCGAGTTGTAAATCAGATCAGCTATTTCAATATACCTTTCCATGTTGCTTTCTAAATAGGTCTCACTTGCATAGAGTATGATACCTTTACTGACAATCATTACTACCTAAGTCTTATATTGTTTTACCAGCAAACTCTTCTAATATGGACACAGCTTGTAATAGAAAAAAAAAGTGCTTCTGCTAGTATACCTAATACCAGTTCCCTGAATAAAACAAGCTATGCTGGCAAAAGCACTTTTTCTGCAGATTTCACTGATTCTACCCTGTGGCTTTTGCCAGAATAAAAATGCTGTAAAAAAAAAATCAGAGCCAAGACTAATTACTATACCTTCAAAAGTTTTGAGCATTGGCTTGTCTGCAAGTAGTTCCATGATGTCAATGGAGCAACATACTGAGTTAGCTCTTTGGGACAGGGATCATCTTTTTGTTCCATGACTGTAACTGGGTTGTAACACAACTGGGTTGGAGCCTCAAGATACGACTGTATAAATAGTGTTGGGAATAATAATAAAGAATTAGGGTAGTGCAGGAAACATTGTCCAGTGGTTAAAGCAGTAGCCCAGGACTTAGATTGTGGGGGACTCCATGTGGCAGTGGTGGCTATCTATGTAACTAAGATAGAAAGATAGAATTATTTAACTCATGATTTTATGTAAATATATATTTCTTTTTCACTGAGTTAGATTTACATAGAATATGATCTTCAATCATATTCTATCAGAATTCATATCATCAATTCAGAATTGATATGAATGTGGCTATATCTCCAGAGATACTATAAACTCCTGCAAATACTCCAGTCTCCACAGTGTCTCATGTCTTACTATATCTGCAATGGGAAGTTGGAAAATGTCCTTCCCTCCGAATGAGCACATTATCATTATGAATAATGTATGACAGACTGATTGGGATTTTTTTTTTATGTAACAGAGAATGAGTTTAGCTTGACTGTGTTTACTTGCATTCATTAAGTTACATAGTATTACGAAGGAAGACAGCAATCTCTCAGCATGAGGGAGAAAACAGCAGTGCTTTTAGTGGAAGATTTACTGTATGTGTGAGTAGATTAAGTGCCTGCTGCAGGTGCTATGGCTTTTATGGCTCTTTGATATAAAAGATCAGATTGTGAACAAACAACCACCACCACCAAACAAACAAAAGATATTCTAGTAGATCTGAACTAATTAATCAGTAAGTGTCCAGGACTGATACAGGTTTTTTGTTCAGGCACAACATGACCACTCAGATTTCTGTTTGCAAAAAGTAATGTATGTAGCTGGCAGTTTCCTCAAGGGGAGATAAACTCTTGTTTGAAGTTTATTTTAATGGGAAACTTTGAGATGGCCAAAGAATCAAGGGACAGATCTACATCTGGTCTAAATCAGTATATCTCAGCTAAAGACACTGAAGTTATGCAGACGTACACCAGCTGAGTACCTGCCCCCCGGGTCTGAATGTTGAAGCTATATATGGGCCATTACAGCTGGAAAGAAGTGAGTGGCATTCTATTCTACCTCCTGAAACACCAACCAAATTCTTTGCTAAATGCCAGATTGTGAACCTTTACTTTGTGAAAAATTTCTTGCATAACTTCAGTGGGCTTATGTGCAGGATTAACTGATCACCAATAGAAGTATGTAGATTCCAAAACTACTATTGTTGATCATGATAATATAGAAATCAGAAAGTGTGCAGCTTGATTTTCACATGCTAGGTGTAGCTGGCCAAGAAATTGCCGTTCTGAAATACCTCTTAATTACACTAATTTGTCTCTGATTTGGATAATTCTGACTTGATTGGAGTTACTCCAAATAAACTTCATACAGGAGTTGATCTCCCCTTGAGGAAACTGTCAGATACATACATTACTCTTTGCAAACTGAAACCTGAATAGTCATGGGTTAAGTGAGGGCTAGCAAAGAGGCAATCAAGACGTGTAATGATGGGCTTTGTATAAGAATAAATCATGATAGTATAGAAATAGATAATTATGCCTGTTATGTTGAACCAAACAAATTCAACTCCAAAACCTCTAAAGGGAGAATATATTTAAGACACTGAAATGTCATTTTTGAGGTCACTTCTTGTATCTTACCCTCATTTAAAGTAGTGGCAAAATATCTATTGATTTCATTAAGAGCAGGAGCTGATACACAATGAAGATGTGCATTTCCATTCTTTGTATTTATTTAAATAGTAGCATATGAGCAGATTGGCCATGTTTCTTAGTAGTGGGTTGCACTACAGATGTCTCCCTGGACCGCCCAGAGAAGAGGAGTAAAGTATCCTCTCCCAAGAGCCATGGAGCTGCTCTGCACAGGCTGCATCAGCCCACTGACTGAATGAAATAACTCCCCAACACCAACACAATTCCACCATGGGATCAGAATACTTTGGAAGGGATGATCCTTTAACCCTGCTATCCTCCACTCTTTTGAAAATTTTTGAAAAAGAGGCTGCATAGCCATCTATCTTGGATGGTTAGCCACAATAAATCCAGGATATTGGCAGGGGGTTAGACTAAATGACCCTTGCAGTCTCTTCTAACTCTATGATTCTATGAAATCAGCATAGGGCCTTACTAAATGGCCCATTATAGTTAAGAACTTGAATAAGGCTTGCAACTTCTATCATGTCATCTATTTGAAGAGCTTACTGAACATTATGAATTAAATACTCATTCCACTCTATGGTAGGGTTGGTATTTCCATCCACCTTTTAGAGTTGGGAAATCTGAGGAAAAAAAGGCTGTTACCCAAAGTCCAAAATCTCTAACACTACTGGAAATTGACTCTTAATTTTGTATTCATTTGTGGACTGATACATGTGTGCCTTGAGCTTTAGACAGCCACATTTAAATACATCTAAATAAGTACAATTAAAATCTCCTGACTCACAGACTTGTGTTGTCACCCCCAGATGAGGTGTCTTTGGATCTAAATTCATGCATTCTCTGATCTAATTTAATAAATTATTATTCGTGTTTCACAATTTTCATCCACAAAGTACTTTGCAAACATGAATGTCAGTAGCTTGAGTCAAGTGAGGAGTTCCACTGAAATGCAAACAGGATCATGCAAATATGCACATAAGTAACTCTTCAAGCATGGCAGGTTACATAGGAACATGAATGTTTTCAAGATCAGTTTCTAAGGGCCTGATTGTGACTCCTTTAGTCACACTAAATAGTACTTTACTGCAGAAGTACTCCCATTGAAATTGAAGTTATATTAAATATTAAGATAGGAGATCAGAGTCTGACCTATGATGATATCACTATTATTTGGACTTTTCAGATGGGGAAACTGAGGTAGAGACATTAAGTGACTTGTCCAAAAGTAGAGAAGAAGTTGGCTTAGAGTAGGGATTAAAACTCAGGAAGTTCTAGCTCAAAACAGTAGACCAAACACCTCCACTAAAATGGCTTGAATTCATATATTTTATTCTCCCAGGCTGTCAACAGGATAGGAGGGCATATGATTGTGTCAAAATGACTAAAACAAATTAACTTCTTTAAAAGTATGCTTTAATGAACATTAGCAAGATAAGAACGTACATTTGTTTACCTGTTTGACTATTCCAGCTGACATCTTCCAGTATTCATAAGGATAAAAAAGACAATTCCTTAAGTGTCTCCAAATAATCTCAATAGGAGAGTTTGTTTCATTATACTGAAAACACTTGGAAGATAGACCAGTCTGTTTCTGATAATATGGGTTCAGAGGGTTTCAACAATATGAATGGGGCTTTAAGAACATAACTTTCATTAGGTATCAGACTGACTGTCCCTTCATTAATCACTTCTGAAGCCTTTGACTTCCTTTGAGGTTTTAGATTTCAAAATGGCCAGAAGTGGCAGCTGATGAAGGTTTAGTAGACACTATCTCCCTGGCGAGCAAGCAGATCACTGTCCCACTCCTACAATTCATCATCTAGAATGAGATGGAATCTTAGTACTAGTAGGCTGCCAATCAACGAAGACATCTGTAGACTTCTCTGAAAAAGAATCTGAAAAGTCCTAAACAATCCCATTCTTTAATATTATTAGGGCTGATCCTGCCAGGTGCTGAATACTTGCAACTCCCCATGAAGTCAATGAAAGCTACAGGTGCTCATCACACACAAGAACTGTCAGTTGGGAATAGAAAACATTGGTATTATGGGGAGATGTTCTCAACTTAAATATTTTTAAATAGCATATCATAGTAGTTAACGATATAGTTGTATTACATTAGCACCTAGAGACTCCAATAAATTGAGCCATTGTTCTAGGCTCTGTACAAACACAGACCAAAAGAGCTTCCAGCTAATTAGATAAATAACTATGCATGATATTTCAAGAAGTCATATTGCTCCTCTAGTTTTTTAGCTCCTATTGCATCATACTGTGTTCCATTTCTTAACTTTCTGAAAGTTTTTATTTTCCATATACATTTGACTCTGCTCTATATTTTCTTTTTCTATTAATGTAATAGACATGGTCTTATAAAATGCTATATATGTGCTTTATAGCTACATATAATTGAGAAATTAGCAGTATTGGGCATACTTTAATTTTAAACAGATTAAAGAATTCAAACCAATAGATTGTAAGTATATAAAGCACACAAGTATAAAGACAGTTTTAAACATTTTTTTCATGTACTGCCAAAGGGAACTTTTACAGATTTGTAAATTCTACTCTACTCAACATTGAATAAACAAGAGACAGCTGTTAAAATTGTTTTTCCCCTAAAATGATCTTTAGAGATAGAAGTGGGAAGTCATACATTATTTAAATAAGACAGAAACACAATGAAGCAAACTTATTTTAGAGAGCTAGGAGAGAATTTCTCCTTGGCATGTACTTTAGATATGAATAAATACTGATATGATTGTGGAAATATTGCTATATCAGAATTTATTTAATTTAAAGCCAGGTTCTTGCATTCTGAAAAGTCACTCTAAAAATAGCATCACAAGGTTCCCAGGTTTACTGTTTTTTGTAGGATTTTTATACCACATTTGCTTAGTTTACAAGTAGAAAGACGGAACTCTTCTACATATTCGTTCATAAAATGTATCTTGAGGCCTGAAACACTAACTTTTGGCTAGTGCATCATCACCAGTAATAACATTTGGTGGGCGAAACTGTATTATATCCATGAAATGTCATGGTTTTGATTAATGTTTCTGTGGTAGATGCATGAGCAGACTGCATTGTTGCTCATTATCTTATAACTGTGGACTCTGCAAAAATTAATGCTTCCTGTCTAAGGTAGCAAAAACTTGATTTTTGTCTCTCAGTGACACAAGGTGCAGTTCTGTTGTGTGAGGAGATGCCATTTTTCCAGAGCAAATTTTCTGATCATAAAACTAACACCTTCAGCGTGGTCCATTTTTGTCCCTGATTTGCATCCAGCATTGATTAGAGCATGACTAGCCCCCTGCACCAGGGTCATGATTTGCAATTTAATAGTTGCTTTCTTATATACCCAGAACATGCCCAATATTAAACTTCATCACTGTTTGTGTAGTAAATGCATTTTTTTTAAAAAAAATCTGCTGTTAAATCACAGGCAACATTTACCAGGTTATATTTTCCTTTGTGTAAACCAGCTTGTATATGGATGTTTAAAGATATATTTCTATTCACTTAATCAAAAGTATAAATTCTAAAAACATAAAAGAAGGGCATCAAAGGGTAACATTAAAAATAATCAAGTTTCAACAAAAATTCCTACTTGGTCTAATGTTCTGCTTAGGTTTGCTCATAAAAGAATGACTATTAGTTCAGACAAGAATACCTCTACTGAAGACTCATTATCCACTGAGTCCCTGGAGCCAGATTCACTATCTCGCTCTGGCTGCCTTGCACTGCTGTAATGATGCAACACAGCTGTAATAAACTTGGCTTCACTGGTCAGTTAAATCAGGTTTATGGCAATTTTGTGTCACCAGAGCAGTACAAAGAAGACAACGTAAGACTGTGAATTCAGTCTGTAAAGTCTTTCCTGGACTATGTCTTCAGTATTATTCTTTTAGGCCAAATAAGAATGCTGATTTTTTCTGTCATTCTCAACAGCTCAAGTTTTAATGTACTCAACAGCTCAAGTTTTAAACTGTGTTCACCTCTCTTGTATTCAGGAATGTGTTCTGTGAGTAAAGAGATGTTTTATTTAAAGTTTCTTTTTCATGTAGAAAAATAGAAAATTCTGCTTCAGAAGGATCTCTGAAAAAAAACTTTTCTTGATTAAATCAAAGATAAATTATTTTGGGTTTTCTATGCATTTCATACAGATTAAAAACATATAATCCAATCCAGTGTTTGCAATATAGATTATATGGATTCTTGCGCCATACAGGAGGGTGTATATTGCCTGAGATTTGTCCCTTTGAAATGCAATTAAATGTTTGAAACTCCAGGCAGCTGAATAAAACAGCTTCCCTCACCAATTTAATTATCCAGGCCTGATTTGTCTCTGCATAGCAGAGTTATGCAGCAGAGCGCCAATTAAAAGTTGTCCTTTTGATCAGCAATAAACATTAAAGGCTCAATTATGTGCATCTCTCTGAGGCTGGGTGGAGGAGGGTTATGTAGTATCTGACCGGTGGCGTCTGGTGGCACACGGTTCCTAAGCATTACAGAGGGATGCCTGAGGGGAGTGCATACAGCAGTGGTATTGCTAAACATGTTTAAAGGGTACAGCATGCACTTCCTCCAGAATCAGCTTCCGAATGTTAGCTTGTGTACAGGGAAGGCAGTGCTGACCTTGTCTCAACCTTCCCAGCCTTATCTCCTCTGGAATGTATGGTTCTGACAGCATCACCAAAGAGCCCCATCTTCCACTCTGAGGTCCAGTCCTGCAGTGCTTCCTGAGAGATGCCAAATGCCTTTAAACCCATTGACTTCAAGGACAGAGCATTCAGCTTCTCTCAGAGACATTAAGAACCTTGCATGATCAAGACCAGGGAAAGCAAACAGCTTCATTAAGGCTTCTTCCCATGATATTGTACTGGGAAGGAAAGAGAAACTTCAGCCCTGGTTAAATCTCATTTCTGCTTCTGTAATCCCTTGTGGCATAGAGTAACATGTTGGCTTTATGCCAGCACACCTTTCTTCTCTCTACAGAAGAGTTTTCCAGAGTGGACCTGAGGCACAGAGATTGTGATCTAAGGATGAAGGATTGGGCTCTTAGCTCACTGCAGTTCTGATCCAGTAGAGTGGTCGTTGAGGATCCTGTGGCTACATTTATTTGCATCAGGGTTGTTTTCCTTCAAGCATGACTTCAGTTTAGATGATAATCCAGCATATTGAGTTCCTGTACTCCTCTCCCACTAGTGCTTCTTATGGGTGTGTCTATAATTTGTACATTACGGATATGAGATTGTGTTCTCAAGCAAAAGTGAGTGTGACAACCTCCTTTTAGTTCCTATTTGTGAACACCCCAACCCCACCATATAATTTAGCATGTTTTCAGCACCAATAACAGTCTCAAATCAAGAGCGATCTGAAGGCTGGAATAGGAAGAACCTTGCAGCAGCTCAGGATATAGGAGCATTGGTAGAGCTGTGTGGAAGAGCTTGCATAGTATCTGCTAACATTGTGCCAGAGAAGTATCACTTTGCCTGGTATTAGAACCAGGCATTTTGAAGAAAACACGGGCTATAATTTCACTTCTCAGCATCTGACTTGCCCTTTCTATAGTATGAGGGTTGGGTTACTGAATTTCCTGTGAGTCCTCATTTGGTGATAGAAAAAAATTGCAGATCGGCTATTTTATCTTTGGTTGGCCTCTGGTGAGCAAAAGTGAAAATGAAAACCAAGTCCAAAACTATTTGTGTTGAACTATTTGTTCCAGTTGTGCAAGAAGCCCAGGCTCGTCATAGTGCAGTTGAGCTACATGACAGTTTGTCTGAATTCATCTACTTATTGGTCCTATCATTAATAGGATATGTCAAGTTATCATCTCAAAGGGAAATAATGCAAGTACATGGCGTCCATACAAAGTGATATGCTACTGGAGTGTTGCATAAACAAAGTGACAAAGAGAGATTTTTTTATAATAGATCCCAGCTGAGTCAAAAGGAGAAGAAACAGATGTCTCAAAGGACAGATACATTGATGCACCATAGAATACACAGGAAATGATCTCTGTTATACCAAAGGAAAGTTCACTAAAGTGATCTTTAACCATAGGTAATGTCTGGCATCCTGACTACAATATATCTGTCATAAAATGGGCAACATTTTTAATACTCTGTAAAGTACTGCAGTACTATTAGAGCAGGATTATTTATTTAGCATGTTTTCAAAAGGGGCTGTGCAGGAATGCAATTCCAACATTCAGGTTTTTCAAGACTTTCTTGCTCTTCAATTTTCTTTCCCTCACAGTTCTAGCCAAAAGGGGGATGATGACTATGAAGATTATACATCCAACAAAACGTGGGTCTTGACTCCCAAAGTCCATGAGAGTGATGTCACCCTGATTTTAAATGGCTTGCTGGAGGGATATGACAACAAACTGAGACCTGACATAGGAGGTGTGTTTACTAATATTTTTGTAATTGAAATGGGGGCTGGAGGAAGATAATCCTCACATTGCAATATATGTATTGGAAGATAATCCACACAAAGAAGGTATGAAAACAAAATATGATACAATATAACTTCGTTTTTTATAATATCTAGCATAAACACTTTGGCCAAGATGTGTAAGTCAGGCTTGTGTATACGGGTGTATAAGGATGGGTTGATAAATTTATAACAAGGCATCTAAATGGCCTGATTTGCAATAGTTCTGAGCACCCACAAATTCTAAACTGCTGAAGCTTCAGAAACTCGAACTACTTTGAAATTCAGGCCACTTCTATTTTGTGCCTAAACATGGAGTTAGGATTTTAACTTTAAGCATTCCATTTTGTAAATCTTGGTGAGTATCACTATATGCTTTATATAGTTAAATTATACAGTCAAAGATTTACAAATAATACATCGCAGCAGGGGAGAGGATAGAAAGGAGTATAGAAAAAGGGAGACAATATGGATTAGAAGACCATCAGATAAAGTAATTAGCATAGCACCACTGAAGGTTTATATCCATTTTCATCAGCTGAGATTTTCACTCATACAGTAACTCCTCACTTAAAGTCATCTCACTTAATGTTGTTTTGTTGTTAAGTTGCTGATCAATTAGGGAACATGCTTATTTAAAGTTGTGAAATGCTCCTTTTTTAACGTCGTTTGGCAGCCGCCTGCTTTGTCTACTGCTTGCAGGAAGAGCAGCTTGGTGGAGCTAGCTGGTGGGGTCTTGGAACCAGGGTGGACCAGCAGCCTTCCCATCAGCTCCCCAATCCCCTAAGTTCCCTGTGCAGCAACTGCTCAGAAGGCTATCAATTGCTAGCAATTCAGATGTCCCTCCCTCCACTGCCATGTGCTGCTCCTGCCCTCTGTGTTGGTGCTGTTCTCCGAACCTCCTGCTTGCTGTGAGGCGGGAAGATTGATTTTTAGTTAGGGGTGTCTGGAATGAATATGGTCAAAGAGGGGGAACAATATTTCAAACTAAACTAGTCTAACAATTGTTTTTCATTTCTGTTTTGCAAGCCCCAAATGTTGTTTTGGGCTCATGAAATGATTGTTTCATGAATGAATGTGATGCAGACATCACTTCAGGCTATGCCAGTCACATTCCACTGTGTCCCATCATGTGAAATGAGTGAATCTGAAAAAAGTGTTTGTTTCTCAAAAACATATTTTATCAAATGCTACTCCTTGAGAAAACAAAGTCCCCTACACAGACAACAACATATGGGCATAGCATCATTCTGATCTCACTCACACCAGTGTATTGCTTTTGAGTCCAATAATTATTCCTCATTTACACCAGTATAAGTGCAATCAGAATCTGGTTTTGAAGTATCTCTGTCTATTGAGAAATTAGAATTATTGCTGTAAATTTTTTTTTCTATATTTGCTGTTTAGAAATGTCTCCCTCTCAGTCACACACACCTCCCACCCCCCAAACACACACAAAATAGACACTCCAAAATAATAAACTTTGTGTGGTTTTTATGTAGTAGATTTTTACTTTCATTTTTATTAGCAATTCTTTTTGTTTTCCTTGCAGTGAAACCAACAGTAATTCACACTGACATGTATGTAAATAGCATCGGTCCAGTGAATGCTATCAATATGGTAGGTAACTGTTTTTAACACTTTGCTACACTTTTAATGATTAGCATATTCGGTTTGATGCATGCAATAATTCCTTTATAGGTGCAGTGCTATTGTGCTTCCATTATTTTTAACACTGCACTGTATGTATTTTAAAAGTCTCATCATATCAATTTCATGGAGAAGAGTAGGGCATGGTTGTAAGGGGAAGTGGAAGTTTTCTTTACATCAGAAACTGGTGTGGTGTGAGTGTGTTTAATAACATTATTACATGATTTCCAGCTCACATGTGTGCAATCATGTTGTGGTCCCTTATTTAATCATGCAAGGGCTTGCACAATCCAGTCCAGAACATGTTGATAATTTGAGTGATGAGGGACCAAAGCTTTAGTATTCTTATCATCTCACAGCCCAATACAGCCTGTGTAATATGTACATCGTAACACTGTTTGATATAGAAATACAGACATTGATCATGACACACAGTAAAATGAACAGAAACAGAGATGAAGGGATTGTTCAACAATTTAATGAACTTTTAATTTTTGGAGGGTGATAGGCTGATAGAAATACCAGACATTTACTTTGATCCAGTGTGGGTTTAAATACCTGATGTCAAATATCCCATAGTTAGGGTGACCCCCTTCAGCCTGATCCCTAGAATTCAGTGCACCGCTGAATCCTCTCCTCCTCTCCCTGTGAGGTGGAATGAAGATGTACATGAAAGGTTAGATAGTGAAGTCTTAATGTCTGCATGCTGATAGGGTCCACCAGTTTTTTACTGGGTCTCTTACATTACCTGTGGTAGCTGGCTCCATTAATCTTCACAGTGATTGCAAATTGCAAAATTACAAATGTCAATTATTAACATAAAGCTTTTAAATTTCTCTCCTAACTAACCTAGAATTAGACCTTCAGGATGCTGCAAGAAAGGAGAAAAAAACCCTGATCAGACCCCTTGCCAATCTTACCATATGAAAAAAATATTTTCCTCGTGCCCCAAACTAGTAACTGGTCAGACACACAGCCTTTTGGAAACAGTTCAAACTATACCTCTGCAGAATTGGCTGCTGCACTCCTTGAGAGCTTCATATGCAGCAATGGGACAAGCATAAGGGACAATCAAGTCTCCCTTCCTTACCATAGACTGGCCAAAGGGAGGCATGGAGAGGCAGAAAATTCTCTCCCTTCCACCTACCCCACTCCCTGATCAAGCATGACCTCCATGTGCATATTGGGTGCCAGGGCAGGGAAAGAGAAAGGGGAGGTTCCAGCTCAGCTAAGCTTTCCCCTTCTTTCCATGCCTCCTCACAGGACCCTAGGGGTTGTGTATCCCCTACCAAACTGATCAAACACCTCTCCCAACTAAGACAGCATCAAACCTTATTTTTGAAAATAAAAATCACATAATTTATCAAAAACGTTTTTTCAACCAGCTTTAGCATCAATCCCTCTGGTAGTGACTGCAGGTTTTTCAGAAAAATGCTTTTAAAAGTGCATCTCTCACATGACCATGCACAATGTTTTCACTACTATTTCTGGTTAATGAACAGGAATATACAATCGATATATTTTTTGCCCAAACCTGGTATGACAGACGTCTGAAATTCAACAGCACGATAAAAGTGCTCCGGTTGAACAGTAACATGGTTGGGAAGATCTGGATACCAGATACGTTTTTCCGAAACTCCAAGAAGGCTGATGCTCATTGGATAACAACACCCAATAGGATGCTCAGGATCTGGAATGATGGGAGAGTGCTATATACACTAAGGTATTTACACTTGAATTTAAATTTGGTTCCTCAAGGAAAAGCTAAGGAAGTACATTTTATGCAATTGAAATGTGAATAGGAAATACCTTATAAATTAATTTCTAATCATAGGAGAGGTTTAAACATAACTGGAATGCAAAACTTAGATTATAATTTGCCTGTCTGTAGTTTTAAAATGTCCGGGAAAATGTGAAATGCTTAGATAATTTATACTTAAACCATGGTAATATCCAGCCTTTTAAATAGACAGTGTCTCATTTTCATTCATATTTTACTGCCCTATTCCTCAAGGAATGTCACTAAATGAAATAGAACTATATGAGGAGTAAGCAATAAGTCAATATAAGGGTACCACAATCTTTTCCCTGATTTGTGTTTACAATTTATCGCTTACCAGTTGTTTTGCCACTCTTATCATTCTCTCTTCTGACTATTAAATTAGATTTTAAAATCATTGATTTAATTAATCAATATTTATGACCAATTTGCATCAAAGTTTCCTGTCCTCATTCAAGTCCATTTCATACTCCTTTTGACTTCAGTGGGGGTGGATAAAGCTCCAAGGTGAAAAAATGTTTAATTCCTGGAAATCTGTGTGGAAATAAAGACAAAGCTGGTGACGTAATATCAGTCATTTAGAGTCTGATCCAAAGCCTACTGAGTTCATATTCATCAAGATTTTATTAGGAGAGTGTACATTTCTATCAGTTCATGTATCTCCCTTTTGGTTTCTTAGAGGTTACTAAAAAAATTCTTCATTCTTCATTGGTTTAGAATTGTTTTTGATGTTGGAAGAAATATCTGAATTACAATAATTTTATTTTGTAGTTATTTTATATTCATTATGCATCACATTTTGAAGAAGAGATAAGAAAATTATTAGAATTTAAATCCAGCGTGAATCAAAGTCAGTCTGTAAATCAAATACTACATCTGCTTTTGAAATGTTAAATGGGTCTTAATATCTCAAACCATGCTCTCTTCTTCAAATCTCACCACTTTTCTCCTCAAAACACTCAGTTTTTCTCTTAAGTGATCTGACATAAACGTTTAGTCAGTAGTTCTATTTAATATCATGATCAGTAACATTCAAATTCCGATAATAATCTTGGGCTTGGGTCAGATGCTAAATGTGGTCATCTCATGCCAAATGTGCCTCAGAAATCTCACACACAATTTGAGAGATCCCAAATTACAAGAGTATTGGAAGTGACAAAATATGATATATTGGCAAAGCCTTGTGTGTTAAAGCTTGCACAGTTCATGCCACAATTATGCCTGGCTGTAGTCACTGCTCTTGGTTACTCATTTTCATAAGCACTATATTCCCCAACAAATCTTAAGTGGTTTTCTAATGAAAATAGTGAGAATTTTGGCATTTGTATGACTTTGTTCTAGCCAACCTGGTTCCTTGAGGCAGAATTACTAACACAGACTTAAGCTTTTCTGCAAGCCTGAAACTGGACTCACACTATTGAGTGATATTAAAACATCCCCACAACAGAAAACAAACCCAAACTGTCACTGAATTTATGGATCATGTGGTAAATTCAAACAGTTTTAAACAAGGACACCAGCGGAAAAATAATATTTAGAGATCAGAATATACCGTAGACTCTTGATTATCCAGGATGATAGGGAAAAAATTAATCCTGGTTAATAAAATCCCGGATAATCACCATCCATAGGAAATACAGGGAGGGTGGGGTTGGTTCACCAGCCACCGTGCACTGGGGGGGGAAGAGGTGTTGATTCACTGGTTTCCCCGCACCCTGTTGGGTTTGGGGGTTTTTTGTGCTTGGGGCAGCAACAAATCCAGAGCCGATCCTGCGAGTTATGCATATTTTTTTGACATCCTGGTTAACCCAATCCTGGATAATCAAGAGTGTAATGTATATATATATATGATGAGCACATTGCTTTGCCTTCTTGGTGTATATCAGGTAATGAAGTCAGATTGATGAGGGATGAAATGAGAAAGGAAGAAAAAGGCAGAGATACCTAGCAAAGAATTACTAGGTATCCAGCCCTGTTCCCATTTCAATCCCAGGCAAAACTCCCATTGACTTCAAAGGCATCGGGATAGGTTCCTGTGTCTTTGCTGTGCGGAGAGTGTGTGTTTCTGATTCAGTTGGTCTAAAAGACAGATGGCTCCAACATCCTCCATTCTGATCATCATCAAAGCACGAGATAGAGAAAGCATGAATGCAGCATCTAGGGTGCAATCTGGCTTTGGAGACTGGTTCTTGGACATGTACCGACCAACAGAAAATGCCATCACCTGGGGTTTTATAAGGGTGGGATGGAAATTGAAGCTTTCACAGAAGAGTCTAGTGCTGGCACTATGTTCTGCTACCTTCTCCTTTTTCCCACTGCTTTTCAAAGGCTTCTCTCCTCTCCTACTGAATAATTTCCTCTAATGCATGTACCACGCAGAACATGCCATATAGTGGAGACATATGTACAGACTGGCAATGCTGAAGAGGTTAAATGTGAAATATTAGAATTTTTTTTAACTCTCTAGAGCATTTCTAAAATGGACTTTTCCTTAAAAAATACATCTATATAATATATAATGACAAGCTATGTCATAGAGGTTTTGCTGGCACCCACTTGAAATGACTTGCATAATTCACTCATGGTGTTGCTCCCATAAGTAATGTTGCCGTCTCAGACTAACTCCAATAAAACCTTTAAAACACACCACATTTCACATTCTATTTTTTTTTTCAAGGGATGAATAGATTCATTGTGAGTCGGGAGTGTAATTAAAAGGAAAAATATAACATTCACTGCTCAGATACATGCAATAACCATCATATATTCCTACACTTTGAATAGGCAAATAAATAAATAAATATGTCATTCTGTTTATGCCCATTGTATATGGTGCTTTTGTGTGTATAATATTTTGTGTTTTGTATATTTTGTATGCTAGGGGCATATTGATAAGAATCTTGGTTTGCGTGTCACACTAGTTTTCAGTAGAAATTACTATGGCATGCACTGTATATTCTGATACTAAATCTTTGTCATCTCTTCTCTTTAGGTTGACAATAGATGCTGAGTGTCAGTTGCAGTTGCACAATTTCCCCATGGATGAACATTCCTGTCCGCTGGAGTTTTCAAGCTGTAAGTAGTGTGCTATATTACCTATTCCACCTTCATTTGCATTGGCATACTTAGGGCCAGATTTTTAACTAGGGTAAATCAGCATAATCTGGTTGTCTTCAATTGCATTTGGATCATGGAGGATCTGGAATTTATTTTGTAAATGTGTACACTTCAAATATATTCACAGATATAGTATAATAAATAATGACACTTCAGAATGGTTTGTGCTCTGAAACACATGGCGTAGATGAGAATACACAGATATTCATAATGTGTAATTATTTTTGCCATGAGAGTTAGCTTTTATTAATAAATATTGTACTCTGGATCTTTATCATGCCTGTTGCATCTGGGTGTCACTCATTTGACTACTGTTAGCATGTGGGTTGATGTCTTTGAAATCAGGGTGAAATGGAAAATTTGACAATGACTTTAGAAGGGCCTAGATGTCTCAAGTTGGAGGGGGAAGGGAGAAGAGGAGGCATTCAAAAATGCACTTTTGGAAAATAAATAAAATATTAAAGAATTAAAAGCTAACTGACATACCCCCCTCACCCGACTATGTTGCTCCATATTTTTCTTGATAAATAGAAAATGAAGCTGTTTCCTACAAAGTAAAATTTTAAATTAAATTTAAAACAAATAAAACATTCTGAAGCTGTATTTGGAATTGTCTTGAAGATGGCTACCCCAGGGAAGAAATTATTTACCAGTGGAAACGCAGTTCGGTGGAAGTAGGAGACACCAGATCTTGGAGACTCTACCAGTTTTCTTTTATTGGACTGAGAAATTCTACTGAAGTGGTGAAGACAACCTCAGGTAACATAAGATTTTTTTAATAATCTGTTTTCATTCAAATTGTTTGTTTTATGTTAAAAAACAGTAGATGATTGTATGGTGCTCAGCACTGGCAATTAGTAGAACAAAATGGTTTTTACTCCTTATGAGTCACCAGATCTTCATGTATCCTGCAAAATGAAATACTGTCTCTTGCACAAGCTTTCCCTGCACCCTCAGCAGTACAGGAAGGAGAGGGCTGCCTCTGGGAGGCCACAGTCCCCCCTCCAATCCAGGTGGATGGGGAGTGGGTAGCAGAGAATAAGTGGAGCCTTGACTGGACCCCTTAAGGACACTAGGCTGTGTAGCTGAGTTGTTGTGACGTTGATAATAAGATACTACTGGGCCATACTAGATGATACCTGCCCCTCCTCCCCTCAAAACAGAGGGGTAGCCAGGGAAACAATTGTCACCCAAAGTTATAAGTCCCTGCTGCAGCAACATAGCTGCACACTGCCCTCAGGGCCAGCTTTGAATTATTAAACGCTACTATGAACTAAATACAGTGTGTCTCAGCTTGTTCTGCTCCACATTTCTATCTGTGTTACCCTCCTTCAGTACATGTAATAGACTTCAAAATGATAAAGTAAGGTTATAATTTTTAATACTATTCCATTAACTAGGCAGGAAAGCTCATGCCACTTAAGTCAGGTCAGAAACACACACTCTAGCATTGGTGGTGGATTAGCCATTTGGAGTTTGGTGGAAGTTATTAAGGATCCAGAAGGATATTACATACTAATATTCTTGCAGGTACATTTCTTTTGTCATTGATTCTTACGTTCAAAAGGAATGCTGAAATGAAAGAGGTTTCCTTTGATTATATCAAATTTTATTACACGAGTTCAAAGGGATCTGTAGGTTTGTGACAATAATTAATGACAATAATTATTAATAAAAGGGTCACATTGCCAGCATAATCAAAAGGAGGTATGCTAGTTCTGAAAGCTGCCTGCTTGTACATTATACGCAGTGCAAACAATGCGGTTCCTGAGAGAATGGATATTAACCACTCCTGACATATTTAGTCTTCTGGATAGGAAGAAAAGGACTGAAGCTTCTTAGCCTGTGGTCACATTTGTCTTAAAGCACCTTCTGCCATCCTTGCTGTAGAAAATATTTTGTCATCTCATTAAGGAAATGTTTGACCTTTCACCATTCCTGGCAGATGAAAGGTTCAAAGAAGGGCAAGGGGAGAGTGATGGAACATGGCTACTAATACCTTGCATTGTGTAAGACATGGTTGAGTCACTCATCCCCAAAGCAAAAATATAATCAGCACAGCATCTCTCCTCAGTCATGCCCCTGACACAGGCACATCCACAAAAGGCAGCAATGAATAAGTGGATGATTCTAGGGTCTGGTCCTAAAGTCTGCAGCAAATCTCACACTGACTTCACTCAGACGTGACTTGCGGTTCTTTCATTTGCTCTTTCCCTTTCCTTGGTTTTTTCCATTCTCTAATAGAGACTATTTGGCTGGAAGGGGAAGTAATACAATTTTAACATGCTACAAGCTTCAGTTCCATTATTCCACTGCTTCCTGCATTTGTGAATCAAGGGCATTTGATGATGTTCCTTGTAATGTTAAGAGAGTGCTCATTGAAAGAAATGATGCATTCTCACAAATCAAAAACCTCTTCCTGTGGGACCATTATTCTGGTCTGAGAAACCACGGTAGTGCTCTGAGAGAACCAATATAATTTAAAGTTCATATTTGTTATTAATATGCTGATGCACATTGCCCTTTTTCATTTACTTAAACAAATAAAGTAATTAATATTAATTGTGAATTTAAAATCAGTAAAAACCTACTTTAGCCAACACTTGATCAGTGACAAGAAATGCTTTCCAAAGCAACTTAGTCATGCTGAGCTTCTCTTAAAGGCCTGCTGGGGCTGTTCAGACAACTTGGAAAAAACATTGTGTTCATCGTCATCTCCTCCCTGTAGTGTTTATCATATGTTCTCTATTTTCTTTTCTCAGTTTTTTATTGCTTGAGCTATTTGTATGAAAACTGAGTCTAGCCTTGATTCGACCCAGTGCATGTGTGCAGGGTCACACGTATAAACAAAATTAGCATGGGGAATCCTGCTCCTGCATCAGTATGACTGCTCCTGCATGAGCTAGAGAGGTCAAAGATAATTGCATATAGCTAAGGGCCTTATTATCAGGCTGAGAATTGCAGTTCGACAAGTGCATAAGATTCATTTCTACTCAGTGTCCTTACTCTTAAATGCATTTCCATTTGTAGCCACAGTTCACATACAGTAGATTATCCAGGATGATAGGGAAAAAAAATAATTCTGGTTAATAAAATCCCGGATAATCACCATCCATAGGAAATATGGGGAGGGGGGTTGGTTCACCAGCCACCCTGCGCTGTGGGGAGGGGGTGTTGGTTCACTGGCTGCCCTGTGCCCTGTTGGGGTTTTTTTGTGTGTGTGCTTGAGGTGGCAGCAAAGCCAGAGCCGGCCCTGTGAGTTGCGTGTATATTTTTTGACATCCTGGTTAATCCACATCCTGGTTAATCCAATCGTGGATAAACGAGAGTCTACTGTATGTCTACAATGCAACCAAGCTATACTTCCTGCTGTTCTACCTAGGGTTCAAAATTCAATGCCTTGGTTCCCTCCATGTTTATTTCATGCTGCTTATTCCTCAACTGAGTTTAAAAGTCAGACTCTCAAAGCATTTCTGGATACATTTGCATATAGCTAACTTATATGAAGAAATCCCCAAGTCAGGCATTTGGGCACATGCTTGGTCCCTAACTCTATCCACCTGCACTATTTGCAGTCCTAGCGGTGGATCTGTAGTGTAGCTCAGTGGCACAATCATTGGGATTTTTTTTGCAAAAACTCCCTAAAGTAGACAAAGCCTCACCATAGCTGCCAAATGTTGCGTATTTCCACATGTGACATTTCTCTGTAATGATAAACTGCCACTGATTACTACTTTATGGACTCCTAGAGGAGTGGCAAATGGGAGCAACTTGGTGTGTTGGAGGAACCAATAGGGATCAGGTTATTGAGGAGAAGCTATGGCCTGGAGGGAAAGATATTGAGGGGGAGGACGGGGAGAAAAATCTGTTAATTGGATGTCGAGGGGAGAGAGCCTAGTAAATTTTTAGATTGCAGGAGGAACTGGCACAGCCTGAGAGTTGGATGTGGAAGACACCAAGGGAGTTGTTCTAGGGCAGTGGGAGTCTGAAGCAGCCTCCCCAAATTGGCTTTTCTTTTATTTTAGCACATTTCCTACTTTGTCCAACCCTCCCTTTTAGCCAGAACTACCACCCTCTTCTGTTTCCCAGCACTCCATGATGGCCTGGCTCCATCAGTAGGAGCAGACTAAGCAGAAGCAGAAAGGTTCCCTAAAACTTGGTGCCATAGGAGTCCCCTGTGACCCAGAGAAGACACCTCACTTCCTGCCAAGCCCAGCTGAATGTGCGAGCTCTTAGCTGGGCTGTGAGGAAGCACAACCCTACAGATGAATCCATTATGTAGATGAATGCAGATGATGCTCTGGGGCTCACCCAGGTGAGTAAGGTGTTCAGTCAACACCTGCCTCATGGCTCTGGGTGCCTTAACTGCTATGCTGTTGTAGCTCACAGCTCTGACACCAACAGCCAGCATACAAGCATGCAGGTTCATACACTGGCTTCTGCTGCCTAGTTACTCTTTGCAAGGAAAGCTGAACAGCTCTTCTGCCCCATTTTCTCTCCCAGAAACCTCTTTCTCTGCCATGCCAGACCCTCTTTCTGTAGCACCTAGAACACCTTATCCAGATCCTTCCTTTAAAGAGACAATAGACAGCAACTGATCAACTGGGGTTGACAAATTCAGTCAATCCCCCATGCTGGTTTATGGTAAAAGTAAAACAAATTTATTAATAAAAGGACATGGGTTTCAGTGATGTAAGTATAAGGGTAGAAATGGTTATAAACAAGCAAAAAGTAAAAATATGTTTCTAAGACTAAAACTCAACTTAACAAACAAGGGTCTTTTGTTCAAAGGAGTTTTTCTAACCATGGACTTCTTTACAACATGGCTGGTTAGACCTTTAGTCAGGACACCACACACACAGCTCAAACCACTTGGTTTCCTTGTCTCCTTAGGTGAATAATAGATGTGGTATTCTCTTCCCTTCTTTCTATACTTCAGCAAACCTTTGAAATTTATTGTTTGAAAAGTAAGCCCAGACAAAGTTTCTCTCTGCTGCTGTCTTCCCCATTGCTTGTTATCTCGATAGCTTTGTTATCTTACCGGTATGTGTAAGTGTACTTCCATAGGACTAGGCTGGTCAGATAAGCGAATTCACATTCTTTTATCTATGGCAGACTGGGCTTATGTATTTTTGCCCAACACATTTAAAGAACATAATTATAACTCTTTGTACCCATGCCATACACACACCACACGATTTTCAGGACTAGTATGTTAGTAGTTTTGATATGATGTCTTACAAGACACCTTTTAGATACAGATTATGACAACAATGTGTTAAGTGTAGTGAGTGCATCAGGTCTCACAGAAGCTGGTGACACAGAGTAGTGAACAACCAATGGGGCCTAGGTATCACAGTAAGTGTCACATAAGATGTGTTAGACCTGACAGCCCTGGTAAATGAGTGCATGCACACACACAGCTACCTAATGTGTATACACACAACCAGCATGTTACTTACACACACACACACAGTTATAAGCACACCATTGGTAGAGTCCAAAATTGGAAATCTGTCCCCATAATATTGCCCTCTATAAAAGAAAAAAAAAAGGACTAGTCTATCACGAGCCAATCTGTCATCTCCTTTTAAATGCAGTTAGTCATCCTGAGCTGTGAACCTGTTCCCATAAATAATGAACTTTTCCAACCATCTCTAATTTACCTGGCAAGTCACATGCAACCAAAAAACCAAGTGATGATCGAGCAAATGGGTGTAGCCTCTGATGATAGGATTTGTTTCATGTAGACAAGAAATATTAACTCTAAAGGTGCTAAGTTGCTGTTGTCTATGAATACTCCACTAAAAAGAATGGATTGTTACACACTAAGTACCACAGTAACAGTCAGAGACACAGCCAATGTATTCTGTGTGGATATACCTGGAATATTTGGAAGCTTTCAGGCAGTTAATTCATTTGCCAAATGATTTCACTGTGCAGCAGGAGACAGCTCTTCAGCATCAGAATCTTAAGTGGAAATAATTGCATTCTGCCTGCAAATATTCCCCTGTAGTTTCAGTTGGATGCACTATTTTTTTCCCTACTGGAAAGCTATTGTGTTGCTGGTACAGAATGGCTGCCACCTAGAGCACTGCACCAGAGGTTGTGTTTTAGCCCTGGGTGGGTGAGCTCTTTGTGCTGTGGAGTTGAGCAAAGGGGCAGAATGTCATTGAGAATCAAGTTTTTGTGTCCTGAGATCCGTGTTGTTGGAACAGCAGTGATTTATCGCATTATTTACAATAAAATACTTTACCTGTCCATAGGCCATTACCACCTAGCTGTATGAAATATTTATATTGAAGTTATCTTCATTTGAACTGAGCTTGGGTGAGAGGTTTCATGCACTCCATGCTCACAAAATCTTGGTCAGCCTGCCAACTGATGTTTTTCACTCAGATAGGAAACTAACCTCTCTCCCCCAAGCGGCCTTCTTTGCTTGCACGAGTACATTTGGTCAGAGATATTGTTTTGCTACACAGAACATATTTACATGCTCTTATATTTGATCTTGGTGCACCGTTGTAATGAAGTGAACAGTTGGCAGACAGTCAATCCTCCTAGGTCCTGAAGAGATCACCTAACAGCCATCAGTTTTCTCCCATGGTTCTGTTTTAAGTTGAACACATATACTTTGTATGTCATATTTAGAGGTATCTGGGAAATGGAGATGCTCAAGTAAACTCAGCAAAGCATCACATGGTGCATTCTATACATTATTATTCACAGAAATATTTCTTATCCACTTGATAATCTTCTGAATCATATTTACCAGGGAATAGACTGATGTCCTCCAGCCGACACGAGAATGCAATTTCATGGCAGTTCCATGCAGTGATCAGCAGTATTAGTTTAATAGTTGCATGTTTAGGGGAAAGGGCATGTCCAATGCCTCTCTATATACCAGCTATCCCCAACTGCCATAACAGTTCTTTTGCCTACTAGTAGCTAGTGAACATTGGCACAGGCTAAGTCTGTTCTAACTTATGATGGGGGGTGACCATGGTTGGTCCAGCCATCCCAAGATCAGGCAAGTACAAAGGTGACTTATATAGCCCAATTCTCTCCCGCATTAGGCCAGATCTCAAACTCTTCTTCTTCTTCTTCAAGGCTACCCTAAAACTGGCTTGCATGGCTGCAGGAGGTTCTCCTCTACATAGCACAATCCTGAGACTGTTTATAAGCCAGCATAGTACAGGGCCAAAGGGTCATAGCTGAAATGTCCCTGTACCTAACAATGTCTCAGGCAGACAATGCAAGTTAGTGCAACCCTTAAATTGCTCTAAATTTAATTGATGGTTCAGCCCAGTGATCAGCAGCTACAGGACATTTAACACAACAGGCAGAAAAGACAGCTTGAAAACCCAAATCTTGATATTCAGCACCTCAATGGTACAGTGACTCTTACATTCTCTGTCAGTTCAAATAATTCTGGCTGAATACTTCTAAGGAATCATAGAACTGTAGGACTGGAAGGGACCTCAATAGGTCAACTAATCCAGTCTTTTGCACTCAAGGCAGGACTAAGTAATAACTAGACCACTCCTAATAGGTATTTGTCTAACCTGGTCTTTAAAATCCTCCAATGCTAGAGATTCCACAACCTCCCTAGGCAATTTGTTTGAGTGCTTACCTACTCTGACAGTTAGGAAGTTTTTCTTAATGCCCATCCTAAACCTCCTTTCACAAATACCCTTAGAAGTCTGATACATATATATTGAAGAGTAAGTGAGAAATGATTAAGCCTCTTGGGACTTTGCAGATGACAGGCTTTGGGGAGGAGAGTCAACTGCCCAATTTGACCCTCTGGGCTGGAGGAATAATTAAAGCCAGTTTAATTCAAATCTGCTTATTTCTGACAAGCACCTTAGGCAAGTGAGCAGCACCTCATGACCGATAGTGTGAAAAGACCATCCACCAAGACATTCTGTACTATAATCTGAGTTTTTATAATCACTACGGATCTGATCCCATGACAAGTGAAGTAAACAGCAAAACTCATATTGGCTTCAGTGGTGAAGATCAAACTCCATGTTAAGGAACAAGGGTGTCTAATACACACATTTGTGAAATCCAACGGGATAGCCATGGCATCCAGGAAGTATAATTAATCTAGGTCCTATGGTGCAGCAAGGTTTGTGATGCAGCCCTGCCATTCTGGTTGGAGAAAAATAAATGTAATTCTTTCAGTAATAACAACTCTCAATGGGAACTTTTGGGCTAATGTGACCATGGTAGTTGCATCAGTGAATGCTACAATTCCATAATTTTGTCTGCAATGCACTAGACTATTGGAAAACAGCTCAATGCAAAGTGCTGGGAGGGAGCACACGGACAAGAAAGCTGAATTATAAAAGATTTGTTAGCCACATATTGCTGTTGTAACTGAATTGTAACTGAGTTTGAAGGGCTATCAGAGTTCCTTTGTTAATGCATAAAAACATTCAGAACAAAAAGACATCCTAACTTTGTAACTATCTTTTTTACAGTGGAAATTTAGACTTAGTGGCCTAAAGGTCTGAACTGATGGGGAAAATCCTGTGTTCTTATGGAAATATATATTTTGAACTCCTATACTTTGAAAGATGTATTTTCTATTCAAGTTTGCATTTATAAAGATACTGAGAACTTTACACTTCCATTTTCTGCCTCAAGTTTGCTTGCTGCTGACTGTGACTATAAGGAGACTTGAAAGGCTCTTTGATAAAGATTTTCTCTCTTTAGAGAAGGTTAAAGGTTCAGTAGTGACATGGGTGTTGAAATTTCAGTGACCATAATTCAGTCATCTTATTCCTTGATCAGTCTTGCCCATTCATGGCTGTAATGCTGCCTGAGTCAACCCAACAAAGTAAAAAGATGACTTCCCCTGGCGGGAAGTGTAGCTGAGTCATGAAAGTGCTCTTACCCTCAGATAGTAAGAGTGCCCTATTGAGCAGATGCTGTTTGGGCTCAAGTTTGCCTTTCTATGTATGTGCCCTGCAGTCATGGTTTGCAACAGCTTTAAGAAGGACAGGTAGGGATAAAAGAGATTAATATACAAGCATTCAGAGAGTGAAGGAGCTGCCAGATTTTATAAACATCTCAGTTGCTTCTCATGCAGAACTAATTAGAAAAGCACAGATGCTCAATGCAAGAATTGGTTTTGTAAAAAATATAAATATAGGACTATTTTTGATATGAAAGAACAGTGACTTCAAGAAAAAAATACTCACCTATTTAAAATAGTAGGAAAAATAATTTGATCATATAATGTATGAAATTTTAGCTTCTAAAAAAGAACGAAAAAAAGGTTTTGTGACTATTTTTCTTTCTAAGGATAAAAACAGCAAATCCATAGTCTGATCCATCCTCAGAAGCATTTTCCACAAAGCAAACAACTTATAGACATCAAGAAAACAATCATGTTGTCCTTAGCACAATTGTGAATATAGCTTTGTAAGTACTGATGAGTCTTTGAGTCACATTATGCATATAAAATAAAAGCTTCTCTCACACGACCCAGTTCTTTATTCCCTTTTTTCTTTTTCTGCTTTTTTTTTCTTCCTGTTTGCAGTAAATTCATAATATTCGTGTGAATGATTATCATGGAAACTGTTGTAGTATCACAAGAGAAAATCACTGTAATTTTATTGTTTGCAGTTGGAGATAGATCTAATTAAAACAAACTGTGATGGGAAATCATTAGTTCAAAACGATTACACAATGGCTTAGTGGCTAAAGAAAATGTAGATTCATAATTATTTTTGAGCTATTCTGAGTCTGTATATTAAGCCCTATTTTGGATGTTTTTTCTGTATAAAGGGCACATTAAAAATCATATAGGAATAAGTGCTGTATTCAGGTGAGCTGCCTGAAATGCTATTTAGAATTTTCAGAACCTAGCAACTTCCATGCCTAAACAACTTGATACATTAAGCAATTCTGCAACAAAAGTAGGATGTGAATCTACTTTGATATCCTGAACTCTTCAAATTAAGGCTATTATGCCGTTATGGAGTCATGAAGTAGGCTAGGTAAACGGGATATTGATCCACATTGCATTGCTTGTTGGATTTCTTCCCTACTCATGTTTGGAAACATGGAGCTTCCAGAAATAAAGCATAACAACTGACTCACTGTACAATTATTTCAGCCATGATTACTTCTCTCTCTTCTCCCTCCCCCCCCCCTTCTTCCTTCCTCAACTCCTCACTGTTCCTCTTGCTGTGGGAGTAATATATTTGAATCAGGCTTTAACAAACCTAAATTGCTTGGTTGAAAATTAACATTAGAAGGAATGTGTGAAGGCAGTGATAGCTTGATGCGGATGGTGTGCATCATGGAGGGATTGCTCATTTGAAATAAATTTGGATTTGCCTCTGGTGTATATGTGTCCTAAATAATAAACACATATGCCTCCAAGGTTGTTCTTGCCCAATTAAATCCCTTCACTCTGTAAGTGCAATTGCTAGCTTCTCAGCTTCATGTCATTACAAAGCATTTTTGGTAACCTACTTAGCTAAGATGCTGTGGGTCCATCACTGTATTTGAGTGGATATAATTGAAGAGACTGTTTAAATGCGTGACAGTGCAACAGACCTGTCAGAGTCACACAGCATCAATATGTGTTAGTAACAACCAAATCAACTTAAATATTTCAATATGAAGAGCTCAAGTGATCACCTGACACCAATTGGCATAGTTCAGTCAGGTCTAGAGGTTACTTTTAATTGTGTTAGAAATAGAAAGAAAATAGAAATAGGAGCTTAAGTGGAAATGGGCACAGCATGTGCAGTTTTTTAGTAGAATTCCCTATAATATAGCTACCTTGTAGGTAAATACTGTATATGCTGTTATATTACATTTATTGGTAGATGTACTCTATAGTTCCACACATGAGATCATTTTGCTTTGGTACCATTTTTAGTATACTTTTTAGGCTCAGTTGCCTAAGCAGGGAAATACAAGAGTGAAACATTAAATACAGTAATCTCTCCTTCTGAATGGGAAGCAATATTTTATCATTATGAAATCAAGTTTAATAAATGCATATGAACTGGCCCTCTTTCTGCTGGTAAGAGGAATTCTTTATTGCAAATACCATATTTCTTTATTTCCTTTTAAACAGGGCATAATTTCCTCATTTTGATATTATATCAGGTATATATACATATATATATATGCCACTTATCTAAAGAGAAAATACAGTCTATTAAATTAGTTCCCTGCTGTTATTGAGCAGAGTGTACAATTATTAGAATAATATAATAAATAAAATATAACATATCCTGCTAAAGAGCTGCAGGATAAAGTTAATGCAATAATGCTTCCCACTTCTACCCATGCCCTATATGAGGGAATCTCAGAACACTTTACATGCTAATGAATGATGCCTCACAACACCCATTTTTAAGTGGACAGATCTTACTGTGACATGAAAAACAAACTCCCTGATTTGTGGGGGCTCAAAATGGTTATGGTACTAGTCAGCAAATTTCCGTTTCTTAGAAGTTAATAATACGGATGGCTGGGAAAAGACTCATTTTCCAGATCATTTAGGTTGTACCTCATCCAACAATTTTTCCTCTCTCTGAGTTTAGAGCACCTCGAGAATGCTAGTTTGAACTATTGCTGGTTTGTCATACAACCTGTGTCATAACTAGTCATATGCTATTTTTTGTATTTCTTGACTAAAGAAGTGAAAACCCAATATAAATGAGAGCAGAAGCCTTTTTATTTTGAATAAATAATTATTATTTGTGGCCATAGAGTATACATATTAAATTATGCAAAAATTAAAATTAATAAAAAACTGGAGGGGAATGTTCTTGGAATATAACCTGCTGCTATCTACTCAAATTTTTACAAAAATAAAAACTGAATCCTTCCAAGCTTCCCACATTGAAAGTCCATTTTCTCAGCTCACTGCAGTAGACTACTAGTCTGGAACAAAGCTATCAAGAATAATGAGAAAGGTAAAATCACAAAGAAGAAAGTTAATGTCTCGGACACTACAATGGCTCTTACTCCCACTTCCAGTGCAGGTTCAGTAGGAGTAACCAAAGGTTATTTATTAGAGCATCTTTCACTACTGCTACCTCTGCCACTGTTCTAAAGCCAAGGATCCTTTTTATCATAATTCCTTGAAAAACAACTTAGTGGCACTGTTAAGTTGCCATCTAGAGAAAACCAAAAATATTACTAACACAAAAGGACCCAGTTACTTTTTTCCCACTCTCTTATCATTAAAAGACCTAACAACTCTATTAACAGGCATGTTATAGAAAAATAAAGAACTAACAAAGTTTCAACTATGCATGGAAGCAAGTGGTTTATTGGCACTTGTGACCGCCCCTCAGTTCCCAGTAAAGACAACATCTCATTGAGATGAGCATAAGAGACAAGAACTTGGCAGTGAGAAAGTCACAGCTAATGAATGGTGCAAACATTAAGGGTCCAAATATGGATTCTAAAAGCCTGAGCTGTACTGGCGATAGGAAGGAGATACACCATCTGAGAATTGGTATGTAGAACCATTAATTCTTCAGAAGGCATAATGCTGTCTGGGCACTGAGGGAAGCCTGCTTGGGAAATGGTTCAAGTTACACCTTGCAAAGTGTTCTGCGCGTCTCCCTTACTGTATTTCTGTTTCCCTTATTTCTCATCCCACCCAACATAAGACTTCACTAGACAATTAGCTCATATTAAAACATGGTCTTGAGTGTCATGGTAATATTATGTTTAACACTCAGTGCAGACAAGGACTGTCGCTGTTTAATGTCCTGCTAGCTGGCTAAGCTAAGGTAAAACCAGCTGGTATCATGCAAACCTGTCTATGCTGAGTGTTGTCATGATTAATATTGTGTTAGTTACCACAACTCCTCAAGATTGTAACGTTAAAACACCCTAGTGATGACAAGCAGGCATTCCCCTTCTGGAGCTCTTAGCACATCTCACTAGTTTCAACCCATCCAACAGACGCAAGCGGGCTCCCAGGTGAGATAGGTGAAAAGGGCTCCTTACCTTACTCTCTCTGTAGTGTGTTCACATTTGTCCATAAATGTATGCAAGTTGATCAGAGGATTTTGTCTCTCTGAGTGATGGAAGGATTCCCTGTAAGAACAAGTTTAGGTTTTTTTTTAAAGTAATACGTGACTCAGAATTTCAACAAAAGCTCCAAACAACCATTTCTGAAACTTGAGAAAATGCAGAGGTTTGAGAAAATTAATTAAAAACAAAAATGAACTGAAACTTCAATTTCCAGATGGGATGGAAGCCAGAAAAACAAAAATACAAGTGTGTTCCTGGGACATTTTTTGAATATGCACTAAAAGGATGAAATATAGAACTCTTCTGCAATTTTCAGCCTAAATTTTCAATTCTAAGAGGTGCATTTTGTTAGGATATGGTTCAGGTAAGCATCCAGGATTTGGGGGACCTAATGAGCTCTGCATGCAAAATTAGGCAAAATATGTTGTTTGTCTAATAATCATCAACCAGTTCCAGTCCGGATGGTGGTACATTAGAAGAGTTGAGACAAAAGCCTTCACAACAAATTCTCCCATATCTATGCCTATCTCTTGCCTGTGCTGATTTCCCTCATTTTTAGAAGTGCTAAAATTCATTTGCAGAGCCCAGCTGCAGAGTCCAGGCGACTAACTAGTTGAGCTAGGATTCCCTGCAATTGCTAGAGTGAGCACTGGCAGCATTTAGGGCTGTCAGTTTGAACACCTGAATGCAAGCGGGTGATAATAATGTAGACACTCAAGTTTCAAAACGGGGTGCACAGTAGTTAAATAAAAATAAATATAAAGGAAAGACTCAGTAATGATCCAGAATTAAGAAAAATCACAAGGAATAGAAATTGACTTTCTGAATGACAATATTAGAAAGTTTCAGTGATAATTTACTTAGATTGTAAACTCTTTGGAGGCAGGAACTGTCTTTTTTTCTGGGTCTGTATAGCATCCAGTGCAATGAGTCCTGCTCCAGGACTGGGGCTCTCCAGTCTATGGCAATACATATAAATAATAGTAATAGAGGTGAAAAAAAGAACCAGATCTTGGAACCCTTGCTCAGAATTGTGAGAACTTGCTCATGCAAGCAGTCCCATTGCCTCCAATAAGATTATTCATATGAGCAAGTGCTCGTGAAGGGGTATAAGGGCTGAGCAGGCAAGGAGGCTTTCTTTTGAACACATTTTTATGCTAAAACGAGATGAAATATTTAAGATTCATTGGCATCCATTTGGGATGCAATGTAATAACACCATTACTGTCGTTTATCCAGTTAAAGCCTGTGGTCATTTTTGTTTACTTGTCCTGGTTTGCTTTACTTCAGTGCTTTACATGAACTGCTGGCTCTCTTTGCTCCTACTTCACTCTTCTGTATGCAGCATGTGAATTAATGGTAAATGCTTCTTTTGGAATGGTGCCACAAGAGGCTAAAAAGAGGCTAAAAAGAAATGTGCTGCTGGACAGACAGCTTATTGAAGGAAGATTGCTCCCTTAGTCCATATAGGAACGTCAACTTGTCTAAAGACACTGGCAATCAGTAATAAAGAAGCATTTTCACAACCCTGCCAGGAAATTCCTGAGCTCTTGCTAAACAAATACCTCCATGTAGTGTACGATGAGCCATCAGTGGGGTTTCTATTGCTTTGTTGGCTTTTTATGTACCCTGCTCAGCGATAACAACTGACTCAACATCATGACTGATTTTGCCTCACTTAGAGGCTATAAGTAACAGACCCCAGCTGCAAGCAAATAGCCAGTGTATTATTCCTTGATCCAACCAATCATATCCACCTCAGGTCTATTATGATAGTGTCTTCCACAGAAAGATAAACATGAATGAGTCTGGGTGACTGTTTTATTCATCCTAATCTGTTTAGTCACACTGACAGCTTTATCTGTAGAAAATGAATAACATGAAGAGCCATCAACCACCACCAGTGTGAATAGAAGGAACCAAAGGAGACAGGTGGCCTTAACCAGAATTTTACAGAACCACAAACACGCTTCATAAGCACAATTTTAAGAAATGGTTCCGAAGTTTCTGTTGAACATTTTTAACTGGTCCAGTTGGTGTAACTAGCTTTTAACGGAAAACAACATGTCTATTGTAGTACTGGTTCCAGGGACTTATGGTTTCTGAAAATACTGACACTCCAGTTGAAACCAAAAGAGGCCTCTTGGAGGTTATTGGAATTTCCATTAGATTTGGCTCAGCTCATATTTTAACTAAATCATCTTTTTCTGCCCTTGCAGCTGATTCAGGAAGTTTAGAAGTTTAAGTTTAAAAGTGGCAGCCAATGTTGCATCATGGTGTTCGCATACACCTGATGAATGAAACCATTTACCAAGAGAATCTTCTCTATTATCCTTCCTACCAATATCTGTATCCATTTATGTGCTTATATGTCCCTCATCACCTATAGTATTTGAGCTATGGGCATAGGAAAAAAATCCTGTACTATTTGTGAGAAAAGGGAAAAAAAACTCATCCTAAAATCCATAAGGACTTTACGGTGGAAAATACCATTAAATTAAATAAGTCAGAGAAATATTTGGAAGTTAATTTTCATTGTTTGGAATTCATGGATAAAATAAAAGGTGCTAGAGCTAAGTGGATAATATCAAATATTTTTGAAGGGGAAACTAATAATTTTGTAAAAAAAATCATGAAAAAATTGACCATCTCCAAAAGTCTGTACTATAAAATTCCTCAATGACAGGCAGACCTGAGCTCTGCCCTCTTACTAAGGGCTAGATTGTCTCAGGGTGCACTTATAATAATGAGTAAGGCCCCCTCTTATTTCTCTGCACTGCTCTGCTCAGATAGTGATTCTGGTTGAATTGAGAACATCGGGAGCTACTCACCTGATCGACTCTACTTGGAGGAAGGGGGTGTGGAGCAGTCAGAGAAGTCAAGAAGTGCATGGAGCTCTATCCCTAGCTCTGGCTAAAATAACTGGTCAGGTCCACAGGGAGAAGGAGACTTTCCCCACAAAAGGGGTGGAGTAATTTCCTCCTTATCCAGAAAAAAGTGAGTAGCAGGAGAGGCTGTTTTTCTCTCTCTTGGTCATAATTCCTTCTCTGGTGAGCCTACTACAGTGTAGCCACTTTACTCAAAGCAGATTGTACCATTATAACCTAAACCCTAACCAAGAGGGCTAGTACAAGAGTGTAAAATAGACAGAACACTGAGTAAAATGAATAGGTTTGTATGACAGCATATGATGAAACTCCTGAACAATCCCTGTATGCTAATTTGGCATTTGTGTCCACAAAGGGAGGGGAAAAGAAGGATAGGGGAATGAAGACAGAGACAATGTAACTGAGGCTGAACAAAAATTGTTTGTAATTGATTCTGAAACCCTGAAGCAGATGAAATTCACCTCGCCCCTAATCTGAATCTTTGTGGGTTAACCCCTCTGCCAGAAGTGATCCCCACAGAAGACCCAAAGGGTATGGCTAGACTACAGATTATAGCGCATGTGTGTATAGCGCTTCCAAATTTAGCGCAATAGGTATCGCGCTATAGCCTGTGCAGATTAAGACCCTTCAGCGCTACAGCATGGACACATTTCAGGCGATTCTGGCGGCACAGGGAGTGGGGAATTATGGGCAGGTAACCCAGCATTCAGCTGGGTGCAACATGCTTTGCAAAGGAGGGGGGTAAGGGGGAACAGGGGACGTGTAGGCAGTGAGACAAGCTGAGGCTGTCAGTGACTAGGAAACTGACCAGGCTCTGCAGTGCACTCACACAGCTCAATCGGTCAGCATTTCCGGTGCTTATCGGCTGTGAGTTTTAAGAGAGAAACTGATAAGCTACTTCCTGATTCTTCCACCCTTTTTCAAAACAACATTGACATCATTTTCCTTAAATGGCTTGTTGATTGCCTTACAGCGTAATGAGTTATTCCTGGGTGGTCACATTTGCACCCTTGCACTACAGCGCTAGTGCTAAAAGACTTCTGCCTTTTGAAAAGGAGGTTTAATACTTGCGCTTTAAACAGTGAGTAAATGCGCAAAATCTCACTTTGAAGTGTGTACGGTATGAAAATTATAGCGCTACTGGAGGGTTTTAGCGCTGCAAAGCGCCAGTCTAACCATGCCCACAGAGAAGAGCACTGCAAGTATTGTTTTTGGTGAAGCTTGCCTAAATTTGCCTAGCTATTGCTCAATTTTGTTTTAATAATATAAAACTAAGTTAAAATGTACACCTTGAGGTTCATGTGTGAATTCACAGTCAAACTTGGGCACCAGAAATCATGTGCACTGAGCTCCCTAGTAAGGTCTTCAGAGGCCGTAGTGAACTGAAATAGGGTTTGCACAGGCCTCACATATATAACCAGAGGGGATTCACTGGATTTTCTGAATGTCATCTCTCAGCCCACAGCATTGCCCTGAAGATATTCAGGAGGAGGGGAGAAAGAAGGAGAGAGTGAGACAGCACTTCCAATCCAGTTCAGCAAACAGGAGACTATAAAAGTAATTCGGTAGCAGGATTTTCAAAGGCTGCTGGATTGGCAAAAGTGCATTATGTTTATTCAGGAGATGGCAGCTAGCTCTACCTCATTGGAAGGGGCCCCACTCCCTCGCACAAACAAAACACCTGAGAGTTCTATTTGAAAGTCAGTGTATTTGACTGACAGTGATTACAGTGCTGCTTCATTCAATAGGGAGTACTGAGACAGATATGCAGCTTCTCTCCACCATCCCAAATAAGAGCATCTACATCTTATAGCTAAACCCACCTCCTCTTGAAGTCAACATTAGTCCTTCCACTCATTCAAACGGAATTGTGTCAGGCTCAGTACAGATGTCTTCAACATACTATGCAATGCAGATAGCAACACACTGCTCATTATACTCTGTGACTGTAAAGTCTGTGAGATTGTGTTTATGTTAGTAACGGAACGAAGAGAGAGAATTTACTTCTTAAAACCATTAATATTCTAGGAGGAAATATGTATTGATTTTAAACAGTCCTTCTCCCCACACTTTCAGTCTTTCCTCTTTTTATACTTTAAATGGTACAGAAATACTCATTTCACCATAGGAAGGATTATTAACTTGGGTTAGGACAACATAACAATACCCCGGATTTTTCTCCCCCACAAAAATATTGACATCTTGGTATAAAACATTTCAACTGAGATGTTCCAGTGACTTCATCTTTATATCATACTATCCTTTCCACTTAGTTTTAGGCCCTTAATTTTAGCTCCAGTGCTGACCTATGTTTGGTAGCTGAATAATTAGTATCTGTATTGGAGCACAAATAACTGCATTCACAATTTTGTACCCACATGTACCAGTTGTTGCAAAATTGTGCCTCAGGTGTTGCATTTTATGGGCTTTTTTTGTTGGTTGGTTGATTTTTTAAACTTTGTCTTAATGCATAACATCTTGGATAAGAAAGACATTGGACCTCATTCTCCACTGCCATGTACCTTTTGTTGTCCTACAGAGCTGTGAAAAGTGTGTGTAAAACACTACCAAATCAGGACTAAGCTCAAGGAAATGAGTGAAAATCTTGCAACAGTTCTGTGAGCTCAGCTGCCACTAGCCCTCAGGTCAATAAATCAAAATTGTGGTATGACCTACATGACATGGGAGGGGGAGGCATAACCTTTGGGTTATCTGGCTGGACTTGGATTATATGATACAGCATGATCCTGGCACTGACTATAATACTTGTGCTGATAGTTATACTTGTCACTTTATCTTCTTCTATTTGTCATGTCTGAGGTTTATGTTGGATTTTCCTTCTGCCTCTCGCTTCATCTGTTCCAATTCAGTAAGGAAAATCTCAACATTTTCTCAATGACTAAAGGGAGTTTTCCTCTGTTTTTTAAGGCTTCCCAAAGTAAAACATTTTTAAAGCTGTTTTTTATTCCAGTCAGGATTCTCATTCACAATGGAATATTTCTTTTTAGGATGCGCCTATGATTTCGGATGCCCAAGCTTCACTGTGAGTTTTGGGTTCACATGAACCTCAAAATGTATGTTTCTTTTAGGACACAATTTGTTGTATTCCTGTATGACCACACTTTGCATGACTCTGAACATTCCCCTGGAATATTTTGAGTCTTATTTTGAAGAGTGAATGCCCATATTTGTTTGGAAGCTCTTCATTTCCAATATAAATCTGAGTACTCAGAAATGTAAGTTCAAGTTGGTGTTTGTAGTCTTATGGGAACTTTTCACATCCTAAACTGATCTATTAAAATATTGATGTTTCTTCAGCCAGATCTTTTGTGAAATTATCCCTGAGCAAAACATACTCTCTCTCCATTCTTTCCTTAGGATTTCCTGCATCAAGGTCTCAGAACTATCTTACTGTTTCTGGCTCAATCTGTCTCTATTACTTTATATTTTCTAGACCCTGTTCATATTTCTTTCCTTCCCCAAACCATCTATTTCTGACGGTGTCTTTCCTATGCGCAATCATCCCCTCTTGTTCTCCCAAAGTAGGGCCCATTCTTCTTGCTCTGTTTCTTTCCCCACATCCATCAGCTTTATTTTCTAAAAATCTAAAATTGGTAGGGATTCTGGGGTTTACATGTCCTCTCTCTCTCCCTCTCTTTCTTTCAAAGCTTCACACTCTCTAACCAGCATTTCGTTCTCTCTTTCTTCCAAATGTGCTCACTCTCTACCTGATAATAATATCCTTCTAAAAAGCTCAAGAAGGCTAAAAACATACCCAAGTACATTTATCATCTCCTTTCCCGGCACATAAATAACTGTTCTTCTAAAGCTAAACTTGATAGTTTCCTCTATTCAATTTCCTCACCAATCATTCAGTGGACTGTTCTGCAGCACCTCCTTTTGGCAGTGTTTGCTTGTGTTGTTAAATGTTGATTGTGATTGTGAACAAGATTAATTTGCACATTGCTGAAGGTTTGAACTTGGCTCCTGCAAGACAAAATGCTCAACAAACCATGATTATTTTAGAATCTACAGATCATCCTTAGGCAGATTGATGGGAGAATGAATAATGGCATTTATTTGTGTCTCAGCTGGAGTCTGCAGAGGTATTTTCAAGGGAGAGTCCATCCTAGTGAGACATTTCACTTTAAAATACAAGTGTATTAGGGTTTTTTCTTTATTTGTAAACACGCCTACATAATGATAAACGGTCAGAACTCTGAGTCTAAATGTTATATTTTTAAAAGTGGTAGAAGTCTGAAAACACTAAATTCCAAGATCCCTGGGAGTCTGCTATAGCACTTTAATGTGCTTTGAGATCTACAGATGAAAAGGCACTATATAAACACCAGTTAATTACCATCCCTAGTTTACAAATACAATCTATAGTGCTTAAGTGATTATCCTGGAAACTATAGGAGTCTTATGGAATATGCATTGGCCTAAATTATTAGATTTGAGCTCTTTTCCTTTCTAATCTTTTGTTTTCCCATATGTAAATGGGGAAGAAAGATATTTCCCTAAATCATATATACAAGACTCCACTAACTAGAGATCCCAATTTTTCTCTTGTAACTCCATGGACTTGCATAAGGTGTTATGTAAGTGACATGTATTACTGAGGCCATTCAATGGAAGAGGTGAGTTCTAGGATTCAATCTCTATCCTCTTTCTTTTGTGGCTAATGGCCTCTAGGAAGACATATATTCCCTTTATTTTACAACATATAATACACCAGGCTTCTTAAAATCTTAGTCAGGTTTTGAAGTTTGTGAAGTCTTTGCAGATTTAGTGTAAGCTAATTTTTTCATAGCATCCCCAACTTTTGAAGCTGCTTTTTAATGATCAGAAACAAAAAGCAAAGCCTCATCTTCGGTTGCACCCCAATATTCTGACGCTTATATTTAGCAAATAACTTAAGAAAATCCTCCTGCCCATGTGTTTTACAAGAATCAGGGCTACATTGTGCTTGGTAGGCATAATCCTGCTTTAAGGCAAAAAATCTCCCAAATCAACTTGATGCATGGGACAGCATGCACACTACTGTACCCTTCCAAGTGTGCAACCTGCTCTTCCTGTGTAGCTAACTAGTACCATAGTGTCATCTAATCTTGGTCCATACACGCCCCATTTGGGCTCAGGCACCCCAGGGGACTCCCTCTGCTCCTCAGATATGAAGAGTGCAATACTTCCTAGTTTGAACCACGTGTCTAACTGCTGTGGGATTGGTTATGTAAAATTTCTAATTAGAATTTATGTAAGATATGTACATATGCACACTACAATAGGGTGACCTACCCATTTAAGGGCTGGTATCTTACAGCTGGCCAGCCCCCTCAATTTGCCCTTCTTGCCACACCTGGGCTGAGTTATGAGGTTAATTGGTAGAACTAGCTGGGCATGGTGGAGTTTCTATGAAAAGCAGCAGGAGGCTATAAAGAGTTCCTGCTCCTGCAGGGAAAACCTTGCCTTTCAGGAGATAGCCAACCCAATGACAAGTGACCAAAGCTTATTCTGAGAAACCTGTCTTGGTTTCTCACCTTTCAAGAAGCTTTTTAAATAAACTCCACAGAGGCGTTCATGACAACAGCCTTCCTTAGGAGCTTTGTATTCATTTACAGTTCAAAACTAACACAACAGTCTTTCTCCCAGCCTTAAGCCAGACACAGCCAAACTCCACTGCTGTCTCTAGGTACTTCCCACCCTAGCAGGCTGCATCCAGCCTTGCCTTATTGTAGCAACTTCTCTGGCCCTACTGTCATTCCTACCACTGTCTGTTCCTCTCAGTGCAGTTTCCTAGAATTGGCATTTGCACACCCTTTTCTTCAAGGTCCTGCTGCTCTTTATAGAAGACTCAGCTCCTCCATACCCAGCTGGTTCTACTAATTAACCCAAGACCTCATCCCAGGTGTGGCAGGCAGAGCTAACTGGATGTGGCTGTCATCTCCAGGCCTCTGACCCTTAAAGGGGCAGGCCACTATGTCACTCATACACACATAAAATGGCTGAACACATTTCACATTTTTCAGAATAATTCACCTCTGAGCAGAGACTAAACGGGACGTTTCAGCCCCAAATGGTTTTAGTTGAAAGAGCAAAGAGTAACTGAATAATGGAGTTATAATGAAAGTTGATTTTCAGCTTTAACTGTAGGCAGTCAGATCCTGCAGTGATGGGAATGATGCAAGTACATATTTAAGCACTTTACATAGCTTAGATGGACAAAAGAGACAGAACAAAAGCTACCACTACCACTATTACTCAGAAGGGCTTTGGGAGGGGGACTGTCTTTTTGGTTTTTGTTTGAAGAGTGCCTACGAGATCTAGGACTGGCACTCTTAGGCAATAACCCAAACCAAAAATAACAAATAATAATAATTATATTACTGCTGAAATGAACTGCAATCATACATAGTTAAAGGTTGATTTTTATGAATAAAATAGAAGGTTCTCACTGGTATATGGACATATTTGTGCATGGTTGCATGTAATCCAGTGAAGAAATAAGCACTAGCAAATTCTTTAGAAATGTACATATGCTATTTCTTCCTCTTTTTTCCTCTCTTCTTTTCCGTGTTCAGCAAATAATTAAGGCTGAAAAGGCAAGATCTTCAGATGAAGACAATGCATCTTGTGATTATTCGGGCTTTCATTTTCTGAGCAAGAAAGAGACATATCTGGAGGCATATTTTTGCGCAGTTGTTTTTATTTCCAAAGTTTATATTTATAGCCTAGCTTTATGATATATTGTTGGGGGGGAAATATACTTTCTGACACAGTATAGCTTCTGAAAGGTTTTCTACATGACAGTCAGCATAGCGGTCCAGATTCTCCAGCACAGTTTTGGCCACTTTGTGCCACTCAGGTGGCATACAGGGGTAATAAGCCACAGAAAAAAACACCGGGAAAGAATCCCCCACTATGGAGGGAAACTCCCTGCTGGCACGTCTATGTTGTTAATTTTCCTAAATCTCGGCCAATCTCCCTTCCAATGTAGTGGGTGTGCTGGAGAGGGGTGATGGTGGATAGCCAGCCACTACACCTATTCTTCACTTGCATAAGACTCACTAAGGAATTTATGGCAGTGGCACTCTGGCCCTGGAAGGCTCTCAGAATCAGGAAGCTGTGCAAGTATCTAAGCTGAGTTCTGATACAGGATAGAATCTGTCCCCATTGTCTGTATACTTCTTGGTACTCTTTACTAAGGTAGTATACATCTCCTTTAGGAAAGTTGGACTTTTAGAATTGGTGTTTGAAAATATTGTTTTAAAATCTACCCCAATCAAATTTTGACATGCCTATTCTTTGATTTTTGCTTATTAGCTTTTTCACTGAATTGTCAAACTTTCACAAGATTATAGTACATTTTACTGTGTGAAACATGCAATATCCATAGCCAATGGATAGCCTGCAACTTCCATTTCATCACTGTACTGAAAAATATAGCTGAATGTAATTTTCTATGGACTTTGAAGATTTAACAGCCCCAATTGTTTTCTGTGTTAATCAGTGTGAACCTGAAAAAATTGCATGCCTTCTAAGAGATGGGCATAAGTACCGGTAAGTAAGTAAGTAAGAGAAAAGAATCAGTCCACACTTACTGAAAAAAAAAATCCTTCCAACTGGTATTGGAGAAGCATGCTACAAGATACATGTATAACCTCATGAGCAGAGGGCAGAGAGAAGACCCTCTCGCATTATGACTAGCAAAATAATAATAATTAATAATTAATAATTAATAATTTAATAATAAATCTCAAAGAGGCAGATGTTCACAGATTTTAACTGCAAAGGAACACGGAAGCCCATTAACCTGAATATGTGCCAGCCTGTATGCCCCCACTGAGTAAAGATGCAGCCACACATGAACAGCTAAAAATTAACCTTGCCCTTTTAAGCTAAATGGAGTCATGTCACTGGCTCCATCTCAGTTGTTACATAACAGATAACAAAATTCCAGTGGGGCAGTGTGCTGGCACATACGTACATACATGCTATTTCTATGCATGTATATTCATCTTGGTTTCTGAAGCTATGTTTACAACATGTTTTCTCCTGTGAGTAATGCCCACAAGGTATTTAGCCAGCACATTAAAGGACAAGTCAAGTTGAATGGTCCACTAAGGAAAACATAGCTCATAATGGACCCTGGAAAACACCTGTCTACACTAGAATATGTTTGGGGGTGATGGACATGTAACTTGCCCATGTGACTCCAAACACCATCTTTCACAGTAAGAACAGGTTTTCCTTTACTTGGCATTTGGTAGAAGCCAAAAGGCCCTGGCCTGGAAATGTCTCAGTTTTGCCTCTTTCCTGCTTTGGCTTCTTTCCTGCTCCGGCCTTTGGACTATGAACATATATATACTAATGGGAGCATTCTAACCAAGGGACTGATGACTTTAAGGGACTCTGGAGCCTTCGTATTTCCTTGATCCTTTGCAGATGGACTTATTAGTTGGATATTGTACAGAGGATGTTCTAGCCTTATTGATTGCTGATTTCTCCCTTCCAATGGACAAAGGTCAGATGTCTGCTGACTTTCTTACACGAGTCAGCAGTCTTTGATACCTGCGGTATAAGCAACATAGCCCTTGCTTGAGTGGTTTTCTTCTTTCCTCTCCAAATGTCAAAGCCTGTTCCCATTGAGCTCAAAGCAAAACTCCTTTGATCTCAATGGGAACCGAATCTGGCCCCAAGAAATCAGAGAATGCTTATCTGTCCAGAGACAGTTCCCATGCATGTTATGCCAGGCTGATTTTGATTTCCCCTCCTGTATGTTATGCTGAGGAAAATAATAAAACAATATGGGCTGTAGTTCTATCAAGATGTGCATGACACATACAGTTCTATGCCTCCTTTCCATCAAACCCAGATGGCACAGCATCTTTGCTTTCCTAGTGCCGGATGGAAGGCAATACTTAGATAAAGGCAAGCTGGCAAAAGCTTAGTTTGGATGTAAGGGCGGCACTGATAGTGTGTTAAGTAAGGGAAAGGGGGTAATGTCCTTCTTTCATTTAAGAAGTTTTCAATTTGGGGTGCTTTAGAATTCTCAGTAACACCTGGAAATACAGGTGGCACCAGGGGCCTAAAGCATCATTTTACAACTGCATTTGTTTGGGCGGCCCGGCCTGAGGGTGGGGGGAAGGTGTCACATGGAGGGTCACAAGGGGAGGTCAAGTGCCCTTCGTTGTGTCCCTTCCCATGAGAAATTATATCTACTTGCACCACTGCAGAAAAAGTGGATTCACAGGCCCATGTGGTTCTGAACATACATAATATCTTCACAGGCACAAAAGGGCAGAAACATAACTTAAAACTGATCAACTCATGTCAATAGTCACAAAACAGCTACAGACTGCTGCAGCAGGACTGTACTGAGTTACGGTGCAGCAGTAACAGAAGTGAGCAGAGAGACGTGGAGTATAACTGAGATTCATTGGGGATTGGAGGAGGACGTATTCTGAAAAGTTGCTTAAGGTGGTGTAAATTAGACACAGCCCTTAGCAAGGAGTCATGCATAAGCTGCATCAGTCCAGAAGTAGCACGGAGAGATATTGTGTCTCAGAGATCCCCATGTGAAGCACAATCCCTTCTTCCCCCTGGCTGTACAGGGTCATTCATGTTTAGCTGTCTTTGACAACTCACTGGAGTAGTTAATCCCTCAGGGGGGCTCCTACCAGCTCTTCTGTTTCTCTTTACCTACCACTAAGCTTTCTGCTCAGTGACACCACCAGAACCCAGGCACCATCATGATTAATTTTATCTGTAGTTTTTTTTTTAAAAAAAACAATTGTTGGGATTTTTAATGGTAAATCTGAATTTTAAATTACATTGTTTACAGTGCTGGATTTTCTTTCACATTGTTATCTGTAATAGGATATTTAACAGGATCTTGGACATAATGGATACCTCTAGTCTCCTATTTTCATTAATAACCTTTCTTTAATTAAAAGGAATGTGTTAATTTTACTCTCAGTCCTGATTAGGGTGACTAGATGTCCTGATTTTATAGGGACAGTGCCGATATTTGGGTCTTTTTCTTATTAGGCTCCTATTACCTCCCACCCTCTGTCCAAATTTTTCACATTTGCTGTCTGGTCACCCTAGTCCTGCTGCGTGGAGGGCATTCATTTATCCTGTTTTTAAGAAACAGATAGACAAAAGGTGGAGGACAGACAGGATAAGAAAGATGGGTGACATACGGATCTTGCTGATGTTTTTGGAACATTGGATTGCTGGTTGATTATGAGTGGATGCTTTGGCTGGAAAGTTTGCTATGACACCTGCTGATTCGGCCTTGATTCACATTCTGGTCAAGGACATCATTTGGTCTGATCCTTTTTCTTTAGACATGGCAGTCTTGGATGAATGCAGTATAGTTGATTTCAGGATTTGATGAATAGCCAAGGGAATGAGAGAGGATTAGTAGAAAAGATGGAAAGAGGCAGAAAGCAATAAAATAGGGGAAGGGAGAAAAATACAGGATCTTATATGTCTCTGCAGTGCAGTCAACTAACTATCCCCACTGATAGGCTGAGAAATAGATGTCATGATAATGTGATGATGTTCAGCACTCACATGTGAAAACAAAGTCCTTAAACAAGGGCAAGGCAACCTGGCTTTCCTCTTGGAAAGAAAATCCCTTAGCCTGATCTTCTCCTTCTGACCTGAAGTCAAGGAAGCTGAGAAGAATCTACATGAGTAACATTGCTATCAGGTTGGGGGATGATGTGGGGAAAGAAGATGATTTTTTAAAAATCTCTTTAAGGAGTAAACACGGGTGACATATTTTATCCTCATTATTTTGTCCACCAAATAAATCAATTTCCATAAGGCTGAATTCGGTAAAGGCAACTTCATTCCCACATTTTCTTGTCTACTAAGAATGCTCTCACCATCGTCCTTGACTTATATCAGTAGGCCATTTTTTTTTGGACTAATTTGATTTGTCTCTTTAGCATTCTTGTAACTGTTCAAAACATAAATTTAATGAAAATAACTTGACCTATTCTATTCTCCAAGGTTAATTCTCAGGCAGACAACAAATCATAGGTTATTGTGACATGTTATGAACTTTCATATACTTTCACAGTTCCTAAAGGTAACATTTTTGGTCAAAAAAATCACAACATGATCACTTCAAAAAAGTCCACATTCCCCAGTACATATTGGACAACCTTTTGTATGTGGCTAAAATATGGAAAGTTTAGACTATTTTCTTTGTCTCTAACAATGGGTTCAATAGCTGAAATCAATTAATGTGTCACAACTGGGATGTAAGTGGTAATACCAGTGGTTACAGCAGAAGTCAGGCCAGTCAGGTCACAGTCTAAGACAGGCAAGAGAGCAAACCAGGAATCAGGCATCAGGAGGCAGACAGGATCAGGTTACCAGTAGATCGGAGTCAGGTGCCAGGTTAAATACAGACAGTAGTCAAATATTGAAGCTGAGGACAAACCACGGTCGAAAGCCAAAGCTTAGGGTCTGTGACACACATGGTCTGGTGCAGAGACAGGCAGGCAGTCTGTATTGTTGCTCAGACAGCTCTACTTCATGGCTTCCTGGTTTTAAGTACTGGTATGGGCCAATTAATAGCCTGTGAGGGGCTACCACTCAGGTCCTGTTAGGTGCTACTTCCTGTTGAGCCCAGCCTCACAGGGTCCTCCTGTGGGAGCCTAACCTAAGCCTCTTGTGGTGATGTGGAAGTGTCAGAAGCCTACAACCTCCCAGGTTCTGGCCCTGTAGTTCTTACATAATGGTTTTGAAGGCCACTATATTATCAACTGCTTTGCTCACTTCTTCAGTCTGGTGGTCTCTGATATTACCCAGAAAAACACAGAATCATTGAGAGAGAAGTAGAAGTACTATCATTCCTTTCTCCCTGACCCTTCCACCATGTCTTTCTGTTACAAAGACATGCAGTGCCCTTGAGATGGGATCCACAAAAGTCACTGTGACCTACTTCTTTTTAGAAACTTCACCTTTATCACGCATATCTGACACCTTTGTTCCACATGCTCAGGTGAGATTCTAAACAAAAATGCAGACATGGGTTAATTAAAATACTTGGTTTTGGCTGGAACAGGGAAAAGATTGTTGCATCTGATATTCAAGCTTGCATATGTGCCTTAGTTGTTAGACATAACTGTGCTGAGGAAGGTTCTGAGAGAAGAAACTACCAGCCTCTAAGTTATTTAGACTGTGATTTGTTATCTTTCTTTACCTCATGGGAGCTTATTTTTATGTCTAATGAAGACTAATGTACACACTTAAAGAATGTCCTAGTGGGTGCTTCATGATTCTTCAGTACATACCACTAATGGATGTAATTCACTGATGAGCATTTCCCTAGAACGCTGACATGAAAGCAAATGCAGAAAGTACAGACAGCCTCCGCTCTTGCCTTAGTCCTGGCACCTAGGAAACTAATCTCTTTCTTACGAGAGCTGGGCAAAAATATTTCAGCTGAAACTTTTTTCAGTGAAAAATACCAAATAATTTAGGGCCCCAATCAACCAGGCACTGTACAAGCATGTAGTGATAGATACTCCTTCCTCCAAAGACCTTATATTCTGAAATAACAATGGGGCCTGTGAAGGAACAGAGTAATAAAGTACTTACTCAATATCACAGAGCTGGTCAGTGGCAGAGATGGGATTAGCACTCAGCACTCTTGAACTCTGGTCCAGAGCCCTATTCAGTAGTCCACGCTGCCTCCTTGTGGTATTTGTCCCGAATTCCTCACCCCACCCCCCAAGAAACCAATCCACTTTTCACTCTCTCTAGCTTTGTTTGGTTCTTGTGCTGAAATTCATCTTCTTTTATCACTGAGCTGCCCTGGCTCTCTGAAGTGCCTGACAGTTGGGAGCTGATCATGCTGAGCTTTGGAGAAAGTTGGTTTTGATCTGAAATACTTTTGCTCCTTGATGTTTTGCCTTCCAGGATCTCATACCCGGGTGAGTTTTAGTCTTTTCTTGGTAGCTTAGATTGGTTTCCTGAGGGTTTAAAACAAAAATTCCAGTGAAACACTAATGCAATCTTTTAAAATATTTAAAGGAAGCCAAAATAAATGAAATTGAGGTTGTTATTTTTTTTATTTTTACCTGCAGGCACTCAAGCAATAAAGCATCTTATGTTTCTGCTTGCATCCCAGAATCTTCCTGACTCTTTGTTTGTAAGACCATCATTTGAGTGATTTCTGTGTGCATTCTGTGGAAACATCATGCTGGGGTTCTAGTGGTACTTCTTGCTAGGGGTTCAGACAGAATGAATCTGTAAAATCTGTAGCCTCCTTATTGAACTTGACTTCCCTGCATTTCATGTCCTCCACCCTCTTGAGAGAAAAACAGGAAAAATAGTTTTATTATGGCAGTGGGGGTTACATAATGCTGTTTTTTGGCTCTGAAAATAACTAGAAATATAAAGATGAAAAATTAATGCTCAGTACCCTTGAATTTCTCTCCTCTCCCAGAATGAAAGTCCTTCAGAAGAATTTCAGATTGACCTTTGCAATATCACAGACAATCCACAAAGACTTTAAAGAGAATCTGTGAGGAAATATTATATGAACAATACAACTCACCAATGGTCACAACAGTGCCGATGGCATGCACAAAACTCTGCTCATTCAACAGTAATGCTGGTTTTGGGGAGCTTTGCTGACACTAGATGCAAGTCGTTTGTTAGTTGGAGCAAAAGCTCATTTGATTTCTGCTATTGTGGAGATCAGCATTATATTTATTTTATAGCATTATATTTATTCTCCTGAGGTTTTGGGCAAGAATGAGGAAGGATGTGCATGGGGAAATTTATGTTTAAGAAGACCTCCCATTTGCTATTCTATGATGCAAGAACTAGACACACCTGGACACTTTCCATGGTGGAAGTAGAAAGTCTTCTCCTGCTCTGTTTATTTCACTACTACCTCCATGCCTTCTTCCATACACCCTGCTATACTCAAAATATTCTCCATACCGTTAGTGCAGTGGACTTCCTAGCTCTTGTCATTCAAATATTTTGTGAAAATACATTCTTGTCTAGGAACTCCATACATGCAAAACCTCCTCCATAATACCGTTTCTTAATCATTTGTCTAGTTCCACCACCTCCCAACCATTTTTTTTAAAATCTACCATTTTAGGTTATTTCCTTGTCACTATCTGTCCAAAGGAACATTTATGTTTTTATTATGACTAAATTAATAGCATCTTTACAAATTCCATCCCATGCAGTTCCATCCCATGCAGATACTAATCCTAGCATAGTATCTAATCTAAACTACCAATGAGAGGTAAATAAATTCATAAACATTGAAACATCCATACAGGACCACAAGGATAATCCATCCAGCCACATTGCCTCCCTGTAACAGCAGCAAGATTGTAACTCCATCTCAGAACTTCTAACTATGCAAAGAGTCCTGTGACACCTTAAAGACTAACTAAAGTATTGAAGGATAAATTTTCGTGGGCTAATTCACACTTCGTTGGATGCATCCGACAAAGTGGTTATTAGCCCACGAAAGCTTATTCTTCAATACTTTAGTTAGCCTTTAAGGTGCCACAGGACTCTCTGTCACTTTTGCAATTCCAGACTAACACGGCTGCCTCTCCGATTCTTAACTATGCAAGATTATGTCATTGGACAATATTTCTTCCTTACACAAATTCATAATCTCATTATCTCTTGGAGTTTTCATACATACAATGATAACTCTTTTGGTCCAAATGTTGAAAATAAATCAAGGCCAGATTTTCAACGGTTCAGCACCCACCGTCAGGACCAGGTTTACAGAGCACAACTTTCATTTAGGCATCTAAATAAGGGCCAGTTTTTCAGAAGTGGTGAGGACCCAGTGTGACCTCTGGCCAGATTTACAAAAGAACTCCATATTTTACATGCTGAGCTGTTTTGAAAATCTGGCCATATTATTTTTATTCTAGCTGCTGTAACTGTAGATGTTAGTCATATACATGAGCATTTATTTTAAATTCGGTAAGCTATTTGCTTCATTATTATATTTATCACTCTGAGTTCCAGAAGTTAATGAGAAAAAAAATACTGTAGCCAATCAGAGGTGTAACACAGAGCTCTCATCCTACCTTGAAGCTTAGTGGGAAGGGGAGAGGGAGAGCAAGCAGAAGGTTCTTTAATTTGCAGATTATTTACAGAGAATGGTTCCTTTAGAGCCGTTACAATCTATTACATCAATGCCACTGCCACACATGCACATTAATCCCGCACACAAAAAATCCTCCTGTTTTTGGTAGAAAGTGCTTGCTAATGCCAGTTCAATTGCTTTGCTGCTTTTCAAAATAAAATAGTTAGTTTGTTTTTAATTACATGCCAAATGGGGAAAAAAGGACTGACAGAATTGCCTTTGAAAATAGTTTGGACTATGCAAAGCCACCCACATTCAAAATTTCTTCAAATTTTTAGTGTTTAAATATGGACTATTTAAAATACACACACCCCCCTCCCCCAAAATGAGACCCCCTCGTGTGCCAAAATTTTCAGGCCAAATTCTTATGGCTGAGTTTTGTTCCCACAGATTCAAAGGGGAGAAGGGAGAGTTCCACTAATGAAACTGAGGGACATTTGGCTACCATATGGTATCATTACAGTGGTCCCTCCTATAATTAGAAACTAAATGACAATGGAAAGCCATCTGTGAAATGAAATGAGATATCAAAATCCAAGATTAAATGAGTGGCCAAGGACTGAAAAAACTCCATGAATTGTCAGGCTGGTAGCTAGCAGTAAAGTTATTTCATTTCTTTGGATTGCCACATGATACTTCTCATTTTGCAGTAGTTTCATCTGCTGGGGATGTCATTAAACATACAAGCACAAACCAGTATTTTTACCATGACCAGAATGTGTCACACACACACACACACACACACACACACACACACACACACACACACACACACACACACACACACACTCTTTGTTTAATAAAAAAACAGCACCCCCAACCTCTCTCTCTCTCTTCATGCTGTAGAATGTAATTAGGATTTTAGGATTCATTCATCTTTTGGAATGTAAATTGAAAACCAGGCTTGTGGATAGCTGAATCCCAGAGATAATCTTATATAAGTGGACTACAGTGCAAATCTTAATGTTGTTTTACTTCATTACATAATCAAACTATAATCATGGCTTCAAAATGGACAGGGAGAGAACTCACTAAGTACAGATGCCATGCAGAATCAATGATAATCACGGACTGCCTTGTCCCTTACGTAACAGACAGACAGGGCCGGCGACAGGGTGGTACAACGGGTACAGCTGTACCGGGCCCCGGACTTCAGGGGGGTCCCCTGAAGTCCGGGGCAGGCCCGGTACGCAGCTGTACCCCCTTGTCGCCAGGCCTGCACAGCAAGGCCTGGCTCCAGGCAGACGCTGCAGCGCTCGTCAGCCCCCTCCCCCAGCCGCCTCCCCCCGCCCCCCTTTGCTTCTCCCGGCCAGGCCACACGGAGCCCCAGCGCACGGCGGCTCTGTGCCCCCAGAGGGGGAGAGCGCATGCGCATGCGGGGAGAGGGGGGCATGTCCTGCCTCTGCCTGGGGCGGGGGCTGCCGGGCTCCCTCCTCCCTGCCCAGAGGCATTAGCGGGTGCCAGGGAGCAAGCCGGTCACGCTGGCAGGGGGCACCGTGCCCCTTGCGTGGTCAGAACAGGGCCGGGGGGGCCCCCGCGGGCGGCGGGAGACCGGCCGGGTGGGGGGGGGGCGCGGGCAGCGGGAGACCGGGGGGGTCCACAAACGATCAGCGTATGGGGCCCCAAAATTTCTGTCGCCGGCCCTGCAGACAGACACACCAAATACTCAACATTCCATTGTAGGATTTCAGAGGTTCTAAGGGCTTTTGTTTTGTTTTAAGCAACTATATACAGTGCTGCAGCAGATTTCAAGTTTGGCAGCTGTCCAACTGTAAGGAACGGGATGTTGTTATTATTAATTTATTTTTTGCAGCAAATTAATGTTTTAATTCTTTTAAAAACTGTTTAGTCCTTGTGTGGTTGAAAAATGAATTAATGCACAAATACAGTGAAGCCTGGAAATAGTAAGTAAAATAGTCATTTTTGACTGAGGCGCAGAAATAAAATTAAGGGTAGAATGGGGCTATAGGGTTGATGCTAGGGTCTGTCTGCTGGGGTGCCGATGGAACAGCTGGTGGGCTCTTTTTCCTGGGTTCTTTAAATCCTGGCAGTGGCCCTGCTTAAATGTGTTATATGTCAGCTTCATTGTAACCTCATTGTCCCATATATATTAAAATAGATTAATCATCGTGTGCATTTATCCCCAGATAGTTTAACAGAACTGAAAGAGATTACGATGAAAAATGTAAATAAAACCATGCTGTGTTAGACAAGATACTATCAACATCTCTTTGTGTGGTATATTTGACGCTTCACCTCTTTATAGGTATTCAGATAGAGGGACTCTAACAACTTCATAAAATTTATAAAAATCAGAAATGGGTCATTTTGAACAGCTTCTGCACTTTACATTATTCAGTAGAATCATTTGCATTTTTCACAGATATTAAATCTGCATCCCTTTCGTAAATTGTGTGAGTTTGGAAAATCATTATTTTTTTTCTTGCAAAACCACCATAGAGTAAGATTTGTCTCTAAGTGCATTTTTCAGTAGCACCTTAACTTTCGAGTTCCCACCAACTTCCCCCTAAATATAGCAAACTCCTGCAGAAAACCATACATAGGTCTTGGGAAATAAGTAAGAGTGTCTCTGGTTTTCATTTTTTAAAAAAATATAATAATTAATAATGAAGTAAAGAAGCATCAGGGTAAATCAGATCTTACCAGATTTATGTCATTAGTAATAATGAGTTAGACTGGTAGTTTGCAATCTACCCCATAACACGGGGAAGGAAACACATTGTTGCATTGACCCTGGAACAGTTTGGGAGAGTGGATATTATTATTATGACTTAAGGAGATACAGCTTCCCTACCAGTCTTCCCAGTGCTCTAGGGAAGTTACAAACTTCACTAAGCCTGTGTCTAGCACAGCAGACCATTCCCATTCACCACTGTAGTTATGCTTCAAGGTCTCTTGGGATGGTGGAATCAAGGCTGTACCTCACTCCACCTTCTCCTATCAAAAGGGATGTAGCAGCTGTGATGATCCTGCTACTCCCCAGCGAGTTGGAAATGGCAGTCTGGCATACTGACTCCGGAGAGTAAGGGGGAAATGTGAATTCCCTCCACAATCTTTCCCAATAATTGTCAGCTATAAAATTGAATACTTACATCACAACGGCACCAAACTTTTCCAGTCAGTACAATGGCGTGAAAATAGGATTTTCAAGAACCTATGAGAGATTTGCATCCAACTCGCATTGGAATTCAATGGGATTTGGGCAGCTAACTCCCTTCAATGCCTTTGAAAACCCCTGTCTGATTACGTAAGGCACCGAGAAAAATGGAGGATCCACGTCCCAAAGAGTTTACACTCCAAATTCTCCACCCATTGAAGTCTCCACACCTCTTTTATTTACCTTCTAAGCTCCTGGGTGCAGGAGCTCTCTTTTTGTTTGGTGTTTTTACAGCACCTAGCATTATGGGGCCCTGGTCCACGACTGGGGCTCCATGGCCTTTTAAATTGTGTTCCAAACTCACCCTATATTAAGGGATCTTTATAGTCACTTGTTTCTTTACCTCAACTAAATGATTTATTCAGAGTGATGTCCAGGACTGACTTGATTAAGGTAGTAAAACAATCACTTCTAATTGTGACAGTTCCTATAGTGAGGGTATTTTCATATAATATATCCTAAAAATAACAAAATATGCCTTTTCCATTAAGCCCCAGTATTTTGCCTAATCAGTTAATTCTTTAAACCCTGTATGGAAATGGAATCTTTATATGATCGAGGTAGACATTTTTGGTAGTGGTAACAATCAAAGTGACAAATCAAGAATATATCTATTAAGATTATAAGAATGGCCGTACTGGGTCAGATCAACTGTCCATCTAGCCCAGAATCCTGTCTTCTGACAGTGGCCAATGTCAGATGCTTCAGAGGGAATGACCAAACAGGGCAATTTTGAGTGATCAGTTCCCTGCCCTCTTGTTTCTGGCAGTTGGCAGTTTAGGGACAACTGGAGCATGAGACTATGTCTCTGCTCATCTTGGCTAATAACTATTGATGGACCTATTGCCTATTAACTTGGTTATTTATTGGAAAAATGAAGGTAAGGTCTGCCACCTCAGGACAGCAATTTTCCCATTATCAGTTTACATGGACTTTATATTCAATTACTGATACAAGGGCATCATTACGTTAATAATATTTCTATCACATAGGATTTGGGTTGTCTTAGAGCTGTAGTACATTCTTTTGGAGGAGCATCCATGTAAATATACTTACAGAATGCATCATGCCATTGCTGTATTTATGCAAATCATTTTAAGGAGTAGTCATTGATAACTTTAAGATTCTGTTTTCCATTGACAGACTTATGGTCTTTCTCTGTTTCCTTTCTGAGGAGACAGTGCCCTCCTGTGTCCAAAAACATGTATTCTTGCAGAAATATTTCCTAGGGATTCGCTTTTATTATTTAGAGTCCTTACTAATTGAAAAAAAATGGAATTCTACACACATTCTAAATCATACATTCTTTTGTTCTTATTAATTTGAAATACAATGTCATTCCTATCTATGTCTCCATGTTTCATAACAAACATAAGTTTAAAAAGCTTTAAATCATGTTTACTTTTAACTTTGGTTTTAGTTTCAAGTAAAAGGGTTGTGGGGAGAGAAACATTAGACATCTGGATAGCTGGAATACCTGCAAGTTGTGCAATTATTTTTCATATCATACACCTGTGCTGAGAGGGAATCTTCCAGAAATCTAAAAATAACACCAAACATACGCTGGATGGAAAGTGAGACAACTGTGAAAGGGGAGTTTGCAGGTAGCATTTGAAGAATTTCTCCTGAAATGGGGATACAGTATATAGCTAACAGTGAGGAAGGCTAATTAATGGCCCTTCTAGTGTCACAATAATATGGTACTCTGAAAGAACCTGCATAAAAAGAATATGTTACCTTTAACTACACTTTCAACACAGATATGTAATTAGCCTGCACTTTGGATCTAGGGTTGAACAAAAGGCAAGCATAATTTTATTGCCTGAATTTTGAGAGCTACTTATTAAAATAATTGAAGTGAATTAGCCTTTGGTATGTTTATAAGATATGTTGTCGCGTGTTCATACATGGGTGCAAATATGGTTGTTAGCACTATCCCAAAAGATTGCATCCTGCCTATTAACATCTGCCAATAAATATCAATCAAGAAACTGCTTATAAATAAAGTTAGCATAAAATAGGCTATCTTCTTTCGAAGTCTTGAAGTGAACTGTTATTTTCCTTTTCCTCCTATGGAAAAAGTTTTCACTGAGAAATATTTTAGTTGTAATGTATATGTTTGCACAGTTTGGGCTCTCTTTATCAGTATGTACAATTTCACTCCTTGTTCAAGAAAAAATAGGCAAATATATATTTAATGTATGGAATTATGTATTTAATACAATGGGTAGATTACTGGGCTGGACGTCAGGTGGGATTTTGATGAAGTGTTGACATTATTTTTGATCACTAAAATACCTTGCATTGTCCTCCTCTCACACTTTTACACATCTGGAAATAAATAAATAACTTCAGAGGAGTCAATAGAGTGATGTGTGAGAGGAGCAACAAGACTATCATTTCAAACAGAGCACTTTAGCAGTGTGGGGTCACAGTGGCTGCTATTACAAGTGATCCTTGATACTACTGATTTCTTTACAGTGTAAAGAACACTCCATTGACTATACAACAGAGGGGGTCTCCCTAACTAGCTACCTATATAAATCATCACCACCAACTGTAGTGTGTGATCATTAATAGATTTCATCTTCACAACACCGCTGTGAGATAGGGAAATATTATCCTCATTTTACAAATAGGCGACAGAGACAAGATAGATTAGAGTAAGTGGGGTTCACTTAAAAGGGTGGGAGCCTGACCCTATTGAAGCTAAGGGCAAAACTTACCTTTTGACTTCAACAGGGTCAGCATTTTCTACAAGAAATTTGTAGTGGAGCTGGGAATTGAACCCAGATTTCCCGAATGCCAATCCAGTACCCTGAGTGGTAGAAAGTCCTTCACTATAAACTCCCCACGAACACCTCAAAGAAGCTGCATGGATATAAACACTCTTTACCATTGGAGATGTAGTCCAGTAGGACTTCTTCAGGTAGAATTCCCATTGACTTTAAGCTGTAGCCCCCAAAATCTTATGCCCAAATAAATGTGTTAGTCTCTAAAGTGCCACAAGTACTCCTCATTCTTTTTTGTGGATACAGACTAACACGGCTGCTATTCTGAAACCATTGACTTTAGCTCACATTTTACTCTTATGAGTGCAGCTGCTTCAGCCCTCAAGGATTTTCTCCCCAACCTCGCCCAGAGCTTGGCAGTGAGACCTGGGAACTATGCAGATGTTGCCACAAGCTGATAAATTCAGGGACACTAATCAAATTCCTTAAGCAGGTCTTGAGTGCAGGAAACAGCAAAAGCTGTTTGTGAAGGGGGAACAAAATCTAAAAGCTTAGTTCAGTATCTCGTTCAAGGGAACATGTTGACCAAAATGTGTCATTTACCAACATTTCCAATTCAGGAATCCAGCAGCAGAAAAAGCACCAAAAACTCTTGATAATTAAATTATCAAAACATTAGCCCCTGAAGTGTTTACATTAAATACAAAACATTAGCCCCTGAAGTGTACCCAGTGTGTATTGCAAGTGCTAGATGAAAGGGAACTCACGTTTCCATGGAAATAAATTGTTCATGGAGAAGAGCTGTTGACATCAGAGTGATGTTTGAATGGTGCTCAGTGGGTCAAGACCTGTACTAGTTTATTAACTTTTTGAGAGTTTTCTTATATACTTTGTGGGGGGAGGGGGGGAGGAGGATGGAAGGAGGACATAATTTTATTATTTTTTTAATTAAAGAAAAAAGAAAATGTGTCCATTAAATGCACTTTATAATAAAATAAAATAATAAAGTAATAATTGATATTAATTAATTAAGGGAGAAACAAAGCCCCTAGCTCCTAGCTCCCAGACAATAGCACCACAATAGAAGATTGGATGTGGATGGCTCTATGGGGGGTGTTTCATCACAAGGGGTAAGACCTGGATAGGTGATGTTGATGTGCCCATCATGTCAAGATGGATTCTGAGATCTAGATTTTGTCCTAGAAGGTCTACAAAAAAAGGTGTTGGCATGAGTTAGTCATGCCATTTCCTATTCTTAAGAGTAAAAAGTGTTTGGAGCCTAAGAGTACTACAGTTTCCAGAGTTCTGGATCAAAGGAAATCAGTCCTAAATTAGGATAAAATGAGGGGTTAATAATTAGTTACAAGCCAGTCCACCCATTCCAACATACTGGCTCAAGACTAGCAATTTCAGAGAAAGAAGCAGGAAACCATGCAGTGGACTGTTATAATTTTATATAATATAAATACAATTTTCAACATTCATAGGATCTATGTATGTCCTTGGATGTGACTTTGGACTCTAATATTCCGATGAGTTATCTAGGCACATTGAAAACTGGTTTTCTGTTAGTTCTATAATGAACCAGTGTTTTGTACCTGTTATTTGTCAGACTTTTTGGTCTTTGTTTTACCTCTCATTCCTCTTCTGATTTTAGCCTCATTTAAAAACAAACAAACAAACAAACAAACAAACAAACAAACTTTAAAGATGAGAAGAGCTTCCTCTTAAAGGATTTTTTAAAAAAAAAAAAATACAGCAGCTGTGTAGTGCAATCTCTACCATAGCATGGCAGGAAGATAGCCAAATTTAGAAATACCAGGGCTGTTAATAACATGTTTTAAAGTTAATCAATACAGAAATTCAAATTGACAAAAATAACCACCTTTTCACAAAGCGACCAATTAAACTCACAGGAAATAAGAATCATTGCTATTGAAACTGTGTGGGTTTTGATTTTATAGCTCTCTTTAACCATTTATGTTTTAAATATTTAACTTTAGCCTGTCCATGAAATGATATAAGAATTAGGGTAAAGTAATAAATTCTTAGTTTAACATATTCTTAGCATTTAGCCAGGACTCCTCAGTATATACCAGTTATATATTATATTAGTTTGTCAGTATTCTAATGGTAGTAAGGAAGTTTCTGTTCATTTAGTTGACAAAGACTATAATAACAGTTATCGTCAATCTGGTTAGTATGGGCAGTGAGGAATGACTAGGATGGAGACATTTCTCTTGTAAAAAGCACTGCTCCTGGAAAGGCTACATCTAAACTCTTTCCTGTTTTGAGTTTATTAAGGATTATCCTAGTGAATATTAAGTACAGGTGTTTAATTTTAATATGCCTGTAAATTTAATATTCAAAATGAACAACTAACTATGCTGACCTGAGCAAGAGTACTTTTTGGTTGACCTTCCCTCCTACAGCTCTGCAAATATACCTCAATTTGGATTTACAGTCCTCCCTGCTATTGTAATCCAGGGCTTCTCTTTGACAGAGACTTCCACAAATTGGAAGGGAGCCTTTGCTGGGCCTGTGGCCATCTTTTCCCGCCAAATCTTTTGCACCAGTATAGGTGTGAGAAGCACTCTGAAGATCAGAGATCATAAACACTTTGATCATCAGAATGCAGTGATTGGAGACATGCTGGACCACTAATGAGACAGGTGCTAGGATACATGGAGCACTATACTAGGGATTTGCAGATTGGTCAATAAATTCAGGTGAAAGGAGAGCAGGCTAACGAGAAAAAGACAGTAGGAGAGGGAGCACCTTTTGTTGTGTAGACAGTTGTTCCTCTTGAAGGTTGGAGTTCATCATACATGTGGGACTATGGGGATGTTTCCTTCCATACCATGGAAGCGAACAGGGTTCAGTTAATAATGAGCAGTGGGAAACCAAACTCAGCCAGGTTTACACATATTTGCAGAATATATGTGTGTGTATCTTTTTCTAGAACACCTATCCAAACATGTTGAACACAGCTCAGTATGTATATACCTAGCTAACAGACAGTAAATCTAAAGGTTTTTTTAAAATGCTATTCTGTGTATATCTTTGTTTTACAGGGGACTATGTAGTCATGTCAGTTTACTTTGACCTGAGCAGAAGAATGGGTTATTTCACTATTCAGACCTACATCCCCTGCACGCTCATTGTAGTGCTCTCCTGGGTCTCTTTCTGGATTAACAAGGATGCTGTTCCAGCCAGAACATCTCTGGGTGAGTTGCTGTGTCTTCCAGAATGTATGATATGATCTGTGTATTGTGACAGGGTCAGGCCAGATGGCTACAGGAAAGTGAGTGAAGGGAGATACATTAGCCCAAGATTAAGCAGGGCCTTTTTCCCTGAGCAAGATAATGGACTGTTCCAGAAAAATCAGGAAGTTGCTGGAACCAGCTATGGCAGGCAGGATAATTAGGACACCTGGAGCCAATTAAGACACTGCTAGAATCAATTAGGACAGGCAGGCTATTCAGGGCACCTGGTTTAAAAAGGACCTCACTTCAGTTAGTGAGGAGCGGGCAAGGAGCTGGGAGCGAGAGGCACACAAGGAATTGAGAGTGGAAAGCGTACTGCTGGATCACTGAGGAGTGCAAACATCGTCAGACATAAGGAGGAAGGTCCTGCAGTGAGCATAGAGAAGGTGTTGGGAGAAGTACATGGGGAAGTAGACCAGGGAGTTGTGGCTGTCATGCAGATGTTACAGGAAACCCTATAGACAGCTGCAATCCTCAGGGCCCTGGGCTGGAACCCAGAGTAGAGGATGGATCCAGGTTCCCCCATCCCTCCCAACAAGATGAGTTGACCTGGAATATGAGGAGAAGGTCCCTGGCCTGTCCTCCAACCTACTGGGTGGTTCAGAAGAGACTGTGGGGATTGTTCTTCTCCCTTTCCCCATGCTGGCCAGTGATGAGGTTAGCTAAATGAATGGCAGGTTTGAGCCACGAACAAAGGTGGCTAAACTGAGGGCTGCTGTGAATCTATGAGGTGAGCAAATCTGCCAACAAGCACAGGACCCACTAAGGCAGAGTAGGAACTTTGTTACAGTAACTAGCAGAGCTCCAGTATAGGGGAGCATCTAGCTGCAAGCTTCATAGCCCAGAAAGCATTATCTAATGTGATGCACAGAGAACTGATATAACATATGTGAAAGAATTCCATTAGTCACTTAGATGGAAACTGGAATGTATGTCTCTTGTCAAGGTATAATGTGAGTCAAGCAACATTTGCATCTCTTCCCCTCCCTCCTTTTACTATATTGGAACCTGCAAAGGGACTCCATACTTCAAATAATTGCAGTGGAAGCCTGCACAAAGTTGAACAAAGGCACATGCATGGCACAGATGTATGTATCATGTGTGAAGTCCTGAGCTTTCTCTGCTGAGGTGCCTCTAAGGGTGCTGCAAGATCACACATCTGTACTGGCATTGTAGAGCATGTGTATTCCTGAAGAAAATGGATATTTACCCTTCTTTGCCTGATTAATAAGAATATCGTTTTTAAAAAAAGATTATTCATAAGTGTGTTGGGCAGCATCTCATTTAGTTTAACATTTTACAAGTCTGTATATTCCCCTATTAATATTTTTAAATGGTAGCAGAAAACAATGGATTATTGCAAAAAGATGTGACGTTCCCACTAGAGAAACTGATTCCATCCTTTTTCTTTTGATAGCTGCACAATAGCCTAACTTCCAGTTTCCAAGTATGAACATCTGGTTCAGTAAAGGACATCCATGCATGAAATAAATGTATTGCCCTAAAGGATAAAACCTATTTTTATTATCTTGTTATCTGGACAGTCTTTCTTTTTACCAAATCTCATACATATGTCTCAGAAGCACCAAAAATCATCTGTTATTTTACCTCTGATAAGAAGTGGTGGTGTTTAGTTATAAGGTTTGTTTTTGTCTGTTTATAAAGTTATTATTTGCCATGTTTTAGTATCTCAGCTGTTTGTATTTAAATTCCATATTTACTTCTGTATGGTTATGTGTTTTAATACCTGACTGTTTGCTATCTGACCTCTCCCAGTTTCCCTGCTCCCAGAAAAAAAAAATTCAGCTGTTGCCAAAGTTATTGTCTCTGAACATCACCCATCTTCAGAAAGCCCTCTGCAGATGGAACACACAAGGCTATACACCAAATAAGACCTATTTTAAGGTCTTAAATTAGACTGTAAGGCTCTGATCCTGCAATTTACAATGCACAGCTAGCCTGCTCCTTTGATTTTAGCAGGGTTCTGTGCACTTGCAGTGGTCTGTCTATGCTTTGTAAGTTTCCCTCAGGGATGAACTTCATCATTGGTCTTTATTTCACCTACAGAATGGGACCTATCACCTTTGAAGGCAGGCATGTAAATATTTGCTTTTCTGAAATGTACCTGGAATATTTCATGGCAGTTTTTATCACATGATGTTATACTAGTAATAACCAAACTTCAAAAGGCCCAAGTTTGGGTCTCTTTCAAGTAAACACTCCAAAAATTCAGACCAGCCTTCTAAGAATCTCCAAACCTCTGGGTCTGGTAAAAGTAGGAGGGAAACATCAGAAGAACAGAGTCCTCTCAACTGTGAATTAAATAAATTTTGAGATGTCATCAGAGTTCCTATCATATCTTGTCCCAAAAGTCTCTCATGCAATTAGTTAAAATTAACAATTTCTACATGAGCTGGCCCATTAATAAGATAAGAGATGATAAATATAACTTGTTTCTGATAAACAGTTGATGGCACTAAAAATGCAAAGTAAAATTATGTGGTGTGACAGATCACCTTCTCGCCCCCTCGTCACAAACAGGCAGGAGACTCTTCTGTGGCTCCACACAATGCTCTTTATTCACAGTGCAGGCCCCACCATCAACATACAGCTCTATACAGTTCAGCTTTTCCAGGCCTCTAGCCTCAGCTCTATTTCCCAGCTCTGTACCTCTCTGTACCTTTCTCTGTCTCTCTCTCACACTCCTCCACACCACCACCCTGGGCTTCCTTCCTGGCAGGCTTTTATTCCCCCTGAGGAGGCTGCCAGGTGCAACTCATCAAGCCTGAGCCCTCTGTAGCCCAGGTGGTTAATTAGCCTTCTCCTGCAGGGAGGTTTGCAGAGGCTTCTGCTCCCTCTTAAAGGGCCAGCAGGGCTGGCTCAGGCACTCCTGGCCAGCACCCTGCCACAGTGGCTAGATGATAAAAATAAGGCCACCCACTTTTCACTTTCAGAGACCTGGATTTGAGTCCTCAAAAGTGAAAATGACTTTAGATTTGACAACCTAATTTTCAGTTCTGCTAAAATCACAATACAGGTTGTCTGAACGCTATTGTAAAGCTCTTTCTAATGGAGACTCAGAACTGGATTATCAAGGACTTGCAGGACAGAGAGTTTTAAGATTAATGTTGTATATGTCCACTCTCAGTAAGTGAATTCAATTATTTTTGAGATGTACAACATGGACCAGATTCTCTATAGAGAATTGGCCTGTTTGCACCACTCAGGAGGATTAAAGGGACCAGATATTGACCATGAATGGGCAGCACAGAATTCCCCTGTTAGAAGGAAACTCCCGATGCAAATGTGCTGGATCGGCAGGTAGCGAACGATCTTTTCGCGATCGATTTATTAAGATGTGAGAAATCGATCTCCAGCGGCGCCCCCATCGACTCTGGAACTCCAACTTGCTGCGAGGCGCAAGCTGGAGTCGACGGGAGAGTGCGCCCCTGACCGTGTAGCTGAAGTTGCGTATCTTCAGTCTATCTCCCCCCCCCCCCCCAAGTGAAGACCAGCCCTTAGAATCATAGAATATCAGGGTTGGAAGGGACGTCAGGAGGTCATCTAGTCCAACCTCAAAGCAGAACCAATCCCCAATTATTTGGTGATCAGTTTTGGCTTTCAATTCTTGTATGAGGATGAGCAGCTTTCTTACTCAGACTATATAGGTATTCATATTGTAAACTCAAAATATAAGAATGCAGGCAGGTGTGAAGGCTCAAGTTGACAATTATTTATTATTATAATTAGGGGTTTTGTAATTAGGGAAAAAGGTAATTTCTCTTATTTTTATTTTTATTTTTTGTATTTTCAATCCTTAAAAGCACAAATGGGGATTAAATTGTGGGGTTTTTTTCTATTAAGTCTTATGGGCCTTATCCAAAACCCATCATAGTCTATAGAATTTCAGTGGGTTCTGGATTAGACCCTATAGAAATTCTGATTTTGCATTCAAAACTTTAAAATTATAGGATAGTCCAACAGACAATGGATTTGTTATAATTGAGGTGAATTGTCAGAAATATAGTGTAGATAGTGAGGTGCAAGTTTCCCCACATATTTGACTGTAGTCAGTTGGTCATTGCTATGAAGAGCAGATGCAAACCCCAATGATATGAGTGGGAGTTTTTCCACTGACAATGGACTTTGGATTGTATCTTTGATCCCTCATTTTATGAACATCAAACTCATTCATACGAGATACTCATATGAGACATTAAATAAAGGTCTTGGCGTTTGTTGACATTTAAGATTCTAGCCCCCACCCCCCCTTTTTCCATTTGTTTTATTTTTTATAATAATTCATTGAGATATTTTAGGCATTTCCACTTCTTGTCATAGCTGCAGATCCTTTTCTTTGTATTTCAGCACTGCTCAGAACCTGAAAATGAAGGAAACTTATTTCAACTGCAAAGAACCTTCAAAAAGTTCAGTTCTAAGGATGGACAAAGTTGTTGAGGATGATTTTTTTTCCCCAGTCAAGTTTGGCTACCTCTGCTGAAAAGTTATCTTTGTTCCTAATATTTTTCAGGTGTTACTGCATGGGAGTCCCTTTGTAGGAAACAATGTATTCTAATTCTTATTACCTCTGACTGCCTGGAGTCTCTCACTGAATACACAAGTCCCTTGGTGCTTAGCATGCTGCTTTTTAACACTCCCTGTATGTCTCAGGACTGCAAGGCATCCTTCAAAACCAGTCACCATGTGGCAAGTGACAGAATTACTTTGTCACTTTAAATAGTAACATTTTTTTTGTTCAATTCTGTCTCCTTACCAGGTATTACAACTGTCCTGACAATGACCACCCTCAGTACAATTGCTCGCAAATCTCTTCCCAAGGTCTCTTATGTGACAGCAATGGATCTTTTTGTGTCAGTTTGTTTTATTTTTGTTTTTTCTGCGCTGGTGGAGTATGGGACCCTGCACTACTTTGTCAGCAACAGAAAGCCAAGCAAGGATAAAGACAAAAAGAAGAAAAACCCAGTATGTATTGATTTACTGTCAGGACTGAAAACTTCCCTATGTAAATCTCAATTATGTTTTCTGAGAGATAATTTAAATACTACTTTGTGTTTGTCTTTTTGCTATAGCTGTAAACCGTTCATTGACATAAATGGGAATACAAACTCAGTCAACCATGGGGAATGAATAGCTAATATATTACAGTTGTCTGGGAGCCTAGAGATTGATTTCTTAGTGGCAGGCTCCATCTAACCAAAGTGTTCTGTAAGTTACAACTATTTCCAAAACAATGCCTTTATGTTATGATAAATAAAATCACTGATATGAGAATCAATTTCTCTCTTAGCTCTGCCTGTATCTTGTGACCTTATACGGTGGCTTCCTGTTTGTACACTGAAATTATTATTTTTCTTTATTGCACAAGGCAGATTTAAAAATTCAGATATTCTACTTTTTATTTCTTGTTGCATGATTATCAAATATTCTTGGTCACAATGGGAATTTTCTATTAGATTCATTCATATTGGGAAAAATACGTGTTTATGTACCATTAGTTCATGGGGAATGACAAAGGCAATGTGAAGAATACAGAGAACTTGAGTGTTTAATTTTTGTTTTCAAAGCACAAAATGTATTTCTTGAAAATCTCTCTCTCTTTCCTTTCCATTCTTTCCTTTTTTTATTTTCCTTACTGTACTCTCTCCCAAATCCCTTAGTTATTTCTTACCTCAAAATGTGATTCTGTTAACACCTGTAGCGTTACCTGCTAGCAGTAACAAGTATACGATAACAACCTTTATAACAGCTGCAGTGAAGGCCATTGGAAATCCCCTGCAGTATATGAGGACTATTTGGTTTAAGTGAGGTTGGTACCTCACCCTTCTATGCTGGAGCAAAAGTCTGTTCTTCAAATCTAGAGCAACAGAATCTAAGTGGGGGGAGGCAGGGAGGGAGGGAACCAAAAGAGACAAAATATAAAAAGAAAGAAAATGTATTTGAAGTTTCTCCTTTGCATTACCTGTACACAAACTCACAGTGCATGGAGTACACCAATGGAAATTTTCAAAGGTACCTAATTCAATTGGACTTGAGCACCTAAATCATTTAGGCACTTATAGTGCATAGGAGAGCAAATACACAGGAGAGCAAAAAGATTAACATTTTTTGTCACTGTAATGCACAGTTTTATCTTATTGTAAATAATTTTGTTATAACTTCATGCCTTAAAAGCTTGTCAATGATCTGCTGATTTACCAAAAAGAACAAAACAAAACATGAATTTGTTTGTGCTGGATAAATAACCAAATGAAGAAGTCATGTAAACAGTAAAGGTTTGTGGGCTCTTGGGGACATTTACAACTGTCTTCTACAATCCAATAGAAGATTATGTTTTCTTTCTTCAAACATATCAGAAGTAGGGATGGGCCTGATACAAAATCAAGGCTCAAAGAAATCCTGAACATTAAGGTGGATAGTTGAAGGGCCAATTTTGAGTAGCAGAGACTTTGGCCTCGAATGTAAATACAAACTTTGCAGATAGTCCCTAATTTTAAAATGGGATAACCCAAATGACAGCTCTAATTCCCCTGAACAGTGAAAAGATTGAAACGAGGTTCCCTATTTTGTGGCTTTGTCCACTTTAATTACATGTCACAGAGATGAGGAAAATATTTTCTTATCCATATTATAACAGAGTTTCTTATTTAAAAGGCTGTCCCCTTTCCTGTTTATAATTTACTTCTTTTTCTACTCACTACATTTTTAAAAAGTATCTTTAATTTATATTGTTTGTCTCTTTTTTCCTCTTCTTTCTTTCTTTATTTTAAAAATTCTGATTCTCTTTTCTGTCTACAAAACAAAAGCTTCTTCGGATGTTTTCCTTCAAGGTATAAAGTTTTTGGAATGGAAATTTACTGCATGCGACTGCTGAATTTAACTATTAGAGCTTAAATGAGATTATTCCTTTTTAATTAGACATTTAAGCATTCTACTCAGGACAATATCCTAAATAAGTAGAATGGCTACAGATTTCTAAACAAATTTGTAGAGTTGATTCAGCAGCCCAAACCCTGACTCACGGTTTTGAACTTGAAGTTCAAGAGAGCCCAACATTTTTGGATCACATGAGTTAAGAGAGCCTAATGTGTTTAAAGCATCTGTATTGCTCTCTTTATCAATTACCCATGGGATCTAATACCACCAGCCACACTAAGCACCAGTAATGCACCCTTTTAGAACTCAACTCTGACCCCCTTTAACTTTTGTGATTAATTTAAATAAACAAAACCAAAATCTCTTCTAATGATGAGCTGTTCAAAATTCACTGTCATCATTAATTACCCTTATGGTGTTCTTATGCCTAATGTCAGAGTTTTGAAAGGGTTTTAAATGCATACATTTTCTAATCCTGTCACTGGATCCACATGCTGTTGTTATCCAAAATAGCAAATATAAACAGCTGTATACTACATCTGACTCTGATCTTCATTCAGAAATGCAGAGATTGAGTTCGGCGGGGGAAGGGATGAATAATGTCTACATTGAAGTAAATAGAATTGACATATTCTGTGGAAATTGACATGTCGTAATTTTCTAGAATCATAAAAAAAAATCTACCAGGTATCAGCCAAAAGTTTGGGGGGCATGCATTATGCAATCTACATTCACCAATTGCTCAAAATGTTGAAAATCTATAGAAATGTAAATACATGTACAACTACTGTACACAGTGTTGGACATGTAGAAACTTCTAGATGGTGAACAATGAGAGATGCCAAGCTGTATATATTAATAAAAGCAAACTATTGGAGACTGTTACATAAACTATTCAAACCTCTTGATTCAGAAGAACCAGTTAACATTCTCTTTGCTTTTTTCAGCAAATTAAATATATTTGCCAATACCTAAGCATGGACACACTTTTATTAAAGAAAATCCTGCATTTCCAGTTGATTACCCCAATTCCTTTCATGTTCAACACCAATAATTGTTTTCATGTATCATGCAACTACTTAAAATATAAAAGGCAAAAGCAATCCAAATTGCCATTAACTTGCATTCCTGAATGTTTCCTTTAACCTCTAAAGTTTAATTTATTTGGCTTTAAACCTACCTACTTATATTTATTAATATGTAATATTAATCTGCATTGCTTATCTCAGAATTTAAGCTATATACATATGCAAATGTTCGTTTAATAATTTAAAATTAAGGATTTACTATTAGACCTCCTTATTCTTTAGCAAGTCCCTATTTACCCCTAAGTAGAACCATTCTTTCCATAGTCTGACCATTAGTCTAAATCCAGTTTTGTAATGAAGATAGTAACAATCTCTTTCTTCCTGCTTCCATATTTTGTTCCTCATTCATCACAGGCACCTACAATTGATATCCGACCAAGATCAGCTACTATTCAAATGAACAATGCCACGCACCTCCAAGAAAGGGATGAAGAATATGGGTATGAGTGTCTCGATGGTAAGGACTGTGCCAGCTTTTTCTGCTGCTTTGAGGATTGCCGAACAGGGGCGTGGCGGCATGGAAGAATACACATCCGCGTTGCCAAAATGGACTCCTATGCCCGCATCTTCTTTCCAACTGCCTTCTGTTTGTTTAACCTAGTGTACTGGGTATCCTACCTTTACCTTTAAAATCAGAAAGGAAATAGGTGATATGAGCCTTACACACTGAATTTCTTAGAGAGATAGTTTCCTTTTGAAGTCTACTTAAAGTATTTATGACATACTTTATAGTGGTCTGAATTCTCTAGTGCCATAACCCAGTAAATATCAACCATATCATTTGTTCATCTAAAACTATCATATAATTATTGTGATTTAAATGATTCCATTCAATATGTTTAAGTGATTTGAAACAAAAAATAAAACAGGTAAAATGCAGCTCTACCAGCTGGAATAGAAACAAATAGAGCAGTATTGGGGGAAAGGGAGGGAAACGTGCCACCTTTCATTAATGATTGGGTATTGTCATTTCAATCATGAGTGACTGAGGCTAGAATTTAAAAGTAAAGTACAGTACAGTTTGTTAACATCTACTATAAATATGCTATCTCTTTGTCCTTTGTGGGCTTTTCTTTTCGGAAGAGTCATTTTTCACCTTTCACTTCAAATAAATGTTACTAGGCTAGGAAAGTAACTTTCCCTCTCAAATAAAAACAGACATTTCGCTATGCCATCCCTTTAAGAACATATGTACAATGCTGTAAATATTTCAATACCTTGTAGTACTTAAAGTCTCTAGTGCATGCATCTCTTTTGGCCAAAATAAATGAAGCAAAGGTACCATAAAGTATTGTCTTTTATTTTGTGTCTCTGGCTATGCTATTGTAACTGAAATGTGGATAATTTTTTTTCCCCACTGTAAGAATTGCCCCTCTCCCTCATGCATGGAAGATTCAAGCAGACAAAAACACTTTCATGTAAAATTTTAGACAAGCCTTAAGGATTGAAACAACATGTAGACAGAACAATCTGTATGACCAATATAATACTTAGTTTATAAAGGAACTGTATGTGTTTGCTGCTGTTTTAGCCCTCATTTTCCATTGATAACATTGTTATGTCTCAGCTGATTTTGCAATTATTATACATTGCAAGATCATCCGTGGTCTTTTAATACATACATTTTAAGTGAATCTTTTCCCATATTGAGCCTGAACTTTGTTTATTCTTCTCATGCGGGGTGTTTTGGGGAAAATAGATTGTAACCCCCTGGAAGCACACACCATCTTTTTGGTGTGTGTTTGCACAGCACCTAGCACATTGGGGTCCTGGCCCATGGGTAGAACACCTAAGTGCTAAAGTAATACAAATACACTAATAAATTAACAATAATTATTATACACAATCCATTTGAATTAATCGGAAGGATTAGAAACAGCTTTGATTCTTAACAACCACAACAAATCTTTATTTTCTATGCAAACTTCAGGTTCATTTTGGTTCATTATACTTTGAACCCTGTATACACCTATCATTCACCACCCCCTTCATGTTTCTGAACAGCAATATTAGTCAGTGCTGTTTTTTGCTCTGTGCGTACCTTTCCAAAAATACAGACTCTAATCACGGCTAGCACACAATTTACAGGTAACCTTGAAACAATAAAAGGAAATGAAGAGTGTCTTTGCTAATAAATCATATGTGCATAGCTTATGTGTATTAAAAACTATTTAACCCACCTGGGTGAATCTTGAAACTCATTTAGCCACTATTTTTTAGAAGCTGTATGATGCTCAATTATGCAACGTTAAGCACATGTAAATATTACTGACTTTTTTTTTTATTGTCAAAGATATAAAATATCAACTCTAGGAAAATGGATTTGGAGTTTGCAATGAGAGATGTATATGTATGTTATTACACAATTACTAATAGATTATATGGAGACATAAGGACAGTTTTCCACTGTTTGTATAGTTTTGGAAATAAACATGTATAGAAAAGTATAACTAATTCTTGATCATCAATTGTTCCTTGTCCAATGTATCTGACAACCTTTTAATAAAGGAACTGCACACACTAGTGGACTTTTTCAATAAAATTGCTGCACTCCACTCTACAGAATCCTTGTAGTTACTTTGTTAAAAGTAGCTTAAAGCAAATTAGAACAGTATTATGGTTTGTTCTCAAGAAGGCTTTATTTTTAAATGGCCTAGATTGTGAAGTAATAATGATTTAGCCCCCAATCCGGAAAGCATTTATACATGTGCTTAACTTTAAGCATGTGAATAGGCTCTTTGAATCCAAATTGAGAAAATGAGCTTTTGAAGAAATGTTTTCAGGATCAAGGCCTTAAAGTAGATCACCGCTTTAAGTTCACCCCACTCTTGAAAACCAATGGAATGGATGTATTGGTCTAAAAAAGGATATTAGTTTGATTCTCCATCTGAAAGTATGATTACACAAGGTGCATGGCAGGACCAAATCAGGCCAAATCTTGACCAAAATAAAACTGTTATGATTTAGGACAGGGATTAGCAATCTTTGGCACATGATGTGCTGGCTGCTGCTTCCTACAGCCCCCGTTGGCCTGGAGCAGCGAACTGTGGCCAGTGGTAGCTGTGATCATCCAAATCTGTGGACACAGCAGGTAAACAAACTGGCCTGGCCCGCCAGGGGGCTTACCCTGGAGGGCTGCATGCCAAAGGTTGCGGATCCCTGATTTAGGATTTACTATACCAGAACAGCTCACTCACCATAATCAAGTCTGGCATCCTTTTTTCAGTAGCAGACAATAAATATTTTAAATAAAGGCTAATACATTCCCATTTCAATAATGCATTGAGCCTTCAACTGTGTACAGTAATACAAATAAAGAAAAATATCCCTTTCAGGACCTTGTGTTATCTATATTAAACCTGAAGCATGAGATTTGAGTATCTTTATCTCAGCTTGTATAGTTACAGGAAGGAAAGAAAACAACCATCTCAAACACTGCCTAGCAGCTAGGATCCTGCTAGCCTTAACTGGGCTGAGTACTAACTTACTCCTCAAGGAACCTGATTAGTTTCACTAGGACTATTCAAAGACTAAACTAGTCAGCAGTAGTAAGGGAACCAGAATCTGGCCATAGTGAGCAGGAATAGACATGTTCCTCTGAACATGTGCTCCGCTGCTTATTCAATATAGACTCAAAGGTAACCTTTGTATTGTAATGTTAGGCTACCAAAGCAAACATAAAGCAAGAAGCAAAGTGACATTTCAATGGACTCAATAAGGGTTTTTCTGCTCTCCACAGAGATCTCTGCAACAGAAAATAGCCAGCTATATTCCAGGGAAGCACTTTGTCTGTTGACTGAATATGCTTGCTAAAATACATTCAGGCCCAATATGGCACAGCCTACCACTGTTGCACTGGGACACCCCTGAGGAATGTTCATATGGTAGGTAAGAGCATGGCCAAGAAGTATTATTGCTTTGTTGTTTGTATTCTGACAGTGCCTACAGTCCCCAGCCAAGATAAGGCCCTATTGTGCCAGTTGCTTACAGATGAATAGCAAGAAAATTTGTCCTAAAAAATGTAAAACTTCAGTAAAAAAGGCAGATAAAAGGAGCATTATTCTTATCCCCATTTTACAGATGGGAAGCTGACCACAGACAGAGTGACTGAACTTATATTTTTACCATTATTAATATAAATGAAAATTCAGTTAAAAATTGTCCTTTCTTTGGGCTGACTCATCCCACCTTCTTCTTTGATCTCATTACGCACTATCTTTTCCACCCACTCACATTAATTCTCCCTCAGCAGCATCCTGAATAGCCTGGAGAGAAACAAGGTAGCAATAGTTGAGGACAAGAATGTGGAGATGGCAATAGTTAAGATATGAAATGACGAAAGCATGGGCAAGGATTTAGGCTATGTGGCCATGGAATAAAGGCCAGATTTTAGAAGTAATATGTAAAAAATAAATTTTTTAAATCAGCAATGTTTATAAGTGGCCTCAATATGTGGGTCAAGTGAGAGGACCGAGTGAAAAATAAAGCCAAATTATAGGCCTTGTGGCTGGGTTGATGGAGGTGTGAGCCATGGTAAATAAACAGATTTCACAAATCATTTGATGAAGAATCCTCACAGAGAGGGAAGAATCCCACTATATACATGCATTTGTGATGAGAATAAAGCAAATACAAGAAGCACAAATCAGACTAGCCCAAACCTAACCAAAGCCTAGGAGAAATAATAATATTTTAAAATGTCTGTATTATCTTTAATAAAAGATTTCAAACAATGGTTAATTAAATCTCATGGAAGCCTTCACAGGTTAATAAGTATTATTATGTCAGCTATTTGCCTTATCTTCCTCCCATAAAAGTCAAAAGCAACATTCCCAATGAAAACCACTTTGAGTGCTCACATTCACCATATACAGAGAATTCCATGCATGGAAAGTTCTGAATTCCCAGTTGATACATCATGGAGCATTGTTGTTTTAAAATTTTAATTGCAGTTTTTTTGGTATACATGAAAAATGTAGACGAGAAAGTTCATGAGCTGTTGGGCATCTTGAGTACTAAGGTGTGAACACTGTGCTACACTTCTGCTTACAAGTTAACACCGTTTTGAATAATTCACTCCCATGTGTTAATTTCTTGGGAAAAGTAAATAAGATTGCTTCTTTTATAGAAAAATAATCTGAGGAGAGGAAGAGTGCAAAAGGATCTCTCATTTTGCCTTACATAAAATTAATATCTTTTATCAAAATAAGAAAAAGAAAGAAAGAAAGAAAGAAAGAAAGAAAGAAAGAAAGAAAGAAAGAAAGAAAGAAAGAAAGAAAGAAAGAAAGAAAGAAAATTGACAAAGCTTTAATTCACTCAGTATCAAAGCACATTAAAAGTATTGATCTTCACACCAGGCATATGCTTTGTGCTGCTAGCATAATGAAATTTATATCTGATATGACCTAGTTTAATCCTACTACCACTCTGATTTTCTTTACAGTTTAGAGATGAGATGCAATCTTTTTCTTTGGAGAATGAGGTAGAGCTTCAGAAAACAAAGCACCTTAGTTGATTCATAGGGAAAAGTGTTGGTCCTTTGTCATTTCATTCCTAACATTCATATGATAAACATACATGAAATAATCCATCTATTTGGTACTACAGTAGTTACTAATTGCAGATTTGCCCATAAAATGATTAACTGAGATGGGCTATACACTGGCTTCTTGGAATGCAGAGAGGTTTATTTAATAAGGGCTCCTTTACAGAGTGAAAGAAGTTTTGCAAAGTCAGCACTCTTCACATTATGTCAGGATGTCTCTTTTATATGAGAAACAACCTTCAAGCTTGTACTGAAAAGAACACTCCACAAGGTCCCTTAGGTTTTTATATTTCTGGTGCTTTTCTACTCACTTAAAAGCCATGGAGGGCTAAGTCTAGAATGGAAAGATCTTAACAAATCCACCAGCCTTTTCTATTTTGTTAATCTCAAAAGTCTACCAGAGGCTTTACTAGTTCTTAGTTTCCTACTGGCTATTCTACATACAGTTGTATTTCTTTAATCTGCTGCCACAATGAGATTTTTTGTGGCAATGACATATGCATTTTACTGGGTTCACTTCTCTTTCCCCTCCCCAACAGTCACATGCAACCAAAACAACTCCAGTGGCAATTCTTGTTGTTCCTTTACAGCTATAATGAATCTTCTGCACTTAACAACAACAATAATAGTAACTTAATTTTATACCTTGAAACAATACTATGAAATAAGTTTTGAGAAATAATAGGTGAACTTTTACAAGCTAGTGGACTAGATTCTAAGGCAGTGATGGGCAACCTGCAGCCTGTGGGCCACATGTGGTCCATCAGGGCAAGCTGCTGCAGGCCCCCTGTCATGGGTGTGAAGGGCTGGAGAGGGTTAATGTCATCTGAGACAGCCGTGTTGTCAGAGCCTCCAAACCATGAGGAAGGGAGGAGTTAAAAGTTCAGTTCCATCTTGGCTGGCCTCGAGGCAGGAGGCAAGGGCTGGGGGGGGGGAGGCGGGGAGTTCATTTCTGGCTGTAGAGATAACTCAGCTTTTCTTCTCTTAGGCTTCTACTTAGCTGATGTGAGTATAACCATTTGATTCTATTAAGCCTGTGCCTTTTGGGGTGTTCTTTCCATTTCAGAATGGAATTAGAAAACCCCAAATTGTGAAGTGTCTGTATCTCTGTTTTAACCTTTTTCTTTATTAAATCTTCTAGTTATAAAACCATCTGGTTTATTTCCCTTAGGGTTTTCTCTGCCTCCAGTCTGGGAAGGGAGAAGGGGAGGGAAATAGGGACCAGGGCAGCTAAGTGTATAGCTGGGGTGTGGAGACTATCTCTCCTTACCGTCAGGTTAGACGGGGGAGGGGGAGAGCAGCCTCCAGAGGAGAGGAGGCGGGGAGGTAAATAGCCTTCAGGTGTCTGACTTTGGCCCTTGGGGGGGGGCAAAGTGAGGGTGGGGAAGTTCAGGGCCCCCCCAAGGTTTTGGAAGTATACCCGAATGGTGGCAGCAATTGGTAACCCCAAGAACCCCACTGGCAAAAGGGGGGTGTCTCGGGGTATAGGACGTAATTTGGGCTGGGAGCAGCTAAGTTAAGTGGTTTGGCTAGTAAAGAGTCCCAGCTTTTGTGCTCAAGAGCATAAAGGCTAGGGTACCAGACTCTTACACCCCCAAACAGTTGTTTACATTCGCATGGTAGCCTGCAGCTCCCATCAGCCAGGCATGGCAAAACACACCCACTGCGAGCTGCGAGAGGCCATGCAAATGTAAACAAATGGTCTGGTGGCCCACCAGCAACTTACTCTAGTGGGCCACATGCAGCCCGTAGGCCATAGGTTGCCAACCACTGTCCTAGGGTATCATTGATGGGAGTTGTAGCATAGGTCAGGGGCACATATGTGCATGAGTGGCTTTGTACTCTTTTGATCCTGTCTGAGTAAGGCAGGTTATTTCTGCACAGTATTAGGGCATGTATGAGGCTGTCCGAATTTACACCAGCTGCAAACATCCTAGATTGGCCTGATGTAGTGATGTCCCATCTCCATTTATGGCCACACCTTCTCTTCCACTTCAGTAGTGATCCTCGCTGGGTTTAGAGCCTGGAATTTCCTTTCCATGAATGCTCAGAACACCTGAATGTTTACAGAAAGCAAAAATAAATAATTTATATATCGCTACAGTCAATTTATTTTAAACTTTGTGAACCAATTTGTGAATATTTTTCCTCTCCATATTCTCTATTTTCAATAATTTTTCAGAGTTTCTCATGAAACTTCACCTATTCTTTAGGGAATGTACACACATAAGCAGAATGTACCCTGGAGGGTTCTTAAGGGGCTTCAGAATGTCAGGGAATCTTGGATGCAGACTAGCTAGGCAGAAGCTTATCTTACAAATGATAGAAATATAGGATCTTGACAACTGGTAGTGAGGAGTATGCTAATAATTTTGTTAAGAATGTATGGAACAGTAATACAACATTATTCCCACACTCTGATTATATAAATGGAAGAAGTTGGGAGGATTGGATCTGACAGTCCCTTCAGGATATTAAAGAAATATCAGCTCTGCAGTTGTTTCTAAATAAGTGTGCAGAACAATATACCCCAGATATCTGATTAGGAAATGGATAAGGGCAATAAAAAGTTGTCCCCTCCCCCATTTCCGTATAGATAATTGTGAATACACAGACTTGCATATATTTGGTCCCTAAATGCCTCTTAAACAGACTGGCTTGCTTTCAGATTGTTGACTTCAACTACTCCAACTACTAGTTCTTAAAGACTATTTTTTTGCACTGGGAATAGCTGCCTTGGCCAGGAACTCCTGTCCCAGTGCAGTGTGGCCCAGGTTCATGCCACTCCTCACAGATTTTATGGTGGGTAGTGCTTACAGCATGAAAATATATAGTGGTGGCACAACAGAAATTGATCCTGCTTATACCAATCTATCTCTCATAGTAATATGTGAAGAAGGGACATGTAGGGAGGGAATGTTTAGGAGCAGGTGCAGTAGAAAAAACCAATGGTGGCACAGCGATTCTCTTATGTGAGAGAGAAGTCCCAAGAAACAGTGATTGAATAGCTCTGCCCAAATATGTCAGTAATTGTGAGTTTGATGGTTTATATTCTTGCATTATTTCATCCACCAAAGAGTTTAAAGGGGCATGTGATGTGATAGCTAGAGCAATTTCCTGCAATGGCCTTGAAAAACATTATTAAATTAAGTTTAAGTAGCTTTGGAGTCCATTGTATTAAAAACACAAAATTTATATATCGCTCTACGATTGTATGGAATTTCTCTAAAGGGGAGATGTGACCAATGCAAATCCTGAGAAGTGTTTTTGAACTTGAAAAGACTATTTGAAACAACGTGCCAGACAAGAATGACCTTTTGCAAACAAAGTTAAGTAGTTTTTCTAGGAAATACCTGGGGAGAAGTGAATACAAAATTCCACCTCAGTAATTCAAATATCCAACCTTTTGAATCTATGCCCTGAAGAGAGAGCCATCTTCTGCTGATTACCTAGACTCAGACTCTGAAGATCAAACAGCCAAGCCATATAAAGGAGAGATTGATATATTCATGGCTGTGATTGTTCTGAGAAAAAAGCTTTCATGAACTTGTAACCACAGAAGAACTCCTTAGTGGGGTTTGATGAACTGACTCCTTCTGAAGTTGGTGGGAGCAGGGGTGATCTCTGATTAGATTATTAGCATGCATGTAGGTTATTTTATTGTTTTTAGTACACTTTTTCTGTAATGCTTCCACTTTAAGAGTACATGTGCTTGCTTAGAGATGACAACTTATAACAGTGGGCAATTACTCTGTTTATAGCCTCTGTGGAGAAAGCAAAGCACAGATGGTCTAGGCAGTCTGGCTTGCTGGGATTACACAGTATAGGAGGGGACGGTGCAGCCTGGAGAAATCCCAGTTATGAGGGGAGTGATGCAAGTCTCTGCCCAAAGGGATGCTGGCTGGGGAGCCAGGACCCTAAAAGTGGGTGTCCTTGCAGGACCACCAGGAGGGTATACAGGTGCAGTTGCCCCTCTAAAAGTTCTCAAAATTTTAACCCCAAGGGATGCATATTTGGGAGCTCCTACGGTAGAACTCTCTGAGGAAGGATCATGTAGGAGGAATGAGCTTGAAGTAATGAAGTTCTCAATCACTATGTGACCTTGGACTTAACCATTCCTATCAGTTTTCCTGTCTTTAAAAACTGGAATAACAAAATAATACATGTTTACCTCACAGACCTGTTGTAGGGATTAAGTAGTTCATATATACCAGGATGTTGTCCTCACAAAGCATATTGATGTCCCAATTCCATGACTATTAGACTCAATGGAAAACTTTCTACAAGGATTTAGCTCTATATGTTCTAAGTAATATTATTTAGTTAATAAATAATAAATGTATTTCCTATAGAAATGATGTATTCAGGCTTTAGTAGTCTGAAATTCATGGAAGATTCCTCTTGTCACTTCATGAGGTACAATAGAGCAATATAATGTGACATGGTTAATTTTTCTACATGTTAGAAATTATTTAAAAAGAAGAGTTTAAATTAAATCAGTAATCCAAATTATTATTTCAGACACAGGATATCTAAAAGCCTTGTTTTTAAATACCCTTCACCAACGCGGAGTGTCACCTGTCCTTGAAGAACAGAAGTTTCCTACATCTTTTCTAGTGGTAGTACAATTCAGTAATTCTACCATGTGTGAATTATTTATTACAAATTCCATTGAATGGCTGACACAGTCCTGTTGCCCAGCAAATATTTGTGTTCCCCGAACACTTCAAAAAATAAAAATGGACTGAATTGATTCTCTAGTTATATCAATAAAAAACTCATTAACATTTATAGGGCTATTTAATCCATATGTAAATGAGACAATCATGCTAACCACTCAAAAGCCATCCAATTTATAACATAAAAAGAGAATTCATACATATTTTGTTATAGGTACAGTAGGGACCAGTTTTCTAGAGCTATTCAGTAATTTTTCAAAATATACTTCTTCCTTCTTGTTATTCCAGCCCTCTATCCCTGAGGAAAATAGCAATTGTGTATTAGATAAGGAAGAGTAATTAGAAAAGCAGGTGAAATAAACATCTTCATAAGAGATGCAGTCCTAAGGGATAAGTAAAGTAATGGAGTACAAGATTTTACAAAATCCTCAAACTATTTTTTTAGAGTTAGCAAACTAGTTCCCATTCCTGAACCCATTTTTCCTATGATTAAAAATATTTTAATCTAAATTAGCAGACTCCCATGATATATACTGAAAGATTCCCATGCCTCAGCTCTAGAAGCTAGCTTAGTACAAGTGGGTAGCTTTTATCTCTAACCTTTATTTGTTCAGTTTTATCACACATACACAATCTCTCCAAGGCAGAATGTGAACCAACCCTCAAAATGTTATTGTGAACATTGTAATATTTGGTCTTTTCCCCCCCCATGTCTCAGCTCTTTTCTTGAAGTCATGTTATCGCATGAGAATAGGACTTGTGAATGGTTCTCTCATTATGCTAACTGATTGCATTTCCTGACTTAATTTACCTTCAACACTTGCTATCTCGTGCAGACACAGAAATCCATTTCAAAAGGTATTTTTTCTCCTGCTGATAATGGCCCATCCAGATTTAACAGCCTCTTAGAATTTGTATGCATTTGTACAACTTTGTTTTTCTTCTTTCTGTGTGTATAAATGCATCTTACTTCTGTTCCATTCTATGCATCTGATGAAGTGGGCTATAGTCCACGAAAGCTTATGCTGAAATAAACTGGTTAGTCTCTAAGGTGCTACAAGTATTCTTCACTTTCTTTAGAAAAAGCAAGTTTCTGTTTCGATCCATCTGTGATAAACGTGTCTCCTTTAGGGACTTGGGGAGCACTCATGTGTGATTCTCAATACCCACACTCTAGCAGGTGCTGCAGGAGGGGGATGTCTTTCTAGCAGCCCGGCACTTAGCCCTTTGGCCAAGACCTCTTGGCTATTTCTTGCCCTCTTCTGGCTCCAGAGGTAACAACATAGCACACAGCAAATGAAATGAAATAAGAGTATAAGGGAAGGGAAAGGAAAGGAAAGGAATGGGGGGGAGGAACGGAGGAATGGAGGGGAGGAATGGAGGAATGGGGGGGAGGAACGGAGGCTCCTCCGGTAGCTCTGGCTTCAGTATCACTGTTCACTTCAGCTTTAACTGGGCATCCAGTGTATGTCTCAGTCCCTTTTTCGGGAATCTGTACCCTGCTTCTGAGAGGACAGGGCCTCTTCAGGCTGTCAGCCCTGTCTTCAGCCAGGAAAAGCTCAATAGCCTGTTCCCTTACCAGGGCTTCCTCCTTTAACCCCCCCTCCAGCCCTGGCATGATATACAGGTGCAGAGGAACAGGACCCTGGCAGCTCAAAGTAGCTCCTTAACCCTTCCTGGCTAGTGCATGGTTTATAGATCTGCTTCTCTGGACAACAAGGCTATTGAGAAAAACTAGAAACATGAATTGTAAAACTTTGAAAACCAGAAAACACATTTTTTAAAATAATTATTTTTTTCTGGTTTTTAAGATAATCTCATGACTTTCAGGGGTCTGACTCATCATTTTGGAATGTACAAGAGTGGAGATGCAGCAGAGAAGACAGTGCTGATGCTCAGGGCACTGAGTATAATCTCTCGGATATCTCCTTCTCTACAGTATCTCTACAGACATTAGTTAGACATGTTGTTATTTTTAGGAATCCTGCTGAAGTGGTAGTACTACCTACCAATTGAAGAGAACCCCTGTGCAGGTATTCTGCTTGTAGGCCCCCTCACCTAGTGGGAGCAATGAAGGATTAAATAAGGCAGAGGGGCTTGTGCGTTCTTCCACAGCTAAGTGAATAAACTCAACCCAGGGTGCAAATATCTGATCCCTTGATGTTAGAGGTCAGATCCACAAAGTGAAAAACTGACCAAGTTCAAAGAGAAAAGCAAACAAAGTTTTTGTACCAAAAGCACATTTTTGCCAGTATGAAACTAGGCTAAAATGAAGTGAGACATTATACCTCTTGGCTGAGAACAAAATCAGTTTCATGATTAATTAATTACCTTGAAATGCACAAAGAACACAGGAGATAACATAAAGTCATCAAACAAAAATGTGAACATTATTATCTGTATGTCAGGTAGCCCTTGAGTCAAATTAACAGTTTCAATAGTTTGAAATGCCTTTCAACAACATTGTTCAAAAATTCCCAGTAGAACCTATCTCCAAAACAGCAGCTTATATCCATGCAACATAAAAAGGTAAAGTTCATTTGTGTTTAAAGTTGAGGATGGCAACACAAAATTAATGAAAAAATAAATATATGTTGTTCTCATTTCATCTTCAGCTCTACCTTAATTTGGAGACAAATCTAGTGTTTTTATTTTGCTATGCACATTTCATATTCTTATTATGTTATATCTACCACACTGCTTTATTTTGTATAAGTTACTCTCCCCTGTAAGATATTTAATGCCCTACAATCTTGGGCACTGATTCAGGAAAACATCCTTTTTAAGTAATGGTGTTTTAATGTCATTGATGTCAATGGGATTTAAGCACTTGATTAAACTTAAGCATATGCTTAAGCGCTTTGCTGAATTTAGGCTGTTATTATAACAACTTAAAGCACATGTTGTAATATTTGAATACCAGGCAGATATTTCTTCTTTTGCTGTGGAGGTATTGTTAAAGAGCAAAAAACAAAATATACAAGAGAGACAAAGGAAGTATTAATATTCCCATTTTACAGCTGAGAAACAGAGAATGTATATGATGTGCCCCAAGACACACATGAAGCCTGTGCCAGAGAAAGGAACCTAGATCTACTTAGTCCCAATCCTGGACCTTATCTACACAATGATCCTTCCTACACCATGAAAAGAAAACTCTCTCCAACTGCCTTTTTGCTAGTGACAGGGCTCCAAGAGGATTAGAGATGAAAGAATTTAAAGAGTGTACAGAAACTCTGCTTTCTCTCTCATGAAGATTTTATATTTGTTCTCACTTTGTATTGCTGTTTTTCCTAATCTAAAATGAAAGTCATCTAGACTGAAGTGCATGTTTTTCTCTTTGTGCACAGAAAATAGAGTCAAGAAAATTGTCAGTGAGGATCAGACTGTGGAGAGCAACAAATTGCTCAGAGACAGTAATGAGATGCCATGCAAGTTTCCTGGCTAAGATGAAGAACTCATTAAAAATGTTAAAAAGAATAGGCAAAGATATACAAAATAGAAAGGGGGAAAAACATGTTATGCAAACCTGGAAGACTTTCAGTTTAATTAAAAATATATGAAGAATTTCACCCTTGTGCAAAGGAAGTTAATGTTTCATACAAATGCTATTGAACAAATGATCAGTTAATAATTAAGGGAGAGAATTTGCTACCCGTTCTGAATACTACAAATGTTCCTTTCAGTTCATTGGAACTACACACCAAATAAAGTACTACTCAGAGTGAGCAAGGCCCTAAAACTTTTTAGAGTGATATTATATCAAACAACATCAGTTAATTTCTAGTCTCTTGGTGTTAAAGCTACTTTAGCAGGGAAAGGGAGGTTGGGAAAAGAGAAGAGACGAAAACAGGTAGAACCAACTGTGGATAGAAATGTATTAGGATCTCAAACATCATGACAATTATCCGAGATAGGAGAATGGCTGAGTTAAGGATAATAGGATACAGAACTTTCTGCCTCTGGGTCACAGATGAAAAGAAACTAACAGTAGTTCTCAAAGTTGTTAGATCTGTTTGGTGGCCCAAAGCATGTGAAAATGTGTGGGTCTATCAGTCCTATTCTCATGGCACATCCCCAATTCTGCTCTCACAGTTACACTAATTGACACCCTTGGTGGACGTTTCAGGGAAGCTGAGGATTAAATGGGCACAGAAACTGAGCTACCCTGGTCACTGCTATCATGGTATTCTCTTTAGGTCAGGTGGAAACACATTCATGGCACTGATGGTCATGTGGAGAAACTGCCACAGCTGCCTCCATGATTTTTTCATTCTGTGTACAAATAAAAGCAAATAAAATAAACCTGGAACATTTCAACAAGCACTCAATGCACTGGGGAGAGACCATACAGGGTTTTTTTTCTCTTCTAATACAATAAGAAATCTCTTTTTTCTCACCAACAACATTAAAAATCTATGCAAATAACTGGTCTAAGTGGAGGGTTAGCATCCAACAACTGGAATAATATTCCTGGCTAATGCAAAAATGTTCTGTTCATCACAGAGGCAGTGCCATGAAGTTGTGGAAATGATAACAATCACCACTCCAAGGAAGTAGCTTTCAGTTACTAGATGGATAATAACTTGATACATTAATTATCAAGCGTGGGAAATATTGGTTTCTAAAAAGTGCTGCCTTTTGTGTATAAATCTCAAGCAGAGCTGCTAAAATGTTGGTCATGCTGAATGGGATACTAAAGGCACTAATTGAAGGCTAAAAGCTCAGCTCAATAGGCTACATTTTTGCTTCATTTACATGAAGTGAAAATGTAGGATCTTTAGTATGCCAATTGAAGGCACCTCAGTTTAGTTTTTAGAGCCTAACATTTAAAAAAAAAATCCAAACCCCCACCCTATTTGTGCTTGTTTAAAAATATATAGCTTATATTCTCTATATATTGTTGTCTGAACTCACATTGGTTATCGTTTTATAACACACAATGCTGGAGATGTTTTTTAAGAAAGTGTTTTCTTGAACAAATCCCATTGGTGATGTGGTAAGGGATGGTATTGGGAGGGCAGGAGTGAGATCAGGAACACTGAGGGAAATCCAGCAAGTTCTATTTCGCTTAAGTAATTTGGAGATGAACAGTTGATGTCACTCTGTAGCAGAAAAATCCTATTGTAGTAAATGGTTTGAAATAGAATGTAGTATGTATTGATGTATTTTGTAATTATTATTTAATATGCTTTGCCATGCCAGTCACCTTTTTTTATTTCAAGGCAGAAATAGACCAGAATAGTCCTTTTGGCTGATTATGGTCACCTTTTGTTTTAGGATAAGCTTTCATTACAGTATTTGCTATAAAGTCTTGATTCTTGTATGCATTGCAAACTAAGTTCTGTAGGGTTCTTTTGTAAACCCTTTAGTGGCCATATAATCCTTTCCAAAATGTTATCCTGTTTAAAAGTCTCTGTAAAATTGTTTGGTCTGAGTGAAGAACGTGTGCATAGTTAAACATAAGTAAAAAGCCCATCACAAATGTCCAAGAAAAAGTGACAGATTTAAGATTAGCAGCCGTGTTAGTCTGTATCCATAAATAAGTTGAGGAAGCAACCAGCAACTACTCACCAGCAACCAAACACCACACAACAAAAACACTAACCCAGGTACCTATCCTTGTAACAATGCCAACTCTGTCCTCATATCTATTCAACTGACACCATCATAGGACCTAATCACATCAGCCACACCATCAGAGGCTCATTCACCTGCACATCGACCAATTTGATATATGCCATCATGTGCCAGCAATGCCCCTTTGCTATGTACATTGGCCAAACCAGCCAGTCTCTACAGAAAAGAATAAATGGACACAAATCTGACATCAGGAATCATAACATTCAAAAACCAATAGAACATTTCAATCTTCCTGGCCATTCCATTAAAGACTTGAAGATGTCAGTTTTAAAAAAGAAAAACTTCCAAAACAGACTCCAATGAGAAACTGAGGAACTGGAATTTATTTTCAAATTGGACATTATAAACCAAGGGCTAAACAGGACTTGTGAATGGTTTTCTCATTACACTAATTGATTGCATTTCCCTAGTTAATTTACCTTCAATAGGTGTTATCTCCTGTCAGACAGAGATCCATTTCAAAAGGTACTTTTTTTCTCCTGCTGATAATGGCCCATCCGAATTAAACAGCCTCTTAGAATTGGTATGCTAATGTACAACCTTTTTTTTCTTTCTGTGTATATAAATATATCTTACTTCTGTTAAATTCTATGCATTCGATGAAGTGGGCTATAGCCCATGAAAGCTTATGCTGAAATAAACTGGTTAGTCTCTAAGGCGCTACAGGTCTTCCTCGTCTTATTTAAGAAAAAAGTGAGAGACTTGGAAACATCAGGAGACAATCAGAAAACATCCATTGTATCTGATGGCAAAATAACAAATAGGAGATAACAATGGAAAGCCAGACAATAACCATTAAATGGTAACATCAGAAAATCCAAAGATTAACTGCATTTAAGGACTAATGATTACAGGATAACATCGCAAAATGTATGGACTCAAATGGGATTTTACAACTATAAAGATGGGATGTTTTGCCATGAAACTCTGGGTTCTGTCTTGAGAAGCATTAGAGCATTGGATCGTGACCGACAGGACCCAGCTCCTCACTCGTGCCCAATCTAACTGGCCATTAGATTGACTCAAACTATGACAGACTGGTAATTATTAAGACCATCTGCAGGATGTGTGTGTGTGTGTGTGTGATTGAATGCATATGCTAATTGTTATATTTTAAATAAACACGGTGTATTGCCTTTTCTCCTAAAAAGCTCCCATGCACTTTTTATAAACATAACAACTCTAGTTTCAAGAGACTGCCGGTACTTGAGCAACTGAAAGCTGAAAGAGTCCACATTAGTATTTGGCTCAGTTTCATCTCAGGGTTACTCTTTGCTGGCACTGATGAAGAAAGATAAAGCTATGAGTTGGAAATTATTCAGATTTCCTTTAGGATTGCCCAGCAGCACTCAAGACGATACTTCATTTCAATGGCGAGGGGATGTTATAAATGTACTGACTCTGCTGGCACTCCTTGACTTTTACATTTTACAAAGCATTTCAATATGAGATTAGTGAATTACTTAATTGGTTGCAACAGCCAAGTTACCCATTCCAGGTTCTTGCTGGCATTCATTTTCATGGCTCCTCTGTCATACCCCCATGCCAAAATCCAATAGCTCCCAACTATGGAAGGTTGGCTGAGTTAAACTCTTTTTTTTTTCCCCTTGCATTTTGCCACATGGTCCTTTAGTGAAAATTAGGAGAGGTCACGGACATGCCATGTGTACCCTAGACAGAATATTTTGTTCCCCATATGCTCAATCTTAAAATGACCTCGAAGTTTGCAAGACATAGTGCAATATTATCTGTTGTGAGTCAACATATTAGTGCAGCCACACTAATAGGAGGAGGATGTTGGGAAGATTAGCTTTCTCAATCCTGAAATTTTCTCTTTTCTCCTTTTAAATGTTTATTTTCCACATAAAATGTATGTTTTATTGCTACTCCATTTTACAGTATGCTTCTCTGGGGCCCTCTCGATACCTAGAAGCATCAGCTAAAAGCTGAGCAAGTACTGAATCAATTGCTTGTTGTTTCTCTGAAGTGAAGATCTTAATGGTTTACCAAGAGAGCTATGTTGTTACAGAAATTTCTGAAAACATGGATGAATCCTGGCAAATGCTGTAATCATGGGTTTGTGACTCATCCATTTCTAGCACAGGTTTTTGTCATGTCCTTTGCAGCCAGTACAGGGGTTCAGGCAATTAGAGGAAGCCACAAAGTCTATGAATAGCCTGTGGAATAAACAAATATTAGTTACTGCACAGTCTTGCAGCTTAAAGGCAGGTGTTCTGAGTACTGCAGCTACATTTCTCCTGTTCTCATTTCTGTGACCTGCTGCTTCTTTCTCTGCCATTTAGAACAACCTCCCTAGAGCTACCTCCATCTCCTTTTAACTTGCACTGTGATTATTATATTGCATCAATAATGTGCTCGGTGTTTCACAGGAAACATTTAAAAGACAGGGTTAGTCCAGCTTCCAGCAGGGGATTGGGCTAGAAGACCTTCTAATCTATGATTCTATGACTTCTGCTATGTATCTCGCAATGAGATGGAAGAAAATTCCCAGAATGCACTCTGCCAAAAAGCAAGGCAAAAGACCATGGGATACACACCCAGAATGTTGCATGCTTACTGCACACAAAGTCTCTGTCATGTGTACGCAATTATATGGATTGAAACAGAAGTGAAACAGGAAGTAGTGTGTGTGCATGCTCTTACTGCAAGTTACCTACTACACACCAACCAGTATGATCAAACTCATTGTGAAATAGCACCCCGCCACATATATCCATGCCCTAAAGTGTCAATCCTGCAATAAGATGTGCATGGGAAGTTCTGTGTTCCTATACAGAACTCCAGGGAAGTCAATGGCACCATGTGCAGGGGTCCACCTGCATGGAGCTTTCCTGGATTTTTCTTTGCATGTTCCACTGTCCTCAAAAGTTCCCTTTCCCTCCCTGATTCATGTAAATATTAGGATGTGCTTTGGGATTGGTGAGCTCTCAGGGTTTTCTCCTCATTCACTGCCACTGATACTCCCCCTTCTAATTTTCTATCCTTTGTAATTGCAGCTGCTACTCACCCAGACATACATGCTTTCTCATTAGGTCAAGGGGCCTCTGAACTGAGCTGCTGCCCTTTTGCATTGACATCTGTTGTCACAGTTGCTCAGTGTGCCATTTCCCAAACTCCATCAGAATTGATCAGGACTTGAATATACCACCAAATAACAAAAAAAGCTGTACTGGTGTCTCTTAACCATGAGCTCAGTGTTACAGGTATACTTTCACCCCACCCCCAATCACATCTGAGTACTTAAAGTGACTTTAAAGCAGCGGTCGCCAACCAGTGGTCTGTGGACCCACTGGTGGTCCGCGAGAAAATTTTGATGATCCCTGGAGAAATTTGGACATTATTTGCAATTTTTAGGAAGATAAGTCCCTACTAAAGGCTTCTTATTTGATAGCACTTCAAATCGCGAAAAGTAGAAAGCCATATACGATTGGAGAAGAATTAATTAAGCCTTGCTTGTTACAAGTCTGTGAAGAGGTTTTGGGGAAACAGGCTGTCCAGAAACTGAAAATAATTCCTATGTCCGCTAACACTGTGAAGCGCAGAATTGAAGACATGGCCGAAGATATTGAAAATCAAGTGATTGAAATGGTGAAAAAATTCAACGTTTTACTCAATTCAACTCGGCGAATCAACAGACATAACTAACAAGGCAGTTCTCCTTTGTTTTGTGAGGTTTGAGTGTCAAGGAGAGCTAAAGGAAGAACTCCTCTGTTCGCTCAACTTGCCGGGTAGAACAACTGGCTCTGAGATTTTCAGTGCACTTAATGGTTATTTCCTGAGACACGGTATTGAATGGAAGAAATGTGTTGGGATATGCACAGACGGTGCCACAAGCATGACTGAGCATCGTTCAGGAGTTGTTAGAAAAGTGAAAGATGTTGGACACCCAGACATCTTGTTTACTCATTGTATTATACATCGTGAGCAACTTGCGGCGAAAAGAATGTCTCCAGAACTGCACAAAGTACTCTCTGATGTAATTAAAATTGTAAATGAAATTCGGCACAAAGCGCTCAATTCTCGAATATTTGAGGCACTTTGTGAAGAAATGGGCTCTCAATATACTCATCTTCTTCTTCATGCTGAGGTGAGATGGCTGTCGAGAGTCAAAATACTAACCCGATTGTTCGACCTGCGCCAAGAAGTCAAGTTATTCTTCCAGCAGCAAAATAATTCGAAATTCCAAGATCTCTTGTCCGACAATGATTGGCTAGCCAAGCTTGCATACCTGGCAGATATTTTTTCACTGTTAAACGAGCTAAATACGTCCTTGCAAGGACAGCTTACAGACTTGTTCACACTGCGAGGTAAAATGGATGCATTTCAAAAGAAAATATTGCTGTGGCAAACGCGGTTGGCTGAAGATCTGCAAAAGTTCCCGAATCTTGATGAGTATATGAAAGAGGAGGATGTCAACCGTCAGGTAATAACCATTGTTCGACAGCACTTATGGTCACTCACAGAATCGTTTGGCCATTATTACCCAAAGGAAGAGGACCCCAGACATGGCAATATGTGGGTAATGGATCCATTTTTGGCAAAAATTGAAGATAGCAATTTGAGCATGAAAGAAAAAGAAAGCCTAATCGATCTATCATCCGACAACAGCCTCAAAGCTAAATTCCACTCGTCCTCATCAAGACATCATTTTTGGCTCTCTGTAAAAAGTGAGTACCCAGTGCTGAGTGAAACAGCCATCAAAATTTTGATTCCATTTGCAACAACCTATTTGTGTGAAAAGACATTCTCATCTGTTACGGCAATCAAAAACAAGTACCGCTGTTGGCTTGAAATACAAACGGCTCTCCGTGTTGCAGTGACATCATTGGAGCCAAGAATCCATACACTTATTTCAAACAAGCAGCAACAAATATCACACTAATAATTTTGTTATAATTAAACAAGCTTTAATAATTTTGTTATAATTAAACAAGTTCATTTCATATTAATAAAATGTAATTTTTATTATCATTATTTTATAGATGTTTGTACCTTTTTAAAAAAATTCATGTTAGTGGTCCGCGGGATTCAAAATTGTGAGTTTAGTGGTCCGTGAGGTCCAAAAGGTTGGCGACCACTGCTTTAAAGTATATCCAGCAAACCAAATTAAAGTGATTCTTTAAATCAGCAGTACTAGTTAAGGAGCGCAGTCCTCTGGTTGCAATAGCTATTCACTGTTGTGGAGTTTATCCCCCGCTGATGGTTATAGCTGCTGAAGGAAAAGCTTGAGGAAAGAAACTAAAATATATCTTTAATCTACTTTTACTACCTTGCTTTTAATCTTGTTTTCATACCAGTGTACATTTTGGAAGTGAGGTTAACGTAATTTTAAGCCTATAAATAGTAGGTCTTGGAGTTTTAGGTTTATAGGCTTCAGCTTATCTCCAGGGACATACTCATTTCAGTCCCAAATTTGGTGTCTCTCACTTATATTGTTGAAAATTATTGGCATCATAAGTAAAGAATCATGAAACTGAAGATATAGAAGGAACTATTTGCACTAAAGGAATACCACATGCATGAACAACTTCTTCATGTCTTTCTTTTTGAGTCTTTGTCACCCATTGTATCCTATATTTGGGACTTGGCAAGTTGAGATGATGTCTAAGATCTGGAAAAAGATACACAAATAGGCCCAAAATAGATACTAATGGAGGGGAGTGCTTGGGGAGTTGGAGGAGACAATGGAAGCTGGTGACATCTGGAAGTAGGTAGGCAAAACTGAAATATAATGATGTGCATGGACCCTGAGTGTCATGAGAAAATTTCATGCTGTAAGTGGAAGAGATGGCTAGAGGTTTGTCTACTCAGAATATTTTTCTATTTCGTAATACAAATTTGGTAGATAAAAGAAAATTCAGAAGCTAGCAAGCTAGCAATTTTGGAATGTAGACTGAAAAATTACATGCATGTTCCACTTTTAACTCATTATGAGACAAATTCCCCTTTAATTAGAGAATCATTACTACCATTGTAGTAATAGTACATTGTGCAATCATGCCTGCAATGAAACAAAGAAGACAGTTACAGACATGCACTTACACAGGGAACAGACCTGAATCAGTGTCTATATAACTGAAGAATAACATGTATTATTAAAAGCTATCCATTCCTATAATTTTCTTTTTAACTAATTGCAGAACACTAAAGAGTGAAACAATGTTATTAAAATAAAACAAAGAAACATATGTTTCATGTGATCTGGAGAATCCATGAGTGTTTCAATCTATCATGAGATTAACTTTTATTTAGGAGGAGCAAGCAGTATATTGCTGACAGACCCTGGTCCTTCAGTGCATGAGCCTCTATCACATGAGGTGAAAGCCAATGGGCTGTTAGCTAGGGCTGTAGAGCACACTCATTTTTTTATTTCTCTCTTTAAGTGGTCTCGGTGCCATTAGATGGGACAGAACACCACACCCAGGAGGTGTGTGGGTTACAGTAGCAAACCTTGTATAGATTTAGGTGAATCTAGTGTTCTAGAGTCTGAGTTGATTACAACCCTCTACCACAACATTATTAGCAGTAAGTATCGGGCCAAGGGACCTCAACAGAAATCCACACTCCATTGTGCTAGAGGCCCTCTCAGAGGTCCAGAGAGGCCAGGGCCACTACCAGCTTTTGAGACCCCCAGTCCTAATGAAAATAAAGAATGACAACATATGGTCTAATCTTGTGCCATCAGAACCAATATATTTTTATCAATATTTCTTTACATTTTTAACTCTTTAATGTGACAAAATCTATATCAGTTAACAACAAAGTTATGTCTTTTACCAAGTCACATCTTTTATTTGTGTAAATTTGAAGTTCTAAGCTGAGACAGTGTATCACATTTGGTCTGATAGGGATGCACATAAAAACAAGTTGCAAAACCAATCATATGCCAAAAAATTAACAAATGTCTAAATTTGAGGCCCACTTTGAGCTTGAGGCCCCGGCCAATGGCTCTCCTGCCTTCATCCCGATTGGCTCTGCTAGATACTGTACAAGTCTGTGGCAACAGAGGGACCTGAATTCAATTCACCTTATTCTCAGCCTCAATGCCACTTCAGGAGTACCCTTCCTCTCAGGTTTAATGCGGTTTCATAGCTTTCACCACAGGAAGAAAATAGATCTTGGCCCACTCTGTTCCATTAAATATGAAAGTTGAATGTTTTGAAATGTTGCATCTTTAAAAACACATTACAAAGAATAAGGGATTTCTCTTAGTAGTTTGACACACAATATCCCCTTGTCCACTTTGGACTTCTGAAACTTCTGTTGCTTATACATGGCTGGTTTTCTTAATAGATACGCCCATCCTATTGTTACATTTTCTAACCAAGTATTTGCAGTTGACAGGATAAAGAACTCAAATGCAATTGCATTACTTATAGATAAACACTAAGAGCTTGGAAGTTTTCAAAATATACCAAAGCCCTTATTGAACAAGGCACTTAAGCATGTGCTTAATTTTAAACACATGAGCAATCCCATTGATTTCAATGCTGGATCTGGGCTCTGATTAGTAAAAGAGAATAACTCGCTATTCTTCCTCTCCTTTCTTCAATTATACTAGATCATACTCTTCTTTATATTATATATTGCTATAAAGACAGTGTCTAGTATAGCATGCCAGCTTAGCCCCTTACTTATATTATACCAGTCACTGTACATAAATAGTAACAGAACAGTTTTAACAAACTGTTTGCTTTCAGTCTGGATATCCAGTACCAATACTAAGTTGTTTGGTGTACTGTAAGTATAAAGAGAGTAATACTACAATATCCATATTGCCTATTCATGCATCAGGGAATGTCCCGGTCACTATATTATTTCACTAAATTATCTAGATTAACTTGACATACTGTATATTTTGTTCACTTAATGTTCTTTACAATTGTTCACTTGATAACTTTAAGTATGCTATTCATGTAGTGAACATGTGTTAGTTCACTTTACTTTAACTTCCATACTTGCTGTAAAGAATCAGGGTGGTAGCCGTGTTAGTCTGGAATAGCAGAGTTAACAAAGTCCTGTGGCACCTTAAAGACTAACTATAAAGTTTTGAAGCATGAGCTTTCGTGGGCTAATACCCACTTCGTCGGATGCAGGCAGTAGAAGTGTTCACATACAGGCAGTTATAGAAAAGTAGGTAAGAGCCAGGGGGGAGGTGAAAAGGTTAGTCCAATTAAGCTGAGCCAGCTTGTTATCTCCGATCAGGGAGTGTGGATTATTCGTCTAGCATTTGAATGGGGTGTGTGGACATGGAGAGATGAGAAACAATGTCTGTAATGAGCCAACCATTGTAGATCCCGGTTCAATCCCAAAGTGTGTGGGATTGAACCGGGATCTACAATGGTTGGCTCATTACAGACATTGTTTCTCATCTCTCCATGTCCACACACCCCATTCAAATGCTAGACGAATAATCCACACTCCCTGATCGGAGATAACAAGCTGGCTCAGCTTAATTGGACTAACCTTTTCACCTCCCCCCTGGCTCTTACCTACTTTTCTATAACTGCCTGTATGTGAACACTTCTACTGCCTGCATCCGACGAAGTGGGTATTAGCCCACGAAAGCTCATGCTTCAAAACTTTATAGTTAGTCTTTAAGGTGCCACAGGACTTTGTTATACTTGCTGTAGGCAACATTAGCTAGACACATTAAAAGGAAAATAGAAGGCTCTACTAGTTTAACTGTTACATGCAAATAGACTACAGTGATATTAAGGAATAGAACTGTGCAAACAATCTGCAATGAATATTTGGTTAATTTAGCCCCTTTTCTGTTCACAACCTGCCATCAAACAAACTGTTATTTTTTGTTTATTCATTCACCCATTAATTCATTTGGACAAGCACATTTCATCCTCTAGATAGCACACAAATGACACAGTTTTAGAGCCCTGCACAGATAAAAACGTTATTTCTATAGATGCAGATATCCATGCATATAAAGGGGATATCTCTGGAGTTGAAGGGCTACCAGGAACCGCAGTGGTGAAAGCAACAGCATTTTGGGCCACTGCTCACAGGAGCCAACATCCAGCCAACATCTCTGGTGTTGTGTCTGTACCCTCCCTTGTGCTTCCCACTGGGGCAGCATCAGGTTCACTCAGCAGCCATCCCTGGTAATGCTATGTTTGCAAGTGGCTCCCGGTTAATCTATTACTCGCCCCAGGGCTGGGGGTGGTACAGGCACACTGGAGGATGTGCCCTGGCTGGTTTCTGGTTCCTGTGAGTAGCGTCCTGACATGCTGCTGCTTTTGTCACTGCAGTTCCTGGTAAATCAGGACTTTACACATTTTGACTATTTGAGTATTCATTACTTGTATTATGACCACGAAACTCACATGGTATTGTTTCTTTTCCTTACTGGGTGCCCTAAACTTTGCAATCTACTTCCACTTGCTACTGAATTTTTTTTTAAGTTTTACGTTAAGAAAATATTGGCTGCAGGGCTTAAATTTGTTTTTGATCAGCATGGAAAGAAAATAGCATTCGCTCAAATGTTCATGAAAAATGAAGAAGAAATAGGGGAAGCAAAATTTTATTTAGAAGTCATCAAAACGTTCACAAATAACCCTCTACTACAGAGACATAGAGAATCTGTTTGTTGAAAATGACGTCTACCATGCAGCCTCATTATGTTACTTCTACCAGGCCTATACTTCTGAATCAGTGCAGTGGCTGTTATCCCAGAGAAAGAGGGCCGTTACCCTCACACTCTTAATAAATCAAACAGCTGAGTACAGTTCAGGAAGAATGCCCTTTTTTATACTGTCCACATGATTTAGAAAGGCATGTCGGATGCCCATGAATTAACTCGACTAGCCTGAGAAAGGACTGTGAGTTCCTTGGCCACAGCTAGGAATCTGGGGCACAATGAAAAAGGGTGGGGGGAGACAATACAAGATTCTTCTTCAATTCCATACCCATCTCATTATACTTCCCAAATTATTTAACTCAATCAATAAAATGGCCAGTTATTGCTGGGAAGCATGGAAAAAATCAGGTAAGTTTAAAATACTGAACTCAGATAGGAAATATTGTAGTGTCTACTACAGGGATCAACAATCTTTGGCCCACGGCCCACCAGGAAAAGCTCTCTGGTGGGTCATTGCTCCATATTAAGGATCACGTGGCACGTAGAGGCATGGTCACCTGGAAAGATTTGCTGAGAGCACTCCATGCCTTGCTGAGCAAACAAGAAGGGGAATTTCAAAATTCCCAGAAAATTGAAAGGGTGGGTCTGACGGTTGGTCACCTGAGGGCAGGGGAATAGAGTTCAAAGTGATAACCAGAGTGGCTAGAACAGGCACTGTGGGACACTTCTGGAGGCCGATCAGAGCGCATGAATAGGCCAGATTCCCCAGCACGATCAGTCAGGAGAAGATGAAGTTCTAATGGAATTGCTGCAGATTTTGGATCCAGGCATCAGAATACTTACTTGAGCATGGGTAGGAGTTTTTGTAGAGAAACAATAAGGAAGAACACTAGATCTGTTTATGTGCAAACAAGGGAGAATATCAAAGTTGTTTTGTTCAGGCTGAACATGGGAGTTGATCATTCCTGGCTTTGGGCAGTGTTCCTTGGAGGGAGCTCACAATGCAATTAGAGAGCATCACTGTTTTGGATACCAATAAAGGATTTACTACTAGAATTGGTCTAATAGCTACTGAGCTGGGTGTGTGCAGGCGTGGGTTCATTAACGTCTGGAGCAGATATCCTCCATCATGCAGTGCTTCCCTGCTTTTCTGGTCCCAGAGTTCCATGCAGTTCTTGCCTGGGAATCTCTGTTCTCCATTCTGTATGCTAAACCTTCTCCCCATAATTAATTGTGTATAAATCCATTAGGGAAATTACCCCAAAATACAAATAACCGAGCTCTAGAAATGGCAGGATCATAAGCCTACTTGGTGCTTTGCACCGAACTGCATGCCAAAAAGAAGGCACATGGAAAAGACAAACTTTTTAGAAGCAAAACTGAAATCTTTTATACAGCTGAAAATGTACTATGGACTAAATTTCAGCTAGCTAATTATGGCCTTAAGTTTCAAAGATGCTGAGCACTGCAGCTTCCATTCACTTCAGTTAGGGCTGCAGCTGTAGAGCACTTTTAAAATCAGGTCAATGTAAATGACTGACGGACATTTTGGGCCAAGTGCCCAGTGGCTGTTAGGTACTGAAAGTTATTGCTGATGCATGATAGTAGAGAGGTACCTGATGGAGAAATTATCACTACTAAGCATTGCCAATAAAAGCTAAAGCAGTTTTTGGAGTGTTGCCTGTATAACTTTCCAGTGTGATGAATGCAAGTTAAATGTCATAGCATAAGATGGAGAGAGTGTCACATTTTTCTGGAAAAAAGCAACATTGGGGAAGATAAAATTAATAGGTAAAAATCAATTTGGACTATCATCATCTTGCCTTCAGTGGTGCTCTTGTATGTAAACACAAACACACACTAATAAAGTGTATATTATTAATCAAAGTATACATAGCTGAATTCTCAGCACAAAGTAAAAAAAGTCTTTGTTCACTCCTTCTTCTATCCGCATCACTCATACTAGAAGGACTGGGATTAACATAACAAAATCAATCTCCAGAGTTATTTTTCAAGGTCTCTTTTTATTCATTTATCAAGGACCAGGCTAAGCATAAGCAAAACAAATTGAGACACAGTGCCTAACATCCAAGTAAGTTCTTTATCTTTCATGTGCCAGTAACCCTTTCTAAACGTTTTATAAGAGTTTTAGAACTGAAAACTATTTAACTATGTTGAGTTCATATCCTTTAAATCATTTTATTTATAATGTGATGGTAAAGTTTCAAAAGTAATGATAATTTGACCAAGTTGCAAATATAGTTAGCATTTAATCATAGAAATACTATTTGCTATTCGTCCTTTGCTAGTTAAAAGCATTGCTGAATGTAGTCTTATATATATGCCATATTCAAGCAGATGATCAAAACTCCAGTAACATGAATGGAGTTCTCTTCCCAAAATGGAGACCATGTTACTCTCAGGCTCTCCTGCCACAGCAACCTTACCACTGTGTCCCTCTTTGGCTGGTGGGCTTCTCCATTGAGTCTGCATTCTTTTATGAAACACCTGATGAGAAGAATCAGAGAGGTAGCCGTGTTAGTCTGGAATAGCAGAGGTAACAAAGTCCTGTGGCACCTTAAAGACTATATAGTTAGTCTCTAAGGTGCCACAAAACTTTGTTACCTCTGATGTGAAGAGACATGCTCCAGCCTCCCTATCTCCTTGCTCACTTTTCCCAAAAGGGTGATAGTTTTACTCTCTTTTGAGGAAATTAATTACACAAAGTCTCCTCTGCCTTTAGTCCTGTTTTTCAACCCCTTTGTCAATGATTTGGTCATTGTGCGTGGCTTGTCTTCAGCCACACTCCCCTCACACAGGCATTTCCCAAGGTGTTCTAGTTTATTATCACGCTGCCCAGCTTTACTCTAATCTCACCCAATAGTCCATTGTGGATCGGTCTAAAGTAGAGTCCCAATCCTGATCTGAGAAGTGTACCGATGGACAGCTGCATCTGCATGGAGGATCATTACAGTCAAGTTAACTTCAGTGCAACACCATATGGGTGAAGCTGATCAGCCGCATGCAACACACGGCAAGATCAGGGCCTAGGTGTCAATATACGTACTGCATCACAAAGATGAATGTCCATTGTGGGGAAGAAGTTAAACAGGCAGTTTCTGGTTTGCTTTGCGCTATCCATTCAACAGCCCTTGATTGTATTTAGCAAAGAAATGTAAGCACTTTCATAATTGTCAAGATAATTATCCTAAATATTAAAACACTCCTAACTGACAGATACTAGGCCCCTTTTAAAACTTTTTTGCTGAAAATGTGTCTCCTAAAGACATCCCTCCCAAAGTTAGAATGGAGACAAAAATATGCTTCTGCTTCTCCAGATTGGCTGATGCAATCCAGACTGTATAATAAATCATAAAGGATAAATTAGTCAATTAATGTCACCTCTTTCTAGATTCACAAGTTGTCCATAAACAAGTTGTGTTTTTCTCTATTTCATTATTTAATATTATTTATAAACTTCTTTAGCAAAGAATTATAAGTCTGTGGGTTACTTATGAAGAGTTCACTGCAAATATTCAAACTTCAAAATGGGTGGCATGTTGGTTATCACCATAAGTCATGTGGTAGCGTTTCTTCTCTCTGATTGGATGCTTTATGCCAATAATTAACATAGCTTACACTGAAAAAAAATACACAATCAAATATTTAATTGCACATTCACTTTCAGTCAATAGCGAAGCATTTGAGTTTAAACTTAGCAATTCATGCGTACTCACTTTAATCAAGTTTCTTTCCTAAAATAGTAAAGGAAAGTGAATACAAAAAAGAAGCAAGCAAAATATAAGAGTCATCTTAGAAATATCAGTGAATATTTGTGGATTTGTTTTTCTTTTGGGGTAATTCTCCAGTACTTTGCAACTGGTTTGGCAGTCTCCCCTCAGAACATCCAGCAATAGCACATGATTAAAATTCAGTGATTTGTTTCTTAATGTTTCATCCACTTACCAAGAGAGCTTGCATTTACATTAAACGTTTTAATGGCTGTCTCCTGGGAGTGACAGAATGTTTCCAATCTCCTTGGAGGAATTGCACTCATGTGCTGGAGAGGACTTTTGGGAGTCCTTTGTTAAAATCTGGTAGGCATTTTGAAGAGAGTGTCAGAGGGATTTTCCAACTTTTGATTCCTGCCCAGTTACTCCCTCCACCTTGCCCTTAGGATATTGCTGAGTTATCCCTGCCTGAGATGACTGTTATCCCATGGTGTTGAAATGGATCTTTTATGGACCACAGCTGGGCAGATGTAATTAATTTGAGAAAGAATCACAAAAGCAATTAAGGTTACATAGTACGCAACTTTTCCTATAAGCCTTAGCTCCCCAAGCATTCTAGATGGAGATTCCTTCTCTTCCTCAGGTACTTGGTCTATCCAGGGTCCCCTGAAGCAGAGTCTTGGTTACTCCAGCAGTAGCACATGATTCTCCAGGCCAACGGGGGTTGTGGGAAGCAGTGGCCAGCACATTCCTTATCCCGCGCCGCTTCCCGCAGCCCCCATTGGCCTGGAATGGCAAACTGCAGCCAGTGGGGGCTGCGATCGGTCAAACCTGCGGATGTGACTGGGGGGCTTACCCTGGCGGGCTGCGTGCCAAAGGTTGCTGATCCTTGATCTGTATACTTGGCAAAGCTGAGTCAGGTAGGGTCCCCTTAACTTAGAGGAAAATAAATAAATACATTCTCTCTCTAGAAATCAATGGCCCACCTCTGACCATCCCCTTGTCATTCTGACAACCTCACTCTGTCGGCCAGAGAACTTCCCCCTTATCCCATACCAAGCCTGCTTGTCAGGTCCAAGGTAAGAGAGTTCATTATTATAGCAGGCAGCATTACATTAACATTTTCAGAAAGGAATGTTTGATTGGGAGTGCTGTCTGGAAGAAATGCCAATGTCTCTGTGGCTTATACAAGGACAACTGTTCTCTCATCACCTCTGAAAGGGTCCCTCACTTTCCTGTTACAAATCCATCATCCCAAAATGAGTTAATCTCCACTACCTTGGTCTTTATCTACATGCAATTTATGTACCAATCTGACTGTTTCAGTTAGGTGTGTGATTATTTTTTTTAACCAAAATTGTTATACCATTACAACCCCTAATACAGACAGAGGTATAGTGGTATGAAAGTTCCTTAAAATGATATAGCTTATTTCCTATGCCTTATGGGAAAAAAACTTCATATTAATGGAGGTTGTGCCACTTTAACTGGCATATAACTTTTGTTGTAGACAAACTCTCTTCTCCTGTTAAGGTGACTGATTTGTCTGCCCATTTTTCTTGCTTATAGATGTTAGTTTAGGATCTTATGCTGATTTCTATTTTACCTGCCCCACTTTTTGTGAGAGCCTCCATATTGTTGGAATCAGCTGCAGCTATGTATAAGAGAAGCAAGTTATCTTCCATAAAAGACATCACCATGCTGTGAAAATAGTAACCTTTGCCTATTCTATTTAACATTATTCATGACAAAATGACCTATTGATTCACCACCAAATATTTGCTATTATATAAGCTCAATAAGTTTCTAACGCTCTTTATAGTAAGGAGGATCTTGTTGGAGCCAGTCTAGCACAAATCTATAAAATTAACAGTCATGAAACATTTTATAAAACCATAAATGCTTTCAAGCATGTCCAGGTAGTATTTATTAATAAAATGCCTGTTCAATGGAAGCAGTGTATTGTTAAATAGATTAATGCTGAGATTAAATGCCTATGGGGAAAGTGCCTGAAGTGCATCCCTCATGGTCAAAAAAGGTGAGATGTTTTTAGCCTTTTAACATGAAGATTTGGAACACAAAAACTTCAGATATTGTAATGCATCAGTTTATCTTGGGGTATGTCTACACTACAGCTGCTACAGCAGCACAGCTACACTGCTGCAGCTGTGCCACTGTAGAACAATAGTAGAGATGTTTCCTCCAATTGAGGAAGGGGCTTTTCCATTGATGCAGTTAATACATCTCACTGAGAGGTAGTAGGTAGGTCAACATAAAAATTCTTCTGTTGACTTAGCCACATCTGCAGAGGGGGGATAGGTTGCTTTAATGCAGGTGCTCAAGGTGCAACTTTTTTCACAGCCCCGAGTGAAGTAGCTAGGTCAATCTAATTTTTAAGTGTAGACCAGGCTTTGGTTTGAGTGACATTTCCCATTAGTTTCTAGCAATGTTATGCATGAAGACACTGGGATCAGTTCATACTGGAACACTTGTAGATTTTCCATTTTGCACCTGTAGAATAAGATCAGTGCTCTTTGCCACAGGTTAATCTACTAGAAAAGTAGTTGCATCATCTCTGAATCCTGTAATTTGTGAGAAACTAGGCTGATTCAGCATTGCCACCACTTAATATAGAGAGGCTAGGAAGTATAGACTAGTGCTCTTTCCATGGTTTGCTTGAACAATATATTATTTAGTGGTGGGAAGAAGAACATTTCCTTAAAATTACATTTTTTTCTGTGAAATACTATTCTCAGATTTAAAAAAGCATTGGTCTACTTGAAAAGGTTTTCTCCTAACATTCTTTCTTAAAAAAAGAAGCCAATATTGAGCCTTCAATTTTAACATGAATAACACAGTTTATGGGTTTTGATATAATCATAGTCTAAGTAACTACAGAATCCCCTCTAGAGTTTGACTTGCAACTCAGAGGGACCATGGTTAGCATACAGGAGCAAGGTCTTTATAAAAGCACATGTGAAATAGCCAAGCAATTCTCAATGCTTTCTGTAAGTAATACAAAAGATCACTATGCTTGGAGAGAAGAATCACTGGAACCCAGTATCTGGGTTCTCTTGTTTTATGAATTACAACCAATTACAATACTGCAGTGAATCCCTGAGGCACTACTTTTGCAAAATACAAGGAATCAAACAAACAAGGGGGGGAAAGGTGAGGGAAAGGAGGGTATAATTGAGCAGCTACTGTTGCTCTTCATTTGGGAAGATTTTGCATGTTACAAAGATGAAAAACACAATTGTCTGCCATATGGTGGCCAAGAATTTTGCAAACTAGCTTATTTTAAGCATCATTGATTCATCTAATTCTGGCCATAAACCAATCAAGTGTTGGGATATTTTATGTCGACACTGAGTAAAGCTGCATAAAGTAGTTTAACAACTATGAAAATAGATGGTTTCCTTCAGAACTACAGAACACTACAGAGTCCTAATACATGTTTGTATGGCATATTGTTCAGTTTCAAATTAGTTGCTTCCCAATATAAGTCATCATCAGCTTCAGACATAGGAAAGCTAAGAAGTGGTTGGTGACTGTGTTCTTCATTGTGTAGCATATAAAGGAAAATTGCCTCTGGATTTCACCCCAGTCCTCTACTGTAGTTGAAGCTGAAGACACTCTGGTTATAAGAGCTAACAAATGACAACTTATTTTTTTATCTTTTGAAAATAAATGTGGTGGATATTTTTATTATTAGCACAGTTTATAGAGTGGGATGAAAAATTAGTGAATATTTGTGAACATACATGAATCCCATGACTTGTTCTACATAATTCTAATTTGCCATTATTATTAAGCCAACTGTAATGATTATTACATTTCCATCTTCAAAGTCATCATCTCATACCTCACCACCTCTTAAGAGAAAGAAGAACACTATGACATGGAAGCTATGATCCCAACAAAATGATATGTCCTATCTCCAAGGAAACCTTCTCAGGGTTTGCAGAACAACAGAATTTCAGACTGCCATATCACTTAATGGAATATTATGAATCTATGGACACGTGAATGTTTGGCTGATAAAAAATTGAGAAATGCTGAAGACAATTTGCTGGTTATGTTAATGTGTTTGTATATTACATGAATATGCAAGTGAATATTCTGAAGTTTGAATAGTTAGGCAACAGTTACAGTAAGATTCTTCCATGTACTGAAATCAGTGTTTGAAAAGAAATGAAGAATATAATGAAGTGAAGTGAATCTACTTCAGAGTCTAGGCCCAGATTCAGCAGAGTATGTATCTATTAAGCATATATTTAAATGTATCCCGATTCAGCAAAGCACTTAAACACATGCTTAACTTTAAGAATGTGCCAAAATACTATCTAAGTTAAGTATGTTCTTAAAGTAAAGTACTTGCTCAAGTGCTTTGCTGAATACGGACTTTATGTAGCTCCATTTGGGCTCACTGCATGATCCACACCAAAGTCTGATGAGCCATATGAATGGACAGTTTGTTGGCAAGGAAGAAAGCAATTGACTCCTGTGGATTCCTAAAAGAGGCAAATATTAAAGAATCCAACAGTTCTCCAGTTCTTTTCTGAAAGTCACAACAAATATATTATAAAATGTTTCATGTTATATTATGTTATGTTATGTTCTCAATGTTATGTTAGTGTTATATAAATTGGCTGGAGCTCTTAAGCTGGTATCAAAGATGGTTGGAATTGGGAAATATTTGGGTGCTTATGAAAACTAGCCTAAGTGTTGGAAGTTCTTGCTATTATATAAGCTCAATAAGTTTCTAAAGCTCGTTATAGTTAGGAGGATCCTGTTAAAGCAAGACTAGCACAAATCTGTAAAATTAACAGTCATGAAACATTTTGTAATGCCATAAATGCTTTCAAGCATGTCCAGGTAGTATTTATTAATAAAAGCACAGATATGATATTAAAATATTCTGTTAGCAGCAGAATGACATGCAACTCCACATTTCACTTGCATCATACTCAGAACATTTACTCTCCCTGTGTCTGGGTAAGGGTAGGAATTGGTTGTTCCAGGAGAGCTTATTATTAGGATTGTCAACCATCCCAGTTTTGTCAGCAGTCTCCTGGGATGAGGCCCTATATTCTGGATGCTACTTCAGCCAAACCCGGAAATTATAGGTGCTAAAAGTCTGGCAGTACAGCAGTGCAGTGGGGCTAAGGAAGGCTACCTGCCCCAGCCATGAGCTGCTATTGGAAGTGGCTGCCACATGCCTGCAGCCCCGGAGAGGGAGGGAAGGGGTCATTACATGCTGCCCATGCCCCAAGCACCAACTCCACATCTCCCATTGGTGGGGAACTGCAAGAGCCTCCTGCCTCTCCTCCTCCAGGGGCCGCAGAGATGTGTTGGCCACTTCCGGGAGCTATGTGCGGATCCCCCTGGCCCTGCTTAACTCTGGTGGCTCCATACCCTGCACGCTTCCTGTACCCCAACCCCCTGCCCCAGACTCAGCCTAGAGCACCCTCCCATACTGCAAACCCCTCAGCGCCAGCCCAGAGCTTGCAGCCCAACCCCATGCCCCAGCTTGGTGAAAGTGAATTAGGGTAGGGGAAAATGAGAGATAGAGGGAAGGGGAATGGAGTGAGCAGGTTGGGGCCTTGAAGAAGGGGTGAAGCAGGGGTGGGGCTGTAGGGAATTGGTGGGGAAGCGGGTGGGGCAAAGGTGTTTGGATTTATGTGATTAGACAGTTGGCAACCCTACCTGTTATAGAGCAGAGGTTCTCAACCTTTTACTTTCTGAGGCCCTCCAAACATGCTATAAAAACTCAACAGCCCACCTGTGCCACAACTGGCTTTATGCATATAAAAGCCAGAGCCACCGTTAGGAGGTAGCAAGCAGGGCAATTGTCTGGGGCCCTGTGCCACAGGGCCCCCCACAAAGCTACATTGCTCAGGCTTCAGTTTCAGCCCTGGGTGGCAGGGATCAGGGCCATGGGTTTCAGCCCCATGTGGTTGGGCTTCAGCTTACTGCCCTGGGCCCCAGCTAGCCTAATGCTGGTCCTTCTTGGAGGTTCCCCTGCAACCTGCTCAAGGCCTCTTAAGGGGCCCTAGACCCCTGGTTGAGAACCACTGTAATAGAATATGGTGAGAGTAGCAACTGCACGTACTTTGTCAATGAGATTTATAAAGGGAAGGACACCTGTGTACCCTGATTGTTTATGGAGTCTTAGCTAGAGTAAAACCATTGTATGATCAGAAAGAGGCTGAGGATTTCTCAGCAGAAGAAAGTAGATTCTGGAATTTTCTTTCTCGTTAGTCTGGCAAAGTCTGTGGATCTTTATAGAAGAGCATCAAACGCTTCTCCTTATTCAGGCCCTTGACTGCATTGGTATTTCTGGAGTATATTTGTTACATTTACGGTTTACTTTTGGTGTTGAAACCACTTACGTCACACCTCATTTTCCTCTGTAGCAAATTTTAAAAATTCCATGCACCATGAAACAAAGTGTGACTGACTTAAAAAAAAAATAATTCCCAATTAACAGAATAGGGTTGAAAACAACAACTATGCAAAATATAAAAGTTCTTGCATGAGCATTTAGACAACACACACACTTAACTGAGCACCTAGCAGAATTGCCATTACCACAGCATAAAAATCTATATATCATTTCCTTCTTAGTTCCCCTGAGAGACCTGATTTTTGTTTGTTTGATTCCTCTTCCTCCGTCTTCTATGAATAAATGAACAACTTGGTCAATAATTTAAAATTTTGCACCAATGCCACTTGAGAACTGATTTTTATGTTTTGTTTGGTGGTGTACTAATGTGTATACACGTTCCTTTTAGCTTTATGCTGGTGCAGATGTGATGCAGTGGGTCTAATGCGACACCTTGTATGGTGCCCAGAAGGGAAAAAAGCAGATTGACTCAAATGAGCCATCACAAATTGGGAAGTAACCTTACTTGTAAGATTCATCTGCATTGCTGATAGGTTAAATGCTGAGGGCTAGTAATCAAATCAAATGTTAAAAGCCAAACTAACATTAAGAAAAGAAGCAAAAGATCAGTCTGTTTTAAATGGCTAATGTCTGTCTGTAGCTACTTCCTTTGGAGGGAGGGAGAGAGAAAGAGAGAGGGAGAGACTACTTAAAATGTATTTTTTTCTTTCCTTTCCATAAGTCTTCTACAAAATCATGGGGGTGGAAGCCACAGTCAGCAAATTTCCCTTTGACAGCATCTCTTAGTTTTCATTTTTGCAGTAATGGACTGAACTTTATCACTAGGAAAATATGTGTTTGATGAATACAGTTGCTTTCATGATCAAAGGAAGTCATATCCTGCAGAAAACCTATGTCCAAGATGATTAAAGAAGATAGCATGTTTTAAAAATATGTCAAAACTCTCCTCCCACACCATACCCGACAGCCTCACTTTTAAAGAAAAAATATTTTAGTGGTTTAAAAAGTGACAGATAAATAATAAATAAATAAAATTCTAATGTATCTCTAAGTGGCCCACAAGTGCTAGATGATGTATTCACATATTAGAATAAATGATACCTGCCTTGAGAAGACTAAAAGGTCCTGCCCCTGGACACTTCCACTGCTTGCATCCGACGAAGTGGGTATTAGCCTACGAAAGCTTATGCTTCAATACTTTAGTTAGTCTTTAAGGTGCCACAGGACTCTTTGTTATCGGTGATAAAGGTGACACTTGAGATAACATAATCACTCCTTTTCCATATACAGGGAGAAGGTACAGCTACCATCAAGTCTGATCAATACTTCCCATTCTAAGTATGATTTTCACTGAATTTTCCCATCTCAAGTACCTTTACTCTCTCAGACACATACATCGGATATGGATAGGTCTCTAACCTTGTTGGAATCCAGATTGTTCTTTGGTTATTTAAATATTTAGATGAGTCACTGGGACTTACTTAACTGTACTCCCATTTACTTGCAAGAAAGACAATTCATACTTTGTAACACCCCAACAATCAGTTTTATATACAATTGTTGAAATCGTAAACCTAGTAAAAGATGCATCAACTTGAAATATGTATATATTTACTACTTCCAACCCCATTCATATATGCTCTCGTTTCAATCTATTCACCTCACTTGTAACTATTTCCACATCCTCCTATTTGCTTAAGCCTGTATCTCTATTCCTGCTTCCTCCTATTCCTTCTCATTCTCTCTATACTCCATCTGAACAGCCTCCCTTTGCTTATTTTTATTTTATTTTATTGGCTAACTCCCTTTTGTCCCTTTCCTTCTTCAAATTGTCTTAAAGTTCCCTTCTTCCACCTCTTCAGTCTCACCAATAATTCCCAGTACCCTCATCTTTTCATTATATTGATTTATGTTTTGCCTTACTCTGCTATATCTTCAGAATAGGAAATATGTCTTGTTATCTTTCACAAAGTGCTATGTAAATGAATGGCACTGTACAAAGTACTTTTCAAATGACAATATTTTAACAGTAGCTACCTTTTAAGTGAATGTGTTGTGCAAGAATAGTCTTAAAATGATTTTTTATGGCCTCAAAAGGTAAAGACAATGAAAAATATCAACAAAAATATCTTACATGTATGTATTTGTCTGATATGCTAGCACATAACTTCATGGACCCTCTGAAATGAATTGGTGGGGGGAGAAAGGGTTACAATTGGGTGCATGGTTTACAGATTTCTATTATATTAAAAAAGTATAACTTTTGAGTGGAATTTACAAATGACCACACCTAAGTCTGCCTCAATGCCAATGAAAATTGGGAAATTGGTTATAATATACAAACAAGCCTCAGACAAACATAAGCATTCAATAAATGGGAGGGGGTTAAACATATAGTTTTTCTGTAAAATGTCCTCTTTTTACTGTGAAGTTAAATATGCTTGCCTTCTGACTATGCTTCACTGGTAATTGTCATGAGGATTGTCTCAACACAGACATAGTGTATCAAAAATATAGCTTGGATACCAGAGCAAAGGATTCCATCATTGAGCCCAATAATGCAGATGCTGACATGCATAATCTCTACACTTGAGTTGACCCATCTACTTCAATAAGGAAACTAAGGATTACCTGTGTGAAGAAGGGCTGTCGGATCTGGCTATTTTTTAAAATACATTTGTCAAGGTTTGTTCAAGCCATAACTGGAAAAAAAACCACTTTTAAATGTGGCTAAATTAACCATGAAGTGTGTTTACAGTAACATGTTTTTTTGGGAAAGGCTGGAAATTAGGCACATATTGACTTTTAATGGCAGCTGGGCACCTAACTGCTATGTGGGCTTTTGGAAATCCCCTCCTTTGCCTAATTATTCAGAAAACTAGAGACAGAGACAAGATGGATTACAAGGTCAAGCTGAAGAAGAGCTCTGTGTAAGCTGGAAAGAGTGTCTCTCCGGCCAACAGAAGATGATCTGCTAAAAGATATTACCTCACCCACCTTGTCTCGCTAATATCCTGGGATCAGCATGTCTTCAACAACACTGTATATTCAAAAAATTGGCACAATTACAGCACAAAGTGCATATGAAGTATTAAATGCCCAAAGCATACATAAATGGTGCACATTCTAATTTGAAACTATAAACCAATATTTACAAAAATGTGTATTTAAGGGATCCATTACTATTGTCCATATCTGTGATTCTCAATTCATAACCATGTAGGACTTCAAAGTGTGTCCTCTTAAAGATGCAATATAGAAATGAAATCATTGTAAAGTCCATACAGATTCATGTGCGGATGAGTGAAAGTACCTTATGAGAAACAGCATTGTCGACATTACAAATTTAACGGTTTGTGATTTAATTAGATAATCTAAAACTCTAGCATTGTTGCAAGGTATAAAATAGCCTGTTCTAGCATAAAGTTTGCAAGAAACATACATTGGAATCTTATATAGAAGATAAATATATGCCTACAATTTTCCATTGGAAATATGGCAGAGACGAAGCTTAACATCATAGATATGTAGATTATAAAATCCATAGATTATAAAATTATAATCTATTATAAAATTCATAGATTATAAAACCAGAAGGGTAGTGGAATTGCAAAATTTAAGCACTTTTAGTGGTCTTTGCATGATGTACTACATTTTCTTGTTATGAGCTATTGTAGCAGGCTTTCACAGAGCTCTATCGTTGAAATAGTTAACTCAAATATTACTATCATTCCTATGCCGCAAGTAAACTTTTATGCTGAACTGATATATGGATCCTATCTTTGGACTCTCCTGAGCCCCAGTGCTGTCATGGGCATTGTTAAGGTTCTATTTCCCCACTCTGAATTCCAGGGTAAAGATGTGGGGACCCCGCATGAAAGAAAAATAACCCCCCAAGCTTATTTTACCAGTTTAGGTTAAATCTTTTCCCCCAAACCCCAAACTTCTCCAGTTGGGGCTTGGAAAAAGCTGCCACCACCAATTTGAGCCCCCCCCCAAAAAAAACCATGGGGCAGGGTAAATTGGAACCCTGATTGTAACACCCTCCAAATCTCCCCCCACTTTTCCTGGCAGAGATTTGAGAACAAAGACCACTCACTTGCTGTGAGACGTGCCTGATCTAAACTAGGATCAATCCAATGGGAACAAATAGTCAAATTCTTAAAAGAAAGAGTTTAATAAAAGAAACAGAAGAAGTACAGATCCCTGGTACAGAAATCAATAGAGAAAAACCCGTAGCATCACTCAACCCTCATTGGCCCCCTCCCTTGGAATTTCTCCACTGCTACAGCAAACAGCAAAGTAACCTGTGGACCAATTAACAAGTGATACAGGCAAGCAACAAAACACTTACTGCTAGGCTTAATTTCATTAGAAGATTATTGAAATGTAGAATAGAAACATAGATGTGATTCCTTCCCATACCCAGGGGAATGCAGACATTCTGAGCAGCCGTGGAGAGAATGAAAAAAGCCCGGGAGCAAAGTGAAAGTAAAACCCTTTTCTTTTGTACCCCGTTGATTACGTCATATCCCTCTCTGGGTTGCTTCAGATTAACCGTTCACAGGTAAAACAGTAATTCTAAAGTTACTTCATACTTATGGCAGGCATGGTTTGTCCCTGGTATAACTGCTAGCAGGGTCAGAGCTCCTCCAAATTACATTCTGCTGCCATGCACTCAAAGTGAATGTTCTAGAGTAGGGGTAAGCAACCTATGGCAAAGGCAGCATGCAAGCAGATTTTCAGTGGCACTCATGCTGCCCAGGTCCTGGCTACTAGTCCAGGGGGCTCTGTATTTTAATTTAATTTTAACTGAAGCTTCTTAAACATTTTAAAAACCTTATTTACTTTATATACAGCAATAGTTTAGTTATATACTATAGACTTATAGAAAGAGACCTTCTAAAAACGTTAAAATGTATTATTGGTACGTGAAACCTTAAATTAGAGTGAATAAATGAAGACTTGGCACACCACTTCTGAAAGGTTGCCGACCCCTATTCTAGAGCTATGGGTTGCTGAAGTACAGTTTGACCACTCCCATCCCCAAATCATCTGCTACATTGGGGGGACCATAAGAAGTGAAACAGAGACAGCTATGCTAGCCCTGCACCAGCCACTAATTCCTCAATGCTAGAAGAATCCCTAACCGCCCTGTCAGAGTAGTTTTAGAGATATTTTTACTGTTCCTTCTAGAAGGTTAAAGTATGCCCTTTTATTTTATATGATGTAGTCTAATTACCTTCCGACTGTTTGATAACTGCTTTATCACAGACTGCTCAGATGCCAAAATATTTAACTTTCCTCTACTTCAGTCCATGGAGCTACACTGATTTATACCTTCTGAGGAGGTGGCATTGTGTCTTTACAATTGACCAGTTTAATCAGAGTATCAAGAATTATACTTCATATTGTATATTAATATTTGTGCTTTTGCGTACATTGCCACAGGGCTTGCTTTCCCCATCAGAACCAGAAGGCTTTTCTATCCCTAGATTACTCTGCCAAACTTGGATTCAACGAGGAAGCATTGTTCACTCACAAACCTTTATTAATTTTTACACCGGGCCCATTTTTCTGAGCAGCAAGCTGTAAAATTAGAAGTTATTCAGCATACTGGCCCACCTGCCATGCCCAAATCTGTTGGCTCCAGACCCACCCTCTACCCATACTGCTTGCTGAATTACACCAATGCGGGAGACTGTTCCTTCCAGCTGGACTGAAATCAAATCCATGCATGCAACTCATAATCCTATACTGTGCAAAAAAAAAGATCAGAGTTTAATGCATTTTAGGCCCTTTCCGATAGACTTTAAAACAACCGCTTGGCAAGTGCTGTACGTGGTTCTGAACAGGCAAATGCTACATGTCAAAACTCATTTTATTTAATGTCTACTCAAAGTCTCCTTCTTAACCTTTCACCACCTCTTTCTTGTCCATTCACCAGAGTATCAATTCCCTATTTTTTTAAGCAACTTGTCATAGCAGAAACTGCTGAACTTATTGTGGCTTTTAAATAAATAAACAGGTTGAAATTGCTTAAAGTTTTTTTTTCCCCCAGTTCCCCAAGCAGGCTGGGAATCTGACAAGCTTCCAGAAGAGCTGCAGTGAATGCAAGACATTTGGAAAGTCATTCCACTAAGCTTGGCCACCTGTTTGAAATGGAGTAACTAAGGAGCCTGCAGTATTGCTGTTTCCTTACAGCTTACGCTAACGGAATGCTAACAACCCTTTCTTGAGGCACAGTGCTATTTTTCATTCACTTATCATCTGCATTTTCCAGGGCCAAATTTAAGTGCCTAGCCTTGCAAGGCGCTGAGTCTGTTTCTCTCTGAAGAGGAATTCAGTAGCTCCTATGATCTCTTTCCATACAAAGCTGAAAATCAAAGTATTTATGAGGGAAGGAATCTGGTTGTTAATATTAATTTGCGAGGGTTCTCAGTGAGAACCAGGTCAGGTAGCAATCAAACCCCTGTCTCCTAAGAAGCCCCCCTACTCCATCATTATTAAAAGCAGCCAGGAAATCACTACGCTTCCAGAGTAGTAACTGTTATGCCTTTGTGTCCTGTTCACTGCACTTTTAAGTCTCTTAGACCTGGACTATGCTGGGGGGAGGGGGGTTGACCTAAGATACGCAACTTCATCTACGAGAATAGCGTAGCTGAAGTTGGTGTATCTTAGGTCGACTTACCTCATGTCTTCACGGTGCGGGGTCGACTGCCGCCGCTCCCCTGTTGATTCCATTCCTGCCTCTCTTCTTGGTGGATTACAGAAGTCGAAGGCAGAGAGATTGGGGATCTATTTATCGTGTTTACACTAGACCCGATAAATTGATCCCCGATAGATTGATCACTACCCAAAATGTTCATAACTCTGAACAAAACCTTATGGTTGTGCTTTCAAAAGTTTACAACTGAATGTTGATTTAATAGAGCTTTGAAACTTTACTATGAAGAAAAATGATGCTTTCCCCCTTTTTAGTAGTTTACATTTAAACTCACTACTGTACCGTATTTGCTTTTTTTTCTCCTGTCACTTCTGCTGACACCTGATATTTGGAACCAAAAGTACACAAAGGGGTGTGGTTGACAGGTGAGTTCAGAACTATGGTGTTCATAACTCCGAGGTTGCACTGAACAGCTGTTTGGGAATTTTCAGACAGAAAATTACTCTGCTAGAAATTTTCCCTTTTCACAACATTAAAATGTTCTGTGGGAAAATTTCAATTTTATGGAAAAAAATCATTTTTCTATTGGGTAAATTGAATGTAAGCTCCCCAGCTGCCCACCTACCTGGCTTTTGTCAATTTTACATTCTGGCCGGAGGGAAGAAACATTAACTTCAGCAGCCTATGGAGCAGGCCAATGGAGGTAGTCTTAATTTATTTTATTTTTCTTCACATATCAACTTGTGAAAACCACTTCAAACAAAAGTTTGCTGCTTAAGAGATTCCTGAGCAGCAGTCTGGTTCCAAAGGTTGCCCTCAAATCACGGACAGCTTGCTTGTTTCACTCAAATAGCCAAACATTTCTCTGCGACAATTCTTTGAGGTTACCTGGAAGCAGACCTGACAAGCTAGAAGATGTCCAAAAATAGTAAAGTAATGCGGCTGATGGTAAGTCTCTCCCTCTGTGACTGGCGGTGGCCCTCTGGTATCTGTTCCTGTTTAAGTCATAGCTCTCCCTCTTTATTTGATCATTGCTGCATTGGGGCTCAGCTGAACAAGAACAAGATTCAGAAAGCAGTGGCACTAAATATTAAACAGGCAGTAGAAATATGAAATGTGGAACCAATTGCAATGCACTAAACTGCTGTTGGATCAAGGTTGAAGGGCAGATGCCCATAGGACAAGGACAAAAAATCAAGGAGGGTGGATAGTAGTTTGTAAACATGATGAAATAGTCAGTGTAAAAAAGATAAATATTAAAAACAGAAAAATAGTCTCCTGAATTTACTATTACATGGGCTTCAACCAGGTAAGGCCAATATGCATGCAATCATGATGCAGGAAGCAACACACACAGAGATGCTACTCTACAGGCAATTTTTGATTTTCTGGGACACACTTCCTGTTGTGTCAGAAACAAGGAAGGCCAGGATAGTCTGCAGTCACAGGCTGCAGCTGAAACAGAGCAATAGTAACTTTGTTACCTCGTTTCTGTACATAGTTCTTGTTCATAATAAGAGGGTTTAGCTCGACACTGCTTTGCCTGTCAGTAATATTCTACAGGGATAAGATGCTACTGCCATTTTTAAATGTGCAAATGTTGACACCAAAGTAATTATTTGTTTCCATTGTTGGTTACATGGGAAAGCAGCAGCACAGACGCCTCTCATGCAGAAAAAGTGTAAATATGCTCAATCACTCAGAAAAAACAGTCTTTGGCTATCTTGCCTGGCCACATGGGTAAACTCAACCACTAAGGGAACCAGAAGCAATAGCATATGACTTCCTTTCATGATTGCCACCTAAGAAAAGCTGTCTAGTTATGAAAGTCTCAATAGCAAAAGAATGGGCCATATCAATTGTCCAACTTTTCTTGGCTGACAGAAATCAGGGAAACTAGGTAACAAGAGCAGTTTTAAATGTTGAATTTCCTTGGCCAACTTCTGTCTGGGGTACTGGGGGGGGGGGTACTGCTGGGGGAAGCATCCCAAGGTAAAAGAGCACTGGAATCCAGAAGGAACACGGGGGTCCTAAGGCAGCTGAGACACCAGCCACCAGAAAGCGCTTCGGAGCTAAAAGAGCTAATTCCCAGATGACCAGCAGGAGGCACTGCGGGCGGTGAGTCTCGACCTCGCTACAAAGAGTTAGGTAGTATTATTAAACCACATGAGGTTTCAATACAGTTTCAAGCAGAAAGGTAGATGGACTCAAAACCTTACTAAGGAAACAGAAGTCTGTTAAATTTTGACCTCTTCAGATACTTATATATTTTGTCAGAGGACCAGTCCACAGTGGTTAGTGACAAAAGTCAGAATAGATTAATTAATAATGTCTTTCCTAACTCAACATTTTTGTATACATTCAGCTGGGAATTAGTGTTGTATTAATTTAGTTCATTTGTTAGGGTGTGTTATATAATGAACCCCAAACAGGGAACTGACCGATTTAAAATAGCTAAATTTTATCAGTATATCTTAAAGCATTTTACAAATGAGGTCAGTATTGTTATCCCCATTTGACAAATGGGGAAACTGTACAAACTGCACAAAGGGGGAGATGACTTGCCAAGATCATATAGCAGGCCATTGGCAGAGCCAGGAAGAGAAGCCACATTTCTGGAGTCCTAGACCACTGCTGTATCCACTATGTCACAATGCCTTCCTGGTTTGCTGCAGTCAGCCAGTTCATCCCCCTCCCCCCATTACAACGGAATTCCAGTGTAAACTGAATCTAATGATTGATTAAATACTAAGGACCAGAGTCTTGACTGACCTAAGATTGAAGTCTCATTGACTTCAATGGATTACTGTTAGTGCGTCAGCTGAGGATTTGGCCAATAAACCTTTATGAAACCATGGGGTATGAAGATCTAATCACACTGCCTGAACATTTCATAGTGGGAGAAAGCGACAAAGAATCAGATCTATATAAACATCTAGAAAATAATGACAGAAAAATGTTACGTGAAGCTCATTTTTCCAAGTTTGCTTCTTTACTGTAGTTATGATAATTTATACTGTGAATCTATTATTATAGAAGCATTAGTATAATTATGTTCTAAAAAGACAAAGTAATGACAGTACTGAGAAAAAAAGATCTATAATTAATTAGTAATTGTAATAATATACAGTCAGATCCTCAGCTGATGTGTATCAGCACAGCTCCTTGAAGTCACTGAACTATGTTAATTTAAACCAGCTGAGGTTCTGGTCCATAATATGTAAATCTGAAGGACTATTGGTATGGAATTAAATGGCCAAAGATCAGCTTTGTAACTGTACCAAAAGAAATGCAAATATTAGTATTGATCCAAACAGTCCATCATTTTTGTGAAGAGAGTGGCCATGCAACTGGTTCTCACTCTCTCTCTCATTAACTCAAAAATACAGAGCTCAGAAGAGGTTCTTGGATTAAAGTCTCATTGCTGATGGCAAAATATGATTCAATTTACCGTTCAAATATGCTCTTATTTATGATTATCCACAGAAAATGAAGGAAAGGGGGAGGGAAACCACTTCCAAAAACTGAGAAGCAGCTCAAATTTCAAAAGAAGAATGAAATTAATGTCAGATCTTAGTGCAGTTAATTTAGCCTAATAAAAATTCATCACACTGTAGGCAGCTAAAAAGGTAATCATTTTAACGTTTCAGATTCAGATTTAGAATTTTGACACCACAGGGAAAATTGCTTTATCACTTGGTAAATAAATGTAATTAACATCTCCTCTAGATTCAACACAATATTTTTAACTTTGCATTTCAGGAAGCTACTCTGGATTTAGTTCATTCTCCCTACAAACTCCATTTTTTTGTGAAACAGGTTGACGTTGACAATCATTAAAATATTTATACATTTTTCAATATAGATTAACTGCCAGCAACTGGTGCCTTAGGCAAACCATGCAATCAGCAACCACCACCTCCAAACGGAGGCTGAGTTTTTTGATAAACTGGGAAACATTTTGCCACTTTTTGAACTTTAACTTTTTAACTTTTGAACTTTTGAACTTTAACTTTTTTTGAACTTTTTTTGAACTTTTTCTTTTGAACTTTTTTTTTTGAACTTTTTTTTTGAACTTTTTTTGAACTTTAACTTTTTTTGAACTTTAACCTGTTTTTACAAAAGACTGAATAAAAACCACTGTGCTCTTAAACATGACTTTTCTTGCTTTAAGTTTTGAAAATTACATCACTAGTTCTTTTAGCTCTCCTTTCCTATTTTATGCTCTATTGTCATTGTGGCAAGTCCAACAAGTCTCTCTTGCACCATTGCTGAATGCAGATATGTTTTTATCAATTTTAGTTTTGAGAAGCTACGTTCCCCACTAGCTACAGAAACTGGCAAGGTTAAAAGAATGCATAGATCAGGGGTCTCAAACCCGCGGCCCGCGGGGCTCTTTTCCGTGGGCCTTCAAAACAAAATCATAGTCCTTCAAAACAAAATATTGAAGGAAAGCTGACAATTTCACTCAATATTTTCATTTAATCGAAAACCCAATTTTCTGTAAGAATACATAAATAAGTAGTTTAGATGGAAAATTTCCAACCAGCCCTGGAAATAATCATACAAAAGCTTTGCCATGCCAATGTTGAAGCCTCTTCTAAAAAAATTTCCAACATTTTATAGAGCGGATCGATAGCAGATTAAATAAAAAATAAAGATTTGTCCCTTATGCACCCAGACATTCTAATGATACCATTTTTAGTATCTGCTTAAAGCATAAAAGGCATTTAAAGGAATTGCTCTATATTGCCTTTGGTATTTAAAAAGGTTTCACTTCTATGTCTTGACAGATTTATAGCTTTGTTAACAAAGGAGAATAACACAAGCCAGAAACCTTAAGGAAGAACATTGCTTGATAGTATTTTTCTTTAATTGCCAAGTGCCTTGTTAGATCTCCAGTCTCTTGGCAAACTAGAAGAAAACATTTTTATAAAAACATTGTCAAAATGTTTTAATCAAATTTTAAAAAGACTATGCTTGTTTTCTTGTTATCATGGCTTCATTTCTACATAAAAATTTATATCACTCATACAATATAACATCCGTGAAAGAAAACCTCATAGTTTTCTCTACTCTACTGATATTTAAGTGACACATAATAGCTAAATATATATCAGCACTATAAACCTGTATGCTAACTAAAAAGTATTTAATTACTAAAATCACATGAACAATATTTAATGTATGGTGTGGCAGGGTGGGGCCTGACCCAGTCCTGCTGCCCCTTTAAGAGAGCAGGGAAGCCTCTGCAAACCTCTGAGTGAGGGAAGGCTGATTAGCCACCTGGGTGTAGCCCTGAGCTGCAGTGGGCTTAATGGGTCCCACCTGGCAGCCTCCTCAGGGGATAAAAGCCTGCCAGGGAGGAAGCCCAGGGTGGTGGTGTGGTAGAGGAGCTGGTAGAGTGGAGAGAGAAGGAGACAGAGAAGGTACAGGGAAGGGAGTAGAGCTGGTAGCTGAGGAAGGTAGCTGAGCTAGCTGTTCCTGAGGCCAGCCAAGTGAGGGCTGGGCCTGAGCTAAAACCTGAGCTTTCCTGAAACCTGTAAAGCTGCATTTCGGTGGTGGGGCTCACACTGTAAATAAAGAGCACCGTTGGAAGCCACAAAAGAGTCTCCTGCCTGTTGTGACGTGGGGGAAGATCGGATCTCCTACAATGGTATAATGAAAACTTCCTAGAATACGATGGATTTTTGAAAATAGATGTTTAAATAATTAATTGTGTTGTGGTTTACACACAATCATTTCCTGAAATTCAGTCTTTATTTTAAACCCACACATCATGTATACCTGCACTGAATGGCACTTTTTCTTTTTAGTATTTTGCTGTGAGTATCTGATGTGGCAGATCACTTAATTAGATCTTGTTAGCAGATAATTTTGCTATCAGTTTTATGTAGGCTTGGATATATTTGGCCTGTAATTTTTTATCTCTGATATTTGTACAGTTTCATTCAGATTGTGATTACTCCTTCCTCTTACTGGTCACTCAATTAGCTTTTTATAGGACTATTAAATCTGTGTGTGCTTTCTTCATTCTTTTAATCTTGCTTTAGTGACCTCTACTGGTACCTTGCTAGTATTGCATCACATACAAAATACCTCATTCATTGAAGAGGATTGTCATATTACAGGACATCAGGGGATAAATAGGACTTGCGAATGGTTCTCTCATTACACTAATTGATTGCATTTCCTGATTTCATTTCCCTGACACAGAAATCCATTTCAAAAGGGATTTTTTTTTCTCCTACTGATAATGACCCATCTACATCTAACAGCCCTCTTAGAATTGGTATGCTAATGTACAATTTTTTTTCCTTTTCTTTCTTTCTATGTGTATAAATGCATCTTACTTCTGTTCCATTCTATGCATCCGATGAAGTGAGCTATAGCCCACAAAAGCTTATGCTGAAATAAACTAGTTAGTCTCTAAGGTGTTACAAGTATTCCTCGCTTTCTTTACAGATACAGACTAACACGGCTGCTATTCTTGAACCTGTCACAAAAAGACTGTCAACTCATATTCACTTCCTTTGAGATGGGAGGATTATTTGTATGATTGAAAATTCCTGACTTGGAGTCTGTACTTTCTCACTATATCAATGATTCAGCAAAATTTTCCGATTAGGTGGTTCTACCCTTCTCTGTCCCTCACCACTAATTCCTCAGACCGTAACAGAAGGGGGTTTAGTCAAATAAGCCCTATATATGTGAATGGAAATCACATGGGTGAATCCTTACGCTGGGCTCTGAAAATGTATATCATGGGAGAGCTGGTTCATAAACTGTAAGAATCCCCAAATTGCTAACTGAATTAAAGCCAGATGTATTTCCAGGTTTGGATTAGTTCAGTTTGGGACCTCCATCTTTTTCTTTCTTACACTGATAAGACACAAAATACAGCATAGGGTCCCAGCAGTCCAGGCAGCCACTACTAAACTGTTTAAGATTTTCAGAAAACGGTAGGTGATGTAATATCTTCTATTGGACCAACAGGGCTTCTGTCTTCTGACCCGACAAAGAGCGTTTTGTACCTCAGAGGCTTGTCTCTCATGCCAACAGAAGTTGATCCAATAAAAGATATTACACCACCCACCTTGTCTCTTTGATAGCCTGAAACTGACACGGCTACAGTCACGCTGTTGATATAAGATTTCCAGATGTTTTTCCTTCAGGGCTGCCCTAGGGTCAGAGACATGCAGTTCATTCAGTGGTGCTTCTAACCCAGAGAAAGCCTAAAGCATTCAAAAGAGCTGCTACTCCAGCTGGGTTCCCATGAAAGGAGCATCACCAGGGATCAAGTTAGAAGAGCTTGCAGATACAGGGAGCCTGTTGGCATCAGGGACAATGAATCAGCAGAATATTGCCACTCGTGGAGAGTGAGCTTGGTATTGGGGAATATGGAAACAGGAAGGGAGATTGAGGAAAGAGAAAAATGGGGCAGGGACAAGGGAGAACAGAGTCATTCATTTAAGAGGAGGGAGGATAACAGTGGAATGAGAATAAGAGTATGAGGAAGAGAGAAGCTAAACATTTAGGACAGTATTTTAAGGCAATAAGGCTTTTTACCATGTATTTCAATGAGATCAGAGTTAGGTTAACGCTGAATATTTTTGAAAATATCACACAAAATTAAATATACACTTTTAAACTTTTTACTGGAGTGAAATCTGCAATGAAAAAATACTTGTTTCTAAAAAGTTTCAGTTTTGTTCCAATGTGAAAATTGTTTCATTTTTTTCACTTTACAGTAGTTCATGACATGTTAGTAGTAATAGTGCATAATATAATATGCCATGTCATATTATGCAGTGCTATTGCTGACTTGTAATAAAATAAGTTGAAATACTCTGTGAATGATCCCTCTCTCTCATAGACCTTGGGAGACAGGTCAGTCCTTGCTGACAGACAGCCCCCCACCCTGAAGCAAATACTTACCTGACAACAGTAACACTAACCCAGGAACTAATCCCTGCAACAAACCCCAGTGACAATTCTGTCCACATATCTATTCACCATCAGAGGACCTAACCACATCATCCACACCATCAGAGGCTCGTTCACCTGCACATCTACTAATGTGATATATGCCATCATGTGCCAGCAATGCCCCTCTGCCATGTAATAGGCCAGACCAGACAGTCTCTATACCAATGGATAAATGGACACAAATCAGATATCAAGAATTGTAACATCCAAAAACTAGTAGGAGAACACTTCAATCTCCCTGGATACTCAGTAACAGACTTAAAAGTGGCAATTCTTCAACAAAAACACTTAAAAAAAACCCCCTTCAATGAGAAACTGCTAAACTGGAATTAATTTGCCAACTGAACACCATAACATTAGGCCTGAATAAAGATTGGGAGTCGCTGGGTCACTACAGAAAAATATTTTTCCCTGTGTTGATACTCACCCCTCTTGTCAACTGTTGGAAATGGGCTACATCCACCCTAACTGAATTGACCTTGTTAGCACTGACCCCCACTTGGTAAGGCAACTCTCACCTTTTCATGTGCTGTGTATTTTTACCTGTCTACTATACTTTCCACTTCTTCCATCTGATGAAGTGGATTATAGCCCACAAAAGTTTATGCCCAAATACATGTGTTAGTCTCTAGGGCACAAGAACTCCTTGTTGTTTTTATATACAAACCTGAAACTCAAACATCATGGGCTAGAGCTTCTGTGATGAGGACTCAGAGATAAGTAAGAGGGGATTGCAGATTTTCTCATTAAGGCATTGGATGAGAACTCACTAGGTCTCTGGGTTCAATGCCTGATTCTGCCACAGAGTTGCTGTGTGATTTCTTGCAAGTATCTTAATCCTTCATTTCCCCTATTATAAAATAGGGGTGGATATATTTCCTCTCTGTCCTGTCTAGTTAGACTGAAGTGACTTCATAGGGACTATCTCTTACTATATCTTTGCACAATGCATAGAGCAATACAAGCCCAATCTAGATTGGCACTTCCAGGCACTAAGAACAATTATTATTGATAATCAGTTTGGGAATCACATGTCAAGCTTTGAGAAAAATTATCATTGATTACAAAAGGCAGGAATAGACCATCTCTGCCCTCACCTCCATATAATTAACAACATTTTTTCTGAGGGTAATACAGATATTATACTTAATACACGGTTATTAAATTAAATGGGTTATACTGTCCAAGGAAATACTGCGAGCCTCATGCACAGATCAGAACCACTGATGGCAGTAAACAATAGACCCAGAGATGTAATTTTTGAGCCAGTGAGAATAAAAAGATCTAACAGTTAGTATATAGTAGCAGAGCTGTATAAATTGCACATAGAGTTTGAACTTGTCAGTAAACATTGTACTTTGAAGCATCTGGGAAGCTGCTGGGAAATAAGTCAAGTTGCTTTTTTTAGGTCCGATGTATAATAATTAGTTTATTTCCTTGTTTGAACTGTGAATTTGGAACTTTCTACCAAGTTCTGTCATATATACACACACATCTGCTGCACGGCTACTAACATATGGTGTTTCACTAATGAATTGCTAGCTATCAGCCAGATCCCTACTGTTCACATCAAATGTGAAATGTTTTGCAGGGTACTCACAATAATGAATATTGCATAGATTCACTACAGTATCTGCTTTATGGATGGACTGCAGCTTTCCAGGGTGGGACTATAAGAGGTCCCGGGTCCATTAAAATCTGTGGCTAACATTTTATTGTCTAGGGTTTAACATGTTACATAACACAGCCTAACAAATGAACATAAATAATGCAACTGCAAGTGTAAAGAACTGAGTACCTGCAGATGGGAAAGCCATGGCCAGCTCACCTACCCTGAACAGTGTAACAATACTGTGGATTGACACAGTGATAAATAAGGGCCTGCAAACTTTTGAGATTTTACACCACAAGGAGTTGGTTCAACAATTTTTTAATTAAAGACAAACTAAATTTCTCTTACGTCAGGGGAAGGTGACATAACTGCAGATTAAATCTGATCTTGTGTGGTGCATGGAGGGGAAAGAGGATGGGGCAGCATAATCTTAGCAATAACATAACTTTTTTATTGTCTTTTCCACTGAAATTGACCGAGACCAGAAATAAGACAAACTTTTAACTGTGAGCATTTTTAACCATTGGAACAATTTACCCTGGGTCATGGTGGAGTCTCCATCATTGACGATCTTAAATATCAAGATTGGATGCTTTTCTAAAAGATCTGCTCTAGGACGTGTTTTGGGAAAATTCTATGGCTTGTGATATACAGGGCGTCAGACTACATGATCACAGTGGTTGTTGTGAGGTACTTTGGATTTTGCGAGACAAGGCAAACACACATGGTTGTGTAAAGTAGATGAGTTTATTGGAAGGCCTCGGTCCCTCAAATAGGCGTTGAGGGGCGCAGGTCTATCAACGCGACCGCAGGAGGGGTGCTAGCCTTCTGGAGCCATTGCTAGGAAGGAAGAGCCCCCCGGGCAAACTACAGGAGTGGGCTTAAATACACTCACACATTTGCATCTCATACATACTCATGTCTCATCTGCAAGCAACAAGCTGATTGGTTACACGCTGTCCTGCCTCAGTTTCCCCACTTAGTTTCCCATGCATTCGTTCTCACACAGACGGGGTAAACACTCACACAGCTGGGAATGGTTCCATTCCCAAACACACAGATAGCAGAAGCTCAAGGCTATTCTCACATCTGATGATACCATTACGCCCTCTCCTGGAGTTGACTCAGAAGCGTAACTACACTTCCTAGTGGTTGCCCGTCACAATTTCTTCCGGTCACTACAGTGGTCCATTCTGGCCTTAGACTCTATGAATTTAAAACAGTGCAGATAACTTTTACAATAGTGACATAGTAACAAGCTTAAATCACTAAAGGCAGAGGGACAGTCCTGAACTCCTGTCATAGGTATGGAGGGGGCCTTGCCTGGGTTGGGCTATGTTATCTAGTACAGTGTGCCTTGCCTGGGTGGGGGCTAGGTTGTCTGAGACAGATGACGTGAGAGTTTCCCTGCCATGAGGGAGGGAGGAGCCTCAAGCCCAGGAAGAAGGGAGGAGCAAAACAGTCAGATCCATCTTGGCTGGTCTCCAGGGAGGAGGCAAAAGCCAGGGAGATCCATCTTGGCTGGTCTCCAGGGAGGAGGCATGGGCCAGGAGTGTTCCATCTTGGTTGTCCATGAGGCAGGAAGCTTGCCAGGCAACATGGGCAAGGGTGTGTCTCTAGCTATGGAGATAACACTCTTTTCTTCTTACATTTCTGATTAGCTGATGTGAGTATAATCATTTGATTCTTCTATTAAGCCGTGCCTTTGGGGTGTTCTTTCCTTTTCAGAAGAAAGTGGGAAACCCCAAATGTAAAGTGTCTGTATCTCAGCTTTAACCTTTTTCTTTATTAAATCTTCTAGTTAAAACCGTCTGGTTTATTTTCCTTAAGGTTTTTCTCTCTTCACTCAGAAGAGAAGAGGTAGGGGGAGGTGCATAGCCCCAGGTATCTGACTTTAGCATCCAGGGAGGAAGACAGAGTCAGGGTTCAGGGAAGTCTGCCTTCAGCCGGGGAGGGTGAATGGAAGCAGTTTCCAGGTGTCAGAGAGACAGAGGGTGAAGGAAAGCAGCCTTCAGGCATCTGACTTTGAAACCCAGGGAGGGGGACAAAGTTGGGGGTGGGGAAAATCGGGGGCCCCTCGAAGGTTTTGGAAGTATACCCAATTGGTGGCAGCGATTGGTGACCCCAAGAACCCCAACTGGCAAGGTGGAGGTGTCAGGGGAAAATTAATGGCGCGTCTCTCCCCCTTACCGTACACTCCGGATGGTAGTGGTGGCATTGAGGCAAGGAGCTCACAAGCTGTCAGAGACCATTGAAGAAACACACAACTCAACTTTGATCAAAGGGGAAACTGAGGCACCCTCCTCTCGGTCAAGAAAGGGGGTTAGCAGCAGCTCCGTTTATTATCAGTACCAAGCAGACTTTTATAGAGTATATTCAAAGGGGAGGGGGAATGGGTGGAGGGAGGGAAAGACCTACTTGAAGCATGCACATCAGCAAACCCTGACATCAGTCCTAGGTCAGTGCCCTCTTGAGGCACCTGGTGTGGGGACCTTGAGAAAGCTTACATGATGCCAACAAGCTTATGAATAAGAGTCTATTCGTTCTCTAGCAAAGTCGTTACATACATATAAGGCAATCTGGAGATACAACCACCTCATCTAGCATGGGTTTACAGACTGCTTATTGTCTGAGACAAGGTTACATTCCCGGGACTGAGAAGGTTACCACAACAACCGGGTGTCAAAGCAATATTATTTCACTGAGCCTCTAAGACTCAAGCGAATGCTTGTACAAGCCTTGGGAGTTTAACTATGTGATTGCTGGTGAGGAAGAATACAGGTGGGAAGGAGCGAGGGAAACTGAGTTAGCCCTAACAATTCCCCCCTTTTGCTTCTTGCAAGCAGTGTATGCTGCAAGAAAGCACTAAGGTCTAACCTATTGCTCAGCTGGGTTTCAGGAAGTGGGGAAAATGAAGGAATTGAAATAAAACATAAACCAAGGAAATTGAGGGCAGTCCCAGCGTGTCATATCTGCAGAAGAGGTAGAGAATGAGGAATAAAAGAGCCAAAACAAAGAAACAAGTAGTAAGGGTCAGATACCCCCTTTCAGAACAAGGCTTCCACCCCTTATGTGGTCCTACAACGTTTCTCTCGTCGCAGGTGTAGTTTCAGGCTGTCCAAAGGGGTGGCAGTCCATGTGTCCTTGGTTTTGATGTCGTCTGTTTCTGGTTCACCCGTATCGCGGTGGGGTGAACGTGCGGGGCTCCCTCGAAGTCCGACGCCGTCTGCTTCTGGGGAATCTGTTCTCTGGTCAGATTCCCGTGCGCTGAGGGATTCAGGCTGGGTGTTAGGACTGTGATCCACTACAGCTGGTTTCATGTGTCTGTGGTGGATCCACGATTGGATTGGATCCACGATTGTATGGATGGATCTGGTCCTCTAATGGCACCGTCTGGGTGAGTCGAGCGCGTTGCCACAGGGAGTGAAGATGAGTCTGCAAGGAAAGAAACTGAGAAGCCGTTATGTGGTCTCCTCCCTATAAAGAAATAGCAGCACGGGGAAGTGGGCCTCCCTTGGAGGGGGGGGTGACCATACAACAGCTCAAAAGGAGAAAGACTCAAAGCCCGAGTAGGGCGAGTAAGCAGGTGAAACAAAACAATTGGCAATACCTGAGGCCATTTTAATCCTGTTTCCTGGCACTAGTTGGCCAATGTGGTTTTAAGTTCCCTATTCACTCGCTCCACCTTTCCACTAGACTAGATGGAGTGTGGAAAGCGTGTGCAATACCCAGGCCATACACTCTGAAATACTTGGCCAACAAAATGACGCCCTCTGTCTGAATCCAGTAGTAAAGGAACTCCAAAACGAGGAACAATCTCCTTGAGAAGGATCTTGGCTACTATCGCAGCAGTACAGTTGGCTGTAGGAAAAGCTTCCACCCAAGATGTTAAAGGGCACGGGAAACTGAGTTAGCCCTAACAGAGATGTGGGGGGAAAAGGACTTGTTGGTCTGGCATAGAAGAGGCCCAGCCTTTGTACTCAGGAGCATAAAGGCTGGGGGTAACCCCTCTGACAACTCCTTATTCATAAAACCTGTCATTGAAATCAAAGAGCCAAATCTTGCTTCCTAACTCACTCTTTAATAGGACAACTCACATGAGTATTTGATGATTCTTTGGGGGTTATGACACTGTAAAGCAGTTTAAATGCTAACAGTCTGACTAGCCCTCTTTAATACTCTTCTCTGACATGATGCCTACAATGGTGAGGTTACTGGTATGCTGAGACCACTGTCTTTTTTTTCTCCCCCTTGTGTTTCCTTGCCTTTCTGTATCCATCTGCTGTATATTGTTTTATTCTTAGATTGTAAGCTCTTTGGGTCAGGGACTGTCTTTTGGTTCTGTGTTTTTACAGTGCATAGCACAAAAGGGTTCTGGACTAGATGCCGTCTAGTCCCACTAATATGACTTAGACTACTTTGGAATAAGTCAATATACAGTTTGAACATCATCAGAAATTTGTGCCCATATGTGTCAGATTTTGTAAGAAACCTCCAACGTTCCAGGCTAGGAATCTGGCTACCATGTCATAGGAATATTAAACAGAATTACTGTTTAAAGAACTTCAAAGCAAATGCTAAATAAATGGTACATAGTTAAGACAAAAAAAGAAGAAAGAACTGATCATATTTGGCAAAATATCCTCTGCAGACTTGGACTGGTCTTTGCAACTTCTGTATTATACAGGAAGCTTTGATTTAAGCTGTGTACAGACAGTGCAAGAACAGTCATTCCAAACACAGAGAGAAATACTTTAAAGTCCTCAAAAAGTTCTGAGTATCAACTCAGAGTAAAAAGAAAATATATAACTCCTCTTGAGAAAATAGATCAAGAAATGTGATGGTAGGGTTTTTAAGTCCACTACTTTGCCTATCAGCTATCATATCTATTCTTGCTTTAAAATAAACTGAAACAGTTCAGGAGTACTTCATGGAAATAGAGCCAGAGGTTTTCACGGGTAGAGGCAAACTGCAGAGGGAAAAACAATGTGGACAAAATTAATCCTTTACAAGTCACATCAATTCAATTCATAGCTCCATTAGCGCAATGGCTAAAGCATGACAAGATCTAAAGAGTGGGCCCAACAGCCAACTTGGAATACTCCAGTGAATGGCAAGAAGTATGATAATGCTGCCTAAATCTTATATGAACATGAGAATCTGTGATCTAACCAAACTGAAAGAGAATGTTTGCAAAGGGAGACACAGGCCGTCAGTGAAAAAACAACTCCTAATGGACACCAAGATCAAGAAGCATATAGACCAACTCATACAGATCTTAGCAGTTATTTGTTCAAAACAGACCAGACATAAAAAGTGAGAGAACTGATAGAACCTGCCAGCAGTTAGGTACAGACAGGCTAGCCAAGAAATGGGGCAGGTCCTGAACAACCTCTCACAATTCCAACATATAGATTTTGGAGTTAGGTGGCTCAAGTATTCCAGTTCCACGGGGGGAAATTTGCCTTCAATAGACAATTTAGGATGAAAGTCAGCAAATCTGAATAGTCTGTTTCCCAGTTCCCATGCAGTGTTGTCTCCTTAGAGAGGACTATGACAGCCTATGTTTTTATTATAAAAATGCATGAACCAATCTTTAATTTTTGTGCACAAATTGTTCATCCTCTCTAGGACTTTCGATGGCATATTGCCGAGAAATTATAAGCCTTAAAAGCTTGGAATTTAATATTTTATTATCGGAAACACTTAATTGTATCACTAAGATTACAATCGTGAACATTTTACAGCAATTCTTTCAAAGGAATAAAAAAAGATATCTGAAAAATATTGCTAATGAAACTATATAAAGAGAATTACAGAAAAAAAATGAATAATTTTCCTTATAATTGGAAAACAGTTAATGAATCTAATTAGTAAACCTCAGTGGTCTCACTGCAGCTTTGAGATGTTTAGTGTTTCCTTTTAAATGCAGTAAAGGCTTGGCAGCTGAGTCACAGAGCATTAAGATACGACATGTTACACAAAGAGCAGTCACCTTGAGAAAGGGATTGAGAATTGAATGGAGGTGCTGTTTAGACTATAAAGAAGGTATATTCAAATATCACATTTACTTTGAATCCAGCTGCTTCAAAGGAAGCTCAGTAGAAACATTAAAGAAGCAACAGACCCACAAATCTGTTAACCACGGCAGCATCAGTGTAGAGAAATGAAATATATCAGGTCAAGAAAAAGCAATAGTGGCTGCAGTCAGAAAAGCATGTTCATGTCTTAATAGTATGAGTCTTTCTTGCTTTCTGAATAGTTGAATAAGGCTCAGGTTTTCAAAGGAGCCTTAAGGGAATTAGGTGCCCAAAGCCGCATTCTAAACTTGATCAGACTCAGTAAGATTTTAATCAAACAGCTTTTCTCACCTCACTGGATGCTGCAGGTGGGTTGCAGTTCTTAATACACTGGCTGAATTCTCTTCTCAGCCTGGGACCAATCTCCCCAGTTCAAATTCTTTATCTTCCCAGCATTCTTGTTGCCTTCAGAATAGGTGCAGGTGGAGAGAGGTAGTCTCATGATGCCACTGGCACTTATTTTATACTGTTCAGTTCATGCTCTTGGAAAAATATTGTAGGTCTAATATTAGGTCCAAATCATATAGGTCCTGGTGGGCCTTCCTGAGTCACAGAGTTAGGCAATCCCCATTCTGTGGTGCTTGTACAACTATTTCTTATCGAACTGTAAATCTCTTGTTTACAATTCCCCTCCTGGTCAATGGCTGGTGGTGGTTGTTTAACACCCACCTGGGTCTGGGTCACTTCCTTTGTTTCCTCTGGAGAACTAACGGTGGGCGAATCCCAATCTCACAGCATATTTCAGTAACAGCCATATAACAAAATCCCATAACTCCATATACGATGACATGCTTGTTTTGACAAACAATGATACCACTCACATGACATCTTCCATGGCAACCTTCATACAGAATATCATAACCATATACAAGTGGTGACTATGGGGGTAACAGGGTGTTATTTTGAGGTACAGTGTGTCACACCCACCATGTTTGTTTTAACAAAGTCACCTTTTAGAATACAACTGCAAATTAGAACTGCCCTCACGTTTCCTACAGCTCCCCTGACCTCACCTTATCAGAACCACATTTATTTTGATATTCAGGACTATACTGAATACTTATTCCAGTTTTCTAGTTCCACACATTTGCATTATATAAAATAAATCTCTCTCTCTCTCTCTCTCTCTCTCTCTCTTTTTTGTTGTTGTTGTTGCTAAAATCAGAATTGGGCAGTTTATAAGAGCAGCCATCGCATGGTATGAAATTATATGACATCAGTTGCAGTACTGGCCAAAGGGGAAATAGCTTGAGTCAATAAGACAGGATGATTTATTTAGTGATCAATTATTCCATTGTCAAACTTGCAATTTTAACTCTTCTTAACCCTTAATAAGATATCATGATTTAACAGGAAAACATATGTACATGATCATATCTAAGAAGCACAGAGCTGCAAAATAAAATACAGTACAGAGCAGTCAGTGGAATGGTAACTTTAAACTGAGTTTTCTTAATCAGAGCACATAGCTGTTTGTAAAGTCTGATACAAAAGTTGAGAATTCTGTGGAAAATTGTTGGTGGATTAATACAACACAGAATACAAAAAATACAAAAATAAAAACATGCAACTGCTCTTAGTCCCATGCCACCCAATCCATTGTTATTTGCAGAAATTTCCCAATCATTTGACATTCAAAATTTTATTACCAGATGGATGACACTGAAGGTTAACAATTCAGCCCCAACAACAGAAACAATTCTGTTTCTAAAGATATGCATTTTATTTAACTTTTCAAAATAAATCCCTATTTGCTTATCCCTCTTGAGTTTGGTAAATTATTTTGGGTGGCAGGCATCTCAGATTTGAAAGCTGAACTGCTCGATTAGAAAGTAGTCAAAAGGGAGGAGGCTCTGCTGCATCCTATTATATCTAAAGTCCCTTGACAATGGGGCTTCTTTTAGAGAAATCTATTCCATTTACTGTGTAAAAACAGAAGCACCTTTGCTGTTGTTCCAGAGCATATTCATTTAGAGAAGGAAGCCAATAAAAAAAAAAGATTTTAATCTAAGAGTCCAGTTTCACCTTAAAAAAATATTTAGAATCTCTAAGCACAGGCAAAAAAAAAAGAAAAAAAAAAAGAAAGAAATCACTAAATAGTTGAAATTGCACATAGTTTGGCTAAATATTAGAGAGATTAAATTAACTCCAGTTAATAAAACTACTTCAAGTAAAGGCGGTTATTAAACAAGGCAGTGGTCAGTCTGGCTTTGTTCCTGTAACAGGTACAATAGGCTTGTGTTAATGAAACAAGCACAATAGGACAATATCTCTAGGCGGTTGCCTTGGAACCACACTACATTGTGAAGAGCAAATATAGAATGTATGATAGCTATCACAAACAGTCCCCCTAGCTGTTTTTCAGAAAGCAAACAGACAGGGCACAAAACTCAAAATGGATGCAATTAAAAATTCAACCAAATTGTAAACTTTCTTTTTATTTTGCATTATTCATCCATGACTTGCAGTGGACCTTGGAGAGATATGCTCAAGTCCCAATTCCCTTGATAGGCCCCTTTAAAACAGTCAAAATAAGTTGTAGGGTACATGACTAGGAGTAAGCATGTGACTACAGGAAGCAGGTGTAAGGTTTCCTGCCTTTCAGTAGGGACAGCAGATAGGAGACACTTAGAGATGCCCTATTTTGGATATCCCTAGAAGTTAGAAACCAGCACTGAAGCTAAAAGAGGTGCATCTACTAGCCTCAACTGGTGAAAAACTAAAATTGGTAGTGTCTAATATTTTGAGTTTATCTGCCTTTGTTTTTGAAGTTTGAAAATAAAAAGTCAAGTTTGAAAATAAAGCCAGTCCTGAGAAAAGGATTTTGGACCTAATGGTGGGTGGGGGCTTTATTCTACCAGTCCAAGCTGGTATGTTTGCCAACAGACTTACAGGGTATTACTGTAAAATGCATTTACATGCAGGCAAACAGTAGCTCAGGAAAGCAGCTGATCTAATGTTTAAGTAATTGCTTGGTCAAACTCAACAGGCTCTTAAAGCTTCCTCTCCACCCCATAATGCTTACATTTTCAGTTTGTTTCTCCTTTTGGTCCTGGGACTGTAAGGGATCCCTCTTATGGTTAATGTCACCTTCTCAGGACAGGGCAACACTACATACCAAATGCATTACAAAGACTGCATAAACTGTGCGGTGTGTAGTCTTTTTCTTAACCAATGTGTTTGGCTTTGGGGATCTATTTCTTGGCAGTTCAAGTCATACCGGTATATACTTTGTTTACAGTATTACAGTTACAACCAAAATTAGTTTTTCCTCCATTCCCTCTACCGCTCTCCTTTCACAAATTAAACAATCAGTCAGAAATTAACAGGATTAAAGTAAATGAAGTCAGGTGCAACATACTTCACTTAGAAAGGAAAAATCAAATGCACAACTACAAAGTGTCCTGCAGCTCAGTCTTCTAAATATCCAACAGAGCCCGTTACAGTACCATCTGTGTTGGTGTCAACCTGCAGCCCTCTCTGGGCTCAGGCCCTTAATTAGTCCAGAGGGGCCTATCATGGTACCCTCTCTTTAAGTCTGACTAAATGTCAAGGTTCCTAATCTGGAACCAAGCACCACCCCAAAATTCTTCCCTAGGGACTCCTTGACTCTACTTGAGCCCTCAGTGAATCCTTGCTTGGATTCAGTTCTCTGACCACAGCTCCCTGATGAGTTAGTTCCAGTAGTGCAGACCCTTTCCTGGGTTTCACAGTTCTAATTCCCTTCCTTAGAGTAGCCACTTTCCCCAATGGTTGGTGATGGAGACCCAGGCCTGCCCACTGCTCCGGGTCCCAAACCAAGTATTCTTTTAAGTTTAGCAGACTTGTGCTGCATCCCTCTGTTGACTGCTGCTCTACATTTCCCTGGACCATTTCCCAGTAGCCCATCTTAGTTGAGTCCCAGCAACCAGACAGGAGCTACTCTTGGGCTCCCCCGACCCTGCCAACAACTGATCTGTCCAGTTTTGCAGCTCCTGCAGCCAACCAGGAGCACCTCTTCTTACTCACTGCCAGAAAACTTAATTCATTCTGGCCCTGCAGCTCCTTTTATATGAGCCTGGTGGGCCTTGATAGGCTGCATCCCACGCATCCTCTCTAGGGAGCTTGGAGGACCCTCTCCACTGCCCTTTTCTGACATGGGGTGTGGCAGGGCTCTGAGGTCTCCAGGAGTGGGCATCAGGACCTAATCCATCCTAGCACAAAGGCTAATATCATTCTGGGGTGTATTAACTAGACTGTCATATGCAAGATATGGAGGTCATTTTTTCACTCTGCTAGCACTAATGAGGGCTCAGCTAGAGTAGTGTCTCTAGTTCTGGGCAGCATACTTTAGGAAAGATGTGGACAGCTGAAGAGAGATCAGAAGAGAGCAACAAAAATGATAAAAGGTTTAGAAAGATTTTTATGATCACCATGGTATACCAAGTATACACTATGGTATACTTAAGGTAGGGGTGGAAGCAACCATTTCAAATTAAGTGAGAAGGAGCCAGGAGATGTGACTGTGCCAAGAAAGTTCTCATTTGATTATGGGAAACCATAATTTCATTGTGTTTCAGTTTCCTCATTCACAAATCAGGATAACAACACTTTTCCTATCTTAGAGCGGTATTGTGAGGCTTAAATCATTAATATTTGCAAAATGCTTTGAGATTCTCATGTGGAAGTTGCTCTACAAGAGCAGAATATTACTACTGATTATAAGATTATTTCTCTTTCCACTTCTTCCCATGAATTTTATGGTCTTTATAGAAAGTGCATGCTTATATGCATGTTTTAAACTGTACTTGCATGTTGTATCAATAAGGATGTGTCATAAAAATTATACTAACCAATTTCTGGATAGTATTAGAATCATCCTTATGAAATTTAGTAAATTCAGTATAAGATAGTAATGCACCCTCACACAATTCATGGGAATAAGTTAGTTTGCATCTTAATTGTAACATATATTTCTTGAAAAATAGCAAAAAGAGCTATACATAACTTTTTGAAAAAATTCTATTCAGCAACCCATAGATGGAAGGAAATAAAATGTCAGGATAAAATTAGAGTTTTTGGTAAACCCTATTATCCTTAAACTGTATCACATTAATTTAGCACTTTAATGTCCTGACTTAAAGAGAACCACTCACCTATTCAGTAGTTTAGACAAATTTAGTTCCTACCCAGATCATATTAAAAATCCATTACCTGTGCCCAAGACCTTTCACAGCAGGCAGTACAGTTTCCTCCAAGGAATCTCAGATTATTTAACAATACTCCATAAGAGCAGCTCTTATCTAATAAGAGATACCTTGTGTAGAGTGAGTAAAGTTCACAGACTCCAGGAATTCCATTAATGACCTGCTTATGGTACAATGAGAAAATAATAGGTATCCAGTTATAATAAAAAAGTCAGGCTGCCAGTGCAACATACGTTTAGTAACAATTGAAAAATAGCAGAAATATTCAGTAGTAATAATATATGCACATACCACATTAGCCCTTATGCATCTCAGTCACCCAAACGCACATAAAAAGAAAATCAGTCTGCAGATATAAATATATAGGTAAAATAAGCAGGCTAAGTGAAATCAGATAAGTCTAGGTCCTCCCGTCTCATGAATAAAGAAATAAAAGCATGGATCTGTTGAGAAACTGAACATTCCCTTTTGGAGAAAAAAAGCAATTGATATCTAAGTAACTAAGAATCTTTTATTAAAAAATAATCAACAAGAATTTATTTGAACATTCATAGCGAAAAACTATACTGAATTTAAATTACTTTAGGCGGTGGACTGCAGGAATGTTGTATATTTTACTCATTATTACTGTTGGCTTATGCACATATTGAAAACGTCCATTTCAGCCATCTGTCAACTCCTCTACTGTTCCTCTTGTAGCTTCTTAAGAGTCAAAAGCAAATAGAGCCTAGTTCATTTAGCCCAGGATAGTGTCATCCCCTTGCCTGTCTTCGTATTTCAGTTTTTATCTGGTTTCACTTCTGAAAATCTGATGATAGCATTTCTGTTGGCAGCAGCATTGGGTCTTTAAAGCTAGCCATTGTAAATAATTTTATGGAAAATTATGTTTCTGAACTTTGTAAATAAACATGTAGCTTCTATCATGATCAGAAGTCTAAAAAGTAACAAATAATAATTATAATAATAAACACCACACTTAAGTTATCATATAACTACAGTGCTTTCTAGACTACCATGGTATCTCCCACCTATTGTCTATGAACATTTCTATTTTCAGGTTACTGGAAGAAATAACTAAAATGCTGAGAGCAGGTGTTTTAATGGTGGGCTTGCCCATTTCATCCTGTTTGTGTGGTATTCAAACATTTGCCCTTGCAGTCACACATTCCCATAGCCCTTCACTGAAATGCAATGCATCAGTGGGGCTGAAGGAGTGAAAACTTTGACCTCTGAGGTTCATCTACCCAACTGCTCTGAAAGCAACCAGGACAGAGCTTGCAGAGAGGAGTGATTATGTGGTGGTGAGCATGTCATAGTGATACAGTCTGATGTCTGGGCAGGGTAATCAATGTGGATTCCCTGTTTCAGCCTCACTCTTAATCTACTTTCTGGATCGCTGATGGTGCTAGGGACTAGGTAGATCACCAGTTTTTGGTGCTCAAAGGATTTTTTTTCCACATGGCAATATTGACAAATTGCTTTGTGGGATTTTTCACCTTCCATCTGGTTTCCTGGAGCTCTGGTTTGGGCAGTTAAATTACAAATGTTGTAACTCGGTCAGATTCCAGTGCAGTTGGTGGGGTAAGAAGTATTCAGCTAACGTTACCATAGTCTAGTGGACTGCTTTGGCTTTAGACCTGAGTATAGCATTGCATGGTGAGAGCTTTTGCCTCTGTCTCCTGCACTGTGTTGCTTCCCTCCACTTATCTTTTCTCCCTCTGGAGTGCAGGAGGTTGGCACTCTGGTTATTTTGGACTAGTTTGGGGGGGGTTACCCAAGTTTGATAAAAGTTTTGATTAAAGTTATTGCTGCTGGATTCAGTCACTTGCACACACTTTGTTGGTCTAGTGAACAGCCTGCATTTGGTTGGCTTCAGTGAGCACACTGGGGAAGTACAGTAACACATTGCCTGCATGTGAGCACTGTGGAGCAGAATACAGACTGCTATCACCTGGGAGCAGAGAAGACAGGTGGCAGAGCATAGTAAAACCAAACAACTGGAGGGTGGGAAGATTGTGTTTAAAAACAAAGAGGGCCAAAAGCACAGTTGCTAATGGTTTGTGTCCTAAGATGAACTCAACAGTCTAATCACACAAGTCAGGCTAGCCTGCATCTGCTAGACATAAACTCTACTGAAGAATAGAATCCTGAATTCCATTATTGTTTGTTTGTTTTTTCTTTTAAAATATATCAATATCTCCATGTTAAAGATAAGTACATGTCAGGAAAGCAAGCCAATAGGTTATGGCACATTCCAGTATAGTGGTGAAATATGGGAGTATTCTTTCTCAGTATGACAAGACAGAGCCCTAGAAACCATTATTGTCATAAGCAAATCTTTCCATCTACTGCTAAGTCTGTTTTCCTTACTTTACTGCCACATTGTCCCAGAAGAGCTTAACTGGAAAACTAGAGCACCCAGACCCAGGAGATTTAGAAGCACATGGGGTTCAGTGGTTGGATTCAATCCCAAAGGACTGATGCCTATCCAGATAGTTTCTACCATTATCGTTATTATTTGAAAATGTATCTTCAAGCTTCACCTCCTTTTTTATAGGCCTATTCATCCAACATGTGCTCCTTTGCTTGGTGAATATGCATGTGGTAATACTGTAATTTGTGATGTGTACAACAGTGAATGAATAGCCTTGAGTGATTTCATGGACAAATAATTTCCCAAGCGCCTAGCAGGATTATTCTGGTGGCTGTTTTCTACTCATCCACATGACAGAACTTGAGATATTTGCTGCATTATGAAATTCAAGAATAATAACGTTTGTTAGGAACATTAATTAGCCTTCTGTTCCCAAACTCATTCTCCATATTCCATTACAATAATATTTTTTCTGCATTGTAAAATTAATGTTCATGTTTAATCTCTCAAAATGTGGGTAACTGATCCCCATAGATAAGTGACAATTGTGGTATGATATTGTCATTCAAAATGCATTGAGACAAGGAAAATGTATTTGATTAAAATATCATATTAAAAAGTGTGCTTTCACACTACATTGAAAACAAATATAATAAACCACTTGACTGAGCTTTCATTGAAATCAGTGACAAAACCCCTAGTGATTTCAATGGGAGTAGAATCAGGACTAGTTTGATTTTTTTTGTCAATAATAATAATTAGATATGGGTTTGACATGCAAAATTTGGATCAAGATCTGGACCTAAACTTCCCCTGGAAATGAAGGTGTTTGAAACTCAAGTTTATCCTCAGCCCCAATGGAAATAAAGTATCAATCAGAAGGTTCTAAACTAGAGCTGATCACATATTTTTAATTTAGATTGTTTCCATGACCTTTTCGGTTGCAAAGTTGAATGTTCAAGGGAGCAAAAATAAATTAAAATAAATTATCTTTTTTTAAAAAAACAAGCAACTAGAGCTCTTTGCATTTTTTAAAAATGTAGGCAACATTTTGATAAACCAGTGAACTACCTTGTAAATTTGTTGTGGTTCTTTTTTCAGCCATTCAACTATTCTGAATATTCCAAAAGTGCAGATATGTTCAGCTCTGAGGCTTTATTTTAGGCTCCTTTATATAATCATTTTTTTCTTTTTTAAATTAAGCCTATAAGACCTAGCCAGTTCTGAGTAAAAAACAGTATCATCTTGCTCTTTTTTATGCAGTGTAATTTAGCATTTGTTTTGTGTGTGGGTGAGAAACACATTGACAACTCTCATTTGTTATATCACTCATCACAATCCTCCAGTCATTCTCTGCCTATCCAGTTAACATGCATTGTTGGTGCGTTTAATTACTTCCTTTGTTCCTTCTTATGTGAACATTCTACAAACCATTTTAGTTAATCTCATATTATTTATTTAAATTGATTTCTTCAATTTATCAGTATTGTGCTATATTTTTATTTTTTCTATTTTTATTTTTGCATATGCAATCTTTGAAATCTGTCCTTGAATGTGATTAGTGGACTCTCTACATGTCATCTTCCAACTTCATACATAGAAAACTCTCATTTACTTCAGTGGAGTTCTATACAAGAAGCAAGTAATAACTAGGTTGCTAATTTGTTAATGTAGAATAGCACTGGTCTGAGGATGGATTTGTACAGAACCCTGTTTTTCTTGTATTTGTAATTATTCTTAGAATCTCATTCAAGCAGTTTCCTATCTATCACATACGGGGCAATCTAATTCACATTTATTTTTTCCTCTATGAGAATGCAGCATGGAACTGTAGTCAATGTTTTAACTAAGCCAAGCTATACTGTGTTTATAGCATTACCTTCATCCTCTTCACTTATCATTGTATGACAGAAAGCGATTAAATTGGTCTGGCATAATTTGTTTTTGAAAACCTCCATTACCCACTGCTTATTGCAGTCCAAAATTCTAAATGTTTCCTTCTCTTTAGACTCCTTCATTGAGTCAGTGTTTGTTTGTTTTTTAAATGGCTATTTTTATAATGAAATACATGAGGGGGGAAATTGAGCAAAAATAAAAACTAATATCCACATCCATAATGCAGTCATCTTTACTTGATTTTTTTTTCTTACTATTGTGGCCCATTTTGAAGTCATAATGGAACTCAAGAAACCCAACTTTGACCTATGGACCTCTTGGTGCTAACAGGGTTATACCTCTGGGTCATATATATGCATAATAGTTCAGCAAAAGTTAGTGTGTAAAATCTTTACTGAGAGCCAGTTGCCCATAATCATTGTGAAATGTTTATACAGACAATATTTAAGAATAATGGATCTATACTGAAAATTATGTTCTTAAAGTCTTGGAGTTGAGGCAGACCAGCAAGAGATGACATACCTCAGAAAAATTCCTTTCAAGCAGGAAGGGAATCTCCCTGTTGGGTCATTTGGGTATTATATGCCTCATAATGTAGAGCTACTTGCATACTGAGCCACAAACAAAATAAGAGATTGCAAAACCTACAAAGAGAGGAAATTCACACCATGGAAAACAGCAGGGGGTGCCCTGTGTATGACTAAAGACAAAGGGTTGTGAGGGTACATTTTATCAGGCATAGAAACGTAGAGGGTTTTCACCTAGGAGGCAAGCTGACAGCATGTCTCTTTCATGAAGAAGCTTGCCTGTAAAATGCAGTCAGGGCTTTGAGTGAGCATTACTCTGTAAAATATAATAGTATCTAATTAATTAAGTCTAGCTTCTAGAATGCATGTTATGATTTTATTTTATATATAACCATTTATCTCCAATACTTCTACATGCTATCACTTGAATCTCTAGGCTCGGTTAAATAAAAGTATACTTGATTTCACAATAAACATATCTAAGTGCTGTGTATTAAGCAGAAGGTGATCTGACGTGGAACTGCTAAGCAGAAGTGTGCTTATTTGGAAGCAACAAATCTGTGAATACTGCAAGTGCCCAGTGGACCTGGGGCTGGATGCTCCAACTCAGAGGGCTCAAGGGCTGGAATACGTCAATCTCTATCCTGTAATGGGGCATTAGGGCTTGCATAGGTTTAGAGGGTAGTGCTTGTGTTGCCTGTGGCTAGAGGAGTTGAGAGGTTGACCCACAGCAGGCACAGACAAGGGTAGGTGGTAGTGAGGTGCTTCATAGCCCTGGCTATCCCAAGGAAGTGTGACATAAAATGCATGTGATTTTGAGTAGATTTTCATTGTTAGAAATGTGTTTCACTGAATCATAGAGTTTAAGGCCAGAAAGGACCACTGGATCATTTAGTGTGACCTCTCTGTATATGACAAGCCATTAACCATCACTCAGGGTCCCCTGCACAAAACCCAACAACCAGAATTAGGCCAAAGTATTACAGCCACAGGAGACTAAACTATTGTGTGCCATAGGCAGGGAACAGCAGGGGACCAAGGTGCACTAAGGCCTGCAGCCTCTGCAATGTAAGGGAAATTATTAAGTGAGATATATCCAGATGATGCTAGTGTATGATCTGTGCCCCATGCTGCAGAGAAAGATGGGGGAGGGGGGAAGCCCAAGTTCCCTACGTATCTCACCTAGGGAACATTCTTTCCTGGCTCCAAATCTGCTTTGACCCTATCTTTTATTCTCCAGGTACTTACTCACTGAGTGAGTTATGAAAGATACTAAAGTATTTTCAGAAAGACAATTTGAGTACCTAGTGCGTTTGAAAATAAAGGGCTTGTACCACATCAATGTGCAAGTTAGTTCTTCCAACTGCATCTGAAACCAAGGATTTTTATTGTTTTGTTTTGTTGGGGCTGGCTCTTCTGCAGCAAGAAGGGGGTAGGGCTTTCTCACCTTGGCCTCCAGCAGTGCAACCACCTTGCACTGGGTGCAGTGGTAATCTTCATCTTTATGCTGAAAAGCAATCATATTCACCCTGTACACTGAATTACATTTGTTTCATTAGACATCACTCTCTTTTGTTGAGCTTCTCAAGCTGACTTTGTGCCTGCTCTGCCATTGAACCTTTAACATTTTCAGTAATTATGTGATTCTTCCTATCTAAATATGATTCCACTGAAATTAAAGGACTAGAACTCTCTTTGTTGTACCCAAATCCTTTCATTTGCTAGTTGGCCTTCTGTATTGTATCTCTCTATTTCTCACTGTTCCTCTTATCTTACACTAGCGAAAATACCCGGCGTTGCTCGGGTCAGTCGGAGGTCAGGAGGGGGCAGACAGCTGAGCGAATGCGGGGTCCATTGGATGGGGGCAGAGAGCAAACCTGACACCCCCACCTCACCCCCCCGACCAAACCCGACACCCCCACCTCACTTACCCCTCGACCAACCCTGACTCACATTTTCACCCCCCACCCAAACCCAACACCCCCATGTCTCCCCCCTACCAACCCCAACACCCCCTGACCAACACCCACACCTCACCCCCCGTAGACCAAACCTGACACATCCACCTCACTTCCCCCCCAACCAAACCCGACACCCCTACCTACCACCACAAACAAACCTGACACCCACACCTCACTTACCCCTTGACCAACCCGACCCCCCTCCTCACCCCCCCAACCAAACCCAACACCCCCAACTTACCCCCCCACCAAACCCAACACACCCTGACCAACCCCAACCCTCACCCCTCACCCACTCAGACACCTTCCCACCCCCCCAGACCAAACCCAACACCCTCGGCTCACTTACCCCCCGACCAAACCCGACACCCCCACCTCACCCCCCGACCAAACCCGACACCCCTACCTCACTTACCCTCCGACCAAACCCAATTCGGGTCCATCGGAGGTGGGGAGGGGGCAGAGAGCTGAGGGATTCTGGGGTCCGTTGGAGGTGGGGACGAGGCAGAGAGCTGAGGGATTCCGGGGTCCATCGGAGGGGGGAGGGGGCAGAGAGCTGAGCGAGTGCAGGGTCCGTTGGAGGGGGGAGGGGGCAGAGAGCTGAGCGAGTGCGGTGTCTGTTGGAGGGGGTATTATGACATCATAACTATGTCACAGAGAACAGCAGCTGCCCAGCTTATGTGATTGGCCTTTAAATAATTTCACCCCTGGGGGGCATCAGAGGTAAGATTTGAAAAAAATTCAACTCTTACGGTCATTAGGACCCCAAGACCTCTAACTGTACCAAATTTCAGGTCTCTAGCTCAAACGGAGTGGAAGGAGTAAGCATACATACACGCATACATACACGCATGCATACACCATTTGACTTTTATATAGAGAGATTTAGAATAGCAACAGTTTTGCTTTCTCTCCTTCAGCCTACTCCCACAATATACTTAGCTATTTGTCTCTCTCCATTGGAAGGAAAAATGTCAAGGAAACTATAATCTAACAACAAAACAACATATTAAATAGAGTAAAGAACATTGGTGATTTCACCTATTCTCACTCAGCCCAGTTTCCCCACTCATCTCAAATTCAGATGGCCTGCTCCCATGCTATACAATTTTTACATATACAGAACATACCGGTACTTGTTTTTAGAAGTTGTTTGCTCATCTGGAACAAAGCGTTTATCCTGTGTGCATTGGTTTTTCCATGTCTCCCAATGGATATAACACTTGCTTACTCCTAGAGATGTTAAGAAGGCTTAAATATAAAGTAGAACAAACACTATATGAAACACTCAGACATAAGTCTAAAGAGGTGGTATTATTATCATTAATGTCTTGAATTATATTTACATCTCCTTTAAGGGCCATTTCTAATATTACCAGCATGGTGTAAAAGGGTCTTAGCATAACTGAGAAACAGGTCCAGTTATTGTAAGCACATGAATGAAATTATCTTTTTTAAGGAAGAAACTAACATTTTAGTAACTGAGTAGTACCTTCTCCTAGATATTAAAATGAAAAAAAGGTTACTATCATCTCACTTTTCCTTTGATAGCAACTTCTCTGAAGAACAGCTCAGGGTGAAAGTGATTTGTTCATATATGCAACTGTTATGAAGTCTATTTGAAATTAGGTCACTTTTGAATGATACACACTTTATGTTCCTAGTCATTAAATTTTCTGGAACTTAAGAGTCTGTTTTCTGTCTTGATAAGTATAAATTAAGGAAGACAAGCTGGCAGAAGGTGAGAACTTAGTCATGCTACTTTCTTTAGTGTGAACTGCCAATAAAACCTCATGGTTGTAATCAAACTTTTTAAAAGTTAATTTTAAACTCCCATGAGCTATGTCACTGGACTGACCTGAATATGTCACTGCGGCTCCTTTCTGTCCTAAGATATGCTAATTTTTATGTAGAAGCAAGGCGGGAAATAGAAAGCTTTTTTATACAGTTGTCCCCAGTAATTAACTTTGGTGGACTGAGTGATATTGAAGGCTGGAATTTGGTTTTTGAAACCACTGTAACATTCAGGCCTGGGGTGGTAGGTGACTGGCTGGTTATACCCTTTCAGGTGTTTAAAGGGATACAACATGTTATTCCCATGGTATATGCACCAGACTGCTGGCCAGGAGGCAAGTGTGGCAGTAGGAGGGGTGAGAAGAACCATGGACACATCTATCCCTTTTTGGTCTCCAGCACTCTGTGCTACCCCCCTCCTTATTGTCAGGGGGCCAGATTCAGAGGTGAGCTAGATAGCAGCGTATATCATACATTGGTAAGTCAATGGGAGTGTAAGTTGGTGTAACTCTGAGTGGACAAAGGGCAGCTTTGAGGCAAGAAAAGTGAACAATACATGTGTGAAAAGGTGCAAAATAAAGCAGCCCCCACAGTGGCACTTCTCCCCCTCTCTAAAATACAAGTCCTCAACTAAAATGAAGGGCTCCACTGTGCTTTGTATACACAACCTCATGGTCGTGGTGGTGCAGAGTTGCACAGCCTAAAGGGAAAATTTACCTCAGGGAGGCACAACACTTCCCAGGTCTCTTCAGTTGCATTAGGTGAGGAGTATTTCACTGCACAGTATACACTCTTTTTGAGCAGTGCTGTATATTTCAGTTAATGAATATCTATATGTGAGGGAAGTCATGTATCTGTCTATTCTTTGTTTCCTCTCAGACTCCTGGTGGGGGGGAATCCTTGGGGTAACCCTTGCATGCCCCTGAGTTCAGGAACTGGACCCCCTTCTGCCGGCTGCACAAAGTGTGCCTTTAATCCCTCTTCTCCCAGACTATGCGACCACATGAAGACCATGTCACAATTTAGCCCTAGTAGCCTGATCCAGCTCCACTGTAATCCAGGGGCTTCAATAGGCGTTAGATCAGTCCCACATACTCATTGCAGTGCCCATGTCTGGTAACATGCACCATTGCTCCATATCCCTACTGATACTCACAAACAAGTAACTCACACGATCCAAGATTCTGGCTGCCTCCTTCACCAGAATGAAAGTGGGAATGTGTCCTTATCCCTTCTATCCCACACTACTTTGCATATACATTCCACAGAAGCTAGAATATGGCCTTTAAAGAATAGCAATATTTTGACATGGGTCAGCAATATTTGTTAAAAGAGTCACTTATATAACTTCCAGTTTAGTTCATTTTAGGCTCCCTGTTCCTTCTCTCCCCCCCCCTCCCCGCAGTAGACTTAGTAAATAGCTTCCCAAACCACCTGCAAACTCAAGGTCAGCCTCAGGCAAACTCAAATGTCTACTGCAAAGTGATAAAAACAAGACTGGCTGTTCCAGGTGACAAGCTGTCAGCTTTTATTTATTTATATAGTCTTGGATTCTACTAGATTTATGAGTGTCAAGCCTGGCAGGCCATACACAGAGATATTGCAGAGGAAAAACAGGGAAGAAGACTGTTAATTTTAAAGTCTAACACACTAGTTTCTGTGCAAGTAAATACCATGGATAGAATAAGCCTAGATTCTTGAGATAAATTGAGTGTTTGTATGTAACCAGTGGAAATGCAAAGGCCCAGGCACCAGATATATAACGAGTAAGAGTTCTGAGGTACTTAAAAATATTTTCTTGCACAAAATTGTTGACATAGTAATTATTATTTTTCAAACGAACCTTTCCACGAAACCATCTTTAGCTTGCTTCTTTTGCAATCACATGTAGGCATGCAAGGTTGGTTCTTGTTATGCCTTTTTAAATAAGCATTTTGTCAGAAATATTGCTAACCAGAGCAAAATTAAATGTGGATCCAGGTTTGGTTCTGGATCATTTTTTGGCTTAGGCTGCTCTCCATGTGTTCCTTTGGGGAGGGGATACCAAAAACAGTGACTATCCCACTAAACACAGCCTTCTGTGCAGACACAGGCCCATGGGTGGATTTATTTTAGTATATAGGAGAACAATGCTGCAACCTTTCTAATCTCAGAACTACCCCTTCTGAGTCTCCTTTGCTTTTGAAAATGGACAGTATTTTTCTGGTTTGTAGGAAGGGAAATTTTGGGGATATATGTAGGGAGTACACAGTAGCTTTAGGTGAACTCTTAAGGAATGAGCACTGAAATGTCAGAAGTAACAAAGAAACAAAGAAGAGTAAAAAACAGAAAATGTGACCTACAATGTAAACAGTATAGTCTCTGAATAAAGGTCTCCTTCAGGGATCAGTGACTTTAAATGTACTATTAATTTTAAATGTATATATGTATATATATACACACATATAGATAGATAGATAGATAGATAGATAGATAGATAGATAGATAGATAGATAGATATACACAGAGAGAGTGACAGAAAAGTGTCATGCTTTCCCTGAGTAGTGTCACATATTAACAAAATTAATTTCCAGAATATCTAATAGACATCCAATCCCTGGGGTATATTGCTCTCTCGTTTATCATCCACCCCTTTCCCCTTTTTTAAGTTCTTAAAGCACAGTCCTGGGATCACTTACTTTTTGTCATAGTCTCTCAGTCATACTCCCTAGTCTAGCCTTGGGCTTGCTTCAAACACCCCCTCCCCTTTGCACTTAGTCACCAAAAAGAGAAAAAGCACAATCAGGAGGAGACTATGATGTGACCTGAATGTTGACTAATATTTGAACTGCCTCTGATAGCTTCTGGGCTTAGAAAAGTTTGCATTACCTGCTCGTTTTTATGTCTGACATTATTGTTCCACCTCAGGTTCCCTCTTATAGTGGCAGATTCCAGCTCCCAGAACATGCCTGAAGTTCCTTTTGAACCCAAGATAACCCAGGAACTTGGAGGTGTCAAGTATGTTGGCATTTGACTTATGTAAGCTCCCATGATGTCAGGGGAGCTAATGCTGAAAGTGTATAAAGACTCTCACATATTACAGGTGAAAAGCAGAAAGTGCTCTAACAGCAAAACAGCTCTATAAGACAAATAAGGAATATTGTATGCACATTACAGGAGAGTGAACTGAGGCACAAATAGGTTAAAACTGAAGCGGACACAGAGCAGAGCCAGGAATAAAGCTTGTGTTTGTTCTTATGCACCAGAGGCCTGATCCAACTCCATTTAATTAATGGGAGACGTTCCATTTACATTATTTGAAACAGAATCTAGCCCTAAGAACACAATGAGAGATTGTACCTGGCCCTTAAAAGGGGGCATATGGTGTATGTATAGGCAGGATCCTTATATCTTTGTCCTACTCTTTCCCATCTGTGCAAAGCTAGGGACTATTTAATTAGTGCTATGCATTAGTGTAAAACTAGGGCACACTATAAATAAGTACATTATGGTTCTACTCCAACATTCATGTAAACCAGTGGGTGTTTTATTATTATGTGGTCCCTGCATCCATGAGTAAATCTCTCTCATAAACTCCTTGTGGCCCTCAGGCTTCAGACAAATGGTCACTGTGACCCTTGGTCCTGGAAGTCATATCTATGGCCTATAGGAGCATCTATGATTAGTGAGAAAGGATGGTCCAGTAGCAAAGACCCTAATCCGGGATTTGGGAAACCCAGATTAAATCAACTACTTTCCCTGTATGACTGACAGGCAAGTCATTTAGTGTTAATATGCCTCAATTACTATAGTAAAATGGGGATAATACTTAAAATTACCTCATGGATGTTTGTTAGGATAAATACATTAAAAGATTGTGAGGTGCTCAGATAGTACAGCAATATAAGTACCAGGTACAGACAGTTTATATACATTGGGAGTGTTTATATATTTGATTTGATTATTTTAAAAACAAATATTTTAGATCCAAACAGAGGTGAGAAAATCAATGTTCATTTTGAACTTGCTTTTTTAAAAGTATCCACTGTCTAGGGATATGCATTCAAATTGTTTCATTTAAAAAATCATAAAGCAATGGGCTTGAATGGCTTGTGAATCCTTATTGTGTCAAGTTGCTCTGAAGTACTGAAATTGTACGTGAAAGGTATGAAAATTAGCTGTGGAATGGTGTTTTTAATGTGAAGTTATTCCCAGAGATGCTATTTGATTATAAGACCATGTATTTTCATTTCAGGAAGTTTTAATGAACATGGTGCTCAGACTTTGTGACAGAAATATTAACTCAGGTTGAGATTAGCCAGATGTAAAGTTTCTGACTTTTTGGACTGAAATGTAATGGAACAGCAACAAAGGGGGGTGGAAATTATGATGTATTATTGGGGCAGCTTACAAATAATGGCCCTTTTTAAGCAAAGTGTTTTCCTGAGTTATCTTTAAGAAGTGAATATAGTCAATGAAAAATTACAGATTTCATTATGTTGAAGTGCAATAAACATGATGCCACATTCACTATTGTAATTACAATTTATAGTGTGGCACACCTAAGACAAGCACAACAGTTACTGTATCCTATTGGCAATGGCTTGAATTCATGGATCTGAGAAGCAAAAGGACTCTTGTTTTAGAAACTATAAACCCAATTCTACGTCAGTTTTATTATTTTCCCCATATCTGATTTTGCAGGTATATAGCAAACAATATTCCTTCTTGAATGTAGGCCTTGATCCTGTGTTAGAACTTCATGGCCTCACCTCTATGCATACTTGGTTCTCAAGCAGCAAGATGCCTCTTAGCATTCTCTGTACTTACTGTCCATTCTAAAAAAGCCTACACTGGATGTTAACATCACTGGGGAATGCATCATTGTTACTGAGGTCAACATTTGGTCCCCTATTTTAGCAAACTAAGTACTTGTAGATAGTTACTATTTGTTTTTACTTAAAGTTGAACTCCCCTCTTTTCCAGTACACCTGAACAGTTGCTGGGAACATTCCTGGGTGGGGTGGGGTGGGCTGGGCGTTTTGACGATGTATGATCTCTGGCTGGTGTAGCAGTCCCTAAGGAACCATTTGAACTTACATTAGATCAGCACTTAGAAATTGGCTCAAATGCATTCCTGCAGAAATTCGGTTAACTTCAAAGGACTTATGCCAGAGATAATTATGTCCTGAAAATTTTAAGGCATTTATTACATTAGTAATGCAACTCCAAATGGTAACATGGGCCTCAAGTGGGAGTGAACAAACCTTCTGATTTGTGCATTTGGTTCAGAGCCAATCAATTATTCAGGTTCAGATGCTCATCTTTAACTGTATGGTAGGAAATATGAAGCATATATCCTTTTTGGTTTTGGCCTATACAGGCTGGGGATCTTTGAAAATGATTTAATAATGCAAACATCATTTAACTGCAGTAAAGGCCATGGAAAATAGTATTTAGTAACATACATGATAGAGAGGGCAGTTCTGTTCCTCAGCCTAAGAAAGGAGAAATCCCCTTTTGAGTCACTATCTGATAATTACAAAAATAGACGTCAGAGCCACAGATCTTCAAAGGTAACTGGAACAAATATAATGCCTTCAAAAAGTTAAAAATGTCCCTGTAACTTTAAGGAATTTATTACTTCAATAATGCACCTAAAGGAATAACTATCTAAGGGTATGTCTTCACTACAGCAGTAGGTCGATTTCCCTTAAGTCGATTTTCTAAAGTAGACTTTAGAAAATCGACTTAGTGCATCCCCACAAAGGACAGCAACTCAACAGTGTCTGTCCTTAAACTTTTGCAGGGGTCGACATAGGGAGTGTTGCACTGTGGGTAGGTATCCCACAGTGCCGGGAGTCCCCAGCTGTCACCACCTTTCGGGGCAGCCAGGCACATTCCCCAGGGGACCAGCCCCAGTCCGAGCAGCTCCGTGGGCCCCCCCCGCCCGCCTGAGCAGCCTCGTACCGGACCCCCCTGCCCGCCCGAGCAGCCCCACGAACCCCCCCGCCTGCCCGAGCAGTCCCGTGAACCCCTCCCCCCCCGCCCGCCTGAACAGCCCTGTGCCGGACCCCCCGCCCACCCGAGCAGCCCCACGAACCCCCCCGCCCGCCTGAACAGCCCCGCGCCGGACCCCCCGCCCACCCGAGCAGGCCCGCAACCCCCCCCCCCACCTGCCTGAACAGCCCCGCGCCGGACCCTCCGCCCACCCGAGCAGCCCCGAGAACCCCCCCGCCCGCCCAAGCAGCCCCACGCCGGACCCCCCGCCTGCCCGAGCAGCTCCGCGGACCCCCCCCCCCCGCCCGCTGGAGCAGCCCCGTGCCGGCTCCCCCCACCCGAGCAGGGGGGGGGCCGGCGCGGGGCTGCTCCGGCGGGCGGGGGGGTTCTCAGGGCTGCTCCAGTGGGCGGGGGGGTCCGCAGAGCTGCTCGGGCAGGCGGGGGGGTTCGCAGGGCTGCTCGGGCGGGCGGGGGGTCCGGTGGGGGCTGTTCAGGCGGGCGGGGGGGATTCATGGGGCTGCTCGGGCAGGCGGGGGGGTTCGTGGGGCTGCTCGGGCAGGTGGGGGGGTTCGCGGGGCTGCTCGGGCAGGTGGGGGGTCCAGCCCGGGGCTGTTCAGGCGGGCAGGGGGGTTCGCGGGGCTGCTTGGGCAGGCGGGGGGGGGGGGTTCGTGGGGCTGCTCAGGTGGGCGGGCGGGGGGTCCGGCGCGGGGCTGCTCAGGCTGGCGGGGGGGGGGGGGGGGTTCGCGGAGCTGCTCGGAAGGTCGGAGGCTTAATGTCACCTGCATCCTCACTAGCTGAAAATCGACCCAGAGAGAGGTCGATTTCAGCTACTCCTCTCGTTAGGGAGGAGTTATAAAGTCGATTTTAAGGTCCCTTTAAATCGACTTTAAGGGCATGCATGTGAGGACGGGTACAGGCTTAAATCGACTTTAGCTTGCTAAAGTCGACTTTAAGCCCTAGTGGGGACCAGGGCTAAGACGGGCTGAACTGAATTGAGACTTTCTGTCTCTGAGGACTTTGCAATTCTTCACTCAAGCAGATTCTATCCTTTTTGATAATGTCCACTCAATGCTATGCAGTCCTCATTAACTAAGGCATGATTTAATAGGAAAGCTCTATTTCACAATGTGCACATTCCACAGAAAAACCCTTCTCATCGATTCCAAAACATAACCTATTTGTTGCTGTTACTTAGAGCTATTTACACACATATTGCTCCATATGCAATTTAAATGTTTAGACCCACTGTGCTTAATCCTGTCAGGAAGATGCTAATTAATTATTTGTTTAGTGTGTTTAACACAGCAGTAGATTGTTTACATCTTTACACAACATAGGGGCTAAAGGTTAGATTATTATTATACTGACAGGAAAATACAAAACCAGGTGGCACTTACCACAGTATTACTCTGTGAAGCAAAATGCTGTATAAATCAGACAACGGTTCATCAACAGATGTTATATTATGTAATTTTTTTCAGCACTTGTCATCCTAAAGAGACCCAAAGCATTAAAACCATGTGCTAATGTACTAGAATTCCACTTTGTATGCTGAATCCTAATTAGAAGTGTAAGTTTAAGGTCTTTTCAGTCATTGTGCGATACATACTCTTACAGGGATAGAGCTGTGTTAAGAGAGAATGGAAAATGAATATTTGGGGAGATTTTGCAAGATATAACAAAGCTCCAAAACTTCTTTGTCATAATATTTTCTTTTATTTACTGTTCAAAAATGGGAGCCTTTTATCCATGCTGCAAATGATTGAATCTCATCCCATGAAAACAGCTTTTTGCAGCAGAATAAAACAATTTGCTAACATAAGGCTCAAGTAATGAGAGATTAGGGAGCACAGGGTAAAATCTCTCATATCTTGGGGCAAGGGCATGTGGCTGGAATTACAGCAACAGCCCTGTATTATTCTGTGAAATCACCCTAACTTTGGTACCCCTCCTTTCCATACAGGAACTCTCTCCCTCTCCCCCCCCCCCCACATCTGCAGGTACTTTCCTTCAACAATTTCTTCGTACACACACCACCGTCTCTTACATACAAAGATCCCTCCCACTTAGCTGTTCAAGTTATTTAAGATTTATTTCTATTCATAAATCCTTGGGAAGGGTTCAGCTACTAGGTGATGAATGCCCTATGTGCAGTTTAGATTGACAGCCTGACAGAATGCTGTTCTCTCTGCTAGCCAGTTATAGTTTCTGCGGAATATAAAGAGACACAGAGCCCTCCCGCGTTAAACCCCTAGAGAAGTAGTACAGCATCACTTCCCTATCTCTCTGTGCTTCCCCACTCTGACACACAAAACCACTAAACTGCATGTGAAAATGGGTACTGGTGCAAGCTCCTAGCTACATACCTGGGCCTATTCTGATTTCACACCAATCTTACACTGCTGTAATAGTTTACTTTAAAGGAGATACTCCTGATTTGACCCAGCGTAAATGAGAAGTGCCTTAAAACAGGCATATACTATACACTTTGGAAATGACAAGTCATTTCACATAATCTCTAATCAAGATTAATTTCAAGAGGGGAAACATATGTATTCTTCCAGCATGGAGAATAGACTAATTGTATCATTTTGATGGAAATAAGAATAATTTCATATTATGTTTTTCTTCTACCCTCTGATCACTCAGGCATATCCCTACACTGCAGCAACTACTCATCTCCCTTTACATTTACATATCTCTGGAGCAAATGTGAAACTATAGCAGAAATGGAGCTAGAAAAAAGTGGTAGCCTTTGCAAGCACTTTACTGCTATTCTTAGATATAATTCCAGTAATGCAAGTTCGTACAATACTTCTCTAGGGCAGATGCTTCCTTTGAAGTTGACCCTTAATCACTGCTTCACTTCAGCACAAACACATTTATTTACTGAAGTCTAAATTTCTGCTTCAATACTTGCAAAATCTATGAGTAGAATCTTCTGAGGTAGGAAAACAGATTTAACTTTCTCTGGGACAATATGCCTTTTGTATTATCAGACTCGGCCTCATCTAACTTCTTCACTTGCCCATCTAGTCTCTGAGAAGAAGAATAAAATCCACCAGAGCCTAAAATACAGATAACTTGAGCTGAACTCAGTCAACTCCTTTGTGCACAAAGTTCTTGGCAACCTATTTAGCACAATGATCAATGTCAATGGGGATTTAGAGATAATCCATTTTTATTACACCATTGTCATATTATTATATTTCATTTTATATACATGGAAATCCAAAAAAATATTCTGTAAATCTTATACAGAATTTTATTCAGTGTTAATTGTGACTAGAGCTTCAAGAAACCACAGGTGATTTCAAAGGTTTATGCCTCTTGATAACTACACATTCTTACTTCTCCCTACTACCCATCAATAGGAATCATGAAAATGTCACAGCAGTTATGGTCAGCAGGAAGATCTTTATGGTCTGTGCCACCTTAGGGTATTTTCAGTAAAGAGGCTTTGCATTTGGGACTTGCTCCTGCCAGGGTCTGATGGCATTTAAAATCTAATGCAAGAAGCATTTGCTTAGGTGCTCAAATATAACAGAAGCGAGCGCAGTATAAGAATCTAACTAGAATAGGACATAATAGTCTGGCATTTCAACAGGCATGGATTACCATTAATGTGGAATGGGGAGGTGTTTAATTTATTTTTGGAAGAGTATCACCCACAATAATAGGCATTTTATAAATTAATATCTAAATAAATGTAGCTCAGAAAATGGTCTAATAGTTTTTTATTTAATATGTTTAAACCCTGTTCTGAGATCTGATTGGTGGAGTTTCAGAGTGGCTGATTGGACTGTTGGCCCTACTTAAGCCATCAACAGGAACAGGAAGCTGTCGGAACAACTGGGCTCCCCCCTGCTCTGGACTGTGTACCTCATTCTTCCTATTCTTTGTATTTCCAGGCTTTATTTCTGACATCTGACTTCTGTTTACAGATCTCCTGTTTGTCTCTAGCTAATGGCACCCTAGTAGTTGACCTAGCCTGACTCTGATTTCAGCCTTATGGGTCTGATCTCCAATATTATGGGGCGTTGGTAAATTGTAAGCTGTATATAGTATGTCCATTGGCAGCTTTCAATGTTGGTGGCTCATGTATTAAATAATCCTAATGCCATTTCTTCATCTAGGCAAACCGTTGGCTTATGTATGAATCCCCTCCACCCATTTAATCTTCCATCCCATTAAATTTACTTTACTTTCTAAAGTGTTTTACTGTAAGAAGACCCCACAGAAGTATCAAATATCTAATTTCATTTTTCAGTAACCTCTCTACATCCATAGCTATAACACCTTCAGTAAATTGGGCAGAGCTGGCAAGCCCACTCACTTTCAGATATTTATAATTTATGACAAATGGAATAAGCCTTTGAGACCTGGCTGTAGTCAACATCATTTCATGCTTGGTATCCAGTGGCTATTAAAGATAATCAAACTTCTCTCTAGCAATCTGACATAATTACTAACTGTTTCACATTTTAGTTTTCAGATGAGCTATCAAGTTTCTCAGAATTGATGTTGTTTATTGGTATCAGTGACAGCACGTTATGTTGCTCAGCAGTGTGTGTATATATTCTGACTGCCTAATATACCTTGATCAGGCATCAAATTTTTCAGCTTCAGGGAGAAAAACTCTTATTTATTTATTTGTTAGTTAAGTGCTTCTGTGCAAGAGTTTTCTACTGTAAACTACCCCAAAGAAGCAGTGATTTGCATCTCATACAATGAACTACAATCATTTCATCTTAATTGATCACTTTCAACCAAGACTTCAGGAGGAAGGAAGCTCCTTCATGGCCCCTTACTCTTCAGTCTGGCTCTTTGCTATGTCAGACAAATGTATGAGTCTCTTAGTCGAATCTATTTCCCAGTGACTTCAACATAGCCGTATTCTAACTGAGGGGTAGACAACCTATGACACAAATGCCAAAAGCGGTAACAAGCTGATTTTCAGTGGCACTCACACTGCCCAGGTCCTGGCCATCGGTCTGGGAGGCTCTGCATTTTAATTTAATTTTAAATGAAGATTCTTAAACATTATAAAAACCTTATTTACTTTACGTACAAGAATAGTTATATATTATAGGCTTATAGAAAGAGACCTTTTAAAAATGTTAAAATATATTACTGGCACACAAAACCTTAAATTAGAGTGAATAAATGAAGACTCGGCACATCACTTTTGAAAGGTTGCTGACCCCTGTCTAACTTGTCAGGACTGTGATCTTCAGTGACATTTTTCAGAGATCTCAGGACTGACCTAACAACTCTGCTCTTTTGCTACCCGTGTAACTCAGTCAGAGTTGATGTAGTTACTATAGTAACTTCATAACTACAGCCTGCTGCAGCTACGAATATGCACAATGGTGCAGCCTGATCATGATACAGAGTTAGAAGTTAGCACCTGGTTATACCCCAGAAGAGAGAGAGAGATAGGGACTGCTAGATCTGAAAATCTCCCTGTATGCAAAGACCTCAAATGGAGTGGACCTATTTGAAGGAAGGAAGATGAGAACTGGGGGCGGAGAGGGGGGGAACCTATTTCAATCTGCAGGATGCACTGGAAATCCTGGAAGAGAAAAAACATGGTTGTAGAAGTGAGGAAAGTAGGGAGAGACCGGAAACTTCATAGGATGTGGATAATCTTCAGATATGCAATGGAATTTTTCAATTGTTATCAGAACCAAACTAAAAACTTCTAAGCCTTTTGGGATTTAGTCATCATTAATTACAAGGGACAAATTAGCTCGGTCTATTAACAGAAATCACTGAAGTTACTATGGGTTTCTCCAGGGACAGTAATAATGATCACTTTAGGTCCTGATCTAAACCCAGTGAAGTCAGTGAGGAAGTTCAGGATCAGGATTGCAATGTAACTGGGCACCATAATACCAGCTTTTCCAAAGCATACCATCCTAAAACAAATATCTCTAGTTTTTGTCATATGAGATATGAAGAGTGTTTGAATGATCAAAAGAGAATTTGAGGAGAATACAGTCTGTTTTGTTTTAGTAAGTTGAAAAGTAAGGATGGATAAAGTTGGCTTAAAATATTAATTAAATAGTCTTTTGATGAAATGCTGCTTTAGGACCTCATTTTCTTGGGTGCTTTGAATCAACAGTTCCCACTGATTTGAGCTTGAACTGTAGGTGCTCAATGAAAATCAGAACCTTAGTGAATTCATAAAACACTGAACTAGTGTTATGCTGTGGAGAGTGGTCATTAGTCTCTGGGAATTCTGGGCTCAATTCTCATTCCAGACATTAAAATACCTTTAGTGATCTCCATGAGGAAGTATTCCCTACAGTTCAGGTCCAGCAACGGAAAAAATAGATGGAACCAATGCAAATGCAGTCAGACCCTTCATCTTACCACATAATTGAGAGCAAATTTAGGAAGTCTAAGTCTTTGCTCAGACAAACTGCAAGCTGGAATCACAGGGATGAAGCAGAAGAGGAACAAGATATATTGTTTTGACTAAATGTAGCTAAACTGACAGTACTTGTCTAATGCCATTGTATTGGTCCATCTCTCATATGAAGGGAGGCAAATTACATTTTAGTTGCCTATTTAAACCTATTTAAATTGTATTGGCAACTAAAACGGTAATTTGTCTCTTCATTAGCTCAGGCCTAGGAAAAATCAGCTTGACAACATGAAACCTAATATACTATAGCAATTTTTGCTGAGTTGCATGTGGAATTGATGGCAGAGTACTACAGGATGAGCTGATGACTACAAATTGAGCCTCTTAAGGATTAAGACTGGATGTTCAGAACCAAACTCAAGGGTATTCTCACAGCAAAAGAAAATGATTTACAGTATTGTTGAGAAACTCTACTGCCACCATGTTACTTTAGCATTCTCTACTTGATTCTGATTATTTTGGACTCTATGACCTTTCCCCTCCCCAATAAATAAATAAACAAACAAACAAACTAGGCATACTGAATTCCTGTGCTTTGAAGCACAAATGATGTTCAGTGCATGGCTGTCTGGAGCCATAGAAATAATATCCACATAGATTTCTTTTGCACAAACAAGCATAGAACTTGTCATTAAAAGAGTATATTTTAAATTATTTTGCAACCATTTGTTTCCCTGAAATGAATTTTAATAATGCCAAACACCTTTCTTTCTTCCCCACCTCCACCTATCAAACAAAACTTTTCCTTAAAAATTTGAAAAACACAAAAAGAAATGTCAGAGTTTGGATAACAACAAAACCTTGCAAGCATATTTTGTGTTTCTCCCTTGGCACAAAGGGAGTTCAATGAAATAAGTAGCCCGTTTGCAGCAGCCTTCACAATTAGCTGTAAGCATTGTACAGAAAAAGCACTGGTAACTGGCGATTCAGTTCTTTCTCTGTGAGAAAATGTGTTTTCTTCTCTCCAAAATACCCACTGCTCACTATGGGCTTGTTCCTGCAAGCCAGTTACTTATGTGAGTAGAACTTATTCATATGAATAGTCCTGATCAACTTATTGACACCATACACTTATGTGAGTTGAGGTTGATGGATCAAGCCCTGTGTTTGTCAGTGGTGCCAATTCAGGTGTTTCTTGGTGTCCCTGCCCGACCCGCAGCAGGAACTCCTTTCCGGTCTCCACTCACTTAACTACCCCCCACCACCTCACCCTCACAGACCCCAGGTCTTCCTCAGCCAGATAGTCTCTCACACAGTGCCTGAGCTGGTGCTGCCAGGAGTCAAGTTCTCAGCAGACTCCCCTGAACTCTTCCACAAAGAAAAAGATTCCTCATGTCCCTGGTGGAAATTTAATTTGGACAGGCCACCACACTGTCAGTATGGAGGAGAGGCTGGGCCAGGCTTGAGTAGTGTTGTAACCAAGCAGCCAGAACAGTGTTGGGGCATTCTGAGCAATAGGAGGGCAACAGCAGAACCTGAAGTGCGAAGAAGAGTTGACCCAGTCACAAATTCCATGGTCTGGTTCCTCTCTTCTATAGTAGATCAGCTCCTGTGCAGGCTTCTCCTTTTCTCCAGTGGGGAGAGGAGAAGAGGGAGACCCTGCTCCCAGATGCCTCTCCCTTTTTGTGGAGAATTAGATTCAGTACATTAATCTTTCCTTTTTCTCTTTCCCTTGCATACCTTTCCACCACAAGATGCTGCTGCACTATATCACCCTAATGTCCACACCCATTACGGCAGGCCCCCCCAAAAATCAGCAAGGCCCCATCTATTCTGATCTACTTGACCACTTCATGGGACATGAGAGTGTGAAAAATTCTGTTTTTGTGGTCCCTTCTGCTGTGTGTGTATGTGTGTGTGTAAGTAAAAGTGCAAAATAAAATAATGAAATAATTTTATCTGTGGGAAATGAAAAATCAGGCATTCTTAATGAAATAGTTCAGCTCACACAAATCAGCTCTAAGTTGAGAGGTATGAACAAGCTAAGTAAATTTCCTGTTTCTCAGCTACTATGCTACTCACCGAGGATTAGTTTTCTAGTGGTTGCTTTCCTGTGGAAAGCTTTGACCAAATGCCCAGCACACTCTTTGGCAACTGGCTTAGGGACAGATATTATTTTACTGAAACAACAATGCAATATTAAGTATCCCACTTGTTCCCCTTCCAACATCTAATTAAAGGATAAGGGATGACACTAAACTAGGAGGAGTGGTAGATACACTGGAGGGTAGGGATAGGATACAGAGGGACCTAGACAAATTAGAGGACTGGGCCAAAAGAAATTTGATGAGGTTCAACAAGGAGAAGTGCAGAGTCCTGCACTTAGGACGGAAGAATCCCATGCACTGCTACAGACTAGGGACCCAATGGCTAGGCAGCAGTTCTGCAGAAAAGGACCTAGGGGTTACAGTGGATGAGAAGCTGGATATGAGTCAACAGTATGCCCTTGTTGCCAAGAAGGTTAATGGCATTTTGGGCTGTATAAGTAGAGGCATTGCCAGCAGATCGAGGGACATGATTGTTCCCCTCTATTCGACATTGGTGAGGCCTCATCTGGAGTACTGTGTACAGTTTGGGGGCCCACACTACAAGAAGGATGTGGAAAAATTGGAAAGAGTCCAGAGAAGGGCAACAAAAAATTATTCGGGGCCTGGAGCGCATGACTTATGAAGAGAGGCTGAGAGAACTGGGATTGTTTAGTCACAGAAGAGAAGACTGAGGGGAGATTTGATAGCTGCTTTCATCTACCTGAAAGGGGGTTCTAAAGAGGATGGATCTAGACTGTTCTCAGTGGTTCGAGATGACAGAACAAGGAGTAATGGTCTCAAGTTGCAGTTGGGAAGGTTTAGATTGGATATTAGGAAAAAACTTTTTCACCAGGAGGGTGGTGAAGCATTGGAATGGGTTACCTAGGGAGGTGGTAGAATCACCTTCCTTCGAGGTTTTTAAGGTCAGGCTTGACAAAGCTCTGGATGGGATGATTTAGTTGGGGATTGGCCCCGCTTTAAGCAGGGGGTTGGATTAGATGACCTCCAGAGGTCCCGTCCAACCCTAATATTCTATGATTCCATGATTATGCTTATGTGATTTTATTAGCTGAAATTTCATAAGGGTTGGGTGAGGACTCTAAAAATTGTGTGAGCCACTAAAACTGAACTATATTTTTTTTAAAAAAGCCACCATAATAAATGATTCTGTAGCATCACAGGAAATCGTCTTTTACTGACATGCCATTGTTTAATTTCTTTTTAAAGGAAGTGTTTTCCTAAATACAGAGTAGAAATAAAAGGGGTGAGGAATGTTTGGTTTGGGGAATATTTCTTCATAGATGTTAGCACTGAGTACATTGTAACAATACTTTAGAATGATTTCTATAGTGTATTTCAAAATACTTTGCTGTCTTGAAATACAGGGGCCTCAAAAGTAAATTGTTCCAGCTATGCAGGAAAAAAGGCAAGATACAAGGGAAGTTGATTAATTAGACCTCAATTTTATTAACCTAACTCATTTGTGAAAACCCAGCCCAGCAATAACTCATATACAGAAGGTAATGATTCCTTCCTTGTTTCCACCAAGGGAAGGGATGTTATCAGCCTTCTTCTCTTCCACAGCTGGTCCCCGGGACCCTACCACCCTGCACGTATACAAAGGGTAAGAGGCTAGGGGAAGGTGGTTGTCGTCTCCTCAGTATTCCAGATGTTAGGATCCCCAAACCCATTCCTCGGTTTCTTTAGATGATGCTTTTCCCTAAATCCACTTCTAATTCCATTTTAAAAGGAAACGAGACCTCCTATTGAATAAATACCTGCACTGGACACCTGCTACAAGAAGGTGCCAGCAATTAGCTCTGCTACCTCCCCTTCTCTTGACCAGGTTCCCAGATACTTAATAGTACCCGTCCTAACATAAGCCAAAATATAGCTTCACTCCAGTAGGACAGTGTATCCCACTGTCATTGGATACTCAGGTACCAAATATGTTTCACATGTTATCCAGGAGATAGCAACTTCAGCAGAACATAGCCTTCTCATATTGTTCAGTCAAAGCACAAAGGAAAAATACAGTTATATTCTTTTACCCTCTGGTTTTAGTGGCGCTCTCCCTCCTAATACTGATCAACCTCCACCATACTGAACTTACACAATGTAAGGCAGCCATAGTCCATATGGTCATAGTCAATATAAGCAGGTCAATGTGCTCAGTGTATGCGCTCCTAGGATGAGTGACTGAATCAGTCTGCTTTTGCAACATGAATAAAAAATGAATAGTTTATTCATTATAGCTAAAGGTACATCCCTGATTATGAGCTCATTGATTCTTGAGAAAGAACAGCCTAGAGTCAGGTTTAGAATATTGCATGCTTGACAGGAATTTCTGGGCAGTACAATAAACTGAGGTCCAAGAGGCTTGGAGACAAGCATCACATTAGACTGTTGTTGCAGCTCCTCTGAGAGGAGTCCACACATAGTGCTGCATTTATATAGATGAGTTTGGCTTAGAACTCAGCAGGATGGAGAAATCAGAAATAAAAATTGCCCAGTATGCTCTAATGAACACATAACCAGATATTGCCCAATATGTTGTGACAGCCATATAGCCAGATATTTGACTATTCACCCATATGCCACATCTGTGACCATTGTAAAATGATATCCCCAACCTTTTTTAAACCCTTCCCAGATATGGTTTGCAAACTGAACTGCAAATTCTTATCCAACTGAGAGGCAGTCTTTCTAGCACCAGGCAGATATAGAACAGATGTCTACATTAAAGACCCAGTTCTAACTATAAGTTTTAGATCTTCTGTGTGCACAGCTGAGATAATAAAACACTGATTTCTTTAAATCTTAAGTTATATTGATACACAGAGGCTAACACAGGAAGAGATTTTACCAACCTTACTCACAAGCAGAACCTTATTCCACAAATAGCACCAGTGAAGTCAGTGGGTCTACTTAGGGTATAAGGTGCCTCTAACTGTGAATAAGGAAATCAGGATCTGGGGTGCAATTCAGCAAAGTGCTTAAACATGCTTAAATTTAAGCCATACTAAAGACCTATTAAATTCAATGAAAATGAAGCTTGTGTTTGAAGTTACATATGTACATAAGTAATTTGCTGAATAGGAGCCCTAGCTCACAATGTGTATGTATGCATACACAGAAACACACAGAAACACACACACTATCATATATATATATTGATTCTGTAATATACATTAATTATATGAATATTAATTATTATTTATCTCATTACATTTTTATGAGAAAGTGTTAAGGTATATTTAGTATCTTTTCAGACCAACAAAGCAAAGCAAGTCTAGTTTGTTAACCAGTATGTTATTCTTATGCATGTTGAAAATGCAGTGAGAGAATGCTGGTGATCCTGTCATGTGTACTCTTAACTCAAATCAGAGTGTAATCATTTCTCTGTGCCTTAGCTAAATTCACTTTCAGGTCCCATTATGGAAACTCAAAACTTCATTATGCCCCCTAGCATGTGAAATTTTCTATCTGGTTCAAAACTGAAACTGAATTTGAAATTGAATTTGCCAAGAGCAATAAGAAAAAATATAAAAGTCAACAGACAGTGAGATAGGGAACTGATCCTGGCATTAGTTTTGGATGATAGGGAGGAATGTGATAGTTGAAAGCTGATTTTTTAAAAAAAGGAATGGCATAAGCTCATGGAAATAATAGGATGCACTCTTAAGCCGTCATTAACATAAAGCTAATGTCGTAATGTGGGACAAGCTAAGTTCTATAGTCTATACATGGTTTTTAGACCACAGATGTCTCTTGATAATTTGGTATACTTAACAGTACAAACCTGCAGCAATTCCTGCTGTTCTTTCCTTGCAAGAGACAATTGTACCTTTTACCTAAGTACTCCATCCTTCATTCTACTCATCAGATGAACCTGGAATTTAATTTCCATTCCAAATAGAAGACCCATCCAGACTTCCTAAATGATATTTGCTTTTCCTTCTGAAAAACTTCCAGAATGTGCACCTAGGATGTTTCCTTGGAAACTGCCATGCGACCAGAATAACATTTGGCTCATGGTCATTAAGCTTCCCAGATGCTAAAATAAATTCCAGTGTCATGGGCACTGGTGGCAATGGGCCACATCAGATGGTACATATTCAATCTGTTCTCTAGTGACATAGTCAAGGCAGTGCTGCTTGTTCAGAGATTGTGATCAGTGCTTTGCTGGGGCAACAGCTATTATGCCTTCTAAACAGAAACTGAGTTTCTGGGGAATAAAATAATTTAACCTTGATTTCTTCCTGATACCACCTTGATATTCAAGAAATAGCTAGGTGTGATCAGAGGTAATGGGCTCCAATAAGCATGCTCACAGAGACCGAACAGAACAAAGGTAATAGCAAACACTATTGTTTGGTAACAGGATTATGAGTTTGATAATGGCTTCTAGAGGGATAAGCACTTTTAAATATTATTATATAGCTTTAATATTAGAAATTCAAAACCATTCACTAAACATTCCTGGGGTGTTTGAAATTCCCAAATGGCTCCTAATTTTGCATTTTGAGACTACTATATTAAATAGGGCAGGAGTGAGTGAAATGTTTTATATTGTTTTGAGTTACTTAGATGTATTTTCTTACAATGCTTTAGAAATATTTATTGTTTTAAAGAAAATCACACAGAGAAACAATACTAAACAGTTATCCAAATAGATGAATGCAATGAGGACAATTTCCTCATAGTCTTCAGTAAGTAAATACTGAAAAGAAGATGTAGTCCTGTTATCCAAACTAAAGCAAAAAAACGAACACAAAGATAGCCTTAGAACCCAGGAATTTTTTAAGAAGTTTAATTAATTGTTCAGTATGGTCAATTTTTCCAGCTCTCATATGTTACATCTACCATCTTACTCCCACAGTTCTCATATCATTAGGCCTTACTTGTTGCTTAAGCATCAGTTTTCCTAGATTCGATGCCACTTATGTGAAACTGGAGAGAGAATTTATTACAAATTGGTAGAGAAGATATTCCAGATTTCTAGCACAAGCTCTAAACTAGTATGGTCATCTCTGGTTCCAACCATGTGTTAATATAATGCTCTGCCATATCAGCCTGAATATATCAATGACACTAGTGACAAAGAGTCCTGTGGCACCACAGGACTCTTTGTCACTTCTGCAATTCCAGACTAACACTGCTACCTCTCTGATTCTCAATAACACTAGTTTTCCTGCTTACAAGAACACTTTGAAAATTGCAGGCTTCCAACTGTAAGCTACTTTTCTCTTCATTCCCCACAATGAATGTAGTCAGTTGTTTCAAAATTATTTCTGTCTTCTGTGCCATTATTTTGATTGTCTTTAACAATGGAAAACGGCATATGTTCATTCTGTTGCTCTCTTTGCATCTTCTAATTTGTGCTCACATGTTTACAAGCATTAATTAATCCTTATAATATCCTTGTGAAGAAGGAACATTTTTTAAAATCAACCTCATTTTACTTGTAGTCAGAGCAAGGAAGAGTTGTTAAGTAAGTTAGAGCCAGAGCCAGAGCCAGAGCTAAAAATCAGGAATTCCTGACTCTGAGCTGTTCCATTTTCAATTCATTCTTCTACACTGTCTCATTCTATTACTATTATTATTTGCATTACAGTAGCACATCAACTGGATGGCCCAACTGTGCTAGGAACTGTGAGCTTCTCTACTCAGTGGTGTAGTAGGAGTATAAATTCTAATACACACTAGCATTTAGTGCACTCATTGGCTCATATGGACCCTGTTGGTGTGCACTAAAAGTTCCCTAATGCTGATTAATGTACCCTGTTTCAAACAGTAGTACATTAATGCACACTAGGGAACTTTAGGGAACTAGTGTACACACAGCACATATAAGAGGGCACAACACATTGGTAAGAATTAGAATTTACAGCCCTGCTGGTGCAGGCTAAGACACCATGTAAAAAAGTCCGGTATCAACACGTAGGAAGAAACATACCTGAAAAGCTGACAATCTAAACAGACAAAGAGTGGGAGGGGGCATGGAAACAAAGAGGTGAGGTGACTTGTCCAAGGTCACATAACAGGTCAATGGCAGAACCAGGGATACCCTCCCACATATTCCTAATTCCCAGTCTAGAACATTAGCCACGAGACCACACTGCTTCTCTAATACACAGACTATAATTTCTCTGATATGAGATAGTTCATTTTTCCTACAGTTCTTTAATGTGTCAGTTGTATTTTGGATTTAATACCATTTTCACTCTGATTTGCTACTTTTTGATTATCTCAATTAGTTTAGAAAAATCCACCCATCAAGGTTATTTTTCAAGCAATGAGGTTTCTTATTCCATGTCTACATTCCTGATGTGTCAAAGTTTTTTGTTATTCTTCATGCAGGTTCTCCAAAACCCTATAACTCAATCTGCAGGTTTGAAGGACTCTTTGCATCATTTTCACACCTCACAAGTCACATTTTCATTTCTCTTCGCAATTTGCTTTTAGATTTAAATTGACCACAAAATGCAAATTCAGTTATTCTTATTCAGTGGGCTCTAATGATGTTTCAGTGGATTTTCCAGATGATTTGTTCTCAAATCTCTATGAAAAATAGACAGCATATATATGCAGATGTCTCTGTGTGCATTTTGTATGAATTTTATAGAAAATAATGTGAATTCCAGGAGCAATGACACCAAAAAGTTCTGAAAAGACTCTTCTAGGAGCAAAATTCTCAAAGTTAAAGATTTTTTATTTTATTTATTTTCTATGTGCAGCTGTGTATTTCTTGTTAGACGCTGGGTGACAGAATTATGTTAATGAATTTTTAAAATAGTAAAATCCAATTCACCCGCATCCCCTTCACTATAATCTCCGTACAATTATTTTCTGATTTTATATATCAAGATATATATATATCTTGTTCTGATCCAAACAGCCCAAAACTTTGGGCACTCACAGAATTTTTCAACTCAAACTCATCACTATTAACTTTTTCCTTTAGAAAGTCCATTTAGATGGCCAATATCATTGTTCAAATTGGCAATACATCTACGCTATAACTACATGGCATGTCACTGGTTTGGATATATTTGAAAGAAACTGTGATATCTTAGATAAACATTTACCTCTTTGTCATTTTTTGCCAATGATCCAGTAGCCATGTTGCATGATTCTATGTTAGACAAATGACTCAAATTAAAAACATTGATTTGGTAAGAAGAGTACTGAAGATTCAATGTTTCTCCCTTTTTATTTACTTTATTTTTTGGTAAAATTTAATATTCTTACTGTGGTGCTTTCACATTCCAGTCCTCACATTGTCTCTCTCTTTTTTCCCTTCTAATCATGCAACGCTGTCTAAAAGGTTTCACGTACCCAAAGCATAAGACTTCCACTGTATCACCTGCTGATTTCACACCCACAGTCTTGGAGCAATCACAGATATTTGTATCATCTGTTGCTCTGAAACATTTCCAAGCAGGAATGTGTATATAGGAGAACTATAAGAGAAAGACAGGGTGGTAAATAACTTCCCTAAAATAACCCCAGTATTTCCCAGCATCCCTCACAGCATAGCTGAGAGCCGAGTCAACCCAGAAGAGTTTGGTTCATGAGTGGATTTGTGATCTGAACCCCAATTTAGTTTGTAAGGATTGTAAGAATCAAACCAGTCCCTGTAAATTCCTTTGGATGCCCAAGTCCCATTAACTGCAAACAAGAAGGGTAGTTTTGTGATTAAGGCACTAGCTTGGGACTTGGGAGATCTGAATTCAGTTCCAGGCTTTTCTGTATGATCTTGGGAAAGTCATTTTCTCTCTCTCTGTTCCCTATCTCTCTGATGGGACTAATACTGTCTGCTCACTCTCACCCTTTGTTTGTCTTGTCTATTTGCATTATAAACTCCCTTGCAATATCACATCTAGCAAAATCAGACTCCAATCTCAGTTGCAGCCTTTAGTGTATGTCTACATTGCATTATAAACCCAGGGTCAGACTCAAGTTTGATCCCAACCTCCTCCTCAACACCACCACCCATCCATACCCAGGGTGATGGAGGGTCTGACTCCAAGTCTCACTGAGACTTGGTTCCAAGCCCCATCGTAGGAAACAAAGGGTAGGAATAAATGGTCAGTTTTCAGAATGGAGAGAGATAGAGAGCGGTGTCCCCTGGGGGTCTGTGCTGGGACCAGCCCTATTAAACATATTCATAAACAATCTGAAAAGGGGTAACAGTGAGGTGGAAAAATTTTCAAATGATAAAAAACTACTCAAAATAGTCCAAACAGACTATGAAGTGTTACAAAAGGGTCTCACAAAACTGGGTGGCTAGGCAACAAAAACGGTAGATGAAATTCAGTGTTGATATATGCACATTAGAAAACATAATCCCAACTATACATATAAAATGATGGGGTCTAAATTAGTTGTTACCACTCAAGAAAGAAATCTTGGAGTCACTCTGGATAATTCTCTAAAATCATGCACTTAATGTGCAGTAGCCATCAGAAAAGTGGGAATCATTAAGAAAGGGTTTGATAAAAAAAACAGAAAATATCGTATTGCCTCCATATAGCTCTATGGTACACCCACATCTTGAATACTGCATGTAGATGTGATCATCCCATCTCAAAAATATATATATTGGAATTAGAAAAGGTATAGAAAATGGTAACTAAAATGATTAGGGGTCTTGAACAGCTTCCATGTGAAGAGAGATTAATAAAATGGGACTTTGCAAAAGAGATGATTAAGGGGGGATATGATAGAGATCTATAAAATCATGACTGGTGTGAAGAAAGTAAATAAGGAAGTATTATTTACTCATTCTGATAACACAAGAACTAGGAGTCACTAAATGAAATAAATCGACAGCAGGTTTACAACAAATAAAAGGAAATATTTCTTCACAAATGCACGGTCAACTGGTGGGAACTCCTTGCCAGAGGATGTTGTGAAGGCCAAGATTGTAACAGGGTTCAGAAAAGAACATGATAAATTCATAGAGGATAGGTCCATCCAGGGTTATTAGCCAGGATGGGCAGTGATGGTGTCCCTAGCCTCTGATTGCCAGAAGCTGGGAATGGGCAACAAGGGATGGATCACTTGATGATTACCTGTTCTGTTCATTCCCTCTGAGGCACCTGGCATTGGCCACTGTTGGAAGGCAGGATACTGGGCTAGATGGACCTTTGGTCTGACCCAGCATGGAAGTTTTTATGTTCTTATTTTGCAGTGTAGATCCAGGAAAAGATAGACTGATACCAGAAATGATAAGAGTTGGAGGCCTTGACCTCTGGAAAACACTTGCTCAGAGGTTTAGCCGTTACTTGCAGAAGATACAGTCTACTTGAGAGGAGTCCAACACCATTTTACTGTACAAAAAGGGCAATCATGGAGATCTAAATAACTATGGTCCAATATGCTCACATGTTTACAAGCTAGTTACCAAAATAATAACAAAACAACTCTCACAGAGTATGAATGAGCAGCAGATGAGAGAACAGGAAGATTGTCAATGGAATTTCAGCACATTGGATGTTGTTGTTGAAAGTGGGTACAGTAAACTGTGATGGCCTGGGCATATAGGCTCACTGACAATCAATGGACTACAGCTGTCGGTGGTACCCACGAGAACTGAAATGATCACTCGGCCAACCTCCAAAGAGATGGGAAGATTTTATTGAGAAAAGGCACGTCCACTCATGGGGATGGAAGGCCAGGATAAAAGAGGAATGGAAGACAAATATGAATCTATACGAGGGCTGAAGGACCGATGGATCTTCTCGATCAAAGTGGATCCAGCACAAACAACAAACCCAGGTCAGAAAGTCTCTGTAATTCAGTATGGATGTGTTACTTGTGAGACATGGGTCCAGCAATTGTAAACAAAAGCTTACAGTGCAGTGTGGATGCTCAAATGTAGTTGTTGAAACAACAAGCTCGCAAGCATGGGTCCCAGACACCCAGGTTTACATGCAACGTACACATAGCCATAGGCAAAACTATAGTACAAATAATTCAAATCTTCCATGGAAACTCCCCACAGCTGACCCATCTGCTGCACATCTTCTCCCCCCCCCCCCCCACTTACAGACTCCAACAAGCCAACCCCCTGAAATATCTCAGGTAAACAGATTATTATGGGGGTTTATTGTGGTGGTGAATGGTGCTATTTTGGAGGAGAATGAGGGAGGATACCTAGAGAAGGAAAATTTGTTAGCTTCTGTCAAGGCTGAATTCCCACTCTTTTACTTTGAAGACAGAAGGTGGGGGTCTGCAAGGATTTTAAAAATTAATACTTGCCACTCCAGGCTTGTATTAAACTCCCAAGGTTACAACTTTTCTCTCACCTTGGCTTGTTAAACGCTGCCACCACCCAAATGCAAAAAGAACAAACAAAAAAAAAAAAAACAAAACCCACACCCTTGGACACAGGAAGGAGCACTTGGGAATTCCTCCCTGTGAGGTACCCTCAAGCCCTTTCACCCCACCACCAGGGAAGAGTTGAGAAAGAAAACAAAGGAAATTAGCTATTACCATCTAATTAAACAACATGCACAAACCTCTTAGGACACAAAAAATCCAATCCTGTTCTTAAAAAAGGTAAATTTTATTAAAAACAAAAAGAAATAAAATACATCTGGAATTTAGGCTTTTGCTATATTTGAAAAGAGCAATTCCAAAAATTAAGCACCCAATATAGCTCTCTTCGAGGTTATTTTAAAGGTTACAAGCAAACAAAAAGCATCTGGGATTAGCACAGAGGAATCCACAAGCCTTAAAAAATAAACAGAAATAAACCTAATTGCATCTTCCTAAACATTCCCAATTGACATATTTGGTTTTTATAAGTAGTTCTAGATATGATCTGATGTTTTTTGTATCTGGTTCAAACTTTACACAGCATTCTTGCTGCCGTCTCTTTAGCCTACAGAGAGCAACAGACAAAGGAATGTCTTTCCCAATTTTAAAAAGTGTTACCTTCCTGTTGGCTCTTTTGATCAGGTGCCCACTTCCTTTTCTTTGCCTGGGAGACTTTTTACTCCTTTACAAGTAAAGCAAGTAGCGAACAGCTACCAAGAGGGATTTTACAGCTAACTGGGTGGCTGGGTGTCAACCATTGATGATTGCCCCCCCCCACACACACACACACACTTCGTTTATCACAGTTTCACAACCAGATGAACTATTATTGTTCTTATTATTTATCAAGCTTGTGTCTAAGGGCCAACCAAGAATGGAATCCCATTGTACAAATAAAATAGTAGATGGTCCCTTCTGAGGAGTTCACAGTCTAACAAGATAAGACAGACACAGGGTTGGGTAAGAAGTACAATACACAGGCAGAGAGAACACTAAAAAAAACAGGAGTATTTGTGGCACCTGAGAGACTAACATATTTATTTCAGCATAAACTTTCATAGGCTATAGCCCACTGCATCTGATGCATAGAATGGAATACACAGTAGGTAAAATACACACACACACACACACACACACACACACACACACAGGGAGGGACAATATGTAAAGGTGGAAGTTGCCATACCAATTCTAAGAGGCTATCTAATTTAGATGGGCTATTATCAGCAGGAAAAAAAAACCCTTTGTAGTGATAATCAAGATGGGCCATATCAGATAGTTGACAAGAATTAGTGGGGAAATAGATTCAATTAGTGTAATGACCAAGCATTCCAAGTCTTTGTTTACCCTAATTTGATAGAGAACACTGTGGGAGCAGCAAACAGCACCTTAGTTCAAAGATTCTTTTTTTAAAAACATAATTCATGGGGGGAGGTCCTTAGGAGAGGATAAGCTAAATGGAAAGAAAAGTGAAGGGAAAGGGGATGGTGAGCTGAATTTTCAAGAGTAGAAGTTATTTACAAATACATCAAACCTTGAATCCATGGCTAAATTTGAGTGAATTAAGGTTTATGTGAATAGTCCTACAGTAGCTTTACATATCTCCTGAATTACTGTGTTTCAGAATGCTGAATTACCTTGCTTCACACCTTTCCCTATATGGCATGGCTATTAACTCAAGAGCCTTTCTTTGAAATAATAAAATAACTAGTCATCCTTGGTATAACTCCACTGAAGTCACGAATGTTAAAGGGATGAATCTTCCCCCAAATGACTACAAGACTTAAGTGAGCTTCATGTTTTTAGTTGAAAAAAGAGACATCACCTTTTCTTAAGCATTTTGAGAACATATGACTCATACTTTGGAGTTCATTCCCTAGCTCATTCCACTAGGAACAATTTCTTTAATACAAAAAAATCCCTCTACCTATTACCACAGTGTATTACCACTAATCAATGGCATTTGTGTCTTGTCCAATCAATCAGTCAGTTTTCTTAGGAAAACATTAGTAGTAGCATCAGATCAAATAGCACGTTTTAAAGTGTGAAATGTCTACTTTCTGGGATACTGTCCTATGCTAACTGATGTGATGATTGCTTTAATGTGCGAGATTGTTTCCTCCGGTAAGTACTGTTTCCTGTTTGCCATCTCAGCAAGTTTCCCACTTAATTACCTATACATGCTGATTTATTCTCTCAGACAGTTACCCAAGCTGAGTAACTGAGTGTCAAAACCCATTTCTCTGGCAACAGTGTCAATTCTGCAATGTTAGCTTCACTTCCCAATTATCCAACTGCTTTTAGTGCCACCAGTTTCTCTTTAACACCCTCTATATATTTGCAGAGATTTGCAGTTTTTAAATAGTTTGCTGCTCAATAATTATTTTTATAATATCTAAAATGTCTCTGGATTGGTCATGATCCCAGTCTCATCATCACACGAATCACAGGACAAAATCAGGAAGAACTGAAGTCTTGCAACTCTGATGATAGTCATGTATAGTGGGACACAGTGAACGGATTGTTTCTTCATTTGTATTCCAATAGAACCCAAGTGCAGTCATGGACTGGGACCCTATTGTGGTGGGCATTGTAAAAAACATATGCAAGCAGCATTTTTCAAGTAAACTGCTGATTTTTAGTCAGCAGACTTTTTCATGTGGAGCAAACAGCTAATGAAAAATGTCCAGAACAAACAGGAGCTATTGTGAAAATAGACTTGGGAAAGCTATATTTGTTCACTATGAACTCATATTCCGCTTAGTAGCAAGAATGGATAAACTGCAGAAGTGTGCACAAATGTAAATATGTTTTCATCATCATCACTTTTTACCATACTTGTAAATACTTCTCTCCAAAGTCCTCAAAACAATCTACAAAAACTCTGTAAGACTCACAAGGCAAATGAGAAGGTAAATATTATTATACCAATCTTATAGCAGAGATTGAACACAATATTAAGTGACTTGACCAAGTATAAACACAAGTCAGTGGCAGCATCAAAAAGAGAATCTAGAAGTCCTGACTTCCAAGTGTATGTCCCAACCACAAACTTTAAACGCTAATATAACAATTATTTAGGGTAGCCAGACTTTTAGAATTATTCACACATTATTTCATGCACATCCAGTTAATCTTCTAAGTCATTTGTACATGCAATTAACACAAATACACATGCACAAACAAGTTATGTAAGTGTACATTTCTAAAAATGTGGCCCATAGCCGAAGGTACAAGATTTATAGACTATAGATTTACAGTTATATGCCAAGTATTTCCCTCACCAGAAACCACTTTCAGGAATAGACAATCTTTGTTTTTAGACTCTCAAACTAGAGTATTTCTGAAATTGACTGAGTGGAAATTGAAGCTATTGCTTATTGGACATTTAATATACGTGGAAAAGCTGAGCAGGAAAGCTGCAGTTTGCTTAAATCAATAAACCTGATTGGTTGCGATTAAAGAAAGAGAAATATATCAAGTGCAATTGTTCTAACAATACATTGGCTTTAAATCCTGGGCATCTGGATGATTTAGGACTTTTTTAAAAAATAACCAACTTGAATTTAGCTGCCTTTTTGCACTTTCTTTGGTTGATTTTAATTGAATTTCTCTAAAAAATATGTTGGCATCCAAAAAATGCTGTGCCTGACCAGGACCTGATGTGTCATTGCTATAACATGAAAAAATGTGATTTGTACAGTTTTCGGTAAATCATAGAATCATAGACTATTAGGGTTGGAAGAGACCTCAGGAGGTCATCTAGTCCAGTGGTCGCCAACCTTTCGGACCTCAGGGACCACTAAACTCACAATTTTGAATCCCGCGGACCACTAACATGAATTTTTTAAAAAAGGCCCGGGGGGGGGGAGTGGGGGGGTGGCAAGAGCGGGGGGGGGGGGGTTTGTTTAACTTTTAAATGACTTTTGTGTTATGCCTTTTCATATAACCTTGTTTTTGAAACTCTGTATTGAACTTTGGTAATCTGTTATAGCCCCCAAGGTAGTATAATTAAGGTAAAAGAAAAATGTCTCTGCTAGAAGTAGAATAAGATCTCCCCCCCCCACACACACACTTTATAATCAAGTGCCCTGTTGAATGAATGAGGTGTGAATGAGGAAGGAGAGAGAGATCAAGGACAATCAAACTTGTCAAGTGGGCTGACTAAGAGCAGACATAACCCTCAGGGGTTAGCACCAGACCAGAGAGAAGCAGCAAAAAGGAGCAATGGACACAGACCCAGATTTGCAGGAGAGGGAAGCTGCTATAAAATAGCAAACTTGTCAAAATTTTTACCTTGCGCCTCTGCCCCCCCCCCCCCCATTCCCTTTTCAAAATCGCTTTAGGTCCTTGTTTGGTGGTTTTCTCTTCCTGGCACACAACTCATCTAAATATCACTACTCTTTCATTTATTACAGAAAAAAGTTTTTAAATACCCTGAAAACTATTTAAAATGCAATTTGCTAATTTAAAAATAGAGATGATGGTAGCTATTCCCTGCAAAGTGGGAAAGCACCCTGTTCCCCGGCAGATATGCGGGGCTCCCGCCACTTACCTCCTCCCCCCCCCCCTCCGGCTTGCCTCCTCTCCTCTCCCAGCTCCGCTCTCGCTCTTCTCCCCCCCCCCACCCCTTCGCCTCTTCTCTCCCGGCCCCGGCTCCGTCTCCGGCCCCGCTCTTCTCCCCACCCCGCTCGCCTCTTCTCTCCCGGCCCCGGCTCCGTCTCCGGCCCCCGCTCTTCTCCCCACCCCGCTCGCCTCTTCTCTCCCGGCCCCGGCTCCGTCTCCGGCCCCCGCTCTTCTCCCCACCCCCCTCGCCTCTTCTCTCCCGGCCCCGTCTCCGTCTCCGTCTCCGGCCCCGCTCTTCTCCCCACCCCGCTCACCTCTTCTCTCCCGGCCCCGTCTCCGTCTCCGTCTCCGGCCCCGCTCTTCTCCCCACCCCGCTCGCCTCTTCTCTCCCGGCCCCGTCTCCGTCTCCGTCTCCGGCCCCGCTCTTCTCCCCACCCCGCTCACCTCTTCTCTCCCGGCCCCGGCTCCGTCTCCGTCTCCGTCTCCGCTCTTCTCCCCACCCCGCTCGCCTCTTCTCTCCCGGCCCCGGCTCCATCTCCGCTCTTCTCCCCACCCCGCTCGCCTCTTCTCTCCCGGCCCCGTCTCCATCTCCGTCTCCGGCCCCGCTCTTCTCCCCACCCAGCTCGCCTCTTCTCTCCCGGCCCCGGCTCCGTCTCCGTCTCCGGCCCCGGCCCCGCTCTTCTCCCCACCCCACTCGCCTCTTCTCTCCCGGCCCCGTCTCCGTCTCCGTCTCCGGCCCCGCTCTTCTCCCCACCCAGCTCGCCTCTTCTCTCCCGGCCCCGTCTCCATCTCCGTCTCCGGCCCCGGCCCCGCTCTTCTCCCCACCCCGCTCTCCTCTTCTCTCCCGGCCCCGGCTCCGGCTCCGGCTCCGGCTCCGGCTCCGGCTCCGCTCTTCTCCCCACCCCGCTCGCCTCTTCTCTCCCGGCCCCGGCTCCGTCTCTGCTCTTCTCCCCACCCCGCTCGCCTCTTCTCTCCCGGCCCCGGCTCCGTCTCCGCTCTTCTCCCCACCCCGCTCGCCTCTTCTCTCCCGACCCCGGCTCCGTCTCCGGCCCCGCTCTTCTCCCCCTCCCTGGCTCGCCTCTCTTACTGACCCCGCCCCTCTCCTCCGGCTGTGGCTCCGTGGACCACCCAAATTTTCTCACGGACCACCAGTGGTCCGTGGACCACTGGTTGGCGACCGCTGATCTAGTCAAATCCTCTGCTCAAAGCAGGACCAACCCCAGCTAAATCATCCCAGCCAGGGCTTTGTCAAGCCAGGCCTGAAAAACTTGAAAGGATGGATATTCCACCAACTCCTTAGGTAACACATTCAGTGCTTCACCACCCTGCTAGAGAAACAGTGTTTCCTAATATCCAACCTAGACCTCCCCCACTGCAACTTGAGACCATTGCCTCATATTCTGTCATCTGCCAACACTGAGAACAGCCTAGGTCCATCCTCTTTGGAACCCACCTTCAAGTAGCTGAAGTCTGCTATCAAATCCCCCTTCACTCTTCTCATCTGCAGACTAAATAATGACAGCCTCTCCTCGTAAATCATGTTCCCCAGTCCCCTAACCATTTTTCCTGCCATCTGCTGGACTCTCTCCAATTTGTCCACATCCATTCTGTAGTCGAGGAATGAAAACTGGATGCAGTACTCCACGTGTGGCCTCGCCAGTGCTGAATAGAGGGGAATAGTCACTTCACTTGATCTGCTGGCAATGCTCCTACTAATGCAGCCTCATATGCCGTTAGTCTTCTTGGCAACAAGGGCACACTGCTGACTCATATCCAGCTTCTTCTGCACTGTAATCCCCAGGTACTTTTCTGCAGAACTGCTGCTTTGCTAGTCAGTTCCCATCCTGCAGCGGTGCAAGGGATTCTTCCTTCCTAAGTGCAGGACTCTGCACTTGGCCTTGTTGAACCTCATCAAATTTCTTTTGGCCCAGTCCTCCAAATTATCTATGACACTCTAGAACCTATCCCTACCCTCCAGTTTATCTACTTCTCCTCCCACCTTAGCGTCATCTGCAAACTTACTGAGGGTGCAATTAATCCCATTATCCAGAGCATTAATAAAGATGTTGAACAAAACCGTCCCCAAGACTGACCCCTGGGGCATTCCGCTTGATACTGGCTGTCAACTAGACATCGAGCCATTGATCACTACCTGTTGAGCCCAATAATCTAGCTAACTTTCTATCCTTCTTATAGTCCATTCATCCAATCCATACTTCTTTGACTTGCTCAAGAATACTCTGGTAGACCATATCAGAAGCTTTGTTGAAGTCAAAATATATCACATCCATCACTTTCCCCATATCCACAGGGCTAAACAGCTATAAAAGCTAAGCAGGGTATACCAAGAAGCATTAATCTTCAAAGTATTTGCTAAAGCCCTGAATTTTACAAGTTACTTTACAAAGCTTTGACTTTGGCCATGTCTACACTTTGGGGATCGACGCTGCTGTGACTGATGCAGCGGGGGATGATTTAGTCGGTCTAGTGAAGAGCGTTCTCCAGTCGATTCCAGTACTCCACCAGAATGAGAGGAGTAAGATAAGTTGACGGGAGAGTGTGTCCTGTTGATGCAGCACAGTGTAAACAGTGCAGTAAGCTGTCCTAAGGTACGTGAACTCCAGCTATGTTATTCACCCATAAGTATTATTTGCTAAGGATCTCAATAAGCCATATTTACCCTCTGCTGTAATCCAGTTCACAAGTTTCCTGACAAACCAACCTCCCTGAATAGAATTACTTGGTGAATGAAATGTTAAGAAAAAAGTTCCCTCAGTTAAAATCCCCTCCTCAGCCTTAATTTTATTTCTTTGTCCCGCATTGAAAATTAGAAAGGGATAGATTGTTTCAGCCAAATAAGAAATGGCTCAAATCCTTCATCTAACCTTTGAACTGACTGAATGCTTTCCAAAGTCAAGAATCTATTTTGACAATTTTTTTATGTCACCAAATTTTGGCAGGATTCCAGATTTATACATTTATTTTCACCAGCACAACACAAAAATGCTTCAGTTGATATTGTTTAAAGTTTTCACCTAAAAATTTGCTTCTGGCTGTTAACTAAAACAATCTGATATCAGGACTCCCTGTATGCTACTATCATTTGGGGACATCAACCCTGGGAGCTATGTAATCTATCTGTATATGGGGCAATGGGCCATTAATTGTATTAGACCAAATTGACAGAATAGCATCTGTTCATATTTCTCACTTAGTGTAGTGCCTAATGGGCGTTTGTGAAGCTCAGTGTGAAGCAGGGAGTGGCGAACCTTCTTTTTGGTACTTGCTACTGTCACTTGGGTCTGTACGACAGCACTGCTTGCTATGTGGTTGCATTGTGGTTGTAGGTCTGCTGTAAAATGTTGTTTTTTTCTGGTCTGGCTCTACGTCACAGTCAATGTCCTGGCTGTAGGATGCGTACTCCTAAATGAGAGCTGAGTGAGGAATCTTTTCCTGTCCTGTGAGATTTATTGAATTTTCTTTTTTAAAAAAAGCATTCCAAATCAGGACAAAAAGTCAAAATCTCAATTTTTTTAACCAATAATCTGAAAAAAATAAAATTGGAGCAAAACATTACATCTGAATATTTTTAAGTTCAAAATCAAAATAGCGTTTTCGTACTATAAATTAACTAAAATTTCTAAAGTTGTTTCAAACTGGAGAACAAAACTTTTCATTTTGAAAGTAAAAATGTCTTGAATCAGCTCTCCAGTATGCCTCCAGCATCTTTCACTATGCCTCGCCTCAGCTTCCAGCTGTGACTGGCATCTCTCAGCAGTGTCACGTTTCAACACTGCTCTTCCAGCTGGAGCATTTCTCCTCCCTGTTTCTTCTACAGGTAGGATTCTGGCTCTTGCTTGGAGACATCAGCAGGTTCATCCCTCCATCATTCCCTAGCTTTCAACCCTCTAGCTTCATCTCTCCATCTCAGACAGACGGGCCTTTCTTTCTCTCTACTGCTTTCAGCCTTCAGCCTTCTCTGGTCATGGCTCCATGTCCTGAGGAAGTTTATAGGTGGCCCTGGCTGCTTCTCCACCTTCTGCTTTCTCCAGCCTCATCTGGCTCCACTACTCAACCAGGGAACTCTCCCTGGTCCCTCTACAGGACATCCCCTCCTCTGATCACCCTTTACTTTCAGGACCCCTTCTTTTTTAACTCTTGTATATAAATCTCTCCTTTAAATTCTCTCTGTCAGGGTTCTGAATTAATTTATTACTCCCAGGAGCAGCCCCACACTCCTGATTAATCTAACTAGGGTACACCTGGACTGGACCAGGAGAGCTGAGCCCAATTTCAGCTACCTTGTTACAGAGGATGTCCGTTCAACCCCTTATGTACAACAGAGTGCTCCTTCTTTATCTGGCCAAGCACCAACTGTTGCATATTTCACAAATGTATCTGTTGGTCTTTCTACTCAAATGTGCAAAGCTGGAGGAGTTGCCCATGCTTTGATCACATGGTTTTGAACATCCTTGACCCTCTTGGTCCATACCAGTTGAATGCAAGATCAGGATTTTACCCTTATTACTCTCCATTTCCAAATCTGCATTTACCAGCCATCAAAGAAGATATTTTTCTCTTACTTGCTTAAATTTCCTAGCTTATTCGAACCTCTGATTATTGTTGTTACGGCTTTATGTTGAAGAGAAATGAAAAAAAAATCATAAATTAAATGTCAGCATGATACTTTCAGGGCACAAATGTAAATGCAACATTGCGGCAGTGGGGTACCACTTAGGAAGAGTGAGATATGAACATATTTGGAAACCTAACGTAGACCTTAATTATGCCCCATATTGCTGTAAGATAGTTTTATTTCATCTCGTTTCTGCATGAAGAAAAACAAGTCTTCTGGCTCCAATTTTTTTTAAACAAACTCATTCGCTATTAAAAAGAAATAAAATATGAATATTAGAGCCCAAATATACAACACCAAAAATGCCTATTTCTTATTTAACATTACTCACAGTGAATAATAATAATCTACACCTCCTCGAGCTGAACAGAAACACAAACTAAAAGAAATGGTGCTTAAGACTCTGTAAGTCTGGTTACAGTGATCAAACACTTTTCAGAAGTGGCAGGTTTATCTCCCTGTGAATACTACACAGTCCTGCAGGGAGATCTTTTTGAAAACCTTTTGTAGGTTCAGAACACGAGTAACCTGTCACAGCTGTCAGGGATACCTCATTTTTTTGATTTAATTAAAACAGTTTTCAATAGTCCTAAATGCCATAAAGATAAGGTTAATATTTAGTGCTTGATGGCAGCTAGAATAACGGAAGTGTATAGAGGCGAGGTTCTGCCTGTTAAGTGTACAAAATATCAATCATGTAAGTGCACATATTGAATTTCTATCCCAGCTCACCCCCTTCAACTCCAATACTTGAAGAGAAGCCCCAACCCCGGTGCGCCGTGCAGAAACCCCAAACCCTGGAGCTCCGAGATCCTCCTCCCAATAGGGCAGATGCCCCTAGCTTTACCACCTTGCCTCAGGTCTGAATCCCTGAGTGCTCCCCCGACACAGCCCAGTGGTTGAAGTCTGGAGCCCCAAGACACTCTTCCTCATTGCCCCCTGGAATTTTTATAACGTTCTGGGAGCATGTGAGGAACTCCATGAAATAATCTATGAGAATTTTAACCCTGTCATCAGGTAATACATGCCCCCTCAGAGGAAGGCAAAAAAACAAAAAACAAAAAAAACCCAAGATCCCTTTCTACTTGACTTGTGTGAAAATTCCTTCCTGACCCCAAATCTGGCCATCATTATGATTCTTAACATGTGAGTGAGACCAAACTGCCATTCATCTAGAAAGAGGATTCTCATGCATGTAAATTACTGCAGACAGTCAGAGAGATGCTTCCTCATGTGTACCATTAAAAAAAACATATCTGACAGAATTTATAGTTCGTTTTAGAGATAGCTGAGAATTAAATCTGAATTTTGCACCTTAAACCCATTTATGGCTAGAATTGCGACAATTTAACTAGAAAATGAAAAATTAATTTGAACACAAGGAAAGGAACAAATGAAGGATCTCAGAAAATGGACCAATAACTTTCCTGCTTGTCTTGTTTTTTTATGATAATTTCATTATGGCGGACCCTACTGGTAGGGTATTAGGGGAGGGGTTCTGAACTTACAAGACACACTCTCATCACCCCAAAAACCCACTCTCTCTCCCCCACATACACACAACATACTCCCTGTCACTCCACCCCACTCCCCACATTTGAAAAGCATGTTGCAGCCAATTGAACGCTGGGATAGCTGCCCATAATGCACCACTTCCAATGCCGCTCCAAGTACCGCAAAGTGGCCATACCAGTGGGCTTGCAGCTGTCAGTGTGGACAGACTGCAGCGCTTTCCCTACTGTGCTCTCTGAAGGCTGGTTTAAATCAAAGCGCTCTACATCTGCAAGTGGAGCCATGCCCTAAGTCCAATGGTTTTCCAGGCATAGTATGAAAACTAACTCAGGTTGTTGCTCAAGGGACTCAAGAATGGTATATTCAGAATATTTTTACATGTATTTAGGTTAGGCTTCTTTTGCTGGTTTGTATGCTTTTAACTTATGCTCATGGACCCAGAGAGAATTGTGATAGACCTATTTTTACAAATTAAGAAATGAAATAAATATACAAAAAACTGAGAGAGCCAGGGATACAACTGGTCATATTTCCTTCTCAGTTACTCATGTGTAAATCAGGAGTGATTCCACTGAAGTAAATCGGGTTTATTCTATTTGAGGATTGTTCACATTATTTTAATCAATGCAGGGCTCAGTACTGTGAATACATTACTCAAGCAAGACTCCCATCACCATTACACTGAGGTTTGTATAATGAACCCTTACAGCCCTGAATTATTTCTCCAAACTTCCATTTTATTTATATTCATTACTATCAACTTCCTCTTTCTTCCATTTGTCATATATTATTTTAGATTTAATAGGATTTCATAGTGTTAACTGATGGTTTCTGAGGGGAAATTCTGAAACATTGTATAAAGACATTGATTCATTATAAAGTCAAGAACATGTAATGCGAGATAGAGCCTCACAGATTAGCTTTGCTTTACAGTGGTTTCTACTGAACAGTCCTTGCATATTGCCCTGTCTCCCACAGTGTTATGCTTTGCAGAAATCATGTGTCACAGCTACCAGTTAACTGTAACAGATGTTAGTTTTTGTTTAACATTTTCCAAAACAAGCCAACAATTGATGAGCCAGAAAAACTAGAGTAGGCTAGTAACAGAAATAGGAATCCCATTTGCTAGCAATCCAACCACAATGGGTTCACAGTTATTAAGAACCCTCAATGATAGGATTTGGCTGAAATGGCATGAGTACCTCTTGCAAATCACTTGCTTCAACTCCCGAACTCAGTGTTGGAGAGGAAATATTTGCATCTAACATGCATATAAATTTATTTTAACAGACCTTTGGGTTTTGCACAAAACAACTACAAAAACCCCACACATCAGCTCTTTGCACTCTTTAGCTTGTTTCATCATTGACTAGAATTGTCCAGGTTATTTATTACTCAGATAGAGGAAAAAGCTGTGCATGGTGGTTTAGAAAGGTCTTGAGGAACTTAAACTGTAAGTTGGATGGCTACAATCTAATAATTAAGGGCCTAACTGGAAAATTTATTGAAGTCAGCATGAGTCTCTAACAGAAAAAATAGGAAGGTAGGAGAGAATTATACCTAATTTAGATAAAAAAACAGAGAGAGAGAAGCTAGAGTGGTACTACTGTAAAGTTTCTATTTAGCAAAAATCATGATGGAATCTGAAGTGTTACAGTATTTCTCTATAATAGAGGAGGAGAGTCGATGGCATTAAGAAAATAATAACATAAGAACAGCCATACAGGGTCAGACCAAATGTCCATCAAGCCCAATATTCTGTCCTCTGACATAGACAATGGCATGTGCCCCAAAGGAAATGAACAGATAGGACATGGATCGCTTGATGATAACCTGTCACCCAATCCGAGCTTCTGGCAAACAGAGGCTAGGAACATCATTCCTGCCCATCCTCGCTAATACCCACTGATGGGCCTATCTTCCGTAAATCTATCTAGCTCCCTTTTGAATCCATTAGAGTATTGGCCTTCACAACGCCCTCTGGCAAGGAGTTCCAGAGGTTGACAATATGTTGCATGAAAAAATACTTTCTTATGTTAGTTTTAAACCTGCTACCTATTAATTTAATTTAGTGGCTCCTTTTTCTTGTGGTAGGAGAAGGAGTAAATAAAAGTTCCTTATTTACTTTTTCTATACCACTCATGATTTTATAGACCTGTATCATATTCCCCCTTAGTCACCTCTTTTCCAAGCTGAAAAGTCAATCTTATTAATCTCTCCTTAGACAGAAGCCGTTCTGTACCCCTAATAATTTTTGTTGCCCTTTCCTGAACCTTTTCCAGTTCCATATATCTTTTTTGAGATGGGGTGACCACATCTGCACGCAGTATTTGAGGTGTGCACATACCATGGATTTATATAGAGGCAATATGATATTTTCTGTCTTGTTATCTATCCTTTTCTTGATGATTCCCAACATTCTGTTCACTTTTTTGACTGCCGCTGCACATTGAGTGGATGATTTCAGAGAACTATCTACAATTATTCCAAGATCTCTTTCTTAAGTGGTAACAGCTAATTTAGACCCCATCATTGTATATGTACAGTTAGGATAATGTTTTCCAATGTGCATTACTTTGCATTTATCAACATTAAATTTCATCTGTCATTTTGTTGCCCAGTCACCCAGGTAATGGGTAAAGTAATTACTACTAAATATTTGCCTTTTTCATGGTGATCAAAATCAGTACTTTGCACACCAGAAGAACAAGTAAGGTACCAGAGTGTGTGTGAGAGAGTGGGAGACAGGTGTTGCATGAAAAGTGCATGGAGATGGAGGCAGTAATAAGAAAATACAGCTAAAGATATAGGACTAGCAAGAGAGTGTCAGAAGAAACAAGGGCTGAAATACAGAGAGATGATAATATGTAGAATTTAGAAGGTGAATATGTTCAGGGAATGGGAGAAGCCAGTAAAGAGATTTGTGATGGAGGAACAATGGTTGCAACTTCCACTATTCTTCCAAACAACAAGGAGAAGATGGGATTTCCCATAGAGTCTAATAGCATCACCCCTTGTTTAGCTGTATGCCTCACTATTGAGCAATTTAAATGTTACCTTCAACACCCACTTTCTCTTGTTCCCACAGGAGCTGTCATAAGTATGAAGTAGCTTAGAATTACTGTTTTACCTGTGAAGAATTAACCCAGAGAGGGAGATGATGTAATCAACAAGGGTTTTACTTTCACTTTGTTCCCGGACTTTTTTCGTTCTCTCTGCGGCTGCTCGGAGTCTGTCTGCATTCCCCTGGCTATGGGGAGGAATCACATCTATGTTTCTATTCTACATTTCAATAATCTTCTAACGAAATTAAGCCTAGCACGGTTTGTTTGCTTGTCTGTATCACTTGTTAATTGGTCCATGGGTTACTTTGCTGTTCGCTGTAGCAGTGGAGAAATTTCAAGGGAGGGGGCCATAAGGGTTGAGTGATGCTAAGGATTTTCTCTATTGATTTCTGTACCAGGGATTTGTACTTCTTCTGTTTCTTTTATTAAAATCTTTCTTTTAAGAATTTGACTGTTTGTTCCCATTGGATTGATCTTAGTTTGGATCAGGCATGTCTCACAGCAAGTGAGGGTTTGTGGCCTTTGTTATCGAATCTCTGCCAGGAAAAATGGGGGGAGATTTGGGAGGTGTTACTATCAGGGTTCAAATTTAGCCTACCCCATGGTTTGGGGGCTCAAATTGGTGGTGGCAGCGTTTTCCAAGCCCCAACTGGAGAAGTTTGGGTTTTGGGGGAAAAGATTTAACCTAAGCTCCTGCTGAAGTGAATTCATTTTAAAGTCTGAGTGAATATTCACATTTTTCCCTAAGTCTAATTTATTTAGGCATAGATATGTCATTTCCAAATCACAGAAAGCACCATTTTATTTGTTATCCCTTTTCACCTCCAATCCATTAGGCTAGTCTCTATTTTATAAGTAATATGTATCTTGGCTTTAAAGATTTATATAGATGTCTGTCTATTAATTTTTATTAATTATTATTATTATGGCCCTACTTGAATTGTGGGATAATTCTCAAATAATTGTGGCTGAGTTGGGGACAAGACATGGAAAATCGTGGCAACATAATAATGGACCTTCATTATTTGCAGTCATTTGTTAAAGCTGACACTGGGAGCTCCCTTCTTCAATCTCCCTGGGCTGACAGCGGGATCCTGGGGCTGACAATGGGGGGTCCCACTGTAAAAATTGATGTGGGTGCCTAATATTGAGGGATCCACAATATCTCAAATTAAGTAGGGCCTTAATTATTATAAAATTACATAGTTAAACTGCTGTTTGCTACAGTATATAGGATGTCTCAATTTACCTTTAAGTATTGTGTAAGTAAAGTAGCTAATTGAAGTTTTTATCAATGTTTTCATTAATCTATCTGATATTATGGGCCATTGAAGGAGCCTTCCCATCAATCGTCTTATAACATCTACATTAAAAAAATATGAAATGTGATCTGGATTGATTCATGTGTGGAAGCTTGTGAATGCCTTATAGACTGCAGGGTAGCACCTTATAAATCTACAGATGTAAAGACAGCATGGATACCCAGATCTGGTACCAGCGGACTATGTTTCTATAAAATATTTTTAAAAAGCAGATGTAACTAGTTATATTTCATATTATTCTGCCAGATCTACTAATGTTATTTTTCCCTACAAGCTTCACACTGATCATCCAGTTTAAAACTAAACATTTAATTCACAAGTAAAACGGTGCTTGCTCTTTGTTGAATCAGTGGCTGTTATTCTAAAGCCATAGATTATCTTGATGCATGAAACAGTGTGATTTAGGAAGTTGCAGAACAACTCAATTTTCCCTTGATCATACAGTAAACTTTTTTTAAAAAAAAACCTCCAGGATTATTAGAAAAAGAAAAAGAGCATAGGTTTGTATCAATATATTTTAATTTCTGAGCAGTCACAGTGCATCACTTTGAGGTCTCAGAAAATGGCAGAGATTAGGCATTTTCCCAATGAGTTTCCTATTAACATACTATATTTTTATCTTTAAGCCACATATCTTGCATGTGGAAAGACAGACTTCAGTATGCAGGCAAGTTTTATTCATAAGGGTAGGTGTGATTTTCCAGTGTCTTTCATCCCACTATGCTCAGCTGTAAACAATCACAATAGATCCAAAACAGTGGAGAATTAAGCTCACCAGATTTATTCATTGATATCCCTTATGTAGGACTGAGAACTGATCAACTCCCCACCTCCATGTTAAACCAGCCTTGGGTGAAACTTAGGGAGTTCACCACTGAAATGGGGGGGGGGAGGGGGAATGTTCTGCAGCTGATAAAGCACTGCCACCTCAGGAATGTCCCTAATGAGAGTTATAATCACCAAGTAGAGACACCCAGGTGTTGGGAAATTAGGGAGAATACAGAAAGAGACTCAACAAATTGTACGATAAGCACTAACCATCCCTATATTGACTAGTTCACTCCTTGAGCCCTCATTTGGTATAGGTGGGCACCCTAGATTTTTGTAGGTAACACATTTTATAATACTGATCTTACGCACAAACAACGTGAATAAGGGTGTCTCTACAATGGGTCAGTGCCTTATAGAGTAACAAAATATAGAATCAAAAGCACCAGATGACTATATTGTTTCTCATTTGAAGTCACACACACATTGTGGTGAATTAAGGACTGTGGTGGAATTGCCAGCTATCACATTAAGAGCAGTGAGGGTTCCTGGTCTTGCTTATAGGCTATAGAGCTCTGTAGTGAAGCAGCTAGGAGTAGCAGTCCATAGACAGAGCCATCTTAAAGCAAAGAGCAGAAGAGAGAAGTGAGAAGTGACTCTTTCTTTAGAACAACCTGTATCCTCTCTCTGTTTTGTGATTCTTGTATGTAAGGGTGCTACCAGATCCCACAGCTTGAAGCAGTTTCCATCATTCACAGGGTTTTCAGTTTGGTTCAATGACTGTCAAAACCCCAACTATACAAATTGTTCCCACCACCCCTACTTGTGTGTCATCATTCTGAATTCTAAGAAATAAAGTAGCATTACCTTATAACCTTCCAGCTGGCATAGTTATATTTTTATCTATCTTCTCTATGTCTATGCCATGAATAGAACATCCATCAAGACTAATTCCATAGTGTACTTAGTCTCAGCTACTACTACTACAGAAAACACTAACCATCCATCCACCCCAAACTCTCAGAATATACTGATAGAGCCCATCTTTTTTCCTTTATATAGATTAGAGCCCCTGGCAGCTAAATTGTTAACTGAACATAATGAGACTTGAATTATCACCAGTTAGTTGGCTTTCAGGTGTTTCACCTGGAAAGTCCTGTAATGTCTAACTTGTTTAATTAATATGTTCTCAGGCACCCTTGATTAGCCCATACCTTAGAGAATAAATCCTTCACCCACCAGATTTTTAGTGTAAGCCTGAACTTCTAAATATTCAGAAGTTAGGAAATGGAAAAGTATAAACTTCATGCAAGTTAAAAGTACATGTATTGATATAGTTTTTTTTTAATTTAACTATATTCTGAATTTCTCATCTTCAGTCCTATAGTTGTGATTGTTCAGTGCATAATCACATTCAGTAATACTTCAAGTATAATACTTAGCCCTTAAGTGGTTTTCATCATTAGGTACCACTTAATAATATTTGTACTGTTAATCTCATTCTGTCCATTTTTACAGATGGAGTAATGGAGATACAGAGAAAATCAGTAACTTGCCTAAGGTCATATACCAGATCTGCTACAGAGCTGAGAGTGGAATTCAAGTCTTTTATCTTAAGGTGGGATTTTCAGAAGCATTCAGCAATTGTGATTGAAGCAATAGGAGCAAGACTTACACCCTTAAGTTCTATCTACTTCTATTGGGTATGGTATATTGGTTAAAACTGGGGTTATGATATAGCAACCAGGCCTATAGTGTAATGCTATGGTTTATGTTGCCTGAATTTATTATATTTTATGTTTTTACATCTGTTTCCTATGTCTGTCATAGGAATCAGTAATTCTTTGTAGACACAGTGGGACCCTGTGAGGGCAATCTTGTTACTTGTGCTTCTTCTCTTGATGCTGCTCTGTTTGTGTAACTGTGCATGTACTTCCTCATTAAATTCAATATTTTCTTTTGATTTTGCTGTTTTTGCTGCTTTTGTTTGCTTTTTACTGATGGTAATCTTGGGCCCTGCCTGTTGCTTGACCCAGATGCTATCACACACATCTTAGTGCTCACACCTTTAATTCCACAGTTCCAGGTGGTAGGAGGGATTCAGTTCACAACCTTTCTTATGTGTTGATTAGAGGAAATGTGAGGGAGGGTAACACAAATCACCTTGAAACTGACAAATGGACCAGTGAGCAGAATGCTGACTACATTTCAGGAGAGATTGCTAAAGAGGGGAGAAGAACAAAGAGCAGTAACTTCAGCCTGCAGAGAAGTGAAAGGATTTAGTGTCAGCAGTTAAGTGCTTTCCTGTGGGAGTATTACTAGAGATGAAATAGTGTGGGCACCTCAGGTGTCTATGATTTCTCTAGTAATTGTTTGTTGTCTTCAGCATGTTTTGTTTTTTTTAAACAGAGGGAGACCCAAGAAATGCAAAGAGGAGAAACATTAATAAGGGATGGAGATTCCAAGGAGGAACCTGAAAAAGAGGGGGAAGGTTGACAGAAGCAACAATGCTTCTCTGCACCATTGCCACTGAGAGACAATACACATACACACCATACACACTCTCCCAGACACTTTTGCAGCATGGAGGATGAAAGGTAGCACTGTGTGTTAAGCTGATACTGGGGATGGGACAAAGGAACACTGCATAAGATGGAGTCACTTTATATCAGATGTGGTGTGGACTGTAGAATATATGCACTATACAGAGGGGTTTGTGGAAAATGGTAAGGTTCATTATGGATGCCAGTAATGATGGTAAACCAAGTGCCAGCTCTGTAGGCCTTAGCTAAGAAAGAACTGACAAACTCACCGCTGGAAACCAAAGCAGCTCATGTGTATCTGAGTTTTAATCTAAATAGGTATTAGTCTTCTAAGAATATTTTTAGAGTTTAGACTCTATGGAATGCTTGTAAATTGCTTCATGAATTAATCTTACTTGCAGTGTCTGTATTCCATGTTAAAAGAAAATATGTAAGTTTTGCTTTGAAAATGTTTGCTCTGAACTTCTGAACCCAAGCATGGGAATTGTCCCTCTGGCCCATTAAGGAGGTCTATAAAGATTAAATAGGCCATTTAGTAACATCATGACTGAAAGGATTGGTCAATGGCCCTATAACACCTTGGAAATGCTACCTGCAAAAAAGCTCACCTCCTGGACTGGAATGTAAAAGATAAAACAGGGTCAGAAGAAAAGTTTTCATCTCTTTGATGTTTGAACTCTCACAGGTCCAGAGATACTTAACTAAGGCAGAGATCCCCACAGGATACCCCTGGGTCCACCCCAAAAGACATTTTGAATTTATGGATTACTACATCTCTGTCATGTTTAGGAACCATAGATGGTAACTCATTTGTGTATATGGTTTCTTGCTTTAATCTTTAAATAACTCTTTCATTTCTTTGTCCTAGTTAATAAACCTTTGGTTAGTTTATTACAGGATTTGCTACAGGTGTTGTTGGTGTAAAATCTAACATACAATCTGATCTGGGGTAAGTAACTGGTCTCTTGGGACTGGGTGCAACTATGATGTAAGTGACTATTTAAGTAACTTAGTATAAGTACAGCTTGCCTGGGTGTTTTATTTGGGGGGGGGAAGGGTAAGGGGGTGAATTGTATATCACCTTTCTCTGTCTTGATTTCCCTATCTATAAAGTTGAGAGTTAGCAATTCTTAACTCCTATTTAAAACATTTGAGAGCCACAGATGAAAAGTGCTATATAAGAGCCAGTTATTAGTGTATAGGCATCTAGATATGGAGTGATTAAGATAAAAAATGAAGTTCAATCAGAGTTATAAACTGAATGGGTTTGGTATGGAGGGCAGTTATGTGGCACTTAAATTGGTGGTGACTCACATCAGCTCACAGCCAATGGAGTTCTCGTTCTATTGTTGAATTTGAATGGAGTACATTGTTGCCCTGCCAAACTATATGTGGCCATGGTTCCATCAAAAATCAGGCCAGACTTCATGAAGCTCAACAACCTTGTTGTATCTGTTGGGGATGTTTCACGCTGCCTTGATTCTAACTTACATTAGCTCTAGAAGGCAAACACAGTGGTAAAGACTTTCAGAATTAACAGCTTCTGAAACTTCATGTTTCCATCTGATCAGAGAAGACAACTATTTCAACAAAGCTGAAGCTGACTTTAATTGCAATATCATGTAGTCGCCAAGTTGATAATCTTTCATATCCATGATTAAGCTCTCTAGTGTTGAGTTTGACACAGAGGTCTGCAGGCAAGTTCATTAAACATAAATGACTGATCATTTTAAGGGCCAGAGACAAAGAAAAGTAGGCAATTAAAAAAATACCTACCTTGGATTAAATAATTAATTTAGACAGTGCATATTTTCCTTCACCCTTTAAACACAATGACATTCTACAGTGCTTGAAGGAATTTAAGTAGATTTTGCTTTTGTGCAGGTCAGGAGAAGAGAGGAAATGCATACAATGTAGTTCAAAACCACTTTGTCACTTTACTCTAGGACTGTCATATAATCTTGGGACCCAATCCTTCCCTCCTTAAATGCAATGGCAAAATGATTACTGATTTCAATAGGAGCAAGACTAGACTCATAGTGTTTTCCAACACTAGGAATGAACTCTGCAGATTATTTGAGATAAAATTCCCAGATAGTTGGAAAATAAAAACATTTAAAGGGCACTGTTGGGGAGCTAAAATCTTTTAAAATATAATTATTAGTCAGGCTATGATTATGTCATGAAGGTCACGGAACCAGTGACCTCCATTGACCTCCATGACATTTTCTGCCCATTCCCAGCCAGTCCCACCCTCGCAGCTCCCAGCCTCCAACTTGGCAGGAGGACCCTGTGCAGCTGCCCAGCCATGGCCAGTGGACCCTGCATCTGACCAGCGGCAGTGACTGGGGGACCCTGTGACTGGGGGACCCTGAAGCTACCAGCTGCCCAGGGTGAGGGGACTCTGCAGCAGCCTAACACCAGGGGAAGGTGGACCCCAGACCTCCAATAAACTGCATCAGTGGGGGACCTGGGAGATCCAGCAGCAGTGGATGCTGAACCCACCTCCCCCTTTCGTCAGGGTTATTTTTAGTGAAAGTCAGGGACAGGTCATGGGCTACGTGATTTTTTTTATTTTCCATGATCTGTCCCTGACTTTACTAAAACTATTCGTGACAAAAACTTAGCCTTAATTATTAGATATGAATGTTGATAAGAGAGTCATGCATACAGAAAGGTACAAAAATAAGTATGTGCTGAACCATATCTTATTTCAAGGCTGGTCAATATGTGCAATATTGCCACTGAAAAGTATTTAAATCAAAGTCTAAAATGCCACAGATCCCCACACATACTGGTATTAATATAAAACATTTCAGCATCCAGGTTAGTCTGAATTGGTCAAATATCTTGGGGCACAATACAGATAATTGGTTAGACAGATCTGCTAGTATATAAATTGAAAATGGAAATAGGATTACAGAACTAGAATAAAATTGCTCATTTCTGGGCAAGTTTCTTATCTTGGCTACAGTGGTCATGCTTAAAAAGATAACTTGCTTGAGTTGTACTCCATTTGTAAGGATTCCCTTCCAAACTAATGGAATAGTTCATAGTGGAAAACATTTTTAATGGAAATCTTTATATTGTTCTGGAGTAACCAATAAGGTCAATGGAGTTATTCTGCTTTTACCTCTATGGAAATTAGATCAGAATCTGACCCAGAGATGAAACAGGGAAAAAAATATCTGAAATGCAAAGGCTAATTTGTTCTTCTCTAGGATAGTGGTGATGGAAGTTAAAATAGTCCACAAGTCTCAGCTTCAGTATAGGAGGTAAAATGATGTGCCTAGAGAATGAAATACCCTGTCTCCTCAAGAGACATGCTAACTGACAGAAAAATGTGGGGAAGCTTCCATTACCCATGCTGTAACTAGAGAGGATTAACATTTCTAGGCCTTTCAATCCAGTGCATTTCACTAAAATTCACACACATGTAAAAAGAAAAGGTGTTTTGTTTTGGTATTTTTGGCTTAAAGAAAGAACTAACAAAGGCCCTAATCCAGAAAACTGCCTACGTGGGCAAACTCTGTGAGCCTACAGAATCCATGAACTGTAATGGAGTTAAATATGGGCACAGGGATCCAGTCAGGTGAAGCACCTTGAAGGATGAGGGCAAAAATCAGTGTATAAAGATAGTTGGTACATTTTCTTGAGTCCACTCTCAAAAAGGTGCTGCAGAAAGGTGCAGTTGTAGGAACAATTACAATTCTGCTCCATCACTTGACCTCATCTCCTGTAGTGTTAGGTTTTTTAATTTGTTTTAAAGTTTAAATATGAGAGTATCTTGCAAGCAAATTTAGTCTCTGCAAAATGTCTTGCTTGTGCAAACTGCTGCCTGCCTAGCTTCATTGCTCAAACAGTAGTATTATTTCCTTGGGATTCATATATTCCAGCCAGACATAGTCTGGGTATTTAACCTGCATTGTTTTATTTAAAATTCAAACTCCAACACTTACTAGAAAGGAAGCTATGCTTTGCCATATTCAGTTCTCTTTTGCGATAGTTTTGAAATGCCAGCATTTGAGTATGGTTGATCAACAATCAGCATATTTTAGACTTAGTTACATTAAAGATAATTATCTAGCAAAGTATTGCTCATATGTGAGGTTTTGCTACAAGAAGCTTTTGCTACAAGACAGGCAATTAGTCTTCAAGCAGATCGTGTAGAAAACAGGCGTTCCGTGGCACACAGATTGGTGGCATCCGTAATTATATATCCTTGTTACATAGCATTAGAGTACAAGGATGGGGAAAGATTATACATTTGGAATTTTCAATCTGAAATAGATGGATGTCTTTATAAGTGTCTGTTGCTTCTCAAGACATCTCCTTATGTATAATGAACATCCCATCATTAGGATCTTTGTGAAGTGTGGCCTAAAGTTGGCTATTAGCTACCTGCATTTCTGAGCTCACTGTAAAATGTAAACTCTGCACATGTTTTAAATAAGTACTTTTTTTTCTGTCCAAGAAGAAAAAATAAAGGCACACCCTCTTCAGATTTGACACTCACCTGTTGTGTAGCTCCAAAATGTTGCTGCTCATTCTATATTCTTCCATTTGATGCCTGACAGTTGTATATTATATGAGAGTAATTTTGTTTTCAAAATGGTGTTTGTTTATATTTAACATATAACATCACATCTAAATATAACAAATCCATATTAAATTCTAAATATATTGCGTTATAATGCTGGTAAGTGTATACCCACTTCTGTTAGACAGAAAAAACCTTCATGGCATATAAATATACCCATGTGTATGCTTTTATTCTACTGTGTTAACAATTCAGCTTGGATTTTGGGTGTTCACAGTACCAGATTAACAAAATATGTCATGGACTTGATCCAATCTGTGTTCAACTTTTTTGTATTTTTCCTTTCATTTCACCGACTATTTTTACTGTGTACTTTTAATGCAACAGTTACTATCAGATTTAGCTTCTCTTATCCATACATGATTTTTAATGCTAAACATTAGTCGGTATACATATGATACACAAACACACAGATAATGACCTGAGACCCTATGCCCACTGAAGTCATTGGGGAAGTTCCTTTGATTTCAGTGAAGTTGGAACAAGTGCTAAAAAGTGGACCAAATATGAATATAGCTGGATCTAAGTAGATGAAGACTAGTGAGCACTGATATAATTTAATACTTTTGATGAAATTGCTACATGTGGCAGGTGATTTCTCTTCACTGATTGCCTCCCCAGTTCTTTTGTGTTGGCAGGGTAATGAAATGGACAAGAATATTCCCCATTCAGAAGGCTCAGGCAAACAGGTAAAGTGGAGGGAAGTGTAACATGCATTTACACATATCCACAAACCAAAACGCAGCTAGGAGGTCTAATTTTAGACCTATGGGTGAGCACTTTTCACAAAGCCATCACTCTATATCAGTCCTCATCCTGAAAGGACACCTGGACAACACTTTCAAAATATGAGCTAGACTAAAAATAATGGACTGAATAGAGACACTAGATTTATGGCTGCTTATATCAATCGATAACCCCTTAAAACTCCCCCGGCCCTGCTGCCTTTTGACCCACCTTTCCTTTCCTCCCTACAGCTGCAGGTGTGTTAAAATGGACCACTTCACCTCGAATGTTCCCTTGAAATATATGTTTGCTACTTACGACAAACAATCGGTTCCATCTTGTATTTAGCTGTGATGCTCTGAGTAAGGCCAGTTCTACATTACAGATCTCTATAGGTATAACTATGTCACTCAGGGATGTGAAAAAGTGATGTATACTGCGATCGCTACCTGCCAATCTGGCGGGAAGTGAAGACCTACCCTGACCTAACCCCCTTCTCTCAGTGAGGTGTATTAACTACACCAATAGGAGAAGCTTTTCTGTAGGTGTAGTAGTGCCGTCACTAAATGCTACAGTGGCGCAGCTGCACTGGTGCTGTACTTGAAGTCAAGCCTTATGTTTTCCAGATGTGAAGAAGAGCTCTGTGCAAAATCAAAAGCTTGTCTCTCTCACCAACAGAATTTGGTCCAATTAAAGATATTACCTTACCCACCTTGGTCTGTAATTTTAGGCACATTAGTCTTGATAGTACTTTATCACTACATCTTTAGTTTACTTATTTATCAAAGCCCCAGCAGGCTCTGGGCAGCAGCCTGTGACTTCCTAGCAGCAGCTCCTGATATGGACAGACCTCCATACCAACAATCTCACTCCTCTTCCCGAAATGGTGTCCACCCCTTTCTCCCTGCATTGCCTCTTCCCCCAAGACACCACAGGAGTTGTAGTCTGTAAGACTAGCTTACAGCACAAAGGATCTTCCCTTGGAATACTCCCAATAAAGTTCAAGGGCCCCTCTAGTAAAGAATGCTGACACTCTATTTACCCTTCTACAAGAAACCTCCTTCCTATCATAAATATGTCCTAGTAATAAATCCATTTCATATTACCCCGGCAATTTAAGGCACCTTTCAGTTTCTGAAAGTGCCTTAGGTTGGTGATTCAGTGTATCCCATTTCCAATCCAGATTCTCAGCTAGTACATATTGGCACAATGCCACTGAAGTCAATGGTGCTATGCCTATACCTACCAGCTGAAGAACTGGCCTGTTGTCTTTTAATAAAAAGTTAGTTTTATTTAATTATATTCTAATGCAGATTTGTTTTTCTTCCTCTCTTTGCAATGGGAAGCAACTCACCTTTTAAAACTCCATTGCCATGGAAACGTGAAGTTATTTGTTTGTATCCAAACCACTTTTTAGAACAGTTAGGTTTGCCGCTTGGGCAGCAGGGGCCAAGGCTGCAGGTGCAAGGTCTAAAGACTTTTTTAAATTTCAAAATGCTATTAAAATGATATGAAAAAGGTTACAAAATTTCTTCAGCTGTTCCTTTTTACATAGTGAAATAAGCTGAAATACTGTTCTTCCTGGAAACTCTGCCAAGTTCATAGCATTAGAGAACAAAATGTCTGTGTTGGCATTTGATCAACATTTCTAATGCACTTAAATATTTAAATGGGACTGCAGATTTTGAGAATGTGTCTCTCCTATCAGGGTATGTGTGGATTATGCTGTAGTCAAGTAAAATAATATTGATTTAATGAAGTTACCCTTGCAGTAAAAAGGACTAGATCTAACTCTTGAAATATCTGACATTGGCCAGAGGCTTTTAAAAATATGTATTCCTCAGCACTTCCAGTCTTTAAAATGGCTCATGTGTAACAAAAGAGAAACCTCGTAGAAATTAAATTTGTACTGATTAAGGTGATCAGACAGAGCATGTGAAAAATTGGGACAGAGGGTGGAGGGTAATAGGAGTCCACATAAGAAAAAGACCCAAAAATCGGGATTGTCCCTATAACATTGGGACATCTAGTCACCCTAGTAATGGCCCTCTAAATGAAAGAAGTTGGAATATATTCACAGAGTCCAGTAATTATGTGTTCATGAAAACTTTTTTCCCCTTTTTAAAAAGTTCTAGCCTTCCCATTGGCTCTTTTGGTCAGGTGCCCACTCATTTTCTTTTACCTGTAGACTTGTTAACCCTTTACAAGTAAAGCAAGCAGAGAACAGACACCAAGAGGGATTTTACAGCTAGCTAGCTGGCTGTCCATCAAAGGGAGCTACTCCACCAATCCTGCACTTCATATATCACAACACCAAAATGAGCAACCCAAATCAGTGTGTTAGCAGTTTAATCAACCTCCTAGTTCCAAATAAAAATTATCTAATTTGGAGACCCAGAAATCTTAATTCCACAGAAACCCCATCCAACTAAAATCCTACTCACAGGTCTAATTGATCCCAGTAGTAACCAACGGGCACAATGGGTGGCTGTTTTCCACCAGTCTGCTTCAGTATAGAGAGACCAACCAGGGGTGAAAGTAAAAATAAATTCTTACTGGAACGGGCTGGGTTGGTTCCAACTCTAGCCCCCAAAAGGGGCGGGGCATCAGGCAGTAGGGGCGGGCTAGAGGGGATCAGAGCTGGCACTAACCCAGCCCCATACTGGTAAGTGCCCTTCTCCCCTCCCCCCATAGCAGGGGCAGCCGAGGGCTCCAGAAGCAGTTTAAACGGCCCATGGCTCGGCTGCTACTACCGCCCCTGGCCCTTTAAACCACTGCCGGAGCCCCAGCTGCTGCTGCTACCAGGGCTTCAGCAGCAGGGCCCTGGGGGCTATTTAAAGGACCAGGCTGCAGAGGCATCTGGATCTCTGGGCCCTTTAAATAGCCCCAGGAGAACCCCCTGTCTATTTAAAGGGCACAGACTCCAGCTGCTTCTGCTGTCCCGTCCTTTAAATAGCAGGGGGAACCGCTGCTCCCCAATGGGCGGTAGAAGCAGGGGAGTCCTGGGCCCTTTAAATAGCCCCTAGAGCCCCAGGGTAAGGGGGTTTTGGGGGCTATTTAAAGGGTCTGCAGCTCCCCTGCTTCTATCTCCCTGTCCTTTAAATAGCCGTGGGAGCAGCGGGTTCCCGCGGCTATTTAAAGGACCGGGGCAGCAGAAGAAGCTGGAGGCCGGCCCCTTCAAATAGCCCCCAGAACCCCTCTACCCTGGGACTCTGGGGGCTATTTAAAGGGACCAGGGCTCCCCTGCTTCTACCTCTCTGTCCTTTAAGTAGCCACAGGAGTGGCAGGATTCCCGCGGCTATTTAAAGGATGGGGCGGCAGAGCCCAGGGCCCTTTAAATAGCCCCCAGAGCCTCCCCTCCACCCTGGGGCTCCAGCTGCCTCTGCTGCCCCATCCTTTTAATAGCCCTGGAGCCCTGGGGAAGCTGCAGTGTTCCCGGCACTATTTAAAGGATGGGGATGGCAAAGGCAGGTGGAGTCCTGGGCCCTTTAAGTAGCCTTGGAGCCACTCCTACCCTGGGGATCTGGGGGCTATTTAAAGGTCCCAGGGCTCCCCAGCTTCTACCGCCCTGTCCTTTAAATAGCCCCCAGAGCCCTGGAGTAGCAGCGGTGGGGTTCCAGCAGCTATTCAAAGGCCCTGGGTGGTAGAAGCAGGGGAGCCCTGGGCCTTTAAATAGCTCCCAGAGCCCAGCAGCCACTACCCCAGGGTTCCAGCAGGGGGGCTCTGGTGGCAATTTAAATGGCCTGGGGCTTTAGCCACTGCTGGGAGCCCCAGGCTCTTTAAATTGCCCCCTGGAGAAGCAGGGCTGCCCCAGTATGGCACACGGGCTCTTGCCGGTATGCTGTACCGGCTTACTTTCACTTCTGAGACCAACTATATTAGGTCCCACTCCAATGTCCTCTACTATGGTATCATCTCTGCCAGGTAGGTCAGGATGCTGTGAAATCATGTCACTGTTGCCACTGGCAGTCAGGTCACTGCACAATAAGTTCTGTACAACTGATGATCCAGTTAGGCCTTACTGAAAAGTCAGCTCTGAACCACTGGCCTGGTCCAGTCACACAAGTTCACTCTTCACAGAATACAGAATCTCCCAGGAGGAGCACAGAGAAAACAGAACCCTCAGGCAGACTTCTTGCTGTAGCACAGCGCTCTTGATCTCTAGAACTGAATCCTTCCCCATGGTATACCTTGAATTTCACTCCCAAATCAAAGTCCAATGTCTATAAGTCCTTGTTGACCCACTCAGAGGGGAAATCCTGCACAATTTCTATGCTCTATGTACTATAATCGTAATCTATTATCATTTACACAATCAAAACACAAATGAATTCTAACACAATTCAGAAAGCGGCATTATGGGTGACACCATTAAATTTAATATAAATGAAACTGGCCAGAGCTGACTTTTCCCCTTCTTTGCTATAGGGGGAGTGGAGAGTTCTGTCCCTCTAAATCTTCTGGCCCTGGAGGTCACACTTGGATGCCTGAGGTTGCCACCTAGGGCCATATTTCTCAAGGTAATTAGACACCCAAAGATAAGTACCAAGTATGCCTAGGCACCTTTGAAAATCCCACTGAAAATCTGCATCTATAGGAACCTAAATACCCTTAAAAATCTGTTGCCAAAGCCATATTTAGGTACCTACATGAAAGTGGCCTGATTTTCAGACCTGCCGATTAACTACAACTCTCGCTGACTTCAACGGAAATTGAGAGTGCTCAGCAACACCTCTGAAAGACAATCAGCTAGGTGCCCAATTACAGTACAGATTAAAATGCTTAACAGGTTAGAAAATGCTGCCCTTAAACTTTAGTCCAAAATCATACTTAGTGTCACATTACTGGAGTTACCTTAGGGAAGCTTTTCACTCTTTGTGCTGAAAAAATATACAATCATATAAAAGTTTAACAGCTGAATGTCCCAAATTCCAGGATATATTTTCTCCAGAACACTATCATTAACAGACTCTGTATTGGCTTGTGGAAGTCTAGCTGGAAAGGGGCTTAATAATTCTCTAAAGGCCCTTTGGGTTTTATCCCTTTGCTAATGGTTGAAAATTCTCTGTCTCAGCTTTCCACTCTTCATTTTCGTACCCAGAAGGGCTAACAGATTGAGGATTTTCTTTACTGTTGCTTCTTTACATGTTTTTTATTGCAGTCCTTTTTGAATGGATAAAGTACAAGCAGGTTCTCAAGCAGAAAACCCAAGCTACATATCCCTGTTCACCCTTCCATCACGGCTACCTGTCTGTAACATTCAAATGGCAACACTGCAAAGGAGATGCAGTGGCAAAACCCGTTTCACTCACCTTAAGGATCTGAATTAATTTATAGATATAGAGATGTGATGGTCAAAAATTTTCATCAACATAGTTTTATGACAGAAATTTGGTTTTTGACTAAGTGAAAAATTTAAACTTGTCAAAATCACACACACACCCCAAACCAAAATGTTTTGGTAGGAAATTATGCAATGGTTCCTCATGGGCGCTGTAGTTTAGCTGTTTCATACCTACATTTGTCTTTAAGGGCTAAATTCCCCAGCTGTAATACATCTCGAATGATGCACAATGGCCAAGAAGTCCCATGATGCACTGCTGTACCCAAGCAAAATAGGTGACTATGATGCATCATATCAGACATAATCCTCTCAGGAGACCTGGTCCATAGACGAGAAAGAAGACATAGCTGCCTAGCCAAAACTCCCAAGAGGCACCGTGACAGCATTTCTGAATCAAAGTGTTCAGCCAAAATTTTGTTGTTGTTTTGCCAAAATATAACCACTTGTACTACCAAAAAACAAAAAGATAGAAGATAAATTTAACACTTCCATAGAAACTGGAAAGTGTTCTTAAAAAAAAAATTATAGTGTCATCAATGGGGAAATACCTTTGAGAGAAAGAAAGAAAGAAAGAAAGAAAGAAAGAAAGAAAGAAAGAAAGAAAGAAAGAAAGAAAGAAAGAAAGAAAGAAAGAAAGAAAATGAAAGATTTTCCTATTTCTTGGGTTGTTTTTGAAGCTACCAAAATGTAATTTTTCCTGCAGCCTCTTATATAATAGCCAGATTTAGGGAAGAGTGAACTCCACCATTTATTAATAGGACTACTTTCATCAAACCAGCCACTTTTACAGGAACAACTGCTCACCTTTAGCTGAACGGTGCATGGAGGAAGGCTGATACTCTGTGATCAAAGAGAAGAATTTCAATTGTTTTCATCTTGTAGATTTCCATTCCTTCTTTGTTGGGCATTATTTATACTGGTAGTATGTTGTTTGGTTCAGAGTATGCTTATTTCTATAGAGCAGTAACGCAACCTAGGATAAATTTTCCCCGTAACTACCAGACTATGGTTTGTCTTCTTTTTAAAGAATGCATTTGTATTTTGTTCCTATTATAATGTTTTAAAGTCAAATCAGCATTTGGTTGTCTTTTTAAAGTCAACATCTGACCCTCTAATTGCAGTGTGTTTGTTTAGTTACTAGAACACATTTCTCAGCTTGGCTCTGATATTTCCCCTTAGACTTCACCTGGAGGCTGTGCAAGATATTGCTTTGCAACATATGCTGGAACTCTTAATGGGGATTTCCGTACAGTTTACATAACAAATAATTAAAAACGAGGCAATTTTCATAGCAACTGTTCATCACACAAGCTCCCAGTGGCATTCATTTTGTTCTAAAAGCAGACACGTGTAGTTTGTATTAAGCAATTTTCTCACCTTTTGATTTATTTTTATGTGAACCAACTGTATCTGTAACAAATCTAATGGCACTCCATGAAACAGGCATTAAAGCTTTAGTACTGTTTTTATATAATGTAATGGGTCCTTCCCTTCACACCACCACCACTGATCATCCCCACTTGTTGCCAGTGGGTGTAGTTTAAGATAGGTGTTCTTTTGGTTGCCATGTCTAGGAAACATAAACACTGTGGCATGAATGCTCTGACTACATTAGTGTGTGAGATTTTTAACACAACATGATTTTACCTCTTTCTTTTGGATATCACTGATGCCACACAGTGGTTGGTGATCATTTCAACATATGCCAGCCAAGAAATGCAGAGTATACCAAGCAGCTGCCATTCCTATGACCAGAAAGAGCCAAGCTGAAATAGGCTGTAACCTGCAGGAGAAGAGCCAGAGACAGATGGAGGCCTCGCTGGAAGAAATTAACAAAATAATTGCAATAGTCACCCACATGTGGAGGGGATCAGGATACTCAGGGAGGAATTGGGACAGGAACATTTCCTGCTCAAGTACAAAACAAGATACTAGGGCAGAAGTTTGTGATGAGAGAGAAAGAACCTAAACTGGATAGCAAGGTGAATAGGGAAACTCACCTAATGCAGTTTGAAATAGTAATTGAGCTGAACTGTTGCTCAGAGGAAGAGAAGAGGAAGTATTTAGCCATGAGACTAACTGGGAAAACCCTGCCAATTCTTCCCTCCATTAGTAGGGATGGGGTTTGCAATTACCCTGCTAGCAGGTCTGGCATAGAGAAAGAGCCACGGGTGGCTTCCATCCAGTTCTAGACACAAAGGAGAGGGAAAGATGAGGTGATTACAAGTTTTTCTATTGATGGTGGGAGGCTGGCATGCCAAATATAGGTACTAATGTATCTGAGAGGGGCAGTATAATGGGTCTCCCCTCACCTCCCTGGCTGAGTTGTATGTAATTGTTTTCTGAGAAAGAGGCTGGGGAAATTTAAAGTGTAACAGTGTTCTTTCGATGGATGGATGAAGCACCCTGTCTCCAGATAGAGGGGAGGCAGGTGCTTCTGTTTAAGGGCTCTGGCTGCTGGTTGGATCGTTTTGATAATGTGAATTTTTGTGACAAGGATACCTCGTGTGCTACAATATTATATCATGAGTCAGAATGCAAACAATGCAATCTGAGGAAAGCCACGGGGTGAAGAGTGTGGCAAGGAAATTCTGTAACATATACATATGCAATTCACTGCTCAGCATGTGTTACAAGACCATCGTACCTGATCCAAAGAGGACATCAGTGTGTCATAGGCCATGCCCATAGAGCCTGACGCTTTAGCTATAAAGAGCTATAGAGCAGTCAGGCTTATATTGCCATGGGCTACTTTGTAGCACACCAGCAAACCTCTTCAGCTGGAGTTTTACTGTGCAGTGATGAAATTGGAGGAAGTTAATGCCGATCTTGACCTTCTCAGCTTTAACTTACACTAGATAAGAAGGAGAGATATATACTGTGAAGACCATCCATTCCCCCCCCCCTTTTTTCTTCCCTCCATTCTAATCTCTGCAGCTACTAGTTGAGCTACCTGTCCACTTTTTAGTTCTCACAGAGGGTCTTCTGTGCAAGTGGGGTGAAACAGGAGAATCCTCTTCTCATGCTCATGGATGTCTGCCCCATAATTTATGACACTGGCATTGTATGCTTGTATCACAAGCAACATCACATTAGTTTTTAACAAGATGGTCACCACCTAGCACTAGGGTCAGACATAACAGTCATTAACAGATTGAATTTTATATAAATGGATGAGGACATTTATGGTGAGACAGGCTTTATAGCTCTTAAACATTCAGACTATTAGACTTAGCATAGGTACGGTGTTTCCTTCTAAAAATTATTGCCTGTGTCACAAATCATATGGTCCCCTCACTTGGCACAGCATTATCTAAACATTCAAAAATATTAAACACAGAACGGAAATGCTTCTTAAGGTTGCTGTCCAGATCAAGGTAATTAGAACAGTGTAAAGTAATTAGACTCTTATGGCCAGATCTTTGAAGTCAATGTCTGTTTACAGCAGCTGTGGATCTGGTTTTATAAATCCCAACAATACTTTATTTGTAATTTTGATTAGAGCCAATCTATTCTGTGGACAATCTGTGTAACCTCCTGAGTTTTCTGTAACCTAATTAAACTGTCAGGTCCAAGTCTATCTCACAGGATAACTGTGCAAGTTCCAAGTTATTTTAGTTCACTTAAGTCAATGCCACTGGCATTTTCTGCAGGTTCCAAATTATTGCAATTTAATTATGCTGCCTTGCCAGTGATACTGATGCCATCTAATGTTGTTCGTCAACTCTATAACTTCTAAGGTCTTGTAATTAAAATGTAGTATTTTTTTTCTGGAATCAAAATGAGGTCCTAACATGTTGCCCACCCTCCCCCTATTATTCTAGGTGTGCAATTCAGATATGAGACATACATGGATGATACTGGTTATTTAGGATATAAAATATTTTGATTTTATGTAAATATACACAACTCTCATATAGAGGTCAGAATAGAAATGCACAAACAGAATAATTCTGCATTTTGTTTCACTTATAGCTTTCTATTGTCAGTTTTAAAAGTCTCAGATAAACTATCAGCTCCTCTACAGGGCAGAGCTCTCTTTCTTGGTGTTTGCTTTGTGTTGATTCTGTACTGTTCTTTTAATTTTTAGACTGATTCGCCTACACATGGAAGCAAATTGTGCTATCTTCGATCTCTATCTCCTATGCTTCCATTCTAAAGGAAATACAATGGGTTCTATTGTACCATTCATTCTGAAAGAGCCTTCTCTGCTCTGTGGAACAATTCATCTCAGCTTTGCAAACTGATTCTCTGCCCAAATCACAAGGAGAAGGGATGTTATTAAGGTGTAGAACCAGGAGTCCAAATGTCTGGTTTTATCCCTAACTCTGCCTGTGGTTTGTTGAGTGACCTTGAACAATGTTTTGAACTTCTTCTCAACCCCTAAAGGTTGTTTCAGAAAAAGGTTGAAGGAAAGTGGTGGGGCATGGCACCCTTCCTGTGCTATACCCATTCTGTGATAAGGGTTAACAGTCCAACATCTTTCACCTAATTAGGGGAAATATTGAGCTCTTCCAATTTCTTCACAGCCACTTTAACTTGTGAAAGAATCTTCAGATTCTGGGGAAATTGTTAAATTTGGCCTTTGCAAGGGAAACATAATTCGCCCCAATGCACCCTGCAAGAAGCTGCTCTCTCATCCATGACCCTCAAGTCTCTCGGTATTTCCTTTACTAAATCTTTTTAAAAGGGAAATTCCCATTGAAGCCAAGAATAAGGATTGGGCCCATTGCATAAAAGGTAAAAATGTTTTTCTGCAGCACTGTAACCAGAGTGACTTCATTGTTTTCTGAACTGAAGATGCTTGCTAGTGAAGAGGAAAGGCTTCCCCTCTGTGCACTCCTCCCCGAGAAGTTCAGGCCTCTGCAGCAGTGAGACAGTTGGGCTAAAATAAGTATAGATCCAGCAATTTAAAGCAATTTGAAGCCTATACCAAACTGAAGCTTTTTTTAAAAAAAATAGTTTAATAACTTTTTTTTTAAAAAAAAATTCCACCCCTTTATGATTTTGTTTTCTAGCCAGACCCAGAAATGGAAAATCCACAGGGCTACATTTTCAAACCTATGATTCAAAGGATAGGCTCTCACATCCATACTTAGAAACCTAAATAAAAGTGGCTTTGAGGGCCACAAGTGTTAAAAATGCTGGGCATCTTTGAAAGATCAGTCCATTTTTTAGATAGCTGCTTAGTTCAAAGCCTAACTTTAGGCACCCAGGTGTGATAATTGGGGCTATTATATCCACAAGCAAGATGTACTGAAAAAATGCACAAGAAAGCTAACTTTCATCAGATTTTCAGCTCACTAGTATATCTCCAAGCATACTGAATAATTAAAATATTCATCCTGACTTCTCAAAATTTACCTCAACATCAGTAGCTTTTTATCCATTTTTTCCATCTATATACTGTGCCTATATAAAAATAACAGCAATATCAAAAGCAAAAGCATTCACATTAAATGTCTACTGAACCAATGCTATGCAAAGAAAAGAATCCCCCATACCTAAGGAGAACCCCCAATTATCAGACTTTTCAGGGTTACTTATTACCACCTATGCCAGCCTCAGTAGTACTACAAGCAAGTCCTGGTTTGATCTTGGATATAAAGACATAGGTCAGTTCCATCTTAATGCATCAATCTATATATATAAAAGTCAAATGGTGTATGCGTGTATGTATGCATGTATGTATGTATGTGCGCTTACTCCTTCCACACCGTTTGAGCTAGAGACTTGAAATTTGGTACAGTTAGAGGTCTTAGGGTCCTAATCAGGGTAAGAGTCGAAAATCTTTCAAATCTCACCTCTGACGCCCACCAGGGGTGAAATTCTTTAAAGCCCATTCACATCAGCTGGGCAGCTGCTGTTCTCTGTGACATAGTTATGATGTCATAATACCCCCTCCAACGGACCCCGCACTCGCTCAGCTCTCTGCCCCCTCCCCCCTCCAATGGACCCAGCACTTGCTCAGCTCTCTGTCCCCTCCCCGCTCCAACGGACCCGAGTTGGGTTTGGTCGGAGGGTAAGTGAGGTAGGGGTGTCGGGTTTGGTCGGGGGGTGAGGTGGGGGTGTCGGGTTTGGTGGGGGGGGTGAGGTGGGGGTGTCGGGTTTGGTCGGGGGGTAAATGAGCCGGGGGTGTTGGGTTTGGTCTGGGAGGGTGGGACTGTGTCGGAGTGGGTGAGGGGTGAGGTGTGGGTGTTGGGGTTGGTGGAGGGGTAAGGTGGGGGTGTTGGGTTTTTTGGGGGGGGCGAGGAGGGGGCGGGGTTGGTCGAGGGGTAAGTGAGGTGTGGGTGTCGGGTTTGTTTGTGGTGGTAGGTAGGGGTGTCGGGTTTGGTTGGGGGGGAAAGTGAGGTGGGTGTTTCAGGTTTGGTCTACGGGGGGTGACGTGTGGGTGTTGATCAGAGGGTGTTGGTAGGGGGGTGAAAATGTGAATCGGGGTTGGTCGAGGGGTAAGTGAGGTGGGGGTGTCGGGTTTGGTCGGGAAGGTGAGGTGGGGGTTGCTCTCTGCCCCCTCCCCGCTCCAATGGACCCCACACTCGCTCAGCTCTCTGCCCCCTCCCCACCTCCGACGGACCCGAGCAACGCCGGGTATTTTCGCTGGTTTTATATATTTGTTAAATGGTTTTTTAATCCCAAGACATTTCTAGGCTGTAAAAAGTTAGCACCTACTGTGTTTTCATGTTGATGTTTTATGCATGGCCAGGGAAGTGCTGATAAAGCATTCCCATGTATACACTGGAAAAAAGCAGTAGAAAAAAATTGTTTTTCTATACCTCTTTCAAATTTATCATAGTCAATGGCAGGTGGGTTTCAAGAAAACATTGTAGATAGGAGTAATACTTTTACTTTTGTTTCCCTGACAACTGATTTTTATTTTTAAAATGTGTGAAAAAATGTAATACTAATGAAACTGATGGACTAATTGGACTTGTGAAAGTCAGATGCAGTGTAGGCAGGTGTTATACAAGATTTCCTCTTACTCCCACAGTTCTGCCAGTAAACCTCAATCTTGGCCTCCAATACTGCTGCTAATTCAGGCCTGGTCCTTTTCTGAGGACAGATTATCAAAATGTCCCAAGCGTGTGGTGGTTTTGTGCAATTCTGGACCAAGCAATATCTTCTATTCCTGGAGGAACTGGCTGTCACTTTGTGGTTTCCTTTAAAGACTTAGAAATCACAAAATAAAATAAATACAGATTTTAGGATGCTTTTTATGTGTGATGTCCTAGATGTGCCTAAAAAGGGTTAATTTTCAACACTGACCTTCTCATGGACTCCTAAAATTGTATCATGATAGTTTTAAACGTTTACTTATTTTTATCGTAGTGAGCTTAATTTTTGGTACCTACATTTCATTTTTTTGGCATGGGAGGTAAGGAATTGAAAGGGAGAACAATTACTGTGACAAATCTGGGGGCAGAGAGAATGGGTCTTTAATAATTATTACTACTGTACCTGGATCTCTCACTAGCATCTTGTTTCTATATCATATAATTGAATGGATATTTTCCTCTATTGGTATGTCAACACTGCTATTTAACATGCTTGGCTGGCCCGAATCAGCTGACTCTGGCTCACAGAGCTTGGGATAAGGGGCTATACAACTGCAGTACAGACATCCAGATTTGGGCTGGAGCCTGGGCTCTGCAACCCCAGGAAGGTCTCAGATTCCAGGCTACAGCCCAAGCCCAAACATCTACACTGCCTAAGCCTTGTGAGACTGAGTCCATTGACATGAGCCATCTGTGGTTGTTAAATTGTAGTGTAGACATATAGGTCTGACTGAGTTTACATGCCTAGGGACAGAGAGAGGAAGCTTTTTCTAATAGTCATCTAACAGCTTACACTTAAGTGGCATTAAGAAACAATGCTAGATCCAGAACCCTTAATTGCTCTAACCCAAAACACCAATACTAATTTGATCAGGATGGGTCAGACCAAAAGAACCAGATTGAGAGTCACATAGGCAGTCAGGAGGTTCTAAGCTTGCCAGGGAAAGGAAGTTGATTATGTTCTGTTCCTGTAAATTAAGAGAAAAGTCTCTCTAATTTAGTTTTTACTGAAGTGTAAGATTAGATTAGACTGTGTGTATATGTGACCTACACACCTTTTGGTGTAGTGTTCTGTCCCATCCAATGGGACTGAGACCACTTAGAGAGAGAGAGTTAAATGAGTCTGTTCTACGCCCTTAGCTAATAGCCAGATGGCTTTTAGTTCATACAATAGAGTCTTATGCACTATGCTCCAGTTCAATCCTGCCAGCTGGCAACTTTCTCTCTAATGCTTTGTTATGACTGCTACATAAAAATACATTGTTTTATAAAGGTTGTTGGTCAATTTCACTAGGCACAGGTTCCTAAATAGAAGAATCTCAGGTGCCAAATCCTTGTTGGACCTGCAGGATGACAAGCAGTTGTTACACACAGGGTAGTGTACATGCAGCTGGCACACGTGGCAGGATTTCCAGTCTAGGGGTATGTCTTCACTACAGGAGTAGGTCGATTTCCCTTAATTCGATTTTCTAAAGTCTACTTTAGAAAATCGAATCAGTGTGTCCCCACCAGGACAGCAGGTCGACAGTGGTTGACACTGTCTGTCCTTAAACTTTTTGCAGGGGTCGACATAGCCCGCATTGCACTGTGGGTAGGTAGCCCACAGTGCCGGGAGTGCCGGACCCCCCCGTCTGCCCAAGCAGCCCCGTGCCGGACCCTCCCCCCCCCCACCTGCCCAAGCAGCCCCGCGGACCCCCGTGCCCGCCCGAGCAGCCCCGCGAACCCCCCCGCTCGCCCAAGCAGCCCCGCGAACCCCCCCGCCCGCCCAAGCAGCCCCGCGCCAGACCCCCCCACCTGCCCAAGCAGCCCCGCGAACCCTCCCGCCCGGCCGAGCAGCCTCGTGAACCCCCCCCCCCCGCTCACTCAAGCAGCCCCACGCCGGACCCCCCCGCCCGCCCGAGCAGCCCCGCTCGGGCGGGCGGGGGGGTCCGGCGTGGGGCTGCTTGGGCGAGCGGGGGGGGGTTCGCGGGGCTGCTCAGAGGTCGGAGGCTTAAAGTCAGATGCCTCTTCACTACATCACAATCGACTTAGAGAGGTCGATTTTAGCGCTACTTCTTTTGTCAGGCAGGAGTATAAAGTCGATTTTGAGGGCCCTTTAAATCGACTTTAAGGGCATGCGTGTGAAGACAGGTACACATTTATTTCAACTTAACGTCGTTAAAGTCGACGTTAAGTCGTAGTGAAGACATGTCCTAAGAGTGGAAGAGAGATTTCACCCTAAAACAGATAACCACAGAAGGTGCAAAACCTGAGGGGGGTGAACTCAGATATTAGAAATGGGACAGAGGCATACCTAGTCCTGTAACTGTGACATTTAATGTGAGATTAATTTTGTTATCTAAGATTTTCCATGAGCAAGGTCTCAAATATGGCTGAACAAACTGCATTTGCATGTGACCCAACTGTCTAGTTGGGTCACATGCAAATTAAAAATGGGCCTAAACCAAGAGACAAGATGCTAACATCCTTGAATTAGGAGTTGTAGGAAGGTGTTCAGACTCTAGATTTGTTTTATAACTTGCATCTATCTCATGCAAATAATGACTCCTATCCTGCAATTGCATCTGCCAGGGTCAGCAAAGTGATCTCGTGAAATAATGACAATATTGCTTTCTTAGGTACCTGGTAATAGCTGACACTTGTACATGTTTAACTCACTCTCTACTCCACCTAGTAGAGGAAGTCTGAAAGAGTATATATGCTTTCCGTATGCTACTGAAGTGCCAGGGCAGCACTCAGATTTGATTTTTCTTTGAAATTTCAACATAGGTATGATCCTAAAAGGTGGAATCCCTCTGTTTCACATATACTCTACTCTGCAGCTGGCTAAAGCTAGTTCCTACATCCTGTAAGTATATAGTAATATATTTCCATCATTTATGAAGACAAATACCACGTATATAAAGGTCACCAAACCATCATGAAAAATGTGTGATATAAGAGAAAAAATAGGCCATTTACAAATAGAACCCTGAGATTATTCTCTGAGTTTACCATGGAGCAGACTAGTCTCAGGAGCAACATTAGAGCATATTAATATTTCAGGAGAGATGCTTAAAAGACAGCATACCATGCTGTGTTGTGGAGAATGATGTAGTGGTGTTAAAATAGCCACTCTATCTGTGCCTACCTGAAATTACCTGTGTAAAACCTGTCCTCCCATTAACCGTATGCCCTGGCACAACATTGACAGAAGGATTCTATTATCCACCAGAGGTATATACCCAGAGACATACTTTGTTTAATAAGCTATCAAAATACTAATTGACCACCTATGCATAGACCAGTATCTTGTCTGTATTCCCACAGTCTCTACAACATAGTAAATCAAATTAATTAGCATATGTGGCATGACACTATCAAGCAGCCAGTATATTTAACTTGAATTTTAGTTTATTTGTCATCTTGAATTCAGTCAGATGCCTCTCTAAGTTTTCCATACTTACTATCAACCAACAAACCAGGCATGACCTTTATGACACAATATTAACATATATTTATATAAACTACAGGGGAAGAACTCCAAAACCAATGAAGAACCATTTTCAAAGTGTATGTCCCAGCATGTTCAAGGGGATTTAACCACTTACTTAAATTTAAGCATGTGCCTTGTCTTGAATGGGGATGGTTTCCTGAATTCAGACCTCAGTCTGTTTCCAATGCTCTGCACCATTTCTCTGCTAAATGTGTTAGATGGAAAACAAGAATTATGCTCAGAATTGCTCTTATATTTACAAATTGTTTTTCTAATAGCCCTAGCAGAGAATCTAGTGTTCGCATTTACTATATTAAGAGTTAGTGGCCAGTTTAACTTCTAATTGCCTGAGTTACTGCATCTGGTGGGATTCATTGATGTTAATTTAGAAAGTGAATCAATTTATTGTCAGCTCACAAACAAATCCCAAGATCAGCTGTCTACTAAATAAATGCAGATTGCATGATGAATGAAGTGATAGATGGAAGTGCTCAGTTTTAAAAAAATTAATAAACTTGACAGGAAGAATAAAATAACCTCATGTTTGCAGATTTTTGGCAAAAGATACATTTCTGATTTGTGGTTATTTATAGACAATTATTTATTTTCTAAGGATGTTAATGCAAATTGTCCTAACATACTTGTTTTTCTCATATCCAGTCTTACACACTCTCTTTCCATGATATGAGGAAAGGAGTGTACATTTCAGGGCCTTTTTAAGTTCTCACTGTATGAGTCTGTAGAAGGGGACGTGAAGTAACTCCCAGATCACTTTATCAAAACTATGGCAGCCAGGTCTATTCAGTTAAACTTTTCAAAAATGAATTCTGTAGCTCAGAGGTAAAATGCAATCATTGTTCCACATAATTCTTAGTCACTGAAGAGTTGTGACTCATGATACATTTGCAAATAATATTTCCTCAAGGCCCTTTTCAGACACCTCCCCCACCAAAAAATCCCCAATCTTTAATATTATGCAGAAATATTTGCAGCAGCCTCATCTCAGCTAAAATCCTTGCCTTGGAAATTCACTCAATATATTTTATCACTAAGGTTTAAATGGCCACTAAGACTCCAATCTTGCAAGCATGCATGTGCTTAACTTTAGGTATTTGATTAGACCCATTGATTCTCAAGGTCACAATCCTGTTTCTATCTTGCTTCTGATGCAGTGCAGCTGTGCACTTCCCCTTATTCAAAGTGCATTGTAATATTACAATCCAGCCTTTGATAACAAAGAGCCTCATTCTGCTGTGCAGAACTTTATTCTGCGAGTAGTGGTATAAAGAAGTGTATTCCCAGAACATGGCACTACTCACTATGAGTAAAGTTGACAAAACTGGTCCCAAAGCAAAGTTCATTTTAGGCAGAAGCAGTTTATAAAGATTAGATCATCCAATCAAAGAACAATAGGCTGTGATTTAGTTTATTAGTATTTAGATATTTAGTTTGAATAGCATGTCACAATTAGTGAATACAGATTGTAAGCAATCCATTGTCTGATATTGTGTTCATGCAAAATTTTCACTGAACAATTGTGAACAGTGGGAGGGTGGTTCATGGAGAGGATAAAATGAAAGACAAAGTTTGCTTAATCAGTTATTTATTTTGAATTATTTGGCAACTGTAGTGTTATGCAATTTTAACCAAGAAGGAATCTCAGTCATAGTTTGACTGAAAAACAGCATCTTCTGTGCCCAGTCACAAAATCTGCATTTCATAAGTAAGCTAAAAAAGCCACTAGAAAAGTTCTTAAATAAAAGTCTTATGTATTAGATACTCAGTAATAAATTAGCAGTTTCTGTAGCAACTGTCACCTTGCATGGTATATGTTGTAGCTCTAAACACACTTTTTTAAAAGACCAGGGTGAAGTCTTGGCCCCGCTGAAATCAATGCCAAAATACTAATAGACTTCAACTGGGCCAGGATTAATTTGTTGCTAGATTTTTTTTTTTCTTAATTTATGGTCACTGGTCCAAATCCTGAATTCCTACGCCCTGGTCTATACACAGATTTTGGCATAACGATTTTGGCCATAGGTATGGTTCTCCCTCCCACCCCTCTTGAAATAATAATATCAGTACAACCACTAGTGTAGGTGAAGTTACATCAGTATAGCTTATTCCCCTTTCCTTATGGGAATAGTTATACCAGGATAAGCACTTCTATAACTGCATCCACACTAGGGGGTTGTACAGCTTTAACTATACTAGTATAACATAGTACCTTTTTATATGCAGACAAGGAATAAATCAGGGCACTATGTTTTGCTCCATGCCTGTGTATAGGGAAGATTCTGCATCCTGAGAAGATAGGAGTTCTGCTTCCCTTTCAGCTAACACTATGAAAGATCATCTAAAACAAAAGACACATAGAGTTGGAGAGGGGAGGGTATTCTACAGAGGTCTTCCACAGTCTAAAATTCCTAAACCCATGTGATAGAGCAGCAGTAATTAAAAATACCTGCATATACTTTCCTTCCCATGTTCTGGAACAATTCTTTGAAAGAAACCATTGTAGGGACGGGCACAGTAGGAGGGAGAGTCTCTGAAAACATAATTTCAAACGGAATTCTGATGCTGGCTCTAGTGAGTGGGTGAAACAGAGTGGTTAAGCAGATGCAAAGATGGTCTCTGTATTCTTTTAGATGAATATGGTGTAGAGATGGTTAAAATTGGTCTTTTTTTCTTTTTTCCAAATGAGAAAAAATAATTTTAAAAGTAAAAGTGATATTTTCTCCTTGAAAGTAACTCAACATTTCATAGTTAAGAGTGAAACATTGCTTTTACTTTAAAGTGGTACACTTGCAATATGAACGCATAAAAGTGAAAAACATATTTTGCCTGTGTTAGTTTTAAATGTTAAAGTGATACTTTTCTTCCTTTAACCCATTTTTCTAGTGGATAAAGAAAAAAAAACTGAGCAAAGGTGGAATTTTCCCACAATTTTAAGGGGAAAAAAAGTTTTTTTCCCCTGTAGATTCATTTATTTTATTTAAAAAAGTAGATTTTTTTTCACAATATATTTTTTTATTTGACAAAACATTTTATATGAGAAAACTTTAAGAAAAACATGTCCTACTCTTAGTAGGAATCTTGTGAAATCCACAGGCAAGTCACAGCCCATTGATGGAAGAATGAGTAGAGACCTTCATAAGTTGAAATGTGCTATGATCCTTTTCTATTTCTCCCTTTATGTTTCCATACATGGGACAGTGGAGCCCTCTGCTTTTATTTATTACTTACTCAGGTTGAGTCCCATTGACTTTAATAGGAGTTTTCCAAGTAAGGACTTGAGTTAAAATAAGAAAAGGATTCAAAATGTGTCCCATGATTTCTTACAGAGCAGTCAGTGTTCAATGGCTATTAAGTTCATTAGCCTGGCCTGGATCAAAATAATTGAACTGAACTGGCAACTAGAGCCGATCACACAGTGTTCACTAAAAATTAGTTTGATTAACTTGATTATATTTTTCAGGTATATGATACGAATTGTTTACATAGCTCTTTTCATAACTAGAGCTTTATAAAGCTGAATGACAGAATAACCAGGAATAGCCTCTAACACAGAGATTACTCTGAGATTGTAAAAGCAAGTTGTTGATATTTTCCCCATTTTATCATTAGCCATAGAAAACTATTTATGGTGCAGTTGGAACATAAATCTCAGAGCATCATGTTTTTGTCATAGGCAGTTCACTGGAAGAGAGAAATAACAAGGAAATAAAAATAAACAAGCTGGCTAAAAGGATGATTACACCATAGATTTTCTATTTATTTCCATAAAGTGTCCCCCTTTCCAACTAACTCAATATCATTTCAGTCCAATGATTCTTCGGCTTGGTGCAGCAGTACCTGGTAGTGTATGTCTATAGTGCAATTAGATATCCACAGCTGACCCATGCCAGCCAACATGGGTTTGTAATGCTTGGGCTGAGGGGCTATTCAATTGTGGTGCAGATGTTCTGGCTCACACTCGAGCCCAAGCTCTAGCCTAGGTAGGGTGACCAGATGTCCCAATTTTATTGGGACAGTCCTGATTTATGGGTCTTTTTCTTATATAGGCTCCTATTACCCTCCACCCCGTCTTGATTTTTCATACTTGCTGTCTGGTCACCCTAAGCCTATGGCCCTGCAAGGAGCTTAGGTTCCCCCTCCTGCACATAGATTCTCTTCAGAAATGTGGCTCCTCTCTCTCTTCTCCTCTGGTCTAAGCCACCTCATTTATATGCCCGTTGGCTGCTCCTGCAGTAAAACATGGCCCCTCTGCTACGACAGCATGCTGTTCTCTCCTGCCCAAAGCTTTCAGTTCTGCTCTGAGTTTGTGTCTGCCTAATACCCAGTTCCTTCCTTCTGCTCCTGGGAATTTTTCACTCTCTACTTTCCCTGCCCCCTGCAAAGAATCTTGGTCAAACTGGTTTCCCTATGCTCCAGCCAACCCATTGTCCAAGGTGATTTTGCCTGAATAGGCAGTTATTACCCACCATTGTACCTGATCTGGGAGGGCCATGCTACAGCCTTGATAGCAGATGACTGAATCCACATCTACATTGAAGTATTCCATTGTTCAGAAACTTTATAACAACTTCATAACACCAACTAGAATTCATGAGTTGTACATAGATTCTTCAAATCGCCATAGTCACTAAATACTGGAAAGTGGGAGTATTTTTCATACAACCTGAGACTGAAAACACTTTACAGGACTATAAGTTAATCAATTTTCTTCCATTGTGGGACATATTTTTACATGTCAAGCAATTACATATGCATTGTATGTTAAAATACACATTTAATTATAATCTGTGGAGTGTTCACGAAGACAGTTTTAAAAAAGGATGATTAGAGCTAGGCATATTATCTTTTTATTACTTATACTTACCAGTTCATATTTGACTTATGCTGACCACTGTATTATCCCATGTATCATAGGACACTGAATCATCTAACTGGGCAAAATGTTCAAAGTAATTTATTGTAATAATCATTGCATGGTCTTGCCCTTTAAAATGCTTTCTACATCTGACCCCTCTAATATCTGGTTTCCTAGATTTGTTCACTATTTGCAGAATCAAGCAGTTTTCATCACTCACCCCCATTATTAGAAAAGGGAGATCAAAATCAATTCCCCCCCCCCATACAGAGTATTTTTGTCTTTTCAACTATTGAAAGAATACAATATCTGTTGACCTACGTTATCTCTGATTGGTAGACAATGATACAGTAATTGATACTGATTAATCAAGTGTAAAACAAAACACTGCTGATTTCTCTGGGTATCTATAGGATCCTTACAAGTTTTTGAAAAGAATGTATGGTTCAGGACAGAAGCCAACATTAAATGACCTGGGGTCAGGAAGAAGCTTCCTCCATAGGCATATTATTGTATAATTGCCCAACATAGAGTTTTACGCCTGCCGTTGATGTATGGCCAATGACTGAGACGGGATCCCAGATGTCATAGACTCGTGATCTGACATTTCATGTCCATTTCTGTTTCAGTACTTCTAAAAAAGTCTAAGTTGTAGTGTCTAAGATATCTAAAAACTGAGAAATGTAGATTGAGAGGGAAGAAAACAACATTCAAAATGGTGAAAATTGCATAAAGATTAACTTCACCAAGCATACGGTTTGAATTAGACTTACTTAGGATCATCAGCAAATCTTTGATAGCTCTATTGATTGAAAACACTAAACAAAATACTTCATGCAAATTTTCTGGAAGTGGTTCTAATCTCGTCAAATCTGTAACTTTCAGATTTCTGCCAGAAATGCAGATGGAAAATAATGTCTTCCAGTACATTATTTTTAAAGAAATGAAAAGACAGTTATTTCAGAACAAGAGATGCCTGAGTAATCTACAATTAGTTCATGTTATTTTTTTCCTAAGGCAATTCATGATAAGTATGTGTTCAGCACTGTTCCTAATATAGACAGTTTCCTATATATATGATACGGAATGCTAGTCAACATCTGAGGTTACAGGTGAAACGGGGAGTTGAACTGAGAAAGCAAATTCTGAACAATTTATATTTCCAGCACCAGGTGGAAATCAAAGACTTCTTTATAATCTTGTTGTTTAAAAACTTTTATTTTAAAGAATAAATTTGTTGGATTATTTCTCTAACATAAAAATCTTTAATTTTCACTTTATTAATTGAAAATGTTATGTGATCTGGATAGGCAGTTCATTTGCTTTTCCTATACCAGCTGCTTTCCCATGGCACGTGTGGGGTGGTGCCAGAAAGTTGGTTACAGAAGTGAATGGTAGAACATAAGCACTTTTTTTTAAGAGGACATGTTTATGAATTTTGATAACATATGAAGTAGTTTGTAAGATTTTAATGATTCCAGTAAGAAAACCCATCATCTCACAGAACATATGGCATATTACTGCCCACCAGACTTAAAAATATCCCAGAGGATTTGAAAACCCTCTGTAATTAATCCAGCAGCTAAAAATTGTATTCTAAGCATTAATTAACATCTTAGCTTTGAATTAGTTGGGTGTTTTAAAAAAAGAATTGTAGGATTTTTGGTGGGGGTTTTTTAGTAATGAGGAACCTACCACGAAGAATTTCTAAGAGATGTAGATTTTGATTTCACCTTCTTACCTGCTAAGTAGTCCTGATCATGTATGAGAATAGTGAATGCTCAACACCGCTTTCCATTAAAAATAACACTAGATGTTTTGAGATTAATTATTTACAATGTCTGTTAAAATATAGAGCCAGAGCTACAGATGCAAGGATCTGCCCCACAGCGGACTAATACAAAGTCCAGTGAAGTCAACAGAAAAACTCCAGTTGAGATCTGTGGGATTTATATCAGGCTCTTAAAGCAGGATAAAGGTCCTAAATATTATTATTACTGTACTACATTAGTGTCACTAAATGTTTTTTTCTGTAACCAAGTAATAAATGAATAGACCAGTCCAGTACGGGCAAAACAGGGAGAAATGTGGATTATTACTGAATACTATTCTTATAGTGGATGACCATAGTGATGTTGAGAGGGAAAAAAGCTTTGAAATGTTCCATGCCAGCATTTATCATTAATTAAATGACCTGCTGTGGAATGTAGTGTGGATAGCCAACATCCTGCTCCCAGTGTCACCAACAATGGTTCAGCTGAATCAGGATGAATGACTGGAAATTTTATAGAGATTTTCCCAGTGTAGACAGTGCTTGAGTTAAAAGAAGATACTGAGGTCTGTTGATGTAAATAGTAAGTGCCAGTTGTGGGTGGTTCCCTTTTGAATTCCAAATATATATGTCCAAATGAATCTACAAAAGCTAGTTCTCCTTCCAGTCTTTATAAACGAAAGAAATGCAAGAAAACTATTTGTGAACTGAAACTTGAATTGTTTTGAAGATCCTACAATACAAGGCTTATTTGGCCAGATAATAAGCTGATGTAAATAGTATTGCCTTATGTCATCTAAGGATTTGGCTCATTATTTTTAAAATGGCCTAATTTTATTCAAGTCTAACAGATGGAAGATAAACAAATTTTCATCCAAAGAGCCAGAAGAATTACAACCACAACCTTCCTATGAAAGTTATTTTACCATCACTGGTGTATTGGAACTTCACTTGTCTATAATACTTTTTTGGCTTTTAGGTTTCCTTAACTTTATTATGTGTAACATGAAAAAAAAGAAGAGAAATGTTAATATATCTCAGATATATTACCCACAATGCTGTCAAATGAAAGTTAATGTTCACAGGGTTTTACTTTAAGTGGAACATATACTGCTGAAGATAAATGGATCATAAATTGTTACATATATCTTATACACATATCACTACTCTAACTTTCCATAAATTATTATGCCCTTAATTATAAGCTTATATGGAAGTGATGGAGATAAATTGGAGCCAAATCCTAAAAGGCAATAATGGCAGGGAAGGGTGGAGCCAGAAGGCTAAGACAAGGTTGAGAAGATGTGAAGAAGTGAAGGATGGGAACTGGACATTGGTGAATGCTCTGGAATCTAAGAATTATGTGCATATCAGTGATATTTTGTGCTCCAAATACAATATTTGTGCTGTTCACATTGACACAAATCCCTAGCAGTGTTTGATTAAGGGAAAATTATAAATGATCTAATATGAATATTACATGGATTGGAAAATGTGAATAATTGGATTCAACAATTAAGGCTGCTGTGGTATCATCAAAGTATAATCTTAGGCAAAAGAATGTTCTCTGGTGCAGTGAAGTATCCTTTGAGTCCATAGTGAGCTAAGAAACACTGCTGAAGTTTTATATACAAATATTGATAGAATAAATTATATATTTACAAATAATAATGCTTTTAATCTAAAGCAGGGTCGGCAACCTTTCAGAAGTGGTGTGCCAAGTCTTCATTTATTCATTCTAATTTAAGGTTTCATGTGCCAGTAATACATTCTAACATTTATAGAACATTTTTCTATAAGTCTATGCTATATAACTAAATTATTGTCATATGTAAATTAAATAAGGTTTTTAAAATCTTTAAGAAGCTTCACTTAAAATTAAATTAAAATGCAGAGCGCCCCAGACCAGTGGCCACGGCTCAGGTAGTGTGAGTGACATTGAAAATCAGCTTGTGTGCCGCCTTTGGCACCTGTGCCATAGGTTTCCTTCCCCTGATCTAAAGAGTCCAAAAAGCAGTATACAGAACCCAATCCAATCCTTCCGTGGACCAAAATGGAATCTATTATAGGAAAAGATAATCAACTAGTTGTGTATGACAGTTCCTAAAGTGAAAGACACTTTAGAAATGCATTTTTAGATGCTATAAATTGCCTATTACATTCAGAATGGACTTTTGTGGAAAGTGATGGAATCAGACAGGGATGAACCTGTTGAGAAAAACTAAGAAACAACCTCACCTTTACCCCAAATAAAACTTTTTGTGATGTTTTAAAAAGTACGCCCAACCCACCAACTTTTAAGTGACATTCAACTTCCTGGCTTTCTTTGAATGAAAATATCTTTCCATATTCTGGAAACTGCTTGATCTCATTAGAAAACATATGTCTGCCCCCATTTTACAGAATCAAGATGTTTCTGTAAGGTTTGAGTAAGGACTTGAACCTTTAAGAACTAGTTGAACTAAATATTTTTAGATTTACCCAAATTTTGGTGAATAACAGCTTCTCCAGCAGAGACCTCTGCCCTGACCGTTTCCCACCATTATTTTAAAAAGTCCTGGCCTCTTGTATTAGCCTACATGGGGAAAGGGAGAATAGGCATAGGGAAACTACTTGAAGGGAAAATGCCATGTTTCCTTTTACACTGCTTTTTTGGTCCAGGGTCACTCCCCCTTTCCTCCCACAATTAATATAGAACACAAAGCAAAACTGAATTGTTTTCTCATTTGACTCAAGTCATGTGGGCATTTTTTTTAAGACCACAGAGTGAGTTCTAGCCATTCACAGACACCATGGAGTAAACAAAACTTGAACTCATTTGAGAAACACCTACAAAACTTATGCCTGTACAAGTGCTCTTGAGAGACTGGTTTTTTTTAATATACCAAATGCTCAGTGCATATGCTGTTGAATGGTGAATGGACTATTCATTGCTTGTATGTCCATTAAAGTAATCAGCAATATGAAATTTGTACATATTTTTTTTAGGTCCATTTAAAATAGCATGTAAAAAGCCTGTGTCTAATTTTCTACTGAAGTGGTGAGTCTTTTTTATTATTATTCTCCTTTGTTAAGAATATGACAAATCATAAGGCTTAGAACAAAAACACCCCTGAAGAAGAAAGTTATTACCCTTTTTATTGATTTGATGGTAGCCAGAGAAAAATTATGGGATGAGAGGGAAATGGAGTGGGAGGAATACAACAAGGACTGACTATAACAAATGAAAACAGAAAAAGAGAATCATTAAAAATCTGTTATGTAAAGAGAGAAAGATTTGTAAATAGGGTAGAAATCAATGTGAAAATAAAGAGGAAAAAAAGTATACTGAGTGGGATTTCTGTGAAATCTGCTTTGAAAATATTTTAAAGCGGATAATGAAAACCTGGCCTTGTGGTATAATGAAACATTTCTACAGAATAATTGTACATGTGGGAGGACACAGTGTAGTTTCAAAGGTATATGGAACTATCAGCTGGAAGCAAGTGCAAATCCCAGAATGGATTGTATTTGAACGGAAGAGTTTAAATTTTTGGGCAACCACCCGGTAATTGGACATAGATTGACTAAAAGCTTTCTGCAGTGAAGACTGCATTATTTAGATATAAGTGAGAGAAATTGCCATCATAAACACTGATGTTTAATATTAAACTATGGATGACTCAGATCAATGCTGGTTGGAAGGAATAAAGTGAGGCATATTGTAGCAAAAAAATATACTGATGGAATACCATATGTCAACATCCAGTATAGGGCCAACTTATGATACCAGCTAAATGAGCTGTGTTCTGGGAAGTTAATCAGCTTGAGGAATGGAATTCAATCCTGGACTACATGAAAAACCCAACCCTCGCAGTTCACAGAGCATGGTTAATGATGCTCACCCATTCCTGAGAGATGCTTGTCTATTACTATTGGGGCAGATTTTCAGGAGGTGTCAGATGTCACCAACAATTGACGTAATCTATCTATAAAAAAATCAAATGGTGTATGCGTGTATGCGTGCGTGTATGTATGCGTGTATGTATGCGTGTATATATTTGCGCTTACTCCTTCCACACCGTTTGAGCTAGAGACTTGAAATTTGGTACAGTTAGAGGTTTTAGGGTGCTAATCAAGGTAAGAGTTGAAAATTTTTCAAATCTCACCTCTGATGCCCCCCAGGGGTGAAAATCTTTAAAGGCCAATCACATCAGCTGGGCAGCTGCTGTTCTCTGTGACATAGTTATGATGTCATAATACCCCCCTCCAATGGACTCCGCACTCGCTCAGCTCTCTACCCCCTCCCCCTGCCAACGGACCCCGCACTCGCTCAGCTCTCTGCCCCCTCCCCACCTCCGACGGACCCGAGTTGGGTTTGGTCGGAGGGTAAGTGAGGTAGGGGTGTCGGGTTTGGTTGGAGGGTAAGTGAGGTGGGGGTGTTGGGTTTGGTCGGGGGGTGAGGTGGGGGTGTCAGGTTTGGTCGGGGGGTAAGTGAGCCGGAGGTGTTGGGTTTGGTCTGGGGGGGTGGGAAGGTGTCGGGGTGATTGAGGGGTGAGGTGTGGGTGTTGGGGTTGGTCAGGTGGTGTTGGGTTTGGTGGGGGGGTAAAGTGGGGGGGTTGGGTTTGGTTGGGGATGTGAGGAGGGGGGTCGGGGTTGGTCGAGGGGTAAGTGAGGTGTGGGTGTCGGGTTTGTTTGTGGTGGTAGGCAGGGGTGTCAGGTTTGGTTGGGGGGGAAAGTGAGGTGGGTGTGTCAGGTTTGGTCTACGGGGGGTGAGGTGTGGGTGTTGGTCAGGGGGTGTTGGGGTTGGTAGGGGGAGACATGGGGGTGTTGGGTTTGGGGGGGTGAAAATGTGAGTCGGGGTTGGTCGAGGGGTAAGTGTGGTGGGGGTGTCGGGTTTGGTCGGGGGGGTGAGGTGGGGGTGTCCGGTTTGCTCTCTGCCCCCTCCCCCCTCCAACAGACCCCGCACTCGCTCAGCTCTCTGCCCCCTCTCCACCTCCGACGGACCCGAGCAATGCCGGGTATTTTCGCTAGTCAACCATAAAAGTCATTTATACCATGGTAGTACCTGGAGTCACATTGGAGAATCTGGGCCTCACTCTGGGAGGCATTGTACAAATATGTAATAAGGAAAAGCATCTCAGCCCTGGCAAGCGACAAAGTTATAGAGGTAGATGTAACAAACAAATGTACGGAAGTGAGAGCAGAGAGGATGTAGTAGCAATAAGGGGGAGGAGGGGTATTTTGTTTTAATGTATTTATGTTTGTGTTGACTAGCTATCTGCAAAGTGTGGCTTACCACTTTCCAAGCTGTTAGCAATTGTCAGTGATCTGTTGATATCATTGTCTACTTACTCTGACAGGATTGGGCGAGATGGCTACAGGAGAGTGATAGAAAGCAGATCTATTAGCCCAGATTGAGCAGGCCCCTTTTCTCTGAATAAGGTAATGGGGTGGTTCCAGAACAATCAGGAACTTGCTGGAGCCAATTAAGGAAGGCAGGCTAACACCTGAAGCCAATTAAGAAGCTGCTAGAATCAATTAAGACTGACAGGCTAATCAGGGCATCTGGTTTAAAAAGGACCTAACTTCCCTCAGTGAGGGGAGTGCAGGGAGTGGGAAGTGAGAGGGCATGCTGCTGGAGAACTGAGGAGTACAAAATGCTATCTGTCATCAGGAGGAAGGTGCTGTGGTGAGGATAAAGAAGATAAAGGGAGGAGCCATGGGAAAGTAGGCCAGGGAGTTGTGGCTGTCACACAGATGTTACAAGGAACACTGTAGACAGCTGTGATCCACAGGGCCCTGGTCTGTAGCCCAGAGAGTAGAGGGTGGTCCTGGGTTTCCCCCGTCCTTCTCCCCCCTATTGGATATAATAGGAGTTGACCTGGACTGTGGGTCCCACCAGGGGGGAAGGTTTCTGGCATGTCCCCCGACCCACTAAGTGGATCAGCAGAGACTGTGGGGATTGTTCTCCTTCCTTTTCTCCATGCTGGCCAGTGATGAGGTTAGCTGAGTGAATGGCAGGTTTGAGCCACTAGAAAAAGTGGCCAAGCTGAGGGGTGCCGTGAATCTCTGAGGCGACCAAATCTGCCAATAAGCACAGGACTCATTAAGGCAGAGGAGGAACTTTGTCACATTATGTGTTTATCTCCATGGTGTTTGGTCAACAAAAACTAGTGTCTCTCATGCATTATTGTGGTTTGCAGTTTAATTGCTCACTTCCAGGAATTAACTCAGGTTTCACTTCATGGGGTGGAGGAATAGTCACCAAAAGCAGCAACAGAAGATGATTATACATGAGTGGACAGGAACAGAGTTCAGCAGGATTATTACACAGAAGACTGCAATCCCTAGCAGTTTTTGATATCAGAAGGAAATCATCATATTGCAGAAGAAAAATTCCACACCTGATTGGACAGATGGAGACTCCGACAATAAGGATGATTAAACCAACAGTTCTAAGAATGAAGCAGCAGGGACAGCATCTCAGGCATGTTTGAACGGCAGACAGTTACAGCAAAAATAGACACTAAAAAGCAGCTGATAAATCCAGAAGGCAAGAGGAGTTAGTTGGATAAGATTAGCACAATCGGGGCACGGAAAGATCAAGTACAAGAAAGACTGCATAGTACAAGAGATATTCAGATATTCTAGAGAATCTGAAAGTTAGACATTTCCCCAGATAGTAAATGTAAAAGGACAGCTAATTAGGCAACAACAAGAACTGGACACCAAGACCTTCTTTGGGACAGATGATATAATGACAGACCCAATAGGATCAAACCATGGCAGGAAGAAGATGGCAGGAACATGTGATTGGGTAGCAACACAACTCGACCTCAGAAACAATGGGTCATAGAGCTGTGTGTTCAGACAGGCAGTGAGAAAGAGTTCACTGGACAACAGCAGGACAGCTGATGGTACAGTTCCAGCATTACTAAACATCAGCAGTGGGCTGCAGGAAGTTATCTGAAAGCATCAGGGTTGCTGAAACAAAGTGAGAAAGGAAACAGCAGATTAGAGCAGGACCAGCATATCAGAAGGGAACAGACTCATAGGAAGGAACAGCTGACTGATCAATAGAAAAAAAGCAGGTAATCAAATAGTTTAAAGAGCTGATTAGACAGTAGCGGAATTGGGCAGAGTGGGTTCACCAAGAAGGAGTACTTAACTGGACAATATCATGATTAGATGCAGCTCATCAGATAGGACAAGGATCCAAAAGCAGGAGCAACTCCTCACACAGGATTATCCAGCAGGTCCGACAGGAGTTTGCCTGTGCCATTCTGAAAATAGATTCAGTCATGGGAACAAACCAAGCACCAACATAGTCTATGCTAGAGATGCTTGTACTGCAACAGTGAAAAAGCAGTGCTAATGTTGACCCATATTAGGCTGACCTTATTGGAGTTCCACACTGATCTCCTAATTCAAAATGGCCCCTCATTGCCAAGGGTGGGGGTCTAGTGCAATCTGTAAACGATGTGGAGTAGCCTGGTCAGTGAGTTCACACGCTAAGAAGACACTCCTTTACCAAAGCCACATCCATGTCCGTCTGTGGAGGTAAAGTGGGAACTCCATTGATTTAGGCAGGGGGATCCTGAAGAAGAACTAAATAGTTGCACCACCCTGCCTGGCTGCCTCTTTTTCTGTGTGCATATCCTCAGAAGAAGTAGTCCACTGTGCCTTTATCTACCTGGTGGGCAAAATGGTGTCTCAGCTGCAGCAGGTTAATCCCATCAACAAAATCCTGGTATCACTCAGAGCAGTATTTAGCTCCCTGTCCTTGTCTATTGTCTGGCCTACCATTCTCACATAACAAATGAAAATGGTTGATAAACAGCACCTACAACATTGGTCCCTTCAGCACACAATTAATTTCACACCTCATCAATCATAACACCGCAGGCCTGAGTATTAATTTCTGATGACTGTTTCTGTGTCACTGATTCATTGGGACACTAGAAATTTTAGAAAAAATACACAGAAAAGTGTAATGATTTTTCCTCACTCTCTTCCCCACCCCTTGGAAATCTTGCATGATTTTTTTTCCATTTGGCACAATACTGTGGTTCTTCACCTCCTTTTCATTTTAGTTTTACGGTTTCATGACTACAGGGCCATCCAAATTCTGCAAGACAGTTAAGCAAATTTTGCTGCCCATCTATCATGTCACACTAGCCATATCTTATACTATTGATGCCTTTGCTGTAGATACAAAAAAAAAATCTTACTGCAGAGAAGAGTGGGGAGATGTTAATGCAACCATTGATCTCCTGATAATAGCACCATTGACCTGTGTCACCACTGTGGTTGTTAGGAACATTTTCCAAGGAGTGATTTTGATGAGTTTTTTGATGATGCCTCATAGATTTCAAATCAAGTCAATCAGTTATATCTGTTAACAAAATCTTATCATTGTTTTTGGCTGCTCTTGTTCCTTGTCTCACTTCATTTCTACTCCTTGACATTTCCCCCTCCTCCTGAAATAGTTCTAAATGCTTGACTAGTTGATACAACACAATAGGAAATAGTGTGCTAAAATTTTCATGAGGTTCTCAGTTCTTTGCAGTTTTGTCCTCTTTGCAACCTCCGTGAAAGCAGATTTTTCTGGGCACCAGTTTTAATTTGCATAGCAAACAACCAATCTGATTTTTTCTCCCTCCCTCTTTCCCACCTGACAACGAGTGGTTCCTACATCTAAGAGCATATTGTCACTGCAGAGTTAACCAAGTCTTTTACTAAGGTGTAGCCCCTAGCACAGCTACTGTCCACACACAAAAATCTCTGACTTCAGTTTGGTGGTCCGTTTAATCCACATTAGTTAGTCCGTCTGGGGGGTATAGACTAGAGCCCACATGCTACTTTCTCCGAGTCTGGTAACCTGCTCACTTTGCAGCATAGATACAGGTTAATTAACTGAGATAATGACAGACATCTAATGCCTTCCCACAAGTCCCTCTTAGCTATCTTTTCTTGCCCTCTACTGACTCCCTTCTTCTGCATCAATTTCTAAACAATGGGTCAGCATTTAAACTCCATATAGCATGTGGACCTCTACATTTCTATTGTGCTTGCATAATACCTGACAGAGATGCCATACATTCTACCCAATAATATGGACAGAAATGGGGTGTATGGTGCAGGAATTACTGGGTGAGGTTTAATGGCCTCTGTTATGTGGGAGGTCAGAAATGTATTAGACATCCATTACAAGGTAAAGGTCTAGAAAGTAGAAGGGGAATTGAAATTGAATCTGCTGACTATAGGCCTGATAAAATGCCTATTAGAGTCAAAGGAATGATTGCTTTTATTGGATCAGGTCCTTTGTTATTTCTGGGAAGAGAAATGAGCAAGACTTTTGTTAGGCTAAAAATGATGTGAGAGAAGATATTGCCATGAATGGCAAATCAGAAAATGCAGATGTCCTTTGTGCCACAATGTAAACCTTCAGCCACCCACATGCATAAAACACACCTCCCACAAGAGAAGTTTGATGTCTGCAGTTTTTAAGTTGTATGCCTGTGTTTTCTCTGTAGTTCATATTGTCTAACTCTGCATCTCTGCAAGGAGAGCAGCCATTGATTTCAGCAATGGAGGATTAGGTTTGTCATATGTCTCGCCCTCTTGCTTATTTCTCTACGTCAGCTTTCAACATTAGTACAGCTATTTATTTGCTTCATAACTAAAAATCAAGCAAGAAATCCAAATTAGAGAAAGAACAGTCTGTCCTCAGGTTTAATAGAAGAATATTATTTATTATTTGTACAGCATCCACCAAGCAAGAAAAATAAAGGCTTGGCTTCAGAAGTGTTTACAATTTAAGTAAGATATATGTGCATGCAAAATGTTGTAAAATAAGTCTTGATTTATAGGTTGTTGGGTTTTTTTGTTTGTTTATATGTTTTTTGAGAAAATCAGGGAGTTGATGAGGAAGAACTTTCCTATATTTTGACCAGAAAAGCTAAATCTTAATCCAACTAAAGTCAATGACAAAACTTTCATTGACCTGGAAGGGCAATCGGGTCCCAAATATCTCCATAAATGAAATTCCTGTTAACAGGATTGTTTCCTTGCATGTGATGCCAAATACATTGCACCTGTATGTAAACAACAACAAAAATCCAGTCTTTGATATTGCAAAATGTCTCCCAATTCCCCATCAAGTTGGGTACCCTATAAATACAGTCAGCAGCACTTTATAACTTAGCTTTGATTCCTTCTTGTGATTTTCAATATGACGTGATTTTTCTAAGGCAAATTCTTAAATGGTGTTTAGTTATAGTGGCAATAAAGCAGACTTCATGCATTACCCAGTAATAACAAACCACTGAATGTGCCTAAGGGAGCAAAGCAATTTCAGTTAAGGAGGCAGATTTCTATACCAAATTTCCAAGGGGTTATTAGAGACAAAGTTGCCTCAACAGTGTCCTTTAAGCATGAAAGTGGTCATCAGTTGAAATAAAGCAAGAAAAAAACCCTGTTTATTTGGACTGTAAACTGCATTAGTAGCTATTTACAGCAAAATCCCATTATCATATGCATCTACATGGCATCTAGTCAACAAAGAGGTCATATTCTAGAGGTGAAAGGCAAATTGGAGGGAAATGACAGCCATGATAATAGGGTGTACTGTATTAAAAATTTCAGGCAGATTCCATATCTCAAACCGGAAGATAGGAAAGTGGGGAAACTCCAGTTCCATACTATAAAAAGGAAGATGCCTTTCAAAATATTTAGTTAATTCTATGTTTTAAATTTTATTTGTTTTGGGGGGAGCATTTTTATGGTTTACAAAATTCTAATCTTCAAGGATGTCTGATATTCTATTAATTTGTTCATCATGGGGAGGGGGGTATCTTGTTTCATTTTGGTTTTAATTGCAGGAAATCTCTGGTCTTGCCCTTCATTGAGAATTTGTTATGATTTCAGTAATCAGAACCAGGCAGTGATGTAACTACATTGGTGAAAAACCTCAAGAAAAATCTACCATTTATATTGGTGGTGCTTACACTTGTCTGAAACTGAGGTAAATTCCAAAGGTACAAACTGAAAAATTCCTTTTCTGCACTAGGGGCTTGTATTAATACAGCCACATCATGACTGACTATGAATTGCTTCAATTGAAGTAGATTCCCAATATACCCAAACTCTAAATCACTTTAGAAAAAAATGACTGGATGTGAAAAAGGAAAATATTGTTGTCAAGAAGAAGAATGAATATTTTAATTTCTAAAAAATAAAACAGGTACCATACTTAATGTTATTTACCTTTCATTCTGTTTCTCTTAGCTAGAGGGGAAATGCAAGTAAGATTGTTCTAGAATAAGTCATCTGTATTAGACTAATGCTCCAAAATCTCGAGGCTCCTTTTTAGATAATTGCTAACCATATCGGGCCTGAATCTGATCTCACTTACAAAAGTTTTAAACTGGTGTGACTCCACTGACTTCAGGACTGGAGTTACTCCTGATCATTCTGGTGTAAATGAAAGAAGAATCAGGCCCATTCTATTTTTGCAGTGTACAAGTGGATGACCTGTAAATAAACCTCAGTTAAGTGGATTCAGTCTTTTACTCTCATAATTTTAAAATGAAGACATCCAGAACTGGATAATAATAGAAATGCAATGACTAAAGCAGTCCCACTACTATTCCAGTGAGGCTTTAGAGATAGTATCTAAGTTATCCTGTGCTAAGTAGAAAGGAAGGCAGTATGGTAGCAGGGTTCAAAACAAGACACTGTTGCTCTTAGAGCACAATACTTTGGTCTATCTGGGTGTTGGGCTTGGTGGGGGAGTGGTTGGATGATGTTCTGTGTCCTATGATATAGAGGAGGCCAGACTGGATGATCCAATGATCCCTTCTTGCCTTAAATTCTATGGGCCAGATTTTTAAAGATATTTAGGTACCTAACTGCCTTTGAAATATTTAAAAATCTAATTCTAATAGTGAGCTGCTAATGTTAGTTTCCAGCTATGGAAAGCTGAGGAAGCTCCGCAGAAGAACAGGTTAAATATATGCTGCCAGATCATCAGCAATCTGATTTATAGTTCACTCAGACCAATGGGAGTTTTTCTGCTGTCTTTAATGTCCTGTAGATTAGGTAGAAATCAACATAAAGAACTTGTAAATAGTCATGTCATCTTTACTATAAATAATTACATAATTTGCTAATGTACTTTTGTTAAGTTTATAAGCCAGTTTTGGACCTGTCATAAATTGATGCATCTCAATAAAGTCATTGAGTGGGAAACCACATTTTTTAGTGTCAGTAATTGATATCCTTGTATGAAACACAAGCTGAACCATTCAAAAATGCAAACACATATATCTAAATAATTATTTCCCCTCCTTTACTTCAAACAGATGAAGTCCCTTGATTTTTATTTTCACAGTCTTATCTTAACTTCTAGATATGAGAGGAAAAACACTGAATGCATTTAATACATTTTTATGTCAGTGGAATCTAGAATGATAATTGACAACATTTTTACAGTTACTTTAAAACTAATTAAGTCCCTTCTCCAAAAAACCTGAACTTATTCTTTACCAAACAATAAAACCTACAAAACTAGGCATGTTTGCTTCAACTTCAGACATCATTCAGTGATTCATGTCCAAAATATCTGACCTGATGATATGAGGAGAATTTATTTTCATATTTATGCAATTTAAAAATGATTGCACTGATTGAACTGCAAGAAATGGCAGATCTTGCCCTTCATTGGGAATTTGTTATGATTTAAGTCACTGGTACCAGGCATTGATGTAGATACATTGGTGAAAGCCCAAGGAAAAAAAAACATTTATATTGGTGGAGTTTGCAGATGCCTGAACCTGAGGTAAATTCCATTGATTTTACTCAGACTTTGCAAAAGAATTCACCGCTATTTGGGCTCATTTCAATATGAAAGACATTATTGTGACACAGATATGAACAACTGAAAAAAAAGGGTTATAATGGAAGTTGAAACTCCTCTTCAGTTAAAGTGTGCCCTGGCCACATTTGTTATAATAATAGCAGTTATCATATGGACATTGTTTTTCATCTAAAGAAAAAAATCATAATTAATTTACATGAAGTACAATTTCTATAAATTAATTATGAGAAAAGTGAAATTAATTCAGAGGAGAAAAATCAGTCAGGAACAAACTTATTAAATACTGTAAAATCACTAATATCCATTTCAAAGAAATGAATACAATTAGAGATGGCTTGCAGGCAAAAATCTATTTTCTTTACCCAGAGGGGAGAATTTTTCTGTGCTATTCTTTGGCAAAACAAGGCTTAATACATTTGGTGGCAAACAGCTTCCTGCTGAGGACTGTAAGAGTAGATTTTGTTTGGAATACTAATAATCTATATATATAAAAGTCAAATGGTGTATGTGTACGTGTATGCATGTATGTATGCGTGTATGTACGTTCACTTACTCCTTCCACACCGTTTGAGCTAGAGACTTGAAATTTGCTACAGTTATAGGTCTTAGGGTCCTAATCAGGGTAAGAGTCGAAAAATTTTCAAATCTCACCTCTGACGCCCCCCAGGGGTGAAATTATTTAAAGGCCAATCACATCAGCTGGGCAGCTGCTGTTCTCTGTGACATAGTTATGATGTCATAATACCCCCTCCAACGGACCCCGCACTTGCTCAGCTCTCTGCCCCCTCCTCCCTCCAATGGACCCCACACTCGCTCAGCTCTCTGCCCCCTCCCCACCTCCGACGGACCCGAGTTGGGTTTAGTAGGAGGGTAAGTGAGGTAGGGGTGTCAGTGTTTGGTCGGGGGGTAAGTGAGCCGGAGGTGTTGGGTTTGGTCTGGGGGGGTGGGAAGGTGTCGGGGTGGGTGAGGGGTGAGGGGTGGGTGTTGGGGTTGGTCAGGGGGTGTTGGATTTGGTGGGGGGTAATGTGGGGGGGTTGGGTTTGGTTGGGGGGGTGAGGAGGGGGGTCGGGGTTGGTCGAGGGGTAAGTGAGGTGTGGGTGTCGGGTTTGTTTGTGGTGGTAGGTAGGGGTGTCGGGTTGGTTGGGGGGGAAAGTGAAGTGAGTGTTTCAGGTTTGGTCTATGGGGGGTGAGGTGTGGGTGTTGGTCAGGGGGTGTTGGTAGGGGGGTGAAAATGTGAGTCGGGGTTGGTCGAGGGGTAAGTGAGGTGGGGGTGTCGGGTTTGGTCGGGGGGGTGAGGTGGGGGTGTCAGGTTTGCTCTCTGCCCCCTCCCCCCTCCAACAGACCCCGCACTCGCTCAGCTCTCTGCCCCCTCCCCACCTCCGACTGACCCGAGCAACGCCGGGTATTTTCGCTAGTTATTCATAAAGGAGAGTCTAGCTTCAGTACCTTTGCTTTACCTGGAGAAAATCATTACATACTAGGAGCAGCATTTCATTAAGTATATTCACATACCATACAAACGCCTGCTCAAACTGCTCTGCTCCATATTCTACTCTGTAATATTCAATCCCTCCAATTTCAATTTTCAAGGTAACTGAATGAATGTTTTGTTGAGGCAATAGTGAGGTTCCTGACTTTCATGAATCCACTGAACCTCAAACTCAATGCTACATTCCAGTGGATTTTACATTCAATGAAATTATTTTGCACAGCTCCAGTTCTGGGATGAAAGTGACTGGAAATTTATAAAAGGATTTCTTTGTCTGAACAACAAAAGTAAAGATCGTCACAGGTTACTGTCCATGCTTCTTGATCTATATGAAAATAAGCTCTTTTAGCTCAGAGAAAATGTATAAATTGTACTTTTTAAAGATTGAACTGACATATGTATGTATTTTTCACTGGCTTATATCTCCAGCATTTCCATTCTGGGTGATAATTCTGAACCCGGGGGTGAAATCCTTGCTCTACTGAAGTCAATGGAAGGGCCTTGAATATATAAGATTGTGCCCATTTGTCAGTTGTGAATGTAGCCAAAGTATTTTGCCACATTCTTTTTTCAGTTTTACCATGAGGATGATAATATTTGGCTTCATCTCATCACCGCAAACACTGTAAATACCTGAATGAATGTTAGATTTGGGTAAGGAATAAGTACATGTTAGATCTTTGCAATAAGCCTTGCATCACGAGGAGGGTGACCAGACAGCAAATGTGAAAAATTGGGACAAGGGTTGGGAGTGGTAACAGGAACCTATATAAGAAAAAGACCCAAAAATCAGGACATCTGGTCACCCTAATTACAAGTGACACACACAAATGGTAAATGATTATTAAAAATCTTACTACTACCACAAAGTTTATAAATATTGAGGCCTGTGGCGCTTTTTCCTGACTGTAATGGGATCAACTGTTCAGTAACTTTTAAATCAAATTAGTACCCTGGTTATGTTGCATTTAAAATACAGCATTTATATATATACTTAAACATGCAGTGATATATTCCTCTTCCTGTTGTGAACTTGTTTTTAAGTGGGTTCTAAAGAAACAAACTAGCCTTTCCTATTAGCTAAAAAACAAACACCTGCCTTAGCTGGAAAACACACTATGCCAAAAGCAAATCAAGGCAACTTTAGTTTCCCAATATTCTATTTTTTTCTTTCTTTAGAAACCTAGGATTTTAAAAGCCAGAAGTTGTATTAAGACAACAAACTGGTTTTGTTTTGTTTTGGGATTTTTTTTGGTTACAATTATTCTTCATTCAGTTCACTTGGATGGGCCTGTAGGTGCTGATGGAGAGCTGAAAAGCCCTGTCAGTTCCTGTGGAGCAAGGTGCAGATCTGCACCCTGTTGTCTTCACTCAGAGAAGTGCATAATAGATTCCACATAGTTCTCCGGGAGGAGCCCCGTCACTCCATTCATGACACCCTTGTACCACCCATCATCGTTCTTCTTAATGACGTAAATGATGGCACCTTCCTTCAGCTCAAGTGAAGTCAGGAAATGCAAATGTGAAAGTTCCCACAGCAACATTAAACTCTGTTTACATTATTTGAAGTGTGTACTATAGTCTAGATTTCAGGTGACAGTCAGTAATATATTAAGCTTCACAATTAACCACAAAAGCAATAATAGACAACACTATCTATGTGCAACATCACCAAATCACAAATGCTGTTGAAGCCTTAATTTGTGCATTTTCTGATGTGAAACTCACAACTTCAGTGTCATCTCATACAATTTTGGGGGTTTGGGTTTGGTTGGTGGGTTTTTTATTTGTTTGTTTGTTTTGGCTTTTTGTATTTCACTGCCTAGGTTTTTAAGGAAAGGGAAAGGGGAATAGCCTGAAGATTGAACAAGCACTGAAACAACTTTAAACACACGAAGAGGCCATAAACTTTTAAACAATTTCAGGTATTTAAGGTGGCTAAATTACTGCTCATACACCTAAAATCCTCCCCGGTAGTGTAAGGCTTTAAGGCTTCCTAACACAGAATAAGCACACACTACATTCTCCAGATAACATAAGGCCAGGTCCTTAGCTGGTACAAACTGCTGTAGCTCCACTAATTCCAATGCAGCTACATTGATTTATATCTGTTGCAAAGCTGCCCTATAATCTTTGAAAGCACTTTAATTAATTACTGCTGATTCTGCTTTCACACTAGTTTTACACTAGTGTGATTCCATTTACCTCATTGGAACTGCTAAAATCCAGCCCTTAATGTGACATGAGCCACCGTACTGTAAAGTAAATGCTTAAATGGGTAATAACATACAGTGACAAGTGTGCACTTATGAGAAAAATCTGAAAGTGATTTAGGGGACAATTCCTGTACACTGTGAAAGTAGCAGTTCATGGAAGATCTACAACAGAGCTGCCCAAGACCACTATGGAATTCTTAGAGTTGCAGTAGTCTTACCAGAAGGAGGGTTGGTCTATACATCCATCATGATTGGCTAGAGTGCATGCAAAGCTGTCACTCTTCAATTGTTCTGAGCTTTATCCAACCAATGATTTCAAAATGGGCCAAGGCCACACTGTTCACTGAGGAGCACTTGCACACCAACTGTCACCATTCAGTCATTTCTGATTAGTGTGTAAGAAAAATAAAATGGAGAAATAATTTTCTTAAATGGGAGAATATTTTGTTTCATTCTCCTGGAACTCAAAAATGGCTGACAGGAGCTTGTTCAAAGTGTTGCACAAATTCACCACCAAAAAGACAGCAAATATGGAACATTTTAGCCCGGAATGTTTTTTTCAGTAAATTATGAGTATTGTGAAAGCAGAGGATACATTGAAAATGTTTTACAACTTCAACTATAGGAGCTGCTACCAGAAACAAAATAAAATACAGAACCAGCATTTAATCATATAAAAACTCTCCTTAAATGTACAGATTATAAACTGGGAATATCAAGTGATGAGACGAGTAATGGTGATAGTAGCTTCAAGATGAGGACATTTACCCACTATGATTTTGATGACATGTTTATTCAGCAAAAATGAAGACTTGTTTGTTGTTTGGGACACTGTTGAGACAATTCAGCTCATTAAAAAAACATCTTTCTTCCTGGATTCTTCATGTCAATTCCAAAATAGGCTGCATAACAGAAAACAAATGTGTAAAGGCAAAAATATTGCTTTGCTAAATGCCTATTATGCTAAGAAGACAACATTTGGTATTTTTTATGGCTTGGAAAATATATAACTATGAGAAAAGACAAAAAATAGTTGGTACATTGTTATGAATCGCTAGATGGGAATATCAGAGAGAATTCTCTGTAACTGATAGTATAGGCAGTCAAATTTGGAGAACTGTTTATTGTTGTTTATGGTGTAATTCTTTTTGGAATTGCATCATGTCATCATAAAGCCTGTTCTCTCTGTTTTAGTTGCTTTCTACGGGTATGTCTACACTGCAGTTAAACACTTCCTCCGGGTTTCATGGCTTGGGTTAAGGGGCTGTTTAACTGAGGTGCAGATATTTGGACTTGATCTGGAGCCCAGGCTCAGGGGCCCTGCAAGAGGGGCTGGTCTCAGAGCTCAGATCCCAGACTAAGCTTGAATGCCTACACCTCAGTTAAACAGCCCCAAACCCAAGCCCCACTAACCTGAGTCAGTTGACATGAGCCAGCTGTGAGGTTTTAATTGCAGAGTAGACATACCCTAACTGAACTCATTCATAGACAAAGCTGCTGACTACTAGCTGGCTGGCTAGTAGTTCATCCCACACAAGGAAATAGATATATGCAACATGGTGCGCATACATTACAATATATGTATGCTTTCACAAACTGGTAATCCATTTTGGGAAACTTTAAATACTAAAATATACAATGCTTGGCACTAAAATACAGAGTGAACCTTATAGCTTGGAAATAGTCTCTGACTACACAAGGGCTAAATAACACAGACTTTCCAAGAGCACCAAGGTATTTTAAAATCTTATCTTCCAGTGTAGCTGAAAGAATTATCTGAACCTCTGAGATGCTTGCCAATCTCACGCATCCGGGAATTTTAACAGTGTTATTTCTAGTTATATGTGAAACTACTATTGGAATGGATTTACCTGCGTCTGTAGCCTCATTTATTAGTACAAGGATGCACCTACGTTTTCAAATGAAGCATTCTACTTAACACATAGTTACTGAAGTGACAGGAGGGCAGATCCATCATGCTCAACACTACATTAGCTATGCAACATCCTGACATAAGGGAAATTTCCCCTTCCAGAATGCCAGTCACATTTTGATACAGTGGATTGCTTACATTTTGCAGAAGCCTTCTTCTGAATCTCCCAAACATTTGCTCCACCACTGTCATAGCTAAGCCAGGAGGAATCTTATATGCATGTGAACAAATGAAAGGCACTACTTTCACATTCTCTTGAACATTTCTCCTACTATAATTCATAGAATCATAGAGTCATCGAACTGCAAGGGACCTCGACAGATCATCTAGCCCAGTTCTCTGCACTCAAGGCAGGAATGGGTATTACCTAGACTATCCCTGACAGGTGTTTGTCCAACCTGCTCTTAAAAATCCCCAATGATGGAGATTCCACAACCTCCTTAGGCAATTTATTCCAGTGCTCAACCACTCTGACAGTTGGGAAGTTTTTCCTAATGTCCAACCTAAACTGCCCTTGCTGCAATTTAAACCTATTGCTTCTCGTCCTATCATCAGACGTTAAGAGGAACAAGTTTTCTCCCTCCTCCTTATAACAACTTTTTATGTACCTGAAAACTACTATCATATCACTCCTCAGTCTTCTCTTCTCCAGACTAAGCAAATCCAATTTTTCCAATCTTCCCTCATAGGTCATGTTTTCTAGACCTTTAATAATTTCATTTTTGTTGCTCTTCTCTAGACTTTCTCCAATTTATTCACATCTTTCCTGAAATGTGGCGCTCAGAACTGGACACATTACTCCAGTTGAGACCTAATCAGTGCGGAGTAGAATGGAAGAATTACTTCTCATGTATTGCTTACTATACTCCTGCTAATATATCCCAGAATGATGTTTGCTTTGTTTACACTAGCATTCCACTGTTGACTCATATTTAGCTTGTGAGCCACTATGACCCCCAGATCCCTTTCCACAGTACTCCTTCTTAGGCAGACATTTCCCATTGTTAGGGCCGGCGACAGGGGGGTACTACGCGTAGAGTTGTACCGGGACCCCCCTTAAGTCCGGGGCCGGTACACAGCTGTACCCGTAGTACCCCCCTGTAGCCGGGCCTGGAGAGCGGGGAAGGGGCGGGGAGGCGGCGCGGCTCCCCTCTGGAGCAGCAGCACAGCAGCGCGCGGGATGAGCACGCTTGTCCCCGGCAGGAGCAGTGAGCCCGACCGCCGGCAGCGGCGCACCCCCACCTGCAAAGAAGGCGAGGGTGGGGAGGCTCCGCAGCAAGGTAGGGCTTCCCCCGCCGGATGTGGCATCATGCAGCCCCTGCGCCAATCAAGGGCGGGGAGCGGCCCTCCCCCTGCCTTGCCCCCAGGATCCTCGCACGCCGCCCACGCAGGTCCGGGGGGGGGGGGGAAAGGTGGTGGGGGGCGTGAAAGGGCACACGGGGAGCAGGGGGAGAGCAGCAAGGGAGGCTCACGCCACTCCCGGGCTCTCCCTCCCTCCAGCCACGGCTCGTGCTCTCGCAGGACCCCGCTGGGCACGAGAGCGCAGCGAAGGGCGAGCGCCAGCAGGGACCGCCCAGACGGTGGCAATGCTCGGAGGCTCGCACTGCCCCTAGCCGCTCTCAGCTGGAGGGGGGGGGGCAAATGATCAGAGTAGGGGGCCCCAAAATTTCTGTCGCTGGCCCTGCCCATTGTGTATATGTGCAACTGATTGAATTTCATTCTATTTCTCCGTTTGTCCAGGTCATTTTGAGTGTAAATCCTAGCCTTCAAAGCACTTGCAACCAGTCCCATCTTGGTATTATCCACAAACTTTATAAGTGTACTCACTATGCCGTTATCTAAATAAGTGATGAAGATATTGAACAGAACTGGACCCAGAATTGATCCTCGTGGAACCCCACTAGGTATGCCCTTCTAGCATGACTGTGAACCACTGATAACTACTTTTTGGGAAGGATTTTCCAGCCAGTTATGCATCCACCTTATAGTAGCTCCAGCTAGGTTATATTTCCCTAGTTTGTTTATGAGATGGTCATGTGAGACAGTATCAAAAGCATTACTAAAGTCAAGATATACTACATCCACCGCTTCTCCCCATCCATGAGGCTTGTTACCTTGTCAAAGAAAGCCATCAGGTGTTTTGACATGATTTGTTCTTGACAAATCCATGCTGACTGTTATTTATCACCTCATTATCTTCTAGGTTTTGCAAATTGATTGCTTAATTATTTGCTCCATTATCTTTCCGGGTGCAGAAGTTAAACTGATGGTCTGTAATTCCCTGGGTTGTCCTTATTTCCCTTTTCTATACATGGTCACTATATTTGCCCTTTTTCAGTCTTCTGGAATGCTCGTAGCATTTAATATGGGTCCATCTGGAACCAAATTTTAAAAAGGGATAGAATTTGGCCCATAATATTTATCAAATGTTCTATCTAATTGAATGAACAAAGTTACAGCTGTTTTGTAGTTTATATAGTATCTTAAATTATATCAGATGTAATAAACTGTATGGACAAATATTTAGATAGTGCCATAAATGTGTCCATATAGAGACAAAGAAAGATGACAGGGCAGATGTTCAGGTGGTGACTCTGATATAGCTCCATTAGAGTTAATGCAGCTATGCTGATCAACAGTGGCTGAGGATCTGGCATGAAGACCCTATCCAGAAACACCTACAAGCTACTACCCTGATCCTTCAAATTTTTATTCACCTGGGGCCTGTTATTGTTAATGAAGGCAATGGGACTATTCACGAATTTCATGAGAATAAAGATAGCAAGATCAGGGCTTTTGTATCAAATATTTGAGTTTCATTGTGCTTTTGGATAACCTTGTGTGAAGTGGAATACAGCCACAGTATGACCCTTTAAAATATGGCTGTATTCATGCTGAAATACAATGGAGACTAAGTGTCATTGCTGTTCAGCAAGTCCATCAAAACTGTCCCCATGGGATCCCTGTGGCTCCAGCTGCATTCCAGGGCATTCCAGGCAAGGAAGCCCTGCTGTGTTTTAGATCCTGCTGCTAGAATGCCAGAAGGCACTAGCACACAGAAAGGCATTAAGAGAAGAAGAATAATCAGATAATACAGAGCAGCTCATAACTCATTCTAATCAGCACAGAATGGCATGTGAGACTGTGATTAGTAAAATAAATAAGATTAATTCTTCTGTTTATGTATTTAGGATAATTTTCTGAACAAAGGTTGTCAGCATTATAGAACTGGCCCATTTAAACCTGTCAATTGTTAAACATACTAACTGCCAGAATGTTGTTGCTGCTCCTATGAAGAAGAGAAAGTCTGAGGAAGGCTGTAGATGAAGAGGAGAGGTGTCTTGTGGTTAAATCAAAGAACCGGGCAACAGGAAGGGAGGGAGAAGAGGGTGTTCCTAGTCCTGTCTCACTCTTTCAGTATAGTTTTGGGAAAATCAATTAGTCCCAGTTTTGCAAGCTACCCAATGGGTGCGGATCCCTGGGCCTGTATGGATCCCTGAGCATCTGTATGCATTGAAGGGTCCACCTTTCCAAGCCAGCTTTCAGGATGAGGATAATCTCCATGTGTGCTCATTTCCACTATCTGTAAAATGGTAAATTTTACTTAATTTACTTAATAATTCATTGCTCTTTGTAAAGTGCTTTGAGATCCTTGGCTATATCTCACAATATATGTGAAAAGTACTGTTATCCATCTGACAAAACACCATTGTGCCAAGGAATTTAGTGAATAAGGTTTCTCTGATTTCAATGCAGCTTTAAAGGAACATGGGGCTAGTAGACAATGGGTTAAATTAGATGTTATATAGTTTGCAACATAGAGGCCAAACTAAAATTTCCCTTTTCAGGAACTAATTATGCAAACAATAATACCTATATGTCTGTTTCTAAACTGTAGGATGACCAATCTGCAAAGGTCTACCTACAGAGCAAGGTGCCTTCTGCTTTCATCCCCTGAATACAAACCTAGTTTCTAGGAAGGCTTTATAATGGAGCAGGGCTTCCTGAGAAAAGTCCTTGCAGCAATTGATAGTGTTGTTATACCTACAGGAAAAAGAAATCCCAAGCAGACATGACAAACCCATAGAAAAAATGCAGAAACTGGGGTTGTTTTTGGCTTAATTGGCTTGTGAGATGCTTGTTGGCTAGTTTTAGGCTTGTAGCTTGTTTGGCTTATAGGGCTGGTCTTCACTACGGGGGTGGGGGGATCGACTGCAGATACGCAACTTCAGCTACATGAATCACGTAACTCCAGCCGACTTACCTGCTGGCCTTGCGGCGGTGGCAGCAGTCGGCGGCGCGCTCCCCCATTGACTCCAGCTTGTGCCTTTTGGCAAGCTGGAGTTCCGGAGTCGACGGGGGAGCCGCTGGCGATTGGCGCCTCCCCAGCCTAGTGAAGACAAGCCCATAGCTTGCTGTAGTTTGTTGCTTCTTTATTTATTTTTTTTAAATCGGCTCCCGGCAAGCGAGAGCAAGGAGGGCAAGTAGGGGAAACACTCAGGGAGTCACAGAAGGCCCATTTCAGTCCCAGACTGTATGCCGGGGGCGGGGATCTAGTCACATAAAGTGTTGAGGTTCTTAGGGATTGGCTTGTTTTGAAATGTGACTAGCTTTATTTTTGGCTTATTGTGAGAGTTGGGGTGCTTATTTACCACATTAAAGTTGGCAACTGTGATCCCAAGCCTATGAAAACAGCAACATTTCATAAATATTTGTTTAGTGTTAGGCCCTGATCCTGCAACAGTTTTTACCATAAGAGGAAATTTTCTGCCCCAACTTCCATCGGGGCTGGTTGGACAGGAACCAGGAGCTGCAAACGGCTCCCTGGAGCTTCCAGCCTTTGGTGTAATGGAGAATCAAGGTCAGACACAGATAAAGGAGAAGTAATCCGCTATTTACTATTTACAGGGCTATTAATTACCATATCCCTCTCAAAGACACAATGTCCAATAATTAACTATTAAATTTCAGACATGGCTGCATGTATTTTTAATATCACAAAAAAATTCTGGAAGTATAGATTGCTTGGAATTCTGCAAAATCAGAGGGTTTGTTTGTTTGTTTGTTTATTGGTTGGTTCAAAAGATATGCACAGCAAACCCTTCTGAGTCTCTATGGCAGTATATAGATTGGCAGCTAGTATATATATTTCTAAAATAGTCTATTAAGTTTTCATGTTAAAAACATGAATAATAAAGAAATTTAGTGAACTATTACTTCTAAGAATGAAGGTCATCCAGAATCTGTACACTCACCTACTGTGAGCTCATTTCAGTTTGCCAGGCTCCATGTTCATTACATTAAATAAATGATATGTCACGAGAAAGAAGAGCTGTACACGTTCAGTTTTACAGAGGTTTCCTTGAACTAAGGGTCACAATTTCGCTAACGGTCTCACTTTAGTCATTTCAACCTTTCACCAGCCAATCTTGATTTTGTGTGATTTCATAATAGGTTAACCTAACAGGGTGGACTAGGCCTTGAGGCCCTTGCTGAAAACCTTGTGGGCCGTACCACTTCCCACACAGAAAAGGGCAGTAGAGAGGTCCTTCAAGCTGCTTATGGGAGCTGTGTGGGAAACAGCCACTCAGAGACCAGCAGGTCAGTAAAAGTATAAGATGCAAGGCCAGAGTTCAGTTCCTTGCCAGAGTGGGAGGAGTGTGGATGGTGTGTGGATGGCTGATGGAGCTACAGGACCCCATGCAGGACAGCGCTGCCAGAATCCAGGGAGATCAAGAGGGAGCCCTGAGCTTGTTGCTGGGACTCCACTGGGACAAGACCTTGAGGTAAGGATGAAGATGACACAGGGCAATGAGGAAGGGAATTACAGAAGCTGTGAAATATTGTTAAAGGGACAGAGCAGACAGCTGCTCTCTACAGGGTGCCTGGCCTGGGACTTGGAGAGTACTGGGTGGGCCCAAGTCTCTCCCCACCTGCCATTAGCCACTGGGGAGAAGTGTACTGGACATTCAGGCACCCCAGATGGGGAATTGAACTGCAGTGGCCCAGCTGGAGAGTTGTGGCCAGAAAGGCCCTAAGATGGTGAAGACATTGCCTCCAGGGAAGGAGACGTGAGGCACCACTCTATTCCAGAGCAAGGACATTACAGAGGGCACTCAGAGGTGCTCATTGGACTTGTACCCTGGAAGGGGTTTCTGTTGCTTTTATCTCACAGACAGATTGTGTATGACTTGGCTGGAGGGCTGAATCACTGAAGACTCACCACAAAGAGAGAGAGTGAAGGCCATGCACTCAGCCAGGGGGTAATCACAAGAGGTGAATGTGACTCCATTACTGTTAAACACAGCTTTAGTGGTACGAGTAATTACAATCAAGATCTGTGTCTCATTTGGACATGAGATATTTGTGTGGATAAGCTTCATTAATGTTAGTATGTACAAATCCTTCATGCATAATATTTCAAGAGTGGTATATAAAGGATAGCTTTATATTTATCTTTTATACCCCACTCTTGTAATATTATGTGTACACACACACATACAGCATTGCTCCTGGGTTTTCTAGGAGCAGTAGGAGTGTGCACTTCAATATTCTCTTCCAGCTTCTCTGTGAACCGATAGCTACTCTTTAAGAATGGCTTTCCAACCAGTTCTTCAACCACCTTATAGTAGTAGCTCTAGTTTGTTTATGAGAAGAAGGTCATGTGAGACAGTATCAAAAGCCTTACTAAAGTCAAGATATACCATATCTATGACTTCCCAATTAGCCACAAGGCTTTTTATTCTGTCAAAGAAAGCTATTAAGTTGATTTGACATGATTTGTTTTTGAAAAATCCATGCTGTTACTTATCACCTTAACAACTTCTAGGTGTTTGCAAACTGTTTAGTTATTTGCTTCATTATTTTTCCAGGTACAGAAGTTAATCTGACCAGTCTGTAATTCCCTGGGTTGTCCTTATTTCCTTTTTTATACGACTGTATTTGTCCTTTTCCAGTCCTCTGGAATCTCTCCCATCTTCTGTGACTTTTCAGAGATAATTACTAATAGCTCAAATATTTTCTCAATCAGCTCTTTGAGTATTCTAGGATGTATTTCATTTGGCCCTGGTGACTTAGACATCTAACTTGTCTAGTAATTTTTGACTTGCTCTTTCCCTGTTTTAGCCTTTGATCCACATTTTCACTATCATTCATTAAGTTAGATGTCCAATTTCTACTAACCTTTTTGGTGAAAACAAAAAGAAGTCATCTAGCACTTCTGCCATTTATATATTTTCTGGTATTATTTTCCTCCCCCGGCCCCCATCAACGAGTAACAGGCCTACTCTATCCTTGGTCCTCCTTTTGCTTTTAATGTATGTGTAGAGTGTTTTCTTGTTACCTTTTATGTCTAGTTTAATCTCATTTTGTGACTTGGCCTTTCTAAGTTGATCCCTAATTTTGTTGTTTGTTTATATTCATCCTTTGAAATTTGACTTAGTTTCCACTTTTTGTAGGATTCTTTTTTTGAGTTTCAGATTATTGAAGACCTCCTGGTTAAGCCACAGTGGTCTCTTGCCATACTTCCAATTTTTCTTTCTTGTGCCCTTAATAATGTCTCTTAGAAAAACTGCCAATTCTCTTCAATTGTTTTTCCCTTAGACTTGCTTCCCAGGGGATCTGAGTTTTCTAAAGTCTGACTTACTGAAATCCATTATCTTTATTGTCCCTCCTACCATTCCTTAGACTCATGAACTCTACCATTTCATGATCACTTTCACCTAAACTGCCTTCCACTTTCAAATTCTCAACCAATTTCTCCCTATTTGTCAGGATCCAGAAAGGGAATAGAAAACAGAACAAAGACCTGATTTAATCTCTCTTACTACTTTTACACCAGTATAACTCAATTAATTTCAATTGAGTTATTCCATATTTACACCAGCATACGATAAGAATCAAGCCCCAAGTCTGGACTGAGACTAAAAAGCATTAACTTTAAACTTACTTTTAATTTATTCTTGTGGTAAATTATGTTTATAGTCACACTTATTCCCATGTGTACTGAGAGGAGGAAGGAAAGGGAGAGAGTTTGATAAGTAGAGCTAGGAAATGGTATTGGCCCCTCTAATAGCTCAGAGTATATTTGGACTCTCTTCAGGATTTGCTGAACCAGTTGAGAACTGGCAAACGTTTGACATGAAATAAGAGATGATGTGGCCTCAATCCTGAAATATTTTCAAGGTTATAATTGATCATGGTAAGAAATAGAAAACAAGTGAGGGAGGGAGGAAGGTCTCCCAGACAGTAACTGCTCACTGTTCACACATGCTATTATTATTATTATTTTATAAGTGTATTCCTAGAACATCCAGAATGCACAGACTATCAAGCAACAGCTCTCCAAGACCTAGCTGCTGTTTCCTTTGTCCTACATCCCCTCCTTTCTTCCCCTTCCTATTTATATTCTTCACATGTCAAGGACATCATAATTAAGGGCCCAATCCTACAGCAGTGAAGTCAGTGAGTTTTGACAGTTTTTTAGATTATACATTTTTTTTGAGAAGGGGTTGTCTTTTATTGGTCTGTAAAGTACTGCAGGAGTAATACCAGGGAAATTAGCAATAATGAAAACCATAAAAATAAGTAATGCACAAAAAGATTGCATTTCTCAAGTGAATAGAAATTGACACCAGACAGAAGCCTGAGAAACAACCACTAATCAATCACAAGAAGAGCTCAGAATGACAAAACCCACAACATGAGTCATTGGACAATTATGACTGAAGCAAAAACAACACAGAACTCAGGAGATCATGGTTAGCCCCTTCATAGTTGAAACATTTGATACTGCATTTAAAACACATCATATATACAGCATCTATGGGTAAGCATCTACAAACCTGAAAACAGCTTCAATACAGCCCAGTCTTTATATCTAATTGCAAATACAGGAAAGGGGAAGCAAGAGCGTATAGGCCTAAAGAATAAGCACATCATTGAAACACATAGAAATAGATGGAATTGCTCAGTGATTGAGTATGCAGTCCATCTAGAAAATAAATGTTGCATTGCACAACAAATACATGAGACTGGGAAGAATTCCAAATACTACCGTGCAAGTATAATACAAAATCAAATGCAAAGATTACGGAGTCAACCTTGTGTCTGTTATTTTCACTTGTACACTTTCAATTGCACTGTGCATTCAATTGCAATTGTGCATTTGTTTATTTCTATCACCTATAAATCATATGTGAGTACAAAGAAGTATTTTAAAAAGTATTAATTTTTATGAAATAAAGACAATTTGAAAGCAGAAACATCTTGTGAGGCTAGAATCTGATCAAACAACCAGTGCAAATGGTATAACCCAAGAAGGAGAGCTATGGACAGAAACCATGGGAAACTGGCCTTTGTTACAATTCAGAAAGTTCAAGACATATGTCATAAGTAGAAAGTAGCCTAGAGTTGCTTTTTACCTGTAAAGGGTTAACCTTAAACAGGAGAGGGGATGACTTACCAGAGCTGCTAATACCTGGCAGACAAAGATTTTAGTTTAGGTCTCTCTCTCTCTCTCTCTCTCTCTGTCTCTCTCTCTTTCTCTCTCTCTCTCTCTCTCTCTCTCTTGTGTGTTGTTGTTCACGGGCTATGGAAAGGACACACACCTATTTCTCTATTCTATCTATCTAATAATCTTCTAACGAAATCAAGCCTAGCAGTAAGTGATTTGTAAGCTTGAGCTGTATCACTTGTTAATTGATACCTGGTGTTACTTTGCTGTTAGCTTTAGCAGTGGAAGAATTCCCAGAAAGGGGTGGAGGGGTCAGTTATACTATGCGATGTCAGTGAGTTGTTCTTCTATTGATTTCTGTACAAGGGGTTTAGGCTCCTTCTTTTCCTTTTATTAAAATCTTTCTTTTAAGATTCTGTCTCTCTGTTTCCATTGGATTGATCCTGGTTTGGATCGGGCATGTTTCACAGCAAGTGAGGGTTTGTGGTCTTTGTTCTGGAATCTCTCCCAGGTAAAGGGGGGGGGGAAATTTGAGGAGTGTTACAATAGGGGTTCCAATTTACCCTAACCCATGGTTTTGGGGGCTCAGATTGGTGGTGGCAGTGTTTTCCAAGCCCCAACTGGAGAAGTTTAGGTTTGGGGGGAAAAGTTTTAACCTAAGCTGGTAAAATAAGCTTGGGTGATTATTTCTTCTTTCATGCAGGGTCCCCACATCTTTACCCTAGATCAGGGGTCTCCAAACTTTTCAGCCCGAGGGCCGCATTAACTATCAAATAGCAGTTCGGGGGCCGACAACACACTCGAGGTCCAAATAAAAAAGAATCAAAACATGGATGTTGTTTTTAATTATTTATTTAATATTAATAGGGTCTCAGAGGGTCTCGGGGGGCGAAGAACAGGGGGGAGTTTGTGCGAGTCCCAGGGTGAGCGGGGGGGTGGATAGGGGTCAGAGCAGACAGGGTTGGATGGGGGTGGGGTCCCGGGGGGTGATTAGGGGGAGGGGGTGTCAGGGGCAAAGGAGCAGCGGGGTTTAGATGGGGGGGTGAGGTCTTGGGGGGGTTAGGGGGTATCTGGAGAGAACCCCCCAAGGACCCCCGCCCAACCGCCCAAGGACCCTCCCTAGGACCCCCGCCCAGCCCCCCCCCACAAGAAACCCCCAGGACCCCCGCCCAGCCCCCCCAAGGACCCCCACCCAGCCCCCCCAAGGACCCCCGCCCAACGGCCCCAGGACCCTCCCTAGGACCCCCGCCCAGCCCCCCTGGACCCCCTCCCCCAAGAACCCCCCCTAGGACCCCCGCCCAGCCCCCCCGGACCCCCTCCCCCAAGAACCCCCCCTAGGACCCCCGCCCAGCCCCCCCGGACCCCCTCCCCCAAGAACCCCCCAGGACCCCCGCCCAGCCCCCCCGGACCCCCTCCCCAAGAACCCCCCAGGACCCCCACCCAGCCCCCCTCCCACAAGAAACCCCCAGGACCCCCACCCAGCCCCCCCAAGGACCCCCACCCAACGGCCCCAGGACACTCCCTAGGACCCCTGCCCAGCCCCCCTGGACCCCCTCCCCCAAGAACCCCCCAGGACCCCCGCCCAGCCCCCCTCCCCCAAGAACCCCTCAGGACCCCCGCCCAGCCCCCCTCCCCCAAGAACCCCCCAGGACCCCCGCCCAGCCCCCCTCCCACAAGAAACCCCCAGGACCCCCGCCCAGCCCCCCCGGGCCCCCTCCCCCAAGAACCCCCCAGGACCCCCGCCCAGCCCCCCTCCCCCAAGAACCCCCCAGGACCCCCGCCCAGCCCCCCCGGGCCCCCTCCCCCAAGAAACCCCCAGGACCCCCGCCCAGCCCCCCCAACGGCCCCAGGACCCCCGCCCAGCCCCCCTGGACCTCCTCCCCCAAGAACCCCTCAGGACCCCCGCCCAGCCCCCCTCCCACAAGAACCCCCCAGGACCCCCGCCCAGCCCCAAGAACCCCCCAGGACCCCTTCCGAACTCCCCCCCCTCACCTCACCTCACCTCACCTCACCAGTCCTAGCCCCGGCCCCCGGCCCGGTGCCTCGCGCCCATTGGCTCCCGGCGCTGCCCGTCCGCGTCAGGGCGCGTCCCGATTGGTTCACCGCGCCCTGCGTCCCGATTGGTTCACCGCGCCCGGCGGGAGGGCGCGGAAGCGAGACGCCGCGAGGGCGAGAGCGGGAGCCCGAGCGACGGGCGCGCGCAGGGCCAGGCGGAAGTGACGCCGCTACCGGAAGTGCGGTAGACAAAAAGATCTCCACGGGCCGGATGAGAGGGCCTCGCGGGCCGCTTCCGGCCCGCGGGCCGTAGTTTGGAGACCCCTGCCCTAGATTTCAGAGTGGGGAAATAGACCTTGACAACATACTACTCATACACAAGACAAACAGGAAATATTGGATGAGGAGACTGAAAAAGGGCTGTATTGTTAATGGCCCTGAGAAAACAGAGAACATGTGCCAGACCAAACTTTCACTCCATTTTAACACAGTACAGTAACTATAACTTGACATTTAGTTTTCTAGATCTTCCTCCTGCCTAGCTCCATACACATTGAGGTTATACATGCACATTCCCACACTGCAGAGGCTGGAATAATGTTACTGCACATCATATTAGAAAATGTGTTGCAAACAGTAATACATACTGTGAGTCTAAACAATCTTAAAAAAATGGGTAATGCTATTACTATTTCCATTCATAATGTGGAAGAAAACAACCAGGCTGCCAAACGCCACAGGTTTCCTTGGAGAAAGGATTGCAGAAATTCACCACATGCCTAATAATGAGTGTGAGAGAATCATGGATTTTTTTTCTCACTCTGTCCTCTGCAATATGTCACCAGACTGCAAGATGAGAGACTGCTAGAGACACAACTAAAATATTCCTGTTGGCCAAATGAAGAGAGGTATTTCAGTTGGGTCCTTTGGTATCCAACAGCCAGTGCAAGTGTTGCTTCTACGAAATATGGGAGAGGAAGGCAACAAACAATCAATGTGTAGGTTGGGAAAGGGTACTTCTCTGCTATGATTTTCTCAGTGTCTGTCTCAGGGAATGTGAGAAAAATATACTCATTTGAGTACATCTGTAATAAAGATAAGGAAAACAGCCAGCTGGGAAGTCCACATTTTGCAGATACCCACCTTAGGGGCCCCTTTCCTTTAAGCTGCATGTGAGTGGACCCCAATGATCATGAAGAGCCCCCCTTGGAGTCATGTACAGAGTGAGGGAATAGGGGTTTTGGGATCAGACAAAAGTAACTTTAAACCACCTTTGTGTGACTGTATTTTGGGACAAGACATCAGTTAAAGCAGCCTCAGTGAATCTCTACTTTGAGATCTCTAGATTTATTTATTCTAAGGCACCATTATGATCATCTAGACTGACCTCCTCTAAACACAGAACGCAGAACTTCCCCAACAACAATTGCTGGAGAATATCTTTTAGAAAAACATCCACTCTTGATTTTAAAATTGTCACTGAGGGAGAATCCAACACCCTTGCTAAATTGTTCCAATGACTAATTACTCTCAGTGTTCAATATCATCTCCATATTTCCGGTCTGAATTAGTGTAGTTTCAATTCCAGCCATTGGATCATGTTACATCCTTCCCTGCTAGACTCAAGAGCCCATTATTAAATATTTGTTCTCTGTGTAATCAAGTCACCCCTTAACCTTCTCTTGGTTAAGCTAAATAGATTGAGTGCCTGGAGTCTATTACTGTAAGGCATGTTTTCTAATCTTTTAATCATTCTTGTGACTTTTCTCGGAGTTGTCTCAAATTTTTCAAAATCCTTCTTCAATTGTTGGCACCAAAATTGGACATGGCACTAGTGTACCTGCTGCTGGAATACTAAATACAGAAGTAAAATAACCTCTCTAATCCTACTCAAGAGTCCCCGTTTATGGAGCATTAACCCTTTTGGCCGTAGCTTTGCCCTGAGAGCTCACGGTCAGCTGATTATCCTGCATCACCCCCAAATCCCTTTTTCAGAATCATGGCTTCCCAGGATAGAGTCCCCATCCTGTAAGGAGGGCCTACATTCTTCATACCTAGAGGTATACATTCAGATATACTGTATTAATATTGTTAAGATCTTATTCCCTTTATTACTAGAAGCAGAGAATACCTGGAGCACATCTTACTCTGACCATTCCTGCTTCCTACCTATTGCCCACCTCTAGCCTCCTATTCCTCACTCCCCATAATCCACTCACCCTTGGAAAGAGAGGTGGTGTATAGTTGCTTTGGCCCTTATGCAGAGTGACAGGGCATAGGGCCTGTTTCTGACTCCTTTAGGCACCAAAAGAGGCATTAAAGCAACAGAGAACTAGATCTTTGTTGTTACTTGCCGTTGTCTTAGAAAAATGGGACCTTTTTCAAGATTGCTGGCAGGTGATATTTGTTCACAAAAAATGTGGTTGGCTCAAGAGTTTGCTGTCCTAAATATTTCTTTCCCTATTTTCCATTTAACTGAATAAAGTCTCTCATATATCAATGCACATAGGGTCTGGTCTATAGCAAACTGAAATTGTTGGGAGTTTCAATGGGCTTTGGAGGAAACCTATAATTCACGGACATTAGTTATCTAACTAAAGTGATACAGGACAGGCATGACTATCAGATCAAGAGGAAACACAAGTTAATTTTGATTACAAAGGTATATTTGTCTTCACCACCTTTCATATTGCAAATGAATAGCTCACTACATCTCTAATAGGTAGCAGCCCATTCAGTTAAAATTAAGTTTTATAAAACAAAATTGAAAGTAGCCAACATTTTTTCTCACAGTTATTAAAAGATAAAGCACAATGTGTACTGATTCTGTGCTTTCTGTGTTTGCAGTTGCTTTTCTGAATGTCTGCTCATAATGCAGTGCATTGTATTTGTTCTTCTTGAATGTTATCTTTTGTTTCCTTCAAAACAAGTTGAGGCAGAATAGTCATTATTGAATTTCACAATAGCTATGTTATCACAAATAGTTTGATACAGATCGGGTATGTCTACAAAATAAAATCTTAAACATATTATGGATAAGTAGAGAAAGTTTACTTTATTGACCTTTTTTATGCACAGTTTCAGGACTGAGTAACTCAGTAAACAATTCATCACATTTCCTCCACTTAAACCTGGATCAATTAACCACATTTTAAATTAATTCATGAATTATTTAAAGGATGAGGCTTCTTTTCCAATCTTCCACTTATAAATGCTTAGGCAAATTAAAGGAAAAACAGTTAAAATACAATAAAATAAGGATTACTTTAAACTGTGGATGTACTGGTGATTGACAAACTTCATATACTATGTAAATTCAATTAAGATTAGCATCTAAGAGTTTGATGTTTACCTAAGCATTATCCAAGAATCAAATAAAAAAAAAACACTCAATGTTGGTATGATTTTGGTTTGAATGACAGGTATATTAAATGCTTTATTAATTATTAATATTTCATTAATTATTAATGCTATTTGATTTATGAATTGGAAGCTCCAGAGAATAGACTGTCTCTTGGTACCATATTTCTAAACGTACATTATAACTGATTTGCGGTTTTCCCCTTTGAAAATTCCCTTGTGTTTTATGATTTGCCTTCCTCTTTGCTTCTTTAGATATTTATTAACATGAGTATTAGTTATTTTAATAGTACCAAAGCTATACTAGGCTGCAGCTCTTTATAGATCAGGGAGACATGGCCTCTGCCCTGAAAAGCTTCCAATCCAACTTTAAATGAGAAATAACACAAGAGTAGTTAAGAAAGGGGTAAATTGAGTGAATGACCACTGGGAAGACAAAGTAAAAATGAATGATTATTGGACAACATCTCCCATTATGAAACATAGTGTCTCCTTTGGTGAGGGGTGGCTGTGCATCATAGTAGTCAATTGGCCACAGCGCATCATAGGAGGAGATGTCAGGCTGGTCAGCTTAGCCTATAGAGCAGAATGAAATCATGAGGCACAGGAATTGCAGCTAAATTGTTCAGCTAAGGTTTTTATATAGGTATCTACTCTGAGTAAAAGACTTCCGGCTCCTTTATCCTGGGCTCTGCAGCTCTTTGTCAAAGTCTGTTAGCAATTCAAAATCTGTGTATGTTTTAAAAAATCATTTAAAGACTTTTAGTGCAGAGGCAGCATAGCTTTATAGATAGGACTTTGGACTGGGACTTATGAGACCTGGCTCGCCCATTGTTTTGCTCCATGTTTCAGTTTCCCTGTCCATAAAGTGGGGATAATAATACCCTGGTATTACCCACCATACAGTCTGGTCAGCTGATTAGTTGTGTCTCCTCAGTTCTCCAACCTGACCAGTTAACACACAGCCTTCAGCCTGTAACTTGCTACCAGCTACTTAGCTAGATACTCTAATCTCAGACTTTCACCCAGAAATGTGTCTTGTATTGGTCAGCTCCTTTCTGAATAATGCAAACTCATATAAGGTCTGTCATTTTATCAATGAAAAATGATATGTACCAGCTGTGTTTTCCCAAATGGAATCTCTCCCACACACTTTAATGCAAGCACACTGGTTAGATAGAAAAGTTAAACATATTTATTAACTACAGAAAGAAAAGAAAGAGTTTAAGTGATTACATGTAATGAGACATAAAGATCAGGACTGGTTACCAAAAAACTAAAAATATATATAAAAAACAAGCTAAATGCCTAATATAAAAAAGTTTAGTGAACTTAAAAGCACAAGTTTTCTCTCACCATAAGCTTACAGCCGACTGTCCTGGCTTGCTTCAGCTAGGAATTCATCCCCTTCCCAGTTCAGTTCTTTGAGAGTCTGGGATGGGGATGCAGGGATGAAGGAAGAAAGTGAGGTTAAGCATTTTCTTTATAATTCAATTTCTTGTGCTAGAAATATCCTTGCTAAGTCATGGTGACAAACACTGTCTTGTGGATGTGAGGTTTGAACTGTCCTTGTGATGAAATTAAAATTTATTTTTCACACCTCCCTCTGCCAGAGAATGGCAGTTTAAGCAGGTGATATTAACACATGGGTAAGGTGCCAGTGTGTTTTTGTCTCTGAAAAACAGGTTTGGACCTGCCTTTTAAACTTTAGGATATGTTACAGCAATGTTGTAATAATTTTATAACTTTACATACAATGTTGCCATACATCTTTTTCCTGGACAATATGTTCAGCAGATTATGAGTTTTATCATGAATGCTCACCAGGCATACTTTATAGAAAATTTGTCATAGCTTTGTAAAAGTAGTAAACATAATGGCATAGATGGTAACAAATATCCTTTGAAGTGAAAAAAGATACATATGTGATAATTATAATTATTATCAAGAGTGGATAAACCAGTTTGGCAAAACACACACACACATACACTTTAATATTTATCAGTTTTTACCCCAACCAAACTAGATCAGATTTCATTTTATCCCTGAAAATATTCAACTACTTCTTTTTATTGTTTGTTTTTCCCCACTTCTGATGATCAGAAACAAAAAGGGGGGAAAAACCAAACAAAACAGACTACTATTGTGAGATTTCAAATTTCTCAGAGGTTCAGATAAGCATCAAAATGTTTCTAGGCTTATCTGAATTGAATCCAAACCTTGAAATACTCAGGATTCACCCATCACCTCTCTCCCAATCTCTCTCTCTTTTTTGTTTGTTTTTGTGGATTTTTTCTCTCCAAAAATGTCACTTCCTGCAAAGTTAATACCTTGGTTGTGAAAACTGCTGCAGTATAAAAATAAAAAATTGTTTATGTCCTAGGATTTTTAGCCAGTACACTTCTCCAGTGAGTGTAACTGCATAACATATCTAGCCCCCTAGCAATCAATATGTGCTAAATCTTATCTTTTAAATGTTCGCCTCCCTTCTTTCATGTTCTTTAATGTTCTGCACATTTAATTAACTGCTTCAGTGGAAAATTCACTTAGACAAGCAAAAACGTAGATGTTACTCACTAAAACTAATGGAGCAGTATTACAAAATACAAGTAAAGCAGGTCACCTGCACTGAAAAATGAAAACTAAGCAGCTCAGAGACAATAAGATAAGCTTCTAGGAGCATCTACAAAAATTTTCAATTTAGAAAAAATTAAGAAGAGTAAGATTCTCAGCTGTCATCTAAAGTCTGGAAATTTCAGGTCCATTTCTGGATGTTTGTGGATGTTTCACTATTAGGACTTGTCTTCACTACTTGGGTAAGTCGACCTAAATTATGCTACTCCCGCTATGTGACTGAAATTGACATAGCTTAGGTCAATTTACCCCAGGGTCTTATAGACTCATAGACTTTAAGGTCAGAAGGGACCATTATGATAATCTAGTCTGACCTCCTGCACAATGCAGGTCACAGAATCTCATGCACCCACTCCTGCAATAAACCTCTAACCTATGTCTGAGCTATTAAAGTCCTTCAATCATGGTTTGAAGACTTCAAGGTGCAGAGAATCCTCCAGGAAGTGACCCGTTCCCCATGCTACAGAGGAAGGCGAAAAATCCCCAGGCCCTCTTCCATTCTGCCCTGGAGGGAAATTCCTTCCGAAACTCAAATATGGCAATCACCTGAACCCTGACCATGTGGGCAAGACTCACCAGCCGGATACCCAGGAAAGAATTCTCTGTAGTAACTCAGATCCCACCCCATCCCACATCCCATCACAAGCTACTGAACCCATTTAACACAAATAGTCAAAGATCAATTAATAGCCAATATTATGTTATCCCATCACACCATCTCCTCCATAAACTTATTGAGCTTAACCTGAAGCCAGATAGGTATTTTGCCCACCACTGCTTCCCTTGGAAGGTTGTTCCAGAACTTCACTCCTCTCATGGTTAGAAACCTTCAGCTAATTTCAAGATTAAACTTCCGGATGGCTAGTTTGTTCTTGTGTCCACATTGGTACTGAGCTTAAATAATTCCTCTCCCTCCATGGTATTTATCCCTGATATATTTATAGAGAGCAATCATATCTCCCCTCAGTCTTCTTTTGGCTAATTCCCCATGTGGTACCATATCAAACACCTTACTGAAATCTAGGTAAATTAAATCCACTGTGTTTCCTTTGTTTAAAAAATCTGTTACTTTCTCAAAGGAGATCCGGTTGGTTTGGCACGATCTACCTTTTGTAAAACGATGTTGTATTTTGTCCCATTTACCACTGACCTCAATGTCCATTACTACTTTCTCCTTCCGAATTTTTTCTAATACCGTGTATACTACAGATGTCAAACTAATAGACCTGTAGTTACTCTGATCACTTTTTTTTCCTTTCTTAAAAATAGGAACTATGTTAGCAATTATCCAGTCAAATGGTACAACCCCTGAGTTTACAGATTCATTAAAAATTCTTGCTAATGGGGTTTCAATTTCATGTGCCAGTTCCTTTAATATTCTTGGATGAAGATTATCTGGACCCCCAGTTTACTCCCATTAAGCTGTTCGAGTTTGGATTCTACCTCGGGTATGGTAATATTTGCCTCCATATCCTCATTCCCATTTGTCATGCTACTATTATCCCTAAGATCCTCATTAGTCTCATTAAAGACTGAGGAAACATATTTGTTTAGATATTGGGCCATGCCTATCCTTAAGTCCATCCTCAGTGTTTGGCAGACTCATTTCTTCTTTCTTTGTTTTCTTCTTATTTATATGGCTGTAGAACCTTTTACTATTGGTTTTAATTCCCTTTGCAAGGTCCAATTCTACTTGACTTTTAGCCTCTCTCACTATCCCTACATGTTCTGACTTCAATAAGTCAGCTTTCCTTGCTGATCCCTCCCATCTTCCACTCTCTGTGTGCTTTCTGCTTTTTCTTAATCACCTCTCTGAGATGCTTGCGCATCCAGCTTGGTCTACAACTCCTGTCTATGATTTTTTCCCCCTTTCTTGGGATGCAGGCTTCCAATAGTTTCTGCCACTTTGATTTGAAGAAGTAATTGCAGGGCTTCTCTGCCTTTAGATCCATAAATTATTCAGTACAATACATTTCCCTAACTAATGTCCTTAATTTTTTTAAGTTAGCCCTTTTGATATCAAAAACCCTAGTCGCTGATCTATTTTTGTTTATCCTTCCATTCAATTTGAACTGAATTAGCTCATAATCATTCGAACCAAGGTTGTCCCCTACAAGCATTTCTTCTATAAGGTCCTCACTACTCACCAAAACCAAATCTAAAATGGCATTCCCTCTTGTTGGTTCAGCAACTAGTTGATGAAGGAATCCATCAGCTATCGCATCTAGGAAAATCTGAGCTCTAATATTATTACTAGCACGTATCCTCCAGTCTATATCTGGGAAGTTAAAATCTCCCATGATCACGAAATTCCCATTAGTATTTACATCATGAAAACATTAAAGAGGTCCTATCCATATCCAAATTAGATCCTGGTGGTTTATAGCACACCCCAAACACTATTCTAGGGGAGGCTTTAGTAGTTTTCTTCCCCAGTGTGATTTTTGCCCAGTGGACTCTGTCTTATCCATTCCATCGCTTCTTATTTCTTTACAGTCTACCTCATCATTGATATACAATGCTACTCTACCACTTTTACCTTTATTTCTGTCTTTCCTAAACAGCACATACCCTTCATTACCTGTACTCCAGTCATGACTACTATTCCACCTGTTTCTGTTATCCCTATAATATCTGGTTTCACTTCCTGTGCCAGTAGCTCTAGTTCCCCATTTTGTTACCTAGGCTCCTCGCATTGGTGTACAAACATCTTAATTTTTGCTGTTTGCCCTCAATCACATTATTCACCTGATTAGGCATGGATATTCTATCACCAGTATGACCTATTAGACTGGTGAGAGGTCACTGGTCACACTGAATATGTTCTCAATTTTCAGTGCTCGAAGCAAGATTTATTTTCAAGCTAAGAAGCCAAGCTGAATCACGGCATCTTTCATTACTAGATTTAGAAGTGGGACACATTTTGAAGGATTAGTTGCAGTAATTTTTGTAATTGTTTATTGTGCGAGAATATTAGGAGTAAAAAAAAGATGTGCTGAAATAACAGTGAGGCAGCTGGCTCTGCAGAGATCTTTACTGAGAACTATTGCAGTAATCAACTGGGAATCTACTATAAAGAACAATCATTCCTGTAATTATGGCAGTATTATCTTAATGCAAGTTGTGTGGGCTCCAATGTGAATTCTTTGGATAGGCCAATTGCCATATGCCTTCAAATATCAAGAGAACTATGTTTCCTCCATTGTATTTCCTGATCTCTGTGGCCTTTCTTACATATCTGAAAAAGCATCAAAATCCACCTAATTAGAATACTACAGACTTTAGATTGTTTCAGAGTGACTGCTGTTCCTTTGGAGCCCTCACTGAAATGGACGCATGCGCACTAGAGAGTCTGGGGCATTAGTGCCACTGCCTCCTCGCATAGATCCTTTATCTGCTCAAACTATTGTGTTAAATGAGAAACTGAGAGTGATACATGGAAATGGGATGAATATACATTTTGTTGCTTTCTGATTTTATTTTCTATTTTTTCTGCCTGGGGTGCTGCTAATAAAGGTGTTACTGGAGGCACGAGTATCAAGAAATTTAAGGGAGTGTAGTGAATAAACGCACACACACATATAAATGGTGGGGATGATGAAGTTTAAGGTAGAAGGTCTCACAATTAGCATTTGGAGACTGGGTTTTGTTGAAAGCACAGCTGTGTAGAGCCATGATTCTCTCTTTTTAAAAATGACTGTGATTAACTTGTAATTTCGATGAATAATCACCATAAATATAAAAGCGTAGGATGAGATTCTGCAAACACATGTTTAACCTATGCACATGCTTAACTTCACTCAACTGAGCAGATGCATTGACTTTGTTGGGCCTGTTAGAATGATTAGTGCATAAATGCTGGGGTATAAATGTTTTCAAGGTCTGGCTCTTAATGATCACATTATATTATATATAAGAATATTAGGAGTAAAAAGAATAGATGTGAATGAAATAACCTTGAAATAGGTGACTTTATAGAGATCTGTACTGAGAAGTGTTGCAGGGAATGTACTTGACGGAAGAAAATTATATATTTTCAATTATCAGAGATTATGTAATAATATGTTTGTTTTTCAAAAATGGAACAGGTTCACTCTCATTGAGGTTTGATTATGTTACAAGTCATTTAAAGAGTGATGTGTGGACAATTTTCCAAGAGTTAAATGCCACCATCAAGGTCTCTAGTCAAAAGCAGTTTGTCTGATTGAACTTAAGCTTTCAAACAAACAAACAAACAAAAAACCACAACAACCAACCAAACTACAAACCCACCTCCTGTTGGGACAGGCTGTATGGCCATAAAATAGCTTTGGAGGGGATACTTGAGAACTAGGGGTGCCAAATAGGCTTAAAACAGAACCTGGCTCAGAACTATAATTATGGAGTTAAGAATCAGAGAGGTAGCCGTGTTAGTCTGGAATAGCAGAAGTGACAAAGAGTCTTGTGGCACCTTAAAGACTAACTAAAGTATTGAAGCATAAGCTTTTGTGGGCTAATACCCACTTCGTCGGACCTTGACTATATAATGGGATGTTACAATATAATAAGTAGGAAGCATCTACTGTTGTGGTAGGGCATGAGATGAAGAGGATTTCACTTCAAGGAAAATGACTAAACACCAAGTGTGGCAGTGTGCCATCCCATAGTGCAACCTGATGGCATGGCCTGGCCTTGCAGCTTTCCTACTCTCATTTCTCCCCTGATTCTCCCAATAATTTATTCACAGCCCAGAGGATTTAAAGTAATATTTCCTTTTGGGTCTAATTTATTAAATTTTTATGAAATACGGTCTTCTTTGGCCATTCAGGCCCAAATCCTTCCTTGTTGGGTCTTCAAATACACTGTTGTCCCAGGCTTCAGGTTCCTGCTTCTTTTCCAGTACACTCTTTGATGGAATTATTACACCCTTATTCACACCCTACTTATTGTTGTACAGTAAAACCTCCATTCAACGGACTAATTCGGGCGAGGGGATGTCCGTTAAATCAAAAAGTCCGTTATTTAATTTAAAAAAAAACCGAGCTGTCGGAGCAGCAGCCCGCCCGCCACAGGGTCGGGGCGGCAGCTCCGCAGCCCGCCAGCTGCTGGGACCCAGGCAGCTGCCGGGAACCGTCAGCCAGCCCGCCCGCTGGTGGGACCCGGGCGGGACCCGGCAGCTAGCCCGCCCACTGGCGGGACTCGGGCGGGAGCCAGGAGCCAGCCCGCCCGCTGGCAGGACTCAGGCGGGAGCCGGGAGCCGGCAGCCCGCTTGCTGGCGGGACTCGGGTGGGAGCCGGCAGCCAGCCCGCCAGCAGCTGGGACCCGGGCGGCAGCCGGGAGCCAGCAGACGGCCGCCAGGGAAGGGGACCAGGGCCGCAGCAGGGAGGGGTCACGTTCTGATATTTATCTGAAATTTTGTCCGTTGCATCTGAAGTCCGTTAAATCGAGGTCCGTTAAATCGAGGTTTTACTGTAATAATCTTTGAACAAGGTATGCATTGTAAGGTATCATTTGAAAACTCAATTTGCTGCTCAGTATTGTCTTGGTAAAATATATGTGACAACACTAATTATAAGTGCTGCCCCCGTATGATGTTATTAACCCATGTATCAAGCACATAGCCCTGCCCAAACAGAAGCTGGGACACAGGTGTCCTGAGCAAAGCTATGTGTGCTTGTCTCAATTTGCATTTAAGCAGTATACAAAATCATCCAACAGAAAAGGAAAACAGAAAGCTCAAGCAGGTTGGGAAAAAAATGATCAGGAAATATTCTTCCACATAGACTCTTTGTCTCCTAGTTCTCAGCTGGAACTGTTTTTCAAGCAGGGAACTGTAGCCATAAAAAGGAGATACAAACACAATGCCCACCTCTCTCTCTCCCTCTGCTCATTTCATTCTCTTCACCAAGATAAAAGGAAACATAAATTGGACTCTGTGAGAGGGTTCCTGACCTGAAAGTTTGGTCAGTAATCTGCTAGAGTATGTAGTGAGAAAGTTTGTTTTGCAACTAAAAAATTTCTTCAGCAGATACTAGGAAGAATTTTCTCTTTATTTTTCTTGTAAACATTTCTGACTTTTCTGCCTCATTACTTGTACTCTCTTAGAATCTCTTTGTAGTCAATAAAGAATTTTATCTAATCTAGCGTGTTTAAATTGAAGTCTCTGGGTAACTAAGGTAATAATCTGGTACATTATTCCTTTAAAACAATAAAAGACTTAATATATTTGTATTGTCCAGTAGAGAGCTTGACAGTACAGGACATACATTTCTGGGGGAAGAACTTGGAGTCTGTTGAGGTCACACTGTAGTATAACCAAGGTTGGTGAAAGCCAAGGTGTAACATGTTGACACTCAGGGTGTGGCTTTCCTTCTGGACGGCAGCTTGTGAGCAGCCCAAGTGGGACCTACTACAGCAAGGCATTGTATGAAACCCATGGTTCCAGGGCAGGGGTGACACAGCCTCACCACTATTCGCAATTGTACCTTGGTAGGTCACACCCTTGAAACTAGGAAGCTATGCCAGTCCCACTGAAGCCCTTGGATTCTCTCTAAAGTCTTTCCCACAGGACTCTCTGCCCCAATCCTAATCTCTGAATTTACAACACCTTCCCTTGGATTAAGGGAGTCCACAGAACCCAATACTGAGGCTGTACAGTGAAACCTGTCCCTCTTTTCCAGTTCTACTGTTCACAATTACAAAGGGTAGCGACAGAAATAAATCGGATATTAGGGAAGCACAGATGAAAAAATATTAATGCTGCAACTAGGTCAGACTCTAGATTTTGCTGAATAATGCATGAAGTAAGAGAGGCACAGATCTCAAAGTACACAGAAGCATAGAACCATATGGTTAGAAGGCACAGCAAGGGTTCTCTAATTTAACCCCTTTCCAAGTTGCAGCATTTATTGTGTCTAAAATGTGGGAAATAGAAATATTTTTATTCTCTCTTTGTACAATACCTACAATAAAGGGGCCTGTTCTATGATTAGGATGCCTAGGTGCTGTGATAATACAAATAACACTTTTCCCTGACAAGAATGTATAACATTACCCAGGGTAGAATCTGGACTTCTGCACAGCTGTGTCCCCTCAATTGTCCAACCTGGGGATGGGGGATCTGATGTGCCCCTCTGGTGTTGTCTGGACCAGTGATCTGCTAGGCCACTCCAATCCTTGACTCTGGGAGCCAGCTTTACTCCGCACTGTTGTGAGAACCCCCATTCCTGGTCTGTTCACACACGGTCCCTAGCATGTAAGCTGCTCCCAGCTACTTGCAAGCGAATGACACTAGCCAATAGCTCTAGGTCCAGAAACAACCCTAGGAACCTCTGTCTTGCAGTGTCCCATTATGCCTGCTGGACACTGCAAGATTATATACATTTGTCAGCTTAACAAAGAAATGTATATGTACCCAGCTTGTTCTCCCAAAGAGAGTCTCTGACACACTGAAGACCAAATGCACTGCTTCAGGTAGAATAAACAAACAGATTTATTAACTATAAAGGTAGATTTAAGTGAGTGATATCCAATACGTTCGTGACTAGCCACATGTGGCTCATAGGCTATTGAATTCAGGCTAATGCATGTTGCTTTTTTTATAATGTGGCTAATAAGAAAAATTGAAAACTACAAGTGTGACTAGCAGTGAATTTCTATTGGATGCCGCTGATTTAAGTGATTATAAGTCAAAGCATAACAAGTCAGATTTGGTCAAATAAAAGAAAAGCAAAACACATTCTAAGCTGATCTTAATGCTTTCAATGTCTTTAAAACTTCGCTGCTTCTCACCACAGACTGGCTCTTCAGCCAGGCTCTCTCTCCCCTTTGATCAGTGGTACAGTCACTGGGTGGTAGTGGTGTCTGTAGATGTAGGCAGAAGAGAGAGAGCATGGCAAAGTGTCTCTCCCTTTTATTTATCATGTCCTTTCTTTCCTCTGACTTTGCCCCCCTTCAGTCAAATGAGGATTACCTCATTGGAGTCCCAAACTTCCCAAAGGAAGGGGATGACTCCCTCGAGAATCTAACAGATTCTTTCGTTGCTGGCTAATACTACCCGCCGGACTGGTGGGTAGTGTTCGATGTATCAGGGATTGATTTATCACATCTCATCTAGACGCAATAAATCGATCCCTGAATGTGCTCCCCGTCGACTCTGGAACTCCATCTTCACAAGAGGTGGAAGCGATGTCGATGGGGGAGCATCGGGGTCAACTTGCTGCCATGAGGATGGCCAGGTAATTTGACCTGAGATACTTCAACTTCAGCTATGCTATTCGTGTAGCTGAAGTTGCATATCTTAGGTTGCCCCACCACCCCAGTGTAGACCAGCCCTTAAGACAGTGTCCTTGTTCCTGTGAGGCTGGGCTGGGTTTGTCCCACCCATTGCCTGATGAGGTGTGAACTGCCTCTCTGTTCTTGGAGGGTTTTTGCATGGGCTTGCTTTAAGTCATGAGGATACATTTTCAGCCTCATAACTATATACATGAAATTATAACCTATAACCTTAATATAACCTTACTGTAACAATTACTATAACATCACTATAACAACCATGCTGAGTGCATTATGAGCCTTCCAAAGACACCCAACATGTCAAACTTTGCATTGGCTACCACACAATAATTTTATAAAGATGAACATGGGGGTGTAGGGTATTCCCCTGAGGTACAGCATGTCACAGGTGCCTTTTATACTGCTTTGCTGTGAGAGCAACCATTCCTGGCCTGCTCTCACACAGACTCCATCATGTAAATTACTCCCAGGAGGAACTTGTACTAGCAATTATTATATGTAGCAGTGGAGAGTCCAGGAGGACTCGAAGGTCTTGAACTATCTTGATACTAGAGGGACAAGTACCCTTGATAGAATGTGAAGTTATTATGTTGACCCCGGGACTTCTAAGTATATCACTGTTCCCACCAATACCAGCTTCATGTTGGCTGTCATATTTCATCATAAGAGTAGAACAGGCAATGTCCGTAAAAACAGTTATCAAGGGTTGACTTTTTAATGTCAGTTCTAGTTTTCTCTACATATATCTTTGGTGATTTCTTTAGTTGTATATCCCTGCAATATGTCCTCCTGGCTTCTTTCTCTGGCAGCATAAAGCTTTTGGGTCTAGCTTTCTCGGGGAATCTCGTTGTGAGATTGACATGTCTGCTCAAAACTTACACTAGGGCTGGCCCCATAACAAGGGAATGTAAAGGCCAGCTTTATTCAACCCCTGCAATGAACACAGAATGGCTGTACCAGAAAACCTGACCCAAAATGTAGGCTGAGAGAGACCGCAGCATTCGGACTTGATTCACATTTTTCCCCAAATGAAAAGCAAAATTATCTGTCAGACAGAAATCCCATTAGAAGGTTTTTTAAAAAAAAATGGCTCTCATTTGACAGCTTTTGTTTTGTGGATTATACTCCCTCTCTGTAAATAAGTTTATTATTTTTCTCTAACCGATAGGATTACAGGACACTCCAGCAGCCAGAGAAAGAAAATATTTTCTTAATGTATTCTGTCACCTACTTAAGAAGGAAAATAACTTGCCAGATATTTATTGATTTCTGCTTCTGTTTTATGCTTTCTATTTCTGTGCTGTTGCCTTTTATTGGAATCATGTTACCACCCTTTTCCCACACCCATCTGCATCTGTCTCCTCTGTTCCTTACTGTAAGAACATAGATATGTATGTTAAAGCTAAAGTTGCAAATGGATTTATCCTGTTGGGCATGAATGCCTTCGAGGATGTTGCTTATGTTGTAATACCTAAATCAGTTCACAACTGTGACAATAATGGACTTAAAGTTTCATGTGTCAGTGGGTTTTCAGATACCCAAAGAGACAGAGATATATAATAGAGAAGAGCAACGAATAACAAAACAAAACAGATTTTCAAAAGCTCGAGCTTTGTGGTCACAGATTCATCCATTCTGCAATCTACGACAATAAGAATAATGTTGTGAGAGAGCCATTAATGGCCACTGCTATTTCTTCTAGCAGAGAGCTCCACCATCTTGATCAAGCTCCTGCAAAGGGTCTGTCTGCCACAATCACATGGTCCATTGGTTTCACTATGCTGCTAGAACTACATTGGGTTGGTCTGAGGAAAAGTTTGGTTATTTTGATTATTTGTTAGTTATTTGGATTCAAAATGGGTCAGTTGGTGATATGCTATGGTCACGGAGGAGTTCAGACTAAGTGAGATAATGGTCCCTTTTGCCTGTAAAAATCAATGGTGTTTTTGTTTGCCTTTGCTGTTGTGGGCTTTTTTATTATGTTTGGCAGGGGGTTATTTTTGTGCACCCTTTCTTGGTTTCAGATGGGATTGAAGTTGGAGGGGTCAAAAATAGCCACCACATGACTAGAAATGAGCAGTCCCAGAAACCTTAACTAAAGCCTATTCTCCTGCTACTTCCAAACATTTTAAAAATAAATAAATAAACAAAGGTAAATATGCTCAAATAGTTTGGATCATAAGGAAACCTTTCTACCTTTTGGGGTACACCCTATAGCTTTAGGTAGCTCCAGCCAGATTGATTCCCATCACCTTCCAGGAAACACAAATACTTTATTACCTTTTCTTATTGTTATTTGCTGGGATTTTGCCAAGTCTGTTGCCAAGTTCTTCTGACATTATTTGTAGAAATCACATATGGGAGGGCTGTATATGCCAATTCCCTAATGCTTAAAATGTCATTTGTATAAGTGCCTCATCCATCTGGCAGTGGAGCTTGTGGGCATGTCATCCAGAGTGCCACAGTATTAAAAAAAAGGGGAGAAAGAGGGTAGAGGGAATCTCTAAGTAGACACTGGCAGCAGGCAGTGGCCATACAAACAGACCATTACTGCATTATATGTTGGCCACATTATTCAAATGATTTCTCTTATCCCAAGTTCAAGATCTTTCATTAGGGAAACCACCGTCTTTGTACCCATATGTTCAGCACATCTGTCTTACTGAGACTGCCTCAGAGGAAAAAATACCAAACATGTATGTCACCAACATAGGCAGAAAAAAAACTTTAAAAATCCACCAGGAAATCACCAGTTATGACAGTTCATCTTGTGTGCTGTGGTCTGTGGGATTTGGGGATTTGAGACACTCTGTATGGCTTCTGGAAACAAAATCTTGTGGCACCTTAAAGACTAACTATAAAGTTTTGAAGCATGAGCTTTCGTGGGCTAATACCCACTTCGTCGGATGCAAGCAGTGGAAATGTTTAGAGGCAGGTCTGGGAAAGTAGGTAAGAACCAGGTGGGAGGTGAAAAGGTTAGTCCAAATAAGCTGAACCAGTTTGTTATCTCCGATCAGGGAGTGTGGATTATTCTTCTAGCATTTGAATGGGGTGTGTGAACATGGAGAGAGGAGAAACAATGTCTGTAATGAGCCAGCCATTCTAGATCTTTGTTCAGTCCTAGAAGGTGTGTGCTGAATTTGCAAATGAATTGAAGTTCTGCAGTTTCCCTTTGTAGTCTGGTCTTGAAGTGTTTTTGCTGCAGGATGGTGACTTTTAAATCTGCTAATGTGTGTCCAGGCAGGTTGAAGTGTTCCCCTACAGGTTTGTGTATATTGCCATTCCTAATATCTGATTTGTGTGCATTTATCCTTTTTCGTAGGGACTGTCCAGTTTGGCCGATGTACATAGCAGAGGGACACTGGTGGCATATAATGGCATATATGACATTGGTTGATGTGCAGGTGAATGAACCAGTGATGGTATGATTGATCTGGTTAGGTCCTGTGATGTTGTTGCTGGTGTAGATATGTGGGCAGAGTTGGCATCGAGGTTTGTTGCATGGATTGGTTCTGATGAAGTCGTAGAGTTTTGTTTCATTTTTTCAAGACCCTTCATCACTCACACAGACATTTTGGTGGAAACAACCACAGCATTATGAAATATAAGAAACATAACCAAAAAAAACCACCCCACAACTATCTTGCTAACTTAAACTGGCAATGACAATGTGGATATACACACTGAAATCAATTTGTTTTAATTGATCTGTTTCAGAGCCACAATCCAGATGAATTATATATTTGGTTTTTCAAAGAAGAAAATGATCTTGGTGTTAAGGTACTGGACAGGGACTCAGAATAACTGTATTTTTTCCTATATGACCTTGGGCAAGTCACCTAACCATTCAATTAAATGTGGGTAATATTTCTTTCTCTTACCTATTTAGACTATAACCTCTTACAACAGGAGTTTGCTATAGCTGTGTGTTTGTACAGTACCTAGAACAATGAAGGCTTGGTCATGCTTACAGTCTCTATTCTCTACTATAAAAGTAATAAAATAAGAATTGGCATTATTATTATACCCTGGGAGAATATAGAAACTATTTGTTCCATCGCTATGAAAATTGTTTACAAAGATATTATAGTAAAAATGACACTAATAAGATATCTGAATTTCTTCAGGATACCTATGGTAAAAGTGTGTCAGAAATATCTCTCTCTCTCTCTCTCCACACACACATTATGAAATCTGCATAATGAGATAAAAATGTATGTTATTGGTGGGTTAAGCAACGTATGTTACATTGTTTGTAAAATGTATGTTACACTGGTGGAAAAGCCCTGCACTTCTAGTTTATTACTATAGTTATGCTTGATGAAACCTATGCCTTTAACTTCAGCAACTAATTTTGAAAACTAGAGTGAAGGATGTTATAGGGTCATGTTTAATGTCTGACTGTGTAACTTGCAGTGTGGAAAAAAAATCCCACTAAAGTTTCTGTGCAATAATCTAGTATATACAGTAAAACCTCCATTTAACGGACTAATTCGGGCGAGGGGGTGTCCGTTAAATCAAAAAGTCCGTTATTTAATAATTTTTTAAAAATGAGCTGTCGGGACTCAGGCGGGAGCCAGCAGGCGGGACCTGGCAGCCAGCCAGCCCGCCCGCCCGCAGCCAGGAGCCGGCAGCCAGCCCGCCCGCTGCCTGGACCCAGGCGGCAGCTGGGAGCCGGCAGCCAGCCCACCTGCTGTGTGGACCCGGGCGGCAGCCGGGAGCCGGCAGGCAGCCCACCCGCTGTGTGGACCCGGGCGGCAGCCGGGAGCCGGCAGCCAGTCCGCCTGCTGCCGTGACCCAGGCGGCAGCCGGGAGCCGGCAGCCAGCCCGCCAGAAATGGATCAGGAATGCATCAGACTTGCTCAGAAATTTTGTCCGTTGCATCCGAAGTCCGTTAAATCGAGGGTTTACTGTACAGATTGAAATTAATTTATTCCAAAGTGTCTATGGGAGATTGTGATGGTTTTTCCTGAGGTGCAGCCTGACTGCTGATCCCTCTATCCCACCAACCTGGGGTATCCTCTCCTATTCTGATGCTGAGATAAGCTACAAACCTCTGGCAAGTACTGCACTTACACAGACATCCACAGGACACACCCAACTCAGTTAAATGAATGCTTTCCCCAGCCATTCATGAACAATAGAGAGGCTTCAGCCAATTCTCTCCAGTCTTACACCCCAGAACTATATTGTCTTGCACTGTTCAGCGGTCTGATCTCAGTAAATTTATTATCCAATCCACCCCTCCCTCAATGCTGAGGAGGACGCACACTAGCCTTTGTTCACTGAGCAGAGATTTCCCAAACACTTCAACCAAAACACACTGTTTTAGTTAAAATTAACTACAGAAACATAGATTTGAGGTGATTATAAGTAATAAACAGATCAAAGTTGGTTACTTAGGAAATAAAATAAATACACAGTCTAAGTTCTATAAACTAAACAGGATTTGAATCAAGCAGCATCCCACACTAACAGATAGTACAAACAGGTCACAGATCTTCCGTACTGAGGCTGGAACTCTCCTCCAGCCTGGAACCCCTTCCCCAGTTCAAAACTTTGTCCTCCAGACCTGTTTCAGGATGTTGACTTGGAGAAGGGGAAGTGAGGCCAAGTGATGATGTCAGTTCCCCTCTCTTATATTTTCTTTCAGCTTGCTGGAAAGATCCTTTGCTAGCACGTGGATCAGCAATCTCCATTGTATATAGTTCCTGGCACACTCTAGAGAGTTTGGATTTCCTTTAATGGGCCATCAGTGCATCTGTCTACTCCATTGTTTTACCTGGAAGGCTGGTTGTTGGTGTTCCCAAACTCACATCATCTTTCAGCAGCACACACATAGCAAGCTTCATAACTTTCCACACAATCTAACAGGATATTAATGTTCAGCAGAGCAAGACTTTCAAAATGATACCTCAAAAGGTATACTTTGTACAAAACATACCATAATGATATGACAGTGGTGAATATGGGGGTTCCAGGGTGCTACTTTGAGGCACACTGAGCACATCTCTGTGGCACGCTAACAGCAGCAACTGATGTATGAATTATCTGACACAGCTGACTTTCCATCTGTTGTAGGCTGCATTCAGGCCTCAGAGCACTGCAATATGAGGATTATCAGAAACAGCAGAGCATTTCTCTTCTTCTGTATGCATACTGTGTGCTGCCATGCCATATACAGAATCACTGATGAAGTCTCTAGTTTCTCAAGAAAATCTAACTTTTTATAGGGAAATTCAAATATAAGGTATTTATCCTTTGAATTGTAGCTGCTGCAGATGTTAATGATAGCTGCTGCAGATGTTAAAATAGCTGCTGCAGATGTTGCATCACTGTTAACATTACTCCATATGGGTTCCTGTGAAGTCTTGCTGCATGAAGAACAGATTTCCTTCTTCATAGCCATGTCCATGGTTGTATAATATGGTGAGGGATCTTGAAAAGACCATTATTGCCTTTCCAATTGATGTCTGAGGTGCTGCAGCTTTAACAATTATAAGAAGTTCTTTTCAAGTAAGGTTGACTCCCTATAATACCCTCTAAATTAGATGACTGTTGTGGTGGAAGCAGGGGAAAAACCAACTTGCAAATGTTGGAGGAGTGTTGTCCTTTCTCTGTTGCTTGTTGTTTTTCAATTGTGATCTTATATTGCATCATGGGTACTTCATAACTTGATAATGTTGAGGAAGTTCTGGGAAGGTACTTTAAGAATTGTCCCCATGTCATAGTTGGTGGCTCACTTATATTCTATAGCTGTGATATATGCATATTCTTTATTTACAGCATGCATGTCTCCTACATTGTAAAACCTGTAAAGCAAAGAGTATGTCTCATTAAGTTTTGTATAAATTTATGACATCATATATATGACTACAAAAAATAACCATCCACAATGTAAATCCCATGTAAAGTAAAATAAAATATGTAGTAAGCAAAGATGATTCTCTAAATGTCAACTTCTCAGGGTTTGTATAATTACATACAAACTCTGCTAATTTAAAATAATTTTATTTAGGCTGCTAAATCAAGTACTCACAAGTGAGGCCATACTAAGGTTGTTGTCAGTGCAAAATTAATTCTACCCATATGCCTCCATCCTTCACACTGAATGGAGTGTGTGTGTGTGTGGGGGGGGGAATCCTGTGGACAAATAGTACATGAGCATGTAATTAAAGACTATCATAATGAATATGCACAAGTGGCTGGAATTAAGGTTGATTGGGAAATCTTAATTTTGGCACTTCGTAACTTTTCAGTGTTTGATTTTCCAACCTTATTGTTCCATTAACAGTTTCTATATGTAATATCCTACTTTTTTTTTTAAAAAAAGGATAACATTCTATAATATTCAACTAACATCGATCCCATCTCCATCATCATCAGGGTTTGGATGCTGAACCTTCAGCACTGCAGCACAAAACTATTACTGCTCAAGCTACAGGACTAGCTGCATTAGCTAGGGTCAGCAGAAGGTCCCAGAGAGTGGAATGAACAGCTGGAACCAAGTGTTGAGTCCTGGAGTGGATCAGAAGGGAATGATGAGTCAAACCAACCCCAGCTCTCTCCTCTCCAGGATCAGGGGGAATTCCTTCCTGCCCCATATGGTGCCCCCAAGGTGGGGTGGACCACTAGGACGAGGCATTCGGTCTGAGGGTGTTTGGAGAATGCCTGATCTCTTTTTTCCTCCCCTTTGGAGTTGGGAAAACTGAAGCCCCACATGGTTCCACAAGAAGGGAGGAAGAAAGAGATGACACTGAGACCAGGTGAGAGGGGGAATTGACCATTCCTATTCCACATGGTGCCCCTAGAGTTGAGAATAGGCCAGAGAGAAGTCAGCCAGCTGTTTCCCGTCTCCACTCCTACAGACTCTGGCAGATCCTGAGCATTCCCAGTACAGTGTCCTCCATTGCTGCTGTGGGGGCCACATGAGCCTTGAACTTTGGAATGTTCACTTATGCAGTTATTAGTTTGCTAAAATATCCCTAAGCAACAAAAGGAGGGGGAAAGGTATTTTTTAGCCATTTATATCTTTGTAAAAATGGAATGGAATTTCATGGGATTAACAAAGGCAATTCCTAGTCTCAAAGGAATCCTCTCCGCCAAATACCAAATGTTTACTGCATACAATGGAAGTGGGAAGGCTTCTATACACACACACACACACACACACACACTCAGATCACAAGAATCCTTTATGATGGAATGTGTTAGACAAACCAAACATTGGGATCAATAGAACTCCTCTTCTGTTTTCCTTTAAATATTCTAAAAAAGAGAATTACATTATAAAAAGATGTCTGTGCAGTTGCAAAGTTCTTCCTAGCAAAGCTGAACTTCATTGGTGGGAATGGTTTTTGTGGTGATTCTTGTTTTAAAAATATTTCAGATCCCTGCATTTTTATATTTCAATTTTAAACATCTTTATAGCATGTATCTGATTTATTACACTTTCTATCATAGGGAGGACTTATTATTCTCTCTCTCACTTCTTTTCTATAAGAAAAGACTCCCTCTAACTTGCTAATTTGATAAGTAAATTTGTTTCCTGTGCCAAGAAATTAGTCTTGCAAATATACATAGAAGTGTCTCTGGTATCATGAGGATGCAAACCCAAGTAACTAGAAATAAGTCATATTTGTATAATCAAATCCTGATTAACCTAATGGAAAATATGACAAACATATGCGATGGCATGAGATTGGTACCTGTTGCCAGATATTTTTCCTTTTAATTAAAGGAGTTCATATTTCCAAAAATATCTACTGAGAAATGAGGTAGAAGAGGATGCTTTTAAAATTACAGGCAAAAAATCAAATGGTATAAGCACCACTGTTCTACTTTTAGGACTGGTCTTGGAGATTATGGTGGCAAAATCAGGATAAGAGTTTTAATCAGAGAATTTTCAAAAGCACAAATATTAAATATACTGTGGTAGCATCTAGGCGCCCAACTCCCATTCACTTAGGCTTCCCCTGTATGAAATTTCAAGCAGATCTGAGATTAAAAGACTCCCTGTGTAACTGGGCACCATCTAATCTTGTGTTTGTTTCTGGACTATGTAGGTTCCTATAGTGTCTGAGCATTACGTGATGTGACTCAGCTCTGTCATGTGTGATTCATTCTCTCTCCCATCCTGTCCCAAGCGAACAGTGTGTGCTGTGGAGTATTTTGTTGGTGTTAAATGTGTAGACACAAAGCAGTATCTAGTAGATAAAACAGGTTGAAGAAGTGCACCTGGCACTTGGAGTGGAAGGTGGGAAGGTTTGCGATGGTCCTTAGGTCCTGCAGGAGTTTGTCCCACAATCTTGGACCAGCTTCTGTGGAAGTGCTGTCCCTTGCACAGACAAGCTTTGCCCTTGTGGTCTAAAGTTCTATTGTGCTTGAGGGATAGAGTTGTTGAGCATAGTCCTTAGCCCAGCGCTTAAAGTCTATTTTAGCTGCCTGTTATAGTCTCCCTTGCCCCTACTTGACTCATCTATTGATTTTTCAAAATAAATTTAGTTTGTGGAAACAGCCCAAAATCCTCTATTTATGCAGAGAACAGATACAGCATGCCACTTAACCTGAACTGTATGACCGTTTGGGCTGAGAGAACATTTTAGCCTCCATTCTTCTTCCTGCCTTCGCATGCATGTTGAAACTCCCTACAAGACTGGCAATGATTCCCACAGGTGATGATTTCCTCTGTGAAGGCCATTTGCCTACTAGGAACTAGACCAAGACCACTGACTCATTTGACAGAGATCAAAGCATAACGATAAAACTTTGTCAATACTGACCTCATCTGGCTTCGAATCAGTGACCTAGAAGTGAAATCTTCTGGATTTTATGATTCGTTCTGCTGAACTGATTTTTGGAATCATTCCTCTGTCTTTGGGAATACTCATGTGAGACTGACCGTAATACATTACATCAGCTAAAATGAGGTTTATTTCTTCAAAAAGGTTTATTTGTGTGAAGCGTGGCTTGATGCTGAAAAGTGACTACATAAAAATCTCATTGGTGGTTCAGTGATTCATCAGATTTTCCCAGGTTATAACTAGGAAAATACTTGTTTATTATTTCCTAGCTACTCAGCAACCTCTGCTTGGAAAGTCAAAATGGGTTCTTTCTGGCTTGCGCATATGTTTGTAATGAAAGAAGCTACAGACAATTATAGCCTCGATTGAGGACAACATCCCCAACAGGTCAGCAGTTAAGCACATACTTAATTTTAAGGTGCTTAACTTGACTTTTAAAAAACTCAATGGGACTTAAAGCTAACTCCAAACCTATGCTTAAGTGCTTTTCAAATTGCATCCTATAACATCAAATATTCTCAGGTAGGAAAGTTTACTTATTAATAACTCCCCTCTTCCATTTTTGAGCTTTTAAATTTGTTTAATATTTCCATAGTTAAATAATTCAAACCTGTTATCAAATAGCTCTGTTCTAAAGTATTTGTGGTCTACTTATCTTTTGAAAAAGGAAAAAAGTGATGGAATGACCAGCATACAACATGCAAAAATAAAAAAAATCCCCAAACTTTCAAACTTAATTTTTCAAGTCATTCTCTTTTCCCCCCCTTCTATCTGCCCCTCACCCCGTCAAAGGTACAACATTGATTTTAATAACCCAGACAGGAATTGATCTATAGATTCCTTAGTTCAATTTACATTTAATAAACTTTGTTTATACTGCCTACAGCACTTCATTATTAGCATTCTCTGAACTGATGACTTCTATTTCTCTGTCTGCTTCATTTTGCTGCTTCATTGCATAAAGCTACTGCTGCAGCACTGTATCCTATATAGTACAGTAGTCACTGAATTCTCATCTTCTCTCGCTGCAAATATTGCTGCCCTTATCATTGAGTTAGTGATAAACCTGGTCAAAGTAAATTGAGTTTTTATCATATTTAATTTGATTCCAAAGTAGTTTATTGAGTAGTTGTTTGAAGCTAACACCACTTCCTTATAGCTTGATAGAGCCCCTCTTCATCCTCTGGAACAGAACAATTATAGAAGTATCTCCTGAACAAATCAAGACACAATGGATTTGCTTAAAAAAACCTCAGTTAACCTGGTATTATGCTTTTAATATGGAACAATAGCCTTAACTGAGAACATCTCACCTGTTCTATTTTGAGCCAAAGGGCACCCACTTAAGAAGAGTTTGGTAAGCATCAAGCATCAAGTAGTTCTGAATGCTGGTGTCATCTAGAATTTTGCAGGTAGTTGGTAGGCAGTGCACAAGTCACAAACTATCATTTTGATGATGTGATTTTCATGACTAATGTAGGAAGAGTTTTACTCAAGGAGAGGAGCCTCTCCTGCCTCAAGCTGTTTGCCCTGAGGCATACAATAACCTCTCTGTGCTACAGATAGCTATATTCATAGTCATGCTGTGATCTGGGTTGTTGTCTACACTGGACTTCACTCTGAAATTCCCACCATTGTGAACAGTGGTATCTGCAGTAAGAACACTAGTATTGGGAAGATTCTACCAGTAATTTAACATGTTGTCATCTGAATGACTTAGAGAAAATCTATATAAGACAGAGGTGATTATCTGCACCTAGTCTACATTATCATGGTGGTGGAATGGTGAGGACCAAAGGGGCCTCTCCCTTAAGCAGGGCTTGGCCACGACCTACCTTTTGTGGTTGTCCAAGAACAAGGTGGTATTTTGTTTCCTAAAAGGATTGAAAAGGGGCGAGGAGGAGGTTGGGTCAATCCAAATGCCTACATCAAGCAGTACTACCGGCCGGCTGGGGACACAGCCCCCCACCCTCAAAGTAGTCTGAAAGCAGCTTAGTATTTTAAGAGTTCTAGAAGGCATGATGATACCTCTTGTATCTCCATGTGGCGTAATACTGTTTAGAACAGCCTCCCCTCAGGTCTGTAAAACATAAATTTAAAGATTAATGTTTTTGCTTCTTGCCCTGCTTTCATCTCACCTCCCCTGTAAGAGTGTTTCTTACACTCTAGAGTAAAGTCATTGATTACTGTCTCAGTCCATCTTCAAGCACTCATTTTCTAGGCAATTTCTCAGTGCAGTGAAAACCTGACTCAGTTTTTGTGGTCACGAAGAGTGAATTTACTTGATTAGATCTTACCATTACAGTGCCCCCAACGGTTCAGTACCTAAACTAGTTCCAAGTCCCTATTTAACTTTATGTTATCTCGCAACATTTCAGACTGTGTAAAAACACTGCCACTTTTCAAACAGCAAGCAAAACCACCAACCCTATACATATAAAAGTCACCCACCAGGGAAATATATATAAAAAAGGAATTTTTTAAACTTAGTTTTACAATCATCTTAAAGGCAGCACCACAATCACTTTGGTTACCACTACACAGAGGTTCAGAACAACTTCGTCAAATCTATTAATCTTAGTTATAGCCATTGTGATGGTAACCAGTACCTTCTGTAGGCCCCTAATGGTACTGGAGATTGGGGGAAAAACTGTTAAGTGATTTAACAAACATTTGTATACTTTAATGCCATACATGTAAAACATGGAATATGCAGTTTTGAACATAAGAAAATGTGTTAGAACAGTTTGCTATATATGTTTCCAGTCAACATTATGAATCTTACAACTATTCACTAGATCGCAATCCCTGTCCAATGAATAAGAATTATTTTAGAGGCAAGATTTTGCATTATTTACAGTGTAGACATAGGGAAATTCTTTTCTTGGGAAAAATTAATAAGCAGAGTGTTTAAGTACCTAGACCAGAGGATGGACACGTGAATGGCAGTGAGGCATACATATGCGTGGAAGGTAGAGGTAAGATACTCACATTCAGAACATGGAGTGTATTCCTGTACTTTTATGTATACACCATCATTGTGTAGGAAGGAGAAGGATGAGGTGGAAAGATAGTGGAAACTGCACAGAAAAGATAGTGGCAGACTGCATATGCACCATTAAGTTGTCATTTTGACGAAGTAACTTTTTTCTCCAAAGGGATACTTTAAATTTATAAGTAATCTCAGAACAGGCTGGCTGGGACTTTTATTCAATAACTGAGCCGTCAGTGTGCTGGGAAACAAATCAGGTTTTTCTTTCCATTTCACTGAACCTGCATGGCTGAGAACATCTCATGAGGTCTTTGCCAAGATCATGATATCTGTGTTTGAAGAATATCAATAGATGGGACACGGATAAATGGTCATTATGTCAGAAGCAGGAGTGACAAGGAGAAATCACCCCATATATGGAAGAATGTGCAGGAATCAGCCTTCCAACTATATCAGATTACTCCATATACTTAATTACAAGGCACTCAATTGAGAACACTGCAACAAACATACTTATTTCTTAAGAAAGAAACAAAGCAAACTTACATTCTGAATCTTCTCATATTCCAGCGAGCTCCAGCAGCTTCAACCTGCTGTGGAAGTCTATTTATCTGACATGATTGAATTTAGTGGTAGGCCACTGTGTTTTTTTATTCAAAACCCATTCAATATTTTTACTAAGCCTTTACTTCTGTCTGCCAAGACTATTCATGTGAAAGTTTACCATCCAGACTCATTGTAATTACCCTGTATGAGTTATAAAAAAAATAATTAAATGCTAGAATGCATTAGGTTAGCTGAAATGATGTACCTTCCTTATGTTCTCAGTGGGTGAGGGAAAGGATCATTTTTGTGAAGCATACCTTTGTTCTGAAAAGTAACTTTGTAAAAATGGTATCAGAGGGCTCCATGACTCAGTGACTCCATATCATATTTGCTTGGGTTACAAATAAAAAGATTTTCCCGCCTTACCCTATTTGATATACCAGCAAAAGCTGCCTGAGAATTGAAAGTCAAGAGGAGTTCTTTCTGCCTTATGCATCACTGCCAGTAATAAAGATTCTGCTGGTGAAATTAGATCCTCAGTTACACCCATACAAGCCTTTGCTAAAGTTGCACAGCTATAACTGGACATGAAGGACAGTCTGGAGACAGTGGGGTTGCATAGGTGTGCAGTGTGTTGGAAACTGATTAAAAATGATAAGCTATTACTATGTAAGAGAGATTTTATTTTTCCTGCTTACAGGCTTGGGGCTCAGAGAAGTCATGTGGTCTGGGTCAGCCGAGTCAGTCAGCAAACAGTCCATCTGGAATAAGTCAGTTTAAAGTAAGGGAGGGGTGAGCTGTGACTCTCTGTTTAGAGGGCACCCTATTTTCTCTGGGATTTGGGGTTCTTTTGTGTTATTGTTCAGAATTATCAGAAATAAAGCGGTTACATTGCAATTTCCAGCAAGAATATTTATGTTTTTTATCTACTTCTATGTTTTTAGACTGTAAAATAGAACTGGTAGCTCTTACATAGATGGTTGTTAGGAATTCTATTTGTGTGCAAGCCAGAAAAATATCGGGTTCACTCCCCCACAGGTTCATATCCTCTAAACACAAGCTTGTGTAAACTGACATAGTTCCATTGACTTTAATGTTAAGTTTACTAGTTTTACTATATTTGCTGAGTAAGAAGGTGACAAATTTTCAGTAATTTTTCCAGAGTAGTATTTGAAGGCCACTAGAATCCTGATTTTTTATTGTTTAGTATGTCTGGCAATTTGCAAACTCACAGATCACAGAAAATCTGTCAGATCTACTTAAGTACAGACTCATGTGAGAAAGACCTCAGATAATTCTTCACACTGTATGTGTGGAGAGTTTTGAGAACTGTGTGTGCAATCCAGACAGTAGATGAAATTAGCTGTGAAGTATGGTGTTGGATCCAATCAGCTAGTGGTCTATGGCCAGACAATACAACAGTTGCCAGCAAAGTCCTTGTTTCAACATCCCAGGTTTGGATTCACTGTCTACATCGTTATAATTTATACTCTGATATGAATAGTTGTCCTAGGATTATCACAGTGCAGTATCAAAAAACAGGAATTTTATTAAGTCTGGAAAGTGCATTCATATATACTTTAAATTATCTTTGTGATCTCTGATTAACAGAGCCTCTCTATCTCAATATGTAAATATACTCTATACAGTGTCATATGTACCAAAATGTAAATATGAAGTGATATGTCCAAGGATGTTGGAGTATTTTAATTTCCTTCCCCATTGTCTCTTATAGCTAACAATCTGATGGGAGTTTATATTACACCTGTCCATTGATAACTGGATTTTGGTTATCAACTAATTTTATAAAAGCCACGGGGCAATCATGATATAATAATTTTGGTTCACAACTACACTGGGATGAAATCCTGGCCTTAGTGTGCTGGAGATCTGTCTTGATGATCGTAATAGCTCCTTTTGACCTTTATAATCTATTAGTCTAATGGAAGTTTTGCAATTAAGTTAATGGGGCTAGGATGTTACCCCAGGTCTGCAACTGATCTTAGATAATAGACTCATATCTTATTACTACTGCTGTCCAGACTTAAAGTTTCTCTTCTATATCTGATTATCTGTTCCTATTTTTCTATTTCTGTTTTCATCCCATATCCTTTTATTCTTCTTACTGAAATTTAGTATACCGGCATATCAATTGCTTTGAAAACTGGAGGTAACATAAGAACATAGGAATTGCCGTGGTGGATAAGATTCAAGGCCCACTTAGTCCAATATCCACTGACAAATTCAGAAGAAGATGTAAGAACCCAAGAGTGGGCAGATGTGGAATAACCTGTCCTCCACATAGATCTCATCCTAATCTCTAATAATTAGAAATTGGCTTAAATCCTGAAACATGGGGTTTAATAGCCTTTCCAAAATTTTTGCTCTCATTAATTATGACGAATGAAGTGAAGCTGAAATGTGTTTTTTGTTTTCCTCTAAAACTATTAACAGTAATACATTGTGAATATGAATTCCTTAATCATGGTATATTAACATGGTGAACTTATTATTGAGCTATGAACCCAGCAAATGAATAAAATACCCTTTCCCAATAAACAAATAAATAAATACTTCAATATCAATGCCATTCAAATTTAAAGTAGGTGCTAATGCACTGTAAGCATACTTTAATCTCAATTCTTAATCAATGTAATTTTACAAGCTTTTGAAATGCAGAGAAGTATGGTTTCAGATAAACAGGACAATTGTATTCTCTTACCAGCCATGTGCAATGCACCATAAGGAATAACACAACATGCTGGAGTCAGCTACTGAGATTTTTCTATTTGATTTAAAGGGCCATTACCAGACCTTTCATGTACAATTTATGTAGGTATGTTCTGGAACTAAAATCGGGTATTTCAGATGGTTAATCAAATAATTTTTTACCAGTTGTAAGCATTTTATTATAGGTAAATCAAGCATTTCTAGGTAGCAAAGAACTAGATGTAAATTTGTCTTCAACTATTAAATGTAATTTTATAACTTCATTTCCCCATTATCTGTAATTTTCTTGGAAGATTCTTTCTATAACCTATAGTGGTAAAATGAAATATACCACTAATGAGAAAAAAGTATAATAGTCTGAACTCAGAGGTTATGGCATGTGTAACATTCAGGTAATCCTTGTAATTTCTCCTCACAGAAAATTGAGGTAATATGCACATACATCAAAGGGAAAACTGAAGAGGTTTACACTAGGGGACATTGCCACGGGTGGTCTCCAAAACAAAGTGAGTTATACTGGCAAAATGACTTCTTTACTGGTGTAACTGCATCTACACTGTGTGGTGGTGTTTTTTCCCCCCACAATCCTAACCAACATTGCTATGGTGGCAAAACTTTTAAGTGTAGACTTGGCCTTAGAGAGGCCTACCCATTAGGATCTGGTTTTGGTTTGAATATGTGGAATATTTCCAAAATGGAGTATGTATTCTATCCTTAACACTATGTATTTTTTCTGTGAGTTACATTCTCATCTGCTGATTATATTGCATATCTTGGTCTGCAGTGTCAAGAAGTGACCTTTTTAGATGCCACTTCCAGGAATTCTCAAATAAATACATTGTCTTAGATATTCTATAATATAAGTGAAGAAAAGGAATTTCTTACTGTGAGTAAGCATTTCATTTCCTCTTTATGAACCTGATCCTGCAACCTTTATTTGTGTCAATGACTGTAGAAAGAGGTTCTTCTCAAAAGCATAAATTTTGAGTTCACAAATTAAAAAATCCTGTAAATTGCTGCACTGTTCTACATTGTCCCTTTACTTGGATGCAATTGATAATAGCAATAAACTTCTTGCTATGTCTATCTGTATCAAGCCAGAGAAAGGCATAGATAGGATTAAGAAATTCTCCATCATATTAAGGAGAGGACAATTTAACTGGAAGCATTTTCTGTTTCAAGTTTCTTCCCAAAGGATATCCTAAGTATACATTTTTACACTAGTATTTGAGTGAGTTTAACCAGTGGTGGTGGTGTTATATTAATAGTAGTAAACTGATTGAAATGTTCAAATGCAGATTTGAAATGTGAATTTGGAGCTATCACTTTTGTCTTAAGGAACATTGCATTTTACATAGCATTAAGGGTACCTCCATCAAATGGTTTTAACTTAGGAACAGAAAAATATTGAGATTTAAAGAATTAATAAGTGTAGAAGACAGACTACATTATCCCCCTCTCCCTTTTATCTTTTTACCTTCTTTGTGTCCATATGTATACCCAGATGTACCTGGGAAGTTTAACATAATATGTTCCAAATATGAGGAGGGATAAAATACAGCCTGGTGCATTTTGATTCAGAGAGCAACATAATGATTTCAGCACAGGTGGGTTATTTAGACAAAAAGAATATCAATGATGCTGTTTATGGAAAGTGAGCAGAGCAAAGATTTTAAAATGCAGGTGATTGATTACCAGATTAAATACTCATAGGACAGGAGAACAGAAAGCTTAAAACATTACATAAAAGAGTATTTTAAATGACTTTTTGAACAGCTAAAGGCACATTAGAATCTGTTATTGTATAGCTAATTAATGAGGCTTACAGATTTGAACATCTGTATTTCACTCATCATTTACCAGCTTGGGAAGAACACTTGAAATGAATATCCAGTCAGTTCACAAGCTGTCAAATATGTTGAAAAAGGATACAAGAATGTGTAGTTTGTAACTACATATAGCTTTCTTGCAAATTCTATTAATTCTATGCGGTCAGCCCGCTAATACAATATATTATCTATTGGAAAAGAGACAAAATTCTATTCCCAGATCTTTCCTTCATGTGTCAGATTCAGTGAGGGGTGGAGAAGTTTCTTTAAGAATACCCTTTTAGGAAAAACAGGGCATCCATGATGACCTTGTGATTAAATCACAGAACCAAGTTCAATTTCTGCCTCCACTACAAATTTCACCTGAGACTTGGATAAGCCAGTTAGTCTCTTTGACTTCAGTTCCCTTTCTGTGAAATGAAGATATTATTATTTCTTTCCACCTTCTTCGTCTGTCTTGTCTATCTAGATTGTGAACTCTTTGGGAACAGGGACTGTCTGCCCCATATTCAGTTCAATTTGGTCTCGATCTCAGTCTCTTTCAGAAAATTGAGATGAGTATTCCTGAGCCACGGTCTACCATTCTGCTTTGCAAAATATATTAAGGTTTTGTTTTCTTCCAGTTGTATTTCTGTTTCCTTTCTGGGTGATTATTGAGTTTGGATGGCAAGCCTGGGGTCTTGATTCTGAGGCTGCCAACTCTAATCTATGAGTTCAAGTTGCCATCTCCAGCAGGAGCCCCCTCATGGCCTGTCAAATTTACATTTTAAACACTATATGCATGAACTACCGTAAATGTTTGGTAAATATCTCCCAGAAGTGTCAGACATGTTTACCTAAAATGAAATATAAATTAGCCACCTTCATAGTATCTAATTGGGTGAGATCAAAGTGATTTTTATAAAAATTAAACAGATGCAATGATCCCCATGTTTAAAACCAGAATGCATGAAGAGGACAGATATTAAACAAACAGAATGAGTCACATTTCACATGCATTTAATCCTGCAGTGTATATTTCAACTGCCTGCCTATCACATGGGCTGACAATCAAAAACTAGCTCAATAACATACATGGATGTGGTTTAAAAGATCATTAAAGCAAACATCAAAACATGATATTTCAGTTTGACTTGGTTAATTTTTCATACTTTCTCTACTCTGCATATATTACATTTTTCAATAAAAGCCTGACATGTCTAACTTAATTTCTTCCATCCCTGTGGTATTGAAATGAGTCTACTTTACAGCCAGAATTTTTGAGTCATTGAGTGACTGAATTATAAATGGCAGGAAAGTTCAGAAAGCATCTACCAAGACAATTTACTGGTGGCATATCTAAGAAATAACATGACGCTAACACCACTAATTAAATACCTCCTTGTGGGGATCAGTGCAAAGGAGGAATATGTTTAGCTCCTCCATTTGCATTGGAATTGAAAAGCTACTTAGTATTTGGGAGGAAGGACGGGCATGCTGGCCAACTAGAGGAATACTAACATTTAGCACATAAGTGGCATTTGTGTGTGTGAACATCCACAGTAATTTCATGATCTAAGATTAGAGTCCAGTTGAGATTAGAGTCGCAGACCTGCTTCAATTTCAATAACATCCCACATATAAGTAAGTTCCAATCTTTTCCTCTAACCTGAGGTCCTCATTCAGTTTCTATTAAGTCCTTTCTCGTGCAAACTCTCACTGAGAGTCCTTTATATTTTTCTGCATGGGTGAACACATAGTTGAAATAGAAATGAGAATTTTTACTTTGGTAATTACATATACCCTGTTTCCCCGAAAGTAAGACATCCCCCGAAAATAAGACGTACTTCCAGTTTTGCCTCTCTCTGTAATATAATGTAATGTAATTTTGGGAGCAAAAATTAATATAAGACACTGTCTTATTTTCGGGGAAACACGGTATTACACATGGTGTTTAAAAGGCCCAAACTACAATTTTAGATTAATTTGTTTTAACATAGCTTTTACATTCCTTTGGGTCAAATCCAGCACTGGTCAGGACAGCAGAATTCAGCATATGTAAGGAGCAAAGATGTAAGATGCAGAGATTCGGTGCAATTTGTGGGCATTCAGTATCCTTCAGGAGTAAGGCACTTCAGCACATGCTTAACTTTAGGCATGTGCTTAAATGTCATTGATTTAAATGAGACTTAATCACATGCCTACAGCTAAAACTACTTACATACTTTTCTGATTGGGTAGAATTTCAGTGGGTAGAATTTGTTCTACTCTCCTTGCCTGTGTCAAATGGGTATCTCCTGCAACTGGAGAAGAATCAGAGTTGGTTGAAAAATTTCTGACAACAGCTTTTTGTTGGAAAATGAGGATTGGACAAAAGTGAAAGGTTTTATGGAAATGGATCAGTTTAGTCAATTTTGACCAAAAAAAATTGAAATGTTTTATTTTGATAATGTTGAAGTGCTTCATTACGACTTAATTTTGATTATATTTGAATATATTATAAAAGGCAAAATGATTAAATTGAAATGAAACACTTCTATTATACACAAATGAAGCACTTTGATCCTACTGAAACAAAACATTTTAATAAGGTCATCTTGATATTCCCAAAATTAATTGTTTTGAATTTTTGTTTCACAGAAATTTAGAATTTGACTTTTCATTCCAATTTTAGGTTAAAAGGAAAATTTCAAAGTGACAGTATTTCCTATGGATGGAAATTCTAATTTTTGACCAGCTTTAGTAGAAAAACGATTTTTATGAAAAATTGATAGAATCTTATATTTTCTGGGCCAAATTCTGACTAAGATGATGTCTTGTGCAAATTCAATGTAGTCAATCAGTTTGCATGATATTAGTGCAGAACGTGGCACATGTGTTTTGATTAAATATATAAAATTCTTCCTTTTTCTTTTTTTACAGATGAGATTTTGCCTCTGTATTTAGACATCTAAGTACTTGATTTGCAGGTATAATTAGCTAACACTTCTATAACATTACTCTCACAAATATGTGTGCATGTGGTGGGGAGAGGTTGATATCCCTTCAAGACCTTTATCTCGGTAATTATACCTCACACATCACAATGATTATTGACAGGTGAAATTTCATAGAAAAAGATTTTAAGAAACAGAATTATGTAGTGGGGTTTTTAACTTAAGAATGCACAGAAAATAAATAATCAAATCATATAACCTTAATTATATATATAAATATATAGAACTAAATTCTGCTATAAGTGGATTCTCTACTCACTTTGTGAGGGAAAAGTATGCTGGAAAACATACAGGAAATCAAAACTTCCCTTAAATACCTTTTTTCTTAAACTTATGATCTTCAAACATACTATATGTGGAACATTTCTAATCTATATCACTTAATAACACCAGAGATCATCAATAGCCACCTAAACAGAAGACATTCTGAGCTCTGCTTCATTCATGCATATTATTCCCATTTAAGCTAATGCAAGCTTTGTGCAAATATTGAAAGGAAAGAGTTCCATAAGTTTTGGAATGGCAAATAAAGGCATTAATCTATTGGACTGATTCAAAGTGTACTCTTGACTCATAATTAATGGGATTTTGTTTTAATACAATGCTATTTTTGACTAGTAGAAACACCAGCTTCAGCAATCAGAGAGGTAGCCGTCTTAGTCTGGAAATGCACTTCCACTGCATGCATCCAACAAAGTGGGTATTAACCCACGAAAGCTTATGCTTCAATACTTTAGTTAGTCTTTAAGGTGCCACAGGACTCTTTGTCACAGCTTCAACAGTGAGACATCTACCTCCATCCTGAATGCCTTGAAATTGGGCTTTGTACAAGGCCGCAACACAGACAGCCATCATAACATTAAAAGGCAACCTTCATGTGGCTATGGATAAAGACAATATCTACTAATTTTTGACACGATAGACCACAAGATGTTGTTCACTCACCTACATGACATAGGTGGTGTAGATGGCACCACACGATAATGGCTTTCAGTCTTCCTCAGGAAGAAGCCTACGGCACCTATTTGATTTGTCATGGAGATTAGATGATCAGGCAGTATCAATGACTAGTGACATCCACTTCCAGCTTATGAGGAAACTTTTTTCCTTCTCCCAAATGACAACCAGTGGCTCCTCTCTAGCTGCCAGTTCAAAGTGTTGGTTCCATTCTTCAGAGCCCTTCAAAGATCCCAGCTATCTTAAAAACAGTGTTTTATTATATGAACAACCAAAACAGCTGTTCACCTCTGAGGCAATGCAGATCACAAAGCCTGGGATGAAGCTTATGGAAGCCAGTGATAAGAGAACTGAGGAGAGCAGAATGTAGAATGAACTTCCAGAGATTAATGCAGGGAGTGACCACTGTTACAAGATCTCAAGATCATAGAATGATAAATATGTAGAACTGATAGGGACCTTGATAGGGTCATCTATCCCAGTTTCCTGAACTCAGGCAGGACTAAGAATTATCTAAACCATCCCTGACTGGTGTTTATCTAACCTGTTCTGAAAAACCTGCAAAGATGGAGATTCCAGAATCACCCTAAGTAATTTGTTCCAGGGTTTAATTACTCTTATAGTTAGGAATGTTTCCTCTCTTGTCTAACCTAAATCTCCCTTGCTAAATTTAAGCAAATTAGACTTCTTGACCTCTCCTCAATGTATGTGGAGAATAATTTATCACCCTCCTCTTTATAACAACTTTTTACATACTTGTTATATGTCCTTCCTCAGTCTTCTCTCCTCCAGAATAAACAAGATTGAACAATTGTTCAATCTTGCCTCATAGGTCACGTTTTCTGGACCTTTAATTATTTTTGTCACTCTCCTCTGGACTTTCCCCAATTTTTCGTCATTTTCCCCAAGTGTTGTGCCCAGAACAGATCCTAGGACTTCAGCTGAGGCCTTATCAGTGCTAAGTAGAATGGAAGAGTTACTTTTTGAGTCTTGCTCACAATACTTCTGCTAATATAATTCCAATTGTAATTTTTGCAATAGTATTACATTGTTGACTCATGTTAGAGAGTCTATCCCCTCACTCTGAACACTGGGGTATAGAGGGGGGTCTCTTCTATGCAAGACCAAATAACTGCAAGCTGCTTTCCCAGTGATTTCCTTCCCCCCAAAACCCACACTCTACCAGTTGGGAAATTGGGGTACCGCTGCCACCATTCGTGTGAATCTCCAATACCCTGGAGGGGGCACACGAACACCCCAAACTCCCCTTCCCTCTCCCTGAGAGATCGGGACCCTTAGACACTGCTTCACCCCTCCCTCCCCTTCTATCCTGAAGGAAGAGAGAGAGAGAGACGCAGCTCACTGGCTCACAAGCTGTGCCTGCCAAATCCAAGCTAGGATTCCCTTATGAGAATAACCAAACACTTTTTATAACAGAAAAGGTTTAATAAAGAAAAGAAAACAACTTACAGCTAATACACTTTACAGATATCAAGCTCTCTAACCCTCCTTCAAGATTTCTCACTTTAAGGAGGTTAGTGACACTCAAATTAGGTACAAAGGTTTATGAAATCAATATGTTACTTACAGTTTCTCTAACTTATGGATATAGGAAGGAAAAAGGAGAAAAGGATCCTTCATAGCTGGAAAAAAGAGATGGGGGAGATGCCCATAGCCGGGACAGAGGAGAACTGAAACTAACCCTCCCCCTCTGTCCCTGGGATGGGAGCTCTTACGTCACTCCCTCTCAGGTTCAGTTAACCCCATACAGGTAAAACAACAACTCTCAAGCACTTCACACTTATGACAACTCATATATAGTTTCTGACCCACTATAACCCCCAGATTCTTTCCTGCAGTATTCCTTCCTAACCAGTCATTTCCCATTATGTATTTGTGCACTTGTTTATTCCTTCTCAAGTGTAGTACTTTGCATTTTTCCTTATTGAATTTCAGTCTATTTATTTCAGAGCATTTCTTCAGTTCATCAAGAACATTTTGAATTTTAATCCTGTCCTCCAAAGCATTTGCAACCCCTCCCAGTTTGGTGTGATCTGCAAACTTTATAGGAGTACTCTCTATGCCATTATCCACATCATTTATGAAGATATTGAATAGAACCAGACCCAAGACAGATCCCCGTGGAACCCCACTTGATATGCCCTTTTAGTTTGACTATGAACCATTGATAATTACTCTGAGTATGTTTTTTCAACTCACATACACCCAACATTTATCCCCAGAAGACTCCAGGAAGTCCAGAAGGGAACTCACTGTGGCATCCTTCTCAGATAGGGAAAGTCATAAATAACACAATGATAGCAACTAATGACAATTATTTAAGTCTTGGTTAAATGGTTGCTAACATTTCTGTAGGCAGCAGTAGTGATTCTTTAATGCTACTACTAGTGGGCACTAACAGCTTATGTTACAAACAGCTTCACTTTGTAAATAATTACCAGCTGTTGCAGTGACACTTTATAAATATATAAAAAACCTAGCAAATATGTCATATAGTGGGCAAGTTCTTAACACATCATACGTTGTAATGTAATGTTTGTCTCCTAGGGGAGAAAGTATAGTATAGCTGAATTCCACACAAAATAGCTGATTTATTTACTATGTGTGTATAGATATACACATTATTACTTTGCCATCTGTTGCTATTTTGTAAATCTACAATAACTCCCAACAACAAAATTCAACATTTAAAGGCATGTAACAAATAAGAATTGAAAGTCTTATACATGTATTGTACTTGTGATCAAACTCATGATTTCTTAATTCTGGGATGAAAAGTAATTAACACTGTAATTAACTCATCCATTACAGAAAGTGGCAGTGCAGTCACTAGAGGAAACATTACAGAGTGCACCGTTCTCCAAATCAGTTCCCCAGTCAAGATTTTCAACGTTGCTCTTCAGTTTGGGATTAAAAGCAATCATTAGCCTACCACAAATAGAACACAATCCTTTGGCATTTCAATCATGCTTGAAACCTTTAGATTTGAAGTGGGATTAGTATTGTCAGAACACACTGATTTTTCAACTCTGTATAAGACTAGAATAAGGGATGGCGCATAAAATGCACCAGTTCAGGAATAGTGCTGGCAGGAACATTTACAATCGGAGGCCTGGTGTAGACTATGAGGTTAGGTCAAATTTAGCCACGTTAATTTAGTTTTGAAATGAATGCGTCTACACAACCAACCTAGTTGGTACACAACTGTTGTACTTTTCCCGACAAGGGGAGTAACATTAAAATCACCTTCCCAGGTCAAATTTGGTATAGTGTAGACACAGCACTGTGCTCCAATGTGACCGCTCTGGACAGCATTTTCAACTCCGATGCACTAGCTAGGTACACAGGAAAAGCACTGGGAACTTTTGAATTTCATTTCCTGTTTGGTCAGTGTGGCGAGCTCAGCAGAACATGTGACCATGCAATCCCAGAATCGCAAATGAGCTCCAGCATGGAGCGAATGGGAGACACTGGATCTGGTTGTAGTATGGGGGGAGGGGGAAGAATCTTTGCAGGCAGAACTCCGATCCAGCAAAAGAAATGCTGATATATATGCCTATAACAGGGTTCCTGCAGGACCCTCCTGGCTCCTGCCCCAGCTTGGCTAAAAAAGTCACACAGAGCCTTTGTTGCAGTGCTCACCTGGTACTTTTATTTACAAGTAGTGTTCCTACCACCTGTCCACCATACACACAGTCCTCTTCTTACAGTCTACCTGCAAGAGAGAAGGGGCAAGCTATTTCTCCCTGCTTCCCCTTCCTTCCCTTCCCTTAGTGCAGCTTCCCCCCTTTCCAGCTCCTCCTCCTTTCCAGCTGCCCCCTGGCTTCCTCCCTCTGGGGATTTTATCCAGCCCCAGCCTGAATAGGCAGCAGCTGTTCCAGCTTCCCCCAATCAGGGCCAGGTGTTCTACCCAGCTCCAATCCGGCTCCTTAATTGGCTCTGGAGTGACAGAGAGTTGGCTAAGCAGGTTTTCTGCTTAGCACCCTGTCACAATGCCAAAATCGCATAGGGCATGGTGGAGAGAGGCTACACCAGGAATGGACAGCAGTGCCATATGAAAATTAAGGAGCTCAGGCAAGCCTACCAAAAGACAAAGGAGGCAAATGGTTGCTCCGGGTCAGAGCCCCTGACATGCTGCTTCTATGATCAGCTGCATGCAATTCTAGAGTACCCCCAACACTCTCCACGGACACATGCAAGGTGGCAGCCTAGGTGACACCTAGGTGGCAGTCTAATGACACATTAGACCTTGGTCATGCTGGGATGTTGTCCCTTGGCTAAAAAGGATCATTCCGGAGAATAGGTACGTGGGGCAAGGGGGGAAGAGGTTGCTGCACATTCACCCCAAAACTGTAGCCCCTCCTTCTAAATAGCAAACACAACTGGCATTCCTTGCTATGAGAAAGGAAGGTGCTGCAGTTTGAAACCATTCCCAGATGTTATGAATGCAGAAGAAGCGAACCCCCATACCCATTACTGCCTGCAGACCGAATTCTGTTGCCCAGCTGTGTGTGATGTGTCACCATACTGGCAGGCACTCAATATAAAAGGAAAAAAATGCAACTTTGTACCTACAATACATGTCCTGTCTGCTATGAATTGCTTGATTCACTGTGAAAGAGTCTCCCTTTTGTTCTTAGAAATATATCTTCTTAAAAGTCTACTCGCCTTTTTTTCCCCACTGCAGCTGCAAATGCTTCTATGCTCCCCACATCAATTCTGTCCCTGAGGTTATTGAAGATTAGAAGGTGAAAAACACACACTCGGGATAACATGTTTTCAGTGCTCATGTCATCCTCCTGCACTGATAGGGCACAGCTGTTGTTCCAATTCCGTAAACAATTAATATCCATTGGGTCAGAGAGAGTATGAGAATGGTGTGAGAAAGGCTGTACGAGGGGGTTACCCCCAGCCCCTATGCTCTTGATTACAAAGGCTGGGCCTCTTCTATGCCAGACCAACAAGTCCTTTTCCCCCCACACTCCCACCTTGCCAGTTGGGGTTCTTGGGGTCACCAATCGCTGCCACCATTCGGGTATACTTCCAAAACCTTGGAGAGGCCCCTGATCTTCCCCTAACCCTGACTTTGTACCCCCCTCCCTGGGTTTTAAAGTCAGAAACCTGAAGACTGCTTCCCTTCACCCTGACCAGCTGAAGGCAGACTTCCCTTAACCCTGTCTCTCTCAACCTGAGAGCCAGACCCTAACCTTGTACCCCTTCCTGGGATTTAAAGTCAGATACCTGGAGGCTGCTTTCTGTCCTTCACCCTACCTGGCTGAAGGCAGACTTCCCCCCACCCCTGTCTCTCTGTACCTGAGAGGCAGACACCTGGAGACTGCTTCCTCCCTCCCCTGTCTAACCTGATGGTAAGGAGAGACAGTCTTCACACTCCAGCTAGGCCCCTAGCTGCCCTGGTTCCTATTCCCTTCCCTTCCCCCGTCCCAGACTGGAAGCAGAGAAAAACCCTAAGGGAAATAAACCAGACGGTTTTATAACTAGAAAATTTAATAAAGAAAAAGGTTAAAGCAGAAATACAGGCACTTTACATTTGGGGTTCCCCACTTTGGTCTGAAAAGGAAAGGACACCCCAAAAGGCACGGCTTAATAAAAGAATCAAAATTACTTACATCAGCTAAGTAGAAGTATTAGAAAAAGGTAGAGCCATCTTTAAAGCCAAAGATGGTCTAGAACCCTTGCCAGCTACCTTGGCAAGCTTCCTGCCTCATGTGCAGCCAAGATGGATCTCTCCTGGCCCTGGCCTCCTCCCTGGAGACCAGCCAAGATGGAGCTCTCTGGCCCTGGCCTCCTCCCTGGAGACCAGCCAAGATGGAACTCCCTGGCTTTTGCCTCCTCCCTGGAGACCAGCCAAGATGGAACTGACTGTTTTGCTCCTCCCTTCTTCATGGGCTGGAGGCTCCTCCCTCCCCCCATGGCAGGGAAACTCCTATGTTACCTGTCTCAGATAACAAACCCCACCCAGGCAAGGCACACTGTGTTAGATAACATAGCCCAACCCAGGCAAGGCACCCTTCACACTTATAACAAAGGCGCAAGCTGGAGTCCACAGGGGAGCCGGCTGCTGACCGTTGTCACCGTGAGGACAACAGGTAAATTGGCTTAAGATGCTCCGACTTCAGTTATGTTATTCAGACCAGCCCTAACACTAACTTTTTGCTTGATCTCCTATAGAAGCAAAAGGTATGTATTAGCAGAAATTATTATAATTCATTGCCCATATTGAATTAGTACACAAATACCAACATCAACATTAGCTCTACATTTCAGTACAAGTAAATGTCCTCAGCTGGTGTAAATTGTCATACTTCCTTTGAAATTAGGTGCAGATCCTCAGTTCCCAAAATACATACAGTACGAATAAGACATTTAAAATTAATTCAATCTTCAGAATGACCAAAATAACCAGCAAAGGAAGTCAGTTTAGCATCTTAGAGGTTTATTATTTGCCTAGTTTCAGACTGTCTTCAATGAAGACACTGCTCATATTTAATTATTGGATCACCTTTCTGTTTATTCTGCAGGGCTGCATAGCTATTATACTTTCCTCCTGCAATGGTGCTATTCATAGACATATTGCTTTGGGATGCTAGCAAGCCAGCAGAACACAAAAGGAAAATGACTACAGCAGGCGGACATGCTGATTTGCTTCTTTTATAGTCCAGGCTAACAGTAGCTGCCTTCTTCCACACAAAAATATGCAATAATTTGTGTGAAACAGTTACAACACATACATGTTCCAATTACCAACCCCTGCACAATTCTTTTCTGTTGAAATTCTTGCTTTTGATAATAGATGGACTTTTGTAGAAAATTCCACAAATCCTTAGAAAAACTGACACGAGACATTACTAGATACAGGTAATAGTCATATGAGTCAGACCAGTAGGAACAGTTTATAAACTGTTCCAGGCCAAATTTCTAGTTAGTAATGGTTTAATTTAGGAAAACTAAACAACGGTGGCCCATATTCTCAAGTAGCGTAAATCAGTGTAACTCCATTGTTTATAATGATTTTTGCCAATAGAAAATGAAGTTGGGCAGTAGGTGGGGGAGGGGAGAATATGTTATTTCCGCATTTTTTTTTAGCATGGAGAAAACACAAGTTCACGTCTTAGATATAGATTTTGGTCACAAATTTTGTCTGGTGAAAAAAAAATGTCTCTGGAACCTAACCAGCTCCCCCACCATTTACATTAATTCTTCTGGGGAAATTGGATTTGCTTAACATTATTTTGCTTAAAGTCACATTTTTCAGAAACATAACTACAACCATAAGTGAGGAGTTACTGTAGGAGTAGTTTGAATTTTTTTTAACAGATTTACTTCAGCAGTGTTCTTGTTCTCTTAGGTGTTTGATTTCTATTAGTACAGTGGAAATACTAACACAAATGCTCATGGAAAGCTAATTTTAACTAATGTGCTTATATATACAGAAAAAAAATATGAAATTTCCTTTCTATAAGCATCCACATTAGAGTTTTGATTACAAAAATTGCATTTATCCAAACAGGAAACAGAAACCAAATCATGTGACCCTTCACAACTCAGCAACACAGCTCAAACTTTGGATTTCTGATGTGGAATACCAAAATACAGAGTAAACTACATGTGTGAAAACTGTTGTTGTATAATTTAAAATAGTAGTACATTAAAATGTGATTTATTTGGGGCTATTCCATGAGCAGAGAGAGAGAGACTCAAAATTGATTTTAAAATTATTTGTTACCAAATAGTTGTTTAGTTCTAGTCAGTTTCACCCTGTTCATTCAACCCTACATTCCATTTTTCAAACCATTTTACTACATTAAATCCAGGTCAATAAGCACCTTTGCCTCCCTACTTATACTTGTCAACATATTCCTGGGGTTTCCTTTCACAATGGGTCCCACAGCAGTGGGAAAAGAGGGAAGGTACATGAGCTGCTTGGCTACTGTGAGTAATGTGTAAGATGTGCCTCTCAATGTAATGTCTTCTCCCCACACATTCTTGCTCTAAATAGACTACTTTCTGGTTGCCTAGCTAATGAACTAGCATGAATTCTCCCCAATTCATGATCCTCCTGGTGACTTTTACAAGTGCACAAGAAAGCTGAAAGCTCTTCTGTGAATCAAGCTGTAGAATCCATAAGTGAGAAGTAGCAGTTTAGGGAGTGACATTATAGATAAGACGGAAAAGGGAATTTTAGGAAACTTTTAACATTTCCTTTTTGGTTCACCAAGGCATATTCCATATATTAGGGTATTTCAAGGTTCACTGTCTTGATAGAGTTGAAATTCATTTTCTCTCTTAATACTCAAAGAAACTGCATGTTTGCATATGGTATTAGTTGCAAATGTGTTTTATAGCCTTTTCTGCATATATAATAGTCTGTGTCCAAGGGCTCTGGCAAGAGGTTTCAAAGCTGCCAACCTGGATCATCTCATCAGAAAGGACTTACTGCCATGTCCAAATTTATTTCAAGACCTTCCTGAAGGAGCACAAATTACTAACTCAAATGCAAAACTTAGACCAAACATCCAAACAAAACAATCCCTCTGCCCACCCTGGGCTACTGTACCCAGAGCATTATCCCCTGACTCTCTCAGTGCTGAAAAGAAGACACTCCCTTCCCTTCAGTCTCCTGCTTCATAGTCTACTGTAAGAACTTACCTCCCTCCTACAATTCCTCCTCAAAGGAGCCATTTGCTGTCTTTTGTAATCAATTGATCCCTTCCCAGCTTTGTTGGATAATTGAACAGGGCTGGTTAGCTCAGATACTTGCAAAAATATTTTCTATCCACCTAGCTTTATTCCTCAATAATAATAGAATATTTCCCATCTGTCTTGTTATTAACCACAATGCTCAGATCTTTCTATCGTCAGAAAAAAATCACTTCTGAACATATTTATACTTCTCTCTTCAATTAGATTCTTCAGCAATTTATTCAAAATACCTGTTTATTACTCTTTGAGTAATAGTGTAAGCAGTGCACACAACAAACAGCTCTTGAATTTTTTTTCACAGCAATGAAGAGAACCAGCCCAGTTATGATTGTAATAAATTTTGAGCAGATCATTCCAAAAATTAATTATGTTCAGTCTTGGGGCTATTAACTGTCAAACTGCAGTAGAACTTCTCAAAGCAAGATTGACTGAAGTTTGGATGAGACAATTTTCATGTGGCAATTTCCCAAGGAGATTTGGCTCCTTGTTTGGCCTAACAATTGAGATGGGCTGGATTGACAATATCCTTCTGATTTGATGGTTTATGTGAAATTTTATCAGGTTGTCTAAGGTAAAAGCTGATGAATGGTTTCTACATCCTAAAGCCACCATCACAGGAATCACCCCTCTTGGCAGTTTTAGCATAGATGCCAGTGAATTAATGGGCCCTACATACTGAACTCTTCACCAAGTCCAATCCATAGAAGAGGTTCCACCAGGGCTCAGTTAAAACAGAGTGTCAGTGTAGGGAAATTTACATTGTCACTTCCAATGTTGTATCTGTGTAATCTTAATGCCAGTTGTCTATAGCTTCTCACCAGCAGTAAACTTAATAAGCCAGATAATATGATATACAAGTATGCTGAGCATCCCAATCAAGTTGAAAGGTGAAAGATGGTGGGTTTGACGAACCAAACAACTTGACTCCAATTTTCCAGCAGTAGAACTCCATTGGTTTCACGGATGACACAAAGTAATAAAATATACAGTACTTCTATAATTCTGATGTGAAAGCACCAGCCATTTAGCATTTCAGAAGCTTCAGCATTGTCACTAGAAAATATGATGCTACCCACCATTCTTTGAAAGGAAGATAAGTACTGAAAGAAAATTACCTGACCTCCCAATTCTTTGGTGGGGCACAATTCTGACTCTGTGAGTCAGGAAGGAATTTTTTCTATCATATACAATTGTCAAGTACATTGTATATTCCTCTTCTCTCATCCTTGGTCCCCCACCATAGAGTATCAGTCACAAGCCACTACTGGAGGTTGGATACTACATCTGATGGTGGGAGGAGCCAATATGGTATGTTAAATTCTATGTTTCTATTCTCTTACCACAATCTGTCACATCAAAATGTTTAATTTTTCCCCAACTTTCTTGGTGTTTCTAAAACTAAATGACAGCTCATATTGTGCGTAGGTTCTTGTTCATGACAGTTCAGTCTGGTAACAGATTGCTAAACTGATAACTGGTCTTATAAAATATCTTAAAGATACAATTTCCTTCTGCTTTCCAGCTACAATATGAGAAACTTATTTCCTCATATTAAATTCATGAATTATTGTTAATTATTTCTATGATACCCAATGATATTTAAAGGGATACCATACTCACCCATGCCTACTTCAAAACACATGTACCAAAAAGTGAGTTATCTGATCCCAAACTAGTCTACAAAAATATGGGTTATAAAGATCATTAGCACTGAGATTAATTAATTAAAATGCAATGTCTAATGATGAGAGGAAAGAACCATAACAGAATTTGACTTTTGCACATACTGTATGAAAAAAGGCGGGGGGGGGGGGGGGAAGAAACACCAACAATGAACACTGGGAAGAAAGAAAAAAGAAAGGTATGAGTTGTCCCTCCAATAGGACTCCTTATGCCCTTGGTAAGGCAGTTGGTGGTTGAATTAGTACAATACTGAACATCTGCATGTCTGCCAAACAACCATGTAGTATAATATTTGCTAGGTTTCCATAGCAGTAGATAGATGAGTTGCAAATAGAGAAACCATAATGCATTAATCATCCTTCACAGGCTCATTGCTCCAGTTTCCTTTCTCTTCCCCATACACTTGCATGACATGTTTGGATTTGCAATCAAAGCATATCGTCACCACTGAGGATGCTCAGGGGGCTCCCATGAACAGGCTCATTAGTGTGATTTCTTTTTTCTCTGTCTGGGACAAGTACTTATAGGTTTGAACAGAAAAATTATTTTATAGTCCCCAGTGAGTTTGCTATTGATTAATTTATCTTACCAAGCATGAAAGCCATACCAGTCATTTTAAATTATTTTTAATATTATTGATTATAGTATTGAAGTAGTGCCTAGGAACCCCCATCATGGAGCAGGATCATATTTTCCTGGGTGCTGTACAAGCTCAGAACAACAAGACGGGCCCTGCCTCAAGGACCATCTCTGTCTACGAAATGGTTTTCATATAGTTTCATGCACATAAGATCAAATGCTGACCATGCATAATAGCTCCATGCTGACCTGACTGGCACTAGTGGGTCTATTGGGAACAGAGAGACTTCTTAACTATTTCATCAACCTGACTCAGAAAACCTCAAAAGGGGGTAAGGAGCGCCTACAAATCAATTCCTTGACCCCTCCACTGTTCCTCTATCAGTCCTGACCCTATATTTATTCTAACCAGGGATCGCAGAACAACCTGTAGGAGATGGGGAAGAGAACAGATCAAGTATGAGGAGTTCAGTTAAAGCCCCTCAAAATGGCACTGATAGTTGGAGAAGGGGCTTGCAAATGATTAGGGGATGTATGTCCTGGAGAAGAAGCACCTTACCCCCTTATATACTCCTGTGTGACAACTGCATTTTGGAACTGTCAACTGACTTCAGATGGTGGACTTCACTGTTTCTTTGTCTGTCAGCTAGTTAGGGAAAGTCTACATGTCCCTGAATATGACTGTCCAGTGACCTCACCACTATATAGAGAAGTGAGAGGAGAAGAAGAGGGGTGCATGGAATCACTTTGGAGGTGGCTAGGGCATGGTGGAAGATACTGAGAGAGCTTCCCCCCTCAGAATTATTTTAGCAGGGTTCTATGAGTGTAGTATCCAGCGAGCCACAGAGTTCTGGACAAACTCCATGCTTGTGAAGGCCCAGGGTCAAGATTTTTTAAATTATTATTTAAATTTAAGTGTCTCTCCAGAGGCACCGCCCACATTTTAAGAACAAACTATTAAAAAATCCAAATGTTATGAGAACAATATTTCAGTTAATCAAATTTCATTTACTTGTTTCCAATTAAAAGGCTCTTCTACAAAAACCAAAATGCTCTAACAGCCATACGATTATGATCAGAACAGTTTTATAGCTGAATGATATTTTCCCCTGGCCTGTATTGACTAGTGTTTACTTGGAAAGGTCAACAAACATTCATGGGGAATACAAAAATATTAGACAGGTTTCTTATAATGGAAAATGATTTAATATTATTGACAGCAATTGGCCCCGTTAGCTGTTTCAGTCCAGAGGCCAAAGAATGAATCTGCCATAGACACTTATCTACTTCCTTTTACCAGAAATAGACTCTTCTCTCTCTTACTCCATTGTAAGTCTATAGAAGTAACTTGATTTACACCATCATGAGTGGAGTGTGCATAAGGCCCTGTTCTATCCAAAAAGAGTTAAGAATAATATAAATGGAAAAGCTAGCATGGAGAAGCACTCATGTCTGAAGCATATGGGTTCAGCATCCTTTCTGATCACTAAAATCACACAAATAAACAGATAAATAAAAAAGAGATTATCCCACATCTGTATCTGGTACATTCTCTTCCATGAAAAAAGATAAAGTTCCTAATAATTTGCCTGGTCCCTTCTCATAACAACACTTTGAAACCTGAAGGTTTAAAGGCACTCACGGCAGTCATATTATTTGATGCTGTTTCCACCATACAATTTAGTTTTATGGACTCCAGTCCATGGAGTTGTGAGCCCTAAGAAAATCTTTTTTTTGTGCAGCCCCTTTCTACACCTCATAAATTCTTCTTGGCCAGAGTAAGTGGAAATTGCAACATCCAGCCTTAGAGAAAGAGAAAGAGAAAAAGAGAGATTATCTCTATGGCAAGTGTAGATTAGTTCTAGAGGATTAGCTAGCAGTGCCGCCATAGGCTTTTCAATTACCATTTGAAAAGAGGGGTTCCTAAACTTCTCTGGAATTGTTGGCAACTGAAGTGTTCTTGAAAAAAATGTCATGAACAATGATAGTGATGGAAGTTCACATTCAGTTTTCAGAACAAGGCTTGCCTATCTCAGGATATTCAGCTACCATGGTGATGAGGACTGGATAGTGTCACAGGGTGAGCTGTCCCCTTGAGAGAGTTTAGAGACCAGCTGCCAGATGTCATCCACCTCCCTAGGTGGACACAGTGAGTGGAGCCATTTGACAAGGGTTCAGGTGACAAGGAGAAAGACCTGGGAAAAGAGGAGTGGATCTCATGTTGTAGAGGTAAGACAGGCAACACAAAAGTAGGATGGGGAACTGATTTTGAACAATGTCAAGGTGTTGATTTGCATTCAGACAACACTGAGATCTTTTTAATTTTTTTATGAAAAATGAGAGACAGATGCCAGAATGCCCAACAGTCCAGTAGTTAGGGAACTCATTGGGGATTTTGAAGACTCAGTTTCAAGTCTCTGCTCTGCTTGATTTAGAGCTATAGGCAATCCTGGGATGGGTCTCTCCTTTTGGACATGTTCCACTTGGTATAAATAATTAAATAATAATTGAGAGCTAGAGCCAGACTCTACAGCCTAGTGTCTAGAGTAGTAAATTAAGCACAGGAGGGCCTGAAACCTGGGTCTCACACATACCAAATGAATGCTGTGACCATGGACCATAGTTATTCTGCAGTTTGGGGTGGGAGGGGGCCTCTCTTTCTCTTCCTTTCTTTTCCTCCACCCAAAATCCCATCTTGGACCTGAGGAACCAGTGAATAGTACTTAAACAAAATGACTTTACCAGCTGTATCAACCATGTGGTAATATAAGTCACCTTGCTATACACTGCATGCACATTGTAACAGTATCTCCACAGAGTATAAGAGCATTACTGCATTACCTTATTGTATAGTAGGATGATGTATTTCTAAAGGGAACTTGAGTCACCATTGTCCTTCCAAACATTTGTTTGGAAACCCTACAAATAGAACTGCAATTAACCTATGCCCTAGGCATTCTGAAACCTATATTCTCCTTAGAGATGAGTGTTAATATTTCTAACACTTTGATCCTGGCGCTCTCTACAGAAACAATTTAGCAGATAGATTCCCAGTTTGGTGGCCTATCCATGACATCACACTCACCTAATCCATGTCTCAAAACCTACACTTTTTAAACTTCTGTTCTCTGACTTGCTGTGCCACTTTGGACATATCACTTAACTGGGTTTTCCCTCCTCTTTGTCTGTTTTCTATACTTGGATTACAAACTCTTAGATTAGAAGCATGACCTGTCAATGACTAGGTGTCTGAACAATGACTAGCACAGTTGGACCCTACTGAAGCTAGTCATATAGATAATATCAGGAGAAGCACTGTCAAGTGGCATTGATTTAGTTTTTGGAGGGGAGGGGACTTATTCTTACTATGTTTCCTTCAAATTACACATCTTGGAAGAGAGTGTTGTTACAGTGGCACTAACTAACCAGTCTGTATATTATGACCTTCTTCATTTGAATTTTACTCTGCACCCTGGCTGCAGAGTAAAAGATCGATGGAGAATCACTTCTTTATTTTCTCTGCCCTCACAGATGACTGCAGTGCTGGCTTACCTTAAACAGAAGAAACAGAGTGTAATTCCATCTATTTCTGAAAGCTTTCCTTCTTCAGAGTGCTGTTTACAGTAATAGCACTGCTGAACAGTCTGTGCAGGGAGCTATGACAGACATGACTAGAAAAGATGCTGAGAAGCTTCTAACACATGGTGTCTTTTCTGCCTCAAAGGATAAATATTTGAAATACATATATAATGAGCAATACTAACATACAAGTAATGGGCATTATTCTAGTTTGATTCCTATTTCAAAGATATCCCCATATAGGACCACAAACACACTTTTGATTTCACATGCATAGTTCTCTAGTGAGCGTGTGCTAAGAGGAAGTTATAGACATTAAAGCTTCTGTAAAATATGTGTTCTCGTGAAATACTATATTTGAATTGATCAGTACATCAGATCCAGGAATATTTTAGATATTTTAAAATTCTATGTTCCGTGCTATATAGGAAGTCAGATTAGATTATCATATTGATCCCTTCAGGCCGTGGAATCTATGAATAAATGCTGGTGAATGTAGGTAGCCATGACACATCCAAATGGATTGATAGTGGATCAGGTATATTTTTCAGGTACTCATATTCATGGAGTCCTGAGGACAACTTTAATAATTGTCCCATTTTAACCCCCACCCACCCGCCCCCTCCCATTTTGCAGCCCTATTCAAGCCAATAAAAATGGATTGAATAGGATTCTCTCCATAGCAAATCAATCAACTAATTTTAATGAGCCCAAAGGGTGGTTCTGAGTAATCCAAAGCACTTTCCTGCATCCTACTACCCAGGGGCTGAGCCTGCTGCTATCACAAATTGCCATGTTTGACACCTGAATTCCTTATTAAAAAATACAAACAAATTGTCACCCAATTATTCATGAGGCATGAGTTCATAAAGAAAATGGTGTGTTCACATTACACTGTGAAGTGTGACTATGGGGACTCAGCCACTTTCTGTTCTTTTATTTCAAATGATGTAAAGAAGAGTAGTTTATGCAACCAACAGCCTAATCAATGGAATAAGGGCATTCACGCAAAATTCTACTCAAAAGTCTTGGCCAGGGCTGAATCAAGCCAATCAGGACTACACCAGGCACATCTTGCCATGGTGGTGCACCATAGCTGAGCCCCACCTCAAGACTCTACTCCCACCCCCGGGCACCACCCCTTTTCAGACTTGTAGTGGCAGGGGCACCAACACAAGAGTTGTCTGTTAATTCACTGGGGGTCTCATGGTATGTGGAGTCCTGCATTCAGTTGTCCAAGGTCTAACTCAACCTGCTGCATAGAATTGTTTGTGAAAGTCAGCAAGAGTTGGGGACAAATGGACTGGTACAAACTGAATTGTTTGACTTAAAAGAACTGTGATAAGGGGGCTTTAGGCTCCTGGAAAGTCATGGATTGGCATGACAATGAGCTGAAAAATTCTAAAGATGGAGGAAATGTTCATTGTTGAAAAAACCAAAATATGTGTTAACTGTTTCAATGACACATGGCTGCCAACTTGTTACTCTTGTTTGGACATTGTCCTGAAAGGAAGACTGTGATGGTGGACTGGAAGGAGCAAGCTTTACCAACATGGCTAGCTCCTTCATCATTTTCTAGCACACCGGGATCCATTGTAACACCAATAAGCCTTTATCAGCCTGATTCTGAAAGGCATCCTGACCAGACAGACCCAGAGAGAGGAAACCAGATGATATCACCAACTCTATGGGCTTCATACATTCACTGTGCTTTTAAATGAATGGTGTATTAGGAATAGGATTGTTTCTATCACTCCAATTTTTAAATCCATCTGCAAATTAAGACGAGTGACCTAATAGAATAATAAATCCTTTATAGGGACATTTTTATTAATAAGTTTTAGCAATTTAAGTTTCTTAGCTGGATATTAACTTACTGATAAAGAAAAGAAAAGAATATCAGGCTACTTATAAATTATGCTGATTCATCCATCCTTACAATGAGGGAAGACGGGGAGTACAGGAAACTGAAATTGCCACCACTGTCTATCTTAAAGTTAAAATAGCCTCAAAGGAAAGAACTGTTTATCATCAAAGACAGCTTTGCATACAAGCACTTTGAAACAATGACCTCAAAGGACATGTGCTTCTTAGCATGCTAATTGCTTCCAAATCTGGGTAGTGATAAAGTTCCATTTAAGTGTTTTGCTTGCACAGTGCATAATCTGCATATTCGACAGCTAAAATGCATCAGAAAGAGAATTCTAATTATATGTTTCATTAACTTTCAGAAAAATAATATGCACTAGTGATTTACAGGTGCCATAATGTATGCTATTGGATATGCAATTTCCCACCACCTCCCCCAGCTAATTTATTCTTTTTCAAAATATTCCTCTTCAATTTAAACAAAAAATGTTGTGGAGATAGTGGAAGAATCTTCAAAAGAAATATATTCTTTTTCTACAGAATATTCCTGGGAAGGGAAATGATTATAGTGTAAATTGTAGTTAAATAATCCTGCGTACTTAACATGAAAAGACTTTCAAGTCACAACATCTGCAAAAAGCAAAACAGCAAGAACAACAGTTGAAATCATCAGAAAAAATACAGGTTTTTTGTGCATGAATAAGCATTCTGTTTGATTCCTTGAAGCCAATAGTGTGTGCCTTACAGTCTAGCTCTTCGTAAGGTACTGGCTCTACATTAATGCACTTTTTGATCTTCACTCAGGACTATATTACTTCCTGAGAGAAGATCAAATATGTACATATATATATATATATATGTGTGTGTGTGTGTGTGTATATATATATAGTGGATAAATGTGGACAGAGTTGGTCAAAAATGGGGAAAAATCACCAATAAATACCCCTCTTGGGTAAAAAAAATTCAAACACAGTGTATATTGATTGGCCCCTGTAGTTTCACTTTATGTGAGTGTTATGTACCATACCAAAGACTAACAGAGTATACACTTATTTTTTTATATTTTTATAATAGGTCTTAAAATTCAGAATGCCCTTACTTGTGAAGAGCAGAAAACAAGCTCCATGAAGAAGAAGGAACACTGTAATAGTTGGAATCTAATAAAGGAACTTTCAGATTATTAAACTTCAAAAATCACCACTAATTCAGAGTGTCCCACATAAATTTCTTAATATATTGTATAGTTATGATTAACAGTTATAAAATGGAGCCGGATTAAAACTAAGTCTTATTAAACTTGGATAAATTACTGTGGAGTCTTCAGGGACTTGATTGTGTTCCTTCTATAAGAGCCCGTTTTTTCACAGAAATATTCTCACTGGACTTTAGGCATTTTGACTGGAATTAGAATGCCCGTCTCTGCATCAGAGAGTTACAATAGAAGTGTTTTTCAGACAACATATGCTGTTTTAAGAGTGCAAATTATAGGGACCATTGAACATTTTACAAATCTCAGGAGAATTAGGCAGCAGAAAAGTGATAGAGCTCTTATTACAGGCATAGACCCAGAGATGGTCTTGGATTGAGGGAGTAGGAAGGGAATGGCAGAAGAAGATTGTTTGGTTGAGGAATTTTTCATTCTACCACAAAAACTAACCTTGTAATCTTTTTCTTATGGCTCCTATTATTGACTTCATTAATTAATTGGGTTTTCTAATCAGAAACAGTGAACCAAAAGTCAAGTGCAATCAGGGATTTTTCGGAAGAATTGATTTAGATAAGAACATAAAGATGAAAACCAAAAGTGTGCAACAAAATACACCCCCTTTAAACTCAGAAAGTATGGATTGTCTCGGAAAGGTAGTTGTTAACTTCCATTAACATCCATGTAACTAAATAATTGGTTGAGTTATTCCCATTCCTTCCTACTGCTCAGAATGGAATATATTCTGTTCTCAATTACACTTAACCAGTGTAAGAATTTCATGTTGTATGTCTGTGATCTTCAAACAAACATTCATCAAAAAGGGAAAATGCATGGTTTAAGGTAATGGGATAAAGCCTTATACATCCAGAACATTAGAACCCAATCCATACTAGTGATCAAAAGCTGATAACATCTTGCGGGGTTATGTGAAATCAATTCATGTTCTATTTCCAGTGCCCAAAGTACAAAACCTCAGAAAAAAAACCTACCACCAAAATTGACATAAATTAGCACTTTTGTTGAGTGTCTCATCAGAGACCCAGGACTGCTTGGAAACAGAAACAACTATCCTACCACTGGCCCTGTCTAGGTCAGTATGAGAGCACATTGGCAATACAATGTGAGGAAGCTAGCTCCGATGTTACATACTCATGCTGTGAATCACTAGGTAAGTCTTCACTCTCCAGAATGGTCAATATAGCACTTTTTTCCATCTATAAGTATATTATTGAAATATATTATAGATCAAAATACCAGATTGACTTCAGATTGCATATATAGGAGGATCTGCATTTTCCACTCATCTCATAAGTAATGTGGCCACCTGTTAGGACCGGAAGACATTGTGATGGGCAACCACTAAAAGGTGTAGTTACGCTTCTGAGTCAACTCCACGAGAGTGCATAATGATGGTATCAATCTCAGAAGGACCTTGGATTCTTGTTATCTGTGTGTTTGGGAACCAGTTCCCAGCTGTGAGAGTGTTTACCCTGTCTGTGTGAGAATGAATGCGTGGGAAACTAAATGGGGAAACTAAAGCAGAACTGCGTAACCAACAAGTGCTGAGCAGCATGTAACCAATCAGTTTGTTGCTTGCAAATGAGACATGAGTATGTATGAGATGCAAATGAGTATGGGTATATCTGTGCTGACACGCCCCTGTGTGTTGGGCTTCCTCCTTGGGCTTCTCTGGACATCGCCCGGGTGTGTCAGTCATCTTGTATTGTGGCTATGCTGGCAGATAAGCCCCCCCAGCACAAAATGCCGCTCCCTCCAATAAACTCACCACTTTCCAACTAGCCACCTGTGTGAAGCCTCGTTTCTCCCGGCAACAAGATAAGCCCCCTGCAACACCACCTTAAACACATATAGATAAAATCACACCACATCATCATACATTCTCTATGTTTATGTGTTTTCTAAAGAAGCTATTGCAAGAGATAGTAGACACCAAATTCAACTATATATTCTCTGTCTCTTAATACTAACAACTTGAAATGCCTTGTTCCAAAACTTTAAGTAACACTTAACTTTCAAACTCCTGAACAGCAAATGTAACTTTTCTTGTCTGCATAGTAAACACTGGCATTTTTATGTGTTTGATTTATGTGTTTTTGTGTGGGCCTTCTCAGTTGCTAAGATTTGTACTGATTCCTGAAGGTCCACATTCTGGGCCAGCTCATGCTCTGTTGAAATGGCTGCAAGGCCGACCAGCCTCTCCTGTGTCATTGTGCAGCGTAGATGTGTTTTTATTAACTTCAACTTAGAGAAGCTGCATTCTCCACTTGCAACTGTTACAGGAAGTGTTACAAGTATGTGCAGAGCAACAAAAGCATTTGAAAAAAGGGTGGTCATCTTATTTGTGCACATATATTCCAGAACTGCCTTTGGAGTTGATCCTGCTGAAATGTATGTTGAAAGGGCTTTCAGTTCTTCACGTAAATCACTTGCATCGGTATCAAGCATGTCATCATGTGTCAACACTGTCTCTAGTACCCTGTATTGCTGGTGTAGGTCTTCTTCAGGTATAGTGAGGAGTTTGGGAATATACAACATCCCAAATATATTGCTGTGTTCCTTGAGCTGCATGAAACATTCTTCTACTAATTGTATTGGTTAAAGAATTCAACTTTGAATTGTTGTTTGAAGGTTTTTACTCCTTCTGATCCTTCTGTAAGGGGCAACAGTCCAAGTTACAATCTACCCTGTACTAAACTTTGTATAAAAATGGAAAAAGAACAGAATAGTACCCAATTCTTCCCACCCACTTTTAAAATGTTACAGAAACTTGATGGTTCAGTCACACTCATCGATAAGAATAATAACCTAAGAGTAGCTCTGCCATTTTTTTACACAATTTCATAACAAGTCAGATGATACATTTAGCTTCTGCTCATTCATTGGAATGGTGAATTAGAACAGGACACAGATTGGTTGATAAACAGTTAATCGCTAAGGGACTGGCTGTGTCTTCTGCAATATTTCTAAGGCTGTGCCCATTAAATGCAAATGAAGAACGAAGAGATCTTGGCAGAACAGGAAAAATGATGCATATTTGATGTTCTCATTGAATTTAAATATTATTTATGGCAATAGCCTGGTCCTTTCTCAAGCTTATTCCATGGCAGAACTGCTATTTGTCCACTTACTGTTCCACTACATCATTTACTAAGGAGAGTTTTATAGCAGCTTCCCTGGTTTGTTGTACAGATAACCAGACATCCACTGGCACTAGCTGTTGATGCTATCCTTGAGCCATTTTGGGGAGTGTAATTTTTGGCATTGAGAAATAAGCAGAAAGCTATAATGTCTCAAAAAAAGATCAATGGGCCCTCTAATGCTCAGGGAACACAGATTGAATCGAGCTATGCACTAATTGCTTTCTGGGATGTTATAACAAGTAAATGGTAATGATTAACTATTGGAGATGGATATGTGGCTACAGCTTTACTGCTTTATTGTTTTACAGTGGGATTATTGACAGAGGTACAAGGGAGTCATATAACTTGTTAAAGAGCAGGCAGTAATTCAGGTCTCCTGGCCATGTGGTCCTTTGCTCCTTCCAACTGACTTAGTGCCATTGCACTCATGAATCAGTGTCAATTTTTCCTCTGGGGCACTGAGTCATTCAAAGAAGAGAGAAAGGAAATGAAATCAGTTTAAAATAAATGTATCTTCATCCTAATTATATCTACCAAAACAGCAGTAGTGAGCCTACAGAAAGGGCACTTCACAGAATAGCTCAGCCACCAAAATGAAGGACTGAAGGACTCTTTTGAAAATGTCCTTAATTAAGGAACACATGAAGTTATGCAGCATTTCAGGGCTGAGAGCCACTATTGAATCTGTTATTGACAGAGACAGATCCTCAGCTGATGTAAAACCAAGGTGGCTCCATTTGATCCTCAGTGAGTCCTCATAGAATTCTGCAGCCAAGAGAAGAAAACTGTACTATTTTGTCCATTTTTCTGTTTACTAAAAGTTCAGTTTTCCAGCAAGAATTTTTTTTTAAAAAAAGATGCATAATATTTTTTTCATTTCCCTGCATCTCAATTACCTGCAGAACTTTTCTATAAACTAGAAATGTAGTGACATTTCCTAGATGCCTTATTCTTTACAAGATTCTATTCTTGCAGTCAATGCATTGAGACCAATACACTGGAGAACGCTGAGAAGATAATCTTCTGGCATCAGCCAAATCATGACAGCTGAAATCACTGATGGGAGATGCCTTTGAGAGCACAGGGTGAAAAGCATCTGTTTTTCTTCTCACATGATTCATAACCTCTTTACTGGTATCTTACAGGATTGTCTACTGCAGAGAAGGATGCTCAGCATTAAATGACCTTATACTTCATCACAGGGGATTCTGAGTACAACAATCAATGCTTTTTTGTAGAATTTTCCCTTTCTCATCTCTGTCGTTCTGATAGTGACGGATTAGATCAGGGCTGAACACAGATCATATGATTTCCGGGACAGAATATTTTCTGAGAGGGATCTCACGCATTATGACTACATTCTGCTTTCCCTGGAAATACATAAGCAGATTTAAGCACCCCAATTTCTAATGATATCACAACATGTGATAATTTCCCCTCCTCAGAAAAGTGGATTAGGGACCTCATGTTCTGCATCATTCCCAAACACGTTTTGCCATAATCCATGCATGCTTATTGGAATTCACTTGACATTTCTCACAGTTGATCTTTTTCTTTGTTTTTGATACCAGAATATTAATTGATGTCTCTCTTCCTTATGCAGACTTTTCACAGTAAATGCCCTGTAGCAGTTCTGGAATATAAAAAGAAACAACCGGTTATACAGTTACTTCCAGAATATACAATATACAGTATTAGCCTGAGAGCTGCTGTGATTAATGGTCAAAATAAGAAACTATGTTATGATTTCATATGTACAAAAAAGGTAATATTATTTTATTTATCATTAATACCTAGGCACTGTCATATTACTGCCTTTGGCTGTAATATGGTGATGTTAATGCCACATGCTGATATAAATGCCCTATATCAACTGATCTGAAAAATTGTGCTCCTAGAGATGACAGTGTGCATATTATACCTGAAGATGGTATATTGAAGCTTATCGGTCATACTGACAGCACAGTGACATCTTTATTGATGACAGAATATATACATCTATATTGTATGGTTTTCCAATTAGGAATTCATCAAGACCTTTCTGACTTTTGCTATCTGATTCAGTGCAAGATGAAATATAAATATTCTTTTTATTCCAGCTATATCTCATAATATCTCATACTTTTTCACCTCTGCCTCACGACTTTCTAATGGTTTATATTCTTTAAGTGAAAGAAAGTATGTGTTGTAGCTCCTATTTAATCAAACTGTTAAATTATCCTTTGCTGTATTGGGTGTTGAATTATTGTTTTCTACCATGGTCCTTGATCCTCCTCTAATATTAACTCTCATTTGGGAAGACTGACTGGGTTTTCAACATACCCTGCTGTCATTTCTCAGCTTGTTCTTCCCTAACATAGATTGCTTCTGCCTGAGACCAACTATGACAGATAGTCTGTGTGTTAGAGAGTAATCATCACAAGCCCATTAGCTGGAGCCATTCTGTCTTTTGTCCCAAAGCAAGTTTATGCTGCAGTAGCATCATCCATCAAAGAGGGAGGAGGAAAACTCCCTCTGGAACCCATCATTTCTGCTTGGTGCTCAGCCAGCAAAGGTCACTCTTATCATGACGATGTGTTCACACTGTTCTCTCAACAGGCCTTCAAAGCCCTAGCTAGTTTAGGTACAGAAAGAGAAGTGTAAGTATCAGACTTATAGGCTATGCATTAGCTTATGGGTTACACAATGAGCCAAAAGCTAGTTTACAAGCATTAAGATAAGATGTTAGGCAGAAATTCAAGAAGCCTACAGGCCTCACTCAATCTGTAAGATAGTAGCTTAAATATTTAACATAAGGATATGAGGCCTGTTCACTTTGGCGTGTGTAGTTCGGCAAATTGTTTAATATAACATAAATAAGTTAATTATCAGGGGCCCTAAGTCAGAAGATGGCATAAGACATAATTTTTCAATAAATTATTCTGTTAATTTTTTTTAGAATTCAGCTCCTAATCTCTCAGTTGGAAACATGCAGAGTACCATTGCCACTTGACCATATTGGAATGGAAGCAAGGGAGATCTGTTCTGTAATGTATCGTTGTAGATCTTTGGAGGCAGAAATAGAAGAGAAGTCCTCAAAATTTGGAACTCAGGAAGGTCCAGTTATGGTTATTTAAGCAACTTGTCCTTTTTCAATGTTTAAAGTAATTTTGTTTTAGCAATTTTAATTGGACACCAAGGAGAAATGAAAGACCTACTAATCTGAAATGTCAAAATTATCATTGCATTATGTTCACAGGCATGTTTTCTTGAAGGGAAAATGCTGACATGTTAGGAGTTACTGTTATCTCTGAGCCTTTCCAGGCAATTGTTTCTATAGACGCAGCAAGGAAAAGTGACTGCCCAAAATAGCACCTTGCCACTACTGGCACCGTCTAGGCCCATTAGGCAGGGATTTCATTTCAGTGCATCACCAACAAACAACGGTGCCTTGCCTTTGCAATTTGTCACCTGTTACTGTGTATATTAATGAAGTCTCGTCAGTGCTTTAGACTAATGGCCAAGAACAAAATTCAGTCAGGACTGAAAAGATAATAAAGGAAAGGGGGAAGTCACAAAGGAATAGGTAAATTGACCAATCACCTGTATGAAACTTCTTGTTTTATGCTATTTTCACCATTTATTTTGTTTTGGGAGTCCCTATCTACATATAACATTTCTGCCTCCTGGATAGCTGCAAGAAAATCATCAGGGAATTCCATAATTGGTTTCTAAAATGCAGCATCTTCCCCGCGGTTAACAAAGAAGAAGGGAATTGGGGAACCTTGTGACCAGATCCAAGGCACAGAGCATGAAGAGCATACCTGCCTCATCTTTGAGTGCCCTGAAATACGCTCTTCTATTCTGACACTACTGTCTGCAAAGCAAGAGTGAATGATTGCAAATGGAAAATTATTGCAGACCTTACAGTTACTAATTAAAGAGTTAAATGTAGTAGATCTGATCCTCCGTTTCACTTAGTCAGTGCAAAGTAGCCCTAGCGTTTCTTAACTTGACCTTTGAGGATTCCTGCACTGGGAAATTCTCAGGTGACGTGGCTCACCTGACCACAGTGGCTCCTATGCCACCCCCTTTCTTGGGCTCTATCACATATTGGGTAACAAAGGAAAGGGGGTGTGGCTTAGGATGGAGCCCCTGTGCAGCTGACAGAAGTTAGAGTAGCTTTGAAGCTTCTCTAACTTGTTTTGGGGAACCAGCCAGGTATAAACCAGCCTGGGGATTTAGAGAAAAAGTACATTTGCATCCCCCTCCACTCTCTGCAGTCTTGCTATGGGTATGTATGAACTGGACTAGATGGTTCTCTTTAGTTAGTCATAATACAAACTTTTAAGTGTCTGTATATTTATATGTGTTTGTTCATGTGTATGTATGTACATATATATATTATGTATCCACAGACATCAGATTGTGAAAGGGCATATAAAGTGAAAAAGGGATTGATTCTATTGTTAGTTCTTTCATTAACATATGAACAGCAGTTTAACTGAAAGATTTTATCAATTTTATTTTTTCTTCCCCATACGCAAATGGCCTTTTCTTCCAGATTCAAACCTTACAATAGTGAGTCATCCTTTCCTGATCTCACAGAGGTGATCCATGTCTTTAATCTCTAAACTGGATGGAATCTCCATCATCTGAAGTCTTTAAATCTAGATTGAATATGTTTCTGAAACATATGCTTTAGTTCAATGAGATGCTATTGGGCTTGATACAGGAATTGGTGGGAGAAAGTATGCAGGAGGTCAGACTAGTTGATCCCAATAGTTATTTCTAGCCTTAATATCTACAAATCTATGAAAATGGACCAATGTTCATTACTAGAATCTATCTTTGAAAAACCAATTGTACCCTACCTCTCTTGCAGGAAACCAGAGCCTGTTCTCAAGGGTCATGGCTCTTGAATCAATGATGTCTACACTCTGCCACCTGTAGCATGTGATATCCAAAAAGTGTGCATTAAGGTCTTGCTATATCAGTTATTAGCCTTAAGCAATATGAGAGCAAGTGCCTTTATGTCAGTTACAATCAGTGGTAATAAAGTTGATTGCCCCTTGATATTACCTTAAGAAGACAGGAAGAAGCCCCCTTTTCCATCAAGCATCTATCAGTCTGGACTCTCTCTCTCTCTCTCTCTCTCTCTCTCTCTCTCTCTCTTGAGTATAAGAAGAAAAGTTACTTTGTGGCATGGGACACACTGGCATGGGACTCTGGAGAGCCATGTTCGATTCTTAATTCTTCCAGAAGACTCCCTGTGTAACCTTAGGAAAGTATCTGTGCCTCAGTTCCCCGTATGTAAAATGGGAGATGATACTTCCCTTCTCTCACACTTTGTCTACTGTAAACTCTTCAGGGCAGGAGCTGTTTCTTATACACTATTTATTCAATTCCTGGCATGAAGGAGCCCCACTCTTGGGTGAGGCTTCTAGGCACTAGTGTCATACAAATAATAAATAACCATCCATACATCTCTGGCATTCTTCCAACTGAGTTGTTTTCATGTTCTCTGTAGTTAATATTTGTTGGAAAGGTGCTTTTTTATATTGTATGCTGGAGGCGGATGGCATCAGGTCAGGTTATATTATATTTTTCATTTTTCTCCTACATTCAGTCCGGTAATTAATGTGCTAGTTACCATTTTATTTATTATATGTGCAGGTTCTAATTATATTGTGTTAGACACCCAGAGGCATTTGTGCATGGGGTATTTTATAAATAAATGCAGCGTGTATGTTATTATTGCTACCCCATAGGCTTTCTGGTTCCTGGAACATCAATCAAATCTTGAACAACAAGGCATAATGTTGCTGAAATCTCTTCTGGTGCTGATATGTCTATTGTCATCAAAGAATTGTTGAGCGAAAGACCTGCTGAAGGAAAACACTATTAAAGATGAAAAATTTCAGTCTAATGAAATCAGTCACTAAAAATATTAATAAAATAATAATAATGCTCAATATTCTTTCTACCTTTTTCTCTTCTAGAATCATCTCACAGGAAAAGGCTGCCTTAAATCCTATTCTCAATACCATAATTTGGGACATCTCTCTGTGTGATCAAAGGAGGAACTTGAACTGAATTTCTCAGTTTCTATGGGAGAGGAATCTTCACGAAGGATCCTCATCTGTGAAATTTCCTTGTATTTGTTAATCTTCCAACATGTTGTAAAGCCAATATTTTTTCCCCCAAACATTCAGAGAGATCTGCTGTAGGCTTGATTGGTTGTTATATAATTAGTTCATTGATGTTTGTTATACCTGTAGCTCTGGAGAGGTTTGGTTTGAATATTAATCTATTTAAATTCCAAAATGTAACAAACCTTTTCTGACTCTAGCTTCAATAATATGTAACTACAGTGGGTAAGAACTGAGACAGTATGGGCTAGAGGACAGAAATTTAGGATGTATTCTGTTCCTGGCTTGCTTGTTGGGCAACCAATGGCAAGCCCAAGAATTAAGTGGAATTTAGGAGCCTAAATACAGGATCTGCATTTTGGTTTCCCCATTCATAACAAAGGGATAAAGATATTTTCCTCCTTTTTAAAGCACGGTGGTAAGATATACAAGATTACATAGACAACTTAGCCTTGGATCCTCAAAAATATTTAGGCACCTAACTCCCATGGATTTCAATGGAAGTAAGGGGCCTAAGTCCTTTTTTTAGGAACCATTTTGTTCCACAAAACTCCCACTCACTGCTTCCTTACCCTGAAGCATCTCAAATTGCTTTCTGTCTATGTTTTTTGCAGTAACAATTCACTTGTGCCTGTTTCTACCTTTGAGCATGTGCACTGCTGCCTTCCGCTGTGTGCCCGAGCATCTATCTCCCACCTATGCACCATAGCAATTCATGAGCCTGATACAGCTACAGGTCTTTGATAACAACAGCTGGTTCCCAGAGTGTGTACTTGAGCTTTCCTCACCCAAATCAGTGAGCTAAACCCTGAAGGAAAAGGCAGCTTCTTAAGGTAATCAACCACCCTGCAAGTGCCAGAAAACGGAATATGTTAGAGAAGGAGATTGAACAGTATAAAATATTTTTTTCTACTTCTTGCTGCACTTTTATCTCCTCTTCTCTACTTCCTGGGTGCTTAGTATCCTTTCATTTATTGCACCTCTATTTCCCCCCATTCTTAATTTGTTCTTTGATTTTAAGTAAGCTGTCCCTGCATAGAGAGGCTTCAAATCTAGCAAGTTTTCCCAAAACATTAATTACATCATAATTTAAACTTTAAAAGAAAACAAACTGTTTCATATTGGAAGCTTCTGCTTGAGAGATGCATGCAGTATGGAAAGATGCATATTTCACAGAAGAATTTATATTCCTTAGCAAATACTAGTGTATACAGAAAGCTGCCCATACAATATAACATTGATCTCTCCTGGGGGAGACGGGCGTGAATAATCCAATTGGATTTTATTAATACATTGCAAGGTTTTTTTCATGCTGTTTGAATACTAAAACTCTAATGTTTTTATATATGTATAAATAATTCAGCAAATTTGAGTGGAAAACCAGGATTTAAAAATGCTTAACTTGAATGTAGGCAAGAAAAGAATGAATTCCTCATGGCTGTATGTCAGGGGTAGGCAACCTATGGCATGGTAGCCAAAGGTGGCATGTGACCTGATTTTCAGTGGCACTCACCACTACCTGGGTCCTGGCCTCTGGTCTGGGGGGCTCTGCATTTTAATTTAATTTTAAATGAAGCTTCTTAAACATTTTAAAAACCTTATTTATTTTACATACATCAGTAATTTAGTTATATAGTGCAGACTTATAGAAAGGGGCCTTCTAGAAACATTAGAATGTGTTACTGGCACGCAAACCCTTAAATTAGAGTGAATAAATGAAGACTGGGCACAACAATCCTGAAAGGTTGCTGACCACTGCTGTATGTTGTTGTGAAGGAAATAAAGTTGAATGAGTTAAACAGAGTCAGAGATGTCAAGAGTCAGGCTAGAAGCTTTCACATGCCAGGATAAGGCATTGAGTGAATGACAATGCATGGAACTTTAAAAGGAGCATGGTGTGATTCGAATCTTTAAGAAGCAGCGTTAATGCAGGAAAGAATCACTCCTGCATATTTTTTTCCTTCATTTTTGCTGTTTCCTGATGCTGTGTTAGAGATGTGTCTTTCTTGAGACTGGGAGTGAATTAGAAATAACCAATTAAAACAACATTAAATTGAACAGAAAATATAATGCTTGGACATCAAACAGACTAACTTGTATGTGCAGTCCCTCTGAGCTAATATAATTGCTGGATGTTTGCCGATCATAGTAGATCTTGGCCCTGGAGGAGCTGCAGTTATTGTTTCTTACATTCTGCCATTTATAAGAGAACAATTCTTTCATTGTTAGGCTCCGATGGTCTGTTCATCTAAGGTGGGGGTCTTATCTCATTTTTTCCCATTCTTCCTTCTCTCTTTCCCCCCCTCCCTCTCACACTCACACATGCACACACAGAAACAGACCTATTTGGTATTCCTCCAGCAACATTAAGGTTTGTCATGGCCAGATGTGGGAACTTGCATTTCTCTGCTGTTGCTATTGCTATTCACATCTTGTGAAATACTGAACCACCGTCATTCTGTTTGAACCAATGAATCTTGACAGCTCTAATATAAGAAGCTTCTCCAAGGAAATTAATGCACATTTCTTTGCTCCTCTGTTGAAAGAGTGCATCATTTTATTTTTATGTATTTTATCAGAGCTTTTGAAATCTAATACTAATCTGGTAACAGGGATAAGTGGCAATAGAATAAAATCTTAACCTTCAGTCCTGATGACATATTGCAGGTTTGATTCTTGATTAGTCACAAACAAAATTGATTTGATCTTTGCATTCTAGGCCTAAAAATACATTTGTGACATTTGCCCACATATGAAATGACTAAGCACTTTGGCAGGTTAATAGTCTAAGTTTGAGAGGCCCAGGATTGGGATAACAGAGGGATACGAGTGAGCTGTGAAAGGAAGTTAACACAGTTACTGTTTGCTTTAGTCTCTTCTTTCAATGAGCACCAAATTCACACAGCAAAATATTGGATATTAACTTTTAGAGCACCACATTCAGTTACATTTCCTCCTTAATGCCCTACCTTCTGATTTTCCCCACTCTAAATGCCTCCCCACCTATTTGCAATGGTGTAAAATTCCTGAGACAGCTTCATCAGTTCTTTACATGGAATACTAATATTAGGAAAGTAAGCATTTTTAATTTGCAACTGTGATGATTGTGTATATCTTCATAAAGTTAATCACATCTTCTAAATCATTTAATCTTCTTTCCTCCATCCATCCCTCTCTCTGTCTTCCTGCAGTCCTGCAAGTGGTTTTCTGTTGTTTGTTCCCTTCATGTTTTCCCATTGCTTGAACCTCTTATTTCTTTGTATGCTTCTTATTCACTTGTTTTCTTCCCCCTGGATGTTCTGTTATGTTCACAGCACATATATGGAAAAAATAGGTTCAAGATAAGTACGTTTGCTGGGAAGTTTCAATTTAGTACTACTTAATTTTGTAGAATTCAACACACAGAGCCCTCAAAATAGCGCAAAAACAGTTTTTTCCCTAAGGCAATGAGACACAACTCGCCCCTCCTTTGCTTTGCACTGTGCTGTTTAAGGCGGAACCTATATCTAAGAAAAGTGTAGATGAAACAATGTATAATCGTTTAATTGATAAGGCAGACTGCAGCAGGGCAGTGACTCAACTTGCAGCACCTCCTGCTGGTCCATCTGGGATTTAGCTCAATCCAGCAGCCGGAGTGCCCTATGCAGGCTGTAGTCCCACTTGCCACTGGCCCTGTCCCCCTCCCGGACTCCGGTGCCTGCTTCCTCAGGGTGCTGCACCCCTACAGTATCCCCACAGTCTCAGGGTCTCCCCTCCCTGGTGAACCCCCCGTCCCTATCCCCCCTTGCCTCAGTCTAGGCAACTGCCAGTCACCACTTGCCCCTGTTCTCTGAGGCAGGCTGCAGTATCATTGCCATTCATCACAGGCGGGGGGGGGAGGGGTGTTGGCCTGCTGCTTCTATCACTAGAGCCATGGGCTGCACCCTGCAACTCCAGTACCCTTTGTTGGGCCTTCCCCTAGGCCCTGCAGCCTGGGGGTTTCTAGGCTGGAGCTTCCCCAGCTCCTCTAGCCTGGCCCCAGCCCTGCACCACTCTAGGTACCTTGTCAAGCTCCCAGCAGCCAGGCCTGTCTGCTTCTACAGACAGAGGAGACTCTCTTGTGCACCAAACGCTAAGCCCTTTTTTATCAGGGCCAGCTGGGCCCTAATTGACCCAGCCACAGCTGTGGCTGCTCCGCCCTCAGCTGCCTTCTGTTGCAGCCCTCTGCTGGGTAGCCTTTCCTATGCTACAGCCCTTTGCAGGGCTGTTTTAAGCCCTTTTTATCAGGAGTGGGGCAGTCGCCCCACTATACAGACCTTCAAGCATGCTTATCTTTATTGAAACTGTGCATAAAGATAAATAACAATATTTGCATACCATATGTAGTCTTTATTGAAACCGAAGCTTGCAGCTAATGATACAAGTGATTTCAAGATCAATTCTTCAACCCAGACTACTTCTAGATTATCTGTTTATCTATTATGACTTCTCCCCTTTACATGACAATTAATAATTTCTCCTTTGTTTGATGCATGTTTCAAATTTCTAAGCACATATTGCAATATCCAAACTTTCCCTGATAATGTGGTCACTACATCTTGCAGTTAGAACACTTGTTCTGACAATTACACTGATATGCTATTAAGGAACTAAACTCTCCACTCTCACTAAAGTAAAATTTCCTCTCTAAATAAAAGTTACACAATTTAACATTCTTATTACAAAGTATTCTTTAAGCTTGCTAGGGGTTTGGTTCACTGGTTATAGGGTTTTTCTTAGCAATAGGCCCTTGGGGCCTAACAGTCAACAGCTAGCTTTTTCCAGAATGACTCTGCTCTCACCTGTGTTACAGAGGCCCCTAGTCTACAGACAGCATAAGGAACCACCCTTCTCTCTTAAAGTAATATCTTATAATTCCAACAGAATCCTCAATCCCCCCTCCCCCCCACCAACACATTCCTACGTCATTTGTGACTGGCAGAGCCAATCTTACTGGTCACTTACGTATCTGAGGTTAGCCTCTGTTTTGACTGCTCTTCCGTAACCCTGAGTAGAGACAGTAAGGGTGACCAGTCCTCCTTGTTCCTAGATGCTTCCACAGACCTCCAGTAAGGGAAACTGGAAACAAGGAGGAAGAATCAGCACAATGTGACTAGTAAGTTCTCTATGTACAAGAATTTTGGAACATGTTTTAAATATTTACTCACATGTAATTTAAAAATATCCCACATAGCCTAGATGATGTTTGATTGTCTGACCTTTATATTCAGTAATTATAATGCCAACATATTATTTAAAAGCTCATGTATGTAGTACCTCGTTTATATGCTATTATATATCTTTATATGCTATACAGTCACAGTATCTCACCTAAAAAGTTTACAGACTGTAGACTTGCAGGCTTTCAAGTGTCTATCTTTTCTTTTAAGTGGAAACTTAGACTGCATTTCTATGCTTTACTGCAATGTTCATTTACAATGTTTTCCAAAAAAGTTACCATTATATTGTCGCAGCCTTAATTCCTGATTAACAATATTTCACAGAATCATAGAATATCAGAGCTGGAAGGGACCTCAGGAGGTCATCTAGTCCAACCCCCTGCTTAAAACAGGACTAACCCCAACTAAATCATCCCAGCCAGGGCTTTGTCAAGCCTGACCTTCTTTTCTATTTCTTCTTTCCTGGAACTATCATAGTTTCATACAAGCTTGTGCTATCATTTTTTATTCTAATAAATCAGGAAGGTCACATTACGGAAATTTGTTATTTATATGGCAATCTAGTCAAGAAGTACTGTGTTGGTTTAGTCCCTTTCCTCAGCTAAAGCTAACATCAAATTAAAATTAAATTGGATGAGAGAGGGTATTTTATTTTCTACATGAATATGAAACTATTTCTATAACAGCACTATCAAAGCTGATTGTTCTCATTAGCTCATAACTTTTTTTTCCAGGTAACTTGATGAGACAGTTAAACATAAAGTACTGTATATCATATTTATATAGTCTATTACAGTGGTTTTCAAACTTTTGTACTGGTGCAAACCATTCACATAGCAAACCTCTGAGTGTGACCCCCCTCTCCCATAAATTAAAAACACTTTTAAATATATTTAACACCATTATAAATGCAGGAGATAAAGCATGGTTTGGGGTTGAGGCTGACAGCTCATGACCCCCCCATGTAATAACCTCATGACCCCTTGAGGGGTCCCGACCCCCAGTTTGAGAACCCCTGGACTCTATTATGTTATTAGAAAGCTATATTTCATGGGGTTTGTGACGTTGTAGAGATGAAGTTGGACAATAAGATTATAAAACTACAATATTTATATTATTTTCAATAATAGGTTTCCACTATGCAAATTAATTAGTCAGTACAGTATCTTTATTGGATGGGGTACCACTGGTACCAATAACTGTCCTGCATATTATTGTGAGATGATATTAGCCATAGCACCAAGGGTAGGAAAGGGAACACCAAGGAGAATGGAAACATACACAAGGGATATTAAATAGAAGTTACCCTTGTCACAAGAGAAGGTTACATCTGTGGTGGCACTTCCTTAGCACAAAGGCTGATTTGGCAGAGGCATATGAAATTGCCGGTGAAAGACTTACAAAGAGACAGTCCACCAACTCTGTCTTTTTTTTACAACATTTGCACTGAGCATGAGGACAATAGTGAAGGGAAATACTCAGGAGAAACCTCAATTGCCAAAAGGGTATAGCCACATCCAGCACCAAAGAATGTTGTTCACTAATCCCAATGTCATCTGATATGAGCCCCATGGTCAGAAAAAATGGTGTTGTGGGTGTCTGTGTTAGAGATAGTAGATCTAGATTCTCTTGTATTCCATAGAATACCAGAAGGCTCAGGTAACCAAGCACTGCCATGTGAATTGAAAATATTCACAACTGGAGCAGGTCAAAAACCAGGATGATACTTTGAGGAACATTTTGTCAAGATTTCTCACAATAGACTATTCCTGAATGATCTATACATCAAGCAGAAATTTAAAACTATTTCAAATAATGATTTCAATATTTTTTGCAATCTTTTTGCAAAAATAATAATTGAATAAAGTATTGAGTGTGAATTATTGACATAGCTATTATTTTTTTATTCCCAAATAAGAGTATAAAATGATAAGGCTCCTGAAGAGAATCCTCCAGAATATGTCATGAATAGCTTTAAACCTATTAGTAATTGTGCGGGGTCAGATAGTTCCATCTATATAGTTCCAGTGCATAATTAATTATTTTAAAGAAAAGAAATGAGTTTTAAAAGTGACTCAAACAGTGGAAAGCACTGAGAGAGCTTTCTGGAATGAGAACAAAAGACAAAGTGTTAAGAACTCTGTATTAATATAGTATATTTAAATGGAACATCAGGCCAGTTATATTTTGTGACATGGTTAGTGGGAAATTATCAGCAATGAGAACTGTAACTCACTGAAACACTCTGTGGTTGAATGCAAATCAGATTCACATTGCAGTGAGTGTGATTGAATAGTGCATTGTCATCAAAATGTTGTGCTGATTATTGATTGGGGAAGAGTTTCATATGTGAATTGGATATATAATATAAGAAAATCTCTTTGAAAGTCAAAGGGACTTAGGCCTGGTCTACAGTGGGGGAGGGGGTCGACCTAAGATACTCAACTTCAGCTATGTTAATAGCGTAGCTGAAGTCGGCGTATCTTAGGTCAACTTGCCTGGCCATCCACATGGTGGTGAGGTGACTGCTACCACTCCCCCGTTGACTCCGTTTCTGCCTTTCATGGTGGTGGAGAACAGGAGTTTATGGGAAGCGAATTCGGGGATCGATTTATCACATTTACACTAAATGTGATAAATCAATCCCCGATAGATTGAGCACTGCCCGTCAATCCGGCGGGTAGTGTAGAAGTACCCTCAGACTTGTCACTTAACTAGTTTTTTTAAAAATTGACATTTCCCTGAAAAGTTAGTGTGAACATGGTAAGGCAACTGAAAACACAGACACGGTTTAAATGAAAAAAGGCCTGTAATATCACATTAAATTATCAGCATCTAAGCTATGGAGCAAATAGGTTGCATCACTGAATTGATGTCTAATACTGAACAGTTTATGGCTGTTTGTAATATTTAGTGGAAATAACATAAAAGTATAGTCAACTTACAATATTATATTTGCTTTAAAATATTTGTAGTTATACTTTGCTAATGATTTAAAATAGAAAATTATAAAGTGGCTTTAAACCAGGAAGTCTAAGTCCTTGAGGTTGTTATTAATGTAGGATATATTTAAGTATGCGTGAGAAAGGACAACAATGATAATTATTACCATGGAAGTGAATTTTGATTAAATGACACTTAAGTAATTAACATTCATTATTCAAAATATTTAATTTTCTAACTTTAAATTAACTAATTATACTGTCATGTAGAAGTCATCTAAAATTTGATTGGCATGTAACGAGCTCCTATATAAAATGAGCCATTACTGATAACAAAACAATAACCAGCATAACAATAACAAAATCATCTTCCCAGAACAAGGAGTAAAATAAGATTGTCACTTTGTTTCAAAAATTTGTTTGCTATTGTGAATTGAAATAATTAAGTTTATCAGTTCTTGATAAAACTTTGACTATGCCATCTTATTAAATGTGTGTTTGATTTTGTTGTTGCTATCATATAACAATCTAAGTTTACTTTCTGTAATTTTTAATAATCCTTTATAATTCATTTAATTTCAGCCAATCATGATTACCTCAACAGATACTAAAAGAAGAGTATTCTAAAATATTAATTATTAATATTCTCAGTCATGTTACACAGTGATAATCTTTGTACAAAATAGACCTCGTGAGGTATCATTTGAAAACTATTAGCTCATTGGTCAATCATATCATGGTCAACTGTATGTCTCTCTCTTTGCCCACCACCCCCCAGCCGGGGTATGAGCCACTAACTGGTGTTGGTGTTTCAGTAGCAATTGGTTCCCTTACGGGGTGGAGTTGCTAGCCCCACACCCATGTTAAGCCTACATCACCTGGTATTCCCAGGAGGTCTCCCATCCAAGTACTAGCCAGGCCCAACCCTGCTTAGCTTCTGAGATCAGATGGGATCGGGTATGTTCAGGGTGATTTAGCCATATCAACTGTATGTAGCAACATTATATGTAAATAGGGTGACCAAATGTCCCAATTTTATAGTGAAAGTCCTGATTTGGGGGTCTTTTTCTTATATAGGCTCCTATTACCCCTCCCACCCCATCCTGATTTTTCACATTTTCTGTCTGGTCACCCTATATGTAAAGTTCTGAATTCGGCTAGTGTGATGTTACTTGTTATAAACCAGACAACCCTGCCTAGGGAAAGTTGTTAAACAGGCCTATCCTAAACAAAAGAATGTGATGTTTATCTCAGTTTACATCTACGTAGTAAATACAACTATAATGATAATAGAGCAGGTATAGATTTAACAATTTGTATTTTAGCAAACACAAATGGAGGGGGACCATGGAGTTTCCTTCACCACCAGACTCCATATCACCTTCCTCACTGCTTGAATAATCTTTACGTTGAGTTTCAAAAGTTCACTGGACTGTAAAACAAAAAGGCAGAAAACTTCAATTTATCTCTTTCACCTCAGAACATGATGGAACCAGCACCTTTGGAACTCTGGGAGAAATCCTGATCAAGAACGGGGCTAGCCACCATCTTGCTGGAAGACTGGGGGTGATAAAAGCTATCTTGAACACAGCCTTGAACCAAACCATTCTAGATTAAGGCTTTCAGATGTGTGTTTGATTTCCTTGTAACCACGTCTAATTTTAATGCTTATACTTGAACTCACTGAAAATCCTATTTTCTTTAATTAATAGACTTGTTCTCCTATTAATCTAAACCAAAAGTGCAGTGTTTGTACTAAAGTGAAAGTCAGCTCCAGTTAATGTGACAAGCTGGTAGGTTTTGTTCCTTAAAGGAGCAAACTGATCTTATTATTCATCTGAATGTTGCAGGAGAGGTTTCGACATATCAGAGAACTTGGGTTTAGGGAAGTTTGGGACTGGTGGTATGTTGGGGGTCAAGTGCTAACATTAACCAAGTCTAGCAAAGACATAAGTGTATCTGAGATAACCGGTGGCATTTGTCAGGGAATTTGGCAAGCAGTCCAAGAAGTAAAAATTAGGTTGGACAGAAGATCCACTCATGCAATTGGTTACCTGATTAGACAGGAGCTCCAAATGCATCTTTGCTGTTGCATAATTCATGAACTTAATCTAGCACAAAATATCAGCCTCTTGTCCTCCAAAGGAGTCTTGTCTTTCTTTTGAACTTGTGGCATTTCTAGTCTTATCATTAACATGTATTAGGGAACTTTCAGTGCCTATTAGAAGGGTTTACAGGGGCCAGTTATTGCATAACACATTGATACCATTATAAATTATGCCAAAGTTGTGTGGACAAAGCCTTTGAAATACTATAGGTTCCCGAACCCTGATGACGCTCTCATTCTGTAGATTTTATAAACACCATAGGCTTCCCCACACCAATTGCTTTTTCAGATAAGCTACATAAGTGAATCTTTGCACTCCTGAGGGAGTTTATAAACTTTCTCAGGGAGTTTGCATACTTTTTTAAATGTGCCTGGGAACCCAGTTGACATATTCATCATAAGCACCAACAGAAATAATGACACAATCATTAAGAACACTTACATTTTCCACTGACCATAAGTTACTAAAACACTTTTGGAATTTCATAATATTCCACAAACATTAGAAAAACTCTCCTATTTTTCACACATAAACAAAATAATTTCAGACTCAGAATAAATTCTCTTCTGCTTGAAGACCCAACATGGAAACATTCAAATATGTAGGAATTGTTTAATATAATGGAAATCTAGTTGTAGTCTCAACTATGGAGTCACAGTTTGGCTCCATATTAACTGAAATCTTGAACAAATATTGAAATACTGTACACACAGTGCCTAGATGCTATAGTAATGGAGCTTTATAAGCATGACAAACAGGCAGACAGACAACCATATTCACAGATTGGTAAATGCAGCAATAACAAGATTTTTGTTACACTTTTTTGTGACTCTTCATTTTACAGTCACACTCAGTGCAGGAGCTGCCTGAATGTCTATAGCCTTGCTTAGAATAAAATCAGATTTTAGTTTAAAAATAATTAAATTCAGAGTGCATTTCTTTAGATTTTGTAGAACAAACTTAATAACAACGATGAGTGCATGTCATGGCAGATCAGCCTGCAGAATTTTAATTACAGCTCTGTCATTTTTAGAGCTGCAAAAACACTATTATTTTGGAAAAGCTTGATTGCATCAATCATGTTACTATTCCTTTAACATGTTGGAATGCATTTGTTAAAGGTGATTTCATTTATCTCCATTTTCCAGTTCATCAACATGTTCTAGAATTTTTTTAATAACTGCAAATGTGTAACATCATATCTTAAAATACTAATTAAAGAGGTGTTTTGTGCCAGCAAAGAAATTAAAAAGCATCAACCTTCAGATATAATTATCAAGCAAATGGGCAAAAATTTCCATTACATAGAAGAAATGGTTTAGCATCCTAATGCACTAATCATTTTGCCATATCAACTTTCTTTGACAACATAAATATTTATGATTCCATAACTATGCAAGAAGTTTGCCAGATAAGTGTCTTTACAGACAGAAAAGTAAGTAACTACTACAGTAAAAAATAATAATAATAATAAATGGAGATATACCAATCTCCTAGAACTGGAAAGACCTTGAAGGTCATTGAGTCCAGTCCCCTGCCTACACTAGCAGGATTGAGTACTGTCCCCTGACAGATTTTTTGCCCCAGATCCCTAAATGGCCCCCTCAAGGATTGAACTCACAACCCTGGGTTTAGCAGGCCAATGCACAAACCACTGAGCTATCCCCCCCCCCCCCTAAATTTTCCCTAAATTTCCCTAAATTTTCAAAAAAAGCATTTAAAGGGTGTCAATGCACAAAATAATGATAAATGACCATACAGAAAGACAGATTTGTTTGTTACATCCTCACTGGGAATGGATATCACATTTGTAAATATAGATGGACCAAATGTGGTAGTTTGCTTGAGTAAGGAATATCTAATAATGGAGAAAGAACCTAACATTTTGACCCAATAAGAGGACTTCTGTCATAAGCATAGAGTAGCCTAGAATTCCTGCTTACCTGTAAAGGGTTAAGAAGCTAAAAGGAACCTGGGGCATCTGACCAAATGAACCAATGGGGGCTGAAAATGCTTTCAAACCTGGGGGGAGGGAAAGTGCTTTGTCTTTTGTTTTTTTTCATTTGCTCTGGGCTTTCAGGGCAATCAGACTGTTTTCCTCTCTCCGTCTAATCTATATTCTTTTTCACCAGTAACAGTAAGCAATTTAGCCAGGCAAGTTTGTAGTTTATATTTGTTTTTTCACTTACGAATTTTGGGAGATATCCCTGTGTTTTCTCTGTACTTTGAAACTCAGCGGGGGGAGGAATTCCTCTGTGGTGTGGATTTTCCTTTGATTCTTTTTGTGATTGCAAAGTGTTTTCCACTGATTCCTATAGAAATTTTGTTTCTCTTCTTTTCCTTTAATTAAAATCTTTCTTTTAAGAATTTCACTGCTTTGTTTTCCATTGTGTAAGATTCAGGCTTTTGGATCAGGCTCACCTAGCAGAATTGGTGAGGGGTTTTTCTCAACCCTTTCTCAGGGAGGGAGGTATAAGCTTGGGGGGATTTTTGGAATGAGAGGGGGGCTCCAAGTGGCCCTGCCCCTAGTTCTTGGGGTAACACTTGGTGGTGGCAGCATATTGTTCCAGACACAGGAGAAACTTGTGTCTTGGGGAAGTTTTAACCTAAGCTGGTAAAATAAGCTTAGGGAGTCTTTTCATGCGGATCCCCACATCTGTACCCTAGAGTTCAGAGTGGGGGGAAGAAACCCTGACATGTCCATGAATGATCTCATCATGTGGCAACTGAAACCTCTGCTCCCACAAATGATTTCTTTTAAAGGCAGTAATCTTGGGAATAATGTCAAAATAAGTGATGTTTGCTGATGTTCTGAGCATTCACTGGGTGGGCCAGTTAAAAATTCTTCATACTAATCAGTTTAAAATATCTCCACATTCAGAATATAGTTAAAATGTAGGAAACAAGGGCAAGGCTGAGACCATGCTATAATGACTAGGAACTCAACCAATTCAACAGTTTAAAAAAGGAGGATGGCTTCAAAGGAGCTCCAATTCCATAAATGAAGTGGCCAGATGAGCTGCTGGGTACTGAGCACTTTGGAAAATCTGACCACTTTTTTTATATGCCAAAACGGGAGCTGAACTCTCATGAAAATTTGACCATTAATCAACCAAATATTAGGTTTGAAGTGGCACAGATTCAAATGCATGCAGGTTTATCTGGATCTTTTGGCTTTCTTATGCAGGAAAATTGGGTACCATGAAATCCATGGGGTTATATACAGTAATAAAGTTAAGCATGTGCATAAGTGTTTTGCAGGGCCTTTCTGTGCAATTCAGCTCCATTGCGGCCAACTGAAATCTTTTCACTGGGGATAGATCAGGCTTTTGTACTGGAATCTGTTCCTGGGCACTGGTTCTTTTCTGATGTGAACTTTATTTTTTTCTTTTCTTTTCTTTTCTTTTTTTTTTGCTTTAAAATCATTCAGTCTCACTTACTAAAATAAATATTTTGAAGTGGAAATGAGAACATTTGCAGTCAAAATAGTTTAGGTTTTATTTTAAGAAAAAAAATGATGTCCCCGTGAACATTGAACAGTTTTTGTATTGCTAGCAACATGGGAAAATTTCATATTTTTGAGGATTCCCCCTTTTGTTGCAAATATTTTAAAAACCTCTGGTTTTCACAATGTAACTGTGAAATTGCTGAGTGTCACTCGTGTATGTTTCACTTGAGAAGGAAAAGATGAGTGATCCCTGAGGGAAAATAAACCTGTCCTGATTCTGAGGCACGAATGCATTATTCATATCTATAAAGTCTAGTTTTCTTCTTGGCATTTCATTTTCACACTGCACGGTATTTCCAGGCAATTTACTACACTTCTTATACAATACCCTCCCTGCTTTTCTCCATGCTGAAGTGACTACTCTTACAGCATATGTAACAGTCAGGGTTCAAAAAGAAGAAGAAGAAGAAGGAAAATCATTAGATCAGAAAAAGCAAAATAAACTGGAAAAAATATAAAGCATGAATACTATGTGTGGTCATTAAAATATTTTAAAAGAGGATATGCAAATTATTGCTTCTCCATAGTTCAGTAACAAAGGACCTAAAGTTGTGAGTCATCACTATCTCAGAGTTGCCCAGGTATCAAGACCTTTTAGAAAAGATAAAACACAGGGCTATGAGAATAAAAATCCAAGGTCTAACAGACAGATTTTTCAATAGTCTGAGTTGCTGCATCCTTCCATATGATTTACCACTGGTGCAACTAAATAGACTTCCCTTTTTCCCTGCCTGTGAATGAGTGAATGAATTAAACTTTAAATTAATACCAAACATTGATATTATGTGTTGTGCCATTTTCAGCTGTAAAAGAAGGAACTTTATGGAATCCAATATTGTGGTTAAAATGTGTATACAAGGAAAGTCAACTATAAGTGACACAGGTTTGAGCAAAATATTGTAAATGTTACTGACATGGGCAATCCTGTTAGGAAATAAAGGGATTATGTTCATATTTGATTTTTTTAAGGGATAAAGTGAAGTAAAGCTAATATTTGCCATCGAGTGCACTTATGTTTTGAGTTAGTGAAATACACCTCTGCTGAAAGTGGCAGTAAATAAAAGGAATTGAAAGCAAATAGTAAGTATAAGGACACTTGACCACAAAGTGGAATAATCTGATATGTAACTATCTGATCAATAATGCACAGACTCAGCTCAGCCATACATACCAACATCCCACCACTCTTGTTAAAAGGAGAACAGAAATGGAAAATGTATACAGCTGTTCAAGCCTTCTGGACAACAACAGTTCTTGAAGTGAATTTGCATTATATAATGGACTGTTAAAACAAGCTTAGAGAGCAACATATATGGAAAGACTGTCTAAATTATATAAACTTTAAACTGAACATTTAATAGCTAGCAGTGTTGATGGAGAAACTGCAACTTGAGCAATCATAACCACAATGTTGGCTACGGGATGCACCACAAAAGGCTTGCAGAAGTTAATTGCTGACCAGAGCAAACCACTCCATGTTGATGCTTGCACCAAAAGCTATGGCCTAACTTGTCTTACCGAAACTGGTGTGACAAGACTGTAAAGGTCTAGTCCTAGTTTTAAATACTCAAAAGCTTATGTGTTATTCCCTGATTGGATGGTGAGGGAGGCCAATTCTCATTTTGGTTGGACATTTCACATTTTCGGAAGAAATATGGGTCAACATCTGATAGGACCACATCCTCACTTGCAAGAAGAGGAACCAAGTTGGACCAGACAGAAAAAATGGGTTTCCTTCAGCAAATTATTTCCTGAAAGCTGAAGACATCTGAAAGGGAGAAGACTGAGATCCTTGGCCAGTCTCTGGGTGGTCTTCCTGGTGATATCGAGTACCTTGGATAAGCATCCTAAACTGTCTCTATTTTCCAGAAATGTGGATTGCCTGCTAGTGTAGACTCTATTTGTGTACATCATTTGTTCCACTGTGTTTACAATGTCAACTCCTGTTGTGAACAATAATTGAGATGAAAGCTGATGTCTTTGCAAAGATCTGGTGATAAATAACACACAGACTTTTTGGGGTGATGATCCAAATCAGTGAATTGACCACTTCCTGAAACTGGGTACCTAATTCGTAAGAGATGTATATCCCTGTTTTTTAACAGTGCCAATCAAGTAAGCAGGAAAGTAACTTTAAAACTCAACAAGTTACTGTTGTTGACTATGATTGTAGAACAGTTTATATTTGTCTACCATAGTTAATAGTTTCCTCCTGCCTTTAAGTTATAGGTGCATATAGACATAAAATGAGATCAAGCTTCTTGAACTGCAGTCTGTCTATATAGTCTGTCATCAATCTAGGAGTTTATTTTACTTTGGAGTGTTAAGCAGACCCTGGGGCTAATATAATGAGTTGGGAAATAGGTTTAAAAGATTGACTATTATAGATCCAATGGGAAGAATCATGGTGAATTGGCATGTAAATATTAACAAAATTGTGTTGCGATCTAGCTTTAGATTATTTTTCCTCTGTTGTGTTAGAAACACTCAAATTGCCCAGGTAAATCCCTATTCTGAAGGACTCTTTGCCTAGATTTTTTACTAAGATTTTTGATGAAATATTTGACTAATTCAGCTTCCCAACACAGGGACTGAGTATGTTATTTTCTCTTGTGGTTGTGGTTTTTTCTCTTGTGGTTTTATTCAGAAAACCTAAATGGGTATATGGATCAATTTTATTATTTATTTAAATCATAGTCCAATATTATTTTTGTCTTATATTCCATACTATTAGTTGCTATTGTCAAGGATATTTAATAAAAATCCATAAAACTAAATTCAACTCTCAATTCTTTTTCTTTAGTTAAACAATCAAAATTGAAAGAAACCTAAAAAAAGGTGGTAATGGTCATCAGTTAAGCATTTGTTTAACTATGTGTTTTATACTCTAAGTTTCTTACAATAGCAACCACTAAGTACTTTTCAGTATGATTTGAGTCATCATGATATGATTGTAATGTATTTAAAATACCTACAGTTTTTGTCATTTATTAGTATCTGGGTAGCCTTAGCAACTGTTGTCATAGTTAGAGTTATCACAAGTTTTGGGGGGAGGAGAAGGAAAGCAGGAAGGAATCAGGTGTGGAAATGATTGATTGATAACCAAATGCTAAATCCATTCCCCCAAACATCCATAAAAGGAAAGGGAAATAATTGTTCAAAATATTAACTACAGCTGAGCTGGTTTTGTTACAGGACATGAAAGAAAAAAATCTTTCATTTGAAATGTGGCTAAAGAAAATACCAAAAAAATGAATCACAGCTCAAATATAAAGCACTTTAGGTTCATATCCACAGTCCCACTTCCTGGAGTCATGTGATTACAACAGAATTTCAGCTTTCATTTAAAAATAGAAATCTCTAGTTCTCATGATTGTGAAGAAAAGTTTGATATGATCTGAGTTTAAACAGTACAAGGATTTTTCTCTGAGGCCAGGTCTACACTGGGGAAGGAGTCGATCTAAGATTTGCATAGTTGAAGTCAACCTATCTTAGGTCTATGTACCTCGGCATCCTCACGGCGGTGAGTCAAACGTTGCCTCCCCCCATCAATTCTGCTTACGCCTCTTGCAGTTGTGGCGTTCCGGAGTCAATGGGGAGAGTGCTCAGGGATCAATTTATTGTGTCTAGACTAGTTTGAAAAATTGATCCCTGATAGATCGATCACTACCCACCGATCAGGTAGGATGTAAACAACACTAGGTAAAGCCCAGGGAGCCCCTGCTACAGGACTGTGTGGGTAGCAGGACGAAAAAAGTACAGCCAGTGCAGATGGAGAGCTACTTCTACACATTTTACTGCTGGGAGATTTAACCATCAATGTCATTCCAGAGGCGGGGAGGCCCTGCTTCTGCTACAGAGGGAACAAGATGAATGAATGATGCATCCCTTCCTCTCTGGAAGGGGAGTGGCACTCCCTGCCACCACCACTACAAGTGAGAATGAGGCCACAGAACAGTGGTACAGCTGTGGGGCAGCTGAGGGGCACTGTGTCATAGTGTAGCTAGGACCTCCGATTACCTTAATCTGAAAGTATTACCTTAATCTGAAAGAGCTGTTTGAGGATCACTGAGCACAAGCCAATTCTTTATGTACAGCATATAAGAAAAAAGGGAAAATAATAACACCCGAGAGCTTAAACATTACATTACACCTGGGCAGAATGTCAAACTACTATTCATATACTGACACTGGTATAAAATGTCTCTAGCCTTCACCAACTAATCACACTCCTAGTTACCATACCATGCACAGTGTCCACATCATCTGCCGCTGATCCATAGATGATAATGCTACAAAGGACCCACTTACATATATACAAAACGTGCTTATATATTTATTTTAAAAGAACCATATCACACCGGTATCAATGTACTTAACTATACATTACAATGCAGTATCAAAAGAAAACCTGTATCATTTAGAATATTTAATAAAATTCTCCTGTGCAAACCAAAGTACGTATGTATATCTCACTCAGTCTATTCAATTAGAACAGGGGTGGGCAAACTATGGCCCTTGGGCCATATGCAGCCCACCGGTCATTTTTATCCGGCCCGTGAGCTCAGGCCCGGGGAGCGGTGCCAGTGGCCCTGTGCTCCTGGCCTGGGGCGTTGAGCGGAGTGTGGCGAGCCACGGGGCCCTGCGCTCCCGGGCTGGGGGCCGGGCCGAGCGCAGCAAGACAGGGGCCCAACGCTCGGGCTGGAGTGCCAGGCTGAGCATGGCAAGCGGGGGGAGGAGGGCTTAAGTGGTGGGGTCCTGGATGGTGGTAGTTAGGGTGGATTGATCTCGGGTGGGGAAGTCAGGGAACAAAGAGCAGGGGAGATTAGATAGGGGGTGAGGTCCTGGGGGGGCAGTTAGAGGAGGGGGTCTCCGGAGGGAATGATCAGGAGACAAGGGGGGTTTGGATGGGTCAGAGGTTCGGGGGGGGGGGCAGTTGGGAGCAGGAAGTGGGTGGGTGGTCAGATAGGGGGCAGGACCAGGCTGTTTAGGGAGGCACAGCCTTCCCTCCCCCCGCCCTCTGCAAAAGTTTGCCTGCCCCTGAGATAGAACATGTCCTGTGTGTGTCTCTGTGTAAATGCACTTTCAAATATTAATAGTTAAAAGATAAAATTAATGCATTACAAATCATTTAGTGCCTGATTCAAAGTCTATTCTAGTCAATGGCTGAACTCTTATTGACATGGATCAGTCCCGCACTGAATGAACAATACAAGTCAGTGATGACATAGAAGTAAGAAGTTATTAAAAAATTACAACACTGAAAAGGTAATAATTGTAGGTCTTTGAAGAAATTGACCCTATTTCTTTAAATTTGTCCTGCCGTTCCATCAGACAGAATGAGACTCATTAATTTGCTGATTCACTCAGGCACCTATGTCAGTTTATAATTATTAAGTCCTTAGATGCCTTCCATTTTTAAATCATTAATCTTATCAGTTATTAGATTAACTATCAATAGAATTTTTTCTTGGACTTTATTAATATTGGTTGGGTTATTTAAGTGCCCTAATATAAAGCTTTTAGGATGAAAAGGAACATCTCTTTCCAACATCATGTCAGTTCTGTGGAGGATTCACCCCCTTCCCAGCCCTGTTTCATTTTAGATATTGCTGAAGCATAGGAATAACTCTACTGAATCAGATCAGTGGGTAATTTAGGTCAGGTCTACACTACAAAGTTAGAGGTAACAAATTGTCCTGTGGCACCTTAAAGACTAACTAAAGTATTGAAGCATAAGCTTTCGTCAGCTAATACCCACTTCGTCGGATGCAAGCAGTCAAAACTAACTACAAAGTTAGTTCAACCCAGAGATGTTGCTTTGGGTGTGACATTTCCACACCACTGAGCAATTTATTTAAGCCAACTAACCCCCGAACTAGAGAGCACTATGTGAATGAAAGAATTCATCCATCTATGTAGCTACTACCTCTCGGGGAAGTGGATTAATTGCAATGATGGGAGAACCCCTTCCATTGCTATAGTGCATTGGTTCTCAAAGTGGGGGTCGGGACCCCTCTGGGGCTCGTGAGCCAATTCTGTGGGGGTCGCGAGCCCCTGCTGCCAGCAGCCGGCCCCGAACAATGCCGCTGCCGCAAGCTGCTGGCATCCGGCCCCTACTACTGCAGGCAGCCTGTGCCCCTGCCACGGCGGGCTGCCGGCGCCCCCATAAGGCCGGTCCCGCCACGGCGGGATGTTGGTGGCCCAGCGAGCCCGGTCCCAGCTCCTGCCGCGGCGGGCTGCTAGCAGCCCTGCAAGCCTGGTCCCAGCTCCCACTGCGGTGGGCTGCTGGTGGCCAAGCGAGCCCAGTCCAGGCCCTGGCTCCTGCTGTGGTGGGCTGCAGGCACTGCCACCTGCCTGACCCGGCACCTGCAGAGGTGGGCTTCTGGCGCCCCCATGAGCCCGGCCCCTGCCGCAGTGGACTGCTGGCACCTCCGTGGGGCTGCTGGAACCCACTGCTCACTGGCTTCGGGGGGCTGCTGGAACCCCCCTCAATCTCAACCCCTGTCCTGGGGGGTTGCTGGAACCCCCCATCCCAGCCCCGTCGCAGTGGGCTGCAGGCATGTCCTCCCCTCCCCCCGCCTGACCCCTGGGGGGGTCACGCTTAGAGGCCCGGTGTGGGAAAGGGGTCACCACTACATTCAGTTTGAGAACCACTGCCATAGTGAGAGACTACACTGAAGCACCACTGCAGCTGTGCCCCTGCAGGGTGTCTAGTTAAGACATAGCCTTAGTCTAATATCTTGCCTTCAATGGTGGCCTATACCAGCCTGATTTAGCTGGCATTGGCCAGCCATGGGTTTTTAATAGCAGTGTAGACATACCCCTAGTAGTAATTATGGAGAGCAAATTAAAGGAGAATTACCATTGGCAATAACAGAGTTCAGCATTTCTTCTTCTTTTTTGTACAGACAGTACAGTTTCAGCATTATTCTGACAGACCATTACAGAGGTGCACAGAGTGAAGGGAGATTTCTGCATCCTTGTATGCTGTGCTGTCACAATGCAGCCCCAGCACCTGAAATACCAGTAAATGCTGCTGGCTGGGGAGCGTCAGTGTCATGACCCTGCTGCTTCCCTTTGCACTGTCCAGAAGAACTAGTGTATTGATATCAGTGGCCTATTGTGTGTGTGTGTGGGGGGGGTTGTTTGGTTTTTTTCTTCTTTTTTTCTGGTTTGACCATGGAGTCTTTGCACAGCCAAAATTCCATTGACTTCAGTTCTTAGCATGTGTGGAATGAAGGATTTGTGAATGTATACCAATGCCCTCTGCTGGATATAATGTGCTAAAGTAAAACCTGGCATTTGTGGATAGCCCAAATTCTTTTTGGTTATGTTGTGTTGGTTTAAATGCATTGGTGATCTCTTGGGAAGGGGAGGGACATATACTCCCAGGTTTTTCTGATTGTTAATGCCCCCACTGCATGACTGCATGGTTTAATCTCTCTCAGATATGGTCTCTCCTTACATTTTTTTTAACATACTAGTTAAGCACAGCTGTGCAGTGGGAACAGTGTGAAATTTCACCTTGCCCTTCCCTCCTCCAGTGGAAAGAGTCCTTGACAATGGTTCAAATCCTAATTTCCTGAGGCAAAATTCCCAATAGAGTGGTGGAGACAATGGGAGTTTGGGGTGTACAGAAGCAGTTCTTCAGTCAGGCAATTCATAGAAGCTAACATAGCAAGTGTGGAAATAGCATGTAGCTTATAAATGCTCAACACCTCCAGAATACTATGCACTGGGACAATACATCCTAATGCCTTTAAATTTCTTTAAAGTTATCTAAAGAGAAATATTTATCTTTTTTATTTAAATGCATATATAACAAAGCAAACATTAAGAAATTCACATTTTCATGGTGAAAGTGCTATGTACAACTTTGTTCCTTTTTGATTCCTTGTTGTCATGTAAAGTCATGAAGTCATTTTAGTTAATTTTAACTATAATTCATCACTATTGCAGCAGGAGGTTATGCAAAGCTTCATTTATGATCTTCTGACATATTAGTGAGCAAAGATATATTTCCTCAAATGCAGTCTTCATTGACATCGCAAATAAACAGTAGGGTAACTTTGCTTGTGACCAAATTAAAGTTTTTTTTCCCCCTTGGAATCTTAATGAATTTTAAATTGTCTCTCAATTTTACTTTTTAATTACAGTGAAATGTGCACTTACTTGAGCTGATTAAAAATTGATTTGCCCATCCTGTGAGTGAAAGTTTTATTTCCAAATGCCTGAATTAGAAGGGATTTGTTTAGAGTATGGGCTGAATCTTCAGGAAGCAAAAGGACTGCTCATGTAATATTCATAAGTTAGAAGTGTGGTCCATCTTTTATCCGTTTGTTCTTTATGATTCTGTACTTGACGTATTCTCTCTGCAACATGTCATATGAAGCCTGGATCTGAGTATTTATTAATTAATTTGTATTTAGGAATTCTGCACTTGTATAAAAATTTCATTCTGTGGATGAAGAAAATACCTCCTTGTGTGCACTGTTCTGACATGAGCATCTCTACACTTCCTAGTGGTAGTAGATATCCAGGTGTTTACAGGTCAGCTTCCCAGTGGAAAATAAATCAGTGATGCCAAGTCTGGGTGTAATCCTCCTTATTTATGGCAAGTTGTTAAATCACAATCTAGCCCAAAATCTTACCCAATACTTTGTGATGTTTTTTAGGACTGTACAGTACTTTTATGGGAGGTGTCAGTAGGAGGTGCTGCCACATCTTCAGGGTTGTTGTTTTTTTGTAACTTGTAAGCAAATGTTAGACCTTGAGAAGGCAGGCTATATGTTGTTTTTAGATTTGGTTATGCAGGGTTCCAGGTGCAGAAAGCTGTACCAGCAGCAGGACAGTTTTCTCACTGCCTTAGTCTCTGATTAAAGTCAATTCTGTAGGTAGAGTTGCTCCTTTGGAACTGGGCATTGGTACTGAGATTCTGAAGAAAGAGTTCTTCCTGAAGCTATTGACCATTTCAATTCTAAAAATGATATCTAGGGGTAAATTAAACAAATTTACATGTAGATTATAGCCAGTCTCCCTGTCACTGATTTCTCTACCTCTGTGAAGCTGACCATCAGGGTCTCAGACATCTGCTGCCACTTAGACAGAGAGGTGACACTGGTGTCAGAACAGAATGCTGCTGGTGTTGGAAGAAAGGGCAAGAGAATGCTGATGTGTGTTTGAGAGCTAATACTATATATTACTTTTTCCATCCTAATGCCCAATTCTTCTTATTCATATAGAGTAGTGCCATATTACACTTTAAACCAGTGGAACTATATGTATACAATGAATTGTGATGTTAGAATCAGTCCCTACAGTAATAGACATAAGCTGATTTCTGATTTATATGCATTTTATTTCACTCTCCACAATTTTAAATAAGGTAGGGTGTAAAGAGGATTTAATATTGTATTAAGCCACTGTGTAAATAATGTAGATGTCAATTATAATTTGCTTATACCTTATTGTGCCTTTAGTTTTATGTAATCTATTGAATGTATAGTAATATCAACTGCTTTTTTATGCTCATGAAAATACAACACATATAATATCTTTGTGTTTGTCATAATGTATCCAATAATAACCCCAAAATCATATAAATGTGCACACTCTAAAACAAAAGAATGAATTCATAAATGGGAGATGTACATATTTATAGTCGCTGGGCTAAATCTTGCTGTGATATATTCTGTTAGGCTGCATCAAATAATATCCAAACATCAAGTCTCATAAACCACCAAAGCAATTACAGCTATGATTTTTTCAATATTGCAGATTTTTATCACAGCCTTTGGAACAGCTCACCATTCAAGATTCTCTGCTCCCCATCCCAATATACATTTAGAAATATATTTTAATTTAATTACACTGGGTTAAATTTTAATATTTTTCTAACATTTACTCCAAAGCTTTTTACTACATCCACAGAGATAAGGGTACTTGTGGGGCAAGGAGCTGTGGATTAAAGATATTTAATAGGTACTGGACAAGATATACTCTTGCGTTGCCAAAAGTGGAAAGCATGCCATATGAGCAGGGGGCAGCTCATTGGATCCGGTACTGCTTCTATTTCAAAATTTTAGTCTACTATACCAGAACTGATTCAGGCAAAGATTTTCAAAGACACAAATAGGAATTACGTGCCCAACTCTTAATGGCAATCAATGGATTTTGGATGTCTAACTCCTCTGGGGACCATTGAAAATGACTGCCTTATGTTTTGTACAAGAACCATTCATGCTCAAGGAATCTCAATGTGCTGTAATAAGTAGTGATGAGTTTGATACTGTACAAGCTATGAGAAAAGCTGTTATATATTCTATCGGAACATGGGCTATGTTCTGATTCAACTCACATGAAATCATGAACCAGTGAGATCATTGTTCATTGGATTGGGCTTTTAATGAAAGAGGAAGACATAGCCACATGATTTCTCATAAAAATCAGCAGAGATATAGCAATAGAGTGGAATAATGCTGATTGTAGATTTAAGAGTTAGTTGCAGAACAAATAGTTTATTTTATTAAGAATTAATAATTCATGCACCTCAATAACACAGTGATGGTTTTGTCATATAGAATAAACAATTATTAAAAAATGCTATTTGCGATCACAATTGAAGGCATTCCTTTTTGTGAAAGGTTTGAGTTCCAAAGCCATGTTTTCAAAGGTAATATAAATGAAATACTTAATCTGATTTATATTTAAAATGATAATAAAAAACAAAACAAAATACTTCTAATGAGTTTGGATTACCAAGATTTCCACTTTTCCCTTTAGCCAAGAGAAGACACAAAAAGTTAGTTTCAATGAATAGCCAAAATAAAGTAGAAGCCTAAGCTGCATAGAAAATCCTGGTGGTACCAGTCTTCTTGTATTACAGTTGAAAGCATCCAACTCAAGCTCATGAGCTTGACTTTAGATTTAATTCTAGATGTCCTTTCCTTTATGCACACGTGAATAAATAGGAAAATGATTTTTGTTAGCTACATCTCTGGTTTAAGCAGAAATGCAATCAGCATGTTAGCTAGGTGTTGTGTATACACTATCTAACTCAATTTTCTCAGCATTATTTAGACACGCTCAGTGCTTACAGCTGATAGAAAGCCTTCCTATCCATACCAATTAACCTAACCCTGCGATTTCATTCTACTCAGTCATCCTTGAATCTTCTCTTGTTCTCCTCTGTACACTGCTCATTTGACATAGTTTGAATCCCTTCTCAGAAAGTGTTTGTAATCTAAAAGTTGTCTTAATCTTTGGTCCTGTTTTTCCAGGTTTTTTGATTTCCCAGGTGACATAAATGGATTTCCAATCTTTTTTAATGGGTTGCTATAGAAGCTGAAGCAAGGTATCAGGTGAAGAGAGAATCTTTGATGAACAGGTCCTCTGAGCTCAGAAGGAACTCAGGGTTTCATATGCAGGAGTTAAATAGGTACAAATAATATATTGTGAAGTTCCATTCAAAATTACTATTTCATAACCTCACCATAAATGGGATTATTTTTAAATATGTCTATGTGACGGAGGCAAGGCTCACTCAATAGAAAGGCTATTTTGGGTCTAGTCTCACCTTATGACTCCTGTTCTCCCCATGTGTGACTTGTATTAGCACTAATGGGAGTTGCACAAATCTCTTGAGAAGTATACAATAGATACACCCACAAGAATGGAGTAGACCATCTTGTGACACTCCTCCTCTTAGTTTCTTAGTTTCTTAGTTTTTCTCCTCCTCTTAGTTTCTTTCTTTGAAGTTTTACAATCTTTCATTAACATTCAGTTCAGACTAGTGATGGGACATCTATTGTGACCTACACAATACTTATATTACACACAAACAGCCAACTATATAAACATTTATTGTCTGACAGGAAACCTGTTTTCCACATTTGCTGATGACAAGTCCCTGGACACAGACCTTATATTTTTTTCAGAGTAGATACCCCTTACACGGCATCTGTACATGTGATTTGCAATGATATTGATGACCAAGATGACACCAGTTTGAGCTCTCACATGCCATTCTTTAGTGAAGTAGAATGCACACACCAGACTCAGGAGATTGCTGTATCCCCTATTCACCCTCTACATGCCCCTGGTCCCTGAGAGATTCCTGAGTCATAGCCGTCTTCCTGGAGGCAACATCGTCTAGTGTGTAAGGCACAGGACTTGGGGATCAGGAGACTTGAGTTCTGTTATGTGTAGGAATTGGCTAGTATCCCTTTAAATAGTTTGTGGTCCCTCTAATAGCCATCACAGCCCTCTAAGATTATGTCTTCACTACCCGCCGGATCAATGGAAAGTGATCGATCCATCGGGGATCAATTTATCATGTCTCGTCTAGATGTGATAAATTGATCCCCAAAGGCGCTCCCCACCAATTCCAGTACTCCAGCTCACAAAGAGGTGCAAGCGGAGTTGACGGGGGAGCCCCCTACTGCCATGAGGATGCCAGGTAAGTTGACCTAAGATATGCTGACTTCAGCTACGTTATTCACATAGCTTAAGTTGTGTATCTGAGGTCGACCCCCCTCCCCGACTAGTGTAGACCAGGCCTAAGTTTCAGAGCAGTGTTGTACCAACTGTTGCAGGTGTGTCCCTGTATGTCGTAAGTTGTGGAAGAACAGAGTTATTTGTATCCCATTTTGCCCATTTTGTTCCTATTAGCTTTGCTGTGAGAAGAGTAAAAGTCACAGCAGTTTCTATTGCTTACTCTCCCACTGCCATTTGGGTGATCTTGGGAAAGAAACATAGATATACTGCTTTTCTTGTGCTCTTCCTTTCCCTACCTAGTAGCAGAGGTCAGAACTGAGGATCATAGAATCATAGAATATTAGAGTTGGAAGGGATCTCTCGAGGTCATCTAGTCCAACCCCCTGCTTAAAGCAAGACCAATCCCCAACTAAATCATTCCAGCCAGGGCTTTATCAAGCTTGACCTTAAAAACCTCTAAGGAAGATGATTCTACCACCTCCCTAGGTAACCCATTCCAATGCTTGACCACCCTCCTAGTGAAAAAGATTTTCCTAATATCCAATCTAAACCTTCCCAACTGCAACTTGAGACCATTACTCCTTGTTCGGTCATCTGGTACCACTGAGAACAGTCTAGATCCATCCTCTTTAGAACCCCCTTTCAGGTAGTTGAAAGCAGCTATCAAATCTCCCCTCAGTCTTCTCTTCTGTAGACTAAACAATTCCAGTTCTCTCAGCCTCTCCTCATAAGTCATGCGCTTCAGGCCCCTAATCATTTTTGTTGCCCTTCTCTGGACTCTTTCCAATTTTTCCACATCCTTCTTGTAGTGTGGCCCCCAAAACTGGACACAGTACTCCAGATGAGGCCTCACCAATGTCGAATAGAGGGGAACAATCACACCCCTCGATCTGCTGGCAATGTCTCTACTTATACAGCCCAAAATGCCACTAACCTTCTTGGCAACAAGGGCACTGTTGACTCATATCCAGCTTCTCATCCACTGTAATCCCTAGGTCCTTTTCTGCAAAACTGCTGTCTAGCCATTCGGTCCCTAGTCTGTAGCAGTGCATGGGATTCTTCCGTCCTAAGTGCAGGACTCTGCACTTCTCCTTGTTGAACCTCATCAAATTTCTTTTGGCCCAGTCCTCTAATTTGTCTAGGTCCCTCTGTATCCTATCCCTACCCTCCAGCGTATCTACCACTCATCCCAGTTTAGTGTCATCTGCAAACTTGCTGAGGGTGCAGTCCACACCATCCTCCAGATCATTGATAAAGATATTGAATAAAAATGGTCCCAGGACCAACCCTTGGGGCACTCCGATCGATACCGGCTGCCAACTAGACATGGAGCCATTGATCACTACCTGTTGAGCCCGACAATCCAGACAACTTTCTATCCACCTTATGGTCCATTCATCCAGCCCATAGTTCTTTAACTTGCTGGCAAGAATATTGTGGGAGACCGTATCAAAAGCTTTTCTAAAGTCAAGGAACAACACGTCCACTGCTTTCCCCTCATCCACAGAGCCTCATCCACAGATCCAGGATCCTGAACCAGATCTGATCCCTTATTCACACTGAGCAGTACCTTACTCCACAAGTAATTATTGGCTTCAGTGGACTATTCAGGCACTATTCAACACAAGGAAGGGTATCACCATCTGACCCTATATATTCCTAGTGTGTATGTCAGTGGTTTTCCATCTCACAGAGATGAAGTCATGGCTCATCTTAAAGATAATTTATATATATTCACATCTGATTATTTATTTTTAGCTGACATTTTATCTGAAGTGTATGGGGTGAGCCTATTATTCCAAAATGCAAACTTCACTGATGCATCTGGAGGAGGACAATCCTTTGAGATTTAACTTTTTTTTTTTAAGAAGAATGATTTTAATATAAACTCCAATACATTCGTCTCAAGCTTGTGTTCTCAAGGCAGCAGCAAGGAGAAAACCTCATTACTGAAATTTTGACAAATCTCTATTTATTTATATGATGTAAAATTTCTCCCAAATCACCCCAATACAGTCATGTTAGGGTCTGCCTCCTAACCTATAGTCAGGGGTGCACCTATGGTTTTGAAAGGAATAGACACTTTAATTTCTCAGTTTGGCTAGAGATAAAAGCATTGCATAGATGATGATTAGGGGGAGGATACAGCAGGCATCATTGCTTTTGATTCCCCGGTGGCTGCTTACAAACCAAGGGCTAGATCCTCCACTTAAGGAGCCAAACTAAAATGTTGTGGTATTCAGTGGACACTGCTTCTCTTCCCTGCTGCAGAACAACTACAATGAATATGGTTGTTTCTGGAGAATAGCATATGGAGGCTGGTGAAGGGAGGAGAATGAGATTATCTTGGAGTGATGACAGAAGGCAACCCAGAATATAAATTGAATGAAGTTTAAGGCAGTGGTTCAATTTCAGTAGTTTCCTTAGAGAGGTTTAGCCAGTGATGGAGGGAAATAACATATGTCTTTGTGAGATCCGTGATACAAGAGAAAGCCTGAGAACCCTCCACCATACAAAAAGCTTTTGAATCATATAGTTTTGGCAATTTTCTGTTGTTAACTCTAAGTGAGATAAATGTCTCACAAGCTAAACCAAATGTTCTCTACCACCTACATTATATTAGTTGTAAGAAGAATGTGACATAGAACAAATTGTTTCTTAGTTACCTTGAAATTCTGTATTGTTTGGCCAATCCAGTTTCCAACTGAAGACAATGGCAGTCTTTCAGTGACTTTACAGGGAGCTGGATCAGCCCCTAGAATAGCAACTATAATTAGAGCTGATAGAAATGTGGAAAAATCTTTCATGAAAACTAACAAAAGTGAGCCTGTTCACTTCTGTCAAAATTTGAATTTTTACTATATTTCTGACTTATTACAAAGCTAGTCAATAACTAGGTTAATTGTACATAAAAGATTCTTCAAAAAAGATCATGCTTTTTATTATATTTTATTAAAAATCATGGGATCATTCTTTCTACTAAGACAAATTCTCTGTATAGTGCACTGTCCAATTTATGCCACTCTGGCAGCATGAACATGACAAATAGTCAGTGGAACTGGCCTAACTCGGACAGTAGCCTAGTACTGTATGTTGGTTATGAGTGTCATAATACTGCTATCCCTACCTTCACAGTGGTCAATTGTGTGCTCAGACAGATAAGTATAAGATAAAGAAATGCTGAAATAGGTCTAATTTACAACAGGGGCAAACCTTTGTCTGGCCTTGTATATAGGAAGGTCCAAAGATGGAATAAAGCCACCTTTCTCCATTCCTGCACTGAGTGGAGTTGGGAAGGAATAGAGAAGACAACGTAAATTATATAGGACTGGAACTGTATGCTTTCTTCTTATTGTCCTTAAATCAGATCATATTTAGCCAATGCAATAAAGTGAAATAAGCAATAATGTTTGCATCACAGGCTGCCAAATTTCCAATTACAGCAGGCATTTCATGTGATGTTAAAATAATCTAAAATTTGATCTTAGAATCCTCATGTTAAGAGAAAGGTTTGATTTTCTATGAATTGCTTATTTTATTTATGGGTATTTCTATGATATTCACCATTCTAATATCTCAGCACCTTAGATTATCATTTATCTGAGTGGCAAATATGTCTTTTCATTTTGGGACAATGTTGGTAGAAAACACATTTCTTTGTGATATTGCCTGTGGAAATGCCACTATAAATAATCACAGCCCTCATAGATATTTCCACACAGCACTATTTCTAATTATCTCAGAAGCAAATATTATGGTAAGGACAAATTAATTAGAGGGTCTTTAGCACTAGATTCCTGATGTCTAAAAAAAGTAATTGCGCTTTAGTAGGTCTGGAATCTGCTGAAAGCAGGTAATTTGAATTAACTGCAGATAGTTCACATTAGTGGATAATTAATTTTCCTCATCCTGGGTCCCCAGATTTCATTAAACTGTGATATACAAAAGCTAAACAAATAATTTCTGTCAGTGATAGGAATGCCAGTGTTTAGGGTTATATCATGACTGCCGAATTACCTGTTGATATTGAGAAAAGCTACAAGATAAAATCAGTAAGATTTTGCAAAGATCCCAGGGACTCATTTGGCTGCAGATTTCCCAGACTATGGAGGGATGACAGAGAATATTACCCACCAATTTTTTAAAAAATCTATGAGGAAAGCCAGCATAGTTTAGAACATCCATAGAGGACCTGGCCGGTCTACATGTTACTGACAATCTTCTGTTATTTTTAATATATTTGAATTCATAATGATAAAATAGATTAAATTATTTTAAAAGCATACGGTGACATAGTTTACATCATAGGTTACATTGTGTTGCTTTGGTGGAATAAGTATACATAGTCAGTTTACATTATTTTATCCCAGCTTTTCTGTACTGAGTTCTTTTCCCTAGACTATCTTTCTACATCTCCTCCCTTCCCCAAGAAAAGATTAAGCAATGGATCAGATCCAAAGGCATACATTTTACCATTATTCAAACACCATTAAACAGAGGGAAGATTATGACAACAAATTAAGATGGGTGAATAGAAAGCTCCATGGGACAGGTGTGATTAGTATGTGAATATACATTCTACTAGTAGAATGCTAGTAGAAGTATTGTGATAAGATCTTTTTATAAGCTGTCTGCCTAGTGATGGGGAATTTAGTACCTCTGCCGTCCTGGTTCCTAACTTCAGGAAATAATGGAGTGGACAAACAAATGAAATAGCACTCATGTCACGTACGTCTGTTTCACTAATGAAGAGCTCTATTGTGTCACTACCTAAGCCCTAAACAAGGTGCAGTGAGTATTCATACTATCTGTAGAATCTAGGAACAGATCAGGAACCAAATGATGACTCAGAAGGTGACTAATCGTGAATGTACCATTAAACAATTGCATAAGGGTTTCTAGGATCGCAGTTTAGCTATTAGGACCATGATCCAGCAATTGAAGGCACCAGAACTACTCACATACTTAAAATTAAGCATGTGCTGAATGTTTTGCTGGATCAGATCCTGAGATTCCAAACCATTTTGATCATTGGCACCAAAGTACTCTTGCACACTGCAGTCTCACACATTAACCATGCAAACATTCTTGCAAGAGTTCATAAGTTATATATAATGTTCAGTAGCATATCTATTAGGTTAAAGTTATCACTCATAATCATTTTTCCTACTGATTTACAGATATTTTTCTCAAAAGCCCCAGAGACCTACTAGATTAGCAAACCTCTGAAAAGGTAAAGTAGTATTTACAATCAATCAGATTCATGTAGATGGTAGTGGAAGGTAAGACTTGTTTTCATGCACGAATGCTAATAAAATTATTTATTGGTAAAGAGAAATGAATACAGCACATTTGGAAGGGAGATTGGTCTTACAAACCTGAAGGACTTGACAAGATCTCTTGCAGATTCCTGTAGGCTTATGACAATGTTTTTAAAAGGATATAATTTATTGCTGAAGACTAATTATGCAGACAACTGAGCAGCTAGTGTAGCCTTGCTGTGCCTACACAACATCTGCCCTGTGCATTGAAATAACCATACTGAAAAGAGCATTATGCATCTGCTTTCAAAAAAACCTATTTCCAATATTCCCTCCTTTATCTGATCTAACAGGATGAGAAAAAGAGATTTCCATCTAAATTATCCTCTTTTTATTGTGCTTTCATTAAAAAACATGGAATCCTTAGCTATTAGTTAAATAACCTATTTACCACAGACCCTGGCAATGACATTTAATGTTTCTCGGCACTCTACATGAAAAGGATAACTAGTGCAACCTATTGGAAAACTGATTTTATTTTGCTTCCCTGAGAACAGAGATATTTTATAATGTCAGTATAATTGACAATTGCAGATACAGTTTGGGATTAGGAACCTGATCTTGCTCCCACTGAAGTCAATGATAAAACTTCCATTGACTTCATCAGTGAGGATGAAGCCATTTTCCAGGGGAGGAAGGGCACAGGAAGAAAAAGGAGGGCTGAATTCACATCTTGTGAAAGGACATTTACGGTAGATATTTTCCCTCTTCTGTTGTTTAAACATTTTCTGCATTTACAGGTAATCTGTCTATTTTAGGATTTTACATTGCTGTCTACAGTGTACTTCATGGAGATAAGATGTACCTACCCAAATCAACTCCGGTTAGCAGAGATTCACTCTACACAAACTAAGTGCTGGCTTTGGATATTTGTCAAGTCACTGACCCCTCTCTGATCCATCTACCAACATCTTCCTGCAAAAATAATTTCCCTTGCTTAAGTTTGGAACAAAATAAGTATGAAAAATTAAAGCAGAGCATAAAAAAACCTGGGTTAACAGGTTTCTGAATAGGCTTTTCTGTTGTTTTTCAAAGATGACTGATACAACTGTAAAAAAAAGTATAAATATTGCTGTTTAGGGCAATTGATTCTACGCTCAGAATGAAGGTAGCAAATATGACTTTAGCATTTCTCATCTGCCACCCAAGGTGACATGCTGTAAAGCTCCTATGTGCCAAACATAATAGTCTGTCATTTGAATTCATCCAGTGTGTTTTCTACACATTTCTTCATATCAAAACAAAATGTATTCCAAAACAAATATCACTTTTCTCTCCTGTTAGTGTAGGCCAGAATCTACTGTCTTTATTCATGTTGAGAAGTCCCTTGCTCTCTGAGTAGCCCCATGGAAGCATTGGGGCCACTCATAAAGTAAGTTAGTACTCAACGTTAATATGAGTGGCAGACTCTAGCCCCAAGGAATTATGAGGAAAAATGCAGCTGAAAGAAATTTCATGGTAAAATATTTAAAGACACTTGTATTACCAAAAGAAAAAGAAAAGGAGACCATTTTTGTATATCCTTTTAAAATAGCAAAAGAAGAGTTAAAACACTTAAGAGTTTGCCATTTTATTTTGTTTAAAGCCATCTCTTTAAGAGTTCAACTCAGCTTCTGCGATCACTAATTTTTTGTTGCAAACTGGCTTTTCTCCTGAAACTTGAATGTTTATAGCCCTTCCAAACCACTGATTTTTATAATATTTTTACTATTATAACTCTGGATATTCTTGGTATCCATATAAATCATAGAATCATATGACTGAAAGGGACCTCAAGAGGTCATTTAGTCTAGTTCCCTGCATTCATGGCAGGACTAAGTATTATCTAGACCAGGGACCGGAAATGTTGGCACGCGGGACCACAGGGTAAGCACCCTTAGCGGCCCCGCCGCTTTGTTTACCTGCCGTTTCACCAACTGCAGCTCCCACTGGCCATGGTTTGCTGTTCCGGTCCAATGGCTACTGTGGGAAGCGGTGCGGTGCTGGCTGCTGCTTCCCACAGCCCACACTGGACCGAGACAGCGAACCACAGCCAGTGGGAGCCGCAGACAGCAAAACGGCAGGTAAACAAAGTGACGGGGCTCGCTAAGGGTGCTTACCCTGTGGTCCCGCATGCCAACATTGCCGATCCCTGATCTAGACCATTCCTGACAGGTGTTTGTCTAGCCTGCTCTTAAAAATTTTCAATGATGGAGATTCCATAACCTCTCTAGACAATGTATTCCAGTGCTTAACCACCCTCATAGCTAGGAAGTTTTCCCTAATATCCAACCTAAATCTCCCTTGCTGTAATTTAAACCCATAACTTCTTGTCCTATTATCAGGGGTCAGGAAGAACAACTCTTCTCCCTCCTCCTTGTAACAACCTTTTACATACTTGAAAACTGTTATCATGTCCCCTCTCAGTCTTCTCCTTTCCAAACTAAAGAATGTTACAGTGTTGACTCATATAAGCTTGTGGTCCACTAGGCAGTCATTTCTGATTTTGTATGTATGCAATGGACCTTTCCTTCCTAAGTGGAGTACAGTAAAACCTCGATTTAACGGACCTCAATTTAACGGACTTCGGATGCAACGGACAAAATTTCTGATACATATTCTGATACACATTCTGATACCCCTCCTGGCTGCGGCCCCGGTCCCCTACCCAGGCGGCTGGCTGCTGGCTCCCAGCTGCCACCCCGGTCCCAGCCGTTGAGGGCTGGCTACCAGCTCCCGGCTGCCACCCCGGTCCCAGCCACTGGTGGGTTGGCTGCCGGCTCCCGCCCCGATCCAGGCAGCGGGCGGTCTGGCTGCCGGCTCCCGGCTGCCGCCCCGATCCCAGCAGTGGGCGGGCTGGCTGCCCTGCCACCCGGGTCCCAGTAGCAGGCGAGCTGGCTGCCAGCTCCCGGCTGCCGCCCGGGTCCCAGGAGCAGGCGGGCTGCAGAGTTGCCGCCCCGACCCTGTGGCGGGCGGGCTGCTGCTCCGACAGCTTGGGGGGTTTTTTTTTATTAAATAACTGACTTTTTTATTTAACGGACACCCCCCCACCCGAATTAGTCCATTAAATGGAGGTTTTACTGTATTTAGCATTTGTCCTTATTGAGTTTCATCCTATTTATTTTAGACCATTTCTCCAGTTTGTTCAAATCATTTTGAATTTTAATCCTATCCTCCAAAGCACTTGCAACCCCTTCCATCTTGGTATCATCTGAAAACTTTATAAGTATACTCTGTGGCAGGGTGCTGGCCAGTTGTGCCTGAGCCAGCCCTGCGGGCCCTTTAAGAGGGAGCAGAAGCCTGCAAACCTCCCCTTGCAGAGAAGGCTAATCAGCCACCTGGGCTGCAGGGCAATTAGCCTGGAGGGATTGCACCTGGCAGCAGCCTCAGAGGGATAAAAGGCCTGCCAGGAAGCAAGCCCAGTGTGGTGGGGATGGTATAGAGTGAGGTGGTGGTTTGAGCTAGTCAGAGCTGTGTGTTGGAGTTGTAAGCTGGACTATATAGAGTCTGTAGAGCTGGGAACTGTACAAAGCTGTATATATTGGTGGTGGGGTCCTGCACTGTTAATTAAAGAGCACTGTTTGACGCAAAGAAGGGTTTCCTGCCTGTGTTCCTGAGAGGGGTGAGAGAGCGGTGGTGTCAGAGGTGGGATCGCTACACCAGCAATCCAACTGGTGGCCCTGAGATGGAGGGAACCCTGCAGTGGCTAGTAGAGCAGCAAAAGCAGACCCAGCAGGCCATGCATGCCTTGCAACAAACCCACCTGGAGATGCAACAGGCTCAAGCCGAGCAGCAGAAGACGCTGCAGGACTTTATGAAGGAGCAAGTGAAGACCCAGGCAACTCTCCTGCAACACCTGGTGAGTCAAGGGGCTGGAGAGGGCATGCGGCCGCCGGGCTGGGGACTCTGCAAGATGAGCCCGGCGGATGACCCCGATGCTTTCCTGGGCACTTTTGAGAGGGTAGCCACCACAGCCGGGTGGGAGCAGACCACCTGGGCCCTCCGGCTTGCTCCCTACCTCGCGGGCGAAGCCCAGGCAGCCTATATGGCCCTGGGGAATGCAGAGGCCCGAGACTTTGATATTGTGAGAGCGGCCATCTTGGACCGGGTCGGCTTATCTCCGGAAAGATACCGGCAAAAGTTACGGGTGGCCCGCTGGACGCCGGCGGTGCGGCCCCGGGCGTTTTCCCAGAGGCTGAGAGACTGGGCGACGCGTTGGCTGAGGCCGGAGGCCCGGTCAGGAGAGGAAATTATGGACTCCCTGATCTTGGAGCAGTTTTTGCTCAGCCTCCCCGAGACTGTTCGTACCTGGGTCAGGAGGCACCAGCCGGAGACGGTGGAGTCTGCGGTGCGCCTGACCGAGGAGTACGTCGAGGCAGAGGGACCTCGGGGAGAAGACCGACCGCGACGGGTCCGGGATTTGTGGCGTCGGCCCGTGGACTCCCCTCCGCCCAGAGGGAAAAGGACTGATGGGGAGCCCGGGGGGTGCCCGAGAGAGCGGCCCGGCTTACCTGCTGGCAGTGCGGGAAGCCAGGGCATATTAAGAGAGACTGCCCAGCCATGGAGTGCGACTACTCTAACTGGTGTGGGTGGACGGAGGTTTGGGGGCGGAAGCCGTATAAGGGGATACCCACCCTGCGGGTACAGGTGGGAAGGAAGTCCCAACCGGGGGTAGTGGACTCAGCCTCTCCCTGTACGCTTGTCCGCAGGGCGTTGGTACGCCCCGAGTGGCTGATCCCAGGGGCTACCATGGACTTGCAGTGCGTCCATGGGGACAGGAAGACCTGTCAGGTGGCCCAGGTCCCCCTAGAGATCGGCGGACGATTCCGCTGGAAGCGGTCGGGGTGCCAGCGGGGTTGCCGTGCCCCGTAATTATTGGGCGGGACTGGGGCCCGGTGGGAAATACGAGACCCCGGGCTGCCCCAAGGCCGGGCGTGAGAACCCGTACGGGGGGTTCGGCCAAGGGAAGGGGCGGGTCTCAGCCCAATAACCCAGTGAAGGGCCTAGCTAGCCCTGAACATCAGGGACTAGGGCAGGAGGTGAGCTCCACAGAGGAAGCCCCAAGCTCTTGTGAGAGCATAGGGGAAATTGAGGCCAGGGAAGTTGCCCTGTGCGGTGAGGCACCATGTGAGTGGTGTGAGCGCCGAAGGGCACAGAGACGGCCGATACCCTGCCTTTTATGCGCAAGGCTGGAAGTAGGGCTCTCTGCCGCGGCTGCCCGGGAAGCCGAGGCAGAGGAGGCTAGCCCTAGCCCTAAAAAGGCAGCAGGGCTCTCCGCCATGGCCGGGCATGACACCCAGAAGCCTAAGGATCATGCTGCCATGGTAAAAGAAATGAGGAACAAAGGTTCAAGGGCCCTACTGAATTTAATTGGAAAATATTGAAGGGTCTGAGCCAGCCCGATGGGGCTAGGCTAAGGGGGGAGGTGTGTGGCAGGGTGCTGGCCAGGAGTGCCTGAGCCAGCCCTGCGGGCCCTTTAAGAGGGAGCAGAAGCCTGCAAACCTCCCCTTGCAGAGAAGGCTAATCAGCCACCTGGGCTGCAGGGCAATTAGCCTGGAGGGATTGCACCTGGCAGCAGCCTCAGAGGGATAAAAGGCCTGCCAGGAAGCAAGCCCAGTGTGGTGGGGATGGTATAGAGTGAGGTGGTGGTTTGAGCTAGTCAGAGCTGTGTGTTGGAGTTGTAAGCTGGACTATATAGAGTCTGTAGAGCTGGGAACTGTACAAAGCTGTATATATTGGTGGTGGGGTCCTGCACTGTTAATTAAAGAGCACTGTTTGACGCAAAGAAGGGTTTCCTGCCTGTGTTCCTGAGAGGGGTGAGAGAGCGGTCTGTCACAACTCTCTGTGCAATTTTCTAAATATTGATGAAGATATTGAACAGAACCGGACCCAAAACTGATCCCTACGGGACCCCACTCATTATGTCCTTCCACTATGGCTGTAAACCACCAAGAAGTACTCTCTGGGAACAGTTTTCCAACCAGTTTTGCACCCACTTTATAGTAGCTCCATCTAGGTTGCATTTCCCTAGTTTGTTTATGAAAAGGTCATGTGAGACAGTATCAAAAGCTTTACTAAAGTCAAGATATACCAAGTCTCCCACTTCTGCCCTATTCACAAAGCTTGTTCAGTAATTCCTAATAAGTTCTTAGTCTGAATGATATTCAGTGTTCACAGATGCATCAACTACATCTTGTAGTCAACCATAGCAAAAGCTACAGATAGATCTAAGAGAGTAGGTACTGATGATCACCAGAAGGAAGTCATAAACCAATGAGATTAGAACAGTTTCTAAACCATATCTAGGTATACAATCTGACCAAAAGAACCCAAAAATATGTGAGGATGGAAGGTATTGCCAGAGATGCCTCACCTTCTATATGAAAAAGAAACAAAGATTAGACAAGAGGCATTAATGAGCAAGATAGCCAATAGCAACAGTTGGTTTCTTGAGACTGGTCTGAACAATATTAATTTAAATTCCTCCCTTGTGCAAGGAATAATCTTTAGCAATAACGATCCAAGTCTCTTTACAAGATTTTAGCAACCAATGTACCCAAGCACAGTTTTAGAACAACAGTGAGCAAAATTGGTTAGTATTCAAACATTCAGGCAACAAACTGGAGCAGTGGTCTGAGGTAAAGAGGATGAAATGCAAATATCTGTTAACTAAAATGTCCTTGTGCAGGGAAGGTGGAATTAAATAAAGATGAAGTAATAGTTTTTTACTATATTTGCTTTTCGATCATATATACCTTCCTGTGGATTTTGCTGTATAAAACAGGTACAGGTAGGTATAAACTAGCACATTTTACCTGTTTCCCTGAAATGATTATATCTGATAAAACATCCTTTTCAACCTTGATTGCACTGGGGGTGAGAGGAGGGAATGAGGAGGTTGTTTTCATTAACAGAGACTTTAAATAACATACTTTTAGCTGTTTTTTTCCCCCAACAGCAATGATCTATATGTAAACGCTAAAATCCAATTACAAGGCACAGGAATAAAAAAAGGTGTCTCCAAGGGGGATTTGTTTTGTTTTATTTTTTAATGAGATACATTATAATTAAATTTGAAATTGGTTAATAGCAAATACTTTATTTTGATAAACTGCATCCCTAAACTGTAATGCTGGTAGGTGGATTCTTCCATATTATTAGTATTCTATGTGATCTAGATATGCCAGCTAAATACAGAATTTCCTATGGGAGCTGGTTGTATCCATAGCAACCAGATTGCAGTTTCCAATAACTGTGTAATGGAGAGCTGGTGCACTTTAAGCACAAGATGTTAAGTAAAATGGGATTTTTTTCACTGCAATCAGTTTCTTCATGATTGACAACGGCAGAAAATCATGCAGTAAATATACTAATAAAACCTCATTGACTACTACTTTGTCAATTTTACCAATATACTGTACTGAACAATTGCTGAATTTATACTTACTATGCTAGCAATTAAACGTTTGGCACCATGTAAAATCTTGAGACATCTACTATAGGTACCAAACACTTTCTAATAGAAAATTACATGATAACATAGATTATGTCATCAATGGGAGTTTAAAATCTTTGCTGGCTCAGAAGATAAATCCATAAAAGTCTTCGATGATGTACAGAATTAACTGCACAAAATTGGGACTCAAATATAAATTCAATAGCCTTCTGTAAGAAATCTCGTCTTGAGAAGAGATTAAAGTTGAGGTATAATATTCATTTCACCTTTTCCACTGATGTTCAAACAGTTATCATATTACGGGAAAACAAAATAAGAGTTTTCAAGGATAAAAGATTATCTTAGGCCTGGTCTACAGTACACGATTATATCGGAATTAATGGTGTTATATTCAGGGCCGGCGACAGGAATTTTGGGGCCCCGTACAGCAGATCGTACGGGCCCCCCCCCCCGGTTTCCCACTGCCTGCGGGCCCCCCCCGTCTCCCGCCGCCCGCGGGGCCCCCCCGCCAGTCTCCCACCGCCTGCGGGCTCCCCCCGCCAGTCTCCCGCCGCCCGTGGCTCCCCCCGACCGTCTCCCGCTGCCCGCGCCCCCCCCGATCTCCCGCCGCCCGCACACACCCCCCCCCCCCCCGCCGGTCTCCTACCTCCCGCGGGCCCCAACCCCCGCATGTGCTGCGACCGCGTGGCCGGCCGGGAGAAGCAAAGGGGGGTGGGGGAGGCTGCTGGGTGCCGGGGCAGGGGGCTGGTGAGCGTGGCGGTGGCTGCCCAGAGCCGCGCCTTGCTCACAGCCCCGTCGACAATGGGATACAGCTGAGTACCCGCCCCGGACTTCAGGGGGCCCCCCTGAAGTCCGGGGCCCGGTACAGCTGTACCCGTTGTACCCCCCTGTCGCCGACCCTGGTTATATTGAATTAAAACTAGATCCGTCCACACAACCAATCTGGTTTGACTTTTCTTTTGTTAATAGAAGAGTCAAGGTTCATAAAACCTTTATTGATACACATTCAATGCACATTAATAAAATAAGTAATTAATATAAATGAAATGATTCAGTTCCACATAATCAAATGCTATATGAATAAGCCTCCCAGATGAACACATCAAGGGTCCACCTTTGAGGTTATGTTCAATAAGTTGTGTATGCATTTCTCTTACTGAGGCTCTACAATAAACAAAATTATAACACCCAGAATTTTGCTTTTTCTGAAAAGTCTCAGCACCAGCGTAAAAAGGTATGCACAGCCCTAAAGAATAGCTTGTGTAATTATCTCTAAGGGCTTGCTGTACTTCCCTAGAATAGCTCTGACTTCCTCAGTGGGGATTTATGTAACTGCAGTAATGTACTAATTATCTTGCTACTCAAACAAAAAAATGAAATTGAAACATTGTAGCTACCACAATACCTCATGTATGCATATCAGAGCACATTTAGTCCATCCCTCTGTCAGAGACACAGCACACTTTAAAAAGAAATGGCAAATATGCTGAAGACCCTTAATGTAATGCTCTCACAGGAGAACAAAAGTTTTGTATAGAAGTTTTATAGAATCCTAAATCGGGAATGTAATGAATGGCAATACTACATAGATGGTTTGTGGAATTCCATTACAAAAAGATATTCTCTAATAAATTCTATGGACCAGCTTCTCAGTTTTTCCAGAGTGGTGTAAAGGAGTCAAAGTTGCATAGGATTGGTTTTCAGAACATGCTGGGGTAGGACGAGATTACACCTTACACTGCGGTTGACTCCAGCTGCATAACAGCCCCTTGGGAGCCATTAGTTGTAACAGCATGGAGGCTGTTCTAACACATGCAGGCTGCCTCCTCCCTCTTAAATTCTATTGGATTTTTCTATCAGCAAACCCTTTCTTTCTTAGCATCACTCACTGAGAAGAAAAGGGCTAAATAGCTAAGCTATAGTTACCAAAATCATCAAATGACCTTTAAAACCCATCTTACGGAATCAGAAGGTGGTGAAATTATGATATCCACTTGACATTTGTCTAATGGAAAACCGTTTTCCACAGAGAGTGAACTCAGATCCAAGAAAGGTCACAAAGTAAGCCCCAGCACATGCACCCTGTGCTTCCACAGTTCCCACACACTGAGTTCCCATTGAGCCCTGCTGCGTTTTGATAAGATGACATACATTAAACCATTGGTAGGCTCAGTTCTCATGAATGCACATTTTTAAGAGACCCTCTAAGTTCATACAGCCGCCTCACAAAACCTACACAAAGGTGAATCTACACTAGCAAAATTAATACTCATACTTCAGCAACTGCCAGCAGCTGTGCCATTGTGCTGCCATTAAGGCTCTCATGTAGGCAGGGCTCAGGCATTATGAATCATGTCATGAAACCTGCTCTGAGTGGGTAGAAAAGTCTAGTCTAGCACTTACACTGCTGAAAGCACATTGCATCACCACTGGCAGTTGAGTGGATACTGATTTTGTTAGCGTGGACAAAGCCTAATAGACACTCGTTCAGTTTTCAAAGCCAAGCCGAAGACTAGTCACCCTTTGGTAAGGTAGAAGTGCTTCTTTTTGACTTAATTGTTTCAACTTTTCTATTCCATATAATATAAAATTATATCACATTATAAAATCAAAATGAAACACATTGACCTTATCAAAGTATTGATTTCATTTCAAGAAAGCCATTTCAGTATTTCTGAAACTATTTTTTAAATTCATTTTGTAAGAAATGTCAAAATTTTGACTTTTTATTCTGACTTTATTAAAAAAAAATCAATTGCCAAATGTCAGAAAAATTCTGAGTTTTGACCAGCTGTAGTCAGGAGCATCTTTCCAGAATCTACTGTCTTCTATTGTGGCCTAGCTTTCTGTCTATTAGAGCTATTGGTATTGAGTGTCTAGCAGGCATCTCTTTAGCTTGTACTCTCTGGTATCAGCCCCTCCATTCCTTCCACATTCTGAATGTGCATCTGATCTCACTGCTACACTGAAGGAGAGAACCACTATCTCACACAGCAACCATCTGTAATTAGCATGGTGTTGAGGGTGAAGGATGATGGGAGACTGGAAAGGAGGAGAAAGAACAGTAGGGACAGAGAGAAACTGAACATAAGAAATGGAAGTAGGAAGAGAACAGGTGAGAGAAAGTGCCTAAAAGAAGGGACTAAAACTAGTAGCTAATCCCAAAACTATCACACCTCTACATGCAGGAACAGACAAAGCTGCTTGGACTCATGGACATTAGCAGCCCAATTCATCCCTAGTGTAACCCCACAGACTTCACTGGATTTCAGTTAAGTTATACCAGTAATGAATCTGACCATTCCTATATCTGATAATTTTGCCAAGGACATCCCAAACCTATCCCCAACTGTTCCTTTGCATGCTGTTTCAGGAGCCATCTGAAAGATTTTCAATAGGTCCCATGTCATTAGATGTCCAAGGTAAGGAAAACAGTACAGTGGAACCCCACTTATCTGAAACCTATTATCCAAACCTGGGCTTCATATTTGACTCAGCCTTCTCTCTAGGTCCTCACGTCCAGGCCATATCTATGTCTTGCCAATTGTTTCTGTATAACATCTCTATATACACCCTTTTTTAGCTGTTATACAAAAGCTATTATACAACTCTCCAGCTTTCCAAGCTCTCATCATCTGACTTCTCAATTATTGCAACACTCTATTCTCAAGCCTTGACAAATTCAATCTTGCCCCACTCATATCCATTAAGAATGCTGCTGCAGAGATCACTTTCCTAGCCTGTTGTTTTGACAATATCGCTCCTCTCTTTAAATCCCTTTACTTGCTCCCCCTTCGCTATCACATCAAACATAAACTGTTTCTTTTCACATTCAAGGCCCTTCTCAGTCAATCTTCATCCCACTCATCACCTCTCGTTCACTATCAGGCTGTTGATGCTCACCTTCAGTTAGCCCATGAGGCCAGTCATCACTGCTCATGCATTAAGTTTTCAAACAAGTATGTTTGTGCTTTCTCCCATGCTGCCCCACACGCTTGGGCTGCACACCCTGTAAACATCCACAAAGCTACCTCATTATTTACCTTCAAATCCCTCCTCCAAACTCCTATTTTCCTGTGATGCCTACAAAAACCTTGACGATAGTAAGATCATGGATGGTCACACTGACTAATATTGTCCCATAATTTCCTTGTATTTCCCTGTTTCTCTATATCCATCTGTTGCCTCTTCTCTTACACTGCAATGGTAAGCCCCTTGGAGAAGGGGTCATCTTTTTGTATGTGTACCATGCCTAGCACAGTGGAATCCTGGTTCCTGATTAGGTTTCCTAAGTGCTATAGTAATGCAAATAATACATAATATTAAATAATAATAAAGGTGTAGTACATTTTAGGTATGAAAATTTGTATTTCTTGATACTGAGACAAAACTTGAAGCTAAACAGGGGGTTCATGACCTGAATCTAAAAAGCCTGATACACCATAAACACATGGCACATTTTCATGAATTATGCCACATTTTAAATATGTCATCAGTTCAGTGTCACTTAGTTTTCAGTTGAAAGTTCTTAATAAGGTAACTTGGAAATTCATTTTTTCTTTAATGTGTAACATCCATACACAGAGCCATAAATCAAGCATTCTTTAATGTGTAACATCCATACACGGAGCCATAAATCAAGCAATGGCTAAGCAATATTTTAAATGATGTCAAGAATATCTTTATCTACTGTGAAGATCTCTTTATATGCTTCATACATTTAATTTAGAATGACATGTGGCGGCTCCCAAGGCTGTACACACTTTCAGTGTAACGTATCAACACAGCCCACAATACATGCTTTTGTAGATGAAATAATGTAAGCATACCACTGACTGTATGCAGCATAAGCTTATCTGAAATCTGTGAGTAATTACTGACAGATTTTAAAGGCTCTTTGATGTAACCTCCTAATGAATCCACAGAAAGCATTGTGGTTATTGTTTGTGCAAAGTACAGGAAAATGAAAAAAAGAAGTTAGAAAATGCATATCAAATATGCATCAAGTATGTGTATGAAATATGTGTGAGTATATTCACATAGCAGCTGTCTTGGATCATGTGGATAGGCAGAGGAAAATAAATCTCTGAACAGTTTTTTCATCCATATAGGGGGAAAACCTCAAGCATTCTTTTTTAACTAGTCAAATTATTCATGCCACTACAAAAAGAAATTTAAAGACTGCCATCAAGATTCTGATATCATATATATAGTTGCTACTTGCAGCCACGTTGTTTGGAAACATCTGCTGCTTCATATGTGGAAAAAGACAAAGCAGAGGTAATACTGTGTAGTGCCTTTTATTCCAAAGAGCTTTACAACTCTGGTCCAAACCCTGAGCAGCTATTAGGCCACTATAGCTCCCATTAAACCAAACTTCAGGTCCCTACAGGCAGCAAATGTGAAAAATCGGGACAGGAGGTTGGGGGTAATAGGAGCCTATATAAGAAAAAGACCCAAAAATCAGGACTGCCCCTATAAAATCAGGACATCTGGTCACCCTATTACATAGGTAAAATGCTCACTAAAATCAAAGGCTAGGGAATAAGTAAGAGCTGAGAGTCAAATTGTCACCTTCTGCAGAGAAACCATTGCATGGAGACCAGATGGCCAGGAAAACTCAGGATGTTCCCCCTTTCAGAATTTCTTGGACATTATTTTGTCACATGGCAAGGTCCTGGGAACTTGCAGAGTTTATAGTGGTGAATCTTCACAAATTCATGTGTTTTTAGAAATCCATGGGGAAAGGAACCCCCAGATCTGTAGGAGCAGAATCCACAGGGATTGTTCCTGCTCTGTTTTGTTTTCTGACTACCATTATGCCATCTATCTGTCTTGGGCATTTATAGAGTACCAATCACCACAATGTCTAGGTGTTATGGGTAGGAGCTTCAGTTGGCTGAGTTCCGTATAAATGCTCAATAGTTCCTATGGAGGGGATCTGAGGTGAGCATAGGACAGCACCATGCAGTATAATTGCTCCCCCAATTTCTCCCCTCCAACACAGTCCTGATCCAAAGGCCTATGGAAAAGATGAAGCTGTGAGGTTCCAGGTAGAAGAGAACATAGGAATTGCCATACTGAATCAGACCAGCAGTCCATCTAGTCCAGTTTCCTGTCCTAAAACTGTGGCCAGAAGTGTAAGCTTCAGAGGAACATGTAAGATCCCTACAGTGGGCATATATGAAATAATCTGCCTCCACATAGGTAACATCCTGATCTCTAATTGTTAGACAGTGGTTTCAGCCTTAAAAGCACAGAGCTTAATATCTATTGCAAAACATGCATGGTCATTAATGCTAACTCTGCATATTCTTGATATCCATATTCATGTCCAAGACCTTTTTGAATCTTTTAAAGTTCCTGGCCTCAATGACTTCCAGTTAAATTACAAGTTGTGTGAAAAGATTTCCTTTTATCACTTTTGAATTTCCCACTTTTTAATTTGATTGAATGTCCCCTTCTTATGTTCTGCGATAGGGAGAAGAGAAGACATGATCAGTTTTCTCTAGTGCATTCAATATTTTATATATTTTTATCATGTCCTGTTTTATTCATTTCCAGGCCTATGGATTTAGCAACATAGAGGGCCTACAAAGAGATAGACAGGGATGGTGGAGCCATGTTTGTATTCTAAGCAATGTTTGAAGGCATAGGAAGGATTCAGATTCAGACAATACTTTTGCTATTATTTTCCATCCCGTTCCTTATACCTCCTAACGTCTGATTTGCCTTTTTGAGCACAGCTGTGTCAAGCAGGGCTTTTCATTGAGCTGTGTACAATGAAAGCAAGTTGAATTGTAAACCACATATGTTCAAAAACAATGTGAAAAAGCATAATTCTCACTCACACCACACGTGTGCAACACAGCTCCTGGATTCTCAAGAATCGCGAAATAATGCTAACTTTGTGCTGATAGCAGCAGCATACTTTTCACAGTGAAATCTGGGAGCACTGCAGCACTTGGCATATCCTAATGGCCGTGTCTATGACATCAATGGAAGCTGCAAGTCCTCAGCACATCTCAGTCTTGGAGTTCAATATACAAACATATGTGTGTTTTTCCTAGCGTTAGTCCCGCAGTACCGCAGGGTCCGCTTAGACTGGACACAACCAGTGATACGACTGGGGTATACTCCAACCGACGCGTCGTTCCCACCGTCGTTGGAGGCATATATATATATATTCATACAGTGAAACCTCTATTTAATGGACTAATTGGGGCGAGGGGGTGTCCGTTAAATGAAAAAGTCCGTTATTTAATAATTAAAAAAAAATGAACTGTCGAAGCAGCAGCCCGACCTCCACAGGGTCGGGGCGGCAGTTCCGCAGCCCGCCCGCTGCCGGGACCCGGGTGGCAGCCGGGAGCCGTCAGCCAGCCCACCCGGGTCCCGGCTGCTGGAACCCAGGCGGCAGCCAGGAGCCGTCAGCCAGCCCATCCGGGTCCTGGCTGATGGGACCCGGGCGGCAGCCGGGACCCGGCAGCCAGCCTGCCCAGGTCCCAGCTGTCGGGAGCCGGCAGCCAGCCAGCCCACCCGCTGGCGGGACTCGGGCGGGACCCGAGAGCCGGCAGCCCACCCGCTAACGAGACCCAGGCAGGTGCCGTCAGCCAGCCCGACCGGGTCCCGGCTGCTGGAACCCCGACGACAGCCAGGAGCTGACAGCCAGCCCACCCACATCCCGGCTGTCGGGAGCCGGCAGCCAGCCAGCCCACCCGCTGGCGGGAGTCGGGCGGGACCTGAGAGCTGGCAGCCCACCCGCTAATGAGACCCGGGCGGGAGCCGGCAGCCAGCCCACCCACCAGCAAGCCTGCCCGCTGCCGTGACCCGGGCGGCAGCCGGGAGCCGGCAGCCAGTCCGCCCGCTGCCGTGACCCGGGCGGCAGCTGGGAGCCGGCAGCCAGCCCGCGAGAAATGGATTTGGGATGCATCAGACTTGCTCAGAAATTTTGTCCGTTGCATCCGAAGTCCGTTAAATCGAGGTCCGTTAAATCGAGGTTTTACTGATTCTTTGGAATTGGGGAGAACCATTTTCTTTATTTGGGGTATTGGTTTTCATAACCATTGATCCCCAGGACAGGTGGCTGCTGATGGTGATACTGGGAATCTGGAGTGTCTTAAGGGGATTGCTTGTGTGACTTGTGGTTAGCCAGTGGGGTGAGACCAAAGTCTTTTCTGTTTAGCTGGTTGGGTTTGCCTCAGTGTGAAGAAACCCCAGCTTTGGGCAGTAGATGCCCTTTTGGAAGCAATCTGTCCTGATCTGACACTCACAGTTAGATCCCACCAGGAACAGCACCGTCACACCCGGTCAATATACCCATTGGATCTTCCCACAAATCACGCTGATGCCAATCCTTTAGAATCTAAAATCTAAAGGTTTATTGTACAAGGAAAAAGGTATCGGTGAGGGTTAGGAAAGGTTAAAAGAAATCAATTACGTGCAAGTGATGGCAAGTCTCTTGGTTCAGTCTTGCAGCTGTAGAATAAACTGCAGGCTCAGATAAAAGTCTCTGGAATTCACCCCCTTCCAGGGTGGGTCATCAATCCGTTGGTCAGAGCTTCCACGTGTAGCAAAATCCCATCCAGAGGTAGATGCTAGCTGAAGGTTGCAGATTGAAGACAAAATGGAGACGTGTCTTCCAGGCTTTATAGACTTCCTCCTAGAGTCCGGTTGTAAAATGGAGGTTCATAACCACATGGTCCAATCACCAGACTCTCCAGGATTCAGTTTCTGCCCAGGCAGGTCACATTCCTGGCGAAGCTCCTCGGGTGTGGACAGAGTTAATTGTGCAGTTGATGGCCCTTTAATGGGCCATCAGGCAGGCCATTCAAGTTAACACCAGCTTGTCTGAGATTCCACCCAGAAGCCAAGCATAAGTTTGAAGTACAGGCACCCTATATCCAATATTCATAACTTCAGTTCCAAAAAAGATACACACATATCAATGGCATATTCATAATCAGCCCTCCATAACCTGGTCATAGACACCTGTTATGCCCCCTTCGCATAATATTTGGTACCCCAATGATCTATATGGTACCAAATTATTTCAGTACCGTGACAGTTGTGTAGACAAATATTTGAAATTGCCACTCAGTCTGGAGATCAGGGTCTCAGTTCAACCCCTTCCCTAGGGGCTGGTCTTCACTGGGGGAGGAATTGACTGAAGATACGCAACTTCAGCTACGTGAATCACGTAGCTGAAGTAGTGTATCTTCTGCTGACTTACCTGCCATCCTTATGACGGTGGCAGTCGGCAGCGCACTCCCCCGTCGACTCCAGCTTGCAGCTCTTGGTGGGCTGGAGTTCTGGAGTCGACAGGGGCACCGCAGTCAAGCGATCACTACCCACCAATCCGGCAGGTAGTGAAGACAAGCCCTAGGTTTCCGTGTCTAAACTCTAGCCTGAACCACAACTCCAAAACGGTCTACACAGTTATTTTTATTTTTAGCCCACTTTGCCATCCCTGTTGTTCAATTTAAAAATTACCATATAAAATGCAATGAGTTCAATGATTCAATTGATACCACCTTGTCTGAGACACTGTTTCAAATGTAAAGGACTAAAAGCAAACAAAAGAGAGTTGGGAAACGGTATTGCTGACCTTTTTTTTTTTTTCCTGCTGCAAGCATTTTAATTGCATTAACCTTGAGCAAAGTAAACTGTATAGTTGATCGATCATTTTCCAACTTGATAGTACTATGGCATGGACTAAGGGCTTGTCTATACACAAAACCTAAATTTATTTAATTACAGTGATATATTTAAACTGGTATAAGCCCCCTTGAGTGGATACAGTTTTACTGGTATAAAAATGTTTATTACAGTATAACTATTCCCATACAAGTATAGAACACATTTCTATAGACATAAATATGTCTGCACTAGGGGTTGTTGCACATATTTTATCTGGGGTGAGCTCATTTCCCCATTTGTCACATTATTGTTTGGTTTTGTTTGTTACTTTTAGTAGGGTGGATGCATTTTGAAGCAATTAATCAAATAAAAGATGTAGCAAGAAATGTTGCAAATGCCCTTTGTTGTCTGTACTATACTCTCATCACCTCATGCCAGGACCTTACGGTCATTGTTCAAGGCAGATTTTCATCATTTTTCTCCTTTTTGAAAAGAATGATGATTGAAAAAATTAAAAGACTGTTAGATAAATCATCTCATTGACATGGCCCCAATTTCTAGCTCCCTTGTGTGTGTTTCAAGAGGAATAAAATCACCCTTTTTGTAGTTAGAGAGACAAGCTGGGTGAGGTAATATCTTTTATTGGACCAACTTCCAATGGTGAGAGACAAGATTTTGAGCTTACAAGAGCTCTTCTTTTTGTATTTATCCAGTTGAGCATGAGTATATTTATTGTCTGTAACATCATTTTTTGCAATTCAATATTTTGTTGTCCTCTAGTTATCTTTTAAACTTGTTTATTATTATCATTTTATACATCACCTAATTTTCCTCCACCTTCTCACCATATTGCCATTTGTAAAAGCTTTCTGTTTATTGCTTATTTTATTTCTTCTTAAAAACATTGGCTTCTTTCACATTTAGCTTTAACCAGAAGGAACTGCAAAGTCAGGTTCTCCATTTATTTATTAGGAATGTTGCACCTTTTCTCTTCTGTAGATTTCTATACGATTACAGAATTAAATCAGAATTCCAAGTTATATCACAATCCTTTAAAGATGTTTTTCCCAAAGGGAATGGCTGTTCCAGGGGATTTAGAAGAAGTGATTTAGGAGACTGTTTTCTCCTTTAAGGCACTGGTTTGAATTAGACTGATTGGCAGTAAGTGAAGCCATCTGACATTAATATCTGATAGACATTTAGTGGTGTGAATGAGTTCATTTGGCACTAAGTATATTCTTGCTGGAAATCTCTGGAGAGAATTAAGAAGTCAATGGACATCAAGGACTGGCATTTAGAACTATGCTGGTGGGCAGAAATATCTGAGATAAATACCATAGGTTCAAGTCCAGATACTTTGGTGATGTACGTCTTATGTATAAATGTATGTGCATCTGTGGTGTATGAATACATCTAATAATCCAGGCACAACAACAACCCTCTTCTATTCAAATCAGAAGTGAAGTAAGCCAAACATTCCCTTCAACTATTTCTCAACTCTGATATATAATATAGTTGCTTGGCTTTCAGAGATGATAAACACTTGCAGCTCTCATTGACTTCAGTGGGAATTGTGGATGTTGACCATCTCTGAAAATCAAGTCTTAAACCCCTTTCCTATTGTATATTGATTTTTGGGGCATTACATATGGACCCCATATGCTATCTTATTTAAACCCACTTTTCTTTCCTATGTTTAAATACAGAATAACGCTGTATTTGACTACCGGGAGTGATCAGCAAACTACATTTACCTCTAGAAACATATATCCCCTCCAAACTTTTTGCATAATAGACAATCCAATCAATAGCTAAGTAATTAAACTCCACCATGAGCCATGTTCTGTCCTTCCTCCAGGCTTCCCTTAGCTTCCTGTGAGTTATATGAACACGTGCTGATCTAATCTCTCAGACTGCCTCCAGGATTATTGTGTATTCCAAGAATCAGTTGTTCATCTTTATTTCATTAACTTCTTTCGCCCCTTTTTCCTTTCACCCCAAATTGTTTCACTTCTCTGCCAACTCAGTTTTATTATTCACTAGTAGGGATACCCTTTTCCCAGAGTTTAGTTCAACTCTTTTTCTTTTTCTTCAAGAGAATAATCAGGGCAAGAAATTATCCTCTCATCCTGAATTTAACAGGATTCTTAATTTAGGTTTACACTTATTTGGATAGTTCACCTTCCTCTTTCCTCTTCTCCCTTTGACTTGATCAGTTTCCTACTCTCTTAACCTTCTTCCCTGCCCATTGTTTTGATGATTCCATCATGCAGCTCAGACAATAACCAGGAGCTGGTTCTCCACTGTTTTGCACCTTGTGATCTGCATCTGCTTACTCTTTGCTCACATTTTCCTGGTTTTCTTCACAGCCCTAGGGACTAATATTTTCTTTTAAATAAAAGTGTAGATTCTGGAGCACAGTTCTGCTGTGAGGAGTAAATTCTGCAGCTGCAAAATAGTGGGAGAAGAAATGGCACCCTTTCTAAAAGTGCAAAGTATTTTTACTTCAAACACTCCTCATAATCTTTTCTATGTGACTACACATCTAGTTTCTATGGTTATAAACTGTATTAGCAATACTTTGCTTACATTTTTTCAAGGTACCAGGCAGTTTGCTAGCCTGGGAGAGTGGGAGCAGGAGACACAAGAGACAGGAAGAGTAAGAGGGAAAAATACCTTCCTAAAAGACATCCATGCTTCCAGGGCCAGCTCCAGGCAGCAGCCAGGGAAGCATGTGCTCAGGGAGGCACATTTTAAGGGGTGGCATTCTGGCCAATCTTGGGGCTGCATGTTCCAGCCTCCCCGCCCCCCTTTTTTCCCCTTGGGGTGGCAAAAAAAGTGAGAGCCAGCTCTGCATGCTTCTTATTCCATGACTGAATAATGTTTGTGAGTTATGCCTCCACTGGTTCACTTGAGAATCTTCCCAGACATAGAACCAAAATTAGAAGCAATCAACTGCTCACAAATTCATGTATCAAAATTTAAATCAGATATAAAACAAAGGAGAGAATAATTATGAAGGTAGTAAATGACAAGTTGAACAAGAAGTGTCAGAAGCCACAGGGAAAGAATATGATCGTAATTTTAGGAATATAACGCTTTTGGGCTGTTTTCTCAGCTAAACATTTATTATATTCCAGCTGTTTAATATCCTACTCTTATACTGTTTCACAAACTCTTTGTGAATGACACTCTTTCCTTCCTGTGTTCACACATTTTAAATAGAAAAGCAGTAGATTATTTATTTGCAAAGACTAGAGGTGTCAATAAGTACAGTCATCTGATTTTATCATTTTAAATCACAATAGCATTTCAGCTTTTCATTTCAAGGACTGTGTGTCATTTTTTAACAGTGTTGATGAGTTTGAGAAATAAAGTCAATAACCATTCAAATTGCTTTCATTTACTCTCCTCTACAACAGCTACACTATTGGTAGCAAGAGACTTGCAAGTTGAAAAAAAAAAATATTTCAAACCTTTGAACATGAGTGTTGGGGGGTTTGGGCACAAAAATTGGTGTTTTCAGAGTCTACTCTTCTTTGAACAAGAATGGTTCTGACCTTGAATATTTAAATAATTTAAAATAAAAACACCTTTTTGCAAGCTCTGTGCTTTATTGTTGAAATTATGACCCAGAAGACTTTAAAGCCCTGTACAGTTGCATGGTAAGTAGTATGAAATAATGTTCCAGGGATTTAAGTCTGCCACCCTTAATAAATTAAATGAACAATGTTCAATCATTACTCTCCCCCATGTTCATAAGTTATAAGGCATATGCAGCCATTAGTGCAATGTCGTGCAAGGATGTCTCAGTACATAAAAATTTCACAAAGGATTAAGGTGAAATTTTAAAAAGCTTGACTTAAATTTACATTAATTTAACAGCTGAACCTGGGACTGGTGCTTGCTGGGGCATCCCTGGGAAGCAACCCTAAATCTAAACAAGGCAGAATCCAGTCCTTTCCCCTTTCGTTTTCTTTACTTTTTGTCTTTCTTCTACTCCAATTGTTCTATCTCACAGTATTCTAGAGCCTCAAAGGCCAGGTTCATTAATATTCATCAGTTCTGTTTTACAAAATCTGCTCAAGTTCAGTGGGAACCACAACAAAGAATTGAGAGCTATACCAACAGATGCTAATATTCTCAGTTACCTTCACATGTTTCATTCAAAATTTGGAAACAAATATTAAATAAAAACTTAGCAAACAAATCTTTGTGAACCTTCATCACTAAAGCACTGAAGTTTCCTTGAGCTTAGCAGTTTGCATAAGATTAATTGGTTTTTAAATGACACTTTAATGGGAACCTCACAAGTCTTGCGTTCCTACCTTAATGTATCCATAGATCAAGTAAAATATCAGATATATTATATATATAAATCAAGTAAATATAAATCTCAGGAATATTTATAATAGATTTAATGCTCTTATATCTGAAAACACTGAGTAAATTCTGAAGTAAATAGCTATATTTAGAAGTGTATTTTGATTTTGTTTAATATTTATTTCATTGTGTTTTTATTGACTTTAGTTAACAGGAACTGCCCATTTAATAGCAGAGTGGACATCTGATTGTATATACCCTAATGCAGTGCATAGGAGATTACTGCTGTGTGTCTGCAGAGTGGAAGATCCCACCAGTGTAAGCTCTAACAAGGTCAGAAACTTTTTTATGTTTTTCAGTAAGTGTGCAAATGGAAATGCAGTATGATAAAGTGTAAATTTGGACCAGACTTTCACAATAACAAACCAGTGGTTTGCGCAAACTCTTATGCACAAGCACCCATATCTAGATGTGTGAACAAACCAAAGGGGGCACATGGGCATTGAGTTTATATGCCCAGTAATTTAGGGGTTGCTCAAATATTTAAGTGTATTTTTCCTAATCTGGGTTTAATATTTCATAAACCAAAGATTGACCACTGGTGATGATCATTACATTAGATTTAACAAAGAGTCCTGTGGCACCTCTTGCAGGGTACCCTTCAATTCCCGTAGAGACGAGGCTCACACACAGTGGCTAGATGGAAAGTGGTGAGTTTATTGAAGGTAGTGACATCACAACACCTGGGGGCCCCAGCTGCAGGCTGTCACTGATGAGGGACCTGGCACATCCAAGCGATGCCCAGGAAAGAAGCCCAACACACAAGGGTGTGTCAGCACAGAAATACTCATGCTCATTTACATCTCATAAATAAACATATCTCATGAATAGCAAGCAGCAAGCAGGATTGGTTGATTACACGCTGTTCAGCACTTGTTGATTATATGCTGTCCTGCCTCAGTTTACCTGTTTAGGTACACATCCAAGCGATGCCCAGGAAAGAAGCCCAACACACAAGGGTGTGTCAGCACAGAAATACTCATGCTCATTTACATCTCATAAATAAACATATCTCATGAATAGCAAGCAGCAAGCAGGATTGGTTGATTACACGCTGTTCAGCACTTGTTGATTATATGCTGTCCTGCCTCAGTTTACCTGTTTAGTTTCACACGCACTCGTTCTCACACAGACGGGGTAAACAACTCACACAGCTGAGAAACTGTTCTCAGACACATACACACGAGATAACAGAAACACAAGGCCATTCCCAAGGTGATAACCTTATTATGCCGTCCCCTGAAGTTGACTTAGAAGCCTAACTGCGCCCCCTACCGATTGCCATCACGATAATCTTCCGCGCACTACAGCACCTTAAAGACTAACTAAATTATTGAAGCATAATCTTTCGTGGGCTAATACCCACTTCGTCGGATTCAAGCAGTGGAAGTGTCCCAACACTTGCTTGCATCCAACGAAGTGGGTATTAGCCCACGAAAGATTATGCTTCAATACTTAAGTTAGTCTTTAGGTGCCACAGGACTCTGTTACTTCTGCTATTCCAGACTAACACGGCTACCTCTCTGAGTCTTGTATGTTAGATTTATATGCATTGTATTATACAGTATACTTTACCATTATTCAGGTACATAACTGGTGTTCTGTGATTTTTCTACAACAAGGCACTAAACTTGACTAACTGGTGAATTCTCTATCCAGGTCAGACAATTTGTGATAATCCTGCAGTTGAGATGAAAACAATATTTTATCTTTCTTCAGAACATGAAAAAAATCAGAGTACAGACTATAAAAGAGCAACAAGGCTGCCTTAAAATGGTGATCATAAAATAATCACACACTAGGGGATTGAGATTCTTGAATTCACTTCACATTTCCTGAACTATAATTTTTACAGCAGTAATTATTTTGTAATAATTAGATCCCGACAAGACTTATTCCTTAAATGTTTGCAATATCTAAACATGACAAATCATAACCCAATTAATATCTTATTAACAGTATATTAACAGCTGTCCCAATATTTTCTGGCTCAAGTGCACTAATTCAATCTTTTGTGATTTATTACTGGCTCAGACTATACAAAAGCCCAAGAATTGTTTTACAGTTCCTACATACTGTTGGAAAAGTTTCTGTATGTGTCCCCTGAAGTTTACAATGAATATTGTTTTTCACATCCTGGGCTAAGTTTGTATGTAAGTATGTAGTGATGTGTAACACATAGTAAAAGGGATCTACATAGTGAAGACTGAATCAGTGCTAACATTTTCACAATCTCTGGTTTCTTCCCATGCTGTTTGATATTGTTAGCACATCACCTTTATCGAAAAGCAGAAGCTGCACCTGTATTTTGCAAAACAAAAATTATTTAAAGGACAATCATTGATAAATGCTGAAAATACTTGGCCAAAGGCAGAATTTTCTCCCTGAGCCTATCACATAACTTCTCATAATGATAGACAATACCTCTCTCTCTCCTGTAATATAAAGACAGCAACCCTGACCTCAACTCAGGATGTGGTACCATTAGTCTTCCTCAAAGTACTTCTCCTAGCATGATCCAGACCGCCGAAGAGCCTTTAAATAAATAACTCTTGTTCAATTGACATATTAGACACAGATATTCAGTGTACAAGCCTCATCAATGTCTCTACAAGCATATTAGGAAGTAATCTATTGCCAGTGTGATAGTGCACTAACATGCCCATAGCGTACATAAGGGCATAAGAACATAAGAATGGCCATACTGGGTCAGACCAAAGGTCCTTCCAGCCCAGTATCCTGTCTATGGACAGTGGCCATGCCAGGTGCCCCAGAGTGAATGAACCTAACAGGTAATGATCAAGTGATCTCTCTCCTGCCATCCACCACCACCTTATAACAAGAACTGTGCAAATAGTGAGTTTTGATAGTTTACAGGTAATTTTTTAAAAAGTTTGAGTCAAACTGAAAATGATTTTTTTAAAATTTGAGGCTAATTGAAATGTTGAAAAAGTTAATTTAAGGTGAATTTTGTTTCACTGTTGATCACTAAATGTTTTTTGAAATAAAATTAAAGGAAAATTTGAAGAGAAAAGTTAATTCTAACTGAAAAATTGAAACATTAAATTTTTCTCAATTTGTGAGGTTATTTTTAACCAATTTTTTTTTAGAAAAACTGACATGAAATTGTAAAATATTCATTCGTAAAACATTTCAGTGTCACAGAATCTGAACCTTTCACTGAATAAGAATGTTGGCCCCAAAATTTTGCCTTCGCCTCTTTTACTGTCACATGTTAAATTAAGAACACTGCATTATCTTATTCCATTCATTGTCCTAGGCAGATGGTCTTGACTGAGAAATGGATGGGGTCAATATATATCATAGTCGTACATTATAAATCATTGTCACTAATGGTTTGAAAGGACAAGTTGAAGAATATGAAGCTAACAGATGTACTGAGCCTTAAATCTTCTCATTTGAAGACAGCAATAAAATACTGTAGTTTTCTTTTTTTTTAGTAGTAGGTTTTAAATATATATGAATTAACTATAGAAAGCATAACGGGCAGCTTTCTTATCTTTGCAAATCTGTTTGCATTCCAGATGCTTCCTTTTGAAAACAAGCACTGTGCTATAAATGGCAGATGATCACTATTCAATTCTTTGTGAAAGAAATTTCCATGTAGCTCAGTTATGTGCACTGAAATAGTGCTGAAGGACTTCACTATTCATAGACCAACAACTTCCTTCCTCAATCTCAGATCTTCATTTCTGTTCCCCAACATTTTTCTTAACCCCTTGACTGCAGGCTGACTTGTGTATTTTTCCTGTCTACCTCGGCTAATCTGAAAGCTCAATTCTTATTTGAAACCTAATTGCAGATAACAAGACATTTTCATCACAACATGAAGTAATTGCATACTGTACCTGTATAAAAGCTACATACATCTATACATTTAATGTAGTATTTTGCTTCAGTGTAAGCTCTAAGTGGTCAACACCTTTGAAAACCTGGTCACTTCTTTAGACACCTATTTCTGTACGGGGGCACCTCACTTTAAACTCTTAAATTTGAAAATGTTGATCTTAACCCCACTTGTATTTAGCTATCTGTCTGTAAAATGGCCACATTTCTCTCCCTCGGCAAAGTAGTTTGAAATCTACATCTCAAAAGCAGTATGTTGTAATGTTCCTTTTCCATCCAAATGAATATTATCATAGTTTTTCTACATGAATTCTAGTTGGCTTATTGACTCCCAAAAGCACTGTAAGCTGTATTACACATTGAAAATTTTCTCAGATGCTGGATGACAGCCAATCTGTACACATCCTGTAAAAACTGGAAGCACCATGCATAAAACACCTTTAATTAAGCATCATCCAATTCTTGTTTGTAATCTTTAATAATTCAGCATGAGGTCAATAAGGGCTAACTGAACTTCCTCCTATCCCTACTATAGTTTATGTTCTGGTGCTGTCAACTTCAGTATAACAGTTATGAATGAAATATGCATTTGGATCACCTTGTTGATAGCTCCATACTGTTTCTCTTTTAGTTATCATTCCAATTATCAGACAAAAAGAAGTCAATTGGAGATTTTTAAATCAGGCTAATCCTTAGGTCAGAGAAAAATCCATATAGCAGTTAGAGAAAAGTTACCTGAGTAGCCTTCTGATTTTAATATTAACTTTAAGAAACATTTATAGAATAAAAATGCAAACTCGAAATACCCAAAGATTGCAGGCAAATGAGCACAGTCGTCCACTTTAAAGTAGCAGCTAAAATTCCACAATATATTCATGTTGCAGGAGGATAGAATGAAACTAAAAAGAACTATTGTCTCAATGAGGTTAGTAAATTGTTCTAAAGTTTCTGGCAAAAAAAAATCCCATATCAGTTAACATATTTTTTCCTGGTTCCTGAGGTTCTAAAGGAGAATGACCGCACGGCAGCTAAAGTGGGGAGGATGTTATCCAGGCTTGCAGAAGGAAGGCAGTAGTGCTTTATGGCAGGGGGAGAAGGGTGAAAAAGATCAAACTGCTGCAGAAAGGTGGGTATTGGTCAGCTTTGCAGCACTGACTCAACCCCTGGGAATGTAAGGGCAGAAGGCTTTAAAGGTGCAGGCCCTGGCATTTTAACCTGCTGTAGGCACTGCACTAGTTGCACCTATTTAGTGGGGCTGAGAAGGAATTTTTCCCTCACCACCAGATTGGCTTTGGTGGAGTGTGTTGTTGTTTTTTTTCCACTTTTCCCACAGTGGGGGCCAGGGAAGACCTATTATGGAGGGCACAAAAGGTGGTTGGATATATATCACAATTTATTTTGCAAGTGTGGGGCAGATGCCCAGTGCAGGTACTCCATAGGGAAGGCATCCAATGACCAGATAAATGGCCTGGTAAAGGACTTAAAAAGGAGATGCTGGTTAAAGGAATGGAATGGTTTGGGGCTTTTACGCTTGGAATGGCAGGGAGCCAACTTTCACCATCAATTGCATTGTCTAGGGCAGTAAACTCAGTCTCTTTCAAGACTCATGTGTAGCTGTGGCACTACTTGGTCTGTCTTCCTAACCAGTGGGTAGTGTCTCTCATCTCCTGGTGGTAGCTGGGCAAAGGCTTCAGTGTCAGTGACTATGCAGGAGATTTTCTGTCACACCTCTCAGAAGCATAGTACAGAGTTCACAGCCTAGGAAAGGTGTCTAAGGGAACTTCAAGCCATCTTTGTTTGAAACCTCCTGACTCTGAGCAGGACTTGGGGAGGTATCCACAAGATTGTATGGGCAGCCCAACAAGGCTGAGTTCCAGCTGCTTCTGAGGTTTTATAATTCCCACAGCATTATGTGGTGAGGCCCTGACTCCTCCTACGTGCAACACACGCCTCTGGCCCTGGACCCTGCTCTGGATATTTCCCCTACACTGGAGCTGGGGGCAACCATAAACTGTCTTAAGCAAAACCTGCACTAGGAGAAATTCTCCTCTGTGTTCAGATCCAGGGCTCTAATGCAGTTTTTACACTACTGTAATAGTGTAAAAGGTCCATTCCATAGAAGAGAGTCCCTTGCACCATCTTCACCTTTTGTTAGGACTTTTCCCCCATTGAAGTTCATAGTGGGCTGTTCTAGGTAGAAGACTCTCCTTTAGTCTCCTGAAGATCGGGCAGCCATATATAAAAGGCCACCTCGCTTTTTCCATTCTTCTGGAGCCCTTTTGGTCTAGAGTATGTTTTTGAGGCACATCTGAACTTTTTTCCTTCCAGACCACCTTATTTATATAGAAAACCTGTAGTTCTCCATTACAGGGAGATTAAAAAGTTGTCAGTTCAGGTATGGCCTTCTGTCACACCTAGTGCTGAACATCAGACTTTTTTTTTCAGATAAGTTACATCACTGCAGGAAGAGTCTCATGAGATTGCCCATCTCCCTACATGATGTCTACCCCAGAGCTAAGTTGGAGTTTTAAGTGTGTTAGTGGAGTTTAAGAAAACTGAATACACATGGTGAATAATAATCTTTCTTATGCTTTTCAAGATAGGTATAGAAATCAACACTGTGCAGACCTCTCTGAGGCAGATGTTTAACAGTGCACAGCAGCACTACACAATAGTTCAGGACAGGATATAAAGATGAATACAGTATGCCACTGAAAGTGCAGTAGGAATTTAAATAGGCCTAAAGTAATAACCTAAACTGGAATTAAGCCTAGAAATCAGCACTAACACCTTTACTCTTGCAAAAACAAATGTCACATCATATACTGGACAATTTGCTAGTGAAAATTATTCAGTTGGCTTGCATAATTATTACAATCACACAAGTAAATTAGGGGATTCATTATCCTGCAGCTCATGTTGTCAATGACACAAGTGCAAAATGAGTGCAAAGTGGGTATAAAACACTACTAGCTCTGAATAGTAGTATCTTACTCCCACTAAAGAATCAGACCCTAGTCTCCAGACAGTTTGAAACTTTAGCTACAAATAGTTCCCCCAAAAACAAGACAAACAAAAACAGTGCTGGGGCATTGGTTCAGTACTGACTGGAAGAACAGATTCTGATCACTTCATAGGTAAGGTGATAGGCCTGTTGTATTTACCATATCCAATTAAAATTTAAATTACATAAATATTTGCCACCTTCAGATAACTTTTCAGAAACTATTCCAGGCAGTATAATACTGAATAATTATTGGTATTTTCTAGGTATTTTCTTGTATATTAGGGCATGTCTTCACTACGACTTAACGTCGACTTTAACGACATTAAGTCGAAATAAACATGTACCCGTCCTCACATCCATGCCATTAAAGTCAATTTAAAGGGCCCTCAAAATCGACTTTTGTACTCCTCCAAAACGAGAGGAGTAGCGCTGAAATCGACCTCTCTAGGTCGATTGTGATGTAGTGAGGAGGCAAACGACTTTAAGCCTCCGACCTCCAAGCAGCTCCGTGGACCCCACCGCCTGCCTGAGCAGCCCCGCGCCAGAAGCCCCACCCGCCCGAGCAGCCCCGCGCTGGCTCCCCCCACCCGAGCAGCTCCGCGGATCCCCCCGCCCGCCCGGGGGGGTCCGGCGTGGGGCTGCTTGGGCGGGCGGGTGGGGGGTTCGCGGTGCTGCTCGGGCGGGCGGGGTGGTCTGGCGCGGGGCTGCTCGGGCGGGCGGGGGGGTTCGCGGTGCTGCTCGGGTGGGCAAGGGGTTCGTGGTGCTACTCGGACTGGGGCTGGTCCCCTGGGGAGCGTGCCTGACTGCCCCAAAAGGTGGTGCCAGCTGGGGACTCCCGGCACTGTGAGATAACTACCCACAGTGCAATGCAGGCTATGTCGACCCCTGCAAAAGTTGAAGGACAGACAGTGTCGACCTGCTGTCCTTTGTGGGGACACACTAAGTCGATTTTCTAAAGTAGGCTTTAGAAAATCGACTTAAGGGAAATTGACCTACTGCTGTAGTGAAGACATATCCTTAGTATCTATATCCTCAAATGGCCAAATTGCAACCAAGTCTACAGTACAAGAAACCAGCTGTTTTCTAAGTGTTTTCTTTTAAAATTGAACCTGTAAATTGGGTAGTTTCTTCAGGCAACTTATATATTAGAAAAAATGTGGCTAGAAAATGAAATTATATCAGATGCTTGCAATATGACTGCCTGTAAAAGAAATGGGCAAAACAAACTCAATTTATTGCAGTTGACATTATAAGCATAAACCTTGTACAATATAATTATAATTACAGCAAGCAACTGGTGAGCTTTAAAATTATTTCAGAAATGGACGAGAGAGTCCAGATTGATGTTTTCATATATCTTTTACAAGCAGAGTGGAGCATTTTCAAAGATTATTCTGTTTCACATCACTAAAGCTATACTTAAAATAATGATGTTATTTATCAGGTAGGTCCCTTTTATTTTATTTTATTTTATTGCTAGAGAAATTTATAATTGTAGTGGATCCTCAAAGCTGAAAAATGAACTGTGTAAAAGAGGGGAAAGCTCTTCTTGTGTCTTCTTGAAGTATCCATGGCAAAGCACAAAATGGCATGGAAAATATGGAAGCAAACATAGGTCTGCTAACTTTGTGAGTATTGATAAGTTGTAACAAAGGTTTTGGACTGGAAGTTCCAGGGAAGTTTAAAACGAGTCATATGTTGACCAATTCACACAGCATGACTGACATCATCCTCAAAGGAGATCACTTAGCTACATTCCTGACAAGTTAGAAAAATGGATAGCTCCTAGAATAAATGGTGATATACAGAAAAACACCCTAGGTAACAAAGAGTCCTGTGGCACCTTAAAGGCTAACTGAAGTATTGAAGCATAAGCTTTGGTGGGCTAATACCCATCTTTGTTACCTCTGCTATTCCAGACTAACACGGCTACCTCTCTGATTCTGTTCTGCACTGTTGTAGATTTAAAGGGGTTAACCTAATTCTAAGTTGCCCAGGGCCTGCTAAGTTACAGAAAGTCATAGGAAAATTTTCTGAGACTGGTTAAAACCAACCAAAGGAAGAATGTTTTAAACAAGTTAGAGAAGTTTCCAGAGAACTGTAGAAAAGGACATGAACAGTGTAGTTGCCAAGACAACATAGCAGAGTATAAAAGACAGACTTTGAAGAGAAGTGAAATAGATGGGGAGAAGTTTTCGATTTTGCTGGACTATGTAAGACTGCTGAAACTGTCAAGCCACCATCGATACAGACACCAAGGACTCATACTGGTGCCTGGCCAGCTCTGTTGTGGGACTTTGCTACTAATTGCTTGCTTGTGTATTCAATAAAATTTGCTTAATCAGAGAGTAGAAGGCTCTTGTCCGATTACTGGTGTGCCCCATTTCACTAACAAAATTCAATCAACAGCACCACAAAATACCATCTTCTCTACTGTACTATTCCAGTGATAGTAATGTGGTGTGCATGCACACACATTTTTACAATGTAAATCCCCACTGCTGTCCACCATATGCTTTCCCAAATGAAAGACCCCAAACCTTTGTCTCCTCAGCTGAGTACTGGGGAGCTTATTTAAAAGGAAAGAAGAAATTAAAAATGAAAAAGTGAGGTCATCACAACATATTAAATGTCTATGTTGATCCTAAAACAAATAATGAGAAAAATGTCCAGATTCTCAGAAGATGTACATTGGCATAGTTCTATTGGCTACATGAATAGATGTAAAAATTACAAGTTGCCCCCTTTTGGTTGTGTGACCTATACAAAGCAGTGAAATGCCTCATCATTTCTTGAGCTGGTAGAAATTAAATCAATAAATAGTAGACAAACAAATTGTGATTCAAGCCAAAATGTAGAGAGAAAAGTGTGAATTAACTGCAGCCTAAAAGGAGAAAAGGAAATAGAAGAACAAATGTTAGTTCTGTTCACTGACAGTGCAACTTAAGGCAGAAGAACTTACAGCTCACATAGACAGCCCACATTTTTTATGTGTATGGGGCCCAACTGTGCATGCTTGGGGATACCGTTTCTCACCTGTAAAAGCTGCAGTCAGTACAGGAGTCTCAACCCTGAACACACAGAAAAGGATAGCATGGAAAGCATAGTAAAATAACCTTTTTGTAGGGACCAGTAATGGACTAAATGAACTATCCTAGCTAGGGACCTAGATACAGAGAAAGGATGTATTACAGCAGCAGCATGATTTAAGGAAAGCTAAAACACTTTCCCCCAACCAGAGTCACCCACATGCCATTGTTAAAGCATGTTATGGATTGGAAGCACATTAAATAGAATGAACTGATCCAAATGAAAAATATTGTCACCACTCCCACTCACCCAGGTAAAAATATTGCAGGCATTTGAAAAACTGTCAGATACAATTCAGCACAACCTAAATGAAAACTAAAAGGGACATGAGTGAGAGTCTTTCACTGACTAACTGGCAGGCTCTCAAGACAGCATTTTTCTATCTTTTTGGCTCTCCCACTAAAGTGAAAGATATCCATGTATTGTTTGCTTTGAAGAAGGATGTTGTTATAAGTCCCATTTTCCCCCTTGCTATGAATTGTTTTGGAGTTAGCTGGGGCATGGGCTCTGGAGATCAGACAAATATTTACTGTTAGACCCACTGTGACAGTTAGTTCAGGGCATTTGAGATCATAAAAGGGGGCTTCAGATGTGGTGGCATGATCATTGCATACCATACAGCTAAAGAATCATCAACCCTTCCCATGCATTATAGCTGGTGATGATTATTCTGCTATCACCACAGTCAAGTCTTTGCAGCCTCCAGCATCTCCTGCCTCCTCCTACATCAAGAGATGACTTCTTGTGCCTCTTCCATGAATTACTAGCAACAATGATAGATTAAAGTAAAAATGCCAAGATGGCTTCTCTTTCTCTCCCAGCTCACTGACTTTGTACACAGATTTTATGTTGCATGACATGGTTCAGACCAATTAAGAGAACAGGAATCATGAATTAATGAGAAAGCCATTTTTCATTCTTTTGCATGGCATTAGTATTCTTATAGGTGGTATCCATACTGCAATAGGATATACTGTGCTTCAACAACTGAACAGCCCTATTCAACATAGAGAATTTTGTCAGTTACTGATAATGAGCCAGTATGAAGTCTGCATAAAGTTGCCTCGGTACAGTCTGATCATAATTAGCTGAGCAGAAAGCTAGAGCATTCTCCTGAAAAGCAGACTTCTCCACATTTTCATGAGTTGACAGACACAATGCGAGTTCCCATTCCTCATTGATATTCTCTGACCATCAGACAGACTCATTCAGACTGTCTGGGCAAGTGACCCCTTTATTGAAGTGAGGCACAGTTTGGGGAGTAGAATATGATTTGGTGATTTTTTGTATTGTGTGTAGAAATTCCATAAGATATGGAATTAGGGAAAACACATCCGTGGGAGAATTTATGCAGATGCTTATACTGGAAGCCCAAAGATTTGCCACTGTGCTCCCTTGTGATCGCCAGAATCTTTTATTTCTTCAGACCTCCACCCCTCTGCACTCTTACTCTCCCATTTCTTAAGCACTTTTTATTTCATCTGAGAATCAGTATCTGCTTTTTTTTTCCGGTGCCCTTTCCTGTGGCTGTAGAACATATATTTAATTTGTCCAGAACTTGATGAGCACTGATTCCCTCTGTTCATAGCATCTTAACTTCTTCGGTTCATTTTAATATCACTTGGCCTCTTTATTTCATTTCAGATAGGGAGAACTTAGTGGGCTGTTTACTTTGCTTGCCTGTATAACTGATTTTCTCAGCTATGTAAATAGCACCAAGACTGCAGCTCATCAGTAGACAGACATTTTGCTCAGGAGCACCCATAAGAATGACACAGCAGCATTATCATCCATTCTCTCTCTTCCTTGCTGTATCTCTTGATGGCTATACATTTGCTATTCTTTCTTCCTTTCTATTTCTAAGGTATATGGTTAGGAGCACTTCAGTTATTCAATGTTATTTCTTTTACACACAGGTGGGTGAAACCTTATATTTCTGTACCATTTTTCAGATTATGGCAAAAAAATGAAAAATGAAAATAATACAATTTCCTAACTGAGAAAGTGACAGCTCTGTATGACTCAACCTGGAGCAGTATCCATTGTGAGTTACTTTTCACTGAATTAATTTCTTTTTGGGCACTGTTTCTGAAAAAGGACAGGAGAAGAATGGTGGCATAGAAAAGAAAAGACAGGAAATTCTGGATTAGAGTAATAGAAATTAGAGATGGAAGAGACTAATTTAATTAACTCCCCTGCTAATTCAGGGAAAATGCAATGCTCCAACAGGGTTAATGCCCAGGTAATAACTCATGCAGGGGTTGCAACAAAAGCTCACAAGTGAAGTTCAGATCAGGTTCAAACAGCAGCTGAGGAATCCTAAAGAGAGTGAAGGTTTCTAGGGAACTGTCAGAGTGTTAGGAACCAAAGGTTCTGTGTTACCTGGAGAATTTGGGGAACTGTCCAGTAGGAAGCTGAGGCACAAAGGCTCTATAGCAAGGGAGGGCAGTAGAAATGTGGTTCAGATGAATAAAGAGAAAGGCTCAAGGAGAAAAGGGGCAAGTTGACATTCATGTGCTCATCTCTGACACCTAAAGTCTTGTTTCCCACTTTCCAATCAACCAGGGCACCACAGAGAGCCCAGAAAGAGAGTGTCTGGCTGAGTTTAGTGTAAAAGGAAATCAGTCACACCATATCAGTCTCTCAATTTTATCCATGTCAAGAAAATTGCCCAGTGGATGAGTGCACTCCAGATTCCAAACCAAAGAAGCAAAGTTTCCCTACTCCACAAAGCAGTTAGATCGGTTTCCCTAACATATTGTGGATGTTTTCCTGCCTTACCACCATATGCAGCTGAAAATCTGAAAATACTATACTGGGTAATACCATAATGGTTCTATTTTAACCCTTATGTATTATCATTAATAAAGAATGCTGGTAATCTATATAGAATCATAAAGGCACATGGGCATTGTAAACAAAAAACAGATATCATCTGTTACTAATAGCATTCAGTCTTGAGTTAGCTCAGTTAGGGTATATTTCACAATTATGGGAGAAGGGTCTATAAGTGCAATATCTAGGGGAGATATGCTTTCTGCTTTCCAGAACTTTTCCCGAAAGAAGCCAATTATTAGTTTGCTACTAATATATCTAGGGTGGAACACCACCATATTTTGGTTTAGTTTCTCCAGTTACATGGTAATCTTCAGACTCAGACCAGTGATTTCACTACATTTCTTGTTTCTTGGATTTGTTATGTTCAGAGTGTCAGATTCCTTCTGAAGTAGCAGAAGAGGAATTAAAGCCAACATCACCTACCCGATTATCCTCTAATGACTGCCAGCATATTACTTGAGTTTTTCATTAATAGGACCCAGTCTAGATATTGAGAGTGCTATTTGGCCTAATGATCTGGGTTTGAAGCACAATTGCCAACTTTCATGTGATAAATAAGCACCCTGACTTTCACAATAAGCCAAAAATCAAGCTAATCCCATTCCAAACCAAGGCCAAAACAAGCCAATCCCTAAGAACCCCAACACTCTATGTCAGCGGTTGCCAACCAGTGGACCACTGGTGGTCCGTGAGAAAATTTTGGTGGTCCCTGGAGAAATTTGGACATTATTTGCAATTTTTAGGAAGATAAGTCCCTAGTAAAGGCTTCTTATTTGATAGCACTTCAAATCGCGAAAAGTAGAAAGCCGTATATGATTGGAGGAGAATTAATTAAGCCTTGCTTGTTACAAGCCTGTGAAGAGGTTTTGGGGAAACAGGCTGTCCAGAAACTGAAAGTAATTCCTATGTCCGCTAACACTGTGAAGCGCAGAATTGAAGACATGGCCGAAGATATTGAAAATCAAGTGATTTGAAATGGTGAAAAATTCAACGTTTTATTCAATTCAACTCGACAAATCAACAGACATAACTAACAAGGCAGTTCTCCTTTGTTTTGTGAGGTTTGAGTGTCAAGGAGAGCTAAAGGAAGAACTCCTCTGTTCGCTCAACTTGCTGGGTAGAACAACCGGCTCTGAGATTTTGGATGCACTTAATGGTTATTTCCTGAGACACAGTATTGAATGGAAGAAATGTGTTGGGATATGCACAGACGGTGCCGCAAGCATGACCGGGCATCGTTTAGGAGTTGTTACAAAAGTGAAAGATGTTGGACACCCAGACATTTTGTTTACTCATTGTATTATACATTGTGAGCAACTTGTGGCGAAAAGAATGTCTCCAGAACTGCACGAAGTACTCTCTGATGTAATTAAAATTGTAAATGAAATTCGGCACAAAGCGCTCAATTCTTGAATATTTGAGGCACTTTGTGAAGAAATGGGCTCTCAATATACTCATCTTCTTCTTCATGCTGAGGTGAGATGGCTGTTGAGGGGCAAAATACTAACCTGATTGTTCGACCTGCACCAAGAAGTCAAGTTATTCTTCCAGCAGCAAAATAATTCGAAATTCCAAGATCTCTTGTCCGACGATGATTGGCTAGCCAAGCTTGCATACCTAGCAGATATTTTTTCACTGTTAAATGAGCTAAACATGTCCTTGCAAGGACAGCTTACGGACGTGTTCACACTGCGAGGTAAAATGGATGCATTTCAAAAGAAAATATTGCTGTGGCAAATGCGGTTGGCTAAAGAAGATCTGCAAATATTCCCAAATCTTGATGAGTATATGAAAGAGGAGGATGTCAACCGACAGGTAATAACCATTGTTCGACAGCACTTACAGTCGCTCACAGAATCTTTTGGCCATTATTACCCAAAGGAAGAGGACCCCAGACATGGCAATATGTGGGTAATTGATCCATTTTCGGCGAAAATTGAAGACAGCAATTTGAGCATGAAAGAAAAAGAAAGCCTAATCGAGCTATCATCCGATGACAGTCTCAAAGCTAAATTCCACTCGTCCTCATCAAGACATCATTTTTGGCTCTCCGTAAAAAGTGAGTACCCAGTGCTGAGTGAAAAAGCCATCAAATTTTGATTCCATTTGCAACAACCTATCTGTGTGAAAAGACATTCTCATCTGTTACGGCAATCAAAAACAAGTACTGCTGTTGGCTTGAAATACAAACGGCTCTCCATGTTGCAGTGACGTCATTGGAGCCAAGAATCCATAAACTTATTTCAAACAAGCAGCAACAAATATCACACTAATAATTTTGTTATAATTAAACAAGCTTTAATAATTTTGTTATAATTAAACAAGTGCATTTCATATTAATAAAATGGAACTTTTATGATCATTATTTTATAGATGTTTGTACCTTTTTAAAAAAATTCATGTTAGTGGTCCGCGGGATTCAAAATTGTGAGTTTAGTGGTCCGTGAGGTCCGAAAGGTTGGTGACCACTTCTCTATGTGACTAGAACCCCCAGCGTGCAGTCTAGGACTGTGGTGGGCTTACTGTGCACCCTGACTCTCTCTCCCCCTTGTCTCCCTTTCCCCTTTGCCCCCCCCTTTGCCCCTTCTTTCTGGAAGCCAATCAAAAAAAGAAACAACAAGCTACAACAAGCAACACACTACGAGCCAAACAAGCAACAAACCAAAAACTAGCCAGCAAGCAACTCATAAGGCAACTAAGCCAAAAACAAGCCCAATTTCTGTGGGGTCCCCCCCCCCTGGGTTTGGCATGTCTGGTTTGAAGAGATCATGACGTGTAAGGTGGAGAGGATATGAGATTTAAAAAGCTCAATACAACAAGTATTTCTGTGACTTTTACAGCTTTTTTTAAATCCTCTCCTCATTAAAAACCCTCTTTCAAAAACCCAATTAAAAGTACCGGTATATCATCTGGTTCACTGGAATGGTTCCTGTACCTGGTTATTGCTTCTTGGGAGAAATGGATATATTTACTTGTGGCACATCTAGGCCTAGATTATGCACTGCTTCCCCCCACCACCCTGGATTCCTTTGCTTTGGGCCCACAGCTTGGGCCAGAGCCGGGCCACAGCACAGTGAGAAGCATTCTGCCTCAGTATAACAGCTGGTGAAAACTATACATCTCCTTAGTTCAGAGAGCAGCAGCAGGTCAAATTGTGTCAGCCTGAGGAAAGAATGAGAATGTAGTTTTCAGATTGACAGCCCTGGAGACTCAAGTCTTCTAGTCGTGCATGAAAAAGGTGCAATATGGTCAATTGGCTTTCCCGCACTGTCTCAAAATATGTCCTAACACTATTGTAAGAGATGCATGTAGTTTAATACACATTTACAGTTCCTTGCCATCTTTACTGAACTGCTGAGATTGACAAAGTGCCCACTGTCCACTGGGAAACAGTGGACACTTAGAAGACTAAGTGACAGATCCTTAGACAGTATAAATCAGCTATATTAGTAAAAATGGAGTTGCACCAATTTATTATTAGTGGAGTATCTGACCCTAATTCTCTATGTGTTTGTGAGGTTTGCTATTCTTAACAATAACAATATGAGGCTTCCCTCAAGAACCAAGTGTCAAGTGAAATCCATCTTTTCTAGTGTGCCAGGTTGATCCCTGGTATTGTTGATTGGAATCATGCCAGCAAAGTTTAGTGGCACATGGTCTTAGAATTCCTCCTTACAGCTGGTCCCGACACTGTGCTGAGGAGAGGGGGGAATGGAATTGTTGAAGCAGCTTCAATCAAAGCTGATCATAAAGACAAATGACAGAAAGAAAACCTACCAGAGCATCAAAGCTGGCAAAGTTTTACCGCAGGAATGAATAAATAAATAAAATAACACTAAAGGGCAAGTGACTGAAAGACAATAGCTTATAAACTATTGGTTGTATCAAAAAGTTCCAATTTCACACTCTGACACCTCATATTACCGAAGAGAAAACGATAAGCGGGTGCACTGATCAGAAGAAAACAAAACATCAATGAATCCCCCTCTCTCCCTTCCCCCAACTTGTTGTTAGGAAAGATAACATCAGAACAGTGGGAACTTGCATTAAAATAGAGATAGAATGACACCTACTGGCTGTCATAAATTGTCTTTTAGGGCATCTGGAAATGTTCTTTATCTTTAAAATAAAAATGTTACACCAACCAGCCCCTCATCATCAATGGGAATTATCTCTGCTCGGTAAGGGAAGAACAGAATTTATGGGTTTCTTAAAAAAGAGAGAAGGCAGGTCAATCTTTAATTGATTAACCATGTAAACAGAAGTACTCACATAAAAATCTTAAACCTGTCTGGATCTTTATTTATTTGTGCTTGTGAATAGGTAACCACTCTCTAAACTGCTGTTAGAAATAACAAAACAGCCTGATGTGATGCTGCATAGCATACAGGTATCCAGAGCACATTTTGCTAGAATAAATCACAGAAGAAAAGTGATTTTTTTCCCCTCACAAAAGAAGTGGAGTTAAGAGGCTTACTTTGACTTCAAATTATTTGCTGCATTGCATTGCAAAAGCAATCCTTAATTTTTTTCCTGAATGAATTTAGTGCATTAAGATTAATTTGCTTTACATAATAGACCTACTGATGTCTCTAACTTCAAATGAGTTTGAGACTTCAGAATATAGAATATTTGTATTCTTGTATTGTATATGTAAAGCTACATGCACTGAGCCTCTGAAATCTACCAATGGATCAACAGGAGGAAATGCAATTGACAACTAACCATAGGGGATTTAATTAGTTAAATTCCTATAGTCTGTATGTTATAGCAAAGTTTTCATTATACAATAAAATAAGGAGTGAAATGATTTAAACAATGTTTGGCCTACTATATGCAATCTAATTAAATAATTAATTTAAACATTTAAAATATTTAGGAACTAATTATATCTTATAGAACATCTTTCATTGGAAAATGCATAATATATCTACACATACATTACACCCACCACTAAAATACAGCCACCACTTGAGTGAAACACCCAGCAACTCTCTGCAAGAATATGTGATAGAAAATGAAGAATAGATCTCCTTGAATTGTGCCATCGGTCCTGAACTCGGTCAGATAGAAGAGTACCACCTACTGAATTTTAAATGGATTGCCTTGAAAAATAACAGCATCAGGGTTATTTAAACAAAAACTGGAGATAAAACAATATTTTTAGAATCTAAGTGTGATGTTATTCATTCTCAAACAGTGTACAGAAAAAGAAATGAAGTACATGATGTGCCACTTTTTTTTATAGTAACAAACTTCTGATTTACATAAAAGATTACATAATCCTGGATTAGCTGAATGTGATCTGATTTTAATTACCATAAGTAATTATTGTATAATCTTTCTATTTAAACTCAACATAAACCTGATTGTCACTTCTGCAATTCCAGACTAACACGGCTACCTCTCTGATTGTAGAATCTGATGGATGCAAATTAAAAAGTCAGCAGTGAAAAGAGTACTGTGACATCTTAAAGACTACAGGTTCTACAGTATCCTTTGCCTGGTCTACACTACACAGTTAGGCCCTGGCTCTCAGCTCCCCTTCTCCCCTTACCGTCCCTCTTAAATTGATAAGGACGTGCACCACTGACAGAAGGAAATAATGTGGACATCAGCCAGTGCAGTAATGGTAATGCAGTAAAAAATCGACCTAACATAGGTTGACTTAAGTTTTTAGTGTAGATATGTCCTTGGTCTGAGAAAGAGAAGTATTATAATAGTCAATGAAGGTTTTATATGATCTATTAGTGTGGCAAAGCAGAAAATGTGCTGTAGCTTGTTGCTATGTTTAGTGGTCTACTCATTTACCACTTAATTCTCAACCACTAACTGTTCACAAAGCCTATTCTTTAGGGGTTGGATGATTAGCTGTTTCTGAAGTTCTGTCTGAAAATAGTCAGTAAATGGCCAAGCTTGAAAAGGCTTTACCTTCAACTCAGCAGCATTTGTGTGTCTATAATGCAATAACTTTTGAATTCCACATTTGATCAATGCAGTTTTTTAGGAAGTGTTCTAGGCATTAATGGCCAGAACCCTATTTTGACATTATACTCCATATTCTTTATGAAAATATGCTTATGGGAGGAATATGACATAACTAAGATATGCTTTATTCAAGATAAGTCTTGTAAGGTATCATTGGAGAAGTTATAATTTACTGAATATGATTATCCTATTGTATGCATGTATCATTTCTGTATCTGAAATTAGGAACATTGACTATGAATCTATAGTTCAACCATGTTACTTTGGGTAACGCCCCATGCTAACACTTCAGGTACAACAGGTATGTGATTTCTAACTGGGGGAGGGTAGAGAAGTTGTGCATACCCTCCTCCACATTGAGGGAAGAGGTGAATTTAATATAATTTGGGGGTTTTACTCCAAGGGGTGGGGGCTGGACATCTGGGCACTGTGACAAGGCCCTTAATCTGAGACTTCTCAGAGCGGATCTCAGTCTCTCTGTGCAGCTGGATGTGGTCCCGCCTGTGGGCTTGGCTGGAAAAGGCTGGAGAGCCTAGTCCAGTAAGACCAGGTAAAAAGGGGCCCAGGCTGACAGAGTAGTCTGCCTCAGAGGTGTCCCAGCACACCAGGTGACATCCCAGGAGGACCAGTCACACCTATGTATTTGAGATATTGAAAAAAAATGAAGGGGAGAGTATGGTTGATTCCCCTCGGGTGACACATGCAACTTGGGTCCCACTGAGTTTCTTGAATCATCACCCTGGGCTCCCTCACACTGTATTAGACAATATTGCTGCAACAAGTTGAAGAGCCCTCCAGCCTGTACTTTCACTGGCATACATACAGGTAGGGATACATCTACCTACAGTTACAATCAGGCTTTCTGACTAAACCCTGCATGGGAAGGCTACTGCCGGCTCCTCAGGCATGCACCCCCTTTAGAGTAGTGGGCGTTATCCACGTGTAACTACATTTCAAATACAGATACATAGGCAATATTCATAACTTCAGATACAAAATTGATACATGCATACAAATAGGATAATCATATTCAGAAAATCATAACTTTTCTAATGACACCTGACATGACTTATCTTGAATAAAATACATCATAATTATGCTACAATCATATAATAATAATATCACTATAAAGAATATGGGATATGGTGTCACAGAGAGAATGGGGAACATATGAAGCCCCTGCTAGCTCTTTATCACTGCCACAACCTCAAGCAACTCTGCAATTGTCCATGGAGCAACTGACGTCACCAATGAATTCCTTCTTACAGCATAACAATACCCTCGTCTCTGCTTATCCCCTCAATAGAGTTTAACATGTTGACACTCTGAATGATTTCTTTCCCAGACAGAATTTAGAATAATAGTGGTGCTGGGGGGAGGAGAATAGGGAATATGGGATGGGGGATATAAGGGGCACACAGAGCCCCTAGCATGAGGGAAAAGTGGGACTGGGGGAGAACTCTAGCATGGGTGGAGGGAGAAACAATGAAATGGGGCTAATGTGGGGTCACACAGAATCCCTGCCATGGGGGAAGGACATTGAGGGGTTTCAGGAACTCCCAGAAATGGAGAGAAAGAGGAGGATGGCACAAGAGAGCTTGTAGGGGGGGAAAGAGTCCCTGATGTGTATAAGAAGTTCAGCCTGTACAAGCTACATAGAGTGTGACTTCCCCATCCCAGGGAAGGTGAAAAAAAATTATAATAATAAAACTGGCAAGTTAAATCCAGATTATTTACCTAAAAAAATCCCTAAAAAGAGATGCAGCCTGAAAATACCACAGCTTTTTATAGGTGAAATTGTGGTATTTCAGACTGACTCAATAGTATATACAATGTGGAGCCAATCAGCATCACAGAAACACAATTCTCTCTTAGCAACTCACTGCTCTGCAGCCTATTGCGTCACCGGTTCACTTGACCGGCTCTGTGGGCCAGTGCAAAAGAGGGGCTGGGCAAAGAAGGGGACAAGTCCAAATACTTCCCATCACTCTCTATCCCATCAGGGCTGATAACATGCCTCAGCGGCACACTAAGGGTGCAATCTGCGTGCTTCTGAAAGTACTGGGACTGCAAATGTAAGCTGCCCTGATACAGCACATTTCTTCCATCCCCACATCTGCATTATGGCTAGTTATACTTTGGCCCAAAGCAATTTTTCTCTTCATTAATAAATCAACAAAACAATGTCATAGGGTATTTAGTTTTTACTTCTTTCACAGTTGTGTGAAACACTGTTTTTCTCTGAACAGACCATCAACATGGACTCAGTGACTGATCAGTGCTCCCCTCCTATTGCATCTCAGGCAATAGGGGGGAGATGGAACAAGAAGGCAACAGTGTCACAGCCTTCAGTTCAACTGACTAGGGATGTGTGCAAAAAGAGCATCTGCAATGCTCCAGTCCCCCAGCAACCAGGTGAGGAGCCCTCCCCAGTACCAGGGCTTATTAAGCGACAAATGGTGAGGTCTACTAATGACAGACTAAATGTTTGACTCTACAACAGAATCTTTACACTCATGATTTTAAGGGTTCATGGTTCCTAAAAACATAGTCCCATTTGTGACCTTAATCAAGAATAGAGTTCATAAAAATCTGAAGGTTCAAACTGTATCTGACTGCCTACCTCACAATCAGTAATTCATGCTAACTATAAGGACATCACTTTTTACATGTTTTTTTTAATATATAAAATAAAATGCTTTGATTCATCTAATACAATTTAAAGCATGGTGGCATAATTTACACACTATTTTAATTCATTTAAAAAAAAGTAAATTCATAATAAATGGGTAAAATTATAGTTAAAGTTTCAGAGTATATTCTTCTGGTGTTGCCATGGCAACTCAAGGTTTATTGAAATATAACCTTCTACTTAAACTATCCTATAAAAGCATGCCCTAAGGTAGCCTAACTATTTTTTTTCTCATATAATTGTTTCTTATATTCCCATAAAACTGATGAGTGTTAGGATAACTGAAATCATAGTAATTGATTTTACAATAAACTTCTCATGAAAAGTTTAATCTAATTTAGGGCAGCAGGGTTTTAATGTTTTGTCTATTTAATAATCTCTTGGCTGGCATAATGAAGTTATGTAAAATAATACCATAGATTATAAAACCTATATAAATGTAATAAAAATGCTAGGTGATACAGTGGGTGCATGTCACATCCTGGAAGCTTTGCTGACCTGCATTCAAATCTCACTTCAAGCAACAAATAAGAGTGATTTTGCTGTGCTCACCTTATGCCCTATTTCTCAAGATCACAAAAAACAACATTTCTTAGGTGACAGCTGCCATTTTAGCTGACACTCCAGGGACCTAGCATGAGCTTCCTGAGCTAAAGAGCAAAAGCTTTGTACTTTATCCTCTCTATACTGGCACATATCAGTACCTGTAATATACACTCACCAGTGGCTTTTATTAAGGCCTTCCCTCTGGCTATGTCTAGACAATCCATTACTATGCTATTTTACCTTCTCTGGCCAAGATTTTCAAAGTCCTGATCTTTCAATTCTGTCCATGCAGACTCCACAGAGAGCTCCACTGACATATTTGTTGGCCAGACCCCTTAGATCTCAGTGACAATTACAAATCAAATGGAACAAATCAGATGGAACAAAATTGGTTAATCTATTTTTATATTCTGAACACATTGGAATGTGTGAGGGACACGGTGTTAAAAGAATGGTTTATTTTTCTTTGTTTGCTCTTACTCAGAAATGACAGACCAGATGTTGATGATTTAAAACAAAACAAAACACTTCTGGATGAGGTGAAGCATGATGAATTCCAGGGTTAGAGAACTTTATGGACAGGTTATGAATAAGTATAAATTGCATTCACAATCTTACCTACCATGATCCACATAAACTTGATAACCCAATGGGGACAAGCAAAAATCAGTTGTCTTGTAGATATGGAATCTTTAACTAGGAGGTTAAACAAAATTTTAACAGAAATATTGGGATACCATAAAGTGGTCATTTAAGACAAGAAGTTGGATGTTGACAGTATTTCTTAGTGCAGGATTTGCTGGAAGTTTTTCACTGTATCATTATAATAACGAGAATAAAATCTGGTCAGATTTCTTGATCTCACATCCCATTCAATGTTCCATCAAGCCCTATTACTATGTTCTCACAAATCAATGCCAGAATTATTTATAGTAATTTAGGACACAATATAACTTCCTGCGGTTTGAGGAAATGTAGTCATGCCATCATTGAAATATCTCATTTCAACTTCGAGTATACAATATGTGCATTTCCAAGCATGACTAATGGTAGTGACCACTGAGCAGTGTTGGGATTTTTTAGTGAGTTTCTGAAGATCTCTTTCTGTAGAACACAATGGAACTTTTTTGCAGAATTCCTTAGATCTCTCAGTGCATCTGAACACTTTTCAAAATCTTCACTGCATTTCCCTAATGACACTTCATAAAACCCTGTAATTCTTTTTGAAGCTGATTGGTGTTCTCTACTTCAATGACCCTTTTCATAATTTATTCCATAATTAGCATATATATCAAATCTCACAGCATACTTGAGGGATTCAAGGTTTCTCAGACTCAATGATTGCTTAATATTGGCTCTCTCATAGGTAAAAATCAAGACACCTGTGAGATACTTTTTTCTTTACAGCAAAATTTGCAACCTATTTTTTTCTCCATTGAGCCTTATCAGTTGGGAAAGATGCATGATATATTTTTCCATCCCTTTTAATTTAAGAATTGCTATGAGCATTATAATCTTATATTGAAATAAAAACTGCTTACACAAAGAAAATACCTTCTACAGCAAGTGTGGTTGACAACCCACATAACAGCCAAGGGGACATGAATAATAAAGCTCATAAGCACTGAGGTATAAATAATGAAATTATTGTCATCAGGGTCCGATATTGATTATATCATACTTTATAACTTTAAATGCAACACAAAATACTTTGAATATTACTTCACCTCTTAATGTTTATCTCAACTGCTAGAAGAAAATTACTTTTTCTTGATCTTCTACTATGGGCAAACCTTTTATGTATCATTCACTGATCTGGTGCATTTATAACATTATACAGGATAGGTGATATACCCACGAAGACAGAAATCCTAAATGATTTCTAACTGAAGAAACCTTTCTTAAATAAAAAAAGGATTAACTATTGTCTGTTAAAGCTTTCCCCCTATTCCATTTTGTTTCTTACAGCTGTCCCCTTACTCCATTTTGTTTTTGTTCTCCTGTGGCCGCCCCCTCCCTGGCTGTTAAGTTGTTTACCAGGGCCACTGCCCTTCTCAAAGGGAGGGCCCCTTAAGTTGTTTACCAAGAGCCATTGCCCTTCTCAAAGGGATGGCCACTTGTGCTGCGTGCTAAGTGGGACAACTGCCCTGTTCAAAGGGTTGGTCCTGTTATCACCTTGTTAAACCTGGGCTCGGTGTAGGGTAGGCAATGTCCAAAGCTGTAAGACCTAATGTGTTTTTGAGATCCTGGGCATGAGTCATAGGCCTCATGTGCTTTTGAGTCATGAGGTGGAACTCACGCCTATGGTCCAGGACTCTGCCCAGGCATGTCTCTATGCTCACCTGCAGTTTTTCCCTGTAACTCCTCCCCTGTGACAGAAGGAGCCTATCAGGATTACTGGCGGGGAAACTGCCTGAGTTTGCCTTTAAGAACAGGCATTTTTGAAACAAACATCAGAAAGGTTCCTGCATTGCTACCTGGTCTGATCAGCCAGGGGTTCTGGGGGGTCCTTTCTCCGCTCTCATTTTATTTTTGAGCGTACCCCCATTTTTAACCCCCCCCCCCCACGAAGAACGAATTGCTGCCTGAGAGACCTCCTGATTTTCAAGACCGTGCCGAGCCCTCCTTGCTTCTTCTGATGCTGTTGCTGCTTCTGCCTTTGCTGCTGCCTTGGGGACTGGTGAGAATCCCTCTGTGAAACTTTCTATACTTAATTACTTTAGCTGCTGGCTCTGTTTCCCCAACACACAGACTCAAACTAAACCTCTCTTAAACTCCTTGGTCTGTGTCTTAAAACCTCTCTTAAACTCCTTGGTCTGTATCTGTAATCTGTTTCTTGCTTTGCAGCACCTTTGCTGCTAGAAATAAGCCTGTGCCTTCCTGGACTGTACCTGGGCACATACCACCCTGCCCTCTGAAACTACCCCTAGTATAAGGCGCACCCATTAGGTTAGATTTTGTCTTTTAGTCTAGATAAGTTGTAATTTCATTTTGCATAGCTGTAGTTAAGTTAGGTTTAGGAAATTGCTTGCATTGTACCCTGTAAGTTAGCCTTAAATAATTGTTGCATTGTGTTTTGTTACTTGCTAATTTGTGTAGTTTTGGTTAAGTTAAATCATAGATAAGATTTTGCTGTGTTTTGTATAATTGTCTCTCTGCTGTTTCAACTTGCAGCCTGTTTGTTCTGTGTCTCCCTGAGTTTAAATCTCCCTCCACCACGTGCTCCTCTTCCTCCATCCCCCAACCTTACTTATCTACCACTCTCTCTCTCTCTCTCTCTCTCTCTCTCTCTCTCTCTCTCTCTCTCTCTGCTGTTTCAACTTACAGCCTGTCTTCTCTCTCTCTCTTTCTAGCATAAAACCCCATTGATTACCCCTTTTCTCTCTAACACACCTCACATTTTACATTTACATTTTTACCTAAAATTGTTGGTTATTTAACACATTTTACCCATACTGTTAGTTGGTTATATAGTGCTGTTACATTTATACTTCAGTGTTAATTGGTTACCAACTGTATTGTACCCCACTGTATTGTACCCCACTATTGAAACCCCCTATCCCATTTACTAAAAGAAACCCCTCCCCAATTGTCTACTTTAACAAACCCCATACCCCTCACTATTGAATTTTCCCTGTTTTTGCATTTTCTTAATAAAGTTTATTTTGCACCCCACCTGTGTGGTAATTGCTCCCCAAGATCCCATATACCTGCTGGCAGGGACAACTATAATGCTTTGTTCAAAAAATATGAATGGAAACCGGACATCTAAACGAGAAAATCTGCAACAGTATGTGGATTTCAGTCAATATATTTTTTCAAAATGAAAAAAAAAACCTAAGTTCTCAATATAAAACTTAATGTTCACAGTAAATATATAGTATTTGTAAAATTCTATATTTGATATTGCCAGTGTCTATAAAATAGAAATAAAAATGAGAAAAAATGGCTTATACTGTACACTCCTGCCCTTCTAAAAACATTTAAGCTATCTAACCCAACTCATCATTAACAAAATTTGTGAGTTAAATTACTATCATTTTTTTTTATTTTAATGCAGCCTCTATTTGAATTTTGTTTTAAAGATATCAGGAATAAATTTATTTTGCCTGTCTCTTCTAATACCTTATAGGACTATTGCCTATGAATCACCTGGTCAGTTATGTGCAATGCACACATCAGAAAAGGTATTACTTTATATCAATAGTTCGATGTTATAATACATCTAAAATCAAACAATGATGCCCTTTGTCAAATTATACAGATTCATTCACTCTCTGCAATAACAAGCATGAGTATTTAATTTTCCATAGGGCCTCCAGGGATGGTGAATCTAAGTTACGGTTTCACCGTGACTGAAGCATCACTACTTCTTAGTGCCTCCAATCTGTTTCCTTACTCTGCCTGATAAGTGGGCAAATAATGACATCGGTTTGATAGCTTCTCCTAGAGAAATCTTGGCCTTTGTATTTGTAGTAGAAAGGCTGATTCAAGAGCAGGGGACTCAATCAAACTTCTCAATGATGTTTTTAAAATTGGCAGTCATTAAGGTGTAGAATAAAATCACCCACACGGACTGAGCGCCCTACGGACATTGCTGTCTCTCATTTTCTCCCTCCAGATGCAGCCTTTCCTTTGGTGAATATCATTCTTAAAGAGCAATTGAGTTGATTCTCCTGTTATATTTTGGTCCATGCATTATTTTTATGGTTGGCACCGAGAGGGACATATTTGAGGTACAACCAATAGACAAATCCTCATATTACTCAAATGAAGGATGCTGATTCTGCTAAGCAGTTACTCAAGTTGCTGTTTCTGCTTTCAGGTCAACTGAAATTTCATGAACAAACAATTTTCTCCCCTGTCAGGGAAAACTATCATGATAACAGAAAAATTGCTCTTCTCCTGTGAAACAAGATTTTGTATGACCTGTTTCCAAGAGCTGAAAAGAAGCTCACAGGATCAAAAAGTTTAATAGAGTGGAACAAGTTTTCCATGTGCTATGCTCTCTCTCTCTTTGGTAATATGTTGCATAATTACATTTGGAATTTATACTTTGACATAGCACCTATGCAAGTTTCAAAACAAAATAAAGTGTAATATACTGCTGAATGTCAAACAAAAGGAGGTTAAATATGTTCCCATAATATATATTTGAAATGCGAGATATTGCAATTCAGGCCATTTTGCTCCTGCAGTGCTGTAAATCCACAGCTAGCGACTTTTATGAGGATCTGAATAAACACTTGCCTGGCCTCTCATGTTTTCTGGAAGTATTGTGCTGCTTTTTCTCTCCCACACCATGGAAATCAATTCTCCTAAGGCTCACACCAGATGGCATTTTTATGTTTACTGTGATTACAAAGTATGGCTATGACATCTTAGATAAGGACCCAGTCTTGTGAGGTGTTGAACATAGCAGAGGCAGTAGAAGAGCTCCTAGAAGAGTTGGGGAGAGGAGCTGCTCCTCCCCACCCTGCAGCCTTTAGTAATGTGTGGTGTCTTTTCAGACATACTATGCAATTGACAAAAGGAAGTGTATGATAAAAATTTTCATGAGGCTGGAAAACAAGCCTAGCTGGTACTCACCTAACAGTGGTGGTTCCTGTCCCATGGGGCTAAGTCCAGTGTGATGCATAGGATCACATGGTACTAAACCCCCATGCACCATGTCACAATGCCACTGACTCAAATTTGGGTAGGGTGTCCCTCTTCATGACAGATGGGTGGGTGGTCCAAAGATGAATGGTATGTTCTGAATCTGAGGGAGAAAATATTTTATGACATTGCTCTCAACTCAACTCTCTTCCTGTGACAATTCCAATGGCCACAAACTGTTAATTTGTTGGAATGTGTGCTCTATCCCTAGATGGAGGCATCTGGTAGAAATACTCTGCGTACTTGACAGCTGAGAATTGCCCCGGTAAAGGTAATCCTTGTGTAGGTAGTAGAAGAGTTTTTCCATGTTCATCATGAGTCCCAATGTCTCCAAGCAGGAACATGTGCAATATATGTTCTTTGACAGGCCTTTTTGTGATGAAGGTTTATTCAAGCCACCATCTAAATAACAGTAAACAAACATACCTTTGCATCTTAAGTGAGCTGCTAAATTGGATGGGGACTTCATAAATACCTAAAGGGTAGTAGGTAGGTGAAAGGGTAAGGCTTTGAACTGGAAATTGTCTTGTTCAGAAAGAAAATTAAGATAATTGCAGTGTATGGGTCTGAGAGAGTTATGGAAATATGAATTTCTCAGAGTGAGAACTGAAAATTTGATAGTTGCTTCTTTTTCATTTTGAACATAATACTCTTTCTCCTCTGTTGTGTTGGAAAAGGAAGAAATTGTTCTTGTTGGAAATGATGATTTTTTGTAATATAAGAGGAAGGAGAGGAAGAAGGATAAAACTGTTTGTGGTATCTAAAGACAAAGATCTTGCTGCCAGTCTTGAGTATTTTGTCAGTCTTTATACCAACCAATTTAGGGTAATTCTTCTATTTTCAGTTTAGATTCAGATGAGAGTGTAGATGATTAAAGTCAAACATACCTTCCTAACAGGATTGCTGACATGATCACTCTTGCCACTTAGTTGGAAGAATCTAAAGGTGATCCTAGAGAATATTTAATCACTATCTGAACTTCTGTTATTAAGGCATTGGCCAGCTTCTTTTGTTCCTTGGAAAGCACTGGCAAAGATGGCCATTTTATCCCATTTATATCTTTAACTTCCGTGAAAGTGTAGTGAGGTCAACACTGAAGACTTTTGAAAATTCCACCTTACAGATCCAGTTCAGATAAATTGCCTTAAAATTCAATATTTATCTGAAGTTAATGCAAACTACTTAATTTGAAATAAGGCCGGAAATCTCACCAGATCAACCTTACCTGTACTTCCCAGATGAGATGAGCCAAAATTACCATACAAATAGTAGTTTACATGTTCTTTCTTTACTTCCTCTTCTGTTTCCTGCTCAGCCTGTGAAATGTATTTGCAAATAAAAAAGCTAATTATGTATTCGTATAAAGTGTTCAGTGTGCATGGTACTTCAAAACAATTGCAGAACACTTGTTTGTGCCCTACAATTGCTAGAGTCTAATCTAATAAACTGGTACAATGCAATTGAACATACTATGGAACACAGAATGTGGAGAGTAAGCTTTATGTCTGGGGTGCTCCATTGGACAATATACTAAATGTCCTCCAATTTTGTTTAAAGAGGCAGGGCTGACAAAGATGTTCTGAATGAAAGTTTCAATCAGGTTTTAAGTTATCTGAATCTGTTCACCCATTACTTGTCACAAAACTAATGTTTGCAAATTTCTAAAAATCCTGCTGCTTTGTCTTCTTATTTTCAAAACTTTCAGAACCTTAAGATGAAAAAAAAATGTTCCAGTTTTCTAAAGGCCTTTAATAAAATATTATATTTACAGACGATGTAAATCAAGTGCTTCCATGTTTGGCGGACTGGACTTTCTTTTCCTGACAATATTAATCTGCACTGTAGTGGGGCGGTCACCCCGCTCCAGCCCTGAACAGGTTAAAACAGCCCTGGAAAGGGCTGCCCTGGGGAGCCAATAGGGTAGGCTGATTGGGAAAGCAGCCACGGTTGGGTCACGCCTCAATCAGTCCACAGCTGTCCCTGATAAAAGGGCTGTGAACCAGGAGCTAGGTGAGTCTCTCTAGCTCTTGAGCGGGACCTGGCTGCCTAGGAGAGAAGACTGAGACAGAGCTGTGCTGGGGAAAGGGAGGAGGAGCTGGACAGTTTCAGCATGGCAATTCTCCAGGCTACAGGTCTTGTGCAGGGCCTAAAGAAGACACTGGGGTTGCAGAGGTGCAGTCCAGGATTAGGCAGAGGAAGCAGGTCCAACCCCCCCTTGCCAGTGATGAGTGGTTTAAAGGCTGCAGTCTGCCCCAATGAATGGGGGATAGATGCTGACTGGCAAGTCAAGGTGGGGGAGAGAGGGTTGGGGGTTCCCGGGAGCGGAGACCTAGATTGTGGGTTACTGCTGAGGGCCAAACCCTGAGATAAAGGGGCACCAGGGTCCGGGAGGGACACAGGGGCCAGTGGCAGATGAGACACCAGATAGCGGAGGGTACTCTGAGCTGGAATCGAACTCATTCCCATGGCAACCAGCAGGAGGCACCGCGCCAGTGAGTCTCACTTTGCTACATGCAGTCACTGCAGTAACTGAACCAATGACAAAAGTGATTTTTTCCCAGCTAGTTGACATTTGGAAGTCTGATGGTCTGCAATTGTGATGCTTTGGGCATTCTTGACTGAAGAGTGAATGAACTGGTAATTTTTATGACATACCAGTTGACAACACATTGCTCATGTAGATGCTATAGACTGTCACATTTCCCATGCTCTGGAATATTATGATCCATTATATTCAATAGCTATTTGAGAAGAAGATTTCAGAGACCTTGAGTCTATGGCACTGAGCAGGGATGGACGACTCCTTTCTGTATTGTGACAAAAACTATATAGATTAATCTAAACTGTCCTTTTCACTTAATTCCAGACCATTCTTTGGCTTGTAAAAAAACCCATCTTGTTCTGAGGTAACAGACTTAAGTGATTTGATTCTGCTGCTCCCATTGGACGTCCATGGTATGGGATACCTCCATGCCTCTCAAGTGTTCCTCATTTCAAGAAATATCACTTCATTTTAGTCCCAAAGTTATTTATTCTACTGTTAAACTTCTTTAAAATAGAAATAAAGAATCATGAACTGGGGGCTTTAGAAAGTTATTTACATTAGTGGAAGGAATCCCACAGTATTTATTTCCTGCATGACTAATTTTCTTGTGCAACGTAACCTGGGTCTGTCACACATTACATCCCACATTTGGGTTTTGGAAGATTAAGAAGGCCCCTGAAGATTACCACTAAAGTGAACATGAAAATGTATGTATTGAAAGCCCCCATTATCTATAATGCATATTTTTTCTTTGCAGGAAATTTATTAGTACTTCCTGATTTACTAAATATGTTCCATAATTCATCATTCCAAAATGTAATAGATAGCAGAAGTCTCATGTAAAATAACAGTCTGGAGCTAGAAATGAAAAGGAATATTGTAACAAACTAAATCTGACTTGGGAAGAAAAAAATAATTATTTTAAAGTCATTCTACTTGGGCAATTGCTTCTATCATTTATAATAACTTCCACAGTGCATCAAGGTGAGAGTCAATGTATGTACATAAAACTTTAAACAGAGTACTCATGTCAGCTGTGATTTTTTTGTTTACAATTGTATTCTTTGGCTGTAGAGAAGTGCAGTCTGGATCCTACTTTTAAACTACCTTTTTTTAAAAAAAAAATCTAATTTATATAATTCACAACTATTTCTTTTCTTTCTGCTCACAAGCAGATCGTTCACTTTGAACTTATATAGTGCCTATCATCTGAGAATCATAAAGCAATTTATAAAGAAAGGTAGTTAACATCTCAAATCTACAAATGGAACAACAGAAAGACAGAAATATTGGGCCCATTTCTCCTCTTATTCACAGTGATTTTTACACTAGTGTAACTTCATTGACTTTAGTGGAGTTATAACTCATTCACACCAGTGTAAGTCAAGTGTTTTACCCAAATTTACCCAGCAAGTCAGTTGCAGAGTCAAGAAGATGTCCCATTGTGTCTCATGTAAAGTTCCATATTCCAACAGCTAGTGTACACTATTTCCCTCATTCTGTTAATTATGGGCAAGTTAAGCTTTCATAGTCTTGCAAGACAAGAGCTGATGTGAATGTAATCATTATAAAGTAAGTCTGCTGGCAAGCTGAACTCTTGCAAATCATCCACACTCACTTTTTAGGATTATTGAGTAACAGTGCCATACACTAGATTGTTGATGGCATTTTCCAACAGCAATATCAAAGAGCGTCCAGTTTCCGTGATTCCCCATAGCTGTCAGGATGTCTCCTATTTTAGGTGACATTCCCTGCAAAAATGTAAATCAAACTCAATATACAAAAGAAAGAAAATGTGTCTCTGTTTTTTGCCTGGAGACCCATCTGTAATAGAAAAACAGTGACTGCCATACAAATGTGGTGTACTCGGGAGATTACAGAGTCTTATATTCCTGAACCATGGCACAGCACAAATAACATCAATTTTTAATGATGTTGAGGTTTAGTCTGTTCAACAACATTGTTTTACATTAAGGGTCTGTTTGAATGAGCACTCAGCAAGTGGCTCAAATAAATTAAAACTGTGTAGTTGCTGAGACCTTACAGATTCATATAGCTCCACACAGCATCCATATTTCCTTGGGTCTATTTAGAGTAAAACATTTTATAAGTATGCTAAGTTGTGACACTTCTTCATCTCCTTAAGACATTACACAACAGACCAGAAAATGCTCATAGTTAAGTCTAATTAGTCCTTTTCTCAACCAATAGGAGATCCTTTTTGGGTCTGGAAAAAGCTCTCATCCCTCTTTTTTGGGAAAGAGGGATAGTATTTTTTTAGTGAGACTATGGGAAATAAAGTCTCCCCCTACCAGCCTTTAATAGTATAGTTAATACTTAGTCCTGCTATAAGTGCAGGTGACTGGACTCGATGACCTCTCGAGGGCCCTTCCAGTTCTATGATTCTATGATTAATCCTTCGGGTTAATTCTAGAGAGATTCATAATGAAAACTAAGTAAAACAAAAAGAACATTCCTTTATATATAAATTCTTCCAAGCAGTATTAACCTTCTGAAGAGACTACCCTCTTCTATGTCTTTTTAAAAAAAATTATACACAGCTGTCCTGTCTGTTTCCCTTAATGCCTTGTCATCCCTCGCGTCAGGCAGACGTTGCTTCTTTTCATTAGGCAACTTGAGACAGAGGAATGCCATGACCGTGGGTCCTAAAGTGTCTGTACCAGTTATTGAAGTGCTAATGAGAACTGCAAGGGGATGTTGTCTGTATTAGCTGAAAATATTCTGATTTGATTCAGTTGGGATGGAATTCAGATTCATGCCAAATGTAAGTAGTTCTCAATGGATCACCAGACCATAATAGGTCTCATCATGCAAAGTGCTGGTGCCTACCATTAGGAGCTAAGCACCCTTGAATCCCTTTCAACTACTGTGACCCAGAAGGCATTCTGCACTTCTCAGAATAAGGTCCATAATGCAGACCAAGTATCAGAATGTGGGATTTATGTATACAGGATTACTTTGTTCAGGTCACTGTTGGGTATTTCTCTTCAGAGAAGAAGGCTGTGGTATTTTGTTTCTTCCATTCACCTTCTTTTATGATAAACATTTCCTTAATTTTTGTGATCACCAAAGTCAGCAACACTACATCATCCCACAATGTTTTCAGAAGCAACACAGCATAAATTAACTGTTCTGTTTTTTTCCTTGCCAGGTGACAAATTACTTCAATTGGAGCTGTTGCTATGGACAGATCATCTGTTTTGAAGCTTCCTAAACAATGTGTCAATGCTTTAAAGATGTGAACAATCCATTCCTATTCTATGTGCAATGGATGGAGGAAAGATCCAGTTGAAAATTTTCCCATTGACCTGCTATTTCTAGAATTTACTATTCTCAATACCTTGATACTTCTAAAGTTATTTCTCCTGACCCAGCATTTCTAGAACCTATGTCTCTAGTCAGACACTGGGATGAAATAGTTTCAGGGTGATTTGTATCAGCACTCCAGTTACAGTCACTGGAACACTTAGGAGAAGTTTAGAAGTAAGAAAATCTACTTTTTTTCAAGACAACTTCCTCAAACGAGTCTGAATCTGCTCAATCTTGCACTAGTGTATATCAGTGGAGTATACTGCCATCTGAGAAGCCATAAATGAGATCAGAATCAGGCTAATAACCTTCAGAGCTCCAACCCCAGCCCTAACACACACTGTAGCTGAATTTGTCAGAGTGTGATATGATACCTCTACATTTCGTATTGGCATTGTGTCCATGTAAGATATTAAATGGGAGATGTCTGAGCTTGAAATCAAACTGTTAAGAATTAGAATTCTTCACCCAATAATTCACCAGTTTCTCATCATGTCACACTTTATTCCAAGTCTCATTTTAAAGTCAAAAATTACACTCCTAGGTTTATAATGGCAAGCTTATTCACAATTATTCACTGAGTTATGAAAATTTGAGACTCCAAAAGTGTTCATATTTATTTTCTAATTGTATATGAAAGACTTCCACATAGCAGTTCCACAATACACCTATTGCTAGTTAGCATGTAAGTTAAATAAAGTGAACCCCCTATCAAAAACTGCTAGAGCTATCTCCTAAATTCTGATATTTCGTAACAGGATCAATATTTTCTTCATCTCATCAGAAAAGGTAATTTAAATTAATACTTTACCCTCAGGAATAATTTATTTTAATAATTTCCACTTATATACCGCTGGTCTAGTTTTGTTTGTAGAATTTAAATTACTTATCACATCACTTGTCTTGTTTATTTTGGCATAAAAAATAGACGAGCAGATATGTTGTCATCTAAATGTTATATTGTATAACTTCATAAAATATAACATACTAATCTGAATATTTTAACATGACCAATATTATATCACTGATAACTGGGACGTCAACTTCTGCATCTTGTGTTTATCTTTAAAATTTTCTGTTACCACTGAACTGGAATTTAAGGGATGCAAATAAAAATATAACTATAAATAGAAGAATCTTTTCAAAGTAAAGTAATTGTTCCCACTAGAAAAACTTAACTGTGCACAGAGATTTTGTTGACTCTGAATCTCTATTCATCGATTCAATACACTGCAGCAATGTCTTTTATATTACTTTGCGACATATAGAGTTTCACAGTATCTGAATTCAGTATAGCAAATTCAAGAGTATGTATATATCAAAGGGGCACTTTGTGGAATGAGGAAAAATACATGCGGTTCAGATCATTTTTCTCCACTTATCTTCACTGTTAGGTTGCTCTTGTTTTCTGAATGGTTCAACTTTTCTCACACTTTTTCATCTTGTTTAATAAATTTTAAGTTCTTTAAAACAAGTCAAAAGACCTCAGAGAAGGATTCAAAATATCTAGAAAATATATGAACTAAAGGTGACAACTAAAACCCCTCAAAAATGAATATAGGGTATCCTATAATACTTAAGATGAGTCATTTTGTGCTTGGTTAAGTTAGACTTGTCTAGTTCAAAACCAAAAGAGTTAGGAAATTGTTCAGCAAGTCTCTAATGCTGAGAGTACAATCCTCTGAAATATTTGAGAAAATTATTTAAATTAGTTTTGGACAGTGATCAATAATTACAAATTTTTAAATGAGGCTGAGTTTATTAAATATTCCTCTTTAGTACATGATTTGAGCCCCAAACTATCAACAATAAAAATGATTAATAATTTTGTTTACTTAATACTTATTTTCTTAAATACAAATGGTACTAACACTAATCACTTAATCATAATCATGGCTATTTATCTGCATGCTCTAACTGTGCACTTTCATACTTAACATGTTCGTATTTCTTTTAAATTTAACTTTGACTCTGGGATTATTTCCTGGATTATAATGCTTGGATTCTAGGTAATTACAACATCCCTATAATATATTTCACCCTAAATTTCTGAGAAATACTATCAAGATTAATTCTGTCTTAATTTCATTTGTTTGGGAATGTACATTTGATAAAACAGCAGATCTTCTAAGCCCCTTTAGTAATTTACACTTGCCAAATATGTATGACTGTACACATGGACAAGTGATTGCACATGCAATTATCCTTTGTCAGCTTCAGCTAAATATTTTGCCATTTTATGCTTACTCATACATATTTTGTGGGCACAACTTAAGTGCCTATTTGTGAACATTGGTTCCAAAAAATAAGGAAAATAATATATATAGTGCTTACCAAACTTTCATTATACAAAATACACACTGACAAATGTGTTACATTTAAAATGTTTCAATAAATTATTTCTAATCTATTAATAGTTAATGTTTCATAACTGTCTGGTGGTTTAGTTAACATATTCTGGATGGTACTACATTTTATTAAACGAATAAGGCCAGAGCCTTACCTGATGTATATTAGCATAGCTCCATTCTAACTTCAATGGAGCCATGCTGATTTACACCAGCAAAAAGAACAAATATTTAGAAAACATATATTTCCCTCTTATCTTCATGATCAATTTTAAAAAATCCTTTCCACTTCTCTTTTTCAATAAAAGATGAACATCTATATTAACACTGAAACTTAAAAAAAACGGGCTGAATTTACTTGATTCAAAAGAACTTGTTCATTTTGTTGAGCATTTAATGGGTAAGGTGGAGTGAGTTGTTTACTTCAGAAGATTAGTTGAACATAGTTTTTATTACTCCTAATTTGGCCATGAAAATTTAAACTGACAGTTTTAACCTTATAGGCATCCAAGTCCTTCTTTGCCAAACTAGCATTGACCTGTTCTTTGAATTTTTTATGGCAAAATCCATCTGCGGAGAGGGGAATGAATTTATGTGGGCAATTCAGTGGGCTGAAATTTAGAGCACCCATCTAATCATTTTAGGCACTATTTACCAAACTATGAAGAGAACAATGAGAGCACACACACCCCCACGCCCACCCAAGCATTCAGATGTCCCGGCTCCATGGGGAAATCGCACATATATTGAAGCATCTGCAGAGGATCAGGACAGCCAATCCAAATACAGTGTGGCAGTCACAACATACAACTGGAAGAAGGATATTCTTATGGCTAAGGCAATAACACTCAGGAAATCTAGTGTCAAGTCCCAGCTGTGCCAAAGACTTTCTGTGTGACCTTGAGCAAGTCATTTAAAAGTATGTTTATAGTGCAGGTGGGAGACAGAGCCTCCCAGCCCAGGCAGACAGACTTGAGGAAGTCCAGTAAAAAGAAAGAGCATTGTGGATATTGTGGCTTGGGCCAAAGCTTGGGCTTTCAAGCCTAGAGAGTTGTTTGGGCTTGAAAGCCTGAGCTCCAGACTAAGCTACAATATCCACATTGCTATTTTTAGTATGCTAGCTTGAGCCCAGCTACCATGAGTCTGTCTAGCAGGGCTGGGGGGCTCACTTTCCAGCACCTGTAAAATGGGGATATTGTGAAGATAAGCTGATAAATGATTCTGAGGTATTCAGATACTACATTAAAAGGTCCATGTAGGTTCAGGTGCTGTGAATAGAGCAGTTTCTGTGATATGGGAGATTGGATATGTTTATGCTCTTTGAGGTGACCACTTTGGTCAAACTACACCTCTGTTTGCTTTTGGGTATTCTCGGATATGTAACGTGCTACCATTGGTTTGTGTAAAGTTTATGTTTTTGGCCAGAATTGGAGGGAAATAATTTTAGGTGAATAGATGGATAAATGCAGTCTTCCTACCAACAATCATCTATATTTATGTTAAGAATCAGAGAGGTAGCCGTGTAAGTCTGGATCTCAAGAAGCAACAAATAGTCCTGTGGCACCTTAAAGACTAACAAAAGTATTGAAGCATAAGCATCCGACGAAGTGTTGAGGCTCAGAACAAAGGAGCACCTTAGCTATCCAATTTACTGTGGAAACTTGCAGCTCGTTCAAGTTACTATGCAAATGGAGCGCATTAATTTAATATTTTACATTCACGAATCTGTTGAAAAAGCTACACTATATTTTCATTTAAAACATGTATTTTAGAACACTTGGATGTGGCATTTTGAAAAGTAATTAAAAGATTTTGTGCTAATCAAAATATACAATAAAATCCACTTCTGTATATAGGATATAGTGCATTGAAGGACCTATTGTTCTTGTAAAATTATTGTATTGATAGTTACTGATGCCATATGGCATTCACCACCCTGAACACGCCCAATCCTGTCTGATTTCAGAAGCTAAGCAGGGTTTGGCCTGGCTAGTACTTGGATGGGAGACCTCCTAGGAATACCAGGTGCTGTAGGCTTAACATGGGTGTGGGGCTAGCAACTCCACCCCGTAGAGAACCAAACTGCTACTGAAACACCAACAACGGAGATGGAATGATCTGTGGTTGGTGACCCATACCCGGCTGTGGGGTGATGGGCAGAGAGAGAGTTACTGATGCCACAGTATTGGTTTGTTAACTCGTTTTTTCATGGAAAATAGGGGGGCTTTTTACCACCAAAACTTTACAGATTTTTACATTAACCTAACTCCTAAGGAGTTGAGATAGTTTAACAAACAAAACCCAGAAAACTGTAAGCTCACACTGTTTACACTAGCAGTTATAGCTCTGACAGTTTCCTCTTTTCTTTCCAGAGCATGCGTTTGTATTTTGTGATTTTGATGAATAAGGAAAAAAATCACAATATTTTTATATCCAGATGGCCACAACACGAGAACAACCCAGTACCATACTGAGTTTAAATATCATTTTTTTCCAAGGATTACATAAACTTTAAAAGCAATATTATGGAAGAAGATTAACAATATACAGTACATATTAAATCAGATTTTATATTAAGAATCCACATACTTTCATCCAAGTTTATAGAAAAACCATATGATTTTTTTCTCTCTCTCTTTTGGTACATTACCATAATCTCAGCAGATAGAATGTCCTTTGAGAGGAAAATTGCAGTTTGGGGAATACAGAGCATTATTAAATAAAGTACATGAAATTGAAGAGGATGTAAATGTAGGTGAATCTTCCGAAGGCAAAAAAGAGCTTAAAGAAAACAGTATTCTACTATAAGAGAAACACTGTAGCTGCTACCAGAGGTCTGATATTTCCATAATAAGTTTTTGTCTTCATTATAAGAAGTCTTTAATACCTTGTCTTTCCACATCACAATGTCTGGATCCACTATTGCAAACCTCTTGTGTCCATATGGCGTCGCCACTGATTTCAATGGAATTATGGCTCGTGCCAGCGAAGCTGGGAATGCTCACTACAGGTCTGAATTTGCATTGACATACTAGCGAATATTGATTCTGTTTAGTGACCTATTAATAAAGACATAGAAAGAAATAAAATATAGGGTAAAAATAAACTTGTCATCAGATGTTCGGCTGCATGTATGTGAAAAAGACCCAAAAACCGGAACTGTCCCTATAAAATCAGGACAACTGGTCACCCTAACTGAGACTAAAGATCCAATTCTAATAGGATCTTCAGTCTTCTATCTTGTCATTATGGGACACTATTGATACTTCTAAGAACAGTAATTTTTCATGCTATTTGACAGTAGTTTAAAATGTTAAATGTTTGAAGTGTAGTCACAAGTTGTGAATTTATTTCCTCCCCCCCCCCCCCCGTGAATGTGAGTCTTTACTGCCCTCAACAGTAACAATGCATGCTTCAAAACGTTATAGTTAGTCTTTAAGGTGCCACAGGACTCTTTGTTACAGTAACAATGTTGTACATGAAGCCATGTGTTGTCTCCATTAACATACAGCAAAATTACTTCAAAACTTGAGTTTCCATATTAGCATTCCTTCAAGCCTGGCTCTGAATGTATTATTGCTCAAATTTAACTTTGCTAATTTTTACAAATAGTTTCATGGGAAGGAACTTGATCCTGCAATAACTCAAGCATCTCTCAAGTGCTTTGCTTCCATGACATTTTAACATATTTACTCAGCTATGTAGAATGTTTGCTCAGCAGTCACCTTGTTTGCAGGCATTTGCACTCTGTTTAAAGTTCATTTAGAAACCCTGTATCGCATGAAGAATGTGATTCTAGAACTTGGTTTTAAGGTAGCTAAAAGTGCTAGTTTATGCTGCTGCAGTAATGCATTTGGCACCTTGCTGTTTGAATTATTGACTTAACAATGTGGTACTTGCTCCAAGGATTGAAAGCCTCAGATATAGGACTAGTCTGAAGGGAGGAAAGGCGCTATTCTACTTAACAATGACCATTGAGTCAACTCTGTTTTACCTATTAACAAGTTTCTAGCCTTGGAACATTCAGTCAAAAATTCATTAAGATTTACTTTCTGCATCACTGATTTCTTGGAGTTAATTGTTTAATATTATCAAAGCTTTAACACTTTTTTAAAAAAGAAAAAAAAAAACCCCACCATACTATTCTTCCTGTCTCCTGGAGATTTTCCCCCACAGAACAAATCTTGTTTTGCTGGTCACTATTTTTGGTTAAGGACCATATGTGACTTACATCTCCAAAAGGAAGATATTTTAATTTCAGACACTGGAAAATGTGCTATTTTAATATGTACCACCAATTTCTCCTTTGTATATGGACAGTTAAAGTTTATTACAACAATAATGTTCAGCTATTTGAAAATTGCTTATCAACGGAATTCAAGACAAGTGTTGAAGTGTCAAGAATAAGTAGCCACCGTTGTACTAAAATTGTTTTGATCACTACTATGTATACAGCACTATAGATGCATATGATGCTTAGATATTGTGCAATATTGATTCGGTGACATTGAACAATAGAAAGTAATATCCTAAGTAAGGGATGAGCATAGTTCAGTTGTCCTCGGAAAGGAGTAGGGAGTTGATCGTCACTTAGATTCACAGTTGAATCTGTGACAACCTTTGCCCTATGTAGGAAGTCAGATGTGTTAGCATTTTTCCAGATTCTGACCATTCTCTATCCATCTGCACAGGAGGGTGAATGGGAACTGTCACAGCTGAATCTCCACACTGAAGATGGGGGCCTGAAAGGATTCTAAAAATTAATTCTCGCCACTCCAGGCTTGTATTAAACTCCCAAGGTTACAGTTTCTCTAAACTCGGCATAGTAAACACTGCCACCCACCCAAATGCTAAAATCTATATATATAAAAGTCAAATGGTGTATGTGTGCGTGCGTGTATGTACGTTCCCTTACTCCTTCCACACCGCTTGAGCTAGAGACTTGAAATTTGGTACAGTTATAGGCTTTAGGGTCCTAATCAGGGTAAGAGATGAAAATTTTTCAAATCTCACCTCTGACGCCCCCCAGGGGTGAAATTCTTTAAAGCCCATTCACATCAGCTGGGCAGCAGGTTAACACCTGCTGTTCTCTGTGACATAGTTATGATGTAATAATACCCCCCTCCAAGGGACCCTGCACTCGCTTAGCTCTCTGCTCCCACCCCCCCTCCAACGGCCCCAGCACTCGCTCAGCTCTCTCCCCCCCTCTCCCCCTCCCCCCCCCTCCCCTCCTCCAACGGACCCCACACTCGCTCAGCTCTCTTCCCCCCATCCAGGGCCCCCCACACTCACTGAGCTCTCTCCCCCCTCAGGAAAGAATCAAAAATTTTTAAAAGCTCACCCCCCTCCCTCCAACGGCCCCCGCACTCGCTCAGCTCCCTTCCCCCCTCCCCCCAAAGGACCTTGCACTAGCTCAGCTCTCTCCCCTCTCAGGTAAGAATCGAAAAATTTTAAAATCTCACCCTCCTCCCCCCACTCCAATGCCCCCCACCCACTCGCTAAGCTCTCTCCCCCCTCCCACCCTCCAACAGACCCCGCACTCGCTCAGCTCTCTGCCCCCGCCTCCCCTCCAACAGACCCTGCACTCGCTCAGCTCTCTGCCCCCACCCCCCTCCAACGGTCCCGGCACTCGCTCAGCTCTCTCCCCCCTCCCCCCCTCCAACGGACCCCACACTCGCTCAGCTCTCTTCGAGCAATGCTGTGTCCCCTTCCCCCCCCCCCCCCGATGGACCTGAGCAACACTGGGTATTTCTGCTAGTAAATAAATAAATAAAAGTCTTGCACCCAGGAAGAAACACTTGGGAATTCCTCTCTGTGGGGAACCCTCAAGCGCTTTCACCCCATCTCCAGGGAAGCACTGAGAAAAAAAACAAAGGAAATTAGCTGTGACTACCAGCTAATCAAACAACATGCACAAACCTCTTTGGACACCAAAAATCCAATCCTGTTCTTTAAAAACAGTAACTTTTATTAAAAACAAAGGGAAAAAATACACCTGGAACTTAGGCTTTTGCTAGATTTTAAAAGAGTAATCCCAAATATTATGCACCCAAACTAGCTTTCTTGGGGATTCAGCTGAAAGGTTACAAGCAAAGTATCAGGGGTTAGCACAGAGGAGATGCACAAGTCAAAATAAGAAATCTGATTGTGTCTAGCTAAACATTCCCTATGCAAATAATTTCTTCTAGGTATGGAAAATACCTTTTCATATCTGGTTTAAACCTTACACAGCATTCATGCTTATAGCATTGCGGCTTCGAATCCCTGCAGCCCAGAGAGCAACAAAGGGAAAGTTTCTTCTGAAATTTTGTAAAAGTTCTTGCTTTCCCATTGGATCTTTTGGTCAGGTGCCCACCTTTTTTTTTTTTTTTTAACTTGGGGAACTTTTTAGCCCTTTACAGATAAAGCAAATAGAGAACAGCTACTAGGAAGGATTTTACAGCTAACTGAATGGTTGGGTGTCCATCACCCCACACTTGCTTGGGTATTCATCACCCCATCAAGTGTCCATCACCCCACACTTCATTTATTACAGCAATGCAGGTGTTTGTTAGCACCACAGGGAAGTAACAGGGCGTGTTATTCCTTTTCATGGGCACACAGCAAGGGTTACAATCTGGTTGTGAATAAGATGCTCTTTTTATGTTTATTATTGATTTTCATACAAAAACAGAGAATAAAAAGTGCCAATTTAGCTTGTATAATTTCCAAATACTGCACGCTTCCTGGATCTCCAGTAGAAATAAGGTACTTTTTATGATGACTAATGGACATTAGGGTTATCATTGCATGGACATTTGCTCTTTAAATAACTCTGCTACCAAGCACTCCTAAAATATTTCATTCCAGATAATATTTTCAAATCAAATGTAATACCTAGAGAGTAATTCCAGATAAATATTTCATGTAACATGTAGTTTTAAGGAATTTCTGAGTGGCCAAGGATCTCAACTCAGCTGTGCTCATATCAGTAAATCTTCATTCTAGACCTATATATCTACCCGCCACAAGTCATTTCTACTTAGATATGGGCAGAACCCAACTCCAGATCCAAACACCCATGAATACTGAGTATCTGTGCAAGGTGGAAACAGATCTTGTAGTTTCAGCTCATCCATCCTTCTCTTTTGTATCTATTTCATATTAAGAAACATAAACAACTCTATTACATTGAGTAATATTACAACAAAGACTGTAAAATGCAATGTTCCTTTTGTGGGCAAATTACTCTGAGTATTCAGTAAATTGTACCCAAATATTCAAATACAGTAGACTCTCAATTATCCAGGATGATAGGGAAAAAAATAATCCTGGTTAATAAAATCCCGATATCATCATCCATAGGAAATATGGGGAGGGGGGGTTGGTTCACCAGCCACCCTGTGCTAGGGGGGAGGGGGCGTTGGTTCACTGGCTGCCCTGCACCCTGGTGGGGGGGTGGGGCTGTGTGTGCTTGGGGTGGCAACAAAGCAAGAGCCAGCCCTGTGAATTACACAGATTTTTTTTGACATCCTGGATAATCAAGAGTCTACTGTATCTATTCAGACTGTCTCTTTTGCTCATTTTCCTTGATGTGTTATTTTTTTCCATGACAATAGCATCTCATATGACAACATCTCTCCTTCTAACCCAAACAAAAAACAAAATTAAACTAAAATCACAAAACAAAAAATGCAAGAAAAGAGAAAACTGGGACTTATATAATGAAATTGATTCTTTATTTGAGAAATCATTCTCCTTCCTAATACTCCTGTAATGAAAACAGGATTTAACGAGGAGGCACAGACACAACTGATGCATAATGATAAGACCTGTAAAAGGCACAATTCTGTATTAGCTGTGAGATAGACTAGAATACTGTCTTTTTTGTCTCTATGTTATATGGAACAAATCTTTACATCATTACTCAGCTTTTACTCTGTTCTTAGAGAGGCAAGATTCACGTAAGGATTTCAGAATTTAACTGTAAGGATTCACAATATATAACAACACGACAGCCAGTTTGGCAGTGAATTTCAATCCAGAATTGCAGCATCCTTCTACTCAACTACTTAGCTTATGGATCCAATCCCCTAACACTGACATCAGTGGGAATTTTGCCAGTGACTTCAATAGGGTGAGGCTCAAGCCCTATGAGCAAAAATTAATAAAAGCCTACTCTCAGTTCCATTAAAATCAATGGAAAAACAATGCAACTGTTACAGACTATAAACAGATACTACCTGTGTGTGACTAAAACCTTCAAACATATTCAAGTGTGAAACTGTAAATGTCTCTAGAGGTGACATTCCAGTGCATTTTAACTCACTAGGCAGTCTAGGATCCTTTCCTTTTGAAGAAAGTGGATGATAAGAGCACTGAGAACCTTGTGGTTAATAAGTTTGCCTCCTTCATTGATTTCTGATGTATTCTCTTACAGAAGCTAAGTACTAATGACCAGAATGGTATCTGAACATTCTTGTTCCAAGTTCTTGGCCTCTAGTTTTTCAGTCTATTATCTTCATGCTGTCAGTGAGTGAGGTAATCCATCAGCCCCGTATTAACGTTCATTCATATGTAGATGACACACCGATTTCATCTCAGAATAGACCCTTCAGCTACTGGTGTGCTGCCTGCTTGTCTTGCTGATGCTGAAAGATGGATGTGACACAGGTTTAAATTGAATTCAAAACCACCTTTCAAGATTTGAAATGAGGGGACTGCAGTGAACAAAGCTAATTCCCCAATGGCATCAGCATCATGTTGTTCTTCTTTGCTTTATAAATGTATGTACCCAGATATTATCCAAGAGTATGGGAATAAATCCCTGTAGTCCTTACTCCAGTAAAATTCCAACTGACATCAGCAGAATAAGATCAGTAGGATTTGGCCTATCTGGAATACAGTGGGTATGTACATACCTATTTATATACCATTTCCCCTATTTCATTTCTCTTACTGAAAAACAATACCTAAATTCCTCAAGCAATACGTATCTGCCCACACACTGCCAAGCAATGCCACTGCTGAAAGCAATGACTTTGGGATATGGTACTTCCAACTGGGCTACATAATAACACTAACACCACCATTTGCAGTCAAAAATACTAAATAATGCAAATTATGCTATCTAGCTCAGAGGTCATGTATGGCAAAGCAATTTTATGCTTGCCTTTGTACAAGGCACAAAACCATCTTCCTCTTAGGATTCCTAATGCTGAATCTTAACACTGCAAAAGCCTAGGTACCCTGAGAAAGAGACCTGTTTCAAAAAGAAGAAAAAAAATCATGAGAATAGGTTTAATACCTAGTACCCAGGTATTTCAGAAATTGATACATCACAATGAAACATACAAAGGACCAGATTCTGTTTCACACACACACACACGACTTTGTGCTGCTCTGGTGGCAGAAAGTATCTTTAACAAAAACTTAATTCGTTGCTTTGGGCTTTTCCCTTATAGAGGAAGTCAAGTGGGGTACAGATGCAGCAGTTAGGGTTTTGCCTGATCATCAGCTGGTGGAGATGGAAGAAGCAAGGACCTGCTTTTTCTTCACTACCTTTGGGGTAATGTGTACCCATGAAGGGCACATGGAGGGAGCAGCCCCTGTGTTCTTCTGAATGCAAAGACAGCAACTCTGGCTGTCCCTTCTGTGAGAAAGTCCGTGCACATTTCTCCCATCCCCCTTGACTATCCATTGACTACCTGGCCCTGGATGTTCACATGATATGTATAAAGGTATTATTATTATTATTTTATTTGTATTACTCTAGCTCCCAGGAACCCTAGAATGGATCAGGACCCCCTTGTATTAGGCACTGTACAAACGCAGAACAAAAAGACAATCTTTCCCCCATGGAGCTTACAATGTAAATATAAGAGAAGAGACAAAAGATGGATACAGACAGACGGGCTTACAAGTGAACAATAAGACAGTACTGGTCAGCATGCCAGGCAGTGGTCTCTGCCCCCCACTTTCCAACTATTGTTGAGATTTTTATAGGCATCAAAGCAAAGGAGTGGAAAATGAGGAACTTTTAGATGTTTGGAGGAAGTGCCTACCATGTGTGTGGGGCAGGATAGGAGAAAGCACAAAGGAGCCTGTTTGAAAATGTAACAAGTGGGCACTGGAGGCTGGTATCCTTGGCCAACTGAGGGTGAGCATTGATAGCTTGGTAGCAAATGAGAGATTATATGTGGATGGGCATTGACTGTGAAGGGCCTTGGAAGTGAATATGAGCATCTTCGCTTTGATGAGATCGAGAAGAAGGGGAAACCAATGGAGGAATGCAAAGAGAGAGGTGTCATGGTCAAAGCAATGGGATAGGCAACATTAATTTAGCAGTAATGTTCTGAATGGATAGGAACAGGGCAAGCTTGTGTTTGGCAATGCCAGAACGAAGGAATTTGCAGTAACTTAGAGACGAGATGAAAACATGGTTGACAGTTTTAGCTGTGTGGATGGAAAGGAAAAGTCATATCACAGAACTGCTGTGCAAAAGTAAGACAAGATTTAGACACAATCTGGATGTATGGACCTAGAGAAAGGTGCAAGTGAAAGATGATGGCCAGGTTACAGGTTTGCATGACAGGCAGGATGGGGGTGTCCACAGTAATCAAGAAAGGAGATATCCAGAATGATTTGGGGGCAGAAAGATAAAGAGCACTGATTTAGCCGTATTTAGTTTAAACTGGTGGTTAGCATCCACAAAGAGATGCCAGAGAGACAGGCTGAGACTTAAGATTGGTCAGAAGGAGACAGATGACTGAAATAGAGAGATCAAACGGTGAGCTGCCAGCATAGAGATGGAATTTGAATGTGTGATTGCAAATGAAATTGCCCAAAGGTAAGATATCAAAGGAGAAGAGATGGGACTAAGGGCATATCTTCACTACCACTTTAATTCGACCTTAACAACGTTAGGTCGAATTAAACGTGTACCTGTCTTCACATACATGCCCTTAAAGTCGATTTAAAGGGCCCTCAAAATCGAATTTGTAACTCCTGCCTGACGAGAGTAGTAAGGCTAAAATCGACTTCTCTCTGTCTACTGTGAGTAAAAGCCCCGTGGAATCCTAACAGAAAACCGGAAAGCAGATGAGGATACCTGGGGGTATATATCTATGATCTACATGTGTGTAAAAAATCAAGAATAGGCTCTAATATGACTGCATGTTCATATATTTGAAATATGCCTGTGTGATAATGTGCATTACATTTCCCCTATTGGTAATTAATGCGCCATAGGCATCTGTTTCACTGAAAAGATACATAAACCATGAAAAGATTAAATCTAATTACCATTATTTCCATTTCTGGGGCAAGGCCTTTTCATAAATAATTATGTCTTAGTGTAAAACTGGCAGGCTTTAAACAGTTGCCCTATCATTCAGAATAATGAATAGAATAATAAGCCACAAGCCAAACTTTCACATGCTTTCATTAGCTACAGAAGGCTAATTAGGACTTTAACCAGAAATGCCACTAAGCATCATGTTCACTGAGGTAATTATAGCACTGAAGATTTTAAGAAAGTGAAAGATACATTATCCTACCAAAAGAGCGCCAAATGCAGGAATGGCATGATGTTGGCAACTTCACTTTCCACGAAATCATCCTCCCTTTAAATGAATTTAAAGCATATAATCGTGTTGAGAACTCATGTTAGGCGACTTATATCTACATGCTGAAAAAGGACAAATTGGGCCTGATTCACCTCTCACTTAACACAGTGTGAAGAGAATTAAGAACAATGAATCCAAGGAAGTTATACCCATGGAAATCTAGTGTAGTTGAGATCTGGGTCAAGGTCATTGTCTGAAGGTTGACCAAGTCTGATCTCATTCACATGGAAGTCAGCAATATTTTTTGACATTAACTATAATAAGATTTCATTCATTATCAAAATGTTAACTTCCACCTGCTATCACCAATGATGCCAGCCTTTTTCATCCCCTTGTTAAATTTTCCAATAAGCACATTCATGCTTTGTCCCATGCTATCCTCCATGCCAGGAGTATCTGCCTGTAACCACAACTTCAAGGACACTTTTTTGGTCTTCTTCAAATCCCTTGTTAAAACTACTCTTTGCCTTAATGACAACAGTTAGGCAGCAAGTGTGCTAAAATCACTGCCTAGAATGCTGCCCACTATTGTCTCATTGGCTCCTTATGCTCTCCATCTGTCTGTATGCATCTGTTCTCTCTTGTCTTTACTGGGATTAGGCTGAAATCTCACCCTTGACCATTTTTGCTGCTGGTTAGTTGTAAATGTGGTTGTAAGTAGTAGCTGAGGGGGTTTAACCCTTCCCCATTTAATTCACTGAAGTGGTGGTTTCCACTTGAATCAAATTTACTGTGAAGCGTCTTCAGCCCTGCCATGTCAATGCCTAAAGCATTATAGTTTTTAGCAAGGTATTTGCTGTCAAGGGTGCTAATGCAGTGGGCAGTATAGAAAGGGATATGGAAAAAGAGTAAACATATTATCAGGAGAGGCCAAGAAAAATAGCTACCAAAGAACATTTTAACAAGCTGAATTATTGGCCTAATAGATCCTAACCCTCTTACCTCCTAAAAAATGAACCAATACAAACCATATATTTTTACGTGAGACTTTAATGCTATGTCAATGGTGGTGCCCTATAGCTGTTTGTAAGCAATTGTTCTATATTTGTCATTTTATTGTGAATGCAGTTGAACTCCGCGGCAGCTCATAAAGAATTCTGCAAAACAAGAAAATGAAAGAAAACTAATAAATGTGGCTTTCACCTCATGAAGACCAGCTGAATAAATGATGAAGTCTACCCAGTCACAAATCATCACAACATAAATTCTGCCCCTAAAAAAAAAGCTCCTAACTGGAGCAGCTCATGTAATTCAATATCATCTATTCATCTAATGCTGTTCACTTTGCTGTGCTTTATAATTTAGTAAATTAGCAATGAGGTTTGATCTAAGTCCATTACACATGCTGTTAGGTATAATAATGCACATGGTATGCTTCATTTAAACAATCAGTTTCACCCATTACTATTCATTTAATTTACCTTTTGTTATTGATTGCATTTATTTTCACTGGGATTTCACTGAGATAAATTAATCCCACTGGCAACCTTTCTGTGAACTCACCAGTTAGAAATTTTCAGTCAAGCAGCATATATCGGACTCTTGGACAGGTTTTGTATGGAAGCACACAAATCTTTTTCTGCATGAGGGCAGACAGAGCCGAACTGAAGGGTTCATACAACATGTGTGAAATCTTCTGAGTTACTCATAAAATGTTATCGTAGATTTACTAGATGTATGACATATATAGTTGCACTACAGTTAGGAGAGTTATGGTAGAATATTGTGGGCCAGTTAAAGATGTTTTGAAAGGCAGTATGTTCTGACTCTGCCTGGGATCTGTTTTTGAGAATCTCTCTGAATATGTAGAGGTAACAAAGAGTCCTGTGGCACCTTAAAGACTAACTAAAGTATTGAAGCATAGGCTTTCGTGGGCTAATACCCACTTCGTCGGACGCAAGCAGTCCACAAGTGGGTATTAGCCCACGAAAGCTTATGCTTCAATACGTTAGTTAGTCTTTAAGGTGCCACGGGACTTTTTGTTATCTCTGCTATTCCAGACTAACACGGCTACCTCTCTGATACCACTGGTACCATATATGTATGAGGATGTATCAGTTCAACACATGTAGCTTGTTTTCAAGTGCATGATTTGTCTTGAGGAAATAGTTTGCCTCTGATTTTCCAATTTATAGTTCTGAAAGGTCTTTAGTTTGTCAGTCATGATAGGCTTTCACTTTTGGATGTCTCTCTTCCTTTTGATCTGTTATTTCTTCCACCACTGGAGGTTGTAGTAATGCTGGGGCTACTTGTACCAAGATATTTATATGTCTTGACATCAAAATGTTATATGGGACTGCTATTAATGCCTTCCGTGGGAGTGTTTCTCCACTCAAGAATGGCTTTCTAAATATTTCTTTTTCCTGTTGCTGCCTTCTTTAATAAATAGGGTCAGCAATTTTAACTGAGGTAACAAAGAGTCCTGTGGCACCTTAAAGACTGACTAAAGTATTGAAGCATAAGCTTTTGTGGGCTAATACTCACTTCGTCGGATGCAAGCAGTGGGCAGTTTTAACTGTTGATTCAGCTGTTTCATTTAATTGGCTTTGTTATGATGATGATGATGAAGTATAAATTATCCCAGGTAAATTGCACAAAATCTTTATGCCTTTCTTGTAGTGTACGTGTAAGTTGTAGAGTTGCAGTTTCAGTAGTATGGACTCAAGGTGTCTTGTGTGGCTAATGTTCCCTGGAAATCCTGTTAATACAGCACTGATATTCTTCTGCTACAGGTTTAATCCCAAATGGCATTGTCAACCTTCTGTACCTACCTACAGGTGTCCAAAATATGGTGAAGTAGCTGTTTTCTGTATCCACCAGCACTTACCAATATCTGTCTTTGGCATTAAGTACTGAGAATATTTTTACTTTGGCAAGTCAAGTAATACTTTTTCCAGGTGGTAGTGAGCTCTTTTTAGTGCTTTGTTTGATTTGCTTGGATCTGTGCAAATGCACAGCTTGACTGGCTTTTGCAATAGCTACCATACTACGTATCTAACTTGTGGGTTCTGAGACATTAACAATGATGCCTTTTTCCATTTGTTTTACTGTTCCTGTTATTTTTTCTCAATTCAATGGGGTACTTTGTGAAGCAGGTGCTATACTGGACAAATTGTTTATTTCCAGATGTAACCGGCCTGGGCATCCTCATCCATCAAAAGCATCATGATAATCTTTAGCAGCTTTGCTTCAGGGATGCCACAGTATATTCTGTATTCTAGATTTGGGGGGGGGGGGGGTTTGCTTGTGTGTCTGTTTTATGAATCATTTGTCTCAGGTTTATTATCACCAGGTTCATGTATTTGCTTGATTTAGCTGAAAACAATGACTTCTGAGTTACCTGTACTACCTAAAATTTCAGCCCATGTAACTTAGATTGCCCTAGTGGTATTATGATCTTGTCATAATATAATTTTAATTTGGCTTTGCCTGTTTACAATTTCACTTGCTTCTCTTACATAATTCTGAGGAAACCTTTGTAGCCTAGCACATTCACTGATGTTCCAAGTCTATTTCATATTCAATTTCCTGTTTGTTTATTTGTGCACTGTTTCCTTGTCTTTGCATCTGGTGCTAGTCTGAGCTTTACAAGCCATTTATTTTTTTGCTATTTTGCACTGCATTCATCTCGTATACATGCAAAAAAAAATCCCTCCGCATTGGAGCAAGGGCCATCTTTCTAGTCTGTGTTTATACAACAGCTAATACTATGGGGTTCCAAGACATGACTAGGGCTCGTAGGTGCTGCATTACTAGAAATACAAATAATAACAACCGTATCTCATTCTCTGAGTCATTGCTTGACTTCTTGATATGTTGCTTTTCTTGTCTGCAAGCTCTGGCATAATCATTTTGCTTGTCACAATCATTTCATATGACCCCATATGTTGGGTATTTTGCATCATTTTTCCCTGCAGTATCTACAGGTCTTCTTTTGAATTTTGTCTCTTCTGTTTTTCATTTGGGCATTTACTTTTCACAAATGTTGGTGTATTTTTCTTTGTATTTTCATGCTTTCCCTTTGCTGCCTGGTGAATGCTGTCTGCTCCATCTATTCTCTTTCGTTTAAAATGTGTTAGTTCAATAGCTTTGCACATCTATAGTTCCTTGAAGATTTAATGTGGACTCTGAGTATTCTCATTCAAACTCTTGCCTCTTTCTTCCCTATTACTAATCTATCATGAATCAGTTCATCTTTTAAGATTTGATAATTGCATGAGTCAGCCACTTTGAACAGTTTGACAATATACTGATCAATAGTTTCTCCAGATTTTTAGTTAATCTTGTTGAAAAAATTGATCTATGACATTTCTTGTGGGTTAAAAATGTGTTTGGGAGCACTTCTAGGATTTTTCATGGCTCCTCCCAGTCTGCTGCTGACATATGCAGATGTTGTTGGATCATGTGACAGCCTTTTCCCATTACAGATAATAGTGTGACTGCTCACAATTTGTTTTCCTTTTATTCAGTCCCATTGCAATTTTATTGGTTTTTTCCCTTTCCCAAAAATGTCCACACATTGAACACATTCCCTTTCCTTCCATTCATTAGCACAGGGACACAAATCTGGTTTCTGGTTTCTCTTAATTTATTTTCCCCCTCCACTAGTCTTATTTTTTCTGTTGACATATAGGAGGAGTTGATTCAATTCTGACACCATGTTCTATTTGCAAGCATAAAGAGACAGAGCCAATACGCTGCAACATGCAGGCCTTATTCATTACTCTGTGTACACTGTCCTCTCTCATCAAGAAATAACAGTTCTCTGAGTTCCTACACATAATCATACTATTGCACCCCTTATAGGTTGACCAGATAGCAAGTGTGAAAAATCGGGACGGGAGGATGGGTGCTGGTAATAGGTGCCTATGTAAGAAAAAGCTCCAAAAATCAGGACTGTCCCCACAATCAGGAGTCCTGTAGGGGAGAAAACCCAGCCGACTGACAGTCCAGAAAAAAGTGATGTCCCTTCAAGCAAATAGCTAATCCAGTAACCTAACCTAACCTAAGCATCAGGACAGAGCCACAGCATAAAATTAGGGATGGGCAAACTTCAAAAGTTAGGGAGTTCAGATATGAATTCTTATGAAAATGAAAGTATGGAGGCTTAGCCAAAGCTTATATCAACCTCTTAAATCTGCTAATTGGGCTGATCCTCTCCTAACATTGGGCTTTCTAGTTCAGATTCCAGCTGGATATAACCCCAGAACTTCATGCATTTTTACAAACCTAGTTGTAGTACTTTGCAAGCACCTAAAGTGAGAAAGAGTGCTTAAATATTTTTTTAAAAATTAGAAGACTGGAGACTTTTATATATGTCACTTCATCCAACCCTAAGTAAAATGCACATTTAATGTACTTACAAATACTGCTCGTACATCATCAAGAAACAGCTGGCTTTGTCAAAGAGGGGACAAATTATTTTGCATAACCTCTTCAATCTTAAAAAAAAAAAATACACAAAATGAAATCTTCCTGTATTCCACTCCCATTTTTCTCTTCCTCTATTCCTGATTCATTCCTCTCCATCTCCTTTGGTCCTCTCTCATCTTCCTCTCTGTGTCTGTCTCCTTTCATTTCCTCTTCCTTCTTTCTCCATTCACCTCTCTTCTTTTTCCTCCCTTTTGAAATTGGATGCCACCATTAAGAACTCAGGCTTACCTCCTGTATTGAATTCGGCCATTGGTTCCAATCTGGGTTTGGGTTAGATATAAGTTAGGTTAAATATAACAGAAAAATATCTGACAAATCATAACCCCCCAAAAAACTGCATTTACTAGGGAAACTGCAGACAATTGTAATGCCATAAATGAGATCATGCCTTTTTAATTTCTTATCTTTTATTGAAAACTTATCTGTGCTTAATTTAAATAATAGCTGTAGAGGGGAGATAGTACTTTATTGCATATCAACTCTTGCGCAATCTTTCAGTTACATATTTGGCACTATGTCCTCTTAAAATCCCACTCACTTAGTCAAACAATGCTAATAGAGGTAACAAACTAAACCGCTGTAGACAAAACTCAGCCAGAGCAGCAATGTTCAGATCCTCCATTGAACCCCGGCATAACTGCTTGTGGCAGGAATCAGCCTGCTAGTTTGGGCCATTGTTACTAATAGAGAGGAAAGCAAAACATATACATAAAACTTTGTGTTCTAGTGTGCTAGGAAAAATGAGAATCAATTTGCCACAGTCCATTTGGCTTCATGAAACAAACAACTGCATACAGCGCAGAGGAGTTTAGAAAAAATATTTTTTCTCATACAGAATAAAAAATAAAAGAAGACAGTCCAGTGTTTGGTTCTGGCAGAAAGCCTCAACATTAAATCTATACGTCATTTCATGTATTAATAATCCTCTGGTCATCAACTTCAGTGCTATCCATATTCTCATTAATTGGATGGAAAAGAACCCATGCCACAGGGCACACTGGAGATTGCTGATTTCTTTTGCCATAATGCATACCTATAACTAACAGAGAGCTTTGGATTTTTCATATCATGGACTCTAATGGGCTATGTAAAAGGAAGCCAAGTCAAGGCTGACGTGTATAAATTGATTTAGGTACCTTAAATATTGCCTCACATATTAAAGCTCACCTTTAAGACTTCAGTGGTGTTATTATATTATTGCTTTAAATATGTGTTTGCTGTATTCCTAAACTTGTGTGAGAGTGAGATTGTGGTGGTGATGGAGTGACTCATGGTAAACCGGTGAGTATACCCATTTGTTTACAGTGGGTCATACAAACACAGTATGGAATATTTTGAGGGCTGGGTTTTTCTTCTTTACATTTAAAGTTTCATTTTAAAAAATGTCACAGAGAATGTGAGAAGAGATTAGCGGGCAAAAGTAACCAGCGCAAGTGGGGAAAGACTGTTTCTGAAAAGTCTGCGAAGATGAATAAACCTTTCTGTTTTACTCATTAAAAATGTGGCTAAAAATTGTACATTTTTAGTGACTCCAATGATGTAATAATGCACTTTGAAAAGCTATACCATGGCACAATATCAATGCAAATACCACAGTGCTTCATAACCAAAGGGTCTTATCAAATTAGCATGAAATCCTGGAGTCCTTGAAGACAATGGGAGTTTTGCCCTTGGCTTCAATAGAGACAAGATTTTATCTTTAGTGTTTGCTACAAGTAATCCGTTCACAGAGAGGCACAGCTAATATTTTCCTACCATGGTGTAATCACTCTACACCGGAGAAACAAGAGACAAGCCGTACCCCTTAACAAAGGAGGAATCTGAAATGCAAACAGAAGTATAATATAATTGCAAGTGAATGCACTCTTAGAAGATGGCATATTGTCAGAATTTGAGGTGAAAAAAAAAATTCTGTCCTGGACTAAAAACTGGCTAAGAAAGAGAAAATAGAGTGTAGGAAGAAGTGTTCAGTTTTCACTACAGGAGATTGTCCAGGGTCATTTAACATTTAATTATCGGAAATCATTGCATCTTCCTAAATCAACACAGAGCCCCAGTATGTCTGTATAAGTACCCTACAAAAAGTGGGACATCTTATACTGATTTTTAAGTTCCCATTTAGTCACATTTATTTAAAGCATCTTTAATCACTTACTAGATGAGCATGACTCTTTCGTATGCCAGTGTAACATGTTTTGTCAAACTGCAATTATGATCAATTAAGAAACAGTGTTATCACGAATTCTCTCACATCTTAAAAAGTTTGAACTAGGTGCTATTAAAAAATCATTAGGTTTCCAATTCACCATCAAATTTTGTTACTTGACACTTAAAACCTTTTATATTTCTTTTGAAATAGTTGCAAAACCTTTCTTCAAAGCTTCAGTTCCAGTATAACCATTTTTCGCGTTGGCATGGTATCAAAATATCTGACTTTACATTTTCAGTTACATATTAACACTTTAAAATTCCTGTGGTTTATGGTGAGGCAGTGAGTAACATTCCCGGTATTGTGAAACTGACACCTTTCTAGGGTGATAGATTCATTTAAAAATAAAACAAATACATGAATAAAAGAAAGTCCCCAACACACTGAATTTAAACCAATCAGTCTAAGCTTTACATAAACCCCTTTTTTTGCTTCTACAGGATGGTTAAATTCAGTGAGTGGAAAAGCTCCAAGGATGTAATGACTCCTCGTAGTGCGACTCACTAAGCAAGCTGTATAAAGTCTCACAGGTAAAATCCCACCCAGTCCTTTGTAAATGTGTCCCTTAATATTAGATTTTTCTCTGGCAGAAGACAGGGAAAGAGTATGTTCTAGTACCATTAATCGTATTTAAACTACGGTTTTTACAAGAGCCAGTACAAGTGAATCTGGAAATATAGCCCCCATCTCAGCATTTAGGGATGTTTGTGGAGAAACTATTGCTGGATGATTTTCTTTTTTCATCCAGAGAATCATAGCACTGAAACTACTAGTGAAACACAGAGACACCTCCCTCTTGCATAGTCCTTATCAGTATAAACCTGAGAAACCCTGTCTACTCATCTTCCCCAAAACCACTTCCCCAATACTTTCACCACAGGCTGCTCTCCCATGTATAATTCCTTGCATGATCACTCTACTTTCTATGATTACCCCTTTCCCCAGGAGGACTGTTCCCTTAGATACATCCAGCCTCTAGATACTCATAACAGTAGAGAGAACCTCAATGGACAATTTCCACCTGCAGAACATTGTATCCAGCTAGCCTGTTGGACTCCTGCTAGGAGCTAGAGTTTGCTCTTTTATCCAATCTTCTTATGAAAATATAAAAATGAGGTCTCCCATGAAGCAATCCCCACTTTGCTGTCCACTAAAGAAAGGAACCGAGCGAGGGGTTAGCATAATCAAGTCTTTCCCTCTTACTGAAAATTAAGAGATACCCCATCTGGATCCCATCCTCTTGAAGGTTAGAAGCAGGAGATAGGGAATCTTTCCCTGTCCACTCTTCCTATTGATCCTGCCTTTGCTTCCCCACAGATATGGAGAAAAGGGGGATTGCATGATTATAGTTAATTTTCCTTACACTAGGGAAGAGACCTTAAAAGGGCACTCACACTTGGCAAGCTCCAGTTCCACCTGTGAAGAAGAGATGGAGGAGAAACATCTTTTCCTTCTCTTCTGTGCAAGAAGTGGACCCTATAGCATTTTTCCTCAGGATTTGGCAATCCTCATTTTCCTAAGGAAGCCCACATAATAGAAATGCAGATAAACAGTAACTTTAATACAGACAAGGTTAAAAACACCACTGCACACTAATTATTAAGCTATTGGTATTTTATTAACCACTTTCTGGGTCAGGCTGACTCTTTGTCAGACCAAAAGAAAGGTTTTCAGTTAAATAACTTATTATCTGGATGCATGAAATTCTTCATGTCTGTATTAGGGAAAGTGTTCTGAAGAGAGCTAACAGGTGCTACTGAAGAGATGCCAATGCATTATGGCAGAGCGATGCAGATTCAGATGATGTGTCTTTGCTTCCTCTGTACTTGACTAAACTCTGGGTGTGAATGAGATCACACAGGTGTAATCCAGATAAGAGAGAGTGTACTGGGAGAAGGATGGTGAGTGTTTTAGTGAGATTTCAACTCCTAATAGTGCAGTCTCTCCACTCTTCATTCACATCATTCAAGTCATTCACACTTGCGTGGATTTTGCATCTCGATCTGTTGCTGGTTCTCAAGTGGCACTAGAGGTCAAAAGCATTGCCTATGTCTAACTGGATGTTTCAAGATCCAGGTCTTATGATGATAGTCCCAGAGTTTGTTTTTTCTACATCAGATTAAGGCAACTTCACACAAATTGACAGATAGGGCTTCTGAATGTGTAGCCTAGCGGGTTCACAGTGTGGCTGTTTACCTATCAGGGGGAATTGTTATTGATGCATTTCAAAGGAATTAGAGTATTTGGTGTTTGATCCAAATTTCAAAATTTGGAAAATACCAAGGCAAGGTGGCAAATATCTGCCCCATCTTGAAATCTCTAAATAGCCCTCTCTATAATCCCTGTTCCTCCATAATCATAGCCCCACTTGCCTCCTCAGGGGCATGGCTCACTTCTATCAGATGTGGGGAAAAATCAGGTAATGAGAAGGTAAATGCTGGTGCTACTTTTCAGTCTTCAGGTCTGCCTTTCTGCCTCCTCTGAAATAATCCAGTCATATGGGTTCCTCCAGAGATCCAGAGCCAAAGGATCATTCAGCTGAGCAAGTCAAGTTAGAAAGTAATTTATCAGATACTAAAAGAATGTGACTAGCTCAGCAAAGCAAATCCTATCCTTTCATTTATTATCCCAGGTGTTTTAAAAAATTCCCACAGCAATTAGAAATCCTCCTGCCGCCTCTGTACTGTAACCATAAAGTAGTTCTTTGCCTGAATGTCAAGTCTGAATACCAAGGCACAGAGTGAGGGTGTTCATGAGCGGCAGAATGGGCAGCAAGGAAGGGTAGGATCTTTGCATTCAACCCACTCCCATGAAACTATGCAGCAGAAAATACTAGCGTTTCTGGTTATTGTGCAAATCCAACATTCTTTCTGGCTCTTATTTGGGAGCTGGTCATCAGTATCTTAGAATTTCTATCTCCATTCAGGAAAATCAGGGAGGGTGGACATTGAGTGGATTCAAAGAAATTCTGGGTTTGTCATACAGTAGACTATCCTTAGCCAGTTTGGGCTGAAACAGTCTGCATAAATATATTGATTATGGTTTTGTTTTACTGTGGGGGATCCAGTGAAGTAGAACAGAAGTGGACACAGTGAAACGGTCTGAATCAGGCACCACATAACTTGCTTATATAGAACTGAAAAGGGATGCAACCAAAGCAGCCAGTGTGGTGCTCCCTGACCTTCAAATGATGGTATTTTCCAACCCTAAGAGTTCAAAAATTAGAAAACAAAACAAATAAATTCACAAAATGATTTCTCACCCCAACATGTTCCCAGTGTAAGCACCACCAGCCTGGACTCAGGCATTACTCAACTAACTGATCCTTGCTGTATTGTGTCTTGAAAAGAGCACTAAATAGACTGGACAATCCTCCCGAAGAATTATTGGATGATGCTACCTTCCCTGTTTATTAAATGGGGAACACTGCTTTAAACTTGACCTCGCATCCAGCACCTTGTCCAAACACCTTCAGAGACCTACCTACCTAAGTAGTTATTTATATAACCATTCATCACTATAGTATTTGAGAACCTATTAGAGGCCTTGGGGACAGAGCACTTCATGGCAGAGAGAATGCTTTTACTGGTGTGGCCACCTTCTGCCCTATTTTATGTCCAGCATGAGTGTTTGGGTGAGATGTTTACTAATCTGGTCGTTCTGGCTCCTGTTATGATTCTCCCCCACAAAATGCTTCTCCAGTTCCCTGGTTGACACTTATAATACATCTCAGAGGCCTCTGTCTGTCTTCTCAGATTAACTTGAGCCAGCTGCTAAAATATGACTGACAAAACTGATATTTCCTACTTGCAAAATGATTCAGGCCAAGCCAGCTGTTCATCATCCAAGCCATCTATTTCAGTGTCTGCTGTGCAATACATTTTCCACACAGCAAGTCTATCAAATACCACAGATAGTACTTTTAAATGTACGTGTTAAAAATAAGTATCTAGAAAATAGATCCTATTTATTTCTGCAGATCTCATCTCATCTTCATTTATCTTAAGGTAGCACTGCGGAGGCCTCAACTAGGATTAGCACCCCACTCGCACATTCACCATACAAAAGCATAGAAAAACATAGTCCTAGTCTAAAAAGTTACAAATTACACAGATGAGACTCTGGCGGCAAGACTGAAGGCATAGATAGATTTTTAAATAAAACGAGGAAGACGTTGTAGCACCTTAGGGACTAACCAGTTTATTTCAGCATAGGCTTTCATGGGCTATAGCTCACTTTGAAAGCTTATGCTGAAATAAACTGGTTAGTCTCTAAGGTGCTACAAAAAGTCTTCCTCATTTTATTTACGGATACAGACTAACACAGCTGCTAATCTTAAACCTGTCATAGATTTTTTAAGTGACTTGCTCAAATTCACAGCAGAAGTATCTGGAATATCCAGGAACTAAAACCAGATCTCCTGAGTCCTAGTGCAGTACTGTAACCACAAGACGTATCCTTCCTCCCTTGCACCCTCTTTTTGTCAGAGTGAATACAAATGACAAGACAAGCTAAGAAGTCAAACATAAGGGGTTTGTAACCCACAAACATTTTTGAGTTTAAGTTTTAGAAACACAGTCAAAATGCCTGTCTGAATTCTATGAGGTTCTTTGGCATAGGCAGTTGGCTTCTATGTGGGAGCAGGCATAGATATAATTAGTTAAACATGGTGAGTACTTTCAGGCTTAGGAGAAAAAGCCCAGGGACATGCAACACCCAAGAAATGCAATTATTGTTCAGAAGTGTCTCAGAGCTGAGTGTGGGGGCAAATAGGATGTAAATCAGTGACATTATTGGCAGGTTTTGTTTAGTTAATATGTATGAAATGTTTTCAGATTCTTAGATGGAAGATGCTACAGAATTGAGTAATCTGAAAGGTAGGTAACTCAATTTTACAGGGAAGTCTAGTGACTACCCTTCAGGCCCATAGGGCTAACTTGTAACTTTACACCATCTACTCTGAGTAAGGGATGGTGTATAGCTGGAGTCATCCAGAAGCAAACCATAGCACAAACAATGGCTCAGAGAATCACAAATCCTCAGCATTTGCTCTAGCTTGAGCAGGAGGGAGAGTAAACTAAGTAACCAATCAACCACCCACCTTTTCCACAGAGCAGCTTATTTGCCTCTTTACCCTGGCTGGTGAGGTAAGAGGAATACAACCAGAGCTCTCCTGCACCACACCCTCTACTTCCTTTCTTACAAGATTGGGCAAGTAGTTTCTGGTTTCCTACCACAATGGTCAGAGTCACAATCTAAGCAGGATCACATAAAGTAAGTCCCTGACTTTTTTGAGAGGCAGGTGAAGGCTGTGAATGCAAGTAATAAAATATAATCCAGTGTTTATAATTCTCAATCCTGTTTGCTAACCAGTAAACTATGCTTCCTCCTAATTATACTAGTTTGAGATTTATTTAAGAAGCTTGTGTTTACTGTGTAATTCTGAAATGCATATAGTATCACTGATAGCCATTAGAAAGCTCTATTTGTGTTCAACATGCACCTCCCTACTCCAAGAACAGTATAAGGAATAGTATAGATTAACTGCTTATGCACTGTGCTTTTTATTCTACATCCCTTTGCCTTATGAGCAACTATATAAGGTCATTTTAATGCTCATGTTTAAACCAGCCTTTACTACATGATTTTATGCAGGATGCAGAGTATGCACAGCACTGCAGTGCCGAGGTACTGTGCCTATGATTGGGGTTACAATCACATAATAGTCTGGAAAAAAAATCACTCTAGTGTTTTGCTCTTGCTTACACACTGCCCTTTAGCTAATTAGGAAGCAGAGCATAGTCCTTGCCAAAAAAAAAATAATACAGTGAAAACTATGAGATTTTCTAGGTAGAGTCTATCTTATTAGCCTCCTTTTCTCAAGCCTCTCTTGTGAACCCTAAATCACCTCCACCCCCAAAAACAAAACTATCCCCCACCCTCCTCCAAACTGTTAAGGGCTTTTGTACTAATCTCTTGGCTTTTTCTAGACCTAATGCCTCATTGCTTACCCAATCAGCAGCAAGCTTGCTTGCCCCAGTCCTGATTTCTGATTATCACTTTCCTACTAGGGGTTTCAGCTGTTCCTTATCTTGACAGCTGGGAACCCTGCCCCAAGCTATTAACCCTATATCTTTCAGGACAACAGTAATAACATAGAAAAAGACCACAGATAAGAGAATATTGTGGGGGTATGCAGGGGCAGTTTTGGAGGTGGGAAAAGGAATGTCAGGATTGTTCTGGTCTCATTTTGTATCACACTCTTTTATTTGAAGTATGTGATGAGCACTGAGTTGTCTTGTCTATAAAACAAGGTTCTACAAGAACCTACATAGACTAAAATAGAAGGAGATTCTGCTCCCTGGAACTGAAAGGAATATGTTTGTCCTCAACATTGCTGGCTGTTTTCTCCTCTTAAAAAAGACCTATTTACTTAGCTATTAAACAAAGTTTGAGGTTCCTGTGCCATCCCACTATCATTCAGTTTCAGATAAAAGCATAAACCAATTTAGCAACAGGGTTGCCTCCCACTCTGGAACAACCCTCATCATAGACCCAGTAGCTGTTCAGACCTTGACCAGAATGAAATCCACTAACAGCTGTAAAATTACAGACTTTTATCTATACCTGCTGAACTTCCTTTACATTGGTATGGTGCTGCAATGCTTCAGAATTTGCTATGAGACTAGCCTTTACAAAGAAAAGTCTTAGAGAGGTCCTCAGCAGATAAATGTCTCTCATTTAAACATGGTAGAACTGCAGAAGGCTCTTTGTGGTGGCATGATAAATGTGGTGAGGCACCCTCTCCCTGAGGAAAAGCCCAGCACACACTCTACGGTGCAAAAACCTAACACAGATGAATTCTTTCTTTCATAAAGTAGTTATCACCTAGAACAGCGATGGGCAAACTTTTTGGCCCAAGGGCCACATCGAAATTGCAAAAGTGAATGCAGGGCTGGCTAGGGAAGGCTGTGCTTCCTCAAACAGCATAGTCCCCGCCCCGTCTCTGACCCCCTCTCACTTCCCACCCCCTGAATGCCCCTTTCGGCATCGCCAACCCATCCAACCACCCCTGCTCCTTTTCCCCTGACTGCCCCCCCCTGAAACCCCCCACCCTAATTCAGGGCTGGCGACAGGAATTTTGGGGCCCCATACGGCAGATCGTCGTACGGGGCCCCCTCCCCCGGTCTCCCGCCGCCCGCGGGGCCCCCTCCCCCGGTCTCCCGCCACCCGCGGGGCCCCCCCCCGCCAGTCTCCCGCCACCCACGGGGGCCCCCCCACCAGTCTCCCGCCGCCCGCTGGGCCCCCCCGCCAGTCTCCTGCCACCCGCGGGGTTCCCCCCCTGGCTGGTCTCCCGCCGCCCACGGGCCCCCCCCCGCCAGTCTCCCGCTGCCCGCACCCCCCCCCCCCCGCCGGTCTCCTACCTCCCGCGGGCCCCAACCCCCGCATGCGCTGCGGCCGCGTGGCCGGCTGGGAGAAGCAAAGGGGGGCGGGGGAGGCTGCTGGGTGCCCGGGGAGGGGTCTGGTGAGCGCTGCAGCGGCTGCCCGGAGCCGCGCCTTGCTCACAGCACCAGCGACAAGGGGGTACAGCTGCGTACCCGCCCCGGACTTCAGGGCCCCCCCCCGAAGTCCGGGGCCCGGTACAGCTGTACCCGTTGTACCCCCCTGTCGCCGGCCCTGCCCTAATTCCCCCCCCCAAAAAACCCACCTCCTATCAACCTTCCTGCTCCCTGTTCCCTGACTGCCCCAACTCCTATCCACACCCCTGCTGCCTGACAGGCCCCCTGGGACTCCCACACTTATCTAACCACCCCTTTTCCCTGTCGCCTGACCACCACCCCCAGAACCTCTGCCTCATCCAACCGCCCCCTTCTCCCTGTTCTCTGACTGCCTCCAGGGACTTCCTACCCCTAATCAGAGCAGCATGTCTGACAGCCACACTGCCTGTCCAGAGCCATCCAGAGCAATATCCATGCAGCAGTGTGGCTGCGGGGGGGGGGGGGGGGGGAGGCAGCAGGGCAGGGGCTGGGGGCTAGCCTCCCTGGCTGGGAGCTCAGGGGCCGAGCAGGATGGTCCTGCGGGCCGTATGTGGCCCACGGGCCATAGTTTGCCCACCTCTGACCTAGAACCTTCACACAAATAGGGAAGTGGGGTGTGCAGTCTGCTCCATGATGTTTGTTTTGCCCATTGGCATGCCAAATCCCAGTTGTCCTGCATGGCTTATTAGGTACCATGCCAATGAGTGGCAGTACCAGATTATTTTTTGCTACTCTCTGTGATAGAGATGATTATATATTATATTATATTATATTATATTATATTATATTATATTATATTATATTATATTATATGTATTTATTTATTTTATACTAGACTGAAATTATTTTTCACTGGAAAGGGGCCTTTTACCAACAGCACATATTTTCACAGGAAACTATTTCTTTTCTACAATTTGCATTTTTCCCCAATAAAATTAGAAAAGTTGTTACTGTTCTTTGCTTTTGGTGGTGGTGTTGTTTTCATTTTTTTCTTTTATTATTTTCCTCCTGCCCCTCCTGCCCCGCTTTCTTGAGAAAACAGGAAAACCAAAGGGCAAAAAGAAGCAAAGAAAAGGGGCCAGGAGGACAACTGAAAAAACACAAAATGAAATTCATAAGAAAAATTGAAACAAAAGAAAATTTTCAACAATGAGAAAATCCGATACTTGATTGCCATATGTTTCAAAAACAAACAAACAAAAAATCCCTTTTCTAAATCTGGGGACTGAAAATGAACTTTCCCCTCCAATTTATGACCAGCTCTCTCTGGTTATCAGCCATGGGAGCCTCCAGATGGATTGAGAATTAGATAGCCTGATTTACCAGTTCTCCGCTTTCACACCCATCAAATAGATAGTGGGAGAGAAAAAGAGAGGTGGGGGGAGGTAGCCTGCTGACATCTCCCTCAGACAGCAATGGTGGTGGGTGCCCCACGATGAGAGAGGGGAGAGCAGTGATAACATAGATCAAAATGGGAAGGAGAGCAGCACACCAGCTTGGGTACCTGTGACAGGTTTTGGCATTATGTAGTGCTGTGACATATTGCATTATTTTGTAGTGGTTCGAATCAGCTAGAACAACAGAATAGGAAGAAGCAAAGAAATATATTCAGAAGGTGTTCACAGGTCAATTCCTCAGCTAGGTCAGATCTCGGAGAGCTAGCCCGAATAGGAACAGCTATTTTTAGCACCAGCTAGGCAGCTACTGGGGAATGGTTGAAGTCTAAGAAGTGTGGGAGGGGAGTGGGATACATATTTAGGGGATTAAGCTGTTGTGGAACACAAGTTGAAAAAATTTAGTTTTGTTGGCTAAATTATTTTATATAGATAAAGCCTATGAGTTCACTTCCACATTTGTTGTTGGGTTGCATTTTTCTCAAGAATGGCCACAGCCTAGGATTTCTCTCCTTTTATGTTTTAGTCATCAAAATTGAACTAAATAAATACATTAAAAAAGTTAAGAATTGAGTTTTAAGTTGATGGCAAGATTTTCCCCAGCACAGGACAATTATCATGACTTCTATAGAGTAAATCTATGGGTAAACTGTGTCTTCTATATGAGTGATAAAGATATGCTATGAACTATGTGGGTATTCTTAGCGATAAGGTGAGTTACATGCCCAGAAGCATGTTGTTAATTATTCAGAAGACTAAGTGTATGTATACATGAAACTTATCAATAATAAATTCTCCGCTGAATGTTCTGGAGCCGGCATTCAGTACAGGAGCTGAAAAGAAGCTGAATTCTGAAAGTACGTTTCATTAATGCAGCATGAACTTTCCTTCTTCACTCTTATCACTGTGTTTATTTTTACTCTTTCGTAGAATATAAATTTAACTTCCAGATACTCAGTAACCTCATTCTGCCCAGATGCTCATTTTAGCATTTATAATTCAACAAACAATTATGTTTCAAAATGTTTTATTCACCATTGCAAAGATTTTTTTACTTAGCTGAAAAGCAGGCATGGTTTTTCTTGGAATATTAATGGTCAAGTCAGCCTGTTTGAACTACTTTGTGGAATGACTGAATCAGAGTCTATAATAAGAACGAGGAGTACTTGTGGCACCTTAGAGACTAACAAATTTACTTAGGGTCTATATTTATTTAGGGTCTATAATGTATTATAAGGCATAAGAGATCACAGGCCAATCAGAATGAATCACACAGCCAGTAGTGTTAGGGCTTTTCAGATCATTGCCTAAAACAGAACATGCGTAGTTTGTAATCTGGACTATTTTGTAAAGGTTCAGTGAATAACTGTATGTTTTATTACATGGCTGTAGAAATTAGAAATTTATATAGATTTTTTAAAGAGCATGGGGAAGGTGGGAATGCATATTTTCTCTTTCATACACCCCAAACGATGACACTGCAAAATTGTTAGACAGTATGATCAGGAGCAATGAAAGCAAGAGTTAACTTCAGGAAACCCAAGATGTAATCCCAGCTCTGCCACTGTCTCACTGAGTGGCCTTGGGCTAGTCACTCCACCTCTCTGTGCATCAGTTTCAGGCGGGGATAATTCTTCTGTATCAAAGGGATTCTATACAGATTAGTTATTTAATGTTAGTACCGGACTTTAGACAATATAAAGTGTTATAAATTATCAAAGTTGTATTAGAATCATTACAAAAATTGGGGAAAACTCAATTATCAGTTGTATCCACTATGCACAAACAGGAGGGGAAATCAGCCAACTCTAAGACATTCATTGTCAGGGCACCAATATGCAGTGTCACATTGCAGCACACTTCAGTGACAGAAAACTTCAAAGTTTGTTCCTCCACATCAATATTTCCTGTTTAGCGATGTTTAAAAAATACCCGTGGTGCATGTGGAATCATCCATATTTTGCATTTTAAAAAACATCTTAGAAACCATCAGTAGGTCACATATTCCACTTGACATACAGTGCACTGTATCTTCCTCAAGGCATTGACGTTCATACATAATTCAACTGTAAGAAAGAAATGCTTGAGAAGATGTTCAAAACAGTTCACAGAAGATACATAGCAAATAAGTCATTATTTGTTCATCTGGTGTCATGTTCTCTTTCTCTTGCTGTATCTTGAAACACAATTTTTGCATAATACTTGATCCAGTAACTTGTTGCTGTTGTTCTACTACCTTCACTAAGCAAATTACATATAAAAGCTACAAGAAAGTACTTACTTGCAGCTACGTTCAGATAAAGAAATATATGCACTGAAGTCACTGCTGAGATATTTATATAATGGAAATAAAAATGTGTCATAGGATAATGTTTGCATGGTAAAAGGTTTGTGGGGAGGCTGAAGAGTGGGGCAGTTTGCTGAATGACATAGCTTAATTTAATGAATTTACATGAATTAATCTACTGGAAAATAAATGATGGGATATAGCAGGTTTTGTGTATGTGTCACTACTCCCTACTGCAACATGATGGGCCTATTCATGTATAACAGTTAATTCATCAGAGTCTGAGCTTTTCACTTTCTAAGTAGCAACTTACGTTTTGGGTGCCAGAGGTCTTTTCTACTGATGTTTCTTATTAGCATGTATCTGATTGAAAACATTTCCCAAATATGGGGAAAAAATCCGATTTAAAGGCAAAGCAGATGAGTCATGAAATATTACAAACAGGAACACTAGAAAGAAATTGGCCTTTTCTGTAGCTGATTGTCTCTGATAGTCACACCACTAATCCCCAAACTTGCACATAGGAGCACAGAGACATCCAGGAATCTATGACATTATGTCTTATCCTGTCCTGCTGTCACTGAAGTCAAGGGCAGTTGTCAGGGCAATATCCCAGATGTCCCAAAGGGACAGACTATTGTTGGGTGCCCATGAGAATCAAAAGGAAGCAGGGGAGAAGTTACAAAGAGTCATTCTCCTTGTACTCCTAAGCAAAAGCCAGCCTCAGACTGGCTTCTCATGCTAGTGTTTCGAACAGGGACAGGAATGGGCCAGGTAAGGGCAGGACTGTGGTCCTGTACCCCTATCGCATTGACCAGTGGAGAAAACCTGACACAGGGGAATGCAGGGTGCACCATCTCAAATGTTGGTAGAGTTTCTGCTGAGTCTGACTCTGGCTGAGTCAAGAATTCCTTCCTTCAGGGACTTCTGATGCTAGGATTACCAGATGTCCCACTTTTATAGGAACACTCCTAATCACCCTATCTGCTGCTGTGCTGCTCATTCTCACCCCTGACATCAGCCAATGACTTAAACTCACCCCAAGCTTGATCCTGTATTAGGGTGACCAGATAGCAAGTGTGAAAAATCAGGAGGGGGCAATGGTTACATATATGAGAAAGCCCCTGAAATAGGGATGTCTAGTCACCCTATCTTTTATAGCCACTAACAGTAGTGCTCTTTTTCTAAACTCAGAGTACTGTGGCATTCTGTATGAGCATAACTTGTTAGCAGGGTCTTCTTGCTAGGGAAAGGTGAATGGGTTCAGAAAAACAAAAATCCTCTCAACCACCACCTATTTTTAGAACATGCCTCAAACATAGGACCTTTACCCCATTTCACCTCATGTCTCCAACACAGGAATGAAGGAGGTCAGACAATTCTCCCAGCCCATCCACCAATCCCCTCCATCTGTTTTTGATGTAGATGGTAAGATCTTATTGGGGAAAGGCCAGTTATTATTATTTTTGGTGGTCTTCAATCAAGGATCAGAGCACCTTTGTGATAGGACAGCTTTCCACTTAAGTATGGTGCCATCATCAGGAAGGTGTAGCCACATCCTCTCCAGGATATTTAAAGATTACTTAACTGTTCTCTCCAATCTATGGCAGTGGGCACCCCCTGCCTCACCTTAGAACAGCAGGATTCAAAAGCTTCCATGAAAAGTCCTGTTGTTGTGACCTTTTAAACTGTAAAAACTCCTGCCCTTGAACTTTGTACCTCAGAGAACAGCAGAGGATTGTGGGTTTCAGTTCTCATCAGTGGAGTCACACATTAGTGTATTCTGTGGTATAACTCTGGAATACTTTTAAATGTGAAAGCAATAGGAAATAAATTTCTGAGTCCCATTGTTCTAGAACAGGTAAGTTGAGGGGAAGCTGTACACAGAGTAAATTATGAGGAGAGGTGGACTGGAGGAATAAGCTTACTGAAGGAGACTTACTCTCAAGAGGTGAAGTCTATTAAACTGTCCTTAGATCATACTGGCGTAGCTGGTCCTTCAGGCTTCCTCTTGGAAAAATGGACAAGTGGATTCACCTGTTAGAACCTTCAGACTTGGTCAGGTGACTGGGCTGTTGTTCCTAGAAGACAACATTAGGGTGGAAGGAGCTGGAAACAGCTGATGGGAAGAATAATATGTGGCCAGGTGGAGAAACATTGATTTTGTTGAGGAGTGAGTGGAGATGGTCCTTGTTAAAAGGTTCAGGTAAGCCAGCTGATCTTTGTGTAAACATCTAGACTTTTTGAATGCTTTGTTCAATATGTACCTGATCCATGACATTTTTGATATGTGCCCAAAATTACTTTAAAAAATTGGACTAATTATGGTGATTTGCTTTAATCTAAGAATAGGGGATAATATTTTCAAAGGTGCCTAAGTGAAAAAGTGTCTTGGTGTTTAGAAGCCTAAGGCCAATTAACATGCAAAGACATTTGAAAATGATATGTAATTCCTAAATCAATTAGTTCTTTTATTTATTTATTTTTAATTCAGGATTCTTTTACAACAGGCTGGGGAGGATATGGAGTATGAAATGGACTGCCTTGTGCAATTATATACTACTGCCGTCTCCTGGTCAGAGACAGATTTGCTTCTGCACAATGGTTTTCCTGATGGTTAGATTAGCAATAGTAGAGCTGTGGTTTTTGAGCAAAACCTTCTGAAAACTGTCTAATTTTCTATTTTCATTTTTTTTAATCTTTCCGTCAGGAAAAATTGAAATTATAAGGATAATCCCAGAGAAAAGAGGGTGAAATTCTGCACTAACTGGTTAGAGAACAATGTTTTGCATTGGGAAAAGTGACAAAAATCTGTTCTAAAGCAAACCATAACACTTGACATTTTTCCCCCGGATGAAATTTTGCCATCCTTCTCCATGAAAAACAGTAACCAACTTCAAGGCAAAGCTGCGGAATGTGTTCCTTTTCCTGAAATTGGCAACATCTGGCATTTCTCACCCCTTCAGCCCTGTCAGTTTTCATGATGCTCTCAGTATCTTTAAGATAGATTTACACTATGTTCCCAACTGTTTGCTTCTTCTTGATTTTCTAAATGCATAAGATTCATTATAGTGCTCAGACAGACATAACAGCCTAGAGAATTTATATCACAGTAAGATCTAAATTTTGCATTAAAATGCATTTATTTGTTTGAATAGAATATTTGTATAAAAACTATATAATCATATACACACACACACGATAAATCTCTATCAAGAGGATTGGTACACCTTTGACACTAGTCATTTTTATATCCCTTAATATGACAGTAATTAAAATCCATTCATGCAGATTTTCTTCTAAATAAACTCCATTAGCAAAAGCATTTGTCAAATCTACTTCCAGCATACAATGCTTAATGATATCCCTAAGCGTTAAAAGCCCTAATCTTGTAATTTATTGCTCAAAGCAGTTTACATGTATTAGTCCAAGAAACTGCAAGCAGTGAATTAACAGACGTCTGCTTGTGCATGGAATAATTTACTAGAAATGCATGTATATTACAATAACAGTATGGGACAATTAACTATAGTGGTCCCGCTGACATGAGAAGTAGCTGTAAATGGAACGCTATAGGCTACAGGTGTGTTGAAGACTCCACTCTTAGAGCTCATCACTTTCCTTTTGCTGTGTAATTCTTGTTTGTTTCCAGGCCTCCCATGTGACTGTGCAAAATAAATGCATCAGGCCAATATTATTTGTTATTTTGATACTGACACTGGCCATGTCATGTCAAAGGCCTGGGTATACCAGTCTTGGTTTCTCACTCTCCTACGGTGGAGACAGGGCAGACACAGCTCAAAGGCTAATGACTAAGCAGTACTTATAGATACAGCTGAAAGTCCACCTAGTAGTTGATAGATGTTTTGACGACTGAAACATGGAGTTGAACTGGTAGGGAAGGGGGTAGATGTTCTTGGTAACCAGTTAAAAAATTGTTGTTGGGGAAAGGACATTATATATAGTGACACTTTAGTAATGAAACAAACAATCCATTGGTGCAAATAAGAAATACCTGTTTGATAGCCACTGTGCATGCCTGGAGTTCAATACCCACACAAAAAATTCCAGGTGACTCCTGGTGAGTCAACAGATGTAGCAGAGTTTGAGAAGCATTATATTTTACCATGCTATTAACAAGGATTTTATCTGCTTAGTTACGTGGATAAAAACTCAAACTTGTGGAAAACTATGTGACTGCCTCCAGAGATTAAGGCTAAGGCAGGGTGTTGCTAATGCTAATACACCTTCTGAATAAGGAACTCAAGGTGACAGAGGTCATGTCTACATCTGGGGATAGTTCAGCTTCAGTAATCAAGGACCACTGGCCAGCAGTCAGTGAAACTGCACTACTGCTGGTCCTTACGCACAGACAAGGGTGAGCTGGGGTAAATGTTTATTTGACTTTCTATACTTAGGGATCAACACCAGTGCAGCTTCACCAGTTGTTGGCCACAGTTTGCTAAGGCAGGGTTATAACGAAATGCAGAAAAGGCCTGGAGCTGCTATAATTTTTCTATTAGCCTGGGCATCTTCTAGCTGTATGTCATGTCATCTGATGAATGGTTAAGTGGATCATTTTTTATGTTTGATAGTACATGAGTATATGTACTGAGAGTGGTGATATAACTATGCTACCTCTTTGATAGAAATTTCTTATGCAGGTAGATGGGATTTTGCTGTCATTGGGAGTTTGCCCATTACATTTTTAGAAGCAGGGGCTAACTCCAAAGGGCCATGTAGCTTGCATAAGTTTGTATGGCCCAGATTTTTAATGCTATTTGGACATTGTTCCACTGTTGCAAGGCCGAAGGTCTAGATCCACAAAAGAATCCAGGCATTGCAAAGCTGAGGACATCCTGGGAGAGTACCCTAACCACTGGGCTATAGGTTATAAGGGAGGCCCCTGTACATTTTATGTGGAGACAGACAGAAGTGTAAGTGATTCTGACAAAAAATTGGTTAGGAATCTGAATTATCTGACTCCAGGACAGGGGGTTCCCAGCTGTGGATTGTGAGCAGAGATAGGCACCTCCCTGAAGCCCAGAATCAGAAGCCAATTTTCCTGAGAGAAGTGAGGCTTAGGACAGACCTCTCTCAACAGTATCTCCCATTGGCTACCTTAGATGACTCCCCACCTAGTGTGCTGGTTTTTGTAGATCCCATTCTCAGGCACCTAATTTCTCCCCATTAATTCTGTAGAGAGCCTAGGCACCTAACTCAAGCTTTGTAGATTCCAGTGATTTTCTAGGTACTTACAAGTCAGATGTTGTGCCACTCAACTTTGCAATGCCTTAGTGCCTTTGTGGAGCTAGGCCTAAGTGATTTAGGGCATGTCTCACTACCACTTTACTTCGACTTTAAGGACGTTAAGTTGAATTAAACGTGTACCTGTCTTCACATACATGCCCTTAAAGTGAATTTAAAGGGCCCTCAAAATCGAATTGGTAACTCCTGCCTGACGAGAGAAGTAAGGCTAAAATCGACATTCCAAGCTCGACTGTGGGCTAGTGAAGACGCAACCGACATTAATAGCCTCCAGAGGCTGTCCCACAATGCTCCATTCTGACCGCTCTGGACTGCCTCACTGCTCCACTGTGACCGCTCTGGACAGCACTCTGAACTCGCTGCTCTGGCCAGGTAGATAAGACCCGGGAACATTTGAATACCATTTCCTGTTTGGTCAGCGTGGCCAGCTCACCTGAACAGCTCAGTAGCCATTCAGAGCAATCAGCAGCACAAGCCGCCATGCAGAGCTCAGCATCACAAGACTCCATGCAGAGCTCAGCTGCCCTGGAGACCAGCCAGAGGAAAAGAGCTCCAGCATGGTCCACTCGTGAGGTGTTGGATCTCATCGCTATCTGGGGAGAGGAATCCGTGATGTTGGAACTACGCAACAACAAACGGAATGCCAACACGTATGGAAGAGTCTCCAAGGTCATGCTAGAAAGGGGCCACAACAGGGACGCCCAGCAATGCCGCGTGAAAATTAAGGAGCTGAGGCAATCGTTCCAGAAAGCCAAGGAGGCAAACGGACGATCAGGGGGCACGCCGCGGACATGCCGGTAATACAATGAACTAAATCAGATAATGGGGGGCGCCCCCACCACCATCGCACCGGTCTGCGTGGACTCCACCGATGGGATAATCGTCAGGGAGGAGACTGATTCCGATGAGGACGACCATGAGGAGGAGGGAAATTTCACGGAGCAGCAGGAGCCCAGCGGAGAAACCGTGTTACCAGACAGCCAGGAGCTGTTTATCACCCTGCAGTCAGCACCCTCCCAAGCCTCCCAGGGGGGTAAGTGTTTCTTTTTAAGGGATTACATGACGCGTGAGTTTTTAAAGGAAGCATTTATTAATGAGTAACTTGCCCTAAGGACTTAGCGTGCTTTCATTGCTGGTAAATTTCTACTCAAAGAGTTTGTCAATATACTCCGGGATTGACCGGAAGTCCTCCGCGGACATCTCAATGATGCTATCCAGGAGGTAGCGATGAATCTTCCGCATCAGATTTCTGGGGAGAGCCGCCTTATGTGGTCCCCCGTGATAGGAGACCATCCCACGCCACGAAAGTAGTAAGTAGTCTGCTATCATTGAGCAGGCTAGCATTGCGGCGAAGGGACCAGGACTTTGCATGGAGGCAAGGAGCATGCGCTCTCTATCTCTCTGAGAAATTCTCACCAAAGGGATGTCATTCATGGTTGCCTGTTTGAAATACGGACCGCAATTAGTAGGGAGATAAAGATTCCCAGCTGCAAAGTACTCTTTTCTGCTGAGGACCGACCAACCGCCCCCCCCCAAAAAAATGCTCACCCCCCGCCAGCCCGTAGCGGTAGCTAGCATGGAATCTGAACAGTCTGCAAGCGGTTGCTTCCGCTTCAGATCCAACGCGCACCCAACCCCCCCCCCGCCCCAGCCCGTAGCGGTAGCTAGCAGGGAATCTGAACAGTATGCAAGCGGTCTGAAGAGCCCCAACCACCCCTTAGCCCTTAGCGAGAGATTTTTTGGCCTTTGTTTTGCAGTTTGCAGTTCAGTGGGAGCCATGCGGTGGGGGGAAGGGAGTGGGGTTACTCTACAATATGCAAGTGCTGCTTTTAACTTACCATGGCCGGCTGCACGGTGCTTTCAGAAGCCGTGTTGGGCTGAGGCACGTATATGTGTCTGAGATGCTGTGACTTTTCTGTGAGCTATTGAGTCACTTTTAGGTGTAGAACATGACCTTGTACAGAAATCATATCAGGCCTGTGAATACTGAGGTTTTTAATGGCATAGTACTCCCATTGCGTACCGTCCGAGACTGCATCTGCCTCCTAACCTTGAATGTATCTGTCTCATAACTTTCAAACTTTCTTTGCCCACATTCCCCACAGATGAACAATTATCTCAGAATCCCCCGTCCTACTCCTCCCGCCGTGCATCGTAGATACGAAAGCGAAAAAAGAAAACGCGAACGCGCGATGATATGTTCAGTGAACTCCTGGAGAACTCGCGCGCTGAGGCAACCCTCCATACGGAATGGAGGGAAAGATTGATAGAGGCAAGGAATCGAGACAGGCAGGAATCGAGAGCCGTGGCAGAAAAGAGGGAAGAACAGTGGCTGCAGCGACAGGACCGCGAAGAAAGACGCATGGATGCTTTGATCCGTATAATGGAGGACCAAAGCAACATGCTGCGATCTCTGGTGGAGCTGCAGCAGTGCCAAAGATCACCTCTGCAGCCCCTGTCTAACAATCCCCCCCCCCTCCCCAAGTCCCATAGCTTCCCCACCCAAACGCGGGGCGAGAACCCGGGGGGGGCAAGCTCCGTGGACCGATCCACTCCAACCCACAAGCCAGCAGAAGCAGCAGCAGCAGCAGCAGGCTGACCTTCTCTGAAAACTTTTAAAAGCTGCTGTGTCTTGGCCACCCCTCCTCTCCCCCCTTCCCACCCCTCCTCTGTCCGCTCCTCCCGCAGTGTGACTGCTGGTTTCCCTCCAGGCTACCATGACAGTGATCCCCTGTATTTGTATTTCTGATGAACCAATAAAGGAACCATGATTTTTCAAACAGTGAATTTATTTCCTCTGCAAGCATGGGGAGGGGGGAAGGAAAGAGGGTGCAAGGACAGCAGGCTTAAAGCACAGCAAGGGAGCAGGTTCTCAAACGCCATGTCGGGCACTCATAAAACTGGCTTTCAAGGCGTCCCTGAGGCGCAGGGCCTCATGGTGCGCTCTTCTACTTTCTCTGCTGTCTGGCTGCTGGTAAGTTGCAGACAGTAAATTTGCCTCTGCCTCCCAGCCCACCATAAACATTTCCCCCTTGCTCTCACAGATATTGTGGAGCACAGAGCAAGCAGCAATAACAATGGGGATATTTCTCTCGCTGATGTCTGAGCGAATCAGTAACGAACGCCATCTCCCCTTCATATGGCCAAATGCACACTCTACGGCCATTCTGCACTTGCTCAGCCTGTAATTGAACAGCTCCTGACCCCTGTCCAGGGCTCCTCTGTAGGGCTTCATAAGCCAGGGCATTAGGGGGTAGGCTGGGTCCCCAATGATAACGATCGGCATTTCCACCCCCCCCCCCCCACGGAAATTTTCTGGTCGGGGAAGAAAGTGCCTTGCTGCAGCTGTCTAAAAATCCTAGAGTTCCTGAAAACACGAGCGTCATGAAACTTTCCCGGCCACCCCACGTACAGGTCGGTGAAACGTCCCTTGTGGTCAACCACTGCTTGCATGACCATTGAATAATATCCCTTCCGGTTTCTGTACTCGGCGGCCTTGTAGTCCGGTGCCAGGATAGGGATATGAGTCCCATCTATAGCCCCACCACAGTTAATGAATCCCATGGCGGCAAAGCCATTTATTGTAGCATGCAGGTTTCCGAGGTTTATAACCCGGTGTAGCAGGTGATCGACGATTGCCCTGCTTACTTGCATCACAGCAAAGCCCACTGTAGACCTACCCACCCCAAACTGATTCGCGACTGACCGGTAGCTGTCTGGCGTTGCAAGCTTCCAGAGGGCTATCGCCACTCGCTTCTCAACTGTAAGGGCTGCTCTCATTTTGGTATTCTCGCGCCGGAAGGCCGGGGACAGCAAGTCACAAAGTTCCATGAACGTGCCCTTTCACATGCGGAAGTTTCTGAGCCATTGGGAGTCATTCCAGACCCGCAGCACTATGCGATCCCACCAGTCCGTGCTTGTTTCCCTGGCCCAGAATCAGCATTCGATGGCATGAGCCTGCCCCATTGCCACCAAATTTGACAGATTGTCAGTCGCCCTACTTCCAAAAACGGCAGTGTCCCTGTCCCTGCTGTGCACGTCCTGGTCCATCTCCTCCACACTGTTGTCGGGTTCCAGAAAGCGCAGTTGTCCCCGGATCGCATTCCTCTGCAGACGGTTCAGCATGAAATCCGCAACCGTGATCGATTGTCCTCACAATGGCCATTACTGTTTCCGTGGTGTCAGCGGGCTCCATGCTTGCAGTGCTATGGCGTTAGCGTGGCGCGGAGAAAGGGCGCGAATTATCGGATGCCTACCCACAGTGCGCCGCTCGTAATGGGGGTCGGCGGCGCGGAAAAAGGGCGCGAAATTTGGAAATGCCTACCCATAGTGCAGCACTCGAAATGGTGCCTGCTGGGGGATCCGGGAACTGTGGGATAGGTACCCACAGTGCAACGCTCGTTATGTTGACGCTTGCAAAAGTTGTGCGGACAGACACTGTCGACTTGCTGTGCTTTGCTGTGCTTAGTGAAGACACACAAAATCGACTGTATACAGTCTGCTTCACAAAATCGAATTAAAGGAAATCGACCTACTGCTGTAGTGAAGACATACCCTTAGATTACTAAATCCCATTTTCAAAAGTGATGTACTTAGGCCCAGACTCTCAGATATGTTAAGGCACCTAACTTCTATTGAAAACAATGAGCCTTTAAGTTCCTGAGAACCTAGGCCATAGCCACTTAAGAGTCGGAGTCTTGCTGACTTTCAATGAAAGACATTTTTGAAAATGGGACCATGACTATGCCTATATAGTAAAGAAAACCCCATAGCACTGAGTCTCAAAGCCCAGATCAATTGACTTGGGCTCACAGAGCTCAGGCTGTGGGCTAAAAATAGTAGTGTAGACATTCCCACTCAGGCCTGAACCCGGGCTCTGAAACTTGGCAAGGGGAGAAGGGACTTGAAGCCAGACTCTGGCCCAAGTAGGAACATCTATACTTCTATTTTTAGCCCTGCAACCAAAGCTCTGGGAGCCTGAGTCAATTCACCTGGGCTCTGAGACTCTGTGCCATGGTTTTTTTTCTTGGCAGTGTCTAAGTCTTAGCTGTCTAACCTTAGCTGTCTAAGTCACTTAGGGTTTGAAATGCTGAGCAGAGCAACATCTGAATACCTTTAAATATCTGGGCCTTCCTCCAAATGACAATCTGGTCTCCAGTATTTTGCATTATATCATTTGAAGTTCAGTTGCATTATATCATTCTGGTAAATATGCTACATATAAAACCTTTGGTAGCATTGATGAAAAATACCTGAAAATGGGCCGCCTTCTTTATGGCAAGTTGACAAATGCATTTTGTTGTCTCCTGTGGATTATGCAATGATTGCATTTATTGTGTTATTTTTGGCAGTAAATTTAAAGTGTTATAAATGTGGAATCATTTTAAATCACAAACATTTAAGAAATATGGAAAGCTATTAGCTTTATTGCAGCCCCTTAAACTACTGTGAAATGTGCTCTAAAGTGATTTCCAAGATTTATAAACCTCCCCTGATTAGCCTTGAGCAAGATATAAATGTTATAGTGTACCATTGTAGCAGAAGAGATAGTTATTCACTTTCAGGATGGGTGATCCTTAGCAGTTTAGATTGAAAGCCAAATGACTTGAAAAGGTTTGTTAGTTTCAGATTTGTTTCCAACTGATTGCTGTTGAAGCCAGAAGATTTGCAGATCAGCCACCAGTCTTTGGGAGTTCTTGGGAAGAGGTTAATTTTAATTTATTTTTGTTTGTGTCCTGTCCCTGAAGACATTCTCTACCATTCCCTTCACTCACTAACTCCCATTGTTACCATTCTATCTATGACCCTCATTTGGCTTCCCACTATCATAGTGTCAGAGCACCACACAATTTTTAACACGTTTATCATCTCAGCATGTCTGTGAGGTAGGGAAATGCTATGTTACAGCTGGGGAACTGAGGCACAGAGCATCTAAATGTCTTGCCCAGCATCGTACAGGAAGTCTCTGTTGGAGCAGGGACTTGTACCCTGCACTCCCAAATCTTAGGCAAGTATCCAAACCCATCTGACATTCTTCGCCCCCTTTCTTCTATGTAGAGCAAAACAGGAAGGTCAGTCTAACAGTTTGGATGCATACTCCTGAGCCTTTGCTTATCTTCTCAAAAAGCTGCTGGTGTCTGAAGTAGTAACTTGGATTTCCAATCTATAACTTTGAATCCCCTGAGCTTTTGTGTCTTTCAGTCTTATCAATGAAAGTCTATGGAAATATTTTTCTCTGTGGTCTGATATGGAAGGCAGACACTCAAAGTCAATTACCTAATGATGTTCTTGAAAGCTACTTGAGACCAGGATCACTGCCTTGATCTACCGTCTCCAGTCCAAACCTCCCACTTCCACTGTAACATAATTAATCACTAATCAGTGCAGGGAACCTTTTGACTGGTAGTTAACTTGTTTATTATTCTCCCCTCCCTTCTTTCCTCTGCTAAAACCCACCAAAACCAGTCAGTTTTCAGTATCTATGTAATTCACCTATTTGCATGTTAAGGTGCTTTAGTTTGATAGTTTAGTAATTGCAGAACTTTTGCATAGATATTTACATCAAAAACAAACATAAGTAATGTGGCCTGAATCACTTCTTTATGTAAACTATTTAGGCTTATTGATGCAGCCATTCAGTTGGAAGCAAACCACAGGGAACTATTAAATTAGCATGAGCACACACACACATACACACACACACACACACACACTATAATGAGAGTTCTACATATAAACAGCTAGCGAAAATACCCGGCGTTGCTCGGGTCAGTCGGAGGTGGGGAGGGGGCAGAGAGCTGAGCGAGTGCGGGGTCCGTTTCAGGGGGGAGGGGGAAGAGAGAAAACCTGACACCCCCACCTCACCCCCCCCCCGACCAAACCCGACACCCTCACCTCACTTACCCCTCAACCAACCCCGACTCACATTTTCACCCCCCACCCAAACCCAACACCCCCACGTGACCCCCTACCAACCCCAAAAACCCCTGACCAACACCCACACCTCACCCCCGTAGACCAAACCTGACAGACCCACCTCACTTTCCCCCCCAACCAAACCCGACACCCCTACCTACCACCACAAACAAACCCGACACCCACACCTCACTTACCCCTCGACCAATCCCGACCCCCTCCTCACCCCCCCAACCAAACCCAACACCCCCTGACCAACCCCAACACCCACACCTCACCCCTCACCCACCCCGACACCTTCCCACCCCCCCCCAGACCAAACCCAACACCCCCCGGCTCACTTACCCCCCGACCAAACCCGACAACCCCACCTCACCCCCCCCGACCAAACCCGACACCCCCACCTCACCCCCCCACCAAACCCGACTCGGGGACATCGGAGGTGGGGAGGGGGCAGAGAGCTGAGCGAGTGTGGGGTCATTTGGAGGGGGGAGGAGGCAGAGAGCAAAGCTGACACCCCCAACTCACCCCCCCGACCAAACCCGATACCCCCACGTCACCCCCCTACCAACCGCAACACCCCCTGACCAACACCCACACCTCACCCCCCGCAGACCAAACCTGACACACCCACCTCACTTTCTCCCCCAACCAAACCCGACACCCCTACCTACCACCACAAACAAACCCAACACCCACACCTCACTTACCCCTCGACCAACCCCGACCCCCCTCCTCACCCCCCCCAAACAAACCCAACACCCCCACCTTACCCTCCCACCAAACCCAACACCCCCTGACCAACCCCAACACCCACACCTCACCCCTCACCCACCCCGACACCTTCCCACCCCCCCAGACCAAACCCAACACCCCCGGCTCACTTACCTCCCGGCCAAACCCGACACCCCCACCTCACCCCCCCACCAAACCCGACACCCCTACCTCACTTACCCTCTGACCAAACCCAACTCGGGTCCGTCGGAGGTGGGGAGGGGGCAGAGAGCTGAGCGAGTGCGGGGTCTGTTGGAGGGGGGAGGGGGCAGAGAGCTGAGCGAGTGCAGGGTCCGTTGGAGGGGGTATTATGACATCATAACTATGTCACAGAGAACAGCAGCTGCCCAGCTGATGTGAATGGGCTTTAAAGAATTTCACCCCTGGGGGGGCGTCAGAGGTGAGATTTGAAAAATTTTCGACTCTTACCCTGATTAGGACCCTAAGACCTCTAACTATACCAAATTTCAAGTCTTTAGCTCAAACGATGTGGAAGGAGTAAGTGCACATACATACATACATACATACACGCATACATACACGCACGCATACACCATTTGACTTTTATATATATAGATATGGACATGCATTCAGAGGGTATGTGGGTTAAATCTTCTGTTTTATGGCTCATGAGAAATCCAGTAACATGAGGGTGGACCAAATCCAGAAAACAAAATGCAGATCCTGATAAGCGTTTGTCTCTCTTGAGAGCCAAATGTGAACACAACTTTTCTGAGATTTGGAAGAATTTAGATACAAATTTTTCCTTAATTTCACACACCGTTTGCACTTCGGACTTCTCACTGTAGTACAGGCAAGCATTAACTGGAAGTGCCAGAAATCCCTAGAGAAATGTGTCATCATAGGGTCAAAATTTGCAAGGTTTGGATATGTTCTGGAAAGCATAACACATTTGGATTATCCAAACCAAATCAAAGTGCGGAAACATTTCAAGATGCACCCATAACAATTATGACTGGAACTAGATGAAACTTGACGCAGGATAACATGTAGAGTGACTTGCTTAAACAAGATGCCTATAGGAAGGTATGACAGTTAATAAAGTCCCATTGCAAGGATCACTAAAACAATACTGATATCATTCAACACAAGCCAGGTGCGGTGGTGATGTACATGGAATAAATAATAGAGCTCTGTGAAACATTGCATTCATCACGCACCTTTCACTAAAACCTGAATTTTAACATTCCAAACCTCTGAGCAGTTTCTATGGATGTTGCTTCTAAAAATAACAAAAACAGTTTGACAAAGAAATGTTCCCTTGTGTTCCCCTGAAAAAGAAAATACACTGGATCCGAGATGAACAATGGGCAATGTTCAGTCAAGCATCAGAACAGCATTAAGGTCTGCTGTCTTGAGATGAAGGGCTAGGATGTGGAGATCCTTGCCTTTCCAATCAACACTCATTTCTCTGCTGAGTCCCAAGGTATGGGACATTCAGTTGGAGCATTATGTATATAAAAACTATTTTAGATCACTTTTTGAGGTTCCTACAATGTGTTAGTTGTTCTTTCCTTCCAATTCAATAGTAAGGTGGCTTTATGGACAGAAGCACAGAGAAAAGAGTTTGAGTCATTTTCATTTCTAAAAGAGCTTTTCTTTAAAACATGATGATATGCAGTAAAGATTACATTGTGCTTTTCTTTGGATTACCTGCATAAATCACCTGTGGTCTCCCTTTCTAATGTAATGTAGTAATCCAAAAATCATGCTGATGAAAACCTTTTATATATCATAGAATCATGATGACACACACACTTATTGTATGTCACCCCCATATATGATCATAAACCTGTAAGTAACCTGAGAAAATACCACAATTCTACAAGTTGCTCATATTTTTTTCAATAATAATTATAATACATAGTATGCAGCTCTTTTAGAGAGCTATAAAATTTAACTTTATATTGTATTGTATTACACAGAACATTGCTTTACAAAACCATGAGCTGTACGATACTATTTTAAATGTGTATGTTATGCTATTATTACCTCATTTACAGAGTTTCACAGGCCAGCAGCTCAGTACCAGTTACAATGGATCAAGCTGTTCTAATGATCATTTTGAGCCTAAGCCACTTGCAAAGCAAGGAGTCAGTTGGAAATGGATTTTAAATGCCAAATTGCTTATAATCTAACAGAAGGACATATTTAAGCATTCAAATTTCTGACCTTAGCTGCAGGATATGTTCAAAGAACCAGGTTACATTTTTAGGAAAGTATTTCAGTCACTGAAATAGTTCTTCCCAGGGTTTTATCCAGTACCCTTTTTAGAGAAATCTGTAGCCTTCTGCTAGAAAGTCTCTAATAAACTTTAAGTCCCCACATCCCATGCAGGCTGATTAGGAGGAGGAATACAGTAACTCCTCGCTTAATGTTGTAATTATGTTCCTGAAAAATGCAAATTTAAACAAAATGATGTTAAGCGAATCCAATTTCCCCATAAGAATTAATGTAGGTGGGGCGGGGATTAGGTTCCCGGAAAAAAAAATTCACCACACAAAAAAACTATATTATACAAACGCATGCGCACACACACACACACACACACACACACACACACACTATAAGGTTTAAACAAACCATGTAATACTGTACACAGCAATGATGATTGTGAAGCTTGGTTGAGGTGGTGAAGTTAGAGGGTGGAAGAGGATGGGATATTTCCCAGGGAATGCCTTACTGCTAAATGATAAACTAGCACTTGGCTGAGCCCTCAGGGGTTAACACATTGTTGTTAATGTAGCCTCACACTCTACAAGGCAGCATGAATGGAGGTGGGGGAGACAGCATGACAGACAGAGACAGAGACACACACTCTCTGTGTGGGAGAAAAGGAGAGAGAGGCGTTGCCCCTTTAAGGATGCTGACACCATTTGAAGTACATTGCCTTTAAAAAGATCAGGAAGCTGAGACAACAGCTGCTGCTAGCAAACTCTCTCAGTCCTGATCCCTGAGCGCTGTCTTGTCCACACCCTGCTCTATATGGAGAAGGCCCTAAAGAACAGTTACTCACCTTTCGTAACGTTTGTTCTTCGAGATGTGTTGCTCATGTCCATTCCAAGATGTGTGTGCGCACCGCGCATGCATGATTCCGGAAAGCTTTCTCCGTAGCGGTACCCATAGGGTCGGCAGGGGCGACCCCTGGAGTGGCGCCGTTATGGCAATGTATATATGCCCCTGCCGACCCACCCCCCGCTCAGTTCCTTCTTGCCGGTACTCCGACAGAGGGGAGGCGGGAGGGATTCGGAATGGACATGAGCAACACATCTCGAAGAACAAACGTTACGAAAGGTGAGTAACTGTTCTTTCTTCTTCGAGTGCTTGCTCATGTCCATTCCAAGATGTGACTTACGGGCAGTTATCTCGGAGGAGGGAGAGGAGTACCTTGAGTTCCCACTGACAGGACCGCTTGTCCCACCGCGGCATCCTCCCTCGACTGCTGCACGATGGCGTAGTGCGAAGTAAAGGTGTGTACCGACGACCACGTCGCTGCTCTACAGATGTCGACAACGGGAATGTGCGCCAGGAACGCTGTGGATGCGGCCTGGGCTCTGGTCGAATGCGCTGTCAACGCTGGGGGAGTAGCATTTGAAAGGTTATAGCAGAGCTTAATACAAGATGTAATCCAAGCCGAGAGGCGCTGAGTGGAAATTGGTGATCCTTTCATCCTTTCTGCTACTGAAATAAAAAGTTGTGGAGATTTACGAAAAGGCTTAGTTCTTTCTATATAAAAGGCTAAAGCTCTTTTGACATCCAAATAATGAAGCATTCTTTCCCTATTATTAGAGTGGGGTCTGGGGAAGAATACCGGTAAAAATAAGTCTTGGTTCAAATGAAATGGGGAGACTACTTTGGGAAGAAAGGCCGGGTGAGGGCGTAACTGGACCTTATCCTTATGGAAGACTGTGTAGGGTGGCTCTGAAGTGAGTGCCCTAAGCTCGGACACCCTACGAGCGGAAGTAATCGCTACTAAGAAGGCGGTCTTCCGTGAGAGATAAGACAGTGGGCAAGAGGCCATAGGTTCGAAGGGAGGCCTCATTAATGCCGTTAGGACCAGGTTGAGATCCCAAGGGGCCACCGGCTGACGCACCTGGGGGTGCAACCTTTCCAGCCCCTTGAGAAACCTAAGAACTAGGGGGCTGCTAAAGACTGTGGTACCCCCGAAACTTGGGTGGAAGGCTGATATAGCCGCCAGGTGCACTCTAACAGTGGAAAGAGATAATCCTTGTTGCTTTAGCTCAAGGAGGTAATCCAGGATATTGGGGAGTGACGAGGACAGGGGGTCCCTCCCCTTGTCCCGAGACCACAACGAAAAACGCTTCCACTTGGCCGTATATGCCGCCCTCGTAGAGGGCTTCCTACTACCCAAAAGGACCTCCCTGACAGCGTCTGAGCACTGAAGCTCAACAGGGTTCAGCCACGGATATTCCACGCCATGAGGTGGAGAGACTGCAGGTTGGGGTGTAACATCCTGCCGTGGTCCTGGGAGATTAGAGCTTGTGACAGGGGGAGAGTGAGCGGCCTCGTCACACACATGGACATCAGCACAGTGTACGAATGCTGTCGAGGCCATGCCGGTGCTATAAGTATGAGGGACGCTCTGTCCTGTCTGACCTTGAGCAGGACTTTGTGGACAAGAGGGAACGGGGGAAATGCATACATCAGACCGCCCGTCCATGGTGCCTGAAACCCGTCCCCTTCCGACCCCGGGCTCAGGTTGAGGAGGGAGCAGAACCTGTGGCATTTCCTGTTGGCCTTCATGGCAAACAGATCTAGGAGGGGAAATCCCCACCTTAGGAAAATCGAGTGGGCTATATCTGGTCTGAGGGACCACTCGTGACCCCTGAATGAGCGGCTGAGCGTGTCCGCCAGCACGTTCTGAGTCCCCGGGAGGTAGTTGGCTGTGAGTGAGATACCTCGGGCAATGCAGAAGTCCCAAAGGGCGAGGGCTTCCCTGCAGAGGCGAGAAGAGTGAGCACCACCCTGTTTGTTTATATAAAACATGGTGGCTGTGTTGTCTGTCAGGACTGATACACACCTGTTTTGCAACATACCTTGGAATGTCTGGCATGCGAGGCGGACTGCCCTGAGCTCTCTGACGTTGATATGAAGGCCCAGCTCCTCTTGGGACCAGAGACCTTGAGTCGTTATCTCCCCGAGATGCGCCCCCCAGCCCAGGGCAGAAGCGTCCGTCACTAATGTCACCACCGGTTGGGGCTTGTGAAATGGGACCCCTACGCTCAAAGACTGGGGTTGGAGCCACCAGTTGAGGGAGCGGCAGACAGGAATTGGTAGAGTCACTATGAGGTCCAGGGGGTCTCTGCGCTGGTTGTAAACGCTCGCGAACCACAACTGCAGAGGCCTGAGGCGGAGTCTTGCATATGGTACTACGTAAGTGCACGCCGCCATGTGGCCTAACAGTACCATACAGTTCCTGGCCGTAGTCATGGGGAACCTGATGAGTGAATGAATGATGTCCGCGATTGACTTGGCTCAGGAGGGCGGTAGAAAAGCCCTTGCCTGCATTGAATCTAATATCACTCCAATAAACTCGATCCTTTGGGTAGGAGTAAGGGTCGATTTGGGCTCGTTTATAATGAGACCAGCCTGCGACATGTGGCTCTGAGGACCGTTATGTGGATTAACAACTGTTCCCTTGAACTTGCCCTTATAAGCCAGTCGTCCAAGTAGGGGTAGACATGGATGCCCCCCCTTCTGAGAAATGCTGCCACGACGGACATGCATTTTGTAAACACCCTTGGGGCAGAGGAAAGGCCGAAAGGGAGGACCGTGAATTGGTAGTGCTGGGTCCCCAGCACAAATCTCAGGAATCTCCTGTGACATGGAATAATTGAGATATGGAAGTAGGCATCTTTTAGGTCGAGGGCGGCGAACCAGTCTCCATGATCCATAGCTGGGATTATGGTAGCTAGAGATAACATGCGAAACTTCAGCTTCTTTATGTAGGAGTTGAGGCCTCGCAGGTCCAGGATGGGGCAAAGACCACCTTTGGCCTTCGGGATAAGGAAATAACGGGAGTAATACCCCTTGCCCCGAAATTCTTGAGGAACCTCCTCTATGACACCCAAAGACAAGAGGGTTTGGACCTCCTGATCTAAGAGTTGCTTGTGAGATGGGTTCCTGAAGAGGGATGGGCACGGAGGGTGGGTGGGAGGGAGAACAGAGAATTGGATAGAATATCCCACCTCTACTAGGCTGAGAACCCACTTGTCCATGGTGATCGAGGACCAAGCCTGGTAGAAATGGGATAGACGGTTCACAACGGGACGGGTAAGTCCAGTGGTGGAGTCTGGTTTGGCGCCCTCGGGCGCAACTTCAAAAATTTTGTCTGTCACCTGGCTGTTGCCTGGGACCTAAATTGTGTTGCCCCTGCCTAGGGGCCGAGCGAGGGTGGCCTCTGCCATTCCCTCTACCTCCCCTCCTAGACTGGTCACGTCTGGGAGGTGCTTGGTATGGGCGCGGTTGGGCAGCGGGAGGGGACCTAAACGGCCTGCGGACAGTCTGTGGTGTATGCAACCCCAGGGATCTCAACATGGCCCTGGAGTCCTTCATCGACTGCAATTTCTTGTCGGTATCCTCCGAGAAGAGCCCCTTTTTGTCGAATGGTAAGTCTTGTATGGAGGCCTGTACCGGAGGTGGGATTCCAGAGACCTATAGCCAAGCCCCCCTACGCATTGCTATGGCTGTTGCCATGGTTCGTGAAGAAGCATCCACGGAATCTAAGGCTGCCTGTAGAGCCGCCCTAGAAACCAACTGCCCTTCCTCCACGATGGCCTTGAACTCAGGCCCAGAGTCCTTCGGCAATTTCTCCCTGAATTTTAACATTGCCGCCCAGGTGTTGAAGGCGTACCTGCTGAGCGCCGTCTGTTGGTTGGAAATGTGCAGTTGGAGTGCCCCGGACGAGTATACCTTTCTTCCAAAAAGGTCCAGTTTTTTAGCCTCGAAAGACCTGGGGGTTGACCCCGGTTGCCCCTGGCGCTCCCTATGGTTGACCGCGTCCGCCACTAGGGAGCCAGGCTTTTTGTGTGTGAACAGATGCTCGCAGCCTGTGCGGGGAGCAAAATATCTCCTCTCAACACCTTTTGCAGTAGGTGGAATAGAGGAGGGCGTCTGCCACAGCATATCAGCCATCGAGGTAACCTTCTTCACAAACGGGGGGGGCAATTTTAGTAGGCCCACCCGACGATAAGATGTCCACCGTCGGGTCAACTTCCTCCTCCACCTCCTCCGCTGGTAGGTTCAGGTTTTGGGCCACCCGGCGGAGAAGGTCCTGATGACCCCGCAGATCCATAGGCGGCAGGGTCGGCGAGGAGGACCCTGCTACCGCCTCATCTGGGGAGGAAGAGGATGAGGTAGCGAATCCAGCTGTGTCCTGAGGCTCTACCGCAGGAGGGTCCTGGGCCACAGCTTCCTGCCCGTGATGGGACACCGAAGAAGGTGGTCTATCGACCCCTGATGTACCTGGCATCGTCTCATCGGGGCCCGAAGGGGGAACCAAGATTGTAGCAGTAGGCGGCCCCCGCGGCACCGACGGAAGTGAAGCAGCCACTGAAGACGGACCCTGGGCCTGGTGATATGCCCGGGGTGTCCAAAAGGGACAATGTATTTGCCCCTGATTGTGATGGGCCCACGGTGCCGGGCTCCCATGCCGAGACGACCTGCGGTGCCGTGAGTGGTGGGAGGAGCGAGCTGTGCGCCGAGAACGGTCCGAGCGAGAGGATGGCACATCCGACCCCGAAGAATAATCTGATGGAGGCCATGGCGGTGCCATACCTTCCGGTGCCGTGAGCCTGCCCAATGCATCCATCTGCCAACGACTTCTTTCCGGTACCGCAATTGTCGGTGCCGAGACCACTCGCGTCTCCGGTGCCGAAGCGCCCCTCTCGTGCGGTGCCGAAGTAGTCGGTGCCGTATCTGAGCGCACATCCGGTGCCGTGTTGGTCGGTGCCGAGGAGGGAGGTATTAGCGGTGCCGACGTCTGAGGAATTATCGGCACCACAGGCGTGGGCACGGGCGCTGGCACTGCGAAGGGAACCGGTACCGGTGGTGGGGCCGCGTCCCTCGTCAGCATGATGAAATTCTGCGCCGCCTCAAAGATGTCCGGGGTCGAGGGCATAGTAATTTCATCAAACACCCCTTGGGGGGATGGCGCGGCACCGAGGGGGGTTTGCTCCCGCAGCTCGGTTGTTGGTGCAGGCACCCTACGGGACTCGTCCAAGCGACCCGAGGACTGCCTTGCCGCGGAGGGTTCCCCTTGAGTCTTTCTACCAGGGGAACGGCCTCTTGACTTCTTGACCGGCACCGGGGATTGCGACCAGTGCCGTCTCGAGTTACCGGACCGGTGCGGGGAGCGGCGCCAGTATTTCTTAGCGCCCGTCTTTGGTGCCACCGCAGTCTTCACCGATGCCGGGGCGCTTCTAACCTCCTGTGGAGGCTGCTGCTGAGGCTGCAGTGCAGATTCCATTAAGATAAGCCTCAGGCGAGAGTCCCTTTCCTTCTTTGTGCGAGGCTTAAACGATCTGCAAATCGCACAGTGATCTGCCTGGTGACCCTCTCCCAGACACTTAAGGCACTCAGAGTGTGGGTCACTCACGGGCATAGGTTTTCCACAGCCCTCACAAACTTTAAACCCTGGCGCTCGAGGCATGCCCCGGCGCCGAACGAACTATGAAACTAATTAACACTAACTAACAACTAATTAACTACTAACTTATCTACTATAGGATACGATACCGCTTAAGTTTAGCGAGAGAGAAGCTGTTCCAGCAACCGCCAATAACGGAAAGAAGGAACTGAGCGGGGGGTGGGTCGGCAGGGGCATATATACATTGCCATAACGGCGCCACTCCAGGGGTCGCCCCTGCCGACCCTACGGGTACCGCTAGGGAGAAAGCTTTCCGGAATCGTGCATGCGCGGCGCGCACACACATCTTGGAATGGACATGAGCAAGCACTCGAAGAAGAATGTGAGGTTCTCACACCTTACTCTGAAACATCTAGTGCTGCCCCTTGTCAGAGAGAGAGCATAATGGACTATCCGGCCTTTGGGGCTGATCCTGTACAGCAGTTCTGATGTTCCTAGTCTGTTATGGGAAAATCACTCAGGTAATAACCACATACAGATCTTTTCAGCTCTCAGTCACTTGTCTGGATTTGAAACCAAAATTATTCCTGTATGGCGACTGCTTGTTAGCTGATGGGAACTCAACTAGTGGTGTTACTCCAGCTCCTAATACCACAATTAGCCTTAATAGACAGTATCATCAGAGATATATGGAGACATGCAACACAAGCAGAAAGCCTGCTGATTCTCCCCTGGAGGTAATGCATCAATGAACTGTCTCTTTCTCTGGTCTGTAACTAACATCTAGCCTTGGAGTACTTCTGGCTCTGGCTTATCTTCCAGACTACTCTGACAACCATGCCCCAGTTTCCCCGCCCACACACACAGACACAGTTTGGCCAAGCACCATGATTTTCTAGATGATGCATGTGATTGCCCTCGTTTACCTATCAGGGTAGCCGTGTATAGTGAGCGGAAGATTATTGTGACGGCAATCAGTAGGGGACGCAGTTACGCTTCTGAGTCGACTTCAGGGGACGACATAATAAGGTTATCAGCCTGAGAATGGCCTTGTGTTTCTGTTATCTCGTGAGTGTCTGAGAACAGCTTCTCAGCTGGGAAGTTGTTTACCCCGTCTGTGTGAGAATGAGTGCGTGTGAAACTAAATAGGTAAACTGAGGCAGGACAGCATATAATCAACAAGGGCTGAACAGTGTGTAATCAACCAATCTTGCTTGCTGCTTGCTATGTATGAGATGTAAAGGAGTATGGGTATATTTGTGCTGACACACCCTCGTGTGTTGGGCTCCTTTCCTGGGCATCGCTTGGATGTGCTAGGTCCCTCATCAGTGACAGCCTGCAGCCGGGGCCCCCAAGCGTTGTGATGTCACTACCTTCCAATAAACTCACCACTTTCCATCTAGCCACTGTGTGTGAGCCTCATTTCTACGGGATTCGAGAAAGTACCCTGCAACACCGTGTTAGTCTGTACGCACAAAAACAATGAGGAGTCAGGTGGCACCTTAAAGACTAATAGATTTATTTGGACATAAGCTTTCATGGGTAAAAAACAACAACACAAAGTGGGGTTTTTTACCCACAAAAGTTTATGACCAAATAAATCTGTTAGCCTTTAAGGTGACACCAGACTCTTAGTTTATCTGTAATTCTAGGGAGATTTCCACATTGAAAGTAGCTTTAATTAATGAAAATTCCATTTCCCACACTCACAAGCCTCTCTCTTTGGTCAACACTTCAGGTAGCTCCAAAGAAGTGTCACAGGAGGTCATGTTAATGGAGGAAGATGTGATCACTCAGATAACTAAGGCCAATACCATCTCACAAATCCCATGAGCCACTTTTTGCTAAGCAAAAGAGAGCAAACTCAAAATGCCTGAAGCAGGCATCTCTGCCGTTGAAAGGAGGAAATGATGGAATGAGATTCACAGAGATCAAGACAAAAGACCCATCTCTGTGACATGTAACAATTATTTAGCATGTTTTTTTCTCTAAGATTTTGTTTCACATCTTTTTTCTCCTTCCCCAACCTCCCCTCGTGTTGAGTGTAAATTTGGCATTTATTTTGTATCAAATTCAAATTGGAAAAACAATGCAAGTAACCTACACATGAAAACTTACCTTCCCCTATGCTTTTTGCATCCCCTAAACAGCAAACAGTTTTCATGGTTCCTGAAATCAAACAAGTGCAAAATTTTGCTGGTTTTCAGTTTGTCTCTTGGAGGCCATATTTTGTTTGTTTAGGGAAGTTCTCAGTTGGGATTTTCAATGCAGTATAAGGCCAACACCTGACATATTTTCCATCGATATTGGAATTTTAATGAAAAATGTGGTTTCAACCTATGCCTTTAATAGAGCAGTATAACAAGGAAGCCAAGAGCAAGAGAGAGACAGACAGACCAGAGAAGGAGAGTTATTCACAGTTTTTCTGCCTATTTTCATTCTTAGAAGGTGCATACGATAACTGAACAGGTTTGTTCAAAACATTTATTATATTAAGTCATTCCCTGAACAAAGTTTTCACGTTTCATTACCATTTATATTAATAAAATTCAAGGTGTGGGTTTGACACTGTGATACATGCTGGAACATGAACTGTTTGTTAGTAAATGTAACTGTGCTGACTATCACTTTTCACTTACATTGTGATCATCAGCAGCTAATGTGCAACCTTCACTACCTAAAACTTAAGATTGCTGCCCTACATTGGGATGCGCTCTCTGTCACAAGATTCAACAGACTAATAAAGGAATATATATTTCTATGCTGCAGTTTAAAACATAGAACCCATATAGCCATGTTCTAATACTTTATAACTGGTAAGTACCTCACTCCTCAGGTAGTCCCATAGAGTCTCTTGGGACTGTTTCAGAAATAACGTACTACTCGGTGTAAAGATATCAGAAAAGATAGCATACACTTGCTGGGGGCTTCGTTTGACTGGTAACTCAAAACAGTAATGCATTCTATCCTAGTTTCCTCCAGCCCAAAGACTTGCTCCTTCCATTAACAGACCATTTTTTCCCAAAGAATTATGTTGGAGAAAAGTAGAAAGGGGAGAAGAAACAAATTTGATAGAAAATTAAAGAAGGAACTTAATGTCTGATTCTGGTACATGTTCACATACCCTCTTCATGGGTGCAGTACCAAAAAACTGAACAGAATATCTTTTTAGAAGTGCTTTGCAGCAACCCTCTATCTAGATTGAAAGGATGGCCTTGTGGAGAAAGCACTGGACTGAGAATCAACAAATCTGGATTAAACTCTTGGCTTTGCCACAGAATTCTTGTGTGATCTCAGGCAAATCACATAATGTCTGTGCTTCAATTCCCTATCTCTAATATGGGGATAACAATACTTCCTCTCTCCCATCCTTTGTCTGTCTTTTCTACAAGCTATTCAGCTACTGACCCTCTCTTACAATGGGTATGTCCAAACTTCGAACTGTCTCCTCAAGATGGCTGATATTCCCAGCTTGAGGAGACATACACTAGATCAGAGAGGTAGAGCACTAAAAAGGGTGTGGACAGATCATCGTGACCAGCAGGATGGACCAGCTGCTCCAAGCACTTAGGCACATACTTGGGGAAGCTAGCCACTCCTACTGCTCACACCTCTGCAGTGACACCCTATTTTTAGCACACTAAACTGGGAATTACACCACCATCTCAAACTGTAGACGTACCCACAGTGTCTGTAAACTGCCTGGAACAATGGGGTCAGTTGAAGACTTTTGGTGATATTACAATATAAATAATATCCATTAAAATCCAGCCAATATTAGAGTGAAACGCGATAGCTATCCTATATGAAAAGCAGTACACAACAGTTATTTTCTTAGCAGCAGTACTGCTATGTCTCTAAGCCACAGAGGGCATATTAGGCAGGAAGAATACAATTATTACCCAAGATGATACCAGATGGATAATATCCTAAATGCTGTGAAAAGTGCTCTGGGATCTTTAATTAACGGTAATGGTCAATGACCTCTTTCTATGTCTTATTTGAAAGACGGCACCCCCAAGAGTACAGTACTCCCTAGCAGAAAGTTTATGCTTTGTTGGGTTTTTTTCTGAAACATTCAATCTGGTATATTGCCAGAAAGTTACTGAGGTCAAGTCCTCAATCTTATCAGTCCAGCTCTCCAAGGTTTGACCCAGGCTTTGTCCAAAATTGAGACCCATTTTCAGCTATTGTTTGCAAACATGCTGTGTGAGTTACATGATTATCTTAACTATTTTCTTTGACAGCATGAAGCCTCATTTAATATATTTGTTTCTAGCCAACATATAGGAGACCATAACTATTATTTTACCATGTAGTGATTCTAAAATACTTTAAATCCTTCCCTACCCCCTAACATTTTCTTTCACAGAGTAAATGGTCTAGTAATCCCTATGCCATGCTTAAGTGTTTTATGTCACTTTGGCCTATATTATTGCATTAACCTTTACCTGACATTTATATTTAATCATTTTGGGAGCTTTCCAATAAATCATTTAGTAAAAGAGAAATGAAATGGTCTACTGGAAAGAGATATTATTGAGTCTAAGTACTACTCAATTGATACAGAGATATAAAATGAACTTCTCAACAAAAATAGTTTCTTGTATATATCACAGGACAATATAAAAATTCATTTGCACTCAGTAATAAAGCCACGTTGTTAGCTGAAATGCAGAACATTTCTCAATGGTGTGTCTCCATAAAAAAAGTGTGCCATTGCTCTCTGGCCCCTATTATTTCTCCTCTAATTTATTTACTAGGATTCTAATACAATGCCCATGGACATCAATAGAAACTTTCTCATTGTTTTTAACAGACATTGGATCAGACCCTAGAGCCGATAACGTTTTTTCTCACTAAGGTTCATATGAAAATAATTACTTAATAGATAAAGCAATTCTGCACCCTCTGAAGTCTCTTTTTGCATTTTTAAAGATCACTTTTACACACTAAACCATGCTTTTTAGCCAATATAGCCATTTTTGCTAATGAATAGACCTATTGTTTGGAACAAGCCCAATGGGTTTTGCTAAAAAATGGTTCCATTTCTAGCAAAAATATCACAGAATTGAGCCCAGGATTTTGGGACAGTGTTTTGTGTTTTTCATTTTTTTTTTAGACAGGACACATTTTATATTCATCAAATGGAACAAACAAAACAAAACAAAGGAAATCCTAATCGGTTGGTAAGGAGATGCATTTCCAGACAATAAATACAATAATCTCTGTGATCTACTTTCCTCCAATAGTAATCTACATTATCAATTATATTCACAAAGTAGGTAAATGGATGATGAAAGCAGAAAAAGATAAAAAGATGGAAATGCAGTTAAAACAGGAACTGTCATTTTGTTCTGAGTTTATACAACACCTAGCAAAATGGGATAGTGGTCCATGAATAGAAGTCCTACTACCACAGTACAAACAACAGATGAAAAATCAAGACCACTGAGTCAGACCAGTCTCTCTCAACACATTGGGCAATCCTTATGGCTTTCAATAATTCATATGTTAATAATGGACATGGATTCTCTTTTACTTTGAGAAGCTATAAAAATATAAGCTCCTCACATAATTTGCAAATAAATCTCAGAATAACCAGACAACTCACCTTGTATTAATATCACCCTTGAGGATCTAATGCCACTCTCACTTCTACAAAGTTTATCAGAGAAATGGTCATTTTTGTCCTATTTTCAAAGATTCAAAAAATTTCAACCTCTTCTATAAATGCATTATAAAATGTGCATTAGTTAGGGTGGCTATTGTGCTATTACAATAAGGATAAGCCACCTTCTTTTGCTGCAGAAGATTGTTATTCAAGTCCCTGAAATGTTGGTGCAAGTTACCATAGTAAACACCTAGGGGGAGATCCTCATCTAGTGTAAATAGTTACTGCCCCCCATTATCTCCAATGGAAATAGGACAATTTACCCGAGCTGGGAATCTGCCCTCATACCTTACAAAGAATGACAAAGGATCATGAATGTCCGCAAAGAGTAGATAGAATTTACACTTTCTTTTTCATTAATGTCTCATTGAAAACAAACAAACCATTTTCAGCACTGTAGGGGAGTCAATTTCCCCCCTCATACATAGAAATGTGAGATTCAGTATTGAACAATGAGCAATGTGGAAACTGAACCATTAGTTTTTGAGGTTCCAGATATAGATATTTGTGATGTGTGTATAATAGACAATGTGTGTTAAATATGATGCTTAGATCACTTAAACCACTCCCTGCGATCAAGCCATGAGACTGAGATAAGTTTCAGATAAATAACTGAATGCCAACCCATTCTGAGGTTTTCCATCATAGAAAATCCCCTGGTTCATGTCAGGAAAATCTTACATTTTGCTATGTAAGTTCTCTCTTCAACTCCCTTCAGGGAATTCTAACACTTTTCTCCTAACTCAAACCTGCCCATGTAGTTGTCAACACACATTTAATAACAAAGCAGGTGATGTTTTTCTCCTCTAATAAACACAGGCAGTGACCTGCTGTTGAAGTGCTCTTTAATTAGGTGTTATAAAAGCAGTCCTGGTATCTTCGCACTTTTGTAATCAACCCAAGTTTTTACAAAAATCTGCCTTTTTTCCTGTCAGAAATCACTCCTAGGAAACAAGCTTTAAGGAGAAAATGCTCTGTGGCATCTGCCACAGAATGCTATGGCCATGGAAGCATGTGGATACTGTCAACACAATGGTATGTCGCAGCCAAAGAAACCCTATCTAAAAAGCAATTCTACTTTTTCCAAAGGCAGCCTATATCATTTTGTGCTTTCCTCACTTCCTCTTGCCCTGTCAGTCACTCCAGATACTAGCAGCTCTCCTCCTAGTAAGAAGCAAGGCATGCAGCAGAGTCAGTGACCCAAAAGCGAAAGGAAAAATGAAACTGAAAGTAGGGCGACCAGTCAGCAAGTGTGAAAAATAAGGACAGGGAGTAGGGGGGTGTCATAAGTGTGAAGTGCCTTGGAATTGCTATTTTGCCTGTAGAGGGTGAACCTGAAGCAGAAGAGGGAGTGACGTATTGGGGATGCAAATTCCAAAAGACAAAGGAGTTTGGTTTCACTTTTTCCAGGGCACTCAGCCTCTCTTCTTCTTCTCCCCAGCTCTGGGGAAATGAATCACCTTCCTACTCATCTCTTGATAAGTTTCTAAGTCAGCCTGGCAGTAAGTGAAATTGTTAATTGTAAAAGCTTGTAATTGATCTATGGTGTCTTTAACCTCATCAGGGAGAGAAATCCTAAGGGAGGGGTTAAGGCAGGTTAAGGCTAGGACTGAGTATCTGTGAAGTCTGTGTAAGTTGTATGCTTCTCTCTCTTCTCTATTAACCCTTTTTTGTTATAAGAAGTGTCTGTTAATTCTATTGGAGGGATCCTAGCTTGGGATCGAAGGCTGTGTTCTCAATCTCTCCCAGGTAGCAAGGGGGAGGGGGTGTTACATTGGGATTTTAATGTGCCCCACTCCATAGTTTTGGAGTAATCAGGTTAATAGTGGCAGCGGGTTCCAAGCCCCAACTGGAGAAGTTTGGGTTTTGGGGAAAAAGATTTAACCTAGACTGGGAAAGTAGCTTGGAGTTAATTGGTCTTTCATATAAGAGATCCCCACATCTTTACCCTAGAGTTTAGAGTGGGGAAGGGTAATCTCTTACAGGGGTAATATGAGAAAAAGCCTCAACTATGGGAACATCTGGTCACCCTAACTGAAAGCAGCCTTTTGAGGGCTTTTTGGCAGTGTGCTCATGCTCAGAGAAGAGGCTTGCACACCCAAGAGCCAATCACATTCTCCAGCAGGAAATTAAAAAATAAAAACCAAAACCCAAGAAAAAAGTGGAAGCCCCATTCCCCTAAAAGCACCAAAACAAGCAACATCAAATATAGACACAATAGAGAAATTACACAAAGAAGCCAAAGTCTGCTTACGGTGAGCAGGCTTGGAAAACATCTCACGCTTAATTAGGAGCTTTAAAAACACCTCTCAAGTCAGTATCTAAGGCCTGGTCTACACTACAGTGGTAAGTTGGCCTAAGTTATGCAACTCCAGCTATGTGAATAACATAGCTGGAGTTGACGTAGCTTGGGTCAATTTACTGCAGTGTATACATTGCGCTGGGTTACCTTATGTGTCTCGTACTGGTGGAGTACCAGAGTTGACAGGAGAGCAATTGGCTGTTCATTTAGCGGGTCTTCACTAGACCTGCTAAATTGAGCCCCTATGAATGGGTCACTGCACCGTCTATCCCCAGTAAATACATACCCTTAGGAATGTTGGCCTAAAATCAGGAAAACACTAGAGCACATACGTCCGTGCCAGTTAAGCATGTGTTTATGTGCTTTCTTGAATTGGCATGTTTAAAGAGGTCTAAAGCCAGCTGCTGAGCATTGCACTTGGAACCTGAGAAAGGGACTTTGTTTCTTTGATGCAGCATTAAAAGCCATTGCTCTCCCTCCCACAGCAATGCTACAGAGGCATCTTCACAGCCTTATAGTTTTCAGAAGCTGAATTAGAAACTACTGAGCTTCCCAAGTCATTTTAAGAAGGGAAATTTAAAGAAGCAGCTCAGCACAGAAGAGCAAAGGGAAGGAGAATGGTAAATTGCAGTTTAAAAATGTTCACCCCACAATGCAGGAGAGCTGATTGCTTCCAGCAGTTCTTTCTTTCTGGCTTTCTGGTCATTTTTATCTTACATTTGAATGTAGAGGAAGGGATGTGGGACTTGAGGAATCCTAGGAACCTGAGAGAACAAAATGTTTTAGGGAAAAAAATATAAAGTCAATACTGTAGAGAAAAGACTTCAAAGTGATTTACAGACTGTACACATGGAGATCATATTCACCCACCACTGAAATCTAACTACAACTAGTGAAAACTTAATAGATATTTTATAACATCAACACAGTTTGGTTTCCTCCAGCTTGAATTAAAGCCAGAAATTTCATAACACAATTACCTGCTTTTGAATTTGGCCAGGATGCTGGGGTTTGCTTTTGTGAAAAGTATTGTATACTTATGGTCCATGAGCTGCAAGGAACTTGGAATTACATCTCATCCAAAAGAGGGACTTAGAGGAACAGCTCAAAAGCAGAAGCCAACTTTTTGTAGCTTTATTTGGCATGAACTAAAATTAACGACTTGACATCAATGTAGATAATATGGCTATCTGCGCAGCTGCATAACTGCTTTTTACACGGGTCCCTGGTTATTACTTAGTTAACCATATCCCCATCCAAAAAGAAAATACCACAACATTAAGTATCCTGGGTGCAAGTCTTTGCATTCTATGGCCCTTCAGAATGTTCAGTGCAATACTTTGTGATTCATAGTTGTACAATGGAGCCCAGAGTATGCAAGGAAGGGGAGATCAGGATCTATCACGATACAGGTATAATAAAAGTAGAATGGAGTAAAGAAATTTAACAGTGTACAATTTATAACAGAAAGTTGGTCAGGTCAGGTCCACTTCATTTCTCTGTGATTCTGCTTCCCTTCTAAATAGCATTGATTGAGACTGTAAACTTTTTCAGGCAGGGACAATCACTGCCTAGTGCAATGAGGCCCCGGTCTCATTTCAGACCTCCAGGCAGTACAGCAATACAAATAATAGATCATAATCATAAAATCTCTTTCCTTAACTGCGCTAGCTGATAAAAACTCCTCCCCGCTAACACACAAAGGGGAAGGGATGCAGTGTTATTTTTCTGATAAAAACATAGCACACATCAAACTCTTTTATTTAGTTGACAGAAGAAACAAAAGGGCAAAGAGCATCTGTGACTGAAATCTCCCGTGTGTGTAGAGAGCAGGATCTTGGCTTGTCCCTGAAGGAAGCAGGTAGCTGATATTTTATTGAAAAACCCTCTAAAAAACCAACTACTGTACTCCTTGGGAAATTGTGTTGCTTGTTCATAATCCAGCAGTAGATTACAGAAGGCTTGGTGAGCAAACAGTTTCCCTCTTCAGATAAGATCTAGAAGATGAGCATAAATAAGAGAATCTTGGAATCATAGAAGATCAGGGTTAGAAGAGACCTCAGGAGGTCATCAAGTCCAACCCCTTTCCTCAAAGCAGGAACAATCCCCAATTAATCATCCCAGCCAGGGTTTTGTCAAGCCTGACCTTAAAAACCTCTAAGGAAGGAGATTCCATCACCCTAAGTAACCCATTCCAGTGCTTTACCACCCTTCTAGTGAAATACTTTTTTCCTAATATCCAACCTAGACCTTCCCCACTGCAACTTGAGACCATTACTCCTTGTTCTGTCATCTGTTACCACTGAGAAAAGCTCAGCTCCAACCCCTTTGGAATCTTATTTCAGGTAGTTGAAGGCTGCTATCAAAACCCCCACTCACTCTTCTCTTCTGCAGACTAAATAAGCCCAGTTCCCTCAGCCGCTCCTCATAAATCAAGTGCCCCAGCCCCCTAATCATTGTTGTTGCCCTCTGATGGACTCACTCCAATTTGTCCACATCCTTTCAATAGTGGGGGGTCCAAAACTGGACACAGTACTCCAGATGTGAGCTCACCAGTGCCAAATAGAAGGGAATAATCACTTCCCTTGATCTGCTAGCAATTCTCCAACTAATGCAGACCAAAATGCCATTAGCCTTCTTAGTAACAAGGGTACAATGTTGATTCATATCCATCTTCTCATCCACAGTAATACCCAGGTCCTTTTCTGAAGAACTGCTGCTTCCCCAGTTGTTCCCCTGTAACGGTGTATGGAATTCTTCCAACCTAAGTGAAGGACTCTGCACTTGTCCTTGTTGAACCTCATCAGATTTCTTTTGGCCCAACCCTTCAATTTGTGTAAGTCACTCTGGACCCTATCCCTACCCTCCAGGTTACCTACTTCTCCCCCCACCTTAGTGGTATCCACGAACTTGTTGAGGGTGCAATCCGTTGAATCATCCATATCATTAATGAAGATGTTGAACAAAACCAGCCCCAGGACTGACCCCCTGGGGCACTCCATTTGATACTGGTTGCCAACTAGACATCAAGCCGTTGATCACTATCTATTGAGCCCAATGATCTAGCCACCTTTTTACCCATCTTATAGTCCATTCATCCAATCCATACTTTTTAACTTGCTGGCAAGAATACTGTGGAAGACCGTATCAAAATCTTTACTAAAGTCAAAGTATATCACATCCACCGCTTTCCCTATATCCACAGAGCCAGTCAGGTTTTTCAGGCATGACTTGCCCTTGGTGAATCCATGCTGACTCTTCCTGATCACTGTCCTCTCCTCCAAGTGCTTCAAAATGGAGTCCTAGACGCTCCATGATTTTTCCAGGGACAGAGGTGAGGGTAGCAAAGGAAAACATATACAGTTCAACCAAAACCAGAGTGGCATTTTGATTTGTGTTAAATTTGTTTGCTCTTTCTTAAAATGAATTTAGTGCTTGATTGATATTCCTGAAAAATGAAAGACCAAGGAAAGATTTTATTAGGAACAGATAAAACAAAGATTTCCCACGTCACCACTTCTGTTGCAACCCTGACCCAGTCGTTTAATCCTTCTGTTCATTAAGTCCTTGGGTTTGAAGGTCTTCTCATAGAGAGACAACAAGCAAGTATGTGCTTTCAATTGTAGTGACTTTCATGTCAGAGGAAAAGACAGACGACTCCATGAGCGACAACTCTATGTGTGTGGGAGATTCTATAACAGAAAGAGCATCATCCTGGCTGGGGATCATAAGAGTGCAGCAATCTATGGCCAAACCCTCCTGCAACTGTGGCATGCCCCTTACTGGTGACAGGATTGGGTGCCATCCAGCTAGCTATTTTGGCTTTCAGACAGCTGGGAATTCCCCTATTCTGGAAAAATGTTTGAACAGCTCAAAGGACTGGTGTGGGTGTCCCAGGCTCTGAATCAATATAGATATAGTTTTTAAAAAGGCCTATGAATCTGATGTTCATAACTGTGGAGGATTAAGAATATTTCTCACCTCCTCTCTCCCATCCCCATTTTGTCCATTATTTCACTGCTCAAAGACACAAGCTGGAAGGGGTCCGAGGAATTCAGTCCTATGCACAAACCTCAGATTAGGCAGCAAGTCAGCTGGAGAAAGAAGCTTCAAGTCAAGGGCACATCTGAGAAGTACCTGTGCTCTGTTGCTCTTGGTCACCTATCCTGTCATGTTCCCTCATGCTCCAGCAGCAGCAGGCACCTAATGGATCCTTGAATTTCAACTTTGTGGGTCCAAGGGCCCTATCCCAGCCTGAATCCATCCCCTTCTGCTCTGTGTACTACAGACGGTGTGTACTGAATTTCGTTATTGGCTTGCTAGTAAAACTTACTCCTGGAGAAATGAGATAAAGTTTTTTATAGCTATTTAATTTTAGGGTTTGAATATAATTGCACTCAGACGTCCTGACTAGCACAGAATCAAATCATGCTTTGAATGACTAATCTATCAAGCAATACTGGGGGGTGGGGGGAGAAGATATGGAAGTTATTTTACATATCCAATTAAAATAAAAAAACAGACAATATAAATCACACAGTCACAAAGGACATTCAGAAATAATAACATTTAATATTTGATTTTACTTTCATTTTAATAAGTGCTTGAAAATGAGTCTTTCCCTGCCCCTTTTATCTTTTTTTCCATTTGGTGAGAAATGATTTTCATCCTATGTTTTCAACTGAACTGAAATTGACAAAAAAAATTCATATAACAAGATCAACAATAATGTCAGCATATTTCTTTTACCATTCTAAACACCATTCCTGTTCACCAATATAATGTACTGATAGCAGGGTGAGGGAGGGGTAGCATTTGAGAGTTGCCAGTTGCTGTAAAACCAGGCTGGGGAATTGATAACACTCAGAACCAAAATATGGCCATGCCTAGAACAGGGGTGTGTATCATCCTTCTCATACACCCCTACACACAGCAATGCAACACACATTTTGGTTATCTGCTTATCTGAGTGGAGAAAGATGGAGCTGATAGTCCTGCCAGAAGTGCTGAACACCCCAAAGGTTGGAGTAGGCTGTGATGGAAGTTCTGTCTTCTTCTCTGGTCCAGACAGCACCTGGAGGGCAATGCTGGGAGAGTACATGCTACACCTTCACAAAAGGTATGTTGTGATTTCCAATGTGTTCCCCATCCCTTGAGTGCTGGAGGCTTTATATCTGCTTTTATCTAAGGGCAGGTACATCCTAGGCTAGGGCCCATGCAACTGGACCTTTTCTTCCTCTCAGAAGTAAAGAGAATAACACAAACCTAGTGAATCTTTGTCTCAGAGAAGTAATTACATTATCATTCATTCCAGTCTTGCCAGGGTGGGAGTGTCTCTAGAGATGCAACTAGAGTCTATTGCAGTACTTTAGTTAGTCTTTAAGGTGCCACAGGACTCTTTGTTACTATTGCAGTCTAGCTGGCAGTTAGTTTCAATTTAAGGTAACAACAAATTCCAGTCTAGGGCTAATCTACTAATTTAATTGGATTTAAGAAATATATATCATGAAAATAACCTTTTGGAATTATAAATCAAATCTACTGTCAATCTCCAACTCAAGGAGTTTTACAAATATTAGTTAATTAAGCTTCACAACACCCCTTAAAAATGTGTGTGCCTATTACATAAATAGATAAAAAGGCATGCAGCTGGTGAACGATTCATGCAAAGTAACGTTTCAGGCCAAGAACAGAACTTATTGGGTTAGTTATACTATTTGTCCATCTACATTATCACTTATTTATATAAACAAGAACCGTCACATTACTTATTGTACTTTAAAACCAAATTCTAATGTGGAGATTTTTTACATGTACTGTATCAGCCAAACAAGCTTATTATAAGGGCATCATGAACAAATGGAAATCTCTGATCTTGTTATAGCTACCATTAGTGGTATCAGGATCTTTTAAATAAATTGCAAAAAGTGTTTTGCCCAAGATAAATGAATGACTATGAAGATCTGAAGACCTCTAAGTGTGATATTATTGTCTATATGGGTTTGTTATTTTTATGACAGGTTGAATTTAGTTGACTTTTTTCTTTGGTGTTTATAAGTATTGATCAAATTTTTTGTTTTCCCTTAAGTGATGACCCACCAAGTTCCTGTTTTCATACTCTGCCATATAACTGGACTACTTTATAGTTGCTAACTTCACTTCACCAAAATTAAAAAAAAGAAAATTGCATCACATTTCCTAGTTTGTCACATCAGCACACTGAATAATATGTTGGGCTAAGGTGCTACATCATTTCCTGCTGAAATCAATGTGAATCTTTTCACGATTTCAATGGAGCTGAATCTATGGGAGTGTAGTAAATTTTAATAAATGAGTTTTAAAGTTATTAAAACAGACTTTTTCAGAAGCATTAAAATAAATTTGACCATAATGTGACATCTTTGTACATGCACCTTCATTTGCAATCCCTGGGAAATTCAGGAAAACTGACCTTGGGGAAATGATAGATGAATGAGAAGTGGAAAAGAAATCCTGAATAATAAAGAAAAGATATAGTCAGTGCCACGCTCAGTAGTTTACCCTAGTCTTATCCAAAGTGATTCAGGGTAAACTGCAGAGGAAACATGAATCACTTTCATATTTTCATGTCAGAGATATTTAATTTTTTTACCTGATCAGCTTAAAAAGATGTGGCTTACAAGAGTGACTTTCAATCTTTCGAGAATGCTGTACCCATTTGAGGAGTATGATTTGTCTTTGGTACCCCAAGTTTCACCTCACTTAAAAACTACTTGCTTACAAAATGAGACATAAAAATACAAAAGTGTCAGAGCACACTACTACTGAAAAATTGCTTGCTTTCTCATTCTGACTATATAATTCTAAAATAAACCAATTGGAATATAAATATTGAACCTACATTTCAGTGTATGGTATATAGAACAGCATAAACAAATTGTCATCTGTAGAAATTTTAGTTTGTACTGACTTTGCTAGTACTTTTTATGTAGCCGGTTGTAAAACTAGGCACATATCAAGATGAGTTGATGTACCCCCTGAAAAATCTGTTTCTCCCCATGGGCATGCTTACCCTGGTTGAGAACCATTGGCTTACAACACGAAGGCCAATCTGAAAAATAAACAGTCATAAATGAAATTCATTAGTCACACATACACATTTTCTAATACACTGGACACTGCTGTGTCAAAATACTGCAAACTGAATGACCAGGAGCTAGTTGATGACATCTCTATTATGGCCAGTCAGGTAACTGGAAAAACTGGAACATTACTTGCTGTGAAAACATACTGGTACACTCACTGAAAAACTCCAGCATTTTGGTTAAATATGATGGAATGAAAAATATTACACAAACATTATCTTTTTTCACACTGTAATTTCATGAGACCATCTGTCCCACATGATTGTTTTTACCAAAAATATATTGTTTTCTGACAAACGCATGTAAGATCAGGTGAACAGATTACCTGTGAAGCCAGAGGGATGTGAACTTTATGGCTTGAATTCCTGGGGTTCATTGTGTGTGCTAACATTTCATTGGTTGGTCTGAATCCAATGCCTGCACTAGCTAAAATACTAGATTTTGCAGTGACATGCCATAAAGGATCATACTTCAGCAAGAAGTTTAATAGTGTCACACAACCTGCTGGAGACTTCTATAGGGCCATGTTTCCTGTTGAATTACACAGATTGTCTCAGAGGGAAAAGGTGTGTGAGGTAATATCTTGTCTAGACCAACTTCTCTTGGTGATACAGACAAGCTTTCAAGCTTACACACAGCTCTTCTTCAGGTCTTGGAAACTAACAGACAAATGTGTTTAATACTTATGCTAAACAATATGTTCTACCTTGTATTTAGCAGTGATACACTGAGTTCGTTTCCTAGGCCCGAAGAAAAGCTCTGGGCAGCTCAAAAGATTGCTTCTCACCAACACAAGTTGATCCAATAAAGAGATATTACCTCACCCACCTTTGTCTCTCTAATATCCTGGGACCAACACAGCTGCAACAACACTGCATACAGATTGTCTCTCACACAGAAATAGGTAGCTGTTGCAAAAACAAAGAGAATGCAGACAGGTTAGATCACAGCAACATTTATTATTTACATTATAGTAGCACTTAGGGTTCCTGAAAAAGTGACCTGCGACAAACACCTAGAAACCTTTTCTGAAAATTTAACACCAACTTCACCAACCCCACCAAACTGTCCTAATAAAAACTAAGTAATAATGATCATATTCTCTTTTACCCCTTACATTGGTTTGCTGATGCCCAGATCTCACTGTAATGGGTACATTACAAATATACAGAAAGACAGATGGATTGTTAGAGCTTTCCAAGCAGGGTGCAACTTTACAGAAGCAGGCATCAGAATTATGGTTTGTTACTTTGTTCAGCACCCATATGGATGTTGCTATAGCAACATTTCAGTGCTGATAAAACAAACTGCCAAGAAAATGCCTGAATAAATGTTACTTTATATGCAAAAGGGGGGCAATTCCACCAACAGATCATTTTATATTATACATTTTAAAGTGAAAAACACAAAACGTTTACTTTAATTGTGATTTATATTTTGAATGGAAAAAAAAATCATACTACAATATGAGCTTTTTTATTGTTCACATAAAATGGTAGTTTTAAGGATTCCATCATTTATTTTGTTGTTTTTTGTTCTGATATTTAAATCAGAAACCAAGCAATTTTAAAATGTCATTTTTTGTATGGTGAACTGCAGTTAAATTTATGTTGCATCTTAATTGCCTTATTTGTAATTATAAATATGCTAATAAAAACCTATACATTCCCAATTATCCAAAACAATGGTGGAGACTACCTGTCTTCAATTTAACCTTAATTTATTCCCCAAAGACAGAGTTCAGTGAACCGCTGCTGTGCATTAGCACACAGGCTGTGTATTACTAGCACTCTCTGAAATATTCTTTACAAAATTCAAGATAAGCAAAATATATCGTTTTACAAATCTGCTGAGTTTTCTTGAAAATCCAGTGTTTCCTGACATTTTTCATGTAAGCATAAATGTGGTCAAAGCTGAACCTGAAGTATTTTTTTCTCTCCTTTCTTTTGAAACTTTCTGGATGTCTTTGAAAAAAAATAATACAATTTTACATGGTGAAATCTCAAGTTTCAAACTGGGTGAGGTAATAACTTTTACTGGACCAACTTCTGCTGGTGGGAGAGCAATGAGCTTTCGAGCCACACGAAGCTCTTCCTCAGGTCTGGGAAAGATACTCAGGGGGTATGTCTACACTGTAGTTAGACATTCACAGTTGGCCTGTGCCAGTTGACTTGGGCTCAAGGGACTTGGGCTAAGGACCTGTTAGTTGCATTGTAGACACTCATACACTACTGGCTGAATTACCGCATCCAGTGGGATCACTCTGCCTAGGGCTGAAGCAATAAAAAGATAGTCACTTTTGCTACATGGAATGTTCACACCCTGCTGGATAACAAAGATAATGTACAGCTGGAACGAAGAACTGCTTTCGTCATCTTGTGAAATAGAACTTGTCAGATAGAACATCAATGTCGCAGATCCAAGTGAGACAAGGTGCCAAGATGAAGGTCAAACTGAGAGAAGAAAGTGGAGGCTACACCTTTTTTTTTTTTTTTGGAAAGGAAAGTCTGCAGAAGACAGACACATTTATGGTTTCGGTTTTGCAATTAGGAATAAGTTTATTAGTCAGCTTGCAGAATTTCCTGTAGGAATCAATGAACATCTTATGACTCTTCATCTTGAGCTCAGAAACAACCAGTCTGCTGCTGTAATCAGTGTGGATGCCCCAATGCTTGATTCTATTGACGATATCAAGAAACAATTCTATATAGATCTTAACAGGGTTTTGACTGACATTCTCAAGGAGGACAAGATCATTCTGCTCTGAGATTTTAATGCTAGAGTCGGGTGGCAGTCAGATCTCTGGAATGGCACTATTGGAAAAGGAGTAGGAAAGGCTATCTCCAGTGGCATCCTCCTCCTGAGCAAATGCATAGAACGTGGCCTGGTCATCACGAACGTCCTCTTCAGACAATGTGAGAAGTATAAAACCACCTAAAGACACCCTCGCTCCAGTCATAGGCACATTCTTGACTACATTATTGTTAGAGCGTGAGATCGGAAGGATGTCCACATTACCAGGTTCATGCATGGAACAGATGACTGTTGGACAGACCATTGCCTTGTTAGATCAATCATTAATTTCCAGATTGCCTCAAGGCATGGCAAGCAGGCAAAATCAGTAGAGAAGAAATTCAACATCAAGTCTGTTGAAGATATAGTGACTCAGGAGAAACTTCAGCAGTGTCTCCAAGAGATGTTTGCCACTCTGCCTACAGCTGATAATGAAAATTTCTGGAAGGGATTAAAGACTGCCATTCTCTCGGCATGTGCTGAGTCCATTGGCTATGTCACCTGCCATGACCATGTTTTGTTTGATGAGAATGATGTTGAGATTCAGGGCCTGCTCATCCAGAAGAAAAAGCTCATTGCATTGGCAAAATGACATATCACACCAACAGAAGAAAGAGTGACACAAGTCACTCAAGACTGAAGCACAAAGGAAAATCCATTACATTAAAAATAAATGGTGGCGAGAAAAGGCAAAGGAGACTGAACTTTATGCTGATAAACATGACATGAGGACAAGAATCAGAGAGGTAGCCATGTTAGTCTGGAATAGCAGAGGTAACAAAGAGTCCTGTGGCACTTTAAAGACTAACTAAAGTATTGAAGCATAAGCTTTCGTGGGCTAATACCCACTTTGTTGGCTTGCATCCGACGAAGTGGGTATTAGCCCATGAAAGCTTATGCTTCATGACATGAGGAGTTTCTTTCAGGGAATAAGGGCCATTTAAGTCCATGCTTCCCATGGACCCATAGCACTCCGAGCCCAAGACGGTCAACATATTTTAAGACAGATAAGTCATCAAAGCCAGATGGAAGGATCATTTTGAGTTACTCCTGAACTGTAAGTCAACTGTCTCTAATGCCACTATCAAATCTATACCTCAACTACATGAAAGAGACTCTCTTGCTGACGCCCTCACCCTCAAAGAAGTAACATGAGCTATTATGCAAACTAACAACAAGTCAGCAGGGCCAAGATGGCATACCAGCTGAAATGAACAAGTTTGGAAGTGAAGAACTGGTAAGAAAGCTCAATTTTTTTACTCATTGTAAGAGAATACCCTTCCCCCACACTAAACTCTAGGGTAAAAATGTGGGGGTCTCTTATGAATGACCACTTAACTCTAAGCTACTTTCCCAGCCTAAGTTAAATCTTTCCCCCCAAAACCCACTGCCACCATCAATGTTTTTATTCCAAAACCATGAAGTGGGGCACATTGAACCCCCCCTCCCTTAAGCCACCTGAGAGAGAAAAGAACACAGACTCTGAGCAACAGCCCCTCCCCCTCCCACCCAGGAGAGATTCCAGCACACAGCCGTGGCTACCCTGATCCAAAGCCAGGATCCCTTCACTAGAATTACCAGACAATTCTTATAACAAAAAAAGGTTTATTAAAGAAAAGAGAAAAAAGCATACACTTATACAGACTTCACAGTTACTCAATTCTCTAGCCTTAGATCCTCCCTTGAGATTTCTCTCCCTGATAAGGTTAAGGACACCAAAGATTGATTACAAAGCATATACAATCAGCAACTCTACTTATTATTAGTCTGACTAGAAACTTATGAAAGGGAAGGTAGGAAGATGATTCATACCCCAGAGCTGGGGAGAAGAAGATGGAGTCAGCCCGATCCCCCGGACAGCAGTGAAACTAAACTCCTTTGTCCCTAGAAATTTGCATTCTTAATACGTCATAGCTTCTTTGGCTTCAGGTTAACCCCTCACAGGTAAAACAGTAATTCTAAGGCACTTCACACTTATGACACTCATATCTGGTATAATGAGAAGATTCCAGAAGACTTGAGAAATGCTAACATTTTTGCAATCTTTAAGAAAGGTGATAAGTTGGAGCGTGGAAACTATTCAGGCATTGCTTTGCTATCTATAGAAGGGAAAAGTCTTACCCATATCCTCTTAAACCCATTACTTCCCCTTGCTGAAGAAATATAACCAGAATATCAGTGCAGTTTTAGACCATCCCATGGGACAACCAGCATGATCTTCGTTGCCCGTCAAATCCAGGAAAAGTGTCGGGAGCAAAATCAGGACTTGTACATGCCTTTCATCAGTTTGACAAAGGTCTTTGACTCTGTCAATCACAAAGCCCTGTGGAAAGTACTGGCCAGATTTGGCTGCTCTTCAAAATTTATTGAAGTCCTAAGGCTTCTCCATGATCAGATGACTGCCATGGTTCATTGTAATGGCTTTGAGATGGAATCTTTCATCATCAAAACTGGGGTTAAACAAGGATGCATTATTGCCCCAACCCTGTTTTCCATCTATTTAACAATTATTTTGGACCTCGTTAAAAACTGCCTCCCCAATGGAGTTGATGTTCAATATAGAATGGATGTGCAGCTCTTTAAACTAGGTTTAAGATTAGCAGCCGTGTTAGTCTGGATCCGTAAATAAAACGAGCAAGACTTTGTAGCACCTTAGAGACTAACCAGTTTATTTCAGCATAAGCTTTCGTGGGCTATAACCCACTTCATCGGATGCATAGAATGGAACAGAAGTAAGATGCATTTAGAAAGAAAGAAAGAAAGAAAGAAAGAAAGAAAGAAAGAAAGAAAGAAAGAAAGAAAGAAAGAAAGAAAGAAAGAAAGAAAGAAAGAAAGAAAGAAAGAAAGAAAGAAAATTTGTACATTAGCATACCAATTCTAAGAGTCTGTTAAATTTAGATGGGCCATTATCAGTAGGAGAAAAAATACCTTTTGAAATGGATATCTATCAGGCAGGAGATAACACCTATTGAAGGTAAATTAACAAGGGAAATGCAATCAATTAGTGTAATGAGAGAACCATTCACGAACCATTTTTTCTTTCTTTCTTTCTATGTGTATAAATGCATCTTACTTCTGTTCCATTCTATGCATCCGATGAAGTGGGCTATAGCCCACGAAAGCTTATGCTGAAATAAACTGGTTAGTCTCTAAGGTGCTACAAAGTCTTCCTCTTTAAACTAGGACATCTATGCTCAAAGTCTAAAGTCTTCAGGGCATCCATTACTGATCTTCAGTATGCTCATGAATTGTGTCATCCTTGCACACACTGAAAATGCCTTCGGTCCATGCTGGATATTTTGCACAAGCTTACTGAGGCCTAGGACTCTCACTCAATAGTGAGAACACTAAAGTGCTCTATCAACCTGCTTCAGGCCTTGTACATGACCTACCACAAATTACCATCAAGGGTCAGATTTTGGAGACAGTTGAATACTTTGGCTACCTTGGAAGCCAAATTTCAAAAAATGCAAAGATCGACAGTGATATCAGCACAGGCTCCAGTGCAAAGGGCTTCCTTTGGAAATTTCTGATCCAGCATTTTTACAACTATAAGCAATATGGAGGTATTTTATAGATATAAGCAGCATGCCTTTTAGATGGAAGTACAGTAAAACCTCCATTTAATGGACTAATTCGGGCGAGGGGGTGTCCGTTAAATCAAAAAGTCCGTTATTTAATAAAAAAAAAAACGAGCTGTCGGAGCAGCAGCCCGCCTGTTGATGGGACCCGGGCAGCAGCCGGAAGCCAGCAGCCAGCCCGCGAGAAATGGATTTCAGATGCATCAGACTTGCTCAGAAATTTTGTCCGTTGCATCAGAAGTCCGTTAAATCGAGGTCCGTTAAATCGAGGGTTTACTGTATTACCCTGAAAGAGAGGCAATTAAGTGCTACACACATTTTTTCCCTCTTAAGTGGGGGCAGAATTCATTATCTGAATTTCCCAATAGAATCCTAATAGTCTTTGCTATTTTATGTTCTGTCACTTACCTATCTGTCAATAGATGAGGAATAATAGGAACTCATTAAATTCAGGAGCAATGCAACACCCAAGATTCCGTAACCCGCTATTCATTTTGCCTGTTTGGCTCATAGGGCACTTTCTTTACCTGAATTTCATCAACCCTTAATTGGTTGTGTGTTTCGAGCTCTTTGGTACACTTCTTATTAATTTGAGGAAACAGTGGTAATAAAATACAGTGAAACAACTAATCACTGTTCCCTCCACAAGAACATTCATTTAACGTTGTGCATCTTTAAATAAAACTTGAAAAATCCCTCTGGTCCTACATCTCATACATGCAAATCTTCACAAGCTGTAGTTCTTCTACTTCTGTATCCTGTGTAGTCTCTCACTATTTTTCATTGGAAATTCTACTTAAGTTATACATTAATTGAATTCAGAACCCTGGATTGATTTTTAAAAGGAGGGTAATATTGGATTTGTCATACTAGATCACACAATTAATCTGTTTGGTATGGCAGAGGCTAAAACATGCAGCTAGAGGAGAAGGCTAAAAGCCACGGGTGCGATGTTATGTACAAGGTTTGTAATGCTATGCAGGGGAGATGGATTGAAGGAAAGCTGTGTCCTTGAATTCTCTGGGTGAGCAGTTTATGCCCTGAAGCATGAGATCTGATCACCTTTGTTATTGTATTGCATTACTAGGTGCCATCAAATTATTTAGCATATTTTAAAATCCCATGGCAGAATGTCACTGTGACTTTAGCAGTGAGCTCCACAGCTTGACAGACTGCTGCATAAATGTGTATTTCTTTTTATTTGCTTTTTCCCTGCTGCATTCCTCAGCTTGACATTAATCTCCTCTCACCTTAGTTACTGAAACTCCCTTCTTTATGGCACCCTCAGCTTTCAGGTCTCTGGCTCTGGCATATGAAGAATGTCAGTTATCACCTCTCAAACATACAAAGTAGTGAAGCCTTAACCTCACTCTCATGCAATTCCCATTGGTTCTTCATTCATTACAGTATTCAGGACAAAACTGAACTTTTGAGGCCAGGTCCTCAGGTGATGTAAATTGGAGATTTACCCTAATTAAGGCTCTAGCCTTCTTTAAAATATCCCTGAACTTGATTTATCTTTTTTCTCTCTCTGTCCTCCAATCCTTACCTGTTCTCTTTTCTTTTTTACAGAACAGCCGTTAAAACAGCATTCTTCTCTATTGCAGGTCTGGAATAGCTTCTCTGTATCTCTTCCATTCATCAACAACATTCCATCTCATTACCAACCACAAGAGCAATCCATTCCCAATGCTTACCTTTCCAACTTCTTTCTCCTTCTGCTAGTTAGCCTTGTAATTGCAATATTGAACTCTGTAAAGCATTATGAAATAAACTTTATACTGAAGGTATTATGTAAAATAAAACTGTAAGACACTACATTTTAAAATAAATACTCCACTTGTTCATTTCACAAAGTGATCCCTTCTCTCTTTATGGGAGCTAGTCCTCTTTATTCATCATTTAGAGTAATGACAAACCAATACCTAGATCTTATATGGTCATTTTCAGCAGTAGATCTCAAAGCTCTTTAGAGAGGTATTGAGGTATAATTATTTCCATTTTACAGATAGGGAAACTGAGGCACAAATCTTATATGACATTCCTAAGATCATCCAGCAGGTCAGTGACAGAGCCAGGAACAGAACCCAGGTCTCCAGAGTCCCATTCTAATGCTCTATCCTCTATCTCGCCTCATTTAAATCTCCCCTAAATCTTCATTTATTTCACAATTGTGACCACAAATAGACAGCCTGGACCAGTCCCACAAGAGATCCACTTCCTGGACACTACAGTGAAAATAAGCAATGGTCACATAAACACCACCCTATACCAGAAACAAACTGACTGCTTACTTACCTACATGCTTCCAGCTTTCATCTAGACCACATCACACAATCCATTGTCTACAGCCAAGCACTAAGATACAACCACATTTGCTCCAATCCCACAGACAGAGACAAACACCTACAGGATCTCTTTCAAGCATTCTTAAAACTACAGTACCCACCTGGTGAAGTGAAGAAACTGATTTACAGAGCCAGAAGGGTACCCAAAAGTCACTTACTACAGGACAGGCCCAACAAATAAAGTAACAGAATGACACTAGCCATCACCTACAGCCCCCAACTAAAAGCTCTCCAGGGCATCATCAAAGATCGCTAACTTATCCTGAAGGACGATACTTCATTCTCACAAATCTTGGGAGATAGGCCAGTCCTCATTTACAGACAGCCCATGCACCTGAATCAAATACTCACCAGCAACCACACACCACACAATAAAAACACTAACCCAGGAACCTATCCTTGCAACAAAGCCCATTGTTAACTCTTTCAACATATATATTCAAGGGACACCATCATAGGACCTAATCACATCATCCACACCATCAGGGGCTCATTCACCTTCACATCTGCCAATATGATATATGCCATCATGTGCCAGCAATGCCCCTATGCCATTTACATTGACCAAACTGGACAGTCTCTAGGCAAAAGAATAAATGGATACAAATCAGATGTCAAGAATTATAATATTCAAAAAACAGTAGGAGAGCACTTCAATTCCCTGGACACTCAATAACAGACTTAAAACTTTTTTCTTCAACAAAAAAGCTTCAAAAACAGACTTCAACAAGGAACTTGAGAACTGGATTAATTTGCCAACACCATCAAATTAGCCCTGAATAAATACTGGGAGTGGATGGGTCATTACAAAAAGTAATTTTCCTTTTGCCGATACACCTTCTTGTCAACTGTTGGGAATGGGCAACGTCCACTTTGATTGCATTGGCCTCATTAGCACTATAACAGTATGCCACTACTGAAGAATACAGAAGTTTGGTAGAGTGGATGATCTCTCCCTGTGTCCTTCTAAGTTTTCTGTAATGAAAGAAGCTCAATAACTCCTCTCCTTTCCTTGATAAACAATCCTACCATTTGCAGTTTCTCAATGGATGTACAACCTGCATGTCTCTAGGCATCTTTTTGTACTTCTCAACCCTAAGACTATGATATAATTCTTAATGTGAGACAACCAAAATTGACATGGCTCCAGATGAGTGTACTTGTACCAGTGTTGGCTAGATTTGAGTTTGGGGAGCAACAGAAAATATATACTTCAAAGTAAAATAGACAAGATTGCTTGGATACTAAAAAAAAAAAAAGATTCATTTCATGTGTGTGTCTTAAACTACCAGACAGAATTCCACCTACACCCAATATTACTGAACATGTCCAAAATTGGGAATATGAGGAATCTGGAGTTTTGTGGTATCACTCTCTTTTCAGCATTGCAGTCACGAGGTAGCCTGTGAGTGTTGTCAGTAGGATGACGAGACAGCAAATGTGAAAATTCGGGACAGGGGTTGGGGGGTAATAGGAGACTATATAGGAAAAAGACCCCAAAATCAGGAACGTCCCTATAAAATGGGGATTTCTGGTCCCCCTAGTTATCAGAGGGAAAAAAGGAGCTGGTAGTCAGAATGAAAGCAAGATGAGTACTTCATTTATATGGTGCATTGCAGGCTCAGCAAAGGCGACACTTATTTCTGCTTAAATAGTACTAGCATAAGTGCCCGGCGTTGCTCGGGTCAGTCGGAGGTGGGGAGGGGGCAGACAGCTGACACCCCCTGACCAACCCCAACACCCCCACCTGACCCCTCACCCACCCCGACACCTTCCCACCCCCCCAGACCAACCCCGACACCCCCCGGCTCACTTACCCCCCGACCGAACCCGACACCCCCACCTGACCCCCCCAACCAAACCCGACTCCCCCACCTCACCCCCCGACCGAACCCAACACCCCCAAATCACTTACCGTCCCACCAAACCCAACTGGGATCCATCGCAGGGGGGGGGCAGAGCCGAGGGATTCCGGGGACCTTCGCAGGTGGGGGGGGGGCACAGAGCTGATGGATCCCGGGGTTCTGTTGGGAGGTGGGAGGGGCAGAGAACTGAGGGATCTCCGGGGTTCCGTTGGGAGGGGGGAGGGGCAGAGAGCTGAGGGATCTCCGGGGTTCCGTTGGGAGGGGGGAGGGGCAGAGAGCTGAGGGATCTCCGGGGTTCCGTTGGGAGGGGGAGGGGCAGAGAGCTGAGGGATCTCCGGGGTTCCGTTGGGAGGGGGGAGGGGCAGAGAGCTGAGGGATCTCCGGGGTTCCGTTGGGAGGGGGGAGGGGCAGAGAACTGAGGGATCTCCGGGGTTCCGTTGGGAGGGGGGAGGGGCAGAGAACTGAGGGATCTCCGGGGTTCCGTTGGGAGGGGGGAGGGGCAGAGAACTGAGGGATCTCCGGGGTTCCGTTGGGAGGGGGGAGGGGCAGAGAACTGAGGGATCTCTGGGGTTCCGTTGGAGGAGGGAGGGGTGAGCTGAGCGAGTGAGGTGTCTGTTGGAGGGGGGTATTATGACATCATCACCACCTAACCGCCCAGCCAATGTGATTGGCCCTGAAAGACTTTCACCCCTGGGGGGCGTCAGAGGTGAGATCCGAAAATTTTTCGACCCTTACCAGCATCTAGACCCTAATACCCCTCAGTGTACCAAAATTCAAGTCTCTGGCTCAAACGGTGAGGGAGGAGTTCGCTGTCATACATACATACATACATACATACACACATACATACATACATACATACATACACCACTTGACTTTTATATATATAGATTTTAGAATAAAAAGTGTCACTTTTGGTAGCATGTTTTTAATAATCGCACTATTACTACATCTTAAGGAAATGACACAAATATTGCATTTTAAGTGCCTTTAGCCAACTTGGAAGAAATTAGGATACTGACTTTTCATTTCATTACTTGCTTTATGTAATTCTTTAGGTGGCAATTATTTAGAACCATGTGGGTCTGTGTTCGAGTGGTCATTTAGAGCCATCTAACAGAAGTTAGTTGCTGACCCTTTTTTACCATAGCAGTGAAAAAGGAATGGTTATCATTTCACTGTGACCTTGAAACCTGCAAAAGGGAATATATTTAAATAATTTAGCTATGCATAGAATCTGAAGTGATTATTATAAGGGTTCTGTTTTAAAAAAGCTTAACTCATGTAAATGCTAATGAGATTTCAGGTTAAGTTAATCCTATCTAATTCCAGATAATAGTCTGTTGACTGCAGTTGTACAGATTCTCATTTACATCTATTACATTATGCCCAAAATCAAAATCTATATTATAGGAGAGTGCTGGAAGGGAAGTATATCAGCCTCAGGATGAGCAGGTCCCTGTTCCCTGGCTAGCCAAACAGAGAAGGTACTAGAAAGCAGCAGAAACAGCGAGCCTGATTGGGACATCTGAAACTACTTAAAAACCCTCCCATTTAGTCACGTGGGTGTGTGTGTCAGGAGTTTGGGAAAACCCCAGTGCACAGTTTTTTTTTAAAAAAAAACCTCTTTCTTCCGTCATGCTGTGTACGAAGATCCTACCTCTTACACCAGTTTTGACAAAGCCCCAAATCTATACTGGCGGGTCCTGCGTTTCCTGGCAGATTTCACTAGCCTCAGAGGCTCACTGTGACCATCCACGTAGCCCTTCTCTCTTTAGAGAGAAGGTCACAGCCTATTGAGCCACTTTCATCATAAGCCAGTGAGAAGTTATCCTTCCTGGCACAGTCTCTGTTGTCTCCCTAGTCTCAGTGATTAATTGGGGAAGGTATGAAGGGGGGAGCCCGGGCCTGCCCTCTACTCTGGGCTCCAGCGCAGGGACCCTAATAGTATCAGCTAAGATGGCTGACCTTTTAACCACCAAACATAATACAATTTCCTGGGCTACTTCCCCACAGCAGTCCCTGCTTCTTTACACTCCACTTCACCCTTACCTCAGGGCCTCCTTCCAAACTCCCTCTGCTCCAACGCCTCTAAACTGCTCTCTGCTCCAGCTCAGCGGGAGGCATGGCCCCAGGAGCCGTGGGCCAGCATTCTCGCCCCTTTTTTGTGAGGAGAGGCCCAGACAGCCTACTTTGACCTGCCTGCCACAGATGCCACTGACTATCTCCGGCTGAAGGCAGAAATCCTAGCACGATTAGGGGTAACAGCAGCAGTACGGGCCCAGAGGTTCCATGAGTGGAAGTACCAGGAGAACAAACCCCCAAGGTCCCAACTATTTGACCTCATACACCTTGCATGGAAGTGGTTACAGCCCGAGGCATGCAACCCGAATGAGATTTTGGAGACCCTGGTCATCGATCATGACATGCGGGGTCTGCCACCAGATCTCCGTAAATGGGTAGGCCAGAATGATCCGTCCACTTACGACTAGATGATCACACTGGTAGAAAGACAGATGACAGCCAGGGAATTGACCCAACTACCTAAGGAAGGCCCCTTCTGGAGCAAGCACCCAAACCCAACTCTGGAAGGTTGGGCAACCAAAACCCCAGGAAATCCTAGGTGGAAGAAGGGGAGGGCTGAAAACCCTGTGACCTGTGTGCATGGGGCTGTAAGTCATTACCCCATCATCCCAGTGGAGATAGCGGTTCAGGGGAACCCCTTTGAGGTGACTGTGGGCGTAGTTCCTAACCTCCCATATCCTGTAGTCATTCGGAGGGACTATCCAGGGTTTGATAATTTACTCACCCCCATGAGGCTGGAGGAAAGTGGGAACCCTGAGGATAGCAACTTGCCACCAGGAGAATGTCAACCCCCGATGTTCACTGAAATTTCTGAGGATCTGTTCTCAGCCCCTCAAAGGACCCGGAAGACTAAAAAAGAGAGGAAGGCCGCAAAGGCCTTAGGAACCCGGATCCTGACCCAGAGTCAGAAGACTGCTGTAGTAGGGAGATGGACACGAGCAGCCAACAGAGAAACTTCCACCCCAGAAAGCGAGCCAGAGGCCGCCCCGAATCATGATGGCGGTGAGCCGTTGGAAGAAGCAGGAGCCAGGCCCTGGGAACTCCGGCATCTTAGTTCTGGGAGAGAATCTTTCGGGCGGGACCAAGCAGAAGACCCTAGATACGATAACGCCAGAAAAGAGGTAGCCGAGATAGATGGGATACCCGTGGATGGGAAGGTCCGGGGTCAAGGACCTTACTTTATAGTGAAGAAAGATCTCTTGTACCATGTGGTGCAAATACAGGAGCAAGAGATCCATCAACTTCTGGTGCCAAAAAAACATCAAAAGGCCATATTGAGCCTCGCCCACAGTCACCTATTTGGAGGACACCTAGGGGTAGAGAAAACCCAGGCATGGATCCTGCGGAGGTTCTTCTGGCCAGGAGTACACGAAGATGTTCGGAGATATTACATCTCTTGTCCAGAGTGTCAGTTACGTAGCCCTCGTCCGCACTTGCGGGTGCCTTTGATACCTCTTCCATAATAGAGGTCCCTTTTGAACGTATAGCCATGGATCTGGTAGGACCCCTTGAGAAGACAGCTCGGGGCCACCACCATGTGCTTGTTGTAGTGGACTATGCAACCCGGTACCCAGAAGCTGTCCCCTTACGCAATACAGCCTCCAAGACAATAGCTAAGGAGCTACTACAGATTTTTGCCCGAGTTGGGCTACCCAAGGAGATATTGACTGACCAAGGGACACCTTTTGTGTCCAAATTGATGAAAGATCTTTGTTCATTGCTCCATGTACAAGCCCTACAAACCTCTGTATACCACCCACAAACAGATGGCCTTGTGGAAAGATTCAATAGGTCCCTCAAGGCCATGATCATAAAAGTGATGAGTCGGGATGGGAAATATTGGGATACCCTATTGCCTTACCTCATGTTCACCATCCGGGAGGTTCCACAAGTCTCCACGGGTTTCATTTGAACTACTATACGGGCGCCATCCCTGGGGCATACTGGATATAGCCAGAGAAGCTTGGGAAGAAGAGCCAAATCCTGGAAGGAACATAGTCAAGCATGTACTGCAGATGCGAGATCGGATAGCCCGAGTTACGCACATTATACGTGAACACTTAGCGAGAGCACAATAGACCCAATGAACCCATTATAACCACCAAGGAAAGCTTCGATGGTTCCAACTAGGAGATCAGGTGATGGTTCTGGTGCCCACAGCAGAAAGTAAACTATTGGCCCAGTGGCAGGGACCCTACGAAGTGATCGAAGTTGTGGGAGAGGTGAACTATGGTTCGGCAGCCCGGCCGTCGGAAGCCGGAGCAAATTTGCCATATTAATCTTCTAAAACCTTGGCACGATCGAGAGGCATTCTTGGTCACCCAGGAGACCCTTCCCCAGGAGGATGATTTACACAAGCAAGTAAATATATCTCCAGACCTGACGCCAATCCAAAAGGGTGAGGCAGCTGACATGATCAGTCACAACCGAGATGTGTTCTCTACAAAACCGGGGCGGACAACTGAAGCCTATCACCATATCCGCACGATCCCTGGAGCCAAGGTAACATTGAGACCCTACCGAATTCCAGCAGCCAACAGAGAAGAAATCAAGGCTGAAGTAAAGAAAATGTTAGAATTAGGGGTTAATGAAGAATCTCACAGTCAGTGGTCGAGACCAATTGTTCTAGTGCCTAAACCTGACGGAACCGTGAGATTCTGTAATGACTTTCGCCGACTGAATGAAGTATCCCAATTCGATGCGTACCCCATACCACGCATCAATGAACTGGTTGACCGACTGGGTAGTGCCCGATTCTTGACTACATTGGATCTGACAAAAGGTTATTGGCAGATTCCCCTGACCAAAGAGGCTAAAGAAAAAACAGCGTTCTCCACCCCAGATGGGCTATTCCAGTACACTGTCCTCCCGTTCGGACTACACGGGGCCCCGGCCACATTCCAGCGTCCCATGGATAAACTGTTGCACCCTCATACTAGTTATACAGCCGCATACCTAGATGATGTCATCATCCATACGCCAGACTGTGGAACCCACTTGGAGAAAGTTGAAGCAGTACTGCGCACCTTAAGGTGGGCTGGCCTCACTGCTAATCCCGCTAAATGTGCCATAGGGCTAGCAGAGGCTAGATACCTGGGATATATTGTAGAAAGGGGCATAGTGAAGCCCCAAACTAATAAGATAGAGGCAATTCAAAACTGGCCCCGGCCAACCCAAAAGAAGCAAGTCCATGCATTCCTAGGCATGGTAGGCTATTACCGATGTTTTATTCCCCACTTCGCCACTAGGGCAAGTCCCCTAACGGACCTGGTGAAGGCCCGAGGTCCAGACATGATAAAGTGGACTGATGCAGCAGAGAGGGCATTCATCGACTTTCGGACGGCCCTCTGTAATGATCCTATACTTATAGCCCCAGACTTTAGCAAGGAATTTATTTTACAAACAGATGCTTCTGAAGTGGGGTTGGGGGCCGTTCTGTCACAAATGGTTGGAGAAGAACATCCAATCCTCTACCTAAGCAGAAAGCTGCTCCCAAGAGAACAGAAGTATGCAGTAGTCGAGAGAGAATGCCTTGCTGTCAAATGGGCCATGGAGACACTGTGTTATTACCTCTTAGGCCGTCGATTTACTCTTGTGATGGACCATGCACCCCTCCAGTGAATGCAACGGAATAAGGAAAAGAATGCAAGGGTCACCAGGTGGTTCTTATCCCTTCAACCGTTCCAGTTCCGCATACGACACACGGCCGGATGCCAGCAGGGCAACACTGATGGTCTGTCACGGGCACACTGCTTGGCGTCCCAAGTTGCCCAACCCCTTGATGTTGAGCAGGGGGGAGGGATATGTGACAGTCAGACCAGAAGGGTATAGGAGAGTGCTGGAAGGGAAGTATATCAGCCTCAGGATGAGCAGGTCCCTGTTCCCTGGCTAGCCAAACAGAGAAGGTTCTAGAAAGCAGCAGAAACAGCTAGTGGCTGAAACCACTTTAAACCCCTCCCATTTAGTCAGGTGGGTATGGGTGTCAGGAGTTTGGGAGGCGTTGGAGCGGTTTGGAGGTGTTGGAGCAGAGAGCAGTTTAGAGGCGTTGGAGCAGAGGGAGTTTGGAAGGAGGCCCTGAGGTAAGGGTGAAGTGGAGTGTAAAGAAGCAGGGACTGCTGTGGGGAAGTAGCCCAGGGAACTGTATTGTGTTTGGTGGTTAAAAGGTCAGCCATCTTAGCTGATACTATTAGAGTCCCTGGGCTGGAGCCTGGAGTAGAGGGCGGGCCCAGGCTCCCGCCTTCCTACCTTCCCCAATTAATCACTGAGACTAGGGAGACAACAGAGACTGCCAGGAAGGATAACTTCTCCTCACTGGCTTATGATGAAAATGGCTCAATAGGCTGTGACCTTGTCTCTAGAGAGAGAAGGGCTACGTGGATGGTCACAGTGAGCCTCTGAGGCTAGTGAAATCTGCCAGGAAATGCAGGACCTGCCAGTATAGACTTGGAGCTTTGTCACAATATACATATTGTGACGGACCGCCTTCTCACCCCCCTCAGGAACACAGGCAGGAAACCCTTTTTTGCTCCAAACAGTGCTCTTTAATTTACAGTGCAGGCCCCACCACCAATATATACAACTTTATACAGTGCAGTCCTTTTAGTTATAGCTCTACAGCTTCAGCTCTGAATAGCTCATTAACATCCAGCTCTCAATAGCTCATTAACATCCAGCTCTCAATATACCGCTCTAAACAGCTACAGGGAGAGGCTGAGTCCACTACCCCCGGTTGGGACTCCCTCCCCAACTGCACCCGTAGAGTGAGTATTAAACAGCTTTAGATATAGCTCTGGATAGCTCTAGCATACAGTTATACAGCTCTACAGACTCTATGTAGTCCAGCTAACAGTTATACAGCTCTACGGACTCTATGTAGTCCAGCTAACAGTTATACAGCTCTACGGACTCTATGTAGTCCAGCTAACAGTTATACAGCTCTACGGACTCTATGTAGTCCAGCTAACAGTTATACAGCTCTACGGACTCTATGTAGTCCAGCTAACAGTTATACAGCTCTACGGACTCTATGTAGTCCAGCTAACATACAAACACAGCTCTGAATAGCTCAAACCACCACCACTCTGGGCTTTCTTCCTGGCAGCCTTATATCCCCCAGAGGAGGCTGCCAGGTGCAACTCATGCAATTGATTGCCCTGCAAGCCAGGTGGCTGATTGGGCTTGCTGCACCGGGGGTTTGCAGAGGGCGTTTCTCCCTCTTAAAGGGGCGGCAGGCTGGGTCAAGCCCACCCTGCCACAATATATACATATTTTGTGCAAAGTGCAATGCTATATGTATGTTTATAAGTTCCCAGAACAAAATCTTTTACTCAAACATATTAAGGTTACTTGTGGTATGTCTTCACTACCTGCCAGATCAGCGAGTAGCAATCAATTACCAGTGGCCCCCTTGTCAACTCCGGAACTCCAGCCATGAGGACAGCAGATAAGCTGGCTGAAGATACGCCGACTTCAGCTAAGTTATTCACATAGCTGAAGTTGCGTATCTTCAGTCAACTCCTCCCCCTAGTGTAGACCAGACCCAAGTGACAACAATGTAGTTACTTATCACATCTTTTGCAAAACTCAGACACTTAAAAGAAAGTAAATTAATAGCTAAAGATTACATAAATCTTGACTTCACCTTATAATAAGCAAATTATTCTTATTAAGTATCAAGAATTACATATTTCCTTACAAACCAACCTGAATAGTATTCATTTGGGGGCAGAATTAAGACAGTTGTGATGTGATGTGATATCACACACATAGCCTGGCCTAACTGGCACTGAGGTCAGTGAAAAGAGTTCCACTGACTTCAATGCTAGTTGGATCAGGCCTGTAGTGCTTGAACCTGTTCTCATTGAAGTAAATGACAAAAAACAAAACAAAACAAAACAAAAAACACCACCCTCCCATTTCTGTTGAAAGGGCCCACTAGAATAACTGGTAGATTTATTTAATTACTATTTTCATCAAATATAGACAGTACACAAGTTTTCAAATTAATGTAACTATATGAAGAGTTTGAAAGCTAACAAAACAGCCCATTGTTAAGCTAGAGTGCCCACTTTTCTCCTCCCCTACCTCCCACCAAGAGAAAAAAGATAGGAAGATATTAAAATCAACCTATAAAATGGGGGCCATTTTAATTACCTGTAACTACAGGTGGTCAGGAAGGGATTTGTTTGGATTCTTTTTAGTAAACTGGAGTAAAAGGAATGGCATTTGGGCTCTCAGTATTTAAGTAAACAGACATTTCTAATATTGGATATTTTGTTTCTTTCTTCCAGCCTCCTCTTTCCCATCTAAATTCCCTCTGAAGGTTAACAAAATTGTAATTGTTGGCTCTCGAAATCCAATATTCTAGTTTGCTACGTTACCAGAGGATTGCAGGATTTGCCAGACAAGTGGTCCAGTAGTCTAATGCTCTTCTGCAAGATATGGCCAATACTTGGTGCTTTGGAAGAAGGCAAACACAGGCCATAATAAATAGCTCAAGCCATATTATGCAATGTTTTACTTTGGGGAGCAGAGAGAAAACCACTTTCTAAGGCCCCCAGGGTGATCAGCTCATGCACCAAAGCATAAAATGTAATAATCCCATCAATTTAACATGCACAACTAAAAATATTAATGGTCATAAAATGTTGCCACCTTTTTAAAAGCTTTCTTTATTAGCTGACTCTCTGCTCTCCTGCAGCTATAAAATTCACAGGCTGGTTACACACTGTATGAAACAGAATTTCCTTTTATTTGGTCAAAATTCATTTGTCATGAGTTTAATTAAGTAACCATCATCTCATGGCTTGGTGAGGTAGATTTATGTAAATACCTTCACTAGTCCATAGGAATTCCGTAGCTATTTCACTAAGAAATTATATATTATATACCAGTTGTGCACAACAGGTGTGCAGCTACAGTGCTTCATGATTTCCCATTGATTAATTCTAGAGAACGCCACTGGAAATAACACCACCAGAATAAACAACAGGAGGGAAGAGCACAGCAATGAGTGAGTTAAACACTCTCCCATTCCAGTTTTTTCTTGCATACAGGGCTGACAAATAGCTTCCGAGCTTCTTGTCTTTGCAGTAAACAATTTCCTAAAGAAAATAAGAAATGTGTATCACCCCTCTAAATGGTGGCAGCAGTTAAAATAAGCAGGCACATTCATGTGGGATGGAAAATGACTAAAACATGAAAATACACAAGTGGGGAGGGAAGAAAAGGCAGGAAATTGAAAGACCACAAGTGAGAGTCCTTAGGAATCTAAGGAATTTGCAATTGCATTTGATAAAAATACATTTAGGGTTGGCTCACTTGGCTGCACAGATATCATAAGTACATTTGACAACTCCTGCCTCAGAAAGCAAAATAAATAGTTTCCCCTAGACATCAAATGCAAGGTGCAGGATTGGCAATGATGAATGATACATAAATGCAAATACCTATCAGGAGGCAAAAGAAAGCATCGAAGACTGCTTTCCCATGGCAGCCTTCTTTCTGTTTCTTTTTCCTTTCTTCTTTTTTCTTCTTACCACCTCTCCCACCCTATCAAGGAAAATGACATCTTCAGTTCAGCAGACATTAAATTATTGTACTACTTATGGCTGTAAGTGGCTGGCGAATTATGCAGTTTCCTGGTGACTAAATTATTCTGCAGAAGAGATCTGGTACAGTCGAGACAGCATCAGAATGTATTGTGTGTTTGTCCCAGAAACACTCATATCCATTGTGTTGCCTCTCTTTGGGGACATATTAATATATCTGTTGGTTTGCAAATGGAGCATGCCAAAGGTAGGCTGTCACCAAGGCACCGTAACTGCACCGATGTTCCCCTTCTATGGTGCCTCAAGAGTACCTGTAGTGGGGTGGCTGTACCTGTAGGGTACCTGTAGTGGGGTGACAGAAGTCGATTTTGAGGGCCCTTTAAATTGACGCAAATGGCATCTGTGTGAGGACGGGTACAGGTTTATGTCGACTTAACGTTGCTAAAGTTGACGTTAAGTCGTAGTGGGGAACTGCCCAAAAATATAGAACTAAACTATTGTTGTATGTAAAGTAAATAAAGTTTTTAAAATGTTTCATAAGTTTCATTTAAAATTAAATTAAAATGCAGAGCCCCCTGCACCGGTGGCCAGGACCCGGGCAATGAGAGTGTCACTGAAAATCAGCTTGTGTGCCACTTTTTGCACCCATGCCATAGGTTGCTTACCCCTGTGCTAAAAGCTTATCGCAGGTCACCCATCCAATTCTTTCACAGGGATTGTGGACAGACGGTCCTGCTCATTTGCTGAGTCATAAAGAAGGCCCTGCATCAGTAAAACACTGCTTTTTTAAAACCAAAAGCCCCTTCTTTATTTTCCTAATCTCTGGAAACCCAGTTTGAACCAGTAATTGTGAACCTCACCAGGCAGTGATCCCTCTCTGTAGGTCTATACAATGGGAATGAGAACACAATCATACATACAATCAGGCCCACAGTGGTACCGAAATTTAAAACATGTTCCCCCAAAGACAGTGCATGAAGTTGCAATATCTGTCACAGAGACCATTTTGGTGTATTTGTCTGATATGAACTGAAGAACTGTTTTAGCATAAACGTTAGCTTCACAAGAAAATGTTGTCAGTTAAGAATTGTCTCTCTCCGTGCTATAGTTCCATGAAGCTGCATGGCTTTCTACACTGCAGTGTATGATATTATTCTCAAAAGGAGGCTAACTGGATTTTTTTTAATTGATGCACACTAACATTTTCAGCAGGTCTGCAAACGTCATTGCAATAGCCCAAAGCAGATTTTTGTATTGCTAGACTACAACTTACATAGGTGATGAGAAAATATTATTATTAATGTACCATTGCAGAATTATAAAGAAAATAAAAGTGTCCAAGAGTGCACTCATATTAATGACTATGGGCCAGACTCAGCTCACAAACCTTTACTGCTTGAACTGTCCCTTGATTTTATTAGGATTATAAGGTACTGATAGGGAGCTTGGAGGACTGGGCAGTGTAGTGATTAGAGCACCCAACTTCTGGTCCTTTTGCCTTTCTCTCAGGGTGGTAACAATATCTTTTCCTGACCTTAAGCCAGGGATCTTCAGCTTTCCACCCACATCTGGGCCTCATCCCTTAAGAAGATATGATGGGGAACCCAGGCCCTCCCTCTCCACTGGGTCCCAGCCCAGGGCCTGTGGGAAGGGACACCAGCAGGTCCTCCCTTGCGAGAGTCTAAGTTGCTTCCCTGGGCTAGTTCCTATATATAGATCCCTTCAGTTTGTTCATGGTCCCTGTAGTCAAAACAGTCAGTCACCTCACAATCAAGAGTCCAAAGAAGCCCCGCCCTGCCAGATATGTGAATTCTCTAAGGGTGTGATTCGAGAAGGTTCTGCCTGAGGGCCTAACCCGCCCTGTGGTTCTCTCTTATGTGCACTCTTTTGTCTGGCTTCTTCAAGAAGGATTTCTCTCTCCTACAGCCTGTCCAACACTCATTGCCTGGGCTTCCGAGCTCCATTTAAGGTGTTCCTCCAGTATGAGCATGTTCATGGTGTGAAGGCTACTTGAGCTTAGTATTGATATTTAACCCCTTCAGGCCCAGTGTGAGGTTTGTATACCCCATCACAAAATTACTAAATATAAGGGTATCAGAATCTGGTCTTTTGGACCACAAGAGCATAATATGGACATGGCTGCTAGCCCTTTCTCTAAAGCAATATGAATGTATAGGCTGCTCATCTTTAACATGTGATACTTGGCTGCAGAGGTTTCTTTATCAAATGGGCAGATACTGGTAACACATGCTCATGGGCAACTACTACATTCTTATAACCAGCTAAAAGTGAGAGTGACCACTGTATGCAACATGTGATATCAGTCAAACCAAAAAAAGTTTGAAAGTATTTTCCCCCTGAAAAAAGTAATCATTTCCTTAAATTCCAGTAATCAGAAAGTATTGTTTCCACATATGTGCCGGTCACTGTGTTGTGGATTGGAGTGAATGGGGCTTTGTGGTATGTCCACCATTGACTATGTTCTTGCAAAAGTCTCTTCATGGGGACTAGGTTGGACTGGGTGTTAGACTGGGGAACTGTTGCTGTGTGATCTGCTTTCCCACCAAAAAAACTGATGCTACTACCACAATTTTGAAGAAGTTGTCACAGTAATTTTTCATTTATATTGCCTTCTACCTATAGAAGAGGAATACAGTGCAGCTCAGGCTAGTCATTGTTAGCATAGCACCTCTGAAAGTGAATGGGCTTGCAGAGCAACCCCAAGGTGTTGAGAGAGATATATACATAGGACTGGGAGGTACCCCTTGTGTCAGAAAGTCCAGTCCCCTATTAGCTTAGGATGTAGCTTTGCATGTAGGTAACAAAGAATGTCATCCAAGCGCATGTTATATATGCATCATTGTACATAAGTGAGGTGTGGTTCAAGACAGGGTTTTCTTATGCAGCACACATGGTTTCCAGAGTCCAGCTCTTTAGACAAAGATTCCTCCTTATGGATGTTTCAAAGTGCATTGAGCCAGAAGAAGTATTCCCCAACAACCCCTCTATTCCAAACGTGTTGCCTGCTCCATTGGCCCCAGAGAGAAGAATATTGGTGCAATCCCTGCCAAGGGGAACCTAGTTGTGTTTTCTGAGTCATTTGAATCCTTCTTAGAGTTTTTATGGCATGGAAATGAGGTGTGGTCCATGTTTTTTTTCCTAAATCATTTGAAAAAAATCAATTAGTAGGATGAAAAAGAAAGGCTGTTTTAAGACAAATCAAGACTCTCCTTCAGAAACTCTGCCACTTGGATGCTGAAAAAATGTGATTTATCTTCTAACTCAATCTTAATATTGTCTTTTGCAAGACAATGTATCTCCCCATTTCTTTATGGATATAAGTATGTTTTTAGCTTTCAGATCCCTATCACTCTTGCTTTGACAATACCTTCTATTTTTCTACCCCACCAGGAATTAAGTGCAGAGTTTTTCTTTAAAAAACACCCAAAGTGCTCTTCTCTTTGGATTTGTTCCCTTCTGTGTTTGTTCAAAGGGTTTCTATAGATATCATCTGGAAATTATACAGTGTTTAATCTCTGGTTGCTTGTCAGCCACAATATATATTTTTTTCAAATGTCACAACCCAAGAAATCTCAAGTAACAGAAATGACCCTAAATCCTCCTTAACAATTTCCCTATTCCTCCCCTTCCACTTCTAGTCTTTGTTTCTAGTATTGAAAATATAGTCTATGCAAGCCGATCTTTACACAGGAGGATTTCGACACAATAGGGGAATCCTCAGATGACACACAGATGCCTTTATCCACTTGTTTGTGGCTAGGATGTGGCTTGAGAGGAAAGCATGGCTGAGGCATGGCAGTATCCCAGCACCACCACAATATACATCCACCCTGAGTTGTGTCAAGCTGTCTTCATTCAGAACTGAGGATCTGGCCACTAATTTCTGTGTTTTAACACTTAATTATAAATTGTCCTATTTAATAAATGTGGCCTGATGCCCAGGGGTAATTCATGTTGAAATAAAACCATGGCACTTCCTTGCCTTCTAGGAATCACAGATATTTTGCTAGCCAAGATGTATGAAAATTGTTTTCAATAATATCACTTGCTAAACATCCTGCAGAGAAGCCTGGGAATCAAACTGACCAGAGGACAAGCCTAATAGGGGCCAAGTCCGAAGTACATTAAAAGACTCCATGTTCCCCAGGTTCAATAGTCCAGAGCTACTTTAATTAAAGCCAGGTTCATCCTCAATAGAGCACACAAATGGTGCTACTATGGTGCCCCCTCACCCTGATGACTTCTAACCACCTGAGGGTCCACATCTGGAGGCCCGGTGGCAGAGGCTACCATAATCCTGGTCTGAATCTAGCCCAGTGAAGAAAAACCTCAAGTCTCTGAAAAGTAACCGTGTGACACTGTCAATTGTTTTTGGCTGTAAAATGGTTTTGATTCTTTTCTCTTCAAAAGAGAATCCAACTGAGAATAGCTGCAGCCTTCTGGTTGCATAAGCACTGGAAACTCAGGAATTTTGTCTCTACTTAATGCTTCAAAGAAAGCTCATGCAATTACCAAACTTCAGTAATAAAATTAAGTTGTTCTGTTCATTTACCTAAACTTTTAGCTAGTTCTGAATGACTGAGGCTACCTGGCATATAAATCACCCATTGAAATTGTGACTGGACAGAGAAAATAAATAGCCTCCTTTCACTCTTTATGGAAAGAGAGATGTATTGCTTCTATCTGATGTCTGCCATTTTTTTCAGTGAATATCAGTTTTAATTTACTAGCATAATCTGTTGATCATCATCGCATGCAGAGGACACATCCTGATTCCTGACCCTTTCCCTTAGTGCCAGTAATTTTGTAGGAATGGCATCTCTCAGTGATTTTTGGAAAGGTTGCATATATATAGTTTTGACAGACTCACAGCAGTATGGTGCCACTCTTGTATTAGAGAGAAAAGAGGCCTCATTAGGGCTGCCAATATTTGAAGCTGCAATTTCACACCAAGGTAATGCAATGTAACCGGTTGGTGCATATCTTCCTTCATCAATTTCTGTTAGAAGCGTCCTTTGCCTGAAGAATTCAAAATCTTTTTTCTCACCCCCAGAAAAGCACATTCTATCCTACTGTTGGAAACTATAGTGTAAGAATCATATTGAAACCACCACATAAAAGAAAGACAGGACAGGACACGAGGCACTTTCCATAGACTCAAATGGAAACAGACTCCTATAAAGATAAGGCTTGAACAGCAAAATGTCGAGTCTGGTTCTGCGACCACCTCTAGGAGCATTGGCTGCGCATCTGACATAGACTTGGCTCCACCCTCTCGTGCACAAGCCACCTGGCCATTACCTGGCATGAGCAACCTCTAGGCTGGTAATTATAACAACTTTGCAGAACTTTATAGGAATGAATGAATGTGTGTGAGTGTGTGATGAGTTATAACTAAGAGCTATAGTGATTGGTTCTATTTCTTTTTTCTTTCTGTATTTACAATAAACATGGCATTTACCTTATCCCTCTTATAAGACCCTGCTGATCTTTATTTAGTATAACACTAACTCACAAAATACAAAGAAGGATTTTTTTAATTGGAATGAAAATGTATAGATTTGCTGCAATGTATAGCATGATAAGATAAACATTTGACTGTGTGAATATTTTCAATACAAAGTTTAGTTATGCATTGTATGAGCATAACCTCACAATAATACATAAAAGAGACACAACTGTTTATCCGGTAGGGCACTAAGAGAAGGTAAAATAGTTATATCACTGTGCCAAGAAAATTGAGTATCTTACTTATTGGTTTGCTAACATAAGGATGTGCAAACATAGTAATGCATACCATATATTTTCTATTAGTAAATTAAATTGCTGGTATATCATTTTCACTGATGAATAAATCTTTTCCTATCCAAAATGAGTATTATATTTTATTCATCCAGATGTCAGTTCATTAATATGAGTGACATAAACTGGTGTAATTATTTAGTTAGACAGGAGACCATATTTGACTGATAGGACTAATGTCTTAAAGCAATATCAGTCTAAGACATTAGAACTCGCACTTATGGGTGCTAATCAACATAATGCAAATATGATATGAAATTAAAACAGTGTGCTCGATTCTAGAAAGTCAGCCTGAAGCAGCTGTTGAGATTGTTGTTCCTTGGCACTTCCATCTGAGCATTAGTATAATGATAAAATCACCATAAAATGTTAAAGTTTTACATTTCTTGTCAGTGATGTATAACTATTCAAGAAAACATATATATCCTTGTAAGAGGGGTTACCCTGATCCCTGTGCTCTTGAGCACCGAGAAAAGGACTCTTAACTAGCCAAAACCCACTTAACTTAGCTGCTTCCCAGCCCCAATTAAGTCCTATACCCCGAGACACCCCCCCTTTTTACCAGTGGGGTTCTTAGGGTTACCAATTGCTGCCACCATTCGGGTGTACTTCCAAAACCTTGATGGGGCCCCCGAACTTCCCCAAGACCCTAACTTTGTCCCCCTCCCTGGGAGTCAGAGTTAGACACCTAGAAGCTGCTTTCCTCCCCCCCTGCACCCTGTCCCCCTCCCTGGGAGCCAGAATCAGGCACCCGGAGGCTGCTTTCCTCCCCTCCTGCACCCTGTCCCCCTCCCTGGGAGCCAGAATCAGGCACCTGGAGGCTGCTTTCCCCCTCCCCCGTCTAACCTGATGGTAATGAAACAAAGTCTCCACACTCCAGCTATGCACTTAGCTGCCCTGGTCCCTATTTCCCTTCCCTTCTCCCTTCCTAGACTGGAAGCAGAGAAAACCCTAATGGAAATAAACCAGCCAGTTTTATAACTAGAAGATTTAATAAAGAAAAGGGAATGAAACAAAAATACAATACACTTTACAATTTGGGGTTCTCTAGCTCCCTTCTGAAATGGAAAGAAACACCCTAAAAGGCACAGGCTTAATAGAAGAATCAAAATCACTTACATTAGCTAAGTAGAAGTATAAGAGAAGAAAAGTTGAGCTATCTCTATAGCCAGAGATGCTTTTTGACTCTGGTCCCTGCCTCTGGCCTCATGGCCAGCCAAGATGGAACTGAATTAAACTCCTCCCTCCCTCATGGTCTGGAGTCTCTGACGACACTGCTGTCTCAGATGACATTAACCCTCTCCAGCCCTCCACACCCATGACAATCCTCCAAATGTATTTTAAACTGACAAATAAATGAGAAACTAACTTCTCTTCTCCCTTATGCTGCATGCCTTTATTTATACACCTCACATCTTCATTCTGTTTGGTAATACTTAAAAATAAGGTTGACAAACATATTTTAGCTTGGACTTTTGTATGGTAAATAAAATGCAATGTTCCTGTTAAAAATTTTCAGAGATCAGACAACTTTGTAAGATGTTACCTATACCACAGTAACAAAAGCATATGTTCTATGGTTGTAATCTTTTTCTGAGATTTAAATAGGGCTGGACTACAATAATTCCATTTCATGACAACTCTTAAGGTTTCAACCGTTGGTTCTCTTCCACCATGGAATGTAATCAAGACCTTTAAAAATTTTTCACAAAAACATGAAGAGAAATCGATGTCTGAATAAGCCAGTTGGTAGGGTACATAGCTGAGATGTGGTAGACCCAGATTCAAGCCCCTTATTTGAATCAAGCAGAGTTTAGTGGAGAATGGCTTAAAACCACGATCTCTACAATGTTCAAAAACAAGAAGGCAAATAAAAAAAACCCTACATTTATTATTTTTTAAAATTTCATTATGTTTAAGCCTATTAAGATAGTTTGTGTCCTGACTCTTGATTTTTGAAAACTTGGGGTGGGCAATATTGATAACTTATGGGCAACATAACTTTAATAATGCTTTGCATCTATATAGGCCAGTGATAGCTGTGAACACTGCATCTGTTTATGCTCTCTCTATGTATAGCAGGGGTGGGGAACCTTTTTTCTGTCAAGGGCCATTTGGCCATTTATAATGTAATTCGCGGGCCGCTTCCCCTCACCCCACCCCCACCCCAGAAGCCCAGGCTGGCAACGGGAGCTGAGACCCCAGCTGGCAAGGGGCCAGCGGGGGAAACCCCAAAGCAGTGGCAGGCAGAGTGCTTAGCCCTGCACTGCTTTGGGGTTTCCCCCGCTGGCCCCTTGCTAGCCGGGGTCCTGCTGCCTGCCCCCATCAGCTCCCGCTATCAGCCTGGGTATAGGGGGTGATCTTCCTTTACCCCCACCCAACTTCCCCCCATCTAACCGCCTTTCCTCCCCCACCCCTGCCTGGCCCGGCCCATCCCACCTAACCTCCTCCCCCCTCCCACTCCCAACCCAGCCTCCTGCCCCCCATGCCTGACCCGCCCAGTCCAGCCTCCCCCCACCAAACCTCCTTCCCTCCCGCACCCACGCCTCACCCACCTCACCCAGCCTAGTCTCCTGCCCCCCTCCCCGCCCGCCCAGCCTGGCCTCCCCCCCACACCTCCCCCTTGCCTGCCCCCCAGCCCAGCCCCTCCCCACACACACCCTTTACCGTCCGCTCCCCGCGGCTCCTCCATTCACCGCCCGGCTAACAGGCGGCTCCCCCAGGCGCGAGTGGCTCCCACCTGGGGGCCGCGCAGTGCCGGCGGCTCCTCCATGCGCGAGCCACCCCAGCCTGGTGTCCCACGTGCGTCCCGGCGCTGGCGGCTCCCCCAGGCGCAAGCCGCCCCGGCCTGGCGGCTCGCGCACATCCCTCGCCGGCGGCTGCGGCGCATCCCCGGCCCTGCCGCGGGCTGGACAGAATTGTTTGGCAGGCTGTATAAGGCCCGCGGGCCGGAGGTTCCCCACCCCTGATGTATAGGAAAGAGACAGAATGCTTCCTTGGGCCGTGCCAGTAAGTTGTTAGGCATGTTATATCTCTCCTTTTTAACTGCTCTTCTGGGCATTTTTCCAGGATATTTTGAGATTACTCCCAATCCTTCCTCATACAGATCACTGGAACCCCACCCAGATTATGCCAAATGGACAGAAATGCTATTTGATGTGCCAAAAATTGTTTGTGAGTGTATCTGAGAGCTGATTACAAACAGACACATGAGTAAAGGTTATAAATTACTTGGCATGTCCATAAGGAATTAATACTTTGAAACAGCCTGGACTATCCCCACATGCTACTGTTTCATTATAGACAAATAACTTCAGTGTTTTTTATCTGGCTCTTTGTGGCATCTATGGAATACCATGGTTATGGGAGTTATGGAGGCATGACCTCAAATGTAACACAAATTCATAGTGCAGGTTTATAATAGGGTTCTGCAGGGTTGTACATACTGCAAACCAAAGCTAAACCAAATCAAAACAAAGCATGTTAGGTCCCAGATACCCTAAACTGTGCCATACATAAGATGGCTCCTTCAGCTTTTTAGCACATACAAACCCCTACATCAAAGTCCACGGGGCCAGATCTTCAGGCCAGATTGACATAGCTCCACTGAGGGAAATAGAGCTATGTGAATTTACACCAGCTGGGGAATCTAGCGCCATACACCCACGACATAAGCTGGGTGGCAGAGATTGTCTACTTTTTTCCTGTGTTGTTATAGGACTGAGAACAGTGAGAACCTGGTCTATGATTCTAACCCCAATCCAAATGATAAGTAACCAACTGCTCTGGTGGGATTTTCCGGGGGCAGCGGGAAGTTCCTCAGTTATCTGATGTAACCCTTTCATTTCTGTAAATATTAAAATGGTCTGCAACAGTTTACGTTGTTGTACTTGAGAAAGTCATTTGAAAAAGCAGTGCCCATTCTTCTTTCTCTGAGATTATCAACTAGACATTTCTATATACTCCAAATTGTGAGGCAGAGCTGAAACCAGCTTTTATAGAAATCAAGAAACTCTTAAAGACATATCAGTGGAAAAATAATTATTGCTATCTACAGTTGTTCTTCAGTGTCAATTGAGCAGTGGCAATAGTCCATTTATACAGTGCGAAACTAAATGTAAATCAAGCTCAAAAATGTGCCTTATTAACTATCTGGGTACTAGGAAAACATTTTCTGGGCCAACTTTGTCCACACCCTTCAAATTATTATGAGTAGTTTCCTTTGTTATTGCTGAAATATTGAATTATGACACTAAGGCTATAAACAACCATGATTTGTATGTGCCTCAGATGACAAGATGGCTTAAATAAAAGTAGACAGCATACTTTATTAGAGATGATAGCATCAGTAAGGAAATCTTTCACTAAAGGTTCATTTCTTTATACTACTTCAATTAGGTCAGTATAACTATGCTAAAATGTACTAGTGATGGTTTGGTTATTCTCTAGGCAAAGAAACAAATAAATTGTGTTACAGGTTTTTCTTTCATAAATATCACATTGCAATGCAATTTGTTTCTCCTACGTTAGAGTTCAAAATACAATACTTATAAACCAGATTAAATTTTAGCCTATTAAAAAATAAGACTCCAATCCTGCAAATATTTATCCATGTGCACAACTTTAGACAATAGAGTAGTGGCATCACTATAATTGGACCTCTCGTGAAAAAGTTACTTATATTTGCATAACTGAGATCTTTGGTATCACAGATGTAATGTGATTTAGTATTTACCCATATTCCATGTACCAGACCGTTATATAGTTTAGTTTGCTTCTTTTATAGGAAACCATTGTATTGATAGCAATAATATTTTACACGCACACTATCTTTACCTGACAAGATAACTTATAAAAGATGAGCTTTGTACCCACATGTGAAAGTTTTCATCTATGTATTTTCACTTTCGTGTTCCCCAGTGTGGAGAATGGTGGTTTTGTAATCCTGGTTACTTTGGCTATCACAGCTTTTGGGGTTGTCTTTATTGTCCTACACATTAGAGGAAGAAGAGTTGCTGTTAAACAAAGATGTAGATTTAAAATGAAGAATAAACTAATCTAATGTCACAAAAAGCAGAGATTTCTCTAGGTACAGCAGGCAGCTCCCTGTCCTGATCAGCATTCAGACTAGGACCATAGCAACAGTATTTAAAGGGTAATCCCTTCATACTTTCCACAATCAACACCCTTAATCAAACAATAGCAGCTGCACCACACAGTGTCCGGAGGTATTCAGAACTTGCAACCCCTTAGCTGATTAAGCATTCCATCATTTAAAAGAAATGTATCTGCTTTCAGTTTCATTATCTAAGACCTTGGTTACACTGGCACTTTATAGCGCTATAAAGCCTCCAGGAGAGCTATAACTCTGTACCCGAACACACTGGCAAGGCACATATTGCGCTATAAATCCGAGCTTATCGCGCTACTGGTAAACCACATAAACCCGAGGAATAAGGGCTGTTGCGTATTCCCTGTAGCGCAGTGTTTCTCAAATAGTGGGGCGCGCCCCCCAGGGGGGGCGCGAGGCTCCGTAAAGGGGGGCTCGTTTGACGTGCGCCATGCGCCGCTTGGAGCGGAACATGCTGCCCACGCGGGGCAGCGCGCGCTCGGGGCAGGCGCGGGCCAGCGAGCCGAGCGCGGCGCGGCGCAGCCTCACCGCGTAGCCCTGCGGCTTGCTGGGCTGCCGCGGCTCCGCCGCCACGGCAGCATCGCCCCGCCAGCCCGCCCGTGGGCCCCGCGCAGCGCACGGCCCGGCGCAGAGCCGCGCTCAGTCACCGGCCGGCCGGGCGCGCTTCCCCTGGGCGAGGCGCCCCCGCCTCCCGCCTGCCATCCTGGCCGGGCGCGCCGGGCCGCTGCGCCCTAGATATAGGCTGGCGCCCGGCAGGGGCGGCGCCGGCGAGGGGCGGAGAGGAGCGGGGGGGCGCGAAATGTTTTCTTCTTTCTAGGGGGGGCACGACAGAAAAAAATTGAGAAGCACTGCTGTAGCGTGTTATGGCAAGTGTAATCAGTCATTATGCTAAAAGGAATCTCTGGCACACCTCCGAGCCATTTAAGGCAATTGACGCCTCTGTGTTGTTTTGAAAATGGCAGGAGGAATGCGGAAGTACCTTTTCAGAGTTTCTCTTTTAACTCAGGAGATAAGCAGTGAAAATGTTTACGGACGGAGCTGTGTGACTGAAATTCAGAGCCTGCTACTTTTCTCTAGAGAAAACTCACTGACAGCATGAAGTTCCCTCCCTCCGCATGCACACATATTCTCCCTCACCCCCCTTGTTTGGAAAGCATGTTGCATCCAGCTGAATGCTGGGATAGCTTCCCATAATGCACCACTCCCTGTGCTGCGGCAAGTGCCGCAAATGTGGCCACGCCAGGACACGCTCTAGCGCTATACCTATTGCTATACATGGGTACAGCTATAACCAAAAGCGCTATAATCCTGTAAGTGTAACCTTAGCCTAAGGGATGCACCTCTGTCATATTGGAAGGACTCCTGATTCAGGAAGTACCCCAGAGAGGACGTTCATGGTGGAATGTGTGCTTCCTGCCCAGGGAAAAGGCAAAAGGGTTTTCAGTCAATAGCATCAGTAGGACAGGAGCGGACTCCGTCCTCAGTTTCCATATCAAATACATATTCCACTGCTTATGAGGCAGTGCCAGTGTCATCATTCTAGAAATTCTGCCTGATTGTGCTAATCCTCCAATAGCAAGTCCACATATCTCCCAACATTTAAAATGCCTAAAGCAGATGGGTCCAGTCCTTGGGGGGGGGAGTTACAGAGCAAGCCCACCTTGCACTCACCCCACACAGAGGTCCCACAGAGCTGGCTGGGCTCAGATCCCTGTTCCAGGTGTGTGGCCTGGCTCTTGGTACATGACGTCACAGAGCTGCTTATGTTTGGCACAGTCCCTTTAATTGGAAGGAGGGCTGGGCCAAATTTGAGTGAGCGGCATTGTGATCCCATGTGCCATGGGCTGAGATGCAACACTTAGAGTAGGGAACCATGCCCAGTCAGCCCCATGGAACAGGAGCCATTTTAACCGTGACAAGAGGTTTTGTGGGTCAAAGCGGGACAGTGCCACAAAACTCAGGAGTATTCAGAGGTCTGCGATCATGAAGGTCATGTAACCATTTGCATGAGCCTTTGTAGTGCATCTGAGTGAATTTAGACAAGTCACGTTGTCCAGGCCTCTTTACTTTTCTTCATTCACTTTTTACCACTTTTGAAGGGGCCCAGTAACCTTCTGGGAAGGGAGTTGCTGGCTGGCTCACTCCCATGTACTTCCTATTCTTATGTATTTTTCATTTTAATTATGGAAGAGATTCCAGTGGATTTCCCTCAGGATCTCTACTAGGTTTGGTACTATTACCACATCATTCACGATTTGGAATAAACTTTCTTCTAATAATGATCAAGATTTTTAGTAGAGTAAATATTATCCCTAAAGCTACTATATCCTTTTCTTCTGTAAAAAGCATTATCTAAAAACTTCTGCCTTGAACATCCATCAGGTCACCTTTGTGCTACAGGTTTAAAGTAGCTGCATGCATATCCAGAAAGCCATTGCAATGAGTAAAATACTGAGAAAAGGGATCTTTGGTCTGATTTCATATTGCCATTTTTAAATTCCAGTTCCCACCTTATTTTTCATGGAAAAATGAAAGGAGACTGACCAGCCATATGTAACTTAAAAATATTATCTAGAGATCTATAACTGTCTTTGGCACTTTACACAGAAACAATAGACAAATTTCTACCCAGGGAACTTACAGTCTAAATAGAGAAGGAGAATATGATGGCAAATGCCATTCCCGTACTATATAATTTGTATTTGTTATGTGAGAGTTATGAAATTATTGTTTAGAGCTATGTGATGGTCTCACAGTTATGCTATGTAACAGTTAGCCTGCTGGGAGATGGGTTATTTCCATTTGCATGGTAATGGAACCTATTCCATCAGGTGATAAAGGAAAACATGTTAATGAGTTTTCATGTGTATACCTGATGGTCAGCTTAGTCAATGGAACCAATCAAGCAAACCTTTGATTAAATGCAAATCAGTCTGGTTGTAAATATTGCAACAGGAAAAGAAACTCAAAACATTATGAGAGAGACACCTGTGCTCTATCCAAAGGAGGAGGAGGAGGAGAAGAAGAAGAAATGAACTGGACTCAGAGGACAATCGGATTCCTACACAATAGGGTATTGAGTTGCAGGAAACACTTCATTTCCAGATCAACAAAAAGAATTCACAGTATAACTTTGAGCGAGACCACTGCGGCTGAGTCAGAACAAGGGCTCTTCATTATCTACTCTTTTCATCATGTTAAACCAATATTTCATATAAATTCAGTTCTGCACCTGCAGTAGCTACAATCGCTGCAGTGATTAGTCCAGCTGTATTTGTATTTTGTTTAACATTCACTTTATTTCTGGTTTTTCTTTATTTCCTATCCTTTGACTGTAAATTTACTTTTATGTAAAAATCAGTGGGATTGGATGTGGGAGCTGTTCAATGAAGGTAACTGCTGTTCAGAGGAACTGGCACACCATGCTCAGATAAAGCTGAATTAGTAGAAGAGGGAACTGCCAGAGCATTGGTCCTGATTAATGGTGGTTTGTAATCTTTCCTGAAACAATGTTGGGAGGAAGCTGATGGAAGTCAATGGATCTTAGAGAGTGCCAAATAAAAGATTTCCAAGCTATTTAGAGAGAGGCTTTTGAGAATGCCTGGTTGTCATTTCATCGTATGAACCCAAAACCAGAATTGGGATGTAACAAGCTGTGTATACAGTTTTCCCATTCTGAACCACAGCTCTGGATATTAATATTCTTTAAAACTCCATTCTCATGGACAAAGAAAATATCTTTTCAACATCAACCTATTTCACTACACAATGGAATTCACTCAACATATAAAAAAATCCTGGATGGAAATGTAGAACTTTATGGCACAAGTACTATATAAACATACGGGCTTGTCTACACTGGAAATTTACAGCACTGCAACGTTCCTGCTCAGGGGCTGTGAAAAACACCTCCCTGAACACAGCAAGTTTCAGTGCTATAAAGCACCAGTGTAAACAGTGCACCAGTGCGGGGAGCTACACCCCTCATGGAGGTGGTTTTTTTAAGAGCGCCAGGAGAGCACTCTGCCATGACCACACAAGCCACATTAAAGTTCTGCCATGGCAAATTGGGTTCTATACTGTGGTCATCACAGTAGTAGCTGAGCACATTCTAGTAACGTATTAAGCAATGTGACTGCAACTCAAGTCATGTTGTTTGTTCTCTCATCCTCTCCCCAGAAGAAGCATGTGGAGTGGAGTTTCATTGTTTTGAAAGGGTGTTCCTTTGTTTATTATTCATTTATTCTGTTATATATACAATCCTGTTGCTATACTAGTGAAGTCAAGATCAAATAAATATGTCTTGCACCTGGAGCAGAAAGCAGTGAGGTTTGTGACAGTCATTAGTCTATTCACTATTCACATAGCTTGAAGTGGTTTCCATCAAATATGGGATTTACAGTTTGGTTCAATGGCTCTCAGCACCCCCACTATAAAAATTGCTTCATTGTAAATGAAGAAAAGAGGAATGTTGGAGAACTTGAAGGGCTAACTGAACTCTATTAGCAGCTGTGATGGTTTCTTCCTAGATGGATAATAGGAGTTTTGTCAAACATCAGAGACACAGCACATCTTTTTTTCTACTGTTCATGTATGTTTGTTCTCATCCCAAAACAAATTGTAACTATGGTAAATGATTTGAATGAAAAGTATCCCTCTACATGGTGAAGTGTTTTATGCTTTTTATTCTCCCTTGCTGAGCAGGAGAACTGAAGTCTTAATGTCAAAATAAACTGTTCAGAGTAAAGCAAAAGTCAATGTAAAATCCAATGTGTTGTCTAGCTAAAACATGCCCTGGCATGGTACCAGGGCTGACAAAGTAGGCCTATTTTTCCAGCACACACCTGTGGTACATTATGGAACTGAAGGCACTTTGCAATAATTCAGGACACCTATAGCTTCTGGAGCCAAGCAAGCTGCTCTAAAACACAGAACTCCTATGAGTTCAGCACCTAAATCCAGGCTGCTGCAATGCACCTATCTCTATTTAGCAATCTATAAACAGAAACCCACCACCGAAGTCAGGCAGTTTAGGCATTTCTTGTGGGAATGAATCAGGAGCCTGCATCATTCACGCCAATGGGGATGGTGGGAAGCGGTGCCCACCACATCCCTCAGCCCATGTCACTTCCCACTGTCCCCATTGGCCTGGAGCAGCAAACTGCAGCCAGTGGGAGCTGCGTTGGGCTGACCCTGCAGACGCAGCAGGTAAACAAACCAGCCCGGCCCGCCAGGGGACTTACCCTGGCTGGCTATGTGGTTGCTGATCACTGGTATAGCATTTCACACATACTTATTGAGTTCTGTGGAATTTCAGATGCCCACAAGAGTCACGTATGGCATGTAGGAGTATTATTTTAATTTGGGGGCCCAGCTCACTGGCTGACCTATGTCACCCTGGATGCACCCAAGGTTTTCTGTCTTGCTGACTCTTCGGGAATCATGTGCCTGTGATGCATCATGGGAGATACAGTCTAGCTGGGAAACTGGCTGATAGAGAATGGGAGTATTGATACATTCGAACTACAACTCCCACAAGAAACAGTAGCAGCTCAAGAGGTAGTTTAGTATTGAATGAGCCAAAATAAAAACATTTCAAATTTTGGACACAGGGTTTTGACAACATTTCTAAATTTGAATATGTTTTAGGTTTTGGCTGAAAAAGTTTTCAAATATTTGTTGTTTTAGACAAAAAGTCAAACTTTTCCACAGAAAATAGTCACTCTAAGTGGAAATTTTTCATTAGTCAAATAACTCAATTTTCCTTTAAAACACATTTGCAAGGGAAACTTTGAACCAGCCCTACTGACCAATTAGCATCATGCTGTCAAACTCATTTGTTAGAAATCCAGTTCATCCATGATTCATTTTCCTAGTAGAGAAAAGGCCACAGCATACTTACAAGGTTACATGAAAAAAGAAACCTTCTCCACTTTATAAAGTATTTGAATGGCAAAAATAATAAGGCCCCAATCCACAAAAGTACTTAAGCACATGCCTAACATAAATGAGAGCTCCTCTTGATTTCTTATATTCATACTGCTTCCTGCTCTCTCACCCATATTCACAATCCATATAGTAACTTTTAAAAGTGAGCATCAATTGATCAACTTCTCTGACACTACTTATGTGCTTATTGTTAAGCACCTGCTTAATTAGGATCTAAATAATATGCTAATATACTAAAAAATAGGAACATTTATGGCTGACAAAAATCAAGGAATTCAAAGCAGAACCTTGGGACAAATAAAATTGACAGCATATACTTTTCTTTTTCTTTTTTTCTTTTTTTTCTTTTTTTGTTTTTTGGCTTGAGAAATGTTGTTTAGGGAATTCAGGAATGTTGAAGTAACAGACTTTTAGACAATTCTCTTTTACCTTAGAATATCTTACTATATTATCACCAGTAAAACCCCATAGAGCTCATCTGACACTTTTTATTTATGAGCTCAGGTAGAACAAAGTTTTGATTATTTGTAAGACGACGTCTTTAAGGAAATATAATGTTCCCACTTTTATAACAAATAATGATTCTTTTCTTGTTATGTACAGAAACGCATGCCTTTGTATAGGATTTAAATCCTCACTGCTCTTCTAAAGTGTAAAGAAAAAAAGGTTTCTATGCTTGAAAAGAACAATAGCAACACAGAGCTAAATATAACTAGATGAGTGAGATGAGGATTTGGGGTAGACTGTGGGTTTTTTCTTCTATTTAATTACTTCAAGCTTTCCTGTGGTTGCAGAGTCTGATGAATTTAATAAAGAATACTAAGTGATCTTTATCAAATTTAACCACATGGTAGGGCTGTTCACAAAAAAAGTTTGTAAAGAAATAAGCTTTGTAGAGCTTAATTTAATATTCATCCTATAGTGCTTTCTGGAACACTTACAATACTGCATAAGATTAACTGGAACCCAATTTTTAGGACTGTTATATAGATTGTTAATACTGGGGGAAGAGTAATTCAAGTAGTATAAAAACTACTGTATGTTTTCTAAGGCATTAACAGAAGGGTTTAAACAGGAGTATTGGGTTTTGCAGTTAGTCAAAGAGTTTCCTACCTTACACTCTTATTCTGGAAGTTGTTCCACATGGGCAGACCCCAGATGTCTTCAGTGAGGTTTACCAGCACAGAACAACTTACTGGATCTATGCCTAGAAGCCCAATCAAACTCCCACTGAAGTCATTGGAAAGGTTCTGTCCATCATTAGCCAATGACGTTATATATCATCGAGGTTTGTAAATTGGGAAAAACAACCCTGAAAATACTGATGATGTAATTTATTTCTGGACTCCCAAAATCTAGAGTCTCCAGAGCAAGGACTTTACAGATGATGTTGAGTCAGGCCATTTATGCTCAGCTGGAAGATACAAAGGGTCACCCTAAGGTGTTTTTTATATCCTGGTCAGCGCTTTGTTGATTCAGATTGTGACAGCCCTACAGATGTTGAGGGCTACCTATTTTTACTACTCATTAATGGAATTATTTTAGGAGTGAATCTAGATAGAACTAACAGAAATACAAGCAATTTTATAAATCATCATGCATGTACCAAAAATAGAATATTAAAAATTTCAAACAGTGTTTACAATCTTTGTTTTGAGTACCATTAACAATAATACACTCATCGTATTTTCTGAGACTAGACAATACCGAGTTACAGGATAGTCATTCCTGCAACATCAAGGACATTTCTGGGGTTTTCCTTAAATAACTTAAATAAAATTCTGGCTTTATTTATAGTAGCCATCCAAAGTCTGTCTATTACATTTAATAGTTAAAGCAGTTTGTCAAATCCAATGATGTTTGGGTTTTTTGGTGATTTTTGCACCTACGTCTATTCTGCCTATTAAACAACTACCAAGTATCTGAAAATCTGTATGTCCTTTGCCTATTTTTGCTCTGTAGAAACTTGATGCATTAATTTTCTCCTAACAATAATATCAGACATTTTTAATCCTTCACAAATTTTGGACTTTTTATTTCCCTTTTCCAAGAAGAAGTTACCAGTAGTTCATCAGCTAATAAGATGAGAGATTGTCTTTATTTCCTTACAAGAATCCACATCCATACTTACTTGAATTTTAGGTTTAACACAATCAATTTCTGCAATCTGTCAGCCTGGTTCTTCATAATGCTATTCCAGTTTTATCCTAGTGACCCCGGCATAGTACACTATGTAGTGAGGCCTGGCTGGTTCAAATGAGCATGCTGAAAATATATTGCAATTAAGATAGATCTGCATACCTAGAGCCCTCATTACTTTAATTATATTACCCTCCCTCCATAAAGCTTTTAAGTAGTCGCATTAAACTTTCTGAAAATAATATAACATGGAACTTTTATATTCCTAAGTGCTTGTAAATGTGAAAGGTGAGCTTAGATAAAAACTCATTGTAGGCTAGAATCTGAAGGATATTTTCAAGAGGCCTGTCTGTTTCAAGTCCCAGGTGTTTTGAATACAGAAGGGCAGTATTTCACATTCAGTTTGGGTTGACATTTAGAATACAGAAAGAAAAAAAAACCTAACTTAGGTTTGTATTTAATTTGGCTAAAAGCATGAATAACTGCTAACAGCCTAAGTGAATAGGCAGATGAGTTTAATTGCAGAAAGGCTTGATCAGCTTTGACTAAAGGGCTTGATTCCTCACTGCCTTGCACCTTATGTTGTTTACATCTGTGTAAATGAAGTGCAAAGGGAGTGTAAAACACTACCAAATCAGTTCTTCCAAATTGTAAAAGACTGAGAAAAGTGCAAGGCAATGGACAATCAGACCCCAACTATGAAAGGCAAAGGAAAAGTTTAAGGAAGGTTTGGAATTGTAGAATTGTTCATAAAAGTAGGCCCAAAAAAAGTCAATAGAAAAGAAAAATGAGTATCTGATGAACAGTTAAAGGATCAGGAACAAGGCACCTTTAAAAATACCAGATTTTGAGTCTTATTTAGAGGTGAACCCAATAAAAAGACCACTTTAAAGAGTACAACCGTGCTATGAGCTTCTGGTGACAAATGGAATTAGCCTAAAATTAAGGTGGAACAAGAAAGGAAAGGTGGGAGATCCATTCTGCTCTCTGCTCCTTCACTCACTACCTAAGCAGATTCATAGTTACTCTGCATATTTACACTGAGGTAAATGACTACAGAAGACACAGGGCAATGGAACACGACGTTGCCTAGAAAGATCATATGGGAAATAGAAGATTAGGTTATGGCTGCTGCTCCTACTTAGAGAAACAGTGGTGTTTCTCCAAGCCAAGCCTCTGAGAAGTTCACAGTCTGCGTTGGTAAATAGTAAATACCATAACTGCAGAGAGTATAGAAATTAGGATTTAGAAGAGCGGGGGAAACTTTAGTGGGGAGGATAATATAATATGGCTAACAAATCAAGGTAATTCAACAATAGAGGATTTATCCCAATGGTGAAATATTGAGTAGCAGCTTCTGTAAGGAAGGCAGACACTTTTCATAGGTTATTATATAGTTGAGACAGAGAAGATGGAGGAAGGGTTGGACCTAGCAGTAGGCCTGCTAGATATGTGAAGACCATTCCTTCACATCTGGTGGAAATCTTTTAAATGAACTAGTCTGGAATGTGCTTGTATGGGACTTTAAAGAGTCAGAAACTCCCACTAAATCAAGAGTTAAGGGCTCATCTGTCACAGGAATACTGGGCATCTGTATTTCTGTTTACAAATGTTAATAGCAGCTCTATTAGTTATTAGTCCACTCATGAGTATTAACAAAATTACAACATTTGTATACGTTTAAAAATCCCATCATTCAGTAGATTTCAATTGCTATTAACTGTATATTTCCCAGTCTCTTATAAATCTAGAACTCAATCATTAGCAACAGAGTCATCCATAAATATTCATCAGTGGTTTAAATAACAAATAGCAATCCCTTCATTAAAATTCAAACAAAAAACCCTCTCATTATTCTCTGGATGAATCCAACTCTAACTTTGGATTCTGGCCCCTTCATTGAATATCAAATCTATATATATAAAAGTCAAATGGTGTATGCGTGTATGTATGTGCACTTACTCCTTCCACACCGTTTGAGCTAGAGACTTGAAATTTGGTACAGTTATAGGTCTTAGGGTCCTAATCAGGGTAAGAGTCGAATTTTTTTCAAATCTCACCTCTGACGCCCCCCAGGGGTGAAATTATTTAAAGGCCAATCACATCAGCTGGGCAGCTGCTGTTCTCTGTGACATAGTTATGATGTCATAATACCCCCTCCAACGTACCCTGCACTCACTCAGCTCTCTGCCCCCTCCCCCCTCCAATGGACCCCGCACTCGCTCAGCTCTCTGCCCCCTCCCCACCTCCGATGGATCCGAGTTGGGTTTGGTCGAAGGGTAAGTGAGGTAGGGGTGTCAGGTTTGGTCGGGGGGGGAGGTGGGGGTGTCGGGTTTGGTCCGGGAGTGAGGTGGGGGTGTCGGGTTTGGTCGGGGGGTAAGTGAGCCGGGGGTGTTGGGTTTGGTCTGGGGGGGTGGGAAGGTGTCGGGGTGGGTGAGGGGTGAGGTGTGGGTGTTGGGGTTGGTCAGGGGGTGTTGGGTTTAGTGTGTGGGGGGGTAAGGTGGGGGTGTTGGGTTTGGTGGGGGGGTAAGGTGGGGGTGTTGGGTTTGTTTGGGGGGTGAAAAGGGGGGTTGGGGTTGGTCGAGGGGTAAGTGAGGTGTGGGTGTCGGATTTGTTTGTGGTGGTAGGTAGGGGTGTCAGGTTTGGTTGGGGGGGAAAGTGAGGTGGGTGTGTCATGTTTGGTCTACGGGGGGTGAGGTGTGGGTGTTGGTCAGGGGGTGTTGGTAGGGGGGTGACATGGGGGTGTTGGGTTTGGGTGGAGGGGTGAAAATGTGAGTCAGGGTTGGTCGAGGGGTAAGTGAGGTGGGGGTGTCGGGTTTGGTCAGGGGGGTGAGGTGGGGATGTCAGGTTTGCTCTCTGCCCCCTCCCCCCTCCAACGGACCCCGCACTCGCTCAGCTCTCTACCCCCTCCCCACCTCCGACGGACCCGAGCAACGCCGGGTATTTTCGCTAGTTTGTAATAAATGACTTGGTGTGCTTGGAATACAAAAGTGAGTGGACATTTTATTTAATGAAACCTGGCATAGAGTAATCCCTTTAGCCAGGAGCAGAGGAACTTTTCTGACCATCAGAGCCCAGATAATAAAGCAGATATACCTCTTCTTGTTATCCAGCATATTTTACAGGCACTATTGAAGTACCATGGATTTATTTAAAGGAGTCCAGAAACAAGTATTGTATTTATACTGATAATGGGGCTGCTCATTTACTACTAGAAAAAGATGGTGAAAGAGCATGAAATTTAATCATAACTACCCTGATGGAGTTCTTTGAATATATTGTTGCCATGAGAAATAAGGCAAAATCAGTGGCTGTATTAAAACCTGCATTTTCAAAAGGCATTTGACAAGATTAACAGAATCTCAGAGTTGGAAGGGACCTCAGGAGATCATCTAGTCCAACCTCCTGCTCAAAGCAGGACCAATCCCTATTTTTGCCCCATATCCCTAAATGCCCCCCTCAAGGATTGAACTCACAGCCCTTGGTTTAATAGGCCAATGCTCAAACCAATGTCATGTTAGAAATTTAAGGTAAAAAAATTATTAAAACAGGAGTATATATTAATTACTAGGGCTCTATCGATACAGGTTGTTTTAGGGAGCCCATCCTAATGGCAACTAAACACCTCACATTCTTCAAATCAGACGTCTCTTCAAAAGAGACTGAGTAAAGACAGCTGACGCAGGAAAGGATCTTGTATGGTGAGTGAAGTTTAAACATTTTGTGATTGGCTTTATTGTTAAAAATATACACATTTAAAGGCAAGTCAGATATACTCAGCCCAAGTCTAGAAATAACGTAAGGCTTGCTTCTACCAACTACTCAAGCCCAGGTCTAAGTTAAACTTCATTCACTTAAAAGGAGGGGCTGTGGTTTTGGGGTGGATGTGCAGCACACCCCTTCTTCCCCCACATGGCTATGATGATCCCTGTTAGCCAAGTGCAAATAGCCCAACATGACCAAGGTCTAATGTGTCGGGGATCACCAAACAGAGGGGATTACTGTTCCCTTACAAAACTTCCCCTATTTCAATCAGGTGACCATGAATAATATTGTTCTCTTGAGGCTGATACAGAAAGATAAAGGCTGAACGTTGAATGAATGTGACCAAAACTTAGGACTATTCACTGCCATGCTTTGTGCTACAATGATTCCAGACCACTTGCTACTGGCTTGGCATGGTAAAGTGTCCTACCATGGAGGTAGGGTGACCAGACAGCAAACTTGAGGCAGAACAAATAATAAGGAACAATGCAACCTGATTTAAAGGATTTGAATCACTTCAGTGATTGCTCCAACAGATAGGAAAAGCAGTTCAACACAGACAATTGCAAAATAATTAGTCTGGAAGCAAGGAACCGAGCCAGAGAAAGTTTGCTAAATGGGACAATTATACAGCACACTGATCAGGAAAAGGATTTGGGAGGTTTAGTGTGGGGAAAGTCATGGAAATTATTGGCTCAGTGCAATGCCGTAGGGAAAAGAACACCGAATACTTACTTATATTAGCAGAGGAAACAAAATCCTGTGGCACCTTAAAGACTAACTATATATATATATATATATATATATATATATATATATATATATATATATATATATATATATATATATATATATATATATATATAAGGTGCCACAGGATTTTGTTTCCTCTGCTATTCCAGACTAACACGGCTACCTCTCTGATACTTATATTAGCAGTTGCAGAACCAAACAGTTGACGCTGCTACTGTATAAGCATTTGTCAGACTCCATCTAGGACACTGTTTATAATAACGTTCCCTATTCTACAAGAAGGACAATCTGACCAAACTTGAAGACTTATGCAACTTAATAAAGAAGCTCTCCTACCAATAAGGTCTTGTCTGCGCACACAAATTATACCACTTTATCTATACCAGTACAGTTAAAACAGTATAACACTCAACCCCCTGTGACACCCTGTAGCTCATTTTCACCACTTTTATATGGTTATGATTATATTTTGTATAAAGTATGCCTTGTAAGGTTGCCTATCCCTAGATTAGAGGCTATTCTTAAGGCAGAGCTGATCCCTGAGAACTGTGCCATGGTGTTGGACTGAGATGCCTAAAAGAAAGAGTGCCTACATGCTGTCTGACTACCTTTTTCAGGACTGGTGTATATGTTTAAATAAAACAAGTCACACTTAGAATCTACCCGGACTCCACACAAATTATTTCTCCTTCACTGGAAACCTGACGAACAAGTCTTTGGACATCTGCTACCACTCAGCAGAGCACTGACGTTAGTGTCAAAATGAGACACTAGTATTGGAAGATGGGATGACAATCCTGCTTTGCCTGTAACCTAAAATAACACTGAAATTCCCTCGCACAGTTTGCTACTTTGCTGCCCATGTTGCATAATGCTGACAATCAAGTACCTTTCCTCATTATTAAATTCACTTTAGACTAAAAAACTCATATGAGCAAGCAAAATGTTGACGTATCTTAAAGAATCAATTAATCTAATTTAAAATGGTTTGCTTAGTTTTAATATAGCCAGCTGATTTTAAATTCTCTTGATAGCTAGCTACCTATACACACCTCACCCATCATTCAGAATCTGAATGTCTCCCAAGAATTTAAAAGTTGAAATAACAATAGCTATCTGTAAACATTAGGTGTGTGAAGAGCCTGGATCAGACAGGATCATTAAACGGCTGTTATCATGGAATTACAGAGATCATAATTAACAGATCCAGAATATAAATCTTTCCAAAAATAAAAAACAGAAATATATAATTAAAACAATTTCCTTGAATCATATTTTGTAACTTTGCAAAATATGGGGCATGGTTCCAGCTGTGTCTGTTTCCCCAATCAACCTTTCACAGCTGCTTTACCCCAGCCACAGCCCTCTGCAGAGTTGTTTTAACCTTTTTCTGCCAGAGTGGGGCAGCTACCTCACTACAGGGAACTCTAAACTGATGGGGATGGGAGAGGATCACAGCAACATCTAGCACAACTCTGGGTGTGGAAGAATTTGCATACAGCTTTGTATACAGCTTTGGGTGTGGAAGAATAACATGAGTTAGCTGTTTAAATCTTCAAAGCACTGTTCAAACATTAACATCACTAATTATTTTGCATAAAACTGTTGTGAGGTGCAGGCAAGTGGACGAAGGAGGTTACTAAAACACGGAGCTAAAATCTGTTCTCAGAAATACTTCTGTAAACAGAGAATGAAGACCTTTCAGTTATCTGCATAGTTTCACCAATACAAACCAGTAATATAAACCGGCTATAAACTGAAATTTGTGGCTGTGCCGTTTACCCTTATTGAAACTGGAATAATTCATGCTGCGGCACATCATGACTTATAGCATTTGTTCTGTGCTAGAGGTTTTCACTGGTGTTCCTCATCACTGATAGCTGTAATCAAGACTAATCTCCAGTGTACTTGAGACCTTACATTTCTATAATGGGAGCAGAATTTTGCACACACAGATGATAAATGACTTTCCCAGGGAAAATCAATAAATCCAACCAGTCAATGGCAGAATGAGGATTAGAACTGTGGTCGAAGTCCTGTGCTTTGTGCACTGTTAGATAGAATTGCCTTTACATTTACTGTGCATATTATTTGGTCTATTATGATTATAAATGGCTTACATTTGGGGGAAAGGGTTTTGAATATTCATGGAACATCAAGGGACATTTCATATTCATTCCTACATACATGACAAACGTTAATTAGAAAGATACATTTTTTTAAATTTAGTTTCTCACTCACTGTTTGGCTTAAAGCAGGAATCAGATGGGTCAGGCTTATGGGGCCAGAAGGCCAACCAGACCTTGATCTGGCAGAATTTTCTAGCTAGGTCCAAACACTGTCATTTCTCTCTCTCTCTCTCTCTCTATCTCTCTCTCTCTCTCTCTCTCTCTCTCTCTCTCTGGCAGACAGTGGTGATTCATTTATTGGATAGAAGTATTTGAAATGCCAAAATACCAAAATAAATTTACATTAGAGCAATAATATCCATCCACAGTCTCCAAAATACATAAGTTAAAATAAACCCTCAGAAAATATTATTACTGATGTATCTCGGGACAACATCAGTGGAGTAGATTAGCACACATATTTTCTTCTTCCCAATAGCTACCACACTTGTGAGGCTGCAAAAGAAGTAATTCAACCATGAGAGATTATGAGAAAAAGCTCAGTGTAGACACAGTCACTGTACTTAAGAATGATGGTTAAACTCTGTTGTAAATCCAGAGCTGACTGGGCCAACTTTCCTTTGAATTTGAAATGTCCCAATGTAATTTCCCTCAAGAGCTGCATTGACAAATTGCAAAAACTAAAACCATGAAAAACATGAAAAGAACACTTTGAATTGAAGAGCTGCAGTACTATCCTGGAGTTCAGTTCTGCATCCATTTTCAGGGTTTGATGGCAGGTTAAAATAAGGGTAAAGGGAGGAAGAATATTTACAAAACTGGGAATGAATAGTTCAAAACCTTATCATCGTTTGAAGGAAGTCAGCTAAAGAAGGTGAAAATATTCTACTATATAACTTTGAAAGAGACCAGAGGTGTGGAGGGACAGATATAACAGTGTAGGCACCACATCTTTAGCCATTCTATGCATACACAGAGAAGATATTAGTCTTGAAGAGCCAGTCACCATGTCACAACTACAGAACCTTCTTAGTATTCAGAGTATCTTAACACCAAAACTCTTCTCTGTCTTGTGAATTTTAAGGTCATTTAGAAGTCAAACTGCAACTTGGGTATTGCATTTTAAGGTACTGTATAAACAACCAAAGTTTAATCTCTCCTATCACTTTCCCTAAATTTCAGCAATTTACCAGGAGTCATTTGGCTGTGTATAAAGAGAGAATTAAAAAAAGCAACCTAGATTTCAAGATCTCATTTGAAATTAGCTGTGGGGAAAAGGAAGTTGACAGTCTCTAGGTCACCTTATTAAAGGGGTTAAAGATCCTTTGTTCAAACTGAAATTTCAATTGTAAAAAGCCTTCATTGCTACTTATAACACTGCAAAGGCACAATACTATTAGGTGACTAGTAGCAGTTGTCTGACTGTTTTTTATCATTCTAATGAACTCTTCCATATAACCTATATGATATCTTTATATCTTCAGGTGTTTCAAAGCACACATCATCAGAACATTTAAATTAGTGCTGAGTACCTTGTGGCGTGACCCATCAGGGTAATTCACTGGCAAGCCACCAGACAGTTTGTTTACATTTGTATGGTCACCTGCAGCTCCCAGTGGCCACAGTTCATCCCTCACTGATTTAAATACTGATAAATGGTAATATGCAATTTTCTACATATACTTTGTTTTTGCATTTGATATTATACCCATTTTTAAATGACAATACTGTATAATGAAACATTGATGTTTTTCAATTAAAAATTTCAATAAGCATTTAATAAAAAAAAGTCTCTTTAATTAACGGGCTGAAATTTCAAGGGATTCTATCTCTATAGCACAGAATTACGATAATTAAATGCTTAGAGAAACCAACCAACACATTTTAAAGCAAATTACTGGGATTAAACCATGCAATCTCATTAGAATTACAGGGTGGTGAGTAAGGAGAAAGAATTGTGTGCTAGAATCTGGCCTAATCTTGTGAAATTGTAACCCATCATGCTCATATACATTTTGTCACCCTGATCATTTATGAATATTTGAAGTATAAGTCCCCAAACTTCGCTCTATAAAACTTACAAGCCTGAATTTTTAAATAATGGATGACCTATACCTCTTTTCTAGAATTCTTTCCTCCACATATATTTTTTCTCACTCTCTTATTCCTATGTTATTCCTAAAATCGCTTCTTCCCATAGGTCACACACCTTCTCATTTACCATGGCTTATCTCTTTTCTCAAACTGTTCCATTTACCCTCTAATTTTATTGCTCAATTAAATTATCCTCCCACAATTTGAATGCTCTGAAAAATTTTCTTAGCAACATCACCTAGAACAGAAAAAATTTAAGAGCTGGATTTTCAACTCTCATCATTTTCCTAGCTGAGCTCCTATTAAAGTCAATGGGTGTTTTACCATTGATTTCTGGGTTAACAGAGTTAAACCATCACTGAGTATTTTTGAAAATTCATTCCTCTCAGTCTAAAAATGACAGAAAAGAAAAATGGCATCAAATTGCATAATAAAGGCGCATTTAATAGACAAAAAAGTACTTTCCCCCCTTTTTTAGAAGAGCCATTTACTTCTGCCAAGCTTCCTTTTAGATTATTCTGGCAAACTAATATTATTTTAGAGACCTAAAATGACTCATTGCCAGGGAAACTGTTGACTCAATCATCAAAAGGTTTCCAACACGAGTTGAACTAGTTTTCATAGCTCAGTTTCTATCCAGACTCCAGTACTGTTGTTTTTTCTGCTGAATATATTTTGTTATCTTTTTTTTTCCTCCTCCCTTTCATGTTAAATTCTTCCATTGTACAAGGCAATCTTTTAAAGGGGGACAAATAATTACAAAGGAGGCTTTAGCTGATGACTTCCCATTGTGTTGTAATACTAACATTTATAATATGCCTGTAACAGGGCAGCGACTCATCCCTGCGGCTCCTCCTGCTGGTCCGTCCGGGAATTAGCTCACCAGCCTCCGGAGCACCCTCTGCAGGCTGATGTCCCACTTGCTGCTCTATCCCCGTGTCCCTCCCGGACCCCAGTGCCCTCTTACTGAGGGTGCTGCATCCCTGCAGTACCCCCCGCTGGTCTTAGGGTCTCCCCTCCCTGGGGGAACCCTCCACCCCTATCCCCACCTTACCTCAGAATAGGCAACTGCCAGTCACCACTTGCCCCTGTTCACTGAGGCAGACTGCAGTATCATTGCCACTCATTACTGGCAAGGGGGGTTGGCCTGCTACTTCTTCCAATAGCTACGGGCTGCCGCCTGCAACCCCCCCAGTACCCCTGTGTTGGGCCTTCTTCTAGGCCCTGCAGCCTGGGGCTCCCAGGCTAGAGCTTCCCCAGCTCCTCATGCCTAGCCCCAGCCCTGCACCACGCTAGGCACTGACTCAAGCTCCCCGCAGCCAGGCCTGTCTGCCTCCTCAGCTCGAGAAGGAGACTCTCCTCTTAGGCCCCTCCCTCTCAGCCTTTCTTATACAGGCCTGCAAGTGTTTGGGGCATGGCCACCCAGCTGAGCCTACTTCCCAATCAGGCTGGGACTTTGCTGGCTCCTGGCCACAATGCCTTCCTGGCCTGTTCCAAGCCCTTAGGGCTGGGAGCGGGTGGTCACCCCACTACAATGCCTAACACAAAACAGAGCAACAGTCACATCGAAGATTTAACCAGGCAGAATGCTGAGTACTCCCATAAGGTCTTGAAGACTCTTGCGAAGTGATGAGTTTTCTCTACTCCCAGTGACTTCAATGAGAGTTGTCGGATCTCACCCACTTGCAGGATAAAGGTTCCAGTACATGTAACCATATTGCCTAATTTATTACAATTTTAACTTGAAAGTGCCAGATGCCAGGGAAAAGCCAATAACAACAACAAAAAATGCATGGCTGTGGGCCAAAACCAATCTGGTGCAACTACACTAAACTTAAGCTCCCTGAATGTCAGGTAATATTTGTTTTCCTTTTGTATCTCAGATTTACAAAAGGAGGCTGAATAACGGCTTAACATGACTGATTTTCTGTATGTTTTCCTCTCTCATTAAAAACTGTTTGTTTAGGACCACCAGTGACTGCTACCTTATCTATAGGATAATACAGACTGGGACTTACGAAGGGGAAGCTTTATACTTCTTTCAGAAGCAGGCAGAAAATATGTAGTGAGAAAGATGGCCTGATTTGTGGCCAATAGTCAAATGATAGATGTGATGGGTAACCTAAGGGCACAAGAGAGAAACAACCATAAAGTAAAAAGGACTGTCAAAAATATACAGTGCATATTTATAAGCAGGAGTCTTACAGTAAGTGGCATCCGATGAAGTGGGTATTAGCCCACGAAACCTTATGCTTCAAAACTTTATAGTTAGTCTTTAAGGTGCCACAGGACTTTGTTACCTCTGCTATTCCAGACTAACACGGCTACCTCTCTGATTCTGGATATTTTAAGTGCATCTTAAATCCTGCAACACTATTCCTGTGAGTTATAAGAAACATTTAAATGATGTAAAATCACTGAGTCAACAGAGTCTTTGCTTGTGATGCTCAACACTAAGTCAACATTTATAGAGCTGATGCCCTCAAACTAAAATTCTCATCTTTGAAGCCTATTAGCTAACAGTAAAGTTATCTGCTTCCCCTGAATGATCACAAAGCATTTGTAATAAAAACAACTTTTTTATATTGTAGTTGTAAAAAACTATTTTCTTCCAATTTTACAAGATTCTTATACTAAAATATAATCCGCAGCATGATTTCTTGTATATAACAATGCTACCGTTTCTTAATTTAGCTGCAGCTTCTGCTAAACCAGAGTCATCATTTTTTTGGTTTAGCCATTTAATCAAGACTAACACTAGATTATATTATTTTATGTACATATCTTGGGCCAAAGTTCTGTTCTCATTGCCATGAAACCAACACCCACTGAAGCTGATGAAAGATGCAAACAGTCCACTGGTATTATCTTCACAGCAGAAAAATAGATAAGCAATAATGGAAATTGAAAGGACAGATGATAAGAAACATTCCCTTATTTAAAAAAGGCAGAAAAAAATGATATTACAGTGATTGCTTTTTAAAAGTTAGTGTTTAAAAAAACGTTACTATTCTGTGGTATGTGAGACTTCAGAATTACTTAATAAAGGAAAGAACTGTGGTTTGAGGTGGGCACTGCTGGTAAATGTTGAGTTTCTAAAGGGCAACCAATGCACAATATTTCAGAGCAAGCTAGTCTGCAGTGTTGTTGTAGCAGTGTTGCTCCAAGGATCTTAGAGAGACAGTGAGATAGCATCTTTTATTGGCCCAACCTCTGTTGGTGAGAGAAACAAGCTTTACAGCTCTTCTTCACGTCTGGAAAATGTTATAACCTTTGCAGTTATAAGACAAGGAGGGTTAGTGGGTTATGGATTGTTGTAATGAGCCATAAATCCAGTGTCTTTATTAAGTCCATGATTTCTCGTGTCTAAATGTTATGCATTTAAGCTCCAAGCCTCATCTTTTGAGGGTGTGTAGGTTTCCTTTTAGGGTGAGCAGAAAGAGCATAGGGATTGTCTCGTTTCACCCACCTAGTTGTTATTGGGGCATCAGGTGCACTGGCCGAAGTACATGTTGTGATAAGACCCAAGATCGATCTTGAAAGTTGTTTTTTTGGAGGAAGGTATGTTGATTATTGTGGCAATGGAGATATATCTGCAGTTTTTGTATCTGTTGTTATGACTGGGTCTGGTGCTGCTGGTGAGTTGGTGGGTCTTGACTGTGGGGAGCTTCCTCCTGATGATGAGGTATATCTCATCCAGTGCACTAATTGCCCCAAATGACAATTTACTATCCTCTCGAATTAACTCATAAAGATAAATGATAAAGACAAAAAACACCATATTACTCGTGAGTGAACACTTTCCACAAAATAATCACACTATAATTCACCTCTCAGTCCTCCTCCTCAAAGGAAACTTGCACAAACACCTTCAAAAGATGAGCATGGGAGTTTAAGTTAAAGATAAATGGATAGTTTTAGAGAGATTTAAATCAGACATTTAAAATTCAAAATGTATGCAAAAACATAAAAAATATACACTGATTGGACAGAGGTTCTTATACACCAAGATTCAGCAAAGCACTGCTCTTTTAATCCATGGACTTTTGAGCATGTACTTGAGTGCTTTTCTCCATTAAGGCCACAATGTTTTAATTTGAAAAGCAACATAGGACAGATTCAGCAAAACACAGGCTTTTATTTATTTATTTTTACTTCAACGGTAGAGGGGTATGAAACATGACTGCTTATCTTCACAGGGGATCATGGAAAGGATTTATTTGGTTTCAGTCCAAAGTAGTTTGTATCTCCTGAGTTTTGAGTTTAGTCCTGGGATGAAATAATCTCAAAAATTCCTCTCAGGTTCCTCTGAAACCATCAACTTTCATCTATCTGAGTCATGTAATTTTGGATTTTTCCAACCTGACTCCATAATTCAGCCGTAGAGTGTGTTTTTCCTAGAGTGATGCCAAATATTCACAATCCTTAGTAGTTTCTTCAATGAATCAGCTCTGGGTTTGTAGCAAAATGTGAAAGCAGGGGAGTTGTATGTCATTTAACATTTTACATAGCAGTAGAGAAGATAGAGGAAACATGCCCACTGTTTGATAATTCAATAGTAGCACTCACTGAAATATTTTGAAATTGACAATATTTTAAAAATGTTGAAATTTGAAAAAATTGGAGTGGAACAAGTGACTAGCAGAATGCTACAATATTCTCTTCATTTTATTAATGACCTCGAAGAAGGGACATACAGTAATGCAGTGTTTCTCAAATAGTGGGGCGCGCCCCCCAGGGGGGGCGCGAGGCTCCGTAAAGGGGGGCGCGCGGCAGCCGCCGCGGATTGAGCCGGGGGCGGGCTGCCACCTGGCCCCCGGCAGCAGTCACCCTGCGGGGCTCTGAGCCCGCGCGTGCGCGGCAGCCGCCGCGGATTGAGCCGGGGGCGGGCTGCCGCCTGGCCCCCGGCAGCAGTCACCCTGCGGGGCTCTGAGCCCGCGCGCGCGCGCGGCAGCCGCCGCGGATTGAGCCGGGGGCGGGCTGCCGCCTGGCCCCCGGCAGCAGTCACCCTGCGGGGCTCTGAGCCCGCGCGCGCGCGGCAGCCGCCGCGGATTGAGCCGGGGGCGGGCTGCCGCCTGGCCCCTGGCAGCAGTCACCCTGCGGGGCTCTGAGCCCGCGCGCGCGCGGCAGCCGCCGCGGATTGAGCCGGGGGCGGGCTGCCGCCTGGCCCCCGGCAGCAGTCACCCTGCGGGGCTCTGAGCCCGCGCGCGCGCGGCAGCCACCGCGGATTGAGCCGGGGGCGGGCTGCCGCCTGGCCCCCGGCAGCAGTCACCCTGCGGGGCTCTGAGCCCGCGCGCGCGCGGCAGCCACCGCGGATTGAGCCGGGGGCGGGCTGCCGCCTGGCCCCCGGCAGCAGTCACCCTGCGGGGCTCTGAGCCCGCGCGCGCGCGGCAGCCGCCGCGGATTGAGCCGGGGGCAGGCTGCCGCCTGGCCCCCGGCAGCAGTCACCCTCCTTGCAGGGTCCCGGGAGCCGGGACCCTGCGGAGCTCTGAGCCCGTGCGCCGCAGCCGCCGCCGTTTGAGCCGGGGGCGGGCTGCTGCCTGGCCCCCGGCACCATGCAGGCTCCTTGGAGGGTCCCGGGAGCCTGGACAGTCCAAGCTGGCCTGGTTTGAGAGCCTGAGTCTACTTTTGAATCCTAATCTCTCAGTTAGCAGCATGAGGACCTACGAACTCTTCTTTTTAAAAAATTCTACAATTAAAAGGACTCTGAGTATTTATATTACAAAATAATTAGAATTGAGGGGAGCTGCTTAAGTACATAAATATTGTTCCTTTAAATTACAAAATTTAACCTCCTTAAAAAGAATTTTAAAACTGATCCAGACAACAGCAATGCCCTGTGAAATCTAGTGGTATAAAGGATATCTAAGCAGGAGGGAAGGTCATGTGCTGCAACATCTCAGCAGTAAAATCTGCCCAGTTTAAGAAATGGAGAGCAAGTTTATGGGGATGACACAGCTAGGGCACCTTCAGGCCACTGGAGCTGGTGGACCACTATCGGGCTCTCAGCCCGCTCGCAGCGGCCGCCGCGGTTTGAGCCGGGGACGGGCGGGCTGACAGCTCCCGCCGGGTCCCAGCAGCCGGGACCCGGGTGGGTTGACGGTAAAACCTTGATATAACGGACTAATTCGGGCAAGGGGGTGTCCGTTAAATCCGAAAGTCCTGTTATTTAATAATTTTAAAAAATTATTAAATAACGGACTTTCGGATTTAACGGACACCCCCTCGCCCGAATTAGTCCGTTAAATCGAGGTTTCACTTGTATTTACAGTCGCGGGGGGGCGCGAAAGGTTTTCTTCTTCCTAGGGGGGGCATGACAGAAAATAATTGAGAAGCACTGCAGTAATGGAATGGAATTTGTTGTTAATACCAAACCAGGATGGTTTCTCTTGTCAGCATAGCTACTGCATCTTGGGATTAACTGTCAACAGGAGAAGCTCTCCCGTTGGCATAGGATCATCTTCACTTAAGTGCTACAGCAATGTAGCTGTGCCAATGCAACATGTTAAGCGTAGACCTGCCCTTAAAGTCACTTATGTGTATTTTTCCAACACAGCACAGACTCTAAAAAGCAAGGAAATATTAAATTAAGGCAACATTCACATCCAACAATACCAGTCTCCAAGCCCACAATTATTATTACATTCTACCCTACACACTTCCATTTCAACAATCAATTCAGTTCTAATGTACAAAGCTGTGACACTCTGCATTTATTTTTACTAAACAACTTTATGATAAAAATGTAAGGGAGTTTTGAGACTTATCTTTCCCTTTCTGCTACAACAATAAATCTAACAGTATATCTGTCTGTTTTTGTCAATATCCTCTGCCGGGGTGTCCTTGAGAGGTGCAGTCTCCACATCTACTGAACATCTACTGCCCTGGATCAGGTGAAGCAAAGGAGAATATGTTCCCTGAGATCCTCCAATCCTCTATATCTGCCATCAGTGAGCATAGAGATTGGAAGGGTTGAACAACTGGGTGCAGGGTGAAGGATCAGGAATGAAGAGCTCAGGTGCTGGAGGAGAGGCACAGAGATAAGAATAGCAGGAAGTGTGCTAGGACACTATGGCTTTGCTCAGGCAACAAACACTAATATTGCAGAACATTATTGAGTGAAATACCCAAAGACGCCATACACAGCAGCCTTTCCGTTCTGTGGAAAACTCTATGGTCACTGCGCCAGCATAATCAGTGGCAGTATGCCATGGATCCTTACCCTACCACTTCATGCCAGGAGAAAAACAAGGAGAAGCACAACTAAATTTACAATCACCTGTGACCGAGTAATACAGGGATCAGGTAGCAAGCACAGTGTCCTATTGAAGTATTTCAATATATCTATATATATAAAAGTCAAGTGGTGTATGTATGTATGTGTGTATGTATGTATGTATGTACGTATGACTGCGAACTCCTCCCGCACCGTTTGAGCCAGAGACTTGAAATTTGGTACAGTGAGGGGTCTTGGGGTCTAGATGCTGGTAAGGGTCGAAAAATTTTCGGATCTCACCTCTGACGCCCCCCAGGGGTGAAAGTCTTTCAGGGCCAATCACATCGGCTGGGCGGTTAGGTGGTGATGATGTCATAATACCCCCCTCCAACAGACACCTCACTCGCTCAGCTCACCCCTCCCTCCTCCAACGGAACCCCGGAGATCCCTCAGTTCTCTGCCCCTCCCCCCTCCCAACGGAACCCCGGAGATCCCTCAGTTCTCTGCCCCTCCCCCCTCCCAACGGAACCCCGGAGATCCCTCAGTTCTCTGCCCCTCCCCCTCCCAACGGAACCCCGGAGATCCCTCAGTTCTCTGCCCCTCCCCCTCCCAACAGAACCCCAGAGATCCCTCAGTTCTCTGACCCTCCCCCCTCCCAACAGAACCCCAGAGATCCCTCAGTTCTCTGCCCCTCCCAACGGAACCCCGGAGATCCCTCAGTTCTCTACTCTTCCCCTCTCCCAACGGAACCCCGGAGATCCCTCAGTTCTCTACCCCTCCCCCCTCCCAACGGAACCCCGGAGATCCCTCCGTTCTCTGCCCCTCCCCCCTCCCAACGGAACCCCGGAGAGCCCTCAGTTCTCTGCCCCTCCCACCTCACCCCGGACTCCATCAGCTCTGTGCCCCCCCCACCTGCGAAGGTCCCCGGAATCCCTCGGCTCTGGGCCCCCTCCCCCCCCGCGACGGATCTGAGTTGGGTTTGGTGGGACGGTAAGTGAGGTGGGGGTGTTGGGGTTGGTCAGGGGGTGTTGCGGTTGGTGGGGGGGTGAGGTGGGGGTGTTGGGTTTGCTTGGGGGGGTGAGGTGGGGGTGTCGGGTTTGGTCGGGGGGTAAGTGAGCCGGGGGGGTGTCGGGGTTGGTCTGGGGGGGTGGGAAGGTGTCGGGGGGGTGAGGGGTGTGGTGTGGGTGTTGGGTTTGGTCTGGGGGGGGAAGGTGTTGGGGTGGGTGCCCAGACCAAACCCGACACCACCCCCAGCTCACTTACCCCCCGACCAAACCCGACACCGCCACCTCACCCCCCCACCAACTGCAACACCCCCTGACCAACCCCAACACCCACCCCTCACCCCTCACCCACCCCAACACCTTCCCACCCCCCCAGACCAAACCCGACACCCCCTGGCTCACTTACCCCCCGACCGAACCTGACACCCACACCTCACCCCCCCACACACCAATCGCAACACCCCCAGACCAAACCTGACACCCCCCGGCTCACTTACCCCCCGACCGAACCCGACACTCCCACCTCACCCCCCCAAGCAAACCCGACACCCCCACCTCACCCCCCCCACCAACCGCAACACCCCCTGACCAACCCCAACACCCACACCTCACCCCTCACCCACCACGACACCTTCCCATCCCCCCAGACCAAACCCGACACCCCCCCGGCTCACTTACCCCCGACCGAACCCGACACCCCTACCTCATCCCCCCAAGCAAACCTGACACCCCCACCTCAACCCCCCACCAACCGCAACACCCCCTGACCAACCGCAACACTCACCCCTCACCCACCCCAACACCTTCCCACCCCCCCCAGACCAAACCCTACACCCCCCGGCTCACTTACCCCCCGACCAAACCCGACAACCCCACCTGACCCCCCCAAGCAAACCCAACACCCCCACCTGACCCCCCGACCAAACCCGACACACCCTCCCCCCCCCCCGGCTCACGGTGCACTGTGTAGCACACAGATTATTAAATACACTGTTCGGTCGGGGGGTGAGGTGGGGGTGTCGGGTTTGCTCAGGGGGTGAGGTGGGGGTGTCGGGTTTGTTTTGGGGGGTCAGGTGGGGTTGTCGGGTTTGGTCGGGGGGTAAGTGAGCCGGGGGGTGTTGGGGTTGGTCGGGGGGGTGGGAAGGTGTCAGGGTGGGTGAAGGGCGGGTGTTGGGGTTGGTCAGGGGGTGTCAACTGTCTGCCCCCTCCCCACCTCCGACTGACCCGAGCAACGCCGGGCACTTATGCTAGTATATATATATATATATGTGTATGTTTATTGTTTTACTTTTTTTTAATAGGTATGGGTCACACCATTTAACAGTGCTGCTAAAATGTTTTCAACTTGCTTATTTGCTTATTTGCACTTCCACGTTGCTTGTGCAGTTACACACAATAATTTTTTTTTAAAAAAAACAGGACTATATGTATTAATTAATTTGCACAAGGCAGACATGATACAGGTTAAAGTACCTCACTCACGTAGCCTATAAAATTAATAATGGGAGTCAATAGTCCACCCATATTTCATGTGTAAACACACAGAATCACACATGCACAAAAGTCATATGTATCAGTACTATATCTGACTATTAAAATGGTCTTTTAAGGCCTCCCACAGTTGTACAGCTCCACAGGTGCCACTTCTAATCACCATTGTGTCTGGCTGTTCAAAAACAGCAGATAGCTGGTCGCTCTCTCTCCCCACCATCGTTCTGGTATCTTCCTCCCCTTGCTTCACAAATATCATGCAGCGATATGCAGCGATAATAATAGATTGAGGGGAGATCTGATAGCCCTTAACATTTTTGAAGACTATTTTAAAGGGGATGTTGATCAGTTGTTCTCCATGTCCACCTAAGCAAAGGCAAGAATTAGTTGGTGTAATTTGCAGCAAAGGAGATTTAGGTTAGATATTAGGAAAAACTTTTGAACTATAAGGATAGCTAATTATTGGAATAGGTTTCCAGAAGAGGTTGTGGTACCCCATAATTGGGAGTTTTTAAGAACAGATTAGACAAACATATCAAGATTGTCTAAGTTTACTTGGTCCTGCCTTGGCACAGAGGGCTGAACTAGATGACCTCTTGAGTTCCCTTCCAGCCCTATAGTTCTATGATTTCATGTGAATTGTGCTGTGCTATGCAGGGCCCAGGCTTCTGCCAGAGTGATACCAGAGATCAAAAAGAGAAACTTGGAGCTGCAGGAATTGTTTTTAAAGGTGTAAGGATAATAGAATGGAATAAACATTATGGGATGGAGAGTGTGGAATTGTGGGAATTTGCCCATTCTGTGGGCAAATTTCTGGAACCCCACAAAGCACTGCAAAAATGTTCCACAAGGTATTATACCAAATGGCAGCAGAGGGCACACTGGGATAACTACCCATGGCATTTTCGGTCAACATAACCACTCATGGTGATGATATTGAGCATTAACACAGACAACCATGCTCAAGCAAAATACAAAATCCAGTGGCAGTAAACCAACAAGTATCCAGTTGACAAAACTTTGTTCTGTAGCCACAGCCTAGCTCTGCAGTGCAAATAGACCCTATGTGGAGCTTTAAAATTTGTTAATTAACACATGTTAACTAACATATTTGAAACTGGGAAAATAGATGGTGTTTTAAACAGAGAGAGAATATCCATTCTCACTCATCACATTTGAAAATTTCCCTCGCCTATGTGAAAATAGCACAGGTGTTCAATTTCCCCTCCAAAGAACATAATAATGATTTTGGCTTGGCGTAGCTACAACAGCAATTGACTCCCGCTGATTACATTTCCAAATACACTGAGTGCAATTCTGTTCTATCTTTATTAGAATGTCATCACTGTTAAACAACTAACTTTCGTTGGGACATGAGTGCTCAATTAAGACAAGGTTCAGTCTTTTTTCATTCAATACTTTTTTAATAACACTATTGAGTAGTAGTGTTGGAACAAACTCTTCCGTTCTTGTAGCATTTGCAAAGCCTCAGAAATAATAGATAGACAACCACTGAAATTATTTCCAAATAGTCTGACACATCGTTTATAGAATCAGATAAGTCCTTCAGAAATAAAAGTGAACTTTCAGCCTTCTAATAAAATGAGAATCTGATCCTATTAACAGCTTCCTAAAGTGTTACATAATGGACCCTCAATTTAATATAGTTATGCAGCTTTGTTCCCATTCAGAGTCAAGACTGGCAGTGTGTCTGAAGGGACCTAGATGGATATGTCATTGTGATAGGCTTTCATTCTCAAGAGGGTTCCAACCAAATAAGTTAATCTCAACTTTGTTTTAATTGTTAATATAAGACTGGTGTCATGGTAATGATAGTGAAATATGGTGTAATGAGGAGAATGGTTTACATGGGAGATTTTCTAAAATAACTCCAACTTCAATGGTTTAATACATAAGAAATCTAATCTAATATATAATACACAACAAAAAATTCAAAACAAAAAAAGTTGCTTCAAAAGGAAAAATCAGACCATTTGATTCTAAAAATGTCCAAAAGGATATTTTGACAGTGCTGGAACTTTCATTTTCAGTTTTTCTCCAAAACAAAATTTTGGCAAAATTAACTTAAATTTAATGAAGCGTTTCAATTTCATCAGACTATGGTTCCAAATTAAAGTTTCTCTGACCACCTCTGTTCTCATCTGTTGTAGACTTTAAAATATAATCAGAGCTAAAGATATATAATAACGCTGCATTACATCACTCTGAATACAGACTCAGTTCAAATAGGAAAACATTACAATTTAAGCAGGCCCTGGAAGAAGGAAGAAGCAGGCCCTGGTAAACAAATCTGCAATAGAAAGAAGTCAAGTGGATAGATGGCAGCTGTTAAGAATGGCCAATTTGTTTTCTCAGAACTACTTTGATAGAAAATTGGAGGGTTTGACTTAATTATATTTTTTGTGAAAATTATTGGCTTTCCACAGAAAATGTTGACTTTTTATGGAAAAAAAATACACCCTGTGATGCTCGCAGACCAAATGCTCATGTGAAGTCCCCTAGGCCTCTCTGAACATTGATAAATGCATAACTAGAAACCAGTCTGGCTCACCTGTGTGTTAGTATTGTTAAAATAGATATTAGAGTTAAAAGAATATGTTTAGTGTTTAGACTTTATGAAATGGTTTGAGGATGCTACATCTTTCAATCTTACTTATAATGCCTGTATCCCATGTTATAAGGTAATATTTGAGTGTTTGCTCAATTAAATGCTCAATATTTGAGTGTTTTCTCTATAAAACTTTTTGCTAAGACTGTAAATGCCCACAGTCAGGGCAGAAGGATTACCAAGTGTGAAACGATTGTTTCCCCCACATCCCTGAAGAGGGTACATGCACAAGCTTAACGCTGGGACAAAGGAATAAACGTCCCTGTAAAGGAGAAATTGTTATTCCTATGTGGCTTGAGTTCTGAGGGGTGAAGATTTCTAAGCATAAGCAAGAGCTGCCCAGCTGTTTAGCTTGGGTTAGCTCTAAAGGACATATAGACCTTGCATATTATAGCAGCTAGTATCATCTTTTGGAACCTATGACTACATCTCATTTGTATGTACAGTAAAACCTCGATTTAACAGACATCGATTTAACGCACTTCGGATGCAATGGACAAAATTTCTGAGCAAGTCTGATGCATCCCAAATACATTTCTCGCGGGCTGGCTGCCAGCTCCCGGCTGCCGCCCGGGTCACAGCAGCGGACGGGCTGGCTGCTGGCTCCCGGCTGCCGCCCGGGTCACAGCAGCAGGACAGCTGGCTGCCGGCTCCCGGCTGCCGCCCGGGTCATGGCAGCAGGAGGGCTGGCTGCCGGCTCCCGGCTGCCGCCCGGGTCACGGCAGCAGGAGGGCTGGCTGGAGGGCGGGCTGCCTGCCTGCTCCCGGCTGCCACCCGGGTCACGGCAGCGGGAGGGCTGGTTGGCGGGCGGGCTGGCTGCCGGCTCCCGCCCGGGTCCCACTAGCGGGCAGGCTGCCGGCTCCTGGGTCCCGCCCAAGTCCTGCCAGCGGGCGGGCTGGCTGCCGGGTCCCGGCTGCCGCCCAGGTCCCATCAGCCGGGACCCAGGCGGGCTGGTGGACAGCTCCCGGCTGCCACCCGGGTCCCGGCAGCGGGCAGGCTGCGGACCCTATGGCGGTCGGGCTGCTGCTCCGACAGCTCGGGTTTTTTTTATTATTAAATTACGGACTTTTTCATTTAACGGACACCCCCTCGCCCAAATTAGTCCATTAAATGGAGGTTTCACTGTATTTGTGTTTACCTGCTTTAACCTTGAAACAACTCTAATTTCTTCCTCCTAGATAATAAATCTTTAGTTAGTTTGTTACAGCATTGGCATTGTCTTTGGTTTGAGATCTGAGGTACAATTGACCTAGGGTAAGTGATTGGTCCTTTGGGACTGGGAGTAACCTGAATATTGTTATGATTTTTGGTGTAAGGGTCCATCTATCACAGTGGCAGGCTTGATAGACTGGAGTGCCCAAGGGGCCTGTCTGTGACTACATGTCCAGGCTGTTATAATATGTGAGGAGTTCACACTTGATACTTGGTTGGTGACATCTCACTATAGAACGCATGACCAGTTTGGAGGTTGTGCCCTGTTTCTTGATAGTCTGCCCTGTGGTTGGCACCCATATTTGTGAGCCATTCCAGACAGCATGACAATCACAAAAGCCAAATGTTTTTCTCTTGTCAGCCAAAAACTGAATAATTTTTATTTGGAAATGCCACCGCAGTGCCTCACAGAAGCTGTAGTTTGGCTGTCTCCTGCTCCCAGTCTCCTCTATGGGCCAGGCTCCCTCACTGGACTACATCTTTCATGATGGACCACAATCAGGGACCACAATGCAAGATCAGCCCAAAATCTGGAATGCATGATGGCAGTTCAAAGCCCTCTTAGCCTATGTAAGACGTGCAGCAAAGAATCTCACCCTTGACTACTCTGTTCTACCTCGCCCTAAAGACAGATGTAAATAATACTTATCTAACATACATAAAAGGAGAATTTTCAGGCTTAGTTCATTACTGTTTGTAAAAATGCTGATGAGTGGGTGTATGTAAATGGGAAGTAAATAGTACATTAAATAATGTCAGTGCTCACAAATGAGTCCAGTATTTCACTTCACTAAGTGGAATACAACAAATAATACATCATATCACACAGTAAGTACAGCATCCCTTCCTCTCCTCCAAAAAAAGTTCAACAAAATGTATTTATTAAGGAGGGTAAATCACGAAAGACTAAAATGTTTATTTTGCTTATGACCTTTCACGCATCACTTGTTCAGTAATGTGACACATTCCTGGCTGGGAGTAGGTAAATGCCAACTCTTTGCCACTCTCAAAAACAAGTAACAAAATGATAATGTTTTATTAATAATGCCAATCTCACAAAGGCTGACCAAGCAAAGCTCCCTTTATTTGGGGTTTATTCATGAAAAAAGCAAGTTATAACATTCTGATTCTGGAGAAAGAAAAGTGTAGGTAAGGAACTGAATTAGTCTCAAGCAAGGGAGAGAGATCATGGATATGAGAAAAGCCTATGATTGTTTTTCTTAAAGCAAAATAAGTGTGACAGACAATGAATCCTATTCTCATTTATGTAAAGCAATGACTCCCAGTCCAGCTTTGGATAGCAAAGAAAACAGTAAGAATTCCTTTCAAATGCAGGGGCGGGGGAGGAGGGGGGCCCCTTAATTCTCAGCAGTCAGTATTGGTGTAGAAAAAAAATTCTATATGCAGTCAAATATAACAAAAGACTAACTTTTACTCTTTTTCATGTTTTCAATCAAATTCTCAGTATGTGAAACAAGAGATAGGATGAAAAGATGTAGTCAATATAGTTGGCTATGTGCACAGATTGGTGACCAAATGCTATATCTGCGGGGGGGGGGGGGTTGTTTTGTTTTTATTAATTATTAATATTATTATTTCCCTAGTGTAGTGAGGTCAAGTGGCCTCCCTCTGAGTGGGAGAGTGAGGGACCATTACTCTCCCCTTGGAGGATGGAACCTAGATTGCCCCCTCCCACCAGAAATACCAGGGCATGGCCAGAAGTATAAAAGGTGGACCCTGCAGCACAGCTGGGGCAGAGCCTGTGGAGGAGACAGATACTCCACCTGTTCAGTAGTGTCCCAGAGGGGAACCTAATCCAGGCTGTTCCCAATCCCCCTGATGTCAACGAAGACTGGCCCAGAGAGCCTGCTGCTGTATACTCCAGAAGAGACCTGGAGGCCACAGGTACCAAACCCCGGGGAGGCAGGAAGTGGCCCATGGGCAGCCATGGAACAGCTGGATGCAGAGCCAGAGTGGCTCAGTTGACATGTTGCTGCTGGATCCCCACCAGCACAGGAGCAGCCAATCCTGCCCCTGCCAGGGCCCTGGACTGGGACGCAGTAGAGTAGGGTGGCCCCACATCCCCCTGTCACCCCACCCCGGGGTGGCTGATTCCCAGCACTGTGCAGGGAAGCTCCATCTCTGAAGAAGGTTTGTCTTATAGGTTAAGTGGGACTTAAGCGATGCATTTAATAGCCCTCCTACAGGCTCTCTGCATATGGGTGGATTCAATCCTGACTGCCTACATTCAAACCCCTCTGGTCCCAAAATCAGCAATGGATTGTGAAGGGGATGATTCTCTCAAAACATTTTTACACAAGTGTAACTCCATTGACTTCAGCCGGGTTCTTTCTGATTGACACCAGCATGGGATCAGAAGCAGTCCCCTGATATGTTTGTCTCTAGCTCATTTCAACCCCTCTCCATTACTTAACTATCTATCGTGTTGATCTGTCTTCCTACCCATATCCAACAGTGAGTTTCTGAACCTCACAGAACAGCTCTGAGTTCAGAATTGAGCCTCCTGAAGGCCCTCTGGCAATTCTCATCTAAATACATTGCTATTTAAAACCAAAATCATGTTTAGATTCTTTAGCCTTCCTCCTACATTCACTCTTATTTATGCACTTTCGTACATGAACACAAAGTTGGATGCATAGTCAGTGCTGGTATTTGTCAGCATGGAAGACACATATTTTCTGACAGCTGGTTCCTAGCAATCAGTGTTTTGATGATGTAACATGCTCTATTTCAAGACATACAACTCATCCTTTCCTATCTGCCCTTAATGAATTAGACGTGCAGTTAGCAAGCACAAAACTCTCTCACTATACCTTACAAAGAAGTTTAAATGTATCAGGCTGAAAATAAAAATATATATACTTGTAATTATTTTAATTTTAAATTTTAATTACATGCCTCCCATATTTTATTCTATTCCCCATCCCCTAAATTCCATTCACAAATATTCTCTCATCTCAAATTCAAACTTCAAATTATGCACCAATAAAAACAGGCACTGTTTGTAATGAGTTAAAAAAAAACACATATTATCATTAAAAATCCCATGACAGTTTTCAGAAGAATATTGTTATTAGCTCTGATATCCTCTCCAAACTCCAACTGGGGTCATTATATTCTGCTACCTGAATTCTCCCTGCAGTTATTCTTCTTCAGTTCCCATCATAAACTGCAGTGAGTACTCTGGGCCAAATCCTCATCCCAATGATATCACTGGCAATTGATTTCAGTGCCAGGATTTAGCCTTAACTATATTACACCCTTGAGCTTGCTGCATTTCATTGGTGGATGAAAAAAATAATAATCCTGTACCTATGGTTACAGCATTTCAGGATACAAAGCACTATATCCTCCCTATCTTTTTTTGACTAAGCAAAGACATTCCTGTCCTGCACAATAAGTTATGATATTTAGGAAGAAGCATTCAATATGTTTTTCAGAATTTGCTTCTTATGATGATAGATACAATACCCCTTTAACCACTCCTTCATTTCAGATGTCTTGCAGATCAGAAAACCAGTTTTCTCTCCATTGCATTAATGATAGAAAAACTGGTACAGGAAGTTCTTTGGGCTTTAAATCAGTTCAAAGTACAGATTAAGTGGGTATCATCTACTTTGTTGATATGGCTGATACAAGACTTTCATAATTCCACAGCTGCTAGTTGTTACATTAAATTGGATCAATTATTTATGATGCAAATATGTTAAAGGTGTTCATTCTGGAAAATGTTCTCTCTCTCTTTTTTAACTTTAGTCATTGCTTTGAGACTTACGGGGATACATTTTTTAATGGTGCAACATCCAATTTTTGCATAAAATGAATCTGTACAACCAAGAACCAGAACGGTGAAAACAATACTGTAAGATTTTTAAATGGTTCATATGCCCAAGTCTTGTTAAGAACAACAAGGTTTGAAAGGTTCACCCCCATCAAATATGTAATGGGATGTGATGGCTAAAGTTTAAGAGAGAAAGCCTTCAGTTGTAGATCAATAGCTACTCTCCAGTGAGGCAGCAACTGTGTTGTCTATTATGTTAGTGATTAAGCTGACAGACAGTTTCTTGCATGCCTCAAGTGATTCTTGCATGCCTCAAGCTTAGCCTGTTTTGCATTGTGTAGATGCAAGACACAACATAAGTCTGAGTCATGATGATTGAGTTGGTGCTCTGTTCCTGCCAGAGTATATCTTTCCTGGGCATGCAATAGATTCTGACAAGTGAGGACATTTTTTATTGTCACAACAACTCCTTCACAGCATACTGTGGACCCACTGATGTTTCTTTTTCCACCCTGGAAGCTGCCCTTATCTTGAAATAATTGCACATCTGTAGTGAGGAAAGTGGAGTAATTAAATCAGTGAGTTTCACCACTAGAAAACTACTGGTCTCCGCCTGTAATGTGACTTGGTACAATGGTTGACTCTCAATTTGGGAAAGGTTGAATTGGATCTAAATTCATACCCATTTACATACTTCAGGGATCGGACTGCTTTCTACTTGGAGAACATAAAATGAAATATCTCACTGGAGAGAATCAGAGAGGTAGCCATGTTAGTCTGGAATTGCAGAAGTGACAAAGAGTCCTGTGGCACCTTAAAGACTAGCTTTAGTCTTTAAGGTGCCACGGGACTCTTTGTCGCTATCTCATTGGAGATATTATTGGTCTAATAAGGGTCTGGCTTAGCCATCCAGGACAAATCTAACCTTGCAACACTTTGCTGTGGCAAGTTTGACAAGCTAAAAGTATTTCCTCGTCTCCCAGGCATGATTAATGTGGCTGCATACAGTGTGCTGTGCATGAGGACTTCCAGTAACTGAACAGCAATAAGAGAATTTGATAAATTGAAGATTTGCTTGATTTTTAGTTGCTGGGTTGTTGTTTTTTTTACTCTCGAAAGTTTGAAGACTTGTCTCTATTTCTTGTGTGTTTAAGTGTTAAAATAATTTCTTGCCTGGCGAACAAGCACATCGAGGTCTTAGCAACTGAGTCAGGAACTCAAATTAAAGCTGGTCCAAAACGAAGGTGAAAACTGGTATTTAAAAATACAAAACAAAACAAACTGTTGTTAAAATCAACCTATGATTGGATTGGTCGATCCACAGAGAGAAATTTACATGGCCATTTCCTTGTTTTGTTTTTCCCACACATTTTTTTTATTTTTGACATTTTAAATTTTGCCAATATTCCAAACAAGTTGAGCAGCAATACTGTTAATGTAGTGCCAGCAAAATAAGAATAACATAAAAACTATCCTATGCTACAAGCCCTGTTCAGCCCTCACAATCAAGGGGATAGGAACTCATTTGTAGGGTCAGATGTGACTAGCAGGGAATGGAAGTGGTGTAATGTGATTTTTTGTTTATTGTGAATTTTAAAACTTTGTAAGGGGCACCTTGAGCTTGGGAAAGGGTGCTTTCTCCTCCCCACTTCATTCTTCTGCCCCATGATCTTCCCCTGGGTTAGCTGATTACATACTGTTCTTTAATTTATGAGCTGTTGGCTGTCTTTACCCACTATCCCCATGTGTGCATCTCTCACTTAGTTCTTAATTTTTTCATGTCCATTCTAACTCAGAGCTCCTGAATTCATATGAAGGAATTCTGCATATGGACCAAGGACCACACATCTTTATCCAGAATTCAATTCTTATAGCTTTTTTTTACCATTATATACACACCCTTGTTGTCCTTTCTGTTTAAATCTCTGCTTTGTGCACTCCATCCACTTTCTCTCTCTCCCACTAATGATAGAGCTGAGCTACCCCTCCCTCTGGCAGAAAAATACAAAGGTAGCAAACTCATTACGATGGATCTCCAAACTAACTTTGGCCCCCTTTTCTTCTCCCCAAACATTTTGGGGGATAAGGAACAGAACTTCTTCTTTTGATAATCTCTTGTGCATCACACAGGTGGCAGAATTAAACCTATTCACTCTCTCTGTAGAAGAAAGTCCTGAAGAAGGCCTAATGGATGAGACATCATAACCAACTTTCATAGCTACATCCATCCTAATAGTATTTTCCCACGAGCTAAATTAATGTGTTCCTGTAAGTGGTGGACACCAAAATACTATAAACTCAGAACAAAGTGTTTAAATTTTAATGCTAAGGACTTGTTCAAACTTAAACTGCTTCATGCATAATATATGTACCTCAGAGGATAGACATGTTGTTCCAAGATAGATTATTAGTTTCATTTATAGTTGTAATATTGTTGTAATGAATTAATCAAATTAGATTCAGGTTTACAATGATATACTTTACAATGCTGGGGGTAGGGGAAATAGCTGGAACTTGTCAAGATACTTGGATATAATTTGAGCCCACATGAAGAACACCTAATAGTCTGGGAAATTTTTCAGAACTATCCCCCTGGATAAAGAAAAATAATACTAATATCCTCTTGATCTTTATTTACTACAAACACATGGCTCTTAAATCAAAATTCCCTTCATTCCCACAGTGAAAAGTGCATTAAGCCACTGAGCCATTGGCTTTCTTGCCTTAATCATACTGAATTTTATACCTACACTGATAAACTACCCAATTTAATTTTTGTTCCATGCTATTTTCCTATGTTATATTAACTTAATCCCTATTCATTCAAAGCTTATGCCAAAATAAATTGGTTAGTCTCTAAGGTGCCACAAGTATTCCTCGTTCTTTTTGTGAATACAGACTAACATGGCTACTAATCTGAAACTTATTCAAACACGGTGATTGGCTGAACTGTGTTCATAACACACATAAACCACTTTCCACTCTGAGAGCAGCAGATTACTCTTCACTGTTCTGACATAGTCCATATGGCAGGTGTTTAAGTGCTTTTTTTCTGTGTGTGTGTGTGTGTGTGTTTCTTAAACCACCAGTACAAAATGAAAATTTTATTTCAGCTGTGTTTGCATCATTAGCTTGCTGGCAATCATATAAGCCTAAATTATCCATGCAAGCAGTTTCATTTATTGAGATCTCTTGCAGTAAAAGAGCAGCAATCAAATCAGTCAGCCCAAATTATCCTTGACATTAACAAAGGGCTCTAGGATCATTGTAAGAAATGACTTTCTTCTCTTATTACCAGGCTGATTATGTTGTAGCTGCTGCTACTGCAGCAGCACAGCACAAAATCTAGTTTAAAATAAAAATGTTTATGAAGAGCATGTAATTTTCATTGCCAGTGTTTGTTGTATTCAACGTTTTAATAAAAACAGGCTAAATATACATTATACAGATCTGCTACAATAGCTTGTACTTACTGCAGCTGGGCAGCCACATGCAGAAAATATTCAGGCCCTGATTCTGTAACCTCATCCACATCAGCAGATCCTCATGCTTGGGTCGAGTCCATGGAGCACGAAGGGGCACTGCAGAGAAACAAAAGTCCATCTGTGTGAGTTTCTGGGATACTAGCATTCTCACTAACAGTTTCTTATTCTTACTGAGTCTCCAGTGTCTGACTTCAGTGGGAATGTTGTGCGAGCAAAATCTAAGTAAGGACTTCAGGATTTAGCTCTATTACATGGGAGCAGGACTGGTGTGCCCATGGAGATCAAGGTGACTGGTATACTATCCATCAACATCTGAAATGCATTGTCACTGGCATCCTCTCTGAAGCCAGTAGAAGTTTCCCGTGTGGAAACCAGAAGATCTGTCCCTTAATGTTACTTGGCTCCCCTCCTTGTAACATAGGGCCCAATAATCAATACTTCTGCTGACATAGATAACTGATGGGTATTGTTCAGGGTTCAGCTAACAGCGTTGACTAGACAGCTATGAAAAACTAAGATATGACAAGAAATTACATAAGTTGAAAATTTTTGTTGTTAAGAAAACCCATCATGCTGACTCCAACTCCACTGAAAACATGGGAAAAAACAAAGCTACCAAGCAGGGAAAGGACAAAATTAGTAGAAAGGAAAAACATACTCAAGTGTCAAAGAGAACACAAAAAGCTACTGGGAGCAAAAATACAATTAAAGCCAGTAAAAAAATACCCTTGTATTGACAGTGTCCTATAAAGTATTTCTATTTTGGGGTCTAAATATTATTTCCAGTTAAGCATTATAAGTGGAAACAAATATGGTCTAGTGGTTAAAGCAGTGCTTAATTTGTGCCAGGGCTTGTCAGGGCTGAGCCAGGGCACTTCTAGACTTGGCAGTTCATTGTCTTGGCACCTCTGGCCTTGTCACATCAGTTATAAATATATATATATATTTCTTGAGCCCCAGCACCTCTTTCATTACAAATTAAGCACTGGGTTTAAGCACTGGACTTGGACTCAGGAACTCTGGATTCAGATTCCAGCCCTGTTCTATGCCAGGTGCTTTATTCTCTCTGTGCCTCAACTCCCCATCTTTAATGTGGAGAGGATACTCTACGCAGCATTCCGAGGATAAATTCCTATGGTAATAGCTGCCATATAAGAACACAGAAAGATTGAAGACCTGTTGTCTAATAGATAGAGCCAGGGACTAGAAGACAGAATTCCTGGAATCTACTCCAACCTCTGCCCCTGAGACAGTGACTCGGAATCACTATGTTCCTTTGGCAAGGTCTCAGGTTAACATATGCCTGTAAGAAAAATAATAATGCTTATTTTTTGGGAGCATGGGAGAATTGTGGAATTTAATTAATCAAGGCTTATGATGTTCCTTGAGATACTTAAATGAAAATGCCATAGAAATGCAATGTATTATTACTAATCTCTTAAAAAAACAGAAAGGGCTATAATTAGAGGGCCATACCCTGCTCTCAGTTTTGAAGCAGAACTCTCCATTATTCTCAGTTGTTCACAATTCATTGCTTTCTGGGTTCTGGAATAGAAAAACAAAATCACGATATAGGCAGTGATTTGCTTGACTCAGAAAACTAAACACTCCAAAGCTGCCGTTTCCTTGAACTCAAGCCTTCTAAAATGTTTGGTTACATTCTACATTTGGTTACATTCTACATGTACATTCTACATGTACCTTAAAAAACACACACACATCAGCCATGCCCTGCCTCCCAACCACTCCTGTCATGATGCCATCAAGCACTTGAATCAGTGTTTTGAGAAGAGTGATTGAAAACAACGGGGTATTCTCCTTCAAATTTCATGACACAATGGCAAAGCTCACACTGACTTCAAACAGTCCTGAACTTCACACGTTACATATGAAGAGTCCTCCAAAACTGATGGCATGACATGAGTTATACTGTGTCCCTCTTTAATTACATGGCAATTACATAACGTTTCCTTTGGTAAATACTCTGATTTGTATTATACCATAAGTTCTGAAGAGCTCTCCATTGTTTCCAGTCACTTTTCCCAAGACACTGATATGATGCCAGTTCAAGATAGGACAGGTTGAGTGGCAGCCAAGTATCATTGATATATATGTTTTTAAATGTATATAAATATACACAAAGCTACATATCTTGATTGTATCTGCACATACTTTGATTGTACTGGTTCCAGGGCCCCCACCTCTATCAAGCATGATTACAGTATCCCCTTTCTCCACCCTTCCTAGATTGTAAGCTTTCCATGTAAGGGCTCATATTTGGACACTATCTATCACAATTATTTTCTGAATGCAGCAGCACTTAGAGGCCCCAATAACATCAGAGTAATTGTATACTACTCATCAACACCCCTTTGTACTGTACAGGTGTAACCCACAGGTGTAACTCCTGGGTGTAATGTTCTGTCCCATCTAGTGGCACCAAGACCACTTAGACAGATAAAATGAGTCCTCTCTACAGCCTTAGCTAAGAGCCAGTTGGCTTTTAACTTATGCACTGAGCTCCAAAGATCCCTGGTTTGATCCCACCTGCCAACAACCAGGGCCTGTCAGCCTTACACAGGCACATAGTAAGAGACCGTCCCTGTCTCCAAAAGCTTATAGTCTAATAAATAAGATATAGAAAGGATGGGTAGGTGAACCAGAGATGCAAAATCTTGCCCAAAGTCACACAGACCCTCATATCTCCTGGGTCCGAGGACAGAGCCCATACCACTAAACCACATTCCTATGGGGTCCTGATCCTGTTCAGGCTTCTGAGCTCTCCTACAACTGAAATAAACAATACTAATAATAATCAAGGATATTCCTATTGCTTTCTTTCCAACGGAATAAATGATAAAGGTTTCTAGTTGATTCCACTAATAAGTTAATGCACTAGATGCATTATCAGATCATTTTGATATTTAAAGTTTGTTATAGCATGTTATTGCCTAAGCAGATTTGCTGAGCTGACATCCTGAAAACAGCTGAAATTTTACTTGAGTTCCTTAGTTCATCGCCCTTTTTATTACTACACATACAGTTGATCTGACTTATCTAGTACATCAGCAGAAATTTTCTCAATCTTAGCAGTGCATTATTACCAACAGCTGGCTAGATTCCACAAGGTACCAGACACATTGATAGATATTGATACCAGACACATTGATAGATATTGATAGAACTCTGGAGTTCCGGAGTCGACGTGAGCGCATTTGGCGATCGATCACTACCCGCCGATCTGATCTGGTGGGTAGTGAAGATGTACCCTGAGTGGAATCACCATATAAATAGCCAAGGAGAGGCTTGCATTTTTGTGTGCATTAAAAGTTGTCTTTTAAAGTTGCAATTTACTGTGAAATTACCACACAATGGGCAGAGGAGTGGAGAAGAGTTTAAAAGTCAAAAGACAGACTAGGAAACATGATATTTATTTTTTAAATCTCATTAATTTTGAGCCAGTCATTATTTTGGGGAGTCTGACTAATGATTTTTGAACTCCTGAGGTTGGCAAGTCTGCATGTCTCATCATTTACTCAGTAACCCGAGCTCAAATAGTGCAAACAATGTGTAAAATGATGACCATGGGGTGATGGGAAGCAGTCACCTATGTGTATCACATTTTTGTGCTTTGCAGTTTGTTATTTCAAGGGTAAAGACATTTTTCCAATATATATGGATCTGTAAGGAAATGCTGTCTCATCACACAAGATCACATAACTGCAAAGCTGCTATCCTATTATATTGTTTGGAACAGATGTTCTGAGGAGGAAGAGTGGATGCGTTGTTATGTTGTTAATATCCATCAGGTGCCTGAGGCCCGCGTCGCTTCCCACAGCTCTCATTGGCCAGGAACAGCAAACTGCGGCCATTGGGAGCTGCGGACAGCTGTGCAAATGTAAACAAACTGTCTGGCACCCACCAGTGGATTACCCTGACTGGCTGTGCACTGATCCACTGGTCTAAAGGATCAGTCACAGACTATAGCTTTTGGATTCAATCTAAAATTAGCTACTTTAGTTCCTTCACATACCTGGTCTTTAGGCAAGAAATTATCATTTAAACCCAGCAGTCCCCATAGCCTTTAAAAAAAGAAAAAATCTTTACAAGCCTCTGGCTCAAAAGCTAGTTCAGAGTGGTACCTATGCCAGAGAAACATAGAAGGCAAATAAGCTTATTTACTAGAACTGCTTGGAAACATCCTGTCAATGATTTTCTGACCTCCTTTTTGCAAATTCAAAATTTTCCACAGGAAAATTTCAGGGTTCTTCCATCAAGAAAAAAATTGGGGGGGAAATTGTTCTTCCGTCAAGAAAATCTAAATGACAGGTACCTGTCTGCGAGACTCTTCCTGTGGCAGAAAGCGAATGTGACAAGAGCCTTCAAGATGGGCAGTCAAGGCTGACTGCCCTCAGCCTCTCCACTTCCCTCTTAGCCACAGGGCTGGAATCAGAGAGCTGAACCGCTGAGCCAGAAACAGAGAGCCAGAGCACTAAACTTCCCCACCTCCCCTCCAAGCACCCCAGGTCTCTGCTTCTCCAGTGGCTAGGCTGGAAGGCTCTTGCCAATTTCATCAGCAGGTAGGGTGACCAGATGTCCCGATTTTATAGGGACGGTCCTGATATTTTGGGCTGTGTCTTATATAGACACCTATTACCACCACCAACACCCATGTCCTGTCCCGATTTTTCACACTTCCTTTCTGGTCACCCTATCTACAGGTGGAAAGTAAAACTGATAAAAGCCTTCCAGGGAGAGCATCTGGGAAGGCAAAGAAATCCATTTGGGCTCTCCTGAAAATTTTTGAGGGGATTTCTGTTTTCCAGCCAGCTCAACTATTTACTACAGAAGGTATGAAAAGACATGAAAGTAACAACTCTACAGTATTGATCTGTTTTGCCTTTCCTGACAGCTTCTTTCAATCTTCTCTTGTTCCTAAGATCCACTAACTTACTAACAAGAAAAAGAAAGGGGAGTGTGTGCAGGGAGGGTATTTTGAAGAGAATAAAAATGCTGTTGATAGGCTATGACAGCAAATTTCTTTCGGGCCTTCTTTCTTGAGAGGAAGATTTATCCAACTGAAGGTAAACCTGATTTTATCTCTCTAATCAAGGGATTTTCACGCCTAAATTTTTAAAGTTAAACCTGGAGCAGGTCTTAAAAATATTTTTCAATGAATCTGTGTAGCTTTTTAATCTTCTTAGGAAAGAAATATTGCCTTAAGAACTCTCCACATGCTTTCTTTCCTTCCTAGGGGGTCTATTATTCCGCATTCAAATTTTGTGCGTGTAATTGCTATTAATGTCAATTGGAGAGACAACTCTCTAAGTCAAATTTGATGTGTTGTAGGTGTAGGCAAAGCTGTGCTCAACACAATAGTTTTAGCTTCCAGTTCTTTCTGACAATTTGTTCTCAGTTTTGTGTCTACGCTCCTTCATGTTCATTTGGAGTTTCAGGTTCACATGAACTCAAATACCAAAATGAAAACTTTGCCAGAGTCACCAAGAATTGCCTGACTCCAGTTAGAAATGGAGTGTAGACTTAAATGCCTGACTGTATTCTTCAGATATACTTGTACAAATGTACAAAACTGCCCTTGCACTGGTTTAAAACTGAGGTTAGTTGCATCAGTACAAGCCCCTTTTTTACACTGCTGCAGCACATCTGGCTACATTAGCACAACTATCCCCAGTTCCGATAGTCGCTAAAATGTAATGAGAACCAAAAGCTAATTAGTGGGCAGGTGGTCAGGCTTTTGGGTTAATGGCTGATATCCACCCATGTTCCCAAAGGTTCTGGACTCATGTTGCTTATTGGAAGAAATGTGACTCAATATCAGCTTTATATGTTTTACTAAAATTACCCAACAAAAATAAAATCAAGAAAATATGTCTCCAAAGCTAAGCTATTATTAATGCTACTAAACTAAGAATTAAGCAATACAATTATATCAAATCAAGATCAAATCAACAAGATAGTCTCAATATTAGATTAAATTATCAGATTGGATAAATCACTAGGTTAATACAAAAAACAATCAATTCTTATAATTCTGAAGAAGATATCTAGGGAGGTTGCTGTCCATCTGATTATAAATCCCAACTAAAGAAGTTTACCAAAGTCAATCAAAGCTATAACTAAAAGCTGGTAATTGTTGCATGAGGTTTAAACCTTTTCTTCCCTACCCAACAGATATGGGACAGACTAACAGAACCTTTTTTTCCTAAGTGGAAGTTTGACAACTCATATGCAACAAAATATATATGTAACAGTTTAAATAAAGAACACACACTAATGAATTTTTTTATGAGACAACATTTAGGCTAGTTGAAACCTTGATCATTTTCTGTGTGTGGCAATATAGCAGAGCAGTTACCCCATTCTGGTGGAGGAAGGCTGGGCTGATTGGGGAGGCAGCCACAGATGTGGCCGTGTCCTAATCAGGCCACACCCGGCCCTGTTATAAGGACTCAGAGAGAAACTGGGTGAGTCTCTCTCTAGCTGTGGAGAGAGAAGGACCCAGCTGCCTGGGAGCTCAAGGTACTGGGAACAGAGCAGAACTGGGGGAAAGGCAAGAGGAGCTGGGGAGCTCCAGCCTGGTAAACCCCCAGGCTGTTAAAGGCCAAAGCAGTTACTGGGATTGCAGAGGTGCAGCCTTGGGCTAGGCAGAGCAGCTGGTCCAGCAACCCCTAGCCAATGATAAGCGGCCATTACACTGTAGTCTGCCCCAGTGAATGGGGGCTAGGTAATGACTGGCAGTAGCCACTGAGGTGAGGTGAGGATAAAAGAGGCCCAGGAGGGACATGGGCCTGAGGCAGGTGAGACACTGGCTAGCAGAAGGCACTCTGGAGCTGGAATTGGTCTAATACCTAAGACAACCAGCAGGAGGTTTATAGACGTTCATACACAAACACCAGACTAAAGAATATAAAAAGGCTGATTCTCCACTAATAAAAACAAAAACAGAAAAAGGAGGAAACAAAATAGATACTTGAGCTTAGAGCAGGTTTCAAACTCTTCAGATCTCAATTTTGTAGACTCCGGTGGAACAGGAGCTGGAACTGCAATAAAGGGTCCAGATGATGTTGCTGGCACAGAACTTGAAGACAGAACATGAAGACAGGACAAAGGCTGGAGTGGTCTGGTTGCTGGTATGTTGACTTCCTCTCCCCAAAGTGATTACTTTTGGAGATGCAACCAACCAGCAACCTTCATCCATCACCAAAATTCAAAATAAACTTGGACATCTTATGACCAATGTTGTTGTTCTGCTCATAAACACAACAATCAGTTACCTTTCTATTTGGGAACATAGTTAAAACTTAAAGCTTCTCTCTTCTGGGTTCATCATGTTAACAGAGAAAAGCTAAATTTAAAACTTACGAAGATGAAACCCATTTTAAAAAAGAAAAATAATTAAAATATATAAAGTCTGCATTCCCATATACATTACTTCTCTCATCATGTTTTCTACCCAAAACAATAAATGGCTCGAGGTTTCACCTGAAAAATCAGCCCAGGTTAGCTGCAAACACTCTAAATTTCCAGTGAACCTGGTCTGTGTTTTATGTTTATAACTGAACCCAAATCCAGATAAGTTTCTCCTGATTTAGGATTTTGTTCAGAAACAGCCACATAATATGACACACACCCTCTGTTTAGATAGCTTCCGATTCAGAGCAGGGGATATTTATTTCATGCCACATCATTTAGTATTAAACAGCCACACCAATTACCGTCTCTCTCCATCTGTCCTATGTTCTTTCTGACTGGAAAAGCCAAATGGTATTTTCTTATTTCCACAAGCTAAATAACCTTCTGCAGTCACACAGAGTTATGCATCTTAAACACCAGGCAGACTTTTGAATATTTATGCCACAGAGGCAATCTGGAGAAAAACAGCACAGAAATGGGTGGTGTTAAGGAGGAACTTAAAAGAGAATAGACAGGCACTTAAACGAGAAGGAGGAGGCCATTCCCAGTGTCAGAGGTAATGGGAAAGAAAACAAGCACAAACCATAAAATGGCAGAGAAGCGAAAGCCAGTCTTAGCATTTTTGGATGCTGGGTGTGGAGCTTTAGTGCTCCCCAGTCTCTCTCTTCAAAGATAGACCCCCTGCTGATTGTTATCCCAGATGAAATAGAGTGGAGGTTGTGTGCTTTGCAGGACCAAACACTAGCTTGGAGTAGTAAAAGGACACAAAGAAGACAACATTAAAAGAAGCAGAGAAGAATAGGAGGAAATGAGTGGAAAGATTAAATACAGGTGAGATCAAGATTATGTTGGGCTGTCACAATAATTTATGGTCAGCACACTGACTCTAGTAGAGGGCTCTAGCTGTGCCATGTTGGATAGACTGAAGAGAAGACACCGCAGATAGGATCAGCTATAAAAGAGGAATTTACAATGCTCATGGCAAGAGAAAAATCAAGGCTTGAAGGAGAATTTTAGCAGCAGGTAAGAGAGGAAGTGATGGATTTGGAAGATTTTACAGGATTTATCAAGCACCTAATACAGGAGTAGAAGGCAGAGAGAGAGAGAAAAGAATCATAGATAATGGGCAATGCCTAAGGTTTTAATACTATATGTAGCTATTTTAATGCATAAATCTACTGCTTGGCGCAGTAAAATAGATATACCTAAAATAGCTCTGTCTAATAAGGATTAAAGTACTTGGAATGTAGTTCTTGTCCTTTTTTATACTATCTGCTTAAAAGCTAGACATTAACTTAAGGTCAACATTTGCATAAGTGGACTTTAATTTTAGGTGTCAGTTTTTGGGGAATCAAATCAGAGATCTCTTTGGACTAATTTTTAGAGCTGATGAACACCTGAAGCTCCCATTGACTTTGTCTGGAGCTGTGGGGGCTTGGATCTGAAACTGTATGTTTAAATTGTATGTTTGAGTGTTTCAAGGCACATAAGACAACAAATGTCTCTGAAACAGCAGTGGAGTCCACCTATAACGAAACCACATGACTAAGCTTGGAACATACATCTTCTGGGGAGAAGAAACAATTCCTCTACGTTAAAAGAGCAAATATTCATCTACCCTTAACCCACAATTATTCACACGTGGACAGTTATTACAAAAAAGAAGCAAAGCTGTAGGCTATTAAATGCAAGTCATTAGCACTAGGTGTCAACAGGTTCCCCTATGCCAAGATTTTAATCATGACAAGAATGTTGTAAGTCAAGACCTCAATGAAACATATATCATATATGTTCCCTTCCCAGTGTAATAAAGCATTTGTATTTATTTGTCAAAAGGCTTCGTGTTGGGAATTTTAAAATTCTGAACCTGCAAGCTGTTTCAGTTCTAACTTACATTTTTCAAAAAGACAGGAGAGACAATTAGAGAAGGCAAGGTGAAAAGCAATGCATCTTATAATACACTCTGGTACACAAGTCAACCTGAAAGGCACTTATCCTTGACAATTATTTTTCAAAAGGATGTTTTGTGTCTTTCTTGAATCCTTGCAAACTAAAAAAAAAACACAGGTCCAGTTTTGATCTTATCAACACTAGGGTAATTCAGGTGTAACATCATTAAAATCAGTTGTGTGAAATAAGAATCACATTCATGCATTTCAAATCATTGAATGCTAATGCCTAATACTCACCACTTTTTGTTGAGTTGGAATTTAGCCTTTGGTAAATTCACATGCTGAACACAATGATTAAAGAGTTGTACAGCTACAGTACAATACTGGGATGGATTGTAATGGCTAGTTCAGCTGTACATATATGGGCAGCACCTAACAGAGGTAGCTAGTTATTTATTGTTAGCCTGGTCATGAAAGCTGTGTTTGACATATCAGCAGCACCCGTCTCCAGTTGAGGCATATACCAGCACATCACAGTAAAACAGGAAGGTGAAAGCGGTACCAATGTTACAAGAAAGCATGCCTAGTAGTGGTCAACAAAAATAGAAGGGGGGAAGAAATTAAGTCCTGAAAGGATAATAGAGAACAGAGGGTTCAAGGAAAAAGGAAAAGACAGGGAGATAACTGAGGAGAAAGAGGGTTCAAGTCCCATCTCTGCCACAGACATCCTGTGACCAATGCCTCAGTTCTCTTCTGTAAAATGAAAATAATATTTCTTTTCTTCCCTTGTTTTCTATCTTGTTTGTTTACACTGTACATTCTTTGGGGAATTCTTTGTAGGAAACCTCTTACTAGCTCTCTCTATTGTGTCAGCACAGAGAGAAACAGAGTTTTGTTGAGACCTTGAGGTGCTATCCTATTACAAATAAAAGTTCATTGAGGGGCTAGTAGAATTAAAGATAATAGAGGAGCAAGTTCTTTAATTTTTTTAGTAGGAAAATAGATTATTGTGAAAACATACATCTATGCAACTCTACCTCCCCGGAGACCAAGATCATCTTGAGGATCTGCTCACATCTGTGTTTCTCCCATAGCTACATCACCCACTTTACCTGTACCAAACGGCCAGTTTGACTTCTTAGAATTAATTCTGGTTACATACACAGTTAAATCTGCAAGTCCTGTAGTAATTGTTGCTTTAGAGCTTTCAATTCACTCTTTCTTCATTTTATTTAAATTATATCTTTGGCAAACTCTCTTCTTTCTTACAGATTTCCAGCAAATTAATTCCCTTGTTAGATTCAAGTCAAGTCCTAAAATTCATTCTTATTATCTCTCCTTCTCTTCTGTTTCCTTGCACTGTGCATATAATTACATAACCTGCACTTTTGACACAAGCTGTACTTTGGACTTTGATACAAGAGAGTCAAATTGTAACAGATTTCTCATTCCCTTTCGTATTTGATTAAAATAGTTTTCCTTTAAATATAATGAATCCAATCATTTAATTTCTGAGATATTGTTCAAAGCAGGAACCTTTCCAAGGTAGAAAAAGTTATAGTTGAGTATAGGCAGCTATGGGATAATATACCGGTAATTTGTATCTCGCACACTTCCCCCCTCTCTGCTCCTGTTTTTCACCTAAGGTAACTGGAAATTAAATATTCTATTTTTGTTAGTGAAATATCAAGTATTAGGGCCTGATCCTGGAGGTCTGAGCAGCCACCATTCCCACTGAACTTAAACCTCAATGTACTCAAGCAAAACTTTCCCCGCAATAACTTTGTTTTATTGGCTCTGGCCCTTGTGTGGGTAAATTGGCCTGGGAAGGGGAGAGGGCACAAGGAGCTTTTCTCCCTTGTGTTCTCCCTGCAAATAACAATCTGTGGGGACTGCTCACTTCCAATGCTTCTAGGGATACAAATCATCCCAAATGCAGCCTATAGACTCACTAGCTTGGGGAAAAGAAATAGAAGTTCCAGATAGAGATAACTTCTCATTTCTTTCTTTCATATCCTAAATCAACTCAAGCTACTGGACAATAGCCACCTGAAGTCTTTCCAGCTTTGGCCAGTTGAGAGGAGGGAAGCCTTATCCTATGGCAGTCTTCACTGTACCAGCTTCCCCTCTCCTTTCATAATCCAACTCTATCAGCTATTCAGTTATACGATAGACAGGAACCCAATAAACCTTTATATATCAGAGTGCCTTTACCTCTTGTCACGTAGCTGTTCTCCTGCTTTCTGCCCCCCAGCCAACAGAGCTGAAAGTTTAGATGCTGCACACTCCTAAAGTACAAGGCAGCAGGTGCATTCCCCCTGCAAGCTGTTAAACCTGTTGAAGGATTGTGCCTTCCCTGAAGCACGATCTCTCTTGGAACTCTGAAAAAGGTTGTGCAGCACTGTAAAACCCCTGTGCAGGCCACTGCCTTTGACAAGGCAAAGGCCTGACCAACTTGTGAGCAAGTGTCATGCCACCTGCACTGCTGATCACTAGAGCAAGCATCCAGGAGAGTGACCTTGTGCTCCCTACAGCAGTTGAAATTTGAAAGATGAAGAAGACATTCTTTGCTCTGTTAAAACCAGTTAAAAATAAGTCAAGCTTTTAGGATAGCCCTTGTCTGTCCTTGCGACAAGAAACTATTAAAGAGATAACATTAACTATAAGGCCATAGATAAAATCCTTGAGGAGTTAGTGCCTTGCAAAGAGCTATTCTTCAACATGCAGAGATAGATGTTCTATAAACTGGGAGCAGTTATCATGAAATTTCAAAGGAAGAAATAACAGCACTACACATCAAGTAGTATATTTTACCTGACTTTTCTCCTGGAGTCTTGCTGTCCCTATAGTTCTTCCAATGCCTGTAAAAGGTAATAAGGGGGTGGGGGGATAGCTCAGTGGTTTGAGCATTGGCCTGCTAAACCCAGGGTTGTGAGTTCAATCCTTGAGGGGGCCATTTAGGGATCTGGGGCAAAAAATCTGTCAGGGGACAGTACTCAATCCTGCTAGTGTAGGCAGGCGGATCCTGCTAGTGTAGGCAGGGGACTGGACTCGATGACCTTCAAGGTCTTTCCAGTTCTAGGAGATTGGTATATCTCTATTTATTTATTTATTTATTTATTTATTTATTTTTAATAAAATGATAAATATTTACAGTAACCGCATTATTAGGTTTACTACTGTCTTGTTTGTTTCTTGACCATTTGCCAATCTTGGGAAGGACTTGGCAAAATAATTCCTGTGAAGAAGTAATAACTGTATCCAAACCACCCTGCATTACAGTGAACCAAGAAGAGTAAAGGGAAAAGTAATGAAACTGACAGAAAAGATGGAGGGAATGGCAGTTCTAAACAACTGATAACTGACTGAAGTGAAAGGGGAAGGATAGCTATTATTGCTTAAGACATAAAAGCAACTGGCAGTTTGCTGGGGAGAGTTGAAAGCTACCTGACTAATATTTTACCACACTTGAAGAAGAATATAAATAGTTCTTCCAGAGCGCTATATACAATACATAGTCAACGTATATCTCCTTCTCACACACATTTCATATCACATTATGTTACATAGCCTACACTTTTATTTTGACAACTGAGACATTAACCACCAGCTAAAGGCCAAACTTTCCATACAGCAGAGACATGAGTTAACTAGACAGTTAAGGTGTAACAGCTTTAATGCAAGTTCCAGTGTCACACCCATTGTTTCCACTAGCCTGTGTAAGTAGTTCTTGCATTACAACTACATACAATAAAGGAAACATAGTTTTGATTTATAAATCAGGGCAGGATCTTCAACTGATATAAGACAGCATAGCTTTACTGAAGTCAGTAGTCACCACTTTACACCAGTTGAAGATCTAGCCCCAGAAGTCTGAATTACAATGTGAAAGCAAGACATCGCAGATTTCTTTTCCTAAATATTAGCTCAGTTATATGAATCCAAAATCCAAGAGGTAAGAATCTGTAATAACTTTTAGGTAACAACTTACTGGCATATGGTTGGAGAATTTTATGAGTTTTGTTAACGTAATCTATTTTTATATTTCTAAATCTTTGTTCATGTTTGTGTTTGATGCATATCTGCTAATTATATATTCCTCTTCATGGATATCCAGTTGAACTTGGTATGACAAAGGCACACATGACCTATAGCAGTGGAACAGAAAGTCAAATAGACACCTTAATATTTAATTAAGGAAATCTCTTTTTTTATTATTATTTCATCTTTTCTGCCTGGCATGGTGGAGTGTGATTTGGGTTAAACAGAGAACTTGGGATCTCTGAGATAATGAACAAAAAAAGTGACTTTTCCATCTGTGAAAAGGGGAAGCTAGGCAGAAAGAAAAATTAGTGCTATTTTCTAGCACTCATCATCTATTTCAGCCATGTAGTGTGATGGCATGAAACACAAAAATTTCCTCACACACTTAAATGGAAAGGTAAGAGGATGAAAAGGAAACTGTTTGGTAAATTTCAATATGGCTAGCACCACATATTATATTTTCATACTGATATAAAATACCTCCCCAAGAACAATGTTTGGCATATTGTTGCTTGAACAACAGCATATAATGTTATGCTAGCATCCAAATATATAGACAAACATACTAGAACACCTGACTTCATATAGTGCAGAAATGAGGCTCAAAGGCCCAGATCATCAAATATATTTAGGCTCGTAACTCCCTAACTTGATTTCAATGGAAATTAGGAACCTAAATATCTTTGAAGATCTGAGCCAAAATGTCTACATAAGAGCCCAACAGAGAGAAATATAATGTCTTCAAACTGAACACTTTAATTAGCGAACTACCCAAACTATCGATTTTTATTAAATATGATGAGATGTTTGACAGTAAAAAATACAAAGGGGAAGAATGAAAAAAGAGAGCTATCCTTAAGAACCTCATAGTTGTGTCAGTTTGAGCAGGTCTACAGTATATCTCCGACTTATCCAGAGTCTAAGGGAAACTATGCTTCTCCCAGTGAATCAACATTGAAGGTGGATAGGAACTAGACAAAAAACTGCAGCACAAGGAATGTTCTTTTAAAAACCAAGTGAGGAAAGAATGTGAATAGGTTTCATCAGCCTACATTAACTTCAAGTAGCTCTGAGACTTAATGTGAACAATAAATTCCACTTGGATTTCACCTAATTTTCTTTTCTGATGAATAATGAATATTTACACTGACCTATTCCAAAAATTCTCTCTTTATTCCTTCCATTCCTCCCCCTCACCCCCTTTTTTTCCTTTCCATCCAAGGTTAAAGCTTTTTCACAGAGTATGTAGGACATGTACAAATGCCCACCTTCATGCTTATATTTATATATCTTTAGCATCACCACCGTGTAGAGTATTAGCAGAGTTTGTAATCCTATAAAACTGGTTGAGGAGTGAAAATGCATAAGGGACTGGCCTGGACAGCAGTTTTTCTCTTTATTCCTCTATAGGTTTTGTCTTTATTCTCTTTATTCCTCTGTATTCCTGCCCGCATTGAGCTGGCTGAGGAAAAAAAAAATGGAGCTGAGCAGTTAAGAACATGGATGAGGACATGGACATCAGTCATTAATTGGAAGTCTATACCCTAATCAAAAAGGAGAACAAGAAGCTAACTCCAAAGCCCACTTAATTCCCAAATTCCAGCATCCTATTCCTATCCTTTCCTCCTGGTTCTATTTCATAAGATTCCTACTTAAAAGTTCTTTGCCTAAATTCAATGACTGTTGCCAAGTAGCTATTAAAAATGAGAACACTTAGTGAAAGTGGATAATTACTTTGAATCTTAGATTTACTGAGTCATAGTCTCCTGAATGTAAAGCATATTTTCACTCCATACTGTTGACTCCCCACAGATGTCATTCATTATCAGCCTCTGCATTGAGAAGAAGTATTTTTTCTCGAGTAAGAGTAGATTTTGGGGGTGGAGGGACAATAGGGGGAAGAATCTTCAGTGGTTACAAACCTGCAAGTGTTGACACTGATAAATGATTCCACCCAGCATTTGAGAAGACAAGTGAAAGTTATCCAAAGAATGCTATTAATATTTTTACCCCACTGCACTGAGCAGTTAAACATCTAAGCTACTTCTCATGTTTTATTTAAAGAAAAAATATGGGTATAGGAAATTTAACTAAATCATTTTCCTATTGGATCATTTTTCATATAATTTTTAACTATTAGTTTTTCATAGGTCTAAGGATATGTACTTTGTAAAGCACAAGAGTTTTACTTATATGCGTAATGAGACCTTTTGAGAGCTACAAATATCATACCCTAAAAGGGAGACAAGGAGATGACCACAGTTACATACATGTCTTGCAGGACTTCAAAGGAGTAATGCCTTAGAAATTTTAAGGCTTTGTAGCAGCTGGAGTTCTTTGAAGTGATGTGTCTCTGCTTATGCAGTATAGGCTCAGTCTTAAGCACTAATAAAGAAGGATGACCTGTGACCATAAAGCATTTGTGATTTTAGTCTGAAAAGTAATTAGAGATTGTAGAGAGAATCTAAGGCAGCGGTGGTATTTTAAGGCATAACTGGTGCCTAACTCAATACCTTGAAGTACATTTTTTCTGAGACAAATTATCTCATTGTCTTTATTTTTATTAAGAGTATTTGAATAAAAACTGGGAGCCTGATTCTTCATTGCCTGGGACCTTGTGGAAGGCAATATTGCACCATCAGTTCTTGAGCTGATGTTTCCACTGAAATCCTTGAGAAAGTCTGTTTAGCAGCTCATGGTACAAAATGGCTCATAGTCATTTAAAACACTGCAAAGCAAGTGAAAAGTACATATCAAATGCTACTACTGGTCTGATGGAGAACTATGATTTGCTAACATTTTATACCTATTTTGCATGAGTGTAAATAACTACACATGATGCAAAACACTGAGTAAGAAAACGGGCTTTGCATCTTTGTTTCTTAAAAATTCACCTCCTAAGCTGCTTATTCCCCACCCCAAATAATTATTGCCTGTATGTAACATCAAAATCCGTTACTCCGACTTAATAGAATTTAAAAGGCATATTGACCCTTCTGCACTGGGGGAATTTCAACCAGAAATAACACATCCCATAGGCTTTTGGACTCTTTTAAAGTTCATAGCAGCATTGTGAATATTTTGGACCTCTGATATGATGTATCTAAAAGCAATCAGTCCAATAGCTGTTATGAAAGCATGCGCCATGCCTATTATGCAACCAGTGAGTAGCATTCTCGCTCAAAAATATTAACTTTAATAAGCAACATTCTTGACTGTAGAAGGAAGCATATATTTTCTTTTTCTCTTGCTTGTTTTTAGGGATAGAAATAGGTGTTGGGTTGAGCATATATTTACTGTGGCCCATGGTGAAATGGTTTAATATAAATAATAAATTAAACTACATATATTTGTTTGCACCATATGGTTCAGACCACATTTTTAGAGCCACCATCAGGCTGTTTCTCCCTCTGGTTCCCTGGGCTCTGGAGCGTAGGGAGTATGAGTGTCTGGGTCAGGAGGGGTCCACAGCTGGACTTGGAGTGTGGGGAGAAGAGAAACATGAAGTGGATTGTCTTAGGGGTTTCCTTAACCCGCTACTCCTGGGGGAATTTTTGTGTGTGTCTGTATAGTTACAGACATACTTGCTGACAGGTACTTTGAAATACATTACCAAAATAATTGAAACTGGCATGATTATATAGTGTTATTCTGACAAATAGAATTTGCATAAATGTTGATGCATTTAAAAATATCATGCACAGAACTTTTAATTTTTTGGTGCACAATTCCCCCACTTTATTAATTATCATTCTTTTTATTTATTAACTTACCTTTTGACACAAAGTAAAACACTGAAAGCAACAGATGACAAGACTGCATTTTGTGTGTGTGTGTGTGTGTGTGTGTGTGTGTGTGTGTGTGTGTGTGTGTGTGTGTGTGTGTGTGTGTGTGTGTGCACAATCCCCTTTAGAGTTAATGGGAGCATAAATCTGTGCACACAAGATGTCAACCACAAACATACAAGGGGCCAAGAATTTAAGCTAAGTAAAAGTTAAGCACTTAACTGTAGCTTAGAGTAAACAGAGAGATATTCATCCTCTACACAAAAAGCAGAGAATATGCAACATGTGTATATATTACTTTGTAAAATATATATAATATTTTGCAAAATTGTTTATGTCTTTCTGAACTCAGAGGCTAGGACATATGTAGCTGTTTTCAAATTTCTGCTTAGATGAAACAATGGGTGAGTAATAATTTCCTTTAGCGTACTATTTAAACTGAATTTCTGCCAGCAAGTCTCATGTACTTAAAGAATTTTGAATCAACAAAAAAGAAGGACAACAAAAAAAGATCAATAAACTGTACAACGAATAGCCTCCTTGCTTCACAGTTACATTGCTCAGAAGATGAAACTAAATAAAAATATTTCATTTTTCCTTATTTATATTCACTGATTGTACATGAATAAGAAAATACTGCAATCATATTTAAATATTACCTGAGTTGAGCTAGGGTGTCATTGGAATTATAATTCTGATGCCACAAGCCCTCACTCTTCTCTACGGGCTCAATTCCCTAGCCACACTATCTCCCTCATGACACACTGCAGTGAGTCAACCTGGGGGAGATGGCAATGCATCATGGGATGTGAAGACTAACAAGGTAGACCATAAGGAGAATGGAATATGTATCACCAAATTACAACTCCCATGAGGCACCAAATTACAACTCAAGCAGACAGTTTCATGTGAAACTGACCAAAACAAAAAGATTAGATTCAATTTAACAAAAATCCTGAGAATTGATCCATTCAGTGGAAAATTGAAAAGTTTCTACAAAATTGAAATTTCTTCTGGAAAATTTTATTTTGCAAAAATTCTCCACCAGCTCTATTAACTATCTAATATGAAACGAACAAACAAAACCCCATAATGGGTTCAGGGACAGTGTGAGAGCCAGAAGATAACAGAACAGTGCAGAGGAATAAAAAGAGCATACACAAGTTCTGCAGCCTGAGAGAACCAGACTTAGAGACTCATATCCAAGGATATATTTCCTTGTGGGGTGGTTTCCAAATTCTTCCAGTGAACAGTAGTGAAGGGAGCAGCTCCAGAAAGGCAAGAGCATCTGGCAAATGACAGAGTATTTGCTTATTTAAAACTACAACCTCAATTCTGAAGAACATACTTTCAAACAACTGGAATGTCAAAATATGGTGGCTACATCTAGCTGAACTTTATTAAAACATGCAACTGTTATCCTAAGAACCATAAAGCAGTTACTTCTGATATCTTTAAACACAAAGAGGGAAAATTTAAAAATCGAATTGGAAAACTAATATTTATAACTAAGAATCAGGTTGTTTTGTTGGTACATTACAGACAAAGATCTTACACAGCTGACAATACTCTCCAAAACATTCACTCAAAATTCTCCTTTTTGTTCGCATCAGTTTTTCATGACCTGTGATCTTGCTTTAGTTTCTATAACTAATGAAAAAAACATCTTCACTTTATTTGTAACAAGATGTACCAAGATCTGTACAACCAACTTAAAGATCACATTAGGGTTCCCTATGAATAGTCACTGTCTGATACAAATATAGCAGCTGATTGTTATCCTTTTAAAGAATTTACAACTTTTTAGTAAAGTGGAAAGGAGTTGACATGCAGCTGAAGTGACAGAAACAGCTGCTTCTGCTATCATTAAATATTAAATGTATATTCAATAGTAAAGAGCAGAAGGTTATCAGCACCAAAGGGATTGTGGGTGTGATTCTGCCTGCCTCTCAAATTACACTTTATACAATATGCTTTTTGCCTTTCCATGGAAAAATAATATCCAATATCTCATTTTATGCCATGCCTCAGTGTCAACGATAATGTTTTAATAGTTTGAAGAACAACTTTAACTTTACAAAATTGAAACTGGACCAGCAACATATCACCATGTCATAACATTGCATGAGACTTCTATGAAACTTAATCACTTTACATCATAATGTATTGATCTTTTCCTGTGATGTATCACAGCCATGATGCAGAGTCACAATGTCATGATGCAGATTAGCTCATCCCATAGAATAAACTCAAAGAAATCATTCCTCAGTTAATTAGTTCACTGTACATACAGTAACAGCTAAAACCAAGTAGGTTAAGACAGCAACTTTTGCCTTAATTCTGAAACAAGTTTTGTAGTTTTAGTGACTTTATACTGGATTTAACTCTTTCCTCAGATTATCTACAGTAAAAAATGCAATTGAATCAACATTAAGGTATACTCTGATGTTGTTGGGTGAAATTCACCCCTATGCAGTGTGGATTGCCATGGACTCGCAGGGGCGAAAACAAATGCAGGCCTGTTATTTACCAGGCTGCACGTGGCAACAGACTATATAGTAAGGGATGCAAGGAGAGTATGGGTCACAACACGAAGTGCAGACACACACACACACAACTAAAATTAATCAATTTAAAGTTTTATTGGGGATAATTACAAGGGGTAAGGGAGCAGCGTTTGATTAACTAATAGACTTAATAAAACTTAAAATACACAATGAGTAAAATACCTACTAACAATATTTATAAACAAATATACAGCATTTAGTAATAATCGATACTTACAAATACAAACCAACGCGTAACGACCGGCAAACGTAGAAGCTCTGTTTGAAACACGTGAGCTGAGAGAGAGGCTTCGAGGTGATCAAGCTCGGTTACGGGGGTACAGGACAGGATACGCAGGATTCATTTTTCTTTCTCCTCTCTCTGTTTGCACATGGCAGACAGGTCCATAAGTACCAACTATGACATCATATAAGTGTATTAGGGAGGGGGCCCAAAACCTGTTTGTGTTCGTTTCCGATTGGCATGAGCAATGTTTACACCAAGTAGGGGAGCAGGTGCCTAAAAGTCTGGCTTCACCCCAAAGGTGAGGGTATGCACATTGTTTTAGAATGCACGCGAAACTGAATGACAAAAGAAGAGGCCAGGGCAAAACTGGTATAGGCAAGTTTTACAGAATGCAGACAGAAACTGATCTGAACATGAAGATAAGGCCTATATGCTGTTGTGTCCAGGGCCGGCGCAAGGATATTTTGCACTCTAGGCAAAACTTCCACCTTGCACCCAACCCCTCCCCCCGCCCCAACAATGTCCGAAAACTAGTAAACTTAGCATTATAAACAGCCTGTCAGAACAGATAACAGCTGTTGCAATGTTTCTTTTTTATCTTTAAGGTATTTCAGTTGTTTCCCATTACCTCTTATGGTGTCCCATTCAAAGTCTTACTATTGTGCAAAGCTAAACAATTGAGACTTGCATTGCATCACCATCCTCCTTGCCCCAAAGGGCCATTATCCCCTGGTGACTAATTTCTACTCCAAGTCTATAAAGCAGACTTTTAAGATAAATACATTATTCCTTCAATATTACACATCTCACAAAGATTCGCACTCTAGACAAGTCACCAGCCTTATGTAGATCCCTTCCACACTCCTCTTTGTGGGTAAGTGCCCTGTAAGACGTGGGGTGCAGGGAGTTTGTCAGGCCTGCAGTGACAGCTGTTTGTGAAGATCAGAGAGCCCTTTGCCAAGGGGTGCTGGTGTCACAGTGAGCTTGGGGTGGTTGACAGGAATGGGCAGGGCACTGAGGCTGGTGGAGCAGGTAACACTCACTGGGCTGTGGGGCAGGCAGTGCCAGGATGGGGCAGGGTCAGGTACCTGTCAGTCTCCAGTGCTCGGGCCACATCAGGGCCAGAAGCCTCTTCATCTTGGAGTCTTCCCCCATTTGCCCGGGGGCCACTCCTCCTCTCAGGCTCCCCAGCCACTGCTGCTGCAGCCGCCTGGGAGGAAGCAGGCGGCAGGCGCCACCACGGAGGAGACGCAAGGGGCTGAACTTGGCTGGGGCCCAGCACGTGCAGCAGCAGGGGCAGGTGGGGAGTGTAGCCTGCCATGCGGAGGAGAGGCCGCGCTGCTGCTGTGCTATTTCCCGGCCCTGCTGCGTGGCACGAAAGGACGGCCCTAGGCGGGAAACAGCAGCAGCAGCGTTTAATAGGCTTTATCGCCTCCACTCAACTTTCCCATTGTGTGGCACTCAGTAGTTTCAGTGTCAGAGAGGTTGTTCCCAGATGTTGCTTCAAAATTTGCCACAATGAGTTGATGCAGAGAAAAAGAGATGCTTTGAATTACTTTAAAAAAAAATTAGCAGCCTCACTAGAAGCTGATGTTGCATCACTGATCACCAAGTTCAATGAATGAGAACTCCATGGGATGAAATAACTCGAGGGTTTAACTCTCTGATCCATGTCTGCACTCCTCTGTTCTTTCCTCTTATATTGGCACCATTATCGTAGCCCTGTCCTCTCATGTTAGCTATTGCAGTTCCCATATCTTCCAGCTTTTTAAGAAGCACATTTATCATACCAGCTCCTGTAGTATCAATGTCAATAAATTCTATAAAATGCTCTGACATTTTCACTATGTTCTGTTGTTGTTACAAAAAGCACCAATAAAATCATTTGTTCTGTATGGCTGATGTCAGGTGTGCAATCCAGAATAACAGAATAATAGTTTCTGACTTTTGTTGCCAGTAACTGTATGACCTCATTTTGAATTGTTTTTCCAAGGTGGTGGTGTGTGTACACTTCTTGGATGGTAACTCTTCCTAGATGTTCCTGGAGTACAGCATCAGACTCAGCCATAAGCTCCACAATTTTAAGGAAGGTTTAATTGTCTAGCACATACAACTGATCTGAAGTGCCATGCAGTGCTAGGTTTTGGGTAGCAAGCATTCTCACAATGGCAATGAGCCTTTTCAGAACATTTTGCCAGTAAAGAGACTCCGATGCAATCTTCTCTTGATGCTCATCATCTGTGGTTGACTTTTAACTTAGTCTCATTTCAAGCTCTTTCCATCTATGGAATGCTCTCTGGTAAGCTGATGCCTTCTCATGGCCTGCCAGATTTCTAGCCAGATTTTTCCAGTCCTTTGCTCCTATAGAACCCAATATGGCTGGAATATTAGACTGGAAGAGTTTGCAACAAAAAAAGTATGCAGCATTCTAGGTTTTTGAGTACATAACCCATGGTCTCTCCACTTCGTCACTATTGGGGATTTCACACCAGTAACGTGTTGGATAGAAACTTCTATTTTCATTGTCTTTGGGGGACATGAAGTTTTTCACTTGCTGTGGCTCATGCAGTACAAGGAAGTCCCTCAGGGTACTACTCAAGTGGGTTTCTTGCACCTCACCACACTCTTCTCTAATCTACACTTTTCTTCAGGAATGTGCATGGTTATATCCATTTGAGATGGAGATATGGATGCTGCAGTAACTGCCAGGTCACCTGTTCTGACTAACTGGACGATCAGTCATAGCCTCACCACTCACGTCCTCACTAGGGCCAGAAGGCTCAGTGTGAACATTTGTGTCTCTGTATCTCAGGAGAGCTCCTTCCTGCTTAGATAGAAAAGCTTCCTTTGCTTTCTTTCTTTTTTCTGAATGCTGCCCCCAAAGGGGTATTTTCTTATTTCACTCATGACTGCCATTCTGTGCCAGCTGTAGTGGTTCTCAACACCCAGTTGAAGGGGACAAATAAGCAGGCTCGTTGCAGGGCCTGAGTGAAGGAAGATATCAGTATCTTAAGGGCCTCACTGGCTACTACTACTTCAGTTGACTGCCTGTTCTCCTCAAGTGGGTTCAGGGAAGCAGCAGGAAACAGGAAACTCCCAGAGAAGCTGGTGTTAATCAGTCCAGGCTCCTGGGGGTGCTAGAGAGGTACATAAGAAGCTCCTCCTCCTCTCTCTCCCTACAGCTCCTGCTGCTTTCTGTTATTCCTTCTCATCTTTTCTCCTGCCTGCCTGTTATGTCTCTTGTGCCCGCCTTCCTTCATCACGGCACTCCACCATCTCTGTGCATCTAGAACAGAGAGAATACATATGCACCAGCAGCAGACACAATTTTCTACGCTCTGGGTCCTAGTGGTGCCCCTCTCCCCCATACCACAGTCTGACACTGAGGCAACTGCCTCAGTTTGCTTCATGATAAGGCCATTCCTGCTTAAACAGGGAACTTATATTGAATTCAAAATTCAATTTTGAAATTGTGCAAACATACCACTTCATGGAGCTTAACACAATGATTGTTCACTATGGCTGTTATTATATCAAAATACATATTCTCTAAAACCTTGTACAATATATTTCACTCTTACCCTACTCCCACAGACTGAATCCTCATAACTTTCCTTCAGGCATTCTAGATACTGTATCAGAGAAATGGGGCTCAAGAAGCTGGTTGGCCTTTATGGTTCATCAAAGACTGATCCCAAAGCTTCCACACATTTGACATTGTTAAAACAAGAGTGAGAAAACAGGTTAAAGTCACAAGAAAATGCCATGGGCAGTATAAACTGAAGGCATTAAAAGCACCATCACACACCAAATATAGATGCAATCTACTATAATTAGGGAACATGTTCTCAAGGGAAAATTCAGTTAATGTGCCATAGGTACAATCCACTGGTTCCATCTGAGATTCTGAAAACGACTGTTGACCTGTCTGTGTCACTGATGCTAACCCATCTTAATTTTACAGTGTAAATTATCTTTGGCTTGAGAAAAAAAGAAAAAGAAAAACAGCTTCATGAAACTTTTTCTAATAAACTAACATGCAAGAGCCTGTTAATGTCACTACAAAATTGCTAATTTGAATAATAGATATTTTGAGCATATCATCCTTATAATGGCAGTGGAATACTGGAATATCCCCCCATGGATCAGATCCAGCAATGCTCATATTATAGTTGTATTGATTTCAATAAAGTTCTCATTCTGCAGTGAGGGAGAGAGGAGGAGGAAGATGGAGGAAAAAGGAAAGGAGAGAGATCTTCTAGAATGACTGTATCACCAAAACATGACTGGGTGCCTAACAGTGGAGAAAACACCACTTTCCTTATAGTTTGTTCCAGTGGTTTAAAATCTAGTGAGATGTTAGGAATGAAGCATTTGCCTCCTGGATCAGTCCACTGGTTTGTCAAATACAATATTCTGTCTTTACCAGCAGACAATAGTTGAAGCTTCAGTGAAGGTAAACCTCCCTAAAGCATCTTTCTCAGTTATTCAGAGCTGCACTTGGGAAGTGGAGGAGGGTTTTGTTTTGTTTTGATCCTTGCAGCAACTAGGTGAACTGCTGAACCAGGGAAATAAACTAGGGACAAGGGAACTTTGGGAAATACTCCTGGCATGCAAGTTCTCAAGCAAGGAAGGGGTTTGACCCTGAAAGTCAAAGAGCACCCTTGACTCCCACTAACTTCAGTGGGAGTTGAAAACCTCGAGAACCCTTCAGGATTGTGTCCATTGATCAATTTTTTAAAGGGGCAAGGTTAATAAAAGTCAAAGAAGAATTATAAAGTATGGAGGGGGATGACATTTTAGAGAGAGAGCATAAAAATGAACTCAGTTGATAACAGTCTGCATAAAACTAAATAATAGTCACAACCTTGCAATAACCAGAGAAATGGCTATCACCAGGGATGGAGGAAGAGGTATGTCATGCCATATTGCCTCACAGAAATTTAATGTGACTATTAATATTTATTGTGAAATAGCATTTGGAGGTCTCAACCAGCACCTTAAGGTGCAAGTCCCTGTATACAAATATGATAAAAAGACAGTCCTGACCCCCAACAGTGTACAAGTGAGAACCATGTCCTGCAATAGGGCTCTGTAGGGGCACAGCAGTCTAGCAATGCACTACATATTTCAGGAGCAGGGCTTAGTTATACAAGAGGCAGCATGCAGAGACAACAGATAAATATGAGGAATAGCAGAACACTCACTCAAACCGGAACTATACACATGACATGTGCTTGGTATGAGACACAAATATTAACTTTTGCAAAATGTATAGTTAATCAATTTTTAACAATTATAAGGATCATTTACATAGTAGGACGGAGACATGGGATATACTTAGGCTTTCCAGACCAAGCTATAATACAATTCAAGATATAAGAAATCTGTTTAGGGCAGCTGGAATATAATCTGAACAGAAAGAAACCCATTAATACAGTAGGTATGTTGTTAAAACAGATTATTACAACAAGTGCCTCTGTCTATGAGAATTGCAGAGAAGGTTGATCTGAGGAAATTGTTTCACTTGTTACTGTTTCATCTGTTGCCTGAGTTGCTAAAAGCAGATGTATTACAAGGGAATCATGAATAAATACATCTGAAGCTATTTGATTTGAAGATTGAAACTTTAAAAATGTCTGATTTTCTGGCAAGACAGTATATTTATAATTACTTCTTTAACACTCAAAGTGCTTTTTCCTGAATTGTTAAATTTCCTACTTTAGAATAGTCTCTACATATACTGCAAATAAGGGGTAGATGTGTATCAGTAACTTACATTGGTTCATGATAACATCAACATTACCAAACACCGTGTTTCCCCAAAAATAAGACAGTGTCTTATATTAATTTTTGCTCCCAAAATTACATTACATTATGTTACAGCGAGAGGCAAAACTGGAAGTACGTCTTATTTTTGGGGGATGTCTTACTTTCGGGGAATAAGGGCAACATAGTAATATATTTCATTTTACAAGGGACAAACCAAGAATTCCTAGTTCCTGTAGGAATTCTTCAAATACCTATCTATGTATATAGATATAAAACTGAACATTACACACACACACACAACATGCCATTAGGGGTGATCAGTCCATAAATGAGGAGAATGGTTATTTTCTCTAATGGTACCTTGATGGAGGTGCTTAATCTAAAATTAGCATAGTACCCTTTTTATAATCAATTATAACAATCCCCCTTACTTCACATTAAATCTACTTTCTTATTGGCCATTTAACATTGTCATCTTAATTAACATCTGTGAAAATACCATGCCAGTAACCATCAATGTAGACAGCATTTTCCAAATCAAACATGACCTGAACTAACTTATCTTCAACTTGCTTTTGAATTGTTTCACTTCATTTTATTCATATTTTACCAGGCCTCCCTTGACAATTGTCAAGCCATTTTTTAAGAAAAAAACTTTTGGGCCAACTTACATTTCAGCACTTTTACATAAACGTAAGCAATAATCACCTTTATGGGCTACAATACAAAGTATACACCCATGCACCTGCCCACTTATCAAGAGTTCATGAACTGTAAACTTATCATTTTGCATCTTTGATTGGACTAAGACACCTTGTTGTGGCTCAATTAATACAAGAAAAGCAGCTAAAAGATTTCCCCTGCCCGCTGTAAGGTCATGACTGTTTGAAGTCATTACGCTCTGCCTTCAAATATATTAAAAGTCACTGTAAATATCTTATCATATGCTCCTTCATCATAATGCTTAGATTCTGTGTATATAGAAAAGATTGTCCTAATTATAAGTATGCAGAAACATTCATTAAGTGCTAGCACGCTTAGGTGTTTTTTCAGAGGCCAATAATGTAAGAGCTTTTCTCTAGCCCTATATCTATATATATAAAAGTCAAATGGTGTATGCGTGCATGCGTGCATGCATGTATGTACGTTCCCTTACTCCTTCCACACCGTTTGAGCTAGACTCTTGAAATTTGGTACAGTTAGAGGCTTTAGGGTCCTAATCAAGGTAAGAATCGAAAAATTTTCAAATCTCACCTCTGACATCCTCCAGGGGTGAAATTCTTTAAAGCCCATTAACATCAGCTGGGCAGCAGGTTAACACCTGCTGTTCTCTGTGACATAGTTATGATGTAATAATACCCCCCTCCAACGGACCCCGCACTCGCTCAGCTCTCTGCCCCCTCCTCCCTCCAATGCCCCCCCACTCGCTCAGCTCTCTCCGCCCTCCCCCCTCCAACAGATCCCGCACTCGCTCAGCTCTCTCCCCCCTCCCCCCTCCAACGCCCCCCCCACTCACTCAGCTCTCTCCCCCCTCAGGTAAGAATTGAAATTTTTTTAAATCTCACCCTCCGCCCCCCACTAAAATGACCCCCTCACTTGCTCAGCTCCCTGCCCCCCCCAACGCCCCCCCACTCGCTCAGCTCTGTCCCCCTTCCCCCTCCAATGCCCCCCCACTCACTCAGCTCTCTCCCCCCTCAGGTAAGAATTGAAATTTTTTTTTAATCTCATCCCCCTCCCCCCACTCCATTGGCCCCCCCACTCGCTCAGCTCTCTCCCCCTCCCCCCTCCAACGGCCCCTGCACTCACTCAGCTCTCTCCCCCCTCCAACAGCCCCCGCACTTGCTCAGCTCTCTCCCCCCTCCACCCCACTCCAACACCCCCCTACTCGCTCAGCTCTCCCCCCCCTCCAATGCCCCCCCCAACTGGCTCAGCTCTCTCCCTCCTCAGGTAAGAATCGAAATTTTTTAAAATCTCCCCCCTCCCCCCTCCAACACCCCCCCACTCGCTCAGCTCTCTTCCCCCTCCCCCCCAATGGCCCCTGCACTCTCTCAGCTCCCTCCCCCTTCCAACGCCCCACCCCCACTCACTCAGCTCTCTCCCCCTCCTCCCTCCAACGCCCACCCCCACTCACTCAGCTCTCTCCCCCCTCAGGTAAGAATTGAATTTTTTTAAAATCTCCCCCTCCCCCACTCCAACGGCCCCCCCACTTGCTCAGCTCTCTCTCCCCTTCCCCCTCCAATGGACCCCGCACTCGCTCAGCTCTCTCCCCCCCCCCTCCAACAGACCCGAGCAACGCCGGGTATTTTTGCTAGTATTTAATAAGAGGACAGTATGAAATATACAAAATTGCAGTCTGTATATTTGTAATAACAACAAGAGAAATGCTGGGCATTGATTTAATTACTGTGGAGTTGATTCGTCTCATCAGGACGACCTAAGGTCCTCTTGGTATTTTCACTGTCAGCATAGATAACGAATTTCATCAACTCTCATCAGTTAAGATTTCACCCTTGTCTTAAATTTACTTCTACCCCATTATAATCCATAACATTCTGCACTACAGGGGGTCTAAACCATTCATGCAGATTTAATTTATGGCAATTTAAACTGTGTCAGAAAATTAATAATTTAGGAATAATGCATGCATTTCTTACTGAGTTTAATCAGTGTCTATTAATGTATGTGTTATTTTTGCCTTTTTGGTATTCCTGCATTCTGATTTAGAATGAAGCTTACACTAACTGCAAGGAAACTCACCTACCTCATCATATCTGAGAATAGAAACCTGACTGACTTCTATCTGAAATATATTTCCGCAATTTGGGGCATTTCATTTGGATTAATTCTTTCAAGATGCACAGCAATGGGTGGTAAGCAGACAGTAGACTAATGGATCCACAAACCTAGAGAGTTTGAATTTAAAATGGGAGTCCTTGAAGTAGTCATTGTGCATATTTTACATCAGTAGACTCTCTAAATGGAATTTTAGCTGTATTGAATTTTAGTTTGAGATATGTATCATGCAATGATGGATCGCCACCATAAAGTACGGTTTATCGCTTTCTCAGGGTGATCTGAAATTACTCTTTAGGAATCTTCTAGATGCCATTTACTAATGGGCTTTTCTGGAAAAGGTCAGGTGGATGTTTGCAAATAAAAGCAAAACACCCACCCATGAGTTTCCTTGAAAGATAGCCATGTTTAAAGTAGCCAGCATTATGTGCTGATTTGTCCCCATTCGGTCCTACTGAACTTCAGCTGGGCAAATTCTGTCTTCAAGTATATACACTGAAACCAGTGGAAACTGCTTGTGTGTGTCAGAAAATGAATTTCACCATGATTTTACATTAATAATTAATTGGTTTTTAACTAACAGTGCTACCAAAGGGATTAAGAGTGTCACTGCAGATTTAATAAGGTAGATACCAATTATTTATTAAGAAGTTACTATTGATATTAAATCAGTTTAATAGCCAGTAATAAAGAAGGGCCCCAATCTAAACTGCAGAAAATATATTACATGACCCACCAGAACATACCAATGGTCCATCTAACCTGGTATCCTGGCTCCAGGCCCGTCCCTAGAGGGTTCGGGGCCCAGGGAAGAAGTGATGGATTCATCTCTTCCAGGACCAACTGCACCAGCCAATTGTACCAGCCCGTGGAGTCCCCAAAGTGCAGGGCCTGGAGCGGAGGGGGAGCAGGTGGAAGTGATGGATTCGGCTCTTCCAGGACTAACCATGCCAGCCAATCACACTGGCCTACAGGGCGCCCACAAAGTGCAGGGCCTGGAGTGGTCACCTGAACTCACCCTATCCAGGGGACAGCTCTGTCTGGCTCTGGTAAAGACTAATTCTTGATGTTTTGAAGAGAAGGAAAATTCTCATTAGATACCAGAACAACCTGAGGACCAGACTGTGTCTGCCCCCCTCAGTATGTGCACAACAGAGATGAAACAGCACAAGAAGCCTCTGACACACATGTGCCACCTGCTCAGGGGTGGGGATCAGTTGAGCACAAGGATTGTATGGAGCTAGCACCATTAGCCAGACCAAAGAGGGCAAGGAAGGGATGGAGCCATGAAGACCTCAGAGTCTGGCTCTCCATTCTGGGATATGTCTTAGTATTGATGCAAAAGGAAGACAGCTTCTTAACTGATTTAAATTGTGAAGAACATTGCCACGAATTTTCAAAGATAATCGGGGAGATCCCAGATGATTGGAAAAAGGCAAATATAGTGCCCATATTTTAAAAAGGGAAGAAAGAGAACCTGAGAAACTACAGACCAGTCAGCCTCACTTCAGTCCCTGGCAAAATCATGGAGCAGATCCACAAGGAATTGATTTTGAAGCACTTGAAGGAGAGGATGGTGATCAAGAACAGTCAACATGGATTCACCAAGGGCAAGTCATGCCTGACCAACCTGATTGCCTTCTATGATGAGATAATTGGCTCTGTGGATATGGGGAAAACGGTGGACGTAATATATCTTGACTTTAGCAAAGCTTTTGATATCGTCTCCCGCTGTATTCTTGCCAGCAAGTTAAAGTAGTATGGATTGGATGAATGTACTATAAGGTGGATAGAAAGCTGGCTAGATTGTCGGGCTCAACAGGTAGTGATCAATGGCTCGATGTCTAGTTGGCAGCCGGTATCAAGTGGAGTGCCCTGGGGTCGGTCGTGGGGCCAGTTTTGTTGAATGTTTTTGTTAATGATCTGGATGATCGGATGAATTGTACCCTCAGCAAGTTTTGCAGATGACACTAAATTGTGAAGAGAGGTAGATACAAAGGAGGGTAGGGATAGCCTAGTCCAGAGTGACCCACACAAATTGGAGAATTGGGCCAAAAGAAATCTGATGAGGTTCAACAAGGACAAGAGCAGAGTCCTGCACTTAGGAAGGAAGAATACCATGCACAGCTATAGGCTGGGGACCAACTGGCTAAGCAACACTTCTGTAGAAAAGGACATGGGGATTACAATGGACAAGAAGCTGGATATGAGTCAGCAGTATGCCCTTGATGCCAAGAAGGCCAATGGCATATTGGGCTATATTAGTAGGAGCATTGCCAGCAGATTGAGGGAAGTGATTATTCCCCTCTGTTCAGCACTGGTGATGCCACACCTGGAGTATTGTGTCCTGTTTTGGTCACCCCACCCCACTACAGGAGGATGTGGACAAATTGGAGAGAGTCCAGAGGAGGGCAACAAAAATGATTAGGGGCCTGAGGCACATGACTTACAAGGAGAGGCTGAGGGAACTGGGACTATTTAGTCTGCAGAAGAGAAGAGTGAGGGGGGATTGGATAGCAGCCTTCAACTACCTGAAGTGGAGAAGAGAGTTCCAGAGAGGATGGAGCTAGACTGTTCTCAGTGGTGGCAGATAACAGAACAAGAAGCAGTGGTCTCAAGTTGCAGTGGGGGAAGTCTAGGTTGGATATTAGGAAACACTATTTCACTAAGAGGGTGGTGAAGCACTAGAATGGGTTACCTAGAATCTCCATCCTTAGAGGTTTTTAAGGCCCAGCTGAACAAAGTCCTGACTGGGATGATTTAGTTGATGTTGGTCCTGCTTTGAGCAGGGGATTGGACTAGATGACCTCCTGAGGTCTCTTCCAACCCTCATATTCTATGATTCTAAGAAACACAAAAGGAAGTCTTTAGAAAAGAACATGGATAAGGAAGAGAGTCTGATGCCTTCCAAATTCTGACCTGATTCTCCTCCCACACCAGTGTAAATCAAGAGTGACTGCCTGGAAGACAGTGAAACTACATCAGCTTTATACCAATGTAAGAAGAGAATCAGGTCACAGTCTGTAGGTATTTAAAAACATCTTCCTTCTATGGCAATCCCCACTAACAGTTGCTCTGACTCATCAGTCCCAGAAGAAAGTAATATAAATAGATTTTTAAATGCAACCTTTCATGCCAGCAGACGTCAGAAATGCCATTGCCGGGAAACAAATGAATAACAAAAAAATCCTACTTCCTAGCAGCCCAGGGGACTCAACTGGGTTCTAAAGTTAGAACATAAAAGAAGAGGCCTGCAGACAAGCCATAGTCACATTTAAGGTTTAAATTTATTTTAGAAATTCAAGGGTTGTGGGGTGGAAATGCCCTTTGCCTTCAGAGCAAGAAGTTTGCCACTCCCTTTGTAGCACTAGTGTAGTAACCTTTACTGTTTTTATGGGTGGACTGTTTTCTGTGTTACAAGGAGTGACAGAGTCACAGACAAGAATGTTGGAAATGCTCAAAGACTATTCAACCTTTGCAATATAGTCTTTACAGAAGCAATAATGTTATCCACAATGAAGACCTTGCAAAATATATTTCGGGCTGCCTTCATACGAGGTCCTGAACACCCTTTCAGTTGCTAAGTGTGAATAGCAATTATTCAGGCAATGAGCATGTCATCTGAGATACTTGTTACTTTGCAGGATTAAGTCCCTAGTAAAGATAAGCATGACTTCTTCTGGACTCTGTCTTGTTTGACTGGTGGTTTAATGCTTAAAGTAAGACTCCTGGGTCCAAATTTGAACCCACCCTACAAAATGTTTGATAAGTGTAGGATTCAGTCCCAAATCCAAAGTCAGATTTTATTGCTGGTATCTGCCTCTGCAATGGATCAAACAAAACCCCTGGCTGAAAACACTCTTGAGGAGTTAAAAATGTAAAACTGAATTCTATGTTTCATATTTATTTATCTTAGTAATGTGTTGTCCACTAAAATATAGCCTGACACTACATAAAACTCATTTTACTTCTAAGACAAAACTAAACCAAGGATTCTGGTAGTGAAATTTAAGCATATGAAATCACTGTACCACTCAGCTCCTTCAGCTGTTGATTGAAACATTAAACCAAACTTTCCAAAGGGACCTCCACAAAGCATCCAAATCTGCAAGCCTAAACCTGCACACCCCTTTTCTGGCACATGAATAATCACAGATGGGGTATGAATCCTGTGGGACAAATCCTGACTTTGACTAACTGTCTGAATAATAATGTCAAGATTTGTCTGTACTGGCTAAAACAAACCACATAGCTCCCACACGCATCTTTCTATGGGCAAAATCTTGAGAACCCAAAACCCATCAGAGCAATTGTAGGGCTACTGATTTGGAAGCTGCTTCTGAAATTGTGGCCCATTGTGTTCCTAAATCATCATCCTCTAGCCATCTCAATTTACTTCGCTTATTAGGTTAGTCACAAACAATGTACTTTTACTGCAACTCTATGATTCAAGTTATCTCCATTTCCCACCCCTAGGAATATGAAGGGTGTCCATTAACCTGAAATTAGAGTCCATATTTTGAAACCAGCTCCAAACTACCTGTGGGAACAATCCCGTGTACCTCACAATCATTCCAGAGAGTACTACATGCAAGATAACATTTTTAAAAGCACCTAAGCAATTTAGGAACTTTCAAACCAATGGGGGTTAGGCACCTAATCTGCTTAGACACTTTTAAAGATCCAAATAAACATTATCTTTAGGTGCCTAAAAACCTTTGAGAATTAAGCCTTTAGACACTTTGATTTTCAACGGCAGTTAGATGCTTTTGGAAATTTAACATGTATTACATCAGGAAAATTACATAAAACTGTTCCAAAACTGAGTTTTCAAATATATTTTATTATTATTATTTTACAGAAAATTCATTGTTGATGGGGAAAAAATTGAAAAAAAAATGTCATTGACACCATTGTCATTTTGGCACCATTCGCTGAAGATTTGGTTGACGTTTCTGTAGCTAGCTATTATCAATTCTTTGACAACTGAAAACGTCATAAAAATGTTGACACTAAAGGCAGAATTTTTAAAAAAAATCCTGTGATTTTTTTTTTGCACTGAGTTTTCAATCAGCTCTAGAACTGAGTTATTCATTACCTAGTTTTCATGTAGTTTTATGGTCCATTTAATAATGTCTCTGCAGCTTTCAAGTTGTCATGTACAGCTTGTCTCAAAGTCCCTTTATATCAGTTGCCCTAGCTGCTATCAAGTTGGGAGAGGCATTCACATATCAGGTTGGGGGGTTTTATGGTTTGTATCATACTTCTTAAAACAACTGGCTGTTTCTCCATGTGCATATGAAGTGATTGACAGAGTAATGATCATTAATACATCAGAATGAAAAGATGATTCTATTTTAAGCTAACTACTGATTTGTACATAGCTTAATATGCTCAACAACCCAAAACACACTTTAGGAAAGAAAATTCTCTAACAATTGGGGGAAGGAGAAATAAAGGCTGCTTTTAATGTTTGTTTGTTTTTTGGAAAATAAAATATAGGACAGTTAAAGATACTACATAAAACTAAAAGTTACAGAAATGTACAAATGGACAGAAACTGCAGCTCCGAGCTAAGCACTTACACAAACAAGTTGATTTCACTCAGAGGATTATGGGCTTTGAAATGAACAGCAATGTAAGAAAAGCAAGAGAGAAACAGAGAGACACACAGGCAGACAGACAAGAAAGAAAGAAGAAGAAAAGCTACATAGCAAAGAGTTTAAAATGAAAAAGATAAATAAAGCATTTCAGTGAATGGTTGCATTTTCGTGTTCTATCTTGCAGCCAACTTTCCTGTAAGCAGTACAGTAACCTAGTTTCTAAGCATGCATGACGAAAATCTACCAAACAGTGCAGCTGTCAGAGCCACCTGCATATCTCTGGCACCACTCTACTCTTGGAAGTCTCAAAAGTCAGTCAGCGTGACTTTAGGGTGCTGCACTGTCAATTTTATTTTGTGTTAGTCCAAATGAATTTAATATAATCTCAGATGATTGGCAGCTGCCATGAGTGACTGCCGGGAAGCCAGATTGTAGGGGCTGATCATAATTTCTCCCAGTCATATTCTCTTGGCAAGGACTGTAATGTCAGTGTATCCTTGCCTTCTACTTAGATGTGTAAGATGACCATCCATACCTTGCTGTATGCATAGTGCAATCAGCATGCTAACTGCTAATGCCAAAATTAAGTGGCCAGTACAGTCGATTGCTTAGAGGGAAAATAGGTCTAACAGAGATATAGGGGGAGAAAAGGGGGGAGAAAAAAGAGAGAGAGATTAGGGATTTCCAACTAGTGACAACTTCAAGATAACTTCAAGCAGTTCAAATAAGCACTGACAGGTTCAGATGCTTATCCAGACATTTCCAAATATTGTTGGTGTTAAAACTGAACTGGAAATTGGGTTGGTTTTTAGTTTATCTGATCTTATTCCCTTCTCCCCACTTCCCTGTTGACTGATTGAGAGAATGAGCATAGTGAGAATTAGTTCACAGTGAGCCATCTCCCTCCTGCACCAACATGGTCCACATTACCCTAGACTCAGGAAATGTCACTAATGATTTGTTTCCTTGGCAGCATGTTTGTATATAAAATACATATTGGTTTAACAGTCCACACAGATCTCTTCTTGAGATGAGAAGAGACAACTTGAAAGTTCCCCTTTTGTGCAATAGCTTTAGTTTATGAAAATTAAAAGTCAACTCTCTGCACAGCTACCTTTAATTATGCATTGAGGTGCCTATGTTCTGAGTTGATTTTCCATTTTAATGGCTTGAGCTGTCACTTTGAAAGGGGAAAATCATAATCCTGGAGAAACCTTCATGGCTCATGCAACAAAGCACAAAGGAGAGAAGAGCTCCTTGTTCCTGAATTGTATTATTCAAAATGGAACAGAAAATATGCCCTTGCCCTAACCTCCCTTTCCATCCTCTTGCTTGACTGACTCAAATCTTGTGTGTGGATCAGGTGCAGTGCACAGCCTCTGCTCTCCAGATATTCCCTCCAGTGAGCAAGTAGGCAAGGAGAGGGTGGAGAGTGGCAAGGTATGGCTGGAACCTTGGCTCACCTTCTACCCTGCAACTCACTAGCCATGCCTGAGGTGGAAACTAGGCTGCACCCTCTCCAGGCCTGAAGTGACTTACTTTCCCACCCAGGAGCAAGAGGGGAGCAGGGGAGGAGTTATGACTGAGTCAAGGAACTGCAAATCACAGCTTCGTCTCTCAGCTGTCTTGGCTGAAATAGCTTTGTGCTGCCCTCTACTCAGAGTTGAACCTAACGGTTTCATCCAGTCCTGTATTAGAACTATAGGCCTAATGTTTCATGGCGCTAACCACCTCCTGAGAGATACCCATTCCCACCAAAGTCAATGGAAGATGAAGAAACTCAGCACCTTGAAGGGTTTGGCCTTATTATTACCAAGTTTTCTTGAGGGTATATTGTGATAGCCTATTTGTGGAGAAAATTTTCCCCCTTAGCAACAACAGAATATCTCATCTGATGCTTTACAAGTTGATAACTGGAATCTTTAATAAATATTTAATCTACTTCCCTCTACACTGGGTACTTTGGTATTTTATTTGTAGCTTTGGTGATGCACATTCCAATGTCCTGCTTTTCAGGACATGTAACCAAAGCATTTTCCCTAGATGAATACATTAATCTGCCTTGAAAATACAATATTTATAAATTAAATGAAACCTAACCAGGGCCGGCGACAGGAATTTTGGGGCCCCGTATGGCAGACGGTCTCCTGCCGCCCGTGGGCTCCCCCCCCCCGCCAGTCTCCCGCCGCCCGCGGGGCCCCCCCTGCCAGTCTCCCGCCGCCCACGCCCCCCCCCAGCCGATCTCCCGCCGCCCACGGCGCCCCCGCCCACGGCCAGTCTCCCGCCACCTGCGTTCCCCCACTCTCCTGCCTCCCACGCCCCCCCCTCTCCTGCCTCCCGCGCCCCCCCCCGGCCGATCTCCCGCCGCCCGCGGCCCCCCCCTGGCCGATCTCCCGCGGGCCCTCCCCCGGCCGATCTCCCGCCACCGGAGGGCCCCCCCCCCGCCGGTCTCCTACTTCCCGCGGCCCCCCCCGGCTGGTCTCCCGCGGCCCCCCCCCGGCCGGTCTCCTGCCTCCCGCCCCCCCCGCCGCCGGTCTCCTGCCTCCCGCGGCCCTCCCCCGGCCGATCTCCAGCGCCCCCCCCAGCCGGTCTCCTACCTCCCGCGGCCCCCCCCGGCCGGTCTCCTGCCTCCCGTGGGCCCCCCCCGCCCCGCCCCGCCGATATCCCACGGCCCCCCGGCCGGTCTCCTACCTCCAGCGGGCCCCAACCCCGGCATGTGCTGCGGCCGCATGGCCGGCCGGGAGAAGCAAAGGGGGGCGGGGCTGGCTGCCGGGAGAAGCAAAGGGGGGCGGGGGAGGCTGCTGGGTGCCGGGGGAGGGGGCTGGTGAGCGCGGCAGCGGCTGCCCGAGCCGCGCCTCGCTCACAGCCCCGGCAACAACGGTTACAGCTGTACCGGCCCCAGACTTCAGGGGGCCCCCCCTGAAGTCCGGGGCCCGGTACAGCTGTAACCGTTGTACCACCCTGTCGCCGGCCCTGAACCTAACAACGTGGTCTTGTTCTCTCCATACTTTACTTTAGGGCCTTACTGCATGAGGTTGATGTACCTGCAGTAATCATTATGACAATGAGAACATACTGTATAAGAGAAACACTTCAAAAATGTTTTTCATAATATGTGTTTTTAAAAAATGACTTTCCAAACTTTACCCTAAATTGCCATTAGCTATACTTCCTGCTACAGATTAACTCGTATCTTATGTGATCAAGATGTACTGAACTGGTGCAAATGAACTTACCTGCATACATTCAGATACCCTGATTTTTACAGAACATCAAAGGCTAAACAAAAGAGCAGTCAGTGTTTGAGAGGTATGTTTTACTAATTTCAGCTGGGTATATCAGAGTCAAGCTAAAGACCTCAAGTTACAAGGAGAATGCTGTGGAGAATGGAAAGAAAGTCCTATATAGTGTGACAGCTTTGGATACTTTGGGACCCTGTGATGGGAGAGAGTCCCAGAGCCCAGGATTCAGCCTGATTTTCAATACCTACACATCAATTTTACAAATTTTACAATTTTAGCCCCAGAACCCCAAGCCACCCATGGCTGTTTTGACATAGTCATAAGTAGCAGACACTAACTTCAAATCCAGAGGCAAACATCATCTGAAAGATTGCACAGAGTAGTGTTCCCTAACATCATGCTGGATCAATAGGCCAGTACAATGAAAAGTGAGAAATGCCACCCACTGATAAACCAGCACCATTTCCACAGAATTCTTATGAAAGAAAATGAACAATTAACTTTTGGTTTTGGTCTGTGCAGGTCTGTGGCAGGGTGGAGTTGGTCGGGAGGCCCCTGCTGCAGGCTTCTTGGCCCTGAATCACCCTGCCCCACAATAGTGTGGGGAGAGATCCTCCAGACAGCCTAGAGTGGCTACAAAGAAGTGGTCAATTAGAGGGGCTAATGGAGCAGCCTATCTGGGGCCAGAAGGTCCCTATAGAAGACAAGCAGCAGAACTAAGAAGTGCAGTTGCTGTGTGGAGCTTGATGAGGGAGAACTGGGATGAGCAGCAGGTGATGGGCACGTCACCAGGCAGAACCAGCTCACTGCAGAGAGCTCACCAGGCAGAACCAGCTCACTGCAGAGAGCTCACCAGGCAGAACTGAGCCCAGGGAAGGTTGCCAAAGACGAGGTGCCTGGCTGCCTGAATAGAATAGCGGCGGGACCATGAAGAGGTCACTCTGGGCAGGCTGAGCCCAGGGAACTGAGCCCAGGGTTTGGCCAGACCAGGCACCAGGTATGAGATGGGACCTGCTGGGTGGTTGAAAAAGCCAGTACCTCAGGGAAGAAGCCTTGAGCAACAGCCCCATAGCAGGGCCATGAAAAAACTTGGACTGTGGGAACTTCCGGAAGGGGGGAAGAGTGTGTGGCTCAGCCAGAGGGCTGAACTGCCAAAGACCAACTGAGAGAACCATCAGTCGGGGGGTTGCTCGTGAGAGGCAGGTGTCACCCTGATATAAAAAATAATATCAAAAGCAGGCTCACACCCAACAAAACAGTGGGGGCTGCTCATAAGAGGTGTGTTTGCGGGTATATCAGCCAGAGAAAAGGGGGTGCCCATGAGAGGGGAGGTTCTCTATTACAGAGTCATAAATGTTCATCCCAGATTTAAAAAATATTCAGAAATCGTCTGAATAAGTAGAGTCCTCTGCCATATTAGATCACAAAGTATCACCTATACTCATAACTGGTTTAGGCACCCTTTTAGGTGGGAAACTTGGAACAGTAAGGAATCTCCTCATTAGACATTGATCCCAATTAAAACACAGGTTCTGAACACTGAATGACTCTGGGTCATTTGGATATGGATCCAGAACTTAACTTTGTAGTAGATCCCCCCCCCCATTGAAACAAGCAGCCCAGACTTTAAAGAGCTTCAGATCCAGATCTGACCTACAGTAACTCCTCACTTAATGTTGTAGTTATGTTCCAGAAAAATGAGACTTTAAGCAAAATGATGTTATGTGAATCCAATTTCCACATAAGAAAGAATGTAAATGAGGGGGGGAGGATTAGGTTCCAGGGAAATTTTTTTCACCAGAGAAAAAACAAATATCTATATATGTAAAAGTCAAATGGTGTATGCGTGTGTGTTTGTATGCGTACGTGCGTGTATGTATGTTCCCTTACTCCTTCCCCACCTTTTGAGCTAGAGACTTGAAATTTGGTACAGTTGTAGGCTTTAGGGTCCTAATCAGGGTAAGAGTCGAAAAATTTTCAAATCTCACCTCTGACGCCCCCCAGGGGTGAAATTCTTTAAAGCCCATTCACATCAGCTGGGCAGCAGGTTAACACCTGCTGTTCTCTGTGACATAGTTATGATGTCATAATATCCCGTTCCAACGGACCCCGCACTCGCTCAACTCTCTACCCCCGCCCCTCCTCCAATGGCCCCCCCACTCACTCAGCTCTCTGCCCCCTTCCCCCTCCAACGGACCCCGCACTCGCTCAGCTCTCTCCCCCCTGACCCCCACTGGCTCATCTCTCTCCCCCCTCCAACGGACCCCACACTCGCTCAGCTCTTTCCCCTCTCCCCCCTCCAACGCCCCCCTTCACTCAGCTCTCTCCCCCCTCAGGTAAGAATTGAAAATTTTTAAAATCTCACCGCCCTCCCCTCCTCCAATGGTACCCGCACTCGCTCAGCTCTCTCCCTTCTCCCCCCCTCCAACGGACCCCGCACTCGCTCAGCTCTCTCCCCCCTCAAGTAAGAATCGAAAATTTTTAAAATCTCACCCCCCGCCTCCGCTCCAATCACCCCCACACTCGCTCAGCACTCTCCCCACTCCCCCCTCCAAGGCCCCCCCACTCGCTCAGCTCGCTCCCCCCTCAGGTAAGAATAATTTTTTTTAAAATCTCACCCCCTCCCCCCACTCCAAAGACCCCCACTTGCTCAGCTCTCTCCCCCTCCCCCCTCCAATGCCCCCCCACTCTCTCAGCTCTCTCTCTCCTCCCCCCCCCCCTCTGATGGACCCGAGCAACGCCGTGTATTTTTGCTAATATATATATATATATATATATATATATATATATATACACACACACACAGTATACATTTTAAACAAACAATGTAATACCGTACTATTCACAGTGATGATGATTGTGAAGTTTGGTTGAGGTGGTGAAATTAAGGGGGGAAGATGGTGGGATATTTCCCAGGGAATACCTTACTGCTAAATGATGAACTAGCTTTTGGCTGAGCCCTCAAGGGTTAACATGTTAACGTAGCCTCTCACACTCTACAAGGCAGCATGGATGGAGGAAGGGGAGACAGCATAGCAGACAGAGATAGAGACACACACCTCGTGTGTGTGAGACAGAGAGACAGATGCACATTGCCCCTTTAAGTAAGATGACTTAAGTCTTAAGTGCATTGTCTTTTTAAGTGGATCAGGAAGTTGAGAGCTGTCCCAAGCTCTCTCTGTCCTGCTCTATTTGGAGATGGGGTAAGCGGGGTGCAGGAGCCAGGGGGACACACCCTGACATTAGCCCTTCCCTCCCCGACATAGAAAACAGGAGACTTGGGGAGCATCTCCAAGGCAGAGGCCAGTAGCAGCACACGGCAGTGGGGGGAGGGACATCTGAACTGCTGGCAGTTGATAGCCTGCTGGGCAGCTGCTGCACAGGAAACTTAGAGGAGTGGGGAGCTGATAGGGGGGCTGCCAGTCCACCCTGGTTCCAAGCCCCTCACCAGCAAGCTCCAACAGGCTGCCAAAAAGATGTTAAAAGTGAGCATTGCACAGCTTTAAATGAGCATGTTCCCTAATTGATCATCAATGTAACAATGAAACAACGTAACTGGGACGACTTTAAGTGAGGAGTTACTGTACATATTTTTGGCTTCTCTCTACTCACAATCCATCTCTAAAAACTACAATATGTATAATTATGGAGAGACTATGATTCTAAAGATAAAGCAAGTCACTTAAAGATTAAGGTTAATTTTTACACACATACATCAAACATTGAAGGTGTTTCATCATGTTCTGTATTTGAGAAAAAAAGAGGATGTTGTCCTGCTATGAGTGCAGGGGACTGAACTAGATGACCTCTCAAAGTCCCTTCCAATCCTACAAGTCTATGATGCATACTATATGATAGCAGTCTTTCCATTTCACTTGTATCTCAGGAAGATGTTAATCAGGAGGTCCAAAAATCTTGCCAACAAGACTTTTAAAGGAGCTGCTAAGGATCTCACTGGACATTAATGTTGATTTTCAATAAGTTTTAGGACATTGGGGAAATTCCAGAAGTCTGGAAGAAATCTAATATTGAGTCAATATTTAAAAATGGTAAATGGATTGACCTGGGTAATAATACACCTGTCAGTCTGACATTGATCACAAGCAGGATAATGAAGCAGCTGATATGAGACTTCATTAATAATTATAGGAGGGAAATATAGCTAATGCTATTCAACATAAGTTTATGGAAAATAGATAAACTAATTTGCTATTTTTTTTATTAGTTTACAAGTTTGGTTGAATAAGGTATTCGTTTTGACCTAATATACTTAGACTTCTGTGAGGCATTTGATTTGATACCAGCTAGCATTTTGATTAGAAAAGCTAGAATGATATAAAATTAATATGACTCACATTAAATGTGTTCATAATTGGCTAATTGATAGGTCCCAAAATGTAACTGTAAAATGGTGAATTGTCATCAAGAGGGTGTAAACACTATTGTTTCTAATATATTTTTTAAACTCCTTATTGTCTGTCAAGCTGCTGGCAATGAATTTTCCCTTTTGTCCCTTTGCTTCACTTATCAATTTTCTACAATCCCTAACTTCTGATTTATATTCACTACTGTCAACCAGGGTCGGCGACAGGAATTTTGGGGCCCCGTACGGCAGACCGTACGGGGGCCCCCCCCGGTCTCCCGCCGCCCGCGGGCCCCCCCCCCGCCAGTCTCCCACCGCCCGCGGGGTCCCCCCTGCCAGTCTCCCGCCACCCGCGGCCCCCCCCCGGCCGATCTCCCACCGCCCACGGCCCCCACGGCCCCGGTCAGTCTCCCGCCACCTGCGCTCCCCCCCCCCTCTCCTGCCTCCCGCGCCCCCCCCCGGCCGATCTCCCGCGGCCCCCCCCCGGCTGGTCTCCTGCCTCCCGAGCCCCCCCCCCGTCGATCTCCTGCCTCCCGCGGCCCCCCCCGGCCGATCTCCCGCGGCCCCCCGGCCGGTCTCCTGCCTCCCGCCCCCCCCCCCCATCTCCTGCCTCCCTCCCCCCCCCGCCGATCTCCTGCCTCCCGCGGGCCGCCCCCCGCCCCGCCGATCTCCCGCGGGACCCCTCCTCCCCCCCGGCCGGTCTCCTACCTCCAGCGGGCCCCAACCCCGGCATGTGCTGCGGCCGCGTGGCCGGCCAGGAGAAGCAAAGGGGGGCAGGGCTGGCTGCTGGGTGCCGGGGGAGGGGGCTGGTGAGCGCGCCTCGCTCACAGCCCCGGACAACGGTTACAGCTGTACCGGCCCCAGACTTCAGGGGGCCCCCCCTGAAGTCCGGGGCCCCGTACAGCTGTAACCGTTGTACCCCCCTTGTCGCCGGCCCTGCTGTCAACATCCTCCTTTCTTCTATTTGTTATAAATTTTAATTTATTTATATAGCTGTTCTCACTTCCCCTATAAAGCAGGTTTTTATTTTTTTTAACCAATATGGACTTCTTCCTCAGTTGTGGCTTTAGGGGCATCTAGTAAAGTGCTCTCAACCAATTCCCAATCATCATTTTTTTGATTAAATTCTTCTCCCATCTGAGTTGGCTCATACTTGTTTTCAACTTTGTGAAATGGACCAGTTACTGGTCTGGACTTTATTCTGCTTGCACATTATAAGTGTGATCAAGTCATGATAATTTGCATCTAAACCACTATTCAGTTCTGTAATCAGTTCCTGTTTTTCTGTTAAGACATGGTTTAATAAAGAATTTCCCTGTGTTGGCTGCAGTACTGAGTTAGAAAATTGTCATCTAAGATGTTTAGAAACTTCAAGAATGTTTTAGTACTAGCAGCATTAGATCTCTAGCATGAGTCACTCAAATTGAAGTCCTCCAAGATCACACATTTTTTCCCTAAACATTATAGATACTTTACATTCTGTTTTCATTTACTCTAACTGCATGCAGAAGTTGTTCATCTGTTACATCTTTTTTCAGTAGATATAATTTGTGGTGAATTTAATAAAATTTATAATCCTGAAATTTGTTTGGAATTTTCTTGTGCATAATATATGAACACACATTACCATTCCAGATTTGTGTATTTATTATGCATTCTAATAAAATCCTCTTTTTGTAACTGAAAGTACTCCTAGAATCTGCAGTTTCCAAAGCCCATTTGTTCATTTTGTTTACCTAACTTGTAAAATGGTGGTTAATTTAGTCACAGAAAAACAATGCATTATTAAAAATATTGAGTGCTGTCTTGGTTGAATAACTCATGCACTAGACTCTGTGTAGCCTGGGATCAATGCAAATTAAGCCACTCAGCACCATGAAAGGGTTGCTTCTCCTCCGTATGCTGTATCAGGATATGAAAAAGGCTGATAAAGAATGGATGAATAGGCAGAACAAATAATTTGTCATACAAGTCCCTCTTAGCAGCAGAGAGTAATTAATTTAGATAAATTATATCAAGTGTCCTGTGTTTAATATGAGAATTTCATTAAAGTAATAAAGCGTTGATTAACTTCCCCTCTGTTGTGGATGCTCTGCAGGAGAAAATCAACACTTTTATTACCCTTTTCTTTTCACTCTTATTTTACTTGATTCCCAATCCTTACCTCAGAGTAATGATCCAATGGTGCCTTTTGACTACATGATTTTGTATTCTTGTTAATATGATGATTTACATAGCACCATGGGGTGCCTGGCAGTTCACAAACCAGTAAAGTTCCAATCCCAGTCCCAAAGAATGTAAAAAACTAAAACTCTAATCCTGCAAAGGTTTATGCCTTTTCTTGATTTTAAACCCATGAGTGTCCATTGTGATGTTAAATTAATCACATGCTTAAAATTAAGCATGCATACTGTTGGCAGAGTGAGAACAGGGTAGATTGTCTAAACACAATCTCACCCATTTATGTGTGGTGCTTTCTCCACTTAATTCCACTGGACAGTTGTCATTTCTCCTGACCATGGGAAAAGAAATTTCTTGTGAGTAGCAATAGTGTGGACTCAGACAACCTTTCAGACTTTTCTAGGAAGGGGGAATCACAATAGAGGAATAAATATTAAACACTTTCTTAAGTGTTGTGAATTTGCTGAGATCATTAAAATAGTAATTCAACAAAAAAAATAGTGGGGGAAAGGGATTCAATAAACTAGATACCACCCAGCACCATAAAAACCAGGTTATTTTGACTGACATTTTCAATTCCAGCATGATGTTAGCAGCCAATATTCTCACAACTCTTGCAGGTTAAAGATTATTGCTTCAAACTGCTTGAAAGCTAAGATCACACACTTTCAGGTGGCTCCTAGCTAACAGTTCATAAGAGAGTAGACCATGAATGAAGTGTGTTGTGGGAGTGATGAGGTAAGCATAACCAAAATATTATTTAAGTGTGATATTTTGTGAACATTCAAAAGCTAGAAAAATCCACTGTTTATCACTGGGAAGCAGGGATTTCTTGAGTCACAGGGCTGTATAACATTAATTTCTTTGCTTGGTCATACATTGAAATAGTCACTGATCTCTTAGATCAGGAAGAAACCACAATAGAATATCTACTATTTAGTAGATATTATGGAGGGTTTTAGCATCACAAGCACCTCTCAAAATAGTGTGATAAATCTTTTTCTAACAAAAGCTGCATAACAACCTGTGGCTGAATGCAGATTCATATGAATGAAGGTTCACTTGAAAGAAGCACAGGATACCACTACAATGCATATCCCAAGTAAGTTACAGAACTGAAGGCACATTATCTTCAAGTGTTGACTTTTATATTAACTTTTCTTCCTGTAAATCACCTAATTTTTACCTACAACCTGACATGTCAGGGAAATATTTTCTTCATAGCCCAGTTAAATTCTTACTTTGTATCTTTTCATTGAACCCTTTTGTAGCAGCTTGATGGTTAGGTATTCCAGGTGAGTTAAATCTTGTTTGTCCTGCAATGCTAGGGTGAACCCCACCATCTCTAAATGTGACACAGTACAATAGCAGCTAATGTGTTCTAATTCATTATTATTTGACTGACAAGAAAAATGTTCTATAACTGGAGTGCATTGGATATTAAATATTGACTTTTCCCTAAGTCTAGCAAGAGCCACATTGCATTTGTGTCCAGGCTTTAAAATTAAGGTTGAAACCTCTACAGAGTTGCCTTTAGACTTCTAAGTAGGAATGATTATTGTTTTTAATTTTAGAAAAGGAGTGTGACTTGCATGTCCATGAAGTACCACTACTCAAAGTTCACCTCGATCACTTTGAATTATTGCAACTCAAGCTAGACTAAGAAAAAAAAAAAGACAAAGCATCCATTAGCTGGTATTTTCTGTTTAAGCATAAAGGTTCTGATGTCTATTATAAAATTATAGCCTCCACAGCCTGACTTCACCTGGGACTTCAATCGAACGAAGAAGCAAAGAACAGAAAACAGCTTACTGGTTTGGGCTCTGAGGATAATGCATATTTGTGAAAGCGATAACTAAGATTAAAAGGCAAGCCTCGTCAAGACAGAAAGTAATGGTGGTCCTTTGGTTATAAACAAACAAAAGGTTCACAAAATAAAAATATATAAAACTTCTTTTATCATATTTAATGAAAATGTATGCGTAGGCCATAGTGGTAACACCTTCTCAGAGTAAAAATATTAATCTTTGGCAACATGTAGTAGGGGTGCTGCAGGGCCCTTTTGGCTCCTTCCCCTGCTGTGCTGACACAGTAACTCGGAGACCCTGGGGTTCAGTAACCACTGGTGCCATTTATTTATAGGTTGTGCCTCATTCACCATTTCACCATACACATGGCAAATCTTTAGAAACAAACCACCATACTCTGGTTTGGTCAACAAATGCCCTTTTGTCAAGGGTCTATTCCCCAACTCTGAACTCTAGGGTAAAGATGTGGGGACCCCGCATGAAAGAAAAATCACCCCCCAAGCTTATTTTACCAGCTTAGGTTAAATCTTTTCCCCCAAAACCCAAACGTCTCCAGCTGGGGCTTGGAAAACGCTGCCACCACCAATTTGAATCCCCATGGGGTAGGGTAAATTGGAACCCCGATAGTAACACCCCCCAAACCCCCCCCCTTTTCCTGGCAGAGATTCGAGAACAAAGACCACAAATCCTCACTTGCTGTGAGATGTGCCTGATCCAAACTAGGATCAATCCAATGGGAACAAACAGTCAAATTCTTAAAAGAAAGATTTTAATAAAAGAAACAGAAGTAGTACAAATCCCTGGTACAGAAATCAATAGAGAAAAACCCTTAGCATCACTCAACCCTCATTGGGCCCCCTCCCTTGGAATTTCTCCACTGCTACAGCAAACAGCAAAGTAACCCGTGGACCAATTAACAAGTGATACACACAAGCAACAAAACACTTACTGCTAGGCCTAATTTCATTGGAAGATTATTGAAATGTAGACTAGAAACATAGATGTGATTCCTCCCCATAGCCAGGGGAATGCAGACAGACTCCGAGCAGCCGCGGAGAGAACGAAAAAAGCCCGGGAACAAAGTGAAAGTAAAACCCTCGTTGATTACGTCATCTCCCTCTCTGGGTTAACTCTTCACAGGTAAAACAGTAATTCTAAGCTACTTCATACTTAAGACACTTTTCCACTAATACCACAGGGTATTCGCTGTTTAAGATACAATATTGTAAGTGATGGAACTAAAAACAGACCCCAAATCTCCAGACTATTATATTTGTCCCTACACTTCCTGGATTTGTAGAATTTTTTTTTGGGGGGGGGGGATACTATTATACTATTTGGGAGGGGGGATACATACTATTATATCTGTTCCTACACTTTCCTGGCTTTGTAGAATTTTTTTTGGGGGGGGATAAATCTCCAATTCTCATCACCACAGTATCTGAGCACTTCAGAAACATTAATGAGTTAATTTTACAAGTGATAGGCTGAGGCAAAGAGAGATTAAGGCCAACATTTTCAAATATATGTGTCTAAAGTTTGGCTTCTGAATGGACTCAGTTTGCACTCAGGTTGCTCAGAACCACTAAAATTTAGAGCAAAGGCTTCTAATCAGGATCTAAATATTGATTTACATGAGAAACTTTAGGCACTTATGTTTGAAAATGTTGTCCCCGCTCACTTGTCCAAGGTTACACAGGAAGCCTGAAGCAGCAATGAGAATTCAACCCAGATCCCTAGTCATATTCCTAAATTGCAAGACCATCCTTCAACACTGCAATCTTCTTTGAAGGTATTCTTTCCATTAATTATAGATACACATTTTGAATTTAACTCAAGTTTCATGATGTTTTTTCCCCTTGGAATATTTTACTTTTCATAGTTAAGACTCCATTTTTGATGACTGGGGGATGTTTAGACTTCACCAAACTCTATTGATAGAAATCATTAAATTTTCTGGTTCGAAATATTTGGGGAGGGAGGAGACATGTTCTAAACAGTGACAGGTCATGATAATATATTTAGCTTTTTGATCCCATTTATTACATCATAATTAATACGACAGATTCCACAAGCAGGTATCAAAGGGGACAACGTTAAAATTGTGTTGTTCTCTTGGGTGAGAAGTATCCGCTTAACTCAGCATGTCCTGCTTTTCTACATTTGAGTTTTGTGCACCATTGTAATACTAATGATAAGAGGACCTGATATCTATGGAAACCTGAACTCTATATTTTCTATAATTTAATCATGTTTGAAGTTTTGGAATTGACTTCTCATGCTGTGGAAGACATGTTGCACAAGGCATGGTGGAGCTCCTGGATTCCTCTTAACTTCACATTAAGAAAACTATAAACATGTTACTCTAGCACTCAGAAGGACTTTAAAAAAATGAACACCAAATTCTACAATCTACTTTCCAATTCAACAGTGGAACCTCATTGACTCTGACAATACTGTATGTATAAGAAATTAATTTGTGATGGAACGGAAAATGTTTTAGAGTGCATGAATCGTTGTTTTTACTTGCTGTGATTGGTACAATACAGATATATTCCTGCCGTAAGATAAAGGAACACTAACTGCTTTTTTTCCTCAATTTTCAAAAATAATTTTGCCCTCACAGCATATCATAACATCAAAGTTATGGTGCCTATTTCAGTATAGTTGTTACTAAAACTTTCTTGAAAGAAACAACTTACATTCTTATCATTTATACAGTTCCTTTTTTCACAAAATGCTTTACAGAAATTAGATAGGGATCACTTCATTCTGTGTAGCCACCTCTGGGATAGATGTTTAAAAGCACACAGCTAAATTACACAACAGTTTAAAATGGGAAAAATATTTCCCACTGAAATGGCAAGCAGGCAGAATGTAGCTACTCCCATTGGTATATGGTCAGGATGCCAAAGTTAATGTAATAACAGAGGTTCTCAAACTCTGTTGCATTCCAACCCCCTTCCGAAAACAAAAATTACTACACGACCAAGGAGGGGAAGGGGAGAGTGAAGCTGAAGCCTGAGCCCCACTGGCCAAGATTGAAGGCCAAGGTCTTCAGCTTTGGCCCCAAGTGGTTGGGCTTGGTCTTCAGCTTCGGCTCCTGGCAGTGGGGCTTGGGCGTTGGCTTCAGTCCTGGGCTCCAGCAAGTCTAAGCCAGTCCTGGCAACCCCATTAAGATGGGGTTGTGACCCACTTTGTTACTTTCACCCCTGCTTAGCAGAGATCAGCAATCTGCCTATTCCTTTATTATGTGGTGTTGTATGTATTGTGGCAGAACATAGAGGCCCTAACCCCATTGTGCTAGGCACTGTACAAATTCAAATACCTCTGTCTCATTATGTAACAGGACAATATGGTGACTTTGTACATTTTTATGTGGAGCTTCTTCCATGCTTAAGGGACAACATGGAATAAACCATGATGCTAGTGGAGATGGTTTGGAAAAGTGACTAATGAACATTCATTGCTAGCATTGCTGGTAGAATGGGAGCCAAGAGAGACTTTAAAAGTGAAGGCAAGTAGTCTTATAATATTGTTATGCTTGAAGCTTGTTAGTGCTATTAACAGCATTATTTCATCTATAGATTAAACATAGACCAGGTAAAAGTCCATGTGTTTACCAACCATATTTCATTCAGGTTACAGGGAAGAAGTTATTCAATGCTCCTTTGTTTAGTGATCATTGAAAGAATAAGATGTGACCACTCAAGGTAAGGCATAACATGGCAACGTCAATCAGAAGCTAAGTCGACTGGGGACTTAATTTCTGGGGACAAAATTTCTTACTGGATGATCTATGAACAGAAAATAGCTAAAGTATTCCAATAAATTATTCATTACCAATAGCTTAGCTTGCTCTAAGCCTGATGGAACAGAACTGATCCAAGTCTAAGGCTAACCTCTGAGGTCAGTACAGTTATTTATCTTATCAAAAATTGTGAGCAAAGAAGTTTACTTGATACTAATATTGGAAGGTCTTGCTTTTTCGTGCATTCCCTAAATCCTATTCTACATCATCACATTGCATCTCTGCTGGAAGCTATAATTACAATTACAGCTTCCACTCAGAGGCCATTCTCAAAATCAGAGAGATAATGAAACAATGACAGTAAAATAGGTTTTTTGATGTTTCAATTTTATGTAGTGATGCACAGTGTATGAAGTCTAGAGCCCTTGGAATTAGGTGCTCTTTTACAAAAGTATTTAAAGAGCCAAATGGTAGAAATGATCAAAAATGAGTTGCATAAAATGATCATTGTTTCTTCCTCTCCACTGCTGATATTACATGTTATCCAGCTTATGGGAATAATGCAGCCTTCCAACAGCAAAACCAGACACATATTCCTTGCCTGAAGCCTGCCAAATTCAGATTCTTGTGGCCCATGAAAAGAAGGAAATTCTAAGGTCTACTACCTTCTGAAAACAAAAAAACAAAAAAACACTTCCCATCTAGTCCTGGGAAGTTCTGTCTCAGGAATTTACAAGAGTAACTTAAACAATATTAACTGTCACTATAGAATATTGATTCTCAGATATCCTGGTACAAGACTATTCAGAGCTTGAAAGATAGTCACCAATATTTGGAACTGAACCAAAGAGGGCAAAGGAAGTCAGTAGCCAATGTTACATGCTGCTTTTTGTGGTCCCCCTAAAGGGAAGTGGGAAGCTGCATCCCATGGCAATTAGCACATTACTAACCTTGAAGTGACAAAGGCATGGATGGAATGTTCCAAGATCTGCTTTAGAGACAAATGGCCTCACCTCCAGGCCATGCATAAATAGAAGAAGGTACCATGACTGACATCCAAGAGTCCAGGAGCTGCCATGGATCCTGATTAAGACAGGAAGTGAAAGCAGCTTTAAAAAAACCCACAGCAAATGAATAAAGAGAAAGTTGATAGTAATGGATATAAATCAGAAGCTAGGAGTTATAGAAAGTTGATAAAGGAAGCCCAAAGGAAAATCAAAGGCCAGCATAATTAAGGAAAGTAAGTAGGAAGGATTTTTTAAGTGTGTATATCAGGAACAAAAAGAACCCTAAGGATGGTATTGGTCTACTCTTACATGGAAGTGGTAGAATTGTCAGTGATAATGCAGAAAAGGCAGAAATGTTCAGCTAATATTTCTGTTCTGTATTTGGGAAAGAGTTAGTTTTTGTAGTCATTAAAGCTCCCATGAATGCAAGTAACTGATTTCTTGGTTCACTGAAAATTCAGAAAAATAGAAAAACAAATCAGTTTGGGTTGAACAAAAGTTTCATATCAACTTTGGGAATTTAACTTTTATTTTATAAAAGGGGAAAATTAAGGCCCAGATTCATGAAACAGGAGAAGGAGGGTGTGACATTATACCCCATATTCCTCATAATATTAATGTGAAATGAGTATGGCATAACTATGATCATACAAGACAGGTATTGTGAGATATCACTGAAAGGTTATGATTTACTGAATTTGATTATCCTATGTGTATGCATGTATCATTTTGGTATCTGAGGTTAGGAATATTGTCTCTGTATCCATTACAATTGTGTTTAAACCTGGGGAACGCCTACTAGGCAAAAAGACTGTCAGTCTAGATGGCCAGCTGGGAATGGCCCATTCAAGTCAATGGACCATTAGGGAGAACAATAATTCTTGGAAGAAGCTAATCTCCCACCGGGGAGCCTTCCTGAGGACACTACAGGGGCACATGACCATATCACCTGATTTCAATGCTTTTCCACTGGAAGGTGTGGGAACCAAGCTTGGTGACAAAGGGTTCCCACCATATGAAAAAGCCACTTAAGGCAGGGGGGAGACATCATTGTGGTTCATCACTGACTCACCACCCAAAGGAGACTCTTGGAAACACCTGAGGAACAAGGACTGAACTGGGGAGGGAAGTGCTAGACCTAGGCTAGAAGGGTTTCAAGCCTGTGAAAGGAAGACCTGGGCTTTTTAAGCTGCAAGCAGGTGCATCTTGCCCCTTAAGAGCCTGATGCTGTCTTAAATAATCATTTAGAGGGAGAATATGTAACTCTTATCCAATCTCTCTAGTATATTAAGCTTAGATTGCATTTTTGTTTATTTGCTAAGTAACCTGCTGTGATGTGTTTGCTATCCCTTGTAATTACTTAAAATCTATCTTTTGTAGTTAATGAATTTATTTTTGCTTTGTCTAAAATCAGTGTGTGTGCGAGTCATAATTTGGGAAGGGAAAGGGCAAATTTCAGAAGCTTTCACTGTACAGTTTCCTGTACAGAGCAAGATGGTATAATTTGGGGTTTGCCCTCCAGAAGTGGGTATGCTGGGCAGTTCCTTAGCTGAAGCTTTCCCATGCAGAGCTGATTTCAGCATCTATATGCAGCTGCAGCTGGGTGTCTCTCTACCTGTATGTGTGCTGGAGGGGGCTCGAGGGCTTGTACAGAAGTTCAGTGTAAAGGGAACCCAGGCTGGTGGGTCAGGTGCGCTCAGTGGTATGCCAGTTCTAGGTGGCATCCCAGGGGGAACCTGTCACCGAGGGGATTTGTATGCAGGTTTCACCCCTCCCAAGATAGTGCCCTAACCGCTGGTATTTGAGCTATCCCAGGATGGGTCGGTCCCATGCTTTCCTTTTGCAGTTGTTCTATTTTGTATAAAATTCTAGATTATTTAATGGGTGAGGGAGAGAAACCAAGTGAGACAAATACTCTATAGCCCGATGGTTAAGACATTGACCTGGGATGTTGGAGGGGACACCTAGGTTCTAGTCTCTGTGCCAGTGACTAATTATTTATTCAAAGTAGAATAGCTTTAAGAGGAGAAATTGAAAGAAATGCCACCACCAAATACCCTATATAGCCTTGTAATTAGAGCCCTCCCCTGAGGTGGGAAGACCTGACTACAAGCCCTTGTTTCAGAGCTAGGATCTGAACCTGGGTTTCCTACATACCAGGTGACTGCACTAACTACTGAGATATTGGATATAACGGCAGCAGCAATCTTTCCTCTGGTGGTTTTGTGAATGACATGTAACTCCTGTTGTGAATCTAGCTTGGAAACTTTTTTGGCCAAACATCTACCAAATTTCCTAGTAGTGGGGATCCATCCAAATGTGCATTTGTTAGCAAAGAAATTCTTGGTCTGAAAAATGTTGCTGATCTCCAACAGTCACTCAGGAGGATGTTAAAGAGCAAATACTAATGTTAGACTTTTTTAAATCAGCAGGTCTGGATAACTTGCATCCAAGAGTTTTTAAAAAGCTGGTCAAGCAGCCCTGGGCCATTAATGTCAATTTTTAATATGTCTTGAAAAACTCGGGAAGTTCCAAAGAACTGGAAGTAAGCTAATGTTATGCCTATATTTTAAAAGAGTAAATTTGATGACCTAGGTAATTATAGGCTTGTCAGCCTGACATGGATCCCAGACAAAATAATGGAATGGCTGATATAGCAATCCATTAATAAAGAATTAAAGGAAGGTACTCATTAATGCCATTCAACATATAAATGTGGAAAACAGTTCTTGTCAAACTAACTTGGTATCTTTAAAAAAATAAGATTACAGGTTTGACTGATAAAGTTAATAGTGTTGATGTAATATACTTCGTATTCTGTAAGTCATTTGACTTGGTACTGCACAACATTTGGATTAATGAACTAGAAAAATACAAAATTAACATGGCACACATTAAATGGATTAAAAGCTGGCTGACAGAACTCAAAATGCAATTATAAACAGAGAATAACCACCAAATGGGAGTGTTGCTAGTGGAATCCAACAGGGATTGATTCTTGGTCCTATTCTATTTAATATTTTTATCGATGACTTGGAAAAAAACAAAATTATTGCTGATTAAATTTGAAGATGACAAAGATTGGATGAAGGTAAATAATGAAGAGGACAGAACTTGGGGTTCATTGGGTAAACTTAGTGCAAGCAAACGTGTTTTAATACAGCCAAATGTGAAGGTAAACATATAGGAACAAAAAAAATGAAGGCCATGCTTTCAGAATGGGGGACTCCTTCATGGAAAGCAGTGATCCTGAAAAGAACTTGGTGGTCACAGTGGATAATCAACTAGACATGAGCTCCCCGTGCCAGGCTGTGGCCAAAACAGCTAATGTGATCCTTGAATGTATAAACAGGGAAATCTTAAGAAAGACTAGGGAGAGTCTATTAGCTCTGTATTTGGCACTAGTGTGACTGCTACCAGAATACTGTGCCTAGTTCTGGTGTCCACAATTCAAGAAAGATGTGATAAATTGGACAGGGTTCAGAGAAGATCCACAAGAATGATTGGAAAACTTGCCTTAAATGGATAGACTTCAGTTGCTCAATCTGTTCAATTTAACCAAAAGAAGTCTAAGGGGTGACTTCATCATAGGTTATAAGTATATAGCAAAATTTTGTTCCCTATCTAAAGGCTTTCCAATCTATAACAAGATCCAGTTACTGGAAGCTGAAATAGGCTGCACTTTTTTAACTGCAAGGGTCATTAACTACCCAAACAATTTACCAAGAGCTGTGGTGGATTCTCCTTCACTGGACATTTTAAAATCAAGATTGGATTGTTTCTAAAAGATGTGCTCTAGTTCAAACCGGAATTAATTCAGGAATGGCCTATGTTATACAGGAAATCAGACTAGATCCTGGGAGATCACAAACCATTTCGGTGTAAAGAGTGTGTCACACTCCAACATAATCCGAATAGGATTTACAAACATAAATATGGAAAGTCACATTTGGCCCCTAGTTTGAATTTCAGACACTAGAATGGTGGGGGTTCTAGAAGTGCCTAGATACAGACAGACCTCTTTTCCTCATATGTTTAGAGAGGTTTGTCTATCATGGAGATTCCATGTGCTGAAAAGAAAGCAAAAACCACAATGTGGGCTGATTAAGATATTTTGCATTAGTTTAGCATTTGTTTTCACTTTCTATGGGAAAATATGCAGTGTTCAGTAATTCACCCAAGAAAAGTGGGTTGGGGAAAAAAGTTTTAAATTATGTTGTTTCTTACCATACTGTAAATTGCCCACAGAACTAATGTGGGACCATCTTCCCCAGCAGCATAAATATGAGACAGAGCACAATGCTGCATGGGTCCTGATGAATATTTTCTATCTCATATTCCCAAAGAGAGGAAAAACCTCCTTCATTCAAAGTCAGCCATGGATTTTGGCCTCTAGAAAAGCAAATGTTCTAATGAATTGATTTGGTCCTGTCCTCTGAGCCTTCCCACGTATGAGAGTTTATGCCAGGGGCAGTGGTTCTGTGGTGGAAGTAACCGTGGGATTAAGAATGTCAGACTTTACTAGCACTTTTATGAAACATCACCCAGTTACAGTTGTTAGATCTTTTTCTCCTCAACTGAGCTGTGGATTGGGATAATTTTTTTTTTTTTTTTTTGCCTGGCATTTGAAAAAGCTTTCAGTCAGCGGCCCTTCTACCTGCCTCAGGGTAAGAAAAGCCTCCTACCTCTGTCTCCCATGGAGCTTTAAAATTGGGTCAGATTTCTTCTAATACAGAGAGAAACTCTCTAACTTTCACTAAAATGAAGATTAGGGCCAGAGTTGATCCTGTGGCGGTAGCTAGTCAAGACGAACCAGGGATGAATGATGCCATCCTGAGGGAAATACTAAATTAAAAACCATAGTGCGTCATGCTGCTAGCCTTCCTTGCGTCTCTGGTGAAGATTTCTCTCTGAACTCGTGCATCCAGCACACTGCAGAGATTGTTCATAATTACACTGGTTCTTGAACATCCTCATAGAACCAGCTAATTTTAAACTTATCTTTAGGACAAAGACACATCCCTAATTTTTTTCCTACTTGATACAAAGTAACCATTTCTTATCATTTGTGTTGTTCTTTACCACACTGAAAATGTGTGAGCAAAACAGATTCCTCTTGCTGAACAGAGTCTACCTAAAGATATATAGGGCTTCATTTTCCAACCACAGATAGATTGTATGCTGGGGTCATGTCATTGGTGGCAGCGGAGTTAGGCCTGCTTTACTCATTTTATATTAGAATCATGCTCATAACATCTGGTTTATTACAATCTTAAAAAGGTAATATAGACAATCAAAATATGGATAGTTTAGCACATAATTAGGGTGGAGAGAGGAATATTTTCTTACCCTGGGTTGTGAACTCATTTTATTGTAAAGATGAGGCATAATCTGAAACACATCAGAGCAGTTTCTGACTTCCCTTACGCTGGTGAAAACAGGGAGTAACTCCATCGAATTTGATGGAATTACTGTACCACAGATTCTGGCTCTTTGGCTCTTTGCCTGAGGTGTATTCTTGAGTGCTGCTGAGACCCACCAGAGCATGAGGCAAGCACTGTGGTTTGAGCACTGATTTAAATAAATAGCATTTTTTCAAAAGCAATTGGGGGAGACTAATTATCCATGGATGATAGGTTTTAAGTCTTTTAGAGTCAGGTACAGAGGCTGGAATTCTATTACTCATCTAACTCCTTAATATTTAAAAGGGAAATTAATTTCACATCCAAAAGGGTTCAGAAAAGCTGTAACTTTTTACCATTGTGTAGTGTAGACCAGAAATAATTTGTGCACGTAATACATCCAATGGGTCTCTGCTCTCTCCCTCCTCCCCAGCCCCCATTAGCCTCACAGTGGCATTGCAAATAATGTGTTATTTTTAAGATCATCCTGAAAATCTACAAAGCTCTCCAAAAACTGCTCTGAACTGCAGATTTTTGCTACTCAAACTCCCTTTGATAACTGCTGAGTATAGAACACTGCAGGACAACCCCAATGCTGTGAACAGCTGCAGTCCCACTGCACTTCCAATCTACTCTCAGACACTCCCTTCCTACAATCCTGCCACCCACTTCTAGGCTAAGCTGTGTATAACATGCCATATTTTGTTCGATTTCCAAGCTTTGTGCTCTTTGGGGCACACTGAGACCAAAGAACAGCCCTTCCTCCCCAGCCCCCATTAAGCTTCTTAAAACCCATTGTGGTGGGAAACCATGCACTCTGCTGGTAACACTGATTCACTGCTTCAAGGTTTGCTTTCCAAGCTCCTATAGTGAAACATTGCTCTCACCGCTACCTCTCTTCCCCCCTGAGACTACTATTGCATTGAAGTCCAGGGGTTAAAAAGTTGTGACAGAATCTTCTGTGGGAAACAAGCTTTACAATCCAAAAGAAAGGCTTTTCTTTTAATTCCCTCACAGTCTCTTTCTTTCTCTAACCTGGTTTCTCTCTACCATCCCCCAGTCTCAGTTCAGGAGCTCATTAGGAACTGCTCCTAACTGTAGCACAAGCGTGCCATCTACAGGCCTCCGATGCCAGGAAGATTTTACTCAGACAGCTGTCTGAAATCTGAGAAAAACAGGCATGAAATATATTGTATTTCCCATAAACATTCAGCCCATATCCTCTTTTAATTTTTAAATACTCTAACTCAGAATATTAATCTATTGTCTGCAGGTAAAGCAAAGTTAAGGGCTATGTGATGTGGTACATTGAGATTAAATAGACATAATAAGAATGATTACATTTTCAGTGAATTCCTCTACATATTCATGCTCTAGTTCTTATCATTTTCTTCATAGCTGTAGGAGATTAGGATATTGTCCTGCATTCTAAATTTTGTACAGTTTTACTTCAGATTTTAGTAATAAAGCAGAGGTTCAGAGCACATCCAACAGGACTTTTTTCATAAATAGCAGATGAGATTATCATAGAATTGACTGGATCCACACTAGTTCTCGGGCAAAGAGGTTTTTTTTAATCTTGACAGGAAGACACTGAAATGAGTTTTGCAAAAAGATTTCTCTTTAGAGAAAAATCTACCAATGTATCCCAAGCACTAAAGATGTGCTTCAGGGGCAGTATGCTCACCCCAAATTGAAATCTATTGGAAGAATCTTCCTACCATTATACTCTTCATGCTAAACCACTAAAGAGAGGAAATTGGCCAGCTAATTGTTTACACACAACTTTGTGAAGGTAGGCGTGAACCTAGTCATGTCTCCATTTATCACGCATAACCATTAAAAGGTTTCTACTTCAGGGACCACATGAGGTGAAGGGAAAGCCTTGATAACAATAATTTCCTTCTAACTCCAAGACAGACCACACAGAGCCAAACAACAGACAGACCACTTGTCATTTAAAGATCCTCACCTCCCTGACAATTTTGGCAAGAAAAATTCATCAGCACCAGCTGTTTGGGGCATTTTACACATTGGGGAAGTACCTATTGTCTCCCAGAAGCATTTCAGCAAGAGATAATGATGGAAGAAAATCCTCCAGTGCTCAAAGACTGATTAAGAGGGCAAGGGTGCCTTCTTCTGTGAACAAGAACATCTATCATCCCTTGCCCACTGCTTCATTTCCTTGAGTCACTTCATGAGGTACAGACCCAATATGGTCAGATCATGAATTGCAGCTCTCCATCCTGACATTGTTAAATTCCCTTTTCATCCCAATGCCAGTCTGCATCCCCTACTTCACTCCGCCCTCCCTCACCTCATCTAGCCCAAAGCCTAATCCCTGGGCCTCTCCTCCTCTGTACTAACACTACAATCCTGTCAGCATCTCAGATGTGTGTATTTGGCTGTGGGGCTTTACCCTGCACTATGCTGTTCATTTTCAAGGTGAACAGATGGCAGAACAGACCATACCACATATCAGCAGCCATATAATCACCTGAGAACCCAGCTCCCACTTTGGCCTGTCGATGGGCACCCAAATTGACAATTTGCACCCACACACATTTTTGAAAGTTCTGACTTCAACCTCTCTGTGCCTCAGTTTCTCTTCTGAACATTTACCCTCCCCCTCAGGGGTGCAGAGGAGATAACTTCATTAATGGCTGGTGAATGCTCAGATATTAGTGTCAAGAATCAGAGAGGTAGCCATGTTAGTCTGGAATAGCAGAGGTAACAAAGTCCTGTGGCACCTTAAAGACTAACTATAAAGTTTTGAAGCATAAGCTTTCGTGGGCTAATACCCACTCCGACGAAGTGGGTATTAGCCCATGAAAGCTTATGCTTCAAAACTTTATAGTCAGATATTAGTGGTGTACACCACAGCAAAACCTGCAAATAAATGATATCCTTGCATACAAGACACATGACTTGTAACACTATCAGATGAAAAAGTACTACGCAATATAAATGGAAGATACTGCTGATATTCCCTATTGCAATGGAGTGAGAGGGAGAGAGAGGACGAGAGAGAGAATGACAATGAGAGTATCTGTGTGTTTGTTTTTCTCCTTAAATTTTTCTCACTTTAAAATTCTCCACCGATTTCAAACTTTCAAACCTGAAACTGGGCAAGCTATTTGTGTTTTAAAAGTGCTTGCTCATAAAATGGGTTATCCCCTATGTTCTCCCAGAGCCAGCTAAAACATTTTAGTTAGTGCTCCTGTTTTTTTTTCCCCTGGGAAAACTAAAACCATCAAACTGGGATATCTAACAGGTAGACTTCAATATAGCAGAGAAAGCTTAATGGTCAATAGTGGAATTCAGTTACTGTACATCTCTCTTGATTTCTTAATGTGTGTACAATTTGTTTCTGAGGCTATTAAAACATTCATTTGGCAAATACAATTATTACTTTAAGAAAAAATAATGCACATAGTAAAGAAAATTAGTCCACAATTGTAGAGTAGGAAAAATTCCTCAGATTCATACTACAAACAGACCAAATTCATCCTTGGTTTTAAATGCACTAAGCCCATTAATTATATATAAATAATGCTAAAGGTATTGACAAAAGCTTATAAAAGCCAAGCAATTCCAAACTGTTTTTGACTTCCGCCTTTTCTTCTACCATAGAAGGAATGCATAAAGGCTCAGCTTAAGTGGTAATCATTGCTATTTAATGGGTCTGAGTTTAACTCCTGAATTCTAGAAGATGTCACAGTTCTGGACAACTCCATGGTTCACCAAGGGCAACCACTCTTAGGATTCTGGCTCCCCAGACATCACTTTTCTTAGGAGGAAACTTCTCTCTCTCCCTCTCCTGATTGGTGCATATCCAGGCTGCATAGTTCTCTGATTACATTGTGAATTCCCCAACAAGTCAGACGGCTTTCCCTTCTCCTCAGAAGCTATAATAGCATAATTGCCCACAGTTAAGTTACAGTTCTTTGTAAACAAGCACATTTATTCTTAAGTTAAAAGCATTACAGAGAAAATGTATTAAAAAAATAAAAACCCATACAAACTATAATAAGCTTATCGGTGATCATCCCTATGGCATTACGCCCCATATTCTTCATAGTAATATTAGGATATAATTATGGCATAACTATGATGGATTTTATGCAAGATAGGTCATGTAAGAGATATTTGAAAAGGTTATGATTCACTGACTAGGATTATCCTATTTATATTCATGTAGCATTTTGGTATCAGAAGTTAGGAATATTGTCTATGTATCTATTACAAATACATTTACACAAATACATAGTGGGAATACCCACTATGCAGAATGCAATCAGTCTAGATGGCTGGCTGGGAAGTGCCATTAGGGAGAACAATAGGTCTTAGAAGAAACTAATCTCCCACTGGGGAGCCTTCCTGAGGATACTACAAACAGCCTCCAAGTCATGGGTGCTATACCCCTACAGGGACATGTGATAAAGTCACCTGGTACTGGACTCCATCTTGGAGTACCAGTGTTTTTCACTGAAGGGTGTGGGAACCAAGTTTGGAGACAAAGGGTTCCCACCATATGCAAAAACCATTTAAGGCAGGGGAGTGACATCATTGTGGTTCTTCACTGACTCCCTACCCAAATGAAACTCTTGGAAAGACCTGAGGAATAAAGACTGAACAGGGGAGATGTATGGAACCCAGGCTAGAAGGGTGTCTAGCCCATGAGAGGAATATCTGGAGTTTTAAAATTGCAAGCAAGTGCATCTGGCCCCTCAAGAATCTCCGCAAACTGTCTAAAAAACAACAATTAGAGTAACAATTTGCTACTCATATCCAATCTCTGTAGTAGATTAAGTTTAGATTGCATTTTTGTTTATTTGCTGGGTAATCTGCTTTGAGCTATTTGCTATCCCTTATAATCATTTATAATCTCTCTTTTGTAGTTAATAAACTTGTTTTTGTTTTGTATAAAACCAGTGTGTGGATCATAACTTGGGGCAGAAAGCTGGTGCATCTCTCTCCAAACTGAGGGAGAGGGCGAATTTTATGAGTTTGCACTGTATAGTTCTCTATGAAGTGCAAGAAGGTATAATTATGTATTTACCCTCCAGAGCAGGTGTGCGCCTGATAAGCTTGTAAGTGCCCTAGCTGTATAGCCCATGCAGAAGCTGATCAGAAAGCCTATCTACATGTTACTACAGCTTGGTGTATCCCTACCTGTGTGCTGGTGAAAGAGTGAGACCAGAAGTGTGTCTATAGCTTGTGTGTCTACAGCATAACAAGGTGAATGGGAGTCCAGGCTGGTGGGTCAGGGGGTTCCAATAGTACCAAAGTTCCAGATGGCATCCTGGGGAAACCTGTCACAATCCCAAATCCAACAAGGGCTCTGGTAGGTGAATAGTCCTTCTCACCTCACACAAGGATTTTTCTGTGGTTCCAAGTTCATAACACCCATGAATCTGAGAGCCATTTCTTTACAAAGCCTTTGATGTGGGAACAGATAATTCATCAAAAATGGATTTCTCCTCAGAGTGTAACTTCAAAAGTGTAAATCCAGACTGGAAATTTGCATCCCCTTTCTTCCCCTCTGCCCCTCCCTCCCCCACAAGTATTTCCTAGGAAACCCACTCAATTTTGTCTGGCCCATTGTTCAAAAGCATCCTTTGACGTTCATAACACTTCTCGGAGTTTACATTAATCAGATCCCCCCAGAGATGCCCCCCCCCAACAATAATATATAAAGAGTTATATTTTTAACACAGGGAACTTCTATGATATTTAAAAGTAATTCAATAAACTATATCTAGGATATATTACATGAAATTGCCAGATCTGTCTCAGAAGAATTCTACAGAAAAGGCGGAAACACCGTTTTATGACTAAGAAAGTCAAGTAGTGGCATGCTGGCCTACTGAAGTGATATTTTTTTCTAGTAGCTGTAATTTGTGCTCCAGAATTTAAGGCGGGGCATAGGGTCAGGTAGCCACTCCACACAGCTCTCAGAAGCTGCAGCATGGCCCCACTCCACCTCCTATGTGCTCCAATGGCCCACTCCCATGCTCCAATGGGAGCTGCAAGGGTGGTACCTGCGGATGGGGGAGCGTGCATTTAGGAGGCGGAGAAGGGACATACCCCTGCTTCTGGGAGCCACTTGAGAGCCCCAGCTCTGATCCCCCTCCTGTCCTCCAAACCCTTTGGTCCCAGACCAAAGCAGGCTCCTGCACCCAAACTCCTCATCCCCAGCCCCACCCAAGAACCTTCACCCCCAACTACAGCCCTCATCCTCTCCCACACCCCAACCCCAATTTTTTGAGCATTCATTGCCCGCCATACAATTTCTATTCTCACTTGTGGCCCTCTGGCCAAAAAATTTGCCCACCCCTGATCTAAGCTTTCATTCATTTCCAGCCCAGATGTGCTAATTGTTCTCACTTCTTTCAATGGGATGGTAAATGTGTAGTCTAATTGTGATAATTTAAATATTAATGCTCAAGTTTTTCAGCTTGTTAATGTTTGATGAGGTTTTTTTATTTTGACATTTTTCTCACCAAAAAAACATTTTTTGCAACAAATATTTACCATTTTTCAATCAGCTTGAAATGACATTGTTAGCTATTTCACTGATGATCAAATCACACAGGAAAGAAAAGGAATGTTCACATGAGGAAGTCCATGCAATTTATTGTGCATGACAACTTATTTCAGGAGATTAGGAAGACTTTGGAAAAGTACCACCACTTTACTTTTTTTCCCCCAAATTGATGCTGATGTAGCACTGATCAAATCTGGAGGAAACACTATTTTTCCTAAGGCATTTAAAGGGGAATAAAAATAAATATTGAGGAATTCAGAGGAGTCTCTAAAAAAGGACTGAAAAGTGTGCATCACAGACAAATTATCAGCCCTTAACTTAACATTTCCTCCTGCTATTGGTCACAATTTTAGCGTTGTTTGAACATAGTTCCTTTAAAGTTTAAAATGTAGGACCTGATTCTCCAGTGCCTAGTATCAACATTTAGACTTGTGCCAAGGGGACATCACACCAAATCTGAATTCCTGGTTCACTTACATGAGGAGGATTTTCAGTGACTTTTCATTCTAATTTAATAAGATGAAAGATGTGGAGAAATAGGTTCCTCTTATTGTAAGAGTCTTGGGGGACATTCCTTCCTTTGCACCCTTTCCACTTATTGGGTTAAGTGTGCATTTAGTAAGAGGAGAGGTGGAGAGTTTATTTTTAAAAAGCTTGTGTTCCTTATAGACAACAATGACATTGAAGTAGTTATTCAACGCTGTTGGTCAAATGCATATTTCATATTGTATTGATCCATAGCTTGTGCTATCTGGACTTTTAGGCACATAAAACAACCCTATGAAAAAGATTTAATAAAAGCTTCCAAAAAGCAACAAAGCTTAATCCACTTCATGGACCAGTCACCTAGAAAATTTCACTTTTAGTCAGCAAGGGACTTATTTTCATCAGATTTGCATGAAACTTCCACTGATACTAATTGGCATTCCACATGAAGATCTAAGGAAATGACAAAAATAAGTTTTTGAATTTGGTCTCCATTTCTTCATTGACTGGTTCTTGCAAATTAATAAGGACCTGCTTGGCTGAAACAGAACACCGAAAATTCCACACTGGATCAGACCAGTGGCCAATCTAGTGTCTTGTCCATACTTGACTTTAAAAAGGGATTTAATTAAACTGATCCAAATCCCCAATACAGATGCACTTAAACCAGTTTTGCTTTGTTTATAGCACGTTAGCTTAGCTCAATAAGCTACAGACTTCCACTGAACTGCTTTCAGCAAGGGTGAAATCTGTTCAAATGCATCTCCCTGTGTACCTTGGAAGTCTTCTACATTTATTTAATTAAACTGGTGTACTTTGGTAGTATGGACAACTAGGTCCACTGATCTGACCATGGACATTACGAGAAGAAGGTGCTAAATGGAGATGGGGTGAATTTCACCCTGTGTGAAGTACAAATAGCAAAATGATCTCATTAAAACCCATAAAAGTGCCAGAGTGAATGATAGCAGAAATGGGCCTGATCTTATGAGGTGCTGAAGACACCTGTAATCCCTTTTTAAGTGAATGGGAGATCCAAATACAGAGCATCTCACAGCATCACACTCCAAAACATCGAGTCAACAATTCAGATATGATCTAGCCCTAAGGAAAGGACTGCAGTCTCAGTGAGAGAATGGCTGCCTTTATAAAGCCCATGTAGGGAATAATCATGAATTGAGCGATAGCAATAGAGAGATATTAGCAATTTAGCCAAAACTGATTGCAATAAAAGTACCCTTGGTGAGCTCAGAATTATTTTTAGCCATTTTTTGGGATTAAGGCAAATTCTAACTGATTTGTTGTTTTTCTCCCAGTCATGACATGCAGCATGGAGCAGAAAACATGGGTACTAATCAAATGTATGAAGCAGAAGGCAAGGTGGGGAGGAAAAGTATAGAATGACTGATGCTAGTAGTTACAAGCAGAGATCACAAAATAGATGACTGGGAGAGTAGCCAGTGAAAACTTGGAGACACACAAGGAATCAGAATGAAGAAGTGGTCGGCAAAATATCCATCCCGCAGATGTGACAGCAGATGGAACAGACCAGTGATAGCATGGAGTCTTAATGAGCAAGCAAAATACAAGAGAGATTAAACAATGCCTCACAACATCCTGCTAAAGTAGGGAATTAGCACTCCCGCTTTACATGCAGGCAAACTGTGACACAATGGATTAAGTGACTTGTCAAAGGTCAAATTTAGGCAGCCTTTGGCATAGGTGGGAACACAACCAAGATGTGCCAACTCCAATTCCTATGCATCCATCCTCCCACAAAGTAAAATGGACATAAATTTTCACTAAGATTTGCTAGTGGCAAAAAAATCAACTCCTTTGACAATGAAAACATTATCTGCACCAATAATTTGGTGTGAGAAGGCAAAGTAATTTCAGATGTGTGAACTAATGAAGAATGATATAGATTAAGATTCTGACTCCATCTGTAACTGGAGGACATTGGCCAAATAAGATTTGTCACCAGCACTTCTACAATGAGAACACAACTCTGGTTACTTAACAACCTTTTTTGAGTCATTTGAGGGGACTACCATCACAGGAAATGATTGAAGTTAAGTTCTCAGTGCAGACCGGGGTGGATAGTTTTGTCCCAGAAATAACAACTAATTGCATGAGTCTGAACAAAAATTGGTGCTTAAAATGAACATAAAAGAGAAAATACAGTTGGTAAGTGTAGAATACTACCTTTGTTGTTACAGTATTTCAATAGCTAAACACCAGCATATTCATTATAACAGCAGCATTTGGCAATCATAAAAAATGTATCCATGTTTTTAGCTAAAAGGGACATGCCCCTTTCCTAGGATCAGAACAAGCAACACTTGTTTCTTGCTTCTTTCTTTGGAGTGAGTCCCATGGGACAGGGGGACTGTTCCTTCTCTCTGCACCTAAATCACTGGCACTACCAGAAACAATAAGAGCCCCCAAAATATTAAAGAACAAATTAAATCAAAACTGGGAAGGATTATATTTTATTCAGGTTCTTACACTGTACCTTGATCACCATGGTATCTGAGTGCCCATTCAAGGATAAACAAAGGTGGAAGGAAGGGCATATTTCAAGGAGTGTGAGCCGCAAGGACAGCCTTGATGATGTTACTCCATCACAAAACTACTGGCTTTCTAATTAAATCTTTGGTCACTTCTTGGTAATTGCCCACACACATGGCCTGGGCTACAATCTGTGAAACACAGTGCATCTTCATGTAAAATGCAGGTTATTTCTGAGACTGTTTCTGCCCGGGGAGGTGATAATGAAGAATGTTCAAGAAAAAGGGGTAATCGTAACCTCTATGATAGATGAATTGATTTGATCAATACAATGCAAGGGCCTCAGATATCAGACTATTTTCTTTTGCAGAACTTTGTGCAATTGTTCACATTAAAAAGGTACAAGCTTTCTCTGCAAAGGAGCAAGATTGAATTGATTTTTTTTTTCTGGACACTTTATCAATGGATTGTAACAAGGCTCTTCAATCCCTGTATCTAGTTAATGTTACTAATGTTGTTATATTGTAATTTGCAGAGTACAGTGAACCTTACCAACACAGTAACTTGACTTTTTCCCAGACATAGCAGGAATATATACTTTGTTTCAGAGTGGTAGCTGTGTTAGTCTGTATCAGCAAAAACAATGAGGAGTCCTAGTGGCACTTAGAGACTAAAATTTATTTGGCCATAAGCTTTCGTGGGCTAAAACCCATTTATCAGATGCATGGAGTGAAAAATACAGTAGCAGGTACATCTTTTCATGTACTGTGTATATATACTTGCTAGTGTATTTTCCACTCCATGCATCTGATAAAGTGGATTTTAGCCCATGGAAGCTTATGCCCAAATAAATTTGTTAGTCTCTAAGGTGCTACAATGACTCCTTGTTGTATTTACTTTGTGAATGCTATATAGTTAAAGTGGAAGTTTATGAAGGAGTATGGGTTACATATTGCTTATTATTAAAATTATAAAAGCATCTTGTTAAGTTCGGGTTTCCATTGTGCTAGGCTCTAGTTCAAATACATACAAAGACACGATTCCCACCTTAACAAGTTTACAAGATGCAATACATTAGTGTTACAAACCAGAGAAGGGAAGGTGGAAAGGAGGATGAGTGTAATAGTAATAACATTTTGCAGCTAAATAGTTCTATAATTTGAAAGTCAGGTTTTTTAAAAAACAAACTAACATCTCTGCTTGTTTCAATTTTCACTTTTCTTTCTAAATCTCTACCTACCCAAGAACTGAAATTTCAAGTAATCTGCAGGGATAGAATTGCTACAGTAGACATTTCCATGATACTTACCAAATAAAACATATGGAATTATCAGTGTGCAGGTGAATCTGTCTTTTCTTGTTCAGGGAAGTGGAACCCCTGCTGGGTTCCACTGACAAGAGATTTCATTAATTGAATCCTGAAGTTTGGTTCACAAGTTATGACCATCAACCACCAAGGGCAATCCTCACCTCCCTCTTTATGAGAAACCCCATTCTCACCCATACCAATAAGGTTTGGATCATGCCACACTGACCCTCTCTCTGCCTCAGCCACTCTCTGCTTCTTCCAGGTGGGTGAGCAGGCCCTTAGCATTTTCGGATTTCTTTCTCTACGTTGGTTCTGTGGCTATCTTGAAGCTTCAGACCCCATTATGTTTGAACAGGTTGAATGTTCATGCAAATATTTAACCTAAAAATCTCACATGTGATTCCTAGTTAGAAAGGTGTGAAAGAGATTGTGACAAATGACATACCTGTATTATTTTTTATGAATATGGGACATGACATTTGGCAAGTCCACTACATATGGACTAGTTCAGAGTCAACAAAAACTGCATGACTTCTGTCCAGAATGGATCTGAGGCATTGCCAAAGTGAAACACCAGAACCACCTGAGCAAATTTTGGAATAAAATGTAAACTATTATGTTCAAAGCTGCCAAAGTGCACATTCTGAAAAGTCAGTATTGGGCTACATCATGGTTAACAGAGAAAGTATTTGAGCTGGTGAAAAAATGATGCAGAGTGAAAGAGTGACTTGGTGATGAAAGAATGCAGGAGATAATACAAGGAATTGAACAGACAGATTTAAAGACTAAAGCAGACTAGATAAACAAGAGCAAGTACATCTGGGGAAAACAGGGAATTTGAGAATTACAAAGAAAGTAATAATACAAAAGGTATATTCACAGAGGTCAAACTTCTTATCAAAGTTTCCCCAAGACTGAGCACAATAAAAGATCATGATGGTGGAGTCCTCACTGGAGATAATGATTTCAAAACACAGGTGGATAGACAACTCTATACTAATCTGTATACTTTGTCAGAGTCACTTACAAAACAGAACAACAGAAAAAAGAGTACAGAGCTGGAGCCATCAAACCTGTGAAAGGAAATGGTGTGTTCTATTATGAAAATGAAGCCTGGGAGAGCACCGGGGCAGATAACAAAACAGCAGAGTTGCTGAAAGTGATTGATATTGATCTCATGGAAAATTTGCAACAATGTATAGATGACTAGAAATTGTCTAAATGATGGAAGTCTTTCTGCCCTTAGCAAAGAAAGGGGATATAACAGATTACAGCAATTATTATACCATCTCCTTGATATTACATATGCAATAAGTGCTGCTCTGCATAATTCAGGATCACATGAAGCAAAGGATAGAAGCAGAACTACCACCACAACATGCTGGTTTCAGTGAGAGATGAGGCACATGTGATCAAATTGAGAATATCCATTTGAGCACTGAAAAATGCAGGGAGTATGATCACCCATAGATTAGGTGTTTCATTGACTATTCTGAAGCATTTGATACCATCTAGCATGACCATATTTGGAGGGTAGTGATCCCAAAGCATCTCATTAAACTCATCACAAATCTTTATTATCAACAGCAGATCTTGGTGCAGCTATGGAGTGTGTAAAGTTAGCAATGTATCAAGAAGGCTTCTGAAAATTCTGCTATGATGTCACTACTATTTAGGTCATGAATAAATGAACTTTACTTACTTCTACTTGACTGTCTCACTCTGTGTTTATCATGATTACTAGCTATGGAATTAGTCTCTATACAGATCATCTAAAACAGTGATCAGAACAAGTTTTGGAATGAAAAGTCCTTTTGCAGAAAGACAGACTACACTAGGGGTCAGCTCTAAGTTTCCAGTTGTTAAAAATATTTGTGGACTATTTCAGCAGGTCTATCCACCTCACTCTCTTCCTTGAGCCAGCAAGCGACCAGGGAGCTTGCGACCAGGGCTGCTAACAGGGGAGTTGTGAGAGGGAGTTCTCCAGGTGAAGAAGGAGCAGATACAGGACCCTTGGGGTAAGTGGCTGTGTGTGTTTGGGGGTACTTGCTGTGTGCTGAGCTTGTGTTTCTGTCTTGTTTGTTTGAGTGTTTGTTTGCAGGACCATCTGCTCTGGCTGGCAGTTGGTGTGACCTTTAGAAGCCTCTGTTCAGTGGCTGAGCCTTAATCAGGGGGTGAAAATCCAAAAATCCAAATTACACTACATTATGAAATCCAAATTACACTAGCTAACTTTCAGCCAAAGCAATCTAAGTTACACTGCTGGAATTCCAGAATAACTCCCTTTCACTGAATGTGTTACTATAGTACAGGGATCAGCAACCTTTGGCATGCAACCCACCAGGATAAGCCCCCCTGGCAGACTGAGCCAGTTTGTTTATCTGCCACATCCACATATTTGGCTCCCAAGGGCCACGATTTGCTGCTCCACGCCAACGGGGCTGCAGGAAGCAGCGACCAGCACATCCCTTGGCCCATGCCACTTTCCAGGCCAATGGGACTGCAGGGTGGTAAACCGGAGCCAATGGGAGCTGTGATTAGCCAAACCTGCTGACAAGGCAGGTAAACAAACCACCCCGGCCAACCAGGGGGCTTACCCTGGCAGGCCACATGACAAAGGTTGCCAACCCCTGCTGTAGTATATCTGAAATAAGACTACAGTTGCCTTTAAGGAAAGAATAAATGGTCTGGTTATAAATAATCTAGTACTGAAGGAAGCAAAGGGGGTGCTAAGGGTGAAACTGTCTAAGCTGCTGCAGTAGGTCTTTTATTTGACATGCTTTTATTTTGATTTCCTAGATTTTCTCTCTCTCTCTTGCTCTCTGCTACATCATGTGGCTGAATCTTGCAGCCTTACATTGGCACAGAGACTCCCTCTTGCCACATCAGCAGCTTTTCATTTAATGTATTTTTAATTCTGAGCATAATAAGGCATCATCTGGGAAGCAGACACTCAGCTTTAGTCTTTATGTGAATAATTAGCAATTCAGCAATAAAGGACATTCTCTCCTTGGATTGACATGTACTCCAGTGTTGAGACATCTGCATATTTGTACATGGAATATTTCAACTCAGCTAATTTCTACTCTTGCAGCCTAAAGTGAAGAAGGGAGGGTTGGTGGGATCATCTGAGTTCAACATTGTTTCAATGATGCATCTGTCGATGGTTTAGAACAAATTTACTTTGTATAAAAAACGTAAGTAATCATTGGAACACAGAGAGTGAGCGAAAAAGAGACTCTATACTTAGCACACTCACTGGGAGACCCTGGATCCAATCTCTGCTTCAGTGACTATTTCAGGTATTTTATACAAAATGGAACAGCTGCAACAGGAGAGATGGAGAGACATATCCCAGAATATCCAGTGGCTAGGGCACTCTCCTGGGGGATAGAACATCTAGGTCCAAGTTCCTGCTCCATATCAGGCAGAGTGATGATCTGAATTCACATCTCAACATCCTGGATGAGTGCTCTAACGACTGAGCTACTGGCTATAAGGGGGTCACCACTACTGCAACCGCATATTGTGCCAGGCACAATCTAGTAGGTTGCCATCTCCAGCAAGCTAGGCAGGAGACAGCTTTGATTGCTTTATACATGCCCACTGGCTAAGGTGATGAGATGTCCCAATTTTATAGGGACAGTTCCAATTTTTGGATCTTTTTCTTATATAGGCTCCTATTACTACCTTCCCTTGTCCCGATTTTTCACATTTGCTGTCTGGTCACCCTACCACCAGCACAAATGTAGATTCCTAGAAGTTTTTTCCAGTAGAAATGTGGGTGCTTACAAGAGTAGGTTGCAGCTGACTGGGGGTTTTGAGGATCTAAATTTTGGATTTTGATGTTTAATTCCCAACATGAATCTAGTCTATGTTGTTCCCTGAAAAATAATTGATCTTCTTAGTCATCACCAAGCCCATGCAGATTCATATACAAATGTAAGTGCTTAATGCATATTTTTGGTAAGCTTGAATGGCAGCTATTGGCAGTATTTTTGTGCAGAACTTTAGTCCACCATGTGTTCCATTTCATGGTACATAGTAATGGCAGCAACGTACCCTTGATGCTCAAATGCATTACTATAAAAAGTCAATTATGTTGAGGTAATTAATTTTTATGGTAATTTTAAGGTAATTGAACTTTTATGCAATTGGCAGGTAGGTATTAGCTCCATTTTGGGAAAATCTACATATAGAAAGATTAAAGAGAATTTTTTCTGAAGCAGCCACTTGTTCCGTGTACTACAGTTTTGGTATCTCCAGACTGATGCATATAGGGCCTGATTCTCTGAGACTTTGAAGAGACCAGAGCTTTCATTTAAGTCACCTCTGAAACCAGACTCAGGGTGTCCCAAAGTAGGCACCAAAAATCAAGGCACTCAAAAGTTAGAGACTACTTTTCAAAACTTGGGCCAAAGGGATGTGCTAAAGGGCACACAGAACAAGTGTCAAGATTAGAGTACATGAATCCCTGTCTCCTGTACTCAGTTCACATGAGAAGTAAGTAAGTCTGATCCTACAGGTCTGGGTAAGGTGCAAAACTAAAGGCTCAGCTCTACAACCCTCAGTCACATGAGCAGTACTTAATCATATATATATCCCCTTTGAAGTAAATGGAAATACTTCCATGAGTAAGAGTTGTTAAATTGGGGCTCAAGGTGTTAACCTTAAATGAACCTCTACCTAAGATGGGGGTGGGCAAACTATGGCCAGCAGGTCACATCCAGCCCACGGGACCATCCTGCCCAGCCCCTGAGCTCCTGGACAGGGAGGCTAGGTCCGCTCCTCCTCTACTGTTTCCTCCCATGCAGCCACAAGTGCACCACGTCGCCAGTGCTCTGGCCCATCATTCCCGCTGGGCAGCATGGCTGCAAGCTCCTGCTGCTCTGAGCGGCACGGTAAGGGGGCAAGGAGTGGGAGGGAGGGGTTGGATAAGAAGCAGGGAGCTCCAGGGGGCAGTCAGGGGCCAAGGGGTGGTTGGATGGGTCAGGAGTTCTCAGGGGGCAGTCAGAGGGTGGGAAGTGGAGGATAGGAGCGGGGTCTTGGGGACAGTTAGGGGTGGGGTGTGGATACAGGTCGGGACAGTCAGGGGACAGGGAGGGTTGGACAGGGGGTGGGTTAAGTTAAAGGTGAAGGATCCCGCAGGAGGCAGTCAGGGGACCAGGAGCGGGGAGATAGAGGGCGGGGGCCAGGCTGTTTGGGGAGGCACTCCATAAAGTCCTACCCGGCCCTCCATACAGTTTCACAACCCCAATGTGGCCCTCGTGCCAAAGTTTGTCCACTCCTGATCTAAGAGGAGTAGAAACAGTGTACTTGCACTATAACTCTAATTTAGTAGAATGGAATCCTGTTCCATTCAAAGACAATAGGAGCTGTCCCATTGACTTCATTGGGAAGAGTATTCATCCCCACATAATGGCATCTAAAAGATGCAATTAAACACTCATTATCTTGATCAGTAAACAAAAGTACCAAATATCAGACATGGCAAACTCACAAAACAAATGCAGAAATTGGGCTTATTTTTGGCTTAATTGGCTTGAGTTGCTTGTTGGCTAGTTTGGCTAGTAGCTTGTAACTCGTTGTAACTCATATCATAGCTTTTTTGTTTTTTGATTAGTTCCCAGCAAGTTGGGGCAAGGGGGTGCAAGCCACCCCTTATCCAACCCCCTGGCCTGGGACCCCTTACCATGAGGCTCCTAGCACCTTGTTTTGCTCCACACAGAGCCAGACACGCTGCCCAGCAGGAGCGATCAGCCCCATCCCTCAGAATGCTGCATGCACGACGGTATAACTCTAGGGGAGCGCGCAGCCCAGACCCCCAGAGTGCTGAGCATGCGGCGGCATGGCTCCGGGGAGGGGCCGGTGGCTTGCTGCACTGCATTTGCCCACCCCTGCATTAGGGTGTGCCTGGGCACACCCAGCCTATGCTCTACAGTAAACATTCCATGAGGTGTTTAATAACGTTGCAAGGTCATTTCCCCCCAGGAATCTGAAAGTACATGGTGAGGGAAAGGAGGGAAACTGTAACAGTGGGGAAATGTTTGAGTTGGAGAGGGAATTTGTGGTGGATTATCTCAAATTACTGCACTTTGGATATCTTTAAGTGTCACCAGGGCCGGCGACAGGGGGATACTATGGGTAGAGCTGTACCGGGCCCCGGACTTTAGGGGGGCCCCCTTAAGTCCGGGGCCCGGTACACAGCAGTACCCATAGTCGTCCTTCCCCCCTTGTCGCCAGGCCTGGACAGCGGGGAAGGGGCGGGGAGGCAGCATGGCTCTCCTCCGGATGAGCGCGCGTGTCCCCGGCAGGAGCAGTGAGCCCGGCCGGCGGCTGTGGCGCAGTCCGGGGGAGAAAGGGCGCACGGGGGGGGGGGGGACAGGGAGCAGCAAGGGCGGCTCGCGCCACTCCCGGGCTCATGCTCCCTTAGGACCCTGCACTGCCGCCAGCTGCTGTCAGCTGGGGGGGGAGCGCTGGCTGGGCTGGGGGGGCCCCGGCTGGGCTTCCCCCCCCCAGCCACTGTCAGCTGGGGGGGAGCACCGGCTGGGCTGGGGGGGGGGCGGCTGGGAGGGGGCCCAGCCTCTGTCAGCTGGGGAGGGAAGTTCCAGTTGGGCTGGGGGGGCCTCAAATGATCAGAGTAGGGGCCCCCCAAATTTCTGTCGCTGGCCCTGAGTGTCATGGGTGCCTAGAGTACAGAAAGAGGTATCCTTTTTTCCCCCTTTATAAATCTAAATGACAACAAGCACTCCGACCTAAACTGCACACCTCTTCTGCATGACAACTTCTAAAGTACACTAGCATATTGGTTCAATATCTGTTTAGAGCCCTGCATGCATATAGATATACATATAGATATAGATATACAGCAAAGTCATTTAATTATGATTGCTTTGTTCTTGACTTTTTTTTACTTTTTTTTTTTTGCATCATGTCTTGCTTTTTGTTTCTGCCAGTCCCTCCCAGATGCCATTCATTGTATTAGTAGGAAACGTACCCTTTTTTATTAATAGATAGCTTGCCTGATGCTTTATTGCCTAGTGCCAGATATGTTTGATGTCCTCTTGGTTGTATATATGGAGTGTTCACTTTGCTTATGTTTGCTTCACTGTTTTGTGCTGTGAATTTTCTGTGGCACTTCAGCTACTTTGATGGACACTTTATATGTTTGTTTATGTTGCCGGGGAGATTATCAAAGGCACAAAGGGAAGATGGAAGCCCAAGTCAATGGGAGTTAGATAACTAATTGTCCTTTGTATTTTAGAAAATGTCCCACTTAATATGAATCTGTCTTATTTTAAATAAGCAGTTTTCCCTTTTTTCCAGGATTTTCTCCCTAGCGCTCACATCTATGCTTTCAGAAGATGGTATCTTATACTGTCAAATGTTTGTTCTCCCTAGCTATTTTACAAAGTCCACTAGCTATCTGTTAGTGTTAGCACAACATTTTTGGAATGAAAGAACCTAAAAACACAAGCAGTAGCTTATGTCAATTCATTTGAGAATGGCCTTAATTTTTTAACTTTCATATCCAAATCTGTCTCTCACCATTTTATTATTTTAAATACACTTAAGCCATTTAAACATCATTGGCAACTATACTTAATGAATCCTGCTTATTTCCTCTACAAAGGCCTTACAACTATTTCACAGCTCAAAAGTCAGTGGAAATGTCTGCAGAGATTATAAAGCTTGGGTGGTTGTTTTCCTTATGGACCCAAAGCTTTCTTGCTCTGAGGTCCACATGATTAAACAGCAATTCCTTTCAGAACAAGGGAGTTCACCTGGAAACAGTAATTCCTTTAAGAACAAGGGAGTTCACCTGGATTGAATAAAAAAAACCAAATTGGACCCACTGATTTTACTGACGTGTTCAATACAAACTAACGCAATATTGGCTCCATTAAGTCAGAGTTTAATCTCTGTTATAAAGTGTACATTCAGTTAACTCTGCCATGAAGTTACTTCCATTTAGCACCTATATAAAAGATCAAAATTCGGTACACTATCTTTTTGTTAAATGAAAGCTAGTTTTCAAATAAATATATAGTCATTCCTAAGTTACTGCAAGAATTTTTCTAAGGCTGATTTTCCTCCCACGTTATGATGTATAACTGTCACAATGAATATCTTTTAATTGAGAAATTTAATAATCACTCCTATTCAGCTCCTAGGTAACCAACAAAACTATTTCCCTGCCGGGGCCATGGATAGGTGTTTTTGATTAAAAGTCATGTAACAGTACAGAGCTGTAATTTAACATACTTGATGACATTAATACCTTTTATATGAGCAAAGTCCCTCAACAGCATTGTGGGACAAGAATATTTTATTCAGAAATGCATTTGGACTCTGCCAGTTCATAGCACTTGCTGTATCAGCAATTCTATGGTCCTCCATCAGTTTCTGCTGAATTTTAACTTTGCTTTTTAAATTAAACTTCTAACCCTTATGATTGTGAAAATGTTGTCCCAACTGTGACCTAATGGAGCGTTGAGTCTGCACACAGACAAATTAAACAATAGCTCTGAGGGCAAAATACTGAGCTTCACTCCAGGGGGAAAGGAAGATCCTAATCATAATGGTATCTCACTGCAAAGGAAGCAGGTCATATAGTGGAGATTTTCACCATGCTACAAGTGGGGGGAAGTACACAGGAGTAGCTTACCACTACAGGCTAACTTCTTGTATCGGGGCGCACAGAGCCACTGCTATTACTAAAGTCCATGCTCTAGTGTAAGGACAGTGAAGAGATCAAGCTAATGGGATCAGATTCATTTAACCCAGCCTCTTCATAGCTCGATTATTGAAATTTAAGTGTGCAGGGAGTCCCATTACCTGAATGGTATTTTGAGTTTGAAGCCTAACAATGACCATTTAAAGTCCACTCTGTAAAGGTTTCAGAGCTCATCATGTTAGCAGAAACAAGCAGCTACTCCCGAACTGTTGGTGGAGTTTGGGTAGAGTTCTGCCATTTGAACAAAGTCAAAGCAAGGAGCCCTGCAAGTTGAAGTAAAGGGACACATTGTGTCAACCAAGCGAAACTCTGCTCCCCTCACAATTCTCTTCTACCTCACATTGCTCCCAGATGCTGCTATACATGGGCTTAGAGTTTGTTTCTAAGTCTGAGTTCAGCATGGATAAGCAGTGGAAAGTTCAGTCACTTACCTCAACTACTCAGCCCTTGGAGGAGATACCTTACAGCCTGCTCCCTTCCCACCCACTGCCATAATCCTATCCCCCTACAACCACTCTACAGATGTCACCTCAGGGAGGGATTGGAATGAAGACATTGCTTCCCTGTATAAAGGCTAAAGAGGGCCCTTACTACAGTCTAGAACAGTTGGATTCAGTCATCTCTTTGTGGGGCCCCCATTGCCCTGCTCTATTAAAATTCAGAAGCACTTACCGTGTATGACTTAGTTTGGTCATAAGACATTTTCTAGTCATGAGCATAAATTTGGTCACTTCCAGACTCTTCCAAGAGAGATGGATCCCGATTACAGCTGTGTGATACAAGACAGTATGTATTCAAAGGGGCTTCACAAAGTCTAGGATCATTTTCAAAGACTTGAGAGTTTTCTTTCCTCTCTCTATCCTTGGCATGTATATAAAAGCAAGCAGTTTCTAGGCCCCCATAAACAGAAGGGAAGCAGTGGGGGCAAAAGACCTAGCTGGCTTCAAGATGAAGCTTGATAAGTTTATGGAGGAGATGGTGTGATGGGAAAACATAATTTTGGCAATTGATCTTTGACTATGGTAATAGAGGGGCCTGGTGGTATATGATGGAAAGTTGGAGGGGATGGGATCTAAGATACTACAGAGAATTCTTTCCTGGGTGTCCTGCTGGTGAGTCTTGCCCACATGCTCAGGGTTCAGCTGATCACCATATTTGGGTCAGGAAGGAATTTTCCTCTAGGGCAAATTGGCAGAGGCCCTGGAGGTTTTTCGCCTTCCTCTGCAGCAGAATGCATGGATCACTTGCTGGAGGATTCTCTGTACTTTGAAGTCCTTAAACCAAGATTTGAGGACTTCAATAGTTCAGATATAGGAGAGGTATATTGCAGGAATGGGTGGGTAAAATTCTGTGGCCTGTGTTGCAGGAGGTCAGACTAGATGATCATAATGGTCCCTTCTGACCTTAGAGTCTATGAGTCTATGAGAAGGAATGCAGAACTCCGATGCCCTTCCCTGCTAAGGTGCTAGAGCCCTGAATAAAAGCTGCACACTAATTACTGCCAGCAAATGGACCTTTTTGATGAACCAATATATAAGAGCATTTGAATGAGAAGTAACTACAGGCCAACACATAAGTTCTGCTTGGAAACCCATGAATAGGCTCAGGCAGGTTTTGGGAAAAAGCTTAGGCTAAGAATTGTTTTTATTCCTGTTTTAGTAATAAATTAAACCAAGCTGGGGAAACAGGTGACCTTGGACTACAGAGTGTGTATATCCTGTTCTAGCAGAGCAGAAGTTCCATCTCTGCTTACATTGCAACACGAAATAAGAGGATAAACTTATACATTGAGTTTTTTGGAGCAGAGATCAGTTAGTTTCAGTGAGAATGGAGCACATCTAGACTCCTCTTCTACAAAGTTATTTACTGAAAAGAAATGGGTACAATTCTTGTTTTCTACCAGTTCTTATACTTCAACAAAGCCAGATTTAAGATAAGCTAATTCTCACTCTAAACTGAAGGGCTGAGTTTCACAGCTCTATACAGGATCTGACTCAAGTTAATCTTCATATCACTTTTATTTTAAAATTAATATATTGCAATTCTTCAGGTAGAGGTAACAAATGAAAACACCACTCAAGTTAAAAAACACAACGTGACAGGTGTGTAGGTCACATTGCTTAATGTACTAATGGAGGGTGTTCAGATACTACAGTGATGAATACAATACAAGAAACTATATAGAACAATCAAAACCTGAAGGGAATATATAATTGAGCAAGTCATTAAGTACAGCAGCTTGTGCTTTGTGAAAGTTGTTTTAATATCAGGCCAACTCCTCACTGTACAGTAAGTCCTCTGTTTCACACCTAGGAAAAGTCTTGACGTAATTCCTTTAATGGCTTGTTCATAGTTGTACTTCAGCCATTTTAACTGTTATTTTACAAGAGAAATTCCTTTTCAAGTGTCACAATGAAGACAAGCTTTGAAATACACCTTGATTTTTTATTCTGTAAAAGCGTCTATTTTCCACCATTGTAAGCAAATATGAATACATTTAAAGATGCTTCAAAAAAATGGAAGAATCTTCCATCTATTATACACTTTCATATTAATGGAAGCCAGTTCAATACTGGAGAAGATGACAATGAACAGTGAACTGAAACAACTAGGTCTATGGCTTCAAAACAGACCTCAGATACAGCATTTTAAAAAATGCTTTTAAATTAGATTGCATGGTCTCAAGAGAAATATTAGGGCTCAGCTGTAAAAGCTGAGTTTGGGGATCAAAAATAGAAGACCATGTTTGGGGGTTATTAATCACATGCAAAACATACATGCCTCGGAGGTTAGCGTTATGAAAATTAATAAAAAATAGCTCATGCCACTGATTTTTGTTTTCAAATGTGCAGGTTTGGAAACTTGAATTCTCAAAAGTAACAAGCAATTCAATCTGGTATAAAACATAGGAACAATTCTGAAATGTACTGTATGACTGATGTTTCTACATATGACAAGAAAGTAATGTTTTGCTGTTTGGAATAACTGTATATCCTGGGTCAGAAAATGGAATTTGTGCCATGGGAAATTCTGACATTTCCAAATTTAGTTCTATTCTGAATCATGACAAAAAGTCAACACTTCGCTTAGAATAAAAACATCAAAACATTTTGATTATTTAATGTCAAAACACAATACAAGATAAAATATAGTATAATAAATTATAGTTAGGTAAAAACAGAACATTTTGCCATTATCAAAATGAAGCAAGAAAGTCTAAATGATTTGTTTGACACTCCATCAAAAATTGTCAAAATTGAATGCTCCTGTGAAACACTTAGATTTAAAAATGCCTTTTTTTTGTCCAACAGAAAAACATTTAATAAAAAATTTACCAGCTCTTATGTGAGCTAGTTAACCAACAAAAACTACTTTGTTTCACAAGTCCTGGCATGCAATTTAATTTATGGTACTGTAATCTGCAAAGCATAATATACATGTAAAAAATGTCAAGAGGCTCCTATCTGAAAACTGTAGCAGTCTGACAAAAACACTTTAAAATATAATAAAGAGGCATATTACTAAATGTACTACTATATATGATGAGCCCATGCATCACAAAAATATGTGTAATTTCCTACATATCATTCCTAACAATATTTCCCTTTTCATCAGTCCTGCTAGAAAGAGGTGTCCTGGAATGTGCCCTGGAGTCAATAGATTTAGGCTATACTGAACCACCAAAGAATAACTGATCTTTTTCTGCATGTGTACATGTGACGGGGGTTGGGGGGAGGAGAAGGTGATGACACTGAGCAACCAACGAGAACACATAAAGAAAATCCATAGCATGGAGTTACCCGACTGATGTAAAATCATAGGCTAAGAAAGCATGGAATTCATATCATGCATTAGGTGTTTAATTACCTTCTTTATAATATGTGCCTCGCATATCCACAATTATTCTGTGAATCCCTTGTTATATTTTAAATTATTTCAATACTATAATTAACAAGCATTGATTTGTAGCCATCTTTTAACATCTAGTCTTCAGGGATCCATAATGCAAAGACGGATATGATACTGCATATCACTATGATTTTAGTGCTGAAATAAAAACATTTGTTTTAATAATTTCAATGTAAAAACTGATCACACTCCATCTTTCGGAAGATGGATTCAAAAAACATAAAGCTATGCAGTCAGCCACCCAGTAAAATGAAGCATTAAATGACAGTGCCAGTTAATGTCCAATTAGATTTAAACTAAATGCTGAGAAATTGGAAGTCATAGGATTGCTGTCTCTTCCTTATTTATTTGAATAGTAGCATATAATAATGCAAGTCCAGGTCCCAACAAAATTAGAGACTATAAGAGAACCCCAATAAAACATGACTTTTCCTGAGATTTCAGCTTCCCACAATACTCAATGTTCCGGGAGAACTGTCAATTATACAATCATGACTGCAAATTGCATTTTAAAGAGTCTCTGCAGGAGGCAGAGAATGTTAATGTAGATCAGGTGCCAATGCTCAGTGCACAGTTCCCAAAAGCTCTTTAACCCATTATGCATCTTCATTTTTGTGACAGACCACTGGTCCCCTCTCTGCCTTTGTCACTCAAACTCGCATATTAAAAACAAGCCAAGTTCCAGAGTCAGATGGTGTGGAATTCAGTGGTGGCAGCAAAAAGATAAGCTCCTCATGGAGGGAATGATGAGAAGTCTGGTGGCTTTCTTGCTTGATGGGTTATTCTGATTAAAATTAAGTGTTTTCCAAAAAGCTACTCAAACTACAAAAACCCCACAATCCATAAAAACAGAGTAATAGAATATTAAAACACTTTACATTGCAGAATGTGGGATTTTAGTAGCAACTGGGACTCTGCTGAAAATTTAATTAGGATTCTTCTGGAAAAGTGCTTGGTTTCTATTGACATTTAATCTAAGTACTCTTGATGCATCACTCATCATACAATAGGTTTCTTTTGGGAATAGATGTGACAGGCATACAAGAAATAGGCATATTAGTCAAGGGGAAAACATTTAAAACAGGTTATGGAAGCAACTGAAGAATCAGTATGAAAACAGATGCATGCCCAATTAACCATGCACTTCAAATGTTATAACTGAAGGCTTTTAATGAATGGCTATTTGCATATGCAATATTCCTATGTATGTGAATGTCCAGAAGAGCAGAATAAATCATTTCAGAGTAAACAGACACAGGTATATTCCTCTTCAAAATAACAGTTTACATTTTACGTCATAATATTTAGCTTAAATGTTTGATGTAAATCTCACTAGAAATAATCTAGATATTTCTACACTGAGGGCCATTCAGAACGCTCCTCCATCCTATACCATACAGATTCTGTTTTCTAATACTGACTCAAAACTCAAAAATAAGGGACAGAGGGAGGTGCCTCTGTCCCTTATTTCCCAACCTTCACACTTTTCTCCATAGCTTTGGAGAAGGTGGAGGAGATGATAATTTAGAGGCAATTGGGGGATTCATTCTGATTTTGAATTACCTATAACCATGGTATCTAAGGGTCATATACCAGAAAATAGAGTTTTGGCATCCATTTTGGACCAGTTTTTTTGCCAAACTCTAAATTGTTTATCCTGGAGATTAATTATGAAAAGGAAGTTGAAGTCTCCGCATGATGGCATTGCTCTGTCTCCTAGTTAGTAACATTTCATCAAGGGACTCTGGTGCTCCTATGCATATTTGTTCTGGTAGTGCAAAAAAGCTATGATCTTCCCTGCTTCCCTAATCTTTTTTAATCAACCTTTCATCCTTTTTCTCCTAGCCCATCTGCTAGACATCATTGTGTTTTATTCCCTCAGACATCAGGAATTTACAGAACTTCTCATAAGCACATTAAGCCATTCTTTGTGTTTATGTCTTATGGGATGTCATGTGTCATGGCACCCAACAAGCACCTCCCCCCCTTGGCCACTCTGATTTGTTGGATCTTTTTAGTTGTGAAGTTTTTGAGAGTCTGTACATCTTTAGCAAATATTTCTACTCTTCCCATTGAAACACGTGGTCTTCTCAAAGTTTCCATGACATAATTAGTATCTCTAAAATAGCAACATCTTTCTCCAGGGAGTTCCTGTGCCTCTGGGCAAATGTCACATCTCCTTATCAGCTCTTGTGTTGCAATTTCTAGTTAAAGAATTATTACTTGCAGGGCAAAGGAGGTCAAAGTGTTACATATAGGATTACTGGTAAGAGCCTGCACTTTATTTCCAAGTTCCTGTCAGATGGCATGGGGTCAGGATTACAGTTCTACTCATCACATGGTAAGCATCAAACATCCACCAACTCCAATGGTTGCCGTTGTAGCATGCCCATGTCCTGGCCCACATAGCTTATGTGACAGTGTGTTCTCATGGCAAGCCCAAATAGTTTTGGCATCACCATTCCCTTTCCTCTTTTGCTACCAGGGCCATCCGCCTCATTAAATTAATTGCTGTTGCTCCAAAATCTTAGTGACAGAATGAGGATCTTACTGTGATAATGGTTCTCTCTGCCAGACTCCTCAAATCAGATTCTTCAAAGTTTGCAAGTTCAGCTACTTTGATTTCCTCTGACTTTGCATTAACTGGCAGATAATCTTACTACCATCCTCCACGCTTGTTCATTCCACTTCCTGTATGTAGAGAGTTTATGCAACATACATCTCATGATTTATAAGCCAGCCAGCTGTAGTTTAAGAAGAGACAATTGAATCTACAGTATGGCATAAACTGGGGGTTTACTGAATGTATTGGAGACAATTTATTTCAGAAGATGGAGAAAGTCACTAGGGGAGAGGCTGTTCTAGATTTGAAAGTAGTCATGAAATTATAAGTTCATTATTCTAAGGGATGGTAAGAAGGAAAACAGAACAAGAAATAAATGGATTGCAAGAATTCAGACTTTAGCAAACTCAGAGTTGGAAGGTAAGATTCCTTGGGAAGCAAGTCTAACAGGAAAAACAAACAATTCAAGAGAGTTGGCAGTTTATGAAAGAGACATTAAGGGCACAAGATTAGAAAGGTCAAGGCATAAAACGAGATTAAACTAGCTAGAGACAAATTAACAAGAAATTATTCTACAATTACATAAGAAGCAAGATGAAGATGAAGAACAGGGTAGGACCATTAGTCAATGAGGGGAAAAAACAGAAAATGTGAAAATGGCAGAAGTGCTCAATGATGTTTTTGTTTCAGTTTTCACCAAAAAGGTTAGTGACAATTATACATCTAACTTAATCAATGCCAGTGAAAATGAGGAAGGATCAGCGGCTAAAATAGAGAAAACACATTAAAAGTTACTTAGACAAGTTAGAGGTCTTCAAGTCCCCAGAACCTAATGAAATACATCCTAGAATACTCAAGGAACTGATTTAGGAGCTATCTGAGCCATTGGAAGGTATCTTTGAAAAGGTAAGAATCAGAGAGGTAGCCATGTTAGTCTGGAATTACAGAAGTTACAAAGAGTCCTGTGGCACTTGTGGCAAAGTGGCCTCTCGGACCCCCCTGACTCAGGTCCTTTGGGCTCTGGTGAAGCAAGTGTCGTGCCAGCAACCCGCCTAGAAAGCCCCAAAGGCAGGCTTTCCCTTCCCCTAAGCACTTCTTTCTGGCTGAGTTTTGCTTCTCTCTGGTTTAGGAAAACTATCTCCCTTCTGGGAGAGACTCCCTGTCCTGCTGCCCCTAGCCTGCAGGCAGCCTCACCCCACTCCTAGCTGGGGAGGAGGGTTTAAAAAGGTCTCGGACAGCTTTTTAATTGGGCTTAGCTGATCCTGCTTTGACCAGAGGCAGCCCTACTCAGCTGAACCCAATTAACCTGCAGTTACCTTTCTCTCCACAAACCCCTCTGGCAGTAGCCTGCCCTGGGTTTACCATATATGCCCCCCCCACCCCCGCTCCACACTACGGGGTTGGGCTACTTGGGTCAGCAAGCAGTGTACCCTCGACAGGCCATCTTCATTTCCATGCAGGGGGCCAGATCTATGTTGCACATGGAAGTGGAAGGGTTGTAACGAGAGGAACCATCTTGTGACCCTTGCATTTTTATCTTTGTTTTGGTGCATCCACTTCAGCGGAGCATGATCCGTGACAAGGGTGAACCGTCTTCCGAGCAGATAGTAGCGGAGGCTTTCTACGTCCCACTTTACTGCCAGGCATTCCTTCTCCACCACTGCATATTTCTGTTCCCTGCGCAGGAGCTTCCGACTGAGGAATAGGACCGGGTGTTCTTCTCCTTCTATTATCTGGGAGAGCACCACCCCCAGCCCCACCTCAGAGGCGTCGGTCTGTAATATAAATTCCTTTTCCCAGTTTGGAGCTATTAGCACGGGGTCAGTGCAGAGGGCCTTTCGCAGATCCCCAAAAGCATCCTCTGCTGTGCTGGTCCATTTCACTATCTCCGGGCTGCGTGCTCTCGTCAGGTCAGTTAACCGTCATGCCCTGGTGGCAAAGTGGGGGATAAACCGTCGATAATACCCAACCAACCCCAGGAATACTCTGACCTGTTTCTTCCGGATTGGATCCACTTCTGGATCACCTCCAACTTGTTGAGTTGGGGCTTTACTACACTTCTCCCCACTATATATCCGAGGTATTTGGCTTCTGCTAGCCCAATCGAGCACTTGGAGGGATTTGTGGTCAGTCCTGCCTTCCTCAGGGTGTCCAACACTGCCTCCACCTTCCCCAAGTGTGTTTCCCAGTCGGGGCTATAGATGATCATGTCATCCAGGTAGGCGGCCGAGTACTTGCTATGTGGCCGCAACAGTTTGTCCATGAGCCGCTGGAAGGTGGAAGGGGCCCCATGTAACCCAAAGAGTAGGACAGTGTACTGGTACAAGCCCTCTGGGGTGGCAAAGGCTGTCTTCTCCTTGTCGGCCTTGGCCAGGGGGATCTGCCAGTATCCCTTGGTCAGGTCAAGGGTGGACAAGAACCGTGCTGTTCCTAGCCAGTCAATTAGCTCGTCTATCCGGGGTAACAGGTACACATCGAACCGGGAGACGTCATTCAGTCTCCGGAAGTCATTGCAGAATCTCATAGTGCCATCCGGCTTAGGTACCAAGACCACGGGACTGGACCACTGGCTATGAGACTCTTCTATGACCCCTAATTTTAACATCTTCCAGACTTCCGCCCCAATCTCTTCCCTTTTTGCCTCCGGGATCCGGTAGGGCTTGATGTGTACCTTCACTCCGGGCTCCGTGAGGATGTGGTGGTGCACCTCAGTAGTTCGGCCCGGTGTCCCCGAGAACACGTCCTGATTGCGTTTGATCATGCTGATCACTTCCGCTTGTTGGTTTGGGGTCAGTTCTGGGGAGATTCCTACCTGGCCGGGCAGGTTGCCTTCCCGGGGTGGTGCCCCCAGCGCGACCACCTGAGCTTCTCTATCCTGCCATGGTTTTAGAAGGTTCACATGGTAGATCTGTTCTAGCTTTCGGCGACCAGGCTGTCGGACTTTATAGTCTACATCCCCCACGGCTTCTATTACTTTGTATGGCCCCTACAACCTGGCTAACAGCTTGCTTTCAGCCGTGGGTATCAGCACCATCACCCGGTCTCCCACCTGGAACCGTCGGCTCGTCGCTCTGCGGTTGTAGTATGTCTGCTGGGCACCTTGTGCCTTCTCCATGTGTTCTCGCACAATGGGGGTGACCTGGGCTATCCTCTCTCTCATCTGCAACACATGCTCGACGATGTTCCTCCCCGGGTTCGGCTGTTCTTCCCAACCTTCTTTGGCAATGTCAAGTATGCCCCGCGGGTGGTGGCCACATAACAGCTTGAATGGGGAGAATCCAGTGAAGGTCTGCGGTACCTCCCTCACAGCAAACAGTAGGTAGGGGAGTAGGAGGTCCCAATCCTTCCCATTCAGGTGCACTACCTTCCTTATCATGCTCTTCAACGTCCTATTAAAGCGCTCGACCAGGCCGTCAGTCTGGGGATGGTAGACCGACGTCCTTAGGGTCCGTACGTGGAGCATGTCGCATAAGTCCTTCATTAACTTAGATACAAAGGGGGTTCCTTGGTCTGTCAGGATCTCCTTGGGTATCCCTACTCGGGAAAAAATTTGCACTAACTCCCAGGCTATGGTCTTGGACATCATGTTCCGTAGGGGCACAGCCTCCGGGTATCGCGTGGCGTAGTCCAGTGCAACCAGTATGTGCTGATGGCCCCGGGCAGACTTCTCTATTGGCCCTACCAGGTCCATAGCGATCCTCTCAAACGGGACTTCAATAATAGGTAGAGGCACCAAAGGGGCCCTTAAGTGTGGTCGGGGGGCATGCAGTTGGCATTCCGGGCAGGAAGCACAATACTGCCGGACAGCTGCATAAACTCCAGGCCAGAAAAACCTTTTCAGGATTCGATCGAGGGTTTTCTCTACCCCTAGGTGCCACCGGAATAGATGGGTGTGGGCTAGGTCCATCACGCCTCTCTGGTGTTTCTGTGGCACCAAGAGTTGTTCCACAGTTTGTTCCTGCATCTGGACTATTCTGTACAATAGGTCCCTCTTTATTACATAATATGGCCCTCGGCCCTTGACTCTCCCTTCTACAGGGACCCCATTCACCTCAACTACTTCCTTACGGATATTGTGGTATAAAGGATCATTGGCTTGATCCTGCCCAAAGTTTTCTATTGAGGGGCCAATGGGTCCGAACGCCGGGGTCTCTACTTCTGTCTCCCTCTCAGGGGAAGTCTGGGGGGAGCTAGGTCCGGCGTCGGGTTCCCCCCTTGCTCGCCCAGCCCCGTTTCTCTTGGGGCTCACTTGTTTCCCTACGAGCGTAAACATCCGGTACCGAGCCAAAATTCTCATCCCCAATTCCTTAGCTGCCCTCCTCTCCCTTCGAGACTTCCTGGGCTCCCCAGGCGCAGAGAATAACTCCAGATCGAATTCCTGGAAAGCCGGGGGCCCGCTACCTCTCGGGGCCACCTCCAGGGTCTCGGTGCTACCGCCTTCCGCTTCCCTTCCAGGGAGTAGGCTATCAAACCCTGGGAAGTCTTGTCCAATGAGGACTGGGTAGGGGAGCTTCGGGACTACTCCGACCATCATTTTTGTGGGGTTTCCCAGGATGTTTATCCTTACGGGGATAGTTGGATAATAGTTAATATCCCCGTGCACACAGGATACTCCTGAGCGCTTAGCCCGGGACAGTTGGTCTCGCCCGACCAGCTTTCCCGAGACCAGTGTGACCGCACTCCCTGAGTCCACCAATGCGGTGGTCTCAATGTTGTTCATCTTAACAGGCCTGGTGTATCGGTGGGGGGCCATCGCAACCCCTACTTGACTTATCAAGTCGCAGGGCCCTCCTATCCCTCCCAGGTCACATTGCATGGGCTCCCCTAGGTTTGGGCACTGGGCAGCTATATGCCCTACTTCCCCACATGCATAACATCGAATCCCTGCTCGGGGCGGCCCCCTAGTTTTCGGGCTGTCAGGCCTTACCCCTCTCCCCCCCCCCCCGACTCTTGTTCCCCCAGTCCCTTTGTCTCTCCGTGCTCTCAGGCTGATCTGCAGCCTCCTTTTTCCCTTCCATATACCGGCCTGGGGTCATGGCAATCCGGGCTTTTCGTGCAGGGACTTGCCCCCTATTCGGGCGCCTTCCCTCCTCAGTAGTCCACGGCAGCTCCTGAGAGGCTAGATGTCTCTCCACGAGGGCTACTAGTTCATCATAGGAGGCTGGATCATTCTTACGGACCCACCCCCTTACGTCAGGTGGCAACCCCCGCATGTACCTGTCCAGGACTAGGACTTCTACCACCTTCTCTGGGCTGTGGGTCTCTGGGCGCAGCCATTTCCGGGTGAGGTGGATCAAGTCAAACAGCTGGGACCTTGGTGCCTTGCTGTCCTTATACTTCCACTCATGGAACCGCTGTGCCCTCAGGGCTGGAGTCACTCCCGCCCTCGCCAGGATCTCAGCATTCAGCTGGAGGTAATCCGCAGCTACCTCGGTTGCCATGTCAAAATAGGCCATCTGGCCTCCCCACACAGAAAGGGGGCCAGGATACTTGCCCACTGCTCTCGGGGCCAGGCCTCTCGCAGTGCTGTTCTCTCGAATGCAAGGAGGTAGGCCTCGGTGTCGTCATCCGCCGTCATCTTCTGCAAGTAGCTGCTTGCCCGCAGCGTCTGGGCGTCTGGGCCCTCACGGGTCATGGTGCACAGGGCTTTTATCTGCTTCACTACCTCCTGCAGGGTGGCTTGGTCCTGGGCTGCCTGGTTTATCAACAGTTGATTAGTCTCCTGTTGTACTCGTACAGCTTCCTGCTGGGCCGCAGTGGCCTGAATCAATGCCTTCACTACCGCCTCCATTTTTTTTTATTATTATTATTTTTTTCGTTGGGATGATTCGCCTTGTCCTGAGAGGGCTTGCCACCAAGTCCACTCAGATCCCACCTCTGACACCACGTGTGGCAAAGTGGCCTCTCGGACCCCCCTGACTCAGGTCCTTTGGGCTCTGGTGAGGCAAGTGCCGTGCCAGCAACCCGCCTAGAAAGCCCCAAAGGCAGGCTTTCCCTTCCCCTAAGCACTTCTTTCTGGCTGAGTTTTGCTTCTCTCTGGTTTAGGAAAACTATCTCCCTTCTGGGAGAGACTCCCTGTCCTGCTGCCCCTAGCCTGCAGGCAGCCTCACTCCCTCTATCTCTCTCCCCCCTCCTAGCTGGGGAGGAGGGTTTAGAAAGGTCTCTGACAGATTTTTAATTGGGCTTAGTTGATCCTGCTTTGGCCAGAGGCAGCCCTACTCAGCTGAACCCAATTAACCTGCAGTTACCTTTCTCTCCACAAACCCCTCTGGCAGTAGCCTGCCCTGGGTTTACCACACCCCTTAAAGACTAACTAAAGTAAAGTATCAATACTTTAGTTAGTCTTTAAGGGGCCACAGGACTCTTTGTAACTTTTGAAAAGGTAGGTTTTAGTCTAAGGTAAATTTTAGTCTACCCTTATAGTGATAGACTAAAGGAGCTCAATCTATTTAACAATCTATTTAAAAAGGTTAAGGGTGTGACTTGATTATATAAGAAAAGGTGCATCTAGCCCAGTATCCTGTCTTCTAACAGTGGCCAATGGCATGTGACCTTGGGGAATGAATAGGTTGAGCAGGGGGTTGGAGTAGAGGACTTCCTGAGGTCTCTTCCAACCCTAATTTTCTATGATTCTATAGAAACATCACACTAAGGTTCAATGGTCATTTTGCCTGACTCAATTCTCATCATTCTCAATTCAAACAGATCTGAATTGAGAATGATCAATTATCTAGAGGACCAAGAGCCCAATCCCATTTGTTGGTTTGTAATTTATATACATCAATATTTAAGGGCCCTTTTCCAGTTAATAAAAGATGATTCTGCATCACATACGTTTTCACAAATAATGGAATACATTAAAAGTAACACAAGTCATCTGCATTCATCTCCAGAAAAATGGTTTCATTGGGACACAACTCCAAGGGTTATCAGGGTAAAGATGTCTGTACTCTTTTAGTGTGCATAATTGCAGAATTCCCCACTCACCAAACCCAACATCTCAGCAGCTCACTCACACTAGTTTACTCCAAAAGTAAACAGAGTAGCACAGTGAATTTCATAATATCTCCAAAGCACTATTCACTGAAGATCCTATCAATTTCACTTTGCTGCTTTCCCTGATAGAATGTAATAGTGTTAATACACTCTACAGATAAGTACTAGCTCCCTCCAAACCTAACATTAGGCTGTAAATAAAATAAAAATAAAAAATAGAAATACCACTGCTATCATCCCAAAGAAAACTATATAGAGACTATGGTATAAAGGACTGAAAAAACATGGGTCATATGAAAGCAATTTCACCATTATTTAAAAGAACTGGCATTACTTTCTTAAAATCAGCTGGGAGTAGATTCAGGCTACAAGTGCATATCTTTTTAAAAGGAGACTGACAAAACTGTCTGAAGTGACCTTTTCAAGTCTGTTTGGGAACAGACTCCCATTACAGACAGCTTCTCACTTCAGTTTTTAAATAAGTGAGATAATCCTTATTTTTAATTTGCAATTTCCATAAAACGTTTCCTGTTGATCTCCACCTTCCAAGTACACTTGAAAGCATGCAAGGAACAGCGGTAGGCTGATTTTTAATTTTTCTTTTACACCACTTGAGTGGATCCAAATTCTATGAGGCAAAAAATGATACCTGGCAGCATGTGACACAGAATGCCACTTGGCGTTATGCTCCATCTTTAAGCAAAAGCTGCTGAAAGGCTCAATTTTTTCTTGTGTCCCATGGTTTGTAAAACAGTTCTTATTTATTAATGACATTGATATTGCTTCTTGGAGAAATCAAGCCAGTGTTTCAAAGTGCCTTACACTCTAGTTCACATCAGTATTAAATAGACCTTTATTCCATGGGTTAGGTACCCATATTTAAAATATGGCAGAACAAAGTGTTTGCACCTTCAGTCTTAAATTATCTGTACCCCTAAACCTTTACACACAGCTACTGTGATAAGTCAAAAAATATCTCCATAACCCCCTTGAGATAGGAAGTCACTGGCTATGGTAGGCATCTTTCACAGGCGACTGCCGATACTTAACGAATATGAATAAAGCCCCAATGCACCCCAGTGAGACAGAGCAGTATTTATTTTACAGATAGTTTCAGTGTGTCATGGTGTCCCTAAGTGACATGCCCAAGGTCACACAGGAACTCTGTAGCAAACCCAGGAATAGAATCTAGGAGGTCTAAATCCCACACCCCTGCCTGAACACTACTAACAACTCCTCTTCTGATTTCTGATGCAGAAGTATTCTCAAGGAAAGACTGCCCTCTGGGCTCCCTTGTTCTAAACAGGACACATCAGCAGTTATGGAGGAACCCACTGGGAATTAATGCTTCAAAACAGTATTTGTTTCTAACCAGATTTCCACATTCATAACCATACACCGTGAAGTGGATAAAAATCTATATTTTGATCAAAATACATACAGAGTATTGCATTCCCAAGGAAAATAGCATATCTGAGTGCCAGGAATTTAACTGCAAAACAAAAAGCAAGTGAAACCCTTGATCAGTTTGTAACACTGCTATCTAGCAGAGGGTTCTTTATAATGCCCATTAGTATATAATTAGACCTGGTCCACACTGGTGAATAACTTAGCTGAAGTAGACATACTTAGACCTGTGGTGTTTTCATTAAGGTGAGTCAACTGCTGCCGTTCCCCGTCCCCCGTCGACTGTGCCTGCGCCTCTCATGGCGGTGGAGTACAAGAGTCAACAGGAGAGTGCTCAGGGGGTCAATTTATTGCATCTAGACTAGACTCAATAAATTGACCCCTGCTGGATCGATCACTGCTTGCCGATCCAGTGGCTATTGTAGATATACCCAAGACCCTAATCCTACAAAGACTTAAATATGTACTTAACTTTACATACTGAGGGCTGGTCTACAGTAGGGAAAGGGATCAACCAAAGATACACAATTTCGGCTACGTGAATAACGTAGATGAAGTCGGCGTATCTTCGGCCAACTTACCTACCATCCTCATGGTGGTGGCGCGCTCGCACGTCGACTCTAGCTTGATTCTCTCGGCGAAATGGAGTTCCATAGTCGATGGGGGCACCGCCGGTGATCAATTTATCACGTCTTAACGAGACATGATAAATCGATCACCAGACAATTGATTGCTACCCACCGATCTGACGGGTAGCGAAGACATACCCTGAGACTAGCCATTGATTTCAATGGGACTATTCACAGTGTGCAAGTCTTGGCAGGTTAGAGACCTAAAATTTTCATTTAGTCTCCAAAAAAAGCACTCAGTATTTTTGATGGGTTAATTCAGGATAGAAATTGAGAGTCATGATAAGCAACAATAATAATCTAGATACTAATGAAAATCCAGGGAATATGCTATGCAGACAAAAAGAAAGCAAGGGCAGATCCTGCTCCCACTGAAGTCAATGGCAAAGTTATGTACTGTACAGTGGAAATACATTTTAAAACTAAAAATGTGACTCTGGATCCAGTGAAACTTTCAATAGTACGAAAAAGTAAAATATAAATTTTGAGCAAAAAGGGACATTATGGAAAGTACTACAAAAATGTTTTTCAAATTAAGTATAGGTGACTGTGTACAGTACAAAAGTCAGGTGGCTACTGAAGCAAAATTACCATGAAACGCATAAGAAATGTACCTCACTCATGCTAATCTGAAAACACGAGAATATATATAAAAAAAGGAGAAATACAAGTCAGAAACCTGATCCTTTCAACAGTTCCTCGGGGATATATCATTACTCCCATACAGTGCCCAATGAACTAGATTGCTTGTGGGAGTATATGCACAGACAATTCTACCAGTTTCCAGGTCCCCAAAGACACAGGTAATATAGTGAAGAATATTCAGCACAGGAGAAACTACTTACAAATGCAATGACAGTATTCAAATTACTGGATGGTGCAAACTAAATACATGAGAACACATTAGTGGGAAAGCACTGAACAGAATGTAGAAATAGACCAAACCAAGAACTGGTGACACAGAGGCAGAATAAAGCCTAATACTTGCTAGAACTCAGTAAGTCTGACTCCAAGTTTAAGAAGTGAAGTTAAATTTGTGCATAACTATTAATGTGTAAATGTGTTTATATTAGGTTTCAGATACTCCCTTTAGAAAATAAAATCAGTCGTTATGTATATGCATTAAAAGAAATAGTCAATGTCATAGGATGTATAACTTCATGCAATAGATTTCTCACTTCGAGACAATTCATTTTGTGTGAGATGGTCATATATGTGTGCGCCTTACTCTGGCAGAGAGTGGGCTGGTTTGTTTTGTTTTATTTCATTTTTAACTACACCTTACCAGAGATAGGTGAACTGGTTCAGAATTTTGAAACAGCTGAACTTTCACCTACAACTGAAAGCGAACTCTTTATGAAATTAGAAAACAGTTGAGTTTGGGGGGAAAAAAAGGAGAAAGATAAGTCCATCTGGAATCACAGGGATGCTTAAAAAACACTATAAAAAAGTCATTCAGTTCTTTAAAACTGTCCTACTGGAACTGAGCAGATCTTAGTCCATTAGCCTGTCTCAAACAGCAACTTGGGCCATGATCACTGATCGTTAGGTTTCACCCTGGAATTCCCAATGCTCCGATGAAATAACTCCAAGCTGGTAAAGGACTCTACAGAGGTATTGGCAAAAATTGCACTTGTTTTTTTAAAAATTCTAAATCTACCACTACTATAACAAAACCGTTTCTTTAAATGGAGCAGGACTGTTTTAGGCAACTAAAGATATTTAACGCTAGTGTGGATTGCCACGGACTCGCAGGGGCGAGGAAAAAATTGCAGGCCTGTTATTTACCAGGTTGCACGTGGCAATAAACTATATAGGTAAGAGACGCAAGGGGAGTGTGGGTCAGGACGTGAGCTGCAGATGCACAGACACACACACAAGTAAAAATTAATCAATTTAAAGTTTTACTGGGGATAATTACAAGGGGTAAGGGAGCAGTTTTTTGATTAGCTAATAGACAATGAAACTTAAAACACACAATGACTAAAATGCCTGCTAACATTATTTACAAGCAAAGATGCAGCATTTAGTAATAATTCATACTTACAAATACAAACCAACGCATAACACGACCGGTAAACGTATAAGCTCTATTTGAAACACGTGAGCTGAGAGAGAGGCTTCGAGTTGATCAGGCTCGGTTACGTGGGGTACACAGGATACACAGATACACGGGATTCGTTTCCTCTCTCTGTCTGCACATGGCAGGCAGAAACATAAGTACCAACTATGACATCACAAAAGTGTCATAGGGGACGGGGCCCAAAACTTGTTTGTGTTCACTTCTGATTGGCACAAGCAAAGTTTACACCAAGTAGGGGAGCAGGTGCCTCAAAGTCTGGCTTCGCCCCCAAAGGTGAGGAAATGCACATAGTTATAGAATGCACACAAAACTGAATGACAAAAGACGAGGCCATGGCAGGAGCAGGTGACCCAAAGTCTGGCTTCACCCCCAAAAGGGGAGGAAATGCATATAGTTTTAGAATGTGTTCAAACCTGAATGACAAAAGAAGAGGCCAGGGCAATACTAGGATGGGCAAGTGTTACAGGATGCAGACAGGAACTCATCAGAACAGCTAGCAGAGTTCTTCATCACTGTATGGCAATTTATAATACTATGAGGCTCAAATATCTAATATATTATTACAGGGTGAAAACACATGTGACAGTTCCTGCGTATATGATGTAAACTATGGTAGTTAGGCAGCATTTCTTTTCTGTGCATTTAGTAGATGGAAAACTGGAAATTTAGCAAGACGAGTAGATCAAGCTGAGGGGGACTATTTAACAGCCAATCTGAGTCATCTGATTTTTTCAGCCAGAAGTTATACATATATAGAAAGTGAGGAAACTCCTAAGAAGCAAGTAATTAGAATCACCAGCTTTGCATTGGATTTGTGGTTTTGGACTTGGAGGGGGGAGGAATCAAAAGCCTCCTGAGATTTGGGGAATTAAAGGCTTCTCCTTTGATTAAAACAGAGATACTGAAATTGAAATGTGTCAGGGGTATTAGGGCTCACAGTTCGCAAGAAACTGTCTGTGAGAGAATATAGAGAGTTTAACATACAGCAAAATAAGGAGTCCTTGTGGCACCTTAGAGACTAAGAAGTTTGTTTGGGTATAAGCTTTTGTGGGCTAAAACCCACTTCATCAGATGCATGGAGTGGAAAATACAGAGGCAGGTATAAATACACAGCACATGAAAAGATGGGAGTTGCTTTACCGAGTGGGGGGAGGGGTCACTGGTAACAAGACAATTCAATTAATCTGGAAGTGGGCTATTCTCAGTTGACAAGAAGGCATGAATACCAAGGGAGGAAACAATCACTTTAGTAGTGCTAATAAGGCCAATGTAATCAAGGTGGCCCATTTCAAACAGTTGAGAAGAAGGTGTGACTATCAGTAGGGGGAAATTAAGAATCAGAGAGGTAGCCATGTTAGTCTGGAATAGCAGAGGTAAAGAGTCCTGTGGCACCTTAAAGACTAACTATAAAGTTTTGAAGCATAAGCTTTCGTGGGCTAATACCCACTTCGTCGGATGCAAGCAGTGGAAGTGTCCAGGGGCAGGTATAGATAAGTAGGCAAGAACCAGGTAGGAGGTAACAAGGTTAGTCCAATCAGGCTGAACCAGCTTGTTAACTCAAATCAGGGAGGGTGGGGTATTCTTCTAGCAGCTGAATTGCAAGTGTGAACTCGGAGAGAGGAGAAGCAGTTTTTGTAATCAGCAAGCCATTCAAGATCCTTGTTCAATCCTAGATTGATTGTATCAAACTTGCAAATGAACTGCAGCTCTGCAGTTTCTCTTTGCAGTCTGGTCTTGAAGTTTTTTTGCTGCAGTATGGTGACTTTTAAATCTGTAATTGTGTGTCCAGACAGATTGAAGTGTTCTCCTATAGGTTTTTGTATATTGCCATTCCTGATATCTGATTTGTGTCCATTTATCCTTTTTCATAGGGACTGTCCAGTGTGGCCGATTTACATAGCAGAGGGACATTGCTGGCACATGATGGCATATATTACATTGGTAGATGTGCAGGTGAATGATCCAGTGATGGTGTGGCTGATCTGGTTAGATCCTGTGATGGTGTTGCTGGTGTAGATATGTGGGCAGAGTTGGCATCGAGGTTTGTTGTATGGATTGGTTCCTGAGTTGGAGTTATTATAGCGTGGTGTGCTGTTGCTGGTGAGAATCTGCTTAAGGTTGGCAGGTTGTCTGTGTGCCAGGACTGGCCTTCCTCCCAAGGCCTGTGAAAGTGAGGGATTATTGTCCAGGATGGGTTGTAGATCACTGATGATGCATTGGAGAGGTTTTAACTGAGGACTGTAGGTGATGGCCAGTGGTGTTCTATTGTTTTCTTTCTTGGGGTTGTCTTGCAGCAGCAGGCTTCTGGGTATATGTCTGGCTCTGTTGATCTGTGTCCTTATTTCCTTGTGCAGGTATTATAGTTTTGAGAAAGCCTGGTGAAGATCTTGTAGGTGTTGGTCTCTGTCTGAGGGGTTGGAGCAAATACGATTGTACTTCAGTGCTTGGCTGTAGACAATGGATCGTGTGGTATGTCCGGGATGGAAGCTGGTGGCATGAAGGTAGGTATAGCTGTCAGTAGGTTTTCGGTATAGGGTGGTGTTGATGTGGCCGTCATTAATTTGCACCGTGGTGTCTAGGAAGTGGACTTCCTGTGTAGACCGGTCCAGACTGAGGTGGATGGTGGGGTGGAAGCTGTTGAAATCATGGTGGAATTCTTCCAGAGTTTCTTTCCCATGGGTCCAGATGATGAAAATGTCATCAATGTAGCGTAGATAGAGAAGGGGTGTGTGTGGACGAGAGTTGAGGAAGCGTTGTTCCAGGTCAGCTATAAAGATGTTGGCATACTGTGGGGCGGCAAACAACACAGAGCCAGCCCTGCCTGTTAGACACATGACCTTGTTCTGGGATACTCCAACTCACCTCAATTATTGTTTCTATTGTTGAGCAAATGAAGGACATCATCAAAAGGTATTTTTTCTCTTACTGATAATGGCCAATCTACATTTAACAGCCCTCTTAGAATTGGTATGCTAATGTACAATTTTTTTATTATTGTCTCTTTCTTTCTGTGTGTATAAATGCATCTTACTTCTGTTCCATTCTATGAATCCGATGAAGTGAACTTATGCTGAAATAAACTAGTTAGTCTCTAAGGTGCTACAAGTATTCCTCGCTTTCTTTAAGGACATTATTGCCTTTCTTGTAATAAGTTCTGTCCATTTGTTATTCTGTTTGTTTTAATAAGCATTTATCAAGTCCAAAGCATTATGGCAAGTGCTAGGAAGAGTATGATCCTTTTTTAACATGCTTTTTTTAGGGTGTGCAGAAAATTCCAATAAGGTGAAACCCAACTCAAGCAAACATATCTGAATGTGGCCCCTCAGGCTTCTGAATCACTGATACTAGCTCCTCTTTAGTATTATTTTCTCAATAAACTTTGATTTATGTGGGGGAAGATTCTATATAAAAAGCAACATATTGTGAACAATGAGGGGGGGGCAGCATAGGGCTACAACAGAGGGAACTAAAACTAATTTACAAATTTAACCCACTAAACAACCATGACAGTTTTATAAGCAATGCTAAACAATGGTCCTGTGCCTTAAACTGGAAACACAACTTGAGCCATGATGGACCATGCTGGTTTATCAATGTTTTTTAAAATTGTAAAATCCAAGTTGTGTCAACCCAAAATACCAAGCTTTGCTGACCCCCAAAGTTCTCAGGACTGAAGGGGAACCTTCTTCTCAACAGTCCGAACCTCTCCCTGAATTTAGAATTTTCAAAGATTCAGCCAACAGCTCTCTGAGGACAAGTTAAACCTGTCTCTCAGCCAACCAGGGAGCAAGCCCATCTGCTGGAAAAAGTGTCCACCTAGCCTCTGAACCTTCAAATCTCTTTCCTCTTGCTCTTTTTCTGAAGCCAGTTTAGACCTCTCAAACCAGTGGAGAATCCTATATATGCTGCCAATTGGGCTCATTAACATTTCCCTCTAGGAACCCCTATAGGGTGACCAGATATCCCAATTTTAAAGAGACAGTCCTGATTTTTGGGTCTCTCTTATATAGGCTCCTATTACCCCCCACCCTCATCCTGATTTTTCACACTTGCTGTCTGGTCCCCCTAAACCCTTACAGTCCAGTTAGATTATGTACTGGAAGTCTCCATGCTACAGTCTCAGCAATGGCTGGAGAAGCAGGAAGCCACCTGGTGCCTGAAGTAGCATTTTAATCCCCCGGGCTGCCAGAAACAGTGCAGGGTTCTTCCACACTATCACACAAACCTACCGTGAAATGTAAGGACAATGTCAGATACAGCTTGGCATACAACATATTTAATGGATAATGTACATTGCACTGGTCAATGCTTAACAAATAAAACCAAACAGGGGAGTTACGTGGAGTCAGAAAAGAAAAAGGGTGGGGGTTTTGTCTTAAAATGAATTCCAAAGTTGGATACGGATCAGCACTGCAATCTGGAGGAAAGTGTAAAGAAACACACTGAGCTTCTGCCTCTTTTAAAGAGGCTCAAGAAGGTTCATACACTCAGTAACCTGTCAGAGAGTATTAAGGAAGGGAAGCCTGTCATAGCCACCTCCTGTAGTTACAATTCTCAAAAAGTAATTACAAGGTCTAGTTCACATGGAGTTTGCAAAGGGAGCATGGAGGGGGGCCTGGAATAAACAGCAAAGGGGAAATGTGACAGAGAATGATTAAACACCCTTGATCTCTCCATGGTTACAGACCATTTTCTCCACTGCCCTGGGCCCAAAACCTATGTGTGCACACATATTGATGAGAAACAGACTGATCATTAGCAATCATAGCCCAGAGAAATAAATCCCTAACAATGCAGCAGGGAGCCTCGTACTCCGTACTCAGAGATCTGATGAAATCTAGGAACCATACTTAACCAGCAGACAGAGCACTCTTATGTTTAAAGATTTCATTTTTCATGCAGTAGCATTAAAAGGCACAGGGACAAACTGTAACCTCCCCAGGCACAGTATTTAATGTCATAGGGGCACAAGTTGCATTTGAAAATCCTGAAATGATAAAGCAAAGAAATAAATCCAGTAGGGGGGAGTAAATGTGCCATATAGTCTCCATTATCTCTATCTAATGGGGTGCTAGTCCATTTTAGAGCTGCTTGGGTACCCGATACTTCCTACTATTTCCCCTCTTTCATTCTCAAAGCCTCAATTTCATAAAAGCTTCTTATTTTTGTAGCACCCAATCTAACTCCCATTGAAGTTAAAGAATATTTTCCGTTCATTTCAGCGTAAGTTGAATTGGGCTTTGGGGCTTAATTTTCCAGAGGTGCTGAACACTGAATTGATTTCAGCTAGAGTTACAAGTGACCAGAACCTCTAAAAATGAAACCCTTAGGGTCAAAAACCTACTATCAGCACTGTAAATATCTCAAAGGGCTCTGAGAAGCATGAAACGGAATTGCTGCATGTAAGATACAACTCTCGGCAAGTAGGATCTGTATGAATGTTCTCCTTGCAGGAGAAATCAAACAGATTGAGAGTTTGCAGGTGGACAAATTCATTGGATGATCTCCTGAGGTCCCTTCCAACTCTGAGATTCCATGATTTTCATGGAATCTGCCAATTGGGCTCATTAACATTTTCTAAATGTAGAGCAAGGCAAAAAAAAGTTGGACAAAGAGATTGTTTGCTGAAAACTGAAGTTTCAGTTGACCCATTCATGGTGGCATTTTATAATGACAACTGAGTCATTGGGACAAGGAAAAAGAAGGAGAATGACTGTAAAGCCTGGTGGTTAGGGCATACACTTAGAATGTGGGAGACCCAACTTCAAGACCCTGCTCCATTGGCTAGTTATTTATAAATAGTAGAACGGCTTCAGACTAAGAAACATCTACAACAGAATATCCTGTAGCCCCATGGCTAGGACACTGTCCTGTGGAGACATCCTGGGAAAGTATTTTAACCATTGGTGTGGGAAGGCTTGTGTGAATCGATCATCCAGGAGAGACTGCAGGCCTGGCCCTCCTTTGAAATGGCAAACCCACCATGAATTGCTTGGTATGGGGAAGGGGGCACCGCAGTCCAAAAGCATTGAAATGAATGCAGAAGAAGCAGAACCCCATGCGCTCCAGGCCTTACCTGGGCTGCCTGCAAGCTGAATTCTGTTGCCCAGCTGCGTGTGATGCCTTGGTCACCCCACACTGGCAGGCACTTCAGTATAAAAGGCAAAATGCGACCTTGTAAGAAAGAACGTGTGCTGCGTACTATGAATTGCCTGTTTCACTGAAAAAGAATCTCCTCTTGGTTTCCTAAATTGTATCTTAAAATTCTACCCTCCCTTTTTCTCCTTCCGCAGGTGCAACTGTTTCAATGCACCCCCTACCAACTCCATCCCAGAGGCTGGCCCAGATTAGAAAGTGGAGAAAACGCAGTCAGGACGACATGTTCACCAAGCTTATGTAGTCCTCCTGCACGGATAGGGCCCAGCTGAATGCGTGGAAGCAAACATTTGTGGAGTCCCAGAAAGTATTCAATGAACACGATGAGAGGCGGCAGGAGTGCGATGAGAGCAGGCAGGATGCCATGCTCAAGCTGATGGGGGAGCAAACTGACATGCTTCACTGTCTGACGGATCTTATGCAGGAAAAGCAGCAAGACCACAGACCGCCACTGCAGTCTCTGTATAATCACCCTCCCTCCTCCCCAAGTTCCATAACCTCTGCACCCAGATGACCAGGAAGAACAGGAGGTGAGGGAGGCTGTGGGGACCCACACACTCCACCCCAGAAGATTGCCCAAGCAGCAGAAGGCTGGCATATCCGATGGCTTTCAAGCCTTTTGCATGAGTCGTAGGCCAGCAGAGCAGAGTTGCAGAGGAAGTGGTGGTGTACGAGTGACAAATATCTTTCAGGCCTATTGTATGAGTCGTGGGATAGCAGAGTCCTGTAGACCTACTCCACCGTCTGCTGCTGGAAAAATGGCGTGAAATGATTGTCTGCCGTAGCTGGCAGAGAGGGAGGGGCGACTGACGAGATGCACCAAGGAAAACCCGTGATAATGTTTCTGCCCCATCACGCACTGGGAGCTAAACCCAAAATTCCAGTTGGCAGCAGAGACTGCAGGATAGCTACCCACCGTGCATCGCTCTGAAAGTTGATGCTAGCCTCAGTACTGTGGGCACACTCCCCAAGGAAGGAAATAGGAGGGGAGAACAGTAGCCACAAGGAAGGAAATAAGAGGGGAGAACTGTTTGTGTCTGTTACCTTTGGCAAAAACAGTACCAAGAGTTTTAAAACCCAGTGCAACATGTTCAGTGCAATGACCTTTCTTCCTGTGAGGGACTGTACATGGAAGGACCCAATAGTTCATGTTTTGCTTAAACCACTTTTTCCTAGAGGGACAAGAGGCTAAGCAATTGGTGGCTGAACTTTAAGAAAATGAAATACATGAGGGATCTCCTCCTCTTACATAAGGGACTATGATGATTCACAAGGACTCCTAACACAGCTTATTCTCTTGGGACATTTATAGAGTCAGTCTCTAAATAAAATAGCTCTTCAACTTGGCTAAAAACCAAATCCTTTGCCAGTGTTGGGCAAAAATTGTTGGGCAAAAATTGTTGGGCAAAAGTCAACATGGTTTCTGTAAAGGGAAATCATGTCTTACTAATCTATTAGAGCAGGGGTGGGGAACCTTTTTTCTGTGAAGAGCCATTTGGACCTTTATAATGTAATTCGCGGGCTGGTCCCCCCCCCCCCCCAAGGAAGCCCAGGCTGGCAATGGGAGTTGAGACCCCAGCTGGCAAGGGGCCAGCGGGGGAAACCCCAAAGCAGTGGCAGGCGGAGTGCTTAGCCCTGCACTGCTTTGGGGTTTCCCCCGCTGGCCCCTTGCCAGCCGGGGTCCTGCTGCCTGCCCCAGTCAGCTCCCACTATCAGCCTGGGTGTAGGGGGTGACCTTCCTTTACCGCCGCCCAGCCTCCCCCCATCTAACCACCTTTCCTCCCCCACCCCTGCCTCTCCCGGCCCATCCCACCAAACCTAACCACCTCCCAACCCAGCTTCCTGCCCCCCATGCCTGACCAGCCCAGCCTCCCCCCCACCAAACCTCCTTCCCTCCCGCACCCACCCCATCCAGCCTAGTCTCCTGCCCGCCCACCCAGCTTGTCCTCCCCCCCACCGCCCTCTTGCCTGCCCCCCAGCCCAGCCTCCCCCCCACGCCCCCTTGACCGTCAGCTCCCCGCGGCTCCTTCTTACCCTGCCCGGCTAATGGTGGCCACGCAGCGCCGGCAGCTCCCCCAGGGGCTTCCCGGACCCTTCACCGAGCGCAGAGCCGCCCCCGCATGGCAGCCCGCACGCGTCCCTGGCCAGCAGCTCCCCCAGCGCTTCCTGGTCTCTTCGCCGAGCGCGGAGCCGCCTCCGCATGGCAGCCACACACGTCCCTGGCCGGCGGCTCCCCCAGCGCTTCCCCGTCTCTTCGTCGAGCGTGGAGCCGCCCCGGGCCACCGGGGGGGAGCGGCTCCGCGTTCGGCGAAGGAGCCGGGAAGCGCCTGGGGGAGCCGCCCCCGCCTGGCGGCTCGCGCGCGTCCCTGGCCGGCGGCTCCCCCATGGCCTTCCGGCCTCTTCGCCGAGCGCGGAGCCGGCCCACGCCGCCAGGCGGGGGCAGCTCTGCATTCGGCAAAGGGGCCGGAAAGTGCCTGGGGGAGCCGCCGGCCAGGGACGCGTGCGGGCCGGATGGAAGGCTTTGGCGGGCCGTGTAAGGCCCGCGGGCCATAGGTTCCCCACCCCTGTATTACAGTGAAGGGGTCAAACAGGTGGACAAGGGGGATCCAGTGGATGTAGTGTACTTAGATTTCCAGAAAGCCTTTGACAAGGTCCCTCACCAAAGGCTCTTATGTAAATTAAGTTGCCATGGGATAAGAAGGAAGATCCTTTCATGGATTGAGAACTGGTTAAAAGACAGGGAACAAAGAGTAGGAATAAATGGTAAATTTTCTGACTGGAGAGGGGTAACTAGTGGTGTTTCCCAAGGGTCAGTTCTAGGACCAATCCTATTCAATTTATTCATAAATGATTTAGAGGAAGGGGTAAATAGTGAAGTGTAAAAGTTTGCAGATGATACTAAACTGCTCAAAATAGTTAAGACCCAAGCAGACTCATCATAAAGGTCTCACAAAACTAAGTGATTTGGCAACAAAATGGCAAATGAAATGTAATGTGGATAAATGTAAAGTAACGCACATTGGAAAAAATAACCCCAACTATATATACACAATATGATGGGGGCTAATTTAGCTACAACTAATCAGGAAAAAGATCTTGGAGTCATCGTGGATAGTTCTCTAAAGATGTCCATGCAGTGTGCAGCGGCAGTCGAAAAAGCAAACAGGATGTTAGGAATCATTAAAAAAGGGATAGAGAATAAGATGGAGAATATCTTATTGCGCTTAAACAAATCCATGGTGCGCCCACATCTTGAATACTGTGTACAAATGTGGTCTCATCTCAAAAAGGATATATTGGCATTAGAAAAGGTTCAGAGAAGGACAACTAAAATGATTAGGGGTTTGGAACGGGTCCCATATGAGGAGAGATTAAAGAGGCTAGGACTTTTTAGCTTGGAAAGGAGGAGACTAAGGGGGGATATGATAGAGGTATATAAAATTATGAGTGATAAGGAGAAAGTGAATAAGGAAAAGTTATTTACTTGTTCCCATAATATAAGAACTAGGGGCCACCCAATAAAATTAGTGGGCAGCAGGTTTAAAACAAATAAAAGGAAGTGCTTCCTCACACAGTGTACAGTCAACCTGTGGAATTCCTTGCCTGAGAAGGCTAAGACTATAACAGGGTTTAAAAGAGAACTGGGTAAATTCATGGAGGTTAAGTCCATTAATGGCTATTAGCCAGGATGGGTAAGAAATGGTGTCCCTAGCCTCAGTTTGTCAGAGGGGGTGATGGACAGCAGGAGAGAGATCACTTGATCATTACTGGTTAGATTCACTCACTCCTGGGCACCTAGCATTGGCCACTGTTGGTAGACAGGATACTGGGCTAGATGGACCATTGGTCTGACCCAGTAAGGGCTTTCTTATGTTCTTAGGTGTTAAATTACTTCAGTTTTAAGAATACCAGTTGAGAGGTGTACAACACAAGCACTCATGCCACACTGTACACAGCACTTTAATTCAAGTACTCTGAAGGAAAATTAAGCAAGGATTTTATGTGAAGCACCAATACACAAGGCTCGGTATGTATTTTAATTGGACATTAACTCAAAATAAGATTTTCAAACCAATAGGGCTATTTTATATTGATTTACAGACCAACCCATTAACTTTACTGTGAGTAGCATCACCTTCTACAGCCTAATGCAATTTTCTCATCTCCCAAGATGTCTGTAGATATGGAGACATGACACTTCTCTGCAGCACTGATTGCTATGAGTTTTAAATTATTCTGAGTGGGCACGTTATGAAAATAGCTTCCAGATACATAATGTAAAAGCTATCTTACAGAAAGAAAGGAATGAAGGGAGGGAGGGAACACAAGGTTGTGCTAGAAGGAGGTGACAAAGGCAATTGCAGTTTTATTGTGATACGTAATGACAAGAAAGATTCCTGTAGGCTAAATTCTTTTCCCAGTGTTCAGTAAATGGCCTTACGGTCACAGTTGTATTATGCATCTCCCAAAGATCACCGAAGCAGCAACCAAGCAGACATAGGAAAATAATAACCCAAAGATCTCCTGAGCTCACACAGAATACAGCACGCAAGCTCCCTTTCTTGTGACCAGCAATACATTCCCATGTAAACAAAATTATCTGCAGTACATGGGATATGGCACCAAGCTTCACTTTTAGAATTGGCACCTATCATCACATTTGTGAATTTAAACGCATAAAAAGTGTTAAATAGATACACTGTTTGGGAACCAAAAGCCCCATTTACAAATGTAACCGAAAAAGCACAAGCAGGAACAATGCAAGGCTCCTTAAACCTCCCCTCTACCTCTACCCTGATTTGTAAGGACTACCACCTGGAGGATAGGATGCCATGGTCAGGTCTGTTTTTGGCCCCTCTGCTGAGATTACCAATAAAGGGGTCACTTAGTGCCAAGTGGCGGAGGAGTTGTGATTAGACAGTGAAACTTGCCCACCTGGGACTGAAGTGAGGTGTACCTCTCTCAGTGTGAATGGTATTTCATGAGCACCAATGGCAGTTTTCACAGGAGAACCATAACTGATGTCAGATGAAAGAGGCCAAAACATGAATGCAGAGTTATTTTAACCAGCTCCTGGATGGTGCTTTGAATTAATCTTCTCATTGTTTCAGTTTCAGGAATGTGTGAACCCAATGGAAGGCAGATTCTGGTACTGGCCACAAAGTTTGGCAAATCCAAAGCTATTTTTCCCTGCTGAAAACCTAGGTATAAGGACCAAGTTCAAATTAAGTGTTGTCGTGTGGCCACTTTGCACCAACTCTGCTGGCAGAAAACAGCCACAGTGCAGCCACACAGTCCTCTGCCTACTCCTCTCTGACCAGCATATTCCCACATCTCATCCAACCCAGCCATTTCAGTCAATACTCCCTCAACTTCTCTGTTATGGGGCTTCCGGTTTCCTGACTGGTACTGTTCTACTACAGAGCCCATCAGCTCATCTTATCCAGTGTCCGCATAAGCAGTCTAATTTCTGCAATGTGAAATAGTTCTCGCTTCCTCATTAGCCAACATTCAGAGTGTGTGTGTACACATACACCCCACAGCCTGCCTAATCATGGTCTTAGACACTCAGCTCTTTAGGGCTTGGCTACACTTGCAGCTGTAGAGCGCTTTGGGTCAAACCCACCTTTGGAGAATGCTCCAGGGAAAGTGCTCAAGTGCGTCCACACTGACAGCCGCAAGTGCTCTGGCATGGCCACATTTGCATCACTTGCAGCAGCGTACTATGGGCAGCTATCCCAGCATTCAAGTAGCTGCAATGTACTTTTCAAACAAGGGAGGGTGGAGTGGAGTGAGTGGTGTGTATGTGGAGGGAGAAAGCAGATTTTTGGAGTGCTGAGTGCAGGGCGGCGACGGGGGTACAACGGGTAGAGCTGTACTGGGCCCCGGACTTCAGGGGCCCCCCCTGAAGTCGGGGCAGGCCCGGTACGCAGCTGTACCCCCTTGTCACCGGGGCTGTGAGCAAGGCGCAGCTCCAGGAAGCCGCTGCAGAGCTCATCAGCCTCCTCCCCCGGCCCCCAGCAGCCTCCCTCCGCCCCCCATTGCTTCTCCCGGCCTGGCCACGCGGCCAAAGTGCATGCGGGGGTTGGGGCCCACGGGCGGCGGGAGACCGTCCGGGGGCCCCCCGCGGGCGGCGGAAGACCGGCAAGGGGGGGGGGGAGGGAGCAGCAGGCGGCGGAAGACCGGCAAGGGGGGGGGAGCACACGATCTGCATACGGGGCCCCAAAATTCCTCTCGCCGGCCCTGGCTGAGTGCCAGCACGCTATCTTGTAAGTTCAGTCTTCCGTAGCCCCCCTGCTTCTCAATCAACTTTTGCTTTGTTGATTTGCCAGTTGCAGATAAAGTCTAAAAAAAAGCACTTCCACGTTCCTCCAGCGGAGTTCAAAACAAAAGAGAAGAGAGGCACTTGACTTAAGGAGATTGGGGGCGTTCCTGGAGGTCACTCAAAGCACAGTAGTTACTACCTGTTTACACTGGACCTGCACTGTCTCACACAATTCGCAACAGCTATTAACCCTCCATTTGTACAGCTGCAGAACTCAGCCAAGCCACACTCCATGTATGGGTAGTTCCCCTTTGTTTGCTGGCAACTGGGACACAATCACTCATGCCTCAGGAGAAGCTCTTTGGGCATCTTCCCTTTTCAAGCTGTGGTCCTCTGGGTTCTCTCCCAGACTGTTCTTACAGGGCCATCCCTCTTTCCTCAGAAAGCTGGCCTCTATGTACTCCTCAGTTTCATGATCCCCTCCACCATACACAAATGATGCCACTTACCCCATATTCAGATGTTCTCAAGGGACGCCCTATAGAAACTGTTCTAGGACCAGCATGTCCATAATCTCCCATACTGTTTGGGTCCTGGGTCTTAGCCAGCAGGTGGCCCAGTCCATCAACCTTGGGGCAAACACCAGGGCTGCAAACCCCGTCCACTTTGCTGACTGGAACTTCTGGTAAGAAAACGAGGAATACTTGTAGCACCTTAGAGACTAACTAGTTTATTTCAGCATAAGCTTTCATGAGCTATAGCTCACTTCATCGGATGCGTAGAATGGAACAGAAGTAAAATGCATTTATACACACAGAAAGAAAAAAAGGGGAAAAAATGTACATTAGCATACCAATTCTAAGAGGGCTGTTAAATGTAGATGGTCCATTATCACTAGGAGGAAGATACACCTTTTGAAATGGAGATCTGTAGTCAGTAACTCAGGAAATGCAATTAATTACTGTAATGAGAGAATCAATCTGAACTTCTGTTAAACACTTGGTTTATAGTATCCAATTTGAAAATTAATTCCAGTTCCTCAGTTTCTCGTTGGAGTCTGTTTTGGAAGTTTTTCTGTTTCAAAACTGAAACCATCAAATCTTTAATGGAATGACCAGGAAGATTGAAGTGTTCTGATACTTCTCAGAGAACAGTCCCACCCAATTCAGGACAGGCTCCTTTACCACCTCATAATTCTAGGCCTGCTCTTCACTCAGGGCAATTAGGCCACTTGGGCTTTGCCTGCCAGACAGGGAGCCAACTGCAGAGCCCAGGTTATGCTATCCCATCCAGCCCCCATGGCTACCCACTCAAAGGTGCAGAGGAACACATCTGGATCATCTGCCAGGCCCATTTTACACAGTCCTATGCCCAGCACCCAGGTGCCATCCCCCACCACTGGACTCACCAGCCTCTGCAGGAGCTGTTATTGTACAGTGGCCTGCTTCCATATGAAGTCCTGCAGGATTATCTGCTGCTCAGCCTGCCAGATTAGTAAAGCCTGCCTTTCCACCTGGTGGGATTGCTGCAGGCTTTGCATAGCCTCTGCATATCCTCCTGCTATTTCACCAGCCATTGCAGAGTCTCTTCTATCTCCAGTTCACTAAACTCTTGCACTAGCTCAGGGTCACAGATATTTCCCCACATATAACAGGGTATAGCACAGCCACATTTTCTCCTGCCTCTGCTCCAAAAACCACTCAGGAGACACTCCAGTTCAGCAATCACCAGTGCAGTTTATTTGCAGAGTGCAATTCTCTTCTCACCACATACATCTTAGGGGTTTCAGTCTAAAGGACTGCACAGCCAGGAAAGACAAGCTTCCACTCTCTAGCTTCCTTCATTCTGTCTGCACCCCTTAACTGCCTGCCTCTGAGTCTTCTATGTAGCCCCAGGCTAATCGAGCTGGCAGCTGTTTCTCCTGTGCCAATCAGGCACAGGTTTCTCTAGCCAGCTCCAATTTACTTCCCTTAATGGGAGCTGGCATGATTGAGGGCTGGCTCAGCAGTCCCAGGTCAGCACCTTGTCACAGTACCCTAACTAGGCATGGATTTTGATAGGACAGGAAAACATCAGGTAAGTACTGGGGTCCAGCAGGTAAAGTGTTACATTCTGCATTTGTGAATCTTGACAAACACTCTTGAAATAAAATACAATCAAAATAAGAAAAACATTCAGAACTTAAACCGCAGATTTGCCAACTCTACTTGTCCAGTGAGCTGTCATACTTCCTTAAGAATTTGAAAATCCTTTTAGTGGATGGTTAAATTGAAAGTCCTTTTTATAAAAATATCTTCCCTCACAGTCTTTTCTAGTTCTTTTCTCAGCCCTGGTATTATATGTAAAAATAAGTTTGCACCATATTCTCTGAAATGCCTAATATAAATATACTGAAACTCACAGTCTTTAATGAGTGCTACATTCAACATGAAAAAAGATGGTATGTCATGTACCAACAGTGCCCCCCTTTGGAAAAACTTTAAATCTGAATCTAGTATTTTCCTCTTGCTTTTTTAATTAAAAAGTTTGGTTTTTGCTTCTAATTTTGGTGTTATCTATATATTCTGACACTTTAATATAGTCAGTCATGTGATTCAATAGCTAACTGAGATCACAACTCAAGAGGTGCATCCAACTTATTCTGTATGAGACCTCTCTTTGACAGATAAAAAGGAATTGAATTAGTGGTTACTTAGGTGCAAGTGAGCACAACTTGATTACATTTGTTGTGTGCAAACAGAATAAAGTCCAAACCAGTAATCTATGACTTAAACTATTAATTTAAAACTGCCAGTTTTACAAAGCTGAAAACAATTATAAGCTGAGAGAAAGAATTTTAAAAGAAAAATGTGAATTATAACTGGAAGCTGTTTAAGAATATTTTCCTAGATGTCCAAAAAACTACAGTCCCACAATCAAGAAGAAAGGCTATGCATGTTAAAAAGCCAACTTAGCTTAGAGAAGAATTAAACATGGCTATCAAAATAAAACCATATATAGCAAATAGAAGAGAGGGGAATATGCTAGTGGTGAATATAAATAAGAAACTAGGAATTGTATAAAATTGATAAAGAAAGTAAAAGGGACACAAAAAGAAATCTATGGCCAGCAGAGATGATGACACTAAGGAGTTTAAATATATTAGCAATACAGGAATCCCAACAGTGGTACTGGTCCATTACTAAACGGAGATGATAGCTACAATTTTGGTGTGGAGGTCACTGTGTTAGTGGTAATTATGAACTTAAATGAAGTTCAGGACCCTCTCAGCAGTGGCACCTTTCCCTTCCTGACCCATGTGGTCACAACACCTCTCAGGTTTGTCACATCTGCCCCTCCATGGATGGAGACAGCGAAGTGGAGGGCCAAATTTGATAACTACTGTTACCTCACGTGCCGGGTCACAACGCCACTCATGTCCACCTCTCTGTCTCCATCTACAGATGGGCCAATGCACCAAATTTGAGTGGCACTGCAACAACGCGGGGCAGGTCGCAATGCTTGGAGCGAGGAACCAGGCCCAGGCCCACAAGACAGGAAGTGCGACTGCTGGGTTAGTCCTGGGTGAACTTGCTGTCCACCAGCCCATATCCCCACAGGCCCTCTGCTTTCCCTCTCTCTGTGGCATATCCTTGTATTCCCACATCATGGCCATGAAATTTATTGAATTTTTCCATGGAAAAAAATCATAGCCTTAGCGATGACCTGCAAACAATATTAAAGTAGGGTACAAGTGCTCCCTGTTTTCTATAACTGTAACATTATCATACAACTGAAGAACATCTAGTGTGCTAAATTACCAACTGACAGTTTTGCAGAAACAATTTTACAGTTTCCCTTTCTGGAATTTTCTCTCTCCTTTTGTGTGTGTTTCGGTGAGGAATCGTCTTCTCCCCGCCTCTTTTTAAAAGGGGAATCAGATAAATTTATGAAATTTAGAGTCCTTGAAAGTGAACAGTTGGTAGCTATAGAGCAAGAAGATGTGTATCATATGGATGCACTCTACAAAGTTCCTTGCACCCTTCTAACAATGCACCTCAATCCTGACTCTGATGCTTCAGTGCTGGGCTTCTCCTGAGCACAGACTGCCAGCTGCACCAAATTATGTTGCACTTTTCAAGACATGGTAAAGTATCAGTTCAATTTTCCTTTCAATAGGGGAAAACAAAAGGGGATAGAATATCAGCTCCGCTGCATCATTCCCACTTACTTGTGGACACTCCACTGATGGGACCCCATGGAAAAGAGCTCCATGAGATTCATAGGAAGAAAAAACAAACAGCCAATGTGTATCACAGCCACCCTTAACACAAAGATTCTAAAGCAAGAATCCAACAGCATTAACACCTGTTGGGGCCTTCCATAACTGCTACTTACTCCACAGTGGTGAGGAGAGTCCACCAATAGCTCTTTGTGGAACTACGGTATATACCAAGGGGAAAGTGAGATGACAGATCAGCACAGAGGAGTCTGCCTCCTTGCGGAGAGGAAAATTATTGGCAATGCTGCAAAGGGAACCTCAACCTCCTAGCTCCTTTAACATAATTCTTTACTCCCTGCCCTGAACAACAGAGCCTGGGACTACAAAGGTGAATTTTAACTAGTTTTATACAAATGTTGCCCACAATTTTGCTTTGCTAGAATTCCTACAGGACTGATGGTTAAAGGATCCTTGTGGCAGTTGCATTCTCTCACAGCAGAACCTGGCATCTTTGACCAGCTGTACTCATGCATTAGGGAATTGCAGGGCATCTACAGTACCATGTAATTATTCAGTGCTTCTGTACCTAAATTAAGTGACATCAAGGAGGCCAGTGACAAGAAAGCTTTGAATTTTGAATACTGTAATTTGAGAAAATTGTGCCAAAAATAAGCAGAAACATTTCTAGAGCTAAGGTGTGGGAGGAAAGGGGGATTTTCATGAAACATTTTGGTTTGCCAATTTTCAGAGGTGCCTTAAGTGTTTCTTAAGTAATTACAGCACACATGCCCTATACCTGTCCTCTCTGGAATCTGTGGTATAATTATGTACCATGCACACAAACAGTGTAAACAGGGCTATAGCTTACCTGGGGGACTGTATTGTCACTTAGGTTACATTTGCCTGACCTTTTACATTCACATATTAGGAGATGACTATTTCTGGACTGCAAACTACTAACTGAAGGACAGATAGATTATATAGTATGCATTTTAAAGTGTCAGGTTGCTATGGTTTCCCACTGCAGGAACAAAATTATCTTCATTAGGTTATCTAAAATCTGTTGTATTGCACCAAAATGGCCAGTCAGGGAAATAGACTGTCCTTTAATCACAGCTCTGCCTAGTCAAAAACTGTCCATTTTCCTCACAAAACAGATTTTAAAAAGGAGAAATAAGTGGCTTTGTGAGAAGTGTTTATTTAATGGGCTGAGCTGTTTCAATGCTTCACATAAGAAAACCCGTGCACTTCCAGCAATGGTTGGATTCCATTGACAGCTTGGGCAGTAACTGGTTTACAGACTGCAATTCTTGGAGTTTATGGTTTTGCTCAAAATTATTTAGCTTTCTCTTAATTGTTTAAAATAATGACTCCAGGGCTGTTGATCCATCTATTCTGCCAAGTACAGTCATAGCTACAAGCATCTAATGGATTATTTTCCTGAATACAGGACACATTTAGAGAGTGAACTACTCTGTTCTATTCAGGTCTTTATATCTCGCCCATCTTTCTTTGATCTGGGCAGTGAAGTGTTTCAGTGCCATTTGAAGAATTGAACTCTATGTACCCAGCAGATTATCCTGGGGGTGTTTTATAGGATGATGTCTGAAGTCTGTTTTTCAGTGAAGTGTCGCAAGGGTAATTGAGGGCAGAATTTGGTTTGCTGTGGACCTGATTTTGCAGAGTGCTGGGCACTCTCAGTTCCCATTGAAGAGAGAGGCCCTCAGCACCTTGCAAGACCAAGTCTCAAGTCCATAATACACAAGAGGGGACTGTACCTTATTATTTCTGAGTAAATATAGAGAAAGTTGCACTTTACTTGGTTTGGGAGGAAGGGTGTCTAGTGGTTAAAATTTAGGCTTTCTTCACTGCAGTTAACTCACGTTAATTCCTCTCAGATTAGCCTATCTTGAGAAAGATTGGTCACATTGTAAAGTAACACCTCAGTGGCTGGGTTAGCAATTGAGGAAGTTGTGCTGCAGCATATACACTGACAGGCCAGACAACTTGAGTTAAAAGCACCACCACACAAGTCAAAGTTTCATGTGTGCGAACAGGATTAGAAGCAGCACTCAAGTTACAATTTGAGTTAACTCCACCCAGAAAACAGCCATTACTTGGCAGGAAGGCAGGAACCTTTGGAGGCAGTTTCAGGATTGGAGCCTGAGCTGGAAATCCTATTGCAGTAGGAATCACAGAAATTGAATATGGGAATAAAACTATTGGATCATCCAGTCCACTCCCTTTAGTATATTATGCCAGTCGTAATGACTTTCCCATTCTCTAGCAAATTGCTTCCAACTACTTGATGAAGAGACCATTTTTAAGTGCATGAGCCATTGATACATTGTGTGAGATATATTTATTTGGGGGCATAATCAGAAAGCATACCTTGTCTGAAGAGACCAGAATCAAATACTTTGCTCTTTAAAATGTTACAAAAGTTTTAATCTGAAATATAATTTAATTTGGGAGGATGGGATAGGGGGAGGGAGCTCTTTAATGTAGTTCTTTAAATAAACTGAACTGGGAGGTATTGTCACGCCAAATCAGCAATACTGAGAAACCCCATGTGCAGAGAGCAGTTTTTAAAAAAATGAAGTGTAGATATAATGAAAGCCTCTGTCTTGTCCTACATAGGCATGTGCTGAGAGATTTAGCAAGAGCAAGTCATCAGAAAGCAGGCAGGCAGGAAAGCCAAAGCTGCTGGGACTCATACAGTGAGAGGGAAATGAAAGCAAATTCAAGATATAAGCTATTGGGTAATTTAAACATTACAATGGAAGGGCACATAATGGGATGTAACTCATCCCTAACCATTTGATTGTCATACATAGGCTTGACAGAATTTATTTTTTTTATAATTTTGATGCATAATATCAATGTTTAGTTTTAAGCATTTTTAAATTTTTATCCTTTTAAATTTTCACAGTTGTGCAAAATGTGGGGTGGAGGCATCAGACAAGAATTGTTTAATGAGAATAGGTATTAAGATTCAAAAAGTTAAAGCTTTGTAACCATTAGCACAGATTACAAACATAACATGTCAAAATATGCACAGTAAATATCCTTAAATTAAACTCCAGGATGTTCTCAAGCAGAACTTCTTACTTTGCCAATCTATACATTTTGTTTATTATTAATGGAAATATTTTTCATCAGTTTGCATGTGTATGGTGAAACTGAAATTTACCAATAAAAATCTAATCCTGCCAAGTCTATTTATATAGGAGGAGTAGAGCTGGTTGGGAATTTCCCCCATGAAATTTATTTTTAATGGAAAATGCAGTTTCTGCAATATTGAAATTTTCTGCAGGAAAATTTTGATTTCACCAAATATTTTCAATTTTCCATCAGCTCCACTCAAATCAAATATTTTGGTTTGTTGAATTGACCCAATTGAGTCATTTCAACATTAAACTGCATTTCCCTGTGGGACCATACTGTCACATGGAAGTTATACCCCATTCTCTTCTATGAGCCAGGTTCCATAATCAGACTCCCTATCCTATACACCATGGTCTCTCCCTGACAGAGCTGTGTGATGCATCATGGGATTCATATGAATCCTGACCCCAGGGCCATCCTTAGGCATACACAGCTACATAGGATACCTGATAATTTGGGGCCCCCCCGAATCCTAGTGTTCACCCTCCTGGCTTTCCTATCCCTGTTCTGACTCTTCCTGCAAGCTCCTACAGCTGGCTGCTGCAGCCTGGTGAGTTTCCTCAGGAATGGATCCAGTAGTTAAAAGTGAAAGAGCATTTCAACCTGCCAAACATATTAGCACAACATTGAAACTTAAAGAGCATTCAAGTGGTAATGAATCCTTTAACAGGCATTTGCCAAACCCCAGATATATACTGTCAGTTTCTGAATTTCCTGACAAAAACAATTGTGCATTACTGTAATCTTTACTCAGAACATGTCAGTCTACAGGGGCCTTAGTTTAACATGTGCTTTAAAAATATTCCATTAGTGTGTTGGTGAAGATTATAAAATCACATCTCTAAAAACATCCTTGCATTGATTTTTAGATGCTGTTATAAGTGTAAAGTGCTGGAGAGTGTTATTCTGCCTGTATGGGGTTAATGTTACCTGAGAGGGAGTGACCTAAGAGCCCCGGACCAAGAGGCAGAGAGGAGGGAGTTTTAGTTCAGTTTCCTGCCGTTCCAGCGTTGGCAAGAGACCCAGTTTTTTGCCTCTAGCTATGGAGGGAGAAAACTTCTACTTTCCTTCCTATATTCATAAGTAGCTGTGCTGTGAGTAATATGTTGATTTCCATAAATTTCTGTACCTATTTAGAGTGTCACTAACCTTTTCAGAGGGGAAGTTAGGGAACTCTAGATTGTGAAGTTGTATTGTAAGTGTATGCTGTATTTTCTTTTCTTTATTAAATCTTTTTAGTTATAAAAAGTGTTTGGTTCTTCTCATAAAGGAATCCTAGCTTTGGATTTAACCCTGTTCCCAGTTACGGGGAAGTCTGTGTGTCTAAGAGGAAGGCTCACAGTGTGAAAGCCTCAGGGGGGTTTCTCATCTCTCTCGGTAACAAACGGGAGGGGGAAGGGGAAAGGGAAGCATCCTCTGAGTGTCCCGGCTCTCAGGAGAGAGAGAAGGAGTTTGGGGGAGTCCGGGTGCCCCCCTCCAGGGTTTTGGAGATATACCTGGATGGTGGCAGCGATACCCCAATTTCCCAGCTAGTAGAGTGTGGGGTTTGGGGGTGTAAAGACTTAACTTAGGCTGGGAAGCAGCTTGTAGTTATTTGGTCTGGCATAGAAGAGACCCCTCTCTGTAGCCCAGGTTCAGAGGGAGGGAATAGACACTCTTACAGATGCATAATCAACTTTAGCCTTAAATGCTTGAATCTTCAGACATTGTTTTTAAAATAAATCCTTCCAAAGACTACCCTTATCTAAAATACACATTTTAATTACAATAGTAAAAAAACTTGCTTTCAAAGTCTTCCTGTCCTTTCTGTCCATCCCTTTCTCCCCCCCTCCCCCTCCACCCACCACTGAAGAGAGCTTTAAAAGGACAACACCCCTTTCCTTCTAGATAGCTGGATAAAGAATTTCCCCTTCTTTACTTCTGACTATCTGATTTACTAGTTTTAAGAGGACCATTCAGCAAAATCAGTACCTTAGTAAGATATAAAATCCTTTGTTATGCCTAAACACTTTGGAAACATATTTTTTAAAGTTGGTGACATTTCATAAACATGTCTATTGTTATAGCAATCAAACAAAGTAAATTAGTGTTCCCTTTTTCTAAAAGCAATGAACATTGTTATGAACACACTAAACCTCTGTGACTGATTAATTTAAAATAATGTCTTTGTTTCAGTGAGTTAAATATGTAGTAAACTGGAATGATTACTTTATGAAAGCTTAAGAGTATATTTAAAATATAAAATCAGTCGAGAAATGCTGAATAAGAAAATGTAAAACAGAGAAAAGCTGCATAATGTATTCCATAATATTTAATGTTGTGTTCAGCAAGACAGCTGACACACCCTTACGAAAAAGCTTTTGCAAATAAATGTCTGATGAACTTCAGGGCATATCAAAAAACCTGTCAAAATAACTGACATTTGTTATTCCCAAGTTTAGTGCTTTTAGTTAGGTACCTTCTGCATGTCCATTCTGCGTGAGGGAGAGGGTACGGGGGTCCCTTCGGGGAACTGTGACTCTCCACCACCAGGAGGCGGGCCAGGCATCTTATTACCTTTGCTGCCTCATCCCTCCTCTTCCCTCCCCCCGCCGGACTGTGAGCTCTGGCTGCCATCGGGTAAAAGGGCAACAATTTAATAATACTGCATAGGGCCACATAAATCCTAAGGACATCCCTGCTTGGCCCATGGAAGATAATGCAGGCATCAGGTACTTGAACTACAATTCCCATGAAGCAAAGCAGCACCACACAGCAACACAGTTTAATGTAAGCAAAATATTTACCAGATAGGTTTTCTTCATAACATCTGGTTATTTTAACAAACCTAGTCCTCAGAATTACACTACTGTACACCAGTGCCCCATGATTTTTATGAAACCAGTATTACGCACATTCTCCTTAGTAGAAGAGCAGGAAAAAATTCTCCCTCTTCTGTTTGTAGCAGCTGTATGTAGTTTAAAATCCAATTGATTCTGAAAGTGACTAAAAATATCATGGGGTTCCTTGGTTACTCTGATTTAAAAATCAAAAGGTGTTCAGTTTGCAAGCAAAACCATAGTCTGACCATCCTTCCAACTCAATTTTGACCCCAATCATGCAAACATATGCTTAAGAATTAATTTTGTGGCTAATGCACAAGACAAAAAGGTGAATCCAGGTCCCTTTCCCATAGCTGTGTTGGTTCTGCAGTACTAGGGAGGGAAGCAAAAAGTAGTAAAACATTTTTAATACACATGGGGAACAGATCTGTTGGGTATGAATGTGCCATTTGTACACAACCATTCTAAGAACAGAATTGTGCTTTATCTCTGGAAAGCACCTTGGGATACAGGCTGTAAAAAAGGCACCATTAAATTATAGTCCAGCATTTTACAGTAGTACTATAGTAATACAGCTTCCTGTAGTGTCATATTTGGACTATTACTAAAAACTACTGTAGTAATTGGGGCTGATATAAAAACAGTATTTTGATAAGGGAATAATTTTTTAAAATCTTGTGTATAGAATCTGAAACCCTACTCTCAATGGACAAAGCAGAAGTTGATGAGTTCAAAGGCATGTGACTTTTTCCATCATTCAGGGCTCATGTCTTCTTGAAATCAACCTCTAAATCAGGGATCAGCAACCTTTGGCATGCAGCCCACCAGGGTAGACTCCCTGGCAAGACATCTCTCGGCCGTGCCACTTCCTGCACCCCCATTAGCCTAGAATGGCAAACTGCGGCCAGTGGGAGCTGCAATCCGCCAAACCTGCGGTCACAGCAGGTAAACAAATTGGCCCGGCCTCCTAAAGGGCTTACCCTCGCAGCCTGCATGCCAAAGGTTGCCAATCCCTGATCTAAATGGTTTCACCTTGAGGCTACATTCAGAAATAAGACAAAAGGCAATCGCATAGAATCACCATAGCCATCAAAACTGTAACTATGTGGAGAACAATACACAGATTGGCCTTTTCTCTAAGATGTAGGCAACTCTATAGATGTCTGAGAATATTTCATCTCCAAATCTACATTCACCTAGGGCTGATCAAGTAAGGTAACATTTGTAGTGCAAGCATTGACAGGTGGGCTATTAATTTGCCATTAACAGAGAAATGTGTTCCTGGTGAGTAATACAACAAAATAAATCCAATTTGCTATTTTCCCCACGCAGCTTACACATCACTCAGTTATTTCAGATTCCAACTTAATTAGTGTTACAATTAATTATACCCCATCACATTCAGAAGCTAATGATTAAGTATTTCACTGATTATAAGTTATTTCTCCTCTCCTGTTGAGAAACAGTGACTTGTGGGTTTTTAATCAGTTCTGGCTGGTGGGGGAGGAAGCTAAGATTATTTGAAATATTAGGTCTATGTCTTAATAAAAAAAAAGTTACTTCATTCATAAATAGCTGCTGGAGAAGTCAAAGAAGGGACAGATGTTATTCCAGCAAAGGTCTCAGCTCATAGAAATACAGAAGTGGAATGTTCCCTTTAGGAAAAATACGTGTAACTTTATGTCAAATTTAGCTGTAAATTTAAATATGTACATTTTAAAAATCATTTAATCTCAGACACGTTTTGACCTCAGATGAGTACCCAGGGTTCCTGAAGAAAACAATGGGCCAGATCCCCAGTTGTCCTTTGGACCCTGTGTGACAGTACTTGAAGAGTCATCTGCACACCACTAGAGGGCTCACAGAGTATGCATGTAGCTGGTTCCACCTAGTGCAGAGCATGTTGGGAAGGAGATGAGGTAAACCAGAGGAGGAGGGGGGCAGGAAGGAGTGTTACTAGTGTGGCCCATCAGACTCCCCTAGCCTGCTCTAGGAAGCTATCAGACAGCTGAATAGAAGTGCAAGTTGTCTGAGCTCTGCAGTAGTATAGGAATGAATCTGGAAGCTACAGAGGCTCTCCACCGCTGAAAGTCAGGCAATGTGTATGGATGCCTAAATATGCATTTAGGTTTCAAAAATATCAAACTTTTTTTGCCTTAACCTCTCTTCCTCAGTTTCTCCAACTGTAAAAAAGTGTCATTTACTCATAGTTCCACATACTGTTTTAATGTTCAGATTGTTACCATGACAGCACTCATGAAAGAGCATAGGACTGTGCAAGATATTCCCTGGAATAAGCGGGTGACCCTTGAGAAAAGCAACATTTTGTGCCTACAGCAGTGTTTACTACACTATCCTTTCAGATATTCAGTACCCCTATACCCATCCCCCTCTCACAGCTAGAGGGTTTGATGTTTCCCCATGTAAGCTACTTACTGTGTGCTGCTGAACGGTTGTGAAGCAAGTAGTAGTGCGGGCAAGCCTGTCCTTTTTAAAATGCAGCTGTATCGGGGAAAATTTTAAGGAGTTGTGTCACTTATCTTTTGACGTCTGCTAATCCCCTTCAATCTAACAACAGTTATCTGCTTCTTTATGAGTGATCTCAAATGGGTACCCTTAAGGCCTATCTCTTCTATACATGCAGAGAAATTGACCATGATAAGAAAGAAAAAAGAAGCAGGAAAGGGAAGATATGTTCTCAAAACTGGTCAAAACTGCTGAGTCGGAGGCCCATGAGACCAGGAAATGGAGCAAGGACAGAAGGACCAAGTGGAAAGACAAAAGGATTGAAAGCAGCACCAAGATATCATGCAGTTCATTAGACAATGAACTCAGATGTATTATGGAGCAAAGCACCCAGAGACCTAAATCTCAGCAGTCATTACGTTATATGGACATAATTCCTTCTTCACGGAGTCAGGATCATATACTCCCCACCTACTCAAGGCAACGGTATTCTACTAAACGCAGTGAACAGTAAGAAAAAATACTATAAATACTCTACATTGACTGTGATATAGCCCAGAGTGAAGAGCACCTAGGACTTTCTTTTTTATCAGTGAATTTGTTATATTAATGCATAATAAAGTTCTAGTTTTCTAAAAGTATGATTTATTTTCCTTGTCTCAAAATCGAGATGCAACCCTCCAAATCAATAATCCCCTCATCAGTTCATAACAATTCACAAGCCAGCTAAGTACGGTATATTCACTAAGCAACACAAAACAACATGCTGTCTAGCTATGACAAACCACTGAAGTGTGCCCTTAAGGCTTCCCTCAATTGCACAGCTCCTCCAAGGGTTCTGTACTCCTCTCCCTCCCCCTTCCCAGTACTAATTCCTCATTGGTCCCATAGATATTACCAAAATAAACCCCCACAACATGCAGCAACAATATGAACATTTGGCTCACTGAGATCCAGCCTGCTCATACAACATCTCCACCAGCACCTTTATCTGCCAAAACCACACTCCACAGTCATCCTGCACCTGATCAGGTGATGGATAAATCAGTCCTTGCTACTATCCACGTGCCTGATATATAGCTTCATGAGCCAGAAAAAGAAAGGGGAGGTGATGTCTAACATAGTGAATGCCAGTGAAAATGAGGTATGAGCAGAGTCTAAAATAGGGAAAGAACAAGTCAAAAATTACTTAGACAAGTTAGATGTCTTCAAATTACCAAGGCCTCATGAAATGCATCCTAGAATACTCAAGAAGCTGACTGAGGAGATATCTGAGCGATTAGCAATTTTATTTGAAAAGTCATGGAAGATATTCCAGAAGACTAGAAAGGGGAAAATATATCACCCATTTATAAAAAAGGAAATAAAGACAACCCAGGGAATTACAGACCAGTCAGTTTAACTTCTGTCCGCAAAAAGATAATGAAGGAAATAATTAAGCAATCAATTTGAAAACACCTAGAAAATAAGAACGTGATAAATAACAGTCAGCACTAATTTGTCAAAACCAAATAATGTCAAACCAACCTGATAGCTTTCTTTGACAGGGTAACAAGCCTTGTGGATAGGGTAGGTGGTAGAAGTGGTACATCTTGACTTTAGTAAGGATTTTGATACTGTCTCGTATGACTGTCTCATAAACAAACTAGGAAAATACAACCTCGATGGAGCTACTATAAGGTGGGTGCATAACTGGTTGGAAAATCATTCCCAGAGAGTAGCTATCTGTGATTGACAGTCATGCTGGAAGGGCATAACAGCTGGGGTCCCACAGGGATCTCGGTTTTGGTTTTGTTCAATATCTTCATCAATTATTTAGATAATGGGATAGAGAGTACACTTATAAGTTTGTGGAGGATACCAACCTGGGTGGGGTTACAAGTGCTTTGTAGGATAGGACTGATCTGGACAAACTGCAGAAATGGTCTGAAGTGAATAGGATGAAATTCAATATGGACAAATGGAAGGAACAATCAGTTTAGTTGCACACTTACAAAATGGGAAATAACTGCCTAGGAAGGAGTACTGTGGAAAGGGATCTGGGGGCCATAGTGGATCACAAGCTAAATATGAGTCAACAGTGCAATGCTGTTGCAAAAAAAGAAACATCATTCTGGGATGTATTAGCAGGAGTATTGTAAGCAAGATACAAGAAATAATTCTTCTGCTCTACTCCATTCTGCTTAGGCTTCAGCTGGAGTATTGTGTCCAGTTCTGGGCACCACATTTCAGGAAAGATGTGGGCAAATTGGAGAAAGTCCAGAGAAGAGCAACAAAAATGATTAACAGTCTAGAAAATATGACCTATGAGGGAAGATTGAAAAAATGGGCTTATGTAGTCTGGAGCAGAGAAGACTGAGAGGGGATGTAATAACGGTTTTCAAGTACCTAAAAAGTTGTTACAAGGAGGAGGGGAAAAAATGTTCTTCTTATCCTCTGAGGATGGAACAAGAAACAGTGGGCTTAAATTGCAGCGAGGGCAGTTTAAGTTGAACATTTAGGGAAAAGTTCCTAATTGTTAGAGTGTTTAAGCATGGAAAAAATTGCCTAGGGAGGTTGTGGAATCTCTGTCATTGGGAATTTTTAAGAGCAAGTTCGACAAACACAGATGGTCTAGATAGTCCTGTGCTGAGTGCAGGTAATTGGACTAGAGGACCTCTCAAGGTCCCTTCTAGTTCTATGATTCTATGAATATATCACTCTCAGTCCCTGATTACAGCTTGTCATGAAGTCCTGTATTCATAGAGAAGTTGCATTATGAGAAAAAATGTTATTCCAACTCAAATAGCTGAAATAATAGCAAAGGCAATTCAGAAAAAGCCTGGACAGGTACATTTCTTTTCTTGGATACTGCAGGTGTTCTCTGATTGAAAACTTGTTCCAATTGAATAATTACTCTTTAAACTAAATAATCCAGATAAAGCAAACAGAACAACTTGGTAATCAGTGTCTTTTTTCCTTGAGGTCATGCACAAACATTACATGATTTTATATGTTTAGAGTACATGGGCTTCATCTTGAATAATACACACTCAAAGATAAGATGCTGTCCTGTGGTTTGTTTGCACTCAAAATGTTACACATTGAAAAGGGGCACAATTTTAAAACTGATGCAATTTCTTCCTGATGGAACTCACAATACTACCACCATTCTTTTAAGAAACACCTCCCTCCCTTAAAAAAAAAAAAGTCAGTGAAAATGCAGATGGGTGTTCGCAGAGGATCAAGTTTAGAACCATACAAAACAGTGACTACAAGATGAGTGCATAACTGATTGGAAGACCAAACTCAAAGAGTAGTTATCAATGGTTTGCTCAAATTGGGGAATGCATTTGGTGGGGATCCTGGGTCTGGTATCATAAAACTTTTTTGTTAATGACTTGGATAATGGCATAGAAAATATGCCATTAAGGACTTGCAGAGGACACAGCTATGAGAAGTTGCAAGCACTTTGGGGGACAGGATTAGAATTCAAAAGGCTCATTAACAATTTGAAGAAATGGTCTGAATTCAATAAAATGAAATTCAATAAAGACAAGGGCAAAGTACTACACTAAGAAAGGGAAAAAAGTCAAATTCACAACTACAAAATAGGGAATAACTGGCTAGGCACCACTACTGCTAAAAAGTATGTGGGAGTTATAGTGGATCAGAAATCAAAGTATTATACAATGTGATACTGTTTCAAAAAAGGACTAATATCAAGCTGGGGTGTAAGTACAGGAGTGTCAAATATAAGACATGGGAAGCTATTGTCGGACTCAATTCAACAATGGTGAGGACTCAGCTAGATACTGTGTCTAATTCTGGGCGCCACTTCAGGAAAAATGTGAAGGAGAGCAATTAGTCATAGCAGATGGAAATTTAGGTGTGTTCCTAATTAAATGTGATCATATGATAAATTAAATTTAAGAAGTTTTTTCTGTAGTGTATTCAAATCTCTCTCTAATAATCACGCAGAGGGGACTCCGTATTAGAGCAGCCTGGATGCTTTTGGCCAGGATTGAGTATATTGATGGGGTGCGCAGAATGACAAGAAGAATGCCTATTCACATGAGATGAAATGAACATTACCTGTGTAGAAGGCCAGCACAAGGCCTATATGACACAAGTCCTACTTAAGACCGCTTAAGACCACTACCTTGTCCCTGCCCAAAATTTTAAAACCAGCTCTTTAACTGATTATGATTGAGATCAAATATTCATGTTTCACTTGTCAGCTAAACCCTAAGCAAACCTCTGACAACATTTCAAGAAGGATTTTTAACAGCTTTTACTCAAAACTATATAACAAGTTTTTCTGACACATATTGTTGTATAACACAAAGCACATTTAGTTGCATCAGTCATGTTTCATTATGTCCATTATGAATCCAGTCCTCAAAGCAAACTGCTGGTCCATGTTGTATTCTCAGAAACACACACCACGAAAGACTAAAGATGAGCCTGCAGAATAAATACTTTTACCTATAAATATGTACTTCCAATCCTATAAAAATAAGAGCAAACAAGTTTTCACTGAACAGCTTTTCTTCTCCAGCTACTTTGGTAAATGAATGCCCTGACATTTGCTGTAATGCTGCTCTGATTTTCTGGGTAGCTAACACTTATTCAAGCATATTCTGTGAAATCAGCTTTATGTACAAACAATGAATTATCCAGTTAGACAAGTTTACAAGCAGTCACAACAGCTGGAGTGACAATCACAGTCTCTTTGCTACTTTTGATTTCTGAAGATTGTTTCCTTTATGAAACTAGACAGATCTCATACCCATGTGAATTGGATTATTTTAGGATTTTTCATGGAAGAATAGGCCTGGAATCAATAACAAAAACCATGATGGGTCAAGATCTTCAGCTTGTGACTTCAATGGAAGTTCACTGATTTACATCAACTGAAAATCAGTAGGCAAGCAATCTGGCCTACTGCTTTTTTTTAGAGCTTCTTCAGTCTATTCTTAACATGTTTTTAAAGGACTAAAAGTATTTAAAACAAGGAACATTAAAAAGAAAACATAATTTGCCTCAGATTATTATGTGCACAGTAATGGCAGAAAGACTGTATTGCATGATGTTTTCCCAACTCTTCACACAAAAAAACCCAGTAAAGAACACTTCCCTTTTACAAATATATGATTTTGTATTTAATGTAGATAATTCAGATTTACTAACAAGCATTTCTAAAGAGAAATAAAATGCATATTCATGAGGTTTGATTTACTGTAATCATTATATCTGGTTGTCTGCATCTGTTAATACTTTAAGTATTGAGCTCATATTTGCAGGAAATCTTTGAATCTCAAAGAAGCAATGGATTGATTTGTAGTTGGGAGAATTTTGCAGTTAAGAAAGTGGGTTTATTTTTTATTCTTTGATGGGCTGTGGCTCAAATCATATTTGAGACTGACCTTTTTCTTTTTTCAAGTGTAAACAAGCACTCAAAGTAGTCAATATGGCATCTGGTTATGTCATATCAGTGGTTGTTGAAAATATAAGAAGGAGGAATTCAGGAAAGAGAACAAGTGAACATACAAGTATAGAACAGAAAGAGTTAGATTTGACATGGAGACAGAAAAATGAACTGCAACACAGCATTTCAATCATTCCTGTCCCTGGCAGAGGGATCTCTCCAGGCCTCCTGTACTGTGTTCCATTGAATTTTCTGAAATCATGCAACTGCTCTACCATCCTATCAATCTTCTCTTTAGGATCCACTAGTAAGATAAAGAAAGGGATAATAAACGTTACCTCTTCATAGCATAAAAATGTTCTCTAATAACTGAACTTCATTGAAGTTTAAAAGGTAAGCCTTTGGGAGAGCAGGAAGAACAAATTAACTGATGGCACAGAAATGGAGAAGAAAGCAAGATGAAAACACACACAGGAAACAAATCTTGCCCTCAGATATGCCTTCAGGCAATCTCATTGATTTCAACTGGAACTGTGTTTACGGATTCAAAGATAGAATTTGCACCAGTATTGGGCTAATTCTTTCATACATCAGCCAATTTTACTTTCATAATCAACAGCCAGTGAAAATCCAGAAATCTGCTGTTAGTGTAGTGCTGCATTCTGGCAGTGAACAAACAGACCACAAAGGTCTAGGATAAGGAGGATAAAATTTGTTATTTTTCTCTATAAAATAGTTGAAGGAATGGATTTGAGAGGCTTTAAATAAATCTTTTTAAGTATGGAATGTGCCTATTTGCTATATCCCAGACCACGGTAACCTACATTTTCATGTTGATGTAAAAAAGTTGTAAAGACCCATAAGATCAGTGTCAGTAATTGGATATGGAATTGTAATGTTTTAATGTTTCTTTTGTACCTTGAGACCTATGTGATATTCCAAGACACCACCTAAATTACAGTTTATTTCTTTTTCACTGGATTTTTTTTAACACAGGAAAAGCATAGATTGATTCATAACCATGTAATTTAGATAGCTTCCCCCTAGCCCTTCCAGTTCCTCTAACAAAAGCGAAGCAAAGCTGACAATCCCATTATAACAACACAGTGTTGCCAATATTGACTGAAGAAAAGCTACTTCACACATTTAATGTCAGCTCAGTGGTGGCGGAGGTACAAATGAATACTGCTGCCTTTGTTTTTGTTGTGTAATCACAATGTCAATGTCTGCTAATCACACAACTTTGGGAAGTTTGAAAGACCACTTCAGTCTGGATCATTGACAGAAACATCAGAAACGGTCAGATTTTCTCCTGTGGCCAACCTCCTATTGGCTAGTTATGGTCGGATTCTGGCCACTTTGAATGGCTTAACAAGACTGATCTCAGTCTCTGGCCAGAGAGTTCCCTTCCTCCTTCCCGTCTCCTCACACCTATATATAAAATTATATTCTTCTAAATAAGAATATTCTTAACAAAATAGGGGCAACCGCACATCACACAACAAAAACACTAACCCAGGTACCTATCCTTGTAACAAAGCCTGATGCCAACTCTGTCCTCATTTCCATTCAACAGACACCATCATAGGACCTAATCACATCAGCCACACCATCAGAGGCTCATTCACCTGCACATTGACCAATGTGATATATGTCATCATGTGCCAGCAATGCCCCTCTGCTATGTACATTGGCCAAACCGGCCAGTCTCTATGCAAAAGAATAAATGGACACAAATCTGACATCAGGAATCATAACATTCAAAAACCAGTAGGAGAACACTTCACTCTTCCTTGCCATTCCATTAAAGATTTGATGGTTTCAGTTCTGAAACAGAAAAACTTCCAAAACAAACTTGAACGAGAAACTGAGGAACTGAAATTAATTTTCAAATTGGAAACAATTAACCAGGGGCTAAATAGGACTTGCGAATGGTTCATTACACTAATTGATTGCATTTCCTGAGAATTTCCCTGACACAGAAATCCATTTCAAAAGATATTTTTTCTCCTACTGATAATGGCCCATCTACATTTAACAGCCCTCTTAGAATTGGTATGCTAATGTACTATTTTTTTCCTTTCTTTCTGTGTGTATAAATGCATCTTACTTCTGTTCCATTCTATGCATCCGATGAAGTGAGCTATAGCCCACAAAAGCTTATGCTGAAATAAACTAATTAGTCTGTAAGGTGCTAGAAGTATTCCTCTCTTTCTTATAATTTAAGTAGTCCCACTGAAATCTATCCATCTTCTATAGGAAATCTATAGGATCAGATCCTATGATCTATCCATGCTTGCGCTCTCTCTCTGTCTCTCTCTCTAAATAATTGTGCTTCTACAGGAGTCAGCCCTGGAAAAATTTCAATGGTGGGCACTATACTGTCGGGGTGAGACCCAAACAAGCACATTGCATTTTCCCTTCCAATAATTTTGTTTGTTTTAAACAGTGCCTGAACCAAGATAAGATTGCCCTTTCCAAGCTGTGTCTGGGATATTGCAAAATAGTAATATATTAGAGCAGTTGCTGTTAACTAGTTGCGAAGGCAAGCCTTCCAGAGATCAGTGGTGAAGTTCAGTGGAAAGATAGATTGAGTGTTTCCTTTAAGAGAGGAATCAAGCCTTATCACCAAACATATACCACAGTCTGTTCGGTGAGCCATTTCATGAATTCTGCAATCTGTAAGTTTCTTGACCACTCACTTTACTGGTGCCATTTTCCCCAACACAGCTATGACATGTTCTAAAAAGTAAATAATAAATTGTGGGTGAAATCCAGGCCCCCTTGAAGTCAATAGGAATTTTGCCATTGACTTCAATGGAGCCTGGATTTCACCCTTCATCGGAGGCAAAACTTGGCTTAAAATTCTGGTGTCACACAAGAGATATGTAAGGGGAAACAACTGACTCAAAAATCTGTCTTTGCAGTCACTTATTCACTTAATCATTTAAAATGCCTTCCTGACATTTTCCCGCACCTAGAAAGACCTGTTTCCATTTTTGGGGGAGGATGGCAAGGGGGGAAATATCTAACAACTAGCAGGTTCCTGTGAATGGAGATCAGTGCAACATGTTTCTCATGGTAACAAAGATGAAGACAAAAAGACATAACATAATCACAATAATTCATATTGTATGAGGAGCAAAAACAACAGTTGCGACAATTAGGTATCTATTTGGACTCAGTTTATGTCTTAGACTTCCCTGATATATTTAAATAACAGCTTACTACTGTGATGCTTAATGCTTTGGATTCATCCAGTTCTATTGTAACTCATCATAATGTTACCACTGCCTCTGGCCTACAGAGTAGCAACAAACAAAAATACAATAAGTCATCTTAATTACATGTAGCACTCACAGGCCCCAGACAAGCTTGTGCTGGGACCTGTAAAAACAAAACAAAAAACAATCCCTTAAGGAAGCTAGGACTGTTGTTCCTAACTTCTAAGATAAGGGGTTAAATAAGAAATACAGAACAGACAGCTGCAATTAGTCTTAAATCCCCCCATTTAATTCTCTTGGAGTCTACATGGGAATAATGTGATAATCATTTAGTTATTGGTACTTCAGTGCTGAAGTACACTAAATCCCTAATACCAGTAGCATGCCAGGTGTACCGCAACTCAGAGGCAACCATTGTAGGTGCTTCAGCAGATAGTCCTTGTAGATGCTTGCCCTGATGGGTTCCAATAACCATTCAAAAGCTTGGCTAAGGGAAAGGGGTGGCAAGAAAGGGAAAGGCTGCAAATATCCTAGGTAAAAAAGCTTAATGGTTACAGTTCAAAGTGAGCAATATCAGTAATCGTTCGGGGAAATACAATCAAGCATCAGAGCTCTTCAAGTCTAGTGCCTGGGGTGTCTTCTTCACTCTAGACTCTATTCAAGGAGATAGGAGCTTTTGGGGTTTCCAGGCCAGGCTCAGTTAGTGTCTCTCATTGGTCCTCCTCTGCAGTGCCTCCCTGCCGAGTCACTTATGCTCACCCATAAGTCCGACACAGATCTGCACACAGCTATTATGCCCAGTAGTCACAACCTGCCCCCCACACATCCGTCCCATGGATGACACTCTGCATCTGGCTTTTCATTACCTTGAAGGTAATGCTTCCAACAGAGACCAGCCTCTTTCTGGTTCTTTTGCCTTACTTGGACAAGGGAAAGGGAAGTGCAGTGGGTAGGGGGAAGATGGGAAATATAGGGCCTGCTTAGCCAGAAGAAAGGGGGCTGATGGGCTTGTGAGGGATCTGTTTAGCAGATCTGTCTCACCACTACAGTAATGTCTACGATGTCTAGTAATGCAGTGATGTCTGCAAAACATCAAGTCAGGTCTTCAACTAATCATAGGTGCTGGTACTTGGGAGGCTGCTGCATGACCTGGGTTTAAGTGGTTTCCATCATATACAGGGTTTACAATTTGGTTCAATGGAACTCAGTACCACTACTATACAAATTGTTCTAGCACCCTGCAGCTGTTATTTGGTTCCTGTCCCCACCTCACCCTGCCACAGGCCCACACTACTTCTTCCCCTTTAGCAATACTGCATTATTAATTTAGTTCCCACAAAGTCCTAAAATTAGTTGAATACATATGTATTAAGTTACATAACCTCATAATCACTGGGAAAGAGTCCTAAACAAAAAACAACAAAACAACCCATCTTTCAGCATGAAACATTCACAGCATTCTACATCTTCAGAAATAAATATGCACAGACAAGAGGGAGGAAACAAAAACGTGAAGACTTTGTGGTAGTCTCCTCCTAAGAGATGCACTTTAAAGAAGTTGCATCTTTTCATCTTCAGCACAAATATTGATTGGCCTGCTTTCTGCTAGGTACTGCAGACTTCAGGGTTTACACAGAAAGGAGAATTCTCCAAGGAGATACCAAAGCAAGTAAAGTAGGTTATGCTGAGAACACGAAGGGTAAGGAAGAAAGATACTGCAGTGTGTTTGTCCTGCTCTAAATTCTTGGCAGTACTCTATGAGACTAATTTACCTCTTCTATTCAATTATTACATTACTGGCCTTGGTTTGTGTGCTTTGTCAGGAAAATAGATGCTTTTTAGATACATCTAGATAACACAGGTGGTCTGGAGATAGCTATACCTATGTGCTCAAATGTGTGGTGTTACTCATTTTTTAAAAACACACACACACCAAACAACACAGAAATCCCATGAACAAAAATAAACAAGTGAAGCAGTATTAAACCCAAAGAGGAAGTAGAATTATTTTTCCCTCTCCCCTCCCCACACTGTATACTCCCTGGGTTTAATTCTTCTCCAACTGTAGTTAAAAATAAACCTCTGTTTCATTTGCCCATTCTTTGAAATTCCCTTATAGAAATATATCAAATAAATTGTCCCAAATATTGCAGCATCCAGTAATGTTGCTGGAGTGTTTGAGAACATTAGAACACTGATGTTAGGGTGACCAGACACAAGTGTGAAAAACTGGGGCAGGATGTGAGGAGTAATATGAGCCTATATAAGAAAAAGCCCCAAATATCAGGACTGTTCATCTAAAATCGGGACATCTGGCACCCTAAGGCAGTAGTTCCCAAACTGGGGTTCGTGAACCCCTGGGGGGCTTGCAAAATGTTACAGAGGGTTATTGGGAAACAAATTCCCTAATGGCAGACAGAGCTGTCCCTAGGAACTCCAGGCACCCTGGGGCCAGCACCCTTGGGCCCCTGGACTTCCAAGAGTTAAGCAGATCAAAGCAAGTATATCTATCACACTGAGAAGATTTAAACATCAAGACTTCTTATAAAAACTGGAGAGGGAGAGGGATATTTTTTTCTGTTTTTAAAATTAAACAGGCAGCTAGTATTGGTTTTAAAATTATTATGCTTTACCGTAACATGCATTGTACAAAGTTTAAGTTTTATTGTAATATGCATTGTTTGCCTGGACTGCTCAAGACCTGAACACTTGTGTGGGAGAAACTCTTTGAGTTGACTTCTTAAATCCCTTCCTGCTGTTAAACATCTCATACTCCTTGACAAAACTAGGAGTCTTGTCTTATAACAGGCTTACTCAGAGTGATACAAGCTATGAACATGAGATATTGGAAGAGTGTTGCCATTTTCATAATGTAATAAAAATATTGTAATGATAAATGATAATTAATTATAAATAGTGTGCAATGAGCATGTCATAAAAACAAAGTTTATATTTCCAAGATCACTGCTTTTATAATTTATACTCAGGTAAAATAGAAAATCTTGAGGGGATGGGTGTTTGCAAGATTTTGACATTTTAGTGAAAGGGGTTCACAGGTTATTAAAGTTTGGGAACCACTGCCCTAACGGATGTGCATCTTAACTAAACACACACATACTGGCAGCTGACATCTCTGTAAATCTTGTTACATCTGGGCCTTTGGAGAGGATATTTGATTTCATAAATTTCACCTTACTTGAATGATCCAGTATTTAATCTAGACTAGAATCCTGCCTCTGATAGTGACCAATGCCCAGTGCTTCAGAGAAGGACATAAAATTCAATGCTGTGCATCTAAATTCCACAGGATTAGGAACTTCATAGGGCATACTGAAAGTATCTATTATTTTGCATTGGCAAACAAGAGTAGAACAAATAATTTCCATAAATGGAATTTTTATTATTTATGGTATCTATTAAGTGACTTCTATTATTTTATGTACCAAAGGTACTGTAGCTTCAAAATGTTGTAAATTATTTCTGTACGTTGGGATACACAATATTAGCCAAGCATCCCAAGCAAGAGCACTTACAGAGCCTTCTGAAATCTACCAGATGTCAACAATCCATTAATAATAACGTAAACACCTTAAAAATTCATGGACTTAAAGAGTCAGGAAGTGATTTGCCAATGGATTAACTAAAGCCCTGCCATATGCCTTTAAATCCCACCTTAAAAGTTTCTGATGTTGCTATTGCCACAATTTTATGGAAGAACTCCAAAGAAGTAGATGTCAAATCTGTACGTGTGCTAGAAAAGTACAAGAGGGCAATCTTCATTAAACTCTTCTGCTGAATTCAGATTGATTTCTCACAGCACCGGCAACAACCTGAATGCTGGAACAAGGCTGCCATCTACAGTTAGAATGACAAATGTCAAGGAAAAGTTATATGCAGTGTAGTTGTAGCTATGTGGGTCCCAGGATATTAGAGAGACATGGTAGACACTGACAAAGACACTTCAACTCAAAGTGGTACTACACCCTGACAGAACAACGGATGCAAGATATCTTCACTGCAACAATAACACCCCCGACAACACACTTTTCAAGATCATGGATCCTACATGTGCCTATCACAACACGTGGTCCAGTACACCAAAAGCCCCAATAAAAAACTATATGGGTAAAATCAGACAACCACTGTTCTCTCTAATGAACTTACATGGGAAAATGGTAAAAGACAAAACACTCTATAACCTGTATGTGAACACTTTTCACAAAGAGGTCAGATATAGAGTGATCGATAAGTCCTCATCCTCAAAGGAAACCTGCACGCTTTCAAAATATGAGCCGGGGAGATTAAATTCATTACTCTGCTAGACGCTAAAAATCATGGACTGAACAGATTTATTGCTTATTACAACAGTCTGTTATCCACAAACCCCTTCATTTTGTCCCATGACTGCAGAAGTGTTAACGCGCCATTTGACCTTCAATGACCCCTTACTATATGTCCTAACTACTTATGCTAAACAATCTGTTTCACCTTGCATTTTGCTGGGAGACTGGGAGTACCTTTACCAGATCTGAAGAAGCGCTCTGTGTGGCTCAAACACTTGTCTCTCTCACCAAACAAAACTTGGTCCAATAAAAGATAGTACCTCACTCACCTTGCCTCTCTAATGAGAAGTTACAAAGGCAAATATTTTAAACCCAAGAAAGGTAATTTTGTATTATTTTCAGTAAGGAAAAGTTCAGAAATTCCTGCTCCTGAAACATTTTAACATTCTGCATAAACATTTCAGTGAATAATAGTTTGCAGTTGAATAATAGTTTTCATGGGAGCATCTCATCATGCTTTACAAACATTAAACCTCACAACATGCTGTGAGCTAGGTAAATACTAGTATACATATTTTAGAGAAACAGAGACCTGGAGCAGTCCCTGATTTGTTCAGTGCTTGTGGCATGATCAATTCAGGTGTGGTTCATGAAAATGATTCAAAGTGCTTTTAGTTTAGTAATTGTGACCAAAAACATTTCAGACAACCTTTGTTCTGAACTTACAGTAGCCTTTCGATTATCCAGGATTGGATTAACCAGAATGTGGATTAACCAGGATGTCAAAAAAAAATATGCGCAACTCGTAGGGCTGGCTCTGGCTTTGCTGCTACCCCAAGCACACACAACCCCCCCCCCCCCACCAGGGCACAGGGCAGCCAGTGAACCAACACCCCTCCCCCTGGTGCAGGGTGGCTGGTGAACCAACCCCCTCTCCCCATATTTCCTATGGATGGTGATTATCCGGGATTTTATTAACCAGAATTAATTTTTTCCCTATCATCCTGGATAATCGAGAGTCTACTGTATATATAATATCAAGTACTGGCAATGGTGGGATACCTATATTAGCAAGTGGTTCCAGCAAAACTACCATTAACAAGAACTATATGATACATATATACACTTGAGTGCTGCTCTGAAAGTTCACCCCAACATGTGATTCATGCAACAGACACTTTAATACAGACAAGGTTTTATTGGGAAGATGAGTTATAGAAAGACAACTCTGATTTCAAACCTCTTTGTTCTCATGGCAACACAGTGACACTTAGGTATGTGTTGCCCTCAAAAGCATGACCCTCTTTCCAAATGAAACAATGAATGTTTCTGAATCATCATTAGAGAAAAATGAAAAGACAAGATTCTGGGTTGACAGGAGAGTTGCTACTTTTCCCATGGCAACTGGTCCCAGGGCCACCCCGGAGCAGCTTTCCTGGAGCAAGGGTGGGGCCTCAGGCCTCTCTCCGTCCTGGAGGAGTGGCAGCAGGGTCCTGGGCCACCCCCTGGCCTGGAGGAGCGGCAGCAGGTCCCCGAGCCTCCCCTCCACCCCCCCAAGAGCACTGGCAATGGCATGCCCCCTGGCTGTCCTGCACCCCAAAGAGCAGCAGCATTCATTGGAGCACACACTCCCTCTCAGCACCGAAGATTTAGTTTGAGACTTTTACTAAAAATACTCCTGACGGGTCACGCCATGATTTTTTGGTTTTAGCTCATGACCTGCCCATGACTTTTACTAAAAATAAATCATAGCCTTAGTTATGGCTAGTGGATCCATCAGACTTCTGGCTTCTCTGGTGCTAAAACAACAATGGCTTCTTCTACAGTTGCAAAGAGTTGGTGTGGCATAGCTCATTCAGTGTGGGACTAGGAGAGGCAGTGACTTGTGTTACAATCTTAGCTGTGATACTGGCTCACTTGTTGCATTGAGCAAGTCATTTGGGCCCAAGTTTACATGATCCTCTAATGCCGGATACCTAAAATGGTTGGATGCTCACTTTGAGATACTTTATTTCAGAGGTGCTAAGCCCACACATCTATAACTGAAGTCCATGAGGCTTGCAGGTGTTCAGCCACACTGACAAGTTTTAAAGTTGGGCACCCCAAAATGGAGGCACACAGAATTCATGATCATGTTTGGAAACTTAGACATGAATGTTATGCTGTGCCAGTCTGTAGAGCACAACATTCTAAGTGTTAATATATACATTACTAGCTAAAGTACCCGGCGTTGCTTGGGTCAGTCGGAGGTGGGGAGGGGGCAGAGAGCTGAGCGAGTACGGGGTCCGTTGGAGGGGGCAGAGAGCAAACCTGACACCCCACCTCACCCCCCCCGACCAAACCCGACACCCCCACCTCACTTACCCCTCGACCAACCCCGACTCACATTTTCACCCCCCCACCCAAACCCAACACCCCCACGTCACCCCCCTACCAACCCCAACACCCCCTGACCAACACCCACACCTCACCCCCCGTAGACCAAACCTGACACACCCACCTCACTTTCCCCCCTCAACCAAACCCGACACCCCTACCTACCACCACAAACAAACCCGACACCCACACCTCACTTACCCCTCGACCAACCCCGACCCCCCTCCTCACCCCCCCAACCAAACCCAACACCCCCACCTTACCCCCTCACCAAACCCAACACCCCTGACCAACCCCAACCCCCACACCTCACCCCTCACCCACCCACACACCTTCCCACCCCCCCAGACCAAACCCGACACCCGCACCTCACCCCCCCGGCCAAACCCGACACTCCCACCTCACCCCCCGACCAAACCCGACACCCCTACCTCACTTACCCTCCAACCAAACCCAACTCGGGTCCGTCGGAGGTGGGAAGGGGGCACAGAGCTGAGGGATTCCGGGGTTCCATTGGAGGGGGAGGGGCAGAGAGCTGAGCGAGTGCGGTGTCTGTTGGAGGGGGTATTATGACATCAGAACTATGTCACAGAGAACAGCAGCTGCCCAGCTGATGTGATTGGCCTTTAAAGAATTTCACCCCTAGGGGGTGTCAGAAGTGAGATTTGAATTTTTTTTTGACTCTTACGGTCATTAGGACCCCAAGACCTCTAATTGTACCAAATTTCAAGTCTCTAGCTCAAACGGTGTGGAAGGAGTAAGCATACATCCGCGCATACACGCACGCATACGTACACACATACACCATTTGACTTTTATATATATAGATTTAATGTAACATATTTATGCATAAAAATAAGTTATGTCTAATGCTTGGGAGGAAAAAAAACACACACAAAGTAAAGGACAGATTAAAATGCTTTGCTAGTGGAAAAGACACAATCAATAGTGGTGCCACACAAATGTACCAAGAACATACAGTATATAAGCAGTTTTATTTGTATCTTGGGCTTGAGGAATAAAGACATCAGTTGTTTTCAGAGAATACCAAATGACTGCAGATTTAGCTCTATGCAGTAGCATAGCATGATTTTTTTTGGAAGCATTCCTTAGTTTTGTGATTATAAGCTCTGAGATCACAGTAGCTGTTCCAATTTCTTCTCTGTATTAACTATCACAGGGAACCAAGAATGTCACTTGACAGATAAGAAAGCGCCAACAGCTTTCTTCATCACTACATGCATAGATCCATGTGGTAGAAATAATCTAGGTATGGTTCTACATTAATTTTGGGAATAACACACCCCAAGAAGAAGGAACACACACAAAAACATATCTTATGCCATACTAGGTGAGATTATCCATATGTTGATCTTTCAGAGCTCTCTACAACTAGCTTTCCCTGTGGGGAAGAAGGGAACTAGTTATTAGGCTACATCTACACTACAGCTGGGATCGACACTCTGAGATCGATCCACCGACAGTCGGTTTAGCGGGTCTAATGAAGACCTACCAAATCGATAGCAGATCGCTCTCCAGTCAACCCACAGTGGAGCAGTGCCATAAATGTACACAAGAATTATATCTAGGGGAATGGAGGGACTGCAGGAGCCACTTAGATGGCTCACTGGACAAAAAGAAGGTGGGGAATAGGAGAAGGATGTGGTCTAATACAGACTTTTAAATAGCACAACATCACAGATGGGGCATGGATACCTATCAAAAATTATATGATTAGAAGAACTTACAACTGCCCTGTTTAAATGAAAAATATTAGTGAAAGTCATAAGTAACATATATTGGAATCAACTTGGTTTCTGTTCCAATTTTGTTAATGTTAGTAATAATAAATAATAAAAATTTGTACTTATAATGCTGGTTACCCAAAGATCTCAAAATACTTCTCAACAAATTAATCAATCTAAGTAATCCTCTGAAGAAGATATATATTATTAAACCACTAAGAAACATTGTACACAAAAGTAGTTTGCCAAATGTAAAAGAACAATTCGTAGGAAGAGACATTTTATTTTCTTTGGTAGTTTTACAAAAAATGGACATTAAAGCAAATACACTTCAAAATATGTAGTTTTCTTTTGAAGGAGAAGGTTGGCAAGGGATTGTTATTTGTTCATATTGCATGTGAGTTGGTTTGTCTGCTGTGTTGTCTAACAGCAAGTTGCAGTCATTTTAAAAATATTTTAAAATGCAGTGTGTAAAAACTGGTTAACAAATGAAATATATGGAATAAATTCTGAAGGTTATAACTTCACTATGGAACTTATTTTCATGGTAGATCAATCTGTTTGCCAAATAGCTTTAACTGTGTCTTAAGGCAAAGCTGGGACATAAAAAATGTCTTGCTTTCAAAATGATATTGCACTATATATACTTTCAGTATCAGAGGGGTAGCCGTGTTAATACATCTGTTAGTCTATAAAGTGCCTTAGGACTCTTTGTCGCTTATATATACTTTGCAGTTTACAAGTCCATAATTTGCAACTGTAATGACCTAGGCCTGGTCCCCACTAGGGCTTAACGCCGACTTTAGCAAGCTAAAGTCGATTTAAGCCTGTACCCGTCCTCACATGCATGCCTGTGGTGGGGTGACCACCCGCACCCTACTGGAAGGGGCTTGGAAAAGCCCCAAAAAGGGTTTGAAATAGCCTGGGAGGCTAGCCTGCAAGCTCCCAGACTGATTGGGAGCTAGGCTCAGCTGTGTGGCCATGCCCCAAACACTCAGGACGGTATAAAAGCCTGGGAGGCAGTAGAAGTAGAGAGCCTCTTCTGTAAGCAGAGGGAGACAGGCCTGCTGCAGGAAGCCTGAAGGGAGGTACTGAGCTGGGTGCAGGGCTGGGGCTAGGCGGTAGGAGTTGGGGAAAGCGAGTCTAGCCTGAGAGCCCCAGGCTGTAAGTGCAGGCAAGGGCCTAAAGTCAGTCTTCTCTGTAAGCAGAGGGAGACAGGGCCTGGTTGCACGGAGCCTGTACCGGGGTACCCAGACTGGGACAGGGCGAGGGCAAGGCAGCCTGGGAGCCGGGGAGCCTTAGCTCTAGCGAGAAGGCCCCAGCTTACTGAGCCTAGAGAAGGCCCGACCCACGGGGTATTAGGGGTTGCCAGGGGGCGGCCCAGGGCTGGTGATAGCAGCAGCAGGCCAACCCCTTCTTGCCGGTGATGAGAAGCCATGATACTGCAGTCCGCCCCAGTGAGCGGGGGCAAGTAGTGACAGAGAGTGGCACACTCTGAGGCGAGTTGGGGATAATGGATGGTGGGTTCCCCGGTGGGGGACCCTAGGACCAGGGGGGGGGGGGGTACTGCAGGGGTGCAGCACTCTCAGCAAGGGGCTCCGGGGTCCGGGAGGGGCACGGAGCCAGAGTGGAGAAGCGGACGTCGGCCGGCAGAGGGCGCTCCGGGGTCAAGAAGAGCTAATTCCCCAGACGACCAGGCGGGGACGCCACCGGGTGAGTGACCGACGCCGTCACAGTGGTGGAGAATGTGGGCACTAGCGGTCCGCCCCTGATACAAGGGGCAGGGCACGGACAGCGGAGAGTGCCAAGGGTAAACTGAGGCAAGGACTGGAATTGCCTGGGAGACTTTTTGGGGACTATGGAACCAGCATATTCTGGGGCGTACTTTTTTGACCACCCAGAGGCTATCCCTGGCTAGGCCCCAGTGACAGGTTACCAGCAAGAGGGGGCTGAAGACCTGCAGGGGACTCGGGAAGGCCAGGAGAGCCTGAAGGAAGTGCAGATGGCCCTCCATGAACAATTGGGGCCGCTGATAAAGGAGCAGCGGGCCCTGGGGCAGCTCCTCAGGAGAGAGTTTCGGAGGAGCACCCTCAGCAAGGGGCTCCGGGGTCCGGGAGGGGCACGGAGCCAGAGTGGAGAAGCGGACGTCGGCTGGCAGAGGGCGCTCCGGGGTCAAGAAGAGCTAATTCCCAGACGACCAGACGGGGGCGCCGCCGGGTGAGTGGTGACCCTGTCACAATGCCCTTAAAGTCGATTTAAAGGGACCTTAAAATCGACTTCTGTACTCCTCCCTAACGAGAGGCGTAGCCCTAAAATCGACCTCTCTAGGTCGAGTGTGGACTAGTGAGGACGCACGTGACATTACTAGCCTCCAGAGGCTGTCCCACAATGCTGCATTCTGACCGCTCTGGACTGCTTCACTGCTCCATGTGACCGCTCTGGACAGCACTCTCAACTTGCTGCTCTGGCCAGGTAGACAGGAAAAGACCCGGGAACATTTGAACAGCTTCCTGTTTGGTCAGCGTGGCCAGCTCACCTGCACAGCTCAGTCTTCATAGAAATCAGCAGCCCAAGCCGCCATGCAGAGCTCAGCAGCACAGGAGACCAGCCAAAGGAAAACCCTCCCAAGGGGGTACCCCAGCCCATGAACGATTCTCTGGTGAGTGGTCTTTTTTTTGCACCCCCTCCTTCCCCCCACCAGTCTGCACAACCGCCCCGTCCCCCCATCCCCCCTGCCAGTCTGCACAGCCACCCCCGTCTCCCCTGTCCCCCCGCCAGTCTGCACAACCGCCCCCGTCCCCCCCCCCACCAGTCTGCACAACCGCCCCTGTCCCCCCGTTCCCCCCGCCAGTCTGCACAACCGCCCCCGTCCCCCCGTTTTTTTGCCAGATTGTCGGTCGCCCTACTTCCAAAAACCGCAGTGTCCCTGTTCCTGCAATGCATGTCCAGGTCCATGTCCTCCTCCTCCTCCTCCTCCTCCTCCTCACTGTCATCAGCTTCTGGAAAGCGCAGTTGTCTCTGGATCGCATTCCTCTGCAGACGATGCAGCATAAAATCAAGAACAAGGCGGGAGGTATTCACAACGGCCACTGCTGCAGCGATGGCATCTGCGGGCTCCATGCTTGCACTGCTATGGCGTTAGCGCAGCGCGGGGATGGGGCTGGAATAATGGGATGCCTACCCACGAGTGCACAGCTCGAAATGGTGTCAGTGGAGAAAAAGGGTGCGGAATGATGACATGCCTACCCTCAGTGCAGCACTCGAAATGGTGTCGGCGTCACAAAAAAAAGGGCGCGGAATGATGACATGTCTACCCACAGTGCAGCACTCGAAATGGTGCCTGCTGGGGGCTCTGGGAACTGTGGGATAGGTACCCATAGTGCAATGCTCGCTATGTCGATGCTTCCAAAAGTTGTAAGGACAGATACTGTCGACCTGCTGTGCTTTGTGGGGACGCACTAAGTCGACTTTATAAAGTCTGCTTTATAAAATCGACTTAAGGAAAATCGACCTACTGCTGAAGTGAAGACATACCCCTAGTGTGGTAAGAACTTCCAGTGACAGGTCTTTGAATGACAGCTAAATAATTAACTAAAATTAAGTAATGTAACATAAATAAAATTTGTCCTGGGGTGAATAGGTTTCTGAATTCACTCTATATCAGCTGTAACTCATGAGACTTCTAGTAAAATTGTGAGAGTAAGTGATACTATATATTCCGGTCATGACAGTGGTAGGACGTGGCTGGGTGGTGCCACCTTGTAACATAGTGCTGTTTGTACATAGCCAGGATAGGCTGCTTCATAGCTAGGCTTGGAAGAATTAGATCTTTGTTGATAAATGTTGGTAAACATTGATTGCACCACATGCATACTAACCAATTAAAAAAAATTCCATTGATAATATCAGAAATATACAGATAGATAAAGTAAGAAAAATGCTGCTTGAGAACTTATGAGAGTCAAAATCAAGTGATTTAGACTTTCAGATTAGGCTTGTTACCAATGAACTAGCAAATAAATAGTAAAAATATGTATGATTTGTTGATTTAATTATATGTACTTTGTAGAGTTTGATGTGTTATTGACTATTTATGTTTTAATGAATGGTTTATAAAGCTTTAGTGTTTGAATTTCAGTGTCTATTGTCATTAAATAACTGTCTGAACCCCCCCCCCACATAATTTTCCACAATTGTGAAAATTTAAATAGAAAAAATATTTAAAACACCCATGATTTTGCCTAAATATAAAAATGTAAATAGATAAAAAATATAAAAAAGTTTAAAAATAAATATCAGTATTATCCTTTTAAATTATTTTTTAAAGTATTCTGCCAAGCCTACTCATAATACAATATTGCTTAGATGTAGACAGTGAGGTTGCTGTGTGCCCACATTAGTGATTTCAGTCTGAATCTCTCATTATTTGATGCTTTTTCTTAAAGTCCCACCTCCTAGAGTTATATAATTAGGTGAGAAACTCAGCTTTCATTAAAAATAAAGTAAGCTTCAACTCAGATAATATTTCTATCTTAACATACAGATCTGCAAGCTGGAAATCCACCAAAGTTATAGATAGATGTCTTAATGCCTTCCAAAGCAAATACCTGAGGAAAATAAATTTCAAACAAAGCAATGTGAGTTCAACAATTTAACTCTAACGTTTTCTAGAAGAGAAGACAGAAACATCAGGACCCTGCAATATGAATGAAGCCAGAGCATCAGCTGTTGGGTAGCCGGAGAAACATGTAAAAGGTGCCAACCAAAAGAATCCCTCTGTCAAATGATATCTAGATTGGGGAAAGCTTATGGGACTTAAAAACACGAAAGAGGAACCAGCAGATTTATTTGGTGGTGCCGGAAAGATACGGGGCGGGGGAAAGGGCCAGGCTGTTTGGGGAGGCACCGCCTTCCCTTCCTGGCCCTTCATACAATTTTGAACTCTGATGTGGTCCTCGGGCCAAAAAGTTTGCCCACCCCTGTGCTAGCCCTCCAGGGCCGATGATGGCTCGTGGGCTGTTTGACCCACGGCAGAGCCCTCGGGAGGGAGGGAAGCAAGGTGCCATTGGTGACGTCATCGGCTGCTTCTAGGCATCAGCCTGACATTTCCATGGAGCTGGGAGCTGACTCTGCCCCCTAGTGACCAAAGCGGGGGACGCTTCGAATCTTAGACTCCTCCCCTAGCCCACCTCCGAGACTACTTCAGAAGCCGGTAAACGCCGGGCTCTGCCTCCCTCCCAGTTAGCGTCTTGATTGGCCGATTGGCTGGTCGATCGGCCCCTGAAGCAGCCAACCGGAGGCGAGCAGGGGCGGCACTCGTCCTTCCCTCGCTATATAAGGACGGGGGCGGGGCGGGGCGACGGGCGGTAGGGAGAGGCGCCGCTGCACCGGGGTCCGGGGTCGTCTCGGGCCGGCGGCGCGCGGTTATTTTTAAATACGCTGGGGTTTTACGGGACGTACGTTTTCTAGATATTTATCCGTGAGGTTCCCGCTACCCCGAGCGGGACCCGGCGCCTGCACACGGTAAGGGGTCAGTGGGGGAGTATCGGGTTCGGCTCGGGGGGTTGGATGGATCGATCGGGTTAGGGGACTGGGGAAGGATCCAGACTCGGGCAGATCGCGTGAGGGTTTGGGGGACGGACCAGGGGCTCCAGGCTGGGTGGCGGGTCGGTTCTCTGCCCCCCTGACCCAGCCGGTCTGTGCTGCTACGGCTTGGGGCGGTAATTGCTGGGAGACGGGGGCTTTGAAGCCTCCACTCGCACCAAGATTGTGTTTCGGGGTATAAACCCGAGTCCCCTGTCTCCCCAGCGAGGCGGACAAGCCCAGGCATGTCCCTGTGCAGGGGGCGGTGCCGAGTGACTGGAGGGGCTCGGGCAGCTGCCGCGCATGCAATGTGTCTGCTCTTCAGAGCTATAGCTCAGCTGTCTGCGAAGTGCTGACCTCTCTTGCCCCGGGAGGAATGCTCCTGAACTTGAGTTGGGGTTCCTTGTAGATCTAAAATGCCAGCCCAGATTCCTGTATAATGTGGGCGTTTCAGGCTGTATACTAAAGGAGAAAGCTGCTTGCTGGCCGCAGCACACTAATTGAAGGCCACCCACATCCATAAATAATAAAATCTTCTGCAGAATGTGTACTGTAAAATTCTAGGTTCAGAAATATAACAGCAGAAAATGTCTGACTAGAACAATGGAGGGGGAGCCTATAAAACTTAAGCAGAGCTAGCTGATGTTGTGATGGAATTGTATCCTCCTGGGGAAAGCTGAAGAGCTTTTATGTTCTTGAAAGAGCATCTTTGCCACTGATTCTTGAGGTAAATCTGTAACTCCCCAGCATATCATAAAGGTGTTTTGGGACTCTTCTTAGTAGCTTCTTGCATTAAGTATTTGTCTCTCATTACAGATGATTGAAATGCTTGTAACAACTGAAGCTCAGGAATTGCTATACCAGCTCAATGCTCTGTTGGAACAAGAGTTAAGATATCAGCCAAAGGCTTCTGGCCTGAGACTAATTGACACAGCTCATGACAATGGCCTCCGAATGACTTCAAGGTTGCGAGACTTCGAAGTAAAAGATCTCCTCAGCTTAACTCAATTCTTTGGTGTCAGTACAGAAACATTTTCGTTAGCTGTGAATTTCTTAGACCGATTTCTGTCAAAAATGAAGGTATGTTTTGGAAACATAAGCCCTAATGCACTAACTTTCTATGGCCTTGCGTTCACTGAATTAAGAAAAAGTTAGCTATCCTTCATAGCCTTTCACATAACCACCTAACTTATGTGAAAACTACAAATTGCTTATCAATAAGATTTTAACTCTAGTTAAGAACACCTTTATTCCAAGTGAAGACACAGCCCATGGGCTTTTTCACTCTTGAATAGCTGTGCCATTCTAGCACTTCTCTTCCAAGGAACTTCTTGTATCTCACTGTCTTAACTCTCTGATACTGGATTAGTGATCCTGCAATAGCTAGATTTCTAATACAATAAGGAAAGCTCCGTATATGAGAGGGAATTTCCCAAATGCCCCTACTTGTAGAAGGCAGAGTGAGAAGTAATTTTGGGCATCTGACATTATGGTTTATGGATGTGGATGGTTGAGTTACAGTACATAAAATGATTGACCAGCAGCTCTTGGCTTAGAGCCCAACATCTATTTTAGCTAAACGTTTGTTTTTATGACCTACTATAAAATGCTTTCATTATAAGGAACTTGACCTCTCTTTTAGGTGCAGCCTAAACACTTGGGCTGTGTTGGACTAAGCTGCTTCTACCTGGCTGTGAAAGCAACAGAAGAAGAAAGAAACATTCCCTTAGCTACTGACTTAATTCGAATAAGCCAGTATAGGTTCACTGTATCTGACATGATGAGGATGGAGAAAATTGTGTTAGAGAAGCTATATTGGAGAGTCAAAGCTACAACGGCCTATCAGTTTCTACAACTCTATCACTTGCTCATCCATGAGAATTTACCTTATGAAAGGTAAAACTTTCATCATGACTTTGAAGCTTTGCTGCCCACTGGAAAGGGTTGGTGGGGAAAAATTGCTCAAATCTACTTCCATGTATACAATTTAAATTAGTGAGAATGCAAACAGTTACAAACCGTGTATGATAGGAATTCCTGTGTATTGATACTGTGCTCTAATGAACAGAGCTTTCTCCTATTTCAGTGACCACGTTTACAGCTAAAATAAGAATGACCCAGAGCATGATTTTGGATTGGGGAAATAGCCTTGCTGAACAGGTGCAGGTTAATGCATTGCTGATCAAGCAGCAGTTGTGTCTGACCAATAGTCTTTCAAAATGTCTTCTGTGAAAAGACCACTGGTTCATGAATCCTCTTGGTTACTTCAAGATCAAAACTTGCTTGGTCAGCAAATATTTTAAGTGCATCAAACCTGTAATATCCCTTAGCTGGGTTAGAACAAGCAGGATATAAAGTCAAAACTGCTCTTACTTTTCCATGTCGCTAGTTTTGCAAATGTATAGAGAAAAATATCTCTGCATAAAACAAAGCAATAGCACATTAAGCTGCAACATTTAATTTTATAGTACAGAAACGGAGTCCTAGGGCTAGTCTACACTGGGAACTTGTACGGGCATACCTACATCTCTCAGGTGTGAAAAAATTACACCCTGAATGGTAGCTATGCCATTGGTGTAGAGTAGACCATACTAAGTCAACAGTAGTGAGGAGGTAGATTACCTACCCTGACAGGAGAACCCCAGTGACTGGTACAGGTTCCTGTATACACTGAATTACAGCAACAGCATTGCTGTAGTGGTTTAAGTGTAGACCTGCTTACCACCTCTAAACTTAAAAAACCTGTTGTTCTTCTTTCACAAACACTTCTGGAACTAATGAAGCTCTTAAATTGTATCCAAGAAAATGTCTGTTTAATTTTGTAGTAAACACTTGGCAAATTTCAAAGGCTGTTAGTCTTGATCTGATTTTTATATACCAAAAAAGAAAATTACATGCTCTACAAGTAACTGAACTCTTAATGCATTCTCTTACAGGAGAAAGCATTTAAATTTTGAAAGACTTGAAGCCCAGCTTAAGGCCTGCCACTGCAGAATCATGTTCTCTAAAGCCAAGGTAAGTGGTTTCTAATACCATAAGCACACTGAGTTTACTGAAGCTTAACAGGCTCAGTTAAGTATTAACATTTACTTTCTGTTCCCTTTAGCCTTCTGTTTTGGCATTATCTATATTGGCACTAGAGATCGAAGAAAAGAAACTGCTAGAGTTGAAAGAGGCAATAGAATACCTTCAAATACATTCCAAGGTAGGTGAGGTGGGGGTGGGGGAGGGAAGGAATGACCTCAACAATAGTGAAGAGTAGTCTCTGAACAAATTTAAAATTAAGTTGTTGAACATAATGAGGCTTTCCTTGAAGGCTCCTCAAAAGAGGATTCTAGTTTGCGATGGTTAAAAATGGAATAATTCTTTACTTGATCTGACAAATTGGAGTTGACTTTTTTTTTTTCCTCCTGATGGAGAGATTTTGAGAAACTTGCTTGTAACTTTTACGCAGCATTCATGTGACTCCCTCCGGGATGAAAGGGCATGACAATCATTCACAGTATCCATAATGTAAATAAATGGTGAAGGAAGACTGACAAATTCAGGTTTCTGCTCAATGTGACTATTATCATCTGCAATTTCTATGGTGTCATCCTGTATAACTATTGTGACACTTGTTCACAAGGGAACAACTATTCCTTTCTGCTAGCGGTGCATAGTAAATCACAAGTAATGTGAAGTATTTTGTGCAAGCTCTTGCTCTTTTTTAAAAATATATATTCAGCTTAAACTGTTGCGGAGGTGGCAATAGTTTAGTAAATGGAGGCTGGTTTTGGTTGATGCTTGACTGAGGATAAAGAAACTCCTATGTGCTTTGGTACAGTGATAATTGGTCTCCAGGTCAGGAGCAGTGTGGGGGAGTAGCAAGGCTCCTTCAGTGGCAGTCAGGAGAACCTCTTAAGAACTAAGGGCCTTTGGCAGTCTATATTGGCCTCCAAGCTTGTCTCCTTCACACCTTCCCCATTTGACATATTGTATAAGGCCTTTCTTAATTTAGCTTGCTTGTAGGTGGTGTGGGTGGATAAGTGGGAAATGAGTGCCTAATTCTAGCTTCAACCTTTCTTCATTCAGACAAATAGCAGAGACCTAATTTTCTGGAAGGAACTGGTCTTAAAGTGCCTTGCAGAATACTCAACGAGCAAATGTTCAAAACCAAATGTTCAGAAGCTGAAGTGGATTGTGTCAGGACGTACAGCACGGCAGCTGAGGCATAGCTACTACAGAATCTCACACCTCCCCACAATCCCAGAGACTGGCTCATAACAGGTAACTTTAGCTGTTTTCAGCTTAGATTTGTGCACAAACCGGAATCTTTAAACCCCTAAAACTTTCTTCATGATTACTAGACTGGAGAAAGTTGCTTCAGTCCCCTAGGCTGTTATCCAACTAACTTTCACATTGCTACTTCCCTTTTTTAAAAAAAAAAAAAAAAAAAAAAATCACAGCCATTAGCTCTTCCCCCTACTGCATCCTCTTCCTACTTTCAGGGGCAGAAATTCTTGCTGTAATATATCTGTACAGTATATAGAACCTGTTTAGTTGACATAATGTCTCTTATATTGTCTGCACAGGAATCCTAAAAGGGAGAGATGACTATATCCTTAAGGCTGGCTTACAGAATTCAGCTGTGGAATTGAAAGCTGAAGCCTAAAACATGACAGCTGTTCCAGCATTTAAAGTTCAACTCCTGGAAAACTGAAACATCCAGAAGATTTCTTTGGCAAACCTTTCCAGCAAATGCAGTAATATTGGTGCTGACTACAGGAGTAATTAGTAAACCGTTCCTGAAGGATGAATTACTAAAATCTGTCCTGAATATTGAAATTTGCATAAACAGTGAAGCATCATAGTACTGTTTTTATAGTATTGAATAGCCTCTGACAACTTGGCAGTTAAACTACACTAGCTGTTCTATCAATTAACCTTGGCTAACTGCAACTGTGGCTGTTTAGTTGGATTACTTAATGTCATTCAATTTGATTCTCCACCTTCTAAAACTTGTACTTCCAACATAAGAGGCATAAGTTGTTTCAGGACTGCTGAGGCTACCAAATTGTCTCAAATGTCCCTGATACTGCACTGAATAGTCTCTGGGATGCAGTTATCCAAGTGAAATATTTTGTATTGTTTTGACTTTTTGAGTGGCCATGTTCTCCTGCACAAGGCATTGGTCCTTTGATGTAGTGCAGTCCACTTATTTCACGCCACCACAGAGTTGATAACTCCGGCTAAGATAACATACAAATCAGACAGTATGCTGGGAAAGCCTGTAGTTACTGTGCATTATTCTCTTGGTCATCCTCCTACCCTCATTTTGTGAAAAAGTATAATTTTGTGAACTTTTGGTGGAGACTGAAAGCATGGTTTTAGCAAGCAAACTGCAGCCTATATCAGTTTGTAATGTCAGTAAAGTAAGTTACTCTAGACAGAAATAGCAAAGTCTGTTTCAGAGCCTGACGATAGCTTTTACCCTAGGTTTACTTAGACAAGGGGCTAAATTCTGATTAGAGGTGGTTTGCATACCCTCAATAGAAATTGTGCAAGTACCATCATAATGTAAGATGACCTTCTGCTTTTGCCCAAATAGTTTCCTATAACTCTTTACTCAAAATTAATCAGCTCTGCTACTTAGAACAAATTCATCTTTCCTGGTTTGTTACTGAAAGACCTACACCTTGTGTCAATGCTAGCTGTTCAGCAGTAGAGGTAGGTCAAACTTGGTGGTAGGCTCTAAAGATGTTCATAAATGGGATGTCTAAGAGCAAATAAAGCTGTGGTGTTGTAGTTCAGTAACTGAATGACTGAAGCTGGAATATAGGCAGGGACCTCTGAATGTTCCACATTGCATTTCATAAGAACCTTATTGGTTAACCATTTTAAAAACTTCTGCATGCACTCTACTTATTTGTGTAGTAGGAGAAAAGAACTGTGAATTAAATAAAAGGTGAGGCTGCTACACCCTCTACTTTTCCAAAGAACATTGATTTTAGGGGAAACATTCTTCACCTTCCTTCTAATGTAGTGAAAGCATAGTCAAACTTCCTAAAGAGCACTTTAAACTCTTAAGTAGTGAACTTAAGGGGGAAAAAAAAATCTACTATGAACTTAGCCTTGACTATGCAGATAGGTATGCTGTATATAATTACCACTGCTAATGGCTGACTGGTGAAGGGGGCAAGTGAAGCAAAGGATAGGACATGCTATGTAAGTTGAATGCAATTTCTGAAGATGCACTGCCATTCTTAGAAGTAACATTGTCTCAGTATTCATTAAAGACTATACCTTTCAATAAAACTTATTGAAATGCAGGTATCTGAATAATTGTTCTTTTTTGATCCTCTTCTCCATACCTATTATAAAACTTTCTTTACTACTATACTAGCACTAATTAAACTTCCAAATAAATGATTGTATGAAAGTAAACCTAGCACCAAACAGTTTAAGAGCTACTGTAGAGTTCATTTATCTTAAAGCAGCTGTCAACTTACTTCAGAAAATGACTGCTTACATGTGACACCTAAGCCTAACAAACCTAGCAAGATTTACTTGATGTACAGATGATGATAGGGTTAGTTTTCCTTTTCCCCTTTCTAGTTAGACTTTAAACGTTAAGCAGGAGACATGTGAGAGAGAAAGAAAGGGCGCAGGGGCGGGGAAGGGCAGCTCCTGCCGCTCCCAGGCTCGCGCAGCTGCCAGCGGCTGTCAGCTGGGGGGGGGGGGGGAGTGGAGCGCCAGCTGGGCTGGGTCCTCCAAGCTGGGCTTCCCCCCCCCCCCCCAGCCGCTGTCAGCTGGGGGGGGGGCCGTGCTGGGCTGGGGGGGGGGGCAAATTTCTGTTGCCGGCCCTGACTGTCAGAGACCTCTACTCAGTCTCAGCTGAAACCGGTCTACCAGTCTGTAAACATAACAGGTCAAAGCATTATGCAGGCTTCTTACTCTTTTACACATGGAGCTATTTAACTTTTGTAATAATATATATTGGACATACACTCAGTCTCTGCTGGCTACCTTAATTAAAATAGGAAAGTCTTAGAATATGTAACTTGCATACAAAGCACATAATATGAAGTAGCTAAGCACCAACCAAAACCTGTAATTAAACATTTATTTTCTTAAATTCAAACTGCATTAAGTAGGGACAATGAATGTGCAGCTCTGCATTTCTATTTTCTTGCACAATGGCATGTAAGTCAACATTTTGTTCAGTGTGTTAGGAAGAGGTGCAATATGGTAGCTCCCACATGGGAACAGTTCTTTAAATTCTAAAAAGGATTTTAGGTTCTAAATACACAGAACTGCATCCTATGAACTATTCCACCCTTTCAGAAATCAAAACCTCTCCTCCCACAAAGAATATTAAGTTACTATACTGTAAGTGGACCTATGAATACTGGAGCCCAGGCTTCAACCTAAACCTTTTGACTTTCTGCTACGATGCTGTTTGTCCTTCAGCAACATTTGGCATAACACTAAAATGTCAAACTTCATTTTCCACACCTAATAGTCTTTGTGTCTGCCACTGCAGTTTTAAAATTGAATTTACTAACACACAAAGGGCTGCGGACCAAGTGAGAGCTAGAAAAGTACACTTTTAAAATCTAGAAAATATAGTTCTTTCAAAGTTAAGAACAAAGGTAGGTGACTTGCTTGTAGGATTAATTCTCGACAAGAACAGGACTGCTGACATTTATATAGCATTCTTAACTGTGCTTCTATTTCACTTCATTGTGGAATATTTCCACAAATCCATACTGCTTAAAAACAGCCATGACATCTTTAAAGTACATTTATCATGTGTGCATAGTTTCCATTAATATCAGAAAGTTAGCACACATTTAAAAATTAGCCTCTATAACTTTGCTGTTTGTCTTGATCCCACTGAAAGGAATCCTCTGTAAACTATCCACAGGAGACAGTATTTGATGACATTCCTTCTGTAGACAGGTGAAGTCTTTAGCAATGACACATTCCACTCCTTAAGTTTACCATACAATTTCTCTCTAGTTCTTTGGAACACAGCTGAAAGAAGTTTATTTCTCAAGCTTGGAAAAGTCTGGTCCTCCTTTGCTGTAGTTCCCAGAAATTTCTGCCCCACTGAAGTCAAATCCAGGATTCTGTATAGCGATAAAAGAAGATTAATATAGAGGTTAATACTCAATATATCACTGAAAAAATCAAAGTTTGTTACTGCTCTCCCAAACTGATAAAAGCACACAACCTTCTGATTGTTATATTCCTGGCAATTGGCACAGCTGAAATTCTCCAAGGACAGTGATAATTTTTTGCACACACACACACACACATCAGCAATTACACACAAAGGGAGATTGGGATTCTAGTTGGTGACTTGCCCAGCTGCAGAAGTGAGGTTACAGGCTGTTGCCATCCCAAGTTTAGGAGGCAGCTAGATTTCTTCAAAATGTTTTTAGGCAGTGGGATTAAATATTACAGCTGTTGACTTTTACAATGTCCTTTTAAAATGTTATCTGAAAGGAAGTTCCTGCAGTGCTGGACAGTTAGTTTTTATAAAAATGGTGCTGTTTTGTGTTAAAACAAAATTTTTTGCTGATTCAGCAACTGTTAGCTAATAAACTCTATTCCCACAGCTCTGCTGAATTACTAATGCTAGTACACAAAGATGGTGATGTGCTATTAGTAGTCGTCACAGCACTGGGAAACAAGTTTACCATGAAATCTACTCAAAATATGGGGAGAAATTATTTGCCCAGTGAGTTTGTTCTCCTTTATCTTCAAAACAAAGTTTTAACTATATGTTCTGTATAAATGGTACTTAAGGAGACGATGTTGATAAATCAACTTTAAATACAGATATATAATCATTCAGAGAGAGATTGCCATATACAGGTCCTTTTTCAAGGCCCAATTCTCCTGCTGTTGAGTACTTGCAACTTTCACTGAAGGCAAAAGTCACGATTCTAAATGAGCTATTATTTACTTTCCAAAACGAATGCCTTTTTTAAGTTCTAAAAGAAGAGTTTTAGGTTCTCTCAAAGTACAGAATGGCATCCTACAGGCAAAGTTCAGTATCCTAATGAAGATTCAACCCATTGAGTGACAAATCAACCTGAATGGGTTAAAAAAAAGTTAAAATGGGTTAACTTTGTGTATTCCTGGTGAATGTAAAATAATTTTTCTGTATCATGGCCATAACCTGTATATAACATGTATAAATAAGACACAAACAGTAATTAGTATCCTCTGACTTGCCTCTCTTTGGAATCTCTCCAGTGTAAGTTTCCTCTGCATCTGGTCCTGTACCCAAGGATCAGCAGCATACTCATTTTCTAATAGAGAGGTCCAACAATTTCCAGCATCTCGATTGGTCTTCATTAGAATAATACGTATCAATTTTCTGTCCTCTTCATAAGAAAAATAGAAATAACCATTGGACTTCTTAAGTGCTATACTCTTTTTCCTCCAAATTCAACATTAATAATTCAGTGAATTTGCTGGTGAAACTTCTTCTTAAAGCCTATGCAAAAAGATATTCCATTCACTGAAAATGAAGACAAACTCAGAAGTCCAGACCAATATGTAAAAAAAACCCTTGAAAACTTTAAGGGAAAAAAGATCCCTTTATTTCATGTTTGAAATGTGGTATATACATATTTTCTCCCTCCAAACTAAGTGGAACCTTTCTAGATGGACTGACTGATGATGAAAGATTAATTATATTAATACAGTAACTCCTCACTTAACGTCCTCCCAGTTTTGTTGTTATGGCACTGTTCTATTAGAGCAGGGGTGGGGAACCTTTTTTCGGCCAAGGGCCATTTTGACAGCTATAATGTAATAAGCGGGCCGCTGGCAACGGGAGCTGAGACCCCAGCTGGCAAGGGGCCAGCAGGGGAAACCCCAAAGCAGTGGCAGGCAGAGTGCTTAGCCCTGCACTGCTTTGGGGTTTCCCCCGCTGGCCCCTTACCAGCCAGGGTCCTGCAGCCTGCCTGACCCACCCAGCCCAGCCTCCCCCCCCCCCAAGCTCCTTCCCTCCCCCCCACCGACCTGTCCAGCCCGGTCTCCCTCCCCCCCCCCATCGGATCCCCGCGGCTCCTCGTTTCGCCGCCGGGCTGAGGGTGGCCGCGCAACGCTTCCGGCCGGAGCGCAGACCCGCCCCCACGCTTCCCTGGCCGGCAGCTGCCCGAGGCGCTTCCGGCCTCTTTGCTGAGCGCAGAGCCGCCCCGGGCCGCCGGGGGGGGGGGGGGGGGGGGCGGCGCGGCTCCGCGTTCGGCGAAGTGGCCGGGAAGCGCCTGGGGGAGCCGCCCCCGCCTGGCGGCCTGCGCGCGTCCCTGGCCAGCGGCTCCCCCAGGCGCTTGCCAGCCCCAGCGCGGAGCCGCTCCCGCCTGCCGGCCGGAGCGCAGAACTGCCCCCGCGTGTCCCTGGCTGGCGGCTCCCTGAAGCGCTTCCAGCCTCTTCGCCGAGCGCAGAGCCACCCTGGGCGGCCGGGGGCGGCTCCTTGTTCGGTGAAGGGGCCGGGAAGCGCCTGGGGGAGCTGCCGGCCAGGGACACGCGCAGGCCGTTTAAGGCCCGCGGGCCGGAGGTTCCCCACCCCTGTATTAGAGAATAGAATATCAGAGAATATGCTCATTTAAAGCTGCACAGTGTTCCCGGATGAAATTAAGAAAAGTAAAATATAGACTGAATGTCAAGGGGAAAAAAAAAAAATCAGGACGACGAGTAACCAGACAGCAAATGTGAAAAATCAGGACAGGGGCTGGGTGGTAACAGGAGCCTATGTAAGAAAAAGACCCCAAAATTGGGACTGTCCCTATAAAATCAGGACATCTGGTCACCCTAACAGTCTCTCAATGAGGCCTGATTGCTCATAACATTTACAACTTGATGAATGGAACCAACACTTCAAAGTATACTAACAGGAACAATCCTGCATTGGTAGGGAATGGATTTGATGACTTAATATTTTCCTTTCATCTCTAATTTCTATGATTCTCACTAAAAAAAACACATCATTAGGCAGTTTTTGTATTGTGATCCAAGAACTATATGTTTGAAGAAAGCAGATTATGACACAATTATAATACACTCTGGTTCTTAAAAAGAAATAAACACTAAAGTGAAGAGAGATTTGAGAACACAGAAATTTAACCGTTTTTCAAAATTTCACTTAAAAGAAGCAGATAGTTAGTTACCTAACGTCCAAGTCCCTTCATCAGCTATTGTGCAGTCAAAGAGTCGACCCTGAAAAAGACATTTACAAGGTTATGTAAAATGGAAGTTCTTCTTTGAGTGATTGTTCATGTACTATCTATCTACAATGAGAACCGCTAAGAGAGTGCATGAGCACGCGAAGCTGTTCCAGCGACTGCCACGAACAGTAAGGAACTGGTCGTCAGCAAGGTCATATATACATTGCCATAAAGACACCACTCTAGGGGTCTCCCCTGCCGACCCGACAGGTACCGCTAGGAAAAGCTTCCGGGACTCCATGCACAGCGTGCACACACTTGTTGGAACGGACATGAGCAACACATCTCGAAGAACAAGTGTTACGAGAGGTGAGTGACCGTTTCTTTCTCAAGATCTGATTGATATTGAATCTCAAAACATTACACCCAGTTTATACAGAAATTTGAAAACTTCCTATGGTTTAAAAAGAAGCTATGGGACAACCTGGCACTGAAAAGTTCCAATGATTTTTATAAAATAAAATAATTATTAAAAATAATTGCTGAATACAATACAAAGACCTGCTACTGTTTCAGTATCTCCATTCAACGAAAGGGACAACAACTGCTGAGGCCTCCCCCTCAGCTCTGCGCCCTGGGCCAGGCCCTGCCCCACTGGCTGTCTACTCGGCCAGCCTCCCCCTTCCCAGCGCTACCTTGAGCATCTCCTGCCCGCGCACGGCCAGCGCCAGGTCCCGGCTCTGCAGGCTGCACTGCACGTCCTTAGCCCGGGTGCCCGGCGGGACCTGCACCTCGATGAACACCTCCTCCAGGGTCTGGTACCAGCAGCCCCAGGGAGTGGCGCAGGGCACCACCCCGCTCCGCTCCTCGAAGGGACCCGACATCGGCCCTCGCACTGCTCAGCTAACAGCACACATCCGTCCACTCCGAAAACAGCGCAGTGCGCGTGCGCCCTCGCAGGCTAGGCAGGCTTTGCGCACGCGCCCCGCAGACCCTCTTTTCCGCTCATGCGCCGGCATCACTTGCTTCCCGTGGGATCTGGTGCGCATGCTCAGAGAAGAGGTCGGGATTGGCTGGATGGCTCCATAGGCTTGCAGGCGGTGTTCTGTGATTGGTTGTCGAGGGAGTGTTAAGAAGGCGGTTGGCAGTTTGAATCCGAAGCTGAGAGTGGTTCTTGCGAGTGGCTGTAGGGCCTGAGAGCTGCGCGGCCATGGCCTTCTCCAAGGCGTCTCTCAAGCGCTTTAACGAGGCTACTGGTGAGCGTGCGCGGGGCCCGAGCTCCGGGCAGCTTGAGGGCGGACCCGCCCGCGCGGTGTGCCGCCGCTAGCCATGGGCGTTCAGCGCCTCTTGCGGGGGCGGCGATTGAGGGGCGGCCGGGGCTGGGCTTGATGGCGTCTCTGAGGCCTCCCCCTGCTCGACCGGGCTGGTGTTCACTGGCCATAGCAGCCGGCGGAGTGATGCTGCGGGGCTCGTAGGGGCTGGCGAAGGTTGGCGTTGGTGTAGTGCCGGAGGAAATGGGGTGCTGAGTCCCCTGAGTGCCCGCATCTAGGTGGGCAGCTGTCCCTGACCTACAGCCCTTGGTCAGACCTCGTTCTGACGGTGTGACGCTAAAACGTCTCCGGCTGATTTCAGCAAAGTAGCAAGGTCATTACCGCCTTACCCGCATCCTCTGGACTGTGAGTGATGAATGAGCAATTAGGCCGTGTTTTATAAGCAATGGCCCTGTTTATACCTGGTGCAGGCTATTTAGCTACTGCATGTCACAACCATACTAGACCAGGGCTTCAGTAATTACACTGTAAATATTCTGTGTCACTTTCACCTGAAGCACTGAAAACTTTGTCTTCCTTGCATGTGGCCTCCAGTCAGTTGTGAGACTCTGAAAAGATGCTGCTGTTTCTTTTGAGCTTTGTTTGTGATCTTTCTGAAAAATATATGCTTTAATCTAGTTTCTGGGATAAAGTCTATGGCCGGTATGTTTGGGGAGTAATGGGGCACTATTGCTGGGTGGTCTTAGTGGTCCCTTCTTGGCCTTGAAATCTGAATCTATGAACCCTCCTTTTCATCCACTTAGGGGGGAGAACAGGATCTCCTTCCTTGGCCTCAGTAAGCTTCTAACACTTGCATGAGAGTTGCTTAGTAGAGCTGCTTCAGCCAGTTGTGTGCAGGGATCAGGAGAGAATAACTGGCAACAGGGTTTTTTCACCTTCTGAAGCATCATTGATTTTTGTCTGGTGTCCTGTTGCTATCTATGACAAAGTAAACTGATATTCTGAGACAGTACAAATAATTATTTCTTTGATGCCTGTCTGGTATGTTTTGCTCATATGCTCAGGGTCTAACTGATCAGGAGATCAGTCAAGATAGAATCTGCTCTCAAGTCTGGTAGATTGGAACATATTGGCCTGGAGGTTTTACTCTGCACTTCGGGCATGGATTGGTACCGTAGCTAGGATCCAGCTATGGCATGGCATGTCTCTCCTAATCAATTTCCAGGCATCAGTAGTACTTCTCTTGTTCTCTTCCTGTGGGACACAACTATTATGTCTCCTGAGGATTAAATTGTTTGTGTCTACCTAAAGTCATTAGTCTCAAGATAGGGATATCTGAAATGTTCTGCCTTGAGATAAACCAGGGGTTTGACAGATGATCTCTGGTCCTTTCTGGCCTTAATCTCTATGAAACAGACTAATAAAACCTATATTTTAGGACATAACCTGAGTATTCATCTAACTGGCTGATCTAGCCTTGGGGGTTAGATGTACAGTGCTGATCTTTCCACTAATTCCATTACATTTCTTATCAATGTCAGGATACTCTATTCATGTATTCTGTGTTTGTCAAACTATGTTCCTTGAATCAGCTGGCAATACCCATGGTGGTGGGTTATTTTTATTTGCTAAAAATGTCCTATCTCCTGTAGGCAGCTGTTACACGTTATAACATTGTGGCAACTGTGAGAGAAGAGGTGGTCCAAACTATGGAAATAATTTAAGAACTTGTTTTTAAGATTATGCCCATCCAAGGACAGTTCTTCCATCTGTACTTTTTGGCTTCTTAGTACTTCAGGTCATGAAGACAGAGGTACTTGCAATAATGTGCCATTAGCACTGAATATTACTGACTAAAAATTTTCCATTCAGTCAAAGGACACTAACTGTCCAATCCTCCTTTTAGAGAGGAATCTTATTTCTTCTTGAAAGGAGACTACAGATACAGGCCATTCACTAATAAAGAGGCACCCAGTTAGATGTGGTGTGTTTGTGTTAAAAACCTTAATACAAGATACAAAAAAGCCAAGATTATCTCCACAAAATCCTAACCAGTGGCAGTTTAATACAGAGCTTTAAGAAATTCACTATCTATCTAGGAACTTCTTCCTTCCACAATAGGTATTTATCAGTGACTGCATCTGTGTGCAGTCCTACTAACATATATTTGGAAAGGTCAGAGGGTGGTAATTAATATCCATTAAGTCCCTGATCTCTGTGCCAGTAAATCTGCTTCCACAACTGAAACAAGTTGACCGACTAATTTTAAAGTAGCTTGCTGAATCTTGAGTTCACAGAGGGCAGGATATTGCCAACTGTAAGCACAATGATAAATCCATGCCAGTGTGCTCTCCTCTTTCCTGTTTTGCTTCAAAGACACTCTTGCAAGAAGTTTTTTTTTTTTTTTTTTTTTTTTTTTTAATTATGCACTTGGCAGCATCTTCTAGTGTTGGTGAAAAATGGCTGAGTTAGAATGAGCCTTTTAAAGTGGAAGGACTACCTTTTAAAAGTTTGTGCCATTCAAAGTGCCAACAAAAGTGCTGAAATAGGGCTGATCCAGTCTTAAAGGAACAAGATTGTCTTCTAATTGCTCATGGGTTTCCAATAATTACTTGAATGCACTAACTTTATATCTTTCTGTGGTATCGATGACAGACCACAAATCTAATTTGGTGGTGGTCCATACACAAAGATAAGAATACTCTGCTATGGGCTTAACTTTACTGCTGATGTGATCTGCAGAATGCTTGGACAAGTGATGTCTGTCGTCTGCTCTTTTATTTGGCTCCTGTGCAGATTTAAAAACTGGGAGATACAGTATAGATCTGAACTGCTTGGTGGCAATCAATCCATAAAAATAACACTTTTTTTCAAATTCTCGTACCTAGTGTTCTCTCCTGTGCTGAAGATCTCATTCCCTCCTTTCTAGCTTGTGCCCCATTACGGGGGCCCTATGAAGTCAAATCTTCAGAGGCATTGAAGGGACCTGTGTCCTTTGACAAATCCCAATGCTTTAGAAAGCAGAAATCCCAACAGTTTAGAAAGCAGAAAGGTAAATAGTCCTACAAATTTGCAAATGTCAAAGTTTCAAAGGGCTTGCAATGCTGAAACTATCATCTGGTCTATACTTAAAAATTAGATCAACCTGCTGAAAAATGTGCATTCTAAGCATCATAAAGTCAACCCAACCCTGTGTAGATGCAAAAGAGGTCTCTTCTGTTGACCTAGCTTCCACTTGAAAAGGTGGATTAACTACATCCACAGAAAACATCTTCCATCAGCACAGCTGTAGCCCTTTTGCTGCTGTAGTGTAAACATGGCTTTCCTGCTTATACACTGTTGCTTCAGTTTGCTTTCTTAGTGCTTGAGATTATGGTCTGTGCTTTGCTTCTGCTTCATATTGGTTCATTGACCACCTGCTTCTATTTTAAGAGATACCAGCAATTTGAAAAATATGCTTATCTGTATTTCCCTCCTCTGATGAAAATAATGCAGTATTTCTGGAACATTGGGATTTTTTATTTATTTAATACATTCCATCCACCTGCCTTTGTAGTTGAGGAGATGCTGCAAGCTATAAAGTGGCAATAATATTTCATTTCCTGAGTGTGTGTGTCAGGATGGGTGGCAAGTTCAATGGAAACTGAATAGACTATGAATTGATGGTGTCCATCTAACTCTTATGCAGTGGCAGGTATAGAAATGAATTGCATTTTTTTAATCAAACCTTGGATTTTGGAGTGGGCATTCTAAACAAGATTAAATTCTATTAAATGTAGTCTGTCCAAAAAAAGTCACTTAGTCTTGACCCGTTAGTATGATGAAACTTTGTTGTCTTCACAGGGGAAATGGAAAGTCAACAGAATCTGAATAGTGAAATGAATGGCTGCTTGCCCAAAACTGCAAGAAAACTTAAATCTCTGGGATCAACAGTAAGACTCTTTTTTTTTTTTTTCCGTCTCTAGTATAGCTATATCCGTACTGTTAATTCAGGGCAAACCTATAATTTAGTCTACTCTGAATGTGGGTATTAAAAACCATGCACTCCAAATTTTGAACCATTCAATAGGATAACTGGGTTTATTTTGAGGCTCATTCTTCTGCTCAGGTCCTGTAGGGACTAAGAAGGAAGTCCCTTTTTTTCCCCTTTAAATGGAATGTAGCTCAGGGCTGGTGGGGGGTGGGGGGGAGGATCGACTGCAGATACGCAACTTCAGCTACGTGAATAATCTGCCGCCGACTTACCGCTCGTCCCCACGGCGGCGGCAGTCAGCAGTGCGCTCCCCTGTCAACTCCAGCTTGCGCCTTCCGGGAAGCTGGAGTTCCAGAGTCGATGGGGGAGCCGTGGGCAATAGACTTATCGCGTCTTAGCGAGACACAATAAATTGATCGCCAGACGATCGATCCCGGAGCAGCCTCCTGAAGACAAGCCCTTAGTCAGACCTGGAATAATCTACTTGCTCAGGGGCAGTATAAAATCTGCTTGTGGCTGGAGAGGTGATGGCTTTTTCCTGAGAAAGGAGAGGTAGGGAATAATATACCACTCAAGTACTACTCTTTGTTTAGAGTGTGGAGAGAAAGGAGTGAGGAGCTAAGTAGCTATTGAGCCTCTGTGGCCTTTCCCACAGAAAGTGAAAAGCAGAAAGCCCAGATATGGGGATGGAAGAGGCTGAGGGCCCCAAATGCCAAGGTTGTTGGGGTAGGGAGAGACCCCCTCAGTGAAATCCTGTGAAGAGAAGGGGTAGAATCACTTAGTATGTGACCGTCAATTAAATATTTTGTAATTTTAAGGGAGGAGGTCATGTTTTCAGTATATTATGTAAATCAATATAAAATTCCTTATGATTATCACACTAGTTCAAATAGCCCAATATCATGGGTCTGTGGCAGTTTATTTTATCAGTAATTTTCAAGAAACCCTGCAATAGACTAACCCACCTTAACTGAATATCTGTTACTACTTAGTTTTTGTGCTCTTGTGCATGAGAATGTGTAACCCTTGCATGATTTTCTCCTATCTAAAGGATCCAACCATCATGAAAGAGCTAAAAAAACAAAAGCTGCTTGAGAAAGAGGTATGAACAGATTTTTTTTGGCTTTTTTTAAAATGTAACCACTATTTTCTATTTTGTTAGCTAGCAATTTTAATTCCCTTCATATGTAAGCAATTAAAATTGCTAGCTAACAAAATATGTAACCTGACATGTTGAACCTTATTTTTATCAAAATAACTATTTACTAACTATGTATGACTGGATTTGTCAGTGTACAAAACCATGAAAATTTGATTTAAGCATTGCCTATTCTGTATGTTCTTAACCCACTCATATCTTCGCTTATTCCATTAATGCATTCATTTGACTCTTCTAGGCTGGCAATAAATTCTGGGGCAAATATTCATTCGGAGATATGAGAACTGAATCCTGTGTTTAGATACTGATTTTTCTAGTTAAATGGTGGGATATTGTTCTATGTAGTAATCACCTGCTGAAGCTGTAGTTTGGAATTAAGCTACAAACTTTAAGTTTGGGGATGTTAAACTTCTTTCACCAACAAACTCTTTTGGCTTCATGTAAAAGTCTCTTAGATGTTAAGGGTGTGGTGACATAAATGTCTTTCCACCCCTCAATCCAGCGGGCCAGCTTTGCCCACATGGCAAGTTAGAGAAGCCTTGAGGTTACTCTAATTTGTACCCCAGTTGAAATAAACTGAGTAGGGCAAAGAAGCCAGATGAAATGTGAAGGATACAAAAGCCACTAACCTTAATGACAGAGAGAGATTTTCTGTAGTAACTTGCATGTCCTTTCCATTCTTCTAACAGTTAAAAGTTGTGTTCACTAATGATCTGTCTTCATGGGAGAACAATGGACATCCTTCAAACTCAACTTGTTTGACACTAATTCCTTAAAAAACCTCCAACTTGTTTCTTCTAGATTCGTGCATTAATGAGAGAACGTGGAGAGCAGGATAAGAGACTCCGGGCTCTAGAGGAGGATTTCATGAAGTCTGAAGCAAAACTAACTGCAGCAGTCAGGGAGAAAACCTCTCTCTCGGCAAATGTTGCTTCCTTGGAAAAACAGCTTCTTGAATTAACAAGAACTAATGAATTTCTAAAATCAAAGGTATTTGGACCTGGATCCACTTAGCAAGTCTGTTAATTTGATTATGGTTTTTGTAATTTTCTGTGCAGATGACATCCTCAAGCTTGTTCACAAGCAAAACAATTAATGTTCTTCTACAGTTAAGAAAAAAGACTGGACCTGATCCCTTACATTGGGGTTGGTCAGTAGATGAGTAGGGCTAATGCTCAGGCTTGTATGAATGGAGTACTAGGCTGTACCTGTAAATTTTATATGGCAACTTAAACTTTAATTGCACTGTTCTCTTTCACACTTTCTCACTCTAATTTGGCTCAAACTATGTTTATAACAAAGTTGAAGTAATATTGCTGGGTAGACAGGAATGCTTGGTGTTGCTGTCTGTAAAACATCCTCATCTTGTCCCTGTGTTGGTTGTACAGTGCATAAGAGAGAAGAGGTAAATTTTCTGTTAAACTATCAACCGAAATGCTGTGCAAGGAAAGTGGTGTGGGTTTGGGTTGGGGTTGGTGTTTTGTTTTTTATTAGGACACTGACAAAGAGCTTATAGTGGAAAAAGGTGGAAGGTTAATTTCACCCATTATCTTTGTCCCCATTGAAGTCTATGGAAACTTTTGCCACTGACTTCATTGGGGCCAGGATTTTATTTATTAGCTTTAATTAACTTGACCTAAGCAATTGAGGCATATCCTACACTCAGAATAAAGTCCCATATCACGTGGGTACTTGTGTACCTGAGTTCTTTGGTCAAACTTATTAGCCTTGACACGTGGCAAGCTGAAATCTGCTGTTGATCCTATGGTGCAATTAGAACTTAAGCATGGGCAAATGTTAAACTTTCAGTGGAAATGATTAGTGGCTTGTGTAGAAACACTTGTGGTATAGTATGTTTCTAGGGCTCTAGCTTCATCCCTTTAGGTTCCTGCCCACACCAGCAATGGGACCTATTAACACTGTGTGTTAAATTCATAAAACTGATTCAGTTAAATAGAGTAAAACTTTTACAACACTACTTTCAAGTTACATTGTAACACTCCAATGGTAATACTGTAGAACTTTTATAATTTAAGAGTATAAAGGTGCAAATGTTGCTTTTTAATGTATATTTTCCTTGGATTGTGCACTTTACAATTTAAGCAAAGTCAATTTACAAGTGCTTCCACCCTTATTTCTGGTAAGAAATGCAGATATCCTCTATTGGAGACAGGAATAAGTGTTGGGGTGTAGATAAATGTCAGGGAAGGCCCTTATTAAATGAATTGCTCTTCTGTGTAGGGCTAATTCTGTTTTAACACTTTCTGGTTGTCTCTATTCAAGTTTTCTGAAGATGGCACACAGAAAAAAATGAGCAGTCTATGCATGGAGTTAATGAAGCTCCGGAACAAGATGGAGGTAAAGAATAAGGTAAGTTGCTGATACTGAAATTGCTCATATGACAGGAACTTGGATTTTTTTTTTTTCCCCAGAATTAGAAGCTGGGTACTAGCATTTCTGCATGTATCTTGCAATTGAAATGCCTTTATTTACAAATCAACTTTCAAATAATGGGTTCTTCAAACTCCACTGTCAGAAGTAGCTATTTCACCCTTCTGTTAAATAGGTAGAGGTGAGCCAAAGGACTCAAATTACTTCAAGTTTGCATGTACAGCAGAGAGAAGAGCAGAACTGTGATAATGAAGCTTTTAGAAGTTCTTAGATGTCCCAATATCCATGTGCCAGGATGGACCACATGGAGAATGCCACAGACTGCAAAAGACTGGGCAGACATTCCCCTAAAGTGGTGATTTATCTTATAATTAGATTCACCAAATCCATCCCAAAAGTTTTTTGTGGCACTGCCTTGGCTACCAAGAAGCAAAACACAGTCCCTCTTAAGCATTCCGGCCATTGGTTCCCATCCAGATAACTATCTAGTATAGTGAGGTTACTGAAAGAACCCAGTTCATTATATGCAAAGTTCTACTGATCCCAAAAGATCAGACACTCCAAGTTAATATGTAGGCATCTCAGATCTTACCCAGGTATCCCACAGCCAATCCTTAGTAATCTGACAAACTAAAGATTTTTCTTAAGAAAAGAGTTATTGAATAGCTAAAGAATTCTATACATGCAGTAGACTCGATTATCCAGGATTGGGTTAACCAGGATGTGGATTAACCAGGACGTCAAAACCAAACACTTAACTCGCAGGGCTGGCTCTGACTTTGTTGCCGTCCCAAACACACACACACAAAACCCCCCACCAGAGCGCATGGCAGCCAGTGAACCAACACCCCCTCCCTCCCTCCGGTGCAGGGGGGCTGGTGAACCAACCCTCCCTCCCCATGTTTCCTATGGATGGTGATTATCCAGGATTTTATTAACCGGGATTATTATTTATTTATTTTTTCCCTATCATCCTGGATAATCGAGAGTCTACTGTATATGTCATTTTCAGTGTTTGTAGATCAGGATCATAGCAGTGATGGAATAGACTGCTGACTTGCAAAAATCTCTCTGGTAAATTCCAAAAGATTGGAAGGTCCTCAGTCCATAGTTAAAAATACTCCATATTTGTATACCCATATTCCTGCCCCAGCTCTCTGGACTGAGGCAAAATGGAGATGGCTCTGGCAGTGTTCCATCTAATTTTTCCCGTGCATGTGCAGAATGAATTTTATGTCCACCAATATGGAGATGTGACACCATCACATTTTGGTGCACATAACAAAATGCATCTGGTGGGGGTGGACCAATGGTTTTGGAGTATAGGAAGGATTAGAGTTGGGGTGCAGGCTCTGGGGTAGGGGCTGGGAATGAGGGGGGCTCGGGGCTTGGGCAGAGAGTTGGGGTGCAGGGGGGGGGTGAAGGCTCTGGGGTGGGGCCATGGATGAGGGGGTAGGGATACAGGTTGCCCTGGGCTATGGGGGAGGGGAGGAATATATTCTCTCTCTCTCTCTCCTCCTTTTCCCCTCCACCCCCCCCCCCCCCCCAGCAGCACCTGGGCTGGGGGGGAGGTGGGGAAGAAGAGCCTTTCCCTGCTGCGGCACCTCTTCATCACATCCTTACTTTGGTTTGTAAAAGCCAGGAGCCACCCCCTGTGATATCTGAGGCACCCACACAGGGATTGGTGAACTTCGGCCCACAGGCTGGATTCAGCCCACTACCATTTTAATTGGTCTCTTGAGCTCCCTTTGAGGAGCAGGGTCTGGGGCTGCTCCATAAAGCTCCTGGAAGCAGCAGCACAGCCCCCCTTTTGGCTCCTATGTGTATGGGCAGCCCTGGGGCTTGCCCTGCATTATTCTTTCCCTGCCCCAAATGCCACCCACACAGCTCCCATTGGCCGGGAGCCACAGCCACTGGGAGCTGCAGGGGCAGTGCCTGAAGACTGCAGAGTGCAGAGCTGCCTGGCCGTGCCTTTCTGTAGGAGCTGGAGAAGGGACATGCTGTGCTTCCAGGAGCTACTTGAGGTAAGTGCTGCCCAGAGCCTGTACCTCTGCGCCTTCTGGCCCCCATGTCCAAATCCCCTGCCCCAGCCCTGGTTTTCTATCTTCTTCTCCCCCACCCTCCAAACCCCTCAATCTCCACCCAGAGCACCCTCCAAGTGTCTCATTCCTGGTCCCATCCCAGAGCTCACACCTACAACTGGAGCCATTACCCTTCTTTCTCCCCCCCCCCCCCCCCAACCTCTGCCTCAGCCCTGATTTCCTCTCCCATCCTCTGAACCCTGGATAAATAAGCTTGCCACAATGCATCATAGGAATATAACTTGCTGGCTGTATTTTATGCTTGTGAAACTTCTATAGCTATTAACTAATGGCTTTTTTTCTCTCAATAGAATGTCCTTGCTAAACAGGAAGACATGGAAATGAAGCTGCAGGCAGTCCAGAGGAATCTAGTGCATTCCAAAGGAAAAGTAGCAGAGCTGGAAGACAAACTGTAAGTAATAGAGGAATTACCTCTGGTATAAATTGCCAACTTTCATTGTAAGGGGTCCAGAGGTGGGCAGGAGACATGGAGGGGTGGATGGGGCAGGAGTCTGGTGGGGGGTGGGCTGTCGGGCAAGAAGCAGGGGGGACCCCATAGGGGGTAGGACATGCCTGGCTGTTTGGGGGAGGCAGGGGCACAGCCTTCTCTAACTGGCCCTCCATACAACTTCAGAAACCGAATGTGGCTCTCAGGCCAAAAGGTTGTCTTCCCCTGGTTTTGAGGATAAGGCACTGGACTAAGACTCAAGCTAGCTGGATTCCGTTCCTGCCCATCTGTAGACTCTTCAGTGAAACGTATGCCTCCATTCTCCAACTACAAAATGGGGAACAACATTTCTCTCCCTCACAGTGGTGGTGTGAGAATTTCTGACCTGAAGGTTCAGCTATTCCCCCTCCAACTTGATGTAATACCCACTGGGGAGAATCTTTCTGGAAGCCAACTTTTTTTTTTAAAAGACCTGTAAATCAAGTGCCTTAGCTGGAGGTAGTGTCAAAGGGCAGAGAGGCAGGCCCGAGCCATCACCTCAAGTTGTATTCTGAAGCCAATCAACTATTCTTCACCTCACATCTACTGCTTTTCTAAATCCATGCACATTTCAAAATTTATCTCAATTGTGACCTATACCACCCTGAGCTCAAGCATGTGCAAAGGAGAATGGAATCCTCATTGCACTAAAACGTGTGTTAAACACTTCAATGTCTCAGTAGTCAAATACCTGAGTTAACATTCCACTTTGATTTTGCTGATAAAAGTAAAATTCATGAAACTGGTGGTGGTGATTCTACTGGTAAACTTAGAGCTACAGTAGACTCGATTATCCAGGATAAGGAAAAATTAATCCTGGTTAATAAAATCCTGGATAATCCCCATCCATAGGAAATATGGGGAGGGGTGGTTAGTTCACCAGCCACTCTGCGCCGGGAGGAGGTGCCCGGTGCCCTGGAAATATGGGGCCCGGTGCCCTGGGAAATATGGGGAGGGGGTGGTTAGTTCACAGCCACTCTGCGCCGGGAGGAGGTGCCCTGTGCCCTGGTGGGGTGTGTTGGCAACAAAGACCGAGCCAGCCCTATGAGTTACGCATAGGTTTGTTTTTTTTGTTGGTTTTTTCACATCCTGGTTAATCCACATCCTGGTTAGCCCAATCCTGGATAATCGAGAATCTACTGTAATAGTTCCTGAGGAATGCAGCTAGTCATGGGTGACATTAGTATGTTGGCTTGTTAAAGTGGCCAGAACCTGAAAGAGGTTTCAGCAGTTGAAGAAGGCTACCTGTTTAGAGACTTCAGTTGCCTTTATTTCATATTGTGTAGTAATGAATTAGGTATCTTATCATTCATGATTCGATGCCTTAATACTAGCAATCTGCAGATGAATGCCGAATTTCTGTTGGTTGTCTGCAAGCAGCTACTTATTGACCCCTGGCTCTGTGCTGCTCTTCTGAGTATCTGGTTTTAGAACTGTCTTGTTAAGTGCAGCATCTAAATTTCTATTTTTAGATCTGCTACTGAGAGAGACAAGTGGAAGAAAAGTCTGACACAGAGAAACTCTTGGAATATTATTACAGAACTCAGGTAACAAGTTCTATTAGATTTGACAAATCAAGTGTCACTTAAGCTTTAGTTGTAGGGCTTGATCAAGCTTTTAGTGGTATTTCTAATTTCAGTTGTACAAACATCAGTATTATGACTCTTCCTTTTATATGGGAGGGGAAAATCTCTAATCCATTTCTTAGATTTAAAACTGTCAAACTAGCTTGACTCTTGGAAGTTGAGCAAAGCTTCACCTCTACGGAAGTAGCTTTCTATGCTACTATGTATAAAATGTCTGGTCAACAGTACCTATGCAGAGTTTTTGTGCTGGATTTTTCCCTTAGGCTTTGTCTACACTGCCACTTGCAGTGCTGAAACTATTTTTGCTCAGGGGTCTGAAACACCCTCTCTTCTCCACCACCCCCAAACAATGCAAGTTTCGGTGTTGTAAAGTGGCAGTGGTAGACAGCACTGTGAGCTATTTTCCCCTTTGCAGAAGTTTTATTAGTGCTGACTCCCAGCACTGTTATAAAACTGCCACAAGGGGAATAGCTCCCAGTGCTGTAGCACTATCTACACTGTCACTTTACAACACCGAAACTTGCATCACTGGGTGGGTGAGTGTGTTGTGTGGGTTTTTTCCACACCCCTGAGGAAAGAAAACTTCAGCACTGTATAACCACAGCATCAGCTGTGTAGACATACCCTTTGACACAGTTGTCCCATTTATCTTGGGAGGCATCTAAGTGTATTGCAGATCCCAATATAGAGAAGGCATGTGCACAATTAGTGTGGAATTGGAATCCAGTAAATTCTGGAGCACTTTTTGTTGGAATCCACCCTGCCCTTGAAATGGGGTGGAGAGACCTACAAAAATTGACTGTTGGGGGGGGGGGGGGGGGGGGGGGGGGGGAGAGAGGAGAGGCCTTAAGCAAAGCCTTCTACCTTCATGCAGTGTCAGACATTGTGACTTTCTTGCCTAAACCTGAGACTAGTTTTCACCCCTCTCTGGAGAAGGGCAAGCCCCCAACTAGTCCGAAAGGGGGGGGGGAGGGGGGGGAGAGACACTCAATGGAGAGAACTTCATAGGATTCTTCATGAATATTTTTCCATAAGGAGGAATAATCTGAGTCTTGTACTGAAGACTGCTTGTTACCTCTCAAAATGGAAGCTGCATTAATGGTTTGCTATTAAGACCTGATCTCCATCACTGTCCTGAGCTCTTCCATCTAGAAATGAATCTTTCCAAGTCCTGTTTAGATACTTGAGACCTCAGTGTTGGTGCAAATTGTGACAGAACAAATGTAAATTAATCAAAATGTAATGCTGACAGATCTGGATTTTTATTTTTATTTTTTTTCCTTAGTGAAGTTGCAGAACAGAGAGAGAAGTACAGACTAGATCTTGTGCATATGGAGAAGATACTGGCACAAAAGGACCAGGACATTATGGCCTTGAAAGATTGTTTCTCAGCAAAAGAGGAAGAGCTATCTAAACTCCTGAAAGAGCTTAATGAAAGGTGTCAGTTGCTTGAACAAGAAAAGGTAATTGTTATAGCCTGTGGGCTGAGTATCTGGGCTCATGTCCAGACTGACTTTATTTAGACCTTGCATAACATGATGGCTAGTGTGTCCCAAGTCAAAACTGTAGTGTGTGGTTATACTGAACTGCTGCTTCTTTAACTATTAGCCCAGATTCTAGTCAGAAGTATTGTTACGAGCGAATACTAAGCTTCACCCAGCAGTATGGGTGGGGGTGAGGGTGAGTTGTCTAAACCAGTTACCTTACGCTCTGGAATTCCAGAGTAAGTGTGATTCCACTTGAAAAATCACTTGGTTTTAGTTCCATATTCTGATGTAGTGCCTAATGGGTGAGCCATTCTTGTATTTCTGGCTCTTGACTTTGCACACCCCTCTAGCAGCTGTTCTGGGAGACAGTTGTGCTTCCTCCTGCCCCACTTTCTTGATGCTAAGGGAGGTGTAAAGTCTTTGTTGCTCTTGTCACCTAGGCTGGAAGAATGTTCATATGGTAAACTCAGCAGTTTACCAAGTTGTGGGAAAGTGATTATTTAAACGGTTAAGATAAGCACCACACTGTACTGTAGGGCAAAGCTTTCTTATATTGGCAACTTTCTCTTCCATAGAGAAACTCTTAACTGAGAACAGAGAAAAAGAGCAAAGTATGAGTGCTGAAATAGAAAGCTTGAAAATGAGACTCCTCCTAGAGGAGCAAAAACACCAAAAACTTCAGCAGAAACAGGAGGAGATCTGTTCTCAGCTGCAACAAGAGAAGGTAAAATACTGACTTGATCTACTCTCCTAATAAATGCTCTTGAATTCTTGCTCTGGTTTAGATTAATCCCATTGTGAATGTATTGATGAGTAAGGGCTTGTTTACACAAAGGAAACTGACTAACATAGCTATTGTTGACTAGCTAATAGCTAGTCAATCTCATGTACACAAGGACTTTTTGTTCATGAAAACTAGGGTTACTGTGTAAACTTAAACAGACTCCTTTATACCAATAGCTATGTATTTGTGCTGTCTACAGGAACGTTCCACTTCCATGTATCAAAAGCTGCTAGAGTTTCAGGAAGAGATGACAAATGAGAGGCTCCTTTTGGAGAAGAACTAGAAGAAGCAATGGATGAGTTGGATAAACTGCATATTAAGGAAGAAAAGGCTGATAAGTTGGTAAAGCACTTGGAACAAGAGAACAAGTCCAGAGCTGAAGAGCTAGCACAGATGGAAGCAAAGCTGAAAGGGTTGTGAAAAGAGTAGCTCTTAACTGTTGCATCTAATGAATTTGGAAATACAAAGGCCAATCCCAAGTTCAGTTAAATTCTCAGATAGAACACAAAGGACTAAAATGACCTGTGGCCACCAGCTCACTTTTCTATAGCAATTGGATCTAATCCGTTATTTTTCAAAAAGCAGCTCTTAAATTCTAGCAACTCAATCCTATCCCTTATAAATAAGGCCCTACCAAATCCATGGCCATGGAAAAATGTATCAGACTGTGAATATGGTCTTTTGTGTGTGCTTTTACCCTGTACTATACAGATTCTGGGGATACCAGCATTTCTCAAATTGCAGGTTTGGGGGGGCAGTGGTCCTAACCCAAGAGTTGCAGGAGGCCAGGGTGTCGCAAGGTTATTTTTAAGTGGGGGAGGGCAGGGGGATCATGGTATTGTCACTTGTGCTTCTGGGCAGCTGGAGAGTGGTAGCTGCTGACTGAGGGCCCAGGTGGTGGTGGTGCTGCTGCTGCTAGCAACTTCAACCTTTAGAGCTGGGTTCCCAACCAGCAGTCATTATCTCCAGTTGCCAAGCTCTGAAGGCAGCACTATTGCCTGCAGCAGTAAGGGTAGCAGTACTGCAACCCACCCCTTGCAATAACCTTGTGACCCCCCCAACTCCTTTTGGGTCACAACCCCTACAATGGCATGTATGACTGTGAAATTGACCAAAATGGGCCATTAATTTGATAAGGATACCAAGTTGCTCAGGAACTTAGGGTCTGAAGTGTTACCTGCTGTTCAACCAGTGTGTTTAACCTAACTCTGTAGCAAAATCCCATCCTATCAACACAACTGAAATTAAAACACTGGGGAAAGGAAATAATGTAAAATCAAACCTGCTAGGCAGTGTGTAGTGTCAAACTCTTGAAAGTAGTATTGAGAAAAAGAAATATAATGGTTTGGATCCGAGGTAACAGGAAGCTGATGACCACACGTCTGTTATGGGGGGGGGGGGAGGGTTCTAGAGCAGAGGTGGGTAAACCTTTTCCTTCCTTCCCCCTACTCCCCCAGGGCCACATCATGATTTCAAAATTGTATGGAGGTCTGGGTGCCTCCCCAAACAGCCTGGCCCCACCACCATATCTGACCCACTCCCCAAACCATCCAACTCGCTGGTCCTTGTCCCCCCAGCCATGCCCTCCAGAGGACCCCCCCCCCCCCCAACCTGTCCACTGACAGCCACCTCCCCTGGATTCTCACACCTATCCAACCCCCAACCCCACCCCCCCCCCCGCCTTGTGACTGCAGGAGAGAGGCCAGTGGTAGCCTCCCCAGCTGGAGCTCAGGAGCCAGACAGGATAGTCCCACGGGCCAGATGTGGCCCACGACCTGTAGTTTGCCCACCCCGTCCTAGACCAAAGCAAAGATTTGGACTCAAAATCCGAATATTAAAATCTATATTCAGGAAGAATGCTGAGTTGGAGAGAACCAATGAAACGCACAGTAAAGCCATTCTTCAGATGCAAGAAGAGCACAGCAATACACTGCGTAAACTTGAGAAAGTGTTGCTGAATTTGAAAGGTATGCAAACTAACTCTAGATGCTGGAGGGAGGGAGAGAGAGAAGTGCACTTTCACAGGCTGATTTTCACTTTTTCCAGGAAGGGGCTCCACCTGTTTCTCTCCCCTGCCCCCCCCCCCCTCCATCCCCCAAGTGCCTTCATCTGCCACCAAACACATGATCAGCAGGTGGTGTGTGCATGGTGTTTTTTTTTTTTTTTTTTTTAAAGAGATTCCCATTCCTGAAACCAAAACTACATCAGGCCTATGCATTAGCACGTGCAACTTAACAGAAAGTTAAGATCTAGCTGAATATTAGAACAGTTAAATTTCTGATAACAGGCTGTCTTCTGATTAGGGATGCTGTTGCTTTATCCCTGGAAACAACACATGATGATGCAAAGTATTTTAAAATTGAACTGATAATCTTGTACACTTAAACTCTCTTAAAACTGACAGATGATACAGAAATAGCAAAAACACTTTGCTTGACTGCCAGCACTTAAAGTTAGAAATTAGGTCAACCTGATTTTGTTTGCTATAAAAGGGCATTCAGAGTTGTGGGTTTTGGGTGTGTTTTTAAATCTATAGCCTATAGAGAAGGCTGATGGAGAACCTGATAAATCCTTTCCTGTGTTAGCTGTCCTAAAGAAGAAAGGTGATGAATTGTTCTCCAATTCACTAACGTTGAGGACAAGAAGCAATCTGCTTAATCTGGAGCAAGGGAGACTTGGGTTAGATAATAGGAAAAAGTTATAACTATATAAGGATAGTTAAACACTGAAACAGGAGACTGTAGAGTTGTTGTCCTGGCTCCCCCCCCCCCCTCCCCCCCCCCTCCCCGAACATGGCAAAATGAAGATAATTTATTTAAGGAAAACTTTTTTTCCTTCTAGTTACAAGGGATCTATGTCTGAAGAAATGGCATGTCTCCGACTGGACAATTCTTCTCTACAAGAGAAGTAACTGAGCTGAGAAAAGCAGGCAGGATACGCAACAGCAACTCCAGGAGCTGGAACATGCTAAAGACAAGGCAAAAGAGGAATATGCTAGGTAGTGGACCATCTGATTATTCCTTAGTGGTTGGGGTGCACCTCTGACATGCCTACGGCCAGACAATATGCAATATTTCTCCAGTACCTGATCTCCCAGTGACACACTTAAATCCCTCATCATAACTTGGTTAATGGACACTCAATCTATTTAATAGTATGTAAATACTAATGTCACCCAAAAGCTTCCTGCTACACTATGAAACGGAACTTCCAGTCTTCTTTCTACCCCTACTTACTGCTTCCCTAAATCTCACAGCTCTGATTCTGCAATTTCAGGGTTCATTCCTCAAGATGCTTGCCTTAAAGTCCACCCAGGTCAAACATTTGTGACTAATCTGTGCTACCCAACTTTCTCGTCCTCTAAGTTAGGGCCTCAAGGTACACTAAGTGTATTAACTGTCTTGAAAGCTGTCACAAGTTGACTTTATTTAACCTTTATCTCAGTATTTAAGACCTACAACAGCTATGTCTAATAAACTGAAGGCTTACCAGTGAATGATCTAGCACTTTAAGTCTTTGTAGATTATAGAAGAGGAGTTGGCCTCTTGACATCCAAACTGACTTTTTTTTTCCCCATCTCTGTACAGTGAAGCTTGTAGTTTGTATAAAATAGTGACTTCTGTAAGTTACTAACTCTTCAGTTTAGAATCTTCCAAATAGCTTCATTAAATACTTTAAGTTCATACCACCTTGAAATGCTTAAGGAAACAAAAGTGAGAATTTCCTGCTGGATTTATTTAGGGGCTCTCCTCCTTTAGGAGTGTAAGCTTCTATTGCTTGCATTACCTGTTCAGTATCACCTGTTTTAGTTAGCTTTGCAGAGCTAAGAGGTCATGAGACATAACCCTCTGCAAGTATCTTGAGTGGGTAATCAAGTAATGGATGCACCCCAAGTTGTCAGACAACTACTGGAATAAGACATAAATAACTTATTGATCTGTCCATTGAGGATTAACTTATTGATCTGTCCATTGAGGATTGTTTTGGCACATTAAGCTTTACCAAAGTTTTCCTTGCACAGAAAGTGATACTGCCTGAACTACTGAAACATTACAGATATTGTAGACTTAATCTGACAGCTATTTCAGTCTAACCATTCTTTCTGTAAGCATACTATCTAGAATGCTGCAAGCTTTGCTTACTGATCATGAAATATTTTTGGAGAATTTCAGATTTAATCAGGTAGTAACATCTGTTTAATTTTGCCCTTCCCTAGGATGCTTCTAGATGCCCAGACAAAGCTAGCGCTAAAAGAAGCAGAAATAAGGAGAACCAAAGAATCCTGCATTGCACAGATCACAAAACTTCAGACAAAACTGGAAGAGAAAACTGAAGACTTCAAGAAACATCTTGAAGTTGAAAGATCAAGGTGACTCCAGATCTGACTAGCTGAGTAATGGGAATACCACCAAGACTAGACAGAGTAGTTTTAAAAGTTTCCTTTGCAAACACATGGTGTTTAAAAATCTTAAATATAAATAACCTATACTTGTGTGTTCTGTTCAGGAAAACTATAGATGAAAAGGTGGCTGCTGGCTTTGAAGAAGAGATCCAAACCTGGCGTACTCTCTATGAAGATTTGCACAACAAAACCAAGCCTTTTCAGGTTAGTCTCTGTGCTAAACACTTTTAAGCAGCATCTAGAAACTTGAGTCATTGCTAGTGGGACAACACTCCACTATTAAGAGTTGGAGTTTGGCATAGTAATATCTTCTAAGTTACTTATTTTCTCCCCCCACCTCCCAGTAACTCTTATAAATGACTTCCAGTGTCTCAATTTAAGGAAGGGATACTAGCTGGTTATCACAGACTTCCTAAGTTTAGGTTTAAGAGGAACTATTAACGGGAATGTTGGGACATAGCTATTCTTAAAGGAATAGGCAGTGATAGCTCCTGTTCCCATCCCTGAAAGATCTCCTACTCAAACTCTCTTTCAGCAACAACTAGATGCATTTGAAGCAGAGAAGAATGCTCTCATGAACGACATGGTGCAGCCCAAGAAGAGCTGAACAAACTAAGTGATGCATATGCTAAGCTACTGGGCCATCAGAATCAGAGGCAAAAAATCAAACATGTTATGAAGCTGAAAGATGAGAATGCCCAGCTCAAACAGGTTTGTCAGCTGACCTATCTAACACATGTATTGTGTCCAGCCACTAAGCAACATCACCCTAGTTTTAAGATAAATGATATGCTGTCACTAAATCTCTGAATAAATTCAGACATTAACACTGAAATAATCTGGGAAAATTCTTTCTAGCCTGGAGTTGGAATGAGCTGCTCTAGCTCAGATGTTGATGCCTGGAGGTGGGTAGCTGTGAGAAGGGATACCTCTTTCAGCTTGACCTCTTGCAGGACCTCAGGGAAATGGATCCCAAAATTCATATTGCTCCTCTGGCTGGAGCCTTGCAAAGAAAGCGGGGGGATATTGGTGGTGCTGTGAGACACTATTCGACTTTAACACTTCCAGAATACCATGCTCCTGAGTAAGGTGTAAGTAAAGTTTCTAGCCACCCAGAATCCATCTTTCAGTTTTTATAGACTTCTCTTGGCTAGTGGTCTTTAACATAACTCTTTCTGCTTCTGTCATAATGTGGTGACCTCAAATTTGTACTAAAGTGTTTTATTTCCTGATTCAGGAGGTTTCAAAGCTACGTGCTCAAGTAGCTAAGGAAAAACAAGCACAGCGAGAGCTTCAGGAGCAACTGCATGAAATTCAGGGCATCAGGCGCTTTGATTCTTCTAAAGCTTTCCAGCATGATACCAAGGAAAATGTTGCTCCCAAAACTCCTTTAAAAGAAGGTAAATGAGTGTTAACTCAGGTCAGTGATATTCAAATTGAGGTTTGCATGGGTCTCCTATGGCTCTTTCCAGCACATATTAAAATACTGATTTAATTATTAACCAATCTGGGTGCTTTTATGTTAACCAATTGTAGTTGATAAAATAATACGGAGTCTTTTCCCTCTCCCTCTCCCCCCCCTTTTTTTATTTTTTTTATTTTTTTGGGGTGTGTGTATAAAATATGTAAATGAAACCATTAATTCACACTTGTGGCTTATTTGGGTGGCACTGATCGCTAATTTGACTCCTGAATCACTGAGGTCTGAGTATCAATGGCTCAGATCATGGGTAAGTATCCACACTTGCCTGTTGTTATCCCTTAAATATAAACTACCCATTCCATATGGGGACATGCCAAACCATAACTTAGTAACGGGAATTAATAATGTTTTGGGTAATAAGTGAACTTTGAGTTACTGGTTATCTACAGTTGTAGAAACATTTTACAAGAAGCTCACAATGGCTTTTTTATTGCAGGCAACAGGAACAAGTGCTGACCTCCTCTAGGTTTCAATAGGATCCAGTTCACTTGCTGGGAAAAGCTAAATGCTGCATAGAAGATTCAAGGGACCATATATGCATTATAAAAATCAAGGATCAGGGTTGCACAATGATGGATCTAGTAAGCCTTTCCCTTAAAGACTTTCTTAAATAATTTTAAAGCACAAAGCTAGGTTTACAATCTATTACCCAGTGGGCAATGGATCACTGTGCACTGGAAAGGTTTTCTGGTCAAAGCCTGCTTCACACTGGGACCCAGGGAAATATTTGTTGTCACTGCTTAGTGTGTCTAAACTGCCTCAATGAAGGGAACAAATACCAAAAGCAGATTTAAAAATCTGTCCATCTCTATGGTCATTTAGTACAACAAGTAACAAGTTCAACAAAGTAACAAGTATTCAATTTTAATTCAAGAAATAAAATATTTTACTTATGTTGACTGCACATGATTCTTGTACAACTTTCACGGTGTTTTGTTCACGTGTGTTGGAAGGAGCGTTTTTTTGTGAGACCAGTCATTTATGCTGACTGGTTTCACATGTGACTCCCTAAATCACAGAATAGATGTGAAATCCAGGTTGCAAAATTGGTTTCTGGTGAGGTCCATGCCACCTAAACCTCACTTGATATTCTAATTGACAGTCTTGGAGGTTAGTGACTAAAAGGTCTTGGAGAAGTCTCTGCTCAGGATTGGCACACACAGACTGAGAATTTTGTGACTGCCTGTGCTCTTCCTGATGGACTTCCATCTCCAGATATGTCGGTGACATTTAATGAATGCTGAACTCACTGGGCTCTTGCAGTTAACACTTCACTTTATCTAGCTCTCTGCACAGAGTCAACACATGGAAAAACAAGGAAGCCAGTCTTCATTGAATGGAAGATGTTCATTGCATGAGTAGGGGTTTCATTATATAAGGTTTAGACACTGGCAGTATAGAACGACAACCTGTGTGATTTGTTAATGTTATACTGAAATGTGTGGTTTTTTTTGTTTTGGTTGAATAAAAATGGTTTTTAATGAAATGATCTGAAGTCCAACTCTTAGTCTTATTAAGTTGCCCACTTCTTCTCTAAGACCATGAGCAAAATAAACAGTAAAGGCACCAAAGAAGTCTAACACTTTTTTAGACTTTTTTTCTTCTTCTTCTTCCTCCTCCTGATGACTTCTGGGGGGGTGTAGGTGGAGGGTTTTTCTCTTCCCTTCTCTCCTCACTTCTCCCCCTCCCCTCCCCCAGCTAGCTATGCCCTCTATTACTGTCTGTACTTATATGATTGTAAGGGTTATTGGAGACTATAATTCAAGATAAGGTGAAATGTTCCACAGGGGCTAGTAGGGCCATTGGGCAAAGTTTATAATTTGTATGGGGGGGGGGGGGAGGAGAAGTACCTTCTCAAAGAACTCATGCTTCACAACAGAACACAATCTCAGAGGAAAATTGATCTGGGAGAAGCTCAGGGAAAGGTTTTGTTTTTGGTTTTGTTTTGTTTTTTGGTTGGTGTGTGTGTGTAGCCCACCCTAAAGCAAAGCAGCACTGTTTTTGTGGTTGGGGGGGGATGTTGGGGGCAAGATTGTTGGACAGCTCCAAAACCCCAAAGTACACATCTAGTATGGAGCAAATGTATTCTTCCTGAACTAACCATTGCCTTCTTACAAGCCATTGCAATCTCAAACATCAGCAGGTACAATTTCAGCTAGAAATGACTAGCTCATCTTAGCTTTCAGGCTGCAAATTACATAGCCACCCATGAGCTATGATGGAAGATATGTACACTGTCCTTGTGGTTTATACTACTAAGTTAATGGATATTCATGTACATGATTGGGGGAAGGCAGGGGTGGGAGAAACAGAATGAACCATACACAAGCCTCTAAGCTATCTAGCAACTCTGTTTGCCTAGATAGCACCATAAAGACACCTACTACTTGCTGTCCCAGTTGAGGAAGTAAAACTGAAACTTGACTCTTAAATATTCAGACACAGTACGTCAGTTGTAACAGCAGATAAAACTTCAAACATCTGAATGTACTGCACAGATGAATGAAACTAAACTTGTTTTTTAGTATACCCAATTATGCTGACTCTCTGAGCTTAATGGTAAATGAAGGGGTGGGAATACCTTCACAATGTGATTGCTATGTTGAAATGGGTGGCTTGTGACCTAGGTGAGATCGTTGAAGCATGTCATATTGTGGATATGTGGGAATATTCATATACCCTTGAATTAATAAGGGGTGTGTTTGTCTCTTTTTGGAGTTCCTGGCTTGCTGTAGAGACCCAGCCCCTTGAAGCTTTGTAGCTATTCTCCCCCCTTTTTAAAAAAAAAAAAAAAAAAAAAAAGCAGGGGGCACTGATTTGTTTACAACTTTCAGGAGGCCTGAGGAAGAAAGGTGGACTAATACAGATTTGGGGCCTAAGCTCTTTCAGAATGAAGAACTGACAAACTTGGACAGACCTACCAGGGTCTTCATGTAGAAGATGTGACCTGGCAAAGGGTATTCATAGGCTGTTTTCATTCACTGTAGTGCATTTGTCTTATACAGTAAAACCTCGATATAACGGACTAATTCGGGCGAGGGGGTGTCTGTTAAAGCTGAAAGTCCGTTATTTAATAATTTAAAAAAATTTGTTACCTCTGGTGTTAATTTAGTATGGGTGGCTTTTTTTAGCAATTTAGATTTTACAACTTTTTTAAAAATGTGGCAACATTCATGTAAAGGAAATCAGAAAACCTACAAACCTGAAAGTATATATGAAAGAAAAACACAAACATTTAAGAGTAAAATTACAATGTTAAACCCTTACACTTTTTTTTTTAAACCCCTTTGTGTTGCATGCTTAGTCCAAACATACTCAATGTGCACAAGCATTTTAAAACAGGCTTTTGTGTAAAGTGGACAATGGTGACAGTTTACAATAAAGGTTTCCAGTTTTTATACTGCTGATCCTTTTAATGCTGCATGTCAATTAGACTGTATACACCCAGAAAGATTTGGATCTACAATCTTTGGTTTACAAGGGCAGATCTAAAGCCCACGGTTTTTGGCTTAGGGAGCAAATACTGAGCCCTTTCCACATGGCATTATTTGAAAAAGGGGTGTCTTGGACCCAATAGGAGGCTAATAGAACCACAGACAACATTAAACATTTGTTTTGCATGCCAGATTGACTGGAAACTCCCATTGTAACAAGTGCTATTATAATTTTATCTTTTATCAAAGATAGGAAAAATAGTTAAAGCAGCTGAAATGTAAAATAATTGTGATCAATGTACCCCTGTATCCACACCAACATGCCCTTGTAATAATCTTTGTATAAAATATGCTGGTAAGGTGTCATTTGAAAACTAACTCACTAGCCTATAATGCCATGGTGAAATGTATGTGTCAACGTTGTATGTAAAGTTACAAATTCCCCCTGTATGATGTTGGGAGCAGTGTTCAAACCCATGTTGCCTGATTAGGCAGGAGTGGTTAACCAAGTTTATCTTAAACAAAGAAATGTGTTTCTCAGTTTACATATAAGTAGTAAATGATGTCCTTGAGACAGCAACATGGAGATGAGGCAAATCTACATTTCACCAGATACAGGGCAGAAAGCCTGGGGCAACTTTCACCCCCAGATTCCACATGGAATAAATTCTGTTGGAATAAACTTTGCCTTGAGGGGAAATCCTCTGAGGAATCCACTTTAAATGTGAACTGGTCTAAAAAGTGAGAGGCAAACACAGTCCAGGTATCTCCCGTCTCACTCAAATGATTTCATTTAAGTCGAGATGACAGGAAGCAGCTCTTTTGGGGCAGATGCTGACTGGAGCATTTGGATGGCTATATTGTTGGGAGCATGTTGCAAGGATTGAACCAAGTCTAGTTTAAGTCTTAGCTACTAGAAAGTGTTTATCTTGTAACCATTTCTGATTTTAAGTGAGTACAAGTCTAAGCCATTAAAATCTTTTCTTTAAATAAACTTTTTATTCTTTAATCAAAATGAATCCAGCATTCTGTTTAAACTGAATTGTTTAACTCCAGGTAAAGTAGCAAATTATTGTACACTGACCTCTTACAGAAACAAAACCTCTAATATCAACTATCCAGGAGGGCACTGGACAGTGCAGAACACACATTTTGGGGAAAATTCTAGATGGGGATTGTGCTGGGCGTCACTTTGCAAGTAGTAATCAAGGCTGCTGGAAGGCAGGGGGTGTGATTGTTTCAAGGTTTGGGGAGAGAAATTATATTATCACAGAGGTCGGCAGCCTTTCCAAAGTGGTGTGCCAAGTCTTCATTTATGCACACTAATTTAAGGTTTGTGTGCCAGTAATACATTAACATTTTAAGAAGGTCTTTTTCTATAGTATAACTAAACTACTATTGTATATAAAGTAAATGAGGTTTTTAAAATGTTTAAGAAACTTAATTTAGAATTAAATTAAAATGCAGAGCTCCCTGGACTGGTGGCCAGGACCCAGGCAGTGTGAGTGCCACTGAAAATCAGTTTGCATGCCACCTTTGGCACATGTACCATAGGTTGCCTACCCCCATTATATCACTTAAGTCACATATTTCATCACAGAAGGCGGCAGAGTGAAGGTTACAAGGGCAACCTTAATTTTGGTACTTCCTGATTCTTTATAGCCTCACTTTCCAATCTTAACATACTTAATATTTTAAAATATTTAATAATTTTAATTGAATTTCATATAAAAGGTCAAGTTCTGTGCATAAGCAAGTTAAGTGATTCTAGCTACATTTGGAGATGCTTCTTCACTGATGTAGCTGGGTGTCCTTAAATTATAACTATAGTGCATTGGCCACCCCTGAAATTCTCATAATTGGGCACTGATTTTAGAAAACCAGTGACAGGCTAATTGTTCAGCCACTGTTTTGATAGAATTTTGTTCCTGGGATTGAAGGTATCAGGGGTGGCACTGCCAATCTGTATGCAGCTTGAAAGTGGTTTGAGAAAGTAGAATTAGGGTAACAGCTCCACATGCAAAGCAGCAGATATACTATCACAGTGCAAGACCCCTGCTGCTCTACAGTACCTCACAGACACAAAGTACTGTAGAGCAGCAGTTCTCAAACTTCATTGCACTGCAACCCCTTTCTGACAATAAGGAAGAGGGACTGAAGCACTAGCTTGTCCAAGGCCCACTAACCCAGGCTGGAGTGCCGAAGTCTGATCTCCCATGCATTGGCCAGGGAGCCAAAGCTGAAGGACTTCAGCCTCGAGTGAGGGAGAGCCAGTAATCTGAGCCGTCTCCCCCCCCCCCCCCCATCAGGATCCAGTGTGGTGAGCCTTGGGCTTGGGTCCCAGCAAGTTGAATGCCAGTCATGATAACCCCATTAACAGGGAGTGGTGACCTATTTTGGGGTCCTGTCAGTTTGAAAACCACTGCTGTAGAGGATTAATGGAACTGCAGCAGCTAAACAAACCGCTGTGGCTGCTGGTCTCTGCCACTGTGCACCTCAAACTGGCTCCATTCCCTCCACACAGGGTGACCAGGTGTCTGGTTTCTAACAAGCACACGTGGTAAAAAAGGGACCCTAGCAGCTCCGGTCAGTACCGCCAACCGGGCCGTTAGATCCGCAGCACCACTGCCTGGGCCTTTAAGGCAGGCTAGTCCCTACTTGCTTGGCGCCGCGCTGTGCCCTGGAAATGGCCAGCAGATCTAGCTCCTAGGTGGGCAGCAGCCCTGCACTACCACTGGCCGGAAACCACGGGCCCTGCAGGTGAGCGGTACCTTTGCCTAGGAGTCTACCTGCTGCTGGCTGCTTCCTGGGTGCAAGGTGGAGTAGGACAGGTCTGCTTTAGCCGCCCCTGCGCACCCCCCACCCCAGGGTCCCCTCCTGCACCCCAACCCCCTCCCGCCTGGCCACACGCCAGCGCCTGCACCCCAGGTGGAGCCCTCGCCCGCTCCCGGCCCAGTCCAATGAGAACGAGGGAGGGTGGGTCTGCCTCAGTTCGCAGAGGGGGCGGAGTTCCGGCCCAGTGCTGGGGCCTGCCCAGGGCCCGGCCCTGTTGGCCCCGAGGCCCGCAGCCCAGCGGGGGAAGTTGGGGTCTTGGCCCGGGCCCCACCAGCACCCGCCCCGCCGCCGGGCCTTGTCCACACCTGGGTGTAGCTAGCACCAGCCAACTCAACCGTAGCTAAGCCCGGTCAAGGCCGCACCAGCTGCACCCACACCGGGGGGCGGGGGCGGGGGCGGGGGCGGGGGCGGGGCCGGTTCCCTTACCTAGTTCTCTCCTCTTAGTCAAAACAAACCGTAATCGTCCTACTACCCCTTTAAGAAGTCTGTGTGCGCCTGTGAGGCCCCCTCCGGCCAATGGGCTCGTTCCTGAGCCCCGCGCGTGCGCCGGCTGAGCGCGGGGCCAATGAGCTGGCGGGAGGGACCTTCGCGTGCTTCACGTACCTCCCGTCTCACGCGGCTGAGGAGCCAATCAGCGGCCGAGCGGCGCAGTGAGTTCGGAAGCGGTGGTCGCCGCCCCCGGAGTGAGGGGCTCAGTGGCGCAGCGGGAGGTCGAGGCCGGCGGGGATGGTTGGCCGGGAGAAGGAGCTCAAGATCCGCTTCGTGCCGGGGCAGTGCGAGCTGGTGGAGGTGAGCGGGGGACGGTGCGTAGAGCGGACGGGGTGGGGGTCGGTACCGACGCCCCGCGCCTTCGGGGGGCAGGATCGGCCTACCCCGTAACAGCCCCTGGCGGGGTCTCTAGCCCCCGTGACCGACTCGCCAGACCCCCTCCCCTGTGGCCTGCCTCTAGGTCGCCCCCCTGGGCCTGCACCCCGGAGAGGCACGGCCTTGTCTCGGACCCGCATCGGGCAGGCTCCCGGCTGGGTCGGGTGGCGCTGTCTCTCCTCCCCCCCCCCGCCCCCCCCGCGTGTCCGGGGCAGCGGGACAGCTCCACTCCGAGTCGTGTGTCATGACTGTAAGTGGGGCCCTGGCTCCTAAGTAGCCTGCGCGCTCATCGGCCAGCCCGGCCAGCCCCACCCCAGCTCTCCAGGCCAGCCAGGGTCACCAAGCACCCCAAACAAGCAGACCAGTGCAGCAGAGTGAATCCCCTAGTCTTGGAATAAGTGTCCCTGCTGCCAAGTCTGATGTAGCCAGGCAGCAGTGTTCATGGGTACCGCATTAAAAAACATCACTGGACATCAAGAAGGAGAACAGATCGAATTAGTTTTCTGGGCGGTAAGAGGTAGTTATTTATGAAACTGTCATCAGATAAATGGATGAAAATGTTCCTCCAGCTTCCTGTTGCTGGGGGGAGTAATCTGTATCTGCATCATTTAAAAGTATGTATTCCATTTACTTGAAGATAATGCTATATTTAGTGGGACCCATTACTGTCACTTCTGTTGTATATGATCTTAAATTTGATTTTAATAAATCAGGCTTGTGCCTTATCCAGATGTTCATCTCTGGGGGAAATATTGCACTCTTTTTGTGGTGGTTTCAGACTCCATCCTTATTCACTGAGCAGGAAAGGGAGGCATTGTTCGCAAGATATTTTCTGTATAACCACATCACCACTAACTTTGCAAACATCTAAAGATAGACATGGCATAGAAAAAGTTCTTGCCAGTTGTGTAAATGGCTTAGATTTTGTCAGATTTATTATTATTATTATTTGAGTAGCCTCAGGGCACCAGTTGTATCATTTGAGTCTCCTGAACTTTGCTGGAAACCTTGACCTGGGATAAGAATTTAGAAATTCTGACTCCTAGTAACCTTCTAGGTAACTGTTGTGGACATATGTTTTTCTTTAGCTTGAGAGTATTTACAAGCTTCATATACTTGAATGATCTGTGATCCATCTACCTTTTTATCCCATGACAACGATGAAGAACTTAAGGAATGCTTTTACTTTGCAAAAGAATGTTCCCGGCGCAGGCTTCTTATTTGAATTTGCTGGCTTTGGAAAATCCACCTATGCGTATTTGGTCCTGTAGTCTTTTATTGATAATTTTGTTCTATATTCATGCTGTAGCAACACTTTTACTACTGATTATAGGTCTCTGTCTTTAATATTTGCATTGTAGTGTTTAAATACTGTTAGAAGTGTTTTTCAAAATGTTGGCAAATAAGTGAGAGAGATTAAATTTTCCACTAGTCCTTGGGGGGGCAAACTTTTTGGCCCGAAGGTCACCTATGGGTGGGGAAATTGTATGCAGGGTCATGAATATTGGGCTAAGGCAGAGGGTTGGGGTGTTGGAGGCAGTGTGGGGTATAAGAGGGGTATAGGAAGGAGCTCAGGGCAAGAGGTTGGGTTGCAAAAGGGGTGTGGGGTGCAGGAAGGAGCTCAGGGCAAGGCATGCGGGGTGCAAGAGGGGCCTCAGAGCAGAGGTTGGGGTGCAGGAGTGGGTCCAGAATATGGGACATGGCTCGGCTGGGGGTTGTGGTGCGGTCTCTGGCCTAGTGCCGCTTACTCAGAGTTGCTCTGGGGTGGCAGCCGTGCACAGCAGGGCTAAAACGGGCTCCCTGCATGCCCGAGCCCCACGCCATTCCCGGAAGCGTCAGGCATGTCCAGCAGTGACTCCTGGGGGTAGAGTGGGGCAGGTACCACGCTCAAAGCTCCCAGCCAATGGGAGCTGTGGGGGGGATGCCCACAGGCAAGGGCCAATGGGAGCTACAGGGATGGTGCTTGCATGCAAGGGCAGTGTACAGAATCCTCTGCCCTCTCCCACCAGGGCCTGCAGGCTGTGGTGCAGGCCGGTAGGGCAGGCATAGAGCCTGCCTTAGCTCCACTGCACCACAGGGCTGACAATCCCACAGGTTGCATTGAAAGCCCTGAAGGGGTGTTAGTTTTCACTCCCCTGCTCTAGTCAAATGTTTTGATATGTTCACTTTTCAGTCTTTACAACTCAAATCTATCAGCTTTTTCATCACTTTTACTTTTTTCTGAGCTCGCCTAAGTTCCCTGTGCAGCAGCTGCCCAGCAGGCTATCAGTTGCTGGCAGTTCAGCTGTCCCTACCCCCCACTGCCATGTGCTGCTCCTATCCTCTGCCTTGAAGCTGTACCCCAAGACTCCTGCTTTCTGTGGGAAAGGGGAGGAGGGAAGAAAGAGGGGGACTAATGTCAGGGTGCGTATCTCCCCCTGCTTCTGCACCCTGCTTACCCCATCTTCCATAGAGCAGGGGGAAGGGAGCTTGCCTTGGCAGCAGCTGTGGCTCAGCTTGCTGATCTAATTAAGGGCAGTGTACTTAAAGGGGAAACATGCCCCCCCACCCACACACACACTCACACACTGTGTCTCTGTCTCTCTCTGCTCTCCCTTTTTTCCTGCTGCCTTGTAGAGTGTGACATTTAACCCTTGAGGGCTCAGCCAATTGCTAGTTCATCATTTAGCAGTAAGGCATTCCCTGGGAAATATCCCACTCTGACTCTTCCACCTCAACCAAGCTTCACAATCATTATCACTGTGTACCAGTATTAAATTGTTTGTTTAAAACTACTTATGCTGTCTCTCTCTCTCTCTCTCTCTGTGTGTGTGTGTGTAATAAATATATATACTAGCGAAAATACCCGGTGTTGCTCGGGTCCGTCGGAGGTGGGGAGGGGGCAGAGAGCTGAGCGAGTGCGGGGTCCATTGGAGGGGGGAGGGGGCAGAGAGCAAACCTGACACCCCCACCTCACCGATCTGACCAAACCCGACACCCCCACCTCACTTACCCCTCGACCAACCCCAACTCACATTTTCACCCCCCACCCAAACCCAACACCCCCACGTCACCCCCTACCAACACCCCCTGACCAACACCCACACCTCACCCCCCGTAGACCAAACCTGACACACCCACCTCACTTTCCCCCCAACCAAACCCGACACCCGTACCTACCACCACAAACAAACCCGACACCCTCACCTCACTTAGCCCTTGACCAACCCCGACCCCCCTCCTCACCCCCCCAACCAAACCCAACACCCCCACCTTACCCCCCCACCAAACCCAACAACCTCTGACCAACCCCAACCCCCACACCTCACCCACCCAGACACCTTCCCACCCCCCCTCGACCAAACCCGACACCCCCACCTTGCCCCCTCGACCAAACCCGACACCCCCACCTCACTTACCCTCCGACCAAACCGAACTCGGGTCCATCGGAAGTGGGGAGGGGGCACAGAGCTGAGGGATTCCGGGGTCCGTCGGAGGTGGGGAGGGGGCAGAGAGCTGAGGGATTCCGGGGTCCGTCGGAGGGGGGAGGGGCAGAGAGCTGGGCGAGTGCGGTGTCTGTTGGAGGGGGTATTATGACATCAGAACTATGTCACAGAGAACAGCAGCTGCCCAGCTGATGTGATTGGCCTTTAAATAATTTCACCCCTGGGGGGCGTCAGAGGTGAGAATTGAAAAATGTTCGACTCTTACGGTCATTAGGACCCCAAGACCTCTAACTGTACCAAATTTCAAGTCTCTAGCTCAAACGGTGTGGAAGGAGTAAGCGTACACCCATACACGCACGCATACACCATTTGACTTTTATATATATATAGACAGATGTATATATACAGTAAAACCTCGATTTAACGGACTAATTCGGGCGAGGGGGTGTCCGTTAAATCAGAAAGTCCGTTATTTAATAATAAAAAAAAACAAGCTGTCGGAGCAGCAGCCCGCCCGTTGCAGGGACCCGGGCGACAGCCAGGACCCGGCAGCCAGCCCGCCCGGGTCCCGGCTGCTGGGACCGGGGCAGCAGCCGGGAGCTGTCAGCCAGCCCGCCTGGGTCCCGGCTGCTGGGACTGGGGCGGGAGCCGGGAGCCAGCCCGCACGGGTCCTGGCTGTTGGGACCGGGGCGGCAGCTGGGAGCTGTCAGCCAGCCCTCCTGGGTGCCGGGATCCGGGCGGCAGCTGGGACCCGTCAGCCAGCCTTCCCGGGTCCCGGCTGCTGGGACCGGGGCGGCAGGTGGGAGCCTTCAGCCAGCCCGCCCGGGTCCCGGCTGCTGGGATCCGGGTGGCAGCTGGGACCCGTCAGCCAGCTCGCCCACTGCCGTGACCTGGGTGGCAGCCGGGAGCCGGCAGCGAGCCCTCCCGCTCCTGGGAGCCGGGCGGCAGCCGGGAGCCAGCAGCCAGCCCTCCCGCTGCCTGGACCCTTGCGGCAGCCGGCAGCCTGCCCACTGGCGGGACCCGGGCGGGAGCCGGCAGCCCGCCAGACCGCCCGCAGGCGGGAGCCGGCAGCCAGCCCGCGAAAAACGGATTTGGGATGCATCGGACTTGCTCATAAATTTTGTCCGTTGCATCCGAAGTCCGTTAAATCGGGGTCCGTTAAATCGGGGTTTTACTGTGTGTATATATATAGATAGATAGACCCATGATTGTGTGTATATATACACACACACCTGGTTTAAAAAAAAATTCCCTGGAACCTAATCCCCTCATTCACATTAATTCTTATGGGGAAATTGTATTCGCTTAATATCATTTTGCTTAGTCTTATTTTTCAGGAACATAACTACAACGTTAAATGAGGAGTTCCTGTAACAGGTTTCAAGGTGAAAGCTGAAACTTTCCACCTCTTTTGAAAACTTATACTCTTAAATCACATTCAAGTAGTGTCTACAGAGGAATGTTGTCCTTTAAAATATTCTCTTTCTCAGCTTTTGGTATCATTGTGTATTCATTCTTTTCTTTTTATCTGAAAGAGTGACCTCTGATTAAAGTTTTTTTGATCCTATTTCAGACTTTACTGTTAAATAACTCACGCTAACATCCTAGTTCGTCCTTCAAAACTTCCTTTGCCTCTATCCTCGGTGAACACTGAACTTCTAGAAGAGTGAGACATATCTGTACAGTGCTTTATTCTACTTTTATATTCATAGTTGGAAGTGTTTGATTGCAAGTGACTGCTTCTCAATTATAAAGAGTGCCTGGAAATCCTGGCAGCAGTGAGGCTTCCTTGAACAGTAACTTGAATCTGTTAATTTGATAAAAATTATGTGTAACGGAATGACACCCAAAACATTACAGACTACTCTTTATGTTGCTTTATATTTTTAACTTAAATCATGTAGAGAGAAATCTTATCGGAAACCGTCATAGCCATAACTAGCTTTTTGGATGTATCCTCTAATCAGGCAGGACTGCAGTAAAACTCAGGCTTACATTCAGCAGTCATGTCATGGTTTTAATATTAAAGTCAGAGTATCCATCCTCTCGTAATTTGACATTAAATGGGTTTGGTAATTTTAACAAGCTCAATAAAGAGTTAGGGGACCTGTGCAGCTTGAGTTACCTAGGCACAGCAGTTGCCAGATTTAACTTAAATATATAATAATCACTCCTGCCCCTTTAACTAGAGAAATGCAGGTGTAAGCAGGAATCTTTTCTTGTAGAGAGGGGAATGTGGAGCAAAATGAAGAGTTATGATTTAAGATTCTATATTTTCTGGTTTTAAAGGAAAATCTGAATGTGTTCAGATACAGTGTTGTCATTCTGACTCTGCAGAATGACCACTCTAGTACCTCTGTACCTGATTTCCTAAGGAACAAGACTTACTACTTTCATTGCTTCTGTTCACCCTATCAGTACTGCTGCTGACACACAAAACCATGAACGACAGCAAAGGCAGCCACTGGATCTGCTTGCAAAGCAAGCGTTGCTTCCAGGATGCATCCAGTAAAGAATCAATTCAGTGCTTATTGTGGGTGGATGATGTATAGAGGTTGGAAAATCTGATTTATTTCATATTTAGAATGTTTGTTTTGAAACTATGGCAGATGTCTTCTATCTGCTGGCAGACTGAAGAGACCCATGATTGTTTATCTCAGTCTCTGAAATGGTTTCCTGGTCATAAACTTGTGTACTCATTGTGCTGTCTGTGCAAGGTAGAGTAACCGAATACAAATTGCATCTACTTAAGCTGTTTGAGGTTATCATGTTGCTTAGATTTCATATATGTTCGCAAATTTAAATGAGCATCTAATTTTTGACTTGCAAATTCAGAATGATTCTCTAAAACATCATCCAGTTACCTGACTACGTTTAAGAATAACATATTCTTGCTTATAATTATAGGGGAAGCAGCTCACAACCCCTGTATTGAGTTTGCTAGTCACTTTTCATTATTAAAGATTCTTGCAATCTCCATTTTGTATGTGATTTATATAAATTTATCTGCAAGTAATCTTGTTAAGCATTGAAGTATGCTTTAGTATACCACATGCACAATTGGAGCAGCATTTTTCTGATGCATCTTGTCCAACTAAACATGAATTGTGTATTTTATTAATTACTAGCAAAAATACCCGGCATTGCTCGGGGTATTTGTAATTGGAAACTGGGATGTAAAAAGACTACCATGTTTTTTATTAATACAAATTTTGTTCAGACGTCTCAGCGTTGCTCGGGTCCGTTGGAGGGGGGAGGAGGGAGAGAGCTGAGCGAGTGCGGGGTCCGTTGGAGGGGGGTATTATGACATCATAACTGTCACAGAGAACAGCAGATTTTAACCTGCCCAGCTGATGTGAATGGGCTTTAAAGAATTTCACCCCTGGGGGGTGTCAGAGGTGGGATTTTAAAAAATTTCGACTCTTACCCTGATTAGGACCCTAAAGCCTATATCTGTACCAAATTTCAAGTCTCTAGCTCAAACGGTGTGGAAGGAGTAAGGCAGTATACACACACGCACGCATACACCATTTGACTTTTTTATATATATAGATTTGCCTGAAATATTCAATTTACATCTCATTTATGCAGAGAGCTCCTCCTGGGAATATCTCTGCAGAATCCTTTTGTAAGGAGTGGGACTCTTCCTGGGCACAGAGGCTGCCCAGAGGGAGCTTGTTGCAGGAATAGTTCACAACTTTTTCAATAAAACATTGAGTGAGATCTTCAGAAACACTCAGCAGTTCTTGTTGTGTAGTGGAGCTACTGAATTATGAGCTCCCTTAAATATCTGATCTTTTGTTTTTGATATTTTTTCATTCTTTGTTCACCTCTACTGACATAAATTCGTTTCTGAATGAAGCTTTACAATTTAGCTCTCTGAAGTATAACATACATCTATATTTGCTGCTGTAACATTGTCCTATGCTTTCAAGTATTTACATTTTACAAAGCTTTATATTTATAGGGCTTAATGTATTATTTAATCACGACATTTTTGAAAACAGTGAAGAAAGCAAACCTGAATTTTTTTTTCAGGAATAATATGATCACACTCATTCACACTGATTATGGTTGCATCTAAATAACAAAACATTAAACTGAAACATTAAGTATAATGGAAATAAATTAAAATGTGTGTGTGTGTTTGTTTTTTTCTCCCACCTAGGAAGATGCTAATATTCCCAGTAGGCGTGTTCTGATTACAGGAGCTACTGGGCTTCTTGGCAGAGCCGTGTACAAAGAATTTAATGAAAACAATTGGCATGCAGTTGGCTGTGGATACAGTAGAGCTCGACCCAAATTTGAACGGGTTAATCTTCTGGATTCTGTTGGGGTTCATGACATTATCCAGGATTTTCAGGTAAGATTACCGGAAGGAAAGAAGAAGCAGACAACTTACCATATTGCACTGGAGACTGTTTATCCTTCATTAAACAAATAATTTTAAGATGCCTTACACCATTTAGATACCTTACACCATGTGATCCCAGTGACACCCCAGAAGGACTTTGGAGTAATAGTTTGGAAGAAGATGGCAGTTTTGTTGTTCCCCTAATTTGTACAGTGACTACTCTGCATTTGCGTAATATCCCTAGATACAACAGTCAATAGCAAGTCACACACATTCAGTAGTTTTAAATAAAAAACTGTTACATTTCTGTAATGATTTGTATGGAGACACTGAATGTTACAATAAGGTTTCCCTACTTTAAAGATACAGAATAATTGTATACCTTGTATCTCTCATGGCAGAAATATCCTTGTAACAGTCAATGCTGTGTTTCACAAACTTCGAAGCTGTTTCACAGCTTCCAAGGAATAACTTTTTTTAAAGCTTATTCTAGAATAAATAGGGACCTAGTCTAAGAGTTATGAAGCTCTTGTGCCTGGTCTACACCTGCCAAGCAAATAATTTATGAACTCTGCATTAATACCATTTAAACTTAATTTGGTTAGCATTGTTAATTACCATTGTGGATGAATGGGTATTGAGTGTAACCCCTTATCATCTTTAACACTCAGATGAGAACAGAACTCCTTGCTGAAAGATAGATATTATCAAGGATCGTGTCTGCAACATTACTGAATGAAATCTTTAAATATTTATTACTAGTGTAAAAGCCCTTGTACACGGGCCAACTGTAAGGGCTCGTGGCCCCGCCACCCAGCCCCCTCCCCTCTGCAACAGCCCCCCCCCCCTCGCTCAGCCCCCTCCCCCCCGCTCAGCTCCCTCCCACCTCAACTCCTCATCATGCGCCCGACAGCCCAGCTAACTTTATATGTATAACTGCTCCTTGGTGCTCTAGATCGCTCAGGCAGGCACGCGCGGTGGCCATTTTGTGCCTCCAAACTACAACCCCCAGCATGCCGTTCGTCTGGGCCATCTCTACTGCGCATGACGGCTTCACACACCATTCACTTGTCTTTTATAATTTATTATAAAGTCTTAAGGCAGCTTTATTCTATTGCATTTCCAAAGGCAAGGAAGTTATTTAAGATTTCACAGTAAATGATGATTATTGTGGATCTGTGCCACAATTAAATCAAAATACAAATTAGTTTCTCAGTAGATGACAGACCTGGTTTCTGTGTTGAGGGCACAATTGCTATTTTTTTATTTTGTTCCTCATTAAAATTGAGTCTTTAATTTTCAGCCTCATGTGATAGTGCATTGTGCTGCTGAGAGAAGACCAGATGTTGTAGAAAGTCAAGCAGATGCTGTTTCTCAGCTCAATGTGACTGCTTCAGGGAACTTAGCAAAAGAAGCAGGTAAAGAGACAATGAGATGGAGTCTTTTTTTTTTTTTTTTTGGCCAGGATACTGCATTAATTTATACAGTGGCATAAATATGCATAGCACTTCACACTTAAACAGCCAAGATCCATCATTGCCTCAACAAGCTTTCTATCTAATTTATTTAGGTGAAGACTGCACATGTGTATGTGTAGAGGATTAGCAAGGTGACAAAGTAAGGGAATGAAGGGGTAAGAAGGCAAGGGGATAGTATTGAATCTAGAACATACATTTTTTTTTTCCATCCATGACTGTAGTTTCATACTGGAAGTGTGAATTTGAATTAAACAGATACAAATGTCTTTTAGGTGCAATGAATAGCAATTTTCCCTTCTATCGCTAAAGGCTCATAATAAGTTTTCTTTATTCCCCCCTCCCTCCCCCACACATCTTTTATCTTAGCTGGAGTTGGAGCGTTTCTGATCTACATTAGTACAGACTATGTGTTTGATGGAACAAATCCTCCTTATAAAGAGAGTGATGCACCAAATCCTCTAAATCTTTATGGTAAAACTAAACTAGAAGGAGAAAAGGTAGTCCTTGAAAATAATGAAGGTAAGAATACAATATAAAGCCTTCCATTGAAGTTTTTTTTTCTTCTCATTTTTTTACAGATGAGCTAATAGGTCATATTAAATTAATAAAATCATATAATCTAGATTTGGAAAAGACCTATTAGAACATCTAATCTAGCTTCCTGTCCCTCTGAGATTGTTTCCTCTTCCCTGCCAGTGGAATCTAATTTTCTTTGCAGATGTACCAAATCTCCATAGCTGTCTTTGTATTTATGTCCTAGCAGTGTTGGCAAAACCTCCCAATTTAGTATGACCTCTTCATTTTATTAAGTTGCTGTTTGCTCCCTCTTATGGATTGGTAATGAAGTTAAGATTGGAACCAACACTAGACACCTTCCCAAACTCAGTGCTTTGCCGTGTTTCATAACCCTTTGGTTATGGCCTTTGTCGGTTATCAGTCTGTAGCAGTATACATATGTAAGCAGATTTAAGTTGATTTAAGATCTCATAATACACTGAATCAATTGTTTTACCAAAATCCAAATAGTACATGAATCACTCTTTCAACTATTAACTTCATAATTCTATAATAAAAGAAACCAATCACATTTGTGTTGCAAGATCTTTATATATTTGTATTGTGAATAAGTTCTATTTACAATTAGGTTTTTAGTTACTCTTCTAATGATTTTTTTGTTTTTGTTTGAAGCAGTGAGAGATCACTTTCCTTCCTTTAAAGACAAAACAAAACAAAAAAAGAAACCAATAACCCAAAATAGTCTTTGTTCTTTCTTTCCTATCTCAGTTTTGATAACGTTTCAAAAACTGTTAGTGTCAAAGCAAGTGGTAATTCCCTTGCTACCTTAGGGAGTATATCATCCAGACAGAAGTCTTGTATATAGTCACGCGCTGCAAGTGTTCGTTAAAGAAAAAATCTCTTATACAGTCTCAGCAACTTATATGTTCTTCTTTACTTCCTAATTGCCTACATTTACATATTTTCTTTGATGATTTAAAAAAAATAACCACTTGAGTTAATTTAATTCCCTCTGTTTACTAATTTTTCTCTGTAATATTGTCCCTCCCCCACAACCCTGGTTCCCTTGTGAGATGCCTTTTGTTCTCTCATTTTCTTTATACTGTCCTTCTCTTCTCTCTACAAGTCGTGGGTATTTATCTTTAGGTGCCTCTGCTTGTCCATTAACAGTGCAGATCACTGACATTATAAACACTCTAATAAAAATATTAGCTATCTAAATGTCTACTTTATATAAAGAGGAATAGATGTTTTTTGGTGTAAGTTTAGCAATTCTAATTTACTGTATATAAATGTTCTCAGTCCTATATTCGAAATCTTAAAATGAGATAACAGCAGGCTGTATGCAAGCACAGTTAATACTGTTTTTCTTTTAGGGGTGTGAATATATGTAATGTTTATTGAATGTCTAAAACCATTTTTATTCACATTATGTAATTCTGAAATTCTCTTCGCGTTATTCTCGGATTCATTAGGTCCTAGCTATTCATAGTTTCCTTTTAATACTTAAAAAAAAATATTTTTCCTCTTTAGGTGCTGCAGTGCTCAGAATTCCCATCTTATATGGGGAGGTAGAAAAGCTGGAAGAGAGTGCTGTGACTGTTATGTTTGATAAAGTGCAGTTCAGTAACAAATCCGCCAATATGGACCATTGGCAACAGAGATTTCCCACCAACATCAAGGATGTAGCCAGTGTTTGCCGACAGCTGTCAGAGAAGAGAATGTTGGTGAGAATTTTTGAGAAAATGAGCTTTCTTGTTTTTGTTTTTCCCCTCCCTGCTGTGGTACAGTTGAGTACCAAAACAAATCCAAAGTTCTGGTTCAAATTTTGAGAGGATTGGGCTGAGCCTCTGCTACTTCAATAACCACTTCTCTATCCCTGACCCTCCACGAGTGTTGTGCTACTTGGGAAATGTTGGAATTGTAAGTTGCAAGGATCAGAGTGGGAGAGCAGGACCCAGAGTTTTCTTAGCTGTTTGCACACAATACATTAGAATGACCATGAATCTTGCTGTCTCCAGGACTAAAAATGCAAGTCATTGGTTCACCACCATGGTATTTCTACAATACATTATACACTTAAAAAACCTCAGCGTAGAAAATTTAAGATCAATATTGATTAGACTTCCTGGTAGACCAGTACTTAAGATGCTCATGCAGTCGTGCTGAGTGTGGTGTATAAAATATTTGATGCCGGTGCAGAGACAGAAGGGGGTGAATGTTGATAGAGAGGTAGGGATTTTGGAGAAACCTAAAATTCAGAGAAATTGGAGCATGTGCTCTCTACCATCTTGTATCTTCTTATAGAAATCATCATTAAGCTGCCACTACAGAGCTCTTCCAGCCAAGCTGTCCGAGTAGGACCATGGAAGGGGTATTCATATATGTAGATAACCCTTGTAATAACATTTAACTGCTGTAGATAGACTCCAGCTGAGAAGGTAGGAAAGCCAAAGAGAGGCCCAGGAAAGCACTCCCCTGTACAAATTTCAAAGATCCTGGGCCTTGGGATGCATTTTGGGGCTAAAAATCCAGGAAGCATTAACGGAATCTTTTCTAATGATCCCAATTTCACACAATCACGGTGCTGGGGAAATAAGGCCTTAGAGGGCTAGCCAGGCCAAATATGTGTAGTATCAGTACTGTGCCAGCCCCACTGATAGCTTTATAATGGCCACATTTTTCACTTCCCAAATATCAGCTCAGTCTCTACTCTGGAAATGTATTTGTTCCAGATATATTTCAATTGATGATTAACTTGTTTTTCGGGATAGCATCATGTTGTTTGAATATCCGCCTGTACATTCTATTTCTGTAAAAGAGCCAGCCTGACTCTTCATCTGTATTTGTTTCTTTCTAGGATCCATCAATAAAAGGAACATTCCACTGGTCAGGTAATGAACAGATGACCAAATATGAAATGGCATGTACTATAGCAGATGCTTTCAACCTTCCCAGCAGCCACTTAAGACCAGTAAGTAATGTTGAGGCTATACAAAAGTATAGAAATTTTTGAATGCTTCATTTGACCCACTTTCTTTTACTGACAATACAAGTGAGCCGCCACTTCTGATCGCATGAACAATTACATCTTAGTATTGCAAAGGAAGAGTCCCCAAAATCCTTAGTATGGCATGATGTACTGCCAGCATTGTCAGATATCTTCTACTGCAGGGAAATGACCACTGTTATGTTAACTGGATTCTGATTTCCTAGAACATATATTGTTTCAATCAGAAATCAACTTACCATAAGTACAGTATATTCTTATAGAAATATGCAAGTCTAGTGTGTAAAATATTCCTAAGATACAGCTGGCTAAAGCAGTCTTTTTTAATATATTATATATAAAGTGAATAATAAGCAACTAGCCAATTACTTAATCAGCAGTCACAGATTTAATTTAGCTTATCCTAGTTTCGCAGACTACTTTTTGTAAACTTAGCAGTTCCTCTGAGTAATCAATAAAGTTGTAACTAATCTTTGCCTCTTAAATAGTCTTCCTTTAGAAGAATCATCTTCAAATTAAGATACATTAAATTTTAATCTCCTTTATATTGTCATAATGTTTAGGTTACTATTATTTCTTTTCAAATTCCATTCTCTGAATAGGTCTTTATTGTTGAGAAATATCCATGGATATTTAGACTGGTGGTTTTAAAAACATTTAACCTTTGACTTTATGTAAATTTAAACTAAACAGGAAGAAATTTCAGGAAAAAGGGCAAATTGAAAATGCTTAGCACCTCAGGATCAGACTTGTTTTAAAAAAATCTACTACATATGTTAGTAGTGAGATGCTGTTAACTTCTAGGATTTATATTTAAAGGTAAAGTGAGACTTATTCGCTCACAAGTACAGGGATTCTTAATTAGTAAAGTTAGTACTCAAATGTGACATGGAAGAAAGACACCTTGGACACACAATACTAGGTTGGTCTGAGATCATATATTTAACATCCTTTACTGTTGGTGGCAGAAGCAGATCTCTAAAGCATTTTTCATCCCACTCCTCAGCGGTTATCCACATCTGCTGATTTCCTGGCCGTTAGGGGAGTGGGGATAAGATATGGAAGAGAGGAGACCGTGATGTGAAAAAACATAAAATGGCTCACTCTTTTCCAGTTCAGACACATCTCATGGATTTTGTAGCCGTCTAGCTGACGGGAACTCTTCCACTTGTCATAAAGAAGATTCACACTAGGAGTACAAGTAAAATGGGATTTTCTTTAGGGTGTTTAATACACGCCACCCCTAAATGCTCTACAAAATAAAAAGTTGTCTCCTTAGCCTTTCATTGCTCAAAAATTTTAGTTAAAAAAGAAAATGGATTTTAACGCACTTTACGTTGACATAGTCTGAGATGGAGAGAAAGGAAGGTCATTTCAGATGGCAAGAACTCCTTATGTAGCAACACAAAAATTGCCTGAAGGGAGCGAACATTTTGAAAGCAACAAATGGTAGTGTGCACTCATTGTTATTTAGAAGCCTCCATTTTTAACTGTATATAGTGTGTTCCTTTTTTCTTTTTTTAAAGATTACTGATAGCCCAGTAGTGGGTGCTCTTCGTCCGAAGAATGCTCAGCTTGACTGCTCTAAACTAGAGATGCTGGGAATTGGACAACGAACGCCGTTTCGAGTTGGGATCAGAGAATCACTTTGGCCTTTCCTTGTTGACAAGAGATGGAGACAGACTGTCTTCCATTAATTTGTAAACTTTTTAATGAAAGTATGGTATGTGGCACTTTTTTAAAAAAGGAAAAAAATAGTTTTGTATGAGTGTTCTTAAAAATAGTGACACGTATGAGCTTTCCATTGAATCAGGTAAAAAAATGGTCTTGCACTAGTGAAATGGTTAGGCTAAAAAGCTCAGTGGCAAAAAATGAACCTTGTTTAAAGTGTTTTGTTTTTCCTTCTATTTGTACTGGTCTAAACTTGCATCTGATCCTAGTGAATTATGGTTCTTAGACTTCAGTAATATTTGATGCTAAGTATGAAACAGGTCAGCTGGAGACTTCCTTTTGGCTGGAATATACTGTTGATGCTTAGGGTCTTTGCTATATGTACAGTATCTTATTTGAAGGACCTGGCCAGTTTCCTTATAACCAAAAAGATTCCACTTTTTAAAATTTAAAGTTATTGAACTAGTGTGAGTTAAGGTGAGAATCATTGAAGTTTAATGTTCATTTGCTTTGAGCTTGGATCAAAATGTTTAAAAAAATGTGAAACTTTATTTTTGCAATTACTGAGTGTAGTTTTTATGCTTGAGATATAGTTTCACAATGTTATATATATCTTGAAACTCCTGCAGCTTCATATATTTGTTCATTGTATGCATTTGTCTCTTTGTAAAAGTGACCTGCCAAGTGTAGGGAGGGGAAGAAGAGAGGGAAATGGACTTGGGCCCTCCTTGGCTTTGTGTAAAGTCTTGAAGTGTATTTCATTTTCCTGTTTGTTATACTAGAAACTCAGATCTTCTATAGGCTGGAAACACTGTGTGGTACGGGAAGTAGTGAAACAAGGACATCAAAAAGAATAAAAGCGAAAGCTGAACAATTTGAGGGGAAGAAAGTCAAAACTACAACAATGTAGTTTCCCATGTGAAAACTCCTGAGTTAGGCACATACATTGATGTGGAAAGTGTCTTACTGGTTTAATGCCTACATTAAGGGTTTGCTCAGTAACTACAACTGTAAGTTCCCTAATGCCAACAAGTCTTAGCTTATTCAAAACTTTGTTCTTAACACCTGTTTGAATTGAGTGCTCAATTAACATTTTCAAGAATTGATGTATACTAATGTCCTTGTTTAAAGATTCAATCTACCAGTAAGATATTGATGCTTACAATAGGCTTGTTCTGAGATCTTCCAGGGAGACCACAGAAAACTGGATTTGATAATCTAGATTTGAGGCAAAAATAAATATCAAAAACCTGGAAACCCTTCAGGCCTTTATGGATCAAAAAGGTGGAAGAAGACCAGTTTTAAATTTTTTTTACAGGCCAACTTGAAAATCAGTCCTTCTAATTCCATATATGACATATGAGAGAGGAGTTTATTGTAAATTTTGTTTGTTTTAGTCTGAAGTCCTGATATGCACACAGTAAGTTATATCTTGAAAATGACAATAAATATATGTTGCTGGTATCAGTGGGTGACTCAAGATTGTTTTCTAAATCTTAACTAGCTGCAACTCCCTTCACAATGTTCACGTACCCTGGAGGAAATAATTGTAAAATCATGTTGATGTACTTCAAGTAAATTTAACACCCCAGTCATGGGCTAGAGAAAAATCTCTCAACTGATGGGCCACAGCCCCCAAGGGAGGGGTGGAGTGCTAAGTTCCCTGCAAGCTGCATGATTGCACAGCAGCCTATTTAGCACTGCACAGGTGATCAGAGAACCACCCTCATCCAGCCCCAAGTTGCTGCCGCAGCTTGGACCCAGCCATGGTGCCCCTCCCCTGGCCCGTATCCAGCCAGCCCAGCCCCAGACCGGAGTTGTGGGAGAGGCTCCTATTCTGCAGCCCCAACCCCGCAGGTGCTGTGGCGGGGAGAGGCTCCTCTCTGCCTCAGCCCAGGTGCTGCTGTGGGAGGAGGGAGCTGTGGTGGGGGGGTCCTCCCTCCCCTCACCATAGCCCCAGAGCGCCCTTCTGCATCCCAAACCGCTCAGCCTCACCCCAGAACATACCCCACCTCAACCCGAGCCCTCACCCCCTTCACCCTCGTGGTCCAGCAAGAGCACCCACTTTAAGTCCTGGCTCCTCAGTCATCACCTCTCTTGAGCTGAGACCCACACCTGTATCTACACTTCGCTTTCTCTTCAAAGATTATAAACAAGTTATAAATTACCACATAGCTTTTTCTAAGCAAACATATTTACTATTAAATTGAAAACCTTAAATAGAAAATATTAAAACAATAACAGAACCTACAGAGATCACACCTCCAGTAAGGGCTCTGGGAGGTGATGACTCCTTCAACTTCAAAGGCATTTTTCTGTGGTTATGAGTTCATAACCGCTTTTAGCTCAGCACAAGCATCCACCTTGGGCAGATTCACCAGTTTCTTTCTACTGCTTGGGCCTCTGAGCTCGTCGTCATGCAACAGGTGATCAGCAGACATAGGTTCTCTTTTCAGGATGTGTAACAGGGTGCTGGCCAAGAAGCCTTGAGCCAGCCCCTGTTAGCTCAGCTCCTGCTAGCTCAGGCCCCAGCCAGGGGAGTTAATTGGAGCTGGCAGGGTGTGGCCCTTAGCAAGAAGGTCTTAAGGCAAAGCACCTGTGTGCTTTTCAGGCCAGAGGGATAAAGCTGGCAGGAAGGAAGTGCACAGGGGGGGGGAACAGGAAAGGGAGAAGCAACTGGCTGGTGTTCCTAGCTAGCTGTCCCCCAAGCAGCTAAGTAAGAGAACTTGTGTATATACCTGTATATAGGTGGTGGTGGGGATTGCACAAGGCAATAAAAGGGGCACTGGTGTTGGAAACTGCGTGGTCTCAGCTCATTTCTGCAACGAGCGGTGCAGGGCTCGTCTACAGTGTGTCATTTCCAAAGGCTGGTTTTTGGCACATTGCATTTATCTAGAGACTTTGTAGGAAACCCACTTAATTTTGTGTCCAAACATTTCAGTCATGTCTTGCACATTGTTTAAATAGTTCTTTGAAGCTCATAACACTTCCAAAGGTTTACCTTGGTCATGTCTCCTTTTTAGAGAAGTTAAACACACCTCCGCATTAATACATAAACTTTGCATTGTTAATACAATGGACTCCACTGAGACTAAACTTTCAATAAGGTTTTTCAAGGGTATTGTAGGAAGATGCAATATTCCTCAGGCTTATGAAGCTTTATAAATTTTATCACAATCCAGTGCAAAGACTGTCACTCCTTGTATATTCATATCCTTCAGTCAAGCATTTTGTCAGCCTGTAATGGGGGCAACTACCCCTCCCTGGCAGAAAAGTAGTTAAAAGCAGCCTTAGGGAGGCTGCCCTGGAAGCAATCAATTTGAAAAGGGCTGAGAGGAATAGACAGCAGGCTAAGATAAGAAGGGCTGCAGGGCAGAGTAGAGTTCAGTAACTGACTGGAGGTTGAGGGGAGAAGACCAGGGTCCTAGCAGAAAAAAAGGTGGTGCCAGCAGGACCGGGGGAGCTAGAGAGAGCTCCTGGCTGAAGTCTCGAGGTAAGGGCGAAAAAGGTCCTGGGGTCCATGGAAGTGGCCCAGGGAAAAATATGGGGCGGTTGGAGGGGGCATAGCACATGGTTACCATCTACAGGGTCCTGGGGTTGGGACCTGGATGAGGGGGTGGCCCCCACTAAGGAAGTAGTCAGACAACTGGCTGGGATTGCCACTGAAGGAAGTGACTGGACAGTGGACTGCAGTTCCACCAAAAGTGGGGAGAACTAAGTGTGACACAGCCAGAAGACTGTGTCTCGAAGAGGATGCTGCAGTCCTTGGGATGACTCGGGTTCAGGAGCAGAGGTGATGGCACGTGAGACCACCAGAAGAGGGTGTAGAGCTAATTCCCAAGATAGCTGGTAGGAGGTGCCGCAGTGTTGATCACACCACCTCTTGAAACATTTTTACTTATGCTTTAGTAGTATACTGTATGCAAGAAGATGGAAAATTTGAATAAGAACTCACCCGCTCTGAAAAGGTTCAGAAACACTGGATTCACTGGGGAGTGCTTATGCCAGGGTTACTATTTCAATTTGCATTACAATAGAGCATGAGACTGCAAACAAAACTGGGGCCTTGAACTGGCAGGTGCTCGATGCTTTGAAGGGGAAATCCATAACTTCTGTCTGTTTTTCTACACTAAATAAATCAGTAACGTTATTTACATATTTAAGCAATATATAGGAACACCAGTTCCCCTTTTCTTTCTATGCCAAGTGTTGATCAAGTTCAAGAATCTGTGGTAGCAGCAAGTGGAGGAGAAAAACAGCTGAAATAGTGCAAGAAATTTGGAAAAATGGGTTGTCCCCTTCACTTCTGTGAATGGAGGGGATGTTGCTCAGGCAAATCATGTCAGAGGAGAGCTTCTACCTCTTCTGAATTTTCTACCCCACATGTTTGGGACCCTGTAAAAGTTCATCTGTGGGCTTGGTCTCCTCCAAGGTTTTGAAGGGGAGCCATTCTCTAGTCTATAGCACTCTTCCCTTCCTGAGGCCATGGATATCCAAGTGAATATCTGCATCTACATAATGTTGCTTGAAGCAGTGTTATCTCACACTCCACACCTGCACTATCCTTTCAGTGACAGACATTTTTGCATCCAGTCAGCTAGGGTGAAAAAAGCAGAGGGCAAAACTATTTTTCAGGCTGCAGATTCCGTTGAAGCACATTGCAGAGGGGTCTTACCCCTTACCTTCTCTGTGGCCTCTAAACCCAAGGTGAAAATATGCAGGAATATGAGAGTACTTCCTCATAATGTCCTGGCTCCCCTGCACCCTTTCCATGGTAAGAAAGGGGAGGTAGGTTTAGGTTAATTGACATTTGGCTGTCAGCAAGAAAGATCTGATTCTCAAATAAATTATTTTAAAATGCAAGCTCTTAACTCTACCCATGTAGTCTGGTAAGAAGGTGGAATGTAATTTATTGTTGTATACAGTCCATTTGCACAACAGATACTTATTCAGCTACTCAGAGGATTCTACCCCTTGTCAAATAAGCACTCCAGAATTTTCATTAAAAAGACATCTTTTTGATCTGCTGCTGAATCCTTCTTATAACTTTCAGTTCCTGGGCTTCAAAACCATTCCCTTCATGCATTACTTTTGCTAAGGATCAAGGGGTGATATTGAGAGCATAACAAGACTTTGATTTGTCTCTCCAAACCCTGCCACATGCCCTTTGTGGTTCATTGCTGGTCAACGTAAACCTTCACAAAGTTGTTACCTCCTCACTTGAGTCCATTTTGCAGTTAAAGTTTGCCATAAATAACTTAAGAAATATGGATCAGTTCCAATAATGACATAGTTCACTGCCTGCAGCTGATAAACTCAAAGACCATCAAGCAAAGGAACAGGCTCCTTATTGGACTAGCAGACTCCAAGCCGTGAAGCAATATCTACTACCAATTTCCTAGAAAGTTGGGCACTTGTGAGTTCAATAAAACTATGACATTTTCCAGCTGTGAGTCATTTGAGGAAATTTCTTGGCCATTTTGGAAAGCACTGAAGCATTAAAAGCATTTTGCTTTCCAATTGAAGTTTTGTACCATTTCACTGCCAGTGATGTAATCTCCATGGGCCCTTATGCAGTGCTGAACTTCATGGCTAACAGATTTCCGAGAGAGGTGGATTGTTGCTAGTTTTCTAAAAATTAACTTAAAATTTGAAGAAGACTCCTAGCAGTGTCATCTTTCAACTTCCATATCTAGTGAGAGCTTTGCTGACAAACTCCAAAAATAAAACTTACTTGGATGTAGCTCCATGTTCCAATTTAATAAGTACTCTACAGGATAGTAAAAGTGAAATTAAATTGATTTCATGGCTCTAATCTCTCTACTCCACTGTAGAACAATGGGATTCATGGTTTATGGGGAGATGCAGTGGGAAATGAATCAGGAAAATCTGGCCCCAAGTACAAAATTCATCTGAGTGCTTTATTAAGAACCATCTTCCAAAACAATATTTGAAAGTTGCTAGACACCATACACTTACAGATCAAAGCCAGCTCTTGGCTTACCTTGAGTCTCATGTATGATGGGGAGTTTTCTAAACAAAATGGGATTCTCAAATGATGATGACGACACTTAGCTTCACGTTGAAGAGACTATGGTCCTCACTGGGGGGGGGGGGGAATGGACTGAAGATATGCAACTACATGAATAATGTAGCTGAAGTTGGCGTAACTTCAGCTGACTTACCTGCCATCCACATGGTGGCGGCATTTGGCGGCGCACTCCCCTGTCAAGCTGGAGTTACAGGAGCAGATGGGGGTGATGCGGGCGATCGATTTCTCATGTCTTAACGAGATGCGAGAAATCGATCACTGAAAGGCCTTAGAACCTTAAATCCCATTTTCAAAAGTGAAATAAGGATTTCGGAGCCTAAGTGTTACTGAAAGTCAATGGGATTTAGGCTTCCAAGTCACTTAGCTGCTTTAAAAATCTTTACCCTTACACTGATTTAGGTAATTTCTCAGAGTGTGTCCCAAAGACAGCAAAACTCCCTCATTCCCCCAAGAAATGCAGAGAAAGATAAAATGTGTCTGGAGTCTTAGATGCCTCAGTCAGCAAGGCATGGATGAAGCTGTCCTTTCCCATCAGGTGTTCTGTAAGAGTCCATAGTCAAGTGAACACAAGGGAGGACAACCTGAGGATGGACAGAGAAGCAAGCTGCAGACGGTGCTGGAAACGTGAGGTCCTCGGTACATGTTTTAAAGGTCTGTCTCCTGTTGGGCTTCAACAGCTAAGGAGTTATGGATCTGTGGGATGTTCCAAACTGGCATCCTACCAGATTTAAGTATTATTTACTAATCACTAAAAATAAATCAGGGGCAGATTAAAATCCAGCTCCCTGCACCATTTATGCCATTCTAGAAATTAATAGCTCCAGTTATTGATGAAAGAGTAGGCCTAGAACAGGGATCACCAACCTTTGGCACACCAGGCCAATGGGGGTTGCGGGAAGCAGCTGCCAGAGCATCCCTCAGCCCATGCTGCTTCCCACAACTCCTTTTGGCCCGGAGCGGCGAACCGCAGCCAGTGGGAGCTGTGATCGGTCGAACCTGTGGACGTGGCAGGTAAAGAAACTGGCCTAGACCACCAGGGGGCTTACCCTGGCAGACCAAATGCCAAAGGTTGTCAATCCCTGGCCTAGAAGAAGCAAATAGGATTCTTGCTAACTTGCCTACTGTCATCTAAAGATCCAATTGCAGAAAATACCTACTATTCTGTTTTATAATTTTCCATAATTATCTCAAGTCCAGATGTTTGTATTATTATTTATTTGTATTATCATAGCTCTCACGAGCCCTAAGTCATGGGCCAGCTCCTGCTGTTAGGTGCTGTACAAACAGAATCAAATGGCTGTCCCTGCCCAAACAGCTTGCAATCTTAGTATAAGACAAGAGACAGTAAGTAGATGGCTCCAGATAGACATATGGGAGAGTAGAAGGAAACAATGAGACAATATTAGTCAGTATGATCAGATCTGGTATTAGCTGCCTAACAATTTTTGAGTTTTTGTAGGCATCACAGCAAAGGCTGTGACTTTTTTTACTGGGTATATTTTTTATTTAGGCCCTGTCTTGGATGAACGTGTTCAGTTGACAATCAACCACTACAACATACACATGCATTTGAACCACTAGGGATTTGAATGTAACAGGAGTTGAGATCACAAGCATAATCGGATGGAGCTATGCAGCTTGGTACTACATCTACTGTTTTTGATGAGATTTTGGAGTTCAAAGATAGAGCAAATGATAGGTTTAATACTCTTGAGGGACACTGAGTTGTAGCCTTGGGTGGAGGAACTTGTGGCTTTTCAGTAATGTATTTACTTTGCAACTTACATTTGCCTAAATTTGCTTTTAATGAAAACCTTGGAGAAAAGAAATCTGCCTGAGTTGTCTTCTTTATAACCCAAGGAAGGGCTCTGGAGGAGTATTTGGTGGTTTTATGACAATAACATCCCAAAATAATTACTGCTGTAGAAGGCTTCAGGTGATTTGTCAGCGTCAGAAATTGTACTCAGGAACTGTGAAAAGAAAGGGCATGTAGCTCCAGGACTTAAGTATTGTATTTCAGTAATGTGTTAGACCCCAATCCTGCAAAGATTTATGCATGTGCTTAACCTTACATTGACTATTTGTATTTGAGCCTTCAAATACTTTGTGCATAAATTTTTGTCTCATCAGAACATGAGAGTTTCTTGAGAAGAAGCAAGACCATGAGTATTGGTCCTGATTCTCCTCTCAAATTGGATGGTAATAGTGTAATTCTATGGGACTAAGAGCTTGGCTACACATGCAAATTAGAGTGCACTAAAGCCGCCCAGTGTGCTCTAACTTACTCCCTGTCCACACTGGCAAGACACATAGAGCGCTCAGACTCCATGACTAGAGTGCTCCTGGTACTCCATCTCGGCCAGAGGAATAACGTTTGATGTGTATTGGCTGAGATGCCCCAGCGTCAGTGTGAACAAGGTGTTGATTGACCATCCTTTAATCCCCTAAAGTCAAGGGACCACTTTTGTTGTTTTGAACTGGCTGTAGGAATGTGGATATACCCTTTCAAAGCTCCGTTTCTGACATCCATCATGCTTATTTGCTCTGAGACATAGCAAATATTACTGAGGAATGTTGCTTGCTTTGAGTGAGTGAGAGCGGGGTCTGAACTTCCAAGACAGCATGCTGACACACTCTCAGCACCCCAAAAACCCACTCCCTCCCTGCCACATGCACACAACGTTAGGGGCTAACCTAGGCCTTCTAACAAACACATATCAAAATTATATTTATTCCACAGCTCAAGCATAGCAATGTGTATGCATTTTTCCAGACAGAGGGGCCATTATCAGTGGTAGCCACTTAGCACTGCAGTGGTACGAGCGCAGCAAAAGTACTGCAACTCACTCTCAAGGGAACGGAGGTTGCCTCAATAGTATTGGCCTTTCATTGGCCAGCTTAGCAGCAAGACCCCAATACTTTCTTTTTAGCTGGGAGGATAATAACCATGACACTGGTCTACAGAGAGGGTGATGGGAAAAGGGGGCAATGGGATCTTTTTTAGAGATATGTGGAGTGGGGAGAGTGAAAAGAGCCAAGGAAATCAAGAAAGGAGTGAGAGGTAATTTAAATCTATAAGCAGCAAACAGCCAGGGAGAAGTCATTGGGGAAAGATGAAGATGGATGATACTGATGTTGCCAAAAGCCAGAATGAATGAATGTGTTTGGCCCATTATTCATGAGACAGGCTGAATAAACTCAAATTCTGGGAACCAATTGAGTGAGATGTTAAAAGGTTTTATGATTATGCTGGGGCAGACAGGCAATTAGAACTATTAAAAGCTGACAAGGTACAAAGTTGAGATGAATGACAAATTTCATTGTTCTAATGGGAATAGAGAAGGAAATGTTCTCGGTAGCCCATGCTCTTTGAAGTCAGACGTAGGCAAGGCAGAAGTAGATTGGTGTAGCAAGGACAGAAAAAAACCCTGAAAAGGGGTCCCAATATGGAGGGGTCTTTTATTTTGTCCATGCTCAATTTCATGGGGGATAGAGAAGAAGTGTGGCCTCTGGTCTACATAAGAGAAAAAAGAGCTCTCTTGCTTTCAATCAAAGATAAGGAATGAAAATGCTATAAATAATTCACATAAATAATAAATGAACAGTTCTACAATTGCTGCATGCAAAGAATAGTCAATATATGCACAGTTAAAGATGGCAGTAGAAGCATGATATGAAGCTTCCCTCAGGCGGCTAATTCCCAAATTGTAGTCAACAGGTATTGTGCATAGTTGCCTATGCCACAGGCCAATAAAGGGATGCAGCAGTGGATTCAGGCAGTGATGCTTCCTGCTAATTGTAACCCAGTCCAACTCTTTCTGAGCTACAGGTTTTTTTTTTTATTTTTTGACCAACAAAACTAAAAAGCAAAAGGGGACCATTTCCCTGCATGGCTGGGCTGTGTCTTTCAACCACAAATATTTATCAAATATTTGAAGAACAATGACACATGGATACAAGAGACTCAAAGGAGAAGAAAACCAAATGGACAAGATACACGCAATCCTGTCTCAGCCCAGAGGATGGACTACTTGACCTCTTTCAGGTCCCTTTTAACCCTACATTTCAATGATTCTAAAGTGACTGGTGAGATGAGGAAATATTTGGCACCAATAAAGAAAGTCCAACCCCATGGAAGAAGAAATAAACAGCATGGGCACAGAAGAGACTGCACAAAACCACGTGCCCATCACATGAAGATGTGTAATATTCATTTTATCTCCTTAATAGTATCTCAGTGCTGCTTTTCATGTAACTAAGCACTACAAGTTAGAGGAAAACTCTACCTTAAAGAGATCCTTGATAATACCAAGACATAAGGCAATGTTCAATAAATTGTATATCTTCCTTTTTAGAATGGAATTTCAAGGATGTTGGGAGCGAGTCACTGAGCAGAAGAGGCATACATTTCCTATGTGCTTGTAACCACTAACCGTCTAGGTGGAACTTACTTAGAGGGGTCTGTGTACTTCATGAACAGTGGGATTACCTGAGAGATGGCTTTCCAAGACATGAAGGAAAGTTTCAAAAGCATGAATCTCGAAGGAGATTTTCAAAGGTGCAAAGGACAGTTATACACCCAACACCCAGATGTCAATGGGAACTGTAAGCCTAATACCTCTTTGTAGAATCATAGAATATTAGGGTTGAAAGGGACCTTTGAAAATATCCCTCCTTGTTAATGGTGTCATCTGTTCATCAGAAACAGGAGTCTCTTGGCACCTACTGACTCAAATGGAGACACATATCAGGTGACCCTGGGCTAGTCACCAACTGCACCCTGCAAGGACCCTTTAATCATTATGCCCTCCAGGGTTGGTTGAGCTGGTGGAAGGGCCAGCAGGACATTTCTCTCAGCTTTTAGTCATTCATTTAGTTCTATTATTAAATGGAGATTTGGATTTTGGGGTTTTATTTGTTGTGTTGGTTTGGGGAAGGGATACACAGTGGGTTTGGGAGAGGAGTGGTGAGAAAGGGATGGAGAAGTGTGGGGTGAAGGAAGAACCACAATGATGCAATACAGAAAACAGAGATGACAAAAGATCCAGAGTCTAGGCTTCAGGGTGAGTGAATGATGAGGTCAGGAGGCTGTGAAAGGTCCAGTGGGGCTGCAGGGGTGATAAAAGACCCTCACTTAGCCCTTGGGTCTCAGCGGGCCGCCTGACTGCTTTGGGGAAGTGCTCTGAGGGACTAAAGCAGAGGTAGTCAACGGCCCACGGGCCACATTCGGCCCACGGGACTGTTCGTCCCGTCCCTTGAGCTCCCGGCCGTGGAGACTAGCTCCTGGACTCTTCCCTCAGGGCATTCCTTAGCCATGTCACTCCGGGGTGGGTGCTTGAGGGAAAGGATCCCTGCCCCTCACTGGCAGCGGCGGGAAGAGGAGCAGCCTGGCAACAGCCTGCTCTACTCTGCCAGCTCCCAGCTGCATTGATCTACTTCCCGCCGCCGGTGACAGTTGTGGGCAGAACTTTCCCCAACCTGAGCAACATGGCTGGGGCCGGGTAAGGGAAGCAGAGTGGGCTGGGGCCACGTTGCTCCGCTTCCCGCCGCCGGTGAGTGCAGAGTGAAATCCTTTCCCCGCACTCACCGGCAGCAGGAAGCGGAGCAACGTGGCTGGGAGTTGGCAGAGTAGAGCAGACTAGGGCCGGGTTGCTCCGCTTCCTGCTGGTGAGTGCGGGATTGCTGGGGGGAAGAGGTAGAATGGGGGCGGGACGAGGCAGAGCAGGGGGGATGGGTAAGAGGCAGGGTGGAGGGAGTTGTCAGGGGCACCACACCCCCCTAGGGACAGCCCTGCCCCTTACAGTGGGTACAGCCTGGTGTGTGTGTGTGTGTGGGGGGGGAGCGGAAATCTGGCCGAGGGATGGAGCTGGTCACCAGGGCTGGTGCTGCCATGTATGGAGCATGCAGTTGCCTAGGGCATCATAAAATTTGGGGCAATTTTGTGCTCCAAATTTCATGGTGCCCTACGCAGCTGCTTGTGCCTAAGGATGGCCCTGCCTTCCCTGCTGCTCCCCCTGCCACCACAGCCTCAGTTCGCCATGCCCCCAGTGCTTTTGGTGGCGGGGCTGCGAGCACCTGCCAGGCGGCACGGCTGCAAGAGCTGCCAGTCTGCCCCAGTGCTCTAGACTGCGTGGTGGTACAGCTCCAGCCAGGCAGTGCAGCTGCCAGTCCTCATGCTCTGACCAGCATGGTAAGGGGATGGGGAGTAGGAGTGTTGGATAAGGGCAGGGGGTCCCAGAGTGGCAGTCAGGGGACAGGAAGTAGGGGGCAATTGGATAGACTTGGGAGTCCCGACGGGGCCTGTCAGGGTGCAGGGGTGTGGATAAGAGTCAGGGCAGTCAGGGGACAGGGAGCAGGGGGGGCTAGATAGTGGGTGGAGTCCCAGGGGGTGGTTAGGGGTGGAGGTACCAGGGCAGGTGGTCAGGGGACAAGGAGCTGGGGAGCAGATTGGATGGGTCAGGCGGTTTGAGGGGGGCAGTTAGGGGGCAGGAACTGGGTGGGGGCAGATAGGAGGCAGGGGCCAGGCTGTTTGGTGAGGCACAGCCTTTCCTACCTGGCCCTCCATACAGTTTTGGAACCTGACGTGGCCCTCAGGCCAAAAATTTTGCCCACCCAGGCTAGAGTGCTTAAAAGTCCACCCTCCTTGCTGGTCCCCATATGGAGTGGGAGAGAGACTGTTAGGCCTGGTGCTCTGTGTGGATCCCTCTGAGACCAGTGGATTTCTGAGTCCAGTCAATTTCGAAGGCTTTACTGCCTGAGCCCTCTGCTGTAGTTTGGGCAGGCTGCTTTCAGTTTTTAGTGATTTATTTTTGATTTTACTGACAATTTACTAAGGGACAAAGAAAAGCACCAGGCACTGGAGGGCATCTAATAGAATGACTAAGGAAGATTGAGAACACTGCACACTCATAAATCTGATCTCAGCTGTGGAAAATACCTGGAGAGCAATTATGCACACACAACATTTAGATATATGTAATTGCTTAAGGGGGAGTCAGTGCGGAAAGCAAGATTAGGCCAGATAAATGTGCTTAGTTTCTTGAAGTAGACAGGACACAGAGAGTAGATATAATTTATCTGGATTACGAGGGGAAAGCGAGAGGAGGGGAAGGAGGGAGGAATATCTCTTAATCCAGGCCACCCAAAATATGACTAATTTTCAAAGTCCATAAATATGGGTTACAAAGATATTAATTCAGGGTCAAGAATAGCAGCTGTGTTAGTCTGTATCTGTAAAGAAAGCGAGAAATACTTGTAGCACCTTAGAGACTAACCAGTTTATTTCAGCATAAGCTTTCGTGGACTATAGCCCACTTCATCGGATGCATAGAATGGAACAGAAGTAAGATGCATTTATACACACAGAAAGAAGGGGGAGGAGGGAAGAGATTAATGGAAGTAGAGACAAGAGAACACAATATAACAATAGCATTACCAACTTGCCTGTTATGAATTGTGGACAAAACCAACAAACAAAACCACCTTTGGGTCAGACTCCAAAGAAGCTATGTTAATTTACATCAGCTGACCACCTGATCCCATATGCCTTACTAACACCACTGTGAAGTCATGTTCTCCTTTTCACAGGATATAAGTAACTTCAGTATTGTCCTGTGATTACTCCAGTCACTATCCAAACCACACACACACACACATATGAGTAGTTTCATTTAAGTAAACGGCCTACACAAAGGTTAAACATATGCAGAAGTGATTCTGGGTCAGACCCTACTTATCACTGTTATTAATTTTTATTATTATTCTATTTATTGGTAGCGTGATAGGATGTAGGATCCCAGTTGTGGACCACGACCCCATTGTGCCAGGGACTGTACAAACACAGAACACAAAAGGTGGTCCCCACCTGAAAGAGTTTACTGACCTAAGCATGAGCATTGTTGTCTCCATCATAAAGCAAACTAATTTGGCTTCAGTGGGAGCTACTGTGGAGGGAGAAGGATCACTAGATTGACATACTTCTACAAACTTGATTTCTTTTTGCACTGCATGGTTTGTTTACTACCTGAATATCTCCCAGATGAGATAGGGAAATTAAACTGGTTAGATTAACTTCTTGAATATAGACAGTCTCATTTTCTAGTTCTCATGTACTAACCGTGCTGTTTGATTTGGGCTCCCAGCATTGCAAGCGAATGTTTAAACAACACCTGCTTTTTCTTATATGTATTTTCAATTTAATAAACTAAATTTCTATTCAAACTGGATTTTAGAGCTCTGTCCCCACATGCATCTGCCTTTCTTTTTTCTATAGATTAGTCCCTGCATTCGTCGCCTAACCTGCTAGACAATATCCCCTTAAAATCCTATGAAATTTCAATGCAGCAGATAGTACTTGAAGTGTAGTGGGTTAAGGTAATCAGAATGCTGCAACCTTAGCATGTTTTTTCTTTATACCAATGAGTTTTGTTTCCTCATTATAAACACTATATTCCATCAGGGAGCACTAGCACCTTCCACATGTAAAAAGAAAGCAAAACAACAAAGCATGAAACTAAAGAGAGTAAGGTTGCCAGGCATCCAGTTTTCAACCTGAATGCCCAGTTGAAAAGGGACCCAGGGGCTCCGCTAGGCATCACCGACCAGGTGTTAAAAGTGTGGTTGGCGGCGCAGTGTGGCCTGGGGCTAAGGCAGGCTCCCTTCTTTCCCAAGGTCAGTGCTGCTCCCGGAAGTGACCAGCACTGAGAACCGACTTCGTAGCTCCCATTGGCTGGGAACCACAACCAATGGGAGATGTGACTGTGAATGCATCGTGCAGAGCTGCTTGGCCACCCATACACCTAGAGGCCACAGAGACCTAGTGGCTGCTTCCTTGGAGCTGCAGTAAGTACTGCCGGGACCCCGCACCCCCCCTAAACCCCAAACCTAGAGCCCCCTCCTGCATCCCAAAGATCTCATCCCTGGTCCCACCCCCAGTCTGAGCCCTTACTCCCCCTGAACCCTAGCCCCCGGCCCAGCTGAGAGCCCGCTCCTGCACACTAAATTCCTCATCCCTGGTCCTACCCCAGAGCCCACCCCCCAGCCAGAAGCTTCATTCCCCCCCCCACACACATTGTCCCAACCCAGTGAAAGTGAGTGAGGGTAGGGAATAGTGAGCGATAGAGGGAGGGGGGGATGGAATGAGTGGAGGAGGAGTCTCAGTGAAGGGGCAGGGCATGGGCAGGGCATCAGAGAAGGTTTTCTGGCCCCTTCTCCACCCCTCTACCTTTCCCCCCCTCTATGATAAATTCTTTTAGCATGGGGAAAGGGGGCTCTAAGCATTGAAATAGAAGGTAGTTTAAAAACCCTATAATTACAGCTAAAAGCCCTGAGGCTCTTATTAATCCTTTCCTGACCCATGACTATTCCTGATTTCCAGTGATACTCCCAGATTTAATGACCATTTGATTTTGGAGGAGTAAAGTTTAAAATCTAGATGTACACTCACTGTTGCCCTGGGGATGGGAATTCCTACAATAGGGGTCGGGTGGGGTGTTCAGTTTTGTGGGATTAGAAAGTTGGCAATCCTAAAAGATAGCTAAAAAAAGAACTTGAATTTGCACTTCTGTTCATTCTAATGGAAGACAGCAGTGAAGCACTTCTACCACCTGGTGGAGCTGTGTGTGCATTTATAAATGAGCTGCACTCCTCATCGTCCCAGACTCAGTCACAGGATCCAAAATGGCTCCTGTCAGGAGATTCTGCCAGGAGTTTAGTGCTCCTCCACCCAGGAAGATACTGCAGTGTTAACTGAGCCTGCAGGAACCTGGCTTTTCATTTCTTTGCACTGTGCATGGAAGAGTTCAGTACTGCAGGAACCAGGAACTCAGCAACAGGTTTTTCCCCTTTATTTCTCTATGCAGCTGGGGTCTTATACAGTTGCAGTGCCTTCTTGGATTAACCTTTCCAAGGGTTTTCTGTTCCCTTCTCCACCCCTCTGCCATCTCTTCCTCCATGGTAAATTGCTTTAGCATGGGAAAGGGGGCTCCAAACATTGAAACAGAAGGTAGTTTAAAAACTCTTTCCTTACAACTAAAAGCCTTGAAGCTCTTATTAATCCTTTCCTGACCCATGACTATTCCTGATTTCCAGCGATACCCCCAGATTTAATGATCATTTGATTTTGGAGGAGTAAAGTTTAAAATCTAGATGTACACTCACTATTGCCCCGGGATGTCTCCCAGGCTATGGGAATGCCTGCAGTGCTCTACTTACGTGTTTCTAAGTGCCTGTAATGCCCTTTTGTGATAAGAACATGGATCTTTAGTCAGCCTAAAGCACTTTGAGCTTTTCTGTACCTGATAAGTTACCACTCCTGGGGTCCATGGGCCAGAGTCACTATTCCCCTAGCATCTGTTTGGCATATGGGCTGAGCTGGCACCGCAGGAGTCCCTGGTGCAAAGGCATTTGGGAGTGGGCTAGGAGTGGCTTAGAGGAGAGTGGGTAGGAGGGGAGTGTAGCTAGGGACAAACTGAACCCTGTGGTTTGCTGTAGAGGTGCTAGTGTTACTGGTGCCTCAACGGCTCTCTAGTCTGCACTGGACTCCTGGAGTCTCTGAGTAGACACATCAACCTCTCATCTCTCTCTATCTCTGCACTGGGATGAATCTGGACTCAAGCAGTACAGTAGAGGTGCCATGCTCCAATCAACCCTTGTCGATTTTATTAAATAGAAGGAAGGCATAATGAATGAACAAACTGACAAGTGTGTCTGTCCCAATTTCATTTTTACAGTAACTCACAGGGCATTTGCTTGAAGTTAAGCTTTCTGATTGCAAATAAAGAATTTGTTTGTGTTTATGCAGTGCAAAGTATGGTGGAGCCATGATTTGTGATGGGGATCAAAGGCACCAGGAACATCCAAATAAACAATAATATTTATGGAAATGCCTTAGTTCTCAAAATCAAACTTTCACTGCTCCCTATCAGTTTTAGGGTGTTGCTCTTTATTTGTGCCACCAGGGGCCAGTGTTGCCCTATGACAAGCTGTTCTGTTTTTCAGCCACTCCAGAACAGATGGCACATTTGTTAGACTTCAATGAGTGTATTTTTTGTTTATGGAAGCGCAGGGGAATTTCATGTTTGCAGGTAGAACCAGACAGATAGTTAAAAATTTATATTGTATATTATTTCTTTGTGTATTTATATTGATGGAAGTGGCAGACTAGCCGATCTATCTTCATTTGCTGGCTTGATAGACACATGCTAACAATCTGAGTAGAACGTTCTTCTCCCTTTTGATATGATGTTTGTGGAATAGGTAGTGGTTAGTAGGAAATGTCACCAAGATAATATATGTAAGCTTGATATCATTTAATAAGTCCTGTCATTCATATCTCAGGTTCTTGTGGCATTGAATCTGGATATGCATTATTCAGCTGCGAAGCATGAATGCAGGAGACTTTATAATAATCCATATGCCTTTTACAAAAACTATGCTCTCACCATGGGAGCTATTGTGGCCCAGTAGATGGGCACTAAATTGGGAGTCAGGAGACCTGGGTTCTATTCGTGGCACTGCCATATTCAGTGACCTTGGGCAAGTCACTTCATATCTCTGTTTTGCCATCATTAAAAGGGGAGAGTAATATTTAGCTTTCTTTATAAAGTGCTTTGAGATCAGTGGCTGGAAAGCACTACATCAGAGAGAGGGTTTATCATATATTTGAAATATTAAGACACATTACTAATCTGTCTCAGTTTACTCAGCTGTAAATTGGGTGTATCTACCTCATTTGGGAAGTGGCAATTTAACAGGTCACAGAATGAATCAATAGACAAGCTTGGAAGAGAACCAAGGAGTTCTACCATTCTGTCTCTTTTACATATTAGCAAAATGTTAGTGTTCCATTTTAACTTGCTACTTCAGATTGCATGAGGGTTAAGAAGAAATGCACCTACTCATAAAATGCCCTTTTGACCCTGTGTCTTTGACCCTGACATATCTGCTTGCATCTGGAATCAAATCCCGGCAGTTATGCTTGCTTCAGTAAACGGTGAGTTTGCAGGGACCGACAGGAAATCCATTGCTTCTCGTCAGATTTATCACAAAAATGCCTAAAGCAAACAGAAAAGTAAGTTTGCTTTAGTGGAGGCAAACTCACACCTTTGCTCTTTCAAAGACCCTGTTTACAAGTAAAGCCATGGCTCACTTTGGCTTTTTTCTCAAGCTACCAATCTATAGGTGATGCCTGAAGGCCCTTGCAAAGGAAAAGTCAGGAGATATCCTGCTGCTATCTTGGTCTAACAGAAGCACTTGATGTTCGGAATATAGAAATGTTGTGTTGAAACAATCTCCGAGCCTGACAAGCTGAAACTGAAATGATGGCACATGTACACTAGTGCTAACAAATTCTGATTTATGCATACAGAATAATGCCCAAATAAAGTTATCCAGTGCAGTACGAATCTTGCCAGTGTAAAATGCATCCCCAATAAGTCTATTATTTGGTTATATAGTAAAAAAGTCTTCAGAAAGGTCAGTTGAACTGACTTTTACCATATCTTATTCTAAGGCTCCATATATACTTGGAATAGAAGTGCATGTAAAAACTGTTAAAACAGGGTTTAAACTGAGCTCCCTCCCAAGTAGTTTTGCAGGCTGACAATTAGGGTTGCCAACTGTTTAACTGCACAAACCCAAACACCCTAGTCTCGCCCCTTCCTTGAGGCCCTGCCATTGCCTTGCCCCTTCCCGAGACCCTACTCCTCCCTCCCCCCTCCCTCCATCACTCTCTCTCCCCCACGCTCACTTACTTTCACCAGGCTGGGGCAGCAGGTGCAAGAGTGGATGCTGGGAGGGAGTTTGGGTGTGAGGCCTATCTCGGGTGGCTCCTGAAAGTGACCAGCACATTCCTGTGGTAGAGGCTGCCGGGGGGGGGGGGGGGGAGGAGGGTGACAAGGGGTCTGCACGCACTGCCCCTGTCCACAGGCACCGCGTTCGCAGTTCCCAGTGGTTGCAGTTTCCGGCTAATGGGAGCTGCGAAGTCTGCACTTGGGGCAGCGTGCAGAGACCCCCTGCACCCTCACTCCCCCAAGCAGCAGGGACATGCCGGCCGCTTCTGGGAGTGACGTGGAGCCAGGGCCGGCGACAGGGGGGTACTACGGGTACAGCTGTACCGGGCCCCGGATTTAAGGGGGGCCCCCTTAAGTCCGGGGCCCGGTACACAGCTGTACCTGTAGTTGGGGCAAGCCAACGGAGCCGGGCAGGAGCAAGGAGTCTGCAAGCCAGCCTGCGGGGGAAGGGTGAGCCGCTAGAGGGCGGGGCTGAGCAGGGTGGGGGAGATTAGGAGGGGGGAGAGAGGAATGTGCAAGTCAGCGTGGTCAGAAGCTGTGAGCCAGCCCGGGGGAAAGGTGTTCTGGTCGCGCCGTGCTGCGGGGAGGGGGGGGGGGGTGCAAGTCAGTGTGGTCAGAAGCTGTGAGCCAGCCCGGGGGAAAGGTGTTCTGGTCGCGCAGTGCTGCGGCGGGGTGCAGGTCAGCGTGGTCAGAAGGGGAGCCAAGTGGGCAGGAGCCCCCTCTGCCCCCACCATTTCTGTGATTGCTGAGTTGCACAGCCTGGCACAAAACAGAAAGTGTGGCTCAGCTCCCTGGAATCTGCAGCTGGACACCAGCTTCTGGGTCCTAGTGCTGGTTGAGCTCCCTCCTGTGTGCTGAGGGCAGGGGGAAAGAGGCAGTGGGGAAGGAAGGGGTGGGATGGGGAAGAGATGGAGCCATGGGGAAAGGGCATGGGATTGCGAAGAGAAGGGGATGAGGGAAGCGGGGGCCCAGCACGTGGATCCCCTTGGCAGCAGCTAGGACTCCTCTCTTAAGGAGGTCCATCATATCCTCACCCTGACGAGCCCCACCTCCCCATCATCTGTACCACCCTGATGACACTCTCCCAAATGAGCCTCAACCACCTGGACCCCACCCAAATGAACCTCCCCTCCCCTGCACCCAACCCCTCTCCCGACCTCCTACCACTTTCACTTGGTCCCCCCTGCAGATTCCCATTGCCCCTGCCTCACAAAGAACCCTCTTACTCCCATCTGGATTCCCCACACTGAGTCCCACTGCACTTGGATCCCGCTGCCAGGCTGAACATCCCTGCCCACATCTGGTGTGCCTGGAGCAAAAGGGGCAGGGCCCCAGGGTGTTTCTGTGGCAGGCATGGCCCTTGTGCTGTGGCACAAGGGGGTGCTGGGCAGTGGGGGAGATTGTGTGTGGGGATTCCCTGGACTTCCCCCATGTCTCTGCACCTCCACGTGGGGTGACGGGGGCTCCATGGGGCAGGGTTGACAGGAGTCCCGTCTCGCCCTGCCGCTGCGGAGCTCGCCCTTGGTGTCCCCGGGTGCCCGGGGGGGGGGGGGGGGGCGCTGTGTCCTCAGTGGAGGTGCGCGCAGCCCAGCCGGAGCGGGGACTTGGCGGCCGAGGGGGTGGGGAAATCCAATGGGGAGGGCGCCTCTGCGTCCCTAACCCCGCCCACCTCTCCCTGCGCATCTTTCCCCTGTGCCGAGCCGAGCCGAACCAGGCCACGGGGCTCGCTGCGGGAGCCGGAGAGATGCGTGGATGGGCAGCTCCGCGCCAGAACCAGTCGCGCCCCCACCCCAGGAATGTCTGGTAGCCGTTGGCTTTGCCTTTCAAGCCGGGGCACCCCTCCCTACTCCCCCTTACGGCGGCCAGCCCAGCGGGGAGCCCAAAACTTCCAGCGGCTCCTTCCCTACCCCGACCCGTGCCACGGAGCAAGTCAACTTTGGTCGAGTCCCGGAGCTGGGGCTCCAAGTTTCCGTGTAGTTTGAGGGGTTCTGGGCCTCCCCAGAGCCTCCCTTAGCCCTTCTGAGTCATTGGACTTTTAGTGCCTAAAATCTCCTGGTTTGGCTTCATTAGCCCACGAAAGATAGAATCTGATTCCTGGAGACTCCCAGCAAAACCGGGAGCGTTGGCAACTCTATCAATAATCATTTGGAAACTGTTTAATTCCCCGCTCCAACCAAAACAATCCTATAGAGCCAAGGTTGATCCCTATTTTTTTAAAGTTTTCCTGACACAGTTTGGTGCTATGCTTACCTGCTGACTAATGTGTATGACAGATCTCGGATAAGTGGGAGCCATGCTTGGACTAGTTTTTAACAGTTTTCACCATAGCCCTGTTCTTGATGTAGCTGAGGTATAAGGATTTAAATTTCAAAGGGCCAGGGTCCATTGAAATGAGAATATATTAGAAAGTATGTGAAATATCTAGAGAGCAGCAAATGGTGGACTTAATGAGGTGCAGGTAAGCTTTTCCAAAGCCCAGTGATCTGTACACTTAAAAAAATCTCCCCTTTTTTTTTTTTAAGAATACATTTTTAGGTATGTTCTGAGACTATACCTTATCTATCCACACAAATTTTCCTGCATCATTTTCTGCAGTGCTGAGATGCTTCCCTCATACTTTACAAGATTATGTGCATTTTCTGAGACTGCTGCTGGGTCTCAGACGCACAACTCATCGGCAAGTGTTTGGCTGACACGTCAAGGAGCAACTAATACTAACTCAGATGAACATAGCATCTATTGGTTACTCCTCTCATTCAACTCTATAACCTATGAGAAAGACACTGGGTTTTACATAGGAAAATAAAATATTGTCAAAGTTCATTACACCTTTAAGTTAGATTTAGCTCCACTCCTCACCCCCATCAACCCACATTCTAGGGCAGTGATGGCGAACCCGTGGCACGCGTGCCGCTGCCGGCACGCCGAGCCGTCTCTGTGGGCACGCCGTGACTACAGTCATACACTGTAGTCACGGTGTCGGCTCCCGCGGACTACATCTCCCACAGTTCTCTGGGGAGAACCCTCCCCAGAGAACACTGAAGCCACGCCCCCCCGCTCTATCACCTGACACACGGACATCACAGGAGCGACTGGGGTAGGGGCCTCGCTGGAGTCGGGTCACAGCAGCGTGACCCAGCAAATAAGTAAGCGCCGGGGGAAGGCTGGGCTGGGAGCGGGGGTAAGCGGTGTGGGGGAGAGACCGGGCTGGGTGGGTCAGTTGGGGGGGGGGGTTGGAGGAAAGGAGGTTTGGGGGGGAGAGACCAGGCTGGGTGGGTCAGTTGGGGGGTTGGAGGAAAGGAGGTTTGGGGGGGAGAGACCGGGCTGGGTGGGTCAGTTGGGGGGTTGGAGGAAAGGAGGTTTGGGGGGGAGAGACTGGGCTGGGTGGGTCATTTGGGGGGTGGGTGGGAGGGAAGGAGGTTTTGGGGGGAGAGACCGGGCTGAGTGGGTCAGTTGGGGGGGGGGGTGTACAGTTGTTTTTTTTTGTTTGTTTTTTGTTTTTTTTTTTGTTTTTTTCAATAAAAAAAATGTTTAATGGAAAGCTCTGTTATTGTGTTTTTCTTTTTAAACAAAAGCTGTTAATTAGTTTGAAAAACTGTACGAATTGTTTTTTCTAAACTAAAACCTCGTTATTCAGGTTTAATTGCAGTGTTGGCACCTTGAAAAAAACAAGTCGTTTTGGTTTGCAGTTTGGGCACTTGGGCTCAAAAAGGTTTGCCATCACTGTTCTAGGGGTTGTTCTTGGATTATATATGCAAGGCCTGTTTCACACATGCATTACTTCAATTGTAATTCAGTGTAATTTACACCTGTGTAATTCTGTTGAAATTAGTGAAGTTACACAGGTGTAAATCTGAAGTGAAGTAGGGGTGAATGAAGCCGCTAATGTTTTGAACATTCTAAAAAGCCTACTTAATTTCTTGAAGAACTGTGTTATCACATGAAAGCCCTTTACAAATAGAAGTAACAGACTCTTGCAAATCAGAGATTTTTTTCAATAATGATAATACACGGAGCCCACTTTTCAAACTTAAATCTCTGTTAGATGACCAAATCTTGCAGTTGGGTGCTTAATTTGACATGTAGGTATTAAACAATAATGATTTGGTCGCCCAAATGGGCATTTAGGGCCAATACACACATTTATTACCTAGATGTCTCAACCAAGATCAAGGCCCAGTTTTACTAGGCCCTCTCCAACCAAATAGTAAGGAACAGTCTAAACAGACAACGGGCAGGAGGAGAAACAGTCAAAGATATATGAAGTGACTAGCACCAATGTTACAGAGCAGGTCAGTGGTACAGCTGGGAAGAAAACTTCGGTTCCTTGAATTCCAATACAGTGCCCAGTCCACTTCTCTTGTTGAATTTGAATGTAGGCAATTGATTGAAAATTGGCACTAGCATACGTTTGTTCAAAGAGATATGTAGTCTGACAATTTTCATGGGGCACTGCTGGTGACATCACTACTTTTATGAAAACACATTTGAAATATAACAGATTGTTTTAAATTCAATCAATTTTCTTGATATTTGGGCAGGTTCATTCAAATGTTCATCAAACTGTTCCCGTTCTCTAGCCACCTTCAGAAGTTATTGTTATATGATTGTAAATTCAGACATGATGGCACAGCATGAACTACATAAAAGAAAAAAGGCTCTGAAATATATGTCACCGGGATCTACTGTTCGCTGCTTCTCTTTCTGTATAGAACATGTGTGATTGGTTGTGCATCCCCATGTTGGCATGCAAATGTTACATTTTTAATTGTGTCATAGGATTTTTCCTCTGGCTGAAAAGAGCAACTAATAATATAATGAAAGAGGAAAAAAGTATCATTAGAGGGACACTAGCAAATCTAAAATTTGCTCAGTGAATCAATGCTCGGTTTTGAAAATCCACTTGATGGCAGTGGAGTCTTAGATATGTTCAGAAGTCCCATCTTTCGGCTACTAAATCCTATTATCTAGGTTAGCTCATCTGTATTCAAAAGATCAATGTTGCATTATTACAAAGATCCTTTCAAGTGTAAAAAGGATGGCACTTCATTACAGAAAGTAAAAGAAACTAATCAAACTTTCTTGGTGAAATCATTGACTTTTTTAAGTAAAGGGCAAATTTAAGAATTTGAAAGTCCGAGATGTGAGAGAGCCTCACTTTTCAAGCTCTATCTTTTTCTGACTTAAATCTCTCTCATGTAACGCATTTCTTGGGTTTTCATGTAATCTAAAGAAGAAGATGGCACTATGCAGCTCTTGATGGATTCCAATTACACAAAGTTGCCCTTTGCCCTCCTTGAATCTAATGTACTGTATATCTATGGAAACTTGTCCACTTTGCAAGAGATTCATTAAATAGAAAGAACAGAAGAGAGAAACTGTCTCAAACAAACACCATACGTGCTGTATGTAATGAATGTAAAACCATGAGACACTTGCCTTGAAACTAAAACCAGGTTGTCATCTCTAGGCTATGTAAATTGTTCATAGTCAATAATTTATTTATCTTTCCTCCCTCTACTGCTGCTTGTGAGTTGTCTGCAAAGAATTATGAAATTCCCAGGTTCATTAATAATACCTAGTTCTTACATAGCACTTTTCTTCCCTAGATCTCAAAGTACTTTGCAAAGGAATTTTACCAAATATTTTCCCCATGTTACAGTTGGGGAAACTGAGGCCTAGAAAGATGGTGTGAAGTGTCAAAAGTCACCCAGAAAGTCAGTGACAGAGTTGGGAACAGAACTCAAGTTTCTTGATTCCTAGTCCAATATTCTAGCCACTAGGTCATACTCTTCAATGAATAAGTGCTTACTTTGCAGATCCTTTGTAAACACTTTCTTGTGAATATACACAAATTGTGCTGTATTGAGAGGTACATAAGTTACTGTTCTTCGTGTTTTCTTCCCTGATTGGGTGACTTATGTAGCTTGCCAAAGCAGGCACAAACTCCAATTGAATATGCTACTCAAAATTCCCTTTTAATAACTATTTGAGCTTCAAATTCATTTTCATGAATAAAACTCCAGCACCTGATTGTCCACAGAAAATGAACACAAATGGGTTTTGAACACAGCCAAATTCAAATTCACTTTTGAATTCAAATGAATATTCATGGATAGTTTTTCTGCTATAGTTTGTTCTATCACTGACAGGTTCACAAATTATTGGTGTGAACTTATCTCAGCCGCATGGTTTTGCACTGAAGTTAGGCAGCATATGCAGTGTAAAACCAGGTGAATCTTGGTGAGATTTACAGAATTTTACTTTGGATTTGTGGAGAGTTGATTTGAACTCAAAACATCAAGAGGCTTGGGGAAGTGGGAGGAGATGGTAACAACCCCCCCTCCCCCCTCAGACCTGAGTCAGAGAAGGGAGTTTGTGTGAATTTTGGCAAAGCAAAATCACGGAGTTTTACTCTTCCAGAAAGTAGTTCTTGACTTCTAAAATGCGTGTTGAAATTTTGCAGAAATTTGGATGTATGAATTGAACTCTTAACAAGGGTGGGCTGAATGAATTCATTCAATTGTAATTGATTAGCAGGTTTTGGGAGTTATCACAGTCACAAAAATCCATTGCCAAATTTATATTAGGACACGTGCATCCTTCTGCCCTGCTCAGGTATTTCAGGTGGTCTAATAACTAGGTGCTTCTGACATTGGTACACTGGGGATGAATTTTGTGGATGCTTCAATAAAATAAAATAGTGACCTTCCAAGAAGATCATATGGACTCATTGTTTTATGAAGTAGTATAGTCTTGTTTCCTCTGAGGAATAGAAAATATCCATGCCACAAAACTGACTTTTAAATTTCCTTAGGTTGCAGGCATGTTTCTCAGACTTAGCTTCTGTGAGGCTGGTAAGGTGGGATAGAATATCTATCTATCTGCTATTACAGATGAAATTCAGCCCTGTGTAGAGGGCCAGAACAAGTAAAGCTGGTCAAAAAAGAGGAAATATTTTGTGACATTTTCCCCCGATCTTTCTTTTTTTAATTGAAATTCAATTTTTTTGATCTGCTGTAAGTGCAAACCCAACCCTATTAGTTCCCACTTGCTTCTTCAGTATAGGCTTGAATGGGGCTTACCAATGTGTAGGCCTCAAGTTGGTCCTCTGCATAGTGGTTAATTTCACCAAAAGTGAACTAGTGAGGTACACGGCTCTAATCACAATTTTACACTGTACAAAAATATGACCTAAGGGGCCTAAAGCAGCTGCTAGTGCAGTGCCTGGATCTAGTTAGTGCTGAATTGACTTGCTTTCATGCTCATGTAATTCAGCTCTTCCAAAAAGAAAATTCAAGTTGTCTCCCCTGGAATTGACTCTGATGTTTGCAGTGTGCCAGTGGCATTTCTAGGAGCTAGCATCTGAAGTGGTGGGGGGTGAGAGGGGGTAAAGCAGTTACATGGGAGCACTGTCCCTAAATATTCTCTGGTATTCTGCACGCCTTGTTAGTTCAAAACAATAATGGTGATAGAATCTCATGCTTAATAGAGATGTCTTATCAATTCCTCCATTATAGTGTAAATATTGATTATTTATAACCCTTCTTATAAGAGCTGCTACTCTTGCTACTTTTTACAGCTGGGGTGACAGACCTGTCCTATGGGATGACAGATACTACTCAAGCAGACACATCCTTTCATTGCTCCCTTATGTAGTATGAGCAAAAGAGCAACTCCTTACATCTATATTTAACATCCACATAGGCAGATTTTGTCCAGATCCACTGTCCACTGAAGCAAATGGAAAATGTCCCTCAGACTTCATTAGATTCTGGATCAGGCCCATACTTATGATGTCTTTAAGAAATATACCATGCAGAAAACACATCCACCCTCTAATGCAGAGGAAACGTACATTAGAATATTAGGGGTAGTTTGTATTGAGCTTTTATTAAAAGAAAATATCAGTCCTGATTATTCAGTGTCACCTTTTTATTAACACAAGTTGAAGTCCTGCAATGGCAGCTGGATGACATGGACAGCCCAACAGATTTTCTCTTAGTTCTGTGTTCATTGAGTAAACTTAGATTTCCAGAGTAGGGTTGTATGGATGTAAAGGAGCTTACAGTTTGGACTTAAGCCCCAGAAAGATTCCCATTGACTCCAAGGAGTCTTGCATATGGCCTAATAAATAACAAAATGTAAACTCTTCATATATACCTATATAAAATATTGGTGTAAATACGTTGAGCCAGGAGATGCCCCAATCAGGATGTCACTATCATGTTCTGCTGTCACCATTTAGTTATCAGCTACTAATGCTTTTTTGTATTTTTTAGTGCACTGGAGTTCCTTCTCTATTATTAAATCTTGTTCATAGGAATGAAAATGATTCAGAGTATTAAACACAGCTGTTATCTCACCCTGTCTAAAGTTCTTATAATAGGAATATATTCCACTTCTCTAGCACTGAAGGATACTTACTTTCTCTGATATCAGAAACAGGCACTCTTGATCCACTTCACTTAATTTGTGTTCATTCAGAGGGATTTCATCTACAAAATAATCTCTCTTCACTAGTTATTTAGTGACTATGTAAAACTAGTTAGAAGTATCATGAGTGAGATGAATTAAACTTCTGTTGTCCTGAGGGCACATGGTCAAGTTGAAATTAATCAGCTGATTTCAAATCCTGCGAAAGAGGCGTTTCACATTTGCCTTTATGATCTCTGCATGTAAATTGCTGTTTATAGGATCACTTGTAAAACTAATTCCGCGTTCACTGATTTGAAATAGGGACTATGTTTAACATTCCACATACTGGACCTAATATTAAAACAGCAGAATATTGCCCAGACCATCTAAAGTACATGTTCAACAATACGTGGGCACATAGGCCCCAGTCTGCAAACACTTACATAAGCAACTTTATTCACATGAGTAGTGCCATTTTTTGAGCCATGATTTTCACATTCATTTGTGGATACCTACAGTATCTTTCCCTGTGGGCAAGCTATTCTATAACTACCCCACTGTTGGGTTTTTTGCATCTTCTTCTGAAATGTGTGGTACTAGCTACCATCAGAGATCGAATACTGGATTAGATGGTCTGATCGTGTGTGCCAATTCCTATAATGTTCATATGTTTCTCAGATAGTATGTGTGATCAAATTTATTGTGCAACATATACAAATATTTCTGGTATTGTAAAACTGGGTACCTTTTATATTATAAATAGGGCTCTGTGTTTGTCATGGAGGTAACGGAAGTCACAGATTCCATGACTTTCCATGACCTCTGTGACTTCTGCAGCAGTCAGTAGCTCAGGGAAGCTGGAGTGACCAGGGACCAGCCACACCAGCTATTGCTCTTGCAGCCCCAGGCAGCTGGTCCTAGGGACCGCCCGAGCAGTGGCTGATGTGGCTGGCCCCAGGGACTGCTGGTCATGTGAGGTGGTCCACCCACAGTAGTGGACCTGCAGCTGTGGGCCCTGGGGCATGCCCAACTAGCTATGGCCCCCCCACAGCAGCAACCACCCCAAGATTTAGTCAGGGGTTCATACATATAGTATAAGATAAGTCATGGACAGGTCACAGGCCATACATTTTTGTTTATTGCCTGTGACCTGTCCATGAATTTTACTAAAAATACCTGTGAGTAAATGATAGCCTTAATATAAGCAATATCTGATTGGAGAGAAGATATTTTGTAATAACTAAACTTCTATTTAGTGTATGTAGAATAATCAGTGGGCAAATTTGAAACAATTGAAATACTGCAAGAGTTGGATTCATACCTTTGACAGATGATGTATCTGCCATATGTATAACACAGTTTTTGGCAAATGTGTTGGATATGGGTTTTTTTGTGTGTGAAGTATTTATGTTTTACTAGCAGAAATACCTGGCGTTGCTCGGGTCTGTCGGAGGGGGGGGGGAAGGGGACCCAGCATTGCTCGAAGAGAGCTGAGCGAGTGTGGGGTCTGTTGGAGGGGGGAGGTGGGAGAGAGCTGAGCGAGTGCGGGGGCCATTGGGGGGGTGGGGGCAGAGAGCTGAGCGAGTGTGGGATCGTTGGAGGGTGGGAGGGGGGAGAGAGCTGAGCGAGTGGGTGGGGGGTGTTGGAGTGGGGGGAGGAGGGGGAGGTTTTAAAAATTTTCGATTCTTACCTTAGGGGCGAGAGAGCTGAGTGAGTGCAAGGTCCGTTGGGGGTGGGGGCAGGGAGCTGAGCGAGTGGGTTTGGCATTGGAGGGAGGGAGGGGGGTGAGATTTTAAAAAAAAATTGATTCTTTCCTGAGGGGGGAGAGAGCTCAGCGAGTGTGGGGGCCCCTGGATGTGGGGAAGAGAGCTGAGCAAGTGTGGGGTCCGTTGGAGGGTGGGAGGGGGGAGAGAGCTGAGTGAGTGCCGGGGCCGTTGGAGGGGGGGGGCAGGGGCAGAGAGCTGAGCGAGTGCGGGGTCCGTTGGAGGGGGGTATTATTACATCATAACTATGTCACCGAGAACAGCAGGTGTTAACCTGCTGCCCAGCTGATGTGAATGGGCTTTAAAGAATTTCACCCCTGGGGGGCATCAGAAGTGAGATTTGAAAAATTTTCGACTCTTACCCTGATTAGGACCCTAAGGCCTATAACTATACCAAATTTCAAGTCTCTAGCTCAAACGGTGTGGAAGGAGTAAGGGAACGTACATACACGCACGCATGCACGCATACACCATTTGACTTTTATATATATATATAGATTTAGTTTCTCCAGTTTATGTAACGATTCTATTACAAGTGTCCTTGGCATTTCTGCCCTAGAACAAAATGTGCTCAGGAAAATAAATAATAGTGTCCTGAATTTTGCCATGGTTTCTGTTTGCCATTTCTGTCACTGATATATTGCAGCTTAAGAGGATGAAGGTCTGAAATCCTCTGCCATTTTATTGTGACTTATGGAGGCTAAAGTGGAGTGCACTAAGCTATTAAACCAGATTGCAAGTTCCTTTATAGGGTTATTTCTGTACATTTAAAAAATGTATTTGCTTAAGCAATGTTTGGACTGATTCATCCTTTTCAGGTGTTGATTTCAAGGGAACAACTATCTGGTGTAAGAGAAGGATCCAAGCAAATACGGGGCTTTGAAAAAAGTTTGAGTTTTATGTTCACATTTTCAATATATATATATATATATATATATATATATATATATATATATATATATATATATATATATATATATATATATATATATATATATATATATATATATATAGAACAGAAAATAGGAGGTGAAGGAATGCAAATCTCAGAGCATAAATGCATGGTGTTATTGATATCCTTCCTTGGCAATATACAAAAAAATTTGTGTGTGTTGTGGTAAAATCTTCTGTCTATATATGTAGCCTTGCTTTTTATCTCTCTCACAGGCCTTTCTGAATTATATAAATAACTAAGTCAGAAGATCCAGTTACAACCTGATTAAAAATTGTGCAGGTTGGACCTAACTGTGACCCAGTAATAACTAAGCTATATCCTTTGGCCATCTAGGGTTTTTAACCTGGTTATAAGGACACAGACAAATCCCATTTTCACTTCAACTTTTAACTGTGCTGTCACTGGATATGGGGACAATCCCTTTGTCACTTGGTTGTACCCATATATATGGAGATGATTGTTCCCTGTACCAATTGTGACTCCGTTATTCTGTTGTCTGAGGAGTTCCTGACTGGTTCTGTCTGCCACAAGACTTAGAGCAACCTAGAGGCAGCTCTAACTTACATTTCTGGTATATACTAGCTGAAGATTTCATTGGGCAATCTGACACACACGGTATCCCAGGATGCTTCTCTGTTAGTGGAGACAAACCTTCAAGATCTTGTGCCCAGCTCCCATTTGTGCTTTCTCCCAAAAAGCAGCCTGAAACTTGAATTTACCACCTCTGCATGCCAGCTTTTTTTTTTTTTTTTTGCATGGAGTCCTCATCCTTTTAACCAGGCCTTCATTTTGTGTAGCCATGCACGCCTTTCCAGAAGGAACGTTAGCTTTTTGTGCCAGCAAATAACAGGCAAGTGTCAGGGAGCATGCTGTGATAATGGCAAAAACAGCATGGCTGAGCTCCTTATTAACTGTACTCTGTGCTTGTGTGAATAAAAGGTCATCTGTTCACCATCCAGCAGAGAGAGAGTTTGGAAAAAGATGCTGAACTGTTTGGGGTATGGCTAAAAGTTAATTAAGGAGCTCTGTCTGACAAAGAGTTAATTTTTCTCATTGTGCTTTTGACTCTTGTGGCCTTGACTGTCTTTGGGTTTTCTGTTTTGTAAGGGTTAACATATGATGCAACCACATATGCTGTTAAGCCTGTCTCCCCATCATCTTATCTCATTAACTGCTTGCTCACTGTGAATAAAAATAATCTTCCATTAACTCTCAACTTCAAAAGAGTCAGATTTTAGATCAAACAGTTCTTCAACAGCTCTTTAAAATTCTCTTTTAAATCCTAGAGGTTAACTTCAAAGAATACCTTATGGGTGTTCAGAGCCCAGTTGACAGGTAAACAGTCATTTGTGACCACAGATATGCAGCTAATAAAGTGCCTTTAACCAGGGGCCTTCCCTCTCTCCCTCTTTATGGATTTATAATACTAGTGTGAGAGGTTCTGAATGGACAGCAGTGGAAAGGGATATGCTAATTAGCCATAGAACAGTCAGCAGCAATCTAGACTGCCCACCACACAGATCCACCAATGTGCTTCAGACCTCTTTTGGAAGAGGAGTAATTTTGTCTCCATTTTCATTCATTCTTTGGCCACTCTTCTGAGATGGAGGCACCTGTCCATTAGGAACTGGATTAAGGTGACAAAGCCTTTCACACTGAGCAAATAACCACCAAGTGGTAATCCCTATCCCCTAGTTTTGTAGGAGTGGCAAAAAGATATCTCTGTTCTACTAATTCAGTAATTTCTAGTAATTAAATATTATGGCCAGAGGTTGGCATTTTGTGTGGGGTCCAATCTGCTAGGCGGCATCTGAGCACACCTACAGGATTGGGCCCTGCAGGAAAGCTAAATGAGGGTGCCTCATTTGAGGATCTTGCTGGAGCCTAGGTGTGAGGAAGGTACATGGGGTGTCAGGACTGAGGCAGTTGTGTACATTCCTAGTGGCAGATTTTTAGGAGCTTTTATTTATGGAAATTTAGGCACCTAGGGAATTATTCCTTGACAGAACAAAGAGTAATGGTCTCAAGCTGCAGATGGGAAGGTTTAGGTTGGATAGTAGGGGGGAAAAATGTCACTAGGAGGATGGGGAAGCACTGTAATGGGTTACCTAGGGAGGTGATGGAATCTCCTTCCTTAGAGGTTTTTAAGGTCAGGCTTGACAAAGCCCTGGCTGGGAAGATTTAGTTGGTAGGACTAGATGACCTCCTGAGGTTCTTTCCAATCCTGATATTCTATTATTCTAATTTATATGCCTGCAGGGTTAGGTGTCGCCTGAGTGGGGGTTTTGAGTTTCTAAATTTTGGATTTAGGCACCTAAATCCCTTTGTGGATCTAGTTCCAAGTTTACCCACCTCTTATCTTTTAAATGACATTTCTGATAATGCTGCCTCAGGGTGGATACATCTCCAAAAAGGACATTTCAATGCCAGCAAATAACACATAGAAACATCACATTTTGGACGTACTACAGCTCTTCATGTATGTGTGTTGCGAGACAAATGGGAATAATATCTAGTGCAGCAAGCCTCTTTGATAGTGCTGGTGGTTCTATAGGTAACAAAAAACAACGCAGAGCATTATACCCTGCAGCCAGGCCATTTTGTGTAATGACCCCATCAGCTGTTACAAGGCAAACAGTATCAGGCTGAATCAGTATTGTTCTCTATGGTAGAACCTAGTCTGACCAAAATTGGAACCGCCTTGTGCTAGGCACTGTACAATCATACATAAGACTCAGTGCTTGCTCCAAAGAGCTCATCAGCCAGTTAGATGAGACAGACAAAGGCTGGAGGGAAAATGGGCAAAATGACTTGCCCACAATATCACATTGGCAGATCTAGGAATAGACTCCAGGCCTCCAGATTCCTGTCTACTAGATCCCACTGCTTCTTAGCACTTGTGTGAACAGTATCCAAAGAACATGGGGTTTATGGTTTATGAGTTTTTTCTTCCACCTGAGTCTGTGTTAAGCCAGTACCTCAGCATGATGTTAGGGATTTTGAATGCTCTTTCAGTGAGGTGCAAAGCTGATATTATGAGTATGGAAGTCCCTACTGCATAGTTTCATAAAAGGAAGAAAGTGAATACAGTTGAAGTGGCCAAACTTGAACTCGGGCAATTATATTCTGCTGTCTAAACTCTTAAAGGTCCAACAATATCTGGATCATACTAGGGCTGTCTTTTGACCACTTTGCTCCTAGGGTCATTCATAAAATGGAGATTCATAAGAAATTTGATCATGCAGCATATTCTGGAATGAACTGTAGAGCATCACAATAGATAGAAAAACATTTTGTAAGCGGGCAATAACAATGAACAGGAGCCTGGAAAGAGTGAGATATTGAAATATGAGTTTTGGGCAAATAATGACCAAGGGACTGTTTCTTTGAACCTCTTAACTGATGTTGAGTAGTATCTTACATTTTAATGGTCCCATTCCTTTGAAAGGGACCACTTGACATTAGTAAGGTAAGAGAACGGAACTGTCTACAGCTATCTGAAAGGCTAAATGCCTTAGCAGCAGAGTAAGAATCCCCTATATGCACTTGAGTAGTCTACTGGGACATCAGGTCTGGTCTGGATGTGATTGTTTGGGTGTAGCTGTGTGTTTGTATCATGCTAATGCCTAGAAGCCCCAATCCAGGATCAGGACCTCACAGTATACAGATAAAAGGTTCCCAACATAAAGAGGTTACAGACTAAGTAATCTGCTTGCCCTCTAGTTCTCTGCCACTCCTCCTATAGCAGATGGACAGAGAGGTTTGGGGTTCTCCACCCCAACAGTATGCCAGCCAGAAGAGCTGTGCTGGCGTGAGGGTGACAATTTCCTCCAGATATACGCCAGCAGCAAATTACTACCACTCTCTCCTCTCAGATAGGGGTCTTTGAGGAACAGTTCCTTCCATTACTTGCTCCCAGGACAGGGCCCCTTGCACAGGACTCTGCCTAAAGGCTCAATCTTAGCTCAAATAATGTAGGTATCAAGATGGAAGAGGAATTGTTTAGGTGACTCATGGAGGTAAATTTAGGAATAATGGGATGGAATTAAAGGCAAAAACTTAGTTAGATCGGGACAAGAACCAACTGTGTGTTTTGTGTTTGTACAGTGCCTACCAGTGGGGTCATGGTCCCAGACACTGCAGAAATACAAATAATAATAGACAGAATATCAAGAGGAAATTCCTGTCTATTAAGAAGTTGTTAGGCTGTGGGATAGTCTCCCAAGGGAGGATATGAAAAACCCTTTGCTTAGGACATCTAAAATTATTCTGTGGCAAACACTAGAAAATATCTTGGTGGGAACAACCCTGACTTGGCAAGGAAATAGAAACAGAGGATATTTTTTCTGGATTCTGTGACTTTGTGATTCCAGTAGGAAATAGGTCACTTACTGTCTTCTTGAAGACTTGTGAGGGAGGACTAGGGGTGGAGTGGGTGTTATTTTTAATTAGCAGTAATTATTAATGGCATCCTTTTACTGCTGTGATCTGTGAAGTTTCTATAAATATTTCTCCTCATGCCTCAGTAGTTTCTGCAACTCACTGTGGGATTTTAATTCTTTAGGCTTTGATGTCTTTGTATAACAGCTCAATCTCATGTATCAGCGAAGGGGGAAAAAATTCTTCCATGATCACTGCAAATGCAAATGGGATTGTAAAGTGAGATATGGTGTAACATCAGCTTATCAGAATCATAATGATGCCATTGCTGGAACAGAGTGAACAGAGAAGAGATTTAATCAGAGAAAAGTTCTGTTCAAGAAAACCTTAAGCAGTTTTACTCACAAGAATACCCTTCAGCTAAGGATGATCGCAAAACATTTGGAAATCTATCTTTCTTGTTAGTCCTTCAGCTTCTAACATTTTAGAAAATAGACTAAGTAAAAGTAACCCTTTCTATTGCTCAGAACATTCTCAATATTAAGTATTTGTATTGTGGTAGGAGTTAATGGCCCCAGTCAAGGATCAGGGATCCAGTGTGCCAGGCTCTGTACACAAATGGAACTAAAAGGTGGTCCCTGCCTAAAAGATCTGACAATGTAAGGCCTTATTTATACACAAGGTGACACCAGTTTAAAAAAGATGTATGTAGCTCCCATGTAGACACACTCGCTTGGGTTTGAGTGTTTAGGGTTGCCAACTTTGTAATATTTAAAAACCAGACACTCCAGCAGAAGTGCTGGAACTACCCCTTCCCCCCCAGGCCATGCTTCTGCCCTTTCTCCCTGAGTCCCTGCTCACCATTGCTCCTCCTTCCCCCCTCCCTCCATCACTCACTGCTTTTCTCCTTTCCTCCAGCTTTGCCGGGGCTGGGAGCGGCAGCTGCCCAATGCAGGTGGGAGGTGGCCCTGGCAAAATAGGCGCTGTTGTGGGTATTGACTTGGCCCCTCCTCTGCCTGAAGTAACTGCACTTTGGGTGTCCATTCAGTAGAGCTGACTGGATGCTGTCAGGTCCCCTTTTCAACCAGACACCTGGACTCTAGTTCAGGTGTAGATGAAACCAATTAATAACTGTAATCAGAAGCTTTAAAACTGAACTAAGCATGTCTGCATGGGTTTAAATTCACACCTTTAGTGAAACTGGTATAACTCTCTGTACAGGCAAGTCCTAAGTGTGAGACAACAGTGGGATGAATCTCCCTATTTTAGTCTCTTCATGTATATTCATACAGACCAGTTTTTATTTGCACAAATATTAGGAAAAAGCTGTTCATGTGGAGATTTAAATTTACCTGTGGATAAATGTATTCACAGATGAGTACAGGCATTCTCCGTTTTCACCAGAAGTGCTCTCCACTGTTAGACATTTCAGTCACCCACTCAATGAGAAGTTGCAATTTCATGTGACACTAGGGACCAGTCATATGCCATGCATAATGAAGAACAAATAGTCAAAGGTACAGCTGAAGTAACTCAAAGACTAGAAAGCCTGGAATGTGTTCCCACAAAGTGTTTGAATGTATGGGCATTTTTGTTGTTGTTAGTATGGCTGTAAGAAAGTTGTAATTTTTTGTGAGGGAGGTTCGAACGTTACGGCCACAGCTTGTTAAAGTTGCAGACTTAGTGCAAGGCATGCAGTCTGCCTTCCAGTGCAGGGCAGCAGTAAAAAAGGGACCCACTTGTCTCTTGAAGGCAGAGGGGAAGCTGGGCCAAATTGGAATGGTGTTGTGACCTTGTGCACTAGGTCACAACACCATTTTCTCACAGGATCACAATGCCGCTCATTCAAATTTGGCCTTTAGCTCCTTTGGCATGACATAGGGGTGGTTGGGCCAGTTTTGAGTGAGTGGCATTATGAGCTGGTGCATGGTTGCAATGCTACTCAAGTGTTTGGCTACTATAAAAAATTGTGGTGTGTATAAAAAGTGATGGTTTCCACAATAAAATTAAGACCCATAATTTCCTTACATCCTTATCAGTAACGGTTGTGAAAAAAGTCAGGCTGGACAGCTGCAGGAGGGAAAACCGGTATGTTAGCCCTAGAATGCTAAAGGCCCTTTTTCCTACAAGCTGGGAAGGGGTTACTTCAGGTCAGTTAGGGACATCTGAGTCCAATTAAGGGCAGCCTGAAACCTGTTAAAATCTCTCACTGCCACAAGGCTGGAGGCAGCAGGGAGCTAGGTTTCTCCAGTGTGAGAAACTGCGCCCCTCCACATAGGGGAGACACCCAAAATCAAGTGCCTGTTTAGGAGAAGGACTGACAGGACACCACCTCCCCCAGTGAGGGGGGCCAGTCCTCGTTTCCCTTCGTTTGGCAGAGGAGCACTCCTCAGGCCTCCTCCAAGGCCTACCGGGAAGTCTCTGAGAAACAAACCCTGAAGAAGGAAGACGGAAACACTCCAGAGTGGGGGGGCTGATTTTCCTCAGGCCCTGTTCTTGCCAGAGGAGGGAGTGCTAAGTCCGGTGAGGCAGAAGGGGTGCCTTGCCACACTGCTTAAAGTCTGTGTGTGCAATATTTTCTAAATGATAAAGGGGCTAATGGTAGGATTTTTGAAAGCACTAAGTTATTTAGGAGCACAAGTCCCATTGAAAGTGAATTGAATTTGTGCTCCTAAATCACTTAGATATTTTAAAATCTCCCCCTAAATTCCTCCTATAAGTGATTTGCTATGAATTGCTCTAAATGTAATGATGCAGTCAAATATTCAGACAAAAAAGAAGCAAAGGGAATGATTTACATAAGGGAAGACATTTAAAATCAAATAATGGAAAATGGGTACAAACACATCATGAACTTATTAAAATGTAACATGACACTTCAAAAGGCAAAAGGATCAAAATGTGAATTATGAAGTGTCGCTGATGAATTTAGCTTACAGCAAGAGCTTCTTCTCCAGCATCAGAAAATCTTAACATAAATGAATTTCAGGAGCAGCTGAATCAATTCACCTTGTTTTATGCTTTACAGGGGGGATTACTTGACTGATGATGCTGACAGAGTGGTCCATTGACATGTGAAGAAGGAAGAACCAGGGAAGGGCATTGGAATAATGGCTTGATTCAGCTCACAGTACAACTCAGATCTGAGAGGTGACAATATTTTGTTGTTTATGTAAATTAAAGAATGAAATTTTAGGTGGAGGAGAGATACAAGCCGCCAAATTCAGCTTGGATACTGAGAGTGCAACTCCATTGACCTGAATTTGGTCCAAAAAGTTTATGGGATTGTAAAACACAACTCTGAGTCATGTTGACTGATTGGTAACTGATAAGTAGGATCCTCAGGACCAGTGTACTGAGATGATAATTGACTGTGGACCAGAATTAAGGAGCCGGCCCTTTACTTCCTGCTATAGTGTTTTGCCTGTGTTAATCCATGCTCCTGGTGCCTTTGTCTTAAGCACAATATTCCACAGATATTTTCCCTTTCCTCCTTTTAATTTGTTCTGCTCCTCTCTGCCCATCTGGGGGGTTGAGCCTACCTACATTTTTCAAAAAGGCTTTGGTGTGACAAAAGCTCCTGGAGTTGTATCAGAGAGCTTGGACACTTCTCATGGCTAATCAAAGGTGGAGAAGAAACTCCAAAAGACTAGTGTACACAGCAAGAGTCCAGGTGCCTGCCTGTCTAAGGATCCAACTCCTCCACTTGTCAAAAAGGGGAGCTTCAAGCTTGTTGAGGTATGATCCAGGTAGAAACTATTCCCATTGGAGTATATTGCAGGTATGAACAAGAGGGCTGTTATTTTCATAGGCCAGAGATCGGCAACCTTTTGCATGCTGCCCGCCAGGGTAAGCACTTGGTGGGCCAGGCTGGTTTATTTACCTGCTGCATCTGCAGATTTGGTTGATTGCGGCTCCTATTGGCCGTGGTTTGCCACTGTAGGCCAATGGGGGTGTGGGAAGCGGTGAGGCCCAAGGGATGTGGTGACTGCTGCTTCCTGCAGCCCCTATTGGCCTAGGACAGTGAACCATGGCCAGTGGGAGCCATGCTCGGCTGAACCTGCAGACATGGCAGGTAAACAGGCCAGCCCAGCCTGCCAGGGGGCTTATCCTGACGGGCTGCATGCCAAAGGCTGCCTATACGTGTCCTAGACACTCAGCAAGCAGAAGGAGAGAATGTACGTGCAGCATTGAAGTGCTTCCCTACCAGTAATGAAAAGGAACCCCATGTACCACAGAGCTCAGCTGTTCTGGAAGTGATAAAATCAAGAGGCAAAAGCAGCTAAAATTGGATGCCTATGTGGGCAAATGTGTTTTGGAGGAAAACAAAATTACTCACTAATGTCCCTAATTTCAGTCCAGTAGTTGCTGCAGACAAAAGATTTAATAACTACCACAGAAGCAGTGGTGCAACACTAGAAAAATTGTCTGTGTTTTGGGGGGAGAGGGCTAGCTGTGTTACTTCTGAAGCCACATTGAGATGGACAACAGAGGAGAAAAAAAACCTGGGTGCAAGGAGTGGAGAGGCAGCCCTTGCCATCTCTTTGATGGTTGCACCTAATTACAGAAGATCAAGAAAAAGAGAGGTTACTAAGCACTCAGCTTATAGTAACAACATTTGGTCACTGCTGGTGTGATCTGGATTCATAGTTCATAGACTCAGCAGTCTAGTGTCTTTAGAGGTCTTAACTGATGTCCTGAGCCATTCAGCCCTCCCAACAAGCCCTTTAATTTTGCCAAGGTTCTTTGTTATATTTCTTTATAGTCATGATGTGTATGTGTCTAGTTGTATGGGGGAATATTAGAATCTACACTTTTCTTTAAAAACATCCCAGCCACCCCCATGATCTCAAATTTAGAAATGACTCTAAAGATTTTAAGTAATCACAATAAAAGAGAGAGAATCAACATGGCTGCTGATAAAGTTTTGGTAACTAAAAACATTCTTGAAAATAAAATTGCTCTAATCCATGTTTAGGTATTAAAATATGCTGCAAGTGTGGCACCTGCATGAGGACTCAAACTTAATCAAGCTAACTGAGTTGGACAAAATGGTGTGAGACATAATTAGCAATTCACTTCAGTGCTTTCAGCTGAGCTGTCTCCTGGAAAAGAAAACAAACCCTTCAAATACCAACAATGCCTCATGCATATTCAGTATTTCATTTGCTATTGTTTTAATGAAATAGTTTGGAGTTTGAGAAATTTGAAACCTGTGCAATAGGTCAAATCAGAGGCTATACTTACAAAGAAGCAAAATATTTCCCCTGTATTAGGCACGTTTTGTCCGTCTTTTTACTTATAACAATTAGTTATTTCCAGGTATTCACTTGATTTCGATGGTCCTACCTCTGTTTGGTTCTTGAATTCTTTTCGATCTAAAATCACTGGCCCACACAAGGGTTTGAACTCAACCCCCAGCCATTCACTGTTGTGTTTCCCCCACCTGTACAGTGCTTACTACCGTGAGCAGTCCCAGTGTTGTCAGTGGTTAATTTGTGTCAGGGCTGAGTCCTTGTACCCGTAGCTTGGCACTTCATAGCTCTGGCACCTCTGGGCTTGGGAGACTGTGCCATGAGCAATTCCACTGTGTTCTGGGGGAATGAATATCCATTTTGCTGCACAGTGGTAACATAAAGACCAAAACCAGAGCCATAGATGCAATGCCTCCAGTGTAAGGAGGCTCCTCTGACAGCACAGAGATACTGGAACAAATCTACACTGGCCTTGCTACCAGCCGCTAGTGTAGCAGGGGGTCATGCGGCACTCTGGTTTTTCTCTTTTTCCCATAAGGAACTGAGGGAAGTAGTATGTAAGTTAAGAGCAAACTGAATGGCTATGGGTAGCACAAAAGTTTCTTAAAGCTACCTTTTTGCTTCTCTTTCATTGTGCTGAGAGCATGGGTACACTAACTGGCAATCAGAGACTGAGTCTTCCTGGCAATAAGCATTCTGCCCAGTAGTAATAAAGTGTTTGCAAAACAACATCTTGAGTGCTTAATAGTCAAGATTGTGGATTTAAATGGTTGGATAGTATGGTATCCCAAAAAGCATTAAAAAATGCAGTTCCATTTGAGGCTTTCTTGTGGTATACACAGCAGTTTTAACTGGATGGAACCATTTTTCTTCTTGGTCAAAACTTTTCAGATTTTTGTTTCAAACAAATTACTCTGGCTTTTTGAGACTTTAACCCTGGCAGCAGCTTGCAACCTGAGAAAGCTTCATAAAATGCATTTATTTTCTGTCGACAATAGATATTGTAGGGAGCCACAACCTCTAGTAGAAACAGTCTGCCTGACTCTGCCATAACAATGAATGTGAATGATACTAGATCAAAGTTGTGAGTGAACTTACTTGTACTATCACCACCAATTTTTTTTAGCTTTTCTCTTTCCAACTGAAAAGTGTCTATTGAGAAATCTTATTAAAAATCACAAACTAAACAGCAGATTTTATTTCCGAGTCCCAGAAACAAGTTTTAAATGACAAAAAAAACCCTCTAATCTTTTTGTAACATCTTGACAGTTGTGCTACAAAACGTCTGCTTCTGTCTTCGAAATATAATTGCTTTCAGTCTGAAATAATTCATTTTCTCTGGGTTTTTTCCTTCCTCTTCTCGAAATTGTCCTTTCAGTTTGATTTTTGCCTTAATTAATTTTTTTTCCGGTGTGAATGCTATAATACATATCATTGGTAGTGGTGTAGTAATGTGTAGATTCCATTCAATCTATATGTTTTCTGCTAACAAATTAGATTCATTCCTATGGTTTCAAAATATCTGCTAGCATCAAAAATACCTGACCTTTTAAAAGTTGCCAATGCATTTTTATCTGTTCGTGCCAGCTGGCCATTTCAATATCTGAAGTACTAATATCACAGTGGAAAACCCTTTTATAAGATTTGTGTATTTTTAAAAAGGCAAAAATCCCCTTTGTTGTTGGTGTTTTATTTTTAAATGGTTGCTCTCCAGCCATGGAAAGAAATTAAAACTGTACTGACTGTAGTATAACAAAATCCAAGTGTCTGAACCTGTTATTCCCCTGCTCAGAAATCAACCTCAGAACTAGGGTTGCAGCTGTTTCAGAGATATTATGTAAGGCCGGCTGCAGAGCAAAGCTGAGAAGCTTAGGAATGTTTTAGCTGATAACCACAAGAAGTTTGCTAAACATTGCTTAAAAAAATAATCTCCCTTTTGAAACATCAAACAACAAGGAACCAGATTAAAACAAAAACAGAAAAACAAATAATAATAATAATAATAAAAACCTGCCAAAGACAGGAAACAAGAGAGTGAGATTGAGAATGGAGCACCAATCATCAGGAAGTAGGACAAGTTAGTCTTTCTGCAACACAATTTCTGCTGTTCTTCAACAACTGAATACATTTTTAACTTGTTTGCTTGAAACCTATCAGCTGAGAGTTTTAAAGAAGCCTAGAGGAATTAGCTTCCATTGATTTCAGTAGCATTTGGGTGTCTAAATTAACTCAGCAGGTTTGAAATTATCAGCCATAACTGTCTAGGTGGATGTGTGGATAAGCTTTTTTATTATTATTATTATTTTTTAATATGGATGTGATTTTTCTTCACTTGCAGTGCACATTGAGCTTTCCAGTGACTATGTGAATGAGAAACAGTATAGGCAGGTCTTAGTCCTCTGCTGCCTTAGCAATCCCATAGGGTATGTCTATACTGCAATAAAAAATCCTGTGGCACTGAGTCTCCGAGCTCAGGTCATCTGACGTGGGCTTGCGGGGCTCAGACTGTAGGGCTACAAAAGAGCATTGTATTTTTGGGGACCTGGATTCTGAGACCCTCCCACATTGCAGGGAGACAGAGCGGGTTCCAACCCATGTCTGAATGCCTTCACTGCAATTTTATAGCCCTGCAGCCAGAGCCCTGCAAGTCCAAGTCAGCAGACCCAGGCTGATCGTGGCTGTGCCCAGGTCTTTTTTTGTAATACATACATACCCATAAGGTTGCATGCATTGTGGTTTCCCCTGCTTGCCCTGTCAACCTCAGCCCTATTCATAGCACTACCAAAAGGAGCAACCCTAGTTTTAGTGCTCCAGTCACTCCTCCCTGTCCCTCCTCCCCATGTGGATCAGCAGCACCAGCAAATGAATATCTGACTGTACTCTTTGTTGGCACTGTTTGTTTCTCATACACTGGGCCACCAGCCCACATGCCCCACAACCCTTTGCACTAAGTATAAAATCTGAGCAGATGTTGGAGCAGATGTGTTTACAACAAACTCCCTTCTTCTTCCACAGCACATCTAGCCCTTTCCTTTTTCAGACAGTTTGGTAAAAAGATGCAGCCAATTTGTGTGTCCATCTGAAGGTTTCACTTTGCTTGACAAAAATATTTTTGCACCAAGCCTCCTTGAAGCTCCTGTGAAGTTAGTACTTACCTGATTTTACCGATGAGGGAACTGAGAAAGAGAAGTTGTGATTTGCTCAAGGTCATACAGGAACTCCGTGGCAGAGGCAGGGAGAAAACTCACACTTACTGACTCGCAAGCCTGTAGCTTAGCCACTAACTAGGAGCAGACAATGTACGGCCCTTGGGCCCTTCCTGACCACGTCCTGAGCTCCTGGCTGGGGAGGCTGCTCTGTCACCTCCCCCGGCTTGCTCCCCTCTCCCAGAGGCTCAGTGTGTCATGCCGCCAGCTCTCCGGCCCGCCACTCCTGGGCAGTGCTGTAGCAGCAGGGCTGGCTCCAGCGGGTCCTGCCACTCTGAGAGGAATTGTAAGGGGGCGTGGGAGTGCGTCTTGCTCCAAAGGGCCTGTGCAGCATGGTAAGGGGGTCGGGGCCAGGCCAGGGACTTGGTTAAGGGGCAGGGAGTCCCGGGGGTCTGCTGGGGTTGGGGCGGATGGGGTCGAGGCAGTCAGGGGACAGGAAGCAGGGGGGCTTAGATGGAAGGTGTAGTCCCGGGGAGTGGTTAGGGGTGGGGGTGGGGCATTGGGAGGGGACAGTCATGGGACAGGGAGCAGGGAATGCTGGGTGGGTTGAAGTTTCTGAGGAGGGTGGGAAGTGAGAGGGGGTCGGATAGGGGATGGGGCCAGGCTTCCTGACCCTACCCAGCCCTCTCAACCTCGATGTGGTCCTCGGGCCAAAAAGTTTGCCGATGCCTGCACTAGACTATCCTTTTATCTGTTGGAATGAGGGGGCTACAGTAGTGAGACTCCACTCTCTAGCCGCAGTTCAGTAACTAGTGATAGATGCTGCTTCTCCTAAAAATGTTGTCTATAACCTAGAAAAGAGAGAAAATATTGCCTTTGTCAGAGCTCTATGGAGAGCTTCTGTTTTAAATTAATGATCACCCTTTATTTGTGTGTTATGCAAGTCCTTTACCAAGTGAAAGAGAGGCAGAGAGTGAGGATACCTATATTTACCCTTCAGGCCTCAATCTTCCAACTCCATGTGGGCCATTAAATGCCCAGATGTCTGTTACTGGCAATATTATGCAATGTAAAAAAATGACTCTGCTAAGAGAGGGGGGAGTGGGAGACAGATACAGTATCTGATGTGATTAATAAGTACCAGTGACTATGCTAATTGTATGTGATGTTAGACTCTGGCGTGCACTGTCCTGTCTGATGGAAACCAACAAAAACATTTTCTCATCATTGAGTTATGCTAATAGCCCCTTTTCCCCTAATCCCCAAACCAAGGGTTCCCTCCTCTTCTAGGGGGGGAATTGTCACTCTTCTTCCCACCTACTGTGCAGAATGAGATGGGATGAAGGGATGAAGAGGGCAGCATTGTACAGAGGCAAAACTGTTGTGTGTGCAGAAGGGAATATAGGGCCTTGAACTGGGAGGGTGATGGAGGTCTCACTCTCAGCCACTTTGCCAGAGGTCAGGTATAAATGTCATTAAAATCACAAACACAACTTTTACAGTGTGGGAATCATTCCAAATAAAATGGCCTCTCCTTCCCCTCTCCACCCACATAGGAAAGTGCTTTCAATTGAATTCCAGCACTTGATGAGCACCAAATAGCATTCTTGCTAGCAGTCTCAACAGAGAGCCCAGAGGCTCCATGGGGACTTCACTAATTGTTCATCCCCTGGAGTAGTTGCATAGAGGTGTGCTGCCAGAGTGGTATTTGGAGGTTTACAAAGTCATTGGCTATATTATATATCTCCTTTGGATTACTATAGGACTTCAGTCTCTATTGCTGTCAATCTGTCAACTTTCTCCAGCATTTAAAATAAAAACCCTTTAAAAGTGCACTCAGAATGTTCTGAGGCTCACTAAGAGTGATAGATACCATTAGAAAAATGTTTGTTTAATGTGGACATATCAGTACTCTGCTGGTTCGGTGAAAGACTAGACCATTTTGAGGGCGAGGAGGGAATTTTGCAAAAGCGTAGGAACATCAGTAGAAGAAGTGGACATTGGGGGTGAGCCAGGTTAAAGAGTTGATGGGAAAGAAGGGTAAAAGAGTCAAAGATGATGGAATGATTGGGATGAATTAAGAACTGCATCAATGGAAGTTTGTTTTCAGAGGTTCAGCTGACAGCAGAATATTTACAAATAATTGTTTATATTCTGCTTGGTGGAAGTTTTGCCTGAGTGAGACGTTTGGATTGAGCCTATATTATTGCATTACTATTAAGGTTGAGATTTGCAATCTGAGAACTGGGCATGTAAAATCCTTAGGCCTCTAAGTCTGTGTGCCTAAAAGATGTAACCTACATTAACGTAGTTGGGCTTTGTTCCCTCTAGTATCTGGACCACATAAAAAGTCTGCTGAATCTGCTCCTGCCTTCAAGCTAACATTCATGGTCTCTTAGTTCATGTAGTAGAGGCTCATGCATCTGTATTCAGAGGTCCTAGAATTAGGCCTCGCAAATAACCCAGTCAGGACGTTACATAAAGGACAAGTCAATTAAGTTTGTTAATTACTGTGAAGCTATCTAATTAAAATATGACCATATACATCATTATTGCAACCACTGTTCTATAGTTGCAACAAATCTTTGCAAAATGTGGCATGTAAGATGTCTATGAAAAAGTTACAATTTGCTGGTTATGATTATGCTATCAGTACGCATGTATTATTTTTATATTTGACGTTGAGTCATCTATACCTGGATTTCAAATGTTTGCTCCTGGGGTAACACCCACAAGGTTTTTAGCCTGAACACCTTGGAGGGACTATTCAAATTAAGTGGCTCATCAAGAAATATTTAATTGACAGTGGACCATGGGAGGCGCCCATCTAGACTTAATGGACTGTCCTGCAAAGATACTGTCTGGAGTATAGGTAATGGGTTCCTGCCATGACTAAACAAAATTGGTCATACACAGGTGACTTGCCCATGTGACTCTAAACTCCCATCTTGTCATCTGTAATTTTCTACTAACTGTGCTGAGGACTTTGTTTGAAACTATAGGTTTCCTTCCATAGACGCCGAGTCCATGGATGCTCCAGGGGTAGCTCCCCACCCTCCCTCCCCAGCTCACCTCCGCTCTGCCTCCGCCCCTGACTGCACCTCTAGGTCCTGCTTCTCTCCCTTCCCTCCCTCTCTCCCTCCCAGCCATTGCACTGCAGAACTGCTCTTTTGCGCGGCTAGGAGGAAGGGGGGAGAAGGTGGGGCTGGGCCGGGGATTTGGGGAGGGGTCCAGTAGGGATGGGGTTTGGGCAGGAACTTTGGGGTAGGGGTGGAGTCGGGGCAAGTGGCGGTGCGAGCACCCACTGGTGCCGGGAGAAATGGGTGCCTGTGTTTTCTTCCACATAGCAGAAGATATTAAAGGCCCTGAAAACCCTTCTATTTTGTCACTGTCCTGCCCAAACCTCTGGACTATGGACTGTACTAATAGGAGCATTCTAACCAAGGGTCTGAGGGCCTTCCAGTGATTTGGAAGCAACCACAGATTTATCAAGCCAGCAGTTTATTCTGTCACTGCTACAAGCCTGAACCAAGAACTTTGCAATTCCTATATGTATTTGATTTCTTTAACTGATTTTAACTCTCACCTTTCTTTCTATGAATAAACCTTTATATGTTAGATCCTAAAGAATTGGCATCAGCGTGATTTTTGGGTAAGATCTAAGTTATATATTGACCAGGGTGGGTGGCTGGTCCTTTGGGATCAGAAGAATCTTTTATTTGAAGAGACTGGTTTTAAAGAATCACTCATCTCTATGTCTAGTGTTTTCAGTGGTAATACAAGGACTGGAATGCCTAAGGAAAATGCTTCTATGACTTCTTGTTAGCCAGTGTGCTGAAACAGAAGTTTACTTTTGTTGCTGGTTTGGTATATCCTATGGGGGGCAGGGAGGGTTAGCCATCAATCTGGGGGTGTATTAGCCCTAGTTCTCATCAATTTGTCCTGAATTTGGCATTCTCAGTTGTGGCCCAGGAAGGCATGGTTACAAGACTTATGCATAATAGTCTTGGAGCACCCAACTACATTATCTCTATGAAGAACTGAGAATCATTTTATTCACTTTTTACTTACCCAGTTCATTAACATGAAAAATAAGTCTGAAATAAGTAATGAACAAACCTCAAAAGTCTGGGCTGGGTTGATCTAAAAAATCAACATCTGGAAGTTTATCCAAGGTTTATTCAAAGTATCTAAATTTCTTAAGCCTGTAAAAATTGGGAAATTGTTCCCACAGAATTTGTGTCAACATTCCCATCAGGAATATTAGAAGAACAGCCTCTCCCATGTTGCTTCTCATCTTGTTGGACTCAGTAAGTCCAGTAGAGCATGGCAACAATTAAGTGTTGGTGAGAAATGTTAATCAAATAATTTTCAACCTCTGGCTCTGGTCTCGGATGACATTTGGATTCTTGAAGGGACAGACTCTAAACTCAGCAAAGTTTGGTTTTATTCCTCTTTTTTAAAAATTTCACCTTCATCTTTGTTTTCTTTCAGTTTACTGACCTTTTTATATTATTTCTAGTACAGGAGCATAACTAAGGGATAACTGAAACAACTGTAGGATTTACACAGATCTACTCTTAAGCACTAAAGGTTATGAAAGGTTGATTTTTATATGTCCTCACTTTGATCTGAGTTTCTTGGCTCCCGTTTAATTAGCTTGATCTTTGGCACTAGCAACTGAAAAGAACAGATCAGAAAATAAGTTTTAAAACTTACTTTCCTCCACAGAGTCCTCCAATTAAACCTTAGGTGTTACATTCATTTCAGAATAAAGTGTAAAGCAAGTTCCTCAGCTGCATAAATTGGTGTAGCTCCATTTACTTCTGTGGAGATCTGCTGATTTTAGAAAGGTGAGGATTGGGCTCATGCCGAATGATAAAACCAGGGGATGAAAGGAGGTTGGGAGGGAAGTGGAGGAAAAGAAATGTTAACTCTTGCTTTCCCCCTGCAAATTGCCACACCAGCAAGCCTGGGATTCCCCCACTAGCTATGCCAGCAGTTTGATGCTCAAATATTTAACTGAAAAATGTTTTTGTAATTTTTAAAAAAAAGTATTGTGTGATTGATAGCTTCATAGTGTCATTTTTTTTTTACTTACTGAACAACAAGGTTATGTATACTAAAGAAACACTGGTGCTGTACAGTCAGTATTTCAAACATGAGATTATTAGCAAATATACAGTAAACATTTCAAATTGTTTATAACATTTGTTGTGGTGATGCCTGAGATCGTCAAAGTCAAAGCCTCATTTTGCTAGGTGTCTACAAATATGTAACAACTAACAGTTTAATGCCCAAAGAGTTTACAAGGGACAATTTTTTAAACGGTTGCATATGCCTGACATCATAGGCGCCAACTTCCCTTCTTTCCCCTGGTTGCTTGACTCCCTCCCCAACTCTGTCCCTGCCCCTGCCCCGACTCCATCCCTTCCATGAGGCCCTGCCCTGCCCCTTCCCACCCTGGCCCCACTCCCATTTCAACCCCTTCCCCAAAGTCCTGGCCCCAACTCCACCCCCTCCTTGCCCCTATTCCAACTCCTTCCCCAAATCCCCATCCTGGCTCCGCCTCTTCCCCACCTCCTCCCCTGAGCCCGCAAAGTTCCCACTCCTTCCCCTCCCTCCCAGAGCATGCTAATGCTGCCAAACAACTGTTTGAAGGCAGCTGGGCAGGAAGCGCTGGGAGGTAGGTGGAGGAATGCACCTCAAAGAAAACTCCAGAATAGTTGGGAAAATGAGGCAGGGAAATGCATGTGGGATTTATTATTTTTGTTTAGCTCTTCATTTCTCATACTATTAAAGAGAGTAATGGCATTTTAGAATCCAGTATAATGTCTGTCTGGGTGTGTCTTATATGTAACACATGCCTTGTGCCCTTGAAGAGTTAACATGTGACCCCAGAACACTGGAGTTCTGGGGGATCGTCTGTTTAAGCTATAGGGGAGAATGGAGAATCAGTACTAGTTCAGGAGCTTGGCATGTCCACCGAAAAACTGCCGAATGCGGAAGTAATGAATCCGATGGCTTTTCGGTGGACATACAAGGGTCCGCTGTGCCGCTCATGAACGCAAAAAAGGGTCACAGTTCTCTAAAGTTTGAGAACCACTGGCCTAGAGACACCCCAAGCCAAGGATAATGCATGGAATCTGGAGTCTGGGAATGAGGGGTTGGGGGTGCAGTAGGATGTTCTAGCCAGGGATCGAGGCATGTGGAGGGTGGGAGGGGGGTTGGGGCTGGGGGTTGGAGCACAAGATGGGGCCAGGAGTGCAGTGAGGGCATCACTTACCTCAAGCAGATCCCAGAAGCAGCAGAATGTTCCCCCTCCAGCACCTACCTGGAGACATGGCCAGGCAGCTCTGCATGCTGCCCAAAATAATGAGTAACTTCAGGGGTAGGGAAAATCGGTGTTTCATGACCACACTGTAGATTGGGCACAAGGCTCTTGGGGTGAGCCAGCACTGCAGGGGGGGAGGGGCTATAGTCATTACTATGCCCACATTTTCCACAAGCTGTGTTCATTATGGAAGATATCTCACTGCTGAGGGAATCAAGTGCGGGTCTTCTTCAAGACTGTGGCTTCTGCCCTGGCCCTTCTGCCCTGGCTCGCCTGTGCGTAGAAATGGTTCCCACCCTCCCCCATGATGGCACAGTGGCATGGGAAAGTTACCCTTAATGGGACAAGAAACTAAGCAGCTCTGCCAAAGAACCTGTAGCAGCGGATTGCCCAGAATCTCCATGAGAGTTTCATGGAGATCTCTGAGACAAATTCCTGGGAAGTGAGGGAGTCAATCAACACCCTGTTCTGCTCAAACTAGGCACGTGGTGGTACGCACATCATACAGACACAAGCCTGCTTTCTGAAACCCTCCTGCAACTTGCTTCAGCGATTTTCAAAATCAGAGCCACTTACCAGGGGCCTCCTCTCCTATTTGCGCTTTGCCAAGCTCTGACAGCTGTGACTGGCTAACCTCCTCCAGGGTAGAGAAGATCTCCTGGCTGCATGAATCTCTGACCTCCGAGTCATCCTTTGCCTCTGGGTCCACCTCCCCCTTCACATTCTCGTCCAAGATCTCCTCGTCCTGGCTTGGTCCACTCTTGACTGGCATGCGAGCCACTGAAGTATGTATGGTGTCCTTCGCAGTGGAGGTGGGTATCACGTCTAGTTCTTTGTAGAACCGGCAGCTCATGGACGCATTACCGAGGCGGCAGTTTGCCTCCCACGCCTTGTGATAGGCATTCCGCAGCTACTTCACTTTGACCCTGCACCTCAGTGTGTCCCAATGACGTCGCCTTTCTGTCATGCATTGTGAAATCTGGCTGTAGGTGTCGTAATTCCTATGGCTGGAGCGCAGCAGAAACTGGACAGCCTCCTCTCCCCAAATGCTGATGGGGTTCAGAAGCTCGACATTGCTCCAAGCGAGGGATCACCTGGTGCATTGAGCAGGCATGGTCACCTTGAAAGATGTGCTGAGACCACTGCACGCATCACCAAGCAAATAGGGAGGTGACTTTCAAAATTCCAAAGGAATTTAAGGGGTGGCATTCATGGTTGTTCTCCGGAGGGCAGAGCAATAGAGTTCAAACAGATGACCAGAGAGGCAAGAACAAGCATTGTGGGACACCTCCTGGAGGCCAGTTGCAACGCTATAATCAACCAGAGTGTCTACACTGCCACCGCTGCACTGTAGCCCTGGTGCAGAAAGCTGTACGCCTCTTGTCGGGGTGGTTTTTTTTACAGCGCTGCAACTGCACTATTTCTGCGCGCTAAGTGGCTTGACATTTCAGGAATTACAGCGTAGAAATCTGCTTTACTGTGCAGAAATGTGCCAGTGTAGACAAGGCCTTAGTGTGTTTTCCTCACTGGTCTTCTAGTTCAATCTCTGTTTAGAACATTTCCAATATTTTAAGTTTGCACCACGTGTTTTAGAAGGGCAGAATGAGGCTTTGCGTTTACTGAACCCCTCCCCTCACAATAATATCAAACAGTGATCATGTAGGCAAAAAGAGCTTCTCTTGCTTGCTGATTGCTGCAGCACTCTATAATCAAGTGCTCAGCTATTGTGAACATACTTCAGCTTGTTGTAATTGCCCTTTGTTTCAGTCAAGAGACTGGTAATTACTCCTGTGGGCCTTGCCTTTCGTTTTAGCAGTCTTTGATTGAAACCAATCATTTATTGTGGTAAAAATCTTAGGACTTGCTGCAATGTTTACAGATAAACCTTCTGTGTGACAGTCATTTAGTCTACCCAGCCATCCATATATTAAAGATATTACACACTTTCCCTTTCTCTGTTGAAGGCAAATCAACTGATGTTTTTTAGTTTGATTACATTTCAGTACGTAGAGTTCATCTCATAACTCTTATCTCCTAACTTGTACTAGAAACACGGTTGCATTTCTCTCAACCTAAGAATGGTATATTTTTGTTGTTTTAAAATAACCTCCATGCTGCAACTGCCCATTACATATCTTTGCAGAGATTTCCTTTGTTTCTTCCTGCTTCTCCGTAGAACCATGTACAAGAATCAAGCATAGCCTCTGCTATGCTGACGCATGAAGCTAAGCAATAGTGACCTGGTTTGCCAGCTGGTGGCAAAGTCCTACCTAGTATCCAGATTTGCTGGTCAGCTGAAGAAGTTTTTTCTTTATTTTAGGTCTGAAGTGATTTTAGTATCTGTGAAAGGTACCAGAGGAACTGGAGGAATAGAGCCCACCTGGGACTGAATTCCTGTCTGTAAAGTGCACCAAGTAGCAGAGCTCACCTCCCTTTCAGTGCTCCTTAATGGGCTTTGGTGTGGTTTAGCCAGAGGGTACCTGGATAACTAGGAACCTTGGGGGCTCAGGAGAACTTGAGCGGAAAATGGCATCCATTTGGGCCATAGACCTGATTCTTGATCTTTGCTGTAGCTGGAAATTTTTTAAAGTAAGGATCTGATTTCCAGAGGCACTGAGCAGACATGCTTCCTATTGACTTCAGATGGTTTTGTGGGTGCTCAGCACTTCTGAAAATTAGGAACTAAAATTCTTCCTGTTTTGATCTGGTTATTATTAGTAGTATTACTTATTATAAATGTTAATATCCATTGATCTCTCTTTCTAACCCATCACCTTGTATCTGAGCACCACTCAACATTATGTAAACCTATGTGAGTTATCCACACAAAGCCTGAGTTTACTCTCTTCCCAGAAGCAGATTGGATTGCAAGGAATTCCACTTATAACTCCAGGATCAAATTTACTCTAGAACAGGGATCGGCAATCTTGGCATGCGGGACCGCAGGGTAAGCACCCTTAGCGGGCCCCGCCGGTTTGTTTACTTGCCAGTTCGCTGACTGCGGCTCCCACTGGCCCTGGTTCTCCATCCTGGTTCAATGGGGCCTGCGGGAAGCAGCGTTCCCACAGCCCCCATTGGACCGGAGCAGAAAACCGCAGCCAATGGGAGCAGTGATCAGCGAACCAGCAGTAAATAAACTGGTGGTGCCCACTAAAGGTGCTTACCCTGTGGTCCCACGTGCCAAGGTTGCTGATTCCTGCTCTAGAATGAAGCTGAGCTTCCCAAGAGAAATCAGTATGAGATGATGGGATAACTTTGTCATATATGGGATGAGCCAAAGTAGTTATTTTATGATTAATTTCAATGTCTACATTGGTGAGTGGGCCCATATAAATGTGTATAACTAGTTAGATACATTTTAATACAGAAAATTTCTTATACACTCTGCCTAGAATATTCCATTTATAAAGTAGATTTCTCTAAAGCTGTCTAAGGTGGTGCATGCTGGTTAATTTGTGCTGGTTTGCCTACTAGAAGGTAGGAATGGAGAATTAATCTGCATGCTGTCTTTAACCCTTGTGACACTGTTCTTCTAATGCCAGTGCCCTGCTGCCATTGTCTGTTGACTTCTCACTGAAATCTGGACCTAGTACTTTGAACAGTGCAGTAGGTGAATTCTATCTGATTATATAGTGAAGGAAAGCTAAAAGTGGCCTTTTCATGCAGAATCCTGCAGGGCAGGTTTGCGGGTCTTGCACAATACTCAGGAGAAAGCAAGTGGTTAACTTTAAATTTCTTTCCTTTTGTGTTTTAAAGTTAAACCTTTGAATGTGTTACAGTATATAAGAGTCACAAGTCAGAGTAACTGCAATGCTCTATAAACCAGTCAGGGTTGGCGGGTTTTCACTAAGGTTGAGGAGAGATCAACTAGTCCCCGGCTCAGAGTGCCATTACTGCAAGTTACCACGTTATATTACACTCTGGATACTTTATTAGCAAAACTTCTTTTGTGATTCCCAAATTAGACATGTCTGTGTCTTCCAAGTACTATACTGCATAGACAATAAAAGAACACAGATTATATCCAGAAGCTTGATTTGTGTTGCCAGTCCCAAAACAAAACTGTGGAGACAGAAGCTATGAAGATGTGTTACTTACAGAAGGCTATTTCAAACAACCAGTCAGTCCTTTCTCACAGTAAAAAAAAAAAAAAAAAAAGCAGCTTTGGAATGTTTAATACAAAAGTAGAAGATTATGAGCAGCATAGCAAAGTTACCATTTCCTAACATACAACCTGAGTATATGAAACGATTATAGTTCATGCTGCTTGAGTAAGATATTCAAGGAATGAGTGGTGACAGTGGTGGGCTGTTTGCAAATGAAGCAATGCCTAGAAACAAATGAGGAAAATTGGAACTAAGCTAGGGGCAAAAGTGTTCTGCCAAAAAAAGTCTATTGAACATCTTGCTAAAAGACTACATCTAAAGCTGTTTATTCTCAGGCTTTTCTCAAATTCTCTTACCATGACTCTTGCACTATTGCTGGCAATCGTGGGATGGGAGCACTAGTGTAGACCAGCTTTCTGCTTTTATCATTGAGTTATCTAACCCTGCTCAGGATAACTATTTAACACACTGTTTAAGACCATCTTAACCCATCTACACCAGGGCTCCTTGCATTGTTAACATTGGTGGAGATCAACAATGGGAAATTTGCCAAAAGAACCACCCCAAAACAAAACAAAAAACCCCAAAGTCCTTCCTGATGTAGACAGAGACCAAAAAGACTAACTGCAAAAATTCACACACTGACATGCACACACACACAAGTTAGATTCTCAATCAAAGGATGGATACTGCAGCAGATTTTACGGCCAAAATATTGTGGTCCTCAGATTACTTTAAACAATCCGTTACTGACAGAGAGAAGACTAGCTGGCCCAGTTAGTCTTTTCTTTTGCGCACTTTTTAAAAAAATTATAATTATTATGTAGGAGAGACCATACATGCATAATGCACTTTACAAACCAATAAAAGGTGCAAAGATCTTATCGCCATATTGATAACAAGTCCACATTGTTTTGTTCACAAATGTATGTTTATATTTACAACATGTTTTTCCACCTAAATGCATTAGTTTAATTTGTATAATGACATTACAGTTTTCTGCAGGCTTGCCAACAGTCCCATATAAACCAGGACAGATGGCTTATGAGTTTTGATGTTCTTGCTGGGAGACCAGAAAGGGACTGTTTTCTCCACTCACAAGAGGAACCCCTTCCCCTCCCATCATACCACTCTGGAGGCAATCATCCTAAATTTTCATGAGGGCATATGTGGTCTATACACATTTGGAGGAAAAATGAAAGCCCAACTCCATGTGCTGAAATTAAAGAGGGTTAGAATGAGCAACATCTGGTTCTTGAGAAAAGATGGAAAAAAGCGAATAGGACAACATGATCCTTAAATTATTTAAGCTCCTCCAGTGGTAGTGCACTGTAATTGTTTTCCCTTTCCATAAATGTTTTGCAGCTGTGAAGCTTACAAGTGAGGTATTAAAGTAGTGGCTGTTGTACAAAACTTAAGGCCAATCTCTTCTTGTCTTGCTTGCTCCTTAAAATCTTTTTCGGCCAGATTCTCCACTGCCTTGCTCCTTCCTTAGTTAATTACACCCATGCAAAGTGGTTGTAAAATGCTATTTTAAGAGCTGATAGATCTTTATAGCCACTTTTCACTGAGTTTGCACAGGTCTCACAGGAGGAAGGATGAGGGGCAACTTATTCACACCTGTGAGTGACAAGTTATACTGGTATAAGTGGTAGTGTTCGCAAGCCCTCACTGTTTACCTGTCTCCCTAGGCTGTTCCTGACCTTCTCCTGAGAAGGCTTTTTACCTTTCTAACCTTTTGATGTGTTAGTTCCCAGCCTTGGCAACAGAGCTGGCCTGGAAAAGTGCCATTGTCTTGTTGTAATTGCTCCACAGCTTTGTGTTTAATAAATGAACTACTTCTCTATAGCTATTGCATTGCTTTTCACACAGCCCCTTATTAAGTTATAGGAAAACATTCATACAGGAAAATCTAATCATGCTCCACAGTTATACAGCAACTTTACTTAGCAGGTTGCATTCAGTGTCCACAAAATTATTACATCTCAACGTTCTTAGATTATTACACAGCATCTCCACATATGTCTCAGTGGGTACTCTGACATTTTGTTTCTTGTTTTCCTTGTCCTTTCAGTATATCATTTATGGACTTTGCATATTCAGAGAGCGATTAGTGGCTATTGCTTATGACCTCGATTTCAATAAAAGTCCATGGCTTTACATTTTTTGAATAGTTGCTTACCTGTATTGTTGGCATGTTAGACTTTGTGTAATGTATAGACATGCCCCTCCCTGTCTCAGCATGCTGTGTTGAGAATTTAAAATCCAATTGAACCTTGTAAGTGGTTTAAAACAGTTCTTCCCATTTATTAGAAGCACAGTTCCTGGGCACAGCAAAGAAAATGTAATTACTTAACATCCAGCATCCTTGCCCTACGGTAGACTAAACTAAAAGCTTTACATAATCAAGTAAGCCTGGCTTTAATAAACTTGTTTATTTGAAGAGAGTGCATATTTTTAAAAGATCCACACTCTACTTTGTAAATTCTTTTCATATCTTTTTTATTGAGTTTGATTAGGCAACTAATTGGTAGTTAATCAATAGGTATGATTCTGATTAGTTCATTTTGAATCCATGGCACTGAAAACTGAAATGCACAGTGGTTTGCTGACACTCCAATCTGTCTTAAGTGAATGCAAGCTTGCTAATAAATATTTAATGGCTAGTTGTTTGCGGTTTAATAGAATTAGATAATTCTATTAGAATCCTGTTTGGAGATTTACATGTACCATACATCACTGCTGAGGACATAGTTAATAATTTAGGCTAAGTGACTAGTAATTAGAGATACAGTCACATTAAGCAGAGACTTCTTTGGTATAGGTCATCTAAGAATTTAAATGGGTAAGCATAGAAATATGCAATTTTTAGTTTTTTGCACGAAAATACTAATGCAGAGAGTCTGGGAAAAGCCTTAAATGTGGTAAGGCCCCCGGGGTTTATTTAATATCTCATCCTCTGAGTTAATGAGATGGAAAATAGTTTGCTGTTTATCTATAGTAGATTGAGCAGATGTCACTAGTTCAATTTTATGGAATGTAATCTCAGAGAGATTGTCTTCTGTCCGCCACTTTTTCCTGGGCTGAGTTTCTACTGCCCTCTTCTCAGCTTCAAGAGAGTGGTTTCTCACTTTAACCAAGGTTTTGATGAAAGATCAGTACAGTAGGACATGGCAAAAATAGTTAATAGGCAACTTTTCAGAGTAATTTGGTAACTACCCCAAATTTGGCGACATAGTCTGTGAAGAGTAATAAACTATTCAGAAGGCATACTTAAGAACATAAGAATGACCATACTGGCTCAGACCAAAGGTCCATCCAGCCCAGTATCCTGTTTACTGACAGTGGACAATGCCAGGTGCCCCAGAGTGAGTGAACAGGTAATGATCAAGTGATCTTTTCCTGCCATCCATCACCACCCTCTGACAAAGAAAGGCTAAGGACACCATCCCTTACCCATCCTGGCTAAAAGCCATTAATGAACTTAATCTCCATGAATTTATCCAGTTCTCATTTAAACCTTGTTATAGTCCAAGCCTTCACAATTTCCTCAGGTAAGGAGTTCCAGAGGTTGGCTTTGTGCTTTGTGAAGAACTTCCTTTTCTTTGTTTTAAACCTGCTGCCCATTAATTTAATTTGGTGGGTCCTAGTTCTTATATTATGGGAACAAGTAAATAACTTTTCCTTTTTCACTTTCTCCACACCACTCATGAGTTTATATACCTCTATCATATCCCCCCTTAGTTTTATCTTTTACAAGCTGAAAAGTCCTAGTCTCTTTAATCTCTCCTCATATGGGATCTGTTCCAACCCCTTAATCATTTTTGTTGCCCTTTTCTGAACCTTTTCTTTTACTTCTACTTAAAATTGTAACACACAATACAAAGCAAATGTTTCACTAGTACACTGTCATTTCCCCAAGGGTAATAATGTAAGGATCCTGGGATGATTTGAATCTGCACTCATGTATCATAGACTCATAGGGTATGTCTACACTGCAATGAAAAAACTTGTGGCACTAGGTCTCAGAGCCCTGGTCAGTTGGCTCTGGCTGCAGAGCTATAAAATTCAGTGTAGATGTTCTGGCCCGAGCTAGGGGCCAGGCTCTGAGACCAATTCCCCTCAAGGGGTCTCAAAGCCCAGGCTCCAGTCCAAGCCTGAATATCTACAGTGCAGCTCAAATCTCGTGAGCCTGAGTCAGTTCACCTGAGCCAGACGTGTCCATGCCATGGGTCTTTTATTTCAGTGTAGGTGGTTGGGCTTGGACTTTAAGGCCAGAAGGGACCATCATGACCTCCTGCACATTGCAGGCCATAAAACTTCACCCACTGTCATAAGTGTGAAGTCCTTGAGAGTTGTTTTACCTGTTAGGGGTTAACTGAGGGAAGGGGGGGTGACATCAGATTAGCCCACCTGGAGGAAGAACCAGGAAGTCAGTTCAGTTGGTCCCGGAGCTTTGGGCGAGCTCGACCCCTTTTTTCCAGCTATGGAAGCCCTTCTCCCCTCCCCCAGCTTTGGAAGAGATGAAGCACCCTTCTATTTCTAAGATTAGACTAAATGTAAGTTGCATTTTGATCTCATAAATTTTGTACCTGATTTAAAGTGTCACTAACCTTCCAGGGAGTAAAATGTTGAGGGAGGGATTAGAAATCTTTATATCTGTGAAGTTGTATTGTAAGTTTTCTCTTTTCTTTATTAAACCTTTTTTGTTATAAAAAGTGTTTGGTTATTCCCTTAAAGTAGTCCTAGCTTTGAATTTGGCAGGCACAGCTCCTGAGCCGGTGGGCTGCATCTCTCTCTCTTCCTTCAGGCTAGAAGGGGAGGGGGGAGCAGTCTGTGAGTGTTCATGTGCCCCCCTCCAGGGCATTGGAGATTCACATGAATGGTGGCAGTGGTACCCCAATTTCCCAACTGGTAGAGTGTGGGTTTTGGGGGGAAGGATTTAACTTAGGCTGGGAAAATAGCTTATAGTTAAGTGGTCATAGAAGAGACCCCTCACTTGAACCCCAGTGTTTAGAGTGAGGGGAGGTTCTCTCTTCACACCCACCCACTCCTGAAGTAGGCCCACAGCCTCTAGCTGAGTTACTGAATTGCCCAAATCTTGATTTAAAGACTTCAAATTCCAGAGAATCTGGCCTTTATTCTAGTTCAAATGAACAGATTGCCTGTGCCCCATACTGCAGAGAAAGATGAACATCCCCTGGTGTGTCTGCCAATCTGACCTGGGAAAAAAATTCTTCCTGACCCCAAATATGGTGATTAGTTAGATCCTGAGCATGTGAGCAAGACTCACTACCCAGATACCTAGGATATAATTCCCTGTAGTAACTCAGTCTTCCTCACCTTGTGTCCCATCTCCAATTGCTGGAGATATTTGCTACTAGCAGTTGCAGATGGACCATATGACATTGTAGGCATTATCATCATACCATGCCCCCCATAAATTTACATACTCAGTTTCAAACCAAATTAAGTTTTTTGACCCTATTACACTCCCCGGAAGACTATTCCAGAACTTCACTCCTCTGATGGTTAGAAACCTTCACTAATTTCAAGCCTAAATGTATTGATGACCAGTTTATATTAATTTATTCTTGTGTCAACATTAATCCTTGAGTTAAATAACTCCTTTTCTTCCCTGGAGTTTTCCCCTCTGATATATTTATAAAGGACAATCATGTCTCCTCTCATCCTTTGTTTGGCCAAATAAGCCAACCTCCTTAAGTCTCCTCTCATAATGTTGGGTCTCAATTCCTCAAGTCATTCTAGTAGCCCTTCTTTGCACCTGTACCATTTTGAATTCATCCTTCTTAAACATGGGAGATCAGAATTGCACACAGTATTCAAGATGAGATCTCATCAGCACCTTGTATAATGGTGATAACACTTCCTTATCTTTGTTGGAAATACCTCGCCTGATACATCCAGGGATTGCATTTGCCTTTTTCACAGCTGCATCACATTGGCAATTTACAGTCATTCTCTGATGGACCAATACATCTAAGTCTGTCACTTTCAACTGATACATCCCCAGTTTATGACAAAAAATTTTGTGAGTCCTTAAGTGAATGAACTTGTACTTTGCACTATTAACGTTCATCCCCTTTCTATTGCACCAGTTTTCAAGGTTGTCTAAATCTTCTTGTATGATATTCCAGTTCTCTACTTTGTCAATACCTCCCAACTTTCTGTCATCCACAAACTTTATTAGCACATCCACATTTTGTGCCAAGGTCATCAATGAAAATATTAAATAAGATTAGTCCCAAGACTAATGCTTGAGGCCTTAGGTACTCTATTGGTAGCTTCCCTCCAGACTGATAGTTGATCTTTCAGCATGACCCCTGTCTTCAGCATGACCCCTTTCAGCATGACCCAGCATGACCCCATGTCTTCCGTTTTACAAGTTTACAAGTACAAATCCCCATCTTCTCCAATTTAGCTAATAATTTCCCATCTGGAACTGGATCAAATACTTTATTGAAATCCAGGTAGATTAGATCTAGAAAATCGATTATCTTCTCAAAGAAGGAGATGAGGTTGTTGTGACAAGTTGTACCTTTTCTAAAACCATGTTGTATTTTATCCCAGTTACCATTTACCTCTGTCACAGGACTAAATCCCGGCACAGGATACCCACAAGCGAGCTTCGCAACACTGCTTGGTTTCCTGCCTGTGGGGAGTTATTCAGATCCTGAGTGATGAGGCCATCGAGCTGATCCACACTTCCCCAGTCTCACCCCTGGATGCGTTCCTCCCTGCTACTGGCATGTATGATAGATACAGTAAATTGATGATGCTAAATGAAGGCACAGCATACTTTAACATGGAGAAGCTGAGAAGAGTGCACATCTTGAGACATGCATTACACATGCAATGCTCATCTCAGAATATGCTTTAGAGTCAGAGGCAGCTCTCATACTGGGCCATTAGGTTGCCGCTGCACTTGCACTTGGCCAGTTTTTGCCATACTTAAGATGCTGAGGTAATCATTTGATGGACCAGTGCTTTTTTAGTAGGACCATTATTGTGCTTGACCATGAAGCATAAGAGGCTAGTTGCTGTCCTATGGCCCAAGTGCATGGATGCATACTCCTTGGATAGGAGAGTTTAAGAGGCAGCAGTTGGACAAAGCCCACTTGGTGCCAGCTAATTTTCACTCTTATGGCTAGTTACTCACTTTGTAAGCATGATGTGTCTATAGAGCCACTTTTTAGAATAATCACATTCTCAGGCTGCACAGTTAGGGATCATTGCACACATGAATTTTGATACCGTAATTACACAAACACAAATTTCATTAGATAAATGTGTCTGTAAAGTTGCAGAAAACACTCCAAGTTGGGTATACAGTTAACATTACTACATAAACATATGGCTTGAATAACAATCAAATACCATTGTGGTGTCATATGCAAGAGGGCAGAGTCAAAGATGAGTGCTTACCCTTAATTTCCACTTGAATAATGATGCTTAAATTGCAAATTCAAAAGTTATATTATCATAGGCTTTTTTAGTATTTTTACCTTGTTACCCATCACCTCCCAAAAAGCAAAATTAATTCTATTAGTTACTTTCTGATACTGAGTTTAACCGGAGATTTGCGTAGCCAAAAGAGTTGATGTCTTGTGTCTGACATCAATGATTATAGGTCTGACAGGTAAGGCCTGTTGTTTTAATGTTTTGAAAGCCCTTAGATGGATTTCCATCTCCTTGATAGCATTACAAATCCTGAATAACCTCTAAAGTCAGTGGAGTCACAGGTGCTGACTTTTGTTTTTGCTGGTGGGTGCTTTTGAAGAGAGGTGTGTGTTCGGTGGGGAGAAGGTCTCTTCCAGTTTTGTGGGAAAGCTATTTTCAGCATATTTATACACTTCTTTCATAGTCTGGTTATTGAATATATGTCTATCATTGGTATCTTAACAATTTGATCATTATTAAAAATAGTAGTGAACTACATAATTATTTTATCTTGAATTACAATATATTAAAATTATTACACCCAACTGCGAGCTGTCTTCACTAATGTCCCAGTGTAAAGACATTGTCTCACTGCAGCTTTCTGGATAAAACTGTCAGCATCACTGTGGCTCGGGAGTGCCGCTTCTCACCGAGGCCTTGCTCGCTGCTCTCCGCTCCCTTGCCCCTGCTTGCTCCTCTCCACCCTCTTCTCCCACCTGTGCAAGTGACAGGTGGAGCCTTGGGGGGTAAAGAGGGGTAAAGTGGGGGTAGGGCCTTGAGGCAGAGTGGCAGGCGGGGCCATGGTCCGAGTGCCAGGGCGCACAAAAGATTAATCTGGCATTGTAGGTACTGAGTGCACCCCCTATTTTTTCAGTGGGTACTTGAACTGTGGAACACCCATGGAGTTGGTGCCTATGGGAGGAGTTATTTGGGATTTAACCCACTGCAACTGAGATCAGAATCTGGCCCTCAGAGTGTATAAAGCAAAAGGAAGCAGAACTACCTGTGGTGTATTTTGGAAATATACCCAGGTGTTACTGTTTATGATTGTACTTCCCAGGTAAATTAAGGTGTCACATGTGTCTGATTCGCGGTGGAACAACAAAATAAAAAGAACATGAGAAAAACTTACAGTTCCTTGGATCTGCTCCTTTTAGTTTCTTTGTTATTTCCCCTTGAACATCCTCTATTCTCGGCACCCCCTTCCCCTCCCCTTGTCCCTTCCCAACCCAGTTCAGCAACTGTTCTGGAGGATAAAAGGACCAGTGGAAATTCACTTTCTGTTGGTTTTCTTGTGTTTGTCGTAGTTCTTCCAGTTTTCCAGAGGTAGTGATGTGCATTATATTCTCTGGAGAACAGTTCCATTGCTGTGAGCTGTTAGTTCCACTTAATAGTCACTCTTTGGAAAGAATGGTTTGATGGGCTGGGATATGGATTGTCATATTAACCAAGAAAATAACTTGTACTGTTGCTGTCATTTCTTTTCAAGCATACAGAGTCTAGTAGAATGTCACCTATCAAATTCTCCTTCATATATAATGGCACAGCACTTAGCATTTTTATGTAGCACAGCTTTACACCTCCAAGGTGCTTTACTGTTATTAAATAATTAATCCTCACAACACCCCTGTAAGGGATATCTGTTTGGGTGCCAATGTAGATGATAAGTGTGTGGCTTAAAGGTTAATAATACCTAGGTAGAGGCAAGAATCAGAGAGGTAGCCGTGTTAGTCTGGAATAGCAGAGGTAACAAAGTCCTGTGGCACCTTTTGGTTTTGAAGCATAAGCTTTCGTGTTGCATCCGACGAATTGGGTATTAGCCCACGAAAGCTTATGCTTCAAAACTTTATAGTTAGTCTTTAAGGTGTCACAGGACTTTGTTACCTAGGTAGAGGCAGTATGTTGCACTAATTTTTTGATCAAATAGACTATTGTCAAACTTCGTTTCTGGTTTAGTTAGAATTTTCAGACAGGTTAAGCCCAGTTTTCCTGCAAATATAGTGCTTTCACACTTAAATCAAATACCTACATACAGAAAAAGACTAAACAATGTGGGCATGCAGTTACTGTACAACTTTTTTTTTATATCAGGGCCACGATATTTTAAAACCAAAATCTTTTCATGGATTAAAATCTAAATTAAACGTACCTCTGCAGACTTTGCAACAACTCATGCCCGATCATTCTAGTGCATGGAAACCAAAGAATGAAACTGATGAAAACCAGACCAGTCTACTTCACCAGACTCTGTAAAAGATAAGTAAATTAAGTTTTAACGAGTCTGTCAGTTTTAATAACCAAAGTGGTGCTAGTAATTTGTAAAATTGGTAAGGAAAGGAGACCAACCTCACAAGAAACATTGTCTTATGGTGAAAGCACTGGACTGTGATGCTGGGGACCTGATTTCATTTCCTGACTATTTCAGTCTTACTCTCTGACCTTGGGAAAGTCACTCAGAGACATATTTTCCCAAGGTATTGAGGTGTCTAAAGTATGATGTGATGTTTTGGGGTTCAACCAGGCCGGTCAGAGGTTTGATCATCATCTGCCTTGTTACCTAAGGCATCTTTTGGATGTGCAGCTCGGGTCTGAGTCTTTGATCCCATACAGCCAGCCAGCAGTCCACAAACCCCACCCTGGTTACTCCTTGCAGGCTGACCTTAGTATCATTCCAGCCCTGAATTTGCCACCAAATTGTCCTAAATAGACTGTCCCTCTCATTGGATCCTCACAGAGGAAGTGTTTGGTTTGCTACCTTTACAGACAGTAAAGCACTCCAACCTGTCAGGTTTTCCTGAAGCATACAGTTTACTGAACTTACCCTCACTAATGCTTTATAATGAAAGGAAAACCAGTTTGTTAACAAAAGAATCATGAATTAAGTCATACCAAGTAAAAGGGATAAAGGTAGAAATGGCTACAAGCAAATAAAAGTGAAAACACACATAACAAGTTTAAAACTTTATCTAGCAGGATGCAGTCTTTGTCAAGACGGTTTCTCTAACTCTTACCAGTTTTTGCTGGCCAAGATGCATCATGGTGATTAAATCGCTTGGTTCCTTTATCTGCTAAAGTGAAGGATAAAAATGGAGTCTGTCTCTCATCCTTATATCCCCAAAGGGATGCATGTCTTTATTTTACAGGTCAGTAAGGATTCCTGTGAATCAGTTTTCCTGTATCTCTCTGGTGTTCAGGAGCCAGGTTAATTCTCTCTCTTGACTTCAGGATCAGGATAATTCCATTTGATTTAGCTCGATGTTTTAGTTTGCTAATAATATGTAAATTGAGGTAATCCCATCTTCTTTTGTCTAGGACAGACCTGTTTATCACCTGTCTTCTCTTAAACATGTTTTGGTGACATCATGCAGAGGGAATTCATAATTTCACATAAAAATTATCACATTCATTTTATAATATTAATAACCAGCATGTTGTTAGCTTTCATATGATATCTCACAAAGCAAATTTTGTACAGATATTATTGCTTAAAGTTAAGTGCATATGGAAGACGTTTTGGGATTTTTGATGTAATCTTTTTGTGCCAGAGTTCCCACTCTGTAAATTGGGGATGATTTCTACCACCAATTGTCTGTTTTATCAATTCAGACATGTAAAATCCTTGAGGCACGGATTATCTCTTGATATGCCTTGATATGCACAATTGGCCCTTGACCTTTTATTAGTGCCGCTAGTTGCTAACATAATACAAATAATAATAACATAAGAACGGCCGTACTGGGTCAGACCAATTATCTAGTCCAGTATCCTATCTTTCCACAGTGAGCAATGCCAGATGCTTGAAAGGGAATGAACAGAACAGGGCAATCATCAAGTGATCCATCCCATTGTCCAGTCCCAGCATCTGTCAGTGAGGGGCTTAAGGGCACCCAGAATATGGGGCTGTGCTCCGACTATCTTGGCTAATAGCTGTTGTTGAACATATTCTCCATTAATTCATCTAATACTATTTTGAATCCAGTTACAGCAGGGGTAGGCAAACATTTTGGCCTGAGGGCCATATTGGGGTTGCAAAATTGCACGGAGGGCCAGGTAGAGAAGGCTGTGCCTCCCCAAACAGCCTGGCCCCACCCCCGGACTGCCCCCCTCAGAATTCCCGACCCATCCAACCCCACCCTCATTCCTTGTTCCCTGATCACCTCCTTCAGAGACCCCCCACCCCTAACTACTAACCCTAGGACCCCATACCCTATCTAAGCCCCCCTGTTCCTTGTCCCCTGACTGGAGCCAAACATTCTGTCCCGCCCCCCAGAGCACTGCCCACGCAGCGCGCTGAGGCTCCAGGGGCGGGGGTGGGGTGGGAAGGCAAGGGTGGGGCCGATAGCAGTCTCTGTGGCCGGGAGCTCAGGGGCCCAGGCAGGAAGGTCCCGCGGGCCATAGTTTTCCCACCCCTGAGTTACAGTTTGGGTCTTCACAACATCCCCTGGCAATAAGTTCCACTAGTTAATTGTTTGTTGTGTGAAGAAATACTTCCTTTTGTTTGTTTTGCTGCCTTTTAATTTTAGTGGGTATCCCCTGATTCTTTATATCCATTTAGGAATAAAAATAGTAATTGTTTAAACAATGTATTTATACAAGGTTATCTCCATTTGCCTTCCTATAGTAAGATGGAGAAAAGTTTTAGAGGGTCTCTTGAGCATATTAGCTATGGAAAAAAATCAGTGAGCGAGTCAAATTTAACTTTTATGAGGTGACTTGGTTGCTAGGTTGATTATTGAAAAATAACTTGTTTTGACAAATCAATTACAGCCAGAGTGATGGAGAACAGTAGTAAGAATGGTGACAAGCTTCATTAGGCATACTCTCTCTCCTTTTCTCTGAAGTTTTTGTCTGGGTCATTGGACCAACTGTGAATTTGGGTCAAGGACCTGAGTGGGTAGGGTGGCCTCATTTATCATCAGTGAAGGCTAAGACAACAGTCATCAGTCCATTTGACTCCAGCTGGGAAGTGAACAGCTTATATTGTTTTAGTGATGATTTGAGAGGCTCATCAATAAAATCACCAATACTCTTTTCAGTGTGGTAATCCATCTGTGTCCTAGTGATCTCTGTGATTGCTAGCTGCAAAGACAAGGAGGGGGTAAGGAGAAAGACAGCAGCTTCATTTTTTTCCCTTTCATTTCATTGTACACTCCAGAGTTTAACAAAGCTCCTAGATTTGATTGTCTCGTCCTGCAAACAGGGCCGGCGACAGGGGGGTACAACGGGTACAGCTGTACCGGGCCCCAGACTTCAGGGGGGCCCCCAGAAGTCCGGGGCGGGCCCGGTACGCAGCTGTACCCCCTTGTCGCCAGGGCTGTGAGCAAGGCGCGGCTCCGGGAAGCCGCTGCAGAGCTCATCAGCCCCCTCCCCCGGCCCCCAGCAGCCTCCCTCCACCCCCCTTTGCTTCTCCCAGCCGGGCCACGTGGCCAAAGCGCATGCGGGGGCCACGCGGCCAGGCGCATGCGGGGGTTGGGGCCCACGGGCGGCGGGAGACCAGCCGGGGGGTCCCTGCGGGCGGTGGGAGACCGGCGGGGGGGGGCGGGGCCGCGGGCAGCGGGAGACCGGCGGGGGGGGGGGCGCGGGCAGCGGGAGACCGGCGGGGGGGGCCCTGCGGGCAGCGGGAGACCGGCGGGGGGGGGGGGGGCCCGCACGATCTGCGTACGGGGCCCAAAAATTCCTGTCGCCGGCCCTGCCTGCAAATTAGTTTTATGTTGTTGAACTGGCACAGTAATAGAGAGTAGTATGAGAAGGAATATTCATGCATCTGTGAGGGGCTGATTTCATTGAATGGCAATATGTAGTACCCTTCTTCCTAAAATATTGGGACTGTTATGACCCTACTTATGTGTTACATTGGTGTAACTCCAGTGACTCAGTAGCAGTATTCCTGAATCACAGTGGGATAAGGTAAGATCAGAAGGGGGCCCACAGAACTTTAGTACAGAGAAACTACTTCATTAGACCCAAGAATGTTACAGGGAAAGAAGTTCCCCTCTGCAGGTCAGTTCTCATGACACACATTCAACAGACTTCTCTAAAATGTAGCCACCATTATTGAACCATGGGATGGGTAAGAGAATGCACTAATTGAGCTAATCAAGATGTACCAATTATTTTAATTGGTGCAAACCTAATTTTGACTTCCTCTTTGCTTAAAGTAGCACCAGTGCTAGTACACTGATTACTGCATCAGAGTTATCCTTGAGTGTAGACAAGGGCTCAGCAAAGTAAGCAGCTAGCAGTCAGAATACACCAGGGGTCTCCAAACTACGGCCCCGGGGGCTGGATCTGGCCCGCAGCTTCGATTTGTCTGGCCCGCCAGCTGAGCAGACATGCTGAGCAGGCACGTGGAGAAGACGCTACTGTCCCCCGCCCCTGTGAGCTGCTGCCAGCGCCCCATGTGCAGAGGTGTGAGTGCCCCCGTGGCAGAGGCCGGAGGAGTAAAGGGGGGGTGCCGGAGCGGCCGGCGGCACAAAGGAGGGGGATTTTGCATATATTTGCATATATGAATTTTTTCACTGTTGCTTTGGCCCGCGAAGCCCCTTCAAAAATCTAATATGGCCCTCGTCTCATAAAGTTTGGAGACCCCTGGAATACACAAAGGGAAACTGAATGGTTGAGTGAGGAGCTATTTTTATTGGATCACTCTTTGGAGTTGGACTGGACTTTAAGTTTTGCTGGTAAGAATTGACATAATGCATTAGGTCTCGGCTGTTAGTGTTCCAGATATAAAGTGTAGATAATGTTAGAGAGAATAGTTATGGTACAATCTTTTCTATGTATAGCAGTTGTTTGTATTTTAATCTTGTGTTAGCTTCTTCATGATTATGTATTTTATTACTTGGAACTATTTGTTATGCTCCAAAAGCATCAATTAAATTACTAATGTGAAGGGTTTTGTAATAATAGTCTTTTGCCATCCTCAAATGGAAGGCAATGTAGAAATTAAAAGTGCTTTACGAACATTGAGTTGAACTTCACAGCACCCCATGGGAGAAGTAAGTAATATATTCTTATTTTACAGATGGAGAAGCTGAGAGAAAGAGAGGTTAAGTGTTTTGCCTGACGTTATGCAGAAATTAAGTTAAAGATGGGACCAAAACCCAGATATCATTCCTACTCCTGGAACCATAGGCTTCATCCACAATTCCATTCTTCCCCAACAAGGCTATCTTGCTTCCCCTCCATCAGTGCAACCAGACAGACTTGCTAAATTTGTCCCAGCTTAATCTGCCTGACAATTCTGGATGAGAGACAGAGAGCACCATTTCTTTATTTTGCAGTTTGTGAGACTGTTTTGTTTGCCTAGCACCTTGTTAAAATTGCAAGAACAAAAATTTGCCTGACCTTAAAAATTGGAGTAATCTGTTAATTGAACAAAGAGCTTCAAAGACTACGTCTGCATAAATTAACAATAATTGAACCTTATGACAGACAAGTGCCCAGTTTTCCCAGTGCATGGGCAAATGCATACACAGGACACAAGCACAGCACAAGTGGCTACTTTGCTCCAAAGTATGTTTTATCTCTATTCCTGAATGAAAGGAGTTCTATTGAGATTTATAAGAATCTTGCTCCCTTTGTGGTTCTGATAGCAAAATCCTAACAGACTTCCATAAATGGTTGCTTATGGGAGGTGGGGTGGGAAACGGGGAGGAAAAAAAACATTTAAAACAGATGGGGTTAGATTCTGCAGCCCTCTGTTCATGTTGGTGAACATGTACTTTTCCAAGTATTCCTATAAATCCAGGCATATTGACTTCAGTGGGACTTGTCCTGCGGGTAAATGCTTATGAACATGAGTCAGATTAGCCAATAGGCTTCTACTCACCTAGATCAAATTGTTGGCCTATGTGTCCAACGTATGGGCAATCATGGGCTAATTGCAGCGACTCTGACTCACAATCTTAGGGCTTGTCTTCACTACGTGTGGGAAGGATCGATCTTTTGGCAATCAATTTATTGCGTCTCGTCAAGTTCGATAAATTGATCGCCAGCGGCTCCCCCGTCGACTCTGGAAGTCCAGCTCGCCAAAAGGTGCAAGCTGGAGTTGACAGGGGACTGCGCCGCTGCCCGCCGCCATCGTGAGGACGGCAGGTAAGTCGGCTGCAGAGATGCCGATTTCAGCTATGTTATTAACGTAGCTGAAATTGCGTATCTACAGCCAATCTCCCCTCCTAGTGAAGACCAGGCCTTAGGGAAGAGGGTTAAGAAACAGGGCACAGGAGTATGTTCTATACTTAGATGTTACCAACCAACTATTAGGTGTGAATTCCTCAAGCACTACAACAGCTTTAACATGGAGTCACAGACAGTCCCTTTGGATGCTCTTGTCCATCTTGCCACCTAGGCAAGTTGCCTTTGTGATACAGGAAAAAAACACAACGATATTCAGATTACTGTGGTATTGGACCCAAAGGACCAGTCCAATACCACAGCTCAATTGTACCTCAAAGACAACACATGTAATCAGTGCTATAATATTAACTAAATATTTATTAACTAGGAAAAAAGAAATTAGTTATTTACAAGGTTAAATCAGGTAAACATACATACACAAATGAGCTACAGTGCTTGGTTCCAAAAGGTGATAGTAGCTGCTATCTATGCAAGCTCTCTATTAGGACTAACTCAAACTAAGTAGCTTGGGGATCCCTTGCTAGTGCTTAGAAATATTGCCCTCTCTGAATTCCAAGCAGCATAGTGATGCAGTTCCTTCTCATCAGACATTTTTATTTCCTTCTCTCAGAGTTCAAAATGATGGAACATTTTCATGTGTATGCACTGGGGCAATCAACAAAGTCTTTGTCCTTTGTTTCATGTGGCTCATTTGGTTTCACTGGGGTTTCTTGTGTACAAGACCAGAACCTTACACTAATTAGTGCGTCTTTCTTGCTTGGTAAGTAACACAATTACAGATGTGTACAGTACAAACACAATATATAACTTTATGCCATGGGCTCCAATTGTTACATGTGAAATCAATACCTGCAGCAACCTACAAGCATTTCATCAAGTCTAAATACTAAACAAATTCTTATCAAATTAACATGTAATCTAACAAAGCTAGCACAGGTGAGCCAGATTAGTTTCCAGCTATGCATTTGTCAGTGTTCAGTGAGGCTTAGGGGCCCTGGCATGAGCTGGTACTGGTCTGCCCACATCAGAGGGTGATCGTGGTGCACGATGGGAGATGTAGTCTGATAGGGAAACCTGCTTATGGAGGAGAATGGGATCATGAAGCACTTGAATTATAACTCCAATGAGGCATTTCAGTTTTTGGAAAAGCCTTAATTTTCTAACCAGCTCTACGTCTACTGTTACAATGGAAAAGATTTAGGAAAACACATTTTTTTTCTTTCTTTTTTTTCCACTTTGTTTACTTTGTGCATCTGACATTTTGTGCATAGTCAGTGTATGTTTGCCAGTTACCTGTTTTGGGGCCTTTCTCACAGGAACATGGGAGAAAAGAACATTTAGAGGAGTATTAAAATGTGGTAGTGAAAACCAAGGAGCATTGTCAAGTGGACCCAGGAGCACGTGTAGACATAGAATTACTTTTAACTCTTCTTTTTAAAAAAAAACTTGATTAGATTATGAGTTGACAAAATGCCCTTTTTCGGCAAATATAATCTCCCTCTGAAAGGCACAGATGGCGTTGCTTTGCATTGAGAGTTTTGCTGGTATGTGCAGCTGTTTGTAAAAAGATGTATTCCCTTTGAATGAGAGAGTGCTATTATAGGCTATGGTGGACTATCCTGTATAAATGTGCATTGATGTGATACAATGATGTTTATTGCTTTATTACCAGGGCTTTGAAAAGCATTCATAAAGAACCAAGAATTCCCCCCAAATGAGGGTGGTTTTGGATTGTTACATATCTAGGAAAGGTTCTTGAACATGCCCAGCTGTTTACAGGCCCCTCTTCTTCTTTAACTCGGGGCTGCACATGACTCTTCCCCCTTCTACACACACACTTCACCTTTTTGATTCTTTTGTGGGTGGAGGCCTGGTAGCCTGCCCATTTTCTGCCTCAGGCCAAGCAACCCCCTCCATTGAATCCTCCTGTGTCCCAAATGTTTTGTGTATCTGGGACACCTATCATTATCTCCCGAATCCATAAAGGGTCTTTTGGGGAGTAGAGGTGACCAGGGTGGACTTCTTAGTTTGACCTCATAGGCCAGCCAGTGCATGGAAAATACTTTGGGTTCTGCTGTGGGACAGCTCTCTCATGGGTTACAAGCAGAGATTTCTTATATTAGCATGAATCCTGTGGATTCCCCTGCAACCATGTGAAAGAGAAGAGATACACCAGAGTTCCTAGAAATGCTAGGATCACTGATGCTAGAGAACTTTGTTTCTCTCATTAACATGCTTTTTGGCTTGGTGTTTTCTGTCCATACTGCACTGTGAGTGGTCACATGCAGCCACCTTCACAAATATTCTGTATACAAACTCTACTCCATCCTCCCCTTTAACTGAGCTCCTTCCCCTCATCCCTACAAAGGAAAACCATGACAAACAGGAAAAACATGGGAAAGCAGGTGGCATTTGCAGTATATGCTAGAGGTAACCTAATCCAGGCTCTGGCTAATCAGAGGAAAGGGTAGTGAGTTATCATTTTGTTTTACATATAACCGTTTGTTTCCAGTACTTCTAGTTCTATCATTTGAATCTCTCTCCTTTGTTAAATAAACTTGTTTTCACTATAAACATATGTAAGTGTGGTGTGTTAAGTGAAACTCATGAGCTGGGCTGTACTACTACTTTGGGAGCAGGGAATCTGTAAATACATTGGGTGTCCTATGAAACTGGGGCTGGGCACTATTAAGGAGTTGAAGCATGCCTATCACTGAGCTAGAGTCTGCATAGACCTAGAGGGGAGTGCTTGTGTTGCCCATGGCCACTGGAGTTGGGGAGCTGACCTCTAGCAGGCATAAACAAGATTTCCTCATGTTAAGTGCAGGTGATACCTTGGATACCCTAGTTACCCCTGGAAAGTGTCACCCTATAAATTTATGTATTTTATTTATGTGCCTTTTTTCCAGATGGCCTAAATTCTAATTGTGTCAGAAGGCACCTGCCAAAAATATAAAATAAATGGCAAACTCATTCCCCTCTGTACTTCTCTGTTCTTTCTCTTCTTCTCTGCTTTCCTTCTTGCTCCTCTTCTATTTTGTATTGGAGTATGTGACATTAGGCTTACTTTTTTTCCTAGTCTGTTACACTTGACTATGTTTGAATATTGCTGGCTGTATTGAATTCAGTCTGCGAGAGGTAAATTTACATTTCAAGGAAGACACCCCAGCCTCAAAAAAGGGAACTCATGGCATATCCTTTATATTGATCTATCACTGAAAGCGGAAGAGGTGGAGAAGGGGAATCAGTTATGAAGGGGGAGGGTAGATATTTGCTTTGATTGTGTTTTAGGTTCAGCAACCACTGCATGACTTGCCCTTTTATATGGATTTTGTCAGCTTGTCCTTCCACAATAATGGCCCTGGTGCTACTGGAACTAGGTGTTATTTCAAATCAAAAGGCAGTCTTCTATACTTAGCCATGATTCTGTGAAGTAAGTTCTGAGAGCACACCAAACAGGAGGGGTTTGCGGCAGTTGAAATTAGATGGACATTGGTTCTATCAACTGCTGCAAGTTATTTGATCCTTTATAGTTTGCTTGGCAAGGTCCTTGTCTTGTTTTCTATCAGCTAGTTCATTTTGTCCCCCAAACTCACTAATTGTGTACTGATACGGCCTCTCGGAGTCAAAGTAGTAGCATGCTTTACATGCTGAATGTCTGCAATTGATACTACACTGGATGCTACTGAAGTACACAAACTCAAATTGCAACACATGCCTTTTTACTGATTCTCTTGTATGGCTAAGCAGATCTGCTAACCTCTCTGTTTTGGTCTGTACTGAATAAGAACAAGAGCTAATTTATGTATTTAGTTATATGCATTTTTTCCAGGTGGCCTAAATTCTAGTTGCACCCGGTATATATAAAAATCTAACTTGTATGCAAAAATATCATGGTAAAATATTGAACTGAATTTCCCCAAGCAGTAAAGCTTCAGGGAAGTGGAACCAATAGGGCGTTTCATATAAATCTGAACTTGTCACTACTTCCATAGTTTAGATTCTAAGGCCAGAAGGGACCACTGTGAACATCAAGAATGAACTCCATAGGACTGCCCAGAATTAATTCTTGTTTGAACTAGAACATCTTTTAGAAAAACCTGAAATCTTCATTTAAAAATTGCCAGTTATGGACAATCCATCACAATCCTTGATAAATTGTTCCAGTGGTTAACTACGCTGTCACAATTCCAGCTGAGTGCTCCCTCTTGGCTGTGAGGGGATGCAGCAGTGAATCTCTGGATTCTTCAAGCCCCCCAGAATCTGAATGGAGTCTAGGCACTACTGCTATTTTAGGGCCTGTGGGCATGCTCTTAGAATAGAGATCTTCTGTCTGGCACTCCCTCCTGAAAACTACACTGCCCAACTTCCTGGGCAAAACCTTTAACCAGTGCTGAACCCTGAGGCTTTCCCCATAGTTTAAACACACCCAGTCCCCAAATTCAACCTAAAGGTGTGAACTTTCTGGTTTATCTCTTCATGGGACACATGGCAGGTATAATTCAGAAAATACACACATACTTAAAATATGCAGCACATAGCAGCATTGCTCTTTCACAAATAGCATACAAAAATTCTATACAAAAATAATAAACTATACACACATTTCCCTGCATCAGTTTCCTCACCAGTCCAGAACTTTCTTTTGGGCCTCGGTCAGAGTTGTCTGGGTCCTTCATTGGTAGTGACTAGCTTGTGCTCTGAAATATGGAACAGTCTCCCTCAGATCATCTCCCAGCTGTGGTCCCCAGGAGGCCAGCCAGAATAACTGTAGTCCACAGCGGGGCTGCCAGCCAGAGCTGTTGCAGTCCGCGGGGCTGGGCCGGGCTGGCTGGAGCAGCCACACTCCTCTGGCCCCAGGCAGTGGTCCACATTCTGTCCCTGATATTTTTAGTAAAAGTCAGGAGAGGTCACAGGCGAAAAAGAAAAATTCACAGAAGCTGTGACCTGTCCGTGACTTTTACTAAAAATATCAGGGACAGAATGGGGATCTGTGGCTCCACACACCACCTGAAGTGGGGCAGCTGCACAGGGACTAGGAGTTGCCTGCAGCATCTGGGAGCTGTGGTATACCCCTTGGGCTTGAATGGGCTTGAAACAATCAGACCCCTAACACATCTCAGTTATTCCTGGGCCAGGTTCCTTGCTTCCTTTTGTGTACTAGGACTGATATATAATGTTATATAATATATATAAAATAATGTTTTGTTGTTTATTATGATGCTTGAATGCCTGTGGCTAAGCACCATAGAAATCACAGCATCAGAAAGACAGAGATGGAAAAAACAACAACTATTAGATCATCCAGCTCCTCTCCCAGCCAATATGTTCCCTGTGGTGTATTTAGTGGTCTGCTTCATCTAGTTTTTGGAAGTCCCAAGTGATGAGGTTTCTGTTAATTTCCTTGGGAGACTGAATGTGATCAACACATAAACAATAAGATGGGATCTATACAAAAAATGGAATGGGTTCAATACATAAACAGTAACATATTAAATACCCGTGTGCACTATGAAAGGTATTTCCTTTCTCTGTGGTATATGGATATATTATCAGGGTACAAAAAATGTCTTCCAGATACAGCTATCTACTGAAAAGTAATTCAAGCTCTGGGTAATTAGATAAAGTTTGCATTCAGAACTAAACTGCTTATATATGCAGAAATTTGGGTCCTCTTTCCTAATCTTAGTGGGCCAAATTTGGTTTGAATTGTTGGCAAATTTCTGCACAGTTACTTTAATGGTTATCTTATGCCTAACACAAAAATATAAATAAACAATGGCTAATTAATATCTTAATGCACCACATTGTTCTTGAAGTGATATCATTTTGAATATTTATAATATGAAGCCACATACTTTTTTCTGCACGTTACATTTCTCTTCTTTTTTGCACCTCTTAAATGATACAAAAAAAATGTATAAAAATGTCAACTCTTCGGACAGTGTTTATTTCTCTGTGGCTTTTTCTCAGAAGAATATAGCATGCTCTGTCTGGTAAAGACTTAGCTTTACAGATCATTACACTCCCTTTTACCCCATGATACCACTGTTGATTGTACACAGTTCATTCAATGTCTTTTACAGAGTCCAATGGGAGTAAAGGGAGTTTAATGGACTGTAAAAGGGCCAGCTTTACAGAAGTGATTTCATTTTCACTCACTCACATTGCTGATTTTTGGAAAATGGTGTTGATTGAGCTATTCACCCACAAGTGTTAGGACAGCCTTAGGTTTGGAGGCATCCAAACTTTCACTCATCTTTTTGCATCTTGGTATTGTTTCTACAAATGTTGGGATCAGAAGTGCAAAAGGTTATGGGCTTGAGCTGCAGAGTTTGGAAATGAAGCCATACTTTGAGTGTTGATTTCCCAGGTTTTTTTTCAAGCCCATTTTTAAGTGCAATATCTACATTGTTGCAAATAGCCACCACAATACTGTAGACTAGAGTCCTAGAAAACTGCACTGGTAATGGACTGTTAAACCATCAATAGTTACCGCAGTTTATTATCTAGTGCTATGTCTGATCCTTTTTGGAACTTTGTCCAGCGATAAAGCTTCCCCCACTTCCCTGGGGAAGTATTTTTACAGTCCCATAGAACTGACTGTTAAGACACTTTCCCTCCCCCCGCAATGTTTAGTGCGTATTTTCCTGAATTTACTGCTGTTTGCAATTTACTGGTACAGAAAAAAAATACAGATTATTTCTTATCATTAAATACGTTGATTTGCAACATGTTACTGTGAGATGACAGTAAAGTCTGTAGGTTGGTGTGTGTGTATGTGCACACTCACTTGTATAAGCACTGTGTATACTGTACACATACAAACAGTGCATGCACAATGAAATCCATTGTCCATAGACCAGTGGGCCTCATTGAAAAGAAGTTTCAAAACTCTTAAGCCATTATATAATACTCTCTGCGTAACACAACACTGAATTTCTGGAAGGTGCTATTCTTTCGGAAAACACCATATTTCCTTGTTTGGATTTAAATACAGCTTTAGTCCAGCTCTCAGTATTATACTGTGCATTGACTTATCACTTAGGTTAAAAAAAAGACATAAACATGATTATTAAATATTTATAAAGTAAAACAAAATAGAAAATATTTTATTTTAATGTGATCCTCTTATGCCTTCCTAGCTGTTCTGAAAAGTCTTCTGCAAAGGTGGAGTAAATGTATTACAACAGGGACTCTATCTAACACAGCATGGAGCTTGCCTAATTTGACTGAAGAACTGTCTCACATATCACTGTACCTAGTCAATACTCTATTATTGCAAGTTAAGTGGTTTGCTACAGTATTCTGAGTACAAGGTATTAGAAGGCATGTTGCTTAATTTCCTAAGCAATAATGGTATAAACAGTATGCATTTTTTATTATAAAAAAGCTAACAATTGCCTCCACTGAGTTAATGGTTTTTTATAAACAGTTGGTACCCAGGAGACTGAGTGATAAATCAGAATACAATTAAATGTAAAGTGTACTAAATTTTTGGAAAACTAAAATTTATTACAGAAACAAGGTCTTCAGTTCTACCTGCAATCAAACTTTAGTTTTCTTAGGATTGTATTTATTGGCTTTCACAGTTTTTTATTGATTATGGTTGACTCAAAATAATTACAACAGTAAGAATATTAAAGCAACAGAATAACAGGAAAATAAATCAATGGGTTATTTTTAGCAGACTATGTCTGCAGCCCTTTTCTTTTTTCATGTGGTGTCTGTCAGTTGCATTTCTAGTTTTTTCCAAGTGTGCATACAAAGTTTTTTTTTTTCTGGGTGTGTTGCGTTTATTAGCTTTCCCCTGCATATTTTTTAAAACATAATGCTTCTGAGATGAAACATTTTGGTGCATTTTCGAGTTTCAGCGTATTGTGTTAGATCTGAGATATTTCAGCTGGATGGGGGCGATTCTTCCATACAACCAATGCCTTGTATCATATGCACAAGAAGAGAGTATTAAGCATGATATTTTAATATTTATGTATCAAAGTGGGTGTTTAAAATTGGTTTCTAGGAGTCAAGATAAAAAAATCCTGAGGCAAAATATTAAAATTCTCTCTCCTAACTCACCTAATCAGCAAGTGATTAATTTTACCTGCAGTTTACCTGAAACTATTGTATCGTTACGGTGGTACTGGATTCCCCACAAGTTCTGTAAGACTTAGCAAAATTTGAGGTGACTGGGGTTGAGTGTTTAGAATGAAAGCAGAAATTAGGTGGGTTTCACTCAGTTACAAGTTTTGTTGTAAAATATGTGCACAGCTCTGAAGAGAGACACTCCTCTAGTGCAAGAGTATAATTTTAGTTTGGCTCTTCAGACACTTCAGTAGAAAATATGTTCATAATGGGTCTGATCTAAAGACCATTAGTCAATATAAGGACTTCCATTGACTTTAATAGGCCTCGCATCAGGCCCTATATCAATAAACAGGCTATCACTCAGGCATCCAGATACCAGCATGTCAATTGAGAAAGAAAAAGTGGTTTGATACATTAAAAAAGAAAATCAGTTACCCTGTAAATGACATTGCAAGTAAGAGAGATGTTGGTTAAAATGATTGCTGATTTAGAATTTGGACATTTGCAAAAGGTTTGAGAGACACATTTTCCAAATCAGCCTCTAAAATGGGGTGCATAGTTTTCACATGTACAAATTCCACATTTGTATGTGCAAGAACAGTTTTTGTGTCTGCAGATCAGGTAGACAGACACGTAGACCTTTTGGTGGGTGAAGCCATATTTCAGGAGGTTAGGGCTAAAATTTTCCAATGTGCCTAGTTGGACAGGTTTGAATATCCAGTTTTTTGCATGTAGATAACTGTATGCACATGCAGGTAAAGTAATAAAAACTGATTTTGAAATCCAATTCTTAATACCAATTCCTTCCTCTTGATCTATAGCTAGCACTTCTACTGAGTTAATGGAAGCCACACATTCACTTCTTAGGGCAATGATTTGGCTTGAGAGCAGGTGTGAGTCCACAGGATAAGTGGCAATAAGCTGCTGAGCTTTAAGAGAGTTTGTTCTTCTGAGTTTACAAGTGGGATGAACAGTTCAATCCAACCTTATGCTTTAATAGTAAAAGCAAATAGAAACCAGACTATATATATGGGAATTAGGACTTTAGGGCACCTCAAAGAAATTTCAGTAATGGCTGTAGAAATATCAGACAAATCAAACCTACAACACAAAGTTTAACCTAAGCTAAAGTCATCTAAGGTATTGTTCCTTTCCTGAAAAGGCGTGGAGGCTAAAAGTAAAGGAAATCCTTCCATTATCCTTGCTTACATGAAAAAGAACTTAATACACGTGCAAACCTGTTCAAACTTTTCAGTTTGTTCCTAGAGGTTGGCACCAACATAGCTGAGAATTTTCTGTCACCTGGAAGTACTATCTGGCTAATGCCATACATTGAAATACAATAAGGCAGTCTTCTGTGTATTGAAATCCCCAAACCCAGTAGGGTACCAGATATCCCAATTTTATAGTGACAGTCCTGATATATGGGGCTTTGACTCATATATAGGCATCTATTATCCTCCAACCTATTGTCCCGATTTTTCACACGTGTTGCCTGGTCACCCTAAAACCCAGCACTGTGTGGATAAATCAGATTTGTTGTACAGTAAAACCTCCATTTAACGGACTAATTTGGGCGAGGGGGTGTTCGTTAAATGAAAATGTCCGTTATTTAATAATAAAAAAACCCCGAGCTGTCGGAGCAGCAGCCCGACCGCCACAGGGTCGGGGTGGCACCTCCGCAGCCCGCCCGCTGCCAGGACTGGGTGGCAGCCGGGAGCCGTCAGCCAGCCCACCCGGGTCCCGACTGCTGGGACCCGAGTGGCAGCTGGGAGCTGTCAACCAGCTCGCCCGCTGCTGGGAGCCGGGCGGAAGCCGGGAGCCGGCAGCCCGCCTGCTAGTGGGACCCGGGCGGGAGCCGGCAGCCAGCCCGCGCGCAGGCGGGACTCAGGCGGGAGCCGGCAGCCAGTCCACCTGCTGGCGGGACTTGGGCGGCAGCCGGGAGCAGGTAGCCAGCCTGCCCGCCAGCCTGCCCTCCCGCTGCCGTGACCCGCGCGGGGCCCGGCAGCCAGCCCGCCCGCTTGCAGGACTCTGGCGGGAGCCGGGAGCCGGCAGCCCGCCCGCTGGCGGGACTCGGGCGGGAGCCTGCAACCCGCCCGCAGGCGGGAGCCAGGCAGGAGCTGGCAGCCAGCCCACCCGCAGGCGGGACTTGGGCGGGAGCCGGGAGCCAGCCCGCTCGCAGGCGGGACCCGGCAGCCAGCCAGCCCGCCCACAGGCGGAAGCCGGCAGCCAGCCCGCCAGCTGCCTGGACCCGGGCGGCAGCGGGGAGCCGGCAGTCAGCCCGCCGGCTGCCTGTATCCAGGCGGCAGCGGGGAGCCAGCAGGCAGCCCGCCTGCTGCTGTGACCCGGGCGGCAGCCGGGAGCCAGCAGCCAGCCCCCGAAAAATGGATTTGGAATGCATTGGACTTGCTCATAAATTTTGTCCGTTGCATCTGAAGTCCGTTAAATCGGGGTCCGTTAAATCGGGGTTTTACTGTATTTTGTCAACAATTTATTTTTGTTATAAATTAGAAAGACTGGGAAGAGGAAATAATAAAGCACAATACAAATTCCATCTCTTGGACAGTAAGCTAGTCAGTTGATTAACAGCCATGGTCAGGGCCCATAAGTATTTGAAAGGACATTAAATAGCACTCCCAAAAGGGACTTTTTCCATCAATCATCAGCCAGAGGGGGTTGAAGTTGCAAGTATGGGCTGGAAGTCCCGACTTGTGTGGATTTATCGTGAAAGGAATATTTGGGAATAATAAGAAGCAAAGGTGAAACATGCAATCGGGAACAGTTGTCTGGTACAATTACAAGCTAAGACTTCCAAGAAATCTGATCAGATAACTGCTGTGCAGGGGAAGCTGAAGGAGAGATTTTTCCAGAGTCGCAGATGTATATGACTGTCAAGCTGGGAGACTAGTAGGGTTGGTAGGAGAAAGAATGACTTTTTGTAAGTGTAAAGTATTTTGTTTAGATTCCTTGGCCCAGATCCTCAAAGGAATATTTAGGCACCTCACTTCCCCTGAAATCAGTGGGACTTAAGATCCTAAATACCTTTTGTGGATCTGGGTCTTGGGTATGCCTTAGGTTTAGTCACTCTCTTGATGTACGTTGTCAAACTACACATAATAATGCAGGCCATTTCTTCTGTTTAAATCTCATTTTCTCTCTCTGGTAATACATCTTGTTTTCTGTTAGACCGCTGGAGTCTTAGACTGGCAATTTTACAAAAGCTGTCTTGAATGGATGAAGAGGTAGTGACGGGAGGCTGTCTGGAGTCTGTTAGGATTTGCAGTTGGACTGTCATGGATGAAGTAGTCCTCTCCCATTGGGTGTGTCAGTTCTGCTACATTGAGAGGAAATATCCAGTGGCCATGGACACAAACCAAACTACGGGATAAAAGCTGACAGCCACATAAGTAGCTTTTAAAACTCCAGCAAGGCTTACCTAGGCTATGGAGTTTCTCTCCACTACTACTCCTTTACATTGAGTAGAATTGGCAAACCTGAGCTGGGGGATGGGAATATCTGGTGATATTTGCCCTCAAGAAAAATATAGAAACCAGTGAATGGCTTAATCAACATGTGAAAACAATTTAACTCTCAGATCATGAGAGCATATGAGCATAGCAAGTATGGTCTTTAAGGCAATATGGTTGAGAGAAGAACCATGCTTTGAAGGTAGATAACCAGAAGGCTAGTTATGTGCCTGTAAATACACTGCTCACTTGAGTGCGCAATATGTTAACTACATCTGGATTTAGCATAATCATCCCTGACTAATGTGAGGGGAGGGGAAGGGGTTTAAGTGCTGAATAAATAAATTACTTAATTACATATTATCAGAGAGGAACAGATGGTCAGTTTAGCACGTTTTCTGACTGCTTATGCTTTCTGTGGATGGTAGATCTGCACAGATTCACACAGAAAAGATTTTGCTATATCAGTAATTCATCCATAGGCTGCACATCAAAGAACCAGCCATTGTGTTCTTGAGCTGTGTCTTATCCATATGTGTGCCAGGCTACTGAGAATTAAAATAGTATAGATGCCATGAGGGATTTTTTTCTTGCAATTATATTTTCTTTCTTGATTTACTAGCCAGATGGTTTTATGCTCGAATTAGTACACCTTCAAAAAGGCAAAAATGAAACCCAAATCAACCAAAAGAGAGCAAATCATTTAGTTATGCTGAAGAGATTGGTCCTATCAGGTTAGGCTGAAATCTTATTGCCAGACTGGTAGATTAGTGCTTGCAGCTTATATGTGCGGCAATGTCTGCTGCCAGGCTCCTTCAGCAGGAGTTTATCCTCAAAGGTTGGTCTGCTGCTGAAGCCATTTTGTGAGGGGTGGATGCCTGGATTAATTATTAACCTAATTGAATCTTATCACAGCATGTAACTTGGTGAAAGAAGAGTCACAATAACTAATATTGAACAATAAGCACTGGCACCAAAGCTTCCTGACCTGACATTTGTGGCTGTTTTATGTTTGGTTGCTTGTTTGAGTGTAACTTTGGAGGACTCCTACTAAAGTAGGTTTTGGATATTTCTAGTTACTGCAAGACTAGTGGATTTATTTGTACAGGGAATTTGTGAACTTAACGGAACAGGAAATATGATCTGTGTGTGTTATACTTCGCTCTTCTGGTCTTTCTGAGGCAGCCTTCAGTCTCCCCTCCTCTCATACCATTACAGCACCAAAACAAAAACAAACCACAACTTGAAGTCATATGGTGATTTCAAATGGAGGACAAGGACTGTCCATTTTTTTTATGGGAAGGTGCTGGAAGGAGTCATACTGAATAATTAATATCCCAGTGAATCCACAAAGATTTAAAGTGACTGAATGTGTCAGGGAACATGTCAAACTGTCATCAAAGTGGTAGGCCTCAGTAGAATTTGTATCATTCTTTTTCTGCCTTCGTAAGGATGCTTCAGAAGTTGGAAACAGTAAGATTAATAATAATAATACACAGACTTCTAAAAATGTAGTTATAAAGCCTTTACAGCACTCTTTGGTCTCTTCCAGAACTCTTTGAAACACTTCTTTTTTTAAAAAGTTAGTTTTGCCTGAAAATCTGCATCCAATTTGAATGAAATTGAATATGTTTCAGAGCTCAAGCAGCATGTCTTCCATCTGAAGCAAAATGGAGATGAATTTCAATTAGATGTTCCCATTATAATCTGTCTCCACCTGTAGTTTTCATCAAAATTGCTAGGAAGTGTGATATAATGTATGATCAGGATTTGCCCATGGCAGCAGTGTGCCCATTATCTTAGTGGAAAAGCACACAATAATTAGTCTGATGCATATAGATAACAGCTTCTCACAGTGAATGACTTTAATTATGGTGAGTAATCTATAAGGAGTTTGAAGCTTATATGTGTTCTCCCCCCCACCCCCCCAAAAGAAGACACCAATTACTAATTCAGTTGACAAAGAAACAATGTTTAAAAAGATTTAATGTGAACTGAACATAATAGTCAACGGCCACTGTGAAATGTCCATTTTATGGTTTTATTTTTGCCTGAGCTTAATTTATGGAAATTCTTTTATGCATATACCCTTAAGATTCATTCTAGTGCTTTAGCATTAACTTGTCAACATTTTTCAAATCATGGCTGGACCACCAGCCCATCAGCAGTTTCTGTCCTCCAGTACTTTGAAGCCCTTTTATCTTCCCCTAGCTGTCATCATGCTGTGAGCTTGGAATTTTGTGAAATGGAGACCACCTATTGCCTCATGGCACATTCCATTTTCACAGTTTTGTAGGGGGTGATATCTGTTCAGTAGAGATGATAATAACATAATTTAAGTTTACAACCTCCCTTTTAAACCCTGAAACCTACAAAGAGATGGCAAAGATTTGCCATAAACAAACTGCAGAAACATTTTATAAAATAAGTATCAATTTATTTTGTACTTTAGATGTTAGAATTACTTGATTTTTCTGGGTGTAATCCTGAAAATATCCCCAAATGACAATCTGATAGTATCTCTTAAAACTCTTCGTATTAATTTATTTCGTGGTAGTACTATGATGTTGTGCCAAGAATATTATCTGCCTGCCTGTCTGCCTTCTGAAAGCGTGCTTACAATGTAGCTTAGTGTCCTTACTTTGTCAGACTAGTTAGTTTAGGGCCATTTAAAAATGATATCCTAGAACTAAGGAGGAGATGTTGCATAATTTTACTTTAGGGAATTGGGTTTGTGTGACATTTCTCCCTTTCTTACTATTAATAGTGAGATGCACTCTTGTCACTCACTCATGGAAGAGTCAACTGACTCCCATTGTACTCAGATACCTTCAAACAAGTCACATAGTGCTTAATTTTTGCCGGGCCTTGCAAGGGCTGAGCACCTCTTGGCTTGGCAGTTCATAGCACTGGCACCCCGGGGCTTGCTGCATCAGTTATGAATGTAAAAATATTGCTTTAGTCCCAGAACCGAATTGCTTGAACCTTGGCATTTCTTTCATTACTAATTAAACAATAAATACACAGTATATTCAGATTACCTGTATTGGCAAGAAGGGAGTACAGAGCTGTACATCAGACCTTATAGAGAGAAGTGAGTAAAATGTAGTGTTGATCTACAAAGTATGGGAAAAGAGAGAGGGGAATTTTCTTACTAGGTTAATTAGGAAAGTGTGTGTACAGAGATTATTCACATAGCTGTTTAATTTTTCTGTGGACTCCTGTAATGTTTTTACTTGGAGAGATGGAAAGAGTTGTAGGTCGGTGATGGAAAGCATTATAGGTGGATATGTAGGCTTGGAGACACTGACAGTCTCTTGGGAGAGGTATCTAGGGTCCATAGTGTTAAGTTGCACTTTAATTGATTAACATGCATCCAGCTCTTTGTGCAGCTCGTTTGGGTGCCAGATCCCCGAGAAAGGGAACAGATCTGTCTTCTGGTACTACTGAACAAGTTGGCACATCTTCAGCTAAAGACTTCCTCCTGTTGCACATACACAGCAGGGATATATGATGTATAGATATCAAGGGAACTGCACATAATCACGCTCATGATTTTAGGATGGATAGCATTTCATTTGTACTGGCCTGCCGCTCTTGGAGCAGCAATCCGTCCTTCCCCTCCCTGATGATAACTGCAACTGTCCCACAGATTGGCCATTTCAGTGGCAGTCAGCCTTATCTAGCTGAGGTTCATGCCGCAGGCTGGAGCCAACACTGTAGATTCTCATATCACAGCTTCACCAGCTGCTGACACATGCTGATAATAGACTTCCTGTTAGGCAGCTATTACAATTTTAAAAAATACACTGAAACCTTAGATGAGCATGGCTGCTTTATGCTGGAGTCAATAAAAATCCATGGAAAGGAGGAGGAGGAATGGGGAGCCAAAGAAAGAATTTACATTACTGTACTTGCTGAATGGACTTCTAAAAGAGATGGCAGAAGCCTATATATCAAAATGCAGGAACATAGTAGACAGCGAAGGCAGATGTTCCTTTGAACTCCACCATCTGGAATATTGATGTAAGCTTCCATGCTCTTTCCAGCCTTAAAGAAGAAAATGCCAATGATGTGTCTTCATTAGGATAAACACTACCAGGAAAAAAAACAAAACACACAAAACCGCAGAAGGGAAATCCTGTTTGAAATCAAAAGCCTCTGTAACTGCCCAGTAGTACATATAGATGGCTTTTAGCCTGACATTTAAAGTTCATGTTTCACAGAGAAGAGGATATACTGGCAATATTAGTTTGACTAAAGGGAAAACAGAATACATGGTTGCATGAATACATGGTGGCACAATTTTATCAAGGCCAAAAGCTTAGCAGAATTCCAAAAGGGTTGGAAAAGAATATCCAGAGTTGTTGTAATAAATATTTAAAGAGAGACTGAGCAAGAGTTTTAGAAAGGATATATAAGTCCTCATGCTTCAAGGTACCTCTAAGCATTAGGGGTTAGGAAGAAACTTTCCCTGGAAGCATGTGGTCCCATGACTGCCCACTGCAGGTCACCTTGTACCTTTCTCTGAGCAGCGGGTATTGGTCACGTTCAGAGAGAGGATATTGGATTGAGGAGAGATCTCTGGTCTTCTCTGATATGGCAGTTCCTATGTCAAAGCTATTATATAACTGGATCCTGATTTTAAGCATGTTGAGAAAAAGACATGGCATATTCTCCCTCTTCTCTACCAAATCAGGGCAACAATCAGCACATTTATTTCACCTCTCCCATTACAACTCTGAAGACATACAAAAATCTGAAGTAGATGCTATTGAATTTGTAAAGGAGATGAGGAGTAGTGGCAGCAACTAGAAGAAGAAAGTGGGACAATATTAGCAACAGAGACAATCCAATTTTTGTAATGCCTCGGGCACACTGGTGAGATAACCGGGATGTGAGCACAGACTTCTCAAATCTTGGGCAAATGGAAGGCAGGCTGCTGTTGGGTTATAGTAAATGACTTGCAGTCTGGCAGCATGAGTCTGCATGGAACATGACCAGTTCCTCACTTTCCTGAAAAGGAAGCTTTAAACCACCCTTGGCTACAGGTAGCCTCCATCTCCATCTCTATGTACAAAATGTAACTGTCAAGTGCCAGGTGTGTAGTGGTGTCCATTTCTGGCCAGATTTTCAGAAGAGCTCAACTCCCTTTTAGGCAAGAAAATAAGTGGCATGTTTCCAAAGAGCTCAGCATACTGAGCCTTGCTTAGGAGTCTTTGAAATTCTGATCCTAATTGTTCCTAATTGAGTACAGTAAAACCTCGATTTAACGGACTAATTCGGGCGAGGGGGTGTCCGTTAAATCAAAAAGTCTGTTGTTTAATAAAAAAAAAAACCCGAGCTGTCGGAGCAGCAGCCCACCCTCCACAGGGTCGGGGTGGCAGCTCCGCAGCCCGCCCGCTGCCGGGACCTGGGCGGCAGCCGGGAGCCGGCAGCCAGCCCGCCCGCTGCTGGGACCCGGGAGCCAGCAGCCAGCCCGCCCGCTGCTGGGACCCAGGCGGGACCCGGGAGCCAGGAGCCAGGAGCCAGCCCGCCTGCTGCCGGGACCGGGGTGAGGTCGATTTTAGCGCTACTTCTCTCGTCAGGCAGGAGTTATAAAGTCGATTTTGAGGGCCCTTTAAATAGACTTTAAGGGCATGCCTATGAAGACAGGTACACGTTTAGTTCGACTTAACGTCGTTAAAGTCGATGTTACGTCCTAGTGAAGACATGCCCAAAGACTCAGAACTGGCCTGCAAAAGCCCCAAAAAGTACATGTGGCTGGCTCAGGCATTACCTGAAGCCAGACCAGATAGAGGGTGTTCATTGATTCAGCACATCTCTTGGGGAACCTTCATGAGTGTGTTTCTTGTGAAGCCCTAGCTGGAACTTAAAGCTGCTTTTCTCTAGGCATGAAATCTTCTTGATGCAGCTGTACTCGTTGTGTGTGCAATTTTCACATCTCTGTGCTTCAGAGGTGGGTGGATGGGCTTGTCCATTTGAATTCACAGTGGAATTCTTTCTACCTACGTGGGGAAATATCACAAACGCTGCAGCAGATTCACCTAGAGAGAGTGGAAAATATAGATTTTTTGGGAGGGTTTTTTTTGGATTTTTTTGGAGGGGATGTGGCTAAAATTTGCAATGTTAGATACCTAAAAATAGACATCTGAGTCATGACCTGCCATTCCCCCACCCCTCCCATGGGATTCCAGCTGTCATTTCTGTCCCCTACCTAGCCTGCCTCCAGGTTATTTTTGGTAAAATCACAGACAGGTCATGGGCTCCCGTGAATTTTTGTTTTTTGCCAGTGACCTGTCTGTGATTTTTGCTATAAATAGCTGACAAAATCTCAGCCTTACTCATGGATGTGAGTGTCAGAAGAAGGGCAGATACCTCAAACGGGTGTTATGTTCTATTATTAGATCCCACCAACCTAGTACCAAATGTGAGCTGCCGAAGTACTACAATCATCTTTTGATGGAGTCAGAGACAGTCCTCTTAGACACTCCAGTCTACCTTGCCACCCATGCAGGTTTGACTGTGTGATAAATGGTCACTTACACCCCCAAAGAGTAATAATACAGTAAAACATCGATTTAACGGACATCGATTTAACGGACTTCGGATGCAACAGACAAAATTTGTAAGAAAGTCTGATGCATCCGAAATCCGTTTGTCGAGGGCTCCGCCGGGGTTTGAGCTGGGGGCGGGCTGCCGCCCGGCCCCCAGCAGCAGGCAGGCTGCCTTGAGTGTCCTGGGAGCCGGGACCATGCGGGCTGACTGCCCGCTCCCGGCGGCCGCCGGGATTTGAGCTGGGGGTGGGCTGCCGCCCGGCCCCCAGCAGCAGGCAGGCTGCCTTGAGTGTCCCGGGAGCCGGGACCATGCGGGCTGACTGCCCGCTCCCGGCGGCCGCCGGGATTTGAGCTGGGGGTGGGCTGCCGCCCAGCCCCCAGCAACAGGCAGGCTGCCTGGAGTGTCCCGGGAGCCGAGACCGTGCGGGCTGGCTGCCGGCTCCCCGCTGCCTCCCCGGTCCAGGCAGCGGGCGGGCTGCCTGCCGGCTCCCCGCTGCCAGCCCGCTCAGGTCCCGGCTGCTCACTGCCGCCCGGGTCCCAGCAGCCGGGACCAGGGCAGGCGGGCGGGCTGCTAGCTACCGCCCGGGTCCCAGCAGCCAGGACCCAGGTGGGCGGGCTGACGGCTCCCGCCCGGGTCCCAGCAGCGGGGACCCAGCAGCGGGGACCCAGGCGGGTTGACGGCTCCCGCCCGGGTCCGAGCAAGACCCGGGCGGGCGGGCGGGCGGGCTGACGGCTCCCGCCCGGGTCCCATCAGCCGGGACCCGGGCGGGCGGGTTGACGGCTCCCGCCCGGGTCCCAGCAGCCGGGGACCCGTGCGGGCTGACTGCTCCCACCCGGGTCCCAGCAGCGGGGACCCAGGCGGGCGGGCGGGCTGGCTGCTGGCTGCCGCCCGGGTCCCAGCAGCCGGGACCCCGGCGGGCTGACTCACGGCTCCCGTGATAAGTAAAACCGCGATATAACGGACTAATTCTGGCGAGGGGGTGTCCGTTAAAGCCGAAAGTCCTGTTATTTAATAATTTTAAAAAATTATTAAATAACGGACTTTCGGCTTTAACGGACACCCCTGCGTCCGAATTAGTCCGTTATATCGAGGTTTTACTGTAATAATTAAAAAATCCAGGTTTCTCCCAGTCCCAAGAAGTGAAGAAAAATAAGTGAGAGTTGTTGAGAAGTTAAAAAGGATATAAAATATATTACAGGTGGGTCACAGTCTATAATTCCAAATGATAGAAGAGATGTAGTCATCTCCCAATTTCCCAAAAGTCTCTCGGGGCTACCCAGAATAACACTGGGGAGCTCCATCTTGTTCAGTTATTCTGCCCTGTTAGAATCCACACAGTCCTGAGATGCAGGCTCTTTCCTGAATCCATAATTATAGCAGCTTCTCATAGAAAACAAGCTGAGAGAGTCATCACCTATGTGGGCTCTTTCTTTGAGGGAGAGAAAGAGAGAGAGGTGCTCATTTAAAGTTTGCGATTTCTGGTCATCACACACAAGCCCCCTTTTTGCCGTACTACCACCCATCATGCAGCCCTCTTAAGGGGTGAAAATGGGGAATATATGTGTCCAAGCCACTAACAAATGCTCTTCCTTGCAAACCCCTTCCCTCAGAACTTTCTGCCCTGTCTGGCAAATCTTGGGAAAGCCAAGGAGTTTATTGGTGCTCTTCTGTGTAGCTTATTTAGATACTTCAGTCTCATTCCAATTCTGAAGAGTGTATTTTAGTTCATGGCTGTTATGATGTGAAGAGTTTATTTAAACTGGTCAGCTCCAGCAGTCAATGCAGCATCTCTGGAGCTGCCAGTGATCCTAAATTAGGTTGTCAGAGCCGATGTACTAGTCTGGTGAGCCTATTTAAAATCTTAATAACTTTTAAAATTGGACTCTAAGCAACAAAATCCCCGTGCACTAGATCTTGAGTAGATAAATCTATTAAATAGGGTGACCAGACAGCAAATGTGAAAAATCGGGACAGGAGGCGGGGGTAATACGCGCCTATATAAAAAAAAGACCCCAATATCAGGACTGTCCTTATAAAATCGGGACATCTGGTCATCCTACCATTAAACTATGTTTTCTTTATTTCCCACTCATTTCCTCTTGCCAGTCTATAGTGCCTCCCCCGCCCCCCAAAGAGAGAATTTTTGAAATCTGATGACCTATTAATTTTGGGTGTAATAAATCAGATACTGTCATTTCATGAATTGTATATACAGGTGGCTTCTCTAAATGACTGCAGTTGTGATTTTAAAATTATTCATTTAGATTTGCCTTTGCCAGGAAAAGAGTTGCAGGGGAAAGTGTGAGGAGTTTGCTTTTAAAAAAAATAAATAAAAAAAAATGAAGATATAAGGTCTCAAATATTCATTTGGTGCCTGTTTTAAACTTATGTCTGAGCTAGTGGTCCATTCTGACATTGCTAATGGAGAAACGGAATTACAAAAAAAATTAGACTTTAATTATCTAAACTTGGGTTCTGTGAACTAGAACTCAGCTAAAGTGTAATCAAATAAGTTTTATAGCTTTCTGTATTTTTGCTGACTAAAAGGTGATAATTAACAGAAGGGGACATTTATAACAGTAAAGATCTCTCATTCCTTTTTTGTTTCCTTTGTTTGTGGATTAGAGAAGGGAAGGGGTGTCAAAACTGGGCTTTTAATAGGAATTTAGTTTCATCTTCAGCTATGGAGAAACTAAGCCTCTCCATAATTGAAACGAACTGAATGTTGAAAGTTTGAATTTTGACTGCCAGAAAAACATCTGTTATCATTATATATGAGACCAAACCCATTTGTAAACAAGTAGTGAGTGATTAGACATAGCTAAAAGGAATAGAATGATTTTTATGAGAAACTCCTAGTAATTATCTTCTCTTTTTAGAATGGTAATTATTGGCCTTTCAAATATTTCAGCCAGTTTTAACACGCTCTGAACAGAAAATTAAATAAAAATAAGCGTGGACACTCAGAGTACAGCAATATCTACAATGGGACTGATTCTTCAGTCTTGCCTTCTTTTTATTCAAAGTTGATGTAAAATTCAGCCGTTCTGTTTTTACACAACAATAAAAGACTAACGATGAAAGGGAATGGGGAATCAGGCCCAATATGCATGCATGTGTGTGTGTATGTATAAACTATACACACAATGAAGTTTGAATTGTGTATAAATTGAATACAGTTCTTCACAGCTGTGTTTTGTTGTCGGAATATGTACGATGGACTTGGGAAAGGCCTGTAAAAACACTTATGAAACTAAGAAAATGAACATTGCATGCAGCCAAAATATGCCAAGAATAAATATAACAACAAGTAAAGGAACACCATTGATTTTGCCTCAGAGTCTTTCTCCAGGAAAACTGTGATTTGTCTTTCCCTAAGTAAGGATTGCCAACTATGTTCAAAGGTTAAAGTCCATCTGCAGTTGGTTTCATTTAACTACTAACTCATCTCACTCAGATTATCAGGTTGGACTTGGCTTGGGGACCCACAGGTGAACAGAAGTTTTACCTGCTAAGCCATCCAAATAACACTTTTGTATTTCTAAAGCCCAATTATCAGGAAATCTTTATCAGAGGATATTAATGATACTGTATTTTGATATTTAAACTCAGCATTTTATTAAAAGCTGTACTGAAAGAAGAAGAGATAAAGACAATTAGTTCTGTTAAATGTAAGCCTGTGGTAGCTTATCTATGGATTTTCTCTTTAGATGTTTAAATATTCCCTCTGCAGTTTAGGTTTCATCAAACAAAGGAGATCTGATTTAAGATAATTCTCCTTGTAAGAAGGCAATCGGTGCTTCAGTCTGCCATTCATTCAGATCCATTGATTCCAGGATAAACATTCATTTATCAGAGAATTCAAAATAAGCACACCATGCACCTCCTCATTTACAATAAATTGGTAAAATTCTGTGTTCTCAAGCATTTACCACTCAAGTTGGTCTGACCTCCTAGGAGGTGAGAACTACTGTAAAATACAGCATCAGCTCAAATTTATCCACTACAAAATACATTTTAGGTACCCAAACCTCATTAACACTTACAAAAAAAGTGTCTTAATCATTGTTTTTGGTTACGAGGACTTGTGACCATAGACATTTCATCTTTACAACCAGAGCTCTCCTGTTATCTTATATATTATTTGTATTATGGTAAAGTTTAGAGGTCCCAGCCAGATATCACCACCCCATCATGCCAGGTGCTGTACAAACACAGAGCAGAATGCAGTCTGAGCCTAAGACAAGTGACAACAGGTGGACACAGGAGGACAAGGGAGTATAAAGAAACAGTGAGACTGAATTGGTCAACATGATAGGCAGTGGTTTCAACACACCAGTTACCTAGCTATTATGAAGTTTTTTGTAGGCATCTTAGCAAAGTATGGTATTTATTCAGGGTGAGAGAGTAAAGCTAATTTTGCATACAACTAGTCCCAGTAATGTTTAGTTTTGTTGAAAATGAGACTAGAGTGGAATATGATGCATGAGAAATCACCCATAATTAAATGGTGAAACTTGTAATACATAGCTCTGTGAAACAAAGTTCTAAAACCAATAATAATTCATCAGAGGATCTCAACGCAATCTGCAAATATCCATTAATTAACCTTTGCAACAAATTTATGAGGTTGGTATAGGATAATAAAGAGATCACTTCACCCACCTGTATGCTGGAAAGTAGCAGCTGTTTAATTGTAGGCAGCAACAGTCTGCAACAATTTCAAGTATGGTCCACTTGAAACTGCAATAAAGTGTTATAGGCAGAATATAATCACTAGAGTTGGAATTTAACCAGGACATTATTTTAAATAATCCTAACTTTTCAAAATGCCACAGGATTAAGGCCTCTGTTTAATGTTTAATCTGAAAGACAATGCTTCCAGATCCCTAAAATCATGTTGGTACCTCTATCCTACTCTCTCTGAAATCAGAGAGACTTTTTATTGCTTTTTAGTGAGATTTGTATAAACCCACTGGTGGGAAAACTGAGATCTACTGAATCACTGTCCCTTACCACTTCCTGGAAAATCCTCCATCCAAGTACTAACAGCGCTGCTTCATCACTAGTGAGATCTGATGGGATCATAATCACAGTGGTACAGCTTCAGGTCACATAGTGATCCAACATAGTGCTCATTGGTATTATGGGCAGAGTAGCCAGAATGTCTGATCTACGGTGTCTTTTTCTTTATATCCTAAACTTCACTCCTTCCAGCTCCTGAACTGCTAAATTACTCCTGTCTTCCATACTGAGCACCAAAACATCACTGCCTGTGCTGGAATATAATGATTAATTTGTTGCTAACAACCTAAACATTTGAAATTTCCACAAGGGTCCTTCTTGCTCCCAAAGAAGTCAATGGCAAACTTCCCATTGATTTTAATGTGGGAATGATCAGGCCCATAGGACCAAATCCTCACCTGCTTTTAAATTAAAATAGCTTCATTGACATTAGTGGAGTTACTTCAGTTCAAACCAGTTGAGAATCTGATTCATAGTCGTTACAGTATTATGTTTCAGTCTACAGTATCATTCTGTGATGTATAGAGTAGTAGAAGAGGACTTTATTTTATTGTTTCCTTTTTTTCTAGTTACTTGCCACTTCTGATCTCATGTTTTTGCTAATATTTAAATCAGTTGCAAGCCTATGTAGTTGATGCAGTCTGTAGTTACCAAGAGTATTTAGCACTGAAATTTAGCGTGTGCGCGTGCGCACACACACACACACTTTTTACTATTTTTCAGGTTCAAAAGCATTTTCAACTCATTGTGGCTGTAGTTCTCTGTGAGACTGTCAATAAGTTCTCCCCCTCCCCCATTCCCTCCATGTCTACCCTGTTGGGAATGACAAAATTGCCTTTTTCTACTTAGAAATCTGGAACAAAAGTAGCCAACAAAATGTTTAACACCAGAAGCCTTGTTTCAGACAAGCAAGTTGTCTTCTCAGCTATCCATTCTTTCCAGCTTAGCAATGGTCACTTTTTGTGGTTAGATAATATTAAGAATATAATGAAAACTCTTCCCTCCAATTCTATTGACTTAATGCACAAATTCCATTAAAATAGCCTTACATTTTTGATATTGGATGTTTCAAAAGAACAGTAAGTGTTTTGTTCACAGAAACACTTGTCTGTTTCTCTGACCTCCCCATTCTCCCTTTTCTGATTATAAGTCTGTTGTATTGTGGGGAAAAAACTGATGGACATTCTTACTACATCTATCCACAGAGGGGAAAAAACATTTCTGACACTGATCTTTGAAGGGACGTAGCTTTTTTGTTGTTTTTGTTTCTAAGTACCTAGGCGATACAACAATGTGAGAGGCATTCCAAAAGTAGAAAGAAAATGGAAGAAGAGGGAAAAGCACACCACTTAGAAGCTAAAAGGGAAACAGGTAAAAGATAATACAAGGAATGCCTTCTTTAGAATGTGACCGCCAATGTCATGTTGCATAGACTGGGAGATTAGTTCAATAACCTCAATCTTAAACTATTTAATCAGATGCAAATCTAATTTCTGTCCCATGCCCTGTCTTATTGGAATACAACAGTGGTACAATAGAGTACTTAGCTTTGTCTGCTGCAACAGACATTCACATAGTCTTTAACTACTTGATAATTCTGAGTTTCATCCACTTAAGTGTAATCTATGGGAAGTCCTTTTCCTTTTTACTGTTATATGTGTGGATTAAGTAGGATTGCTAGTAAAACCATCTGAGCTCCCTGGAAAAAGTGACCTGCTGGGCCATTTTGTTTTAACTAATAATATGACAAATGTAACCTGCAGTGAGATAAATGAAGGAAAAAAAATATTTGATACCCTAATTCAGTTGCTGGCCACTTGGTGCCACTCTAGCTTTATGAACTGTACAGTGTCACCCAAATATACATGAATACCTTTTCCCACTTGGTTTGCTATGTACTTTCAAAGACACACAATTCTGAGTAACCTCCTTCAAATGTGTTGCTCTGATAAACGGGAAGGGAGGCTTTTTTCTCTTCTTTTTCTGGTATGGGTGAGAGGGGAGAGGAGGTGACTGAGTCCATGCTGTGGATTTTAAACTAACTGTATGTGGAAAGTCAGGGCACTTCTGCATTTGTTTCATAGCACTATCAATTAAACCCTGAGATTGGTCTAAACCATTTTAATGATAGTTCTGAGAACGCTGCTTTTTCTGTGTCATTAGCCTCGAATGGAGGAGAGACTACCATTAAATGCATTTAAAGACATTTGCCCAAGATAATGTAGAAAACTGTAGGGTGTGTAATGGGTTTGATAAAATTTGTTTTCATGCTTGTTACATAACACATTTAGCTAATTTATTTTTGAGTCCCATGATCAGACTGAAAAGGTCATTTCCCACATGCACCCTCTCATTCGCAAAGTTTTTATCCAAGATAAATCTGTTTCTGTGTTGCTGGAAATGGGTAAATTTTGCAGAAGAACCCAACTTATTTAGGTGATTATGTCCTATTGACGTAGGCACATTTGAAAATTTTACCCTATAGCTAAAGAGGTGGCTGTCAATAAATAACAGTAAAAATATAACTTGCACAGGGGAAATTGTTATATGTGTATTACAGGCAAGGCTGGTAGGGTCAACTAATATAAGATTACCCAACAATTCCCATTATTAGATGCTGTTTTCAGTTGCCTATAACTATGTGAAACTTTAACCATTCGGACTGAAATTTTGCATGCTGGCTGTCTGCTTCAGCCTGACTTAAAAATAAAAATAAAGTTTCAGCCAAAGCAGTATGGCTGTTTCTGAGAACAAGGTGATGGAACATATATTATTTTTCAGTGTTAAAATTCAAGTGACTTTTTCTTTGAACAGCTCTAGCATCCCTTGTTTTTGAGCAGGGACTTGAAATTTGCAGTGAGATCTCCGTAGTGTCAGGGATGTACCTTTAGCTGTTCCTGTGAAAATCCACATGAAATTTGGCCAAGTTATAAGCCTTAGAAAAATCTCAGTTCACTCACATTCAGTGGAAACTTTATTAGAATGTAGTAACTCAAAACTCCAAAGATTCTGTCCCCATTGAACATATTGTATCCCCTCAGAGCTCCTACTGTGACTGGACTCTGCATGTGGCATCCCCCGCAGATTGAGCCTGATGTGGAGAAGGAATTTGAACTCGGTTTTCCCACATTTGAGGAGTGTGCTCTAGATACTGACTATTGGATATTCTGGGGGTGATTCTCTATCAGTCTGTCCCGATGAAGCTGCTCCACATTGTATAAATAATTAGATAGTAATTGGAGTAAAAACATGAACCTAAATGATGATGAATAATCATTGGGCCAGTGAAAGACCATGGGAATTACTCTATAGCATACTGGGTAGGGCACTAGCCTAGGATGTGGCAGACCCAAATTCAATATATCAGAGCCCAGTGGCTAGGGCACACTCTTGTAATATGTCAAGAATCAGAGAGGTAGCCGTGTTAGTCTGGAATTGTAGAAGTGACAAAGAGTACTGAGGCACCTTAAAGACTAACTAAAGTACTGAAGCATAAGCTTTCATGGGCTAATACCCACTTCATTGGACTGCATGCATCTGACGAAGTGGGTATTAGCCCACAAAAGCTTATGCTTCAATGCTTTAGTTAGTCTTTAAGGTGTCACAGGACTCTGTCACTCTTGTAATATGGGAGATGCAAATTTGGTAGACGGGATTGAATCCATGTCTCCGATATCCCAGGTGAGTGCTCTAACCACTGGGATAAAGGTTATAAGAGAGGCTGCTGCCTGTCATCCAAGTCTGTGGTGAGTGAGGTGGTTGTCTATAGAAACTCAAGACACATTAGTGAGTGAGCACCGCAGGAAAGCCCAAGAGGAGTTGGGGTTGAATAGTGTGCACTAAAGAAGTCATAAGGCCACATGTTTAACAATATGGACAAAACAAAATATTGAATAGCTGCTCTTTAATGGGGCACCATCTATCTTGTGCTCTGAATGAGGCAGGGGTCCTTTGGAAAAAGAGTATGTGATTATATAATGAAAGAATCAGAGAGGTAGCCGTGTTAGTCTGGAATAGCAGAGGTAACAAAGTCCTGTGGCACCTTAAAGACTAATTATAAAGTTTTGAAGCATAAGCTTTCGTGGGCTATTAGCTTATGCTTCAAAACTTTATAGTTAGTCTTTAAGGTGCCACAGGACTTTGTTACCTCTGCTATAATGAAAGACTGTAACATATGTATATGCACAAGGGGCTAGTTAAAGTTGCACAGGCAAAGTTAATTCTGTCATTTCCAAACTTGTGAGTGCTTGACTTTGCAAATTTAATAACATTCTTTTCATGTATTATTTTTGTGTGCAATAGATATATTCTGCCAAATATAGATTAATCTACTATTCAACCTGTGGCCATGCATTCACCCCTAGGTGGAATACAGCAGGTGTTTGTGTCAGCATCACGCCTCTCCACTATATCCAGCTGAATCTGCAAAGAGAATCTATGTAGGCAGAATGTAATTATCTATCTTGGAAACTGGGTCAACACATTTACACTTATAAAAGTGACAGGAGATCTTTAATGACCATAAATAGTCAGGGCTTCAGTTTTGTGTCTCATCTGAAAGACATACCAAGTTATCAAAAGCGAGGAAAATATTTTCAAAAGTGTTATCTTAGAAATACCCCCCTTTTTAGTCTTCTCTCAGCATCTTGAAGGCAATCGTAGTAGTTTGTTGCTATGTTAATATCATACACAATTTCTGTTCAGAATGAGGCCATTCATGGTGCAGCCATTTTGCTTTGGGAGTTACTTTTCATTTCCTGAAATTGGATGTGGTGTTCTAGGTGTTTTCACTACTTGTCCTAAACTGCTGTGTGATGTCGTTCAGTGGTGGGATGTCTGCTGCATTCCAGTCCAGAAGTGGCTGCATTTCAGTGGTGTGTATCATGCTTTGTATGTCTGGCTTGTAGTTACTTTTTTTGGGAACCCTAAGTATGAAAGGTATGCTACAAATGCAAAATTATACCATTTGAGCAGCTCCCATGTTCAAGTTTCAGTTTCCTCCTATCAATTCTCAAAAATGACTTTTCATGGTGTTACTAAGTCTATCACTCCCCGTTCTTTTTAATTGTACATTCAACTTTTAGTGAAAAGAAAGGTTCATGGCTGAAGGGATGTATCTCTAAGCAATGAGACACTTATTGATATGTGCTTTCAAGCAGTATGAACATATGGCTGAACCTCTGTAATAAAACAATCATTTCACCTTAGTGTGTCGATAGTGTTTTATATTATGCAGACTAAGTTTCTGAAGTACCAGGCTGCCCAGAGAGCACCTTCTGAGTTTTCCAGTGCAACATCAACAATTACAATTTGAAGACTTCAGAAAGTTTCTCTTTTTTTTAAAAAAATAAAAGTTCTGTGTGTTTTTGTTGGGGAAAAAAATCTAAAGGGACTCAGATTAAGTATGTAGTTGAGTTTGAAAGGCTGTGCAGATGTGTTGCATAAGATAGTAAGATTTACCTCTTGAAGCAAAGTTCATAACCATAAAAAACGCCCCTCACAAAAACACCAAACCTTTAAAGGGCACATTTACTGTCTAAATTTGAAAACAAGGTTAGTGTTTCATGATTGGATAAAAATTGTTAAATTAGTATCAGTGAAATATGAACAGTGGCTGTTTGGAGCCTTAGTATTTTCTAACCTACCCAATTTTATGACTTTTCTAAATATTTTCCTCCTTTTCAGCCAAATAGTCTCCACAATGGCCAGCTGCTGTAGTCTTATTTTTCATTAAATGTGACATATTTTGCCTCTCTGAATGCTGGTAAATACTGATAATAGACCAACTATGTTATTCTTTAAATAAAGAATTCACTTGATACTCAGCCCATGTCACTGAATTTATTTATATACAAAACCTGTTTCTTCTTGTGCATGTCTTCTCATCTAAAATACCTTTTAGTTTTTCGGCAGGTCAAACAATTCAAAGCAACACCACCAACAAAAAAACTAAAACCATAAATACCAAATGGACCACTTTTTGCTTGCTTACTAATGGAGGCTGGAGAGCCCTGGAGGCTGAAGTGGTTTATTCACCAATTTAGGTATAGCAAACAGGTACGTAACAGACTCCCCACTCTGTACCAATAACGTGTCTCAACTCTGCCGGAGGGGACCAACTCTAGGAAAAGGTAGCTTAATCTCCAGGGCTTCTTCACTGTGCCTACCAACAAGTTATTAATTAGTGCCAAGTCGGGTGCAATTAGCAAACTCCTTTCATGTAGGATGCTGAACAGTCAGTGGATAGTAGTAACTTGAGATTATCCTTAACCTGAGCAAGATTTGAACAAGCAATCATGCATGGAAAGGTTTGTTATAATATTATTGACCACCTGAGTCAGGCAGTCATTCAGTGTAGGTAATTGTGCAGATTTCATATTCAAATCTCACATGCTCTAGCACCTCCTTTAGGTAGCAGGTAGACAGTATATTGTGAGGGCAGTCTACAGCACTGTTAGTTTATAACAAAATTAGTACTTCTGGAGCATAAGAATGAGGGAATGAATAAATCCATGATGTGTACATGTATTCTCCTGCAGGCTTTCTACCTTTCTCTGTTTTCTAATGAGACCCCATATCACGTCAGCTTCAGTGTAATGGCCAGGCCTTTGAACAAATAGTCAGTGTTTGGGTTCCATTAATATTTGCCCAGCATCAGAAATATTTTAGTGATCCATTGACTTACTGATTAATGGGAAATGTGTGAATTTGGATGTTGAAACATGATGCTGCCACACTGACTTAAAATATTACACCACAAAGGTCAGAAAGGAATAATATTACAGAATTATAGACTGAATAATTTCTCTGGATTTAACCGTGAGTGTCCTAGAGGAAGAAAATTGATTTGACAAATGGCAACTAATCAGAGGATGTTCCATTTATACCAAGTGCGCTTCTTCGAGCAGCAGTACCTATAGCTTTCTTAGTGTTTGAAATAAAAAGGACAGCCAGACTGGTAAGAGGAAGCTAACCACACATTTATAACTGCTTATTGGGTTCATGCCTTTTTTGGATGTGAAAATGGTTTCTTTAAACTGTGTCAGTGATTTGTAGCCATCACCTTGCTAATAATATCATATCATATAACAGTATTTTGCACTCACATAGCTCATTTAATATATTACTTGCAAAGCTCTTTCCAAACATTAAATAGCGAAGCTTCACAACAGCCTGTGTGGTAGTGGGGCACAGAGTGTTTAGGTAAATTGCCTAAAGATGCATGTAGGACTGTGGAAGAATGAGGCTGTGTTTTCAGTATTGGTGTGAAATTTTACAGTAGTCATATTCATCACTGAGAAGCATGATGACATTACTTTGATGCAGGCTAATCAAGAGACATTTGGGGCCCTAGCACATCATGTTGGCCTCTCCATTTCACTTTATTTGCACAGATGTTATAGATGTTTTCTAGACCCTGACCTCAGGGCCCTGGTACAGCTGTTCACCATTTCCCTCCTCTTCATCAGTCCATAACTGCATGTTTTGTCCAAAGAGAGAGTTAAATTGGAGTTGCAGTTGCAGACTGGGCCATTCAGCAGGAATGAAGGACTTTTTCCTTTTATTGGGTGTAGTTTTGGACAGTCAGAGAAGCCCAGTCCAAAGGGAAGGTCAGAGTCTGTAGAGGATGGAGAGCCCTGCCCAGATATGTTAGAGATGCACAAGGAGAATTTACTATCAGTGATGTTGAGTATTATTCCAGTAAATTTATTCTCAACTTTTCAAGCAGGTTTCCCTTCCCTCTTTCCCTTCAGATCCAGCACAGGCAGCCAATGAATCAGTTAAAGAGTTGGGAATGGAATCAAGGAGGTCTAGGATGGAATATTTGAACTCATTGAGGTCAATGGGAGTTTTGTCATTGACTTTATTAGGGCTAGGATACCATCGCTAACTCCTAATTCCCTTTTCTAAAAGTGGATCCCATTTCCATTCCTTTTATAAACTGAGAAAGAGATCACTGTCTCCTCTGTTTTCTTTAGATGAGCCGGGGATTGGAAACAAGCATCAAACCCAAGTCTACTACATGGCAATCCAGAGCATTATTTTTAGACCACTGGCCAGACTCCCCCAGTCTATATTTTATTTGGATTAGTATCCACTAAGATAATTCAGCAAGTTTGATCTGATTACAAGGTGTGATTTCTTAAAACTCCTTTTCATTCATAATAACATTGTTAATGCTAAGTTTAAACAAGCGTAAAACCTTTATGTTGTAAAAATGTCAAAGGTAATTTATAAGGTTACTTTATTGGAAAGTGACAGGCAGCTACAGATTGGGATATTAAATACTGCATATGAACATATAGTTAAATAAGATGTCATTTAAAATGTCATTTCAACTACAAATTGACCAAATATTGTTTACAGACAAAAACCCCAAGCATTTCTTTAATTGACACTATAATTAGGCTTATAGGCAGCATTTAGTTGCCAGCATTTTAATTGAGAAACACAAAGAGATTCAGAAAAGTGAACCCCTAATAAGATGGCTTAATGCACTGAGTTTTCACCTGTTGTTCAATTCTGCTAGATGTTTTTTTAAAAAGGAAGAAAGTAGGAGTGGAGTGCATATCAGATGAGAAATGAGTTCCAAAAGTCAGCTACTGCAGTGCACTTGTGAGAGGATCGTAGGTGACAGAACCACCTCTTAGGTAACATACTTACCCCTTAAAGTATTTTGAAATCTTCAAATGAAAAATGCTAAATATACTTGCAAATTATTATATTAGTATTAGGAGATTAAGAAATGTGCCCAAGATACCAAAATAAGTCAGTGGTAGTGTCAGGAGGTAGAAACTAAGGTCCAGACTTACCCAGCCCTTTCTACTAGATTGTGCTCATTCTGTCTAGTCCATGTCAAACATTACAGTGAGAAATATAAACATGTGCTCATTCATCTTATCAATTGCATAGCCTTTGTATTTAGCAGTTGTCTACATCCTTGCATGCCACATTGAAAATGTTATCTTTAATTAAAAATATTGCATATGCTTTAGCAATGGAAATGGGTATCAATGGAAATGGGTGTTGCTTTATTTGTGGTTCTGCCACTGAATCCCTGCCTGGCTTTGTATAAGTTGCCTGAATCTTTTTTGTCTCAGTGTCATGGTCTGTGAAGTGGGGATAACTTTGAGCTGGTTGGATGGAAGGTGCTAACATAATTAATTTCTCAATTGTTTTTTAAAGAAATTACTCTATAATAAGTCTGTCTTATACATTTTCTTTGGTAGCGAGGCAGAATATATCAGAAAATAAATTTTATTCCTGATGACACATCTAAAGTAACTCTTTAAGGTTATTGATTATACAGGCTTCTTCTGGCTTGGATGATAACTGACTGATTGTCTCAAGGACTCAGCACTAGCCCATTTTTCCTGGTTAAGGCACTTCTAATGTAATTAATTTTACTTGATGTGTTTATCTTTCATGGTTTGGGGTTTACTCTTTGATGTAATGATGTCCTTAATGTAGATATTTTAGAATTATTGTATCCATTAGAATCAACTAGATGTTAATTGTTTAAACTAGGCACCTTACAGCTGACCTAGGCTTAAAGTTGATATTCAAACCACAGCATCTTCAGCAAAAAAGGACCTTTAGTAATAATTAGTAATCAATCAATAATGACAGTTTAATGGCTGAGTCATCTGCTAGAGCATGTGCAGAACTGCAAACTAATGAAACAGGAAGCAAGAACATAGAAGCCAAATATTATATAACTCAATCAATGAAACCTTTTTATTTCCAGATTTTAGTGACAATGGTTCACTAAGAGGTAATTCTATATGATGGCAGCTATGTATAATCCTTAAACCCCATTAAAGATCACAATGAAATATTTAGTGAGGATCAAAGTAGTGAATTTGGATATAAGTTTGAGGGGAAATTGCATCTGTTTTTCCAGGTAGTGAGCATCATTTTTTTTCATTATTATTTTTAGTCCCGCTCTTTCGACACTAGGGGTTGGGATATACCGAAACAAAATTGTACCACTGAAGGGGAGTCTGGCTCAAACCTGCCAGGTATTGAGAGGCTTCTGGTAACTGTTGAGCCTACTCCGCTCCCATTGTTGAAATCATTGTAAGCTGAGTGTGTTCAGCCTTCCCAGGAGGCATGCTGCACCTTGTAGGGATTACAAGTTAGGGCCTAAGTACAATATTTCATGGATAGGAACACACAGGGCAGCACCTCTGATGTCTACATATGAATGAAAATTGCATATGGTTGTGGTGAATATAGTAGGACTTTGGGAGAAATGAATGAAGGGCTTAATACAATCTCTGGCAATCATAAGACTAGAATATTAGGATATCTGATAGTTCTGTCAGCTTTGATGGCTTAAGCTGTTGAAGGTCTGGGGAGATGGACTACTAGATCCTTGACAAGATAGGCCCTCATGCTTTAGAGGGATACCTACTAAACAAGGTAGATACTTCCTTGTTTGTTTTATTTCTAACTTATGCTTAAATGGAGCATCTGATTCTTACTCACCAAGTTCTCACATTTGTTTGTATACCTTGTCTCAGAGGATGAAGTAAGAGTGTGTGTAACTTGCTAAAATGTATCTTCTGAGGCAGAGTCTATTGCTTTGGCCACTATAAACAGCCTCTTCAAGATGGAAAGTGAGTCATGGATCTGTGACAGAAACATTTCTCCAAGGAAAGCAGATACTAAACCTACTTTGACAAAGAGAGTGCCAGAACAAAACTAAACGGAGACCAAAAAAACAGAGAGTGAAAGAGAAGTATTTGACCTAGAAACTCAAACATATATTCTGGAATAGAAGGGGCTGGAGTAGATGACCTTTCAAGGTCCCTTCCAGCCCCAGGTTTCTATGCTTATTTGAAACTAAAGCCTGTATCCATCATTTCTGACAAGTCCTCTGAAGATTCAACTTGCTGATAGAGGTCTCCCTTGCTGTATTTTCTATTCTAGTGTCTGACAAGCCCATGTTAATTAAGAGGACGAAGAGGCCATTTATACAGGAAGGGTATTGATGCATTAACATCTGCCTCACTGTAGATACTAGTGTTTTCTGTTCTCCTTTCTACACTGAAGGGGGCAGTGCAGAAAAGAGATGCCAAGAAAAGGATGAGGAGTTGTAGAATATGCCCATGTGCGATCTGGTCCTTCCTGAAAATGAGTGGGCCCAAAAGACGTGAAGGTCACTGCTGTTCCACTCTCTGAGACACTATAGAGCCCAGCTGTGAAGAGCAGCCAAATTTCCACTTGTGCCAAGTGTGCTGCTTATGTTTTGAGGTGCGTGGAGCCAGAGTTCCTGAGCGGAAAGTGTTCCCTGTTGTTGCCATGTATTCTCAAACTCCATGCAATTAGCAGCCTGTAGCCAGAAAAGAAACTGTTCGGGAGTCATGGATCCTTTTGCACCAGCTTCGCTTCTGCTTGTTTCCACCTGGAAATAGAGGACATGATTTGTAGTCCTTGTCCAAAAGACAATTCTGCATACTGCTGATTTGGGAAATAAATCGATAGAGAGAGACCATTCAGGAAGCTGTGCATGATACAAAAACTGATTAGGAAGATCTGCATTGGTTAAGAATAATTTTTTTCTCTTAACAAATTAAAGCAGCAAAGTACAGTAGAAGCTTATTAATAGGGACACATTATTAATAGGGACGCCTTTTAACAAAGGAATCTCTGATCATGATTTCCCTATTACCAGGATAGTTTTATAGTGGGTGCAGTGAGCAAATCTTCCCAGAATGTGCCCTTTCTCTGAGAATGATCTGTATCACTACAATTTCCTCTTTAAGTGGCTTCAGTTCAGGTATGCATTTGGTACATCTCTAACTTGGTAATTTTTGAACTAATTTTATCTGAATATATAAATTGCTGTTCCAACTTTGGGCTCATCATTCACAGAAGTACATGTGGTTTTAATTTATTTTCTGCTAAGATCAGAGCCCTGTTGTTTTAGGTTCTGTGCAAAAGCATAGTCCCAATTAGCTTATGATTTAAATAGACCAGACGAGGTGGGAGGGGAAACAGAGGCACAGTTTGCTGAAGTGACTATCTCCAGGTCACAGAGCTGGGAATAGAATCCAGGTCTCCTGATTTCCCCTCAACTGCCCTGTCCACTAGACCTACCCACGCCTAAGATTCTCATTCCTCCCCTACCTGCTTTGTAGTCACTTCCAACACATAAAGCAGAAAGCTTACTCTTATCATTCACTTTAGATGAAGAACCATAAAGCTGAAATAAAAAAAAGGGGAGGGGGCTGGGAAGCTGGAAATGAATTTGTTAAAATCTGAGACTCGGGTGAACCGTTATCTTCTCAACTACAAAAAAAAATCATAAATTGTTTTCTAGTAGTAGGAATTACTGCTGCTCCTGACATTAATGGCTGCTGAGCTGGAGGTTTTTTTTAAAAAAAATTCCAAGTAATGGCCACTTTGAACTTCCTTTTAGGATTTACACCCAAAAAACATTTTTTTAAGCTGTTTAACAAAACCGTCCTCTCTATCTGTGGGATAATGGCAACATCAGTGACTGTGCAGAAGAGTTTTAGTTCTACATGGCGGCCCTACATATTCATATTCAGACCTTGCATTATATGATATAGACATGGAATAGCAGGAGCCTTGCATATGACCATTGCTATGTTTTACTTCCCAATACTAACAGTTCTGACACAAAGTGAGATAAATGGTAAACCTTTACTCAGGCAAAATTCTTACAGGCTGATAAAATTATGAATAAGGATTAGATTCTACCCATTGAATGTTCTTCTCCCTATAGCAAAGGATTAAGGCCCTATTCTGAAGCCCCATAAACACAATAATGGTCTTTCCTTTAACATTAAGGGCGCTTGGGAACAAGTTCTAATGGACAATGCAAGTAAGTCCTATAGATCTGTGTAATTTTTTATTTCTAGGAGAAACAAACTTAGCAGAATTCCTGCTGACTGGGCCCCAGCTCATCAGGTAGAGCTCCTTCTGTGTCCCAGTTGATAGTTACAATATGCAGGATGCTCATGTGATAGGATGAATTCTTCAGACCTTGCTCAGGAAAATTCCCATTCCAAAGGGAGTTTTGCTGGTGTAAAAACTCTAGGATTGGGCTCAGCATGTCTAGTTGCCTAATGGGAGGCCCATCAAATTGGTTACGTCTAGCATTAAGCTGAATGAAGCAGGACCTACGTCCTGACCTGCAACATACAATCTCATAATATTCTACTCCAGGGCTTATGAGCAGTCACTGCTTGTACTATTCTTGGGTGCAACTATGTCCAAGGCGTAGATGGGATTTGGTGCCTGCTATCTCATATTCCTGCAGAGAATGCCATCAGACAGTTGATGCAAAGAACTAAAGGACAAATGGATATATAGATGGAGGCAGGGAGCCTACTACTGTATACCAAAATGAAAAAAAAATATCCAGAAGAGACACTATTCCAACATTCCAGGTGTCTGCCTATATATCACTTGGGCCTTAAAAAACCCTCTGGAGATTGACATCTATATGTCAAGGTCTCCTTTGTGCATCCAATCACCACACTGCAGTTAAAAACCCATGACTAGCCTGTGCCAGCTGATTTGGGCTTGCGGGATTCAGGGTGTGGTGCTTATAGACATTCGGAGTCAGAGCCCAAGTTCTGGGACCCTCCCACTTCTCAGGGTCCTTGAGCCTGGGCTCTAGTCTGAGCCCGAACATCTACACCACAATTATACAGCTCCTTAGCTCAAGTCCCTGGCATGGGTCAGCTGTGGGTTTTTAGTTGCAGTGTAGACATGCACACAGTGTTGGAGCTATCCAGAATCCACTGAAGTCAAAGAAAAGATTCCCATTGACTTAGTTGGTCTTTGGATCAGGCCCATGACATCAGTTTTTCTTGTTTCCATCTTCTAATGCACATTAAAGACTACTAAAAACACATTAAATATTTTCCTGTTACTACTTTTCTCACTAAGCATAGTTATTTGCTTAGCCACATGCTGCAGAAACAAACTGCTCTGTAATAATATATATAAAAAGGGGGAAGAATCTCGTAGACATTGCAGTAACTAAAAAAATCCTTGCTCCAGACTCTCTTGGTTTGAATCTATTAAAAGCAGCCTGATGATAAAAGGATTTTAAATGCCATTCCCAGAAGCTTCTGTTCAGAATTTTCCAACTTAAGGCTATTTCAACAAGTTGTACTGTAGATCTATCTTAATCAGGCCAGACCCTTATCAAGCTGAACTATCAAGCCTGAAAAATTTCAAAAGAAGATTCAATTTGCCAAGCCTTTTTAGAAAAATTCAAATGTTATAATAGCATCTCTGTCTCTTTTCTCCATTCACAGTAATTGCAAGAAAGTCAACTTCCTTTGGCTTCCAACAAAAGAAGGAAATAAAATGAAGGCATCAACAGTAAACTTATATTGTATATATCCTTATGATAGCAGGACCTGTAGTAATTGGTAGAGTTAAGTTAGCATAACTTTCTGAAACTTTCATCTTTTAGCTGAGATTTTCCATGCTTGGCCTCTGCTTGAAGGTGAATTTTCTTAGATTTGGAGAGATAATGGCTCGGTTGTTTTTGAACATCTTTGTTAGCTTTTCTTTGTTCCAGTGGTGACTGGTTTTTGATTTAACCAAATTATGAGTATAAAAATTAGGTACTGAGCAAACGCAGTATTTCCACCCCTAAACTCATGAAGTTCACATCAAAGGAAAAAAAATGTAAAATACATTGCTGTGAAGCAGTAGAGGCTCTTAGGGTTGTGGAAAGGCTCGTGTGGACTTTGTAATGGGTGAAGGGGTTGAGAGTCAGATTCTGGATGCTTGAGACATCTGCAGAGCTGATAAAATATGCTCCCACTTGTGCACCTTAGGAGATCTGCAAGAATTATGTGCCTTGATTCAGAAAACACCTATGTATATTCTTTAATATGCTCAAATCCATTCCAATTCAGCAAAATAGTTAAGCAGGGGCTTTCCTTTAAGCATGTACTTAAGTTTTTTGTTGAATCGGTGATGTGAAAGGAGGTTGGGGATATTTTTGCAAGAGACAGAATTTTTGCAAGACAAGTTTCACAGTTCAGTCTGCACCTGTATTTTCCCCATTGTGGCCCTTTGAAGGTATTCATTCTAGGTTCCCAGCTCTTCAGCCATTAGCTCTCTTGAGCAGAGAGACTGCTCCCTTCTGACTCCCTTCTGACTGGGATTTTTCCTGGCCTACATTGTGATATTCCCAACAAGCCAGACTGCCTAGGCAGGTGAGTATCTACATTTTGCTTTCTCTCCAGAGACTATGAACAGCATAATTTCCCATAGTTACAAGTTACCACACAGCACTTTCTAAGCACATGTATTCTTAAGATGCTATCATTACAAAGAAAACACTAAAACAATAAAAGAACATACACACATGCTAAAAAACATTGCCAGAGGTTACCCCCAACTCCAGTCTTGGTCTCCGGTAGGTGTCAGTCCTTCATAATCCATAAATGGATTTTCCCCATGGTTACAAGTACATAATGGTCTCATATTCAGAGCCTAGGCTGGGCAGTTCAACTGTTCCTTTATACAGTTTGGGCTTTTGTGCTTTTCTTGGGGAACAGGTAATTAGCAGCCAGTGACCCAGGTCTCAGGGTATAGCTTCCAAAGGTTTGAGTTTTGCATAACCAAATGTAGGGAATTTGAATTAACCACTCCCATTCCCAGGAAATCCACTTCACATGTATTGTCCCAAAAGTTCATTCTTATCTGGCACATACTTAATATAGTCCTTTGAACTCCCAGGTTTCACATTTCATCTTTTCCTTAGAAAGGTTACATACAATCTGAGCCCACAACGATGCATAAACTTTTTATTTAATACAATGGACCCCAAAGATGCTTAAACTTAATTCAATAAGGTTTTCAAGAATATTACAAGAAATTGCCATACGGGCAGGGCCTGGGCAAGGATATTTTCACCCTAGGTGAAACTTCCACCTTCTGCCCCCTGTTCCCCTCCCCTCCCCTCCCCTCTCCCTGGAGCATTGCTTATTGTAAACTTTCAAAATACTTTAAATGCTCAATGACATTTCTCTTTTTCATTATTCATTTGTTTTCCAGCAATAGTGTAAAAAAAAATTTGGGGCACCACTTTTTGGTCCCCCCAAATCTTGATGCCCTAGGCAGCCACCTAATTCGCCCAGTGGTTACACCAGCCCTGCATATGGGTCACAAACAGTGTGTCAACATCCTGGAGAGTGAAGTTGGCCCAGTAGAGTTTCCTGGTCTCAGGATTTTGTGCAAAGCTCATTGAAGCACGTCGAAAAACTCCCATTGATTTCAGTGAATTTTGGATTAGGACATTAGACTTTTTATAAATAAGCTTTCTCTCACTAAGGTATGTGTTTTAATCAGTACCCACATAGGATATCATACAAATACTGCTAGTTCAAAAGATTGAATCTTCTTGGGTGCAATTCTGGGGATGAGAGAGTTAACTGCAAAGCTACATTAGATGCAATTACAGGTGGCTTAAGTACCTCAAATTTACACTCTCACTGTGTTGTATATTTAAAGACCAATTCTGCAGCACATATTCAAATTAACTAGTACATGCTTATATGCAAGTAGTTCATTAAATTCAGTGGACTACTTACATGAGTAAGTACTACTCAGTGTGATTAATGATTGCATAAATAGACCTTTAGGCTATGATTCCAAGCTTGTGGAAGTCAGTGAAAAACTCCCATTGACTTCAGTAGGCTTTGGATCAGGCCTTTAATTTGTGTTAAGTTTTGTAAGGACATATTACTATGTACTTTTCATTGAAATTATTTTTCAAAAGCTCTGTTTTGTCTGGCATACAAATAGTGTTACATACTATTACAAGATGTCATAAGGCTGTGGAAAAATTTGATGCTATAATGTATGATACCAAAATAGTTGTTGGTCACATAATTAAAGACTGTGTTGTGAAGTATATGCACAGAGGGGCAGTGTTAAGGTGGTGCATACAGACTTAATGTTGGCACATCCTAGTTTGAGTTTTTGTTTACAGAGTTGTCTGTGGAATAGTTATAGCATCTGTATTTGTCTGTCAAAACTAATTTCCCATGGAACTGGACATGGTATATCCTGAAAGCTTGTGGTCTGCAAGTCTCAAAAGTGGCTTTGACTTTTCAGATTGGTCAACTGGTGATTGATAAACAAATTGTGCTGAATTTTTGTAATGCAGGAGTGTGACTACTCACAATTCATTCAAGTTTGAGTTTCCTTAGCAAGTCGTGTTTAGCAAAGGACGTTTCCCGTGGAGTCCATGATTCTGTTCCTTTCCTGATGGACTGCTTTTCTTGAAGTCGCTATGAATCAGGAATACAGTAGACTCTCGATTATCCAGGATGATAGGGAAAAAATAATTCTGGTTAATAAAATCCTGGATAATCACCATCCATAGGAAATATGGAGAGTGTGGGTTGATTCACCAGCCATCCTGCGCCGGGAGGGAGAGGGTGTTGGTTCACTGGCTGCCCAGTGCCCTGGTGGGGTTTTTTTGTGTGTGCGCTTGGGGCGGCAGCAAAGCCAGAGATGGCCTTGCGCATATTTTTTTTGACATCCTGGTTATCCAATCCTGGATAATTGAGAGTCTACTATACCACACTTAACTCAGGGCTGAGGAAACAGAAAGGTACATCAAGAACAGAGAAGAATTCTGTAGTCTTCCGGACTCTTGCAATTTAGAAATATGACTTGACATGGAAAATAACCCGAATTGGCTCTTGATTTTTGGATTACTATCCATCATGTGGCCAGCTCTCAGGTAGTAGACCTAAAACCCCTAGTGCCTGTGAGTGGCAACAGTTTTGCTATCCATGCTAAATAGTTTATTACTTTCCATTCTTGATCAGGCCTTTTGGCATATATTTAAAGAAAACAGAGATTATTCATTTCCTATTTTTTTCTTCATTCAACACAAGGAAGAAATATCTGTCTTTTTAAAATTAAATATCTCTATACAAATTAAACTTGGCTAACTACATGATAAAATAACTAATTTTAATGGCCTCTATGTTGAATATAGGGTAAGAGCCACACCTGGTGTAAATTGATCTAGCTCCACTGAAGTTCACCTGGGATCTGGCCCATGAAGTGGACTTTTTCAGTCAAATAAGATCATATCTTAAATTTATAAAGTGCCTTTCATTCCAAATGATTCCAAAGCATAAGTCAAATTTTCAATCCCAAGAGCAATAAGTATAACTTTGAAAAATGTGTGCAAGCCCCTTGATGTGTTCAATCACCTACTTTGTGCCATTTCTGTAGATTAGAGTACTTCAGGATGCTTCAATTTATTTGGAGGTAAGCCTAGTGCCTTGATAGCATCAGAATAAGAGGGGAGGAAGGATTGCTTAAAGTAAACTTTGCCCCTCTGGGAGATACACCAAGTATACATGGCGAGACAGGAGAATCAGGAACAATAATTCCATTGATGTGACAGAAATGATGTTTCTTTGTTAGATTTAATAGTGGTCCTTTCAAACCTTGGGCATTTTTTACTGTAGTAGGTCTTCTCACAGATTCATCAAGGGATTATTTTCCCACTTGTTCTTAAAGTTTAGGTCAAACTAATTAGGATCAAATGTTCATTTCTTGTTATTTAAGTCCTCAGTTTAACTATCTCATCTTTTGACAAATTGGTATAATTAGATCTCGCATAATTTATTATTTTTTCTACTAAACTGTATATGGATTAGTGAGGCACCAGGCATGCTGGCAGAAAAGACTTCCCAATTAGAAGATGATAGATTAGTTTGTTGGATCTGATAAACTGTCTTTGTCTTAAAGAATGAGGAGTACTTGTGGCACCTTAGAGACTAACAAATTTATCTGGGCAAGAGCTTTCATGGACTAAAACCCAGTTCATCAGATTCATGGAGTGGAAAATATATATATTTTCACATACCGACAACATCAAATATACACACACACACACACACACACACAACATGAAAAGATCAAACTTCTGACTCCCACATGCAGAGTTCTCTTATGTAATATCCATTACTAGATCTTAACACTCTAAAACCACCGACATCACAGACTTGAGGAATCCCCCTAACACTATTCAGGAGAAGGTAAGCATGATTATGAAATCTCTTTAATATCTCAGGTCTAGAATTCTTAGCAATGAATATCAGAGCAGAGATACATGCACATTTTTCCAAGCCCATGGTCTCCACCCAAGATCATTTCCATTTTGACTTTGCTGTATAAGTGTTTCTCAAATCTGTGAATTCCTCCTATGCTGATCACAAGTGTGCCAAATATTGCTCTCAGCTACAGCAGTATACCTCTGGAATAATTCATTTGAAAACTCATATTTGATTTACATAAATGTAGATTGTAGCAGAACATGGCCCAGTGACTGTATTTCTTCTATGCTTGTGGTAGGTAGACCACCAATTTTGGTCCATTTTTTGACATATTTCCTCATGTGCAACTGAGATCTTATTCTGGTTTGTCAGTTTGACATGAGAAGCCTTTTACCCACTGTTGAACCTCCCTAATCTATTAATATTTGGAGCAGTTATCACATCATCTAATTGCCAGAGGTAACTTTTTGTTTTCTGTAATGTCCTTTTAGAAGAAAAAGGAAGAGTTGGTGGGTCCGACTGTTCAACTTCTCTTTGATTTATTAAAACTTTCTAAGATTTCCAGTCTTGCTGTCCTACCTTTAAACAGTACCACGCTTCCAGTGACTTATTGCATGGGAGTGAATCTGGCTTCCTGAGATAATATATCTTTCTGCTTTTTTTCTCTTGATTCAGTAACTGTGTCATTTCCCTTCGAGGGTTTTATTTACTTTGGAAGCATATATACAGTAGACAACTTTACTTCATTCGTATCCATCAGATCAGTTTTCATTAAGCTGACAAGAATGACTTCTCCTGTGACCTTAAGGATGAAGGGTAGATTTCAGTCAGTAGTTCTGGTATTGCTGCCTCCCCTTAAAATTTCTCTAAAGTAAGGAGCTTATAGTATTACTGTGAACATTAAATACCCATCTCAGAAGGCATGCTTAAATGTACAGGTCCCTCTGCTGTGGTTGCTTTTCCCTCTTCAACTGAGATAATCAGAGTTCTGCCCATTTTACCTGCAGAATGTTAAGATGGGACATGATCAGGGCTGTGGATACTCAGTGATTAACGAGGCACTGGAAATGACTTCAGGTGATTTAGAATTCTGAGATGTGAGGAATGGTTTCTCCCTTCTCCCTTCCTTTTGTCTCTGTCCCTTCCTTTTGTACAGAAAAAGGACCCCTAGTTCCTGTCTGCTTGGGAAGTAGAGGGTGGGAAATCAGCCCTTGATGTTCCATGTGGCACTACCATTAGATTTAGCCCCGTTTCACATAGAGTGAAAGGGAGCTGCTACAGGCCTTCCTTGTTAGTCGCATTACTGACTGGTTGGTGGTCACACACTGTGAGTGTTGTGACATGTCTGTGGAAGAGGAGTCATATTTCTTCTGTAGTGTAAGCTAACGCATCATCAGCTATCAGATATTATACCCTCCTCGGGGAGATGATTCTGTCAAATCAACTTCAGCAGTCACCCTCCGACTGAACTCTCAAGTAATGGGTAAAACCAAGCCCTGTCTGTCAGAGCTATTATCACCATTTTACAGATGGAGAACTGAGCACAGGGGGATAGTAACTTGTCCAAGGTCACACAGGAAGCCTGTAGTAGAGCAGCGATTTGAACCTAGATCTCCCAAGTGCTATTACTTGGATACCTTTCATATCTTAGATGAACACCTGAAGATAATAGGTCCCTATTTAAGTCTCCACATAACATGGAATCCTATGTTCTGTCCACCATCCTTCTGCCTAAGATATTTAGGATAGGGCTCCTTTTTAAGCCCACTGTAGCCAGTCATTGTGATCTCCTCAGCCTATATCTTCTTGCTTTGTAGTTACCAGGGTAACAAGCACATACTTGTTTATTCTGTTGTTACTGTCTATTTTTTAATACTGTGCCCATCAACATGGTGTCTGAGTACCTTAGAGTCTAATCATTCTAATCCTAGATTCTCTCTTGCAGTATATAGAGGGGTAGCATCTTGTCTTGTTTATTTCACAGGGACTGGTTGGCCCAGGAGAGTTCTCCTTCTGAACTTGAAGTATCAGTTTCCCACCACATCATCAGTTCTGCTTATTAACTGTCTCACAATAGCAATCTCTTTGGACATCTTTTATAAGGAAAAATTCTTTCCGCCACAAAAAATCCGCTATGATGTTGATTTTCACAATTTGATTTATTAAAATCAGAAGGACCCCAATAAGTTTTTGAGTGTATAATTCTCTTCTGCATTGACACAAAGGAAGGGGTTGGCATTGTTTTGAAAAGTTTTCCTTTTGTTAAGTTTGAGAACTCCTTCCAAAAGGAGCTACTTAAACTGTATGTGCTAAGCAGTGTCTTCCATAGTGACAGGTTTCACGTTTGCCGGTAACTGTGCATTGAAGTGCTCACTTCAGGCAGGATGATCTAGAGGCTAAGGCATTATCTTAGGACTTGGGAGATCTAGGTTCAAATCGCTGCTCTACTACAGGCTTCTGTGTGACCTTGGACAAGTTACTATCCCCCTGTGCTCAGTTTCCCATCTGTAAAATGGGGATAATAGCTTTGCCCTACCTCCCAGGTGTGCTGTGAGGATAACTATGTTAAAGATTGTGCGGTACTTAGATGTCGTGGTAATGGGGAGAGCAGATAAGTACTACTGATGGAGAGAGAGAGAAATTGTGCACTTAAGGAGTTTATAACACAAGGTCTCCTATGACTTGAATCAAATAAGTAAATGCATCTTTTTGACAAAGCAAATATACCCAGAACTCCTGTGATGGATGTAAAACAGACCAGAACTAATTACTTAAAATGGCCAAACATTTTATAGAGTCCAACGAGCATAAACTCAGCCAGCTCTAGAGAGTATTCATTTTTGATTATATTAACACAGTCTATTAATGATCATGGTAACTAACTCCATCCACCTAATTAAATCATTAGATGCAGGCTGTGATGGGGAACATAATTTAACTGGAACTGGGCTGACAAACGAGATGGAAGCTGTGCTCCTAAATATTTAATTACTCCTCATGGCTGTCTTAAAGGGACTGTTGAAGGAATTACTTAACTGAGACATATTCCATAGGTAATGGTGCAGATATTTTTTAGGTTTTGAAAATAAATATAGAATACAGTTGAGGTCTCACATCAGTAACAGAAAATATAAGTGAAGAAATTATAAATTGCAAATAAATAACCGTAAAACACAATTATTTAAAATCACCTGCTCCTTTACTTGTCTACCAAGAATGGAGTTTTGGTCTGTGGGGTTTCCCCTGTTGATGACATTTCAAATCCCTAGAGCATCTAAGGTTGTCATTTTTCTTACACTGCTTCAGGAACTCATGTTACCACTTATTATTATAGTAGTTCCTAAAAGCCCTATCTTGGTCTCTTTGGGCTAGAGTTGTGTATACACAGTTCCCACCCTAAAGATCTTACAGTTGTAATAGGTAAGCTAGATAAAAGATAGGAGTAGGGATATGTTCTTATCTCTGTTTTACAAATGGGGAACTGAGGCACAGAGAAATCGTCTTGCTTAAGGTCGCAAAGAAAGTTAGTAACAAATCCAGACATCCAACCCAGTCTCCATCCAATGCCCAGAGCACAAAACTATCCTTTTCTCCCTTTGAAATGGTTTCAGAGGTGTACAGAATCCTATACTTGCACATGCTCCTCTGAAGTTGACAGTTTGGGTATGTCTACACTTGGAGCTGGGGTTGTGAGCACCTTGAGGAGACATATTTGCACTCATTCTAAAATTAGTTGTATAGCTGTGGTAGCTTGGTCAGTGGCCAAGCTAGCTGCTCGACTATGCACCCAAGGGGCATGCTTGGGCTTGTGCCTGGGGTGGCGAGCCCTTCCACTCTTCATTGCTGCCCATGCTGCTGCAACTACACTTTGTTTTTAGGGTACTTTCTCAATCAGAGCTAGTGCAAGTTGTCTCCTTGAGCTGGGAATCACACTGTCATCTCCAAGTGTAGACATGCCCTTTGACTCCAGTTGAGGGTCCTCTCCCAGTTTCATTGTATCTAAATAATATTTTTATAGCTGTTCCTCAGATACACCTCATCAAGGTAGAACTAATTTGAATCTTCAGATATATTTCTACCACTCCTATGCCTCTCACATACAGCTCTTAGGCCAATGTATGCACCTCGAGGTGTACCCTGAGAAGTAGAATTGTTGGATTCTGTCACTGTCCTCTTTCAGTAACTTCCATATAAAAAAATAGGTCAATGTTTGCACACTTAACTGATTGCCCTTGCAAATATAGGCAGGCACCTATTTGACACTTGCATTAGGACAGGTGGTGTGACAGTGGTAAACAAAGTGGCAGTTCTGGCCCAGGATGTAGGTGTTCGCTAAGAACGGATGAATTCATAACTAGAAACCAAACCATCTCACCTATATGTTCATTTTGTTCAAAATAGGCACTAATCTTTTTAAAAATATTTTTAGTGTTTAGAATCTATGAAATGCTTGTAAATTGCTGCATCCATTCATTTCATTTTCTCTGTATTCCATGCAATAAGGAAATATGTAAGTACTGCTTATCACTTTTAAAAGGGTTGCTCTGAACTTGTGAACCCAGACACGGAACTCGTCCCCCTCCCCCACTTATCCAGGACTATCAGAAATTAAGAGGACCATTATAAGACAAAAAAATTGTTAGATGCCCCATCTAGAAGTATGCACAGAAGGCCTTGTCTCTCTGTTTGAATACTGGAAGAGGGAAATAAAAATAGTGAACATGAAATATTTTTTTCTCTCTTTGCTCTTTGAATTCTCACAGGGCCAGAGACACTAAATGAAGGCAGAAATCCCCAGGGATTACCCCATAGTCTGTCGCAAAAAACATTTTGAATTGAGAGATTACCACATCTCTTTCATCTTTAGGAATTGTAGATGGTAACTCATTTGTGTGTACGTTTGTTCCTTTGCTTTAACCTCTAAATAACTTTATTTCTTTTCCTTAGTTCAACCTTTAAATAGTTTATTACAGGGTTGCGTACAGGCACTGTCTTTGGTGTAAAATCTAGGGTATCAGTTTATCTGGGGTAAGTGACTGCTCTCTTGGGATTGGAAGCAATCTGAATATTTTGTGATTTTTTTGGTGTAAGTGACTACGATTAAGTCCAGCTGCCTGGGTGGCAAGATAGACTGGAGAGTCTAAGGCAAAGGTGGGCAAACTTTTTGGCCTGAGGGCCACATCGGGCTTCAAAATGGAGCGGAGGGCTGGGTAGGGAAGGCTGTGCCTCCCCAAACAGCCTGGCCCTGCCCCCTATCTGACCCCCGCCCCCTGACTGCCCCTCTCAGAATCTTCAACCTATCCAACCCCCCCCCCCTTGTCCCCTGATTGCCCTTTCTGGAGACCCCCCACTCTAACTGCCCCCCCCAGACCCCGCCCTCTCTCTAAGGCCCCCCTGCTCCTTATTCCCTAACTGCCCCCTCCTGAGACCCCCCCACCCTAACCACCACCCCCTGGACCCCCCCACCTAAACCCGTCGCTTACCTGCTCAGCCAGCTCCAGGGCTCGGCCCTCCCCGTGCTCCTGGCCCAGCGCCCTCTCTGGGAAGCGCAACCCCCCCGGCTCCTCCCTGCGCTCCCATCCCGGTGCAGCACCTCTGCCAGAGAGCGCGGGGGGGCCGCGGCTCCCCATGCTCCAGGCCGGCACCTCCACCAGGAGCGAGAGGCAACTGCCACCACGCCCCCGGCCACAGCTCGCGGGCCGGATAAAAATGTCCGGTAAGCCCTATATGGCCTGCCGTCCGTAGTTTGCCGTCCCCTGGTCTAGGGAGACTGTGTTTGACCCTATGCTAAACTGGCATTGTGATTCAGAAGTTTACATATCTTACTGATTTGGTGAAATGTAATTATAGAAATTACGCACAACTTGGGGTGTCTTCCCTGTTTTTGTCAGTCTGCCCTGAGTTAGATACTCAGGGTCATGAGCCACTCCAGGCAGCATGACAAATAGGATGGCAAGTGCCATCTCAGCCTGGAAGGAATTCAATCTAATATCAAAGATGCTGCCACAAGTGCCATAAGTTGGACACACAGATGCTATTTTGCACATGAAAAATGAGGCTGCATGCGTTTTTACCATCAATTGCTATTGATTACATTTTTACCAGTCAATTGCATACACAGGATTAGAAGCTGAGGCAGAAAATTTGGCCTTTTGTATCATTTTTTTCTACCTCACAGGGGTGTTGTGTGGATAAATATATGGGAGATTGTGAGGCATTCTAGATTCCATCGTGCTGGGGACCATATCTGTACTAGAGAATCATCATTGTGGAAAGCAGTCATCAAACTTTTAACCTCCATTTTGAATGCAGTAAAATCATCAGCTGCTCCTAGCAGGAATTACACAGTTATCTTGAGTGATGATTGACATATGCTTTTGTTTTGGCATCTCGGTAGTAGCAGACTGTTAGTGCTATAGTCTAGTAAACTTGGGCAGTCAACTATTTTGTTGTGATGGAATATTTGCAACAATAATGAGAATGTCTTGAGGTGTCTCAGAACTGGGGTGCTGATTTGTTGTCATTCTATGGTGAATGGTTTTTGAAATTATTGCATTTACTTATTTATTTTGATAGTTCCACACACCTCTGTGTGTGTGTGTGTGTGTGTGTGTGTGTGTGTGTGTGTGTGTGTGTGTGTGTGTGTGTGTGTGTGTGCGTGCGTGTGATTTCATTTTTTCTACTCCAGGCCAGCTTGACATGCTCTAAATCATTAACCCTATGCTCCAGGGAACATATCCGTGTGGCAGTGTCTTTGATATTAGATTGAATCCCTTCCAGGCTGAATTTAATTGACTGGTTTTCTAGGGGGATAGTTATTTCCCTCAGCCTCTTACTGCTGTATTGGGCCATGATTGCTTCAGCAGTTGATTTAGAAGCCAAGTTCATGCCATTATAAGCTAGGATAGGGCAAGTGGGCAGTGAATCAGAGGGCACAGGTTGTGTATTGAAGTTATTACAACAAACACACCCATAAATGAAGAAATGTAAGTGTACTGGCACATGGTAAACATTTGCATCAATAAAACCAGTGTGGAATGGGTGACTATTTCAGAGTGCTTGACTGTATATTTACTGTGGACTGACTTAATTGTAATCAGGGTAACTAATCTTACCCAGAGCCTGTGAGTAAGGGATGGCAAACCCTTGGCAAGTTCAACCTGGGTGTCAAGGTTAGACTGGAAACACTGGAGCTGATCCTACAACCCTTGCTAATATAAATATTTCCCAGGCAAGCAGTCCCAAGGAAGTTGATAGGGGTTTGCTGAATCAGGCAATTGTCTGAGTTTCACTTCATCACAGATCCAGAATAATAAAATTCTTCTTCATTATAAAGTGGGGATGCAGTGGGCGAAGAGTGACTGAAATGGACACACATGATTGTAAGGAGGGAGCCAAGACGTTATATGGTTTGGCTGACAGTGTTACCGGCACAAACTCTTATCACCCCATCTTTAAAAGACCTTGCGATTTCATGTAAAGTGATACATAAAACAAACCCACTGTGGATAGCGCTTTGTCAGATTTACAGGTTCACATTCAGATGTAATAATTAGGGGCAGGCCCTGGCTCTAGATTTTGAAGTTCAAGTACTTATGATCATTTGTATTTTATTTAGATATTTCACAGTTAAGTGTTAAATGCCTGAGGGAGACTTTTTTTTAGGGGCCTGTAATAATCTATATGTGGTCTTCTCCTGGTGTTTCCCATCCTTGATGGTGAAAATACTATGAGACAAGAGGGCAATACTTGACTTTAGCCTCATAAATGGGTCAATAGGAAGGCCCATGTGAATGGGATGCAGAGGTTGCTCTTTAAAAGTGTATTCTGTTTTAGGATATGTCTGCGCTGCAATCTGAGATGTGATTGTTGCTTGGATAGTCATTACTGGGATAGCTTTACCCATAGTAGCATTGCTAAAATTAGAAGTGTAAATGTAGCAGCAGGAGGGTTCAACAACATGACTAGACATCCAGGGTCCTGGTGTGCTTGTACGGCCCATGCTGCCACATCTGTGTTGCTACTTTCATTCTTGGTATGGTGGGTAAAACAAGCAGGTAGACAGCTATGTGAGTTGTAATCACACCTCCGATTGCAGTGTAGATACACCCTTTGAGAGATATCCAGGTTCAGTAGCATCTCCTGCATTAAGGACAGGAAATATCACTAAAATAGGAGACTCTTCCAAAACTTTTAAGTGCATCAATTGTGTTCAGGCTTATTCAGGTCCTTGTGAAAACCATTGCACAGATCTGATAATATTAATAATAATATTTTGTATATTAGCTGTTAATTTGCTATGAGCACCAAGTCATGGTAAAGTCATAGGAAAAAAATCAATATCGTCATCTTGGTCCAACTGAAACATTTAGTTTAGACTGTATTTAGATTTTCATAAATTATTTTAAGGTGCAATTTAAATGTTAAATCATAGGTAAATCATTTTTTTAGAGACTGCTATTCTATGTACTAATCGAGATCCAACTAGCAATTTTTTTTTTACAATTTCTCACAATCCCTTTTCTAAAACCTGGTGTAGTTCTTAATTTTACACATTCACCCCCTAAAATCCTTTCAATTAATCTCATTTAAATATTTAACCCATTTTATAACCTAATAATCATGATGGATATGAAGTTATGTAAATTTCATTCATGCTGTTGGACCCTTGTGCCCATTTGATCTGGTTGCAGAATTAAGACCGAAGACTGAGAACTCAGTTTTGAAACTGGGCTGCCTGTTTTATGGATTCCTGCTGTGTACTGTCCCGCAAATTGGTATATTGGCACTCACACATGTAGATCTGAGCACTTTCACTAGCAACCAAATTAGGAAACGTTGGACTCTGGGGTTTGAAAAGCATTAAGCAAATATCTTTCATTTGGAAAAGGGCATGGCAAAAATATGCCTTTATAACCATGAATGCACTGCGCATACATCTACAGCTGGAATTAAAATGGATTGCTAATTCCTATGCACAAAGAAAAAATGTGCCCAAGAAACAGCTAGCAGAATGAATGCTTTGCTATTTTTAGAGGCAAGCAGAATTTCCCCTCCCCCTTCATTCTCTAAATCTGGGACAGTTTCACCACCGCCTAAAAGCCGTTTTCATTAGAGGAAAATGGCTTTATATTTCCTCAGACGGTAATATGTGCATCCAAGTAAATGTGAAGTTGAAAGTCAAAGTTGAGAGACAGCCAGCTGCATCACTTGATCTCTATCTCAATGTTACTTGCATGATTATCAGAGTGCACTGGCTCAGCGGGGGATGGAGGATGTGCAGGCATCAGAAAGAAATTACATTTCCAAAAAAAAAAGTGAAAAATTTCTCAGCAATGACTGTGGGTCGCTACTGTATATTGCTGAACACAGCAAAAGTGATATTAAAAGGCTGTTTTATGTGGGAGAGTGGGCTGAGATGTGGGAGGGGAAGTGTATGGAGGAGAGAATACTGGTGGAAAAATTAGAAAAAAGGATCTGGAGTCAACAGTTCCAGGAACTTGCAGGGTAGGAGGAGAAGCATTAGAGGGGAAAAGAATACAATATCATGGGCCAAGAATCCTCAAAGTTATTTCGGCACCTCAGCCTCTTGATTTCAATTGAAGATAGGAACCTAAATACATTTGAGGATCTGGCCATAATCCCTAGACCTCTCTTTGGAAATAGAAAAATGTAAGCAGTGAGGGCAAGAAGTATAAAATCATTCCATAGGGTCCAACATCTCCTCTTACCTTCCAAAAGTCCCTGAACTCATTAGTACCACAGGGCTGACTGACGGGGTGAAGTGGAGCCGTCAGAGGGGTTTTGCTGTGACCAGGGTAAAAGTAACAGCCCTACAGCAATAAACAAAGGGAGTCATTGTAGTTGCAAATGAGGAAATGATATGAGGGTGTAAAAGTGCCTGTCCAGTCATTCACATGAGTTCCCTCTGTGATTGCTGGAGGATGTTACTAATCTACCCCAATTCTAGCTCTTTGCATGTCCGGCCCGCCACTTTTTTTTTTAACTCTCTTTTTCTGCATTCTCTTTCAGCTACCCCCTAATGTCAGCAGAGGAGCTGTCTTGTGCTTTCTCACAAATCATTTTGGCAATACAGCTGGCAGCCTTGTCCATGAGCTTCTCATATAAGTGTTCTAGGTCAGCCTCATCCCGTGAGAGGAGAGCTGGCACAGTGGTTTTGAATTCAATATCTAAAAATATCATTGAGGGATAGCATGAACTATGGTTCCGTAATGTCCTTTAGAACGTGCTTCAAAGTACTATCAGCACTGAGATTTTTCCCTGTAGCAGGCAGAGGAGAGGGATGAAACTAGCATCATATTTATAGCCCCTACCTGTGTGGCCTTCTTAAAAAGTCTCATGGTAGGCACATGGGTTTCCATAACTGAGGGCGTATCATTCTGTCAGCTCAAAGGTACAACCCACATACAGGAAAAAGTTAGGAACTGGAGGAAACAAGAAGTGAAAATGCAATAGTTCTGCAGCAATAGTGAGGCTATAGGATAAGAACATGTGAGGGGAGGGAGGACATACCCCTCTTCTCCCTCAGGTGCAGTCATGAACAGTCACTAGTAATGACTCTGCATTGTTTAGTCTTTTGGACCTACACAGGATAGAATTCTGCTTAGTCCATCTTTCTTCTCTCAAAGCGTACGAGGAGCCAAATACTCTGAGGGTTTAAATAAGCTCAGCTCAGTTGATTTCAGTGGCATTTTTCACCCATTTATATCAGCAAAGAATTTGGCCCAATATATTTGTGCTTACGGCTCCTTCATCGGTGACTGCCCCTGGAAGAGGGGTAAAGTGATTGTATGCTGTTAAAAGTGAGTAGGATAGCATTTGAGGTCTTGTTTGTCTCATAACCTATGGTTGGTCTCTCTTTGATACCACAAATCCAATTTGCCCATTATCAAAAGCAGAAAGCCAAAGGGAGAAGGCAACAGACAGCCACTCAGCAATTTTGACATGCATCATCTTCCAAATATTCGTTGCAGTGTGGGAGTTTTCCAGTCTGCTCAAGCTGAATATTGTCTGTCACCGGTGAATATGATTTGTGTATAAAGATGAAAGAGGCAGGAGGAAATAGTGCTGTATCTTGTTAAGGTGGGTTGCAAAGAAAAAGACACACGAGTAACCCTTGGGACACTCTGTTATTGAATCAGTAGGCTGGTTGGAAAATTTTGATGGGGAACATCAAAATTTTGCTGAAATGTTCACCATTTTCCAATCAGCAGTAATTGTGACAATGTCTCTGTATTTTGATTTCTTGCGATCAGGAGTCAGATTTCTTAGGTCAGATATTTTAAAGCCTTTCAGGACCAGATCTTGAAAGTGCACATTCAGAACTGCTCCTGTGCCTTTTCCCATGCCTGGCTTAGATCTATAAATGCACTGATGGCCATGTACAAACTCCAACTTGTGTGTGAATATCATTTGTCTGTCCTAAGTGAGATATTAGTAGAAGTACATATTTGCTTCTGAAGATTTTATGCTTACAATGTTCATTGCTGTATGTCTCACTTTTTTAGCCATGTGAAAATGAAAGACATTTTTCACAGGTGGACAAGAGTCATTTTACTACAAAAAAGAGTTTCAATTGTGAAAACTGAAAAACTTCCTTTTCCAAAATGACAGTTTTCTTCGAGCAAATTATTACCTAGGAGTCTGAATTTTGCCCTGGTGTAAAGATGACATTTGCAAAATAATATTAATTTTTCCAGTCTGCATACTTGAAAAATTAAACTTAATAGATTTAGACAAAACATCCCTCAGGTTTCTGAAAGCTTTAAGAGGAGGGGTCAAACCCAGAGAGAACTGAAGTTTTATGAAAGTTCTGGAGCTCTTTGTAAAGCTCTTAGTGTATTATGAAAGGTTTCAGACACTTTTCCCAAATGACTCTGATTTCAAGGGTTAAATTATCCCTTCTTCACCTCTTTATCCTAAATATTATTTAATCTTAGAAAGTTCAATGAGGCTTGGAATTCTGGAAAAATGTCTAAAATTTTCTAAATTATAGCTGTAAGGACTTCCCATCTCTGCCAAGTCATATGCCTATCCCACAGCGTTTTACACACAAACACCCATTCCTATATCTCTTTAATATGAGCATCACTTTCCCCACAGCAGCTGCAATGTTCATGGCGAGAGATGGAGTCACACACATTGAATAAACGAAATAGGCATGTAAGTGTGCCGACCCTCGCCCGGGGGCGCCTCCTACTGGTACTTTGGGGAATTAGTGTCTTTCCAGTCTTTGGAGTGCCCTCTGTCGGGTGGCCTCCGTGTCTGCTCGGGGCAAGCTGCTTCGGGCAGGTGTTTCTTCACACCGGGCGCCGTCCCTCCGCCGTCCAGCAGCTCGTTGTCCCTGGTCTGATTCCTTTTGCCCCGGCCGTCGGTACAAATGCAGTTTCGATCAGGAAGCTGACTCGGGCAGGCGCCTTCACGCAGGCAGCCAGTATACACAGTGTCTATATATAGAAGTTGACTGGCTCTGGCCGGTGCCCTTGCACAGGCAGCCAGTGCACACAGTCTTTACAACAACTAACTGGCTTTGGCCGGTGCCTCTGCACAGGCAGCCAGTATACACAGTCTCTAATTGTCAGTTAACTGGCTCTGGCTGGTGCCTTTACACGGGCAGCCAGTGCACACAGTCTTTACAGCAGTTAACTGGCTTTGGCCGGTGCCTCGACACAGGCAGCCAGTATACACAGTCTCTCTATATATAAGTTAACTGGCTCAGGCCGGTGCCTTTACACGGGCAGCCAGTGCACACAGTCTCTACAGCAGTTAACTGGCTTTGGCCGGTGCCTCGACACAGGCAGCCAGTATACACAGTCTTTAATTATAAATTACTGGCTCTGGCTGGTGCCTTTGCACGGGCAGCCAGTACTCACAGTCTTTACTCACCCCCTGGGTCAGCCGTCAGGTGCTTGGCCCTCGGGGGTCCAGTCCATGCCCGGCTCCTCAGGGTAAATGGCAGCTGGAACTCCCGGCCAGTCGTCTGCAGTCGCGGATGAGGGGGTGGCCGTCGGTAGCTCTGGTTCGCCGGCGGCGACCGTGGGATCTGCTGCCGCGGGTACTCCGGGCCAGGGGTCTTCTGCCGCAGGAGCCTCGGAATCCGGGGCTTCCGGATAGTGCTCTTCGGCCGCGGGGTAGGTCGTGGCAGGAACCCCGGGCCAGTCGCTGTCCACCGCAGGGTCGGGGACGCTACCCCAGCTCACGTCCCGGTGGGGGGGTAGCCAGTCGGTCGGCGGGCTCCTCCCTGGCCACTGTCCGCCCCCTTCTTGCCGGCCGGCCCCGCCCTTTCTACTTCTGGGGCTCCGGTTGTACTTCCGGGGCGGGGGGTGGGGCCGCCTCGGCTCCGCCCGCCATTTTGGGTCTCCGGCCGGGTCGTCGTCCTGCTCGGAGGGGGCCCACTGGGGACCACTACAAGGCATTTAATATTTCATGAATTTAGATCCTTTGTATTCATTTCTCTTGCTTTTTTTGTGTGTTTGGAGGAAAAAAGTGGAATCGTTCATGTTGCCTAATGTTTAACAGCAACAACATCTGTTTTGTTTCCTCTTGCCCATTTCTCAGAACAGGAACAGTCACACGCACAGCTTTACAGCAGCATTTAACATAAATTACAGCTGATGTGCAATTTGTATTTTTCTGCCTACCCTTTACTGTAAAACATTTCACTGAGGCAGAGAATGCAAAGAAGGGAGCAGAGAGAGGGAGAGAAATCTATCCAAATACCATTGTGAATGTGGAGCAGCTTTATCTCTAATTATTTATTAGAGATAAAGCTGCTCCACATTCACAATGGTATTTGGATAGTTTTCTCTCCCTCTCTCTGCTCCCTTCTTTGCATTCTCTGCCTCAGTGAAATGCAAACTAAGTAGTGGCTGAATCACATCACAAACCTGCCATGTACAAAACGGGGCAGTCTGTTTATCCCTTTTCTGGACAGAGTGCTAAAACTCACCCAGGATCTCAAGACTTATTTTCTGGATTACAGCAGCCTTTGCACAGGCTGGTCACACCTTATTCCAGACTATACAAAACACAACTGCTAAAATAATAATCTTTGCCTGTTGCTCTTTCCCCAAACTGGATCCCTCCCTTCTGCACCACATGAACTTCTGACTTTTTCTTACCTGGTCTAAATAACTCAGCCCCGTTCTTCTTGTTCATTTGGTCTTTTATCACACTGCCTTGTCCCATCTACTCTGCTGCTGATCTATTTTTCCTTTTCTTCTAGAATTGTCTCAGGCATTCCTCCAGGCTGCTCTCTGTGTGTGGAACCCCTCCATAGCAGTCCACAATGCCTCTTGCATCTCATCATTCACTACCTACTTTGAGATAAAATTCTGAGAAATTAGTCAATTCAGGGCATGTCAGGACTAGAGCTGGCAGGTGCAATTTCCTTCTCACATAGACATATTGCTCTAGCTCTGACTGAGCTAGTGAGCTAAGTGTAGCCATGGCAGCACAAGCAGCGGCAGGGGCTAGCTGCCGGAGTATGTACATAGGGTCTTGGACAAGATCTGAGTATGTACCCAAAGTCTTGGATGGGACCTTCCAGGTCCAGTGTAGACATAATCCAAGACACATATCCAAGACTAGCCTTGCCACATAATCACATAATCTTACAGATGTTGCCAATGCCCGTCCCTTCCCAAGCCTTCCCTATTATCTTGCTGTTCTTCAAGTGCTTGCGATGTCGATTCCAAGTAGATGTGTGCACATCGCATACACAATTGTCAGAAAGTTTTCCCCCGTAGTGGTACCCGTTGGATTGGAGCCACATGGGGTCATGCCTTCACGGTGATGTATATAGGTCCCTGCTGACCCACTGCCTTCTCAGTTCTTTCTTACTGCCATTGACAGTCACTGGAGTAGCTCTTCTTTTGCTATGGCAAGTGACCCCCAGGGGACTTTTCTTGTTGTACTTGTAAATAGTTAAAACTTAGTTAGGTCTAGTAGTTCATAGTTAGTTTAGATAAGTTTTAGTTGGTGGTTTCCCTCCCCCCACACGTTTCCCCTCCCGGTGACCGGGGACATGCCTCAGTCTTAGGGGTTCAAACCGCAAGGGTCCTACCTGAACCCAAGCCAAAGATAAGAACCCACACAACTCCTGCTTAAAGTATTTGGCCAAGCCCATCAGACTGAGAAGTAGAGGCTTCCACCAAGGACTTAGAAGGAGAGGGACTTTAGGCTGAAATTCCTCCTCATGGAGTCAGCTCTTCATCCTAAGATGGCACAGGTGGCATCCAACCTTAAGCCCAGCACTTCAGTGCAAACTGCACTGACCTCAGAGAGGCCGTGGCACTGAGAAAGAACTAGGGCTCCAGTGACCTCAGTACTGCCATTCCCTAGCACCGAAGACCTCTGCTCGTGCAAGTGCCCGGCTACACTCCCATTTGCCGGTCCCACACAAAAGAAAGACCACCAAGAGAGGTCACTCTCCCACTACACCAGTGGAAGGAGGATGCATTCCTCTGGACCCTGTGGGCCTACCACCAAGCCCAAGTGCTGGGGTCCAGATCCTTGTTGGTGGTTTCAGAGTCATATACCTCCTCCATTACCATGAGGCCAAGGGATGGACATGCAGACCGGCACCAAGACTGCAGCGGGACCCAGTACTGGGATTGGTACCAAGATGAGCATGGACCTGGAAACCAGCACAGCTCCTGGCACCATGCAAGTTGCTTCGGTGTAGTCCATCTATCAGTTTATGGTTGTCCCTTTTGGCCTCTTGGAAGCCTGTTGGGTGTTCACCAAGTGCATGTTGGTCGTGGCAGCCTTCCTGTGGATATGGCAGGTGCAAGTATTCCCATACCTCAATGATTGGCTAATCAGAGGCTGCTCCAGGGCTCATGTGGAGTCCCATGTGAGCCTAGTTCAGACAACATTCTACAGACCCATATTCAGAGGCTAGAGTTAATTGGAGCACTCCTCTCTGATCAAGTCAATGGATTTGTTCCAGAAACTTGCTTTCTCGCCACAGACACTATCATAGATGAACTCAGGTGATACCTCACCACTATGCGTGAAATTGCAAGAAGCTTCTTGGCCATATGGTGTTCATATGCAGTACAGCACACCAGGCTACAGCTCTGTCCCCTTCAGGCTTGGCTAGCCTTAATGTATGAAGGCCAAACCGAGACTGCCTAGATAGGTTGGCCACACTCTCTCTTCCAATTATTGAATCCCTCAGCCGGTGGCTTGACCCACAAGCGGTATGTGCGGGAATGTCCTTCTCCAGGCCCCAATCCTTGCTGTTTCAAGTAACCGATACGTAGTCATGGGTTGAAGGGTGCACTTAGGAAGAATCAAGACTCAAGGTCTCTGGTCCCAAGCAAAAATTTCACTGCACATCAATGTCAGGGAGCTACGTGTGGTTCACCTTACTTTCCAGATATTTCAAATCCATCTGTAGGGCAGATGTGTATCGGTATTGACAGATAATATAACAGTGATGTTCTATATAAACAAACAGGGTGGTGCTCGCTCCTTAAGCTGTGAAACTTCTGCATTGTCCACTCCATACATCTGCAGGAATCACAGTTTCTGGGCTCTCAGAACAAACTGGCTGATCATCTCATCAGGTCCTTTCACAACCATGAGTGGTCCCTCCTCCCAGATACCATAATCAACATCTTCCAGAGGTGGGGATTTCCCCAGATACCCTTGTTGGCAAGACAACTCAACAGGAAGTATCAACAGTTCTGTTTCTTCCTGAATCACAGCCCTGGCTCACTCATAGATGTCTTTCTCCTTTCTTGAAAGGGGCACCTGCTGTATGTATTCCCACCCTTCCTGCTCATACACAAAGTCATGCTGTAGGTCTGAAGAGAGGGAACATCAATGATCTTGATAGCACCAGCATGGCCACATCAACATGGGTTCACCATGCTTCTAAACCTGTCAGTGGACACACATATAACCCTTCCCCTGGTCCCAGAGTTGATCACAACCACCTCCAGCATCCCAATCTAGAGTCTCTCCACCTCACAGCATGGCTAAACTCCTTGGAGCTTGCATGCTCAGACTCTGTTAGGGAGATTCTTGGCAGCAGGAAACCATAGACTTGAGTCACTTATCTGGCTAAGTGGAAGAGATTTTAAATCTAGTCTCTGCAAAAAGACACTCCACCATTATAGTCCTTGATTCCTTTCATTCTGGACTATTTATGCATCTGAAACAGCAAGGCCTGGCAGTGTTGTCAGTAAAGGTGCACATGGCTGCCATCTTGGCTTTCCATTCTGGTTCTGCTAGGCGGTCAGTATTCACTAACCCCATGGTTGGCTGCTTCCTCAAAGGACTACATAGACTGTACCTTCAGGTAAGACAGCTATTCCCCCCAGGGGATCTCAACCTGGTGCTCGTAAGGCTGATGGACCCCCCTTTTGAATCAAGAATCAAGGTCTCTGGTCTCAAGCAGAACTTTCACTGCACATCAATGTCAGGGAGCTACTCTAGTTCTCCTCTAGCTTTCCTGGAAAGTGGCATTCTTAGTGGCCATCACTTCTGCCAGGAGGGTGTCTAAGCTTGAGGCCTTAACATCTGAACTCCCTTGTACTGTTTTTTACAATGGCAAGGTACTGTTGCTGTCGCATCTGGCCTTCCTCCCAAAGGTAGTTGCACAATTCCATGCAAATCATGACATTTTTCTTCCACTGTTCTTCCCTAAGCCACATGCTATAACCGGGAATGGATTTGGAGTCATCTACTTGGAATCACCATGAGCAAGCACTTGAAGAACTAAAAACAGTTACCTACCTTTTGTAACTATTATTCCTCAAGATGTGTTGCTCATGTCTATTCCAAGACCCACCAACTTGCCCCTCTGTCAGAGTACTCCTGCAAGAAGGAACTGAGGAGGCAACAGGTTGGCAGGGACCTACATACACCACCAAGAAGGCTTGACTCTGTGGGGCTCCTCAGCTGACCTGACAGGTACCTCTAGGGGAAAAAACCTTTTGATGACTGTTCATGCGACACGCTCACACACCTACTTGGAATAGACATGAGCAACACATCTCAAGGAACAACAGTTACAAAAGATAACCATTTTATATCCATCTCATTTGGGTCATGTCTTAAAGTAGGTCCCAGTCCCGGAAACATGTACAACTTTACCTGCATGTGGAGTCTCACTGATACCAGTGCTCAAGCTCATTAGCATTTACAAGATCAGGGTCTTTGTTTGTAAGTTCCTTGTGGTAGGGATTATGTCTTTTCATCTTCCTTGTGTAGCACACTTGTAGCTGCTGAAAATAATAGAACTGAGGCTAATATTTTAAGATTCAGTTCCTTAGTAAAAACCCTACTGATAGCATGCTTCAGAATCTAGAATGCCTTGATGTAGAAAATGGATTTATGACGGTCTTTGTGTTTTTCAAACTGTGTATGATGCCAGATTATGTAGAATACCAAAGAAGGGTATAGCTCAATTTCAAGTAATGGGAGAATTTCAGTCAACTTTTTTTTTTTAACTAAAAGAAAATGACACTAGTCAAGGATTATCATTGGTCAAAACGGTTCCCTGATATTTTAACCTCTGGGAAAATTCTTATGACTCTTTCACCACAAAATATAAAGGCCTGCCCTCAGCTAGCATTCATCTGCAAACTTTACAGCTCCACAGGCTCTTCTGCTTGGCTGTGAAATTGGTGCTTATGTGATGTTCTGGTGTTGCTGCTGCAGCTACTGCCAAGACTGTTGAGTTGGCTTGCATTGTGATGTGATGTGAATGGGTGCATTTCTCACTTATTACATCTCTTAAATTCAATTAGTGCCCCTTATGCTATCGGAGGCCATTTCAATATCTGAAGTGGAAAGAGAAACATTCCAACAGCCCTTTCTTGTTCATACCTCTTAACATTTTCTTACCGAGAGCACCTGTTCTGAATTTAAATTCTCTTCACAGCAAGTGTCACAAATCAGCAGTTGTTAGAATGCATTATGAAGAAATAAACATTTATCAAATTGCCTTTCGAGAAGGTGAATAATTTAGCTAGAAAAAATTCCAACAACAACAAAACCATGCTGCTGACTGACAATTTATTTTATTCCGCTGAGATGCAAGGAGTCATTGCATGCTGAGTGAATATTGATCAGCTATACACAGATAAATGAAATTTCATTTATAATTCTTGGGTTGCTCACTTGTCACCAATTAAAACTGAAGAGCATGGCCATGCTCAAGAAATATTAATTAACACTCCTGGGTTGTTGATTGAATGATGACCCAAAAGACTGTGTACTAACGTACCCGATAAAAGCAATTCTAGCCTCCTCTCATTGCAAAAGTCCTTCTCTAGTTCATGTAAGTCCCTTTCTCTCACTGGGGGAATCACAACTTTCTGGGCTTTGATTAGCCACATAAGCCATTACATCTTTCCTATCTCTCCCCCATTTAATGTCTTTGGTCAGTTTCCTTCTCTCCCAGGCTCCTTTTTGCCACTGAACCCAGGTTGAATATGCACATCTAGTCCTAGTTATCTTAATTAAAAACAACATTTTTTTGTTCTCTGGATTAACAGCTTCAGAAAAATCACAGAAGTCTTATCTGGGAAAATGATTAATTGTAAAGACCTGGCTAACGTTCACAGGAAGAGTTGGAAATAGATGAGGGAATGGAGGTTGAGCAGTAAGAATGATGCTCAACAGCTGTTCTAATGCAAGTAAGGGTCTTTGACTTCTTGCCTTTTGTGGTTCTACAAAAGACTTATAAAACACAGGATAGAAAATAAACACAATGTTGAACCAGGACACATGGGGCCAGATTCTGTTCCCTATTATGCTGGCATAAAACCAGAGTAATTCTGCTGAAGTCTACTTATGCCAGTTTAACAGAGGTCAGAATCTGGACCTTGATTTGGAAACAACATATCAGTATTTTGGCAGCATTAAAAATCCTGACACTTACAGTACCTTGGGGCTACAAAAATATTGATTCAGCAACAGAACTGTTTTTCATAAAGCAGTGATTGTTGGCTGGTTTCTGGTCTGTTGCTCCAGGCTCTGTGGCATATTGCTAACAAGGAAGGAGCAAAGCCATTGAAAGCCAAACATGCATTAGTAGGGTACATTGCTAAAGGAGTCAAATACATTGCTTAACACTTGCTAAGAGTTGTTGAGGCTTTCTGAATATCTTCTGCTGCCAGATAACTTGGCAAGAAACTACTGTTGCTGCCATAGAGTTGGTAGCGTAAGTTGTACTAATACTGAGGTGTGGTGGGAGGAACCCTGATTTGCTCACTATGAGGGCCTATTAAATGAACATCTGTTAACTGTACAAATCCCATGCACCCAATGGGAAAATATAATGAAATTCAGAGCATTTAAACAAATTAAAATCATAAAATACTGCTGGGCAGAATAGTCAAGCATCTCACTGTGCTGTAATTTACATGGAAACTGAGCCATACAAAACAAAGCAGTGTGTGTGCAATGTTATCTTCTCATTAGGAAAAGAACAGTGGAGAAAAACCTGGATAAATGTGCCTAGTTAACAGTTTTGGGTTGTTGTTTTTTTGAGAAAGAGTGTTCACCAACCCCTGCCAGGCTCTGGCAAATGCTGAAATATATCATCACAATAATGCCCTTCAGGAGCACTCTGAGCTTGTGTACTTTTGGGTCCACACATCTCTGGGACAGCAGCAGCAGTCCAGTAGGGGCTCAGCCATTGAAATGGGGCAAGTTTATTTCTGACATCACTGTACAAAGAGGCACACTGAAGAAAGCCCAGCTGGGAATTAGGTGGAGAAACAGCAATGAAACAGTCTTCCAAGCCAAGTGTGGGAGAGATTTGACAGGGAATTCAAAGAACTCCATGACTATCAGAGCGAGAAGCTAATCAGGAATGTGCACAGGCCCCTGCAATTTGGCACATAGGCATAGCAAAAGTAGGGTTTCACTAGATTTGCTATTTGGGTGGTTGGGTGCTTCCTGGGACTCTGACTCTACCCCCATCTCACCACTCCTAGTTCCCTCCTTTCCTCTATAGTCAGGAACAGTGCTGGTGTTTCACCACTGCAGAGGTTGGGAGTAGGCAGGAATGGCTCTTCAGTCCTCACAGGTGGTGAATCCATGGTGTAGAGGGGTGGTGTGGCCCCCTGCCAGCCCAGAGGGAGATAACCCCTGGCAGACACCAGGGTGGGCGGAGCCTGGGCATATCAAGCCCCGCCCCCGGAAGGTCAGGAGCTGAACCGGAAGTATAAAAGCTCTGCCTCAGAGGTCACTTGGGAGGGAGCCACCGCAGAGGCCAGACGCTCCGGTGTTGGCTCCAGCCAGGGAGCCTTCGGGCCTGCCGCTCGCTTGCTACCTGGAGGAGCTGCTGGGCCTGCCGCTCGCTTGCTACCTGGAGGAGCCGCCGGGCCTGCCGCTCGCTTGCTACCTGGAGGAGCTGCCGGGCCTGCCGCTCGCCCGCTACCCGGAGGAGCCGCCGACAGAACCCTACCCCTATTACCCGGAGGAGGACTTGCCGGACCTGCACCCCGACAGTGACCCCGAGGAACCCATGAACCGGGAACCCCCTGCGGACCCAGGAGCAGCCCACGTACTGTGGGAGGGGGAGTTAGGAAGTAGTCCGGGGGAAGACCCCGAGCCGATGTCAGTGTGTTGCGGCCAGGATCCCCACTGACTGCAGCAGGCCTTGTCCGCTGCGAGGGCCCCGGGCTGGGGCGCAGTGGAAGTGGGTGGGCATGCCCCACCCCTGCCAGGGCTATAGACTGCTGCTCAGTCCCTGCCTAAGGACCTGAGCCCTGACGGTTCGTTTGTTGCCCCGCCCTGCCTCAGGGCCAGGGCTATAGACTACTGCTTAGTCCCTGCCTAAGGGCCTGAGCCCTGACTGTTTGTTTGTCACCCCGCCCTGCCCCAGGGCTTGGGCCACTTAAGTTACCCGCTGGGTATTCCCCAACCTGACTGGAGACCAGAACAAGGTGGTGCTGTACCCCACTGCCCCACGAGGGGGTGACCCCGAGTAATGCACCCCTACAATGGGTTTCCTTGTTCCCCAGAACAGCTAGAAGCTTTTTTCACTTGTTCTCTACTGAAAACATGGGAAGAAGCAAGGTTTCCTCTCTTCCTCGTTAGCTCACTCCACTTTGGGATGAGATAGAGACTGAGCCAAGGTGACGTCAGCAGTTTTTGGTGTAGGGGTTGCAGTCAAGGGTGCTGCAGTACATACCAAAGGGCCTGATCTGGAGTTATTGGAGCCTTGCCATTACCTCTAATGAGCTTTAAATCAGACCCAGAGTTCATTGTACTAGTGCAGTTACCATAAGGTCTAGTCAGCATAGCATTTGCCTGAATCACTCGTCTGAACAGAGATATCAGCTCTTCAGGCTGTTCATCCAAATATGAACTTTGCTCATATCCATGGTGTTTGTGGGTGGAGAGGGGAAGTTTGATTCAGCTCCAATCCTTATGGTAATAGCTGGTGTCTGAACAACATGATTGATCACATAAAAGTAATTTAAGGTTGGATGAGCCATCAGTGAGGCTGCCCTGTAAGTAGCACGGTAAACAAAAGCCAAAGCCGATGATCATGTATTGTCCACTTAAAAGTTACCCTTATTTTAAGGTGATGTTTACAGTCCCCTAATGCATGCACACAACTGATACTCTTGTTCTTTTACTACACTACTTAAAACTAAAACCAAAGGACCCTCTTCTTAACTTAAAAATGTGCTGCTATTAAAGTTTCTGAGAAATAGAAAAGCTAAGCAAAATTTAAGGGAAGCCACCTAATAGTAAATATCCAATGGCCAGAGATAAGTCACTAGATGGGAAGGGCTCTGAGTTACTAAAGAGAATTCTTTCCCAGGTGTCCTGCTGGTGTGTCCACATGCTCAGGATCTAACTGATTGTCATGTTTGGGGTTGGGAAGAAGTTTTCTCCCAGGTCAGACTGATAGAGACCCTGTGGGGTTTTTCCCTTCCTCTGCAGCCTGGAGCACAGGTCACTTGCTGGTTTGAACTAGAGTAAAATGGTGGAAGTCTGTGAATCAAGATTTGAACATTTCAGTAACACAGTCAGAAGTTATAGGCACATTTCAGGAATGGGTGGTGAAGTTCTGTGACCTGAAAAATCAGACTAGATGATCATGATGGTACTTTCTGGCCTTAGTCTATAAGTCTATGAAATTCCATCTAGAGAAGGAAATTTTACCATATTACACTGAGTTAGGTAAAATTAAATTCTACTGTGTTTTAGGGAAGGGCATGTTGGGACATTCTGCATAAAGAACCAGTTTTCCTGTGAGATGTTTATGTAACCTGCTGGCAAGAATGTGGTTGAGGTTGGTGGCTGTGTTGGTCTGCAGAGGATGAGTCTGTGACAGCCCCAGCTAGGGAGCATTTGTTATCTAGCTCAAATGGAAACAGCTCATGCTTCTTAGTGCCAACGGGGTCCCTGCTTCAGTCTCTGTGTGTTACTTAAGATGGTGGCTATCAAATTTGCAAGGCCAGACTCAGACATTTTGGCTGCAAAATCTAGACAGGTGATATTGAGCGAAAGAGAGGGGCTTACTTTCTGTAAACTGCTTTCCTGTATTTACACAATGCTTATCACAGTGGGGCTCTGATCTTGATTGGTGCTTCTGAGTAACAATATAGAAGCTGGAAGAATTTATATGACTGAGGTACAAGGTGTTACTTCACAGAGGAATCTTCTGGACAGGTCAGTGCTCATCAGATACACATTTCTAGCCCTCAGCCTCTTATTATCACTTATTACCCAAACTCCTTCCTTTGGTGCTTCTTTGTCAGGAGCCCCTGACTCATCATGCAGCACAGACTCGCCTCTGACTTTGCTGCATGGTGCATTGTGGGAGTCCATGTTTGGAGTGCATTAAGAAAGAGGTAGCCTGGCCAGGGAACCAAGCCCACAAGGGAAAATGGAGACATGAGGCACTCAACTATGAATGGTTTGGGGCAAATGTGGTACCATAAATTAAAACTGAACAGACTCCAAATGGAATGTGGCAGTGCTAGATTGTCCTCTCTGCATCATTTCCTTGATGGAAAATAGAAAGGGAAGTTCAGAGGTATCATGATAACAAAAATTAATGGGGAAAAATGACCCGCTAAAGAGAGTTTCAGGCCAAGTTTCTAGGTACGGGAGGGGGACAGGGAGAAAGGGACTATTCTTGTCTGTCAGAATTGACTCTTGGGTCTCTAGAAAAGAAATATGTGAGAACATAGCTATGAAATGTCATGTAGCCAGTGGCTCCAATAGAGGATGCTCTGGAGGATCTGGAAGCCATAATCCTGCCTTGGATGGGTTGGTGCACAGGGGGAGCCTGGACAAATTGCAGCATCTTTTAGAATGGGCCAGTCTGCTCCCAATGTGACTGGCCTGGTCAGCAGACCAGTGTAAAAGGAGACTGATCCATGGCACTGCTTCTTCCAGCCCATTTTGGGGTGCCATGGATCCCAAGTCAGTAGTTTTGGGCTGCATTTGTAAGAGGCAACTGGGAAGACCATGAAAGAGGTGCTGAGAAATTTTGAGTGCACCTTCCAGCCCTGCCCTGCCCACCCATGTAAGAGATAGTCACAAACTTTCCCTTCCAGTCAAACTGATGAGCTCTCTTGTGAATAGTCTGTACCCACATTTGTTTCCTTAAAACTTCTCACCACTTTTAAATCCTTAAAACTTTTAATTCCTTAAAACTTGATGATGATGAGCTCTCTTGTGAATAGTCTGTACCCACATTTGTTTCCTTAAAACTTCTCACCACTTTTAAATCCTTAAAACTTTTAATTCCTTAAAACTTCTCACCACTTTTAAATCTGAAAGTCTCATATTCCATAGAACTTAATTCATTTCCCACAAGTCAGAATTTGAGCTGCTTTAAAAAGATTTTTTCTTCTTCTGTGTGTATAAATACATCTTACTTGTGTTCCATTCTATGCATCCGATGAAGTGGGCTATAGCCCACGAAAGCTTATGCTGAAATAAACTGGTTAGTTTCTAAGGTGCTACAAAGTCTTCCTCGTCTTATTTACAGATACACACTAACACAGCTGCTAATCTTAAAACTATAAAAAGATTGTAGTGCAAAACTCAAAAAGCATTTCTTCTCTTGGGTGGAATTACTTTGGATTTGCACCAATGTAACAGAAATGAGAATCTAGCCCATATTTCTTCTCTATTACTGTTGCAGCTCAAATGGGACACCTAGCATCTTTAATTTTGCAGAGTGTTCTAGTTAATGTAGTTGCAATGGAAACTTTGTATCAGAATGGGAAGTTCTTTTAGAAACAACTGCATTTCCACCAGAAGTGGGAAGAAAAATATACTATGAAACTGAAATTTCTCAAAGTGCCTCTTAAATCTTCGCTGCAATTACTGTAATACAGAATAATAGATCCACTACTGTTTTTAAAAGCTTTTGAAGGTTGCAAGTAGCATCCATAAATTGTGGGTTGTGGGCAATCTATAATCATGGCTTTCCAGGCCTTTTATTTAAATGAGAGAGAAAGATATAATAAAGAGAGTTATGAAGTAACATGAAAGTTTACTTTGTGCTGGGGAGGTAGGAAGAAATCACAGGAAATGTCTGGAAGCCTTTAGTGATGCTTATTAAAAATCAAGGTTTTCCATGTTTGACAAGATGTCTGTGCCTGGGGTGACTTTTATTTGACGCAATGGCACATTTTATTGTGAGGAATTACAATGATAGAACATCAAGAAGTATTAATAAAACTGATTAGAAGCAGCTAGAGGGACCTGATCACATTGCTCTGTGATAAGAGGGACATAACTATCCTATAGGTACCATAGCAAAGAAGGAGGGCCAACAATAGTTAGTTTCATCTTCGTCCTCTACCTCCCATCAAATGCAGGAACAGATGAAGACCACCCTTGATGCTCATATACATTGTGATAAGGTGTGTGTGTGTGGGGGGGAGGGGGAGGGTTAGAACTTTCTCCATATTGGACATCAAACAAATGAGTGCACATGGGAAATGTTTGAAGTTGAAAAAAAAAGTTATGGTGCTTCTTCCACCATCCCAGCTAACCCATAGTCCAGTAATGCTACCTCTCAGAAGCTGCTCCATAATAGTAAAACTGCATAGAAAAACTTCAATCGTTTGGCAAAATCCAGTCATGAGTCAATAAGGAAAGTTGGACTGGTAAAATTAATATAGATAGTACCAATATATAATATGGTGTTATAACACTATCTTCACTTTTGAGCAATCAAAAAGGAGTTAGGACTCTGGAATGTATTAGTTCTTCATTGAAAGAAAAATTATTCTTTCCTAGTTTATTTTGCTCACATTAAACTGGATCTTTAGATGGTATAAGTTGAAGTCGCTCTGTTGAATTCAATGGAATTATTCTCATTTACATCCACTGAGGATCCAGTCCTACATGTACACAATTCCTGTTTACCATATACAAAAATGGATGTTATATTGGAAACAGCAGGCATATTTCTATATAAAATCTCCATTCTCAGAGCATCAGCTAAACACAGGTCTGCACTCTCGTTACCACCACACTTCATCTCCTAACCCTGATGTTCACAAACATCCTAACTGCTGTGTAAAATCCCTCATACCATAAGGCTTACTTCTACTACTTAGTTTTCTTAGGCTCATAATGCTGTGCGTGATCTGATGTGAGTGTTGCCTTTGTTTGCCACGCAAGAAAACTTAAAATCAGGATCTTGGATGAGCTAGAGCAGTGGTCCACAAAGTGGGGTGCGCCCCTCCCCCCCCCCCGGGAGTGCACGAGACCCTGCCACTGCCGACTCCTCCCGGGAGACCGCCGGAAGCTTTCTGTTTGGCGGCATTTCGGCAGACATAGCCGGGGGGCCGCGAGCGGACGCCACACCCCCGAAAGGGGCCGCAGCTAAAAATCTTTGAGGACCACTGAGCTAGGGTATATACTTACTCTGTATTTCCTAACTGACCATGCAATTACGAATAGCAACATTTGCTCAGTGTTTCACAGCAGCTGTGTGATCTCTATTTTATTATATTTTGAAGGTGTTGTTTCAAAATTGGTATTTCAGTGGCCATTGCTTTTCAAAAATTTCTCTCCAGCTGGAGAGAAATAGTCAATGTCCAAATGAAAGATTATGTCATTGTACCACAAAACCCAATGGTAAACAAAGAATCAGCTGTGCCTATGCTGTATAGAGCATTGTATAGTAGCAGATCACAGAAGAAACAAAAGCCCAGACCCAATCTTTACAATTGTATTTTTTCCCCCTTCTCCACTCTCTTCTTGTTAGGGGGTAGGGGAAGGTGTGCACAATATGCCCAAATCTACAAGTACAGTATTCTTATTCATTAAGGCTTCAGACACTATTCTCCTACAGTCTCTGTAGTCCAGAGAGGGAGTGGAGTCAAAACGAAACAGATGATCTTGGCTTGAAAATCGCAATTTAAACTAGTTTACAAGGGGGAGACGTTTGGAAAATTTTAGATGCGTAAGTTAACACGAGAAATCTAGGTTAACCACTTGTCTTGTAAACAGAACTTTTATTTTTTTGCTTCGATAAATTTCCACCATGCCTTGAGATCCCTGATTTCTCTTGGGGTGCAGAGTGGGGTGGGGAGCTATTTCCCTTTGCAGTCAAGATGCACAGATATATTGTTCTCCAGCCTTGTTCCAAATTCACAAATACTAACTAGAGTTGAGCTGAGATGAACATATAAGATGCACGTGAGTCTTTTTTTTCCCACTAGTGGGTAGCAGAACATTTTACATTTGGCTTGTTCTTGTCTATGTAAGTAGCCTTATTAGGTTGAGATAAAAGCAAATTATTGAAAGTAATATTTTCCAAAAGTGTTATACATATATAAAATTGAGTTGGTTTTAGTGAGGACTTTTTTATAGCAGAAATGTACTCACATATAATTAGTCTCATTAAAAGAAAACACTGGCTGAAGATCAGGAAAGTCTTTCAGACCTGGAGAGTCTATTTCTCTAAAGAAGTGTCTTCTGTCATGTCTTGTGACATAGGGCTGGTCTTCACTCGGGGGTGGGAGGGAGAGCAGGATCGACTGAAGATACACAACTTCAGCTATGTGAATAACATAGCTGAAGTTGCCGTATCTTCAGCCATCCTTACCTTCCGTCCTCATTACTCCTTGTGGAAAGTTGGAGTTACGGAGTCGACGGGTCGCTGCTGGTGATCGATTTCTCGCGTCTTGACGAGACGCGAGAAATCGATTGACATAGTATATTTATAATTACATATTTAGCACGTGGCCCAGAGCCTACTGAGATCAATGAAAAGAACAGTCCCACTGAATCCAATGGGCTATGTGGATCAGATCCTATGTAAAAAATATCAGCTAATTGTTATGAAGAGCAGGAGATGCTCAGCAGAATTAATAAATGCAACTGCATAAACAGACTGAAAATGAGGTGCTCCAGCTCTGGCTGCCTCAACAGAAGCTCCACAAATTTAGACTTTCCAACAGAATCAGAGGTTATAAGATTTGCATCATCGGAACACGTTTTCATTGACTGATCATGCACCACGTATGACACGGTGGACAGATGCTTGTGTGAATAGCATCTATCTGTATTTAGAACTAGACTTGGCAAAACAATAGATCATTAGAACTCACCAGGAATTGTCCATTAGTTATTTTTGACAGAAAATGCTGTTTCCACCAAATTCTGTGAATATTCTGTGAGAGAATTTTGATTTTGCTGAAATTTTAAATTTTCAATTGGGAAATATAAACAAAATATATATTGTATATTATATATTTTGTTTTGGGTAAATATATATTATATATTTTGTTCTGGGTAAATTCAACCTGAATCAAATTGTTGACCTGATCGGAAACATTTTGTTACAAAGTTAATTTAACATTAAACTGCATTTGACTATGGTGCTGTGGTGCTTCGAAGGGAATGAAGTAGAATAGAGCAGTTATTGAGTGATCCATCCCTGTTGTCCAGTTCCTCTTGAATATAGACCAGGATCCTTCATTAGACTCCATCTCCCATAATACACTGCAACTTCCCTTGGACTAAGATGAATGGTGTATTATGGGATGTACATGACAGTGATGCATCATGGGAGATGTAATTCAGTCAAAGAGTTGAGCCTGTATGGAAGAATGAGGGCTAGGGTTGCACCTCTGAGGTGCAAAACATCAGGACATCCGGGATGATTCTGAGCCCATAAAACTGTACAATTGGCAGTGTGGACTGAGCGCCTTTAGTTTAGATCATTGGTGGGCAAACCGCGGCCTGTCAGGGTAATCTGCTGGCGGGCCGCCAGATAGTTTGTTTACATTTTCATGGCTGCCTGGAGCTCCTGTGCAGCTCATGGTCCTCAGGCTGCCCACCGCTGGTTTAGATTAAAAGTAAAAGACGTTTATTAACAATAAGAGGATTTTAAGTGAGTTCAAATGTAAGGGGTAGGGTCAGAAATAGTTATGAACAATAAAAGTGGAAGTGACTAAGACTTAACAAACCTACAGTCTTGGTTCAAAGTAAGATTCTTACCACACTTTCTTCCCCCTCAGTGAGGATCTCCCACAAAGTCCAACATGCTCAGTTCCTTGGTCATCTTAAGTGAAAGATAACTTTGGGCTCTACCTTTCTCTTTTATAGTCCAGTGAACTTTTGAAATATATCCTCTTCAGAGTCCAGTGCCCATGCTGTGAGGAACGGTACCATGAAATCTCATGGAGAAAGTTCTTTGCTGGTTTCTCATCCACTAATGCTTTCTACAGTGCAAATTAATCTGTCCCTGCAGCCTCTGATATGCCAATGAATGGCCATTTGATAGTGATAAAACCTGTTTACCCATTCCCCAGACTTTTTAGTTCAAACATGTTTTAGTCCCATATTTTTTTCACGTGTGTACATTCTTTGGGCATTTACCATAAATAGCCCACACGGGAATACTAATGATCAGTGTGTTATTGGTTTTCCAATGATACCTTAAATGACACAGTTTATGACATAAGTGAATTGCCATACACTGAACTCATCTTGCCAGTTGAAACTCACTATCTGATACCAATCAGACCCTTACCCTATGGCACTGAGATGTTCTTAGGGTGACAGAAAATCAAAATGATTTTCTCTCAGCTCTGTATATAATATATTGTAGGGGGAAATCCTGCATTGTCCGTGAGATTCACTAGATGACCCACTAGTAATATCTTTCCCAAGTCTACCATCTATGATTCTGTGAACATTGCATTCATTTTGCTTAGCACAATCAATGTTAAGGTTTTCACAACGAGAAGCAACCTCTTTCAGAAAACCCATACAATGCATTTTAAAGTAAAGTTTTCAGTTAAAAAAGTAACGTAACTGGTGACACTGTATGGGACCCACTGAAAAATAAGGTGAACCAGTTTCCCTCTATCTTTAATTATGCTCTAATAGTAGTATGAGAACTATGGGATTAGATAGTGCAAACATGTATGTGATTCATTTTAGCAACTGTGCAATTGGACTCACTATGGTTCATGTTGCAAAAAACTGCATTGACAGTGGGGGATGTAAAAGTTCTGAAATGATGTGTGAAAATCTGTATCTGCTTAGGCAAATTAACATAATTATACTAAACACTGGGCATTTTCGGATTTGATTTTTTTTTCTGTTACAGCTGCACATGGCTCCTATCTATTTAATTTGGCAAATTTTGCATAAATCCAACTGGTCTCAGCCATATTGTCTCCTCTGTGAGCACCAAAATAGAATACATTTTCCTACTGTCTGAGTCCATATACTCTCCAGGGAATCACGGTTCTGGAACCTTGTAAAGTCCCTTCTCATGATTAAAATGCTCGAGGCAACTTACCAGATGATAAGAAGCATGGCAGCCATTCTTGAGGTCAGAATATTATAGGAAATATATTTTTTCCTATGTGTAGTTTTAGTTATCTAATTTCTTTTGACCAGAGTGGAAGTTGTGTACACAAATGTTTGTGTGAGTTTCATTTGTGTGCCCAGATTCAGAGCTGCACCCACTCACCACCTGTTACACTAGTCCATCATTGTACTAAAACAATCCTGCATGTGTGCCAGTTAATATTCCAGTATTTCTTGAGCATTGCTTTAGGGGCACACATACTTTATTTAGATATGCAAATGTTGGGCAATATACTCCACTCTATCTCTTAACATTAAATAGTTAGACAAATGTTCTGTGCTTACATCATATAGTTCCTCTGCTGTTAAGTATGAACAATAGCCATATGAAGTTTGACACTAGGCTGCTATTTCAAATTCTTATCCCAATGGGCAAGTGTAACCAAGGCTATAATGTGACTTTTCAGCCACCTGTCTGCAGCCAGAAGTAGCAGACTTAGAACACACACATTTAAATATGCAGGTTCATTCTCAAATCCATTTATAAACAGTGAGCTGAGCTGCTAGTGCTCTGAGCTTTCAAAGCAGTTTACCTTTAATCACATCTGTCAGGAAATTTAGTCCTGGCTTGTAATTTGGTTGTTCTGTGTTTTTCATCACCATAAATTTTGCATTAATTTGATGGGTTTAAGATTGTCTTCCTTTATAAAGCTGTTTGACTGATGCAGTCAAATATTTTTGAAGCTGCAGTCTGTTTATCTTCTGGTTACAAAGGGAAAAGCAAATAAAGGAAACTTTGAGTAGTTTAGACCAGGGTGTAACTGTATTGAAGCTCATACAGTATTGTGTTTATTATTGAGCAATATTCATTGTCAGTATTTTAGAGATGATTAGCTTGTGCATGATTTAGACTTAGAGGGCTCCGTCATTTATTTTACCATCAGCATAGGTAAGTGTCTCAGCTTTCTAAGCAGACTTATTCAAGAGAATCTACTCTATTGACTTTTAGCCAGTGGGTAATTACAGACAAGGTTGAGGAGCTTCTCTGTAAGGGGATTAGTATTCTTCTCTTCTAAATACTAAATGGGAAACGGTCCTTTAAACACTGGTTCATTCACTGGTGTCACACGTCAAGCATAGTTAGAATACAGTTGCCATACTATAAAAGAGAAAGAATCTCTACTTTCTTCTGCTCTTTTGCTTTCTCTCCCTTGGATGCGATTCAATAAAATATACTTCAGCCAGCTCTAGGATGTGGTCCATAAGAAAAAGCCATATGGCCACAAGTTCCTGCAGGACAGAAGGAAGCAAGCAGCTGGCCTTCAAAATCCGATGGAATGGGGCTCACCAAGAAAAAAAAATCAGTATTATGTAATGTTAATAATTCCAATCAGAAAGGAGTGTAAATCATTCAGTGGTTTTAAAAAGCGTCATAAATATAACAATAAGAATGAGTAATGATCCAGCTAGAATCAGCCAACTGCATTGTCTGATGTCATTCATGTGCACAAATACAGCTCACTGTTTGAATGTATGGGAGAGGGCAGGAGATTTTCAAGGCTATTTTCAAACCACTACTAGTTCTAATGTGGCAAATGTAACAGCGATAAGATTGAAAACAAACAAAAACTTGCTGCAACTTATGGCAATCTGAAAAGCTTTCTGCTGCTGTCGTGTATTCAAAATGCTGAGCTTCTGCTCTTGCTGGGAAGAATCCACAAACTGATCCTGAATAATACCTGCCCTCACATAGCCCTTTGCATTCAAAGATATCAGAGTGCTTTACGTGAAGTATCATTAATGCCATTGTACACATGGAAAATCGAGGGACAGAGAGAGAAAGTGATTTTCCAAGGTCACATGTCAGGCCCAGAGGAGAGCCAAGAATAGAATCCTGGAGTGAAATCCTGGCCCCGTTGAAGCGGAGGGCAAAACTCCAAAAGACTTCAATAGGGTCTGGATTTCCGATCTTCAGAGTCCGATCTAGTGAAATGTTCATTGAAGTAGGTGATCCTGTTTACTGGCTTGGGGGAGGTCTCTTCCCTGGCAGTGGGCAGGGGCATTCCCTGTTATAGGTCATTGTCTCCTCAGTCTTTACAGGATGTCCTAGGGAGAGAAAGAGGACTGTCCCACTACTGTGCAGTGGGAATTCGAAAAAAAATCCTTTGTCTCGGGTGGTGCTAGAGTGACTGGATCAGAAATGTGTCCTGGTGCCTTACAAGTGGTTGCTAGGAATCCATATGTGGCTTTCATGATTACTGACGAGCTCAGCGGAGGCAGTTTTGGTGGGGCTGCCGGTGGATTAGTTGAAGGATTTATTTATTATTTTGTTCCCTCCTTTCTCTTCCCTCTCCCCAATCTGCAATAGAGATCACATATTCTATTCTGCATTTGAACTCAAACTTTAAAGTTGTATTTTACATAAGATTGCACCCACGAAACCAAGTTAGAAGAACATTATGAAGGTCGGAAAATCAAACAATGAAAGTTATGAAAGCCAGAATTAAGGTTGCCTGTGCAACCTCAAGTCAGCACCCTCGTATGTATGCATTCTGATAGTCTTCAATAACATAATCACCTACTATTGTGGCCTCCTGTCACACCCCCTCCAATTACATTCCTCATCCTCCCTATTTCCTAGACCCAATCACCCTTCTAGGGCTCCTCTTCCAATCTCAGTGTTCCCTTGGCTCCTTGTCCTACTCTCTTTTTCCAGTTGTGTTTCTGTTCCTCTCCCTAACTTCTTGTCAGATCCATCTCCACTCACCTCTTTCCCCCACCCCACCTAGCATCAGTTCCCATCTCCTGGCACAGCCTGCCCTAGTCTCTCTTTTCAGCTTCTCATCTAAGTTCTGGTCCCTCCTCCACACCTACTAGCTCCTATTTCCCTCCTCAGTTCCCCTCCCAGGTGTCAGACACAGACTTCTGCCCAGCCAGTCACGCTTCCCTGCTCCAGTCTCTGCCCAGCCAGTTCAATAGATGATGTGGGAAAAGAGGTAAAAAGTGAAATGGCAAAATTTGCAGACGATATTAAATTACTCAAGTTAGTAAACCAAAGCAGACTGTGAAGAGTTACAAAAGGATCTCTCCAAATGAGGTGACAGGGCAACAAAATGGCAGGTGAAATTAAATGTTGAGAAGTACAAAGTAATGCACATTGGAAAACATAATCTCCACGATACATTCAAAATGATGGAACCTAAATTAATGGTTACCGCTCAAGAAAGAGATCTTGGAGTCGTCGTGGATAGTTCTCTGAAAACATCCACTCACTATGCAGCGGCAGCAGGTGTGCTGGAACTAGGTGTGCTGGGAGTGCAGTAGAACCCTCTGGCTTGAAGTGATTTCCATCATATACAGGGCTTACAGTTTTGTTCAATGGCTCTCAGCAGACCCACTATAAAAATTGTTCAAACGCCAGGGAGCGGCAGTCAAAAGGCTAACAATGTTAGGATCCATTAGGAAAGGGATAGATAATAAGACAATACATATTATAATGCCACTGTTTAAATCCATGGTATGCCCATACCTTGAATACTGCATGCAGTTCTGGTCACCCCCATCTCAAAAAAGCTGTATTAGAATTGGAAAAGGGACAGAGAAGGGCAACAAAAATGATTAGGGGAATGGAACAGCTCCCATATGGGGAGAGATTAAAAAGAGTGGGACTTTTGCATCTTGGAAAAGAGATGACTAAGGGGGGATATGACAGAAGTCTATAAAATCATGACTGGTGTGGAGAAATTGAATAAGGAAGTATTATTTACTCCTTCTCATAAGACAAGAACTAGGGCTCACCCAATGAAATTAATAGGCAGCAGTTTCAAAACAAACAGAAAATTTCATAGAGAATAGGTCCATCAATGACTATTAGCCAAGATGGTCAGGGATGCAACTCCATGCTCTAGATGTACATTGCCTCTGACTGCTAGAAGCTGAGAGTGGCCGATGGGATGAATTACTTGATGTGCGCCTGTTCAGTTTATTCCCTCTGAAGCGCATAGCACTGGCTAGATGTAGCACTGATCCTACCCAGTATGGACGTTCTTATGTTTGTTTGTTTTTCTAATCTCCCTACTCCCAGTCCCCCATCTATCCACCTCCCAGTCCCAGTTTCCCTACCATCTTTCCAGCAGCCTCTAGACCCAGTCTCTCCCAAAAATTATTGTTATCAGAAACCAAAATGTCGTTCAGTTGAAAATATTCAAATGAAATTAAACATTTTCCACGAAAATGGTCACTGAGAAATAAAAGGCTATTTTCTGTTGAAAAATGGTTTTGATGAAAATCTTTGACTAGCTCTGTTTATAACCCAACCAGCACAGGGAATCCATGCTAACCCAGAGTACAAAAGTTCAGAACTGATGGAAGTTATAATATGTAGCACTGCTCTGTTACTGTGCTTAGGCTGGAGCAGATTTTTAAAAAGCAATAGGGGTTGTAAATTCTAATTTTAGATGACAACTAGGCTGAGTAATTAAGATCCTATTTTCCTAGCCCTGTGGGGTAACTTGGAAGTGTGGATAGTACAATGCCTGCTCATTTCTAGCTCCTTTGCTTGGCTTGAATGTTGCACTCAGCCTTTATTATGTGTAAGGAAATGAGCCTCATTTAAATTTATGACAAGTCCTTTCTTCATAATAGTCGGTAGCAAAGCATAATTTTTACCTTCTCTGCATAAAATGTTATGCATATTGAGACTACCTCAATTTTACTTTCTTCCCCTTTTGCCTTACAAGGAGTGAAACAGCCAGTGTTCTTTCTTTAGAGAAAATACAAGAATAATTTATTTTTAAGGTGACATTTTTAGTAGTGCTTGGGTGACTCAAACCCAGGGGAAGACCATGCCATTCATTGCCAAACAATTGACATATTTCAAACAGTTGTATAGCTCTCCCCTTGCTTTCTTCTATGTTATTCGTAGTCTTAGATATTATTTGTATAGCAGTAGCACCCAAAAGCTCCAGTCAGATTTGAGCACACATTGTACTAAACGTTGTACAGACATCACACACAATAGCACAACCCTGACCCCCAAGGAGTTTACAGTATAAGGTGCTGATCATGAAAGCCGCTCTGTTGTGTCCACATGGTGCATCTTGCAGGATCTGGACTTCAGGAATAAATAATGTTATTTCTGCCTCCCTTGTTCTCCTTTCTTTTTAATTCATGCAGTCTCAGCTCTCTGTCCCATTCTCTGTATTGTATTCCATTATGTTTGCCCAATAGTCCCTACTCCTTTATTGCTCTCTTTCCCCATCCCTCAGTTATCTTCATTTTCTTGTTCAGTTTTGTTCCTCTCATTCCTTGTAAGTGAACTTTATCTCTTCGTTGCATCCAACGAAGTGGGTATTAGCCACGAAAGCTTATGCTCCAATACTTTAGTTAATCTTTAAGGTGCCACAGGACTCTGTCACTTCATCTCTTCTATGCACCCTGAAATCCAACACTCCCACTTATACCACAATATGATGGATTCCTTTTTGGTATCCCTGGCTGCTCTAACTCGTGCTGGGAACAGTTTGGCCCCAGCAATCTGCAGGATTGGGGTAGGCAAAAGATGCCTCCCTTTGCCTCCATCCACAACTCTCAAAAGAGCTTAATGCAATTGGTTTGAGCCATGGTTCTAGATTGCAACAAATACATTTGTTTAATAACAGCAGCGCTCAGTGTAGCATCTAACTGTTATTCTCTCAAGTGTTGGATGGTACAGTGCACCGACTCTCGTAACCCATCGATGTTCTCTCTGTTGTTCTAGCAGAAACTTGAAACCAAGTGGGTTTGATTTAACTGGTAGAACTTTACCCTTTGGCAATTTAGTTAAATTATTACTCAGTCTAAAGCAATATTCAGTGACAAAAGTGGATTTTTTGCTCACTTAGGAACACATAAATTGCTATACTAGATGAGACCAGTGGTCCATCTCATTCAGTATCCTATCCTTACATGAAGCCAAATGATAAAGTTAAAATGAAACATTTTGATAATTTTCCTATGAAGATTTTGATGAAAGCAGTGTGTTCCCATGAAATGTTCTGATTTTGTGGAATCAGCATTTGCTTATGGAAAACTGTGCTGTTGGAAGACACTCTACTGCTAAGCTCCTGGCTCCGATGCTATCTAGTGGCAATAAGTTCCATAGGTTAATTCTGCAAATTAACATTCTCATAGTGAAATCTGAATTTTTAAGGTGTTTTAGCAAAGGTGAGAACATCCAGTTTCCAGTGGTTTGCCAAACTCTGAAACAATCTTCTTTGAATGTTTAATCATTTTTTGTAAGAAGGTCTTTTCCTCTCTTTTCACAACATTGCAGCATAGTCCTAGAAGGCAAAAGAAGGGTTAATACATTTAGTTGGTAGATACTGCAGGGAATGTAATAGTCTGAGTTTTACAGTATTATGTGCCCATAAAGCATGCTGTACAACTACTAACAAGACTGCCATTCATTTTTTCAATAAATCCTGCACAGGGGTATTAGGGTCTGTGAACTGACAATTGATTTACTGCCTGGAAAATTATTCTTTATTGATTTATATTACATCGAGGCGACTGCAAATCTATAGTGGCCCTAATCAGAGAGAAAATGCTAAAGTTAGTGACACTCTTATTTAGTCAGGCAATTACAAGTAGGAGAATTGGTTTAGTACCTCTAGGTGACAACTACATATTATTCAATTATGAATTTCAGTAATCCATGAATTATAATACATAAAAGTGACTGAGATCAGGTTAATTAATTTTTTTGTAATATGAACACTGTCCTTTGTGCAAGCAAGTGGTTTAAATGTCAGCCTAGAGTTGTATTTTTAATGTAGCACAATGAACCAGACATGGTTTTAATGAAGATTCTTGGATTTTTTATCTCACCCAATTTGTTATAATGTATATGTCTTAACAAATTGGGTAGGATAAAGAATCCAAGGATCATAGTATGCGTGCACACACTATAATATGTGTATATAAAATGTGTATATCAAATTTTCAAATGTGACTACTGATTTAATACCTCCGTTTTTAAGCTTCCAGTATTAGATAACTTAACAAGACCTGATTTTCAAAGGCAGGGAGGGGCAGAAAGTGAGACTTCCACAATCACTAGAGAGAGAGAAACTCAATGTAAAGAAATACAATCTTGTTTTAGGGGAGAAGAAAGAAGAGTAATTCCTACCAGTGTAATCACTTGACCAGGATCTTTTATTAGGCATATCTTGCAGATGTGTAAATGAGCAACAGCTTTGTTCTGACACAAGGGAGTATTTTTTCCAAGAGGAATAGCATCCCACTTTTACATTTTACAGATGAGGGACTGAGGACCAGGGGGTTAACTGAGGTCATACAGGATGTCTGTCGTACTGAGGTCATACAGCCCAAGGTCATACAGCATGTCTGTGGCAAGCAGGAATTGAACTCATGTGTTCTAACTACCACATGAATCCCTGTGGCCTGCCACAGATACCAAGTAAAATTGACCCTCAGGGGTGAGATGAGGAAAGAGCTCAGGAGGGATGCTGGACATGTTATAGCACTGTAATTCACACGAGGAATCAGTATTGCTGATTGTACAATGTTGCTTTAGTATCTACAATTATCACTTGCTATTACGTGTACTAGTACTCGCATCCTTTTAGCTCTACTCATTCTACTTTTAGTTCTCCTTGGCATTGAGGGAGTGAACAACAGCTTCTACAAATCTACCTATTCCCCCTCTCCCCCACCCAACTTCTGTCCTGAATCTCAACAGATGTTTAGAAAGGACGTGGTTGTGAGGAGCAAAGAAGAGAGAGGGGGCAAATAAGAGATTTTAAGGTTGTGAGCCATGGTCATGGGAAGTATGGTCAGTGGTGATAGAAAGAAAGGGTGAAATTCTGGTGTCCCATTGAAGTAAACACTGGCTTCAATGAGAACAAGATTTCACCCAGATAGTTTAGGAAGCTCTGACGTTTGTTTTTTACCACATTGATTTTAATGTTACAGCTACCAAGCAGTAGCCCAGAGTATTGTGAGTCAGATTCCTTCTGCGCTGAAATCACTTGAAATTTAAAACGTGATGTAAGTGACACATTGGGCATAAGTGAAAACGGGTAAGTTTTGTAGCTGGAAAAGCAGTGCAACTTGAACCAGTTTGGCTGTGAATAGATGAGCAAAATGAGAATTAAATGAGTTTCTGGGCACTCCCATGGGGTTGGTCCTTCTTACAGGATATCTGAAGTGCATCTGATATCATTTTAACTAGGAACTTGCTTGAACAGGGAATTGCATTTTACTGCGCAGCTCATGAAACTGTATTACATATTGCACGGTACAGTAATGAACCTGCCCCAGGAGTCTCCAACCTGCTTCATTATAGTGAATTGTTCTCCTTAGGCTGTAATGGTGCCACTTTACCCTTAGTAGGGAGAGTAGGACACACCAACTATTCCAAGGCTGTTTCCAGTAGCTTTGTATGGCTGCCATTAAGCTGCTGACACACAAAGGAGGAATCCTGAGACACAAGGCAGGTCTCGTCTACATACTGCTGTTATGAAAGATTCCCAGATAGCAGTAGTTGCCGGGGTCAGGACTCTTGCACGCACACAGTTTGGCTGCCATGCTACTCACAGAGCTATAAAAAGCACCCTCCCTCCTACCCACGGAAGTTTGACAGTTCAGAATAATAGCTGATTCTCAAAATCTCAATGAATAAAAAAGCTGCCCACTCTTCCTTTTTGCAACACAAAACACCATTGTGTTCAATGCTTTTTCATCCCATTAAGTTTTCCAAAGAACAGAGATATTGGGTTTTTAAAAACAGAAAATGAGGGGGGAAGAGGGTGGTGGTTGTTCTAGACAAGCAATTTAATGAAAATGCTACTGAAATGCTTTTTGCTCTATGAAAACTAGTAAATCAATTACAAAAGCAATTTCCTTACCCAGTGTGATTTTATTGTGTTTGACCAGGGCATTTGATAAGTATTAGTTCTTGCTGAGAGCAAAGAGTACATTTTATTTCAAGCTTTGCTTTCATGTGTTTGGAAAAGGGAAACATCAGTTGGGGAGTTGGACACTTGTGCTTTTATGGTCATTTTCAGTAGCACATGGGTGTCTCAGTGCAGTAGTCACTGGATTGACTGTTTCATATTTATAGTAACTAAAGCAAGAAAGGGAAGCTTCCTAGTTGTAATGGGTGCTTAGGCTCTGTGATTCTGCTGCAAAATTTCACATGCAGCTTTTGATCAGTTTTGCTTGTTTCCCATGTTTTGTTTTGAAATGTTGAGGGTTCTAAAACCTTCTGCAGATCAGTTTGGGAAAATCTACCTCTTACCTCAAAATAATGTGTGGCACGTCCACGTCTTCTCAAGGAAATGTAATGGCATCCGTCTTTTAACTTGGGAATTGATCAAAACAACAGAGGGACATGTACACATTTATAATAGTAAACTGTATGCAGATACGTGCCAGGTCATGCAAGGACAGAAATGTCCTGAGAAACGGACTCTCTGGTTCCCTGCAGTTGTGTAATAGAAGCAAGGTGTAAAATGTCTCCCTATTAATCTAGTGTTGGGGGGAACCTGAGAAGTGTGGATGTTTGGAAGCATACATCAAGAACCCCACCAGACAATAACTGCAGTCACTAGTCAGTGAACACTGATCGCTGCCATGTGTCAGGAATATAGCCTTTTGTAACCTTTACCCATGTCATGTAACTGGGACCAGGCAGTAAAGATCATCAGCACTTCTGTGTGTCACACCATTACTACATAGGCCACGTACCTTTTAGTCCCCTACAATCCCCTTCTACCCATAAACACCCTGCAACAGGCCCTCTTTCAGCGACCTTCATAACCCCTCCACAGGGGTCGGGACCCAAAGTAGGTTGTGACATCATTGTAATGGGGTCGCCAGGGCTGGCGTTAGACTTGCTGGGGCATGGGGCTTTGGCTGTAGGCTTCCCTTTCCCCCTCCGCCCGTCTAGGGTGGTGGGGCTTGTGCTTTGCCCCTTCTGCCCGGGGTGGCAGGGCTCATGCAGGCTCATCCCCCGTCCTGGTGTCATGTAATCATTTTTGTTGTCAGAAGGGGGTCACGCTGCAACAAAGTTTGAGAACCGCTGCCCTACACTGATGTTCTCTGCAAGGAAGGACCTGTGGAGGGCCCTCCCCATCTCTGGATCTTTGATGGATGTATGGCTATCACCATGTAAGTCTTCAGAATCCACCAGGCAGAGCCACTGCTCTGATTTTTCCATGCCAGATGACAGTTTGGTAGAGAGTAATAAATAGCTCCCCAGTAGTGCCACCAACTGTCTTTTCCAAGTAGCTCGCAGAGAACATGCAAAATACAACAGTGCCCCCAAGGACAGCCAGTCAAAATTGCTCCCAGTTACCCTTCTGCCAATTAGAAATCTAGGAGTAATATCATGTGACTTGTGTGACCAATCACAGCTGAGCAAACCAGCTCAAAGTTCTAAAAAGCAATGAGAAAATTAGCTGCAAAAATTTCTAATTCTTCCTAATACTGAAAATATCTTCACACAATGTTTTGGGTGAAACCTTTGCTCTGCTGAAGTCAATAGCAAAACTCCGCTTGACTTCAGTGGAGCAGGATTTCACACTTTGTTTGCAGTTAGGTTATATTAATAAGATTAATATGTGGTAATTAGATGATATTTTATTATTATTCTATCTGGTGATGGTTGACATTACTTTCTGGAAGCCCTTTCCTGAGGTGTAAATGTAACACTCAATCATACGTGGATCATAAGGTAAGTAGTTTCCAGCAGTCAACAACACTGTTTTAGTCACTAGGGTAGCCTCTGAGATGCATTTGTACTAGCCAAAAAAATCAAGAAATCTATTTTTTTTAAATTCCAGATAAAGGCATTTTGATCTCATTAACATGATTACTTTCTTTAAACCTAAGTAGATGCTACATATCCTGTAATTGCAAAAGCTCCTTTTTATAGCAACTAAAATTATTTTTTTCTGTGACCTACTGTACAATTAAGATAATCTTTAGTAAATTTATTAGGATATTAGAACACTAATTACATTACAAACATATCCACTTTTTTGAAATGTTTATGCTTTAATTGACTCATTTAAACTAATTTCCATGTTCCTGTATAAGTCATCGTTAATTGAACTTATTTACACATGCAAATAATAATACGGCACTCCATTGTACCAACTCAGATGGAAAAAGGAGTTAAAGGACCAGTTAAATGAACTGAATTTGACATATATCTATACTTACATAACATTACAGTCAGAACTGTGTGTGTGTGTATGTGAGAGCGAGAGCACCTCACTTAATTTTCAGAAGCGTTTCATGGGTTCAACATTATAACATTTTGTGTATGGAATAACATTCCAGCACAGAATGAAATTGTTAGAGCTAAATATTGGAAGTCCAGAAATTTCTAGTATTTTAACAGAGTTACACCAGATTAATCATATTCCCAACTGAATGATTTTGTAATTACTGGAGAGACACCATTGTATAGAGCAGTATATAAAAATATTGAAAAATATCAAGGGGAAAAAATAAGAGCTAGTGATGCACTTTGGAAACTTCTTATGGGGCCTTACCCAAAACCTGTTGCTGTCAATGATATCCTACTCACTTCAAAAAGCATTGGATCAGATGCAGAATAAAATCATTTTTTGAGGCTTGAGTAAGAGAGCTTTGCTATGTTAAATATATCCTGATGCACAGTGAGATGGATAGAAGGAATACTCAGCTTCAATATATGCTTCATGGCAGTGGTACACCTGTAGGTGGTCCATGGATAGGCACAGCTGGATCACTCAATGAAATTAACAGGCAGCAGGTTTAAAACAAACAAAAGGAAGTACTTCTTCACACAACGTATAGTCAACTGGTGGAACTACTAGCCAGGATTGTCAGAGATGCAACTCCATTCTGAGTGTCCCTAGCTGCTCAGAAGCTGGGAGTGAACCATAGGGACTGGATTGCTTGACGATTATCTGTTCTGTTGTTTCCCTCTGATGTCCATGGCATTGGTCACTGTTGAAAGACAGGATACTGGACTAGATGTTGCATTGGTCTAACCCAGTATGGTTGTTTTTATGAGTGGGATGGGGAAAAGTAGAAGACATGTATTGTTTCTGTGCACTTTGCAGTTTTGGCGCAATGGATTCACACTGTCTGTAAACCCACTTCTTTCTTTCCATAGAAAAGGGCTGTCACAGAGGTGATCCATGATGTCACCCTTCTGCCCAGGAAAAATGATCCATTTCCACTGTTTGGCCCTAACATGTCTGTGTAAGTAGGATATGGATTAGGCCCTGTAAGCAGAAGTTTTCTGTAACCAATGCAATCCCATGAAACAGTCGGTGAAGGAGTTTCACTGAGCCACAAACTCACCATCCTTTAAAGTACTGGTTTCTAGAGGGGAACCATTCTCATAAAACAAAGATCTGAAGAGTTGTGTTTATACAGCAACTTTATTCAAATCCTGCTAATCAGCAGAAGGAGAGTAAGGGATTTGTAGAGAGGAAATCATACCAAGGTTGCTCCATCCCAAAGGCTGCATACTGCAACAAAATTGGCTTGATCTTGGGCTTCAGCGGTGTGGAGAGGCATTTCTATAAGTGTCTGGTAAAACATAACAAGCATGACAAATTGTATGGGGAAGCCTGATATTCATTAATGCGAGCACTCTTGTGTGAGCACCAAATTACTCATGCCCAGTACCAGGAGTAAGGGCAAGAAAAGGTTAGGCAGAAAAAGCACCATGTTTGCATTCCAAGGTTGTCACTTAAACCCATGAGTCCTCAGACATGCCCATTCTCTGCCCCATTTTTGTCCTGAACTCTTGAGTAAAGGAGTGAGCATACAAGAAGACCAAGACCAAAATCCCTTCAAAGTAGAGGACTATGGCTAGCGCTTGTACTCATGTGAACCTGCTATGATTGCTCTATGCAATTACTCTATGATTTGCATCTTCCGAGTACTAGAAAGCAACTGGAGCAGAGGCAAAGATTTGTCTCAGTAGGTCTGTGTTATGGCAAGACTCTTCTGGGAGTGGTCATCGCTGTGTCTGCCTTTTTCTGCCCTTTCACCCTTGAGTTCAGGCAACAGAATGAAGCCCAAAATGTTGACTTACACATATAAGATGACATGAGCAACTGCATTAGGGAAAGGATAATTGATTCCTGATGCATCCTGAAAAAAAAACTTTCAGTGAAGTTTTTCCTCTTTAAAATAGTGCAACATATTGCAAAGGGGGTTGGAAAGTAACCCAGCAGTTTTCCTATGCACTGTTTTATCTTATTGCTCTTGGAAAGTAATCAAGCAGGTCTGCTGCTAATCCACACGATGAAAAAAACCTTCATTTTATAGAACATTTCCAGAATAATAAGCACACTTTTAAAATAATACTTAAATAAGAGCCGCTGCTTATGTAATTTTGTCCCCTAATATGGAAATTAATAATAGTGGAATTTTAAAAAAATCTTGAAATTACTTTTCACTATATATCATTATTCTGTGTTTGTACAGCATCTGCCACAATACAATTTTGGTTCATGACTGGGACTTCTAAGCTCTACTGCAATACAAATAATCATATTAAGAGAAAAAATATAATGAAATATCGAATACAGTATATTATAATATAAAAGTTAAAGTTTTAGTACTAAAATATACGCTTCTCCATGAAGAGAAACATATAGTACCCTATCTGTTGAGCTATGTTTACAAATCTCTGTTTTTAAGTTATTTTCCTATATATATATATATATGAGTGTGTGTGCGGGCATAAGTACTCCATTGATAGTAAAATATATTTATGGAATAGATATAGGTTTTGTTTATAGGAAAATAAACCCTCAACGTGTAATCTTTAATTTAAACTCCAAATACCTATTCATAAGAAACCTGGGAATTGTCAGCAGGCTATAATTTTCTGGGAATCTTCATCATCAGTTTGGTAGAACTATGTAATAAACAATAAGGAGAACGCCCCCTTCCCCCCTCCAAAAAATAAGTATTTGCGGCTTGTGTTCTGAATGCCAATAAATAGGTTTCTCCAGTAATAGCCGGTACATGCAGGCTATGGAATATGCTGTAGGAATAAAATGAGGAACCATAAAAAGATACCTGACTAGCCAAAAAGATGCTGGGGAAATAAGGGAGGGGGGTGAGTGAGTGTGTGTGTGTGCTCTATATATACACATTATATGAGTATCTCTTTCAATCTAAATTTTAAAAAACCTAAGACCTGATTTTTAGGTCCCTCAAGTTTGGGTGCTTAATTTACACTGCATAGAACCTGATTTTCAGAACATTTCTGAGTACCCCCATCTAAAATTTTTACCCCTCTAAAAGGTGTCTCAAATTGGACACTCCAATATGCACTGGAGCATTCAAAATGATGAGTCACTTCTGAAAGTTTAGCTTGTCTCATAAATGACAAGCAATTAGTTTTCTTCCACAATCTGATTTAATTAACGTTGGGAGGGTATTGAATAATGCACAAATGTCAATGCATCAAGTCCCATTCCCGACCTCTAGAGGGACGAAGAACTATTCCAACCTTTTATCTTTATATTCCTCATGCTTCATGGGATGGAAGTCATGAGTTAGAATACCCCGGGAACCTCTGACTGCTTCCCTCTGCCTCCCACTCCCAGGCTTTGCCTGAGATTATACTGCTTCAGGAATCCTGTGAAAAATAGTTTTCAGTTCTACATCCTTCTAATTTGACAAACACAAATACTGGCCCTAAAGAACACATTTCAGTATATAGAACTTATAACAGAGACAATCAAATGCATTCTGTTTAATCTCTTCTAAAAGCCCCAAGAATGATTTTTATTTCAGGCTCCTAGTCTTGATTTATGTGCATAGATTGCTTAAGTTAGCACATTCTGTAAATAGCTACAAAACTCTTGTGATAAGAACAGCAAGCGGTCACTAAAATCTTGACATTTTATGGACCTAAAAGGATACCCTGTAATCTGCCTTTGATGTCGTGTGCATCAAATATCACTTACCAAACACTTTAGGATGCTCAAGATGCAGCCTTGACATACAATTTCATTATTAGAAGGGACTAGACAGGAATGCACATAGCAAATAAAAAGGTCTCTATGCCATACTATCTGTGATTCTGCTGCTGCATAAATGTTTAAATTAATGATGCAATTACTACTCCCCTTGTGGTTATCACTAGCTGCAATGTAACAAGTGTTCAGATGTTGCTGAGTTATCAGCAGTGTAATAATTATTCAAATTTGCCTGATTTACTTTCTGTTAGGAGCCCAGAACTTTTCCCAAGGTCAGTGATATGTTTGCTGAGGATGACAGTCTAGAAGCAAGCTTCAGAGAACTAAGTTTAGTTTTGGGCAAGGAGTCTCAAGGAGAGGTGTTACCGCAGAAAGATTTATGAACATTAATAAGCATAGCAGTTATTATAATAGTTAAATTTGGCATTATAGCTTAGGAGTCGCGTGTTCTCTTATGTTGCCTTCCATTTTACAACTTAATTGAGGAGATTATTGAGGTATATTAGTATTTCTGTTTCAGTTCTCAACTGTATGTTGGCTGGTATCAACTCTGCATCCAGGTTAAGTAGAGGAAAGCAAGGACGAAATTTGTGAAACCACATGGGAGATCTATATATCTCACAAATGCACAGTACTCTAGAATTATCTAGGGCAGGTGGGGTGTCTCTGTGTGTGTACATACAAATACACACTCCATAGGGATTTTGTAATTATTCAGAAATCAAGCATTGTTTCTATAATGGTTATACAATGTGGCTCCATTCCCACTTGGTTCCTAAGCATTACTGTAATAATAAAACATAATAGATGCTAAGTTTCTTAATAGCATAATTAAAAATTTACTGTTACAGTCTTAAAATTGTGTTTGGGGAAGATATACTGTCTTGTTCATACATAGCTAAGGAGTTGAATCCCCTCTTATTGCAAAATAGAACTCAGCTTTAATCTTTGAGTCAGGACTGGAGCCTCCATGAAATATGTAAAACACCACATATGTGTAAGTGATGTCCAGAGATTAAATTCGAGACCCAAGAGGTTAATTTAAAATGGACTGAAAAAAATAAATTTTAATGAAAGTGGTTTTTAAAAAGTTTTCCTGATTTTCTGAAATTTCAGAATCAGTGAAGAAAATAATAATAAAAAATTCCACCAGCTATAGAACCAGTGAAAATATATATTTATAAACTTATAGATATAAAATTGAAATTCAAAAAAATGTAAACCATTACAGGAGATTAAATATCTTATGCCACATGGTAAGATCTGTCGTGCACCTTTGGCCATTTCACATACCCTCTTCCCACTACTTCATTTCTCCAAAACCTAATATTCCATCCTTGACAAACAAATTTAAACAACTGCCACCATTTTAAAAAAAAATCAACCTGCCCCAGAAGTATTGTTCCCTTTTTCCTTTGCTTCTGATGTCATCTGCCTGAGTCCCAGGGTAGATACAAGTCAGACCTTGGCCTATGACAGGTTTTCTAGATATAAAAGTATCTGTAAAATCTATTATCTTGGGGACCTGCAGAGCTAAAACTGGGTGAATCATACCCCCAGAAACAGAAAGCTCTCAGCTCCCCATTGGGATCCAGCTCTCACTTCTAGCTGTGGAAGGATCCAAAATTTGGGGGTATTAAAGTTAATATTTTAGGGCCTAAAAACTATTTGAGTCATGTTGAGAGATTTTATGGTTCCTATTAATCCCTGTACAACTGGATTCAAAGTTACAAAAATTCTTCATTTTACAGGTGTAGTGATATGAAAAATAGCCCAATAAAATGTTTAAAACTCTTCAGGACATTGCTAGAATAGGAATTCTTCTCTAACATATGAGACACGATTTACAAAGACCCTGAATTCTAGTACCTCCTGTTGACTTTAACTGAAACTGATGCTGAGAATTTCTGAAAATGGGCTCATGTGGCATATAAGTAAACATAAGAAACAGTTTAACAACACTCATTTGGAATGTCCTACATAACTCACTGATGACTTCGCCACTCATGCAGAATTCCCCTATCCCTAAATCGGGCGGATAAAACCATAGCACAGCATCATGTATGTGTGTGTCTATGTGTGTATGTATGTTTATCTGATTCAGTTTGATTTCCAGCATACCCTGCATTTCATGAATAAAATGACACCACCATTTATATTTCCAGATGCCAGATTTGAAGCTGGTGTCTCTGTTTCTTATGCACCCAAACTCCTTCTGACTTCACTGGAAATTTTGTGTTCATAAAGAATGAAGCATCCCATCCTTCATGCTGAGCTTACTGAAAGAGATACTACAGTTGTCACTATTAAAAATAAAAAAATAAAAATTTCAACAGGTACTACATGGCTGGTGCAGTTATTTCCCTTTCTCATTCTTCAGAGGACCTGTGGTATCTTAGGGAATGTGTGATGGGGTATACAAACTGCACGCTGGACTTGAAGAGGTTAAAAGGCAGTGCTCCAGCTGGAGCTCAGGTAGTATGCTGTGGTTGGAGGAGCGGGTTAAAAGGAGCTCAGAAGCCCAGTCAAAGGATGGTGGACAGCTGTAGGTGAAACAAATCCTTCTCTGGGAAACCAGATAGAAGGCTGAGCCTCAGAGGGGACCACAGAGTGGCTGAGGGACCACTACCCTATCGAGAACCAGGAGGTCCCACATGGCCCTGCTCATATGGACTCTTTTATTAAACTATTGACTGTGTGCACTATAGGGGCCATGTCCAAACTGAAGGAGCCCATAGGTATGAAGTAGTCCAGGGCAGTGCACCTCGACTCTGCAGAGACAACCTCACCAATATTGCTTTCTACATGTTGCTGGTCTGGGACCCAATGGAGTGGGAGAGCATGGGTCGCCCTACCATGCTCTCCTTCAGGGCAAAGGCCCAGATGTGGGTGGAGGCCAAAAGACTCCGAGCATAAACCAGGCATCTCTACTGCTCTGACAAAGAGACAAGGAACTGGAGGTCAGTTGTGCTAACTGCTAGGTAGCCTGGCCCTCCGAATACCCTATCACAGTATGTCTTCACTGTGGTGTTAGTCTGAGGTATAACTTGAGTATTGCCCCAGCCTGACTCATGTTCACACACAAAAATCTCTAGCTTGAGTTAAATGGTGCTTTAAACTTGAGCTATTTGGTCCATAAGGCATGAGGATTGAAGCTTGAGTGCTGCTGATGCTCAAGCTAGTAATGCAGTGGGGACTTAGCTACTCTCTGTGCTGATGGTACACTCAGGCTTGACTACACTGGCACTTTATACTGCAATAAAGCTTTTTTTCCCCCTAATCTCCATTAATTAGAGGTTGGCTTATGCCCTATATGAAGGATGTGAGGTTGAACTATAATAATGTATTCATATTGTATATGACTTGGTTATTGGGGTAGTTACTGTATGTCTATAAGGGATAAATTGACTGTATAGGTGGTTTACTTTAATATCAGGCTGTTAGGAAACAGGCAGGAAGACAACACAATGGATTCAGATAAAACACTTCCTGTTAAACACTTCAGGAGGTCAAGGGACAATACCTGAACTGTTAGCTGTGAAGATGCTAATTCCAGGCTTCAGCCAAAGTTACCCAACTGTTTTGCCAAAGCTGAAAGCCTGCAGATAAAAAGAACAGTAACAGTTATAAAACCACTCTGTAGCGAGATAGTGGTAGAGTGGGGAGGGTTAGCTATCAGGATCAGACTGACTCAGACATAACTCCTGCTTGTGGTTATGGAGTAACTAAGCCTTCCTAAGCTTCCAGGAGAATAGTAAGCCTGAGGGAAGATGCATATGCTTATATAGACTGTTGGGTTAAAATCCCTTTTTTCTTGTTATGCTTCGCTGTTTCTACTGTTCAGATTAAACAATACTTTGTTTTCAAAAGGCGGGGTTTTTTCACTGTCTTAACTATTGGTCATCCCTCCCAGAGGGAAGACTTTGCAGGTGCTGAAAATCAGTCAGCCCTGCTGAGTATTCATGGAAGATACATATTTTGCTGTAGTCCAGTGACCTGGGAGAGAACCTCTGGATAGTCTCATTTGCTAATAAATGTCCAGTCTTCTTTTGAATCTTATCAAGTCTTGGTTTCAGTGATATCTTCTGGCAATGAGTTTCACGGGCGAATTGTGCATTGTGCAAAAAAAGAGAAGTATGGTTTTGCTGAAGGCTAGTTGCATATTTATCATTTAAACAAATAAAAAACTAAGTAAGTCTGTCCTTTCCCTAGTGCTCAGATCTATGAATACTGCAGAGAAACCCTCTCTAGCTATTATAATTCATCTTTCATATGGAAAAGTGGCAAAATAAGAGCAAATGTTTTAATTACAAGAAGCAATTTTCTTAGGTAAGACAATTGCTATGTTTGCTAAATTAATTTAATATGCTACACAGTCTAGCAGAGTTTTTAATGAATGCTAAGTTTGAAAACACCACATGAAGCAGCAGTAGTTGTATTTGCATATTTGCTCAGGATAATTGATAGAATTGTTTAATTAAATATTTTAAGAGGCTATAGTCTAATTCACTCTGTGCAGAAAAAGTGAAACTGTGAGATTGGATAATTTATCTGGTTCAACCTTTTGTATATTTAAGCAATAAGTCCCAACAGGCAATGCATTTCTTGGCAAGTTTAGCTCAGCTTGGGTGGTAATGTAAAATTTCATGAGACAGAAGGCTGAGTAGCTTTTAGTAGAGATAAGTCCCAGTCAAAAGCCTGGATACAAAATAACCCAGCCTTTGTTGAAGTTAATACAAAGTTTGTGGCTCATGCCTGTCTCTGACTGCAAGCATCCCGAAAGTGCAGCCTGCAGTGGTGTAGCTTCTGGGCACACTTCAGGTATATTTGATCCTGTGACCATTGATACCAACAGCAAAACTCCTAATGATTTCAGGATCTGGGCGAGAATTTAGGAATAAACATGTATACTTAGGACTCTACCCTGGTCCCACTAAAGTGACTACTAAGATTCCCACCAACTCCATTTAGAGGCAGATTCTCCAACTTCAGTGGGCATATCTGTGTGTGTTATATTAATGTAATCCAATAGAAAATATTGACTTGGGTCCAGCCTTGGGTTCATTTAGTCAAATGTAGTTATTTTAATGCCAAAGGCTTAAATTCTACACTGTTCAGTTGAGCAGAATTCCCACTGACTTCAGTGGGCGTTTTGTCTGTTTGAGTGGGGCAGAATTCTTCCTGAAGCAGGAATTCCCAGACTTTTTATCCCAGACTTCCTGAAGCAGGAATTCCCAGACTTTTTATCCCAGAACAGGCCTGCAATAATTCCAGCCATCACTTTCATGGAAAATCAAATCAGAAAAACACTTAATGAATTGTTACCTCCTTTTAATGAGTTTAGTAGGTGAAAACAAGGGGATTTAGAAACACATGACCCACCAGCTCTTATTGATTCACTGATTAACTGTGATCCACAGGTCAAAATTTGAGCATTACTCGCAGAAAAATGCTGGCTCCATGCAAGTCAATTAAAAAATTCTCATTGACTTCAATGATTACACCCAAGATGTTTAGCATTCCTCTGCTTTTCCTGACTTTTAGGTTTATTTTGATAACATTATTATTTGTATCATATTTTGTTATTACATTTCTGCTCATAGCTTTCCAAATCGAACAGGGACTGAGCTGTTTGGCATGTAATAAAACAAACATCATTTTTATAGGTGTCAGTTTAGCTTAAAGAGTGAATTTATACCAAGTAGGAAAATCAATGATAAACTAGTAAGGCCAGGTATGTTTGCCTTTCTAAATTGGACATTATGAAACACGACAGTGAAACAGTAAGGGCCTGGTTCTTAAAAAAACAGTGTCTTGATTAATGTTACTAGTATTCCATCTGAAACATGGTTTCTGTTATTTGGAGCTCCCGCTCTACATATTGATAGTATGAAAGGGGGTAGCCCTTCATTCCCCAGAGCCCTAGTTGGTTAGGGAGGGACTGGTGCAGGCAGCAGCCTCAGTGTGTGGCCTCTATGGGTTCATCTATACAGCAATTAAACACAGCTGGCCTGGGTCAGCTTACTTGGACTCACAGCTCACTAGGGCTGCAGGTGTGTGAAATTGGTGTCTTGAGGTTCAGGCTGTCCGAGGGTTCACCACTCTAAGGTGGTGAGTGGGAGTTAACAGGAATTTGTGTCATAATGGGTGAGCAGCATTAGAGACCGAAACAAACATTCAAATGAAGAGGAAAAACCAAACCTTGTTAGATCAAATTCTTTTCAGTTTTATCCGTGAATGGTACAGTTGATATGGTTTCCTATTAGATATCCTACAATAAACACACTTAACTATGGGTTTAATTTCAATGCATTATATAGAGAAATAGATATAGTGCTTAAATAACTACTTTTATCACCAATTTTTGATATGAACATTAGCTGGTTAACTCAATCATTAATATCTGGAGAGGAAGAGTTATTTTAAAGTTATTTCAACAGGGTTAGCTGCCTCCCATGTGTCCCCTTGTGGTGAGGACTATCTCTGTGGTGCCCTGCTTCTACTTTCCTCTTCGGCGCTCCTAAAATAATCCGTCAACAGTCCCAAGGCAATTAAAATATTCCTCAAAGGAAATCCAGTTTATTCAGTCTGAAGTACACACTGGCCCTCCAGGCCCCACCCCCACTTCAGTATGTTTTCCCCTGTCACTGGGGAGTTTCCAGCCCTCTTTTTCAGAGCTGGGTCACAGGTCAGGTCTCTGCAGCTGCTTCTTCAAGACAGCTATTGCGCCTCTGGCTTCTGTTTTCCTGGGCATGCATATGCACCCTCCCACTATTATAGCCACCTGCTGCCCTTTATAGGAAATTACCTGATCCCACTCAAGTGGGGCTCATCCTGTAATCAGGACTGGTTTAGCCTCAGGCTCTCAAGCCCATGGGGCAAGCCATCATGTTACAAATATGCTAAATATCAAGCGTTCTTTATTTAGATTTCATGATTGTTACAGCTATTTATATACAGCATGGCTTGGTAATCATCACACAGTTTGTTATACTTCTGCAGTGACTGCAAATCACTTACTTTGTTCTGCACTTTGGGGCATCTCACCTGAACTCTGTACAGCCAGCTGGGGAGAAGGTCCCTCTGCCTATGCTTGGTTCTCTTCTGTCTGCTGGCTTGGGGTCGGTGTTCAGATTGTTGCCTGGCACCCTGTAGGGTAAAGGAAGCCAGGGGCGTTGGACTAGCAAGACAGGTGGGGGATTTGGTTGCTTGGAGAGAAAAGGTTTGCTATATGGTACTGTACTCAAAAGCAGCGTTTAAAAAGGTGTAGTTTTAAATCATTAGCATCTTTCTCTTTTTCACCTACCTGTGAAGCCAGTTGGCTGCTGAGACAGTCAGTGATTCATGTAATTTGTGATGATGACTTTGGTGATGTACAGAATCAGAGAGGTAGCTGTGTTAGTCTGGAATAGCAGAAGTGACAGAGTCCTGTGACACCTTAAAGACTAACTAAAGTATTGAAACATAAGCTTTCATGGGCTAATATCCACTTTGTCGGATGCATGCAGTGGAAGTGTCCAGGGGCAGGTAACTGGTGATGTAGACACTTGTTCTGTTGCTCTGGATAACGGCTCTGATCTTGCACCACTAAACTGAAAGTTGGCATGCAAATCACTAGGGGTCAGATTCAGCATAACATAAACATGCACTTAACTGTAAACATGCTTAAATCCCAATTAAATCAATGATATTTAATCTTGTTCTTAAAATTAAGCACATGCTTATGAACTTTGTTGAATTGGGACTTAGAATAAGAGCAGGAGCAGGTCCTAGGCCCACAACTAATTTTATAAAGAATACTAAAGAACAGTTCTTCCATTTGCATAAATCTTTGAATGCTAGACACAGTGTCTTGCTTTAATTTCCTTTTTGTTTTCTTTTTGTCAAAGATTATGCTACGTTCAGAATAGCTTCATTAATTGGCAGTCTTAATATTACCTTAGATAAATTGTCAGGCTTTAAACTCCTTTCATGATAAATTTTCAATTCAATTTAGTTTCTTCTCCTTTAGTTTCAAAGTACACAGGGATCTTTATTATTTCATCTGCTTTTATTTTCCTTTGGTGTTTCCACTGCTAACACTTACTCAGTTTACTTATTACTTTTCTAGGTTTGCAGTGGGAAAAAAAATAGATATCTGGCTGTTCATTGGCATTCCAGAGATATACATATATATATGGGGGCAGAGAGAGAAATGGTGTCTCCCTTGTTAAGCAGTACCTGCTGATGACAATACGTGCTCCCATGTTTGCAATGGGCATTAGCTGCTTGGTTGTTTCAAGGTGGAGTTTAAGTTGTTGGTTATGATGTGTGAATCCCTAAGGGCCCTAAGAAATTTAGGTGCCCAACCCATGGAAATTCAAGGGAAATTAGGCACCTACCTGTCGTTTGCTGCTTTGAAAGTCCTGGGTTAAATTACTTGGGACCTGCTCCTTCCCATGTAATCGTAAGGGTCCCGTGAGATGGATCCCCCTTATTGTAAAAGGGAGGTGGCAGCTGGCAGATCAGTCTCTGCAATACCCCTGCCCCACCCCCCTTTTTATTTTATTAAATATTCTGACCTCAGTCTACAAAATGAGTCTAATTTATTGACATGCTGGGTATGGTGCAAATCCCATCAGTTTGAGTGGACATTCTCAGAAGATTGGTACAGCTGATGGTGGGAAAATGCAAGGGAGGTAGAGATGGGTTTAACCTGTATTGCTCACATGACTGGTGATCAGTGATACATGGAAGTATGGGAGGAAAAAGTGCTGCTCCTCTGGTCAGTTTTCATTTTGTATCTCTTATGTTCTGAAACGTACATCAAGTGGGCTCAGAGATACGGATAGGTGCCTGTTCCAAGCATGTGTATGTAGGGACTCAAGAGTGACTATTCAGTCTTCTGCTCCTGCTATCAGTTCTATGATCTTTTCTTGCTTACAACTAATTCTGTTCCTTCTGAGACATTTCTCAGTAGTTCCTTTTCAAGACGGTATTGATCCATTTGCAGGATCAAGAAGCAACATTTTCAAAGAACCGCAGTTCCTGGTATCTTCTCTTTAGTATTTCTAGAGCACCTAAGTGTGCATAGTACTTTACAGAATACTTAGGAGACAGAGGGGCTGCATCTGATCTCAGTTACACCAGTCTATATTAGGTGAAACTCCACTGAAGTCAATGGAGTAAACAACATTAGAATCAGAGCCAAAGTTTATACCTTGAAAATTGGACAACCTAACTCTGAAATATGACACAACAACTAATAATTCAAGTGCTGACCAGAGCAGATATTGTTGATGAGGAGTTCAGTGCTGGTATGAGGTCAGCACTGAAAAGTGTCAACGTATATTAAGCCCTCCAGAACTTTCCAGTTTGTGTCTTATTTCTTAGAGAAGAAAGTATACAGACAATTATGTAAGGGTGAACTGGGAATTGATCACACTACATCAGATTTTTTTGTAAGACTGAAGTACAGTTACAAAATGGGAATTCTTTTTGGATAAAATGCTTTTTGGAGATGCTACTATTTAAGATTTACCAACTCTTTAATAACAGGCATAAGGTTGTATATTTGAGAGAAGAAAATGGGTGACACAAACTTTTTTTCCCAGGGAGATAAATTACCCAATCTGATGTATCCATCAGGCTATGAACATAAATTCTCTTTGAGACTGAATGGTTTTTTATTAATAACTCCATCTTATGACTGTTTTCATAGCCCATATTCAGCTTGGAAAAAGGAATAAAATACATGCAATCTATGAATGATTTGACAACTCCCTGGCATTATAAAGATTGTATTATTAAATTCCATCCCCAAGAAGAGTTACTTCACATACCAATGGTTTCTTAATAACCTATGGTGTGAGAGACTTGCCTAGCTTTCTGGCAGAGCCTTTTTGATTAGGACATGGAAATTTTATTTTTGATAGTAAAAAACTACAGCACCCAAATACATATAGGTTATTTATCCAGTAAATTATTGCTTTGGAGCTCAATTCCATTTGATGCTTCTCGATTTATAATCATTGTAACCTGCAATAGGGTGGATGCATGAAGAATACAAAAAGTAGCTGAGTTTGATTTAAGTATTCTAAGATGAATGAAGCATTCTCACTGTAGTCTTGGGGGGGGGGGGGGAGGGGAGAGTGACAAATAAAATCCTGGATGATTATACATCACTTTGGTATGTCCCCGACACTGTAACACCCTTCTCCAGCTAGGATAAACCATTCATACCTTCCAAGAGATTTACATTTAATAGATACCCTTTGCCACTCATAATTCAGAAACAGAGTTTTGGAGTACTGTTGAGAATGGTTATGCATCTAGAGGAAGCATCTCTGTGCAAGTGAACCAATGGGTTGTTGGGGAAGTGGTTCGCTCCTGAACACCAGTGAGCTCAGAAGTTGTCAGAAGAGTTGACTGAAGGGGTGCCACTATGTTGGCAAAGGGTGAAGCCTAGTATAATCCACATCATCTTTATTATATTAGATATGCTTTTTCCCCCAGGTAGACACATACTAAGAAGTAAGCCCCAACCACCACCATCGTATACCCTCAGGAGCAGGCTCCACATACCTTATTTTCTGTTCTTTTTCCTTTAGCAAACCGCTACTCCTCTGTCCCCTATTCAGGGAGCCCCTTACCACATGAACTAGCTGCAGATTCTGCTGCTCTCGAGTAGCCTCCGAGAGGATCAGGGTACAGAAGAGGGTCCCAGGCCTGGCAGGAGTCCCAGCAGCTGCTGCCACGCTCTGAGTGGAAAGATGGTATAAAACTTAATACCATGTATCCAGTGAAATGATGATCAGTTTAGTCTCAGAGGCAGAAAAATAAAATTAGGGTTCAGGGTTACAGGAATTATAACTAAATAGTCCATTCCTATCTGCTCCCGTCCATAACTGGCTGCAGTGTGAGGTTTAACTTAGATTCTTTGGGGGGCGGGGACCATCCTTTTGTTCTGTGTTTATAAAGCACTTAGAACAAAGGCCTCCAGGTCTATGACTGAGACTTCTAGACATTACCTCAATAGAAATAATAACTAACAAAGGTCTGGCTACCTGGGTAAAGCCTATAAGGAAGGAGACTCTCTCTCTCTCACATCACTTAAATCATTAGACTTCCTATCACAGAGTAAAGGACATTTTAAAAAATGCTTGTGTACATGTTCCAGTGGATGGGTAACATGAGTTTGAGTCTAGTGGGATTAGACTCCAAATGATGTAGTTCTTTGGAGACCAGTTCCATACATGCTGAAGTTCAGCAGCTCAGTTAGAAACTGTACTAATATTAACTCTGTGGCTACTCCCATTGGATTCTACAGCATGTGCACTTCTTCAGTGTGTTTACTCAAACGCCAACCACTGGCCAAGTGTTCCCCTTTCTCTGAGGATTTAGGATCCTGTCTTGAGGTTGGTGGCCTGCCAATGGCGGGTTTGTCAGATCTGCCAATGGCGGGTTTGTATTATGGTGGCTACTATCACTCACTCTGTAGTAATAGGGATATGTCAGAGACATAACACGCAGAAAAACTGAAGCACAGAAAGAAAGGGATTTATCTGTGCTGCCAATGATGTACATGCTCTTTGAATGGGAAGTGAGCAAGTGAAAGTAGAAACCTCTGCTACTGACTTGCTCACAACTCCTAAAGAAATAAGTAGAAATTATTATTGCATACATATATTGGAGAACAGGCCCGGTAGACTGAGATGAATGAATTAACTATGCTAAGAAACACTTTTTCTTTTCTAGCAGTTATTCTTCTGGCAATGGGGAAATATAGGATTACGGGTTTGAAGTTAGATAATGTTTCCCTACTAGAAAAGCACAAAGAATCATTGGAATCAAAGCTCCAGCACTGGAACATTTCTATCAGAGTGGCCACATCATTCCAATAAGTTAAAAATGAGTCAATATTGGGAAGTGAATCTTACCAGAGCTCATCCCCATCATACCTTGCTTGTTTCAGACAGTTTGTAAGTTGTAAAACATACACCTTAGCTTTGCGTTTCTCACTATTCCCAATTAGAGCTACACTCAAAGCAAATAAAAAATAAAAAGTTACACATACGTCCATACATAAGTACAGAACTCTCTTGAAAGATGAGACTTAATATGTAGTTGTATTCCTTACTTTTCAGCCATGGTGAATAGCCCCCATTTGTTGTTTTATTGCGCATAGTAGCTATGTTTGAAAGAACATGTTGGGGACGCTGTTAAACTGTAAGGACAACTCCTGTTAAAGGCTAAAGGAAGAGATGCAATTAGCCTCCTAATTCAAACCAGATGATTGAAGTCACATTATCCTTTGATTTAGAACAGTGCTGAGAAGACATCTTAATGCATAGCTGTGTCCATTGGTGAACAATTAGGGCTGTCAGTTTAAGTGGTCAATTGAAGAGGTGGGTTAAATTTCACTTTTTAAGGTGTTCTGTGACCTTGCAGTTGGAAATCTTCCTTTGGAATTACAATCATGGACATTGACTTGGTAGCTGAAGTGGCAGAATGTAATTAAATCTGAAATACCCATGACTACACTCTTTTCCTATACATCACAAACAAATGACTCGAGAAAGGGCTGATATTGGATGGATTTGTCTGAGAAAGTATTGGTAATGGAGGCAATCTGTCAGCAAGCAAGAAGATCAGACAATTAGGGCAGGCAGTGTCTGAGGAACGGGGAACTAGAGGTGGGAAATAAGTCTATCTAAAGAGACAAATGAAGATGCTTTTAAATGAGACTTCATCTTCCCAATGGTTGCTAGCGAAACTGATGAAACTCCTACAGGGCCAAATTCTGCCTGCAGATGAGCACAGGCAACTTCCACTGATTTCATCCCAAGGCAGCATTACGGATAGAGGTCTCAGGACGGTGCATAAGCCACATTATCTGTTGACTCAAGGGCCACTCGTGCAAAGTGACAAGCAGTCCAGCACGTTGCTGAGTAGAGCTGTTGTCAAGAATTTTTCAGTGAAATGTACTTTCATCGGAAAATGCTGATATGTTGAAACTAAAAATTTCAACAGGATTGTACCAGTTGCTATGAATCTTTCATCAGGTCCAAGATGGAATATCAGGAGAGGGAGGAGGGAAAGAGAGCTCACCCCACCCACAATAGTCAATAGGTAGTGTAGGAAACCCAGGTTCAAGACCCTGCTCTGCTTGATTCAGCCCAGGAATTTGAGTCTGAGTCTCCCACATCCCCGGTGAGTGCCTTGGCCACCAGGTTATTGGCTATGCAGGGGCAGGGCTCTTTCAGTCTCTCTTGGTGAAGCTGTTCCATTTTGTATAAATCATTAAACAGTCTTTGGGCCACAGAGAGAGAGACCCTGCTTCCCAGGGTTAGATCAGTCATCTGTCAGGTGGCGATCCAGGTTCAAGTCCCTGTGTCAATAAATATTTGATTATTTATACAAAATGGAACAGCTGTAACAGGAGAGATTAAGAGAGACTCACCAGATTAGGGAACAACCTCGTGATTAGGACCCTCACCTGGAGTGTAGCAGAACACCAGAGTAGGAACTTGCCGTATCCCAAGCAAGCACCCTAATCACCAGGCTATTGTGGGTTAGTGGGCAGGATTCTGCTCTCTCTCTCCCCCTCATGCTTATCTACAAAAAATTTCAAAGCTCTCAGTTTCATCCTTATGTGGAATGGGAAAATCTTTTTAAAAAATTGCAGGATAGGAAAAATATTTCCTGCCCAATTCTAGTGCCGAGTGTCCTCTGCTGTCACTAATTTTAATAAAAAACAATGAGGTGTCTGGTGGCACCTTAAAGACTAACTGATTTATTTGGGCATAACATTTTGTGGGTAAAAAAGCCCTTCTTCAGATGCATGAAAATTATAGGTGCAGGCATAAATATACTGACCACAAGGAGAAGGGAGTTAACTTACAAGTGGAGAACCAGTGTTGATAGGGCCAATTCAGTCAGGGTGGATGTGGTCCAATCCCAATAATCGATGAGGTGTCAATATCAAGAGAGGGGAAATTGCTTTTGTAGTGGGGACCCAGCCACTCCCAGCCCTAAATGCATTGTAGCTCTACGGTTTCTCTTTGAAGTCTATTTTTGAAGTTTTGTTGTTGTTGCAGGATGCCTACTTTTAAATCTGCTTTGGATTGTCCAGGGAGATTGAAGTGTTCTCCTAATGGCTTTTGTATGTTTCCATTCCTGATGTCTAATTTTTGTCCAATTATTCTTTTATGTAGAGACTGCCCGGTTTGGCTAATGTACATGGCAGAGGGGTATTGCTGGCACATGATAGTGTATATCACATTGGTAGATGTGCAGGTGAATAAGCCCCTGATGGAGTGACTCATGTGGTTGAGTACTCTGATGATATCGCTAGAGTAGATATGGGGACAGACTAGGCAACAGGGTTTGTTACCGGGATTGGTTCCTGAGTTAGTGTTTCTGTGGTATGGTGTGTAGTTGCTGGTGAGAATTTGCTTCAGGTTGGGGGTCTGTCTGTAAGCAAGGACTGGCCTGCCTCCCCAAGGTCTGTGAGAGTGAGGGATCATTTTCCAGGAGTGTGACTTATTTATTTATTATTATAGAGCAGCTAGAACAGTGTCCTAAGCAATATTGAGATGTCCCTGTCTTCATGATCTGAATGTCCTCTCACACCGACTCCTGCAGAACTGGTATAACCAGTGGAACACTCCTGAGGTACACCTGATATCCCAGGAAGACCATTAAAATGAATGAGACCATTAAAATACAAATCATGACTAGTCTGCTTGGATAGTAAAGGTCCCATGGCATTTTTTTGAAACATGGGATTTGCCAAAGTTGTTCATGGCCAACATCTGTCCTTCCCCAGTAGTGTGCCCCCTGGCACCTGTCTGTTCGTGAGTCCTTTGTATCATCTGCAAAGTGCTTTGGGATCCATTAGGATGAATGGCACCACAGTTGGAATATATATAAAGACTGTATTTGCTGTTATTGCTGTTGAAGGTTTCACAGGACTGCTATCTCCCTAGAAATACCAATAGCTTTTTGGCGGGTCTGTGCATGTACTCATGGACAGCTAACTGCTCCTTATAATTTAACATCCACAAATCTGTATAAAACAAATGACTTAAATAAATTGGAGACAACTAGAGTGAAATTCTGCTGTAAGGTATACCCAGTATAACTGTACTGATTTATATGGGGTCTCATGGGATGTAAGTCAAGACACCTAGAATCTTTATGAATTTTAATTTCTATCCTCTGCAATCCAGCAATGAGTCAAAATATCCAAGCCTTATTTTGATCTTTCCTGATGTTTTCTGCTGCAGTCGTTGACTTGTCAAATGTCATTACACCACTTTTCCTAATGACAGTAAAATATCTACTAGAGATGGGCCTAATGACCTGGAAGTAATTGGAAGAGTCTGCAAACAAAGATAGCTGCCAGATCACAAACAGACCTGATATTTTATTCACACAAGCTTGGAGCTATTGCAATAAATCTGGATCAGCTACTGTACTCATTAAGTGAACAGATAATTAAAGCTTGAGAGAGCATGGATATTCCACCTGGGAAGATGGCACTCTTTATAAAGAGAGACAGAGAGCAATATTGTGAGCCTGCAGAGAGCTTAATTAAAATAATTCACTGTTACTTTAAAAAAAACAATACCACCCCTCTCTTTACCTAAGCGCAGCACAGGTCACAGATTTAGGGATAGAGTAAAACTTATTTAGAGTTAATTGGATGCTATAAAGAGGATCCGAGTCTTTGGTTCCATCCTGTGTGTTTATTCATTTTAGAACCCCAAGGATAATTTGACCTGTCACTTTAAATATTATCCATACAAGCGTTGTCATGGATTTAAGAAGTTTTTGTGTTGATATCTGGTTGAAGCAAGATCTGGCAAATTTTTACATAACACTATGAAAATCTAATCATATAATTGGTTGGAGGATTAGACCCACTAGTATCCCAAGATGTTCTCTTTACTCTTTCCTTTCTTACTGAAGGCACTCAGTGACCCAACCCTTCTCTCAGGAGAAGCAGGAGACTCCTAACATAACAAGGTAGAAGAAAATGGACATGGGTATAAACATAAATTATTTGTCATGCAAGCCTACTAGATAGTATTTAAGAAGTTGGTTTGGGCCTAGAAGCAGAGATAAAGCCACGGAAAATTATAGAATGCAAGTATCAAGTAGTCATGCTGTGCCACGCCCCCACCACTAGATAGATGAAATTCACAGTAGATGACATTTTTGAATACTCAGGGATTTTTGAGTAGGGCACATACTTGAAGAATGGAGGGTTCTAACCTGAGAATTAGTGACTCTAAAAAAGACTTCAGGATTGTAGTGCATAATTAGCTGAATAGGAGCTTTCAGTGTGATGCTGTGGCAAAAAAAGAGCTAATGTGATCCTGTGATACATAAACAGCAGAATCTTGAGTAGTAGTAGAGAGGTTATTTTATCTCTGTATTTGCCACTAGTAGATCAGGCTGGAATACTGTGTCCAGTTCTGGTGCCCACAATTTAAAAAGGATATTGATAAACTGGAGAGAGTTGAGAGAAGGGCCATGAGAATGATTAAGAGGTTAGAAAACCTGCCTCATAGTGATAGATTCAAAAGAGCTCAATCTACTTAGCTTAACAAAGAGAAGGTTAAAGGGTGACTTAATTACAGTCTAGAATATTGGTTCTCAAAGTGGGGGTCAGGACCCCTCTGGGGGTCGCGAGCCAGTTCTGTGGAGGTCGTGAGCCCCCCCCTGCCAGCAGCCGGCCCCGAACAATGCCACTGCCACGGTCTGATAGCGTCTGTGCCCCTGCCGCGGCGGGCTACGGCGCCCCCATAAGGCTGGTCCTGGCCGCGGCTCCTGCTGCGGTGGGCTGCTGGTGGCCCCACGAGCCTGGTCCCAGCACCTGCCACGGCGAGCTGCTGGCGGTTCCGCGAGCCCGGTCTGGGCCCTGGCTCCTGCTGCGGTGGGCTGCTAGCACTGTCACATGCCCGACCCATCCCCTGCTGAGGTGGGCTTCCGGCACCTCCTTGAGCCCAGCCCCTGCCACAGTGGGCTGCCGGCACCTCCGTGGGGCTGCTGGAACGCCCCCTTCACTGGCTTCGGGGGGTTGCTGGAATCCCCCCCCCCTCACTGGCTTTGGGGGGCTGCTGGAACCCCCTATCCCAGCCCCTGCTGCAGTGGGCTGCAGGCAGCCCCCCCCCCGACCCCAAGGAGGGGGTCGCGTTTAGAGGCCCGGTGTGGGAAAGGGGTCACCACTACAAAAAGTTTGAGAACCACTGGTCTAGAAGTATCTATATGGGGAGCAAATATTTAATAATGGACCCTTCAGTCTGGCAGAGAGGTATAACTATCCAATGTCTGGAAGGTGAAGCTAAAGAAATTCAGGCTGGAAATAAAGGAGTAAATTTTTAACAGTGAGAGTAATTAACCATTGGGACAATTTACCAGGGATTGTGGTAGACTCTTCATCACTGGCCATTTTAAATCAAAATGGGATGTTTTTCTGAAAGACATGTTCTAGGAAATGCGCTGCCGGGGTAAGGGGGGAGTTCTATGGCTTGTGTTATATAAGAAGTCACCCTAGTTGATCACAGTGGTTCCTTCAGGCCTTGGAATCCATGAATCGTTATATTTTCGATAGGAAGAATAATGTATACTTATAGGTGGCTTCAAAGTTATCTCATGGACTTTAGGTCTGTAACAGGATACATCACACTACATCGATAATATGATCAGGAGTTACCAGATGACATGGTTACAGATAGTTTTACAATTCTGTTTAGCTGATTCTATACACTGTAGATCTGGTCAAAAAACTAGGAGCATTAGGGCAGAAATATGAGATTTTTTTTTCTTGTCAATTATTCCCTTTTTTTTAAATAAAAAATAACAATCTGTGTAGCTGGTTGAAAAAAGGGGTGTGACGGTGGGGTGAGAGAGTGGGGAATTACCCCCAAAAAACTTTGATTTTTACCCTCCCTTGTTTTTATTGAAATTCTAATTACTTTGTTCTAAAGTACAATTTGTTTTTACCTGCTCTAATAGGCAGTTAAATCTTTGATAAAAGTGTAAAGTTAGTTTCGGTCCAAATCTTTTTAGAAACTGTCCATGTCACCAGTGAAGTCGGTTCACCCTGTCTTTATTGTCTCTGACTGAATACAGTAGACTCTCGATTATCCAGGACTGGATTAACCAGGATGTGGCTTAACTAGGATGTCAAAAAAAATATGCGCAACTCACAGGGCCGGCTCTGGCTTTGCTGCCGCCCCAAGCACACACACAAAAAAAACCCACCAGGGCTCAGGGCAGCCAGTGAACCAACACCCCCTCCCCCCAGCACAGGGTGGCTGGTGAACCAACCCCCACACCTCATATTTCCTATGGATGGTGATTATCCGGGATTTTATTAACCAGAATTATTTTTTCCCTATCATCCTGGATAATCGAGAGTCTACTGTAGAGGCAAAGCTGCTACTTAAAAGTTATATTCATGTGCATGAGCTAAAAGTATTAGAGTATCAAAAGATTACAGGAGCTGAACTTTACTTAATCATTACTATGTGGTTTCCGCAATAGCTTGCAAAATATTCTAACCCAGCAAAGACTGATTAGCTGCAGAGAAAATTTAAGAAGGAAAAGATCGAGGGCCCATCTGGCCCATGCCTTGTAGTTTAAACAGCAGTTCATAATGTCTTAGTCAATTTATTAAGCTTGCATCTGATATGTCACCTATCAGGTGTTTTCCTCCTACCTGTCTTAATATGTTGCAATCTGAATTTAGTCCTGAATATTCTAATTGCTGACAATCTCAATGTTAGGTACAGATGCTCCTGTATTAAAGTACCACACAAAGTGAGCCATTGTCTGGAGTTTATTCTCTTTAAGGGCAAAGGAATAGAGAATAGGAAATCAATCATGCCATTCACTGGATCAATAGGTAGTATAATGTGGTTTAGTGAAGAAGGGAAAAAAAAGGCAGCAAACCCAAACACTGTCAACTTGCAGTATATCATTGTGGCATTCAACACTGGTGTAAAGATGCTGATTTAAGTTCTGTTTTGGCAGATAACTAATGCCAGGAATTATTGAAAGGGATTTCATTCTTGTAAAACATTTAGATGTATGATTTAACAGTAGTTTTCTATCTGTACTATTCTTCTGAAATAGGAGATATAAATCTTTTTTAAAAAAATTAAAAGTCCACCTGAACAGCCTGCCTGAAAGTTTGAGAAACAGAAAAAACAAACATTTTCAATTTACTTTTCAGTTTGTTTTGTCCGGGTGAATTGTGCATGAGCCGAAAGAGGCTGTATTGGACTGAGAAATAAAGTCTTCTGATTATCTAAAAAGCAGATACAGTGCAAATCTCTCCCATAGGACCATGCTGATGTGTTTCACTGCTTCTATCTGGGATTATTCCCTTGTACATATACCTCAATAGCAAGTCTATTCAGTGTTTGTCTGGACCACACAACCTAAGCCTGTAAGTGATACCTATTAGATTCTTTGTTTTGTCTTGGTATGTGAGGAGTCTAATTCTCAGTTGCCTGTGCAATTGATGAAATCAGAATAGCTTTATCTACACTGGAGTCTTCTTGCTAAAGTCCCTCAATGATTGATATGCTCTGAGGAATGATGCACATCTCAATGTATGTAAACAAAGAGAATTAGTTTCTAAAGCCAATTCTCAAGTCTGATGTGGCCCTTTGTGTTGGGTTTGTGGCATAAAGGGGCTGTAAAGCTGGCATAATCCATTTGAGAAATCCCTCTGATATGGGGATATCTCCAGGTGTCGAATCCCCTCTCTTTCCCTCACTGTAGGTCTCACTGGGGTGGGGCTGGGACAGAGGAGTGTGGCTGAAGTACTGATGCACTTTGTCAGTGGTCATTTGTTGTAATTGTACTTTAGGAGCCATTGCAGTTGCATGTAACTTAGAGCCCTAAGCCTGCTCTTCGTTGCCCTGGTTACTGTATAGGCTGTTCAGTAAGCCCTGATAGATTATAAAAACTGCATACGGCCAATTTTTTCCAGCTCCCTGGCCCCGCAGCTACAATTGGTTCCTAGCACAATCATCTCTTGATGTGACCCAAGTATTGGGCCCATAGAATCTGTTAACATGGATTCCAAATGGTTTCGTAGCCTCCTGTACAGTGCATTACAATAATTTTGTTGTCTTCCCCCCCCCACCCCCCCGCAGTGAAAAAGGCATAGAGGATTTTAGCAAGCTCTCAGTCTGAATGAAATAGTCCATCTCATGCTCCAGACTCTAATAGTTAATAAAAGTGCTCCTGAACAAGGATGCTACCTGAGAATCCAATAACACCCTGGCTTCTAAGAAGACCCCAAAATTTTGAACCTGGATCACATATGGGGGCTTCACATCTTCAATCTGGCATTGTTCTTGAAAATCCTCCCTTTGCTTCTACCCAGATTAGTATCATTACTTCATTCTTCTCTGTAATGAAGTTCAGCCAAGCCCCCCCCCCCCCCCCCGTGTCATCCAGTACAGAACAGATTTTTTATGAGACTGTGGAATTGATGAAGGGGAACTGATCTAAGGCCATACTGCAGACACATAACTGAAAGTGCTGTTTCCTTACTGTTACCTTGCTTAACTATCCTTTCATTATGAAGCTGCACTAACAGCAGCTGTTATCGTACACTTTATTATGTCAATCTAATCAAAGAACAATAGAAAGCGATGCGGAACAGACCTATTCGATCCAGTGCAACTTCTTGTCGTTGGAGTATTGTTCCCCATGGTATATTTCCTAGTACTTTGTCTGGTCTAGTTTCAAAAACAGCTGAGCACACAGAATTTCTACACACCCTGCTAGAATGGGAAAGAAATTATCATATTTATGTGCAGTTCTGAATGTCTGTTTTAAAGAGCACTCACTGAATGTTATATGTGTGACTTCTTTTTTTTTAAGTCAAAGGAAAATAATTTCCCTAGAAATTATCTTTGGTTTACCCCAGTAATTACCTTCCTTATAGTTTGCCTTGAAGTAAAGAGCAACTAAGGACTTTCAGGCTTAACTTTAGAGCAGGGGTCTCAAACATGCGGCCCGGGGGCCACTTGCGGCCCGCAAAGCCCTTCCCCGCCAAGCTTCCTGGTGCCCCCCCTCCCCCCCCCGGTCCCCCCATAGAAGTTTGCAGGATGGAGGGGCCAGAAGTGGAGGCTTCTCTGCTGCCTGAATGGGCCGCGCGTGTTTCTAGCTCTGGACTTCCTATATTGCTCTTGCTTTGTTTGCCAAACAGCTGTTGGTGGTGCCTAGCGCTTTCCAGGAGGGAATGGGGAGCTGCATGCTCAGAGGAGGAGGTGGGGCAGGGGTGGGACCTCTTGGAAGGGGTGGAGTGGGGGCAGAGCCGGGGCAGCGAGGGCAGGGTGTGTGTCAGTGGTGCGGCCCTCGGGCCAGTGCACTAGTCCTCATGGAAGGGGTGGAGTGGGGGCAGAGCCGGGGCAGCGAGGGCAGGGTGTGTGTCAGTGGTGCGGCCCTCGGGCCAGTGCACTAGTCCTCATGGAAGGGGTGGAGTGGGGGCAGAGCCGGGGCAGCGAGGGTATGTGTGTGTGTCAGTGGTGCGGCCCTCGGGCCAGTGCACTAGTCCTCATGCGGCCCTCATGGTCATTTGAGTTTGAGACCCCTGCTTTAGAGCACAGAATGATACTTGAGAATCTTTAGCCTTAGCAAGCGCACTGTCCTGCATTTCAAGGTAGGCCTATTATATAATGACAATACTATCTATTGAGCCATTTGAGTGTCCTTTCCCGGCCCACATATTGTGAAATCTGAGCTAACTCTCTTGAAAAAAAGCAACGCAATTGAACAATTTGAAGTGTTCAGCATTGTCTTCCACAGTTTCATGGCAATACACTGATTCTGATGCTATAAAGAAAAGTTTATCTAAAATTTAAGAGAAACTGTCTCCTTAGGCAAGATTACCTTTTACCTCAGGATTACCTTTTACCTCCCTTGGATTTGACAATACGGCATGAGTAGGCTAAGGCTACCTCTACACTACATATCACTTTGGTGGCACGGAGGGTACTAGTAGCTACGCACTACAGTGTATAGCTATACTTATTAGTGAAAGGGGGAGGCAGCGAGGAAAGACTTGGCATCCTTTTCCCCACTGACTCCTCTGTCTCCCTCAGTTTTTCCCCTCTTCCTCCCTACTACCAGAGCTTTCGCCCGCTACTGGGGTCTTTTCCTGTGGTGGGGAAGGGCTCCAGCAGCTGGACACTATATGGCTAAAAACGGCAGTGTAGACAGGAACACATTGCTTGAGCGAGTAGTGAGCCATGTAGGGTATATATTTGGGTACATACCCGTGCCTTTCAGGCATGTTGCCAAGCTGTGCCACACTGCCACTTAAACCCAAGCTGGGAGGCTACTCGAGAACATACTGTACATGCTGCTGAAAGAATCATGCAGTATAGACATAGCCAAATAATGTGAAAATGTGATGAGTCAGAGAAACAAGAGAAGATAATTTAGGGTAAATGTAACTTCTCAGCAGATATCTCAGAAAATATACAATGTAGGATCAACATTGTTGGAATTGGAAAAGACCTAATTCCATGATCACCCAACCAGACAGGATATAGCCCCATGACAGAATCGTGTCAGGTGTAAAAGTGAACACTCAATCTTATCCTGCAGTTTCACACTTCTACATGAATAATAATCATTTTGTACCTCATGTGAAAGATTTGACAGTTTCCCACAATATCCTGGACAACCCTACTGAATTCAGTTTAAGTATTTTATGAGTTCACTATATTAAGAATGCAATGTTTATGTATGGAATGTTTATAGTAACTTTAAGGAGGAGACACGGCTAATATAAATTACTAGCATAAGTGCCCGGCGCTGCTCGGGTCAGTCGGAGGTGGGGAGGTGGCAGACAGCTGACACCCCCTGACCAACCCCAACACCCACCCCTCACCCCTCACCCACCCCGATACCTTCCCACCCCCCCCAAGCAAACCCAACACCCCCACCTCACCCCCCGACCAAACCCGACACCCCCACCTCACTTACCGTCCCACCAAACCCAACTCAGATCTGTCGCAGGCGGGGAGGGGGCCCAGAGCCGAGGGATTCCGGGGACCTTCGCAGGTGGGGGGCGGCACAGAGCTGATGGATTCTGGGATTCCGTTTGGAGGGGGAAGGCAGAGAACTGAGGGATCTCCGGGGTTCCGTTGGAGGAGGGAGGGGCAGTGAGCTGAGTGATCTCCGGGGTTCCGTTGGAGGAGGGAGGGGCAGTGAGCTGAGTGATCTCCAGGGTTCCGTTGGAGGAGGGAGGGGCAGTGAGCTGAGTGATCTCCGGGGTTCCGTTTGGAAGGGGGAGGGGCAGAGAACTGAGGGATCTCCGGGGTTCCGTTGGAGGAGGGAGGGGCAGTGAGCTGAGTGATCTCCGGGGTTCCATTGGAGGAGGGAGGGGCAGTGAGCTGAGTGATGTCCGGGGTTCCGTTTTGAGGGGGGAGGGGCAGAGAACTGAGGGATCTCCGGGGTTCCGTTGGAGGAGGGAGGGGCAGTGAGCTGAGTGATCTCCGGGGTTCCGTTGGAGGAGGGAGGGGCAGTGAGCTGAGTGATCTCCGGGGTTCCGTTTGGAGGGGGAGGGGCAGAGAACTGAGGGATCTCCGGGGTTCCGTTGGAGGAGGGAGGGGCAGTGAGCTGAGTGATCTCCGGGGTTCCGTTGGAGGAGGGAGGGGCAGTGAGCTGAGTGATCTCCGGGGTTCCGTTTGGAGGGGGAGGGGCAGAGAACTGAGGGATCTCCGGGGTTCCGTTGGAGGAGGGAGGGGCAGTGAGCTGAGTGATCTCCGGGGTTCCGTTGGAGGAGGGAGGGGCAGTGAGCTGAGTGATCTCCGGGGTTCCGTTGGAGGAGGGAGGGGCAGTGAGCTGAGTGATCTCCGGGGTTCCGTTGGAGGAGGGAGGGGCAGTGAGCTGAGTGATCTCCGGGGTTCCGTTGGGAGGGGGGAGGGGCAGTGAGCTGAGTGATCTCCGGTGTTCCGTTGGAGGAGGGAGGGGCAGTGAGCTGAGTGATCTCCGGGGTTCCGTTGGAGGAGGGAGGGGCAGTGAGCTGAGTGATCTCCGGGGTTCCGTTGGAGGAGGGAGGGGCAGTGAGCTGAGTGATCTCCGGGGTTCCGTTTGGAGGGGGAGGGGCAAAGAACTGAGGGATCTCCGGGGTTCCGTTGGAGGAGGGAGGGGCAGTGAGCTGAGTGATCTCCGGGGTTCCGTTGGAGGAGGGAGGGGCAGTGAGCTGAGTGATCTCTGGGGCTCCGTTGGAGGAGGGAGGGGCAGTGAGCTGAGTGATCTCCGGGGTTCCGTTGGAGAAGGGAGGGGCAGTGAGCTGAGTGATCTCCGGGGTTCCATTGGAGGAGGGATGGGCAGTGAGCTGAGTGATCTCCGGGGTTCCGTTGGGAGGAGGGATGGGCAGTGAGCTGAGTGATCTCCGGGGTTCCGTTGGAGGAGGGAGGGGCAGTGAGCTGAGTGATCTCCGGGGTTCCGTTGGAGGAGGGAGGGGCAGTGAGCTGAGTGATCTCCGGGGTTCCGTTGGAGGAGGGAGGGGCAGTGAGCTGAGTGATCTCCGGGGTTCCGTTGGAGGAGGGAGTGGCAGTGAGCTGAGTGATCTCCGGGGTTCCGTTGGAGGAGGGAGGGGCAGTGAGCTGAGTGATCTCTGGGGTTCCGTTGGGAGGGGGGAGGGGCAGTGAGCTGAGTGATCTCCGGGGTTCCATTGGAGGAGGGAGGGGCAGTGAGCTGAGCGAGTGAGGTGTCTGTTGGAGGGGGGTATTATGACATCATCACCACCTAACCGCCCAGCCGATGTGATTGGCCCTGAAAGACTTTCACCCCTGGGGGGCGTCAGAGGTGAGATCCAAAAAATGTTCGACCCTTACCAGCATCTAGACCCCAAGACCCCTCACTGTACCAAATTTCAAGTCTCTGGCTCAAACGGTGCGGGAGGGCTTCGCAACATACGTACATACATACATACACCACTTGACTTTTATATATATAGATGGGAAATGTGAACTTCAAAGAACTCTTTGAAACAATGTACTAGACAAACAAAGTTACGTGAGATTTCTAGGAAATGCTTGGGAGGAGGGGAATGCGAATTACCAACCTCTGGATCTGTCTTTTTGAAGTTGCTCCTTATCAAGAAATCCATTGTCTGTCTGATTATCTATTCATGGTCTGATTCTGGAGTGTTTGTTCTGAGCCAAAGCAATTGTGAACTCTGTAATGCTTTTACCATAAGACTAAATGAGGTTGCTTTGGGAGAGCTGTGTGATAACTGAACTCGGCCAATTGTACTGTTCACTGTCTCTGAGGAGAAATGTAAAGCAGACCTGCTGAGGCAGTCTGACTTTGCTGGGGAATTCAGTGTAGGCAGGAAGCTGTGCATTCTGGAAATACCCCAGTCTGAAGCTGGAGAGATGTGTCTTTGCACAAGAGAGGGGATGGCTGGGGAGCTAGAAGCCTAGGAGTGGATGCCTTTGATGGAACATAGAGGGGGACTACAGTTGCATTTGTCCTGCTTTGTGACACCTCAAAAATCACTTGTTGCTGCTCTGATTGTGCAAGTAGGGGTTTCTCAATGTGTGGAGCATTATGCACAGTGGGACAGGTACTCCTTGCACTTATTACCTATAAATTCTGGGAAATGTGTAGCACCAGTGCTACATTGTATTGGTAGAGATACTCCTGATTTACATCAGTGTGAGTGGAAAATCAGCCTCCTTGTACTTTCAAGAGGGATAGATTTGGATAAATTTCATTAACTTCAGCCTGCCCTTTCTGTCCCTGCCTCCCATTCATTCCATCACATGTGAGGCATTTAAAACCATCTTCCACTCTCAACGCTGTGATCATGTTTTAGTCTGCTCGCTTCTCTCCCCACCCCACTCCTTCTCTACTTCTACTCTGACATAATCCTTAGCCATAAATGTAGGGTCACCTGTGCTGACCCTGCACCACATGTGTCAGTGGCAGAGCATCATTCTCAGTTCTGGCCCCTTTCAGTTACCTGAATGGCAGAATGGGCTTGACTTTGGGCTTGTCTTCACTTTGCTGAGGAGGGGTTGATCTTTTGGCGATCGATTTCTTGCGTCTCGTCAAGACGCGATAAATCGATCGCCAGCAGCGCCCCTGTCGACTCCGGAACTACAGCTTGCCAAAAGGCACAAGCTGGAGTCGACAGGGGAGCGCTCTGCTGCCATGAGGTAAGGTAAGTCGGCTGTAGATACGCCGATTTTGTTAACATAGCTGAAATTGCATATCTACAGCTGATCTTCCCCCCAGTGAAGACCAGCCCTATGGCCCAGAATTGGGGCCTACAGAATTACAACTTCTGTAAACCCAGTGTAGAGTGGGTTCAGTTGTAAGGTGCCTTTGAAAGGCATTGGTTTCAAAGGCTTAGTCCATTTTTAAGACACACAGTATGTCTCAAACTGATTGGAATCTTTCCTTTTGAAAGATTCTAAACTTTTTAAATGCTACCACCATAAGGCAGATGAGGAATAGTCAGTATCTCTCTCTCTCTCTCTCTTTCTCTGAAGCTTTGTTTGAATGAATCCTCGATTGCAGGTCAGAGAGAGCTGGGACCAATCTGCTGCTAATGCTTTGGAGTGTGAAACTGGCTAATCAGTACTAACAAGCAGGATTTCCCATATTCCTCTCGGGAAAGCAGACTGCTTACAAAGCTCTTGTTTTGGAGTAAACCAAAGCTTATCAGTAAACCCGAATTAAGAATTAACTCCAGAACAACTAAACCAAAAAATATGGATTTTTCATCATGAAAACATAGATATTGTTTATTGTTTTGGGCACTTGTTTCTTGAGAGGATTTTACTGTTAGAAAGGGATTCCTAAAAAGGAGAGAAAATGAATTTAAGATCTTGAAAGTAAAGCATATTTCTAGTTTTAGTACATGTTTCTGTGGCACCCATCATTGTGTTACCTGGCTGTAGTCTTTTATACTTTCAGTTTCAGTGAATATTTATGTAGAGTTTCCAACTTTGTTACCATGAATGGCAACTGACTTCAGTGAGAGCAGTAATGGATACTGAGTAAAAAGTTGTTTGAAGGTGATTATAGAAGCATACCCTTTTGCAGGATGACCCGGACTGTTCTGCTGCAGTGCCTGTGAATAGAGACTCTCAAAATGTAACAAAACAACAGGGCTAAAATATTTCCCAAAAAGTCATAGAAGAGGGCCAGGAAAACACCTCACAAAGTCTCCAATTAATCATGCTTTCAAATGGGAGGGGCTTTGGGCATTGTAGGATGCTGCTGTCCACCCCCACAGATCCTGGAGATCTATCTTAGATAGCTCTCTTCACCCTATTATGTCAGCACCTTGCTATCTTTCATGTATTTATCCTGTGTTATCATGTGTTGTGTTATGTGTTATCATTGAAATTGATTGTTATCATTGATAACATTGATTGTATTTATCCTGTGTTTTCATGTATTATCATGTGTTATCCTCAGTTTACAGATGGGGAATGGAGACACAGGACAAGGACTTGTCTCCACAATGCAACAGAGGCAGGTAAATTCTAGTGCACATTGGCATATTGTGCACTAATTGTTCCATGTGGACTAAAAGTTTCCTCCTCCATTTTAATGTGGTCTTTGAAACAGGACTACATTCATGTGCACTAAAGATCTTTTAATGTGTCCCAGTAGGATTCACATGGCTCAGTTAGTGTGTGGCACCCTTGGTGCACTAGAATTACTCCCCTTGAACTAAACCCCCATGTAGACAAGCCTTAAATTGGAGGGGACACATGAAGTCTGTGGTGGAACAGGGAATTGAATCCTCTGGAGCAGGGCTGGACACCTCTAGATAACCAAAGGTGGCTCTATGGAAGCCTTCCTGATCAATGCTGCCCATTTGCTTGCCCTCCTAGAGCCCTGGGGCCAAAATCTGTAATGGTTAGCAGTAGTAGCTGAAAATAAACAACACAGGAGCTAAAGTTTCGTGGAGCAGTATTACTCCTGATAAGAAATTCCCTCAGTGGGGAGCTGGCCATTCCAGCAGTCGAATACCCAGTAGACCATAATTCCTGCAGTGTACCTGCAGAGGATTTTTGGAAAGAGAGAAAGTGTGAAGACAAACTCCTGTTTTTATTTTAAATTAATAGCACAGGAGAAGGCTAACAGACACATCTACCATTTGTTCAAACAGTTTTTAAATACCTCCACTTTTATACACAATGCCATCTGTTGAGCCTTTCTGAAAACTGAATTCTCTTCTCCTGTATATCCACAAAACCTAACTGCAAATGTGGGGAATGCAGAGGTTATCTGTTAAATCTGTTGAAAGTGCAGCCAATGTTTCTGGAAAAAAGTACATGTGCAGTTCTTGTTTGTATGAATTATTTAATAGGTGGCAAAAATGCATTCCAGCCACGCTATTTTCCAGCTGTGGAGAAGAGCATTGCTAATACAGGGCCAGATTTTTCGAGCCTTGCTCACAGCATAATGTCCTCAGCATGAATAAAGATGGCAGAATCTGATGCTAAGCATTTTCTGCAAAGTACTCACTTGGGGTTACCTGTGCTAAGCCAGTTTGATTATAGTAGGGGACATTCTGCATTTCACCCTGTTTTATAAGCAACTAGGAGTTTGTTCAGGTTAATTTATGGACTGACCTTCCCTGGATTGCTACATTCTAGGAACTGTACTGTAACAGATCCTTTCGTGTCTTCTGGCCCGCCTCTGTGTTGTAACTTGCATTCTGTAGCTCAGCCAGACTTTCGCAGACACTTTAGACTTTTAAAATAAGGTGTAAAATTATCAAGTCCTATTTGTAAGAATCTGGCCCTAAGTCATTTTAAAAGGTATTTAGGCACCTAACTCCCATTAATATCAGTAAGAGTTAGGTACTTAATATCTTGAGAAATCTGACCTTTAGGCACTTAGGATCCTAGGATTGTAAGCTTGTCTATACACAAAAGTTCTACCACTTTAACTATACTGGTATAGTTAGAGAGTTACGGCCCCATTAGTGTGGACAGACACATATTAGCATATGAATATTTTATACCAGTTTAGTAATGCCTACGCAGGAAAGAGAATAATATGTGCTGATACTGGTATTGCTGTATCCACACTAGAGGTTGTACTTTTATAATTATATTGGTAAAAATATCACCCTCTTAACTGAACTGGTTATACTGGTAAAATGTCTGTGTGCAGACAGACCTCAAGGCTCCTAGGTTACTTTTGAAAACGAGATTTTTTCTGCAAAGTCATTTGGGTGCTTTTGAAAATTTAATCCTAAATCTTTATGATTAAACTTTAGAGGTACCCCTTACAAACATTTTCTCATAATATTGTAGTTTGAACCTGTCTGGGCAAGTGGACATATTACTTGTTTATTGGGTCTTCCAGCTTCTCAACTCTGTCCATGTTAGGTGTGAAGGGTTATTCTCTTGTGAGATCAAGAACCAATAAAGTAAACTGCGTCCCTCATCCTATTTTGCTTAAAATACTTTCTACAACCACTAAACATTTCATGTTTATCTCAATGATTTGCATCAAAGGCTATGCTGCATCCCCATGTTTTGCAGCTACAACAAATGTTATATATACTGTCCCCATTAGGCCTGAGAGTTGGTCACAATGCTTATGTGACAAGATAAACTTTTAAATGAGTCTATGAAGGCTGGCTGGCTGGCTTCTCCAAAGAAATCACAGGGTCTTTAGCTTGACTAGAAGATTTAAATGCCAGAAATCACCTGTAGACGAGCCCTTCACCGCTCGTCTCAGGAATGAGCCAAGACCACGCAGTTTTCCACAACAGTGCCCCTTTTATTCCCTATGCAAAGTCCACCACCTTCTATATACAAGTCTATATACAAGTATGCCTACTCAGCTACTTGGGGGACAGCTAGCTCCTGCAGCTAGCCAGGAACACCGGCCAGTTGCTCCTCCCCTTCCTGTTCCCCCCTGTGCACTCCCTGCCTGCCAGCATTATCCCTCTGGCTCCAGAGGCGCACAGGTGCTATGCCTTAAGCCCTCCCGGCTAAGGGCCACACCCTGCCAGCTCCAATTATTTCCCTAGCTGGGGCCTGAGCTAGCAGGAGCACAGCTAACAGGGGCTGGCTCTGGGCTTCTCAGCCAGCACCCTGTTACATCACCCTTAACAATTACCTTGCTCACTCTGAGGAATTTTATCTTTGAAGAATGGGTTTGAGTAAAGTTGCCTTCAGCTGAAGTGCCCAGATTTTGAAGGGTTACTGAAGCATCTTAATTTTTATTGCCACTATACTTCCTCCTCTCCCAGATCTAATCACTATTGTTTAAGCTCTAACCCAGCTATTATATGTCTGGAGTTGACATGAGAGCTGAGGAGAGAAGAGCAGACTGTCAAAACTAACTGTCAGTGTAGATGGGGGTGTGTGAAATTGAAGTAATAACTGGAATATCCACAGCATCTGCTCAAAGATTTTGGAGAATTTGGCCAGTCGACAACCTCCCAGCCTTAGCTGAGTGGCAGTATTTAATGTTAGTCAGCTCCCTTTGTCTTTCGTCTGTACACATGATATAGTGTCAGGTGCCAGTACATTGGAGACAAAAGCTTTAAAATTACAGGGAAAGATTTAAAGCTGACAGTTCAGCCAAAGAATGATTGGTAATGACGATAGTTATTGTATACAGAGGGCAGGCATGGTTGAGAGAATACTTAACTTAGGCCCTCGTAAACGCAGGGCTCTATGAAGACAACGTCAACCCTGGAGCGTGATATGTTTGCATGTAGAGAAGTAAATGAGATGGGTAGGTAATGTGCATATTAATAGGAATAGTCATATGTCTTTGTTAGTTAACCACTGCTTACAATTTGTGGTGACAGGACAAACAAAATATATGGTCTTCACAACAGAGATCCAGAAACATCTAGACTATTTAGAATGGAACAGTGTGGTGGATAATGAATGCCAAACCCACCACCTTTATAGGCCAAACTCACCCTCTGGTTCATGTTTATGTAAATCATATCTCTGTGCCCAAGGCTGAGCCACTATAGGGCCGCCTGCCTTCTCCTGACTTCCCACAGCCCCTGGAGTTTTGTTTACAGGATTCCCATCTTAGCACCAATTGGCTCCATGTCCCATGAGATCATACACCAAATTTGTGGCATATAACCACCTGCTGTCATTCACTCTTCCTCTCTGGTACCATAATGCAGGGATTGGCAATAAAATATAAACGGGGTAAAATATTCCTGTATTTTTAATCTCTTTTTAAAGATTTCATAACAGTGGTCAGATTTTCCTTTGAAACCAGTGTACGTTGGGCCTCAAGGGAAATGAAACAACACATATAGTTTTCTGTGTGTGTGTGTGTGCGCGCGCATGTGCACACACATTCTCTGTTTCACATAATTTGTCAAGGTTTTTTTGGAAAACAAACTTTCTGCTTGTCGAAGTGACTACTTCATGCCTCTCAGCTATTCTTGGGTATCAGGAAAGAATCTAGCTGGAATTAATCTGACTCCACTGACATCTTGCTGACAGACGTATCAAAAGGGCTGGAAAGGATGTCATAATCTTTGGTTATGTAAATCTCTGAATCGAGATTGCTCTGAGGCAAACTGCAGAGCAGATGATAATGCAGCCCTCCTCTAGTACATCAACAATCATTCTGACAGATGAATCTGAATGCTAATATTTCAAGAATAACATTTTGGGGGAGAAGGAGGCATTGTGTGCTGTATGGAAACTTATCAGCAAAATACATCTTAATATCAGTAAAACACAGTTATTTTTTTCTACTCACTTTAACAATTTGTTAAAGGAAAGTAAATTTCTCCTGATATATTCCCTCTTCTGCCTCCCCCTCCCCCAGAAAGCAAATAGCACATGAAATGCAAAGATTAAACGGATTCAGATGTTGAGGCTTACCTAATGGCCTTATGGTGGTGCTGAGAGTAGTTATGTGCCAGACTCGTGTTTGAGGCTTTCCCTGGTTCAGGAGGATGGAGATTGCTACCAGGGCAGTGCACTCATGCCCCCAGAGGACGTATCACATCATTCAGTAGCAAGACTCTGCCTGACAACGAAGGAAAATAAGTCATCTGCTCCCTCCTTTGGCCTGAAGGGTGACACCCATGATATGGGACCATCAGAGTTAAAGGCTATAAAGTGGAGGGAGCTTCTGAAATTCATCAGAAATGAATCATAGAATCCTAGAATATCAGGGTTGGAAGGGACCTCAGGAGGTCATCTAGTCCAACCTCCTGCTCAAAGCAGGACCAACACCCAACTAAATCATTCCAGCCAGGGCTTTGTCAAGCCTGACCGTAAAAACCTCTAAGGAAGGAGATTCCACCACCTCTCCAGGTAACCCATTCCAGAATGTGGAGGGCATGCGTGGAAAAATACTGCTTGGAGCATAATGCGATAAACAGTGACCTCCAGTTGAGGAAGAAGTGGGATGTGGATGCTGGCCAACTGTTTAGGGAACGCGTGGAAAGAAGCATCACAGCAGATCCTGCCTACATGGAGCCTGGTTGTGGCTTTCAACCACTGTTCCATAGTTAGATCATGCTCCCTCATGGGCAGGGAGAACTTAGTTACTGCTGTATGATTTAATTAGTGAAGCATGACCTTCTCTGTGCACCTGGCTAATTTGACTGCCTCGTGTAAAAAGGAAAGGATGGCAATGGCTATTGCTATCCCTGAGCTCTTTCACTTGGCTGGCACTCACTAGGATGCAAATGTGGCATTCCCCAAGGTCAGAGGAAAGGACTGTGATTGTGCCCTACTGGAGAAATCCTCAAACGAGAAACACAATCAAAACTACATGGTTTCCTTACACCTTCCAGCTGTGCACGCCAGCTTGGCACAAATGGCCCACAAAAGGCTATCCTTTAAATAGATCGAGATGATTCACTGTCATTTCAGTGCATCAAATAAAATAAAATCAAGAGCAGAAACATGGAAGTGGGGAAAAGAAGTAAAAGGTAAATGAATTTACATGTAAGGCTTAAAACCTACTGTGTGAAAGATTTCCCCAGAACAAAAGTCCCACATCAAAGATACCGCAAGAGTCGTCATTCACCCTTATTGTGCTTCATGCTTACATCCAAGAGATGAAAAAGCTTTCCTGTAATGCATGTTTTGATTTAAGTTGGGTTCAGTGTAGGAATACAGGTATAATTTACAAATTCTCCGATCTTGCTTGTTTTTCACAATCAAAATCAGCCAAATTAATTATTGTAATTTATTTTAGTGAATAATGAAACTCCAGTGATTCAGATTTTTGGATCAGAAAAGCATCCAAAATCTAGAGATTTTAAATCCATTGTGATTTGAGACATTTTGAACCTCTTTGGTCTTCAAAACTGAAGAGCTCATAAGAGCAGACTTTCACAAGCAATTTCTGTATCTGGGCTGCAAAAGTAGACCTCTTCTCATAGGACTTCAGTCCTTATCTCTCTGTATGACATGAACCAGGAATCAAGGTGGTGAGCAAAAATTAAAACACAGTGAATATTACTGAACTCTTTTGAATCTACTAAGAGCTTGAGGCCCAATCTAGCTAGTGGATTGTACTCAGATCATTACTCTTAACAAGTGTTATCTTCCAAGACAATTTTGTCTAAGCAGTGAGTGCAAAATCAGTGCAAAGTTTGAGGTGCACAATAGCTGGTCACTAGTCTATACCCTCTGTACTCAAGAAGAGTACTGTGCACTGATGTACAGTAGTGCCTTAATCCAAGGGTATCAGAGTGATTTATCAGAATTAGTACTCATTGCCTCCGGTCAGGTAAGGAGCTTAGTGCTGTTATATGTGCTTTGCATATGGGAAAGTGGAGGTACAGAGAGGTTGAGGTCCAAATCATATAGGGCAGCACTTAGCAGGACCTGGCATTGTGCGGATGCGCAGGAGGAGTTCGAGGAAGGAATACTTCTCCAGTAGGCATAACACAAAGGCTAGTGCAGCTTGTGGCACTTCTTTGGGCACCCAGCCCCGTGAATCACCTTATTATTACCTGATCCAATATGAGGAAGTCTTGTCTGTACTAGCTGGGTCTTAGTTCCCTAACACAACCAGCCTGTCAGCCACTCAGGCACTCTGCCCTGGGCTACACCAGCCTGTCTATATCCTGCAGGTTGAACAACAGATGTACCTAGTTGCACCCCAGCTCCCAAGTCCCTTCAAAATATCCCTATGTGGTAAATAGTCCCTGATCACTGGATACCACAGGAACAGCGTATCCCCGTTTAACCTTAGACCACCTGTCCTGTGTCACACACAGCACTGGAACTCAATATAAAACAAAAGGAAATGTACTTAAGGAAAAATAGTGATTCAAATAAAAACCATTGTGAGAAATGGGAACAAACTGTTACAAACAAAACAACATCATGGCAAGCACTCTAAAGACTAAACTTAACTAACAAAGCACACCCTATCACCTACAAGGTAGCTTACCCCAAGTTCTTTCTCCAGGTTTCTCAACCAATTTGGTTGAGATACCTTCTCAGATCCACTACAGCTTGTACTCACATATTGAAAGAATGCTTTGCCTTTTTTGCACCCTCAAATATACCCAAACATACTGTCGATATTCACCTCAAAATATGGTCTGCCTGTCACTGTTTACTTCTTCCTGGTAATTTCCTAAGATGTCTCCACCAGCTCTTCATTACAATGACTTGGAATGCAAGTAGACTTCTACTGAATAATATACAATATACAATGGTCCATCCTGGAGATCAGTGTCTCCCATCCCCAGTCTGGAAGTGTGTGTCTCAAGACACGCTTCCTTTGAGTGGCCTGCTTTTAACTACAGATCTACAGGACAGAATTTTCAGCATATATCCATAATTCCTCACATATTTTCCATACATCTCTCTCTCTCTCTCTCAATGGTTATGAACGGAACGGAATGCTTGCGTAACTCAGGGAGTATCCGTACTGCCCCCTGATGTCACTAGTTATCAGCCAGCTTGTTGGTTCAATTAAAACATCTCTATAACATACTGTCATCGTGACCATATCTTTTAGGAGGGGTCACTATGTTCTCGGAGACCCTTGGAGAATGTTTTTGTACCATCCTTGATGTCCAGATATTCTGATACCACTTTGGGATGTGTTTGCGTGAGCCTAGCACTTGTTAGGAAAGTGTATTTCTGCAATATCAGCCATGTTCTTGCCAGATTCTGTGAGCCTTATACCACACCATTGATATAAGGGTTTACGTCTCAGGCTGTCTTCTTACTGTAACCCATAGGGAGTGCAAGTCCTGTGCAAACACCCTCTTAATTCTAACCACTCCCCTTCAGTTCCACTGCCAGGGGAATCGTCTATTATTGAGGCGGCAGGGGCAGGATTTGCCTTTGATTGAATGCCCATCGTCATTTGGAGTGTCCAGAATAGACCCCAGGAGCTCTGTCTCACAATCAGCCGCAATCAACATAAGACCACAGTGAGTGACAAAGCATTGTAACAAGTCATTTGCAGTGGCACATCTCTTTGTGTGTCGCTAATACCCATTTTTAACATCCTTGCTGGTTACCCAATTTATTTTTACCCAGGTGGTGCAGTGAGGTAAGTTTGTTTTACATCAGTGTGTGTGGGGGGGGTGGAGGAGTAGCAAAGGCATTACTGTTCCCTTATCTTGAATCTATGCATAGTTGAATCTATGCATAGAATCTGAAATGCATAGTTTTTATGAAGAATGCTGTTACTTTTTATATTCACAGTTTGTTTATTTTTGCAGCCCTTAAGGGCTCAGATTTGCTGAGGGACAAAAGAAGTTAAACTTGCCATTTTACATTTTATTTTTGCCATGAATTCTTTTTTTGTACATCGATGGAGGCAATGCCATTAAGGACCTGCTAAACAAACCTGGATAAATGATGGCTATTTTCAAATGAGTGAAAACAAGCACATACCTGTTTAGGAGACAAGTCACCTTGGATGCCATCTGTTGTTCTCAAAGGGATGTTTGTTTTGTATTCCTTACAGCAACTGCATTCTGAGCCTCAGAAAATTCTTTAAAATCATATCAATAATGATGCTTTGTTGTGAACCTATAAAGCAACACAGAGGTCACTGCCCTGTTATTACCTTCTGCCTTCCTAGACCTCTTCCAGTCATCCTTAGGAACAACAAGTGAACTCAGTCACCTTGTAAAGGAATTAAGGAGATGTTTTAGTGGAGATGGTTGATTTCTAATTTTTAAATGCAATTTTCTTTGGAAATAGCCAAATGAGTAGTGCGTACTTGGCAAAGGACAATCTCTTTCTCCTCTAATTATATCATTCATTAACATATTTCTATTTGTGTTTTTTGCTTGCAGGTTTAATGTTGATACCTCAGCCACAGGAGGGTTCACAGTGAGTGTTTGATGACTGATGAGGGAGATTTTTCTTTGGCTCAAGAGGCAGGACGTTGAGGATCTGAGGTTTCTCAGTTCAAGCCCCGCCAGGGGGAAGATTTCCCACAGAGGGGGCTGGATCTTACAAGGATCTGGTGTTATTTTCAAATGTCCATGTACCTCTCACCTCTGAAATGTTGACTTGAGAAGCTGAGCACATGGCATCACAGTGACACCGGTACAAATCCACTTGGTTACCAAAGATTAGACTGAAAAAAACCAGCTGCCACACAACCAGACTCCATGGCCGCAACAATGGTGAGTGTCAGGACAGTGGTGTTGTAATAGTGTTGTGAAGGAATTTTGTAATATTTTGCCTGTCAGATTATCCCCATTGTACGGAAATGTACAAGCAGTGCTTTTTCCCTCTTTGCTTAGCTGAAGCAGTGCACAGAAGTGGTGACACAGCGCTCTTGGTTTGCTAGAAGCTGGATTGCAGAAAGGTGAGAGTATACTGGGCCCTTAAAACGTTTTGGACCAAATCCTGCTCCCTTCTCCTATGCAAACAAACCTTTTAAATCAGTTGTGCTACTTAATAAGAAGATCAAGATTTGTCCCTCTATTTGGGCAATGTATTGGCCTGATTTATGATTTAACCCAGTCTTTTTGCAGCTATCTGTCCATTATTGTTCCACTGTATGGCTGTCCATCGTATCTGGCGGTGATGTCCTGGCATTTTATGTGGTCTCTTGTGGCTGTGCCTATGTTGTGCATGCAGCTAACTGATGGTAAATCTTTCAATTTAACCTTCTAAGTATCTGATGGCCTCTATAAATCAAGGCTCTGATTCGGCACTTGATAGCATGGAGGTGGATTGCAGTGGGTATGTAAATGTCTAAGTAAAAGGATTTGTGTGGAGAGATGATTAGTAGTAGGCACACAAACCAGACTGCAACACCGCACCCATATTAAAAACAGAAAACAGTTCTGAAATTCTGGACCTAATTGCATAACCAACAGCACATGCTGATAGAAATTAGCCACGGTGTTAAAAATATTGCCCTCTCCATCACAAGCATGTTGCGAAGGATGCTCTGGGAACATCTGGACATAAGTGTAATAAGGGGCACATGCTCCTGAACAGAGAACGGGGAGGATTTGGATTATTCCCACCCTGGAACGCAGCTCTGTGGGCGCTCTCCATGGCTCGCCAAACAAAGCTTTGAGAGAGATGAGCAGATGGAGATCTGGAGATTTGGTGCCTGTGCATTTGCCAGCCATTCTCCCTTGTGAAGTGGGAAGCTGTCCCTGTGCAGAGTTGCTCCAGAGCTGAGGTGACAACAATGCCTGAGGAGTGGTTCTACTGCCACTCAGGGGATGTCTACACAGCCCATGGCAGCGAGCCTTCCAGCATGGCTTGACAGACTTGGGCTAGTGGGGCTGGCACTAGCATTCCAAAAATAGCTGTGTACACAGTACTTTGAAGTTACAGCTTGGGCTCAGGGGGAAGAAACTCATTAGTGTTGTAACTGAGTAGATGAAACTGACCAAAGAAAAGTTTTGTGCAGGAAAGCAGAGAAAAAGCAGACTTTAAACCCACATTCAAAGGCATTTTTTTCACATTAATCTTCAGTCAGTGTTGACATAAATAAAGTTGTACATAACGAGATCTTATCCTCATTAACTGTAAGAAAGGTCATTTTAGGTAGCATGTTGCAGCATATGTCAGATTAGTGAACAAAGTGGCCCATCAGTGGTAAAAAGGATTTAATATCTTTGGGATATGTCTCATTAAATTATTTTGTTTCAAATCTAGATTGTAATCAGAAATTGACCTTTAGAATAAGAGAAATAGCCTTGCTGACATTCTCATGGTAGGGATAAAACGAAATCCAGTCTCAGACTGCAGCATTGTACAGTTTATCTGCGTAATTGCTATTATACAAGTCAATAAATAAATCAATCCTCTTATAAAAAAAACACAACAGCAAGAGAATTTATCCGATCAAACTCTAGGTCACGATAGATGTTAACAATGTTTAGTAATTAACAATAAATAACATTTTGTTTCCATAACCCCCATTAAACAAAAAAATCCCAGAATGATTTATGCCTAGATTTATGCCTAGATTATGCCTTTATATGTTTTGATCAGCTCTGAAGTTTGTTTCAAAAAACAGAATAGATTTTTGGGTAAAATGTGCACCAAAATGGGTCAGTTTTTCATCCAAAAATTCTAAATTGGAAATGTTTTGACCAGCTGTATATAGATGAGTTCTCATGGTTCCTGACTGATCAATTCCTCACAGGGCCAGCTCTAGCTTTTTTGCCACCCCAAGCACGAAGAGTGCAACTGTCCCACCCCCAAGGGTATCTGGAATGCTGCCGATGCAAATAAATAAATAAATTAAATAGAAGGGGCGGCTGGAATGTGCCACCCCAAGAATGGCTGGAATGCTGCCCCTTAAAATGTGCCAGCAGGAAGTGCTCTGGGACTGGAAAAGAGCTAATTCTCAAGGTAACCATCAAGAGGCACTGCAGCGGTGAGTGCTCTCCCTGCAACAGTTACCTTTCATAAGCATTACATTCACTTTCCAATGTTGTATTATAGTGCATGATCCATTGGAAGATTAGAGCAAATATTTACTCTTATACAATGTATATATATTGTGTGTGTGTGTGTATGTATATATATATATATGATGGATGGATAGATAAATAGATATGCACTATCCCATGCTGTGCACATTCCATGTGTCATTTTGATACTGTGGCTATCTTTGGTAGTGTTTTAGTATGGTAAAGTAAGATGCTGTTTTCTAGGTTTTAAGCCTATGGAGATGTACATTCTCCTTCCTATATGTGCAAGTCCACAGACCCAAATTACAAAGCAATGTATCTGGGAAGAGACTGTCTCTGGCTATTTCTCACACAACCAGCCACAAACTAAACTCTCTAGGATCCCTGTCATATTAGAAAACCAGAAACTAGGTTTAATGTACATCTGCACTTATTTTCTCTAACTGACAAATTGAGCACATGCTCTCTAATGGTTTAATTAACTAGGATTTCATGCCCTTGAGTGCTGTCATTGAGCTGCCCTGCTTAGGAAAGAGATTCTCCACTGAGGATCAGGTACAGAGCAGCACAGCACACTCTCGCTCAAGACATCTGTTGCATAAAAGTAGTTTTTGTCCTGTTGTACTCCCAGAAAAGAGGAAATAATCAAATTGTATCTTAGATGTTTAAATAATTTATTCCTAAATTTTTGCTGGCGTCGTGAGTGTAGGTTATAACTAAGATGGTCAAATCTTTTAAAACTGTTGAATTAAAGTATGTTATTTTATGGTTAACAATAGCATTTCAAACTTTTAACTTTATATATACATTATCAGCTTAACATTTATTTGTTAAACTCCCCAACTATTTTCTTTCTTCCGATACTTTTAATACTTGAAGTCTTTAAAAATAGATCATTAAAAATCTAATTTACTTTCCAATACTCTTGCTGTTTGTTTGGTTTTGGACCATGAAAATAAAGTAGTCAGTTTCAATTTTGATTCTCGTCAGTTTCTGATTAGATGCACTGCATTGTTGCTGCAATGTTTGGGTTTCTAATTCTGCAGAAAAATGTGATGCGGTAAAAATTACTTTGGATTTTTAAAATGAATTTAATGGAAACATATCTATTGGATTTAGCTTTATGAGGCTTTATTCTTCCAGTATCTATATTTTAGGCCACATTTAACCTAAGAGTGTCCATTTAGCGACAACTGTTCAAAAATATGTGCACTCATTTGAATTTCCTCATTGGTGCACTGACTTGTAACTGGATTGTTCTTATTGCTTTTCCTGGATTCATACCTGCAGGTAGCATCCATGTTGACAATGATTGCTGAAGGTGGATGGATGATACTGCTTATAAATAGTCCTCATCAACACAAGTGCTGGTTTTGAACTCCCTATTCAACCAATTCAGAATCAAAGATACATTTCTGGAAAATGCATGTGTCAGCTGTTGAAAGGTGTTTTCTAAGCTAGTGTGCAATATCATTATATGCTTAGACTGGATCTGTAATTTTGTTCATAGTCACATAAGACAATTTGTTCATTTAGTGGTATACACTAATATTGATGCGGGTGGGAGTATACCGACAGTTTTGTCCTTTTTTAAAACAAAAATATTTGGACTCAGGATTATAAACAGCCCATCAGAAAAGCTGTCCTCTTTCAGTCAGTGAATTATATCACAGCAGGGATGTATTTCAGAGTGACAAGATCAGGAGAGAGGAGAACTGCCAACACAGTATGTTTCAAAAATAAGGAACAAATGTCAGATGTCCCCAGTCTTGACTTGAGGATCTGGAGGCAGATCCCTTCTCTTCAACCTAGGTGTTTTCCAGTTCTGGGTGCTGCATGCCAGGTAGAGGGATGGCCAGACCAAATTTGAGGGGTGCTTCGGTCCCATGTGCCCTGATCAAGTTGGCAAACAACGGCAATTTGCAAAGTGAAGTGCTGGAGCATAGTTCCTTCCTGCATTTCAGGTGCCAGAGTGGCACTCTGGACCTCTCCGGGTCTGGTGGCTCTGAAATAGTGGATAAAAACTGTCTTTGTACTGATCTAGTATTGGACAGGAATTTTTTTATTTAAATTATTATTATATGGTACTGTTGGAAACCTTAGCCTGAGAGAGGGACTGTCAGATGGGTTTGCTCTGAAATGTTACAGTCTAAGGACTGATTCTCACAGAAACTTCCCCCTTTTTAAAGTTAGCTTATATTGACTTTTAAAAGTTCCTGAGAGCAGCCTTTCTGACTATCTAAAGAAAAAAGAATAATGAATATCTGGAGCCTTATAACTTCCCATTCTGTCCTCTGAAGCCAGTCAAAGGATTATTTTTCTTTCAGAGCCCCCACATCTCACTATCACTTATCCTGCTTTCACTATTGCTGCTTTGTTTTTCTCCGAGCTATCTGATTTGATCTAATCCATTCTGTCTTCTTATATTGAAATTAACAAGCGATAAACCCTGAGGCATAGGCCAGATCTACAATAGTGAAGCACAAATGAACTTGAACATGAGGTCAATCAACTGCACAAAATACATCACACAGTTATTCCAAGCCTCATGCTGTGTCTATAATTGCCCCTTGTTCTGTCATTAGAGCTCCCCTACAAGTCATTATTTTGAGTCCGCAGAGCTCCAGGGAGCATTCAGCCTGATAGTTAGTATAGAGCAGAATAGATAATATAAATATCTCCCAGCACAGAAATACAAGGAGCAGGTATTTAGATTAGATCTCATAAAGTTTGCAGCTGTTCAGTCCCTTTATGAATCTAAAGTAAAACAATCATCACAAAACTTTCAATACGGGTTCTTCTTCAGGTATTCCCATGAAGCAGTGACTCCATAGCTGATGGCATTCCAAAGTAAATGAGGAGAAACTGGACAACATACGGTCTATTGGAGTTTGAAAACCTGCTTTCAAGATACATTTTAGCCTGAGAAACACAAAAGACATTTAGACAGCATAAGAGTTTGGGTTTAAAAGTTGCTTTATTATATTGTTTCATAGAACTTTTATTTTTAAGCAAGCTGAGCATTCATGAAAGATGCCTGTTAACATCAAAGCCATCCTTTTTATCCACAGAAAAAGTGGAGCATGAGCAGCAGCGGCTCTAGCTTCTCTATTCTGCTGAGGTGCCAACGGATTCTAAGGGGGAACTATCCTTGCAAATGAGAGGAGAGTTCCGCCTCCATGTCCATTTAATCCTTGGTCTCTCTGAAGCAAATGTTAGTAAGGCTGCCAGTTTTGATGTTGGTTTTAAACACAGATATGAAAGACAGCTATGCACTGGGTGAAAGAGATAATTTCGCAGGGGCTGCCAAATAGGACAGTATTAGATTTAAACAAACAAACAAAAAAGTTTAAGTCCCCCTTTCAAAAGCAACATAGACACCATAGGAGACTGTTACAGGGAAAATTAATGAGAATTAGGCTTCTAAACACCTAAATTACCTAAAACTGGGATATAGTCTTCTAAGTCATTAAGGCCCTTTTGAAAATTTTACTCTGAGCCTACAAAGTCCCCAGGTTGTGCACATTTTGTCTTTGTGAGAAATGCCACAGATTCATTAATTTTAACTGGTGCAGTGTCAGACTTCGGTCTGATCTGGGGACATTTAAAGTGGCTCATGAGATTTCAGTCTAAAAATAATTGCACGGATTTGCTGGTGAGATGGAGATGGAGCTTCATAGTCATGGTGTAATCATACTCATAACAAATAGGTCAATAGCTATGACAAAGCAAATCTTATGAATTATGAAAGTATTTCATGTGACCTGTGAGCTTATTCTTCCACATAATAAGTACCATTTTTCACATTTCAAAAACAAGCTAACTAAATCCCAATAGGAAAAAACCTCAAAACCAAACACAATATTCTACTTGAACTGTTCCTCTTTCAGTGAATTCTCTAAAGGTATGTTTCAGATTATGGGGTGGAAGAAAAAGATTGTCTTTGTGAAGCCTAAAGGTTCTATGTTGTCAAATAAACAGAGACCAGTTCAGAGTTAGAACAGGAATGTGTTTTTTGAGGTATAATACATGGAGAGGAGGAACTTCCTACCTAGTTCATGATTTCCCAGGAGGGACTTCCTGTACTCATTGAGCTAGCTGGAGTTATCCAGAAAAGTCAAGAAGATGTCTTTAAAAGAGACAAAGGCGCAAGATATGATACAAAAAGATGGGTGGGAATTCAATATCACTGTTCAAATCTCATGCCCCTTTAAATCTCAGCTTGCCCAGGTAATTATTGTCACTATACTAAACAATCGTATACAAAACACGGCATGTTAAGGAACACTTAACATTTGTTCCCTACAGGGGTCACCATTAAAAACTCAGTATTTATCAACTACTGTCATTGTACCATCCTCAATATTGCTAACACCAAATGTTCAGGAGTCATGGCTCAGGCCGCAAAATATTATAAATTTGGCTTAAAATCTTAAGATTTTGGATAATACAGTCTGTTTCTCTTCATTTGCTTTCTAGTTTTTGAACCTTTCCTGTTCACATTTTCCAGTTGTTTCTGCAACTAAAGCTGAGATTCTGACTTGAACCATGGAATCAGGTTGCAAGAAAAATGCCAGATATAATGAGTCTTGCAATAAAATAGTGAGTGTTGGCTACACAGCGCAGCAGTACTGGAGCTACCATATTTCTCTTAGAAAATAACTGTGAGCTTTCAGATACTATGGTGTGGTAACTGGATAAGTATTGCCTTTTAATAACATCCACTTCTACAAATATTAATCTATTTATTTTCTAGTTCTTTCTGGCCCCAGTGTGAGAGTAATCATAACTGCTGTTGCTAATATAAGTAAATCTTTCATGACCCCTTCTTCAGCTATGTCAAACATACCAACAACAGAACCATCTTTACTAGAAGTGTGAGAAATATCATAATCAAATACAAAATTGTCCAGTCCTTCTTGCATTGAAATTTAATCAGAGATCTACACATGAAAGGTCTTCAAATTGGGTCTAAATGGATACCTTATTTCATAGTCCCAGTCCTACCCCAGTTAATGTTTTTCTTTACATTTTTAACAACTTAATTTGTTGCAAATACTTCATAATTATTGCAAAATCAAAACAATAATTATTTGCATGTTTTGAACCTTTCATCTAAAGATCTCAAACTGGTTTGCTGACTAATACCAGTAAAGTAAGTATGATGTCATAAGGTAACTGGAAAAACAGATACATTACTCTAAGGAAATGTCTTTATTGCATTGTTTGGACTCCTTGTTTCTAAGTCCACTCCTGAACATACATACTGCATTGTAAACCTGGGTTTACAGTTGTTGGATCTAGGTGTTTCAGCCATGCTAATGCCATACTGCACTACGCAGGTCTTCTGACTTACAATTGTGGCTTGAGCTGCGTCCACACTACAAAATGACAGGACTTGAACCTGAGACTCAATGGGACTCAGGCTGTAGCCCACTCTCCCAGCAGGGTACTAGGACTTAGATCCTGCGTGCTTGCTGACCCGAGGCAGACTGATTTATGTGTGGATGGAAGCGGGGCTTGGGCTCAAACCTGAGTGAGAGCTGGGACTTATAGCGCAAACCGACCTCCTCTCCCAGCGAGTCTGATCTACAGACTTGGGCTTCCACTACAGTGCTAAAAATAGCTGTGTAACCAGTCGAGCTTGGGCTCTGAGGCTGGAGGAAGGGGGTGGGTTTCAGAGCCTGAGCTCTAGCCTGAGCCTGAACGTCTACACAACTGTTTTTAGTACAGTCGTGTGAGCCCAATTCTGAACTCTGAGACTCTCTGCTGCAGGTTTTTTTTTTCTGTGTAGACATACCCTTAATGTCTTCAGCAAAGTCAAATTCAAAATTGTTTTAATATTTTTCATTGACATTTTTAATTTAGATGAAAAAAAAACCTGGGTGAAAACATAACAAATGTTCATGAAAATTTGGACCCATGTTTGACCATATCTGTCCTTAATGTTTTGGTGTCTATATTGCTTCATCTGGTACATCATTATATCCATCTGTTTATCGGTGTGTATCTGTAATCTGTGAATCTTCCAAACAACTACCAGGAAACAGATGAGTAATTTTCTCCTTGCATAAAAATGCATATTTCAGAAATCAGACCTCATTAATATAACAAAATGCAATGAATGGCCTCTTAAATATTTACTTTTCTGTTGTTTCTGAGCTTTAATAATGTATGGTGCTCTATATAAAAGTGAATGGGTGACTCCTTATCTAAAACTTGGTTCATTAGTGGACATTGATATTTTATGGTGTGATGTCTTAGACAGAATGCAGAGCGTCTGACCTATATTCTGTTGTGTTAAGGACAGAATTAAGTTTCCCTCTTCTTTCTTTCGTGTAATATTCTCTTATTTTTAATCAGAACTATAAATGTTTCAATCCATACACGTAATATTTGAAATGAATCACCATTTTGCATTATTTTAACTTCCTATATAGTCTGTGTTTTGACTAGCCAGAAATTGCACTCCATTTCATAGCATTGTATCGAGAATAATCAGGGCTGATGTGGAATAGCTAGCCAATCAACATGCAGTGTATTGAAAAGGTCAGTATAATACAGCACACCATTATAATTCATAGCGCGAATGCATAGAAGATGGTGATAAGACAGAAAGGGCTCTGCATTTGTCTAGTCTTGTTTCAGAGATTGCTAGAAGAATGGAAAGCTAGTATTAACATAACCTTCAGACTGGATTTTTATGGATGTCTGACTATCGGAGATGTAGTGACAGTGTAGAGTAAAGAAGAGCTCAAGATTCTATATTTGGACCTGGATCTGCTTTCAAATATTCTAGAATTTGATGGTGTTCAGATGCAGCAATTTGGTTCAGCCAACAATAGAGATTTGCAAAATTTAATTCCCTGCCTTTGTGACCTCCAAGCTGGACTATTGCTGTTCACTACCCCTGTGAACACCTGACGTTAAGAAAACTTGTGTTAGTGCAAAATGCAGCCGATTGACTTCTCAGCAACATCAGCTGCTGAATGCTCATCGGCCTGGTGTCCACTTGTAACACTAGCTCACTCTGACCTTCAGAATACTGGGTCAGATTGAAGGTTTCAGTCTTAAACTTCATGGACCTTTCTAGAATTGACCAGCATGTATCTCATAGTACACATATAACTTCTTGACCCCTCCCCGCTCAGGAATTACAAAGCTGTCATCCATAATGTTAAAGCAAGAGGCAGGACTTCCTTGGCAACAGAATTACAGTTTTGGGACTCCTCACTGGAGGGGGAAAGAATGAGCATAAACCTCACTGAATTCATGATGAAGAGCAAATCTCCCTTCTCTCATGTGGCTTTCCCACAGGTGCAACTAAAAGCAGCAAGGAAGAGGAGGAGGAAAAAGAGGGAAGTCAAGAAGGTAGAGAAAGAGAGAAGGCATAGTAGTAGAGGAAGAGAGACAAGATGGAAATAAATGTAAAGCAAAACACAGTACAGAGGAAAATTAGAGCATTGACCTATTGTAACTTTGGTTATAGCATCTTGGGAAGTGATGGACACTCTTACTAGATAGTTGGCACTATTCCAAGTAGATAGAAATGGTGATTCTTTTAGACCTGGGTTGCCATAATCACAATTAAAAGAAATTGGGTGTCTAGGAAGACAATATAAGTCATTTTTATCAAACCATCTTGGATCTTTGTTCTGTCTGGCTTGCTCTGCAGACAAAGCTGCATATTTCTATATGTAAGTGAATCTTCTCTAGGTCAAGTTATTCAGAAAAAGGAGAGAGACTGAATAGTGCACATGTCAAGAACTGAGAATCACCTGCATTTTCTTTGAAGCTTTTGTGTATATGATGAGCTAGAATAACCTCCCAGAACTGAATTATCCTTCCATACTATGGTTCAGTGAATATCATTATATTTCAGCACAGCTTGAGTGATTTTTAATGCCAAAAACATCAGGAAGAAATACAAATGTTACAAAAAGTATTGAAACAATACTATAAAAAAGCCCAGGATCATAAATACTTTACTTTGCAAGGTCTCGAAGGTCAACATAGCTATAGTGTGGAAAATTAAAATGTTCTTTGTGTGAATACCTGTGGAAAAAATGCAGTGGTTTACTCTAAAAATGCAAAATTCTATTCCCCGACTCTATTTGAGGCCGATTAACAAGAAAAACTATTTTCCTGGTAGTTGGAACTGATGAAGTTATTCACCTGTGATTATTCTGAATCTTCTCCTGTATAGTATTAAATACAATTTAATTAAAGTTGAAAAACAGCGACAGCTGTCTTGTGCGTGATGTACTTACCCAAACAAAGGAACATGGAGAGCACATAGAAGTCAGAGGTTTTTATCAGAATAAAATCAAATGCAGGCAGAAGTGAGAAGAGAGATTTGTGACAAGCTTTGATGCTGGATTAAGGGAGAAGGATAGGGAAGAAACTGTGAAATCCATCAGACAATCTCAAAGTGGATTTCAGCAACTACCATCTATCCTCAGCTACCTTCTTGTAGCTAGAACTAGCCTTTGATTTGTACTTTAGAACAGGCTTGCCACTAATGGTGCAAGGGCCTTCTCTTTTGCAGCTCCTGCTGTCTTGGCCACCTTTCTTTACTCCTTTGCCTGATTGCTGTTTCAAATGATATCTCATCTGAAAACATCTCTCCCTTACCTAGAACTCTTAATATCCCTCTCTTTGTATTGTTATTTATCAGTAGCTGATAATGGTCCTCTCTTGAGGTGGATTATGCTGTCAGTGTGGGTGCCTGATTTGCCCTCCCTGAGCTTTGACTTCTAAATATTGCAGTATTATTTAGCTTTCTTGTATTAATAAAAAAGATCCACCCTTCATAAATACGAGGAGTCTCTTTTCTTAATCATTGATCCCGTTTTCATATCTGTGTAGCTTTACAGCCTCCTGACAGTGCTCCTTATTTGTTTGTAAAACATGGGTCAAATGGATTGAAGTGATAACAGCCACACCAGTTTACAGAAACAATTATTCTAATCTGTGTACATTGTTACCTCTAATACGTGTGTATGAGTACTTGGAAGATGACAGCCAATAAAAAAGATTGATGACCTTTTGGTGACCCCTGGTTGAGTGGTTGAATATTACATTTGGATTCCTCCACCCCCATATTTAACAGCCAATAATGTGCAACTGTGCCAAATGTCAAGATTCTTCTTTGAGGGCTGGAATATGAATATTCCACTCGTGAGTGCTCAGGTGTGCCAGGAGCCCCAGAGCAGATATTCTAACAAAAGCATCTGTTGGTTCATACATGCTGAGTAGCTCATTAAGTGCTTCAGACCAAGGGCATCAGAGGCAATGAAGGTCAGCACCTCTTTCTTCTTACCACTGCATGGCCTTACTTGGAATCCTGTATCAACAGATTTCTTCAGCTTTTACTATTTTTACTCTTTAAATAAATTTGTAAGAAGATTATAGTTCATATTAGCACAGTTAGAGTTTTTAATATAGGTAGTCCCCCCCCACCCCGTCACTCCCAGGGATTTCCTCCCAGCAGTTTGGGACTCTGGTAGGGGTTCTGCTGTTCAAGACTTGTGCCTCCAGTCCTCACTCCTTCTCAGTGAGTGACAAGCACCAACCCTGTCTCTACTGACTAGGAGAGATGCATATTCCTGCAAAGTGCAGCATCTGTTGCTCTTTTCCGCCACAAACTCATGTAGCTCATGAGCTTAAATTATCGAAATGCCTTATGAAGAAGGCTATGAGGCCTCACTCAGCTCTGGGCCAGGGAGATCCCCCTGTACATCAGTTGAGAAGTGCCCCTCTGAGCATGAGTTTAGGAGCAGATCCTATAGCTGCTAAGCCCAATGACTTCTTGCTGGATTTCCATGAGAATAAGGGACATTCTCCTGATTGCAAAGACAGATCCCCGTCCAGATCTTTCCATAAAAGAAAAGACCCCTCCCCGAGCCTGTCCAGGCTGGATGAGCCTTTGCACACAGATACGATGGATCTAGAATTGCAAAAGACAGGCATTCCACCATTAACACCTATCTAAGCCCCAACGTAAACAAAAGAGGATTCAGAGACCTCAATTTTCAGCCATCTGTACTGCCACGACCTCTGCTTATCCCCAGCCACCTGCTAAAGGTTACTTCTGATGTCATGGTCAAGATCTGCCCACCCATCTCTACCTCCATTATTTTTGGAGGACACCTTGCACTTTTCACTCAAAACTGGGACTCTGACAGTTGGGTCTTAGAAATTATCCATCAAGAGTTCTCCATAGGGTAGACCTGGAGTAGATTCCATCTCTCTCCCTTCACACATATCCCCTTCCCAGTCGTCTTCTTCAGTCTACTCTCTCAAAGTGATTCTTCTCCAGGACAGAGGCACCCTCCTCTTGTGAGGGTCAATAAAGCAAGTGCCATCTCAGTATCAAGGAAGAGATATCTATCTATATGATGGTCTCCATGTCAGCAAATGTAAGAGTGTCAGTGGGGTCAAGCACAGGGAGGGCTTATAGGAACTGTCCAAACGTATTCACTGGTCCCAGTACATTGCAGAAGTATCCTGGAGGTATTAGTGCTATTCCAGTCCATGGGCTGGAGTAGGAGTGTCAGGGTAGCTGCATTGCTGCATGGTGTATTAACCCCATGTTGGATTTGCAGATTATACTTCCCCAGCCCATCTGAGCTTCCCCATCCCCACCTGAGCTGCTCACTTCTTAAGTATTTCTGGCCACTCCCACAGAATCCAGGAGCATTATGGAAGCATTATGAAAATGAGAAGCAACAAGCATAGCTCTAGTATTGTCACTTGTGAAAATTGCCACACTCCTTATTTATCTGCATTTGGCTCAATCACAAACCATCTCTGAAAGCACTGGGTCATCACACTTTCCTATTAGGTAGACAAAGTTGGTTTAAAAATAGAGTGGTAGGATAGAACAATTTTCAGAAAAGTTTTATTTCCCTTTTTATTGTCTGCAAAATGTAAGGTGAGTTCAAAATGAATAGTAACAAATATAAAAAGAAATAGGAAATGAGAGAAATCTTTATTGCTTGAGAAATCTCCAGTTTGCCTTCACTTTTTACAGTAGTACATTTTGCAAACATTAGGTACCTTCTCTGTCCTTTTAAAATCAGTTCTATAGACACGCAGCCTATATTGTAAAATGAAATGGAGTTCAACTTTTTAAACAGTCCATACTCATTGGTGTAATTCTGCTGTCAGCTGGAATAACATTTACTACTAAGGAAAAGTATAAAAAAGTCAGATGCTATTCCAGAGTATGCCATCGACTGTATATACTGAGACCACTCTTTGCCAAGGCCGACACTCCATGTGGGAAGGAAACACAAGTGCTCTAGTCCAAAGCACATTGCTCAAAAGCTATTGAATGTTATGAACCAGAATCCAAGGCAGCTAAAGTACCATTTTGTCTCCCTTTACTCCGAGAAAAATTGCTTCTCTGATGTGGAAAATAGAGCTCTTGGGTCACTTTTCAAAATGCCAAGACCAATGTTCAGGTTGTAATAACTACCTCTTAAGTGAGCTAACTTTCATTTCTCAGGGGCTGATTGTATATAAAAAGGTTTGTTGCCCACTGGCTGTATGGGGAAATTAGAACACTGGCTTCCACATGTTTCTTTTGTACTGTATGAAATTCATTATCATCCTTTTAGATCATGGAGAGATACAAGCAGTTGCTTTTCACTTTAATCTCCTTAACCATGGTAAGTAAACCACTAGGGAAATATTCAGTGATTAGAAAATACCATTGGAAATTATATGTGTAATTACTTTATAGTATCATGATGTTTGGGAAAATAAAAGCACTAAGTAGACAATGCTAACTTTATTTTTGATCGGTGGCTCAGAACACAATGTATGTTCAAAGGGGTTGACAATCATTGACTGATGGTCATTACTAATTTAATAAGCAGCCCTCAAAGCTCTTGCGGATACAAAGGAATTTGGCTTTACATGTGTAATATGCAGCTTGCATGAAATACTTAATGCTGTTCTCTTTGAAACCTAGAGGACAGTTATTAAAATTTTATGGTGCAAATTAAAATTTAAGATTAAAATACAAGATCAAAAGAATCATTTTTTTTCTCTGTGCTATTAGGAATAAGCCTTTTGGAATAGAGCAGCTCAATGTCTTAATGTCATATCCTTCTCCTCTGGAGAGAGAGATTAGAACTAATCATAGCTGACTAGAGAAACATATCTTTCTGTATTTTTTGTAAAGAGAAGAACAAGCTTCTTTTACTTTTTAAATGGATTATGCCATTGTAGAGTCATACAGTAGTGAATGAAACTGCAATCTGTGTGACATCTTTTGAAGAAGCACAATTTGATTTGGGAGCAGAAGAGAAATTCAAGGTGGTGGTATTTTTAATATCATGGAGGATGCAAAAATACAAAGGATGCTAGAAGATTTGCCTTATGTCTAAAATAAAGGAGAAGGGTGGATCTACTACTGTAGCTCAGCCTGATTAATACTCTATTGCAATGCTCATCTCTGTAAGGCCGTAGGCCATTAATATGTCTTCCAGTGTCAAGTTCAGTTGCTTTACTATCTAGAAGAATTGATGGTTCACAAGACTAGCCTTACAGGAAAAGACCCTGCTATATCTTAACTTCAAAAATAAAACAATCTCCACTTCTGATTTATGATTTTTCATTGATATGCTACATTTTCTCTATCTTTCACTTGTAAGGCCCCCATTAATATTGTATCTAATTGTCACTAAAATCAGCAGCAGATATGTTCTAAAGCCAATATCAGTTTTATGCCATAGATCAGAAGGTTAGGGGTGCATTACCAGTCCATTGATTGCTTTTTAGTCTCTAACAACTAGTTCATCATGAGACTGATCCAAATCCCATAAAAGTCAATGAAAAGACTTCCATTGAAGTCAAGGGGCTTTGGAGCACTGAAATCTAAGGGAGCTGCCTATGCATATTCAAAACTGGAAATCTGTTTTTCTCTCAGCTCGTAGCTGTAATGAGGCTGAGCATACTTTAAATGAGCAAATTGTACCCAGAGCTAGGCTTAGGTCACAGTTTTTCCCATCATTGTCAAAAATACCGCCAAATATGTCGCAGTGCAAAATTTCACTCATTTTGCACATTTTGTAGTGATATGCCCCAAAATTCACAAACATTAGCAAAGCAAAACTTCACCAAGCTGCACCACTCATAGGATATTTGTTCATCCATTTGGGTAAATATTAAAAATCCAATACTTGTTAGTTTCATGTTTTAATGCAAAACATTTGAACACCAGTTTACATCTGTTCCTCTAAGGCTGGGACATAACTCGTTCAATTCTATTATGATGTTTTTAAAGGATAGGGAAATTGCTGGATTAGCATCAAGTAAATGAAAACAATATGCACAAAGACTGATAAAAGAGAATTAAGCCTTTCAAACTGTCTATATAAATCATCAAATTATAAAGCAGGAGAAAATGATTTAAGCTCTTGCTATTTCAGTGAAGAGCTTATCAAGAACTGGCTGACCAGCGTGAGTTGCAGTATAGCATTAATTGAGCAGATTTGGTATAATCCAGTTCTGCATTTGTTGAAAATTTCTGAATAAAAAACATTATCAATGTTTCATTGGCAAATTCCCCATGCTGACAAGCATTTGTTATAACAGTAAAAGAAACAAACTGCACGGAACCATAGGCTACAAAATTCATTACAATCCTTAAAAAATGAGACCTAGAGACTGCTCTTATCATAGAAGCCAAAGCCTGACCATCTGTGGTTATCCGTTTTTCAGACCTGTGCATCATTGAAGCTAGATTGATGAAGAGGCAGACCAGACTGAAGAGAGAAAAAATCTATTTTATAATAGAAAGGGGGTGGGGAGTGAGTGAGATCGAGTGTGAGAAAGGGAGCTAGGAGAACAAATAGGAAAGAAAAAATTGTTCTTACTTTATCTCTAAAGAGTGAGACTATAGAGGAAAGCTAGTATTGACAACAGGATTAAGATGGTTTCCAGGATAAAAGCCATGAATCAGTACCTAAAATAGATCACAAAGGTTCAATTTTGCTCTCAGATATAAGGGTGAAACTCCCATTAAAATTAGTGAGAGCTATAGATGTGTAGAGGAGGACAGAACTGGACTCTATGACTGAAATTCACCCCAAAGAGAGTGACCCATAGAAAATCTTTTACCATATGTAGGAACTGTGTTAGCTATGTACTAGGGTGACCAGATAGCAATTTTGAAAAATTGGGACAAGGGGTAGGGGATAATTGGTGACTACATTAAAAAGCCCCAAATATCAGGACTGTCCCTATAAAATTGGGACACCTGGTCACCCTACTCTGTACAGGCGGAAAGACTGATTGAGCTACCATATTGGGCCCATTCTACTTGGTATTGGCCATAAAGGAGGTGCAGCACTGTCTAGTACAAGATAGTGCAGATTGGGTGGGATCATGGAATGGAACCATTGGATCTTCACTTAGTCTCTTCTGAGATCCCTCTGTAGGGAGTTCATGGAAGTGGATGTTATTCTTCCATGGGCCAAATAATGACCATAGAAGGGTTAAATAATGACCAAAGAAGGGCTGCATTACAGATCTGAAGTCTGCCCGTGGGTTGTGAAGAAAATGCCATCCCACCCAATCTTGACTTAGTTCCTGATAGCAGAGCTCAATTACTCAGGCTTTATGCAGGAATCAGTGAATTTCTTCTTGTAGGTTTATATTTCATCTTCCTTTATAATTGTGCAAATCCGTTGCCTTAAGCACTGAAACTGAAGGCAAAATTTCCCCATTTATATTTGAATAGATCACAGTGCTACCATGCTGGGGGCTAGCCAGGTAAATCAGTACAGTTGTTACTTAATGGAACTTTTGGTTTGTTTATTCATGTTGTTAACTTTGCTTGTTCAGATAAATCTGAAGAGCTGGAGTTACTAGATACAATGAAGTGTCTAATGTTTCTTTTCTGCTCTTTGTAGTTTCTTTATAGAGGAAAATTATACTAACTCCTAGCTGGAAAATGTACAATTAGGTCAGCTTCCTTCCACAGCATCATTTTTTCTATGCTCCCCATTGATTTGTTACATGGTCTAACAAAAAGAAAGACTGGATTTTGAAAAAGCCTGAGCAGACATCAGTATCTGGAGAATTCTATGTCCTAACCAGTTATAAGGAAACTAGCATTTTCTCCTCTCTGCAGTATAGTTAGATTGGCTGACCTTATCCACTATCTGCCTCATGGTTCCCCTCATAACTCAGACCTCCCCCAAGATGGGCATACAGACTCAATGCAGGACCACCATTTTGAACTGTAGTATGGAGTCTAGGCCAGTGTTTTTCAAAGTTCAGGTCGTGACCCGTTCCTGGGTCGTGGCAGGTAAGGCATAGAGTGGCTCTGGTCAGCACCACTGACTGGGATGTTACAAGTCCCGTTGGTGGTGCTGTCCAGCTAAGGCAGGCTAGTGTCTACCTGTTCTGGCACTGCACTGCATCCTGGAAGCAGCCGGTAGAGGGGCCAGCTTCTAGGCAGGGGTGCCCCAGGGCTTTGTGAGTTGTCTCAGCCCCAAGCTCATCTCCGCACTCCTGGCAATGGGAACTGGGGGGGAGGGGACAGTGCCTGCAGGTGGGAGATGTGCGGCTCCGGACCTGCTGCTAGTCACTTCAGGCGCAGTGCAGTCTGTGGTGCTAGGTCAGGCGGGGAAGCCTGCCTCTGTACCCCGGCTGCACTGCTGACCGGGAGCTCCTGGTGGTAAGTCCATACCCCAACCCCACACCCCAATTCCCTGCCCCAGCTTGAGCCCCCCAAACCTGGAGCCCCTCCTATACCCCAAACCCCTCATTCCCTGCCCTACCCCAGAGCCTACACCCCCAGCCTAGAGCCCCTGCCCACACCCTGAACCTCTCATTCCTGGTCCCACCCCACAGCCCTCACCCCTGTACCCCAACCCTTGCCCCAGCCTTGAGCCCCTCCCCAAAGCTGGAGCCCCTCCCACATCCCAAACCCCTCAGTCCTGGTCCCACCCTGCAGCCCTCACCCCTGTACCCCAACCCTTTGCCTCATCCCTGAGCCTGTCCCCAAACCCCTCATCTTCAGCTTTGTTGGGTCACGGGCATTGACAATTTTCTTCAGCTGGTTTCCCAGAAAAAAAGAGTTTGAAAACCACTGGTCTAGGCACTATAATTCCTAGCTTCCCACACATGCTGGTAATATTTAGGTTTTGTAAAACCTCAGAAAACATGGACAGGGCATGCAAAAATTACAAGGGAAAACTGGGACGCAGCATAGACCCATATTAATCTTATTGTGTGAAGTTTTAGACTTTTAAAATCCTCCTCTCCTGCAGAAAGATTTGTGTCTATCACAGGCTCAAGGCTGTTCATTGGGAGACATTGTGCATGACAGGAAATCAGGCACATCAGGACTAAAATTTTGAGGGGGAACACTAGGAGGTCTGTAGAGGATAGGGGATCTTTGAGAGAGGAAGAAAATATGAGAGTCTGGAAGCTGGTTAAGAGAGAGAATGAAGAGAACCTTTATCTACATAGGAAATGGTGGAAGAGGGAGGAAGTGATGACTGGAGAATAGAAAAATCTCCCCCAAAGGGTTCCCCTGTTTTATTCAGCTTAGTCTTTGATGAAGTATAGAGAACTGTACTTTGGTGAAGACACAATATATATGGATACGTAGTTTGATTAAACAATTGCTGTCTTATTAATTTACCCACATGATAATTGAATTTTTGCTAGCATATTAAAACCTCTGTAAATGCTCAAGAAACCATTAACTAATCTCAGTTGAAAAATTAACTTGTTTGAGGAGACACACTTTAGTAGTTAACTTCAAAAAGAATAAGGAGTACTTGTGGCACCTTAGAGACTAACACATTTATTTGGGCATAATCTTTCATGGCTAAAACCCACTTCATCAGATGTATAGAGTGGCACATACAATAGGGATATATATAATACAGAGAGAGAGAGAGAGAACATGAAAAGATAGGGGTTGCAATGCCAACTCTAAGAGGCCAATTAATTAAGGTGAGCTATTATCAGCAGGAGAAGAAAAACTTTTTGAAGTGATAATCAGGATGGCCCATTTCAAACAGTTGAGAAGAAGGTATGAGTAACAGCAGGGGAAAATTAATATGGGGAAATAGATTTCAGTGTGTATAATGGCCCAGCCACTCCCAGTCTTTATTCATTTATTGACTGCATTATGTCCAAATGACACACAGAATGTTTATATGCTTATGTAGTTGTCTAAAAAAGAGTAGTTCAGTAAAATCAGTATTGAATTATATTCCAAATAATGTTCTATAGATCCTTTCACAGTATGTGTGCATATCCCATATTTTAAATAAAACAATTTGTGTTGGGTACCTGAGATCTATGAATCAGTTCTAATAGATTTGAAATATTCTACTTTGTGTCGGCATAGTTTTAAATTGTATTAGAAAACCTTCAATTTTTAAAGAAGTCTTTGGGCTGGATCCTAAGCCCTTTAAAGAAAATGTGAATCTTTCCACTGAGTTCAATGGGTTTTTTTTAGGTTTAATCTTACTTGACTTTTTGGAGATATAGGACTGATCTAAAGTCAGTAGGAATCTTACCATTGTCTTCACTGGACTTTTGATAAATTCTGTGGCAGGGATAATATTTAAATAAATTTGATTCAAAAGCTCAGCTTGCTGAAACAGCAAATGGTGCAGGTGGACATTACAATATGCTGAAAATGAATTTTCCATGGATAACTAACAAAATAAGAAGGAAACCTAATAAAAGTCTAAAAAGAAAAGCAGGTTTTATCACTCTAAAAAGAAAGTTATTTTGAATTAATTTGATTAAACAGAATATTTCATTTGACTGCTTTAATTTATTTATAAATCATACACACTGAGTAAATGTAATATTTGTAATATCATTAAAGTATTAAAATGTAATTTCTTTTCTATGAGAGTGAATTATGTGATAGGTACAGAATACTTTTACCTTTTTTTCTTCTTAGAGTTTTAGAATTTATTTTTCCAATTATTTGTTAATCTCTTGGGGTAAAATTTCTAAAAGTATTTTGGTGACCTAGAAGCCAAAGTCCCACTTTCAAAAGTGACTTAGGAACTTGGGGTGTGATTGACAAAGATATTTAGGCACCCAAATCTCATTGATTTAAATGACAGTAGGCACCTAAATAGCACCTTTTTTGAATCTCATCCTATGTCTCATTGGCTTTCAGTTAAACTTAGGGCCCTAAGTGCCAACTCACTTTTGAAAATGGGATTTAATATTCTATTTCATGTAGCAACACAGTCTTGCAAAGCTGAGAACAGCAACATCATAATACCTTTACAAATCTGGGCCCCAGCCCTAACATTTCAAAAAGGATTTGTAATAACTTCTTTGAATTCTTCAACTACCCCAGGAATTTACTTGTAAAATTTCAGAAAATTTAAGTTCTATATCCTGAGCTGGTGTAAATCATTGAGGTCAATCCAATTCAGCCCCATTCCTTGACCTCAATGCTGCAGCACCAATTTACACCAGGTAAGGCTATGACTGTGGGGGCACAGGTACAGTGCCCCACAGTTTGGACTTAGGGAGCAAGAAGAGCAATGTGTACCAAAGTGCTTTGCTGTAACTCATGTATGTGGATGCTGCAGGCACAAAGGAAAAGGTCCCGAGTTGGCATTACTGTAGTCTTCTTCAATTTGGGACTTTTGTTTGCACCTGCATCCACACAGGGGAGTAACAGCATAGCACTTTGGTGCGCACTGCTATTCACACCCCATCCTCCAAACTGCGGGGCAATGTCGACATGCCCAACGTTTTTTCCTTTGGAGTAAGTGTTGTAATTTTGGCAATAGTTGGTAAATGCTATGCCTCACAAAGAAACTTAAGACTCATTTCAATTGAGAAACTGAATGCAAAGGTTAGTGTGGAGCTGCTAGCTGCTGATTGAATATTCTGTACTTTTTAAAGAGCAACTGAAAAATGGCCAATATGAACTGAAACATAGAAGTCAATTCTAAGTCATCTATTGACTTCAATGGATTTAAAACAGGGAAGCTGATGAGTTTACACTCTAAATAGACAGGAAGACAGATTTTTGAAGTATCAGCTCTATTTAATTAACAAATAAATAGATAGAAATAGAATTATTGAGCTGTAGTGCAGCACTGCGCGGTGCAACGTGTGACAGTATAAATCCATGAATAGATCAATTCATAACCTGCTCAGCTAGCCACAGTATCCACCATCCAGCTGATAGGGCAGGATGCCAACAACACAAACCGATTGAATTGGTATGGGAACATCTCTGAGTATGACCAATATAATCACAGATTCTAGATTTACAAACAGTGTGCCCTCGTATCCATTAATGAGGGTAGAACTGTTTGGCAGTAGAATCCCTTTACAATTCACATGGACCGTTTGCTGCTATTTACGTGATTTGAAATCTTCTATACTTACTAATGACTTTAACATCTGATTAGACGTTTGGCAGCTGCTTTAGTGATGCCTGATCTTTTCACACTGCAACTCTCAGTGGCATTGTAGTTTTGGGTACACAAATATCATGCACCCTGATGAAGACTGTGCGATACAGGGTTAGGCCAATATTTTCAAACCTGACTAGGTACCCAACTTGAGCAACTAGAAAGGTGCCTGATTTTCAGAGGGTAGGTGCTTAGCCCTCTCTGAAAACCGAGCCCCTTTAAGGTGTCTCTTATTTGGCACCCCAAAACTTGAGGTGTAAGTCACGTGTTTGCACTGAAGCATTTAGTGATGTAAATAAGAGAAGAAACAGTGAGGAGGAGACAGTCTCTATTTTAGTTTTAGGCGAACTTGTGTGCATTGGGACTTGCCACACCGAGACAGTGTGTGTTAGTTATGTGAGGAAATCTACTGGATGGGCCAGAATCATCCAGCAAGTGGGTGAGGTGGGCACCAGCTGTGCTCATTATCGGTTTGAAGCTACTTGGGTGATTTCCATTGTGGGCAAGCATCCTAGAAAGACAGACCTACAGTCACTTTCTGAGAATGCAACAAATGGATTTGGGGAGGAGGAGGAGTTCATAAATAAGAGGAGTGGCAGCCAGAGTGGAAAACTCACTGATGGAGCAGTGCAGGGATTTTTCCACTTTATTGGATTAGGTTGAGGGCTTCCTCCCTCACCCTTACTGGAGAAAAGGAGGATGATGACTAGAATTTTCTGCAAGCTCTGGAAATTGCAGAGACTCAAAGAGAGTTTGAAGGAGAAATTGGAATGTCCTTTCCCCCCAGACTTATGGAGCTGACGTGTCCTACAGAGAGTTTGGACACCATTCCACAGAGACTGGGAAGGATGAATCCACCCAGAGAAGAGCTCTAGAGGATTGCATGCATGTGCATGTGAATGATCATATTTTGCATTTGAACTTGTGATAGTAACAAGTTTGAAAAGTATTGTGCTTTGAAGTTGCAGCTTGAGCTAGAGGTCATGCTCTGAACCCCAATTCTTATTACATAAACCTATTAAATAGCTTATTAAATAAATGTCTTTCTTTTTAATTAAACAAACTTATTTTACTTTTTATCTAAACTAACCCAGTACTTTGATTCAATGGAAGTGATTGTTAACAGCAGTCATGATAACAAGCTCTTGTTTCTGTCTCTTTAAAGGAACAGCAAACTTTATCTTCTGAGTGTGTACAGTGATGGGGCTGTGCATTGCAGAACACATTTCTGAGGGGCTGGAGTTCTCTGATTTGGGCTGGGAGAACCTTGAGGAGTTTACTGGCAAAGCAGACATGCTGGTGTGTTCTGCGCTGAGTCAGAGAGGGTTAGTACAGTGTCTCTCAGCCCTGGGTATCCCCATCAGCTTGTCACAGAGCATACACACAGTAGATCTCATCAACTTTAATGCTACAACCATCTAATAAGTGAATCACTTGTCAGCTACTAGGAATCCTTTACTTAATTTTCTGTTATTTCAATTTAATAACAAATCTTTACCTTGAAAAACATATTTCTTCCCTCTTATAATTCTGGTGTGTGTGTATGTTTTAGAAGATAATTACATATTGCAGTGAATAGTGCCTGTGTTCTGTATTAGGATTATTACATGTGGCCATGAAAAAAACTGATTTCATTGTTTTATCAGGGTAGAACTAGAGTTTTAACTATATAAAAGTGAAACAGAAGTTTGCCGGACACTCATTTGAGAGGTTGTTTAAATGATATATTAATAAAATGAGTCATATGTATTCAAAATAAAGTATAAATCCTTAAATTACAGAACAGAGACAATTTTGGACACAAAGAAATATAGTGAAATATTAATTATATTCATAAAGGTGTTGAAAAGAAATACGTTCTTCTCATTTGTATTTGGGGCTCATTGTGATCAACTTTAAAGTACAACTGGTGAGTGATTTTTCAACTTTTTCAGCTTTTCTTCCTTTATGTCTACAATTGTAAAATCTCTATTTCTGTTATATACTGTCATGGTAATTTGTTCTTATTTTAATAAAATCAAAGTGGTCTGCTTTGCAAGGAAGCCAATTGTTTTGTGATTAGATTCTGAAAAGCAGAAAAGATCTCTTTCTTTATAAAGCACTCTGCGGATTCTAATGTTTGACTGTTAAAAACAAGAAAATAAAAGGAAAAATATTCAAAAATAAAAACTAATATTGATTTTAAATATTTGAGAAAACAAATCCCTCTAATATTTAAGGACAATTTTTTTCTAGTAAAACTATAATACAATGAGATTCTTTTACCTTTTGATGAAAAATAGAAACATTCATGTGGACATTAATGTCATTATCACTGTATCTCTCAAAAAAACCCCAAAAACATACCTATGCAACTGAGGGATTATTGACTTGGAAGTTATGGTATACTATCAGAGTAATGTCATGTGTACAGTTTCTTATTATTAAGTAGCTTATAACATCAAATTTAAATTTAATTTTAAAAATCTCATGATTTTGAGATGAATCAGATTCTGATCTTAGTTACATAGCTGTAAATCATTGTTTTCTCCTGATTTACATCTATGTAACTGAGATCAGTGATTATCCCGCCATGTTACTATCTGTGCCGTTAGAAATAATGCTAATAATCCTCTGCACTCTTAAAGTATCTTCCATCTGAGGATCTCAAAGCACTGTACAAATGTAAATAAATGGCACTTCATCACAACCTTGACAACTGTTAAGCAGTAGTGTTTCCATTTTATAGATGAGGATGTTAAATGCAAAACACCTTTCTAAGCCCATCTTAGAGGTTTCACAGAGTGGACCCCCGCAGAGTGGCTGGCCCAGGGTACCTTACAAAACAGTAAAGAGAGGGTCTTTGTGAAGCCTCCTGGCAGGGCTTAGAATACTGCTGCTTACCAGCTGTCAAGGCTGTGATAGTAATGTATGGTTTCCATCCAGCACATTGCACAAGTGGCTCAGTGAGGCTGCAGCTCAGTCCCATGTCCTAGGCCATTGTCAGGGAATTGAATTTCTACACCTCAGGGCCCCTTATCATACTTCTTCCACATGAAGCCTGATTATTTAGGGACATGGTCACACCTCACTATTTTGTGTGTGTGGCTAAGGATAGAATTCGCTTCTCTCTAATAAGATCCAGCCATCATTCTTCTGTTGACCTAGCCATCGCCACTCAACAAGATGGATTACCTACCTTGATGGGGAAAAAACTCTTCCAATGATATAGGAAGTGTCTACAGTGTGGGCTCTACAACAGTATAGCTTGTGTGCTGGAGAGTGGTGCCTCTGTAGAATCCAGTATGTAGACAAGCCCTTATTTTCTAGAAATAAAAATCATTTAATGGCCCAGATACCTGCTTGAGAACATATTCCCAAGGCTAAAAATACTTGCAAAACAGGGTAACAGATAAAGCTAAAGAACCAAATTTTATTTGACAGTCTTCAGATTTTTTCAATGACTGCACAAAAGCGTTAAATGGGAATGGCCTAGGGACAGGCATTGAATCAATATGCCCCAGTAAGTTTGTGAAATCAATGTTTTGCTCTTCACATACACAAAAATTGATGCAGCCAATGCTGTGTAACTCTTATTAATTGCCCAGAGTGACACAAAATTTATCAGTTACTTATCGACTTCTTTGAAGCCATAGGGGGGGAAATGGCAATGGCTGCAAGGTTAACTGTGTAGTACAGTAACATCCTGACTGAATGGATGTGTAAATATAAGCACGAGCGGACTGTTGAGAGCTTCAGAATTTGTATCTGTCCAGCCACACACACATTTGCCAGTAAAATTTTTACATGTTTGCCTTTACAAGTAAATAGGGTAATCGGGTTGTTATTCCTTGAGTTTAGTGTGAGGGAAATTCATAGGGAAAACTATGAACTTGCAGTGATGTTAGTCACTCACAAAAGCTTTTATAAATAATTTAATGGTGACTATATATACAGACCTGACATTTTGGCCCCTTTAATAAGAGAAATATGACTAGAAATAAAAATCAAATGTGACTGGTGGTTTTGGGGGCTCGGTGTCTTGGTGCTCACCTTTGGAATGCTATACTTAAAGGGCCCTGGTTTTCAGAAAGTACTGAATAGCTAGCTGCCTTCTGGAATTACAGTCCTATGAAGTATTTCAATTTAGACACCTAAAATCATTAGTTCCTTTTGAAAATCTCAGCCTTGGCCCCTTTCTGTCTCTCCTTATGCTCCCATTCCAGTCAGTGGTAAAACTCCATTTAACTTCAGTGACAGTAGAATTAATCCCTTGCTTTACCCTTCTTTTATCCTACACTAGCGAAAATACCCAGCATTGCTCGGGTCCGTCGGAGGTGGGGAGGGGGTGGAGAGCGCAGCGAGTGCGGGGTCCATTGGAGGGGGGAGGGGGCAGAGAGCTGAGCGAATGTGGGGTCCGTTGGAGGGGGTATTATGACATCATAACCATGTCACAGAGAACAGCAGCTGCCCAGCTGATGTGAATGGGCTTTAAAGAATTTCATCCCTGGGGGGCGTCAGAGGTGAGATTTGAAAAATTTTCGACTCTTATCCTGATTTGGACCCTAAGACCTCTAACTGTACCAAATTTCAAGTCTCTAGCTCAAACGGTGTGGAAGGAGTAAGTGCACATACACTTACATACACATACACACGCATACGTACACTTACATACGCATACATACACGCACGCATACACCATTTGACTTATATATATATATAGATTTACTTTCTTCTTATGGTTTCTGTGTTTCACAGATTCCCTTGGCTTAACACTATCTCCCTCTTTATTTCCTCCTGTTCCCATGCACTTCAGCTTCATGAACTCTCTTTATTTTTCCATGCTTTCTTTCCTCTTCCTCCTCCGCAAACTCCTGCTGCCCCCACCTTGCTTTTGCTTTACAGCCTTTGACTCTTCTAATCCTCCCTAAAATCCTAAGAGAATCACTGCATTGAATATGGTTATCTGTATTAAGAGTTAGGATATGAAGGGAAAGTGCCAAATTACCAGTAGTTACAGTTTAGGCTGGTCCCCACTTGGGGGAGGAGAGGGGATCGACTGCAGATATGCAACTTCAGCTACGTGACTCACGTAGCTGAAGTTTGCGTATCTGCAGCCGACTTACCGCTCGTCCCCACGGTGACGGCGGTCGGCGGCGCGCTCCCTCATCGACTCCAGCTTGCACCTCCCGGCAAGCTGGAGTTCCGGAGTCGACGGGGGTGCCACGAGCGATCAATTTCTCGCATCTTCACAAGATGTGAGAAATCGATCGCTACCCGCCGATCCGGCGGGTAGTGAAGACATACCCTTAGTCCTAATACAGTACTTCAGATCCCTTCAGATGTGTATGTGTAAAGATGAGTGTAGAGAGGCTGTTTTCACTTAGATTGCCTGATCTCCATACTTAAAATAAAGAAATAAATACAATATAATCTGAGCCCTTCTCAAAGAAGGATGGTCTTGTGATGAACGCACCTGGATCATGACTCAAGAAACATAGGTTCAGTTCTCATCTTTTCCACAGCTTTTTTGAGAGACCTTGTTTAAAACACTGATGCCCTGGTTCAGCTACACACTTAATTTCAACTTGAGTATTTCTTAAGAACATGCTTAAAGTTATGCATGTGCTTACATGTTTTGCTGAATAGTGATGTAAGAAAGTGTTTACAACTAAACAAATATTTATGAACTTTGCTGATTCATGGACTCAGATATCCTGCCTCAGTTTCCCCACTGTGAAATGGGAATAATGATATTTTCTTGTTTCCACTCTTGTCCATTACCAGATTATGATTCGCTTACTAACATTGTTCCTTACTCCACAAGTACTCAGTGCGACTATTTATGGCATAAGGTACTATTCTTCATGAATAAGGGCACTCTTTGTAAGTCTCTTAGCACTCTTTGTAAGGGTCATTAGTATCATTTAGGAGCATAGTGGTTCAGATCTAATGGTTTTGAAGGTTGGTAGAACTTCTGCCCCTGCACACAACCCTACTCCTCTAGGTTTGAGAGGTGAAGAGAGCTCATTTAACTACTAAGAAAGGAAAAAAGTTAAATACCTATATCTATCTATCTATCTTCCAAGCCATAAAGAAGATGCTATGGAATATTAGCTAAATATAAATGTGACACAAGATAAAAAAGAAAGGTTGCAAAAAGCAAAGGGAGAAAGAGGCTGTGTTTTAGGACTAGTAAACTTTTCACTGAAAAATATACCTGACATTTCAAAGTGAAAGCACAGACTTCCTTTTTGCATCTGCAACAAATCACAAATTAACAGAGCTTATTTTGCAATAATAAATAATTTGAATTTCTAATGTTATTATTCCACAGCATTTTTGTCATAAGAGACATTTCTGTTTTCTTTTGCTGAATACAGTTAAAAATCATCATTCACAGCCCCTCTGAGTCTAGCTAATCTTCTTCCTTTTATCTCTAACTCACTTCTAACACCTCTTTGAGGTAGTAAATCTATCCAATACCCTTGGTATGAATGCAGACAAGCACCTTGCAGTAAGTTCATCAGACCCTTACATTTTCCCTGCTTTCTAGCATACAGGCTACATTTCAAAAACTGGTTGAAAATAATCCTTTGTAATAAGATTTTAATGGTAACAAATTACAGCTAACCCTTCGGTGTAACAGACCATCAACACACGATCAAAGGGGATAATGTATTCAAAGGGAAATTAAACAGATATTTGTAGGTAATGTTCACCTATGATGAATGAAATATATAATGTATGTGGAAACCATTGATTAAATTAGGACTCACAGCAGAGATGAAGACAGAGATAAATTTAAGTCACTTGAGACGAGGCTTTTTTGTTAAAGGCTTGAATATATAAAATAAATAGCACAATCAATAATTTAAAGCAACATCAATATCAGATGTATAGGCAAAAATAGCAGCTCCACCTCCAGCTGTTCAGAGCATTGTACAATAAAAAGAAAATTCGAGTTTGGTGGGGAAAGGACTTAACATATTGATTGCGTGGGGAGAAAGGAAAGAGCTAGAACCAAGAAGTGTCACGATGAGCTATTAGTCTTAAGGGTTGAATAGACAAGAGAGAGTTGAAGCTGAAAGCTCCTTCAACTTGCTGAATGCTTTTTCTCTTCAAAAGAAGTAGATTTTTTTAAAGGAATACACAGGCATCTTTGGGGATCCACAGTTGTGTAAACTGCCCTCTGTCTTCTGAAAAAACACTTTCAAGAACAAGTCATTTTGGAATAAATCTCATCCCATGTTACATGCTAGCCAATGGGTTATCATAAGGTAGGTAATGGAAAGGGTGGTTTATCAACATTTTGCTCCAGTGCTCATGGTGGGCTAAATACTGAGTTTGCTACAAATGGCCAACCCAGGGGGCAGGAAGTTGTGCTGTGGGCTGTGTACACAGCAGCTGGAAGGTGTAATTTTCAGCTTAGGTAGAGCATTCGCTCTGTTCAAGCTAGCGTGCTAATAATATCCGTGTGACTGGGGCAGCGTGGGCAGCCGTTGGGCTAGATACCCAAATGTGTACCACGGGGTTATGTGGGATTGTACCCAGGTAGCTAGCTTGAGCCATCATGCCACTGTAGACACACTGCTATTTTAATACTCTAGCTCTTCTCAAATGAGCATGTATGTGTCTACTAGGACTGGGAATTACACCTCCCAGCTGCAGTGTAGGCATATTCCGCATGTCCCCCTCCCACTGTGTCTGCCTCCGTCGGCTGCCCCACATCTTATGCTTAGATTCTAAGCCCTTTGAATCAGGGACCATCTTTTTGTTCTTATTTACACAGTACCTAGCACAATGGGGCCCTGATCCATGACATAATGTACATAGTAAGTAATAATAATGTGCTTTCCCCGCAATAGCCAAGGAAGCAGATTGTGAATCCCTTACTTCCACTGGAAAGCAGATACTCATATGGGTTGACCTATTTGAGTCAATGGGACTACTTGTATTATTAATTGCTCACCAGTGGCAATAAGGTGTTCACAATCTGGCCTTCACTTGGATACATAAACGTTAAGTTGCCTAGCAAAAATTGTGCGTAAAACTGCAGGAGCAAATTTAGCAGCCATTAAAATATGTGCCAGTTGAAATCTTACTAGAACCAAGGCACACATTTTTAATCAGAGTAATTAACAGTTGCTGTAGGGATGTGATGACTTCTCTATCACTTGAAGTCTTGAAATCAAGAAAGGATATATTTCTAATACACACATTCATACTGAAATGGCCACTGTGGGCTTACTGCAGAATCTCTGGGCGCGGTTCCATGGTCTGTGTCATTCAGAAGATCAGACTAGATTATTGTAATGGTCCCTGTTTGCCTTAAAATTTATGACTCTATTAATCTTACTAGAAATGCAGTTCTGATTTTCATTTACACTATGACCTATATGTACCACGTTAGCAGTGTAAAATAGAGGTAAAGTGAGAGCATATGTAATATGTGGCCACTTTAAGTCTCCTCTGCACAGAGTAGTGTACAGGGGGTTTAATGTAAATAAGAACCAGGCCCACAGTTCTAGTTTATTTTCATACCTGTCTTCAAATTATTTGAAAACGAGATTCCCTTTCAAATCTATTTCTTTTATCAGATTCTGGTTTCTTAAAATCCCAAACTGAAAATCACTCATTCTATTCTTAAGATAAGGGAAAAGCCACTGATTCATTTTTGTCCTTGTTTTTATTCAGGACCAATATTTTTGACCTAAAAATGAACCACATTTTATCTTTTGTGCTCCTATTTCACTTTGAATCTTTCCACAACTTAAAAAAAAAAAATCATACTTGCATTGTGGAGCCAAATTTTTCAGGGTGATCCTAGGTGAATAGGATTAAAGAGCTGAGGTCAAACTACTTATTTAATCACTGTGCATTCTTCATGCAAGTATATTTCATACAGCGTTCTTTCCAGTCTGAAGAGAAGAAAAATGAAAGGCAAATATCATGACCTTTTGTATCTCAATGACCTGCAACTAGAGATGGGGTTGCAGTTTAAATACTAAATTAATCCCTACCTTTATAGTATCTGTAGGCACTTGCAATGTGCACCTGGGACATTCAGGACAGAAGATTTATACTCTAATATCCTCCCAGGGAGCGGAGTTGTGGAAATTGTCAGATTTTCATTCATACATTAAGATATTCCCTGTTGAAAATTCATGAATTTGATCAAGAAGGAAAAGTACTATGTCTCAAGTAAGCAAAGTTGTTTTTTGTCCTTTGTGCATGTGCAGTGCCCCTCTTTCCAGTAGTAAATAGATGGTTGATGGTACAATTTCTTTATGGAAAAAAACACAGTTATTCACACCTTTGCCTCAAGCAAAACATTGTCGTTTACCCCAAAAATAATTTGTTAAAGATGAAAGTGTCTGTGTCAATTTCCACACAACACTCTTAAGCAGGATGAATGAGCAGAAAAATAGCCTTTAAGTTAAGTGTTAGATAGTTTGCCTACTAGTGACCCCTACAACAGTTGTCTGAAGTGCTTGGGGGAGATCCATAGGAAGGACAAGTGCAGAATATGTAAGAACTTTCTCCCTACAACCCAAAAGGAGTGGGATATTTATTTGAGGGCCCTTCTTATGGAGGCTGTGCTTTGACCTGTATCAGAGCCCCCTTGCTCGGATCCCATGCCAGGTATGTTGGCATCAGAGTGGAGCGTGTTGCCAGTACCAGGCTCTGCCCGGCACCATCGACTTCTCTGGTGCCGAAGAAGTGACAAAATAAGAAGAGCTCCCCAGCACTGGAAGGGAAAGGGGCCTTAGGCAAAGAATTTATGTCAACCGCCCCGGGGCTTCATGGAGTACTGCTGAGGTTAGATCCCCAGAGAGCCAGGGATCCTCCTCTGACTCTCGGCCTCTCCTAGGGACCTCATTGCCCAAAGTGGCCCTGGCGGGTAAAGAACAACAGATACAAAAGGCAAGTAACCATTTTATCTTCAACAGATGCCATTACAGGAGTGAAGCATCTCCAATAGCAGATTCTGGCGGTCCCTCAGCATACTGATGCCAAGATTTTAAAATATGACTATTTGGGTGTTTCAGATTTTTGGAATTGCTGAGCATCCTCTCTCTGAAAGCCAGGCTTCTATAAAGTGTCCCAAATTGAGCTCCCGAAATCATTAGTCACATTTGAAAATCATCAGTGAGGTTCATCTTGTTTCTTTCTCTTTCTGCTCACAGTTCTCAATTGTTTCCTTCTAGCCAGTTTTGTAAATATCCTATTATTTTCAGAGTTGGGAAGCAGATGTATTTATCCTTGAAACCAACTTGAACAATGTACCATTTCATGGCTTGGTCATTATAGTCTTCCAAGCAAATCAGTCTTAGTTCTTAGCAGACCTTCATCTTAAAAAATCAGAAAGCTCATAAAGGCAGTTGAACAAGATGAGACTTCAATTTTATTTAAAATTACCTGGATGTATAATTCCTAGTTGCTATATTTTGAGATATCATACTCCTCTCTTCCTATTTGTTTCTAATAATTTCTATCTGTAGTTATATGTATTTTAATTTGTTTGTTTTAAGAAATGTGAGTGAAATCCATGTCAGAGAAGTACGATTATGCAACAGCATTCTGTACAATTCTGGTTATATAATATTCTAATCGATTTTATAGGGATCGATTTCTTAGGTCTAGTGAAGAACCGCTAAATTGATGGCAGAGTGCTCTCCAGTCAACTCTGCTACTCCAGCTCTTAGAGAAGGGTAAGGGAGTCCCTCTTGTTGACTCAGCACTGTGAAAACACCCAGGTAAATTGACCTAAGCTACATTGACTCCAGCTACTTTATCCATGTAGCTGGAGTAGTATAAATTAGGTTGACTTGTGCCCATAGTGAAGACAAGCCCTAAGCAAGCAGGAGGTAGATTTTTATTTTGATTGAATTGTATTTTTAGAAGTTTCTAGACATCCATTCCTTAGACAAGATATCACTATACATGCAAAAGAAAAAATAGGGATTATATTTTTATATATCATATTTTAATGTTCTCTCTTTACTTACATCCTATATAACAATGCAGTTAAACATAGCCTTCAGATACTGAACATACTGCTGCAGTTAAAAGTCCTTTAAACATGTTAACATATGAGACTTGAAAGAGTTTTTCTTAAAATTTGCTCATTGAGTCAGGTTTTCAGACTCTCTTATTGGAGACAGCTTGTGTCTGTATATCTGTTTTATGTGACATAAAGCACATCTCTCAGGCACTGTGTGTGTGAAGGTAATCCCATGTACATAACCCCTTGAAGGAAGTAATTTCAGCCAAATCCTGAGGTCCCTTTAATATGGATCTGCTGTAGTGTTGCCTGCAGACTTTGAGAGCTCTTCAGATTACAATCTTGTCTACAATTACTCAGATGTCAGTTGGTGTAATTCATATTTTCTATATACATAGATATAGGACCAAGGCTATTGGGCTCGATATTCTTAAAGTCTGCTGTCTGAATTTTGATGGTAAGGCTTGATAGAAACCCATATGTAGCTTATGAAAGTCTCTTTGTCTAACTTATTTATTTATTAATATATATCTGTATTACTGTAAGCACTAGGAGTCCTAGTCCTAGCATGCCCATTACTGTTGTATCCAGAAGCAATATCCTGTGATACAGATTCCAGTTTATATTAGAAAAAACTTACAATTGCCACCCTCTTGTTGGGATCAGAGATTGAGTATCATTATAACAATCTGCAATTCTGAGTACAAATACGCTATGTCGGTAACAACAGTGTTTCTCACTTCAGTTTACAAGTATTCCCACCTCATCCATTTCCTCACAACTAAATACAACAATCCACAAAGTTAAACAGGAATGGACAGTTTGAGAATGCCAGAAATAGATTCTGGTGTGGTCCTGTGCTACTCTTCCATGACTTTCCAGTCTGCTTATTGATGGATTATCTCAAACAGGCAAAATCCCTGGAATAATGATGCAGGCATGAGTTCAGTAAACAACAGAATCACGTTTATTTATTAGTGGAAAAAGATACAGAGCCGACTCCTCTCTTGCTGCTGGTGTTGCTGTAACAAAGCAATTGCCCTCACTCCAAAAGGCAGGAGCATACCTACCCCTATACATCCTCTCAGAATTTCTTCCTAAGCCCAATATTAGTTGCAATATTTGTTATTTTTCTTAAAGCTCCAATTCCTGGAGTCATTTAGTTACAAGAAAATCTTTGTTTTGAAAACATAAACCCTAAAGGCTCAAAAACCAGAAGGCAAGTGAAAAGGACCCCAAATAATTCTCTACTAAATTATTTTAAAACTCCCATCATTTTTAAGCTATGATTTTGGGGGCCTGACTGATGACTTTTGAATGCTTGGGGTTGGTGAAGTTCTTTCTATGGGAGGAGCTACACCCTAAAGGAGCTGTGTGCTCAGAAATGCTCATTCAAGGAGATGATGTCATTTATGGGTCTATAATGAGCTGGATTCTCCTCTCCTGTTGGTGTTAAAGCAGTGTAACTCCACAGACCTCAGTGGATTGATACTGATGTAAGTGAAAGCAGAATTGGGTCTTTTTAGTGTAGCAATAAATAAACTGTGAACATAGCTTAGTTTGTTAAGAAAACAAAAATAGAATGAGAAATAAATGGGTATTATTGAAGCAAGAATGATGCTCTGTGTCTTAGTTTACCCATCTGTAATATAGGTATATTAATACTTAAGGAAAAGTCCTGTTGAATTTAACAGAAAATGGTAACTGTACTTTTTTGAGGTTTGCAGACCTGTCTACAGAATTTAATAGAAAAAAAATTCCATATTGTATATTATAGGGAAAAAGTATTCATGATTGACTTCTATAGGGGATTTTCAGTAGAACTCTGTTCAGTTTGTATAGAACTCAGTTAGGTTATTCTTCGTAAAATATATAGGATTTTTCTATCCAATTCATTTTAGATGACAAGTCTGAGTTAATTAATGTTTGTAAAATGCTTTGAGATCCTTGTATGGGGATCTGTGGGTCTTCCACACCACTGTACAACAGCTCTGGTGAAGCAGGGAACAAAATCCTATGAGACCTATGGGTACAAGAACCACTGAGTGTCCCGCCCTCAGAGGTCCTGACTTGTGGAGCCTACTGCATTCCCTGATTGGCCCACACTCACTATTTAAGGCCCAGAGAAAACATCTTGGAGGCTGTCTGTGCAACTAGGTGTATCCCTGGCTTGCTGCTGCAAACAGACCTTTTTGTATAATCCTGATACTTTTCGTTGCTCCTTGTTTTTGACCCCAATGACAGTTGGTCCCTTTCCCTGCTCCTGACTTCTTGCTCAGCCTCTGTTCCACTCACCCTAATTCAACTGACTCACATGGCTCCCATCCAGTGCAGCTCTTTAACCTCGACTCCAACGTGATCCTATGACATGACATTGGTACAGACTGCTGCTTCTGCCCTTGGCCCTTTTGACTGAATTTGGACCATATTTTCAAGGCCCTTCCAACCCAGGCTCTGGCCTCACCAGCATGCTTGTAGCCAGTCTCCTGACACCTGGAAGAAAAGGAACTTGTATAAATATAAAATATTAATTCCTTTAAAGAAAAGGAAAGTTACCTCTTCTGAAAACAACTGTGAGAAGAGACTCCAGTATAAATAGGGCATAGTGAAAAGGAATGATTGAATCAATTGTTCCTACTCTTCCTTCCTTTACAATTGAATTATTCATTATTTCCTAATAAAAAACAAAGACTAAACCATTCTTCTTTTCCTTAAGACCTCATTGAAATTGCATATGAAAAAAAATCTATACATAAGAAGCATCCACAGATTCTCTGACTGATTAGCATACTTTTAGACTCTTGTGTTTTGTGTCTTCTGTGGGCTTCCATTTGAAAGCAAAATCAGATGCTGTTTCTCAATTGAAGTTTAAACCTTATCGCTGTTTTTCTTTAGATGTTTTCAAACGATGGCTTCATGCCATTTTCCTTTTAGAGTTGTGGTGATATTATAATTTTGTTCTATTTCAGATTCAGTCTTGTCCTCATCAACTTGCATTAGCCTATATTGATAGAGTAGAAAAAATACAGTGCACAAATATGAAATATTTTAGTCTCTCTAAAGCCTAAATGTGTTACTTGGAGTGCTGTAAAAAGGAGTCACATTACTATAGAATAATGTACTTCTAGGTGGGTGGTTAGCATCCCTTCCATGTGTGAATGTAACTCCTCGTGATAGTAACTGACAATAGTGGGTGTTATGCATGTGTGGGGCATATCCCAGTAAATTGTAATTATGCTTCATTACAGAATATTTTCAGGTAAAAAAAGTAGCAACTTCTGCATCAGAGTGGATTACAGGACTAAATGTTTGCATCCAGTTGGAACTAACTAGATAACAACTATAGGACCATCCAGAAATATTTAAGATGATATGGGCCACATTGCTCACCTAGAAATAATCTCCCTGAAATTCATTCATTGTTCCATACAGGAAGGAGCATAGCTGGCGTGGGACACTGTCATTGTGGAGGGAGAGGCAATTTCTCAGACAGCTAGGGCCAGTCCCATGGAAGACTTTGAAAGCACAGGCAGCAAACTACAGAACACTCAGGTAATGTGTGATTTGTGTGGCTAAACTAACAGGTTGCTGCATTTTGTACCTTTTCATTTTCAGTTTGTCTGGATTAATTCTTTAAAAAGATTTGAAATAGTGAAGCCTGGAAGGCATGGATTGATGGGTAGGTGTATCTGATAGAATGGCTTTCTATATATATAAATCAATATGATTTAAACTTGGTAATTTTGGGTCTGTTAGGGCTATGAATGAGACCTATATCCCATTGAGAAGGGGGAATTTCCTATCCCAAGGTCATGAAGTCAGTAGTTCTAAGTTCTTCTAGAAGTCCAAAGGATATTGGACTTCAAATCATGCACTGGCTCAGTACTGAATCTTACTCAACTGGAGCCTCCAGAAAGGGTAAGAAGGGTGGAATTCCACATTAGAGGGGAAAAGGAAAGAATATTTCTTTGAGATGTTGCTTTAAAATAAATGGTGGATGTTTTAATCTGCTTAGTTGAGTGGAATGTTAGAATAAGACTCAGGGAAATATGGAATAAATAGGCAGTAAGTCAGTGAAAGGTGCATGAAAAAAAAATCAAGATTCTGCAACTTCTCTTGAGGATTTCACCTTCACCTGCATGGGTTGGTTTGTGTATATATAGAGAGTGTGTACATGTGATACATTTGTCATATGTATACATTCACACATACACATACTTTTTAAAGTATGTTGCAAAAGTATATTTTAAAATATCATTTAAAAATAACAAAAGTGTTCCTTTGCCATTTCATAAGATTTAGAACACTTTCCTGTGTGAAAAGAAACAACTTCCTCAGACTTGAAGAAGCCTGTGAGTGTTGTCTTCCCAAGTTAAGAAAAATTAAAAATCCTTCCAGCTATATCCAACCTTCACTGTGGTTAGTGAAAGAATATTCATTAGCATCTTTAGATGATCATCCCTCTATTTTGCACCAAAGAAGCAGATGTTACCTTGTCCATGGTGCTGGGAAAACATTCTTCATCTCTATTTATGTTCATAGAACATCCTGTACAATACTTTTCTGTCTTATGACCTATAGCAACAATCATCATCACTATAATGCATTAATAAGATTCATTATGGTTATTGCATGTTGTTGTTGCTCTAATAATCATTGTGAGGAAAAGTTTAAGTATTAGGAATCAATAATTCTAATATCACCATAGAAATTAATAGTCGGTGAGTACTTCCAATGTAAACCCCATTTATGAAGTGTTAATAACGGAATGATTTAAATTAAAAATTCAGTTGACATTCCATATGTAGATTTTCAACCTCGTATATGTTTTCCCCCCATATTCTTTTTTGAGGGCTGCAGCCATTTTTGAGCTAGACAAAAAACATGATTTTGTTAGTCCTTTCTGCAGCTAGTGTTTTCCATCAGTGGTAAATTTGGGATTTTTCAAAGCTTCCTAGAGGATTTAGACACCATATTCCCATTGACTGAAATATTTGAAAGGCTGCCAAAGATCCCACAACTTTGTTGTGCGCAGCGTGTCACTGTGTCTGGGGAAAGCTCTATTGGCTTCAGTTTATATATAACGTGTATGCACTGGACAGAGAAGGGTTAACTCCTCATTGCGTTAAGAGGAAGCCACAACCCCATGTCCCTACTGAGCATGCTCCAGATGTAGCACCAGTATAAGAGGGAGCAGCCCAGCTCAATCTAGACTGACCACTGGAGAAGGGTGCTCCTTATTGGCTCCAGTCCAGGAACCTATATTGCAGATGTCCAGCTACCTGTGAAGGTCCCAGGGAGGTCTGACCTAATTGAGTTGCATTGGCCTAGAAACCTTTTGGAGACCCCAAAGATGCACAGACCTCCACCAGGAGAAGCATAGTAGGAAGTAGTCCAGTGGGAGACTAGCCATTCGTCTGCGGAGGATCAGTGTGTTATAAGTAGATCCCCCCTGACCCAGTGGCAGACACACTCACCACTGACAGGACTCTGGGCTGGAACCCAATGGAGGCGGGTTTCCTTACTTGGCCACCGCACCCTTCCCACCAAGTGTTGCCCCCCCCCCCAACCCCTAACTGGTTCCTAGGCCACACAGCCCTGCCTGGAGAGCAACTCTGTTGACTCTGGATGCTCAGCCCCACCTCGAGAGCAGTTCTATTGACATTGGCCATTAAGCCATACATCCCTGCTCAGAAGGCGACTTTATTAACTCTGGCCACTAGGCCTCAGTACATTGTGAGGTTGTCTCTTTAGATTTGGGCCACTAGGCCTCACTGCTCTACAGAGAATGGCTAGCCCCCCCCCCCCCGTTAAAATTATGGGACCCTGATGTCTTGTGTATCAAGGTAACTACATAGACTCTGGCCATTGGGCCGTAGAACCCTGCAAACCAGGAAAACTCTATGGACTTCAGCCTTTAAGTCTCATTGCCTAGAGACAGAGGGCAGTTCAAAGGATGTCTCACAGGATGGGATCTCACTCCCCTCCCCCCCTCCCCCGGCACTGTTTGTGTGTGTGTGTATACACAAAAATATATATATTTTGAAGGGCAGGTGTTTGTGATAGAATGGCTTTCAGTAGGGATTTACATGAATGCAGGGGTCAACTCACAGTCATTTGTAGTATCAGGACCTATTTGTGTAACAAAAGTCAGCAACTAAACTGATCAGCAATGGAGTGGTGTTGTTTTAATATTTTTAAAATCTATTAGCAATATCCTGATCCTGCAATCTGCTCTGACCAGGGAACTCCCACTGACTTTGATGAAAACTCTAGATGAAAGTCATGATCCAAAGCCCACTGAGAGTCTTTCCACTGACTTTGATAGACTTTGGATCAGACTCTGGAAGGGAAGGTGGGGCTTGTGGGATTGTTCCTATAATGGCTATTTCACTGTGTGTGGAGAAGGGAAATGGGATGGAAACAGCTAATTTAGTGTTTGAGCTTGGGTTTGTTCAAGGTTTAGGACATTTCTTATTTTAACCCCAAACCTTTATCCTTGTCCTTTTCTTTCTTTTTAATACTTGGATGTATTTATTGAAGCTTTCCTCCACTTGGCTGATAGGACTTCTCAGGCCTTTTTACCCCTTTTTTCCCCTCAGTACATTTTTGATGCTGTTCTGTAATCCTACCTCCTCTTGCATTTCAGAGTAGCTGGCCAGGCGCACAGGTGGGGATAAGCTGCCTCAATAAAAACAAAAGTGTGATTTAACTCTCAATTTGTTCTATAATCTGCTCCTATGCGGTGCAGCTGCACACTGCCCCTCACTCAGCTTGTACAGTTACAGTCTAGCCCTGTGAAGTCAGCAGAGCTACACATGGGCCTAATCCGGCACTGGAATCCACTACTGTGTGCTTTTTCACTAGCGTGGGGTCTGGAACCTCCAGGGACTCAAGAATCTTCACCAGCAGGTTGAGATGCAGTCAGGGCTTCCAAGGTGAGGCACATTTTTAATTTTTCTAAAGACTTTTTATTTTCCCTATCTATTAGAAATACTAAGACCATAAATATTTATTGGTGTCCCTCTGACACAACCACCCTCCTTGCACCTTCTTATTTGTCTTATTACCCCATCCACTATTTCCTTTCAATGGATAAAAATCTTCTGGTCCTTGTTAGATCTCACTAAGTTTGAGGAAAGTTTTGGGTGCTTGAGTATGCCAGATTGGATCCTTCAGTTCTGAGTCAGACAAAATGCTTTGAAATCAATGAGCAACACCAGTAGGATTTGGCCCCAAATTTTTAGAGCTATGCCACTATTTATAAATAAACAGAAACACAGTTAATGTGTTACTAATGTTCTTACTTATTTTGTACTAGCATAAGTGCCCGGCGCTGCTCGGGTCAGTCGGAGGTGGGGAGGTGGCAGACAGCTGACACCCCCTGACCAACCCCAACACCCACCCCTCACCCCTCACCCACCCCGACACCTTCCCACCCCCCGAAGCAAACCCGAAACCCCCACCTCACCCCCCTGACCGAATCCGACACCCCCACCTCACTTACCGTCCCACCAAACCCAACTCAGATCCGTCGCAGGAGGGGAGGGGGCCCAGAGCCGAGGGATTCCGGGGACCTTCGCAGGTGGGGGGGGCACAGAGCTGATGTAGTCCGGGGTTCCGTTGGGGAGGTGGGAGGGGCAGAGAACTGAGGGATCTCCGGGGTTCCGTTGGGGAGGTGGGAGGGGCAGAGAACTGAGGGATCTCCGGGGTTCCGTTGGAGGAGGGAGGGGTGAGCTGAGCGAGTGAGGTGTCTGTTGGAGGGGGGTATTATGACATCATCACCACCTAACTGCCAAGCTGATGTGATTGGCCCTGAAAGACTTTCACCCCTGGGGGGCGTCAGAGGTGAGATCCGAAAATTTTTCGACCCTTACCAGCATCTAGACCCCAAGACCCCTCACTGTACCAAAATTCAAGTCTCTGGCTCAAACGGTGCGGGAGGACTTCGCAGTCATACGTACATACATACACTCATACATACACCACTTGACTTTTATATATATAGATTAAGGTGCATATATTTCCACAGGTATATTTACATACATATGTATATACGTGCTCTTTACTCTTTACATACCTATATACTACTACATTATGTCTGTTTCCAGGATCTGAAAATTATATTTAGTACTAAACTGTAAAAGAAGAGTTGTGCATTTTCTTTGATCTTGTACTTTGCTCACATAAAATAAAATAACATAATAGCCAAAGACAGAGAAACATGAAAAGATAAGCCAATTAAACTTAAAATAAAAGGATCAAAACTATTCAACACTGGAATTCGGAGAATGTTTAAAAAGTATAAAACAAAAATATAGGCAGAAATGGCCTGTGTGAATGAGAATGTGGAATGTGATGCATAGGAGAAGACTAATATTAAAACACAATTTTGGTGAAAACACCGAGAAATAAAATAGAGTGGTGACTGCTGTTCCCTATTTTGTGAATATACAAAGACGTCTGCATCCAGACATAGTCACTGATTATAATTAGTTGAAGATTTTATTTCCATCTTTTAAATGCAAATTAATGGTTTCTGTGACAAAAAGAGTCCTTGACACCTCTTGAAGAAGGATTCAAGTAAAATGAATAATCAGTTGAGATGAGCAGCCAAAAGTTATAATGAAAAGATAGGACTTTCTTTCCAATAAAGCAGACTAACACTGTTGAAAGATAACACTAATTTCAAAAGACCCAATTCATTATGAATAGGTTAAAAAAAATCTAATCATTTTCTAGTGAAATATAATGCTCTGGTGCACATGGTTGGAGTCTGGGTTTTCCAATGCTAGTGGCTCACTTCTCAATTATTACAGAGAACATGCTATTGATTAGTAAGTACTGTACAAAAATCTAAATTATTGTAACATTGGAACTAATTCTGTAATCATGTCTTTCAAATACTACCATGTGTTGAAAAATGGACAAAAACCTTTGATTTAATTGCTTTTCTAGGAAGATAATTATCTTCATGGACAAGTCTAACTCACGTCTGATGCTCATTTGAATGAACTATTTACAAAGCTCATTTTCTAACTTTGTTCTCTCTCTCTCTCTCTCTCTCTCTCTCTCTCTCTCTCTCTCTCTCTCTCTCTCTCTCTCTCTCTCTATATATATATATATATATATATGTATCAGATTAGTGGTGTAATTTCTTTGTTTTTTCCTCATTTCTCTGAATTTTTACCCCTTTTTTGCTTCACAGATGTTGCAGGCATTGTTGAACAACCCTCAAATTCCAATGCACTGACTTAACTTCTTGTGCAATTCTGGTTGGTTTCAATAGGGTGTAAGTGAGTGTAGAAGTTAACCTGATATGTTCTGAGGTTCAGGTTGAAATGCTTAACTCAGCTTATTTCAAGGGCTTGATATTGCAAAGTACTGAGCGTCATTGACTTCCATAACAGGTGAGGGCACTTGTTTGAGGAGGTGTTCAACAATTTACAAGATTATTCCCCAAAACCTCATGAGCTTGTGCTTTCTTGAGAGTTTTTCAGTACTTCTGGGATTATGGCTAGACTGAAAATACCACAAGAACATCCTTCTTATTAGTATTTAGGTATTGCTGCTTCTAGTCATGGTGAAAACCAAGAAGCATGCAGCTTACATAAAAGAGAATCCAAAATGTTCAGGTTCATTCTTAACTTGTTTGATCTCTAGTTTCAGTCTTGGAAATGAGACACTGGCTGTACTTGGAAATGGTAATTATGTTGTTTCAAAAGGCTTTCCCTTTGCCAAGTCCTGTATTAGTCGGTGGCTGCTCTGCATATTTACTGGCATAAGGTTTGTCAAAATACTTTGTCCCCTGGACTTTTTTTCCCCCAACAGAGGGCAATCAAGGAGACACTCTTAATCTGGGGAATCAAGACATATTGCTTTTGACAATTGTTTTGAATGTGACTATTCAGCTGGTAGTACTGAATGCTGAACTGCAATTTTCAAGAGCCATAAAACTCTGTGTGCTAATATCATAGTTCAGTGAACCATTGCAGCTGTTACATATTTATATATTTTTAAAAATACTACATTGTGTAACAGATCAGCCTTTCTCTTTGCTAGAACGTTTAGGGAAATAAGTATTGTTTCTCTTGACTGTATGTAATGATAAATAGTGTCACTGCCAAGGGATACTCCAGTGTTGAACATTGTGCCTTTTTATTGTCTACAAACATATGGTAGGCAACTAGTCAGTGGCTGGAAAATACAATGGTTTACATGCATTACTAGACTTAAACTAGTGCCCAAGAGAATGAAGTACAATAGGCAGCAGACTGAATTCTATTTTGTTGCTGATGTCTGTGTATTCCACCTTTCCAGATTTGTGACATTGCTGACTGAGGGAGTCAACCCACCCTAAGTTATTTTTCAAGTCAGGTTTTTGTGCCCCATAATAATTTCAGCACAGAACAAGCCAGTTCTATACTGTGAACACTCCAGGATACATACTGGAAAGATGTTGGGTTGGGACTCTGTGCTGTAGCTCTTACTGAACTCAAAACCCAAGCAGCTGGTGGTGGGGGGTTCTGAAGCACTTGGCTGATCTTGGATTACTTTGAGGATTAGAAAATCCCCAGGTCCTTCTCCTTCTATTACCGTGTCCTCAAGAAAGGGTGTGAGTATGTTAGAATAAGGTACTTATAATAGAAACATTACCAGGAATTTTGGAATTCTTTTACTGTTTTGTAGTTATAAGTTTCATTACATTTCTTGTTTTTATGTTAATTTCAATAAAGGTTTTATCAATTTGGTATTGTCTTCAGTGTATATGTTCTTGTCAAGCACCCTGAGAATCCTCTCCTCATATAGAACTCTTTGAGTTCTCAAACTTTGTAGACTGAATTGGATAAGAAACTATAAATCTTCTGGTCAGATGCGATCAGTGGCGAGCCATTAAACTAACCCTTTAAATTCAGGTCAATACTGGGTTGGCCAAATTAACAGGCAGGTTTATTGAGTATCACTGTAAAGCAGTGCATTATAGAATACAATACCTAATTCAGTGGGCTACCCACGTGCTTAAACTAGGCACATACGGTACTTAAATATTTTGCTGAATTGCAGCCAAAGCCCCCTGATGGGACAGTGCCCCTAGATGGTTGGAGACAACTCTTAAGACCAATTTGGGTAAAGTTGCTGGTTCTTGGGTATACCAAATCCTTCCATAGTTTTTATAAATTGAAAAAGAAATGACTCTTGAGAACAGCAATGGCAGCTGAAATAATTATACTGATGAACTAGGAAAGCAAAACTGTGTCATGCAGTGATTTATAGACTGCTACTTTCCTGGGATATTACAAAATGTGAGAAAAATCCCTTTATGATTATTAATCAGATTTTCTATGGTAGCCATTTCTGGAGATGTATTATGTTTAGATAGCATCTGGGATGCCCCGATCTCTGCATGTCTGTCATGTTTGTTGATTTGACCTATTTGTTTTGGGAGTGGGGTGAATATTGAATTTTGGCACAGGTTTTTTTGTTTGTTTGTTTGTTTTTCTAATCTGTCTCTATTATCTTCTCTCCTATATTCTTTTGTTATACATTGGGCATTATATAATTATATGGTTGTTTTATTTATGTAATACGATGTCTCAGTAACCTGTTTTCCACACTAGGAAAGATACCTTTGCATTTTCATGTTAAGTGAATTCAATGAAAGTCAAGTCAAAGACTGCAGATGCCTCTGTGGATGTGGCCCTTACTTTATTCATATCAGATTAAAGTTGTAAAGAATTTACAGTCATGTTGAATCTTTTTAGTCACCTGTTATCTAATGTCTTGAATAAATTGTGAGCTCTGCAACTGGGACTGTCTTGAGTAGACTTGTGTGTGTCTAGCACAATGGGGCTCTGATCATTGTTCTGAGTGTCCAGGAGTACTGATGATGATAATCATCATCATAATTCATAATTAATTATTAAGTCCCATTGAGAACTCCTGGCCAGATGTCACAGGCTGTGATAAGAGGCATTGTGAGTATACTTTTCAGACTAACAACTGAAGAAACTGGGAACAGTAGGGCAAGATGATGAGGAGAAACCCACTAGCAAACCAGAATAAGGAGGAAGCATTGGAATGTATAGGTAAGTGTGGCTACCACATAGAAAAAAATCATACACCTGGTTCCTGGAAAATCTATTCATATTACACAGGATGAACAAACATGATATGTCAGCAGTCACCCTCTGTCAGGGCAAGCCCTTTGCAGAAAATAGCATTGGTGGAATAGCTTAAGTACAAATAAAACAAGGTAAAGGATTATAAAGCACAAGCTGTGCACTTAACCCAAGAAGATGAAAAACAGCTAATGGTACATAATTTTGTCTGATTCTTTCTTTAGCGTTTAGTGCTCTGTCATAAGATGGGAAAGCAAAAAATGAGACTTAGTTTAGGTTACGTTTCCCTAGAATCCTTACTTAGGTCAAAGTTCTGCCTGGAAGACTGAGTCCTTTGTGCATGCTCTATACTGTGTGTCTGTCACTGGGGTCTCCCCAAAAATAACTGATTAACTTGCTGGGGTATGTTTGACAGGAGATGAATTATTTGCTAGAAAAGAGAGGGGATGGCAAAACTTGATATTTCATTGTGAACTAAGTCAGTTTCACTGTGTTTCCATTGAGATTAATATGGAGTAATGGAGCTCCCATGAAATTGAAATTCAAAGTGAGCTTCCCAGGCAGCTCTTTGAGAGATCCAAATCCAGTATGTTTGAGTTTTGCACAGTATTAGGGGTTTGAAGTTAATTTTAAAGTGTAGTCCCTTAACCAGATTATAATGCTGCTTTTTGTGCATTTACTTTTCTAAATTTTGGATTAGAGGCTAGCTGGGTAGGCTAATTTATTTATTGGCAAAAATATGTAAATATGAGCCACATGATTTCTCATTCTTGTTCCATTATATTTTGGGGTTAAAAAAAACAGATCTATGTTGTAAAATCTTGTCTGGTTTTTCCATTTCAGCCACAATGTGAATTCTAAAGACTTAAATCTTTTTATATAAAATTTAGGAAAAGGCAAATGCACTTGGAAAATGAGAGCACTTTGCCAATGTGTGTGAGATGAACATGAACAATAAGTTAGCTCATTCACATAATGGCACACCAATTTGTGTTTAGATATGAAGACACTCTGCTGTTGGAAAGGTCTCAGATTGGTAAACTAATGATGAATCCTGAAATGTATGATCCAATATTTGCATTTCACCTAGCACAGAATGATAATCAGAATTCAATAAAATCCACAGCAAAGTTTGTAGTACCTCAAACTTGACAATAAAGAAGGCTTTTTATGTGCAATTTCACAATCACTCAATAGGTAGGTAGAACATATTTGATTTAGTTGTGCCATTTTTAAATTGCGTTACCTGACAAATTTAGTGGAGAATACATAATTAGATCATGCCAGTGTATTTATTATAATGAATGTTGCATTTGCATTTGAAGTCTCACGTTAGACAGGTATTTAATTTTTATGGCTGTTTCTGACAGGTAACATTTTTTATCTCGTGCATAAATCTGTCCAGGAATTCTATTTCTTCTCTCAGCTCATCTATAGTATATTACAAGTCGACTTTTAACTTGAGGATTTGAGTAAGTATTTTATTTTACAAACACGTCAGATATTTTTTTAAAAGATTGCTGTCTAATTAGTTTCCTTATCATGCAACTTCTTTTACAGTACAAGACAAACCTATGGGCAAATTAAGGGTTTTTTCCAAACATAAGACTTTTGAAGTACAAAGAAAATTTGTTTGTAATGTTTAGTTAGGATTAATGGAGTTAAAATGAGTGAAATGGAAAAATCTGCCAGTTTGGATCAGATGAGTTTGACTTGGGTCTGTGTCTTTGAAATACCTTAGGTATATTGTTTTCCAGTTTCAGAAGGTAGAAGAGAAGCAAAGAGTATGTAAGGATGAATATAAAGACATCGAATACCAAGGTCTAAATTTGATATGTTCAGAACACCTTTCGTTCTCAGGAGGAGGTCTGTACCTCCCAGAGTTGGGCACTTCATCATGATCCTAAGTAGTACTGAAAATCTCCTACTGACTTCAACACTCCGGTGATTTACAACTCCTGTTGATTTCTTTTGGTACTGTGGGTGCTCAGCACACCCCTGGACCATGCCTTTCTGGCCTAATTTTCAAAGTTGCTGAGCACCTGAAAGCACAATTGAAGTTCACAAGAACCAGGAGAGAAGATCACAAGCACATTGTTTATTACTAGATCTGCAGTCAAGAATCAGAGAGGTAGCCGTGTTAGTCTGGAATAGCAGAGGTAACAAAGAGTCCTGTGGCACCTTAAAGACTAACTAAAGTATTGGAGCATAAGCTTTCGTGGGCTAATACCCACTTTGTCGGATGCAAGCAGTTAGATCTGCAGTGAAGATGATGCCCAACAGATGGAGCCATGGAGCCAAATTCTGCTCCCAGATACACTTGCATAACCCTGTTGGATATTGGTCTCTACTTCCCAGTCACCAAAAGTGCATAAATGTAAGAAAATAATTTTCAGTCATTTTTCAGATAGCCTTTTAAAAATATCACGTAAGGCTTGGCGTCAGTCTTCAAGATGGTTGCTGTAAGTGGGAACAACGATGAGAGAGGAGGTCACACAGAGAGAAGCTTATCATTACATGTTCCTCTAGCTAGGAATGTCTGGACATTGTCCTTTGAATTCAACAACATAACTCCTTATTCAGTCGCAGGTGGGGAACAGGGGAACGTGATCCTTCCATGCAACAGTTTAGTGTCCTGCCTCCATAGAGCAGCTGTCCTTTGTAGGCTCAGTAATCAAGGGCCTGATCCAAAGTCCAGTACAGTCACTGGAAAAACTCTCATTGACCTAAGATTGGCTTTGGGTCAGGCCTCGAGGGAGAAAGGAAAAGGTTGACCTGGTAGCTGAGAATTTTAATAAACTTCTCTTCCTTCAAAATGTTATAGAAGGCACACATGTTTACCACTGGGAGCTTGAAGAGTATACATACAGGCACATAGAAGAGTAGGTTATCTAAAAATAAGTGTGAGAAGGAGAAGATTTTATTTATAAAGCAATTGGGAAATGCTATGTGTCTGTGAATCAGATACTAAAAAAAATTTCTTATCTGTGGGACAAATAGCTGGAGAAACACTGGGATTTCCTTCCCTGTGCATTTTGCAGTCCAACCTGTAAATGGAAAAAGATTCTCAAACTCATGAAACAGTGACACAAAAGTGATATTACCTTTATAGACTAAAATGTCTTCATTATGTTTCACTTAATCAAATTAAAGCTTTTTAACACGTCTTAAAAAAACACCCAAGCCATAGGAAAAAAAAAAACAATTAGCATAACTTCTCTGGGACCTTGAGCACAAATACTGTACTCTCCAAGATCACATGCTGTCAGAATTTACTGCCCTTACAGTCTGAAACATGAATATTTTATTCTAAATACTTTGGTTAAAATCTGTATCTCACGGTATGGTAGAATTTAATGAACGTGTTTTTCCCAATAATTTTATATCTTTTAGTGCTTTAGTGAAAAGGTGGTGGCACTTAATTCTCAGATGTGTCAAGTAAATGTATTGTGCTGATTATTTAAATTGTACTTTGAATCACTAGTGCCATATCTCTGCAGTTAATTAACAACTCCTGCATCTTGGTTTTTTTTATAGAACAGTTCTTCTAGATGTGGTTTCTGAGTTTTATAATTCTTCCACTCACCATTTCTTCTACGTTTCTAAGAATTGCTAAAAAAAATTCAGAGGCAAAGAATAGTGCAGAATGGTGATGGCAGATAGCAAATTGGTCGTGGATGGGAGGTATAATGGGAACACTTTCAAGGATAACTCAGACATTAGCTGATGGAGAAATTGGCCTTCGAAAATATTTAGAGGCTGAGGTGGGGATTACCATTTCAGTCTAATGCATAAGATATAAGAAGTCCTGTTTATTGCTGATAGGAATTACAGAGGACACCTTGCGTGGTACACTGAGAATTCAAAGCTACAGCTAACAAAACCTCTCTGGGGAAGTAGTAGTTGCCCCTCATATTTCTTTTAAACTTTTAAGGTGTCAGACCTGGTCCTGCAGAGACATAAGAATTAGAGTAATTTTACTGAGGTGAGTAGGCCCAGTGATTTAAATAGGACTACTCATATAAATAAAGATACTGTCATGCTTGAATTTTGCAGAATAGGTCCCTCAGTTTGCGAGACTGAATCAGGGATGGTCAAACTGCTTTGATTAAATAAAAATTGCCCTGAATTTTCACTCTAACTTTTGCTAAATCCAAATGGATCCTTCATTAATGGTTTGTGGTGGTCTCTCAGGAGAGAATGGGTGAAATTCTGACCAAATTGTACTCAGTGGCAACATTCCCATTGACTTTAATGGGGCCAGGGTTTCATTTACCATTTTTTGGGAGGCATTGGATTGGGAGGCAGAGTGCCATTTGTCAAAATGTAGGGCAAGTTCATAGCTGCTGCTGTTGCTGCTGCTGCATAGCCTGCCCACTCTGAGGTTTACAGCATAGTGGGAAGAGCACTTTTCAATGCCCTCCCATGCAGGGTAGTGAAGTTAGCAGCAGGGATGGGGAGTGGGTGCAGCTTTGACATACAGCTGAGCCTGCACAGAGGAGGAAATCTAGAGTAGCTCCTGTCTGGAGCCAGGTGGGAGCCAGCTCTCAGATGGGACATCACTAATCACAGTACCGTCTCTGGAGAAGTGTAGCTACCTGATATTCTTCCTCAGGGATCTTGGTAATGCCACTTCCAGCCTAGAAAGAAGAACGCGGGTGGAGGGGGAACCTAATTTCCAGTTCAATAAAAACCAGTTTGAAAAAAAAACCCTCCAAGTTAAAATAAGCAAATAAACAACCTAGACAAAACTAAATGCATCTCTATTATTCAAAGTCTATTATTCAATATCCTCTGGGACATAGCAGGTAAGAAACAGAAATCCAAAAAGCTGCCTCAGCAGCTCAGAAAGTAAACAGCACATTCAACAAAACAAACCCAGCCAATGATTTTAGCAGGTTGAACAGAGTGTGGGCCTCTTCTATTATTTAGAAGAATAACAGTCAGTGTGGTAGTCACAAAATGTATATTGGAAATTGCTGAGAGGATCACCAGGGACAGAATTGTTCTAACTCTCCCATGTTCATCTCTCCAGCCAAGCTTCCCATTTTCCCTTCAGGCTTGACTTTGATGTCACACTTATTTTACACCAGTGGAAGGACTCCATTAACTCTGAGTTATCTCTTACTTCACACTGATGTAACTGAGAGCAGAGATTGCATCTCCCTCACCTCGGAGAGGAAGGACTCACTAGGACTTAGGAGATCTAGGTTCAAGTCTCAACTCTGCCATAGGCTTCCTGTGTGATCTTGGGCAGGTCACTTATGGTCTAACCAAAAGCACATTCAAATAAATGGAAAAACACCAATTGACTCCAGCGGGCTTTGGATCAGTCCCTGAATTTATCTGGGCTTCAGTTCCCTTCTGCATAAAAAAAGATGACTGATAATACATCCTTTCCCCTACCCTCGTTCTGTCGTCTCAATTTAAATAATAAGCATGTGGGCCAGGGACTGCCTTTGTGTTTTTACAGTGCCCCCTAGACCTGTGTAAGCTCAGTGGGACTGGTGCAGCAGTCCACCACAGCAGGTATGTCCCCCTAACATGCAGAGGGAATAGCTGGAGCAAGAACCAATTCTGCCAGCCTTATGCCAGAAAAGAGTTATTCTCCAGCAGCAGAACGGTCTGCTAATCCTGACTTCCTCTACTAGTCATATAAGACAGAATTAGGCCCCTTTCCATCATTCATGCAATACACAGGAGCCTGAAGGAAAATAAGAATCAGGCATATCACTTGGGACCATGCAGGTCGTTTAGACTGGTAAAACCTTTGTAAATTGGAGTACATGTTGTGCCAGTAGCATGTGGTGATAGTAGCCACACAGCCCTAAATATTATGGGCAATTGGTGAGCCATTGCTCAGAACAGCGAGAATTTGCTCATTTGAATGTGCAGCACATCTGAAAATCAAGGAAATTATTTTGGTGCCTAAATATGGACGTAGAGTCTAAATTCAGACACCTACTTTTTGCAAGTTTTCATAGAATCATCAAAATGTAGGGCTGGAAGGGACCTTGAGAAGTTACCAACTTCAGCCCCCTGTGATGAGGTATTATCTTATAAACCTAGACCATCGCTGACAGGTGTTTGTTTAAGGTTATTGCCTGTTTATATGTAAGCCATCCACATGCTTTTATGAATGTGAACTTCAAAAGTGAGATCTGTATCTATACTTCTCAATTTTCTGGGATGTTCAGATCTGGGGTTCACAGTTTCTACCTATCTCAAGAAGAGGGGAAAGCTGTGGCATATGTGTCAAGACCAAAACTTTTCAAAAGTTCATTGTGTTTGAAGCCAAGGTTTTGGCTCTGACATGGCTCTGGTTCAGAAGTTGGGTTAAGTACCCAGAAGTTCAGGTGCTTAGTTGAACATATCTATACATCTTGAATCAGCAAACATAAGGTTGGAAATCTTGCAAGTGTGTGTTCGCTCACGAAATACCTGAGATTATCACTGCCTGTTCCATCTGAAAAAGAAAAATACACAGGCAAACCAGAGAAATTAAAATATAATATTCCATCTTTCATCTTTTTTTTTTAATCCAGGTTCACCCTGCCACAAACAAACAGAAACGAAAAGCTGCAGGTCCAAATTCTTTGTGGTGGGAAAAACACCATCCATTGCCTTCAGTGGAGTTAAACCAAAGCTGCATTGAGGACCAAATTATTTGCTGGTGAAACTCAGTTGACTTCCGTGTATGTCTACTAGTAAGGAATTTGGCCCTAAGTGCAGATTTGGTGTGTGAGGTAGATAATATGTTGGGTCCGTTTTTATTTTATCTGATCTGGTAGGACTGTCCCCAATATTAATCTTATTAAGGTGTGCAACCACAACTACAAATATTGTTTTCTGCTCAATAATTTACATTACTTCCTCACTTCTAATCTTACTTTTATGGTTGTATGGCATTTTGTTTTGTTTGTTTTTTAACTTTATGCATATGTTTAGCCAAGAAACAGGAACAGTCGTCTTAGTTTTATTTCTCCTCAGCCTCTTGTATAGTTCAATTACAAATGTAGAAATTTAACACTGAGTTAAAAAATAGCATTAGTCTGCTCTAGTGCCTTTTATTATTATTTTTTTGTTTAATTTTAAACCACCCCTTTGAACAGCTGGAGGCTAATAGGAGCACAACTGACAAGAATTCAATTATCTCATTTAACTAGAGACCAGCGGTTGAATTGCTTGAAGCGTTATTTAGTAGCATTACAGTCCCTAAGCCTTAAACACTTCAAGAAGAAATATGAGTAATCCTGTGCTATTTTCACTGTCTTAGATCTCTAGCTACAGTATTCTTCTTTCAGCTTTCCTACTTATACCCACACTTTTCAGGGAGGAAGAAGGAAAGAAAGGTACAAATAAAATAAAATAAAATAAGAACATCTATCCAAAGTGGGCTCTCTTCTACCAAAGAAAGGCACAGAACAAAGTACTTGCATGCTGTTATCCTTGTGTATGTTTTGGTGTGCGCACAGGGTTCAACCTGAGTTTGGGGCAAAGGTGGCTGTCTGGCACCTTTGCTATCTTTGGGACTGCCAGGAGCCACTTTGGCTGCCAAGTGTAAATTAAAGCAGCCTCAGGTTGCTTTGACTTACATTGTAAGGTAGTTATCAATGGTTCAGTATCAAACTGGGAGGACATGTCTAGTGGGGTTATGCAGGAGCCAATCCTGGGTCTGAGTACTAATCAGTATTTCATTAATGACTTGAATAACAAGTAGAGAGGGTGCTTATAAAATTAGCACATGCCACCAAGATGGGGAGGGCCTTGCAAGTACTTTGGGGGACAGGATTAGAATAAAAATAACCTTGACAATTCCACAATTGCTCTGAGTTCAACAAAGATGATATTTAATAAAGATAAGTGCAAAGTATTTCACTTAGGAAGGAAAAATCAAATGCACAATTACCAAATGGGAAAAAACTGGATAGGTGATAGTACTGCTGAAAAGATCTGGGGGCTATAGTGGATGACAAATTGAATCAGAGTAAAAAAAAATATGATACAGTTGCAAAAACAGCAAATATCATTCTGGGATCTGTTAATAGGACTGTCATATGTAAGACATGGGAGGTAATTTTCCTGCTCTACTTGGCACTGGTGAAGTCTCAGCTGCAGTATTATACCCAGTTCTGGGGATCACACTTAGGAAAGTTGTGGACAAATTGGAGAGAGTTCAGAGGAGAGAAAAAGATGTGATAAAAGGTTTAGAAAACTTGACCTACAAAGGAAGGTTAAAAAAAAACTGTTTATGTTTAGAGAAAAGAAGACTGAGGGTGGATCTGATAGAAGTCTTCAAATATGCTAAGGACTGTTATAAAGAGGACTATGATCAATTATTCTCCATGTATCAGTGAATGTGGAACAAGAAGTAATGGGCTTAATCTGCAACAAGAGAGATTTAGGTTAGATATTAGGAAAAACTCTAACTATAAGGGTAGTTGAGTGCTAATTATGCTCAGTCATCAGTCAAAATTCTTGACCTCATGTTGTAGAATTAATCAATCCAGATGAATGTATAGAGTATATTTACCAGAGCTGATCAGAAACTGGAAAAAAAATTGGATGCATTTTTCTTTGAGATACTGTGTTGTTAGAAAAAATATTTTGAAATTTCTATACCTAAATTCAGGGGAAGGTTTGGGAATCAAGAGTAGAGCTAAAACATTGAGATTCTCAGACAAGCTCATGCTGTCTAATCAAGGGATTACTCTATTGAAGTAACACTCCACTACTAAATATATTTTTTTTCATCCAGGTCCCATTGGGTCAATCTAGAACCTGACTTCAAAGTTTTTAAATAAGATTTAATGTTTGGCCTTTATTTGAACATTCCTCTAGTAAAAAAATAAAAAAGTCAATTCCAGATAACACAAAGCATACTATATCCTATCACATTCCAGTGAGATAGTCTAGGAAGCTGGCAGTGCTGATAAAAAGTTAAGCCTTCTCGTTACTTAAAAGAGGTGAACTGCCTGTATAAATCTTCAGATGTGAAGGCACACGAGGAGATGAGTTCTCCAGTGTCCCCGATTAAATACAATAAATTAGTGGAACTACACTGCTGAGCTTTAATCTTGCCATCTAAGAAAAGTTTAGGACTTGTATGAGACTATGAAATGTAAATGAATTGCAGTTCTGGCAACCTTGAATATTAGTTTAAAAAATGTATGATAGAGGAAAGCTTCAGCTAAAGCTCCAAGAAGGAACAGGTGGAGTTATGTGATTCACATTCGTATTAGAGGCAAGGTAATCTGCAGGAATTTCCTGGTGTTGATATACAAGAATAAAGATCCCGGTCACAGCAGATTGGTATATCAGAGGCATGCATGTGACTAATTAATGACTGAAGTGCCCATATGTATGGAGATCTCCATACTCTAATACTGTGAAAGGGAGACACTTACCACCACCTAAAGTTGTGACTAATCAGGATGAGGGAAGAGAAGTGAGTTGCCCCTGTGCCCCCCAGAGCCTCGGCTAGAAGGAGTCCTGTGGCAGGACAAATGGCATGTGTTGCTGATGCTGCAGAGAACAGGCCCAAACATAGATTGGAACCAGAGCTTAGAGGTTGGCTGAGGGAGCAGTCCAAGTGCAGAACCAGCCTGGCAGAGAGTCCAGACTGAATGGAGGGAGCTGTGACAAGAACAGATGACTGGTGATGCAGCAGAGACTGGCACTCACCACTCCAAATTCACACCACACCCAAGCATCAGTCACCCTGGCAACAGGAAATAAGTACCACCATTTTGGACCTAAGGGGTTGAGTTTGGAGTGCATTTTGGACTATTTTAAGTTATATATATATATATATATATATATACACCGTATATACTCGAGTATAGGCCGACCCGAATATAAGCCGATGCACCTAATTTTAGCACAAAAAGCTGGAAAAGTTATTGACTCGAGTATAAGCCGAGTTCCCCCTGCCGAGTTCCCCCTGCCGAGGTTCCCCCTTACCCGCCGCGGGCGGGCTGCCGAGGTTCCCCCCTGCCGAGGTTCCCCCTGCCGAGTTCCCCCTGCCGAGGTTCCCCCTTCCCCGCCGCGGGCGGGCTGCCGAGGTTCCCCCTGCCGAGTTCCCCCTGCCGAGGTTCCCCCTTCCCCGCCGCGGGCGGGCTGCCGAGGTTCCCTCCTCCCCGCCGGACCAAAAAAAAAATGTGCGCCCCGGTTCCTCCCCTCCCCGCCGGACAAAAAAAAAAAAAAAAAAAAGCCTCGCTCTCCCGTCCCCGCCGCGCGGGCGGGCTGCCGGGAGCGTCCCGGTTCCCCCCTCCCCGCCGCGGGCGGGCTCCCGGCAGGGACAGGACGGGTCGCGCCCGCAATGGCCGGGGCTCCCCCCGTGACAGGCCGCGGCACGGAGCCGCCGGGCCCAACCGCCCCGGGATCCTCCGGAGCCAGCCCTGCTACCGCGCAGCGGGGGCCGTTCCCCCCCCCCCCCGAGCCCGCCGCCCGGGCCGGGCCCTGCACTCACCCCTCCCCGGGGGGGGAACGGCCCCCGCTGCGCGGTAGCAGGGCTGGCTCGGGAGGATCCCGGGGCGGTTGGGCCCGGCGGCTCCGTGCCGCGGCCTGTCACGGGGAGAGCCCCGGCCATTGCGGGCGCGACCCGTCCTGTCCCTGCCGGGAGCCCGCCCGCGGCGGGGAGGGGGGAACCGGGACGCTCCCGGCAGCCCGCCCGCGCGGCGGGGACGGGAGAGCGAGGCTTTTTTTTTTTTTTTTTTTTTTTTTTTTTTTTTTTACCGGGTTGACTCGAGTATAAGCCGAGGAGGCTTTTTTCAGCCCAAAAAGTGGGCTGAAAAACTCGGCTTATACTCGAGTATATACGGTGTATATATATATATATATATATATATATATATATATATATATATATATATATATATATATATATATATATATACACACAAAGCATGACCTATATCTAGAAATATATACATATATATATAACCTCATTATTGTGATTCGTGTGTGTCTCTGATTTCAAATGTTCCTGCCAGCCCTACCCCTGAACTGGTGCATCTTATGCACCATCCCTTATTCTAGTCTTATACAGAGAGTTGAAAATTCAGTGTGTTCTGATTCCAAGATAATACTAATCCCATTTCAAATGTAAAGGTTTCAGGTATAATTGAAACATCAAATTATTGAGTTTTGTTTGTGATAGGCTAAAGATTATATAGCCTCTACACACATATTTGTACACAGAATTTATTTCTGTGTAAATTCCTGTCTTCCCAAAAGTAGTGGATGGAGAGAGAGATTTGGTCCTAATGAGAAACAAGTGTTTTTTTTTCCACCCCAAGAAGCATGCATTGGAAAATGGCAATAGTTTAGCACACCAGAGTAGCTGCCCTACGTGTGTATATAAGCATAATCTCACTATACCTCATATATACCTCAATACAGGACTGATGGTCAAGCATGGCTTGACTCAGGGGGGATGGGAGATGTAATGTATTTGCTGGAAATATATGTGTATGTACCACTGTCCTCCACTGGAAGGAATTCAACCTAATCTAATATTTGTGACAAATTGAGGCAGGGTATTGGGGTGCAGGAGGGAGTGAGGAGTCTGGGTTGGGGCTGCGGATGAGGGGTTTGGCATGCAGGAGGGAGCTATGGGTTTGGGGGGCTCAGGGCTAGGGCAGTGGGCTGAGGCTCAAGGTTGAGACATGGGCTTACCTCGGGCAGCACCTGGTCAGCAGCACAGCTAAAGAAGGGGGAGCTAGGGCAGGCTGCCTGTCCTGGCACCACACTGCGTGTGTCCTGTAAGCAGCCATCAGGTCCAGGTCTTAGGTGGGGGGTAAGGGGGGTAGGAGCCTTCTCATGCCATTCTTGCCCATGGGCAGTGTCCCTAAGTTCCTATTTGTTGTTTCCTAGCCAATGGGAGTGCAGAGCCTGTGGTGTGCAGGGCGGGGCAGTGTGCAGAGCCCCATGGTTCCACCGGACCTGCTGGCCGCTTCTGAGGTGCAGTGCTGTGCCAGCCAGGACAGGTAGGAACTAGCCCATCTCAATGCCACAGCACCGATGACCGGACGTTTAATGGCCTGGTCACCGGTGCTGACCAGAGCTGACAGGGTCGAAAACCAGACACCTGGTTCTCCTAGTCTCTTCGTCCACAGATGGGACAAGCAGTGGAGCAGAAAGGACCTTATTGCTTATGGAGGCATAAAACCTGTCAGAGGACTTATTTTCTTTTGAGATTCACTCCTCTACATACAGGTTCTTTTAGTGTGAGTGGTTCTTCTGATTGTCATGCCTGTATTTCTTCCTTTCTCATAGTCCATGCCATCTTCTGACAGGACTGCATTCCTATTACAAGTTGAGCATGAAGAGGAAGGCAGAGCTGCTCACCCTGCCTACCAGTGCAGTTCTCTAAGTTTTTCCAATGTGCTTCAGGTTTTTCTCATTTTATTCTTAGCAACCTCCTCTGAACAGGTGCTAAGTGGGCTCAAAAACTTGTTGTCCTGCCCCACTGTTGATTTATAGCATGTTCATCTTGGATTTCACATGGCTTCCCAATGAATATATATGCTGTGAATGAAAAGAGAACCAACTTTTCATTGCCAGTGATAAACATCTAGGTCAAAGCTTTGAAACATAGGTGACTGAAGTTAGCTCCCAAATCCATAATTTGTCCCTTAAGTGAAAGGTGACTGTCAGAGGTGCAGAGAATCAGAGAGGCAGTGGTGTTAGTCTGGATCTGCAGAAGCGACAGAGAGTCCTGTGCACCTTAAAGACTAACAAAGCATAAGCTTTCGTGGGCTAATACCCACTTTGTCGGATGCATGCAGTGGAAGTATATCACTTCCACTGGTGCTGAGGTGTCACAGACCCCACTGACACCAGTGGGAGGTGGAGCTGCTCAATGCATTTGAAATCAGGCAACATTGCGAGTTCTTGGTGACAGGGACTATTTTTGTGTTCTGTGTCTGTTCAGTGCCTAACACAATGTGGCCCTGGTATACGACTGCGACTTGTTGACGTAACCATAATACAAATAAATAATTATTTAAACCAACAATGATAATATTGGAGGTGCCAAATACAGACTCAGGAGCCCAACTTTTAGCACCCAGATTTGAAAAGGCTGGCCCACAGGTCCTAATTCTACAGCATCATTGAAATGAATAGGGTTCAAAGTGAGTAGTAGCTACAGAATTGTGCCCCCCAAAAATAAAAGATGATCTTACTAATGAGAGAGTGGGAGTAGAAGTGTGCTTGGTTGATATTTCTCACCAATCTATGCCAGCCAGCACAATATTCCGATCAGGATATACACTGCAAGGACAGTGCCAATAAATCTAGATTGGCTCTCAGCCAAAAAAAGTTATCACTGAGCTCAAAGATTTTGGCTTCTCCTTAGGAAATAAAAAAGCCTCCTTCTCATACATTTCTAGCTGCACAGTTTACATTAAATTAAAATATATGTTTCATCCATTTAGTAGACTGAATAATAAAAGCTGTATACTGCTGCACTAGCTCTTTGCTATGCATTTCAATGACAGGTTTGTGACTAGACCAGAATTTTAACTGCACTTCTAATATTTTTTTATTCATTACAGATATATATATATATATATATATATATTTAAAGTTGGGGTAAATACTGTATAAACTTTTAAAAATTTCTATGAAAAGAGGGTTAAAGGGAGGAAAATTTGGAAATGTACGTTTTCAGATTGGGAAGCATAATCATTTTGCCAAAACATGATTCAAATAACTGTCTAAATATTTGGAACATCTTCAAATAAAAATCTATCCAACCTGCTTTTGACATTTAAATTAATTTGAGCAGAAAAAGCGGCACACACTTCAAAAGAAGGTGTTAAACCATAGAGTACTATGTTGTTCTCTACTCAGAATTATGATTTAGCATTCAGACTTTTACCAGCTGCTTAGCTAGTCAGTCTAAGCCGTTGAAAAAAAAATGACAATAAGAACTGTGCAAGGCTGTTTTCACTGATGGTGAAATCAGCAAAACAAAACAGATGATACAAGAACAAAATATGCAAATGACAAACTTTTTTCACCTCAAAGTCTTTCCCAATAGATAATGCAGTGTCTGTAGGAGGAAATAAATAATTTTCATGGAAAGACTCAAAGATTAAAAGTTGTTAAATTCATGCAGTTTGCACTTGTGTAACATCGGATGTTGTCCCTTTTAGACTCTTAAATGTAAAGTATCATCCTTTCTGGTGACATCATTTCCCTGCATGTGTGGAACAAACGTAGGTTCTAAAGATTCCATGGACAGACACCAGTCTTTACAGTTATGAGAGGGGAGAGATTTTCTGCTTTAAAACTTAAGCTACCTACCATATGAGCCAAAGGCAAATCTGTCAGCTACATAGTTTATGTATGACCTGAGATGGACGAAGCAGGAGGGCAATGACTAGAGCAGAAGTGATAGAGCTTTCAGGGCAATTCAGACCAGTTATGTCATGAAGAATATTTTAAATCCTGTGTTGTGGCTATGAAGGAGGCAGAAAAATGTTTCTTTGTCTTCACTATAGCATCTGTGCCATCTTGCACTGTGGAACTGTTCCAAGTGGTAGGTAGCCTGGTTAATCTGGGCTGTTTGCATTTAATTATGGTGTCAAAGTAATTTTGCTGGTAGGAATTTACATATTACTTTGATGGTAACTCACGCACTCACTACTAGAATGATTTATCTGCATCTATAGAGATAATGACACAAGGGGACAAATGCTGTGTCTTTTCTGCTTGGGTCACAGCTGGTATTAGCGTATGTTGGGGGTTCATCACATTTTAAAGATGATCTGATCCTGCCATGCTGCTCTCAGCAGAGGATGTGACAAAGGGGAAGCAAAAGTGACTTTTAACCAACCTTACTTTTCTGGTCCTGGGGTCCACCTCAGTCCATAGTATAACCTAGAGCCGACTCCAGGGATTCTGACAACAAGGATGACCCCCTTTTCTTGGCCATGCTCCTTAGGTCAGGGCCTAGGAGTAGCTATAGAACTGCTGTCCTAAGAGTGAGACCCTCCATCAGCTAGCTAAGTTACCTTTATAGCCAGGGTGAGGGCTCATAAAGCTCCAACCGTTTTGAAGCCTGTGGGTTCATGGATACACCTGCTCAGAAACTGAAAAAATATTTTCAGCAAAAAAATTCAAAAGTAAAAACAAATTTGTGGGGTTTGAAAACTCATCTCCCACCCCCATTCCCCAAAAACTGACACATTTGTGTTGTTAGTTTCTTGAAAAACTGGAAAAATTAGAAAGAAATGAACATTTTCTATGAAACTTTCCATTCCTCCCCCAGTAAAAAATGCCATTTTAAATGGATAATAATTCTTGGTTGCAAACGTTCAACCAGCTCTACTTAGCTATTTCCCTTTTGGTGTTTTCTGCCATTGTTTAGCTCTGCTTACACTTGTACATTCCCCCTACTCCACCTCCTGTTTGTACATACCAGAGGAGTGTGCAGAGTTCTAACACAAAATCTACCTGTGATAAATCTGACTAGGCAAAAATTGCAGAGGTTTTTCTTACCATTATATTTCTGGTTAGCAAATGTAGGAATTCTGACTTACGGGGACTCACATTTCCGAACAGGACAGTCTAATGGGAAAGTAATTCTGTCTAACATGAAAACTCCTAGCCACCCCATCCTGGAGAAGTGAGATGAAGCTAAGTATATAATAAAGATTACATAATAAAACCTGCTGCCATCAAACCCCAAAAGCCTATTACTCATCTCCACTATTAGTAGGCATTTAGAGTTTAGACTTCATGCCATAAAAAGCTCAGATTTATTTAGCTTACTTGAGCCTTAAAGCTTGAGTGGGCTCCAATTTGGGGGATGTAAATTTTGCTTCCTTTTAAACTTAAATAATGATTCAATTTTTAACACTTGTCATAATCTTTCCACTCCTTTTGCATACAAAGTGCTGAAGTATACATACTCGTTAATGTTTCTAGTAGGATGCAGTTACTGCATGGCAACCTCAGGAGAGCTGTACCCGTGATGGCAAATGCTTCACTTGCACATTCTGTCCATTTATAAATGAGATGTGAAAACAATTCCTGCTCATCTGCACGTCCCCAGAGAGACTCACTTGTTAGTAAGCAATGGAATGAATGTGTGCGTAAACCTGTGTTTCAAGGCAGTTTCCAGTACACTAGAAACGTGTTTCTAGGGATGGATGCTACTATTTAGAAAGTTTTACTGCAGAGATGCAAAAAAATAAGGTGTGTAGAGAGCAGCTAATGTCTAATTCACATCATCCGTCTCAAACAAGGCAAAGGGGCCCCCTTCAACATAGGTAATGCTTGCTGGGAGACTAACATTGCCGGCCATTGGATGTCACTGTTGCTCTGCTCAACTCCTGCTTCTTAGTGTATGCGCAATGTGCCTCAAGGGGCAGGTAACTAGGATTCATCACTGAATTTGGACCACTGGTTGGATCATTGGCTTCACCAGCCCGGGATGGAAACTGATGGGAAATAGTGTTTCTTAAAGAAAGCAAACAATTGAGAAATAGGCAGTTTTTGTTCGAGTTGATCAAGGAAGAATGGGTCATGTTCATCCCTTGTGTACCTTGAAGCTAATGGCTTAATGTAGCTTGAATCAGGACTTGGAGCTCTCACTGCACCAGCTCTGGAGGGGGGAGCTGTCCCCCATGCCCTGGAGAAAACGAGGAGCCCTCCATGTTCCTTCAGCAGAGGAGTGGGGAGGGAGCTGTGCTTCTCCATTCCCTGTTACTTTAATCCTTCCCTGTAGGATCCTGGCCTTGCATCTTGTTAAATATATAAATGACCGGATCATTGCACAGGTGAGATGGCTACAGACAGAGGTTGAAGTAAGGGGGAATGAAGATTGGAGGAAGCAGACAGATAGCTCCACCTCCTCCAGGACTGGTACAGGGAGAGTTCCTCTTCCTGTTTCAATCTATTTTACGCTATTGGGAATTGATCCCTTCTGCCTGTTGCAGGCATCCCAGATGGCTATTGGGTTTACCCCTTTCCCAAAGGTGTTTGATGTTTGTGCATCTCGGCTCATTGGCTTTTCTTTCAGACTGGTTAAATATTGTGAAATGTGATTTTTGTATGACACTCTGATGCCTTCTATAAGTGCCTTGCAATCTGATTGAAGCATATACAACAACCATAAGCATATAAAACAAAAAGGCACAGGCATGTTAAAAACAAAGTATGCCAGCAAAGAGTGTCTCCCTTTTTTAAGGGCATGTGTATGTAGATTTATACCCCCAAAATTAGAGCTATAAGAAAATGCAATAGATATCTATAAATCTGGGCTCTTAATACAGTTGGCTACATGTTCCTTACACTTCACACTGGTGGCACTTCATTGAAATCAGCTTAGTTTACCAATATATCTAAAAGGAGAATGTAGCCTATTATCCCACTACATCTTATTGAAAAACAAATTCAAATTAGTTTGGAGCATCGTGTCTCTCAGGTTGGTAAATGAATGTGTATGGGAAGGTGTCTAGTAGATCATTGTTAGGCCTGGTTTCATTTAACACCTTAATAATCTGGAAGAGAAGGTAAACAGCATACTAAATAAATTCACAGATGATATTAAATGTTGGAAGACCTGTGAATACGTGTGAGGTCAGATAATAACACAAAGAAAAGTAGAGAGGTTAGAAATATGACAGGAAATAAAAAAAAAGAGTCAGCCTGAAAGCATGCAGGAAAATATATATGAGAAGCAGATATTTAATGGGTAGGAAGACAGCAGTACTTTAAGGGAACTGGGAGGAGAGGAGATAGCATATTAAGTATGAATTTAAAATGCAGAATGGAGTAAAAAACTAATGGGCTTTTGGGAATTATACACAGAGTCATCAGGTCATAAATCAGGAAAATAATAGTCTTTTCTGTTGCAATGAAGAGACCATCCCTACAATGTTCCGTTAGCATTGCTACATCTTGCAATTTTTATTGCAAGTCTCACGCTATTCAGGGTTATTCCCTTAAAACACAGCTCTTAGAATCAATTGATCACATGAGAATTTCAATTTTCATTAAAAATTAAGATTCTAGCTCCCATAATTGCAGAGAAAAACTTGAAAATATGAATTCTAAAGGCTCAAAGTCTAGAGACTAATAAAAAGAACCCCGAGCTTCATATGTTTTAGGCTAGTCTCATTAATTTTTGGATCCTGACTTGTGAATTTTGAACATGTAGGATTGGCAGTACTGCTTCCTTCAGTTCTGGTCATCTCAACAATTGAAAGCTGTTGTCAAATTGGAGACAGGTCAGAAAATATCAACAAAAATAATTAGGGAACTAGAAAGGTGAATTTAAGAAGAAAGAATTAAATAAAAGAGTAGTTAGCCCAAATGATGTCTGAGGGGGAATATAACTACTATTTGCAAGTATTTGAAAGGAATACACTTCAAAAAGGATGATGAAATGTCTAAGATGTCCAAAGTGCTAACTCAGAGTAATGGGATGACATTAAGCTAAAAGTTAATTTAGATGTAATAACAAGAAAACTTCTATATCAAGAGGAGTGGAGTAGACTCCCCAGGGATAGAGTGGAATGACTGACACTTAAAACTCAACACTGAAGATCATACTACTGGAAATAATCTGGCGTGGACATGGAAATAGATGAGATGATGTCCTTTCCATTCCTAATTCTTGACTATGATGCTCTGAAGCTTTTGAGGTTCACACACTACAAGTTATCTTTCCTTTTTATTGCCTGGTGTTTTTCTTCTAAATAGAAAGAAAAACCTTAAAATGAATATTATTGCTGAGGAGTATAATGATACATCAGAGGCCAGTAATCCAGTTCCAACTGCTATATATTATATATTATAACATATTCTTGGAAATATATATATTAAGAGGTAGCCTTTAAAAACGGATCAGGAAGTTAGAAAAGAGAGAGCTATCATAGTAAACTTAAAAATTCAACTAGGCTTTGCAGAACTCTTTAGAGCTTACATAATTAACTGGGAGAAAAGTGGCAATTCAAAAAGAGTCTGGTAGAGGACTCAGATAATTGAAAACTGGTATCTTGAGTCATCGGTGTAGCCCTATTGAGTGTTTCTATCAGTATGTAGTCTCAAAAAAAGAAGGAAAAAGAACTCATGCTTTCTTTTATAAGAGAAGGTGGACCTGCGGTGGGAGATGAAGGCTTATCTTTTTTTCTTTTTGGTAGGATTGTAGAAGGCCTTCACTGGCCTTAGTGTTTGGCATTATTTGTGTGTGTGTGTGCATGCGTGCGTGTGTGCAGAAGAATGAAGGAAATGCAGAATGAAGGAAATGCAGGAGACTTACACTAAAAATATGAAGTCACCTGCTGTAATGGAGTTAATTCTGCTACCAGGAAAGTGGTACTGACTATTGCTTAAGAGACAGACAAAGTAGAACAAAACAGAAGATTGGAAAAAGATTCTGTAAATTGAAGAAGGAGTCTGTGTGCTTCCCTAGTCCCAAATTAATTATGATCACTATCTGAAACATCAAAGCAGTACAAAGTGTTGCGTCTGTAGGCAGGTGAGTAGAGATGATGTGGGTTTCCCTTAGGGTATATAAGGTAGGAGCTGGACCAGAAAGCTTGTATATTCAGTTTTCCCATAGATTTAGAGTTATGATCTCTGAATATGTATAATACAAATATTAGCTCCCAACAGAAATTAGACTGCATGATAATCTATCAGCCACAAGTGTCTGTAGAAAAGGCACACTTTAGTATATATCTTATTAATGTATTTTTGTGTTTTTGAGTTTTCTGTCTGACCAAGTTTGGACAAGCAGTTACCTATATGCGTGATCATGTTTGAAAAGACCAATTTCTAACTGAGATGGATGGTGTCTTTATCTGATTTAATATGGAGCATCTTTGCTTTGGACCATGTATAAATTGTGTTACTTTCCAATTAATTTACGAAGGCACATTTGTAGTACTCTACCACATGTGTTCTTCTCCTCCATTACGTTCTCAGTTATGCATATTCACTCAGGAGATCTATCTATCTATCTATCTATCTATCTATCTATCTATCTATCTATCTATCTATCTATCTATCTATCTATCTATCTATCTCTCCTGAGTGAATATGCATAACTGAGAAAATAATGGAGGAGGAGAACACACACACATACACACACACATATAAATATAAATACGGTTTCACATGCTTCATGAAAGGGTTTTGTCTCTCTCATGGCAAATACAATTGCAATTAATGTGTTAAGTAGCCTGTAGCAATTGTGTATGCAGGTGTAAACAACAAGGATCCCACAGGTAAGACAATGCAGGCTCAATATGGAATGGTTAGGAAGGACCCTTTGATTGTGCCAATGAGGATTGTATTCAGAGTTTAAACACGTTTAACTTTCTCCACATTAGTACTTCCGTTGAAGTCAGTGGGCTTATACTTAAAGTTAAGCACATGCTTAAGTGCTTTATTGGGTTAGAGACAGGAATATAAATGAGTTGGACCAATTTTATTGATGATTTATGGTTGTGTCAGATTCAGAAATTAAGGTGGCAAGACCATGTCTAAAGGAATGACTAAAAGGGTTTATTCTTCTGAGAAAGGTTACAGAAGAGTGAGAAAGGAAAAAAAACACCACAATCACCAAATTGAGATCTGAATCCAAATGTCAAACATTTCAAAAATTAGAGGGTTTCAGCCTGGAGTTTTGGTGCAGCCAAATGGGGGAGCCATTTGAAACATTTAGATTTTGCAATTGTCTTGAGCCTATCTGTAATGAGTATACCAAGGGAGAGGAAATGTAACGCAAAAACATTGCCTACAGCCTAGAGAAGTCAATGGGAAGCTCTTGGTGCCAGTTGGATTGGGCGCATAAAGGTTTTAAGTGAGGATGATCCAATTAAATTAAATACTAGGGGGAGTTGAACAGTTGAAGGGAGTAGATTAAAAAAAGTGTTATACCTGCAAGATCATTTTAAGATTGGCCTGTATATATTATTAAATCATCATGCCAATGCACAGCATCAGTGAGGGAGTAGGAAATGCTATTAAACTACAAGGACCTTTCTGCTGCTTTTACTGCTTTACCAATCATAGGATTCACAGAGGTATTCAGTACAGGCTGAGGGCTAGATGTTATTTAACAAACATTGGGGCAGTAATGTTTCACGGTCATATATAGACACATCCCAGCCATCAGCTGACCACACATTTGTGGCATAGGGTGTAAAACTCTTAAGGGACAAAATCTGATCTTATTTATTGCTAAGACTTTGTCACATTGTTTTTACCTTCGGATGAAGAGACCACTACTTGGTTAGTGAAAGGATAGCATCACCTGGTTTACCTAGTAAAGGGTATATCTAACATTACATTCCTCAGAAGGTATTGAGTTACATACACCCAAGCCAATATATTAAAATCTTTTAACCTGTTTTGGCCAGCACTGGATATTCTGTACCGATTCTTCTCAGTGCTCAGCACAGACCTCTCTGGTTGTGTGGCATTCAAAGATGATTCTGATGCATGAAACAAACCGATTGCTGGTTGTTGGGTCAGAAATTGCAACAACCCCTGATGAAAAATTGCTAGGTCTATTTTATTTCAAAGCAACACACTACAGAGAACCTCCAGTCTGAAACTTTAACGTGAATAACCCATTCCTATTGATAATAAAATGATTTTTCTCCCCCTACATCCTTTAAAATCCAAGTAACAGCATGTAAATTGAAATATGCACCTAGATCAGAATGCTGTCAGATAACAATTCTCACTCTTGAGGACTATTTGTAAGCATAGAGAAACATCCAGAAAGTCGTAATAAATTGCTGTGGTACGCTGTTCTGGCAGCTGTTAATAAATCAATATGAAGGGGAGTTCTGAAGGGCAAAATGTTGCTGTCAGTGGGTGTCCGATTTAATTTTGCTCAAAATTAATATTTGGGATATGATAAGTGAGCTGGCAGGAACAGATTTAATGATTAATTCTGTAGAGTGAAAAATGCTTTGATGGCACTTTAATAGCAGCTTCACTGATCTAAAAGTCTCTGAAACTCGCTCATATGCATGAGTTTCCAAATCATATTATAATACCTTTTTTGTTTGTTTGTAAATAATAAATGAAATGTTCAAATAAATGTTAATAAATAAATAATAAATGTAGGTTCAAATACTGCTCTCAGTTATACCGTGGAAATATGATGTTGACTTTAATAGAGTTAATCTAGATTTACATGGGTGTAACTGAGAGCAGAATTTGGGTCCTGCTTTATGAACATTGCACCTCTATAGAAAATAGCCCCTATAGGCCTAGATCTGCAATGGAAGTTAGGAGTCTAAGTACCTTTGTGGATCTGAACCCTAGTGACTCGGTGATTTGGATGCATAATTCTTTCCACACTCATCTCAGGGTAAATCAGGAGTCTATGGAGTTATGTTGGGGAAAGTGAGAAGGGAATCAGAGCCTAAATTTTGTCATTAAATAATATTTGAAGATGAATTTGTGCAAGATGTCTAGTTAAAGTAGAATGTGTATAGATCCCTATTGTTTTTAAATCAACCATGATATTAATTAAAAAATAATTGTTAGCACTTTTACTTAGTAAGGGAGACATTTCATCCATGGATCTTGAAGGACTTTGCAAACATAGATAGTGGACAACACCACTATCCTCTGTCACTCAGGCCCATAACCTACATGTCATCTTACAATTGAACCTCTCTCTAGGACCCAACATCCAGATATGTTTAAATCTTGCTGATTCTTTCTGCACAACATCTGCAAGATAGTCCTATTCATTCACACAGCTAAAACTCTCATTCACGCTCTAATCATCTTGCATCTCCGGGTATGGTCAAAACACACAACAACCTGCTTGGAAAACTGGCCGGAATGATATTCAGCAGTTGTGTATTGTGCTCCAGGTTTGGTTTGCTCATCTCACACAAGGATGATCGACATACAACTTAGTTCCACCTTGTGTATTATTTCAGGCACACTTAAATCTACTCCTCGTCCATCTCATCCAGTTCTCTGCAATATTGCTCTAGCCAGTGTTCACAGAGAGGAAATCGTAGCAAAGCTCCTGACAAAATTGTGTGATATGTCACATGCACCGTTAAATTCACCATATGGTCATCTGCTTTCATGTCACCCATTGTGACATGATAAGTTTACCAGGTGAGGAATTTATGGTAGAGGACACGTGGTGAGCTTCATGGTCCATAGAAAAAGTGACAATTATCTTGTCTCGTACCTCACTCGGTGTCAACCTGGGTTTGATTTACCACAAAGGCAATGGAGTCTTTTGAACTGGTTTTGTACTGGATGTGGAATTTGTGCTGCACTGGAGTTTCAGTGGTGTTTTAGAGATAATCCACTATGTCAGCGTGGGAAGCCACTAACCACGAGACACAGTGTTGAGGATTGCAAAATGACTGAACTTTCTGGAGGTCTTTTTGCCTTGAACATCGAGAGGAGCAGAGCAAGCTGAGTTCGATCTCCTTTTCCTGATACCTCTGTGTTCCTCTTTCCCTGCATTTCCTTCCTCTCCCTCTTTATCCTTCTGGACTGACTGGCTGTCTCTTTTTCTGACCCAGCCTGATGATCTAAGTAGCTCAGTCAGCTTTCTCCAGGGGAACTAATTAGTGTCCTAGAAATCAGAGTGCAGGTTCACGTGTTTGCTACATGCACTCTATCCCAACCATGGTATAAATGGTGGCATAAGTTGGTCAGAATTTGGGAGTAAAGCAGTCAAATTTATTTGGCACACCTATAGAATTCTGATCTCTTGAGATAGACAGCATTAAAGAAATGTGGAAAATAAAAATGAATCAATGGATTGTGTGTGTGTGATGTATGTACACATGAATATTGCAAAAAGGGAGAGAAACACATTTATGCAATCCAGATGAAAATGCATGCAGATGTGTAAAACATAAAAAAAGATTAATTTCAGCAAGTAAAATTACCCTCTTCATGTTTATGCATTTTTTAAATTTTAGAATATTCATACGAAGCCCTGGAAACTAGCCATCTTGAGAGCTGTATTTCCAAGAGGTTAGGCTTCTTCTGATTAATGACCTAAGAGTGTTCGATGCATAGATTGCACTCCGTGTACTTGATCCATGTCCTGCAAGTTAAAGGTATATGGTGGATGAGCAAAATGATTTTGAAAACACTTTTCTATTAAAATGGTATGTTAATTTTATCATGAAATGAACCAGTTTGATGGGTTTGATATAATTTCACTCCCCTAGCTCATATCCATTAAAATTAATATTATGGACCTAATTGTGCCTGACCCAGCATAGACTGGGGACATTTGCAGAAGCAATCTCTTGAAAGGAGGAGCAGGGTGAAGGCAGTGTCCTGCCTCTGCCATCCTCACTCACCAGCAGAGCTGACCCTTGGCAGTGGGGAATACGTACTGCGGGTTTTCAAAGAGTGTGGCTGTGATTCCACTTCCTTTATGTTCCCAGAGCCTTGGGCCAAATTCTATCCTGGTGTAAATTAACAAAACTCCATTGGCTTAAATGCAAACTAAGCTGATTTATACTAGCTAAGAATCTGGCCATTGTTGTGTGCCTCAGACCAGTGTTTCCATGAGCTCCCTCTAGGATGATGAACTTCAGTTCCATTTCTAACATAGCCAGTTGCCAGAGCCATAATCTGGCCCTACAACCACAAAGACATCAGCAGTTTAGCTTCTTCTGAATGAAAGCCAAACTGAAGACTTCCACTATTCATCTTGCTTCATAAAGCCATTAAGTAAGAACAATATAAAACAAGCAGCTGTATTGTTGAGCACCCAATCTCCAGCTGTCAGTCATGGAAAATGCATCATTAATTTCTGAGAGGTTTCTTTCTTGTATCTTTCAGTGAGTGAAAAGGTGAAAATGAAAAATACATTCTCTTACATAACTGGACCATTTTGATTATAAAACTAACCATAATTTTCTCCATGTTGCCCCAGAAATGGGCTGTAATTCTCTGACTCATTCCATGAAATTAATGCAATCTTTTAATTTGAGACTGTTTGTTCGATACAGGAACTTCAGAAGCAGCACTTTGATGTCTTTCTGTTGCCAAGGAAAAGCCTTTAATTAGGTCACCTAAATTTCATTTTCTTTCAGACTGTTCACTTTTACAATTCCCTTTTTCTTCTGTTTCCTTTGATGTTTCAAAATATATGCTAGTGATATTTAAGTTTATTTATTATGCATTGGCATTAAACTTTTGCTATTAACATTTATTCATACCCTTGAAAATTGATTAGTTAATTAAGTGCAGGAGGCCTCTTATGGAAAGCTATTCATTCATGTTTCATTTAGTATTCTACATGCACATTGTACAATACATACATATTTTTCAGCACTAACAGCTGTTACTTATATGGAATGGATTTTACAATCTCCAATGTAGTGGCATTTAAAATTTAACTTTTCTTTTGTACTATTAAACCCATCTGTAAATTAAAATAAACTTTGACTAATTCAGTGTAAGGGACCAGCTTCCCAGAACCAAAGCTGCAAATTGCAATGTAGAAGCTTCAGACTAAATCCATGTGAATGTTGTGATGATCATTAGTGTCAATAAATGGAGTAAATACAATTGCACTATCTTTACAACCAGTTTTTATTCACTGTTTGAGAGCATTTTGAGAGGGTTTTGTTGACATGCATGTTTGAGGGAAGCTAGTATTCACCTGAGTTCATATATTCACACGTGGATGCACATATTTGAGCTGGAAATGATACAAGTTACCGTCATCCAGTAGGGGAGCAGAAATAATACCAAGTGACCAGTCACATAGTTCTAATGATGAAATTTAGCCTGTACAGAAGGACAGCCCAAGGTTTATGCACCAACCAAGTCTCATTTAAATGCTCAAAGTAGGATTTAAGTGCACAGAGTTTGTGCAGGTGCCTTGCACTGGGTTCAAATTTACCCACAGTGAATATGGTATGAATACTTGCAATTGGCAGTTTGTGAGCCACTCAATGGCTGAAATTTATTTTCCTGAAGTATTAGTCAACAGTTGCATTTTGTACCTGCTGCAGGCTATGCTGCAGTCAGTGGGAATATATCCATTGACTGCTGTGGGATTTGGATCAGATCCTCCATGGGCAAATTTATAAAAAAAACCATGGGGTAATCCATAAACAAAAGAAAGAACTAAATTCACTAGATAGATTGCTCATAGTGAATACTGTGAGGACATAGGTGCTGGAATGAGAGCTGTGGGGCCGACTGCCGGATCCCCTGGCTTGAAGTGGTGTCCATTATATATATAGGTTTTACAGTTTACTTCAATGGCTCTCAGCACTGCCACTATAACAAATATTCCAGCACCCCTGTGTGAGAACTTCTGTTACGGATCAAAACTTTCCATTTCCCAGCTATTCATCCAGTGAACCAACCACTCATTCTAGTCCTAGATGTGTGTGTCTGTGTCTGAGTGCACAATGTTTTGATGTGACTTAGCTGTGAGTTGCCACCCATACCAACATTTTTTGTGTTTGTCCCAGTTACTAAAAGGAAATTTGCCCCATTAAATAAATAAATAAAATGTAATTTTATTTAAGATCAGAACCACACAATTAGCTATTTTCTTTTCTTTTATGATAAGGTATGCCTCCTTTGTTACTCTGATTTTATATTGCATGGTTTTTTCCATCATGATACCATGATCGGAATGTGCTGGAGGTTTGTCCTGCATTTTAATTTGTCAATGAGCATCTTAAGAAAGACCTGCTATATTTTTTTAAAGATGTGCAATTTGCACCATAGAGTCATCCAGAAAAGACCTTTTCATATTCCCATTCCTTCGCTCCTTTTTCCAGAGTGTGAATGTTCCCTGCAGAATATTCCTCACTGCTTCATAGATTTGAATAGCCCAGACAGATGGAAAGCCGGTGGCACTTACCATTACCATGAAATAAAAATGGAACAACGAATAAGATCACAGCATCATGTGCTCTTGTGCAATAAGAGTTTTAGTGTGTGTGGCAAGCAAACAGGATTGAAGTGTTATGTGTCTATGGGAGTTACAGAGACAGCAAGATGGGCAAAGGCAGAAAGTGTGATCATCAACAAAGCACTGAGGATGGTACTTTGATAGGAAGTGTTTTTTAGTTTCTGAAAGCTACAGAGCTACAAAGGAGGGAGAAAGAGAATCCAATTCAACACCAAAAAAAAAAAGACTTTTTTTTAATTCAATAGAGTTCATGAGCCACCCTAGGGGAACTTTTGTTGATTGTACCTGACACTCATTGCATAATTTGGTGCATTCTAAAAAGTGTGCTCTCCTCTGTCATTTCTATAGGACCCTGAGAGATCTGTGGCAGGAATGATTTAGTGGTACCCAGTTTAAAGGGGGAACATGGACAGAAGCAAGGAAATAAATACGAATTTGGTATCCTATGTTAACAATTCTGTCCAGTACATCACTGATGAAGATTGAAAAAACTTGATAAGAGTTCTCCTTGCTTCTTCTCTAACATGCTTTGGTGATACTGCACAAATACAGTCCAGTAATCACAAATAGGGCTTTCTAAGTCCTAGAGTAAATTTTTGAAAAACATTCAATCTTAATTTAAAAATTGCCAATGATGGAGATCCACTATGATCTTTGGTAAACGTGCCAATGGTTCATTACCCTCACTGATAATAAATGTACATCTTATGTCCAGTCTGAGTTTGTAGCTTCTACTTCCAGCCACTGAATCATGTTGCCTTGTACCTAGCTTACCAAGAGTTCCAGATCACTCTGTATCAGCAACCTTTCTTCTTCACTATTTACTACTCCCCCAATTTTTGTATCATCTGCAAACTTTATCAGTGATGATTATGTTTTTTTCCAGGTCATTGATTTAAAAAAAGTATGGAGCCAAGAACTGATCCCTGTGAGATCCCGTAGAAAAATACCCGCTCAATGATGAGTCCTCATTTACAACCATATTGTGAGACCTATCAGGTAGTCACCTTTTAATTCATGTAATATGGACAATGTTAATTTTATATCATTCCAGTTTTTTTATCAAAATATAATGTGATAACAAATCAAATACTTTACAGAAGTCTATTATAGTGACATATTACTTTTATCAACCAAAGTTGTATTCTCATAAAAAAAAGATATAGTTAGTTTGACAGATTCTATTTTCCATAAACTGTTAACTGGCATACATGCATTGCCTTTGTTTAATTCTTTATTATCTGAGATTGGTATCAGACACTCCATTTTCTTGCCCAGGACTGATGTCAGACTGACAGTCCTATAATTAACTGGTGCGTCCTGTTTACCCCTTTACCCACAACCTTAGCTTTCTTCCAATTTTGTGGAACATTAACAGCCCAGCAACTTCCTTAGTCAGCTCTTTAAAAACTCTTGAAAGAAAGTTTTCTGAACCTATTGAGTTAAAAATGTCTAATCTTAGTAGCTGCTGTTTAACATCCTTCTAAGATATTAGTGGAATGGAAAGAGTATTAGCACAAGCCATATGGTATTGGTTCTGGTTTTTGGATTGGCATGGGCTTAGGCGAATTAGTAAAAACATTCTGGTTTATTTGCTTAGAGAATGTGGCTGCAGCAGGGAGAGTTTCTGTTCATTGTTCTCTGCTGAAGTGAAGGGTTTGGAGCCACTTACTAAGTTGTCCTCATCATGAAAGAACAGCTAGGATATTAGGAAATCTACCAAGAGCCCATTCATCCCATATACCTCCCTAACAAACACTGAATGGGAGAATGATTCATCCAGCATAGACATCAGAGGAAGGTAGTGGACCAATATTTCTTCAGTGTAACAATGGGGTTTGTGTGGAAGCAAGAGAGCCTGTAGTAGGTCAGATGTTTGGATACTCATCTCAACTGTGAGTCTTGCAGTGCTATGTTTGTAGAGAGCCTGGGTTTATGTGTGGGTTAGCTACACACAGAGGGCTGGATTGTTCACTCCCATGCACTTTGTGCAGTCATTTTCACATTTGCAAAGTGGATGTAAATTGGTGCCATTCAGATTTGTGTAGCGTCTTGTACCCACTTTATAGTTGCTCGTCACAGGTGTGAGTAACTGCACCAGTGTGCAAGACAGTGGAGAATCTGGTCCATCCTTTTGCTTTGGTGAAGCTGGGTTGCAAGGCGCTGTTACCTATGGTATGGTTAAAATAAGACTGATTTCATCATGCTTACTCTTGCTGTTTGGCTATCTGAATGCTGGAATTTGCATTTTAAATGTTACTCCCATTGTAGTCCTAATATAAGTTCAGAAGAATCCAAAATACATTGGATGTACCAATGGAGTCATGGTGGGGGACAAGGCTACATGCTAAAAAACAACAGCAATAACTGTGAGTTCATACTTGCTACTGATAAGCTTAAGCACTTGGTATCTCATCACTAATAAATCACTGACAGCAAAGCATCAGTGCATCCGCACAACATAATAGTTCCTTCATCTTTCATGGAGCGTCTGTCGTCTAATTGACACCTTTAGTCTGCAGTTTTTAGAAAACATGTTGCTCTTAATAAATGTTAACTCAGCATTAACCTGTCATTGATCTACAAGTGTGAACCAAGAGCAAAGCTGGCATGCTGTGTGGCATTTTAGACCTACATTTTGTGGCAGACCTCTTTTTTTTGAAGCTGTATATTGCAGCAAATCAGGCATATAGGAGCAATGTTAACTGATTACAAAATAGTTTGACAACTTACACAGCTTGTAAGTAGGGAGATATAGTGGAAGGCAGTTGGAGAGGCTTTCAGGAAGAGGTAACTACTAGTTTGGTCCTGAGGTTTAGTCTACACTGGGAAAGTTTTGCTGGTATAGCTACACTAGCAAACCCTCCTAGGGCAAACATAGCCTCTACTGGCAAAAGTGTCCTTTTCCCATTAGAGCATATACTGGCTCTGCAAACAAAATAAATAGTTTATATGAGTTCTGCAGAAGAACATCTGTGGCTTATAGTGGATCAAAAACTAAATATGAGTCGACAGTGTAATTCTGTTACAACAAAAAAAAAGTGAATATCATTTTGGATATATTAGCAGGAATGTTGTGAACGAAGACACAAGAAATAATTCTTCCACTGTATTCAGCACTGGTAAGGCCTCAACTGGAATAGTGTGTCCAGTTCTGAGCACCACACTTCTGGAAAGATGTGGACAAATTGGAGAAAGTCTAGAGAGGAGCTACAAAAATCGTTAAAGGACTAGGAAACATGACCTGTGAGGAAAGATTGAAAATACTGGGTTTGTTTAATCTGGAGAAGAGAAGGCTACAGGTGGACATAAGAGTCTTCAAGTACATAAAAGGTTGTAATAAAGCAGAGTGAGATAAATTGTTCTCCTTAATCACTGAGGATAGGACAAGAAGAAATGGGCTTAGATTGCAGCAAGGAAGAATCAGGTTAAATATTAAGAAAAACTTCCTAACCATAAGGATAGTTAAGCACCAGAACAAATTACAGGGGAAAGCTGTGGAATCTACCTCATTGTAGGTTTTTAAAAACAAACACTTGTCAGTGATGGTCTAGATAATACTTAAGTCTGCCTCAGTGCAGGGGACTATACTAGATGACCTATCAAGGTCCCTTCCAGTCTTACATTTCTGTGATACTAGCAAAAACATTTTTTTGAAATAACTGCATCTCTGCTACAAAAATGTCATAAAAACTAAATCACACCCTTAAAGGACATTATGTTACCGACAAAAACTTGTAAAGTCTTACCTCCCAGTGGCTCCATTCCTGTCATCAGTGTAGGAATTGGCCAAGAGGGATAGGAAAGAAGGAATAGTGTTTTAAACCACATTTATATTGCTCCTTTGATGGGGCAGCCAGTAAGCTTACACTCCATGGTGTAAATTAGAGCAGTCTTCTGGGCTGATCCACCTCACCCTCAGTGACCAATACCTCTCTCTTATACTTATTTGGTCATTTACATTGCAGAGAATGGGTCCGACAGTGAAGTGTAATATATAAGGAAATAAGCTGTCTGCAGCTATTAAAAGTGTCCTGTTTTTCACAGATTGATTCCACTTAACCACAAAAGAAAGGCTTTTAATTAGACTTCTGAATCCCATTAAGAAAAACAAATACTAATACTTAACTGCTCATATATGACATGATGGAAAATTGCGAACATAATTAGATTATTAATAGTGTTAATGACTCTTGTATCTTATTAATAAGAATTAAAGCTAATGTAATGCTATATGATGAAAAATTGCTACTGCCTGGTCTCCTATGGTTAAATCTAATACCAATCATGTCTATTTCTATAATAAAAGATTTCAGTGTTAATTATGTCAGTTCATGAAGTCACATAGCACTATCTTATATCATCCCACCCTAATGGACATTCGACTTGAACATTTCCAACCGATTTCAGTTAGCAGCCAGAGACTTTGAAGCACAGCAACTAGTTTGGTTCCTAGAAGTATAAATTCTCCAGCAGAAATCAAGATACTAGCACAAACAGAAGCCATGTTATAAAATTCTAAAGGACTCCACAGGAATTTCTAAGGTGAATCCAGGTGATGTAACAAGCAGACAGGAGACACAGCTGGAATTAAGGGGATCCATTGGTTGGGATAAGCTTTGGATAAGCAGCCAACATTTTTGGAGCATATCAAAATCAAACTGGAACTCTGAACCTTTTGAGATTTGCCCATCACTACTTTTGAATATTCTTGAGAAAATGTGCATGGAAATCACCGTGATCATATGCTTCTAAATAAGTACTAAGCTGTATCTCAAATTCCTTCACTCAAGACCCTGAGAGGTACACAAAAATGATGAGCAAGATCATTTTCCCATTGATTTTAGTGGGTCCTGGATCAGGCCCTCTGTGTTTTATGACTTATGAATATTCATATCACACTGGTTAAACTCCTGAGGTCCTGTCCTGGCATGGACAGTGCTCTATACAAAACCCGGGAAGGATTTTTTAAGCAACATATCTTCTTTGGTTGCTCCAGGGTCCTAGTCAATAACCTGGAAGGAATATGAATATGTCCATAACATTCTGTAACACATTTGTTTCCACTGAAAGAAGATACAGGACACATGAAGTAGTCCAAGGGTTATTACACACCGGGTCCACAGTGAGTCTTTACCCAACAGTATATGCATTATTTTGTTTTGTACAGTGGCAGGCCAATGCAGCTGCAGAGATGGTCAGGAACTATTTTTTTGATTTGTGTGTCGGGTTTTTGTTTGTTTGGTTGGTTTTTGTTACTCCGGTTTCTTTCCAATCTAGCATCTCTCTTGTTCTAGTCACTTCTGCTGTGTTTCTTTGTGAAGGAAATTGCATACTGGCCCTTAGGCTGCATTTCATTCTGGCATTCAATAATAATGAACAGTGTGTAAAGATCTGTAATCAAAAGGTAAACATTCCAGCCTTGTGTACAAATAAATCCTCAGATATTTATCCTGAAAGACAGCAAGGTTAACATTACAGCAGGGAACGCTAGGGAAAACCTACCTGCTGGTAAGCAGACTCCTTTCTTTTGTTTTGTTTTGAACAGTTTCCTGAACATATTCAGTTCATTAATCTCTCAGCATAAAGTTGAAGCAGAAGTGAGCATGTTTTAACATGACAGTTCTCTAAAACATATTCATGTGTTCTTCCACTTCTCATCCTGATTCCCAATTAAGCAGTGGGCATCTGAGTAGTCTAAGCTTTGTCTAAACATAGACGTCAGACTACTCTAGTTATACTGATATGATGATGCCCCTAGAGTTAAAGCAGTTGTAGTAAAGCTCTATACCAGGTTTGTTGACTCTGTCAGAAGTTTTTGAACATTTTCTATAGATCTGGATGACCCCAAGCTGTGATTTCTTCTCTCCTCCTGCTCAATTCTAGTCAAGAGTGGCATGGGCCATAGTGCTGTCCACAGCGGCCCTTTTGTCGGTGAAACTTATGTAGGTACGGGTTGTGAAAAAACACACAAAAGTGCTAGTTTAGACATGCCTTGGTTTCCCTACCTGTGGAGTAAGTGGGCAGGGAATGGGATATTGGTGGGGAGTGAGTTGAGCTTTGACTCTCTGTTCTCCACAACGTGCCAGTCATCACATCTGAGCCTGTGTGGGGATGCTGTAAATTGCTGAAGGTACAGGCCTCAAGTAAGTTGGGAATGGGTGAGAATTGGGCATGGTGCTTCCCAAGGCTACTCCTAGGGTGGGGCAGTTTACACATCACCTCTTGTTCAGATGGGTGCCTAAAGGCGCAGCCTTGCCCATACAATCTTATTCCAATGTGTTATTAGTGGCCTTTCTTTAATGACTCTTCTTTCAACAATGTTTCCTTGGCTTCATGAACTACCTGTTTTATTCACTGGTATAGCACTGAGATACCATGGAGACAAGTGCCAAGTACACTTCAGATGGGCAGGCAGATTTGTCTATTGTAAATTATTTTACATAACTCATCCACCAGAAGCAAAGCAAAAGCTGTCAAAATAGCCAGTTAATTTAGGCTAATCAATTGTCTCAGACAGTGGATATGGATGATTCTGTTATAAGAACAGAGGGATAAACTGGTAGTCTCTGAGAAATCAGAAATGACATGCTACCTGATGTATTTCCATGTGCCCTTTTGAAAATCAGTGAGATTGCCTGCCAAGATTTACTATTTGGTTGTTTAATTATTTTCCATTTCTTTAGCATGAGATGTTTTGAAAAATATTAGGTTTATCTGCTTCCTCTGGATCATTTACCCCCATTACTCACCATGAGTAGCACCACTGCAATAAAGAAAATGGGATTTTTTGGCATTAGTAAGTCTGACAGAATCAGGCCCTTTATTTTAGCTTGTCTTATACAGTGAAAAACCACTGAGATGAAAACATTTAATTCACGTGAAAACCTGCTGGTGACAGCAAAGTTACATTTAAGCAGCATGCACTCACATACACAGGCAGCAACATGATGATTATAGCCTTGAACATTCACATGGAAGGATGGACACAGTTTAACAGATTTTCATTAAATTGTTTAATTACATTGATACCAAAAAGCACCTGGTTTCTTCTATTTATAAAGTAATAGTCTGACCCACTATCTCCTCAGATGTAAAACAATACTGAGAAGAAATTGCAGGTGTCTGGAGAAAACAAACTGTGTTTCTTTCAAATAGGGGCAAACATTCCTACGGATTAAAATAGTAGGTAAAACCCTATATTTTGTCCTAAGTAACTATGAACTCCCTTGCCAAATGCACCAGTTTGTGAATAGAAGGCCCTATCAATAGATGAGATGAGTCAGGGCAGGTGGGGGTAGAATATCATCCTATGCTTCAGCTAGAACAAACGTTCCTTGAAGTTCATCTCAGTAGATGGATGTTTCTGGTTTCCCTTTGTTCCCTGCCATACCCTAACTTTGACATAGCCCTAAAAGATCAGAGATGGCATCATCTAGAATAGAAGGATTCAGATCAGTTTGACCCTGTCTAGGCAGGATCCGGTAGATAGGGTCTGACTGCAAGCTGGTTTTGACCATTTTATGAAAACTGAGCAAACAATCTTATTTCTGGTCTCTGCCCTGTGCCCTCTTGTGCTAGATATTAGTGTTATAGGACCTTACATATAGGGTGACCAGATGTCCTGATTTTATACGGACAGTCCCGATTTTGGGATCTTTTTTTTAATATAGGCTCCTATTACCACCCACCCCCATCCTGATTTTTCACATTTGCCCTCTGGTCACCCTACGTATATCAGTAGGAGCCATTTTGGGGAAGATCCAGGCTAATGAGAGATTTTGTGGAATATTAGAAGTGGGACATAGCTGTACTGAAATGAGAAAATGGGGGATCACTATAGCAGTGCACTCTTTTCATGTTAACCACAACCCAAAACTTGGGTAAAATCCTGCCCCCTCACTAAAGTCAATGGGAATTTTGCTGCTGACTTCAGTGGCACCAGGATTTAATGCAAGAATAGACTTGGTCGGGATTTTTTTGGTGCACTGTTTTTTCATTAGAAAAATTATTATTCAATGAAACTGAAACTTGTTTGGGGGTGAACGGTCTGTTCTGATATACTCTTTGACTCAATGTGTTTCACTCAAAAATGCTTAGAAATTGTCAATGGTTTATTTCAACATTTTCAAAATAATTTCTGTTTTCCGGTTCAAATCAACTTTTCAAATTTAGCAATGTAGGTTAATTATAGTGAGAAACAAAAGTTCAAAATTGAAACAGAATGTTTCAAAATTATCAAAACAAAAGATTTCAATTGACTTTGATGCAGCACTAGCTGTGGAGAATGTTGGGGATTTTGGCATTATTTTTATTAAATATGGGATTCATTTTCCCTATTTAATCTTGTTCTGCTTGTTACCTCAAGGACACTTGCTGGGAGTGGGGAATGCTTAATGGACTAGTCTGTGTTGTTTAGCCATGGCTGCATTGCATGAGTGGACTACTAAAACTCATTTACATTTGAATAGATCTCCTTGGGCAATACAATGGATGAGCTAAGCAATGGGTTACCTGGTGAGGGAATTGATCACCTGATGAGGCTGATCAGGTCGTCACCTGACAAAGGAATCCAAACGCTATTTAAAAAAAGACACACACAGGTCTCTCACCAGCCATTTTAGAGAAAGGTGAAGGAAGTTGGCTCCAGAACAAAAAAGACATTCCGTGACTGAATGAAGACATGAGCTGGTGGGGAGTGGGGGCTGGGCACTGTAGACTACCCTAACCAGAGACTACTTAAGGGTAGTGAGGAAACGGAGGTAGGGAATGGCATGTCGGTGTTATTGTTTTACCTAGGCCTATATATATCCTGTTTTCTCTAAAGATTAATTGTGTTACAAACCTTTCCAAGGCCAATACATGTCCTTGAAGAGAGAAACTATAAACCAGAATGCCCATTAATTTGGAACTCTAGGACAGAGTGTGCTAACGACTGGGAAGTCTGGCAGAGGTGGCACTAATCTCGGGGTTTAGGCTGTTGGACCGCAGAGTCTCGCCTAGACCGATGACCTGTACCCTGAGAGTGTGCCTAGTAACCTCTAGCCAGCGGCAGTGCCATGTCTCTGTTCAGACTAATTATTATCAAGAGCACATAGGTCCAGTATGGGTGGGACCAAAACTCAGCAACCTGGTGAGTATCCATTGTGGGAGCTTGGCCAGGGCTGTCACGTTAAGCAAACTAGAATTAAATCATGGCCAACCTTGCCATCCTCACCTTACGTCCTAGAGTATTACACTAGTGATGTTTTTAATTCAGTGGCATATGATAACTGTGCAAAGCTGGCAAGGGAAATATACAACTTTACAAAGCTTGTCTGTGATAAAACTACAATTCAAATCTAACTGGTAATATCAAGGGATCGTCTCATTTTACCCTAGCTCTAGATTATCATGCATTCCCTGGAGATGAGCCATTCAGTTTGCTAGTAATCAGGCTACTTATTTTTGCTATCTTTTTCATTTTGTGGACAACTGCCCAGATTTCTGCCAAATTATTTCACTAGGGGAAGTTTGCTGTCTATACTTGAATGTGCTTTTCCAAACCAAATAGAAAATTGATATAAGTAATTTAAGGCCTTTTTTGTTTGAGCAAAAAACTATTTTACTGTCAATTGAGGTTTTTTATTTCAAATTGTACAAAAATCTGAATCTCACATCATGAAACTTTTGCAGCCAGGTTGAGGATTTTCAGCTAATTTAATGGCTGCTTTTTTTCTATTGTAAAATTTTCCCAATTTGAGTAGAAGTGACTGCTCTTTTGCATAAAGGAAATTTAAGAAGTATTTTCTCAGTCCTCGGACTTGCGACACAGTTGGTTCCTAATAATCAGTTGTAAGTCAAAAACGTCATAACTCAAATTATCCATAGGAACAATGTCAGATTCAGCCTCGTAAAGTCGGAAGTGACATGATGACAATTTATAAACGTTGTAAGTGCCATTCATTGTAACTAAAACGTCGCAAGGTCAAGGACTATCTGCATTTGGTACAGCAGGGCACTGTGCTGGTGTGAAGATGAACTAGCTTGATATACCAGGTTTCTATATGTTCTGATTTTTGAGCTACCCTATGCCACAGTGATTCAGTGCATAGTAATAGTTTTGTGGTGGTTGCTATCTCAGGAAGGAAACGTGGAACAAAAATAACCAATTTATTGCTCCTTTCCTGCAGGAGATAGAAATTTTGAATTTTGGAAACCTTTGACTGACATGTTTTAGTCTTCCTTTGTTTGTCTGATTTTGTTTAGACTGTAAACTGTTGAGGCAAGTGATCTGTCTTGCAAGACTCCATTTCTAATGAGATAGAAAGTAGAGCTGATCAGAAAATGGTAAATAATAATTTTAAAAACCCTGTTATTGCAGAATTTTGTTTTTTGTAAGGAAAACCCAAAATTCTGTATGTTTTCAAGATTAATTGTTGCTGAAAATTCAAATAAATCAAACTTTTTTTCAATTCCTTGTTGCCTAAATTTTCAAAGGATTAATTTTGACAGGCTCTGTTAGATAATTCAAATCAAATGATAATAAATAAATAATGATTATAGCACATTCCGTGAATAGTTGCCTTGATGTTTTATATTATCTCAGTTTTGTGTTCTTGCAGAATGGAATTACATGTCGTAGTTGCACTTCATTTTTGCAAGGGCACTGTCAGAACAGTTACAATTCAGAGTCTTTGCTGCCTATGTTAGCTATTTTAGCCTTTTTTAAAGCACCCTATGGGAAAGGTTTGTTACCAAATTTGTCAAGCACTTTCTATCTAACAAGCTTTTCTTTTTAGTGGATTTCTTGAGATTGCTGAGGGTGACTTTTTCTGTGATTGATTAAGGACCTTTTAAAAAAGCACAAAGACTCTTTCTGTCTCATTATTTACACTAGAGATGTGGTTATTGTTCCCCCCCTCCGGTTTGAGACAGGTGAACTTCTATTTTACTATCAGTACAGCATTTGTAATTACAGTAAACCCTCGATTTAACAGACCTCGATTTAACGGACTTCGGATGCAACGGACAAAATTTCTGAGCAAGCTGATGCATTCCTGATCCATTTCTGGTGGGCTGGCTGCCGGCTCCCGGCTGCTGCCCGAGTCACGGCTGCCGGCTCCCGCCTGTGGGCAGGCTGGCTCCTGGCTCCCGCCCGGGTCCCACCAGCGGGCGGGCTGCCGGCTCCCGCCCGAGTTCCGCCAGTAGGCGGGCTGGCTGACGGTTCCCCACTGCCGCCCGGGTCCCAGCAGCCGGGACCCGGGCGGGCTGGCTGCCGGCTCCCGGCTGCCGCCCGGGTCCAGGCAGCGGGCAGGCTGCGGAGCTGCCGCCCCGACCCTGTGGCTGGCGGGCTGCTGCTCCAACAGCTCGGGTTTTTTTAATTATTAAATAACGGACTTTTTCATTTAACGGACACCCCCTCGCCCGAATTAGTCCATTAAATGGAGGTTTTACTGTACAATGGGATTTAGGTATTCATGGTGGGGTGAGGATTGGGGCAGAGAGGCTAAGGGCATGTCTATATTTACAGTTCTGCTGCAATGTGTCTGATAGAGATGCTCTATGCCAATGGGAGAGAGCTTTCCCATCGGCATAATAAAACCACCTCTGCGAGTGACAGTGACACCGCTTATGTCAGTGTAACTTATGTTGCTCAGGGGGTGAGTTATTTATATCCCCGTGTGAAATAAGTTCTGCCAACATAAGCTGTGGTATGTACATAGCCTTATAGCAGGAGAAGGGAAGTAAACAGATCTGTAAGATGAAAGTTCGGCTTAGGTGCTCGAAAGTACCACTTTTACCAAGATGTACCACTGTTAGCTCATATAAATGAGGCAGCTTTCTTGGAATGAGGCTGACTCATGGAAAGAGCTGTAGACATTAAACAGAGGTGAATATAGATGGTTGACTGGAATTTGTCTGACTAGCAAATCCAGCTGCCCATCTCTAATGCCATGATGCTAAACCTCCTCACGTCCTCTTGTGATGTGACACTAGACTACCCAACAGAATGCAACATAATCTAGCCGATTGCATCAGGAATAGGAAAAATCAACATTTGCTGTACATCGGTTTGGATAGCAAGTCCCTATCAGCTCTTACAGTGTTTGTAAGCAGGTTAGAAGGGTAAGTGTCTATAGTTTGCCTGTTCAACATGTCTCTGCTGGTAACACCAACTAGTGTATGGTTAGCTCTGTGTAAGAAATAACTTATGAGCACCTTTCCCTCTTCATTAGAGCACTGTATCTTAAGCTTGAGGTAGAAATGCAAACAAAACACAGATTGATTATAGATACATAAGGAAGATTTATACACAGCAGCCCAAATTCAGATGAAATGGTTTAACTCCCTAGGGCAAGTTTTGGCCCCCGCTATGACCCACTTATTAAGGCCCCATTGGGAATTCCCCCCAGGGCAGAGAGAACATAGGGCGGGGAGTGCCACCCATGAGAGTTATGCCTGTTAATCCAGTAAGGGAACAGGAAACACACCATGTGACTTAGGTGACTGTGATGGATAGGTGTTCATGTCAGTGTGTCATATGTGAGAGGGAGCAAACTAAAGTTAAGAGGGAACTACAAGAAAATGCAGACCCCGTCTTTCTGAAGACAGACAACAAACTGGAGTTAGGTTGACACCTTCAGCCAGGACAGTTAGCATGAAAAGCATGCCTTAGTCATGAATCAAGTTCAGACAGCCTTGGAGGGGGGTGGGTGTCCATTTGGAAATAAGATGCAAGCAAGATCCTTTGTGTGTGCCCAACTTCAAAAGAACTAGGGTGACCAGACAGCTAGTGTGAAAAATCAGGATGGGGGTGAGGAGTAATAGGAGCCAATATACCGTATGTTCCGGCGTATAGGACTACTTTTTAAGCCAGGAAAATCGTCTAAAAAGTCGGGGGTCGTCTTATACGCCGGTGCAGCCCCCCCCCGCGGCGGGAACGGGAGACCAGGGCGCTCCCAGCAGCCTCCCCCCCCCCCCCCGCAGCGGGGACGGGAGAGCGGGGCGCTCCCAGCAGCCCGCCCGCGGTGGGGACGGGAGAGCGGGGCACTCCCAGCAGCCCGCCCGCGGCGGGGACGGGAGAGCGGGGCGCTCCCAGCAGCCCGCGGCGGGGACGGGAGAGCGGGGCGCACGCGCTTTTTGTGTGTGGGTGTTTTTTGTTTTTTTGGGGTAATCCGGTGGCTTTTCCCTATATTTTACTGGAAAAGTTGGGGGTCGTCTTATATGCCCCGTCGTCCTATACGCCGGAACATACGGTAAGAATAAGACCCCAAAATTGGGACTGTCCCTATAAAATCAGGACATCTGGTCACCCTAAAAAGAACTCTTTCAATTGTGGAAGTGTTCCAGGAAAAATAGGAATGACAACAGTTTGTCCAAAGCAGCAAGTACAATCCTGAATGGGTAGGGAAATGTGCAATAGACATGACTTTGGAGGTGGTCATATTCTGTTCTAAGTGCACATATGAGGGAGACAATAGCGTGTGAGTGAGCTGAAAGTGGTATATTAAAGAACCTGAGAGTACAACTGAGGAACCCCAGAGAGCAAGAGATGAGAGATCAACCAAAAGCAGTATGACCCAGTGAATATGGCATCAGCCTGGGGGCTCAAGAGACCTCGGTCCTGTCCTGTCTCAGTGTTTCCTCAAACATAAACTAACAATACTTGTCCTGATTTGTAAAATACTTTGAGATCTTCAGATGCAGAGGTTATAATGGAGGGTGAGTCTCTAACATGTTGCCCTCTCTATGGATCAGCTGTGAAAAGAAGCTAAGGAAAAGATGGATCTACTCTGGAAGTGTAAGACATTTCTTGTGTTTTATAATGACAGAGTCTGCATGTTTGAATTAGCTTTTTCAGCGTTTCAGAGCAAAGAGGTTTGTAGACTGTTGCATTTTGTTGTTCTAATCCAATTGTTTCTTCTTTGTCTTTAATAAATCTCATTTCACTGTAACACAGATAGTTTAGATTGTTTGGAAATTTCACATTGACTGACCCCGGGAGATGAAACAACCTTTGAAAACCCGACCCTGTTAGCAATCAGGCTGCAACAAAAAGCAACTGTCTCTGTACTGCCCCAGTATCTGCCTTGAGAGTACTGCCTCAGATAAAATTTCCGAACCCCCATCAGTTACCCAGCATAAAAGAAATAAAATAATTGCATTAGAATGTTGTTGCAGGAAAATGAATGTATCTGCCTCTCAAAAGCATTAATGTAGTAGTTGGAAATTGTCCTGTAAACATTCTATTTCTTCAGCATTATCATTTAAACACATATTATGCAGTGTGCTTATTAAAGCTTTATTACAGGCATTTTAGAGCACTGGCACTTTTTCTTAAGTCAAATTTAGTATGTTATTTGTATTGGGCATTTTGGATATGTACAGCTTTCCTACCATTCCTCTCTTCCTCCTCTATCAAAGGTTTGTAAATGAATACAGCATTTAGTGGGATTTGCAGTCCTTATTAAATGAATGTGATCCTGGATTTATCTTGCCCTATGTTCTAAAAGCTTCTTATTCTCTTCATTCCTCTGCAGAGTTGTTCAGATGCAACACATGACAGACTAAACTGCCACATTGGCAGAATCTGATTCCAAAGGGAGTGAGTGTTTCTAATGGCTAGAGGAGGGGCTGGGAGTTAGAACTAGTTTGCTGCTTGGCAACAGCTTGGCAGCTGAAAAGCAAGGGGGGCTCTTAGCCACTTCCTCTGTCCTGATCAAGGGCCTTGCCATGGACCAGACTGATTCCCTGTACAATTTAGAGCAACTTAAAGGCTGCTCTAAAAAGTTCTGACTTACCAGTGAATTTCATCAGACTGAAGTGTGCTCCATTGCTACTTTCTTGAGTATCTGGGATGCCTGCTTCCATCCCCGTATAGGCACCAATTCCGTGGATGCTCCGGGTGTGGAGCGCCCATGGGGAAAAATTGGTGGGTCAGAGAACCCACCAGCAGGTCCCTGCCCCAGCTCACCTCTGTTCCTTCTCCGCCTCCTCCCCTGAGTGTACCGCTGCGACCTGCTTCTCCCCCCCCCCCCAGCACTTGCGCCATGAAACAGCTGTTTCATGCAGCAAGCCTGGGAGGGAGGGGAGAGGAGGAGGGGTGAAGCGGGAGGAGGGAGAACGCCCTGTGCTGGGGGGGAGAAGGCAGGGCCAGGCTGAGGATTTGGAAAGGGGTCCAATAGGAGCAGGGAGGGGCGGCGTTTGGGCGGGGACTTTGGTGCAGGGGTGGAGTCGGGGAGGGGGTGTGTGCAAGCACCCACCAGTGTCAGCAAAAGTTGGCGCCTGTGCCACCCCCTATGCTCAGGGGCCACCTGAAATAGCTTTACACCAGCTAAGAACTTCCCCACACTGGAGAAATCGCCAGCTGCCCATTTAGTGGATGTTTAAGATCTTTTTTGCATCACTTTGAGTTGGCCCTTGAATTCTAAACCTGATTCTGCTACTGGCTGATTGTGTGAGTTTCAGAAAATCACTTAATCTCTCTGTAGCTTAGTTCATCCATCGCTAAAATGCATTCAGCGGTGTATTTAGTTGTAAGACTGTTATGACTTTTCTGTGCACTGCACCTTAAATCCCAATGCACTCTACTGTCTACAGAGACAGCAGCCATTTCATGTTCTGTTCAATGCAGACTAGTATAGAAAGAAAAAGCACATGGTCTACTTTCTCATGGAGAATAAACATGATCTTTTTGGTTAGTTTATTTTCTTCATCTAAAATGAAACCTCTTCCTGCCTGAAAGTACATGCTTAGTTAATGTTTATTGAGAAACAAAACTGATTAAATTAATGAGCTAGGCAAATGTTATCAATTAAAAAACACCACATAGGGCTAGTAAAAGATTTTTTTTAAGTTATCTAATATCCTCAGATGAAGGATGCCATGTACTAGTAAATGCACTGTGCTCTTGTTGGAGAATGTGTATTCAGGAAGGATTCTTTGCTTTTAGTACAGTTTTCACACCATGTCACTCATAATGTCCTTATTGATGAAGAACATAAGATCCAGTTCTAATGGTGAAAAAAATTACTATTTAACTCAGCATTCCATGACAAACCTTGAGCTAGGAGTTCTAAGTGATATACAAGGCCATCTTCGATAAAAGTTCCATTGAATATTAATTTGTCTCCTCAGCAATATCAACTAGCAATTGTTCTGAGAAAAACTGGAAATATGGAAGAAAGTATGAGTTTTTTTTTATAAGGTTTCTGACGCTTGCATGATGGACAGTAAACTCAGCTACATTATTTCTTCTTTGTCTGAACCAGCATGTATTTCAGCCTACACAGAATCTGTTCATGCTTGTAATGGTTTTATTTTTCAAATTAAATTTAACCTCCTCCCGATTGTCCTCCACTTTCTGCTTATTTTCTTTTAGTGTTTCAAAATTACTCCCATTGTTTGCATCTGCATATTCTGCCATTTCTTGATCCCTTGACTCCACTTTTATTTGTTCCTTCAAAAATTCTCATAATTAGCAATGTCATATTTTAATCTTTATTTGAACTTGTGACATTTTTCCCATTCCTTTTACCTTGAAATTCTTTTAAAAAAGCCCATAAGCAAGCTTCTTATTGTGTTTTTTATCTATTGTGTAAATTAATTTTTCTTTCTAACTCTGGCTAAGTTTACGTTAGTTTTTCTCCATATTTATATTTTGGAATGGTAATCCAAAGGTTTTCATTTCCCCCTGCTTGTTATTGGTTTTTATCTTTAATCTTCTTATTTTTCTGTCCCCTTCCTTATTTTCCCCTTTGTGTACATCTCTCTCTCTCTCTACATTGTTTTTCTCTATTTCACTCTCTTCTTGCTCTCACTTTGTGTCTCTGCTTCCTCCATCTTCAATTCCCTCTCCCTATTTTCAGCCTCTTTTTCTTCCCTTCTTTACCTTCTCTCTCTCCTATCCACCACCATACTGATTTCCTTTTTCTCCCTCCCTGCTCCTTTTTTTCTTGTCAGCTCCCTGCCAAATACAGGAACTCCTCACTTAACGTTGTAGTTACGTTCCTGAAAAATATGACTTTAAGTGAAATGTTGTTAAGCGAATCCAACTTCCCCATAAGAAATTAATGTAAATGCGGGGATTAGGTTCCAGAGACATGTTTTTCACAAGACAAAAGACTATAATATACTTACATACACACGCAGTATAAGTTTTAAACAAACATTTTAATACTGGTACACAGTGATGATGATTGTGAAACTTGGTTGAGGTGGAGGAGTCAGAGGGTGGGATATTTCCCAGGGAATGCCTTACTGCTAAATGATGAACTAGCAATTGGCTGAACGCTCAAGGGTTAATTCTCACACTCTACAAGGCAGCAGGAATGGAGGAAGGGCAGACAGAGACACACACTGTGTGTGTGAGAGAGAAAGATGTTCATTTCCCCTTTAAGTATGCTGACTCTTAAGTACACTGCCTTGTTAATTAGATCAGCTTGCAAAGACTAGCTGCTGCCAGCGACATCCCTCTGTCATGTGTTCCCTCTGATCTATGGAAGATGGGGTAAGCGGGGTGCAGGAGCAAGGGGAAAGGGGATACCCTGACATTAGTCACCCACCTCCGTGTCTCCCCCTCACAGCAAGCAAGAGGCTCCCAGGAGCAGCTCCAAGGCAGAGGGCAGGAGCAGAACATGGAAGTGGGGGGAGAGACAGCTGAACTGCCGGCACTTGATAGCCTGCTGGGCAGCCGCTGCACGGGGAACTTAGGGGAGCAGGGAGCTGATAAGGGGGGCTGATAGGGAGCTGCCGGTCCACCCTGGTTCCAAGCCCCCACCAGCTAGCTGCAACAGGCCGCTCTTCCTGCAAGCAGTGGTCAAAGCAGGCGGCTGCCAAAGACGTTAGAAAGGAGCATTGCACAACTTTAAACGAGCATGTTCCCTAATTGATCAGCAATGTAACAATGAAACAACGTTAACCGGGACAACTTTAAGTGAGGAGTTCCTGAATTCTCTTGCAGTCCTCAGCCTCAGTCTGTTTTTTTCCTCCCCTCCTGTCTGACTGACACTGAAGCAGCTGTGCATGACACAGTGCCTTCTATAGGGGAGGAGGAAGCATTGTATCTGGAACTGTCAAATTTTGCCTCCCCACTCTGAACTCCATGGTAAAGATGTGGGGACCCGCATGAAAAAAATAAATAACCCCCCAAGCTTATTTTACCAGCTCAGAAACTTTCGCATGCGTAAGGGCACGTTCATGAAACTGTGTGACTTGCTTTCCCCAGCCCTCCGGCGCAAGAATACCAGAATGAGCGCGGCCCTCACAGTTGAGAAGCGAGTGGCGATAGCCCTCTGGAAGCTTGCAATGCCAGACAGCTACCGGTCAGTCGCGAATCAGTTTGGGGTGGGTAAATCTACAGTGGGGTCTGATGTGATGCAAGTAAGCAGAGCAATCATCGAGCTGCTGCTACGCAGGGTTATAAACCTTGGAAACCTGCAAGCTACAATAGATGGTTTTGCCGCCATGTAATTCCCTAACTGTGGTGGGGCTATAGATGGGACTCATATCCCTATCCTGGCACCGGACAACAAGGCCACAGAGTACAGAAACCGGAAGGGATATTATTCTATGGTCATGCAAGCAGTGGTTGACCACAAGGGACGTTTCACCAACCTATACGTGGGATGGCTGGGAAAGGTTCATGACGCTAGTGTGTTCAGGAACTCTAGGATATTTAGACAGCTGCACCAAGGGATTTTCTTCCCCGACCAGAAAATTACTGTGGGGGGGTGTAGAAATGCCGATCGTTATCCTTGGGGACCCAGCCTACCCCTTAATGCCCTGGCTTATGAAGCCCTACACTGGAGTCCTGGACAAGGATCAGGAGCTGTTCAACTACAGACTGAGCAAGTGCAGAATGGCCGTAGAGTGTGCATTTGGCCGTCTGAAGGGGAGATGGCGTTCAGTACTGATTCGCTCAGACATCAGTGACAGAAATATCCCCATTGTTATTGCTGCTTGCTCTGTGCTCCACAGTCTCTGTGAGAGCAAGGGGTAAACGTATATGGCGGACTGGGAGGCAGAGGCAAATTTCCTGTTCGCTGCTTACCAGCAGCCAAACAGCAGGGAAAGTAGAAGAGCGCACCACGACGCACTGCGCCTCAGGGACGCCTTGAAAACCAGTTTTATGTGTGCCCAAGATAGCGTTTGAGATCCCACTCCCTTGCTCTGCTCAGCCCTATGCCTGCCATCCGTGCACCCTCTTTCCTTCCCTCCTCCTGATGCTTGCAGAGGAAATAAATTCACTGTTTTAAAAATCATGGTTTCTTTATTGCTTCATCACAAATACAAATACAGGGGATCACTGGAAAGGTAGCCAAGAAGGGGTGGGGTAGGAGGGAAACCAGCAGTCGCAGTGGTGGAGGAGCGGGGGGAGAGGGGGGCAAGACAGCAGCTTTTAAAGTTTTTAGAGAAACTCAGCCTGCTGCTGCTTGTGCTGGCTTGTGGGGTAGAGTGGGTCGGTCCCCGGAGCTTCCCACCCGGGGTTCTCACCCCGCGTCTGGGCGGGGAAGCTATGGGACTTGGGGAGGGGGGGAGGTGGTTACACAGAGGCTGTAGAGGAGATCTTTGGGCCTGCTGAAGCTCCACCAGAGAACGAAGCACGGCACTTTGCTCCTCCATTATGCAGAGCAAAGCATCCATCCGCCGTTCTTCACGTTCCTGCAACTTTTCTGCTGAAGCTCTTGATTCTTGCCTTAACTGTAACAATTTTTCCCTCCATTCTGTCTGCCATGCGGCCTCAGCATGAGAGTTATGCAGAAGTTTGTTAAATATGTCATCACACGTTTTCTTTTTAGGCTTTTGTATCTGTGATAGCCGGCGTGAGGGGAAAGAGGGAGGATTCAGAGATAACTGTGCAGCTGTTGAAGAAAGAAAGGTATAAGATTATGAGACACATACAGTCGCGGAGAACAATGGGATTATTATGCAGCGGGGAAACACAGTATTCACATGCCTGATATGGTTTCTGTACAAGGTCATATTCCTCACCTAAAAGTTACTGGATCAGTCAAAAGTCACAGAATCAACTCACGCACGAGAGAGCCTCACTCTGACTGCTGAAATCACCATGCAGCAGGCTATGGTAAGCAAAGCCATACTCTTTACAGCAGCGCTCGGATATTCCAGAGTAACCCCCCTCTCCCCCCCCTACCGTGTGGCTCCCAGTGAACCGCGAAATGCAAAACAAAACCAAAAACTCTCTGGCTGCGGAAGCATCCGCTTGTAGGCTCAAAACTCCTCTAATTGCTTTCGCAACAGGCTGGCTGGGCCAAAGGGGGGGGATGGCGGATGCAAAAGGGGGGGGGGGATGGTGTTTGCGGGTGGCCTTACAGCCTGTCTCGCTCGCTGTGTCCAGACTAATTGCAGTCTGTATTTCAAACAGGCAACCATGAATGACATCACTTTGCTGAGAATTTCTGAGAGAGATAGAGAGCGCATGCTCCTTGCCTCCATGCAAAGTCCTGGTCCCTTCGCCGCAATGCTAGCCTGCTCAATGATACCAGACTACTTACCACTTTCGTGGCATGGGATGGTCTCCTATCACGGGGGGCCGGACAAGGCGTCTCTCCCCAGAAATCTGGTGCAGAAGATTCATCACTACCGCCTGGATAGCTTCATTGAAATGTCCGCAGAGGACTTCCGGTCAGTACCCGAGTACATTGACAAGCTCTTTGAATGAAAAGGGACCAGACCAGCAATGAAAGCACGCCAATTCCTTAGGTCAAGTTAATCATTAATAAATGCTTCCTTTAAAAATCATGAGTCATCTAATCCCTTAAAAAAAAAAACACTCACCAGAGTTCCCTTCGCCGGCTTGAGTACCCGCTTGGGAGGGTTGGCCGAGTACTGGCTTCAGGGTGATAAAAAGCTCCTGGCTGTCTGGTAATAATACTGTTTCTCCGTTTGCGTCCTGCTGTTCCGTGATATTTCCCTCCTCATCAACCTACTCCTCCTCATCCAAATCCTCCTCGGCCCTGAGCATTATCCCATGGGTGGAGTCCATGCAGACCGGTGCGATGGTGGTGGGGGCGCCCCCCATTATCTGATTCAGTTCATTGTAGAACCGGCATGTCCGCGGCGGACCCCCTGAGCGTCCGTTTGCCTCTTTGGCTTGCTGGAACGCTTGCCTCAGCTCCTTAATTTTCACGTGGCACTGTTGCGCGTCCCTGTGGTGGCCTCTTTCCAGCATGGCCTTGGAGACCCTGGCGAACATGTTGGCATTCCGTTTGTTGTTGCGGAGTTCCAACATCACGAATTCCTCTCCCTAGATAGCGATCAGATCCAACACCTCACGAGTGGACCATGCTGGAGCTCTTTTCCTCTGGCTGGTCTCCTGTGCTGCTGAGCTCTGCATGGCGTCTTGTGATGCTGAGGTCTGCATGGCGGCTTGTGCTGCTGATTTCTCTGAATGGCGACTGAGCTGTGCAGGTGAGCTGGCCACACTGACTAAACAGGAAATGCTATTCGAATGTTCCTGGGTCTTTTCCTGTCTACCTGGCCAGAGCAGCGAGTTGAGAGTGCTGTCCAGAGCAGTCATAGTGGAGCAGTGAGGCAGTCCAGAGCGGTCAGATTGGAGCATTGTGGGACAGCCTCTGGAGGCCAATAACATCCCATTCGTCCTCACTAGTCCACAATCGATCCAGAGAGGTCAATTTCAGCGCTACTCCTCTCGTTAGGAAGGAGTACAGAAGTCGATTTTGAGGGCCCTTTAAATCGATGCAAATGGCATCTGTGTGAGGACGGGTACAGGTTTATGTTGAATTAACGTCACTAAAGTCGACGTTAAGCTGTAGTGGGGACCAGCCCTAAGTATCACCGTGGATCAATGATCAAGTGATACAGTTAAAGCACTTACTACTGAACTTGACTTGTTAGAAGATTATAGAATGGTATGAAGAGTACAGATATAGGTGTGGTTCCTCCCAAAGCCGGGCGAACTGCAGCACAAGAGAGAGAGACGAGCGAAACCGAAACTAAAAACTCTCTTTTTGTCTCCGAGGTTGATTTGCATCATTCCCTCTCAGGTCACTTTTAGATTAATCCTTTATAGGTAAAACAGTATCAGGCCGGCGGTGTCACAGTAAGCAGGAAGAAGAGAAAATAAGAACTCTAGTGATTCACCTACAAAAGGTTGTGGGGTGGAGGAACCTACGGACTAGTATTACAGGTGGAAAGGCAACTGACCCGGGCACTTCCCAACAGGAGGTCACACATATAGCAATTTGATGCTGTGGGATATGTGCCTCTGAATGTATGTTCAAATAGTAAATACTTCACCATTGCCATGTGGCTGGGATTGTTCATGGCAGACACATTGTGCTGTTCCCACATTATTTGCCTCACTATACCCGCAAGGCCGTTATTGTCCATCCTATGGATTTCCATCTGTTTTCTACTGTTGTGACATGCACCTTAAGTTGCAAGGCAGATATTAGCAGTCTTGCTTCCTCTTTCCAAGCAGACTCTTGCCAGCTGCTGTGTGTGACTGCTCAATAACACTTTGCAATCTGTGTCTGGTCACACTGTGCTTTGTGCAGAAGAGCACCTTTCATTTTCTGCTCTTGCGTATAATTGAGGGAATGTGAAATATCAAGTCTAGGAACTATGGATATCTTCAAGGACATTCCTGGTCACTTCTCCTGGGGCTTGGTGTGCATTTGCTTTGCATTGTCGAATAGATGCATGACTGTATGTCGCACCTCTTTGAAGGGGAGTCTTGGGTACAAATTGCACTTCATTGTTCCTGCTCAGTGTTAGTGCATTTCTTCACGTTGTGATTTTTTTTAGCAATATCTGGGGGGACTGGCATCTAATGTTTCCTGCACGGTAAAACCTATGGATTCAGATCCTAAACCATGGCCAAATGTGCTCAGTGCAGCTCAGAATGAGAGTGTGCAAAGATGTTCCTTTAGCCACATTCCATTTATCTTGATACCCTCTGCCTACAGGGGTATAAACTAGGACTGTTTTCCTCTACCCCATGTGACCATCCCAACAGCTAGGAAACACCAAGGTTTCCATACCCTCTGTGTTCTCTTAGGCAGGAAGAACGGTGCAGTGAGAGCAATTCCAAACCACTCGAGGAGTCCCTTTGTAGAAGAAATCCTCAGATGGCCAAATAAGCCAGGTCTAGGGCTCAGGAAGGGGGGAGAGGAAGTGAGTTGGCCCAGGGGCAGAATATTGTTTGACTAAGACATTGCTAACTTCAGTAGGAGTTGCAGCTGTCTAAGATCATTATCACCGCAGTTTCTAAGCACTAAAGGCAGATGTTGGCCCAGTAAGCCTACAATCATTGATTTCTTTTCCTTTATAACTGTCTCCTCTGATTCAAGAAAAAAAAAAGAAATATGTCATTCTAACTAGTGCATTACTTATCCCAACTCGAAACAATATCAATGGACCAGATAGGCCTACTCAAATACTGCCTTTTAATAACCTTATCAGCACTTTTAATACCTTTTTTTTTGTGCTACCAGCTCAATACATAGGGATGTATGGAATTTTGGGGTTGTTTTAAAAAAGGATATTCAATGTCATTTAATGTTGATTCACAGCTCCACAATTGGTGTCTGGTATTAATAACAGTGTCCTGGAGGCACGCATTAAAACTGCATTAAGTACCGGTAAATCATTTCTTTAGATGGCATTACACTCAGATTTCCAATGTGGAGGCAAGATATTAATTAAGATAAGTTCTTGAGAATCATACGCAAGCCTTGGTTCCCATTAACAGAAACGTAGGCAATGCCCAGCACTGAGCTGAGCTTGGAGGTGTTTGCTCTGCTGGTGTCTGTGCTTTGCTGTGTGCCCAGATGGAGAACAGCAGAGCTTTGTTTCACTATGGGTGCCGGAGGAAAGAAACTGAGGGTTATGCTGCAATTTGTAATGGCTGGAATATTTTAAAAAGTATTAATCGACTTTCCCAAACGTGGCCCTTAAGCTCATCACTGTGGAATTGATAAAGGATTGTAATGATGTCAGAGAGATACCCAGAACTCCCACTGATTGAACACTCCCCATCCTCATTAAAATTAACTCCTAGAGCCCAACTACCGTAATCATGTGATAAAATGCTCAAATTAGGGGCATTTAATAATAATAATAAAAAACCACATTGTGAGGAACTGTGTTAAGGATCTTTTTAGCATGTTTTCACATCCACACTAAGGGTGTTGGAAATATTTTAATCATTGCCTGATTATAAGAATGTTAGAAATAATGGGATCGTTGCCTTATCACATGTGGGCTAATTTGGAGGCTCATTATTTATTTGGCAGGCATTAAGTATCAAATCAATTTAGTCTTGATACTTGAGCACAAGAAATTCAAGATGAAAGTTAAAATAAAGATTAAGAAGATAGATTAAACCTACTTAGTTCTAAGAAGAGCAGAGCAATTTGGCTTGCAAGAGTCTCTACTCCCATGGTTATTAAGTGCAAAAGGGAAGGGATATATGCAAACAGAAGAAAAGGAAATACACAGAATTACACAGCAAAAAGTTATTGCATAATTGAGGGATTATGTTTTTGGAGAAAAGATAACTAAGAATTGAGATCATAGACTGAACGCTGTTCTAAGTTGCTAGTTATTATTATATCTTTTGCTTGTGTTAAAGATTCTACCTACAGTTAAAGTATGGTTCAGCAAAAAAATGAGGAGTACTTGTGTCACCTTAGAGACTAACAAATTTATTTGGGCATAAGCTTTTGTGGGCTAGAACCGACTTCATCATATGCATAGACTGGAACCTGCAATAGGAAGATATATCTTGCACATGCACACAACATGAAAACATACCAACTTTAAGTGGCTAATCAATTAAGGTGAGCTATTATCAGCAGGAGAACAAAAACTTTTGTAGTGATAATCAGGATGGCCAATTTCAAACAGTTGACAAGAAGGTGTGAGTAACAGTAGGGGGATACTTAACATGGGGCAATAGATTGCAGTTTGTGTAATGACTCAGACACTCCCAGTCTTTATTCAAACCTAATTTAATGGTATCCAGTTTTCAAATTAATTCCAGTTCAGCAGTTTCTCATCGGTCTGTTTTTGAAGTTTTTTGTTGAAAAATTGCCACTTTTAAGTCTGAGTGACCAGAAAAGATTAAAGTATGCTCTTACTGGGTTTTGAATGTTATGATTCCTGATGTCAGATTTGTGTCCATTTATTTTTTTGTGTAGAGACTGTCTGGTTTGGTATGCCCAAATAAATTTGTTAGTCTCTAAGGTGACACAAGTACTCCTCGTTCTTTTTGAGGATACAGACTAACATGGCTACCACTCTGAAACCTGTCCGTATGGTTCAGATTTCCATATAAATGCCAGTTTTCAATTGCCTATACTTTGATGAAAATGCCTCCTCTTTGATTGGGTTGAAGTAACATTTTAATTTTTACTTTTGTGTAGAAACAGTTTGAGCAAAGTCCATTCTTTCTTTCTAGAGTTATGGGAAAATATGATTGCCCACTGTTAAACAATTAAGGCTGGGATTTTCAAAGCGGTCAATGGGAGCTGGCCACCCAACTTTCCTTTAATTTCAAATGCTTTTGAGTCCTTAACTCCTATCAGCTACTTTAAAAATCCCAGCCTATCTTCCTTTCTTGTATGTGCCTGCACAAGTTAATAACAAACAAACTATACAAGATGAAATTTCCCAGGTAGCTAGATCTCGCTGATTCTAGTCTCCAGATCAATCTGTAAAACATGCAGATTATACATAAATAAAAGATTATGTGGTGGGGTTGTAAACCACTGAAAAATTGACTGTGCACATATATAGTACAAAAGTTCCAATAAGTTTAAGACACGCTTGGCATTAGTAATTGAGCATGAGGCAGGCCTCATTTTTTGGAAGACAGGATGAGGGAAGTAACTAGGTCAGCAGGCTGAAAATGGAAGGTTTGTGATAAAATAAGTAAATGGGTCACAAAGCTAAAAGACAGAATGACTGAGGTAGCTAAGATAAGAGGGAGAACACCATAGGAACCATTTACTAAGAGCAAGATAATAATGGACTAGAGAATTCATGAGTGTAAAGATGAGGTAAAGAGAAAAGTCAAACATGGACAGCATGTGGACAGAGCATGCTGCATAGGGATTGGTTCCTGCAAAATAACTAAGCCAATCCCCAAACAACTGTATGTAATTTAATGTATATAAGGAGAAAGAGGGTTCTGTGTAATTTTGAATGTGGGGTATGCCCTGTACCCACTATGCTTGAGCCTGATCAGCTCAATTATAGTCTAGTTGTACGGCAATAAAGAAACCCCAGTGGTGAGTTTGGAGTTGAGATGAGTTCTTGGGAACCAAGAGGATTAGGTCCCAGAGGCTACTGAGTGGATAAGGTCACAGAAGCCATCTCAACATATGATACTCCAGATCCTCAGGTGATGAAATCAGCCTAGCACCAATGATTTTGATGGAGCTATCCCAATTTCTATTAACTGTACATGGCCCATGATGTTTTTAATATGGCTATAGAATAATGTAAATCACACTAAGGTGACCAGATGCCCCAATTTTATAGGGACAGTCCTGATTTGTGGGTCTTTTTCTTATAGTGCTTTCCTGGTAAGATTTATAACATTTGAAACTTGGGTTTCAACAATTTCTGTTTCTTAGAAATGGCCTTTGGTAGCAGAGATATTACAGCTTCTCAAGCTTAGCACAATTTTGTTTCTCCCAAGTCACTTGTCACATAAGATGTTACATAGCAGCCTTTGAAGCACCCTTGTGCAATACAAAACATCCTGTCTGGTTGCAGAGTCGCAGGATATTTGAAATTCTTCTGTGGGCTGTGCAGCTGCCAGGGCCGGTGAAACCCATTAGGTGAACTAGGAGGTCACCTAGGGCACCAAGATTTGGGGGTGCCAAAAAGCAGTGCCCCAATTTTTTTAAAAAGCGTTCCTGGGCTGGGCTGCCCGTGACGTGCTGACACCTGTGGCCCTCAGACTCCCTCTCCCAGTGCAGGCAAAGCTGCTCCAGGCTGAAACTGACATTGCCGGCGGGGGAGGAGGGAGGGTGGGGAGCTGCCACCCGCAGGGCTTCCCAGGCAGAGAGGGGGAAGGCAGGGAACTGCCACAGGGATCCTGGGGGGAGGGGAGGACGCAAGGTATAAGTTTCACCCAGGGTGCAAAATATCCTTGCACTGGCCCTGGCAGCTGCAGAAATTTATTTGCTTCTCCCTCTCCAAAATGTTGGCTCCTCACTTTCTCTGTCCCCAAACTGCCCAATTTTCCCCTGCCCTTTTAGACATTCCCAGTATGCTTCTTTCTGTAGCTCTTTCCATGGCCTCTCTTGTATTATCAGAGTTTCAGGAGGCAGTGTACAGACAGAATTATTTGAGAATGGAATGAGTCCTCTGCATATTTTATGCTTACTAAATTAATCCTATTTAATGCATGCTGTCAGACAACATTACTATAATTTGTTTACATAACTTGAGGGATTTATTTTGCATTAGTTTAACCTTGCAGAAAATATGAAGTGTATTTGTGCCACTGCCCTTCATTGCCTGGAATCAGATTTGCTCAAGTGTTCATCAATTTGTGATTGATTCATCTTCTAGTAGCAAATCTGAGGAGAGAATATAAGATCTGTGACTACCAATGGCTATGGTCAGGTCCACACTAGGGAGGTCGACCTAAGATACGCAACTTCAGCTACGCATATTAGGTCAGCTTACCTCGGCATCCTCACGGTGGCGATTCGACCGCTGCTGCTCTCTCATCGACTCCATTTCCGCCTGGAGTCAACAGGAGGAGCATTTGGGGATCGATTTATTGCATCTACACTAGACGTGATGAATCGATCCCCAATAGATCAATCACTGCCCGCCGATTGATAGCTTTCTTGAAATAAGTGGAGCCATGTCAGTTTACTCCAGCTGGGGCTCTGTTCCATCAAGCTTCATGATGTGAAAAAAATAATTAGAAATGTTAGGTCTTTAAAAAAAAAGTATGACAGCAATTTTTAAAAGTCCATTTCAGTGCTTTCTTGGTAGGATTTACAACATTTGAAACTTGGGTTTCAACAATTTCTGTTTCTTAGAAATGGGCTTTGGTAGCAGAGATATTACAGGTTCTCAAGCTTAGTACAATTTTGTTTCTCCCAAGTCACTTGTCACAAAAGATTAATGAAGCTTCTGCTCATCAGTACAGCACTTAGGAGTTCGGTTACCATTGCCCTAATATCCAAAGGTGCATTGCACTGTGGTTTTGAATTTCCTTTTTATGTTTAATTTCCCTGCCTTTTCAATTTCAATTTCTAACTGTCTGAGTTAATTTTCATTACTTCCATTTGTCTCTTCCAGTTAAAATCTCAATTTTTATAGCTGTCTTCTACCTCAATCCACTGGAGCGTTGTTTAACAGCAAAGCGAGGAGCATGCTTGTACTCGTCCATCTGAATAGTAGACCAGTGTAGAATGGGGTTTCTGCTCCTTTATAACCCAAATCATTAACTGGACATTTTCCTTTTTTTCCCCTTGTACCATTACTTTTATATACTTTATTGGTTTTGCTGAGAGAGTTTAGTCTCTGTCCATGTTCATTTCACTTTCCAGGTTTTTTTATTTCAGTCAAAAAATTAACTACATATAAAGATATCAATATCTCTAACCATATAATAACACTACAAAATACCTGGGGACCAGTAATCTGAGATTCTGATCTTCTTCTAACTATGTCTTTAATGGAAGTTGAAGACTCATTTCCTCATAGGATCAGTCTGTTGGTTGCAGCAGAATGTAGATATAGAAATATTAAAATATATATTCACTATACTATATATAACTATCAAATAATAATATATATAGTTTCATTATCACCTTGATTCAGCAAATAAGTACATGAGAAGTCCCGCTAACTCCAGTGGGACTTCTAACAGGCTTAAAATTAGGCACTTGCTTCAGTACGTAGCTGCATAGAGGTATTATAATAATTATAATATAATATAATAACATAATTCTACTTTAATTACTCCTGTCTAAATCCAATCACTCTATTTGGTACCAAATAAACAATTTCTTCTACTTCCTTGTTCAGTCACACAGCTCCAAGAAACAGGACTCTATTTTCTGGAACTTCTTAGAGCAGGGGTCTCAAACTCAAATGACCACGAGGGCCGCATGAGGACTAGTGCACTGGCCCGAGGGCTGCATCACTGATACGCCCCCCCTCACTGCCCCCGGCCCCACCTCCACTCCACACCTTCCATGAGGTCCCGCCCCTGCCCCGCCACCTCCTCTGAGATCCTGGACACCGCTGCAGAGGGCTCCTGCGAAGCGCCGCCCCAGCTTGTTCATTGAGGTCGCGGCTGCAGCGCCTGGAAGCCAGGGCTCAGCAGTGGCCCAGCCAGGAAACTTCGCAGGAGCCCTCTGCAGCGGTGGCCAGGAACGGTAAGCCTCCGGCAGAGGGAGGCGGGAGGATGGTGTGGAGCCTGGCTTACCACCCCTGGTCGCTGCTGCAGAGGGCTCCTGGGAAGCGCCGCCCCATTCATTGAAGCCATAGCAACAGTGCCTGGTAGCTGGGGATCGGCAGTGGCCCAGCCAGACAGCAGAGAAGCTTCCGCTTCTGGCCCCTCCCTCCCAGAAACTGCTATGCAGGGGCGGGGGGAGAGTGCCAGGGAGCTTCATGGGCCACAGAGAAGGGCTTCGCGGGCCGCATGTGGCCCCCGGGCCGCATGTTTGAGACCCCTGTCTTAGAGCCACCCTGAATTGAATGCGTCAAGTAATTCCAACATATATACTATACCATTCTGCTGTTTTATGTGGGGAGTGCTTTCAAGCACTTTAGCTTCCAAAATAATGGCAACAAGGGGAAGGAAATTCAGAGAGGCATTTTAAAAAAAACCTGTTGATTTGGATTAACAGCAAACAGCCCTGCATTGGCAGGCAGATGGGCCGATAAGGACTTTTCAGTTGTAACACATATGGTTTGGCTTGATATTTTTCTGACTTTATTTTTCTGATTTGTGTTTTCCAGGTAGGACAAGTCTTCAGGAGGTGAATTTTGTAATCTATATATATAAAAGTCAAGTGGTGTATGTATGTATGTATGTATGACAGCGAACTCCTCCCGCACCGTTTGAGCCAGAGACTTGAAATTTGGTACAGTTAGGGGTCTTGGGGTCTAGATGCTGGTAAGGGTCGAAAAATTTTCGGATCTCACCTCTGACGCCCCCCAGGAGTGAAAGTCTTTCAGGGCCAATCACATCAGCTGGGCGGTTAGGTGGTGATGATGTCATAATACCCCCTCCAACAGACACCGCACTCGCTCAGCTCACCGCCCCTCCCTCCTCCAACGGAACCCCGGAGATCCCTCAGTTCTCTGCCCCTCCCACCTCCCAACGGAACCCCGGACTCCATCAGCTCTGTGCCCCCCCCCCCACCTGCGAAGGTCCCCGGAATCCCTCGGCTCTGGGCCCCCTCCCCGCCTGCGACAGATCCTAGTAGGGTTTGGTGGGACGGTAAGTGAGGTGGGGGTGTCGGGTTCGGTCGGGGGGTGAGGTGGGGGTGTTGGGTTTGCTTGGGGGGTCAGGTGGTGGTGTCGGGTTTGGTCGGGGGGTAAGTGAGCTGGGGGGTGTCGGGGTTGGTCTGGGGGGGTGGGAAGGTGTCGGGGGGGGGTGAGGGGTGAGGTGTGGGTGTTGGGGTTGGTCAGGGGGTGTCAGCTGTCTGCCCCCTCCCCACCTCAGACTGACCCAAGCAACGCCGGGCACTTATGCTAGTACACAATAATGATGGAGGCAAGCAAAAGTTTGGAATCCTATACTTCTATGTAGTAAGTAAACATAGAGCTAGTACTGAGTTCAGTTAAATTTTGATAGATATGGTTATAGCTGATACAGTATCTGTCTGATTCCTACCACCTCTTGACCATCTACTCATCTCTTTCTGATATGATCACCAAAATAATTTGAAATCCTGCTTTTAAAGGAACATCTCCTGTTGATGTTGTGAAGATGGGGTAGTTGTGTGTCTGAGGTGGAAATCAAGATCAGGCACAGGAGATGGATGATAGCAGATGGCACTGGGGAAACTTTTCAAGGAATGATGTAACAAATAAGCAGCTTATAAACTGATCATCACAAACTTTGCTACAGAATTTCTAGGGAGTCGGGATCCTTCTTTACAGTTTGAAGGATCTGTCCTCACACAGTTTTATCATAGGGGAGACTTTTGAGGGGAGTTTTCCACATGAATAGGGGTATAGGTTATCTCCTTTCATCACCCTCAGTGGTAAATCTAATAATTTTTTTAAAAACCCTCATATTGTTTTCAATTCCTAGCTTTGTCACATCATGGTCATGTGACTGCCTCACTGCAACATTGGCACATAAGCAGTAAAAGATGGGCTCACTATGTGTCTTTGGATACTATGGATACATCACAAACCTAGACAACTGATTAGAAGAAAATGAAGGAAACATTCAATATTACACCTTGGTTGTGATTGCTAAACTCTGTGGGAATCTGCTCAACCATTGGATTTATTACTATGAAGACTGAAGTAAATTATCAGCAAGTAATGGCCAAGTGGCTGCCTGGCAGGCTTCTTGCATCTCTTTTATGTTCTATTTATATCTTATAATTAAAAAAATAAGCAACTCAGACCCATCTAGCTATGCCCATAGCTGGCCAGTGTCATCACATGCACTTACTGCTGTTTCCTCCACTACCCACTGCCCAACCTTTCATATTGTGGATTACATCCATTGTTGCATTTTGTCTTAATTTAGGTGTCCAATTCACACTAGCTCTGGATGGAGCTTAGTGCAAGAATGGGACCTTAGGTGTTAAGCTTTTTGAGGCAAAAAATGTCATCTTACTCTGTGTACAGCATCCAACACAATGGTCCCTGGTCCCAATAGAGCCTTCAAGCATAACTGTAATACTGATGTTAATAATTAAATAAAGTCAATGCCCATTTCAAGACATTCATTTTTACACCCCATAGTAATGTTCCCTATATTTCTTATCTGCCTGCGTAAAAGACATTCTGTCCTGATTTTTTTATCTGATTTTTTATAATGTTTTTTTAAGGTCAACTGAATCTAAAAAGACTTTTAAAATAATGTTACCGTGAGCTTTGGGATGTTGAGAAGACATTTCTCTATTCAGTTTTTTTTAACAAGGAATAAGAAATGGGGTATATTTCATTTCCAACCTCAAGGGAGTAAGTGGTTATATTTAGTTGAATTGGTTTAAAGTTCATGGTTTACTTTCTGGTGTATGGCGCTTGTATTTGGTAATTTCAATTTAATAGAATTAAAATGGCACGTTAAGCAACTGACAAAAGAGCTTGGAATTTCCTGTTCTCATTCACTTTGATTTCTTAGGGCATTGTTCAGTTTCATTTGGTAGATTATTTCTGTTTTAGTCTGTTTGGCCACAAGAGCATGTAGAGTTCTAGGGAATGACTTGTCTCAGATCATAGCAAGCTTGATCCTGTTACCTTTTCTCAGTTTCTCAATGGGTGTTTTGCCTGAGTGAGAACAATATCTGGCCTAGATTGGTTAATATGTGTAGACCATAACCTTGACTCTACAACAGAGTTTCATTCCACAACTTCTGGTTTTTACTTGAAATATTTTCCTTGTACTAACTGAGTGATTTTAAATCACCACATTGCCGTTCAACAGTAATATTTTTAAAGTTATTTTTCAGTCTTCTGCAAATGGAATTTAGCCTGGCTCAACTTCCAGATATGCTAGGACTAGAAGAAAGGCTTTTCAAAAGAGAATATACTGTACTTAGTGAGACAAGTTAAAATTTCGCATTGGACTGTTTGCATGGCAGCAGGAGAGCCATTTAAAGTGCTTTTGCCACTTCATTTCCTTATTATGCTTCATTTGATGCCAGTTTGTGTTTGCTTCATCTTTGGGATTATTTTACATTCCTCTTCTCTCTCCCCTTTTTTGTTTCATTCTGTTTACCAGCTGAACATGTTTCATTGTAAATAGTACATTCTTGCACTCATGTCAATGGCTCTTGAATTTTCAAAGTGCCTATTAGAAGTTGCTTTCAGCTGAAGAGGTCACAACAATATCACAGATGCACAGATTGCTTCCCGATTAATACAATTATCAACTCTCAGAAATTATGAGCTGAGTGTTTGCATTTGAATACAGCTTTTATTTTAATGCACACTTTCAAAAGCATATTTTAAGGAAGCAAGTTTGAATAGAAAACGTTCCCAAGAAATGAGTTATATCTTTTGTGAAGATCAAAGCAGCAAAAACCATTTAACAATTTGTCTGTCTTTAATGAAATCTAATGGCTTTTTTGTGTTTCTCTAAACATAATAACTCTACACAAGTCTATTATTTGTTTTTAATGCTGCAAAAGCCAGTGTTATATTACTTAGTGTTCTTAAGACTCTTAAAACGAAGATTTTGTTTATGCTACATACACAAACAATTATGTTTGACAATTTGGACGTAAACTCGAATTGCCAGCCTTTTCAGCATTCTCACCAATAAAAACACTAAGCATGTCTATTAAAAATGTTTCTTCCATCATTTGTTTTTCGCTAGTTTCTGGCTCTGCCATGAAAGCATGCTGTCTTTCTTTGCATCTCATTTGCTGCAGACTGTTTAGCTCTGTGCTATTTTTTAAAAACATGTTCTAATTAGTTTGCCCCGTAAACAAAACTTCCTTTCTGAGATCAATGAGAAATAATAGAGTTGGCCTGGAACTAGAGCTCTGAACAAGAGAGCTAACTACCTAGTGTTCTACAGAGTACTATGGGCCACATCCAAAACCACTTTGAAGTCAGTGCCATTGGACCCTGATGTTTCAAAAGGCCTCTCTCACTCAAAAATGCCTCCAATCCCATTTTAGCAGCCAGGGTGGGGATTTTATCAGACTGACAGAGAGCTAGCTAACCTCAGGAGTCCCTAGTGGGGCCTGAGAGAGAGGGCTTATGCTCAGGCATTCTGGTACCTTTCCCTTCCTCAGAGTGCACATAAGAGTGTGCTTTAAGGAGGGGAAATGGTTTTTCTACCTCATTTTGGCAGGCTAGGGGTGGTTGGGTGCTGATTGTCTCTCACATACTCCCTCCTCTGTTTAAAACTGTCATGTGTCTAGAAGCCATCTTGATTCTACTGTAGGCTGACCAGGTGTCCAGTTTTCGACTGGAACACCTGATTGAAAAGGAATCCTTGTGGCACCGGTTAGCACCACTGACTGGGACATTGACTGTCCGGTTGGCGGCTCCACATAGCAGGGCTGACAGTCTCCCTGCTAGCCTCAGCACAGTGTGGCTACCAGAAAGTAGCCCTCTTGTCCCCATAGGGACAGCCAGGGGGGTTTGCATACTGTGCCTGCCCCAAGCACCACCCCTGCAACTCCCTTTGGCCAGGAACTGTTTGAGGTAAGCACCGTTTGGAGCCTGCACCCCAGGCCCCAACCCTGATCCCGTCCTGCCCACCGAACCCCTTGATCCCAGCCCGGAACACCCTCCTATACCCCAAACCCCTCATCCCCAGCCCCACCCCAGAGCCCACACCCCAGCCCAGAGCCCATACCTCCTTCTACACCCCAGCCCCCTGTCTCAGCCCAGAGTCCGCTCCCATACTCTAAGCCACTCGGCTCCACCTCCCAGCCAAGAGCCCCCTCCTACACCCGAAACTCCTCATCCCTGGCCCTAGCCAGAGCCCTGAGCCACTCTCATATCCCAACCTACTGCTTCGGCCTGGAGCCTCCTCCCGCACTCTGAACTTCTCATTTCTGGCCCCTGGAGTCCAAGCTGGAGCCCTCACTCCTCCCACAGCCCAGCCCCCAAGCCAGCGTGGTGAAAATGAGTGAGTGGGTGAGGGTGAGGGTGCTCGCCCACATCCTGTTTCCCAGAAGGATCACTCGCCTGCTGCCTTCTGGCCATGTTGTATTACAATATGCATATTAGATAATATAAAAGACTTTCAGGTGGGGAGAGTGTGTATACACACAGATAGCATTACACTGGGAAATGTGGGATATATGGCTATGGACACATAAAATGATTCTGAGGACAGAACAAGATCAAAGCTTGTGTGATTTCTGAATTAAATTTTTTATTTCATTGCAAAAGAATTTTAAAAATCAGGAGGAGATTTTATCTAAGCTTTCATGCAACATATACCTGATAATATCTCAACTCACTTATTTTTATCTGGGATATCTAGATGCAAGATTCAATGTGGTAATGGAAAATGTGCAAAGGGTAAGCATCTGATGCTACTATAAATGTTACTGAGCTAATTTTGCCTGCAATGGTATTGATTTAATTTTTCTCATTTAGCTGATAGCATGACTCAGCTTAAAGAGACATATTTAAAGTCAGTAGTCTTCAACAGGTGAAGCGAATAGAGGTAAAAAAGAAAGACAAGCAGAAAGGAGACTTCTTTTCCCTCATGAGTATAATAGGAATTTGGAGCTCATTTTTATTCTCATCATGGGAGTATTTTAAAATGGTCTGATACCTTTTAAAAATGAGGAATCAGGGAAACACTTGAGTTTACATATATCTACTTAGGGACAACATCCTACTCAACTTACTCATGCAAACAATCCTTACTCACAAAGGGTTTCCTCCTAAAGTCAAAGGGACTCTTTGTGTGAGCAGTGATAACTCGTATAAAAACAATAATCCAGATTGGCCCAAAGTGCTTGTCATGGTTCCTGGGTGGGCAGTCCCCTCTGAGAATCTTCCCAGCACCTTGAAAGCTCCCCTCTCAAGTCACTGACCTGTGCCTTCACTTCTCTTGGGAGTGAGATCTTGTATCCAGGTGCTCTCTGGCTTAGTCTCTGGGTTACACCCCCGCTGGTGTTATTAACCATGACTACTTCAGTAGGGCTAACAGTGTTTGGCACCTGCAAGACTTTTCCTCTGGGAGAGTGTGACAGCATCCATTTGCAGTGATATAGAAAGAACTTTGTCAAAGCAAAGCAGGATTTAATCTACCTGTAGGTGCACAGATCTTGGCGAATTGGATTTAAATAAAAGGCCTACATGCATATTCTCTTACCACAGATTGGGAGGTCTGTCTTATTCCCTATCTGTGAGTTGGGAGAACCAGCCTACTCTGCTTGCAATGTTCTCCCTGGGTCTTCTCAACATGTCAGTTTTTTTTCACTGATGCATAAGGCCACCTCTCTCAGATGACCCCCAAAACTCCTCCTTTTTTGCCAGGGGCACCTTTGTAACCAGCAGGGCCTTTGGGGTTCAGGCTTAGCCTTGGGAGCAGTAAAACATCATTTCCTGGAAGGAGCCAGCAAGGTAACTCCCCCCAATTGATGGCCCAACCCTGATTTCAAGGTGTGTACCTGAAGCTTGTATCTCTATGGTTGTTTTACCTTTCTTGCTCAGTTCTTTAACAGCCGCTTTTACAGCCTCCTTTTGATTACCTTTGTGCATTGTTAGGCAGCAATCCAAAATTTGAAAAGTAAACCCAATCTCATATACCATTAATAAAAATACTACATTCTCCCAGTTTGTCACAGTGTTATCCTCTTACTAGCAAAAGAAACCTCAGTAGCAGCTGATACATTGAATTTAATGGGCATTGCATCAGGCTCCTAGATCTTAAATGGCAACATCCAGGTGAAAGCCTCCAAATTACCCATGAATCATGATGCCAATTTTAAACAATTTTTGTGTTCTTCATTTGTACCACTTTTGAATTTGCTTTTTTCAAACAACAAAGAAGTTGACTGACCAAAATGTTTGATACTATAAAAAAAATTACATAATATTTCTTAAACCAAATTTTGAACGGTAGGTATTTGACTAGAAATCTGTTATTAAGAATTTTGCTCATCCAGCCAGAGCATAGAGATAAAATGTAACATATTTATCCACAGGCAAATGTGGAATACTGTTTGTAAATAAGCAATATACAAAAACTTGACTGCAGAAGCTGTTTGTCAAATAATTTTTAATAATGAGTACATTTGTAAACATTTCAATCTATTTGTGGACAAGTAATAGAAATATGCATGAAATTAATTGGATAAATTATTCATTATGAATCATTTGACCAGCTTTACTATCAGTTTGGAACTGCAGTGACTTTCATCTAGACCAATGTATGTCTAGAAATCACTAAATTGGGATGACTGAATTAAGGCTGGCTTCGGTTAGAACTCTTCTGCTTTACTTATAATACTAGTCTGTCCCCGGTCTATCATCCAGAGAGGTAAAAGGGGTGGAGAACAGGCTTCAGGCACTAATTGGTCCATTTCTAGAGCCTTTCCCGGTTTCTTCATACCCTCCAGGCTTTACCCACTGCCAGTTCTCTTGCTTCTTCTAATTGTTGCTGCAGTAGCATTTGCCTCAACACTGATGGTTGGGAGGATTCCACATCACTTAGTTGCTTGCACTTTTTGAAAACTGGAGAAAAATGAATCTTAAAAGGTTCTGCACATGAAAAGTTTGTGAGAGTAAGTTTTTCTTTATCATTTTCTATGGGATTCTGCATAACAACTTTGTGTTGGGCAGTACTCTCCCTGCGTCTAATACATAAAACAATGGTAATAAAATGGATCAGTAAATCAAACCTGAAAATCACATCCTTGCTTCCTTTATGTGCTATTTTAGATGGACTCCTTAATGTTTTAGATATGATACAAAATGTCCCAATAACATCTTAAACATCTGTTTCAAGCAAACCCTTTGTTTCTACTACTCACTAATCCGAGTTTAAAAAACACACCCATAAATGATCCTCATAAAACTTGGCATTTTTAGCCAATGAGCAAAGCTAGATAACAATAAGCCCTAACTTCCAAAGAGTAGCTTAAATGTATAGAAAGGCAGAACATCATTTGCTGACTCTCTGTTTTTATTAAATAGAAAATTTCCAACAATCATTCAAACACTGATGAAATTTCAGCTGCCAGTCGGCTCCACTGGCTAAGCCAGTGGAGTAAAAACATAGAGCAAATTGAATTTAATATGTTTATACAGACATTTGGTCTGAAAATGGAGGGGGGGGGAGGTTTGTATTTAGAACGACAGCATCATCTTATTTATTTATAGAAAAAAATTGCAATCTCCTGATTCATTGAAAAGTGAAAGTGAATCAGGCAGATGGAATTTCAAAGCGATTCTTGCCAGCTGCCAGGAGCAGGACTGAGTATTGTATCCTCAGCTCTCAGTAGTAATGACATTGGATGAAGGAGAAAACAAGTGACAAATGAGAGCAAAAGAAACAAATGGATGTGCTAGAAAAGGAGACAATGGTCTCCCTAAATGCTTCACTGCTGTCTATCTAATGCATGTAAAGCAAAATGCACTTTTGGCCTGATCTGAAGTTTACCAAAGACAATGGAAAAAATCCCATTGATTTCAGCGCTGTCCCACATACCATGTAACATATCTCCCCTTTGAAGTTCTGACATTCCAAAGATCCATATCATGATTCCATATAGTCTGCAACACAGTGCAGCAGTAAAGAGAACATTGTAGTGTAGACCTTTTCTTCCTCTAAGTGCTTGTCTATACGAGTTAGTATGTGGCAAGCTGGCATGTAAATCTATGGCTCGGTAGCACGCTGCATACTAACTGTCTATATGGATCCTGCTGTCGTGCACTCCATTTCAAATGGGAGTCGCTCAGTGTGCACTAAGGAACTTTTAGTGCATTGCAGCAAGGTCCCCATAGAGAGGAATGTGGCATACTAGTACATTGTAGATTTACACCCCAGCTTGTCACATACTAACTTACTGTCTAGACATAAGAATTTTTCCTTATATCATCTTAAAGAAAACAGGTCTGTGGATAGAGAAGATATCGCGTATATAACAGCAGCTACTATTCAGCCCGAAGAGAGGAACAGCAATTTTGAGGGGCTTATCTTTTTGGTATTTTGGTTAAAAATCAGGAGAAATCATGTAAATACAAATTTTGGGCTCCTAGGGATTTGGAGACCTCAAGCATTGGTGTCACCTTGACCTGTTCTCTGCCTGAAGCATACCATAATTTAGTCTCCAGAGGACCAAAATGCTTTAGGGACTGTCTCAGGTGCATTAGTGTACACTTAGGGGTGTAAATTCTAGTGCACGCTAGAGTGTCATGCATTAACTGTCCTGGTGTATACTCTTCTAGCTCACATTAAGGTTTCCTGTGTATACGTATTAATGTAATACTATTTGAAACTATACTTCTTTAAGAGGCACTAGGAAACATTCAGTATGTACCAGCAGGGTCCACAAAATCCAGTTAGTGTACTCCTCAAGCGCTATGAGGATTCAATTCTTTTATTGATAAGACATCATATAACAAGACTCAATTAGTTTGTTAAACAAAAAATAGATCCACACAATACTGAAAGGTTAATATATTACCAGTCTGGAAAACAGTCATGCAGCAGTTACATCTTCAATCTATTCCAAATTTTAAGTTTTCTTTTGCTCATATTAATATTCTTCTTTTTCATTCTCGATAGAAGAGTCCACAGATTTTACAGACATTACACATCTTTCTTTTCTAGGTTTCTACATAACTTTCTTGATGTCAGTAGAACATAGAGACATCCTCACTAACTGTACAGAGCACACAATTCATATTGACAAACCTCAACAGAACATACATCTTCTTTCTAACAAAATCTACACCTACAAGGAACAGAAGTTACAACAGTTAGCTACTAGTATATTTCCCCAGTAAACTTTTCCACAAATACAAGGCATTCTGGGAGTACAGTTTATAAAGTTATATTGTTTCTATTACTTGGTCTATCCCAGAATGCTCTGTACTTGGGCTAACCATGACCGTTAATGCACCATTAGACAAGCCCTTAGTTTAACTAACATCACTGGGCTGAATATAGGAATGTCTGGGTGAGATTTAGTGGCCTGTGATATACAAGAAATCAGACTAGATGGTTTAATGGCTATAAACTATTAAACCTATGAAAAGCTTCTGCTTCTACAAACAAACTGTACTGAAGGATCAGAGTGTAAAGGAGAGGTGTTTTAAAATGGACAGTTCAGTATAGGATTTTATAATTTATCAAAGAAGCTATCATCTATGTTAATGAATGGTCACTTTGTTCAAGTTTATCAGTTGCACATTCAGCGCATATATGATCATGGTGTTTCATTCAGGGTTTGCATGATGGGTCAGACAGGTCCACTGGAACTTCAGTTCCCATGACAGTGTATGGCCAGGGGTACGCGATCAGGATGGCCACTCAGGGAACGAACATTCAGAGGTGCCATATCATCAGTTTGGGGCACCAAATCTCTGGTTTTTGCTTGTACCTTTTGGGTGGTGGTGGGCACCTCTGAAAACATTTTCTGCAGTGGCTGATAAAACACCTAGGGCCGGCCCTGGAAGTGGCAGAAGTTCAAGTTTCTCCTGAGCTGTGAAGACAGAGATTGTGACCTGTCCTTTTATTTGCAACTTGGCTGGTAGTCAGGAATGACATTATGGTGGGATGTAGTTTAAGGGAGCATGGATGTCACATGTAAAGAAGAGACTATGTAGATTGGGACCCAGCTTCCTCAAATTTATTAGCTGCTGAGAATCTGGGTTCTGGATTGGAGCCCTGTCACTACGTTCACTCTTCACATTTTTGGGGGGATGTGCTATATTTGGAGAGGGGCAGTGCTTCCTTTGTAGTAGCTCATGTCCATTTTTACCCCTGCTAAGCATACAGAAACAAGGAGTAGTGTAAATAAACCACATTGTCATTATTCGTTTTGTTTATGGAAGGGCTATTCATGCATGTTCCCCTTTTGTCAACTAGACACAGTGTTCCAAATGGGAGAGTTTATCTCACTGGCTACATTTATAACACATTTTGGAATCTCCAGTTCTTTTCTCTGCAGTATGAACATGGACATGTTCAGGGAAGTGGTTCCTTGGTAGTGAATTAAAAAAAGATGAACTATGCCCAGTTTAATTCTGAATGAGAGAGTCCACACAAAGGTTTAATTCAGTTTAATCTGCTCTAAATTCACACCTCTGGTTAATTCAAATTAATTTCTTTGAGTATGTCCATGCAGACAAGCCCTCAGATAATCAGGAGTTTAAATAATCTGAAGAGGTGGCATGTCACTATTACATCAAAGGACAGAACAAGTTTACAATTAACTAGAATCCTGTTGAATAAGGTTTTGCTGTATTCACTCATGTCAAGTCAGGCCTACACTGTAACAGCTGGTAGGAGGAAAGGAAGGGGGCAGAGCTGTGAGCCATTAACTTACACCCTTTTGCAAGTATATGTAGGGTGACCAGATGTTCTGATTTTATAAGGACAGTCCTGATTGTTGGCTCTTTTTCTCACATAGGCACCTATTACCCCCTACCTCCTGTCCTGATTTTTGACACTTGCTTTCTGATCAGCCTAAATATATGTGAAATTGACCGATGGCGAGATTATCCCATTTCCAACAGCACAAGCAGCTCTTAGTGGAAATTCCATATACACAGCAAAATCAGGACTCTGTGGGCAGATTTGGCCTTGATAGAAACATCAAATTGTTTCTGGTGGAAAAGTAGATTTTCAAAATGAAATGAATTTTCCTGCCTGAAAAATGATTTTTCAATGTTTTCTTTTTTAAATATTTAAGCTTAGTGCACTAGCAAAGAACTGGTTCACCAAAAATTAGCTTGCCCTAAAATGAGAGCGAAGACAGAATTTTCCTAAATATTTACCATGGAGATGCCTAGTTACTATGTGATCACAGGCACATTGGGAACAGACAGATAGCATGCACTGTTCCTCAGATGGTGTTGACTTTTTGGTCAGTATCATTGTGAAAGCAAGAGATGTATATAGTAGAAATAGTATTATGTTGTTCAAACTCAGACTGTGCTGAGAGTACAGATTCACAGAGGTTTAGGAACTAAGCCTTTGGCTATTAATGAGAACAGTGAGATATATAAGACAAACAAGCATCAATATGTGATCAGCTTGATGGACAAAATTGTGCTGTAGTTCATTACGCAGATAATTGAAATCCCTTACCAGACAATATAGACAAGAGAGACAGTACCAAACCCTCCACCCCCACCATGACTATATTTCCAGCATCCAAATTCCCAGCTAACTAACTCTTCTTACAATGCATATATTATGGCTAAGATTTTGGAAACTGCCTATGGATTTGGATACTTAATATCCATTAAAAGTAATTGGACTTGAGTACTCACCTTTGTTAGGTGACTCTAAAAAGCTCAGTTTATATAGAGAGATTTATACCCCCACTATATACTGTATTAGAGATATAAACACACAGACATTTCTTATAATCACATTGTTGTTTGATTTATTCATAGATATGCCCTCCAAAAAAATAGCCAAGCAAAGCTGATGAAATATCTTTATAACATTTTCAGTACAGGGCAAACTTATGTATTTTTCACCTGGAGATAATTTTCCTCCTGAATCTGTAATGTGTACATCTCCAATGGGTGGGAGATTGAAAGTCAAAATCAAAATATAGCTTGCTGAGCTGCTTGCTCTGAAGTGATTATTTAAATCGGTTCTTGCTATGTGCATATTGCAGTTTGCATATATGTACTTGTGTCTGCATTCCTTTAATTGTTCTGTGTTTGTGTGGGCTTTTACAAATACATGTATCTCTGAATGCATATATGTGGGTGTGCAGTAGAGTTTATATTCCATTTCTTTCATTTTGCTGTCTTTCCGTAATCTGTTATTTTTAATCATTAAAGTTAAAATATTTTCTGCTTGTCTTCCAGCTAACATGAAGGTACTGTTTATCAGAGGGTGAATTACATCTTTAATACAGAATAAGAGTGGTGTTGAGAGAATTGGAGGAAAGGAGAATGTTTAGAGCAGATGTTTTGATTCCCCAGAATTTACAGAGAGATATGCTTTCCATTTCAACCTTTTTTTTCATTTTATAATCTATTTAAAAGACAAGGATTAGAGTAAATTATATGCACTTTTTAAAATGCCTACACGCTGAGGGAATTTATGCTGTCAAAAAAAGCAAATAAGCATTATTAAAATACGTTGACATAGTGCTTTCCAAAGTACCAGGTTTTATATAGTATCTATCCCTTAAGGGCCTCCCGGAAAAATCACCATTCCATTGACAAGCTTGTGTTCATTAACTATCCTATAGCACTTTTTGATAGCCCCAGTGTCCTGGAAAGATTCCAACTCAGGTAATTATATTCTGTTCTTAAATTCCAGCCCTCTTGCAGTTTCATTTGGATGTGATATTCATTATCACTTCCTCCCCTAAACTGCTGTATACAGTGTTGCACAGCATTCAGTCAACCATGGTTCATTTCTGTTTACAAATACAGCTAGTAAATTTCTTTGGGATGAAAGGTGGTATGGAATGCAAGGTATTTTTGTTATTGTTATCAGTGGTGGATTAACCACAGATTCTTAGCTCATCAGTATCCAGGTCACTTCATAGCAGGGAATCTTCAGATGTGCTTCTGCTGTGCAATAATTTCTGCCAATAGTGAGTAGCTCAACTGAATGACCTCAGCCATCAGCACAAAAAAATAATAATCCTTTTACTTTACTTGGCACTGGATCAGGCCTTACAGGGAAGGGCCATTTTCTTAAACTTCAGCTTTGTATGGAGCAAGCCTTCCCTAAATCTTTGGGGCCACCCTACTCATCGCTTTCTGTCTCCATCCCCCCCTTGTGCCTACTAGTGGCACTTTGGGATTAGGCTGTCAGCACTAGGGAGAGCTACACTGGGTAGTGCAGGCCAACCACAGAAGCAGAGAGCATGTACCCGGCTTTGCATTTAAGATGCAGCTTTATCCTCAATGCTGTGAGCAATTCTGCTGGGTGGTGGAGGAGAGGAGAGAGCTCCAGAAGGGAAAGAGCAGAGCAGAGAACTAGAGCAGAGTGCCACAGTGTGTAGCAGGGAGAAAAAATGTTCCTTATTAAATAATCCCCTGAAGACATATATAACCTAGTGAGGTATTACGTTGAACTCAAAAGGTCTAAACAGTATGGCATCAATTTGTTATATCAGGCATGTATTTGTTTTCTGCTTAATTTGCCCAATTTCAGGCATAGTTTTCTACAATATATTATTTGTTATTAATATTGCCATAGTAACAGGAAATCACCATAAGGATAAGATCCTATTCTGTACAAATGCAAAGGAGTACAACTATCCCTGTCCCAAAGAATAGACAAGACAAGGATGGAGCACACAGGCAAAGTGATCAGGGAACATAATGGGCTGGGTGACTGAGAATGGGGTCAGGGACAATTATCCAGTTGTTAGGACACTAGCCTTCAACTTGCTTGATGTCGGTTCAATTCCCTGCTTTGCCATAGGAACCCTGTGTGATCTTGTGCAAGTCACTTAGGCCTAGATTTTTCAAAGGTATTTAAGCATTGCTCCACTTGGCATTACAAGGCCTAAGTGACTGACTAAGGCGTGGTCTACACTTTAAAAATTAGATCAACTTAGTTATGAGAATTAGGGCTGTGAAAAATTACATGCCCCGAGCACTGTAGTTTAGTTGACCCCCAACATAGATGCAGCTAAGTTGATATGAGAATTCTCCCAGCAACCTCGCTACCACCTCTTGGAGAAGTGGATTAACTACATCAGTGGAAAACCCGCTTCCGTAGATGTGGGAAGCATCTTCATTACAGTGCTATGGCAGCACAGCTGCAGTGCTGTAGCTGTGCTGCTGGTAGTGTCTGTAATGCAGACATGCCCTGAGGCACTTAAGAGCCTAAGGATATGTCTATATTATGATAAAATACCAGCAGTGCTGAGTCGCAGAGCCTGGGTCAGCTGACTAGGGCTCATGAGGCTCAGGTGGCGGGGCTAAAATTATTGTAGAGTCATTCAGGCTCAGGCTAGAGCTCAGGCTCTGAGATCCTCCCCTCGGAGAAGTCTCAGAGCTCAGGCATTAGCCTGAGCCCAAATGTCTGCACTTCAATTTTATAGCCCTGCAGCTTGAGCCCCATGAGCCTGTCAGCTGACCCGGGCCAACTGCGGCCATTCCAAGGGTCTTTTATCATAGTGTAGATTTACCCTAAGTTTAATTGAAAGTCAATGGGACTTAAGATCTTAAGTATCTAACTCACTTTTGAAAATGGTCGTCTGACTCAATTAGGCCTTGTAATGCTGAGAAGAGCAATGTGTAAATACCTTTAAAAACATCTTGGCCTTAGTCTCTCTGTGCCTCAGTTCCCATCTGTAAAATGGAGATCATAGCACTTCCGTTCCTGACAGGGGTGTTGTGAGGCTAAATGCATCAAAGTACGTGAAGGGAGTCATATCGTTACTGAAGACAGCTGACTGGGTGCAGTGGTAAGAGAGGAGTGGAATGAAGAGGGATCAAGCGCTAGTGACAATCCAGCAAAATGAGAACATATCTAGAGTTCAGGTATTGGACAAAAATCATCCCTGGTCCTACTTCAGTGGGCATCTGTCTTGGCTCAGATTCTGCCCATGCAGAGCCAGTTGCAGAATCGGGACCAAAGGTTCCTGTTTATTGGTGTAAAGATAGAGAGAATATATAAGGATATAATTCATTATTACTGTCTCTTAATGTTTGAGAGGTTTGAGGGGAAAATATTTCTTGTATTTCTGAAAAATATATTCCATGGAGATTCATAATAATGTAAGACATCCAAACACAACTCTTTTATATGCAAGACTGGATATTATTCTTAATTAGGTGTTTATAATCCATTTAACATTTGTGTTGGAAATCTTTTGTGGTGTCTTTGAGTGTCATGCCAGAACTTGTAGAGATGTTTGTAGCTATAATGATTTCATATTGAAATGATAAATGAACTATGACTAGAAATCTAAATTATGCATAAAAACAAAAACCTTCTTCAGGGAGGAAAAACTATCTCCTTACAAGTCTGTATGCCTCGCTCAGAAAATGGTACCTCTAAAATATATTACTTTTTTTTACTTATCAAGGTTCTAAACTTTGTATTTTTGTTGTTATTGCTGTTGATTGAATTCACTTTTCCAGACTTCTGATGTAATTTGCTAGAACAACATAGTGAAGGTGAATTCTGTTTTAACAATTCCTCACCGTCTTCCAGAATAGCAGTGAACCAACAATATAATCTTACTGTGTTGACAACTAGCCTAGTTAAACCTATTTAAAAATTGGTGCATGGTTGAAATAAATATTCAGTTTCCAAACAAACAAAAGATTCTCAATGTCTTTGTCTTTCACAAATACAATGAGAAAACCTGTAAATCATCAAAAACATACCCATGGGGTGTTCTATAGTGAAGTAGTATGTCTCTCATCCAGACTCATATCAGGGAGAGGTATTTGTTGTTTGGTATATTTAAGGATGTGTCATGTGAAAAAGCACAATGCTACTGCCTTTAATGCCTCACTGATTAGGAATAGTGATGTTGAAGAGGGACTCTTTGTGGACTATGAAGAGCTATAAAGAGAAGGAGAGGAAGAAAATAAATAAGACTAGCATTCAAGAAGCATGGGGCAACAAACTAGATAATAGGAAAGGATTGTCAGGACCTAGATGTTATGAGTGATGGTCTATTAACACAAAAGTGATGCCCATAGAGGGCCAGATTCTGAGTTCATTAACTCTGATCTAAACCCAAAATAATTCTGTTTGGAATTATTCCAGATTTAGACTGATAAATGAGATCGAATCTATCCCCCAAACTCATATAATGTTTGATTTTATACAAAACCATGAATCTTTCTCATTTAAGGAAGTTTTGTTAATCTGAAATTAGATTGAAAATTGCTAACACCAATTGAGATGCATCAGAATTAACCCCTCATGGCTTCTACAACACATAATTCTAAAATCCATAGGCCTTTTACTTTGTGCATCAAAGGAGTTTCACATGCACAAAATCTACTTTATTCATGTTATACAGAAGCTCATTGTCAGCTCCCCAAACAGTAAGATATCCTTTGCATTTAAGATCAGCATCTCCTCCAAGCTTTTCTATCAAAATGAAAACAACCCTAAGCAAGATGCTATGGATCAATAGCTTGACAAACTGGCAATAGAAACAAGAGTTTACGGCTCATCAGAACTCTACAAATGGCTTGCTTTAGGGATCTGACCAGCATAGAGATGTATTTGAGTCCGAATATAGAATTCAACATGTTGGAGCCAGGTAAATAGTGTAACAAAATTTCTGTGAATGTTCATATTTTTAAATGAATTTTCTTTGATCCTATCTGAGCAGTTTTTGTGTTTGCTTTAAACAAATGTTAATGATCAAATTTTACTAACAGGAATGCTCACCACTGAAACCAAATGTTACATTTTCACTTTTGAATACTTCCAGAAAGCAAATTCCAGCACTGATTTCCACCAGCATTTGCACTAAAAACCTGATTACAAGAGGAACAATCCTCCATTCAGGAGGAAGAAAGGAAATAACATGATCAATCCCAATTTCAGTTCTTTATTGTAAGCAATACAGCTCAAATTTCAATTAAAAATCTTGACAGAGTAAATGAAATTCTCAAAAAAAAATATGGTCAATATTTTCATTTGTGACCAGTAGCTTAGAATGGAAAACCCAGATCCTTCATCAGATATTGAATAAGTGAAAAGGCCAGAAAGGAGGACACCAGTGTCCAGTATAAAAAAGAACTGAATAATATTTTATATCTTTATATCTCTTTGTGGTAAGCACCAGGATTCTGCTGTTGGAGTCTTTCCATTGGCTTCATTAAGTTTGGGATCTGTCCTTAATATGGTCCCAACTCCCAGTGAGTTTAAGAGAAGACACTCTCATCAGTGAGGGCAAAATTGAGCCCCAAGTATGCTGGTTGCCACTATAAAGTTAGTGTTTGACAACAGGTGCAAAAAAATAGAATAAGATTACTACCACTTTTTTCCTATATGTAGATTAGATGATAACTTTGATCAATTTTTGATAATGTTTAATAAATGCCTTCGAACCAAGCCAGTATTACAGTGTGTGCAGTGGGCTGATGTGCTTCATTTTTGGGAGTTCCACTCAGCATGCGATAAAATCTAATGATAAAATACACTGAAAGCTTATATAAAATAGACTATTTGTTCTTCTCAAGCTTACAGAGGTGAAAAATTATCAGTCATGCAAACGCTGGACCTATCCACACTCAACCAGGGCAGAAGGTATATGCTTGGATTTACTTTTCTAATTAGGAAAACATGACTGATGTGGACAATTAAGATAATAAACTAGTTTTACAAGATAATTAATATTTTATTTCTGATCCAACCTGCCCCATCCCCATCTTGATAATGTTATTTACCTCAGACTTAAGAGTATGTTACAATGTAATTGGAGCCATATGCCATGGCTGTCTGCTAGGATGAGAGATCAGGCAATTTGCATCTCATATATCCAGAAATTAAAAATGAAGGACTGACCACTTGACACTACTGTAGTTCTTGAAATAAAGCCTGCTGAGCTCAATTTATAGTGGCTGCTAAATGATTCCGCTCACCAGTTTGAATGCATGATGAAATTCCTCTTAGAACATGGCATTGTAGTGAAAGCAGTAGAGAATGAATGTGAATATTTTGGTAACCCTTTGTTTGCACACTAGACACTTAAAGGGACCCCTTTTGAATGAGAGAAACTTAATTTTAACAGAGGTAACAAAAGTCCTGTGGCACCTTAAAGACTAACTATAAAGTTTTGAAGCATAAGCTTTCGTGGGCTAATACCCACTTCGTCGGATGCAAGCACTGGTATTAGTGGGTATTAGCCCACGAAAGCTTATGCTTCAAAACTTTATAGTTAGTCTTTAAGGTGCCACAGGAGTTTTGTTACCTCTGCTATTACAGACTAACACGGCTACCTCTCTGATTCTTAATTTTAACAGTTACTGGTATTGTGTTTGGCACTGTGAAAAAAGCTGCTCTGTTTTTCCGTTAATTAATTGTGTTGGCCTCTCTGTCTTCTTCGGTTTCACTTCTGTGAAAATGATCAGAACTGTGCACTGTATTCTAGATGCAACGTTGCTATTCCCTTATATATCTCTAAAATAATTGCCATCTATTCCACAATGGGGTAGTATGTGTGTGTGTGTGTGTGTATATATATATATATATAAACACCACAATGGTGAATAGCTATCAAAGAATATTTTAGCCAATTACAGGAAAGGAGAAATAGAGTGTTATCACTATCTCAAAAGGCAGGCTGATAGAATACCTTGCCTCTTCACATCTAGTTTAGAAACTACACAGCATCTAAGCTTTGTGAGCCTTGTTAAAAAATAATCTTCCAGGTCCATTTTGCATGTTTCTCATTTCTAGTTGAAATTAGTCTTGACTTGGGTGCCAACCCACAGGCACTCACATTTAAATAGGTTGGATATGTGATTTCTGCTAACTACTTCAGTCTTTCAGGGTAGCCATGTTTAATATTCACAGGAGCAATCCATAATTAACACTTCAAAAATAGTATTCAGAAGACCTCTTTCTGGAAAAAAGGTGATCTTTCCTTCCATTACCCAAACTCTCTCTGTCTCACTTTCCATTTTCTCAAAAGGAAGCTCACTGCACAGATACACCATACTATTCTCTCCCCACTCTGAGATCTTTTGTAAAGCATTCATTTTTTTTTCTCCCTTCATATTATGTTGATTAAGTGAGCATCTTAAGTCCTAAGTATGTCTAATGCTTTAAAAGCATGGGCTTCAACCCTTTAATCATAAATGCTTAAAGGCGTCTACTCCAGATAGGTTATCAACTTTACTTTCTTAAATATTTTCTATTTTAGAATCTGAATTCCCAAAGAGAGTTATCATAGGCATGAGATCTGGCTGAGAGTGGCTCTTACACAGTAGCATATGAATAAATTAATTCCATAGCTATAACACATCCATTTCTCCATATATGACTTATGCTTTTAACAAGGAGGAAAGCATAAATTTGCTGCTGAACCAGTCTCAGGAAGCTCGACAGCATTCACTGCTTGGATTTAAAACAACACTGTCCATTCAAGTCAGATCATTTGAAAGTTCCATGAAACCTACAGCAGAGTATGTCCTTCTCTGTATTAAACAATGTGTCTTGCAACTGATAATCAACAGTCAGAATAGGTCTCAAAGAAGGAGGAGAAAAGAGTGACATGTTGTGACACTAATTTTCTTTATGAATACCTATATGTTATCTACATGAGTTCATTTGTATTTATAAAAGGCTTTCTTTCAAGTGAAATACCTAAACTATATGAAGCTAAAATGTATTTTACATGTGTTTTTCAGATGACCGTAGACTCTTATATTTACTAACAAACAAAGGTATCTCAGTGTTAACAACTACAAGAAAAGAAAGGGGATGAATTAGAAGGGGCCTTTCTACTAAGGATGATTTTGACCTGGATGGTGAGGTAATGGAGGTATTTGGAAGTGTACAAAAATCTGGTGATGGCAGAGGGACAATGCTGGAAGCAAGAATGGCTCCTAAAGGAATAGAGAAAAAGAAGGATGAGGTTTTATAGTATCAGTGAAAAGTGTCTTGGGAAGAATGAAGGAAGAGGCAGGAGGGCCTGGTCCAAAGCCTGCTGAAATGCATGGAAGTGTTCTTACTGACAGCTGTGGACTTTGGATCAGTCCCACAGAGCAGCTGCAGAACTGATGCCTAAAAGTAACAGAACTTTAGGAAATAAATATCCCACTACACAGGGAAAGTGCATTGTCCAGCTGCCAAGGCCAAATCCATCACCCTGGAAGAGAAGCAGTCAAAGGACTGTGACTTCAACACCATCTTCAGTTCAAAATTGTATTAATTTTTCTTGTGGCAGGAAATGTGAATAAATCTATTTAGTCAGGAAGAAAACTGAAGAAACAAACCGTATCTGTAACTACCGCACAGAGAGTCATTTGCCAAAGAAAAGCAGACAGACTCTAAGCAGGAGTAGAAAAGGTTCTATCACAGCTCTCAAAATATCAGAAATTTGAATCCAAGTTGTGATCTTGAACTTTGTTTCCCTTAAGGGTTTTTCCATCTCTTATTAGATTCAATGCCATTGAAGTTGATGGGAGACTTTCTACTGATTTCAGTGGTCAGTGGATTTGGGCCTTAGTGAACAAGAAGCTGTCTGAGGGTCCTGTCACTCCCTCACAAAGGAAGACCTGAAGGAGATGGGCTAAAGGGAAGGAAATCTCCATGAGGTTTTTTACTTAGAGAGTTGTCCTTGCAGGTTTCGTCAAGGGGGTAAGGTTTGCCTCGTGCTTTGGACCAGGTTGTGAGCAAATCTTTAAACCTGGCAAATCTTGTAGGATCAGCTTCCCAGGGATTGGTCCTCTGCCTCTATGCTAGCTCTGTTCTCCCAGTATCTCCCACCTTCCTCATTTATGGGAGAGCTGAAATCAGAATCTCTGTCTCAGTATCTCAGTTCGGGGAGAGCAAAAGTCTCACCATCTTCTCAGTCCTTCAGTTCATCTGACATTTTTCTTGATTGTCACTATCTCTTCCTGGTCAGATTTCATATGGGAATTATTTTCTGGTGTTCAGAATCTCATGGAATTTTAACTTTTCTTTTATTTATTAGGGTATCAGAGTTTGAGGGTATGTGAACACTGCAACCTGATGCCCCAGGTATGTACTCAGGCAAGCTCTGCTATTTGTAGGCACTAGCTCAAGCAGAGATAGTGTATATATATGTGCCTCAGCTGTGAATTACACCTCACAGCTGCTGCGTAGATGTACCTAAGTGTGTGTTTGAGCATTTTATGCCCTTTCTTTCTCTTCATAACATCCAACGAAATACCTCGCACAGAGCACTAGGAAGATTTAGACTGCTACAGCTTGACAATAACAAAATTTTGCCCCCCTACCATATTACCAGTTATTACACAGACCTCTCCATTGATTCCTATGGGATATTCAGATTAAAAATCAGCCTCACTATATGGCCTTTTTCTAGGGGTTCCGCTACACAGGAAAAAAGTGACTTTGAAGGTTTGGGTTTGGGCAGCTGGACCCTGGTGTCATGTTCATGCTGCTAAGTGATGGAAAGCTGTAATTAACCAATCAGCACACTTTGAAATTAATAAATGATAAGCACCATACATCATGCATTAACATTAATATTAATTGTTTGTACTCCTATTTATTATTCTGAGATTTGCAGAGCCAACCTCTGCAAAAATGATGATGCTTTTATGTCTTTCCATTCCCAGCTCAGGATAGATAATAGGCTTTCTGCACATTAGAAATGGTTTTTTATTCATGTCAAAGTTAATCTTACTGTGCCTAAAAATGGATTACCCACCATGGAGCCTCCCCATTTCCAGTTGGGAGCCAGTGCTCATTTGGCAAAATTCTCACTTTTCCCTCCTCTTCTTTTTGCTGATCTCTGGAGTCCTTTTGCTAATTTTGAATAGCACCATGCAAATTTCAATTAACATTTTCTTTCAGACAATTGTTATCCTTTGCTCAGTGTTTGTGATTTTTCCATTCTAATGAGGTACAGGCAGGATAGCTGTCAATCAGACTAGGAGAGTCCTCTGTCATATAATGATGTTACTGGACTTTTGCTGTATGTCATAAGTGATATCTACCAGTGGGCATAAGTTAGGCAGTGGCTTAAGTTCCATGTGACTTAAAGAATAGAGTGGGGGGGGCTGACGACTGAATTCTGTGTCTCAGGAAACGAAATTTTTCTCCAAGAAGGGGATTTAGGGCCAAACCTGTTGCCACTGACATTAATGGTCAGGCCTTAGACTATGTCTACACCTCCTTTCAGTTCAGACGACTGGATGTGAATAGCAATGTGCACCAAAGTGCTGATCTGTAACTCCTCCATATGGATGCCAGAGATGCAGACTAAAAGGTTCCTCATTCACATTAATGATGGACTACTAAGAACCTTCTTATTCACTTGGGGGAAGTTACTCCAAAGCACATGGTGCACATTGCTATTTGCACATCAATAGTCTGATCTGCACAGCTGTGTAGATAGGCACTATGTCTCAAGACTGAGAGTGACTGGGTCATTACACAAATTGAATCTATTTCCCCATGTTTGTAATCTATTTCCCCATGTTAAGTATCCCCCTTCTATTACTCATACCTTCTTGCCAACTGCTTGAAATGAACCATCCTGTCCTGATTATCACTACAAAGGTTTTTTCTCCTACTGTTAATAGCTCACTTTAATTGATTGAGCCACTTAAAGTTGATATGGCAACCTACACCTGTTCATGTTCTCTATACATTTTCCTACTGTATGTTCCACTTTATACATCTGATGAAGTGGGTTCTAGCCCATGAAAGCTTCTGCCCAGATGAATTGGTTAGTCGCTAAGGTGCCACAAGTACTTTTCATTCTTTTTGAAAGTCAAGGGACACTTTTGAATATTTTACCTGAGATCTTGTTCTTTCTTTCTTTCTTTCTCTTTCTCTCTCCCAATAAAACATAAATCAGAGTCTACAGCAGGTAATGGTATTCAAAGTATCTTTGCACTATGAATAATGTACACAATATTATTTCTATAATTGATTTATCCTAAATCCTCTTTCAGCTACTCAAGAAATATTTTATATAACAATAGGAAATAAATACTAAAGCACTGGTGAGTGAAGAATATATTCATTCCCAAAACACAGGCATATATTATACATAAAACACAAGATTTGATAGAGGTGACTTACACAATAAGGCACAATGAATACAAAAACATGCATTGTGAAAAGAAACTGCCATAGATCATTTAGCTCAAAATCAGATGGGTTACTGCAGGAATGTTGTATGATTATTATTACTGTTGAGAATTAAACTACTCAGATATATTTCTCACTAGGACCATAGACTCTTAAAGGAACTATCTTAACTTCTGTTTGAATGTTGATATATACAGAGATACAGGTAGATGAATGAATTTACAGTGCAGTCAGATGAAAAGTTTCTTAGCCCAATGGCTCCATTGTAGTACCCTGTGAAGTTTTTCAGGGGTCTGTACAGCTGTAGTCACTTACCAGAATGGCCACAGTGAAGATAGCCACACTTGTTAGCTGACGGCACAGAGTGTATGGTCCATGTTAATAAATTAAATAACTCCCAAGCAAGAGAAAATGAGAAAGATGCAGAAGAAACATAAACACTTGAGTCTGCTACTTCCATAAACTTACAGAAAGATTTGGTCAGGTGTAAGAATACTGCAACATTATTCCCCATATAAGAGAAGTGGCTGAGCTGTCTGCTTGACATTTATGGCCATAGTGATAGGTGTTTTTCTTCCACATGATGGTATACTCAAGCCAAAGTAAATAAATTGAAAAAAGTGCAATATTAAATCATTGCTGTCACAGAGAAATATACAAGAAGAACATTGCAAAACAGGCTGACTAAATCCCCTTAAATATTCTCAGCAAATGGTCTTATTGCTGATTTAGGAGGAGGACTAGAGAAGTTCAGCATTTTTACTGCAATGATGCACCAGTTGGAGTGTAATTAATTAACTATATCTAGTGACCCTGAGAGGTATGTAAACATCTTGTCTCATATTTACAAATAATAGCTTGGCACCTCTTGTAGGAGAGATCACTTGTAAATTTCTAGATTGTGTGTGTATATATTGCCTTTTTTCTCCTCATTTTCACTGATCTGCTTTTCATCGATACAGGGCCCTAATATGCATGTTATATATAGACCAAATGGGGATTAAATTTATAGCAGCACTCTTGGCTGCCCTTGCTGAATTAGCCTCCAGGACTTCCAAAATCGAGGAAGCACAAACAACCCCCCTAGCTGACCAAGACACAGAAGTTGTTCCTTTCTCTTCCCAGTTAATGCTTTGGAACTTAAAAATCATTAGTTAGACAGCTGCCAGAAAAGCACAAAGGATCTTGCTCTTAGTGTTTCAGGAAAACACTTCTCAATGTGTGTCATTCTCCAGCATCTCACTACGGAGGTAGCCTCTGATTTGGTGTGAGATTTGAACCATTTGAGTTTACCATTCAGAGAGAAGAGCAATACCACCTGGGCCTCCACTGGATCAATTTTACTAAAACAAACTACTTTTGGGGCAGGGAGAGGGAAGAGTGCATGATTTTACACTTAATCAGTGCTTAAATACAGATGATGTGAGTGCATGATCTGATCAACCAGAAGGACTCAATAGATAATAAGGGTGCAGTCTCAGTCGTTATTGATTTATTCACCATTTACTTTGGAGTTACTCTGCATTCACTCCACTTGTAGTTAAACCCTTTTTTTAAAAAAAATAATCTTGTTTTTCTCAGCTGGAGAAAACCTTTATCAATGGCTATACAACTTTTATCCAGTCCAAAAGATGCAACTTGTTAAAAATCATTGCATAAATTGTATTTTCTTGAGCATTAAGCTCAGAGATGAATGTGACATAAAATCAATAATGTGCTTGGCATGAAGCCTCATCATTTATTGATTTACATGTCATTTGTCTCCATAGAAAATGCAATTATTGCTTAAATACAATACAGTATTTGCTAATAGGATACAAATGTCACTATTGAGTATAAAGGTCATACTTGCATGTAAATGGTTGTCAACCCAATCTCTCACTTGTTGTTGGTGCTATTTCAACAGGTTATTAACAAAGAGGGGACAAAGAGGCTTCTGCTGAATGGGATCTTTGCCTTTGACTTATGGGATCAGGCACAAACTTTGGCTCTGATCTGGCTGCTTTGTGCTGCTCAGTGTGTGGTGGGGGGAGAGTGGGCAGGTAAAGATGTAAGATTGGAAGGATTTCTGGATAGTGAAAGGGAGATTAAGTATACTCTTACAGACCTAAACATATGGTTTGAAAATATAACAATGTTAAAACTTCAAAGTCCATGCTTAAATACCTGACAGGACGTTAATGCAAGAGTGCCACAAAAGGAAATTTAGATCTACTAGGTTGCTCTGAGCCTCTCATGCTGATTGCCCCTCTGAAATATATTCCATGTTTCCTGTAATTTACCTCAGTTCCTACCTTAGATAAGGAAACTTTTCAAATTGGTAGTACATGAAGTTATGTAGTGGGAGAGCAGTTGAGCAGCACAGAAAAGAAAGGAAAAAATATGTTTATGAAGACTTCTTTATTTTTTTTTAAATTTTTAGGTGAAAATACCAAGCCATGATATAGTCCAGTAGATAATCAGTAGCAGGATTTTATAGTACAAATTCTCAGATAAAATATTCATGTCCACCTCCATCAAGAAAACCACCTTAAAACTCCGATAGAAGTAAACATGTATAAACATGGTTGTGTTTAACACAGTTCTGACTAGACAGGCCAAAAATGTTTGGCCACATCTTTTTTTTTTTTAATGAAAAATGAAGATGTGTTGACACTAAAAGATTTTGCGTATCTATTTCTTTTTTGTTGAATTGTTTGTTAGAATAAAAACATTGAAAAAAATCAAAATGCTTTATTTAGACATTATCAGAATTAAATATTTTGATTTAAAATGACATTTTGTTCCAAAATTAACTCAATTTTTATTGTAGAAGTTTTAAAAATGGTCAGTCAAAATTAAATATTTTACTTCAGGTTGAAGAAACAATGTGTTTAACTCATATTGATTTTTTTCCAGTCTACTTGGTTCACTGAAAATTCCCAAAAGTTTCATTTTGGGGCAGTCCCAACCTATTTTTTGTAATAATTTTTTTTAAAAAAATTCAGAATTCCCAGTGAACCAAAACAATAGTTATTTTTCCAGCTCTAGTTCTAATCTCAGTTAACTTCACTGGCATTAAACAGAACTATTACACTAGAAGACATTACACATTGTAGTGTGCAGACTTTTTCTAAGATGTCATTGCAGGGATCTCTCAGGCTTTACAATTGCTGCAGCTGTGTAAGTAGTGTGCAGGAGAGGCAGAAATTGGAACTTTTTTTGATCACAGAGTGTTACAACAGAAATTTGTAATAGGGATTATTACTGTTTTGCCATTATCCTGAGCTTTGAGATTTCTGATGCCACCACATAACTGCCCAAAGAAATGACAAGAGGTGTGTAACTCCTTCATAAAAAATCCCAAAACCACATTGGTAGCCAAATGGTTCCATACTTTGTTATGAAAGTGAAACTCTGGGAAGTCCAACTAGGCAAAGCTTAGCTAGTTTAAGGTTCTAACATGAAAACAAAATTGAATTTACAAACAGCTCAGCTACACTATTTTTCTGTATCTGAATAGGCATTAACTTATAGAAACCGTATTTATGCATTCATTTAAGTTTGTTGTGAAACTTTGCAGCAAAGGTGGTGTAGTGTAAGTGATATGAGAGTTCTTCTGGGTCACTGATAGGCTGAGCATCCCTCCACATAATTAAGAAAGACAACTGTGCCACTAGTGGACAACTTCTCAGAGAGACAGATACAATTTGAGTTTTCAGAAATACACCTCTCCCACACCTTTAATAAAGAAGCTTTATAAGATGCTCCAAACAAAATTGCTAAAACTGTGCAAACATCAAGACATAGGAAACTTCAGATATTGAGCTAAATATTTTTGTTTCAATTTTTGTGTTTGGCAAAATTTCTATCTTTTAATTCATTGTTTGTAGGTTACTCCGAGATCATCAGAGAACATCTGATAAGTGGAAAATATATAATATTATATTAATAATAATTTATTAACTTTGCTTTAGGACTTATGCTGTTGCTGGGAATTTTCAGATAGAAATGAATGATAATTGAGAAGTATATATTTTTAGTCATAAGCAAAAAACCTTTCTTATTATTTATGAGGCCAATTTGTTACAAGTGATGTAAAATACATGCATCATAGTTCTATCTATTGTGGTTATAAGTATGTGTTTGACAGCCTATTTTCCTGAAATTCACCATTTATCATCAAGCATTTAATAACACAAATTCCATTTAACAGAAGTAAAAAACTGAAAAAAAATGCATGAAAGCTATTACTTACTATTTAATGCCATTTCTCATAACAGCCTGACCTAGGTGAAAATACATTAATTCTATTAGTCAGGTCAAAAATCACCTTCTAAATTTACTTTTAAAAAGGTAATGTTTGCGAAGATAAATGATCTAGAATGTATTTCTCTTTTGGGTCACTTTTACATATATTATCTGCTTGATTGTCCTTAGGTGATAGATTATTTTTAAAAGAAACATTTATGTAAATTAGTAGGTCCATAAATGACTGCATGGTTCTAAATTAGTCTACACTAAATACCATTTTATGGAATAATTTGATCAGAAAGTGAATGCATTTACATATATAATCTTACGCTAAATGCCATTATTTGGCATAAATTGATTGGAAAGAGAATGTTTTTACATATAATCTTTAATAAATGAATTGAAACCAGTTCCTTTTAACCCTTTGAACTCTCTGAAAAAGTGTACTGAATCTTAGTAACATGCACATTATGACTAAGGATTAATACATTTGTCCTTCATACCTTGAATCCTCCAGCCTCCCTAACCTTAGATCCAAGGTTTATTTCACAACAGTTCCTTAGTATTGCCAAACCCACATGTTCAAAAATCATGAGACAGGCATAAAGAAAATCATGAGATTTAAAACACTAATGATATTGGGGGAGCCTAAGACTGTAACAATTTTTGCCCTAGAGGGGTTTATATTTATTTTGATTTAAAAACCAGCAGCGTATTTTCACTTCTATGACCAATGCTAACCAAGACCACCCCACCTCCCCAAAATGTTGGCAGAAAATTACAGCCCTCATCCATCTCTGCCCCTTTCTCCAAGACTCAGTGGATAGATAGCCCTTGAATTGCTGACCTATTTCAAAGCAAGGGTGGGAGGAGTTAAGCCCCAAAGTCAAGAGCCCTTCATTTAAAACTCCCTGCCAGTAGCTCCTCACTTTAAATCGAGGCGGACACAGCTCAAGTGCCCATGCTGATTCTAACTATAGCAGTATTCTAGAGAGTGAGAAGCAGATCCAATCCCATTTGGGCTCTGTAAGTTTTAAAAACAAACTCTTTAAACTCCACCAAGAAAACCAATTGGCAGCTCTTGTAGCTCCTTAAGCATTGAGGTAGTGTGCTCCTGGCAAGGAAGCCTCCTTTGCAGGTGTAGTGCTGTATCGTGTATTAGTTTCCACTTCCAGATGAATTCCAGGTGCACAATAGTATATAGCTGAAGTGAGAAAAGTAGAATTCTTAAAGATGTTTCCTACAGATGAATGGAGTTTCTTCTTTGTGTCCTCCTGTTTGGCCTGGGACAGATGTAACTATGCCGTTTGTCTTTGGACCGTTTCAATTTCAGTTGTATAAATCTGATCAAAGCAAAACGGAATTCAGGGGGAGCCTGAACTTTATTTCAGATTTTTTTTAATTACATAAAGCACCTGAAGGCTAAGCTTGACAAAAAGAAACTCAAGTCACAATCAGAGAGATATGTACAGTAAAACCTCCATTTAACGGACTAATTCGGATGAGGGGGTGTCCGTTAAATCAAAAAGTCCGTTATTTAATAATAATAAAAAAAACGAGCTGTCGGAGCAGCAGCCCGACCGCCACAGGGTCGGGTGGCAGCTTCGCAGCCCGCCCGCTGCCGGGACCCGGGCAGCAGCCGGGAGCCATCAGCCAGCCCGCCCGGTTCCGGCTGCTGGGAGCCGTCAGCCAACCCGCCCGGGTCCCGGCTGCTGGGACCCGGGCGGGAGCCGTCAGCCAGTCCCGGTTGCTGGGACCCGGGCGGCAGCCAGGAACCGTCAGCCAGCCCGCCCGCTGGCGGGACTCGGGCAGGAGCCGGCACCCCGCCCACTGGCAGGACTCGGGTGGGACCCAGGAGCCGGCAGCCCGCCCGCTGGTGGGACCTGGGTGGGAGCCGGCAGCCAGCCCGCCCATTGGTGGGACCCGGGCAGGAGCCGGCAGCCAGCCTGCCCGGTGGTGGGACCCGGGCGGGACCCGGGAGCTGGCAGCCAGCCTGCCTGCTGCCAGGACCGGGGCGGCAGCCAGGAGCCAGCAGACGGCCGCCAGGGAAGGGGACCAGGGCCACAGCAGGGAGGGGTCGCGTTCTGATATTTATCAGAAATTTTGTCCGTTGCATCTGAAGTCCATTAAATCGAGGTTTTACTGTATAGATAGTAATGTCGGGGGAAAGAATTGGTCCTGATCCTCCACTTGTATGTGAATAGACTGCTGAGTTGCATGGAAGCCCACTGACTTTGCTGATTCTGTGCGGGCTCAATAGTCTGTCCGTATGCTGAAATTTGCAGGATTGAGGTATCAGGTATTATATTTTGCTATTCTATTTAGCACCGGAAATAGCGAGAATAAAGGGAAATATGTTTCTAGTCCAAATGATTATTCTTGTTTGTTCTTTGAAACTGTGGCTGCTTGATTGTAGTTTATAGGGAGAATTTCCTGACCATTACAAGCATAATATGAGTCTGACCAGGTCTCCCAGTGTACCTTCCTTTGGATATTACCACATCTTTCTTTCTCTTTCCGCTGAGAGGGGATATGCTTTGTCTCTCTGTTGTTGGGAATGTGATTTTGTTTTTTGTGGTAGTTATAGGGTTATTTTCAGGATTTCTTTTGCAGTAGCAGGTGGTTGTCTGCCTGGCCAGGTCAAGGCAACAGAGTCTTCATTTTTGTGTGGATACTGGGGGTTTAATCTGTTGTTGTAATGGTTTGTGGATTTGGCCTCTAGACTCTGCCCCTGTGGAGGAATGAGTTCTAGTGTGGGGAAGGTGATTGGGTTTAAAAATGTGAGGCCAACCTCCTGCATGAGCAAGGCTCTTGTTGTGCTTGTTGCCATGCTTAACCTTCTTTGAGCAGGTGGCTGTGGAGGGGAATGTTGTGCAGGGTGGCTTTGCCCCTGTCTGTGACCCTCTTATCATGCTGTTAAAGTCACCATCTTTAATGTTCTCCCACCCCATTTTTAGGAAAGGAACCACTGGCTAGTGACCTGGCAAGTTATGGCAAGAATTTCTTTGGACTGTAAATTCCCAAAGGTTTGTCATTTCTTATCCTTTCATAAGCAGGTGTATATGATACTAAAAATGTGTCCTAAGTTCTAAAAGTTCCCTTGAAATACAGGATTGGAATGTGTGACAACACGGTATTTGGTTCCACTGGCCTGTTTGTGTTGTGGGAGTCTGACATACTTGGTCCATCAAGTGCCCTCAAAAGAGGCTGTGAATGGAGACTACATCTGGGAGAGTTGGGAGTTCTGAGAATAAAGTACAGAGTGGGGTGACTGTGGCAGAGACTGGGTCCCAACAAGCTCCAGATGTCTCTGGGGAGGATGTGTTCTGGGGGATTCGTGCCCCCTTTACAACCTGGAGAAGATGGCATTACTGGCTCTGTGGATCCTGATTCTGCCGTATCGGTTTGAGACTGATTACAGAATGGAGTTGGGCCTGTTGTTATGGAATCTGTGACCTTGGCTGAGGATTCTGGCTTACTGGAAAGCCCCAAAGAAAAAAGTGGTCATTGAATTCAAAGGGGGCTCCAGTTCCCGAGGAAGCTGTGATGTGGGTTAGTTTGGTTAGAGCAATCAGGGAGTACAATGTTGAGGGTGTTAAGGATGGGTCTTTAGTTGAGATCATGGAGAATTACTCCTGGGAATTCTTGCTAGTACTTTTGCCTTCTTGGTTCCAGCATCCTCCTCCTTCTGGTCTCTCTGAGATTCTCTCCTCTCCCTCCTCCCCCCCCCTTTGAGGTTAGTAGTGACTGTGAGAGCATGGGGGGATGATGAATTCACAGATTTTTTTAGTCTTGAACTCTCTGGGGGGAATATGACCCAGACACTATTGGTAGGTTTCTAGATAAGGCTAAAGGGAAATGTGGAGTAGAGATGGCAGATTGCTATCCTGACCTTAATCTGTTTTTGCTGCCTGCTCAGTATACTGTAAGATATGTCTGTGTCTGAGTTTGACAAAAAGAAACACTACAGATTAAAAAAAAAAAAAATAGATGGCCAAAGTTTGTGTCTCTTTGACCAGTGGAAATGTTGGGGATTCATGGATATAGGAGCAGTCGGTGTTTTTGTTTGAGGTTTTGAGCTTTTTTCTCTCTCTGTCTTTTTATTGTTTATTCTGAGTACTGGTCTGATGGATAATTTTATATGTGGCTCTCTGAATCTGAATGGGTATGGAGACAGTAAAAAATGTATGGTTCTTTTGAATACCTGTCCCAGAAAAAGCTGGACAACCTGATATAGAAGGAGAAGACAGTTTCTGGTGGTGGACTCTCTCCATCCAGCATGGTGAACTGTATACAAGACCCTCACTGTGAAGAGGATGAGTGATCCCTAATGGACAATTCTTCTCGGGACTATTGCCTCTGTGTATCATTTTGACTCTGGTGTGTCCATGTTGATGTCATGTCCTTTTTGTGACATGGAAGAGGCTCTCATATGCTTCTTACTTGTTTCAGGTTGTAGCCATTATTTGTTTTACTTCAGGGTATTTTTCAGTTATTGTCCCTTGATTTTTTTCCTACTGTGTTTATTTTTACTGTTAAGTATAGGTTTTCAGATAGATCTGTTGTATACCCGGCAAACTCTATTTTGGGTCAAGCAAACATGCCAATTTTAAAAAGTAAAATGATGTAAATTATTTGGTACTGGTGTTGCTGTTTTAGTGTTTTTAGTGGTTTTATGACTTCATTTGAAATTTAGATATGATATGCTTTTATATCAATTTATTCAATAGTGGGCTATTGAAAATGCACTTTGAACTGTTCGGGATGGGCAGCTGTTTTAGAATTTGTAATTTGTTTTCTTGTTTTTACTGTGTTTCTATACTGATTTCATTAAAATGTTTTAAAAGTCTCTCTCTCTCTCTCTCTCTCTCTCTCTCTCTCTCTCTCTCTCAGGTTTTATACTGCTGCGTGTATCATGGTATCTGAACACATTCCATGTAACTTCAATAGCAAAGTCACTAGTGGACTTTGTGAAATCTCTGGCACTTCTCCATTTTTGGGAGGTAGGGCTATTTATTTTATTTTATTTGTTTTATTTATTTATTTATTTTAAATTATAGTTAGCGGTAAAAGGGGAGTAGGTGTTGGGTATGTCATTCTTATGCTGCAAAGGCTTTGAAAACCCATTGTATATTTAGAACATATATTTATGTGGTCTTCTTCCTTCAAAGAATTTACATATTCCTAAAGATTTAAAACAAAAAGAAATAATTACTTAGATCCTCAGTTAATGGGGATTTGAGCCATCGAGGCTCAAACTGTTAATAACTTAGCCTAAACCACTGGGAAATGTTACTGATTTAATGTTTGATTCCAAATTCAAGACAGATTGAATGAATTGTTTATGAACAGTGGTTAGAATAGATTAAAATAGGAGAAGCTCATGAATTTTGGCATGGTATGCTGTTGCATCCTGTTCTGTGGCAATGTGATATTGCATTATCTGATAAAGATAGGGTAGAACATGGAAAAAGAGATGTGAAGTAATGTATTTTAAGGAGTTCATGTTTCCAAGAAGGCCCATGAGTAGCTGAGATAAATTATGAATGCGTGTGAGTGTGAGGGATTGTGTGTATTGGGCATTGCGTTTGGATCTGAGAAATGACACATCCTTGGTGCTTCCCACATCCAAATATTCCTTTCTTCTGTACCTACTGTTAGATTTTTATCAGGATGCAGGGTTGTAAGAGATGTGTACATGCTTGGGGGTGGGGGTGAGAGATAAAGAGCTGGAGAGGTGGTTAAGAATCAAGCTCCATAAAGGCTGTGATTCGGCAAAATATTTAAGCACACATGTAGCTTTAAGCATGTGAGTTGTCTCACTAAAGTAAAACAATGTGTTCACATCACAGTGTCAGTTATATCAATCTACCACTCCTAGAATGAGTCCACATGCACTCTTCCATTTTCTCATAACTCATCCTTCATTACAACAAAAAGCAATGGCAGGAGTTTTTTTAATAATGGAGTTCATAGTTCCAGTTATTACTGAGTCATTGTTTAGCAAAGAGTATAGCAAGTTATTTTACTGGTAATACAAGGTAAGCTTCATTTTCTTTGAATAAACAAGGTAAATTTTCATTTTCCATTGATTTGAAATGTCTTTAATTCTTCTATGTGTCAGAATTGACTTCAGTGGAACTACTCACACTTAAAATGATGCACCTGCTTAAGTACCTTCCTGAATTGGGGCCTGAATTCTGAAGTACTCAATCAAAAATACTTTAAAATACTCTTTATCTCCTAATACCAAACTAGGTTCTTCCCACCCTTAAGTTATTATAGGGAACAATACTCAACTTCTGACACCTCCCACTCAAGCCACCACAGCAGGCACATTTCCATCCTCAGATCAACTGATGTAATAAATACTCTTGTAATATTTATTAAACAACATTTATTGAAACCATTTGTATTGGTTACTTACTGTGGGCTCAATCCTCACTCCCATGTAATTCAATGGGAATGGAGAGCACTCAGGACTACTTAGGACAGCTCAACAGCTTGCAGGATTAAGCCCTCTGTCTCTAGTATTTTCTTCTTCTTTCACTCCATTTCCCCCCTTTCTTCCTACAGCTGCCTGTTTGTTTTCTGCAGTCATTTAGCTTTATCAATTTTCCCTCATATTAACTTTTATTCTCCTCTTCCTCAATGTAATCTCTCTCTTCATTTCTCTTCCTCATTTTCTTGGTTTGCTTGCTCCATTTATTCCCCTCTTTTCTGCAAAAATTGTCTCTGCCTCCTTTTGTTTCTAGTCTATTATCAGGAGGTGCCATGATTCCAAATAGTGAACATCAAAAAGAGAGAGAGCCAAGCATGAAAGAGGCAATGAAGAATTGGCCAGTTGTTAGAGCAGTAATCTTGGCTGTCAGGGAGGAAGTCAATGCCAATGATAAATTGCCAATACATGACAATTTAAAATGTAATAAATGAAGTTAACAAAGCTGCTCTACAGCATTGTAGATTTTTAATTACAGCTGGCATCGTATCATTCACTGCAATGTCATGTTTACAGCTTACAATATTTGATGGAGATGACAGTCAGCACAATCAGCAAACTAGGAGAATGCAATTTTTAAAATGACACAGGTAAATATATTCCATTTGTTTATTTTATGAACAATGGGCCAAAGCTTAGGAATTTGGCCTGTATAAACAAGAGTTTGCAGAAGTGATACTGCACCCTACGGAACACAGTAGGAATAAAAAGACTCTTTTAGAGTCATAGGGTATGTCTACACAGCAAATTAAAACTCATAGCTGGCTTGTACCAACCAATTTGGGCTTGTGGGGATTGAGCTGCAGAGCATTTTTGTTGCTGTGTAGACTTCCAGGCTTCAGCTGGAGCCCAAGGTCTGGGATCCTACCACCCTTCAGGGTGCTAGAGTCCAAGTGCCAGCCAGGCCCAAGATGTGTACATGACAATAAAACAGATTTGTAGGCTGAGCTCCACAAGCCCAAGTCAGCTAGAATGGGGCAACCACGGGTGTATAGACATAGCCAGACATTTTAAAGCCAGAAGAGACCACCAGATAATCTTCTCTGACCTTGGGTATATCACATACCTCCAACACCACCCAGTATCCACACACTAAACCAAAAACCAAATTAACCCACACAAAGAAATTCAGCTGTCAGCCTACATGATACATCCTACTTCTTTGTAGAGTATAATTGTGGCAGTTCAGTCCAAGGGGAGGATCCAAAATAATTATTCCCTTGTTGCCATTTTGCTAGGGATTAAGTCTGCTAAAATTGAATTATTGGGGTTTTTGATGGACTTCCCTGAGGTGCAACCTGGAACTGGGGGTAGTTCTGGCATACCAATCTGGGCCAGACTGCTCCTGTAGCCACGCAAACCTTCACACAAGTAGGGACACAACCAACTGCAGTTACATAAGCTTCTCTTCAGCCACTCATGAACTAACAATAGAGAGATTCCAGTCAGCTCATCCTCCCTACCCCTGCTCCACTGCCTAGAACCCCAGAGCTGTACTGTCTTGGCCTGGTCAAAAGCCTGGCCTGAATAGGCTTGTTATTCAGTCCGCCCCTCCCTCAAAGTGGAGAAGACAATGCCCCAGTTTTGAGCAGATTCCCTAAGCACTCCTAGCAAAACACAGTTTTAGGTAAAAAAATTCAAAATAAATGTATTAACTACAGAAAGTTAGATTTTAAGTGATTATAAGTAGCAAGCGTAGAGATCAAAGAAGATTACCTAGGAAATAAAACAAAATGCAATCTAAGCTTTATAATAAACTAGATAGGATTTGAATCAAACAGTGTCTCATCCTGTGAGCTAGTACAAGCAGGTTATAACTTTTGCATACATGGGCTGGACTTCTTCTGTCCCACCTGTGACCCCCTTTCCCAGTTCAGTCTTTGTTCCTCAGGGGTTGTGTTGTAGCAGGAGTGAGGTCCAGTGGTGATGTCACTTCCCCATGTTAGAGCTTCTTCTATGTGGGGGAACTTCTTTGTTTCAAGCCAAACCCCTAGCACAGTTTGTGGAAAAGTACAAGCAAGATGGAGTTCAATATCACATGCTCCAGAACCATGCCCTTGCATGCTTCAATGAATCCTAGCAGCCATTACTGAAGCGTCCACAGGAATGATCATAAGGTGTGGATAAGTTTTTCCCAAAGCCCATTGTTTTTGTTGATGGGCCATTCAATTGAATAGGCCAGTGGTCACCAACTGGTAAATCGCAATTGACTGGTCGATCCTGGAGCCTCGGACAGTCAATCACAATCTCTGGCCGCTAAAAGTCTGGTGGCACAGCGGGTCTAAGGCAGGCTTTCTGACTTCTCTGGCTACGCACCACTCCCTGAAGCGGCCAGCACCCCTAAACTGTTCCTGCCTGCAGGCACGGCCCCCACAGCTCTCATTGGCTGGGAACGAGGAACTGTGGTGAAAGGAAGCTGCAGGGGTGGTACCTGAAGGGAAAGGCAGCACACGGAGATATGTGTCCTCCGCACCTTCAGGGCTGCAGGGGTGTGCTTGCTGCTTTCAGGAGCAGTGTGGGGCCAGGGCAGGCAGGGAGCCTGTCTTAGCCCCGCTGCACCACTGCCCAGGAGCTGCCTGAGGTAAGTGCCACCCAGCAGGAGCCTGCATCCCAGCTCTGAGCCCCCTCCTGGAGCCAGTACCCCATATCCTCTCCTGCACTCAAACCTTCTGCTCCAGCCCAGAGCCCCATCCCAAAGTCAGCATCACATACGCTCCCTGCACCCCGAACCTCTCATGCACTTCAATGCCCTGCCCCAGCCCGGAGCCCCCTTCTGCACCCAGGGCCGGCGACAGGGGGGTACTACGGGTAGAGCTGTACCAGGCCCCGGACTTAAGGGGCCCCCCTTAAGTCCGGGGCCCGGTACACAGGGGGCGGCGCAAGATGGTTCCCGGGGATTCCCTGCTCGCGCCGCTGCCATGGGGGATCCGCTGCCGCCGCGAGCTGGTGAGGGCGGGAGGGGCCTGGGCCGGGCTGCTCAGCTCTGTCGCTGCCTGTGGGTAGCGGGGCTGCTCCGCTGCTGCCTGGGTTGGGAGCGCCTCTTTGTGTCTCTGCGCGCTCCCCGCCGCCGCTCTGGTCATGTCAGCCAGCTGCAGCCACAGGGGCAATTCCTTCCCCGCTGCCTCCCCTGCCAGTGCTCAGTGGGGTACGCAGCGTGCAGCGAGGGGGCCCCAGGGAGCTCGGAGCAGGCTCAACCTTACCCTGCCGCTGCTTTGGGGCTTCTCCCACTGGCCCCTTAGGAGCTGGGGTCTTAGCCTGCTTCCAGCCTGGGTGTAGGAAACCCAAGCTGTCAGCGGGCTGAGACCTGGGCTGGCAGGAGCCTGGGGGGAAAGCCCAAAACGGCAGCAGGTTGGGTGCTAAGCCCGCCACCGCTTTGGGCTCTCTCCCCAGGCTCCTGCCACCTGCCCCACTCAGCTCCCGCTGACAGCCTGGGTGCCGGGAACCCAGGCTGACAACGGGAGCAGAATGGGACAGGAGGCAGGACCCCGGCTGGCAAGGGGCCAGCGGGGGGAAACCCCAAAGTGGCGGCGGTCTGAGCGCTAAGCCTGCCGCTGCTTTGGGGTTTCCCCCGCTGGCCCCTTGCCAGCTGGGGTCTCAGCCTGCAGCCAGCCTGGGTGTAGGAAGCCCAGGCTAGCAGCAGGAGCTGAGACCCCAGCTAGCAGGAGCCTGCGGGGAAACTCTAAAACAGCAGCGGGTTGAGAGCTCGGCCGCTGCCGCCGCTGCTCAGCTCTCTGCCACTTTAGACTTTCCCCGCAGGCTCCTGTCAACGGGGGGGGATCTCAGCTCCCGCTGCCAGCCTGGGCTTCCTACACCCAGGCTGACAGCGGGAGTTGACTGGGGCAGGCAGCAGGACCCCGGCTGGCAGGAGCCTGGGGAGAGAGCCCAAAGCGGCGGCGGGTTGATCAGTCAACCTGCCGCCGCTTTGGGGTTTCCCCCGGTGGATCCCTTGCCAGCCAGGGTCTCAACTTGCTGCCAGCCTGGGGTGGGGGAGGGAAGGTGGTTAGAGATGGAGGGAGGCGGGGTGGGGGTAAAGGAAGATCACCCCCAACAGCGGGGTGGGCCAGGCAGGGATGGGTGGGGAGGGGAGGAGGTTAGGCTGGGGGAGGAGATTAGGTTGGGTGGGCCGGGTCAGGCAGGGGGGGAAGGAGCATAGGCTGGGAGGGGGGGCAACGATCAGAGTAGGGGGCCCCCAACGATCACAGTAGGGGGCCCCAAAATTTCTGTTGCCGGCCCTGTCTGCACCCAAACTCTCTCCTAGTGCCAACACTCCTTCCTGTTCCCTGGCCCAGATATTCCTCCTACGCCTCAGCTCCCTGCCCCAGGCTAGCCCAGAGCCTCCTTCCACACTCCGAACTCCTTGGCCCCAGCCCAGAGCCCACACCCCCTCCTACACCCCATCCCCTGCCCCAGCCTGGTGAAAGTGAATGTTACTAAAAATACATAAATGAAAAAAATGAACAGCCAAATGCAAAAAGCTGAATCTAAAACGTTTCTTAATGTTGCTGTGCATTAGCACAATTCTGACGCTTCAAACAACTGCTGCTGCAACCAGTGGAAGCTAAGAGAACCAAATACTGTGTCCTCAGCAGTGACCACTTCTCCTAGCATAACATTCATTGTTGTGAGCAGTTTGGCTATGGTACCCAACTCAATCTATCTCTACCTCCCCAAAAGGCATGATTCTTAACTGTTGGCAGTTGTGTAGTCATTTGCATTTGTGTAAAGTAGGTACAAAATCCTACCAAATCAGACTTCTCCACTAACGTACACTGGTGATAACAATTTGTGCCCACTTTGTCCATCTGCAAAGGGCTTTGAATACTGTGTTCTGCTGATATTTCTCCATCTTAAAGTAGTATGAATATTATAACTGATTCTCCTCTTTGTTACATAATCTTTACCCCATTGGAGTCAATGAAATTACAGTGGGGAAAAACTGGTGTTGCAGGGTGAAGAATTAGATCCCATATAGAGGCGGACGTGCATAGGACACCACCTAATTTGACTCTAACCAAATATGTTCATTTTTCTAACTCTTTTGGAGCCTAGCATAAACTTGGTTTAAAAAAAGGCTCCTTGGGTGGTGGTGGGGTGAGGGCGGGGAGCTGCTGCCCTCAGGGATTCCTGAGGGGTGAGGGGGCAAGGTGGAAGTTTCGCCTGGGGAACAAAATATCCTTGCACTGGCCCTGTCTAGATTTAATATATGTGAGATACATATTAAGGAAAAACTATGAGTCAAGTACAACTCTGCAATTTCTTAACATTTAACATAAATAATTGCTACTTTGTGAAGATTTAAATGGGGATTGCCAGTCTTAATTAATTCTTTTTGTTTCATCCTCCTTATTAATTGAAAATAGGCTTTTAATATAGAATACTTTGAAATTGGGTGAGAAGATAGAATTGGAAATTAATTGAATTAACTACAAACTGCCCAAGTCAATCAGAGTTTGACAATGTCTTTGTAATATACAGAGTTCATAATACTTGGAATTTGCAATAGTGCACATGCCATACTTGCACAGTAATCATGCTAAGAGTGCAAAAAATTTAGCACTGTGCTATGAAGTTGTGTTGGGAGAAATTGTCTCTGTTCTCACACATAGGCAGTATTGAGTCATGAGGGTTATTTAGCCATTAAACAAGGAACTGGTTTAATGCTAATAGCTGGAGAGAAAAACAATCCTTAAATTGCATGTCCAAGCAATCTTGTAGCCATGTAGGTCTCAGGATGTTATGGAGACAAGAGTGCTGAGATAGTATCTTTCATTAGACCAACTTTGGTTGGTGAGAGAGGCAAGCTTCTGAGTTTACACAAAGCTCTTTTTTGGGTCTAGGAAACGAAATCAGAGTACAACATGAAACAGATTGTTTATCATAAGTAGTTAACACCTATTTCACAGGACCATTCGCCTTGCAGTTGGTGATAAAAGACATTACCTCTCCCACCTGCTGTGTCCTAGCAATGTGACATTTCAAATCATAGAGTTATTGGTACATCAGCCACGATGTTCATGGCATGGAAACCATAGTCCCATAAGAAGATCAAGGAAAATGAATCCCTTACAAAACTGTTTTACAAAATTTCTGTAGCAGTCTAGCAAGTTTATATGGAGAGGGAAGTGTCTGCAGAAGACTTCTATCAAGTCTATTGAACTACCTGTGTAGCTCTGTATATTTCCCACTGGAAATATATAGTTAAATGTGGGAAGTAACAGAGAAATCCTCACTTCCTCTCTCCCCAAGAAGCCAAAGCTTGCAAACTGAGACTTGGTTGGGAGGAGACTTGGTGTTGCAGGGATACCCGGGCTTCAAAGTGACAGCAGGCATGCCTTGCTAGGCTTGGCTCTGCAGTATGTAGGGGGGATACAGCCAGGGCCGGCGACAGGGGGGTACTATGGGTAGAGCTGTACCGGGCCCCAGACTTAAGGGAGGCCTCCTTAAGTCCGGGGCCCAGTACACAGCTGTACCCATAGTCGTCCCCCCTTGTTGCACACTGGGCACCACATCTCCCTGGCCGCTCTTTCCCGGGCTGTGTCCGCGTGTCAGTGGCCGGCTGCCTCCCGAGCCCTTCAGCCGGCGGCTCGTCCCGCGCCCCAGGAGCCGCCCCGAGGCACCCCTGGCTGCAGCGCTTCCCCTGACCCACCTGCAGCAAGAGCCGGGCCAGCCCTTGGCGGGGGGGAGCCCCCCGGCAGCACCATCCGGGCTCCATCGCCTCCCCTGCCCCGGCGGCTGCGGAGGAGTGGCCAGGCTTGCCACTCCGCGGGGGCGGGGGCCAGCGAGCGGGGCTGGGGAGACCCGGGGCCGGGAGCCCAGCGGGGGGAGGCGGGGCAGCAGCGGAGCGCCGAGCCCACCGGAGCCGGCAGCCGGAAGCGACGCTGCGGCCGCCGCTGGATCGCACCCCTACCTCAGGTATGTCTGGTAGCCGGCGGGGAGGCCAGGCTGGGCGGGCGGGGAGGGGGGCAGGAGGCTGGGTTGGGAGTGGGAGGAGGTTAAGTTCGGTGGGATGGGCCGGCCTAGGCAGGGGTGAGGGAGGGAAGGCGGTTAGAGATGGGGGGAGGCTGGGCGGGGGGGTAAAGGAAGATCACCCCCAACAGCGGGGTGGGCCAGGCAGGGATGGGAGGGGAGGGGAGGAGGTTAGGCTGGGAGAGGAGATTAGGTTGGGTGAGCCGGGTCAGGCAGGGGGGGAAGGAGAATAGGCTGGGGGGGGCCCAAACGATCAGAGTAGGGGGCCCCAAAATTTCTGTCACCGGCCCTGGATACAGCTCCTTATATAGCCCTTAAAAATCTTGATAACAGTGTTGCTAGTGCATTTGGGGCCAATCCATGTCCATAGAGGAGCGGGCAGGATTTTTCTCACAGAGAGAAAATTGTTCATATGTAGGCCATAGTTCACCAAAGCACTTAAATATATGATTGACAGCACATGAGTGTTCCCATTGACAGTCAGCAGGACTATTCATGTGCTCAGAATTACAGACATGTAAGCAGGGTCTGGAGGCGGTCTCCCCAGACATCTAGAGAAGAACCATGGGGGAGAGGGAAGACTTCAACAGCAGACTGAAATGGCTGTTCTGAGTTAAACTTCACTTTAGTGTTGAATGCAGGGGTAACAAAATCTTGTTAACCTTATTATATGAGTAAAGGGCAGCAGAACTGTACTTAGCATGCCCTGATAGAGGGGGTCATCCTAAACTAAATCTCACCTGCCAAGCAAGGGTTATAGATGGAAAATTCCATGAAAGTCAGAAGGGATTTGAACAAAACGTTGTTTCTGGACTGCAGTTGGCAAGGAATGAAACTGTAAATCTATTTTTTCTCTAACCTTGTAATAAAGAAGTGAAGGAAAAATTTGTCATGCGCACACACACACACACACACACACACACACACACACACACACACACACACACACACACACACACACACACACACAGAGTCAGTTTGCCTTTGCACGCACACACAGTGTTAGTTTGCCTTTGCTTGGGTGCCTGAAATATAGGTATATTTGTTTTGCTGGGGCTGTGACAATGAACTTCCCCTACTGTGGCTGATGAAAGTCTCCATTTTCCATTCACCCATCAACATATAGCAAGAATCAGGGTGGTAGCCGTGTTAGTCTGGAATAGCAGAGTTAACAAAGTCCTGTGGCACCTTAAAGACTAACTATAAAGTTTTGAAGCATGAGCTTTCGTGGGCTAATACCCACTTTGTCGGCTGCATCCGACGAAGTGGGTATTAGCCCACGAAAGCTCATGCTTCAAAACTTTATAGTTAGTCTTTAAGGTGCCACAGGACTTTGTCAACATATAGCAGTTACTTACCCCTGTCCAATCAGATATCTAGCCAGAGTTTTGCACAGTACCCAACAGTGTATAGTTTAAGTTAAGGACCATAAAAGCATGTTATCCAACCCCCTGGTTTCCACCAAGAAAAGTCTCATTTCTGACAAAGCAAGTGAGATTCTATGAAGTGTCCAAGCATGACAAATCCCAAAATAAGAGATTACTCCTGAACCCACATCTGTCACATTATGCAACAGAAGTGAGGAGCCAGCAGGCCAGCTGCGGACATTACAGTAGTAAAAATACTGAAGATAAAGATCCAGCTCTTCAGCTAGTATAAATCAGCGTAGCTCTGATGCAGTCTCTGATTTTACACCAGTTCAGTTTCAGTAATAATGGGTCAGGTCTTCAGCCAGTGTACACTTTTGGGGACCTGTCTAAAATATGCCAACTCTCCAGGGCTGCCCTATTTACAGTGCTGCCTGGAATTGCTGCAGTGTTGTGTGCTGAAGTCCCACCTCTAATATACCTCCCTACTCTTGGCACCACCCCCATGCCAGGCTTGTGAGGGGATCCATAGAAGGCAGTCTTATGGTGCTGTTCACTGTGCCCTTGCTGGGAAATTCTACCCCAGCCAGGACTGGGATTTTCAGAGCACCCCCTCTTTTGCCTCTCTGGTCCCTTTTCTGTACCCTACAGGGGCTAGAGTGGGAGTAAAGATTTTACTCCTAGAGTCCAATTCAAAGCCTGCTGAAGTCAATGTGAGACCTACCATTGACTTCAATAAGCTTTTCACTTGAGGCTAGAGTGCAGAATGCAGTGTATGAAAGCTGATGAAACCTGTGAGATGAGATGATACTGATTAAGGGATTTAATTTGTTTTGGCATCAAGGGAATAAGATTTACAGACTGACTGATATAGGGGAAGCACAGGAATGTTTCCTTACTGTTTCATTGAGCAAATGACTACAGGACACTGACGACTTTTGGAGCTTATTCCTATGAAACCAAGTCAGGCATGATAAATAGCACAAAGGTGAATGAACATGGTAGGGCCAAGAATATGAAAAGTCCCTGAGGGTATGTAAAAAAAAAATGTAATGGAAAAATCTTGAACTTCAAAAAGTAACAGAGAGAAAAGCAGATTAATTTAAAGAAAATGGATTGAAATCAATTTTTGACCAAAATTGTGGAAGGCATTTAAGCAACAGATTATATCCCCCTATGTTCATTCCAGCAGAATCTAAATGTCAAAAATAATCATGGAAGTCAATGTGTTTCAAAGAAAAAGGAAAAACTCTGTTATGAACAGACACACAGAGAAACAGAAAGCACTTAGTGTAAAGGATGTAGCAAATGAGGAAATTGTGTAGTTTAAACAAAAAAGATAAAGGAAGAGAAAATTGAGGGAAAATGTGTATCCGCTACCTTCCTGTGTTGGAACTAAGATTTTAAAGTATATACACAGCAGACAAACATTACAAATAGGAGACAAGAAAATTGCAGTGATGGTAAACAATGATTTTCTATGTTTCTATGCTTCCCCCACCAATGAAATGTGTGACACTGGTCTCGCTCAGAAATGAGATTCACAGAAACAGAAGATGAGACATACAACTCAGAGACTGAATATGCCAAAAATAACTTGATCAAATACTTGTTTGATTGCTTGTATAATGGAGAAAATTTGTGCCGTAATGGAAAATTAGGGCAAAACTGTGGGTAGTTTTCATGCGTAAAGCTATCTTTTACTGTGATAACCGGATAGACTTACCCTGTATGCTTTGGTAAATGTTGGGGTTGTTTTTAATTCTGTAAATTGAATGTATTGCTCTTGAAGCTGTTAGGTTGATTCTCTGGAGAGTGAAACCTCCCTGTAGAGGGCAAGTATAGCCCAAGTAATGACAGTTTTCCCCCACTCTACCTCACCCCTGCTTTTATTAGTACTGGTACAGAAGCACCAACTTGTTCCATCTGAGATCAGGCCCCCAGTGAAATAGGTGTGATTTCTCTCTCTCTCTCTCTCTCTCTCTCTCTCTCTCTCTCTCTCTCTCTCTCTCTCTCTCTCGATATAGATATACTTGGTCTATATAGAGAAGATAGAGAAATGGTAAGGAGAGGAAACAGGTGATTTTGCTCAGGGTGATACACAGGCTCAGCTGGGAACAGAAACAGAGGAGCCCCAGCTCACCTGCACATGACAGTAATGAAAGGGCAGCCCTACCTTTCATTAGCAATGAATCCTGAGGGGAGCGGAGAGGAGAGCTGGCCCTTCAACCTCAGAGCCTGATTGGCTACAGGACTAAGCAGGAAATCTCACTCCTGGCATCCTGCTGCCAGCCCATCTCTTGTTAGAGGAGTGGAATGCCATGGCAGAGCAGGGTGCCTTGCCTAAGGCAGGATTCCCCCAGAATTTTTTCCCACTTATTTCACACATTTTAATGCACAACCAACCACCACTTGATATCATGCCCCGTCACACACACGTACCACCTCCCCGCTCCCTGCCTGCTCCCCTGTATGGGCACTCACTGTAGCTTCCATGCTTGTAGAAGGCCTTGAGACTGTCGCAGAGCAAGTCCTGCAGGCAGAGAAGAGGGGACATAGGCTTCTGGAAGTGAGGCCAGTGGAGGAGGAGTGGGGCCTGGTGCAGGAGCTGCCCCCAAGGCAATGGTGAGGAGGAGCAGTGCTGTCTAGCCCCACTGCCCACTCAGTTTTGCCCTGCAGCCTATCTGTCATGATGGGGGTGGGTGGGTGGCAGGGCCAAAACTGAGTGAATGACATTGAGTGCATGGGGGTTGTGGTGCCAATCAGGTTTGCCACCATCTACCCTCGCCATGCCATCCCCCCTCAGTGATGGTGGAAGGGTCAAGGGGCCAAACTTGAGAGTGCAGTGGGGCAGCTAGTGCTGCTCCTCTTTACCAGTGCCATGGGGCCAGCTCCTGGACTAGGCTTCCCCCACCCTTGGGAACCTGCTGGGTCTCAACCTGCTTCCAGCAGCTTGAGCTCTGGGTGCCCCTGCCGATGGCATGCAGTGTGAATAATGTGTGTATGGCTGTGGGCATCACCAATGTTGGTTATATGACCCTTGATTCACTCTGGGCCAATCAACCGCTGCTGGGGCAATGCTGGAAAAAAGCCAAACAGTCTGGATGGAGCACACATGTAATTGCTGCAGATATGAATTCAGCTAGAACTTGGGGATAGAAGATACACCCACTGATAATTGCCATGTCAGTGCTTGCTGAATAGACTGGCACTTCAGTACTGCAGACCAGCATGACTGTTGACAACGGGTTGGTTAATTTTACTCAGATCACATGTAGTGATACTGATGGTATGAATGAAACCCATACCCACTCCGTGTGGTGCTCTGTGCCCCCTCTAGTGGTGGCTAGGCTTAATCTATATATATAAAAGTCAAATGGTGTACGTGTGCGTGTATGTATGTGTGTATGTACGTGCACTTACTTCTTCCACACCGTTTGAGCTAGAGTCTTGAAATTTGGTACAGTTATAGGTCTTAGGGTCCTAATCAGGGTAAGAGTCGAAAATTTTTCAAATCTCACCTCTGATGCCCCCCAGAGGTGAAATTATTTAAAGGCCAATCACATCAGCTGGGCATCTGCTGTTCTCTGTGACATAGTTATGATGTCATAATACCCCCTCCAACGGACCTCGCACTCGCTCAGCTCTCTGCCCCCTCCCCCCTCCAACGGACCCCGCACTCGCTCAGCTCTCTTCCCCTCCCCCCTCCAACGGACCCAAGTTGGGTTTGGTCAGAGGGTAAGTGAGGTAGGGGTGTTGGGTTTGGTCGGGGGGTGAGGTGGGGGTGTCGGGTTTGGTCGGGGGGGTGAGGTGTGGGTGTCTGGTTTGGTCGGGGGGTAAGTGAGCAGGGGGTGTTGGGTTTGGTCTGGGGGGTGGGAAGGTGTTGGGCTGGGTGAGGGGTGAGGTGTTGGTGTTGGGGTTGGTCAGGGGTGTTGGGTTTGGTGGGGGGGTAAGGTGGGGGTGTTGGGTTTGGTTGGGGGGGTGAGGAGGGGAGTGGGGGTTGGTCGAGGGGTAAGTGAGGTGTGGGTGTCAGGTTTGTTTGTGGTGGTAGGTAGGGGTTTTGGGTTTGGTTGGGGGGGAAAGTGAGGTGGTGTGTCAGGTTGGGTCTATGGGGGGTGAGGTGTGGGTGTTGGTCAGGGGGTGTTGGGGTTGGTAGGTGGGTGATGTGGGGGTGTTGGGTTTGGGTGGGGGGGGGTGAAAATGTGAGTTGGGGTTGGTCGAGTGGTAAGTGAGGTGGGGGTGTCGGGTTTGGTCGGGGGGGTGAGGTGGGGGTGTCAGGTTTGCTCTCTACCCCCTCCCCACCTCTGACGGACCCGAGCAACGCCGGGTATTTTCGCTAGTATAAACTATAAAGGAAGGTTGATGAACCTGCTTTAGGCTTGCCTAACATGAAGCTTTTAGCTCAGGCAGTAGAAATTCATGCTTCAAGATCCAGAAGTCCCTGGTTAAACCCATTCAGAGACATGCAACACTGCACAAGTGTTACATGAACACTTGTGCAGTGTTGATAGTGGACATGTAGTGTGCTACAGGGAGTTGTAATGATGGTTGCAAGACCAAAGTTGTGTAGACAAGCCATAGTTTAAATTACCATGGCAATATTTAGTGACATGGACACCTGTCCTTTAGAAACTGCAAAGAAAATGCCTACTTATTTTACACAGGTCATCAAACAGCTGTCAGTTTCCAGGATTTAAAGCAACGATCTAGAGGCAAAAAGGCCTTTTATCTTATTTTATTTTTATACCTCAGCGCCTAACTGAAGTAATACAAGCCAATTTGGCAACTTTCTTAATTTTAATTATTACTATTCTTAAAGATACGTTTGCTGACCAAGGTGGTTCAGCAAAGTTCAGTTGAATATAATCATCAAAGACTAATTTTAAAAGTGAGAAGTTAGAAATGAAAGGTAACATTTGTGAGTGAAATCCTGGCAAAACTCCCACTGGTCAGGATTCCACCTGGGAAAAAGCAGAGGTGGAACTGATTCCAGTATCTTAGTTGTCACATGTATGGAGGACTCAGAAAACAAATGCTGGTCCTGAAAGTATAGTCGTGATTATACTGTAGTTTCTGAGAATAGGGACAGCTCAGAGGTTTTGTAATGGGATTAGAGAGCATTTCGCTCCTGATTTGGGTCTAGTTTTGGTGTCAGGAGGAATCAGTGCTAGAATTGGGTCCCAGGTGCACAGAGGCAAAGGAACCAAATGAAAAAAAAAAGTGCAGACCTACAAACAATGTCAGAATTCCTGATTTTTCATGAGCCCATGAATTTCTCCTGGGATCATTGGACAGATGGATAAGATCATTGCAGGATTGTGCTGGAAGCACTAATTGTACCATTATGCTATTGTGCCAGTGTAACCCACACCCCTGGTGTTCTGTCCCAAATAGTAGCACCGAGACCACTTAAAGAGAGAGGTAAAATGAGTCTGCTCTGCAGCCTTAGCTAAGGGCTAGTGGCTCATGCACTAAGCTCCAGAGATCCCTGGTTCGATCCCACTTGCTGACAGCAAGGGTCTGTAGGTGTTACATCAGCACTGATGCGGAGTGGCATGGTGGTGGACAACAAGGGGTTTGCTTTATGCATCATGAGTGCAATCCCTCATGGAAATAGTTCTCAAAAGAGCGTGAGAGCAGCAGCCCCTGAATCTATCAGGTTATGTGTGGAGAGTATGTTTAGTGATGTCACAAAATGGACACAACATTATGGAACACTGCAAAAACCTTCACATAATACTTACTAACCATATTCAGAAATAGATTCTAACTTCATTCAAATATTAGCCCTCTACACCAAGCAAAGGCAGAAGTGCTCAAACAAAAAGGAGTCCCTGCTGAGTTTCAAACATCAGATGATTTTCTGAAAGCTCTCTTAAAAATGTCTGGTTACATTTTAAAATTATTTTTTCACAATGGGAAATTAACTTTTCTCCACTTTTCCATAACTCTATTACTGGAATGTCTTTGCTTGCACTCCCTGGAAATCATCCTTCAGCAAAGATAAAAGAGAGGACGATTAAACCCAAATGTGATAATTTATGATCATTTGAAAAGAGGGCTCCTTTGTAAACTGTGTAGGGTATGAGTACCTCCCAAGGATTGGAATAGAACCTCTTTTACAATCTTTAACGAAAGCAGGCACAATCAGTCCTTGCTGTGTGTGTGAATGAGTTAGAGAATTCTCCTCCCACAATTGAACAGTTCTGACCTTTAAAAAGTACAGCGGTTGCTTTTGAAAAGGACCGTTAATGCCTCTTTGCTCGTAACTGACAGAGGTTCACCTGACCTAAAATTAGGAGAGCTATAATCTTTGCTGAAATCTGTAAGTCATTGCTTTTTAATGTGTTCAAATATATTAATCAAACATAACTTTATAGTATGAGTCCTCCGAATTATAAGCAACAAGATGCATGGCAGAAAAAAAAAATATATACATTTTGAATTTAAAATATATGCTGGTTTTTCTCTCCTAAAATTCTCCCGTTGTGGGATGTTAATCTGCAACAATTACTTGCCAGTGCTTCCTCTAATATAGCTCAACCAGCATCACACTAGGGTTGCTGCTTTCTTAATAAAAACAGCAAACAGCTATATTTTGCATACGTTATAGAAGTTTTTTTCTTACTGTTTTAGAAAGCAATTGTGGGATGTCTTGCAAAGCTTTGCTTACTCAAATTCTTCAGTTGACCTTGCTACTGCCTCTCAGAGAGATACTCCTGAGGGAATTCTGCACCAAAAATGAACCATTATGAACATAGTATTTTAAAATTGGGCACATTTTATTTGTCAATAAATAAATCAGGGTCCAGCAGGCAGTGGGGAGCACAGGCCACTGGCTGCATCGAGGTGGCGATCACCCTGATGCCATCACCTTCCCCGGGTTAGGGACTCAGCACTGAGGCAGCACCCGGTCCTGACACATTGCAAGGGCTGGGCCTGGCCCCAAAACACCCAGGGGCCCTGCCCCTCTATGCCAGGTGCACCAGGTATGGGTGGGCAGGCTCAGCCCAGCAGGATCTAAGTGGACAGGGACTTAGTGTTGTGGGGGTTGAGAGGTTACTGTGTGGGGCAGTCTGTGTGCGGGCAGTTCAGTGGGAGATGTGGATGCACAGGGGCTTGTTGGGGGGTTCTGGGTGCAGGAGCAATGGGACTCTGCAGGAGATCCAGGTGAAGGTGGTTAGGTCTCAGCACTGGGCATCTGGGTGCATGGGGCTTGTTGGGGTGGGGGTCTAGATGCAGCTGTTTGGTGCTCAATGGGGTCGGGGTCTGAGTGTGGGGGGCTCATTGGAGGGGTTCAGGTGTAGTGGGGGTGAGGGTTTGATGGGCCTTCTTAGCAGGGGAACTCCAGCTGCTGCCAAGGGGCCGTTGCGTGCCGGACTCCCACTTCCTCCTGTGATTCCCCAAGCCCCTTTTCTTCTCCACCCCCACCACTCACTCCCACATTCCTCTCCCCCTGCCCTATTCCACTATCTCTTCCCCCCTCACCTCCTCCCTCCTTTTCCCTACCCCTGTTTTCCCAGCCCCACCATGAGTGCTCACTTTTACACAGAAAACTGGAAAACACCCAGCACACAGAAGGGGCGCACAACTAACACTAGCCAGGAGGTGGCATTCAGCTGCAGAGTCAGTGGAGCTAAGACACAGCCTCCTTCAGCTGAGCAGTTCTGTGCTTGCAGAATTGGGGGGGACAGTGGCACATAACCCCATGTGCCCCCTCATGCCTCTCCCCAAAAAACTACACCTATGGTTGTCTCCCCTGCCATTTTCTGCAGCGGAACTCAGGAGATCTACTGGGTGGTCTTGGGTGGGGAGGTGTGGGAGATGTTTTCTACAGGTATGCAGTCCTGTGGACTCCCCCCAGAAGTAGAGAGATGGGTTTGCTACAGCAATTGAAGACTCTTTTCTGCTTTTGTAATAAGTGTCTACATTGAAAGTACCAGAGTGATTCTAGTGTAGATGTATCTTTAGTATTACAGTAGACTCTCGATTATCCAGGATTGGATTAACCAAGATGTCAAAAAAAATATATGCGCAACTCGTAGGGCTGGCTCTGGCTTTGCTGCCACCCCAAGCACACACAAAAACCTTCCACCTGGGCACAGGGCAGCCAGTGAACCAACACCCCTCCCCCTGGTGCAGGGTGGTTGGTGAACCAACCCCCTCTCCCCATATTTCCTATGGATGGTGATTATCCGGGATTTTATTAACCAGAATTATTTTTTTCCCTATCATTGGGGGGTGGGGGGATAGCTCAGTGGTTTGAGCGTTGGCCTGCTAAACCCAGGGTTGTGAGTTCAATCCTTGAGGGGGCCATTTAGGGATCTGGGGCAAAAATCCTGCTAGTGTAGGCAGGGGGATCCTGCTAGTGTAGGCAGGGGACTGGACTCGATGACCTTCAAGGTCTTTCCAGTTCTAGGAGATTGGTATATCTCCATTTATTATTATTATTATTATTATTCTGGATAATCGTGAGTCTACTGTACCTGCTTTCAGGTCTAATATAGATGTGTGCAATGCATCATTTCAAATTTGGGATGGGCAGCTAAGACCGGAAAAAAATTACAAAGAAGAAATTTGATCTTTTCATCTGAGATCAGCCACAGGTGACACCAAGGTCATCTGAGCTAGCCAATTCTACTGATATTTAGCCAAGAAAATGTTCTTAAATTTGGTTATGTGGAAGTCAAATGCAAGTGTGTCCTTAATGCAAATGTTCATACTGACACTGTGGAGATACTGTTTTTGATCATGGGGCCATTGTAAATTGTACTACTATGGCATGTTGAACTGTGGGCTCATATAGACTGTTACTGATAAAACAGATCTATATGGAAAGTGACCTCATCCACACACTCCCAGAAATAATACCAGTACTTCAACAGCCCTCTGACAGGGATGAAGGAGAGTGTGTACTTATGATTATTAATATAATCTGTCTGCCACTTTTACAGTGTTTTAAGGTTTGGTGAAATTACTTCACTCCATTGCAGAGGCTGAACATCTCCATAGTTATGAATAAAAGTGGTTAGGGTAAAAGCCTTCCCCGATCGATCACAGGCTCCTCTCGTTGATTAAAACAATAAAATTTGAATGCTGCGTCATGTAAAAGTCCGAGCTGAATGAACGGTGTGTGGGCGCACACACACAGAGCCATCTTTATAGGGCATTGTTTTCAACCATATTTATCATATATGTTAAGAGTATTTTGCTGTATTCTTGGCGGCCTTACATTTCAGCCATAGAAAATGTGAAGAGAAAATAAAACAGCCAAATGTATCTTTTTTCCAGTTCTGTACAAGTAGATGGCAGTGCTTTGTACTGTAGATCAGGGCTTCTCAGGCTTTTTCTTTCTGAGGTCTCCCCAACATGCTATGAAAACTCCAAGGCCCACCTGTGTCACAACAACTGTTTTACTGTATGCAAAAGCCAGGGCTGATAGCAAGCAGAATAGTTGCCTGTGAAGCTGAGGTGCTCAGGCTTTTGGATGCAGAAGAACAGTTGTTTTCTGTGGCTTCAGCGGCCCCCCAGCAATGGGGCTCCAGAGCAGTGGGGCTACAGACCCCAGAGGGTGGTGGGGCTTCAGACCTCAAAGGGTGGCGGGACTATGGGGTTTCAGCCCCCCTGGGGCTCCTGGGTTGTGGGGCTTTGGGCTTGTTGGACCCCTTAAAACCTGTTGGGGGGGCCATAGATCCATGGTTGTGAACAACTGCTGTAGATAACTGTGTTGTGAGAGTACATCAGAACAGTAAAACTATTTTTTTCAAATTATAGCTCAACCTATTTACATCTCTGTCTAATCTCATATTGTTCCTTAAATTATAAATTTCCCGAATGGCATGGTCTAAGCTAGGGGAACTGTTGGAATATATTTGAAGTGAATGTATTAGCTTTAGTGGAGGATTAGAATACTATTTGGATGTTCTGGAGATATATGTGTATTCAATGATACCTCCCTCAGGATTTATCTGTTTTAATGAACATTGAGAGAGAGAGAGAGAGATGTAGATTAGGTGATGAAGATTTTAGTAGAGGCAGTGAGTTTCTGCAGTTAAAAGGTCTGAGTAATCATTATTTATTATTATTTATACTGTAGTGGTGCCTAGTAGCTCCACTGAACTAGATACTGTACATACAAAATGAAGAGTTGATCCCCACCTTCATATTTTTTGTCTAGCTTTCCATCACATAAGGGAATCAAAGATAAGGCTCAGACAGCATAGATCAGAATCCATTCTTCTCTTGTTTGTTATGGCAAATATTCTGGAGCATGATGGAAGATAATGTTTCAGTATATGTACATCATCAACCCATGGGTTTCTGACATGAAGAATTATGGGTTATTGGGCATGTGGCTCGGTTTGAGATTTGGAGGTCATTTCATTTTTGAGTGGGAAGGTCTGTCACCCTAGCAAACTTCATGATCTTGGAGGAACAGGTATTATAGTCACAACATAACTTTTTCTTTAAGACTCAAAATGAAGTACGCAGGTTAAGAGAGAATTTCTTGTGCTCAATGGACTTGACTTTCATGTTCAGGTCTATAATTGTGTAGTTCAAATTTGAAAATTTAATTAATAATTTTGGGCTTGCCTAATAATAATAATTAATAATGGTGAAGATTTTTTCCTCAAAAAAGAAATTATCAAGGAAGCTCTTCAGTAACAAAAGTACTACTGATGCATTAGTCATTTCTTTTATAAGGGTCCAAATATTGTATAGAGGAGAAATGTTAATAGAAGAGGTATACTATACTACCTTATCATTGCTTGGAATAACAAAATAAGCCATCCTCTTTAAACAAGCCTGGATGGACTATAACAAGCATACAAATACCTTTGTATAATACGAAGATTGAATTACTGTAGCACTTAGGTGGGTTTGTTTGTTTGTTTTGTTTTTTAAATAAAATTGCCTCAGGAAGATGTCAGCTTTAAGATGTATTTCAGTCCCAAGACTTCCTTAATCGTGATTTACAAAAATTATATACACACTTGAAGCCAAGGAGTCCAGATTACTTACGTTATCGCATACTATGTCAGTATCAATGTCTTTATGATATTTTTTACTACTGGTTTGCTGAAGCGGCTGCAAAGCTGCAAATGTGTTTGTTTTTTAAAATTGGCTTCTAGGCAGATAAAATTTGTTGTATGTCTAAAGCATCTACTAATGTATAAATCTAAAGCATCTACTGATGTATAAATCATTAATGAGATTACAATTTAAGGGAATATGCTACCTAACTTTATGAGATACTGTACTGTTTTATATTTAAATAAAACCTAAATAAGATTTGAACTGGACCAGCGGAAATGATGGATTCTCTAAAGAGTTATGAGTTGGTATAGAGGGTAATTTTGAAGTGCTTGGAGAGTATATTATCATCTCCAATAATTAATGCAAATCAAGCCAGCTGTATGAAAACTATATCCATAAAAGTGTAACCCTCTATTCTTAACAGATGAGCAGCATATTTTAAAGATCCTTGTAAATACTAAAAGGAAATTGATTCTTTAAAAAAAAAATGCAGTGGATCAGCCTGGTCCACATGTTTGTCGGCTCCCTTAAAGAATTCTAATAGATTGCTGAGGCATGATTTTCCTTTATAAACCATGTTGACTCTTCCCCAATATATCAGGTTTATCTATGTGACATAATTAGGGCTGTCAATTAATCACAGTTAGCTCATGCGATTAAAAAAAATTAATCATGATTAAAAAAATTAATTATGATTCATCTCAGTTTTAATCGCACTGTTAAACAATGGACCAAGTGAAATTTATTACATATTTTGGATGTTTTTCTACATTTTCATATAGTATTCCTTGTTGTGATTGAAATCAAAGTGTATATTATTTTTATTACAAATATTTTCACTTAAAATGATAAAAAATGTATATTTCAATTCACTTCATACAAGTACTGTTGTGCAATCTCTTTGTTGTGAAAGTGCAGTTTACAAAAATAGATGTTTTTGTTACATAACTGCATTAAAAACAAAACAATGTAAAACTTCAGAGCCTACAAGTCCATTCAGTCGTACTTCTTGTTCAGCCAGTCGCTAAGACACACAAGTTTATTTACATTTATGGGAGATAATACTGTCCACTTCTTATTTACAATGTCACCAGAAAATGAGAACAGGCACTTGCATGGCACTTTTGTAGCCAGCATTGCAAGGTATTTACATGCCAGATATGCAAAACATTTGTACTCTCCTTCGTGCTTTGGCCACCATTCCAAAGAACATTCTTCCACGCAGATGACGCTTGTTAAAAAAAATGTGTTAATTAAATTTGTGACTGAACTCCTTGGGGGGAGAATTGCATGTTCCCTGTTCTGTTTTACCCATACTCTGCCATATATTTCATGTTAGAGCAGTCTCTGATGATGACCCAGCATGTTGTTCATTTTAAGAACACTTTCACTGCAGATTTGACAAAACTCAAAGAAGGTACCAATGTGAGATTTCTAAAGATAGCTACAGCACTCGACCCAAAGTTTAAGAATCAGAAGTGCCTTCCAAAATCTGAGTGACTAAGTGTGGACCAGGCTTTCAGAAGACTTAAAATAGAAACTACAGAACCCAAACCACCAAAAAAGAAAATAAACCTTCTGCTGGTGGCATCTGACTCAGATAATGAAAATGAATATATGTTGGTCCACACTGCTTCAGACTGTTACTGAGCAGAACCCATCATCAGCATGGATGCATGTCCCCTAGAATGGTGGTTGAAGCATGAAGGTACATATGAATCTTTAGCACATCTGGCACATAAATATCTTGTGACACTGGCTATAACTTTGCGATAAGAACTCTTGTTCTCACTTTCAGGTGACATTGTAAAAAAGAAATGGGCAGCATTATCTTCTGCAAATGTAAACAAACTTGTTTCTCTTAGCAATTGGCTGAACAGGAAGTAAGGACTGAGTGGACTTGTAGGCTCTAAAATTTGACACTGTTTTATTTTTGTACATAATTCTACATCTGTAAGCTCATGATAAATAAATTGCACTACAGTACTTGTATTAAATAAATTGAAAAATACTATTTTTGTATACAGTGTGAATACTTATAATCAAAAATAAATATAATGTGAGCACTATACACTTTCTAGACTTTGTTGTAATTGAAATAAATATATTTGAAATTGTAGAAAAAAAACAAAATATTTAAATAAATAGTATTCTATTATTGTTTTAGTGCTATTAATTGTTTTAATTGCTTGACAGCCCTGCTGACAATTATATTCTTTTCTGTAGTTTCAGCCAATTTGTCTAGTACTGAATTTAGGTTTACTGGCCTATAATTCCTAGGATCACCTCTGGATCTTTTTAAAAAAATTGATGTCATATTAGCTATCCTCCAGTCATTAGGTACGGAGACTGATTTAAGTAATATGTCACATATGAAAGTTAGTAGTTCTATAATTTCATATTTGATTTCCTTCTGAATTCTTGGGTTAATATGTATGCTCCAGGTGACTTATTACTGTTTAATTCATTAATTTGTTCCAAAACATCCTCTACTGACATTTTAATCTGGGACAGATTTGTCATCTCAGAATAATGGCTCTGGTGTAAAACTCACCCGCACATTTTATGGAGTGAAGACTGATGCAAAGAATTCATTTAGCTTCTTTGCAATAGTCTTGTCTTCTGTGAGTGTTTTGTTAGCATCACAATCATCCAGTGGTCCCACCAATTGACTGGCAGGCTTCCTGCTTCAAAAGTACTTTTAAAAATTGATGTTAGTTTCGGTGCCTTTTGTTGGTTGCTGTTCAAATAATTTTTTGGGCCTGCCTAATTATACTTTTACACTTCACTTGCCAGAGTTTGTATTCATTTCTATTTTCCTCAGTAGGATTTGACTTCCAATTTTTAAAGGACATATTTTTGTCCCTAACTGCCTCCTTTATTTTGTTTACCCATAGTGACATTTTTTTGGTCCTCTTACTGGGTTCTTTTTTTTCAGAAAAATTGGGTGTATTCATATACAGTCGGACCCTGCAATACCGCAACGATTGGGACCCAAAAATACCCGATTGTGGTAAATGCAGGGTCGCACCACATCAAAATGCTGCCATCGGGAGCCCCGCGCGCCCTGCGGTATAAGCAGATTCACGCTATAGTGAGGCGCAGTATTGCGGGGTTCACTGTAGTTTGAGCCTCTGTTAATGTGTTTTTTAAAAGTTTCCATGAAGCTTGCAGGCATTTCACTCTTGTGATTGCCTTTTAATTTCCATGTAATCATCTCTCTCACTTCTGTCTAGTTCTCCTTTTTCAAGTTAAATGCTCTTGTGGTGGATTTCTTTAGTATTTTCCCTAATACAAAGATGTTATTCTTTTTTAGTTAATCTTGTGAGTTAACTGTCATTAATTGGCAGTCCTAATTATAACTTCATAGATAAGCAGGACACATGTTGCAATTTGTTTGCCTGCTTGTGAAATTGGATATGACAATAGCTAATCACACTAAAGGTCTTAACAGCATCTCAGCAAAATTGAAAACTTTCAGTAACTTTGTAGAAAATCACCTGCAAGCAAGTTCCTGAGTTTTACAGCAAAATTATATTTTCCCACCAAAATGATATTGTCCATTGAGGAAACCCTGTCAAAAGAATGGCAGGACAACTAACAAAATATGTTACTTCTATATGAACTGTAGGGCATAAAAAATAAATATTTTTCAGCCATTAAATTCATGTAGCTAAAATTGTAAGTATAGTGTTGTTTAGACTGAGCTAAATGTTGCCCTTGGAAACATGTATAGAGTTCTCATTGACTGCAGTTAGATATTTCTTTTGGATTCTCTTGAATGGGATCTCAATTCTTTGAACTACAATATGGACAAAATGTATCTATAGCCTGTGCAATAATGATGAATTAATGCAGTCAGTCCTCTGATAATTTGCTTGTCACACTGAACATTTTGAAAATCTCTCTTTCACTGTCAGGAATTGATTCTAGTAATCATAACCTACCAGCTGGCATGAAAAAGACACAATAATAACTGGCATTTATGGTATTACTCTACCAAAACAACCCACTCATTGTTCTACAAAAGTTAAACCATAATTTGGATTATCAATACAGTTATTTTTGCTTTAGTTAAGAGATTGATTCCTTTAACACTGAAGAATGGAAAAAATAAATCTCTTGCAGATCAATATACAATAGTAGTTTATCTTCCCTTGCTGCAGAGTGCCCTGATAAATACAATTTTAAACTGAATATCTAACCGATCCTACAGATTAGATAGCAATGCAGTGGCACTAATATATGCTGAATATTAAAATTTTCTTTTGGTATTTTCTGAGCTTTACAGTATACAACAGCCTTGTAAGAGTGTCACTCCCCCTCTCTGAACCCTGGGTACAGAGAAGGGACTTTTCTATGCCAGACCACTAACTCCAAGCTGCTTTCCAGCTTAAGTTAATTCTCTACACCCCCAGATCCCACACTCTACCAGTTTGGAAATTGGGGAACCCAAGCTGCCACCATCTGGGTAAATCTCCAAGGCCAGACTGCCCCTTAACTCAGTCTCCCTCCCTGAGAGCCGGACCCTCAGAGGCTGTTTCCCCTCCCCCTCCCCCTTCTCGCCCGAAGGTAGAGAGAGACAGACTTCGCTCCTCACCTCGTACCCTGAGCTGGTCCTTATACCTACTCCCCTTCCTCCCTCCTCAGTCTGAAACCAGAGAGAACCTTAAGGGAAATAAACCAAATGCTTTTTATAACTAAAAAGATTTAATAAAGAAAAGAGAATAGAACATGGACTTACAGTACACTTCACAATCTAGAGTCCTCTACTTCCCCTCTGAAAAGGATAGAGACACCCTAAATAGGTACAGAACCTATGGAGATCAAAATTTTACTTACAGTCAGCTAATTAGGAATATAAGAAGGAAGGTTTCTCCATAGCTAGAGACGAGCTCTGGGACCCTGCCCAAGCTGGCACGGCAGGCAAAACTGAAACTAAAAACTCTCTCCCTCCCTTGTGGCAGGGAAGCTCTTACATCACTTGTTCTCAGGTAACATTAACCCCATACTGGCAGAATACCCCTCTCCAGCACTTTACACTTATGACAAGCCTCTATATTGCATTACAGTTGTTTAATAGATATCAATTAATTTGTTCTCTAAAAGGAAGAGGTAGCCCTATTGATGTAGTTATAACATGTTCCATTGAGGTTAATCCTGAGTAGTTTAAGGAGTTTCAAAACATCCCATGTTGGGAATCAGACTAAATGAAAGAGGGATAAATAATAGTAGCTGAATTCCAGCAATGAAGGCTTGATTCTGAGAAATCAATGGGAACTTCAGGTGCTCATCACATCTAAAGCTTAAGTCTTGCAAGTGCATAACAGGAATGCCATCTCAACTTAAGGCCAACTCAGTTCACGTCATTTTAGCAGTGACTGTACCAAATGTACCAAGAAAAACATTTTGTTTTCCTTCTTATAGACCAAATTTTCAGAGGACTCAACTCAACCTTTTATTTTCTGTTTTCTGTGCCAGCCTCCTAATGGTAAGAATCATTTCAGCTTCTGCATAGGGTTCATTCTGGCTGGGAGCAAATCAATGAACACAGATTCAGAACAGTCTTTCCTATTTTATTCCATTCACAGAGAACTAAATCCTGAACACTTTTCTTAGGAAATCTCCCCTTGAGTTCAACATGACTTTACCAAAGGCTTTGTAAATATAGAGTAAGCAGCTAGCATAGCTCCTTTCTCCTTTAAAATGTGTGAAGATGATGGCAGAGACAGTCGCAAAGTTTATGCAAGCTACCCCACCTTCAGAACTCCAGCTATGGCACAGCTCTGGGTTCAAGTTCGTAAGTCAAATTGCTTCTTTCTATGATACCATGACATCCTGACCTCATGTCTACAGTGTGCAACTCTGTGCATATCTTTCACGCATCCTAGACACATTCAAAAGTGCTTTTATGTTTGGTCTGTCACTCAGACGATATGTATCATTGAAAGCCATTACCTCAACAGGTGTTCAATCAGATGGATCTAATGTCTAACTGGAGTTGTTTTGTCTGAGATTCTCTGGCTAACAAAAGGGGAGCCATTATTACTTACACATGAAAGGAACTTTTACTGTGCACAGTAAGTAGGCCAACTTGTTTAAGAACTCCACCAGTGTGCCTGAAGTGGAGTTTTAGTACAACCCTGTAGACATTAGAAAGGTCCTCTGCTTTGTCCTTCCTGTTTAACTCTTTTTCAGTAAATCTCTTTTCAGATATTCATTTGGATTAGATTATAAACTTCATTTCTTTGCCCCTTCTGTTAAAATCCCTTGGCTTTGGTTTACTTGAAAATGGAGGCATAATCATAATACCAAAGATGTCTATGAGGGATTCTTTTATTTTGTTTTTAATGGGCTGTTGTGTTTTTTTTAAATAGTTCTTTATACTTGGGAATTGGAACTTATTGAGGCTGGCAAAAATGGCACATCTAGTTATGAATAGCTCCCGTGTATACCAGCAATTCCCTGATGTAACCTGACATACAACAAGGTCTACTCCTTTACCTCTCAACTCTGTCTGATATAATTTAGGGATGGATGATGGGAGCTGTTCACCAGAAATTCAAACTACACAGCCTCCCTATCTCTCTTTGCTGATTAAGGCCATGACCAAATCCTTCCTTCTTTAAATCACCACTGCTCCATTACTGTATCTAGCCCCAATCTCCAGTTCAATGCTGCCTTAGAGGCTTCTGCAGTTCCAGAGATTAGAGAGGAACATAAATAAAAAGATGTATTGGGAAAGGTCAGACTGTACATTTCCTGAGCATTATGTTCATTCTGAAGAATAATGGTTTCATTTAGATTACTGAAGTTTTTCAGTCTTATCACTTATTCTAAAATATGGATTTGACAGGGAACAGCCATATGTCAGGGAACAGTAATATGTTTATTTCCATTCTCCTGAAGGTTTGAGGGATTGAAAAGCTGTACTGCTTTTGCTGCGGCTTTTTTATTGAATTTTAATTATAAAATTGAAACAGATACAAATTGATAATACATACCCCACAAAACAAATGCTCCACTCCAAATTAGGTTTTGGGTTCTTCTATATATCTTATAATTGCAACAAGTTAGGCAAAGACAGACAGAAATTTGAATGAAATGTTTCATCTTGCATAACAATACAAATTATAGTCTAGTCAAATATGAATAATTCTAACCAACTTTATATGCCTTGGTCTATTAGTCAGTATTGGGTGTGTATATTATAATCCGTAAACTGCTTCCACATATCTCAATTTCCTTTCTTTCTAAAGGAATCCTTCTTATAACTTTGTTTTCGCCAAGCTCTCACGGTTCTGAAAAAACAAAGGCCACCATTGCCTCTCGTTTAATTCCATTGACTTTGGTGAAGTTTCTGAGTTAAATCCTGGCCCCCATTGAAGTCATTGGTAGTTTTGCCATTAACTTCAGTGGGGCCAGAATTTTATCTGATCTATTTCAGGGTTTTATATACAGTATAGCCTATCAGCATCATATGTAAGGTTCTGATTTAGTAAAGCCCTTAAGCATGTGCTTAACTTTTATCGTGTGCTTAAGTTCATCCCTGTTAGAACAGTGTGAATAACTGATTTTTCACTTTGCTGGCCATATCAAAAAATCAAAAAGAAATTCCTTTTGACTTGACCAAAACAAATTATTTTAGACATTTCTGGAGAACCAAAAGTAGAAAATACATCCTTTTCAGGGCAAACAAAAAGTTTTATTTTGTTTAAGCTTTATTAAACATTTTCTAAACATTAAATTGAAGCAATTTTCAAAACAGTCATTTTCTAACTGAAAAACTGAAATATTTCAAAAATGTTGCAATGAAATATTTTATTTTATTTTCTATTAGGCATTTTGCTGAAACAGTTGTGGGTGGATTTGACACAAATTTGCAAAATGTTTTTGCTAGCCCAAATTGGCATTTTTCTGATGGAAAAAATGTCGTCCCCATCTAATACTCATTCAGTGAGGCATAAATTTCATTGATGTTCAGCATCTCAGTCATGTTGATGTTAAAATGCTTTGTTTGTGAAATATTTGACTCTCTCCCGCTCAGCCAACACATCAAGGCAATGAGCAAATCTTTTCATTGTTCCTGTATAACATGTCTATATTCCAGGCTTTTCTTTGACGACACTGCTAAAACTCTTGTCCAAGCTCTCATCATCTCCTGTCTTGATTAGTGCAACAAACATTTGCATTACCTCACTCCAGTCCACTCAAGAGACCAAGCCGTATATTATCTTCCTTGCCTGTCATTCTGAGTGTCACCACATAACATCTTTAAATCCCTCTGCTATTTCCCCTATTTTCAGCACATCAGATTCTAGCTTCTTGTCCTTATCTTCAAAGCCCCTTGGTACACTGCCCTGTCCTATTTATCCATGCTTCTATTATATTGATATCACTGCTCTTTCCATGCTGCCAGCTTGTACTCTTCTGCAAACATTTTCATAGAATCATAGGGTACGTCTTCACTACAGCAGTAGGTCGATTTCCCTTAAGTCGATTTTCTAAAGTAGACTTTAGAAAATCGACTTAGTGCATCCCCACAAAGGACAGCAACTCGACAGTGTCTGTCCTTAAACTTTTGCAGGGGTCGACATAGGGAGTGTTGCACTGTGGGTAGTTATCCCACAGTGCCGGGAGTCCCCAGCTGTCACCACCTTTCGGGGCAGCCAGGCACATTCCCCAGGGGACCAGCCCCAGTCCGAGCAGCTCCGTGGCCCCCCCGCCCACCCGAGCAGCCCCGCAACCCCCCCCCCCGCCCGCCTGAACAGTGTTATTTAACCTATTCTTAAAAACCTCCAATGATGGAGATCCCACAACTTCTCTATGTAATTTGTCCCAGTGCTTAACTCTTCTTACCGTTAGGAAGTTTTTCCTAATGTCTATCCTAAATATCCCTTGCTGCAATTTAAGCACATTACTTCTTGTCCTGTCCTCAGTGGATAAGGAGAACAGTTTATCATCCTCTTCTTTATATCAGCCTTTTATGTACTTGAAGACTGTTATCATGTCCTGCACTCAGTCTTCTTATCTCCACACTAAACAAACCCAATGTTTCCAATCTTTTCTTGTAGGTTATATTTTCTAGATCTTTATTCATTTTATTGCTTTCTTCTGGACTTTCTCCAGTTTGTTCACATCTTTCCTGAAGTGTGGTGCCCATAACTGGACACAATACTCTAGTTAAGGCCTTAACAGTGCTGAGTAGAATTAAAGAACATGCCTCTGGCCACACCGCTTCCCACAGCCCCTATTGGCCTGGAACGGCGAACCACAGCCAGTGGGAGCTGTGATCGGCCAAACCTGTGGACACTGCAGGTAAACAAGCCATCCTAGAGCACCAGTGGATTTCCCTGATGATCCGCGTGTCAAAGGTTGCCAATCCTTGCTCTATGCAATTATCCATGTCTTCCTTCATGTTGACCATATGAATGGACTGTCCACTCTGAACCAGTCTATAAACTTACTCTCTTCTCAAGACCCACTATTACTGTCTATAAGAAACTACCAGATATTCAGCCTTAGAGGTAATTAAATAACTATGCATGGTGCAAATAAATGGAGAATCAAGCCTGGAGACTCAGAAAATCAATGTCTCCTCTCTTTTAGTGCCTGGAAGTATTTGACATATGTTCAGCCCTTGAAGGAGACTTTAAAAAAAAATCATGGGTAGCCCTGAAAATCAGGAAGAGGTAAGAAGTATGAAAGAGACCATTGAGATTTGCTTATTTCAAGACTGACACACTTGAAACCTCCATATTCAGATTGGTTGGCACTTCATTTTGTTCTGTTGTCTTCTAATCAGGGTTTTATACCCTGTCCATCACCATAGTATTTGGTGATAGCATTTATTTGAGACTTGCAAAACACTTTACAAAATTAAGTGGGCTTTGTTACACCCAAATTCTGAATAGTATTTTATAGTTAGATCAACTGTGATATACAAAGTGACTTGCCTAAAGCAACATAGATATCAATGACAGAACAAGAAGTAAAATCCAGGAGTCCTGACTCCGAGATCCTGCGCTAACTCATATACTGTCTATAAATATAGGATTAAAATTTTGTCATAGTGCATGTCTCTACCGAAGGGGGGGAAAAAATCCTGGAAACCATTTAAGAACTCCATGGTGACATTTTTTTAAATTACAAGTCAAGATGAATTACCTGGAATCTTTATCAGATCTGTTTTCATTCCTAAAACATGACCTGTCTGAAATAAAATATTTAGTGGACTGAAAAATGAAGCAATCTCTTGTATATGGGAAACCTACAAACTATGATCAAGTAGGAAAACACAGTTGCATCATCTGACATTAACCCCAGGGTGAAGCTTTAGAATGCTACCACATGCAACTTTTAATCTACCATTCTAAATACAAAAAGGCTACAGTGCTGTATGTATTCAGTGTCTTCTCTCTCTTTCTTCCCTCCTCCATCTTCAGCTTCTCACCATAACAAAGATGGGGGCCAACCTAGGATCCAAGAATAAGAGGCACACATGCTTATGACCAAAACAATTTTCTATCTGAAAATTCAATCAAGGTTCTTTTAATCAGGACATAAATCTTTCAGACACACAGCACAAAAATTATAGAAAAGCTGACTGCCAATGCTTTCCCCCCCCAGTCATTCTGCAATTACACCCTATCAGTGAGCAGTGACTGGGAAACAGGCAGCAAAGAAGAGGAGAGAGCCTGTAAAAGCAGTTTTAAACATGATGAGCTTGGTATTTTTTGTTTATCTCAGTCTGTGATTTCAATCCTTTAGGGGATGCAATGAAATGGAATTGGGCAATGCCAGTCAATCAAGTTAAATTCACTTTTAAGGGGTATTCTATAAAGGCAGCATTAAGAACTGAATCTTTTGTTCTCACAAAAAGGGGTCTGCAGTTTTCTTTTATTTAATGAAAGCAGAAAAAACTGTAAAATGTGTCTTTAAAAAGAGTGTTATAAATTCCCTCTCATTTAGCTGAGCTAGAGAGAAGTGTATTGGGGAGGCATTGATCTATTCTCAATCAATCTTTGCAATAAAGCCATACATTTTTTCAAACTACATAGAGCTGGGTTTGTCTGTGAATCTGAGCATAAAATACCAGACTGCAATCTACATCTACATCTATTTAGGGCTAGAATTTTCATTTAAGAACTGCCTATACCAACAGCAATGTTTGAAACCCCAGCACTAGCTCCAGCTGTTTTAACTAGTACACTGGGACAGCTCCACCATTCCCTTGCCCCTCTCTATATGCTTTCCAACCATCTGATTCATGTTGTGAGTTACGAATGGTTGTAACATTATCTTCTCACCCAAGCACATGCAAGCCCAAGGTCTGGTGGCTCATGCAAGAGTGTAAATGAAAGTTCATTAGTCCCCCTGACTGGCCTATATAAATGTATAGTCCAAGCCACAGTCTAGCCCAGTTGCAGGTCATATTTCCTTTTATTTATTCTAAAAGTACTTGTCAGTAATTTTGTGTTGTGATTCCCCTCATACTTTGATTTCAATGGGAAGCTCTGATCAACTTTCACTATAGCCTTCATGGTTTTAAATACTTCCATCTAGTTTCCTCCAACTCATTTCTAAAAGAGGTCCTGTTGGTACAAAGATTTCCTGTCCATAGGGTTTACACACGCTTCATCTGCTCTGATAGTTCCTGCACATGGTGATGATTAGATTTCTTGGCTTCTCTACCGCATAGGTTTCACCAGCTGTTTTAAGTTTACCCGTCATTATGAACTCAAATAGGATAAGAAGAAATGTCTAGGTTTGCAAAACAGCACATTATGAAGTCAAATGGGCCAACAACTGTCACTTATACCTTGGAGAACTGCAGAACTGGAATTCACTTGCAAACTGGACACCATCAAATCAGGCTTGAATAAAGGATCATTACACAAACTAAAAACTATTTCCCCATACTATTTTTCCTCCTACTGTTACTCACGCCTTCTTGTCAACTGTTTGAAATGGGCCATCCTGTTAACACTACAAAAGTTTTTTTTCTCTCCTGCTGATAATAGCCTACCTTAATTGATTTGTCTCATTAGAATTGGTATGGCAACCCCCATCTTTTCATGTTCTCTCTCTATATATCCTCCTACTGTATTTTCCACTCTATGCATCTGATGAAGTAGGTTTTAGCCCATGAAAGCTTATGCCCAAATAGATCTGTTAGTCTCTAAGGTGCCACAAGTACTCCTCATTCTTGTTGTGGATACAGACTACACGGCTACTGCTTTGAAACTTTGGAGATGCTCACATTAATTTTTGTTGTGCAACTTGTGGCTGTTTTAAATATTTTACTTTTCACAGATCAGTGGAACACCATCCCCAATTTTATTTTCAGCATCAAGCAGATAATTCATTTCCATCCATTAACAGTGCAGTGCACTGATGCCCTAAGACTTCAGAGAGTTGTATAGGAAGTATATAGGTTCATCCTTTTTCCCTCTTCAGAGCAATGAACACTTTTTCACTGTATAGTGTGATAATCACCAAGAAACATAATCCCAAGGACACTAGAGCCAGAATCAATATCAATGCCATCTAAATGAATTGCTCAGTCGTTAGTATGTGCCCAGTTTCATGCACGGTTTTGACTGAGGATTTTAAAAAAAGCATAGGTGCCTATTTGGAAATAATTATGGCCCAGTGCTGTGCAGTATATGTCCGTCGTTCAAGGTTTTGTCTTGGTATGCTTAATGAGGCCCATCAAAGAAACTTCTTTGTGATAGCTATGTAGATATACCCTCCTGAATGTGCACTTTTATTTTGTTTTGTAAGAGGAAATCCAAGAGAGTTGCTGGGCATCCACAAATACTACTTTTCTATTACATGTTTCTTTATAGCTGAGATGTTGCAATATTTGGAACATACTAGGATACTAAGTTTCTGAGCAGGCATTAGCTATTTTTCTTCCAGAAGTCTCTGGATCTCACACATCGGACACACTCACCAAATCAGCTACTCTCCAGAACTGCTTGTACCTCTGAATGAAGGGTATCTCCACGGTCCGGGTAAAGTGGACTTTTCCACCAGGCATGTTGAGACACACATGTCCGTTGGAGGATTCACTATTCTTTACAAGCAACTCCTATCTCAGACCTGACAAACTCACTATCCAGAAAGGGTAGTGTGATGGGGTGCATCTGGCCTTCACAACCCATTGATGAAGACCCTTCTACTCTACTACATCCTGCCCCAAGAAATGGCTTTCTGAGAGGAAAAGAGCAGTGAGTATTAGACCTCCAGGCCTTGCCTAAAAAAGCATCCCAGGAGCATCCCATTTTGGGCTGATGATCATCAACAACCAATCAAGGCACAGCAGGCTGAAATAAAAGTTTCTCCCTGCTGCTAGCAAGGCAGTCCCTGAATGGAGCCTGGAGAGTGAGGAGAAATGCTCCCTAGGCCACAACAAGAAGAACTATGTGAGAGCCTGTTGCTGGCCACAATCAGCAACGGGAGTTTAGGAAGAATCCTGCTGATTTAATTTGGGAGAGAGAATTAAAGCCCCAGAAAAGTAAGAAACCATTTTATTTATAATTGACCTTGAGGGTCAAGGAAATTATTTTCTTTGAGTCTATTGTATCTCGGAAGGGGTTTCAACTATGTGACCTGGCTGGAGTTGTGAGCCACAGAAGAGCCACAGAACTGGGTTGATAGCCTGCAGGAGGTGCTGGGAATGGTTAAGAGAAGCAGCACCACACTTGGATTCCAGGGGGGTGCTCAAAAAGATGAGTGCAAATCATGACAGGTAGCATATGAGGCCTCTGCTTAGAAGCTTATAATTTATTCAGATATTCAGAATCACTGTGAGATGTGTCTATGGATAATATTGATATTCAAATATGATTTTATATTATATTAAATATTATCAATGATAATATGTTGATAACTATGCACTGATGGTCCTGGAGTGACACTTAGTAACTAGGGAATCCTATGTCTCAGTGATTGACCGGGGGAGTTGTAACCCTTCACTGGCTAGTTGGTTATGTAATGTATTGCACATTTGTCTACCTTTGTACCAACCCAGAAAAGTCAATAGAAAGCCATCAAAGACAAACTATAAACATCAAAATTACTTGGAAGTGAAAAAAGAATAACGTAACAATGAGGGGACCACCCTATTTGTGAATAAAGACACAAAGACTGATTCAGTGTGTCACAAGGTGGAGAAACATACTCTGGATCTATTCACTGAGGAGGTACTTTGATGTGTGGGGGTGCTTCATGAAAGGCTGGGGTCTTAGCTCTTTGGGGGCTAGCAAGCACTTCAAAAGACTGAACTCTGAAGGGGAATTTCCTTTACTAGATAGGAAAGATAAATATTAGGTGTAAGTCCTAGTTTGAGTTTATATGTCACTTTTCGATTCCATCACACACTTGCTTCTATTTGACTCTCTATTCTTTCTTAAATAAATTTCCTTTTGTTTCGTTAGAATAAAATTCAAGTATTCTGTGTGATACACGAGCAGTAGGCTACGGTAAAACTAGTAAAATGGGGTACCCTGTATCTTTACAGATAAAGTATCTGGGATTTCTGTTGATATCCTCTGATTGGAAGCTTGGTACCACAAGGGGACACTTTGAAGGGACTTCCAGGCTGTAATACATCTATTGTCAACCTTCAAAGACAGGGATGGCATAACCCAGAGAAGATGCTTAAGTGACTGACAGACTGGTTGTTTAGAGAATTAACACCAGCTGCAACATGCAAGATCCCCCACTCCCATGCTGAAGGCAGATGGCAACCAGATGATCCATAGCCCTGGGTGGTCTGAGAAGCATCACACATGCTTTATCGTAGGTAGACTTCCCTGAGAGGAAGAAGGTGGGTCTGGATGTAGTGTGATAGTGATGCAGTTCCAAGTGCCTCTGCATAATAAAACCTGGGCTGCTGCAGCACCCCTCCAGGACTCATGTCTGGGAAGCTAAATCTCTAAATGGTAAGTTTCCAATACCACATCTTCCTTTCCTAACTGAAACTTAATAACACTTCATGTTTATATAATGCACAATTCCAAATACTGATACTTACTTACTTATCTATGCCCATCACCCCAGTCGGGGTATGAGCCGCCAACCACACATCTCCAGAGTCCTCCATCCTGGGCCATTCTCTCTAGCTGGTTCCAGGTTTAGCCCATTGTTGTGGTGTCAGCCTGAAGGTCACGTCACCAGGTGTTTCTTGATATTGATAGCCAACTGACTAAATTTGCCAGCAATCTTAAGTGAATCCTAGGTGGTTTGTTCTTTGCTTGAACTTGCAGATTTTCATTGAAATATTAGCATTACTATTGTCAGATGGTTCTGAAAAATAAAATGCCAAAAAAGTCATTGAATCAAAAATGTGGACAAAGGATGTTTCAGGCTGAACAGGAGCAAATGAGGCTAGGTTCACAAAATGCCTGGAAAAAGAGGATGAGATGGCCATTGTGCCAGTGTCGCCTCCATTATAACCTTTAGCCCAGTGGTTAGAGCACTCACCATAAATAAGTCTAACAAATATCTTGTGAATCAGCCATTGACTGAAATACATCTGCATAAACTATAGAGATTGGATATATTTGTAAAAATCAAAGATTTTATGGCATAGTTTACAAACGGGAACATGGGTTACATTGACCATATAAATGGTTTGCTACCGTTAGCTCACCCTGCTCTGGTTGTATGAACCCAAGTTTTTCCATGTATTGTCCAGCACCGAAGAAGGAAATACAGAGTGACAACATAAAACAGTTGTCCTGCTCCCAAAATGGGTTGGGGGCTCATTAGCGGTCAGAGTTTCCCCTCAGCCTTAGGATTTCCACAGGCCCTCCCAATTGCTCACAGTCCTTCGTGGCAGTGCCTGCAATCTGGATTGTAGTTATAGTAGGGTGTTCTCCTAGTCCTTTCCTGGGATAAAGCTTCTAAATGGAACTGAAGCCCTCATCTATATCCCCTACATAATAATTTTCAGATCCAGTCACCTGATGCTGCTTAGCTGGGTTTCATTATTCCCATCTCCTGCTTTCTGGGATCCTTTCCCTAGAAGAGGGCTGTCTGTTCACTTTCCCCCCTGCCCAGACCTTAAGGAACAGGCCACACTGTTGCAGACGAGGTGGTGTGGGGGTGGTGTGGGGGAGTTGGGACTATAGGTCCCAGCAACTGTATTTGGACCAGGTTAAAGATGTAGAGGGCTGAAGGCAGCTCTCCCCAGGGTGGTGTGGATAACAGAATGATAAACTGCAGTGAATGAATTACTGCTGGACAGTTTCTAGATGTTACTTAATAAACGTGTGGCCTAGTTAAACCACATTCCTAGTTTTCTGTCCTCCTCCCTGTGGTGTTTGGGACAAAATTTTAACTTCATCACCATTAGGGAATGAAATGTTGTTTTGCTTGTATCTTTTGTGTGTGTGTGTGTGTGAGGACAGTGGTTGCGGAGAAAAGAAAGAGTCAGGGGCAGAGGCAGTCAGAAACTATTATATTTGTACTTTTTGATGTCATAAGATGCTGCTTATGGAGTTCTACTATTGCAAATATTTTCTTTTTCTTTTATTTCATAGTGATGAAAATGAAATATTATTTCACCTTGAAAGCTTTACTTCTGAAATGGGATTTCAACCAAAGTGCATTTGTCCAGAAACTACCAAACCTTGAGATGAATAAAAGGTTTGACAGCTGAAAGTTGATATGCTCTGGAGGCCTATTTTCCTGCATTTCTCTCTTCTGTCTTCAGTTGTGTGACCAGGTTACACAGGGAATGGTGATTATTATTACTCTGATAATGTGGTCCTCAGAGTAACAAATAACGGATTACAAAAAAAAATATTGTTTGGAGGGGCTTAAAATAGTTATAAGAAAGTGCACTACCAGTCGGCCTACCGGGCTACTTGGACCATTTCAAATTATCTCAAAAATATATTTTTAATGACTTTCTCTAGCTCGAAAGGGAAAGAAATGGATAAAATGTCTCTTCCATCTGACAAGTTCTCCTAGCAGCCCCTTCAGCAGAAAACAAAACTTTAAAGACATGTACTATGCTCTATAATGTATTAATGTAGGGCTTGCTTACAGTGTATATTAAAACTTTAGTGTACCTATGCTTTAATAATACCAACGGTTATGGAAAATTTGTCTGTTTTAATACTAGCATTTCTTCTAATCTATTCAACTGTAAGGAGTGAAAACTGGCGCAGATGTATGGTCATCCCATGCAATGTTAATTGTATGTGTGTGTATACATTTACATAAACAAACCCTGTGTTAAAAGAATATTCAGGTTGTAAAGTCAAGTAATAGTTAAGAAGTGCCAGAATTAAGGTTGCCCCATCAACCTTTCTCCAGTCCCCTCCTTGATATAAATTATGATAGTCTTCAATTATATGATCACATACTATATTTTTTCCGACAGCATCTCAGAATAACACAGCATAGGCATCATCTCCATCAATAATGTAAGGAGAAAAGGAGGCCTACATTATTCATGGAGTTGGCTCAGAATTAGTGGGCTGAATTGTACCAGAGACAAGTTACTGTAGTAGCTAAGCTGTTGTGCTCCAGGAGATTCTAGGAGAAGACAGTCCTCATACTGGAGAAATGGTCTGCCAGCATATAGTGGTGGCTGCAGATGAGTATGCGGTGGGGAGGGAAGGGTTAGCTTCTTGAACGCTTCCTCCATTCAACCATACAGTAGCTGGGACAACCTGACCCTTAGCTTAAAGGAGTCCACAGCTACCTGTTAAGTATTCCTGGGCTGGCATTTAAAATTTTAAGACAGAGGCCTACATTTTTTTTTTCAGAATTGTGGTGGTGATCAGTATACTTCCATTATTTGAGAGACACTGGCTGATACAGAAATGGAAAAGTAGAGTTCCCAGCTTCCATGATACATGGCTTGTGAGATGAAGGTCAGTGGGAGACTAAGACAGTTAGCCAGCAAAAGAAAAGGTAGGGAGGGAGGGGAGAGGTTTTTTGTTTATTTCCCCTCCTTTCTTAATTTGTAGGTATTCTGCAAGGAAGAATCACAATGAGAGGAAAATGGCCCATTACACTGCTAGCTCTCCTTCTGCCGCACTTGTGGGGGTCCATGCCAGACAGGTATCCTGACTCTGGGTCTTCCACACAGTCCTTAGTCTTGATTTTCTGGGGATGTAGCCTCCATATTTCTGATGATGAAAGCCTAGCAGGAGGAACCACCCAGTATAAGATATGTCTCTTGGTGTCCCTCAGGAAATAACAAAGAGAGCTCCAGAAAGAGATGGCTCATCTGTGTAGTGTCCAGCAGCATGAGGACTTTGACAAGATGCATGTGAAAACATCTAGAAGTGAGGATGCTAAATTGACTGCAAACAACTACATTTGTATCAGAAGAGGGAAGAGATTGGCTTCTGGCTACCTTAGGCAGTAGGCAGTGCTCCACCAACCACCCAGATTCCCTGTCCATCACAATCAAGGAGTATGTTGTGCCAGCCAAGGGAGGTGAGGAGCAGAATCCAGTAGCCAAGGAGGAGGAACTACCTGCTCCCAAGGTTGGGAGGCTCCCAGTCACCACATCCAAGAGGGGGCAGAGTAGTGTGCTTGGCAGGGGATTCTCTTTGGAATATGTTGGAATTCCTGTCTGGCTGACCTTACATGATGTCCTGGGAGGTGTGCTGTCTGCCTGGAGCCTGCATCAGAAATATTATTGAGAGGTTGCCAAGCCCAGTCCATCCCTTTTACTGCTACCCCATCCAAATGGGCACTAATGATACTGCCAGGTGTGACCTCGAGTGGATCAGCAGTCACTCCAGAGCTCAGAGAGTGAAGGTGAAAAAGTCCAAGGAGCAGGTTGTCTTCTCATCCATCCTCCAGCTTGAGGGTACAGCCCAGACATGGACGCACTCTTCCCAGAAATGAATGCATGGCAGTGCAGATGATGTTGACAGAAGGGCATCAGCTTCCTAGACCATAGGATGCTGTTCTTGGAAGGACTACTAGGATGAGATAGGGTCCACCTGAACAAGAAGGGGAAGAACATCTTCATGTATTGATGCACCAGTCTAGTGAAGAAGGCTTTAAAATAGATTCACAGGGGGCAAGTGACAGAAGCCCACAGGTAAGCATACCTTAACAGAGAGCTAGATATTGGGGGATGGGTGGGGAGACATGGAAAATTACAGTAGGGTCATAGGAGCAACTTGAGGGAAATCAGGGAATCTGTTCACCATCTTAGATGTCTATACACAAATGCAAGGAGCATTGGGAGTAAACTAGAAGAACTAAGTATTAGTGCATCAGATAAATTATGACTAAATTGGCATCAAATAAACTTGTGGGGATAAGTCTCATGATTTGGAATATTGCTACAGAGGGGTACATTTTGATCAGGCAGGTTAAAAAACAGGTGGTGTAGCATTGTACATCATGAATATTTACACTTGTTCTCAGGTCCAGAAGAAGGTGAGAGGCAGACCAGTTAGAAATTTTGGGGTCAAGATGAAAATGGCAAAAAAAACCACAAAAGGGACATGTCATGATAGAGGTCTATTATAGACCATCAGATTAGAACAAATACCAGAAATATGCAAAACATAAGATCTGGTAGTAATGTGGGACTTTAACTACCCAAACATCCATTGGAAAAATAGTATGGCAAAACACATTTGCAATAAGTGATTGGAATGTGTTGAGGACAAATTTTTGTTTCGGAAAGTGGAGGAAGTAACTAGGGGAACAACCATTTTAGACTCGATTCTGAGGAGGAATTGGTTGTGATATTGAAGGTGGAAAGAAATTTGGGTGAAAGTAATCATGAAATGATATATTTCTTGATTCTAAGGAAAGAAAGGGAGTCAGCAGCAGAATAAGAAAAATGCACTTCAAAAAAAAGCAGAGTTCAACAAACTCAGAACTGGTAGATAAGATACGCAGGAAGAAAATCTAAGGGATAAAGTAGGTCAGGAGAGCTGGCAGTTTCTCAAGGAGACAATATTAAAAACAACTGAAAACTCTTTTGATGGGAAGAAACGATAGTAAGAATAATAAGAGGCCAATGCGGCTGCATTTAGAGCTCTTTAATGACCTGAAAATCAAGAAGGAATCCTACGAAAAGCAGAAACATGAAGTACAAGAGCATTGCAAAAAGCATATAGAGACAAAATCAGAAAGGCTAAGGCACAAAATGAGTTCCACCAAGCAAGGGACATAAAAGGCAATAGGAAGAGGTTCTTTACAGTAGGAGAAAGATGAAGGAAAGTGTAGGTCCTCTGCTTAATGGGGAAGGAGAGATAACAACTGCTGGCATAAAAAAGGCTGAGGTGTTTAATGCCTATTTTGTTTCAGTCTTCATTTTAAAAGTCACTAGTGTCCAGATACTCATTACAATTAATGTTAAGAAGAGAGAAGGAACACAAGCCAAGACTGAGAAAGGACATGTTAAAGAATATTTTGATAAGTTAGATTTTTTCAAGTCCAAAGTTACTGGAACAAATTATTAAACAATCTATTTGTAAGCACCTAGAGGGATAATAAGGTTATAAGGAATATCCAGCATGGATTTGTTAAGAACAAATCATTCCAAACCAACCTAATTTCCTTCTTCAAATGGGTTACTGGCCTGGTGAATAGGATGGAAGTAGTAGATGTGATATATCTTGCTTTTAGTCAGGTTTTTGACACAGTCCCACATAATTTTCTCAGAGCAAACTAGGCAAATACATCTAGATGAATTTGTTATAAGGTGGGTGCACGACTGGTTGAAAGACTGTACTTAGAGAGTAGTTTCAATGATTCTCTGTCAAATAGAGAGAGTGTATCTAGGGGGTCTCACAAGGGTCAGTCCTGGGTCTGGTACTATTCAATATTTTCTTTAATGACTTGGATAATGGAGTCGAGAAGATGCTTATATAATTTGCAGATGACACCAGGGCCGGCGACAGGGGGGTACTACGGGTAGGGCTGTACCGGGCCCCGCACTTTAGGGGGGCCCCGGTACAGCTCTACCCGTAGTCATCCGGCGCGGCTCTCCTCCAGACGAGCGCGCGTGTCCCTGGCAGGAGCAATGAGCCCGGCCGGCGGCAGCGGCGCAGTCCAGGGGAGAAAGGGCAGGGGGAGGGGGAGCAGCAAGGGCGGCTCACGCTGCTCCCGGGCTCTCGCTCCCGCTGCGGCCAGTGTCAGCTGGGGGGGAGCGCCGGCGGGGGGGGGGCGCGGCTGGGCTTCCTCCCCCAGCCGCTGTCAGCTGGGGGGGGGAGCGGCTGGGCTTCCTCCCCCAGCCGCTGTCAGCTGGGGGGGGGCGCCGGCTGGGGGGGCCCCCAGCCACTGTCGGCTGGGCTGGGCTGAGGGGGGCGGCTGGACTGGGGGGGCCCCCAGCCACTGTCGGCTGGGCTGGGGGGGGGCGGCTGGGCTGGGGGGGGCAGCCACTGTCAGCTGGGCTGGAGGGGGCCTGGCTGGGCTGGGGGGGCCCCCAAACTATCAGAGTAGGGGGCCCCCAAATTTCTGTCGCCGGCCCTGGATGACACCAAGATGGGGAGGGGTTGCAAGCACTTTGGAAGATAGGATTAGAATTCAAAAGGATCTTAACAAATTGATCTAAATCCAATAAGATTAAATTCAATAAAGATAAGTCCAAAGAACTGGATAAATTCATGGAGGTTAAGTCCATTAATGGCTAATAGCCAGGATCGGTAAGGAATGGTGTCGTTAGCCTCTGTTTGTCAGAGGGTGATAGATGGCAGGAGAGAGATCACTTGATCATTATCTGTTAGGTTCACTCACTCCAGGGCACCTGGCATTGGCCACTGATACTGGGCTGGATGGATCTTTGGTCTGATCCAGTATGGCCATTCTTATGTTCTTATGTAAAGTACTTCACTGAGTACACAAAATCAATGCACAGCTATGAAATTGGGAATAACTGGCTACGTAGTAGCTGTGCTGTAAAGGATCTGGGAGTCTTAGTGGATCACAAATTGAATCTGAGTCAACAATGTGATGAAGTTGTTGAAAAAGCTAATATTCTGAATGTTTTAACAGTAGTGTTGTATGTACAATATGGGTGGTAATTGTCCCTCTATACTTGGCATTGGTTAGGCCTCAGCTGGAGTAAAGTGAGAGTTCTTAACACTACACTTCAGGAAAGAGTTGGACAAATTGGAGAGACTCTAGAGGAAAGCAACAAAAATGATAAAACATTTAGAAAACCTGACCTACGAGGAAACGACAAAGAACCCAGTATGTATGGTTTTGAGAAGACAAGACTGATTAGGACCTGATAAGTCTTCAGATTTGTTAAGGACTATTATAAAGGGTACATGATCAGTTGTTCTCTATGTCTGATGAATGTAGGACAAGTAACGGGTTTAATGTGCAGCCATGGAGATTTAGATTATATATTAGGTAAAACTTTCTTACTCTAAGGATAGTTAAACTCTGGATTATGCTTTCAAGGAAGTCTGTGGAATCCCTTTTGTTGGAGGGTTTTTAAGAACAGTTTGGACAAATACTTATGAGGGATGGTCTAAGTTTATCCTATCCTGCCTAAGTGCAGGGGCTTGACTTGATGACTTCAAGGTTCCTTCCAGACTTATGTTTCTTTGAAGAGCTGTTGAAGAACTAAAGGATGTGAAAAACTAGGAATAAGTCTCTGGGGAACAAGAATAATCCAAGCTCAGCAAATCATCAACATTGGGATAATAAAAAGGACCTAGAAGATGGGTAAGGCTAAGGCCTCTGTTTCGCAAATACTTATATATGTGCTTAACTTCATGCACATGAATATTCCATTTGACTTCAGGATTGAGTCCTATGAAATATTCCTTTGGATCCTGGGAGTTATTTCTAGTGGACATATCAGATTGGTTAAGTACAAATTCTTTTCAGATTTTTATTTATATCTTGATTTAATTTCCTAAGGAGAACAATTATTCTATTTCCACTTCAAAATGTAATTATTATTTGATCTAAAATTAGTGGATGATGACCACTATGCTTAGCACTTTAAAACCTCATTACATTCTCTTTTTCACTCCTCTCTACTTATTTTGACTTGCACATTGATTTTAAATTCAATGTAAATCTCATTTAAAATGTTTTTGACATTTTTCCAGAAAGGAGAGCTAGTGAGAGTAGTTTGGATTTTGTCTGGAAATCCTATAGAATCACTCATAAGAATTATAGAATAGCTATTTTACAATGTATATACATCATTATTTCTATAATAGAGATGAGACATCTGCCTCCTAAACTAGAAAGGAAATATATTGAGCTTCTGAAGGTCTATATGACTTTCTCCCTTTGATATGGGTGATAAACTTCTCCAGGATTTACTGAGCTGGTTTGCCATTTCTAGAGATTCTCCTGGGGAAGAGAATTCCTTTCAGGGGAAATTTTGTCTCGTATCATAAAGTATCAACAATAGAATTCAATTTAAACAAGGTAACTGATTCGGTTGTATGCCAGTGTTTGGTGTCTATTCACACACAGTGAAATGATGAACAAACAATCTGAACTAACTGAAATCAAATTCAGTGAACAGCTTAATTTGTTCTTTTCAGTAGACTACATACATTCACATCGCAAAACCACAAAATTGAGGATTTTTCTCTCCTATGCATGAGGATGAGACACCTTGCAATTTTGAGGAGGAATACTGAGAAAGTGAACATCTATAGGTAAGAGACCCATTATGTTCAGTGGAAAGATGTTGTGGAACAAGATGTAGTGAGTCAGGCCTAGTGGTTGGAACAGGAGTCAGAAGCAAGGAACCAGAGCTGGGGGTCCGAGACAGAGCTGGGGTAAGTGCCAGGGGTGGGTGTAGTAGCCAGGATCAGGAACAAGGAAGAATCAGGAGTCAGGTGAGAAGGCAGGTTTTGAAGTAGCAGCCACCTAGAGGTCCACATATTTGCTCAGACAATTTCTTGTGCCTTTTGGTTTAAATAGCGAATCTGAGCTAATCTGAGAGGCTATCTATGGTGAGCTAGGATCCAGAAGCCATACTTCCCAGTGGCACCAGTGAGATTCCAAGTGACTGCCTGGGGTCATGTGATCCCTCTTGCTAGAGAGGGACTGTGAATATTTTTAAACCCTGTGCTTTTGGGTGGGTTTGGGATTTGGGAGGGTAGCTGTCATGGGATGATGGACTTTGTAATTTGCCCTGGAGGTCCTTATTTAAGAACATAATAATGGCCATAGTGATTCAGACCAATGGTCTATCTAGCCCAAATTCCTATCTTCAGACAGTGGCCAATGCCAGGTGTTTCAGAGGCAATGAACAGAACAGGACAATTTGTTAAATGATGCCTCCTCTGTCATCCAATCTCAGCTGTTGGTAGTCAGAGGTTTAGAGACACCCAGAATTATGGAATTGTGTCCCTAGCAATCTTGGCTAATAGGTCCTATCCTCCATGAACTTACCTAATTCTTTTGTGAACCCACTTTTACTTTTGGTCTTCACAACCACCCTGGTGATGAGATCCACAGGTTGACTGTGCATTGTGAGAAGAAGTATTTCCTTGTGTTTGTTTTAAATCTTCTGCCTATTAGTTTCATTGGGTGACCCCTAATTCGTGTGTTATGTGAATGGGTAACTAATTCTTCCTAATTTACTTTCTACCCACTTTCTTGATTGTATAGATCTCTAGCCTATCCCCACTTAGGTATCTCTTTTCTAAGATGACCAGTTCCAGTCTTTTTAATCTCTCCTCATCTGAAAGCAGTTCCATACTCTGAATAATTTTTGTTGCCCTTCTTTACACTTTTTCCAATTCTAATATATTGAGCTGGGAAGACCAAAACTGCATGCAGTACTCCAGAGTTGGGCATTTCATGGATTTATAGAGTAGCACTATGATATTTATCATATTATCTAGCCCTTTCCTAATGGTTCCTAACATTCTGTTAGCTTTTTTTAATTGCTGGTGGACATTAAACAGATGTTTTTAATTACCCCCAAGATCTTCTCTTTGAGTGGTACAAGCTAAGTTAGACACCTTCATTTTGTATGTATAGTTGTATTATTTTTTCCAGTATGCATTACTTAATATTTATCAGCATTGAATTTCATCTACAATTTTGTTACCAGTCGTTCACTTTTGTGAGATCCTTTTGTAACTTTTCACAGTCAGCTTTGAATTTAACTATCTTGAGTAATTTTGAATTACTTTGCCAACTCATTGTTTACTCCCTTTTCCAGTTAGTCTTTTAAGTTAGTCTTTTAGTTAGTCTTTAAGGCGCCACAGGACTCTTTGTTACTCCTTTTCCCAGATTATTTATGAGTATGTTGAACAGTGCAGGTCCCAGAACAGATCAATGGGGACCCTTGCTATTTATCTCTCTCCAGAGTGAAAATGGGCTCTTTATTCCCACCCGTTCTTTCCTGGTTTTTAGCCAGTTACTGATACATGAGCGGACCTATTTTGCTTAAGGACATTTGGCAAGGGATCTTATCAAAGGCTTTCTGAAAGTCCAAGTACACTATTCCAACTGGATCACCCTTTTCCACGTTTGTTGATGTATTTGGGTGTTCAGCTGTGTCCCTTGCATCTCATTGTCTACTTAACTGTAGCTGTGAAAATGGAATATCATTCTCATGGCCTGGGGATATATCTGTGAACTGAGCAAATTTGATCAGGAAATCCTGGCACCACCAAGATGGAGCCCAACAAGATACTTTTCAGAACAGAACTATACGCAACCCCTTAAAAATATGTGCATGCAGTTTTGTTCAACCTGAAGTTAAAGTTACTCGGTGGGATTTCCAAAAGACCTTAAGAGATTTAGGATCACATGCCCTGTTGAGTTTCAGTGAGGCTTGTGTTCCTAAGTCACCTAGGTGCTTTTAAATGGCCCTCCTCCTACCACCTTTATTAGATGACTGATTTTGCTGGTCCCTTACATGGTCATATAAAATGTTACATATGAAATACATGTGAAATCATGATGGTTTGGAAAAGATTTGCATGAATCTTTCCTGCAATCAACATGTTGAAAGCGATACAGAACTCCTAGGACAATAAGGATAATAAGAGTCTCTAGGGGAATATTGTGATTGCTGTGCTCTAGCTGCTTCTCAGCTTGCTCAGCACCTGGGTTAAAATCAGCCCACAGATAATATGATAAGCACATCACCTAATGTGATTCAGAATGAGCAATTTTCATATTAATGGCTTTCTCACTGTATTAATGAAAACACAATTCTCCACTATAATGGGTATATCACTTAAATTACACCAAAATTGCTAACGTGAAAGGAGCCTGTTAATAAAAGTAAAACTATTGTATGCGCTAATGACAATTCTCTTGTATTAATGATTTTTATATTAGCAACTGTTGTATTACATTAGCAACAATTGAACCAACTCACTGATGATATAGTAGTCATTTATGTTCTACGACTTGTCTCTGGTATGAGAAGGATTTGAGAGCAAACTCTTTTTCTATGGAATTTTTGGGGATAGCAAGAGTTGAAAGAACACAGGACTAGAAATCAGTAAACGTAGGTTCTAATCTTAGCTTTGTTGCTGATCTGCCATGTGATTTTTTTTTTTTGCGGCGAATCACTTGAGTTTCTTGTGCTTCCGCTTTCCCTTCTGCTAAATAGAAATGAATCTGACCAACCACATTGATACAGGTTTATGCAAAATAATGTTGTATTTTGCTTTAAAGACAGGAAGTCACATATTTCTGATTCACTTAAACTGTAACAATGGAGTTAGCACCCAAGTCCTATTGGGGGTCTATGGGATTAGGATGCATAACTCCCACCGGCATTTATCTATGCCTACTTCCCAACTTACATTTCATGCCTTCTTCTGAAGTTCTTACTCAGAAAAACTCCCAGTGATACTTGAGTGTAAGGACTTTCAAAAATGACCAATGACTTTGGGTGCCTCATTTTGGACTGTCCAGTCTGAAGTTAAAACCTAAAAATTGGGACACCCAAAACCATGAGTCATATTTGCAGATCTTTGCATGAGAGTGCAACCATGCACCCAGTGAACCTAACATGGGATTTGCAATAAAATAGACTGGTTCAAATTATCAAAATGTTGATAAAATTTAGTCATTGAATTTTTATTTTTCAATAGGGAAAAAAATGGGAATAAAATTTGGAAAAATTAACTTCTGTTAAAGCAGGATTGGATCCCCAAACTTGATCTTAAAGCAGTAGATGAATATTTTTTAAGACCAGAATGTTCTGTTCTTTATTGATTCTTCTTCCATGCACATCATTACAGCATCTAGGTATCTGAACACCTTCCAGTGTGCATTAAGCAATACAATTAACACCTATTGTATTTGTTCTCTCATCCTCTCTGAGGAAGATAAGTGTGTGTAGTGGAGTGTTTTGTTTTGTAATTATGGAAGAGAGGGCCATCATAAGGACTACGTACTACTGAAGTCTTGGTTAAGATGTCAGAATAGATTGTGAGACTGATATTATTAAAGTGGAAAAGGGGGTTTGGTGCCCAACACTGTTTTGTGCCCCGTTGGTTCAGTTTAGTTATTTTAGGTTTGTATTTAAATGCGTATTCTGAGGTGAGGAGTTTGCTTGGTCCCTTGGGGCCATTTTGGTAAGTTAATAAAGAAGCAGTTATTGAAACTGGCCCTAATGTGTTGTGCTCCATACGTACCATGAGTGTCTGTAACAAACATCCATTGGAATTTAATGGAAATTGGGCATTTCTCTTAGGTACTGTTGAAAATCCCACTCTCAGTGTGACTCAGCTGATGCACAGAGCTTTATGAGGACATTCTACACAAGTGTGAAATCGCCAGTATTCATTCAAATCATCCTCTGAAACATGCAAATAGGTAACAGTTGTGACATGTTCAATATACAGAGAAATAGTGAATACAATAAGTGTTATGCTATATGAATCTCTAAGTTTTTCAAATAACTTTCTCATAACTACTGAACAAATGTGACCTCGGTGTACTCCATAGCTTAGTTTTCAAGAAAATGTGTCATATTTTTTTCTTGGGTTATTTTGAAACCTCAGAAGTTAATTACTGGAGATAGTTGGATTATTTTTCTTGCTTATCTTTATTCTGTTGGGACTACACATAATTTGCATGTAGCACTATAATATGAGTCCACTTCAGATACAGTCAATTATATAAGTCTATCAACAGATATTTTATTATGTGAATAATGGAGACAGAAGGCTTGTGCTTTTTGATGAATGTAGATTAGGAAGAGGTCACCCTGACATACCTAATTAGTTTTAGAATTTTAAATGAATAGGTAGTATGCCCCAAAGGCATCCATACATTTAGGCTGAGACTGCAGGATAGCTGGTCCAGCTCCCATCTGCTTTTGTGAGCAATGACACGGCTTAATGCACTGCTTATCTAGTGGCATAAGATACTATGGCATGACTAAGTCACTGTAAAAACAAAATTTGCATAATACCTTTGTCATACTACATATATTTCCTTTTGGAAACATTTGTGCATTAAATTATTATGCAAATTCCTAATAAATGGATGACTCAAACTGATATATCTTCAGGTGCTTGAAGAGACCTAAATAGATATTTAAACCAAGATCTCAGTAAACAATTGATGCAGAAGATCTAGGAGTACGAAATGACTAGCATAGGGATCAGTAACCTTTAGCATGTGGCCCACCAGGGTAAGCCCCCTGGTAGGCTTCAGGAAGCAGCAGGGCCGAGGGATGTGCTGGCCGCCTCTTCCCATAGCCCCCATTGGCCTGGAACAGCGAACCACAGCCAGTGTCTGGCTGCGAACCACAGCCAGTGGTGTCTGGCCAGCGAACCACAGCCAGTGTCTGGAGGAGACATAGAGCACCGAACTCTGTTACATCTCCCTAGGAACTCTTTTTGTTATACTTTGTAAAATAGATATTATGTATATAGTGCCTAATTATAATTTATTTGGTACTAGCTCACAGTGCTCTTGCATACAGGAACTTTTGGTCCTAATTCTCAGATGGTATAGATTGGCCATTCGGCTGAACCAATTTAATTTATATGTGCAGACAATCTGGCCCTGGATCTTCAGAGCTAACTTCTCTCATAATGAACCAAACCAAAACGCCTCCTTCAAATACCTTCAAGCTTTAAGAAAATTCAGATCTAGGCCCCTGATGTAGGAGAACATATGCTTAACTTTAAGTACATGAGTATGACATCACTCTTCATCAAAACAAATGAGCATCTACTTAATTTTAAGTGTTTAAATCCAATTGAAAATTAAATTAAGCATGTAAATAAATGCTCTGCTGAATAGGGATGGGATTATACACATGCTTAAATGATATGTTGAATTGGTAACTATATAAATTTCACAATTCTGGGTCATCTCTAGTCATAATATTTATCATCTGGTCTTGCAGGATAGCTAAATCTACTGCCTCTGTGTTCTTTCCCACTTTCCCCTGTAATACCAAACTCTCCTATCTATCTATTTAAACCAGGGGTTCTCAAACTTGGGGTTTGGTCCCGTCAGGAGGTCATGAGGTTATTACGTGGGGGGTTGCAAGCTATCAGCCTCCACCCCAAACCCACTTTGCCTTCTGCATTTATAATGGTGTTAAATATAAAAAAGTGTTTTTAATTTATAAGGCGGGGGGAGGGGGGGTCACACTCAGAGGCTTGCTATGTGAAAGCAGTCAAACCAGTACAAAAGTTTGAGAATCAGTCACTTAAACTTTCACCACCATTTCTAAGCCTCAGCCCTGAGAATCAAAACCAGTATTTTAAGTATTCCCAAAGACAAAATACAAAGGAGACAGTCACGAGCTCATACATGAAAATAAAAAATGTTTTTTTCATTTAAAAAAAGTTTACAATATATTAAAATTTTCTTTTTTCACTCCCCAGTGAAAACAAAGATTTTATACAAATGAAATAATCACTGGACTATCTCTTCAACCAGGATAGCTAGTGAGAGTATTTTATAGGAGGATCTGGGAATTGGCCAGATATTAAATAAATTAAATAAAGACCACCACAGGGAGAAAATACTGGGTAGTAAACGCTTCTTTTTCTAGTGGAGAAAGGCGTAATAAGAGCCAATAGCTGGAAATTAATGCCATAGAAATTCAAATGAGAAATGAGGCCCACATTGTTAACAGTGATAGTGATTAACTGATGGAACAAACTACCAAAGGAAGTGGTGGATTGTCCAGATCTTGGGGTCCTCAAATTAAGACTAGATGCCTTTCTGGAACAAAGGCATTAGGGCAAACACAAGTTACTGGACTCACTACAGGAGTAACTAGATAAAATTCTGTGGTGTGTGTTCTACAGGAGGTCAGACTAGACAATTGAATGGTCCATTGTGGCCTTAAAACCTCAAAAGTAGTATTTACAAAAGCGCCAGAACTGTTTAGGTGTCTAACTTCCATTGAAATTATGGGGATAATCATCTAACTCTTAGACAACTTTGTAAATCCTACTTAGTGACTATCTGCATCTTTAGATGACTCATTTGAAAATATGGTCCCTTGGCCCAGGTCCACTAAGGTACTTAGGCACTTGCATCTTAGGTTTAGGCTCCACTGCCATCCACAACTCCTGTTGAATCCTGTAGGAACTCAAACCTAGTTTGCGCCCAAGTTTTCAAGGTTCAGGTTTCCATGGTGCTTATGTTTTTGCAACTGAGCATGTGCACTACTACCTGGCTTTAAGTGTCTCAGTGCCTATCTCCCGTCTAAGCTCGAGAGTGATTCGTGAAGCAGGAGAAGATAGGTATTCAGCCACCTAAGTTGTGTGCAGGGCTCAATTTGGTGGCTGTGCTCAGAGGCTGCCTTCTGGATCAGGTCCCATTCAAAATCCAGCCAGAGGAGGTAGTGGTGCCACCCACCTTATAACTTTTAGGCCAGTGATTAGAGCATTCACTTGAGAGGTGGAAGACCCAGGTTCAATTCTGTCTTCTTTGCTAGAGGGGAAGAAAGGATTTGAACAGGGTGTCCATTGCTTCGCACGGGGGGATGAGGAGGAGGCTCTAACCAGTTACCAATGGGATATTCTGATGTGGTGCTCTCTCAGTCTCTGTCATGGAAGCTGATCCACTGTGGGTAAAAAGTGAGAGTGATTGGAGCAGAGAGAATAGACCCTGGGTTCCCACCTCCCAGGTGGGTGCCCTAACCACCAGGCTATAGAGTCAGTCTCACCCTGTCTCATCTTTGGCTGGCTGTATGGAGCAAGCCAGGAATCTAACTCATTCCTGCTAGAAATTACTTAGGTGCCAAAATTACCTGATTTCAGATGAAGTGTTCCCATTCATGTTCACTGAGCAGAGGTAGGTGCCTCCCTGTAGCCCAAATTTAGGTATCTATCTCCAAGAGTGGGGTGGGACTTAGCAAACATCCCTCCTCAGAATCTCCCATTGGCTAGTTTAGGTGGCTTCTTGCCTACCATACATTTGAGGATCACATTCTAAGGCACCTGTCCCTCCCTATTCATTACTTACGGGGCCTAGACACCTAACTCAGGCTTTGTGGATCTCAATGTTGTTCATGTGATTTTTCTAAGTGCCTAAAAATTAGGTATCATGATGCTCAGTGTTGGAATGCCTAAGTCCCTTTGTGGATCTGGGCCCTTGTAACTAAAGATATTTCTAATATTTTGATATAGCAAAAAAATCATAGCTCTTTGTTTACTGTACTGATATATAAAAGCCCAATGACAAAACAGTCTGAAGTAGGAGTATTTTTTTTCCAATATTTGCCAGAAAGTTTTTGGCTATATCTATACAATACAGAAAATAAATTCTGTTTTATTGTAAATAAATAACATAGAAATTCAACGAAATATTTATAATAAAAATGAGATATCCTAAAATAGAACAGTACTGTTTGATATAGCAATGATACTGCAGCACTAAGAAAAAATGAACTACATTTTTAACATCATTGCGGTAAGTATACATTTTTCATTTCAGTCACAGTTTCTTGCTGTTCCAAACATGCTATACAATCTGAAGGGATCTGGGGAATTAATTAGGTGCATTTCATTCCTCCTTTGCCTTATCCCCTCAATTCTTTTAGTTTAGGGAGCTGAACACACCAATGACTGATAAGCCATGAGGGTCCTATTTACTTTGCAGACGGTTCTGCAAATCCCATTGAGATGCTGGTCTGTGTTTAAATTTTCTTCACTCAGTCCTTGAGATGGTAGAATTTGACTGTAGCCCTTGAAATCAAAAGTATCGTTAGACTTGGAAAAACAAATACAAGTAGATTAATAAGAACAACAACCTTGGCAACTTAATAGCAACAAGTCTTTTGTATAGCCAAGTTTACTAATATTTTATGTTTAATTAGCAGTGCATCAGAAGAGACACAGACCATTAATTATGATTGGCAGTATGAATCTTACCCATTCCACTTACTATAAATAATAATTATAATGAGGTATATTTGATAAACTACCAGTGGCTTCATTTCTTAAACTGTGTAGCTTTAGCTGCTTCCTTCTGCAACATGGCACCATGTCTTGAGGACACAGTCTATCTATAAATAGACCAAATTCTTCCTTTGTATAATTGGTTTGAATGATCCAATCCAGTTCTCATTAAAGCCAAAGGAAAGCCTCTCATTGACTTTCAGTGGAAATTGAATTGTCCCGTGTGTGCCTAAACTGGTTCACTGGGTGAAAATTGCACTCCTTTTGCAATAATTTTAATTTCTGTCATTTTAGTTTTGGAAATCAATGGATGCAAAAAAGAAACAAAATGCTTTTTTGGGGAGACACAAAAATGGCAGCTTCAAGCCATCATTAACCTGAAAATGAATAAGCATGTGTGTGAATGCCAGCTGTGTTTCTGTTATGATATTGTATTTTATGCACGTAGCAAATTCCCTGTTTCATTGCTCCACGGGCAAGCTTTCTAGCATATTTCCTATGTAGGGTGAGTACCCTGCTCTACCAAAGAGGCAAATAAATTTGAAAACACATACCCTCATGACTTTCTATCACTGCCATGGACTCCCCATCCAATTCAACTGACCATGGTAAAGTCTCTTATGTCTTTTCCTATAGCATCTATTGTCTCCTCCACTATGCCAAAACCTTAGTTATGTGCATCATAGGAAGTATATATTAACTGAAGATATTCATAACCATCTGGGCTGTGATACCAGGCAGCTCTGTGTTTTTGGGAACCAGGGCACAGTTTGATACCAGTCCGCTCTGTGTTTTTGGGGAACCAGGGCGCAGTATCCAGCCTGCCTGTCTCATGAAAGACACTCCCCGCCCAGTCTCTGTTTGAACCAAAACTGATCAGAGAAAAGGTCTGCAGAGAACAATGGAGGGTGTTGGGAGACACGCCTGGACCCCTCCTGAGAAGGTGACAAGAATAAGACATCTCGATTAGCATAAGGAATGGAGAACTGAGACCACTCCCCATGCCTCATCTGCATGAAAGATGGACAGGAATTAGCATGAAGAATGAAGAAAAGAGAACCACACTGAACTCTGGGACCTAAAAAGCAGGGATGCACTGCATTCTGGGAATCCCTGCTCCAAATGCTAATGAACCTACGCCTGCACACACCCAGCTCAGCAATTATCAGACCAATTCTAGTAATAGATCTTTGATTGATATCCCAAAATACTGAAGCAACCTGGTTACATTGTGAGCTCCCTGAAGAAAACACCTCCCATAGCCAAGAGTGATCAGCTCCTATTGTCTATCCTAAAGAAAACCCTTGAATCCCCAGTTTACTCCTAAACAAATCTTTGTTCTCCCTTGAATCTTTGTATTTTCTCTATAAAACCCCCTACCTGTGCCCATGTCAGTGTTCTGATGCTAAGACCCAAACTCTGCACCAGTTCCACTCCATCATCACCTAACTGATCCTGCTGGGGGCTCTGCCAGTCTCCTACCTTCAGGACCCTGAGCGGCTACCATCACCTGGGAACCCCGACTAATTCATGCTGCAGGAGTGGTGAGATCCCCTTCTCTCTCTCTCTCTCTCTCTCTCTCTCTCTCTCTCTCTCTCTCTCTCTCTCTCTCTCTCTCTCTCTCTCTCTCTCTCTCTCTCTCTCTCTCAGGAACTACCCTTTAATAATGAATGCTATGCTGGTTTAGGCTCTCTTTGTATGGTTATCATTATTATTCAATAAATAACCCTTATGGTGAAGTTGGTTGTTTCTCACTCTCTGAATTTTACTCATTTGTGTCTGTGGCTTCCCCCATTTACTCCTCAGCAACGCTTCTTTTACCTCAGCTAAAAGATCCCTGTGGTGCCCAAATATACTGTGGGGTTTGCTCATCGAGTTGGTTACTGTGAAAGTGGGATAGGGACGTGTTCAACTTGGGGCACATAAGGGGGGGGCAGCTGAGAGTGCTGCTCAACTCAGCCCATTGAGACCAGGAGCACATAAGGGGATCAGCTTGAGAGTGCTGTTTAACCCAGCTCACTGAGCACAGGGACACATAAGGGGATCAGCTGGAAAGTGCTGATTGACCCAGTCCGCTCAGACTTGCTCTGTTAGTGTGTGTGTGTGTGTGTGTGCGCGTGTGTGTTCATCTAGTTCTAGGGCTGGAGGACCCCAGCCCCGGGGAACCTAGCAGGATAGCTCCACTGGGAGGGGACTTGCAGAAGGAAGGAGTAGAGCTCCATATGAACACAAGTGACATAAGCAGCACATTAATAGAATTACAGAACTACCCCCCCCCCAGAAGAGTAACCCGAATAAATGAACATACCCCAAAGTAATGGGCACATTTGGTAACAAATTGGTGGAGATACGCGGGCAGCACGTGACCAAAATCACGTGGTAATTGTTGAGTAGTTGCTGTGGAGTAGGGAAACTGAGGCACAGACCTGAGTAAGCTTGCTTGCTTTTTCTTTTCAGACCAAGCTCCTTTAGCAAGGTCTCTGTCTCTCTCATAGACTATTTGGTAACCTTATGTTAAGAATTGTGCTTAAAATACTTGTAGAACTGTGAAATAAGGAGTTAAGAGTAGTGGCTTGAAAGTAAAGGTTTTAAAAAGAACTGTTGGTAGGGATTGGTAGTGAAATAAGGAAATGGCTGAAAAGGACCTTTTTGCTCGCTTAAGACAGGAGAAAACCAACAGGTTAGAGAGATGGGTAATGAAAAAGGGGAAATGTCCCTGGGAAATGGGGTGTTTTAAGGGTGAGAATCCCCTAACTGAAGCTAATCTGAGCTTTGATCAATATTGCACAACCTTTAAGCCACGTGGTAGTGCAAAAGATGCAGCAGCTGCATGGGCATTATTGTATGCAGGTCTGGATTTGGTGGAAATGGTCAAGGGAAGGCAGGAACTGGAGCTTGAGAACAAACAGTTACAACAGCGTTTGAGCAAATGTGAGACAGATGGGTGTGAACTGATAGCAGAAAAGCTCAGAATGGTGACTGTAGTCAGAGATATACAAGAGGAGAGAGACAAAGCAAACAGGAATGCAGAACAGTACAGGAAAGAATTAACACAGACAAAAGTTCTGTTAGAAGAAGCAAGAGCAGCAACTCGCTTCTTAGCAGAAGAAAACAGAGCAGCAAAAGCTGCAGCAGACCATCAGGAGTGTGAGGCAAGGATTGGTAAACTGCGTGCCCAGCTTAGTGCCCATAAGGGGGTGGTAGCAGCTGTAAGGTTAAGAGAGGATTGTGATGTGGAGCCCCCTGAAAGAATAAAGTTACCCTCTGATGCTGTCCCCAAAAGCCCACCCTGATTGGCCACAAATACATAATGTTGCTCCTGTTTCCACAAGGGAGGTTAAACACATAGTTGCAGGAGCCGATCTTCCCACAACAGAGCTGGTCACGGATGTAGTAAGGTGGTCTCCTACTCAAGCAAAGGCTATTGCTGAGAGACTGGGACCACTGAACCGTGACACAGCCATTGCATGGCTGGCCCGTGTTTGGCAAATGTACCCCTCTGCTGATGGCATGGACTTAACTCAATTGGCTCAGTTATGCGCCTCTCCCTGTGATGCAGATGCTCTGGACATAGGCATAGGGTCTTGGGAACGGACTGCCACTGGGCCCCGGGAATGGATGATTAGTGCTCTTAAAATATTATTGCCTGCGTCTTCCCTTAAGAAACTGTACATAATGGAAGAGCAGAAACCAGGAGAGGCCCCAGAAGCTTACCTAATTCGAAAGAAAATGTTGGCAGCTCTCTCTGACTCATTACCCCAGACAGAAGAGAATGGGATTATCACTTTCCAATATCAAGGATATGAATTAGTACAGAGCACTTATTCAGGACTAAATTCTCAAACAAAAATGACCATGGGGACTGTGAATTTAAAACACCTAACCTGGGGTGAACTAGTGGCAAAAATCAAACAGGCAGGAGATTTGCTGCGAGAAACTGGTGTCTTAAAAAGACAGGTTAGCAAAAAGATTACCTCAGAGCCCGTGCAGGCCATCACCTTTACAAATAATGGTCCTCACTCTGCCAGGCGCCCTCCCAATTCTAATTCCCCTACCTCCCACAACCTTGGGCAGCACCGACCCAAGGAGACCCTTAGGAACATGATTTGGAAGGAGCTGGTGAATTTGGGGGAGGATATGGGAAAATATGATCGTCAACCCATCAGCATCCTGATTAATGCTTTGTCTCAGGTCATGCGGAGAACAGAGTTAATGCAGGGAGCTCCCCCACAACCTACTGCCCCCATACAGAATGCATCCCCCACACCCGCTCCCTGTCAAAGTCAGATCCCTGCCCCTTTTTCTGAGTGGAGGCTCTGGGAGTCTGACGATCAGTAGGGGTGCCCGGTTCCCCACGGGCCTCCCCAGCAGATCACAAGACCTCAGTGCAATGTATGGAGGAGACCCACTGTGAGGGCTACAGTGGGGAACCCAGGGATGTTAGCCCAGTTGCTAGTGGACAGGATCTCTGAAGGGAGGCCTACCACTAAACAAGTTCAGCTCAGTGAGTATGAGGGAGAAACTGTCTCCCATGGTTTGTCTCTTGGGAGTAGCAATTTGCCTGTTAAAGAAGCCATCCCAATCACCCAGTGTTTGTCTGTGGATAGCCAGGTGGTCTGTGACAAGGGAAAGGGAAGTTCAAACTGTTTGTCTAGTCAGAAAAGCAGTTTAACTGCTGGGGGAGAAAATGTCTCCAATGTTCTGTCTGTGGAGCAGGCAGAAAGTACCTGTCAGTTTATGCTGACTAAGACTTTGTCAGTTTTGCCAGATGTAGTTCTGGACTCAACTAAAATCCAGGACAGAAGTGTTCATAAGACTGTGTGTGTTGGGGGTAATGACTGGCCCATGGAGGCAGCTACCCCAATTTCCAAACCTTTGTCTGGGAACAAAGGAGAGGAAATTCCAAACTTTGTGAATGTTGGGAATGGCAGTTTAGCTGTTGGGGGAAAGTTTGTCTCCAATCTTCTGTCTGAGGAGCAGACAGAATGTGCCTCTCAGATTATTCTGATGGAGGATGTGTCAGTTGTATCAGAAGTTATTCTGAACTTAACTGAAACCCAGAAAGATGCTCAGGAAGATGTTTCTGTAAAGCAACCCCTAGCTGAAAAGGGAAAGGACAGGATTTCTGGGGGAAATGAATTGTGGCCTGAAGGAATGAAACCTCAGGCTAGCTTTTGCAAGCAGTTTGCTGCAACTGAAGAGTGTGAAAATGAGTTGATTAAGTTAGCTCAGAATGCAAGCAACAGTGTAGGTGCTGAGAAATTTGGTTCAGTTTCTAGCTGCCAAAGTTTCTCAACTGTGTATAAATCCACTGACTTTGTTTTAGAAAGATCCAGGATGGAAGCCATCCCTACTGTCTCTGTCACCACTAAGCAGCTCTTTACGCACCCCTGGGATGGCCACTGCTCTATTGTGGATCAGGCCAGCCCCAGTGTTTGTCAGGTAGAAATCCTGACTGGGAAAAATGAAAAACCTTGGGGAAAATGGTTTCATTCTTTACAGCTCAAAGAATGGAAGGATAAACCACCTGACCCTAAAGACTGACCTCTCCATCCTGTCGGCCACCCTTCTTGGCTAGCAAGAAGGAACAGCTTTGAGCTGTTGGAAAATACGCATCGAGTGGGCTGGTCAGTGCCTACCCCGATGTTGAGACAGGAAAAGGCCAGAAAAGATCTCGACTTATTATGGCCACCCTCACGTAGGTCACCACTTCATGTTTCCCCTGGAATACTGACCCCAGATTCTCCCAGTATATACGGGGGGAGCGTGGGAAGTTTCTCTCTCTTTTCTCTGCCCCCTCACAGGTCCTGTACACGAGCCATGACATCCCACTGGTGCACCAGCACCCTGCTGTTCATAAGTGTCTGGAGTCTGATGCTGTCCAGGCTCTATGCTGTCCCTGTGATCCCTCGGATGAGCCTCTGGAGGTGCTCGCCAGCTGGAGCCCAGGAAGTAAAATTGCTTTGCCACATGCAGGGATTCTATGGGAATGGGAACCACCCCCTCGGCCCTGCATCATCACTACCAGTTTGAACAGAACAAACACACCCATTGCCAGTCTCCTGGGTGGTGAAAGGTGCAGGGAAGCCCTGGTTTCCTCTGCTGTTTGGGGAACAAACATGCCCCATGTCATCATTTTCATTGGAACTCAGACACCTTCGTTACCCGGAGAGGAACTGCAACTGCCTCTGATCAAAAATCTTGCTCCCCTCTGACATTTAAGAGCCCTAATTTCAGGACTCTATGTGTTGGATTAAATCAACAAGAACATTTGGTTTTTCAACCTCAGACTTCTCTGAAGGAGGTTCAAATCCACTTTGAGGGCATGAATCTCTCTCACATTGCACATGTGCTACCTTGATTGGAACTAGCCATAAGGATTGGGATGAATGAGTAACCTGGGAATAAGTCTCACTGTTCCTTCAAAGAGGGGTCTGTTATGGTCTATGTTGATAAAGCATGTGTGTGTGTGAGAACAAAATGTAATATTGTATTGATTAATGGACATTGGGTCCAACCCATGGTACCTTACATTAATCGTTGTTTCTGTAATGTAACCACCATTGTTAGTTGTGATATTAAGTTTACCGTGCCTATATGGACTGTACAGCATTTAAATGCCTATCCTGAGCTCTACAAGGATGTTTCCCCCATTTCACTGGGATTGGGTCTCACTGCCATTAAGGGACTGCTAGCTCATCCCTCTTTACAAGCTGAGCTGCAAAAGCTCCAAACTCTGGGGGAAAATGGCAAACTCGAGATTCAGCACCACAACCAGGAGATCTCTAGGCTTGTAGCCACAGTTAAAAACATAGGCCATCATTCTTGGTGGGAGACTTTGCTTGGGTGGAGCCCCAGTGCAACAGGTTTTTTAAATATCATGCTTCACCCCATTGTGGTGATCATTGGTTTCCAAATTATACTAGCAATTGGTCTGATTCTGCTTGTTTGTTGGATACAAAAACTAATCCGGCGACTGCAATGAATGGAAAATCAAACTGGGTACCACGGAGTAAGAATGTGATGGGGATACTCGCTCAACGCAAGCACCCCATCAACGGGGGGACTTGATACCAGGCAGCTCTGTGTTTTTGGGAACCAGGGCACAGTTTGATACCAGTCCGCTCTGTGTTTTTGGGGAACCAGGGCGCAGTATCCAGCCTGCCTGTCTCATGAAAGACACTCCCCGCCCAGTCTCTGTTTGAACCAAAACTGATCAGAGAAAAGGTCTGCAGAGAACAATGGAGGGTGTTGGGAGACACGCCTAGACCCCTCCTGAGAAGGTGACAAGAATAAGACATCTCGATTAGCATAAGGAATGGAGAACTGAGACCACTCCCCATGCCTCATCTGCATGAAAGATGGACAGGAATTAGCATGAAGAATGAAGAAAAGAGAACCACACTGAACTCTGGGACCTAAAAAGCAGGGATGCACTGCATTCTGGGAATCCCTGCTCCAAATGCTAATGAACCTACGCCTGCACACACCCAGCTCAGCAATTATCAGACCAATTCTAGTAATAGATCTTTGATTGATATCCCAAAATACTGAAGCAACCTGGTTACATTGTGAGCTCCCTGAAGAAAACACCTCCCATAGCCAAGAGTGATCAGCTCCTATTGTCTATCCTAAAGAAAACCCTTGAATCCCCAGTTTACTCCTAAACAAATCTTTGTTCTCCCTTGAATCTTTGTATTTTCTCTATAAAACCCCCTACCTGTGCCCATGTCAGTGTTCTGATGCTAAGACCCAAACTCTGCACCAGTTCCACTCCATCATCACCTAACTGATCCTGCTGGGGGCTCTGCCAGTCTCCTACCTTCAGGACCCTGAGCGGCTACCATCACCTGGGAACCCCGACTAATTCATGCTGCAGGAGTGGTGAGATTCCCCTTCTCTCTCTCTCTCTCTCTCTCTCTCTCTCTCTCTCTCTCTCTCTCTCTCTCTCTCTCTCTCTCTCTCTCTCTCTCTCAGGAACTACCCTTTAATAATGAATGCTATGCTGGTTTAGGCTCTCTTTGTATGGTTATCATTATTATTCAATAAATAACCCTTATGGTGAAGTTGGTTGTTTCTCACTCTCTGAATTTTACTCATTTGTGTCTGTGGCTTCCCCCATTTACTCCTCAGCAACGCTTCTTTTACCTCAGCTAAAAGATCCCTGTGGTGCCCAAATATACTGTGGGGTTTGCTCATCGAGTTGGTTACTGTGAAAGTGGGATAGGGACGTGTTCAACTTGGGGCACATAAGGGGGGGGCAGCTGAGAGTGCTGCTCAACTCAGCCCATTGAGACCAGGAGCACATAAGGGGATCAGCTTGAGAGTGCTGTTTAACCCAGCTCACTGAGCACAGGGACACATAAGGGGATCAGCTGGAAAGTGCTGATTGACCCAGTCCGCTCAGACTTGCTCTGTTAGTGTGTGTGTGTGTGTGTGTGTGTGTGCGCGTGTGTGTTCATCTAGTTCTAGGGCTGGAGGACCCCAGCCCCGGGGAACCTAGCAGGATAGCTCCACTGGGAGGGGACTTGCAGAAGGAAGGAGTAGAGCTCCATATGAACACAAGTGACATAAGCAGCACATTAATAGAATTACAGAACTACCTCCCCCCCCCAGAAGAGTAACCCGAATAAATGAGCATACCCCAAAGTAATGGGCACATTTGGTAACAGCTGATTGTGAAGAATCAGAAGGCAAATTAAATCTCTGAAACAGTCCTCTCTGGAGGCTCCTTGCTTTAGGTGAAATTACATTCCTTGAAAATTCATCTAAAACCTTCCTCCTCCTCCCCCCCCCCCCACCGACTCTATTGCTGCAGTTCTGAAATGCTAGGAGCCCTCTTAACCAATGCAAAGGCATTAATATATTCACTTTGATCATCACAATGAAACATGACAAATTTTTCAATATTGTTAGATTCAGATTAGGTTGTTACAGTAGACACAGTATTAGAAGAATGATTTGTAAGCAATTGACTGGCTTTTCACAATTTCTAACATTACATATGCAAAATAGGCTTCCTGATAAATGTGCAAAACAAAAGTGTCTATGAAGTATATATTAATGCTCTGCAAGTTGCAAGAGGCATTTCTCTAGCAGTTTGACCTTCATTCTTATTGTGCCAATTGACAGTTTCTCCCACAAACAAAGCTCAGAACCTGTAACATCTTTCTCTTCTTATTGATCTTTCCATTGAGCATGGAGAAGCATTTTTATCCGGTGACCCATTAATGTGGCAAACACTTAGACATGTATCTAGGAAAGAGTAATGATGTCATCTGATGTGCTTTATAATCACCTATTCGATTTTCCGCATTTGAAATAGTGGTCCTCCATTTCCTTCTCTTACCTCAAGTAAGGCTGGGACTAATTATGCCTTCCTAATTTCCTTAGTTTTATTACACTTAAATAGCATACTTCAAGTGTTCAATGTTATTGGTTACCAGTGTGCATAAATATTAGGCAACAGTAAAAGTACTGGTACTTTATTGGGATGAGATAGCTGACATAGGCTAAAATCTGAATTGCTCTGCTATTGTATTCCATTCTCAGTAACTTTCAAATTATAGTGCTCACTGATAACTTCAAGTAAGTGGTCACACATCTTAAAAATCTGCTATTCTGTTTGATAATTTTTTTTTGAGAATTTCAAGATTTGCAGCAACATGCAGTTCAATGTACTGTTTAGCTGTAGGTTTCTGCTTATCATTCCATCTTTAGACTTACCAGGGCTAAATAATAAGACTTTCCCTAAACAATGCAAAGAAACATAGTGAGGGTCCAAGTAGGAAATAATTTAGGTTGGCTTTTGCAAAACCCCCAAGGAGATAGACACCCAACTCTCATTTAATGTCAGTGGAATTTAGACACCTAAGACCTTAGCTTCTAATGGAAATCACAGCCTTAGTTTTTGCATAAAAAGGATCTTACAAATTTGATGAAATATATATTCAATCTACTACTGCTTTGAGCTAAGGAATTCCTTACTTATGGGCCACAAAGACAAGCTGGGAGTAAAGCAGCGCAGAGGGAGGGAAGCAGAGTGGGCAGGGAGATGTCTTAGCCATGCTGCTGATACTTCTCTGTGTGCCCCTGGGGGAAGGGGAAGCAGCAGGTCTCTGAGCACTGCTAGGGCAGGGGTAGTGTGCGCAGAGCCATTTCTCTCCCTTCCCCTACCAGGGGCATGCAGAGATGTTCCAGCAGCCACTGCTTCTGGGAGTGGAATGGGGCTACTGGCTATGGCATGCACGCATATCCAGGACTTGGGGGCAGATTGTCAGACATTTGTCCTGCATTTTGGGGGCTCCTGTCATTGGGAGCCGTGAGCCACCACACAGGTTGTTTCATGGTAAACCCATTCCTGTACAATGGAACATTTTTCTGTTGGAAAATGCTGATTTGATTCAATCAAAACAGTGTGTGGGAACATGTTGATTTTTGTCAAATTGTCCAAGAGAAATCAGGCAGAAATCCCTGACTCCTGAAGAACCTACCAGGCACGCTGGTGTGGAGCTGAAAGCCTGACAGCCTTTGGAGCCTCAGCCATAGCTGGAACTCCCAGGGCTTCCAGAACAGGTCTCCAGGCAGCACAGGGACCCCAATCAATTTCATTTGGAAGAGTCAAAACCAAAATATTTTGATTTTTTTTAAATGAAATTTCAGAATTCCCATTCTGTGAGAAATTTCAGAATGCTGATCTTTCATTCTGAGGCAGAATTATTTTATTTATGTAATTTTGGCATTTCCCAGGGAACAGGAATTTCAAAGTTTCTCACCAGCCCTAATCATGTGTTTCTGCCTGTGAATGGGCGCACCACTGGTTGATTGAACACTTTTCAAAACTTTTCATTTCTAAAAGGTTAATAACTTTAAATCACATTGAGACCTGAAAATCAAGTTGGAAATAAATGGATTCAGTAATGTTAATGCTTTAAATGTTTAAAACTGGCACTTGGGAGGATGTAGGGACTGGAAATGTGCCTGCCCCTTGCATGGTGACTGTAGTGGGGTGCTCCGCACTCCCTACTGGCCAGGGCTGGGATAGCCTTAGGAAAGGGGTTTGTGGCTGGGAGCCTGCAAGCTCCCAGACTGATTGGGAGCTAGGCTCAGCTGTGTGGCCATGCCCCAAACACTCAGGATGGTATAAAAGCCTGGGAGGCAGTAGAAGCAGGAGGTCTCCTCTGTAACCAGAGGGAGACAGGGCCTGGCGGCAGGGAGCCCTCAATAGAGTATCCAGACTGGGATAGGGCAAGGGCAAGGCATCTGGGAGCCAGGGAGCCTAAGCTCTAGGGAGAGGGCCCCAGCTTGCTGAGCCTATCGAAGGCCTGACCCACGGGGTACTGGGGGTTGCAAGGGGGCAGTCTCCTCTGCAAGCAGAGGGAGACAGGGCCTGGCTGCTGGGAGCCTTTATCAGAGTACCCAGACTGAGACAGGGCGAGGGCAAGGCAGCTGGGAGCCAGGGAGCCTAAGCTCTAATGAGAGGGCCCCAGCTTGCTGAGCCTAGGGAAGGCCCGACCCATGGGGTACTGGGGGTTTCAAGGGGGCGGCCCCTGGGCTGGTTAGAGCAGCAGGCCAACCCCTTCTTGCAGGTGATGAGTAGCCATGAGACTGCAGTCAGCCTCAGAGAAACTGAGGCAGTGGTGACTGGCAGTGGCCGTATCTGAGGCAAGTTGGGGATAGTGGGTGTTGGGTTCCCCAGGGAGGGGAGACCCTAAGACCAGGGGGGGTACTACAGGGGTGCAGCACCCTCAGCTGAAGGGCGCCGGGGTCCGGGAGGGACATGGGGTCAGAGTGCAGAAGCGAACGTCGGCCGGCAGAGGGCACTCCGGGGTCAAAAGAGCTGATTCCCGTGATGACCAGACGGGGGCGCCACCGGGTGAGTGGACGACATCGCTACATGACCATAGGTGAGAAGAATACTTAAGCAACTCTCCCACTTGAACACTTCTACCATGGACCAAAAGCAATCTGGTTCCATATTGTAGCACATGAAAACAAAGAGGTAAAGCCAACCTTAAAGTTTGCATTTCCTGATTATGAGGTGTGTTACTGTCCCACCTTACAATGGTACTAACATATTTTTACATTTTTTAAATTAAAAATATTAGATTAAATAATCTTTTCAGATTCAAGTGTTTGTAAATAGCTAAGATAATTAATTCTCCTAGAAATGCCCAGCCATTAGCAATTAAAATTGCATCAATTGTTTTTAATAAAATTTAATAAAATGTTTTTAAAAGATGTATGCACTTTACCCTCCCCCAATTTTTATTTTATAATAGCAGTAACAACCTCAGCACTACGTGTTTCCTTAGGGTTAATGACCAGTTGAAGTTAATGGCCCTGAGCTGCACTTTGGGACATCAGCTCCTCCCAGTTGGTCATTAATTCCCAGGAAATGTCTTGTGCCTTAAATTATCATTGCTTAATTAGGTCATTATGAAATTACATGTTAATTTCAGTATCGCAGGAGGCCAGAGATGGGCAGGCGGCTGCAAAGATCAGCGGTGTCGTAGCAAAATGACCCCAATTTACGCAAGTATAAAAGTTGTAGGGAATTAGTCTACTTGATATTTTTTGACTCTGTGGGCCTAATTCACTATTGTATTCCTCCACTTTTATATTGGACTAGCATAAGTGCCCGGCGTTGCTCGGGTCAGTCGGAGGTGGGGAGGGGGCAGACAGTTGACACCCCCTGACCAACCCCAACACCCACCCTTCACCCACCCTGACACCTTCCCACCCCCCCGACCAACCCCAACACCCCCGGCTCACTTACCCCCTGACCAAACCGACAACCCCACCTGACCCCCCAAAACAAACCCGACACCCCACCTCACCCCCCGACCGAACAGTGTATTTAATAATCTGTGTGCTACACAGTGCACCGTGAGCCGGGGGGGGGGGGTGTCGGGTTTGGTCGGGGGGTCAGGTGGGGGTGTTGGGTTTGCTTGGGGGGGTCAGGTGGGGTTGTTGGGTTTGGTCGGGGGGTAAGTGAGCCGGGGGGTGTAGGGTTTGGTCTGGGAGGGGGTGGGAAGGTGTTGGGGTGGGTGAGGGGTGAGTGTTGCGGTTGGCCAGGGGGTGTTGCGGTTGGTGGGGGTTGAGGTGGGGGTGTCAGGTTTGCTTGGGGGGATGAGGTAGGGGTGTCGGGTTCGGTCGGGGTAAGTGAGCCGGGGGGTGTCAGGTTTGGTCTGGGGGTGTTGCGATTGGTGTGTGTGTGGGGTGAGGTGGGGGTGTCAGGTTCGGTCGGGGGGTAAGTGAGCCAGGGGGTGTCGGGTTTGGTCTGGGGGGGTGGGAAGGTGTTGGGGTGGGGTGAGGGGTGAGGGGTGGGTGTTGGGGTTGGCCAGGGGGTGTTGCGGTTGGTGGGGGGGTGAGGTGGCGGTGTCGGGTTTGGTCGGGAGGTAAGTGAGCCGGGGGGGGGTGTCGGGTTTGGTCTGGGCACCCACCCCAACACCTTCCCCCCCCAGACCAAACCCAACACCCACACCACACCCCTCACCCCCCCGACACCTTCCCACCCCCCCAGACCAACCCCGACACCCCCCCGGCTCACTTACCCCCCCGACCAAACCCGACACCCCCACCTCACTTACCGTCCCACCAAACCCAACTCAGATCCATCGCAGGGGGGGAGGGGGCCCAGAGCCGAGGGATTCCGGGGACCTTTGCAGGTGGGGGGGGGCACAGAGCTGATGGAGTCCGGGGTTGAGGTGGGAGGGGCAGAGAACTGAGGGCTCTCCGGGGTTCCATTGGGAGGGGGGAGGGGCAGAGAACGGAGGGATCTCCGGGGTTCCGTTGGGAGGGGGGAGGAGTAGAGAACTGAGGGATCTCCGGGGTTCCGTTGGGAGGGGGGAAGGGCAGAGAACTGAGGGATCTCCGGGGTTCCGTTGGGAGGGGGGAGGGGCAGAGAACTGAGGGATCTCTGGGGTTCTGTTGGGAGGGGGGAGGGGCAGAGAACTGAGGGATCTCCGGGGTTCCGTTGGGAGGGGGGAGGGGCAGAGAACTGAGGGATCTCCGGGGTTCCGTTGGGAGGGGGGAGGGAGCAGAGAATGGAGGGATCTCCGGGGTTCCGTTGGGAGGGGGAGGGGCAGAGAACTGAGGATCTCCGGGGTTCCGTTGGAGGAGGGAGGGGTGAGCTGAGCGAGTGAGGTGTCTGTTGGAGGGGGGTATTATGACATCATCACCACCTAACCGCCCAGCCGATGTGATTGGCCCTGAAAGACTTTCACCCCTGGGGGGCGTCAGAGGTGAGATCGGAAAAATGTTTCGACCCCTACCAGCATCTAGACCCCAAGACCCCTCACTGTACCAAATTTCAAGTCTCTGGCTCAAACGGTGCGGGAGGAGTTCGCAGTCATACGTACATACATACATACATACACACATACATACATACACCACTTGACTTTTATATATATAGATTAAAGTGAAAAAGGGGAAAAAATAAGTGGGAATCAGTGGAGTTGCACAGTATAAAAGTGAAGGATTGCAATGAAAAATCAGGTCCTAAGGGCTGTACCTTCTGCCTTTTTACCAGAGAACCATACTTTTCCCCAGTCACCTTTCCCACTGGATTTAAGAATAGTACAGTCCCTGAGACAGCACAAAACAGCCCTTTATGATAATTTTTGTGCTTAACAAACTTTTTCTTGACTTTGAAAGAGCACTTTCATGACAAGGTGGATGCAGAACTAAAAAGTAGTAATTAACCTGTGGAACTATTGCCACAAGATATCATTAAGACTGAGAGTTGAATAGAATTCACAGAAAATTAGCCATTCATATGAATGATGAGGCTAGCCACTGCTACATTATAAAGTTTCGGATGTTGATGGGCATAAACCAACAACTAACTTCCTGGAGTTAGTCTGAAACTTCTATTATGGGGAGGCTGTTCCATAATTGTCAGTTATATGTTTTCTCGCTCCTTCTTCTGAAGGATCCATTACCTGTTGTGACAGGATCTCTGGGGTGAAGCCTGGGACTGTGGGTCCACCATGCCCCCTTAATTCTACAGTCTGGGCTGCCTCTCACAATGGTTTACTAGTGGCAAACAGCAAACCCCTATAGGCTCTGTTATCACTCAGCACAGCAGCATGTGGCACTCCATACCCAGATAGATTATATGAATGCTTCCAGAGCATGCATGAATCACACAGAGAAAGGCACCAGCCAAATACCCCTCCCCCATCTCCCAGCACTATACCTCTGGAATATACCATCTTACAGTGCTCAAGACAAGCCATGAAAATTTATTAATTGTTTCACCACTTCATCAATAAAAAATGGATATACACTAGCCTTTGCAAACCTGAGCAGATTTACTACACACTACATACAAACTTGCTGGTAAAGATAAACAGTAAAAGATGTTTATTGACTACAAAAGATAGATTTTAAGTGATTATAAGTGATAGGGAAAAAGTCAGAGTTAGTTACCAAAATAAAATAAAAGCACACAGTCTAAACACTCAACCTTATTAGACTGGGCAACCTTATTAGACTGTGCAATATCTAGATTTTTATCACCCTACTGGATATTGCAGTCCTAATATACAGGTTTGTCCCTTAAACCTGGGCCAATGTCCTCTCTTGGAGCCTTCAGCCTTTTTTGGAGTGTCTTTGTTACTTACAGCATTAATGGAGGCAGGAGAAAGGCCTAGCAGTGGGTCCCTATGTTCTATTTTATACCCTTAGTCCAAGTGTGTGGAGAATACAAGTCCAGGCATATCTGGTGGGCACTGCTGAGTAACCAGGCAAGTTTGAGAAAGGTTGGCCTTATGCCGGTGAGTCATTGAATTGTAACTCCTCTGCTGGACAATGGCTGGTCATGGCTGCTGTTCAGCAACCACCCTGACACTGATTACCTCCCTTGTCATTGTCTCTGCAGAGCTAGTACCTGTGTGCCTCCTAAATCCACAGCATATTTTAGTGACATCCATACAACATAATTCTCGTAACTGCATTAATGGTATACATATACAGATAGAACAGTATTTTCAGCAGATCATAACATTTCCCCTGATATGTCACATGGCCTGCTTTATTTGCAATATCACAATTATAAATAAATGAGGAATATGGGGGTTACAGGGTGCTCCCCCAACATATAGAATGTCACACCTATCATTACTGGAGACAAGATACTGAACTAGATGGGCCAATGGTCAGTTCCCAACCACCAACCCATACCAACATGTCACTACATACATGATTCCTTAAAGAGTGCACTTTATTTTGTTTTGTGTTCTCAGAGTGGTTAGTACAGTAGTCCACCAATCAAATTCTGACCATTTCAGCATTCAAGTCAATTAATTTTTCCCTCACGATGGTGTTAATCCCTTTCCTCTTTCGACACATTTTATTACAGAATTACTAGCAGCCTGCAATATGGTAAAAATCTAAACATTTCAAGCCATGTCTATAAGATAGTCTGATACTTGCAGGAATTGTATTAACATGTGTCACACAAGAGTCAGCTATGCATGGTTTAGCAGTTACAGGACAGGACTGGAAGTTAGGTGGGGCCAACTCAGCTGGTGTAAACTATTTCTCCGTGCTATGCTGTTTTTTTACCTGCTCAGACTCTGGGGCCATTAAATGTTAAGCTCATTCATGATCTCTTACTGACTTTCTTTATGACTTTGGTCAGGTCATTTAAACTCTGTGCCAGTATCATGCATTTCAAATGTGGTTGAAGGTGGAGTTCAATAGCTTTAGAGGTTCAATACTATTTGGGTTAAAACCAAAATTAATGACTTCTTTCCTTAAATCATATTATTATTTTTATTACTCACCTACCTCCTGGGGTTTTAGGCTTAATGTATTATTCTGGCTGAAGGCTCCGGATACAAGGTACTAGAGCACTGCAAAGTGCTAATATTATTATTACACAATTAATTATAGATTTTAATGCAAGTTATCTCTTAGACTTAAGTCCAGTTTTGACATATTTAAATCAATAAAAAGGTTAAATGCACTAGTTAGTGTTAAGGGCCAGATTATATCCAATCCAGCTCCACGCTGTGTGAGCCTTTCATTCATTGGCAGCAGGATCCACTAAGTAATGCCTTACTCTGAAAATATTCTGGTTGATTTCAATAACTCTGCTGGTAGATTAAGGTACTGCTCAGCTGGTGAAATTTACCCATTTGATGAGAATCAGTAAAGGGCTTAAATACCACTTACATCCCTCTAAAATGTTCAAATATGGATTGAATTAGGTTTAAGTGACACATAGGCCTACTGAATTTCACCTACTTGGAGTAAGGATGTCAGAATCTGAACCTAAACATCTGGGCTGAGGTTCCAGCCACCCACAAAGCAAGCCTAATTGCCCTTAAATTCAGTGGAAACTAGGCATACAGATCCCCTAGTCACATTTGAAAAACTCAGCCTTATTGTATAATAGTTTATCCAAGACTCACACTGGACCCAAACAAAATATTTTCAGAGATTCATTCCTCCTCCCCTCTCATTTTTTATATCTACACATACTGACTTCATGATAGCAAAGGTCAAAGTGTCCTACCACCTTGAGAAAGGCTGTTCTTTGAGCAGCTCTTGAGCTGGGATAGATTGTCAAAGCCCCATTGACTTTAATGGAGCGATTACAATTTACCCTAGCTGAGGGTCTACCTTATATTGGAGACCCAGGCTGAAGTAGCAAGTACTGGAAATAAGAACCTTTTATAACAAAATTTCCAGTTCAGTGATTAGGCCAAAGTGTTTCACATAAGCATTGAGACTGCTGGTTGTTTCTCTTCTTAGTACTGAACCTCTGACCCTTTTGCACTTCCCCTATCACTGTAATTGAAAAGCATGATATCTGTAATACTCCTGCAATCCCGAAAATACTAGGAAAAGATCTATCCTGCTCAGTGTGCACAATATATAGTATCCTTTATTGATTTAAATAAAGGATTTAGGCCAAATTCTAACGTTATTTAATCTAAGTAATCTTACTAACTGCAGAGTGGCTCTTCAAGAGCATGGCTCTATATGTGTCAGTTATGTGTTCAGTTTTAATAGGTAGTGGTACAATTTGAATATATGGCATGTAGTGCTTGTGATAAATGTGAAGAACAACGGTTGAATTCCGTTGTGAAAAAAAACCCACTCAAGTGTATGGGGCTGATATTTACATAGGAACTTAAGATACATTTTTTTAAATGACTATATGACTTAGGAGCCTGAGAATTACTGATTGTCTGTGGGTGTTAGGGACCTATTTGGTGCCTTTAATAGGTTTTTAGGCACCAAAAGATGCACATAGGCACCTAGCAGGATTTTCAAAAAGACCTAAGCAGGCTAGATACCTAACTCCCATTGATTTAAATCAATGCCCCAACCTGTTAAGAGATTTTTCAAAAACCCCACTAGGAGGTAATCTGCATTTTAGTCACTTAGGCCTCAATACCTTTGAGGATCTGGGCTAGGATCTTTGGCACACAGCCTGCCAGTGTAAGCCCCCTGGCGGGTCGGGCCAATTTGTTTATCTGCTGTGTCTACAGGTTCAGTCAATCGTGGCTACCACTGGCCACCGTTTGCCGTTCCAGGCCATTGGGGGTTGCAGGAAGTGGCAACCAGCACATCCCTCGGGCTGCGTCACTTCCCATAGCCCCCATTGGCCCGGAGTGGCGAACTGCATCCAGTGGCTGAACCTGCAGATGCAGCAGGTAAACAAACTGGTCTGGCCTGCCAAGGGGCTTACCCTGAAGGGCCGTGGGCCAAAGATTGTCGTTTGAATATCTGGCCCTTAGGTGTAGTACAGATATAACTTTGAGAGTAAGCCTCCCAGCCTGGGTAGACAGACTTGTCCTAGCAGAGCTCGAGTTAGTGTGCTAAAAATAACAGTGTGGATACTGTGGCTGGGGCTGGAGCTCAGGATATCAAGTCCATCCAACTCCCAAGGCCTGAGCCCACAGCATCTACACCGTTATTGTTAACACACTAGCTCAAATGCCTGAGTCTCTCTACCCAGCCTGGGCTGGTTCCCAGCTGCCATTGGATTTAGGAGACTAAGTTCTATTGACTTTCAATGAGATTTAGGCTCCCAAATAATTTAGTTGCTTTTGAAAATGTCCCCTCTAGTTCTGTGACTGAAAAACCCAGCTGGTATCATTAGCCTAAACATATTCAGATAAAACTAGGGGAGAGAGAGAGGGAAGAAAAAGCCTTGATAACACATTTTGGAATCATCTAAATGGGTCAGTTCTGGTTTGCTGGTCCAAAAATGGTCAAAAATGTAAAGGAACATGTTTTCTGTACTGGTTCAGCCATCCCTACCTGAAACATAAGGCTATATCTATATGTGTTAAACCTGACATCACAAGAGGAGAAGAGGGCTGGTTTTAAAAGGTCAAGATGCTAATGGTACCTCCAGTTTTGCTTTCCTTTCAGGGTCATTGTGACTAAATAAATCCTGTTCCATTCCTGTTGGTTAGTTTAATGTTTTCCTCATCTCCATTTCCCCTATTACCACACTCATAGCTATTAGTGGATTGTTGTTATCCAGAATTATATCAATTAACAGAACAAATGTGCAAAGAGCAGGATGTAAATCAATCCTGTATCTAAGATAGTGGCCTTGTAGATTGAGTTTTTATATCCCCTAAAGCCTTCACAGTAAAGTAATTTCTGATTATCAGGAAGAGTGGTTTAAAAAAAACCCCACCAACAAGACACACATACCAAAATGCTTCAGCTTCAGAAAGGGCACAATCAACCTTTCCATTGAGTGCAATGGAAGTTGGATCAGACTCGCAGAGGATTTTTTGTTTTTAGTTTGGTGTTAGGGTTTGGTTCAGATGTTCAAATAAGCACCCCAAAGTCTGGCTGCTTTTCTTTACCTCATCCAAAAAATACTAAGTCTGTAAAATTTGACACCCCATGACCACAGGTGCTGTCATGAAATTTCCAATGTATCCTGTGCCTCATCTGATTGGGCATGTGGCAGGTGTTCTGGCTATTGAATATTTCTGGATGGTTTTAAACCAATCAAATATTTAATAACCACCAAAAAGTATGATTAGGGGAATAGCTGGATCAGCTGGTAAATATAGGCCTCAAATATTCTGTAAGCACTGCTGGTAATAATAAAAACCTAGTACTAAAATTGAGTGTTTCAAATCTGGTGAGCATTGTAAAATGAGGGAAACTGAAGCATAGAGAGATAAATAACTTGCAAAAGATTATATACAGTAAGTCAGTGGAAGAACCGAGAATTGAATCAATTCTGACTTCTAGTCCAGTGGCCTGTTCATTGAACCGTGACGCCTCCTTCTATCCAGTCTCTTTTCCTTCTGTTTTGTGTTACTGTTCTTTATGGATTGTTTTGATAGGTCCAGGAAGAGTGGAAGTTCTGCCTCTCCAGCACTTATTCCCAAATGTTTCCAGTAAAAAAAATCATCAATATATCTATCTACTAGAGGTTCTCAATCTGCTAAGGCTTTGGCAATAGAGGCTGATTGGATGGGGAGGGGAGAGGCCTGTAGCTTTTCATTCAAACTCTAATACCGGCTGTGCAGAGTGGTTACAAAGAAGTGCATGTGCATACCTCTCTGTGTGTGCTGCAGTGTTTTGGCATGGAATGCCACAGCGGTGAGGGGCTCAAGTCAAGGCAGCAAAAGGGCTCAAGATCCATATGTTTGTGCACCCAGTACCCTTTGCACAGTGAACTTCTGATGTAGAGAGGTTGGGGGATGGGAGAAGAGACTTCTGGATTCTTCATATACTGGGAATTCTCAGGTTAACATTTTTATTAAATGCCATTTTTACTTTAAATGCACACGGTGTTTTACAAACATAGCTTGAGAGCATTCCTCCCCCCAAAACCTTGAAATCTGAGTGGACCAGTGGGTAGTGATCAATCTGTCGGGTATCGATTTATCACATCTAGTGTAGACGCGATAAATCGATCCCTGATCGCTCTGCCTTTGACTCCTATTATTATTATATTATAAGAAGTAATGTTAACTTTCTTACAGAGATATTTCGACAGGCATTTTTGTTGCCAATTTGCGAAGCAGCTGCTATGAGGAAAGTGGTGAAGGTTTATCAGGAATGGATCCAGCAGGAAGATAAGCCTTTATTTATGAAAGAATCTGAAGAAATATTGACATCTGTAAATATAGATTGCGAAGAAAATGTTGCAGAACATAATTCAGCAGAGAAGGGAAAAGCGAGAGATGAGGAAAAAATAACAAACTCTGGTCATGTTCAAAATTCAAGTTGGACAAGAAATGGCTGCTACCAACATGCTTCCCATAAAACATCTGAAGTAGATATCGCTGAGCAAAATATACGAGCCGGAGTACAATCAGTGTTACAGGTTTTTATTATAAACTCTTCGAATATATTCCTCCTTGAGCCTTCAAATGACATTAAAACTCTTTTGGATGAGCACACCGATATGTGTAAACGCATTCTTAATATCTACCGTCACATGGTGGTGCAAGTAACAATGGACAAGAAGACTATAGGATTACTCCTATAATCCATCAAGATGAGAGGCGGAAGAGGAGTCGGCGGGGGAGTGGCTGCGGTTGAGCCTGTGCTGTGAGCACGCGAGGTAAGTCGACCTAAGATACGCCGACTTCAGCTATGCTATTCTCGTAGCTGAAGTTGTGTATCTTAGGTGGACCCCTCTCCCCAGTGTAGACCAGGGCTTGGATACAACAAACAGACAAGACAGGGCACAGAACAATAGTTTTAGACACAAAGTCGCAGAGAGGAAATTGGAATGGATGTGTCTTGCTAACTTAAAGCAAAAAGTGGGTTCTCAAGGAGAATTTAATATTGGTTAGAATACAGAACAACTTTCCATTATTACTAAAGGAAGAGATGACCAAACATGATTAGGACCAAAGCTTTTTCTACTGAAGAGTGGATCTGAGTATAGTTTGAATCAATGCATTGGAATCTTTTCAATTTATATCTGATTGACATGTTTGTTCTTGAATAATTGTTGATACACAGTTAAAATTGGTGTAACGGTTTATTCTTATTCTGGTATAGTATAATTATTTTGAATATAATAGAGGAAATCCTGTCAGATTTTTCTGTATGAAGAGCCACCGTTTCATTTCCTCTTTCTCTTATTAATTTCCATTAGGCTGTCTTTGATGATGATGTTTCAGGATGGATAAAGATTTTTTTTTTACCTCTCTCAAGTAGACTTACACGAGCAATGCTATAAATAACATTGCAGGAATATTTTGTTTTGCTTCATTTTGAACCTTTTGAATGGTCTGTGTTGGTTCCTAATGTGAATTTTACTGGGATTTAGGCTCCTAATTCCCACAGGCTCTTTTGAAAATCCCAGCTAGTAACTTCAGTGGCAGTAGAGTTATGTGCTATATAATTTTTTTTCCTTAAAATTGTATCAGCACACTGATTGGTTCAGTTTCACCGGTAGAAATGAGCCCAGCTTTGGAGAGGACATGGTAGCAGTGTTATATTTTTTATGCTGGTTTTTCTACTCCTAGGTTTTTTATTAGATGCAGCAATATTTTTTTCTAAATGATAACATTAGTGCAAATTATTTTTGTGTGTGCAGACCAGGAAAAGTGTGGATGAGTTTTTTAGATTCAGCAACTCCTACACCAATGAACTTCAACATCTATTAGGATAGCACACAGCAGAGCAGAACAATACACCAGTATCCATCTTTACTACACTCCACTTCCCTTTGGAGAACTAGCAGTTGCTCAGACTACAGCAGGGGTCAGCAGTCTTTCAGAAGTGGTGTGCTAAGTCTTCATTTAGTCATTGTAATTTAAGGTTTCGCGTGCCAGCAATACATTTTAATGTTTTTAGAAGGTCTCCCTCTATAAATCTGTATTATATAACTAAACTACTGTTGTTGTATGTAAAGTAAATAAGGTTTTTAAAATGTTTAAGAAACTTCATTTAAAATCAAATTAAAATGCAGATCCAGTGCCATCCTGACCCATATGCAAAGTATGCAGCTGCAGAGGGCACTAGGAAATTTGGGCCACTGAATTTCCTGGTGTCCTGTTCAGCTGCATGCTGCTCCAGCTCTTCTCCAGGGAGCCATCCCTGCTCCACCCCACCCAGCCTCTTCCAACCCCTACTCTACCCCATTCTCCTGAGCTTTGCAGCAGGGCAGGGCCTGCACTCACTGGTGGCGGGAAGTGCAGCAACCCAGCCCCAGCCACGCCACCAGTGAGTACTGGGAGGTTGTTCCCCCCTGCCACCCAAGCCAGCTCTGTCCTCCCTCAGAGGCCTGGGGCAAGCCCCCTCCACCCCTCATCCACGGAGGCCTGGGGCCAGCCCCTGCCTGCTCCCTCAGAGGCCTGGGGTCCTACGTCTCCCCCCGATGGGGAAGGGGGTGGGCTGCATAGGGCCCCAGAATAGCTAGAGATGGCCATGTTCCAATCTTATCAGTTTAGTGTGATCCTTGCCCTTGCTTTTATTTGCTGAGTTTCCCAATATCTGCAGGCAAAACCCTGCCTGGCAAGCGGTCTCTGGTCAGAACACCAGACCAGCAGAGGGCTGAGCAGAGCTGGGAAGGGGCCGGCGGCGAAACCCCAGACTGGCAGCAGAATGCCACTGAAAATCAGCTCACATGCTGCCTTTGGCACGTGTGCCATAGGTTGCTGAACCCTGGACTACAGTATTATTGTTGCGTGGTGAGGTCCACCAGGAAGTGAATTGAGGCCATTTAACTTAAGACCTTTCAAAGTCATCTGATGATTTCCTTTTACTCCACACAAGGCTGGCTTCCAATTCAGGCCTCAGAGCCAGCTGGACATTTTAAGTATAGTACCATATCCCCATCTCCCACCCACCATGTCTCCACAGAGGTGAAAAGGCCAGAGACTAGTTCATTGAGCTGTACTTCAGTGAATTTCTGCCCGCAGGCAAGGTCCTACTGAAAAGTAAGCAAAGAGTTCTGATAGGGTACATATGTGTCCTCTGACTGTATGTGGAGAAAACATTTAAAACCAAACTCTGCTGTCACATGCACCATTGTAAACTGGGAATAATTGTATTGGAGTTACATCAGTGTAAAGATGGGAACCACAGGTCCTACATGTATGTGAGTCAACTGTTCTCCATGTCCACTGAAGGTAGCACAAGTAGTAATTAGTTTAATCTGCAGCAGGGGAGATTTAGATTAGCCATTAGGAAAAACTATCTAGCTATAAGGATAGTTTAACTCTGGAACAGGTTTCCAAAGGAGGTTGTAGAATCTTATCTTGGAACTTTATAATAACAGGTTGGATAAATCCTGTCAGGGATGATCTAATTTAAATTATCTGTGCTTCAGTGTGGGGGACTGATCTTGGTGACCTGTTGAGGTCCCTTCCACTTCTTGATTGCTATTATTCTATGAGCTCAGGACCTGGGAGTATTCAAATACCGGATATATTATAGCTGTCAGCTTGTGAGTGATATATCAAAGGATGTGTTCAGCAACCATCTGCTGACAAGTCTATCTCTATAGGAAGGAATTACAAGTAAAGAACATTAGCTTTCTCCTTCTCTCCCCCGGTTATGTACTTTCAGTCCTTTGTAATAAAAAGTAACCTTTCTTCTAATAGGACTGTCATTTTGTATCTAATTCTTCCCTTTTTTAATGTCATGCTTGTTGTTTTCTCCTTCAGCGTGATAAAAGCAAAGTAACACATTTTCACTAATTACATTGCCATGTTCATGTTTCTTACTCATATCACCTCCAAACATCAGTTCCTCGCATTTTAAGAAACAGAATTCATTCCACACTTTACTTCCTAATTTGTTACAAGTCCTTGGGCTGCAGGATTTATAATGTGACAAACAAAGCACCCACTCCAAAATCCCCACATTGTGTTAATTAAAGAATGCTAAAGGGAGGTAAGAGATTATTGTTAAGGTTCAATTGATTTCATTTTGGGTGGGCCACAGACACTGAATACTTACAATCCTTCATAAACAAACGTACATGTATGCAATAAACTTGGCAATTATAGAGAACACATTGAGTGTAATTAAGAATAGAAAACGTGATTTAGCATTTTGCATAATAACTATTCATAAAATGCCATTTCCTGTAACAAAAGAAAACCATTCCTTTTGAAGGAAAATGCAGATTCTATACTATTACATCTGCATTTTTTTCTTAAGTGGTTGTGTGTATATATGTCTTTAGCTCAGGTGCTGGTAGCTGTTCTATTACCAACTGCCATTTATGGGCTTATATAACCTGGGTGAAATAGGTTTTTCTCCATTCATTTTATTTTACATGCTTTTGTCTGGAGAGTATCCATGCTCCACATTTCTGGAGTTCGGTTTATGTCAGCAGATGCAAAACTAAGAATTTTTAATGAGACTCTCCCCCCTTCTTTGTTTTCCCTAGGCATGCACCTGTAGATCACCATTTTTGGAGTATTATTGCTGTCAGACAGAGGACTTTAACCATAAAGCTGCTTCCAGTGAAATCAGTGGGGTGTTTATTGACTTCATCTGGAACACTTCAGGGCCCTTTGTTGAGCCTGTAAAGGCACACTGTTTGCTTTTTGAATTAGTTACAGTTTCCACCAGCTGAGGATCTGACTCCATATAGTCAGGTACAGGATGTGGCTTTTAAAATATGACCCATGTTGTGGGGCATAGCAAGTGGCTTTGCTGAATGGGAGCCTCAGAAAGGAATGCATAATAGCTGAGCCAGAATTGGTCCTCTGAAGGCAGAAGAGTAAATCCTACAGCAGCAGCTCCATCTTCCTTTGAAAAGATGCAGTTCCCATTCATGACTGGCCATTTGTGGCTTCATTGTCGCTCTGTCTCTCCTTGCTCCTGTTAGGAGGCTACTATGACTATCAGGAAGCAGTGCCTCCCTTCCATAGTGGAAATGTGCTCAGCCTTAGCACAAAGGCAGAAGCTGCTGGGAAAAGATCCTTGCTGTCCTCTCCACCCACAGCAGATCTGCTCAGGGCCAGGCACAAACTGGCTCTCCGTATTTATCTCTGGGATTACAGCTCAGTGTGTGTATGTATTGAATAAGCCATAAATGCCTATATAAAATATTGGTTTAAAAATGAAACGTTAATGTGTTTCAGATGCCTTTGTGCTGTTTCTATTCAGGGCTGATGACTCTGCATTCCATTAAATGTAGATGGACTGTGGAATGAAGAACTTCACAGGTATTGTGCTGCATTCTCTAGGTCTAACCTTCCGTCGCGTCTGATTACGAGGATGGCCTTGAACAAAGTGAACTAATCACAGCTGAATTTACAGCCATGCTGACTGAAGAAATAACACCAAGAAAACTTACATGGGTGACCTTTTATCTCAAGGAGGCACTAACGTTCCAGTTTGATTTTTAAGGTTAGTGTCTGTCACATTTATGGAATCAAGGAGAGAATCACATAATCTTTTTACTTTGAAGATTCTTTCTTCAATCCCCATATCTTATCTGATTCTTTCCTTCCTTTTGAGCCTGATTCAACAGAGTATTTAAGCATGTGCTGACCTTTAAGCACATGAGTTGTCCAATTGCTTGTATTTTACTGAATCGGAGTCTTTACCCTGTGTGGGCATTCTCTCTAATACCCAACTTCCTGCCACATTTCTCTGAGTCCCATGAACCTCCTGGCACCTTATGCTTTCTCTCTTTTAATTGTCCTGCTTCACGTTCTGCAGCTTGTACAACCCTTATGCTGTAATGGAAAACTTGTAATCTATCAACATACTTGTGACATGGAGCTGCTGTCCACACCTTGAAGGAGTGGTGCGCAGCCAATGGCAGAATCTGTGTGGTACAGGAGTGGAACATGAAGGCAGATCACCATTTGCAGGGGGAAAATAGGGGTTGGTATTGGAAACAATGTGATAAATAATGAGCCAAACCCTGATGACCTACACATTTTTTATTCTTTGCTCAATAGTCTTTTTCCTAAGAAATGCCAAAGGATAAACTGAGTGAGGATCTTAGTTTGATCCATTATTTATTTTAGATAGTTATATGGAATATTTTTGAAATAAATTGGTTAGGAGAAATGCTAAGTTGACAGAAGCAGCACACAAAACTCAAAGAAGACTGATGCTGAGCTGAATTCACACTTCTCTGTCTTTTCCCTTAGAGTCAATGCCATCCACAATTTTCTATGTCCTGATTTCTCTCAGTTTGTGTTATAACCATAAGATTATTCTATGTGGTTTATAACTTCATTTAAGACAAAAAAAATACCAACTTCAGTACCACCTGCCATTTCAGATATCACCTATATTTCAAAAAGTGAGTTCAGTTGCCTGTATAGTATGCTGACATCATCAAGTTAAAAGGGGTAAATTAAAATCTCCCAGAAAGCTAAACCTCTGCCTCCTGGAGGATTTGTATATCATTCCATGATGGTACCCTAAAGGAAAAACTACTGCATGCTAGAGACCTTTCAGGGGAATGTAAGACAAACTGCACTATAAAGAAGATTAAAGATTTTGACTGGAAGGTTGGTGGCTAGAAAACAGTTCTGAACCTATTGGATCATTTTGTTTGAACCACTGAACTATGGTAATTAGAGTTACTGGGAAAGAGCATTCATATTTTAAGAGACCAAATTGCTGACTCTCCTATGCTGTTTGCAGTATGCACTGGTGATTTTTCCTTGGTTCAACAACATGCATCATCTTCTTAAGCAATGATGCTTTTTCATCTCATCTAAGGATAAATACTGATGAAGAAAGTGATAGGTGAAGTTGCCCTAACCTGCATATTGCGCTCCAAGAAATGAGCTTTAATAAACATAACAGTGTCAACTATCTCCCTGCAAAATATCTTGCATTAGCAAAGCAATGAATTCAATTAATAAAAAGTGCAGCTAAACATCACCCAAAATTTTCTCTGTTGTGTTTTTTGGTTATGCAGCCAAATGAATGAGATGTTGTTTTTTTCATGTGTCTTTTTCATTGATCTTCTTCTAGCTTGGCCCTTTTCAGCTGGTAGAGGCCATGATTTTAATGTCACTCAGGTAAGTGTTGTTTCCAGAATGTGCTACTATTAACCAACCAATGTTTTCTGATTCTAAGTTCTTCCTGGAACTACCTCTTTTTATGAGAAAGAGCTTTCGGTCCTGAAACATCAGTGCCCCATGGCCATTTTAGGTTACATTTGCCAGATCAAAATGGTTGAAAAGCAGCTGAAAGGCCTCTCATGGGAAATACAACTGAGGTAGGGATACTCCAGCAAGCACAAGGCTGAGTGTGCTGACTCTGAGTCCCTCTCCACATACATACATACAAGAGGTGAGCTAAAGGAGGGAGGAACCATCATGGGGCCTCAACTCAGCACAAAGAAAACACAGCTACCTCTTTCCAGTCACATTGCCACACTCAGCACTAGTGCAAGAATGAATCACACCCAATGTTTTCAAAGAAGACAATACCCAAGATGGATCTACCTTCAAGATGTATCTACCTATAAGTAAGTTAGGCAAAATATCTTACTTTGCCACTGGACTCTGTAAAAAATCCTTTATTTGGAGATACAAGACATTTGCTGAATCACATATGTGGAGCTCATCTTCAGCTTCATTAATCTAGAGCCTGGAAACCTTAAATTTGTAGCTGTCCTTCAGAAAAGGAGTTTCTCTTGTTCAGGAGCTCAGTATCAATCAATAGAGTCTTCTCTGCAGAGCACAAAGTCCCATTTAGGACAGGCCAAATCTGTAGGCTTCAGAACTCTCTGTCATTCTACTTTACTATGCTTTAAAAGAAGGGGGGAAAACAACACATTTGGGACTTTCCTTTTGGGAATTTTCCCTTTAGTATACATAACAGCATGAAAGGCCTAGAGATCCATTTTTCTCATTAAAAGAGACATTAAATGCTACACTTTAACAACCACATTGCAGATTATAGCATAGCAGGTGATGTGAGGGTAGTAAATTGTTTGTATCATGATCACATTGGGTATTGCAGTTTACCTATGTTAACTAAAGTGACCTGTCTTCAGCACTAATTCTCAGTATTTTTCCATCTGGGAACTACAAACAACCTGTAGCTCTTGCTGCATTCTACTGCAAATCTCCTAATCCTTTGTGGCCACTAAAGGTTGTGTGGTTTGTGTCAAGGCAAGAAGCCACAGACTTCTTAAATGCTGAAATGGGGAGTACTGGTGCTGGTAGGATGTGGGTCCTGGCTTGGGTTAGTGGGGAGGTTGATATTATTACCATGTGTGATCCTGATCCTCAGTAGCACTGTCAGGGATTCTCTCTCCACTCTGAACTCTTGGGTGCAGATGTGGGGACCTGCATGAAAAGACTCCCTAAGCTTATTTTACCAGCTTAGTTTAAAACTTCCCCAAGACACAAGTTTCTCCTGTGTCTGGAACAGTATTCTGCCACCACCAAGCACACCCGAAGAACTAGGGGCAGGGCCACTTTGAGCCCCCCTCTCATTCCAAAAATCGCCCCAAGCTTATACCTCCCTCCCTGGGAAAGACTCAAGGAAAAGCCCCTCACCAATTCTGCTAGGTGAGCCTGATCCAAAACCCTGGATCTTACACAATGGAAAACAAAGCAGTCAGATTCTTAGAAGAAGAATTTTAATTAAAGGAAAAGGAGAGAAACAAAATCTCTATAGGAATCAGTGGAAAACTCTTCACAGCCACAAAAAGAATCAAAGAAAAACCCACACCACAGAGGAATTCCTCCCCCCGCTGAATTCAAAGTACAGAGAAAACACAGGATATCTTCCCAAAACCTGAGAAATTCACAAGCGAAAAAACAAATATAAGCTACAGCCTTGCCTGGATAAATTACTTACTAAATTGCTGTTTAGAAAGGTTATAGATAGATGGAGAGAAGAAATGGGTCTGCTCCTTTGAAATCCCAAAGTGAATGAGAGACACAGACAAAAGCACTTTCCCTCCCCCCATGTTTGAAAGCATCATCAGTCCTCATTGGTTCTTTTGGTCAGGTGCCAACCAGGTTTCTTTTAGCTTCTTAACCCCTTACAGGTAAGCAGGAATTATAGGCTACTTTATGTTTATGACAAGCACAGTGCTCAATTGCCTCTTAATGCACTGCTTCTCCCAGAGCCAGACACTGTAAGATAGAAAGGGAACAGGAAGAAGGGAAAGATGAGGAGCTGCTCAGTGACTAAGTATGTGTGAGGCCAGAACAGAGGTCAAACAAGATGAGGGAGAGGATAGTTCCTTGTGGAATCCCATAGATAAGCATACCCCATGCAGTTAGTAGATTTGACAACATAGCACATCCTGTCTAGAAGACTACTGGGCCAAGATGCTATCTAGCACTGACTGAGCACTAAAACAGAAAGCCTGCAGGGCAAGTAATGGTAACAGTTCCTGTCCTCCCATAGGGTGAGTTTCTCTCTAGGGCTCAGAGATTCTTGACTGCCACAGGGAAAGGGAGTTTATAGCTCCTGTGCCTATGTGATGGCTGCCAGGTTAGCTATGGACGTTAAAGCATCTGCCTCTACAGCTTTAGCTAAAATCCAGCCTGTGTACCTGGTGACTGTAACAGATTCACATTCTCTGTGGATGAGAGTGGGACATGAAACACACATTGACCAGAGTTTATAGCAGTTTCACTCAATATGATCCAATGGGGATTTTATCTGCAGGTCTGACACCCCTGTATTCATCTATCAGTTTCTTAGCATTTTTGAAGTTGTATGTTACAATCAATCAAATAAAGTCTATTCCAAATTTCCACAAGACTTTGCCAATACCTGCAGGAATTTTCATGAATATTTAGTTGAAGGTAGTAAAACTAATCCAATATGCTTGAAAATGCCAGACATTTTCTGTTTGTTATTCTCATCGCTACCCTCAGAAGAAGCAGGTAAGTCTTGTAACTGGCCTGCTGGATCTTCATTGGTCCATGTAAACTTCTGGCCCTTCTAGGCCTCTGGAGGACTGAGTCTTGTTGGTAGCCCCAGCTGAATGTGTGTGTGTGTGGGGGGGGGGGGGGGAGAATGACAGGGTGCATATGCCTCTAGAAGAAGGCAGATAAGGTATGATAGGCTGTAACACTACCTAAGGTAATTCAGCTAATTTTAATGGCATTGCACCTGGGATGGTCTTCTCCAAGAAGGCTAAATATTTCAGTCTTTACTCAAGGCCACACAAGTAGAAGTGTGGCCTGGTTATACAGAGTGAGGATTAGAGGATATATCATGTCCTCCCATGTCCAAAATTTCAGAAAGACCAACATTAGGTAGAGAGCTCTGCTGACATGGAGCTGTGTTGTTGCATAGAACTATCTGGTTAATCAGAGTTTATGGGGCTCAGATCTGCCTCACTCTCCACAGAGTGACTGAGGTGTATGGTCCTCTAGGGAAATTCTACCTATCTTGGATCATCCAAGGAAGGCTGGAGTATTTGTGCAAAGTCTGGGATCTAAGTGCTACTCCTCAGTGCAGAAGGGCCCTAGGCTCTTTAGCTGCATCTCAAATCTGTGCACAGGTGCAGCTAAAGGAGAAAGGAGACCTATATGGAGAATGCTGTTCCCCGGGCCAAAAGGAGCTGAGAGTTCTCTCTTTGCAAGCAGCAGAGGAGGAGCTACCCCCCCCCCCCCCATTGCTTTAAGTCCTGCATGACCCACAAACCTCTCTCAGGAAGGGATTGATAGAGCATCAGAATGTCTACAATATGTTACATGGAAACATTCCCAAAGATGAGCAGCAACCCAATGCTGCATAGAATAGCACTTCCTGGTCCCCTGCCCCAATCACCTATCTCCCTCAAACCCTTTCCCTGCTGTGTACTATGCTTGAAGTACGAGGGATGTGGAGGCAGATGGTAGATTACTGAATATACCCAACTGTCCACATGCCTTTCCTTTGAAATTTTAATCCGAATCCTTTTATATCTTATTCAGCAAATCCGCAGACTAAGGACTGCAAGCTTTACACCAGAGTACTCATTATATCAGCTTATGCTTTATAAAACAGAGCTCAGGTATAGGTGAGAACATGCTGCGTGAAAATCTCAGACACACATGACAGGCAAAGTAGACAAGCTGACACTTGGAGAAGAAATAGACAAGTCTCAGCTTCGTGGGCAGACAATGTGTGGGAGAGAATGTGCACAAAGACTTTTTCTTGTTGTTGTTATTTCATATGTATCACATCTGATTCAGTTGTTTCCACCATCTTAGAATCTGTAACATTATACATAATGCACATAAAATAACAAAACAATGGCCACATGTAAACATGGCCCTGAATGAGCCTTGCCTACTCTAGTGTCACTGGGGATTGTCTATTTTACGTAGTTTAATCTATTTGAGGGGTTTATCCTGCCTCTCATTCCCACAGCAACTGAGCACCTTCCACATAAAATCAATAGAAATAGTAAAGTTCCAAAGTCCCCATGGAGTCTTGGCTCTTACCATTTTGGAGGTCACAACTCTGCTTGTTTTAATTTAGTTTGAGTTTTGGTTGGTGGCTAGTTACAGGTTTTTCTATTTATTTATGTATTTTTAGGGTGTGTGAGGAATGTAGATGTAGACTGCATGGGTGTCAGGTTATTCTGCTCTCTGATGTGGTCAGGTAGTTCCTATTCCAATAATATGCTACATGAAGGATCAGAGGGCAGAATTTGGACAATGATTTTTTGTCAAAGGTAGCCGAAAGACAGCAGTAACCTTGTATGTGCAATTCATTATATTTCATGGAGTGAAATTCAATGTAAATCTCAAGCGGAATTCCAATATTCCTTTGGTTTTGGCCAGCCCTAAATTGCCCTCTATTTGCTACATTTATTTAATTAAACCTATAAGGAGTGGCTCATCAATCTTCCCTGGCATTCACAACATGAATTGCTGAAATGAAGGATAGGTAGATAAATGTCAATGGAGCAAAGAGAAAGCAATCGAAGAACATCTTCCTTTGTCAGAAAAAAATATGTCTTTCTAAAAATAATAGAAGAAGCCAAAACTGTTCATGTTGATGCTTAAATCCCAGCCTTTGCATTTCTTGGAGTTCAATCACAAGATTACTCATTTGTATAATTAAAGTAAAATGTGGACATTGACGTAATATGTCCTTCTAGGGGACTGACAGTGCCTATGATTAGAAGTTGGCAGTGGGCCACATGTAAAATGAATGCAGGTAAGCTTAGGTGTTTTTTTCTTCCTTGTCTACCTCTCAGAAATGCCTCAAATTGACACTAATTTGATAGTTTCAACTCCCATAGCCCCTGCAGATAGTGAGGGTGTAAAGAAATTCTGTAAAGAAATTCTCCTTGGTGTCAGTCAGTAACTTTTCTTTTCTTTGTTACAAAAGGTGATTGACGGGAATAGAAGCACTGCTCAATGCTACAATGGTGTCTAAACTGCAAGCTAGACTGATAGGCAACCACTGGATTTTTCTTCTCTTTAATTTTGAAAAGCAATGATAATGAGCAAGATGCAAGGAAGAGTTCCTTGGTAGATCTGTTTAATAACTTTTTTCCTTAATCTGAATGATAAAGAGTACCATAGTAATATACATTCAAAATGTTAGCCCATTAACCAAGGTTTCTTTTGCTCTCTCGGTCACACACACACACACACACACACACACACACACACACACACACACACACACACACACACACACACACACACACACACACACACACACACACACACACACACACACACACACACACACACATACATATAATCTGGCCCCATTAGTTGAAAAAAAAAAAAGCTGGCAGTGAGATAGATGGTTCCCAAACCTGCAGGCTCTAAGTTCAGCTACTACCCACTCTACTGATATTAATGTGTTAATGTTTGTACAAGGCTTTGAAGGGACGAGGTTTGATTTGCCTCCACCAGCACAGTTTGTATGTGTGCCACTTGTACTCCATTGCTCAGTGGGAGAGTGTGGAGTGCTGCCCCTCAAGGAGGATTCTCCACGGGAAAGGTATTTTGGAGGGCAGATTTAACTTTCAACTATTTCTCTACAGAAACCTCACTTGGATCAGCACATTCCTCCGTAGGGTGACCAGATCGGAAGAGTGAAATATCAGGACACATGGGGGGGGGTGCAAGGGGAGGGGTGTGAGTGGGGGGGGCAGGGGGCGGGGACATGAGGGGGCGGGGCATGGAGGGGCGGGATACAACAGGCACAGATGCACAGCCCTGATCAGAGCCATGAGAGGGCACACAGCCCTAGGAAGCTGGAAAAGGGGTTGTAGAAACCATGGGGCCAGGGGTTAAATATACTATTATTTAGTTTATATATTTAATGAAAATAAATGAATAATCGGATAGTGCTGTATTGTTATTGTTTTTATTTTGCGCCCTCCCCTCCCCCAGACACGCAGGGAAGACCTATGAGTGACTCGAACTTTGGGGGGAGAGGGTGGCTTTTTTTCCTTGTGTGCGGGGAACAGCAGTGCCAAACTGCCTGTTCCTGCACCCGGCTTCGACCTTTGGTCCCGGCCACACTGCGTGCTTACCATATAACCATGCCCCCCTGTTTTCCAATTGTGCTTTTGTGTACCTGTGCCCTGCATGGTTTTAAACTGCGGGAGATTTTCTGTGGCACAGAGTGGAAGATAGGGGAGGTGCTGGCTTTGTTGGCAGGCAGTTTTAAGGGCTCTCCCTCACTAGCACCCCCCCAATGGGCCCCCACTGGCTAGCACCCAAAAACATATAAACCTTCCTCATTGCCCAGCCCCCGTCCCTCTCCCACGTCCCAGACACTGATCCCATCACACCCTGCTCCCTTCTCTGGCCACATTCACCAGCCCTACTGGGAGGTCTTTGGCTCCTAGGGTGAGAGCAACAAGGGGTCTCCAGACTCTTCAGCCAAAAGGACTAGCTAGCTCTGTGGCTCTCAGTGGCTGGGAAAAGTGCCAGTGGGAGCTGCCGGAGCCTGGAGCAGGGCTTGCAGACAGGTAAGCATGCAAAGCCCCCTCCCCCAAGAGCCAGAGGGACCTGCCAGGGGCTGAGTTAGGAAGTTCCAGCGATGCTTACCTGGGGCAGCTCTGTTCTCCTGTCCCAGGAAGTATCCAGCAGGCAGGTCCCTCTGGCTCTTGGGGTCGTCAAGATTGGGGCAGGAGCCGGGTTGCGGGGGATGGGGGGGCTGCCCCCTCTGCAAGCAGCCCAGTCCCTGCAGCATGCAGCTGTGTGCTCCACGGCAGAGACCTCTCCAGAGGGGAGGGACCTGGCCGTTTAAAAGCTGCCTGGGGCAGTGGGGCTGGAAGAGGTGAGAGGAGCCACAGCCAGGTAGGGGGGGGGAGGGTTGTGCTGCTTGCATGCACTGGCAGAGGGAGGGGGGGAGGCACAGAGCCCCCAGCCACCCCCCCCCCTTCCCTAGCCCCTCATCAGCGATCATCAGCCCCACCTACAGCCACAGCCCCAGGCAGAGAGTCAGCACAGATCTCTCTCTGCCGGCGCCTGGGCAAGCAGCTCCCCTTCCCCCTCCCCCCACCGCAGAGAGGGACCTGTCCTGACTCTGCCTGGGGCAGTGGCTGTAGGTGGGGCTGATGATCGCTGATGAGGGGCTGCGGGAGGCCGGGAGCTCTCTGCCAGCACTTGCAAGCAGAGCTCCCCTCCCCCCGCAGTCAGCTGTGTGCTCCTGCGGGCAGGCTGAGTGAATCAGCCGCTCTGCCGGCAGGCTGAGTGAATCTGCCTGCAGGAAGCAGTGGCTGCCGGCGCGTGGTGCTGAATATCGGGACAATGGGCGTCCCGACCATGCCTTCATCGGGACTCGGGACAAGTCCCTTAAAATCGGGACTGTCCCGATAAAATCGGGACATCTGGTCACCCTATTCCTCCGGCACTCTGGCCATGCTCCCTTCTCCAGTCAGTGGTACCTTGTAACAGTAACCACATTTGAGTCAGGAACAGATGTCACATGAAGATGAATAACATCTGCCATGTAGGATGCACGCTTAGCAATAAAATAATTTGTCTAACCTCCAGAAGTGCTGAGGAAAACATACAAAGGGGAGGTTGTCGTCTCTGACCTCCAACCTAGGTGTCTATTTGTGTGATTTATTTATTGATTGGATCAGTTTGCAGTGGTTATTTTGCTCATGCTGTTGAATATTTTTATCTTCTCCCTCCTCTGAAAAAATAAATAAAACAAAGGCAAAAATGGCTTCCTTCAGAAACTCAGCAATATTAATAACTTCAAAACACCATCCATACCACCAGACTGGTACCTGTGTACACCAATAACCCACACCAAACAACAGAATTGCTGACTGCCTGAAATATTTACAAGACATTAGACACCCCCGAGCAATCCAGCCCAAACTCATTGCCGAATTCATCCTTTTCATCCTCACCCATAACAATCTTACATTCAACAGCAAATGCTTTCTCCAAACCATTGGAACAGCCATGGATACTCACATGGCTCCCCAATAAGCCAACCAGGAGGTCCCTCTCAAGAAAGAATTTCTGGAAGAAAGCACCATGAAACCAACGATATTCCTGAGCTACATCAGGTATAGTGACATTTTCATCATCTGGAGATATGTCCTAAACTCCCTCATAGTTTTCCACCACAACTTCAACAATCGCGGCCATTTCATCACCCTCCCTTTAGGACACTCCCACAACTCCTCCCATCAACTTCCTGGACACCTCAAGATTTGTCTGTTTGTTCTGAAATACGTGTGTTCTTCTATGGCTTTACCTCCTGGATCACGTTCCGCCAAATCCTAAGGTCCTCACTCAGGACTCAGTCAATATTCAGGCAGAGCTCTTGTTGATTTCAGTACGACTTTATTTAGGTAGGGATCTCAAGATATATGAATTTACTTCAGACACTTGTCTTTACTCATGTGAGCTAGGGTGAAGGATGAGTGTGTAAGAAACCCCCTACTCTTTGCACCACACACAATGATCAGCTATAATCACAGCCCATCCTAGTGTCCTCCTTAGCTACAAGTCTCCATAATGTGGGTAGGATGAAGCTGGGCTCCAGCTCTATCTCCAGTCTGCAGCAGCCAGCAGAGCAGGCCAGGCACACAGGACAGAGCCTCCTGCACTCATTGAAGAAGTGTAGCAGCAGATGAAATCCCTTGTGTGCTGGGGAGCACAATGTCTTCCAGTGCTCCTGTCCCGTATGCAGTAGTGTTCATAAAAGACACGGATGAGTCCTCCTTGTACAGTGTGCTGCAGAGCAGATTGTCTACCTCATTGCTGTCTGCATTATTTATGGATTATCATTGTACTGTAAGTGAATATGTCCACATGAAAAATAGTTTCAAATATATTAATTAGGCAACTGAATTCACATCCAGCAAGTAACTCTAAATAGAGAAAAATGCTCTACGTTTTCTAGTGTACAAAGTCTTTGCCTCACTCCAGGGGAAATTTGAGACTGAGTCCAGATAAAGCATGGAAGGCCACATCCTACAGGCTTTACTTGGGCAAAGTTCCTGTTGAAATCCAATCAAAGTTAGTCATTTTATACAATAGTCCAGCATGGAGTGTGCTAGTGCATGCTTTCCTCCACTGCTTCTGAAGGCCCGAATACGACTGCAGCTCTTTTATCTCCATCTGAGAAGTCTCCCCGGAGTCCTCCCTGAGCTGCCAGTCTTTTACTAGGACCACCTCAAGATCTGGAAGGAAGCTAATCTCAGCAAGCAGGTCAGTAGTGGCCACTGTTGAGGAGGACCTCCTCATAAAACCCCTGCTACATAACCTTCATCCCCATTTTCAGGTGGCAGAGTCCCCCTGGGTGCACCAGACTTGGAGATCACCTGAACTATGATTGGAGGGACTGGCTGGACCCCGTGGCACTCAGCCAGCACATAGGGCTGTCCACCTTCCACATCCCCTGTTGTGTGCTGCAGGAAGAGAGAGTAGCCTTGCTTCCTGCTTCTCTCACTTTCCTTGAATGGGCCCTTCGTAGGCTGACCATATTTCCTTGAGACAAAAATGGGACATTGGGATGGCAAAAACGGGATGGGGTTATGTAATATTCTGTATTCATGAAAAAGTAAGACTATCAAAAAAGTTTTATTACATGAACATATTGACTTGAGCTAACAATTATTCTTCAGTGACAGAACTCATACAAAAATTTAGGTAGACGTAAAGGGGGACTGTATTTCACCACGATCGTACCATGAATATTTCTCCGATGAAGTAATCTTACGCAGCAAATTTCGGTCTTTCAATACCTTATCATAAAACTTCTCACACTCCATGATTCTCTTCAGACACCTCAAATGACCCCCTATTTGCCTCCCTCAACCACATCAGCTTGTGGCTATGGCTCAGTTTCCTGCATAGCATCTCACAGGCAGAAGCTTGTGCAACAAGAGCTTCCCCCAGGCCAGCCACTCTGCCTTTCTCCTCCAGGCAGGCTCCCAACCGCCTCCACTATCAGTAACCCTTCTGACTGACCAAGTCCTCTCCCTACATCTCCTGCAGCAGAAACACGGCTTCTCACCAATCCCACCGCATCGCCCACGCATGCCACAGCCACCTGCCCAGGCCTTAGCTGTGCCTTGAAGACTGATGCCCCAAATGGGCTCTGAGGCTTGGCCCAACCCCCGCATCCATGTGTTCAGGGAGGGGGTTAACCATGGTACCCCTACCCACCTGCCATCTCCCCTACCCACCCCCTGCCCCTCTTCACATCCAGCCCTGGAGTCCCCAGTACCTCCCTTCACAGACAACCCTGTGTCCCCCACTTCCCCCCTACCCCCTTCACTCACAGCCCTGGACCCCCTCAGTACCCCCTTCACACACCGCCTTGTGCCCACCACCTACCACCCCCTTCACAAGCAGCCATTGCACCCCCACTTCCCCTGTGCCCCTCGTCACATGCAGCCCCAGTACCTCTCTTCACACACAACCCTGTGCCCCCCACTTCCACCCACTTTCACACATGGCCCCTACACACCCCTCTTTCCCCCTGCCCCCCTCACATGCAGCCATGCCCCCCTACCCCATACTCCCTCCCCCCTCCACCCCATGCCCCCCCGCCCGGTCCCCCCCCACCACCTTCGCGCGCCTTGAGCAGCACGGTGTTGGCGACTATGTTCTCCACTCCATGGGGCCCGGGGCGGCGCCACCTCCTCCCCTCCCGGGCTCGCGCTGCCTCCAGCTCCGCTCGGCGCCCGCCCCAGCTGCTGGCCTCGCCCCCTGGCTCCCTGAGCTCGGCAATCCCCGTGCCCGTGCCTCCCCCCTCATTGGGCCGCACGTCATGTTTCCTCCACATGCAAGGGGGGGCGGGGGGAGCGAGGCACCAGGCAGCCACTGCCCGGCCAGCAGCTCCACTCCACCCCATGTGGGGACGGCCCAGCCAATCGCGCCGCGCGGGCTCTGTGGCGGCGGAGGGGAGGGGGGAGCAGGCCGGGGAGGGGGGCCCAAGGCCATGAGGGGAAGGGACTGAAGGGCTGCAGGAGGAGGTGGGAGGAGGCGGGACCCGGCCATGGGTCCCTGAAATAAGCCACGTTCAGTTTTTTTTTAGCAAAAAGCAAAAACGGAACAAATTTGATATTTATACTAAAAAGACGGGACGGTCGGAAAATATGTAAAAAACAGGACTGTCCCGTTCAAAGCGGGATGTATGGTCAGCCTAGCCCTTCGGGATAGTGCACCCACTGACAACTGTCCCTCCAGACCCCATCATCAGGCCGCTTTCCCACAAACCGCCCTACTTACCCCCGGACATCACACCTGAGCTGAGTGCATGATATGCATCCAGTCCATCTCTGAACCACACCCACAGAACATTTCTTGTGTCTTGCCCAAACAGCAAGTGGTGGGACCTGTTGCTACCTGAGGGTGAGGAATTCCTGTGGGCCAGTCAGTACTCCATTATGGTTCCAAGGGTGTTTATCTGAAGTGGTTCACAAAATCCCCTGACACGTCTCTTTTATAGGAGGAGGGAGACTGGCACACATCTGTCTAGGATAGTTGTGGGCAACCTGCGGGCCACACACGGCCTGTCAGGGTAATCCACTGGCAGGCCACACAACAGTTTGTTTACACTGACCATCTGCAGGCACAGCTGCTCCGCAGCTCCCTGTGGCCGGGAACAGCGAACTGCAGCCACTGGGAGCTGCAGGCAACTGTGCAAATGTAAATGGTTTGGCGGCCTGCCAGCAGATTACTCTGATGGGCCGTGTGCGGCCCACGGGCCACAGGTTGCCCACCACTGGTGTGAGGTGTGTCAGGTTGCAACGCCTCTTTTGGCTCTGCCAGAACCTCTTCCTGGGTTCCGGTTGCACTTTCCTCTGACCCCCTGAGCTATTCACCCTCTATCCATAGCCTCACAAAATCGTGGAATGTCCTTGTCAACCTTATCCTGAGACTGGCCAAGGTAGTCATCCATCACACCAGGAGGAGGAAGCTGTATGTGGAGTATTCTGCAACTGTGGGGCCTATTTCTGTTCCCTTGTTTGGTCACATCTTCAAGCAAAGTTCCTCTGGGCATTGTCTACTGACTCCTTAGATGTCTTTCAAGAGCAGTGGGTGCTGTCCTGGATTCTCTTCTTAAGGTCTCTTTCCTGTTCCTTGATTTTCAACTTTAGACCTCAATCCCATTGTCATTTTCTCCTTTGTTATCCCTCATAATCAACTAGAGCCTGGACTTAGTGGACATTCCTTCCCTTAGTTGATGAGGAGGGCTTTTAGGTTTGGGTGGACCTAGACCTGTTTACAGTACTTCAGATAGTACAAACCTTCCAAATTCTCCAAAAAATGAGGCAGGGGTACTACAGACAACAGTCTTTTTCACTACACCTCCCTAATTCATCCCTAGAACAACTCCACCCTGTCCAGAGGCAAGAGTCCTATGGCAAAAATTTATGTGATGATGTAATCAAAAACAATATCATAATGTATATGCAGAAGGGGACCAACACTGGAGGGAGATGAGACACTTTTCCAGTGGGGTTCACAAATATTTGCTGACAGCGGGGGAATGATAAGACATTAGAATCTTGGGTTCCATTCCAAGCTCTGGAGTGGGGTGTGCTCTGTTGGACAAAGACTCTTCTGCCCATTCCCCCAAAGCATGGCCTCTTCTTCCTTGTTCTGTTCAACCCACTCATCTCAGTCCTGTCTCTTCTTTATCACAGGCTTCTTGTCCCAGTCCCATTTTTCCAGTTCCAGTCTTCACTCCTCTGGCTTCTTATTCCATTCGCAGACTCCTTATCCATAACATTCCAGTCTCACCCCTTGAAACTCTTCACGCCCAGACCCAGTCTCTCCCACACTCCAAGGTTCCAGTCTCCTTTCCAAGCCATTCTCAGACCCTCCCTCAGCCCCATCTCCCTAAATCTATGTGCACAGCTAGTTTCAATTCCCCCTGGACTTCTTGTCCAATCTGTCCCTCTCTACCCCTGGCCTCCAGACACCACCTCTTCCCCCACTGGTTCCCAATCTTCCTCCTTGGGCTTCTTGACCAAATCTATTTGCCCAGCCATTCCCAGTTCTTTCCCCTGAAACTCTGCTTCTCAGAAGGTCTGTCTGCCCTTCTCACCAACTCCTTCCATTCAGCCTGCTGATTCATAGTTCCAGGCTTTTTTTCCATCCTACCCCCATGCCAACTCACAGTCCAAGTGTCTCTCCCTACCCTGGCTCCTTGTTTCGATAGATGCCCCCCCCCCCCCGCCCCGATCCTCCCCACACACCTCATTCCCTTAACTAGCATGGCAAATGTCAGTCCAAATAGTTGAAGTGTCAAAATTAAAGGCACCTGAAAAAAGTCTTATAAAGGGATGTATTGGATAACATAAATAATAGCCCCACTTATATGTGTACAGAAATATATACAGTGATTTATGTTAACATTCAGTTTTCTTGCCTTCTGAATTCTTAGGCCTTGAGAAAGTAGAGCTGGAATTATTTCTGCTGTATTTGTCTCAGCAGCTGAAAAAGGGCTCAGTTTATCTTTGCAGCTTCAAATCTTCTGTTAGTTGATCAGGGAGTGGTGTGTGAACCTCAGTCACAGAGGAAACTGACTCTTCTGCTTCCCTGGAACAAAGGTGAGTGCCACACTTACAGGGAGAGAGTTACTCAAAGAAGACTAAAGAACTAGAGCAACAGAGAGGAGAAAACAAAAGACTTTCACTCCTCTTTGTCCCCACTGCCCCATAACAGCTCTGTCACTCAAAGATAAAAACCAGAGTGGAAGGAAGGGATCATGCTCTTATGCCATCTGCCATCAAAGTAAAACAAAGAAACAAAGTGAGATTAAAAAAACCAAGAACAAAAACTTCAGGCTGGCTAGATTGTGCTGGCTGGGCCTTTTATTTTGTTCCATGTGAACAGTTTTCAGAGATGTTTGCAAAGGGAAAATTTTGGTAGTATTTTTCCAGTTTATCCAAATACCTCTATGGCAAGATTTTCCTACTGGTCACTATTAGGCTCATTCATGTTATTGGCTGGTCTGGTCTCCAAGTTCTCACAAAAGTAATTTCCTCCTCATTTAGCCTGCCATGGAAGTGGAAAGGGTTTAACCAACAAAATTCTCCTGATCTGGGGAAACCTGAGAGAGACAGAAACACTTAGGTCCATGCTGCCACTCTGCAACTATGACCCTCCACTCCCTGGACATCTCACTCCACACTGCCATCCTTATTCTTTAAGTAGAGTCCCCATGGGAGCTCTACTTCAGGTGCACGTTAGCAATGTCAGTGTAGGCCATGCATGCACCCTACACATCATTGTTCTTGATACGAAGTTTTTATAAAGAGCTGCATGGGTGAACCATCCTCAGTTCCTTCTCAGCTGCCTCAGCCTCGGACAAAGTTTTAGTGTGTCTGCCCTGAGTGTGCCTCAGCTAGATTATTTCTGCCTCATTGTTAGTTTTAGTTTTAGTTTAGTCTAGTTACTAAATTTAGCTTAGTTTTGAACTTTAGAGGATTTTTTCCGCCTTTCTCCTGTCTCGGAGAAGGCATGCCCCCTTTCAAAGGATTTAAATGGTGCTTCATTTGCCAGGAGGTCATCATTGCATTCTCATCGTAAAAAGATCACTGACCACAACTTCTATTGCTTTCCGGAACCTGTGCTATCAAACAATCAGAATGTTTGATATTAATTTATCAGCACAACCTAATTCATACAGAGGCATCAGGAAAATCATTGATCTTCCCGGTGTAAATCCTACCACCGTTGGATCTTGTTGTGTTTTAAATTCACCTTGGTGCTGTAAAACCCAATAGTGTCAGAAGTCTTACTCTTGTACCAGTGAACTTTAGAGTCAAAATTGTAAATGGTGTCCATTTTCTGGGTGTCCAATTTAAGACAGATAAGCCTGACTTTTCAGAGATGCTGAGAGCTTAAAGCTTCCGTGGTCCTCGGCTGGAGTCCTGAGTATTCAACACCTCAGGAAATCAGGCCCAAAGCATTTCAAGTTGCGCACTCAGAGTCAGTGGATGCTTTTGGAAAGTTTTGGGTCACTCTTCAAGTGAAACAGCAGGGACATTTCTGGACTAATCAATGGATCATAGGAAGTTGCATAAAGTTTTCTTTTAGGACGAAGAAGCTCCAATAGCTTTCTCATTCTCTGTGCAGCATCTCTTACCAGAGGGTTTCAAAGTACTTTACAAGCATTAATTAATGAAATCACATAGCTAGAATTGGGCATCTAATTGATTCTCTCTGCGTGATTCAATAGAGGGATTTGAATCAACATCTCTTACCCCCCAGGTGAGTGCCATCAACACCAGGCTCTAAAGTCATTCATGCTTTATCTATGGTCCCATAAATGAAGTATTTATATAAAATAGAACAGTTACAACAAGAGAGACTGAGAACAGAATACTGTAGGCTAAAACCTAATGGTTAGGGCACTCACCTGGCAGAAGGGAGATTATAGGTGAAATCCGTGCTTTAGAGTGGGGTCTCAAACCTGGGTCTTCTATATCCCACATAAATGCCCTAATGACTGGCCTAAAGGTTATATAGGGTTCGCTTCTGTCTGCTCCAGCCAGGGACCAAGCCATGAATTCATTGGATGAGCAACTCTTGCTTGTAGGTGAATGGGTTAGGCAATGGAGTAGAGGGCTGGAAAGGCTCTGCATGGCATTTTGGGAGCATTTTCTGAAATGAAGAAGGTGGAGGGACTTGGAGGACAATTTACTCATAGCAGACCAGTCAGGAATGACAACAGAATAAATGAAGCCTTTAAGTAGGACTTTTCTACATGCATATTATTCCTCATTAAAGAAAAATATGTAAAAAGGCCATTGGTATTTGCTTTGTTAACCACTGTAGAAGATGCCAATTCTCTGGTCTCAGACTCCACTAGTTTAGCACTTGAGGTCTCTGCAGTGTTAAGTGATTATTTTTCAATACTGTTAATTCTATTACTCCATTGGTAAAGAATGCATGACTTGAAATATGGCAGGGTCATAGAATCATAGACTATCAGGGTTGGAAGGGACCTCAGGAGCCCTTTATTACCATCACACTGTAAAGTGGGTGGGTAAAGGGAAGGTTACAGCACAAGTTGTGTTCTGTCCCATGCCCCCAAATGAGCAAAGCAGCTTGGATTCAACACATCCCTAGATGCATATTAAAGGGATGATAGGGAATTTAAGGCAGCTTCTGTTTGCCAGATGCTAGGAATGGGCGACAGGGGATGGACCACTTGATGATTACCTGTTCTGTTCATTCCCTCTGAAGCACCTGACAGAAGACAGGATACTGGGCTAGATGGACCATTGTTCTGACCCAGTATGGTCATTCTTATGTTCTAACACGAGGCACAGCTACACACATTCTTAGAGCTCCCAATAATCAGGGAGCTAAAGAGAAACCCAAGCTCCTCCTGCGGTGGAGGACAGATCAATTCAGTGCTACACTCAGCATTGGTTCCCTACTGAACATAGAGTTTGGTTGAAGCTTTCTGATCTCCATAAGATCAACTATAGCCAACTGGGAGATCACCTCTTTCACTGTAACCAGGATCTCCCATATCCCAATGAAATAACGAGACTGTTAACAAGTAGGGAGGCTAGTGAGTGAAGGAAACAGAACTTTGACATGTGCTGGATCTATGGACCTCCCTACTGCAAGAGATAGGACAGACTACAGAACTGTGTGCTTTCAGAGCTCAGTGCAAAACCCCTTTCTTCAATAGCTTTTCCTTATTAATTACTTCATGCATACAACATGAAAGAATTGCTATTTCTCTTTTTAAATACTTGGTGCGTACTCAAGTTACATGGTTATAAGGCCCTGTAAGTAAAGAGAAAATCAGAGGGAGATAATATTCAAGTCTGCTTTTAAATGAGTACATATGGATAAGTCTTTTTATATCAATTGTACAGATTGTTAAAGTCATGAAGAGGGAGGTTGAATGATTTGCCACAGGTCATATGCCATCTCAGCATATGAGTCAGAGGTGCGACTAGAACTCAAGAGTCCTGGCTCCCTGCTCTAACCATTTGATAACCCTCCCCCAGAAATCTGTATTGAATCTACAGCCTATTACAGTAGCCTTAATAAAACTGCATGTCTTAGAATACAATTAAGAATCATTCACCTGTGCGAAATAAGCAAATACATAAATATGAAGAATAAAGAAAATGATGATCTTAAACCTACTGCTCAGCAATTTTCCCTTGAAGACTTTCCAAGAAAACAAAACAAAATGAAAAAAGAAACAGGGTAACAGGCATACCAAAAAAATCAAAGAAAAATCCACAGCCCGTTACTAAGCAGAGCAACAAACAGCTTAGTATCTTTTCCAAAAAAAAAGCTAACCTCCATTGGATACTGCAAGAGTTTTAGAAAATTGTTTGTTCATAGTGCAGAGCCAAGACCGGCTGTTTGCCAGACACTCCAAGGTTGTTGATAAGCTCTGATATTGTCTTTTATTAAACCTAGAGAGAGAGATTATGTTGTATTTTACTGGTAATAGTAGCAGGCAGCCATACAGAAGGTGCTGAAAAATCAAAGGTTCAAACCTACAAATGACTGGATTCATCTTTGGGGTGATGGGTAGGACTGACAGAGTGATTGAATACAAGTTCGGTTGGAAAAATCAGGTTAACCTGCTATCATTAGCTTTCCATTAATGTGGCATGGTTTGATTTATTACACCACCTAAAGAGCAGAGCTATTCAGAAGTGGATAACTCTAACAGTTAATGGCCAGATTAACTAAAACTGCTCCAGAGACATTACAGTTTAAACCTCACTGCACTATCCTGGCCCCTTGCAGTATGGAAGGATTTATTCAGTGGGAGGGCTTGTGTTGATAATGCTGTTGCCCAAACCAGGTCTCTGCTCAGGGACGTAGCTTTGGTTTATGTCTGGGGCCTCACACAATCATTGCTGTCAATGCTGTACGGGGGACAGGCTGAACCACCTACCCTTGCCCAATAGTAGCTTCTCTTTTGTCCAGCGCTGACTCCCTACATGGAATGGAATCCTGGTTGCATTGAAACCAAAGGGAATTTTGCAACTGATTTCAGTGGATCCAGGACTTCACAAATGTCCTCCCATAGACGGGAGGTTGAGGCTGCTTTCTGCTGCTGCAAAAAATGCTTCTTCCCTCCTGTAGATTTTCAGCTTCAGTAGGGTCCTCCACTAAGATTTAGGCTCTCAGAAGTCACCACAAACCGAGGGTGCAAGTAACCCCAAATGATTAGTCCCCGATCATGCTTTGCAAATATTGAAATGTTTTATTTTGGCTTCAGACCAAAACACAATGTTTCTCCAACATTCTGTTTCCCTTTCTTTCAGAGACTTGAGAGCAAATCCCTTGTTTTTCTGCATTTTTAAAATTTCTTGTCTAAAACGAAAACAGTCCCAGGAAGCTACCATTGTCTCTTGGGTGCACAATGATCTGAACTACTACACAGATGTTTTAGATAGTCGTAACATAATGATGCATAATGAGTGTGTTTAGCATTTCATGCATGTGAAGGATCTCAATAGCTCAAAGGCAGAATTGTTCTTGATTTTCTAGGTCTTTCACACTCTAGGAATAGCCAAGCTATTACAAAGCTGTCAGACAACCTATGTAATTGTAAAAAAACACTTACAGAATATTTATCCCTAGAGAAAAATCTCCGTTTTTAAGATTAGTATTAATTTTCATAAAGAAACAATGATAAATACAAATGAGTAAATGACTTATAGTTTGTATATGTTACCAAATATCATGGGATAGCCAATAAAATTAGGGAATTACGCAGCTTTACAAAATGTCAAACCTACAAGGCCAGCCAAGACAAAATCATACAATATTACACACCTGTAATATGTAAGAGTGGAGGTAATAATGACAGTTTTAAAAAAAGACATACCCAAATAGGCAAAAAAGGGAAGAGACCTAGAGGAATGGGAGGGAAACGGAGTGAAAAAGTAGAGAGGTCAGGTGAAATGGAAGTCTGTCATTATTTGAGCTATCTTAGCATTCATCCAAATGTATCATCGAGTCCAAATTTCCTCAAATTCATATAATCATGCTCTACTTTGAAAAGCTACTAATTTTCTTTTAAAATAAAATGTTTTTCTGTACTAAAAGGAAACACACAAGACCAAATGTAAATTTGTTCTCTTTAATTGCTAAGAAACATTTCCCCCAGATTTAATCTATTTACCTTACTTGATGGCAAAAAACGAGTATCTTGTAGGGAGTCTATTAGTGTCATCTTTTCCTGGAACAAACTTTTAAGTCTCCATCAGCAATGGGTTTCAAACTGTCCAGCAGATTGGATATTATAATATTTGAAGTGTACTAAGTATAATTTAGACAGTTGCTATGCTTGTGTCTATACAAATAAATTAGGTTGGTAGTATAATATCCCTTGGTTTATGAAAAAGTCACTCTCCTGTAAACTGAAAAATATTGAGTGTCAGTACAGTGCTTGAAAGACCAGACACAATTGGATATATGGATCAGTAAATATACAATTCAAATGCTTGATTCTATATTCTTCATTTATCCAAAATGCCCTTTTAAGCGACCATCTTAGGTGCATGAAAGATGCAGGACTGGATGCAAAATTATCTACCTTTCCTCTTTTTTTTATGTGTTTGCAAGCTACCTCTTAGCTTTAAAAAAGACTTTTTAGTGGACTGGCTTCCAAATATACTCCATTATTTTCCTGAGAAACCACACGTACATAAAAAACTGACAGATGTATTTATCTGATTGTGAGCTTTTATTTTGATGAAGATATGCTATAAAATTACCTTTTATATATAATGTATATGACAAGAGTCTAAAATTGATTGCAAATGAAGAGAGAGAGAAAAGGACAATTAAAATGAGCAAATTAGAAATAATTTTGAGCCAAACCCCCAGAACTGAACACCGTAAGAATAAATCTAATGTAGGTTCCTAATTAAATTTAGCAAGTGTTATCATAAGCCAAGCTAAACCCTGGATTTGCACACATCCAATCTCTGAGGTATTAAAAACTGAGAGCCTGAGCCAAATTTTACATGTTGAACATCTTTAAAAGACACTTCAAAAGTGAGATATAGGGTCCAGTGTAACCCTCTTGCCTAAGTCCTTGAAACCTAGGGTGGCCAGATATCCCAATATTATATGGACAGTCCTGATTTGGGGGTCTTTTTCTTATATAGGATCCTATAATCCCCCTCCCCCCCAACCCCTGTCCCAGTTTTTCACATTTGCTGTCTGGTCATCCTAGGGAAGTCATGAACCGGTACTTTCTAAGTAATTGGCTTGCCTACTCAAATACCGTTAAAGCACAAGTGATGATTTGAAGAACAGGAACTATGATGGCCTACTTCAGGAACTTCAGGTAAGGCACTATTTTCAGTAAATCAGGCAGTGGAATTAAAAGGGAACCTCCACCCTGTTTCATTTTACTTCAGTTTTCAACAGATCTCCAACTCTGGAAGTTTAAAATACTGTCAAATCCATTCTACAGCAACAAATATATCAGTAAACTACTGGTGCCCGCCGGAAATCACATAGAGTTAGTTAATTATTCTCTGACTTGAAATGGAGACAGTACAGTAGATCAGAGCACAGAAGAACAGTTGGGGGTATCCTAACTAGAAGTTAATAGGACTCTGTTACTTGCTGCATGCACTATACTTGCCTACTTACATACCTTTCATATTCATTGAGAAGCAGGAAGGTGGTGTACAAGTGAAAGAAAAACAATCTTGAAAAACAAATGCATTATGCAGTTATAATTATCATCATCATGAACAAACCAACAAACAACAATAAAAAAAAAACACAAAAAAACACCAGAGTGGTAAGGACCAGTCTGCTCCCGAAGATGAAGGGAAAGATCTGGTAGCATGCACAATTAATATATGCGGCATCAGTCTTTCATGTAGTAGTATCCACTTGGAAGCAGTGATACAGACAGCATAGATATGTAGAAGCAGTTCTGTTTGTTGTCATGCTATATGCCAGTCCTGGGGCAAACAACAAAAGGTGAGTAGTTTAGTTCTGTTTGCCCATGAGTTTAAAAGTTTACATTTTTTTTTATAGGCAAGTTGGGTAGCACAGCCTATTACTAAGGTTGCCTGACACTTCCCATTACAAGACACTGTTTTCAGTTGCTTATAACTATATGGAAGTTTAATCACTTGGACTGAACATGTCCATAACAGGTATCTGCCTCAGGCTGAATAGTCTGGATATTCAGATATTAAGTTCAGCTGTGTTTGGGAACGAGCCTAGCAAAACTTACCTTGTTTTACCCAGGGTACTATTTTTGAGACCTTTCCCTTTAATGCACATAGTATTTTTAGTTCCCCGATTGCCAATTAGTGGAAATTTTGGTAGCTATTTTGTGAGGTAGCCCACTAAGGAATGGCCAGAGGCTACCAGTTTATTTCATATTTGCATCAGTGCCTATCATTTTAATTCACTACTGAACTCTTCTAGATTCAAAGCAATGACCTGTGACTGAATGTGTCCCTATCTCGTGGCCTATTGCTACCACTGGGCCTACAATCCCTGAATACAAACACTTCTTAACTCCCAAGGCTCCACCGAGTGTGATGTTACTCAAATCAGAAATTAGTCTGTTAAATTAGTGAAATGAAACAGATTTGAATTAAGGACTGGCAAGAAATGGTTGAATTACTTGTGCAATGTATTTATCAGATAAATGTAGCCCTTTTTCTGTTCATGAATAATGTGCAGATGAATCCTGATTTTAATATATATATATTTTTAATTTACAGTTCAGAAATAATTGGTGTAAGTATTTTTGAGCATTTGGTGTTTTGGTAAACTGATCACTATGGCTTGGATTTCCAAAGGAGCCAAGGGATTAAGGCATTTGGACTTGATTAGACTTCTTTGAAGAATCTCTGCCTGTGGGTTCTAGTTGCTTGTGCCACATGATAGGTCACTTAACTCACATAGTATGTTTCTATTCTCTGATGGCTGGATGGGCCTTCTTTATGAAGAAGACCCCTTATGTTGTTTGGAACTTATTCATAATTATTCAGTGAATCTGGTAGTTGTGATACTACTTGTTAAACTAGTTAGTTAGTGTTCCTGTTCATAGACAGTTTCACTTTCAAGTTCCCAAGGACTAGCACAAGGCATTGTGACTGGGTTTCCAGCACAGCTGGGGAGTTCTTATTTATTTATTTTTCTTAATTGGAAAAAAATATATGGCAATGTTTCTGTTTCTAATGGCTTACAGAACTCTTTAAACAACTTACAATTTGGGCCTAACTACATTATATTGCTGTGACTAAACTTAAAAGGAGGGACAATGTTCTGCGGAGTGTGTTTAACAATATATGGGGACAGTAAGGGTAAGCTGCTTTTTATAACATAGACAATTAAAAAGCATTGATCATGTCACCTGCAGAGAATCTGGTTGCCTTGTATAGAGGAGGTGTGGTCCCCCACAAAAGTTATTGGTGCAAGTCTTCAGTGAGGAAAGCATGATGAGTTTGTCCGGCTGCGTTTAAGGCTTGTCTGCATGCTGAAGAACAGCACAGCACATCCTTGCCGCTCTTATCTAGAGTGGTGTGGTGCACTGGTGGAGGGCTTTGTCTTTATTCACAACACATTCCTGTGCCTCTGCAGGGGAGGAAACGGCACAATTGTCTGTCAGCTTGTCCTCTCCCACCATCTGCAGAATAAACTGAATGCTAACTCACCGTTAGAGAGCGAGAGGGGGGAGAGGTAAAGAGAGAGGGATGCTCTCTGGCTCATTCATACATTAGGTTTCTCTGCAAAGGCAGAAGGCAGAAGGAACAGCATCAGCAACCTTGCAAGCAGTGACTGTAACTGTTCCCATTAATATGGTCCGAGATACTTTGAGGAGCCAATTTATTACTTTGCATGTAACACTTGAGCTTTGCTGAAAACTGGAAGTGCTAAGCACACCTTTGCTTCTAATTTATTTATAAAGACTTGCATCTTTCACAGAACAAACCTTTTCAAGCAAGACTCACCCAAGGCAGGTAAGAAATTTATGCATCTTTGACACCTTTATAAAGTGATGTACATTAATGATGACTACTTTTTAATTCAATGCCTGGCTGTTATTGAACACTTAGAAGTAGTGTGGGTGCTTATGTTATGCTATGTTTGAATAAGTTCATTTCCAAGAAAATCTGCAATATACTTTAAAGACGATTTTGATCTTTGCTAAGCATGAAAGATCATGATTATTTGTTTATCTTAAAACTTAAACTTCACAGTTAAGGAACTTGAGCTCAGAATGTGACTCGAGATGCATTGCTTAATGTTTATGTTCTATATCTCTGGCTTTACTTATGACAATGTTTATAACCATTAATTTCTTAGACATGGTACCCTAATGTAAACTATAATGGGCGAGTGGTGACTTTAACATTTTTAACACCTATTCCACCGCAACCACTAATGATCCGCTTAACCATGATAGTTTTGAGAGTTTAGTCATACTCATCCCATTTGTATGTTCTCATTGTGTACACATGAGAGAAGTGATTTTTCCTACGCAGAATGAGATGTTTCATTAGCGTCATCAACTGCAGGTGGGCAATTTTTAAAAATGTTGAATTAATAAGATTTTATATATTGTATCTTTGAAATCTTCACAATCACTTACATGATTATGCTGTTAGTAGTTATCAGGTTAAATGGTAACTTTTTCCCCCCACAGACTTTAACAAACTTTCAATAAATGAATAATATTGAGCATTTTATGCTTTGAAGCTAAGAGTAAATGAGTGAAAACGTTGGCAAAGGTTTCTGAAGTTTATAAGGATGATAATTTCTAATACTTTAGCTACTGGCTGGATATATCCTTGGATGTCACACCATTCTGGGAATTCTTTGTGCTTAAGATAAAAAAAAAAGTTCAAATGAATCACTATTGTATGACAAAAAGAGAGAAACTGGAAGAGGATGGATAATAAAATCTGCTCTAGGGACATTGAACATTAAATTTAAATGTCACTTATTCCTGTAAGTGTCTAAATAAGTCTTTTCTCAGTTACTTGCTGCCAATCTGTAACTTTCCCATTTCCAGCGCTTCCTAGTAACACACCTTTCACTTAAGTGCTGTTCCTGTCTAATTACTTCACACAAGACTCTCAGATATACCAATCTAAAGACATTGTGGTGACACTTTTATGGTTTCTGGGCTTAACTTTGACACACCATTAATAACGAAGACAGAATTAAAGCAAACTCTAGTAGCGCACATGTTTGGGGATTGTATCCAGCACTGAGTTACTGTAAGAACATAAGGAATCTTGCATGGAATAATTTTCTGATACATATGCTGTCTTTTGACACTCTTTTTTACTAGCTTTAGTTTCATAACTGTGTTGAACAGGTTTCGCTCCATGGGCAGTCTGCATAGTGGACCATAGGGCTTCACAGCTGGTAGGCTATGATGCTTTTGGGATTGGAGGGATGCCAGTGACTTTCTCCAGCATGCTGTCATATGACCTAAAGGAATGTCCTATTAGAGAGGGTAAACTTGGAAGCTGTGGTGAGAAATGCTCAGCTTCAGCTTTTCAATGAAGTTGAGAAGAAAGGTATGAGCAGAGTAACTATAGTGTGGAATAAATCAAGGGCCCAATCCTCCTCCCATTTAAGTCACTTCAAAGATAAAGTTTGCAAGTTCACAAGGGTTTCCTTCCCACTCCCCAGAGCTCTGTGTGGGAGGCAGCGATAATGGTGCAGCCAACACTTGAACGGGCATCTTGAGATCGTGCAAGTTGGTGTGGCTCCATTGACTTCAGTGGAACTATGACAATTAACCCCAGCTGAGGATCTGTTCCCCTAGTGCAGAGCGTGTGGATGAGGGTTTGCACATGTGGATGGGGTACTAGTGTTCCCAGTAGTGCTGGAGGCCTCAGTAGGATTGTATTAGGTTGGAGATATACTCATGGGGTCAAGACACTAATATCTGTGAGGAATACAGATCAAATGAGGAGCAAGGCAAGGACTGGTCCATAAGTGCACTCTTAAAGAGCCTTTGGACACGTCTGATTCTCAGTAACTCTGGTCCTGCACTTGGGGTGGGAATGGAGAGGGCGCTCGGGAGGCCTTTGCACATTCAGGACAGAGGCTAAAGTAGTGTAAATTGTCCTAGGTCCATTTAAATTGACGGATGTAGCCCCACATCATGTGGGGCCATGCAGGAAGATGTAGCCTATGCAGGAGGCTATAACGGGCTATGCTGCTCCTGGAAATGCTGTTCAAACGTGCACCCTGCTTCCCTTGGCTTCCTATAACCCCTGAGAAACAGAGCATAGCCAAAGTGCTGTGTACTTTGACCCCTCCCCTCAACACATCCCTGATACATCCCCAGTGCTGGGTGCAGGGCTAATGCACAGCCCTTATGGCAACTCTGTACTGGCCAAGAAGGCCCATGAATAGGGGGTATTTTCAGGGGGCCACTTCTACCTACTTTATGCCACTCTGGCAGCATAAAGGCATCTTAAAGGATCTTTAGTGTGACTGAAAATCAGTTTGCCATCTCCTGCCCTAACATGTTACAGCAGAAATAATGCTTCCTGCCCATCTCCAATCTTGCCCACATGCTCAGGGTTTAGCTGATTGCCATATTTGAGGTCAGGAAGGAATTTCCCCCCTGGTCAGATTGCCAAAGGCCCTGGGGTTTTTTCATCTTCCTCTGCAGCATAGGGCACTGTTCACTTTCTGGAAGATTCTCTGCATCTTCGAGTCTTTAACCCATAATTTGAGGATTTCAAGAGTTCACACATAGGTTAGGGGTTTATTACGGAAGTGGGTGGCTGAGATTCTGTGGCCTGCATTGTGGAGGAGGTCAGACTAGATGATCATAATGGTCCCTTTTGACCTTAAAGTCTATGAGTTGATAATACACTTTCCTCAGCCACTCTAGCCTGGTACAGGCTCTAGGAGCTCTACTTCAGGATGTCTCATTATGGTGTTTTTCCCCCAAAATGCTGTGGTAGCTAGTTAGTCAGCACTTAGTCAGCAGTGCTAAGATTGACACTTAACTGCCAGAGAACAAATTTCCTCCCCCTCTCTGTATACAGAAAGTCCAAACGATTTGTCCTTTTTAGTTGAATGTATCCTTGTAGAAGCAATAATTTTCCTTACTGATACTTAGCAACACGTGTAGAGAAAACCAGATTACTTTGAGTGTGCTGGTGGTACTGAGGGTTTCTCATTAGGATTATAAGAATATATGTTTCCTATTCTCTTGTTTGGAAGAGAGGTTAGTTGTGTGAGATTTTTGAAAACTGTTTTACAACATGTCTCTGCTACAGTCTGCTGTTCAATGTCACCTGATTGTCTGTCTGCAGTGGTACTTTGGGCTCTGTAACTCATATTCACACAGAATTCTGCAATCAAAATATCTGTCCCTTCATTTCCAGGTTATAGGAAGGAAAATAAGAAAAGCTCTGGCTTTCCAGTTAGCTTTTCACTCCAGTTGAAATTTGAAGACCTTTAGGAATGATCGGCCAATCAGAATGTTTTACTGGAAAGCGTGCCACTTTTTTTCACTCAAAATACTTCTCTCTCAAAGAGTAGATCTGCTACTTCTCCCTAGAATGTATAGTTTATTGAAGACAAATACAGTCTTTTATTTTATTGAATTGTTTTTTGAAGACGAATACAATCAATTCCCTTCTGTCAATTATATTTTTCAACAATACTCTTAGCATATTTGATTAAAAAATGTGAAAGGGCAAGCTTTCTCTGTGCATGCATAAGAGTAGTCCTGTATAAAGATGATAGGATGACTCCTGAAAGAAAGCAAACTAGATCTGTACCAAATGATCAGATTCAGAGGGGCCTTTAAGCTCAAGTAATTTAACCCTAAAAGGCTCTTTTAAGCAGCCTACTTTAACTTCCTCTCGTTAGCTGCGTTCCCTGCTGCTCCCCATTATTTCAGTGCCTCAGTATGTAATTAAACCAATCTAGACACCAACAGACTCAGTGGGTTAAATGTAGACATAAGTGCCCTGCCTGTAAGCAGGTACATGACTAAATGAGTCAAATTGAATGTGAGTCTTAGTATAATGCAATGGTGAAATGACCAGAAGGTGCAAATGTATTAGTTCAGACTACCTCAGATTCACTATAAATTTAGCTTCACAGCTGTAGCTGATCTCAAATGGTTATAGTACAAGTCTTCTGGGTGGTCCTCAGGATCCTTTTAGTCTCAGAGTGGAATCTAAGGAACTCTAACAGTCAACATAAGAAGCAGAACTGAACTCAGAAAAGGAATTAGGTATATTCCAAATAGGGTGACCAGATATCCCGATTTTATAGGTACAGTCCCCATTTTTGGGTCTTTCTCTTATATAGGCTCCCTATTACCCCCTACCCCTTGTCCCGATTTTTTAGACTTGCTGTCTGGTCACCCTGATTCGAAGTCATTTTAAGTCTTGTTACAGCAGAGGCTGTATTATTACTCTTGGTGTTTTCAGAAATCAAGTTTTAAAGCAGAGAGGTGAAATAATGAAAAGCAATGGCTGTGTGTGCACTAACTAGTTTTCATACTGACTTTCATTATATAGTCAGTAAATAGGGATCTATAGCACATGTTCCTTACTCTTGCATTTAGGCGTTCACTGTGATGGTACTGGATAAGCTATTGTAGTGAATGTTCTGAATATGTATTAAGCATTGCCATCCTGAAGCAATGGGAACCTGAGTCAGGCACCCTCCCCCCCCTCCCCCCCCCCCCCGCAAAATATAAGATTGGCATAAAAATCAGGATTTTTTTCTGAAAGTTTTTACTTTTATTTAGTTTGTCTCCCTTTGTTTTCTTTCTTTCTTTTGGGGATGCACTTGAGCTGTTCTCCACAGTCATGAGGGCAAGAAACCTTTTTTTTTAAAAAAAGATGATTTTTTTCCACCTAATCACATAACTTTATGACCTGTGGATTTTAGAAAAGTATTAAATATCAAGAGAGTTGGCAACATTGTGGATTAAAAAATAATACATAAGTCTCAGAAATCTTATCAGGTTTAGTCCCAGAACTGATGCAATGAGGCTGTTTTGATTATTGCATGTTTGGAGTCCTCAAAGACTTCTCTCTTACATGTTTCTCTACATTAAAGGAAAATAAGCCAGACAAATTTTAAACTCTTGTCTGATCCCAAGGGATGGAGCAAAACTTATGGGGGGAAATTTGGCAGTTCAGAGTTTTGAATGCATCGTCTGCTGCAGGGAAAGGAATTCGTAGCCATGAAAAGGATGTACACCTTATACAGATGCAGTGTAGCTATAACCATGTTGGCCCCACAATATTAGAGAGACAAGCTGTGTGAGGTAATAGCTTTTATTGGACCAACTTCTGTTGGTGAGAGAAAGTAGCTTTCAAGACACACAGAGCTGAAGAAGAGCACTTTGTTGTGAAAAAGCTTTTCTCTCCAACAGAAGTTAAGTCTTCTACATGCACCTTCTCAAAGGAAATGAAAGAGCCTTGGGTAGCCAGATAGAATCCCCTTTCCCACTCTGTTCCTATCCCTACTCTAGACTCCACTCAGAAGCCATTCTGACATTGGAGAGTTGTTTGTGGTTTCATAATTCTCTTCTGTCTGAATGTGGAGTGGAAGCCACCATATGGGAATTAATGCTGTTATTTGGGAAATGCAGAGAGCCAGCAAGGCATGGAATCTTCTTCAACCCCCAGTGACACCAGTGCAAATTAAAAACATGCACAGAAGGATATTTGCACTTTGTAGGATAAGATGCACAGCTTCCTAGATGAGACTAGTACATAGGGTGGCAACATCCTAGCTACTCCCTCTTCCAGTGGGACAGAGAGATCTGAATATAGATATTGACTCCAGAGAACTTCTATGGGATCTGAGCTCATGGATGACAACTCCATATTGGGTCATCTCTGCTTTCTCTGCTACTGGTGAAGGGTTTGGTTCATAAATTGAAAGTTGAAGCTTTAATTCTATCCATGCCACAGAGTGGAAGGATTACTTGACTTTGCTTTCTTACAGCAGTAGTAAATGCACATGCCTCAATATGAGAGAGATGAGACAGAGGAACTTAAAATACAAATATTTACCAAAAAAAATTAAACTCTGTGTGTTCAGGGATGATGAAAATGAGTGTGGTATGACAGATGGCATTCTATGTTGGCATTATATTAAGGGCTTGATTTAATCTCAGACACAAGGCAATTAAGGCAGTTACATCAGATGGGGATCTAACCATAGCTCCACTAAAGCCAATTTTCACCACACGAGTCTCTGATCCTGAAAGGGACGGCTAAAATGTAATAATTATTTACTGGTTTCATTGGTCCCAAAAGAAATAGGTATCAGTCTGTTTATGCACTGATACCTCCAATGAAGCACTATCTGAGCCTCTCCCAAGTATGATCTGGTCACATAGAGCTATATGCACGTCTTCACAGAATTTGTGTCATTCTGCAACCAATAAAATATCAGCGAATAAAGAGGGTTGTTTTTTTTATTTGATTAACTTTTTTTATATGATTAACTTTATTTATTTGAATAAAGGGTACCTGACATTTTAGAAAAATTCTTTTCAAATTAACTCTCCATGTTTTCCTTTAATCTGCACAGGGAAATATTACTGGCTTTAAGGTTGTTCTGAGACCGAGACAGACTCCAATTAATTAGTTGCTGCTGACAGATAGATATACTGTAAATAAAACCCATAGGGTTCCTATATGACGATTAATTCATTTCCCACAAAAGAGATGTAGAATCACTATTTCTCTGTGAGTGCATGTGTGCACACACTCACATGTATGTATATAGAACTCGAATACCAGGTAGTCATTTAGGGAAAGTAAAAATTACTAGTCGCAATTACACTGTACAGTATTTTAATACTGCAGTTCATGTCTAAACAGCTTGAGACTATTATAATATGCATTACGATAAACAATTGGCTTTGTACCATGATTCATCTTAATAAGCAATTACCGTATTTTTCGCCCTATAAGACGCACTTTTTCTTCCCCAAAACGGGGGGGAAAAAGTTGGTGCGTCTTATAGGGCGAATGCAAAAAAAAAAAAAAAAAAAAAAAAAGTGCGCCTCGCTCTCCCGTCCCCGCCGCGCGGGCGGGCTGCCGGGGTTCCCCCCTCCCCGCCGCGGGCGGGCTACCGGGGTTCCCCCCTCCCCGCCGGACCAAAAAAAAAAAAAAAAAAAAAAAAAAGCGCCTCGCTCTCCCGTCCCCGCCGCGCGGGCGGGCTGCCGGGAGCGTCCCGGTTCCCCCCTCCCCGCCGCGGGCGCGCTCCCAGCAGCCCGCCCGCGGCGGGGAGGGGGGAACCGGGACGCTCCCGGCAGCCCGCCCGCGCGGCGGGAACGGGAGAGCGAGGCGCTTTTTTTTTTTTTTTTTTTTTTTTTTTTTTTTGGTCTGGCGGGGAGGGGGGAACCCCGGCAGCCCGCCCGCGGTGGGGAGGGGGGAACCCCGGCAGCCCACCCGCGGCGGGGAGGGGGGAACCCCGGCAGCCCGCCCGCGCGGCGGGGACGGGAGAGCGAGGCGCTTTTTTTTTTTTTTTTTTTTCCGGATTTTGTATTAAAAAATGAGGGTGCGTCTTATAGGACGGAGCGTCCTATAAGACGAAAAATACGGTACACCTTTCTCTAGTCTTCTGAATGGAAATATTTCTGCTTTATTATAAAAAATTTAGGGCCAGATCCTCAGCTTTGTTGGAACCCCTTTGCACTGTTATGACCTGCATGGTTTCTCTCTGTGTGCACTGAATGTCTTGGTAATGCAGAACTGATGTAGTGGGTCTTCAATGCTCCTCCTAGCTCCTGGTGTAGGAAGTGTGGCTTAGGAAAGGGGTGTGTGCCCAGCTTCAGTGAATCTGAGCTGCTGATTTAAGTTGAGTTGGAGGCTGTATTGGCCCTCAAATGGCCCCAGAATCAGGGGCATGGGTGGAAATAGGTATGGAATAAAGGTCACATTAAGGGATTTTTATACCTCTGTCTTCCTTCCCACCAGACTTGCACCATGCCTTTAGTTTGTAAATTGGAACTATTTGAAATAACTATACAGGTTAAACAATAATATTAGCTAAACTGTTATTTAAATTAGGGTCAGATTAAACTGATACCATACATAAAGCTATTTTGTTGGAGGGTCTAATAAGCAGCTCATCTCCAATTCACTCCATAAACTTCTAAAACACAAACTTTTGTGTATACTTATCTTATAATGCACTAAACAGATGGAGGCTCATCTTCATTTCCCCCCTTTTTAATACTCATCACAACTTATAAATGATGATTTTCTTCCAGTAAGAAACATGTGGTGAGTCCAGATGTTCAAACAAAATGAATCCCTAAAGGCCTGTAATACAGGTTAATTCAAAAATGGATATGTCTAAATACACAGAACAAAACTTAACATAATTTTAAATGAGGATGTAGGGTGTGAAATGCACTAAAAGGAGAAAAAAGGAGCTGGAAACAATAATTAACTGCTTTCTGGTGTTGGTTTAAAGTCTGAGACTTCTGTACAACACGTTGTGGTTCTGAGTGAATCACACATTGTACAATGAGGTGATAAAAGTAATTGAACAGCAAATCATTAATATGACCAAATCCAAGAGAATCCTTCTATGAAATATTAATTGTGTTCACTTCTTTCAAAAAGAAAGTTTATTTAAGATTTCCCAAGAGTATATGTAAATACTGGCTAGTTAAATGTTGTGGAGTCCAAACCAATTTCATCAAATTTATTCTGGTAGCAGTCAACAATGACTATGGCTAAAAGCAGAAACTGGGATTTAACATCCTTTGCTTGATTGGTTTGATATGTCAATGGGATTTTGGCTCCTAAATTCCTACATTTGTTTGGAAAATGAGATTTAGGCTCCTGAACCAGGTATGTGTTGCAATACCGAGCATAGCAATGCCAAAATACCTTTAAAAATCTGGACCTTACTGCTGGCAACTCACTAGACTGGCAAATTATCTTTGTCATCTCCACAGAGTTTGGTACCAAAATATTCTATTGAAGAGTTAATCCTCATTTCAGCTGGAGCCTGGTTTAGTCTTTGTAAATCAGCTTCACACAATATTGCCATTAATTAACTGAATCAGCTCTATTGTCTGAAAGCCTGTTCCTGGGAGCTATTGTGTCCTTGTGCTTAGGACACTCAATTCCTATTTAATTCCATGGGAGTTTATGGTGCTTAACATCTTGCAGGTTTAGGCCCTAAGTAAAGCAAATAATTACAAACAATAAAAAAGATACAGAGCAAAATGTGTTCAGGCTCTCATCTATAACCATCTCCACTTGCATAATAATTCCTTTTCCTTAACTATAAAACTGTAAATAATAGCTCAATTTTTATTTTTTTGTACAGCTAATCAAGCTTTTATGAGATACACAATATTTCATTTCATTTTCAATATTTTTTTCATAATGTTTGAAAGTCTGCTATGGATAAAACATGTCCCACAGAAGTCCGAGTACCTTTATTTTGTTTTCATGAGGCACATAGGAGCCAATGAGACTCAGTCATGCTGCAGGAATCTAAGAGATCTCACAGGTGTTACAGCCCAGAATGGTAAAACTAATCAGGAAAAAGTAATTGTTATCCCAAATCTTAAAGTGACCCAATTCTGTAATGCTCAATTATATCTTCTGTGAGATTGAGTTGCCCTGGGGATGTGGAGGAGACGCACCACTCAAAAGGAGATAGCTGGAGGCACTAGGGAGAGTGCGGTGAGAAGTAACACTTGTCTTTAACCAGTCCCGCTCTCAGTACCAATTATCTATCATGCAAGGAGCTATGGCCATGTATCCACCTATCCCCCTCTAACATAACAGTCTCCTGCTGATAATAGCTCACCTTAATTGATTAAGCCACTTTAAGTTGGTATGGCAACCACCACCTTTTCATGTTCTCTCTGTGTGTGTGTGTGTGAATATATATATATATATATGTATACATCTTCCTATTGTATGTTCCACTCTATGCATCTGATGAAGTGGGTTCTAGCCCATGAAAGCTTATGCCCAAATAAATTGGTTAGTCTCCAAGGTGCCACAAGTACCCCTCGTTCTTTTTGCGGCTACAGACTAACACGGCTACTACTCTATAATAAGGAAGAGTAGGTTGAATTAATTGTCATATTAGCCTAGGCACACACATCCTGGTTATTTTTTTCAAGAGTTTTGTGTGGTATCAAACCCCAATGAAAGAAAGTGAATGTATTTATTGGGAGCCTCGTGTGTATACAAGTATACTACCATGCCATATTTTCAGTATTATTCCTATTGTCAGTTATAGTTCTAAAAAGATCTGAGGGAAAGAAGTGTCTGTTCAACACACACTTGTGTGTGTTTTCAAAAATAAAAGTAGAAAGTTAAGCCATTTTCAAAAGCTGGTGATCAGATATGAACCACTGACATCTTAAGACTGTATGTGAGGGATCCAAAAACTCATGCACATGGTTTCCTGTGAAAGAGGTTTGCTCTCTGATCTAAGGAACCAACTTTTAAAAATGTCAGGATAGGCCCAAGAAGTTCCCAAAGTAAATTTAACGTCTAATAGTCTGAAATGAGAAATCTGATTAATAAGGAGGTTTTTGAAAAGAGCAAGAAAGGAGAAATATTTGCTTTGAATTTATGGCAAGTGAGAGTGTCTGGGGAATGTGGATTTGTATAAACTATGATAGAAGTCAAGGAAACAAAAGGTGACTTTGAAATATTTTTACGACTAGGCTATTTTTAGCATGCACAAATCACTCTCTGATTCCAAATAAGTCTGAGTAATGTTTGCAGGTTGGGAGAAGCAATCAGAAAAGGTGGTGAAGGTGAAATGTGCACCTTTGATGCAGGAAATTCATCTGCCATTTGCAATTCAGGGCCACATCCTGCGAGTTCTGTTGGGTCCTGAGTTTTTCTTGGAAGCTCAAACAGCACTTGAAGCAAAAACATAACATTCTCACCTGCATTTGCTTATAAGAATAAGCTTCCTCTCTGGGGGAAGAGGGAACCTTTCTACTATCCAGGCTGCATTGATAAAAATCATGAATTAAATCACTGAGAGAAATACTTTGATTTTAATCAACTTTTTAATATTTGTACTTCAGTTATATTCTAAAGAGAGCTGCATTCTTGTTGGTTAATATAACCATTAAAACATGTTGACTTACAGCTAAATAGAGCCTTTACATTAGATTTGGTATGTTTTTTTGCTCTCTAGGAAGGTATATAATTACAAATATATAACTACAAATATATACAAATATATAACTACAAATATTTATTTAATCAATTATATAACTTAATATTTCCAGATTCTTATTACATGTACATTTTTAGTATGTTTAGAAATTGGTGAATGATATATTGCTTATTTACTAAACTTTTTGCTCATGATTTGTCAAGCTGCATTAGGATTGTAGAATCATAGAATCATAGAATATTAGTGTTGGAAGGGATCTATGGAGGTCATCTAGTTCAACCCCCTGCTCAAAGGAGGACCAATTCCCAACTAAATCCCCAGCTAAATCATCCCAGCCAGGGCTTTATCAAGCCTGACCTTAAAAACCTCTATGGAAGGTGATTCTACCGCCTCCCTAGGTAACCCATTCCAATGCTTCCCCACCCTCCTAGTGAAAAAGTTTTTCCTAATATCCAACCTAAACCTTCCCAACTGAAACTTGAGACCATTACTCCTTATGCGGTCATCTGGTACCACTGAGAACAGTCCAGATCCATCCTCTTTGGAAACCCCTTTCAGGTAGTTGAAAGCAGCTATCAAATCTCTCCTCAGTCTTCTCTTCTGTAGACTAAATAATCCCAGTTCTCTCAGCCTCTCCTCATAAGTCACGTGCTCCAGGCCCCTAATCATTTTTGTTGCCCTCCTCTGGACTCTTTCCAATTTTTCCACATCCTTCTTGTAGTGTGGGCCCCAAAATTGGACACAGTACTCCAGATGAGGCCTCACCAATGTCGAATAGAGGGGAATAATCATGGCCCTCGATCTGTTGGCAATGCCCCTATTTATACAGCCCAAAATGCAGTTAGCCTTCTTGGCAACAAGGGCACACTGTTGACTCATATCCATTTGTAACAAACTGGAATTTAATTAACCCACAAAACAGCATATAAAATTTATTTTTATTAAATAAAACTAACCCTTAATACGGTACTTGACCTATTGTGCCATGTTTATGGATCTTGACATCAAAAATTTGATGTGTTTCCCCCGATGCTTTCTCTATAGTAAAGCAGCCTTTCAGTGAAAAGTTTTAATAGAGCAGGGGTCAGCAACCTTTGAGAAGTGGTGTGCCAAGTCTTTATTAATTTAAGGTTTTGCATCCCAGTAATACATTTTACATTTACAGGGGCCAGTGGAGAGAACCTTAGATCAGCAGCATTGGGGGGGGGGGGGGCAGATGGAACCCCAGACCAGCAGCTGGCTGTTACTTTTGTTATTTCTAGATTTATATTAAGTTAAATGTGTAAACATCTGAATAACTAAAAAAGTACCTGCCAAATTACAGTATCAATAGCCAACAGATGCAAAATGTTGAGAATTTATCAATGTAAGAAGACTATCAGTACAATAAGGAAATATCACTTTTAACTGGAAGCAAACAAGCTGTCAATCAGTCCAAGTACTGGACAGCATGTATGTGTAGGAATTCCAAAGGACTCTAGCTTTTTGTCTGATGTAGGAGGGGAGCTTCCTCCATGTTCAACATGTGTGGTGGGTTAATGAGGAACATTTTATTAGAAGTGCTCCCTCCCTAGGCTGATGCCTCAGCTTTGTATTTTCCACTGAAAAATGTTTACATATTTTGCTGTACTGAAGCAATTTAATTAAAAAAATAAGTTCCTAGTTACATGATCTCAAAAGACTGCCTACAGCTTTGCACCATTGTCTATGAAACACACTATCAGTGATTACATTCATCATACATATCGTTAGTTCTGATTGACTTTGATTTAAAAAGTAATTCCTGCTTTCCACAAAGGATGGTAAGAAATAATGCGGCCTAGAATAAGACATATAAGTGAAAAGATAGTCATTTCATTTAGCAATCCATTTATCACATCTGTCACTTTCATCATAATTATAATCTAATTTCTGTAGAACAAGCAGCTTCAGAAGAACAACAATACTGCAACTTGTTAGATTGTGCCATTTGGGAAAAACTGTTTAAATGGCTAACATGAGTTATGACTTGTATATGAGTGTACTGCTCCTGGGTTCTAAGATTTAATGTGACTAGCCTTTCAGAAATTGAAAGCTATATTTCAGAGGCTCAAAATATGGGTTGCGTGTGTGTGTATGCGAGAGAGTGAGATTTGTGATCGGATTATTAACGTAATGAGCTATGCTCACCAATGTGATTGGTGAAGACACAGTTAAATAGTTTTCTGTTGATGAACGATTTCTCCATGCCAATACCATATTTACCTAGACTTGGGACATATCAAGAAGTTGTGTACTGACCAATTGTTAGGCTGAACTTCAGATTTTTCCTCTGAATCCAATAAATTAACTGGATTTTATGGCAGCTATTCTTTCAGACAGGGCAGACTTGAACAAAAGATGATTTTCTAATAACACTAGTTCTCATTTGGGCACTTAACTGTACAACTAGTGTTATCTAATATGAGTAGACATTTTTAATATGAAACTAGTGAATAAATTACAGAAGCAAACAACTGGGACATTTCTAACACTGCCTACAACTATAGCAAGAACCTAACAGACATACTGAAATAGCTGGAGCTTGTTCCTGATCCAGCATGCTGATGTAGATGGAACATGTTCCTAATACAAGTGAGGCAGGTAGGAACATACAAATTGCTATACTGATGCACCAGAGTGATTCATCTAATCCACTATCTTGCCTCTGACAGAGGCTGATAGAGTCTGATACTTCTAGGGAAGATGCACTGCACCCTTCTAATGGACAACTGTGGAATTACCTGCCTTTAGGGGAAATTTTGTTCTTAATTCCCAGCAGTTAGTAGTTCTTTCATGTACACTAATGGAACCTCATTGATCTCACTGGAACTCTGGATTGACCCTTAGTGCCATTATGAATTACTAGTTATGCAACTGGGGCATCAGATATCCTATCAAAATATTCATGACTTCCAGCTAAAAACATCAAATTAATAATGATTGTCAAAGCCCAGTGAATTCCACAGTTCACTGACCCCAAATTCTGCAGTAAAGCCTTCCCTGTGGAAGTCTGAAAAATCTCTATGGCAGTTCCAGGTGGCTATTTTTAATAATGGAGATTTTTAATGAATTAAACATGAATAATTAAATAATTAAAGATGAATAATTTATTACTCCTGGTGGAATTCTGTGCCAAAAACTTACAAATTCTGCAACAAAAATTTAAAAATTCTGTGCACAATATTTTCAAATTCTGCAAAATTCTGCATATTTTATTTGTTAAAACAACAATATATAATCACATCAGTTTCAATTTTTGGTCATTTATTTCAAAATACCTGTCAGCAAGTATGTCTGCAACAATATAGACAACAAAAAAGTTTCAGAAAATGTTTTTTGACAAATAGATTTCTTACTAGGCATACTAATACAGAACTCCAAGTAATAATTAATTTAAACTACAATACAGAACCATATTTCCTGCACTCCTCAGAGCAGTGAAAAGACTTGGGGAAGTCAGGAATAATGGAACAGCTGAGGGAGGGGTAAATAATTGCTGGGAAGTTCTAAGTGACCTTAGAGGGTTGTTGAATATGGGTGGGAAAAGTATGGAACAGGTTTTTTTGGAGTGTGAGGAGGGTCTGTTAGGGAGCTTTCCCCATGCAGACCATGGCTGACCTCTAGGCTCTCCCATTTAGTCAGGCACATGTGTCCCTCCATTCCCACTCAGACTCCCCATATAGTCCTGAACCCCCTCCCACTGTCCCCATGTGTCTCTGTGCCCACCACTGACTGCTTGCATCCAACGAAGTGGGTATTAGCCCACGAAAGCTTATGCTTCAAAACTTTATAGTTAGTCTTTAAGGTGCCACGGGACTTTGTTACCTCTGCTATTCCAGACTAACACGGCTATCTCTCTGATTCCCTATTCCTATGTGGCCCTCTACTCCCATTCAGCCCCTGCCCCAGACTGTCCTCCCCCCACTCAGCCCCTGCCCCAGACTGTCCTCCCCCCACTATCCCTTATGAGCCCCTGTCTGACTCCCTTATCTCCTGTCTCCTGACCTGGCCCTACAGAAGCTGTGAAGAAGGTGCTGCAGGCTCTCTCTCTCTCTTCCCTAGCTGGCTGGGAGCAGTTGCAAAGTTCTATCTCCACAGTGCCCTCTGGTGGGCAAAAGGCAGACCTGCAGACGCTATTTTCTGCTGGAAGCTGCTGCTGTGTTGAATCACCACAGCACCCTCTAGTGGGGAAAAGGCAGAACTGCAGCAATTTTTGTGCAGAAGCTTTTATCTGTGCAAATTTTTTTTAAAATATACATGTCTAATTAATTATGTCAAGAATCAGGGAGGTAGCCGTGTTAGTCTGGAATATAGTTAGTCTTTAAGGTGCCACAGGACTTTGTTACCTAATTAATTATGAGCATGCACAGTGGCACAGAATTTCCCCAAGAATAACTAATGCAATCTGTAAAGCATCCCTTGTGGGTTTTTTTTAATATTAAAGTCAATTAATTTTACTCTCCTCTAAATTTTCAGATTTCAGAGTGCCACAGATTTTTCTATTGACATTGCAGAAGTGGTCAGAGAATGATGAAGTCATTCTGGTAACTAAGTAGGGAACAGCTGGGCCTTTTGCCACATTGGAAGACAATTCTTGGTTCTGGGATGAACACTGGATATTTTTGCTAAATTTATCAGTAGTAAATAGTTAAACTTTGAAATGAAAAGATGACTTAAATATAAAGTTTAAAAACCACACTCAGATGAATGGAACTGTTAATGTCTTTTCACAGCACTATAGTTTCAGACAATCTACAGACTCAGGTGGACATTACTGATTATAATGGGTTTACATTTAGAAAGGGTGTTCTACAGTACGCGATTATTTCAGAATTAGCCACGTTAATTCAAATTAAAATGGATTCCGTCCACACGACCAACCCGGTTTTGTTGATTTAAAGGGCTCTTAAAATTGATTTCTTTACTCCACCTCAGCAAGGGGAGTAGCACTAAAATCAACCTCGTAGTTCAGGATTAGAGGTACTTTGGATGCAATTCAATGTTATGGCCTCTGGGAGTTATCCCAGAATGCTCCATTGTGACTGCTCTTGACAACACTTTCAACTCTGATGCACTAGCCAGGTAAGCAGTAAAAGCCCAAGGAACTTTTGCATTTCATTTCCTGTTTGGCAGCGTGGCAAGCTCATTAACAAAGGTGACCATGCAGAGTCCACCATCACAGGAGACCATGCAGTCCCGGATTCACACACTAGCTCCAGCATGGTCCAAACGGGAAGTACTGGAACTCATCACAGTATGGGGAGACAAATCTGTTATGGCAGAACTACATTTAAAAAAAAAAAAAAAGAAACACAAATACATATGAAAAAGTCTCCAGGGGCATGAAGGAAAGAGACTACTCCAGGGACACACAGCAGTGTCATGCGAAAATCAAGGAACTCAGGCAAGCCTACCGAAAAGCCAGGGAGGCAAATGGGCGCTCTGGGTCACAGTCCGATACATGCCACTTCTACCATGTGCTGCATGCAATTATGGGGAGGTGATGTCACCAGTACTCCACCACTGTCTGTGGGGACCTGCAAGGGGGGAATCACATGGAGGAAGGAGGATGAGTTTTTGGAGGAAGACGAGGAGGAGGACAGTGCACAGGTGGCAAGTGGTGAATCCATACTCTGCGTCACCCAGGAGCTGTACATCACCTGGAGCCAATATCCTCCACCCCCTCCCAATTTCCAGACTAGCGTTAAAATTAAAAAGGGATTGTCCATCTCCCTGGGTGTTGGTTTGGCAACGATGCCCATCTGTTTTCACTACTAAGTGTTCTCTACTGGCACCTTATGACACATGATTCCTTCCCGCTTTTCATTTTTGTCCCCCATAATTAGTTCATCCCCATTTCTTTGTGGTCCTCCTGAAGGAACCAAATATGCCTGCAACTATTGCTCATCAACATTCAATGTTCGGCGTTCCCTTCTGGTTCCCTCATTCTAACCCTATGACTTTCAGCGGCATCCCTATTTGTGTGGGGTGTCTGGTTTTTGTTGTTGTTATTGTTGGTTTTTTGTCCCCTGTATTTAGTAAAATCCTTTTCCTGTACTCTTCATACTTCCACCAACCCGAGGATAGAAAGAAGTAGACAGCTATGCTCATCTGAGTTTCTCTGCTTGGTGTTCTTTACTTGCACTCTCCTACTGTGTCTCTCATATTGAAGTGTCCCCTCCATGCTACCTGCTTCTTTTTTCTCTTGTCTCCTCACTTGTCTGACCCTAATTTCTCTGTGGTCCCTCTCCTCCATGTGAAGGGACAACTCTTGTTTCCCCATTGTGGCACCTTTTTCAAGGGCCTTTTTTTCCCCCCCAAAGGAGGCTAAACAAGCTGGCCATTTTTGCAAACATTTGATTCCATTTAAAAGTATTTAAAATTTCAATTTATTTAAACAACAACAATAAATAAATACACAAATAAAAACAAATAAATCACCGAGGAAGCCCAAAACTGATTGTTTGTCCTTCCTGGCAGTGGTTAACATTGAGGCAAGGGAAAGATTGAAGCACTTAAACCTTATTTGGTGCCTAAGAGACTTCATGCATAACCAGCAACCACTCGCATTCTTATTTATCTTGTTAAGAAGGAAAATGAACAGGAAACAAAGAAAAGTGTGTGTGTGTATGTGTGATATTTTTCTATAAAGAGCCACATAGAGAATTCAGGAGAGTGCAATAACTGAACAGTGGCTTCTGTTATGGTGGAATTAGTTACTTATTAATTATTACCCAGAGTTTTATCTTGGATTCAAAGTTTATTTTTTACTAAGGCCTAATTACTTTTTTCTCCCCAGTAGTTTAATTAAATGAGCGGTTGGATTTTCCTTGACAGGAAAAACCTATTCCCTGGGCTTTATTCCACTGTGTCTCTGGGTCCTGTGAAAATGGACCTGGGAGGGGATAAGGAACCAGCTGCTAAAGGAGTGCTTCCACTCCTCTGAGTGCAAGGCAAGTGTACCTGTGTGTATGTGTGTGTGTGTGTGTGTCACCTCCCAAAGAGGACTGAAAAGGAAGGGACTGCAGAGATTTGTGTCCACAAAAGGAGGAGCACCTTGCACTCTTCAAAGCAGCTGTGCTCTGAGGGAGCACTATACTGCATCTGAAGCATAATGCCTCCTACTCATCTCTTTGGGAAGCTGTAGATCTACCTGCCTTGTACTATGGGCTGGACTTTAATGACACAATCAGGTCCTTAATCTCCTGCACATTTTCTAAATGGTAGCCGTAGCCATGGACCAAATTGCAATCTTATTTACAGAAGTGTAAATGGAGATACTCCAGATTTATACATGTGTAATAATAAATCCAGTCCATTTAATCAGGGCCAGATTAACCCTTCAGGGGCCCCGCGCAAAACATGTGTGTGGGCCCCTCTGGGGGCAATGGAGCATGGCAAAGGGAGGTTAGTCCCCAGAGCTAGGGGCTGACCAAGGGAAATGGGGGATGGCATGGTGGGGGGTGGCCCTACTCTGCCCAGTCCAGTGCGAGGGCACTGTGTACAAACTGGTAGACACTGGCCTGCCCAACACTGGCGTGCCAGCAAACTCCTTCCTATGTCTTGGATCATAACAAAAGGCAAAAAAATCACCACAAAATATGAACATAAACAAATGTTGTTCATCATTCTACTCCTAGGTCAGGTCATCCTAGTCACCTCCTGTCATTTTTGGCACAGTCTCATGACACTTAAATGTAAGTGCTACCTATATAAATGAATAAGTACATTTGCTAGTTTTTGTTCTTCTGTGTGAAGACAAAAGTCCATTAAATGTTTTAATCCAATCAAACAAATTCACATCTTGAATTGTTGATAGGGTTTTTGACAATGACTAATTTGATTGCCCTTCTTTCATTAATTACAGGAAGGATTAGAGGTTTTCAGGAGAATAATTTCATAAGCATCAATCTTTATCTTTTAACCTACTGCTTTTCATTAAACATGCTTGGCTAGTGTATCTGATTAGCAGTCATCCTTCAAATGAGTATTCAGGCAGAAATTAACATTGTTTTTACATAGAAAGGGATCTTCGAAACAATGGCTTCATTCAGAAGTTCAAGACTTGAATTTTTTCCCCGTTTGTGATAGGAAAAGAGCAAGGAATGGTATGAAGGGGAGAATGCAACAGAGAGGATGGGGAAACAAAATCTTCTAAAAGTGATCATTTTCTGGCAGAAAGAAGATGAGGTCCTGGTCCTGACAAGAGCTTCTAGGCCCCTTTGGAATATAAATATTCAGTAATAACTTGAGCTGAATTTGAGTCACCTCAAAGTCACCTGTGTGGCTCTGAGCTTAATTCCTTTTGGTTAGTAGGATTTTAGAGAAAGTATTAGCACTGTTCCTTAAAAAGATAGGAATTTTCTGTACTGTCTTCAGAGTAAATTTCCAAACCTGTTTTAACAGAATTTCCAATTTCATGTTATTTAAGTATGCCCTGGTAATAAGAAGTCCTCTGGTGATTCAGAGCCAACTTCTCCATTCCTAACCTAAGTGTAGGGGGAATAGCTATGGGAAAGATGACATGGTCCAACTTCCTTATGGCTCACCAATCCCCAACTCCCATAATATCACCCGGAGAGGGATGGCAGATAGCCTAAAATAGAATGGATTTTGGGCTGCAGTAAACTACACTAACGACTGGACTGGCATCACCATAGCTCCAGAATCACAGCCATGCAAATGTTCTTTGTTGTTACCATGCTGCCAGTCACTTTTGCTTGCCCATCTTTTTAAAATATATAAATATAAATATATAAAAATAAAGTATCCCAAGAGCAGGGAGATATATATATTTATAAATCCTGCTCTTGGGATACTTCATTTTGAAGTATAGAATATAATCCATCAGTTAGCCAGCCAATTGGAATGAGAATTTTCTTTTATTTCAAAATATTTTTGGTAATTTTCCATAACTATGCTTTCTGTGTTTTTGTTTTTTCGCTATATTGATGTTACTGACTTGAGTCAGTTCACAGAAAGAAAAGACAGATTAGCGCAGCGCAAACAACCATGTGGGTAAAATTTCATTAAATTATTTCCAATTAAACAAAGCATTTAAGCATGTGCTTAACTTTAAGTATTTGTGTAAATAGAACTTTAGCACATGTTTAAATGCTTTGCTGAATCAAGACAGGTGTTTACAAACCATTTTTTACCACTTTCCTAAGATTTTACTAAGACCTATATTTTCCCTTTGACACAGAGTAAAGTTAAAATTCTACAAATGGAAAAAAAAAAAAGTTGGACTGGAGGACACCAGACTGGCAAAGACACATTCATTAAAAACAGATTAGCTAAAAACAGACTGATAATCCTGTAATCTAAACTTGATACACAAACCCATGAAAATGCTAAGTGAGCGCTGTAAATAAATAGATGATTAATTTCTTTTTTCTTCAAAATGCTGCGTCTTAGTGAGAAATTATATTTCTCATAAAAGATGATTTTCTTATTATTTTAACTGTCTCCTTTGCACCTGCACAGTATGTAGAAAATACAGAGATAATTGATCGTATGAAGATACAGCTAATCCCCTGAGACAGAGAATCTCACAACGGAAACCACATATCTGTTAGGAAATATTGCCACAACCAGCAGATATTAATGTTCGTGGATGAAAATATCCTTTGCCCGCTAAATGGCTAAAATATTGTGGGGATAATCGTGAATTTGTTGGTGCTAACTTAATGCCCCTGTAGAATACACATTCATATTTTATATCACAGTGGGAATCTTTTTATTCCTCCCGCTTAGTACATTTTACTGAGCTTCTCAAACATCGGAGGTGGAATGAATAGGGAGGGAGGCGTGTCTTGTCTGAAAAATTTGCAAAGATTCATTACTAGGGATTACGTTTAATGAAATACAATCCAGAGCATGAAGCTATGTGATTGGTGTGCTTAATATGTACAAATTAAATCTTCTTCTGAAAATATAGTAATATAAACAATGAATTAAACATCAGGGCCCAGATATTTTGGTTTATTAATACAATATACCCCTATGTAGTGAACTCCAATTTGCTGAACACAGATGTTGCCAGTAAAATAATTAGTATAGAAAATGTGTATCTACCAGAATATCAACTGTATTGAAGTTTAGCAAAGATTTAATATCTTAAGAAAAGTTAGGTAAAAGGCTTTGTGGTGGGAAATGTTAGCCAGTTTTATGGCATTTTTCATGGCTAAACTCTGGAGAATAAAATTTACTGTACAGTAACAAAAATGACGAGGCATCCTTGTGGCACCTTGGAGACTAATGAACCCACTTCATCAAATGCATGGAGTGGAAAATACAGAAGAAGGTATAAATACATGAAAATATGGGAGTTGTCTTACCAAGTGTGAGGTCAGTCTAACAAGAAAATTCAATTAATATAAGATACCAAGGGAGGAAAAATAACTTTTGTCGTGGTAATGAGAGTGGCCCATTTCAAACAGTTGACAGGAAAGCGTGAGTAACAGTAGGGGAAAATTAATGTGGGGGAAATTAGGTTTAGGTTTTGTAATGACCCAACCACTCCCAGTTTTTATTCAGGCCTAATTTGATGGTGTCTAGTTTGCAAATTAATTCCAGTTCTGCAGTTTCATGAGTCTGTTTTTGAAGCATTTTTTTGAAAAATTGCCACTTTTAGGTCTGTTATTGAGTGGCCAGAGAGATTGAAGTGTTCTCCTACTGGTGTTTGAATGTTATGATTCCTGATGTCAGATTTGTGTCCATTTATTCTTTTGTGTAGAGACGGTCTGGTTTGGCCATTGTGTATGGGAGGGGGCTTTGCTGGCATATGATGGCATATTCCATATTGGTAGATGTGCACGTGAATGAACCACTGATGTTGTGGCTGATGTGATTAGGTCCTATGATGGTGTCCCTTGATTAGATATGTGGACAGAGTTGGCACCAGGGTTTGTTGCAGGGTTTGGTTCCTGGGTTGGTGTTAGGCCTGAATAAAGACTGGGAATGGTTGAGTCATTATAAAAGCCATTTTCTCCCGTACTAATTCCCCCCTACAGTTACTCAAACCTTCTTGTCAAGTGTTTGAAATGGGTCACTCTCATGCATCTGATGAAGTTGGTTCTAGCCCATGAAACCTTATGCCCAAATAAGTTTGTTAGTTTCCAAGCGGCCACAAGCACTCCTTGTCATTTTTCTGATACAGACTAACACAGCTATCACTCAGATGCCTGTACAGCAACAGTGCATTGAAAAGTGTACAGAGGAATAACATGCCTTCACCTTCATTGTATTTTGTTTATTTATTTGAATTTTTTTCAAGAAACTACCCCTTTATATTCAGGAATTTGGCAGTCAAAGAGGGAACTGTGAGAGGACACTCTGGTATCTTCAAATCTATTGTAGCAACAAAAGCATCTTGGAATCGTTGACCACATCTTAATAGACAGAGAGTGTGGTAGATCTAGTTGTGGTCACACAGACCACCTCCCATCTCAGTCATGGGCACACAGTTCAATTCCCCTCCATCCCTGTGGAAACTGTAGCAATCGTTGTCACGGAAGAGTGATATTAGGAAAGTGCTGAGTGTATTTTTAAGAGTCTGTTATGAAGTGACTCTGTCCTGGCTTCATATTACAGATAATGGGTTAGTCTGCAAACTGTTGATAATTCCGTCTCATTTTGCATGTGAATTTGGATTGAAAGTTAAGGGTCCCACATCAGTTTTACATATGTTTTACAGATGCTTCCTGGTTTTAAAGATAGAAAAAAGACTTTGATTTATATTTTATGGTGGTTTTGAGTTTTAAAAAAATCCTGCTACTTTAACAATGAAGGAAAATTAACCTCTGAAAACATTGTTAAAAGCTTGACTAATTCCTGTGCTTCCATGTTCCCAGCAGCATTCTTGGTTGAACTGGATTAGTAGAAGCAAATGTGTTGATTCCAAGAGGGGCGGGAGGAAAGGTGTTAAGATAGACACATCATCAGATTGTGCTTGCACCTCTAGCTGTTCTGGAGTTCTCAGAAATGGCACGACTTAGTTTATCATTTTGATATCCTTGCTGACAACCCAATTAGCCTAAAATATTCCAAAAAGGATTCCTTCCCCGTCCCTCTTTTCTGCGCCACTGCACTTTAAGTTTTACAATGTAATGAAAGAAATACAGAATGGTCTGAAAAAGGTTTTTGATTTGTGGAAATTATGGTGACAGATGTATTTAATGCTTCAGACTTCCACAAGGCCTTCTACTGAGCAAGTTATTACATTAATTTGGTTTTTTTAATAGTGTTTTTTGCCATAGGCAATGCAATGGCTGGAATTCTGTGCTTTACAGCACACAAGGGTGTGTCTGAATTCCTCCCTGCTGCAAGGGTGTCTGTAGTCCCCTCCAAAAGCCAGAACAGCCAGGAACTGCTTTATATTACTCTTTCCTACTGCTATGTGCTGCTTTATTATTCTCCTCTATTCAACACTGGTGAGGCCACATCTGGAGTACTGTGTCCATTCCCCCCCCCCCCCCCACAAAAAAAAGAAAGGATGTGTACAAATTGGAAAGAGTCCAGCAGAAGGCAATGAAAATGATTGGGGGGCTAGGGCACATGACTTATGAGGAGAGGATGAGGGAACTGGGGTTATTTAGTCTGCAGAGAGAAGAGTGAAGGGGGGATTTGATAGCAGCCTTCAATTACCTGCAGTGGGGTTCCTAAGAGGATGATCTAAGCTGTTCTCAGTGGTGGCAGATGACAATGGTCTCAAGCTGCAGTGCGGGAGGTCTAGGTTGGATATTAGGAAACACTAGGAAGGTGGTGAAGCACTGGAATGGATTACGTAGGGAGGTGATGGAATCTCTATCCTTAGAGTATTTTAAGGCCCAGCTTGACAAAGCCTTGGCTGGGATGATTTAGCTGGGGTTGGTCCTGCTTTGAGCAGGGGATTGGACTAGATGACCTCCTGAGGTTTCTTCCAAGCCTCATCTTCTATGATTCTATGGGTCAATCTGCTCTGTAGCATCTGAGAATCCCCATATCTTTCCAAGCTACTCTCCTCTTACCTGACACTATGCACTTTCCTATCCCAGTACAACCCCTTTACTGTGGCTTGCAAAGGGGTTTGTGCATGGCAGCCCACAGTTGTCCTTCACAGTGCCTGTACCAGGGAAATTTACCTGGCCTCAGCTGGCTTAGAGGCTTCTGTGGCCAACCCATTTCAAAGCAGCAGTGAACAGGACAGACAGTGGATGGGAGAATCCCTTCTCTTGTCTATAAGGTAGTCAAGCATAATTCTGACTCCTTTTATATTAAATTTTGAAGCATCTGTATTTGTGATATACTTAGGGTATGTTGTATATAGCACTCCATTTATAAGTACCTCAAGCCTACTACCTCTTTTCAATGACCTCTTATAGGAATATTTATTTCCCAGCATTCCTTTCTGGTATTGGCCTTTTAAATCTCGCAGAACCAATCAGCCGAAGCTCTATAGTAGATGTACTGTGGTTGACTGTTGCTTGTTGCCTCTCCCTGTATTCCAGTTGGTTAATACTGAACTCCTGTCCTGCATTTTCCCACCCCTGTCCTGAGGAGATGGCACATTCTCACAAGACTCGACAGAACCTTTGCCTCCTGTGACAGTTTAGTCAGTCCTAATAAAACCATTCTGAGGCTCAAAAGGGTTCTATCCTTCCCAAGTTTTTGTACAAAATGAATGGGAGATCTGAATATGGAACAAGGGTAGACTGAAACTTCTTGGGCAAAGGAAGGGAAGGCGAAACACTGCCACGCTTGAGTTACAGCCTGAAATTTAAGATTCAAGCCCGTTTCTAGCCACAGTTTAAAATTGTCCTAATTTACTATCCTGCCAGCAACCAAGCCTGTCCCCTGTCCCCCCAGAAATTATTATTAATTATTATTAATAATTATTATTATTATTATTTTTGCAATGAGCCTTCCCCTTTAATGTATCTTCTATAAATTGCCATATGTCTTAGCTAGGATGTGTTCTAACTGCACTTCTTGTGGGAGGAGGAAGAGCTGATGGAAACACTTGTTGCTCTTTGAGAGGAGATCTGTAACATTCTACCCTTTTGATACCTTGTTTGCACCCCAACAGTAGTGCTCACTGTCTTTCCCATAAGATCATTATGACGATTGATCAGGTATTTGCTGCATATTTTGTCAATGGCAAAAATCTCCTAGTCAGTTTTTGTGGAACACTTTACAGATTCTGGAGCTCAGTGTTCATCTGAATAACATTACTCAGGTTTCATGACCATTCAGAAGTTTTAGGAAAGGTTTCCCTGGCTAACTACAAACCGAGATGGTTGTATTGTAAAATATAAATAAATAGAACCCCATACAGCTCATTAAATAGATCTAGTGACATTTAAGATGCTACTTCTAATTGTCCTTTATTTTCAAAACAACTTCTAAATATATACAGTTTAGGGATTTAGAGCCCAATCCATTAGATCATTCAGGTAGTCCTGCTGCATTACTCCAACCTAACATTGGTGCAACTCAATGTAAATGAATGGAGTTATAGTGTCATAAAATTATTGTATCCCTATAACCTTTATTTGTATCCATGCACAGTCTCTAGAACTGAGTTACTTACTACTTTCAGTAATGACAACAAAGCAACACATATGTGTGGAAGTCAGTCCACTGAACACTTTCTCCTGTAATATCTTAGTATCCATAACACTTAGTATTCATTATCAAGTTATCTGCCTTCCCCCCCCGCCCAAAGCACTGTACATAAGTCAGCTGATGGGAACTACTTACAAATCATTTTTATTTATGCACATGCTCAAGGTAACTTGTACTTTATATAATTGGGATTGCATGAGTACCACTGTATGGAGAAATGTAGGAGAAATACAGACCTTGGACCTTCAATCTGCTCTCTGTGCGTGAGCAACTGCCTTCCCTGGAGCTCCAGAAGGGTGCAGGGTCTTGCAAGATCAGGGCCATGGAGAATAATTGGTAATCATAATACCTAGCTCTTTTGTAGCACTTTTCATCAGTAGATCTCAAATTTCTCTAAAAAGGTAGTCTGTAGAATTATCTTCTATTTTACGGACATGGAAACTGAGTCACAGAAAAGGGAAGTGACTCGCCTAAGGTGACACAGCAGGCTAGAGGCAGGAATAGAACCCAGCTCATTTCAGTTCCATTCCATTGCTTTAGCCACTAGATCAATATGCAAAGGTTTAACATAAGTAAGAATGACAGAGAATACAGTGACTGTCGGTGGTACAGCACCTAAAGCCAGTTATCATGGAGGGATGAAATGCCATTTGTCTGGGCAGAATTACAGCTGCACAGCTAGCTAGAAGGCAGTTTTCCCATACAATATTTTTATTTCTATTTTTAAAGTTATTTTTCTTCTAAATGAAGACAGATGTCTCTTAAAGGCAGAACTGAACCAATTGTCAGTGGGGATCAACAAAAGTGGGTTGTTTTAGTGAAATTTTACTTTTATCAGGTGCTCTCCACATATTGAATTGTAACAAACAGGCAAAAATGATGACATTATTTTTAAAATTGCTGCTTCAGCTCTAGTGAGATGTTATAGTTTAGCTACTAAGTGTTAGGAATAATGTTTTGCATAAGTATTCCACAATATTGAGCAGATTTTGTGTCTATAATTAGAGCTTTGATTTACACAGAATTAATTATGGAGTAATAATTGTACTGTAATTCTTCTATTATAATACAAGATGAATGATCCAGTCCGTTGTTAAAATCAAAGGTGCACAAATTATTTTATTAGCTTTTCTTAAAACATAATAAAATAAGCCAATTGGGAATGTTTTACATGTTCTCATATGCTATCATGGGCATGCGTTATTTCTGATAATCCATACACTATAGTTCACCTAAGTACAGGTAGAGAATTTGGCATAATCAAGACCACCAAAACTTTTGAATGTGGGTGTTGTTTTGATTCACCTGTAGAATGGCCAAAGAAATCCTCACTAGCCTATTGGAGGCCATTTGTTTCACTGTTTTCAGTGCTCAACGGGTTACATTCACCTCTGTGTACAGGGCCCACATGAAGCCTAAGAAGCATGTATGTCTGACTTAAATGTTCAGAACATATGTGGTATATAGGCCCTACACTGGCCCACTGTAGAAAGGTGAATTTCATCCAGAATGAACAGGAATTATGCCAGCACATTCTGGCTAAGGAGAACAAGGAAAAACTGAAACAAAATTTGACAGAACTAAATATAAAGTTAAGGGGAATCCTTGTTCAAAGAAAAGATAATTGATTGAAACAAAACCCAACACCATGACAATCATGATCATGAAAAATCCCATTAAATGACTTGTAAGAGTCAACTCAGGCCCCCCATGTTCCTGGCCAAAGTTTAATGGCCTGCCTAAATTTCCCTTTCAGATTCAAGTTATTACAATTGCTTTCCTCACTTCCTTACCTTCTGGAAGTATTGTATACTGTTGCTATGCCAAATTAAAGTGTCACTGGATAAAACAACTTGCCAAAAGAACATTAGATCCATATCTTGCCCTCTGACTACATGGGTGCACTGGGAGGTGGAGAGAAGTTTTCTGTGATATATTTCTTTCCATTATAGTCATGCAAGATGGGGCAGAACTTTGCCAATAGTTGGCATGGTTCAGGAATAAAGGTGTTTTTATAAATGTAAAAGATTATTACATCATATAGTAAATATAAGGCACAAGAACTGTAGGGAAGGAGTGGTTCATACAAGAGTCTTATCTGACCTGTTCTTCAGTGCTCACTCTTAAAGGGGGTAGCTGGGCCTGATGGAGAAACACTAGAAGTTGTAATTGCAGAACCTCCAGTCCTTTTGTCTGGGGTTGAAAGAATTTTCCCATCCCTCTGGACTCTAGCTTTAAGGATGATGGTGGGTAACCAGAATGAGTTCCTGATCAGTGTCAGACCCTCTTCTGCCCTTTCCCTATAGGCCCTTGCCTCTCCAATCCAATGCTGCACAAGGTAGTAAAGAAATAAAAGTCCATGCATTGGCATTTCACATATAGGAATGTACCTTTGCCAATTTTTTTCTATTTCATTGAATGTGTTTCTTACTATCACTTATTAGTGAAGTAACAAAGAACTATTGTTCTATTTAATATCAATTCAGTTACCTGGGAGACACAATTCAAAGTGCTGACCATAATTCAAGTAACTTTGATTTTTCTTCTCTGCCTTCTGGAGGCTTTAGTAAAAAGCTATTAAAATGTATGTGCTTGAAGATGATTGTGGCCTGGATAGAAATTATCTTTGTTATTAGCAATCACTTAATAGTTCATTCCTGAGTCCCTCACCATCCAGTGCCAGGAAGCTCAATGCAGATACTATAGGCCTTGATCTGGTATCTTAGCATTGGAATTTTAGATCTTTGGAGGATCTCTATCTTTCTCCATAGCACAAAAAGTAGAATTATATCTGAGAGGAAAAAAACAAGAATAGTATAAAAAATTCCAGGTCTAGCCATCTGACCATCCACCCCTCTTTGGGGATGGGTGTGTGTGTGAGTGCAATCCATTTTAATTTGATGGTGCCTTGGTATAAAAAATAGGTGCATAATCCTTATTCATATTGTGGCAGGGTGGGCCTGACCCAGCCTGCCGCCCCTTTAAGAGGGAGAAAAGCCCTCTGCAAACCCCCTTGCAGAGAAGGCTAATCAGCCACCTGGGCTGCAGAGCAATCAACCTTATGGGTTGCACCTGGCAGCCTCCCCAGGGGGGATAAAAGCCTGCCAGGCAGGAAGCTCAAAGTGGTGGTAGTGTGGTGGTGTGGAGTGAGATAGAGAGAAGGAGCTAAGCTGTAGAGCTGGGTATAGAACTGTGTAAAGAGATAAGCTGTAGAGCTGTGGATAGAGCTGTGTAAAAAGCTAAGCTGTACAGCTGTTTATAAGAGCTGGGTATAGTAGGTGGTGGGGTCTGCACAAGCTGCACTGTAAATAAAGAGCACTGTTTGGAGCCAAAGAGGAGTTTCCTGCCTGTGTTTGGAGGGGGGCAAGAAGGCGATCTGTCACAATATCCAGAGCAGTTTGCTTAGCAGAAGCCCCATTTTCAATGGTGCCTAAACTGAGCACAATTATACATGCATCCCTTGCCCTTTGAAAAACTGAATTTGCATGTGATAGATATTTGCATGGAGTTACCCACTTCAGCTATTTTGGGAAGTGCACATGTAGTGTGTGGATGCAAGTTGTGCAAGGGAAGCAAACATACTCAAAACCTTTCAAAATCTGCCTTAGATGTCCATCCTTTCCTTCTTCTACCCACTTTTCTCTTCAACCAGCCACAGTATTGTTTTCCTAAACTACAGACACTGTGATAAAAAGACTGCTATGCACTAATATGCTGGTCACCATTACAATATTGACAATTGCTTCTTGCAAGTAATTCATGTTACTTAGATGTGTATGGTCAGCTAAGCATGTGGATATATTAGGTCCTCCCTGCTAATGCTAATAAGGCTGGAGGCCAAATTGTAAAGACATTAATGGTGACCACTCTATTTCTACATTTTTTGCACACCCAAGATTTCCATTTAGCTGGACAGGGGCATAATCCAAACACTACTGAAGCAAATGGGCTTTGATGTAGGCCCTAGATGTCTTGGGTGGGAGCAAGGAATACAGGAGTAAGTCCTTTATTTTGTAATTATGTACTTAACCTTATTAATGATGCACCTTTTCAAAGGGTGCTTCAGCAGTCATACTCCCTGTAATTCACAATTCAGCCATTTACATTTTAAAAAAAATATGCAATGAGAGGCACTTCCATTTAATCAAATATCCATTACTTGATACTTTTGGAGGTAGCATGCTGTTTGTGTGGTAATGCAATCCATGTCCCAGTCCCTGCATTGCAATGGTGAAGGGTGCCATATGAGAATTATTGTGTTGGGTCAACAGTTTTCCAGTTTGACTTTAACAGAAAAATCGCTAGCAAGTACTTGAGATATGGTTGTGTGAGCTTCTAAGAATGCATGCATGTGGTTTCTGTACTTCATGCTTAATTCATGTTTTGAGATGTGAATGTAGTACTAGAAATATTGACATAATTTACTAGTTGCTTCAAAACAGTAATGAAAATGCATGTAGTATAAGAGCGATATATTGGGCAAGTCAGTCATAAATAATAAAGAACAGCTCTGAAGGTCATACAGATTGCACTTGGCGCTCAAATAGTTGATGATTTTATGAAAGCTGTTTAAGTTTGGATTTAAGAATGGGTATAAAATTATTTTCCTAAAATATAATTAACCACACCTTCTTATGGGATTACTTTTTATTTCTTTACAAGTGAATTTAGTGCTGATGGAAAGTGTCAGACTGACAGCACTGAAAACACTCATGTTCCATCCCTGCATATACTGCCAACCTCCTCACGTTCCTCCTCCTCCTCACACGTAATAGAGGATAGACTATATCAATTGTCCTTGGCTTCTATGCTGAGAATGCTAACAATGGCCAAAATTTTCTAAAACAATTAGTGAGTAATGCACTCACCCTCAGGAAATAAGATAGGTGTCTTAAGCTGGACAACCAAAAATCAAGGCAGCATCATCACTAGTTACTTTTGAGAACCATTTAATGTTTGTTTTTATGGCAGTGGATTCAGGACACAAGAAAAAAACCTGGATTTTGAGACGCTCAAAATGTATGTATTGTATTTGATATATTTTAGATCTGGGGTTTTATTTCAGCCCATTCCAAAATGGGACTGCTCCCATGATTGGAATTAGCTGCGTGGTTAAAGATCAGATTTTTAGAGGTACTTTGGCAGCTAAAGATGCAGATAGACACCAAGTGGGATTTTCAAAAGCACCTAGCCACCTAACTGCAGCATCTTTAGGTTCCTAAATACCTTTCAAAATCTGGCCCGAAGTGCTTTGCAGGATCAGGAACTGAAGTCTCAGCATTTTGTGAGCATTCCATAGCGAGAGACAGTCCCTACTCTGGAAAGAGTTTACATTCTGCAGCACTTGACATGATGTAATGAATAGGATGTCAACCTCCATTAAGAAACGTTATTTCTTCTAGGAAATTAGTGAAGAAATTGAGGCAAACTTTCTGCTGCAGTGTCTACTTGGTAAGCAAACTCCACTACAACTGAAATGGGGGACACAGGTTATTGTACACCTTAATTCCTGAGGAGCTAAAAAAGAATCTCAAATCTCCTAAACAAAGCTGAGTTGTCAAAGTGCCTTCTTCCATAACATAACCTAACAGTGTCCAAAGTTATGAAGACAGACGGAGCTTGAGCTGAGACCACATTTTCTGAACCTTCTTTTGTAAGCTTTTCCAGAAGTAAATAACCCAAACTGTTCATGCTCAGAAAAACAAAAGCTCTTCTCAGCTTTAATTCAAAACAAGCTAAGCTGTTTGGCATAAAAGAAGCCTTTTGTGATTTACTGTAACAATGAAAGATGCTCACCTCAAAGGTTTACTCTAATCACAATTCTCCAGAGGATTTGACAAAGCTTGATCTGTTTCTGAGCTTTCCGAGAGTAGCTTTCACAGCCTTTTGGTTATCATCCATGTAGTGTTCCAAGTTGGCTTTAGATCTGGGTATTGCAAAAAAGTCTTTTTGGTGTTTACTTTGACTTGGGTTAAGAACTATATTATTATGAAAATAAAATTGTCTGAATGTTCAGACTCAGTTGATCCTTCAAGATTTTATATATGCAAAACTTGTCTGCAGTTCTCATAATTGGATTGCTTAGGTATGTATTTGTGTTTCTTTACTGAATTTGATTCTGAAGTAGTATGTTTTTATTGGTACACTTGACTGAGGACACATGCAGGCCCAGTTTTTGCAAGTGTATATTGGAGACTCGGTTTTAAAAATTTGGCCTGCAAAATCTAAATTTATCAGAATGTTCAAATGCATCTGTACTTAGTTTTAAAAGCTCTGAACCTTTTTACAGTATATCCAATTTCAAAGATGAGCACCCTGGTTATTTATAGTGTATGTGGAGCAGCTATGATAACTCTTCTACTGGAAAGATCGTAATAGATCTGCAGAAAATGTCCAGATGAACAATTGAGGAGAGAGTGAGAGCCAGGAGACCTTTTTCTGGGCTCAAATTTGTTCTGTGTCTTCAGTTAACAAAGTATGTGCGTGCGAGAGTGAAAGGGTAACAACAAATATACACAAAAATTCTCATAAATATTATCCTGACCAAAAAAAAGTTTCTTCCATTAAAATGCATTTGTCAGATTTGTTGTTTTTCAGCTATGGTTATGAGATTGGCGACATGCTGCTTTTTAGCAGATTAATAACCTTGTAGTTAAAATTCCCCATCAAGATTGCATGTCAATATCTGCAATTAAAACCACCCTGAAGAGACTGCCGCAAACCATAAAAACTAAGAATGTTCACAGTAAATCAATAAACTTCCCTAGCTAGATAATAAAGGAATTTAGGTACTTGCATGAATATCCAGTCATCTGTACACCACCAATTTACTGTATCCTCACAATAATGCCTGGAGGTAAGGATATTTTACAGCCACGTAACAAGGCATATAGGGACGTGTCCAAAGTCACACAAAAGTCTGTGGCAGAAGAAGGAACTGTAGCCATGCCTCTTGCATCTCAGTCTTGTGTGTTTAACCCTTCCCACCGCAAGATGATTCTACCTAATCCATTGCTACAGGCTAACTAAAGTACTTTACCCTTGTAGTGTTTGGAGTTGTGATTATTTAGTGGGATTTTGGCAATGGAGATTGCATTATGGATATCCACTTGAGAAATGAAAATTATCTTAATTTCTATTTATTTTTAATTTGAATTTGTCTAAGTAATGTTGCAGTAAGTAACACATTTATTTAGCAATTCTTTTAAATGGCATACACTTTAGTAATTGCCATAGATTCATCTAATGTTCAGTTAGTGTAAATGCATATAACACTGCCATAACTTTATGAAAAGGAAGTAGGAAGTGTGAGAAATTTCTCAGAAGTCTGTTTGGTTAATTTATAGAATCGTATTGTAGACCTAAGCAGATTTTGATAAGGTTTGAATAGCTACCCATTTTTGGGGTGATTATCTAGAAAACTGCATGGACTTGATCCTTCAAAAGGAGCCATGCAGGTATAAAGGCTGACATGGATCCGATTGCAGGATCAGGCATAAACCTTCAGCCTCTCGAAAGTTCTTCCACCAATAATATAAAATCCTGAAAATATGAACTAACAATGGGAATGGTGATAGACGAGTAAGAAAAATGTTGCTGTTAGAGCAAAAAATGCATAGCTGCAATATATTGGTTGCAGAAAGCTAAGGCTTCAGTTTTAACTTTCTAGAGGAATTTACAATATTTACAAAAGTGTCCTAATATGTGTCTTTGCAGGCAAATAGAAGAACACAATAAAATAAGTACCATTAATAAAGAAGGGGGGATTAGATGCTGCAAAATATAAATCTGTGAGTAGTGACATTTACTAAGTGTCTTGTTAGTTCCACTCTCTTTCCTCCTCTATCTAATGATGCTTCAGTTCCACTCTTTTTCCTCTAATGATGAGGGGAGAAGTGGGATTTAAAGGTGTCACTGAAGAAGGGTGTTCTGGCAAGAAACTTAAAGAATGTACAGAGGTGTGTCAGGTTCAGTTGGGAAGGCATTCTTGGCTTAAGCATCTACCCGGAAGAAGACACACAGGCTGGGATTTTCAAAAGAGCCCAAGGGAATTAACAATCAGCTACCATAGAATTTCAATGGCATTTGAGTGCCCTATTCCCTTAGGTTTTGAAAATCCCAGCCAGAGACATCAGTGGGAGAAATGCACAGACGCAGCAGAGTTGACAAGGAAGTGATGGCCAGCACATGGGCCTGGAACGGCAAACCGTGGCCAGTGGGATCTGAGATCAGCTGAACCTGTGGATGTGGCAGCCTGGCCCTTCAGGGGGCTTATCCTGGCAGGATGCGTGCCAAAGTTGCCGATCTCTGATGAAAGGTATTTTGAAGGCTCAGGAGCCAACTCATCTCTGCATCCAAGTTGAGGCTGGTAAAAGAATTAAGATGTTTTTGCACCTTGCTTATATAGGGATAGTTGGGAGATTGTTCTGATCTGTGCTAGGGGATGAACACTATTGAGTGATGTTCCAGCATCTGACAATGGCTTGGTGAATGGTACCACAACCATCCCCCAGCTCTCTTGGGTTTTGGAGGCCTGACCATGCATTGGGAGAATGCTTCCTTGGTTTTGTGTTCCACCACCCTAAAGTGGTAGCAATGCCCCAATTAATTTGGCTCCATGATTACACGTATGAAGGCAGCTTACAAAGTTAAATCAGAATGCTTGTCTAGCTTCTCTAAATTTCACAGAAATATTGAAGTTAGATTCACTTATCTTGTCTAGATTACTGCAGCACGTCGGTCCTGAATTAGCTCTCAGCCAAGGAGGCCAATATTAATTTGTTGACAGGTGCACAGTGTGTGTGTCTGTGTGTGTGTCAGTTTATGATGAAGTACCTACTATACTGCGCTGATCAAAAGATTACAGCTTTCATGTATAAATACAAGGGAATGAATATATTGATGGCATTGCAGCTTACTTACCATCTCTTGATTTCATACTGCATACTGGCTGTATGTTTTAGATGTTTGTTTTCCTCACCACTCAGAGGGAGATAAACTAATAAATGCAAGGCCGGATTCAAGTGGACATGTAGCACTAGTCTTTTGTATTCATAAGAAGAGCTATTTTGTGCATTCACTTATTCCCTCTGGATTATTTCTGCTCCCTTAATATACATATTATCCCAACATATATATATTGTACCTACAGGTATACATATGCTGGGTTAAATACAATATTAGAAACATAACTGATGACCCGGCAAGAATGAGAAGGGGAATCCTAATGGATTCTGACAGCTGCGCTCTGTTACATAGTAACTTTGGAATGAAATAAGGACTTGTGTTAACATGACTCTAGGAAAAATAAATAGATCTGACAGCAGCCACCTTCCCATAAAGAAAGAGAGAAAAGCAGCAACCTTCACACCGTATACCTCTTACTAATGATATTTTGCACTTTTAAACTGTCTTTCCTCCAAGGTGCAAATAACTTACAAATAGAGCTGGAGAATAACTGATTTTTTAGTTTGGTGGCCATTGGGATGACATAACAATAAATTAACTTACTGGAGTAGAAAGCATTGGGCACCCTCAAGGTCTATGCTTGCTCCCTCAATTTGCATAGAATGCAAGAAGCAGCGTGGAAAATCATTGCATGTTGAGAATGAACTCTGGTGTCCTACATTCAGACTGTACTGGCTTTTAGATAAATAGGTGCTGAAAATGGAAACTCTGTGCACTTTGAAGATGTTGTCCTATTTTTATGTCTTCCCTGACCTCTGTTTGTTCATATAAAATTAACCTCAGTGCAGTCTCCAAAGGACAGATGTGTCCACCATAATCACCAGCCACCAGAATTTGGCAGTAATTGGCAATCTTAGTCCTAATCTTAAACTGGTATAAATCACCGTACCTGCACAGAGTTCGGTTAAACTATGCTGATTTACACTAATTGAGGATCTGACCCCAGCTGCCAGTCTGAGCACAGAGCTCCAGAAGAAGAGGGCTGTGAAATTCAGTAACATCACTTTGGTGGGCTTTGCTTTAGTTTCAGTCTGCTGGAAAATGAAAAGGTTTGTGAGCCACTTAATTCCTCCACTTCCCTTTAGAATTTTAAGATGAAATTAATTCTGATAGTGTGTCTACATAATACCCTCTGCACAGTATAAGCTACTCAGTAAGGCTTCATCTGTGGACAGTGGCCACACAGGAAACGGCCTGTAACTTTTGTGTGCCATGGAAATAGTCTTTGAACCAACGAACATATGCTGGTTTAGCAAGCAGTACTGGGAGGGAGGGAGGAGAAGGGGAGTAGGCCAAATGATCTATGATCACACCAAACCAATAGATCTAATGCCTCATGTAAGGGTATGAAGGGCAGAAGCTATTATTCCTCACAGATGGGAGTGCTTTGTGTTGGTAATTTCAAACCTCCAGCCCCCATGTCCTCCACACTTGAGCCTGGGTGCTTAGACATAACAATTTTTTCAGGAGAATAAAATTTTAAAAATGAGGCTGGAATCTGTGGTGCCTTCAATACAAAGATGTTCCTCTCTGTGTGATTATATAGTAACCCCGCAGGATAATGATTCCACAACCACTGTGGTACATTTTATTTACACTTTATTTACCACAGTTATGATTTTGTGTTAAATCTACGCTCATCTTGCCACTGATATATTTGAACTTCTCCTGCTCAGATGATTTCTGAGGTTTTGTTATACAGTATAACCTCCATTGACATTTTTTTCTACAGACTATTGATTTCCCAGTTATTTTTATGTCATCCCAGTGTGTTTTTCAGAAACCTAGGGCATGATCCAATTCCCATTGAAGTCAATAGAAGAACTCCTATTATCTTCAAAAGGGAGTTGGATTGTGTCAGTAATGAATGTTGTCATTTTCTTATGAGAAAAATACCATTTAGACCCAGACATTATTAACCAAGATCCTGCTTGTCCTACCCATGTTGTCTGAGGATGCCCTGGCTGAAGCCAGATAGACAGAGCTAAGGGAAAAGTGGGAAAGTAGGGGTTGCTGTTGTTATCCCAGAAGACTGAGAATAGAGAATGACACTTTATGGGACACTGAAACTAACACTGACACTGGCATGTGATTTTTATTATGCCTGCCTTTCACCCCACCCCCAGTTTTGATGATAATCTAATTTACCCTGGTGGAAGGAGGGGAGCAATCTTGTAAGATGGACTCATGCCAGCTCCTACTGGTAACATTCTCTGTATATATCTTCCTACTGTATGTGCCACTCTATACATCTGATGAAGTGGGGTTTAGTCCACAAAAGCTTATGCCCAAATAAATTTGTTAGTCTCTAAAATGCCACAGGTACTCCTGGTTCTCATTGCAGATTAGCTGGGCTGAACGCATAGGAGTTCTGGTCAGGCTCATCACAGAGTTAGGTTGTCCACTAAGAGTTGCATCAGATTGTGGAGGTCTTAGGAAGAATGGGACCCAACTAGGGCTGCCTTACAAGAGGAGGTCAGACTAGACCACTGCCATCCTGAGGCAAATGGGATCACTGTAACTACTGTGATGACAATATTTTAGATAGATGGATAAATTACTCTAAGAAAGTTACAAAGTAATAACACTTATCAATAAATAATTCATCAATAACCCCTCATAATATCAGTTAAGTATTATATAACATACTGTCTTTTTGTTTCTATAGACTTCTCAAGTGTGAAAGGTCTCTGTCCCATAACTTGAGGGCCAAAGCATGCTCATTTTAGCTGTACAGATAATTACACTGTAGTTCTTACCTTCACTTATATTAGATACTCATGTAGCTGGAAACTTCTTCCCCCAAATAAATTCACACTTTCATAACACTTACTTGATAAACTCACTGCAAAGAACTATTTTGAATGTTTGGCTCTCTGTCTATGCATAAGTATTACTGACATTACAATTATAAAATACCATTTCTTTATACTATAAAAGTATATTTGCCTCCTGAGAGGTCATATACAGCATTGGATTATGGCTAACACTAACTCTTCCATAAAGCATGTGCTTTATAGGGTAATAAAAAATACTGTAGCTATTTTAGAAAAGGAAAGAAAAACATTTTTATGGTTAGCAAGTGCTTATCGAGTGTGATTATTATTACTTTGTTACATACTATATGCTACAAAAAGTCTTAAAATGACAAGTACAAATGTGGAGGAAAATACATATGCTAAATATGTGTGTGCATGTGGTTATCTTTTTAAAACAATCTGAGAGTCATACAAATGCCTTTAACTTGGGATGCCACAGCCAAAACCAAATTCCAGTTGATTAGAGCTGGGCAGGGGAAAAAATTGTCAAAACTTTTGGAACAAAAAATAGCTTTTTGCACACACAAAAAATCTTCAGAGTCCAAAGTAACTACTGGGTTGCAATATTTTTAAATCAGCTGCTGGATTTTTAAATGATTAAATATAAATTAAATGACAATCAAACTACTGTGCTGTAGGAATCTGCAACAAATTTAATGAATTTCTTAATGCTCTGTCACTTTATTAAATTTTGAGATCAATTAAGGAGTAAACTTATTCTTTAAAACTATTTAAGATCCATTGAAACGACATATGTATGGACTTAAATGAGAATACATACCAAAACAAAATAGTTAGTAGGGATTTCCTTCTTTACTTCACTGCCAGGATCTGAATTCACTGTTTCTTTCCCTCTACAGCAGTTGAAATTTATTAAACCCCAACGCTGTGTAAAGAAAGCAGCTCCCTTCCCTGCTTTAGATGCTTATGATGTCCATCATGTGTTGAAGAAGAATATCCATTGACCCCTGGTTCCAGAATATTTCAATGTTCCTGCTTCAGTAAAGAGCTAAAAAAAACCTTCTGCCGTTGAGCTCTGTAGACATCATCACTAGATTCCCTTCTTACAGCATGTTATGGGCCTGATCCTGATCCAAAGCCTATTCAAAGACTTCTGTTGATTTCAGTGAACCTTGAATGTAATAGAAACCAGTGGTAAATCAATCCAGAACTACCCTCCATATCTGCAGATCCCCATAGCTATCCCTAAGTCTGTAGTTAGCCAGTATTTGGCTTGTATCACTCAGTTCTCCTCCTTTTCCTGGAACTCAGCTATCCCAAGAAATTCCATGGCTAGCGTCCCATCAGTGACAATGAATTTGGATAATCCAACCTCCTGCTGTATTTCATTCATTTGGAATTGTGAGGAGAAAGAAATATAGGGCTGAATCCAAAGTACAGTGAAATTGAGAGTCTTTCCATTGACTTGAATGGGCTTTGTGTCAGGCCCATACGTCTAATATTAAAGCTGTTTGAAATGTGTTGGTTGGGACTCTCATAGGTCCATGCAAACATTTTATCTGGTTTTCACCTGAGTAGATTCACACCCAGAACGTTCACTCTGAGATATAATGGCGATGAGGGCAAGCAGGATAAGAACCTGGGCAGATTAGGTTACCACTTTAATAAAAATCCTTATTCCAAACTCTTGAGTTTCACCTGGTTTTAACACACATCATAACCAGCTAAGACCTGCACAGAAATTAGCCCATGTTTCTTTTAATAAAACGAGGAAGACTTTGTAGCACCTTAGAGACTAACCAGTTTATTTCAGCATAAGCTTTCGTGGGCTATAGCCCACTTCATCGGATGCATAGAATGGAACAGAAGTAAGATGCATTTATACACACAGAAAGAAAGGGAAAAAAAGTTGTAAATTAGCATACCAATTCTAAGAGGCTGTTAAATTTAGATGGCCCATTATCAGTAAGAGAAAAAAAATACCTTTTGAAATGGATCTCTGTCAGGCAGGAGATAACACCTATTGAAGGTAAATTAACAAGGGAAATGCAATCAATTAGTGTAATGAGAGAACCATTCACAAGTTCTTTTAAGCCATTGGTTTATTGTATCCAATTTGAATCTTAAACCTGTCATGTTTCTTTTGGTGGTTTTCATATCTTGGCAAAGATCTGGACAATCTGCCGTTTGATACTAAGCCTGGAGTCTTTCATATGTGTTCTTACCACCATGCCCCACATCTCTAATCCTGTGTTTGACACAATGATGGTTTCAGATGCAAAAAAAAAAAATATCTTCTGCAAACTAAAAATTTAGATAATCAAAAGTCAGATAGGATGACAGACTTTTAGAAAAGGAAACCTCTCTATAGCTGAAAGGGGGAAATGTTTGCAGTGTTGTTGTAGCCATGCTTGGCCCAGGATATGAGACAGAAGTGTGTGGGGGCGGGTGAGGTAGTAATACTTATTGGACCAACTTGTTAGTGGAAGTTACAAGTTTTCGAGCTACGCAGAGCTCTTCTTCAGGTCTGGGAAAGGAAATCATAATGTCTGAGATTCTGGGGAGTGTTCCTTTCCCAGACCTGAGGAAGAGCTGTGTGGAGCTCAAAAGCTTGTCTCTTTCACCAACAGAAATTTATCAAATAACAGATAATAACTTACCTACCTTGCCTCTCTTAAAGGGAAAAAAATCACTTATGTCAATTTAGTATTTTCAGTTTATTACAAATGTCTTGTCCATGTTCTGCTGCTGCTAATTTTGCTAGACATAGAAAACTGAATGCCATAAAGATAAAAATAGATAAATTTTAAAAATAGATAATCTCACTTCTAGAGGGGCTGTAGAAAGAAAAACTTCTATATTGAAGTTGCATTTGTTCCTTATTTTTTTTATCACTTCTGTTTTCCATCATCCCTTCTCACCTTTCTTCACTAGTAGACTTGTGAAAACTTCATTGCTGTGTAACATAGTTTTCAGTTTCCTCTCCCTGTCTCCAAAGTGTTATTTGGGTATCATTTGTGACCATAAATCCGAGTAAGGGTTAGGGCATAATAGGGGCAGAAAGTACAGCTGGAGTAGCAAGAATTCAACACTGCAGCTGGGAGAGCTTTCTTTTAGGTTCTTGATTCCTGTGGTAATGGGTTAGGTTGAGGCAATGCAGAAAAAGATGTTAGAGAAAATTTTGAAAGACAATGGATATCAGTTCCAAAGGAATTGTCTGTTTTATCTCAGGTCTTCAGATGCTGTTGGTTAATGCAAGATTAGTGACTTAGTATGGTATCAATATCAATGCGCTAGTTAAGGATGAGCTATTTCTCGTGGGATCTCAAGGTGAATATTGTGCTTCCAACAGACCTCTCTGCCGATGGATTGACAGGAGTTTGGGGTAATCTCTTGTCCTCCCTGGTAGATAGTATGGTTCCCTTTTCCATGATTTCATCCTAAAAAAATTACTGGTTAGCTGGTGATCTGCAACAGAGAAAAGATGACTGGAGTACCAGCAGTGAGAAGTTTTGGTTTGAAGATGACTGAGATAAAAGATTTCTTAGAATGTTATTCCAGGTCTGTGAAACCTCCTGAGATATCAATCTGCTTCTCTCTCCTTGTGACACTGTTACAGTTCCGTTCAGCAGAGACACTTGAGCTGAGTTGCCCTTGGTACATAGAGGAGAGAGCACTGCTGGAAGGGAATTCTCCCCAAGGGTTGCTCAGCTATGGATTTCACTCTTGATCTGAAGTATCCCCAGGCTCTGGGTTTCCCCTCCCAGGGGAACCCCCAACACTCTAAGCTCACATTGCCTCAGTGGCTACTGCCAGTTGTCATCTAGCCCCCTCTCACTGGGGCAAAGTACAGTCTGTCATGGCCACTCATCATTGGCAAGGGGTTAGGACCTGCTGCCTCTGCCTATTCCTAGATGACACCTCTGTAGCTCCAGTACCTTTCCTTGCCTTTAGCAAGGCCTGCAGCCTGGGGGTTTACCAGGTTGGAGCTCTCCAGCTCCCTCTGCCCTTCCCCAGCATTGCTCTGCTTCAGGTACCTTGCTCCCAGGCAGCTAGCCCTTCCTACTCCAGGGCTAGAATGAGACTCCTTCAGCTCCTGGTCCCTAGTCCCCTTATAAGGACCAGCTGGGCCCTGATTGAGCTGGCCACACCTGTGATTACTTCCCCAATCAGCCTAGAGTGGCTACTTTTAATCCCTATTCTCCAAGAGTGGGGCAGACACCCCATTACACTGGGGTACAGAGAAAAGATGGCCCAGTGGTTAAGGCACTTCCCTCAGACTTAAGGGACCTGGGTCTGCTCCACCACAGACTTCCTGTGTGACCTTAAACATGTCTCTTGGTTCCCCCAACTATGAAATGAGGATAATAGTATTTCCCTACTTTACAGGGGTGTGATGAAGTTATGATGGCTAGGAGGCAGTCCAAAACTATTGTCATGCAGTCATAAAAATATCTTAGATGAGGTTATTTTTATGTTGAAATTGAAATAAATAAAACTGTTATCTTGGAATACGGTACGCACCACAAAATAAAATTTCACTATATGTACTTACTATGGCTGGCCTTGATATTGTCTGTAAGGTTTATTATTATGTATCAAACTCCATTACCAATATTTTATCCCCGTATTTATTGTTGCCATCTATTATGTTAACGGACATTGTCCTTTTGAATTATTAACATACCATAAGCATTGATATGCCAAGACATTCCCTTAAGCACTTGTGGCAATCATTGTTTCTTTTAAATAATTTACTAATATAATGGAATGGTTGCCCTATGTTTAAAGGGAGATACAATGGATCCATTTTTTATGTAGTACTTCAATCAAACTAACACAGAGAGAGATTAATTATATGTGTCCTGTAAATCTCAGTCCTGTAACACTGCATCTTATATCTTCACTAACCTCCACTATCCCAGCTACTTCAAGAAGCATATGAGTCAACAAAAAATTGAAACTCAAGTCCTTGCATTTCTCAGACACCAATCTTCAGTTTCTCTAAACACTCTATTATCATTTTTCAGGTATACACTTGCCCAAGCTATTCTGCATAGCAAATTGGATTGGACAAAAGATGTGGTAATTTGCATGAATCCAAGGATATTTCCAAGGAGAGATACTCCTATTTCTGCTTACTGGATGGGCCCTTTGATAACTCTTGAAGGTCCTGATACAACTTTCATATTTAAATAGGTCTTTCCATTGACAATAACAGCATTAAGATCTTGACTTAGGTGAATTTTACAGCTCATTGTGACTGACATCTTTGTAAACTCCCATTCATCTCTGAATAAGCAGAGGTGAGTGAGAATAAGAGCTCTGCTACACTGCTTCATGCCTGATATCTTGGATAGGGCTGAAATTGTCTGGTGGTTAAAGCCCAAGTATAGGTGACAGGCGATTTGGGTTATACTCCCAACTCTGTTACAGAATTTTTGTGTGAGTTTGGAGGAATAATTTAATCTCTCTGCACCTCAGATTTCCCATCTGTAAAATGGGGATAATAATACTTACCTGCCTCAAAAAAAATTATAGGCTAAATTCATTTATGTCTGTAAGGAACTCCAAATATATAAGAGCACCAGAGAAGTTACTAGACATAAATCATAGTGTTTTTGCTTTCAGATCTCATGTACATTCAATTCTTGATCTCTCCTGGGGCTTGTAGCATACATTTCACATAGGCCACCCCAGAGACAGCAGAGAATGGTGATTTTCAGTCACTATGCAACTGATGTGGATTTGAATCAGTGACCTGTATGCTGAATTCATTCAGTTACCTATTCCTTTGTTTCCCATTTTTTAGGTAGTTTGATTTTTTGCTCTTCTTTCCACACCACAATCATTATGCACAGAGTTCAGTTAAATACTAATGTGGTCATGGTATTTTCAGGAAGATCACCAATGTGTTGTAGTTTCCTCAGGAAGTCAGTGGTGTCTTGAAGATAGCTAGGAGTGCTGGTAGCATAGGGTTTGAGGAGAGAGGCCAAATAGCCAGATAAGTCTGCCATAAGAGTGCCAAATGCCTGAGATGATGGGGCTTCCATGATTTCCAGGTTTATGGATCTTGGGTAGCAGATAGAATACTTCTGGCTGGGTTATGTTTAATTGTATTTTAAATTATTATATTAATGCATGTACCTTTTCTTTATCCAACAAATAGTTTGTTGCTTACACAACAGAGTGTGCCTTGATTCCAGAATGTAACTACTTGATTTCAGGGTGTGGGGGTGGGAAACCTTATCATATTAATTAGTTACCTGCAACCATGATTTTTTTCTAACTCGTCATTTTATAGTCTGTTAAATTTAACAGAATAATGTGACCATGTAGTTGTGTAGGTGTGCATGGCCATCCCTCACTGTCAGTCTCCAAGAGTGGCCACACCCCTTTGCTGTCATGCACCCAGAATGGCAGTCTGGACAAGGGGGAAATTAGCTGCTATAGGGCTCGGGCAGTTACCTGCCAGCAGGGTAGAACATCAAACAGTTCAGAGGCCCAGGCCCTAGGCAGAGCAGGGCACTTTGCAGGCTAGTGCTTCAGCAATTGGGCAGAGGAGAGCACCAAGCAGTTGAGGGGCCCACCCAAGGGGTGAAGTCTAGGGCACTCAGGCAAGGAATCCGACTGGAGCACAGGCCTCCAGACCTCAGGAATGGTGGGACGGAGGGAGAGGGGGGACAGAGCCCCTCCCAACTCCACTGCATTCCAGACAAGGGCCCTAACAGCAGCAGAGTGATCTGCCACTGGATCAGCAAGGAATACACCTGCTACACACTGATCACTTCTCTGGCGGCAGCACAGCTAGACAATAGTCTGGTTTTCCTGGGCCGCTTCCCATACTCCCTGAAATCAAGAGAAAAACTCCCATTGACTTCAATGGGGAGAGGATTTTGCCCTAGATTTCCAGGGGCGGTGGCATGTATTAGTGTATAATCCTTAGCTGGGAAATTAAAGGAATAAAGTTAATTATGTATATCAGGGGAAAAAAAGTCTGTTAGTGTGCCTCAGTTGCACTAGTGTCCCTCTATTTGAAATTTGGTGCACTACAAACAGCAGTAAATATAATTATGCTATTCCTTATGGTAGTGATTTTCCAAAACATGCACATCTGCTACTTTGGAGTGATCTGCCAGCTCTGGGGAAATATCACTTAGCAAAACATGTAGTGCATACCGAGCAATTTCCAGCAAAGTTGTTTGCTAAACTAAATCCAACATGCTGGGGCTAAGAAACCTGTAATGAGAAAACCCTAGCAGCAGTAAGAACTGATGTATCTTGGGAGATGGCAGATATTGTTCTACATTTGAGTGCGGGCCATTCCAGTGGGGAGAGATTTTAAAAAATAAAATAAAAACAGCCAAGAGATTTTGGGCAGGTCAGGCCAGAAAATATGCTACAGGAGATGCTATAAATGGCAATATCTGGTTAACTGTAGAATCTACAGTCATATAATACCAGCTGTGCCAACACTGGATGCTAAGAACTGCCACCTTCTTCAAAATAAAAGCAAAGCTAAATCCTGATGCATTTAATCATTACCAGAAACATAATAAAACCTTAACTCTTTGATTTGTCTTATAGGTATTACTGCACACCACTTCCTATTTTGTGTAAGGTAGCATCAAGGCTGAGCTTTACAGTACTCATATGATCTCTGAAGATTTGGGTTCAGATTCTGTTTTTAACTATTTCAAATCTACAGTGTAATTTGATGACTTCAGTGGGCTCTGCCCTGGGTTAAAATTAAGCATATGCTTAATGGCTTTGCTGTAATGGGGCCAGAGTTCTAGAACCTTCCCGGATTGAGACAATGCTAAAGCAACTCCAGGAAGAGTGTGCTGGTGGATGTTTGTAAGTCAGAGTACATTGATAAACCCATTAATCCTGATGAAAGTCTATTCTATCCTGAGTACATGCCATTCAGAAAGACGTTTCCCATTTGCTATGTATTATCTCTATAGCATTAGAGCCAGTATTTCAGTAAGTATTATGGATGGGCAATATCCCTTCAATAGTTAAGGATGCAGCCAGCGTCTGTATAAGCCTGACTTTAGCTCCTCTCTAACTTTGGCTTGGAAAACATGTTTGACCTAAAAATTGCCATATTTACACCAAAGTCAAAAGAGAAAGTTTCTACAAAATCTGAAAAGCATTGTTCAAACTTTGTTTGAGATATATAGCAATAACCATTACCTTGATTTGAAATGTTGATGCTTGTCTAAGGGCTCTAACTTGCTGGCTCAAGGGTGTGGAAAATGAGCCCCCTGAGCGCTTTAAAGTGCTAGTGTGAACAGGCTCCAAGTGCTGGGAGCTGGGCTCCAAGCACTCAGAGCTAATCCCCTCATGGAGGTGGATTGCTAGGAGCGCTGGAGAGCGCTCTCCCAGCACTCGGGTGCAACCACACTCGAACTTCAAGGCACTGCCGTGAGAGCATTCTCCCCTGACAGCGCTTTGAAATTTCAAGTGTAGACAAGCCCTAACATTTGTCTCCTGCTTGTTCATGAACAGCTCATTAATTCTCCATCCAACTTTCAATATAATTACTTATCCCTGAAAATTCATGTGCCATTTGCAAATGAAAAAAATAGGTGGTAATAATTAAGAAGAGTTCCCAGTGTTGTTTGGGGAGTTTGTGGCCAAATACTTCTATCATTGATTTCAGTTGGAATTATGGGACCAGTCCTGTGTCTATGGATTTTTTGCCATTGAAGGTCAATGAGATTATGTTTTCACAAGGAAATTGACTGTCAAAGACATTAAAAAACTGGCCCTTCCTATATTATACACAGAGACATATCATTCTTACCATGAACAAGGAAATACATATTTAATACAACATAGCACCCTTCATTTTCACCCAGAATATATATATATATATATATATATATATATATATTTTTATATATATATATATATATATATTTGCATTAGAAGATAGTATGTGTATCATTATCTCTATATATAAAAGTCAAATGGTGTATGCGTGTATGTCTGCGTGTATGTATGTATGTGCGCTTACTCCTTCCACACCGTTTGAGCTAGAGAGTTGAAATTTGGTACAGTTAGAGGTCTTAGGGTCCTAATCAGGGTAAGAGTAGAAAATTTTTCAAATCTCACCTCTGACGCCCCCCAGGGGTGAAATTCTTTAAAGGCCAATCACATCAGCTGGGCTGCTGCTGTTCTCTGTGACATAGTTATGATGTAATAATACCCCCTCCCCCCTCCAATGGACTCCGGAATCCCTCAGCTCTCTGCCCCCTCCCCCCTCCAACGGACCCCGGAATCCCTCAGCTCTCTGCCCCCTCCCCACCTCTGACGGACCCGAGTTGGGTTTGGTCGGAGGGTAAGTGAGGTAGGGGTGTCGGGTTTGGTCGGGGGATGAGGTGGGGGTGTCGGGTTTGGTCGGGGGGGGGGTAAGTGAGCGGGGGGTGTCGGGTTTGGTCTGGGGGGGTGGGAAGGTGTCAGGAGGGGTGAGGTGTGGGTGTTGGGGTTGGTCAAGGGGTGTTGGGTTTGGTAGGGGGGTAAAGTGGGGGGGTTGGGTTTGGTTGGGGGGTGAGGAGGGGGGTCAGGGTTGGTCGAGGGGTAAGTGAGGTGTGGGTGTCGGGTTTGTTTGTGGTGTTAGGTAGGGGTGTTGGGTTTGGTTGGGGGGGAAAGTGAGGTGGGTGTGTCAGGTTTGGTCTACGGGGGGTGAGGTGTGGGTGTTGGTCATGGGGTGTTGGGGTTGGTAGGGGGGTGAGGTGGGGGTGTTGGGTTTGGGTGGGGGGGTGAAAATGTGAGTCGGGGTTGGTCGAGGGGTAAGTGAGGTGGGGGTGTCGGGTTTGGTCGGGGGCGGTGAGGTGGGGGTGTCAGGTTTGCTCTCTGCCCCCTCCCCCCTCCAACAGACCCTGCACTCGCTCAGCTCTCTGCCCCCTCCCCACCTCTGACGGACCTGAGCAACGCCGGGTATTTTCGCTAGTATATATATAAAAAAATCTATATATATAAAAGTCAAATGGTGCGTGCGTGTATGTATGTTCCCTTACTTCTTCCACACCGTTTGAGCTAGAGACTTGAAATTTGGTACAGTTATAGACTTTAGGGTCCTAATCAGAGTAAGAATCGAAAATTTTTCAAATCTCACCTCTTACACCCCCTAGGGGTGAAATTCTTTACAGCCCATTAACATCAGCTGGGCAGCAGGTTAACACCTGCTGTTCTCTGTCACATAGTGATATGATGTAATAACCCCCCCCCTCCAACAGCCCCCCCACTTGCTCAGCTCTCTCCCCCATCTCCCCCACTCCAATGGCCCCCCCACTCGCTCAGCTCTCTCCCCCTCCCCCCCTCCAAAGGCCCACCCACTCGCTCACTTCTCTCCCCCCTCCAAAAGACCCGAACAACGTTATGCCGCGTAATTACTTGAAATTACTTAGACAAAATAAGACTTCTGAACAAAATTTATATTTATAAAAAACACTGTAGTCTTTTTACATCCCAGTTTCCAATTACAAATACCCCGAGCAACGCAGGGTATTTTTGCTAGTATATATATAAAAGTCAAATGGTGTATGTATGTTCACTAACTCCTTCCACACCATTTGAGCTAGAGACTTGAAATTTGGTACAGTTATAGGCTTTAGGGTCCTAATCAGAGTAAGAATAAAAAAAAATTTAAAATCTCACCTCTTACACCCCTTAGGGGTGAAATTCTTTAAAGCCCGTTAACATCAGCTGGGCAGCAGGTTAACAGCTGCTGTTCTCTGTGACATAGTTATGATGTAATAATACCCCCCTCCAATGCCCCCCCACTCGCTCTGCTCTCTCCCCCTCCCCCTCCCCCTCCAATGGCCCCCGCACTCGCTCTGCTCTCTCACCCCTCCCCCCGTCCAACGGCCCCGCATTCGCTCTCCTCTCTCACTCCTCCCCCCCTCCAATGGCCCCCGAACTCACTCAGCTCTCTCCCCCCTCAGGTAAGAATAAAAAAAAAATTAAATCTCACCCCCTTACCCCTCCAACACCCCCGCACTTGCTCAGCTCTCTCCCCCTCCCCCTCCCCCCACATCTAAATGCAAGAGAATGAAATTAATTAGACAAAATGAGACTTCTGAACAAAATTTGTGTTAATAAACAACATTGTAGTCTTTTTACATCCCAGTTTTCAATTACAAATACCCCGAACAATGCTGGGTATTTTTGCTAGTACATATATATATAATACACATACTATCTTCTAATGCAAATTCATATTTTGTAATGCTATCATTTATTGCCATGCTATTAATTTTTCCTGTTGAATTATATATAAAACATGTGCAAGAAATAGCAACTATAAGTACTTTGCCAGAAACGAATCTACTGTCAATTGATAAATATATATACTGATAACAGTTTTCAAGTACATAAAAGGTTGTTACAAGGAGGAGGGAGAAAACATGTTCTTTTTAACCTCTGAGAATAGTACAAAAAGCAATGGGCTTAAATTGCAGCAAAGGAGGTTTAGGTTGGACATTAGGAAAAACTTCCTAACTGTGAGGTTGGTTAAGCACTGAGATAAATTGCTTTGGGAGATTGTGGAATCTTCATCATTGGAGATTTTTAAGAGTAGGTTAGACAGACACCTCTCAGGAATGGTCTAGATCAGTGGTCCCCAACCCCCGGGCCGCGGACCGGTACCGGTCCGTGGATCAATTGGTACCGGTCCGCGGGGCAGCGGCGGGGGCGGTGAGGCGGGGGGAGCGGGGCAGCGGCGGGCAGCGGGGGCAGCGGCGGGGAGAAGCGGGGGGGGGAGCGGTGCAGCGGGGGAGCAGCAGGGGGCAGCGGCGGGAGCAGCGGGGGGGAGGGGGCTGCGGGGGAGAGCAGCAGGGGGGAGCGGGGCAGTGGGGGGAGCAGAGGGGGGAGCGGGGCAGCGGCGGGGAGCGGGGCAGCGGCGGGGAGGGGGGGCAGCGGCGGGAGCGGTGGCGTGGCGGGAGCGGTGAGGCGGCGGCAGCAGTCAAACCCCCCCCCCCCCCCCCCCGGGCCGCAGTAAAATTGTCACGCGTTGACCGGTCCGCGGTGACAAAAAGGTTGGGGACCACTGGTCTAGATAATATAGTCCTGTCATAAATTCAGGAGACTGGACTAGGTGACCTTTTGAGGTCCCTTCCAAGCCTATGATTCTATGATTTTTTTCATATCTTCTGTATATTTGATGTTTAACAGTAGTCCTTAAAATGAAATATTTAGCTATAAAAATCAAGATAACAAGGATAATGTATTAAAAAGAGCAATTCATAGACCATAATTAAAGACTGTCTCTTTAGTAAGAATAACTTCTTTTCTATCAGTAGGATTTTCAGAAGCATTCAGCACTGGCATAACTCTGTTCCTATTGAAGTCCAGGGTAAAATCCTCACCGACTTTAATAAATGTTAGTCTGATGCTAAATCCATTTGAAAATCCCATAAGAAAATGTATCAAGAACACCCCCTTATAGCTCTAGATTTGAGTTCTTTGTTTATTCATTCCTTTCTTATAATTTTTTTAGGGGGGGGAGGGTTGGAATTCTAGAGTTTGCAATGGCACTGCCATAATGAGATTGGGGGGAAAACTGAAATGAAAAGCCGTGTTTGATGAATATTAGACCAAGGGACTGAGATTCAGGACTCCTGAGTACTTTTTCTATGGAGTGTTGAATTTCTATGAATGTGCCTGTCTCAGTTTACTCATCTGTTTACCCCCTTACTTTCCTATCTTGAAGAGTTAATTATTTATTGTTTGTTTAAAATTTATATGATTATTTATTAAGTGGTTTGAAACTTTTGCATGAATGTTACGACAAGTGTAAAGTGGTGTTAATACTAATGACAATGTCGTAATTGTACCAATTTCTGAAGCAGGGTAGTGTCCTCCTACTAGAACAGGAGTTAAAACCTGAAGCTCTTCAGATTCACCATAACAAGGCCCCACCCAATATGGTAAGTTGTTTTATGTGGATGGATTCCTGCATTGATACACAGTGTTGTTGTCTGGCACAGGTATCTGCCCAGGCAAAGCAATCTTCAGAATCAAGGTCTAGTATAGTAATATTGTTACAGGGGAGGGGGAGAACCCTACTTTCCTGTTGATGCAAGATGAGGGAAGGAACATTACATCCTACCCATGCCTTGTGGACTTGTTTCATGATTAGATATTATGCCAGTCATAAAACATCCACTTTTTTCTCCATATGGCAGTCCAAGACACATTAAATGGCCTTTTTAGTAAAAGGATTGGCAAAAACCGTAATACAACCAGGGCCGGCGACAGGGGGGGACTACGGATACAGCTGTACCGGGCCCTGGATTTTAGGAGGGCCCCCTTAAGTCCGGGGCCCGGTACACAGCAGTACCCGTAGTCATCCCCCCTTGTCGCCAGGCCTGGAGAGCGGGGAAGGGGCGGGGAAGCGGCGCGGCTCTCCTCCGGAGCGTGCGTGTCCCCGGCAGGAGCAGTGAGCCCGGCCGGCGGCAGCGGAGCACCACCGCCTGCAAAGAGGACGAGGGCGGGGAGGCTCCGCAGCACTGTAGGGCTTCCCCAGCTGGGTCCGGGGGAGAAAAGACGTGCACGGGGGGGGGGGGGGAGGAGAGCAGCAAGGGCGGCTCGCGCTGCTCCCGGGCTTGCGCTCCCGCACTGCCGCCAGCCGCTATCAGCTGGAGGGGGAGCGCCGGCTGGGCTGGGGGGGAGCGCTGGCTGGGCTCGGGGGGGGCCCCGGCTGGGCTGGGGAAGGGCAGCTGGGCTGGGCCCCCCCCCCAAACGATCAGAGTAGGGGCCCCCAAAATTTCTGTTGCCGGCCCTGAATACAACACCAGGATAGTTAGACAATGACAATTCTGCACTATACAAACTGATGGCCTTATATCAATGTGTCTGCTGTGTAAGAGGCAAAAATGTGTTTTCCCCCTTAATGAAGTTGCCATTGTGTCAAATTATTTCAGTTTCACCTCATGTTATTCATTGTGATGTGCATGAACAGTGTAACTTTCAAAGCAAACATAATCCTGTGACCAGAGAATCAAAGGGAAAAGGATTTCATCAGGAACTTTTGCAAAATCCTGATCAAATTCTGATCTCCATTGTACCAGTGTAAATTTAAGTGCAATAACTCCAGATTAATAACAGTGTGAGTGAGAATAGCATTTGGCCCAAAGGACGGAGAACAAAATTTATTGTTAAGGTCCATCACTGAGTTGCACACTGCACCATGCTCCTGATAAGCCTCAGAAAGCATTTCTGCCAGAACACCTATTGGCCTTTGCAGCACCGCTGATGTATAATAAATGGCCCAAGAGAGTTTTAAGCTGGGGATATTTAGTGTCTATACCTAGGGACACTGCACTGACTTAAATCAACAAATTATCTTGTTCTGCTAAAGTAGCTATATTTAATTCATGTATTTTATTATTCTGTATTGCTTCATCGATAAAAGACTACTGTATCTATTGGCCGTACTGTGTAATGTGATTATGCTGTATGTGACCTGGTCAGTATATTGATGTTACAGAAATACTAATGCAGGTTCCTCTGGGGATGTTGAGGTTGTTAAAGGTGGTAGAAAGTCAGAGGGCTTCATCTTAAGGCCATTGAAGTCTATGGAAAGACTCATTGGGCTTTGAATCAGGTCCAGAATGACCACAGATCTGGGAGTGAGAAACACACAAACTCTAATCTTAGCTCTACCATAAGCCACCAACAGGGCTTTTTTTTTTTTTTTTTTTTTTTTTTTAGCCAGTCACTTAGCTCTATCATTTTTCCATTTTTTAAAAGGAATGATGAGATTGTGAGAATTAATTATTTAAAATTACTATAATACTGTAGTTATACAACACTGTAATTGTAAATGCTCATATAAATGTCAAATATTTGTATATATATTAAAAATTTTAATGGAATTTTTTTAGTGCATCAGGGGCCAAAATAAATGTTAATATTTCAGTTCCTGGAAATATATTGAAAAATCCACATTACTTTGCCCCATAAATGATTTCAGATTAAAACAAAAAACTACTAAAGAAAAAGCCAATGAAATACAAATACTGACTATACTCCATACTATTTGGCTCTGTAGAACCTTAATATATAGTGCTTCTTTAATATATTTTTATGAGAAATAGCTTAGCACAGTAAACTTTTATCTGGCCTCTGGGGAGAAGTTCAGACATCTCATTAAAAAATCAGGGCAGGTCTCTGTAAAAGACTTTCTTTGTTGAGAAATGATTAAAAAGAGAAAATTAGTAAATACAAACCACAAAACCAAAAGAGGTCAGTATCCAGCACATCACAAATGAATGTGTAAAGCTTCTAGATAACATCTCACTGCTAGAACTCGACTTCTTCCCATACTCTCTGCAGCAGTGTCTGAGTTCTACTAGGTAACCCCACTCCCTCAGCTGTTCAATTATGCTCATTTTATAGGAGGAGCTTCTTCATGATGATCTGTTTAAGGGATGAAAGATACCTCTTAATAAAGAAACAAACTGATTATCAGTCTTTATTGTTATATTATGATAGCACCCACAATGTGCTAGGAAGATAGTGCCTGACCCAGCAAAGTTTACAATCTAAGGCCAAGAATCCAACAAAGCAAAACGTTTAACAAAGATAAGTTAAGAGGTAACTTCATCATGGTCTATAAGTACCTACATGGGGAGAAGCTTTCTGATAGTAGAGGGATCCTTAATGTTTCACACAAAAGCACAGCAAGATTCAATGTATAGATGTGCAAACTAGACAATTTCAGACTACAAGTAAGGTGAATATTTTAGCTGATGGTAGATTAAGCATTTGCAAAACTTTCTTACGAATGTGTTAGATTCTCCATCACTGGAAGGCTTTAACTCCAGACTGGCTGCCTTACTAAAATATAGGCTACAGCTCAGTCCCTTTGTTTTTGTTTTTTATTTTTATTTGTTTTAGCATCCTGGGAAATCACCGGTGTTAATTAAATACAAACCACAAAAAAAAAAAAAAGGTCTGTATCCAGCACATCACAAATGAATGTGTAAAGCTTCTAGATAACATCTCAGTGCTAGAACGTGACTACTTCTTCCCAGTAAAACACAAAGGGTAGCAAGTGAAGGGTGCTGTGTACTCCTGGGGACCAGGGTTGGCAAATAGGGAAGCTTACCTGGTTCTCAGGGGGATGTTTGTGCGCATGTGTGTGTACGCACAAGGCGGGGAGGTAGGGTGAGTACTCATCAACTAGCCATTAGTAAACCTTTTGCACCCTGCCGGGGTTGGGTGGTCTCAACTGCTGGGACGTGGCTTTATGGTCACCAGATGTCTCAATTTTATAGGGACTGTCCTGATATTTGGGCCTTTTTCTTATATAGGCTCCTATTACCCCCCACATCCTGTACCGATTTTTCACACTTGCTGTCTGGTCACCCCTATGTGGCTCTCTGACTTCATCGCCTGCTGTGCAGACAAAGTGGACAGGGCTGTGCTGTAGGGCAGTTGTCAGTAGGGATGCAGAAGGTTGCAGCCTATGAGTAGTGATCCTAACTCCTGGACTGAGCACCCTGCTAACCCTGGCCTTGGAGTCACACTGAAGGGCCAGGGTCAAAAGGGGGCTGATTCTTGCAAGGGATGCAGCCTTCCACTCCCTGCAGGCCTGTCATTGCAGCTACCAAGTGGTATCAGCTGCTAGGTGGTATCAACTTGGTCATTGCCCCTCTCTCTCAATAACATTCCTGGGGCCTGAAAAAACAAAATTTGGACAAAAATGTGGTAAAATCTAGCTAACAGCTTTTCAAAAACCCAGAATATTTAGGAGAAAATTGGTAAATACTGAGAATGACGGTTCTTAACTATAACTCAAAACAGGAATTATGGGCTTGATTCTGGAATCACATGATGAAATTCTGTGGAGTTTCTGAACTCCTGTGTTTTCTGGGGAGTCCGACCAGATGATCATAATCGTACCTGCTGACCTTAAATATCTATGAAAGATTAACACAGCAGGAGCAGGGCCTAAGATCCCTATCATGCAGCTCTTAGGAAAATAAATAATTTTATTTAGTTATTTAGGTTACATCTACATTTGAAGCTGACTGTGTGATTCCCTGCTCGAGTAGACATACTCAGGCCAACTCTCATTGAGCTAGCATGCTAAAAACAGAAATGTAGCTGTAGTAGCACATGCAGCAGTGAACAGGCTAGTACCCACGGGGTCCAAGTGGGTTTTGTGACAAAGCTCCAAGTCTATGCTTGCAGGTCCTGTGTTTCCTGGCAGATTTCACTACCCTCAGAGGCTCACTGTGACCATCCACGTAGCCCTTCTCTCTCTAGAGACGGGGTCACAGCCTATTGAGCCATTTTCATCATAAGCTAGTGAGAAGCCTTCCTGGCACAGTCTCTGTTGTCTTCCTAGTCTCAGTGATTAATTGGGGAAGGTAGGAAGGGGGGAGCCCGGGCCCACCCTCTACTCCGGGCTCCAGCCCAGGGACCCTAATAGTATCAGCTAAGATGGCTGACCTTTTAACCACCAAACACAATACAATTCCCTGGGCTACTTCCCTGCTTCTTCACACTCCACTTCACCCTTACCTCAGGGCCTCCTTCCTCACATATAATATGTTGTCTAACCACTCAGTCTCACCAACAGCACAACCTCCTCTCACAGCTCCTGACACCCACACCCACCTGACTAAATGGGAGGGTTTTTAACTGGTTTCAGCCAGCCACTGATTGGCTTCAGGTGTCCCAATCAGGCTAGCTGTTTCTGCTGCTTTCTAGAACCTTCTCCTTTGTTTGGCTAGCCAGGGAACAGGGACCTGCTCAACCTGAGGCTAATATACTTCCCTTCCAGCACTCTCCTATACCCTTCTGGTCTGACTCCGTCACAGTTTGTACTGAGGGTGTCTAGCCCATGTCACTTCCCACCCCTGCCTATGCTCCCCTTGGCTATACATATATTTTTAGCATGCTAACTTGATGATAGCATGAGTACGTCTGCTTGAGCTGGAAATCACACTGCTAGCTCCAAGTTAGATGTAGCCTCAGAGCAGTCACAGTGACTATATAATGCACAACCTCACACAATCTGACGATCCATGCAAATGATCATGTAGCCAGATTCTTATCTTCCCAAGCCTCTCTCTCTCACAAATAGCAATTTAAAAAAAAAGACAGCAAATAGAGTGTAGAAAACTCTGACAATGTAAAACTATGGCTTTATGCCTGACTGCATCTGTATCCTGAAATAACTAGAAGTAATTATTGAAACTAGCTGCTTGTTAATAATAATTACACTCATTCCAGTGGCAGCAAGAACAAACAACAATTATCTATAATTTTTCATTTGCAAAACACTCTTAGGGCTTGTCTACACAGCACTAGAGTGCAGTCTATGAGGGTGTGATTTGTAGAACATAGTTTGTGTAGATGTAGTCTCGTATCATGCAGGACTGTATTAATACCTACTAGGTACCTTTTAGTTCATGCCACCAGGGACTACATTAGAGCACATCGTGTTTGAGGGCTCAACAATTCATACCCCTCCAGTAGCATGTAGACAAGCCCTTATTATGCTAAGATAATTGTTTCTACAAAATCAATTGCCTCACTTTGTCTTGCAAAAAACCTCTCTCCATGGTATTATAATGTCAATAAAATTATGGGATTGTAGGTATCTATAGAATTGTTATCAGTACACTGTCAAATTAGGGAATGGAACTGTTTGAGTTCAGAGGTGCAGTACAGTTACTGATGCATATTCTACCCTCTTTTCACACAATCCTTATATAATTCCCTGCACTCTGGTTTGATTGATGGTGTCTGATATGCATAATCAATTTATGATGATCTAAATAACTGTGTAGCATTCAAATCCCTATGCAGTGATTGGCTGACAGTGATTATTAGCCATTCAAGGCACAAGGATTTGCATAATAGCTTTATGCATGTTTCTCAGTAACTGTACTGGAAATATACTGATTATCTCCTCTGGTTACACCAATCTTCCTGCCCTGATTGGCTCCTGCATTCAAAATTTCAAGTTACTTGCCAACAACAAATGCACTACTGTAACTTCTACTCTCTAATGTTAACGCAGAAAAACTCCAAAACTGATATGAAAAAAAAATCCAGAAAGTAAAGTGGGGTTGTTAAACTATTAAAATAGTTTTTGTTTTCTAAGTTTAAAAGACTTGTGGCTCACTTTTGTCTATTTTCTACTCCCTCTGTCTCCTTCAAGAGGTCAGCAAGGTTCTTGTGCCCAGATTCACTACTATATATATTCATTGACTATATTTGGGGAATCCCAGCTCCTCTTTCCCTGATCAGTGTTGCAATGTTATGTGGACAAAAACAATCAGTTATTCTTTGTAGAACAGCTTGGGCCTAAAGGAAATGAGAAGGACATGAAGGCGAGAGAATAAGAGGTTGATGTGGAAGGAGAGACCAAAAGGATATTATTCACACTTGAATAAAAATTACCTCTCTTCAGTTTGTGAGGCCATTTTCTTCTTTTTCATTTAAAATGTGAATTGTTAGTTTAAAGTTTCACTAGAATAACTTGACAATTCTTCCCTGAGGTATAATGTCCTGATTCCTGCAAACAGTTACATGGGAAGCCCCATGTACTTCAATGTACTTCAGGTGCACTTAATCAGGTCTTTAAATGGATTGCCCATTTTAGCTGGGATGGCGATTGTAGTGGATCTTCTAGATTTTACTAAAACTGAACATGTTAAACCTGTTTTCTCTTTCTTTTAATAAATCTTGATTGGTTGGAACCTTGTTTTAATTTTAATTTTAATTTTTTTTAATTCCCCCTGAAAAATAATGGTTTCAAACAAAAGCCCATGTAGTTCTAAATAGATAGAACTTGCCATTACACGAACTGTAAATATTTTTGCTTAGCACTAACCTTTCATTTGAAAATAATATTCATACTAAATTTTTAAGAGAGAAAAATCACTGTAGATAATGTAGTTTGCTCCCAATGAAACATAATCACCCGCCTCCCAGATTCTGTGGGTGTAGGCTAGAAATTACATATATGCTTAATATTATGCACTTGAATAATCACGCTGATTTTATTGGGGCTATTAACATGAGTAAAGTTATGTGCATACTTAAATCAGTATTGCTGGATTAGTGACATCACTGGTACCCCCAAACATGTAATGGCCTTGGGTTGCCTTGAAGGATCTGGAGCCCTTCAGTTTCAGGCAATAACTTTTCCAGCTTCCTAATGAAAATAATTCTCATTAACATCATCATACTGATAGGGACTGAGTTGGAAGTATGGTGTCAGTTGAAATGCTCCCAGCTAATCAAATTATCTCCCTTATGCTAGACAAAGATCCACTTCATCAGAGAGAGGAAATGTGATCTCTTGCCATTAGCACTTTTTTATGGTAATGAGATAGGGGTGTATAAGCCCCTCATTGGACAGCTAGTTTGGAGGGTACAGTGACATGGTTAAAGAGATTACTCTGCAACCATATGCCCTCATAAACCAATCATTTTTACTCATGCAGCAAAGGCATACACAAAAGCAGGCTTATGGGATGTCCCTAGGCTTCAATTCAGAGAACTCAGGGCCTGTGTGGGTTATCCAGTGTCCCATAGAGTGAGCACACCTCATAATAAGTTAATTTCTCTTTTAGAGATGTCACTGCAATATTTTCTATACTGAAAATAAGGAGTATCACTAGAGCTGGTAACAAAAAGAGACCCAGAAAAAACTGTCAGGTGTACCCACTGGTGTAAGTCTGGAGCAGAGTTTGGAATAGTAGCCAGGTGATGTTAAACACGGTCACGCACTTTCTTTCCTGCATGCTGTTTGTTTAATTTTTGAATGGATGATGTGTCTTCAGTAGATCAGTTCATTTTTTTTATTCTTCCTGTACACTAACACATTTCTATTGAGTATTGGGATTACTTGTATCAAAACACTAAACAGATTTAATTTCTTTGATTTAATTGTTTTTTTTAAATCATGCAAATATTTATATTTATTTTAACACATACTCTGCTGACCACCTACAATAAATTAATGGCATCCCTTTTTACTACTACAGTATGTTATTATGAGTGTACTAAGGGCAAGTCTACACTATTAAATCCACACGATTAAGTCTACACTACAAAATTAAGTCAACCTAATTTACATCAACTTTACGGCCACTGTAGTAGTTAAACTGCTTTTGCATGTCCATAATACCCTCCTTGTGTCAGTGGTGAGTGCACCTCCTCACCAGGAACATTTGCACTTATTTAACTGTCAGTGTGGAACATTATTGGATGGCTTCTGAGAGTCAGCACAATTGATGTAAGCAACACAGTGTCTACACTGACACTGTGTTGACTAAAGTACATGACTTAAGGGCTACGCCTCTCATGTAGGTGGAGTTATTAAGTTTGTGTAGTGGGTGTGTTACATTGGTGGAGTTGCATTTTAGAGTAGACACTTACAGAGTTGAGTTGATGTAAGCTGCCTTATGTTGGCCTATGTCTGTAGCGTAGACCAGGGCTAAGAACTTACATTAGCTGAATTCCATAAAAAAAAAGGGATCAAAACTTCTAACAAAACCTGAATAATTTAAAATATGAAATATGACATAGCTGTGTTTGTTTCCCTCTCCATGTTCAACACAGATAATAAAACACAAGAAGTTAAGCACGGAAGATAGAACCTGACTTACATTCCTTGCACATATTATTTAATACAGGATCAGCCTGCAAATAAAACTTGGAAGTGTATCCAGCAACAGCTGGGTTACACTACATGAATATTATGAGGAACACTCTGCCCTCAGCACACACTCAACAACGGCAGAAGACCAAACGAATTGTACGCACAAATGCAAGAGCAGAGCATGATTCCAGTATAATCTCTGCATGGTAATTTTAGCTCTATATTATATGCAAAGTCAGAAAAGAAGTATTGACTGAACATTGAAAAATATTCTGTCTCCTCTTCAGCATGTACATTAGCTTTTCTCATTACAGCTGTTGTCTATATCTTCTTCTACCATTTTCACACAGAAGACAGGAAAGGCTGATTTTATTTTCTAATAACATACCTGATTGGAAGTGCTGGAGTTGGGTCTCCATCACGTGTCATTTGTTTTGTAATTATCTGATCCCTCCAACCATATTCTCTGCCACTCTTCTGTTTACAGCCTCCCTGAATCTTTTAGCTAAAAAACAAAACAAATCCACTTTGATGGGAGCAGAATGGGTGCAGTGAGGCTGGCAGGGAAGGCCTGACCTGCTGGGAGTATGGCCCTGAGCATGCAAGTTAAAACTTCAGGGTTTTGAGTCAGGTTCTATCTTCCGTGCTTAACACTAGAGTTACACTGACACTAGAGTTTGAACTCCTAAGGCTGGCAGCTCATGTTTAGTGATTCCATGTGAGCCTGCTGCCCGTAGTCTTACACATAACTCCAATGTCAAAGTGGCTATAAGTCTTGCTGTTCCTCTTCGGGGGAAAAACTTCACTCTCTTAAGCTGCATCCCTGGCTAGCCTTTTAGATCTATATAATCCATTAGCCCCTGAGGTTACAATGACAAAGTGTTACCTTTCCTTAAAAAATAAAACGGGCTCTCTTTGGCTGCTTTCTATTTTTTCAGGAAGGCAGCGTGGTCTAAAATCTCTTTAAAGCCCATGTTTGGGGTTAGCCAAAGAGAGCACAGACTGACTTAGATAATGTATGGGTCAGTGGCCTCCAGGGGGTATTATTTCAAGCACATCATTTTTCAGGAATTCCAGAACAGTATTTATTGATATTTTAGAGATGTGCAAAGGCTTGAAACTCAGCCTATTTTGCAGCTAATTTATTCCCTTGCTGAATGTTAGCCTAGCAACCAAACTGACGGAACTGGTGATATTTCTCACCATGGATGAATCTCAGGTTTAGGAAGAGTTCATTCTGAAGGGCCAGCTCTGAAATTCACTGTGAAAGCAATTAAACTGCAATTCTTAGGAGGAAACCTCTCCTAAAACCATCACCAGGCTGATGCTGTAACAGAGCAAATATCAAATGCATGCTGGAGGAGACTGGGAGGAAAGTACAATAGGTTGAAAGGTATTTGGAATTGCTGAACTGCTGCTTTAAAGACAAATTGGCATGCATCACTCTCAGACCCTGTTCACACAGAAGCTAGAAGAACGGGTAACCTCTTTAGAGTGGAGATATGGTTATATATAATTCAAACACTAGTGCTTTGGTAGAAAACAGATAGACCACGTAAATGAACTTCATTTCTAATACTTTTCCCAGAGAGAGAGAAGTGGGGGTACAAAGGCAGAAAGGATACACAGTTAATCAGAATGCTTAAATTGTACTCTATCATTTAGCTCTGGGTAATCATTTAGTTACAAGACCTCGCACAATAGGCTCCTGGTCCATGACCAGGGCTCTTAGCTGCTCTTGTAATATCAATTATATATAATAATTATCTTAATGGTGGATACTAAGTAAGTCTCCATCTCTTGTTCCTCCCTTATGTTAGAAAGTACATACTAATTTCCATTGAGTCAAGTGGCTTTATCCAAACAATCCTTTTTTACCTTCCAAGCCAATACCTTCCTCTCAAACTCCTCCCTACCATTCAGCCCAAATGCTCTGAGGATCTCTGATTTAACAAGGTAGTTAAGCACATGCCTGAATATAAGGGTGTGACTAGAAGCCATTGAAGCCATGTGCTTAAGTACCTTAGGGGGCTGGGATCTAAGAAAGCTGGGGAGGCTGGAAAGTCCTTGCAATATGCCCTGAAAGTCAACAGAGCCAAACTAACTTTGACTAGCGAAGAAATTCCAGGATCAAGGGTCCTTCAATGAGTATCCTTTACCTTCAGCCTCCTCACATTGATTGCACGTCTGAGAGTTGATAGCTTGAGCATCTCAGCTGCCACAATATTGCATGATGAAAGAAGTGGTCCTTCCATATATTATTTGTGTACAAAGGCATAAAAGCAGTTGCAATGAGAACTAGTATATATGGTTTAGTTTTTCAAAATAACACTGATGTGTCTACTTTGTATCATACTCACAATGAAGTCAGTAAGACTTGTGCATATGTACCATGTAGCTGACAATTATCCTTTTACTTTTATCACTAATGCCATTGGGCCAACAAACTATACCTGTAAAACATCAGTTAAGCTTTTCCCTCAAAATGTGTTTGGCTGAAAGAAGAGTGAGGGTTTTTACCTTTGAATCAACAAGGTAGGCCGGGGTGAAAACTTATTGGCAAAATATCTCAAATTGTAACAAAACATAAACAACTCTTCTAGGAAACAATGTGCATTGATTCCCAAGTCTAAAATGTCTGTCTGTGATTATCCTAATTCTATTCAGCAGTGATGTCAGAGACATAAGTAGCCTTTAAAACTAGGTGTGCTAGATAGTGACTTTGAATAGGGACTCCTCTGGTGAGCATAGCAACTTATTTAAGGTGAATTTTGTGGCAACTGTTTTTAAGGCTGTGAGCTTGAGCACTCCACAGTATGCTTACTTTACCTGCATTAGAAAATTTCCCTGAGAAGTAGTGGATCAGAACAGGGAGAATGAATTCTGCCTGCCCCCCCCCCCTCCTTTCCTTCCTGTTTTACTGTCCTTTTCATTATGGCTCAGGTGACCACAGCAAAGAGAGAACCAAGAGACAGAGGGCCTTTTGAGGTGATGGAGGAGGGGTGATTGGCATGAAAGACATATTTGTTGCATGCTGCGAAAGAAACAGGGATGTCTGGGACATTTTAGATCAATAGGGCAATATGACTTGGAAAAACATTGTAGTTATGAGCAAAAAACAGCAAAACAAAGAAAAACCAATAATGTTTTCAATGATGTCAGGAAAAGCCGGGCCATTTCAGGCATCCCAAAGGAAGTCCCGATGACACCAGGACATCATATGAAAAACTGGGACTGTCCAAATAGCATTTGAACACTCTAGTTTCTTTAATATCATAATACAATGTAGTTTGATGGAGAGTGGAGAGATAGAGTGCAGTAGGTGATAAGACTGCTTTCTGACCTCATTTACAAATGTACACTAAAATACTCTGGTTATGGTCTATAGATTTAGGCCCAGATCCTGCAAAGGCAGGTGGAATCTTGGCTATTTTAAAGTCAGTAGAAATTTTGGGACCATTGACTGCAGTGGAACTGCCTACTTCCAATGAGATATAAGCCTTTGCAAAATAAGGGCATGAGATACCAACACAGATAGATATTTATAAAATAATAATAATATGTTTTTGCTGTATAGGGCTTAGGAACATCATCTTCTCTTTGGTTTGGGCACCAGAACTTATCAGTTTTGGTTTAGCATTCTACATGCCAGTCATAAGGAACTGTGACTGCTATGTGAAGTAATTTGCCATACATGCATTTATTGTTCTTCCTGACATTCCATCTGTAAAAAAAGCAAGGAACTATGGCCCACTTCATCAGATGAAATAGTCCACGAAAGCTTATGCTGAAATAAACTGGTTAGTCTCTAAGGTGCTACAAGTATTCCTCACTTTCTTTACAGATTCAGACTAACACGGCTGCTATTCTTGAACCCATCTGTAAAAATGCTCTTCAGCGAAGAGAAAGAAAATAATTAATCCTTCCCAACTTGACTGTGATTAAATCATATACCCAGATATATCTATTATATGTCAGTATTAAGCATTTGAGATTATTTAATTCATATGACCTAAATTGAGGTCATGAATCTGTTTTACCTAGGGCTTGTCTACACTTGAAATACTACAGTGGCACAGCTGCAGTGTGGACACTACCTTTGTTAACAGGAGGAGTAATCCACCTCCTCTACTGCTGACTATACTGGGGGTTATGTTGGATTAAGTATGCCACTCTGTTGTGTGGATTTTTCATGCCCTTGAGCAATATAGTTAAGTCAATTTAATTTTCTAATGTAGCCCAGGCCTTAGGTTTCACTTTCACCTTACTCAGATAACCATAAAGAAATATAAAAACATTGCTATTGCCTGAACAGCATTTTTATTGTTTCCAACATATTTAGTAACCAATTGGATTACTTTTATTTTGACTAAGGTAAACAAGAAAGAACAAAAGTTATGTCTCTAATACAGAGAGCGATCATGGTGTGTTTGCGCACTGTGTGCAAGCTGTAGCAACTCAAATAGTGAGTAATGCAATTTTATTTCATTAAGACATTCATCTAGCCCCTGCCACCATAGTGTCTAAGAACCTCACAACTTTTATGAGGTTGCTGTTAGAAATTAACTGATATTTTTACTGTGATGTCTCAGGCTCTACCTACATTAAGTAGAAAAAGCATTACAATAAATAGTTGTTTGAAACTAAGGAGAATGTTATGTAATGTACTGATGTAATGCTATTTTATGTGTGGGGCTGTGGGAAGTAAAATGTGGTTGGGCATGTGGGGCTGTGGCAAGTAAAATGTGAGGAATCTGCCAAAGCCCATTTGGTTACTAGGATCCACCATGGAATGTTCATTCAAACCCAAGTAATTGGGGCTGTTAGCAGAGAAGCTTGGTGGTGAGAGGTTGTTGGGTTCTCAATGAATGTGCCAGGAATGGACACTCAAGATGCCAGAAACTTGTCTACTGGGATCTTTTGGGGGTACATCTACACCGAAGGTGGGAGCATGCTTCCCAGCCCCGGCAGACAGAATTGCAATAGCTCTGCTCAGGCTAGCACTCTAGAAAATAGCAGTGCAGCGCAGGCCAGCCACTTGAGCTCAGATCCAGGGATTTGAATGTCCTTAGACTTGGGTGGCTACTCAAGCCACATGTGCTCAACCTAGCATGTGTCTGTCTACCCAGGCTGTGAGGTACACACTTAGATGCAGTATAGACATACCCTTAGAGTCCAGGTACCAAGAACGTGACCTTGATATCAAGTTTGAGGGATATCGGAAACAGCAGGTTCTGAGAAGGAAGTGTTAATTGTTGTCCTTAATATGATGTTTCCATGCTTGAGAGAGTAAAGAGGGCCCCTTTAGATGAATAGTAACTGAGTTCATTCATTGTATGTAATAAAAATAAAAGCTGGTTAACTTAGGAGTGGAGATCTGGAGACTGGTTATTCCTGCAGTGGCCTTTGAGGGGCACCTACTATAGTTCTTAGCTACCATCCTGCTCACGGGGAAAAGGTCCTTCGAAGAAGGGAGCAGAGTGAGAGGGATGATGCAATACAGAATTTCCAAGTGTGAAACCTGAGAGTGGTAGCAATTACCTGATCCTGGAACATAGTAAACTGGGAGAGTGTTACAGCAGCACAGTGAGTGACAGCAGTTCTATAACAGCTAATTAGCCACTTGTACACAGAAATACACTTGTATGTACACACAGTGAAGGTAATACATGTACCCAATTCAGTGTGTACTTCATGAATACAATCATATGTTAAAGTGAAGAACAAGTCCTATTAATAAGAAAAAATAGTATTTTTATAATTAACATTGCAACTAGTTTTAATTATAAGCCCCGCACAAAGAAATTAAACTTGAAAGCTTGAAGTAAAGTATCAAAGTCCATACTTAGGTACTTAAATAAATTATTTACTTTCCAGAGGTCTTTGATATATGTATATAATAGCAACCTTAACTTTAAGTGAACAAAGTGTGTGGGTGTGTGCGTGTGTGTACTTTTACCACATAATGTGCTGGTGATAGTCATGTGAGAGTTCATGGATCCATGTGATGAATAGCATTTATTTTGTTTATGTGAATGCATCATGTGTACTCTGGCAATCAATGCATTTTCTATTGGGACTATTTCTAATATTCCAAACTGATGAGCAACTTTCCAAGAGCATATAGGATTTTATTTATTTTTCCAAGTTGGATGCTGCAGTTGTTCCTAGACCTGGTAGGCTGTGAAAATATTTAAACCCTTATATAATGAGTTATTATATTTTAATAGAGCATAAATATTTTAAATGAGTTGTATATATTTCTAAAAAAGGTAATTTCTCTATTACTTTTAAGATTTGTTGGATTCAGTGTTTGTTTATAAAGGAGCCATGGTTTGACGGTGTACAAGAAATGTATCACCTATACTAAAGTAGGGACAGGTTGAAACAAGGCATAGCTATAACTCTTGACTCTGATTTGCTTGTCTCCCCCTAAGCACCAGGAATATATCAGAGAAAACATATAACAACAATAATTAAATAACTTTTTTAAGTCTCTAAAACATTTCTAAAATAGCCTTCTATAAAATACGTTTCATAAAATACATGTGTTATAGTATAAAATGCTGTTAGTAACCTGCCTAGCTTATTCACAGATTTGCTACTTGCGAGTAGTATGATCAGCCCAATGAAAGAAGCAGATTTTCAAAGGCACAAGAGGCAGTGAGATGCCCAGCTCCCGCTGAGAGTCAATGGGACGTGAGCTTTTAACTCCCATTTGTGCCTTTGAAAATCAACCCCAAACACCTTTACACAGCACCGTGTATTCTGTTATCTATATCCACCATCTCAATGTATTTTCACATATATTGTAGGAGTTCTTGAGGCTGTGCATTATGTCTCAAGGGCTTGAGATTATCTCTAGATTCACATTTGTTACATCCGATCCAGACTCATTTCAGGGTACCCTTATTGTTTTGCATTGCAAGTGGATTCCTTACTAATCATCAAGCTCAGCCTCCAGATACAGTTGCTGCTTCTGATCAAACAATGTCATTCAAGGGAAGATGAAACTGTAATTACAATCAGAGTTCAAGCTGGAGAGGAGATGGAACAAAAATTAAAAGTGCTAAATCTGTGGCATTTTGATTATCTGAAAACTCCCCAAATCTTGCAGATGACTGCATTTAAATATGTAGACAAGTGGCTCCTTGTAAATCAAGTCATAATTGTTCAGAGCTAGGTTGCAAAAGCCGTTGTCAATTTTCCACTTGTGGGTGAAATTCGAGGCTTTGATTAAGAACTGAGAGATGAATAATAGACTCCCCCCAGCCCATTCCCCCACCTTAAATACTTAGCCCATTAGGAAAAAACAAATTTTCCAAGATGTATTTTACAAAAAGATCAGATATTCACAGCATTTATTTGAAATAGGACATTGAATTCCAGTTGTCAACATACAAGATTTCACTTAGAAAAGTGCCACAGTGATAAGTATAATTACTTTCTCTAATATCCTTGTCCCTCTGAATTAGTGTCCATTGTCTTCAAAATATATCAGTATTCACCAAAGGGCACTTTTAGATGTTTTAGACTGAGATAATTTAGTAGCCTATTTTCCCCTCTCTATTGTATTTGTAACTCATATTGGTGGGATTTTTCTGTGCATATGGGGAAAGTAAAAAGCAACTTAGACTTTTTTTGATTAGTATGAAAGCTTTATTTCAACTGACATTTAAATTGCATTAGGATAGGTTGTCTGTATTTTGACTGGATCCTTGCCAAAATGTTTGCTTTTAGAAATAGCAACCTAAAAACAGGTAGCTCCAGAACATTAGACACTCTATCAGAGGTTCTCAAACTCTGCTCTGCGGACCATTCATGGCCCATGAGCTTCATCAGGTAATATAGTTCCCTCTAAGGTGTGTGCCTGGGTGGTGCAGGTGTGGCTCCACTAATTAGGTGCCTGAACCCTGGAGAACATGCACATGTAAGCTGAGGTGGTGGCCTTGGGAGGAATAGGGTGTAGGTGGGAAGGGGCAGTGGGGTGAGAAGAGGGGATGGATGGAATTTAGGATGTGCAGGGCTGTGGCAGACAGAAAAAGAGGTAACTTTCCCCAGATCCAGAGCTGTGACTGCCCAGAAGAGACAGCTTTCCTTCCCAGACTCAGCTCTATTGCTGCTATGATGGGATGGAGACACCCACCCACCCCCACTCCTTCCCAGCCCCAGCTTGGTGGCTGCCGAGGCACGGGAAAGAGGGCACATCCATCGCATTAGAAAGGTAAGACTACTGATATTAAAATATGGGTTGTGTGCTTTTATTTGTAGAACAAAAACTGTTAATTATTATTAAGGGTTTTTTATATACCACTTTTATCCAAAGTACTTTACAATCATTACCTAACAGTAAAGACAACATTTGGAAAGATCATTAAGTGGTCTGTCGAGACCCTCAACAATTTTCAAGTGGTCCATGAAAAAAAAAAGTTTGAGAACTACTGCAATTGCATTACATTGAAGTGTTTAACAACTCCAAAGATCACTTTGGCTGATCACCATTACTTATTTTGACTCACATTTTCATAGCATATAGGAAGAGAATTGGGGGAGGGGGATCCTGTATCCAATTAGACCATGGAGATTTTGCCATAAACTCATACTACCACAGAGAAATGTTCAGAAATAGCTGGTTTTAGACTTGGATAGGGAAGTTGTTGGGTCTTGGTTGGGCAATGCTGCTTGGAAAGTTTCTGTTTTTATTCAAGATTCTGTATGAAGCACAAATACAATAAAATATGTGGTAACAGACCTATATAAATGTCCAATTCTTGGATGTGCATTACACTGAAGATGATCAGTGTTAAAGTAGCCAGGTAACTTTTTCATTATTATGATAATGATGAGTTCCAACCTCTCGTTAGCTTCTCAGTATAAAGTATTTTATGACCTTTAATTAATGAATACTCTCAATACCAAAAAAAAAGATAAGATATATAACAATTTCATAAAATGACCAGAGGAATAACTCTTCAGAAAGTAGAAGTGACAAAGTCCTGTGGCACCTTAAAGACTAACTAAAGTAATGAAGCATAAGCTTTCGTGGGCTAATACCCACTTCGTCGGATGCAGTGCAGTGGGTATTAGCGTTAGTTAGTCTTTAAGGTGCCTTAGGACTCTTTGTCACTTCTGCAATTCCAGACTAACATGGCTATCTCTCTGATTCTTGTTCAGAAAGTAGTTATTCTTTGAATCCACTGGTTATTCATAGTCATCCTTTGAATAATTAATAAGATTATTTTTCTTTTACTGAGTGTTATTTAAAGGTTTTCATTTTCAAGCATTACAAAATATCTTTAAAGATATGATAAATAAATACAGCTTGGATTTCAATTATTAAGAGGACAAGGTGATGTATTCAATATTCATATTTAATTGTCATGGTACACTAGTTTGTTTATATTATTTCACTTAGCTCAAGAAAAGCAATTTTGTCTATTATTATGCAACAATGCAGTCCCACTGGCTAAATATCTGCTTAAAAAAATATCCACATGTAATTGGCTGCCCAAACAAAGCAATGATCCCCACAGACAGCTTCCCCTTCCACCCAATCTAAATAAATTATTCCTTCTCAAAGCAGGAAGATAATTTGCAAAAGGGTTATGAATTGACTTCTCAGGTGGTAAATTAAGGCAACTTTTGTGCAATGCACAGTGGACACCATTAAAAATTCTGTTTGCAAAGAATGATATCTGGTGGCAGTTTTTCTTCACACTTGAGATTTGGGAAACCTAGCACAAGTGCCAAAGCGAGTATAGTTCCTATGTTCTGGAGTTAGGATGCTTACACCAGAATGAAGCACACAATTAACATCTGAGGGACATAACCAGGCTTCAGCTAGCCTAGAGTTTGGGTGTAAAGCAGGTTAAACAATAACAGTGATCTGAAAAGGAAGATGATGATGATTCTTTGATGTATGATGAGCTATATGTATAGTGAGAAATTTAAGAGAATAAGAAAGTTAGAACAGACTTGAATGAAATATTCCAGATTTTGAAGGGCATCATTACAAAAACTGTGGGTTGATATTTACAAAGTGCTGAAGAATTGTATGGCCATCTTTAACAACATTTGTAGTTATTTATATTCAAACAAAAATAAGTTATCTAATCTCAGTCATCAGCCTGCAAATGATTACCCATAAGAATCAGGAAGGGATACGTTTGCCATTTATGTAAAGAACTATACATTATGTGTACAGGCACTGCACATGATAAGAAGCTTTTGCCTGCAGACAGAATATAATAGTTAACTAGGTGGAACAATAGTGTGGCAATTCCTAAGATCCTACACAGTGTTCAAAATAATTGATTCTTTTTTCTAATAGTGGCGAGGGGGGAATTTTGCTGCTTGATTCCTATAAGAGCCAACTAAAAATGTTTCACTAATCGTAATGTTATAGGGATTTGAAATTGATTTGATTGAGTTTAACTGATTTACTTGTTCCATGGATAGGCTTTAAAAGGAGAACCTGAATGTGCCTTGGAAGAGAAGTGAATAACAAGAGGCTTTGTATAAAGTGCTGGGTGTTTCGCTGCAAAGCAAGATTGTTTTCTTTAGTTTTTTTTTTTTTTAAAGAAGGATTTTTTTTATTTCAAATAAGAATGACTTTACTTAAGAACATGTTTAATTAGAAATATTTAAGACATTTTTTACATTGTCTTAATTAATATAGGTGCTATTTTAAAAAAGGAGAAAAAAAGGCTGGTCTCCTTGTAACTTTGAAACCAGGAAAATATAAACCCAGATACACGGGTTTTACATTTGCATTCAAGCAAATAAACCAATGGTTACTTTTTGAGTATTTCCCATGCAACTCAGTTTATATGAACTGTAATATGTATTACAAGTGCCATTAGGTTAAACAATGTTTAGTAGCTTGTAGTTTCCTTAAATAACAAGCTTTAGAAAGAAGGTAGCAAAATGCATCACTTTCTTAAAAATGAAATCAGTGCAAAACAAACCTTATTTGGATTAGATTTTTGCAATGAGCTCTTTTTGGAGCATCACCAAAAAAACATCTGGAAGCTTCACCTAATGATGAATAAAATGGTGAGCTTATTTAGTGGTGCTGCTCTCCACAGGATGTGTATTCTAACCACTGCTCTGCAGCCCTCGCTGGCCTCCAGGTCATTTCTGGGTGCACTTCAGGATACTGTTTTAAACTTGTAAAGCTTTAAGATTTGGACTGTTCCGTCTGATAAGTTATTTTGTGGTGGATATAAACTGGACAGAACAATTCACTGGATAATTTCTCCCATGAAGAGGGAGTGATGGTATGAAGCAAATAAAGGTGGCTACAGCATCTGCTCTTCTACCATGGCCAGAGAGCAGCACTGCTAGGTCTAAGTCAGAGGTGAGTTGGGGTGATGTCAGGAGGCAGTAGCACTGGGGGCAGTGATGGGAGGGGCCAGTAGTGGGCACGGTCGAGTGTCTCTTGGCTCTGCTTGAGTCTCTGGTGGGGAAAGGAAGCTAAATTAAATCTGGCTCCTGTTAGCTCTGTCTTGACAATGCCAGGTAGAGCAGAATCAGGGAACTGATGATTCACACTTTGACAGCTCTTCCCACCTTCCCCCTGATTATACCTGAACTCTGTACAAGCACAGTAGAGAATTGTGTCTGAATTGTTTCAGTCCTGTCCATCTTAGGGCCTTATCTGAAACTCACCAAATTCAATGGAGAGACTCCCATTGACTTTAGTGGAACTTAGATCAAGGCCTTAGAAGACTGTTTCTCTTTGTATGATTACCTCCATCCACTGAGATCACAGGAGATTCACAAGGTAACAGCCTCAGGTTAAAAAGAGCTGAGAGACTGAAGATAGCACATTTTTAGCAAGTGGTATTTGCATCTAGAATTCACTTCTCTCCTTCATCAGATATAGCCTGAACTTGCTAACCTTATGGTACTTTTTAAAATTTAGCCTGCAGAAGAATTCTTAATTAATGATGAATCTTTCAACAATAAAAGTATGTGAAAAAAATATTCTTAACTAAGTACGGTAGATATCCTGAGACCTCCCATTAGGATTTCCAAGTGCATTCAAATAATTTGAAATTCCAGGAATTTCTTCAGCCTATTGGTGTAGGATTTAGTAGTAATGTGTCCTCTGTCTTGTGTGAATCAGCGCACCCTCTATCCATACTATTGAACTGTACGTTCTTTTAGACATCATTGTACAGTTTTTGTTTCTTCGTGTTCTAATCAATCTGAACTGGCCAAAACTGCAATTACAATCAATGCTTGTGTTGACAGCAATCAGTCAATATGAGAAAGTGCAGATCAGTAATAAACATGTTTTAGCATTCTTTTTAACAGCTTGCAGTAAAAACAAACAAATTAGATATCTTGTTTCCCACAAAAGAGTATATCAAATACCTGGATCAAGGAGTAGATCCTTATGATACTGGTGGTTTGTACCCATGCAACCTTGTGCTGTGATCCTGGCACATCTTGCAGGCTAAGCAGTGTCAGGATTGGCCAGTTCTTGGCTAAGAGACTTTGAAGAATACCTAGATTGACTCAAGAAGTAGTGTTGGTGATTGAGTAGATACCAGTCTATCTTTTGGGTCAATATTGAAATAATGCTGACGTATAGTGTTAGAAGGTTCTGTGATCTTGTTTTAAATTATGCACCCTGAGTTAGGAATAGTTGTATTGGTTATGTTTTTGCAGCTGCAATGGTAGTGAAGAAACAGGTTCTCTTTGCCTATTTACTGTCGTCCATAGTTACCCCTGAAATATTTCTGTTGGTGGTGGAGGGGTGCTGAGTGGGTTTTGTGCCTTTTAATGTTCTACTTTTCTGCATATTGGCACTTAGATCATGAGATGCTTGGTGCTGGAATACCACAAATAAATATTGTGAATGGAGAAGTAGAATACATGGGGAAAACACCTCCCTTTTCTGAAGGTGAATCATACCACTGAGGTTCTTCTCAAATGGCGTGCACCTGTCTTAGTACTATAGCAATCCCTGTACAAGTATTTTCAAACCATTATGAGGATCAACCTTGAGACACTTAGGCTGCAAAAACCAATAAATTGTAATTTGAATATTTTTGATTAAATCTAGTGATGTCCTATATAGTAATCCTTTTAAATGAAACATATTGGATGTTATCACATCCAATATATCAAAGTTATATTTTTGATTCTACGGTAGACATATTTGAATCAGTTGGTGAGTTTGATTTACTATAGGAGGTATCTGTTTTGATAGATTATGCATCTTATTCAATATTCAACAAGTAATGATTCAGTAGGGGATGTTTCTGATTTGGTAAGTGAATTATTAGATTAGATTTTGATCTGTTTTCCCAGTAAGGTATACATTTATTTTAATAGTTGATGTATTTATTTTACTGTGAAGTGTGTCAAATTCATAATACAATGTTCTTTCTTCTGTGGGTGTGATTTATGGATTTCACAAGAAGTATATATGTTTCAACTAAAGGTGATATGAGACATTCATTACACTCGATCATGCATTCACAATATTCCTAAATCTGTCTCAAATGTCACCTCTGCTGGAGTATTTGCACTGGGTCAAATATTAAGATCTTTCTTCATATAAGAAATTAAAGCATACCTTTTGCAACAGCCAGTTAAACGCAACTATTATGAAGGCAAAAAACTCCTTTCCAAAAAGGATAATCTGTGCTTATACTGTGCCTAGCACAGTGGGGTTATAGATGCTACAGCAATATAAATTAATAATAAAACAGTAATAAACCAAGGGCTGATCCTGCTCACAGTGATTTCAGTGGGAGTTTTATCATTGACTTAAATGGAAGCAGGATTTAGGGCCACCATTTTTCTATGTTGTTCTATTATTCTTCATTTTTGTTTGTTTCTTTGTTCCTTTCCTGTCTAGGAACAGAGTGATTTATAGAGCCTATGATGACCTGTAATCCCAACCTGATCAACCAGCCACACAATGCAATTTGGTGCATCTTTGCAATAGAGGCCAAAATAAATTAGGTTTTTGATGGCACCAAATGACCCTTATTTTAAATGTTTAAACTGTATCAGACTAAAGGTCTTTTCCCTGGATGTTTGTTATTATATTTAGTAGTAAGCTATGAAAACAGTCATGTTAGGTTCAGCCCCTCCTTCCCTTGTCTGTAAAACAACTCTTGTGTAATATAAACCAATGGCCAAAAGGAAGGGGAAAGCTAACAGATTTTTTTAAAAAAAGAACTACTTTATTAACTCTAATAATGGTTTTGGGCTATATACAATTACCCAAAATAGGAATGGAAAGCTGAAGAAGACTTAAAGCACCTGAAACAGAAATTATTATAAGAATAAACACTTTAGTCTACACAGGATCAATCTAAAAGTGTGCTGAATTGGAAATTACCACATCCCTCACTAAATTCAGAAGCTAGGTTTTTCTGGCCCTTGATTTCCATATTGGGGATGGGAAAAGTTTTGTTGTGGCTTTAGCAGTTAATTTAGTTGAACCTACACACTGCCCTGCTGTTCAGTCCTTGGGAAGGGCAAGCGAGTCCAGGTCTTTATATCTGGCTGGGCTGTGTGAAGCAGAAAAGATGGGAGAAGTATAAGGAGAAGGTTGTCTTAAGTGCCCCTGATCCTTGCCCTAACTAGGCTTGGGGTAACCTAAAGGCTTCTGTTAGTTAAGCCAGCTAGAGCTGCTCCCTTGGGACTGCTCCACAGACCTAGATTCAGAGAGGCTTATTGCACTCTGGCTCTCACCTATCTGAGGACTTGGGCAGGGGGAGGCATAGCTCAGTGATTTGAGCATTGGCCTGCTAAACCCAGGATTATAAATTCAATCCTTGAGGGGGCCATTTAGAAATATGGGGGCAAAAATCCGTTGGATGATTTACGTGGGGATTGGTCCTGCTTTGAGCAGGGGGGTTGGACTAGCTGATCTCCTGAGGTCCCTTCCAACCCTGATATTCTATGAATCCTATAACAGCCGATTTCTAGTCCCCTTGCACCACCAGAGCATCAATGGGGATGAAGCCAGGGGCCAGGATCTGTTCCTGAGATTTTAAGCTATGTAGTCAGTCTGTCAGCTCCTTAAGTAGATGAGCCTGGAACCTCACTTCCACGCTGAGCAAGACCTCCACCCACACTTAAGTAATCTTTCATAATTATCCCTTGCTCTGAGCCCTTTGCCCCCCCAATTGCAAGAGCTATGGACAGGACAGGATTTTATATAATGGAAAAAAATAAGCACCTCTGAATATTGGATCTGAAATAGTTCTAAAAATCTGTTTTAAGCTTCACCTTAAATGCTGTTAATTTTCTGTCTTTTCTTTCATTATGTCTATATGCCCACAGCAAGTTTTGCTACTATCCTAATATAGCAATGTTTGGGTTGCAAATTCTGGAAGGGAATTTTTTAATGATTCAAAAACTCACGACCTTCATTTTAAAAAGAAAGACATGACAGAAATTCTATGAGCATTAGTTTTTGGTAAAACCATCTGACAATGTCCAGCTATCTGGAGATATCCAAGTACAGATACACAATGATAAAAGATATAGATAGGAAAGTATCTTGGCTTATGAGAAGTTGTCATTTTACCTTCTTTCTGAGTACCCACATTGTTACCTTTCCTGGGATGCTTACTGGCCAATTCACACGCTTAAACATGACAAAAACTAATGCTCTATTTTAAATTTTGTGTAACTTGTTATATTGTATAATATGTATTATGCTCTGACATTGGCATAATAGGCAAGTGAAGCAAGACAGTTCATCCTAATGAACAGCAAAACACTGCCATGTGCTAGCTACCAAATTCACTTAGGATATTTCAGGGCAGTTTGAGGAACTGTAGGATAGACAGTTATTGTTGAGAATTAGAATAGCTGAACTTTCTTCCAATTAGGGAGGTGAAATATAATATGTTTGCATCAGGTTTAACCAAAGAATGAAATGTTCCCACACCAGCAACATGTATTTTTTTCTTTGTTGCTACTCTAAAGATGTGCTGTAATATTACTGGAATATTGGAGGGGAAAAGAGATCTAAATATTAATGGAAAATAGATTTTATCATAGTTTATTTTATTTCCATGTTGTCTAAATGTTCTGATTTTGTTCATTGCTTGCAAGAAAACAAGCTATTTTGCTTTTCTCTTTAAGAATGTGTTGAATGGCCTGCTAGGAGTAATTAAGCAGAGTGGTAATAAATAAACCCCAGTGGAAATTATTCATTTAATGGACAGGAAAATCTGTACTTTATTATTTTGCTGACAGTGCTTTAGTAAATTATATTTCATTGTGATCTCCACTCAGACAGCTCATATTCTTGCTGAATTACATGAGATTCCCAAAATGTCAAAGCATATTGCTTTCCAGATTCCTAGCACTATGTTTGGCTTTGTTATTACTGCTTAGCTGTTTATGATGTGAGGGTACTTTTACAATGGAGCTAGGTTTTAGTTTCCTTTGGAAAGGGAGGAATTAGATATGTATGACACTATGATATTAGTGATAATGCATTTTTGTGGAGAGAGAAGCAAAGCCATTATTTGTGTTAAGATTCTCTCTCTCTCTCTCTCTCTCCCTCTCTCCCTATTTGGCAAATTAGAGGGGTAGAATTATTAGCTGAAGACAGTTTGTCTGAAGATTTAGTTCTTTTTTTCTGGTTGTGCATTGTTGGCAAACAAACTTCAATCTTCATTAATTTAGGTCCCAATCCAGTGAAACTCTTAAGTATGGGTATAATGTTATGCAAGTAATTAGTTCTGCTGAAGTCAATGGAGAGTTGAGCTGTATCGAAAGCATACAGTTCCTGATCTTGACTGGATATAGTGGGGAAAAAAAAACCCTAAAAAGTTCAATGAACTTTTTTATCAACATTTTAGATTTTAACAGCAAAGAAATGTTCTGAAATATATTGTTTCCCTTTTCAACTAATTCTGCGTTGGTCCTTGCACAGCAGGCCAAACTAACCACTGTTCCCAACACAGGCAGCTAAGGGGCTGGCACATCCCAGTAGATAGCAAGTACTTTCTCCTGGATTGAACCCTATATTTAGAAAACTTTAATATTTTTTATTAATTTAATTTGATGTACCTTCATTTCAACTTCACCCCTGTTTTCTAGTACTTTTCAGTCCATCAAGAGTAAGTGTGATAATGACTGCAAGCTTCCCTGCAGCTGAGTTACTATATGTGTGATTAGAAAAGATTGAAATACAGCTGGTTGGGAATTTTTTGACAAAACTTTTTTTTTTATAGAAGAATGCTGATTAGCAAAAGCTGAAACTTTTTGCAAGACCATAAAAAGTTTAGTGTTTTTTGTTGTTGTTGTTTAAAAGGGTTCTTCAGGTCCATGATGGCAATTCTGGTCAAAACTAGAGAGAAGAAGTACCTAGACCAGGGATCAGCAACCTTTGGCACATGGCCCATCAGAGAAATCCACTGGCAGGCCAGGAAGGTTTGTTTACATGCAGCATCCACAGGTTTGGCCAATTGCAGCTCCCACTGGCCATGGTTCACCGTTCTAGGTCAATGGGGGCTGCAGGAAGTGGTGGCCAGCACATCCGTTGGTCTGCATCACTTCCCACACCTCCTATTGGCCTGAAATGGTGAACCACGACATGTGGATGCTGTAGGTAAACAAACCACCTTGGCCCACCAGCAGATTTTCCTGGCGGGCTGTGTGCCAAAGGTAGCTGATCCCTGACCTAGAATAGCTAATAGCCCAGTGGCTAGGGAACTCACTTGGTATGTAGGAGACCTGGGATGCAGTTCCTGCTCTGAATCAGACGAGGCAGGCATGTGAACCTGGGTCTCCTAAATCCTAAACGAGTGCCTTAAAGACTGGGCTATTGGCAGGTCTCTTTAGTCTTCACCAATCCTCTTTGTTTTTAAAGGGGGGGGAAAAAAAGAAAGGTCCAGTTTCATCCCAGTGCAGTAAGGGAAAATTTTCACAGTATTTGGATACCATTTTCTGGTCAGGTCTAAATTAAAGGACATTCTAAGTTTCTTTTTCTAGTTCTTCTTTCCTAAGGCAGAAATCATCCTCACTGACCCTTGCAATGTCTGTTTTCTAAAAAATGGCCCTTACTAATTACTACAGATGACTGTGCATTTCTCTATGATCTATCCATATTTGGTGTCCCTACAATGCTGCAGAGATTATTGGGCCTCCACAGATGTAAGGATTTGGCTCCATTGCACAGTTGACATCATGCAGATGCTATGACTGAAAAGGCCCTTAGAATTCAATGTGGAAAGGGCACTAGAGAGAGTCCTCATTAGAGGTTTCATTACAAATATGCAAGTCAACCTAGGTTTGCCAAACATCTCACTGACATTTGTTAAACTTTTGCAAAAGACTAGGATGAATTTTAAGTAACACCTCTCTTCCTCACCTCAGGTTCAGGGCAGGGATTAAATGGGTTTTGGTCAAAGCCACACAAAACTTACTTGGATTTATAACCTGAAACCAATAAGGGGATGGAGGGTAATAGGAGCTTATATAAGAAAAAGACCCCAAAATTGGGACTGTCCCTATAAAATCAGGACATATGTTCACCCTACCCTGAAGGCTGTCATAACCATAAAAGTAGCCTAAAAATTCCTCTTTACCTGAAAGAGGTTAAGAAGCTAAGATAACCTGGTTGGCACCTGACCAAAAGGACCAATGGGGACAGAAAATACTTTCAAATCTGGGGGAGGGAAGGCTTTGTTCTCTGTGCCTTTGTTTGTTGTTGTTTGCTCTGGGATTTCAGAGAAATCAGACAGCCATTTCTTCCCTCTACCTAATTCTACATCAGTCTCTAATTATCACAAAAATAGTAAGTAATAGCCAGGCAAATCATGTTAGCTTATATTTGTTTCTCACTTGTGAATTTCTCTTGCTGTGGGGGGATATCCCTGTGTTTTCTCTGTACTTTGAAATTAAGCTGGAGGAGGTACCTTAGTGTGTTTTAAAATCTTTTCTTTAAATAAAATTCTTCTTTTAAGGATCTGGCTAAGTTTCCATTGTTTTAAAGATCCAGGGTTTTTGGATCAGGCTCACCTGTAAGGATTGGGGAGGGGTTTATCTCAAGCCTTTCCCAGGAAGGGGCTGTACGCTTGAGGGAATATTTTGGGGGAATAGGGACTCCAAGTGGCCCTTCTCGTTCTTTGTTTTACACTTGGTGGTGGCAGCCTATCATCCAGACACAGGAGGAACTCGTGTAAAAAAGTTACCTCTATAAAATCAGGATGGTAGTACTTTTTATAGAGTCACAAAAAGAGTCAAAAACACACTAAGGTACCTCCTCCAGCTTAGTTTCAAAGTACAGAGGAAACACAGGGATACCCCCGAGCAAGAGAAATTCACAAGTGGTAAGGAGTTCATCTTTAAATCTGTAGCAGGGAAAGTCAAAAAGTCCTCTAAGGCTGGTAATGGGGCTTTTCTCTGAGGAAATAGAGATACTAGAGGCCAGTCAATTCCATAATTGCACTTGATACAGTGCACATATTACATATTGCAGAATGAGACATACTTCAGAATGGGATGGGACATAGTGGTTAACAACTGAGCGCCACTGGTGCTCCTATTTCCAAAATCTCCAAACTAACATGGCTAAATGAAATGAACAAGGAATTTGAGTTTGCTTTTTGTAGGTAATGTTTTGTTTTGAAATGATATTTCATTTTGAAGTTTAGCTATATTGATTAAACAAGTGTAAAAAGCACCCCAAAATGAAATGAAACAAAAAAAGTCAGATCAACCTAAATTAATGGTTTTTCTCCTGATTTTTTTGACCACCGAACTGAAAAATTAGTTATTCCCTCAGCTCTACTCATAACTCTGTAAACTGCTCCCACCCACTTTCTGAAAGAATCAAAACCCCAACAAGTTGGTTTTGCTTCTTCCTCTTGATTTGAATTTGGCAGTGTGGGAACAGAACTGTGACACAGCAGTAACAATAAATGGGGAATACCTGCTGTAAAGAGCGGCTTCCATAATTGAAGTTGAATTTGTCTGCATCAGATTTTGAATGACAAATGTGTTTCACAGAATCGGCCCATTGTGTGTGTGTAAAAATGTGTGATGAAATTCATGAAATAAATGATTTGCAAAGAATAATTCTCCCAGGCTACTTGGTATCTAACCTTGTTTTCAAGCAATCTAGATTGAGCCCTCCCCTTCAAGCAATTATGTGCCTCCTGACTGTTTCACTCCCAGCTTACTCAGGAGAATTATTTCCAGGATTGCATATGTCTAAAGCAAACTAATGTTCAGTAAAGTTATCTTTTTTAGGAACTTCAGTCCAGTTTCTCTGGAATGATATCCACATGTCAAGGCATTTTAGTTACCGCAAGAACGTATTTTCTCCTCACTTTGGATATTTATATAATCCATAATTTGAATGTGTGCTTCACAGTTCACACATTAGCCTTTTGCAGTCTTCTAGGTTGTTTCCTCTTAGCCCCAATAGCAGTCAAATAATGTAGGTGAAGGAGTATTCAGTAGGTTTCATAAGATCAATCTTTGTTGTTTCAAAGAAGAAGCTGTTTCCAATGTTTTCTGTGCAGCAAGGACAGCTGGAAGTGCCCTAGGGTCACATGCATCTTTGCTGTAATCTGCCCCTTGTCCATCAGTTCCTTGAAGTGGAACAGTTTTCATTGTACTCTAGCTGAGCTGGTCAATTCAAGAAAAGGAAGACAGTCCGTACCATACAGAAACCAATTTTTTTTACCTCCTATTAAACTCTAAACACTAAAGGCAAGAAGTGCAGACAGTCTCGTCTTCTTTCTCTCTCACTTATTTGCTACCCAGCTAGCTGCCTAAAGTGGAGTTCAAGACTCCATTCAAAAACTGTATTATCCAGCAGTGTTTTTTCATTGTTGAACTTCATGAGGGCTGGGAACACCGAAGAGTGTGGGTGACAGAACTTAAACGGAGTGGATCAGCCTCTGATAATAGCTCAGGAAGGTGGAATGGCCAGGCCACCCTCTGAAATTACATACGGCAACACAAGGCCATTAGAACACCCAGTGGGTTATAACACCAAACTTCCTCTGTGCTGTAAAAGGACCCAGAATATCAGTTTCTCAGATTAATAAAGAAATTATATAGATTACTCTCAGTCTGAAGCGAAGAGTTCTCTCCAAAAGCCTTCTCCATTCATTTAACCACTTGAGGTAGGCAAGATATTTATTGTGAAGCTTTTTTTTTTTAATTGCCTGATTTTGAATGGACAAGAATTCTGCTGCAAAACTTGAACAACTGAGTGTGATGCTTTTGCTTATGATAGATGTTTGTAAAAAGCTGAAAAGCCATTTTCATTGATGACTTTAGAAAATGTTTCCAGAGCATAATCTCCCTCAAAATCACATGCTCGAGTGAATTCAATGTAGAAGTGGGAGCGTTAAGGTTCTGCAGTTTATGTCCACAACTGTTAGTGATGACTCTTAATGCTTTGCACTCTTGTACTGTACCACAGTATTACACAAAGGTTTAGTCATGAAGTAGGTAATCATTATTGCCTCCATTTTTCAGTTGATGAAAATGAGATTGAGAGAAGTTAAAAGATTATTTTCAAAATCTGAAATGCATTTACAAATGCACATACTGGCTAATTCCAATTAGGGTCATTTAGCTCCATTTGCATATACCATTTTTTCATTTTGCATATGCAGTTGTAAACTGTATGTGCAGTTTTGTGCACATCTGTGTATGGGGAAAAAGTGACTTGTTCAAAGACATGCAGCAAATCAGTGTCAGAGCCAAGACTGGAAACCTTGTCTCCCGACTGCTATATTTCTTTAACTAAATAAAAAGAAATCTTCTTCTATGTTCTGCAGCCCGTTGAGAGTCTCCTAGTGCTGATATTTCCTATTGTTCTGCTACGAAAATGCACACTATGAACTCTGGAGCACTGTCATTTCTAAAAGATGGGTATATACTGCAGCAGTGGGACACATGCTTTAATAATCAAAACTTATTACTACACAAAATGTTGTTTCAGCTCTTTTTCTGTGTAGCAAAACAGTGGCACCCAGTGGCCAGACATGCCAAAACCCTTGCCAATAAACTTTTAAAAACTTTCTTTTCAACACACAAACAAGGCAAAGCAAAAGAAATTAGGAGCAGTATTAGAATTATTCACTATATATTTTTTTCTAAATGTCCTTTTAAAAATATTCTTACAAACCTCCAAAACCAAAAACTTTAACTAAATTCCATAATCTTAGATGCATAAGGGTTTATAATCAGAGAGGTAGCCATGTTAGTCTGGAATAGCAGAGGTAACAAAGAGTCCCGTGGCACCTTAAAGACTAACTAAAGTATTGGAGCATAAGCTTTCGTGGGCTAATACCCACTTCGTAGGTGCAATCAACTGCGATTACATAATTTTATTCCAAAAAGATATTAAATACAAGCTAAACATTATTTAATGGTATCCATGTGCCATATATGTTGCTATGGGTGAGGAAGCTGAATTCCCCTAGTGACAACTTGTTTTGAGTGCTTAAACATTTTTCTCTAGAAACTGATAGGCCATATCATTCAATTGTTAAAGAGACAAAGATCCTGAAACGCTGTCAAAGACCTTCTCTTGGAAGCAGTTACACCACAGTCTTGCCCAAAGTTTAAAAGAGGCTCTTGGCCTGGCAATTAGGATTTCAGAGAAATTCAAATATACAATTTTACCTCGATTATCGGCTCCAATAGTAATATCATTAATATATAACAATAGCCTGTCCTAGTTATATATTAAAGCTGCATATTAAATCAACAGAATGTACATCTGAGGTTGCATATAGCATTTTGCAAACATTTTCTTCCCAGAACTGTACACCTTTTGTAAGCCAAGTCTGAAGCCATAGCAAATGAATAGGACTTGATGTCTGGAGAAGATAAGCGTGGATGGGTGATAAAAGATGCTTCTAGATCCAATAGGTCAACTCAAGGCTGACTTTTTGTCATATTTCAGCTTCAGAACATTGTTGAAAAGCTGTTAAAATTGCAGACACTCCAATACTACATTATGCGGTCTTATTTTCCTTTGTGATTGCTGTTACCTTACTCATTAAGACAGAATTATGTTTAAATTTATGAGGCTATAATTTTTCTGATATTTTTATCATAATGAGCTTTTGATTGATGCAGTAATGTAAATAGAAATTGAATAGTGTTGAAGTCTTGAACTACAGAACTCCGTACATTAATCTGTTTCTCTGTACTCTAACTTTCAAACTGAACCAAATATATGAGAGAGAGATGCTAATAAGATATCTTGATCAAAATATTTTTTTGCCCTGCTCTGTCTTACCAGTATGTGTGACCTTCTGACTTAAGAACATAAGAAAAGCCATTCTTGGGCAGACCAATGGTCCATTTAGACCAGTATCTTGTCTTCCAATAGTAGCCAATGCCACATGCTTCAGAAGGAATGAACAGAACATGGCAATTTTTGATTCCCCTGTCATCCAGTCCCAGTATCTGGCACTCAGAGGCTTAAAGACACCCAGAGCATCGGATGCATCCGTGATCATCTTGGGTAATAGTCATTGATGGATCTATCCTCCATGAATTTATGTAATTCTTTTTTGAATCCAGTTATAGTTTTGGCCTTCACAACATACCATGGCAGCGAATTGCACAGGTATAGTCAACCTGTGGAATGCCTTGCCAGAGGATATTGTGAAGGCCAAGAGTGACAGGGTTCTGAAAAGAACTAGTTAAGTTTATGGAAGGTCCGTCAATGGCTATTAGCCAGGATGGGCAGGAATGGTGTCCCAAGGCTCTCTTTGCCAGAAGCTGGAAATGAGTGACAGGAGATAGATCACTTGATGGTTACCTGTTTTGTTCATTCCCTCTGGGGCACCTAGCACTGGCCACTGTCAGAAGACAAGATACTGGGCTAGATGGACCTTTGGTCTGACCCAGTCGGGCCATTCTTATGTTTGTGTGTTCTGTGCATTGTATGAAGAAGTATTTCCTTATGATTGTTTTAAACCTGCTGATTGTTAATTTCCTAGGATGACCCCTGGTTCTTGTGTTATGAGATGGGATAAATAACACTTATTTACTTTCTCCACACCAACATTCATTATGTTATAGACCTCTATCCCCCCTCAGTTGTCTCTTTTCGAACTGAATAGTTCCAGTCTTTTTAATCCTTCCGCATATGGATGCTGCTCCATACTACTAATCATTTTTGTTGTACTTCTCTGTATCTTTTCAATTTCTAATATGGCTTTTCTTAAGATAGGTGATCAGAACTTCATATAGTAATCATGGATTTATATACTAGCATTCTGATATTTACTGTTTTACTCTCTATCCTTTTCCTCATGGTTCCTAACTTTTTGTAAGCTTTTTTCACTGCCACAGCATATTTAACAGATGTTTTCAGAAAACTATCTACCATGACTCCAAGATCTATTTCTTGAGTCATAACGTCTCATTTAGACTCCATCATTTACAGTTTTGATTATGTTTTCCGAAGTGCATTGTTTTGCATTTATCAACATTGACTTTCATCTGTCATTTTGTTGCCCAGTGACCGGTGAGATCCTTTTGTAACTCTTTTCAGTCTGCTTGGGACTTAACTATCTTGAATAGGTTTAAACTTTGGACCTCAATGTTTGCCCCTTTTTCTAGATCACTTATGAATATGTTGAACACCACTAGTTCCAGAACAAATCTCTGGGAGAATCCATTATTTACCTCTTGCCATTGTGAAAACTATCCATTTATTTCTACCTTTTGTTTCCTATCTTTTAACCAGTTATTGATCCATAAGAGGATCAGGTTCCTTCTCCAGGCCTGACGAAGAGCTCTGTGTAGCTAAAAGACTTTGTCCAAGAAAAGCTATTACCTCATCTACCTTGTCTCTCTCATTTTGAGACCTAGCAGTTAGCCTGCTATTAATCCAGATGTGTCATGTTAATTTTACCTTTCTAATTTTTTATCAACATATTATTTGTTAGCATTACAAATGCCTTTTAAATATATTGTTCGTTTGACTCAAAAAAATTACATGGGTTAAAGTTTGAACTGATATTAGCTTTCAGTAAGTTCAATGTAGAGTGAGCAGCATGGAGGAGATGTGAATGGGCTGCTGATCAACATATTTTATTTCAGCTAAAATGAATGCTATATTGCTAAGACTCACTTGACAAAATGATGTATATGGCTTTCTAATCTACCCGATTGTTTTATGTTAACCCATCCAAATAACAAGAAATGCATTTGGCCCATATTTCCACATTTGGACGGTTTTGAATTTATCCCCCTTCCTCCAGAATGCCTGAATCTGAGAGAAATGGTATCATAAAAGGATTTCATGCATTACAGACAGAGCTTAGTTGATAATTTAATTCTCTTCTTGTAAATTATTATAAAATAATTCTAATTGAAAAAATATAACAAGGTAGGTTCACTTCTATACTGGAAACAAAACCAATTTGATGTTTGACTTGGTAATATCTACTTAGAGAGAAAACTCATATCTTATATTGAATTATTTTAAATCAGGCAATACAACAGATATGAAGAGAAAACCAGAAATTTAAAAAAAGATAAAATAAAAAGGCTTTAAATAAGGCATGTTTAATGTCCCATGAGTCAACAAAATTACTTTGTGGTTTGAACTGATTTTATATTATTAATAGGGCTGTTCAACATTCTCCTACAAATCCCTTATTCCATTGTTAATAACTTTTTCCTAATGCAAACATAGAATATAAGAATGTACAGTACTACAAGATGCTAATAATTGTGAAATTGAGATTTAAAATGTATAAAACTCCAACTATGCAAGAATTGATTGGGATGTTCAGCTTTTGTATTAGTAATTGTATTATGATATGACTTTCCCTGGCAATTTATTCTTGACTTTGATTTTTTTTCCTATGAGAACTGAAATAAGATTGAAAGTCCAGGAGTTAAAAGTGTGGATTCTTAATTAACTGCCTACAAAGAATAGTGCTCCAAAATGAGTAAGAGAGAGATACCACTAATGGTCCTTTTATGGCCTGGGGAGAGGACAACTGGATTTGTACCTCTTTGTTGAAATTGAAATGAATGCTACTATGCTATTGGTCCATTTCACACAATTTTGCATGTGACTTCTGCCTCTGGACTAGATGACAAAAAAGGAGTTATGTTGAATATGAATAATCTTCTTAAAAGCCTGTTTGGAGTAAACATATATTTTGTATAGCTTTCATATGCCCACTGTGTGTAGATTTAAGTGATTCTGCCATGATGGTTTGCCCAGGGTGGACAACGCCTGTAAAAATTAAAATGAGAGAAGAAAGGGTACCTTTGATACTGTGGCATACTTTACACAGAGTGTGTATCAGGGGATGATGACTAAGGGTAACATTTGTGGAAGGCTATGGGCCCAGCCTGACCTTGTTCCTGGTTTATCCCAGAACCAAGGCATTCTGGGACTTGTAGTACAGATAGACCATGAGAACTATAGGCCTCAGCCTTATTGCAAAAAATACTGGAAAAGGACGCTATGCACTTTTTTTTCTTTTGGCTCATTGTGGAGAGAGACCTGAAGGGAACAGGACTGGCTGTTAGATCTCTCAAGTCAAAGGGCCTAGAAGGGGCTGGGAAGAGCCCAAAGGGGCAGCTGAAGGGATAAGTAAATCACCTTGAGGAAAGTGTAGCCTTTTAACAAGGAAGCCAGAGTTTCTGGCCCCAGGAAGGAGAATTAAGAGACTGTATCAGATCATAGGGAGCTGCCTTATGGGAAGTAAGGAGCTAAGTAAAAGGGGAATAGTGGAGGCTTCATTGTTTAGGGATCCAAGACTAGAACTCTCAGAAGTGGAGATGTGGGGGAGCTTACACTCCACTTCCCAAGGGCCACCAGTGGTTATCACTGTACTATCCCTAAAAGGGGAAATCCTTGAGGAAGGACTGTGACCCAGGGAAAGAAACGGGAAGATCTTGGACTTTTACTTGGTTTTCTGTGGATGTTTGTTTCCATGTAATGGGTGGAGTTATCAGTTTTGATGGATGGCTAAATTAGTTTACCAGATGGAAACTGAAATATGGACACATTTAACACATCAAGGAGATACAAAATAAGAGAACTGTTGTAGTGTTTGTGGAATGGCAGACATCAAACTGCCACTGTAGACACCACCACAATCAGTTAAAAGAGATTAATGAATGTCTGTGGTCCCAATCTGCCCTAACCCACATGCCTGCATGAGTTGCCAGGGACAGAGCCCTTAAGAGGGTGGAACTCAGGTCAGTTAGGGTGGCACTGAGAAACAAGCAGAGCTCACATCCAGGGCTTCTGGACCAGGACACCGGGTTACTTGCTGAGCCATGTCCTGAGCTCTGTGAGGAAAGAAGCTGGTGTGGTTTGCTTCATTTGTGAAAATTTCCAGGACTAACTCTTGGACTTTAGCCAAACAGGAGGGTGGGAGCTGAGACTTGCTGTGGGGTTTTACTGCTTCCCCTCCTTTGCATGCAGGAGAGGATCTGGCCCCTCACAGGCCACAAACTACTTTATTTTTGGCTTGGTCTATTTTATACCCTGCCTGGAAGGGGTCAGCCTCACTAAGAGATACAAGCAGAGGGCTGTACACCTTACCCCAGGTCCATACCATAGGACTGCTGTTGCCAGGGGAACAATATACAAAGTAGGTGAGATACCTGATTTCACCCCAAGGGGGCAACCTTGAGAGACAACCTTTATCAATGTCCATTAACTCCTAGGAAACCCTGGTCAGGCTATTTACCTCTGGAAAGCATGGGTTCTTTTTAGATTGGCAGTAATATCTTTGAGATCTATTTAGAGAGAAATCATTGTAGTTACAGCTAGGTTTACAAGACAGAAAGCATATAGTAAAAGACACATGAAATAAAATAGGAATATGCTATAACTGCATTAGTTCATTTTCCTAGCAAGACATTGTTCATGCTGTTGGAAAGCTCTGAAACACAGAGAGAGAATCTTATAAACACCCAATCTCACAAATCATAAACTGGCCTTTGTGTCAGTGGCTCACAGACATATAGTGGCCTGGGGGACTGACTGACAGTGACTTAGAAGGACTGAGTGACACTGAGGCTTTGTGCTCAGTTTTTAATAACTTCTTAGACCCTATCCTCCCCATCTCCTTCGAAGAATAACGGCAGACTTCAGGCACCTCTGACAAGCCATCATTTGAGGCCTCTAGGTCTTTGGCCACTGGGAATTGTGACAACTGGAAAGTCAATGTTTGCAGAGCATTAAATAGGAGTCAACACTCTTCAGAATGCACACACAATCCTCCAGAGACTGAGCCCCCATAGCCCCTAGAACTAGAGTTTATTTGGACTATTGTCTTCCTGTAACATTTCAAAATATGGACAAGAAATCAAAGGTCTTAGCACAAGCAGCAGGGCTCCTCTCCTGGAGCAGCAGCAGAGTAAGAGGGCAGGAGCCTGAAATCATTAGGAGGAGAGGTACTCAACACCACTGGACATTTTTGGGTTAGAATCAAATGTTGATGTTAAATATTGGCTTGTGTGACCAAGGTCAGAAAGGGTGTGATTGTTTGAGCTGAGATTCATCCCTTGCCTAGTTGCTAAGATCATTCTGCCTCTTACACAATTAAGCTGACCTTCCTTGTAGCCGGAAGTCATGCTGGCTACTAAGCACAGGAGCTGGCTCCACCACAGATAGCAATCTCCTCGGGGGTTTGTGGACCAAGCTACATCTATCATGGCCCCCTCATCTGTGAACCAATCTTGGGTCTTGCAAAAAATCAGTTGGTCTACTGCTGAAGTTTTTTTCTGAAACCCAAAGGCCTGTGCTAGGTGATAGAGAATGAACTGTGAATTACCTGTGACCTCTAGGAAATGAGTAACTAGACTTCAATAATAAGACTAGTGATCAGTTCAAATTAGTGTGTTTTTGAAACTATATCAGAAGGAAAAGAGCTAGGAAGATATGGGTATAGCTGCACTACAATATAGCACTCATGGCTGGCCTGTGTCAGCTGACTTGAGGGTGACTAGATATCCTGATTTCATAGGGATAGTCACAATATTTGGGGTTTTGTCTTATATAGGCACCGATGGCCCCCCAACCCTGTCCTAATTTTTCATACTTGCTATCTGATCACCCTAGCTGACTTGAGCTTGTGGGTCTTCAGCTATGGTGGTGTAAATGTTTGGGACCGAGCTGCAGCCCAGGATCTGGGGCCATCCCTCCTCACAACTCAAGCCCAAATGTGAGTCCCACAATTTTACAGCCCTGGAGCCCAAGCCCCGTGAACCTGAGTTAGCTGATAAGGCCCAGACATGGGTGTTTAATAGTAGACATACACTATATTTTCTTTATAGAACAAAGTTGAGAATCTTCTTTATATTTCTGCCAGTCAGTGTTGAGGTGTTTGTGCCCTGAGGCTTTGTGATCTCAAAAGGCCACATCTGCCCTACCCTAAATGAGTGAAGTTTAGTAGTGAGCCTTTCTGTTGTAATTTCGGGAATGAATTAATAAAAGTGATTCATTGCTTGGCTGCAAGTCAAAACACTTGATCATTATCAGATTTTTTAAAAAACTATTTTCTGCAATCTGCAAACCCAAGCTAATTTAGATAAATTCAGGATCTCAGCTGACCTTAAAAGTGTTAAAGATTACTTTCCCTTCACATCTTCTACCTTATTCTTGAAGGATCTTTTGCAGTATCCCCAAGGCAGAGCTGAAAAGGAGGGTAGTGGATAATTCAATAATTAAACTATCTAAATATATATGTGTGTGTGTGTGTGCGCGCGTGCGTGCATGCAGAAAAAACATCTGAGAGGGTCACTATTTATTTCAACTAATCTGAAACCTTTTGTACTTATTGTAACTTTTTATGACTTCTCAGAGAAAATAAAATGTCCTTGCATACAGAGACACCAAGGGTAAATAATTCCAATGGAGCATTGATAAAATTAACTTGCACACCCGTTTTGATACAGAATAAAACAACTAGGATCCCAGTTGTTAGTGACTATGCTAGTTTTATCTAAATCTGGAAACACATAAACAGTAGGAATGGAATAAATAAGTAAAGTAAGAATATTGTTGCTAAAAAAGTAAAATAAAACATTTCTACTGATATGCATGAAAAATATGAGAGGATCTTTGTCTTGGTTTTATATTGTGCATATGAGGCTATTACATTTTATGAAGTTTTTCTTTGGTGTTTTGATAATTAACTACAGAAAACAATCTCACAATGAGAAGGCAGAATAACTTCCCAAATGCATGGAATGTGTAAAAATGAGATGTTCCATGATGAAGGTGGGACATGTATTGCTTTTCAGTGTTTGTTGCAGATGGAACTGAAAACCTTAAGAAGTGTGTTATCTATAGACTTGGCAGGATTTGGTTTAAGTGGATAGATGTTGATAAACATTGATGTCAGGTGACACGAAATACCACTGGCTAACTGTTAGATGCAGCCTTCCCCCTTGAGCCTGCAGTGATCAGGTGTCACTGGGCCTGCAGGAGGGCAGCGCAGGGAGCCCTCTGCAGCCCTGGTGTCAGGGACCAGCTCCTTCACTCCCACTCCTGTGACAGTGGAGAAGCAGAGCAGCTGCTGCAGGGCCGGTGACACCCAGGTTGCAGTTCTGGGGAAGGTTTTGCTGGGTACAGCAGGAATCCCATGGCCAGAACTGTGAGGAGCAGAAGGAGGCTGAATTCCCGGCAACAGGGGAGGCCAGTTCACTGCTAAATGGTTCCATCCCTACTGGGTAAAAGCTGTTCAGCAATGGGGTGGCCTTCCCATGGCAAAGGGCTCAGCCTCTTCCTCATGGCTCTGAACACCTTTCCTGGCACCATGGGCCTGCAGGGATCTGGTATCTTGCCCCACGCACACCATCCAGCCATGCAGGAATCCCTCTACAACTCTGCTGTCCTGGCCCTGCTCACTCACTCACCAGTCGGGAGTGTGGGGGCCATCTCCAGGCAGGAACTGTTCATCAGCACTCAGCAGCTGGTGGTTCATTGTTTTCTGCAAGGCCCTGGCCAGGGGTTTCTGCACAACCCAGGCCAGAACTGTAGCCTCCATGGCACATTACGCCCCTACATGTTGGGTACCTTGGCCCTCTGTTAGTGATGGGAGCCCAGGGCAGGGTGAGCAGGGTAGCTGCCTAGGATGCAAAGCCACAAGGATGGATAAATGGGGTTAAAAAAATGAGAGAAAAACCCAGCAAGGGGAGCTTGCTCATCCTGGGCACAAAAATGTGCAGTGTAATATTACTCGGTGGGAGCTCCATGGAACCCCACTGTGAGTGGTGCCTTCATCCTAACTCCAACCCTACCCACCTTAATTTCCAGCAACTGTAAGAATAAACCTCATTAACAATCTTTAAAATAAAAATGTATAATTATTGTAATTAGAAAAAAATGAAAATCAAATTCTGCCAAGCCTAGTTATCAGTCATGCCATAGGTAATGTGAAAACTACAAGGAATGTAGAGGGCTTTTCCTCTAATTTCTTATTTGCATGCTATTAAGATTTTTGTAAAATGTACTATGAGATACTATATATGCATGCCTATGGATATAGAATGTAATTGTTTAATATTTGAGTACTGATCCTGTAACTAAAGATGGTATTGTAGTATATGTGCAGAAGGAGGCAAAGATAAGCTTGTGTGTGTGCATCTATAACTCTGGAAATCACAGGGAAAAGCCTAGCACAGGCATTTTGGAGCGAGCACCAGCCATAAACAAGTACGGCCATAGTCTGAGTTACATTGATCAAAGGCGCTACTGTCGCTTCTCAGAAGCATGTTGTACCCTGATTGTCTCATCAACTCTAAAGATGTGTTTTGTTTTCCTTTTCAAGCACTTTAATAACTACACTTAGACTGCATGAACAGCTGGCATATGCTGTAAAAGCTATCTCACTGAGGAAAATAGAACTGCGAGGGTCAACATTTCTGGTGGAACAATTCTTCTTCTAGAGTACCTCAGGCAAAGAGGTGACGGTAAAAAAGTGACCCTGGATTAGGCATCCTGCCACTATAACACCTCTCCCATAAAATTTAAATCCATATAGTGGCTAAGCAATCAGGATTTATATTCCTGCTCATTCGATGGGGAGCAGGTAAGCACTTTAACTCATCTATTTGGCAACTGCTTTGTTTTGGCTGCCTCTAGCCACTTCTGCACCCCTGCATTATTGTGCCTGAAGTGTAGAACTTTTCAAATACACCTTTTGTTGTTATTGTATTTCCCTTCTCAATTCTATTTATATTCACTCAAGCTGTTAAGTGAATTTGCTTGTGTCCTTACTCTGAACATTCACATGGTTGAGTTTTACTGGTAAGACAACTGGGAAAAATTAATGCCAAAGTTTCATGAATGAGCCCTTGCAGAAACTGAATTTTAAATTCACAAGTATTCAGGCCAGAATTGCTTTCATGGGCATCCAATCAGTAAGAAAAAAAAATCATACAACTTACTTGCTCAATTATGAGTAAATACAACAGTGTTGTTTTCACACATAGGATACTGAAAACACACAGAACTGTTCATAATCAAGCCATAAAATGAAAAAATACTGTCAATTTGAAAAATGAATACATTTGAGATTCTGAGTTGCTCAAGGGTATTCCAGGAGAAAAAGAGGGGCTAAATATGACAAATAATTTATTGTGACTTATTGAGTTATCTCTTCCTAAATCAGAAACACAACATCTTTTTGCATTTAATATTAGAGACTTTTCTAAAATGAAATATTCTAGTCTTAAAACCATTAGGCATTCTTGTGGCTAAACTCATCAGACCAATATCCAAACAACCCCATGTTACTTAAGATACAGTGATGTCCATTTGAAAGGAAAACTAGCATTACTTTGATTTTGAGACTTAAAATGCATCTGTTGCCAACTGGAAGCAGCTAGTGTTCAGCTTGCCAAGTGTTCCCTATAAAGCAGATGGAGAGGTAACTAACAATCTTGATGCAATCTTGTTGGCTCAGTCTTCTGAGTACCCATAAAGCTCCCAGAGTTACTTTTCAAATTAACTTGATCACTGCACTATATGAGAATGTTCTTCAAGCTCATCATTGACCCTTGCCATTTCCCGCTCCCAACACGCTCACAGTTCTGTATAAATAATTAAACCCCTGATTATTTCTCCATTTATTTTGTCCCAGGGTTTTCCTATTTCACAGTGATTCCAGGGGAGCTTGAACAGGACATTTAATGACTGCATGGGTCTTCCTTTTCTCCTCATTCTTAAATCTTCTTAAGTGTATTGAAAAACTACCCAGTAAAGTGATGAATTATACAGTTACAGACCATTAGTTACTACATAAAATGTACTTAAATGTGGCTGGATGTACTGAGGGATTGACAATGAATAGGCAAGTGTTTCACGTGCTGAATAAATTTGTTTGCAAAACACACAAAAAGAAATATCCATGGACTCTAGTTGGAATCTCTTATGCACAATATGATTCAACAACTGATAATAAGATAATACTAATGCCTTTGTTTCTTCCTGCAGGTGAGTTCATACACATGAGCATATAAATCAGAAGCTCATGCTCTAGCTGGTCTGGCTTATTTTATTCTCTGTGTGACCTTACCATAAATTCATTGTTTTTCATTTATATTTAAGGTCAGATGAAAGATATGTTTGGACTTATTTCATGAGCCATACAAGCAAAATAGGTGGTTCTAACGCTCTGGGGGCAGGTCTACACTACCTGCTGGATTGGTGGGTCGTGATCACTCTATCTGAGGTCAATTTATTGCGTCTAGTCTAGATGTGATAAATCGATCCCCGAGTGCTTTCCCGTCAACTCCGGTACTCCACCCCACGAGAGGCGCAAGTGGAGTCAATGGGGGAGCGACAGCAGTCAACTCACTGCCGTGAAGAAGCCGCATTAAGTCAATCTAAGTACACTGACTTCAGCTACGCTATTCTCATAGCTGAAGTTGCGTATCTTAGATCGATCCCCACCCCGCCTCCCTCAGTGTAGACCAGGGCTGAGGAATAGCTACTAGATTCTCCCTAATAGAATGAAATGCTGGCTTTCTCAGAGGTTGCCATGCTACCCACTCAATCCTTCATGTAGAAGTATTTTTTTTTTCTTAGCCAGGGAGCAAAAGTGTTTTAATGAACAGCTTTTATTCCCATTGTATGTATTCCTGTCTAATCATTTGCAGAGGGCCTTAATACACAGTCTTTGTCTGACAAAAGTCACTGAAGTGCTCTGTGTGCTCCTTTATCATACCAATAAATATTCAGTCATATGTCTGTTCATTACTTCAGTTATCAAGAACTATTGAACCAGCAGAGCCAAATTCTGCCCTTTGAAATGCATGGAGCACCCTCTGAAAATGGAGAACAGTCACATGTAGATATTTCAGGGTGTAATTTGCCTTTGAGTAATTTGCAGTTTTCAAAAATGGCTAATATTGAAGTGGAAAAACCTCACTTTCTAACCAGCTCCAAATAAAAAGTCCTTTGTCCAACCATAATACCCCCAACAAAGAAATGGGAGAGGCACTGCAAACTAGTTTATGGGTACTACAGTTTAGTTCAGGGGTGGGCAAACTTCCCCCCCCAAGAACTCCCAACCCATCCAACCCTCCCCTGCCCCTCATCCCCCAACCAACCCATCCAACCCTCCCCTGCTCCTTGTCTCCCAACCATCCCCTCCAGAGACACCCCCCCACACTGTCCCCCCAGGACCCTCCCAACCCCCCTTGCTCCCTGTCACCTGACTGCCCCGATCCCTATCTACCCCCCTAACCCCTGATAGATTCCCTGGGACTCCCACACCCCATACAACACCACCGTTCCCTGACTGCCCCCTCTAGAGACCCTGCCTCTTATCGAACCGCCCCATCCCTCTTAACATGCTGCTCAGATCAGCATGTCTGGCTCCTTGCGGGAGTGTGCAGCCTCACCCCTCAGAGCGCTGCTGGCATAGTCCTGGGGGAGTGGGGAAGGTGGGGGGGGGACTGGGGAAAGCCTCCCTGGCCGGGGGTACAGGCAGGACAGTCTTGTGGGCCAGATGTGACCCATGGGCCATAGTTTGCCCACCCCTGGTTTAGTTCTTTCTTTCACAGTCTATCTATATTTGTTTTTCATACAGTCACCTTTTACCTTTTTTCTCTCTGTCCTGGTTCTGCATTGTTTTCAGAGTCTTCTCTGCTATCACTTATGTGGAATAGTCCTATGCAGACGGCAGGAAATCTTGAGGTATTTGTTCTACTGTACATATTTCCCATTTGGTGATGGGTTTTATCTGTCCCCCAGCAGTTTAAGCATCCAAAGACCAGAAGATCCTTCAGTGTCTTGCAGACTTATTCTTCCACACTTCTACCCAGATCCTTTCTGTCTCCTGTGACTTGCCATTGGGCTGATTCCAATAAGAGCTATGCTGTAAGCCTTAAGTGTAAGGGAACCCCCCACTTCCACTGGTACTCCTCTAAAAGGGGTATGTTCCAACCAGAAGAGGGGAAAGAGACTAAGTTAATGCTGCCAGGGTTAGCATTAACTTACCCCAAAAGACTTAAGAGGGCATTAGTAGCAGGGCCGGCAACAGGGGGGTACTACGGGTAGAGCTGTACCAGGTCCCGCACTTTAGGGGGACTCCGGTACAGCTCTACCCGTAGTCATCCGGCGCGGCTCTCCTCCGGACGAGCGCGTGTGTCCCCGGCCGGAGCAGTGAGCCCGGCCGGTAGCAGCGGCTCAGTCCGGGGGGAGAAAGGGTGGGCGGGGGCAGAAAGGGCGGGGGGGGGGGAGCAGCAAGGGCGGCTCACGCCGCTCCTGGGCTCTCGCTCCCGCTGCGGCCAGCTGTCAGCTGGGGGGGAGCGCCGGCTGGGCGGGGAGGGGGGGCGGGGCGGCTGGGCTTCCTCCCCCAGGCGCTGTCAGCTGGGGGAGGGAGCGCTAGCTGGGCTGGGAGGGGTGGCTGGGGGGGGCCCGGCTGGGGGGGGGGGGGGGCCAGCCACTGTCGGCTGGGCTGGGGGGGGGAGCCGGCTGGGCTGGAGGGGGCCCCCAAACTATCAGAGTAGGGGACCCCCAAATTTCTGTTGCTGGCCCTGATTAGTAGTGAGATGATGCTATGCAGAGTGCCCTCACCACAATCCCACCTACACAGCACCCCATAGATCTTCCTCGGAGGGGAATCTACAGGACTGAGATGGTACTTTCAAGGCCAGGACTCCATGCATGTCCATATGCTCTGTTCCCAGAAGCAGTGAGTACAGCGTGGTCCTAACTAACCTAGACCAAGGGCTTAAGGCATATAAATACTGGGGCTCTTATGATCTGGTGTTACCAAAATGAAACTCCTGCTCCCCTCAGTCTGATTTCTACTTCTGATTTTGTACACAAACATCATGGTGAAGTCCAGAGCACATTGATCTCCCACAATGGATGCAATTTCCTGTGTTCAAAAACTTATAATAAGATTTTTTTAAAGTACAAGCAAATCTAGTAAATCCACCGCAGAGATTATTGAACGGAGTGAAGCTAGACAAGCTTGAAAATGTATTTCCTGTTTGTCCCAAGTTGTAACTTTCCATTATCGGTTTGCCAGTCCAGATCTAGTGGGAGTTGTTCTTCAGAGCATATTTAGTTAATGAAGTCTGACTTTCTCTCTGTCTCTCTCTCTAGCTAGCTAGATAAATATATACAGTCAATATATTTAATTTTATACTGGGAAAAAGGGTTCTAAACTCTGTGGGCCAGATTCTCACCTGCAGTAAATCAGCATAGATCCAAGGAAGTCGATGAAGTTTGGTGATTTACACTAAATGTGGATCTGGTCCTGCTTGTGCATATTCTGTTTGCCTAGGAATATTCTGAAACCATGTGGGAAATAACTTCCCCAAATAGAAAATATGTGGTTGCTATTTAAATTTGGAAAGACTCTTGGTGTGATGAAACCCCAGTTCTGAGAGATGAATGTTTTCAACTTAAAATGAGTTCCTTTGTGAGTTACACTTTGAAACAGCTGCATTTTAAGCATGTTGAAAGGGTACAATTAACCGAGCAATAGCACACGCAAATAAGCAGGATATTTTAATAAGTACAATTTGTGTCCAGCCCATTAGGAAATAAGGCATATACATATTTGGGTCTAATTTGCATGTCTAATAGTGTGTCAAGCCCAGAAATTAAATAACCTACTGCACAAATTGCATCAGATTTTCTCAAGAGAAACCCCTCTTATATTACAAGTAGTCATTCACCTAACTAATGTCCCAGTCCAGCACAGCATAAGTTTAAGCTTAAACTCTCTGCTGAATCGTGGCTTAAAGCCCATATCATCCTCCACCATGAGGAGACCTGCAGGAGGGAGCTTTCAAATGAGACAACATGGACCTATCCCTTATGGAGATATTTTTCCACATCTTCACATCAAGGACATGCTCTTTAAACAGTGTCCCTATTGGTGCTCCACTTCAGGTACACATGCGCCCCACATGCTTTCAATCAAAGATTTTCCCATTCAGCCTGCACATGTGCTGCTGATATCCTCATTCCCTACACCAAGGCTATACCAGGTGTAAGAGTGGGTACCCCAGCCTCTGTGCTCTCGAGTATAAAGAAAGGGACTCTTTTTAGCCAGACCACTTAACTTTAGCTGCTTCCCAGCCAAGTTAATTCTCTACACCCCAAGACTCCCCCCTTTTACCAGTTGAGTTCTTGGGGAACCGTGGCTGCCACCATCTGAGTAGATATCCAAGGCCTTGGATTGGGGTACTCAGACTCCCCAAAACCCTAACACTGCCCCCCTCCCTGAGAGCCAGAGTCAGACACCTGGAGGCTGTGTCACCTCCTCCCTCCTCTCTTCTCGTTGAAGAGAGAGAGACGTTCCTCAGCTTATACCCTGAGCTGATCCGTTTCCCTACCTCCCCCCTCCCCCCTCTCTTCCCAGCTGGGAAGCAAAGGAAACCTTAAGGGAAGTAAACCAAATGTTTTAAGTAAAAGATTTAATAAAGAAAAGAGTATAGAACATAGGCACAGTACAGCTTACAATTTAGAATTCTCTAACTTCTCATCTGAAATGGATAGAGACACCGCAAATAGGCACAGGCTTAAGCAGTCAAAAGAAATCACTTACAGTCAGTTAAGTAGGAATATAAGAAGGAAGCAGAGTCATCTCCACAGCTAGAGATAAGCTCTCGGACCCTGGTTCATGCTGCATGGCCAGCAAAACAAAACTAAATTCTAAAACCCCTCCCTCCCTCTCTCATGGCAGGGATCTCTTACGTCACTTGTTCTCAGGTAACATTAACCCTTTTCAGCACTTTACACTTATGACACGCCCCCCAAATTGCAAACGGTATTGGAAGATCACTGGATGCGATTTCCTTCTGGAGCTCTAGGAAAAAACACAAACACATGCATTTCTAAAAATACTACTGGTGTAATAACTAAGAAAAGGTTCCACATTCCAAGGACAGTTTAACAAATTCATTCTGGGAAACCTTCACGGGAGAGTGTGTCAGCCACTTTATTGGAAGTTCCTGGAATGTGTTGTATATCAAAATAAAAATCTTGGAGAGCTAAACTACAACAAAGAAGTTTCTTGTTTGTGTTGGTGACACCATGAAGCCACTTCAGCGCAGCATGGTCGGTCTGGAGCTGGAACCGTCATCCCCAAACGTACGGACATAGTTTCTCCAGAGCGTACACAATGGCGTACCATTCCTTTTCGGGAATGGACCAGTGGCTCTCCCTCTCAGACAGCTTCTTGCTGAGAAACACGACCGGGTACAACTGTTGGTCGGGTCCTTTCTGCATTAACACTGCTCCCACACCACGATCAGAGGCATCTGTGGTTACTAGGACCGGTTGGTCAAAGTCTGGGGCCCTTAAAGTTTTATTAAACTTCTCGCCCATGCCATTGGTTTGATGGTGGTAAGGGGTGGCAACCAAGTGGTTCACCCCATGAGCTTCCCAAAGATATTTCATAGTCACGGCCAGGAAATTGGTTCCTGAATCTGTGAGGATGTCAGCGGGCCAACCTACCCTGGCAAAAATGTCGGTTAATGCCTGGCACATGCTCTTAGCCCTGGTGTTGCTTAGCGCTACGGCTTCTGGCCATCAGGTAGCAAAGTCCATGAAAGTCAGTATGTACTGCTTTCCTCTGGGTGTCTTTTTTGGAAAAGGACCCAGGATATCCACAGCTACTCTCTGCAATGGAACCTCAATTATGGGGAGTGGCTAGAGAGGGGCCTTCACCTGATCTTGGGGTTTTCCCACCCTTTGGCACACCCCACAGGATCGGACATACTGACCAACGTCCTTGCCCATTCCCTTCCAGTGGAAAGACTTCCCCACACGGTCCTTGGTTCTGTTTATCCCGGCATGACCACTAGGGTGATCATGGGCTAAGCTTAGGAGCTTTGACCGGTACTAGACAGAGCCTCCCTGTACAAAAGTCCCTTTTGATCACAAATCGAGATCAATTTGTAGTGCTGAGAGGTGGTTGGTCACTCCGTGCTGCCGCCCAAGCTTCCTGGAGACTTTCATCTGCTTCCTGTTTGGACTGGAACTGTTCTCTTGATGCTGGAGATCTCAGTTCCTCGCTGGGTTGTGGACTTGGGTTGGGTTCCTTGGGAAGTGATGCGGGTGATGGGGTTGGTTCCGTTGGCGGTGGACCGCTCTCCGCTGGTGCACCGTGTTGTATCTTAGGCTCTGGCGGAGCCTCTTGTGTCGGTTCAGCTGCTGTTGTCAATGCAGGTTCGAGGTTGCCCTCGGGTGTTGGGGTGGTAGATGGAGTTGCAAGCGGTGGGCTCAGTGCAGGCAGTGGTTCTGGGGTTGGTTCCTTCGCCAGTTCCGGTCCCGGGACTGGCTTTGGGGGGTCTCTGGAGCTGGATCCTCCATGGCTGGTCCAGTCGTTGGCAGGGTATCCAGCTCCACTACGTCTGTCAGGGTTTCTGTTAACACCGTTGGACCCCTGAGGGAAGGTTCAGAAACAGAGACGGGTGCAAGCTTGCTTAGTCTGTGCCAGGTCCAGAGCGTGTTGTCTGGTTTCCTGCTCCTTTATCCACTCCTCCCGCTCAGCCTGCAGTAATTCCATCTCCCTTTGGTATGCAGCTTTTAGCATTTCGATTTCCAATCTTTTGGCCTTCATTTTTTCTTGATGTTTTCTTTCTCTCTCCGCCGCTTGGAGTTTGAAGTCTTCTATATACTTTTGCATTTTATATCTTGTCATTTTAGCTTTTCTGTAATTTACTTTACAGCTAGATCACAAATTGAATTTACATAAGCCTTTGTACCCCCAAAAAACAATTCAGGGTGCACTTTCCTTTTCAGACCAGTAGAGGGCGATATTCCCTTATTTCTGACCGAAGGGTGCTATTTTTTCTTTCCCCAGGAGAGGGCGCTATCTCCCCTTCTCTGACTCAGACTCTGAGGACTAACCCCCCTTCAGGAATTCGCTACCTGACTCCTTATTCACAGTCTACATCAAAGCAAGCTCTGCTGCTAACAACTTTTAATTACCCTTTTCTGACTCAGAGAGCAATCCTTTGTCTGGCTAATGGCTCTGTTTACCATATGAATCCTCACAGCTACCCTGGTCTCCCAAACCAAACCACTTTTACAGAGAAACAAAATTGTTTTCTGCACCTTCAGCTCAATTTCTTTCACTGAAATTTTCAATTCAGCTGTCCTTTTCACAGCTATTCCCAGACAGAAATTCCTTGGCTGTTCTCAGAAATCTTATTCTCTGTGACTTACCAAGCCCATCTGCTAATGGCTCTTAATTACCATATCAGTCCTTACACCAAGCCTCTTTGTCTCCAAACCTGCTTCTGAGCTGTTCAGCTCCCTGCTTTCCAGGACAGAAAAAATCCTATAGCTCTCACAGTAAAACCAATCTTGCTTAATAAATCATAAGTGGTCCCCTTTTAATCCCAAACCGCTGCCAGCATGTAAGAGTGGGTACCCCAGCCTCTGTGCTCTCGAGTATAAAGAAAGGGACTCTTTTTAGCCAGACCACTTAACTTTAGCTGCTTCCCAGCCAAGTTAATTCTCTACACCCCAAGACTCCCCCCTTTTACCAGTTGGGTTCTTGGGGAACCACGGCTGCCACCATCTGAGTAGATATCCAAGGCGGCTGTGTCACCTCCTCCCTCCTCTCTTCTCATTGAAGAGAGAGAGACGTTCCTCAGCTTATACCCCGAGCTGATCCGTTTCCCTACCTCCCCCCTCACCTCTCTCTTCCCAGCCAGGAAGCAAAGGAAACCTTAAGGGAAGTAAACCAAATGTTTTTAAGTAAAAGATTTAATAAAGAAAAGAGTATAGAACATAGGCACTGTACAGCTTACAATTTAGAATTCTCTAACTTATCTGAAATGGATAGAGACACCGCAAATAGGCACAGGCTTAAGAAGTCAAAAGAAATCACTTACGGTCAGTTAAATAGGAATGTAAGAAGGAAGCAGAGTCATCTCCACAGCTAGAGATAAGCTCTGGGACCCTGGCACATGCTGCATGGCCAGCAAAACGAAACTAAACTCTAAAACCCCTCCCTCCCTCTCTCATGGCAGGGAGCTCTTACGTCACTTGTTCTCAGGTAACATTAACCCTCTTCAGCACTTTACACTTATGACACCAGGATATACCAAACTTGGGGATTTCTGTAAATGGACCTCATTACCACAGCTACAAACAAAAATGCCATCTATTCTGTTCAAGGGAGGCTTAGGTTGCAATTGTTTAGGGCATGCTTGCCTCCTCATTTGGATGAAGAAGCTGTTTTACGCTTTTCCCTCAACCCCTCTGATTCTGAGAGTGGTGAACAAAATCAGACAGGACAAGGCCACCGTTATATTAATAGCCCTGATGTGGTGTGGTTTCTCCTATCGTTTTGTCTTCTGACCATTCCTCAGCTTCTCTCACAAGAATCCTAGTCAACTGCTGCATTCCACTGAGCATTCTCCACCTCAAGGCATGCTCCTTAATAGTTCATGGGGTTAGCTGGGCCAGTCTGTTCTGCAGAGGTACAACAGATATTACTGAATAGCAGGAAAGGTTCTATGAGAAATACTTACCTTCAAAAGTGGAGAAGATTTGGTCACTGGTCTGAATTCCAGAAAGCTGTTCCCGAATCTGCTTTACTACTTCTTCTTTTGGAGTAACTGTTGCAACAAAAGAAAACAGGACTGTCAGTACTCTCAAAGGTCATTTGTCCCCCTTAACAGGTTTTCATGTTAAAACTGAAGGGTTATCACTGTTTGTTCACCTATGACTCGATTGAAAGGTCTGGGAAATCTTTTCCCACAGGTGAGAGTCCCCACTGTGGTTTGGGACCTTAATTCTGTTCTTAAAAATCTAATGAAAACTTTTGAAATCAATGGTGACCTGCCCTTTACTGAATTTGGCTATGTAAACAGCTGTCTTAATGCTACCACAGCAGCCTGAAGAGTCAGATAAATTGAGGTCTTAATGGCGGACCTTTCTTTCACAATATTGTATAAGCCCAACATTTCCTTATGGCCACATTCCAGGTTTCTACCTGAAGTGTCTTCTGACTTTCATCTGAATAAGATCATTTACCTACCAGTTTTCTTTCTGAAGCCATATATGGGCATTCACCTTCTATCTAGATTGGACTAAATCATTTAAAAAAATCTCCCAGACTGTTTATTTTGCAGACAGATCTAAAGGTTCTGCTATTTCTATCCAAAGTTTATCTAAATGGATTTCTATGTGTATTATTACTTGTTGCAGTGCTGTCAGCATCCCACCCTTCTGGTGTGTTAGCTCACTCCATTAGGTCACATCTACATCTATAGCTCTCCTGAAAAACATCCCAGTGCCTGAGATATACAGAGCTGCTCCATAACGACCTTTGCCAGACATAGCACCTTGGTTGATGCCTCTAGACCTGATGCGGCTGTTGGCAATGCAGTTCTTTCCTGTGTTCTGGACTTGTTTCTGAAACTCCCTCCTTCTTATGGGGATACGGCTCGGGAGTCATCTGAAGTGGAGCATCCATAGGGACATTACCTGAAGAGGAAAGAGAGGTTACAGTGCAGTAACTGTAGTTCTTTGAAATGTGTGTTCCTATGGATCCTCAACTACCCACCTCCCTTCCCCTCTGATTCAGTTTCCTTCTGAGACTTAGAAATGGAGAAAGAATTGATGGGAATTCACCCGTACAGCCTGATATAGCATTAGTTTGAGGCACAAGGATATCAGCAGAACATACATGGACCAAACTAATGTAAATCTCTGATTGAAGGCATGTGGGGGCAGAGCATGCACCCCTGAAGGGGACTACTCAAAGACAGACATGTAACCCACACACGTTCTGGGTGTAGTGTTCTATCCCATCTGGTGGCCAAAGACTACTTAGAGAGAGAGATAAAATGAGTCTGTTCTATAACCTTAGTTAACAGCCAGTTGGCTTTTAACTCATGCTGCAGAGGCTCGTGAACTAGGCTCCAGAGATCCCAGGTTAGATTCTGCCTATGAATGACTAGGATCTGGCAGTGTTACAGACACATCTGGAAGAATTGCACAGGCTGAGTAATTTATTTTTATTCCCCCCCCCCCCCCCCCGCAGAAAAGACAGTGCCTCCGAACCTGGGAGATCAGGGTCTCCGGTCTCCAAGCTGACTTTTTTGAACATCTAGAGTGTGAACTGCTAACCAAGAACATATTTCTAAATCTGCATGTGTGTGGTGGATGAGGAGATTTTGAAAGGTGCAAAGGGCACATAGGTGCCCAACCCCTACTGACTTTCCAGGAAATTTTAAGTACCTAGTTATTTTGGGGCTCTTTCCCCCCATTTGTGACCTTTACAGTCCAAAGTGGACCTTACTACTGTTATCCATGCCTTTTTCACCTCAAGATTTTATTTCTACAATGACTTTACATTGGGGATACACTTTTAGTTTGCTCAGGGCTACAGCTATTTTGGAATATGACAGATAACGTATTAATAGATATATTTCACTGAGAGCACATGACACTGGTGCTCTGGACACTGTCTGTTTATTGGCTTCTTTGTGGAATTTAAAATATTAGTTTCGACTGGTAAATCTCTAAAAGGCCTGGGAGCTCCTACTTGACAAAATGGCTATTTCCTTGTGTGATGTTGGAACAGGTATGGTCAGCAGAAATGCTTTAATTTTAAATTCCCTCCATTCAGTAGTGGCCTGCTGGAATGTTCTCCATGTTAGCCTGCTGGATATGCAACTTGCTGTCCCCTGCTTCTGAAGTAGTTAACGTCTGTTGACCACTAGAGCACAGGCATGGGTGGGAAGGCGGTCCTGATAAGGGGGAGGTATATCTGTTTTGGTTTACTGGCTGATTAATTTAATTTCTTTGCTGTTGAGCAGGGGCCTTCCTATTCTACCAGATAGTTACTCTTTATAAGAAATTATATTTTAAATACTCTACTTAAATTTGGACATTTTTCTAAACTAAATAAATAAAAATATGGTTTCTATTAAGAAAAATAATGTAATGTTTAACATAAACCTATGTGGTGCTTCAGCACATAAACTTATGTGGTGCTGCAGCTTCCTAGATTTAGATTGATGCTAGTGAGGTTTAATTTTAGCTTTTAACGATCACTAGATAGTCAGGAAATAACTGTAGATATCTTACTATATCAAATAGTTAAAAATACATACAACCTACTGGTACAAAGGAAAAAGCCGGCTTATTAGAAAATAGTGTACCACAAAATGGATAGTTTCCTCAATAGTTCCAGCTACAATGTTTTAGCACTGACTGCTGAAAGGGGCCTACCACTTTACCCAATTTCTTTTTCTCACGACTCCCAAGAAATGTGATGGATCAGGAGAAGTGCTTACTTAATACTCTGTTCAGGTTATATTGATCCATGGGCAACTGGGTCCAAAAGAAACATTTTTACCAACTGTGTGAGAGCTGGAGGCTGCTGCTTTGATTTTGACTACTTACCCAATCAATGACATAGCAAGTCAAAGTGCTGTCACGTCCCTCAAAGGTTTAGCTTCTGAGCTTCCTGCTGTTTACCTGGTAGGTTTTCTTGCTGTCATAAAACTCTAGATGTGTTTATTAGGCTTGCAGCAAAGAGTGAACCCTACATGAAAAATTGTGCCATTGGTCTTATTTCTAAAAAGGTTGGCTACACTCTTTTAGTTTCAGCACAAATGATTATTAATGGTATTTTCATCTAATTTTAGTTTTAAAACACTTTTCCTACCCAAAATGTCCAGTGTAAATGCTGTAGATACCTTCCCCCAACCCCTATATGACTACAAAAAGTTTTCCTAATTTAAAAGAGAACAGTTATATTTAGGAAAACAACTTGATTAGGAAGATTGCCCCCCACAAAATTCCTTTAACAAATAATGTGAACCGAAACAACGTGTAATTCAAACTTTTGTAAGAGTTGAGCTGCTGAAACCAAAATTGACATTCAGATGGAGACTGCTGAATCAAAACCTCCTGAATGTGAGATTTCTATGTGTATGGAAGGCAGGTGCGTTCTGTCAGAATGTGAGAAGATATTTAGTCCAGCATTCATTATTATACCAAATTAGGACTAGACTTTACCATAAAGGAGTATTGTGAGGGCTAGATTGAGGACTATGATTGGACTCTTCTAGCTTCCCCTGCTTTGCGTATAACACATGTACCTTTGTTTATTACCTTGTTTTCTTAATTTTTGCTTCCTCACCGCACTCTCCTTTTTGTTTCCCTGAATTCAAAATCCTCCATTAAATGGAACAAAATTAATTAGCATTTCTGTTGGTGAGACATTGACCCACTTAGAAAAGTGAAATTGCAATAAAAATGAACACATAGTTTTGTTACCTCAATTCTGTAAACATGCTCCATCTGTTAACAGCATGACACTTCCACGATGTGGATGGTGGACAGTTGTTTCCAGTGCCCTAGGCTCTGTGTTTCTCTAAGGGTGAGTTGCTCCAAAGAAACAGCCTAAGACTTCATAGACCTGTTTGTACAGCTGTGCAGTCATAACAGAGTACCGAGGGGAAACTCTTCAAAGTTCTCAATGGACATTTTGTATGATTTTAATATGCCTTGTGTAAATTGCTGAACCTTCTCAAAATATGCTGTGGTACAGGAAGCTCAGTAAGAGATGTTGGGCAGTGTCACAAGATTAAGGCTAAGGTCCAAAACCAGCAAACCAGTTAAGTAGGTGCTTAACTTTAAATACTTGAGTAGTCCATTGATGTCAAGCAGACCATTCATTTGCTTAAAGTTAAGCACATGCTTAAGTTCTTTGCTGGGATCTGGCCTCTAAAGAAGAGATAGAAGTCTGGGGTTTCAGGACAAATTTTTTGGTGGCCTCAGAGTGTGGCCACCAATTCTTGCTGGTGGCCACTCTTACACTTTTTCCTAGAATACTTAAATAGCTTTAGGAAAACCAAATAAATATGCACATATACATGTTCAAATCATTGTAATTTATTTATTGCTAACTAGTAAGTCTGTTGTGATACGTGATATTAACAAATATAAAGTATCATGCTTCACAGCAGACTCACTCAGCTTTGGAAAGCCTTGGGACAAATGAAGTGATGGAGAGGGGGTCGGGGTAGGCAGCAAGACCAGGGAAGATGGGAGTGGGAGGCCAGGAAGGCAGCAGAGGGCAGCCTGAAGTCCTACAGCAAGAGCCCAAAGCCCCGTGGCCAGAGGATGAGGCCTGGGGATAGAGCCAGAAGCCATAGAGGCAGAGTCTGGGCTCTGCCGCTGCACAGCTAGAGGCTGGGGCTGGAACCCATCACCCCTGGAAAGGTGGGGAACTCATCATCAGCCTCCTCCACCAGCATTGTGCCCCAGCTGCCGCCAAAGGGGGGCAGGGCCCAACCATTGCTGGCGACCCCAGCAACCAACACCAAGGTGAAGCATTCAGGAGCAACAGGGAGGGGCCATTCCTTTAACCTCCCTGCCTCCCATCGCATCCCAGGAGGCTATGGCTGCAAGAAAACCCCCAGGTGACCTCATGCAGCCATCATGGCCACATTTGAGAAATGCTGATTATGCTCTCAATACAGTACCTGAAACTTGTAGTTTTGGTGATAAGCCTAAAGAGCAAAACAGCTATCTAAATAAAAAAGAAAAATAAAATCTTAAATTTTCTAGATTCCCTAGTTACACTGTAACATTACACAGATCGACATCTATAGTACCAGTCCGTAAAATAGGGTGGTTTAGTGTCATACTTGTACTCAGGCTTGACAGAATTCAATTTCTTTTTATAATTTCAGTGAATAATGTTGATTTTTTAATTTTTTTAATCTATTTACATTGTAATAGTTCTGAAAAGTTATGGGTTTTAAGTGGTACTTTTTATTTTCGTCAATTTAAATTTTCATAGTTGTGGGAAATTGGGGACAGGATCAGAAAAATTGGGAAGACGGAATAATTATTTAATGACAATAGACATTGATATTAAAAAAGTTAAAGTTTATAACTTCTAAAACAGTTGTCAACACAAACAGTTGTCAAACCAAATTGTCAATCTCACATCTCAAAATTTACAAAGTAAAAATATGTAAAGTAGTTCTCAAGCAACATTTTTCTTTCTCTGTCTATGTGTAAATTTCTATTATCAATGAAAATATTTTTCAATCTTTTTCTGTGTGTACACTGAAATTGATGTTTACCAACATTTACTGATAAAAATCTAATCTTTTCAAGCCTAGTTTTATTACATATTTCTCAGCTAAATGCACAAGGGAAAGTGGTGATTTAGTGGTTCTGCACTGCTTACTGACTCTAGTTCAAATTAGACCAGGCTGCTGTCCCCTATTTCTCACCTGTGACTCCAACCTATACATTATAAACACGCTGGAACAATCATTATATTAATATTTTTATACCTCTCAATTTATAACTCTGGCTGTACTTTAGCAGGTTCTTTGTATTTGTTACAGTCTCCTGAGGGAGAATTCATTGACTAGTGCTTCTGTGTTTTAGCTCAGAGAAATTTCAGTCTCATTCTGGTGTCTTCAATTTTCCACAAGACCCAACCGTTCCTCATTGATTATGTACCAAGGATTAATTATGCTGTCACTTTGTGTATTTACATCCTGAGACAATGTATTGGCTCACTGGCTTTAATATGCTCAGCGTTTTTTCCTGATATGGACACATTTGTTTTGTTAATTGCTTCAGAGCAACATGTTGCTGTTAGAATGAATGACAGTGATCAGATAGAAAAGTAATATTTATTCCTCCAATAAATCCACAAGGATAATTTTCTCTTGTTATATTAGGAACTGGAATTCCTACATCTCTTGCCTCGAAGGCATGAGAATAAATGGTGCCTCATGAAGGTATATGGCTTTAAAATATCTGGTACTGTTTTTAACCAGTTCAGTGCACTGTCTAATTAAAGGGTGGTTTATCATCAATTATTGTTTTAATTCATAGAAGGCTGCTCAGACACAGGTAATGAGATTATGCCTCATGGACTCTTATTTATAGTAGTGAAACCTTAATCCTGTGAGGATAATTGACTTTTATTGAGAGGACTAGAAGGGATAAAAGCAGGGAGTGAGCATAGAAAATATAATTTAAAGCTTTTATAATATTATATATTATAAATTATATATAAATCATATATACTTATATATAATTTATAATATATAATAATGCTATTATAGTATATAATACTATTATTATAATATTATTTATATTGTATATAAATTATATAATATTAGTAATATTATTATAATTAGAAATATTGTAAGAGGATAAAATTCCTCTTGAGGAGTTTAAATTCCAGAGGAGTTTAAAGGAGGAAGAAATCCCCATGAGGTTCCATGGAGTTCCCCTGTGAGGTTCTTTCTCTGGTTGTTAAATGGGATTGGCTATTCATCCCCATCGAGAGGCTTTGGGATAAGTCTGTTAGACAGCTTCCAAGAAGCCAATGCCACCAAAAGACCCTGTGCTGTATCTCCATGGCAGCTCTGCATTACCACTGGACTTACACCACCATACACACATTCTCCTTGACAGTATGGGTCCATGTTTTTTAAAAGAGAGATTTGAAGGAGAAAAAGATGTGGTCATTCAGCAGAGAAGAGGGAAGTCCCCACATAAGAGATGCCTTAGGAGGATACACAAAGTTGACAATGAAAGGAGGATAGCAGAAGCTACTGAGGGAAACCAAAGGGAGACAATAATAAGAAAATTCTAGTATTCTCTGATCTTCTTCCGCACCATAGATTAGTCCAGTTCAGTTCACTGATTAAGAGTCATGCACTGATTATATAACAAAATCAGTCTGTGGTTCTTTCTTTCTTTCCTTCTTTCTTTCCTTCCTTCTTTCTTTCTTCCCTTCCTTCTTTTTTCATTAGTGGCTCACAGCATTTTACGTTGTGTATCCTAAAGGATTTTTAAGCAGAATTGAGAACTGTATTTGTGTCAATGAAGGCTGTATGCTAATTACCAGTCCAACAGGATATTATAACAATACAAGTGCACCACTGAAAGAAACAAAATGAGAAGAATGTGCAATTATTTTACAAAACAGTTTCTTTCCTTGAGGGATAAATCTGCACAGTTACCATCTGCAACAGAGGAGATGTTGAACTGTATAAGTGAACTACCCCCAGTTCTGTATACATGTATATATGGAAAGGATGAACTTGAAATGACATTAAGCAATTTTGTTTTTGCAAGAAAAGACTAGAAAAGGTACTGAACTGCAAAGATGCATTTCCCTCTCTTTCAGAAGCCTAATTCAGGTTGATAAATGAAACATGATGTAAAGCAGAACCACTGTATTGACTTCTGTGGCAATGTTTGTTATACTGCACAAAGCTTTCAGTTTCTTCATAGTACATGCAAGATGGAAACCTATAATATACTGAAAGAAAAAAATTATGAGCTAGACTGTCAGTATTAGCAACATGTTTCGACAGAAGTTTATTTGCATAAAAAGAGGACAGTTCAAAAATATTAAAGGAATGCATTCTACCAACAGAAGTCAGAACATTATTTAAAGTTAAAGCTCTGCTTTTAACTACCACCATAGTGAGTACCGATTGCAGGAGTTCTAGTCTTCACTCTTCTTACAGGTGGCTCCAGAACAGTGGATGTAGCTTTTTTTCATTTTAGTTCTTCAATAAGTGCAAAGACTGCAAATGAAGCTTTATTCCCACCCCTGTCTTGGTCAGTCAGAGGTCCACAGAAAACTCTTAAGTGAAGCCCTGCATAAGCATATATCATCTTCTTAATAGCCCTTCTGAATCTAGGACTCCATATTCTGAAGCGCCAGTATTTTGCTACCGCCTTCAATTTATGAAAATACCTAGCACATTCAGGCCAACATTCTGTGCTACACCTCAAGGAGTCATAACATAGAAATGTGAAGCCCATTTGCTTTTATGATCCTTATACAGCATCTTGGTGTCATACAGGGACCATTCCTCCCATGTCCCAAAGTATTTATTATTTGTAGTATAGTAGTGCCCAGAAGCCCAAACAAGAACAGTCCTCCATCGTGCTGGATGCTGACGTATAATCTAAATAGACAAGATAGACAAGGAAGTATTTTTTTTGCAAAAGGGGAAATGAGGCATAAAGAAATGAAATGACTTGTTTAAGGTCCCATAAGGAATCTGTGCTCCAACAGGAACTGAAACACAGATCAACAGAGCCAGATGTGTACCCAGAAGCCTGCTGCTGCAAGACAAGCCCAAGAAAGAAAACAACAGAACACCACTGGCCATCACCTACAGTCCTCAGTTAAAACCTCTGCAACGCATCATCAGTGACCTACAACCCATCCTGGACAATAATCCTTCACTTTCACGGGCCTTGGGAGGAAGGCCAGTCATGGCACACAGACAACCTGCCAACCTTAAACAAATTCTCACCAGCAACAGCACACTGCACCACAATAACTCCAACTCAGGAACCAATCCATGCAACAAACCTTGATACCAACTCTGCCCACATATCTACACCAGCAACACCATCACAGGACCTAACCAGATCAACCATACCATCACTGGCTCATTCACCTGCACATCAACCAATGTCATATATGCCATTATATGCCACCAGTGTCCTTCTGCTATGTACATCGGCCAAACTGGACAGTCCCTACGAAAAAGGATAAATGCACACAAATCAGATATTAGGAATGGCAATATACAAAAACCTGTATGAGAACACTTCAACCTGCCTGGACACACAATTACAGATTTAAAAGTCACCATACTGCAGCAAAAAAACTTCAAGTCCAGACTGCAAAGGGAAACTGCAGAGCTACAATTCATTTGCAAATTCAACACAAACAATCTCGGATTGAACAAAGACCTACAATGGCTTGCTAATTACAGAAATAGTTTCTCCTCTCTCCATGTTCACACCCCCCATTCAAATGCTAGAAGAATAACCCACCCTCCCTGATCGGAGATAACAAGCTGGTTCAGCCTAATTGGACTAACCTTTTTACCTCCCACCTGGTTCTTGCCTACTTTTCTATACCTGCCTCTGGACACTTCCACTGCTTGCATCCGACGAAGTGGGTATTAGCCCACGAAAGCTTATGCTTCAAAACTTTATAGTTAGTCTTTAAGGTGCCACAGGACTTTGTTACCTCTGCTATTCCAGACTAGCACGGCTACCTCTCTGATTCTCAGATCTTTTAAGTCTCAGTCCAGTGCCTTAACCACTAGACTATTCTTCCAGATTGGTTTTAATTAACAGTACATAGCAAGTATTATGCTTAGATCAGTACATACCCGAAGAATCTGTATAGCATATGAAACCATGTTACAGTTACAAGTACAATGTTATTTTCCCTCTATAAATAATTTTATAGACCTAACTTCTTACTGTAGCTGTCATTTGATGTCTTCTTCCCGAAGGAGGGCATCATCATCTAAGTTTGCTAATATTTGCTATAAATATTAGCACTTTCCCTTGATACTAAAGCTAATGTCATCAATGCAAAGCTGCTGTTTAACAAAATTCCAGTTGCCTCTAAACTGTACATCCCATTCTACACAAAGTGACAGTCACTAATAATGGGTTTGCATTATAAATTATCGGTGTGATCTGTTGCTCCTTTTCCTTCCTATCTTCCTTTTTCGAGTAGGATTGCCAAGCTAGTAATCATTTTAATTGGGTTAGGTAGCAAGATCCTGAAGCATCAAATTACCTTTGAATCACAGCAGAAAGTTTGGAGAGATAATTCCTTCCTGACATTGCCATTTTTCTTTTTCCTCTCCATATTGAAGGAGGCTTAGGTGATATCACAAGACGGATCAAAACTGATCTCTATTGACTAGTGGTATAAGCCAGGAAATCTCATGTAGCTCAACAGTCACAATTAACTATTTGACTCTTATGACAAATATTTTAAGAACTTAACCTTCTTTGTACTTACCACTTCCCTTGCATTTTATCTTCAGAGTAAAGTTCTCTAGCATAGAATACCGTATTTTTCGCCCTATAAGACGCACTTTTTCTTCCCCAAAACGGGGGGGGGGAAAGTTGGTGCGTCTTATAGGGCGAATGTCTTATAGGGAAAAAAAAAAAAAAAAAAAAGCGCCTCGCTCTCCCGTCCCCGCCGCGCGGGCGGGCTGCCGAGGTTCCCCCCTCCCCGCCGCGTGCGGGCTGCCGGGAGCGTCCCGGTTCCCCCCTCCCCGCCGCGGGCGGGCTGCCAGCGGCGGGGAGGGGGGAACCGGGACGCTCCCGGCAGCCCGCACGCGGCGGGGAGGGGGGAACCGGGACGCTCCCGGCAGCCCGCCCGCGGCGGGGAGGGGGGAACCTCGGCAGCCCGCCCGCGCAGCGGGGACGGGAGAGCGAGGCACTTTTTTTTTTTTTTTTTTTTTTGTCCGGATTTTTTATTAAAAAATGAGGGGGCGTCTTATAGGCCGGAGCGTCCTATAAGACGAAAAATACGGTAGTTACCATTTGCCTTGCTACATTTCATGCCACTAATGAAAGTTTAAGAGAAAGCCAAGAATTATTTAGAGAAACAGGACAACACACAATGACTAGATTTGTGCACAAAGGTCAAGTCATTATTTTAAATATGCTCATGCTATAATAATTAAAAAGACTTATTTTCCCATTGTAAAGATGAAAGGGGCTTCAGCTGCTGAAAACTCATGTTCTTGGTGCCTTCAACAAACACCAATCAGTGGTTCCCAATCCTGAGCCCTGTTAGTGAGAGCCAATCAGTGAGAGCTGAACACTCAGCACCTCCCAACTTCAGTCCCAAGTAGCTTTTGTCATAATTGTATATTATTTCCTTTTTCTGCTAGGTAAGCACTTTCTTCAACAACATTTGCAATGTGTGATTTTGTTTATCTGCCCTTGAATCTAGGTCTTTTTCACATAGCAATTCCAAGTAATGAGAATGAGTTTTTTAGATTGCAAGCTTGTTGGCAGGGACTGTTTTTGGTTTACTACGTGGGTCCCCCTTCTCCCAGCTGCCAGACTACAAGCAGGTGGTGCTTAAAAGAGGCAAGATGTATGGAAAGTGAGAGGAATTGTTCTTGTGCACTCTATAGGCACTGCTGTTTGGGGACTCAAGCTATATAAAATAGTTGAATTTTTAAGACAATGCGGGTTCACATCTTTTGTCTTTCAGCCTTGGTGGTACAATATATTTGTACAATGTCTAGCAGAATGGATTCCCAATGTGGCTTAGGCTTCAAATTTGCAGTATTGCCAACTCCAGACATTCAAATATCATGAACAGGACCCTCAAAATCACGAGATTGGCTTAAAAATCACAGAATATGTATAAATAATAAATGGCAGGTTCTTTTTATTTGCCTTCTGGCTTTTGAGCCTTTAGAAGGAATGTGCGACATGTTATCAAACTTTTCCCTACAATTCTGAGAGCTAGAAATTTCTCTCTCTCTTGAAAAGAAAAGAAAAGAAAAGAAAAGAAAAAAGAAAGATGTGGAGATTCTTATGCATAATCACAATTATAGCTGCTGGTCTTTAAAAACACTAAAAATTGTGAGATTTAAGATGAAGTCATGAGATCTGGTAATACTGGTATCAACACAATATATATGATAAATTCAAATATTTGCTGTTTGGGTACTGACCTGGTAAAACATGAAAACAGACACTTGAAATGTTTTGGCTTGGAGGGAAAGGTCATTAGGAGGTTGTGATGGGGTAGCATGCTCCATTAAGAGTAGTGGGACATAGGTATCATGGTCCTTTGAGACTTTTTTGGGGGGAGGAGTAGATGCTTGCCTAAGAAATAAGAGGTATTTGAAAAGATTAAGTGGTCCAGGGAACAAGTAGAGTTTGGGAAAACTTCAGTTACTGTTTCTTCAAGAGACCATGTTCAAGAGCCTTACAGAATAGGCAGGATATGTCTTCCCTCTCACCCAACTGATTGGGGGCTAAAACCCTACAGCTGGCCTAAGTTACAACCCAGCTTCGAGGAGGAGAGCTGGGAACTGCAGTCTTAAGAAAGAGTGAATGTTTAAAGTGCAATGTCAGCTCCAGGAAGGGATCTTGGGGGGCGGGGCTCTTGAACAGGATCAAAAAAGCCAACAGAACTCTTACGTGGACCCCAGAAGAGTTGTGAACTGGGGTGAAGTGGCTTCAACACTCTCTTATGCAAGATATTGCTCACAAACATTCTTCCAAAGATGTAAAATTAGATGTGTGGTGGTGACAACTACAAGTATTGGACAGACAGCAGAGAAAATTGGAGGGAGTTACTTTCTTAATTCAGCTGGTGAAACAAGACATCCTTAATTTGCATTCTAGCCCTGTTCTTTATGGTTAACCTGTCTCATCCTCCCCTGTTGTAAAAAAAATAATAATACAATTTTATATCACAGTAATTTGTTACTATGGCCTCATTTCTCCCTCCAGAGAAAGGGAAGGGCTTTCTCCTTTAAATTATAAAATCTCAAAGGTGAATGTTAAACTATTTGTTCTTTAAACAAATCAGTGTCTTTTAAAGGTACATGTTTATTTAATTATCTGCTTTACTGAAGCATTACTGGAGTATTCTCTGAGTTATGCAAAAATATCAATAAATATGGTAATATATAGGGATTTCAATGGCTATATTGAACCAAATTGGCATAATGTGATATAATCTTTACCTTCCCAGATATACTTTTACACAATCTGAAATAGAACCAACTCTGATAAATGAAAGGTATGAGATGAGCTGCAGAGAGATTAACATACAAGGAATACACAATTGCTAGTTGGAAAGGGCAGGATTAGGCCCCAAGTGACATGTCCTTTCTCTGATACTTTAAGATTAAGAAGGGATAGGTTGGCTTAAATGACAGTCAACCTAAACCTTCAGGCAAAACTCAAACCCTCACCCAATCTAAAAATGTTTGAAGTTTAAAAAGAATTTGGATAATTCCTCTTTAACGCTGTTATTCTTTAGTTACATACACCTCTATGCTTTGCACCAAATCCTGTTTGCCTTAAACACCTGGGTAATCTTGCTGACTTCAAGAAGGTGTAAGGTGAACAGGATTTGGTTCTTCATCAATATGACTGAAAGAGTAGATGATAAAATACTATAAGAATGAAATTTTTTGTAGTATTTCCAGTTCAATCAGAACCTGAAAATCTTGCAGTGAAGCTAATTCTAATGATGTTTCAAGTTGAATGTTGAACTGAATAGGTAGAGATATCTCGATAAAGTTCAGAAAAACATATATCTGAACAACATAACTTCCTGTTCTACTTGGAGGTTTACCCATCAGTACTTGAGGCTCCTCCTGTTTCAGGGTAGAAAAGAATACTAGTGCAATCTGACCTTACCAATAGGGATGCTAACAAATCTAAATAATGACTCATAACTATCAGACCCTTGATTAGAAATGAAAATGGGATAATCCTTATGAACATCCATCCAGAAAACCATGCAATGTATTCTGCTTTTATAAACTGTAATAGATTTGATTAATATGATTTTATCCGCATAAGGTTCTTCTTAGCTTGCATTTTTATGATCTGTGATCGCAAACAAAAGATCCAACATCTATGCTCCACTTGTTGAGCATAGATAATACTTATTAGCTATAACAGGAGTGATCCTTACAAAATAAGGGCCAGATTGTGACTTCAGTAGGACTACTCTAGTAGTAAGGTGCTACTCAGCCTAAGTAAGGGGGAGTAATGTCTTAGCCCTAAAAACAGACCATTCCTCAGGGTCCAGACTTTCAAAATATCTCTAAGTTCTGTGTGTGGACATTCAGACTTACACACCAGAATGCTTCTCTCTAGCCCATAATATTGGATGAACTTCAAAAGGTTTGGATTGCGGAGGGGGAGGGGGGTATTTACAAAACAAAGGTAATCTGTTTTGATGTATTTGTGATCTCTTATAATCACTTAAAATCTAACATTTGTAGTAAGTATATTTGTGTTTTGGGGGGGGGGTTGTCTAAAACCAGTGTGTAGGAATCATAACTGGGGGCAGAAAGCTGTTGCATATTTTCCTCCACATTGAGTGAGGGGGAAAATTTCATGAGCTTATTCTGTACAGTTCTGTGCAGGGCAAGACAGTATAATTTTGGGTTTAAACTCCAAAGGGGCGCGCATGCCTTAGGAACTGGGAGGTATCTTAGCTGAGCCTTCCCATGCAAAGCTGATCTCAGCATTTGTATGTAGCTGCAGCTGGGTGTGTCCCTACCTGTATGTGTGCTGGACAGGGCTTGAGGGCCTGTCACAGCAATACAGTGTACAGGGAGCCCAGGTTGGTGAGTCAGGAGGGCTGAGCTGTACTCCAGTTCCAAGTGGCACCCTGTGGGAACCTGTCTCACCAAGTACATGACAAAAGATGATAGACAAATAGATAAACACAGATCAGTGGGGAGTACACGTAAACAGTGAAACAATAATGGTCACCATGACAAGCGAGGGCAGTGTGGGCAACCTGTGGCCTGTCAGGGTAATCCGCTGGTGAACCGCCAGACCGTTTGTTTACATTTGTTCAGCTGCCTGCAGCTCCCATTGGCCGCAGTTCACTGTTCCCAGCCAATGGGAGCTGTGGGAAGCAGCGGACAGCACCTCCCTGCAGCCCATTCCGCTTCCCGCAGCTTCTATTGGCTTGAGACGGCGAACCGTGGCCACTGGGAGCTGTGGGCGGCCGTACAAATGTAAACAAACTGTCTGGCAGCCCACAAATGGATTACCCTGATGGGCTGCATGCGGCCCACAGGCCGCAGGTTGCTCACTGCTGAGCTAGGGGCTGAATAAAATGTAAGAGATAGACCTTGCATATGAGAATTTTTAAATTCTAATATACACAATTTACAGGAATGAGACGAGAAAGTGTATATATAGTTGATTGTTTGATTTTTAATGAGATTGTAATGTCTACAGAGAGTAGCTAGATAAAAGATCCAGTGGCAGATTTCATAGGACTAGGGGTTTGCCCAGTGTGTTGTATACTGGCTGCCAGACAGCCTCTTGAGAGTGCTGTGTGTTTGTGTGTAATACATGTTAGATTCTGAAAACTCACATTAGAGCCAATGGGAATCATGTGTGCATGGCATTTGCAGGATCAGTCTCATAAGCACTTTGGGATCCTGTGGGATGAAAGCAAATAATGATCTTTATAAAATAGATGGCACTCAAATTACTGTAATATTCCCTAAAGCACATTTATGCCTACAGCTGAGAGAAAAGGAATTTTGCAGGAAAGAGATAAATGGAAAGTTACTTTTCCTTTATTTTAGCTTGATGTGGGTATCAATCTTTTGAGCTAAGCCTTTCCTGGTTCTAACCCGATCTTGTTAGCTGTCTGCTTTTCAGACAAAGTGGCAGCACTACTGATTCAACTGCAATATATCTCCCTACTATACAACCTGGCCCTGCTCTTCCCTACATGTTTCATCCAAATACACACTTTGAATGCTTGCACTCCTTCCCAGTTTCCTCTCCATGCATACACTCACACCAACTAAAGCAGTTGCTTTGCACCACATTGAAAATTTGACTCTCAATGGTTGCCAAAGAGTAATAACACAACTGAAGAGGCGTGTGTAAAGATACAAAACTCATCTTTGCAGTCCCCTGATCCTGAGCTGGCTGCCTGTTGGGCCAGTTGTTCTGAAGGCTGCTGTACCAATGGCCCCACATGGCTAACATAGTAACTGGAGATGATTGGGAGGTAGGGATGCCTAGCCCCAGCCCATATCACTGACCAGGCTCTTTGCTTGCAGAGAGAAACAAATCTATTTCATCAGCTTTACACCACCATAGAAGTGCAAGAAACTGCACTGTTGGCCTGTGCTAATCCTTTGAGTAGACCAGTTTTTTTCCGAAAGTCTGAGCGAACTGCCACATCTGTAAAGTGGTTATGATAATACTAAGAATCAGAGAGGTAGCCATGTTAGTCTGGAATAGCAGAAGTGACAAAGAGTCCTGTGGCACCTTAAAGACTAACTAAAGTATTAAAGCATAAGTTTTCGTGGGCTAATACCCACTTCATCGGATGCAAGCAGTAGGTATTAGCCCACGAAAGCTTATGCTTCAATACTTTAGTTAGACTTTAAGGTGCCACAGGGCTCTTTGTCACTTATGATAATACTGGCGTTCCTCACAAAAATATGAGAGTTAATCACTACTTTTACAAAGCACTTCGGAGACCTTAGATAACTATTAACAATATCCATAATCCACAAAATAATATTGCAGTAGAAGCCAATTCAGTTCCTCCCCCCTTATTTGTATTTGATTGCCATTTCTGCTCTTCAATTGGTAAATGGCTTCCAAACTTCCTAACACAAATCCCTTCAAATATGTGTCATTTGAAACCTTAAACATATGCAAGGCTTTGTGATTCCTGTGATAAATAACACTTATGAAATTATGGCAATCCAACCATATTTGACCTGTTAAATAGATATAGTCAAAACTGCTTGCAATTACTGTGGTATCCAACATTTCAAACCAATCTAGTTTTAAAGACAAATTATGCATAAACTTAAGCCAAGTAGTAGTCTCCTATGATTCTGATTCATGCGGTGCTGACAAACTCTCATAAAGGCAGATAAGCTGCATCAAGAACTAATTAAGAGCACAATGTTTTATGCCTCCTTAGCACAACTCTTGGCCATGAAAATAAGTAATGGCATGCTGAAAATAACTAAAGCAACAAAATATGGGAATTTCTCTATTATTCATACTCACAAGAGCTTAAATCGTACCTCACATCTTTCCTCAGCTTCAATTACTCCATGCATCTCTGGAGTATGCATGCCAAAAATGAGCCATAGTCAGCAGGAAAAAAGTACTTCTTGTTTCTCCAAGTATTTTGCTCTTGTTAACACATGATAAAGTGAAGATTTAGAAAAATAGGCTTAAATTATTCTTTATGGAAACAGCAGTAAAAATGTTTAGCTTCCCTTTACCATGTATTCATTTCAATTGATTGATTTTTTTTTTTCATGCAAGTAACTTGTGATCTTAAGAAAAGGATATGATATCTGGTCAATAAGTTAACCTTAGATCAGGGATAGGCAACCTCTGGCACGTGTGCCAAAGGCGGCACACAAGCAGATTTACACTGCCCTAGTCCTGGCCACCGGTCTGGGGGGCTCTGCATTTTAAATGAATTTTAAATGAAGTTTCTTACATGTTTTAAAAACCTTATTTACTTTATATACAACAATAGTTTAGTTATATGCTATAGACTTATAGAAAGAGACCTTCTAAAAACGTTAAAATGTATTACTGGCACGCAAAACCTTAAATTAGAGTGAATAAATGAAGATGCAGCACATCACTTCTGGAAGGTTGCTGACCCCTGCCTTAGATCATCCCAGGGTGACTACATGAAATCATAATGATCTATCTAACCATTTAGTACTAGATATACATATCAACTTCAGTTTTGCCTCAAATGCCATTAGAGAAGCTTGTTATTTGTAGGAGCAGGGCCAGCGACAGAAATTTGGGGGCCCCCTACTCTGATCGTTTGGGGGCCCCCCAGCCCAGCTGGCACTTCCCCCCCCCAGCTGACAGCGGCTGCCCCCGCCAGCACAGCCGCCCCCCCCCCCCCAGCCCAGCCAGCGCTCCCCCCCAGCTGACAGCGGCTGGCGGCAGTGCGGGGTCCTGCGGCGCGAGCCGCCCTTGCTGCTCCCCTCCTCCCCCACACTTTCTCCCCCGGACTGCGCCGCTGCCGCCGGCTGGGCTCACTGCTCCTGCCGGGGACATGCGCACTCGTCCGGAGGAGAGCCGCGCCGCCTCCCCGCCCCTTCCCCGCTCTCCAGGCCCGGCGACAGGGGGGGATGACTATGGGTACTGATGTGTACCGGGGCCCCCCTAAAGTCCAGGGCCCGGTACAGCTCTACCCCTAGTACCCCCCTGTCGCTGGCCCTGTGTAGGAGTATCACTTTGTAGAGATAGAACCTGAACTGGTGTAATAGCTCCATTGACTATGCCGATTTACACCAGGTAAAGGATCTGAACTCAAATTTTGAGCTAAGGAGGAATATGATAGTGCTCTAGCAGGTAAATACTGGCATGGTACCAAAATGTGCGTCCTGTACATAAATTGCTAACAATATTCTCCTGTTCATCAGAATGTGAGTTGTATGAGATGATGGGAGAAAATATGAAAGCTGTTGGTGAAAACTAGATTTTGATAAATCCTTAATTATAGGTAAGGCCATTTGAAAAAAAAATCACAAGTTGATTAGTATAGGAAGGTGCATTACAGTATGCTGGATCTTTTGCGCATTTATTGAGAAATAAGAAAAGTATTTTGCCCTTATATGGAACCTTATATGATTTAGTTGGAGATTTGTCCTGATTTAGTTGGGCATTGGTCCTGCTTTGAGTAGGGGGTTGGCCTAGATGACTTCCAGAGATCCCTTCCAACCCTGTTATTCTATGATTCTATAACCTTCTTTCTAAATATCACAAAACAGTTCCCAAACATTAGGTCTATCAATGCCCCTGTAAATTACCATCATACATAGTTCATAGCAATGAGGCAACTTGCACATGAGCATGTAGTGGGGTGATACCCGCTCCCTGCCGGCCAGGGCTGGAATAGCCCTGGAAAGAGGGTTTGTAGCTGGCTGAGCCTGCTAGCAGGCTTAAGTGGAAAGCAGGCTCAGCTGTGTGGCCACGCCCCAAACATTCCAGGCTGTATAAAAGCCTGAGAGGCAGGCGTTAGAGAGGGAGAGAGAGGGAGGAGTGAGTTTACTCTGTGGGCAGTCTACTCTGTAGGCAGCAGGAGACAGGGCCTGGCTGCAAAGTACCCGGACTGGGACAGGGCGTGGGTGAGGCAGCTGGGAGCCAGGGAGCCTGAGCTCTAGGGAGAGGGCCCCAGCTTGCTGAACCTAGGGAAGGCCCGACCCATGGGGTACTGGGGGTTGCAAGGGGGCAGCTGGAAGAGCAGCAGGCCGACCCCTTCTTGCCGGTGATGAGTAGCCATGAGACTGTAGTCAGCCTCAGGGGAACTGAGGCAGTGGTGACTGGCAGTGGCTGTATCTGAGGCAAGTTGGGGATAGTGGGTGTTGGGTTCCCCAGGGAGGGGAGACCCTTAAGACCAGGAGGGTACTGCAAGGGTGCGGCACCCTCAGCAAGGGGTTCCGGGGTCCAGGAGGGACACGCGGCCGGCGTGGAGAAGCGGAGGTCGGACGGCAGAGGGCGCTCCTGGGTCAAAAAGAGCTAATTCCCTGACGACCAGACGGGGGCGCCACCGGGGGAGTGGCCGACGCCATTACAGAGCATCTCAAGAACTGTTTTGTATGCAAAGAAGAGTTATAAGAAAGCAGCTGAGAAAATCTCCATGCAAAGAAGACAGCAAGTGACCTTCCCCACACCTGTTTGCAGCATAATACCCTTTCTAAAGATAACAAGATAATGGAGTGTCTGATATGGGACTCAATAAATAAGGGATGGTGTAACGGTTCTGTTTCTGGTGGGACCCAACTGATAGTGCCAAGTCAGGACAAATTGCTTCAAGCAGGGCAGTTACAGCCCAAGGCTGGGGTTTCTCCACCTCTAAGGAAAACCAAACCAAATAGGCAAAGAAGACTTTGGTTTTACCCCACTGGCTAAACCACAAGTCATATAATTCCCTTAGACACTCCAGTTTCCCAATATCACCACCATCAGCCACTCGTTATGGGGACAAAATACCAATACCCAAAACCAATACCCAATAAAAGAAAAAGGTTCTCTCTATCCCAAAGGACCATGCCCCAGGCCCAGGTCAATATACAAATCAGATCTTACCCACAAATCATGCTGTTGCCAGTCTTTTAGAATCTAAAATCTAAAGGTTTATTTATAAAAGGAAAAGATATAGGTGAGAGCTAGAATTGGTTAAATGGAATCAATTACATACAGTAATGGCAAAGTCCATGGTTCAGACTTGCATCAGTGGTAGAATAAACTTCAGGTTTAAATGAAGTCTCTGGAGTACAAACATCCACAGCTGGGATGGGTCCCTCAGTCCTTAGTTGAAAACTTCTGTTTGTAGCAAGCATTCCTCCAAAGTAAGAAGGATGAAATGAAGATCAAATGGAGGAGCTGCAGCAGCTTTTTATAGTATCTTTCAGGTGTAACAACCTCTTTGTTCTTATTGTGGAAAATTACAGCAAAATGGAGATTTAGAGTCACATGGGCAAGTCACATATCCATTCATGACTCAGGACTTGCAGGTTGCTAGCAGTCATTACCCATATGCTACCTTTCACATTCTCAGGTACACTTATGTGGATTGGAGCCTTCCCGTCACAAGCAAACAATATATGTTTTACTATAGCCAAATGTAAATGTTTACATGTAGCAACAAAGAATGTGGGCTATACTTGCATGATGTGGGGCTTTATCCTTGGAATAAGTGACTCTAAGAAAAGATTGTGGGCTCATGGTGGATAATCAACTGAACATGAGCTCCCAGTGTGATATTGTGTGATACCAAAGAGTTTAATGCAGGAGTGGGCAAACTACAGCCCGCAGCCACATCTGTCCAGTGAGACTGTCCTGCCTAGCCCCATAGCTCCCAGCCGGGGAGGCTGTCCCCGGCCCCTCTGTTCGGTCCCTCCTCCCCCACAGCCTCAGCATCCACACGGGCAACACTGTGGGAGGAGGGGCTGCGCACTCCTGCAGGGCAGCATGTCTAGCTCCGGCCAGGCAGTGCGTCTGCCAGACACACTGCTCCGAGTGGCATGAGAAGGGGGCTGAGACTGTGGGGTTGGATCAGGGGCAGGGAGTCCCAGGGGGCAGTTAGGGGCTGGGGGGATGAATAGGGGTTGGGGTAGTCAGGGGACAGGGAGCAAGGAGCAGTTGGATGGGGTGGAGGTTCTGGGGGAGCAGACAGGGGACAGGGAACAGGGGGGTTAGGGCATGGGAATTGTGTCAGGGATGTAGATAGGGGTCAGGGCAGTCAGGATTCAGGGAGCAGGAGAGGTTGGGTATGGTTGGGAATTCTGGGGGGGGAGTCAGGCGGCAGGAAGTGGGGTCCTGGGGGGCAGTTCAGTTGGGGGGTCATGGGAGCGGGTGGTCAGGGGACAAGGAGTAGGGGGGTTGAATGGGGCCAGGCTGTTTGGGGAGGCAACGCCAATGTGGCCCTCAGGCCAAAAAGTTTGCCCACCCCTGGTTTCATGTGATCCTTTGGTACATAAGCAGGGCAATTTTGAGGAGTATATAGGTTATTTTACATCTGTATTTGGCACTGGTGCAATCATGAATGGAATATTCAGTCCAGTTCTGGTGCCCACAATTTTAGAAGGATATTGCTACATTTCAAAGGATTCAGAGAAGAGCCACAAGAATGATTAAAAGCTTAGAAAACATGTCTTAATAGTGAGAAGCTAAATGGATCTCTCTGAGTCTAACTAAGAGAAAGTTAAGGGTAACTTAATTTCAGTCTATAAGTATCTACATGGGGGGGGGGGGCATTTGATAATGGACACCTCAGTCTAGCAGAGAAAGATATAACATGACCCAGTGGCTGGAAGTTGAAGCTAGAAAAAATTCAAACTGGAAGTAAGGCATACATTTTGACAGTTATGGCTAATTAACCACTGGAACAATTTGCATCATGTGGATTCTACATCACTGGCAATTTTTAACTCAAGATAGGAAGTTTTTCTAAAACAGTGGCTCTCCACTCTACCAGACTAGCATATCCCTTTCAAGAGTCTGATTTGCCTTGTATACCCCCAAATTTCATCTCACTTAAAAACTACTTGCTTACAAAATCAGATATAAATGTACAAAATTATCTCAGCACACTATTACTGAAAACTTGCTTATTTCTCATTTTGACCATAGAATTATAAAGTGAATCAATTGGAATATAAATATTACGGTATACTTACAGTTCAGTGTATAGTATATAGAGCAGTATAAACAAGTCATTATATGAAATTGTAGTTGACTTCCCTGTTGCATTTTATGTAGTCTTTCGTAAAACAAGGCAAATATCTAGCTGAGTTGATGTACCCCCTAAAAAACCTCTTCATACCCTCAGAGGTACATGTACCCATGGTTGAGAACCACTGTTCTAAAAGATAGCTCAGGGAAGTTCTATAGCCTGTGTTATACAGAAAGTTAGACCAGATGATCACAACGGTCCCTTATGGCCTTGGGCTCTATCTATCTTGGCTGAGTTTAGCTTAGCTTCACTCTCACTGGGAACAATGGAAGCTGATAGCAGTATTGAAAGAGGGCACCTTAACTGAGGGCAGCTGTGGCCTCAATGCAATTAAGAACAAAAGGTGATGGGATCATCTTGAAATAGAGCAATTTGTCAAGGAATTCTCTGAAGAAGAATGATATTAATCAGCTGCTGCTGAAGAAACTTTCAATTATGAAGACTAATGGTAAAACATTTTTTTCAAATGTAACCAGTGCACAAGATTTCAGAGAAGTTTAATTATATAAAAAGTTTGAAGTGGCTGTATTTTCCTAACATAACTCAGAAGATTGACTCCTCCGGCTCAACCAAGCTTCACAATCATCATCACTGTGTACCAGTATTAAATTGTTTGTTTAAAACTTATATCCTCTCTGTGTGTGTATGTGTGTGTGTGTGTATATATATATAGTCTTTTGTCTGGTGAAAAAAAATTCCCTGGAACCAAACCCCCCCCCCCCATTTACATTAATTCTTATGGGGAAATTGGATTTGTTTAACATTGTTTCACTTAAAGTTGCATTTTGCAGGAACATAACTAAAACATTAAGTGCGGAGTTCCTGTATTCTGAAATGCATATGATCATTCATGAGAAATAGCTTTGTATTCCCTTGGACATCTGTAGTTTGCTGTGGAAAAGCACCTCATATTCGTCTAGCTCAGGGATCGGCAATGTTGGCGCATGGGACCGCAGAGTAAGCACCCTTAGTGGGCCCCGCTGCTTTGTTTACCTGCCGTTTCACTGACCATGGCTCCCACTGGCCACGGTTCACTGTCCTGGTCCAATGCGGGCTGCAGGAAGTGGCACGGTGCTGGCTGCCACTTCCCGCAGCCCCCATTGGACTGGGACGGTGAACAGCGGGCAGTGGGAGCTGCGGTCGGTAAAACACCAGGTAAACAAAGTAGCAGGGGCCGCTAAGTGTCCTTACCCTGCAGTCCCACGTGCCAATGTTGCCAATCCCTAGTCTAGCTCAATAGGCCTGATTTTCACAGGTTGAGAGTTCAGCCCTTTCTAAAAATCCAGGCCTTGTTAAGGTGTCTGAGGTTGGGTACCCCAAAAGTGAAGCACCCCAAATCACTTTTGAATATGCTAGATTATGTGCTTCAAATTTATGAGAAACCTAACCAGTTCAGCGTGGAATTCAAAGATGCACCACAAAATGAGACACTGAATTTTTCACTGACATCCGGACAGTATTCAACTTCAGTAACATTTTCATTAATATAAATAATTTTGAAGAAAATATCATATTGATGTTGAAACTTCTTGACCCAGACTGGGTTGATTCCAAGTGTGTAAATCTGTGACTATTTAACATTCATCTCTAGTCAATATATATTTGATTCTTCACTTCTAAACGAGTGTCAAAGCTTAGATTAAGAAAATGTGTACAGTAGGGTAAGCCACAACTCTATATTATTAGGAGCAGATTTCTTTGTTTCATACAATTGGTAGCAGAAAAGTAGATGATTTTTGTAGAAAAGTAGATTACTATTAGAAAGTGTCTGAAATTTTAGGGTACCTCAAAAGAAAAGGAGATTTTAAGGAAGTGGAGCTAAATTGCAAATATCCCTTATTTTACGTTTTCTTAAAATTTTGGTCTCTGTTACCTTAAATAGCTCAGTTCCTTGGAGAACTGCCTCTGGATATGATACTGGTATTTCAAGGATGACTGCCCATCTCAGACAGTATTGAGTGCTTGAATATGTGTTTTCTGTCTCCAGAATTTCCACTAAAAAGGGCCTACTGCAAATAGGTCATCTGGCTTATATTTAGGTTGGGTATGTAGGTGACATGCACAAATCACTGCATATTTCCATTGTTGCCAACTTCTTGTAGATATTTGGATCAATCACTCAGAAGACTGATTTTCATGATCTCTAATGCAATTTTCCATAGTCCTTAAAATGTCCTTTAATTTATTAAGAATCAGAGAGGTAGCTGTGTTAGTCTGGCTTGCATTCGACGAAGTGGGTATTAGCCCATGTAAGAGGGGGTACCCCCAGCCTCTATGCTTTGAGTACAAAGGCTGGGCCTCTTCTATGCCAGACCAACAAGTCCTCCACCCCAAGACACCTCCACCTTGCCAGTTGGGGTTCTTGGGGTTACCAATCGCTGCCACCAATCGGGTATACTTCCAAAACCTTGGAGGGGCCCCCGATCTTCCCCTAACCCTGACTTTATACCCCCTCCCTGGGTTTTAAAGTCAGAAACCGGAAAACTGCTTCTCTTCACCCTGACCAGCTGAAGGCAGAATTCCCTTAACCCTGTCTCTCTCAACCTGAGAGCCAGACCCTAACCTTGTACCCCTTTCTGGGTTTCCAAGTTAGATACCTGGAAGCTGCTTTCTGTCCTTCACCCCCCCTGGCTGAAGGCAGACTTCCCTTAACCCTGACTCTGTCTTCCTCCCTGGAAGACAAGTCAGATACCAGGGGGTATGCACTTCCCCCTACCTCCTCTCTTCCCTGTGAAGAGAGAAAAACCGACTGCTTCCTCCCTCCCCCGTCTAACCTGACAGTAAGGAGACACAGTCTTCACACTCCAGCTAGGCCCCTAGCTGCCCTGGTTCCTATTCCCTTCCCTTCCCCCTTCCCAGACTGGAAGCAGAGAAAAGCCCTAAGGGAAATAAACCAGACGGTTTTATAACTAGAAAATTTAATAAAGAAAAAGGTTACAACAGAAATACAGACACTTTACATTTGGGGTTTCCCACTTTGGTCTGAAAAGGAAACAACACCCCAAAGGCACGGCTTATTAGAAGAATCAAATTTACTTACATTAGCTAAGTAGAAGTATCAGAAAAAGGTAGAGCCATCTTTATAGCCAAAGATGGTCTAGAACCCTTGCCAGCTACCTTGGCAAGCTTCCTGCCTCATGTGCAGCCAAGATGGATCTCCCCTGGCCCTGGCCTCCTCCCTGGAGACCAGCCAAGATGGAGCTCTCTGGCCCTGGCCTCCTCCCTGGAAGCCAGCCAAGATGGAACTCTGGCTTTTGCCTCCTGCCTGGAGACCAGCCAAGATGGAACTGACTGTTTTGCTCCTCCCTTCTTCATGGGCTCGAGGCTCCTCCCTCCCCCATGGCAGGGAAACTCCTACGTTACCTGTGTTAGATAACATAGCCCCACCCAGGCAAGGCACCCTTCACACTTATAACAGCCCACGAAAGCTTATGCTTCAAAACTTTATAGTTAGTCTTTAAGGTGCCACAGGACTTTGTTACCTCTTTAATTTATTGTCTCATAAGTGGCAGCTTTAAAGTTAATATTCAGCACTGTAAAATTAAGTCATTTATAAAGGCATTTTCTCCCCTATTTCCCCACAAAGCATTTCAAAGTTTTTGTTGATCAAATATATTTTACAAGTTTGTTCCAATTTATTGATCAGCTCTCTATTTAAGGGGTTTCAATATATTGACTCAAGTTTAACTAGCTACAGCTTTTTTATTCCAATCAGGACATAGCAGCCGGATGCAAAGCTGAATGAGATTACTTTTACAACAATGAAACTGTCTATAGGCCTAAATTACTCTAAAAGTAAATAAATAAAAGTCCGTACACCTACAAACATTTTTTTCTTTCCCTGCCGTAGAGATAAAATAGTCTGATGTATTCTATGCTATGTAGATTAGAGATGAGTTTATACTTTTTACACAATCAAATAAAACTAATAATTAATAATGCACAAAAAGGAAAAGGAAAAAAGAAAAATCATCCCAGCATCCAGGTCCAAAATATAATTCTAGGTATAGCTTTTTTTCCAGCAAAAGCTTATTATAAAAACTTATATATATTTTTCTTTTATTTAATCTAAAAAAAACCCCACTCTGAATACTTAGGTTTTTGAATAAGCCCCAAAACATTTAAACAAAAATGGACATTTTCTGGAAAAAATTTGTTTCAGTAAAAAACAATTTTCTGTTGCATGCACTTTTTGATAGAAAATTTCTGACGAACTCTGTGCTAGGATTTAACGAATACATTTTGTATTCCTCAGCTGTTGCATGAACTCCTAGATTTTCCAAATCATAGCATATATTTCAAGTCACTTATTTCCTTTATGCTGCTTTGATGAATATTGACAAGCTCTGCTTATGACAGTGACATCTTTGTGAAGATTTAAGGTCTGAATGTTCAGATCCAGAGTTTTAGTTCAGGCAAGAGTAGGAATGGGCACCAACTATAAAGTTCACATCTAGATTCAGATTGGAACTTCTTGGTGAAGAAGTGAGGGGGGATGGGAAATTGCATCAGACCCATCTCTTAAATAACTAATACTCTTTACGCAGCAAAAAACAAAAATAATAAATAACATAAGCAAAATAATGTCAATTAAAATGTATCTAGCTCTCCACAAGGTCAAATCTTCGTTTAGTTCCTGTGTTTCCCTTCCACTTTCTATCTCTCCAACCCTATTTAGCTGGCAGTCTGGAAAATGCATGTTCTACCAGTTAAATTAGTGTGTTTGTGTGCATGTATCCCATATTTTGTATTGTTCTTAAAATCCAAATTCTAAGCACTCCAGTTTGAGCACAGATGCTGTTTTCAGTAAGATAGTACTTGTCTATTCTTTGAACATCATGGCAGATGTTTTACCTCGAGGTTAATATCTGACTTGCTTTAAATTCATGTGGGAAATCTGAAAGTTCCATTTCCTATCTCAAAAATCAATGGAAACTTAATCAGAGCTGCTAAAAACAAGTCCCAGTTCTTCTATAACAGAGAAAGTAAACAAGACACAAAATTAAAAGTGACAGAATATTTTACATGAAGGACATGAAATGCACCACCAACTAAGCTTCATCTCTACAGGGTTTGTGCCTTTAAAATTGCAGCCTGACTGAAAAAAGCTGCATCTGGTTGCTTCTGTACCCAGGCATTATGATACCTTTAAGGTGCTGTGGAACTTCAGAAGCATGTAAATAGAAAATTTCCAGCCATTAAATTCAAATGAAACAACTGCCATGGTGATCTAAATAAACACCAGGGGGGTGGGGAGTTATTCTCTACAGCTTTGGCTCTTAAAACCAGTGTTTCTCACAAAGCCTTTCAGAGTCAGAATCTGAGGCACATAACACATTCCATTTATATGCCATAGCCAGGCATATGAATCTATATTCTGATTTTGTTATGCGTGGTCTTGACCCAAAAGGTTGTTCACATGGGCTTCATATGTTTTCATTCTAGGACAATTTGATTTATCTTGTGTTTTTTTCCCCCTTCCATATTCTTTCCACCCCCCTGCCACTCCTATTTCTAGTGCCGGATTAGCAGAATCAGAAAGGGCCAACAAACCTATACAGTTGGCATCCTCTCACTGGGAACATTTCAGCTTTTTGTCATGTATCAGAGTTTCTACTAGTGGAAACAAGAAATTTAAGTTGATATCGAGATGTGGTCTCCTGCATGGCAGCAGCAACCTCTTTTCCTACAGCAGTTGGCCACATACAGAACATTTAAAGCAATCCCTCTTATGGAAGAAGAAAACCCCCCAAAACAGAGTACATTTTATTTTAATTTTTGAGAACCAGTGAGTTTTTTTTTCATTTTCCTCTTTGGTTACCATGGCTTCCAATGATTGCTTTTGTTATAGGACTTCAGTTCTCCCTTATTTGGCTGTTATCATTCAGTTGGGGAGAATTATTTGGGGTAGATGTTCCCTGAATTTGAGGGGATATTTAGGTGAAATCCCATCTCCATTGAAATCAATGGTCATTTTGCCACTAACTCCAGTGGGGCCAGGATTTCATTCACTAAGTGTTTGTGCCGCAGTTTCTCCATTGGATTTAGGACTAACAACTGGAGACTCCTTTTTGGAACAACCTAACACTGTACCTAAATCAACCACTACAAATTGCACAGTAACAAAGAGGGCATGTGTTCCATAAAAGGGATAAAACTGGAGTAAAATATTAATTTAATATGAATCTTAATAGAGGGTTAAACCCTGCACATAATGACTCCATGCATAATTCCATTGATTTTAATGAAATGCCATGCACAAATAAAGATATGCCAGGTAGAAGCTGTTTTCAAGATTGAACCTTTATCCTTAGCATGATGGTTCACATTAAAACAGTAGTTGGAGAAACTGCAACTTTTCCCCAAACTTTCTTGGACTATGAAATACATTTTCATAATTTTCTCACTTCCCGATTGTGTAAAAAAACACCCCAAACTCAAAAGCATGCAATAAAGTTTTGTAGTCAGAGTTAGAAATATTTACATATGCAATGCATATGCTTCACACATATTCCAACTATTTCTACTCTACACAAAAATGGGGAGAATTATCATTTTAAGGCATGATCCTACAAACCCTGACCTTCACACAAGTAGTCTTATTGACCTCTATAGGACTTCTCACATTAGTACAGGTCAAGACCCATAGTGCCAACATAACAAGCATGGCCACATTGCCTAGTTGTGCCTTGTTGCTAACTTAAAGGGGACAACATCAAAGGATAAGAAATCCAGCAGCCATGCCTATCCAGTTTTTAGCATCTGTTGTGACTATCCACTAAGCTATCACATTGTGCCCATGGCTTTTATAGTACACATGTCTCATTTGGAACTGGAGGGAGACTACTTCAATGGCTCTCACATGGTAACAAATTTGCTCCCCTGAGGTGAAGAAAAGTCAATCTGGAACTGAAATATTATGTGTTCTATTACCAATTTACTGTCCTAAGCAGTCAAGTAAAATTACACAGGCAGAAATTAAAAAATAAAAATAATAATTAAAAAAAACCTTAGGAGGAGCTAAAAGATAAGAGACTAAATAAAATTAAAAAAGAGCTAGGAAAACTTGTGTCCATCATCAACCTGATCACTTTGCTTCTATGTTATACCCTTTCCCCTATCCTTTGTCTGTTTTTGGTCTTTTAAAATTTGAAGTTATTTGGTGCAGGAATTATGCGTTTATACAAATCCCAACTGATTGCACAGTGTGGAGCCTATAAACATAATAGATCTATCTATGTGTTTATATGAGCCTCATCACTGTAGTATCTGTGTAATATGGTAATGAAATCTTATGGTTTCCATTAGGTTTATAATAACAATATTGGTAGTGGGCAAAGAGATGGAGAGCAGAAACATGAGGAATGATGGACAGCCAACAAAAAGTCCACAGCAACAGGTGGTGGAATATTCTTTTTAAAGAATGCTGTTCTTGATACAGAAGATGTATGCATCTTCTATGCACATACAGGCTTGTGTAAAAGGAACACCTACTGTTGCTGGGGCACGTTGCCTGTCTGATCTTTTCCTATCAGTTCAGGAGGCCAAACTATTTTCAGTTTGTGTACTGAATAACCACCACCACCAACAAAACAAAACAAAAATACCAAAGGCCCACAATATAAGAGAGGCAACCCAGGTGTGAAAACCGTCCAGCTGTCTTCTCTGATTCAGGTGTTTATCATCATGCTACCAAAAGTTCACTTCAAGTTCTGCACTTGTTTCCTGGCTTTTGGAAATGATGTTAGCTAGGCAGGTTGAGACAGGTTTGATTTTCTTAAGACCATACAGAGTTTTATTTATGAAAATTGGTTCAAGAACGGAAAACCAGCAATTGTGTTGTCTTGAAAATATTGGCAGATTCCTAATTACGCACGGATGCTTCATGGAATCTTCAGGCACAGACCCTTTTCCTTTCTCCTGTGCAAAGTCCCATTGACTTCAAATTGCCCACTTTTACAAGTGCTGTGTAACATTATCCCGTTGTTTTCACTTGTTGATTATGATTAAATCAAACCGAGTAGCCACTCCAGGCTTGCAGCACTGCTACCCCTACTTCTGTGCTGCTGCTGGCACCAGTGCTGCCCACCGATGCTGAGCAGCTGGAGAGCCACGGCTGCTGGCTGGGAGCCCAGCTTTGAAGGCAGAGCCACCACCATCAGCAGCACAGAAGTAAGGATGACATGCTATTGTACTGACACCTTGATTTCTGCACTGCTGCTGGTGGGGGGCTGCTGTCAGAGGTGGGTGCCCTGCCAACAGCTGCCGCCCTCTGACTACCCAGCTCTGAAAGGCAGCGCAGACGTAAGAGTGGCAATACTGCGACCCCCCCAAAAATAAATTTGCAACTCCCTTTTCGGTCTGGACCTCCAATCTGAGAAACATTGGTCTCCCCTGTGAAATCTGTTTGGTATAGGGTAAAAGCACAAAAAATACCAGATTTCACGGGGATGGGGGGTGGGGAGACCAGATTTCATGGTCTGTGGTGAGTTTTCATGTCCGTGAATTTGATAGGACCCCATGCATCAGAGATAAATAGAGCAAAACCTAAATAAGGGGAGAATCTTAAGGAGAAACTTCCTGTGTTAAAAGACTGCACCAAATGCAGGGAGTATGATTCTGCTCCATTTATAGTAGAAAAATCATCTTAATTAAACAGGTAATTTTATTCAATTCCTTGATTGATCACTTAAAACAGGCGTCTTTATCTGTAGATTTAGTAGATCTGCTTCTATACTCATACCAGTTTTATGCTGGTGTACAGCCACTGGTTCCATTTGTCACTTCTAATTGTACCAGTTAATCTGGGGGCAGAATCAGACCCAGGGTATTTTTTTCCATAGGTTTTACATGCAAAACAGAAGGTTGTTTTATTTTTGTTAGATGACACCATGGCTTCATAGATATTGCGCTAGAAAGGGTAACGCTTCAGCAGAAAGTTTCTACACATGCTGAAGGACTTCCTGTTGACTCTCTCACATAGTCCAAAATCCATTGGAAGGAATGAGATGGAGAATATAGCCAGATATGATTCCTCAGCATGATGACCTTCTCTGGCTATCTGGTCTCTGCCTTGATCCTTTCTTGATGCTGTCCTTTAGATGTATTCAATCTCACAAGAGAAGACCCATTTGGGGCACACCACTATGTCAGTTCTCCCTTTCATCACTCACTTAGGACTTTCTTGAAAATCTAACTTGAGAAGCTAGCTTCCACAATCCTCACTGACAAGCAGCCTAAGCAAACTTTGCCTACACCAGCTGCTGAAGCATCCTGACTCTGTAGTGACAAGCACTCAATTCCCCAGACTGTCTCCCCACTCTCGGTGGGAGCAACCCTTCTCTCCTTCACCAGATATGCTACCCAGGTTACAGGACTCTGCTGGAGTCCCTCACTTCCCAACACATGCACCCACACTGCTTTGCAAATGCAGCAGTCAGCCTTCCAACTGACACTCCTGTTTTGATGGATATCAAAGCTTTTAGTGATGGCTAGTACACAGTGCATGCTTCATTAGCTAGTAATGCTGGTAATGTAAATTATTTTTCTGTGCTCCATAAATTTATAACTTTTCATAAAATGTAATGGTACTAAAAGCCCCCTTGGGTCATTTTGTTCCAATTCAGAAACATTACACTTGCTGTGTTCATATAAATACAAAAGCCAGAACAAGCTCAGTACAGCACTCTTGTCATTGACGGCTGCCTGTGAAATATTTGAAAGGCTTGCCTTTTTACCTAAGAAAGGCCGGGTAATCTATTCTCCTCTAAAAGCATGAAATTACCAAGTGCTAAATGGCAAAAGGTATTAAAAACATTATCGTTGTATTATCTCCCTCACTCCACTGCTTGGAACCTAGATGAGGTTTGCAATATTTTTATAGTTCTAAATAGTATTTATCAACACCAGGAAATATTACATGGTAAGCTGACAAAGTTACAGTTTAGGAAGAGCACAAGAAGATAGGCTATTCTCTTCAGTTGATACCTTTAAGCCTATCATTTTTCTGTAAAAACTCTCAGTTGGGATGAGAGATGCTAAACATTTGTATGTCCCGTCATGCTTCGGCCACCATTCCAGGGGACCTGCTTCCATGCTGATGATGCTTGTTAAAAAAAAAATACATTAATTAAATTTGTGACTGAACTCCTTGGCGGAGAATTGTATGTCTCCTACTCTGTTTTACCCACATTTTCCCATATATTTCATGTTATAGCAGTCTCAGATGATGACCCATCACATGTTGTTCATTTTAAGAACACTTCCACTGCAGATTTGACAAAACACAAAGAAGATACCAATGTGAGACTTCTACAGATAGCTTCATCATGCGATCCAAGGTTTAAGAATCTGAAGTGCATTCCAAAATCTGAGAGGGACGAGGTGTAGAGCATGCTGTCAGAAATCTTAAAAGAGCAACATCCCAATGTGGAAACTACAGAACCTTAACCACAAAAAAAGAAAATTAACCATCTGATGGTGGCATCTGACTCTTATGATGAAAATGAACATGCGTCAGTCTGCATTGCTCTGAATGGTTATCGAGCAGAACCCATTATCAGCATGGATACACGTCCTCTGGAATGGTGGTTGAAGCATGAAGGGACATATGAATCTTTAGTGCATCTGGCACATAAATATCTCACAATGCCAGTTACAACAGTTCCGTGCAAATACCAGTTCTCACCTTTCAGGTGACATTGTAAGCAAGAAGCAGGCAGTATTATTTCCTGCAAATGTACACAAACTTGTTTGTCTGAATGATTGTCTGAACAAGAAGTAGGACTGAGTGGACTAGTGGGCTCAAAAATTTTACATTGTTTTATTTTTGAATGCAGGTTTTTTGTACATAATTCTAATGATAAAGAGATTGCACTACAGTACTCTTATTTGGTGAATTGTTAAATACTATTGTTTTTTCAGTGCAAATATTTGTTATCAAAAGTAAGTGAGCACTGTGCACTTTGTATTCTGTGTAGCAATTGAAATCAATATATTTGAAAATATTCAAAACTATTGAAATTAATGGTATTCTATTATTAACAGTGCAATTCATTGTAATTAATTTTTAATCATGCAATTAATCATGAGTATTTTTTTAATTGCTTGACAGATTTAGTTCATACCCTTTATTATTATCTTATTTTGTGAAACATTCACCTGACTGGGTTTTTTTGTTTTGTTTCATGAATATTTGGAAAGTGTCTGTTCTTTGTGTGAATATTAATATTCATTTGGAAACAAAGATATTAGTGTATGAACAAGAGTATTTGCTGTTCACTGTTGGTTTCATGTTTAAAATGTTTGTCATTCTGTCAGAGAGAACAAAATACTCGGTTTTGAATATTACAGTATTAATTTAAGACTTCAGTTGAACTTAATCATTCATGGTGTGAATGGCTATTCTTATTACATTGTACTTCTTGACTGGATGACAAACTCTTTATCCAGAAGAACAGGAAATAATGAACAATGAGTAGTTGAAGTGAAATGAAGCTTTAAATGAATACAGTTGGAGTAAAGAATGTTTTACTGAGTGACCTATCTTGACAACATGTCTGTTTGGAACAGACTAATAAAACTCCTACAGAGACAAGGTGGGCGAGGTAATATCTTTTATTGGACTAATTTCTTTTGGTGAGAGACACAAGCTTTTGAGCTTATACAGAGCTTTTCTTAAGGTCAGCTCTGCATAAGCTCGAAAGCTTATCTCTTCACCAACAAAAGCTGTTCCAGTAAAATATATTACCTCATCCACCTTGTCTGTGTAATATTCTGGGACCAGCATGGTTACAACAACATTGCATAAAACCCTTAGAGTCAATCCCAGAAATAACTAGGTGTTTTGTAAACCCTAGGATGAATTATCTGAAGAGGGAAGGCTTTTTCTACTTTGCTTCTTATAGCCCCTTATTCTGATATCCCTTCCACAGGCACCGACTTTCCAAAGTGCTGGGGGCTGCTTGACCCCAGGCTCTGTCCCAGACCCCACCCCCACTCCATCCCTTCTTCCAAGGCCCCACCCCACCCCACCATTTCCCACCCTTGCTCCACCTCGCCCTGCCTCTTCCTGTCCAGTGCCGCCCCTCCCCCAAGCATGCTGTGTCCTTGCTCCTCCCCCTCTTTCTCCCATCCTCCTGCATGCCACAAAACAGCTGAGTGCACAGGAGTTTGGGGAAGACACTGACCCATGGGGCTCATTGGTGGGCAGGAGGACCTGGGGGGATGGAGGGTATTGATGGAGGACTGCCAGTGGGTATTCAGCACTGACCATTTTTTTTCCCGTGGGTGCTCATGCAGTGGACTAACCTCACTGATTTCAGTGGAGCTACTCCTGATTTACATCCATATTTGTGAAATCAGAATCAAGTTTATGGTCCGAAATACAAGAACATTTTCCTCATCTTTACAAACAAGCATCTCTGTACGAAGACAGGAAGCTTGAAAATACTGCACTTGGCCAGATCACAATCTGAAAAAATGAATTTGTTTTGCTTTGCAGTGATTTTTATCTCTAAACTCTTCTCCCAGATGTGTGGTTGAGAATTATGCAAAAGGCTTGCATTTAAACTATAAAACATGTAAAAAATGCCTCTGTATGTGTATGTGGGTTGGGGTTTTTTATTTTTATTTTATTTTTTATTTTTGATACAAATTTGGTGCTCAGTCCATGGACTCAGTCCAGGACAGATTCATCTTAAAAGGTTTTTGAACCCTCACAAGTGCTCTTAAGTACTCTTGGGCCCACATTGAACTAATCTGGAGCTGATTTGACATTGTGCATTAAAGTCACACCTAAGCTCAACCTGGGACCTGAAAACGTCCAAACTCTGAAAACAGCCACATCCATCTCCAAATTTACAGCTGGGTCTCTTTCTACCTAGATACTAATATGATCCTCGTTCCCTCCATCATTCTAGTTTCTGAAGATATCTGTTACAGGATGAACCAAAACCCTGAATCCAAACATCCATGAACTCTGTGAGAAATTGGCACTATCATAAACCTCAATGATGTGCACATTAAAGCCCTTTGTGGAGACAGAGCATTTCAGAGCTGAGCTTTATGACTCAACACTGTCTTCCCTTGAAAATAATCTAAATCTGCAGTTTTCCATAGTTTTGAAGCAAGCCCAGGTAAAATTCAGCAGTTCTGATTGTGTTCTGCTTTGAGCTGGTGGGTTTGTTTAAACACAAAACTCAAAGTGAATCTCAGTGGGGTGCAAACCCATGCAAAATTGATGAAGCCAAAGAAGATGTTCACAGGAACTCCTGTGAAGCAAATGTGCTGACTTTCACACATTTTCTAGCAGAAGGCTGCTATGTGGTGCTATCGTTTAATTGTTAGCTGACAGGAATATTTTCATTTTCAAAAGAACAAGTGGGTAATGGTAATAAAAAAAATAGAGTGGGGTCCCTGAGCAATCTGAACAACCCATTTAATCATAGGAAGTTTGAGTGGCTTGCATAGAATTGAAAGTTTTCTGCAGTGTGTATAGAAAAAGCCAAAATCCTATTCAGTTTTATCTCTATGGTATCAGGAATCTGTGTAAAATACGTGTGTGTGCGTACATGTGTGCACACAGATTTCTAGCACTAATCCTATCATCTTTGCATCAAGTTGTCATAATCCCCATAGAGAGGGGAGGTGAGTAAAAATCCATTCTACACTCTCTGGTCTGTTTGCAAAATCTTATTGGACTTCAGACATCTTGGGCATTAAAGACTTTCAGGAATAGCAGATTGACTTGGTTTTTACTGAGTTAACTTTGTGTTCACAAGCAGCTGCCTACAAGTAAATTGGATGAAAAGGCTTTTATATATATAATATTTTAAAAGAGAGGCTGGAAGGGATAAATGACAATAACATCAGACAAATGGTATGTAAGAACTCAGTCCCTGAGAGAGTCTGAGGCTGTTTTATCAGAAAAGTTCCTGTTGGATTTAATACCTTTCTAAATAACAGTTGTTTACTTACAGTATTACCATAACAAGTCTGAAATACAAGGCACTTTGGGAAGCTGAGTCATGTGTGATTCTCAGGTGGATTTGCTTTCTCCATCCTTGCCTTCCTCTTTCCTCTTCCCCACTTTCCTCTTCCATTTTTCTTTCATCCCTTAGTCCCTTGCTCATAAGAGCTCACCAGTCTTGGTCTCAGCTTGCTCCCATTTTTTGAAATTAGGTAATTTAGTAAGTTGTGAGCTTTCTGACTCTGATCCAGATAAAGAACTTCAGTATTTATATATTCTTGTTACACTCAACTGTACAACTCCGATGCCTAAAGGTAAGCATGTGCTTACCTGCTTTGTTAGATGCGGTCCAGACTGCTCAGCATTAAATCGCATGTTTGTAAAACTCACCTGTTGTATGTTATCCTAAACTAGACCGTTAACATTTTGTGACAGAGGCCAAATCTCCCTCTGTTTACATAGCACTTCGCACAATAAAGCCCCAATCCTAATTATGACCACTCACTGCTACTGTAATATTATAGTAATAATAATATGGGTAAATTTGGAGGTGAAATGAATTTCTGAACTTAGTGAAATACAGGCTCTTTTTAATGTCTTGTCATGAAAAATTCATCTTGTGGGACCAAATATGTTGAATGTAAATACATGTCACGTGATCGGGAGCAATAATAAATAGGAAAAATAACAAAACTATACTACAGAAAAGCAGGGTCAGAGTGAGGGGCTCTCTGCTGTGGTAACACAAACCCAGGTCCTAAGTAACTTTGAAGATTTGGGCCATAGTGTATAGGAAACACATGCTACTAAGTTTTCCAGTTCTTAGAAACCACTATTAAAGGGTGATATCTGCTGGGGTTTTACAACTTCAGAGAAGACTTAGCATATTACATACTGCATTCGCATGAGCAGCCAGAGGACTTCACATAGCTCATAAGCACGAAAACGAGAAAAAGTAAGCAGTGACATGAAGTGAGGCAATTAGAGAAATAAATATTTGTACACAAGAAGTAATATCCAATGTACAAGATGCATTTTTAAACCAGTTTTATTTGCAGTATAAATCTTGTTTTAGGATACATGTTAAAAAGTGTAATTCATATCAACTAAAAAGAAAATAGAGGACATTACAGCTCAGTTTTCTACTACAATTATTTTGTAATGTAGTTGTACACTAATAACAAAATATAATTGTTAACATACCCATTTAAGTCTATGTGATTGTGCTAAATGTATAAAATTAGTTCTTTTAGCTTGGTTGATCCTGCAACGTAATCAATGCAGACATCCCCTAATGCCCACAAGCAGTCACAGAAAAGTCAATGGGGCTGAGCATAAGGGTCTGCTTGTGAAGGTCCTTATTACACTTGGTTCTGATTTTTCTAGTGCAGTGTATCAGCCATTCATTTACCAGTGTGATTATAAGCAATTAGGAGCAGCATTTGGAACCCAGTTTGGTAAACAAATAGTGTTATTATGGGATTAGGTTGCAAATACTTGGAGCAGTGACACATAAGACTGAACTCAGTCCTGGTGCAATTCCATTACATTAAACCAAGGCTGAATTTAGTTCCTAGTGTAATGAGATCAAGAACCTGATTCTGCTCCAACTGAAGACAATAGCAAACTTTCATTGGAGGCAGATTCAGGCCCCATTCTGGTATTAAGGGGCAATTGTGTGCATACACAGATTATGCATTTAAGTGAAATGTATCTATAATGGGAATCACCTGTACTAGTTACTTACAGGGTGTAACATACTCCCTTTTTAAATATTATGTAGACCTTGAGATAAACCTGTTGCACCGTAGATCCCAATTACATGGAGAAGCTACATATTGCTATAATATGTATAAGCACCCACTGTAAAATAACAAAGATCCACTCCATTCACTGTTTCCACTAACAGGTCTTGACTTTGCATAGTAAGAAGATTATGGAAATGACTGAAGGACAGTTGTGGGTATAAAACCAAATGCCCCCATGTGAATTAAAGTTTGGAAAAAAATCCCTTTCATCTTATTATTAATTGTATAATTAATGCATCCTGTGTACTGATAAGAATAATGCCATGTAATTAATTTTTAAGAATTAAAACATTGCCTTTATCCAGTCTCATGGTCCACTTTCATGTTTATAGCTGTGAATATAAATCCTCTTATCTAATTATAACATGACTGGTTTCATTGTTCAAAATAAACCACTTTGTTATTTATTATTTATTATGTTATATTTTAATTTATTATATTAATTATAACCTTTTCAATAAAAAAAATTAAAGACCAAGGAATGTAAAATGTAAAGACTTTTAATGCTTATCAGTGAAATTCTGTGCTGGTGTGGATAAGGTGTAATATTTCATTTGTTTTCTGCATCTGTTTTTTGTCTTCTATGATTACCCATTCTGTTAACAAAAAGGCTCCATTAGCATTTGAATAGTAAGCCAGAGAGCAGACAGGTTGAGAATTCTTACAGAACTAATTTGGCAGGCCTTCTCCTTTTTTCTCTCTCTTTCTCCCTCTCTTCATAGTCCCCCCCCCCCCCCAATCAAGCTGCAGTTATTAAAGCTAGAATAAAAGAACTGATTTTCCATTACATTGATGCATGCTGAACAGTGCTTGCTTTGTTTTTTTCCTATGCTATGCTAATTGGACTCAAAGGAAATATTTAGTTTATAACAGCAAATGAAGAATTCATTAAATTCTAGCAAGCAAGGGAAAAACGGTCAGCAATAGAACTGGACATTGTTTTTCAAACACATCCTCCCCTTCAAGAGTACTTATTTTAATGCTTGCTTATGAATAACAATATTATTTAATTATCAAGTCTAATTGCTTTGGGCAGAGATAATTTAGAATCAAGGGAAGAAGGCAGAAGTTTCTGAACTATGGCAGACCTACTGGAAAATCAGAAGTCCCAGTGGGACAATTCACTTCAACAAAACTGCACAGGAGTAACTAAGGAGAGACTTTGCCCCAGTGGGTCAAAAAATTTTCTCCCTGACACTGGTTTAAATCAGGAGTGACTAGCTTGAAATGAGTGGATTTACACTGCCATGAGACATCGACAAAGGGCTGGGAATCTCACAAGAACAAAGGTTTTTATACCTGGTTCCGATGATTTCTGTTTCTGGTCATAGCTGGAAATATCACAAGGATAACCTTGCTGTGGTTCCAATTACATTAAGATACAGCAAACGAAGGAAAGTTAGTCAATGTTGCCAATGATCTTAGTTTTGCTCTGGATCTTGTTTTTCCTTTTTTCAATTTAAAGCTATAGCTCCTGGAGCTAGGTGATTTAAGGAAATATGGGAGTCTCCATTTTTTACTTTTTATTTTTTTAAATAAACATAAGGCCCATAACTTCAAATGTATTTAGGTCCTTAGCTCCCATTGAAATCAATGAGAGGTATGTGCCTGCATCTCTCTGAGGAACTGGTCCTTAAGTTTCTAGCCCTCATGGTAGGGGAGCAATGCCTGAAAATGTGAATCATACAATCTCAAATAAAAGGTGCTCCAAATGTATGCTTTTCAAAATCTCATGATAGTTTCAAGCCTTCCTCATTGTGTTTGCACGGTTGGGATCAGCAAAACTGGTTATTTCAATACTAGCATAAGTGCCCGGCGTTGCTCGGGTCAGTCGGAGGTGGGGAGGGGGCAGACAGCTGACACCCCCTGACCAACCCCAACACCCACACCTCACCCCTCACCCACCCCGACACCTTCCCACCCCCCCTGACCAACCCCAACACCACCCGGCTCACTTACCCCCCGACCAAACCCGACGACCCCACCTGACCCCCTGAGCAAATCCGACACCCCCAACTCACCCCCCGACCGAACAGTGTATTTAATAATCTGTGTGCTACACAGTGCACCGTGAGCTGGGGGGGTGTCGGGTTTGGTCTGGGGGGGTGGGAAGGTGTTGGGGTGGGTGAGGTGTGGGTGTTGGGGTTGGTCAGGGGGTGTTGCGGTTGGTGAGGGGGTGAGGTGGGGGTGTGGGGTTTGCTTGGGGGGGGTGAGGTGGGGGTGTTGGGTTCAGTCGGGGGGTAAGTGAGCCGGGGGGGGTGTCTGGTTTGGTCTGGGGGTGTTGCGATTGGTGGGGGGGTGAGGTGGGGGTGTCGGGTTCGGTCGGGGGGTAAGTGAGCCGGGGGGTGTCGGGTTTGGTCTGGGGGGGTGGGAAGTTGTCGGGGTGGGTGAAAGGTGAGGTGTGGGTATTGGGGTTGGTCAGGGGGTGTTGCGGTTGGTGGGGGGGTGAGGTGGGGGTGTCGGGTTTGCTTGGGGGGGTGAGGTGGGGGTGTCGGATTCGGTCGGGGGGTAAGTGTGCCAGGGGGTGTCGGGTTTGGTCTGGGGGGGGTGGGAAGGTGTCGGGGTGGGTGAGGGGTGAGGGGTGGGTGTTGGGGTTGGTCAGGGGGTGTTGCGGTTGGTGGGGGGGTGAGGTGGGGGTGTCGGGTTTGCTTGGGGGGGTGAGGTGGGGTTGTCGGGTTCGGTCTGGGGGTAAGTGAGCCGGGGGGTGTCGGGTTTGGTCGGGGGGGTGGGAAGGTGTCGGGGTGGGTGAGGGGTGAGGTGTGTGTGTTGGGTTTGGTCTGGGGGTGTTGCGATTGGTGGGGGGGTGAGGTAGGGGTATCGGGTTCGGTCGGGGGGTAAGTGAGCCAGGGGGTGTCGGGTTTGGTCTGGGGGGGGTGGGAAGGTGTCGGGGTGGGTGAGGGGTGAGGTGTGTGTGTTGGGGTTGGTCAGGGGGTGTTGCGGTTGGTGGGGGGGTGAGGTGGCGGTGTCGGGTTTGGTGGGGGGGTAAGTCGGGTTTGGTCTGGGCACCCACCCCGACACCTTCCCCCCCCAGACCAAACCCAACACCCACACCTCACCCCTCACCCACCCCGACACCTTCCCACCCCCCCCCCCAGACCAACCCCGACACCCCCCGGCTCACTTACCCCCCGACCGAACCCGACACCCCCACCTCACCCCCCCCCAAGCAAACCCAACACCCCCACCTCACCCCCCGACCGAACCCGACACCCCCACCTCACTTACCGTCCCACCGAACCCAACTCAGATCCTTCGCAGGGGGGGAGGGGGCCCAGAGCCGAGGGATTCCGGGGACCTTTGCAGGTGGGGGGGGCACAGAGCTTATGGAGTCCGGGGTTCCGTTGGGAGGTGGGAGGGGCAGAGAACTGAGGGATCTCTGGGGTTCCGTTGGGAGGGGGGAGGGGCAGAGAACTGAGGGATCACCGGGGTTCCGTTGGAGGAGGGAGGGGCAGTGAGCTGAGCGAGTGAGGTGTCTGTTGGAGGGGGGTATTATGACATCATCACCACCTAACCACCCAGCCGATGTGATTGGCCCTGAAAGACTTTCACCCCTGGGGGGCGTCAGAGGTGAGATCCAAAAAATTTTCGACCCTTACCAGCATCTAGACCCCAAGACCCCTCACTGTACCAAATTTCAAGTCTCTGGCTCAAACGGTGCAGGAGGAGTTCGCTGTCATTCGTACATACATACATACTTAACTCTAAGCATAATATTTAAGCAGTTTGCTGTATCAGGGCTGTAAAGTGATTCATTCTGAGCCTGGCTTTTGGGAAAAAGGAATTTTCTTCCAAAGATGTTTTGGACATCTCTAGTTAGAAGCAATGAAGTGCTGCCAGAGTCATTTCTAGGAATGAGCACTAAGCCAAAACACTTCCTAATCTTACATCTGTTTGATGCTGCTCTAATTTCAATGTCATTTTAGCCTTACTCCTGATGTTCCCTGCTGTAACAGCTCAAACTCTGAAATCTGTGATTGAACATGACCTTGGAGCATGGCAGATCAGTGTTACTGCTCAGTCGTAATATGGTTAATGTTGAACCAGTTTACTCAAATGTAGGCATTTTTACATGACACAGAAATAGCAAAATTAATCATAAATTGACTGAAAATCTCATATGTGAGCGGCTTCCCTGATGATGCTCAGACTCCACCTGCACAACCTAAAAGAGAAAGTTCTTTTTTTAAGATAACATTTCAGTTTACATCTCAAAAGACTTGTCGCGCATAATAAGTATTGCCCATTTGTTCTCAGGGTATATGTTGATCAGCACTTACTTCTGAGCATTATTGGGGCTTTATTGTTTCTTCCGAAGACACTCTGTGAGGGAGCATTGGTTGTTCTAGTATGGAAATTCCTACAGCTGGATCTGAAGGCAGGGTGCTGAAAGCCACTGAACCAAACTATAAACCCGGTATGTGCTGGAAACCACTTCAAGCCTGAGGGTGGGGCAGCATCGCTAGTTCCAGAACCTATAGCTGGAACGTCTACATCAGGCAGATGAATGTTTGCTACCTTTGGTTGAGCTAGTGTACTATAAGTAGTACTGCAGCCATGATTTCTTCACACAATCAACCTGTGGAACAGCTTGCCAGAGGACGTTGTGAAGGCCAAGACCACAACAGGGTTCAAAAAAGTACTAGATAAATTCATGGAGGATAGGTCTGTCAATGGCTGTTAGCTAGGATGAGGAGGGATGGAGTCCCTAGCCTCTGTTTGCCAGAAGCTGGGAATGAGCAACTGGGGATGGATCATTTGATGATTACGTGTTCTGTTCATTCCCTCTGGGGCACCTGGCATGGTCCACTGACAGAAAACAGGATACTGGGCTAGATGGACCTTTGATCTGACCCATTAGGGCCATTCTTATGTTCTTATGTTATGTTTTTATGGTGTGGGCAAGTTCAATCATGTTCAAGACTCTCTGTATGTATTCTGATGGCTAACCCATACCTGCACCCACAGTGTGGTGGCTACACTGTTATTTTTAGGGTACTAGCTCAGTCAAAGCTAGTGCATGAATGTGTACCCAAGCTAGAAATGACCCCTACACTGCAGCTAAAGTTCCTGAAAGTTGCTAAAATTGGTTTCAGTTCTACATTTGTTGTTGATAACTGAAGGGAATGATAGCTCCATTGAGATGCATCGACTCTGCTACAAACAGTGCTACAAACAACTTCATATAAGCAGGTTTAGGAGTGTGGTCTAAAATTTCAAATTTGAGTGCCTAAAAAGCAGCCTGAGTTTCAGCCAAGTCAAGTGCACAGCATCTCTGAAAATCAGACCACCTTCATGTAGGTGCTTAACTTCTAAACAGTCAAAGTTAGGTCAGTATTTCAAAGAGTGGATATTTCTCTTAGACAAGTATGGGGATACTGCTTCCTGATTAAGATTTCCCCAGCAATTTATAATGGCACTTTCTGACTCCCCTGGAGTGGCCAAATACATGAGTACCTCACACCACCACATGGATGTATCCTCACAATGCCCCTCAATAGGCAGTCCCTTTGAGAACTGAGAACTGAATCAGAGAGCGATTCAGTGACTTGCCCAACATCCTGCATGTGAGGCCTATGGTACACTAGCAGGGTTTGTACACTAGCAATGTGACACTTCAAAACAGGGTGAGACAGTGACTGTCATATCCCTGGATTGTCAGCATAACCATTAGTAATGAGGTGCTTGCACCAAATTTATTGTAGTGGTTATACCTTTAAAACACTTTGATTGCCACTGTAAGCACTTTAAATAATACTACTGTAGTGTTCTCTCTACCAGTATTTTGAATTCCATAGTAATATTATCAAGGAAAAAAATAGGAAAGTATTTTAGGACAACTTCTATACAATCCCAGAGACCATTCTGATGTCTACCCAGCTTTGGAAATTCTACTAGGTATCCAAACACTCTATTTTCAGCCTACCTCCCTTCTTTTTCCATTCCTTGACTATCTATCAACCTTGTGATCTTCCCTTTGAACATCACTGCCTTTGAGGTTCTTTTCATATAACCCAGGAGCTTTACTAGACGCTGGATGCCAGCCTGCCACTGATTTCAAAGCCTCTGACACTTAGGTACCTGCAATGCATTACTCTATGTGACTGTCATTCTTTCTCAGCTCCCACTACATCTCTGTCCCAGAATGCTTAGTAAACTGTAGCATGCTAATATAATTGCTATACTGAACTACCGCAGGGGGTCTTTCTGCCCTCTAGCTACTCTGGGTCCTCTTCTCCCCTCCTCCTTATGCAGTTTGAATGTAATCCTCTCACTGCTCTCCTCTACTGATTAACTCTTAAACTGATAAGAGTATCAAAAGTCATATAATTGTCTAAATGAATGGCCAGATAAATCCCACCGTGGCAGTGTTGTGTTGTGTAGACCTGAACAGAATGCAGATCGTTTTACTATAAGAACTACAATCTTTGATTTTTTTAAAAAAGCTCTGATTTATTCAAATGAATATGTCTCTTTAATTCTTCTTCCAACTTGTACAACATTGAAGTTTCTTTGAAAGAATTAGGAGTGTCTGAAATAGCCTCTTTGTTACAGAGTGGCTGCATCAGAATGATAACTATAGTACTACAGCTCCCCCTGCTGCTCTGCGCCTCACTGTTAACTGCCTCTGGCCACCTCAGTATGAGTCTTACTCTTAGCTCCTCCTCTGCTGCAGATCTCCTTGTGCCCTTTTGATCAGATTTCTCAGCTCCCTCTGCTTTTCTTCTGATCCTTTGTCAGTTTTCCCTTTGCCAAATAGCCGCCCCATGCCACTTAATAGCTTTTCACAATGGCCATAGTCTTTCAGTCCCAGGCTGCTCCTTGCATCCTTTCTTAGCTTACACTGTCCTAGTAGATCAGAGTCAGAGACACTCTGAGCCCTTCAGTTGCTCTAAATCTCATTTCTGAAATGTGCATTCCTCTGACTGGACAAACTGCAGTGAATCAACTAGAGCAAAACTAAGCCGTATGCTATCGGACATTGATACAAGGGAAATGAAAAAGAAGCTTTCTAAATATTTTCAGATATGAAAGTCACAGCTCTTTCCATTATCGGTCACCTAAAGAATTTATATAGCACCAATAAGCATAGTATCTAGATGAGTATAGACCACATTAGGAATTAAATGCATGTAATTTTATGTTTAAAAGCATCAATTTTATAGTTACAGCATTGCAAAATTGACTGCAATCCAGCCTCTCACATTAATCTGATCTGCTTTGACTTTTTAGTTTAAGCACACACATCTACCCTGACACCATTTCATTTTTGCCCACTTTAGGCACAAGGTAACAGACACCATGGAAATTCAAACCAAATGGGTTCATTTAGGACATAAAAGTGGCCTTTCACTATTGCAAGTACCAAGCTGGCTCCAAGCAGCACGTAGCCTTTGCAGGCTTCAGCACAAGCTATAAAGCACAACTTCTTTAAGGCCAACATATCGCTGTGTAATGAGGTCGCTGCCCCACCAGTTGGGGTCATGAACCCTTTTGAGTCAGATTGCAAGGAGAATAAACACCCATATAAAATAGGCTGTTCCTCTCTTTGGAGATTAGTCTCACAGGGGCAAATTTGTAAAGCTATTTAGGTGCCTTAAAATGCAGAAAGGTGCCTAGGTTCTTTAGAAAATCCCATATAACTTCTATTCATTTAAATCAGGAATTTAGTGCCTAGATCCACAAGGGAGACTTGCATTGAACTCCCTAACTTTTATGTGCCAGTGGAATCCAGAGCCCAGAGTAAGGCATCCTTATGCCTAAGGAGAGGGCTGTGGCCCATGCCACGTGCCTGAAAGGGACTTAGGGCCATGATCCACAAAGGGTCTTAGACATTTCAACCCTAAATTTAGGAGCCTGGGAATTCACAAATCCTGATTTAGGTGCCTAAGCTGCATATACAATGAATGAGAACAGAGAGCTGCCACAGGCTGGAACCCACAAAAGCCAGCATGTTAGAGGGGGAAGGGGTGGGGAAGTAGAGCACCCCAAAACAAGTGGTATGACAGCAAGGCCAGGGCCATCCCATTACCATGCAATCTTTGATATGCACTTAGGGTTGACAGGAATTTGGGTTTCAAGTCTCTTCTGTAAAACCTTCACACACAATGAACTGCATTTACTTAATGCCAGAAAATGTAGGGAGATGCTTCACTGAAAGATCTGGAACCTAGTGTTCCAGGGAGCCTAGGTGTACATATCTAATGATTGGGTCATGAAACTAACCCCTACATGGTGTAGCATATTTAAATAATGATTTTCCTTCATAATATGACAGGGAAGCAACTTTAAATGAACCGAGGTTACACAGATGGAAGTCTTATAGCAAAGAGCATATTTCATCTAGTAATATCATTAACAGGACACATCCACAATGACTTGTCCCTCAGAATTTGCCTAATTATGCATAAGAATTGTTTTTGCACTGAATCGTTTTCCTGATAATCTTAATGATTATCAGGGTCAAATGGATTTTTACCAAAATTACATAAAGCAACTGCAGTCACCAAATGGAATCATGGAAATATGGCCATTTCCTACACAGGACACAGTATTGCACACTGTCAGTAAACTAACATTAAAAACAAACAAAATGTGTTCTATTCACTTGTTTCGAAGTGAAACTACCAATGGACACTGAGGAAAATGGCCAATAAGCACACTGGCCTATAATTAACTGAACCTTCTGCCTTCCCAATCTTGTCCCTTCTAATTATCTGCATATAAACAGTTGTGCCTCATCTCTATCCTTAATTGGCATAATCCTTGAGGGAAGAATGAGAGAGTTTATAAATAGCCTATCCTCCATTTTGAAACCTTTGTCCCCATTCAAACACAGTATGTGATGTGGAGAAAAAGCTAACAACAGGTAAACTTAAATTATGAAAGGCTAGAGGGGGGAAATGGTAGATGCTGAGGAAAAGAACATTTTTTGGGTCCAGTGAGTCCCTCTTTTTTTGTTAAGAAAGGAAGGTAGGAGAAGAAAGAAAAGATGTGTGCAACTCAGGTTAGGTGAAGGGCCATAACTCAATCAAGCATGTGCGGTAATTGTGGAGTAAACATGTGAGATGTTCTCTGGGACAGAAGCAATTCTGGAGTACCTAGGAATTATTTTAATTTGGTAAATTATTGTACATGGCTATTGGTAGAAACCTTGTTTTTTTCAGAACTGATCCAGGAAACTATTAGGTGTGAGTAAGATTATACTTGTGAGTAATACTATTGAACCCAGTCGGACTACTTGTGTGCATCCTTAGGCATATGGATGTTTGTGAGGTTTGGCTCCTGGACCCTGCAGTCACTTATGTGCATGCTTAAGTTCACTACTATGTCTAGACCCAGTGATTTATATGGGACTACTCAGGATAATAAAGTTAAGCACATGTGTTAAGTTTTTGCAGGATGAGGTTCTTAATAATTATGATTTATATTATGTAACAGACCTTGCACAAACACTGTGGCATCACCTCAAACAATTGAAAAAGACAATGTATGATACTATATTAAGTAAGTAACTCCATTGTCAATATCCAAAAAAAAATAATCAACAAATATCTAAATTGTTTAAGGGAAAAATGAGTTCAGTTTAACAGTGATGAGCTTTCATCTCATTCAAGTTTTGTCTAGCCTTGAGGGTTTTCCGATCACTTGTAAAAAATATTGATTGATGATCATTTACAAATAAATGTTTTCCTTACAGTGCCAGTGGGGAAATATTTAATATTTATTGTTTTCCAGGTAAAGGTTTTCAACAGGATTTTCAGCATAACTGAAAATGGTTTACAGTGTTAAAGAAGATTAAGTTGACAGCAAGCTATTTTCTGTTGTCATATGAACAACCTTACATGCAATTTGTTTATTGAGTCTAGCGAAAGTTAATTACATATATCAAAGAGGAATATATATTTCAATATTTGTTTGCCTTTATTTGAACAGCCTGAAAGCTATCTCAAGATTAAGTATTTTAATTAAGCAAATTAATAAAATGTTAGAAGGTCACTTTGGAAAGAAAAGTTGTTATAACTTTGGAATAAATATGTTGTTAAACTGTGTAATTAAATGTCAGTGAATTATCAGTTCCAAACCTGACTATATCATATAAATCTTAATGTTGTTTTCTAAAATGAAACACCACTGAAAGTTTATGCTTGTGTACATTATTTTAACATAAATTCTCTTTGAGAATGAAAAAAAGATTAAAAGTTGTTTTCAAGTCTAATGCAAGCAGAATTTCAACTCACAGTCGGAAACTGGCAGATGGTAACATAATAATGTTAATTAATGTAATAGGATATATAAAAAACTGGCAAAGGTTTCTTGCAGCAGTTTCTCCTTTAGTGGCAGGTGGAAAATGCTGGTATTTCATCTGCAATTGTATGTTTTTTTTAACACAATGTTGGAAATGAATTAACGTCTATATTTTAGGATGAGAAAATTAAGATTATTTCTTTGTTGGTGCAAGATTGTTCTTGAATTCAAGATTCCAAGCTATGTAGCCATATATGAAAGTTTTTTTTAGGGGGGGGGAATGAGAGAGCACCCCCAAAACAGAATCCAGGATCCAATCATCCTTGAGTTTAATATGTCTTCATTGGCTGAAAAAGTATCCTGTTGACTCAAGTTAGTTATGATGTTAGCTAACATGAGGTAATATCCTAGTGAAGACAAGATGGTTGGTCTTGAATTTAGCCTGCTAACATGAAAATTACATGGGGGGAGTATAGGGTTTGCCTCAACCTTCTAACTTGTATTAAAGATACAAAGTGCCTTGTCTTCACTAGGATGTTACCATAAGCTAACTAACACAACTCAAGAACATAGCTTTTTACCTAGCAAAGACAAAGGTTTAGGTAGTTTGAAATCTAAAATAAGGCCCTGATCAGATTTTTGCAATGACACCTATAGTTACAACTGGCTGTATCAAAACTCATTGATATAAAAATTTGGGGGTGTATCAAACCTGGATCTAAATTTTCTAGCTGTAGCTCCTTGTTGCTTTTTAAAAAATGGTTATTTACATAGTATGTCATAACACATAGACTGGTGTCCTGGGCACCTAAAGAGGTGGGCAAAAGTTTCCAGAGGTTTAGATCAGTGGAATGAGAGTCTGCCTGACAGCATTCATATCATTAAAATGTGTAACAGAATTGTGTGACAGATCTGGCATTCTACTTCCCTTGAATACCAACTGATGAAGTTTGTGACCTGATCCACTAATCATTATTCTTGAAATCAGTGGACATTTTGGGGGCTAGAGCAGGGGTGAGCAAACTTTTTGGCTGGAGGGCCACATTGGGGTTGACAAATTGTATGGAGGGCTGGTTAGGGAAGGCTGTGCCTCCCCAAACAGCCTGGCCCCACCCCCCATCTGACCCCCCTTTCCACCCACTGACTGTCCCCCTCAGAACCACGGACCCATCCAACCCTCCCTGTTCCTTGTCCCCCACCTGCACTGTCCCTCCAGAATCACACCCCCCACCTAACTCCCCCTGCTCCCTGTCCCCTGACTGTTCTGACCCCTATTCACACCCCACTCCCTGAGACACCCCCAGGACTCCCACACCTATCAACCCCCCATCCCTAGATCACCCTCTACAGAACCTCCACCCCATACAACTGCCCCCTGTCCCCTGACTGCCCCCTGGGACTCCCTGCCCCTTGTCCAACTCCCTGGCTCCTGCCTCTTCACTATGCTGCTCAGAGCAGAGTGTCTGGCAGCCACATAGCCTGGCTGGAGCTAAACACACTGCTCCTTAGGAGCGCACAGCCCCGCTTCCAAGAGCACTGCCCAGGTGAAGAGGCTGGGGGGAAGCCTCCCCAGCCAGGAGCTCAGGGGCCAGGCAGGACAGTCTGCAGGCCTGCGTGCTGTAGTTTGCAGACTCTTGGACTAGAGGATAAGGCACAAGTTTATGCATCTAAGAACAGGAGAGCAGAAAATCACCACACTGATCTGTATTTTACATCCATTTTACAAATGATAAATTGTGCTTGTTTTGTGGAATGGTAGAAGATTTTTTTCGTTATCAGAGGATTGTAAACTTGGGAAGAACTCACATCTGTGATCAGCAGTCAAGGGATGCAAAGAAGTTTGTATGTTCCCCCAGAATCATTCTTAAGTGTAGGGTAATCAGACTGACAGAGGAATCTGGATTAGCATTTGCAGCTGTGTTGTCCCAGAGGTTTGAATTATTTCTGAGAGGGTCCTAGAGTTGGGCAGAGCCTCTTGTGTGTTACAAGGAGAACTCAAAAATGCTCTCTGCAGTCATGTACAGGAAACCCCCACAGGGATGTTCTCCCCAGCAGGTATGGGGAATGCACCCCTCTGTCCACCCAGCCATGAGCTTCTAAGCTCTGCACTGAAGTACAGAGATGCCAGGGAATGGAATTCCTGTACTGCATGAAAATGTGGTTTTTTGAAACATTTTAAAACTGAATTGGGACATAATTCCAAGACCTCAGGTTTCCAAGACCAGGTGGGCTGTCAACTAGCTGGAGTCATGGGTGAGCAGGGCAGAGAAACAGGTTTCCATTGAAATTGACATATTGCTAGAGAACTTGTTGATTTGGATCTGCGTTTTCCAATGGAACATATATTCCATTGGAGATTTATGACCAACTGTACTGAAGATGCAGACTTGTTCCAAAGGAGTCAGGGCTCTTGTTATCCTGAAAACATGGGCAAGATTTCCCTCTTCCATCTTAAATGAACAAAATTAAAACCTGTTGTAAAACTGCATTTAATAGGATAGCATTCCAATGTTTAGGGCACTAGCTTGGGACTAGGAAGCCTACATTTAATGCCCTTCTCTCTCTGACTTCTCTGTGACTTTGGGCAAATCACTTAGTTTCTCTGTTCCTAAATTACCCATCTGTAAGTTGGTATAATAGTCCTTCTCTATTTTCCGGCGTGTTGTGAGGAGAAAAAAAGACATTAAATGGTTGTGAGAGACTGTCAGATATGACAGTAATGGAGGCCATGTAAGAACCTAAGTTTGATAGACAGTATGAAAGAGATTTGTGAAGGAAACTGAGTAATCCAACCCTATTCAATCTCAGGAAGGAAAAAGAAATAAAAGCTCTGATAAAAAGCTGTAAATAAAAGAATTGCAATAGTCATATTCTTTTGTACTGTAGACCCTCTATGTACTACCATCATTGCTGCTTATAAGAGGCAATGTTTTTCTCATGCTGTCAAGTTTGATGGTATCTACTGCTGTAAACTTTGCACTCATTGCATTATGTATCTAGTGAAGAGACAGAGAAAAATAGGTCAATATAAAGTCAGCAACTATTTTACAGATCTCTTGTGTGGGCAAGGGAAGAAAGAAGTCTAGAGAAAATGTTTAGAGCAAAACTGATGCAAAATGTTGGCAACACAATGTAAAATTCCCCAAAAATATGGAATGTATACAAGGCAACTTTTCAGTTTTTTATAGATGGTTTGCAAACTTTACTGAAAATGAAGTGTTTCTTTTTTACCTTTTCAAATCAACCCCACTGCTGTGGCAGATCTTGGCTTCTTTAAATTTAAGATAAACTCTTAATAAATGTACATAATTAATCTCTCATTAATGGGGAAAGACACATCACAGAGAGAGACTGTCTACAAGGTGTAGTTTATATTTTATACTCCAAAACTGGGGGAACTTTGGCTTCCTTTAAATGGTTGGTATTTAAAAGTGATTATAGTAAACTGGCACAGAAAGCAAAATTGGCTTAGTGAATTCCTTGAGCGTTTGTGGTATATGTTAGTACAAACTTACCTATCTGGTAGGTCCCCTTATTACAAAACCATCTATGGTATAGTGTGGGGTTACATTTAGATATTAGCAATGGTGTGATTGGGGCCTCTAAAATCTGTTTAGCATGTCATTCACAGAACTGTTTTCTAAAGTCTTGAAACTTTAGTATAGACTAGTGAAAATACCCGGCGTTGCTCAGGTCAGTCGGAGGTGGGGAGGGGGCAGACAGCTGAGCGAGTGCGGGGACCGTTGGATGGGGGCAGAGAGCAAACCCGACACCCTCACCTCACTTACCCCTCGACCAACCCTGACTCACATTTTCACCCCCCCACCCAAACCCAACACCCCCACGTCTCCCCCCTACCAACTCCAACACCCCCTGACCAACACCCACACCTCACACCCCCATAGACCAAACCTGACACACCCACCTCACTTCCCCCCAACCAAACCTGACACCCCTACCTACCACCACAAACAAACCCGACACCCACACCTCACTTACCCCCTGTAGACCAACCCTGACCCCCCGCCTCACCCCCCAACCAAACCCAACACCCCCACCTTACCCCCCCCACCAAACCCAACACCCCCTGACCAACCCCAACCCCACACCTCACCCCTCACCCACCCAGACACCTTCCCACCCCCCCCAGACCAAACCCGACACCCCCGGCTCACTTACCCCCCCGACCAAACCCGACACCCCCACCTCACCCCCCGACCAAACCCAACACCCCCACCTTACCCCCCCACCAAACCCAACACCTCCTGACCAACCCCAACCCCCACACCTCACCCCTCACCCACCCAGACACCCCCACCTCACCCCCGGACCAAACCGGACACCCCCACCTCACTTACCCTCCGACCAAACCCGACTCGGGTCCGTCGGAGGGGGGAGGGGGCACAGAGCTGAGGGATTCCGGGGTCTGTCGGAGGTGGGGAGGGGGCACAGAGAAGAGGGATTCCGGGTTTCCGTTGGAGGGGGGAGGGGGCACAGAGCTGAGGGATTCTGGGGTTCCGTTGGAGGGGGAAGGGGGAGAGAGCTGAGCGAGTGCGGTGTCTGTTGGACGGGGTATTATGACATCATAACTATGTCACAGAGAACAGCAGCTGCCCAGCTGATGTGATTGGCCTTTAAAGAATGTCACCCCTGGGGGACGTCACAGGTGAAATTTGAAAAAAATTCGACTCTTACGGGCATTGGGACCCCAAGACCTCTAACTGTACCAAATATCAAGTCTTAAACGGTGTGGAAGGAGTAAGCATACACCCATACATACATACACGCAGGAGTAAGCAAACTGTACCAAATATCAAGCTTAAACGGTGTGGAAGGAGTAAGCATACACCCATACATACATACACGCACGCACGCATACACCATTTGACTTTTATATATATAGATTTCAGAATGACAATCCCCATCTTCTCATGTTTGTTCGCTCTCTCTCTCTCTCTCTCTCTCCCTACTGTACATTCCACTCGATGCATCTGATGAAGTGAGTTTTAACCCATGAAAGCTTATGCCCTAATACATTTGTTAGTCTATAAGGTGCCACAAGTACGCCTCCTTATTTTTATGGTATAGATTGTGATTTCAGTTAAGGAATGGTAACTTTTTCTTGTAGTGGAGTAACTCCTGTGCAGCAGCAAAGAGTTAGATCCACTCTCCAGTATGCACATGTAGGGCTGACAGACCATGGTTGTCGGTGGGCAGGGTGGAACCTGGGGCCTCTGGAGTTTAGTGCATACGCTCTGCCACATGAGCTAAAAGGCAACCAGTGAGATCATTTAATTCTAAGTGATCTCGGTGCCATTAGATGGGACAGAACACCACACCCAGGAGGTGTGTGGGTTACATATTTCCCCTAGCTGAGGAAATGTGTCCTGAGTTTGTGTCTTCCCAGTTGAAATACTGGATGAACCGTCCACTTGTAATGCTGACAGACTCCATCATTAGCATGTAGGATAGAACCAGGGAACCTCATGTGGTAGAGGCTCATACACTAAGCTCTTGAGCTAAAAGTCAACTGGCCATTAGCTAAGGCTGTAGAGCACACTCATTTAATTCTCTCTAAGTGGTCTCGATGCCACTAGATGGGACAACATCACATCCCGAAGGTGTGTGGATTACACACACACTCTTGTTGACTGTCTCAGCAGAGCTATAAGAGAAAAGTGGGTGGGGAGACTGAACTACTGTTGCATCCTTTGTGGTGCTTGTGCAGGAATATTGGCAAAACTGTTTTAGGGAAGCTTGTTTTACAACTGCCCATGCTGCACCAGTCCTATGGACTAACTTTAGTGTCCTATGCTATCCTACTTGCATCTCCCAGCAGTATTGAATCCACTTTTGAAAATAATATAAATTAAACAAGCCTATTTAGGGTCCTAAGAATATAATATGTTAAGGCAATATTGTCCTTGTCCTCTTTCTTCTGTATTGAGTGCATCTGATTTCTTCAGGCAAGGTGAAAAAGGAGAATGATGACTTTATCCCTGACCTGATTACTGCTCAGCAGCAGTCAGTTTAAGGAAGATGAGACAGTAGGCTGGATGTTTTCAGTGCCAGATTTTTGCATACAGAATGGTACACTGTGTGGTTGGGCTACTGATGGCATTTGGCCTACAAGCATAAAAATAGAGAGAGCCAAGACAGTGCAATATTCACACTTTCTCTCCTCCAAACATACTCTCAACTCTCATCAAGCACTTCCTGAATACAGTTGTCTAAATTCCTCTAGGCATTACCCTGCACATCAGCACACTGTAGCACCCTCTATTGGGAAGCTAGCTATTGTTAACAGATAGGAAGGGGGAAAGGATAAGCTGACAAAATGTCTTATCATAAACACATGCATTAATCATATATCAAAACACATAATGTGTTTGAAATAGGAGGGGAAAGGATGGAGAGGAGGATTTTTGAATAATTTTTTAATCATGCAAATAATCAAAAGGCTCAGAGGCTACAATTGCTTCAGGGTAACAGAAAACAAAAGATGTCATTTCTTCCAAATATATGTTCTGTTTCATACACAAATGAAAGGGGGTGATGGGGATAAAATATTCAGTGGGTCAGACCTTGGAACAGACAAAAGCTATTTTTATTTTAAATATGTTTGTTTCTTGGGCTTGAAAACAGGGATAATGTTTGGGTTTCTGCAGGTCGAAAAAGTGAACAATCCCCTTTTTATTTGCCCTTTAAATATACACCCACTGCCATTTCAATATAGCATAATAATCAGAACTTCTCTCAGCTCTTATTATACAAAGATTTAAAGAAATAAATGAGACCAGAAATTAAAGGATTGAAGGGAAAGTCAAGCTAAGTTACTTATTGAATTCATATTGGAAGGAAAAATAAGATGGGAAAGTGTCCCAACTTCACTATCATTTGTAGGAAACACATTAATCTATAAAGATGATATAGGAATCTCATTTTTTTCAGGCATGTTTTCTGGCATTTATTGTAGTACAGTTCTGCAGTGAAGGATATCACCTCTGCTTACATTCTCATTCCTGATAAAAGCTTTCATAACTAGCAGAATCATTATTCTAATTGGACAAAGGATGACCATAATGGCCGTCTTTTAAACTAAGCTCCTCCAGCAGTTTGCTGAGGAGCAGGGGAGACCGAAGGTGTGGTTTGTTCATTAAAACATGCTACCATGGATAAGAGAACGATTGGATAACGCAGGAACTGACCCAAAGTGAATTCAAGGTTCACCAATGTTAAGTTAACTTTCCTTGTGTGTCTTTAATTAAAGATGCATCCACTTTCATACTTGCTGATTGTAGCAGAATCAGAAAAACTCCTGCTTCAAGAGAAGTGAGAGACAGACAGATTAAGGTACAGTAGCCACATACCAGAGTTAGGTGATGACATCAGGATCTCAGCTTTCATTTAGAATGAAATGTTCCCAGCCCTCACACTGTGAAGAAAAGCTTGAAAACATGATCCACATACAACTGAGGCTGTGATGTCTGCCAGGGTCTGTAGCAGAGAGAGAAATAGCAGCCATCCCAGGGTAAAGGAGGGAAGACACTGGGTCTCAAACCCACTGCCAAAGCAGGCCAGATTGCCATGTGAGCATAGCAATCTGTGTAGGTGTTTGCTGCACTGCATTGAAACACATTTTTCAATCATAAGTCTTTCTTAAGTCAGATTTTTGGGGGTTTTTTAGGGGGGAGGGAAACATTCCTTTTAATCAGGCTCAGGGTTGTTATTTGTTTAAGTTCAGAAAAGCTTTGTGCAGTATTGTTGTAGCTGTGTCTGTCCCGAGATATTAGAGACAAGGTGGGTGAAGAAATATCTTTTATTGGAGCAACAGAAGTCAGACCTGTAAACGAGAAGCTTTAAGTATGTAAGCCCGTGGTGATGATTAGAAGAAAATGTGCTCACTTCAGCATGTCTCCTTGCTTTCTTAGATCTCTTTGGTAATGTCCAACATAATGAATTGGACAAATGCAATGTCGAAATAAATATTACCTAGTTCTGCTGAATTATAGAGGTGATTTAGCAAAACCATAAAACTTCATACATTAAAGGTTTAAAACAACAATTAACTAGTTCTTATGATATCTTATCATGTCAACAGGATTTCTAGTATGCACTTCAGCAACTGGATAAAATGAAATGTGGCTGCTTTTTTTAGTTGTAGATACTATCTGAATGGTGCTTTTATGCAAATAGAATGATCAGTTTAAAAAAAGTATTGGATGAACTCAGTTCTCATGTTAAATTCTTGGAGCATGAAGTCCTGAATCTGAAGAACCATCACATTGGTGGTGCAAGCTAATCCTATTTAGGGTCACCAGATGTCCCGATTTTATAGGGACGGTCCTGATTTTTTGGTCTCTCTTTTTTTTTTATAGAGGCTCCTATTACCCTCCATCCCCTGTCCCAATTTTTCACATTTGTTGTCTAGTCATCCTACTCCTATTGCTTTCCAAGATACTTAATCCTTGGTGTTAGGAGACCACTGATAGGGTTAGAGGGTATTTCTTTCTATGTCCAATCAGTTGTTGGTTTTGTTGATGATGTTGCCATCCATGCTGCCAATCATGAAGTTGTGTTTTGTGCAATGGAATACTTGCTCATTAGTCACTAGACAAACAACTCATTTCACATAGGTCATTGAACAGCCATCCGATAGGAAATGTCAGTACATTACTATATTATAAAACAACAGCACACAACATGTAAATTCCAGGCGAAAGCAAGTCCAAGATAAAACAGTAACATACAACTGTTAGGTTTGCTTTCTTTATCTGTCTGTGATTTTTTCTTATGGATTAAAGGTAATAAATTTATTTGTATCTTTAAAAAAAAATCATGTACAAATTTGTTTACCATATTTCTAACCATAGTATTACATATGAAATTTCCTTTTAACTATGTTTGTATTTGTTAAGCATCTGTTAACATTTACAATGATTAAAAATGCATGGGATCTTCAAGGGGGAAAAAAAGCATCCATGCAGAATTCCTTTATTTTGCAGAAATGAAGGAAACACTAGATTTTTCTCTTCCTTTGATAGTTTAAATGTCAGCACATATTCATCAAAATGGAATAAATAAAAAGTCTGCCTGTTTTGGCAGAATTTCTGCTTTCTAAACCAGGCAGACACCTTTCCAGGAAGACTCTGGCATTGTAAAATTCCATGTCTTGTTAAAAGGTGAAAAACTAGTGGGGATCAATGTTTATAATTTTATAGTGCTCAATATTCCCCAGATGACTGCAAAGGAAAATCTCTGTACAGTACCTTGGGAAAAAAAATTCAACTGAAGGGTATCTCCTAAGAATCACAAATAGTGGTACACAATGTTCAGTCAAATTTTACATTTGTTTGTTATCCTAAAAATAATGGTTTTGCAATGCAAATCATCCCCATTTTTGATTTGATAAAAATGCACATGACAGTCCACCCACCAGTAGAAAGATGCCTCTCCTGGAAATCTTAGTTGCATGTGTCTGTGTTGTTGTAATTTATTATGTGGATTTTGTACTGTATTGAGAGGATGGATTTTAAAAAAATACTCACATGCACGTGTATGCCTAACTACCTTGAAGTGAATTTTAGGAAGTCTAAGTTTATTGTATGGTTTTGCACTTATAATACTGATTAGCTGAGTATAGAGTTCAACAGAAGTGATTTTCCTCTTTAGATTTCTTTTTAAATATAATGAAGTGCTCACTAGGCTGGAGATATCACACAGTAATACTTCACTGCAATGAATTACAAAAAGGAGTAATTCAATGTAAGCTGTGATCACTGTGTTCTGAAGAAAGATTAACATTCATAGGCATGATAGACAATGGATTTATCTATATGTATAGCATGTCTTTACACTGCTTGCTAAGGTGAATCTTTTAATGAATACCATCCTTGCTCAACAGCACATTCGGTCATGATTGGTTCAGGCTGTTCTAATACAGCAATATTTGGACAATTCCTCCTTCTTTGTTTCTGCAAAGTTGGGAAATACTTTATACTTTGAACATCCTTAGGATTTTTTAGTCAGAAAGTTTTGTTGAGAGACAGAAAGCATTGCATTGCCTTGCAAACATATGCTCCCAAGAAAGCAAAGCAACAACTGATGATTTAAAGATAGCTGTTTTTAGAAAATTCTCAACCTCTACAAAATGTCTCTCTCTCTCTCTCTCTCTCTCTCTAATATATGGGGAAGGAAGGCGTATGTTTGTGCACACACCATTACTACAATTACTCTTGAGAGAGAGAGAGAGAGAACTCATCTTTCTGTGGAATCATCAGTGTATTGCCAAAATATCCCTTCTGATACTACTACATTTCAAGGAACTTCTAGAAAAGTATAGTCGCTGGTGAGACTATACAAGTGCAGCCCTAAAAGTTAGGAGCAAAGAATGTAATAGGCCATATGGTACCCAACTCTTCCTTTCTTGCTTTTTATGGGCCTTATGTCCAAACTTTTCGGATTGATTTATTCATAGTATTTTGGCACATTTCCTTTCATTTTAATATTATGTAGGTTTTTGGTTTGTTTTTAAGTCTGTTTCAGTAACTTGCACAGTAAGATCCCCTGACTGCGTCTGGTTTGATTCCAGGGCATCATGTATGATTCAGGTTTAAGCAGTATATCTTTTGTCTTTCTGACTTCCTGGATTTGGATGTTGTGATAGATATGGCAATTTCCTGTGATATCTTTGGGACAGCATATACTGTATTAAACTTATGTATCATTGTGGGCCAGGGATATTATGGAATTCCATGGAGGAAGGTGACCACAGCTCTTCTGGGAACAAAGAATAGCGAGAGGTGCTTGTCACACCCAAAGAAAGGCTTTGCATGTACTACTTCAAACTGGATTTTCCAGAGACCAATAGACAAAGGATTTTTGGATAAATAAGCCTGAGCTTTAACTGACTCGTCCTTCTTTCTGATTCAGCAAATGGGCAGGACCTTCTGTCCAAAGAGGTCACAATCCTTCCTGGGAGTGGTTGAAAGGACTTTGGCTTACTGAGGCATGGTAAGAATGACAGGTGATCTTTGCTTTTAGCATGCATTGGGAATTTTTAATATGTTTTCCCTATAATTCTTTCATCTTAAAAATAAATATGCTTCCTTATAAAGAGCTGTTTGGTAACTTATAACTGGTGGCTATTGCGTTGTTCATAGCCTTTGAAGAGAAAGCAAAGCACAGATGCTAGCCCCAGGGATCAGCAATCTTTGGCATGGAACCCGCCAGGGTAAGCCTCCTGGAGGGCCGGACCGGTTTGTTTACCTGCCGCGTCCGCAGGTACAGCTGATCTCAGCTCCCACAGGCCAATGGGGGCTGTGGGAAGTGGCAGCCAGCACATCCCTTGCCTGTGCCACTTCCTGCAGCCCCCATTGGCCTGCAATGAGGAACCGCGGCCAGTGGGAGCTGCGACTGGCTAAACCTGCAGACGTGGCAGGTAAACAAACCTCCACCGCCCACCAGAGACCTTACCCTGGTGGGCTACATGCCAAAGGTCTAGGAGATAACATTGGTGTGATCCAGGTTGGATTGGGAGGCTCACCTGGGCAGCTTCTGGAACAATGAAGTTGTAGCTTTCAAATCTTCCCATTTCCCTACAAGCTCTCCTGGGGTTTTCAAACCTCACAATGCAATCCTCTTCATATTCTCCTTTTCTGTGCCCCTTTTTAATCCAAGGATGTTAGGGGAGGCCTCTGCTATCATGAGATTATTTTGTTTTGTTTTTAAGCAGCTACTTGAGAAGCTTGTTCCTGCCTTTTCTTTTGCTCCCTGTCTCTGTCCAAGAAGGAAAAGGTGCAGTTGTTCTGCCCACCACTACTGACTGTGATGAATTAGCAGGGAAAGCACTCTTGAAGAACTGTGGTTTACTGAAAAAGTAACCTTTCCTCATTAGCCCTGAATCAAGAGATAAAATAACTAGGTGATTCTAGCAGTGAGAATACAAAGAGTGAGAGAGAGAGACTGGAAAAAACCTCTGATATTTACCAAAACTGAGAATAAAAGTTCAACTTTTTATTTATTGTCAAAGATACTTTAGGAAAGAGAGTTAGCCCTTGAAATTCATATAGTAAAGGATCATCAATCAAAAATATACAAACAACACTGATTGCAGGAGTTCTGTTCACTTGTACATTTGCTTAACCTTAAACTTTAACAAGTTCTTGCTTTTGTGGTAATGAACTTAAATCAAAAGAAAAAGATCAATTGCATTTACAATATGACTGAAAGTTTCTGTGTTAGGAGCAATGGCTGGTCTTCACTAGACCACCTGCAGAAAGGGATTTCTTCTGAAACAAGATGAAAAGTCAGACTACTTGATCTTTCATGTATCAAGGGCAGTAAAATTCTAGTGAACTGTAGTAACTGCCTATTTCCTACTGTGTACTGAGATTAAAATATCATTTGACTGTGATCATTACCAATCTGAACCTTCTATAGTTGCTTTTTAGAACAGAAGGTGCATTAATCTCTTGTACAACACAACATCTATCCTCCACTACCAAGCAACATTTACCTCAATATATGGGTAGAAATAATGTATTGGCTTGGATAAAGCTGTGTTTTGCATGCTCCTAAACATGCACTTTTTAAAATTCAGATTGATGTAGAAGAAAACATTGTAGGCTGCTGATGGACAAACATTTGTGCTAATGTATACAAAATACTGATCTGATACAGCAGTGGAAAAAGAAGAAATTAAGGAGTTGGTGATGGTTCACAAAATACAAATCTTGAGGTTTGATGCATTTAATACAGTGGTGGGCAACAGGGTAATCACTGATGGGCCATCAGACCATTTGTTTACATTTTCAAAGCTGCCCGCAGCTGCCAGTGGCTGCGGTTCACCATTTCCAGCCAATGGGAGCTGCGTACGTAAGGGTGGCAATACCATACCATACTATTCTTTCTTCTGCACTGCTGCCTTCAGAGCTGGGCTCCTGGACAGCAGCTGCTGCTCTCCAGCTGCCCAGCTCTGAAGGCAGCGCCAGTGCCAGCAGCAGCACAGAAGTAAGGGTAGCAGTGCCACAGTCCCCACAACACACACACACACTAACCTTGTCACCCCCCCACAATTCATGAAATTTATTATTTTTAAAATCCTGTGACTGATGTTGACCAAAATGGACCATGAATTTGGTACCTATGTTTAAGAGTCATATATATCTATATCTATATAGATATAGATATCAAGGGCACCATTATACTAGCCGGTGAGGGAGATCTCACTAAGGTCTGAGCTAAACTTGTCTGAGCAAGGCTACTGGTGTTAATCAGTATTCTTCACAAACTAATTCCATTTTGAGTGTTCGTAATTTCTGTTTACAGGATAACACTATTCCCTACAAGTCAAATATGGCTTTTTGATATTCATGGATTTTTTTAAAATGTCACAGAAATTATCTTAGAGGAGCAGAGCTGACAGGTCAATCACTGCAGATGGTAAATGCTTTGTTAATTATACTGAAATTTAGAAACAATTGTAGAATGTCTTGCCTCGGGAGAAATTTCTCTCACTCTGTTTGGGAGTAGATTTCCTCTACTGAATTAATTTTGTGTTTGTGAGCGGATAAGCATCTCTCTGCTGCACTGTAGGAATAACTCCTTGCTCCTTGTTCAAATATGCAACTGTAAATAAGCAAAGGATATTGCAAATAAACAATGCCATTCTTTTTAAATAATGCAATGTGTGTAATTAGGATGATGCAATTACAACAGTGTACAGCTCTCAGTGTAACAATTAGTTTTTCAGTAAAATGTAATTTGTTCCAATGTAAATGTTTTCCCTCAATTCAGAAGATTCCCTTGAGTTGTTACAATAACAAGTCTATTTCTACAAATAAATGTGGCTGTACAGTATGTTTCAATACACAAATAAAAAAGGACAGCTACATTATAATAAGGTACTGGAATTATAAAGGCTAAGCAAAATGCTATCAGTACTACTTTCTGAGGAGGAAGTACATGTCGAAGTACTCACTCTTGGTAAGTCATTTTACTCATCGAAATGTTGGGTGGGCTGAATGCCTCATCTAAGCCTGTTTCAAGTTTGCTTGCAATATTTCTTCACAAATGTTGCAGTTAGCTGGCACTTATGCGGCCTCCACTACTACAGTATCTGCCTCACAACTTTAAAGTATTTATCTTTGCTGCACCCTTGTGAGATAGGGCAATGCTATTAGCGTGATTTTACAAATGCAGAACTGAGGCACAATTAGACACTGACTTGCCCAAAGTTGCACAGTAAATTGTGACAGAGCTGAGGTTGAATCCAGGTCTTCTGTGCCCTATGCTAGTACCTTAATCACTGGACCAGCCTTTCTATCTACTAGTACTTTCTCAAAACAAGAAGCCAATATTTTGTAGTGTCTGGAGCAAGTGCAACCTTTTGTCCCAGCAGGCTCTCCCTACTCAGTTGTCAGTCCATATACTGAGTACTAGATGAATGAATTCCCGAATGCTGCTTACTATAGGATCAGAATAAGTTAGCTTTAACAAAAGCAAACAAAAACAAAACAAAGACGTTTCCTTTCTCACTAAAAAAAATCTTTATGGTAGCTGAGCACATATTACTCGTGTCGCTGAAAAAAGCAACAGAAAGTCTGATTTTTGTTGTTGCTGCTGCTGCACAGATCTAAATTTATTTATTTTCAGGACAATTGTAGTATAACAAAGGTGACATTTTTGTCCAAAGAAACAGCAGACTGCTGTTAATGCAGAAACAGGCAAGAGTAGTATAACATTTTATTGCTATCTGTAAAGTGGGGATAAACAGAGCTTACCTCCTTCATAAAGCACGTTGATATCTAGTGATGAAAATCACTGGATTAGAGGTAGGTGACATTGTTTGTTCAGTTCAATTAATATTTCTGAAAGATCTCAGAAGGTTTAAATGAAAGGATTAATATAATTATCCAAGATAGATGGATGGCAGCATGCAACATATTCTTTTAAAAGTGACTTTCTGAACTTTAATTTTATTTAATTTTTATCTTCTAGTCCCAAATGTTTTAAAAGCATTTGTGTTTTTATTGTGCATGTGCCCCACTCTCACATTGAAAGTTCTGAGAGTAGATCCAATTCTAAACTTGCAGTTTACAATGTAATAATTAAAAGTAAACAATATTCAGTGAACAATTTAAAAAATAAACAGCAGCAATATGTCATAATTGTAGGGATAGATGCTGCCTAGAGCATCATCTGGTTCGGTTAAGTCAATGTTAATAGAACATCACTGCTGATTAAAATAGCAAGAACAACAGTTACTTCTAAGCATAAATATTTCTCTAGGTCTTTTGTTTCTCTCATTGAGTTCTTTTCATTTCCATTTTGTAAAGTACAAAATATAAGCTACAAGAATAAAATATTCTATTATAAAGATGATTATAACTTCATAATTGGTGACATGTTCTGCTGAGATTCTTTCTCTCAAAAATCTGTATACTGTACTATACTGCTTCATCTGCATTTTAATGAGGCAAAGAGTGGGAGAGAAGATAGGAGAGAAAATAAAACATCCTCTGTAAATGCAATGATATTGAATTGATATTTACATTCAGCCTGTAATCATACTTGTGCCTGTTTTTGAATAACAGTTCTGGTGATCAAAGCAGAAATGAATGCTCTTTAGCCTTCACACTTTCAGACTACTCACCAATCACTGTAATTCAGGAGAAAATGGGGACAAAACTACACCAACACATTCAACAACCATTGAGACCTGAGTAAAAGTGCCTCCCACCCAATAAAGCTGAAGAAAGATAAGGGAAGTTCTATTGCACACTATGCCAAAGATAAATACAGGACAAAAATCTGTTCCAAAAAACTTTACCCAGTCAATTCAAAACCTGTCAAACAGAATTCATAGCTAGTTTGCTTTATTAACTGAAAAAAACTGTGTGGTGTCTCTACCAGCTGTGACTCTTTGCAAAGTTTTACTGAAGTAAATGCCACTGGAAAAATGTACAAATGGAACTTGGACTTCTGGTTCTTCCTCCTCTCTGGCTTCAGTTTTTTTCTGCTTACGCACAGAAATGCAGCTGCCTTCAGATGAGAATCTGAACAGTAGCCAGCTGCTTTACAACTGTGTTAGCCTGAAGCCCTCGTGAGAAATATCTTTTTCCTGGAAAATAAATTATAACGTGGCTAAGTGGTGCCTGACAAAGCTAAACAGGAGCCATGCTGATCTATTGCAAATTCATCGGCAGTCTCTTGCTAGAAAGACAAATAAAAGCACTTCATCAAAATCAGTCAGAGAAACCAGGAATGCTCATAGGAGACCACTAAACTCCAAATACCAATCAATTTCACCAACTTTGGTGTCAAACTTGCAAGTCCCCTTAAATACTGAGTTTTAGAACTGACAAAGCAGCTGCAGGATATTGGGGATGGGGAGTAGGGGAAGAGACCTTTTAGGCCTGGTCCCCAATAGGGCTTAACGTCGACTTTATCAAGGTAAAGTCGATTTAAGCCTGTACCCATCCTCACATGCATGCCCTTAAAGTCGATTTAAAGGGACCTTAAAATCGACTTCTGTACTCCTCCCTAACGAGAGGAGTAGTTGAGATTGACCTCTCTCTGGGTCGATTGTGAACTAGTGAGGATGCATGTGTCTTTAAGCCTCCGACCTTCAACAATGCCCGTTAGCTCCCCAGGGGACCAGCCACCAGTCGGAGCAGGTCCGCGGATCCCCCCGCCCACCCAAGCAGCCCCGCACCAGACCCCCCCACCCGCCCGAGCAGCTCCGCGGACCCCCCTCACACCCAGAGCACACACCCCAACTCACAGTCACACAGATACAAACTCACTCCCAGAACACACAACACCAACTCACAGGGCTACACTCCCGGACTCACAAGCGTTCACCCCCCCCAGCCCCTCACCGTTGCACGCAGCCCCACAGGCTCCCAGCCCCCCCCCGGCGCCGCTGCCTGGTACTGGGCTCCGCTGCTCCCATCCCGGGGGTGAGTCCGCGCCCTGGGCGGAGCCGCTGCCGGGCGCTGGAATGTGCGGAATGGGGAGAGCGGAGAGCGGAGAGCCCAGGGCTGCCGGGGACCTGGAGGGAGCCAGAGCCGCGCACGGGACCCCCCAGCGCAGGTAGGGCAGAGACCAGGAAGGGGGCGCCCTAGGGGTCTGCAGGGGACCCGTTGCTTCTGTTCTGGGCCCCCCCCCCACCTGCCCAAGCAGCTCTGCGCTGGACACACACACCCCCGCCCGCCCGAGCAGCTTGGCGCCGGCTCCCCCCTGTGGAGCTGCTCAGGCGGCGGGGGGGGAGCCGGCGCAGGACTGCTCGGGCGGGCGGGGGGGGGTCCGCAGAGCTGCTCGGGCAGGGGTAGAAGGGGGGGGTCCGCGGAGCTGCTCGGGCGAGGGTGGAAGGGGGGGGTCCGCGGAGCTGCTCGGGTGGGGGGGGTCCACAGAGCTGCTCGGGCGGGGGTGGAAGGGGGGGTCCGCGGAGCTGCTCGGGCGAGGGTGGAAGGGGGGGTCTGCGGAGCTGCTCGGGCGGGCACGGGGGGTCCGCGGAGCTGCTCGGGCAGGGGGGGGTCCACGGAGCTGCTCGGGTGGGGGGAGCCAGCGCGGGGCTGCTCGGGCGGGGGGAGGGGTCCACGGGGCTGCTCGGGCGGGCATGGTGGGTCCATGGGGCTGCTCGAGTGGGGGGGGTCACCTGGGGAGCGTGCCTGGCTGCCTCGAAAGGTGGTGCCTGCTGGGGACTTCTGGCACTGTGGGATATCTACCCACAGTGCAATGCTGGCTATGGAGACCCTTGCAAAAGTTCTAGGACAGACACTGTCGACCTGCTGTGTTTTGTGGGGACGCACTAAGTCGACTTTATAAAGTCTACTTTAGAAAATTGACTTAAGGGAAATCGACCTACTGCTGTAGTGAAGACATACCCTTAGAGTGCAGTTTAGAAAGCCCTATATAGCAGTAACAGTCAATATATTTGTTTTTCAAAGGCCTGATCTAAAGTTCGCTGATTTTTCAGCTCCTTGGCATGTGTGTTTCCTAATGCCTATTGGGCACCTCATCTGCATGAACAGCAGAAGTAATGGCAGGGCTGCCAGCTTCTAAATTTTGTCCTTGAGTGCAAAGTCACTAAACTATGGTCTTGCGAAAATGTAACCAACCTGTTTGTGTCATCGTCCCTGTCCTGAAGAGATTTCAGAGCTGTTTTAAAATCGAGTAAGATATAGGATGTTGTGAGGATGTTGATCCTCATGAAAAAGATCACAGTTCAAAATCAGAAGTGTGTTTTCAGAGAAGAGACCAGTATCAGCATTAAATTGAGGAATTTGCATAGTGTCCTATTATAATATTTATATTCTCCAAATCAGAAAGGTATTTTAAAAAATCTATTGAAACAATATCAGATACTGTGTACACAATGCAATAGCCAGAGATAAAAATAGTTTTCCCCCACCCCAATAGCTCCATATGTCTCTGCTTGTCAGCACAAATAAATGTTATGACTTGAATAAAAAGTAAAGGGAACTTATCAGGTGGACTGTGAAGACAGAACAACAAGCTACATAGTGGATTAGGTCTAAGATGACACTGAAATAAATTATTAACATTCCTGGCTTCTCTTGGGTTTTTCTTCTTTTATTTCTAGCATTGTGTTGATTAGCCATTTTTTCTGAGTGTTGCACTCCTTTACCTCCAAAAAGTCTGAACCCTTGCATCTCTCTCTCTCTCTCACACACACACTCTCTCTCTCTCTCTCTCTCTCTCTCTCTCTCTCTCTCTCTCTCTCTCTCTCTCTCTCTCTCTGCAGGTTTTATGCTCATCTAGTTCCTTTCCTTTCCTTGTTTCAATGGGGGGTCCAGATCTGCTCAGATTCAAACCAACTGGAGTTTTTTTATTGACTGGAGTAGAGAATCAGATTTGGTTCCAGGTAACTCTCTGCCTTAGCTAGTGATTCTGAACAGCTAAGCAGCAAGACAGAGTAGCAAGTGGGTCCAAAGTGATATTTGCTGAATTCAGAGATTTAAAATCTCATAGATATTCTGCATTGCTGTTTGGATATTCTGTAAAACACATATTGCAAAACTGGCTTGCTGGATTAATGAAAAACAATCTGTGGATGTGGTTATTAGTATGTTCACATTTGGCTCTTTGGGGATTTAGTTATGTGAATAATATAGCTTTATTTTTAGGGGGTAAATGCATTTGTGGGAGTACTGGATGGCTAAAACGATTGGCCCTAAACTAGGGAACTCTTAATCTTTAGGTCTCTACTTCAGTCTAGTTCTAATGAGTCATTATTACCTGCTCCACATTCAATAGATAGTGTGGAAGTAGTTACTGCTGTCTGCACTTCTTAGTACACAGTACCCTGCAGGTTAAAAATAAAAATCACAACTAACACTGGTTAGCATCCTTGTTCATAGTCTTAGCAGACCAAGATGAACTCACTGTGGTACCTGAACTTGGATATTCTACACTGCAATCAGAAATGTGATTGCAGCACACATAAGCATACCTGAGCTATCTTTTTTAACAAGCTAGATAGATCAATATCAGTGAGGGTACAGCAGCACTGGTGACAGCTCAGGCTAGCTTGTTGAGTTCTTACCCCCGGGATCTTGAAAGGACTTCTACAGCTAGTGTTGCCACATATGCTGATATGGCTGGTATGTTATGTGAGGTAGGTAGATAAAAACTAGCTCAATTATATCTATATATGCTCTACAGTTACACTTCTGATTGTCTCCTCTATGCTATGCATATTGTTTTTGACAAGTCATTGGCCACAAGTGCAGCCAATCCGATGCTCAGCATGGTTTAGATGAAAGTGTTAGGCATGGACAGTTCAAAAACTGAAATACTGTTGAACAGGTTTCTCTGTGGCTGTACTTCCAGCTGAGCCACCCTCAGAGCCAGCTTCACCTTTTGTCAACAATGGGTAATTTCACAGAGTAGTGGAGACATGTGACCCCCTCTAGTTGGGGACGACCTTTCCCCTCTTTGGCACATCTGGCATGTTTGCTAGAATATTTAGTCATTTGAAAACATATAGAAGATAAACTGCTTTCTGCTTTGTGTCTCAGTAAATATCTGCTTCCATTTTTGTCAGCATTCTAAGCTATCAAAATGGTCCTCGTGGATGCATGTAAAAGGAAAATACTGTGGCAGGGTGCTGGCCAGGAGTGCCTGAGCCAGCCCTGCGGGCCCTTTAAGAGGAAGGAAAGCCTCTGCAAACCTCCCCTTGCAGAGAAGCCTAATCAGCCACCTGGGCTGCAGAGGGATCAGCCTGATGGGTTGCACCTGGCAGCCTCCTCAGGGGGAATAAAAGCCTGCCAGGAAGGGAGCCCAGGGTGGGGGTATGGTGGTGTGTAGTGGAGCTGAACTGTAGAGCTGTGAAGGAGCTAAGCTGTAGAGCTGTGTATAGTAGGTGGTGGGATTGCATAAGCTGCACTGTGAATAAAGAGCACTGTTGGGAGCCACAGAAGAGAGTCTCCTGCCTGGTTGTGACGGGGGGCGAGAACTGTTACATACAATATGTGCACACATAAGTTGCTATGAATTTCACAAATATACCAGGAATTAGTCATAACCTAAGTACAATTTCATCATGTCCAAGTATTTGATTTGTGACTTCCCGACATGAGATTCATGAGGAAAAAGATCTGACCAAGCTTCAAGACTGTAAAGCACATATTTGAGCTAAAATGGTGTCAAGGATCTGATTGCTTTGCTATTCAGTTACATAGAAGCATCCTAACGAAAGAAAAAGACATTTATCTTAATTTCTCAAACATTTAATTGCTCCTGCCAACTCTGAGTGCCAGCTATCATAAAGAACCATTTTCTGTCCACCTAAATTCTGAGTGCAGTACTGTTTCTGAAAATTCAGAATATGTTCTCTGTCCCATTAGCATTTTGGTTAGGTTCATCCACCATTATCTGTATATAAATGTTGTCCAAGGTTGCCAATGTCAGCCTTCATTGTTCAGAAGAAAAGCTTATGACAACCTTCTCCTTGTTCACTAGAGGCAATCCTCGTATCACATTCATTCTCTCCAATCCCAGGCAAACTTTAGAACACTTGCAATTTTTTCAGGATGGTATAGAGAAGCCTGAGGTTTCTATTGGTTCTTTTGTAACCCCAGTTGTCCTTCGCAATGAGTGAAATGAGAGGCACACTGTCCTAAGTGAGACTTAGTTGAATTCTTAGTGTTATAAATATGTTTTCACTATCCTCACCATACAAACACACACATGCTAGAATCTTAACTTGGAAAATCCTTCTATAAGATTTATTTATTAAAAACATCTCACTTCTTTGTGACCTAGATGCTAGAACTTTGGACTGGGACTCAGGAATCCTGGGTTCTGTTCCCAGCTCTGACAGTGGCCTGCTGGATGACCAGGAGCAAGTCAGTGAACTGCTCTGTGCCTCAGTTTCTCCATCAGTAAAATGGGGATAATACTCACCTCCTTTGTAAATAATTTTTTGACCAATTGATGAAAAGTGCTATTATTAGAGCTAGGTATTATTATTTTTACTTTTTACCTCAGATTCTCAAATTATGGTCCATGGGCGACTGATGGCCATCAGCACACTCAAAAGTACACACAATACACACAATTTGTTTTTAAAGAGCCAAACAGTTTTATTTGAGTTCCTTGTAAAGATCTGTAGGGGATATAAGCCATCAAATCCAAACCACTTAATATGCCCCCGACATGAGGGCTTTTTGTTATTTTTTTAACGTTTGGTATAAACTCTATGAATTCCTTTGTTGTAGAGATCTGCCCTGTGAGTAAACAGACACTTCACCCGCAAACTCGATTGTCAAGGGAGAGCTGTGTGAGTGTGCAAGTGCAGCTGACTCAAAACTAGAGAGATTTCTTGGCCTGTCGTAACTTCTCAATGATAACTAAATGAAAATGTCATCTTAAAAAGGACGAGTGACACATGGAAAACACAAAGCCTGTACATCTGGGACACGATTTTGAAATGCGGCCAGTCGGAAACGACTAAAGTTCATTCCTACTCGCTGGCTACAATAAGTCTTTGGGGAAATGAATCACATCTAGTCTCAATTAGTACAGTAAAGGGTGCAGATATCACACCAAATGCAGCCACATTTCAGAAGAGGTCAGCAGAGTAAAAGAAATCAGTGTGTCAATGGTCCAGCAAAGAATTGAGGGTCATTTCCCATGATTGTGTTATACTAGATTACCATGTGCTGCTTGGAATCACAAAGATTGCTTTTAAAAGAAAGCTTGATTGACATCCCTGAAGACTGAAATTCTCTATTTATCTACAGATCAAGTACAACGATAGCCGTGAAAGAATTCCTAGGCTTAACCTCCCAGTTGTCACAGCCCTGACACAGAGTGGCTCAGGTCTGAGACTATCAGTCAATTGACTGAACTATCAGTCAATGCTCTTGCAATATTTGGCCTCTCAATTGAAAATGACCACGTTCTTAATGGTGCAAGTAATGGTGTGTGCACTTTTCTGCTGCTAATTTTTTTCACGTAAGCCGCTGGCTCTCATCAGAGAGGAACAACTTTTTGGTCATTATTGAGGTAGCTTTAAATCAAAACTGATACAGAGAGGTGAACATGAAACATTTAAACAAAGTATACAGAGATATAAGCCTGCTTAGTAGCTTGGTAAATACATCATTAAAAATCTTTTAAATGCCTTATTAAATATACCGGGGGAAAATCAGTTAAATCATTTGAAAAGTGAAATATTAAGTAAGGCTTTCATTTTAGAATATCCCTTGTTCACTTTCTCTTTAGCATAAGAAAGTATTTTGGAGTTAAAACTGCTATGTTGGTATGCCTCTTAGATGGCTATAAGGACTTTTTTTCTGGAGAACAAATAAAATTAGTTAAGATGGGTGGAGCTTTTGTGGTTGCCACTGTTTAAGTCCAACCCTATTTCCGGACCTAGAAGGCAAAACAAGGCAAACACACAAAAGGGGAGAGAAAAGAACAGCAAGGATAGAAAATGAAGCTTCTGTCTATGATGCTGGCTCACTTGCAACTTCATTGCTGGGGAAACACTCCAAGTGCAGCACTTGATCTTATCAACTACTCTGAGACCTGGCAAACTTGTACCAGCATCAGAATGTTTAGGGCATTGCATTTAGCTGTTTCATTCTGGAGACAGGTTTACAGCTGTGTTGCAAAATATATAGGTTATGGCAACTAAACCAAACTCTTATCAGATAAAAGAAAAAAGGGATGTGGATAGGAAAGAGAAGAAATAAGCTGGGGAAGGAAAGAACACACAAGAATGTGTGTGTGACAGAAGTCACATTCCAGGTGGTAATCTGAATTTAGACAGAGCTGGTGGAGACTCCTCTCTCTGCATCTTTCAGGATTAGTATGAGGTAAATCCAGGGTCCCAGGACCTGGTGAGGATGGAAGCAATGAATTGATCCTTGCTACTTCCCCTTCTTATATTTCAGTGAGCCAGTGTTTCCTCCTTTTCAGTCAGCCAGCATTGTGGTAACCAGCCCCCCTCCACCTCCAACCCCAAAATGTCTCTTTCTGATTACCTCTTTCTGATGGGTGAAATAGCCCATCCCCTCATTGTTTTGTCCACCAATTAGGCCTAATTTTCAGCAATTTTGATTCATCGCTATGTGATCATCTACTTGTCTTGTTCACCTGTCATAATCTTAACACAGCCATTGAGTGTTGAGGTAAATTCTCTCTTTAGATTAATTGTCTGTTTCCTTCTTATATCTTTTCTTCAACAATTTTATTTAGCAAGTCATTGTATCAGTTTATGAACTTTCAGTCACTTTTTACAGTTGAGCTTACAGTTGTGATATTTTTTTCCGTCTGGTTATCACAATGGATCTGTTTCCCATTTCCCTGAGTACAGTGTTGAACAATTCATTCTGGATCATCTTTGCTACAGATTCGGACCTTTTTGGGGTAAGCAAACAGTTCACTGTGATCCTGATTTGAGATGGATTACAAATAATTTTCAGTCTGCCTGTTTGCAAACTGCTTCAAATATTCAGTGTTGTGTGATTGATAATTTAAGTTGCAGGATATTATTTTTGCTACCTTATTACATTTTTTGTATAAATTGAGGAAACTAATGAAATCTGAGAGCAAATAGTCCTTTTCAGTAAGACTCATGAAACCTTTGGGGTTTGAGAATATTTTTCCCAAGCTCCCCACTGTTACACAATACTTACAACAGATAACTTGACACCATTATAATGAAATGAGCTTTGCACTTCTACTTGCACAAATATTTGTGTATCAGGTTGTTTTTAACACTTCCCATAGACATTCAACTTTCTGTACTGTTTAAAAATGTAGCTACTAGTCACTGTTAACTGAAAAAAAAACATATATTTGAAAAACAATTCACTCTCACATTCCCTCAAACCTACAACGTCTGTAGAACCTTCTCAGTAAACTGAGATGATAACATGCTGCTGTTGACTTTCCTTATTGCTACAGAGAGTGTTCAAATTCTGGCTATGCAGCTTATTCAAAGTAGAGTTTCTGTTTCTAGATAATTAGGCAGCAGCAAGTCACTCACAAAAACAGACTTCTATTTTTTTCATCTACTGTGAAATTTGTATTAAAATAGCAAAGATCAGATAACTCTAGAGGAACTGGTGATGTGTACACTAATGATTTAGCTACAACGTTTTCCACAAGCCAGAGCTGTGAAAGAAAGAAAAATGCTTACTGGTTAATCAGAGGCAAATTCATGCAGTTTAGAAACAAAGTTCATGAAAACAGAACATGCTTCTGCTTTTTTTGTGTGTGTGTACTGAAGAGTTTTGTTCTCTTCAGGGTGGCTCTAGGCACAGTGTTGTGTGTGAGTGCTCCTTACATTTGAACATGCTGCCTTTGATGTTCTTCCAGAGCCCAGTCTTGTTGAATTCATGGGAACATCGGGCCCATGTTTTCTTATGGCTGTTGGGGGGTGAATAGGGACTATACAATGCACACACTCACACTCACTCTCTCCTTCCTCTGAGGAACATAAAGTTTAAGCACAGAGCCAGAGTTTGACCTTGCAGGTACTCTGCAAAGCCTTTCTAGGAAGGTGTTTTGGGGCTTTTTAAAATTATTTATATATATATGTGTGTGTGTGTGTGTGTGGATATGGTGGTAGGTATGAATTTTAATGCTTTTTTACACTGTGTATGTTAGTGTTTTAAAATTTTCATTATTTGCCTAAGCCATAATTTTCAGAAAGACTCATCACCCATAATTGAGGCCACATTTTTGAAACAGCACAGCTCCCATTTAGGCAGGAAATAAGGATCCGCTTTTTGAAAGAGCTCAGCATCCAGAAACTCCAGTTGGGAATTTCATGACTGATTCTTCAGAATAGCTCAGTACCCAATGTGCTGAGCCTTTTTGAAAATCCAATTACTTATTGAAATCCTGAAATTGGAGCTGAGCTCCTTTGAAAATCTGGCTCTGATTTTTGGTTGCCGAATACTTACTTCTGTCCCTGAGCTTCTTTTGAAAATTTTACCCACATTAAACCCAAGTGATCTAAGAGCCTACATTGTTCTGAAAGCCAATGTGACTTAGACTCTTAAGTGCACAAATCCCTCTTGAAAATGGGATTTAGGCTTCTAATAATGTAAGGGGAAGTTTTTCTGATATTTCAGAGTCTAAAGACACAAATAGACACCTAGTCAGATTTTCAGTTATTGTGAAAATTTAACCATTGGCCCTTTGTGTGTTTAAGATAGAAAACCATATTTGTAAGTAAAGCTAAATACGAAAGCATCATAAAAGGCCACAAATAACAACAGCCCCTTTATTATAACCTCAAAATATAGCTATAGCCAGATGGATTTATAGCAGGCCATAATATAATCCACTTCTAATATGAAAGAAAACTTGCTAAAGCACTAACAAAATAAAAGTAATAAACACAAAACTCACTTACAGTGTGTTTTAACGAAGTAGTAGTAACACATGAGGAAAAAAAACTGGATGGCCAGTGATAGATTTTTACTTTAGGGATGGGGGATGTGAAATGCTCCCCAAATAACTTCCCCCCAGCATACATATCAAGGGCCTTTTAATTAGAAGCTAACGTATGACACTGTTTCTTGTGACAGAAGTAGCCAGACTGAAAGTCTCCATCTCCTTTAACTGATAAGCAGTGGAATCGACTTTTCAGTGGACAGCGATGTTTCATAAAGGAACGATGTTAAAAGAAAGCAAGTGAAATTGTTTAAGGCATCTAATTTCTAAACGCAAGATGGTACAGGTGTCAGTTTGGTAATTAAAGTATCTACCGTACTTTGTTTTATAAAAATGCATAAGACATCAGAGTATGGCTAAGGAACAAAGAAAAAACATCTGTGTCCCAATCTTGATCCCATTGCTATTAATAGTGGTTTGGCCAGGGCTTCCCTGGGAGAAGGATCAGGTCATTACTTACCCCATAAATCCCAATTCTGAAGTCCAATCTGTGGTGATGGAGGAACTGGTCCCCCTGGCCCAGGGGTCCCTTCTGGTCCTATGTCTTGTGTTCCTAAATCTCATGCTTCAAGGCTTCAGCTGGTCTGTAAGCATAAGGAAGGAAATTTTCCCCCTTTAGTTCATTGTGCTTTTCTTCTCCTTCCTCTGAAGCATAAGATGCCTGTGGTTGGAGTTGGAACACTGGCTGGGATGAGCTGGTGCTTGGAGATACTTTGGATTCTCGTTCTCAGATACGAGGCTGGTGGGTTTGCTCACATGCTCAGTGTCACACTGATTGCTAGAATGAAGTCAGGAAGGAATTTTCCTGCGGGTCAGATTAGCAAGGATCAATGAGGGAGTGTGGTTTGCCTTTCTCTGCATCATGGCGTGCTGTCTGCTTGCTATGATCATCAGGGTATGTCTCACCAAATCAATTCCCTGCTGTTATAGAGGCCTTGGGAACTGGTGCACTGCAGTCCTTCCTCTTCTCTGCATGTGGCACACAATAGTTTAGTCACCTGAGGGCTATCCAGGTTACGGGGCTCAATTCAAAGGTAACTAGGTGGCATTTTTTGACTGTGATGTGATAATCTGATGGTCCTTTCTGGCCTTAAACTCTGTTGTTCTATCTGTGCAAGTATGATACCAGTGAAAGTGCAGTGAAAGTGCAGGCTCTGTCCACAAGAGTCTTTTGAAAAGATTGAGGCCATAGTCTTTTAGAATAGGTAATAAAGTGTAAGATACGGTTGGTTTCCTAACTATAAAATGAGGACAACTAAAACTTGATATTAGCTAACTCAAGGAACAAAATACAATTTAGTAAACTAAATCATTGTTGCTTCCCCTGTGCATGTACAAATGATCAATTTCTGCCTGCATGAAAAAATTGTCATAAACAACGGAAGATTTTACTCTTGTATAAAGCTAGTGAAATGTGAATGAGTATTTTTTTCAGTTGCCAATGAGAAATTTTTTGAATGGCTATAATGTTAATTTTATGTCTGGAACTAAGCCACTCATATTGAATATTTAAAAGAAAAAATGTAGCTTGACCCAAGTAAATAATGTGAACAAATAATTTATACCAATATTTTTTACTTTTTATTTCCCGTTTGCACCTTGGACTGCAAAATCTCAAAATTTATTTGTTAGGTTTTTTTCCCCAGATTTCTTCAGCAAATAATTTCTTTTTCTTGTTCAGCTGTTCATTCACCAACTGCATTGGTTAGTTATGTGAATCATATGGCATTGTTTCTATTCCCCGATTGGCTGATTTATGCAACTAGTCAGAACAATATAGAACAGAATGAAGGTGTCAGAAATAGTTCCCAGATCGATTAATTGCAATCTTATGCATGCACAAATAACACTGATTTGGAGTTCCAAAAATTCCATCAAAAAAGAGAATCAACATCTTTGAAAAATAGACAAAAATAACAGGAGAAAGCCAACCAAAAATGAGAATGTCAGGAATGAAACAGCTTCACATCCCTGCTCTTTGTGACTGGAATACCACAAGCACATGGCCAAGAAAAACATGGATTTCTAAGCATTTCACCCATACAATCTGATAAATGATGGTACAATCTTTAGCTGTAGTCAGGACAAAGTTATGACACATACGTTTGTTATCCATAGGTGAGCCTTACATTTTATTTTGGTCTTGGGAATATTGCTGGGAGAACAAAAACTGATCGGTTTTGATACCAAAAGTAGTAGTGACTGTAAGTTTGTGTTGAGCCAAAAATTATTACCAGGTTTTCCAAAGTTCTTTACTGTGGCTATTTTAGCTGGGGCTCTAGAAATGGTGACATGGACTGTGGGCTAAACATGTCCATTCTAATCCCTTCTTTTCATTTGCTTTTAACTTGTTGAAACTTGCACTTTGGGCAGAAATTTTACACCCAGGGGACTTTTCTCAATCAGTGTGATACAGAAAAAAAAAATCTGCTGTTTCAAGTGCAAAGAATGTGGGGAATTCAGTTATTTTAAAATAAAGCAAAAACCAAAGCAAAGTAGTGATTGACCAGTTGCACAGCCAAAACAACTATGTTTAAGAAGTTGAAGCTTCGCAGAGGAACAGTCCAAGCTAAGAAGTCTTGCAGCATTCTGGCAAAATGTGGTTTTGGTTTCTCAAATGTGGTTTTGGTTTTCCAGATTTATGAACCGTGGGAAGACTTCACTATATGTATGCACGATTGCCGTTGGCACAATGTTTTAATTTTTCTTTTAGCAAAATTAAGAGAAAAGCAGGACTGTGGTGTGAAGAGAGTCGTGGTTCTGCTGGAGTATGAGTTTGAACAACTACTATGGGTGCTTCTAAAGTTGTGAGCAAGTATATTGTATTATGAGTAATGCACATGCACATAATACAATAATGCATAATGCACATTCACATGCATAATGGAACAGAGTTAAACTTGTGAGTGCAACTTGAACATCAGCATTTCCATCAGCATTTGAGTGATTACCATGTAATGATGATATTTTATTAGCATATGGCCCAATATCAAAAAGTATCCTTTCAATACATTAATGGTTGTGAAGTATTTGGATACTACAGCAAGAGGAGTTGTAGGAGTGGGAATATAAGTAACTAAGATAGATGATAGCTCCCATTGTGAACAATAAGAGGCTCTGTGCTGAGCACTTTTCAACACCTAGCTATCTCGAATATCCAGTGTGGTGAGACCTAGTGGTTGGAGCAGGATTATGGTCTAGGAGTCGGAGTCAGGAGTAGTCAGGGACCAGGGCTGGAGTAGAGCAGGCAAGGGGTAGAACAAAGGCTGAACAGGAAGCAAGTTTAGAGAAGCTGCAGGCAGGCAATACATGGAGAAAACACCATTCTGCTGTTGCTACAAGGCTTAAATGTTGTTTTGTTGTTGCTGACCTATCAGGGAGCACAGTCACTTAGAGTTTTTTGGGCTCGCTTGAGCTCATTGGTTGCTAGGCAGTTGAGTTCCTAACAATAAGGTTCTGTGCAGAATATGAATTTAGGCACTCTGAAGGCATGTCTACACTTAACACTGTTGTGCTTCACTGTTGACTTGACCTGCAATGACGGGAGGGGTTTTTCCATTGGCATAGGTAATCCACCTCCCCGAGGGGAAGCAGCTAGGTTGACAAAGAATTCCTCCATCGATTTAGCACTGTCTACAGCAAGGGTTAGGTTGGCATAGCTACATCTCTCAGGGGATGTGGATTTACATTCCTGAGAGACATAGGTAAGCAGATGTAAATGTCCAGTCTAGACAAGCCTTGAGTGACCATCTACTAATTTGAAGGACTGCTGCAAGGGATATGGGTGTATCTATAATATACTGCCACTGCCTGCATCCGGTGAAGTGGGTATTAGCCCACGAAAGCTTATGCTTCAATACTTTAGTTAGTCTTTAAGGTGCCACAGGACTCTTTGTTACCTCTGCTATTCCAGACTAACACGGCTACCTCTCTGATTCTATAATAATGTTTTACCTTGATGAGGTTTGGCCTTTTCTGACTTTTCCCCCCTCTTCTTCATTTGGCTTTTTCCATTTTGGGATTACAGTAGACTCTCGATTATCCAGGATTGGGTTAACCAGGATGTGTATTAACCAGGATGTCAAAAAAAAATGCATAACTCGCAGGGCTGGCTCTGGCTTTGTTGCTGCCCCAAGCACACAAAAAAGCCCACCAGGGTGCAGGGCAGCCAGTGAACCAACACCCCCTCCTCCCGGCACAGGGTGGCTGGTGAACCAACCCCCTCCTCCCCCCTATTTCCTATGGATGGTGATTATCCGGAATTTTATTAACCAGGATTAATTTTTTCCCCATTTTTTCCGGATAATCGAGAGTCTACTGTATAGCTTTCTTACACCAAACAGCTGAGCTCAATGGAATTCATATGCCTTCTTGGGGTCTGAAGGGTTACCATAAAATAAATAATAACGTATTATGCATCAAACACAGTAATATGTGTGCAAATCAAAAAGGAAAACATTCTACCATTCTAAGAAGGGTCAGTATTTATCTGAGGTATCAAAATACTTTATCAATTATGTCTCCTCCCTTCACCATGTGTTGGTAAAATCATGCTTAATTTGAATTAAAACAACAGATTTCCTTTATATTTCTTGGAGATGTAAAGGGAATAGCAAAGGCATAATGTTCACAAAACCCAAACCCAAACCACTTAAGTGCAACTAGTAAACCCACATACCTTGTAACTCTTATTAAATAAAGAAATAAAACAGAAAGGTAATGAAATAATGTACTGACAACATTTGTTCGTTGGCATATCTCTCACTCAAGCATAAATATGATTTTGACATATTTAAACAACATTCTGAAATCTGCTTTGCAAAGGAAATGCCAACCTTGAATTTACAGTCTGTTCCTTTAACTTTTGATCATCAGACATTATATATTTTAGCACTTATACTTTTGTCCCAGATAAGTAATAACTGTCAGTAAAATCATTAAAACAAGTTAAGGCATTTAGTTTCATTATTTAATTATAACACCTCTTCTTAGTCAGGCACATTACTCTAGTGTCAGAACTTTTACATCAGTAGGAACAATTAATAAATTTGCAATAATTTTGTGTCCCTAAGAGTGGATAATAATCCCTTGTATTTCTATAACAAGACAAAAACACAACGTAATATTTTCAGTTAGTAATATCTCATTTTACACAATATATTATCCAGAGCAAAAAAAAAAAAAAAAAAGCTTTTGCACAATCTGTTCCATGGGGTGCAAATGAATGTGATGAACATTTCCTTAATAAATGAGCCATCATTGTGATTATTTTGGGAAACATTTGCTGTACTTAATGGTATCATCCATCTACGATTCCTACACTTATCCTGTTTATAGGATGGTTAAAACTTTTATTGCGGAAACATTAATTTCCTTACTAATGTCACAGACTTTGAATGCTTTGATCATGCTAAAATTTGCCCATCCCTTGTCATTGCTAGTCTCTGATGAGTTCAGCCTGATTTGCTTTGTACATCAAAGGCATAAAACGACCATTCTGAGCCTCAGTCTCCTGAATACACATAAGCCATATTGTTACAGGAGAATGAAAAGTGGAGGACCAGTGTACATATGGCGAACAATGTGCTTCTGTATTTAAGTTGTCTTTCATCAAAGACCTGAGCTGCTTTTGGACTGTCCCAATGGACACTGTTTTGGGGTCATAACTATACTGCTTGTTAATATTTTAAAAAATAAATCCCTCAGACATCCCAGAATAATATAAAGTCAGGTAATTCTATGTTGTCTCTTGCAGTTTAACAAAAAGTGTTTAGATGCAAAGTTGACATTCTGCTTGTTGAGTGCTGTGGGGAGAATAGACACTTTACAAAGAGCTAAGTGAAAGCCACAACCTTTGCTTTAGGACTTGGGATCAGACTTCTTGCTGTTTCATGTAATTTTTGTGGCTTTCAAATTTAACGTTATTTACTGTTTTGAAAGTATATACACAAGAAATGTGTCATTAAAAACATTCAATAACAATTCACTTTTCACTCAGAGAAAGATCTGGTTTTCCTCTACAAACTGGCCTATAACACTACACATTTCTGCTTTAGATTTTCAATTCAAACATGCTAGTTTGTAATGAAGTTAAAATAAACCCTCCAGATTCATGCAGCTTTACATTTTTATATGAATATTTTCTCATTTTTAATGACATATTTTATATAACAAGCTTCTACTACTTTTCACAAAACATCTAGGCTAGGATGTTCAAAACTGGGTGTTTAAAATTAGGCTCCTAAATCCATATTTTGACTCCTAAATAGGTGTTCTGATTTTTCAGAAATGAACACCCACTGACTACAATAAGTCTGCTTATTTAGGTGTCTAAATATGGAATCAATAGCCTAATCTCTTTCCTCTTTCTTTATTTAGAAAACATCTTGGCACTTTGTTGTTGAATCATGACTTTGTAGCTTCTACTGTACTGGTAAACATACCAGGTGTTGCTAATAGTAATGCTGTGTGATAGAATATCAAGTAGAATAACTTGCAACTACATTTGTAAAGTGTTCTCTGCACTGAAGATTTTATTTTAGATATTTCTTATGCTGTTGAAGGAGAATCATTGTGGAGCTGACTGATCTTTGGAAATGTCTGTCACTAAAAATAATAACGTAAATTGTTGACCAAAAGAAAGGCAATCAATATCATGAATCTCAAAAAGAAATCACGAATATTTAAATTAAACTAGATGCCTCCTTAAAGAGGAGGAAAATCTGCTCTCCAAGGGGTGTGCAAACTAATCTAGCTTTGCTTTAGCAAAGCAAAATGGTTTGGCATTGGTTAAGACTGATGTCTAGTTATGGCTACTGAGACCATTCTGACTTTTAATTTATGCCCCACACCTGTCTCTACTGTTACCTTATGCTCTTCCAATCCTTCCTCCCCAGACCTCTACTGGTCTGTTTATTCACCTGTTCAGTATTTTCTAAATCATAGATTGTGAACTTCCATGGCTAGAGACTCGCTTTTTGGTGGTTTGAATAGTGCACAGTACAGTTAGGCTCTACTCACTCCATGGGGTAGAATTGTGCAAACACTTCATTATTTGAATTGATGGCCATATGAAATAATCAGGAAAAAGGATTCATTTTCAGTTGACCTGGAATTCTTTTTGTGTAAACTTTTGTAAACAAGCTGAAAAGTTTGCGTATATGTATGATATGCATGTATAAATATTTTGGGTTGCTTGAAATGTTTTGTTTGACCCAAAGTGTTTTATTCTATTGCTAAGCTTTTAAAAATGTTGTTTAAAAATAAAATTGAAGTAAATTTTAAAAAAATAATTTCAAATATAAAAAAAATTAAAAAAGATTTGTAAAATGTCACATTTCAATATTTTCAAAATGTTATAAGATTTTTTTTACCAAAAAATCCCATCAAATTTGACACAAATTCTCAAAATGTTTTGGCTGAGCCAAATCTGCATTTTTCATGGAAAAAAAGGTTCAAACAAAAAACTGCTCAGATTCAGTGTAGGGTTTTTGGGTCCTATCACAATAGAAGTAATAATATTAATAACTGGAGAAAAACTGTCAAACATATTGAAGGGGAAATTGAAAGCAGGAATGTTGACAGCCATGGGCAGTAAATTAGATGTGCGTTTGTAATGAGTAATGGTTGAAAATCTAGTAGTTTTGGGTTGCATACTCAGAGGCACCATATCACTGGGAGGTGAATGTTCCTTTCTATTCAACTCTGGAGAAATTGGACCTGAGATACTCCATTAGTTATGGGTACCTCTTAGGGTGTGCAGATGCCTCAATTTTATAGGGACAGTCCAATGTTTGGGGTTTTATCTTATATAGGTGCCTATTACGTCCAGCCCCACCCCTAAACCTACTACCTGTCCTGATTTTTGTACATTGCCTATCTGGTCATCCTAGTACCTCTGCCTGGAAAGATGAAGGTAAATTTAAGGGAGATGAAGAGCAGCAAGAATATTGATTAGATAGGGATTGACTGAAGTAACAGACCTTAAATAATGGAAGAAAACATGAAGGTTGGAGGATGTTTTACAATGGTACAAAGGGTGTTAATGAGAGGTTATGGGATGAAAAGCGAGAAAAATAAACGTACACTATTAGGTAAAACTTCCTAACAGTATTACACTGTGCAATAATCTGCCAAAGGAAACATCACTTGGGACTTTTAAAATTAGATTAGACTAAGATCTAATTTATCATTATTGTAGTGCATAGTGACCTCAAATGAGATTGTGTCCAGTGTGATAGGCACTGTTGTGAAACTTTCTGGGGTACCCAGGGTGTGACGCTCCTCGCTATACCCACCCTTACCATGAGGGAATCTTGTCTGTGCCTGCTATGGATCAGCTCCTGACTTCACCAGCCTCTGGCGATGCAAGCACTGCCTTTCAGGCCTTCACAGGCCTCACGTTCTCTGTTGAGGTTAGTGATAGACACACGTGAACCCCAAGCTCTTAGCATGTCCCTCGGGAATGCTCAGCCCCAGGTCCACTGAACACTTTGAGAACTGACAGATTCACTAATCCCAAAGCAGTAGCACACACTAGCTTGCTAATTGAAATCTAAGATTACTACACTTAATACAAAGAATTTAGATATATTTATTGTGAAATGAGAATAAATTGATGATCAAAGAACAGAGATTTAAGTGATAGAAAGTTAGATTATTGGAAACAAATGGTTATATATAAAACAAAATAACATGTTTTCTAGAGCCTAAACTTTATTATCAAGGCATTTCCCTGTCTCCCACAGGCTAGCTTATCCTTTTGCCTGCATTTGCAGCTTTTCAGGTTGATTGAGATCTCTTCTCATAAAATCAAACCAGCTTGTCCTCACAAATTGAAGAAATAATTGGGAGCTCATCTGCACCCCAGACATAGTTTTAAAAGTTCATTGTGCTACTCCTGAGCAGCAGCAGTATCTCTAGCTCCCACAATCTATTGATTAGCATTTTGCTCAGGCATAAATGGGTTGTAAATGTGAACTACACAATACTCAATTTGCAGGTGATCAATGAGAGTTAGAAGTCTCTTCTCCCTGGCTCATCACTTTCGGTGACTTGCCTTAACCCACAGATCCAGAGAACATGAATTTTAGTATATATACACAACTCTTCACACATTTTTGTACATCCATCTCACTATGGTTATGATGACTAGTGTGACACAGGCTTTCATTATAGACATTGCATGGCCCTTTTTCATGAACCCAGTCCAATGTTTGGGGTTTTATCTTGCCTATCCTCCTATGTACCCCTCTTCCAGTTGGCATCAAGAGGTTCTTGGGTTACGACTGTACAAAAGAATGGTAAGTGACCATCCCTGTCAGGAAGCATTCATCTAAAAAGACAAAACAGATAAAGTTGGGAGGAGAAAGTTTCTTCCACCAGCGTTAAGATGGTCCTTTATCAGTTGCCTAGTAGTAGTCTATATACTGTACTCCAATGGACAGCAGCATGTGCTGCTTGAAAGATAGTTTTCAAAAGACTGAACATAAATTGAACATGCTGCACATGAAATAGCTCTCTCCAGTGCCAATAAATGTGCTGGGCACTTCATAATAGAGAATGTATATGACCATTTATTTTCATTGTCAACAATTAGAGGGCTTTCTCCAACAACTGTTGCTGTAAACTCTACAGATGATCTGTAATTTCATGATCAATGCCTGCCTCCATCTCCCAGAATCAATGCATGCCCACTAATTTGCCAAACTATAAAGACTTTGATGTTTGCTTGTATGACATTTTGTATCGTGTTTCTGCCTGACGTCTGACTGCATAAAGAGACAAACCACAATCCTTCCAGGTTCTGTACAGTTTTGTGACCAGCAAATCCAGTCACAGAAGGGCCCATCCCAATTAAAACTCCAGCAGCCAGCTTCACAAACTGCAGCAGCTCTGATTGATGTTAAAAGAAGTGTTAGGGGTGGGAGATCACAGCTTTATGGTGGCCTTAAAGGGACACACCGTTATAACGCCACAAAGACATCCACAGAATTCTCATTGCAAAAGTTATGCTATTAACTATAGTTTTTAAAGATAGAAAACTTGTGTTTCTACATCATGTAGGAGTTACTCTGGATTTGAGGGGTGTGCCTACCCCAAATTTTGATAAAGCTAATTTCAGCCATATTATGGGCATTTAACCACCATGAATTAATCAAACAGAATACCACCTCTTTAAGGTTAATTGGAATAAGCAGAGTTTCTGAAGGCAAGGTCAAATATATTTACAGACTTGCAATCTCTGCTAATCAGAATGGGAGGAGGGGAGAAAAAGAATTAACTATTTGAGACTGAAAGAAAAAAAAAGTGGGTGGGAACCTTGAGTTTTGGGTGCCTTTGGTATAGAAGCTTATTATGACTAATATTAAGAATGTTTGATAAGTAGTTTATTGAAGTTAGGAGAAAAGTGATGACCCAGTAGGGGTCACTATGATCTATATGTTTTGTAAAAGTTCATTATCAAAAGGATTAGATTCATAGGGTATATTTGAGAGCAGTTCTTGGAAGCTATCCCGAGAGATTTTTTCCCCTGACATCTCACTCCCCCAGCAGGGAAGCAATTGGCCATTGCTGAACTGCTGAAACAACTTAATACTGTCCCAAATTGTAAGTATTGGGTGGGGGATGCGGGTGGGGAGGTAATTCCTACAGGATAAAAAATGCCATGATGGTATGGAAATTATTCCAGCAGAGATTAATTTAAATTGTGAATGTTGCTGTGGGTTAAAGCAAGACATTTTCTGATTGTTTCCATGATGACTGGATGCATCATTAACCCCTTTATTGTTGACATCCTATGGAGACCTGATATGTAGTCTTAATTATTTTAAGACACTTCTTTGTTATTTAGTTGGTAATTAAAAGTACATTAAAAGATGGCAGTGGAAGACTATTGTTGTTCATTAGCAGAACTAAAAACCTAATCATCTAGTAAGGGGCTAATTTTCACATAATTCTTAAAGCAATAAGTACACTACTGTAGAAATTATTTGTGCTGCCTCTATCAGTTAATTAACAAAATCACAAGAGAGAGGGAGCAAGAGAATGATTATTTTCTATTAATCAAACAAAGAAGTCAGGAGTAGGAGTCCCAGGCAGAGCTCTTAATATTCCTTATAACAATGACATGAGCTTGAACTTTAACTGCTGAAGAAGACTAAAAATTCTAGCAGGGAAGAGAAGGCAGCTGTGATTTGGGGAAGGGCAAAGACAAGAACAAAGAGTTCTTTGAGTAGTGTTCCTATGGGTGCTCCACTTCTGATACCCCTTGCACCTTTAATCAGAGATTTTTGGTAGTAGTGCCCGTTTGGCCTTTGCACGTGCCTGCTCCAAGGCTACATAGGGCTGCATGGATGAATTGCTCTCAGTTCCTTCTCAACCATCTCTGCCTCAGGCTGACTGTTAGTGTACCTTACTATTCGAAGCTGAAAGGTTAGGCTACTTATCTTTCTTATATTATTTTTCTTTTTTCTTTTATTTTAAGTGGGTTAGGAGGCATTCATATTGATCCCTCTCCCCTTGGGGGGGTGTGTGTGTGGATCTTCCCCCTTCAAAATAACCATTGCCTCAGAGTATGCCTGGTTTTCTGGGATTCAAGCAGTACATCTCCTGCCAGGAGACTATCCTGGTCAGTGACCGGTATTCTCATTGCATCTGCTGCTTGGGAGAGTCTCAGATTCCACAAAAGTGTTCTGTTTTTTCCACTTTTACAGACAGAAGTAGGAAGAATCAGGAGCTAAAACTGTGATTCTTAGTCTAAATGATTGAGCGTTCCCTCCATTGGCCTCAGATCCAGACCAGGACATCCTGCCATGCAACCTTGGACATCAGCCTCTGGATGCAATGGTCTGTCAGCTTTGGCACATTCACCATAGAGAAAATCTATAGAAAGAGGAGCCATTATTCACAGGAGTCTTCCTCATTAAAACCTCTGTCCCCATGAAGTAAGATCTTGATGGAGACCTGTTGACCCTTCTGGGTACAGTTGAGGCTCTAGAATACTCTCAGTACTGATGTTGTGTCTGGGATTCCAGGCTCCACTGAAAACAAGGGTGACCAGCACGCATCAGCACTGAAAGTTTTGGTACTACTGAAGCAGGACATTGAAACAAGAGAACCAAAGCATTCTATTTCTAAGAGAATGGTACCTACAACCAGGGCCGGCGACAGAAATTTGGGGGCCCCGACTCTGATAGTTTGGGGCCCTCCCCCAGCCCAGCGCCCCCCCCCAGCCCAGCCCAACCGACAGCAGCTGGGGGGCCCCCCAGCCCAGTGCCCCCCCCCCAGCTCAGCCGACAGTGGCTGGGGGGCCCCCAGCCCAGCCAGCGCTCCGTTCCCCCCCCCCAGCTGACAGCGCCTTTGCTGCTGCCTTTGCTGCCTTGCTGTCTTTGCTGCCTTGCTGCTCACCCCTCCCCCCCCGCCCTTTCTCCGCCCTTTCTCCCCCCAGACTGAGCTGCTGCCGCCGGCCGGGCTCACTGCTCGGCCGGCGACATACGCTCGTCCGAGGGAGAGCCGCGCCAGATGACTACGGGTAGAGCTGTACCGGGGCCCCCCTAAAGTGCGGGGCCCGATACAGCTCTACCCGTAGTACCCCCCTGTTGCCAGCCCTGCCTACAACTCAATAAGTACTGTACATATGAAATAAGATGGCCTCAGTACTGGGAAGATGGCCTCAGTACTGGGAAGACACCTTGCTTCTCATATGGTCTCAGCACTTCCCAAGGCATCCTCATTGGTACCAATTATTTTAGTCAGATCAGACTTGCCAATGACGGAACAGGGCCCATAGAAGTTAAGATTCTCCAGGGAATTATGTTGGAGGAACTGAAGTCTCCCTTGTTAGTGTGTACTGAAAGAGTCTCAATACTGAGACAGGCACAGTCTCTGAGGTGGAATTTGAATGTCGCAGCACAAGATTCCTCTACTCTTCAAACAAGAAAATTCCTTCCTGATACTTTTGAGAGGAGAGAGGAATTGCATCAAAGACAGACCCACGTCCTCCTGACTTGGATCAAGAACCAGTGGATGCTACTGTCTTAATAGCCATACTGGGCTGCATATTGACAGCAATTTTCCAATGAGCCTAATCTTGTGGGAAATATGAAGAGAGATACTCCCCTGCTCCAACTATTTCTCCTCCACACACTCAAGAATCAGAGAGGTAGCCATGTTAGTCTGGAATAGAAGAGGTAACAAAGAGTCCTGTGGCACCTTAAAGACTAACTAAAGTATTGAAGCATAAGCTTTCGTGGGCTAATACCCACTTCGTCGGATGCAAGCAGTGGGTATTAGCCCACGAAAGCTTATGCTTCAATACTTTAGTTAGTCTTTAAGGTGCCACAGGACTCTTTGTTACCTCCACACACTCAGGCACTAGAGCCCTTTGAGGAGCAGGACCCCAGGGCAGATAGAGTCTATTCCTCAAATATATCTTCAATTTCCCCCGATACGGTGTCTATGCTGCTCACAACGTATATGGCTGATGACTTCAGACACTTCCAGGAATTAATGACGTGCATCACAGATTCCCTTCAGATCCCTTCAGAAGTGATCAACAGAATATGCTCCAGTAAGAGGGTTTTACCCCCAGCCTCTATGCTCCTGAGTACAAAGGCTGGGCCTCTTCTACGCCAGACCACAAGTCCTTTTCCCCCCACACCCCCACTTTGCCAGTTGGGGTTTTTGGGGTCACCAATCGCTGCCACCAATCGAGTATACTTCCAAAACCTTTGAGGGGCCCACAATCTTCCCCAACCCAACTTTGTCCCCCTTCCTGGGTTTCAAAGTCAGATACCTGAAGGCTGCTTTCCATCACCCTCTGTCTCTCTCTACCTGAGAGACAGATACTTGAAGACTGCTTCCCTTCACCCTCCCCGGCTGAAGGCAGACTTCCCTGAACCCTGACTGTGTCTTCCTCCCTGGATGCTAAAGTCAGATACTTGGGGGCTATGCACCTCCCCCTACCTCTTCTCTTCTCAGTGAAGAGAGAAAAACCTTAAGGAAAATAAACCAGACGGTTTTATAACTAGAAAATTTAATAAAGAAAAAGGTTAAAGCAGACATACAGACACTTTACATTTGGGGTTTCCCACTGTCTTCTGAAAAGGAAAGAACACCCCAAAAGGCACGGCTTAATAGAAAAATCTAATGATTATACTCACATCAGCTAATCAGAAATGTAAAAAGAAAAGAGAGTTATCTCCATAACTAGAGACACTCCTAGACCATTGCCCATATTGCCTGGCAAGCTTCCTGCCTCATGGACAACCATGGACAAAGATGGAACACTCCTGGCCCGTGCCTCCTCCCTGGAGACCAGCCAAGATGGAACTGACTGTTTTGCTCCTCCCTTCTTCCTGGGCTGGAGGCTCCTCCCTCCCTCATGGCAGAGAAACTCCCACGTCCTTTGTCTCAGACAACATAGCCCCCACCCAGGGAAGGCACACTGTATTAGATAACATAGCCCAACCCAGGCAAGGCACCTCCATACTTATGACAGCTCCTGTATATCTATCCTTCAATGGTCTTCCTTTACTTGAGTTGCCTTGTCCATTAATGAGGACCTGTTGCACCCTGAAAAATCCACCTGGCAGCCCCCTTTGATGATGCCATCCATGTGTAAATGGACTGATAAGAAAGGACTTTCCCTTTGATAGCATCACAGTGTTTGCTAATCCACTGATGAAGCCCTGCATACCTTAAAGATCTCAGAGCTACACTGAGATCCCTTGGGGGTTTACATGCCTACAAACAAACAAAAGTTTAGTAGTTCTCAAATGACACAAAGATCCCACCCCATTCTCAGGATTCCAGAGACTTTATGAATGGCCCAGGAAAAAGTCAAGGCTCCAAAGAAAGAGCCTTCTCCCTCTCATCATCTTTTTCTGCTCTCATCATCGTCTAAACATAAATTTTGATGGGCTGTTTGAGGGCCTGGAACAAACCGCAAAACTAAATTGCATCTACACTGGGGATGGGCAAACGTTTTGGCCTGAGGGCCACATGGGGTTGTAAAACCATATGGAGGGCTGGGTAGGGAAGACTGTGCCTCCCCAAATATCATGGCCTCTGCCCTATCCACCCCCTCCCACTTCTCAACCCGACTGCCCCTCAGAATCACCAACCCATCCAACCCCCCCTGCTCCTTGTCCCCTACCTGCCTCCTCCGGAGATTCCTCACCCCTAACTACCCCCCAGGGCCCCATCCCCCCATTTAAGCCCCCCTGTTCTTGTCCCCTGATCACCCCCTCTAGTGAGCCCCCCACCCTAACTGTCCACGGGACTTCACCCCTTACCCAACCCCCCTCTCCCTGTCTGACTGCCCCAACCCCTATCCACAACCCTGCCCCCTGACAGGCCCTCTGGGACTCCCATGCCCTATCCAACTTCTCCCTGTCCCCTGACCACCCAGACTTGTATCCACCCCCCCAACCACCCCCCAGAACTCTATCTCCCATTCCCTCTCCCCTGACCGCTCTCCCCGAGTCTCAGCCACACCCAACGCTCTCTGTTCACTGTACACCTTTTGAAAGATTAATGTAGAAATTCCAAAATCAATTGCTGCATTGGGGGAATTTCTTTATAGTACTAAAAATGCCTCAAATATTTATCTCCTCTATGCATGACCCCTTCCAGTCTCCTCTACGTGATCTATCTTAGTTGTAAATAGTACATTATCTGTCTTCAGTCGTTATATCTCAAATACTGTGGTATATTTTTATTTTATTTTATTTATTTTATTTATTTTATACTTTATAACTTTAATAGCCAAGTGATGTTTCTCCCATATCCTATATGTAGGTTAAAATCTGAATGCATATGTTTACCTATATTTGTGCAAGTCTTATTATTGGATTACATTTATGCATTGTTGGTTATGTCCTTAAAAATAATGAAAAATGTTACTGGGGAAGAAAAACACTGACTACATTAACCTTGGCTCTGATATAGCACTACTATGAAATCTTTAAAAAACACCTACCAAGCTCCTTTCCCTTTTCATCAGAGAGAGTATCTTTATTTTTATTCATGGAAGACATTTAAAAGAACTGGTTAGTGCTTAGCTTCAAATGGATTTAGTATAAAAATAACGGGCTCAGCCCGTAAAGAAGAAGAAGAAGAAAAAAAAAGACCAGATGGTAACCCCATTACAGAATGGAGATAAATGTGGATCTAAAATGAGGAATGTCCCACATAATGAGGGTCATTTGGGAGGTAGATGGTATGTGCACTTTGTGTTGATGAATAATACATTCATGTAACTACCATAGTAATCATGATGCATGAGTCCTCTATATAAATTATCAGCAGATCAATTTTACATGGGAGGTGAGTCCTTTAGGTACTTTAATCTATTTAGAATGGGAAATTGAAAACCCTTTTTAATATTTGAAGTTTACATTTTTGCTTTTAACCCTGAAGGGGGGCAAAACTCCTTAGTGACCTTCCCACGTATACACCATTAGCCCTGCCGTGGCACAGATAATGCTCTTGATTCCTCCTCTCCATTCAGCTGTTATTGACTGTAAATCCTCTGCTCTGCAAATGAGTTGAGTCAAATGTTGGTAAGAACATATCCTCCCACCTAGAGGAAACTATGAAAATCAGGCTTCCCTGCTGCCATTCATTGTGTGAAAAGTTACACATAGAACTGATGCTGGGAAAATGTCTCTCTAAAAGGACAAATCACAGCACTTCCCCCAGTGTGGCCTTTCACTATTTTTTTTCAAAAGCAAAGAAAAGGAAAATGATGATGCTACCCCTGTTTAGTTTTAATTCCTAATCCTGCATAATGGGGCTTGAGGTATAGAGAAACAGAGCCCCTAAATCAGTGAGAAGGAAAAATGTGAATAGTATCAATGTTATTCACCACGAGAGACTTGATGCAATGTGAATGCTGCTTAGAACTCAGTTCTAAGGTGCAGAAATTTAAGTACAAGGTTTTGCTGATTGCTTCCCATGCCAGCTTAAATGAATTAGCAGGCATTTGGAACCTCCTGGTAACAAAAACCAACCACTTGCCTTGTTTGTTATTTGAAAGGATAACTCTCTCAGAGGGACTGTGCCCTGATGTTTCCTGGTGAGAGAGATTGTGCTCTTTCTCTTTTCTCAGGCACTTGTAGGAGCAAATGTGTTACTCTCCACTGGCTGAGAATATGTTGAGTCAGGGCCGGCTCTAGATTTTTTGCTGCCTCAAACTACCACCCCCCCAAAAAAGGGCGGCCGGATTGTGCCGTCCATAGAATGGCCAGAGTGCCATCCTTTAGAATGTGCTACCCCAAGCACTTCCTCACCTGGAGCCAGCCCTGTGTTGAGTGAGGGCCAGGGTTGGGGAGAGGCCAGCTGCATTTGTGGCAGGGTAGGCCATAGGGACTTGCAAAATAATCTGAGAATTGGGCACAGGGTACACACATCTGATTTGCCTCTCACCAGAGTGTCAGTATACTCTTTTAGTAGGGGAGAAGCTGTCTCTCTTGCCATAATCCTCTTCTCCAATCCAGTGTATTGAATTTATGCAGCAAGACTTCCTGAAGCTTGGACAGTGAGACCTATATCTTAGCAGCATGCTCAAGCCCAGGTCAGGACACAGTCCTCTTGGAGATTTTCATTCTGTCCAAATTATCCAGGAGGAACAGCAATGGTAGTGATATGTAGTGCTCTCTTCTCTCTCACCCTCCCACTCACACATATTATGTGCTTCCCATAGTTCCAATATTTGGACCAACTGCAGTCCCAAAGTGCCAGAACAGTGCATTAGAGCTGTTCTGGTGGCCAAGAGCTACTATTCACTTCTGTCCCCTTTAATCTAAAAGAGCTGCTACTGATGCTGTCAGAGGAGCTTTATGCAGAACTCAATGAAGAAGTTTGCACAGTACCTTTTTAAGCTAATGGGATTCTTGGGTGTATTAAAAAGACAGAGAAGGTAATACCAAGCATGCTATGATATTACCGGGTAACATGCCTCCTTATTTAGAGGTTAGATTGTTTCATGCTGTAAACGATATAGCAGACTTTGTAAAAGGTCCATAGAAGGATGATAGAAAATTTAGAAAATGAGAAGATTAAAAAAACATGCTTATTTATCAAGGCAAGGACATTAGCTATGAGGGGACTTCACTAAGATATCAAAGTTTATGGTGAAGATATTGAAAAGAATCAGGCTTCCTTTATATATACTCCCAGAATACAGAGGCAAGGAATCCTTAGATAGAATTAATAGCTAGATGATTATAATAAATCTAAGTGGGAAAAACTTCTTCACACAGGGCTTGTTGGATTCACAGTCATGGGGACATAATGCAGTTGGTATTTTAAAAAGCCAGAATAGTTTCAGGACCAATAACAGCAAGCACTTGTATTTATTTATACAAAAATGATGATAACCAAATCTCATAAACCGGGCAAAAACTGATTATAATAGGAGGCAGGGAGGCATTTTTTCCCCATTATTTACACAATGGTGTAATTGGCTTAATGCATTGGTGGAAGTGTATTGTCTTTGGATGAAGCAACAAGGAGGTAGAATGTCATGAGCCAGTGGTCTGGTGTGGTAGGGCCAAATTTGTGCTCTGTTTTAATCCCTATATCAGTAGGGCTCTAGGACAGGAGTGGCAGGTATGTATAATTTTTGGTGGTGTCCAGAATGGAGTCCAAGTCCTGTCCCTCCCCCACAGGGTAGCCGCCTACTGTTCAGGGTTCAGGCAGGGACGCTTGGGGGAGGCACGCAGGGGCAGCAGGGAGGTGGTGCTGTGCCTTGAATATTGCTGGAGCTCGGGCACAACGGGCCCATATAATTCACTGCCCTTGTTCTGGAACTCTGATTTCCTAGGCTGGTACATTAGTGATATCTCTGCTGTCCAATGTCAGAAGGAGTGGATGTATGTCTTGTGTTCAAAATGAGTTAAAACTCGATAGCTTTTGTTTTGTTTGTGAAACCATTGGTAAAATTTCTCTCAACTCTGGCTCCTTCTTGAGTAATGTAATCTGCTCTCACTTGGGGCATCAGAAGCTCTAAACTCTGCCCTGCTCTGCTGCTCTGGAGAAAACACTTGCTCGACTGCCAGTCAGCAATCATCATAAACAGTAAAGAAACACCAAGTGTGCAGCAAAATTCAGAGAGAGTATTCTCCTGTGCAATTCTCAGAGCTGAACATAAAACATCCACTGTAGATATAATCAGCTCAGATAAGCACCCCTTCTACAATAACACTTCTAAAATGGCACTTGTCAATAGAAAACTCTTCCTCTATATTGGCATGCTGTGTGAATTAAAATAATTCCAGGAGATAGCAGTTTTGTGTGTGCTCTCCCTCTCATCCAACAATTCTGTATGTTAGAGAAATAGATTAGGGCAGAAGTCAGACCTCAGGCTTTCAAGGATATAAATTAATGTAGAAGTCCCATTTGTCCACACAGGTAAAACTATTTGGAGTCAAGTGTTGGACTTTTCCTGATATGGATAGAGGTGTAAATAAAGCAGTCACTCTGCTTAATTCTTTCATTAAATTGTCTAGTTATAGCCCAAATGATTTATCAGTCATTTTTTATTCAGAAAGTTCAGAAGATCCCAGCTCTGCCTCTGTGCTGTATTGTGCATGCAATATCATTCATTTCAGTTTTCAGATCTACCTTCGCATTTACAAAGTGTAATTCATTACTAAGCGAGGGACTTCAGTGTTGCCTGTGCAGGCTTAATGCCTAAATAGCTTGGTATACTAAAACTAGAGTAGAACTCATTTCATCATGCTTCCGACAGGAACCCGGAACCTCTTTACACCTAGTTTGACTGCAGTTATTCTTCAAGATGGTTTCTAGAATCATCCAGCTCACTGTGGCCTAATCCCACTTATGATTCTGATGGACAGTTGAATTGTTGTGCATCTATCTGTGTGAATGAACCTTGTCATCAGTGTGGACTGTGCCTTGCCTGGGTGGGGCTTGTTATCTGAGACAACAGTGTCGTCAGAGCCTCGGAACCATGAGGGAAAGCAGGAAGTTAGTTCAGTTAGTTTCTGGCTTGCCATGGAGCTTGGCAAGGGTCCTAGACCATCTTTGGCTATAAAGATGGTTCTATTTTCTTCTTATATTTCTGATTAGCTGTACTGTGAGTATAATCTTTTAATTCTTTTAAGCCGGTGCCTTTTGGGGTGTGTCTTTTCGTTTCAGAAGGGAGTTAGAGAACCCCAAATTGTAAAGTGTATTGTATCTTTGTTTCATCCTCTTTTCTTTATTAAATCTTCTAGTTATAAAACCGTCTGGTTTATTTCCCTTAGGGTTTTCTCTGCTTCCAGTCTGGGAAGGGAGAAGGGAAGGGAAATAGGGACCAGGGCATCAAGTGCATAGCTGGAGTGTGGAGACTCTCTCCTTACCATCAGGTTAGACGGGGGAGGGGAAAAGCACCCTCCAGGTGCCTGTCTCTTCAAGGAGAGGAGAGGAGGCGGGGAGGTGAATAGCCTTCAGGTGTCTGACTTTGGCCCTCGGGGAGGGGGACAAAGTTAGGGTGGGGAAGTTCGCCCCCCCCCCCAAGGTTTTGGAAGTATATCCGAATGGTGGCAGCGATTGGTAACCCTAAGAACCCCACTGGTAAAAGGGGGGTGTCTCGGGGTGTAGGACTTAATTTGGGCTGGGAAGCAGCTTGGTGAAGTGGTTTGGCTAGTAAAGAGTCCCAGCTTTTGTGCTCGAGAGCACAGGGCTGGGGTAACCTAACAAACCTAACTCTTACAAACCTAAACTCAAAGTGTTGCTGGGGTCTACAAATTATTTGAGAGTGGGTATTCCGGAATAACTCCACAAGTAGACAAACCTGCAGTTATGCTCTGTTAAGTATTAAGTGATTTAAAACCACATTAGACCTATGTATGGGTTTCAAATGGTGCTTAAGTTTTCATTTTTGAGCACTAGCATTTAGTCCCAAGAGGTTAGAGTTATTCGGACCTTATATGTTCACATAAGCTTTTCACTTGACTAAATAACAGGCCTGTCAATTTAATATTTTTCATTGCTTTCTTCACTCACTTTCTGATCATTTCTTGGCTGCAAGGGAAAGCTTCATTCACACTGTCATTCTTTCATCCTGAAATATAGTTTAAAAATGCTCTCCTCCTTCCCTTGGTGATCTTTCTCTAAACATCCCCTGTATTTCTATCCTCTAACCTACCCTGTTCATATGCTCACTGGTTTTCCTTTTTCTAATTTCCATGAAATTGAAAGCAAGTGACAATTTTATTTTCTCCAGAGATTTGCTTCTGTATCACACTCTCTAAAAGTCCTAGTTTTTAACATAAAAATCTAATAAGACTTTATAAAATTTACTGTACATTGTTTTGTCATTGCTCTGGTTTTGAAAATGGTTGTAACTACTGATAATATGGTTGACTGAGCCATTTCTACTATTCTCTGGATCTCTTGAGAGTTGTTACAGTTGTCATTCAACAGAAGCAATCCACATTCACTGGGCGCTCAACTGTAACTCTTGTTGCTATATAATGTGACACTTGCCATGTCATGCCAGCTCTTGGATATTCATTACAGACCAATGAGTAGTCAGTCACAGGTACTTTTTCTGAAAGATTCTGTAGGCTTCTAGTCTTAATCCCATACTGAAGAACTATACTGGGTTCTTATTAGCCCAATTGTTAAATGTGGTTTTAGTGATCATGAAGAGCACTGTGAAACATTTAACCTGAACCTTGACCTCAATCCCCTGAGAACTGAACACAAGTTGAAAGATTTTTCATTGAACCATAACAGTACAGCCTGGTTTCAAGGCATGTTGGCACAGCTACAAAATTGGAAACCCCCCACTGCAACCCCAAAAATATGGAATTGGGGCCACCTGGCGCTAGAAGAAAAGAGTGGGTGATTGAGTCCTTCTAAAAACATGCAATGTAGTAATTAGGGTGCAAATGAGAGTGGGGCAAATAAGTGTGGTAGAAAGGGGATCTGTTGTGAGTGTGTGAAGGAAAGGTGGCAATTGCCCTTGGAGGCTGGATTTCATCCAATTTTAATTTCCAAGTAAATATGCCAGGTTGTCTTCATTACAAACTCTAATGAATTGAACTCCACATCTTTCACATGACTACTTTGTCACATCAGCATAGATGTTAAGAAGACTGCCTGGACACGGTGCATGTGCTCTTTCAGATATTCCACCCAGCTGTCATTTCACTTACAGTTTAGAGGGCTGATTTTTGTTGATAATACACATTTGATGTAATTCACTTGTAAAAGCTACACAAGAGAATCATCCCTTATATCTCTGCATAACGGTCGGCACCTACAGTACATGTTAGTAGAATGCCGGATGCCATTGATCTTCCTTCCTCAATAAAACAACATAAAATGTGTTACTTTGTTTATAAGCCATTATACTTTTGACCCTCACAATAAGGGCTAATCATTTGACCTGATTGTTATTCTGACATAGCATTCTGCTGCTGGAATGAGCCTGATTTCTCAGGCCCTGGGCTATACTGAATGACAACTGAAATAATACAACTCCAGACTTCATGATTCTCCAGCTCAACCTACTGGGTTGTGGTGGAGATGTGGGACATGTGTGGTGGCTACACTGGGAAGTATTCATTCATCTTTCCAAGCAGCAATAGCAAGCTGAGATAATAGCTAAATTTAACATTACAGACAGATGGACATTACAGAAGATGGAATTAAGAGGCCTTTGCCTCTTATGTCTTATGTCTGGATATCAAGGGATTCAGCTATGTGGCCAGTGTGCATTTCTGGTGTATGGTGCAGAAATATAGTATGTTATAGATTAAAAACAATTAGCTAACGAAGTACACTGTGGAAGTGAATAGGTCATGGACTCAATAGCCAGACAGAATATAAAGCTCTCATGTAATACTTCAGACCCCACAAGTTTCACAGATATAGAAAGACTTCAAAGCACACCTTTTCCTCTCCTTCCTTTTAATTAAAAATAAACGGAAGAGTTGAGATGTGATTAGGATGTGCAGCTAACAATTTTGTTTTCTTTCACAGACCGTCTAGAACTATTCTCTGCCACTTTTTTCCGACATTTGCTCCAAGACTAGGTACCACTGAAGGATGATTAGGGCATATGGTGCCTTTGTTTGTTAAGAGTCCATCTGTGTGCAGGAGTGTCTACATCACCACATCTTTTACAACTGGCAATAATTCAGATGACAAGACAAACAGTGAAATACCCAATCACCTTTAAATTTGGTCATTGTAGAATAACACTAATATGCTTCCATGGCCCATGGTGTGCCTGTTTTGACTATGTTAGTTTTCAGTATTTCGGGGAAGCACTTCTCTGGAATGCTACAGCTAATTTAAAAAGTATACAATGTGTCACTAACATATTTTCTTAATATTGATTTATTTTTTTCCCCAGATGTGGTAGGGTTCAGAAATATCTCTGAGACTGAAAGAATAACATGGAAAGAACCCAGTACCTGATATACAGGTACAAATTTTAGGGCAACATTTTCAAATATTTCTTTCCTATTAATTTGCAATCAGTGGGACTTATGCTCTTACGCAAAGCTGGGCGAATAATGTATTTTCTGGCTCTTTGGGAATTACACAAAATTGAAGGCAAATTAATTCTTGGGTCAAACTGAAAGACATTTTTTAAAATTTCTGTCAGATTGAAACAAATTGTGAGTTGAAATGTGATATTTTGTTTTGACTTGAAAAAATTCATTTGGACTTTCAGGCAAAATCAAAGGGAAGGAGGTCAGGATTCACAAAATGGGAAGGGGAAGCAAGAGGTGATGGTGCTGCCTCCCTTATAACTCTTGGACCATGGTTAGGGCACTCATCATTGTCATTCATCGTGGAAATTCATTGTCATTCATGGGAGAGACAAGCTGGAATCCCTTTTCGTGAGGTAGAGGGGGGAATAGAAACATTGGGCTAAAAGCTTATAAGGGAGGCTCTACCTCTCTCCCACCCCCCCCACCACTTCATTTTTTTAAATCTAGGTCTCCTTTGCTTGCTGGTGGCAAAATCCTTGAGGATCAAAATTAAGTTTCATTTCATTTTTACATTGCCAACATTTTTGACACTTTCAGTGTGGTTAAAACTATTTGGTCAACTCAATACAAATTTCTGAATAGTTTTGGTTGAGCCAAATTGCCTTTTTTGCTACTACTAGACTGAAACAAATTGCCCAGCTGTGCTCTTGGGTCACTGGTAGAGGTCCTGTAGAATTTTAGTCTCTGACTGTTGTAAATGAATAATTATAGACATAAATAGTTATGTGCAGGTTTACTGGAATGGCTACTCAATATCGCATTCAATTTTCAAATGAAAAATGACCCTTTTAAAAAAATTTTAGTTTTCACAATTTTTTTCATTTTTTCAAAATGTTCCAAATTGTTGATTAGAAAGAAACCAAAACACAAATGTATATTTATATATGTTTCCCACATTCTTTCCCTGCTCCCCTTCATAATCTTTCTCATTTTTTTCACCATTCCATTTTGGCACTTGTAAAGTGGGGAATGGGAAATACAAAACCTAGTAACCATGAACTTTTCATACTGGAAATGTTTATTGTTCAGCTGTAGCTGACATGCACAATAGTGGCAAGTGCATATTTGACAGAAATAATTTAGGAAATAAATCTTAAAACTGAAAAATAACAATGGAGGCTAACTGCTAGTTCTACCATTTTAGCAAATCTTAGATTGTGTTTGAATCCCAATTTTAATACACTGTCCTCTAGTCAATGTTTTGCTTTTTTCTTTTAAGCAAACCTTGAAAACTGAAACTGGGATAATATTTATTCTTCCCACAGATTAGATGGGCTAATAACTACATTTTTCTCAAATTTCATGTTAGGCTCCAATAGTGATTTTCATACACAAACTATTTCCCTAAAATACAAACTGATTTTAAATAGTGATACACTTCTAAATAGCTGCATAGAAGAAAGGAGAATGAATGCTGCTAATGATGGGATGAAAGCATATAGTTTGCATACACCATTAAGAAAATGTACTCATTACAGCGGAAACCATTTGACAGTTTCCTGTTAGTTTGCAATAATGTAACAGCAAATCAATCAGTGGCATTGCAATCCTTTGGTCTGATACAGCAACAGGAAATAATTGAATGGTGTTGTTTCTTTTTTATTGTTGATATTGACTTGTTATAAACACCCTTCAATTTATTTCATCCTGTGGTTGCAGTAATGTAGATTTACGCTAATCATGGCCACTTAGGCTGCACTTTAGAATCGTTACTTGTTGAGTGACTTGTTGAGTCCTAGAACTATCACAACAATGGAATTCCCTTTGAGGCCAGTACAGGCATAACAGATTATTCCTTTTGGACATTTTGGCCAAAATTCTCAAACCAAGGTCACTAAATATAGACTTCTAAAGAAATGATCTGATTTTCAAAGGTCTCACTGACTTCAGTATAGTACAGCTCCACATTAGCTTCATTGGGATTTCTGGATGCTTAGTATTTCTTAAAATGAGACTATATTTATGAACAAGATAATTTAAATTATTTTAGGGGGTTATCTTTAAGGTATCCAGTCTGAAAATGTGGGCCTCAACTTACTTATGAACTCCAGATTTCGGTTAACCGAGGTAACAATTGACTTTATCACTGTTTCTAATCAAATTTTCATTATCCTTCTATAAATTTCACACCAAAAAGTATAACACAACTTATAAGGGCAAAGTAGAAAAGTAACTTGAATAGTATAAGTGATAGAAACCTTATATGGCCTTCATTCAGAAAAGCACTTGAGGATGTTTTAACAAGTCCCATTGACTTTAAGTACCTTGCTGAACTGTGTCCAAACTACCTAAGATGACAAAGTTGGCAGGATAAAGTATAGAAATGCCAGTGTAAATATCAAGACTTGTGGCCAAAAATGATTTAAAATAAAACTTAACTTTGAAAAACAATTCTGTCTTTATATGCACACATGCAAGAGTAAATGAATAAAGAAATCATTTACATATTCTATTCATATGAGCACATATACTAATTCTAGCAATTTAAATCCTTAATGCCACAATGGAGTATTATAGTATACATTATTTTGAGTTTTTCATTTTGTCAAACATGGGATTATGTGAAAAAGCGGGAATATGGGTGTCAGGAGTATGAGTGTATACCGTCCTGTTTTGCTGGCAGGTATAGTCTATACCAGTAAACTAAATATTCTCAATAACTAATGTACACAGAACACTGTATATATCCTTAATTGCTTTGTGGTTAAAATTCTATCCTATTAATTCAAGTAATTAGGTTGATTGTTTCATTATATTCTCCTGCATATGGAGTAACTACCATCTTAGCAGTTTACTTGGGCTATTGACTAGTTTTTCTATGTTCATAACTCTGATTAAGTACCTTATGTCACTCAGATATAGGTAGATTCTATTTTACACATATTTGTGTTTGACTCAGTTGTTCTTGTCTCAATCAGTTCCTTTGTTTTGTGTTCTTACAAGTCTCATGTACGTAAAAGTGTCATGGCTTTTATAAGTCATTTCATCCAGTGTCTCATCAGCAGTCATCCACTTTGTTAGAAGTTTACTAGCATCCACAGAGTCCCAGAACAAGTGAGGCTTTTCTATGAAAACAATGCAGAACTTGGCAGAAGTGTAAGCTCCTGAACCCTATGGAGGATCTCTTGTGCAGGACTAGGTTTTTTTGGTCTGGGTTTCAATGTGTAAATATGGGTAATGAGAGGTCATAGACTTAGTTCTGTTTCTAGGAATCAACTACTCTTTCCTGTCTTTCCCTTTTTCACACAAGAGAGTTAAAATCAAGGCACTCACTTTCTATGTGGCAGTATTCTGATGCTTAAGAGGAAACTGAGAACTGGTTTCGATGTAGATGAGATGGTTCACCTCATATCATTTCAAAGAGCTTCAGCGAACCATTTTCTAAAGACCATTTGGAGTCGGACTTTCAAGTGCTCAATGCTCATAGTTAGGGCCAAATTTTCCAAAGTGCTCAGCACCTAGCAGTTTGCATCATGACTCTGATGGCTGGATATTTGAAAGAAATTGGCACCCAATATTTTACTAGCCACTTATTTTAGTGCTGAAATGGGAGATGAGCTCTTCTGACAATCTTGCCCCTACTTGTGAGTACTATGCATTTTAGAAAATTTGCCCCATAGAGTCTTCTTTACAGCATCAGTGATCATACTTTTCTATTAGCTAGTCTTCCTCATTTTCTAGCCTGTATCCCAAGCACTTGTTTTCTTTAATTATCATGTTAGCTATTTTGTGAGAAAAGCAGTGACCTGTGCATGTTGCATCTAGTTGGTCAAGTCCATTTGTTCTTCTTCTAAATTTAATTCTTTAAATATTGCTTTTGTCAGGTTATCCTTATGTGAATGTGCATGCAGGATGATCAGAGTGCATGCAATACAGTTTACCATCTATTGATTCTTTTCTGGCATTGATTGTAGCTGTGTTGGCAGAACTATGCCTCAAGAAGGGGAAAGATGTGATCTTGGTTGTGTAGCCTTTCCTTTTTGCAAGGATCTTCCAGGAACTCCAGGTATCTCCTTCCCTTTTTATTCATTAGAGCTGGTCCCCAAATAGGAAAATGTGTCTGACACGCACTCTGTATCTCTCTCCTTGTTTTCACCAAAATTTGAATTTTTTTCAGCCAGCTCCATAAATTGAAAAACAGGATTATTTTTCATGAAAGCTGTTGCATCAAACACATCCTGTCTTTTTTGTCAAAATTTTAAATTTCAACCAAAAAAATTAGAAAATTGGAATATTTCAACCCATGTCTTTTTAAGGTGTTAATGAAAGATGGGAAGGAAACTTGATCATCCGAGTCTTTCCTTCTGAGATACTAATTCAGATCCCCAGTTTTCTGCTGTGTATATCTTCAAACCTTGATTGAGTGATTTCTTTTTCATTTCAGAAGAGACCTGGAGATGATGGGAGATTCATTTCTGCTTATTAAAATCATTGTAAAACTTGGAATATGACTTGCACCCCATCTTTGAAATAGGACTGTCAGTAGTGATCATATCTCTATCTGCATCCTATGTGGTTTAATTTTGCCTTTTATGTAAAAATAATATATAGATATTGCATTATTAGATTTATGTATCAGGAGTGAAATTCATAACCATTCTGCCTTATTAGAAAGGAGAAAATAGCACCTACCAAAAAGCATTCACCTGTATAATGTGATGTCTTGGAGAGAAAGATCCTAATTATTATGATCTATTCAGTATGGGGCTGAACTTTTTTGCTTTGCACGTTTTGGTTCCTGAGAGTGTGGAGGAAAATAACCCTTTCAAATGATTATGAATTACTCTATGTGCACTCTCTCTTTCTGTGTAGTAAAATTTGGGCATGAAGAGCAACCTTGCTTTACTTCCTAACCTCATTCTTTTACATTTGATCCCATCACTTCTTTCTTTTCACAGTTTTAACAAAATGTGAAACTAATGAAAAATGTTTTCAGGACTGATTACAGAGTGCTGTGCAGTACCTGCTATGAGCATATGCACATAGGAATCACAGCTCAAATGGATCTTTGATTACTCATATGGCTTTAGGCAAGTTATGATTTCTGATAACAGGGAGGGCAAGAAATCATTTTCAATATTTTCATTAGACTGCTGTTCAAATCTACTGTGGAAAAGCAAGTTAAATGTTCTGCTAGTCAGTTGCTATCCCCATCATTAGAGAGAACTTTAGGAGGTCCACTTTTATTCCTGCTAGCTGAGTGGGCTTAACACTATTTGGAAGCAAAACGTGTGTGATGTAAACAAGTTCTATCAGTGGCGGTCTGATGGTTTCTGGTTTCTTATTTAATAAAACATGATTTAATGTCCAGATGATCAAATCAGTCAGGTGCATGAAAAACAATTTTGCAGTGCCTTTCTTCAGCATCTTATAGCTGCAGGATGTCCGTTGATAATGTTGCCTTCATATTAGACAAGCAGAAAAATAATTTGATCTGTTTGCCATATTATTCAGAGCTGTGCTTCAAAACTAAAACTGGTTTGTGTTTTGTGGTGTGACAAAGTCCATTATTTTATTTGTGGGCTACTTTTGAAAGCCTCAACATCAATACTGGGTTTTTAGTTTGTTTGTTCTGCTTGTTCATTTGCTGTTAATTTTTTGGTAACCAGCTTAACATAATGGTGTTGTCCAGCTCTTATATTTGCACAAGCATAGGGCAAGATCCTGGGATCTTACCTTGGGTAGCACCAACTCAAAGTATGGTAGCAGTGCACAACATGAAGAAGGGTGGCAGAATTGGGTCAATAAATATAAAATGCTAGTTTTTTACAGTAGAACAAAAGCTCCATAGATAGTAAAATCAAAAGTAGGAATGGATGACTCTCAAGTGGTTCAATGGTTGGCTTTGGTTTTGATAAGCACTGAACTTTAGTTGTTTATCCAAGGCTTATCCCAGCTATCAAAACCTATTGAGTTCCCAAAATTTGGCTGGAAGGTTGAGAATAAGTTTTGCCAAGGAAATTTCTGATGCTTCTAGTTTGATTTATTCAGTTTCTTGGCACCTCTGGTTCTGGTCTTGTAAGCCAGAAATTAAAAATCACATATCCAATGATTTCAGAAACTCAGAAAAACTTTTGTTCATTTTTAGAACCAGACTCAGAAAAAGGGTTGAGTTAACAATCGGTTTCTTACCTTATTTTCCCATTCCCTATTTCCCTTTGCAGCAATTTGCCCAGACCCCTTTATTTTATAACGATTATATAGGTTATTAAATTGTTGTTATTATTGTATATATTGTGTTGTCATAGGTTATTAAATATTATAGGTTATTGTGTTATTTCCATTTTTACAGTATCTCTTCAATGCATACAGTAATGTTAGACAACGTATGTGAAAGGTTGATATTATTACAGACCATCCTTGGTAGTAAATGCCCTAAACTAAATTATGGATAAAATCCATCTCAGATTTTCTTTCACTCTTCATGTCCTCACGAAGGAATTTTTGTTCCAGGAGAAAATATTTTTTATGAAGTACGTGACATCTACATCTAATAGCAAATTAGTTTATCATGATTTCTGATATCACAAGATGACAAAGGTTAACTTGGAAAAGTCTCCAATTGGTATATCTCTCATGATGTCATTTGATCTTGTTCAGAGTGGGTCATCACCTTTGCCAGGGCACACCAGAGCTTGTAATTTTTCCTCTGGCATGACTTTTAAGAGCCTGATCTAGCACCATTGATGTCAATGGAAGTTTTCTTATTGACTTTGGTGAGGGTAGATTCACTGTGGGTTTGTTTACTTCCCTGCATTGCTCCAAGGCTACAATATAAGCTGTTCTAGTAGGAGATATATGAATGGATTAAAATGTTTATTAAACTGTCCTTGCCAGTTGGTCTCCTAGAATTGGTGCAAAAAACCCATATTCGTACTGAGAATAGGTGCCAGTATAGCAGTGGTTCTCTTATTTTCCTCTGTGAACATATTTCTGACTCTATCACATTTGCAGTGACTCCCCACAGAGCCTTCCAAACTAGAGGCAATGTCAACACATCCATTTCCTGTTTTTGATTCCTCCCAAGTTCTTTTTGGCTGGCATAAAGGTCAAGTTATCTGATTTTCTGAATGTGTAGGTTTATGTTAATGATACTGCTTTAGTACCTCTGTGTAGCAGGGCAGAAATTTCAATCCCACCTTGTTTTCTAATTTGCATTTACTGAGGTGGGCTATACAAGTAGCTGTCCCATCTGTAGTCATGTTTATTTGTTTTAGAGAATTCTACTGATATTAATTTACAAAAATAAGGAAAGGTTGTCCTTTATAATTATTAATTAGCCTTCACACCTGCCAAGAAGGTGTTTCCATAAGCCTCGTCTTAAGTACTTTCTGCCTTTTTTTTTCATTTGGGAGGATCAATGCTAATTTTCAGTGTTTACTAGCAATCATAGATGACTAGCAGTTAAAAAGCCATCAGCTCTGTCACATTTTTCACTGAACAGAATTTCTTTCCAGATGGCCCTTCATTTGGATAATGGACAGCCTAAGGGGATAAAAATGTCACCTGTTGTAGCTAGTCAACAGTATTAATAAAAACAGAAGAATAGCCCATTCCTGAAATGGGAAACAACCCAAAACAGATTTATGAATTTGTAGAGTGTATCCTTTTGTAGCACTCTTCCTTATAAGAACTTGCACAGTTTCTTAGCTCTAGCCACCATTCTCTTTGCAGTGTTGTTCGTTTTTTGCTTGATTGATTATTTATGGATCTAATTTTCGAAATTTATCTCTTGACAAAACAGAAATTTGTTGGAAGTGGTATATTATTATTAGGTCTGGGCAAAAAGTTTCAGTCAAGCAATTTTTGTCAAAAATACAATTTTGGGTTGACCAAAACTATTGAACAAATTCAGGTCAAATTCAATAAATAGTTTCTGCTGAATAAAAAATAAAACAGGGGAAAGGGGTCAAAATGGTTTTTCAATATTTTCAAAATAAAAAGTTTTGACTTTTCATTTTCAATCAATATTTTGTTTAGAAGCTTAGCTATTTTAGCAGTGGGGTTGAACTAGGTGACCTATTGAGGTCTCCTCCAAACCTAATCTTCTGGGATTTTTTTCTAAAGTCAATGGAAAGAATCCTATTAATTACAGTGGAAATTTGATGAGGCCTTTAATGTGTTTCTTAACTGTTAGCAGAAGCTGATAGCGCAAGTATTTATCTTCTAATAATCTTTAGAGTTGAACATATTAGGTAGATGGGTACTCAGTAACTATCTACATCCACTTGACTTATGGACTGACTAAGAAAAAGTCTAAACTGCATGAAATTGTAACTGCAGAATAGATACTTCATAGCTATACCTTTTGTGTCCCTGGCTATCTACCCTAGTTTTAGATTAATAAGGGGTGCTGTATCAAGATTTGTGAAGCACGAGAGGAACAATTTAATATATCAACTGCGTGTAGGATTGTCTTGTCTCTCACTTCTGTTGGTGAGAGAAACAAGTTTTCGAGTTTACACAGAACTCTTCTTCAAATCTGTGAGATGTACTGCACCGAGTGTCACAGCTAAGTACAAATTGGAACAGATTATTTAGCATAAGTGGTTAATGCACTTTTCAAGGGATCATTCCAAGTTAAGTGGCCTGTTAACACCCCTTCAGTCATGGGGCTGGAAGGAAGAGAGAATTTTTAAAAAGGCATCTTGGGAGTGCTAATGGATTACAGATGATGTAATAAACCATTGTAAAAACCTGCAGGGCTGGAACCTGGAACTATAGGAGTTCTGAGCTTCTGACACCAATGCATTATTATGGGAGATTTAGGCTGGGTTCCCATGGGATGATCCTTTGAGACTGGGCTCAGTAGGAAGTACTGGTCAACAGGACCTGAGTGGTGGTTCCTTACAGCCCACTGATTTGCTAATACCAATACTTAAACCAGGAAGCCACAAAGGGGAGCTGTCTGAGCAACAGCACAGACTGACGGTCCATCTCTGCTCCACATCCTGCTTGGGATAGACTCTAGACTCCATCTTCTGACCCTGATTTCTCCTTTCTCCTTTCTGTAACCTGGCAGTTGATCCCAATCTCTTGGTAACCTGACCCTTCCTGTCTCCTGACACCTGATTCTCAGTCTGCCCACTGGCATGTCTTGGACTCTTTCTGCTGTCTGACTTGGTCTGACTTCCAATTCCTGCTCCAACCACTGAGTGCGCATGTCCCTGTCATGACAGCCATAAATTCCGTGTGTCTATTCAGTCTGTGATGTTTAGAGGCTAGCAAAGTTATGAATTTTAGCTCACATGCTTATCTTCTGAAGGTGTTGAGCAAGTTTATTTTGACTATGAGGACTGAGAAGTCAGATATGGAGTGATTGTTTTGTGAAAAGTGTTCACCCATGTGTAATATGGGGGTTTTGTCTTCTCATTTTCTGGTGTAAGTTCATTTGAGAGCATAGTAATTGTCTGGTTTCCCCCACATTGTTGTTGTTAGGGCATTTAGTGCACTGTGTCCTATATATGTCTCTCACAACATATGGTGCACTTTATTCAAATGGTTTATTTGATTTCATCTTTACTTACTACATTACATGTACTCCATCATGAGTCCAAACAATGTGAAAAGGGGATTTTAAAATATTTTTTTGTGATCTGATAAATTTCACCTGAAAAACTGAGTGAATCTCTTTGTAGCCTTAGTTACAGCCATACTACTCAACTTGGAGCCTGGAAATCAGGACCTGTATGTTCTTTCACCTTAAATGTTTTGCCACTCAAATGTTGTCTGAGTTTAGACAGGTCTCTGAACATGTCTCAGTTTACTCATTTAATAAAATGAGTCTAATACTTCACTTTATAAAGCAGTATTGCAGAGGCTTAATATTTGTTAATGTTTAAGATCTCTGATATTTTACTAATGAATGGCTCTAGGTAATAAAAACTCAGTACCATTGACATTTATGTCCCCATTCCAGAGAGGCTGTGTATCCTGAATGAAAGGACTTTGAACTGTTAGCTGCATTTTAGTAATGTGCATTTTTCACTACAGCTCCCATCAGTGAGCTAGGTTTATTTACAAAAGTGTTTATTTTATCTCTTTTTATTACTAATTTATTTGGCCACACATAAGTGGGAATAATTACGACAGGAAAATCTCAAAGCTTGCTTAGCAGTTTTTCAATAAGGGCATGTAGAGGTATAAAATACTTTCATATATTTTTAGCATTCCATTATGATCCAAACTATCTTGAATAAAAGGGAATATATTATAGCATATTTTCAATGAAATGGACACATTGTTTATCACACACTTACTTATTTATGCTTCACATGTAAGCAAAAGTTAGTTTATTCACACTCCATCTCTTCTTTAGACCTGAAGGCACTGGATGCCAAACTGATGATGTATACATAGAAAAATAATCAAGTGGACTGTCAGGCAATAAACTAACCTTGAAGGAATCTGCTGAAGCACACACAAGAAACTGAATACTTCTTATATTCACATGTATTGATAGTCTCGCACAGGGCCATCCTTTAGGATTTATAGGGCCCTATGCAGTATTATTCAACTGGTGCCCCTCTGCCCGACTTTTCTTAGCAACACAAACATACGCTTACAGCACTGGAAAAGTTAGCACATGCACTTTATTAAAACCAGTTTAAACAAATTAAGCACACTATAATGCTGATGGACTGTTGCCCCTCCCCTCCTCACCACTGCTGACACACCCCGAGATTCAAATGAGGCAGATGCAGCCTTCCGCAACCTGGGCTCGCAGCCTTCGGGGGTGCAGGGGGGAGGAGAGAGGCAGCATATGGTACCGAGCCATCCTGCTAGTGCATGGGGAATAGGGCAAGGGAACTGGGTCTTTTCCAGGGGTGCCTGTTGTGGGGAAGGCTTAGGGCAAGCTGGGTCTCCCGCTAAGGGTAGGGGAGGAGGAAATTGGGGCAGAGGGAACTGGGTCTCCACTTGCTCCATGGGGCCTGGGCCAAGGGAGTTTACCTGGAACAAGAAGGATCCACTGATTGAGGTGTCCTTCCATTTGGTGCTGGTGCCGCCTTCTGCATGGTCCGGGAATCCCATGCTCCCCAGCCTCCACATCTAAAATCTCTAGTCACTTATAGAAATTTTGGCCCATGTCTTCTGAAGCTGTATAAAATATGTTGTATCCTCAGCTCATGTAAATCAGTGAAGTCAGTGGACATATACCAGTGTACACTGGGGAGGATCTGCTCCACAGTGTATACACCGCTGGCAAAGGTTCTAACTTCCACCTTTAATATATCATTTTATTTTACAAAGAAATTAGGATTTTAATTTTCTTTTCCCTGGAGAAGCAAGTGCTTAGCATATTGTGGAGAGGCAGCCCTTCCAAACTTACCTAGAAGAAAATACTTTGCTTTGATATTCAATGACCCTGCTGGCTGACTTAGGAGAATGTTTATGGGTTCCTGCAAGAGCTGTAATAAGCTTTTCTTAGCTCAGAAGTGGATTGACTTGACCTAAGCTTTGAGTAGTAAATGGAAAAAACAGGTTGAGAATCCTCAGGGCTCTGAAAAGAGTTTGAAGGGATGCTCTCAGAGAGAGGAATAGGAAATAGCATCATAAGATGTGCTGATGGGAAACACAGCAAATTTCGGTATCACACATGAAAATAGTTGTATAATATTACCACATTTTGGGGCAGTGTACATTTTGGTTCAGGCTTGTCTGGAGACACAGTGCTTACTGTTGATGCTTTCCTGACCATATTTTCATGTCATGGATTTTAATATAGGCTAAACATAGTTTGTTCCTTTTATTTGGTAAGGGAGGCTGAAACTTCGATTTGGTAGTATTTTAGCAGTCTCATTCAAATAATCCTCCTGTATTTAAACCATTTATTGCCCTTACCACAATTTAGTCTGGGGAAAAGATAAACCAAAATAACCCAACAACCTAACAGAAAGGGAAACAGAACAGTTAGGCAAATTGGTTATCAGTTAAACTAATTCCTGTTTCATTCCTCAGGGTTGTACATGTGACAGTAGCCATTCTCATAGGTGTTAGGTCTAGAAAGTTCAATATACTCTTCAGGGCCACTATCACCCATTCTTTTTTCCACTCATCCATCATGCTAAGTTATAAATCACAATAATATATATATATATATATATATATATATATATATATATATATATATATATATATATATATATATATATATATATATATATGAGAATCAGTGTTACATACTCATTGAAGGATCCAGAGACCAACATATTAGCTCTTATTTTGGGCCATCCCCTGATAGGTGCCATTTCATATCCCATAAATGAAAAAGAGATAAAAAATAACATGAGAAAACCCCATGTTTCTAAAATGAAGCCCTCTTTTTATTAAGAGAACTAACTGTGGAGGTGCTGAAACATTAGCTATTTTTCCGCCATGTGAAAACTGACTTCTTGCTGTGTCCTCCAAATTTCTTCCCTTCTGCAAACTGTGGTCTTCTCTCCAAGTTATATTCAATTTGTTGGTGCCTGATTTAAGTAGAATAGTTCCTTAATTATATTATGCTCTCTATTACCTAATATTGTTTTACTGTAAAAGATTAACTTAATGTTTTTGATTAATGTAGAGTCTTTCAAGGAGGTAACTAACTTCTCAAGCACTTTGGAGTGTACTAATGTTTCCAAAAAGGGGTTATTCTACCAGTTACTGTGCAGTATTTAGTTCTGTTATGATAGAGGGGTCAGTAGATGTGAGTCCCTCTCCCACCAAAGAAAAAAGAAAGCTAACAATTGCACTTTATTTCAGACCTCTCTCTTGAGCTTAGGTGTTGCATTTTCAGTTCAGATGGTGCAGTATTAATATCACACAGTACTGTCCGATTCCTGTAATACATGGCACAACACTGGGAGTGCAAGATGAATGGAAGCCTGAAGTCTACATTTCACAGTGTTTTGAGGATTAATTCAAGTTTGTATTGATCCACTGATGCCTTCTAGAAAACTTTAACAAAGCCCCTCTCTATTAAGAAATAATTCTACATCTGTGTTATACAGTTCGCTGTCAGTTTCCTTTCAGTATTTTTCATCACTATCAGCTTTTTGGTGAAAACTGGATCTTTGTTGGGTATTTTTTATTCAAGCGTTAATCAGCTCTTCCTCTTTGTTGTCCACCTGATCTCATAGCCCTTAATTTGTGAGAGACATCAAAATTGGCAGCGGTGAATATATCTGGGAGGTCGGAGGGCTGATTTTGTTTTTCACAAAGTGGCAGCAGGTCTTTATCTTTCCTTTTGTTCTGCATTTGTAATAAAAGCCACATGTCATTTGACACTTGCGTCGAGACACCTGTGGCTGGCCCTTGCTAGCTGACTCAGGATTGTGGGGCTTGTGCAGGGTCTAGGACCGTGCAGGGTCTAGGACCCTGCATGGTGGGAGGGCCCCAAAGCTCAGGGTCCAGCTTGAGCCCCGAATTCTAGGAAGCAATGAAATAGCCCCACAGCCTGAGCTGGCTGGCACAGGCCAGCCAGGGGATTTTCTTTGCTGTGTAGACATTCCCATAAAGTCTAATTTGAACATTCATTTAAAACTTTGTCTGTTCTGTTAAATTGCCTATGTTTTTAAAATGCCACAAGTATACATGCCGGGTCTGCATTTATTTTAAAGATAAATCTGCATGAATAATGAGTAAGGTTAAGATTTTATCATGGTTATTTTTAGTTAAAATAGGTTGTGAGCAACAAACATTTATGGAAGCCCACAACCTGTCTTTGGCTTTTTCTAATAATAATGGTGCAGGGTTTTATGAGGGAATGACTGAAGCCTGAGCCCCAGGGGGATGAGAGTCCAAGCACCAGGACCTCTGTGACAAAATCTTACACAGAGATTATCCTTAATAATGAGGTACAGAGAGTATGCTGTAATACTAAACAGAGGAAACGCATGCCTACAGTTAATACATGTTTCTGTTAAACTTTTCTCACGTTGAGAGGAAAAAAGGCACCATTACTATTTGACAGGTTCAAGAATAGCAGCTGTGTTAGTCTGTATCCATAAAGAAAGCAAGGAATACTTGTAGCACCTTAGAGACTAACCAGTTTATTTCAGCATAAGCTTTCGTGGGCTATGCCGATGAAGTGGGCTATAGCCCACAGAAGCTTATGCTGAAATAAACTGGTTAGTCTCTAAGGTGCTACATGTATTCCTCACTTTCATTACTATTTGAGTTTGGACCACAGTAATAACAGCTGATGCAACTTTTGACTTCAACAGCTTCAGCTTATAGTTAAATGCCACTCCATGATAGTACTGCTGAGAAAATTGTCTTTTACATGTACAACATATTTAACAATAGAGAAATTGGTTCTGGTTATCTACCTGATCTTTTTCTTAGCCTTTCATCAAGGTAGCTAGTGACTAATTAAATAGACACTGAAAATGAATAGAGTTTTTTAATGACATTTTTTAATATACTGTTATATCTTGATAATATACAAGGATTCTAAATAGTATCATCTGGGAAAAGGTATTCCTGGCTAAATTATGTATAAAAACACAAAGTGGGGTACTTTATTTTCTTATATAATACATTTAACTTTTTAAAATATATACTTTTTTCCCTCTTTCAAACTTTAGGACCAAATTTGCAACTATCCTTGAATGTTTATGAAATTTTTGAAAGTTTGTAACTGCAGACATAAAAAGATTTTAAAACTTCTATTTTAGCACACATTCAATTAGAGGCCTCCATTTGTACATTGGAGTAACTAGATGTTATTTTTACAAGCATATATCAGAGCTACTGTAACTATTGATAAGTTTCCAAACAATAGTTTGTACTTGGACTTGTTCCCATTAGGCTTTGTGATACTTCATAGGAATAAATATTTCAATTTGTTCTGGCTGAAAAAATTCTTTTGTAACTGATTTTCAACAGAAAATTTGGGTTTTGACTAAACTAAATTTGAACAAAAATGTCTGCTTTTCCTGGAAAATTTTGATTTCCATTAAAAATAGTTTAATTACCATAAATTCAACAGAGCCAGGGATTCTTGTGTTGCATATTTTTTCCTTAACAAGAGAGGTGTATCATTGGAAATGTTGTCTGACCAGGAAGCTTGGCATATCGAAGGGAACCGAAGCATGAAGCACCCAAACTACAGCTCTTATGCAGCAGAGAGATGATATTTCCAACTCAAAATTCCTCTGGTTTTGGCCATTATGTTTCTAATTTTTATTTTTTATGAAACATCATTATTTACTGTGGAGGAAAAACCTCTATTTTTCCAATCCATTTTAGTAGCTAGAGAAAAGGAGAAGATACTTGTGAAGTTGCCATTCTTTTCAAGGGAATGAGCTGGAACTCATAGCGTAAACCTGGAGAACTGAATTATGTAAGCATTTCAGCAAGTTTCAGTCATTTGATTAATATTTATATTACAGTAGCTTCTAGCGCACTCAGATTGAGGCCCTCTTGTGCTTGGCTCTATGTTTAAACACAGTCAGAAACAAATAGCTAATATCTAAATGGACAATACAGACAGAGGTTGGGAACATAAATTATTACTATTGCCATTTTACAAGTGGAGAAGTAAGTTGCAGAGAGAATAAGAAACTTGCTCAAGGCTGCACAGGAAATCTATAGCTGAATATAGAATAGATCTCTTTAATCACAAGATCATTCTTCTTCCTCTCTTACTGACCTGGTGTTTATACGCATATGCAAAGCTCTGCTGTACACTGTCACTCTTTTGAGGTGGGTGATTTTGATGCCAAATAGTTGCAGATTTCCAGAGATAAACTTATCAGAAGAACCTCCTCTGTTGACTTCATGACACCTGCTAATGTTAAAAACCGCTCATCAACAGGGGACATACATCACATCACAATGCATCATTTGAGATGACATTAAATCGTCTGACCAAATTAACTAGAAACATGTTGCAAGTGCCAGATGCTGTGAATAGTAAAGTATTTATGGTTCTCATAGGCTGGTGTATAGCTTGTAATCAACGCAATAATCATTATAGTAGAATTTTCCTATGCCAGTTAGCTGGAAATGTGAGGTGAAGCTATGCAAGCGACAATGTCAGAGGAAATATTGCAGAGTAATCTTTTCAGTTTTACTTATTAAAATACAATGTGTGCTTGTAATGTGGGATTCCCCAGCAGATTATTGGGTTAGGGCTCAACATCCCAGAATGACATGACAGAGGCTATACTGGCAAGGTTCAAGATAAAGCAGAAAAAGTAGCGTATAAGGGAAATGCATTGACTTATATCTCTGAGAAGGTGGATGCCACTGGATCAATGCTAAATAGAGGCAGTTATAATGTAGAGCTCTTCCTGGGCCATCACTTTGTTAATTTAAGCACAATTGTGTGGAGAAGCGACTAGTAGATCAATATGTAGCAAATACCATATTCCACTCCTTTTTGTGACTGATATACAATTCATTATGGCAGAATTAATATATCCTTGATTAATGAAAAATGTAACTGGACACAAAAGGATCTCCACAACTTTAGACTGGAACCAAAATACTACAGAAAGTATAGTAACTTCCAGTAAATAAGGGGCCAAATTCTGTTCACGAGAGTAATAATGGGTTATATCAATGGACAAATCACAGTACACTTATTTCCTGGGTTTATTTTTTGTTAGTGATTTTAGTTAGTACATTTACACAATGTAATTTTGGGTCAAATTTGAGTGACTGGAGTCCATAAGTGAGTTCCCGCAAAAACTTCTGTTTGTTTGGAAGGGGTGTCAAAATTATCTGCAGTGTATGAAGGGCATTGTTTTTTCCCATGTTGCAAGTAGTCCTAAAGCAAGGAAGTAAAATATCTGGTGTACCCAATGAATCTCAAAGCATACACAGACTTAAAAATAGGGCTGGCCAGAAAACACAAATTCTGTTTCACAATTTTTTGAGCTTTCAGTATTTTTTATTCTACATTGGAAGTAAAATTTGATTTTTGAAAAAGATTTGTGAAATCCCCTCTCACCTGAGAATGGCCAATAGCATAGTGGTTGCGCACTCTTGGGATTTGGAAGTCCTTGCTCTTCCTCATTTGGACCAGGGATATGAACATGGATCATACATCCATGGTGAGTTCCCTGACCATTTGGCTGTTCAGTCAGTCTCTTTCTGGTCCAATGAATATTTATTTATTTATTTATAAAATGTGAAACGGCTTCAACAGAAGAGATTGAGAGAATGACTTACTTGATAGCCCACTGATTAGGGCAACTGGGACCCACACATTCTAGCGGAATGCACTAACCTACTGACTATTCTAGAGTGGGTCTCTGATCTGAAATTCATCCTAGATCTGAGAAAGTTTCTTCAAAACTGATACACATCTGCAGAAAACCTCAGTTAAACAAATCAGAATTTTCCAATGAAAATGTGTTAGTTGAAAAATTCCTGACCAAATCTAATTAAACAACACAAACTCAGAAAGACACTGTACAAACCTACTCTTCATACTCACATCAACCAGGCCTAATGAATAGTATAGTTAACAGTTTAAAAGAGAATGCTACAAAAATTACATACTGCAATGATGCTTCAAATGGGCACAGAATAAAATGACAATATATGCATAGCTCACAGTTATGCACAATGCTTATTTTTATCCAAATATATTAAAGATGTTTTCATATCTGAGCCCATTTTCCATTTTATTCAAATTGGCTTTAGCAGAACAGAATGATTATGATGCCCATTAATCTTCATTTTTCACACTGAGATTCATTTTATAGGAGTGGAAGCTACAGCAACGGATCCATCCACCTCTTTGTCAGCAGCTAGGATATTTGAATGTAATGCAGATTGGAAATTAAACACAAGAGACTACACAGCAGCACTAATAACTCAGTAATATCTAAATAAATAGGCTTAGATTGATGGAAGTGAGAAAGAAAATCTGTTTTCCCAATAATACCGGATAGTAATATTTATTTAAAAATGTCTCATATGGATTAGGATTTTTTAAAGCCTCATACTTATTATGCTGAGCTTTTATTTAAGCATCTGTAAAGTGGTCATGATTCCCTACTACCTTGTGTAACTGTTTTCACCTGGTTGTAAAATCTACTCAGTGAGAATAGCAGCAGTTCAGACCCACTTGCATAGGTGTAAATGACTACAGGAGGCCCAGGGCAATGGAGAATTTGGCCCAGTGTGTTCTATTGCAGCATTTTTGAGATGCATCCTTTTTATTAATTAAATCATTAACATCAACTAGATATTTAAGGGAAAATAAGGCCTCATCCAAAGAATAGCCTTAATGATATACATATTCCCACCCTACAACATAAAACTCCACAGCATTTTCAGAGGGTTTTTTCACTCTGACATAAATCATATGATTTGCATTGTTGATATCAACTGCCATATTAGATAGGATCAAAATAATCTTAGTTCAGCTAAAGCTTTGAACAAAGTTAAAGCAAGAGAAAGATTTTTGTATTTCAAAACAGGAGTAGAGCTCTGAAAATCAGTAATATAGTTTGGCAGGAGGTTGTCTGAATGCATCCCAAGATTTCAGTCCATGTGAATTCACGCCCATTTTAACTTTCACCTGGAAATTCAAGTTGGAGTATCTTCAAGTATGCAATGTGAAATGCAGTCAAAACTGTTTCATGTCAAAGATGTCTCAAACCATAAGTTTCATCTGATTTCAATGCAAAGCAATAAACAATAAACTTGCTTCAACTTTGGCCCAAATTCACCTGTGAGGATTGTGAACCTTTTGATTAATCCCCTTGAATTTCAGGCTTGTAATGAAATAAAAAACACAGATGAATTGCATGTGGTTTGGGGGATTCATTGTGAGCCTTTCAGTCAATTCTAGTCATGCCCAATTTGTTGGCAATTACTGAGTATAATCAATAGGAACTTTGCATCTGTAACTTCAATTAGGAAAGTATTAAAATACTTAACCCATCCGAGTACTTATGAGCCCTTTAGATATGTCAGTAGCTTGTAAAATCATTGATTCTACTATTGGATCCTAGCAGAGGTGGATGAGAATCATGCTTGAGTGTTTCTGTTCCTTCCTTTCAGGAAGATCCCAAAGGATGGTGCTGGGTAATTGCTCATCCTCTCTGAGAGCACTCTCCTCATTATAACATAAATAAACGAAGAAAAGTGAATGAAGAAAATTACACTGTTTGCTAAGAAATGGATCAACTGTTGCCTCCAAACTGTTCAGCAGCATTGTCTCAGCATGATGGTGAAACCAATCCTCTGATCCTAACCATACAAACTTGTGAGAGGAAAGAAATTAAGCTTAATACATGTACTGTAGGTAACTTCTCTCCCACCTATCTGCCTGCTGGGTATGAAAGGTTCTTCCTCCATTTCCAACAACTATCATTTAGTTGGTATAAGAGTAAGTGCATTGTTAAAGAGTGTTCCTGAGAGAGGTGTTCAGATATATTGGGGTTACGGTAGAAGTATAAAGAGTAAATATATGCCATGCTAAGAGTGGGGAGCAAGCCAACTTACTGAGCTAGGAGATTGCAGTATGGTTCATATTCTAGAAAAGGCCAGTTGATGCTGTTCCATCTCTTTTTCATTTATGCTTCAGCTCTGTGACTTTTACTGTGTTAGTCACTCGAAGGGAGCTGATGTGCTAGAAAGCACTAGCATCTCCCTGGTCTTGTACTTTATAATGGGGGGTACACTAGCCTTTTAAGGCCAGAGAGGGAGTCTCATGGACCAGGCTGCCCTGTTTTAGGAGTTCTGGGGTAGACAAAGACCTAGACAGTGCTTAATTCAGGCCACCACTTAACAGTTCTGAGCTCCGGCACCACTAGGTTTGGCCATTCATAGCCCTGGCACCTCTGGGTTTGCCATGTCAGTTATGAAAGTAAAAAACAAACAAAAAAACAAAACAAAACAAAAAAAAACCTGCTTGAGCCCTAGCATCTCTTGCATTACAAATTAAGTACTGGATCCAGGGAATGACAGAGGCAAAGGCTGTGAGGAAAGGAAGTGGTCCTGGGATACCCAGTGATGTTTGGGTTAAAAAAGAAGCAGCCCCCAGTCCTTTTAGGTCTGGGACCAAAATCCTTGTAGTGTAGTATAGGGGGATACAGGCCTCCCCTCTTCCTCAGTCAGGACAAATTATTGGCAGGAGGGCTGCATATAATCTGCCTCTTCCCTCATAATGGAGATACACCCTGGTAGGAAGAGGACTGCCTACTAACCTTTCCTGGGTCAGGGAGAATGAGCTGGAACTATTTGACTGTGCTTCTAGTAATGTGGAGATGCACTGAATGCCTGGGGCCATGGGGTGTGGAGAAGACAGCAATATTTTGTTGTGAAGATTTTAAGGTTTTTGTATTTGACGGGCTTTGCTACCAGTTTGGCAGAGCTGGGGGTGGCGGGAGGAAGGGATGTAATCTGAAAGCCCAACTAGGAGAAACCAGCTCAGGTCACAGCCTGCCGCATACTTCATGACAATAGTAGAAATGCTTCTTTTCTTCTCTCCTGTACTAGAATAATAGAATTAAAGCTGAAAGGCCTGAACACTTGCTCCACTTAATTTTCTGTCCCTTGCTTTTCTTCTTTTCTTTTATCGTTCTGTTCCCACTGTTTCTTACCCTCCCTTCTTAGTCTACTAATTTTCTACACTTATACGTTTACCAAAGAATGTTCCTGCTCAGGAATTTGGTAGGTCAAGTCAGTGCTGGTGCAGAGAGCATTCTAGTTAGTTAAACATTCACTAACTTAGGTCCTCATCCTGCAATCATATCCTATGGGCAAACCCCCTGAAACCATATAAAACACAGTGGGCTCCGCACAGGCGTACAGGCCTGCTCATCTGAATCCAAATTCAGGATTTGGGCCTTGGATGATGGCCTATACATCGGTGTATTTCAACCCACAAATAGAGCCTTAACTGAGAAATCTGAATTTTCAGTGGACAAGAGTCAATGGGGTCAAATTACAGCCTCTCGGGGGGGGGGGGGGGATTATGGTGTTTTGGTGGGCAGAGATCTGCTGTAGAAGCAAGATTCAACTGTGAAGCAAATGCTCATACAGATAAAGCTGAACCACTTTTACTTAAGATGTCAGTAAATATATGTTAAATGACTATTTGATGTTTTCTTTGCCTTTGGTCATGAAAATAACATGTTAAACCATTATTCTGAGTACTCCAGGCATCTATTTACACCTCACTTTAGACTAGCACTTTTGAGTGTTCTCTCTTGAATAATTGTTTTCAGATTAAATAACAAGATTAACATTTGACTACACATGAATGTGCATTATAATAGCAATGACGTTTTATTGCAATTACACGGACTGAGGTCAATCCCAATACTGTAAATTATTATTAGGAGCCAACAGAGTGGTAGTTATGAAGTGCTCACAATGTTCTCTATTACGAGAATGAATAGGCATTTGCCACTCACTTAAATAGCACTATATCCAAGTGGGACTCAGTGAGAAACTACACTGCATCATGTCTTCCTACTGACCTACAACAGAGTAGCATCCCTATGTATGTGAGTGAAAGGGGAGAATGCTTGGGTTCCTTTACTGCCTTGCATTGGACAGGCATCACAATGAAGTAAATTTGAAAAGGACAGTGGACTGATTACAAATCATAATTATGACTGGACTTAGAATCCTTTCCAAGACAAAGGTCCCATTGATTTCATTAGTGCATGGAACAATGGAGGGGTAGAGCTTTACTGGAGGGGAAGTTTCTAGAAATAATATGAAAACATTTAAGAATTTTAGAAGGGGTTTGTAAGGTTTTCCTGTATGACTCTTGCTGAATATTCATTGAAGGGAAACAGCTACCGTTTGGACTCTGAATCCCCGTGTTTTCAGAATGCTAGGAATTTGTTTTGAATTCACCAAAAGAAGAGAGAGACTCTCCAGTGAAGGATCAAACCCACAATATTTATTCAGAATGGAGAGGTTACCTTCAAATTATCTAAGTTTACAATATCTTGCCTAGAGAGTTCAGCCTTATCTTCTGTTTCTTTCTTTCTATTATGGGATGAAGAGGAAACCTTAATGACATTTTAATTTAGTTTTATTGGCTGAATACTAACATATGTCTTCCTACTATGTTCATTGTTCCTGTAGGTAGTATTTTTCTGGTCTTAAGAAGGTACTATCAGCTACACATGTTGCAAAACAATACCAATGCAAATAGTGCATTGAGTGGTTTCTGAAGTTAGGGCCCATTTTAGCACACACATTTGTATACTCTGTATTTATGGCTTAAGCACTCAAAGATCTATATATCATCTTCATTGGCTACAGGAAATAACAGCAATAAGTAATAGGAAATATGTTTATTAAAGCAATTTGTATCCTCCTTTCCACTGGGAAGTTTAACACTCACTAGTATAATGACTAATTTGGAATAACTGCATAACCTACCCTATGTATAATCAATACATGTGCAGGATAAACCACATACAATGTGTTGACTGTAGAATTAAACACATCTGAAATTTTAAGCAAAATAACTACAATATAAACTACAATAAACCAGAAACTAAAATATAAACTACAATAAACAAGAAAGTGCAATCCTTCTTTGTTTTTGTCATAAATATTTATTATTCTGAAATTTTAAAAAATTCAATATCTTCTATAAAATTATATGGCCACTGTGCAATAGCTGGCCTAATTATGTATTAATCTATGGTGAATCTTGATAAAATAACTTATTTTAATTCACCCCAAAGCACTTTAAAAATATTCTACTGGAACTAAACTAGCCCTTTACAGTGACATAAACATAACCATGAATGATATTACTTTTATGTGCCCATATATGAGCTCATTCCAAATATATTTCTTCAGTCTTTGTTTATTTCATCTTGAAATTCCAAAACTATTGTCATTATTAAATCCAATCATATAACGATCCTAAAACAGTATTCGTGCCCAATGATGTGAAGTGCTTATAAAAATGAACTCTTAAGTATAGTACAAAGAAAACAACACCCTAAGAGTTATTTCTGACATAGGGCAGGGTATTAAAATGCTGCTAGAAGATATTCCAGCTTGGGTTTAAAGAATTAATGAAGAACAAATGTTCTAACTGACATGTAAGCATGAAATTCTCTCTGTGGGTTGACCTTCATTCTTCTGCAGTTAGTTAATGAGGATTTTCTTTGTTATCTTTCTTGCTGAAGGACCTCAGGGCCTTGTATCATTATTGAATGAACACAATGTCACCTCAGCTGGCAGAAATGTTTTGTCTTTTGTCAGGAAAAGAAGTTTCCTCATGTCAGCTGGTGAAAGCACAACACAGCAATAGGCAATTGAGAGTAGAAATTTCAATTCAGCTAAGTTAGCCCAGTGGAGATGTTTAACCTGCTGCAGTTGTTTTGATCAGAATATTTAAGCTTGCTTGTTATATGACTCTTGTAGCTACTTCTGGAGTTTGGAACGGTTGTTATAAATTAATGAAAAGCCAAGCAATTTATCTTGAGATCTGCTCACCATATTCCCTTTTTAGCAGTTAATTACCATTTGTTGGCTGAACATTATCTATGTTGAAAACGAGCACTTAAAGAGCAGCTACTTTTTATCTTATTCAAAATGGCAAGTGTTTTGCTGCTATCAATGTTTCTTGGAGGGAGGGGTAAAATCTGCTCAGAAACTTGACCCACATCTTTTAATTATTTTGTGAATTGTGTTATGTTAAGCATGTCTGCCCACAGGAGTGTGACCAGAATTGTGAATTTTGCCTAATGCTGGTCTATTAGTTATGCTCCCCCACAATTGTATTATTCCCTTCATTGTTCAGAGAAAAAATGTCATTGTGCACTAGAGGTAAGCAAAATTAAATACATAAAGTGAAATAAGTAAAAAATCATGACTGATTTCGGTTGAATTCATAAGCAAACTTTGTTTTGACTATATTTGCAAATGGTGTTGAGTGAATATTTGGGGAGTTGGGGAAAATTAGTGGAATCAATTTTTTTGACAAATATACATGCATACTGTTCACCTAGCACTATTATACATACAAGGTGATCACTTTCGTAAAACCCAGTTATGGACATTCATAAATATCTCAAGGTTTACTTTGCTGTGCAAGAAAATGCTATGCATGCCCAGTAGTAAGCAGTGAAGCTGTTCCACATTCTACCTGAAAAATACAAATATGGAAACATGTATCTACTTTCTCAGGAAAGAGGAAAGTATACTTCTGTCCATGTTTCTCAGCTAACTGGGAAAGAATGCCAAATCTACAGCTGTAAAGAACTTTCCTCAACTTCAGGTCCCCTGAAGGAGGAAAATAACTCCATATACACTGAAACCCAATGTAAAGTCACATTGGATGTGTGACTACTGCCATCTTGACCAGGACATCAGAGATAGACCTGGGTATCTCCAAAAAGGAAAGCATGTGTCTATAGCTTGAACTAAGGGCTAACTTTATTTACTCTTCTGTGCCTAGTGGCACATGAGGCAACCCATTCTCCCCGATGCCATCTGTGCAGAGCAAGTTGTTTGATTACATCATAAGTTGTCTCCATGATGGCAGCAACCATTTGGTTTATCCTGTGACCGGTCATTCTTTGTCCTCTATGGATTTTCTTCCCCTCTGGTGGAATCCAATCTAAGATGTACCTTATTCTTCTGCCATGTAGTAACCTGCTCATGTGACCAAACTATTGTAGCTGTCTATCTGATTATTGAGTCTGCAGGCTGCCAACCTGTGTGGTGAAACCCTCTACAATGGTAACACGGTCTCTCCAATGAATTCCCAGATTCTTCTTACACAACCCTGGTGGGTGCAATGCATTCAGTTTCCTGTTACATACCCCCATCAGCTGCCACATTTCCTAACAGTATAGTTGGGAGAACAATAGTGTTGTATAATCTCATTTTAATGTGAAGATGTATCTTACCCTTCCAGATGTTAAAGAAATGGAAAATTAAACACTGTATTTACTGTGTCTTGAGCCAGTCAGTGAGTCAGCCATTAGTAGAGAGTTTACTTCCAAGATAGGCAAAATCATCCTTTCACCCTTTTCTCCATCGGTAACGCATGTGAGAATGTTGTCAACAATCTCTATGGTCTTGGTCTACTGTGTACTGATACAAAGTCCCACTTCAGCAGCTTCTGCCTTTATGTTCATTGTCTTTTCATTCCATCCAAGTTGGTATCCATGACTATGACTACACATTTGCAAAATCTAAGTCTTTCAGCTCCTCTCTTGCCAACGAAGACAGGGTTCTTAGCAACAGCTGTCACTTTTCGCCTCACAAAGTCTATGACAGTGCAGAAGAGAAGTGGAGATAGAATGTAACTTCGCCATATGCCATTAAATATTGAACCATTCCATGTCTCCACTCTCTGTCCTGATGCAGTACACAAACTTGTCATATAAAGCTTTCTCTAAAGCTTTAGAGGCTGGTGAGTCAGAGGGCTCAGTGATACTACAGTTCCAGATTATACCCGGGAGGGTGACAACCCATCTGTAGGCTCCCTTGCACTCTCAGTCGGAGGGAGGGCCCCTTGGGCCGGTCGGCACCGGCCCGGTTCTGGCTGTGGTTGGTGGTCTGCAAGTAGCCCCGCCTTAAAACGGGCTGACTGTAGCAGGGGCTGGGCTCGGGCAGCCAACAAACAAAACAGTCTGCAGGAGGCTCGCTATCGCCTGGGCTTCAGAGCACAGGCAGCCTGCTAAACAAGCAGTCTTAAGGCGGGGGCTGGGCCTCAGGGCGCAGGCAGCCAGCTGCACAGTCTTTGGAGGGCTGGCTATATCCTGGGAGTGGCTCAGGCAGCCAGCAGACAAACACAGTCTTTCTGTAAGGAGGGGGCCTGGGCTTCGGAGCACAGGCAGCCAGCCACAAACAGTGGGGCTGGCGCTAGCCTGGGCGGGGTTCAGGCAGCCAGCAAGCAAACACAGTCTTTTTTTAAGGCTAGGGCCTGGGCTTCAGAGCGCAGGCAGCCAGCAGCAAACAGTCTATGGGGGCTGGCTGTAGCCTGGGCATGGCTCAGGCAGCCAGCAGACATACACAGTCTTTCATTAAGGCTGGGGCCTGGGCTTCAGAGCACAGGTACCTCGACCTTCCAGGCAGCTTCCGGCTCCTCTGGGTACACAGCAGCAGGTACTCCGGGCCAGTTGTCCTCAGCGTTGGGGGTGGGCGCACCACTCAGGCTGGAGTCCCCGCTGGGCAGCAGCCAGTCAGGCGGGGCCTCCGTCTTCTCCTCTGGTTCTCCTCCTTCTCGGCCGCAGGGCTGGCTTTTTATAGTTCTGGTCCCGCCCCCGTACTTCCAGCGAGGGGGGTGGGGCGGCCTTGGTTCCACCCTCCTAGGGGCGCCCCCAGCTCCCTCACCCACCCAGTCGGAGTCTTTAGAGGCCCAGTCTGGTGCTCTATTGTGTAGGCCTTCATTTTCAGAAGGTGGGTTGTGAAAGAGTTTCAGAAAATTATGCATCTTTAAGATGGCTGAATTGGGCACCCAAAAATGGGAGGCATCTAAAATCAGTCAAAAACTAGGCAAAATTATATCAACAGCAGTCCCCAATTTTCATAATTTTATTGTGAGTTGCATGATATTACATATTTTTCTTAACACCTCAGGGCCACCAAAAATGGAGAATCTCATCTTTCATTAAAAAAAACACAAATGTCTAGCCCTCATAGTTGTGGGGGGGAAGCTTGAAAATGTGACCTGAGCACTCCCTAAATGTTTTTTTTTTACCATTTAAAAAGAAATGTTTCTTTTTGTTGACCTTATTTTTTGTTTGTTTTTTTAATCTCATTATTTTTAAGGTCTAACTCATTTTTTACAGCTTAGGGTTGGCAATGCTACATCCCTCTTGAATCAATATTTACCTAAAACTAATCACACAATGGAACCAGATATTACATTGCTTCTCCACACTTAGAAAAGGAAATGAACATGACATCTCAGATACTGTGGTACAGCAACTGTTGGCAAGTATTGGCTTTTTAATGGAAAGCATCATACAATTCTTTTTGTGTAACCAGAGGACATGAACAGTAAAATGTGTATATGAAATTTTCTGGCAGGACAGCCCTTTAGAAAAACGTGCACGGTGTACCTATTTATGTACCAGGTAAGGAAGTCAAGAAGCAGAAAAAGCAAAGTACAGTCCACTCTGTTTATGCTGTGATTCTGCAGAGTCATGGGGAGAATAAAACTGAAATGTTGCTAATGCTACATGTTAAGTAGAGAAGACATAGCACAGAAGATTCTTAATTCTAAGGCAGACTGCCTGCACTTCTTTCCATGATCAGAGTATAGGGGGAGGAAGAGGGTTGAAATTACCGTTAAGTGTCCTGACCAGGTTCCAAAATGTGGTCCATTCTGGCTACTTAAATTCATGCTCTAGTTTCATCTCATACAATATTATTTCACTTCTAGTCCTGAACCTCTGTATTGTATTGTTGTGCCTTTTAAATAATGGCCATGTTCTGCTTAGCATTTCATTGCTAGAGGAAATTATTCCTGTAAATACGTAGTTTGTGACGCAGTGCAGTGAAAGATACTGTAAAGATGTAAGATCATTATAAAATGTTGTGCTGCTGTTAACATATGCGTTAGAGTAGGTTTTGCAATATTCACCTTGTATAGTTACTACTGAGTTGGGTGAGGAAGGAGGGCATGCAGATATGATTTAAATTTAGTTCACCAGTTTTAAGTTATGAGCAATAACTCTTAGATGATGATGCCTTATATATATTATGGTGGTACCATGGCCCTCCCATCATGAATCGAGGCCCCATTATGTCCAACACTGTTCAATCTTGTCGTTCAGACTTGCTGGAATGAATTTTTCAAATGCCCTTTCACTTACTCTTTCATCACCTCTTGATAGGGTCTTTATAGTATTGTGTATTTCAATTTCCACTCATCCAATTTTGATGCAAATATAGTTTCTTTCTGGCTAAATATAAATATGTCAGATCAGTAGAAATCCTCCTGGTCTCTTTGGTATAAAGCAGTGATCAATTAGTGTCTCCCAATTATAGACAAGTGACCCCTTTGAATGGTATCTGCTTATAATTAATATAAACATGACTTAATAAACCATATGCTCCCTCAGCTGTTCTGTTATATTAATAACAAAGCTGTCTGAAATTAATGTACATTAGACATGTTTGTCCTCATAACCAGAAGCTAACTCAGTTGTACTTGACTTACTTTGGAGAAGTATTTAATACAGCATTATTTTAATGACTTTAGCAAAACATATGTGCCCCTCAGCTCAAAGATTCATTACACTTTACAGGATCAAGGATGTGGAGAATGAGTGGGACAAAAAACCTGCACAGATGCCTTTTTTCTGAATATGTATTAATGACCCACAGTATTCATGGTCATACATTTATCTAATGCTAGAAACAGAGTTTAAGAGGCAAGTGTTCTTGCCTCAATAAAAGATGAGTGCAGGGCGCAGTGCAGTATAACAAATCCTCCAAAGACATCATGCTATTTGAAGTCTCCTTTGCTGGTGCTCATTACCTTACGTCATAGTATGGAATAGAGCATTGGCTTTCTAAAATGTTTAACTAGGCAACCTAGTAAAATAATCAATCTGAACCTTCATTCAGAAACCCAGTTCAGGTTTCAAAACGTTTGGCTAAATTCCCCATCCCTGTCCCCACTCTTGTGTGTCTCTTCATTTAATTATGCTATCTGGGACTTGAAGCAGAAGAGCTTCTGCAAGAAAATCTATTATCACTGTACACCTGGTCCAATCAGTGGCAGAAATTCAAAAGAAATCCTGGGGAAGATGTTTGTAGGCCTCCGAGAATTCAGCTCAGCAGAAACATCTGGGATGCTTTTCTGAAGCTTTTGAGTTTTTCCCATTGCCACCTTAAACTAAAGATGGGCCATGTAAGCTCTTGTAGGCAGAGACTCTTTGTTATATGTTTCCACAATGCCTTGTCAAATGGGAGGGAGGGAGGGTTAATCTCTGAACAATACTGAATAATAATAAAATATAACAACAATAGCCAAGATCTCAGTCCAGTTTACCTGAAGCTTTCTACTAAACGTAATTCTTAGCCGTGCACTTACTGAACGCAGGAAGACTGCATATTTCAGTGTTATATAAGAAAGGAGATGAAGAGGAGGACACAAGTTGGGCACATAATTTAAGTGTCCATTTCTGGATACCCCTTTTTACTGCCTAATTCTGAGTTGAACACCCAAGGTTGAACTGGTGTAATTTAGTTACCCAAACTTGAAAATTAGGCTCTCTCATCCCAAGAAGGATGTCACACTCTGCTTCCAGGGAGGCTATTCAAAATTGGAGAATAGGCGAAATCCCAGTCACATTGAAATCAGTGGAATTTTGGCCTTTGACTTCAGCAGGCCAGGATTTTACCCTATATAAATAGGGCATTCCATCCACACCAAAAATTCAGCATCTGTTTTAATTTCCCAAAACTTAGTTATTTTTATAACAAAGAATTTTTAGAGAAAGTGGTGTGATGCAGTTCTTCTAGGCCACCACTGAACCTAGTCAGCAGGCATTCATCGACAATGTACATCATCATCTGTGTTGTGCCGCAGCTGCACAAAGGGCTGTCATGAAGGCCCAGCAATGCTGGTTGGGTACCGAGAGACCTTGCCTGGTCCTGAACCTGTTCCACAGGGACCAGGGACGATGGGGCAGATCAAAACCAGGCTGTAAAATTGTGGGGTCAGTGACAAGGGACTGATTGGGGATTATAACAGACTAGTGTAAAAGCCCGTGGACACGGGGCAATGGAAACGGCTCGCGGCCCCCCCACTCGCTAAGCTCTCTTCCCCCTCCCCCCCACTCCAATGCCCCCCCTGCTCGCCCAGCTCCCCCCCAACGCCTCCCCCTCGCCCAGTTCCCCCTCTCCCCAACGCATGCCCCCCCTCGCCCAGCTCCCTCCCTCTCCAACCCACACCCAGCTCCCTCCTTCCCCCCCTCGCCCAGCTCCCTCCCTCCCCCCCAACTCCCCCCTGCTCAGCTCCCGCCCCCCAACAACCCCCCCTCGCTCAGCTTCCTCCACCCCCCAATGACCCCCCTCGCTCAGCTCCTTCCCCCCTTGCTCGGCTCCCTCCCCCCTCCAACGACCCCCCCTTGCTCAGCTCCCTACCCCCCAACGACCCCCCTCGCTCAGCTCCCAACCCCCCCAACCCCCCTCCCCCACTCAGCTCCCTCCAACTATGTCTAACTTTATATGTCTAACTGCTCCTTGGTGCTCTAGCTCCGTGTGAGTGAGGATCCCTCAGGCGGGCACGCACAGCAGCCATTTTGTGCCTCCGAACTACAACCCCCAGCATGCCGTTCGTCCGGGCCATCTCTACTGCGCATGATGGCTTCACACAAACTTCTCTAGCCGATTATTAAATAGGATATTCATTCCTCTTGCCAGAGTATTCCCACCCTAACATCCTGGCGTGGCCGATAAGACCATTATGGGCAACGTGATGGCAAAAGTGCAACTGGTGGTTTAAAAAGTCATTGTGCAGCAGCAGGCTTGAGTTTGCGCATACTATCTCCAGTAACTTGCCAGTGGCACCCTCTCATCTAATATGAGGAGGAGCAATATTGCTCAAAAGCCATGGGAGTGGAGTCAGATTGCAGGGTGCCAGAGCTGATGTGCATGGTGGCATGTTACTGCATATCCACCAGCTTGGTGTGTGACAATTGACTCCAAACTGGTGTGCAGTACTCTGCCACCGAATACGAGGTGGAAAGAGCTGATGTCTGCAAAGTTGGAGCATTAGCATCCCATGACAAACCTGGCAGTTTGCTAAGAAAATTATAAGTGATTTTAATATGGAACAAAATCTTGAAGCTGACCTAAATACCAAATTTTGTGGTGATTTGTCTGTGATATAGGGTTCTTCCAGAACAAAATGAAAGCATGGAACATATATTATCTATGAAAAATCAGATTTTAATTGATCCTCAAAATTATTTCCCTGGAGCTACCAAGTTCATTTTAAGTAAAGCAGCTAGAAGCACTTCCTGTTATGTAAGGTGATCTGTAGTACATACACCAATGAGCAAACTTTCCACAGCAGTATGTGATTTCTAATCTGCTACCTATAAGCAATTATCAGAATCCAGAATAGACTGAACACTAGGGAATAGTGTTCAGAGACTGAATAGGGAGACTTAAGTTCAGGAAAAATAGTTTACTGCTGCTATTAATGTAATCTTCCTCCATAATAGAATCAATGCAACTATTCTTTCCTATGGGGACTATTCAGCCAGAATAGAGCCAGTCCCATAGGCTCACAGGACTTGTTAGAAACAGAGATGTAAGTAGCAAAGATTAGAGATGCAGGCAAACAAGTTAGCAAGGATGAATACGTTGGAACATGGAAAATGCCATTTGCCTTGGATGTCATGGTATGGGAAATCCTTTTAGCAATTTCTCACTAAAATTCTTGTATTATTATTATTAGTAGTAATATTAATGAAGTCCTATATCTAGATCAGAAACCCATTGAGCTAGGAGCTATACAAACATAAAATAAAAAGACAGTCCCTGTCTGTATGCTTTGCAGATCCAAAGGCAGTTTGGGAGAGCAATGGATGAATGTCAGAAAGAGCCAAATGTAGTTTGAGGCATCTTGGAGCCACATATTACTTTTCCGCAAATGATTTAATAGCCTGTTCAAAGCAATCTGAAGCAAGATTACATGTTCAAAACAATTATCTTCATAAGTAAATAACCGTATGAGATACTCTAGTAAATGTGAATCAATTCACTAAGGTATGATACTGTTTATTCCAAGTAGAAAGCAAACTTAACTGAGAATCAATAGTACTATTCTGTGGATAGACACATTTGAACAGTCATCTCCAGGTCTGGATAGCAGAACTCACCTGGCATCACCTACCAGTGTTGCACCAATGTAATTAAGTGTCCTGGTACTAGTCTTGGAGTCACAAGACCTCTTGAGTTTGTTTGTATAATTGCCGTGTTCTTCTTTAGTCCTATTCTTTTTTTCTCCTGTTATATGTTACACATTTATTGTTTCATATTTTCTGAGTTTGTCGTCTACCAAAGGTTTGTAGTCTACCAAAGGTATTTTTTCTCCTACTGATAATGGCCCATCTACATTTAACAGCCCTCTTAGAATTGGTATGCTAATGTACAATTTTTTTTCTTTTTCTTTCTTTCTGTGTGTATAAATACATCTTACTTCTGTTCTATTCTATGCATCTGATGAAGTGAGCTACAGCCCACGAAAGCTTATGCTGAAATAAACTAGTCAGTCTCTAAGGTGCCACAAGTATTCCTCGCTTTCTTTACGGATACAGACTAACACGGCTGCTATTCTTGAACCTGTAATGATTGCATACTATTTGTTGAGGATTCTTGTCTCGTTCACTGCACAAAATGGATGTTCATTGAAGCACCTGTTGAATTCACTGGAAAGTGCAGGCATTTATTAGAAAGGCGAGTTGGTCTTATGAATTTTGGAATGTAGCCTTCTCATCCAAATGTAGCTTAAAACTTTTTCTGTCTACTCTGTGGATCAGTAAAATGCTTTCCTTGCTTAACAAATATGAAACAACCTGGTATCAGAAAAATTACTCAGGGATCTTCCAGGCTGCTAAATATTGATCTACTATACTATAAGATTATTTTGACATGTTTAAATTCAAGGTTTCCTAATTTAGAAAATAGAAGATTTGGACTTTCATAATCCTTGATACAGTTACATAAAATCCTAATAGAATAGTCAGGTGTTACCATGGTTTAATCACACTACAAGAAATAGCTGACCTGTGGCATAATACCAATACCATAAAACTACTTGCCTACAAATCTACCTACAAATTATATTGCCAAGAGAATCCACATATTTTTGTAATATATTCTAATACATATTAATTTGAGAGCCCTATAGGGGACAGTTGTTATTAATGCATAAAGCAGCAGATTTAGTAGCATCTGGTTTACCAACTCATATTTATGTTAATTCTATGTAAATAGGATTTTAATAAGGTAACATTAGCCTATGATTTCTTGAATTTTCTGATATATCACTTTTCTCTGTGGAGATAATGGAATCCAGTTTGGACAAATGATAATGGAAAGAGGCTCTCTCTTTGAGGTAAGGCTGCAGCCACCATCCATAATTGTTCTTTGAGTTGTTTGTGGTGATTTATAAACATCATAGCTTCATTTAACTGACAGAATGCTATGCTGATCTGTTCTGTGGTGTCATTGTGATTTGGCCTTTTGTATTAAGGCTTTCAAACTTCCCCTCAAAAATACTGCCTTCCATCTGGTTTCAACAAGTTGACATTTGTATCCATTAGAGCAGGGGTGGGCAAACTTTTTGGGCCAAGGGCCATGTCGGGGTTCAAAACTGTATGGAGGGCTGGGTATGGAAGGCTGTGCCTCCCCAAACAGCCTGGACCTCCCCCCTATCCAACTCCCTCTCACTTCCCGCCCCCTGGCTGCCCCCATCAGAACCCCTGACCCATCCAACACCCCTGCTCCTTGTCGGCTGACTACTCCCTCTGGAGAACCCCCATCCCTAACCACCCCCAAGATCCCACCCCCCATCTAAGCCCTCCTGTTCCTTGTCCCCTTACCGCTCATTCCAGAGACCCCACACCCCTAATCACCCCCTGGGACCCCGCCCTATCCCGACCCCTATCACACCCCGGCTCCCTGACAGAGCCCTGGGACTCCCACACCCCATCCAGCCCCCGCACCCCAGACCACCATCCCCCTGAACAATTTGTGTTCCTACAAGCAGGAGGCAAAATAAAACACTTACCAGCACTTCTGATTCTGAGAAGGAGCTTGAAAGATTTGTTGTATGTTTTTATGAATTGTTATTTAAAATCATTTTGATTCAAGTCTTCAGAAAAGTTCAGGTTTGACTCAATAATATTGTCATCTTGGGGGTCAGTCAGATTTTTATTTTTTGTTCAAAATGGTTTCACCAGTTCTACTCTAAGACCCAAGCTGTAAAAACAGTCACTTCCCCTCCCACCCCGAACTGTGATAGTTATCAACAGAAGAGTAGAAGTGTTCACACCAGAATACTAACTTAGAAGGTTTATTAGTTTAAATAATATGAAATTGTTGATTTCCAGTTCATTTTCAAATATCATAATCAGAGAATAACTCGGGGGTATGTCTGTGGGGTGGGGGGGGAGAATCTTAATGGAAATTTGAAAACAATGGCATTTAGTAACAGAGGGGCATTTTTAAAGGTAATCAAGTCCTGAAGGCTTGATTCCATTAAAAAAACCAACACCCCGAAATAACAGAAGACATGAAAGTTTTGGGCCAGTTCGGTAGCTCTAAAAGGTAAATATATTTCTGAAAGTGAACCAAAGAAAGTGAATCAAAGAAGGTTTTTAAAATACACGGTCAGTCCCAGAATTGTCTCGCTATCTGTTGTAAATAAGTAAACATGGTTTTAGTCACCCATAATATACTTTAATTAATCAAATTATTAATTAATTTATGATTAATTAAAATTTAATTAATTAAATTAATTATAATTACATGAAAGAAATTCACATTTTTTTCCCCAGAAGAATCCATGATAACCCTCCCTCGCTCCCCATTTTCCACCCTGCTCTTTTCGTAGGTCTCAGTTGGCCTCATTATCTATGAGTCGGAAACTTAAACCCGACAACAAAATTTGTGTTCCCACTCAGTGATAACACTGTACATGAGTCTTCTAGGAACATTTTTGCACTGGCAAAAATGCTTTATTTCTCCTCAGCAATCATAGCTACTAAATGACATGTAAAGATCTTATGGCACCTTGAAAACTATAAAGGCTAATTCTAGTATCCTGGATGACTTTCTTCCTACATGAACATTCCCACTGACTTCAGTGGGCTTTGGATCAGACCCTGTAAAAAGTTTTAATATCTTATGATGTGTATGGACTGCTATAACACAGATGCTGATAGATTTGCCTACATCATGACTGTATTTTATTTGTTTTTTTTCCCTTAATATAAGTATTTAACTTATTCCTCTGTAAAGCTATTTGCTATATCTTGACTATAAAAGGCATTACACAAAGTCAACTTTTTTTCTGTTTGGTAATCTATTCCATCATCTCCTGTACTATGTAATGATGCACATGTTATGAATAACATTTCATCCTTCTGAAAAAAATTCTACCACTAGGATCTTATTGTAAATAACAAAATTAACACACAATAATCACTTTAAGAAAATAAATGTTTCAAAGTAATAAATAAGAATATGGGCAAACAGATCACTAAAAGCAGCACTTGAGAGTCAGGAAACATTGCAAACTTTATACTTTCTTATTTCCTAGATAGCAAATCAAATATACCAAAACAGTTTGTTGGAAGAAAAGGTGAAACAGAATAAGAAATAGACAAGGGGATTCAAGGATGCAAGGTTATTAGAAATCTATCGTGAACCATGATCTCTTAAGTGGTCAACAAAATATAGTTCCCCTCTCACCATGGCCTATATCTCTGCTGATAGTGAGATACACTGCAGATTCATAATCCATCCAAAGTGAAGCGACAGTTTGTGTCATCATAAGCAGAGAGATATCAGATCACATATCTTCACTTGACAAGAGGTGGCAATTTAATCTGACAAGTTTCCTGCCAATGAGGACAGCTTTAGAAGTTCAACTGCCGTGGTAAAGATTTGACATGTCATTGAGGGATGTTGTGCAGAAGCTTGACAATAAACTGGAACTTGCTAATGCAGTTTAGGATTGCTGTAAAAATTTATTAGAAACCAGAGACTGTAAAATTACTATACTCCTCCACAACTGTTTTTCTTTCCCTTGCTGAATATTTATGTGATGTTTAATGCACAGCACATGTTTAAAAACTTGTTTCCTGATGGTGTAAAATAAGTCTATTATAATGCACATGAAATTGCAAGGAATTCAATTAAATGCATGAGAGAATAAATAGAATGACCACCTGTAAGCCCATTTTGACAAGACTTTTTTCTTTGATTTTTTTTTTTTTTTACATTTAAGAAGAATCAGAGGTGGTGTTTTATGAGTTAAGAAACAATTTGTATATGATTCTGTATTGTTGTAATTACACAAGGGAATATAGGCCATGGGAATTTAAAGTGCTACGTGGACTTCTGAAAATGGAGCAGATGTCTGCAGCTAGACCAGAAAACATGTTGGGTTCCTGACTCACTGCAACAATTTGCCAAGTTTGTTGCCTAAGTCCAATTACATATCAATGGAAAATAGGGATATTACTAATTTAGGTACTTTTGTGACTCCCACTAGATATCTATCTGCATCTTGAGGTGCCAAAATACTTTTTTAAACATGGCTCCAATCTGCAGGGAGAGTCAAAAGTCATGGAAACATTTTTTTCCAACATCTAACCTTGGTGAAATACTCATCTGGATTTAATCTGACACTAAAACCAGATTTACTTACGTGGAGTCCAAGCTTGTTACTGTTAGGTCCAACTTGAGAACTGTCATGAGATACTTCTGGTGTGGAAGCCTCAAATTTACAGATATTTTACTATTTCATAACTAAGAGCATAATACAGAATGAAAGCACTTTTCTGCCATGCCGGTTCTCTGCCACAGAATATTTTTCAGAAAGTGATGAAGGATGCATGTATCCTTCTCAACTCATCTCTCTTAGTTCTTGAAGGATTTTGTTTCCACTAGCAATACTAAATACAGCTATTTCTCAATAGTATCTATCCTGTGCCATAATATTCAAACTCTGATCCATTTAATCAATAACTTACCCAAAAATAAATGGGAGAGGGAAGCAGAGAGAGGTATTCTTAATATACTTCATTCCCAATGTGTTCCCCCTGTTTTCTCTATGTTGCTCTTTTCTCTTCTTGGTAATGAAAATGGCCTGAAAGTATGGAAATACAATTGATTGTTAGTGAAAGACAAATCACCATATATGTTTGTCAAAATATTTTTGGAATCTAGAGGAATCTATAGGTTCTAGCCATTGACATTAAAATGTGAGTACTGAGGCTAATGTTCAGCTCAAAACAGTAAATAATAATTATGCATAATGAATAGGATCCACTTGTGTTGGTACTATACCTAAAAAGTAGCAGAAATATATTAAGTTTCAAGGAAGAACACATCCAATCGAAAGGACCATAAATTAAACTTTAAGGGGAAGTTCCAGGATCCCAGGACCTACACCAACAGCTGAAGATTCATCGGCTAGGGGAAATCCCCAACTGGTGTAGAACCAAAATAACTAGCTATTCCGCTCTTAATCCCCATCCACATACAGGGCATGTTGTGTTGTGCTCGAACAATTCCCAGTTAGTGCAAAGCCCCAGTGAGAAATGTTACAAAATGACAGAAATTAGAGCAGCCCTCGAGGTTGCAATAGGTTACAATGGCTGTACCATAACCTAGCTGCCCCGTGAACTGGGAGAGTGCAAAGGTGATGTATGAGGTATCTCAGCTACATCTGAGGAGATGGAGTCTACATTTTACTTAGCTTTGTTGTTCTTTCCAAAAAAGTTTTCAACTATCTAGGAAACCTGACCACTTAGTCTCATCATACATTCTGCTGGCATATTTCTAGCTCAGGTTGATGTAGTGCCACACACCGTTCTCAAGAATCAGAGAGGTAGCCGTGTTAGTCTGGATTTGCAGAAGCGACAAAGAGTCCTGTGGCACCTTAAAGACTAACAAAAATATTGAAGCATAAGCTTTCGTGGGCTAACACTCACTTCGTCAGATGCATTTATCCAGTGAAGTGGGTACTATCCCACAAAAGGTTATGCTTCAATACTTTTGTTAGTCTTTAAGGTGCCACAGGATTCTTTGTCACACTGTTCTCCTTATTATTTAATTAAGCACACTTCAAGTCTGTTGAAAACGTTTCACGTTCTGGAATAGCACTGGGCTGAGAGGCTGGAAGGGAATCAAGTTAAATTATGTGATTTGTTTGTGAGGAAGAACGCTCTTTTAATGGCAGTAAACATCCTGGACCCTTAATGGTATTTTGTGACTGATGGTAGAAGAGATGGAATTTCTGGGATTCCCTCTGACTCTTTAGATAGCTACTGTAGTTTCAAAAAGTTTTGCAAGTTCACGTTGCACTAAATAGTGGGCCATCTATTTCCTTCCTTAGAGGTTTTTGAGGTTTTTAAGGTCCGGCTTGACAAAGCCCTGGCTCGGATGATTTAGTTGGAGTTGGTCCTGCTTTGAGCAGGGGATTGGACTGGATGACCTCCTGAGGTCCCTTCCAACCCTGAGATTCTATGATTCTATCTGGTCAAAGCTCTGCATTATTTCCTCATCCTTACCACATACTGTGGTTTACTGATATCTTATATACAAAGTTATATCTAAGTTCTAAGTAAACTGTACACTTTGGTAATAAATAAGTCATAGTTTAAAGTGGCAAACTATTGATACCTGAGGTCTTTTTAATGGAGAGCATAGTAGTAGTGTGTATTTTATCAAGACAGTGCAATAGGGTTCAGCATTTCGGTGGCAGGCAAACATTACAATACATTAGCCACATGATGGTCTGTTCAGTGTAGTGATTAGGAAAGGAACAGGCCAAAAAGGCTTTTATTTCAAATGCTGGAGGGACATGGTTTACTGTGCTTCCAAAATAAATATAAAAGGTAAGCTGTGATAACTCTAAGCGGGGTGAGGGAATAGCTCCCTTTTATGGACCCAGACAGCTGGTTAGTTATAAAATTCCCCTTAATGGCTGTTCTCTACTTGCTTTACCTTTAAAGGGTTAAAAGTCATTGTGATGCATGGGTAAAAGGAAGTGAGTGGGCACCTGGCCAAAAGAGCCAATGGGAAGGCCAGAACTGTTTGAAATTGAAACAAGACTCCCCTTTTATATGTCTGTTGCTACACTCATCGAGAGAGGCAGACAGGGCTGCAGTTATACAGTAAGAAGCTTTGGGCCAGGTATGAAAAATCGTAAGTATCATACCTAGAAACTATTCATTTGGAATCCCAGATATGTAAGTAGATCAGTAAATGTCTAAGAAGACATGATTAAGTGTGTCTCTTTTTATTTCTTTATGGCTTGTGACTCCTCTGTGTTAACCACAAATGCTCTTGTTTCGCTTGTAACCTTTACAATGAACCTCTGGAAGGTTATTCCTAATGTTTAATCTTTAAGTGCTTTTTTAAATCTAGCAATAGCCCGAGTTTCCAGATGTATTCTCTTTCTTTTTTTTTAACCTGTCAGATTTTGTGGTGTGCCTATTCACTCCATCACGGGCTGGCAGTAGGTCTGTATTGTCTATTCTATTTTAATCTATTCCAATTTAATTCAATACAAAAATATATTTTAAAAATTTAGTGTTATGCCAGAACTAATGCAAAATGATTTCCTGCCTGTCAAGCTGTAACATGAATTTCTTGGAATGTTTGCACATGTCCATTCCACTCTTGATGTCTCATCTCTGTGTGCTCCAGTTCAGTTGTCGGAGAGCTTTTACCCTTAGCACTCAGGGCACTCCAATGGACTCTGCTATCTGCCTAGTATCCATGGCTGTTACCATGGTTTGGACAAAGTGTTTATTGTTACATGTCAAATTGTTATGGGTCAGGATGAAATGAATGACTCCCCAATATTCCAACCTCTTCAAGGGCCACCTTGAGGAAGAATTGCTGAACCATTATGCCATGAAACCCATGATATCCCTGAGATACATCAGTGACATTTTCATCCTCTGGATAGACAACCTCATCTCCCTCAGAGATCTCCACCACAACTTCAACAATCAGCACCCATCCATTAAACTCTCTCTAGAACACTCCTGCACGAGCTTCAAGTTCCTAGATACCATGATCTGCTTCAACAATGGAATCTTACAGACAACTATATACAAGAAACCCAGAGATAACCACACCTACCTTTGCAGAGCCACCTTAAATGCACCAAGAAATCTGTTATCTATAGGTAGGCACTCAGAGACTACAGAATATGCTCTAGGAGAAAGTCCGGGATATACACTTTAACACACTTAGAACCAACTTCACCAAGACTGCATCATTGAATGAGCCACCCAAATACTAAGGGAGAACCTGCTTAGAAAAAAAAAAAGCTGGGGGGGGGGAACCTTGCCCAGAAGAACTAGGGGCCACTCAATGAAATTGGCGTGCAGCAGGTTTAAAACAAATAAAAGGAAGTTCTTCTTCACACAGCGCACAGTCAACCTGTGGAACTCCTTACCTGAGGAGGCTGTGAAGGCTAGGACTATAAAAGGGTTTAAAAGAGAGCTGGATAAATTCATGGAGGCTAAGTCCATAAATGGCTATTAGCCGGGATGGGTAATGAATGGTGTCCCTAGCCTCTGTCTGTCAGAGGGGGGTGATGGATGGCAGGAGAGAGATCGCTCGATCATACCTGTTAGGTTCACTCACTCCGGGGCACCTGGCATTGGCCACTGTCGGTAGACAGGATGCTGGGCTAGATGGACCTTTGGTCTGACCCAGTATGGCCGTTCTTATGTTCTTATGTTCTTATGCTCTGGTTGTATACTCATAGTTGTCACCTTCCACCCACACTGGAACCTGTCCTGGGTATCGTTTACAATTGCAACCTATACTTGATAGGGACCAGATCTTGAAATAGTTCTTTCTTAACTACTCCACCCCATCCCCTTCTGGCCTTCAGACAATCCTTCAACTTTTCCAAGATCATCATAAGCAGTCTCCCCATAGACCAGGACACACCAACACAAAGCGGCACCAGACCCTGTGAGAACAACACATGCAAAATCTGTACAAATATATTCACTTCTAGGATGATCAACACACCTTTCAAGACCTATGATTCCTACACATAAGCCTATCAAAACATGTGATGTACCTCATCCAGTGCACTGAATGCTCCAGTAACAACTATGGGTAAAACCAGACAACCACTATATTCTGTGCAAGTTCATTCAAGAAAAATGATAAAGGACAAAAACACCATATCACATGTGGGTGAATCATTTTCATAAAATGGTCATTCTGTGTCTGATCTTTCAGACTTATATGCACAACAATGTGAAAAGACAAGCCCTAGACTTTTCTAGACACTAAAAATCATGGTCTTTATTAAGACACCACATTTATGCCTGTCTTATTATAACAATCTGCAACACAATAAACCCACTGCCCCCTGCTTCTGCTCTCCCTTTCCTTCCTATGAGTGGGGAGGTGTTAACTGCAACTTCACCTTGAATGATTCCTTGAAATATGTTTTAACTACTGGTGCTAAACAATCTGTTCCACCTTGTATATAGCTGTGACACTCATTGTTTAATTTGTAATTGTCTGTTACAGCTTTCCCCCTATTCCATTTTGTTTCTTACAGCTGTCCCCTTACTCCATTTTGTTTTTGTTCTCCTGTGGCCGCCCCTCCCTGGCTGTTAAGTTGTTTACCAGGGCCACTGCCCTTCTCAAAGGGAGGGCCCCTTAAGTTGTTTACCAAGAGCCATTGCCCTTCTCAAAGGGATGGCCACTTGTGCTAAGTGGGACAACTGCCCTGTTCAAAGGGTTGGTCCTGTTATCACCTTGTTAAACCTGGGCTCGGTGTAGGGTAGGCTATGTCCAAAGCTGTAAGATCTAATGTGTTTTTGACATCCTGGGCATGAGTCATAGGCTTCATGTGCTTTTGAGTCATGAGGTGGGAACTCACACCTATGGTCCAGGACTCTGCCCAGGCATGTCTCTATGCTCACCTGCAGTTTTTCCCTTTAAACTCCTCCCCTGTGACAGAAGGAGCCTATCAGCATTACTGGAGGGGAAACTGCCTGAGTTTGCCTTTAAGAACAGGCATTTTTGAAACAAGCATCAGAAAGGTTCCTGCACTGCTACCTGGTCTGATCAGCCAGGGGTTCTGGGGGGTCCTTTCTCCGCTCTCGTTTTATTTTTGAGCGTACCCCCGTTTTTAACCCCCCACCCCACGAAGAACGAATTGCTGCCTGAGAGACCTCTCGATTATCAGGACCGTACCGAGCCCTCCTGGCTTCTTCTGATGTTGATTGCTGCTTCTGCATTTGCTGCTGCCTGGGGACTGGTGAGAATCCCTCTGTGAAACTTTCTATACTTAATTACTTTAGCTGCTGGCTCTGTTTCCCCAACACACAGACTTAAACTCCTTGGTCTGTGTCTTAAAACCTCTCAAACTCCTTGGTCTGTGTCTTAAAACCTCTCTTAAACTCCTTGATCTGTGTCTTAAAACCTCTCTTAAACTCCTTGGTCTGTGTCTTAAAACCTCTCTTAGACTCAAACTAAACCTTGGTCTGTATCTGTAATCTGTTTCTTGCTTTGCAGCACCTTTGCTGCTAGAAATAAGCCTGTGCCTTCCTGGACTGTACCTGGGCACACACCACCCTGCCCTCTGAAACTACCCCTAGTATAAGGTGCACCCATTAGGTTAGATTTTGTCTTTTAGTCTAGATAAGTTGTAATTTCATTTTGCATAGCTGTAGTTAAGTTAGGTTTAGGAAATTGCTTGCATTGTACCCTGTAAGTTAGCCTTAAAGAGTTGTTGCATTGTGTTTTGTTATTTGCTAATTTGTATAGTTTTGGTTAAGTTAAATCATAGATAAGATTTTGCTGTGTTTTGTATAATTGTCTCTCTTCTGTTTAAACTTGCAGCCTGTCTGCTCTGTGTCTCCCTGAGTTTAAATCTCCCTCCACCACGTGCTCCTCTTCCCCCATCCCCCAACCTTTACTTCTCTGCTGTTTCAACTTACAGCCTGTTTTCTCTCTCTCTTTCTAGCATAAAACCCCATTGGTTACCCCCTTTTCTCTCTAATACACCTCACATTTTACATTTACATTTTTACCTAAAATTGTTGGTTATTTAACACACTTTATCCATGCTGTTAGTTGGTTATATGCTGCTGTGACACACTCTTTACATAGGAATTGTTAGCTACCTGTTACATTTATACTTCAGTGTTAATTGGTTGCCTACTGTATTATACCCCACTGTATTGTACCCCACTATTGAAACCCCCTATCCCATTTACTAAAAGAAACCCCTCCCCATTTGTCTACTTTAACAAACCCCATACCCCTCACTATTGAATTTTCCCTGTTTTTGCCTTTTCTTAATAAAGTTTATTTTGCACCCCACCTGTGTGGTAATTGCTCCCCAAGATCCCATATACCTGCTGGCAGGGACAGTAATGAACGAAGTGCTGGGGCTCAAGCTTTTCTTTTACATGCATAACTGATGCAGCAGGTGCTAGGGCTATGACCTGACAAGCCGAGAGGTGGCAGGGCTCAGCCCTGGCCAGCACTGGTGTCAATGGGTACATTTCTTAGACCTGAAGAGCTCTTTGTAAGCTCGAAAGGTTCTCTTTCACTCACCAACTGAAACTGGTCCGATATAAAATATTACCTCTTCCCCCCCGCCCCCCATCTCTCTAATATCCCGGGACCAACATGTCTATAACAACACTGCATACAACACGCTAGTTAAATTTCTATTCCAGCTCCAGGATAAAATCAGGAACCCAATACTGGATTGAGTATGAATGAATTATTACATGATTAATAATGCTGTAAAATAAATGTTTAACATCTAGAGCTTCTCTGCCATAAGTTGTAGCCCACAGCAGCCCCTACTGCACAGCAAGCTTCAGATTTCGAGTAAAGTATCTGCAGACAACACTATGGTCCTTGGAAGCCCTGGAATAATACAAGACGAAAAAATTCCACTGAGTGCTTTATCAGCCATTTGCCATTCTCTGAGTGGCAGCCAGTGACAAGGTGGAGCTACTGAGCCTTAACATCCAGCTCCCAGGGGCTTCTAACAAGCCAGGAGCACTGAACAGCATAGCACAAAATCGAAATTTAAATGCTCTCACTAAATACTCTTCATTTTTATTTGGAAAAGAAATAATGCCTTTGATGTTTTCTATTCCACTGTTAAAGAGAATAACATGCAACTAAATAGAATATTTATATGGGAATAAAAAATAGACTGATTTACAATGCAGGCAGAAGGTATGTGGTTCATCTGAAATAAACATCAAACAATGGCCTATGTGTCTGATGGAGAAGCTCTTGATAATGTTAATTTGCAATAGTATGTGTGTACTTTTTGGCATCCTTTAGAAATCCAAGTTACAGACTTAAAACAAAGAATTTTGCCTGATGCATTTTCCTATTGATTGCTTGCATAATTTCTCATAGCTGAATGGAAAGACCCAAGTTTTCATTCATTTGTGAAAATGTGATACAAGTTTGAATATCAGTAACATGAATTTTAGAACACTATGGCTGATGGATTATTGATTCATAATGAAGTTTTAATTCTCTGCATATTGAGTAAATTACAGAGCTATTACATTAGTATAACTTTATTTCATCTCATTTGTCATTAGTGAGTTACAAATTATCTAACTTAGTTGCTTTGTCAGCAGAGCTTTGTTGAAATTAGATTTGCACAAATTAGCTAACATGTACGACACCTTTTTTTAAATGAGCTATTACATTTAGACTGATTTAAAATTATCCATTGCCTACTATATAACAGTTATATGGGAGTTAAGTGGTGTGTAGGCCTTCTACTGACCTATCCATCAATAAATTTTACCCTGCTAGTATATAGGTAGACTTACAAATATGTGTGTGTGTATGTGTGTTTGAAAACCTGCTCTTCTTTTATTCTTCTGTCAGGTCCTGAGTTTAGAGCCCTGTGTTTCCCTTGGCAACTGATTTTTCCCCCACTTGAAACCAGGCAGGTAGAATTTTCCCATGTCCTTGGAACATTGTATTAGGTTAGCAATGTTAGCAGTGTCATGAGGTGTTAGGAAGTGAACATAAAAGCCCCAAATGGAGTACATGAAAGGTGAGAAAAGTAAAAGCTACTTCGCAAATGATTAATTTTAAAAGGTATACACTTGAGGTTTTTAATTTAGCATGTACAATCGTTTGTTACTGATTTAGCATCTTAAGGAGGTATTTTCACTTAAAATCAGATCAGCTTTGAGTTCTGCACTTGTTAGCTATTCCTAAAACCAGAATTTTTCTTAAAAGTTTAGCCCTAGTTAAACTTGCATGGCTGACTGTTGCCTTTGACTTTGGATGCACCCACTCAATTGGTATCTGATGCACACCCTGTGACAGTACACTGTTACTGTAATGTAAAATAGATCATTCTATTACAAATTTCAGCTTTTCCTGGTTTGACTTCAGCTTTCTATTAAAAAAGCAAGAAAAAGCTGGAGTTTTCAAGTAAATCAGCAGTCCCCTTTGATGAGAATTCAGTTATACTGTCCTGGGTTACACACTTTTTCCAGATGCTGTACTCAATATTCCATGAACACTTGTAGCTTAAAGGGGGAGGGAAGAGGACAGAGCCTTCTCTTCCATTAGTAAAGGAAGATGTCGGCATAAAAGATCTTGATTTATTTCATCTTTGTTTATTCTGAGTTTGTTCAGTCTGTATAGTAACCTTCAACAGGCAAGGCAACAACAGTTAATTCCTACCCTGTCTGCTGTAACTGGAAGCATGCAGACAAAGCTGTAGATAACCCCAAGGCTAAGAACAAATTCTGCTCCCTTCTTGTTAGCAAGCAGTATCACTAGAGGAAAACAAAGCAGAAATGCAGAGTTTCATTTTGGTGTCTCTTTGCCTTGATAAAAATATGTATATTGTTCTTTGATTCTCTACCTACCTAGACTTAGACGAGGTCTGGAACCTCAGGTAATCAGTTAGCAGGGTTAATGCTTTGATCACATAGCAGATAATATGGAGTGTTTTTATTAAAAACAAAGAGATCCAAATTCTGTCTTCATTTATATGTACACAATGTAGATGAGATTCAGATACAAAAAACCTATAAAGCTACCAGGGATTTGAGGTTCACTTTGCCACTGTGTGAGGTATGTGAAATTATTGATATTCTTAGCTGGAAACGTGGATGAGGAGCTAGGAACATATGACCAGACAGCTGTCTATAGATCAGTGGTTTCCAAACTGTGGGTCGTGACCCAGTACTGGGTTGTGGAATGTAAGGCACTGGGTCATGGTGGCTCTGGTCATCACTGCCGTCTGGACTGGCTCTGGACTGGCTCTGGTTCCCAGCCAATGGGAGGGGGGGGGGTCAGTGCCTGAATGCAAGAGTCGTGCAGAGCCACTTACATGCCTCCGCGTAGGAGCCGGACCTGCTGCTGGCTACTTACCGGTTCATGGTGGCTAGGACAGGCAGGAAGCCTGCCTTAGCACCCCCACAGTGCCGGTAGCTGCCCGAGGTCAGCCCACACCCCAATCCCCTGGCCCCAGCCCTAAGCCCCCCCCCAAACCAGGAGCCCCTTTCTGCACCCCAAGTTCCTCATCCCTGCAGGCCTCACCCCCGCACCCTAACCCTGTGTCCCAGCCCTGAGCCCCTCCCACACCCAAAACCGCTCTGCCCCACTGAGTCATGGGAATCAACTATTTTCTTCAACTGGGTCATCAGAAAAAAAGTTTGAAAACCACTGCAATACTAACAAGTATTCTAAATTGTGGCTAGCTCACGACAGTTTGAAAGCTGCTGATTTAAAACACAAACTTTACAACTTAATTTTTGGCCTTCTGATTTGTAATCTGTGGTTCTGATCCTGGTAATTCTTGTACCTGTGCTTAATTTTGAGGATTTGAGAAATCCCACTGAATTAATGTATGTAAGAATGTATGTAAGCATTTGAAGGATTTGGGTCTAATAGATTAATTCCCCTCTCTAGTGATGACTAACATAAGTAAACTACACCATAACTAAACTTTGTCATAGAAGAAGCCTTTGACTGTTCTTCTGTATCATGCATGTCTTTTATTCTGTCACTTGGGACAAAGAGTCTGGAAATCAAAGGGCCTGATTAAATGCATGCTTCCTCAAGTGCCATGTTGTTTTTTCCCAGCTTTCAAGGAAATCTGCTGTGGTTATGTGATAAGTAATTTCAAAGTGCCTTTGCTAATTTGTTACTTTCCTTTTTTTTGTTTTGTTTTGTATTTGTGGGAAAAGTGGGGGGGAGAGGAAGTTGTTGACTCTGCAGTTAAATTTTTAATGTATTTTAATAATTTTGACAGTTGAAACTAGAAAAATAAGTGCCATTTTGGTGATTGGTTTATTGCTCATTAAGATGAATAGTTTATGTATATTGACATTCCATTTGAATCAACATCCAGACTTTCAGATCAAAATCACTTAAATTCACCTACCAGCACTCTTAAAACATAAAAACTCAGAATAAATTATGGAAAACTTGTCAAGTTCCAAGTTAAAGGCACTGTTTTGGGGTTTTTTTTAATAATACCTGGATATTTTTAGAGTGGCAAAGTAATATTTTGAATTTGCTGGTAATTACAAGATATGCCAAAGAGCTCAGGCACTATCATTTTGTATGATTTCCATCTTTATTTATAATTATGATTCAGTGCTGGAATTCAGTAAAATGTGTTTGAAATGCAATATTTCCTCTATTAAAATGGTAGACTTGTTCTGGTATCTATCCTTGCCACTATCCAACATGTATTCCCCCAATCAATGACGAACATGTTTTATAATTTCCACATGCCAGTGATAATATGGTCCAAAAAGTTGTCCCTTATTTAACTTTGTGACAAACTTGGTGTTTCAATTTTTTTTAGAGAAGTCAAGCCTGTCACACACTGTGTTTCAGCATAATTAGTATATATTGGTTTATTTTTTGGGCAATTAGTTGATTCTAGATCACAGTGGAAGAAAAACAAATTGATAATATATGTGAAATCTTAACTCCTTCATTAGTTTTGATGTGCATGAAACTTTCATGGCTTTGAAACTTCTCTTGAAATGAACCTGATAGTTCTTTTTCCATCAATGTGTTCTATGATTTTTTCAAAGGTCTCCAAATTGCACCTCGAAATTATGTGCATGAAAAACCTGACATCTCTGTTTGTGAAAGAGCAGTTTTGTGAACAATAATACTCTTAGTACATCTAGATTACTCATTTAAATCTACAAATGATGCTTCTTGCCTGCACAAATTGGTAGGCATCCAACATTTTCAGGGTAAATTCTGAAAGGTTTGTGAAAATCTGATCTTTTGTGTCTAAGCATTAAATAATGTAACATTATCTAAGAGAATAAATGGTTAAATAACATCTCAGGCAGAAGCAGTTATGCAAAAAAATCAACAGCCAGCCAGTATTCATTGCCAGCATGTGTGGAATGCCATATTCAAAAGGGAAACATCTGATGTTCTCTGCCAGCTCTAGCTTCCTGCTAATTCAGTTGGAATGTCCTTTTAGTTAGAATACAAAACCAGTGATGGAACACTTCATTTTAAAATAATACTTTACAGGCCAAATGGGTACTCATCTAGCTCTCCAACAAGATGAAAATCTCAATATTACCCAACTGCATATTACACTTCAATTCTGTATTTTTGGTAGTGCTGTATGTTTAAAAAAAGATAGATTACTGATGGACCAAGCAAGGAGAATAAAGAGAAAATCATGGCTGAATCATCATTTATTTCTCATCATATTTCAGAGTATCTGTGCATTGAAAAGAGGGGGAAAGGAAGCAAAATCTCACAACAAACCTCTTCCCTCTTCATAAAGTTGTTACAAAGAAGATGCAGTGTGGCCTAGTGGATGGCCCCCTCCCCACACCGGGTGGGGATCCAGCAGACCTGGGTTCTCTTACTGTTTCTTCCACTAACCTGCTGGTGACATTGGGAAAGTCACTTTGTCTCAGTTTTCTCATCTGTAAAATGTGGATAATGATACTTTGAGATTTACTTCTGAAATGTGCCATATAAGAATATTAGTAGGCTAGGCATTGTCTCAGGGGTGCTTTACCGATTTTGTAGCTTCTCTAACCTCCCTTAGCATTTCACAATCACCATCACCATTCTTGTTAGGTGAGCAGTAGTATCTTCCTGCTGCTATACTTTTATTCTTCAAGCATAGAGATTCTATGTACAGTTTGATTTAAGATTTTCAACTTATTTGATTCTCTGCTTTTTTTATTTTTAAAAACATATAGTGCAAGTTCCCAGAAGACTTACTCTATCATTCCTATATTTTTGTACCCTGATATTACCTTATATACTCATCACTGTAAGTGACATAAGTAAAAAAATAAAAATACTTTGAACTTCTGTGGAGCTATTTAATGCACACATTTCAAAGAACGTTATGAAGGTGAGTAAATATCTTTATGACCAACTTATAGATGAGGTAAATGAGGCTGAGAGAGAGACTCTGACCAGCTGTGTATCTGGTACTAGAATATAGGTCTCCAATCCTGATGTCCAAATTTATGCTAAATTCACTGGATTACATCACAAAATTACATCTTTAATGTCTCTGGCATTTACCCTTAATGACTGGTCTTTTGTCTGAGGATGCACCTTCTCGGCTTCTCCCAAGGCTGCTCAGTACAATACTGTATGCTACTGCTAAGTCCCATGGATATTTATCTTCTGGTGTCTGAGAAGAATTCATGAAAGTGCTGAGGCTGTGTCAGAACACTGGCAAGCCATCCCATTCTAGTGGTACTGGAAATACAGGATAGCCTCATCTTCCAGGGGCATACAGACTGATGGCTCCATTGGTACAAGGTTACTTGTGCCATTTGCAGCTGTTATTTGATGAGCCTATAACTGCTCCAAGCTGCTCCTGAATCGATTATAAAAAATGGCATTAAAATGTAGCACTTATGGGTGTCCTAGACTATTATAATCAGCCCCACTACAAAATATTACTTTGATTCTGGACACATCTAGTCATTTCATATACTTATTAGTGTTCTCAAAAATTTGGAGAATAGTGTTGTAGGTGATCCAAATGTGGCCTATAGACTCTAGCCCTTGGTGGTTCTCTAATAAAAACTCACACACATCTAGTAATAGTTTAGTCTACACTGGTGCTGATTTAAATGAAAAGGTGCAAGCACTCTGTATAGTGTCCTAATTATACAAAGTACACAGACCTTTCTAATTAATCCCCTAGGACACTGTCCTTGTCCCCTAGGACTCCTTCAAGTCCCCTTTTGATCATATAGGATCCTCTTTGATCCTGGAATATTTTGTCATATTGAAGTAGCCATGTGTGATTTTTGTTGGGATACAAGCGCTGGAGAAATCAAAAAGTCTATGGTTACTGGCAACACTTTGCCCTAATTAAAATTTAAAATAAGATTCTGAGCATTACTTGATGCAACAGTGGGGGCCTTGTAACCCACAAGTTCTGCTTGACTAATTTCTCAAGGTTGATCAGCCTTTCAAGTTCCTGCTCTTCTATCAGTGCCGTTGACTATTTGCCCTATAAAGAGCTAGGAGGACTATTTCTGTCCAAGTCTTTATCTGCTCCCATTTGTCTGCAGCGTGTTCTTGTATCCCCTGATAACTGCCTTACCAGGGGAGTCTGTTCTTTCAAGCCTTGTCCCTTCGTTCTCAGCCCTTTATAAGCTCCTTCTTTTGTCTGTGACTCTCTCAGGCTCTAACTTCCGCCATCTTACATTTTGGCTTCCCTTTTGTAACTAGTCCCAAGGATGCTGCCTCCCTTTTGCTGTTTTCACACAAGCTGTCTCTTTGGCACTTCCTGTTTCACACATGTCATCCAGCAAGGGTACTCCTGCACTATCTAAATAGCAATTTGAATTTAACTAGGGGTGCCATGGTCTTGATAATTGATGGCTGAGATAATGGGAAGAGTAGGGTGTTTCCATTAAAGCTGCTACTATTTCTGACTGGCATCACTTAACAAAATGGTTATAAGCAGATACACTGATTTATACTCCCTAGATTCATGGGTTCTAGGTGATGGCAGGCTAAGCTTCATTGTTAATAATGGCTAGGTGGGGTATGGACTTGAAATCTCTGCTCTGGTATGTCTGTCCATCTCTGCCAATTATTGCATTCCCCATGCAGCTGCTTCCATCTGCAGATTGATAACTATAGGTTTTTGCAGGAGGCAGGTGTCAAATTCCATGAACAGGCATTCCTGCAGCCAGGTGCTGTTTGTCATTATAATGAGTTGGCTCCTTACCATCTCATTTCAGAATGCCTTGAATGTGCTGGTAACCACAAGTTCCCATATAGCAACCACAAACTGATTTATGGGTTCCTGTCTCACTGACCACACTGCTGAAACTTAGTCTGTTCCACTACTGCATTTGAAATGGGTCTGGTGGGTTTTTTATAGTGTTTGCATGTTCGCTGCATAGAAGTGGCAAAATATTCTGTCCCTATGCCCCCATGAATAAAAGAGTGATGCTGACTTCCATTTGTTCCTTCATCAGGATACCTTCCCTCCTCCCCCACAAAAAAATCTTACTAGCTAGTCAATGGCAGAATCAGAATTCCTAGTCACACATGTAAGTTTGCCTTCCTCTTTTCCAAATGTTTATTCAGCTCGGTAGTATAAATAACTGATACATCACCTAACTACCTCAGTCTAGGAGTAGCAAAATACTGTTTCTTCTACCAAAGCTTGTGGTCCAGTTTTGTGAACCAAAAAAAAATAATGTATATTATTTGCTTTAGTTGTTTGGCACATTTGGATACTTATCTTTAAAAAAATCTGTATGTGAAATACTGCCATCACTGATACAGAATTCAGCACTAATAATCAAACTAGACAAAAAAAATCAGGGACAGCAAAGATGGAGTAATTAAAAATGAAAGAGCAGAAATGGGGGACATATTTGTGGTGTTCAAGTAACCCCAATCACTGGTTGAACAGATGATTCCTCCTCCTTGGGCTCTTCCCACACAAATATTTTAAGAATACAGATTAGGAGAAAGGAGCTAGTTAAATTTCCATTGAAACTATTTTTAACTGAAAATTGGGGGGGCTGACTAATTCAACTTTTGTGCAAAAATATCTTCTTCCAGGATTCTGCCCCCTGTCCTCCTGCCGTGTGGGTCTGGCTCCCAAGCTGAATTACTTCTCCAGTGATAGACCATGGCCTCCCATGTTGCATAGCCTCCCCTCAGCATGTGGAGACACTGCTGCATCGTGCAAGATGTAATTTGACCAAAATATTTCAGTGGTTTTTTTTCTCCCCTGAGAAGCCAATTTTCTATGAGGGAAGAAATACTATTTGTCTACCAGCTCTACTAGAGAAATCCAGCTTTTTCACAGGACACAATCTTGCCTCCTTTTTGTAGAAGAACAATGCATTCCTCCAACCTGGAATAAGAAAGAAACCTGGAATAATCCTCTTTGTTCCCAGCCACCCAAGGTTCTTGCTTTTCATGTAAACATATAATGAATTTAGACTGGGCTCTTAAATACAACACAACAATATACTGCATTCCTTTCTCAACAGCTTTATACATCCTATAAAATGAATCAACTTGCATCCTTATACAGGGGAGATGGAAATTTGCACATTTTAATGTCCTATGAGTAATGTGAGGTGTTGCATGGAGATAATTTTAAAGGAAAATACTGCATTGAAGGCCTGAAACGGAGCTTGGGACAGTTAAAAACTCAATGTTGTAACAGTTCTAAGAAAATAGGTTTTGATTTCAGGATGAGAGGTTTAAGCAATTTGAATTGACTTCCTTCTTAAGGAGAACAGTTAACAGCAGCTTAGGGATCATGTTGTTTACTAAGAAAATATGTGCTGCTCTGTCATACTGATATTTCATTGCCTCTCCCATGAATTGACTGGCTTTGTATGTGTGTGTATTTTTGTTAAACTATTTCTACAGGATATCCCAGTTAAGCTTGACAGCTTGTTAGCAAGGAGTCCCGCCTGAGGGCTGCTTGTAGACATATCTCATTGTACTAAACATCAACAAAATATTTGCACAGGAACAAAGCAATGGGCCAAATTTGCCTGGAGAGTAAATGGGCTAACACCAATGCTGAATTTCACTCTTCACATTGAATACATTCTTTTTATTGCTTTGAGTACACGTTTGTGTGACACAGGAGCAAAGCACTCTGCTCTTACACTCTTCTGAGAAATCTCAATGGCAGGTGACAATCATACTACAGTGAACAAAATAAGCAAAACCATACTTCTAGATGTGAACTTGCTGAGACTGGAATGAGCTCTGAAGACTTGGAGTCTGATTCAAGGACCACTGATTCAATGGACTCCCACTGACCTCAGCAGACATTTGATCAGACCCATGATTTTTCTGTCACTTTCTATCAAAGGTGCTATTTGAAACCAGTGGAGGTAAAGGGATGATGTAGCCAGCTTCCTGAAAAACAATATTTTGGTTCTACTTTCATTGTTTTGCAAAATGTACCTGGGGTAAAAGTAACTATTTTTCATTAAAATTGTGAGTTTTTCACTTGAGTAAAAGCACAAGCAGAAGCTCAAAAATGAAGATTTTTAAAAAAAAATCTTGTGGTCTGACTTACAGTACATGCCTTCGAAGGGGAAGATACCCAGTTTTCATACACAAATGCACAACTTTGCATTTTCCATATGTTTTGATAATCAGGCTCTGTGCTTTCAAAAAATGTTTGTATATGGTGACAAGTGCTGCTTTCAGCATGAAGGTTTTCAGAATGCTTTGCTGAGAGAAAAGGAGCGTGATCTCTATTTTCAAGAGTTTTGTCACTCCAACCATGAATATCACTGACACTTGGCGAGTAGTTTGTGTTGTCTGTGAAGAATGGATAACCATATTCCCCTTCCTAATGGACAGGGTACCTGTAGAGGGGTTTGGCCATCCCTCTCCAAGGTGATGGAGGAGTTGCCACACCTCCCCGTAGGGAGAATTAGCCTACCTGCGTGAGTCTCTCGCTGTGGCAGCAGTAGAGGCAAACATAGTCAGTCATGCCCAGCCCATGGTCAGCGGGCAATAGTGAGTCCAGGGCTCAGGTCCTCAGGCAGGGGCTGAGCAAACAGTTATAATGAGTAGCCCCAGACCCTGGGTCAGGAAGGGCTGAGCAAACGCAGGTAAACAACCAGCCCAGGCTCTCGGCACAGAGCGGCTTGGGAGAGGTGGAGATTGCAACCCACTTGTCGGTGGCAGGGGAGATGAGGCCCCACCTATTCCACTGTGTCCCAGCCCAGGGCTCTAGCAGCAGAAGGCCTGCTGCTGTGTCAGTGAGGATCCTGGCCACAAAGCACTGACCTAGGATCTGGCAGTGCTACAGCCAGACTGGGATCGGTTGCCCCCGGGCTACTGCCTAACTATACCGTGGGTACCTGGGTTCAGATGGTGTCAAGAACTATGTGTCAGGAACTATGGACTCCTCAAGGTAATTGGTGAGGGGTGGGTTTGGCAACTCCTCCAGCCTCTGGTAAGTGTCAGGTGTTGGTCGGGTGGTCCAGTCTTTTGGTCGGCTGCCAGGTGTTGGTCAGGTGGCTGTCAGGTGTTGGTCGGGTGGTCCAGTCTTTTGGTCGGCTGCAAGTTGATGGGGTCTCTCAGCCGGAAGTTAGGATGCAGGTGCCTGGCCTCTCCAGTGGCTGCTCCTCTACAGAGCTCTGGGGTTGGGCTTTTATACTTCCCGTCCTGTGCCTTGACCTCTGTGGGGTGGGTGCAGGACTCGCTGGCTCCTCCCACTTTGATGTCTGGAGAGGCTCTTCCCTCTCTGTGGCTGGGAGCGGGGGAGACCATACCACCTTGCTAGATGTCAAGAATCCAGGGCCGGCGACAGGGGGGTACAACGGGTACAGCTGTACCGGGCCCCGGACTTCAGGGGGGCCCCCTGAAGTCTGGGGCAGGTACGCAGCTGTACCCCCTTGTCGCCGGGTCTGTGAGCAAGGCGCGGCTCCAGGCAGCCGCTGCAGCGCTCACCAGCCCCCTCCCCCGGCACCCAGCAGCCTCCCCCGCCCCCCTTTGCTTCTCCCGGCTGGGCCACGCGGCCGCAGCGCATGCGGGGGTTGGGGCCCGCGGGAGGTAGGAGACTGGCCGGGGGGAGGGGGGCGCAGGCGGTGGGAGACCGTCGGTGGGGGGGGGGGCGCGGGCAGCGGGAGACTGGCGGGGGGGGGGTGCGGGCAGCGGGAGACCGGACGGGGGGGGGTGCGGGTGGCGGGAGGCCGGGGAGGAGGGGGGGGGGCGTACGATCTGCCGTACGAGGCCCCAAAATTCCTGTCGCCGGCCCTGCAAGAATCAGAGAGGTAGCTGTGTTAGTTTGGAATAGCAGAAGTGACAGAGAGTCCTGTGGCACCTTTAAAGACTAACTAAAGTATTGAAGCATAAGCTTTTATGGGCTAATACCCATTTTGTCGGATGCAAACCCTGTACCCATTTTGCATCTGACGAAGTGGGTATTAGCCCATGAAAACTTATGCTTCAATACTTTAGTTAGTCTTCAAGATGCCACAGGACTCTTTGTCACCTGGCTAGAGTATCCATTTCACAAAACCCACCATGATATTTGACATTTGGATTTGTTAGATTGGATGGTCTTCAGAACAGGAAATGTGTGTTTACAGGGCACCTAGTAGCCCTAATCCTGAGTGTGTGCTGCTGGAATATACGTATTCATTAATAATTGACCATGTTATAAGAAAGTATAGACTAGATACCAAAAACTTGGGGCTTGATCCTGTGAGAAGATAGGGCCCTTAGTATCTTGTAGGATCAGGACCCTTAAAAAAGCAAAAAGACTAGGTTTCGCTTATTCCTAGAAATCTATTCTCAATCTGGGACTTTGCTTTTTTGTCATTGGTGATAATGTTTCAAGAATCAGGAAGAGTTCAAGAACATAGTTCTTTGAAAAAGCATGGTTGTAGTCTCATTATTTTGGTATACATGACACTTTATGAACTCTGGTTCCTGTCTTCTGCATCCTTTAAATAAGTCCTTCCTGTAGAGCCCCCATGCTTCCACATCAAAATAGGTGTCCATTTGGATTTCTCAACCATATTTCTGTATCCTTTAAGTATTATTTGGCTTGTGTCTTAAATAAATAATAGGGTTGCCAACCCTTCCAGATTGGCCGGGAGTCTACCGGAATCAGCCTTAATTTCCTGGTGACTATAAAAAGCAATCCAGGAGATTTTAATAGGCCAAAAGTGTGGTCGGCAGCGTAGCAGAGCTAAGGCAAGCTGCCTTAGCTACCTGTCCTGCCACCATGCAGCTTCCAGAAGTGGCTGGCATATCTGACTCCTAGGCGCAGGGCCATCCAGGGGGTCTCCATGTACTTCCCCCATGCCCTACCCTGAGCATTGATTCTGCAGCTCTTGTTGGCCGGGAATCATGGCCAATGGGAGGTGCAGGGGTGGTGACTAACGGCAGGGGCAGCGCACAGAGCCACTTGACCACCCTGAGCCTAGGAGCTGGATACACCACAAAGTGTAAGGTGCTGGGTTTTTTTTGTTACATCTGTGTAACAGAAACACCTAGCCATGAAATATAAATCTAAATAAATAAGTAAGTATCCATATCACTATCTAAATGACTCCCTGCATTTTTGTCGGACCCCCAAACCAGGATTAAGGAAAGTTTTTAGTTCACTTAGTATATTTCAGTTTATTTCCTAACAACTTACAATATTTTTGGGTTTTTTCCCCCTCAAATCCTAGATTTCTAGACCAAAAGCAAAAAGGATTTCTTAGCTTGTTTTAAAGGTTTCCACCTAGTGACCTGCACTGGATGGCCACCCTCCTGAGTCTCCTGTACTGGGCATCAGCATTAGGTTTGCATTAAGATCATCAACAGGTGGAGTTGAAGCAGAAGTCTCATACCTTTCCATAAAGGTGATTTCCCATATTCTGCATTTTTCTGTAAAATGGGTACTGTGCTGGCTGTTGCTTCAAAGCGCAATGGATTGCACACTATCTTACAGGTTTAAGCAGAGTGATCTGCTCTCTAAGTGAAATCATTTCAGGTGCAAAGGAGGACGCTTATTTGATAAACCTGGGAACTGTGTCATACTGATTAGAAAGGTTTGGAGTATATGTGGAAAAGATAAAATGTGTGCATGCCTGATATGATAAACATGATGTTTCTGAACCTGTGTATATTCTGCAAATGGACACCTATTTTGATGTGGAAGCATGGGGGCTCTACAGGAAGGACTTATTATCAGCAATTTTCTTATACTGGACTTATACAGGAAGGACTTATTTAAAGGATGCAGAAGACAGGAACCAGTAAGGACTTATTTACTGATTATTAATCATGTAAATTAATCATTAATATAATTAATAATAATGTAATTAATCATAATTAATTAATCGTTAATAATTAATAATAATTATCATGGTTAATAAATACTTACACCTATTTTCTGCAAATAACTATATAAATATGACTTAGTTCATTTGTTTCATGAGAATTGGTTTATTTGCCTAGGGGAGAGGAGGGCAAATATGGTCTGCAATCCTGATGGTTCAGTCCTGTACAGAACAATTGACAAGGTCATTCTTTGTATCCTGGCAATCTTAAAGGAGTGTCTGTAAGAGCAAAAATATTCATTGATAAACCAAGCAAACAACATGCATTTATTTTGTTTGATTCAATAGCTGCATCTTGTTGGGAAATAAAAGTTGGGAAACTGAGTCACACATCCACCCAATTTAGGCTTAATCAAATTTGGCCTTATTTATACAATTTCAGACTGAATTATTGTCATTTACAGGGTCTGGGCATAAATTTATGCCAGGCAAATACTAACAGACAGGACAAAATTGGTAAATGGGCACAGGGAAGTTCTTCCACCTTCCATGATAGTCATCACCTTCACTGATCCCGTGGACTGATCCTTAGTCCTGTTCTTCAGTTTCGGTTCTGGCGTTTCTCCAGTTTGGGCCCATGTTCACTTAGCTGTTTTGCATATTTCTATATTACAGATTATTTAATCTTTATCAAATCAGCTTTTTAGCACATCAACCCTTTTGACTTTAGGTAACCCACATATTAAGTATGTCCAAGTTTCTGTTACTCAATTTCTGTGTTTTTCCTGCAGGTTTTGCAGTTTCTGGGTCACGTCATTTTATGTCACCCTGCCCTAGGTCTTCCCACATGGAGGAGGGTTACTTATATTTGTGTATCTTTCCTTTGCATCTTTCAACACAATGGTACCTTTGTTCTGTCAGCAGTATCATTTTAAGAAGATTACCAGTTCTATCTAAAAGAAGAATTGGGAAAACCACACTTCTGCCAGCAAGGGCTTTAGTTACCTCATCTGTACTCATTCACTATCCATAATTAAAACTATTAAAATATAGCAAAGAAAGCTCTTAATCTCACTGTTAATGATTCTTCATTTTATATTTTGAGTTATAAGTCAGTGTGTGTTATTCTGTGCTTTCTTTAATATATTAGAAAGGTGTGAAGAAGTTATGGAAACACACTTATTCTTTCATGTTAATATTTCTTATCTTCTTTAAACATGGGTTTTTTATTCAAAGTCCAGTTTTGTTTATGAATCATTATGAATATACTTCATTACAAATTTTCCTGTGAGTGCATTTTGAGGGGTGTTTAAATTTTAAGGTCTTGATATTTAATTATTTTTAATGGTACCCCAACATTCCTTACTATTTACAACTTTACTAATAGGGCAAACACCTTGAAAAAAATTGTCTTCGGTGAAACCCTGGTATTTATGGGGGAAGCAGTCTTTCCTATGAGCAGTTGTAAAACTGCCACGGGGCATAAACCATGTTTGAAATGCATTCAGACAGAGATGGTCATGAATTATAAACGTGTTTTGTGAGTGTTCCCGAGCAAGTTGGCCACTGGGGTTAATTGTCATATTGTCAGGCGTTTATGACCCAATATAAATGTGAATCTTGGCTTACTTTGTGGTCCTGCAGCCCCAAAGGAGTTACCAAAAGCAGCAGAAGCAATTACAGCCTGAATGACTGGAAGGGGGAGAAAAAAAGTGAGAGATCAGCTTTCAAAGTTGATTTTGATTGCATTAATCCATAATAAATTGTTTGTTTTTAAATATCACCTATGGAAAAGGCATCACACTTTCTGCTTTTCCTATTCCCGTTGCACCATTGGCTTCACATAGTGCTAATTTCTGTTTAATGCTCAGCAAATTAATTGCAGCAAAGAGAAAAATAGAGAATTGTGAACCTCCCCCCCCAAAAAAAATAAAATGAATAAATGTACATCCAGTGCTGATAACTTTACTTCTGTGAGGCAGCAAAACTACTGCTTAATTTTATGCATAGTAGGAAAACCGTTGGCAGTCTGGAGGTTGTTTATAGAAACCATGATGTGGAGAATAGGAAAGAGCTTCACTTGCAATATACGATGGCACGAAGGATGCATAGATGGCCATCTCTGTTAATGACCTGAAACTGCTACATAGTCATTGGGGCTACATGGGACAACTTCTAGTTAATGTGAGCTAACACAGTACTGCATCTGTCGACTAAACCCTGCTGCAGATTTAATAAGTTACTGAGGTCTGTCTATACACAGTCTGCACAGGGATTAAAATAAATGGGAGTTGAGGACCCCACAGTTCCCTTTCCTCCTGTTAAAAGAGGAGTGGAGCTCCACCTTCTTTTCCTGGCTTGAGGAAGCAGCCTCCTCATTGGCTTTCCTTACTTCCTGGCAGTTATGGTGAGAGCTCTCCTTCCTGTTTTGATCTACTTTAATCACATATCCTGCATTCTGCTTCAGCTGGTATTCAAATGGGAGACTTGTGCTCTGTAGGGAGACATTCTACCAGGGAATGGGAAAAAAGAGTCTTGTCTTGGTCAGGTCAGCAAGAACTGTGTGAAGCCTGTTTCAGCTGCAAGTTGCTGTCTGCTTACAGTACCTTACATGAAAGTCATTTTATTTTACTTAAGCATATCCTATTGTGCCCCATAAAGTGTCCATAATAAGCATAACCCTGAAAATAACATTGATCATAACTGTACTATGTCAATTGCTTTACTCCTTTACACGTCACCTTTGCACACTTAGAGTGAGAGAGAAAGTTCATAATGGTCAGCATTCTGTAAAATTGTCATTAAGCACATTAAATGCGCACATAAGGGGGCAAATCCTTTGCCCAGCACAACACCCACCAGGCTTGGGGATGAGGTCCAAGAGCTGTGGCAGAACTACTTTATAGAGACCACTCCAGCCCAAGAGCTGCATTAGTTTCTGTGAGCCTTTGTACAACCCTGCTAGGAGGAAGATTGGAGGTTTCACATACTGCTCAGGACCCTGGTATCTCCTGTAGTCCCCCCATGTCCAGTCACCTCCCACCTGTGTGCATGCGTGGTGGGGTGGAAGGAGGGGGAGATGCCATAAAGGGGCTTCCTGGAACTCAGCTCTGCACCCTGCAGGGATGTCACAGGCTGCTAACTGGTCTCTGTGAGTAGATGAGCCCAGTTTCCTGGTGTCAGAGCAGGTGGATCCAATTGAGCCAATTCAAGGGGGCAGGGCTACCCCATGGCTATAAAGGCCTGTCAGAGGGTTGGAAGAGTAGGAGTGATTGGGGCAGGCTGAGCATAAGGAAAGAAGTGAAGCTGACTCTGATGGTGAGTCTCTGGACCTAGGGACCAGGTGCTCAGGGAGATAACCCTGAACTGGTGTTCCAGAAAAGAAACAGAGTAGGCTGAAAGAGAACTGGCACTGATATGGGAAGCTGTCTGGAACTGGGAAGCTGCAAGAAGCAGATTACCAGATACTCCTGGGCGGGAAGGCCATCAGGGTGAACTGAGGAACTGTTTTTGTTTTACTTATGTTTGGACAGATAAGTCTACCTCAAGGAGACTGGGCATGGCCTATTTCAATTGGCCTACTTCAGTGGGGACTTGTTAGGCTGGTGAGAAACCATGCTGTGTCCCACATTCTGGGAAATGTGGGTACTTTGATCACCCCTGATACAAGGGGAGAATGAGGTAGATCTTTGGTGCCTGGTGAAGAGGGAGAAAACTGAGACAGGGTGCCGCAGAGCAAGCATTGGCTATGAGGGAATGCTCAGGAGGGGGCCACTGTAATACACTTGCCCTTAACCGTAGGCAGCAAAAGCACACCACTCCCAGCAAAAGGATTTTCCCCTACACAAGCTATGGGGCTTATTCACTTTTTAGTTTGTGTGACTATGTGTGGTCATCTTTCAGTGACTTGTCTGCTTAACAAACTTCGTTTGTAGGGGTGAAATGGTTTTCTAAAGAGCTGAAGTTGCATCTTATTTGTACTGAGATCGCACCTAGGAACTGCAGTTGCTGGCAAGGTCCCTATTGCGGTAGATGCTGTACAAACACAGAACAAAAAGATAGTCCTCCTCCCCAAAGAGCATATAGCCTACACAATAGCTTAATCAAAAATACAAATGAATAAAATACCACTGGGAAATGCACATGGCTGAAAAGGTGGAACTTCAAATAAATAACACCAGAGGTATTGTGAAACTTACTTGTCAGCAGCAATAAGTGCTATTATACAAAAAACTTGCAACAGTGAGTCAAAAACCACACACTTGCATAAGAGTGTCCTCTAAATAGTTAGTGATATATGACTCTTCGTTATTGTTCTTCTCTGCATTATCTTAGTGCCTAAAATCCGTGGTTGATATTAAGGTCCCATTGTGAGCGCTGTACAAACACAGGGAGAAACAGTCCCTGCCCCATCGAGTCACAGTATAAATAGACAGATAATGAATAGAAATTTAGGATTACATGGTTGACACTCCAGGGCCAAATGGCATTAAAAATACCTGCAGAAGAACAGGAAAGTGCAGGACAAGGCTCAGTTTGAGATCTTTGTGATGTCTGTGGTAGGGGGAACAAGATTCCTAAACCCTGATCTTGGTACCTAAGTGAAGGGAACATGATTTTCCAATATTTTATGTTTGAGATGTAAATCTGCTTTTATTTTTCCAAGATTCCAGTCTGTTACTGACTGAGGATTTTAAACAGTGTATGACTGGAGATGAAACGCTTGCTGCTAGTGAAGAGCTCCACAATATCTATTTGTAACCAAGTCAAGTAGTTTGCCAGGTAGATTAACCCAAAAGTGCAGGTCAGAGGTCAGACATCTAAGAATGATTTTATAAAACATGGTCCTGGGTTAGTACTATTTGAACACATGCTTAGTGGCCTTATATGAGTATCCTGCTTTTACAGTGGCCAGTAGCAGAGGCTTTCAGAGGTAAGGAGACCCAAAGTAGTACTCACTGTCACAGATGCATACAAAAAGATGGGGGGGGAAGGGAGAAAATTCTCAAATAAAAAGAAGAAATAAAAAATTGCTGTCTATGTATGAATAGAGGGGGTAAGGATAGCTTTGGCTTGCTAAACCTAGGGCTGTGAGTTCAATCCTTGAGGGGGCCATTTAGGAATATGGGACAAAAATCTGTTGGATGATTTAATTAGGGATTGGTCCTGCTTTAAGCAGGGGATTGGACTAGATAATCTCCTGAGGTCCCTTCCAACCCTGATATTCTATGAATTAGGCATGTTCTTTCAAACTAAACCATCCTCTCACATGCTGGAAGTTAAAAATCTATCATATGCTGCCAGTAGACCAGTAGCTATTGGTACCAGTAGCTATGTGTACAGCTGTATTCATAGACTTGGCAGAATTCAATTTTTATTTGTAATTTTGATTATCTTTTTTATTTTTAACCATTTTTTCTAGTTGTAACTATTTAAACTATTTCCCAGCTTCAGGACATTAAGGAGGTTAATATTGGGGTAGGGCAGCACTGACCTAGAGCCTGCCTGTGCAGCTGAGGGGCCTGAGATACCTGGGTGCAAGGTGAGAGGGAGGCAGTTCTGGGCCATTGGAGCAGCGACCTTCAGCCGGAGATAGTAGGAAGAGAAGGACCACTCCCTGGTGCTGAATAGCTCTTGCCCCGGGAGATCCCCTATGCTCCCTGCTGCAGAGTTAGTGAGCAGGACTGTGACAATGGAGCTGCAGAGAGCTCACTGTGGGCTGGTGACACCACAGCCTGCAGGTGCAAAGTATAGGGAAGGCTGCAGGACAGAGCAGAGACCCTTGGCCAGGGCCACATGAATGAGGATGTGCCCCTGGCTGCTGGGGAGACTCCTCTGTTGCTGTATGGCTCCTTTCCAGGACTGCCTCCTCACAGGGACACCGAATCTCTCTTGGAGCTAAGTATGTGGGAGGCTGCACTTGACAGTGGCACTTTTACCAACGAATATTTTTTGCCCATTGATTTCTGTTTTACCTGAAATCGATGTTTAATATCACTAATGTTTAAATCGAATCCTGCCAAGACTCTGTATGCAGATGAAATACAGCTACCTGATTGGTACTTGCAGGATGACTATCAGAGCCAGTTTATTTGGCATCATGCCACAGAATTTCCTGTCACCTCTAATCTTTCTCACAATGTTGCCCTCTAGTGAGGGATGTGCAATTTCATTCGGGAAATTTAGCAGATCAACTTTTTAAAGTAAAGAGCTCAGCACTTGATGCACTAAGCAGTGTCCTCCTCTTTGTAACAATGTCCCCAGCAGGGCTAAATGAAGAGACATGTTTAGTATGGAACTGATGGCAGTAGACAACAACCGTTGTCGTCAGATGATTCTTCAGTTAATGGTTGTGCAGCTCTTTGAAGAGGCAAAGTGTCATATCAGTGCTAAGTATCATTATTATTATTGTTCAGTTCCCAGTAGATTATAGAGTAGGTGCACTGTGATGGTTTTTCCTCCTTGGAATTTAGTTCTAACATGGTTGCAAATGGGAATGTGCACAGGGCTTTCTAGCTGTGACAATTTAAATGAGTGAGATTTCAAAAGATTAGAAGTGAGATTTTAAATGTCTCATTGAAGCTCATTGCAAAACGCTTCCTCATAAGAGTGAGATATTTTAACAACTGCCTGAAAATTAATCCCAGACAATTCTTCTCTCACTCCAAATGAGTGACAGCTTGCTGGTCTATGGAGGATAGTAACTGTGTGTGTTGGGGTCCAAAACATAGATGCAAATGCAAGTAACATGAACATTACACTCCCATCAGAGTAACTCTTTGTCAAGCCTAAAACAACAAAACCCCCTCCCAAACAAACAAAAATTCAGCGTTTGCTAATAGTCGGGCCTGAGAAGAGATGAGAAATCTCTACTCAGATCCAAAGTTTCATGAGTAACAAATCCAGTGATCTAGTTGTTTATAAACCTCATAGTTCCTGCTTTACACTTTCCTCCTAAAGATTCTGTGCTGGTGCCGAGTGCTCTTGAGCCACTCCAGAGTCCTGTTTGACATCTGTTATCCTCACACTCATGTTTGGAAGGCCAACCAGGTGCCTACAACCTTGCAAGTCTGAGTCCAAGTATATTTAGGGCAGATGAGTCAAACACAATTAGATTTTGATATTTATTTTTGATAGAAAAATTATTTTGATAGGAACATGTTTGATGTTTGATAGAAACATGTTTTCATTAGGGCTGTCAAGATTAAAACAATTAATCATGATTAATTGCATTGTTAATAATATAATAACATTTATTTAAATATTTTGGATGTTTTTTACATTTTAAAGTATTTCCATTTCCAGTTACAACACAAAATACAAAGTGTACCGTGCTCACTTTATATTTATTTTTGATTAAAATATTTGCATTGTAAAAAAGGAAAGAGGTGAATTGAAATTTACTAATACAAGTATTGTAGCACAATCTCTTTATTATGAAATTGGAACTACCAAATGTAGAATTACGTATAAAAAACCTGCATTCAAAAAGAAAACAATGTAAAACTTCAAAGCCTAGAAAGTCCACAGAGTCCTCCTACTTGTACAGCCAATTGCTCAGACAAACAAGTTTGTTCACATCTGCAGGGGAAAATGCTGCCCATTTTGCACTTTCAGATGACATGACATAAACAAGTATGAGCATTCATATGGCACCATTATAGTCAGTGTCGCACGATATTTACATGACACATGTGCTAAATATTAATATGTCTCTTCATGCTTTAACCACCATTCCAGGGGACATGTGACCCTGCTGATGAGAGGTTCTGCTAGATAACAATCCAAAGGAGTGCAGACCTATGTAAGTCCATTTTGATCATCTGCATCAGACGTCACCATCAGAAGGTTGATTTCCTTTATGATGGTTCTGGTTCTGTAGCTTCTGCATCACGAGTGTTGTGCTTTTAAGACTTCTGAAAGCATGCCCCACATTTTGTCCCTCTCGGATTTTGGAAGACACTTCAGATTCTTAAACCTTGGGTTGAGTGCTGTAGCTATCTTTAGAAATACCCCATTTGGTACCTTGTTTGCATTTTGTCAAATCCGCAGTGAAAGTATTCTTAAAATGAACAGCCTGTGCTGGGTCATCGTTTGAGACTGCTATAACATGTATTGCAGAATACAGGTAAAACAGAGTGGGAGACATACAATTCTCCCCCAAGGAGTTCAGTCACAAATTTTAATTAATGCATTATTTTTTAACGAGCATCACCAGCATGGAAACATGTCCTCTGGAACGGTGGCCGAAGCATGATGGGGCATATAAATGGTTTGCATATCTAGCATGTAAATCCCTTGCAATGTCGGCTACAAAAATGCCAAGCAAACACCTGTTCCCACTTTCAGCTGACACTGTAACCAAAAGTGGGCAGCATTATCTCCAATAAATGTAAACAAACTTGTTTTTCTTAGCAATTGACTGAACAAGTAATAGGACTGAGTTGACGTATAGGTGCTGAAGTTTGACATTGTTTTGTTTTTGTATGTATGTAACAAAAACAATCTACATTTGTAAGTAGCACTTTTGCGATAAAGATATCACACTACAGCACTTGTATGAGGTGAACTGAAAAATACTATTTCTTTTCTCACTTTTACAGTGCAAATATTTGTAATAAAAATAATAATATAAAGTGAACTCCCCTGTACACTTTGTCTCTGTGTTGTAATTGAAATCGATATACTTGAAAATGTAGAAAAACATCAAAAAATACTTAATACATTTTAACTGGCATTCTATTGTTTAACAGTGTTTAAAACTCTGATTAATCACAATTATTTTTTTGAATTAATCACGTGGATTAATTGTGATTATTCAACAGCTCTAGTTTTCATGTATGTATGTCTAAAAAATTCAATTTAAGGGGCTTTGTTTTGTCTTCAGTGGTAGTCCTGTGTTCTGACTGATTTGAACAAGCATAACTGAGACGTCTGCTTTGATTTTGAGGGAGCTTCCCCATGATTCCATGTTATCTCATGCAAAAAGCCAAAGACCTACTCTCATGTCACAGCAGGGTTGGCCAAAGTGCACTCAGGAGCTTTTAATGCATGGTAGCAGAGTCCACATGGACAGCTAGTGTTCAGCAGACATCCAGCTTGCCACAAAACTAAGTGTTCAAAAAGACAAGCCCTAAGGTTAGATCTGATGAAGTGATGCTATTGTCTGCCAATAAAAAAATAAAATAAAGTTAGATTTTCAAAGCTCACTAACTTTTGTCACTTCAACCTTAGCATTGGCAGAACTCCTGATTTCCATCCACACATTGGTATGTATGTAATACAGCACAAGTCCACCAAGTCTATATGTATGCCTATGAAAGTGAAGCCCATGATCTTTCTCCTGTTGTAAGTACTTGAGGGATGTGGCTGGAGGCAGTGTAATCTAAGGGCTACAAAAGGGCTCAGAAGTCAGGACTGTTGGTTTCTCTCTGTAGCCTTGCTCCTGATTTGCTGTGTGACTTTGAATCACAAACTTCCTGTCTCATTTTTCACCCATCTGTTAAATAAGTCAAATATGAGATTATACTGTGTGAGGCTTAACTGAAGTTTGTAAAGTACCTTGGGATCCATTAATGCAAGAGCTGGGTGAACTGGAGAAAAATAATTCAAACCATTTTTTTAAAAATTTGGCCGTCTTTGTAATCCTGTGTTGTTGGTGTTTTTTGTTGTTGTTGTTTTTTTTTGGGGGGGGGGGGTTCCACACTCCCTTTTCAACAAACATTCATGCAGAAATGTGGAGGAATGACAATACCTTGTGGGTGAAATTCATCCCTGTGCAAAGAGCCTGTGCAAACATTATGTGCCACTTAAGTTTCACTTAGCCCTGCTGAGGTGAATTCACTTAGGAGAGAGGCAGGATTATACAATGGTTAGGACACTTCTTGGGACCTGGAGGCCCTAGTGTTGTTTCTCAACTCCATGCTTTCTGTCAGAGTTTGGACAAGTGGTTTAGTCTCTGTGCCTCAGTTTCACAACTGTAAAATGGGAAAGATAATAGCTATATCTTGCAGGGTGTTGTGATGACAAATACATTAAAGACTGAGGGGCTCACTTAATATAGTAAAGGAGGCCAGATTAAGTACCAATGAAAGATACAAATCGTGTTTGTGTGTGGAGTATTGTGTGGGATTTTTTTTGCGAATGCAAAAATTTGCTGTGTTTGTGTTGGAAAACTTCACCCTCTGATATTTTCATTTATCCAATCAAGCAGCACAAACAATAACATGTGCCTTGGATAACCAATAAGATGACACAAAGAAATAGTGGCAGATATAGTGAAAGCAACTAGGTCACAAACAACCCACAGGCTGAAATACATTGGCAGAAATGTTTGATTGCAAATAACAGACACATTAGTAAAAATCACAAGTTATCTGTGAAAAGCCTAAAACAGAAAAAGTGGCAAAATGAATTAGGCAAATTATGTTACAGATAGCTCACCCACCTTTACACTGAACTCTGCATTGGCACTAACAATAAATATTTGTCTTAGCTTTCTGCTGTCATATTGAGAGGAAAGAAATTCTATCATTAGGGTTTGAAGAGAAGCCTTGCTTGTCTAAACATAAATATATAAAAGAAAAAATTGTTAAGCTGCATTGGATATCGTACAATGCATCCTTTCCCAATTAATTTGTCTATTCTAATGCCGTCTGTCTGATCTGGTATCTGACTTATTTAACACTGCAGGCCTGAGTTAATAATGTCCTTAGGGAATTGGCTGCTGCATTGATGTTAAACCATCTTATTTGGAGGAGCAAATGGGGACAAGATATCTCTTTATATTTTGGGACCTTAGTAATATGTTGCAGTAGCCCGCATTCCTACTGTTAACCTTAATAGGATTAGGTTTGATATTATCAAAAGAGCAATTAACACCTGCAGATATGATCACAGATGGTATCAGAGGGGAACTCAGTTTTATACTGAAGCTCAGCTTAGACTTTCATATCTGAAACATCAGTACAAAATTCGCTATACAGAAGAGTCATGACCTGCTATTTATATTTCTAACTGCAACTTATTAAGTCATGATAAAACAATGCAATTACTATGAATAATAGTTACATTACAGCTAAACTTGTGACTGTATGTGCTGGCAGTGTGCTGAAAGTAGAGAGAAGGCTCCTCCTTCTCGCTTTGTCTGTGCAAACAATGCCAGCTTTTGTTCTTGTCTACATCACAGACTGGTGAAAAGTAGGCTGCAGGGCAGCATGCTGCATGAGTGCACTGCAAATTTGGGAGAGCAAAACACTGAGGGCTGATGTGAAAATTCATTAAAAAAATTAGTATGTCAGCGCACACATTTAGGGCCAGATCCTGGGCCCATTAAATCTGCAGCCAGATGAGAATTGCTCTTCTTGCGTAATGGAATCTTCAAGTGGTATAGAGCGGGCATGACTCATGCTTCCCCCCAGCACAGGATATGTCTACACTGAAGTCAGGAGGTGTGATTGCAACACCTGTAGACATACTTGAGCTAGATTTGATAGAACTAGACCAAAGAGAGCTTGAGTAACAATAACAGCAATTCTGCCGCAGCGCAGACAGAAACATGGGTTACCATCACTTGTATAAAATCTTGGGTATATATTTTAGCAGTTGATTCCTTGCTGTGGTGGTTCTCCAAGCATCCTTTGATCTAGCTAGATCAGTGCTAAATTGAATATGTCTATATGCAGAGGTCATGCCTTTGAATAACAGTGTAGACAGACCCACAATCCGTGGCCTATATCAGGGAGATGTCAGGGTGATGGCTAGAGTCCTAGGTTAGGGCCCATTGTGCTAGGTGCTGTGCAGTGACAGTTCCTGTTCCCAAAGAGCTCAGAGTGAAAGGAGTTGGGATTTTTTGGAAATCTAAATGTAAAGTTTATACAGAATGTCAGAGTAGTGGCAGTGGAAATTGACAAGTTATCTATGAAGCCACACAACAGGTACAGCACAAGTTGCAGCAGTGCAAGATTCTTCCCAATGCTTTTGTGCCTTGGTCCAGATTTAGACCCAATTCTACATGAGTAGCTCCACTACTCAATGCGAATAAAGAGTACAGAATTGAGTCCTTAGAGAAATCAACTGTAGGCCTTGTCTACACTAGAAAAGATTTGATACCAGCAAAAGAGTTTTTGCCAATATATATCTTACACCAGTTCACTGAACAAAATAGGCTGTACCACCAAAAGATCTTTTTCACAGGCATAACTGCATCTCCACTATGGCTTTTTGCTAATGTAGGTTTGTTGGTTACAAGTGTGATCCCCCCCTCCTCCACCCCCCCCACCCCTCCCCGTCTCCCCCACACATACTTCTAACAACCATGCTGGCTAAACTTTTAAGTGTAAACTAGACCTCCGGGAGCAGGTAGTTCTCTCTTATGGACATGCAGACTTTGTTGTTTCAACAAAGGCATCAATCAGAAACTATTTCCCCCCTGATGATGACACTCTTCTGCTGGGAATTGGATTAAGCCCATCAAGCTAATTCACAAAAAAACATAAAAGGAGGTCACTGCTGACACTCAAGCCTGATCCAAAAAAATGATATGAAAGGGAAAAGCCCTGAATGCTTTTAGCAAAGCCCTGAGATAGTCTTTCTCCTGGAGTGGGGATGTTTTAAAACAATGTGTTATTCCTTGCTTTGTCTTTGGGATGGGATTGAAAGAACATTGTATAATTGCAATTTATAGTGAGCCATAGAGTCAAGTAATCAAAACTAAAATGCTTTAAACATAACTTTAATAGTGCTAGGGCATCACCCACTGAAAATGAGTGCTAAGGGAATTTTTTATGATAGTTATAAATAAATAGTTATTGGATGACCTAGAGTAAAGCCAAGCTTATTTTAAGGTCATTTTTGACTGTTGAACCTGCATCTAGAGTGCTAAAAATATGCTGCCCAGGGAGCTAGGGATGCAGATATATAAAGTAATTATCTGTTCTAAGTGAACTAAGCAGTTAGAAAGAAATAGATTCTTGCCAAGCTTTCTAATCCACTGTGTTGCCTGTAGGTAAAGAAAAGAACTAGCTTAGAATAGTGGATTTAACATTAAATGTTTTGCATGGTAATCACCTCTGCAGAGAATGTCTCAGGTACTATTTGTAAATGAGATCTGTGCTGCTCAAGGAGCCAAAGGGTAGTTTTGCCATCGTTCCATGAGAACCATGTTTTATTTCCTCCAGTGCTGCACTTTGCATATTCTGACATGGGGTACCAATCCTTTCATTTCCCAATAGACACTGTAAACATTTCTCTTCCTTTCATCTCCTGACAGGATTAAAGAAGTCCTTTCTGTGGAATATTCCTGACTCTGATGACTAGGAGCGGCTCATTCACTGAAGCTTTGAATCTAGGTCTATCCAATCATCTTAATGCATACAACAAAACTTGAAAAATTGTCAATAAATCTTACTAACTCTCCCTGCTGTAACGTTCCATCCATTTGCTCTCTACATACAACTTTCCACATTCCTTCCCTCCAGCAGCCAGAGTCCCTTCTGAATCACTGTCCACAAACAAACTCTCAGCCTTGGATGAGGAAAGTGGGAATGAACTTCCTTTCCTGGGGAAAAATAGTGTAGACAACAGCAGATTCTTCTCCCCTTTCACTATATAGGATTCTACTAGACTTGTCTCATTTATCTCCAGGTTAAGAGAAGGGAACTGGCAGGGGAGAGGAACTCAACAGTGGGGCATGAAAGCAGTTACACCAACCTGTGAAGAATTTGCTCAACCCCCTCTGATTAAGAGGTGAGCCAAAGCCATAGACCTGGCTGTTTAACAACAGCAATTTCAGGGACAACTAGGAGCCTTTTCAATCCCTCTCTTCCTGTTGGTCCAGGTTGATAATCCCTGGCAAATCCCCTATACTGTCTGCAAAGAGTTCTGAAGATGGTGAATGTGGCGCAATCATAGGAAGCAGCAAACTGGACAGGTCTTAACTTTACATTGCTGGTCATCCTGTTTCTAATGTTAATAGATCAATTGTAATGAAATGCAATAGGAAAACTGGTTGCAGCTATGGATTGGTCATGCATGGATAGTTGCACACGTGCATTCCCTTCTATTGGTATTGCTAATTGTCTTTCAGACAAAAGAGAAATTGGTAAGGTATGGGCTATTATCGCTTCTTTTCCCAATGGAAGACATATGCCCTTTCTTAACAAGTGAGTGCTCATCAACTGTGATAAAAGCTGTTTGGTGGTCTGTTACTCTATGAACATCAAATGTTTCCTAGCCAGAGCCCTGGCTGCTGAATATATAGAGTGGCACTGATCAACCTGTTGCATCATGTAAATGAATGGATAAAGTGTAAGTACCCCTACATGAAAACAAAATGAGCCAGTACAGTTATGTGGCCCCTGTGTGTGGTGAAGTAAGGATAGTCTCACCCATCAGCTGCACCCTCTCCCACATCGCTAAGTGACATGACCAGAGGAAGCAGTACTTAGTGGCAAGTCTCCCTAACAACATCTGTTCAGAGAATTCTGGAGAAGAGTCTAAATTAAAGCTGCCAGAGGTAGCTTAAAACTTCACATGTAAGAGTGAGCATCAGCTCATAGCAAGAGGCCTGCTGGAACAAGATTTGAAGCAGTCAATACTTGCCTTTGTGATTTCTTGTGCTTTCTTCGTGTGAGGAGTTTTGTGTTACACCAGGGAGCCTTACATGCTGTTCCTTGCCTGTTTCCTTTATACTGTGATTTGTGAGCTGTGGCGGGGTCTGCAGGCCCCCTGTGCCACAGCCAGTCAGCTATAGTGCATGCAGCGCATGGCACTGTATGTGTAGCAAGTTGCTTCTTTGTCCTTGGGATTGCTATGATACCCTAATGTTAAAATGTCTCCTGGTACTGCTAGATGGCTGTACTTTTCTCTCCATATCCTTACCAGGTGCAAGAGTGTGTGTTCTATTTTGTGCCCTTTTCTCTCTGTAGGTAGGAATAGCATTAACTGTGGGGCTGGTGGTGTGCTCACTTGTGTGCTGCTGTGTTACCTGACAGCGCCGTCTCCTTTACAGTCTCCTATGGGCCTGTCTGTGTAACTTCATATTTGCACCTTTCCCTTATGTGTTCATAATGCTGCCTGGGACTATCTCTGTGACAATTTTTCCTTCTGTGTGTTTCCTGATGGTCCGTGGTAATGACATAGTATCTATTCTAGCCACCTAGCTCTCCCTGCTGGACATTGAAATGCTGTTTCTTTTACTCTTTGGCCTGGAAAATAGGGAGGCTTGGCCGATCGTTTTTCTTTTTTGTAGATTAGGTTAATATCAATATTTTAATACTCAATTTTTAAAAAAATGATTTTTAATAAATACTCCATTTCACAGAGATATTGCAGGGGATTTCCTAAATGACCATGGGGTCAGTGGTGCCACCCCCCTGCAGGTGCAGGAAAGGCTGCAATCCTGGTGAGACAGAGCAGAGACCCATGGCTGGGCCTGTGAGGAGGAGGAACACCTGGCTTTAGAGGATATCACCCCACTGCTGAACAGCTTCCTGATGATGGCTCTCTCACTTCTAGTCAGTGAATGAGTGAGCGAGCAGGCCATGACAGCCAGGCTATAGAAACTTCCCTGCATGGCCTCAGGGCCAGTGACATGGGATTCGGGAAGGGACAAAGGGAGAGGAGGCTGTGCTTGCCGACTATTACTGATGGATATTTTTTCATCAATTTATTGTCAGGTGAAATAGATATTCCCCAACAATTTATTATTTTAATCTAATCCTGACAAGCATAAAAAGACTGTTTACCCACAGTTATCATTACTGTGTCCGCAGGTTTTAAGATTTGGATGAACTACATTTTGGCTTTGTGTCCAGGCCTCAGCTTGCACATCTCAGGAGGATTTTCTGTTTATTGTGAGTGTCCCTGCCAGCAGGTATATGGGATCTTGGGGAGCAATTACCACACAGGTGGGGTGGAAAATAAACTTTATTAAGAAAATGCAAAAACAGGGAAAATTCAATAATGAGGGGTATGGGGTTTGTTAAAGTAGACAATTGGGGAGGGGTTTCTTTTAGTAAATGGGATAGGGGGTTTCAATAGTGGGGTACAATACAGTGGGGTACAATACAGTTGGTAACCAATTAACACTGAAGTATAAATGTAACAGGTAGCTAACAATTTCTATGTAAAGAGTGTGTCACAGCAGCATATAACCAACTAACAGTATGGGTAAAATGTGTTAAATAACCAACAATTTTAGGTAAAAATGTGTCTCAGTGGTGTAAATGTAAAATGTGAGGTGTGTTAGAGAGAAAAGGGGTAACCAATGGGGTTTTATGCTAGAAAGAGAGAGAGAAGACAGGCTGTAAGTTGAAACAGCAGAGAGAGAGAGAGAGAGAGAGAGAGAGAGAGAGAGAGAGAGAGAGAGAGAGAGAGAGAGAGAGAGTGGTAGAGAAGTAAGGTTGGGGGATGGGGGAAGAGGAGCACGTGGTGGAGGGAGATTTAAACTCAGGGAGACACAGAACAGACAGGCTGCAAGTTTAAACAGCAGAGAGACAATTATACAAAACACAGCAAAATCTTATCTATGATTTAACTTAACCAAAACTACACAAATTAGCAAGTAACAAAACACAATGCAACAATGCAATGCAAACAAACACAATGCAACTTTATGTAAAAGATAGTGTAGAATCAAATGAAGTAAAAATCTTAAATGAATCCACATGTTCCATAGAATCCGTATGGATAGTAATTTCATGCTCTAATAAGAACATAACAATAGGGCTCTATTATCGACCACCTGATCAGGACAGTGATAGGGATGACGAAATGCTAAGGGAGATTAGAGAGGCTGTCAAAATAAAGAATCCAATAATAGTGGGAGACTTCAATTATCCCAACATTGACTGGGTACATGTCACCTCAGGACGAAATGCAGAGATGAAATTTCTTGATACTTTAAATGACTGCTTCTTGGAGCAGCTGGTACAGGAACCCACAAGGGGAGCGGCAACTCTATATTTAGTCCTGAGTGGAGCGCAGGATCTGGTTCAAGAGGTAACTATAAAAGGACCGCTGGGAAATAGTGACCATAATATAATAACATTTAACATTCCTATGGTGGGAATAACACCTCAGAAGCCCAACACTGGGGCATTTAATTTCAAAAAGGGGAACTATGCAAGAATGAGGGGGTTAGTTAAATGGAAATTAAAAGGTAAAGTGACTAAAGTGAAATCCCTGCAAGCTGCATGGACTCTCTTCAAAGATACCATAATAAAGGCCCAACTCAAATGTATACCCCAAATTAAAAAACAACACCAGAAAACTAAAAAAGAGCCACCGTGGCTTAACAGCCAAGTAAAAGAAGCAGTGAGAGAGAAAAAGGCATCTTTTAAAAAGTGGAAGTCTAATCCTAGTGAGGTAAATAGAAAGGAGCATAAGCACTGCCAAATAAAGTGTAAGAATGTAATAAGAAAAGCTAAAATGGAGTTTGAAGAACAGCTAGCCAAAAACTCAAAAGGTAATAACAAAATGTTTTTTAAATATGTCAGAAGCAGGAAGCCTGCTAAACAACCAGTGGGGCCCCTGGATGACAGAGATACAAAAGGAGCACTTAAAGATGACAGAGTCATTGCAGAGAAACTAAATGAATTCTTTGCTTCAGTCTTCACGGCTGAGGACGTTGGGGAGATTCCTAAACCTGAGCTGTCTTTTGTAGGTGACGAATCTGAGGTATTGTCACAAATTGAAGTATCAGTAGAGGAGGTTCTGGAACTCATTGATAAACTTAACTGTAACAAGTCACCGGGACCAGATGGCATTCACCCAAGAGTTCTGAAAGAACTCAAATGTGAAATTGCGGCACTATTAACGAGGGTTTGTAACCTATCCTTTAAATCGGCTACTGTGCCCAGTGACTGGAAGATAGCTAATGTAACGCCAATATTTAAAAAGGGCTCTAGAGGTGATCCTGGCAATTACAGACCAGTCAGTCTAACGTCCGTACCGGGAAAATTAGTTGAAACAATAGTAAAGAATAAAATTGTCAGACACATAGAAGAGCATAAATTGTTGGGCAAAAGTCAACATGCTTTCTGCAAAGGGAAATCGTGTCTTACTAATCTATTAGAGTTCTTTGAAGGGGTCAACAAACATGTGGACAAGGGGGATCCGGTGGACATAGTGTACTTAGATTTCCAGAAAGCCTTTGACAAGGTCCCTCACCAAAGGGTCTTATGTAAATTAAGCTGCCATGGAATAAGAGGGAAGATCTTCTCATGGATTGAAAACTGGTTAAAAGACAGGGAACAAAGGGTAGGAATAAATGGAACTTTTTCAGAATGGAGAGGGGTAACTAGTGGTGTTCCCCAAGGGTCAGTCCTGGGACCGATCCTATTCAACTTATTTATAAATGATTTGGAGGAAGGGGTAAACAGTGATGTGGCAAAGTTTGCAGATGATACTAAACTGCTCAAAGTAGTAAGGACCAAAGCAGACTGTGAAGAACTTCAAAAAGATCTCACTAAACTAAGTGATTGGGCAACAAAATGGCAAATGAAATTTAATGTGGATAAATGTAAAGTAATGCACATTGGAAAAAATAACCCCAACTATACATACAATATGATGGGGGCTAATTTAGCTACAACCAATCAGGAAAAAGACCTGGGAGTCATTGTGGATAGTTCTCTGAAGGCATCCACGCAGTGTGCAGCGGCAGTCAAAAAAGCAAACAGGATGTTAGGAATCATTAAAAAAGGGATAGAGAATAAGTCGGAGAATATCTTATTGCCCTTATACAAATCCATGGTGTGCCCACATCTTGAATACTGCGTACAAATGTGGTCTCCTCATCTCAAAAAGGATATACTGGCACTAGAAAAGGTTCAGAGAAGGGCAACTAAAATGATCAGGGGTTTGGAACGGGTCCCATACGAAGAGAGATTAAAGAGGCTAGGACTTTTTATCTTGGAAAAGAGGAGACTAAGGGGGGTATGATAGAGGTATATAAAATTATGAGTGGTGTGGAGGAAGTAAATAAGGAAAAGTTATTTACTTGTTCCCAAAATAGAAGAACTAGGGGCCACTCAATGAAATTGGCATGCAGCAGGTTTAAAACAAATAAAAGGAAGTTCTTCTTCACACAGCGCACAGTCAACCTGTGGAACTCCTTACCTGAGGAGGCTGTGAAGGCTAGGACTATAACAGGGTTTAAAAGAGAGCTGGATAAATTCATGGAGGCTAAGTCCATAAATGGCTATTAGCCGGGATGGGTAATGAATGGTGTCCCTAGCCTCTGTCTGTCAGAGGGGGGTGATGGATGGCAGGAGAGAGATCGCTCGATCATACCTGTTAGGTTCACTCACTCCGTGGCACCTGGCATTGGCCACTGTCGGTAGACAGGATGCTGGGCTAGATGGACCTTTGGTCTGACCCAGTATGGCCGTTCTTAAGTTAATTCTTTAAGGCTAACTTACAGGGTACAATGCAAGCAATTTCCTAAACCTAACTTAACTACAGCTATGCAAAATGAAATTACAACTTATCTAGACTAAAAGACAAAATCTAACCTAATGGGTGCACCTTATACTAGGGGTAGTTTCAGAGGGCAGAGTGGTGTGTGCCCAGGATACAGCTCCAAGGGGGGAGGGGGATTTAACTAGTGGTGGCTGCAAGCTGGCATCCCAGGATACAGTCCAGGAAGGCACAGGCTTATTTCTAGCAGCAAAGGCGCTGCAAAGCAAGAAACAGAATACAGATACAGACCAAGGAGTTTAAGAGAGGTTTTAAGATACAGACCAAGGTTTAGTTTGAGTCTGTGTGCTGGGGAAACAGCCAGCAGCTAAAGTAATAAAAGTATAGAAAGTTTCACAGAGGGATTCTTACCAGTCCCCAAGGCAGCAGCAAAGGCAGAAGCAGCAACAACATCAGAAGAAGCAAGGAGGGCACGGTACGGTCTTGATAATCAGGAGGTCTCTCAGGCAGCAATTCGTTCTTCGTGGGGGGGGGGTTAAAAACGGGGGTACGCTCAAAAATAAAACGAGAGCGGAGAAAGGACCCCCCAGAACCCCTGGCTGATCAGACCAGGTAGCAATGCAGGAACCTTTCTGATGTTTGTTTCAAAAATGCCTGTTCTTAAAGGCAAACTCAGGCAGTTTCCCCGCCAGTAATCCTGATAGGCTCCTTCTGTCATAGGGGAGGAGATACAGGGAAAAACTGCAGGTGAGCATAGAGACATGCCTGGGCAGAGTCCTGGACCATAGGCGTGAGTTCCACCTCAGGACTCAAAAGCACATGAGGCCTATGACTCATGCCCAGGATCTCAAAAACACATTAGGTCTTGCAGCTCTGGACATTGCCTACCCTACACCGAGCCCAGGTTTAACAAGGTGATAACAGGACCAACCCTTTGAACAGGGCAGTCGTCACAATTAGCACGCAGCATAAGTGGCCATCCCTTTGTGAAGGGCAATGGCTCTTGGTAAACAACTTAAGGGGCCCTCCCTTTGAGAAGGGCAGTGGCCCTGGTAAACAACTTAACAGCCAGGGAGGGGCGGCCACAGGAGGAGAACAAAAACAAAATGGAGTAAGGGGACAGCTGTAAGAAACAAAATGGAATAGGGGGAAAGCTGTAACAGACAGTGAGCTGCCTCGGTGGATTATTTAAGCATTACTTCTTTTTTATTCTAATCTTTTTCAGGCCCTTACACCCATTCCATTGATATCTCAATGCCTTCCAAGAGTGGCTAGATTCTGTCATGTGTGACTCTTTCCTTCTTTCCTTTCTTAGTTTCTCTGGGAGTGGAAATTGTGTGTATTTTTTTTTAATTGACTCCACATGTATATTAGCAAAGGCAAGGACAGAGACGTTCTCTTTGCACTTAGAAGGGAAGGTGAATAGCTTGGTGTTGGTTCTTAGATTTTGAGGGAATTGACTGACAGTGCAGTCTCCTTTATGGTCTCCTATGGGCCTGTCTGTGTAACTTCATATGTGTCTGGTCCCCAGGAAAGCTTTGTCTCCTTCCCAAACAAGCTTTACCCTGGGACCATTGTGCCAGAAGAATGGAACTTTTGATTAGAGTTAGTCCCAGAAATAGGTGCTCTTTTAGGGATCGGAGTCCTTGAATATATGCACTAATGCATATTAATTAATTAATGCAATATTCTTTTGGGAAACCAGCATAAAGAGGACAGACTTTCATCAGACAGACTTTTATTGTGCCATATGGGGTATCAGGACTGTTGATTTAATAAAGTGTTTTTGCCTTTTGTTTTAGGTAAGAGACTTGCTTAGGGTTGCCATGCATCCATTTGAAAAGGGGCCCTGGCGGCTCCAGGCAGAACCGCTGGCCAGGCTGTTTAAAGTCCAGCTGTGGGGCAGGCAGGCTCTCTACCCAGCGTTGTGTGGCTCCCAGGAGCAACGGCATGTCGCTCCATTTCCTAAGCATAGAGGTGGCTAAGGAGGCTCCAGTCACTGCCCCCATCTTGACTGCCTGATCTGCAGCTCCCATTGGAACTCGGCTGCACCTCTGCCTACAAGCCAGAGGGACATTCCACTGCTTCTGGGGAGCTTTCCCTGGAGCCTGCACCACAGATCCCCTCCTGCACTGGTCCTGAGCCCCCTTCCCCAACCAAACTACCTCCTGGAGCCTGCACCCCACACCCCTATGCCCCAACCCTCCTGCACCGAAACTCCCTCCCAGAGCCCACACCGCCTCCACACCTCAACTTCCTACCCCAACCCAGAGCTTCCTCTTGCATTCTGAACCCCTCAGTACCAATCCCCAGCCCAGAGCCCCCTCCTGCAACCCCAGCCCTACCCTGGAGCCTGTACCTCCAACCCCCTACCCAAGCCTAGTGAAAATGAACGAATAAATGAGGGCAAGGGAGAGTAAGTGATGGAGGGTGGGGGGATGAAGTAAGCAGGGCGTAGCCTCCGAGAAGGGGCAGAGTTGCAGGGGCATAGCCTCAGGGAAGGGGTGGGGCAAGGATGTTTGGCTTTCTGCAAATAGAAAGCTAGCAACCCTAGGTTTGCTAAGGCCAGTAAAGGCCTTCCTTATTCCATGGAAAGTTAATTCCATGGGTTCTGATGGCATGTGCATGTTTTTGACTTATGCATAAGAAAATGTGGAAGTAAAACTGAAATGATTACTTCTATTTTAGGAACAGAAAGCATCCTGAAGGATGCTCATGTACTCGATGGACTGTTCTGAAACAAATTTTTACTAGTTAGAGGATTTGACTTTTAGCAGAGCTTGCATACCCTTTGGTAATTAAGAGCAAACCTCCGCACACAGTATGAAATTATAGAATGTTGCAAATCTGAACACTCAGTGCAGTTATGGAGTCCAGATTGAGATAACTCTAACCCTTTTATGTGGCTCTATGCCAGGCCTTGTGTCTATATGATAAACTACCCAGTTTAGAAAGTGGTAATAGCAGATCCTTCCCGAGATACATGCAGTTGAAACTCCAGCTTTTGAGTTGGTAAGTAAAGATCAGATTTAATTCCTTAGAGTAAAATAAGCACTCAGCACAGCACATGCTAATGGCAATTTCTAAATTCTTATGTGTTTCCTCAGTTCCCTTCCATCCCTTTTCTGTTTTGAGGCTGTCTAGTACCCTTATACTTAAGACAAAAATGCTTTATAATCTCAGAAAATGAATGGCTGTTGAGTAGGGCATTCCACTTAAATCCTTCTTCACATGCTCTGTCTAGTCCTCTCTTGAGTCTTCCATTTTCACACTGTACAGAAAATGTTCTGTAATTCAAATGTAATATATCCAAAATTTTAAGCAGAGAGAAAGCTTGAACTACTATTTTAGGTTAATGTAAGGCATATGCACCCATGCGTGCACATTCTTCATATAAAAGAAATCTTAAAGTCTTCCCAAATATTATATTATGCTTCCATCCCAGTTACACTGCGAGGGGCACCTTTAGAACCATGTGTTCTCACTAATGTGTTGAATAACTCAGTTGTCACAAACAGGGATCATTCACCTACCACTTGAATGCACACGTTTTTCAGCACTAATATTACCAAATGTTTTAGGGCTGAAGGCTAATAACTGCAGCTGAAACTAGAGACAGTACTGGGGTTAAAATCCCTAGGCAGTAATATTTGTTGGGATCAGGAAGCAAAGTATGAGAGATTTATTTACATAGCTCTCTATTATTCCTATATCCTCTCTGGGGATGCCCATTGCCCTCCTGGCATTGACTGAAAATGCTTCAGTTAAAAGACAGTCTTCTGCTGATTAATTTATCTGACAGTAGGTCAATAATAATGTTTTATGAAATATAAAAGAATCCTGGATCTTTTCTAATGTTTATACTCTAATGTCTACACAAAATAATGTTTATACTTACTAAAGAACACTGATAAAACCACAGGCCTGATTTTCCACCCTATTACACGTAACTCCACTGACCTAAGCAGAGTCATAATGGCATAAAATCAGTGTATCAGAATGGGGAGTAAGGTCTTTGGGACAGAAATGGTATTTTGTTGTGTGTTTGTATTGTCTCTAGCACAATGGGGTCCAGGTCCCTGTCTGGAGCTCCTAGGCACTATAACAGGACAAATAATAAGAATAACTTGAAATAACTACTTGAAAATCTTTGTGTTAATTACAGTAAAGTGAAATAATTTGAAACCATTAACTTGCTTTGTAGCATTTATGCTATTTATTTCCTTTCTATATATTGTGAAGCTTGTTGGACATTGAAACTTTTCTTTTTCACTGTTCTTTCTTGCCCTTAGAGTTTTACTTCTGTTTCTAGTTAGAATATCTGTTCAGTTTTACTTTTCAGGTGTCATAATCAGGTGCAATGTTGTTTCAACTCACAACACTTGAGGCAATCTTTAGCAAGGTCCAGATTTTCACTGTTGTGCTTCTGCATGCAAATGACTAGTTATGTCGCTATTGAAAAGCAGTGCCTAAATGTGTGTGGCAGCTTGTAGCAAAGTGCTCTTAAGATTATTTCTAATTATAATAAATCCCCAACTCCCCTTTTTATTGTGATTTTTAAAGAAATCTATTGAAATACTTATTTGTTACTCTTCAGATGAAGCAAAGTTTACAGTATTCCTTTAAACTCATTGTAGTTCCACTTATAAAAAAAATCTGAATAAACTTCAAGGCAAACATTTTGGTTTGCCGCAGAAAAAAATAATTTAGTGAAGTCAAGAGTTTAGTAGAACTCTTTTTGCATACAAAGATTTTTTTTAAAAAAAAGCTGCTAGAGATGAGCTAAAATTGTATATAATAAAATATTGGCACAATGGGTTTTCTAATATATTCATTATGTCATATCATATTTGCAGGTTTCGCATTTGAGAGATATCAGTTTGGCAAAGATGAGGGGGAATCCCTGACAAAAGAAGCTTGAAAGAAATAAGACAAAATATTGCTTCTGTTTGACCACAGGGTGATACTATCGCTCAATTTACTCATTTTATCAAGGTCACTTATATAAAGATGAAAATGTTTCTCAGTGAGGCTCTTAAAGAATAGGGTTCAGTGAAAATTAAAGATCTCTTCTGAACATCAAACCAAACTGACCTGTAACTGCATTTTTGTTCATAAATTTTAATGTCATTCATAACCTTTTCCATCACTGTATTGGATTTACTTTACTATGCTTGGTCCCTAGCTAATATACAGTAGCAGGTAGTAAACTTACTTACACATACACCATTAGGAAAATACAAAGAAACCCAGAGTAATTACAAGTGGAAAAGTTTGCTGTTGGTTTGGATCTTGACATTAGAATTAGTTGAATCAAGCCTATAAAGTTAAAATGAAGCTTCAGGTTTAATTAGCCGTGTTGTTCTCATAAATAAATGTCTTTTTATAAATGTGAACTATTAATAAATAATTCATTGGTGCTTCTTTGGTGTTAAATTTTGATATAGGGAGAATTTTTCAGTTTTATTAAAACATTTATTTTAATGTTATGAGTATTTTAAAAGCAATCCTACTTATTTTAACAGCTGAGACCTTAGGTCTCCACTTCAGCATCTTTGCTGGAGGACACTGGGGAATATCTGACCAATGATGTCACACTTAGCCATAATTCATACCTGTAATGGGCAGGGACTGCTGAGATAGCCTTTCTATAAATCAGATGGGACCTATAATACCTAGGTGGTTTTTAGCAGTTTTAATTCTTATTAAGGCTATTTAGTGACTCTGGGAGGGTTTTGTTAATTTAGCAATGAGTAGTATACATCATCATTTTCCTAATATGACATCACAGATATAATTTTCCCCTATGTGATTTGCATTTTGAGGATGGGAGTTGGGTGAAGATGTGTTACTACTATAAACTATTTAGTGCAGCTTTGCTCCAACTACGTAACATGCTTTGATTTGCTGCCAGTGTGACGGTGCCAATTTAGGTGCTGCTCTTCATGTCTGCCCTTATTTTTATTCTAAAAATATTGTGTGGAAAGAGAGTCTGTGAATAGACTAATTTTATGGAAATATTATTATGCAAACTAATGTTGCACCAGAAGAGGAAGAAAGACTCTAGAGAACAGTGTATAAACCATATCCTATGAAAATATGTTCCTTTGAAAATACATATTGTTTGGGCTTCACACATTTTGTCTATTATCTGCAGAATGCTAATGCTGACATCTTCTAAGTTTTTGAGAGAACTCAGTTTTACTGATTTTGTAAAAACACAGCTTCAAGTTTTTAAATTTTCTCTCTCAATTCCTCGATATAGTATGCTTAACACATAGTTTGAATTTTCCAAAGGAGTTGTTGTCATCTGGATCCACTGATACATTAATGACATGTACATTCTCATTTCAGTGCTGGTGTCAATTATGCATCTTTACTAGTCTGCAGAGTATGCTGGTACATTCTAAAAAGCACCAAAATCAGCTTTAGTAAAGTTATTTTGATTATTGACTTCTGCTCAAAATATTCAGTCTCTGTGCATCAACTGACTTTTTTAAAATCAGAGAAAGTCTCCTTCCCAATGCTGACCAACACTATTAAAACCAAGAATGTGCTCCTGCAAACTCTTAATGTTGAATTTAATGACTTCAGTGAAACTGCTCAAATAAGCTCTGTCCTCAGCAATGGGCTTTATCTATGACTGGTAGTATGGTTTAGCAGGCCCAAGCTTGAAATTGGGTGAAAATAATCCCCACTTTCTTTTAAATTCTTGAGGATTATTTGTAGTGTTGTTTCATTGCCCCACCCTTATTAGGTTAGGGCCAGATTTTTATTTTGAGATCTAAATAAGGGCAATGGGTGAAAGCCTAAATTCATTGGAATCAATAACAAAACTCCCATATACTTCAGTGGGGACAATAATTCATTCCAGATTTTCAAAAGTACTCAGCAGTTCCACTTGTGACACTTACAGCCACATTTTCAAAAGAACGCATCATCCAAAAGGCTCTATTCCTTTAAAATCTGACCATGTAATTTTGGGGCCTAAAAGGAGCTGAGCATTTCTGAAAAACCTGGCTCCAATTGTTGATGCCCAGTTCTTTTAAAAATCTAGCACTTTGTCCTCCAATAACAGATGAAAAAGAGAAGTTTACTAGAGCTAGTTGGGAATTTTCTGCAAAATAGAAATTTTCTGCAAGAAAAAAATATTTTTGTTCCGAAGATAGATATATACAATTTTATTTGGAGAAAATGAAAATAAAATATTTAATTTTGGGTCAGTTCAATCCAAGTGGGAATATTTTTTGATTTTTAACTGACCTAAAATGAAACATTTTGATTTTAGTTACGTAAAAATCTTTGGATAAAAAAAGTGCCAAAATGAAATATATTTTGAAATTTCTGAATCAAATTTTTCTGAATCTCCATCCTAAAAAAAAAAAAAAAAAAGAAAGTTCAACTCTTTATCCCAATTTGGGATGAAAACAAATGTTGAAATGTATGACTTCCCCATGAGATGTAAATTTCGTATTTTGCTCAGCTCTAAGTCCTATACACTTAAACCGCTGAGAAAAACAGCAGCAGGAGGAAAAGAAAACACAGAGATTTATAAGAAAAGGGGAAACAAGACCTTACAAATAGCATTGTTGTCTTTGGGGAAACTGTGGCCAAGGTACCCTGAAACTTTTCCCCCCATTCTTTAACTGTTGATTACCAGTGGTCTGGTCTGCAGTTTCAGCCTGAGAAAGCTGCTGCACTCTTGTCCCTTCATACAGGAAATATCTCAGACTCGCATCAGTGTTTCTAAGGCCCTTCTCTGAGTGAGCACAGATAGTAAAAACAGGTATAACGTTTGGATTCCACATTTATAATAGATTTTTTTGTTTACCTGGAAAATGATAATTTCACATTACCTCTGTGATGGTATATGGGTTTTATCATTATAAATGCAAATCATCTGGATCCATTGGACTCCTGAGACATAACCAATATGGCTTCTACTACTGTTAAATTTGAATACTGCTTCTGTGGACAAATGTTGCCTCTAATTTTTTCCATCCATGTGTGGAATAAATTTTTTTATGTGCATTGAGGTAATGTGTGGAGGGAGGACACCCTAACATCAGACACACACACACACCCCCCCCCCGCACAGCCAGCATGAGGGTCACTAAAGCAGCTGCAGAAGCAACATGGCTCCATAGCGGGGGTGTGGGGGAGGGGTATCTGAACACACGCTACTGGCCGGATGTGTGTCGCTTAGAGGGAAACCAGCCATGGACCCTAAAAAACATTTTGATTATAGTTGTTCATTATTTGTTGCATGACTTGCTGTTGTTTCTTAAATATGTATATTTTTAGTTCAGAGACTAATTGCTATGCACACTCAGCTACTGTAAATCTGAAACTACTAAGTGTTTCATAGTTACCCAATTTTCTGGTGTATTCCATGCCATTGGAACAGCACAATAGCAGGTTTTTCTACCTCACTTTGTTAAATATATAATAGTTAGACACACAATAGTAATTTCTCTGTTTGAACAGATTTCAGAGAATAATTACACTATACTTGACTATAATAATCTATCAACAAAGGATTTCTAACAAAACCAATGTGACATGTCAAAGGAAATCCCTATGCTCTTGTGATTTTTTGTTTTGTTTTGTTTTCTTTTTCAAATACACACTTTAGAGGGAGCTGTTTCGGGGAAATAGAGAGAACGAGGATGCACTTTGAGGGGGGGCATTTTTTTTGTTTAAAAAAAGTTATCTAGTTAGTCTGTGTGCACATGGTTGGAATGCTAACCATTGTTGCAGCATCTCTATAAATTGTGCTAATGATGAACCAGCTGAGTGTTAGAAATATAAAGTCATTTTATGTTATTACTCAGTATGTGAAACATGAACAGTTTCTAGACTATACACATGCTGAAAAGGAAGTTGTTTCCTAAAAGTTGGCTGTGAGGGGAGATAGTGCTATAGGAAATGCTGGCAATAAAATCTGCACCATGAAACACTCCAGGTATCTAGAAAGATTTAAGATTCATGAATTCTGAACTTGAGTTTGAATAAGCATTGGATGACTTTCTAGAAATTGTGGTCATCTTATAGTTCTGGCATTGGAAACTACTTGAAAATTGTAGTTTCTAATAATTTTGTCATGAAACCTTGTCATGCTTAGAGGGTTCAGTTGAGTTTTACTTGGGATTTAGGTCTGAACCCTAAAATCAAAATCTGTGTCTGTGCATGTAAACTTAAGTGGATTAACAGTGGGGAAAAGAAGTTCATAAAAGCCTTTTTCACATGGTTTTCGTTTGGAAATAAGTTTATGCAAGTTCAGGAGTATTCCTTTCAGTTTCACTGGTATTGGTATTGAGAGTTTCTATTCTCAAATGTCATTGTCTCCACCATGAATTGAAAAAGCAAGTAAATGTTAAAACTAAAACATACAGGATATGCAGTGTTGTAGCACATTGGTCCCAGGATACTAAACAGAAAAGGTATGTGAAGTAATATCTTTTATTGGACACATTTCTGTTGATGAGAGATGAGCTTTCATGCTTACACCGAGCCTGCTTGTCTCCAGAAGAAGTTGGTCCAATAACAGACATTACCCCCCCCCTTGTCTTTCTAACCTAAAGGACAGTCCTTTTTCTTCAAAACACAAGCTTCACCCAGTGTACTTTGGCACCATCAATACATAATTGCAGCCTGTTGCTTAACACAGACATATTTTCTCTGCCACGTTTGAAAATCAAGTGACCTTAAGTTGGTGTATCTGTCATTTATTTTAGTTTCAATGCCAAATTTTACAGCACTATAGCAAGGGAGGAATCTACAAGAGTGCTATTTTGAACAATTACAATACATCTTGGTTATCTTGATATTACATATGTTTTATGGTCATTTTAATTTAGATATGTGAAATGAAATGACAAGAAAGTCATGTTCAGTTTCTTTCTCTCCCTTTCTTTCTATAACCTTGACCCAGTGTCATAAAAGAAAGTTAGTTAATGTACAGCATGCACATCCTTCTAACCGGTGCTTTAGGTGATGATCAGTCATCCCTGCAGAAAGCTCTGATAACTCATAAGGAGGTGGGGAAAGTGTTATGCCAGGGGCAGGGCTGGCCAGAAAACAAGTTTCCATCTTTCAAAAAAAAATGAGATTTTCACATTTGCTTTTAATGTGCATCAGGCTGTTGGTATTCTGGGGTCAGAGTCTCTCTCTCTCTCTCTCTCTCTCTCTCTCTCTCTCTCTCTCTCTCTCTCTCTCTCTCTCTCTCTCTCTCTCTGCCTCTCTATCCCAGATCTGAGAAGCTTTTTTGGTGCATTTTTTTGCCAATACATTTCCCTAAAGGATTTTGACAATTCAATTCCCAACCAGCTCTAGACAGGAAAAAATAGCCATATAAAATGGAATGCAAGTATCGTCAGTTAAAGAGACAAGAAGACAATCAGTTCTTCACGTCCCCAGATAGAATTTTTCAATGAATACCAGATCATCAACATGGAAACTGTGGAAAATATCTTGCAAGCCCCAACTGGTTCAAGGTAATAGAAAGATTTATGGGACACTTCTGGGCCAACATGCCAACCTCAAACTAAGAAAATGAAGCATGCTTACAAAGCATTCTCCAACTGTCCATGGAAGACAGATGATCCTTGCTGGGGATTCAATATTCAGAAAAATAGGAAGAACATTCTGCAAGGGACTGGTGGACAACAGGAGAGTGTGCTGCCTTCAAAAGTCAAGGCATGAGATGTCACTCCAAGAAAGGATAGGCTTCTGAATTAGATGGGCTAGAATCCATTGGTAATGGTTTATAATGGCACTGATGATAACCATGCTCACAGATAATAGATCACTTCAGGGAATTCAGAAGTGTGCTGAAGAAGAATGTCCAAGAGATCTTTGGATATCCTTCCTGTGCCATGAACAAAGGAAGACAGAAAATACTGAAAGTGAACAATGGGCTAGGTAAATGGTGTAGGAAGGAGAGTTTTGATTTTGTGGAACTTTGGTCCACCTTCTATGAGAAGAGGGGCATGTATAGTTTGGGTGTCCTCTACTTCAGAAGAAGGGGAAACAGTCTCCTTGGGGACATGATGGCTAGAACAGTCAAGAGGGTGTTAAACAACAACAAAAATGCTGTGCACTAAACGAGGGACATGATGAGCACTCATTTAGCACAACATTGAGATGTTGAGTACAAAATTAATCAATGAACCACAAGATGTGAAGCAAATACATTCATGAATTCCCTAAACACCAATGGTAGGAGACTGGGTAACAAACAAATGGTCTTAGAATTGCTCATTTATGAGCATAAATTCAGTGTAGGTGTGATGATTTGCAGGATTAGAATGTTTAAAATATCGGTTCTTATAACATATTTAGGAAGGATCAAGTAGTCAAAACAGGAGGGGGCATGGCACTTTGTGACAAAAATTGAATTATTTGTTTCTGAGTCACTGATAACTTGGAGGAAAATGATCCTGAATATTTATGGACCAATGTCCTAACAGATAAATCACAAGATGGGGTTAATATTTGACATCTCCTACAGACCACCAAACCACACTGGGGAACAGGATTATTGGCTCCTTACCCACCTGCTGATTGTACATAGTGAATAAAAGCTGAATGATCATGGGGACTTCAGTTTGAATGACATATGCTGGATGTCTCATGCTGTCAGTACTAAAACATTGTTGGAATATCTGCAAATTATAGATGACAATTTCCTAAATCATAATATATTGCATCAAACATGAGGGAATTCAATATTAGACCTCAACTGGACAGATAATGAGGAACTGATCGCAGAACTAAAAATTAATGGTAACTTAGGTACAAGTGAACATGACTTGGTCATCTTTATAATGTACAATCAGAATGAAGTCCAGACTATATATATAATACTAGCGAAAATACCCGGCGTTGCTCGGGTCAGTCGGAGGTGGGGAGGGGGCAGAGAGCTGAGCGAGTGCGGGGTCCATTGGAGGGGGGAGGGGGCAGAGAGCTGAGCGAATGCAGGGTCCGTTGGAGGGGTATTATGACATCATAACTATGTCACAGAGAATAGCAGCTGCCCAGCTGATGTGATTGGCCTTTAAATAATTTCACCCCTGGGGGGCGTCAGAGGTGAGATTTGAAAAATTTTCAACTCTTACCCTGATTAGGACCCTAAGACCTATAACTGTACCAAATTTTAAGTCTCTAGCTCAAACGGTGTGGAAGGAGTAAGTACACGTACATACACGCATACACCATTTGACTTTTATATATATAGATATAGATATATAGATATATATATGCTTGGTGCTTTAAAAGGACCAGTTTCACAAAAGTGAAAACAATTATGAGCCAATTCAGCTGGGAGGAAGAATTTAAACAGAAAAATATGAATATTTGCGAAATGTTTAAGAACACTTTACTAGATGCCTAAAAAGCCAAATTCCACAATCAAAGACCAAAGATGTATTGGTTAAAAAAATTACCCGATATAGATGAAGAGAAAGCAGCTATACAAAATAAAAAGAAAATATATAACAAATGTAAGAAAGAGAAAGTTGATAGTAATAAATATAAAGCAGAAGCTAGGAAATGTAGAAAATTGATATGGGAAGCAAAGGGACACAAAGAGTGTTAAGGAATTAAAATTGTTTTTAAAGTTCATATTAGGAATAATAAGAATCCTTAAAATGGTATTGGTGCATTACTAAATGGAAAAGATAGAATTATCAATAATAATGCAGAAAAGGAAAAAGTGTTCAATTAGTATTTCTGTTCTGTATTTGGGGAAAATAGATGAAGTAGTCATATCATACGATAAGACACTTCCCATTCCACAAATATCTCAGGAGTATATTAAACAAAAGCTACTGAAGTTAGAGTACAGTTTAGAAATCAGCAGGTCTGGCTAACATGCAACCAAGAGTTTTAAAAAATCTGGCTGAATTGCTTATTGGATCATTAATGTTGAATTTTCACTAAGTCTTGGGTCACTGGGGAAGACAAAAAATTTTACTATTGTGCCATTTGGGGAAGATGAAGAAAGTTACTATTGTGCTATTTTAGATGGGCAAATTGGATGACCCATGTAATTACATGCCTCCCAGTCTGACATTGATCCTGGGAAAGATAATGGAGTGGCTGATGTGGCACTCAATTAATAAAGAATTTAAGAAGGGTGTGAAGGAACTTCTGAGGCTGGTGACCTAAGTAGAAAAGCTGGAACCTTTGGTGGGTTGGTCAGTTTGACAGCTGGAGTGTGGATATCGAGAGTGGAAGATCTGAGAGTGATGACAGGGCAGTCACAGGGACCAGGGAGTTGGATAGTCAGACAGAAGGTTTAGCTAGACTTTCCTGGAAAGGGGAGCTAATTGAAGAAGGGCTAATAGAGTTCTGAGGAAGGACCTTCAAGAAAGTCAAGAAAGCTCAGTTTGATGTGCCTGGCCCACACTCTTCCTACAGAGGTTTTTGGTGGGTTTTGGAGAGAGATTCCTCAGAAAAAGTGAAGTTATCCCAAATCTATCCCAATATCCAACAGCAAGAGTTGGTGCTGAGAAGTGACATTGGACACACAGGTCACAGAACAATATACAGTAAAACCTCCATTTAACGGACTAATTCGGGCGAGGGGGTGTCCGTTAAATCAAAAAATCCGTTATTTAATAATTAAAAAAAAAAGAGCTGTCGGAGCAGCAGCCTGCCCGCCACAGGGTCGGGGCGACAGCTCCGCAGCCTGCCCGCTGCCTGGACCCGGGCAGCAGCTGGGAGTCGGCAGCCAGTCCGCTCGCTGCTTGGACCCGGGCGGCAGCCAGGAGCTGGCAGCCAGCCCACCCGCTGCCTGGACCCAGGCGGCAGCCAGGAGCCGGCAGCCAGCCCACCAGAAATGGATCAGGAATGCATCAGACTTGCTCAGAAATTTTATCTGTTGCATCCGAAGTCCGTTAAATCGAGGTCCGTTAAATCAAGGGTTTACTGTATATGCATATTTTAAATAACTAAGAAACTCAAGACAGACTTCTGTAGATAGGGTCAGTTGAGCAGTTTCTGTGTATAAAACTACTTTTCTGATACTTCCAGTTCCATGATATGTTATATTTAGGGCTGTCGATTAACACTTTGTGTAAACCAGACAAGGAGTGAATTTTGGATGCTGGCAATAAAGGTACAGGTAGAGTCACTGAGTATCCATGTGTATATATGGCAGTTGCTTCCCAGTGGGAGTAGCAACTCATCAGAGAGGGTAATATAATTAATGCTAATCAATTTGGGTTTATAGGAAATAGATCCTGTCAAAGTAAATTGTTTTTTTTTATGAGATTAGAAGTTTGGTTACTAACAGTAATAGGGTTAGACTTCTGTAAGGCATTTGACTTGGTACCACATGACATTTTGAAAGTTATAAAAATAATATGGAACACATTAAATGGTTAGGTCTCAGTTTAATTGTAATGGATAATCATTATCAAATGAGTGTGTTTCTAGAGGGGTCCTGCAGGGATCTATTACTGACCCAATGCTTTGTAAAATCTTTATTGATTATCTGGACGGAAACATAAAATCATCACTGATAACGTTTCCAGAAGAGAGACAAATTGGGGAAGTGGTAAATAATGAAAAAGACAGGTCACCGATTCAGTGTGACCTGGTTGGATGCAAGCAAACAATGTGTGTTTTATTTTGGCTAAATGCATACATAAAGGAACAAATAATGTAGGCTATATTTACAGTATGGTGGATTCTATCCTGGGAAGCAATGATTCTAAAACAGTTTTGGAGGTTGTAGTGGATAATCAGCTGAATATGATTTCCCAGTGAAACACTGTGGCCAAAAGGGCTAATGAAATCCTTGCATGCTTAAACGGGAATCTTGAGTAGGTATACAAAGGTCATTTTACTTCTATATTTGGCATTACTGTGACCACTGCTGGAATATTGTGTCCATTTCTGGTGTCCATAGCTCAAGAAGGAGGTTGATTAAAGAATTCTAAAATAAGTTTTATGACCTGTGTTTTATTAGTGGTCAGACTAGATGATCAGAGTGATCTCTTCTGGCCTTGGAGTATCGGAATATCTGAATTACTCATGCCAGAACAACAATTTATATTTTGACAGATTATGGAGCGCTCTTGTGGTTGAAAATTGAATGACAGTTTCTGTCTAGCTGCAGTCTGTGGCACAACTTTTTTATATTCTTATGGGAGAATTCTTGGTTGGTCTTCATCAAAATCCACTGTACACAGCACTTCCACAGGTAAGAATAGCTCATCATTTTATTTTATTTTTTAATTGTAAAAGGTCATTTTTCAGTTGTGAATTTGCAGTCATTGCAGTAGAATCTTTGCCCTCTATTTCAGCTGTTTTTATTTTTAGTAGCTACATTTAACAGTTCTATTCTTTTTCTTGTCAACACTCATTCCCTGCATTTCAGAGTTCCATTATTTCTGTTTCTACGTTTATTCTTATTACACAAGGCACTGAAATTATTTCTCTATTTCATATTTAAATTGATCACATTGATGCATTTTGTATGTAAACCCAAAATATTTTAAAATATTCTGTATCTTTCCAAGGTATTGTTTAACATCCTCAACCATGTCAGTAATGTGTTGCATTTATATCACTTACCTAATGCTATAATGAATCCACAGAGGAGATGGAAAGGGCTTATGTGATCCCTTATCAACAGAGCCCCTCTTTGAGTCCTGTCAAGGAGTAACCAGTGTCTCCATTTTTCTAACAGAGGGCTGCATTTAAAATAATTCCCATGGGCATTTTTTCAATGCCAGTTTTGTTTGAGGGCATATCCTAAAGCAGCATCTCACTAATGATCCCCGGTTTCTTAGGCTAATAGTTATGGACAGAAACTGGCTGCATCTGAGCCAGAGGAAGTAGCACATTGTTTTGCACTCCATCTAAAAAGTAAAAGTCCAGTACTGCTTGTTCAAGTATCTAGCTCTCTTTGATTCTGGCCACTAGTGCCACAACAGTGGTGACTTGTTTTATCTGGTGAACATCTCTTACCAAACCCTGTGGGGAAGAAGAGAATATTTTTTTCCCAAAGAATGTCACCAAATTGCTGTCAAAGGTGGGACATTTCTGAGCAAACTCCTTGTTAAAATTCTAGCAATGTATCATTGAATGAATCCATTTCAGACTTTACACTGCTACAAACTAAACTTACTTGACTAGGCATGGGAGATGCTTATTTGTATTTGGTGCCTTGTATCTGCACTTAGACATTAATGTTCACTGCTTTATAATGTTATCTGCACCGCGTGGCAAATTGCTGTATGGCAAGCCAGCATGTTAATCTACAGGACACCAGCTTGTCGCAGAGTACTACTTGAAAATGTAGCATTCTGGAACTTTCACTGTGCTTTACTAGTATCCATATGGGACATTCCTGAGCAGTAAGCTGGTACACTGTAGATTCACATCCTGGCTTGATGCACGGTAACTTGAAGCAAGTATAGGAAAGTCCTTGGAATGTTTTACTCTGGTGTAGTATACTCTGGTGTAGTATATTGGGGCTAGAATGACTACTGCACTGCTTCAGTTTTACTCTAGTGGATATTCCACTGAGTTCATGGGAATGAAGCGGTCCGTACCATTTTAGTGCTTTTATTGAAGTTGGCTCTGTAGACCAAGAAACTGACCATGATAAGAGAATTTGGTTTTGGATTTTCAAAGGGGAAATGAATAATAAACTACACTGTGACTGAATAACCCTTATTTTTTTTCCACATGTTTTCAGAGCTAAGGGCTGTCTCTCTGGATGCTCTAATGGTCTGCCTTCCTCTTTTTTTTATTTACATTTCTATACCTTCTAGCTATAAACAGACACAAGGTGAAATAATAAGATAAAGTAAATAAAATGTAAATATAGGGCCATGTCTGCACATAAACTAGGAGATGAACTCATTTGAAAAGGAGGAGGAATACTTGTTATACATAGACAAGATAATTTAAAAATAACTCTGATTAAACTAGAAAGTATCCCAAGTCCTTTTTCAAACCTTATTTCTATAAGGCATCTGAACAACAATTTCTCTCTCAGAGCTGAATCAGCCTGGATACATCCTCTGGGTGTCTTTTTCTGACTCAGTGGGAAATTTCCAAGAGCTAACCTTCTATTCACTTTAATTCATCTCAGTCAGAAAGAGGAGATGTATCTCAAGACTCTAACCTTTATTTGACTCTTCTAGATGTTCAGGTCTAACAACTTTTTTCACTCTTTCCACTGCCTCAGCAATTAAGGCTGGGTAGGGAAAGGAGCTTTTGGATTATGGGTCATAAGTACAATTTGAGCAGAGACTCAGCTTTGCAATACTCTTACGCAGAAGGATCCAAAATTTATAGTGTGCCTTCCTTTTAGTTATTGCATTTTTATTTATTAGGAGGAACACCAAGATCTATACAGGATGTCCTTCATTACATTTAGCTCTCTGGAGACTTCCCAAACCAAATGCAGTTTTAACTACAGGTGCCACAGGTTTTAATCTCAGTGCCCTGATTATGTGAAAATTCTGAATAATTGATGTTGCACTGTATTATACTTAAAACGACAGTAGATTAGATAAGAAGACAAATGCAAATGTAGGGGATAATTCTCCAATAAGAGGCACGTGTAACTCATCAAGCAGTAGACTACATTCCTTACCACTTTTAATTAGCCCTCCTACATACATAATCCAGTTAGTAATTTCAGTGAATCACATGAATTTGTGAAGTGCATGTAATAATTTAAATTCATTGCAAAGTAACTGCAGAGTGAATGTTTATGAACCTATATCAGAAGCACATGTGAAAAATATATACTTTTGACCAACAATAAGTGGATTCTGCGAGTCAGAGAAGAATAAAAAAGGACAATGGCTTTCACATAATGGAAATATTTGACAGAAACAAAAGGAAACCCATAAGAGTCAAAGTGAGGAACAGTTGATAAATTACTGCACTGGAATATAAACATATACAGCTGAAAGAGGTAGTCATGAGATCTGATCCCAAAATGTGTTTCTGAATTTTCTGGATCTACAAGAAGGAATTTTCATTGTATATAGTGTGACTGATCGCCTTCTCACCCCTCTGCAAACACAGGCAGGAAACTCTTCTTCGGCTCCAACGGTGCTCTTTATTTCACAGTGCAAGGCCCCACCACCAATATACACAGCTTTATACTCAGCTCTGCAGCTTACAGCTCTAACACAGCTCTGCAGCTTAAAGCTCTATCAACTCTATATAGTTCAGCTCTAAACACAGCTCTACAGTTTACAGCTCTTTCTCTCACTCCACACTACCACCACCACCACGCTGGGCTTCCTGCCTGGCAGGCTTATATCCTCCTTTGAGGCTGCCAGGTGCAGCTCATCCAGGCTGATTACCCTGCAGCCCAGGTGGCTGATTAGGCTTTCTGCAAGGGAGGTTTGCAGAGGGCTTTTCTCCCTCTTAAAGGGGCGTCAGGCTGGGTCAGGCCCACCCTGCCACAATAGAAAGAGAAACCCTGAAAGCAGACTTGTTTGCCTTTATGTATGCCTTTTGTCATACTTTTTCACATTGTCACTGCTGTGGGCTACTAATCACTTCAACTTATATTTTGGTACAAGACTGGCAGCAAGATGATTTAGAACTTGTCAGATGAGGCTCAGCAAACCGATCCAATTCCTCAAACATGATCTCTTCTTCTGCTACACTAGAGTTATAAACATCTCACTCCGCCTCACATGGATGGAATAACAAGTCAAAATGCAACACAGGCAGGTGTTGGATGAATGACCTTTATTTAAAGCCAGAGTCAGCACCCTGCCCCAGATCTAATGAAGACATCCTAATCCAGCAAGGGGAGCAACAAATCATATAGTTTAGTGCTGGTGAAAATTTCTGTACTGTTAGGTGGTTAAACAGGTACATCATGGGAAAGAGAGGTGCAAGCTTCCTACAACTTAACCCACCAATACCTCCTTAACCCTAACAGCCACCTCTGGAAAAGTAGGTTAACTCCATCTTCATTCCCATTAAGAAATTAATTTCAGAAGAGCATATTGGAGTTTCAGCAGGACTTTCCATAGCAGTAGGGCACATTATCTCCCTTAGGCCCTTATGAAAATCCCAGTCTGTCAGCTGAGACTATAAACAAGTTTGTCAGTTTTGGTTTCCTTTAGGAAGTGGGGTGACAACACCAAACTCATTACACTTCAGTAGTCACAATTGGTGTGAACTAGATTTTATATACTGACCTGGGAAACCAAAGATTTTATATCCTATTACCAATCATTTGAGCCCACCAGTTTCCCAGGAAGGCAGTTACTTTTCTTAAGTATTGTATAAAATGAAAGGGGAAGTATTATTATTATGCTGTTTGAGCCTATAAAACAATCTTCCACACCAGTTAGCATGGCAATAATTACAAATACAGTAAAACCTCGATTTAACAGACCTCGATTTAATGGACTTCGGATGCAACGGACAAATTTTTTAAGAATGTCCGATGCATCCGAAATCTGTTTTTCGAGGTCCGGCTGCGGGCTCCCTGCTGTAGCCAGAGTTAGAGCTGCGCGCGGGCTGCCTGCCGGCTCCCCGCTGCCGCCTGGGTCCCGGCAGCAGGCGGGCTGCCTGCCGGGGCCCGCTGGGATCCCGCCTGCCGCCCGGGTCCTGGCAGCCAGCTGGAGCCCCTAGCCCCGGGGAGCACGGATCAAGCCGCGCTCCCCGGGTGGCGGCTGCAGTCGCGCTCCCGGGGCGGCGGCTGGAGCCCCGAGCCCTGGCCGCCAGCAGGGACTGGGGCCAGGGCGCATGGGGGATCCAGGGCACGTTTTTTTTTGTTTTATTTAAAAAAAAACGGCGGCTTTTCAGCGGAGGGGAAGTACACTAAAACCTCGAATTAAGGACTAATTGGGCAGGCTGGGTTTTTTAAAAATTTTTTAAATAACGGACTTTTGGGTTTAACGGACACCCAGTCGCCCAAATTAGTCGGTTAAATCGAGGTTTTACTGTATTCTAGTTTTCATTCTTTGTGCTAGTGAATATAGTCATGGATACAAACACTTTATTGTTCATGGTCAAGTACTAGGGCACTCACAACACAAGAATTAGTAGAAAAAAGACTATAAATCTCATCAAATTTAATCCTCTAGATTTGTTTTTGTGTTTTTCTTAAAGAGATGAATTTTTGGTTCTAAAACCAAATATGCTTGAAGATTACATATTCCATGACTCGTGCTGGTGTTGGCCAATATACCACTTTACTCACTCCACTTCATTTATTTGGCCTTTAATTTGACATTCTAAGAACTAGCATTTTGTTGATAATGTTGGATGTTTGTTGGCTTGGACTCCTGCTTCTCATTATTATAACCACTTTCTAATGCATTCAAGCTTCTTTTTTTAACTAAGGTCTTGTTTATACTGGCAAATGTCTGAGCAGTAAAGCAGCTTTCTGTAACTCCTGAGGTGTACACACTGCCAAACTACTTAGTACACAGAAACTGCACAGCTGCAGTGCTGTAAAAAAAATCACCCTGATGGTGTACAGCTTTCTGTACTGGGCCTACAGTGCTGCAGTTCCAGTGTAGATACCCTGGTCAATTACAGCACTGTGATTAGTCTCACAATGCTTGTTCTCACCTCTCTGGTCATTGGTTTGAACTCCACTGCCCTGCCCGCCGGTGACCAACCGTGAGCTCCACCCCTTAAATTCCTTTGGAATTTTGAAAGTCACCTTCCTGTTTCTCAGTGACACATGAAGTGGTCTCAGCACATCTTTCTGGTGACTACGCCTGCTTCACACACCAGGCGATCCCCGCTTGGAGCAATGGTGAGCTGCTGGAACTCATCAGCATTTGGGGGAGAGGAGGCTGTCCAGTCCCAGCTGTGCTCCAGCTATAGGAATTATGATACCTATGGATAAATTTCACGATGCATGGCCCCATTTCACAAAAGGGGCCATGACTGGGACACACAGCAGTTCAGGGTCCAGTCAGGCGAAGGAGCTCCGGAATGCCTATCACAAGGCATGGGAGGTAAACTGCCATTCTAGTGCTGTGCTCATAAGCCTCCAGTTCTACAAGGAGCTGGATGCGATACTTGGTGGTGACCCCACCTCCACTGTGAAGTCCACTGTGGCTATTGCGGTGGCTCGCATGCCAATCCAGAGTGGACTGAGCCAGGAGGAGGAAATCTTGGATGGGGATGGAGATGGGGAAGGGGACCCAGAGGCAGAAATGACTTGGAGGTCAGAGATGCATGCAGTCTTCTCTACCCCGGAGGAAGTTAGCCAGTCATAGCTGTCAGAGCTTGGTGAAGCGCGAACAGGAGAGGAGGCCCCTGGTAAGTGATTTTCATTTTGGGAATTGCTGAAGTGAGTTGTTGTAAGCAGGAGGGTTGCAGAAAGCAGGCTTGTGTCTGTATGATGAATGGTACTACCACGTGCCTAGTCTGAGCAGCGGACCAAGGTGTTGATTAACTCCCTCACTTCACTGGATTCTGCCTTAGAGACCTTCACAAAACACTCATGGAGATCCTGGACAATCCACTGCCACAGGTTCTTTGGCAGAGCTGCTTAGTTTCTTGCCCCATTAAGGGTAACTTTCCCACACCACTGTGCCGTCAAGGGGGAGGGGTTACGCACCATTTTGAGGGTCTTGGCTCATGTGCTTGTTTGGGGTCAGCTAGTTAGTGACAGGTATGTGAATAATGGCTGTGTTATAAATCACTGAATCAGTGCTCTGTGTGTTGCAAACAATCCTGATTCTGTAAAATGTTGCATTTTGGCTTCACAGAGATGACCTTGGGAGTCCAGCCTCTCTCTTTGTTATCACTGACGGACAGTGAATGGGAGGGAAAAGCAGTGAGTGATAAGGAGGAGGGGAGAAGAGGAGTGGATGGGGGGGTAGGGCCTGAGTGAAATAGGTAGGGTGGGGGGCAGGGTCTTGAGGGGAAGAGGCAGGGCAAGGGAGATACCAGAATTCCTGCTGGAGTGTCCAATTTTTAAATATTACCCAGTTGGCAACCCTAGTGCTGAGTGAAGGTTCAAAGTGAACCAGTTCTGCTGTCTTAGTGAAACTTCCCCTGTTCAGTTCAGCAATTTACTCTTCAGTCTCCTGCCCCAGCAGCCATTGCTATGTAGTCCTGGCAAGTGTCCTCCTCACTCACACTCCAAGCTGAATAACTTTCAGCTGTGGATGGTGTGGTTTTCTACAGTGTAGGTATATATAATATATGTCTAATTATTATTATATGCACTGATATAATGTCGTTCAGCTATGAAGCTCAAACATGTTACGAACAGTTAACTCACTGACTTTACAACATTCTGTAAGACACCAACAAGGTGTATACAAGGGTTGCTTCACACAGAACAGAAATGTAGCCCTTTGGAAGAGAACACAATAGTTATTCCTAACTACACACACTGAGATGAATGTCAATTCCAGTTGCAATTTCACTGGGAATTTAGGTACCCAAAATACCCAAATGGCAAATGATTACTATAGCAGACTGTCTGGCTAAGCATTGAAGAAGAAGAAGAATATAAAACTCCAAGAGTTAGCCTTTGGCCACTCTTCCCAGATTACCAATGCTTCTACTCTCACAAAATATACTATGAGAATTTTAGTGATTCTTAGTTGTCAGAACACCACCTCGCCCTATGGTGGGGCATTGTTCCTGCATTGATAGAGTTAGAAAACCTTTTGCTAAATCACTGACACTTCTCTTTGCCTTGTTTAAGTTTTGCTTGGAGGTCTGTCCAAACAAAGACCCAACCAAACCTACTTAGCTTATAAAATATGACAGGACTGCAAGACGAAATGGCTGGGGGCATCTGATGATCTAGAAAGTTATAAAAATGTAAGGTCATATCATTCAAAAGAATTACCAGGTGACATCTTAATTCATTGTAATTTAAAGCTTTCATGAGATGCTCAACATGATGCAAAATAAATAAATAAATAACTATTAATAGTTACTGGAGAGACAGATGAAATGTCCAGATGAATATTGAGACAGATGCATTTCTTCTGTGTAAGGAAATTAGGTACAGCATGTATATTATCCCTGAACAGTCATTTGGTCTTAGAATTAAAGACACCTGAGTTAGGATTTTCAAAAGACCTCAGTGGTGGCCAAACTCTGCTTCTGTTTTCAGAAGTGCTCAGCATTGTCCTAACTGTGTGCCAATTGAAGTCAATGAATGAAATGCTGGTTCCACTGAAGTCAATGGGAATTTTGCTATTGATTTCAATGGAGCCAGAATTTCACCTGACTTTACAATGAATTTCAAAGTGGGAGCAGAGTTAGAACAAATCTGAGAGCTTTTGAAAAATTGTGCCCTGGAATGATGATAAAAGGCATTGTAGCAGTTTTTACAAAAAGAATCTTGGCTAGTGCAGCAGTAATTTCAAGGACCAAATGCATCAGGAAGGTATAATACTCTCAACATAGAGTACGTGTGTGGGTATGTGGCTGGTTCCTCATTTTGTTTTGGCTGATGCAGCTTATATATATCATGGGCCTGATGGAGATAAGTATTTTACTACTGGAGAGGTGGGCTTCGTTTTATTTCTTTGAATTGGTACTGTAATCCTATCCTATCCTACTACTGGAGAGGTGGGCTTCGTTTTATTTCTTTGAATCGGTACTGTAATCCTATCTCTAAATTGGGGATATAATATCCCCTCCAGGAGGACTAATCAAAGAGGTCAACCCTGAATTGTTACTGGGAATTATTCAAACTTGGCATTAAATGAACCTGTTGTGATGGTTGGAGTTTTAAAGTTTGGGACTTTCTCTAGTCTATATCCTGGATTCTGTTTTGTGGGTAGTAACATCATATGTAAGGACCAGAACACATTTGTGTGGTTTGAAATACTTATTAATAAATAAGGGTTGATGTCTCATAAGCTATATATATATAGCTCACCCCCCAAAATTACAAAAGATACCCGCAATACATCCATAGAGATAAAATCTTTAGCCCTGAGCACTGACCATTGACCCTATGAATCACCCTGCTCTGTCTGCAAGTCCAAATCTGATAAGGTTGCTACTTCAGGTCTCCACCAAAAGTTAATAAGGGCCTTTGACAATTACAAGATTTTAGCAGCAGGGAGCAAATGTGTATCTTTGAGACATTTTTAACTTTAGTAATAAGTTATTTGTTGCTGTTCATTATGGTGCACTTAAATGGTTTAAGGCGCCAAGATGATGGGCAACTTTATATATCGTTAAAGGGTTGGCTTTCAATGGACTTGTATTCCTAGAATCATGTTGGCTCTCTTGAAAATTTCCCCATTTCTCTTTTAATGGATCAATGTCATTCATCTTACTTCAGGAATCTTTGTTACAGATGAAATAGATTATATGTATTAAACCACCATTTACAGAATTTCTTTCTCTTGAGAAGCATATTATTTATTTTTAAGCGACAATTAAAGGTGGGAAGGCCAGGGAATTTTTTTTCTTTTCCTTTAAATTGTAATGTAATTCAAGAGCTACATGCTTTGCAGATGAGTGCACTGGCTGCATAATTTTGTGAGAGCTAATGAAAAGGGGACTGTGGAAGTTGTGATAATGTTTCATCATAGACAGACGCACCCCAGTGCATTTGCATCGTGATCATTTATGGTAGGGTATTTGTTACCATTAGTTGCAGCATTACTGTAGTTTAAGAACTGTGGCATGTACATTTTCTGAGTTCATAACAAAGGGAGGAAAGAGAGTGCAGAGCTGTGAAGACAGATGAGGCAAGCTGTGAGGCAGGAGTGGTGTCAGTGCTCTTTGTGAGTGAATGCTATAGACTGTGTTGTAGGTATAAAAATGGATTTAGGCCCCTATCTACGTTGTCCCTCTTCCCCCCCCATTTAATTCCTCCACTGACTTAATTAAGATCAACAGCTTTTCATTAGTGAGCTTGCTCGCCAGGAGGGTTTTTTCCACAGCTCTCTTCATAATCCATTTTCTCCCCTTGTTTTTTCCATGTGATAAAATCATAATCCTGCTTTTGCAACATCACAGAATGATAACAGCATGCACACCCAGAGAGAAGTCTCCCTCATTGAGCTTTCAATTTCTCTATTGATACTAATAATGCTTGAGAAGCTTTCTTGGGGGGATAAAAAACAAAAACCCAGCTTGCTAGTAAAGCAGATCATTCTGAACTGTCACATCTCTGCTAATACATCAGCATGGATGACTTGGCTTGTGTGTGTGTGTGTTTTAAATAATCGTGAACTTTTGCCCAAAACTCAGACTACAGCAACCTAACCTCACGGAGATTCAAAAAGTTATAGTTCTTTGAAACATGACCATATATCGTTGCACTTTCTGGTTTCCCTAAGTGGAAGTTTCTCCATGAAAAAGGTTGTTCTTCCAGTTTTTGGATGCTTTAAGAAACCAGGAAATGGTAGAATTGCTACACATTTCAATGTAACAATATCTGAGTCATCTCCTAGCTAGATCTCTGACCATTCCAATATCTCCCATCACTTCACTACTAGTGATCTCTCCATTGTTTGTTTACTTATGTGATTGAAATCTCACAGTTTCCTTGCAACTGGTTCTATATCAACTACATTAGGCATCCCTTTTACACAGAGGACTATGTGTTTACTGCATAAGCAATTACTTTCGAAAGGAAAAATGTTCTTATAAAAATGAAGTAGACACAATAGGGGAGGTATATAGAAAATTCCATTACAGACCCAGTTTCAGTATTAAGGCCTGATTTATTTGCAATTTGCTCTGCAGCACAAGAGAAATAGCATCAAACATCACTTTGTTTCTTGTTAGAAGTACTAAGTGAATTTATCAATTTGGCAGGAAAAAAGAATTCAATTATATTTCCTCAAAATGTGTAATCAGTGCTTAGCATTTCCCTTCAGCAGGAAACTCCAATATTTGCACAGTGCATTATATGTAATGTGTATATATGTGAATTGCAGTTCTCATGAAAGCTACTTCATTGATATTTTGGGGGACTAAAATAACAAATATAGCACAGACTGCAATAGTGCAAGTTTCCCCCTTATTGTCCTGTTAACATGTCAATTCTGCTTTAGAGTGGTCTATGGTCAAGAATCCTTAAGCACAAAACTCACTACAAACTAGAGTTGATAGAAAAAACATTTTTTTCCGAGTAAGAAATCTGGGAAAAAAAGCCTTGGTTTTAAATATATTTTGTTTTTGTTTTTTCAAAATTTCTGTTTTCCTCCTTGAAAATGTAAATTTTAATTTCCAATTAATATTTGGGGATGACACACAAATATTCATTTCAATTCAGTTTAAAATGGCATTTCAGTGGTGTGTATTTTTGTGTTTCGTCATGTTATTTTATTTCAGATTTTTGGTTTAAAATTTAAAAAATAATGAAGTGACATTAAGTTGAAGCCAAACAAAAATGGTCATTTTGAATCAGTGTTGACTATGCTTGCCGCCTCTGAGTTACAAAATAACATATCTAGGATGATTCCGAGTGCATGAAACTGGACAGCTGACAATGTGTACTGAGCACCCTTACAGATTTCCTGAGACAGATACCTTACAGGGATGATCCTGGGACAACTGGAACATGTGGCAACCTTAATGTTGACATAAAATGTCATTTCTTTCAGTTTTTTTAAGGGAAAAGTTGAAACAAAACTATATTTAAAGTGAAATGAAGCAAAAATTATTTTGTTTCAAAATATCCTGTAGGAAAATAGAAATTTTCTACTGAGATTCACATTCTCCCCACCCATCCCATTTGGGGTGGGGGGATAGTTCAGTGGTTTGAGCATTGGCCTGCTAAACCCAGGGTTGTGAGTTCAATCCTTGAGGGGGCCATTTAGGGATCTGGGGCAAAAAATCTGTCAGGGGACAGTACTCAATCCTGCTAGTGTAGGCAGGCAGATCCTGCTAGTGTAGGCAGGGGACTGGACTCGATGACCTTCAAGGTCTTTCCAGTTCTAGGAGATTGGTATATCTCCATTTATTCTTTATTCTATTCTTTATCCCCAAATATCTGTCATTAAATTGTAATTTTTGGTAGGAAAAGGTTTTCACACACACTTTGACTAGTTCAAATCCTGCTTTGTTTGAACACCATAATTGTACTGTGTAGAAGATATTTTTGAGGCTCTTCAGGTATGGTTTTGTAATTGAGACACTGAACTCGAACTCAAAACATGTAGATTCAGTTTTTGTTTGTGCCACAGACTTCCCATATGACTTTAGGCAATTCACTTAATCTTTATGTGCCTCAGTTCTCTATCTGATAAATGGAGATACTATTATTAAATTTGTTAAGCTCTTTAGGGCAGAGACTGTCTTACTGTGCATATACACAGTACTGAGCACATCCTGACTGGAGCCTGTATGTGCTACTATAAAAATAATAGATAACTGTGACTGAAAAAAGAGTTAATCATTGAGTGGTGCTTCCTCCCTATACTTACTTATTTATTTCTTCTTTGTTATAGATAAAAGGCCTCAAAGTTATTTTATAGTGTGTTTTTCCTGCTGGTTGTACCTTAGAAACATCAGAAATGTCCACTCTGATCTTTACTGCCTTGGTAGGTAGTCTCAGACGGTGTCATTTTTCTTATAGGGGATGGGGGAAAAAAGACAGAATCTTCAACAAAGGCTTTCTTTCTCCAAAGTATCAGTTAGTTATAGAAATCAAACTGATATGAAGAAAAAAAGAAAGAATCCATGAGTTTTGAACAGTGTAACCAAAACATCTCTTCCACTCTCAATTGCTCAGCTTTCATTTCATAGCTCATTTATATGTTCTTCAAGAACCTGAATTCCATATATCATAGAGACAAAAAAGGTCACCCGATGTTTTATTTTTCTTTGCAGTTTACTTTGGGTGTGCCAGTTTTTACCTAATTGACGTCTATGATGTTTAGCTAATAACTAATAATTTTTAAAAATGTTCTGTTAAAGGAGGGTTCTATTTCCCCTTGATATATTTGCATAATTCCACTTAACTTTGGTGAAACAGAAGTTTGGTTTTCAAAAGTATCTGATCAGTGTCATAATTCCGTTCCTATAGAAGGCAGTGGAAGTTTTACCTGTGATGTGAATGTGCAGTTAGGCCAATGCTGAGTATTTTTGAAAACCCCAACATTGTATCCACAACATTACTTGAAAGGCATGTGTATAGGGTATTGGCAAAGTGCTTATGGAAACATGAATGATCTGATGGTTGAAGCAGTGGATTGGGAGTCAAATCTTACCCTTACTCTTCTATTATCTGGTTTTCCAAAGACTTTATGAAAGGGACTACATTTCCCTGTTTGTGATTCTCAACTGTTATAAATCAGTGCATCTCCAATGAAGTCAGTGATTTACGCCCATCTATCTCGCCCCGTAGTGTTTTTCTTCACTCACGTGAATAATAATTATAGTAAAATAATTACCTACTTTGTGGAAATTCTGTGTGATGACTCCTTATAAATGACTTTGAGATTCTTAAAGGCAAAGAACTGTTAGAGCAAATTGTTTATGTAAAACTGGATTGTGGTTTCTTTCTGACAAAGATACAAAATGTTTGGATTTGAAGAGCAATTTAAAAAAAAAATGAATTTGAGTAGTTTACTGTGGTGATGAAATAAAAATCATAGTCTTTAGCAAAAGTGACAATTTCAAAATGAGCCATGTACTGATAGCAACCATAGAAAGAGGATGAATGTTCCATTTTCACTTTACCACATCACTGATTGACACCCTCTAGCACTGCTTACCTAGGACATTAACTCTCTAAAACTGTAAATGTGGTTTTACTTTTCTACCAGGCCTGATATCCCCTGTATCTCATTGTTTTACAATTACCTGCTACCATGCATACTAACATCTGTAACCTGCACGTGACACTGCAGATTTCCATTTACACATTAAAAAGTGGGATTCAGGGGATTTTTTTCCCCAGAAAAAAATATTAATTTTAGCATGTAGTGAATCAACCCACAAAAGAACAGGAGCTGTTATATGCCCTATTCCTCACTTTGCTCTTCCAAAGAGAGTGAATATGTCAGCTAAGTACATAAGTATTTGGATCAATGTCCTGCTTTGGCATGACTGTCATCTCTAAAAGCTTTCAAACATTCTTTAGAGTCAATTGACAGTGGATAAATACCAGCAGTATCTATATGAAGCCAATACATTTAAAATCAGAAAGTAAAACTGGAGTAGATAAAGGAATCTTGGATGATACACTGTACTGGTACAATGAACTCTGTAGGAGATACACATACTGAGCCCTGCAGATGGCAATTGTTTAATGGCTTTGCTGCCAGTAAATAAGGGTGTAACTGTGAGAGGTTGGAAGAACATACCTGGCACATGTTTTTGTTTCTCTTTCTCTCTTTCTAAGATAGTGAATATGGATAGCTCTTAATTAGTGGAGAAATCTTGGAAAGGAAAACAAAAAAGCAGCTGTAATAACATTATTTCTGGGTTTTAAAAAATAAAACTCTCCCAAACCGTCTGTCTTGCTCTGATAAAGTAAGAGTTTCAGGAATCACTTAGGCCATAGGCTAGCTCAAGTGAATAAATCATTCAGAGCTGGCAAATTTTCTGCCATTTGTGGGGTTCTTTTTAAGATACATTAATCCTCTAGAGAGGGTTCACCATGACAGTATGAACCTTCATATTGTGTGAGGAATGTAAAGGTTTTTATAACAGGCACAGAATTATTGGAGTTATTCTGGACATCATGTTTTTCTGAACTGGTGTGGGCCCCAATTAAAAAAATATATATGCTATTCTATAGACTGGTCTCCTATTCACACTATAGAATACAATATGGACAATGAAGTGATATAGATTATTACTATAACATACTCTAATTTATTTTGTAATGGGTATAGGAGTAATGCAAGTCCAAGACTCCACTGCTAAGAGTTGTTGACTCATCTGTAAACCATGCCACTTATTAGTTGATTTTATTTATTTATTAAGAAAGAGAGAGAGGATCAAGTAGTGGACAAATCCAGAGCACAACTGAAAAATAGCATCTTGTCAGTGCTTTATTTTCTCTTCCTTTCTTTATCCTAAACATACAGTAGCTGATGCTGTTGGCATCTCATGCCTCATGCAACATACTGAGGGATTTAAGGTAAGGTCTCTGGACAGGATTACTCGATTGTTTTGAAAGGGAACAATGATTTGTAGTCAGATGATTGACTACACTAATGGAGTTGTACCATAGAATGATAACAATGATATGCCAGCCATGGCATCATTTGATTGCCAAACTTGTAAACAAACAACAAGTTCTCTCTTTCCCCACACTATTCACTTATTATAAGAAAGGGGATAATTTTAATTAAGCCTTTACTAGACATTGAGAGGGACAGTATGATCTGAAAAATAAATACACTGTTGGGTGGTGGAAATAGTTTTAGCAACAAATCACACCATCATGTATTCCATATACATCTGTACCATGTGCCCAAAGTATATAGGTAACACATATGTAAATATTGCTTCCTTTAATATTTACTTTCCATCTGTCTAACAAAGGCCTTAGCAGCAGCGTTTGAATTACCAATGAACAGCTTGCTTTTCCTCTGGTTTAAACTGCCTGGAGTGCTAACTGGATATTGAAGAAATGATGAAATATTTCCATACCTCAGACCCTTGAATAGATGAGAATCTTTGAGTAGTTCTACATAACTGGTAAGCACCTTCATCTGAAAGTGTATTCAGCTTGTCAGCCTCTGGGCGAAACTGCCTTCTGCTTTTCCAGCCCTGTAGATAGTAACACTAAAGTGTGTTAGTTGAAATACAAAAGTAAAAAAACAACAACTTTTGAATTGATTTCCCAACCACCCCTTCCCTTCCATTCTTGTCTTACTTCAACATTTACTTCATAGCTCTGCTAGAACAGGCCAGGGGGCTGAGAAATTGTACCCTCTGAATGTTACAAAAAGTAATATATGTATTATGCTTTCTGGAGATACCTCTTGCCTACCCAAATCCATCTATGATCAAAGACAGAAAATTAAGTAAGAAATAGTTTTCTGCCCCCCTTACCTCCCAAAAATCCCAACAAAACAAAACTCCCACCTAAAAGAAATCTTCATAACACTAGATGTGGATAGCACTTAATATCCACAAATGTATCTAACTGGTTATGAATAAAGCAGCAAAATGTTTTAATGTTGACGTTTGTCTTATATGTTAACAGATACTTCCAGCGCCATATAATCTTAATATTGTACCACATGACAATACCTGTATGAATGAATGATTCCTAAAAGGATTGTGCTAGCGAACATTTTCAATATGCTGCTTAGAGAATGAAAGTGAAGTTCAGGTCAGATATGTAACTGGTTAGATGGGGGTGTGTGAGTGAGAGAGATTCACTATAAGAACAGCAATGTATTGTATTGTATCTCTGTTTCTTCTGTGTATTAGCCTAGAAAAGTTTTTAACTGTTGGATCTGGCTATGGGTCCTACCATGCCCCAGGCAACATAAATTATATTGTTTGCTGAGCTCTGATTTTCAAAGTTTTGCTTAATGGTGAAGGCAAAAGAAGCAGGAAGACCATGACTTTCTTTGAGTATGTAGGGCTGGCAATTCTAAAAATAATCACTTGACTTTTAAAAAGAGCAAGTTTGAAAACATAAGGAATGGAAAAACAGTATAATTGCTCAAAATTCCGCTTATATGGCCCATGGAATCCAGCCCTTAACTAAGTGGGGCACATAGAATCATAGGACTGGAAGAGACCTCAATAGGTCATCTAGTCCAGTCCCCTGCAATCAAGGCAGGACTAAGTATTATCTAGATCATGCCTGACAGGTTTGTCTAACCATCAGTCTACTTCTACATGTTTAGCATGTTGAAATTGACTGCTGCTTTCCACCCAAGTTCAAGAGCATCCTGCCAAATGGCTGGAGGGGACTGTGCTCTGTGCACATTGTACTACTAATGTGGAAGTGAGCTATACGGGTGTCCTACCAAACACAGTATCTGCTTCAGCTGGCTGAGGCCAACCACATCTCCCAAGGAGCACTGACTGGTGCAGAAGCTAGATCCCCTTTGTAAGTGAAGCTGAGTGAATAATTGATATTTCTTTGGTGGCCAAACCAAACAATCAGAAAACAAAATTGTTTGTGGTTGACCAAAACCAACAAATTTTCTTTTTTTCCCCTCACCATAGCAAAAACAAATAATTTTGGATTGAATGAAACAGATAATTGAACCCAAAACTAAATGTTTTGTTTTGGTATGTTCCTACCCCTTTTAAAAGAATAAATTTAGCTAATTTTTAAAATGAAAAATTAAAACATTTTGATTACAAAAGGTCAAAATGAAACATTTTCACTCTTTTGGAATCCCCCCCCCCCCATTATTTTCAGCCAAAACTATTTACCAAAATCACAAATACTTTTGGTCAACCCAAAAAATCTTTTTTGGAAAATAAACTTTGTCCACAATACTTTGCCCAGTGTAGAGATCCTGTTTTGCTATTTGCACAGAAGAAATAGGCTCTCAATTCAAACTTCTCTCCTCGGTGCACCCATGGAAGAACTGGCCATACATATGCCCAGTTCCCACTGTTCTTGGGAACTGTGCACCTAACTTTGTGCCTGGAACTTTGATAAGGTTTTCTAAGCTATACACATTGCATTCTCCTTGGAGTACACATATATTTTGTTAATGTATCTAAATCTAAGTGCCCTTAATCCTCTTTAGTATTGTGGCATTTCTGTTCCTAGACCTGGAATCAAGGAGAAGTACAGAAGCACATGCAACTAGAGAGTGTGGGAAACAAACATTAAGGTTTAATCTATTTTGTATTTTGAACTAGTAGGGAAATTTCTAATGGTGCAAATTATTGTCAAGGCAGGTGCCTGAAATTGTCAGGGAGTTTTCGGTAATCATAGATTAAACAGAAATATATTACAGTGGTTTAAATTTCCAAAGTGATTAATTTTGATTCACCCTTTTTTATTTCTTTTTCCCAAATATTTCTGTGAATGAAGTTTTTCAGATTTGCAATGAAACCCAGATCTGTCTGATTTAGGTTTCATTGTGAAAGTTTCTCACAAGTCTACCTAGGAAGTGCTTTTCTATCCTCTTCAGTTTTCTATGACTCTATGACTCCCTGGGTGACATGTTGTGTTGTACTTAAAGTAGCCACAGTTTGTGTGACAGAAGAATTCATCCCTGGACCCTTTAGGGTCTTTTACATCCCTTATAAACTACTAGAATACCATATAGAAGCCATAATGGGGGACAGAATCCCTCTCTTTGTGTTTCTGAAGTTCCATTGTTTCCAGTTCTTCGATGAGTTTCAATATCTCATCAATTCAGTGTAGTTAATAATGGCAAATGAATGGGTGTTTTGACTTGCAGTCCATTGGCATAATGAACACATTCAGGCACACAGTGCAAAAACAACCCAGGGGATAAATTGTAAGAATCTCACAAGCTTCAGTGGAGCTGCTAGTGTCCTAGTAATTAGACAAGGAAAACGGCCTTTTCATCTTTCTCATCCCTCTGCCAGTGCAAGATTGTTCTTCACAATATACTGCCATACATTTTAATACTGGTCAGTTCATGCATATTTTTCCCATTAAACAACAAAACACAGCTGTTTGCTGCTTTGAGTCTTGACAAATAGCATTGATTTAATGTGAGCACATACGTCCTGCCACGTTCGTGGAATCTGCAAAGCCTTTGAAAGTCCAACCGCTTTTACATGCCTATAAATGTAAAATGAGACAACATTTATAGGAGTCGGGTTTCAGAAGCAAGGCAGAGTCTTTTCACTCAGCCCCCTACTGAGATTAGGGGAAATGCTTTCCTCTTCCTACTTCATGTAACTTCTCAGTCCCCATACTATCTGGTCAAGAATCCTTTCTTAATGAGATGAAGGTCCCCAATAACAAGCTGGTCTCCCCTGCTGCTGTATTTCAATTCCTCCTGGAATCTAAATCTTTTGCAGTTAAAATTTGTTGACTTCAGTGGGAATTTTCACTCAGGAAAAGTGGGGAATGAAGAATCAGACCATGCAATAGGAATGAGCATGGATTACATAGTGAACTCATTAATACACGGCACTCCTGACAATTGTGCAAACTAACTGGAGCTGGCAGAAAAAACAGCAATATTTGGCAATATTTTTTACCAAACTTCCCCCTATATCCTTGGAATTGCACCCCCTTCCTATTCTGTACACAAAATTGATAAAAACTCTAAAAACTCAAATACAGATGTGGCTCTGGAACATGACTGTTGAGTTTTTGCTCTGTGTTCAGTAAGAAGTTATCATAAAGCTCAGTTATGGGTTACAAAATGTTAGTGTATCCGGGTTTAAATATCTTATTGGTGGTCCTGTAAGGTTTTATCTGGAAGTAAGCCTTGTTTACTGGTACCAAATTAAGTCTGCCTGGAATACACTCAGTCCACTGATTCCATTCTCAGTTTTTCTGTGGTTCTAATGTCATGTTTAAAACCTGGGTCTTTCAAAGGTAAAACTTCTGAAAGTGACACAACAACCAAGATTATAAAGCCACATAAAGTGCCCGTCCTACATGCACATTGGCTAGTATCAGCATAGCATGGAGGAGTATATTAATCTCCAGAACATATGGAACATCAGTGACACCTTTAGTCACCTTTCCAGAATCCTGTTTGACACTGACAAAGGACAGTATGCTGCAGCTTTGTTGACGTAAATATTTAAAGAGAGATGCCATTTCCCCCATTTAGCTATTCTGATAACAAGCAGATGTTTTCTGTTTAACATTTGCTTGTGAGGATATCAGCCAAAATTCAGTTAATATATTTCACATTGAGAAAAATCCCTTCTAATGGATATGATTAGGAGATACTAGTACTGCTATCTCTCCTTCCTGATCATATTTTGTTTTCTTTTAATGAACTGGTGCCAAAACTTTGACACCTTGACCTTGAAAATGCAAGGCTGTGATCCTCTCTGCTGTTTTCATTTAGCTGTAGCTTTATTGGCAGAGGGACTCTACCACAGTAGTATTAACTCGACATAATTTAATCTGCCTGCTGATTATATCAAAAAATCTCCAACTAAGTAATGTAAAGTAACTGGCTACTGTAGTACACCTTTGTAAAAATAATACTTGTACTTTCCTTACAGTGATAGGTGAAAAATAAGCTTAGGGTGTGATTATGGGCAAGCAAGTTTGCATGGAAACTTTGCAAGAGTTTACTAACCTGTATCGAGAAATCAGGTGATCAGGGATCATGTGGCAGAGTAGAGAAGACTCTACTGCATTTAGTATTGATATTGTGTTTCAAATGGCAGGGCCTAGCACCCACTAAAAGTATGGCAGCATGTGTACTCCATAGGAAGAATTACAGCCAAGCTAGAGCCCTTAGTATTTATATACCTACCTGAGCTATACTATCCCTAATTGGAAATAGCTTCTTTAAGCAAAGAGCATATTTCACCAAATTTATGGAATGCAAAAATTTTCCTCCGATGGTCCCTCCATTCCATCTTACTACTGCTAATTTTGTATTCATTCCACGTGCAGAATTTGCAATAGAGATCCACAGTGGAAATAGGAGAGGAGAGGTTTTACCATCAATTTAAAGCTAGCTAGAAGATAAGGTGCAGTAGTCTTCTAGACAAAAAGATATTCAGGGAATAATCTTCAAGCAATACAGATTTTTTAAAATATGGGCTAAGTGGAGGTCTGCGTTAATGTCACTGTGACTAATCTGTGAAGCTTTCAGTTCCATCTGGGGGAAATCCTATGTATCTTATTAATACGGTCAGAAGTTGGAATCAGCCAAACCTGCAAGAAATCTAACTGCTAGAATGAATTCTACATCACATCACAATAGTCATATCTGTCACCTCTTAAAAGGCCAAACCATTGCAGATAACAGAAGATCCCCTGAAATACGTCTGAAAGAATCTAAATCTCTACTTAGTGATAAAAGCCCCAGGGGTGTTCCTTTGAAAAGTTCTACAGTTAAAGCACATAGGAGGTGAAAGGGCTATTCTCAAAGACTTCACTTCTCCTATGTAGTTTTATTTAGTACTTTAAAATGCTGAAACAGGTGAACAAATCAAGGTAGAGGATGCCATCCTCGAAATGAGTAAATACCATCTTTGATGGATTTATGGACAGTCTTAGGTTTAAAAATGCCCTTAGGAAAAATAAAAAATACTTGACAGAGGCAATAGATACCACACATCCTTCACTAAAAGCACTCAGTTGTAAATTTGAATAAACCTAAAGAAATCAAGAATTCTGCCTTATGGTAATTAACAGAATCATAACGGAAAATATTCCAACTTCAACTCCTTAGGACACATCCTCAGCTGATGTAAATTGGTTTAGCTTCACTGCAATCAGCTGAGCTATACTTATTTACACCAGCTGAATATCTGGCGCATACATGTGTCCTGAAAGACAGAGTGGTATAATCAGAAATCTATTATGCAAAGGCCAATGAGTTTGAGTGGAAATTAAAAATAAAATCCTTAGACAACAGACATGGCCTGAAGACAAATTACATCTTATGAAAAAGGTAGCATGTTCTGGAAAATAAAATGGTAGTTTTCAATTAAACAGCGGGAACCATTCAATGTTCTATCAAGAGAAAAGAGTAAAACAGAAGAAAAATATACCAGCAAACTTTTGAAATAGATTTGTAGATGGCAACCAATCCCAAAACAAATACAAGAAGATAATTTTTTTGTTTAGTTAAGGTTAGTAAAAAGAGAACCTAATTTTTTTGTTTAATTTTTCAGTAAAGATTTTTTTTAAGAAAAACCAAATTTAGCTGAATTTGCTAGCCTCGTTGTTGTACACTTAAGACATCTAGCTCATTTTTACAGACTTTTATTTCTTACTTGCATTCATATTTTTGATATTTTTTATATAAAGGCCCAGAAAAAATCTAAGTAAAGGTTATATAACTATATGTTTTAATGTGAGTGGGGAAAGTATTTGAAGCAGCACTGACTCACCTGTTCCATTTCAATCCACATTTAAGCCCTTGGTTCTTGGATATTAAAGATCAAAACCAATTCCTATTTAAACTAGACATGGGGTCAGAAATACACATTTTCATTTTTACAAAACCTCACTTGTTAGGTCTCATTTTCAATGACAGGATGAAAACTACTCCTGATTTTAGATTCATTATCTTTGGGACTATATCACAATTTCTATGGTTTCTGCCAGGTTTCTGCTGCTCATTCATCACTTTAACTAAAAAAATAATCCCTTAAATAAACCTCACTCTGCTTCTAGAACATGAGGGTAATACAATAACAAATGCAAACCCTGTGCTTTACTGTGGTCATCTAGGTATTGTGTAGGAACATGTTGAAGACAGACATTGCCAGAATATATGTATGTACAGTAGACTCTCGATTATCCAGGACAGAGTTAACCAGAATGTGGATTAACCAGGATGTCAAAAAAAAATTATGCGTAACTCGCAGGGCTGGCTCTGGCTTCATTGCCGCCCCAAGAACAACAACAAAAAAACCCACTAGGGTGCAGGGCAGCCAGTGAACCAACACCTCCTCCCCCTGGTGCAGGGTGACTGGTGAACCAACCCCCCGACCCGCTCCGTATTTCCTATGGATGGTGATTATCCAGGATTTTATTAATTTTTTCCCTATCATCCTGGATAATCAAGAGTCTACTGTATATAGAAATATACAGCACAGCTACACATAGCAAAACACTAGTATGAAGCTTGAAGGGAACCAACCTCTAAAATGGGGCGACTAAAACACATTAACAGCATACAACGTGCCAGCACAGAGAATAGCCCAAATGCAGGGAAGAGCAGACAAACTACCCAGTGCTTTTCCTGCACGTCTCTGAGCATGAGATAACTGCAACAATTTTTTTGTTGTTGTTGTTGTTCATTGAGGGCAGTTTCCTACATGCTTTTCTGATAGAAATACATAAGAGTATGCAGGGAATCAATCTCAACAATATATAAACAAACTGATTCCAGTGAGAAGGGGATAAGTTCTTATGTATCAAGAAACATGGTTCAAAAAATCATCCAGAAATTCAGATTCCATGATGCTGGACTTCATTTTGAAAGCCACTGTTGGAAATGATTCAACAAATTCATCTGTAACAATCCATCCTTATTCAGAACTAGCATAAGTGCCCGGCGTTGCTCGGGTCAGTCGGAGGTGGGGAGGGGGAAGACAGCTGACACCCCCTGACCAACCCCAACACCCACACCTCACCCACCCCGACACCTTCCCACCCCCCCCGACCAACCCCAACACCCCCCGGCTCACTTAACCCCCGACCGAACCCAACACCCCCACCTGACCCCCTGAGCAGATCCGACACCCCCACCTCACCCCCCGACCGAACAGTGTATTTAATAATCTGTGTGCTACACAGTGCACCGTGAGATGGAGGGGTGTTGGGTTTGGTCTGGGGGGGTGGGAAGTTGTTGGAGTGGGTGAGGGGTGAGGGGTGGGTGTTGGGGTTGGTCAGGGGGGTTTGCGGTTGGTGGGGGGGTGAGATGGGGGTGTCGGGTTCAGTCGGGGGGTAAGTGAGCCGGGGGGTGTCGGGTTTGGTCTGGGGGGGTGGGAAGGTGTTGGGGTGGGTGAGGGGTGAGGTGTGGGTGTTGGGGTTGGTCAGGGGGTTTTGCGGTTGGTGGGGGGGTGAGGGGGGGTGTGGGGTTTGCTTGGGGGGGGTGAGGTGGGGGTGTTGGGTTAGGTCGGGGGGTAAGTGAGCCGGGGGGGGTGTCGGGTTCGGTTGGGGGGTAAGTGAGCCAGGGGGTGTCGGGTTTGGTCTGGGGGGGTGGGAAGTTGTCGGGGTGGGTGAGGGGTGAGGTGTGGGTGTTGGGGTTGGTCAGGGGGTGTGGGGTTTGCTTGGGGGGGTGAGGTGGGGGTGTCAGATTCGGTCGGGGGTAAGTGAGCCAGGGGGTGTCAGGTTGGTCTGGGGGTGTTGCGATTGGTGGGGGGGGGGTGAGGTGGGGGTGTCGGGTTCGGTCAGGGGGTAAGTGAGCCAGGGGGTGTCGGGTTTGGTCTGGGGGGGTGGGAAGGTGTCGGAGTGGGTGAGGGGTGAGGTGTGGGTGTTGGGGTTGGTCAGGGGGTGTTGCGGTTGGTGGGGGGGTGAGGTGGAGGGTTTGGTGGGGGGGTGAGCCGGGGGGGTGTCGAGTTTGGTCTGGGCACCCACCCCAACACCTTCCCCCCCCAGACCAAGCCCAACACCCACACCTCACCCCTCACCCACCCCGACACCTTCCCACCCCCCCCGACCAAACCCGACAACCCCACCTGATCCCCCCAAGCAAACCCAACACCCCCACCTCACCCCCCGACCGAACCCGACACCCCCACCTCACTTACCGTCCCACCAAACCCAACTCAGATCCGTCGCAGGCGGGGGGGGGGGGGCAGAGCCGAGGGATTCCGGGGACCTTCACAGGTGGGGGTTGGGGCACAGAGCTTATGGAGTCCGGGGTTCCGTTGGGAGGTGGGAGGGGCAGAGAACTGAGGGATCTCCGGGGTTCCGTTGGGAGGGGGGAGGGGCAGAGAACTGAGGGATTTCCGGGGTTCCATTGGAGGAGGGAGGGGTTAGCTGAGCGAGTGCGTTGTCTGTTGGAGGGGGGTATTATGACATCATCACCACCTAACCGCCCAGCCGATGTGATTGGCCCTGAAAGACTTTCAACCCTGGGGGGCGTCAGAGATGAGATCCGAAAATTTTTCGACCCTTACCAGCATCTAGACCCCAAGACCCCTCACTGTACTAAATTTCAAGTCTCTGGCTACACCGGTGCGGGAGGAGTTTGCTGTCATACATACATACATACATACACCACTTGACTTTTATGTATATAGATTAGAGCTGAGTGAATAATGGATTTTTAATTTTGGAGATAAAATGAACACCCCTCCTCCAGAAAGAAATTGTTAGATTCTGAATGAATATTAATGGGGAAGGGTTGATTTTGTATTTCAGGTAGTTTGGGGATATTTTTCATCATTTTTATTAGCTACATTTCTAAATGAAATGCCTTTTCAAATGGAAAAGGTGAAACAAAATGGTTCAACAATTCCAAAATATTTTTTTTTCAAATTTTTGTTTTGGTGCCCTGAATCTTTTATCCAGTGAATTTACTATTTTCCTCCCCTCCCCCGCCCCAAAAAAATCACCCACTTCTACCTAGAATAAAATGGAATATAGATCTTAATCCTGCCATATCTCAAGAAAATTGAGCTCTTATCCTGCTCTCTTGAGAGAATAGCAAAAATCACATGAACATGCAAGATCTGACCTATATTTGGTATAACATGTTCTTTGCACCATCCCATAGCTTCAATGTGAAGTGCCAATTGCATGATGGCTGGTTATTTTCAGTTCTTTTACTTATTCCATTCTGTTCTCTCTTCTCCTTTTTCCTTCTTTGCCTATCTACTTATCAAGATTGAAGGGAACCAGCCTCTAAAATGGTGCAACTAAAACACATTACACATTTTCTTCTTCATTTGCCTTTACATAAGTATCTATATTCTCACCATTTGAGAATCTTTGCTGCAGTTAATTGCTATTGTGAAAAAAAGGACCAGTTCATGATTATATTATTTTACCTTTAGTTTATATTTGCATCAGTTATTTTTAAGTAAATACTATTGATATAGGAACTGCACTTTTTCTTTGAAGCCCTACTGTAATCTCCTTTTCTAAGAATGAATTCAATTGTGGGAGGAAAACTCTCTCTTTCTCTCTCTATTATTGATCTCTTTCTTTCCGTCTGTCTTTCTGCCATGTGGCTTTGTTAAGTCAAGTTTCCCAGATGTATCAGTTAGCAGCATTCACTCAAGTGCCTTAGGTCTGGTGGTATATGTTTGGAACTTAGGATGATTGTCTGTCACCATTTGGGGAAAGAGAGAAACCAAGGAGGTAATTTATCATTGCAGTTAACTAGACTTTGGAGCTCTTTCACTAATTCTAAGCAGAACAGATGGAAGTCTTCACCTTCAAATATTTCTATCTTCCTGCATGATAAGCAGTTTCAAGTTATGGCATAGCTCACTTTTTTACACATTACAATAGAAAGGAAAATATTTACTGATTTACAGCAGAGTCTCACAAAAAAGGAAGCATAATATAGGCTGATATAATAAAGTAGTTTATAGATGGCAATATAAACATTTAGCTATTTGTCATCCCGTTTCTCTATCTGAATTAGCTCTCTGTTTTCCTTTCATTTGTTTGTGGCTCATATTAAAGGGGAAAAGGTCCATATCTACCAACTTTGATTCCTCATTGTTATTCATTGGTCCAAGAAAGCTGAGATGGGCATCTCAGTTTATTTAATCAGTAGCTCTTTGCAAGGAAGGTTAGGAATCATCTCTGTGTATTAGAACTGATATGTAGCAGTGCCCGTCAGAAGAGATTAGTAGGCCCATGTCAAGGTGGAGGCAGCAGGCTAGAATGAAAGCTGAAGCTGGGTTAAGTAATTGGGTACTTGTTCAATAAAAGTGCTTGTTTGTGTGTTGTAATGAAAGATCTTTGGTGCAATAGCTGTCCGAGTCCAAATACCCCCTGGATTTTCTGATGGAGAAAAAGATAAGGGTGAAAGGGATTTAATTTAGAACTATTGAAAAACTCTAAAGAGATTAGAGGAATTCGAAAATATACTCGCTCTTTTATCAGGGTGCCTTTTGTGACATATCAGAATCTGGTTTTAAAAAAATGACACAGAAAGGGGTGTGTGTGCTTACTGCCATGGTTAACTATCTATCTGAGGTGCAGTTACAGAGGAAGATAATGAAGAAAATTTTGGTTTCCTGCTTGTCTTCTTTATCCTGAATTTAGGAAGGTAACTTTTGCAATTGCTTTTCATCTGAGTGTCTCATCAAAGCCAAGGACAGCAGTGCTGCTAAACTGAATATTCTCTCTCTCTCTCTCTCATTCAAATTAAGAGTTCTCTTTCCAAGGTCAGGTCACACCAGTGTAGATCTAAGCTTTTGTTTAAATAGCTCTCCTAAATGCAGGCCTTAAAGCTGAGAGCCAATGCTTTTTGTTTGGTTTTATTTGTTACAACAGGGAAGGCTTCTCTGATTGTAAAGTGTTGCTGTTGCTATTACAGTAGACTCTCGATTATCCAGGATGATAGGGAAAAAATTAATCCTGGTTACTAAAATCCAGGATAATCATCATCCATAGGAAATATGGGGGGGGGGGGGTTGGTTCACCAGTCACCATGTGCTGGGGGGGATGGAGTGTTTTTTCACCAGCCACCCTACATCCTGATGGTGTTTTTCTGTGTGTGTGCTTGGGGCGGCAACAAAGCCAGAGCCGGCCCTGCGAGTTACACATTTTTTTTTGACATCCTGGTTAATCCACATCCTGGTTAACCCAATTCTGGATAATCGAGAGTCTACTGTAGTTGAAATATTCCATGGGATATGCAGTAAATCATTTTCACACAAAAAATGATCAGTGTGTAAGACAAGAATACAAGGAGTGGGGAGAGAAAAACCAGGCTTGCTTTTAAAGATATAGCCAAAGATTATCAATATAGAACCCTTATGCCCACATGGTCTCCTAAGCATGGACGCATTTATATAATCCCAATTAGTGTCCTGATGTTGCTACATTATTTATCTTGGGACAGAGAGTTTCACTTCAAATGCATTTGTCTTTTAATGAATAACAACTCCCTCCCCTATTTGACTAATTTCACTCAAGAGATACAACCACTGAATATTCAGAGATACAACCACTGGACTGAATATTTCTCCCTGTTAGTCTTGTACGCTTAAAAAATACACAGAATTGCTGAATTTAAAGGTGGGATAAGGCCTACACTAGCAGAAAGCAGAGTATGTTACTTCCCTATGGCAGAATTATCAACCCACCATGGGAATTCCTTTGATTTTCCACAAAAAATTACACACCTGCCTGAGGACGGTAATGTAACAGTTCAGTGGCCAGATACTTTAAGAAATCTCAAAAGCACAAGCCATTACCACTTGAGTTATCTCTGATGACAGTTCATCTATTGTAGTATTGCCAATAAGAAGCATTCAAAAATCATGGGTCGGGCTCCCAAAAAGGGGGCACTTGGATCACAATTAGAAGATCTAATCTGAAATTTAGAGAGAGAATTTTTTTTAAAAAAAGATTAAAGCCAAGATTGGCATGTGTTCGTCTCATTCCAGCAGCTCAAGCCTTGAGAGAAACAGGAAAAAAACATGAGACATGATAAAATCGCGAGAATAAGGAAATAATGTATTATACAGCTATGATTTAATTACAAGATGGCTCCTCAAATGGGACTTAGCTCTTATATCACTCCAAAGTTTGGTGGGGGAAAGCATTATTTTTAATAGGGTAAGCATGTGACACGCTTGCTAAATGCATGTTGTCATACCTCCTACTACAGGCTGCCCTCAATAAGATCTTATTCTCACTTACAGTAAACATAACTATTTCTTTGTTTCAAGAGCTAGAAGATTTTGTTGCTCAAGATCTCAGATTCTGAGCTTGCTAATGACTATGTAATTTCCATGTATATGGCCAGAAGTTTAGTACAATAATATGTTCAGAAAACTGCAACTTTGTTAGTATTTCTTTTTCATTTCTCCATCCAGTTTGAGTATATTTCCTATAACATATAAAATCAGTAGACCTGATTAAAAAATATTTTTCTGGAAAATTCAGTTTAATTGAAATTAACACATTTTACAGGAATGTGCCAGTTTCAATGGACTTTAAGGTGGAAAAGTGTTGAAATTAATCATTTTGACTTTACATTACTATGAAGGGTTCAGTCACAGAAACCCCCTTGGGACTGTCAGCTGATGTGCAGATGAGCCCATTTTCTCTGCCAGTTTGGGCTGCCAGAACCCTGTCTTGTTAAGCCAGATATGCTAATCTGTTGCAACACAGACCCAATGTCTGACCCATGCCACCAAAGCAGCAGACATCACTGAAAATGGCTTAGCAAGTGCCCCTGACTCTAGCACCCAGACACCCAGCTCCCAACGAGATCAGCCCCAAATAAATCTGTTTTACTGTGTTTAAAGCTTATACAGGGTAAACTCACAAATTGTCTGCCCTCTATAACACTGATAGAGAAATATGCACAGCTGTTTGTTCCCCTGAGTATTAATTACTTTAGGCTAATTAATAAGCAAAAGTGATGTTATTAAATATAAAAAGTAGGAGAAGTGTTTCCAAATAATAACAGACGGAACAAAGTAGGTTACCAAGGAAAATAAAACAACACACACAAGTCTAAGCCTAATACTTTAATAAACTAAATACAAGTAAATTTCACCCTCAGAGATGTTCCAATAAGCTTCTTTCACAGACTACACTCATTCTTAGTTTGGGCCCGATCCTTTTCAGACCAATGTTGTGGTTTCTGGCCTGGATCCAGCAATCATTCACACACCTGTAGTTACTGTCCTTTATTCCAGTTTCTTTCAGTTATCTCTTTGGTGTGAAGAGGCCATCTCTTGAGCCAGCTGATGACAAAATGGAAGGGTTTCCACAGCCTTTTATATTCTTTCTCTTGTGGATGGAAACCCCATTGTTTGCCTGTGCAAAACCACAGCAAAAAGAGTTTGTAGCCACTTGGGCAAGTCAGATGTCCATGAATGATTCAGCTTTCTGCAGGCTGACACCCATTGTTTACAAGTTAGTTTGAATGTTCCCAGGAAAGCTCAGATGTGGACTTTTGTCTCCCAAAGTCCACTGTCAGTTAAGTGTTTCTTGATAGGACGATTCTCAGTATGTGCCCATTCTCAAGAAGCTGACAAAATGCTTCACTGAGGCTACTTAGAATCAAACACATAGCCAATATTTCTAACTTCAAATTAAAAAATGATACATACATACAGACAGCATAATCAAACCTGCAAATTACAACCTTTCTATAGACACCTTACTTGACTGACTTTGTACAAAGTTTGGTGCAACAATGGTGCAACAAGGACCTCGGTTGCAACAATGATCTAAATGGTCACAGTTCATGTCAATAATGTCACAGTTACGTTTTGCTATCAAAATATTTTGTTAAGATAAAATGAAACTTTTTTAAATCATCAAAGTGAAACAATGCAAGACATTATTTAAATTAAACATTGTGATGTCTCTGAATCAGAATTTTGGGGGATTTTTTTTATTTTTTATTTTTTTTATTTAGACCTTTTCTTGTTCTAAATTAGAACAAAAACACATTTTAAAATGTTGGAATTTCCCACAGGACAAAAGTTCCATTTTTCAATCAGTTCTAAAAACCAGGGTATAAAAATACTTCATCTTTTATGATAGAATAATATTTAATATTATTAATATGATAATAATACTAAGGAAGTAGCCTCAGAGTCAGAATCCTCCCAGCACATTTTCCACAAGTTCATGGGGTCAGAGATAGTAATACTTACTTAACTTGGAAACTAACCCCTCCACTTCAGCAAGTGTAGTAGAATATATTCCCCTTTGTCTCCAAGTATGAAAAGAGACTTTCTATATTTATTTTTCCATAACTAAAACCCAACACTGCTTCTGAAATCAGATGATGAACACATTGCTTTTGCCAGTCTCAATCATATGACTTTAGGATACAATACACTTAATGTCACTGTTGGAAAGGCAGAAAGGGGGTAAAACCATCTTTTTCTCTCAGTACAGGAGTCATGAACATTGGTGGCCTTTAACTGGTGATGCATTGCTTCCACTAGTCCACAGCAAGGTGCACAGAATTAAAATTATGTATAGAGAGCGATTCTGTCCAACTATTCCCCATTTACTTTTTAATGTTTTCTATTTTTAGTCCATAATGCCTCATTAGTTTCATATATGATCTGACATGTAACCTGGGATCAAAGTTGTTAGATTGTATAGAATGTGGTATCATTGGGTTTCTGGAGAAAAAATAATCTTCAACATGTTATATAAAATAAGTTGATTGTCTTCAGTCCGTTATGTGTCTCTTTGACATTTGTCTGTATTTCAATGAGTAAATCTACTATTTTGGAGATTAGAGAAGACAACTGTCACCAGCAACAATCTTATTAATATACCAGCCTCAGCAAGAAAATTATGCCCACAAAAGAGATCTATAGATCTGTAGTTTTTCTGGCATGTTTGTATTGGCATTTTCTGCCTCCACAGTATAGACCCATTCTGATTTTTTAGTTTGGACCATCAAAAATACATTGAGTATTTAAAATGAACCCTTAGTGACAAAAAGAACTGTGAGGTGCTAATGTAGATCATTATACATTAAACTGAGTTTCTCATATGTGGCCTTCACCTTGTATTCAGCAACAGCACATGGCATACTGTTGTGATGAAACTAATGTTATCCTTTAGCAAAGAGGGAGATATTATGATTACAGCCTAATTATAATTATTTGCAATTTAGTTTATAAAGATGTCTCCAGTGAATTGGACTAACCTTGGCTCACAAGCGGTGCACACAGACATCTGTGTTTCTTTCCCTTTCTGTCAAATTCACTGGAGAGATGCCTCTACAACTAAATTATTAGGTACTAGCATAAGTGCCCGGCGTTGCTCGGGTCAGTCGGAGGAGGGGAGGGGGCAGACAGTTGACACCCCCTGACCAACCCCAACACCCGCCCTTCACGCACCCTGACACCTTCCCACCCCCCCGACCAACCCCAACACCCCCCGGCTCACTTACCCCCCGACCAAACCCGACAACCCCACCTGACCCCCCAAAACAAACCCAACACCCTCACCTCACCCCCCGACCAAACCCGACACCCCCACCTCACCCCCTGAGCAAACCCGACACCCCCACCTCACCCCCCGACCGAACAGTGTATTTAATAATCTGTGTGCTACACAGTGCACCGTGAGCCGGGGGGGGGGAGGGGTGTCGGGTTTGGTCGGGGGGTCAGGTGGGGGTGTTGGGTTTGCTTGGGGGGGTCAGGTGGGGTTGTCGGGTTTGGTCGGGGGGTAAGTGAGCCGGGGGGTGTAGGGTTTGGTCTGGGGGGGGTGGGAAGGTGTTGGGGTGGGTGAGGGGTGAGTGTTGCGGTTGGTCAGGGGGTGTTGCGGTTGGTGGGGGGTTGAGGTGGGGGTGTCAGGTTTGCTTGGGGGGATGAGGTAGGGGTGTCGGGTTCGGTCGGGGGTAAGTGAGCCGGGGGGGTGTCGGGTTTGGTCTGGGGGGATGGGAAGGTGTCGTGGTGGGTGAGGGGTGAGGGGTGGGTGTTGGGGTTGGTCAGGGGGTGTTGCAGTTGGTGGGGGGGTGAGGTGGCGGTGTCGGGTTTGGTCGGGGGTAAGTGAGCTGGGGGGGGTGTCGGGTTTGGTCTGGGCACCCACCCCGACACCTTCCCCCCCCCAGACCAAACCCAACACCCACACCACACCCCTCACCCCCCGACACCTTCCCACCCCCCCAGACCAACCCCGACACCCCCCCGGCTCACTTACCCCCCGACCAAACCCGACACCCCCACCTCACCCCCCCAAGCAAACCCAACACCCCCACCTCACCCCCCCACCAACCGCAACACCCCCTGACTAACCCCAACACCCCCACCTCACTTACCGTCCCACCAAACCCAACTCAGATCCGTCGCAGGGGGGGAGGGGGCCCAGAGCCGAGGGATTCCGGGGACCTTCGCAGGTGGGGGGGGCACAGAGCTGATGGAGTCCGGGGTGAGGTGGGAGGGGCAGAGAACTGAGGGCTCTCCGTGGTTCCGTTGGGAGGGGGAGGGGCAGAGAACGGAGGGATCTCCGGGGTTCCGTTGGGAGGGGGGAGGGGTAGAGAACTGAGGGATCTCCGGGGTTCCGTTGGGAGGGGGGAAGAGTAGAGAACTGAGGGATCTCCGGGGTTCCGTTGGGAGGGGGGAGGGGCAGAGAACTGAGGGATCTCTGGGGTTCTGTTGGGAGGGGGGAGGGTCAGAGAACTGAGGGATCTCTGGGGTTCTGTTGGGAGGGGGAGGGGCAGAGAACTGAGGGATCTCCGGGGTTCCGTTGGGAGGGGGGAGGGGCAGAGAACTGAGGGATCTCCGGGGTTCCGTTGGGAGGGGGGAGGGGCAGAGAACTGAGGGATCTCCGGGGTTCCGTTGGAGGAGGGAGGGGTGAGCTGAGCGAGTGAGGTGTCTGTTGGAGGGGGGTATTATGACATCATCACCACCTAACCGCCCAGCCGATGTGATTGGCCCTGAAAGACTTTCAACCCTGGGGGGCGTCAGAGGTGAGATCCGAAAATTTTTCGACCCTTACCAGCATCTAGACCCCAAGACCCCTCACTGTACCAAATTTCAAGTCTCTGGCTCAAACGGTGCGGGAGGAGTTCGCAGTCATACGTACATACATACATACATACACACATACATACATACACCACTTGACTTTTATATATATAGATTGAATTAAACTATTTCTGCCCCCCACAAATTAACAAAAATGTTTCTTCAGTCTCTGATTAGCCTTAATCCCTGCTACAAATGAATTGTGAACTACACATTTATTTTTTGTGCATTCAATATTTATTGTGAATGGATAATCAAACTAATCAGAAACTGTTGGTGGGCGGGGTGAAAATGGATGCTGAGCAGAGCAGGGTTAGAAATCTTAACCTGAGTCACAACCACAGCAAGACCTGGAGACCTTTGCTCCTTTGGTCAGAAGTCTCTTCTGCACATATGCGGATCCCCCAAGGGCACCCTGTGGACACCATGACTGCCAGGCCCTGTACTTGCTGTACTGGCCCTATACCATTAGCACAGAATACACCATCCTCGACTTTTATGGCCTCAACAAATACATTAGATATGAGATATATATTAACCTAGTGACTATCCTCCCCATGTTGTCTCAGAATGACTGGTTTGCTGTTCTGGACTTTCAGGATGCTTACTTTCATGTGGCAATTTTACTGAGCCATAGAAAATTCCTTCTTCATGGGAGATTGCTTCAGTGTGGGAGAACACTGCTTTCATTAGTCAGTCCTCCCATTCAGCCTCTTCTGCCTTGTGAGTTTTCATCAAATGCATGGTTGTGGTTATGGCATATCACAGAAAAAAAGAAATGCACATCTTCTTGTACTTCGATGATTGGTTTCTTAGGGATAGATCCAGAGAGGAAGTTCTCACTCCTGTCAGCACTGCATTACATTTTCTTGACCATTTAGGCCTTATTCTAAACACTAGAAAGTCAACCTTTTCCACTCAAAAGCTCGAGTTAATTGGGGTCCTGTTAGATTCCATGATATTGACAGGGTTCCTACCCTCCTACCATTTTCGGACAACGCAACATCTTTGTCTCAATCTACAATCTCAGCCTTCCACAACAGTTTGAGTGTTTCTGAGACTGTTAGGCCACATGTCCACTTGCATGTTGTCCAGTTTGCAAGGCTGCATTTTTGTTACCTTCAGATGTAGCTCAGAACAGTCTGCTCTTTTACCTTTCATTCTCAGGACAGACTGGATCATCTTCCTCCACTGGTCCTAGATTCCTTGCAATAATTAATGTGTCTGCAGAATGTTTGCCAGGGCATTCCCTTTGCATAGACCCCATCAACCAAATCAGTTGTTACCAAAACCTCCCTCTTGGGTTGGGGATGCACTGGGAGTAGTTGAAGTACAGGGACTATGGTTGCAGCAATAGAGTTGTCACTCCATAACAACATGCTGGAGCTTTGGGCATGTTGCACCTTCCAGGACCATATCAGACTCAGTGGTTCACATATTTACCAACAATGCCACCTCAGTGTTCTGTGTGAACAAACAAGGGGATGAACACAACAAGGTACTCTGCCTGGAGGCAATTGTTTTGTAGTGGTTTTACATCAAAGAGAATGTTACTGTGATAGCTGTCCACTTTCCTGAGATACAGAATCATCTCATGGCCCATCTCAGCAGGTATTTTCCCATGAGTCACGAGTGGTCCCTTAAGACTGGTGTTTTCTGTATCTTTGCAGCATGGGCAGTTGCCACAATCAAGCTATTTGCTACAAGGGAGAACAGGAAATGTTTCCTCTTCTGTACTTTGTGGGGTCTCAGTCCGGGCTCCCTTTCTGATGCTTTTCACTGCAGGTGGCATTTGACTCTCCTATATGCCTTTCCCCCTATCCCAATCATTCCTCAGGTCATCCTCAAGTTCAAGGTAGATTGGACCAACAACATTCTCATTGCCCAGCATGGCCGAGACAGTGTTAGTTCTCTGACATTCCATGCTGTTGATTCAGCTTCCCATCGTCTCCTTCCTGAGCTGCTCATTCAGAATCATGTCTGCACCGTGTATCCTGTGCTCAGTTTCTTGCATCTCACGGCATGGCTGCTTCATGGTTGAATGAAGAGAAAGAGCATTGTTCTGCGGCTGTCTTACAAATCCTGTTCAACAGTAAGAAGTCCTCTACTTTGTGAAGTTGAAGAGGTTTTCAGAGGCCTTTTAAAATGCTGGGGCCCAGGGAAGCTGCCCCTTTTGGTCCCCCTCCTAAATGGCCCTGCCAGTATGGTTGTCTGTGTACAGGCTCTTACCGGTACGCCGTACCGGACCGTATCAGCTTACTTTCACCTCTGGTTAACATCTAAATAATAATACAGGCTTGTCATTTCACAGAGAATTTCACATTTTTTTAATTTTCATTTCAAATCAGAATTTACAAATAAAAAAATGTTCTTTTCTTGAAAACAAGTCCATCTTTACTCAAAAAATGCTACGTTTGTTAAATTTTCCAAGAACATTGGTCTGTTTTTGAGTTAGTAGTTGAAGATGGCAAACCTTAAATTTCAAGTCGTTTTGCATTGTGCTGTAAAGATTTTGTATGCCCCTAGGAAATGTGTAAAACTCCAGTCTATGCCAAAGACAACAAACAGATCAATGCATGATAAGCAGCACTGCTTTCCAACCGTCCTACGATAACAGAGGCTTAATGGCCTCACGTTACTGAAAGACAGAATCCGTGCTTGTGACTGTAGATGTTTGCTTAGCTTGTTGACAGAATGAAATTTTAATCTGAGGTACAAACCAAATAATTCCATCCCTGCATTCTGTTTTGAATACAATGAGCTTTCTTCCAAAGTTTCATTATGATGTTTTTGTCTTTTCAGAGTGTGTGGCCTGTATGAAAAATAGATGTCAGCTTCTAGGCGGTGCAAATCCATGAATTATTATCATTATATTATGGTAGTGCCTAAGAGCCGGCATTCTGCCAGGCAAATATTTATACCTAAAGAGAGGGAATTCTGGTCCCCAGAGTTCAGCATCTTAAATGTCTTGGTTTCTCTGGAGCTATTTTGATTTTCTCCAGCTGAGCATTTGCCCCCCCCCCCACCCAATCTGTGGTCTATGATGGTTTATCACAACAAATTACATATTGTGACAGATCACCTTCTCGCCCCACTCCAAACACAGGCAGGAGACTTTTCTTTGGCTCCAAACAGTGCTCTTTATTTACAGTGCAGCTTGTGCAGACCCCACCACCTACTATACACAGCTCTATCCACAGCTCTACAGCTTAGCTCTTTACACAGCTCTATCCACAGCTCTACAGCTTAGCTCTTTACACAGCTCTATACCCAGCTCTATAGCTTAGCTCCTTCTCTCTATCTCACTCCACACCACCACACTACCACCACACTGGGCTTCCTGCCTGGCAGGCTTTTATCCCCCTGAGGAGGCTGCCAGCTGCAACCCATAAGGCCGATTGCCCTGCAGCCCAGATGGCCGATTAGGCTTCTCTGCAGGGAGGTTTGCAGAGGGCTTTTCTCCCTCTTAAAGGGGCAGCAGGCTGGGTCAGGCCCATCCTGCCACAATATATTCACAATAATGGACCTTCTTTTTTATAAAAATGATGTTGACGATTCAACAATTTTACTGATTGTCAAGTAAAGAAGCTGGTGTTAAGAGTAATAACATTGAATTCTAATTCTATTTCTCTTACTCAGTATCTGACCAATTACAATACTTAGGAAAGTAACTATAAAATAGTGCCTTTCTAATGTGTGAACTGCACAGTTTTACATTATTATTTGTATGTGTATATATTTTTTGTGTTACCAGAATACCAAGGGTCCCAGTCATGAAGCAAGACACATTGTGCTAAGCACTATACTAACACAGAATAAAAGGACTCGTGTAATTTAAGTCCAAACCGGTTGCAGTATTTTACTACCAAAACCAACTCTTCATTGGTAGTGTAAGCACTGTAGAGCCTTGTATAGTTGTATTCTTTTTTGTCTCATTCATCTTTAATATTGCCAACTAAGAATTGTCTCTAGAATCTGTCCTTATGGTGAAAAACACAAACATTGAAGACTGCTAAAAATAACAGGCTTTCCCAGGTGGGATCACTCCCCTTGATTTGACTAGAGAAAATGGAAAATTGCACTCCAATCCTTCCTCATGCTACATGAAAAACAATTATGTTTTTACAATTGAGAAACATACAAGGGAGGAGGCAATCCCACATGCAGCAGGTTTCCAGCTAGCAGAATACATTTAGCAGGAATGGAGGTTGGAGACAAGTTGCCATTAGTAATTACAGATGATTTGATTATGGAAATAAGGGTGGGGGCCTGAAACTGCAGTAAGTAATTACAGTAAAAATGAGGGAAGAGAGTTACAATTGTCTTTCTTCATGAATTACATCAAATTGGCATAAAAAAACCACACCCTCCCACAATGTATTTTTGTTATCACCATTGTTTGGGGGAAAAAATAATTGTCACTTTTTAGAAAGTAAATGGGCAATGCAATTTTTCAAGCAACTTTGTCAGATGACCAGTAGATTAGCCTTACTGTATGTTTTGTTAAAGTATCACAAGAAGCTGTGTTTGGGAATGAGTAAACTTGGTAAGTGCGTGCTACTCAGTATTTGCTCTCAAAAAGACTCCCATCTGGAATAACTTTATTTTATATATGTGGTCATTTTTGTCCCAGCTTGTTTCATGATCTACACACACAAATGTATTAAATTTAACTGATTCTAGGCAGCGGCTAGTTTATAGATTAATGCACAAGAGTTTATGAAAGTTTCATTTTAGCCAAGGATATTGGGGCAATTCCTTCTCTCATGAAGAATCTGTGTGTGTGTTTGTGCATAGCTGTATCTCTCTAATATACATCTGAAGAAGTGGACATATATATTAGAAATGGCATTAGTAAATCAAACTATCAAATGTGCTTCATGAACAGTTGTTATTCCAGAAATACTTTGAGATACTTATAGCCAGAGCTTTTGTGGGAAGTCTCATTAAAAGAGTGTGTATATTAATGACAGAAGGAGAGAATAAAACAGACAGGGCCACCTCATGGTGTCTGTTGCACATCACATTGCTGTTGTGGAAGGTATGACAGAGCCTGTTCAAAGCAGTCTGAAGTACAGTAAGCTTTCAGTACTAGGCTGAAAGTTTGAACAGGATACAGGATGCGAAATGGAGAAGCAAATGGGCACATGAGTTATGTCACATTGCCTTTTCTAACCTTGCATAAGAAAAGTGAATAAGATGAGCCCTATGTAGGCATGGTCAAAGGATATTTTAAAATGTGCCTCGTTGGCAGTTTGCAGCATAGGAGACCACTGTTCAGAGAAGCCCTAGTCAGGAAGTGTTCAGCGATATTATTCTGCAAGGTTGCTGGTTCTTATTTGACAAGAATGCATTCTTATCCAGGCAGGCTGTGTAAAAAGTGTTATCCCATGCTGCACCAGTTAATGAGGTAATGGGGAACATCTTGGATGTTGTTGGCATTGACTTCACACTTCTCTAAGGGGTAAATGCTGCTTGAGGATTAGGCTCCAGCCTGTTCCCCAGTAGGCACTGGCTTGTGCTGTAGTGTGGTACAGAGCTACACAGCCCCAGGGAGAGTTCAAGGAGGGATATGCCTCTCAGAGTTCACTGGCACATAGTGTGTGTGTGTGGGGGGGGGGGGAGCAGGCATCGAAACTGTACCATCCCTTAGAATGGTGTAGCTTACTCCTCTTGGCATGCCCAGTAGACTCTGCAAGCAGGCAAAGAACATTTGGGAGGAAGAAGCATAGGCCATTTGGAATTCCTTGAGTTCCTTGAGGGCAACCGAAGGAAACAATCCCTTAGCTCATTAAGCACAGGAATTGCTAGTGAATTGTGCCTCTTGTCTGGGGAAAAAATGTCATGTACTGCTTGTACACAGTAAATACAGGACTGCTACTAGCTGGTCGAGGTTCTGTGCCAGATTGGGACTGGATATAGAGCATCCATCATAGGGGTGTGGAGATGTGTTATCTTTAAGATACTTTAATGCACTGTCAGTATGGCTGTTAGCTGCTCATGTAACGTATCTTACTCATGACACCACCAAATGTCTGAACATTATAATACAGTATTAGCATTCCTTTAGAAACGGTTGCATATATTTATCTGCACCGGCCTCAGGAAACTGTCCCAAACCCTAACATCTTAGATAGGTCTCAGCACCATATGTACATTGATCTCTTCACCTGGACTAAATAGGTACACTGCTAGTTAGTAAGGAGTGATCCTTCTCCAGCACGCTATCCTGGCTGATGATGCCATCCTTTGCTTCTTATAACCTCCATAGTATCAGCAAAAAGCTGATTTTACTGCAGCCTGTTTGGTCTTGGAGAAGTATTGCTACTCCGGTCCTGTACAGTTTGTTCATGTGTTCTAAGAAGCATGCTTAAGAACTAGTAAAATGTAACTAGCACTATTCTGCTTCCATGCTTTTCTACATGCATTTCTTTCCCCTGACCACTCTCAGAATTGGGACAGTATGGCACAAAGTACATGGACAAGGCTGAGATTTTCAAAGTTGCCACAGGGATTTGGATATCCAGTTCCCATTAAAAATAATGGAAATTAGGCACCCAAATTCACTAAACTATTTTGAAAAATCTCAGCCTTAAAACCTTATCTTTAAACTGACCATGCTGCAAAGGTCTCATTTTGGCCCAGAGAGAAATATCACCCAACCTTGAATCCAATGAATCCAAACTTTGCCTTAAATTTATTATATATATTAATTGTGCAAATGCAAAGACAGTGTTTGGGATAGATGATTGAATCATATAATGGGGTGAAAGTAAGATGAAGAGAAAAACAAAAGTATAATCAAGACAAGGGAGAGAGGATCCAGTTTTGGGAAAAGAGAACTAAGATAAATCCAGTTTTGGGAAAAGAGAACTAAGAATAACACAAATGTTTACTCAAGCAAAAGAAATAGTGAGCTGAGAGCTAAATACCGAGTGACTGGATGATATGAAGGATTTTGGCTATATAGAATTTTTGGGAAATCTCAATTTTTATAATGTAGTAGCTGAGAGCCAGCAGGTGTGAATTATCAGATGAATAATTGGGATGCCACAGATTGCAAATTGTGCATCAAGGCTGGTTCACAGTTGGGGTGCAAACAAAAGATGACAGATGAATGCTCTAGTAGACAAAGATAACTGGGTTTTATTTATATGCAGACTATGAATTATTTTTGGCTTTTCACTACAAAGACTTAATGTTTTATTTTTTTCCAGACTGACTTTATTTAACTCAAATTTGTTGCTACTTGTGATAAGATTTTGAAACTTTTTGTTTAGACTGGATTGATGTCTGAAAAGAAGGATCAAAAGTTTGGGAAATATTTGTTCTGTCTTGAATTTCCCTGCCAACTAAGCTTCTCATGTCTGAAGTCTTCCTTAATATGACCATGGGCTATAGCTGCCCAGTGTGGTGTCATTGCATTGGAAGGAGCACCTTTATAACAGCTTTATTTCATTTGTTCAGAAACATAATCTTCTTTATTTTCACTTTATTTATACAATCATTTTCCACATGAAAGCTCTAGTAAGGTAACAAACCAGCTTCCTCTCATGAAGGTTTTGCTGCAGGGAGCTATTACACACAATCACATGGCCCATTATAAACTATATAGTATCTATAACACAGAGAGAAAAAAACACAATAAAATGGCCCTGTCCCAGCTAGAGTCTCACTAGTGCTCTCATTAAATTTGTGGCATCGATCTCACTACATCCAGCTTTACAATTTGTTTGCTCTCTGCATTGAGCTCTCATTGATGACAATGGGTGTCCACACATACAACAAGTTGCTTCTGCCTGTATACTTAAAGTTATGCTTGGCTAAGCCCCTCCCCTTTCTTTCACGCAATAAGCCCCATTACAAGTGCTGACAAAGAATCTGGATAGTCTCACCTGTTAAGAGGATTCAATTCCTGTCTGAGTTGTCTCTATTAGATTTTATTCTGAATTATTGTATTTGTTTATTTTTAAAGGGGGAAACATATTTTCCAAAGCTATGCTTTTGCTTCCTTTTTTTCCCAGTGCTTTAAATAACCTGTACCTGATTGTCAGGTACACTAGGGTCCCTTTACAGTACTATGGCATTTCTGCTGCAATAAGCAGCAAACTTCAAAACTATCTGAGCCTTACATTTTTGTAGTCCTGTTCATCCCATGATTTCATAGCATTACACAAACATTTGTTGATTTACTCTCCCTAAGCCCCTGTAAAATAGATAAAAATGAGGAAATGAAGAAACAGAAATTAAATGACTTCTGCAAGGCTGTACTTTGTTATTTACACATCAGAAAATAGACCCCAGTTGTCCCACTAACCCCAGACCACATTCCATCCTCAGGACACATCTAAATTTCTCCCTAAACATGCAACAACACAAAGACCATGACACTTTATCATGCAACACAACTTTCAGGTATACAGTTCTCAGGTCAAGGCAACTTACCTACTCCAGTACTAAGCACACTGATAGTGCTCACTGAAAAAAAAATGGCAATGGAAAATGTATTTGTACTGCAGTCCTGACTGTATGAAAAATGGGTTTAAGTATCAAAACAAAGTTTGTAATATTGTGAGAATGCTATGTGAAGGTTAGTATGGGAACTTTTAACATAGAAGAAGAAAACTGAGTAATACTTTGTTTTGGCTTGTTAGGTTTCCTAATTTTCAGAAGAAAAGGAGAGGAGGAGATGAGAGAACAAGAGAGAGAGAGAGATGGATATGATATAAATTCCAAGAAACCTTAGCGATTTAAAAAGTCTGAGTGACATTGACCCAAATATAATCTTGCAAGTAGTTTGTTGGAGGGAGAAAAAAAATTGATTTTTTTTAAGATGCTCCTGTATGATTTCTTAACTCTTGTGGTTTTGCTCTGCTGTATTGATCACTACTGATGCTTATCTCGCAGAGTCTGCACAGTGTCTATCCCAAGCAGTTATCTGTTCAACCCTCAAGTCCACCACATGCTTCCTCGAGTTGACCTCTGTTAACCCCTTTTACTTTGTCAAGCATCAAATGTTAGCTATAGAAGCCCACGCCTTCCCCTGTGGGATTATGATTATATGACTTTTATGTCCAAGACTTTGTTATTTACAGAAACCTTTAGTGACATACTGTTGCAGTCTAGACAGTTGAGGCACTCTAGATACATGGCAGTATTTCTTTTTGCTTTGCAGCTATGAAGGATTAACTATAGATGTAATCAAGCCAGGTCCTTTTTTGGCTGCCTTTCACAGAAGATTGAGGGCCAGATTCTGATTTTACTTATGCTAGTATGAATGTGAAGTAACTTCACTGACGATAACACACCAGTAAAACAGCATAAGATCAGAATCCATGTCTGAGTACAGTACTAAATTTTAAAGGGAAAATCTATATCCTTTGGCTGTGTCACCATGAACATTTAAAAATTGATTCATGAAATTGTTCTTTAGGGTCAAAAGAATGCTTAATATTCTCACCCTGAAAGAGGGTTGTAGGACCCACTTAATAATGAATTTAGAAAAGTAGCTTGGATTTTTTCTGTATATTTTTGATCCAAGATGGGAAGAGTTTTCCTAAGTACTGTATTTCAGCTTCCAAGATCTTCAGTTAAAGCACAGTTAACTCTTATATTTGTCTGACTCAGAAATCATGTTCAATTCGTAAATAATGCATGTAAAAGCAAGAAACTACACTGGGATTTCTGTTAATACAGTTTATTTGAAACAATGAGTTCTGTGCATTCAGAACAATGAGTTCTGTGCATTCCTATTAATTTCTATTGTAGCTCCGAAGGGCCCAAATCAATGATCAGAGCTCCATTGTACTACTAGACACTATATAAACAGACAGTTCCTGATCCAGAGAGCTCATAATGCAATATTTAGACAATCTACAAGTGAATACTTTGACAAAAGGGGGTCAGGAAAGACAAATTAACAGCTGAGATGTGCATTTGCATAAATTAGTAGTCACAGGTGCTTTGTCAGCCTAACCTATACCCAATGTATAATCAATTATATAATGGAAAGAGGGCAAAGGGTTACAGTCTCTATGGGTATGTCTTCACTACCCGCCGAATCGGCGGGTAGCCATTGATCTTCTGGCGATCGATCAATGGATCTTATGAAGACGCGAGAAATCGATCGCTCGCGGAGCCCGGAACTCCAGCTCCGGAACTCCAGCTTGCCGGGAGGCGCAAGATGGAGTCGACGGGGGAGCGTGCTGCCGCCCACCGCCCGCCGCCGCCATGAGGACGGACGGTAAGTCGGCTGCAGATACGCAAACTTCAGCTACGTGATTCACATAGCTTAAGGGTATGTCTTCACCACAGGAGTAGGTAGATTTCACTTAATTCGATTTTCTAAAGTCTACTTTAGAAAATCGAATCAGTGTGTCCCCACCAGGACAGCAGGTCGACAGTGGTTGACACTGTCTGTCCTTAAACTTTTGCAGGGGTCGACATAGCCCGCAGTGCACTGTGGGTAGGTAGCCTACAGTGCCGGGAGTGCCGGACGCCCCCCCCCCCCCGCCTGCCCAAGTAGCCCCGCGGACACCCCCCCACACCTGACCAAGCAGCCCCGCGGACACACACCCCCCCCCGCCCGCCCAAGCAGCACCGCAAACCCCCCCGCTCACCCAAGCAGCCCCACGGACCCCCCCCACACCCGCCCGAGCAGCCCCGCAACCCCCCCCGCCCGCCCGAGCAGCCCCGCGAACCCCCCCACCCGCCCGAGCAGCCCCGCGAACCCCCCCCGCTTGCCTGAGCAGCCCCGCGCCAGACCCCCCCGCCCGCCCAAGCAGCTCCGCAAACCCCCCCGCTTTCCCAAGCAGCTCCGCGGACCCCCCCGCTCGCCTGAGCAGCCCCGCGGACCCCCCCGCCCACCTGAGAAGCCCCGCGAACCCCCCCGCTCGCCCGAGCAGCCCCGCGCCGGACCCCCCCCCCCCGCCCGCCCAAGCAGCTCCGCGAACCCCCCCGCCTGCCCAAGCAGCCCCAGGGGGGGAGCCGGCGCCAGGCTGCTCGGGCGGGCGGGGGGGGGTTTGCGGGGCTGCTTGGGCGGGCGCGGGTGTCCACAGGGCTGCTCAGGCGGGGGGGGGGGGTTCATGGGGCTGCTCGGGCGGGCGGGGGGGGTCCGGCGCGGGGCTGCTTGGGCGGGCGAGGGGGTCCGCGGGGCTGCTCGGAGGTCGGAGGCTTAAAGTCAGATGCCTCTTCACTAGATGAAAATCGACCTAGAGAGGTCTATTTTAGCACTACTTCTTTCGTCAGGCAAGAGTTATAAAGTCGATTTTGAGGGCCCTTTAAATCGACTTTAAGGGCATGCCTGTGAAGACAGGTACACGTTTAGTTCGACTTAACATCGTTAAAGTCAACATTAAGTCCTAGTGAAGACATGCCCGAAGTTGCGTATCTGCAGTCGATCCCCCTCCTTAGTGGAGACCAGCCCTATGACTGAGCCCTTCCCCCAACAACACTAGCAAAAAGAATGAGGACCAGATACCTTTACTTTATGCAACCAGAAGGTACTTAGAGAACAAGCACAGGATCTGGTCTTAATATTAAGTTGCAACACGAAAGATCATTTACTATTGTGTCCTTTTTCAGTGTGAATGCTGTTTATGTGTCCTTTTTCAGTGTGTCCTTTTTGTGTCCTTTTTCAGTGTGAATGCTGTTTTCAGTGTAGATGCTGTTTATCTGCTTAGGTCCTACACGGATCTCCACGGATGAAAACTAAAATAAATTTATTTAACTGCATGGAGAAACTATCCTTCAGAGTATATTTCAAGTTTCTGGTCTTTTATGGCATAAGAAGAGGAACAGATTAATCAGTGCATCAATGACTGATAAATGCACATGGGACAATATATTATTCATAACCATGGCTTGAAGATAAAACTGATCCCAGTTTCCACAGAGGCAAACCATCATAATGTCCGCTGATCATATACAACTGACATTTGATTAGCACTCACTGATAGAATCATTTTTATGTAAAGTTTATGCTGCAATAGGAAACTGCTAAGGTGTTTTTTTTAATAAGATAAAAAATATGTTTCCTTTAAAGAACTGGGTTTTTAATGTGACTAAAAGGGTGGTTTTAGATTTTTGCAGTTAAGTGCTAATGCAGCTTGAGGCTTTTGGGCAATTTCTGCTTGCATGGTACCATTACCACCAAAGGTAATAACTTTTACTGAATTTGATTGCTTATGGCATTGAAGAGTTAGGGGTAAATTATTTTCTGTTGTGGCAGTGTGTTGACTTCAGTAGAGTTGTACCAGAATAACTAAAAGGTAAATTTGCCTCCTACCTCATCTCCCCAATTCAATCCTCCCCTATCTAGGCAATCTCCTCAAACAGCAGCAATCAATTAGCAAAACTGCTATATTAAAACAGAAATCATGTTGCATACAGAATTTAGTTTTACATTTCTTTACCTAATTGTAAGCAATCCTTAAAATACAACCATGAGCTGGGATGGAAGCAGGTGAAGAGATATTCCCTGAAAATAAAGCACTACAACAAATGTTCACAGGTTTGTAGAGAAGTCACTGTTTTAGGCAATCACAATCCCTGGGTACAAAAGAGGTTAATATCTATCCTTGAATTAGTGCCACTGGAATAAATTGCATGAGAGCTGGATAACAACATTAATACAATGCATGACAAAACATCATTGCTTCTTTTAGTGGTCACAGAATTAACATTAATCATGCTGACTTATTCTAACAGTCAATTTTGTCACACCTTGTATCCATAGGAATTCCGTTGTGCTTTTAGCATGAACTTATTTGAAAGTTTTAATAATTACTGCTATATTGAACCAGTGATAGAAAGAGAACTTAACAAAACCTTATTTCATCTTAAAGATGTGAAAAATGTATTTTCAGAATAGTATAAAGCTGCATCAAAAAAAATTTTGCTCTCAAAAGAAATTGACAGGTTAAGAAATACAGAAATGACCTTTCAGCAAATACACATTTGCCACTGAAAAATGATGTCACAAAAGCATACTCTATTTTACCAATGTTTGTTGAACACTCTCTTCTCTCTATGTATAGAGCAAAGTGTAAAATCAATAAAGGAAGTTGATTATTATGTAATATCCTTCCATTTCCTCAGGAAGTCATAATAACTTGTTCTAACTTCTGCAGTACAGCGTGTATTCTTGCTGTTACAAGTAAAAAAAAAATGTTTGTAAATACTTTTAAGTGTACAATTGGGGAGGGGAAAGGGCCACTCAAAGGCCATTAGTTTTTACAAGGTATATACTGTAAAGATGGGGGTGGGAGAGGAATCACAGACTAACCCAGCAACATTCCAGAAGTTTAAAAAAATACTCCTTTGAAGTTGATATGTGGAAAACCAGGATATTTTACATTTTATATTAAGACATTAATGAAACCGGGTTATCATGTATGGGAATTTAAAATAATAAACAGCCACCGCTCTAGCCACACCACCCACCATGACTAAATAACTAAGGCCCTGATCATGCAAACACATTTACATGTGTTGTAACATTGTACATATTATACTCCCATTGAACTCAATGTGACTACTCGCATGCATAACTCTTTGGCAGGCCTGAAACTGTTTTTCCATCATAGAAACATAATGAAACTCGGGCTTGTAAACTGCTAACACAGAATGGCAGCATGCTCTGAATCACTTCATTTATTGGCTGAATTTAGTTTCCATATATTCCACTGAAAGAAGTGTTAGGTGTATAAGCTCATGGGTTTTATTTAGCCATGGTAGGTATAACAGTTTACATTTAGCTAGATTAAGAGAAGTTAAATAAAATAATTTGAAAGTCTAAAAAAGCATGGAAATCCCCAAACACTTTCCTTGTATGCATAATTTTACTCACATTGATGTCAGTTGGACTATATGTATGAGTGAAACACATGCAAAAGTATTTTTAAATAGGTATCTTAGTTATTGTTGGAAAAACATACACTGAACCAAATTGATAAGGAAGAGAAGAGATCTTTAAGGATCCATCCTTTTCCCATTGAAATCAATAACCCAAAGTTCCAATTGCTGTAAATGGCTGCAAAATCAGTCTCTTAAACTCTTGCATCCACAAATGACTAAGAGGGTTATGACAGAGGTCTATACAATCATGAATGGTTTGGAGAAAATGAATAAGGAAGTATTATTTATCCTTATTCACATAACACAAGAACCACGGTCACCTGATGAAAATAATGGCTGCAGGTTTAAAACAAAGAGAAGTATTTCTTCACACAATGTACAGTCAAAATATGGAATTCTTGGCCGGGGGCTGTTGTGAAGGTCAAAAGTAACTGGCTTAAAAAAATATTCAAGTTCACGGATGTAGCGGGATGACCACCCGCTCCCCCCCTTAAAAGGGCTGGAGTAGCCAGGGAAGGGGCTGGAAGCAGCCCTGGGAAGGGTTTGTGGCAGGAAGCCTGCTAATTCCCTGGCTGAGTGGGAAGCAGGCTCAGCTGGGTAGCCACGCCCCAAACACTCAGGACTGTATAAAAGCCTGAGAGGTAGGGGCCTGCAGAGAGACAAGAGTCTTCCTCTGTAAGCAGAGAGAGAGACTGGCCTGGCTGCTGGGAGCCTTAAACAAGGTACCCGAATTGGGGGCAGGGCTAGGGCAAGGCACCAGGGAGCTGGGGAGCTCTAGAGAGAGGACCCCAGGCTGCTGAGCCCAGCCTAGGGCAGACCCATGGGGTACTGGGGTTTGCAAGGGGGCAGCCCCGGGCTGGGTAGAAGCAGCAGGCCAAACCCCTTCTTGCCTGTGATGAGCGGCCATGAGACTGCAGTCAGCCTCAGTGAGCAGAGGCAAGTGGTGACTGGCAGTGGCCAGGTCTGAGGCGAGTTGGGGATAATGGGTGGAGGGTTCCCCAGGGAGGGGAAACCCTAAGACCGGGGGGGGTACTGCAGGGGTGCAGCACCCTCAGCTAAAGGGCACCGGGGTCCGGGAGGGACACGGGGCCAGAGTGCAGAAGCGAACGTCAGCCGGCAGAGGGCGCGCCAGGGTCTGCAGAGCTGATTCCCCAGACGACCAGACGCGGGCGCCGCCAGGTGAGTGGACCGACATTGCTACAACAGAGAACAAGTTCTTCATACTATTAGTCAACATGGCTGGGGCAAAACCACATGCTCTGGGTTTCCCTAAGCCTCTGACTGCCAGAAGCTGGGACTGGATGCCCAGTTCTGTTCATTCCCTCTGAAGCATCTGGCACCAGCCACTGTGAGAAGACAGGTTACTTAGCTAGATAAAACACTGGTCTGATCCAATATGGTCATTCTTATGTTCTTATTTTAAAATGTATTCACTTCAGCTGTGTTTGTACTTAATATTCAGTTTGGGTGCAGGTTTGAAAATCCTTTCAAAACTTGGAGGGACCTGAAGTAAAAATATTTCAAGTTTTTCAGACAACTGAGATGTTGAGAAAAGATTCATTTTGGTTCGACTAAAACATTTCAATTCAACCCCCAATAAATTGTTCTTTTAGATATTTTTTTTAACATTTGGAATTTAAAAAAACAAGATGAGGGAAATTCCAAAAAAATTAGCTGAAATTGACTGAACTTGTTAAATTATTTTGGTCAACCCAAATCTGCATTTTTTGGTGGAAAAAATGTTTTGCCCCCCAAAATTCACCCTGATCTGTTCATGACCTTTTAATGTTTGCTTGTGTTCGCAGTTGAGTGGTCAAGTCTTACTGTTAACAGAAAGTGAATTTCAAAGTTGTATGCCTGAGTATTTGTTGAAAGCAAGTTTTAAGTCATTCTTTTAATACATTCTAAGATCATAAGGGACCATTATGATGATCTAGTCTGACGTCCAGTATATCACAGGCCAAAGAACTTCCCCCAAATAATTCCTAGAGCAGATCTTTTAGAAAAATCTTGATTTTAAATGTATCACTGATGGAGAATACACCATAATCCTTGGTAAATTGTTCCAATGGTTAATTACCCTCACCATTAAAAATTTAGGTTTTATTTCCAGTCTGAATTTGTTTAGTTTCAACTTCCAGTGGTGGGATTGTTTTATATCTTTCTCAGCTACATTGAAGAGCCCATTAGTAAATATTTGTTGCCATGTAGAAACTTATAGACCTGGGATTGGCAACCTTTGGCAAGTGGCCCATCAGAGAAATCTGCTGGCAGGCCGGGACGGTTTGTTTACCTGCAGTGTCCGCAAGTTCAACCGATCGCAGCTTCCACTGACCGCGGTTTGCTGTTCGAGGCCAATGGGGGCGTGGGAAGTGGCATCCAACCCATCCATTGGCCCGCGCCTCTTCCCATAGCCCCCATTGGTCTGGAATGTTGAACCACAGCTAGCAGGAGCAGGAATCAGCCAAACCTGTGGATACTTAAGGTAAACAAATCGTCTCGGCCTGCCAGCAGATTTCCCTGATGGGCCATGTGTCAAAAGTTGCCGATCCCTGTTATAGTGACCAAGGCACCCTTAATCTTTTCGTGATCTGAATAGATTGAGCTCCTTGAGTCTATCACTAAAAGGCATGTTTCCTAATTCTTTAATCAATTATGTGCTTCTTCTCCAAACCCTCTCCAATTTACCAACATCTTTATCAGAACTGGACACAGAATTCCAGCAGTGGTCAAACCAGTGCCAAATACAGAGGTAAATAAGCCCTTTAGTCCTACTCAAAATCCCCCTGTTTATACATTCCAGAATTACACTACCTCTTTTGGCCATAGCATCACACAGTGAGTTCATGATCCACTGATTATTCACCACTACTCCTAAATCTTTTTTCAGAGTCATTGCTTTCCAGGATAGAGTCCCCATTCTGTAAGTATGGCCTACATTCTTTCTTCATAGTTGTATACATTTCGCTATATTAAAAAGGATATTATTTGCTTGAGTCCACTTTATCAAGTGACCCAGATCACACTGAATCCATGACCTCGTTATTTACTATTCACCCATTTTTGTCATCTGCAAACTTTATCAGAGATAATTTTATGTTTTCTTCCAGCTTATTAATAAAAAAGTTCAATAGCATAGGGCCCTGTGGGAAACAGACCCACTTGATGACTATTCTCTGTTTACAGTTTAATTGAGACCTATCCATTTAATGTATGTCATGTTAATTTTATGTGGTTCTCATTATTTCATCAAATTGTCATGAGGTACTAAGTTCAAACACCTTACGGTATATTACATCAACACTATTAACTATATCAACCTAACTTGTAATTTCATTTTAAAAAAATCAAATTAGATTGACATGATATATTTTTCTGTAAATGAATGTTGATTTGCATTCATTATATTCCAGTCCTTTAGTTCTTTATTAATCGAGTCCTGTATCAGCTGCTCCATTCTCTTGCTTGAGATCAATGTCAGGATGACTGGCCTATGACTATGTAAGTCATTCCGTTTACCCTTTTTGGAAACTGGCACATCATTAGCTTTCTTCCAGTCTTCTACAACTTCCCCAGTGCTCCAGGACTTTTCTGAAAATCAACATGAATGGTCCAGCAAGCTCCTTATCCAGCTTTTAAAAAATCTCTTAGATGCAAGTTATCTGGATCTGGATGTTTAATTTTAGTAACTGCTGTCCAGCAACCTCCAGAGAAACTAGAATTGAAAGAGTGGTATTACCATATGGTAAGACTATTATTTGTTTTTCCCCACAAATAACAGTACGTAAATATTTACTGAACATTACTGCATTTTCTGAATTATTGATAATTCTCCCTTTTCCTTCTAGTAATGAATCAATACCATTGTCAGGATTCTTTTTGTTTACAAGTATCAACACCTGAAGTTCTTTCGTGCTCCTCTGATCAGGGAAGAAACACAATGCTATGCAATATATCTGACCTATCATACCTTAGCATCTAAATTCAACCTTACATTATTTGTGATTGATCAATACAGTAAAAAGCCAAATTTACACTCACCAGATACATTGAATAATATATAAATATAAGGAAGTTTTAGCTTTCATGACAATATTCAATTAACAGACTTTTAAAGAGTAAGTAGTACATTGTTGAGCATTGCATATTATTTTAGAAGGGCAAAAATGAGATTGCAGATGGTGGCAAGCCAGGGGAAAAAAGGAACAATGAAATTTTAATGGTGACTTAAAATGCCAAGAGAAAAGCAACAGATTAAATGAATGTCAAAGAGTTTTACACAACCATAGCTCAAATTTCACTTTGTTCTTTGGAGACAATTAGTTAATTTATAAAATGAATTGCTAATTTGTAAATGATTGGAGTGACCAAGTATACCTGTGCAACAATATGAATGGCAAATAAAAATGAGACCTTAATGATCCCTATAGGTGTACTTCATATCCTCAGCCAAGCATGTGACCCATATGAGAAACCCTAGGTTCTTTAGAGAGAAATTGTAACTTGTAAAAACACTACATGGGCAGTGATGCCTCTTCTTCCACTTGTGTGGAAACAGTGTGACTTCACTGTACAAGAAGGAGAGTGTTGGGTGAGGTGACCCGTTGCCCAGAGTTCAGCACTGTAAGTACTTGATATGTTTTCTCATTTACGGTATGGCTACACTTAGAGCTGGGAGTGAAACGTCTAGCTCCATGTGTGGATATAGCCTAAGACTGCGGGTTAGGAGGTAGTTTAGGGCCCAGACAGTGGAAAGTTGTTAGAAGAGGAGCTACTACTTCATGGATCATTTGTCTACTTCCCATACCCTTTAGATGGCAGTGTGTGAGGAGGCACATGCTAGGGCATCAGAGGCTACTCTATCATTGGTTCTTAAATGGCCCCTACCATCATGATATCGGATCACCTTACAATCATTCATGTATTTATCCCCTTCACACGACTGTAAACAAAGGAAGTGATATATTATGGTTGGAGAACTGAGACCCAGAAAAACAAAGCAATTTGCTGCAGGTCACCTAGGAAGCCTGTTGGGAGACCAGAGTTAAACTCCCAGCTCCACAAGTCCTAGGGTAGTACCCAGATGATCCTTTCTTTCCACACAGTAAGGTGCAGTGGAGGCCATGGAGTGACTCCACTTGTACTCTGTGTTTCAGAGTTGGAATTCCTTCCTCTTCTCTAATGGGCTGTACAGGATTAAAGTAGAGCAGTGGACCCCCCAAAAAAAATCAAAGGAAGAACAATTATTTCAATAAAGATACTAAAAGAATAGCAGACCTTCAGTATTTCCCTACAAAAATACACTCCCAATGAAGTATTGTAATACCTTGTAAACACTCCTGAGTCAGTTCTGTCAGAAGAAGGGACAATATTTTTGCTCACTGCAGACCCACTCAGCTCAGTCTGAGTCTCAAGTTCTGTCCAAACTTAAGAAAAAAAAAGCTGGTTTAAAACAGGCTTGCTCAAATATTTAACAAAGATATTGACATTGTTTCCCCTTTTCTAGTTATTTGAGATCTACAGCTGTGGAGGGGAACTGTGTGAGGACAGAGAGCTGTTCTGAGCTTGGGGAATCCTGACGTTTGGTTAGTTCAGTTAAACATTCAAGATTTTGGGGTTTCCCTCCATGACTAGCTTTATATACAGGGACAGGAGAGGGGACTCCAACTAGATTAACATCTAGTCTATGTTGAAACTGCTTTACCTAATACTTTTTTTCTCATCAGAGGGTTATATTGGTGCTGGGTGTTATATTTTATCTCCCTCACAGTACAGGCCAATGAGAATAAATGTTGTTATGAATGCAGTATCCTGGGCAGGGGGGGCAGGATGGTGTGAATTAACACAAGGGAAGCTACTATATCCCTATTCACTGAAAGGAAAAGGGAGAAAGTGATCAAAGGAGGAGCATCTGTATTTATAGTGCCCACATCAAAAGTCAGGGTGGTAGCCGTGTTAGTCTGGAATAGCAGAGTAAACAAAGTTCTGTGGCACCTTAAAGACTAACTATAAAGTGTTGAAGCATGAGCTTTCGTGGGCTAATACCCACTTCGTCGGATGCAGGCAGTGGAAGTGCTCACAAACAGGCAGTTATAGAAAAGTAGGTAAGAGCCAGGTGGGAGGTGAAAAGGTTAGTCCAATTAAGCTGAGCCAGCTTGTTATCTCCGATCAGGGAGTGTGGATTATTCGTCTAGCATTTGAATGGGGTGTGTGAACATGGAGAGACGAGAAACAATGTCTGTAATGAGCCAACCATTGTAGATCTCGGTTCAATCCCAAAGTGTGTGTGCTGAATTTGCAAATGAATTGAAGCTCTGCAGTCTCCCTTTGAAGTCTGGATCTGAAGTTCCCTTTCTGCAGTATGGTGACTTTTAAATCTGTAATAGTGTGTCCAGGCAGGTTGAAGTGTTCCCCTACAGGTTTTTGTATATTGCCATTCCTAATATCTGATTTGTGTGCATTTATCCTTTTTCGTAGGGACTGTCCAGTTTGGAAGCCACATCAAAAGTGTACTGCAGTCACAGCAACACCAATTGTGGCTTCATAGGGACAAGGTGGGACTGTATCTCAAACACTGGAGCTCTTTATTATCTGGAAGTTGGCCATAATCTTTCAGAGCCCAGTCACACCAAGCAAAAGCAGCCTTAAAAACTGTATATGCCTCTTGCTTGCTTTATCCCTCTTTTCCTTTTCTTCAAATGAAAAAAATACCAAGAATTATGCTTTCTTGATAATGAGTGAACATGCAACATTGTGAAATTTCATGGCAGAAGATTTTGGAATCTAATGTGCAAAAACAAAACAAAATTGAGCCCTACAAATTTGTGAAAAACAATGTTTTTTGTGGTTCTATGACCACATGAAGTGAACTGGCTAAACTTTTAATGCAAATTCTTTTCTGGCAATTTTGCCAGCTGTGCTAGAAATGCAGAAACCTCCAAATAATAAGCAGAGTGTAGTGAGATAAATTAGGCATTTTGGAAACGTAAAGTGTAAGACAGAGACAGACTTTTCAGAGTGAACAAAGTATCCTGGCAGGATCCAAAATTCTTGCAGGCCAAGGAAACAGAATCCAAGCTGCTAGATATAATGGCAGTATCCTAGTTGGGCAAAGAAATGCAATGTTACATTGGAGAACTCTGAAAAGCCTTCTAAACCCATCTGGTAGTATATTTCACTTCATGGTTGTTAGCATAGTCACACTCTGACAGACGTTTACGGCTACAGTTGGCAAAGTCCAGAATGCTATTCTCTTGAAGGTGGTGAAATCAGTCCCCCAAAACTTCAAGCCATGTGCGCACATAGAGCCGAACATATCAATAGAGACTGTCTGGAAAGTGTTACAATCTGGAAAATCAGATGTGAATGTTATTCATATAGCTTTTGGATTTCTTTATGAGAAAAAAACATTGTAAAGGAGTTGCTAACTTACCTTTAAAAAAGCACTCCAATCTAACAGGCAAGTTCATATGCCATATATGTTTACTAACTATTTGCCCATTTGTGCCTGCCTTTTATGCACAGGAAGTAGGGGAGGGCACAAAAATCCCAGGACAATTACAGTCCCAAAAATTCTAGAACAATTACAGTCCCTTTGTTCAGGAGCAGCCTAGGGATTGCTCCTGCCAGAGACCCATGGTGTGTGTGTGTGTGTGTGGGGGGGGGTGTTACATTGCTCCCTACTATCCCCTCCACACTCTACAAAGCAGGTTGCACCCCTACAGTCTTTATGCACATCTGGGAGATCAGGGAGGAACTGGGATTTGGAGAAAGTATCTGTGCAGGAGCAGTAGAGGAATGTGCCTAAATAGTATAATTAAGGCGTGAGCAGTATGGATCAAATCATTCTTTTATCAGTTTCTTTTTAAGAAATGAAACATCTTAAAACATGTGACTTGCAGAAATTTGAACAGGTAAATCAAAGAAAGTGTTTGCATTATTTTCAATAATTTATTTACATCTATAAATTATTACAATATTTATCTTATTTCTTGAGCTAGGAAACAATGCAGCGAGGCAGCTCAAAATCAGAACAATGTCTAATTTTATAAGATCATCTCTACAGTAAAAAGGGAATGCAGAAGCACTATGACTGTTGTGCAGATGTCTCTGTTCTATGGTAAGTCTGGGTAAGGGACATTACCTCCTAAATATAATCCCTTCATATTATTATCATGTTCCTGACATGTGCACTAGGTTGAATCATGAATAAAATTACTTCTCATTATATTTGTTACCATACCCGGAGATGGGTAGCAAATCTCCAAAATAATATGGATAGAATATGAGTGTGTACCAATGAACTCTGATACTGGATAATGAATAGTACATTTTGGTAGCCTTAATTAAAATGGTAACCAGTTGGAGGGAGAAAAGAAAACGAAAGCCAGGGTTTTAGCATAGTGAAAATTGTGATCAGTCAAAGAAGAGAAATCATTGAAAACATTTGGTAACATATGTTGAAAGTGTTTTGGGGATGGAAAGTGGATTTATTTTAGCAGAAAGAGAAGAATTTGAAATCTAACCTGGACCTATTAGTGCAATACTATATAATAATATATGTAGTATACAGTTGCAGAAAGGAGAATAAGCTGACAGTCATATTTCTGATGATGGTTGGTACACAAATCCACGATGTTGTCTATAGACCACATGAAGAATATGTGTAAATAATGTGTTAAACTTTTCATTTACACTTATGTGGAGTTATTGCACCAAAGATTCATTTTTAAAGCAGATTCATATGACTCCAATGCTCCTTATCATTTATATAGACAACATAATAACTGCTTAAATTACAAATTCATTTAGCAAGTACTGAACCTGAAAATGCAGGCACTTTCCAGATTATATACAGTAACTGCGAAATGATAGCATGTTGTGTCCAAAGTAGCACTGTCGATTAATTGCAGTTAACTCACGTGATTAACTCACAAAGTTAACCATGATTCAAAAAATAATCGTGATTAATCACAGTTTTAATCACACTGTTAAACAATAGAATATCAATTGAAATTTATTAAATATTTTGGATGTTTTTCTACATTTTTGTATATATCGTATTCTGTGTTGTAACTGAAATCAGTCTATATTATTTTTATTACTAATATTTTCACTGTAAAAATGATAAACCAAGTAAATAGGAAATCGAAGCACAGGAAAATTAAATAATTTCTCCCAAGGTTACACAGGATATCTATGTCTCAGCCAGGAATAGATCCCAGATCTGACTTTCAGTCCCCTGCTGTAAGCATCCAGACTGTGTATCTTTGTTAAATTTAGGCTAATTCCGGTTACTGAAAGCATGACCTGCTCTCAAAAGACTTCACAACTCAAGAAGTTTGGATAGTTCAGATCAGCACCTAAACTTCTGAGACTTTGTCAAAACTGAATCTCAAATTATTTGGAATCTGCATTTCTTAGGGCCAGAATATCCTTACTTGTTCTGAATAGTGGCCTGCTGCAGAAGAGGTCCCACCGAAGTGAACAGGAGTGCTTGTGGAGTAAAGAATTGCTCAAAGTTACTAAGGTTGTTAGAATCTGACCCTTAATATCAGGGTAAGGTTCTGGTCCTGCATTGATTGATTTTTAACATATCTTTACTGCAAGACAGAAATTATTTAAGAAAAAATGATCTTGGGTCACTGCTGCTTTCATATGGCACTTGATGCCTCATGAACTTTGCTTCTCAAATTCAGTTTCAGTGTCAGGAAATGAGCTAATTAACTCCATAATATTAAGATGTGGCTAATAATTTAACACATTTTAAAAAGTCCAATCCTACTGCCTTCCGCATTGAAACAATTATTAAAGATTCACCTATAAAGAAACTGGATTGATATACATGAAAAGACATATTTCTATATATACAGTACCCAAGCACATTAATATAGTGGAAATATGTGATGACTAAAGTGAAGATGAAGATGGTGTCAAAGGTACTTACCTTGATTTATCACAGCTTTATCAACATATTATGGAAGATGATAACTTGAAACCATATTAATATTCATAGAAGGCTGTTTCACTGAAACCAGCTGTCTTATGGTATGGGCATAGGTTTTGGGAATGGTTCAGAAAGTATCTGCTCAAATCTAGCTAACATTAGACTCTGTTGTTTGCTATTTGCATGAAACTGCAGTCTCTGAAAATTAACTCCAATCACCTCTAATAGTTGGAGGTCACCCTGAAACTTCTGGTGTAACATGTACTGAAGTTACAAAATCTAAATGAAAACTGTGTCTTTGTACAAGTCAGACATACTATATTAGAGTAAAAGATGCTGGGTATTGGATGAATTCAATGCAACAATATGAGCTGAAAACCATTTTGCACTTTGAAATTATGATAAATTTCAATTAAATCTGTTCATGAGAGTTGGATCAGTAACAAATTCCCTGAGAGGTCTGTTACAGAAAAATTAACAGTGACATTGAACTGTCTAACTTGCTAAGCAAAACTTTGGTTCTGTTTTTTATGGTTCTACTGCTCCTCCTTGTCTCTATAGACTATGGGGGCCCCTGAAGATTGTGCTGTTAACCTCCATCTCTTTCTATCAAGGGCATATTTCTCCCATTGAGCTTTTACTCACTGTCATCCTTCCATCTTCTCCCTAGTCAGCCATAATGTCAAATGTCAGAAGGATGTCCCTCTAAGACATGCTGAACTGGTCTGTCTTGTGTCATCCTAACTACTTGCCTGACCCAACCCTTTCAATGTGTTTGACTGTTGATATTTCACAATATGGAATGAGGGCTCTCATTTCTCACAAGACACCCAGTGGCATTGAGAAATTTATGGCAGTTTCATCTTGTCTTTATTTTATTGAAGAAAGGAAGATTTGTTCTTTTAATGCCCAAAAGCTTTACTCTGGTGTTCGGGGTAACTTCACCAGGATATTGCAACAGAAAGTCTGTTTATTACAAGCTATACTTCCTTGCTAAAAAGTGTCATATCCCAAATCCAAAATTGTCTTCCTGTATCAGTCACAAGAACGCACACAATTGTTGATATGCTTCTTCATATGACCTTAGGTACATTCCTTACATAAAACATAAAAATACTGATGCTTTGTCTGACTTGTGAATAGAAGTGCAGCAGAAAAGAGCTTGTCTTTACTACTGACCATTACCTGCTGTGGAAAAAGCATATAGTGAGTGCTGATCTGGGTCTTGTAGTGAGCTAGGAATGCAGGAGCCGTGAGATCTATTCTTGATTCTGCCTTCCTCTCTGTTACTTTATTTCACAGTACCTGTCTTTCACCGAATGTTAAATAACGATTGTGACACTTACCTTTAATCTCAGAGGACTTTAGAAAGATGTGTAAGTGCAAAATGTTAATCGCTACTATTTAGTATTAAATGATGTTAATTTAAATGCCTACTTAGACTGTCTGCTAAAATAGACTTTATAGTTGTAAATATTCCTTTGTTTTCAGCCCATAGTAGTGTCTTATAGAGTTGTGTGACTAATTCATGACAAAAAAAATATTCAATGGATTTTCCTTTTTCCCCATCCATAGAATGTCTTTAAGCAGAGAGCACCTTTCCATGTATTCATTGGTTATTTAGAAGTATTTAGTGTTGTGTGAGAGGGGGAGATTTTTTTTTAACTTTATAGATTAAAGTAATCACAATAGCTTCATTGTTAGCGGTGACTGGTCAGATGAGGTACATCTCCTATCCCCTGATTGAGTGAGTGAACACCCAAAGAGTTCTGTTTTGAACTCGTATCATTATGAATGTAAAACTGACCATGCAGAAGTGTTTGTTTATAATATAACATTGAAGATTTTCATAGTCATTCATGCCAATTGAAAGTAAACTCTTAAGGAAAGCAAACAAAAGGCTCAAACATGCTCACAAAATGTTCATTTAAAAAATTCATCCAATATTCCCAAAAAACATTTATCTGTGTCTACTATATAGTTACACGGGGAACTGAAGGCATTGTAAAATTATCTTGTCTGCTAGAGGGCACTTTTAATAGGCTGAAGATGCAGATATTTGAGCTCACACAAACATATTTCCTTGTTATAGTGACATAACTAAAATGCTTAGTCTGGTGATTATGTGATGGCCACCTCTTGACCAACACTCTGGGATTGAATTGGGGATTTGTAGAGCTGAAAGCATGAGATTACAGAGTCAGGCTCTAGCTGGGGGCTGTAACAGTCTGTCATCTTCAGTGGGTTAGGCCCAGACGGGAACACACAGCACACACTGACCAGTAGGTTACATGTATGTAATCCATGAATTTCAACAAATTTTGCTTCAAGTGACCAGAGCATACAAACAAAATATAGCCAAATAGCCAAATATATATTCATGGTCTGGGAATTATGGAGCATAATGATAAACAAAGTGGATATTTTGGCCAAAGCTAACCTGTCATTTTTTTTCAGGATGGCCTATATTTCTTCCTATATTCCCTAGTCAAAACACAAAGGTGTTGACAACAAGGAACAACGCTAAGATTAAGGCACTGAAAATAAAAGTTCTGCAATCATTTGCTGTCTCCCAGGCTTGACCTTGTTCACAGTGCTGATAGCAGAGCTGAACTACTGACTCTTCTAACAGAGGCTCCCAACTGAGGTGGCTTAAACAGTTGACAGGGCAAATGATTGAGGCCAAAATGTCAGGAAAATGAGCTAGGATAGGACTTGCATGCTGTGTGAGAAGTAATGTTGCATTTCCCTGAATGAGGCAGTGAATGGAACCCAGGGCTGTCAACAGTGTCACTCAGCTGACCTTGCTAGACCTGCAGTCTCCTTAAGAGTGTTGTGCTGAATATGATTAAATTTTGCTCAACTTGTTTTTCTGAAGTGTGTCCCTTTTCCATATAATTGATATAAAGAACACACAATCTTTAGTCCATATTGTTGGACCATTTTAGTCATCTGAACCTCAATTAGCCAATATTCCTTGTTATGGAAAATGGGTCTTTTCCCTTGTGGTATTAATTAAGGTGAAAATTCTTTTGATTATCAAATGTATTAAATGCTCCATCCCCCAATGGCATTGGAGATAGTCCGTGCCATCCTGTCTAAATATAAGATACAAACATGCATATTCTACATCCATAGATTTGAGAATATTTTACAATCTATTTCACCTGAGTGTTTGCTTGGAAATAAAATCTGAAGTTATTCATGTTCCTTTTATATATTCTTTGTGTGACGATTAGGGTGATGAAGTTTTACTCAACTGAATGCTTGAAAGAAGCACATTTTAAGCTTTCAAAAACTAGCATTCATTTTGGAAGAGCTATATTTTATATAAGATGGGACATTACTTGAGATAGCTGAAAGAAAGGCTTCTGAAAAATTACAAAAGCATCTCCTGAAACTAGGTGACTGGGCAACAAAATGGCAGATGAAAATCAATGTTGATAAATGCAAAGTAAGGAACATTGGAAAACATAATCCCAATTATATGCACAAAATGATGTGGTAGAAATTAGCTGTTTCCACTCAAGGAAGAGATCTTGGAGTGACAGTGGATAGTTAGTTCTATGAAAACATATGCTCAATGTGCAGTGACAGTCAAAAATTTAACAATGTTAGGAACCATTAGGAAAGGGATAGAAATAATAAAACAGAAAATACTATAATGTTACTATAAAAATCCCTTCTAGGGTTTGTGGCAGGGTGCTGGCCAGGAGTGCCTGAGCCAGCCCTGCCGGCCCTTTAAGAGGGAGAAGAAGCCTGCAAACCTCCCTTGCAGAAAGGCTAATCAGCCACCTGGGCTGCAGGGCAATCAGCCTTGATGAGTGGCACCTGGCAGCCTCCTCAGGGGGATAAAAGGCTTGCCAGGAAGCAAGCCCAGTGTGGTGGGGATGGTAGAGTGTGGTGTGGTTTGAGTGATTCAGAGCTGTGGGTTTGAGCTATTCAAGAGTTGCAAACTGTAAGCTGGAGTATACAGAGTCTGTGGAGCTGTGAGTTGTATACTGAAGGACTGGACAAGCTGTATGTATTGGTGGTGGGGCCTGCACTGTGAATAAAGAGCACTGTTTGGAGCAGAGAAGGGTTTCCTGCCTGTGTTCCTGAGAGGGGTGAGAGAGCGGTCTGTCACAGGTTGTACTTTATTATATTAACAAACATTCAAAATAAATTCTCAGGTTCATCCAGAAGTCCAGACAAATAGAGGTTTCTATTCCTCCTTCCCGCCTGGGATGTTTAATTCTTTGGTAGGTCTCTCCAAGGCCCTAGCTGGTAGGAGTCTCAATCCTAACTCCAAGGAGACACTACTAGAGCCTGCTCACTCATATCCGTCTCTGACCCCTGAGCCCCAGTCCCACTTGTGGCCTCCTGCTGTTCTGTATAGGGTAATCACTGTGATCTCTCCCAAATGTGGCTCATTCTGTAATGAGAGTTGGTTAGCTCTAGTGTTTAATGGGTGAGCAGCCTTCCTGTTACAAATGTTCCAAGTGCTTGCAATCAATTCATAAAATCAAAGAACCACTCATGCAAAATGGTCGGTAAATTTCAGTGAAGGGATGTGAAGAAATTGTAGTCAGTTTTAGGAATGTCTGAGAACAAAAAAGAAGGCAAATTATTCACTGTGAATTATTTGCTCAGCTCTATGCAAGCATGTTTATCCCTTCAGTTCTGTGTTTCTTGTTTGGTTCCAGAAATCTAATCACCATCAACTTGCCTTTCTCTCATTATAGCATCATGGCCTACAACATGTCCTACTATTCTACCAGTGCAATTGTTTCTGTCAGCATGATCTAATTACTCCCTTTGCTCTTCTGATCCATTATCTCTTTTTATAGAACTTTGATAACATCCTATTTCTTCATGAGCTTTCCTTTTTCAGAATTTGGATATCATATTAATCATAGAAATTAGAGACAGAAAAGGTCTGTGAGGTCATTGAGTCCAACCTCCTCACCAGTGAAATATTATTTCCTATATATTCTCCAATGTTTTATCCAGTCTCCTTCTAAATGAGTCAACTTGCTGGGTTTCCACAACTAGGTTCAATTCTTTATGTACTAATTTGTTTCTTTCCTTCATTCCTACCCCTTTTTGATACTTCAGTCAGCTGCTAACAAGCAAAAAGCACTTCTTGACAGATGTAAAATTGCACAGGCTTGTAAAACCTCAGGCACTGTGTCGGGAACATCATACTCTTTAACATTGTTATTAATATGTTAACTGGTGGAAACTTATTATTGTCTGACTGCTTCAAGTGTGAAATGTCTTATGCTCTTTTCATTTTCAGTAGTTTACGGTTACACTTGATTAAAGCTGGGACTGTTAGCATTTTAAGTTGTTGTAATTCACAAAGAAAATGCAGAAATCTGTTAGTTATTGATTCAGGTGTATCATCAATGCTGTTTTTTAATCTATGTGAAATCTAAAATACTCACAAGGAGATTTTGGTTTGTTTTTTAAGTGTTGAATAACGGCATATTGCTGATCGCACTAATACAACTGGTACGGAACAAAGAAAAAAGAAAGGGAAGGGTTAGGCTGCATCTTGCAAATAACCCGTTGCCTTACCAATACAAAATAATCTCCCATGACTTGTCAGCATATATTGTATCAAAATGAAGGATTTTAGCAATTTTCTGACTGATGCAACCCCTTCAGGCTATGCCACTTCTGTATCTCCTTTGTTTTTACAAGCCAGCTGTTATGGGAGGAAGAGTTGACATCCTGGCAAGAGGGAGTAAAAAAGGCAAGAGAATGCACTATAAGTATTTTAGGTATGCATTCTGCAGGTCACTCTGGGTACCTACTCCTTTGCCAACTATCTTTAACCTCCTTCCTGTCTACAAGAAGGAAAGTGTGGGATGGATTTTTTTTAACCCATTGATTTTGGTCTGAAATAAATCACCATTAGAAATAAGCAAATCAAGATTCATATGAAGGAAAAGCACATCACACCTCAGAAATAGCAGCTACTCCCCCTTCCCCAAGATGGAGGGAGGCAGGCTTTGCCACTAGATCAATGACCACATGTCTCCCTCTGCTCTCCGTTATGACCCATTCCTAAATGCCAATTGCATTGGTGCATTTTTCTGCACCAACTCCACTCACCTATGTAGAACAAAGTGGTTCACAGGCTTCCCTGTGTAACTCTTCAACATACAACCCCTGCTCCCTCCCTAAGTTTATGCAAGAATGGCTCAGAAAGTTGTAATAACATACATTTCATTGGATCCTAAATTAATTTGATTTTTATAACTAACTTCTGGCACCTTTCTGTCATGTTTCTCAGTCTTTCCATCAGTTTACAACTCATATTTCCCATGTTACAAGTGCAGTGTGATATATTCCCTTGAGGTTTACATTTGAGCATCTCTGTGATAGGGTTCAGGATGCAATCTAGACCAGTAAGGGATTGTATCACTACTTGTCCTACAGCCCCGGGTGTTCACAGTGCTTTGCTGCTGTAGTTTTCAACAACCAGCCTACAAGCATGAAAATTATATCCTGAGTGTTGATGTGCTAGACAGCCTTGTTTCAGGTTTCAGAGTAGCAGCCTTGTTAGTCTGTATCCATAAAAAGAACCGGAGTATTTGTGGGACCTTAGAGACTAACACATTTATTTCACCATAAGCTTTTGTAGGCTATCGCCCACTTCATCGGATGCATAGAATGGAACACACAGTAGTAAGATATAGATAGATAGATATACACACAGAGAAAACATGAAAAGCTGGAAGTTGCTATACCAATTCTAAGAGGCTATTTCATTTAGATGAGCTATTATCAACAGGAGAAAAAAAAACTTTTGTAGTGATAATCAAGATGGCCAATATCATACAGTTGACAAGAAGGTGTGAGGATACTTAACATGGGGAAATAGATTGAACTGGTGTAATGACACCATTCCCAGTCTCTGTTTAACCCTAAATTCAGTAAGTTCAATAGCTCTGACCCCACCAGTCTGTCTGCAGCCCCACAAAGCCCCACTCTGGTGTCCAACAGCCTTGGTCACAATCAGCAAGGTGACCCCAACACATGACCAGTCCCGAATCTCCCCAAAACAGCTTGTTCTGTAATCTCCAGCCCTCACCTGGACAGTTCAGAGTAACAATATGGTTCATTCATTTCACTAAAGACCCAAAAGCACATCACAGCTTCTTAACTCTACTAGGATAAACAAACCATTTCATTTTAGCACATCACTGGGTGGGTTTATAGTAAAAAATGAGAATAGGACATAGATTGCATGGTGCTATGTGAAAGTAACGATGTTCAAGCAAACAAAAGTGAGAACACGCATCTCAAGGTTTAAAAGTTAATCTAGCAAGGTACAGGCGTTGTCCAATACATGTTTTCTCACTTCTATTCAATTCCAAGAGACTTGACCTTCCCCCCCACACCCTACCCTGGTTGAAGGGCCTATCTTTCTCAGCTTGCAAGAGCTTTGTTCCTTTGTGTCTGTCTAGTGATGGATAACAAAGACGGTTTCTGTCTTTTCCTATATCTTCCAAAGTTCAATGACGTTGTTTTAAGAGAAAGGATGACCTCAAGCTATTTGTCCCCTCCACTGTGCTGCCCACCCCACTGTTGATTTCTATGTGAATGGGGCTTCCATTGTTTATGGTCATACCATGCTTAATCATTGGAGATAGGTAAATAGCTGCCTTCTCTACTGTCTTGGAGGGAAACTGTTTCTCTCTGTTCGGCCACAGACTTTAAAACATAATGTCATTAAGTATCCATATTTCCTCAGATAGTATTAATGCATCCATTTCACAATGACATTAATCATCAGTATGTCACTAGCTCTCAGAAAAAGCTTCATGCAATACAGTCTTATAATACAGATGAGTCAATTGCTTATCACTTGAGGTTCAGACCCCCGGTCTTTATAGAACAGTAAACCTTTGAAATGGATTCTTCTGATGCTTACCACTCAAAGTAAACCTTATTCAAGCTGTGAGGAAGGTGACATGGAGTCTGAAAGACCTATTCAACAGCTCCCCCTGACATTCCTGGTTTACACACACTTTAATCATAATTCCAGCATATATTCATCACTCTTAATACCCACTGTGTACATACATCACACAAGAATATTAATGATCAGTTAATTTTTAGTTTCCAAATGATACCTCTCACAAGGAATATTTTATACAAAGATTATTATCATAGTGAGTAGGGAGTCAATACAAGGGTGCTTAGTGTCACAATCTCCACACTTGCTTTTCCTAAATTCTAGTAGGATAGTGAGATTCCCATGTGAAGAGTGGTCATGTCTTTTTAAAAGTATTCCAATTGCTACTGATCTAGTTTAAATAAAACAACTGTCATATGCTTGGGAATAGTGGCAAAGAGGTGTTTGGAGTAAGCTTGTTTTACAAATGCAAATGAGTTCAGGGGCCAATGCAGGCAGGCTTTGCTAAGGGGAACCTCAGAGCAGTGTCCAGTCTTGGCAGTCTGAAAGAGTTGCTATGGGTACTAGTACTAAAGAAGCCAGGTGTTGAGCACAGAGAAGAAAAAAAACATAGCTATTTAATTCCCAATTAGGAAACTTGTTGTTGTTTTTCTATTAAGAAAAAATGTTAACAATCATCTTCCACCCAACTCTAAAGTGACTGATTCTGGTGATGTTCCATGTTGAATTTGAACACTGAAGCTTATCCCATGTGAATTACTATTTTGTTGTCCTTGGGTTTGTGTATGTTTTGTTTCCAGACTCTTTTTGCATCTTTGACAGTGTTTTTCAGACTCATGAAAGGAGTGAGTACCCTTCTATTAGTGTGACAGGGTTTTCTTAAATTAAGATATCGGAGGTGCTAAATTAAATATCAGATATAATCTGAGGCCAGAAACATTAAATGGATAACTGTCTCTAGTGGAATACCTGACAGCCTGTTCTGCATCAATGCTCACCTAATAGTGAGCACAGGGAGATGGATCAGTTGGACAACTACACAATTTACATAATATTGTACATTCAATATGTTGTTCAATGCAAATATCCTAAATGTCCTAGATTATGAAATATGTAATTTCTTGTAGATACAATTAATTACAAAAAATGGCAAAGCATTAATGTCTGGAAGTAAAACAGCTTTTAAAAATATCACTATTACAAAATATGAATGGCTGTGGTTGGTTATAATTGGCATTTGATATTCTGTCCATTATTGCCTTAAATTTGAAACATGGTGGTAATATGACTGTGCCCTGGGTTGTAATTGGAATACCTGTATTATTCCTTACCACAAATGCAGGCTGCTTTTTTCGGTCTTGCTCATCCTGGGATGGGAGGGAAAATCCAGGGAAGTTTTCTACCAGTGAATAAGTGAAATGGGGGAAGGAAAACCCGACCTGCATATGTACTTAGGTCTAGTTGATACCACTGGGAAAGGTCATATTTAGGGCTGATCAACATTTTTCCATCAAAACTGTATTTTGACCCTCCCATCTACTCCAAAAAGATACTTACAGTTGAGCATTTGTTGAACAATGACCATAATAATTATTGTTCGTTGAGCAAAGACAGTGTGTTTGGTGCATACCATTTAGGCACAGATCATTGGAAGGTATAGTGCAAAGCCTGAATTCCCCCCCTTTGTGGGAGTGCATTTTTCCCCCCATAATCCCTTGCAGCCGGCTGGTTTTGTTAGCTGGTAGTTTGGGCCCGGGAACACCCTCTGCCCACTTCTACCTCCTTTGGGGCTCTATGCCATCCCAGAATAATAGAGATGGAGGCCGCAATTCTGTCTGACACTTTTTCAGAGTGTGCAAAGAGCGGGTATATGAAACATTTGTATAGCTAGTTTACAGAGTAATATAATATTTTAAACATGTATTCATTGATTTTTACCCTTTCCCCAATTCCCTATAACTCTAGGTTTCTGGGAGCTTTTTGTTAAATTAGGTGAAGGTCATGAAATAAACTAAATCTAGTATGAAAAGATTGCCCTTTGCCTACTTTCTTGGTCAATACCTCTTTATCTTTTCCATTTTTATCATCTTAAATGTATCCATTCCATTTACAGGAATCACCATTATTAAATGTGCTCCTCATCCTCTCAATTCCTTGAGAAAAGATAATTACATCAAAGGAATGTGTTCACTTCAAAGGACTCTGTGTAAACAGAGTGAAATACTGTTGGTGCTGAATTATAGGCCTTGTCAAAATGGCATCATATTGCTAAGGCCAGTGACTTGATTGCACTGACTTCTCTCCCACTTCAAACATCCTTGAAAAGTCATTTACTCTTTCCACAGTATTACTTCTGAAATACTTTGAATATAAGTAACCCGGTGAGCACTGTCTCAACCACTGCATTGTTTATCAAATGCTTATGGATTAAATGCAAAGCATGAAAGCAACTAAAATACTTACATTAGGAAGCAGTTATGCTGATTTATGCAATGGTATGTTTGATCTAGTTTATTCAACACTTGTAAAAGGCAGTTTTCTACTGGATATATATGGACACAATTAAATGAATGCATTTCTCTCTCTTGGATGTTTAGCATATGTGATGGTTCTGCTTTAACTAAAGGTTAAATTATCCCAGTAAAGGTAATCTCCACCCATGAAAATTTCAGAACACCCAACATTTGCAGATGTTCCCAAATCTACAATCTGTGTAGAAATTAATTTTGATTATCAGAAACAATGATTACCTAAATGTTTCAGATGTCCCTTGGGGCATTTGGATGATCATAGTTTACCTGCACTCCCACAAAGGTAACATTATTATTGTTTATTAATAGTTATAAAACCCATTTGTGAGGACCATAAAGCCTCAAATATGGCACTTCTTTTGCTCTGAACATATAGTATGTCTGGAGAAATTTTAGCATTTCTGTAACCTGCCACTGCACTGTTCCTGAAACATTTCTTTGTCTTTAATCTTTTCCAAATGGCCTTACCAGAGGTACCCAATATCTAGACAATATTTCCTGGAGTGATGCTTCCCATGAGTGCACCAGAAGCGAATGTCCAGCCCTACTCCAACTTGTCTGAATCCCAAGTTTGTTTCCCCTTCTGATAATAGGTTACAGCACAGATCTCAAATATTTAAACTTACATACAAAAACTTTATTAAAAGAAATGTTTCAGGAACAGGAAAATTGGGGGCTTGATAGCAAAATCAAGCACTCAGAAGTTAGGAAATGTTGGAATAAATGTTGCCTATACAAATCTTGATTCAGTTCCCTTCTGCTTATGTATTATGATAGTCTTGCCTAACATCACATAGGAAGTCTCTAGAAAAGGCAGGATTAGACCAATATCTTAACCACAAGAAAACCTCTGTGGTTTTTTGGTGGTTGTGTTTTTTGTTTTTTACAATTCTCTGCCTCTTTCTCTGTCTAGCTTGTGCACTGAAGAAAGAACAAATCATCTGTGATTATATATTTAAGACTTAATTTACTGCAGTCAGGAATCCTGGGTTCTATTACTAGTTCAACAGTTTTTGCTTATACTTTCCTAAATATTCAGACTGAGGCAGAGAGCAAGTATAGAAAATTTCAGGTCAAACCTTAAAAAGTAGGCAGTTGTGAGAACTAGAAATGGGGGCTTATGATAGTGTTATGCAACTTTCCGTACTGACATCACTACCAGCTTCATCTGTAACAGGGCAATGGATTTTCTTAGAAAATGGAGTCAAAATTAGAGGAATACAGTATGGGTGAGTTTAGATACTATGCATAATAACTCTAGTTTACTTGGATATAAGCATAGAACTTAAAATACTAAATAGTATCTTCCACATAATTGTGAAAGTCTTTTCTATGACCTTCTGAGCTTTGTGTAGCTGCTTTTATATCTGTGACTCATCCTGCTCACCTGTCTGTGTCTTTTTAGCCAAGCTGTCATTTCCAAATCACATGTCACATGTCTTCTGTAGCGGCAGGCTGACAGTCTATGTCCTTGTAGTATTCTTCCTATGTTTTGTCTCTCACAAAGATCTTTATCTCTTGTTTATATTTATTATGATTCATTTCTGTGCCATGTGCACTTGGATTGGATTTTCTCCAGTGTTTAATAGTCCATTGTATTTCCCAATGTATCTAATACTAATGGACTTTCAGTCCTGTTAATTCAGATTCTTCACTCTCCTAATTTGCATTTGTGGGACACTGAATGTATCTGTTGTTTAACCTCCTCCTGAAACATTATTGGAATGGAAACAGTGGTATCATCACCGAATGATTACATTATTTGTTTTCCCCCTCAAATACAGAACAGAAATATTTATTGAACACTTTTGCCTTTTCTGCATTATCCTACCATTTCCATTTAATAATGAACCAATACCATTTTTCCTAATATACTGTTAAAAAAAACCTTCCTTATTATTGTTTTTAATTCTGCTGGCCATAGAGCTCGCCTTGTGTTCCTTTGCTTCCCTTATTAATTTTCTACAGTTTCTAGTGCCTGATTTATATTACTTCACCTTTCTTCCATTTGTTATATTTTATATTTATCACTGTCTTCACCATTTAAAATAGATTTCTTCCTTGATTGTGGCTTTTAGGGTATCTAGTGAAGTGTTCTAAGCAATTCCCAATTATCATTCACATTTTTCTGATTAAATTCTTCCTCCCAGCTGATTTGACTCATAATCAGATTGTTAACCTCCTGTGGATCTGGTAGCAAACATAGCACTTTGAGCTGCCAGATCTTGGAAACAAAATTTTCATTGTGAATCTGTACAAAGACTATTTTGCTTGTCAACATAGCTAGGGCTTTGTTTACACTAACACTTTTGTTGGCAAAACTTTTGCATTCAGAGGTATGAAAAAATACCCACTGACTGGTATAAGTTTCACTGACAAATGTGCCAATGTGGACAAAAACCATGATGGCAGGAGAGCATCTCTTGCCAACATACAGTAGACTGTCGATTATCCAGGATGATAGGGAAAAAATTAATTCTGGTTAATAAAATCCCGGATAATCACCATCCATAGGAAATATGGCGGCGGGGGTTGGTTCACCAGCCACCCTGCGCCAGGGGAAAAGGGTGTTGGTTCACTGTCTGCCCTGCGCTCTGATGGGGTTTTTTTGTGTGTATGCTTGGGGCGGCAACAAAACCAGAGCCAGCCCTCTGAGTTACTTGTAATTTTTTTGACATCCTGGTTAATCCACATCCTGGTTAACCCAATCCTGGATAATCGAGAGTCTACTGTAGCTTCTTCTGTTCATTGGGAGGGGTGTAATCATTCTGGTGGGAGAGATCTCTCCCACCGGCATAGAGCAGCTTATAGTGGTGCACAGGAGACCTTATAGTGGTGCAGCTGCAGTAGTACAGCTGTGGTGCTGTAAGATCTGTAAGGTAGACATGATCTAACTTAAGTGACTTTCTCTCAGTCATTTGCAATACACCATTACAATGGGATTTTGATATGAGGTACGCAACATTTATTATTACAATTCTGAATATTATAGCTTTGCTTAGTTCTGTTGAAAAATATTCAGCCCTCAGCTGACTTGGGGCCTGATGCAAAGCCCATTGAAAGACCCTTTGGCATCAAACAGCTTTGAAAGAGGTGTTTAGAATATGTTTATTCTGTTTGAGAAGGTCTATTGTTCTTTAAGAATAAATTTTCTTGGGCAGAGTAAATGAAGAAAATAATTAATCTAAGTTCAGTTCTTAGGGTACCAACTGCAATTTACATTGTGTTTCTTGAAATCTCATAGGAGAGGACAGACAGGGTATGAAAACTCAACTGTCATGTCATCCCAAGGGATGAATTGTCCAGGTCATACACAAGACTTCTTGGTGAAGCAGTGTAGAGAAATGCATGCCATTTTACCTGTGCTTTATCTGTTCAGTGGATCAAGTAAGACTTCACTGTTCATTCAGCACTTATAGAAAACTTTATGTTTGTAACTTTCTCAATCACAACAGAATTCACAATTTAAACCTAAATGAACTTAAATCACTTGAAAGAGTTCCGCTAATTTTTTTAAAAGGTGGGTCACAAAAACTCTTTCAGACATGGGAGGGATAGCTCAGTGGTTTGAGCATTGGCCTGCTAAAGTTCAGGTTCTGAGTTCAGTCCCTGAGGGGGACATTTAGGAAAAACACTTTGAGATATGTTTATATGTGCTTGAGCAGGGTTTGGATTAGACACACTAACCAAGGAGAAGTCCCACTTATGCATAAACCCAGATCTTCTAGTTCCCAGATTTGTGAGCTATTGCACTACATACCTGTGCACGCTATTTTATAATGGACATCTTGTTAGATGATCTTTTTGTCAAGCTCTTACATTAACAGTAATTATTATGCATAGTAGGTATCAATGAATTATTTATCAAATATGCTTTCATTATTTCTTAGGAAAAACATAGCTTATGTTCCTTTCTAATAAGTCATTTACACACAGAGCAGATCTTTAGTTAGACAAATATTTATGGATAGGTATTCATATAAAAATTGAAAGAGCTATTACAAATACAAACACTATGGCATATTTTGAAAGTACAAAGAGAATAATTAGTGAATAATTATGCCATTGATAAACAATGCTCTCTATTACACACTTAACTTTCTTTCTTTTTTTTTTTTTAACATTTGGTATTCCTAAGGGTGTATAAAGTACCTGTATCTTGCACAAATAATATTTGTATTTTAGATCTCAGAGTCCTTCCATATGGAGGCAATGGTAATATGCCACAGATGGTGGAATTATGACCTCAAAAGTAGCAAAGTTAGGGTGCTGAAGAATAAATGTGCTCATATTGACCTTAATATGTGAGAGATTTAACTGGAATATATATTTAAAATGAAGTTGGATAGCTCACTGAAAAATATAGCATAGGGAATAATAACGTAGAACAGCCCTATTGAATCAAATCTAAGGTTCACCTTGCCCAGAATCCTATCTTCCAATGGTGCTGCAGGGGGACTGAACAGAACAGTTAATCATCAATCATCATCATCATCAATCATTAATTAGACAATCATCATTCTGAGCTTCTGGCAAACAGAGGCTAGGAACACCATCACTTCTCATCCTGGCTAATAGCCATTAGTGGACCAATCTTCCATTAATTTATTTAGTTCTTTTTTAAACCCTTTTATAGTCTTGGCCTTCACAACATCCTCTGGCAAAGAGTTCCACAGATTGACTGTACATTGTGTGAAAAAAGTACTTCCTTTTGTTTGTTTTAAACCTGCTGCCTATTAATTTCAGTGGTTGACCTCTATTTCTTGCATTACGTGAAGGAGAAAATAAAATTTCTTTATGTACTTTCTCCACACTAGTCATGATTTTATAGACTTCAATCATATTCCCCCTTAGTCTTCAGCCTGGAAAAGAGACAAGTCCCAGTCATATTAATCTCACCTCATCTGAAAGCCATTCCATATCCCTAATATTTTTTGTTGCCCTTTTCTGAACCTTTTCCAATTCCAATATAGCTTTTCTGAGATGGAGCGACCACATCTGCACGCAGCATTCAAGATGTGGGCATACCATGGATTTATATATGATATTTTGAAATGCTGTTTTCTAAAGCATATTTTTACTTATGCTTAACACAACCATGACCTCTTACCCCCATGTTCTTTCCACCCTGATCTTCTATTCCTTGCTCATTTTTTATCTATCTCTATATCGTCTGTGTACTGAATTCTCTTCCAGATACCAGGGCAACAACCCTTTCCTCAAATCCCTCGGAGAGATCTACTTTTGTTCGGAATCAGCCCCCAAAACAAATGAACAGAATTGAAAGTTTGAGGGAAGATATGTGACTCCTTCCTCAGGGCCTCCCACTATCTACTTTCTATGCCCTTGCTAGTCTAAGCTTTTCCTAGCACAGGTTGTCAATTGTCTTGTGCGGTCACAGGCACGTTTTCAGTATTTGGCAGTCAAAAGTAATCCAATCATGATACAACTCAGGCAGCACAGTGTAGAATAGCGTTGGGCAAAATATGGCTGTATCCGGCCTATCTAACATTTCAGTCTGGCCCAGGAGGCTCTTTGGCTACCTCCTCGTGACCTCTGGGCTGATAAAAGTGCCGCAGCGCAGCAGGCACTCAAGCAGGCTCCTTGCCTACTGTGGCCCCATGCCAGTCCCAGAAGAGGCCGGCTGCTGCGGCCATGTCTCTGTGCACCCCTGGTGGGTGAGAGAGGTAGCTCTGCACGCTGCCCTCACTCCCAGCACCATCCTCACAGCTCTCATTGGTTGGAAATTGGCTGCCCTTCCTCCCCTCAAGGGACGCACAGACATGTGCCAACAGCAGCCAGCTGCTTCCGGGAGCGGCGTGAGGTCATGGCATGCAGGCAGCCTGCCTGAACCCTGCTAAGCATACTACCGGTTGGAAGCCACCTCTGCTAAGCGCCTCTGGCCAAAGCCTGTACCTGTAGGTTTTTACAGATTGTGATTGTCACCCCTGAACCTTCTCTTTAATCTAAAAACCTTTCACCATTATGCATTTTAAGCCTTTTGCCTTGCATCATGTTTTCCAATCCTTTAATCATTCTTGTCGCTTTCTCTGAACCCATTTTATCTACGTCCTTGTTAATTGTGGACACCAGAACAGGACAGAGTATTCCAGAAATGGTCACATCCCTGCCAAACACAAACATAATAGAACTCTCTAATTCTACTCCAGTTTTCAGTGTTTGTACATCCAAGGAGCACACTTGGCCACACTGGGAATTCATGTTCAGCTGGTGATTCATCATGACCTCCTAGTCCTTTTCAGAGTCACAGATTCCACACTGTAGCATTCTATGTCATGTAGTTCCAAGTCAAATACCTTACAGAAGTGTAAATATATTGATCAATGCTATCGCCTTTATTAACCACATTTGTAATTTGATCAAAAGAAGATATTAACTTAATTGCCAAGATCTGTCTTCCATAAACCCATGCTGACTGGGCATTAATTAAAATGCCCTTATTTAACTCTTTATTATTCAAATCCTGTATTAGCCATTCCATTATGTTTCCCAAGATCAATGCCGGACTGACAGGCCTATAATTGCCTGGGTCATCCTATTTACTTTTTAAAAATTTCTTTCAAGCCTCAAGAACTTCCCCAGTATCTCAAGACTTTGATGGTTCAGCTCCGTTAAAACTCTGGGATGTAAATTATCCTCACCTGCTGATTTAAAAATATCTAGTTTTAGAAGCTGCTGTTTAAAATCTTTCTAAATTACTATTGTAATGGAAAGTTTGAAATTATCATCATCATATGATATGACTACCTCATAGGTTTTTCCCTAAATATAGAGCAGAAATATTTATTGAACACATTCCACATTGTTTTGATCATTATACCATTTCCATCTATTAATGAACCAGTACTATTTTTAGAATTTATTTTGTTCCTCATAAACTTAAAAACAAAACAGAAATATCCTACCTTCTTGTTGTCCTTAACTCTGCTGGGGACTGATTTCTCCTTATCAGTTTTCTGCAATTCACAGCATCTGATTTATAGTCATTACTGTTGTTGTTCTTAGAGTTAGTCCTACACTATGGCAGGGTCCACTGTGGCCAGCAAATCCGCCTCCATTCAGAGCCTGGACAGGACCAGTGATACAACTGGGGTATATTCCAACCAATGTGTCGCACCTCCTGTCGTTGGAGGGATTTTATACTTACTGCCAGGTGTTAAGCCTACAGCACCTAGTCTTCCCAGGAGGTCCCCCATCCAGGTACTAGCCAGGCCCAACCCTGCTTAGCTTCTGAGACAGAAGGGATCGGGCATGTCCACAGCAGTATAGCCATACAACCATTTATAGTCCTTACTCATAGACTCATAAACTTTAAGATCCGAAGGGACTGTCATGGTCATCTAGTCTGACCTCCTACACATTGCAGGCCACAGAACTTCACCCACCCACTCCTGTAATAGCCCCATCATCTCTGAATGAGGTTCTTGAGTCCTCAAATTATGGTTTAAACTTCAAGTTCCAGAGAATAGTTTAAACAACAAGTGAACCATGCCCCATGCTTCAGTAGAAGGAGACCCCCCCCCCCCGGGTCTTTGCCAGTCTGATTCGGAGGGAAATTACTTCCCAACCCCAAATATGGCAATCAGTTAAACTCTGAGCATGTGGGCGAGACCCACCAGCCAGACACCTGGAAAGAATTATCTTAGTAACTCAGAGTCCTTCCCATCTAGAGTCATACTCTGCTGCAGAAGAAATGGAACCAGTTCTAATGGTACTCAGTGGGGAGATGCTTTATGGGCTTTTTAAAAATTCTCACGTAGGAGGAAAAAAGCTAAATGGTTAGTATCGATTACTCTTTCTTCACTTCCATTCTAAGCCAGGTTGTGTGTTAACCAGTGCACTCATCTTTGTTGACTGTGGATTTTTTGATCATCTACTGACGTGTTCTTAAATAATTCCCAAATAATATATAGCTAGGAAATTGTCATCTGAGTTTTAGAAATGCCAAGAATATGAGTCCTCTAGCCTGTGTCACTTAGATTGATGTCAGTCTCTCTCTTTCCCCCCCCCCCCATAATATAGAAAGGTGCTTGAGGAGACAGTCATTCTCTAGTGTGATTTATCTAGTGTTATTTGTTGGTAGCTAGCTTGTAGAACATTGATCCATAAGTATTCAAAATCATTGTCATTGACTCAGAAATAGGTAATGTTGCTCTTGATAGAGTGCCACTCCCCCTGCCCTTCCCTTTTTGCCCATTTTATTCTTCCTACATAGGTTATAAACACTGAACATAAGAACATTGCTTTAACATTCCAATCATGCAGATCTTGCGACAAGATTTCAATAATAACTAAGTTGAATTTATGCTCATAAATGAGTAATTCCAATTCCTCTTGTTTATTACCCATGCTCCTAGCATCTGTGAATAGATAATTAAAGAATTTATTTTCTTCACATTCTTTGTCTTGATTACTTTTGTACTCAACATCTTGAATTTGTGCTTAAATGAGTGATGGTTTGTTCCCTCTTTTTTACCCTATTCTTCTAATATTAGTTTAATGCCCTTCTGATTAGTCTAGCTAGCCTGGCCCTACACAATTAGTTCCTTTTTTGATCGAGATGATGGAAATTCCTTCTGACTTTGAGCAGGAAAGAAAATATAGCACATTCATTGGAGATCTGAGCCATGGATCCATCACTGGTCATTATGCTATTTAGGTTAAAACTGCACCTAGAAAGAGCTGCTCAGAAGTTCCCTTGTTTACCCACTCACAAGTTTCCTGGGCAATTGGCTTATATATTAAGCCTCACTGCTCAACTCCATCCATGGAGGGATTAGCTACTCAGAGACTTTCTAAACTTCCATTTCACTTTATTCATGAAATTTTGTACCATTTCTATTGTTTTCCTTTCTTTGATCTCTATATCTATTTCCGCATTTCTATTTCAGTTTTTCTTTCTTCCCACTTCCAAATTTGCCTTTTATACTTTTCATCATCTCTCTCTCCCCCCTCCCCCCCGTTATCTACCTCTTCCTGTCTGTTTCTTCTATAATGTCAGGTTACTGCACTTCACATTGCCATTAGTATTTTTTTTTCCTGCTAACATGACTTCTGAAATGGAAATAAGAATAAATATAGAAAATACTTCAAAAGCAACAGAAGTATCTTCCAGCTATTCATGTTATGAGCCAGAGAGAAACTCCCGCAAAGCCTAACAAATTTGGGAGATTGAAATAAAGAATGAAACCCAACCTTTTTCTTGCAAGAAAATTAGTAGTCCTACAGTAATAGAGAATTGCTTACACTACAATTCCTGGCATTATACAATGCTTTAACATCTAAAACCTAGTTGACAACCATAAAAAACATTTACAGTTACACTAATTGACCCTTGCTGTGATTTGTAGTTCTAGTAAACTGTAATTTTAAATAAATAAATCTACAGAAAGCTGTCAGCTTACTAAACACATGAAAAGATTATTTACCATGATTTGTTTTCTCTCCTGCCGTCACATAGTATTAAAGAATTTGGGAAAGACAGATAACCCTTCCCCAAAAAAGTTGATTTTGCCTATGAAGTTTAATAGAACAATTTGCCTCCTGGGCATTTTCAGATTGTATAAAAATGTTTCTCTGGTAAAGTGCTTACTAGAGACACATAAACACTCATAGTGTGATTTCTGAGATTGAAGAGTTGACTGGGAACAGCATGTTTTAAGCTAGAGCATGCGGCCTCCATTATCTACCAAGGAACTTATTTGGGGCGGGTTATAAAACCAAACATTTTTGGAAGAGAGTGATTTTTGCTGTGAGTAGTGGAAAAATGCCTAATGAATGAAGGATCTCAGTGTGAGGCAAAAGAAAAAAATTCTTTAAGGACAAGTACTAACAATGTGTTATTGAATCCATCTTCAAGGAGGTTTGAGATACTAGGGAGCTAACCTGTTACCTCTGAACTAAGCAAAACAAAGGAAAGGGCTGTAGAAACTGACTTCCAGTAATGACATAAAATGAATATGTGGAAGAGTTTGCAAAATAAATTGCAACAATACTGGTGCAATTGTCACAGTGTTAGTACATGTATGTGGCATGTCAGCTGTAGCAAAAGGAAGGACGTTCATTGCTGTAATAGGAAAGATTTCCGAGAACAACTGTTATCTGATTTCTGACAACAGGAAAACACAATTAAACTAAATTGGGGACGTTCTTGAGAGCTCTGTAAAACTGACATTATGTACTGTAAAAAAACACCCAAATGCAACTTGATACCAAATCACAACTTCACTGGGCATGTCTTCACTAGGACTTAACGTCGACTTTAAAGACGTTAAGTCTAACTAAACGTGTACCTGTCTTCACCTGTATGCCCTTAAAGTCGATTTAAAGGGCCCTCAAAATCGACTTTGTAACTCCTGCTTGACGAGAGAAGTAAGGCTAAAATCGACTTCTCTATGTCTATTGTGAGTAAGTGAAGAGGCATCTGATGTTAAGCCTTCGACCTCCGAGCAGCCCCACGGACCCCCCCGCCCGCCCAAACAGCTCCGCGAACCCCCATGCCCGCCCAAGCAGCTCCGCGAACCCCCCTGCCCGCCCGAGCAGCCCCGCGGACCCCCCCGCTAGCCCAAGCAGCCCGGCGTTGGCTCCCCCCCCCGGGTGGGTGGGAGGGTCTAGCGCGGGGCTGCTTGGGCGAGCGGGGGGGGTCGCGGGGCTGCTCGGGTGAGCAGGGGGGTCCGCGGGGCTGCTTGGGCGGTCGGGGGGGTTCTCGGGGCTGCTTGGGCGGCCGGGGGGGGTCCGGCGTGGGGCTGCTTGGGCGGGCGGGAGGGTCCGCAGGGCTGCTTGGGCAGGCGGGGGGCGGGGGGGGGGTCCGGCATGCATTGCACTGTGGGCTACCTACCCACAGTGCAATGCGGGCTATGTCGACCCCTGCAAAAGTTCTAGGACAGACAGTGTCGACCACTGTCGACCTGCTGTCCTGGTGGGGACACACTGATTCGATTTTCTAAAGTCGAGTTTAGAAAATCGAATTAAGGGAAATCGACCTAGTCCTGTAGTGAAGACATACCCACTGAGGGAGAGGAAAAAAATATTACAGACATAGGTATATGTTCAAAAAATAACAGTGTGTGTGATATCTCCTGGGAATAACAAAAGTCTGAGAGGGGTCTACAGATCAGCTTCTAAGCTACACTATTTTAATTGCAAAAGATTTTTTTTCCCATCAGGTGTTCTCCCCTCACACACAAAGAAAGGGAGAGTGTGAAAAAAAATATTTTATGATGTCCTGTGGGTGGAAAACAGCAATGAGGAACTGATCTGTATTAAAAAAAATGGAGGCATCATTAACAAATAACGAATATCCACTTTCAGCTTGTAGAGCAGGGGTTCTCAAACTATTGAGAACCGCGACCCCTTTTTCCTCTCTCCCTCGGCACAGTGGACCCTTGTAGTTCTGCTGAAAAGCCGCCGAATAAATTAACTCCTCATTCGGTTGCTATTTTCGGCGGATATGCCGAGCGCTCCCAAAAGCGCTCGGTATGTCTGCCGAAAAGCCGCCGACTAAATTAACTATGCATTCAGCGGCTACTTTCGGAAGCGCTTGGCATGTCCACTGAAAATAGCCTCCGGATGCGAAAGTGATCGTGGCGGCGGCTTTTCGGTGGCACAAGCAGCTCATGACCCCTTGGGAGGCGGCCAGCGACCCCCCGAGGGGTCGTGACCCACAGTTTGAGAACCCCTGCTAGAGAATGCATAATTATTATGCATAACACATGCCTGAACACCATATAATTATTCAGTAGCCCAGTTCCAGACTGAGATTGCCTAGAATGAATTTGCTTATGAGGCTTTTGAAGCGTTTTAGATGCTGGCTAACAAAGAACAGAAAAGTGCATTATGTTAGGAGCTCCTCTTGTGAAAAAATAGGAAATTGTCAATGGCAGCAGCTGAGATGGTGAATGTAATACAGAATTTAATAGTAGGCATGGGACAGAAGTTTATGTTCCTGTTGTTCTACCCCAGGATTTATCACTGTCTTTTTTAAAATGAGATTTTCTTGCTTTGTGTATTCTGCAGTAGGTCTATCAATATGAAAGCACCAAAGGAGAGAGTTATAGTATATCCCTAATCCAGGGGAGGCTAAAATATGATGTGTTATTTCTGCCAAGCAGGAACACTTAATGACCATGAAGACACACTTTTGCCCAAGGGTCAAAAATGCTAATAGACTTTCTGCCTCTCTCTGAAAGCCTTTACATAGATGCAAATACCTGGAATTTTTCCAGCAAGTTCTCAAAGGGCTCACACAAAATTATCTAATGCAAATAAAGAGCACAAAGGGATATCTACTTCCTACTGCTAAATTTAGTATTGATGGGATGAATTAGCTGATGGCATTAGAAAGTGTCCATGCTAAGTTGCTAATGGAAGGAAAAGCTAATTCAAGAGCAAGATACAAGATTTAATTATGTAAGAAATGATGTAAAAGTTGTGTCTCCTGCAAATTGATTGAATACAAGCTAAACAACAATGTACAATAATATGAGACAGGGATTTTCACACTTTTTCACAGTGTGGTCTATATCTTATTAGAGAGATTCTCTATGATTGCATACTCCACCAGTAAATGCAGAGTAGTTCTGTAGGATTTAGTCAGAATTTACAAATCAGAATTTGGGTCAAGGAGGGGAACCAGTTTTTCCAAGGGCCTCTGATCTAAGACTTTAAAACATGATGTAATAAAATAATAGAACAGAGAAATTAGATAAAATCCATTAGATTATCCAGTCCATTTACTTTCAATCTCCTTACCTATTTAGGATTGCTCCCTGTACATTTTGTAGGTTTTTGTCCACTCTTTGTTAAAAGTCCTTAGTGATTGGATTTCTACCATTTTGCTCACAAGACTAGTGTCATTGTTGGAAAGTTTTTCCCTGATGCTTTGAACTAATTTTCCCTTTCTTAATTTCACCCGTTGATTTCTGCAGCAGTTATATCAAATTATCTAATATCAAATTAAATGTTCCTAGGCATAGTTGGTGTCTACACCCTTCAATATGTTTGTAGATGTTATCATGTCCTGTCCTTAATCATTATATAGACATGTCAGTATACATTAGAGCTGGTTGAATGCTGCAAAATGTTCTGTTCCTGTTCTGAATGGCTGTTCAGTTTGACCTTCATTATCTGAGAATACTTGTGTGAATCCCCACAAATGTTTATGGTAGGGGGCGGCAACTTTTCTGAAGTGGTGTGCCAGGTCTTCATTTAGTCACTTTAATTTAAGGTTTTGCGTGCCAATAATATATTTTAACATTTTTAGAAGGTCCCTTTCTACAATACTATAATATATAACTAAACTATTGCTGTATATAAAGTAAATAAGATTTCTAAAATGTTTAAGAAGCTTCATTTAAAATTTAATTAAAATGCAGAGCACCCTAGACTGCTGGCCAGACTCAGGTAGTGTGAGTGCCACTGAAAATCAGCTTGTGTGCCACATTAGCACGCATGTCATAGGTTGCCTACCCCTGGTTTTGGGAATGGCATCTGTTCATACAAATATCCATCTTTCCTTGCAAACAATGGTTTAGATGCACATAAGAATGATTTGCTAGTCATTCTCATTCTGCTGTTTAAAATATTTGTCATCCAGTTAGTGAGCAGAAAGTAGTATCACATGGAGTAGCTGAGCAATTGTACAATGCAAATAATGAAAAACAAATAAGAAATTGTCCCCTTGACAGCCAAAGTCTGGACCCCTGGGCCCAGTCTTAATATACCTCTGATTATGTTTCAGCTGCACTGCTTGGTGTGCATTATAATTAGCTGAATATAAGTGCTTATAGTAATTTTTTATTAAAAGAAATTTTGCAAAGGTTCAGATGCACATTTGTGTACCTCACTATAGTGCAAGTCTATTCTCAAGCTTCTTGGTGAATGCTTGTAATTAATAAATTTGTAGCAATCAGAATCAGGTTGCAAAGGATTCATGTACAGAAGATAAGCCTAAATTCATTTAATAATTTATTCAGTAATAATAATTTGACCAGCCCTGCTGCACATGTTTAGCTCTTTTAATATTTTCTCTCAAGTGTGTCCCTCCAGTCTCTTGAAAACAAAAATGTTACTCTTCACTTCAACTCCTCTAGGTTCTGAATATCTTTATGGTAATACAGTGCCTAGAACTCAATACATTATTCCAGGTTCAGAGGCAATAGAGCCATGTAGACAAGAACTGTGCCTCCATGTTCCCACGATGATGGCTTTCTATATGCAGCCCATTAGCCCTCTTCATAGCAGAAGCATATTACGGCATCATATTTAATTTGCTGCTTCTCTGCTTTTACTCTCCCACTCAGTATTCAGATATTTCATATTTTCCTCAGATGCATTAATATTACAGAATATCATTGTTTCAAACTTTTTTGGTGGAGATACAAAACTGATTTTTTTTTTAATTCAGGAGAGTGTGTTAGCTCAGGAAGAGGAAAGTCTTAGCATCTCTCTGAGATAAGAGCTGCAGGGAAGGGCAAGAAGTCCTAAAGTGGAGGAAGCCTTGGAACTAAGCAGCCTGAGCAAAAGCTTGGGTTAAAGTATGGATTTACATGCATGCAGGAACCCTGATTGACACAAATATACATGTATCTGGATGCACTATCTGTATTTTTCCTTTAGATGTTGGGAGTTTTCCCATGCACAAGAAAGCATGCTCAGTTTTGAAAATTTGACCTTAGGTTTAAATAAAAGCAATCGCCAAACTGCCTATTTTGGTTTGTGAGAGCTGCTATTATGTTTGCTTTCTCCAATCTTTCAGTACTTCTTCAGTCACCACTGCTGGTAGGCTCCCATGAGACTTAGTCCTTCCACTACTGGGAAAAAAAGGTTTTTGTAGATGACTACATGATTAGGGCTTCTTCTTTAACCTCTGTACATTGTGCACCACACAACTCTTTTTGTGCCTGCTCAGGACTAACCCTAATTCTTCAAGCATCTTATCTGTTTTTTCTTGTTGAAGGCTGTCTGGCTTATCCGGTGACCATTTTGTATCAGTGTAAACTTTCAATGTTAAAACATAGATGGATAAGAAGGAAATGCAAGCAAATGAACCGCTAACCAGATATTTGGAAATACCACTGAAATTGATTCCATTCTAGAAAAGCATAAATTCTAGGATTATCTGTTCTACAGTTAATAAGAACTCTGAACCTACATGAAATGCTAATGCATGCATCATAGCTCCCTTTTAGTAGAAATAAATAGAGTGCACCTTTGCCTTTCTGAGTGGCCTTTTGCTGGAGTTTTCTGTCAGAAACACAGCACAACTATGATGGGTGGCTTACTACTGGATGTTGTCTGCAAAAGAAGAAGCTAAACCTGACTTTTCAGGAAAGCTTAGTTTCAATGAAATAAAATCCTGTCCTTTAGAAAAGCTGAAGGAATGACATCTGCAGTTTTGCTGGTGGGCTCTGCTCTGCTGCCTTCAGTTAACTCTGTTCTCAAATCTCATTTCGCTATTACTCATACTTCTTTTTCACCTGATTCCCTTTCTCTAACAGATATAGGCACTTACTACTCCTTCCTTTAACTTAAATTTCCATTGTGTCAACACCAACAATGATCTGATAGAGCACATTGCTGCCTGTTATTCTAGCTCAAGAACTTGCCAGGACTGAATTACTATTGATTTTACAATGGGATGTAGTTTACTATAGAAACCCTTTAGTTTAATGTACACCAAGCAACATTCAGTGGCAGGAGTCCCCTGCCATATTGCTTTCTAAATCCCAGAAGCTGAAGTAATTAGGTTGAACCATTTATATTTTATTTGTAAATGTTGCATTATTTTAATGTTCCCTATCATATTATATAATGTATATACAATAAACATATAATATACACATGATCTTATGCATAATGTAATATGCTTCCTATCCAAGACCTTTCTTTTTTTGGATCTTGATTGGAGTGTTAGCAACAATGAGAAACGGGACCAGTTGTAAGGATATTTTCTCAGGGCTAACTTGTCATTCCTGACATAACAATCTAAAATAGATGACAGTGCTCATACCAGCGGCTTGACATCTAAGCAGGTGCTGGAGCCCTAAAAAATGTCACCCCGTCAGATGCAGCCTCCAAAGGTGTGACTAGCATAAAAGCTCTCACCTCAGGCCATGGCTAACACCCCAGGCCACATCATCTCCTACCTTGAAACCACTGCTGAACTGTCAGTTTAATAAATGAGTAGCCACTTTGTTTTGATCAACATTGTCAGGGTTTATTTCAAAAAGTGATTCTGATTCCTTCTCCCAGCCTCGCCCAGCCAAAGTCAATTGGTACAATTTCAAGGTGAATTTATTCATTCTTTGTAAAAGTTCTATGCACGCATATATCAAGACAGTTGAATAAATTGAAATAAATAGACTTGGAGTTACATATTCTCCCAGTAATTGAAATAGTTTCCCCCCAATATATTTGTAGTAATAATGCTACCTTTATGAATACTGGCCTATCTACAGAGAGGAAAGCATGGAATTACCATTTTGATAACATATTTGGAAAATGCAATTGAGGCTAATGTGTTGAAAAGGGCAGCTGAAAGTTGTCCTTGCCTTTAACTTGCTCAGTGCTAAAGATAAAGTGAGAAAACATTTAACCACTAAATAATGACACACAATTAGCTAGCTATTAGAATGTGCATAGCCCCACATAATTTCCTTTCTAAATACCATTCCAACCTTGACTCTGCTTTGAGGTATCAATGAATTAGTGTTAATTATTGGGGTACAGTATGTAACTGTGACTATGGATAATGTTGGGTGTCAAGAGAGTGCACCTTATGAATGTGCTGTTTCATACGATTTCAGCAAGTAATGGAATAGGAAGCCCAGTATTTACTTTGCTTGAAATGCATAATAGTACCAATGGCATAGGTGCTGAAGCCTGCACCTTTATTTTGTCAGATCTCTAAGGGGAGATGTGAAAACATTTTCTATTGCTCATTCAGAATGGAAGCTAAAGCTGAAAAACTGCAAAAGAGAATGTCCTTGCTCTTCAGGAGAAAGGAGAGTGAGTGTCTGTGGCTCAGTGCAGCAAATTGTTACAGTTCCCTATTCTGAGTAGCTTTTTCAAAATTGGCAAGTACTTTAACTGTCATAATTCAACTCTGAGTTGAATGTCAGTCTTGCACATCCTCCTGGAGAATGAAGGACACATGAGCCTAGCTGTCTTTGGATTGTTAGAGAATTGAGATTTCAGAGTAACAATAAGGGAGTTGAGCAGTTTGCATCTACCAGTCTAGGCTGTTGCTTGGGACCTGACCTGGTAGAACATTAACCTTTTAGAAGTTTTTCAAGAGAGTTTTAGGGTGTGTTGTGTTGCTATTTTGAACACGAGCCAACAACGAGAACAGATCAGACTTGTCATTAGGAGAGAAGCAGGTTCCGACATTTATTTTCTCTTCTTATTCTGCTTTAATGCTATCAGTCAGACACATGTAATTTCAACTGACATGCATTTGTGAACGGTACTCCTCATTTGTGAACAGTACCTTCCTGGATACCCATTTTCCTGAGGACTCTTTCCACTTCTTCCCTTCCAGTGGAGGATGATGGAGAAAGGACCTGTGGTAGCTAGGAAGGGCAAGAAGGGGGGCTTCCCTCATTGATGCCCTGTTACTTAAGTTTCTTGGTGATTCCTGCAACTCTTTCTTTTCTGGAGTGAGGGGAGATTGACACTAGGCAAAGCAGTGGATTGTTGTCAGAAGTCTATTACATGGTTGCCAGAACCCTTAGATTTGTTTATGGTTCCTGTTGCTTTTCCCTCTTGTTGGAGAATGCATGTGTGTGGGAGGCTCCAGGCTGACAAAGGATGCTGTACAGCTAACCTGTCCCTCAATGCTCTGCCTGTCTGTGTCTCTGGGTACTTCCTAGTGGGCGTAGATCTCCTTAATTACCATGCTGCCTTCCAAGATTCATGCTGACTCCTTCCACTTCTCTTTCTCAGGGACAGTGGTATTCATATTCAGGCTGTATCTTGTATTCTCAGGCTGAAGGATCTGCATGGTTGAAGTGCTACTCATGCACCAGTTAAGATAGTCAAGGCTTATGATGAATTACCTCAGCCCTTGAATGGGTGGGGGGAGCTACTCTTTCGGCTGCAATAGCTTTGAATGAGGCATGGGATTAGGGAAGGAAAGAATAAGTAGGACATTTTAAGAGAAAGAAAAGATTGGCATCCCAACTTAGCAAAGCTCTTAAACATATACCTAAAAGTAGATATGTGCGTAGTTGAACCAGGAAGGAGGAGATGGCTTGGATTTTGTTTCCTTTCATGTTCTATTTTATACTTTTATTTCTCCTTTTTCTGTCCACTAAATAAATAGAATAAAAATTAAATTCCAAAGAAAAATGAAGCGCAATGTGAAGGCTGGGAATTTAAATACAACAGGCAAGGTTTTCTGGAGTATTCATGGAATATATTTGCTTTCTGGCATAGTATAGTTTCCTGACTTGCCTATTTAAATTCTTAACTTTAACTTTTCATGACTGTGACTAAATAGGAAGAGGTATATTATTTAACTAAGAGACTTTTTTTTTCTCTGGGATCCATTACATTTTATTTTTGGTAACTAAATATTTGGATAAAATATACATTTTCCCCCTGGAAAAGCATATTTTATATTTTTTAAATTAAAAATAGACCCTATCAGGGGTATATACATATATACATTTGGTTTTTAATGGAGAAATTTCTCTGTGGAAGCTCCTAAAGATATGATGTGGGCTATTGTTCACATCCTTCTGAATTCAGGAATTATTACCTAGAGCCATGTTACGAACTAATGCCCTGTAAACACTGTAGTTTGATTTACCTTTTTGGTTTACAAAAGAAGACAAAAATACTAAAACCAAGAAGCCAGGTATTTTTAAGCGATCCCTGTAAATGGTAAATAGACAAATAGTTCTTGGCCTGATAACCCTGCATAAATTTCACCCCAGAGCAAAATTTTGCAGACAACTTACACATCCCCTCAAAACCAAAAGTTTACAGTGGCAGGGCCAGTGTTACTTTAACTACTTTGGAGAAAACAGTGCTGCTATGATAAGAGAAAAAATATATATGTTTGACTTTGGGAGATTCATCTTTTCCAAAAATCATGATTAGTAGGTGGCAGGACAGTATAGCATTGAATTGTATGCAAAGATAACCAGGATTTGAAATATGAATCTTTTGCCAGTATAAATGATGAAGATGACAGTTGTAATCTCTTCAGATTCATAATTTACTGAGTTTTAGGCAGCCTGAAGTGATTGATTGTCTCTATGCTGGGTTTAGTGATTTGAAAAGCATTTTATTGCATTACGCAAATGTGAAATCTAAAAGTTTTAGGCTGTGCTTATCTGTAACTTGTACAACTCCGGGGAACTGATCTATTTCTGGAAAGTAAAGGGAGGGAAGCTATAGTAAATTTACCGTAACATCACTTTGTACATCATCTCCTTTATAGTGGATTATACCCAGAGGCGGCAGGTGAACCGGTCTTTGGGGGAGGCTAGCCCTCGGCCCCTCCCCTTCTGCCTGAGGCCCCACTCCATCCCATCTGCCCCACTTCCCCACCAGAGCCCAGAGCACCCACTGCGGCCGCCTGTCCCTCAGCCCCAACCCCACGCTTCCCCCGATCCTCGACTACAGTCCCAGAGCGTGGGGTGCCCAACCCCAACTCTGGAGCACAGGGCAACAGTACCCGCAATCCCCTGTCCGGGAGTGTGAGGAGGGTGGCACCATCACATTGCCCCCAAATGCAACCCTGGAGCATGGTGAATGGAGTGCTGGGCAGGCACCAGCACCAGCTTCCCTGAGCCCCGGCGACAAGCCATCTGGGCCATGGTCCCTGGGCCAGGAAAGAAGTGTGGGAACTCACGTACTCCTGGGGGCAAAGAGTGGCTGGGGCCACACCAGGCTGTTAGGGGAGTATCAGCCTCCCTGGCCTATGATACTCGCGATCCATGGTTATAGTAAATTCCATTAATTATGCTGCTTGTGAAGAATGGCCATAACAAGCTTGTGTTAAACACATTCATTACTACATGTAATCATGTGATAATGGTGCAATTTACCCAAGGCCCCAAAATATATGAATATTTGCATTCACTGGTTTCAGAGTAGCTTTAGAAATATAAATGAAGTAGTCGAATGTTAATTATTTCTAAATACTTGTATGAAAACAAGGACATAGATTAAACCCTCTTTCCAAAGTAAATTATATTATATTTCTATCAGATCCCCAGGGCTGAAATCTGTCCTCTCTTAGGGCTCGTCTTCACTCCCGTGGTGCGGGATCGATCTTCTGGCAATCGATTTATCACGTCTGGTTAAGATGCAATAAATTGATCACCTGCGGCTCTCCCGTCGACTCCGGAATTCCAGCTTGCCGGGAGGCGTAAGCTGGAGTTGACGGGGGAGTGCGCCACCAACTGCCGCCGCCATGGGGATGGCAGGTAAGTCGGCGGCAGATACACAAACTTCAGCTATGTGATTCACGTAGCTAAAGTTGCGTATCGGCCGTCGATTCCCCCCACACACACACACACAGTGAGGACAAGCCCCAAAAGTGATATAAATCTGAAGTAAGTGTGGATTGCCACGGACTCACAGGGGCGAAAAAATGCAGGCCTATTATTTACCAGGCTGCACGTGGCAACAGACTATATGGTAAGGGATGCAAGGAGAGTATGGGTCACGATGTGAACTGCAGACACACACACACACAACTAAAATTAACCAATTAAAAATTTTATTGGGGATAATTACAAAGGGTAAGGGAGCAGCCTTTGATTAGCTAATAGACTTAATGAAACTTAAAACACACAATGACTAAAATATCCACTAACAATATTTATAAACAAAGATACAGCATTTAGTAATTATCAATACAGTAAACCCTCGATTTAACGGACCTCGATTTAACGGACTTCGGATGCAACGGACAAAATTTCTGAGCAAGTCTGATGCATTCCTGATCCATTTCTGGCGGGCTGGCTGCCGGCTCCCGGCTGCCGCCCGGGTCCAGGCAGCGGGCGGGCTGGCTGCCAGCTCATTTTTAAAAAATTATTAAATAACGGACTTTTTGATTTAACGGACACCCCCTCGCCCGAATTAGTCCGTTAAATGGAGGTTTTACTGTACTTACAAATACAAACCAATGCATAATGACCGGCAAATGTCGAAGCTCTGTTTGAAACACGTGAGCTGAGAGAGAAGCTTCGAGGCGATCAAGCTTGGTTACGGGGGTACAGGACAGGATACACAGGATTTGGTTTTCTTTCTCCTCTCTCTGTCTGCACATGGCAGACAGGTCCATAAGTACTAACTATGACATCACAGAAGTGTCATAGGGGACGGGGCCCAAAACCTGTTTGTGTTAGTTTCCGAGTGGCACGAGCAATGTTTACACCAAGTAGGGGAGCAGGTGCCTAAAAGTCTGGCTTCGCCCCAAAGGTGAGGGTATGCACATTGTTTTAGAATGAGCGTGAAACTGAATGACAAAAGAAGAGGCCAGGGCAAAACTGGTATGGGCAAGTTTTACAGAATGCAGACAGAAACTGATCTGAACAGTAAGTAAACCATTTGACTTCACTGGAGTTACCTCAGATTTACACTGGCATAACTGAGGGCCAGATTTGGTCCTTAATATGTATCTAGTTTTGAATGTGAAATGTAATATATCGATAATTTATATTTCACCAATTAAAGGCCTATATACTAGTATCAGAATGAAATATCCTTAGCATAATATTGTCTGTGGGTAATGAACAGCGGTGGTTGAATTTGTTCAGATAAAATGAGAGAGAACAGACACAAGTGGCCATGTTTTCATGATTACGTGCCATCCTGCTGTTTTACACCAGTGACTATAACAATCTCCAATTTAGAGCTAAAGGATCTACTCTTAATGATTAGGGCTTTATGTAATGAAGGTTCGAGCTTCAGTTCCCTCTGACAGCCTTTTGTGATCTTGCTACAAAATGGGCTGGATTCTGATCTCATGTTCACCTGTTTAATACTGACACTTAAGTGGAACAACTCTGGATTTAATCTACTTTATTTAGGTCAAAATCAGACACTTTAATTTCTGTGCACTTCAGACAGTTGGAGTGAGCTTCTCTTCACAAGTGAAGTATTGGTAACACACTGGTTAAATATGTATGATCCTGTTTCCCCTCTAAAGGTTGTTCCACAGAGGATGAATCTAGTACAGCTAACAGGGGCTTCTGTCTTTGGTACCAAAGAATCCAGGTCTGGAATGGGTTCATTGCTTTTGAAATTAAACTTCCATAGAGTTCATTGGTGTTCAGATCTAGAACTGATAGTAATTTTTCATTCAAAGCTTTTCCCCCATCCAATGAAAAAATGATTTTTGGTTAAAGTGGAAATGTTGTCAGGAATGGTGTGGGTTTGTTTTTTTTGATTCATTGTCAACAAATATTGATCCTGATAAGCTGTTTTTGTATTCTGTTGCTGAACACAGGCGAAACCTGGGTTAGATTTTATATCAAAAGTGTTCAGTTGTTTTGTTTGTTTTTATTTCTTCACTGATACTTGGATCCTGTGCCGATTGAAGACCTTTGACTTTAGTGCTGCAAGATCAAGCTCCTTTATTGATTGCTTCCTAAACTAGCATTATTCAAATATCATCTGAGAGGCAATGTCCTTGGTAATTCTGCCCTGAACAGAATTGGGCAGGAAGAATGATCTGGTGATTCTAGGCAGGAACCTGGGATCAGGGAACTTGCGTTCAATGCTCAGACCTTCTGTGTGATGTTGCACAAATCAATTAGAGCCAGATTCTTACAGGTGATTAGGCTTAGGCACCTACCTCCCATTGAAATCGATAGTAGTGTGTGTGTGTGGTTAATTCTCACTAGGCACCTATCGGCATCTTTAGGTGACTAAATATCTTTAAAAATCAGGCCCTTTGTCTCACTGTGCTTCAGAAACAACACATATTAAACATTGTGGTGCACAGATACTAGAGTAATAGAGGCCTTGTAGGTATCTAAGATGGATAGTAACCAGGGAGGTAATGGAATTCTTGCAAAAAGCTTTGAACTCATGGCACTTGCATTCCTATTTCCACACAAACTAGCTTCTGACAAGCATTCAGTCTTTGAGATATATCCATCATTTTAAACTTTATAAAGCAAGCTGTTCAACAGCAATTGAAACTTTGACAAAAAGTCCCACTTCAAGCTCTCTGTGAAATGCTGACAAACACACTGTTGTTTGCTTGTTAGGCTCAAGACAGAGAGAAAACATAAAAGCTCCTAATATTTGTATTTGATGATTCAGTTGTGTTATCTAGCTATGACTCCAATCAAGGGACAAAGATTTTGTCAGCTTAAATCAAGCAGAATTGGGTCTATGCCACAAAGTTCAAGTCTGATTTCCCCAAAGTTCAGAATGTGTTCAGCTCTAAGATATGGCTCTAGGCACATCTCTAAAGAACAAAAGGGCAAAATTCTACATTCATGAATCTGCTGTTGATATCAGTGGGAGTTCTCCAGGCTTGATCAACCAAATGGGCCGCACTATCCGTGTTATAACTCAATTAAGTCAGTACTGGAGCTGAGAGATAACAGGCAGATCTGAGAGAGAATTTTAACCTAATATAGGTCATGAACAGAGACTGAGATTTTCAATAGCATTCAGTCTTAGCCTAACTCTCCTCTTATTGAAGAGTAAAATTCCTATTGATTTCAATGGGAGCAGAGTTAGGCCAATGATGTGCACTTTTGAAAATTCCACCCTTACAGTATGCCCCTCTCACCCTGCCCTGGAAACGTACTAATTGTCTACTAGTGCCAGATTTTCAACTGTTAGATTCAGATTATGTTATGGCAGCAGTTTTCATGCAAAGTATAATAGCCACCCTATCACCTTTGCTTTCATTGTAACACATTATACTGAGCTATATTCTAGAGGTTCATTATCCCAAATGCCTTTTAAAAATAAGTGAATAATTTTGATATTTGGGAGATTTTTCCTTTCAATGTATTTGCAGATTAAAAGGGTTTTATTTATCAAATTCTAAACTTGAAATTGTTTTTTTCTATGTGCATAAGTACTTTTCTCTACAAAATATTTTAATGCATACCCCAATTCAGAGGAAATACTTCTGTACAGAACTGGAAATAGATATTCTGCTTTAGAAATTAAAATATTTTAAAGGGAAGATGTTACTTAAAATGAAATGGAACATACATTTTTCATTCATTTACATGAATATAAAATGTTTTAAGTGTAAGAATGATCAAATGAGAAAACAAGCAAATCCTGAGAGAGACGATACAACTGGTTTACTTTGCAATAAAATTACGTACATCTTTAAAATAACTACCACTAACAAAAAGAACTTGAGCAGGTGGAATATGATTAGTACTAGCGGAAATAATTTAACATATCTACTTGTAATATAGTAACTATTTAATAAATCTCTTACTAACAGAAGTTGGATGCTGCCAACAGAAAATTCTCAAATAAGCTCTCAGTGGAACACAGAGGCACAAGGCAACTCTTGTTATAAGGTAAACTTCCGAGCTTAGTGATTTCCAACTTTACCCTCCACTAAATCAAAAATTAATCCCTGCATGGATTGCAAAGTGAGGAAAGAAAACATACGCACATAGAGGACCAGATTGTGGCTCCCTATCAAACAGGTGCACAAAATGAGAAGCCTTCTTTTACTTATGCCCCATGCTCATGGATTAGGCAATATCAAGGTCCCTGCATCCTCATCTAGTGCTCCCAGGCAGACAAACCACTCCAGAAAAAGTGGCCATGGCTCTGTCCTCTCCCACTAGTGTATTAATTAGAGGAGTGTATGCTGCAGCCACAGAAGGAGCAAAGCAGAGGGCATCCTCCTCTCCCTCTCACCCTCACCCCCTCATGGCTCACAACCCCAAGCGTATATCCTCACTCCAGAGTAAACTTAAGTTATCCACACTTAAGCTACTCTTTTGGAGTTAGCTAAGCTCAACTGAGAGTGGCTATACTGCAAAATAGCATTCAAGCTGCTGTGTCCATGCTGGCCCTGTATTCACTCTTGCATGGTGCCAAAACTTCTGGAGGCACATCTCATGCTTCATAGTGCTGTGTAAGCTGAGTATGAGTTTGTTCTGCGAGTTCTGGGAAAACTTGCCCGTCTTGTGTGGATATATAGGTCAAATAGCACTAGAGACTGGTTATATTAGCAACTGATGAGTTGTGCTTGCTCTAGTTTTAACCTACATCCCTCTTGAGCTGCCAACTCAAGTTAAAAGCATTACTGCACTTGAGTTAAGGGATTTGTGTGTGGGTGGGGCTTGAGTTCAGAAATTACCCTTAAGCAAAACTGTAGCTGAAAGCCATACAACAGCCCCACTGTGATATGAGTTCACCCAGTGCCTGATGAAAGCCTCCTGAGAGCTATGCAGGATTTCCTTTAGACACTCTGTTTCATTATTTCTTTTAACCAGTTATCAGTAAGAGTAGAGAAACCTTATCTAGCCAATAGTAAGGAGAAAGCCAAGGGGGGTGCCTATTAGTAATGAAAGAAATTCAACAAATTTTATATAATAGTCTGAGCAATCAGATAAATTAATTTTTAAGCTATTTGAAGGGAAAAAATTGAATAGATGCATCCACTCGACCATGACCATTATGAGTTTCATGTCCACAGGGGTGTCAGGCTTGACACATTATTAAAAAAGATCAGATTAGAATTCAGAGAAATTTATCTAATAAAAGTGAGAAAAAAATAAAATCCCTAATGTAATTGCTTGTTACAGTTTTTGGTCTCTTGTCCACCACCTGCCATGCTCTAGTAAATTGTATTTTAAGAAAGGCCATCATACAATAACTTTTAATATTGTAACAAGATTGTTTTCTTGCATTGACATTCAGGCTCAAACATTTATAATTAACTGTGTGAATATATTTAAGTTGTACCTTGTTGTGATTGATATGGCTCTTTTCAGATTGCGTAGTATACCTTTGTCCTTTTTAGCTTCTTCTACACCTGCTTGGTGCATCATGAATAAATGCATAAGACTTGGAGGTGAGCAGAGAACAAGGTAATTGAAAGAATAAGAATGCAGGAGAGAGGTTTTATGCTAACTTTGGTTTCATAACTGAGAAGCTAGTGTTAATTAATATCCTCTGTGTTGGTGACCAAGTACAATTTAATTAAGAGACCCAAAATTGTGCCACATTGCTGTCCCATGCACTGTCATGCAAGAGACTGGCTTTTGTTTTTCATATCCTTATTTACTATTTGTATTACCATGACAGTCTGATAAGCAATGGGACATTGTGCAGATAACTCAGTCCGGCTGAAAAATGAAGTGATATTTCATATCACATATCCCTCTACCAGCTGCCGGTAATGGACCCGTACTGATGATTTTGCAAGTATATCAGGCTTTGTGGCCAAGAAGATGGCAGCTGTTAAAAAAATAGTGCCTCAACCATAGGAATGTAAAACAGTAGATCAATGTAAAGTGAAAAAAAGAAGTATTAGGAATCCTGAATATCTTACTGGTCTAAAATGCGGGCCAGTCATAAGCCACAGTATGATTGATTTTTAAATCACAGATTGGAAGGGAGAGGACTTTTTTGCTAATGTTTTCATGCTTTATATTATGAAGTAACTGTACATTCAAAGGAAATAATTATGCAGTAAAAGCATTTTTAAAAGTTAATAAAATACCTCATTTTGAAACCTTGTCTATGGTTACAAAACACTACTTTTATCCCCAACTGAAAGCCAAATTAGATTATCTAGTCTATGTTCAAGGATACCATGGGTGGGATTCACAATAGGGGCTTAGGTGCCTAATTGCCATTTTGGGCATCCAAGTCCAACATTGTGGTTGCTGTCTAATCCTTTAGGCAACTAAATTCCCTATGTGCACCCTATTTCCACTGTTAAAGTACCCAAAGGGCTTAAATTTCAGTAGCTGGGCCTGTGTACAGCCACCTAAGTCTTGGCATTGCCCAAAAGCTTGGTGTCTAACTCATGCCTAAGCCACAGCAGGGTTCAAAAACTAGGTATTCCTCTGCTTATCTCACTTCAAGGCTGGATCCAGTAGACATGCTGGAAGTACAACTAAACACACGTAAAATAGTAGGAGTAGGAGCCATCCTTATAGCCTTGAGTCCAGTGGTTAGAGAACTCATCCAATCTGTTAGAGACCTAGGATCACATCCTCCTTTTGCTTGACATGGAACAAGGATTTGAATTTAGTTTTCAAACTCCCAAGGCAGCTACACTAACTACTAGGCTATAGTATTCTTAGGGAAGTCTGTCTTAGTGTCTTTTGTTGTGACTGTTCCATTTTGAAGAAATAATTAAATATTCATTGGGCCACATAGTGTATTAGAATTACTCTCTAGCCCAATGGTTGGGGCACGTCTTTGGGATGTAAGAGACCGAGGGTCTAATCCTCTTAATTTTTTCTTGAAAAAAGACACTTCTGACCTAAGTGCTTAACTGCAGGAAAGTGTTCATGGCTGTCAATCCAGAGCAGAGATGCATCCCTAACTCTGAGTGGGGGTGCTTAAAAATATCTGTTCTGAACTCTCTTTGCCAAGAGCTGTCTATATGATTCCTAACACTTCTAATTCGAGCTAGAAGAAACTCTTTTGTCAAACACTTCATTCAGAAAATGCTGTTTCAGCTAAACCATTGTTTCTTTTGCAAATCATATACATTTTCATGGAATTTTATTTAGAAAAATGGAAAAAAAAATCTGAAATGTCAACTGTTTCATTTTGACATTTTTGGAATTGAAATATTTTACTTTCATTTTGACATGACCATCTAGAATAGCAGCAGGGCCAAAGACAGTTCACTGTCAGGACCCAGGAGAGCAATATGCTCCTGACTGGCTGAGCCAAAGACAGTTTGCTAGCAGGGACTGAGGAGCTCCTGGCTGGCTACGAGGACTGAGCCCAGGGAGGGTGCCAGGAAGTTAGTGTCTCCAGGGTGGAAGAACACTGAAAAGAATCCAGAAACACCCAACCAGAAGGGATACTCATGAGAGGTGGGTGCCGACCCCATTACAGGGCCAGAGTCAATGGAACTACTACTGTGGGTTCAATTGCTCAGATGAAAGTGTTAGCAGGATTGGGTCCTTATGACTTCTCATATAGTTTGTCCTTTTTGTTTATGGCATAATTACTGTACATGGATTAATAATTACAATTCCTGAACCCAGTAATTTATGCATTAATATTTTGCCCCTTGTTATGTCTTTAATTTTTGCAATTAATTGTTTTAATAACAGAAAGGTTAATTGCACTATTCATCATAATTGCTTTATTGTGGAGCGGTAGACAAATAAGAACCTTTAAATATAAAGGGCATGCTGACTAATCAGGGTTGTCATTCCAACTGAAAGGGAAACTTGCTGAGATGGCCTAATATTCATTCAGTTGACCAAGTCTTCGCATTCACAACAGATCCTGTTCAGACAAATAGAGTTTGTAAGAAGCCATCAGTTACTAAAAATAACTTGTGGTATAACAGTCTCTTGTTTTCTTCTGAGTGTACTAGAACAGGACTATGGAAAGAGATGTGTTCCTATTTGTCTTACTTTACATAAATGCTTAAAATGTACTCTCGGAATCTCCTAGGGTGGCAGTACGGAAGTTATGGGTTATGGATATTCTAGTGACTTCCTTTTACTGCAGAGTTAAATTGTGAGGATGAAGAAGGCTCATCAGCTAGCTGCTACTCAGCCAATATGATAAAATGAAAACCACAACTAACAAATACATAGGACTTTATATATCAGAAGTGCTTTACAATCTTTATCATTAATCACTGATTAAACATTAAGACAGAGATTGTTACCTGATTTGTTAATGCAAAGATTTAGATGCAGAGTTCCCAATACTTTTAATGGAAATTATAAATTTAATGGAAATCTTGTTGTTCTTGTAACGGTCTTGTCCTCTGAGCCAGTTACAGATGATATTAGCAGCTGTTAATTAGCTATTATGATGAGTGGTGCATTTTTTTTGTCCGAAAGCTAGGAAATTTTAATCTACTGATGAAATTTAAGAGAGCTCATTGGTACCCCTTTATACCCAAATTGTGCTATAATTTCTCTGCTGATTCTTACAAGTGACCTGGTGTAAGCAAAATGATTAGAATAGGAAATACCAGTGATGAACAACTGCATAGCACCTTTCTAGGAATTACTGAATAGTATTTTCAGACAGAAGGTCTTATTCCTAGGTTATCATGGCTTAAAAAGTCACAGGAAGAAGTTATAACAAAGTCCTGTGGCACCTTAAAGACTAACTATAAAGTTTTGAAGCATAAACTTTCGTGGGCTAATACCCACTTCGTCGGATGCAACCACTGCTTGCATCCGACGAAGTGGGTATTAGCCCACGAAAGCTTATGCTTCAAAACTTTATAGTTAGTCTTTAAGGTGCCACAGGACTTTGTTACCTCTGCTATTCCAGACTAACACGGCTACCTCTCTGATTCAGGAAGAAGTTAGTTATTTTATTGTGCTTTATTTAGTCCAACCTACATGTTGCTATTTCTAGCATCATTATTATTTGATTAAGTCCTATGCTGCAGTGGGGTTGAGGTTGATGTCAGCAAAACTGTCACATGGGTCTGTCAACATGGATGAAATTGCAAGATCAGGACGTTGCATTGTACACTTTTCGGGTAAAGGATGGCTTCAGCACACAGAGTCCATGATTCTGATTTTGGAACAATACTGCAAACAAATACTCAATAATAAAATAATCCCAGCCAATTTATATATTAAAAATATATTTGTCACTATTAGAATAATATGGTCATTACCCTGGCACTGGGGGATAAGCTATTTTGTATGGGTGAATTATTTCCAAAATGCATATGCATTAGGGTGACAAGGCAGCCAGTGGGAAAAATCAGGATGGGGTAGGGTGTAAAGACCCCAAAATCAGGATTGTCCGCATAAAATCAGGTGACCTTAATATGCATATACATGCAAATACCACTGAATAATTTTTGCACTAGCTAAAATGTTATATTTTAATAGTATAATAATTACATTTTTCCCTTCTTATAAGTGTTGCACTGTACTTATAGATCATTCATAAGAAATGGAACTTTCTGACACTTATTCATACTTTTAAATGATAAGCAGAAATTACCCCTTACAAACTGTAAGAGCTAGTTATGTGAAGCTGCTACTCATCTCCACCAGGAATGTGAGTTTTAAGCACCAAACATGAGGGTTTATACTTTGGCTGTACTGATGCTGAAGGCATCAGTTAAATTAGAATGCTTTGATATGTTAATTATTTATCATTGTAAATTATGCATCCTCTAAAATCAAAGAGACACATAACCTATAATGTATTATTCATTTAGCGTGAAAACTTGTATTTATATAACTGTTTCTCTGTTAGGTACAGAATTCTGTTTTGATGTAAACCTATTAACATGGACTACCAACGTAACATATGAGAGTTGATTTTTTTTTTTTGTTTTTTTTGAAAAACTGATAATCTCCTCTAAGTATCAATGTAACCCATTTGGTTGCTTTAATAAACCTCCAAGTTCATGAAATACTCCATAAGTTTTAGGATTCATCAAAGATGGGCTAAACAGAGAGAGGTCAATTCAGATTTCTCTGAAAATGGTCATGAAGTTCATAATGAAGTGTAGATTCTTCTGCTTGTGAACTGGAGAATGGTCCCCATGTCTATCATGCCATCTCAAGAAACAATATAGTTTCCCTAAGAACTGTGCAAATGTGGCATTTATATGGTCTTTGGAGGAAGCCATAGAAACTGTGGCTTTTATAGCTGAGATTTTCACTAAGTTTTTAGTGTCATTGCAGCACAACATTTAGAACAAAATTAAGGGTTATGAACCCACACAAACTGAAAGAAGACATAGATTTGTATGGTTGTAATAAGGCTGTAAGCATTCTCTAGTCTAACCAAAGCCTAGGGCAACAATCCTGCTTTTTGCGTTCATCGTGTTTGGTAGCTGTGGTCTGTGTCATGTTTTATAGCTTCAGTGTGAATTACATTGTTCTTTTTTTCATTGTAATGATTATTAGTATTTGTGTAATCTCTTAGAGGTGCTTCAAAAATTGGCATCATTCCTAGCTGTAATGCAGAAATGCTAGCCCTGCAAGGAAAGAATGTGTTGGAAATGCAGTCCCCAAATACTGTGCAATTTTGGAGGTGAGCATTAAGCTTCTAAAGGTTTTTCCATAGGAGGGAAACAAACGCTGGAACTGAGAGAGAAGTACCAGCTCCCTCCTTCTGTTATTTTTTGCTTCTCTAGTTCTTATAAATATTATTGGTGATTTTTTTTACCATAATTAAACATAATTTAACAGTCTAATACCACTTTTTTAATGAAAACACAAGCACACACTGTAGGGAAAACTAAGAAATATAATAGAACACACCAATGACAGAAAACACGGTACTCATTGAATTATTCAGAAATTATCAACATTATTTCTACAGACATTTTTAGACCTTTATTAGCTGAGATATTTAGGACACTACAGTTTTTAGAACTTTATATATAATGTTGTTATATATAAACTTGAAAAAAGTCTTACATCTTTGACACACATGATGTCTTCCAAAATGTGTTAGTGATGCACACTCTAGAACAAAGGTGTTCAGTAGAAATTTAATGCTAGCCATACTTGTGGTTTTGAATTTTTTCTTATTAGCCACATTATAAAAAACCCACATGCATTAGCCACAATTCAATAGCCTATTAGCCGCATGTGGCTAATGGCAAACGTATTGGACACTGCTAAGATATTCATTTATGAACACCAAGGGTGAAACTCTCCATGGAAAGAGTTAGAGGTGTAGTGCAACAACTGCACTTATAGGGAATAGTTAAGGATGGGTGAAACAATCTTCTTTGTCAGGGCCTTAGATCTTACTGAGCTTCCTTTGCATTGTAGCAAAACCCTGCCCCTCACACACATTATTTGTTGTGAGTGCCTTGGACTAAAGGTCTCTTTATTGTAAAGTGCACAGGATGGGGGGACGAAAAGGGCCACAGAGTGTGTTTAACTAGCTGGATATGTCAGTGTTCTGGAGAATGAGAATGGCCCTAAACTACTTAACGCAGGGCAACAGTATCTTTGCTGAGGTTTCTCCTGGGTGAAATTTGTTGCCATCTCTGTTCAAGGAAATGGGACTTATGTAGATTTTGTAAATTATTACGCTAAGTAAATACCTGACTGTATCATCAGTTTCTGTTCCAAGTCGGACAATGCCCACTAGGTCCCAAAATTGCTTCCACTCAAGGACTCAGAAAGTTTGATAGGTATTTGAAATCTTGCTGCTGAGGTAACATAAGACATTCTTTTGCATTTTGAACATAAAGATTTTAAAGCTAGTTGTGTATACACTTGTTTCACACACAGACTGATGTTCACAGAGTAAAATAAACCAAAATGATGATAATTTTGAAAAATCAAAACTGATTTTTCAGCTGTTTCTGTAAAGTAAATGAAATTCAGAATTTCCTAATTTTGCTCTGTGTGAAACCATTCAGTTACCACATAGATCTAGTGCACAGCTAGTACTTGTAAGGCTTTCCTAAGTCTTTCCTATAATCAATGCACTCCAAAAGGAATCATGGACAGTGAATCAGTGCAGTGGAGAGAGCTTTATTCTATCTAATTGGTTACATTAAGAAACTCAAAAATTGGGAGACTCTGATGGTCAATTTCCAAATGTAAATATAGTTGAAAATCTTGTAAAGACAATGCAGACTTATGTAATGTTCATGCACATGATTACTTCCTGTAGTAAGTTTTTTAGTTTTATTGGTCAGATAATCCTGTTTTACTCTCTACTACATACACATTTCCTATTTCCTAATCTATCATTTCCTTATCTATTGAGATAATGTTATTTCTTAGTACAACAGTCTCCCTTTGTCACTTCTCTCTAAATGATGAATGATGTGGCCAGGGTAAGAGACTGGTGTCCAGTAAAATGTTCTATTTAATGTGTTCCTTTCACAGAACATATACACAAATTGTTGTCTAATATTGAACTTAGCCTTGCTGAGTATAAAGCTTCAGAAAGTTACCTCTGCCATCAAATTATTTTCCTATCATTTCTTATCACAAAGGATAATAATCATATCTCATAATCTAGAGGTATAGTCTCTGCACCATAAATCATTATAACATGAAAACTTTAATATTTATTGCATATTTCATCTTGCTTCTGACATTCCTATTAATGCTTCACTTAGCAAGTAAAAAATGATATTCTATACTTTATAGTACTAGAAAAGATTGCGAAAACTCTTTGTACACAAATCACAAGGAAGCATAACTTATCTGTTACAGTGCAAGAAGATTAAATACATGGCAACGAAATCCTTGAAATCATGGTAACTGGAGTAGAGGTTTCTTCTGATTGCTTTAATAAATCCTTTAAGTATGCTCTCAATCTCTCAACAATTCCTGGCAAAGCTTGTGTGCTGCTGTTGTGAATCTGCCTACATCTAAAGTTCCAGTGATGAATATTTTATATGGCTTATCGCTGCACTTGTGCCACTGGCTCAGTAGATGCTGATGCACTGTTTGTTCGTGCTTTTTACTACTATATTAGGTAGAAAGCAAAGATGGATATATAGTTTCACCCTCTCATTTCCTGTTGGAGAAGATACAAATATTATTTGTAGTGAATGATGAATGAGGTGATTATATTTCACAAATTTTGAGACCTTGGACCATTAACTGAATCACTTTGCATACTTGTCATACTTTCCTATGTGCAGTACATAAGGGAATTGGTTGATATTATTACAATAGCTGAGTTGTGAAATGGTAAAATCTATCACAACCATAACTATAAAAACTAAATCTTATTATATAAGTCACCTAGTAAGGGTTACTCATTAAGCCCTGGTTACAATTCAGCTTTTCCTTTCTATTTGCATATTTAAATTAAGTCTTACCCTCCTTTTTAAGCATTTAGAAATACATGTGTGTTGAAATTGTCAAACCTTTGGGTATCTGTGGGTTCACAAGAGTGTTCTGATTTACCAAAATGTTTAGTACCTGGGAGAGTGCTTGTATGTTTTCAATTCTTGCAAAAATCAGTTTCCATATATCTGAATCAATGTTCAACATCACTGCTAGAGATAAAGGAAATCTGTATCCAGTCACTTTTAAGCATATGCCCACATGTGCACTTTCTCTCCCTCCCTCTCTTTCTCTCTCTCTGTATGAAGAAAGAGTATGATAATTATAATTTTTGGCAATTTCTTGAGGGCCTTCTCTTGACCTATGAAAGGATGACATTTTAAATATCAAGGTTATATCACACAATCTTTGATCATATTTAAGCCATGTACAAAACTTGAATATTAAGTGCTGTCTGGAGACATCCATGAACACTTGAAAAATTCATTGACTATAACCCCTCCTCCACCCACAGAAAAAAAGTTGTGGTGGCTGGTTTTGCTGTTGTGTTCATTTTCCACTAATATTATAGGTGAAAGAGTTTACTGTCAGGAATGTTTGCAGAGGAGCAATATTAAGTCAATATTAGAGAATATGACCAGAAAGCAAACTTTGAACTCCTAGACAAAAACATTTTCAAGATGTATGCCACTGAATAGGGTAGTTTCCTGGGAAAAACATGATTAAAGTGTATTTCACTACAGAACCTATAATATATGCTGTATGAAGAATTCCAGTTGCAATACCAGAACAACTGATGTAAGTAAAAGCAACAGAGTCCTGTGGTACCTTATAGACTAACAAAAGTATTGGAGCATAAACTTTCGTAGGCTAATACCCACTTCATCGGATGCATACAATGGAAGTAGCCAGAGGAAGGTACCTCTAGATATTTCCACTGCATGCATCCGACGAAGTGGGTATTAGCCCATGAAAGCTTATGCTCCAATACATTTGTTAGTCTATAAGGTGCCATGGGACTCTGTCACTTTTGCAGATCCAGATTAACATGGCTACCCCTCTGATTCTTGATTTAAGTAAAGAGATTTTGAGGATGAAAAATTTAGGACTAATATTTGTCAAATAGATGGTCCTAGGAATGGGTAAATTCCATGGAACCAGAGGAGAAACTGCAAATGTACATAGATACATGTGCTGTAAATAGTTGAGTCACCTTCTGTATTGACTGATGTAGTTAAATTTTCTGATGTCTGATTTCAGTGTATTTAGATGCGAGACCTGAGTACTTACTAATAATACCAGACACAGACAATTCAAAGTCCATCACTTTATTTATTTATTTATTTATTTATTTATTTATTTATTTATTTATTTGCTTTAATACTCCAGAAAGAGAGATACATTTTTCAGATTAAGGATTGGTGTTCATTCGGGGGGTGGGGAAGAGGAAAAAACATGTCTCTAAAGTTGGAAGAAATATTTATTGGGACTTCATGGGTTTGGACCATTAAGGATGATTCATTAGTGGCTAGTGCTATCAGAGGAGAATACAATGCCAGTCTTTACCAGTTCATGATAATACTCTGGTGGAGTTCTCAGTGATTGTTGCTATGTAAACTAACTTCTTTACTTCAGTTGATCTGGTGATGGGAATACCCGTTTGCCATAGTAAATGCTCAAGGCTGTGTAGATGCAAGAAGGGACCTCTGTTTAGATATATTTTTTCCCCCCAGAAACTAGATCAAAAATGGATGGAGGAACCTGTGTTTGGCTTTCCTGTCAGTCTATGGTAGAAAGGTTACAAATGAGTCATAGGCTCTAAAAGTGCCAAACACATTTTAAGAACATATTTTCAGCACACATTTATAATTTATAATTCTGTATACACCACCCATACATATATCACACAAAAAATATTAATGACCAACATGTTACCAATTTGTATATGACACCTTTCAGATACAGATTATGATAATAGTGAGTTGGGGATATGAGTGTGTCAGGCCTGATGAGAGTTCTGGTATGGTGTGCCCTCTGCCAGCTGGCATTGAAGAGATCCCTAGCTCACCCTCAGCCATTAGCAGGAAGAAAAAAATTGTCCACTTGCTCATATGCTTACTAAGAGCTATAGTATTCTTGGCTCTTCCCCTAAATTTTTGTGTGCTTATGGTCATCATTTTGACAGATCTGTGATTCAGATTACACGTCTGTTAAAAGGATATGATATTTGTCTACCTTGTAATGGTGCTGTGAGACTTAATGTTCACAAAGTTATTTGAGATCCACAAAAGAAAGGTGTTATGCTAGTAGATTTTTTTTAATTCAGAGATATTAACTGAACAAGTGCCAAGTGAACATTCACCAAAAAACATGGCAATGATATTCATATTGTGGAACTACAAATATCATGCTGTGTTTGTACATGTACACCAAAGGCATAATAATACATGGATTCTATTGATAGCTGTCAGTCATTCTGCATTTCTGAAGAATCTACAATGATAAAGTTTATATTGAAACAATATTACGTTCTTAGCTGAATTATACATCCATAAGGCTTTTTAGCCTACAATATTTTTCTGCAAATTACTTTTTAATCTTTTCTAAATAAATATATTAATTTATATACTTTCTAAATTAATTTAGGAAGCTTCCAGTAGGGGAATCTGATTTTGTTCTCTTCTAGAAGCCTGACATGCTAAATGTGAGCCCAAATGATATCTATTTAGATTCTCAGAGATAGTTATTCTTGATATAAACAAACTCAGTATTAGAAATGAATGAATTAATGAGTTGATTAATTGAATGAATTCTTCATTAACAAAATAAATAGTTTGCGTTCCCTAGGGTTCTTCATGACCTGCAGATTTAATATCACAACTTAAGCTGCTTTACATTGGGAGTACATTTTAGTATGCGTGACCTGTCCTCTCTAAATGCAGCTCACCTTTCACATGAAAGATCTGAAGGAAGTCAATAAATATATTTCCATGCAATCAATGGTATTATTCAGATGAGAATGAAGAGCAGAATTTGGTAAAATGTTGTTGTATGTACCACAAGGTTCTGTTGCTTCTTCCAAGATTCCATTGTTTTGGAGTGCTCAGACTTGCTTTTACTAGTTGTAGTAGTACAGCACTTGTGTACTATGGCAGCACCCAAAGACTCCAATCAGGATAGGATCCCTATTGTGCTGGACATTGTACAGACATAGAGAAGAGACTATTGCTGCCCTGGAAGAATTAGACTTTCCTGCTGTCAATGAGGCAATAATTCCCTAAAAAATACCCTGATGCTTCCCTGTTCCCGCAGTTGTGTTGAGGCCCTTGACTCCCCTACTTAACTCCCCCACTATCTCTTACTGCTCACTTTCTTCTTACCACAGTCTTCCAACCAGGCCACTGCATATATTAAGACTCTCCTTTCCTTCCTCAAACTTCAGTGCTCCCACAGGGGCCCATAAGTGTTTCCTCAATTCACATGTTATGATCCCTATATCTGGCCTCACACTTTTTGCCAGGGCATTGAGTGTTTTGAAAGTACTGTATTTTCTAAAGATTTTTTTTCTTGTTTTCTGTTACTGGCAAGTGGGCTTTGATTTGCTCAGGAAAAAGTTACAATTTTTTGCTTTTAAGATGAGCTATTTTTAAAGAAAGTGGGAACAATGCCAGCTGAGAAAACAGTCATACAGTTGCCACAACATGTTAGTGCCTCTGAGAATGTAGCATAGACAGCAGAGTCTGTTATGTTTCAAATGATGTGTATTTGTCGAAAAATATACACACACACTCATTCAAACATCACTTTGTATGATTTTTTTTGCAATATTTTATTGAAATTCCTATACCCATTTAAAAAATTGCCCCAAATCCTACAGAATGATTTTGTAAAGTAAAAATGACAGGAATAGTCTGAGATAATTCCTTCAATGTTTTTAAACACATTTTTTCTGCCCTTTTTTGTAATATCCACCAACTGTATTGATTGTATTGTCATATGATACTTATTCAACTAATCTAAGTAAGATTATAAAATGCAGTAAATCTCTGTGTGTGTGTATGAATATACACACACACTACATTTTATAGTCTTTTAATTGAGATAGATGCATTCATAATGGTGTGTATCCTTCTTGTACATATCAAATGTTTTAACAATTCTGGATTTCAGTTTTGTATATACCATGTGTGTAATGATGATGAATGATTCAACAGAGTTCAACAGATAGTACTGGGTATGGTAAGAAAAGAGAATTTCAGCTGTGGAATGATCAAGTGTAAGTGGCTGAATGTACAATACTGACTTCTAAACTGAAGAAAAACCCCACGTGTAAGAAATATAGAGGCTGTTACATCAGACAGTAACTGCAAACTTTTGCCCTTTAAAGAAAAAGTTAACTTGCTTCTTAAATAACATCATTATTGTTACAATGTTTCTTTCCCCCTAATGTATTAGTATCAAAACCTGTTAATCAAAACCCTCACTTTCTCTGTGTATGTACATCCTCCCCACCCCCCCAGGAGATCCAAATACAATGCTTGACCCCAAAGAAAGCCAGGAAGCTAACTGTCATTAACATGTACAATCATATATTCTCTTGTGGAATTTGGTCCTCAGTGTGTTTAAGAAGTTGTGATATTATGTGGGCAGAAAGGAGAGGCTGTGTATATGCCTTTCAAAACCGTCTAATTTGCAAAAACACTGAAATGTTGTAATCATATAGTGATTGCATGATGTTACCACAGGACAGACTTAAGGTTGGTTGTGTGCTGAATTTTGCATTTCCATAGCTTAATATATCTGTATTTCTTTTAAGTTTGACTCTGAATTTCTTAGCTTTATACTGCTTATTTTTAGTATAATTACATCAGTGTCATGTAGTTTTCTATAGATAAGTGATACATCCTTTCAACCTTACCTTCATTACATTTTTTTGACTGGGTGATACTATAAAAACTAATGAGACAAATAAGGCACAAATCCCACTCAATACGTACCAGACTAAGAATCTTATTAACCAGGTGGATTCCTCTTAATTTGTTACATAAATATTGGTTTGGGGGAGGGGAGTACACAAACCTTAGATTGTAATAAAGTGAACCAAGATTAAAAAACATTAGCTAAAAGATCCCCAGAAGGACTTCTCGCAGGCTAGGAGTCATTTACAGCTTCGTTAAATAACAAAAAACTTAAATGAAAAGGAGGATGAATGTAGGGTTTGTTGCAAAGGGTGGCTGTAGCCACTCAGCTAGGCTTTGAACCATCTTCTGTCCTGACTTTTCCAAGGTCACAACAACTATCCAGCTGGATAAACCATTCAGCTCACCCAGGCCTGGTCACAAATCTCACACTCTAGGCTGTAAAGAAGATCTGCGTCAGCACTCAGCCAGATACGGAGCAGTTTCTGCTAGTGGGTCTTCCTGAATGCCACGGTTCTGAGAGATGTACACTCCTGTCTCATCACCTCAGTATCCCAGTCCAAACAGCCAAATACATTTCTCTTCCTCAAAAGACAACGTAAGTAGTCTTTAAGGTGCCACAGGACTTTGTTACCTCTGCTATTCCAGACTAACACGGCTACCTCTCTGATTCAAGGTGTCACAAGTAGCTTATTGATAGGTATCTTGCCAAACAGCCCACAGCCATTCTTTAAGGTAAAGTAATAGATTCATGTTAAAGATGTGCTCATAACCAGAGTTGGAGATGTGTACGCTATCTGGGCACCTGTACTAATACCCAGTTGCTCCCAGAACATCCTGTAAATCCACAGCTGAGAGTAATCTTGTTACCCCCTGCCACCAGCAAGAGAATGTTTTTCTTGTGGTAGATGGGTGACTGCTCCTTTACACCACCAGCCTTTCAGTCACTTGAGCACTGTCCTAACAAGTCCTAAATTCACCTTGCAGGTTAACAGGAGGTGCACCCCAAGGTCTGGGTCTCTTTGAATCATTTTCCTGTGATATCCAGCCCTTGATACTGGCTACTCACAGAAATTTGAGATCCTTTGCACACAAAGGTGCTGTGTGTCCCCGTTAACTAGTTTTAACATAAATCACTACCCCGTAAAGAACACAGCACTTGTGAGCATTTATAATAAAACAAAAGTGGGTTTATTTAAGAAGGACTAGAAATTTAACTAGGGGTGAGAGAAAGTGATGGAAATAACTGGTTACGACTCAAAATAATAAAAGGAGAACCTGGGTCTACCATTATCAATATTGGCTATGAAAGGCAACTAAAGTAGGTTTTCCACCCCAAGTTTAGTCCATTGCAGAGCTGGCTGGTTTTACAAGACCTAAGATCTGAACCTTAATGAAAGCCTCTGTACTCTTCAAGGGATTTCTTCAGTGAATGGATACACAGAGTGATTTTCCCCGCACACTTTCCTATACTCTGTTATACTGAAACAGTCTTTTGTCTTTATTCAGAATCAGGATGATGTCCTACCAGCTATAATGTTTCTTTCAAACACCAAGTAGTTCCCATCATTTGCAATTGTCTTTGATAGTTTTTCATTGACTGTTCTAGGCTGTGGCAAGGTTAGACAACCGAACCTTGCATTACTTTGCCTTCTGCCTAGGGATGGGTAATAACTCACTTTTTCTTCAATGGGTCATCAAGACACATTATCTGCAGGTGACTATCCTTTACTCCAAGTCCATAAAGCATATTTAATGTATAAATGCATTATTCTTCAAATATTACCTGTACATACCCTTCATAATGATTATGAATCTTGACATGTTACAAGCTTTCTGTAGATATCTTATGTTATGCTTTATGGGTAAATATCTTGTAATGTGTGTGTTGTAGTGTGTTTCTTAGGTCTGCAGACCCTTTACCAAGTCACAGATCCCTTTCCATAATGCCTGCAAAATCCTTGCTTCATCAAGGAGACCATTTTCTGTTCCCACAAATGAGCCTAGAGGAGATGGGAAGTGCTGCTCCATCTTTGCTAGACAACTTCCAAGGGCCAGAAGAGCAACCAGTAACATAGCCTGACACACAGCTATGCACAGATTGGTTGGAAAGGGCAAGGAACCCCTTTATACATAGCTAATATAAAGAGTTCCATCTATTGCAATATAACAATGTGTGGCATTGCTCATACATTTGTTAGTAAAATGGAGTTGGTGATGTGTACTTCAAAGAGAAACGAGTGGAGCTCTGAGCAGGGCAATAGTCAGCTATCTCTACCCAGCTGGCCATGGCCATGGGAGTGAGGTTGGAGGGTTGCGGGCTAAAGAATGGCAAGCTGAGTTGGACCAAAGTTCCCTCTGTTCAAATAACATTCAAAGATTCTCTCTGACAGGCGACAATATAATATTGTGCTCATGATAACATAATATATAACACAAGCCACCAGTTACCCGATTTAAGGAGAGAGCCCTCCCCCCCCACCTCCACACACATGCACACGACTAACAGCACTTTTTTTTATCAAGACAAATTCTTACATCCATTAATCATGCTGACTAATACTGTGCCCTCACTTATTGCAAAGTAGCGCTTTTCCTCATTCCATCTTCTCATTTCAGATAAGAGAAAATATTTGTCAGTCCTGTCTAGTCGTAGGTAAAACTTATTCATGCCTTTATAATTTGTGCCTCAGAACATCTTCCTTTAACTGCATGTAATTATACAGTATCTCATACATAGATTATGAGTTGATATAAAACTGTCTGTTATTTACTTGTTCATAAGTATTTGTTGGTTAAGAAGTATTACCCAAATGTTTTTGAATCTGTTACCATTATTCATTTAGATTTACTGTCGTGGCTGCTGGTTGTTTCCATACAGGTTTTTTTTTTCTTCAATCAGTAGTTTATATTTTCCTCTCACTGTCTTTTTTTTTTCTCTCATCATATCACTGGCATTCTAGATGATGCAACATTCAAGGAAAGATGCTTCTAGGAGAAAACCTACTGTTATAATTTACCTGAAAAATTAGAGATGCTCGTCTTCTGATGCCATTTGTGCAAGATGTTACATGTGTGCTATAAACTATGTAGCAGAAACTGGCATTCTATTACTTGTATACATCACCTGGAAATAATCCAGCCCCCAGTGAGGTATTTACCCCATTTAATTTTGCTGATCAGCTCTATTCTCACTACTGTTCTACAGCTTGAGCCCAGTTCAGACCGTCATAACTCCAATTAAGTCGGTTTTATTACACCAAAGATGAGTTGGGACTTCTAGATCTTCAGTGCCATAAAACAAATCTGGAACATGGTAATTTGAGTCTGATCCTGTTGTCCTTAGGTAGACACAATTCCCATTGTCTTCCCAAAGAGCTGGCTGCATAAGAATTTCAGAACTCAGCCTTTAGGTGCAAATTCTACTGTTAAAATAGACATTCTGGTTTGGATTTTCATCTCATTTATACAAGTGTAAATCAGGAGTGCCTCAACTGAAGTTACATAAGAGAACTGTGAGATAAGAACAAAGTACATGATCCTTACACATGCTGAGCACTTAACCTAGTCAAACAAAGCTCCTAAAAAAATGAATAACCTCAAACATAAGATTAAGTGTCTTGATAGATTAGGCTGGAGGGCTGAACACATTGGCTGGATCAAGCTGAGAATTAGACCCCTTTGTCCTAAATAGCATTTAGACCTCAAATGGGTTGTGAATAATAAGACCCTTCTCTAGTACTGTAGATGATCTGTGCTGAAAAGGTTTAGTCTAATATAAAAAGATGCCAGGCTAAGGTGTATTTTTTTTTTCAAAATTAAGCAATTTGCATTCATTTTTAATCCTGGGAGTTACTTATCCTATAATATAACAATGGAAAAGCAAGGATTTAATTCAATTTCACAGTATTAATGAGAACAAATTGTAGTTCATTTAAACTATCCTAATTAATTGTTACCTGCACTGCAGTAGACAAATGTGTTTACTTGTGCTCTTTACAAAAGTTAATATTTATTAAAAATAAGTCTCCAATAACCTTAACATTAGTTAACATATCAGTTGCCTAAATACATTTAGTGGAGTCATTCTATTGTCTATGTTTCCACTTATCCAAGCTTACTCCCATTAGTCATTATTCTATAATGGCTTGTGGAAAGATTGCACAGAAAACTGAATTTAATGCAAGCCATTTCTCAATCTTTTTCAGTCTCATAAAATGATTAAAGCTGATGTAAGAGGGCTCATTAAAACTGAAAACATTAGGCTCATTAAAAATCCATTAAACCACTGCACTTCTCTGATTTATTTTATTAGAAGCTTGTTTGGCCACTGTGTAAAAGTCAAATAATCCTATGTTTTGTCTCTTATTACTGGGTAGAGGTGGCAGGGGGAATCAACAATAACACCACTTCAACATGAGTTCATGCCCAATCTTTGCTTTACCAGCTTTTTTTATCTTTGCTTTTTTAAAAAAAGTTTGTAATTTCTCTATTCCAGAAGGCTCCAATCCTGTAATCACTTGCACAAACATTTAACTTTAAACACAGAGTCCTACTGAAATCGGTGTGATTCCTCACATGCTTAAATTTAACATGAATGAAAATGTTTACAGGATTCGGCCTATTTGAATAATTAAAATTGAAATCTGATATCACCTAATTTCTGGGATGATTTAGCTGGGGATTAGTCCTGCTTTGAGCAGGGGTTTGGACTAGATGACCTCCTGAGGTCCCTTCCAACCCTGATATTCTATTATTCTATTAATCAAATTTCATTTCAAATATTTGGTTTACAAATAGCATCAAAAGCAATACTTTCTTCCTGGTGTGCTTGAACAAGTTGACATTGGGCTGCTTTGAAATACTAATGGATTTAATATGAATTAATGACTCCTTCAAAAAAAGGTTTTCTTTCTTTTAATACAGAAATGGTAATTCCACTTCTAGGAAAAGACAGATTTGTATCTGAAGCCTCAATTGAGGTTAGGCCCTGATCCCTCAAAGACATAAGAACAGCCATACTGTGTCAGAGGGAATGAACAAAACAGGTAATCATCAAGTGATCCAACCTCTATTGCCTATTCCCAGCTTCTGGCAAACAGAGGTGAGGGACACCATCTCTGCTCCTCCTGGCTAATAGCCACTGATGGATTTATCCTCCATGAGTCTGTCTAGTTCTACACATGCTTAACTTAAAGCATGGTGGTGGTTCCACTGTTTCAGTGGAACTATTCACATGCTTAAAAGTAAGCATATGAATAACTCTTTGCACAAGCAGGCCCCTAGTTGGGCCAGCAGAGGTTCTCCCATTAAGAAATTTAATTTCAGCAAATAGGATTTTGAAAAGCATTCAGGTGTCTAACATACCGAGTCGATTGACAGTAGTGTAAAAAAGAAAAAAAAAACACCACCAAAGATTTATTTTTAGCCAAAGTTCTTTAATTCTGTAAAACAAGGTTTTAGAAAACCCACAAATATTGTTTTACAACATCTCTGCACATATTCAGGAACCATTCCTGAGTAACCAAATCACACATTTTTTCCAAGCTTGTAATTCCTCTACCCCTCTCCCACTTATGTACCAAATCCCTCATTACATTTGCATAATCCACATTACTCAATCCAGATCCCCTTTTAAGACTCTGAATTTAACCCTGTAGGTTTCAGGTGTGTCCTGAAACTGTTTCAAAACCAGTTCCTTAAATTTACCATAACTTGAAGCATCATCAACAGGGATCTTATTGAATATGGCCAGAGCTCTGCCAGTCAATTTTGCTATCAATGTGATCATCTTTTGATCTTCAGGGATTGCATGGAGGATGCACAGTCTCTCAAAGGTGATGAAATATTCAGCAATATTGCTAGACTCATCATACTGTGGGCATAGTCGCTCCCATTTGTGGATTTTTGGGGAAGTGGAGCCAGCAGCTTGAGGGTTTTGTCTCTTCCATAACAGCTAGTTCATGCTTCTGGCCCTCCACTCTTGTGCATTAATTTATAATTGTTTTAATTTGATCAGGCTTTTATGTTCATTTTCTTTTTCAGCCATTTGCAACCTGGCCAGTTTTAGCTTTTTCTAAGCCTTGCTCTCATTCATGTTGCTGATTTTCTTCCTCTATTCTTTCCCCAAAATAAGCAAACAGAAAACAAAAAAACCAGTAACCACTTTGTCTGTTCTCCATCCCCCACACTCAAAACTCACTTAAAATCACTACCAGTATCTCAAAGACCCTGCTGACTATACCACTGTAATGGGTTACATTACAAAAATCCCTTTGGGGCTGACAAATGATGTACCAAGACTATTTCTGCCCCTACTTCCTTGTCCCTAACCAGCCTGGCACTCCAGAATCCTGTCTGGTTTGACTCAGCCTCGCTAGCCTGCTCCAAACCCAGACCCAGGTCCAAACCACGTCCCCTAACAGCTGTCGGCTTACCTGGAAACAGGTTAAGAAGTGTTCCTTCCTTTAGCACTCAGATACTCAACTCCCAATGGGGTCCAAACCATTTTACCTGTATAAAGCTTATACAAGGTAAACTCATAAATTGTTTGCACTGTATAACACTGATAGAGAGAGATGCACAGCTGCCCCCCCCCCCAGGTACTAATATGTAATCTAGGTTAATTAATAAGTAAAAAATGATTTTATTAAATACCAAAAGTAGGATTTAAATGGTTCTAATTAGTAACAGACAGAACAAAGTGAATTACCAAATAAAATAAAACAAAATACGCAAATCTATCTCTAATACAGAAATAAATAGAGATAAAAACCTCACCCTCAGATGTTTCAGTGAGTTTCCTTTTACAGACTAAACTTCCCCTAGTCTGGGTCCAGCTATTACTCACACAACCCTATAGTCACTGTCCTCTCCTCCAGTTTCTTTCAGGTATCCTTGGGGGTGGAAAGGCTATCCGTTGAGCCAGATGAAGACAAAATGAAGGAGTATCACAGGGGTTTAAATAGACTCTCCCTTGTTGGTGGACACCCCTCCCTCCTCCGGTGTAGAATGCAGTCACAAAATGGAGATTTGGAATCACATGGGCAAGTCACATGTCCATGCACGACTCAGGACTTGCAGGTAGCAGCCATTGCTCACATGCTACCTTCAACGTCCTCAGGAAGACTTCTTATGTGGATTGGAGCCTCTGAAGCTGTTTTGTCTGTTAAGTACTTCTTGATTGGGCACATAACTTGCACATCCTTTCTCAAGAAGCTGACCAAATGCTTGATGCAAGTATACAGCCAATATTCATAACTTTGAACACACAATTGGTACGTGCATACAAATAGGAGGAATAGATTCACCACATAATACCCTTTACAGAGATATGTTGCATGGCATATGTAGCATAAAACATATTCCAGTTATATCATATATACATTTATAAATATATCTCCATAAAGCAATATGGGGTGCACCATCACAGTCTGGAAGGGAGGGTATTTTTAGGCCTTGAGTGCACTCTCAGTAGAACTCCTTTCATGGTACGGGGAGGGGAACAACATTGTAGATGAAGGTGTGGTGCCACAGTGCTGGTTAGGTGGCAATGTCACAAGAATTCAATTTGTTGTCATTTGGAGTAGTCATGTTGGGTCAACCCCCAAACTCAGATATCACACCCAAGGCCAACCAAATCTGCCAGTTAATTCAAACAAAATCCAGTTTTGTTGTTTCCTATAGTGTTTGCCTGGCCCTTTGTAAGGCACCCAAGCATCTTACCAATTTTTCTCAATAGCATGGTAGATATTCTTGGTAATGTATAATGAACATGCCTCTGTTCTCCTTCTCTTCCTGCAGTTCATTTGACTTGCACTCCCCTATAAATCTAAAGCAAGCAATGGACTGGAACGATAACTCATATAGATAGTAAGTCTCAAGGTAAAAGCCATGTGTCAATCACTAAATGCCATTGAGTTGAGCAACAGCAGAAGAAAAGGAAGCTCTGTGTCCAGTGTGAGTATTCATGTCACTAACACTAAATGTGTCCTTTCACTTTGAAACAGTGTTGGCTGAAGTTGTGGCCAAAGGCTAATTAGTTGGAATATTGCATTTTTAGTCAACATACGTCAGTATGGTCAAATCTTCTTTGGAAGAAAATTATGCCACTACTTCTACATATGCTGGAAGAGTTGTAGAGACAACCTACTACTCTCCTCATTATAGTGTTTTTGACCAGTAGTTTGTGCATATAATCATGCACAAACTGCTAATGCTACTTCCCAGACTTCAGATGATAGTTCACTAGGCAGCCATTAGCAATAGCGTTACTTCAATATAGGCCTTGTTTCCCAAACAGCCTATGTCTATGTACTTTAGTTAATACAAAAATATGCATCTTTCTGAGGCTGTATTTTTCTGTACATTTCACATCTAGTGTATGTTCATCTAGTTCAGAAGAATCATTTATAGGAGTCAGCTACAGCCATAGAAGGATAGAACTTTGGGAAATAACTATGGGACTTAACTCAAACTTAGCTCTCCCCTTCTGTTCTGTAGAATGGAGCACTCCATGTCTCTCACCAATAATGGTGTTCATTAAATAAATGAAAAAAACCCCACGTGATCAGAAGTCTGTCTTTGTGTTGTGCGTGTTAGGTGCATTTTTGTCTGAAACAGCTAATAGATGATCTTTGATAGAAGCGACACTTGAATAAATGATGCATTTTGTACCAATTGATATCAAGCACCTTATTCGTCTCTTTCTGAACATTAAAATAATAGCTTTTCTGTACTCAGCAAAGTGTGAGTTAAAAGATTTATTTTTACGCTATACTGTGTCAAAGTGTTGAAGGAAAAGATGCAGGCTTATAAAAGGAATAGTCATAAAGGTGAGGTCCTAATTTACTTCCTGGTTTTATTTCAGCTTACTTCTTGATTGCCACGAGGCATAAAAGTTATTGAGTTTTAGTACAGTCACCTCATGCTGATTTCCTATCAAACACAATATCAGTGGGACACCTCTGCTGAGCTCTCTACATGAAATTGTCCTTTTGTACGTTTCATAATCGGCTGCGATGTGGCCAAGCATCTGGTGGTGACAAGCAGACGTCTTTGATTTATTGGCTAATATCACTGCACGTTAGTGGATGGTTGAGCAGGAGACTAAAAGAGCATAAAATCAGAGAGAATAAATTATGAAGGCACCGAACTGTGGCATTATAAATCCCTCCTTGTCACAGCTGTGACATCTCTCAGGAAATGGAGGATGAGAGAGACATTCCCTCTTTAAAGGATCATGGCCACTGCCGTTAGATCCTGAATGAAATAAAAATCATATAAATGGCACAAACATTTTGCCTAAACAAGCAATACTTTTTCCTGCTACAGAACTCTGCATCCACTTTGCTACAGAACTCTGCTGCTTTTGCTTGATAAACAAGCCAATTTTTTTTAGCAGTCAGTTCAGAAGTATCTGGAAGGGGAGTATTTTCTTCCTGCAAACTAAGGCATGTAGCCTTTTTAAATTCTGAAAAAAAATGATTTAACCACACACACCAGCCAATCAATACTCAGATCTTGATATCAGAAGGAGTCTTGTCCAGCAGATCAAGAAAAGAATGCACTGACCTTATCATGAAACCTCTTCCCAACGGATTCCTGGCAGGTGAAGAAGTTAATTTCTCTCCTTGAGGAATCCTCAACTGTAATTCTTGGACCAGGGCACTCTGTTTAATAAAATCACCCACACCAAAATAATTATCTGACAAAATAATAATTGGAACATTTCACAATCCTTTTTTTGCCAGTGGGATTGGTTCCTCTGGTGTACCAACTCCATACCATAAACTGTGTGAGCTTGCATGTCAGAAATGCTCATCTACATTTTCAACTCTTTAGTCCTTTTACCATTATTATTATTATTTATCTGCGTAGTAGAAACACTTAAATGCTCATCTACATTTTCAACTCTTTAGTCCTTTTGCCATTATTATTATTATTTATCTGCGTAGTAGAAACACTTAAAAGCCCCCTATCAAGAGACCCAAAATGGGCTAGGCTCTGTACAAACAGAACAAAAAGAAGCCCATTCCCCCAAAAAACTCTCAATATATTCAACCTTAACCTTATCCCTTTTAATAGTAAGTACTCAACAAATTACACTGTGTATATACCTGAGAATTGCTCACAACTCCTGATAGTTCAACAGGACAAAAATGCAACATAGGAACAGCTGAGTTAATTTGCTTTTGTTGTGCTTATGAATTGTTCACTAATTGATTGTGAAATTTTGGAATTTATTCATGGTTCCAAGTTGTTTTTTTAACAAAATCTGCATACTCCTGACAATTATGAATACTCACAATTTGAAGTTAGTGCTGTATAGGTTTTAGATACAGGGACTGCAGTTGCTTCAGACAGCTGCATGGATAAAAAAAGAAGAGTCTTTTCACCTTTCTCTTCCTTTGCTCATGGTGACAAGCTATGCAATGATTCTGAAGGAACCAGTTAAGTCTCCTACTGTTTAGCTGAAAACATAATACTTGCAAGAAAAACATCATGGTGAGCAATATGTGCTTTATAATCCCATTTTAAAGTATGCATGTAAATATTATTTGCCTTTAAGTTATAGACTCTAGGAGCCAATACAATCAGAGATAGTAAGGGGTGTGTGTGTGTGTGGTTGCAGGGAATTAGTTAATTTAACAATTTCAATTAATATTTATTAAAAACCCTTAAAATGTTTCCTTCTAACTTGTTTAGAAATAGGTGAGGTATTACTGTTACATGCAGATGTTCCTTGTAACAGTCACTACTACTGGTACAATTTTGAATTTACCTAAAAGAAAACTTTTTTAGAGGTGAGGACTGGAACTACATTTGTTTTTATAACTATCAGGGGACTTACATCTTAAGCAGCTTCTGAACTGTGGAGTGAAAACATATAGTTAAAAGAAGAAGGCTGAGCCACAAGCTCTTTGGGAAAGAGATAAGGCCAATGGGCTATTGCCATTCACCCTCAGGCAGAGGTATGCCAATATGGCACCACATAAACTGTTTTCCTAGATTCCTTGGAACCCCTTGTTCAAGGATTTCAGTTTACAAGGGAAGAAATCAGGATACCACAACTGAAAATGATTTCCATAAAACTCTGCTTACATATTCGGCAAGAAAATCATTGCAATTGCCAATATTAAAAGGATAGTCCTGAGATACTTGGTACACACAACTGTTCACCGGTAATACAATCTACCTCACATCAGAAAAAAATGTAGATTTAATGTTGGGTAACCTCCTACTGAAAAGTGTAAGGCTGCCTTCAAATGAGCAAATCCGTCTCTCTTTAAATGATTCCCCCCCTTTTTTTTGGTCAAGTAACAGCTGTGTGGGTTATGGATTTGAAAAGTACTTTGAAAAGCTTTCCTATCATAGATATTAAAATGCTAGAGGATTCTGCTCATGTTCACTGAAATGTTTCTCAAGTGGTTCAGACCATCTCAGGGTTTGTTTTTTTTTTAAGTCAGTGCAACTGCTAACAATGAGTTTTCCCACTGACAGCATCCTCATGGACAAGATCAGCTGAGATAACCCTTGTGTGGCTTCACAGTCAGCTAGAAACATAACTACATCCTGAGACAGAATTCGTCATTGTTAGTGACCACCTGTGGGTCAAAATGATACTAACAATGAAAGACATTCAAAAAGCCACAAATACACACACTATGAAAGACAAATCAGATGCAGGGTAGTCTATTAAATAGGAAACACAGGAATAACCCCCACCAAAACAAAACTGCTTTATGCACAGTACTTAAAAACTCAGTTTGTCAAAATACCACAGACATCAGGGTCTTTGTGAATAAACTTTACTTTTTAGAGTGTTTTTTCCTTAGTATCAGAGGGAGGGGATACCAAACTAAAGATAATCAAAGAACTAGAAAGAAAAGCAATCCAAAAGAGGAGATGTAGTTTCACAAGGAATGCTCTCCCACTCCAGATGGGATAATACCCCCCCACCCCCCCAAAAAAAAAAGAATAGTGGAATTCAGGAGATCTGGAGTTAGTTCCCACTTCTACCACAGGCTGTGGTAGAACATGGGCAGGTGACTTTCTCTCTCTCTGCCTTAGTTCCTCACCTAAAAAATGGGAATTGTGATTCAACCATCCTTTGACTCATGTCCCCTCCCCCCCTTTCAGTCTTGTGAGTGTCCCTTCAAGTGTTTGCCCACCAAACCTGATGGCAGCACATATCCTGGATAGAGGACAACTCTGCCCAAGACCTTTGACTGAGAGTGAGTGGGTGCCTTAGGCCCTGTTAACTCTTTGCCATTTAGTATATCTTCTTTGAGGTTACAGGGTTCTTTAATTCTTAGGGCCAAACTGATTGAAACCTCAATAGCAGAATTCCTTAAAATAAGATTAAAACCAGAAAAAGTGTATTCAAACAAAAAGAAATGATTTGATTAGCATACCTAGATTTATACCTCTCATAAGCAAGACTAGATAAGACTGTCAACTTCCTCATAGCAAATGGCCAAAGTGGCCATCTATAACACCAGAAGAGGAGGTTGGCTGAGGAGTTTCCCTGTGATTGTGGGGCCTATTTCTGATCATCCCTCCATTCATGCATCTGGGCAGAGTTCCTTTGGGTGGTGTCTGCTGGCTCCCTTGAAAACTTTGAGGAGCAGTGGGCACTGTCCAGAGATATCTTATTAAGCCCCCAGCACCTGGGTTTGCTTGTACACCCAAACAAGCCTCCTTGTGATTTAGGGGAGCTATTCACTTGCCCATTCTCCTGTTAGCAACACAAAGACATTTTAGTATCCTCATTTAGAAGATTGACAACCCATTTCAGAGACTGCTATTCACAGACCACACTTTCTCAATATCAGTGCCCCACTCATTTTCTGTTATTAATTTGACATACAATAATTTGTCACAGGACTAAGAAACCTTTTCCCACTTTTATTCATTGTCTTGGCTTTTTTACTTGAAAGCTCTTTAAGGGCAAGGACTGGCTCTTACTGTTGGCTCGAACCTCTAGGTACAAATAATAAATATCTGCTGATTTGCAATATAGTCTTACAGTCGTCTCATAGGTTATATAGTTTCTTGGCTACATCACTACATTAAAACAAGTTATTATTAGAGTATACAGATATATGATGTTTTTGTACTGTTAATGCAGTATTTTGCCTGAATAGATTTCATCAATATAGTTAACTTATCCGTTCACATAGACTTGACCTTTGAAAGATGTCCTCTTTCCTTATGCTTAGAGTAACTATTTCAAAAAATAGCCCTTATATGCATCATATATCCCATATTTGGAGGCTATGTTGTTCTGCATTTTGTGTTCCATATCTCTTTCATCTGTTGCTCACACAATCAAAATATGTTTTAAACCCTTCCCTAAAATGCAGAGCACAGAAGGGATTCACTAGTGTTGTCAGGAGATTGATTATCACAGTAGTAGGAGTTTGATCAACCTTCAAGATTCACATTGGCGTCAATCATAATAGGCAGTTGCATTGCATGCGTAGATACTTTGAAATAATCAGATATACAGTTAAAGTTAATTGGAAATTAGGAACAGAAATATGCTTATTGCAATCCTACTATAATTCCGCATGTGGTACTCCTGGGTACAGTCAATGTACAAATTAATAGCATGATATGACCCTTATTTAAGTGAGTTTAATAAAATAAAACCCATCAGTTGTGCAATACCACCAGGCCTCAAAAGAGATAAACACTGTGTTAGAAATATGCTTAGCAATGCTATTATCACTTGAGTACCTTCAGAAGTGGATCTGTAAGCAGGAATCATATTTGTTCACCTATGGTTCCCAAGGAGGTCTGTAACCATCAGTTCTGTTTTTATTTTCTATTTTCAGTGCTTCTGTAAAAACTACCTTAGTCGTTTAATAGCTCATTGACTGATAAAGTTTACCTTTTATAAAACCTTGATAAGGGTCTCTCTCTATATACCGCAGTTGGCTTCTGGACACAACTTGAAATCTACTACTTATTAAGCTCAGCCCAAACATGGAGATGGAGTGGGTGAAATATAAAACACAATGTATGCTATGAAATCTTTCAGCCTCATTCCAAGGACAGATAGTTTTCAGTAACGCAAGATGGAGCTTGCCAGTAGTAGAGCCCTATTTTAAAGTTCCACAAAATTGAAGTTGAGGGAATTTCTGACCCTGTGTTTTTCCCCACACTTCTGTACTGCTAAATTACCCCTACTGGAGATTATTTATCACTGTGTCTGAAAATAATTTCCTGGGAAAGAGTTCTCCAATCCTCACCCGCCTCCCCATGCACATACTTAACATTGTGTGTAATTTGAAGTGGATCGACGAACATTGTGCTATACTGTCAATATATTTTGTGTCCATTCCACTGCCTTACTCCTTATGTTATCATTCACACCAGTCTGAAGTGAGCAAAACACACTACCAAATCAGAATACAGTAAACCCTCGATTTAACGGACCTCGATTTAACGGACTTCGGATGCAACGGACAAAATTTCTGAGCAAGTCTGATGCATTCCTGATCCATTTCTGGCGGGCTGGCTGCCGGCTCCCGGCTGCCGCCCGGGTCCAGGCAGCAGGCGGGCTGCGGAGCTGTCGCCCCGACCCTGTGGCGGGCGGGCTGCTGCTCCGACAGCTCATTTTTTTTTAATTATTAAATAACGGACTTTTTGATTTAACGGACACCCCCTCGCCCGAATTAGTCCGTTAAATGGAGGTTTTACTGTAATAGCATCTTGCGCTAAGCACTAGGCAGTGGTGAATCAGGGCCTTTATTTGGTTTGGCAGTGCCCCTTTTGGCTTAAAAATCCAGCCAGCAGAACTGCAATTTCATTTACATGATCCAAGAGGAAGATCTCATCAGAAGTGCTGATTGGTGGTGTTCACCCATTATCCTGGCTATACATATGTCAGTGCAGTGAAGAATCAAACCTTAGGAGTGAAATAACCAGTTTTATTGTTGGCTCCTCTGCATGGCTATAAGGACTCTGCTACCCACCCCATCAGACCATATTATACACCCACACAGGGCTAGGCAAAGGAGGGTCTGCACACACAGTAGAATGATAGCATGTTCAGCAAGTAACAGAGAAAGATCCATACCATGTGAAAACCTTTACAATCAGATTTTAGTCACTCCTCAGTATCCTGGCAATTAAACCATTACTATAGCAAACTCAGTGGTTCAACGCTAGATATTTCTTGTATACTCAAGTGAATGCAAGTGTAACCATGTGCAACCATGTGTGGCGAATCTGTCAGAACTAGCAGCAGGAACTTTGATAAGAGTTCTCCATCGGTAAACCTGTTTGATAACTCAAGATCTTTGAATTGTTATTGTAAGTGGCACCCAGTTGTGCTGCTACAGTTAAAGGTCTGTCAGAATTTCTACTCCCTTCTCCCCAGCTTTATTATACCTCAGTCATTTCTAGTTGTGTCAGGGCTGAAGCTCTTGCATGTAAGTTGACAGCAATAAGCTATTCTGTTTTTCTCCTCTGAATGATCAAATGGATTTTTAGGGCAGGAATTGATGCTCACCAGACAGGCCGAGGAGCATGTCACCACATGCCCTAAGGTGCTGGAGCGAGTTGGAGTGATTAACAATAATTAACAATCACACACATTGCTTGTGAATTGGGTCTCTCTTCCAATTAAGAGAAAGAGAAAATGTGTTCATGAAAGTTTGAGCTAGAATAGAAAAGGGGGTTGTTTTGAGATATAGATTTCTAAGAGTACTGATATCGCAGGGAAGTCCTTCAGCCTAAGGTAGGGAGGTACAGCAGATTTGGGATTTTTTTATCCTGCCACAAAACCTGTGAGTAGTTACATATTTGCTAGATTTTTCCCAGAGTTAATGGGAACCCTTTCGTTCGAGAAGTCAATGGGAGCTGCAGAAGCTCAAAAGCTGGCATGTGTGTGTGTTGGTTTATATATATATATATATATATATATATATATATACATACATATATATAATAACTGAGAGAGGGGAAGGTTTAAGAAACTTGTTTTGAGCATTTCTGTCTCAAAAAGCATTCAGTAGGAGACAGAGGCCTGAGGTGCCAACAATTAAAATTGAAATGATATGTTGGTTTTTGTGATGGTGTCTGCCCTGACAAAGGGGGCATGGATGTAGTGCATTCGTGGTAGCTACAGTAGGTAGATCACACATTGTTAGTTTTTAAATCCTTGTTAAGATCAGAAACTCTTTAGCCAATTATTTCTTTTCTGAACCCAAGACTCAAATGCTCCCCTCTGCATCTATGAGTGGAGGAGAGAACAAGGTAGATCACAGCTCAGGAAACATGGGGCTCTGCTTTATGAGATGCATCCATCTTTCTGCACTGAAGCCTCTCCATGAAATGGGCTCTGAGGATGGTTAGGATTGGAGGGATAACTAGCTGTTCTTCATGGGATTGGTTCTGCACCAGTTCTTTGGGAGTGACATCATGGAAATAAAAGCTCATTCCACGGAAATGGAGTTTGAGAACTCCAGCAGTTATGAAAGACATGGCATAGAACACAGAGGCACAGGGTATTAGCACAGAATGTGATAGCCTTTAGCAGATTCCTCAGGAGGAGGGTCCAAACTACTGTGGCAGGATAAGGAGGAAACCAGCCAACATGTATATTAGAATATAGGTCATTGGAGATCATATTGCCCAGAGAGGAGATGCATTTTAGGGCACAGAGGAACTGCAGAGTGATTAAGATAATGTACTTAAAGGTAAAGTGGACAACGGAGAGAGGGATAGGCAGAGGCAAGTGAACAGAGCAGCTTTGAGTAGTTGAAAGAGAAAAAGATGAGTCACATCAGCTGCAGTTTCCAAGCTAGTTATCCTGATTAGCTGGAGAGGCTAATCCAGGGTTTGAAATAACTAATGGAGCTTTCAGGTAAGGTATAAGCATTCAGTACCAAATTTTCAGCATACATTGAAGCTGAAGAATTTGAAGAGTCTATCAAGAAATGTTGACTACTTTACAAAGTGCCAGTGGCTTTGTAGAGTGCCTCATAGCATCACCAGCATCTTCACCAGAGTGTCACAAAATCCCTTTGCAAAGGAGAGCGCAGTTCCTGGGGGATTTGGTGGATTCACCAGGAAGTGATTCATAGATTCAATCCCTTACATGTAGTTTTAAGATATATGATAGAATAGTTTACATAGTCCTTGCATAAGGCAAAAGGCACAATAGGTTTCAAAAGCTCCACTTACAGAGATTAGAAGTATAGAATGACCTAATGGGAGCCCTCCTGAACCTGTAGAACCAATGATTCACAAAGCTATTTCACAGATTTTCTATATCTGCTGTACTTCTTGGAGTCTTCCCCAAACTCCCTGGTATTGTAGACAGCTGAAATATGTCACCTTAGAGATTAAAAATTTCTTCAACAAGAGTGCCTGAAGCTGTGGGCCATAGCAGGATAGATTGCCCTGATCTTCATGATTGCATTTTGTTGTCCCTATGAGGTTATAGCTAACTCAGTGTCCTGGAGTTAGGAACTGGTTTACAAGCTCCCCAGGGCTTTAAGCCACATTATAGAAATCCTTTGGGAATGTAGACTACAGACGTTGCTTCACTCTCTTGACATTTTTACTTGCCTACTGAAAAAAAAAAGATGACATTGTTAATAGAAGTATCCCCTGACAATTTGTATTTGTGCTGGGATGTGTGCAAAAAATAAAACAGACTGTTAAAAAGAGTTGTGTGCAGTGTAGTTGCAGCCATGTTGGTTCCAGGATATTAGAGAGACAATATCTTTTATTGGACTAATTCCTGTTGGACTTTGTCTACACTGGAACTTCATTGGCAAAACTTTTATTATTCCAGGGTGTTAAAAACCCCCACAGTGTGAACAGTGCTTTAGAAAGCTGCTGCTGCTCATTGTGGGTGGAATTTTTTGTTGTCCGGAGAGCTCTTTCCTGCTGACAAACAGCAGCTGCACTGTGCACCTTTTGGCAGCATAGCTGTAGCGGCACAGTGGTGTCGCTTAAAGCTGCATAGTGTAGAGACAGCCTTGGTGAGAAAGACAAGCTTTGGAGCCACACAGAGCTCTTCTTCAGGTCTGGGAAAGGAACTCCCAACCTCAGAGCAAAATACAAGGCAGAACACATTGTTTAGCATAATTAGTTACCACATATTGTAAGGGACCATTCAAGATTGAGTGGCCCATTAACACCTCTGCAGTCATAGGGCAAAAAGAGGGGGTTAGTGGGTGTCAGATTGTTGTAATCCATAGTGTGTCTGATTCCATGGTTTTTGGTGTCCAGCAGTGTAATGATTTTAAGCTCCAAGTAGTTATGGTGTGTGAAAGTTTAGTCCTAAGTACTCCAGTTAATTACATGGACTTTTCAGAGCACTGGATTTTCTTCCTCTATCTTTTTCTTTAGTGTTGTGCTTACTGAGAAGGACCTGGATGTAGCTGAAGAGTAACTGTTCTTGTCTGTAGTGGAGAGGTGAATTATTTGTGTACAACATAGTGATTTAAGAAGCAGTCAGATGACTTGTTCCACCGGTGAAAAGCACCATGCATGCCTGTGGTTATTCATAGTAACCAGATTCTCAATGTTTTTCTCCCAAAATTTTGAAATCTTGACAATGTTCATAGCATGGAAAACAAGTTTTCATCCAGTTCTTCTACTCACCACTGAAGAGCAGCGCTGAAACTGATCAGACTATTGTTAACTTTACAAGAAGTTAATTTTAAGCCCTTCTATACAGTGCTGGGCAGTAGTGAAACTGACAAGAATTGTGTCAAGTTCAGTCAGAGGCTTCAGGGTTTCTAGAGTTTCCAAGCTCCAGGAACACCCACCAGATGGACAGCCAAGGATCCCAGGGAGCTTATTTTGTTTCAAATTTCAGTATTTATGATGCAAAATATTACTGTAATTCTAATGTATGAAATTTGTGTTGGTTTTTTCATCCCAGTTCAGGAAGAAAAATTATTCAAGGACCCCCAATATGTTTCCATGCAACTAAAATTTGGTTTCCCAGCTAGCTCTAATTATGATATTTCCAAAGCAATTATGCAAACTAAAGGAGCCAATGTCTTTTTGTTTGCACTTGTATAAATATTAAAATAGTTGGGGTTAAACTTTGAGATCAATATGAGCATCATGAAGGCAGGATTTGACCCAATAACTTCCGGCTAAAATCTGGACTGTTATTTTTCCAGACTAAACAGCCCTCTCAGTACTTTGCCACACCACTACATATTTGTTAACACATATCTAGAAATGCTGTGAGTGAATGAGAATGTAAACATGAATCTTTAACCAGAGGATAGAAATACTATAAAAATTAACATTAGCAACACCAAAAAAAAAAAAAAAAAACCCAGCCGAGGCTCACTTCATAGCAAAACATTTTGCACTTACTTTAAAGTATAGGATAGTCAATGTGCAATGGATAGAGAATCTTCAGCTTTATTTAATCACTTCACTTTTCATTTGAAAAGTAATTCATCATGGAAAGTCAGTGGGGTAGAGAGAGCACTAATTGCAGCAAAATATCAAGGACAGTTTTCCTCTGTCTTAATTAAACATTAATGAGTAAAGTTATTTGCAAATGCATGCAGTGGGGATGGACTTGTCTATCCAAGTTTGGTAAATAGTGACACTGGGTGTCAAAATAAAACACCTTAATTGATTTGTACAGAAATAGTTTAAGAAGAGTGCACCTGGACTGACATTTCTTCAGGTTTTTATAGAGTAGTTTCCTTATGAATTATTTATAGAGAAAGTTGACCTGACCTATCTTAATTACACAAGTGATTGTTTCCAAACTAATCAATTTTGTAAGGGAAGTGAATCTCTTTACTGTTAGTCCTTGCTACCTCAAGAAGGATACAGAATGAAAAATATGACATATTTTGATTAAAACCTTTTTCTCTTCTCAAGTCGTCAATGTCAACTGTATCTAGTGACACACTGCTAATAATATTCTTCCAGTTACTTGTGTGCTCTTCAGAAGGCTAGTTCTAATTTTAAATACAACTAAGTTATGCATATATTGGTGAGGATTGTTCAGTAAGCAAGACACTTGTGAGAAATCTAAGAGCAGTACCTACTTTTGTATGTCTAGCCATAAGGCACATACAGTAAACAAATAAATACAGAGGATAAAAAATGAAGAGTCCAGATCATTTAGTATTAGGGGGAGATTGGAATTTAAGTGATGAATGATAAATATTCAGCACTTCTGAAATAAGCTAATACACTGGATATCAAGAAAAATGGCTCAAATGAGAGAACTTCCTCTTCTCCTAAGATTTTTTTATTTATTTATTGAACATTTTCACAACAATAGAAATGCATACACAAATAAAAAGTAAAAAGACAAGAGCCAGAAGTGATCAGTTCTAAGAATTACAAAACCCCAACATACACCTGAATGTCACGTGATGGAAAAATAAAATTGTAATAAATGACCACAGCAATTTATTTGGATATAGAGAGGACCTTTCTCTTAGGATGAGAATGTATATTGGGTATCCTATTAACAAATGTAGTTAAGAATAATGCTGATCAGGACAGGACTAAAATTTTTGTTGCACGGTTCTACTCAACTAACTACTTCAAGCAGAAAACATAATGAAAAAGTTATAGGAGAAAGACTAATGCATATATGAGAAAAGGTAAATAGAATTTTAAGCTCTATTTAGGAAAGCATCCAGATTCATAAAAGCACTGAAGCAAATGGTCAAATCCCAATTACTTCTGAAATACTTAAATGTTTTCCTGAATCAGAGCCATAATGTCATCCCATAAATATATATATATATTGCCAGGCTGATTTCATATACAGCATACTGGCATTCATTTATTGAAGTCAGTTGGACTATTAGTCATATGTAGAATTTATATGTGTACCTAAGTTTTTGCAGGATTGGGACCCAATAACCCAAAGTCTTTGTGTTTACAGAGAGCATCATCCAGGGCCCAGACATGAAGCACTTAAACATGAGTAATACTTATGGAATAGTCCCACTGAAACCAAAAAGCATACTCATGTGAGTGTTTGCAGAGTAGTAGATAATAAATACATTTTAAAATACTTTTATTCATGAATGAAAATTAGTTCTGCAAATTGCTTCAGTTTTTAGAGAACACCACTGTAAGCACATTTTGTGTGACTACAAAGCCATTTCTTTTGAGCCTTAGAAATATTGTATTTTTAAGCTTGGAAGGATTAGATTTTTATTGATACCTGTTGGTTTCACAAACAAACCAATGTAAAAATATTTCTATTGAAGAGCATCATCATTTACTTATAGGCAAAGTAAGGCAAAATGCTGCTTGAGAACTTATTAGAATTTAATGTAAGGACATTTCCTTTGTATATTTTGACATGTGATGCTGATATTTTGTGGTTTAATGGTTATAAAGCGTTAAGTTATTGAAATCATCTACTGCCATGAAATAATTGTTGTCTGATCCAGCATAATTTCCAAGATTTATAAACATTTAAATAAAAAGGCTTAACAACCATAATATTGGGCAACAATGAACAAGTACATCTATAAAAATGCTTAAAAATAAACATTGATATTACTTTAAAAATTAATTCTGCCAAGCCTATGTATATTTAATTAAAACCATGCAATAAAATAAGTTTGGAGGATTAAATACCACCACAAAAGATGAATATTTATTATACTAAGATTTTTCTCACCACAAATCTCTAAAAAGTTTTTTTTTTAAAAAAAAAGCAAACTATCACCTCTATGAAAACTAAAGACTGACAGTGTTGAAGGCATAGTTATTCATCAGTAACATAGTATGCCACAGCTCCAACCGGAGAGTCACCAAACTTAATCTGCCAAAGTATAACAATTTAAATATTAACTGACTCTTTTCACAAAGAATATAATTCATTTTCTGAGCAGTCTTTGTTCGGATGAGACAGAAAAGAACATTTTGTGACAAATCTGAAAATCTTTAATCATTTGTTTTGATGCACAAATAACAAAGCTATTCATTTGCAATCAATTATACAAACTAATATACACTCCAGTGTTCCAACTTGGAATAATTGAGAATATCTATATATATATTTCTATATATATATATATATAAGAAAAACCTCAACACAACCCAGCAGGTCTGACTTTAAAAATTCAATCTTGGAAGTTAGTTAATGTGGAAAGTTAGATAATGTGGTAAGTAAGAATTAGTCAATTATAAAATTAAGAGGCCACCAAGATTTGTATTGCTTTATGTTGTTTTTTAAAATTTTGCAACAATTTTCAGGAATACATGCTATTTTTCAAATAAAACCAGGGTTCTCTTTTCAGTGCCTTTTAGTTATTAAGTTACTTAGTTTTATTAAGAAGAAAGGGTCAGAATGTCAACCCTATTATGCATATTGGTGGGCAGCTACTCACATGAATACTCTCACTTACTTGGAACTACTTGTAGAACTGCACAATAGTGTGAGTAGAGGGTTCACCATCTGGCCCAAAGTGAAAAGCTAAACAATACCATTTTGTAAGTGTAATGTGCAAGGTGGTGTGAAAAATGTATCACTAAAAGTATCTACAATTTTTGCAACTTCTCAGTTTCTCATCTCAGATTTCCCTCTTCCTTAGTAATGTTTATTACAGTAAAACCTCCATTTAACGGACTAATTTGGGCGAGGGGGTGTCCGTTAAATCAAAAAGTCCGTTATTTAATAATTTTTAAAAAATGAGCTGTCGGAGCAGCAGCCCGCCCGCCACAGGGTCGGGGCGACAGCTCCACAGCCCGCCCGCTGCCTGGACCCGGGCGGCAGCCAGGAGCCGGCAGCCAGCCCACCCGCTGCCTGGACCCGGGCGGCAGCCGGGAGCCGGCAGCCAGCCCGCCAGAAATGGATCAGGAATGCATCAGACTTGCTCAGAAATTTTGTCCGTTGCATCCGAAGTCCGTTAAATCGAGGTCCGTTAAATCGAGGGTTTACTGTATTTATTTCTTATTATTATTATGAAGACAGGATAGAAAAAAATACCTTGTTATTATATTTCATGAATGTCTGTGCACTCATGAGCATGTATGCTTAGTTGTATCCTACCAATCCTAATTATATATGCTTAAACCACGCTGAGCTATTTTTCTCCTTAGAGTTATACCATGGATATTCATAGATTGTTGGATGCCCGCTATCGTTTATTTTTTATCCATGAAATATATTGTCGTTCTTATCTCTCTGTAAGAGTCAAGCTCCAGCCCCTTTATTGGTTCTGTAGCCTTAGCCTGAATTCCCTCGAAAAGAGTGACACACTTTGCTTTATGTCACACCAAGACAGTTTTTCAACTAATGAAGCAAAATAACACGGCTCTCTCTTAGTTGGTCTCTTAGTCTCAACAGGCAGAATTCTTTTACACATAGAGAGCCTAAACCAAACTTCAGAGGAGTCGCATCTACTTATACAAGTGCAGAATTTAAGCCTGGGCATATTTCAAATTATGGAATGACAAAGCCTGGTTCAAATATTATTTACTTGCCGTGAACTCAACAAACTAAGCCAGCCCTTATAAACTAGTTAACAGGATTTATTTTGCTGTGTTGCTCACAGCATGTTTTGCTACCTTGTTTTCTGTCTGTGTCTCTGCTATTTTTGTAGCACCCAACACTTGAAGTGAATGAAGGGTGAGAAAGAGACGGAAGCTAAATTGACATATAACCCACCACTACCAACAACAAAAAAATGTTTTGAATTGTAAAAGCTCCACCCTGACTATACAGCATGGTATACCCACTTTTTGAAGAAAGAGTCAAAATGAACCACTCTGATGGAATGTGCTGATTTACGGTCTGGACCAAAAGATCCAAATACAGTTTTTTCTGCTGGCTCTGGTTAATCCTCTCCCCCCACTTCCCCTCCTGATGTTTACAAGACTGTTGCTGTTTAAAAGTAGATTAAGGCATGGATTAACATTAGCCCCAAATAATCACCAACATCTGTTCCTCACAAATTAATTAAACAGTAAATGTTGCTGCTGCCAAATAACTTATTCACTAAGATTTTTTCTTGAAGCATTCCATGAGGGAGATGCTAGTTGAGCTCCCTATTGTCCCTCCCTTCAACCTTCTTTCCCCTCATCTCTGCATTACTTTTGGCTTCCTCCTTTTTATTTTTCTTGTACTTCTTCTGGGTATGCAACTGTTAGTGTCACTACACACAGCTGTTGCATTACTGATCAGAATTTCACAATCTGTCCCATTTATTCTATTACTGGTATTTCAGACACACCTTTTCTCCTTTCACATTCACCTCTACATTGCAGGGAACTTTGCAGTTCAGTTGTTTAAGCAGATGAATACATGGATAATATGATCTGGGTAAGTCTCGGCACTAGCTATAATGCCAAACAATGCAATATATCTATTCTAAACTGGAAACAATGTATACTTCATCGGCATGTGTCAACTCTATACATTTCCCATGGAACTGTCATCAAACATGCCATTATTGCAGACAATGAAGTCGTTCAGCACAATGGCAAATGATGATAGTTATTTGCATATGCAAACACAATAGCTACCAATGAGACTTCTGAAAAATCCTGCACAAAGGGATTGCAGAAGCCAGGAGTAAAATGGCTTGGTTGTGTCTTGACGGCCCTACAAAATTCCACAGGATCTGCTAGAACTGTGAGGAAACTTAAGAACTTATTTAAATACATGTGATTAGTTTTTCCACTTCCAAAAAGAAGCCTACAGAAAGCGAGAAAAGGGAATATGTTATGGGGTGCCCAGGTAACTGTCCCATCAGGTGGAAGAATTTATTATTGCTGTGGAATAGTCAAAAAGTAACCTCCCAACATTGTGAACCTGTAGAATGTGATTGTATTGACTGATTCAATGACTGGAGAGTAGTGACCATGACAGCGTCATTTACATTTAAAGTGCTTGGACTTGGAAATACACTGAGTCATCAGGGAATGCTGCCATAGGGGGTAGTTGGCCCCATGCTCTAATCCCACCTCCAGTTGAAGAAACTTCTTGTGGTCACAGAAGGGAGGATTGTTCCACAAATTAATTTCATTCTATAAAGTTTCTTCCATTGTCCTTTTCATTATAGTATTTGAACATGCTCCATTGTATACTGTATGACACCATAGCATCTGACTTGTGATTCGTTCTCTTTTTGTCCCACCCTCTCTCCCAGAGTGGTGGTGTGTCTGAATTTAGTAGGGATATTTTTTAATGTTCACGTACCTTTGTGTTTATGTTAAATAAGGTCAAAGGAGTGTGTCTTTCACTTGGAGTAGAAGGTGGTGAGGTTTCTGATGGTCCTCATTTCCAATGGGAATTTATTGCACAGTCTCAGACCGACCTCTCACACCTCTTAGTCACTGCACTTAGCCCCTCCTCCAAAAGCTCAACTACTGCATTACCTTCATGGTAGACAGCTCTATTATACCTAAAGGGTGGAGCTGTTAAGAATGATCTTCATCCCAGAGCATTAAGCTGTTTTAGATATGCTGGGCCTAAACCATTGAGTGATTTGAAAGACTGAGAAATTTGATGTGATCCATGTGGTCAGGATAGAGAGCAAAGGACAGGTTTCATGTTCTCAGGATAACCAGTGTTGCTGATGAGCTGAGCTGCTTGTGATGGGTTGGATCACAGAAAACCCCTTTAGATCTGCCAACTGATCTGCCAAGACTACTCCTGCCCCTGTTTTCCTGCCAGGCAACTTGGGACTCCAGAAATCCTGTCTGGTTTGAGTCAGACTCACTATCCTGTCAATGATTCCTGTCAACAATTTAGTGTGACCACACAAAAAGACATTTTAAGACTGCACTTGTGAAGCACATCATTTAAGACACACACCGGTCAGAATAAGAGTTGGATGAATGTACAGAAAATGTTATTTTAATGGAATTGTAGGTCTAGGCTGGATGGTTCTGAAACTGTGCTGAACTGGAAATAAATTCTTTGAGGGGTGTGTAGCTTAGTGTGTTTACAACACTGAAGAGACAGGATTTTTTTTTTCTGTTTAGGGGGATGTTATCCAATCCTCTACTGCTTTCCTCATGGAATTTGAAATCTGTCATTTCTTTTCATTTCTATGAGGACCAGCTTCTCTGTTCAGCACAAGTAAGGAACAGGTTAACATCTGCTTCTTCTACTGGTTCTAGATAAGGAAATATTGGAGGATCTGCAGTACATAACTATTGGCTGTTATTTAACCTGTATTTATGGCAGTAATGTGTTTCTCCTCTCTACACCATGAAATACCATTTTCTACAAGTTAAGAATAGTAACATACGTTATTTATGGGGCGGTATGCTAGGCATTTCAGTGTTACTTGAAACTTTTTCCTAGTAGATTATCAGATTTTATTTAATCTAGTACTGTAGTTTCTTGAGGGTGATCACATGGTATTTTATATTTATAGGCTTATTTTTGCATGTCAGATGGTGCTATGATTTCTCTTTGCCTGGGTCATTTTTTAGAAGTATTTAAAATGATGGTCCACTTCACCTGTTTTACCTTTTCAATTCTTAACCTATGGGGTGACTATTGTGTTGAGTATAAATTACAATGGTATTGGCTAATACCACATCACATGTAATGATCTTTAATAGATCTGGTTGAAAATGAGGAAAAAGTATTCATGATTTAATTGTTCAATGAAGGTTCCCTTAATCAAAGTATTCATTGAATAGCATCTGATCATCTATCAGTTAGTCTAAAAATGCACATAGATTTGAATAACATTTTCCAAATAATATTTTCAACAAAAATTCAACCAGTTCTGATATTTAATTTCCCCCCCAAACTACAACAAGTAATAATTCATGATGGCATCTTAGTCAACAAGGAAAAGATTCACTGAAATGACCCTTTGCAATTCACGTCTGTCATCGCTATTAATATCAGTTATTCATATTTTTCCAGCTTGGTTCCTGCTCCACAATAAGATCACTGAGCTTAGGGATTTATTTACCCCCAATTGTTCCTTTCTATTTTTACTTCTAGTTAGCACTGGGTCATGCAGTTCAGTTTGATACAAATGTGGCAGTGGTATTAGTAAGGGTAAAGCTTGACTTAAAGGAAAAACTGCTCCAGAGAGAGAAGAGGAGACATGGGCTGTGGACAAGTATAGATACCTGTACCGTGTATTTATACATCACAGAGAACCTTAGTAAGCTCTCATTTATATTAGCCACATTGAAAGCACCATTTATGTACTGAAGCTGTTTTTAACTACAGTGAAACCTCGATATAACGGACTAATTCGGGCGAGGGTGTGTCCGTTAAAGCCGAAAGTCCGTTATTTAATAATTTTTTAAAATTATTAAATAACGGACTTTCGGCTGACAACGGGACCCCGGCTGCTGGGACTCGGGCGGGAGCCGTCAACCCGCCCACCCGGGTCCCGGCTGTGGGGAGCCGGGCGGGGGGGTTGGCAGCTGGAGAGCCGGGCGGGCGGGCTGACAGCTCCCACCCGGCTCCCCGCTGTGGGGAGCCGGGCGGGATCTGTCAACCCGCCCACCCGGGACCCCAGCTGCTGGGACCCGGGCGGGAGCTGTCAACTCGCCTGCCCCGCTCCCGGAAGCGGGGAGCCGGGCGGGAGCTCTCAATCCCCCCCCGCCCGGCTCCCCGCAGCGGGGAGCCCGGCGGGAGCTGTCAACCCCCCCCCCGCCGCCCGGCTCCCCTCAGTGGGGAGCCGGGAGGGTGGGCTCCCGCCTGGCTCCCCGCTGCGGGGAGCCGGGCGGGAGCTGTCAACTCGCCTGCCCGGCTCCCCGCAGCGGAGAGCCGGGCGGGAACTGTCAGCCCGCCCGCAACTGTCAAACCCCCCCCCCCCCGCCCGGCTCCCCGCAGCGGAGAGCCGGGCGGGAACTGTCAGCCCGCCCGCAACTGTCAACCCCCCCATCCCCGCCCGGCTCCCTGCAGTGGGAAGCCGGGCGGGAACTGTCAGCCCGCCCGCAACTGTCAACCCCGCCCCCGCCCAGCTCCCCGCTGCGGGGAGCCGGGGGGGGGGGGGGCGTTGACAGCTCCCGCCGGGCTCCCCGCTGCAGGGAGCTGGGCGGGAGCTGTCAACTTGCCTGCCGGGCTCCCCGCTGCGGGGAGCCGGGCGGGAGCTGTCAACCTCTGCGGGGAGTGACAGCTCCTGCCCAGCTCCCCGGGGTGGGAGCCGGCAGCCCCCGAATAACGGATTTCGGATGCATCGGAAATTTTGTCCGTTGCATCCGAAGTCTGTTAAATCGGGGTCCATTAAATTATTATTTAATATTATATAATAATTAATATTAAATAATATTAATTATTAATATTATTAATGATATTATTAATATCATTAAATTATTATTTAATATTATATAATAATTATTATATAATTATATAATTATTATTCTCACTTCTATCTATTTTGTGTGTAAGCATACTATCACATGAATATTTAAGTGCTCAGCATAACCTTACCTAATAAGTCATGACCAGCACTTCCATAACATGTGTATTATGCTGTAGAGAGAAAAGCAATTCTAACAACATTTTCTTTCGACTCTAGTATCCTGAATGCTAGAATATTAAGAGTATTTGTGACTCTGTGGCTTGACAAAAATTGCCTCCAGCCATACCACCTTGAGCTATGAGCTAATCTTGTGCACCCTAATGGGATTAGTGGATCAGGACTTGGATATGAGACCTCCAACGAACATCAGGTGCTGTGGGAAGTGATAGTCACTCTGTTGGTCTCCATTCTTTCCAATGAGTCTGTACTGCTCACATGACCTAATAGAGTGGCACTGAGTTGCCACACATGGTGGTCCTAGTTCTCCCCTCACTCACAGCTTTTACGTAACTTTATTGGCTTCTGTGTATTTGCTGCTTATTTACATCAGTATGAGCAGAAAATCAGGGCCCATGTGTTTTAGAAGTGACCATAAATGGACAAACTAGCCATGGTGATTAAAAAGATTCTCACAGCACCTATCCAGATTCAACTTTTTAGTAAGTACCTTCAGCCTACCTCACATTATCCTGCAGTTTGTTGGGTAGAGATCTTTATTTCCTGACCTAAACTATTCCATAGTGTTGCTAAATAGCTTTGCTAGCCCTCTGGTCCATATTAATTTCTTATCTTTCTTATATACTGCTCTGAGGGTTTACTGATGTTTACGAAGTGCTGGAGATCATTGCATGGTAGATGCTATGTATGTGCAGGTATTATTAGATTGGACCTGTTACCATGTTCGGCTACTGCATATAATGCTGCTCAATGGCAACTCCTATTTTTCTTGCACTCTGCAGCATTACCAGCCAGTGATATAATGCTCTCCTGCCAGCCATTTCCTACTTGTGTACATACCCAGCTTTTAAACCAGACAACAGCATCATTCCCCCTTTCGCCAACTAGATCAATTAGGTGAATTGGAGAACCAGTAGGCTACTTTCAACTGGGAAGTATTTGGATGGGAGAGTTGACATATCTTAGGTTGATGTACCATGGTGTCTTCACTGTGCTGCATAAATGGGGAATGATCTCCCATCAATTTACCTTACTCTTCTTGGGAGTTGGAGTACCAGAGTTGACTGGAGAGAGTTCTGCCATTGATTTAATGGATCTTCACTAGACCTGCTACATTGACAACAGCTGCATCAATTGCAGCAGCATTGATCTTCCCTGGTAGTGAAGACAAGCCCTTAGACCCCATCATTTATTATGTATAGTTGGGATTATGTTTTCCAATGTGCATTATTTTGCATTTATCAACACTGAATTTCATCTGCCACTTTGTTGCCTAATCACCCACTTTTGTGAGATTCTTTTGTAACTCTTTGCAGTGTGCTTCGGACTTAACTATCTTGAGTAATTTTGTGGTCTGCAAACTTTACAGCCTCACCATTTACCCCTTTTCCCAGATCATTTAAGAATATATTGAACAGTACTGGTCCCACTACATATACTTGGGACTGTCTCCACTTTGAAAACCTTTGTTTCCTATCATTTAACAAGTTACTGATCCATGACAGGACCTTCCCTCTTATCTCATACCTGCTTAAGAGCCTTTGGTGAGGGAACTTATCAAATGCATTCCGAAGGTCCAAGTACACTCTATCCACTGTAACATGTTTCTCCACGTGTTTTCTGAACCCCTCAATAAATTCCAGTAAATGGGTGATCAGACTGATCTTAAAACCAGTTTCTCTCCATAGAAGTATCTAGTTGCTATTGCTAAGGAGACCATGAAATGAAAAAAGCCATACCCATAAAAATGACAGGAGAAATAATTAGGTGAAAACATAATCACCCTGTATTTAAAATGGTCAAATTATCTGGGAGGCAAAAGCTAGAATGCCAACCTAACCACAGAACAACAGTGAGAAAGGAGGTAATTTTTTTTTTAAATAACAGCAGGTAGGGAAGAAACTGCTGATGAGCCAAAATGATGAAACATGCATACAAGATTAAAGAATTCAGACCCAGATGTTCAACTAAAAATCACCTGAAATGATATCCTGAATGAATGGATCCCTAGCAAAATATTCTCAAAGAATACATTTCATATTAAGCATGAATTACACCCCTTTGCCCTAATGATCCAGTTCATAAAACGTGATACTGAAACTAGACAGTTCAGTGTATTATACTGGACTGGCTAGCTCAGGCAATGAGATATAGAGCCACTTTTCTGTAGGTCAAGAGATTGAAACTAGCACGGATCAGCTATTACCAAATGATGGCTGTCAGTGGTGTCCATTTAACTACCCATGGACCAGTACCACTACACCTCCATCAACTGGCACTAGTTGGTAGCTTTATTGATATTCTCATCAGATAATCCAAAGACCCAGAGTGCTAGGTGCTGGTTTGGATTTTGGCACTACTGCTGGACCTTGTAGCTTTTGCAATGGCTCCCTTAGCCACTACAGTAGCACAGAATTGCTGGCTTGTGAGAATGCCTCAGCTACTCACTCTTCTCTTCCTGATTTGCCTTGAAACATCCCATGCCACAAGCAATATGGCTCGGGAAAGAGTGGGAGTTATACCAGTGCTCTGGCCCCTTCGTGCCAGTGTGGCAGATCAGGAAGAACTGATCCCTGGTCTATGTGCTCAAGTGGTCAAAGACAAAGATTGTTTTTGCTGTCTTGTGCAACAAGCAACAGGTAGTCACTGCTGGGGGTTTTGTACATGCTATAGTTACCTAATTCTGAACTTGAGGCTTATAGCCAGTAATCACTTGTTATAAAGGGCTTGGTTTGAATATAAAGAAATATATTGCAATGGAAACAAACTGGACCCAACTAGGATATTAAACTTCTAATATTTCCTCTTTACGTAGTTAAAAACATCTCCAGAAGATACAGTTTTAAACTTTGTGTTTCTATAAAATTTTAAAACCTTTTTTCTCTTCTCAGTAATTACAGCACATAATGTACTAGATAGTGTGTTAGCTTGTGATAGGGTTATGTGAAAAGTTGGGACTACAAAAACCCACCTTGTCTCTTATATTATAAATTATAACGAATTTAACATTAAAATCTTGTCTGCAGTTTGCCTAAAGTCCCAATTCAGCCTTAGGTTTCTTTTTCTTACAATCAATTTAAACACTTTCTATTATCTCCCAGGATCAAATGAATCAATCAACATCTTATACATCCTTGTGGATCCTCAATCATGATTGCCGAAGGCAATGGAAATCAAATCAAACCTGCCTCGCTGGGTAGGGGGTTTATAATTCAATACAACAGAATATACAGTAGTAGCAAAAAACCTACCATGCATAAATTGGAATACAATGTAACTATTTGTAGAAAATTGTTTCTTTTTAAGTTTGTATAGGGATTTACTCTAACTGTTCTTTTAATATCTGATTTTAAAACATTCTTTCATTCTGACCTGAAAAGTACTTGTCCCTCTTGGTTTTGTAGCCCAAATTTTATATTCCTAATTACAATTTCATAGATTCCTGCTGGTTGTTATAACTCTGTATTACAGCTTCTATATCTTGATTTAGATCTTTTCTCTGAGGCACTGAGGGGTGGGGTGGGAAGAAGCGCTCCCCCTCCCTACTCCCAGGGTTAGACATGAGCACCAGATGCCAACTAAGTAAATCTTGGAAAATTAATATATTATTTGAAACATTTTGTTTTTATAGTAGAGTGTTTTACATACCTGCATTCAAAATAGCCAGCACCAATGAAGCCTGGCCCAACCAACTCACCTTTAATTTTTTTCCAGATACCTGAGTTGGCCTTGATTATCACAAGGATTGTTAAAAAGTGTAATGTTCTTATATAATGTTTCAATTAAATGAAGTGAGTGAAATGGAGACTTCAGAGGAATTACAATGGACTGAATTTGGCCAAGTTTACTGAGGCTGTAAGCAGAAATGGTAAAGGTACTTTTAGTGGATTCCACTCCATAAGCAATGGAAACTGCAGAATCCACTGATCCAGATAGTTTGAAATCAGAGGGGAACCATTAAGTCATACACTGAAGGAGCCATCTTGTTTATCTAATTCAATAAGGTGTCACAGTCCAGTACCCTGGGTAGACTTGAAGAGTTATTTCTTCATGGAGTGAAAAAAAGTAGGCAGGTACAAAGCCAAATCAATTAGGGTGAGCCTGAAATGGGAGTTTCAATACTTCCTCACAGAAGCATTTCTGAATGATATCTGGTGTTGATATGACAAGAGACATATACAATCGTTTCATTTGTTTTGTACTTGTACGTTACCAAGCAGTACTTGTTCTGTATAACTACTGATCCAACACAAGGTTCAATTACATGGTCCAAAACTTGCTCATTAGGGATGGACTGATGATATGTGTATATATATATATTTTGGTCTGGTGAAAAAAATTTCCCTGGAACCTAACCTCCACTATTTACATTCATTCTTATTGGGGAAATTGGATTTGTTTAACATAGTTTCACTTAAAGTCACATTTTTCAGGAATAGAACCACAAAACTAAGTGAGGGATTACTGTATTTAATTGTTTACATAACATACATGAAGCTATACTGGTATGTTCTCTAGAAGAAGTAACTCTGGGATATTAACTATCAAAATTACACACTTAAAATAGCCAAGGCAACATTTGGTAAAATAAATCAACTGTTAGTGAAATGACAGGCAGTCAAACTTGCAAGTCAATATATACTGAGATCACTGCCTTTACACATTGGTAAATATGTAAGGCATCTAGTGTAGCTAACAGTTATGTTCCAGTTTGAATGGCTCTTTAACAGAGATTGTGTGTCATTTCTTATAAAAATTATGTGTGTTTTGAGTACTAGCCATTTCCTGTCTTTTCTTGAGCACCCAATTCCCTGGAGGATTGTAGAGGCTTCAAACCTAAGCCTCACGCTACCAAATTATAAGATATGCATTTATTAATTAAAATTATTTGAAGTATGTTAACACTAAAAATGTAGAGAAATTGCATAAGGAGGTCCCAGGAGTCAAAGGTTAACATTTAAAAAGGATTAATTGAGTCTGTTAGAGCTGGTTAAAGTTTATTGAATTTTCAAGTTTCAGTGACATCTTGTCAAAGCTTGATAAAAGAAAATGTGACAAGTCCCCACCTGCCACCACATTTTTTGGGCAGCTATAGAGGAGACTGACATTTTCCAAATTTTAGAAGTGACAAAATTCAAAAGGGGGGCAGGGGAGAATCACAACATTATTTTTTTTTGACCAACTCTAGACAGAACATCAGGAAAATTCTCTCTTGTGTAATCTCTTATGTGAAATAGTCTCAGGAAAGTGGAGAAGACTCGGATACGTTGGTCATTTAATATTAACTGGATTAATCAGTAGAAATATATTTTAAGAGACATTCCTGCACTGGTTAGGAAAGGATGAGCTACATAAACCTATCTTCAGATCCAGCATTTGAGCTATATACATAATAATAATTAAAATAAAATAAAATCAGCCTAGCCAGACATTGTAATGGAAAATTTTAACTCAAATGGTTCAATACTAAATGGTTCAAGCAAATTTATAAGTAGGTCTTACTGGAAAGTGTGGTTAACCTTAAACACAGCACCACCTGCTCTGCCTATAATAATGGTGGAACCATGGAGAACGTGGTGGTTTCAGGTTCAGGCAAAAAGCTAAATCAAATATCAGCTTCAGACCACTGAGTTATTCCTAGTTTGAAGTGAACCATAAGACTCCTCTCCTCTTTAAATCATTACTGGGCCTTATTTTGTTTTACATTTAGCCATAAATGTTGCTTTTATTTTTCTCAAAACTTAGACCAGTTTTACCAAAAGTTTGGAAAAATTTGTCCAAGCTATCTGTGAAGACATCTCTGGTATTTGATTTTTATTTTATTTTATTTTATTTATTGAGAAAGCTGCATGCTGCTTTACTGGAAGCCTTGATACTCCCTGAACTAAACAAGCACAGAACTAATAAGTTGCCACCCATGTCAAGTATGGGCTTGATCCTGGTTCCACTGATTTTACTGTAGTATTGTTAAATCCAGTGCCCTAGCTTTTGTTTTATTGTTGTGTTGTAAATAAGCTGCTTGGGGCCAAGACCATGTCATCTTGCCTGTGGGTACTTCACTTAACACTCCGTACATACTATATAAGGTAATTTTATCTTCAGTTTCTCCAGTATTAGGAGAATGCCCTGCTTTTAGTGGCTTTAGCTATCACCTATTCCTTCCTCATCTTTTTAAAACCTAGTTTTAAATATTTCCAGTTTGATAAAGGTAATAACACTCATACGAGCTCTTCCTAATGCTTTTGCTGTGAGATAGATTCAACGTCATATTTGTCCCAATGTCAGCATTTTCTATGTCTGAGGAAATACTTGTCACTTGTCTTAGAGGGTGAGAATTAACTAAGCCTTCCCTGACACTAGTGCCTTGTCTCATATGCACTCTGTCAGTTAACCCTATGATGCTGTGGGGTCTACTTTTGCTCAAAGGTGCAACTGATGATCAGCAGTTTCGAAAACTAGAGAGTAAAATGTCTTTCACACATGTGTTTGCTTGTAGCAGAGCACCTATTTAGCCAATATAGAGCTCTTTCCTTCCAATATGAAGATGAATCTCCCAGGAGGTTTCCCAGCCAATACAACACTAGTACAAACAATATGCCCCAGGAGCATATGTTTGCTAGTTATACACATCAATAAGAAAATGCTACTGGGGGATACGGTTGTGCTGTGTGAAGGGTGAATCAATCTATACTTCCGGCTTCCTTACAAAACAAATAAACATTTATATTAGAGCTCAGTAATGAGTCTGATAGCTCTGAAGAGATTGAAAAGTCCTTGGTAGTTATGTATATAAAAAACAGCTACTGAGTGACACCTGGTTAACATAGTAGACCATAACAGCTCAACTATGAACGTTGCATTTCATCTTAAACGATTATTCAGCTATTGTGAGAAATTGTAGAAACAGACTTGAAAGTTTCTTTATTAATATTAAACTGCTTATAATAACTTGTGCAATTGTGCAGTTTTATCACCTGCTGATTGTAGTGAAAATGTGTCTCTATGTTTTCAAAACTCAGCTTTTATTAGTGCTGATATGTTTGCCATTCCTTTGAAGTATTAATGGAACTTCAGATTATAAACAGAACCCTGTTTATAGTACAGATTCATAGCTATAAATGACATAACAGTAACAACACAGAGGAAAAAACCTTCACCAACAGTATCTTTCACTGACTTAATCCTTAGTAACTCTAGTGTGTGTTTTTATAGGAACTATTTTACCAGCATACCTTTCTGGGGCTGCCCCTTTAAATTTACCCAAGGCAAAAAACTGTAGCTGTAAGCCATTTTGGAGCTAATTGCTGCTTATCTCTCTTTTACAGTTGTAAGTGCTTTTAATTTCTTTTATGTTTTCACCTTCTTGTTTTTTAAGAGAATTCCACATATTCACATCACACAGATAACCGTATCAATATGTCTGGTTAATACAAATGCAAAACAATGGACAATGCAAATGCAAATACAAATGCAATGCAATGCAATGCAATGCAATGCAAATACAAATGCAAAACAATGGACAATTCTTCTGTTTTCTCCAAGCCTTTCAGCTTCTCCATATATTGCTTTCTTTCCTTCTTCATATTGGTGATCCTTTGTGTTTCCTCATAAGAAGAAATTCAGTGGGTGGAACAGCTGGAGTCTGGGAGAATGGCTGTCCTCCAGAGTTCACTCAGCCTTTCATTGCTATCTGTGTTAGGAGCTGCATAAGGGAAGGGACCTGCTATGAGGAGCTGTATACTTCTATACTGTTAGGAGTCCCAGAGAGCATTTATTTCACCCCCTTCCCTTCCCAGTAGTATCTTTCAGGGCTTATGCTGATATATGTTTCTCTACCCTTCTAGTAGAACTCCTGAGACTTGCTAAGATGATATCCCTCTGCCGTTCTGCAAAGAAATAATCTTTGCAATGTGTAGTTTGTCAAATGACTTCCTAATCATTGTCATTTGATTCCCAAACTGATGCATAATTTAAAGCAGCAATGTTGCCACATAGTTTAGGTCTGATGTGCCACAAATCTGATTGAATGTAAAGGTAATACCGCTGGTTTCCAAAGGCGGGGAATATGTTTGTGCATTTTTGATTGATCATTGGCTATAGGTCGTGCCGTCGCTTATGAAAATCCTAATCACAACTAATAATGTGACTGATCTGCCTCAGCACTGGAATGGCTGGCGGAGTTTTTCTGACCACTCTGAGGCCAATACTGTGGTGACTACATGTTTATAGCATTCTCTAAAAAACTCTGCCCCCATAAAGGTAGCCAAGATTTAAATGCTAACTGATCACATCATGGTATCATATCTATTTGCTACCATGTCCCAGGAGGAGTCTTATAAGAATGACATGGCCGGGCAGAGGGCATGGAAGGAGATGAAGGGGAGGTGTCAAGAGTGACTGAATATATGAGCATTTAAGGTATCTGTAGCCACTACTAGGCAGTGGGTATTTCTTTCATGATCCAAATCTATTTTTAAGATGTAATCAGAGCTACTAGAGAATATATAGTGAGATTTTCCTTCACCAAAATGCTTGATGCTCATGAATAGCAAGGATATTAACTTAACTAATGATCCTTTAAATGGGTATGTAAAATATAATTTAAACTACTTGCAACATGCAAAAGAGAGGCATCATTCATTACTGACAAACTCAGTGGCATGTGGAAATCAGAAAATCATTAGGCTTGATAGAAATAGTTTAATACAACAGGGAAGAGAACACATTATTTGGAGCAGTTAAATGACAATTGATGCAACCACTGGTGAAATGCAGAAAAATGAGTGTGATTTAGCAAATGATAAATACCGCACTTACTACTTACACATGAAAAAATGGGAATTTTTCCTCATTATACTATATATTTAGCCTGAGAGAAAAACTTTGTTGAAATGTTTCATGTACTAATCCTAATTTTCATAAATGTTTTAGACTATGTTTGGTCTAAAATAAAATGCTTTATTGGATAAGGAGTATCAGACATACTGCACCTCTTTTTTGGTGAGGGGAAAGTTACATAAGTAAAAGATGTTTTCACACTGTTAAAATCTTTAGCTGCAACAGCCTTGTCTAGACTAGGGAAATTTGCATTACACTGATAGTTACATCATTTCTAATGTAGACGCACTGGCGCTGATTTTCATTTACACAATGTTCGCCACCCCAAGAGTGTGCTTTGGACGCTGGTGCCTGGAGCTGGCCCTGAGTATAGCAAAACACTTACACCTTTTTAGTGTCACAAAAACCAATTCAAAAGTCACACATTTTTAGGGAAAACTGTAAAAGTCATCGGGGGGAAGTCACATTATTTAGGACAAAATGTCCTTTAATAGCTAAAATCATTTTAAAGCTATTTCAATTTCCCAGGATGTACAGAGAGCCAAATTTGAGGTGACTAAGACCTTGAGTTGTTATCATAATTACTAAATGTCATAGTTTTGGTCACAGAAACCGTGCCTGATATAAGTGAGCTTGGGAAGCAGAAGCAAAGCATATCTCTTGTGAAGGGGGACAGGAGGAGGAATGAGTGGTGGGGAGAAATGCTGTTCTTGTGTGCATCAGCCAGACACAATTCAAAATTCTGGTCCTGCATCCATCTCCTATGCAATAAGATAATGGATACAACTAACTAAATGGTGTGAGTGGTCTCTAACAGACACAGTGGGCCCGAATCTGTTCTCACAACAATTTTATGCTGTACGATTCTATTGACTTCTTTGGAGCTCCTCCTGATATACCAGTATGAGCATCCGAATCAGACCCTTTGCTTCCCATGTCTGTCTTTAAATTACACTGGGCTATGTGTAGATTAGTTGGTTTTGTTTTGAAATGATATTAAAACAGTGTCTGCGTGGCAAAATGTAGAGATCATTTACAACAATGCCAATCAAATATTGTATATGACTAGTCTAGGAATACTGTGACATACAATCAACCCAAAATGTTTTTTGTTAACAAAACCAAAAAAGTGTAGGGAAAAAAATACTCTTTTAAGTGTTAATGGTGCCAATTCATGGCACTCACACTTTCTTGTTTGTCTCTTGTCATGCTATAATGAACCCTAATACTCTATCTCAAAAGTATACTGAATGGTTTCTCCTTTTAAAATAGATCGTTTCAATTGATAAAAAAGGCATGGGTCTGACATGATTTTGTGGTACCTGGTTATTTACATGGTGAAGGAGCCTAGTCAATGTACTAGAAGAAGGTAATTTTGGAAATAAAGTTATCTGCTACACTACCTTATATAGACGGATATATGAATATTACATGGTCAAAGGGGGGATAATAATAAGAAATGCTTGTGGTACAGATATATATCTTGTAACTAACTATGCCAATGTGCAATAAGTAAATAAATAAATAATTTAAAATCAAACTAACAAAAAAACCCTCTAGAAATGAGTTTTTGCTATCTGGATCTACCTTAACAATATCAAACGTACAACTATGGGAAAGCTTATAAATAATTTTGTTTTTGAGACGTGAAATGATCGTTCTTTGCAATCTAATTACAGGGACATAAAACTTTAATAGCAATTCCTATCCATAACTTTTTTTCCATTACCTATTTTTCAGGTCTCAGTGGAGCTCAGAATTCTCTTCATAGATTCTTTTCGACTGTAGAGGTAAGTTCTAGTTTTATTTTTTATTTTTTTTTGTCACTTGATACAACCTGTCTCTACATGCAGCAATAATCACACCAGAAATATGTACAATATCGTGCAAGCTGGTAATTATGATTGCTTCAATCAGTTGTGCTCTACTTAATGTACAAGAATTACTTTTCAGTGATTTATTGTAGTTCTGCATTATGCCTTTTAAATAAACAGCTATGTTGTGAATTATGGCTCTTATAAGAGCAAGGCATGAAGAAAAGTCTGATTTAAAAACTTTTGGTGGCAATCAAACAGCAAGTAAATCAATAAAAATAATAGCTAAAATGCACCTGCTGTTTCCTCTATATCTTGAAATATTTAAGTTACAAATTAAGTATTAATTCCAAACGAAGTATTTTTTGAATCATCTAATACTCCACATGGCTACAGAGCAAAAACCTGACTCATTTAAGACATCCAAGATATTAATTCTCTGGAATTAAGGTAAATTGGAAGGGAAAAAAAGGGCTCTTGATCCATGTTTGACTGTTCTGTACATAATTACTTTCATCCAATGGGCCACATTTTTTAAGACACTTCAGCAAGTTTTCTAATATTATGCCTGTAGTTTGGTGAAGGTAATTGAGGTACATATAATTATATTTAGACATCTGACCCCTTTGTGAGCTTAAAGTATGAGCCCATAAATCAGATAAATGAGGATGAGAGATTTCATAGATACTCCAGTGGTTCATCCCATATAATGATGAACATGTTATAAAATCCCACGTATAGTAGAGTAGACTTCTGCTTCTAAATCAATCAAATGCCTTTCAAAATCCCACCCTGAAGGACTAAATCTATTCTGAACCTATAACTGTTGCATTCAAAATTTTTGCCTGCAGTTGATTATGGGTGCTGTTATTTTTGAAAATTGGCACCACATACATCAAAATGCCCTTTCATAAAGTATAAAATTCAATGTGAATTTCAGGAAATGGCAATCCTATGTTGGTTTGAGGAAATCACAAACCTGAATTTGTTTAAAAGGTAGATATTCAATGTTTAAATCGGACAACCACGATAACCTGGAAATCTGATCCACTTGAGATTAGACATAAGATAGCTAATATTAAAGTGGGAAGGGAAAAAATAGCAAGACTCATGATCTCTAACAATCAAGTCTAGAATTGTAGTACCCATTTATAAATGTTCTAACTGAATACATCAGTTCTCTGTGCCATCTTGTAGCTCCTCTTTGGTTTTATAAGTGTATAGATATATCAATGGAATTTTAGCCAGTCACTTCAAGAGGGGAAGGATTAGGCTTCTCAAAGTCTGTCCTGAGTCACAGAAGGTCCATCAGGCTGATACACTCTAAAGCATGTCAGTTTCCATAGCCAACAGTACACACGGACTGATGTGGCTTGAATCCTGTCTGACCCACCTTAGATTTCTTAATTCTATGGGTCAGGTACCATTTTGCAGCTGGGTCAACTGGAGACAGGCTTGCAATATGAGATTAAGTGAGACTTGAACCCACAACATCTGGGATTGTAGTCAAGTGCCTTAGACACTCAACGTTCATGTCTCATGGTGAGCTAAAGCTAAATGACTGACATCACGAGCCTTGAGATAAAATCCTAATAGGGATACAGGACTGCTACTATCATTCACAATCAATCACATATTCATCCACTCATTCACTATACAACCAAGGTGTGTTTACAATGTTGGCTTAGTGTCTTTATTTTCTCATGTGGCTATTTTACCACCCTTTATGAAATATTCATATGTTGTGCCTTTTGCAAATTAGATTTTTCTTCAAGTGGCAAAACAAAGAATAAGCAAATGTACAGCTGTCAAGAAGTGAAGGTTTGTGTGTTTGTGTATACACACACAGATAGATATATAGGAGTACTTAGGTTATACTGGGATCTTATAAGCAGTTAATAGTTGGCACACATAGAAACTGAGTTCAGTAGATCAAAGTCCTTGTACATTATGTTTCAGTGTATAATTTGGTATCAATTTTATTTACTAACTGTTCATAGGTCTTAGTTCATTTTTTCACTGCCAACTGTGTAAAAAATAATTTCTAACTCACTCAGGGTACTTAGAAAACCTCAGCTTTTCTTGGTATGAAAAATGAAGTAGAGAGAGCTTAAGTGACTTGCTAAAGGTTTCTCAGTTATAGATTCACAAAGTGGAAACCTGGTTTTGTGATACCTATCCAACCTTAGAGGTACATTTCCTCCATGGGTCTAAAGTATGGATGATATGGAAGTATTAACTGAGAAAGTCCTTGTTACTGAAGATTAAGTCCCAACTATAATATTATTACAGAAGTTTCAGTTTACTAGTACAGTAATTTTTAATATTTGTTTTAAAATGGGTTCATACCTCTTGAATTTTACCTAACCTCGCACACCTAAAGAGAAACTCAATTGAAGCTCCACCTTTTGCCTGGATTATGCCCAAATTAAACAGGCTTAAATCCCTAGGGTTTCTTTGAATTCAGAACAGGTTAATCAAAATGTTTTTAAACAAATCTTGAACCTCAGATGAGAATCGGAATTGGAAATTAGGGAAGCTTTGTCCTAGGTTGAGTTTCTCTGTGAAAGGAGAATTACACAGCCCTGATTATAAGATCTATTATTTTAGTTCTATCATAAGGATAAATTATTTTTTGGTGTTGTAACCAGTTGTTATCCAATTGATGTCTGAACACGTAGTAGGAAAACTGATATGTAATGGTGTCTGTAGAGTAAACATAATACTGATTATTTTACAGAGTAGACAGAGACTATCTGAAGGAGCCTACACTGGTTTCCTGACTTTCCATAACATTGTAATGATATCATAATAAAGCCTCCATTGATTCTCATTAATACAATTGGTCCCATAAGAGCACATTTCCAAGTTTACTATTTGTTGGATTTCACCCAATTGTTTGCAGGGAGGAAGAGAATTTTCAGCAAAACTTTTGTTTCTGTTGAAAAATGACACTTTGATCAAACCAAAATATTTTACACAAATATAGCCTGGCGTAAGACACATGTGATAAGAGAGGACACTCTACAGAACAGCCAGCCAGATGGACCAATATTTTTTTTCAACTTAATGTAAGCAAGAAACAGTACTAATTAAAACTGATAATTGCTCTGGCCACAGATTGATTTCTAAAGTGAATTTGCCTTAAAGAACACAATAAGCCTGTATCCTGCTGAAATTTTAAGTATAAAAGTTTCCATAAAAAAAAATAATCATGATAATTTCTAGCCTTTCAGGTGAAAAAGTTCCAGGGAATAAGTTCTTGTTGCAATTTCCATACGTTATGTTCTGAATCATGTATTTGTTTAAATAAGTGATTGTACTAAATAGGATTATTTCTGTATGTACACATTTGCATGCAAACACTTTTGACTTTGAAAATGCCATTTTAACAAAGCCAACATGTTTTGTGGAAACATAGCTTGGTGATTAGACCACTCATCTGGCACATGGAAGGCCCAGTTTCAAGGCAAGCAGTATTACTGAACAGTTCATTTATTAGAAAGGTACCTTTAGTTGGTTGAAAAAAGGGATATATTATAAAAGGTGATTGCTAACGTATATTCATTGTGTTTCCAGAGGCATATTCATAAAAACATATGTTTTCTAACTATCCAGGTTACAAATGATTTGATGTATTTCCCCTCAAACCTTTAGATCATCATACATTGTGAAACCATTCTTAGAACAGTAAAGGAGTATATGAACAAAGGTTAAAAAACGCCACAGTCACATTATTACTTATGTTGGGACCATGGACTATATATGAGTTTTAAAGTGCTGTTTAGAAATGTATGATCTGTTTTACACTACCTTTCATTCTATCAGAACCAGGAAACCCATGACTGATAACATAAATAGCACAAAATTCAGTTTATATTTTTCCTGGAATTCTACCATAAAACTTAAGTCATTCGTGACAAAAAGCAGGATATTCCTGTAAAGGCAAGCACAAAATTAAAAAGGCAGATATAGTTCTCATTGTCAATCTATTTTACTAGAGCAGATCAAAAAAGTTAAATTATTTTTGTTGGCAAAAAAGCTTTTTGAAAGGAATTTTGGAAACAGCTGTATTTGCCACCTTAATCAATGTTCTCTACCTCTTTCAACTTGAGTAGGCATTTTCCACACTAGCATCTAACATGGTTTACTAACATTTGTTGGGCAAGCTTTATTTATATCTATTTCCTGATAACCTGAGAGACATGCACATTCACACACATGTGCACACACACAAAATGACAGATTCATTGTAGTTTAAGAAGGCTGAGCTGTGCTAGCAAGAGGGGGAGTTAAGAAGGAGAGTCACAGAAAGCAGCATGCTGAGCAGGTAGCTCTTAACTAGCAAGTAAGAATCACCAAGAAGGCTGAGGACTAAGTCCCCCACTCTTTCCAAGGGGTGTAGGCAACTGACTCCAAGCTGGAGGGAAACATCTCCCACTGCTCAGAGTTGACAGCCACAAACCTTATCCTGGTGTTAGGTGCTTAGATCAGGTTAGTCCTTCCTTAAGAAAAAAAGATGGGTAAGGGTAGAACCTGTGGTGATACCTCCTTTACAGCCAATGATTTAATGGTTGGAGCACCCTCCCAGACTATGGAACAATAGTTCTCAAACTTATTTGAGCGTACCCGCTTCTTTGTATCTATAATAGTTTATGCCGTCCCCCCCCTCGCCACACATAAAAAAAAAACATGAAACTCTCGCTAACTATTAAAAACAGCAAGGCATTGATTCAAACAGAGCCAACAATACACCGTAATAACAGCAAAATTGCAATTGTGGTTCATGCTTAAAATGTAATGTGCACAATGTGTGGTAGCAAATGGACTAATGTACAAACTATATATAATGCTATGCAAGCTTAACAGAAATGTGTCAAAATGCATAGCACCATCTAGAGTCAAATGCACGGTGCTATTTGAGGATCTGATATATCCAGCGGAATCAGCTTTACTAGTTATTTTTTGCTAAGGGTAAAATGTGTGCACTACATTTCCCCCCTCCCCATACATTCTGTGCCCACCTCCACATTTTGAGAGCCTCTTCTGTGGAAAACCCAGGTTCAAATCCCTACTCTGACTGATTCAGAATGCTGAGCCTCCTCCCCAACCCTCTTCCCATCCCCATCCCCACCCAGGGGAGTTCCCTAACCACTGGGTGTGAAATACTTAAATAGCCATTGGCCCAGGGAGAGAGGAAGAATGAATCCATAACCTAGCAATTAGTATATTTTCATATTAGACCCAAGTTCCAGTCTCCGTTACAATTACTTAATCTGTTTGTAGCAGCAGAAATTAGGTGCTTTGGGGATTTCATTGTGGAAATGTAGGCACTGAAGCACTTTAGGTGCCTACAGGGTTAGGCAGCAGCTGAGCAGTGGCTTTGTGAATTCCAGTGGTGGCTAAATACTAGAATTAGGCATTTATGTCCCTCTAGTTCAGTCGTGGGCAACCTGTGGTCACACACAGTCTGTCAGGGACAGAGGCTGACGGGCCACCAGACTGTTTGTTTACATTCAAACGGCTGCCCACAGCTCCCAGTGGCTGCGGTTCATGGTTCCCAGCCAATGGGAGCTGCGAGAAGCGGTGGCCAGGCCCACACCACTTCCATCCCTGGGTCCAATCTGGGGTACATATGGTTGAGGTACTATGTTGTTACCCATGTCCAGAGGGACTAGGGAAGAGCATGCATACCTTTACCCACCTTTGTAAAATGCTTTGACATCTGTTGGCACAAAATCTTATCTAAATTCAAACTCTTATGCTGTTGCATGAGTGTAGGAAGGGAAACTCACTGTGCACAAAGCTCTATCAGATACAAAGATCGAACCAATGGGAAGAGATAAAGAATATTTTCTCTTTTTATAATATTCAGTTTAAGCCACATTAATAAAATAAAAAATCTGGAAGAAAGAAAAGTAAGCTTTGAGTTGGTCGAGAGTTCCTTGAAGTTGTATTATACAATCTCTGTAAGTATCTGCATTGGTGAGAGTATAAAAAGATGTTTATTGTATTAGCTTCAGGCCCCTCCAAGCAGCATTCATTATAAACAAGAATCAGCTTGAGCCTAAGAGGCTGGCTATAGCACAGTGAGTCAGTTGTTTAAAAAATAATAATTTTGTTTTCTTACAAAAGACATGGACAAACTGAACTCTGAATTCTCATCCTCTGTCTTTCTCCGCTTCTGCTGCCCTGAGCTATTTATTTTTTGTACCTCTCCACAGAAGTGCACGTCACTTTCTATGGAACCTGCTAAGTGGGTGTGAATAGAATATTTCTGCAGCAGGGTAGTACTGATCTTAATAAGTGACAGTGTTATTTAATAATCTCACTGAAAAAATGTGCCCGCTCTATTGATGGTGCTTAGAGAGGCTCTTTGGTACTGCACTGAAGCAGCTGCAAAAGTGTGGGGAATATCTTTTAAGTGACATTTAAAAAAAAACACCTCAGGTCAATGAGTAATCCTGAAAAAAAGAAGCGAAGAGTGTTCAGTATTGTTGAGAATTTGAGAGAGTGAGAAGAAAATTGTTGTGAAAAATTGAAGAAGAGTTGCTATCACCTATTGTGATGAGCATTTTAGCTCTCTTTGTCTCTGAACTTTCTCTTAGGATTTTGCAGACTTTTTATTTAAGGTTGTAAGGTGAGGGAACAATGATACAAGAACATAGAGAAATGCTCACAGAAACCCATTTTTTAACATATATAATCAATTTCAAAATGGTTTGTGTGTGTGTGTATATATATAGATATATAGATATAGATATAGATAGATAGATATATTGTGACAGAGGCAGACCAGAAGGGTATAGGAGAGTGCTGGAAGGGAAGTATATCAGCCTCAGGTTGAGCAGGTCCCTGTTCCCTGGCTACCCAAACAAAGGAGAAGGTTCTAGAAAGCAGCAGAAACAGCTAGCCTGATTGGGACACCTGAAGCCAATCAGGGGCTGGCTGAAACCAGTTAAAAACCCTCCCATTTAGTCAGGTGGGTGTGGGTGTCAGGAGCTGTGAGTGAGGTTGTGCTGTTGGTGAGACTGAGTGGTTAGACAACATATCATATGTGAGGAAGAAGGCCCTGAGGTAAGGGTGAAGTGGAGTGTGAAGAAGCAGGGACTGCTGTGGGGAAGTAGCCCAGGGAATTGTATTGTGTTTGGTGGTTAAAAGGTCAGCCATCTTAGCTGATACTATTAGGGTCCCTGGGCTGGAGCCCAGAGTAGAGGGCGGGCCCAGGCTCCCCCGTTCCTACCTTCCCCAATTAATCACTGAGACTGGGGAGACAACAGAGAATGTGCCAGGAAGGATAATTTCTCCTCACTGGCTTATGATGAAAGTGGCTCAATAGGCTGTGACCCTGTCTCTGACCCTGAGAGAGAAGGGCTACGTGGATGGTCACAGTGAGCCTCTGAGGCTAGTGAAATCCGCCCGGAAACGCAGGACCCACAAGTAATAAAGTTTGTATCATATCATTCAGTGTGTAATGAAAAGGTAGATTATTCTAACCTTTCTCCTACGGAGAGTGGAGTCCTAGCTTTCATCCCTGGAGAGGAGAAATACAAAGCTTCTGTTTATGCAGGAAAATTAACATAAAACACAGAAGTTCCCCATCATCCCAAACAAATATTTATTATTGTGTTAAAGGATTAAAAAGTGGACACATTACCATCTGTCCATTGGGTCTGACTTTTGGAAATGTGTAGTTACTAGTTACTCCACTGCCATCTTCATTCTCATCAGAATTGTCTGCTTTAGGGAAGATCAAATTAAGAGTCACCTTTTCTCCAAGAATCTCAAGGCAATTTTTGTAGATTAATCAAGTCTTGCAACATCCATGTGCAGCTGGTAGTGTGACAAATCTCTTTTATAAATGAGGAGACTGAAGTACTTCAAAGTGAAACAACTTATTGTCTCTTATTTCCATATGAGACCAGTTCCCTTAATGCCAATGGAAGTATGAGTGCATATCAGAAGGATAATAGGCTCTAATTTGTATCTGTTATTTCTTCAATGTGCTCTGCTTTCCAAAGTTTTGCCATTAGATGTCACTCAAACAGTCTCTTTCTGTCATGCATCAGGTGATTGCTTCTATTCACAAAATCATTAAATTAACTTATAACTCAGCCAACCAGGCCACATGGTGTATTTCTCACTGAACCAATAGTGGATTCTGAATTTGAGAAGTATCTAATCTTTAAAAGTCTAAAACTATGACAAAATTTCTATAAGAAAGTATTGGTGTTTGGATTGTAAAATCTAACAGAGCGAACTGTAGACCAAGCCTATTTTCAGTTGTTGATTGTTAGTTGCTTTAGTCTTGGCAATCTTTTTTTCCCCATTACTTCTCCTTGCTCATGTCATTTTCTCATTTCCCTGCTTGGCTTTCTTTCTATATTGTGACACCCTGTCTCCTGCTGACAGGGCCAGTGAGCTGAACTCCTTGAGGAATTTTCTACCCTGTCTTGGCAGAAGAGCATGGATAGTAATCCTCCCCTAGAGAGATTGAACATATCACTTCTTTGACACACTTAGCCTTTGCTGACCAGAGGCCCATGAGCCTAAGTTTTATATATGGGTGACAGTACATTACCTTCTTATTGTTCTGTGAGTCGAGTTCCAGATAGGCTGTGGCTTTGTGCACTTTTATACTAGAATGCAGCAAGGATTAGAAATTCACCTATACAGGTTGGGATCTCTTGGCTAGAGGCACTAATCCTTAGTTGTTAAAAAGATCTGAGACCAAGTAAAACAAAGTATTGCTTTAAAAATATTACAATGCACTGTGATAACTTTTCGTAACTCTGAAATTATAGGAGTTCAATCCTTGATTTATAAAAACTGAGCTCAGTCCTTGTCTGAATTTATCCTATGCTTTGTAGATTGATTGGCCATATTGTTATTTAGCATCTCAGAGAGCACGGAAGAATATTAGGCATGAAACATTAATCAGGAAATTATGCATTGCTTTCACAATTAATGTGCAACTGGACTTTACTTTGTAATATTGTATTAGCTCTTAACATGCAAATTATTTTAGGTAATTACCTCATTTTTCAGTGACCATTTGATGGATTGAAGTTTCATGCAAAATGTTCTGTGTAATTTAAAATCTTGCACTGATTTGTTTCTTTACTTGTTCATAAAAATCTCTGTTTTCTTTGTTATGCATCAGGCATATAGGGTGGATAGCACTGTAAAATTCAGTGTGTGAAGTTAATTTTTCCAGTTTTTTTAACCCTAACTAGAGTTGGCAATTTGGTCAAGTGTTATAACAGAGATGTCTCATGACACAGTAAAAATAAAAACAAATGCAGAGGAACTGCACTTGTAGCATGAGTCTAGTTGTCTTTTTACTGTTCCATCTGTTTAAAGCAAAACTGAAACAGAAGTTTAACCTCACGTACCTCAATTGTAGGACTACTGGTGTTGTATCTGTATACTGTATAGTAAGCATGAAAGTCTAAAATATCAATGGATGCTTTTCCATATTCAATAACATCCTCTGATCAATAAAAATATCTAATTTCAAAATGATGCAGCTCCATGATTTAAATACCAAAACACTTCAGTAGTTTTAAAACTAAAGATAACTTGAATGGGTATGTTTTATCCTCTTTTCTATTTACGATGCTACATGTCATAATGGCATTTCCAAAACAAATATTGGATATTAGTGGGTTTCTGACCCATAAAAGTATTTTGATATATATGTGGATAGCTGAGAATATTTAGCTCATTCTTTCCCCATATTTTTCAATCTTGAATGTCACATAATCACAAGTATTTGTTGTGATCTTGTCTATTCAGAATCCTGCTGCTGTAAAATAGCTTCCCCATAAATGTCAAGCAATGTAAAATTGAATGCCTATATTTAAATAGATTTTAACAGATAATAAAACTCGAGATTAAAATGGTTTCATTCAATGAGACAGACAGTTCCTTCAGTACTGTGCAATTTGTGTCACATTATGTAAAATACAAGTCCAAAACCACCAGAAAAACAGAAGCACAAATGTAAAAGTATCTTTTAAAATGAAGCTAAAAATGTTGTATTTTAATCCTAGGTCAAGTAGAGAATGAAAAAGATAATAGTAGGGTACCAAATCCTGTTTTTTAAACATTGAAGTACAATGGTTTGATTTGTTTTCCTCCCTCTTCATGGGCTGACACACCCAAATTTCAAGCTCTACAGTTAGAATTTTTCCCTCCCCTACATCTTCTAACCTCCCTTTGTTTAAGGGAAAGCAAAAGAATTAGAGTATTTTGACACTCGATTATGTCAAGCACAAGAGAAAATTGCTTTTCCATTTGCAGGTACCTATTTGGCATCTTATCGCAGAATACCGAGATACAACATGGCTTACAATTGGTTCACCCACACAAAGGGATGTATCATGTCTCTTGTGATAACAGCTACTGACAGTCTTTCACTCACTAAATATTAAAATGGACATGTGAAATTATGTGACTGAAAATTATTATTTTCACCCATCTAGTGCCCAAGAATACAACTTATCAGAAACCCTATTGAAATCTGTTATATTGAGTTTAGTTTGAATTTACCATCAGGAAAACCATTTTTACAATCAGTCAACACAGCTTGCAGACAAATTAAAACAGCACATTGCTCATTACTGGGCACATGATAGGTAAGGGGAAAAATTGGACAAGATGGGCGAACCCTAAATGACATGCTGATTTACAGTGCATAGATAATTCAAGTTAATCACATTCTCAAGAGAGGTTGGTTGATTTTTAGTGATGGTCTTGCATTTTAAAGTTGGTTAGTTCACGTAGTTTTACAGGCCAGACTTTCAAAGAAACAATAGTTTGTGCCTGCCAGCAAGTGTTTCCTTGCACACTCATAATGATGTGTGTTTTCATAAAGCTTTATGGGTGTTTATAGTAGGGTTGAAAACTAGGCCTGATGGGAACACATCCAAGGTGTCATTATGGGCAGGGTTTAAGTGCCTTGAACTGTGTGTTATCACTGAATTCTTGGCTCTCTTGATCCTCTCCCAGGTCTAATGGCAGCCAATGCAGTGGTATCAGCACTACCGGTAAATACCCTTAACATAATATTAGACATAATACAGTCTGCCTACATAAAACTTTATTCATTTTAAACAACAATGAACCCTCCTCATCCCACCAAATCTTAGGCTTACTCTTTATCTTTCTGGGTAATGGTGATGGCTAAGATAGCTTGTAGGCAATTAAAAATACCCTGGCCCACTCTGCTTAATGAACCACAGGTTGTGGCCCAAAACATACTTTGAAAGTCAGCTTTCTCAGGCTATTTCCGATCTAGGTGGGATGTAAATTCACAAGTCCTGCTATTATCCCTTTCTTTTAAACCTATTCAGTTCCAGCTCAAATGCTATGCTAGTTCGAGCTGCAGTATAATCAGACAGGGAGAGAGGTTGTCTTTCAGAAAGGCAAGTCACAAGACAGGGCTCTATAAATTTACTTAAAATATCTTAAACTCTACCCTGAAATGAATAGACAGTAACTATATTACTGTTATAGTATTATCATCTTATGCTTCATACGCATACCCCATCACACACTAAATTCAAAGCAAGCCTCCTTACAGTCAAACTAACTTGTAGTAATGAATTTTATTCCTGAATCACTTCTGACTAATATAGATATTGAATACCAAGTAAAAGACAGTGAATTGCTTGTTGGCATCAAATATACATTGTAGACTGGGAGAAATTACAGAGAGATGTTATAAAGCATTGACCTTGATGAGGCAGTCTTGGTTGTGCTTTATATGGGATTTTCTGAGCCATTTGTAGCCTTAGATCTGTAGTGGTGACACAGTTTCTTCTGAGCTATGGGAGATAACGTCATTATCGAGTTGCAGAGGGTCAACATGAGTTGTCTGTCACCTCCCAATTGCCACTGTTTCTCACAGACTAGTTTTTTTTCACTCTGGGCTTACATGACATGGCATACAAAGCCATACACAATGTCACCATGTTCCTGAGGCTGGGGAAATAGCATTTGTCACCACAGCAGATTATTCAGTAGAAAGCACTAAAGAAATAAGTAGTATTAAGGAGCAAAGCAATGTAGTTCACTATTATGGAATGTGGTGATCAGTTCCATACTGGCACCACCTTACAATTTTTCAGCTACCTTGATTCCAGATAACAATTCATAAAAAATATTTTTATCAGAGTTTGCAACTTGTTTGCTCTCAGCTAAATATTACATTATAGATTTTAAATCACATATTTTATTATTTTGTGCTACTGACAAAACCATTTCACATTTTTACAATGAATTAACGTAAAACTACATTAACAAAATGATACATTGAAAAGGAAAAAATACAGAAACTAGAGCTCTGATCTTTATGTAAAAGAAAGTCAGAGATTTCTAATTCCAGATTTCAAGAGACAGTGAGTTTCATAAATGCAGAGTACAAAAACCAAAATTTCTAGTCCCCAAAAGAATTTGAATTGGGATAGAACACAAATTTCTAGTCCCCGAAAGAATTTGAATTGGGATAGAACACAGTTCCATTTGATTGATAGTTCTTTCTTAAAACAAAATCTTTTATAATCACAAATTTACTTTCAGAATTGCATAATGCTCTATCACTAAAGTCACTTTGGAGAAAGAGAAATAGATTTGAGTGTCACACATATTACAGTAATTCATGCACTTTCACTTATTTTGAGTTCAAATATTGAACAGCAAGGGACTCCAGATAGAAGCTTGGAACAACTAAATCTGTCAACACAGTGTTTTGTATACTTAATTAAAATATAAAAATGGACATGGTACAAACATACATACATAAACCAATCAAACTCAGCTCCTATAATCTCCCTCCTAGTGATCCAGCAGGATACTACTAGCAGTTCTACAATATCGGTGGAAGATAGTTGTATCAGAAATAAATTGAAAGATGAGTATCTTAGATTCTGCTCTAGGTAATTAATGTCTAACACAAACATTGTTGAATTTTAATTTACTTTTTCTAATACAATCACAGAAAACGCATCCTGCAACTATTGACTATCTTTTGTCTGCACTACAAAAGTAAATGAAGAGCACTTTCAAATATGTTGTAATTCATATTTTAAAAAAGTGAATGATCTTTCTGTAGATATCTATACACACAACACATATGGTGATAGCCATATAGCATATTACTGACTGTTGTGATAAATTGCATTTTATCATGCAACTTTGATCACCTTAGCTACATTGCCCACTAATTTCTGCCATGACTACTTACTATTTTCTGCCATGACTACTGGCACTTCTGTATCTCTGAACAACTTCAAACAGGTGCAATTGCCAAACTCAAGAGAAGAAAACAAAAGAAAACCCCTGTGAGAAATGTTTCATCAATGCAACTTCACTCCAGCTCAGCAGGAATTCTTTTGTGCTATAAAGATGTATATTTTTCAATAGCAGTTTGGATGGCACAGTGCCTTTGCCATATTTTCCAATGCCCATTATTTTGATTCTATTTATTTCTCAGGAAGGAAGTCAGAAAATACCAGTAGTTGGCTTCATTTAAACTATTCCCCACACTACAGCCAAGGAAAAGAAAATGAAACAAAAAAGAAAAAGAATAAAAAAATTAGTTCAGTCTCTGTTTGTCAGTGTTCTTCGTTATCCACTCCTTCTCCTCTTGGCCATCTGTCTAAGCACCAGCTCTTCTATGTGTTGACAGAATTATCTAGTTCAGTTAGCAGCTCAGGTTCACTTGCATTCATTCCCTCTTTAACAACACTAGAGAGGTTATAAGATAAAATGTATTGTAGTTTATAAGTTTCCACCTACAAGTTTCCATATAAGTTTCCACGTACAAGGTTTTAACTCAATCCACAACAAAGTATAGCCAATCCACAACGAAGTATAACAATAGCATATGCTTCAAAGGGAGCCCAGTTAAATAATCAGTCTAAGGTCTATCACAAACTTTTTTTTGGGATATGGATGTGATAATAGTACAATTCATGTTCTTTATATTTGAAAATTTTAGACTTAACAGTTGAAAAAATGAGTGTTTTTTCTTTCCCCCAAACTCTATCCTCTCTCAGCATTACTTCCCCATGCTGGCATGACTCTCTTCATCACAATTCCTCCCATAGTGGAAAGGTCTGTGCTATTGTTGACCCTAGTAAACTGGAAAGGAATCCATAAACATTGATCAGAGTTGGATACCTAAAAATCAAAACAGGCGTAATTAATGAGCTTGTTGATTGCAAACTTGCGCATAGCTTAAGTGGGTTGTATGTATAAATAAACTTTGGTTCGGAGAACTTTGACACAGACCTGAGACCAGCGCTGGAGCTGCATATTGGCCTGGGGTCTCTCTTTCGTCACCTTCTTGGAGTTCCCAACAGTAGAACTGGCTTGCTAGTATCCTTTATTTGCCTGCTATGTAATAAATAGTCTGAACTCTTCCTCACTTGTGTGCTTATTGTCTCTGTATCCTATGAACTTTAATTGACTGGAAATACACAGTGTTCTGGTTTCTTTTTGAAAACAAAGGACTAGGAACAGAAGTGGCTTCTTCCATTGTTACATTGTTCTCATTAAACCTCACTTGCACCTTTATGGCTTTGTGGTATGACTCCTTTTTTGTTGCTCGTAACTTTCTCTTGATTCATCTATATTCTGCTATTTCCTATTAGAGCATATTTTATTAGGTCTGCTATTTGGTGAAGAGCAAGGCATCCAAGCATAGGAAAGAGGTTTAATGTCTCATGAATAGGTAGATTTTCATGTAAGCAAAACAGATTTTGCCTAACTAGTAAATAAAATATGAATTAGATACTTATGTGATGTATAACTTTTTACATTTATTTAAGCCTTATGATGAAAATTCTCCTATAACAGTTAAAATAATGATATTGTGCTTGCTTGATATGCTGTCTTCATGTTATTTTCAGACCGTAACCTTGGTGACTCTGATATCTTTCCTAGAAAGTGTAAACTATTTAGTCTTTCAAATCAATTAATTATTTGGGAATAAAGGAATGAAAAATCATGTGTTTGTATAATTATAGGGCCAAACTCTTACCCAAAGTTTTCAGGTGAGTCATCCTTACCTAAAGAAGCAGTTCCACCGAAAACAGTGCAATAATATAAATAAAAATACTTCATGTAAAGAACAGAAACAGAAACGATCCTGCATGTTTCCAAGCCATTCCAAATGTTCCTTAGAGGAACATTTCACAGCAGACTAGGGCTAACCTTCCCTCAACAAGGCATCCTGCTTTTCCTGGATTAATGGTTTGAAATAAAAAATGGTGATGAATATTTCTTCTAACCACCCATCCATAAAGCTTTTTGCAATGATTTCACATAGCATAATATTATTATATGAAGCATTGTGTTTAACAATTTCCATCATTTTTTTTTGTTGAAAACATGAAAGCCTGAGCATTGATCCTAACCTCCATAGAGGGAAGGTGATACGCACACACATATACAAGCAAGAGAATTGTAACCAGGAAGAGAGATACTCCTCACTAGGGAAACTCAGAGAAAAGTACCTCCGACTCCTCACTCTTTTAGTCAGAACTACCCATTTTTGGGTCTATGTTGGTCAACTTTGGAACCCCTGGGTAACTCATGGCAATGCTACAACCCCCCCGATTCTCTCCCAATGCTTAAACAGACTATATGTCAGTGGGAGGCCCACAGCCTGGGTTCTGCCAAAGAAAAGAACTGACCTATGTAGTTGAACAGTCAGTCTCTAATGTGATGTTGTTTCAGTATGAATAGTTATGAATGAGACCCACTGCAGCACTCAAAACATTCCTTTGGTTGATAGAAACGTCTATTAGACGATAGAGTCATGTGGAATATTTATAGTAAGTGTCATGCCTAAAATTTGTTTCCTCGCGTTTTATTTGGAAGGGAAAAAATGTCAGAGGAATAAAATGCCAAACTCTCTCTCTATATATATATTGTTGAAAAAATGGACCATTATGTACAATAGAAAATTGGTCTATTTTCAAAGGATAAATGTTCTTGTTTTCAGGTGAAAGGTGACATTTCAGCAAAGCCATGTGAAAATTCAGATTATTCCATACTTTGAGGTGAAAAAATACCTATTTCACAGAATTATAGTACATTGAAGAACTAGAGGTATGGAGGAGCTGCAGACTCTGGAAGTTTTTTATGGGCTATGCCAGTCTATTAACCTGGAGGTGCTCATATATTACCGAGACTAGAGGTAGAAAAAAACTGTGAGAGAAGGAAATTATCCATGCATCCAATCTGAACTTCTTCAAGCACTGTGGTCCTGTTTGTCTTCTCGCATAAGTTTTACACCATTGTGGCCCTATTGACTCCAGAAGTTACTTCTGGTTTACACCTGTGTATGGGCTGGTCCCCACTACGGCCCAGGATTGACTGCAGATTCGCAACTTCAGCTACGTGAATCATGTAGCTGAAGTTGCGTATCAGCAGCCGACTTACCATCCGTCCCCACGGCAGTGGCAGTCGGCGGCGCACTCCCCCGTCGACTCCAGCTTGCGCCTTTTGGCGAGCTGGCCTTCCGGAGTCGACAGGGGGGCCACTGGAGATCGATCCCTGCCGGCTCTAGTGAAGACCAGCCCTAAGTGAGAAAAGAATCAAGCCTGGTCTTTTAAAATCAGAGCTTTCCTTCTGAGGTCTAGGAGAGAGAGCCAGCATTTGACAACTGTTCCTTTGGCCTATTAATTGCCATTACTTAACCTCCTGGCCACCACCTGGGCATTGCAGGATCTTCTCAGGCTGTATCTGATAGGCTGTATGAAAGATGCAGCCTTCATATTTAATGGAAGGATCAAACCTCTAAAGAAGTGCTCCTAGACAGATGTAATGGGAACCAATATAATGGGACAAGTGATAATGTTAATGCAGATGCCTATTTCTCCACAGTGTAAGGTGGAAGAGAAATAGTATGTAAGAGCCTGATTGTTAGGCCTGAATCATGAAACTCTAATATTTTTTTCAAGATTTAGGGACCAATCCAGCATGATACTGGGTAACTAACAAGAGGTACTGAACTCCCTCATCTCCCACTGAGATGAATTTAACTACTTTCCTTTCCCCACCCCAATTTATTTTAACCTTTTAATTCATTCTTTAATCCATTGCAGCACAATATTCTCATTGTAGGGAAATAATTACAAATGTTCTTTGTCTATTTGTTTGCTTTGTGCCTGTTATGTGCATGTGTGCTTATTTCAAAAGAAGTTCTGCTCCTGCTGGGGAAAACAGTGCAGGAGCTTAGTTCATTCTCATTTTGAGCTCTGCATTGTAAGAAGCAATTTAATAATTGCACAATTATTTGCTTATGCTTACAGTGTGATTAAAAGGCTTGTGGTGGGAGTGTGAGGTAACTTTGGTAAGGTAGGAGCTTTATTTTTGTTTCTCCACTCCCTGCAGAGTTGCTCCTTCAATGCTGCAGTGGCATTTCTCAATGAAGCAGCTTCATTGGAACAGGATGTTGCTGAGAATAACATTTAGATTACAACTGGATTATTATGTTGTTGTTTTTTTGCCAGCTGGGCAATGAGTCATGCAGTCATTTTTCAAAGAGTGTTTGTATAAGAGAGCTTTGCTACTTCTCAAACGAGTAATGAGAAACTTTCACTTCTAGTCAAACAATTCTGAAAAGGTTCAGGGTTCAGATGCTTAATGTTTTCCCAACATGTATCCGATTATCTTCAATAATTCTATAATCGTATGATCCTCTGGTAGAGAATCGTACTTTAATTACTTCTGTGTGTTCCATCTTGCATTTTACTTCAGTGTGTTCCATTCTATGCATCTGATGAAGTGGGCTATAGCCCACGGAAACTTATGCTGAAATAAACTGGTTAGTCTCTAAGGTGCCACAAGTATTCCTCGTTTTCTTTATGGATACAGACTAACACTGCTACTATTCTTAAACCTGGAAGAGAAACGTCTGTTTTGCCATTTATTTTTTCTTGCTTAAAAAACTTTGTCTTGTTCCCCAGAAAGATCTTAAGACTAACTGTTAACAGTTTTGAGACACTTGGTAGTGTCATCTCTACACACATACTGACAGCTTATGTTGTTACCCAGTTGTGTTACATTTTGTATTACATTTTGTACAATTGCCAGGCCCAGGTAATTGTCAGCATAGGCTGGAGAGGTGGCAACTTAAGGTGTCACATTTGGGAACATTTCAGTGAATTCACTGCATGGAAATAAACACTAGGGAAATCATAAAGTCTAAAAAGTAAAGCAGAAAGAGGACACAAAGAAATACAGAATGGAACTACTATAAAAGTGTTCCGAAAATATTAAAATTCCCCCAAGTATGTTTGATTCTTTCTCTTCATTTATTCGTTTCCTGCCTTTGTCCTTATGCATGGTGTATTACTATCTCATGTTTCAGCCATCTAATTTAAGACCCAGTCCTATGAGATCCTGAGACTTCACTTCCTACTGAAATAGATATTGGCTCTTTAGGTGGTGTAATCTAAGGGGCAGGAACCTTGTCTCCATTCCTCTGTAAAAGTGTCTGCCAATTCTGTGATATTGCTACGGTTATATGAATGTATGTTTGCAAGGTTTAAATCGTGCAATGAATTTCATGATAATAAAAAGGGTATTTGGGAGTTTATGAGGTGGGAAGTTCACTGCCAACCTGAAGGCAGGTTTTGGATCTCAGTGGTGGGAGAAAAGACAAAGGAGGAGGAAGGGGACAAAAGTCTTAAAGGAGAGGGAGAGACTATGGGGGAGAAAAGATTTTGGAAGACCCAAGAGTGGGGGGAAGGAAAGAGATGTTGGTTAACTAGGCACTCACAAAATATCTTCATCTAGTTTCAACATGTGACCATAGCACTGGTACCAAGTAGTAGACTATATTTATTTTCTCTAGTGTTCATGATCTATTTTTTGTTGAAAATAGATAATTATTTTCCCTGCTACTAGCAGTTAGGTAGGTTTACAAATAGTACCAGTTCTAATACTATAAGAAAACAGACATTTCCTAGTAAAGATTAAAGTTGTGATAGTTATACACTCTGATGCTACTGCAGTATAAATAATAATTCAGACTAGTTAGTCTCTTCTAAGTGCCATTGTATTTAACAGATACAAAATAATTACTGTATGACCTTCACTGTGATTTAGAAAATGGCAAAAATCTCATAGTTATTAGAATTAGGAAAATAATTGGCTAAATGATTCATTGCAAATTAGTCTTCAAGCCTGTGAAATATCCATGAGCAGATTTTGGGTTTGAAACTATAATTTAAACAAACAAACAAATATGGTTTTAGCTTCATGGATTAATAATGGACAGCCTGCAGCAAATATTCAGAAACCAACCTTGTTGCTTAGTTGGGATTGTTTAGATAACTCACATGGTAGAGAGAGTGTTCCCTGATCAGATGAGCACATGCTAAATTTTGGTGCAGTTAGAAATTATTCTTTAAAATTTGTTTTCTGCAAACCTTTGTGCTGGTCAGTTTAAGTCAAGCAACTGTCATTGTGGCCCAAACACAACAGGAGGCCTGAGCGTTGCTGAAATGAATTCATTTAAAAATCTGAGCAAAGATTACAGATTTAAGTCTTGCTCTGGCACTGAATTCTGCATCAAAACCCCCCAGCTCCTGGCTCAGTTGTACAGAGGAGTCAACCCATGCAGACCTTGGTGCAGGAATTAAAGCCTGGTTTTGCAGCATTCACACAGATATGAAATTTCCTCTGTGATGGCATGGTATTTACTATGTGCCATATGTGCCTGTAGTTTGTGTGCCCTGGAGTGAAGAAAACCATAACAACTCCTAACAAACCAAGTGTCCCATGTCCTGGCCAAATTCTTTGTCTGTAGCCAAACTAAATTGTCACAGTGTGGGAAATGTGGGAGGAGTAAAATAAATATTTGTTATGTTAAAATAATTATATCTGAGTTTCGGGGGGGGGGGGGGGGAGGAATCACTTTGCTAGAGAAAAAAGGCATCACAAATGACTGCAGCCTTAGACCTAAATTACCCCAACATTGAAACGGGAATATCCAGGTGTGGATCAATGAGTTGTTCCTGGTAACTAGTGGAAAGAATCTGTTTGGAAGGCAGCAAATCTCCTCTATTGCCAGATTTTGGTCACAACAAGCCTGCTCTAAAGGGAGCAATAGTAGTAGGTTGTAGATATTCCCTTGATTGATTTACTTAAACAGTTCTGTAGACATGAATGTGCTTAAAGTTAGGCACAGGCTTAAATAACTTCCTGATTTGGGGCCTTGTCAAATTCCTATTCTGTTACATTTTTATTGCATTACATTTTTAATGTCCCTCACTGTTGGCTCATGATTTTGGGGAATATTTTTCCAGAGGTGGATAATTTCCAGGAATTAAATCCCCAGATCAAAGAGAATGTTCACTCACTTGAGCTTGTGTGTAAAGTCTGGGTAGAAGGTATGACCTAAAAGGAACAAGACACAGCCTTGCTCTTCAGTAGATGGTTGTATGGTTATTGAAATACATTATGAATTGAACATTTCAGCCTCAATTATAATTATTTTTCTGCATCTGTTCCAACTATTTACATGGTTTATGCCTGTAAATTAGGTGTTAATGAAATAAAAATGCTGTAACAATGTGGAACATCAAAATCACAATTGACTGGAGAACTAAACACTCTAAATTCTCCATGGAAATCGCTTCACTTCAGTGATAACTCTCGGGTATTACACGACATGCACAGAAATATACCATTATACTACCAGGCTTAGTTCAACTATAAAAAGAAGAGAAAATTCACACCACACAGGGGCATTATACTTTTCTGCAGAATTACATTCCTTTTTTTTCCTCCAGCATTTTTTCTAGCGTTCTAGCTCTGTCTTTTCCAATGCTGATAAGCAGCTATTCATTGCATAGAGCAAGTATAGTAAATAGTATATATGTTCCCTTCAGATATACTCTATATTTCTAACAGCCTCTAAGCACCAAAGAGGAGAGAGAGAATTCCTCTCAAATTCTCTTTATTTTAATTCAAAAGTTATCTACAATTAACACAAATTTATTGTGTTACTTAACTATTACTATTGAAGATTACTTACATAAGAGAGAAAAAAAGGAAACTAAGGTTATACAAAGAATTATTAGAAGACGGGAAGGAATCTTTGCTGCATTTCAAATTTCCCACATGAGCAACCTTTTGAGTCTATGGGCTGGTCTTCACTCGGGGGGGAGGGGTGGACTGAAGATATGCAACTTCAGCTACGTAAATAACGTAGCTGAATTTGGCATCTCTTCAGCGACTTACCTGCCGTCCTCATGGCAGTGGCAGTCGGCGGTGCACTCTCCCTTTGATTCCAGCTTGCACCTTACGGCAAGCTGGAGTAACGGAGTCGATGTGGGCGCCGCAGGCGATCGATTTCTCAAGTCTTAACAAGACACGAGAAATCGATCACTAAAAGAGCGATCGCTACCCGCCAATCCGGCGGGTAGTGAAGACGTACCCTTTGTCACACATTGTCTCACATTTGGATTTTAGGAAGGTGAGACATGATATTAGTAGTTGTGACCTCTTTGGCATAGGGTAGAATCCAATGTATAGGAGGAGTCACCTTACTTCAAAGCAGGATACTTATGGTTTTCAAGAAGCATACTGTATTTTTTTAATGTTATATCAAAGCAATGATAGTTAAACCTCCTGACGGCAAGATTAATAATTTTAGAATTTAAATTTAATGTAATAATTAAAGAAAATTTAATTTGGACAGGATTAGTATGTGGATGGTCTCTCTTGTACTGGCACCTTCCCGTTTCCATGCTGCCTCTGTGGTACTGTCTTTGGATCTCACTGAAGGCCCTTTGCTGTTCCATAATGTGCTATATGCAGATTGGGGCATGTCAGTGTGAGCAGGTATGTTGCACCCATGGTTACCCTACCAACCCCAGGGAAAATCTAACTGAAAAGTGAATGCATACTGACTCTGCCTTAACATTTATTCAGTTTTCTGTTTTGAACTCGAGGGTTTAAGAAAGGCTTACAAGAACACCATAGCTATCAAAAATCCAACATTAGGAACTCAAGCATTTCAGAGTTAAGAGCAACTTAAAAAGAAATTCAACCATCTTTACAATATGGAATTGCAAAGGTGTCCCGAACAAGGATGTGGGCAGTCCAGTCTAGTAGTCAGAGCAGAGTGAGAGTCAGGAACTGAGCAACTTTAGAACAGACTGGGCAGGACAGCAGCAAGGCTGGGAAAGAAAAGATTGCAGCTACAGTCATGTGCATTAAGCAGCTAGCTATCCATTGTTGCGGCGGGGTTTCAGAGAACACTTGCTGACTTTCTCGACCAGTCTGGCAGAATGGTCCTTCAGAAGCTCCTGCTGTGGCTCTACTGTGCTCACAGGCTGCAGGGAGACTGGGCAGGCACAGCTGTAAATTCTCATTCCCGAAAATAGGTAACGCACTAAAATTGCTTTTATTTTAGTCCCAAAATGATGGCCTGTAGAAAAATCCAGCTCTGAGTTTGCTTTTTCAGTCCATAATTAGCTGCTTCTCATCACCAACCACAAAACGAGGTTTTTTTATTATGAATCATGCAGCATTTGTTTGGTCTTGACCTTCTTTATGACTCCCTAGAAATATCCATAATAAAACAAATATCATATTGAAGGCAATCATTCCATACTCTTTAAGATTCTCTCTGCCACCAATTATGCAAGTGTCATTAGGCACTGAGATTGCATGTCTATAAATAGAAACCTCTTAGGATCAGATCTTGAAATTGTGCACTTTCATGAAAAAAGTCAAAGGTTAGTTTGGTGATGAAGAATCAAACAGAGAGTATTGGAGATGCATATATGACAATAATTATACAAGCAGAGCTCTTTGTTGCATATTCTGTCTAAAATCTGTATGAGTACCAAGGCATCAATAATCTAATACATTTAGAGCCATACACTGAAGATTTCTCGAAACGTTTGTGGAAATGGGGGAAACAAAATTATGAGAAAGATGGCAATTTCCTGCAATATCCAGGACAAACCTTGTTATATTAAGTGTATGTATAATTGTGGGCCAGTGATTGTATATAATTCCATGGGAGAGGAGGACCCATAGCCCTCCAGGAACTAAGAACAGTGTGGGGTGACTGGTCAAATCCACTCAGGTTGAAACACCCATACAAAGCTACCAAAACCTGAAGAGAGGCTCAAAGCTACCGGTCCAAACTGGATTCCCTAGGAACTAATAGACAAAGGATTTTTGGATAAGTCACTGCAGTTTAAATTGAGTTGTGGTGTTCTTTCTGATCCTGCAAATAGACAAGGCCTCTGGTCTGAAGAGAGCCCGGAAGGTCTGGAATGACTTTGGCATAGTGAGGCCCTAAAAAACTGAATGCTCTAATTCAGCTGAAGCTGTGATGAACTTGTGACCACAGGGAAATTATGTGGTGTTTCAAAGACTAATCACCAGATTCCTTGTCAGAGACAATGTGTGCTCTTTGATAAGTGTATTAGCATGTATGTATAATGTTTTTAATATGTTTTCTCTAGAGTGCTTTTACTTTAAGGATAAATTGGCTTGCTTTGAAAGAGCTGTGTGGTAGTTTCCCTGTGGCAAATTATACTGTTTACCATCTCTTAGGAAAAATGTTAAAATTGGCCACTGTTTAGGCAGCCTAATTTTGCTGGGGAGCTCACAGTATAGATAGGGAGCTGTGCAGTCTGTAAATATCCTGGGCAGAAGGGAGAGAGATGCAGATCTGCACCATAGAGAGGCAAGTGAGTGCCAGAGCTGGAGTACACAGAGGGAATATATATGCAACAACCCTGAACTATGCCAAAGATGTCTTACAAAGTAGGTATGGAACTATTGAAGAAGGATACGTAGAACACGGCAATCACTGTTGGGTAGAGTTAAGCTGTATTGATGCCTGTGTATTTTCATACTTCCAAAGGTTTGTCTTATAAATATTTTTATTTGGATATATAACTGATGAACACTTGTTCATGTACCAACGACTTACAGTCCACAAATGAGGGTTCTTTAAGAAGTGTCAAATTTGTTGAAGCAATTAAAATCACCACTCACATTTGAAAATCTTGGCCATATAATAATAGTAAGATTTTGGAGAATATGATATCTTCATCTGGGCATTTGTCCATAGAAGAAACAAGATTCACAATAGAATGGAAATTGAACCACCTTGAATCTAATATTTAAAAATCAATATGTACTCCCCCTTAAAATTTCTCTAATTACAGATGCAATAATATCATCCTTCAGTTAAGTGTCTCTGAACCTCAGTTAACTTTTATGGAAACTAGCGATTCATTATTTCAATTGTGTGTTTACTGTAAAACCCATTTTCTTTTGTACTCTTTAAAGATATTTTTCAGAGCTATGCACCAAATTGTTTTTGAAACTTTAATGAAAACAATATATCACTTATGAAGAATTCTCACCCAAGATCTGGGAAATCTCACATCTCCATGATTGTTTAATTTGTCAAACTGTTTATGGAAAATTCAGCCCCTATGCCTTTATCTCATACATCTTCCCGTTGAACATATCCAAGCAAAGGAAGATAATAAGGGCTACATTGTAATCAAGGTGGTTTTTTTAAGCATATGCTGTAGCTGATACATAGGTCAAGCAATCTCATTTTGGTTTCTTTCTGATCAGTGTTCTCAGACCTGGAATATAAATCAGTTTTTTTTAGTTGACACAGATTACTTTCTCCCCCTCCTTGTTTTCTTTCCAGATACTCTGCTCTGACTATCAAATAGATTTTTGAGACATTTTGCATATAAGTAAAGCATAGCTCACCATTCAAAATAACATTTTAAATATTTAAATATTCCCTTGCAAAGTTATTTTTGTTTAAAGAATCATTAAATCATTATTATGATTGAAAGTAATTATGTGGTTTGGAAGTTGGTTCTTGAGATAATTTAACTTGTTACTTTAAACATGAAGAGTTGATGGTTTTAAAAGGAGTTTTGGACAAATAATATTTTTCAGTCTCTAGGATATTATTCAGATCAAAGTTTAATAACCTATAAATGATGAGTAACTGCTCTTTAATGGGGAGATTCATTACCCATACATAAGCCATGTATAGGGTATCAATTAAATCAGTAGAGTAGTTTGCTGAGGTTAGATCAGGCTTGAATTTGGAGCTAAGACATTAAAGACCGGATAACTATCAGCATGCCTGCATTTTCTCTGCTGCCTCTACCCTATTTTCATTACCTTGAGATTGGCAGCTTCATCTGAAGAGTCCCTAAATCTAGTACAATTATTAATGAATGAGGTTTAGGAGGAAAAACAGTTATCCCAGTCGTTTCTGGATTGTAGGACTGAGCTATGAGGGCAAATCATATCCTGAGGGTGGTGCCATGTCTGCTGCTGGCCAATGGTAACCCTTTCTTGTTATAAGTGCTGCTACTGGTTAAGCAGAAGAGGACTTTGAGTGGGTTTCCACTCCTATTGGTGAGTAGAGTTTACAAATACAGCAAAAAGAACCATCTGTGGACTTGGAGGGTTTGAAACAGTGAAAGGCTTTTCCCCTCCTTTGTGTCATGCATGTAAATGAAAGGCAGGTAGGGCTGGCCTTACCATAAGGTGAATGGAGGCAGCCACTTCATGTGCCAGACTGAGGGGCAGGAGGGAGGTGAGGTGCTACTAAGACCCAGAATGTAGAAAATTGTGTCTGCCGCTGGTGAATATGTATTCTCCCTGCTCTAGATGCACAGCGATGGTGGAGTGCTGTGCTGGAGGAAGGGGGACACAAGAGACATAACAGGCAGGCAGGAGAAAAGGTGAGAGGGAATAACAGAAAGCAGCAGGAGCTGCAGGGAGAGAGAGGAGGAGGAGGAGCCTCTTATGTACCTCTCTAGCATCCCCAGGAGGCTGGACTGATTAACACCAGCTTCTCAGGGAGCTTCCTGTTTCCTGATGCTTCCCTGAACCTACGTGAGGAGAACAGGAAGTCAACTGTAGTAGTAGGAGTCGGTTAGGCCCTTAAGACTAAGGTATCTTCCCTCACTCAAGACCTGCTACCAGCCTGCTTATTTGTCGATAGCTGGCCCTATAGCTAGCACTGAACAGCAGTCACGAGTTAAAGAAGAAAATGCCCCTCTGGGGCAGCATTCAGAAAAAGAAAGCAAAGGAAGCTTTTCTATCTAAGCAGGAAGGAGCACTCCTGAGATACATAGACACATAGACACTCCTGAGATACATAGTTCACAGCGAGTCTTCCGGCCCCAGAAATGATTTGAGTTGTGAGGAGATGCCTGATCTTTCAGTTAGTCAGAGTGCAGGAGATCTGGCAGTACTGAGCATCCATATCTCCATCTCAAATGGATGTAACCATGCACATTCCTGAAGAATAGTATAGAGAAGGGTGTGGTGGAGGCACAAGAAACAGCTGCTGCTAAGTTTAGTTCCTCAAGTCTAGATGATCCAGGATGGTGGACCCACTTGACATAGTACATTTCCTTGTACTGCATGGGCCACAGCAAGTGAAATACTTCATGTTCCCCCAAGACAATGAAAATAGAAGTTTCTGTCCAACACATTACTGGCGTGAAATCCCCAATGGTGACAAACTGGAGAGGCCATGGCTTATGTACTCAAAAACCCAGAATGTTTTTGTTGCAAACTCTTCCAGTCTAATGTTCCAGCCACATTGGGTTCTACAGGAACAAAGGACTTGAAAAATATGGCTAGAAATCTGGCAGGCCATGAGAAGGCAGCAAATCACCAGAGAGCATTCCAGAGGTGTAAAGAGCTTGAGATGAGTCAACGGTTAAAGACCACCATAGATGGTCACCATCAAGAGAACATTGCATCAGAGTCTCTTTACTGGTAAAATGTTCTGAAAAGGCTCATTGCCATTGTGGGAGTGCTTGCTTCCCAAAACCTAGCACTGCCAAACAATGAAACCTTCTGTAACAGGGTGCTGTTCAGAAAGTGCTGAGCCAACCCCTGTTCCCTCTTAGCTCAGCTAGCAAAGCCTCTGCTAGCAGCTCCCATAGCTAGGGGAGGTAATTAGCTGGCAGGGTGTGGCTCCGGAGTGAGTGGGGCTTAATGTAAGCCACCTGGCAGCCTCCCAGGCCAGGGTATAAACCCTGGCAGGAAGGAAGTCAGGGTGGAGAGAAAGGGAACAGAGCAGCTGTTCCTAGCTAGCTGTTAGAGCTAGCTGTTCCTCCAAGGCAGCCAAGCCAGGGGACTTGTGTACAGAACTGTAAATAGGTGGTGGGTTTGCACAAGAGGGAAAATAAAAGGACACTGTTGTTGGCACCAGAGGGCTCTTGCCTCATTTTTCAAGAGAGCGAGCAGCGGCCCGCTTACACTTTCCTTAAAATTGTGGCGCTGATGGCTGAATTTGATGCTGTACTCCGGGAGCATCTAAGAAGAGTCACCACCCAAGAAATGTACACACACCACTGCCTTGGAAAAACAATTCAAAATGAGATCATACAGTTACAAGCACAACAGTCAATCAGAAGATTGTAGCAGATCTGAAGTAAGCAAGATATTATTCTGTTATTCTGGACTGCACACCTGACATCAGCCATAAAGAACAAATGACTTTAATGGTGTGTTTCACAACAACAGAACCTAGTGAACATGTCCCTGCAATGGTGACTGTCAGAGAGCATTTTCTAGAATTTATTGATACCAATGATACTACAGGAGCTGGTATGACAAATGTGCTTCTTAAAAAGCTGGAAGATTCGGGCATTACAATAGCTGACATGAGAGTTCAGGGCTACGATAATGGTGCCAACATGAAAGGAAAGACCAGAGGAGTGCAGACATGGATCTGATAGTTAAACCCTTGAGCTTTTTATGCCCCATCAGTTTTCATTCATTGAACTTGGTGGTCAGTGATGCAGTATCAGCTTCCAGTAAGCTGCTGATTTTTTAAACATAATTCAAAGCATCTATGTATTTTTCTCTGCATCAACTCATCAATGGCAAATTTTGAAGCAACATCTGGGAACATCCTCTTTGACACTTAAACCACTGAGTTCCACATAATAGGAAAGCTGAGTGGAGGCAATAAAGCAGGGATGCGCAAACTACGGTCTGCGGGCCACGTCCAGCCCGCGAGCTATTTTTTTCCGGCATCCCAAGCTCACAGTTGGTGAAGGCTATCTCCTCCCCCTTTTCCCCACTGTTCCCCCCTCCCCCCCACCCCGCCACCTCAGCACGTCGCGCGAGCAGTGCTCTGGGCAGTGGTGCTGCATGATAGAGTGTCTGGCTCTGGGCCAGACATGCTGCAAGCTCCATCGGATAAGCGCAGCAGCCTGTCTGGCTCCAGGCCAGATATACTGCGTGCTCTGTTGGATCAACATGGCAGTGCACCTAGGTGGCGTGCTAAGAGGGCTGGGGCCAGGGAATAGCAGGGAGTGGTCAGGAGGTTGGATAGGGTGTGGGAGTCCTGGGGTGTGTGTAGGGGTTGGGGCAGTCAGGGAACAGGGAGCAGGGGGGATTGGTTAATTCCGAGGCATGGTATAATCCCATAAGAGACCACAAAGAACAATTCAAAGTTGAATTATTTAACCAGGTGCTAGATGTGCAATAGAGTCAGTTGAGAACATTTCATGCAGCTCAGGGAACACAGCAGTATATTTGGGATATTATATGATATTCCCAAACTCCTCACTATACCTGAAGATGACCAACACCAGTAATGCAGGGCACTAGAGACAGTGTTGACACATGATGGCATGCACAATATTGATGTGAATATAGGCGATGAACTGAAAGCCCTTTCAAGACACATTTCAGCAGGATCAACTCCAAAGGCTGTTCTGGCATATATGTGCACAAATAAGATGACCACCTTCTTTCCAAATGCTTTTGTTGCTCTGCGCATATTTCTAACACTTCCTGTAACAGCTGACAGTGGAGAAGGAAGCTTCTCCAAACTGAAGTTAATAAAAACAATCTATGCTCCACAATGATAGCTTGCAGCCATCTCAATAGTGCATGAGCTGGCCCAGACTGTGGACCTTCAGGAAGCAATTCAAATCTTTGCAACCACGAAGGCACAGAAAGCACCATTTTGATTATTCAAACAGATTAAAATGCCAGTTTTTACTTTGCAAACAAGAAAAGTAACATTTGCTGTTCATGCGTTTGAAAGTTGTGTTACTTAAATTTTTTTAACAAAGCATTTTAAGTTGTTAGTTCTCCTTTATTGGGGTAGCTAGCAGAGCCGTACTAAGAAGGCAGAATTCAGACCATTCAAATTTTTGGCCAAAACAAGCGGGTTTGGGGGCATCATTTGAGCTCCTCATCTCAGGTGCCAAAATGTTGTGGGCTGGCCCGGAAGGCAGGCACTAGAAAAAATACCACTTTTTTGTTATTGCTAAGCAAATGTTTGCAACATTCACAAGGCAGTCTGGTAACTTTTATTTGCCGATTTGTTATAGCTTTCACATACAGAGCAAAGTTGTTCAGTATAGTTTGAATTTTTTGGATCTATTAGAACATGAATGAAAAGAGTTCAGCTTAATCAAATAACAGATGCAAAATGGATACCACTGTCCATAATTAATTTATACAACAAACTGTTGTTCGACCAAAGTTACATTTTTAATGATTAACATAAAAGAGAGAATTTATAATCCAAATATTTTCAAGGAATGGTAATTGCTATTATATTGTTCATAGCATCAAACAAAACTCTCATTTAATGTCTTTGTACAGAGAGCAGAGTACAAATTCCCTGGTGGAAAAAACCCAAAGAAAACCAACCAACCAAACAACCTGATAAGTGCCTGAACAGATAAGAGCACACAACTGATGTGATTTATTCAAAACATGTTAAACAAGATTTCACTGAGTTAAGCTAATGTCTCTAGAGTTGATTGACATTTTTTCTTCAAAAACTCTTGAACAAAATGGAATTTTTAACTTCAATTTTTTGCAGAATTATTTTATGATGAAAGGAAAATCTAAACATATTAGTTTCCTATTCTTCCTCACCGCACCTCCTTCCTGCACTGCCCTTTAAGACACTTAATAGTCAAAAAGCCACTTATTCACTGGAGGGGGAAAATCCGATTACAAATATTGCTCATATATAGTCTATCTTACCCTTCCTCCACTTCAGAAGCATTTTGAGCCTAATCCGGAGGTCACTTAAGTCAACGCAAAGACCTCCCAATGACTTCGATGGATTTGGAAGCAGGCCCTAAATCACAAATGACTTTGAAGTGACTGTCCATTGTCTTCTAGAGTAATTTGTTAGGCATGGCATTTATTAAGGTAAAGGAGAACTCCAGAATACTAATGTATTCACTTTATCTATTGTTCAAGAAACTATTCAAAGCCACAAAGTTCTTTCATCCAAAGGGGCCATAGTTTTAGATACATTTTCTAATCTGGAGTTATAGAACATTAAACAATATAGTTGATAATTATAGAGATGACTTCAAAAAGTGTGAGAGATTATTTTAACTCTAATCCATTGGCAGTATTTTTAATGTCTAGCGAAGCCTCAGGGCAAAATATATCCAAATGACCTACAGTTGAAACTGATGAGATATTGTGTCAGTATTTAGCCTACATCATTAAAAAGAAGTGAAAGCTGCTTGAAGGCTATACAGGAACATGTTCTTTATCTTTTCTGTCAGTTGTCATTTTTACACCAGTGATAAATGGGTGTGATGTGCTATAAATCAAAATAAACCGGACCCTTGCTATAGCCAGAGGTTCGGGATCCATGCGTGGTCCTGCATTAATGTGGGGACCGCATTAACGTGAGGAACGAGTTGCCATGGATTCCAATTTAAATATTTCAATTTGGGATCCATCGCCACGACCATGCTACTACATGAACCCATATTATAGCAACGTGGGCTAGAGCGAGGGCCCGGTATAGTAGTGTTTCACACTCTACAGGGTGTAAATGACTACAAAAAGCCTAGGGCAACGGAGAATCAGGAACCTCCTTTCCCCATGTATTTAAATATTAAAGATATACTGTATCTAAAACCATTACATATTCATAGTTCTTTAAATAAATAGTAAAAATACACTTGAGCTTTGTTATATAACTGTTGTGAAACCTTACCAATTCTGATTTTAATAGCTGGGTTTGCTTTTGGGTTTTTTCCCTCATGAGTTCTACCACTCAGGAGGAAGCTTCTTTCATCAGACTTAGACTGAGCTTCTTTCATCAGACTTAGACTGAGATTGTCTCACTCTCTCTTTCTCTGTATCCCATGTAAGGAGTCCATGTAGTCCAAAATACAAGCCTAGAATCGCAGAGTAAGTGTGTAAAATATACCAATGACAACATTTTTCACTTTATACAGGTCCAGAAAGATTGTAGGTGCTTTTCCTCCTTTTCAATTACGTAAATTTCTTTTTTCTGCTAAGAAAGGATCCCCCCATTATTTGATTCTGTTTGGATCTAGAGATGCTCAGATACTAGGGTAATAGATGGGAGGCCACAAGCATACCTAAATATATAACCATATGTTTATAGCTTTCTAATAAAATTTAGTTTCCAAATCCAGAAATTAATAGTCTTCCATTAACTTTGTTATGCTGGATTTATTTTCTTCATTAATAATTTGAAATATTATGCATTTTATTTTAAAAAAATTGGTACATGCTTTTCTAGTCAGACTGAATTAAAATCTACAATCCTCAATTCATAATAAGTCATCCTTTGATCCCAGTAGTAGAGTTATGTTAAAGTAAATCCTATCAGGTTTGTGCTCCAATGGCCATTAGCAATAAAATAAGATACTTGCAAATCCTTTTCATTGCTCATAGCCTATTTTAAGGATCCGCCATAAATAGTGCAGACAAGTCAAATCTGAAATTAAAAACTCTTCACAAGTTAATTCTTCCTAGAAATCTATTTCAGTGACTTTTCACTTCTGGAACAAGCTTGAGGAGTGGAATCTGGTTTGAAAATATGTCTAAAACTATAAATGAATACTAGGAACAGGCTTTTATAGATTCAAGATTCCATCTGGAAACAAATCTGAGGTCTTAGTATGTTCAGAAGGGATTTGACTAAATATTATGCAAATATTTATTTCAAATAGTGTGTGGGAATTTTACAAATTTATTCCCACAGTTGTATTCAGGCTACTGTGATTATTTTGCAGCATGATCAAGTGAAAACAGATAAGCATTTCAGTGCAAAGGTGCTGTCTTATTTTGCTATGTAGAACATGTAATTCAGAATAATCCTTGAAAGCAGTTGGATGTAAAATTCAAAAGCACTGCCTAAGCTAGGGAAACCATGAATTTTGTCAAATTCATGAATTATTCCCACACCAGCCTATCATGCTCTGAAATGTGAATGTGAGCAGCAAGCAGTACCAGTACAATAATCAAGACAACTGCAACTAAACAAAATGCTTTTAGACTCAGACAAGACAATTACATCCGCTGTGCCAGTTATAATTACATCTTTCATTGCATTGTGTCCAACCTCAAATTATTTTTGCAACCAAATTGATCATTTTTATACACAGTCCCATTTGAATAGTATCCACCCTCAGACTACTATAATCTTAGCATAGCAATTCCCTTGTCATAAGACAAGCCCTGAAATATGAGAGGCTACAAGAGAGACAATTCAAACCAATGTACTGAGGAAACACGTACATCACACACAAAACCATATTGTATATATCACCTAGTGAAATAAGTTATACACTTATAACTTAACTTATTTAAATAGTTAAACACACTAAATGATACATCTGAGAACACAACAATGAATTGAATTGTGGACACACCAATGGACATGTGTGGAATTATACGATGGTTCCTGTATAGAATCAGATGCTAGACCTTTTTATAAAGACTCAGAATAATTACTGCTGGCTTATAATAGCATTTGGATATTGTTACCTTCAACCTAGGTATTAGCGGGACTGAAGTGTCTCTGGGTCCAAGGGAATTAGGACTGGAGCCAAATATGTCCTGCAAGGAAAGCCCTAGAATCAGCCAAGTGTTGGGAGAAAGCTTAATCTGAAGTATAAGATGTGTGTGTGGTTTCTAAGTTGTCACTATGACCAAAGAGAAGGGAATACAGTGGGTTTGTACCCTAAAAAGGGACTGTTTAAGAATGGTACTTTCCCACTTAGAAAATCTGCTCACTATGTGTATCTAATCAGACCTGCTGACTTAAATGACAAAGCAATATTTCAATTATTAGTGACAGACTCAACAAAGCTATGGAAAAGTGAACTGGAATATATGACTATATAAAAACATCAAAGAAATTGTAAATTATGTTTAATCATTTTCCTGCTATTGTAAGGGGCCTTGTAGGTGCACCTATGTCACTCCTTTCTCTGCCTGTAGCACATAATAATCTAATATCCTGTGGGCTGTTATACTTGGATGTAGGTTTAGTGTGAATGGCTGGGTGGTGTTGGTGACCTGTGATATACAGGAAGTCGGACAAGATGATCTGTCAGTCTCTTCTGGCCTTAATCTCCATCACTCTTATTTTTCCATAGTCTGAGCAAACTTATTTGCCTCTGTGCAACCCTACTTGAAGACAATAGGGTTCTGCAGATGTAATTCTGGTTATGATTTGGCCTGCGGAATCGCTTACTTGTAATGATGCACAAGCCATGGAAAACCACTCAGTTCCTTGACTCTGATGTTGGGGTCACCTTTGCTCCTGTGCACCGTTACAGGACTCTCTGCAAGTGTCTGATTTGTACAATTCTGGTCACTGCTTGTATGAATCACTCATCAGTTGCACAGAGATTGCCTGAGCTGTTGCTTACCTAAATTATTTGGAAGTCTGTCCATGATACATAAATAATGGACCCTGCTTATCTTTTAGAAGAATTATAGGAATAAAAGCTGGTGTCTACAATTTTCTATTTGGCTACCTTAGGCTAATCAAATGCTTCATATTTTAAAATTTGTATACAATTAATAATACAGTAAATACATCAGTAATAAAAACAATTAGAATCAGCAGAACTTGAGGATATTAGATTAACTGTAAAGACTTGTTTCCCATCTATATTTCAAAAGAGAAAATAAAATATTTTTTTCCTTTCCCATCTCTATTTTCCCCTCTTTTGTATCATCATCTTAAATTACAGAATTGTTCTATTATATAAAAAAAACCACGATCTAGTTCATGAAGAAAGTCTCTGTCTTGTGATTATTGAATTGCTGTTAATATTGACAGGTTTGCCCATGGTTCCGTTCCCTTATTTAATTAGAATAGCATCCCAGCAATATTGAACAGGAAAAGATTGCTATTTTATTTACACAAGACAATCGTATGTCAGTCATCCAATGCTAATTATGAAAATTACACCAGGTCATAAGAAAATAATTGAGTGGAGGCTCAGAAGCGGTAAAACCCATGAGCCTTTTTACTTATCTAGTTCTTAGATCTAGGCAGATTGTTAGTGATGGAACTGTCTGATGGCTGTTCTGGGGCCTATGTGAAATGAGTTAGGGGCCTTCCGGACAGACTTTAGTACTCAGGGGTGATACCAAGTCATTACCATGGCCTTCTTGGTAATATCAGAAGAAAGGTTAAAGATTAAACAGATACTACTAAACTTGCAATTCAGGATAGACAGTGTGCCAGGTTTGCACTTCTATTTTCCTGTGCTGTACTGTTCTGTTGATGTCAGAGATTTCAGGCTCCTGGCCTGTCAGTATTTCACTTTTCACAAAAGCTAAATTCACTTTAAAAAAGCAACTTACCTTGTCCTCAGAAAGTCAGAGTTTTTTATACTCCAGTATCTTCAATGAAACACAGAACTTCTGTGCTTCATCTGGAGGGAAGATGTAGTTATCTTGCTTAATTTATGGAAATATAGGTGGCTTCTCTGTGAACAGCATCCTAGCCCAGCCACAAATATAAAAAAATAAAACAAAACAAAAAAACTTGGCTACTCAGCTCTGCCAAACCAAACCAAACCAAACCAAACCAAAGGAAAGTCTTTGCATTTTGAGTGCTTGAAGAAAAGTAAAAAGAAAGGACAGACAACAAACCAGAGCCAAGGTCTCTGAGCAGTCTGAAGCATGTCTAATAAAACTATCCTACAGGAAAATAACAAAGTTTTAAAATCTAAACTAAACTGACCACCATACCTTTTTATTATTGATATCCTTGTCAATAAACTGTTAAAGAACCATGCGCTTGGTCATTATTTCCAAAGTTACATCCACTTATTGTCATAAAAACAGTAATCTGGTTCCTAGAGCTGGAGAACAAAAAACGTGTTTTTGACTTTTTTCAAGTCTTGACACACCTGATAAAGGGTGATATTTTCCTCATTTCAGTAATTATTTTCCTCCAGTAAAATAGGATGAAATTGCACTGCAGAACAGACTACATATAGTTGTGAAGTTCAGATCTGGATATGTTTGTTCACGGTTTGTCAGTTCTGTAGTGTATTTGTTATTCACAAATATCCCCTGAATAGATTATACCTCATAGGCTGAAACAAAATTGCGTTTTTGAACGGTTTCTTTAGGCTAGCTACTTTGTGATGTTGTGGCTTTCTCACCTATTTAGTCACTTACTATTTTTCTTCCTCTAAATAGATGTCTGAAACTTTCAAAGTAAAAAATAGACTGTAAACTGTTTGGTACAAGGATTGTTGACTACTCCATGTTTATGCACTGCCTACCATGGGACTTCATTGTTCTTTGGCCCTTAGGCACTACTATACATTATCTACTAGTAATAGATAATGTAACTATGGTATGCATTTTCCTATTAATCCTTCTTGCTAAAATTTGTTTCACTTTCAGGATTCATAAACACTTTCATGTATACTCATTCATGTACTTGCAAATAACAAATAAAACTACACAAGGAATAATAGTGAGTCCCACAATTTTATTTTAGTTTTTCCTCCCTTGAAATTATATGCAAATCTTTTTTTTTTTTGGTTTGTTTACTGGCCTACCAGCTTTAGTAACATAAATGGTATTTAAACCAGGTCCCCTGAGGTTAAGGGCTGCATAATCCATTACCAATTTCCTGAGCCAGTCATTCATCCTAATCTCAAGGTTTTTTTTTATTGTTGTTGAATGTAGCAAAGAAAAATAAATGAGTCAAATGAAGCTTTTAAAATGTCATCCTCTTCTCAAAACCATTGAAAATGTGATCTCTCCCCTACTGTGAGATCCAAACACTTTGTCTCTTACCCCTTTCTAATGACCTGTTCTATGTATAAAAGTGGTGTTCTCTAAACTGAACAATAGCGTAATTTAGTGGATTCTATCAAATTCTACTTCCATAAACTCTTAGTGCTCAAGAGGAATACTTAGGTGCTCTCTTTTCTAACAATGTATGAAAACATTCCAACAACATATGGAAAGTTTTTTCAGGTCTTTTTAGACCTGAACTTTCACATTCAGTCAAGCCACTGTATATTTTTCAAGATAAATACTACACGAATGGGTTCTTGTTGCTAAGAGCAATCGGTAGAAAGTGCCTCCATTTGCTAATACAGAGTGAGATCATTAAGATGCCGAAAACTGCAGAGGCTACAAAATTTATTATAAACTGACCACAGGGGAGAACATAATAGCTTGACAGTATGCTTTTTTTTTCATTCTTTTGAAAAAGCTGCAGGGATGTTACTAATGTGACTTATTAATATATTTGTATTTTCTTCTGGCTAAACAGTTTACCAAAAAGAAAAATCTATATTAGTGTGTTTGAAGAGAAAAAATATATAAAATTGCTAATTTTAGTTGTTTTACCTTGCAGCTAGGATACATATATACTCATTTTTTTTCAGTAGTGGGGAAGATTAAAATTTGACTAGCTAAATTTTAACATTTACAGTAGGCTATAGGCTTGATTGTACTCTCAGGTAGACAAGTTATGCATTCCCATTTATCGGGGTTGGAGGGAAAAAGTGCCACTGAATTTAACACATGTGCAGTAGATATTTTTGCTTAGTATATTGAATTGAACAAACAGCTGAAGTTTCTTCTTTTCTGTACAAACAGCTGAAGTTTCAGTGGCTATGGGAACAACAGAGAAATTCAGATCTGTATTTGATGGAGAGATGAAATTGTTTCTTTTTAGCATGACTCAACCACTGCATGGTTTTCTTTTAACCTCCTATATTATAATTTTCAGTGACACTATAAACAGACTGAACAGTTGTATTGATGCTAATTTATAAAACTACTTACTACATGCTATTTAATGTAGTGTATACTTTTGTGGCAAATTTTGGGCAGGTTGCAGACTGACATCTGTTGTAAGCAAAAATTCAAAAACACTAGTTTTCAATCAATCAATGAAAAAAATGTAGTACATATACACTTCTCCAGACAATTGCTGGGCCACATAATTCAACATGCACTTTTCCTTTCTGAGTCATAATGGAGCACAGACCATTAGGAGCTCTTTAAAACTACAAAATAAAAGGAGTTCAGCATTGAAAAGAAAAAAAAAAAAGAAAACAAAATACTAAACATTTAAAGGCTCTAAATGTTTTCAGAATTATTATTTTTCCATCCAGTAAACACTCAAACTTTAGCCTTGGACCTTTCTGCTAAGCGGATGTCATTATTGGTCTGGTTTGCTACTTCTCTCTAAAAGCCTCAGTGTATTTAGAAGAAGATTTTGCCCTTCTAACTACAATAAGTGCATTGGAAAAATGTGTCATCTTCTTGTCCAAAGGAAAACATTACCAGCACTGTGAATGGGTATATACTTCTTGGGCATTGTTCAAACATATTTCTATCCACGTTTCCCTGCTGGTCTATTTCTCTCTATGCTATACTTTGTTTTGCTTTTTACACACACACAACTGGATTCACACTTTTACATTAGCTATAACAGCCTCAATAGCAGGAACCAGCATTATTCAATGCTACTCAAACACTACTCAGAGGAGATGGAGGAGTTAAACTCATGGAGATGGAGGAGTTAAACTCAATAGCAGGAACCAGCATTATTCAATGCTACTCAAACACTACTCAGAGGAGATGGAGGAGTTAAACTCATGGAGATGGAGGAGTTAAACTCAATAGCAGGAACCAGCATTATTCAATGCTACTCAAACACTACTCAGAGGAGATGGAGGAGTTAAACTCTATAACAGCCTCAATGGCAGGAACCAGCATTATTCAATGCTACTCAAACACTACTCAGAGGAGATGGAGGAGTTAAACTCATGGAAGAATGGGAGTATGGCAGTAGAATTATCCCTGTGCAAATCCACACAGAATTAACCATGACTCAGAGAGGAACAGTACAGAGGGAATCTGTTAGTCGCTATATCTTTGGGGCAGAAGTAATGGTTATGGAGCAGCTATGTAGTTGCTGGAGAGGGGGTTGAGGGTGGGGAGCGGTGCAAATCCTTCCCCTCGGCACTATAGGGAACCCAAGCCTGTAACTCAGGTGTTATTTATTGCACTTCAAAAACTGGTTAAGCAAAACTATTAATAAATCAAGCTCTTTATTTAAGTAACTTGTCAATTTTAAAATACATTTTTTGTTTTCTAAACTACACCATGAAACAAATAAAGGCATTTCATACAGTAAAAAAATAACATCTTACAATATTGTCAGGAAAGAAATACATCCCTCAACACAACTGATTAATACTAAACACAAATCTATAAAGCCCTTCAAGCCTGTATTTTCAAAAGTGACCTGCAAAATTATGAATGCAAATGGGGAAAATGACCCAATGGGATTAGTTGTTTTGTGGTTGAAAGTGTCTGTATGTAAAATGCAGTTTTAAGTGCATGAAACATTCTAGGGACTATTTCAAAAATCTGGGCCCAAAGAGGTTGCAGAACCTGTTTTAGGTGGAAGAAATACCAATTTGATTAACACGAAGAGGATATTTATGACGATTAAACCTTTTTTTGGCATGGGGTCAGATTCTGGGGAGGAACTGGAGAGGAAGCCAACAGCTGTTGACAAACTCTAAGTATATGACCCAGACATGTTTTAGAATATATTATAAATAACTCATTTTTAAAAATGAAAAGGGTCATTTTGAAGTGGATCAGGACATTCCTTTTTCCACTGATGGAGAGAAAAAGAGGAGGATATTGTCTTGCTTCAATAGAAAAGCAGTTTGGCATGCTTCTAACCAATTATTCCCTTGAGCATTAGACAGGTGGCCTGGTTAATAAGATCAGTGTTGTTATGCAGCCGCTATGAGAAGTGGCCTGCATTTTGCGGTCTCCAGATTTATGGGTATGTTGCTGTGGTCAGTTATAGGGGTTAGGGGTCAAGCATTAGAGCAGCAATAAGATGCACTGTTGAATAGATTGCCCCCAATTTCTTCTCAGCTCGAAAAAGATGGCTTCATGACTCTTGGCTTGACTATTACCATTCTCCAGTACTGTCTAACAAGGCCAAAGCTTTGTCCTGAGGCATTCAGTTTCTTGCAGAGCTTGAGTGATCTTGGAATCATAAAGTTTGCTGTTGTGAAATGGATGCAAGTTGTTTCCTTTTATGATCATTGGGTTGTTGTTTTTTGAATTGTCAGCTATCTTTGTGCTGCAAAAGTTGAACTGGATATAAAATTTCATCCATAAACAAAATCCTGCTCATAATTTTAAAAAATAATTGCAACAATCATTAATAATGATGCCAGGAAGAGTTCAACATTTGATTAATATGTATATAGCTAGCTATGCAAAGATCAATGTTATCTTTTATTAGGTTCAAGAATAGCAGCCGTGTTAGTCTGTATCCGTAAAGAAAGCAAGGAATACTTGTAGCACCTAGAGATTAACTAGTTGATTTCAGCATAAGCTTTTGTGGGCTATAGCTCACTTCATCAGATGCATAGAATGGAACAGAAGTAAGATGCATTCATACACACAGAAAGAAAGAAAAAGAAAAAAAATGTACATTAGCATACCAATTCTAAGAAGGCTGTTAAATGTAGATGGTCCATTATCACTAGGAGAAAAAAAACACCTTTTGAAATGGATTTCTGTTGTCAGTGAAATTAACTCAGGAAATGCAATCAATTCTGTAATGAGCGAACCATTTGGACCCTGTTGATTTGGACTGTTGGCTTGTCTCAGTAGAATTAATTGCACAAATATTGATGCAAAAGAAGAAGAATTTCATCCCAGGTCTACACTGGGTCGTGAGGGAGTTGACATTATTTTAAGTTGACTTACCTCGGTGTCCTCACGGCGGTGAGTCAACTGCTGCTGCTGCCCCCATCAACTCTGTTTCCACCTCTAGTAGCAGTGGAGTTCTGGAGTTGATGGGGAGAGTGCTCGGGGATTGATTTATCATGTCTACACTACACTAGATGTGATAAATCGATCCCTGATAGATCTATCATTACCTGCCAATTCCACGGGTAGTGTAGATGTGGCCTAAGATTCAGAGTCTTTTATCAAGATAAAATTAAGTAGAAGAAGTGAAATCCAACACAACAGAGGCTTGAATGGATAAACCTCAAGGTCATTTGTTCACAGGATATGGCTAGATTGCTTACACATAAGGTGTTTCATATTTGAAGAATAAAGTTTTGCATATAATCATTGTCAGAAAAGAACTATTGGAATGATGGGCCAAATTCTCAGGGGGTACCTGTGCCAATGTGCACTATATAAGATGTTGATTTGATATTCTCAAAACAACATACACATATTCTAGTTTTGATAGTAATTTGACACGCCTTCTTGTTGAAATTTAGTGGGCTAGAGACTGTTTTATGGTTTATAAGTGAAAATATTTTTCCTAAGTCTCTTTTGAAATATGTAAGAGTTTCCTTTTGTATCATGTAATATGTTTTCTTTTTAAGAGTTCTGTTCTGCTTTACTTTGACTGCCAAATCCATATTGCTTTGCACAGCATTATTAATATATTCTAAATATATTTATATCTATAGCACTGTAGCTTTTTTTAAAGTATCTCAGTAATTATATCACAAGCTTTTTATGAGTCAATGGGCTAGATCCTCAGCTGATAAGTCACAAGGGACTACATGAACATATATCAGCTGAAGATTTGGTCTAGCGTATGTACTCGTTCTTTTGCAATACTGTTAGGACCGGAAGACATTGTGACGGGCAATCTCTAGGAAGTGCAATTACGCTTCTGAGTCAACTCCAGGAGAGTGCATAATGGTGGTATTATCTGAGAATGACCTTGCTGTTATCTGTGTGTTTGGGAACCAGTTCCCAGCTGCATGAGTGTTTACCCCGTCGGTGTGAGAATGAATGCGTGGGAAACCAAATGGGGAAACTAAGGCAGGACTGCGTAACCAACAAGTGTGTAACCAATCAGTTTGTTGCTTGCTATTAATGAGATGAGTATGTATGAGATGCAAATGAGCATGGGTATATCTGTGCTGACACACCTCTTTGGGTTGGGCTTCCTCTTTGGGCATTCTGAACACCGCCCGAGCGTGTCGGTCATCTTGTATTGCGGCCGTGCTGGCAGATAAGCCCCCCAGCACGAAATGCCGCTCCCTCCAATAAACTCACCACTTTCCAACTAGCCACCTGTGTGAGGCCTCGTTTCTCCCGGCAACGAGATAAGCCCCCTGCAACAAATACCATGTTAGATTTCATGAAGTGCTTTCTAATGCTGCTTGTGCATGTGGCGTAAATCAAAGAAAGTACCACTAGAGGTCTTATAAATCCCGTAAGCTGTATTTTTGTTGCAAAGAAAGAGCAATGTCTATTTATACAAAGGTTTTATTAAAAGCTGGTATTTATTAAAGGACACATAGCAAGACAAAGGGGCAACATAGTGTACTGTGTAAAATGCATAGTTACACGTATAGGTGTATTAGAATCATTGCAATATATATTAATGCAATTTAATATCTTATGCTATATAATCACTGTTGTTGTTTTTTTTTTGCTGGGGTGGAGAAAGATTAAATCTTCTGAATAATTTAGAGAGTTACGTCTTCAGAGGAGATAATTGTGTGAAGGGAGAACAAAATACCCCGAAGGAATCTGTTGTTTCCTTGTAATAAATGGAAGAAAACTTTGAGGAATTAATTACCAAGAAGTTAAAAAGGTATCTTTAAAAAATCCTTGGGTCTGTTTGAACCTTGCAGAACATTTCTTGATTTAAATCTCTCAAGTTTCAGCAAAGTTTTGTTTGACATAATTGTTTTATACACCAAAGTACCCAATGGAATATGGATGCTGTTACAAAACCAGATTATGAAATTGTAACGGATGGGTAAACTGTTTTGCCAACTCTTAGAATTGATAAAATCATAGAAATGCAGGGCTGGAAGAGACTATGACAGGTCATCTAGTCCATCACCCTTTACTGAGGCAGCAACAAATCTACCTAGACCATTTTTTACTACAATGATGAGGATTCCACAACCTCTCTTGGAAGCCTATTCCAGAGCTTAACAACCCTTAGTTAGAAAGCTTTTCCTAATATATAACATAAATCTCCTTTTCTGAAGATTAAACCCATTACTTCATACCCTACATTCTGTGTACATGGGGAACAATTGAACCCAGTCCTCTGTATAATGACCCTTAACATATTTAAAGATTATCAGGTCCCCACTCAGGTTTCTTTTCTCACAACTAAACTTGCCCAGGTTTTTTTAACCTTTCCTCATAGGTCAGGTTTTCAAAACTTTATAATTTTTGTTGCTGTGCTTTGGCTCTCTCCATTTTGTCAACATCTTTCCTAAAGTGTGGTGCCCAGAACTGGAAACACAACTCCAGCTGAGGCCTCACCAATGCCACATAGAACCGGACGATTACCTCCTGTGTCTCATATGATATTCTTGTTATTACACTCAAAAATTATATTTGCCTGTTTTGCAGCTGCATCACATTGTTGACTTTTAATCAATTTGTGATCCACTGTACCTCCCCCCCGATCCTTTTCAGCAGTATTACTGTCCAGCCAGTTATTCTCCATTTATTAGCTGTGCAACTGAGATTATGTAAGTGTAATAGCTTGCATTTGTCATTATTTAATTTCATCTTGTGGATTCCAGACCATTTCTCCAAGTTGTCAAGGTAAATTTGAATTCTAATCCTGTCCTCCAGGATGTTTGTAGATCCTCCCAGCTTGGTGTCACCAACAAATTTTATAAGTGTACTCTGTTACCCAAGTCATTAATACAAATATTGAAAAGTACTGTATCCAGGATGCGCCCATGTGATAATCCTTTAGATACATCTTCCAATTTAATCACAGTCTCATGATATTGATTATTTTTAAAAAAAACAACAGCTGGAATTATACAATTGTGAGAATCTCAGTCCTTATTTTGAACAAAGTCAATTTCTAGCTCTCGGGATTCTGGAAAACATGAACCCTAAAGGCTCAAAGAAACAAAACATTTTTTTTATTGTTTTTAAAATTGTATGATTTCATGAATTGCAAGAGAATCTTCTGTTTATTTTGGGCCTGGCTCTTCATTTTGAAATTCTTAGGCTTGGTAATATTGCTGTTGAGTTATTAAGTAATCCCACTAAAGTCTTTACTCTTGTGAGTAAATGCTCATCAATGAGAGTAAAGCATATGCAATCTGTCACAAAGTGATATATTCTCTTTCACTCAAAAGTTCACTATGAGATTCGAGGATCTCCCTACTACATAAATAATCCTGCCTTCCTCCTCCCCTTGCCATCCTGAGTAATTACATGACGACCCTTCATTTTCTGTAGGAGGCACTGAAAGCAGAGGAAAGCTATGGAAGGCAATAGCCTCACCTCCAATGGGGATCAGCTGTAAAGCAAGACCAGCCTGGCTCCTTTTGAATCATTTGGGAGCATCTGCCACCAGTTTCGATGCAGCCATGTCTGCTCTTCTCTCTATTTCCTCTGATTGGTTAAAGCAGAAGGAAAAAAAACAACCTTCAAATGAATCCCTTTAGCTTCTGTCGGCTGGGTGAAAATGCTGCATTTTAAGGCTATAAAATGGGACTTGGATATGTATGTTTCTTTCATGCGAAATCTTTCCCTTTAGGGATGTATCCACTTGTTTAAATTAGAGTAGCCCTGAGACACTCTGAATTTGTGAGAGGGATCAGTTTGATCTCTGGTAAGCACTAGTATCAGGGCTTGAGGAAACCCTTCCATGCCTTCACTCACTATCATGTAGCCATGCATACATTTGGATTTCACTCTATGGTATCCTTTCACTTTGTTTTGACTGTTTATCATGGAGCAACTTGCAGAGTACAGTTTGAAGCTTTTTTTTGTCATTCATCCAGGAGCTTTAGATGTGAAATATTGTTTAAGATGCATAAAAGAGCGGGGTATGTGTCCTTATTTTATGGACAGCACAGCTAGAAGTTTGCCAAAAGAATCAATTATAATTTGGAAAGTGGCAGGTGCTGGGTCCTTGCCAATCTGCAAATAGACTGGGCAGTTTGCTACTCCTGACAACATTTGTGCAATTTAAAATGGCTAAAAATACAGTTCTCCATTGGCTCCTTTGGCAACAGCAGATGACATGTTGACATTTGAAATATCAGACCATGTGAGGCCTTGTAGATGGAGCTCTACAATACCATCCACATTTTGGAACTAGAGCTGGGGATTTTTACTAAGAAGGAAAACTCCATCAAGTAAGGTTTGTAAAGCATGGGGTGTGTTTGCACCTACCCTAAATTTTCATATTTAACTCTATTTCAAAAGACTACTTTGGATTAGTGAAATTTGACAATTTTATCTATAGATATCACACGTATGCATGTTTTGCTATTCACAGCTGGGCTGCTGATCTTTAAACCATTTGTGAGATGCATATCAATGACATAAAAATATTGGAAATTGGCACAATAAATTGCAAAAAGCAAAATTTTGCAGCACATACCTCCCAAGGGTAAAAATCAAAGTTGTATAGAGTTCTGCAAAATATTGAGACTAAATGAAAGTGTTGGATGTTGACGGCCATCTTTGTGTTTAAAAAATGGTTTTTACATTTGTTTTAGTATAAAATTAGTGTGAATGTACTGATATCAATTCTCCCTAACATTGCCTCTCAGATCGCCTTCCCAGTCTCAGTACAATGCCCTGATCTCAGTTCTCCATCTACAGCACTTGATCAATCTAACAGGCCTTTAGTGCATTTTGTGCGTTTTCTTCCCCAAACTATTCTTAACTATTAAAGCAACAGACAGGGAACAGCAGAGAGAGCATCAGAGGGCTCATTGGGATACTGCCCTTTATATTCCACACAGCCATTTTCCTGAAATAGCTTTGCAGCTCCTATTCACATCACCCCTATCCCATTGCTGTCAGACAGCACATGGTGCTCCATTGTGCTTTTTGTCATGCAGATGCATCTCTTCCCCCAGGTTCAGCACAGTGCTTCATATTCTTTTTCCCATCCCATCCTTCTCCTTCAACAGCTACTGCCCAGTGAATTACCATTCCCCACAGCTCACACCACCTGCAACATCTTTCCCAGTGGGTGTTCTGGTGTTCTAGCTGTACAGGGTCATGGGAAGGTAAATGTATGAACTGGAGAGGGCTGCGTTCAGTATTGTCAGTGTGAATCCCAAGTGTTCAATAATCATGGATGAGATTCTGTGTTGCACCTCCAAATGGTGCTGCTTTGTCACCTCCAGTGTTATTTAGACAGCCAAGTGGGCTACCTAATGGCATGTGTACAGTTAGAACACTGCCTCTGCTCAACTGCACCGCTGTAGCACTTTAATGAAGACTCTCTATGCTGAGGGGAGAGAGCTGTCCCATCAGCATAGTTACTCCACCTTCCCAAGAGTTTGGTATAACTGCATCACTCAGAGATGTCAGATTTTTCATACCACTGAGCAATGCAGTTTTACTGACATAAGTCTCTGGTGTCGACCAGACCTAAGTTAAAGCAGCCTCTCTGGACTTCCTGTGGGACACAGCAGGGCCCAGAATATCTGCATTCTGCAGCCCCATCCTGACACCCCTCTACCCCAGCACATGTAGTACGCTAGGACTTTTAAGGGAAAGTTGGAGGAACGCCTGCAATGTCTTCACCCATTTCCTGAACTGGGCAGGGAGGATTAATCTTCTGGCTAGATCTGGGACATTTAAATACCTTTTCCACTTCTTTGGCTTTTTTTACTTTGTGTAAAGGGGCTGGATCAGAGATGAGAATTTCTCACCTCAGGAGTCATCCCTGCCTCCACCCCCCAAAAAGAGATTTAACTTCAAAATAAGAAGATTTATGTTAATTTTATTTTATTCTCCTTCTAGTTTTTGAGCCCTTAGGGTTTATACTTTCAATCATTTTACAATCATGAGGTATGAAAAATTTTAAAAATATAAACTGAGATTCAGGTGTGTTCACATGATTCTAGGATTTGAGACTTTAAAAAAATCATGAATCTTACAATATCTAGTGTTTCTCATAAAGTGAGAATTAGCCGCATTTTGTGTTTAGGGAGTAGAGAAGACAGTTACAGTGATAGAAGTTGGGGGGATGAGTAAAAAAAGGAGGAGGGTAGAGTAGATGGGGAAGAAAAAATTGAAGGGGAGGAGTAACTGAAATAAACCAGGAGATCAAAGAAAGGGGAAGTAATACAATTGGGGAGGAAGATTGGCTGAAAAAAGTATTAATGAAAAATAAGTTTGAGCAGGGAGAAAACCCATGAAAAACAAGAAAGGAAAAAGAAACCTCATAAATATAAATTACAATATGTAGTGGAAAGCCTTGTGTTACATATTAAATGTTGTGTCGTTTCTTATACAATAAAAACTATATGAATAAATCACACAGGTACAGCTGAGTCCCCAATAATCAGTGTAGTAAATATACACAAACATGCCATTCCTAGCTACTTACATTCACGTGCTCTGGTGGGTTTCGGGGCTTCCATGGCACAGAACACTATGCAGGTCTTTGGAGGTCTCACAAACTATTTAAAGAGATACTATGTTATTCCTATACACATTATTAAGTGAACAGTGATAAAACCAAAACTGAGCTGAGGTAATGAATGCAGAGAGATGAAGAAGTGGCCTAATGTGCTGATGTTGGAGTTGGGCTGGGAAGAAGCAAGGCCGCAGAATTCACGCTTCCAATTTCAAATGAACCCTGGAAGTAAAGATCTGACCAGAACCCATGAGGATAAAAAGCAGAGAAGCAAGATGAACTCTTGAGCCTTGAAAAGATTGGGTTTAGTTTTATAATTGTTTGAGGCAAGTAAACCATACTGTCATAAGTGTAAAGTGCTGGAGAGGGTTAATGTAACCTGAGAACAAGTGACGTAAGAGCTTCCCTGCCATGAGAGAGGGAGGGAGGGGTTTTAGCGTTAGTTTCAGTTTAGGCTTTCCATGCAACATGGGCAAGGGTCCGGGAGTTCATCTCTAGCTGTGGAGATGACTCAACTTTCCTTCTTATACTTCTAATTAGCTGAATGTAAGTGATTTTGATTTTGCATAAAGTCTGTACCTATTGGGGTGTCTCTGACCATTTCAGATGAGAAGTTAGAGAACTCTAAATTGTAAGCTGTACTGTGCCTATGTTCTATACCCTTTTCTTTATTAAATCTTTTAGTTATAAAACGTTTGGTTTACTTCCCTTAAGGTTTCCTTTGCTTCCAGGCTGGGAAGAGAGGAGGAAGGGGGGAGGTAGGTAAACAGATCAGCTCAGGGTATAAGCTGAGGAACGGCGTCTGTCTCTCTCTCTTCAACGAGAAGAGAGGAGGGGGGAGGTGACACAGCCTCCAGGTCTCTGACTCTGGCTCTCAGGGAGGGGGACAGAGTTAGGGTTTTGGGGAGTCTGAGTATCCCAATCCAGGGCCTTGGATATCTACTCAGATGGTGGCAGCCGTGGTTCCCCAAGTTCCCAACTGGAAAAAGGGGGGAGTCTTGGGGTGTAGAGAATTAACTTGGCTGGAAAGCAGCTTAGAGTTATTTGGTCTGGCATAAAAGAGTCCCTTTCTCTGTACTCAAGAGCACAGAGACTGGGGTACCCCCTCTTACACATACCTATTAGTGTAAGGCCTTACTGTGGCTGCTTTGCACTGGGAGAGGCATCAGATTTTAGACAGTTTCACCAAAGCCTGCTAGAAATGCTAAGTACAGTATGTTTGTTTAGAGAGAGACTGGCCCCATATGTTTCATCCTTGTAAACAGTTTGTAAATACAATAAGGGAAAAATATCTTATTAGGGAACGCTCATCTTGCTTGAGGCTGATAAGGAAAATAATTGGTCTGAATAGTCACTATTTGAAAGGTTAACAAATATGCTTTTTTTCTTAAAAAGCCCAACAAATAATTTTCTTCTATTTAATTTTGAATAGAGTGCATTAAGCAATGATATCAACAGAACTTGACAAGTTATAAACTTAATTAAAGCATTTTAAAAACTCAGCAAATACCCCCTAGTATTTGGCACAGTTCTGTTCTTATTGCAATTATATAAATGAAAGCAATTTTGTTGGAGAAATTTTAGTTATTGTTTGTTCTAATGAACAATGATCTCCAAGATTAAGGACTATTAAACATTGCTGCTCACTTACCACTTGTGTTTTAGAGGAAAGAACTTTTTAAACCCTATAAGTTTCGAGGCAGCAATAAAATGCATAAGACTGCCGACTTAATGTCTAGAATCAGAGAGGTAGCCGTGTTAGTCTGGATTTGCAGAAGCAGCAAAGATTCCTGTGGCATCTTAAAGACTAACAAAGGTATTGAAGCATAAGCTTTCATGGGCTAGCATGCATCCGATGAAGTGGGTATTAGCCCACAAAAGTTTATGCTTCAATGCTTTTGTTATTCTTTAAGGTGCCAAAGGACTCTTTGTTACGACTTAATGTCTGGGGCTTCAGATACTTGCAATATATTTACGGCATGATGTAGGTTCTCTTTTTGCAGGAATCTAATATTTTATTAATTGCAGGAATGCAAAATCTTGACCATTAGAACACTGAAGAAATTAAAATATTAAGTGAATTCTTGACCACATATTTTGCTCTGATGTCCTGAACTCTTTTAGCTATAAACAATTTCCCCTTGCTTAGTTAAAAAAAAAAGGGGGGGGGGTCTTTAGTATAAGACACAATTTTACAATGGATCTTGTATGTAAATTCACAAGAACTTTGCACCATTTAAATTCCATTTGAGTCCCATTTTGAGGATGTAAGTGATGCATAGATTTTGTGCTGGACCTCTACACAGGGAAGAATTTCACTCTGTGTACCTAACAAGTCCCAAGTCTCCATGATGTTAACATCAAGCTGTATGAATTCAGTCTCCCTTTCGTACCATAGATGCCTGTTTCGGTACTGAAAGCACCAGCTGCTTGTTCATCCTTGGTATATATGCCATCTCCATATTGGTGTTTGGATGGAGCTGTTTGTTAATCTGCTCCATTGAGGGTGGCTCATCCACTACCTCTGGAAGACTCCCAGGGCTCTAGTTCACAAAATATAAATCCACCCCCAAGGACAAAGAATCTAAGAAGCTGGACTTGATGGGGAGAAAAATGTATACAACTTCATCACTGAAGATGTTCATTGCAAATCAACAGGCACTGTTATCAATGGGTCACTATGTCCAAATTCACAGAAAAGTTCCCAGAAGTATCCAAGGAAGAGTTTAAGGCATTCATTGCAGAAGATCATTTTCTGACCAAAACTTTGTTCCAATTGGCTTTGAATGTGGAGGATGAATCTTCCGGAACAATGGCATCAGCTGTGGATATGAGAAGGACATCATGGTTGCAGAATTCCTGCATAGTGCCTTATGTTCTGCAGGATATAGTTTAATTTGAATTGAAGATTGGGATTGGTGCCTTCCCCTCTGATCTCACTCATTTTTCAGATTGTCTACAAGCTGAATATGGATCTTGCCAGACTCTCATCACAGCGTGGCCAAGACGATGTTGTTCTTCTGACTTTCTCAATCTTTCCATTCATCCACCCATTCCTCTCCCGTGTTTATACCTATCTTCTAACTTAGTACCATGATTGGATTTCACATCTTGTGCTGAACAGTCTGCATGGATAGACAAGGAAGAGGAACATTATTCCAAAGCTGTTTGGCAGGTTCTGCTGAAGACTAGAAAGCCCTTGATGGGTGCTACCTATTTGTTTAATTGAAGTGTTTTTCCAACTATTCCCTAGCCCAGCCTATTCAACTGATGTGACCCTGTATTCAGGACATCCTGAACTCTTACTTCTCCAGTCCTCTTTTCTGTCTCTTCATTCACTAAAGGTCTACTTGGCAGTGATTTTGGCATCCTCCAGTCTATGGAAAGTTCATTTTTATTAACTCCATCATAGTCAAATTTCTGAAAGGGGTTTACCCACCTCTTTTCACCAGCAAAGGAAATGATCCTTCAGTGGAACCTTGTTCTCTGTCTCTGCTATGACAAAAAACATTGGTTCTTGTAGCTATTATTTCAGCAAGAAGAGTTAGTGTGCTGCAGGCCTTAATGACGACACTCCAAATACTCAATTTTTCAAAGACATGATTGCCTTAAAATCTCATCCTAAAATTCTGTCTAAATTGGTGTCATAATTTCATCTTAACCAGGTAATTTGCTTACCTATATATATTTTTTTTTACAAACCTCATTACACTGCTGATGAACAGCATCTTCACTCCTCGGATGTAAGACGATGCTTGACATTTTACTTAGAAACAACTAAGCCATTTCACTCATCATTTCATCTTTTTTTGAGGATTGCACGAAGGGTTAAGTGGTCTCTGCACAGACAGCCTGCATCACAATGACTTATGGGAATAGCTCAGACTTCACCTCTGCAGAGATTAAGAGCCCATTTGATAACATACAAAGCATCTTTGATTGCATTGTTCAGTAACATTTCAATATTGGACATTTGCAGGAGTGCTGCTTGATCTTCCATATATACTTTTACCAAACATTGTGCTCTTACATCTGCATCCAGATGTAACAGCACAAATCTCGCTAGAAAAGAGATCTGTCATAGAGTTTTGGATGTACTTTGGGGCTGAGGAAGCAGATACCATGAACAACTGACTTGCTAGTGGCAAGTAAAGGGAAGTACATTTCCCAAGACTCTAGCGAATTCTTTCTAGGGATGTTCTAAAAAGTCGGCAAGGTAAAATTTGCAGCAAACTTCTCTACCATCCTTAACTAAGTGACAGTTTTTGTCATTCAGTGTTGTTTGGATTTTATTTGCAAGGAGATATCTTATTCCTCCACACACACACACACAAACAATTGGGTCATGTAAGCCCGATATGTTTGGCCTTTTGAGGGGAAAATCTCACTTTTGCTTCTACAACATTTTTAATGATTTTGAATTAACTGTATTAATGTATAAAATGTGTGTTGTTACTAGCCTTCAGGCTTAACATAGGCAAAAGTCTTGTAAACTCTCCAAATACCTTTAAATACTGAGAATGTGCAAACCCTGGAACTGTCAATGCTTTAAACATTGTCATAAGAGATGATACTGTCAGTATTCTGAGAGCAAGACTCACGTTCACTATCATAAGTGAAGACTGACATCATTGTGAATTAGTCTCTTGCTGTCTTTCCATCTCTGCATCTTCCCCTCTCCCCCTGCCACACCTGTCTCCCTTTTATTTTTATCAAATGGAAGAAAATGACCTGGGATACAAAGTGAGTGGAGGCTGACAGAAAGTGGATGCACTGCAGACTAGTATCTTATGTATGTTATAGCTTTGTTTCCAAGTCTGCCCAGCTCTTGCTGTTCTTCTTAATAGGGATGATTTTATCCCAAATATTTGAGAGGTGGTTTGCTTCAGATGAGCACTGAAAAGTAGTAAAGTCCTCATCTGCATGTCTTTGTGAAAAAACTGTGCTGGGAATTTCATGGAGCAGTTTATCATGTTTGGTTTCTGCTGTTTCTTCTTCCAAATAGTATGTTTGAGATATTTCTCGCCTATTTCAATGCAACCATTTCTAGTCCAAAAGCAATAATTTTGTCTTCTGTTGCTGTTCCTATCACTGCTTCTATTTGTTCAAAGATTAAGGATTTTTTAATACCATTTCCAACTGTCACACATTTTCCAAATACTATCAAACGCCAGCTGACACCTTGCATGGTACTAGTATTTACTGCTCACCTTTGATCTGATTAGTTACACTGAGTGAAAGTGCAAGAAACACATGGTACACCACTAGATGTAGTACATTATCATCTTCAAGACATAATTATCAATTAAGAAACATGAAACCTCAGACTCTGAACAGGCTGTAAAAAGAGAATTACAGTTAAGAGCTCACAGTCAATTTGAACACCACTAACCAGTGGCTCTGGAGCTGAGGATTGTATGCTACGAATGTTCACTGACTGAGATCACATTACTTCAGAAGTACACAAGCAAGTTTGCTTGTGCTTGTCAAAGACCGAGTCATTATCATCTCCAAATTTCGTCAGCATTCTGTATTAAATAAGCCTGTGCTCTGTGCTATTTACTGATTCAGTCTGGAACAAGTTACAATGAGCCATTTGGACAGAAAAGTAAATGCAATATGGAAACACCTATTAATACTGGACATCAGATATGACATAATATTGGAATAGGACAAATATGGAAAAACAGATTGTTTCAATTACTATTTATACTATCTTTGATAATAATAAAGACAATTGAAATAAACACGGTCACTAAGTCAATTAACTGCAAGATAATCTGACATCTAACCTGACAGAATGAGTGGTTGGGATGTGTTGAAAGATAAGTTATTAAATCATAAGAAGAAATCTTTTAAACTTCAGTCTTTGTACAAGGATTTTAAAATTATTTCGGTGACACCTGCTCTGAGGAATATGTCCACTGGTGAAGCATTGTGTCTTAAGCAACCATTTAAAGCATGTACATCTGGTTTCCAGTACATTTGTTTGGATTAAGAAAAAAAATGAAATAACCCACAAAATGAAATTCTGGAAAAAATAATTTTGTCTCGCTCTAAATGTTTGTTCCGATTTTGAATATTTTATTCTGTATAGTGTATTTTAAAAAATAAACAAATATCATTTCAAAATGGAAAATCAAATTGTTAAATTTCAGTTGTTCTTAAATTATTATTTTTTTGGTCAAAATCAACATGATCCACAAAATGTTTCACTTTTGAAGAATCAACATTTTCTGATGGAAAAATTTTCCCTTAGAAAATCTTTCACTATTTTTACCTAGTCGTAATACTGATGTGCCTGCTCAGTTCTATAAAGTTATATTCTAGCTTGTTAAATTCATAAAACAGTTGGTTAAGAAACCTAATGCCGTAAAGTTTTACTAGATGTTGCATAGATGGGTGAGTCCTAAATCAAAATTTGTTCTTTCATGTAACTGGAACTTAATCCATAAATTGTTTTGAAAACTAGGATGAAGACTTTAAACTGGTATTGAAATCACACTTGGAGAAGTGGAAGGGCTGGCTCATGGGTCTGAGGTGCTCAGGGAAAATCTAATGAAGAAGTCACATTCTTTGCCAGCTGGAGTCTATGCATTGTCTTCTCATTCAGCAAGGAATTTAAACATATGCTTCAGTCTCTATTTCGCAAAGCACTTTTGACTGTTTAAAGCTGAGCTCTTGCTTAAGTCCTTTGCTAATTTGTGGGGCTTAGTATAAATAAAATAATATGGCTAAACCACCCTGAACATGCCCGATCCCATCTGATCTCGGAAACTAAGCAGGGTTGGGCCTGGCTAGTAATTGGATGGGAGACCTCCTGGGAATACCAGGTGCTGTAGGCTTAACATGGGTGTGGGGCTAGCAACTCCACCCCGTAAGGGAATTGCTACTGAAACACCAACACCAGTTGGTGGCCCATACCCCAGCTGGGGGGTGATGGGCAGAGAGAGAGTATAAATAAAATTACTCCATTTGTAATGGCCATTTTATAAATTTAGATATAATATACATACTTACCCATGTTCTTGTGTGTAAAATGATTTAATAGCAGCATGAAGAGCAAGGGGTGCAGGAAGAGTACTGGGAACACACCGGGATCTCTCAAAGAGGTTAATGAGAGAGAACAGTCTGCCTTTGATGGTAAATTAATTATTATGGGATGTGAGTGGATATTGGCAGTGGCAGTATTAAGAGGAGCCAGGGAGCTCAGTTCGTCCATTCGGTGGCACCAGGAGGGGAGACAATTAAGGATTCGAGCAGCTGGGGAGAATCAGCATAGTGGTTCCTATAAAGGAAGAACTGCAGGGCAAGGTGGGGAAGAAACCCAGGGGAGAGGTAGATGAGAGTTTTCTCTCTCTGGGAAAGGAACCACTGAAGGTCCCACAGGAAGGAGCTTGTCCCTTGGGACTGTTCCTGAAGGGAGCAGGCAGCTGGGGAGAAGGAGCCTCCTAAAGCAGGCATGGGAGAGTCCAGGGGGAAAATATCTCTGAAGGTCAGTGGCATGGGAGGAAGTGGCCTTCTAGGGGAAAAGTCCTGGAAGGCAGCCATCTGTGACAGTGTGAAACAAACAACATTCTACAAAGCCCAGGAGAGGGGCAAAGGGTGTGCTGCAGACTGAGCCTAGGAAGGGTGGAAGAGTTTTTGTTCCTTTGGGTTTTGAGTTTGGACATTGTTATCTTGGAAGGGGTGGTGGGACTGCTAGTATTACCTGCTTGGAAGATCAAATTACTATACAGAGTATGGTGACCAGATATCTCGATTTTATAGGAACACTCTCGAGTTTTGGGTCTTTTTCTTATATACACTCCTATTATCCCCCACTCCTGTCCTGGTTTTTCACATTTGCTGTCTGATCACCCTAGTACAGACCATCAAAATCCAGAGGGAAACAATGAAGCAGAGAGGCTGCAATGCTGAGTCTCACCACAAGGAGGCACTCTAAGTTGGTAAATTTATGGCAGGATGCATTTACAAAGAGAATACAAAAATATGAACTGATGATACTTTATTAAAATGTGTGAAGAATCCAGTCATAAATTTGAAACTGAGTGTGCAAAGAGGTGTATTATACATGCTATAAGGATAGAAAATACCACACAAAAGGCATCATTTTAGAAGAGATAAACAGAGGAGCTGATTTTCCCCTTTAGCTGCTTCTGTGCCACCTAATATTCCAGATACAGTGTGTCTCTACTGAACTTCTGTGGAATGTTGACAACTAAGAGAGTTTCTGCTGTTTGAATCACCATAACGATACCCAAATTGCAGCTGTTATCCTAGACTTTGATGGAGCCTTTGAAAGAATTGGTTGGAAATGTCTATTCTATGTTACACAGATTTGGCTTTTAAATTGCTCTATACAAACACTGAACTAGCAATTGTTAGGAAGGTTAGGCTTTCAATTGTCAGCGGTTTGAATTGCCTTAGACCGAGCAGTTGTTAGTAATGCTAGATTTTTTTCAAGGTCCTTCACAATTTTCAAGGATACCAGGCAAGGCTGCCCTGTGTCCCACTATTGTCTGGCGTTGCCTTGGAGCTGTTAATTATAGCAAACAGGCAAAACTGAAAGCCAAGTGAAGAGAACTAGGGAACAGTAGGTTTATATGTTGCTATTCCATTGTTTGTTATACATCCACGATCCCCTATTTAAATTGTTACTGACTTTGATGAGGGGGCATATTTAACTATAAAGCTAATTGCAATAAACCTCAAACCACTGTGTGTGCTATAAGTCTTACTTATGTTAACTGGAATTTTAGGGAGGTAAGTGACAGGATTAGGTATCTGGGTTTGAGACTGCAACAAGTTTAAAGATCTGGTCCTTCATGTTCAATATAGGTCCAAATCTAGCCATCTCAAAATTGATCCGGAACACTGGGAGCAGCTACAACTGGCTATACAAAAAGGTAAACATCTGAGTGATTATCCTCCAAAAACTCAAAATCTATTTTCTTAAGCTTTTTAACAGAAAGAGAAGATTGTTTTCTATGGAACAAGTGCCAAAAACAAAAAGAGAGGGAAGAATCATACTCTAAAAACAGTCACACAAATTGTTCTCTCATCACCTATTATTTATACACTGAACATATTGAACATATATTCCTATATTCTAACATTTCAAAAGGCGCCAAATTATTTTAAAATCTAGTATTAATATGAGAGAGTTATTATTTTTGACATTTCAGAGCTGGTTTTAAGGCAAATGGATATAGCTAAATAACAAGAAACATGTAGGAGCAGGGTGTTATATGGCAAAGTTTTATTTTAAATTCTTACTGAATCAAACTCTTTCAGGAGACATCCTAAAACAACGTATCTAGACTGCAGGAGTTTGCTCAATGAGATTTTCATTAATCAGTACTTCCATAGGTTTATGATTTGGATGCTCTAATTAATGGACATAATTGTTATGTCTATTTGGCACTCCATTGCTAAGGTAAATAAGGGAAAGCTATAGAGGTGAAAGCTCACAGAGGAATAAAGTGATGAGTAGAATATGTGAGAGACAGGAATTGTTTTCTAATTTACATATTTGTGATCTGGAGGAGTCAAACCTGGGGCACTACACCAGGATACTCGAAGTCTTGGATACATGGGGCCAGATTGCCCCATCAGCTATAGACATGCAGTGCCAATGTGTCTCCCACAGACTTGCTACATTAATCTGGGCAAGTCTTTTCATGTCTCTGTGCCTCAGTTTCTTTTATGTTATACCATTTACCCACTCTCATAAGCAGCTTTGAAATCTTCCAAAGGAAGGTATGTAGGTGAAAAATACTACTAAACTGGGTTGGCCAACAAACAGTAAATAATGTGTACTATCTATAGAATCCTAATATAGTTACAGCATAGTAGACAAATAGTTTCTCAATTACAGTTTATACAAGAATAAAAAAAAATGTGGAGGCTGGGGTTAGAGACACTTAGAAGAACATATGTTTACCAGACTACAGTTAGCCCTTCTTCTGGTTTGTGTTCTGCTAAAAAATAAAAGTACAGAGAACCCTGAAACCGTCAGCAGATTGTATGGCTGAGATCCAAAATGTAAACAGATGATTGTTCAGACAAATCATTCATATGTATAATTAAGTATTGCAGCGTGTTCTAATTGTGGGTGATTGTTCTCATATTGTCCAAATGACTTGTTATTTATTAAACATGCACCCGTCCCAGCTTCTGCTGAAGATAATAGCAAAACACTCTATTGATTCAAGTGATAACAAGATATGCTAATGATTTGGGATTTACCGTTGTCTTTAAGTCATCAAAAGAGATGGGTGAATAGAGCAAACAAGTACCTGCAACTTTTCTTCAATTAAATTTGGCAATTCATTTGGCTGGTATTTGTTGCCCTTTTAGTCACAAACTTTCTGGTGAGTGAGATTGTATCAATAATGTATAGACATGAAACACTGTGCTGTGTATGTTTTCCATGGGGCAGTTCTTCATATCCCCTGGCCTCACAGCCCTGGCAATCAAGTAGGTCAGTGAATCCTAGAAGGATCAAGATGCAGCAGGGACTGTACACACCATGTATGCTATTAGCCAGTGTGAATGTGCTGAAAAAATAGAATATAACATCAGTTATGTAGCCAATACAAACTTAGCGTATATTTTTCTCTTGGATCAGGAAGGAACCTTCTTTTTAAAAAAAAGATGAATTCCACATGTGTAGTGAAATACAGAGCCAGGTTTGGACAGATATTCATGCATTGGGGAAGAGGGAGCATGGAAGTGTGCTACTTCCTTTGAGTGGCTGACACAATGGCTTTCAAATTATGCTTTTGTGATGCCCTGTTGAGAGTGCTTGGAGTGTAAGGATTAGGGAGGTTGGATCCAATCAGAGAGTGGCATGGAGCAGCAGGCTATTACATCTATGCAATTCCCCTGTACTCTCAGGCTGTAGGATTGAATAGTTCTAGCCCCTGCTTGAATTGGACAATTAGGGTATCAAAATCACCCCATGACACCAAGTCTCAGAGCTCCAGGTCTTAGGCTTCATTTATGCTTCGGGTCGAGCCCGGCTCAGGGAACCCGAGGGGGGTGGGGTCAGAGCATAGGCTCCAGCTTGAGACTGAACATCTGCACCACAATTTTATAGCTCTGCAGCCTGAGTCCTGCAAACCTGAGTCAGCTGATCCAGACCTAAAAGGAGAGAGAGAAGAGAGGAATGAAAAGAAATGGCTGCTACTTGAAGATACTCAAGAGATCTGGAACACTAGAAGAACTACCGTTGGAGGTTGATTAAAAGTACAGTAGAATTAGTCTAACATGCAATATATCAGATGTCTATGATTCATCACTACCAAATAGGGAAATGTGGTCTAGATGAAATTACTGGAAGGTGGGTGCACAAGTGGTTGAAAGAGTATATCCAGATAGTAATCAATGGTTCACTGTGAAACTGCGAGGGAGTGTCTGCTGGGATCCTGCAACGGTCAGTCCTGGGCCCAATAGTAGTCAATATTTTTATTAATGATTTGGAGAATAATATAGAAAGTATGTTTATAAAATTTGCAGATGACACCAAGCTGGGAGGGTTGGGAGCACTTTGGACAACAGGTTAACAATTCAAAATGATCTTGACAAATTAGAGAATTGGTCTGAATGCAAAAAGATAAATTCATTATAGACAACTGTGAAGTACTTCGCCTAAGAAGGAAAAATCAAATGTGCAACTACAAAATGGGGAATAACTGGCTGGTAGTTCTGCTGAAAAGGATCTGGGGGTGTAGTGAACACGAACTGCATCTGAGTCAACAGGGTTATACAGCTGCAAGAAAGGAAAATATCCTGCTAAGGTATATTAACAGGAATGTCATATGGTACAAGCAATGCAATTGTTCTGCTGTATTCAGCACTGAGAAGGCATCAACTGGAGTACTGTCTAATTCTGGGCACCATGCTTAAGGAAAGACATGAACAAACTATAGAGAGTTCAGAGGAGAGTAATAAAAAAGTTAAAAGATTTAGAAAATCTGACCTATGAGGAAATTGTTTTTAAACTGGGCATGCCTTGATAAAAGTAGATTGGTGTGTGGGTAGTGGGGGAGAGTGAGAGGACCTGATAAATCTTCAGATGTGTTAAGGGTTGTTATAAAGAGGACTGTGATCAATTGTTTTCCAGGTGGGACAAGAAATATTGGGCTTTAATCTGCAGCAAGAAAGAAGTTAATTATGAAAAGCTTTCTAACTGTAAGGGTAGTTAAACTCTGGAATAAGCTTCCAAGGAAAGCTGTGGAATCTCCATCATTGAGGTTTTTAAGTACATGTTGGACAAACTCCTGTCAGGGATGGTCTCGGTATATCTAGTCCTGCTTCAGCTCAGAAGGATTTTGATCCTCTCAATGGCTCTTCAGCCCTACATATCTGTGATTCTATATATATATCAGTGCTTCTGGGCTGTTACTCATCAGATGAAATAATCTGAAGGTTGCCATTTTTATTGTATTCAATTAATATTGCATTTTTACTAGCTCTAGTTTGTGTTCTTGTGTATGACGCACACACTTATTGTGTGTCTTTATATTCTCAAGCACCAAAAAGGTGATGTGTGCTGTGAAATAACAATTTTATTCTTTTTCCTGAAGCAAATGCTATTTGAATTATTTTATGTTTCTAATAGATCTTTTTTTTTAAAGAGAAGTTGTTTTAAACATTGTGGTGTTTTATTCTCAAATGTCAGTTTCCAGAAAGCAACATCATTGTTGTAAATGATTACACTGGGAATGGATACATGCTATAAGGCTTCCCCAGGCATATTATATGATTGATGGAAGTCAGGGATTCATCCCATCAGAGATACTGGAATGTCACCTAAAGATATATAAATGTAGGTTTTTTTCCCCTCAAAATCAGCTAGTGCATATAGTTAAGGATTAAAATGACATTTCAGATATTTCAAATGAACCAGAACATTCATAAAATGCAGTAAGTACAGTACTGGACACCTTTATGCAAATCAGTACAGTAATGCCACACAGTATTATATCACAGTTCCTGTATAAGCAAATCAAAATATTCTAGATACGGTTAAAATAGTTGGTGCTTTTTGCCAAGCCCCTTGGTGTGCAAAGCTTTTATCTGTAAAACTAAAACAGTGCTTCCAATCCAAATCCCACTTCTTTGACTGACTCAGTGTTTGTGAGTGGAAGGAGAAATTTCTAGACTGAGTTTTCTTTTCCAGATAAATTGGGAAAAGGTGATATAGGTTTGGTTTTGAAAGATTTAATCTACTAGATTTTTCTTTTGTTAAATCCAAACCACTGCTGGTTTTGGATTTGGTTTATCCAAAGCCAGTGTGATTCAGATGCCTGGCTCCATTTCTGACTCTGCACTAGAAAACTAAGTACTTACCTTTGCCATGCTTGTTAACCACGGGTTTAGATAATTTTATTTGTGCCTTTGAGCGAAATCATTAATCTGCAATTAATAGTCATTACTACTTCCACAGCCACAGGCAGAACTGTAGGAGGATCTTTTCCTGAAAGGAACAGCAAAGTACAATATGTGGGGACATATTGTTTATATATACTTAAAGGTTATCACATACTATTCACTATATGAATAGCCCCAACTGACATTTTCCTGCTCTTCTCAAGTGATGCATGTCTTGCTCATTGTGCTATGCAGAGTCAGCTGTCAGTCAGTGCATCAGGGGACCAAAACCTATTTTCTTGTGCTGTTTTGTTTGCACTTCCACTAAAAACCTTTGAATCCTTGAATTTCTTTGAAGTAGAAAAACAAATACATGACCAAGGATAACAACTTTTATCAGACTAAAAGTTTGGAGCCACATGATTTCACATTTCTGCAGTACCCTGTGTGCTAGCAAGTATAAAAGAAGAGGAGATCTTGGGTCGGGGAGAGCTCACCCATTCAAAAAGCCGCCTTTTTATTAACAAACCTAAACAAACCCCAAGAATAATAGTTATCCAAGTTCACCATACTCACAGTGTGAGTTTAATTAAAGTCAATGGAGAGTTTAAGAGTAGGGGGAAAGCATGTTGTTTCTTAATTATGTTGTTGACTTAATATATAATGGATCTCACCAACGTATTCCATATAAAGCAATGAGCATGTTTTGCCGTCTGCAGATCGTTTAGCAATAGCACACAGATAATTGACTATATCTAGCACACAAGTGTTTGTCTTATACATAAAACATTTGGGAATAGGAATAATCCCTTACTTACACAGTCTAGATGCTCCTTTGCTAAATAAAATGTCATTCTTCCACCTAAAACCACCAATTTGTGGGAAAACGGAATTAGCAGGGCTTACTCCCTTAATGCATTTTTAACAAAAGATGGGCTCTAAGTGAGATGTGGTGTTAATAAAATTTGAGGTTAACATCTCGCTAAATAATTCTAATATAGAACAAGAATAGCAGGGTAATCAGTAATATAGTAAATCCTTGCTGGTACATACATATGTTACAATGGAGACACATGAAATAATGCATTTAATGGGAACAACACTGTCTGTGCCCAGATGGATGTTAAGTTTCTGAAGAAGAACTTTTGGTTTTGGCTCTTAGAGGAGTACAGGATATATGGCTAGATTGAGTTGCTTTATTCTGTGTCAAAAATTGTGTAAGGGACACTTAAGCCTGGTTTAAATTTATCATTAGGTTGACATAACTACGGTGCTCAAAGTTGTGAAAAATTCACATTTCCAAGTGCCATAGTTAAGCTGAACTAACCCCTTGTGTATACACTGCTAAGTCAACAGAATAATTCTTCTGTTGACCAAGTCACTCACTCAGGGAGGTGGATTACCTACAACAATGAAAAAACCCTTCCATCGCTGTAGAAAGCGTCTACATTACAGTAGCATAGCTGAACTGCTGTAGCTGTGCTGCTGTAGTGCCTGCAGTGTAGACATGGCCTAATTAGTGAGACAACTCTGTGGCTGCTAAAGATTTCAGTTTTCTCAAGCCTTCAGACCTTACCAATTCAGAACTTCACCTAGATCTCTGTATCCTTTGTTGCTTGGTTGAAAATGGGATGAAAGCACAGGAAAACATGTTTTTTTTTTTTTTTTTTTGGTATGTCCACACTTCCAAAGACAGGAAGTAAAGAGAGAGAGAGAGAGAGAGAGAGAGAGAGAGAGAGAGAGAGAGAGAGAGAATGAGTTTCAGGATTGGACCATGTTGACATTTTTTATTGAAGCTTTGGGGTTTAAAGATCGGTCTGAAATCAAAATCCCAGATCTGAACTTTAAGAAAATTTGGATCTTCTCCAAACTTTACAGTTGCCCTCTTGCTATAAATCACAAAACCAAAACCTACATCCAAATTAAAACTCCTGACTTTTGGGAGAACCTTGATCCATATCTAAACTTTCCCAGTTGAATCCAAGTAATCCTTCTACCCCTCTGGCAGCAAGAACAATAACAGCATTAGCAGAGGAGTTTGGTTAGAAAATTAGAGTTCAAGCAAATCATATACAAAATCTGATATACCTAAGATGGTGACCTTCTGACTTCATTTGTTTCTCATTTTCATTATATTTAGGTCAAGCTTGTCAGTGAGTCTTACCCCACTGTTTTCTCTTTCTGTTTTTTCTGACTTGTCTTACATGAAAGCCTAGACAGACCATGGAAATACTAAAATGAAAACAGAGAAATCATTTTGAAAGTGCTGTTACCTTTGTTAAGAATCAGAGAGGTAGCTGTGTTAGTCTGGAATAGCAGAGGTAACAAAGAGTCCTGTGGCACCTTAAAGACTAACTAAAGTATTGGAACATAAGCTTTCGTGGGCAATACCCACTTCGTCGGATGCAAGCAGTGGAAGTGTCCAGAGGCAGGTATAGATAAATAGTCAAGAATCAGGTAGGAGGTAACAAGGTTAGTCCAATCAGGCTGAACCAGCTTGTTATCTCAAATCAGGGAGGGTGAGGTATTCTTCTAGCAGCTGAATTGCAAGTGTGAACTCGGAGGGAGAAGAAGCTGTTTTTGTAATTAGCAAGCCACTCAAGGTCTTTGTTCAGTCCCAGATTGATTATGTTAAATTTGCAAATGAATTGCAGCTCTGCAGTTTCTCTTTGCAGTCTGGTCTTGAAGTTTTTTTGCTCCAGTATGGTGACTTTTAAATCTGTAGTTGTGTGTCCAGGCAGGTTGAAGTGTTCTCCTACAGGTTTTTGTATATTGCCATTCCTGATATCTAATTTATGTCCATTTATCCTTTTTTCGTAGGGACTGTCCAGTTTGGCCGATGTACATAGCAGAGGGACATTGGTGACATATAATGGCATATATGACATTGGTAGATGTGCAGGTGAATGAACCAGTGATGGTATGGCTGATCTGGTTAGGTCCTGTGATGGTGTTGCTGGTGTAGATATGTGGGCAGAGTTGGTGTAAGAGGGGGTACCCCCCAGCCTCTATGCTCCTGAGTACAAAGGCTGGGCCTCTTCTATGCCAGACCAACAAGTCCTTTCCCCCCTCCCCCACACCCACACCTTGCCAGTTGGGGTTCTTGGGGTCACCAATCGCTGCCACCAATCAGGTATACTTCCAAAACCTTGGAGGGGCCCCCGATCTTCCCCTAACCCTGAATTTGTACCCCCTCCCCGGGTTTTAAAGAAAGAAACCTGAAGACTGCTTCCCTTCACGCTGACCAGCTGAAGGCAGACTTCCCTTAACCCTGCCTCTCTCAACCTGAGAGCCAGACCCTAACCTTGTACCCCTTCCTGGGATTCAAAGTCAGATACCTGGAGGCTGCTTTCTGTCCTTCACCCTCCCCGGCTGAAGGCAGACTTCCCCCCACCCCTGTCTCTCTGTACCTGAGAGGCAGACACCTGGAAACTGCTTTCCTTCACCCTCCCCGGCTGAAGGCAGACTTCCCTTAACCCTGACTCTGTCTTCCTCCCTGGAAGCCAAGTCAGATACCAGGGGGCTATGCACTTCCCCCTACCTCCTCTCTTCCCTGTGAAGAGAGAAAAAACGACTGCTTCCTCCCTCCCCCGTCTAACCTGACGGTAAGGAGAAACAGTCTTCACACTCCAGCTAGGCCCCTAGCTTCCCTGGTTCCTATTCCCTTCCCTTCCCCCTTCCCAGACTGGAAGCAGAGAAAAACCCTAAGGGAAATAAACCAGACGGTTTTATGACTAGAAAATTTAATAAAGAAAAAGGTTAAAGCAGAGATACAGACACTTTACATTTGGGGTTTCCCACTGTCTTCTGAAAAGGAAGGAACACCCCAAAAGGCACGGCTTATTAGAAGAATCAAATGGTAATACTTACATTAGCTAAGTAAAAGTATCAGAAAAAGGTAGAGTCATCTTTATAGCCAAAGATGGTCTAGAACCCTTGCCAGCTACCTTGGCAAGCTTCCTGCCTCATGTGCAGCCAAGATGGATCTGACGTTTTGCTCCTCCCTTCTTCCTGGGTTGGAGGCTCCTCCCTCCCTCATGGCAGAGATACTCCCACGTCATCTGTCTCAGCCAACATAGCCCCCACCCAGGCAAGGCACACTGTATTAGATAACATAGCCCAACCTAGGCAAGGCACCCTTCACACTTATAACAGTTGGCATCGAGGTTTGTTGCATGGATTGGTTCCTGAGTTGGAGTTATTGTGGTGCAGTGTGCTGTTGCTGGTGAGAATCTGCTTAAGGTTGGCAGGTTGTCTGTGTGCCAGGACTGGCCTTCCTCTCAAGGCCTGTGAAAGTGAGGGATTGTTGTCCAGGATGGGTTGTAGGTCACTGATGATGCACTGCAGAGGTTTTAACTGAGGACTGTAGGTGATGGCCAGTGGTGTTCTGTTGTTTTCTTTCTTGGGCTTGTCTTGCAGCAGCAGGCTTCTGGGTACATGTCTGGCTCTGTTGATCTGTGTCCTTATTTCCTTGTGCGGGTATTGTAGTTTTGAGAAAGCTTGGTGAAGATCTCGTAGGTGTTGGTCTCTGTCTGAGGGGTTGGAGCAAATCCGATTGTACCTCAGTGCTTGGCTGTAGACAATGGATCGTGTGGCATGTCTGGGATGGAAGCTGGTGGCATGAAGGTAGGCATAGCTGTCGGTAGGTTTTCGGTATAGGGTGGTGTCGATGTGGCCGTCATTAATTTGCACTGTGGTGTCTAGGAAATGGACGTCCTTTGTAGACTGGTCCAGACTGAGGTGGATGGTGGGGTGGAAGCTGTTGAAGTTTTATACCTTTGTTGTATATCACATACTCCCATACTCTCATCATGATGGACCTCATTCAAATCACATACAAAAAGAACATATGTCTCTAAGGAACAGTGCTGTTGTAAGTGCTCCCTTGTCTCATTTTCCCTCAGTTGCTAAGGCCAGGTCTACCCTAGAGACTGTTACAAGTATATCAATATCAGTTAGGTATGCTTGTAAATGACATTTTTATGCCATCAAAACCATTTTTATACCCTAGTCTCTCTGTTAATACCAAAAAAAAAGTTATTTTTTTCCAAGGAACCTCCAATGAACAGGTAGGTGTAAGTTATACCAGCCAAAGAGTACTTTGGCGGCTGTATAAGCTATATCTATACTAGGATTTGCCATATAGCTCTACTGGTATATAACAGATGTGGAGTTGAGTGGCTTTTTTTTTGTTTTTTTTTAACCAAAAATTGTGTTTTGAGGGCTTCACCCATCATTATTTAGCCAGGCATGGAACTTAAATGTAACAAACAAACAAACAAACAAATTCTGTTTCAGACTTAGATTTTGGTGTAATGATTGAATTCTTAATACCTTTATTCATTTGAATATCTTTGACTTCAAATCTTGATCTGCTACAAGCTCAGCAGTTTTTATTTGTTTGCCTAATAGGGACATAGAGACTGCAATACATACCAGTTGAAGCAGCTAAGAAATAACTGTCCTGCAAAAGGAGAATTTTATCTACCCCTTTGTATCGTTTTATAGTCTAAAAAAGTCAGGTAGAGGAGAGAGTGCCAAATCCAGTAACACAATTCTGATGAATAGGATAATATTTAAAGTGATTTGAAAAATAAATACAAACGAGCTTTGGCGAAAATCCCTAGAACCTTTTATTGTAATAAGGAACTATCTTCATCTCTGTTAAGTGGGCAACATGTAATTTCATGCTGTATTTTTGACCAGTTAGGGGAAACATACAGTAAGCAAAAAAACGACAATAAGTAAAAAATAAAAGTTAATGCTGTATGTTGGTAAATCTAAAACTACAGAACTCCTCATTTGTACATACATTTTCTTAATATATTATTTGTTAGGGGAAAATATAGCTGAGCAATTCTAAATGCTTTTATTAAAGTTCCCTTTGAATATTTAATTAAATGAATGCTAAGAAATTATAAGTAGACCTACAACTAATTGTATGAGAAAGCAGTGTCCTCCTGAACCGACAGACCTTACTCAGGAAAAGCTGCCAGTGCAATCAATCAGAGTTATGTCTGGGTAAAAGATGCAGGATCAGACTGAAATGTTTTCTATAACAACACTGCAAGAGGATATAGAAGTGCAAAGCATTATTATTATTACAATCAGTTTTCAGAGTACAAAAGACTCCCATAAAATGATTTAGCTTATATTCTGAAACAGTATTTATTCTTCTCATCTGCTGATGGTGTTAGGCAACCTAAATTCCTTAGACTAATGCATGCAAGTGCACACACAAAATTATTGCCTCTGAAAGACATAAAACCTTATACAGTACTTATTTCCCAAAATATGCAGCCAAAGTGCAGCGTGAGGACTGTTTTTCTGGAATATAAAAGGGAGATGTAACTGATGTTTGTGATTTAAGCGGCTTTTTGAATTCCCTTTTGCTAAAGGAGATGATGAAAGCACATTTTGTGTAGAGTTTTGTTTTGACTCAGTCTGCCACAAAGCTGTTTGAATCAAGGCTTATGCCCACATTATTCAGATTGCCAAAAACATCAAAACAACAACAAAGGAAAAGCCAACCTTGAATTTTGAGTATGTATTTCAGCCCTTGTAAACAAGTTACCATGGAGATGGTACCCAAGTGAGCTACATACTTGACTTATAACTGCTGTAGACTTTGGACCAGCAGCAAAATGTGACATGGTGTTGGTGCCATTTCTGACAAAAAAAATATATTTCAGATACTGCACTTAATGTTCTTCTGCAAAAATACCATGCAAAAGCTTGGAAATTGCTTAAAAAGCCTTGAATTACTTAACAAGAAGGCAAAATGGTAGGTGAGAAGTGAAGTTATATCTGTTCAAATTATACAAATTAAGTAACAATCCATTGGGGATGATGTGAGGTCACTCTATCTTGTTAGCAAGATGAAGGTCTGGAAATAGCTTAGCTGCAACTTTACATTATTTTACCAGCAAATTATTTCCAAAAATCTAAGAAAGGAAGGTTGTTTGTTTTTTGTTTAGTTGGTTTGGGTTTTTTTTACACAAAATGAGGCTGATAGTCTTGTCATTATTGACCACCACTTATTTATTTTGCTGTGTTTTTAATAGGGCTGGAATATTACCTGAGAAATAAAAATCAGCTGTCATATTTATTTGCAAACTTATCTCTCATGGAGAAAAATATAAGAATAATATGGAAAAATGCAAGCAGATTTTCTTGTCTTAATGGTTCTATGAACCCCGCTTTCCTGATCAGGAAAAACCTTCATTGCTAACTCCACCACCCTTTTTCCTGCAAAAATGTGAATTCTAATCATCATCATCTTCAAATGTAATAATATCTAACATTTCTACCTTTACAAATACAAATTGTTTAGATCACTTTTCTCCAAAATAGCCTTTAAGTAAATGAGGGAAATTTCCCCCCTGTCCCCCCAAGTGATAAAGTGTGTCACAGAAGTAAAAACTGAAAACACAGGATCAGTGGGCATGTGGTGGATGGGTGCCCAATACTTCTGGGAGGCAGCAAGTGGGGGTGAGCTTTTCTTGTTACTCACAGCGGCCAGCAGGCCAGTGGTCTTGGTTTCTGGGATCCTGATATCTCACTCCCCAGATTTTTTGTTGAAATTCAATACAACTGAAAAAGAAAGACCCTTATATCTTTCCTACAATAAAAAAAGTAAAAATCAGATTTTATCTGAAACACTGTTACTAAATTTAGGTAATTTATTGACAACAACATAAGACAAAAGGAATCTTTCTGCTGAAGAAATTCTGTCCCAGTTTGCTGGCAGCTCCCTAGTGTTATAAAATAATGCAAACAATGTTTTTTCCTACCCCAAACAAAGTGGTTAAAATTATATTCTCCCTAGCTGTATGGAAATGTACTAATTTGTAACTTTCTAAAGCCAACACATCTATGCTTCAGAGATACATAATTTAGTAACAAAGAGCAGACTGAATTTTGATCAGGTTTTAAAAAAATGGATACAATAGCCTTCAGACTTCAAATGAGCTGAGAATGTTCCTTTTGGTATTTTCTTCTGAAATTTAAGAGGTACCATTTTCCTAGATGTTGCCTCCAAGAGGCAATGAAAAAAACAGAAATGTCTTGCTTATTAGTGTAATGCCCTAAAATCCAGTTAATGCAGAATTCTATATCAGCAGATAGACAACAATTCAAATCTTGACTTCTTCACAGTCTCAGAGATGATACTACTGAATTTTTCTCATACTACTCATGGTTAGAGATGGACAATCTGGTCAGGATGAAATAAAACGTACCTGAATCAAATGTTATCTTGAACTTGTGCTTGTGTTTGCAATATCCTCTTGCTATAAATGGGGTGGGATCCGAGAATTGGTGACAGAGTATCTGAGTTCCTGGGCTCTCTCCCTGCCTTAGCTCACCATTACCTTAGTTTGGAGTTACATTCAGAACACTATGTAATATCCTCTTGTTCTCCCTTGCTTTTCTTATTGGGGAAAGGAGACTGAGATGGGCTAGCAGTTATGAGTGATAACTTGTTCATAGCCATAAAATGAATTGTAGGTATTCTACCATCTTAAGCCTCAAGTCCTCTTGGTGATTTATTGATATATTTTGAAATTGTAAAAGACTTGAGGTTTAATCTACACAGTGCACCTAGATTTAGGTGAATTTGACATCTAAATATACGTGCAATGCTGTTTTTCATCCCTTTGACTGTCATTACAGAAATAATTCTGATCTTATTTATTTAAATATTAATATCCATATTAATGGATAACAAATGGAAATAAAAGGGAATCCATTTATTTCCAGTCCTATATGGATTTAGAAAAGTAGCCATTATCAATATACCCAAACCCAACATTCAATATTCATGAAGTAGATTTCCTTCTGACTTCTTTTGCTGTGTGGTCATGAATTTCAATGTAGGAGGAGAGGAAATTCCAGAGTTTTCAGTGCATTATCTTATGTTTGTGAGGAGATGAACTGATAATGGAACAAGAAATTTTCCAGAAGGAAGACTCCCAAGTCATGTCAACAACACTTACAACAAAGCTGAGCAGTGGTGCTGGAACTAGGGATTTTGAGGGTGCAATTGCACCTCTGGCTTCAAATAGTAATAACAAACACCAAATATATGATTTTCACTATCAGCACCCATACTACACAAATTGTTTTGACTCTCCTGAAGCTAAGTGTCTCCAGCATCCTTCCTACTTCAAGTGTAGATTGGAGGGATGTTGCATCTTTCCTTCAGATTCTTAAAGTTATATAAAGAGGAGCCAAATGGACCCAACTGGTTTTATAATAATTAGGTTTTACTAACTGTATATAAATTTACAAGGCCTACCTACGAATGTACACACAGCTACTCTGTTAAGTTCTAGTAGCATTAATCTCTTAGCTTTCACTATGGAAAACAGAGAGGTAACCAGAGAGTTCTCAGTAGAGCTACTCAGAAATTCTGTGACAAATGAGCATTCTCCAATGTAAATAATTTTCGATCAAAATCAAAACATTCCATGGAACAGAAAGCAGACAAATTTTCCATCAGAAACCTGTCTATTTTCACACCAGTGTATCCACCTGGCTCCATGGCAGTCCACTTGGTAGGCTGCTGGGGATCTAGTGTTCCTGGCTCCCAGCTGCCTGGTGGGCTGATAGGAAGTCTGGGAGCTTGAAAGCCCTGTAAGTGCTGGCTTTCAAGCTTCCAGGATCGAAGTTCTTTAGCAGTTTGGGGAGCCCAGGGCTTCTGTGCCTCTTTTGACAGCCAGGTAGAGTTTCCTTGAGTCAAACCCTGGGGCCAGGGCCGGCAACAGAAATTTTGGGGCCCCCTACTCTGATCATTTGGGGCCCCCCTACTCTGATCATTTGGGGGCCCCCTACTCTGATCATTTGAGGGTCCCTCCCAGCCTATTCTCCTTTCCCCCCCCTGTCTGACCCAACCCACCAACCTAATCTCCTCCCCCAGCCTAACCTCCTCCCCTCCCCTCCCATCCCTGCCTGGCCCACCCCGCTGTGGGGGGTGATCTTTGGCACGGGGGAAGAGGCGCCCTCCCCATTGGTTCCCCGCTGGCCCCTTGGCCGGCGCCGGCTGGGCTGTGCGCACCCAGGTCTCCCCAGCCCCGCACGCTGGCCCCCCGCCCCCGCGGAGCGGCGCTCGCCGCCCTCCCCATTGGTTCCCTGCCGGCCCAGCTGCGTGCACCTGGGTCTCCCCAGCCCCGCTCGCTGGCCCCCGCCCCCGCAGAATGGCATCGGCAGCACCTGTGTCTGCGGTGGAGTCATTGTGGTTGGAGGGCTCCGGGGCTGAGGGCGGGTTGGTGCGCGCGGTGCTGGCGCTGCCCCACAAGCCGGAAACCACCATGCGCTTCTTAGACCGCGGCAAGCACTATACGCATGGCTGGGACGCGCTGCTGGCAGCCCGCAAGCTCTTCCGCACCCATGGCATCATCCGGCTGTTGGCGGGGGGGCCCAGGCGGGCCCGGCGACAAGGGGGGACGGATGACTACGGATACAGCTGTGTACAGGGCCCTGGACTTAAGGGGACTCCCCTTAAGTCCGGGGCCCGGTACAGCTGTAACCGTAGTACCCCCCTGTTGCTGGCCCTGCCTGGGGCTATCCTTGTGGAGAGCAAAGCTAAATATTAAAATTTCCATTAAATGGAATTGCCTTTCTATAACTCTCAAACTGTTCATAGGGAAAATTCCTATACATTACAGAGAGCAAACTTATCTGCCCCAAAATGTGAAGTGATGAACCTTGGAATATTTTGTCTTCAGTGTCAGTTGAAAAGAACTAAATTTGACTTTTGTAGATTATCCCCTGCTCATTTGAAACCTAATTTTAAAATAGCTCTAGATGTGATCTCCACAATTACAGGCCAATAAGCCTAACTTCAGTAACAGGCAAATTGGTTGAAACTATAATAAAGAACAGAATTATCAGACACATAGCTGAACATGATTTGTTGGGGAAGAATCAAGATTTTTTTTGTAAAGGGAAATCATGCCTCACCAATCTATTAGAATTCTTTGAGGGGGTCAATAAGCATGTGGACAAGGGTGATCGGGTGGATATAGTATACTTAGGTTTTCAGAAAGCCTTTGATGAGGTCCCTCACCAAAAGCTCTTAAGCAAAGTAAGCTGTCATGAGATAAGAGGGATCAGTAACTGGTTTAAAATATAGAAAACAAATAGTAGGGATAAATGTTCAGTGAGATATAAATAGTGTTGTCCCCCAGGGGTCTGCACTGGGACTAGTATTGTTCAATGGATTCCTAAATGATCTGGAAAAAGGGCTAACCAGTAAGGTGGCAAAATTTGCATATGATATAAAACAACTCAAGACCATTAAGTCCAAAGCAGACTTTGAAGAGTTACAAAGGATTCTTACAAAACTGGGCAACAAAAATGGCAGATTAAATTCCGTGTTGATAAATGCAAAGTAATGCACACTGAAAAACAATCCCCACTATATATATAAAATGATGGGCTCTAAATTAGCTGTTACCACTCAAAAAAGAGACCTTGGAGTCATTGTGGATAGTTCACTGAAAACATCCACTCAATGTGCAGTGGCATTCAAAAAGCTACCAATTTTGGGAATCACTAGGATAGGGATAGATAATAAGACAGAAAATATATTGCTTCTATATAAATCCCTGGTACACCCACATCTTGAATACAACATGGAGATTTGGTCTTCCAATCTAAAAAAAAAAAAAAAAGATATATTGGGATTGGAAAAGGTACAGAAAAGGGCAACAAAATGATTGGGGATATAGAACAGCTTCCATATGAGGAAAGATAATAAGACTGGGACTTTTCAGTTTGGAAAAGAGACGACTAAGGGGGGATAAGATAGAGGTCTATAAAATCATGACTGATCTGGAGTAAGTAAATAAGGAAGTGTTATTTATGCCTTCTCATAACACAAGAACTAGCAGTCACCAAATGAAATTAATAAAAAGAAACAAATGGAGGTATTTCTTCACACCACACACAGTCAACCTGTGGTACCCTTTGCCAGAGGATGTTGTGAAGGCCAAGACTATAACAAGTTTCAAAAAAGAGCTAGTTCATGGAGGATAATTTAACCATTCGCTATTAGCCAGGGTAGGCTGGGATACAAAACTATGCTCTGAAGTGTCCCTAGACTCTGTTTGTCAGAAGTTGTGAATGGGTGATGAGATGGATCACTTGATGATTGTTCTGTTCATTCCCTCTGAAGCACCTGGCACTGGCCACTGTTGGAAGACAAGATACTGGATTAGATGAACCATTGGTCTGACCCAGTATGGTCATTTGTAAATTCTTAAACCCTAGCCCCACAAGACCTCATAGAATCTTTACCCTTTAAGAAATATTTAGTATATACTGTGTTTGAAAAATATTTAGAAATAATATAAAATGCAGCTAGACTTAACAATTGTTTTATTAAACAAACCTTGTTCTCCCTGTATACAGCAGGTGGGTTAATTTTTTAATTCCAGAGCTCTGGTATGAAACCAGGGAAATGTTTGTCTCCCACCAGGAAATGCTAAATTACAGTGTTTTATGGTCAGGTATGTACACACAGTATTAATGCCTCAATCTCACCTTAAGGAAAGTTGAAAGAGTGTATTCAACAGGCGAGAAAAATGCATTTAGAATCACTGCAGCTATAAAACAGACATAAATCAAAGCAACAAATATGAAAAAAAATCTTCTGGGGCCACATCTACACCTCTGCAAAGCTTTTGACTTTTTTTTTTCCTATCCTTGATCCAGTGTGGTTTCCAAATTGCATTAAATGCATTTATTATGCCCCCCCCTCCCCGACCCTCCGTTATTCAAACCACTCCAGTCCTTTCTTCTTTGAATTGCTTCTATAGAGCTTGGTAAAAATGACACTTGATTTCTTCTCTCAGTGATTTTATCTGCTGCAGACAGAATTTCTTTTCCATTTGCAGGAGGGGCAGAAAACTTTTGGGGTTTGGCTTAAATGTGAGTTCATGACTCCTCATTTCAAGTAAAAAAAATCATTGAGTTTCACCTGATTTCCACCTAAAAACTGCCTCCTCTTTACTTCCTAGGTTGGGGATTTATAGTGAAATGTGTTCTCAGTTCTCATTACATCATTACAATAAAACAGCATAATACCCCTGTAATAGTTAAATCTGAGCGAATGTACTGATTTGTGATTTTACTTATTTTAGTGATTTTCAGTGGCATTCAGGGATATAAAAGGACCGGTCAGACCCATTTAACATCTGTTTTCTTTTATTGGGTGGGAGGGGGTATGTGCAAATTCAAATGACTGTCTAATACAAAATCAAAGGACAAATATCCATAAGTGGAATGTTGTCATTGAAAGTACCAATTAAGTCATTTGTGAACTTTCTAAAAATACTCCTCATTACCTCTTGTTGGCACTGAATAGTTCCAGTGAATTATTTGTTGACCATTGATGTTTCTATCCTTAAAGTTATATACATCTTTAAGTCATTTGTCCATGATGAAGTTTTGTGTGGAGCCACCCCCACTCTAGAAGGAGCTCTGCTTTTATGCACGATGCATAATTAACTTGTGGAACTCATTGCCACAATATATTTAAGCTAAAGGTTTAGCAGGATTCAAAAAGGTAATAAACATTTCTATGAATAATGAGAACATCAGCGTTTTGCTAATTTAGGGTATAAGAAAAAAGAACAGAACATTACAATGTTAGTCATCACTAACTAATGGTTAAGACTAAATTTTCTCTATAGGCCATAATAAACTACTATGTCATTTCTTGCACATCCCTCTGATGCATAGATTTATAAATTTTAATGCTGGAATTAACTATTATGATCATGTCATCCGATTTTCTGCATACCACAGGTCAAAGACGTTCACCCAGTTATTCTTTCATGAGTAGGGTTACCAGATAGCAACTGTAAACAAACACGGGGGGCAGGGCGTGGGATGTAATATGCGCCAATAGAAGAAAAAGTCCCAAAAGTGGAACTGTTTTTTAAAAACAGGACAGATGGTCATCCTATGCATGAAGCCCATATGATGTAGATCTTTTTTTAAAAGACTTTTAGTCATGAGTAATCCACCGCATCTAAGAGTAAGTTGTTCTAGTGGTTAATTAGCCTCATTGTTTTACACCTGATCTCTAGCTATTGGAACTGCTCATTCACTTACATGCTGGATTAAAGAGCCTTCTGCTATTGGAAGTCTTCTCCACATGTATTTACTTATAGATTGGGACCAAGTCACCTTTTAATTGTCTGAATTGATAAATTAAATAGATTAAGTTTCCAAACTTTCTTAGTATAAGCGTTGCATTCTAGACCTTGATTCCTTCTGGTAGATCTTTTCTGAATTCTTTCTAATTTTTTTATGTCCTTTTTCCAAGTATGGAGAACAGAAGTGGACACAGTATTCTAGTAAAGGTCTCACTGATGTCGTATACGAGGCAATGCCACCTCTTTATTTTTATTCAACAGTTCCTGGTTATACATACAAATATCTGATACAGGACACTTTCAGAAACATGGTTATTCAGTAGAGGTCTATTGGTCTTCCCTATGTTCCTAGCATGAGAGACTATAGCCACTGCTTCATCATTGTCCATGGGTGAATCTGGGCAAGAAAATGTCCCTGACAGCTGACTAATGTAATTCAGAGACTCTCATTGACAGCATGACTAGCCCTGAAGATTCCTTCAGCTCACAGAGTCATATTACGCCCTGTAAAAGCCCCAATCTGGAGATGGAAAAAGAGTGAAAGATTCTCCTTATGCACCATCTCTGCCTTTGCATACTCTCATAATAGTCAGCTGCAATATAGCACTTTATGTGAAAGATGCAGTTCAGCGTGGCAACCAGTCCTTCCGGCACCCAGACTAGTCCAGGATCACCAAGAAAATCCATCATCATCCAGACCATCTTGAAAATAACAGTGTGTTGAATCAGACTAGGGCTGGTGCAAGCAGCAGGACTTAACTATGTGTCTCTATTTCTGAGACAGGGTAAGTTCACATACAATTAAGTTCATCTTTATTTGTTAAAATTCTGTCAAAAACCAATTATATCACTCTCTGATTTTTTCCATTCAGCTGTTACTGTGGCTGCTCACTTTCTGTCCCAGTCCCCATTCCCCACTTAATTGTCAATGTAAAAAAAAATTGGTCATGACTTTAAACAGCAGTAAGTAAATACCCATAACATGTTGTTAGTACTGTATTTAATGACAAGGTTAAGACAGATACAGCTTTTGACTCTTACTGAGTATTCAGCAGTAGATGAGTATAAAATATACAGTAACCAGCAAACATTTCCTGTTGTTGTGAAATCTGGCTTTAGAATAGTATGTCCTTTTTTTTTCCTTTCCAAAATTAATGAGTGAATTTAGTGCTCATGAAAGCGAAAGTTCAATAGCACTAGCCTGAGTCAGGTAAGCGGGTGCTGTACAAATGTTCCCACTCATTTGATAAAAATCCATTGAAGCTGTAAAGGCCTCTGAATGTTGTATTACAATTCAAGGCCACCCACTGACTAATACAACAGCATGGGACCCCCCCATCTCTTGCTGGGCAGAGATTTAAAGGCCTTTACAAAGAGAAAATAGTTTTTTTTTTCCTGCTGATTGTGACTTAATCTAAAATCAGCTTTCCAGATCTGATTGTCCCATTGGACCACTGTGACAGATAGCATTATATGTAGGCATAGTAGAAATCTATTTTAATAGGTAATTGTTGATAGCGATCAATTGCTGTTGCACCACCTCCACAAAGGAATTAATCTTCTAGTAGAAAATTGTAGCAAGAAAAGAGTTATTTTTAAAGGAAAACATTATTTGAAAGCTAAAAAGTTCCTTGAGTTTAAATCCATAGTGTCTGATACTTAATTACATTAATATAGTAGAATTTTAATTGTAATGGCAAATTCACCACTACACTCTGGGGCAGAGGAGCAGATTTACAAAGTATGTAGGGGCCTAAAATGAAGATACATATGATTTACATAAATTCCTAAATCAAGTTACATGCCCAACCTACTTAGATGCTTTTTATCCACTAGCTAGATATCTGCATCTTAGCCTCTGAGTGCCTGGCCTTAGATGGTTTGCTCAACTCTGGTGTTCGTAAAGCAGCTGTAAACTCTGCCTAATGGTTAGACTGATTATAGGACTGTCTTTGCTTTGCTGGAGCAGGACAAAACAGGTAAAGGAGTGGTTTTCAACCTTCTGGGGCTCAGACCTACTCATAAAAGTTGATGGCTGGCCTGTCATCAAGTCCTGGTGAGAGAAAGTTGAAGATCCCACCTTTCACTTATCCCATAGAGCCCCCTCCTGCAACCCAAACCCCTCATTCCCAGTCCCACCCCAAATCCTGCACCCCCAGCCGGCCTGCACTCCCAGCCGGAGCCCTCACCCCCTCCTACATCCTAACCCTCTTCCCAAGCCCTGATCCCGTTGCCACACCATGAACCCCTAATTTCTGGCCCTACACCAGAGCCTGCACCCCCCGGCCAGAGACCTCACTCCCTCAGGCACTTCAACACCCTTTCCCAGACCGGTGAAAATGAGCTAGTGATCAAGGGTTGGGGAAAGCAAGCAAGGAAGGGAGAGGAAATGGAGTGAGCGGGGGCGGGGCCTTGGAGAAGTGATGGGGCAAGAGTGTTTGATTTTCTGCTAATAGAAAGTTGACAAACTTACCCTGCACTGAGATGACTGATTGAATAGTATCCCAAATGGAAGTGTGGTAAGAAAACCTACTATCTTAAATGAGGATTTTGCATTAAAGAGGACTATTGTAATTTGAAATATTCTTTCAAAATCTGTATCTTGAAATATTTTCTTTTGCTTTTTCTCAAAGATGAGTTAATGCTGCATCAGACCAAATAAAGAAATACCAACACAATTGTTCACTATACCAAGCAGTCCAGTGGGTTTTTAACATGAGATAGAACCTGCTCCAAGCACAATCTCTTTGGATGAGTTCTGTTATATGATACTATATCACTAAGATAGAGAATCTTGTTGAGTAATAGAATAAATAACAAGTAACTCTGAATTATGGGGCTATAATTCCTTCCAGAGATTCTGGTGACAATGCAAGGAGACGAGCAAAGCCCAAGAGGTTTGTGTAGTTACCAGAACTATGAAATGGAATTGGATCACCGTAATTTAATGTTTGCTTGTTTCTTTATTTTATATGAATTCAGTAAGACATCTCAGTATGTTCCTGGCAGAAGATTTTTGTTTGGTTGGATTTTTACGGGATTTTTTCCTGACTTCTGATGTAGAGTCAAGACAGCATAAAAGTTCTCCCCAACACATAAGCAATAAAGGCTAACAGGCTGGTTCAGTGGTGCATCCACATCATACTCAAGTGTGAGGTTACTCCTCCAGATTCAAAGAGTAATGGGGCATCACATATGAATTATATTTCTTTGCAAAACCTCCACTAATGCTAGGGATGGATGCATACTTCCAAACAGTTCACAGCTCAGGTGCCCCTCTTAGGTAATAGTCTTGAAAGTTGATAGTGGCAATGAACATCTGTAAATTTCAGAAATCCAGATACAAAGTCTGTTAATCCTTATAACAATTTGACTACAATTGTCACTTTCATTTGTACTGTAAATATCTTATGGCTCTGTATGATTTTATTGTTGCATAATTTGGAGACATTTTTTTTGTTTCAGAAGCGAGAGAGGCTATTCTAGATTTGTGTTTGACAAATAGGGAGGAACTGGATAACAATCTGAAAGTGGATGAGTGAAAGTGATCATGAAATGATAGCACTCATAATTTAAAGGAACAATAAGAGGGAAAACAGCACAATAAAGATAATGGATTTCAAGAAGGCAAACTTTAGCTACTCAGACAGTTGCTAGATCAAATCCCATGGGAAGCAAGTCTAAGGGAAAAAACAGTTCAAGAGTGTTGGCAGTTTTTCAAAGAGAGATTATTAAGGGCACAAAAGCAAACAATCCCACTTCATAGGAAAGATAGGAAGTAGGGCTAAGTGATTAAAAAAATCACAATTAAAATTAATCACTATTAATCTCTGTTAAACAATAATAGAATACAGTTTTTGTACATATTTTTGAATGTTTTATACATTTTCAAACAGATTGATTTAAATTGCACCACAGAATACAAAGTGTAGAGTGCTCACATTATATTTATTGTATTACAAATATTTGTACTGTAAAAAACAAAAGAAATAGTATTTTTCTATTCACCTAGTATAAGTACTGTAGTGCAATCTCTTTATCGTGAAAGCTGAACTTACAAATATAGACTTATGTACAAAAAATAAGTGCATTAAAATAAAATGATGTAAAATTTTAGTGCCTACAAGTCCACTCAGTCCTACTACTTCAGCAAATCACACAGATAAACAAGTGTGTTTACATTTGCAGGAGATAATGATGCCCACTCCTTGTTTACAATGTCACCTGAAAGTGAGAACAGACTTTGACATGTCACTGTTGTAACCAATGTCGCAAGATATTGACATGCCAGAAACACTAAAAAGATTCAAATGTCCCTTCATGCTTTAAACACCATTCCAGAGGACATGCATCCATGCTGATGATGGGTTCTGCTCGATAACAATCCAAAGCATTTCAGACTGACATATGTTCATATTCATCATCATCATCGTCAGACGCTACCAGCAGAAAGTTGATTTATCTTTTTTTGGTGGTTCAAGTTCTTTAGTTTCCACATCAGAGTGTTGTTCTTTTAAGACTTCTGGAAGCATGATCTATACCTTGTCCTTCTCAGATTTTGGAAGGTACTTCAGATTCTTAAACCTTACGTCAAGTGCTGTAGCTTTTTTTAGAAATCTCACATTGGTACCTTCTTTGCGTTTTATCAAATCTTCTGTGAAAGTGTTCTTAAAAGAAACAATATGTACTGGATATGGCAGAAGCTGGGTAAAACATAGAGCAGGAGCCATACAATTCTCCCCCAAGGAGTTCAATCACAAATTTATTTTTTTTAATGAGAGTCCTCCACACGGAAACATGTCCTCTGGAATGGGGGCTGAAGCATGAAGGGGCATATGAATATTTAGCATACCTGGCACATAAATACATTGCAATGCTGGCTATAAATGTGCCTTCAAAAATGCCTATTCTCACTTTCAGTTGACGTTGTAAATAAAAAGGAGACAGAATTATCTCCTGTAAATATAAACACACTTGTCTGTCTTAGCAATTGGTTGAACTAGGAGTGAGTGGACTGTAGGCTGTAAAGTTTTATATTGTTTTGTTTTTGAGTGCAGTTATGTAACAAGAACAAATCTACATTTGTAAGTTGATTTTTTATGGTAAAGAGATTGCACTAAAGTATTTGTATGAGGTGAATTGAGCCCACAAAAGCTTATGCTGAAATAAACTGGTTAGTCTCTAAGATGCTACAAAGTCTTCCTCATTTTATTTACAGATACAGACTAACACAGCTGCTAATCTTAAACCAGTCACTATTTCTTTTGTTTCTCATTTTTATAGTTCAAATATTTTCAATAAAAATAATATAAAGTGAGCACTGTACACTTTGTATTCTGTGTTGTAGCTGAAATCAATATATTTGAAACTGTAGAGAAATGTCCACATATACTTAATAAATGTCAATTAGTATTCTGTTGTTTAACAGTGCGATTAAAACTGTAAATAATCATGATTACTTTTTAATTGCAATTAGTTTTTTGAGTTAATCACATGAGTTAACTGCAATTAATCAATAGCCCTAATAGGACGTATGGCAGTAGACCACCCTAGCTTAACCAGGAGATCTTCAATGATCTGAAACTCAAAAAAGAGTCCTACGGAAAGTGGAAACTAGGTCAAACTACAAAGGATGAATCTAAACCAGGGGTGGGGAACCTTTTTTCTGCCAAGGGCCATTTGGATATTTATAATGTTATTCGCGGGCCGCTCCCCCCTCCCCCCCCCCGCCCCGAGGAAGCCCAGGCTCGCAACAGGAGCTGAGACCCCCACTGGCAGGAGCCTGCGGGGAAACTCTAAAGCCACAGCGGGTTGACGGCTTAGCCCGCTGCTGTTTCTCCGCCAGCTGCCGCTTTAGACAAATTTATGTTGCTACTAGTGTAAAAGCCCGTGGACACGGGCCAAAGTGCTTAGGGAAGAGGAGCTGGGGGTCAGATGTGGGGGACCAGGCCTTCTCCCACACCAGCTTCCCTCCCCCTCACTGAGTCAGCTGGTCTCCACTGTCTGCCAGGCTCGGGCCACAACACGTGTCTCCTGGGCTTTGCAAACCTCAGGTAGGACACATACACCACCCCTGCCTGGCCCACCTCCCCCCCAGCCTATTCTCCTCCCCCCCCCGCCTGACCCGGCCCACCCAACCTAATCTCCTCCCCCAGCCTAACCTCCTCCCCTCCCCACCCATCCCTGCCTGGCCCACCCCGCTGTTGGGGGTGATCTTCCTTTACCCCCGCCCAGCCTCCCCCCATCTAACCTCCTTCCCTCCCCCACCCGTGCCTGGCCCGGCCCATCCAACCGAACCTATCCTCCTCTCCCCTTCCACTCCCAACCCAGCCTTCTGCCCCCCATGCCTGACCCGCCCAGCTTAGCCTCCCCCCCACCAAACCTCCTTCCTTCCTGCACCCACGCCTCGTCCAACCCATCCAGCCTAGTCTCCTGCCCCCCTCCCCTCCCCGCCCGCCCAACCTGGCCTCCCCCCCCCATCGCCCCCTTGCCTGCCCCCCAGCCCAGCCTCCCCCCCACACCCTCTTGACCCCTCCAACCTATCTGCAGATCGCCTCCCACCGCCCATGCCCTGCCTACGTGGGGTGCCCGCCCGGTCCTGCTGCTCCGGACGCGACTCGCTGAGAGGGGAAGATGGAGCAACGCGCCCCCAGCCCTCAGGAAGGCGCTCTGTGGCAGCGCCGCACCTGCGCACTTGCACCGCCACCCCGCCATGCTTCCCCCCCACACTCCCTTGACCCCTCCAAACCTATCTGCACACTGCCTCCCCCCCCCCCACGGCCGGTCTCCCGCCATCCACGCCCTGCCCCGTCCCGCTGCTCCAGACATGACTCGCTGGGAGGGGAAGATGGAGTGACGCACCCCCAGCCGTCAGGGAGACACTCTGTGGTAGCGCCGCGCCTGCGCACTCCCACCGCCACGTTGGTCCGGCCGTCTCTACTGAGCATGACAGCTTCACACCCTTAGCCTTTTATTATAGGATTAAAAAAGCTCCTAGATTTATTGATTTTCGAGACCCGCCTGCGGGCCAGACCGAATGATCTCACGGGCCTTATACGGCCCGTGGGCAGGATGTTCCCCGCCCTTGATCTAAACAGTTCAAGCATATCAGGACAAAACTAAAAAGACTAAGACACAAAACAAGATTAATCTAGCTAGAAATGTAAAGAGTAACAAGAAAGCAGTCTACAAACACATTAGAAGCAAAAGGAAGACCAAGGACACAGTAGGCCCATTACTCAGTGAGGGGAAAAAAACAGTAATATAACGTGGAAATGGCAGAAGTGCTAAATGACTTTTTTGTTACTATTATCACCAAAAGTTTAGTGGCAATTTGATATCTAACTTAATGAATGCCAGTGAAAATGAGGTGGTGTCATAGGGTAAAGTAGGGAAAGAACAAATTAAAAATTACTTAGACAAATTAGCAGAGGTAACAAAGAGTCCTGTGGCACCTTAAAGACTAACTATAAAGTATAGAAGCATAAAATGTCTTCAAGTTCCCGGACCTGATTAAATGCATCCTAGAATACTCAAGAAGCTGACAAAGGAGGTATCTGAGCCATTAGCAATTATCTTTGAAAATTCATGTAAGATGGATAAGATTCCAGAGGACTGGAAAAGGGCAAATATAGTGTAATATTTATATTGTCTGCTTAACTTCAGCCAGAGAGATAATGGAGCAAATAATTAAGCAATCAGTTTGTAGACACCTAAAAGATAATATGGTTATAGGTAGCAGTCAGCATGGATTTGTCAAGAACAAACTGTGTCAAATCAACCTACTAGCTTTCTTGGATGGAGTAACAAGCCTTGCAGTTGTGGGGAAAGCAGTAGATATGGTATATCTTGACTTCAGTAAGTACATCTTTCGATACTGTCTCATGTCTGATAAACTAGAGAAATACAACCTAAATGGAAATACAGCCTGCTGTGAGGTGAAGCATAACTGGTTGGAAAATTGTTCCCAGAGGGAAGTTATCAGTGATTCACAGTCAAGCTGTAAGGGCACATTGAGTGGGGTTCCACAGGAATTGGTTCTGGGTCTGTTCCACCAAGTTAGATGTGAGAGACAAACATTGAGTAACCCAGTGGACAGAGAAGCAGCTCACACAGGCATTTCCTTGTTCTGTCCATCATCTGCAGTCTTTAAAGCTACATTAAACTGCAAAAAAACCCAAACCCAAACAACAACATCAACCTGCTACAGCAAGTCTCAAAGCCAGAGTCAACTGAGTGAGGGTTGTGGGGTCACACATAGGCTAAAAATAGCATTCCTGCCCAGGCTTTGAGACTAGGCTCCTCACTAGGTTTCCAAACCTGGGTTCCAGCTGAAGCAGGAATGCCTACACTGACATTTTTAGCCCTATAGAATAAATCCTAGTCAGTTGACTTGGGCCTTGAGACTTGCTGCCTGGGTTTTTTTGTTTGTTTGTTTTTTTGCAGTGTAGATATACTCTCGATGTCTTGTTCCAGCTTATGGGGATAGGAAATGTTATGAAGTGAAAAGCACAGGGTTCTGTCTTTGAGGATGTCTAGTTCAAGTGTCTCCTTCTGTGAGAGATGGAGGAAGGCTCTGGCTGCACTGAAACCATTGTGACATGGTTGCACAAGTGAGTAGCCTCTGGGCAGCTGCCACAAGGAATGTGTCTGCTTTGTGAAGTCCGGCTTGGTGAGGGCTTCTTATACTCCAGTTTGCAGCATGTATTTATGCTTGCAGCACGTATTTATGGACATAGTCAATGGAAGAGCCTCTGTCGTGTGTCCACAAGCCATTCCCCGATGTGGGAAGGGACATTGCTTTGTGCCTTGGGTCATGTTTTCTTCTTACCCAAGGCACGTTCTAAGCTTGTCTTCTCCGTCTTTATGCTAAAAAAAGTGGTTGGGCTCATAGCTTGTCCCAAGTGGCACTAGTCATTGTCTCCTCACTGAGGCTGACATTTTCTCCTCAGGATTCGTTGCTTTTGCCAGTCCACGGAGCTTGGAACCAGTCCTGTTCCATGAGTACAACAGAAAGCTAGAGACATAACCAGACCCTCGCAGAGGTTCAGAGAGGCTCGGGCCACTTCCAGCTTTTGAGGCCTCTAGCCATGATAAAATTTTAAAATGACGACACATGGTCTAATCTTGTGCCATCAGAACCTATATTTTTATTAATATTTATGAAATTTTTAACTCCTTAATATGACAAAATTTATATCAGTTAACAAAAAAAAATATCTTTTACCAAATATTTGCTTAATTTTGCAGCTCTAAACTGAGAATGCATGTCACATTTTGGTCCAATAGGGATGCACATAAAAACAAGTTGCATAACTTATCAAATTCCAAAAGATTAACAAGTGTCTAAATTTGAGGCCCCCTTTGAGCTTGAGGCCCAGACCAAATGGCCCTCTTGTCCCCCCCTACTCCCCTTCCCACACCCTCTGATTGGCCCTGCAAATAACATGCACAGTGCCCAAAAGGTGCAGTCCCCCATAGAATTGCCCTTATGCCTGTCAGGTACCAACCCCATGTTGGTGTACTGAGGACTGTTGGAAGTGCAAGCTATCACCTTAAGAATATATGTGCAGAGTGTAGGGAGACGGTGGGAGGCTGTTCATGGTCCTTCTTGCAGGCCAGGTGGTTCTATAGTGAAGTGCCTGGGAGTAGCAGTAAATCGGCAGACTGCCAGCCTAATGTAATGTGGGGTTACTTCCGGCAAGAGTATTGTTTATTTTTTATTTAACTCCACTCTGTGTGAACATAATACCCCCCCTCAAAATATATCAGCTCTTCCTGTCCCCAGATTCCATCAATGCCCCTATCAATCCACCAGTTCTTCCACTGAATCTCACAACCCACCCATTTCCCTCCTTGCCCGCTATCCCTCAATATTCACCCTATTTCCTCTGTCCACCAGTAATACTCCCCTTTCCCTGCTAAGATAAAGTAATACTCCCTCGTTTTTTTCTACATTCTGGGCTCTGCTTTTGTATTGCTGCCACTTAGATGAAATAATGTCCTTCTTTTGGGTGTGAAATTACCATGTTTATTAATTGAGCTAGACATTGGGTTTACCTTTTCTTTTTAAGCCATGCTGCTCAACTTCCTCCACGCTCTGCTCAGCAGGCTGCTGCAACTCCATTCTTTTTTCTCTTCCTTGTGATCCAATCCCTCAGCTTCTCTCCCAGCTCTGTCTGGGCCTCTTGATTGAAAAGATAAGCCAAGGGAGGAAGCTGTTTGACTATCAAGGCAGGGAGAGAGATTGAACCATTGTCCTCCACTCATCCTGACACTAAACTAGAATCTGTGGAATCTAGGGAATTAGAAACTGTTCCAGAAAATTAAGGCAGGTCTACTTGGCACCCTAATTTAAGACCCGAATTGCCATGTTATAAGACATCATGGTGTGACTGGCTAGTGATTTCAGAGTGGTAGCCATGTTAGTTTGTATCAGCAAAAAGAATGAGGAGTACTTGTGGCACCTTAGAGACTAACAAATTTATCTGGGCAAAAGCTAGTCTCTAAGGTGCCACAAGTACTCCTCATTCATTTCGTCTGACTAGTGACTGTTTTGACACAACACTTTACTGTTGATGCTAGATGTAACTCTACGATAAACAAGAGGCAGTTAGGAACTTTTAAAATATGTAAAGCTGAAATCATTAGATACAGCTATGTTGTCGGATACATGTCTCCTGAAACCAGCCAAATAAACAGTCCTCTATAATGTAATGATAGACTTGAGCTATCTGATGATCTCTCTCTCCCAGTGGTATGTAGGAGCTAAGTCATTTCCACACTCTATTTTCAGTCTTTAAATGTTATTCTCCAGTGTGCTCTTGCTTTTAGAAAGATGTGGAAAATCTTCTTTGAATCCCTCCTTAATTATTATTCACTTGTCACCACTTTCAGATCCCTTAGGAATAGGATGCTTTCTGATGTTGCTTTCAAAGGGGGAAGCTTTAAAAGAGCATTCTTAAATGTATTCTGTGTTTTAATTTAAGCCCATGATCTAGTTTTAATTTTGCAGTGCAGTTTCCTTTTGTATTACATATTTTGGATTGCAAGTTACTTGTTTTATAACTATCTTTTTGATGACTCTGTGCAGCCTTTTAATATTTACCTCTATATTGTGATTAGAGCTGGGTGAATAATTGACAATGGGCAATTTATTGCACAAAATTCAGAAAATTATTTGCAAATTTATTCAGTGAATATTTCTAGGTGTGTAAATTATTTGCAAATGACTCATTGAAAATAACTGAAATGGATAATTCTGTATAAACAAAAAGGTATTGTTTCTGTTGCCTGGATGATATATATAACTAACCAACTGCAAAATACAATATTTTGAGTATTGTTGGGTGGTTGTAAAAATCAAATTCACCTTTGGCAGCAGATGAAAAAGTATTTCAACTTCCTTAGTGGGATGGTTTTGTCGGGATGCTAATTTGCAATCTTCCTTTTCACCAAAACCATATTAATGTTGTTAATATTAATTTATAATGAAGTTCTAATTGAAAAAAAATCACCATTGAACGTGTATTGAACACAGTGGAGTCATTACCCAAGTGAGAATCAGAGAGGTAGCCGTGTTAGTCTGGAATAGCAGAGGTAACAAAGTCCTGTGGCACCTTAAAGACTAACTATAAAGTTTTGAAGCATAAGCTTTCGTGGGCCAATACCCACTTTGTCGGATGCAAGCAGTGGCAGTATTAGCCCATGAAAGCTTATGCTTCAAAACTTTATAGTTAGTCTTTAAGGTGCCACAGGACTTTGTTACCTCTACCCAAGTGAGAGCACTTCCAATTCTTCCTTCAAGGACACCACTATTTTTTTTTAACTTGCAGTATTCCCTATTCTCAAGTGTAGAATATAACAACTGATTTACCGGCTGGTTTAGAAATATCCCCCAAAGTTCACCAGGAAGAGTTACAAGTGTCACTGAAGAGCCTTAGGTTTCACACTCCCTTTCCCTGCCTCGCCTTCCCCCTCCCATCCTTCTACAGCTTGGAGTGAAGCTCACTGCCACTGCATGGCTCCCATCGTCTGCCAGCTCAGGAAACAATAATTACTGCATAGCAAGGATAATATCTGCAGTTACATTATCTAGTATAAAATTACAACGGCTATCAATCCTCATACTGAAGGCTCTAAGCTAATCACCAGCTGGAGTTAAGGTAAAATTTCCCCCTGTAGTATAGTAGTGCACAATTAGGAGGCATTATGCCTTTCTCGGAAGTGTCTGCATTTGTCTACCTTCAGAGCCAGGATATTGTAAAACTCACTGAATTTTTGACAGCTCAGTATTATTTGGTACTTTAGACTTGAGTGAGTAAAACCCATTTTAGAATGGAGAGAGTAAACAAATGTTGGAGTAAGTCTGTATGACAGAAGTCCTCCCTGAGACTCAAAGAAAAAAATTGAAAATAGGTTAAATAAATTGAACTGGTTGGACAATTATTCTATTTTGATAGATTTTACTACTCCCGTGTGGCAGCACATGCTCTCGTATTATACCAGCATATCATGGCCAGCATGAAACAATCTATGCATGATAGCCTGCTAACTTGCTAGAGAAATGAAATCAAAATTACAATAGTCTTCCTGTGATTATAAATAGTTGAGACAAAAGTAGAAAAGACTGTTAATCAGCACTAAAAAAACAATCCCCCCACACCTCCTTAAGAACTAAGGTTGAGCTTTTTAAAGACGATAACAGAACACATCTGTCATTAACAAAGTCCTGTGGCACCTTAAAGACTAACTATAAAGTTTTGAAGCATGAGCTTTCGTGGGCTAATACCCACTTCGTCGGATGCAGGCAGTGGAAGTGTTCACAAACAGGCAGTTATAGAAAAGTAGGTAAGAGCCAGGTGGGAGGTGAAAGTGTCAGTGGGATTTTAATGCTTAACCTCCTTAGGCCCCTTTGAAAACCTGAGCCTAAAATTTTAAGGAAGGTTAGTGCAATTAAAATGATCCAAATCATTGGGCGGGGCGGGGGGGGGGGGAGATGGTGGCAAAGTTGAAGGGAAAGTGGGATGGTGAAGGAAGAAATAAAAGCGCTAAAGAATTTCTAAATGAAGTAGTTAAGTGCTAGTATAAGCCAATGTTGCAGGGGGCTTATCTCGTTGCCGGGGAAGACGAGGCTTCACACCGGTGGCTAGTTGGAAAGTGGTGAGTTTATTGAGGGGAGCGGCATTCCGTGCTGGGGGCTTCCGGTCAGCACTGCCACAATACAAGATGTCTGACACACCCAGGCAATGTCCAGAGAAGAAGCCCAAAGAGGAAGCCCAACAAACAGGGGCGTGTCAGCACAGATATACCCATACTCATTTGCATCTCATACATACTCATATCTCATTTGCAAGCAGCAAGCTGATTGGTTACATGCTGTTCAGCACTTGTTGATTACGCAGTCCTGCCTCATTTTCCCCATCTAGTTTCCCACACATTCGTTCTCACACAGACAGGGTAAACATTCAGGCAGCTGGGAACTGTTCTCAGACACATACAGATAGCAGAAGCTCAAGGCTATTCTCACAGATAACACCATTATGCACTCTCCTGGAGTTGACTCAGAAGCATAACTACGCCCCCTAGTGGTTGCCCATCACAATTTCTTCCGGTCCTAACAGCCAAATAAACACCAGACGCATAACTTGAACTTGATATCTGGACAAAATGGCTCCAACACCAGAAGCTTGTTGTCACCACAAATGAAGAGCAAGACAATGACTGGCATATACAGTTATTGCATTTTTTTAAAAAAGAAATTTTATCCCAATGAAATTCCAGTCATTGAATTTGAGTTATCCCTTATTTATGTGTGACAGGGAAATTAGGCTCAAAGACTTCTTAGCTTGTAAGAGGATTCTTTTTTTTTTTAAGTAAAAGGGGAAAACATAGAGCAATCAACATAAATTAGAAGTGATGAAGTATAGAAAATTGATTAGGGATGCTAAAGACTTCAGGAATAAAATCATAGCTGGCACACACAAGGACAAGGAGAAATTTAAGTATGTATTAGGAACAAAATAAATTATTGCAATGGCGTAGGCCCTTTACTAGATGCAGATTGTCAAATTGATAATGATGCAAAAAAAGGCAAACATATTAAATACATATTTTGCATTTGTATTTAGAAAAAAAATAGAATTATATTTTATACCTTGAGGATAAATAAATACTTGTTAGTATCCAAGGAGAATATTAAATAACATCTACTAGGGAAAAAACTTTTTAAAATCAGTAAACTTAAATAAATATCACCCTCTGGCCCATGGATGTTAATTTTCAATACATTTGTAATATCAGAGAAATTCCAGAATACTGGAAGAGTGCTAATGTTGTACCAATATTCAAAAAGGGCAAAAGAATGGCCCGGGTAGCATATCCCAAATTGCCTGACATCAGTCTTAGGCCAAATAAGGGAAAAGCTGATACAGGATTAAATTAATAAATATTTAAAGGATAGAAATATAATTAATACCAGTTTACATAATTTTATAGAAAATAGGTCATACCAAACATGTATCCTGGTAAGCACTGCAAAAGATTTAGGGTTTATAATAGACAAGCAACTGAATGAGCTTCCTGTGTGATGCTCTGGCAAAAAAAGACTAGTGCAATTCTTGGATGTATAAACAAGGGAGTAATGAGAAGAATTGGGAGGTAATTTTAATTTTGCATACAGCATTGGCGAGATCAATAGTATAATGCTGCGTACAGTTCTGGTGTACACATTTTTAAGAGAATGTTGAAAAAGTGGAGAAGGTGCAGAATAAAATGTTTTACAATGAGTCTCAATGAGCTCAGTTGTTCTAGCTTATTAAAAAGAAGATAAAGAGATGATTTTACGGGGAGGAAATACTGAGTACTAAGGTGGGTCGTTAATCTAGCGGAGAAAAGCATAACAAGAACTAGTGGCTGGAAGCTGAAACCAGATAAATTTAAATTAGAAATTAGGCACACATATTTAACAGTAAGAGTGATTAACCACTGGAACAAACAACTAAGGGAAGTGGTGGAGTCTCCATCTCTTCCAGTCTTCAAATCAAGGCTGGATGCCTTTCTGAAAAAATATACTATAGCCAAAACACAAAGTACATTTTAGTCAAACACAAGCTATTGGACTCAATACAGGGGTTACAGGGTGAAGTTTAATGGGCTGTGATACAGAGGAGGTCAGATGAGATAATCTAATGGTCCCTTCTGGCTTTAAATTTATGTCAATAATGGTAATTGAAAGTACTTTGCAAAATTAGAAAAGTTGTTTTCAGCAAACCTTTATGGATATATTCCATTTTATGGCATAACATTGGTAGCATAAATCCTCTCAAATATGAGTTGTTGGAGTCTTCTCTTAGCTTCAGAGATCCAGTGATCAATTACTTCTATTAAAATAGACCTGGTGACCCTTGTTGGCCCTCTAACCCTAGGGTTCTATCAGTCTATGAAAATAATTAAAATGTTACTGACTATATTATATTTATATATACAGATTATATAACAATTTCAGCTATGCTCTTTTATGTAAGAGATGCATGCACCAAATCTAATTATTATAAGGCACTCTTGTCTGTTTTCTCTTTTTTTTCTCTCCCTCCCTGCTTGCTTTTAATTTACAAATCTCTACAAACTAAAATATTAAATCTACATATATATAAGTCAAATGGTGTATGCGTGCGTGTATGCGTGTATGTACGTGCACTTACTCCTTCCACACCGTTTGAGCTAGAGACTTGAAATTTGGTACAGTTATAGGTCTTAGGGTCCTAATCAGGGTAAGAGTTGAATATTTTTCAAATCTCACCTCTGACGCCCCCAGGGGTGAAATTATTTAAAGGCCAATCACATCAGCTGGGCAGCTGCTGTTCTCTGTGACATAGTTATGATGTCATAATACCCCCTCCAACGGACCCTGCATTCGCTCAGCTCTCTGCACCCTCCCCACCTCTGACGGACCCGAGTTGGGTTTGGTCAGAGGGTAAGTGAGGTAAGGGTGTCGGGTTTGGTCGGGGGGTGAGGTGGGAATGTCGGGTTTGGTCAGGGGGTGAGGTGGGGGTGTCGGGTTTGGTCGGGGGGTAAGTGAGCCAGGGGTGTTGGGTTTGGTCTGGGGGGAGTGGGATGGTGTCGGGGTGGGTGAGGGGTGAGGTGTTGGGGTTGGTCAGGGGGTGTTGGGTTTGGTGGGGGGGTAAGGTGGGGGTGTTGGGTTAGTTTGGGGGGGTGAGGAGGGGAGTCGGGGTTGGTCGAGGGGTAAGTGAGGTGTGGGTGTTGGGTTTGTTTGTGGTGGTAGGTAGGGGTGTCGGATTTGGTTGGGGAGGAAAGTGAGGTGGGTGTGTCAGGTTTGGTCTACGGGGGGTGAGGTGTGGGTGTTGGTCAGGAGGTGTTGGTAGGGGGTGACATGGGGGTGTTGGGTTTGGGTGGGGGGGTGAAAATGTGAGTCGGGGTTGGTCGAGGGGTAAGTGAGGTGGGGGTGTCGGGTTTGGTGGGGGGGGTGAGGTGGGGGTGTCTGGTTTGCTCTCTGCCCCCTCCCCACCTCCGACGGACCCGAGCAACGCTGGGTATCTTCGCTAGTTATATATATATTTAAATACCCTCAAGAAATTCTTAATATTTCTCTTGTTCTAATGGTTAGGACACAGGCATAGATTTTGTTCCTGACTTTCTCATACATGTTCTGTATGATCTTGGACATTCATCTAGGTCTACATTTTGCAAATGTGTGGTGGTCATATGAGTACACGCACCCAGCTAAGATGACCAAATATATGTTTGGGATTGGCACTCCCCTTTCACGTGTCTTGCTGTGTGCAATTTTGCATGTGGTCCTTGAAAAAGCATATACACATTTTTGCATACATATTTTTCAAAATGTGGTCTTTATTATCTCTCTGCATCCTCTTTGCACTTGAAGATAAGGATCATTCTTAACTGTTTCACAAGGATATTTGTAAGCTTAATGAATTAATTTCCTCACTGTTGTCTGTGACCTTTTCTTTTTCTGCAAAGACTAGCCTTATCGACAAAAAAATTGCTCTTACAAATGATCTCAGAAAATAAATAAAATAGACAGAGGTATGAATTAACATTAAAGTACATTTATGTTTTTTATTTGAATGTTTTTTTCTCACATAAGCTTTTGGAATGTTTGCCCAGCTCTCCTGCAAGTGCTTATGTGGCTTTGTATATGTGTAGATATGCCATAAGACTTATAGAAATATTATTTTGAATTTGTAAATGGTCAGCTGGATATATATATACAGCAACATCATCCACAACACATAAAAACATGCTGTATGCGTGTTATGTATCTATATCTTTACATAAAAGGCACAGTTCTCTTTCCTCATTTCTGTATTTTCTAAGGTATATTGTTTCAAATACAGAAACTTTTAGCTCTTACAAGCTATGTTACAGTGTTAGCTGTAAATGCCAGATAGTATCCTATTTATGAATTCCAGTCTCAGAAGCTAATTTAATTGGTGTATTCCAACTACTATTGCTTATTTCACACTTCAGTAGGTAAAGATGCATTAATAATCGAAGTTTCAAACTGTAATTAACATTAGCTTTAGGCTCCTGACAATGGAATGATTACATTTTTATGTATGGCTTGATAAACAAAGTTAATCTAACCTGTGAATGAATAACAAAAGCAACTCACACTTACTCTACAATGCAAATCACAACATATAATTGTATGTTCCCTGGAACCAGAAAAGGATGGGAGGGGGAAGGGAGGGAGGCTGGGACAGGGACTTACTAGTGTAAATGAAGTACTAGTGTAAGTAAAATCTGCACTGATTTCCCTCACCAGGTCTCCTGCCTCCTGCGGGGCCCCCCGGCCGATCTCCCGCGCCCCCCCCCGGCCTCCTGCCTCCTGCCTCCTGCCTCCCGTGCCCCCCCCCCCGGCCTCCTGCCTCCTGCCTCCTGCCTCCCGCGCGCCTCCCCCACCCCTCCTTTCCCCGGCCTGTCTCCTACCTCCTGCGGGCCCCAAACCCCGCATGTGCTGCGGCCACATGGCTGGCCGGGAGAAGCAAAGGGGGGCGGGGCTGGCTGCTGGGGGAGGGGGCTGGTGAGCGCGGCAGCAGCTGCCCGAGCCGCGCCTCGCTCACAGCCCCAGCGACAACGGTTACAGCTGTACCAGCCCCAGACTTCAGGGGGCCCCCCCTGAAGTCCGGGGCCCGGTACAGCTGTAACCGTTGTACCACCCTGTCACCGGCCCTGTCCCTCACATCTAGGGTATGGTTAGACTGGCGCTTTATAGCACTAAAAGCCTCCAGTAGCGCTATAACTCTGTCCCCGAACACACTGGCAAGGCACATTTTGCGCAATAAGTCTCCGCTTAAATCACAACTGTAAAACAACCTATCCGACCGTGATAAGGCTTTTTGCGCTAGCGCTATAGCACAAGGGTGCGAATGTGAACACCCATTGCGTGTTAATGAGCCTCCAGCCTCCTCCAGCCTGGCCCAGAATTCCCATTAGAGCCTCTCTGGCCATAATTTAAAACTCTTCTGTCGTGTCCTCAGGTGACCACATGTCAGACCCTCCCCTTAAATTCCCAGGGAAATTTGAAAATCCTTTTCCTGTTTACTGCAGCCAGGCGTGGAGTGCTCCTCAGGTAACCATTTTGCTTCAGCCATGACTCCACGTCCCATGCCTCCTCACAATAAGCGATCTCGAGCGTGGTCTGATCATGAGGTCACGGACCTCATCAGCTGTTGGGGGGAAACGGCTGTACAGTCTCAGTTGCGGTCTAGCCGCAGAAATTATGATACCTGTTCCCTGATATCAGGGGCCATGAGGGACAGAGGATATGAACGAGACATACTCTCTGGCTGAGCATACGTGGCCTCCAGTTGTTGAACCTCCGAGGTCCATGCCATAGTGAAAGCTTCGCCCTTCCGCTCACAGAGATTATGTAGGGCACAGCACGCGGAAATAACCACGGATATACTTCCCTCTGCCAAGTCTATCTTGCCATAGAGGCATCTCCAGCGGGCTTTAAGACGCCCAAAGGCTTTTTCCACAGTCATTCGACAGTGGCTCAGCCTGTAATTGAACCTTTCCTGGCTGCTCCCCGTGTAGGGTTTCATGAGCCAGGGCATTAGAGGGTAAGTGGGGTCACCAAGAATAACAATGGGCATTTCCACTTCCCCCATGGGGATCCTGTGGTCTGGAAAAAAAGTGCCTTCTTGCAGCTTCCTGAACAGGCCGCTGTTGCAGAAGATGCATGCGTCATGCACCTTTCCCGACCAGCCTGCATTAATGTCAGTGAACCACCCATCGTGATCCACAAGCGCCTGAAGAACCATGGAGAAGTACCCCTTTCGGTTAATGTACTGGTCAGCTAGGTGTTCGGGGCCCAGAATAGGTATATGGGTCCCATCGATCGCCCCTCCACAGTTAGGGAACCCCATCTGCTCAAAGCCAGCCACAATGTCACGCACGTCACCAAGGGTCACGATTTTTCGTAGCAGGAGGCGATTAATAGCCTTGCACACTTCCATCAACACGACTACAACGGTCGACTTCCCCACCCCAAAGTGGTTGGCCACTGATCGTTGGTTCTCAGGGGTGGCCAGCTTCCAGAGTGCTATAGCCACCCGCTTCTCCACCGGGATGGCAGCTCTCAATCTGGTGTCTTGGCGCTGAAGGACGAGGGCAAGTTCAGCACACAGTCCCATGAAAGTGGCTTTTCTCATGTGAAAGTTATGCAGCCACTGCTCATCATCCCACATTTGCAAGACGATGCAATCCCACCAGTCAGTGCTCGTTTCCCGTGCCCAGAAGTGGCGTTCCACGGTCGTGAGCATGTCCATTAAAGCAATGAGCAGCTTAGTGTCCAATTTGTTCCTCGGCTCTATCTCGAGTTCCTCTCCAGACTCATCAGTACTGTCACGTTCCCTTTCAAGAAAAAACTCCGCCACGCAGAGAGTTGTGCTGGCAACACTCACCAGCATGCTCCGCAGCGGTTCGCGATCCATTACAGCACAGGGAAAATGGGCAACGGAGCATTGAGAAATGCTGAAACCATTGAGAAAGGGCGCCAGAGGTGGCCGGAAACTAAAAGGATTGCTGGGATATAAAAGAAAGCATCACAGTTGTAACTGGATGCAGAATGGCCGCAAAAACCGCCCCCTTCCCCACAAGGCACTGTGCCAGATTGAGAAGAGGTGCTCTGTGGGATACCTGCCCTATTGCGGTACTCTCACTGATGCCAGAAGCGCCGCAAATGTGTCTGTTCTTTAGCGCTGCAGGGTCTTGATGTGCATACACTGTAGCGCAATACCTTTTGCGCTAAATTGGGAAGCAGTATACACAAACACCCTATAATCTCTAGTGTAACTGTAGCCTAAGTTTGAATCTAGTGGCACAACCAAACCACTAGATTCAAACACTACTAGCCTCTGTGGTTAGGATAGATTCTAGAATGGAGGGGGAGGGATAGTGGTTTGAGCATTGGCCTGCTAAACCTAGTGTTGTGAGTTCATCCCTTAAGGGGGGCATTTTAGGATGTGGGGCAAAAATAGGGATTGGTCCTGTTCTGAGATTCTATGATTCTCACACTCTTCAGTTATGGACATTTCTCCCTCCCCCCTCCCCCCCCCCTTCATTCAAGTGAATTTAGGACTGGTGAAAGGTATCGGGGTGACAGCACTAGAGAAAACATGTTGAATTTATCATCATACTACACAAACGTCTCTCACAAACCCTAACAGTGCCTCTCGATCCAAGAGTCAGACTCCATGACCACTCAGTTTTTGGCCTTTCTAGTGAGACTGCCAAAAAAAACCCAACGCTAACACCACCACCTTACCCCAAAAGTTCCCAGTGATTTTTATGAATACAGATCTTAGGCATTAGGAACTAGTTGATCTCTCTGTCTTTCACATAGGCCACTGAATCCCTGCTGACCTGAACCAAATTTGAATATATGACACAGAAGTAAAGGGTCTACAGTTCATTCTCTGAGCAATCCTTTCTGCATTTCCACTGGGTTAGTGCTGATTTAATCAAGTTGAACATTAGTAATTTGACAGGGTTTTTTTGCATCTTACCAACGTGGACAGTAACAGTGGCTAAAAACAAAGTGTTATGTTAGTGTGTATTAGGACCCTCTAGCAATAATGCTTGTGATATGTAGAGTGTGTGAACAGGATAGGAGGTTAAAGCAATAAACTAAAAAAGGATGAGAATTATAACCTAATCCCACTGTTGTAATGGTCAGGTGCATTGTGAGGTTGAGGCCACAGAACTGCACTAAGGGCTACATTCTGCACATAGCTGAATGCTTCTGAGAGGCCATAAGAGTTGGTCGGAGTTGAGAAAAGTCATCACTGTGCCTCAAACCCCAATTGCTGTCTCATGTACCCATGGCATGACTTGGTGCTGTGGGAATACATTCCCTTCATTTCGTTTTCCAAAGTAAAAAAAAAAGTGTAAAATGTAATTTCATTTGGTTTCCAGTGAGAAATGTAGTGTCTTCTAAAAAGGGTAAGAGAAAACAACAGGAGGAAGGTCTGAAATAAGTGTATGTGTTGAGCAGCAGTGTGTGGCCCAGCAATTTTCTCAAAAGAAAGTGTTTTGGTAGAACAGCTATGTATCTTTAGTGTTTAAAACAGAAATTAGGTTCGAATGGGCAATTTTGTTGGGAAAGGACAGTATAACATTCACTCTTTTGCAATGAACCAAGTTCTGTTCCTTCTTTTCCTTCCAGTCACAACCTGGCCTCCCCCCCCACCGCCCCCTTGCCTGCCCCCCAGCCCAGCCTCCCCCCCACACTCCCTTGACCCCTCCAAACCTATCTGCACACAGACTCCCCCCCCCCCCCCGGCCGGTCTCCCTCCGCCCACGCCCTACCCCACCCAGGCCTATGTGGGGCGCCCGCCCGGTCCTGCTGCTCCGGACGCTACTCGCTGGACGGGGAAGATGGAGTGACGCGCCCTCAGCCTTCAGGGAGCTGTTCTGTGGCAGCGCCGCACCTGCGCACTCGCACCGCCACCCCCGCCCCGCTTCCCCCCCACATCCCCTTGACCCCTCCAAACCTATCTGCACACCGCCTCCCCCCCCCCCCACGGCCGGTCTCCCGCCGCCCGCGCCCTGCCCCGCCCCGCTGCTCCCGACACGACTTGCTGGGAGGGGAAGATGGAGCAACGCACCCCCAGCTGTCAGGGAGATACTCTGTGGTAGCGCCGCGCCTGCACACTCCCACCGCCACGTTGGTCCGGCCGTCTCTACTGAGCATGACAGCTTCACACCCTTAGCCTTTTATTATAGGATTAAAAAAGCTCCTAGATTTATTGATTTTCGAGACCCGCCTGCGGGCCGGACCAAATACTAAGGCCCGCAGGCTGGACGTTCCCCACCCCTGGCCTATATTATGTGCTTGAATTTAATTGGAAAACACTTGGCCCTTTGTGGATCAAATTTAATAATAATAAATGGAGATATACCAATCTCCTAGAACTGGAAAGACCTGAAAGGTCATCGAGTCCAGTCCCCTGCCTACACTAGCAGGACCAAGTACTGTCCCCTGACAGATTTTTTGCCCCAGATCCCTAAATGGCCCCCTCAAGGATTGAACTCACAACCCTGGGTTTAGCAGGCCAATGCTCAAACCACTGAGCTATCCCTCCCCCCTTTCAAGTGTGACCTCAGTTTTTAAGGACAGCCATGAATTCTCAGGTGCTTGCTGTTGGTTGCCAACTTAAAGGGCATCATTTGTGACCCAAGTAACGTGGGAACTAACATAAGAGACAATTAGCTTATTTTTTTAAACCACTCCATCCTGCCTTGGCATTGTTTGATAATCAGGAGAAATATGTTCATCTATACTACTATCATTGTAGTATTAACATTCTTAGATTTCATGTAAATGTTTTTTTCATTGATTCCAGTACTATCAATATGACCAGAGGTAGGGTTGATTAGAAACAGATACATCAAAGAACTCTCAGGAGTGTCCATCCCTCTCCTTCCTCTCCCATATTTCAGGGTCAATGTGGCTAACTGCACTTATGAACAGCTAGTCCACTCCCACTGTTCAGACTCCATCGATGGCATTCCATAGTACATACTTTTTGAGGATTGCATCATAATAGGATACAACATTGGGGTTTGAAGTCTGAGCCTGCTGGAAGCTGTGAAATTTGGTTTTAGTACATTACACTTACTAGGATGTCGATGTCTCATTTTGGAAGAGGTGACATGGTTTAATGGGTTTAACACAGGTCTGGCTGTTGTGCCCAATTTTATCATGGACTTGCTGGGGTACTTTGCATTAATCACTGAATCATTCTGCCTCTCATTTTCCCCATCTGTTAAATGGGAATATAATGGCCAGAGGCTTTGCAAAGCATAATTTAGTGTTTGTCAAGTGTTTAGAGGGTCTCTGCAAATACAAAATATTTTCTTTCCTGAGGTGTCCACCCATCTTCGACCAAAATCTGAACAATGGACAATATTACAGTTTTTCCAACATGTCCCTAAATTAGGCCCTTACTCCTCTAATTATTTTATCTTAAAATGGTAATATGGAAATCCATATGTGGAAGCATGTAACAAAGATAACACACAAAGTTTCTAAAGAATTAGCTGCTATGGTATCTATCACTTTGCTGACAGCCCAGTTGTTATAGTGATGACATAATCTAAAATATTATTTTTAAAGTTGCTTTCCACCTATTATGTTTTAATTCAGAGTGATCTCTTTTGTTAACTTTTAAATTAATCTGACCAGATGGCATAAAGAATACATTAATTAAATTAGGTGGCACAATAAAGCTATACAATTCCTTTTCATCTGCAGAAAGGCTTAACATGTCTCTCCTTTCTTCTATTTATATTCAATAATCCCAAATGTCATGAATAATTACATGTTGTTAATAATAATGGAGGGAAAAGGCATTTCTGTTGAGCTGAAGTGTTTTAAATCAGATACTATTACAATTGTTTTGTCTTGTAAAGATATTTTGGAACCAGACACTAAGTGAAAGATTAAGCTATTTTGTGTAGTTCTGTGAAATGGCAATACGTGCATTTCTAGCCAAATAATTTGGGACTAATTTTCAAACCTGGCCACAATAGGTATGATTGCTAGAATGAGATTTGATTGCTAGCACCTACAAAAGACCACATGTTTTGTGTGCTAACCAGATAACTATGCATTTAAATATCAATTTGGTGAACAATTAATCTGATTTGTGCATGCAAAGTCATCTCTGCCATATTAGTTTCGGGGCTTTAGGGATCCACCCAAGTTTGAAAAATTACTTGCTTTTTATTCTCTCCTATGCTTTTAAGTATTATCATACTAAATTGTTCAGCTGTATGTCAGATATGGCACATTTCCTCTTTACTGTGTATGAAATAGAATTAAATGTGGAAATGTCGGGAGGAGGAAGGGCATTTTTTTTAATTTGGTACATTACTGAGGCACATTGTAAAGTTGCTACTTCCACATTTCTAAAATCACTACAATAATTAACACTAATTAGCTCTGTCCATTTAGTGCAAGCAGAGCTAGTAGCACATCACAATGCATACACAGAGAGGGCATAATTAAATCTGGCATCCAACCTAATTCTGACATTTCCTAACCTTTTTGTTCTTGACTTTGCCATCTTAAAAATGTTCTTTGAATATAGGTTTGGTTGTATGAATTATGCATACATAAATTGTGCCTATCACTATAGCATCTAATGTACTGATTGTCTCCATTAGAGAAGACAAGATACAAATAGGATTAAAGGCTGAACTACTTTGTTACCCAATATTAGAAACATTTAAACACGTGTTTACCTTTATTCATATAAGTGGCCCCGTGGAAGTCAATAGGATGGTCCAGATATATGTTAGCTTGATTGATTGATTGGCAATCCCGCAATTCAAGGATGATCTCTATCACAGATTTATATATGGGTCCTAAGATGACTCAGGAGTCTGATCCTGGAAGTGCAAATCCGCCTGCAGTAAGCACAGGCATTTTGTGGCAAGCCAGTGTACTGCTGAGAGAAAGTTATTTCTTCTTCCTTTCTCCTGTCTCTCTTCTCAGCTTTGAGGTCAAGGCACTTCTCCTTGAAGCGGGCCACTGCCTGATGGAGGATATGGCACCATAGAGGTCGGTTGGTGGCATGCTCTTCCCAGCTTGTGATGACCACATCAGTTTTCTTAAGATACACTTTCAGTGTGTCTTTGTAGTGTTTCCTCTGATATGTGTTGTTTTAGGATCAGGTTCTAGACATGACAATTGTGATAAGCAGTCTGGTAGTTAGAACTGAAATAGTAGGGGAAGCTTGCATTGTTGCTTCCCACTATCCCTCTTCTGTACATGAGTGATTTCTGTCTCTGCAGCTCTAATGTCTTGGGACCAAAACCACTGCAATAACACTGTGTAGCCCTCGAAAAGGCATTTATCCCAAGGCCACTACTTGTGACCTAATTTTTCCTCACCCTTCAAAATATTATTTATTTAATTGATACGGTACTTGATACCATTGCCTAGGGATCAAGGGCAGAAAATTCAGACTAATACACTCTTTGAATGACATATATTGAAAGAAGACCATAAATCTATCCTCATGAAAAATCTATGAGAATGGAAAATGGCACAAAGTAACCCAATTTCATTATGGTCCTTAGACTATAATCATCTCCACCTATTCTAATGCCATACCAAGGATGATGAGCAGTTGAAATCCAATTTGAATTCATAATACCACATTTAATTTACACTACCACCTGTCAATAAGAACTAGGCTGAGATATAGCTCCTGACATATCCATAGGGAATGCTCAATTATAATTAACCTTCCTTTTTTTGTTAAATCTTTGACATTGTAATGGATTGTTTGTGCCATTTCCCATTCTTGTAACAATCTGTCATGAGAAAGTATTTGAATTTTAATATATTTTCTGTGAAATAAAACAAAAGATGTTTCCTCTAATGTTCACAGTATAGTGATCAGATTGTCTATCTCATTCATGCCCTCTCTTTTCCCCTGCCCACACACACATTAATAACTAAAGCCAAGTAAGAGCAGAATGGGTTTGTGTAAGAAACATCACACACCATTATAAATGAAAAGAATATATGGGATAAGAAATGTGGCTACTGTATCTTATTCCTCTGACAAAGATTGTCACAAACATATGAAATGATAATAAAAATGGATATTGGCACAGGGTTAACAGTCATTATTATCATTAGATTGTAATCTTAATCTCTTTAGATATCTTCATATGGTGTTAGTTGACATCAAATTTTTATTCATATTACTACATTTAACTTCCACAGGTATTGCTTTCCAATAGCCCAAACCCTGAGTGTATAAATTTATGCAAACAACTTTTTTTATGACTGGATGATGCAAATAGTCTCTCATAAAAACTAGTGCAGATTAAATAAGAATTGGTCTAAATCTGAATCTTTTTTGAGGTTTGAAGAAATTTGTCCAACCATCTGAGTTTTGGTTTTTGTTGTTGTTGTTTTCACTTGGATTTATATTTCCACTTTCCAATCAGAAACTTTATTCCAATATGGTAGATCCAAGAGATTCAGAGTAGTTTCACTAAACTCCACATAGGCTTCTGAATTTTTGGATGCCTTTCTTGAATCAAATGTTCAATTATTTTAGGTGGGAGACCATCCCTATTAAAAACCATATTCCACAGATCTATTGTCTGACTAAAAAAATATGGCTTAGAAATACCGCAGCTGCAATTAAGGGTTTTTCCCCTTAAAAATGTGAGGGAAGAAAAAGAATATTGAAGAAAGATCTCCCCTAGCAAATGATTTTGCCCTTTAAAATCAAGAAGCTATGCAAAACTTGTTTGTTTCCCATTGGCAAGGGTTTGTTTGAAACTGTATTCCGGTTTTGGTCCAACTCCCTATTGCCTTTTATTTTAAATGTTGAAATGAAGATGAAAGAGAAGCCACAGCCAAAAAGCCAGAGGTTTTCTTGGTTTCTACCCAAACCCATAAATCCTTCCCTAGTACTCGACCCAAATTCATTGGCCCAGGATCAAGAGCAATCTGGATCAAGGTAAATCTGGACTGGGTTTTGGGTTTGAAGCAGAAATTCCACACAAACCAGAGTCAGGAGACCTGGGCTCTCCTTCTCACTCTACCACTGAGTTGCTATATGATCTTGAACAAGTCTTTTCACAACATTGTACTTCACCTTTTCCATCTGTAAATAGGGGATTTTTACCTTTCTTTGTAAATCACTTTTGAAAGCTATGTATTGAGAGTATTATATAAAATCATGGCATTAGCTACAATATAAATATTTAAAAGATTCTGAAATCCATACAGTTTAAAATGGAAAGTAATATAAGGACTTTTCCATCTTGGAGTTCCACTGGCATTCTAAAAACTTTATTTTTTAAAATTAACACGTGGAATTAGTAATAGAATCCAGAAAAAAGTTTCCCCAGTTTGAAATATTCTACCAATTACGGAAGGATCTTAAAAGTTGTGAATTCTGGTAAAATCTTTCAAAGCAGTCGGCCTTTTACTTGCAACACTTGATTGCATTACAGTGAGTAATGGCCAAATATCAAAAGTTGTGGAGGTTTGATATGGATGACCACCCAAAACATCAGATCATTTGCTTGTCTGAAGTCAACTGATCTTTCTTTTGAGTCTCACCCATGGTCACCACACCACACACTGCCTTTTTCTTCCTAATGTACCTCACAAAGCATACTTTGTACACAAATCTTTGCAGTAATGTGAATACAGGGGTGCCTGGGGTCAGACCCACTGACCTATCTTTTCAGAGTTTAAAGGCACCAGAGGACATAGTATTAGGAAGACTGATGAGAAGTGAGGGTTCTTATTTGTCCATCTTTAATGAGCAGTTTTGCCTACAGGAACGCCTCACTTAAAGTTGTCTTAGTTAAGATTGTTTCGTTGTTACATTGCTTATCAATTAGGGAACATGCTCGTTTAAAGTTGTGCAATGCTCCCTTATAACGTCTTTTGGCAGCTGCCTGCTTTGTCCACTCTTTTCAGGAAGAGAAGCCCTTGCAGCTAGCTGGTTGGATATTCTGTTCCCCTATCAGTTCCCCGCTCTCCTAAATTCCCTGTGCAGCAGCTTCCCAGCAGGCTGTCAGTTGCCAGCAGTTCAGATGTCCCTCCCCCCACTGCCATGGCTGCTCCTGTCCTCTTCCTTGGAGCTGCTCCCTGAGACTCCTGCTTGCTGGGGGGGGGGGGGGGGGGTGGAGAGGAAGACGTGTGGGGCTATTGTCAGGGTGTCCCTCTCCCACCTGCTCCTGCGGTCTGGTTTCAGCTTGCTGATCTAATTAACAAGGCAGTGTACTTCTGACCCCACTCTTCATACTTAAAGGGGAAATGTTCATCTCTATTTCTCAAACACACACAGGGTGTGTGTCTCTGTTTGCCCTCTCTCCTTTCCTGCTGCCTTGTAGAGTGTGAGAATTAACCCTCAAAGGCTCAGCCAATTGCTAGTTCATCATTTAGCAGTAAGGCATTCCCTGGGAAATATCCTACCCTCTGACTCCTCCACCTCAACCAAACTTCACAGTCATCATCACTGTGTATCAGTATTAAATTGTTTGTTTAAAACTTATACTGTCTGTGTGTGTGTATTGTGTATATATACATATCCGGGAATTATTTTTTCACCATAGCCTTCTGTCTGGTGAAAATAAAATCCTCTGAACCTAACCCCCTCATTTACATTAATTCTTATAGGGAAATTGGATTCGCTTAACATCATTTTGCTTAAAGTCACATTTTTCAGGAACATAACAACAACATTAAGTGAGGAGTTCCTGTAATCTCTTTTAAGTGTTTGTGATGTTAATTGTTGTAGGAGAAATATGGAGCAGTGAACTAAGATTTTGATAGAAAGGGAAGGAATAATTGATTTTCAGCTGGTTTGTGAAAAACAAAACAAACATTTCAAACTTCAGAACCCCCTGATTAAATAGTTAGATATGAAATTTCACATGCAGAATATGCACGCAATTGTGCATCTCATTTATGTAGCTAGTTAGTACAAGTGCATGTGCAAGTTTGCTAATTTTGTATTCAAATGCCTTACTGTTATTTTTACAGTCAGTTATTCAATTTGTGAACGTAACTAAAGTGGCTGTATGGACAGTTGGATATTCAGTTCTTTTCCTGTTAAAACAGAATGTATATGCACATTTGTTTTAATATTCTGTCAGTGGTTTGTAATCTTACAAATTTAAGAAATAAGTAACAAAACTGTATAGCTCACCTTTTAATATGTGATGGATGTTTTAAAAGTGTGGCTTAACATTTCATAATCAAGGAGTATTGCTATGTGGGCCTGACATGGAAGAATGTATGGCGAGCATGTTAACTTGATGCACTATTTTGTAACTTATGTATACACATGACTTTCTAGTTGCAGGGGAAAGCACAAGACTTCCTTGATGATCAGTGAGTGCATTTTCATGCTGACATTTGCTATTATGGAAGGGGAAAATATGCTAGTCTTGTTTTAGATGAGATCAGCAAGTCTGTTATCAACAGGAAGTTGATTGTACTTGGGAGCAGCTTTTACCCTGAAATATCACATTTATTATAATTAAATAAGAAGTGAATTTCTATCCCTGATCTCAGCACTATTGAAGAGAGAGCTCACAGAAGTGGGGACCGAGATCTCTGTGAGGAGGTAATAGACTTAATGCATCAAATGTAATGGTGTGAGTGATCTCATATAATTATTTCCAATGGGTTTGAGTCCACACACTATCTGCATTAGTGTGCAGATGCCACAAGAAACCTGAAACTACAATTTCCACAGCCTATTCACATAATGGATATGGAAATAGAAGTAATTTCAGATAGTAGGTAGGTATCCTGTGCCAATAAAAAACATATATAGCTCAATTTCCTCTTCAGCACTATAATAGGAGGGTAAACAGCTGTTCAGATGCAGTATAGTACTCTCTTGGATTGCTTTGGACATATGCAGCATGGTACCTTTGGAAGATTAGTGTAGAGTTCCTGCAACATTAGAGAGCTGTTTCTAAACTTTTTTTAAAAAAATAGTAGCGCTGGATTTATTGTTTATTTGTGACCTTTCTTCTCCATGGATATCTGAACTTTTTGTGGCATGTGATCTCCATTTTCACCAAGTAATTTATTCATCTGTGATATCCAGATATGACTGTTGACAGAGACAGGAGTGCAAATGGAAAAAAAGCAGAGCACTTCTGGTCCCAAAGTGATCTTTGTTCATTGAAGCTAACCAACTTCCATCTGTGCTTTCTTTTCATGAACCTGCCACTGAATAATGTAAAATCTTCTCTCTAGGTTGCTAGTGACTGGTGAGTTCAATTATATATCGCTCCAGTCTAAGGGATTTTTTTTTGTCAGCCCCAAATAGAAAGTGTAAAATATTGGCTGTTTTATTTTTGTGCAGATTATAGGGCAATATAAAGTTTCGCAACAATGTTCAAATATAGTGTCAATATAGTGAGAAGGATGGCTTTAGTTTGCAAGTACATTTTAGACTTGAAGAATTTGAAGATCTCTGCATGTATGTTATACCTCTTTCTCCTGCCCTTTGTCTGTTTTTCCAATTAAATTGTACACTTTTTGTGGCAGGTGTTTCAACTGTGTTTGTACAATGCCTAGCAGAATGGGATTCTAATCTTAGTTTGTTCCTAGGCAGTACCATAATAAGCATAATAGTGCAAATACTTAAAGAATTATGAATTTTGGTCTACAGTGCAACATAAAAAGTAAACATGATCCATTTGCATAAGGATTTCCAGGACTCTCTCCCAAATCTTTACTAAGATAATAAGTATCAGTTTGTGATTGTGGTAATTTGTAAATAAATATTCATGGAGAAAAAATCTGTCTGTGCAGCAAACTGAAATTAAGTGTTTATGGAAAAATGGAAACCATCGGATTTGTCACTTTCACCTTCAACTTTTATTTTTTTGTGGAACTGAAAAGTAGTTTTTTGCAATGGAAGTGTGTAATTCTTGCATATGAATACTTGTAAAGAGCAAATCAAACTCTAAAACCTCTTGTGATACTGTAGCTTATTGTTCAATTTGTTGATCTTTATCTAAAATGGCCCATTAGATTTTCAGTCTTTCAGAAGAACATAGAAATTATTTCTAGGGATATGTGAACCATAACAAGTCTGGTTTGGTAGAAACAAAGTGTACTATGCTTTTCTGAACAAGTCAATTCATTTCAGTCTGCAAAGTCTGTCTGAAAAACCTCCTTGCAGCAGTATTATTCAGTGGTCAAACCTCAAAAAGCTTAGAATTCAGATTTGGTTGAGCCAAAAATTTGAACACTTGAGATTGCAGAAATTCCTGAAGGGTACTGAGTATCTGAGTACTGAGTATCTGTGTATCTGTGACTCACACTGAGTATCTGTGACTCACACTGACTTTGATGAGAAATTATGCTGTCAAGCATCTCTTAGGATAGGGTCACAAAGCAAAAGTTTTCTCACCAGCTTTTCTGTATTTCTAGTTCACTTTTAGAAAGGCATTGATTTGGAGACAGATTTTTTCCTGTCTCAGACACAGGAGTAAACTATCTATGAGCCCACCATTTCTAACATCTGTAGTAATACCAGTAAGTGAACTTCAGTACACAGAAAGACCTTATACAATTAAAGTGATAAAACACAATCATCTGATACTGAAGCTTTTTACTTAATTTTACATAACTCCCCATTTTCAAAAATTTTCAAGACCTAATTCTCTTTTACATTTTGAATATATATCTTAGAGTTTCATAAATAGGGATTTTCTCAATTAGCATTTAATATCTGAATTCTGTCTCTCATTCAGTCTCTGTGACCTAAAGACCTCTTGATGCCAAATGACAGAGGATACAGGACTGCAGACACGTTATAAGATACCTCTGGATCTGGTATTTATGTTTCAGTTCACCAGAGAATGTCTATGCAGGGTTTCTACTAAAAGTCGGTGTGAGGAGATATGTATTTATAATGAAAATAATGTTCTTATGGCCCTATAGTTAAAGGCTTTTCATCCAATGATAGTGTGCCTTAAGTCAAATTCCACCAGATATTTGCTTGGGTACTCTTATCTCCTTGGTTGACCATTGTGTATTGGGTGGCTTACAATGGGCGCCTATTTGTATACTGAATCAAATACTGATGAAGAGATTGTGGGGCTAAAGAAAGAAAAGTAAAAGAAAGAGCTAAACAGTGGAGTGGAGGTAGCACTGTTTTAGTGATGAAGAACAAAGGACTAGTCTGATATATCTAGGGGTGCAGGAAGATACCCTGGCAGCCTCCATTAGGGGAGACAAGTTGTCGATAGGCTTGATCTCATGAAAGGAAGGTCTTAGCCATCCTGGTTTGAAAATGCTGTAAGAAGGACTTTGGGGTAAACTGTGCCTTATTGGACAAGAGGGCATCTCGTTCATGGAGTTTAGGCTCTAGAATGCGTTATGATTTTATTTGATATGCACCCTTTGGTTTTCAGTAACCATTTCTGCTGTCTCTTATATTCACTATAAACATATCTAGTGCTGCATGTTACATGGAGCTGTGTTCTAAGGTGTAACTGGTAAGCTGTGGAGTATAGTTTGTTTGGAACAGCAGATCTGGTAATTAATTAACCAGAGACTAAGGAGCTGGACACTCAGAGGACTCGGGATTGGAGCATGACTACCACTAGCTTGTGTGAGATGAGAACAGGAAGAGTCAAGGAGCTGAACTCTGGCAGGTACTGACCAGGCTTCCCTATGCTAAAAGTGTGTGTTAGCCAAGTACCTCACGACTTAGGGTATTCCTGGGGAATGTTAGAGTCTCAGTTGTAAAGATTCATCTATCCCTAAGCCAAGTCAAGGCAGAAACAGCACCACATTTTCCCATCTCCAAGAAAACCTGAATGTACTTATACTTCTTTAGTTCCCATGTAAGCTGTTGTAGAAGGCCACAGTTGTATAAATCCATCAGAATTATAAATCTGTCTCCATATAATCTGTCTCCATATAATGACTGGTAATATAACTGTTGCTCAAAGAGCTACACAGTGTGTAACTTTATGATATTCAGTATAGATTAATCAATATATATTGATTTATTCCATATCACGCAGGCCTAAACTCTGTTTTGTTACACCTGCATAAATCAGCCTCTTAAATGAAGACAATTCAGATCAACACAGGTATGAATGAGATCAGAATTTCAATCATTTCAGGTGATTCACTGCTGAGAATTATATAGAAAATATTTGCTTATAAACCATTGGCAGAACTCAATCAGTTTTGTTAACACAACACAAACAATATACTGTACCTCCAGACTAGATCTTCAGGTTGTTTAAATCAGCATTGCTCCACTGGCTTAAACAGAACTCTGTTGATTTGCACCAGCTAAGAATCTCTGCATTTTGTGTCTTTGTGTTCAGACCAAAACAAAAACAAAAAACAAACAACAATAAAAACTGTGGTATTTTTAGTGTAGTGTAATAAAGCTCTCCTCACTACATAAGTAAAGTACTAGGTTTTAATGGGTGTTCAGAATTTTTTGACTAAGGTTTTTCACTACATATAAATGATTGATTCTTCATACTTTAGCAATTAAAACACTGATAATTGGCTTATTATCTCTATAATCATCCACTGAAGAACAATTGAACTAAGAGAATCTGTTTAACATAATAAAATAAAATTTTTAAAAAAACTTAGTTTATTTTATGCTAAGCCAGCACTAGTTTGACAGTAAATTTTATAGCAATTGAGTATCTTACATTCTAATAAAAGCAAATAGATTTTCCATTATTGCAAACCACTCACTAAATGCCAGCAGGGTATATGGTGATTCTAAATAGAAAGTAAATAATCACTAACACTGTCCCCATTTAAGTTTAAGAAGTAAAACAATTATGGTTTTTCTCTTGACTCTTACTGGGGGCAGGGAATGATTTATTAGATAAACTTGGAATTAGGTTACGGTAAGAAAAACCTTTGAGAGTGAGTCTGTAGTATCCAATATCTTTTCTGCTGAGATTCCTCCCTCCCCCAACACAAAATGTATTCAGAAACTGAAGATCATGAAAATAAGAAGTTGGTTCTGTAATTCTCTCTTCTGGTTCAGAAAGCCATCAGGGCCATAACATCTCTCTTTGGTTTGATATAGGGAAAAAGCCTGCCCGGCAATGCTGGTGCTGTAGCCCTGTCTACACTGGCAAGTTTGTGCACAGTAAAGCAGCTTTGAGAATGTAAATCCCGAGGTGTACACACTGCCAAACCACTGAGTGCGCAGAAACTGCACAGATGCAGCATTCTAAAACAAAATCTGAATGAGAGGCGTGCAGCTTTCTGCACGGTTGCTACAGTGCTGTGGTGCAAATGGTTCAAAACCCAGTTAAGTTAATGGGAGTCTTTTCCTTGAGTTAATGGGCTGTTGATTAGGCCCCAAAGTGAGTACCACTCTTGGCCATCATAGTGGCAGTGTGAAACAATTAGTCAAGTATAGTTGATCAAATACTATCAACTTTATACCTGTGAGGTCTTCTAGTGACTGCTAATACCAGTGGGATCTATCAAATTCTTTAGCATAATTGATATTGCTAATGATTGTGTGTGTGTGTGTGTGAGAGAGAGAGAGAGAGAGAGAGACTCCAGCTTCCTTGGATTTTGCTTCATTAGAGTTGTAATTTCATCTTGGATATTTTGTGTCAATACATTGGTAGTTTCATTTCTCTACCGACTTCTGGTACAATAATAACTAATTGAAACACCAGTTTCAATTCATTCATTCCAGGGCTAATGCATGAAATTTGCTCTTTTTTCATTTGGGGTCCAAATACTTTGGCAATGTCTATTTTAAAATTCAGGGGGTTTGTATTTTTATTTTTTTCCTCTCTTCCATCTTCAGGTGGGTTAAAACTTGGAAATAGAAGAATAGAGTCAGTAGATTTGTCTTAAGAGGTTATTTTCTGAATGTTTGTGCATTTTGGAATTGATTGCATTCATATATTGTAGATATCAGACCATGCCTGTATGTCATAGAATCCATGTTTGCATTAAAAGCCAGGTCTTTCTGTATTCTCACCGAGGAGAGAAAAGGGCATAAGAAAAACAAGAAAGCTCCTTTTCTTCCTACCCCAACCACTAGCAGCAGTTTGTGAGGAGCCCAGCTGCTATAAGGCTGCTACTACTCCAGGAAAAATTCTAGTGCAGTTTACTACTTCCACCGGGAATCCAGGGGGAATGCAAGAGCCCATTTGTGACTGCTCTCTTGGAGCAGCACAACAATGTCCAATTCCTTAATCAGGGCAGAATGTAATATTACACTGTAGTAAAATTGGTTGGAAAATTGAATTTTTTTCAACCAAACCCCAAAATTACTCATTCCCCCTCCCTCACAAAATGTTTATCAAAAACCCAATTTTCCACTGAATTTTTAATGGAAAATGTATAGACTTAGAACTTTGGCCTATATGTGGAATTTTATGCTGACGATGCAGAGGTATACAGACAAGAATAAGGAAGTTCAGATTGTAATACCAGTATGCTGGATGGTTTATCTTGGAGCTTCTGTTGCTATGGAATTTGTTGTAAAGCCAGGTGCACTTGAGTCTTCTGAATTTTGAAGAAAATTACAACAAACTACTGCACAATGAGCCATACAGTTAAATGAATGTAGCAGTTATTACTGACGTCAGAACAAAATAATAAAAATGCAGAACTCTACTATTTTATTCATATTGAACCATTGACTCTGCTGATTAGGCAAAATAATTAAATAGTTATTAGGCTAGTCAGCATACCAAGAGGTCTTTTGACAAATTAAAGGGCAGTACCTCTGCCTTGTGTTAATAGTAATGCTAATGGTAAATAACACAAAAGTCTTGAGTTCTCAAGGAAGGCTTTCCCCAAAACTTTTTTTTAAAAGAGTAGTTAGGGCCATTTAATGCTGCCAAATGCATTCTCTGCGTCCATTGATAGGAAAAGGTACTGTGATCCTTCACCCGAGCTTGATGTAGGAGACAAACAGTTCTTCTAATCCCATTTTTGTATGAAGAGTATCTTTCCAAAGAATTCCCATTTGACTTTCAGATAAGCTATAATGTGAAAATTTCTGCCTTCTTAAGTGTTACAATAATTTAGACAGTTTTAATATCTTGGAGAATACTACTTTTCGGAATAGTTCAGGGAAAATTCTTTTTTAAGGTAAATGATTAAAGCCATGTTTTTGAAATATCATATAAAAATCAGATGGGTACCTGGAAATTCACCTGATGTCAGACCTTGAAATGTGTTTTTCTCTCTTCTGAATTGGTACTCAGTTATTCATAGTTCTGACTGTCACAACTAATGGATGAACTTCACCTCTGAATCCTCCTGGTGTTTACTCAGGCATCTGCCTGTCATCTGTCTCTGGGTGCAACCAAGCAATCTCCCACTTTCAGAGCAGACTTGGCTGCATTCCCCTGATACTAGCCATGATCACCTCAATGGGATATGGTTATACTTAAGCAGCTATTGCAGCACAGTGCATTGTACCACTTCAGTGTAGACACTACAACAATGGGAGGGGTTCTTCCATTGGTGTAGATATAGATTTATAATCTACCTCCCTGAGGTCGCTAGGTCGATGGGGTTAGGTCAGCAGAGCTATATCTCTCAGGGTTGTGGATTTTTCACTACCAGGAGAGACATAGCTAGGCTGATGTAAGTTCTCAGTGTAGACAAGCTCTTAGGCCCAAATCCTGCAGTTCAGTTATTTTCTTGGAAATGGTAGTGGTAACCAGTGACCAAAAAATGTCCTAAAAGTGAGGTTATTTATGTAGACTAAAAACATGTTTTAAAGACAATAACATTGTCTATATTTATATTTAGCTTTTCCATAAGTCCTAGTATTCTCTGGATCTGGAAAAGCCCAATTCTTCACCCTCAGCCTTGACAGCTGCCAACAAGTGACCCCTCCCCTTCTCCCTTCATTAAGGCATTTTAACTCTTCCGTTTTCTTTTGATCTCTAGTCCCACATTTTGGCGAACCAGTCCTGACACTTCAGCATGAGAGCATGTCATTGATTTGAAATTACCCCCTGCCGCCATGTTTGTTGGGAGATTGTTTATCTGGGGATCCATCGTGTGGTTTTCAATTACAGTCATAATTGAATTCCAGCACTATAGGCATATAATAACTATTCCACCCTACCCCGCCCCAACATGTGTTAGGTGAATGCATTCATATAGTGAAGCCTTGTAATCCTAAATCTAATAGCATTCCCTCACTGATCAAACCCCATTCAGCATTCACAAATGAATTATATCTCAGCATGCATACCATTATTCTCTATCAGCTCCCTGTCTATCACCTGGTTGAAATTTAGTGAAGATGACATCATTCATGTGTCAATTCAGCTTCATCAAAGCGTCCTTATGAAATACAAAGAGACCTGATAAAATGTACTGACCTGACATTTAATGATTTCAGAGTCTACTGAAATTTTTATTTCCTAGAGTGACAAAGGAGATGAAGCTGGCAGCTTGCTATGCTTTAATGGTGTTTGCTAGTATTTTGCCTGCTTTATCCTTCCATTTTTAGTATGGTTGCTTAACTCTGTGGAACATAAATTTAATCTGGCCTGATAGGCATTGACCGTGTTTTATATTTTATGTAGATAAGTTGCTGTAAAACATTTTATGTGTTGTTTCTAGGTTTTCCATTTCATCAACTAATTGGCAAAGGGCTTCGGCTTTCCCCCCCCCCCTGTAAAATCATTCAAACATTCTACCACATCCATGGCTTTCATAGCTTAGCCTCTGAATATGCACAGCCATAATTTTCTTTCACATAGCAGGATATAATTGTTGGGTTTTTTTCAATGTTGAGTACAAAAGGCTAAATCTTTTAGTAAGGAGGTGTTAAATCTCCACATTGCTGTTTTAAAATTCTTACATGTCATCAAAATTAAGACATGCCCCAATATTAGTATATTTTCTACATATGTAGAAAGAACTAATGAAGCAGAAACAAAAAAGTGAAAGTCTGTTTCTTCTTCTGATGAGCTCATGTTTGAAAAGAATACATGTAATCACTTGGCCACCTGATTTGTCAAATGTCCTTTGGATTTCTTTTCTCCATGAAGAATTTGTGCTGCTTAAAATCTGCACTGGTGTTGGATCTTATGACCTTGCATCTGTCTAGATGCTTGTTAACATGTTAACAACAGAATTCCAAACTCCTGATTTGTTTTCTTCCAAGGGCTAACATTTGTGAAACTTCCCTGAAGACCTAAGTATTGCCACTTGGGTAATATACAATGGCCAGAGAGAGTTCTTCAGATTGGATGATACCTTAGCTTTAGCTATGATATATTTGCCCTCCAGGCCATGCCAGCACTTAATAAACTGATATGGTACTTTTTGTTAAGTACTGCTATTCTTGGAGTAAAGGATGTATGTTTTGCCAGCTACCCAATCTTTTTAATTCTACTGACATCATTTTCCATCAAGTGAGTCTTTTTCAATGTTGCTATTTGATACTCCATTGATTTGAAATATCTTAAAACTTTTACCCTTGTTGGTTCATTAAGGCCATGAACATTCCAGGAATATATTTTTAGTTGGCTCGTTTTATAGTTTTGTGGTTAATGTGGATGAGTGAATGGCATAAATAAAGTCACCGAATTGGCTATTTATTTTGAATGTGATTATATAACTGCAGAACTCAAACGCACTGATCTGTACTGAACCCTTCCCATATGCCTGTGACTTTAGAGATTTTAGTAGGAAAATCTTTGCTACAAATCGTTTATCTTGCACAGACACAGAAAAAGTTAAAACATTCCAGAACATTTCTATCCCCAGTGATGATTATTCCAGATAGCCTCTCTCCCTCCACTCAGTATAAGACAATGCATAAATAAATACACAAACTTCAGAGCATAGTATATTTGGGAGGAAAAAAATGAAATCCTTTTAATGAGAATTAACTATTCTATTACAAAATTTATATATAGCCATATCGGGTACAATCATTTTAATGAAATTGAACCATTCTATCAAATATAAAATATTGAGTAATTCTATAGCAGTTTTGTGCTCTCCCAAGTTTCTCTACTTAATAAATAGTTTTGTCGCCAATCTTTGATATAAATATTGCAATTAGCAGCAAGAATGCAATTTATGTAGCATTAAAAAAATCTAAACTATTCAGAAAACAATTTATTGCACTGGAGATAGTTAATAATTTTGGCTGTAATCTTGCAGACTGCTGCAGGTAGAGCTCCCACATTCATGTGGCACCCGATTAAAGTCAGCTGAGCTCTGTGCAAGAGACAGTCTACCCACACACAGCAGATTGCTGGTCTGGTTTCTTGTAAAGACACTGATGCTAAACTGGGAAAAGATTGCTTAACATTTTAGTGAATTATAAATGTTAGGCTTTTTATAATGTAAATATATTAAACAAGCCCATTACATTATTTCTCCAGTAGATCTATAAAAAAAATTCTCTGTATGGCTTTCCCAGTAAAATTATTTCTTCCTCTCCTCTTGCAAGTTATTATGATTAACTTGCAATCCTTTCCCCGGTCTTGATAGTGGACCATATCGTGCTTACTCTTTTGCTTGTGTAATTCTTGGTTTGCATCCCTATCTTTTTTTTTTAACTTTTAGCAAATGAAATGTATCTCCAAAGTGAATCCACCCAATACCTGCTTTGAACTGGGTCTGCAAGATGGTTAAACCACCTTAGAATAGTCCCACTGTTCTATCACTAGACCTAGTCACATGAGTAAATGTACTCAGTTATTTTCTGGATCAGAGCAGAACAAGAAAGTTAGGACTCACTGCCAGTGAGGAAAACACTGGGAAGCCAATTGACTGTGGAAGAAGACTGGGATTGCTGGGGTAAACTGAATGACTGGAACTGGCTAGCCAAGGAGATTGTGACTAGGAACTGGAAAAGGGGTAACTAGGTTCAGGACAGGGACAAAGCATGATAAGGAACGGGGATGTCTGGGGAAAATTTAGACTGGCTGGACAAAGAGATGGGGTCAAGTGTGGGTGAAGGAGCCAGGGTGGAGGGAGATTGAAAGTGGGAATAAGGGAGAGACAGATCAAATGAGGAGCCAGGTCAGGGATGCCTGGGACTGGTTGGACAAGTGAGGAAGGGGAAAGACTGAGGAGGGAAGATTAGGACTGAGACAGCAAGCCTGGAGAAGATAAGAACTGATTAGATAAGGAGACTTGAACTGGGACAAAAAGCCAAGAAGTGGAGATTGGTACTGGGCAGTCAAAGAGAATATGTGTGGGAGAAGCAGCAAGGGATGGGCAACAGGCAGGACTGGGACAGGGACAGATAGTAGGCATGGGAGGAAGAAAAGATAAAGCTTGAGGGTTAATGGGCAATAAAATCATAAGAACAGCCACAATGGCCAGACCAGAGGTCCATCTAGCTCAGTATTCTGTCTTCCAAGAGTGGCCAATACCAAGTACCCAAGAGGGAATGAACAGCACAGGTAATCATCAAGTGATCCATCCCCTGTCCAAACCCTGGTCTTCAAACACAGATGCCCACCCTGATACCATATTTACCAGTTCCTTCATATATGTATAATATAAATATACAGAAAATAGTATTTTAAAATCAAAATGCTCCAGCGTGTGTAGTCTAATTAGGCTATAATAATAAATGTTATAAAGAATTAATCTAATAAAACATTGGAGCAAAAATGACCTGCACGTGCTTAATTATAAAGGTGTGTCCTACAGAGATTTAATATTCTTGTAACAGAGTGGATTGTAAGTTTAAGTTAGCTCTACCAATAGCTACTCTCAAGCTTTCCCATCACTATGAACTGTAATATGTACTTAGTTAATTATGGGAAGTAAAGGTAAAAGAACTGTTTGACCAAAATACAAGACGAATAAAGACACAATGTATATGAGAAGTGATAATAATAATGTCAGTTATGGATCTTCCCTAATCACTTTTTTAAACAAGGTTTATTGCTTTATATTTTAACCATTATTTGTGGATTTCTTTGGGTAAAGCCTCTGGAAGTTTTGCTCTCCTAATATTTAACATGTGAAGCCATATACCTGATCCAAAGAGGACTTTTGTTTGTTTGTTTGTTTAAACATCACAATTTAAAACAAATTACAAACATAGTTATTGGGGACAAAACATCTCATTTTATGTCTTCTTTATTAACAAAGCTCTCATGCATTCTGCATGGGTGTTTTTGCAGCAAATCAACCAAATTCAGTGCTCCCAAATGTCAAGAACAAAACTGAGAGTCGTGGAAAAAAACAAACAAACAAAAACAAAAAGCCCATCAAACTATATGTGGAAACGTTTGAAAGACTGACCAAGGACATACTTACATTGTTGTGTTTGTAACTCTTTCACACCATGCTTTTGGAATCAGTTTGTGAAGTTCTTGTTCAAGTTGGATCCTCCCTCCTCCCCCTAACTTACTTTATATTTTGTTCTTTACTATCACCTATTGACATTTAGGAGTGCTGGATTTGGCTGATGTGCTGCAGTAAGACCCATACAGAATTCATAAGTGCTGTACTCTGATAAAGGCATAACACAATTTTTTTCCACCAGGGTCATATTTTTAATTTCTAATTTTGATATATGTATATTTTTGAGAATGTCTATGATTTCAGCTACACTTAATGGCAGCCTGTAGAGTGCAGACTCTGCATACCTACTTAGCATGAGTATAAAAATGGTGTAGAAGGTGAGGCATAGTTCAGTAGTGTTCTACACACCTGGATCTCAGAAGTATATCTCCTACATGGCTCTCTACGTGCCCAAACAGTTTCTCCCATGTCTACGGTGCTATTTTTAGCAGTGTAGTGTCCTGCCAGAGACTTTCACCGCCATGTGTAGCTACACACCACAGTGATAAGTGTGGATGTAGTCTTCCTGTCACTACAACATGTCGCTATGTCTAGTGTAATGCTGTATACACCGCAATAAGTGTAGATATAGCCTTAGACATTTTAAAATCTATTTCTCTCCATTTCGTCATTATGGGTTGTTTCACACATTCCCTGACATCTGGAGCTTGTGTCCTATTTCACAGAATAAGATGGATGTCGAATTTAAGATGTTCCATTTGCTTTTGAGGATACTGAAAAAGCAGAAAGAGGCAAACATGTCCACCTTTCTGGACTGTCTTTTGGCCCCATTGTATGTTAAGAAATGGTAACTAGAATGTGTGTGGAAGGATGTACCAGACCCTCTGTGCCCTCTGCTGGAGAAATTGCTGCCCTGACATACCCAGCTAAGGAAAGGTGTCACCAGGGAATGAGGGGCAGTGAGCTGAGACATCCAAGCACAGCATTCACTTCTCACTCCCTGTCACTACACGGCCATGGGGAAGCTAATGATCCAACCAGCAGACCAAATTCGGTGATGGATCCTGATCACGTGCCACCAGAGGCATGTTGCACATACTCTAAGACTGCCTAAAGAGACCACTTTGGTTCTGCTATATGTAGAATCAAGAAGATTCAGTCCACTAGAAAGGCTAGGAGGAGGAGGCAGTAGCCAATCAGGTGAGATAAGAAGTCTTGCCTGCTTCTTCTATGGAGGAATGCTGGGTGCAGCTGAGCTAGAAGAGGAGCTCCCTGGTCCTAACTCAAAACACCCAAACACAGCTCAGGACCTGATAAACTGCCTACACCCTCAGTTAAAGCATTGCTAATTTGCTGTGGAGTTAAAAAGCCTAGGCAGGCATTTTGAGTTGAATTTCAACTATTAGTAAAGTGTTTGCTGCAGGAGATGCCTTGCTCGTGGTGAGCTCTGATGCCATCCCATCGCTTGTGAAAATGACCTGTAGAGTCCATGATGGGTGAAAGCATTAGTAAGCATTCTGAACCCACAACTGATTGTGTTCATCAATTTACTTGGGAAGCACTTGGGTAGTAGAGGGATAGGTAGTATAGAGTACCCCAAGATATGTGGTTGTGTTTCAGAGCAAAACCAGCAAGCTTTCCTTAAAAGTAGCCTAAAGTCTTGTTAACATTTCTCCTGCAAATAACTACTTAAGGTTCCTATGTGCAAAGGTCATTTTCCTTATATTTCTCATGTAACTTTTGATTTTGTACATGGTTGCCAGCATACCATGGTGTTGGGTCACTGGAAATGCATATAAATAGACTATATACACTCTTGCAAAAAGAGCATTGAAGAAAGAGCTTTGTTAAATGACTGAATTCCAGACCTTACTGCACTTTCAATATTGTCCTTAGCACCCTTGATTCTGCCAGGGACATGCTGCCAAAACAAAGGGGTACTATGAAAATACCCCACTATAGGCACCAACCAGTACTCAGTTATTTTCTGGATCAGAGCAGAACAAGAAAGTTAGGACTCACCACCCCCACTACACACCTTCCCTGTCCCCATTCCAACCCCTTACCCAAAGTCCCTGCCCCACCTCTGCCCCCTGCCTGCCCCTATTGGACCCCTTCCCCAAATCTTCGCCCCGGCCTCCTCCCCGAGTGCACCACATTCCCTCTCTTACCCCTCTCTCCAAGCACTGGGAAGGAAGGGGGAAAAAGTGGGCAAGGAGTGCACTCAGGGGAGGAGGTGGAGGGAGGTGAGCTGGGGTGGGGAGCTTCCGGTGCTCCCACCAATTTTTACCCGTGGGTGCTCCAGCCCCAGAGCACCCATGGAATCAGCACCTATATGCCCCATCCCAATCCCTGTGCACCCTGCCCCGCCAATCCTGTAAGCCTCTGCTGATTCCTGTGAACCAGGAACGAACACATGTGGAAAAGAGGAGGATTTGGGCATGGGGGACTATGGAAAATCTATATACTTACTCTTTAATTTAACATTAAACTCTTCCCCACGACCACAACCAGATCCAGGGCAAAACTGTTTGGCTAACAAACTTGTATTTCAGTCCGAGTTGCAGGGGCAGTTAATAATTTTGAATCCTACTTCTCCCTGTGGTTTCAAGTCATAATTGCCAAATGTCATCATTTATTCCAGGCTTTGGTGGAATTTGAGGCATGGGGTGGGATGCATCCAGGAAAATAACAGTCTGATATGAACTAGAGTTGTGAGGACAGAGAGAAAATGAGATGGGCAATTACATTCCCCGACTCTCCCTGCTCAAATAAGTGAATCCACTGCAAGTAAATCTCATTCCTACTCACCCAATCCAAATTTTAAAAAGGAGGGAGGGACTCCCTCAGGCACTGGCAACACATTAGCCATTAAAGAGTAAGGAATAAAGCACAATGAACATTTACAAGATTTGAACCATAAGGATGCAAATCAGCAAAAGTGTGTTGTTTAGTGACTACTGATTCACTGAAAGTGTAAGAATCCCATCAGCCAACAAGGGAGCTATTGCAGAACTATCTTGCTATAAAATGTACAGTCATAGTAAAAAGCACATCTCAGCAGTTTAATTTGATAATTCATATGTATGGCTTTGTTTTTGTTTTTATAAACACACTGTTTTGATAGTTTTCCAGACACAACTGTGTAATAATTGCATATCTAGGGCGTTTGAAAGCACAAGGCAAATACAATCTTAGCAAGTAGTTTTTCCAAAATAATTGTACATTGTGTCATGTGTGATTGCATAAGTGATATACAAAGGGAGAACACAACACTAAATAAACTGCATAAGCCACAAGCAAGCAGACGTTGTTTAGTTAAATAAAAGTAGTATTAAATTCCATTACATTGACTTGCCTGTGTTTCTCATAAACTGCAAAAGCGTAGGTACTTCATAACGCTTGGTTCACTGTGAATGTTTCCTGCTGGATCTGTGTGTGTGTGCTCCATTATGATTCAGTGGACCAATGGTGCCACATCCTTGGAAGAGGGTGAGAGCTACAGCCACAATTTCAGTCCAGGAGAACACAGGAACTGTTCCTTCACTTCTCCTTGAGCTCCTCTCTTTCTATGTCTCTGACAACAGAGAGGTCCAGATATGCACCTCAAGAAGGCGCTAGCCTGGAGTCACTCCACAGGCCAAAGTTAAGGATTGTCTGCACGTATAAGCTGCACCAGTTTAACTTAAATTGGTTTAAAATGATTTAGATAAACTCATGCAAACTTCTCCCATGATTAATATTACTGCTATGAGTGGTCTGACTGCTCGCTCCAGTGAAGTTAAGAACTTGAATAAGTGTTCTCGGGACTGGGGCCTTTATATTGTTTTTGCAACTGACTTTATTGGTTTAACTTTCATCTTCACGTTTACCAGCCTAAGATAAATCATTATAAGCCAGATTTAAACTAATAGGAGTGTTCAAGTAAATGGATGTAAAATGCCATCTTTAGGTAAACTAGTCTAACTTTGGATGTAGCCTGGGCCTTAGATGAATCATGATCAGGGTACTTTTTGGTATGGTATCAGAGGTATGCACAGGAATTTGAATTCCACCTCGTTTGGAAGGGCTCGCTCTCCGCACTGCAGCCCCAGGGAGTTCTGTGCCCCTGCCAATTACTGCCCCTGCATCCCCCCACCTCCCAGGGCACATCCCTGTATATTATTAATTCAGGTCAGCATGATTTGCTATTGTCTTGCCTCTCATGAGTCATTTACTCCTATGCAAAGTATGTGTAAAATACTGCACGAGCAGAAGGCAGTGGAGAGGCAGGCCCTGTATGTCTCCTTCTGTGTGAATAAGGCTACATTTTGCTCTCTGTTGCACAGACACACATTCCATGATCACTGTAATACATTTTCAATAGAGTCTACTGAATAGGGCACCTAACTACAATGCAGAAAATCTGGGTTCTGTTCTCAGCTTTGTAAGTGGCCTGCTGGGTGACTGTGGGCAAATCACTTCATTTCTTTCTGCCTCAGTTTCCCTACCTGCAAAATGATAGTAACCTCCTATATAAAGTGCTTTGCGACCTAGAGATGACAAGTGCTATGAACTAGCTAAATAGTGTTTATTTAATTGAGAGTTACTACAATGTAGAAGTACTGGATTAATAAGTATTGGAAAATGGGTAACTCCTCCATGTAGTATAATTCCGGGTAGCAGTATTATCTCACGGTTGGAAAACAGGGTGAAAAGTGTGGACATCTTGGTACTAATCCCAGATCCAACAGAACTCTTTGAGTTGGCTGTAGGATCTGAGCCTGTAAAGTATACAATACCTAGAGGGAGGTTCTTAACTCCCTTTTCTGATGTTCTGAAAAATTAAGTATTCTCTGAACTATCTAATATATTTTATAATTAACAAAGACAGAATCTTCTTAGCATATGCACAATGGGCCTCCAGTGGCATGTGACCAGGGTTCATCACCGAATTTGGTCCGCTGGTTGGATCATTAGCTTCCGCAGCTGGGTACTGATGGGGAGTGCGACCTGAACACTAATCCATGCCCCCCAAGGACAGAATAAACACTGCCTTAATAAAAGTCTTGAATGAAGATTTTTCTGTGCATATCTGTAATCTAATTACTTTATTAGCAGAATGATACACAGCTTAATGGTACCATAAAGAAGAATGTGGTAGATCTTCAGCATTCCAGATTCAGGAAAACCAAATCTTGCCTGTGTGTGTGTCTGTATGTCTGTCCAAGGTTTTAAAAAGTGAGCTCCCAAGTTGACTACCCAGATATTGAGGCACCTAAAATAATTCATCAGGACTTTTTTGGCTTAAATGCATATCAGTATTTTTGTAAAAGCAATTAAGGAACCCATAGAAGATTTCTTTATTTTCATAATTACCAAAACCTGGCATTTTCTAAACAAATAATCTGAAAATCTCTATTACTTGGTGTCAAGAATAGTAATGTGTTCTGTCAAATGACAATATTTACTTTGTTTTTGTTATCATGCTGCATCAGATGAGTCTTTTAAAAAACTTTTCATATCAACAATGGCTGCTCTAGCGATCAGTATAGAAAAATTGCCCCTTATTGAATAAATATGTTATCCCAGTGATTCCCTTTAGATTCCTCCAGTCCACTGGACAAGCCTGCCTAAGCACTTATCTGGTGATTAGGAGGAAGCTAATAACAGTCTCACAGTGGGAACTGGAAGAACAGAGCAGGAAATGATGAACAGATTTGGCTATCCCTCACACTGAGTAATTGGTCACTCAGCATATTGATTTGCATGGCATGCTTCACAGAGTATGGCAATCCTTGATGTGAGTAAGGGTGTGGAACTTGGCCCTTCAAGAAGGAAATGTCTTCTGAACCATCATTTGGTTCAATAGATGCTGAAAAAAAGGTCATAGAGGTATGGCAGTTCAACCTCCACATCACATTTCTACTAAATAAAGGTCCTATATGCCCAAGATGAGAATGGAATAAAGTATATTTAAATTCTGAAATGAACCTTCTCTCATAAGACCTCATGAGGAATAATACAGCCAGTGCTTCCTTTCTTCCAGTAAATATTTATATGAAAGTAAACTGTTCAAAACACTCTTATCTTAGATGCTTCAGAATCAGATGGTGATAATCTTTGCTAACCCCCCCAAAATCTAAAGTATTTCCACAAAGAACTCATCAACAACATAATTAAAATATTGTAGGCAATAAATATTTGAATTTATTCACTGAGGAAATATAGAAGACTCTAGGAAAATGTACATAGTTTGGAAAAAAATATTGTGATGGTATTTCAAGGGCTTTAATTTGTTTAATCCTCCAGCAATCATCTAAATTCTGAAGATAATTGTATGACACCACCATTTGGGCTGATAAATGGGAAATGACAGAACTCAGAACGCTGCTTTGAACCTGTACCAGAGGTTAAAACTATTAACAGGGATGTAGCTTACTGAAATTAGATTCTACCTGAAATAACTGATGTCACTGATTTGTATGACAAGTTGTAGTTCTCTAGCTGTGAGGAGTGTGAATGTTTAAGTGGAAGGTATGTTACCTTCTATTTGTTTTATGACTGTCCCAGACCATTCCCACTGTTAAATTTCAATTAAAATTTGATTGAAAAAAATGTTAGAAATGTAAGTATATTTCTTTTTATCTACCCTGAGCTGTTGGCAAAACAAACTGGCTTTTCCATACATGGCATTTATTAATAATATTTTGAGTACTACTGAGCTTTTTAAGATGAGTGTGGTGGAATTCTCATGTGGGATTATTAAATGAGTCGATTTGCATTCTAATGAGAACAAATGTTTGGGATTGCATTGTTAAAATGCTAAAACGGTGTGTGTATAATTATTTTGCAGCTTAGATTCACAGAACTCATTTCCCCAAACTCTGTTTTTAAATAACTAAAGAGACAGAGCATACTGACGGCTGGAGGGGAGGTGATTAGGGTAATTTAAACTGTTCACAAATGACTTTGCTACTGAATGAAAGCATTTCTTTGGCTTTGCTGTGCTCCTTTCATTATCTTTAAGCGGCTGCAGTGTTGTGTCCCATATGAAGTCCCAGCAATCTCTCTTTCCTTGTACAATTTCTCATTTGTATTGATTAATCAGTTTGTAATTCCATTCTAGGTTGACTTGCTCATCTTTAAAGCATGTGCTTCTTTTTCTTTGGTTGTCTGTCCTGTAACGGTTATGTTGTTTCTTCTAATACCTTAGCTTTATCGCTGCAAGTCAAGCTTTAAAACATTAATCCTTTCATGCTTTAATTTCATATTCTATTACCAGAATGAATGCAAATATTGTTTCTTTTTTGCTCCTTTTTAATCATCTTCACTACAGCTTTTTGCAAATGGTCCAACAGTAAAGTAAGCTTTTTATTACATTCTAAGTCAAAGATTTGTTTAGCTACTCTTTTCATACATTTTCCCACAACTGTTGCCAAAGCAAGAATTGTTTACTGCAAGCTTCTGAGATGGTCTGTAGCCTTTATATTCTCTTCTCGGTCTGCTGCACAGAAGCATTGTCTATATGCTTCTTTTCTAAGAAAACTTGTATGTTGCTCAGGGCAAATTACTAAGAAGTACCACAGAGGGGTTTAAATCAAGCATTGTCTTTTTCCTGCAGTGTACTCCCTTGTCATAAGCAATTTAGATTGTGAAGTGTTTGGGGCGGGGACTGTTGCTTAATTCACTGAGCAAAACCCCATGTGCAGCTATAGAGCTATATACATGTCTGAAAATTACATGGCAGTCCTTTAGTAGCTCTATAATTATGATTGAGTTCTACCCTTAAAGGCGGTTTCAGATATCTGAAATTAATTGTTACAAGACTGATCACCAAACTTGCATGATTTCAGTTAAGAGGACAGACTTGAAATTTCCTAGGTAATTTTCATACTACATTTAGCTGTAGTTTCTGGATTCTAAGTAATTTCAAATCCCTTTTTTTGACTTTTTTTGCTGAGATTGTTTTTTACAGGCTCTTGAAGTTGTGACAACTTCTCATTTCAAGCAGAGGCTTGTTCCTGTGTCAAATATCATTAAAGGGGAGTCTTGAAACACAAAGTCTAAAGGAAGATATTACTCTTATTCATTGTAACGGATATGCCAGACACATAGATAAACATAATTTGTTAAGGAAGAGCCAGGGAAATCATGCCTCGCCAATCTACTAGAATTCTTTGATGGAGTCAAGAAGCACGAGGACAGGGGGGATCTAGTGGATATAGTGTACTTAGATTTTCAGAAAGCCTTTAACAAGGCCCTTCACCAAAGGCTCTTAATCAAAGGAAGCTCTCATGGGATAATAGGGAAGGTTTTTATCATGGATTGGTTAAAAGATAGGAAACAAAGGGTAGGAATAAGAACATAATATAAGAACATAAGAATGGCTGTACTGGGTCAGACCAAAAATCCATCCAGCCCAGTATCCTGTCTACTGATAGTGGCCAATTCTGGGTGCCTTAGAGAGAGTGAACCTAACAGGTAATGATCAAGATATCTCTCTCCTGCCATCCATCACCACCCTCTGACCAACAGAGGCTAGGGATACCAGTCCTCACCCATCCTGGCTAGTAACCATTAATGGACTTAACCTCTGTGAATTTATCCAGTTCTCTCTTAAACCCTGTTATAGTCCTATCCTTCACAATCTCCTCAGGCAAGGAGTTCCACAAAATGGTCAGTTTTCAGAATGGAGAGAGGTAAATAATGGTGTCCCTTAAGGGTCTGAACTGGGACCAGTCCTATTCAACATATTCATGAATGATCTGGAAAAAGGGGTAAATAGTGAGGTGGCAAAATTTGCAGATGATATAAAACTATCAATAAATCCTGGAGGCTGAGCACTAGGAGAGGAGTTGGTGTGTGAGTAGCCCAGGTTGGAGAGCCCTAACCAAGTACGGCTTTGGGCTTCTCAGTGGAGTGAAACCCCAGTAGAGATAAGGGAGTCCTTTTTGGGAGCACTCTAGATTGGCCCAGGCCTCTCTCAGCAGATGCCAGTGATTTCCCTTTCTACCACCTTCCTATTCCCCTTTTATTTCCTCCCAGTCCCACACACATCTTTCTGGCTTCTAATAGCATCATCCCCACAAGTTGCCCATGTGCTCCCATACTGTCCACCAATCCCCAGGTTTCCCACACTGTCTTCCTCCTCCCCCTCCCCATGCTTTTCATTTCTATTCACATGAGTCTCCAACACCCCCTTGTCTCTTGTTATGCCCTGGTTATGCCATTGTGACGGAGTAGAAATACTGTGTGTGCCTCAGTTTCCCCTATGCATTTCTTGAGCGTCTATGTGAAGGGATGAGGATGTGTAGCTGATGCAAAACAGAGCTTCTCTGCTGGTGTCCATACCTGAAGCAGATATCTGACCCCAAGTGGGGGAGGAAGGTCACCTGACCTGGCTGAGCCAGGGGGGGAGGAGGGGCTGGAGAAAGGTTTGGGAGTCTGAAGGTAGCTGGAGTCAGGCAGGGAGGGCAGAGAAGCTATCTCGCTCTCTAGCCCTCAAAATGGATCCAGCTGAGGGCTCACGCTCGCTGTATGGTCTGGGTTAGACCAGATAGAGGTCATTGAATAAACCTCTGTTTTACTGGCTGGCTGAGAGTCACGTTTGACTGTGGATTTGGGGTGCAGAATCCATGGGCTCCCTCAGGACCCCGCCCAGGCGGGTTCGCTGGGGGAAGCACACGGAGTGGCAGAAGGCACTGAATGCTCCGAGGGCAGACCCAGGAAGGTTGAAGTGGGTACCCGTGAAGCTCCTAGCCTTGGAAACAGGCTGTGTACGGAGAGGGGACACTTCACCCGAGGTCCTGTCTGGCTTCCTAGGGAGTGGTTCCAGACCATCGCCCGGGCACTCCGTGACAGCCATACTGTCTGAAGCCTGGGCTACACTAGCGGATGGTTCGAACTAAGGTACCCAACTTCAGCTACGCTATTTGTGTAGCTGAAGTCGAAGTACCTTAGTTCGACTTACCCGGTTTTCCCCATGGTGGCAGGTCGACCATGGAAGCTCCCCCATCAACTCTGCTTACTCCTCTTGCGGAGCTAGAGTTCTGGAGTTGACAGTAGCGCTTTCGGGGATTGATTTATCACATCCAGGCAAGATATGGTAAGTCGATCCCAGATACATCGACCACTGCCCTAATACAACCTCCAACATATTCTCCTATCCCTGGCCTCCCACATGCCTGTTCACTATCCAATACAAGTGGGCACAAACACAGCCAATCTTTTCCATATCCCTCCTTAACACTTCTAAAACTAAGGAGACACACACCTGGAATCAACTTCCTTAAGGTTGCACAAGTGTATTTCCTTTCAACACAAACAGTAAAAATCTAGCAAGTCACAAGTTGACTCCATTACCATCTGGACCAATTCAGTTCACATGACGTAGCATTCAAGCACACACAGGCTCTTCAAATCTCCAATAAACCCTTCTAGCATACAATCACCCACAATGCATATTAGAAGTTCTTTCTTAGAATCACATCCATGCCTGCAACCTTTGTTTTTCTACAAGACCAGACCATTTATATCACTATAAAGTTATCAAGAAAAAATCATGGATGTGTGTATGACTCACATAAGAACTAATACCACATATGTGTTTTCTCAAACTAAAGGAAAAAATATGAAGACTTGCACTGCAATAATCAATGTGTTTTATAGCAAAATTAAGAAATTTGTTCTCTAAAAGTGACAATTATTTAACTTCACAAGTGCAAACATCTCCCCACTCTCAATCCTAAAAAGCTATTGTGGTTATTATGACCTTTCATGTTTTCAGAAACAGATTTGCAAATGTCACAGACTCAGGATTCTTTTTAGAGGCTATTGAGTTCTAGCTATATTACCACAAAGTAATCAAATCCTAATTGGTTGTGGTTTATCATATGTATTGACAATTACAGTGCCTTTAGGCTCCTAATGTCATAGGTTGGATCACTATATTGTCTACCCTGGAGAAAAATTCAGGCTGCAGAACAAGTTATTTCACACACTTTTATTTCACACTCTTTTCTTTGGATTAATTATGACTATTCAGAAATGTTAGTTCTCTTAACTTTTCCTCCATTTTATATTCAGCAAAGCAAGAAATGTCAGAGAACAGTAATTTTTGAATTGCATTTGTATCCCTACAAAATTTGAAAGTACTCTATTATCTCAGATCAACTGAGTGTGTGTGTGTGTGTGCATGCACATATGCGCTTGTAAGTGTGAAAGAGAATATTTAATATTGGGTGTGTACTATGTAGATCTTTTGACAGTCTCTTGGGAAGACTATATCACTGTGAAGAAGGAAAATAATGAGGACATCCAAAAAACCACTCATTAAAAGATTTGTGAAGCTATTATGCTTTGTGTATGCCACATAACTTACAGTAAAACTATATCAGAAATGCTTTTGAGAGTTCTGAAAACTCCCATGGGCAGTCTCTGATTTGCTCTGCCTGTAAAGTACCATGAGTCCACCTGTGAATGTCTTGTAGAGCAAGAGAGCATCACATGGTTCACAGTTCATCACATGGTTCTCACTAATGTGGTATAAGTGTGTATATATATATAACTCACTGAAATGTGCTAATGAAGGCTCCAGTCCATAGTCTAAGACCAAGCAGAAAGAGTGGCGCAAACAACTTTGGCAATTCATGCAGATAAGGGGGAACTAATTCTCAAGCTGTCACATTCCAAAGGCCGCAGCGAAGCAGCAGAGCTTCTCCATGGAAGCTACTCCGGTTTTAGGGTTAAAGTAGTCCAGGACCCTACCACATGTGCCTGTCCTGAAGAGCTTCTTCAAAACTGGATTCTGCATTGTATAGGGAACATGTCTCACCCTGCTGCCTTCCTAAACCCTCCACTCCATCCCCTAGTGCAGCAGAATCGCAGCAGTTCCACTTCCAGGGGCTTTCTGTGCTAGGGAGTTGGTGACAAAATTTGTCCCTGAGTGACTGTCCTATTTGCAAGAGGATTATGGAAACTGTGTTCAGAGTGCCATTTCTATTTTATACGCATATGTAAAAAAAAACAAAAACCTCCATCTATTTTAAAAAAACAAGCATGGTCCATGGTTCAGCAGCCATGTTGATAGCATGATGAACCATGGACCATGTTACTGAAAGCTCATGCTATCACATACAAATTCATACCTGGTAACTGCTGTGAATAGATTTGCAGACCACAGTAAGCATGCCATTTAAATGGATTAGTTCTACATTTATATACCATTAAGAATCATAGATACTAATTGCACTGAACCTATTCCCTGATAATCTTTCCATTTAAGTAGGTGTATCATTAATTACAGTGTGGATTTAAGAGAGTGCTACTTTTTGGGTTCTCACCTTTACACTGCAGTCACTGCAGTGAAATTACTAGTGGTCCCAACTCTCATGGTATTTGGTATTTTTCGGAAAGGCCCAGCTCCTGGAGGCACGAGATTACATGAGGATCCCAGCTTTCATTTAAAAAATAGTCCTCATGGCTGCAGAGAAAATCATGAAAATGTGGCACAAATGTAGTCTGAAGAGCCAAAAACAGATGTCAAAATAAATCCTATATTTATTGTTTTTGAAATCTCAAGATTGTTAAGACAATCATGATTTTGGGGGGACCTTACAATATTTGAAAACTTGGGGTTGGCAATTCTGAATTACTCCATGCTTACACCTATGTTAATGACTTCAGAGTCCAGTCCCATGCTTTTATACATATTTATGAAATCAGTCCATATATATCTGACTTGGGTCTTTGAGAAACTTCTATTTGCCAGAGACGGGTGCTTAAATGAGAAATTCATGAATAGCAGTCTCCTGAGTGAAACCACTGTAGAAATTCTACACAGCATATGTTTAACCAAAAACCTACCACTTGTCAAAAATCTCTTTAAAGACTGAAAATGAAGACTTTCCATGTGAACATAATTCATGCTTTGATGGGAAAATCTATCCATAAACAGTTTTATTTTATCTTAAAACTAATGTTCTAAATACAGATGTGTAGAAATATTGAGAGTCTTTAAATATTTCTTCTTACACAAGATTACAGTGCAAAGATCAAGATAAACCTGACCTATCTGATGAAAAATTGAGATAGTCTACTTTTAACTGATAGTAGCCAATGTGCTTTAAATATGTTGGTGGTAAAATATCAAGGGTGACAGATTGGTCTTAAAAATTATCAGGCTTCTAATAAACACTTTCTGTATTTATGGTATAATTTGTGGAATCATATTTGCTTGTTACGTGCAGATCTCTTTAAAAATTATTTTTAAATGAGAAACTGATTCTCTTGTTCTGCCTTTATGGCTTTGCCTATAATAGTAATTAGAAAAAAATATGATGGGCAAAATACTATTCACAGTTTTGTTTAGCTTTTGTGGTCACTGGTCTCTATATACTTTCATTTGTTTGTTTTATTAGAAAACATTGGGCATATCTATATCTGACTTTTTATTTACACTAGCACAGCTAGCTCTATATACTTGAAAAGAAAGCCTTAATACCTGAACATTGTGAACATAGTCTATTGTATCATTTCTGAGTTCCTCATCAGCTAAGAGAGAGTAGATGTCTTATGTATCGTTGTTTTTAGACAACTAGATTGAAAATTGCATTATCTCTCTCATAAGGCCAAATACAACTATCTCAGACTTTATTCTGTGAAAACTCTCTGGTACGTCCACATCTTGAACACTGTGTAGATGTTGTTACCCAGTCTCAAAAAAGGTATATTGGAATTGGAAAAGGTTTGGAAACGTTTCAGAAAAGGGCAACAAAAATGATTTAGGGGTATGGAGTGGCTTCCATATGAGGAGAGATTAATAAAACCGGGACCTTTCAGCTTGGAAAAGAGATGACTAAGGGGGGATATGATTGAAGTCTATGAAATCAGGACTGGTGTGCAGAAAATAAATAAGGAAATGCTATTTGCTCTTCCTCATAATGCAAGAACTTGGGTCACCAAATGAAATTAATATGTAGTAGGTTTAAAACAAACAAAGGAAGTATTTTTTTTTTGCACAACGCACAGTCAACCTGTGGAACATGTTGCCAGAGGATGTTGTGAAGGCCAAGATTATAACAGGGTTTAAAAAAGAACTAGATACATTCATGGAGGATAGGTCCATCAATGACTGTTAGTCAGAAGGGGCAGGGATGGTGTCCCTAGCCTCTCTTTTCCAGAAGTTGGAAATGGGCAAAAGGGGATGGATCACTTGATGATTACCTGTTCTGTTCATTTCCTCTGGGGAACTTGGCATTGGCCACTGTAAGAAGACAAGATAATGGGCTAGATGGACCTTTTGTCTGACCCAGTAAGGCCATTCTTATGTTCTAACTTCCATTGAAATTAATTGTAATTTTGGTTGTAATACTTCTGCAGGATTTGTTCTGTAATTAATATTTCTGATCAGGGATTGGCAACCTTTGGCAAGTGGCCCGCCAGGGTAAGCCCCCTGGCAGGCCAAGCCGGTTTGTTTAACTGCTGTGTCTGCAGGTTCGGCTGATTGCAGTGCTCACTGCCCACAGTTTGCCTTTCTAGGCCAATGGGGGCTGTGGGAAGTGGCACGGGCCAAGGGATGTACTGGCCACCGCTTCCTAAAGATGATAGTTGGAGCACAACAATATTTTCAGGGATTGATCCTGCAACTATTTTAGTGCCTATGCCTCTAACTTTGCTCATATCAGTAGACTCAATGTAGCCAATAGGACTACTCGGGTGTGTTAAAGCTACTCCATAGCTATGTGGAACAGTTGATTGTTCAGATGTTTACTATGTTCTCTTTAACTCCTAGGTTGAGTTTCCGTGCCACTGTAATTCAAACATAGATGTCAAATTCTGCCTTTAAGGATGAAATATATTCCACATTAGCAATAGAATTAAAAATAAACCTTAGTTTCCTCTTTATTCTGAAAATTCACTCTAAGAAGTTATTTCCTGGGACAGAATGTGCTCCCCTGAAACTGCTACACACTTATGCAAATTTATGGATCCTTAGTTTATTAGAATTTGCTAATCCTTGCATTATTAACTTCCCTCATTAGCACATTATTTTAAGGGTGTTTTTATTGTTAACAAAAGATGTTGGTCTTCTGCTGGAGTTTCTATGCAGTCTATCAGTTGCCCAACACTCCCCCTAGAAAGCTTGATTATTTGGCAAGTTTAATCTAACAATACAGTTAATTCATCCTTTGTGCCTTTCCCATCAGCGCCTCTTTAATATTTTGCTGCATACCAAGATGTCCATTTCATTCTGTAGGGATAGCTGAATTGGTGGTGTGAGGGCCAGGGAATAATAAATATTGAACTCCACATTGCCCCTGAAAACATATCCCAAGACCTACTGTTGGTGGGAGATTTGAAAAACAAAAACCAAAAAACATTAAAGATAGAATATGTCCTTTATGTGGAATCTAAATGTTTTGTTGTTATTTGTTCAAAACCTAATTGTTACATTAAACATCACTCACTGAAAAAATATGCTTCCTTTTAGAATCACTGCGTTTTTCTGCCCTTTGTTTCTCTTCCTTTCTCATCTACTTCTCTTTTTGCCTCTCTCTTTCTTATCCTTGGTCTTCTCATTCCTTCCTTCTGCATAGCTTCTTCCATCACTATCCACTCCAAGATCAGCAATGAAATAATTAGTAACATTTTTAAATGTCTTCATTGGAATTAACACCCCAATGAGATGAATTGAGGACATGGCAAAGGACTTCATTCCTTTTAAAACTTTTGTTTCAGGCTGTCAGCATACTCAGGAAAACATAGGTTTATAGTTGGAAGTTTTTTTCTTTACAACCATGAGGTCTAGACTCTTTAAAACAGAAAAACAGAATCTGATGATGCCATGTGGGCCATATAGGTCCATGTATCATGTTAGATTAGTGTTTCAAGTTGAGCAATAAGGAAATGACTATATGCACACAGTATGGCCTTTCTATATCTTCTTTAATGGGTTGTGCATATGCATCAAGAGAACAAGTTTCTATATTGTCTGTTCCAATCTACTGTGAGTCACCTAAGAATATGATATATTGTGACATACGGGGCACAATCCAGACTAGTGGGGGGCTGTCGTCCCTGCCCTTCAACCTTGCATGCCTTCCAGTGCATTACAGTTGTAGCTACAGCCTGAGACACATGCGCGCGCACACACACACACACACACACAGCCTTCCATCATGGAAGCCACACCCTTAGTGTCTGTGTGCAGCTGCAATCTGCCACTACACCCTGGCTCTCACCCGGTTATGCTGCAGGGTGACCTCCAACATAAGCCCCCACAACTGGATCTCCCTCCAGAAATGTATGTTCTGTACTGCTCAAACCTCTCCTGGCCAGCACAAATATATTAAATAATTTAAGGGAATAATGTGCCATCTTATTACCTTAAATAGTTATTCCAACACTTCAATTTAAACACTCTGGATTAGCTAAAACAGTAAAGCATGTTTATTAACTACAAAGAGATTTTAAATGAGTACAAGTAATGAGGCATAAAACTCAAAAATGGTTACAAGAAAAATAAAAATAAATGTTTACTAGTATTTGCTAAACTATCTATCTTAATTGCATAACAAACGTTCACAGCACATGCTCCAGCAGATTACTGACCAGATTCTCAGGTCAGGACCCTTCCCCTCATAGTCCAATGTCTGTTTCCTTTTGTCCTTTCAGGTGCAGAGAAGGGAGATCTTGGTTGTTTCTCCCTCCTTTTTATATTTTCCATCCCCCTATTGAAACACAGTTCCAGCTGAGATCCAGGAGATAGAGTCTATGTTGAAGGATATTCCCTGCTGTTTTTTGTCACCTGTTTGAACTTCCTTTGTTTTTCCTCCTTTCTTGATGATTCTGTTTACTGCTTAAATGGAAATTAAAGCAAGCACACATTAGCCTGCTAACATATCTTTTCCTTTGCTTTCAGTGATAGAAGTAAGCTCGCTAAAGGGACCTGAACAAATAGTAGTAGAGAAAAGTATAGTCTCTATTTTTAAAATTGCTTAAATCCAATGCTGCTAAGTAATTTTTCAGTTGGGTTAGAGAAATGAGTATTGCCCAGTTCTGTCAAAACAATATTTGGTTGTAAATCAATATTGATAGTAATATATAGCTCAATCCATATATACAAATAATTCAAACGGACAATGAAGTATTAAAAATAAATTTGAATTGTAGAATTACGTCACTAGAATAAAGGCAGATACTGTATAAGTAAATCATTTTACATCTTCAAAATGAAAAAAAAATTCCCAGTGACATTCTGTTGCCGGGTACCCTGGGGGAGTCCCGTAAAGACAAGGCACATGCACAGTGGTTGTATAAAGTGGATGAGTTTATTATAAGGCCTCGGTCCCTGAATAAGCGCTCAGGGGCCCCAAGCAATCAGCACAACCGCAGAAGGGGTCCTAGCGCACCGGAGCAGTGGCTAGGGTAGAAATGCCCGTGGGAGGGGCCGAGACATGGGTTTAAGTACAGTCACACATTTACATCTCATACATAAGCATATCTCATGAATATCTAGCACGCAAGCACCTGTGACTGGGTCACACGCTATACTACTCTTGTTGATTATACGCTGTCTGCTTTGTTTGGCATTGCGTTTTACTTTCACACAGACCAGCTCTCACACAGACGGAAGAAACAGCACGCAGCTGGATAGAAAGAACTTTCCCAGTGCGTCTTCCCACAAGATAACAGAAGTCCGATTACCTTGAGCCGTTAACTTTGGCTCAGTGCCCTTTCCAGGAGGGGCCGAGGGGGCAAAATCCCGTTGCCTAGCACATGACCGTGACAAACTCTACCGCTTACTACACATACTAAAACCAATCTGTCTCAAAAACTTATAAAGTAGGACTTTGGATCATCTTTCAGGAAAACTATTCAAGAATGATATGATCTCCTTATCATGACATTAAATCATCTGTTACCTGGTCTGATTATTGAAATTCATGTAGAAAAATCTGCTTTGACACCATCCAGATCACTAGAATTATGATATTTCATGTCCAATTTTAAGTCAATGATTAAAGTTTATTTAATAAAAATATTTAGGCAATTATCAAGTTTTCTATTTTCAAAATAATTTGCAAATAGGAATAAATTCTCTGACATGTACAGTAAGTTGTATTAAGTAAGAAGGAATATCTCAATTTTAGTGATGCCAAGATAGCTATTTAGGAGTTCCTTACTTCTTGTTATGTACATAACCTGATGGACACCCCCTTCATTGGGGATTTAATCATAACAAAAAAATGCTGATTTTGGAGGCCCAATGTTGAATCTGTTAGAGGGGTGAAAAACCAGACCCTTAATGGACTATACTCACACTTGACACTATAATATCAATAGGCAATGTCACATCCAGCGATGTGCTGTACATTTTAACTGTCCTTCATTCCAAGGGACATGGCTCATTACATTTAGACCCAGAATTAAGAACAAGTTTGTGTGTGATGGCAAGAGCTCACTTTTTGTCATTCTAAGTTAATTACATTAGAGATGCAGACTCATATCACTAAGCTTATGGAGAAAGTTATGTGTATTAAATTAAATATGAATAAATACTAATATCATTTCCTAGCTTCACACATGTGATATTTTTGGGAGCACCTAGATTAGTATGGAGTCTTGTCCTGCCCTGTAACTTTTGGAGTGCCTTGGTGGTGTGAGGCTACAGTTTTGATCCGTGACACCTGTCCACAAGCACAAAGTCTCACCCTGGCTTCCACCAGCCTATTTTACTCCTTGCAGGGAGACACCAGTAGCTCTTCCATTTCCAAATCTCCCCAAATTCATCCTCCCCAGTTCTTTAGTACCAGACAATCAGGTAATATTAGCTCCTGAAATGCATTTTCACATTTGCTAATGTTAACTGAAAATGCAGACCTCAGACTCATGATGATGAAATAGACCAGGAATCGGCAACCTTTGTCCCACGGCCTACTAGGGTAAGTCCCCTGGTGGGCCGGGCTGGTTTGTTTACCTGCCACATCCGCAAGTTTAGCTTATCTCAGCTCCCAATGGCTGCAGTTCACTGCTCCAGACCAATAGGGGTTGCAGGAAGTGTCAGGGGCAGAGGGATGTCCTGGCCGCCATACCTCGCAGCCCACATTGGCCTGGAGAGGCGAACCACAGCCAGTAGGAGCTGCCATCAGCAGAAACTATGGACACAGCAGGCAAAACAAACCCTGCACAGCATCCCAGGGGGGTTATCCTGGTGGACTGCATGACAAAGGTTGTCGATCCCTGAAATAGACCAAAAGTCACATGAGAGGAGCATGGGTTAGGAGGCACGCTTATAACAACAACCCATTAGGCTGCTATTTAAGAGGGCGTGCAACCCAGGTTACAAGAATCATAGCATGGGAAATGGCAAATGGGAATCAAAGAGGCCCTTAGGTTAAAGAAAACAGAAATGGAAAGCTTTAAAAGATTTCCGTAGTGAATAGAACAGTGTTGTGGATATTGGGCTCAAGAGTATTTATGGTGAGGAATATAATTTCATAAGTCATAATTTATTAAGAAGTTGAATGTTGCAAATATATAGAATTCAGTAATTCCAATCCCAAGGATTCAAATATGGAGTCAGATCCTCTTGTCCCCAAAATATGAGTGGCTTAAAATAATATCTCTATATAAATATATTTCTCTGTTATTTATTTTTTCTTATGGAGAACCCTGCTGCATCTGTTTCGGGAACAGCTGCAGTATGTAGCTAGGGAGTGGGGAGAATTTTTGGAGAGATACAGGAGCAGAAGGAACAAAATAATTCATTGTACGTTGGTGCCTGGGAATGCTTAGGTTTGTGTTCACCAAGGAATTCTCTTTGTAAACTGTGACTATTAAATCATTGTGTCTGTCCATGCTTAATATCTTCAAAGACAGAGAAAGTTTTAGAGGGAGAATTAGACTATGCAGTTGACACAGGGACAGCAAATAGCGTACTCATCCATCCTTTTGTTACTACTTCTAAAGCCTGGGACTCTAGAAGCCTTTCTCTACAGCAAGGAAGGCATCTCTGTTTAGTTTTATTGATAAAGATTAGATCTGAAATAGAGTCTTGGCCTCTTGGACATCCACCCTGGGACAGACAGTAGAGGAAATTAGCCTTTCCTAGATCAAAACACAGAACTTTAGCCTTCCTGTGCTTTCCAGTAATTGGTTTCCCTGGGGAAGGCTCAGAACCACTGATAGTGGCTGCAGACTAAGAGTCTTCCTAGAGAGGCCTGTGAGGGTGTACAGCTTTTAGCCTGTGAATAGTAACGAAAAAATGGCTACTTTTGTCAGTGTTTTGTAGATTGTATCCTGCTTTGTGATGTCGCAAAAGTGTAAGACTGGGCTGCAGAGACGGTAAGGAGATAAGTATGTCCTCTGTGCTTATTTCCTTCTTGGCTTGTGATGACCCTCTGTCCTGGAACTGGGTGAATTCACTAAAAAGATAGAAATACCCTTGCAGATGTGAACCTTCTGCCAGGTGGAACCAACAGCAACTAGGGCCAGATTCAGTATCTAGGGGTTCCTTTTCAGCAATAAAATATAAAATTGGCTTGAGCTCCCACCCAGTGACCTGGGACAATTACACAACACCCACTGGTCACCTCTAAGAAGCAATACTTCCCCTCTCACAAGCACAGAGTCTGAGTGTAGCAAAACCTTTTAACAAAAGGAGGGAAGTAACTCAGAATTAATTTGGTAAAACACCACAACTAGGGTTCATGAACACAAACCATGAGCAAAAGACCCACCCTGAAGTAAGTTGGGTAGTGTTCTTTTCTCCTCGGGTTCTTAAGTCCAGTCCCTTTAACTTGCCTGTCCCTTCTCTGTATCCCACTCACAGTTACTGTCCTTAGCCAATGCAGCTCCAGAGTTCAGACTTTCATCCACAGAATTCATCTCCGAATCTGTATGGACAAGGGATGGGGATAAGGAGGCACCCTACATGCTCCATTGCTCCGACTCTTGCTCATCACCCCAATGGCAGATTGCTGCATCTCTGTGGGGTTCTGTTGCAGCCCTCTCCATCAGCCTCCCTGCTGGCCACTTCTCTCCACCAGCTGCTCTGCTGGTCACTTGCCACACCTCTCCACCAGCCTCCCTACTGCCCGGCTGGCTACTTGCCAAGATGTCCTCACTCCCCTCCCCCTTATCCTTAACACAGCTGTCAGTGATTTCAGAAGTTAGTGGGGGAGACTCACTGCTGATGCACACTGGGCAGTCTCTTGCAATAGATACAGTCACAAAGTATGTCTAATGCTTAGACCTCGGTATTAGTGATTTCAGCTCTGCGGCATTTAATAAAACTCTCAATTAGCTCTTTTATTATACCATGGAGAGAGGAAGGGTCAAATTAAACAAGGCCCACATCACCAGGTAAAAATTCCTGTCCCCACCCTTTTTCAATTCATTGGCCTTTGGAACCCATGACCCCTGCCTAGTGAGTGCTGTTCAGTTAAGGGTGTATTGGGGTATGCCAGGTACAGTTTTTCTGTCCTTGGTTCACACAAGGATAACAACCCTTATTAGCTGTCAGAGGAGAACTCATTCAGACTCTGCTTACACAGCTAAAACCCACCATTTCATGTCTCTTGTACTCTTACTCAGGACCATAGGCACTCTTCCCCTCCAAAAGTTTAAGTTTCTGTTCCAGTCTGTCTGGCATCAAGTGGCTTTTGAATTGGAGTAAGATTAAACATAAATAATAATAATGAATATTATAATAATGAATTTATTTGGCCTTTAACCTCACACCAGAATGAATATGTACTTTTAGCTGATGTATATCCAGGAAGACGCCCAAGGATCCTGAATATTAAGAGGAATATATATAAACTGGTAAAATAATAATCTTTTCAAATGTGAGGATTATTTTAGTAGTGGAAGAAAATATAGGAAAAGAAGGTGAAATGAATTACAGGCTCTGTCTTTGAATTTAGGCCTAGATTCTTTTTTGTTAGTTATGAACGCCATATTTTTCTGAATATGCATCTCTCATTTTGAATTATTTAATTTAGTTTCCTTTCCAGATGAACTAGCTTTATTAAATGTTTGCCATGGATGGGCACACAAAGTTTGTGCAGACTATAAATATCTATGATTAGTCTGGTACAATATTTTGCAATCTAAGGTATAGAAATTATACTTAATATTTTCAAGCTTGGGAAGCCTTTTGAGAATACACACACACGGTCATTTGTGCAGACCACTTCAACAGAATCAAGCACCATCTACTTCTCTAAGTTTATTCTCAGAAATACAGATCATGTCTGATTTGAGGGTGTGGACTTACTCTGAGGCAGTGAAGCTCCAACAAGTCACAATTCAAATCAGAATCCACCAAGAGTAGTTATGGCTTGCCACAAAGGTCCTATTCTGTTACACTAACTTATAAAGGTCTTTTAGGGTACAGATATTTTTGGTGCTATAGCAGCAGCTGAAGTCTGTAGACCCAAGCTCTGAGACTCACTGTCACAGGGTTTGTTTTTGTTTTTTTGCAGTGTATCATAGAATCATATGGGTTTGGAAGGGACCTCAGGAGGTCATCTAGTCGAAACCCCTGCTCAAAGCAGGACCAATCCCCAACTAAATGTAGATGTGATCTGTATTCCCTTTTTAGACAGAAGTGAAATTTGATATTGCTTTAGTAAGTGAAGAGCAAGTTGGCTGTACACTGTTGCTTAGACAGGAGCATTAGTGTGTAACAGTTTTCTCTGAAGTCATAGCTCAGAATCTTGTGTTCTAAGAATAAGTGCATGATAACAGAGGGGCTATTTTGCAGTTAATGCGAAATGAGTAAGATATCAACTAATTTAGGATGTGATGTGAATCAGCAGAAATAATCCATGAAGCATTAGTGCAGATCTCACAATGTCATTCAGGGTTGCATAATTTGTTTCCTGATGTTCCAATCTGGCTGGAGACCTGAATGTTCCAGGAACCTGGGTATGTTGTGCTTCTGAGACTGCTTCAGGGCACCCCCAGAAGTTTTCCATGTGGTGCTCACAGCTGAATCACTCTCGCTCAGCATGGCACCATTCAGGTTGACTAGGCTACCTCTCTTGGGATGGAGGAGCAGCCAGGATACATTTCAATGAGTGGTGGTGTGACTGGTCACAGCTCCTCTCCAGCTTGGTTGTGCTGAAGGGGCCACCAAGAGAAATTTCAGTGAGTCGTTTTGCTGGGTCACAGCACACTCAAGTTCGGTCATGACAGAGCCTCACTTGGTGAAATTTTAGTGAGGGCTGTTGGACTACTAGGTTTGGAATCATAGAATATTAGGGTTGGACAGGACCTCTGGAGGTCATCTAGTCCAAACCCCTGCTTAAAGCAGGATCAATCCCCAACTAAATCATTCCAGCCAGGGCTTTATCAAGCCTGACTTTAAAAACCTGTAAGGAAGGTGATTCTACCACCTCCCTAGGTAACCCATTCTTGACCACCCTCCTAGTGAAAAAGTTTTTCCTAATATCCAATCTAAACCTTCCCAACCGCAACTTGAGACCTTTACTCCTTGTTCGGTCATCTGCTACCACTGAAAAGAGTCTAGATCCATCCTCTTTAGAACCCCGTTTCAGGTAGTTGAAAGCAGCTATCAAATCTCCCCTCAGTCTTCTCTTCTGTAGACTAAACAATCACAGTTCTCTCAGCCTCTCCTCATAAGTCATGCGCTCCAGGCCCCTAATCATTTTTGTTGCCCTTCTCTGGACTCTTTCCAATTTTTCCACATTCTTCTTGTAGTGTGGGCCCCAAACTTGGACACAGTACTCCAGATGAGGCCTCACCAATGTCGAATGGAGGGGAACAATCACATCCCTCAATCGGCTGGCAATGCCCCTATTTATACAGCCCAAAATGCTGTTAGCCTTCTTGGCAACAAGGGCACACTGTTGACTCATATCCAGCTTCTCATCCACTGTAATCCCTATGTCCTTTTCTGCAGAACTGCTGTCTAGCCATTCGGTCCCTAGTCTGTAGCAGTGCATGGGATTCTTCCTTCCTAAGTGCAGGACTCTGCACTTCTCCTTGTTGAACCTTATCAAATTTCTTTTGGCCCCGTCCTCTAATTTGTCTAGGTCCCTCTGTATCATATCCTTACCCTCCAGTATATCTACCATTCCTCCCAGTTTAGTGTCATCTGCAAACTTGCTGAGGGTGCAGTCCACACCATCCTCCAGATCATTGATAAAGATTTTGAATAAAACCGGCCCCAGGACCGACCCTTGGGGCACTCCACTTGATACCAGCTGCCAACTAGACATGGAGCCATTGATCACTACCTGTTGAGCCCGATGATCCAGCCAGTTTTCTATCCACCTTATGGTCCATTCATCCAGCCCATACTTCTTTAGCTTGCTGGCAAGAATATTGTGGGAGACTGTATCAAAAGCTTTGCTAAAGTCAAGGAACAACACATCCACTGCTTTCCCCTCATCCACAGAGCCAGTTATCTCATCGTAGAAGGCAATTAGGTTAGTCAGGCATGATTTGCCCTTGATGAATCCATGCTGACTGTTCCTGATCACTTTCGTCTCCTCTAAGTGCTTGAGGATTGATTTCTTGAGGACCTGCTCCATGATTTTTCCAGACACTGAGGTGAGGCTGACTGGCCTGTAGTTCCCTGGATCCTCCTTCTTCCCTTTTTTTAAAGATGTACTACATTAGCCTGTTTAAATGGGGGAATCCAGGGAAAACTGCTCCTTCCCCCCACCCCCCGTGTGTGGCTTTGTAAAGCCAATGGTAAGCAACGTGTATATCTGCAGGTGCCATTGGACTGCTTCGTTATTTTTAAGAATAGCATTGTACAGATTTCAATTTTAAAAGGTTTAAATCCAGAAAAATAATCATTAAGTCTCATTAGTAGTTTAATCTAGAGGTAAAACCAGTGGACTGAGATTCAACTCCATCTGGTTCTACTGCTGACTTGCTGAGTGATGTTGGTAACTTCTCCGAGTCTCAATGTACCTATCTGGAAAATGGGTATAATGAGTGCACTATTTGTATCGCAAGTCTGTTGAGAGTTTTATTTAATAATTGTTTGCAATACATCTTGGAAGCTTTAGTCAGATAAAAGGTGTTCTGTAAATGCCACTCAATATTGCCACATGGGTCTATAATACATTTTGTAGTCTTAAAAAGAAATGCATTTACAAAGTACTTATCTGTGTTGATGAAAATATGTCCTTAGTTATGTTTTGTACAACTTCCAATTATTTAGAAAAGAAAACCATTATGGTTTTTAAGGGCACAGCAGCATGCAATAGAAATATAGCTGCCAATAATTAAGGGTTGTTCTCCCTTTCTAAATTACATTTTAGTAAACTCCTTGAGCACCATAACTGCCCTGAAACCTCAACAAGGCACTTCTAATCATAATTAGCCCAAGTCATCCCTGTATAATTCTGGTCCAATATTTTGCTGATTTATCCATGATTTAATGACTCGTCTTGTTACTACTGAAGTAAATTGCAAAACTTCCATCGACATCAATGGGAATTGGATTTGGCCTTAAGTGAATAAGGCCACATGCAAGTGCTGTGTATATTTAGCTAGATCATTAGTAAAGGGAATGCTGTCGAGAAAAAGAAAGCTTTGCTCATGGTCTGTTTAATTTTTACAAGTATTTTTCTGTACCAATATGTTATTCTAATTGAATTGTATCTTCTGTGGCGACCGATTCCAGGTGTGCTAGCCTAGCCTGGACTGCATGCAGATCCTTTACATTTTCAGAGATCTAAACATCACCTCTGTATCTTATGCAGCTGTTAGACACAATTTGTTACAAGAGGTTTGCCTGTGGATATTTAATGTGAAGACAACTAAGCCCTAAATTACTACTCACCTGGCCATTAACTTTCAGTTAAACAATCATTTACCCATAATGTGTGGATAGTAGTCCAGTTACTTTGTAACATTTAACTTTATGTTGAGTGATGTGTTATTTCCTAAAAGTGAGGAAATAGATAGCAGCAATTACTGATTACAACCCATTCAAGGCCTGCTTGGGAAATATTAAATGATTTTGTTGGTTATAGCAGGTGACTGGAATTTGAGAATCCTGGCTTCTATTTCTGGCTCAGAAATGGTTAGGCCTTCTGCCAGGTGTCATTAGCAATATTAAGGTCCAGGTTAAATGCTGTGTTGGGTCACTTTTAAAATCAATAAAATGGTTTGAAGTCTACACCTAAAACCTTATCTAATCTCAGACATCCGGAATTTATCATTTTACTGCCCCCCTCCCACCATCACCTTTCCTAGTATTTCTTCCCTTGTCACAAACAAGTCAGGGTACTTAGAAATATAAAAGGACCTCCACCTTTTATCTGGGGGGAAAAACATAATAGTCATATATTTACAAACAAATAATAATTAGCAAACCCCAAACAGTATTTCAAGGACACAACTGACCCCACAGTCCCACTAATGAATTATCTCACTTGTTGAGGCACAGATCTGTTATTCACAGGTGAAACTGGCTGAGCAACTACATTTCACTTCTGTGAAAAAAAAATACTGAGAGGTTTGGGGGGAAAAGCTTTGTAACAAATTGGGATGAAAATTGCAGGACTCAGAGGAGGCTGACACAACTCCAGAAGTGTGGTTTGTGCTGGCTGGGGAATGTTCATGCAAGGGCCTAAAACCTTAGGCCTCTGGAATGCCTCAGCAGCAGGTCTCCTGACCTAGAGATCCCCAAATAATGCATCAGAACAGAGGCCACTCCTAATGTTGGGGCATGTAGCTGGCCAGCACGTTAATTTAGCCTGTAGGACATACAGGATCAAAAAAGCCACATCTACTTTGCAAGTATATTAAAAAACTAGTGAGGATACTTTGAATAATCTTATATATATAAAATTGTGCACTCATTAATGGTAATGTGTCATGATTAGCAATTAAATTATCCCCCAAAGACTTAACTCCAGTTTTCTCTCATTTTTTTTTCTGGCTTTTTTCCTACTTAATGTTTTAGAGTGATTTTCATTAAATATAAGTATCCTAGTTAGTCTATATTAATTCTTAACTGTAGATTCCACCATCGCTAGATTAACAGAATTTACATTAGTGCTAATAGAAAGTATATGGTGCATAATAGGGAAGAAATGCAGTCATATATAATGTGTATATATAATAAAAAGACCATTTCTCTGTGTGCTGTATAGAAAATATATTTATGGTTAAAGCTCTGAAGTAAAAAAGCCTTATTTGCCTGCTAAATATATTCAAATCACTCAGTAAATTGAGACTTGTTGGTTTAGTCTCTGCAACAATCAATCTTTTTTCTAAGTTTTTAAGCAGGCCCTGTAACATGCCTTGGTTTTCAGGTGTTACCTTTGTGTCGCTCACTTTACCTAGGATCTCTGTGGTATCTTCTAAATTGGGCAGCCTTTGCCCAGCCCAATTTCACTAAGTGTTCCATGCCAGAAACCTTTTACTTCCACCACATCTGTCATCATACCAGAATTCATTTCCTTCTTGGAATGGCCTGCAGAGGCCAATAAATCAGTCCAGTAAACAGACTATCCTAAAGAAAACAAGGTTTATCAGAAAACTGAGAACTTTTCAAGAGAACAACAATTAAATGGAACCAACTTGACTGAGTGAAGCAACTACGCAAAGTCTTAGCTCAGCAGGATAGAATGTCATTGTTAAAACATTGTCCAGTACCTTAGCATGAATGGAAAAAAAATCTTTCACTATTTGTTCTTCTCAGTGTCCCATCCTAAGCTTTAGGCTTCTGAGTGCAATCATGCTGAATATTCTGTTGGCATCTCCAGTTCTATCTGGCACCCTGTGGCAATAAAGATCCTTTATTTCAGGGTCAGCTTGATATGCACCTTTGAAATTGAGGCCCAGCTTCATTAAACACCCTTTGGCTGATTTTTGCTTTGTTTTGTTTTTTGCTTTTGCTTTGTACTGCTGTGATCCCTTTGAGGTTCTTTTGTAGCTAGTGAAGCCCAGAGAAAGGACTTAATGCACGTAATTTCAGTTTTGCCAAACCAAAATTCCAGTCTCCTACTGCAGGCTATAGGTTACCCCATATTTGAGTTACTTTTTCCCAAATCAATCCATAGTCACTTCCTCAAATGTACCTTGATGGGATAGTTTGGGTACATAAATAATTAAGCAGTTCTTAGCTGTGGTCAACTACTTTTTCAAACCATTTTTCTCCTATTATAGTCATTAGCATATATGTAGTTCTTCATCCCAGACTGAAGAATCAGATTTTCATACCCCCTAAAGTAGCTTTGTTTTAACTAGCTTAATTTCTAGTTTAATCAGATCATGGTATACCCATATTCTTTACTCAAGTGACTTTGCTTTTTTGTTACATTGGTGTAAATCTGGATTAAGCCCATTGAAGTCAACATTTACACCATTATAGCAGAGCATACTCAGGCCCCTTCTGTTTGACATGGGCTTGTTTGGAGTAGGTGAGCTAGAGGTGATATGCTCTATATCCTATTTCTTGTCCTCTGAGCCATCAGGTTTCCCTAGGAGAATTACTGTTGCTTTAACTAAAGGCAAGCAAAAGAGTATTTTCATTTCTAAGATACTGACAAAATAGATCTGATTTATGCATGTTAATACATTATGAACAGCCGTGTAACTGAACTGAGGGCTGAACCGTCCCAAATGGGCACAGTCTTACCATTTTCTTTCTGGCAGAGAGCGTAGAAATCTCCCTAGAGCAAATTCTTTTTCTAACAGTACCTAAAGGGGAAATGTGGTGAGCTGAAGACACTTATAAAGTTTACACAATTTGACCTGGCTAGTAAATGTATTATACATTGTTCCTTTGTAAAAGAGTTGAACTTTTACCATTCCTCCCTTAAAATTCCTCCTCCATTTCTAACATGAAATATACTAGAAGAGATGATCTTTTGCAGCCTGCATTGTAGGAGGCTTTTCTTTATTGAATAGCACTTTATTAACCTGTTTAATTGGCATGCTTTAATTGAGTCTAAATTACAATGTTATTTTAAGTTTAGACTCAGGAATTGGGTTGGTATTTACTTGATTAAACAAAGCAACTGAATTCCCCATCTGACTGTGTGAGACTCAGGCCTGTGATTGATTAAATCTGAAAGCTTATCAATTTGATTTAAATGATTGATGTTGATTATTTCCTTTTCAAATTATTCTAGCTAAGATTTTTGATCAAGACACTGAATTGAATGCCAAATACATTACAGTGGTGATATTGATTGGATGGTTTTGATTTATGTGTTGATTTTTGATCTGAGTAATTTTAACATGGTTTTGGAGCAGTAATTAACATTTCAGTTTCAACAAACTGGAATTGGATTTTCCATTTTTAAAAAATGTAGCTTTCTAGGGGGTAGGGGATTCATGAGATGAATATTGTGTAAGTGTAATTAATTTAACCTTTTGTTCTCAGTCTAAATTTAAATTTTCTTTTGTTGATTTTGCAGACTTGATGCCTATAACTTATTCACCATTGGTGCAAAATATTTATTATTATTATTATGCTACAAGTTACATTGTTATATATACCAGGGCATGTGGCCCACCAATGCTCTAATAGGACTCAGTGAAATCAAACTAGCTGTGCTAGTGGTTTTTATAATATATTGCATTTTCCTTGGGATACCCAATTTCTTCTCTACCTTTTTATGTCTTCCTTGTACCCTGTGTTCTGTTGCCATGTGAGTGCACAATGCATTTAAAATATTACCAGACGAGAGTCGCAGCATTTTACACTCACTCTGAACAAGAAAATAACTACCAAAGGGCAAGATTATGGAGAATCAGCCTCTGTATTTGCTAATTTCATTTATACATCTTGGAAGAAGCCAGATGAGTAGACCTGGCAGAATAACAGTAAAAGATCACAAATAATTAATACATTGATTTATTGGGGGAGAGGGAGATTGTAAATAACATTATTTGATCAACATGATTCAACCAGTTGTACAACTAGATCAATAATGTAAACAATTTGCAAATAATTTTGCAGCAATTAGCAGGAAACTTTTTGTCAATATCTAAATATCCAAACTATCACTGGAGATCAGCACCTGTGTAATTCACCACCTGCAGCTATAATTGTTTACATCAGACAAAATGTGCATCTGTAAATATTTGCTAATTGATTTCACTAAGGTCCCACTCCTTCAACTTCAGTGAATGTTTTTGGTGCAGACTATGAGTAATCAGAAATTCATCCAAAGAATTCCTGCATTATGAAAATCTGTTTTAACATATAACTATTTTCCATAGGTCAGTGAGTATTCCAAGGCTACAAATATCCAGAGTATATTAAAAAACATCCAAAAAACAAAATACTCCATCACACAGAAATGCATAGTGATGAAATCAGTGTAATATTTGCTCTGTAGCAATGCAACATTACACCACATTCATCATAATAGTGTGCTAATGTCAAAGTCTACCTTAAACTTTTTATCTCTTATATTTGTAAGTGGATTCAATGCTGATGTAAAAGAAATCTAAATAGGCTCTGACCCAAACAAGGTCCACAGCTGCCAGGTGTTAGGTAATGTACAAACTTGAATTCCCACACAAAACATTTCTAGTACTTCTTATTTCTGACCTTCAACACGGCTCATATACCGAACTGAGATCACTCCTGTTGACTGATGTGCAGGACTGTGTTTTGAATTTGTGATGTTCATAAAATAAAGAGAGGTACTGGGCATCTGGGAGTGCATCGATCTTTGTACAGTGCAGTGATGTTAATTAGGAAAGACTGGGGTCAGCAAATGCCTGCCACGTGGTTTTTGCACTTGATCAAAGTTTCATAGGCCGCAGAACTGGGGAAGGGCAGGTTATGCTCAACCATGTTTAAGTGATAGTCATGTGCTAAATCAATGCAGCAGCTGCCAAACCATTATGTTGGCTGTATGATTGCAACGCTACTGAAATTTGATTCAGACACTCCTCCATGCAGGCAGGGACCAGAATACATATCAATCTTCTGGAGGTGAGAGCAGTCCTCCTAGTCTGCAATGCATTCCTCCCCCTTGGACTGTCCCACCACATCCTGATACTGATGAACATCATGACAACCATCTTTGATATTAACAAAGAAGGTGGAGTAAGAGCTCATCCTCTGTATATGGAAGCAGTGAACTAATGGAAATGGTGCATCAAGAATCACATTACATTTGTGGAGACATATCCACAATGTACAGAATACTCTGGCAGACAACGTTAACTTGTACTTCTCTATAGATCACAAATGGCAAATACACAGTTCAGTCTTGACTGACATCTTCCCCCAGTGGGGAACATCATTCTGGGACTTGTTCACCTCCCAAACAAAGGATTCAATCTCTACTGCTCTAAAGTAGCATTAGGCTGAGACTCCAGGAGCAATGCCATTCTGTTATCCTGAACAGACCATCTGAAGTATTTCTTTCATCCGATCCCCTTCTACCTCAGACTCTCCACACAATTCACCACAAGAGGGATACGGATATCCTCACTATACCCAGTTGGCCCAGACAGTTTTGGTTTCCGTCTAGGAATGTCCTCCTGTCCTCCCATCTATATTCAACACTTTCTGGATATGTTAACTTAGGAGAAGGATAGGATCAGACGTCCCAACCCAGACCATCTTAATCTCACAGCCTGGCATTTGGATGGGCATCAGACCAGAACATTCATGTGAAGAGGCCATTAAGAGAGAACAGAAATGTCTCCACTAGAAAATACTATTTAGTTAAGCAGTTATTTATTACAAATCATTTACCACCACATATCAGCAGCTGTCCCTCAAATGTCAGGGCTTTCTATTAGCTGATTAAAAGTCTAAGTGGGAGAAACCAGTGCCTTTCATCTTCCAGTGGAAGGCCACTCTATTTTTACTCACTATACCACAATTCAATTCTTGATAGGCCTCTTTAGGACCTTCCTGCTGGTGACAAAACTCACACCACAGTGGAACCTCAGCATGGTATTCTCAGATCTTACTAGATCACCTTTCGAAACATGAAACAATGACTATATGTTCCATGATACATCTCTCCATGAAGTTTGCCTTCTTCATTGCCATCTGTGATGGGGACACACACCTCTTGTGAGTGTCTCCTGTTGGATGAGTATCATGCTGCAATCTTTTCTGCTCCTGGCACCCCCATATGTTTTTTATCTTTCTTGCTAGGCAATGACTCAGCCATCTGGCTAAGTAACACAGTTATAGATGGATGAATGGTTGAATCCCTTCTGGAGTAACAAAGTTCAACAAATGGTTGGTCCTCTCTAAGGTCTTCAGTCCTGTCTCTGAGTCTGTTTAAATTCCATCCCCTTTCTCAGGCTTTTAGCAAAGAGTCTTGACCCCTTTTCAGGATTCAGGCCACTTCCCCACTAGCTAGTGCGGGGACCCAAGTCTGCTCACTACTCTGGGTCCCAACCCAGCGACCCTGTAAACAGCAGTCACATACTACTTCTCTTAATAGTTGCTGCATTCCATGGGCTGCTTCCCAGTTTGTCCAATCATCTTACCTTAGGCTTACAGTCCTTGGGTTCTTTCTGTCTTATCCCTGTTTAAGCAGGGTCTCTCTCACACCTCTTTGCCCAGAGTGTTTCACAGTAAACCAGCCCTTCCTCACCCTTCTGGTCCCTGCTGGGAACTGACCTGTAGCTTCTTTTTACTGATCCTGCTGGGTTTTGATTGGCTGCTTCCCTGAAACCTTTCTAAGCAGGCCTAGAGGACCTACCGTGACTGCTTCTTTCCTGGGGTAGAGGACATTCGGACTGTGAGGCTCCAGTAGGAGGGCTCAAAAGACCTGGTATATCCTGTCACACCATCACATTGGCCAGATGCGTGAGCGAACCGGGAGCACTCATGGTGGACATTCATAGAGAAAATGTCTTCCTTCATCTCCACCTGAGGTTAATTCCCAAGGGAATTTCAGAATTTCAACATGAACCAACTTCTTTATTGACAAATATTCTTCCCAAAGCCTCATGGTTCCAGCAAAGAAAAGAGGCTGCCCTCCCTTGATGTCAGAGGGTCTTGGTCTTTATCTACAAAGAACAAAGCCAGTTAGGAAAACACCAAGACTACTTGTCTCATGGCAAGTGTCATTGGCCCAGAGGCTCTCTAAATGGACCTCTGGATCCATTATTCTGTGTTATCAGTTGGCACGTATACCTCCCAAGCACAAGGTGAGGGGCCACTCTCCTGGAGCAAAGCAAGTCAACAACCTCTCCTTAATAAATACTGTGTTTCTAAGAGCCCCTCAATATCCACTAACAGAGGATTAACTATGATGTAACAGCAACCCCTAGCTGGTCTGATCAACCCACTACATGCTAACACATTGCTGTCATAGTAATTGTCTACAAAGAATGTTGTGTAAGGTATCAAACAAAAACTGATATCATTTGTGTGGTCATCATGACCACATATTTATGGACAACAATTAAGTAATATATGTATACTCAAAATATGTTTAAACCAATTAAACCAGGCTGGGTTGATAAACCAAGGCTTTCCAGACAACGGAATGTTGGCTTGCCACTCTGACCAGGTTTCAGATGTAAATGGTGGAGCTTTGGCCAGAGACAAGGGGAATTATGCTTGTATATTTGGTCAACAGGAAAGGCAAATTAACCAAAAGGCGAGACTATTAGAATAGCATAGACAGCATGCCGTTTGCACCCTGAAAAACAGTGAGAGAGAGGAACTTCGAAGAATATATTTCAAAGGTTTACTACAATATAAGAAGAGGACAAAAGGCATAGTGGTTATCCATCACTGAGGGATCAAAAGAAGCAGTGCTTTTTGCATCTGTGAAAGCTAGATCCTGGTCCAGAGGGTTTTGTGATGATGAGAGGAGGCTTTCATTGAGACACTACCTTAGAAAAGGACAGCAACTTTTAAAGTTTTAGTCACTAGATAGCGTGTTGTGCCTTTGTGTTATTTGTAACCATTTCTGTTTGTGTTATCCTTGCTTAATATCACTTGAATCTCTGTTCTCTATAAATAACTTATTTTTGATGGTACTTTCACTTTGTCTCAGTGTAATATTCTAAAGTGTGATTCCTCAGCTGAGCTAACAATCTAATGTCTATTTTTTTCTCTATGCACATGGTAATTTCTGCGAATGTCCAGTCACAGGGGTTGGATACAGTAGGGCAAGGGTTTCCAAGTGAGTTCAGGAGCTGAAGTGCACCAAGTTTTACCTATAAGTTGAAGTAAGGACTGGTGGAGTCCTGAGGAGTTTGTTGGGCCAATTAACAGACTGGGGTGTCAGGGAACTGAGACAGTTTTGCATCAACAAGTCCCTCTTGCTGAGATGGGTAACAAGGTAGCTTACAGCTCCGGATGCCTCGAGAAAATGGCACAAGTACCAATACTGGACATTTGTAAGGTGACTAGCTGGAGCTCCATCCACACTTTTACATTATGCCCTGGTCTAGGCTTCCTCAGCTTTGGGGAAAGCAGGTGTGAGAGGACTGAGTCCTAGAACAGAGGTGCAGGACAGATTAACTTATTTTGGTAAGGAATACAATTGCCGAGTTTCTGTGCTCCTTCCTACCCACTACCACAAACAATGAAGCAGATACAAAACCATGATTTCAGTAATGGTAGTGCTAATTGGATGGAGAACCTGTGGCAGCTGTCTAGATTCAATTCCAATACAATACAACTAGGCCAGCATACACTGGCAATTCTGTGAGGCTTTGTCCCCAGGCACCAGTACCTAGCAGGTATTCCAATGGATATGTACATGCTTGAGATTAGAAGTTGTTTTTCACCCTTCCATAAATATAGCCTTCATTTGCATTTTCATCTAGTTTGCCAAATGTCACTTTTTAAATATGAATTTATTAAATGTCAGCCGAGCAGGATAATTTGAATACTTATTTTCTCCTCCCATTATTCTGTTGCCACCATCCTATTATTAATGGCATTTTAACTGTTGATTGCTTATATTGCTGATTAGAACCTTTGTCTCCATTTAAAAAAAAAATTAAAAACAAATTCCTGCTGGCTTAGAACTTGTTTTTAATGTGGCCTGATTTTCCTTTCCTTGGGTAAGAAGTGGATACAGACAATGGAATATAATTGCAAAATGATCATGCAAACTCCCATTGAGATGCAATTTATCTTACACTAAAGATGATTCCTGCCTTCCATCCACCTAAAGCTGGGTCTCCGCATCCTTGTGCTTTTTCTTTACTACATCTCATCAGAAGCCTTCCAAAAGAGACACAATTAATTGCAACTACAATTGTCACCATCAAATTATCAATCTTGTGCAAAATCTGATTCTCTAATTAATGTTGTAGCATATGTGCATTAATCTGTCTGCTACTTCTGCTCTCTAATGAGACAGATACTTATAATGCTTTCTTAAGAAATAATAATAAACTGGCTATGCATAACACTGGTGGCTAATTAATAAAATAATGACAGCTTTTAGAATCCCCATGCTGCAAATCGTTAACATTGTTACTATTTGTAGCTTCAGACGCAGATAGTGAGTCTATAGTCAGTAGTAGAAATTTGCAATTAGTAGCCTTTGAGTAAACAGACAAGGTGCTAGTTTCAATCAGTATTGCTTCGAACACCTCCCTAAAACAAGATCGGGATACTCTCTGAAAATGCAATATAAGTGCAATGGAAAATGTTCTGTTTATAGTGACATCTAGTGGTACATGGTCCTTTTGTCTAAAATGAAGATCCCGATCGATAGGATGTTAAATTATATTTAATACTTTCTATGTTGCCTTGAGTGCCAAATCCTCACCTACTGTTAATTGATATAACTCCATTTACTTCAGTGGAATTATGCTGATTTACATCAGGTTGTGGTTTGTCCTAAAAACTATGTTACTGAAAATGTACTTTCTCTCTCTCAAGTGATTTGACATAATAGAAACACCCTTTTTGCCAATCCAAGGTCTGACTGTACATGAAATCATGTGCTTGGAAGTACTGCGGTAATAACAATCCCTTTCAGTGCATTCCTACAGTGGTCTGTATTATTTCCTTTGTGTATGTTATCATATATCATAAGCAAACACTCATGCTGTCAGTCCCTAATTTCTGCTGTGATCATTGTCATGAGAGTGGAGCTTCTGCATTGTGATACCTCCTTTTTTGACTTTTCAGTATTATACTCTTTGATCGTCTGTCCATTTCACCTCTCTCCCAGGTCACTGAAGCTGCAAACAAGGGAGAGTAGGAATGGCAAGCAAATCAAATTCCTTTCCAAGAACATTACAAAAGGGCAAAATATTACGAAACAGCATTGTGCTCCTCTTCAGTTTCCGTGTGGCTCTAGAGAACTGTTACTGGTTTAAATGCAGAACCTTAGGAATGAGTTCATTATTAAGGCAGCTTTTGATGCAAATATCTTAAAGTTAGGAAGATTATAGGTACCTAGAATGAAATTCAGATGTGACCTTATGTACAGTTGTCAAAATGTCTGAAATTAGTCTGCATATAGAGGGTGTTCTGCTCATTTAAGAATCCCTCATTGCAAGATCCCTCCTTTGCCTTTGGGATATTGAAAATTGATGGCATGCTGGGGAAATCTGCAAATATCAGAAAAGTGCACTACATGCAGCATGTCAAAAAAATCCTTCCCAAAAAACCAAATAATTGCTAGGTTCCCTTGCTGCAAATCCAGATTCTTATACCCACTAAGGCAATGTTGGCTTTTTCCTCTGTTTGTCTTTTATCTAGTGAGGACAGAAAAGCACTCAGAGCAGACTAGCCACGTAAACAATATTTGTCAGCATTGCAGCACAAAAAGACAGTTGTTTTCTTTCTACAATTGAATTTTTTTTACAAGACAGTACTGTTTGTAGCTGCTTTTAGTAAATGATGTCTAAGATATTCCTGGATTGTTTATTAGATCAGAGGTAGTTTTATAATAAACTCTCTTCTATGGCTATAGTCACTGAAACATAATTCTGATTTGGTGCAATGTTGCAGCAAAGCATTAGGGAAAAAGTGGCACCAGAGTCTACAATGGCCCAGGAAAGATACATGAAGGTTTCTAAAAAGAAAACCTATAATACAGTTTGAGGCTGCAGAAAGCTACAGGCAAGGTACAGCAGATGTGGAAGGAGGAAATAAGTGACTCCATCCCAGACATGTTTCTTTTCCCAAAGAGGAGTGGAGGAATTTTCTTCCTGGAGATTCACACTACTCTTGTGTTAGTTTCTCTTCCCTGTGATCAGAGGTTTGATTCGTGTTTCTCTGCCCCCCCCCCCCCCGGGTTTTGTGACATTCTTTCCCCTAGGGAGAAGGGAATTTGAGATTTATGCATCTCTCAAACTCTTTTTTTTTTAGGGATTTAGGCCAAGAGTGACAAAGGTAGTAAGGATCCTAACTTCCATTGAATTCTGTGGAAGTTAGGAACTGAGAGTAGTTTACATTCAACCCTTTTTCTTCTGTAATTTAAACCCAAGCTTTTTTCTCCATAAAGATTTCTATGATATTCTTCTGAAACCTGCCATGTCTTCATCCCATTGTCACTGATGCCTTCCTCAACTTGGGTCTTTGCTCTGGAAACTGACTATCCTTTGGCTCCGGTTCCTTACCTATAACATGGATACCAACTTGCCAAGTCAATTTGATGCTAAATAAAACTGGGTTTAATATTGAAGTCTTCAGTAAATTTTTATTCCAGGCAAATCTCCCACTGTTTTTAAGGACTTCAGGATTTGGTCCACTAGCTAGGGTACGTCTACACTGGAATAAAACACCTATGGCTGGCCCATGTCAACTGATTCAAGGTCCCAGAGCCCAGGTTCTAGTCTGAGTCTGAACATCTATGCTGCAGTTTTGTAGCCTGACAGCCTGAACCCTGCAAGCTCCAGTCAGTTGATACAGGCCCCCCCACAGATGTTTTGGTGCATTGGTACAGCTGCATTGGTGAAGCTACACCGCTGTAGCGTGTCTGGTGAAGATGCTGTATGATGAAGAGAGAGTGTTCTTCTGTCCACATAATAAACCACCTCCACAAGAGGCGAAACCTTTGTTGGCAGGAGCAGCTCTCCTCACAACATAGCACTGTCTACATCAGTGCTTAGGTCGGTGAAGTTTACATCATTTGGGGGTGGCTTATTTACACCTCTGAGTGACATAAAGTACACTGATAAAAGTGGTAGGGTGTACCAGGCCATAGTCTCTTCATGGAGCTGATTGGAAAATTTCCATCAATACAAAATTTCATTTAAAAACATTGGGGAAGAAAGTGTAAATGTTTGCCTTTCCTTCTGTATTCAGAGCAGCTCTAGTTAATTTTTTAAAAAAACAATCAAATGGCTTTTTCTTCATGCTATAATAATCCTGCCTTTGGACTGGATCCTGGGAGGAACTGAATTTCATTAATGACCCCCTGGTGACATTCTGCTTACATGCTGGGTAACAAAAATCAAATTCAGGTGCACACGAATATGTTTGTTTTGATTTAAATGTCCCTAGTAATAAGGGACATACGGTATTATTCAAAACATGAGAGGGAAGCCGGAAACCTTTAAGATGAAGAATGTTTTTAAACTTGGCCATGAGGCATGCGAGTCATTTTTTAGCACTTAAATTACTGGCATGTGCTTAGGAGAAGGTGCATATATTAGCCAGCAATCTCCCAAGAGTTAAGTGGTGATCCAGACTAATGATTCATTTATAGTTATTGGTAAACTTGTTTGTCCATACCTGTGAATTGACAAACAATCTAATCTCATGTTTTTCACAAGGCCGGTAAAACCAATACAAATCCTATAAATCACAGCCCGTTGGTTTTTGACTTATCCTTCAATCTACATTCACACTGGACTCTAGTAGATTTCAAAGCATCTGAGCTGCTTGCTGGGGCACCAAACATCATATAGAATTTATTTGAAAAGTATGAATAACAAACAAACAAAAAATCCCAACTTTCCATGCTAGAAAGAGCAGCGGAAGAAAATAATGTACTTCCACTGGTGACTGCAAAGTCAATGGGAACCACATATTTGATTCTGAAGACACAGCTTGTCCTTTAGGATTTAAGTTATCAGCAACTCATGAAAATAATATACAAAATTTGATGGGATTTGGGGGCAAAAGCTGCAAAATTTTGCATGTACATTAAAATAGTTAAAATGTTCACCAAGGCATTAGGCAATTAGGATAATTGAAAAAGGCATTTTAACCCAAGGGTAAATTTTTACTGTTCTTGCCATCCAACCCACTAATCTCATTGATCATTTAAAATAGCAGTGGTAACAATGTTACATTGAAAGTGACTAAAAGGCACTGGACTGGGACTTTAGTTATGGTTTCAATTCCCAGCTTATGTCTGTTACTAAGGCCAGGTCTACACCACCCACTGGACTGGTCGGTAGAGATTGATCTTTTGGGGGATTGATTTATCATGTCTTGTCTAAACACAATAAATCGATCCCTGAGTGCTCTCCCATTGACTCCAGAACTCCAGTGCACCGAGAGGCGCAGGCAGAGTCGATGGGGGAGTGACTCAGCACCGTGAAGACGCCAAGGTAAGTTGACCTGAAAACGTTGTCTTCAGCTACGATATTCATGTAGCTGAAGTTGCGTATGTTAGGTCAAGCCCCACTCCTGTAGTATAGACCAGGGGTTAGTTTAATAGGGCGGAAAGTACTTCCTTTGTCCTTCTGCTAGACACATATTGTCTGTATAGCTTGTAAGCCAGGGGTGGGCAAACTACAGCCCGTGGGCCACATCCAGCCCATGGGACCATCCTGTCCAGCCCCTGTGCTCCCCGCCAGGGAAGCTAGCCCCCGGCCAATTTCTTGCCCTTCCACTCTGGCCTGCCGCTACTGCCAGGCAGTGCTGCAGTAGCATGGCTGGTTCGGGGGGGGGGGGGGGGGGGTGGGGGGGGCTGAACTCCTGCTGCTCTGAGCAGCTTGGTAAGGGGGCAGAGCTGCGAGCACCTGCAGGGCACTGTGTCTAGTGCCAGCCAGCTGCGCGGCCTCCAGACATGCTGCTCTGCGCAGCATAGTAAGGGGATGAAGAGAGGGGGGGCGGGGGCTGTTGGATAAGGGGCAAGGAGTCCCTGGGGCAGTCAGGGGACAGTGAGCAGGGGGCAGTTGGATAGGGTGGAGGTTCGTGGGGGCGGTTAGGGAACAGGGGAGGTTGGATAGCCATGGGAGTCCTGGGGGTCTGTCAGGCAGCGGGGGTGTGGATAGGCGTCGGGGCAGTCAGGGGGCAGGGGGAAGAGTCCTGGTGAGGTCTGAGGAGGACACGGTCATGGGACAAGGAGCAGAGGGGTTGGTTAGGGATGGTGGGGTCTCTGAAGGGGGTGGTCAGGGAACAAGGAGTGGGGGTGGGCTTGGATTGGTTGGGGTTTTGAGGGGGGCAGTCAGGGTTCGGGAAGTGGGTGGGAGTTGGATAGGGACAGGGCCAGTCTGTATGGGGAGGCACTGCCTTCCCTACCCAACCTTCCATACAATTTTGCAACACCGATGTGGCCCACGGGCCAAAAGGTTTGCCCACCCCTGTTGTAAGCCCTAGAGTACAGGAGCTCCCTCTCATTAGGTGTTTGCACACTGCTTAACCTAATAGGTCCCTGATCTTGTCTGGGGCAGTCTCTTGACACTTCTGTAATACAAATAAATAATTGTGAAGAAGGATTAGTGCTCTCAGTAATTGTACTGATGGTCAGTTTGTAAACAATAGCCCATACTATTTTCATATGTGTTTCTAAACTTATTTTGAAAACTTAAAAACAAATTATAGTTAATAAAAATATATCATTCTTCCAATTTCCTCTGCGTTCATTCAAAGGGAGATTTTCTGTGTGCATATGTCTGTAATATCTCAAGGTTATTCTTTTTTAATGTGCAGTTCTTTCAGCCACTAGAAAAGTCAAGGAAGAAAAGGAATATTAAAAACAAACAAGGCACGAGAACAGTATAATAAATAATATTTTCAGAGCTACACATTACACGTAGGGCCTGATCCAAAGCACACTGAACTCACTAGATGACTCACAGTGATTTGAATGGGTTCTGAGTCAAGCCTGTCATACTTATGGTCATGCTTTTATTACTCTCATCAGAACGGTATCAAATATTGGCTATTTTTCTATGGGATGATTGTGTAAATTTCACCTATCCCAGAAGGAGGATTGATTAAGGGTCACATTGCCTTTAGGACAGAATTCCACTCCGAGCTCCCTACCATTCAGAGAAAGCAAGCACATTCAGTACCTGTTCCAGAGTGCTGCTTTCTCCACTTTGGATGCCAGTTCCATTTTGAGGTTCAGTGTGCAAGGAGACCTTTTTCCACCCCAATGTCTCCACTTCTTTTGGGCTCAATTGTATCTCCAGAGGCCCTAGAATTAAGCAATTGAGTGTAGGGGCTGATTTTGTGCTTACCCTTTCTGCAAATTGTGCAAGTGGAAAAGGAAACTTCCTTGTGCCTCCTTCCCATCTCAAACACCCATGTAAGATCAATTTGACCCTTCACAATGATTATAGACAAATTCCAGAAGTTAACCACTTTAAACTTGAATAGGGAACATTTAGTGATGCTAAAATCAGATTTCTTACTTTGCATAAAGCAATCCCTAACATTTACACAGAATTGGTCAAATCTGCAGCTGGTGTAAATCTGCATAGCTCCAGCTAATTTCAGCTGAGAATTTGACCCTGTACTTTTCCTGACAATAAAACCATGATTGTGGTGATTCTTTACATTTCTTTGCTTCTCTTCTTCCAAGGTCTTATTTTGTACTTTCAGTGTATGAGTGTTTACTTACTTTAGTAAAGCATAAAATACTTCTGTTTGTTTCTGTTGTACCCCATCAGAACATCAGCAGGAAAATCAATAGGGAGTCATATTGTCTGAAAGAAGAGATATTGAGCAATTTAACTTCTTCCTTTGTCCAGCGATATAGAAACAAGTGTTCTCAAACTAGGAAAAGATATATTTACACATTTAGAAATGTACTGGAATTAACTTCATGATAAATGTATGATTCAAAGAAACATCCTGATTTCAGTTACACTAGAGCAAATCTATTGAAGTTAACTGTCCAATTAACTTATTTTGGTCAGATATATGTTTCTGCATTTAAAGAGAAAAACTGATCCTATACTACCAATGTGAAGTGTTTCGTCTTACTTAGATTACAAGACTCGAAAACTTGCATATTGGCACATTTGAAAAGTGGCAGAGCTCAAAGATTAATATGAAATAAAAGTTGTTTAAAAATAATTGACTTGGCATGTAGAGTATATAGCAGTTGCTTTAATTTCTCTGACTCTCTTCAGAATGAGATTTTTAAAAACTATTTTTTTTTTACATTGAATGGAACCTTATTCCTTGAGTTGAATTTAGTGGTAGAATGTAAGACCACATGTAAGTTAGGTGGGATGCTGACGTAGGCATGTTAAAGTAAAGCACAAACGGGACTGATATTAAAGGCAAACATAACTCTTTTGGTATCAGATTTTTTTTAAGATTAAATAATTCATTATTTAATTACCTAAAATGTTTAATAGTTAAAAAAACCTTAAACTGACAGGAATATTGTGAGCATTCAAGACTAGTAACCTGCTTTCTCTTCTGTCTTGTATAAAGTATCTCTGAACAAAAATTGATGCACTAATATTTGATGTATTTCTGAGACTTGTACATTAATGATTTATAAACTATGTTAAATCTTTCTCAATACACATTTTTTAAAAAAAAACATGCAGTGGTGGGCTTTATTTTTGTCATTTTAAAATTTTAAAAACTGCTCTGGGCTGAGTTCCTAAGCACCAAGCTTAGCCTAGAGCACATTTTCCCTATTTTTTTAAAATAAAATCCTATACATAAGGGATCACAATGAAAATGATGACTGAATGTGAACTTATAACATTTCTAATGCAGGCTGCCAGGTTAAGGGCCTGATGTTTAAAAAGAGGCCAACTTTTGCATGTGCCTTTACTTCAGGTTCATGTGAAATTCAGGGATGGCTGCCTACAGGATTGAGGTAGATATGCACAGAATAGCTCCAGTTTTGTATGTATTTACGAAAGTAAATGTATGTACGAAAGTAGCTGCACTATAGACAGTAGTCCTTGATTTATGAAAATTAGGCCTTAAAATATCCAGCTTTAAGATGGCACTGTTCATTTTGAAAGCTGGGTAGTGTCTCAGTCCTTGATCATTATCTGTGTGCAGCTTGTGTAAATCGTTTCAGCTACATTCATGCATAATAGTAATGGTGTGTGTAAAATAAGCACAGAATTGCACAGGTATTGCACATGCCTATGCTGTTGGGAGATTATAGCACTATAGCATTTGCAGCATAATTATCACAACACACGACCTGGTATCATTGCTTTCCTTGGAAATGTTTTTCCTTGCTAATGTACTTACCCATTGAACAAATATGTGCTTAATTATTTTCCTTAATGGGTAAGGGTCATTGACTGGGAAACAAGCATATTGAGAACATGGCTGCCATGCACTAAAGGTTCTTTGAGTTTGCTTGCCAGCTCTTCAGAAAAGTGTTTAAAATGTTTGCTTAACTTTATCCAGGAGCTGCCACTTTATGCTACGGAGATGCTACATAGGAATATAAAATGTGAAGGTCAAGGATGATACGGAACACCATGTAAATAACATCAGCCTTTCAAAATATAGAAGAAGAATACAATTATATTTAGACTAGATCTCTCAGTATTTTTGAGATGCAAGGACAAGAAAAGACATTTCCATGACATACCTATCTGTAGGATTCTCTTGCACATTTCCTGTGTTTCTCTTCCCTGACTTTGTTTTTTTGCTTCCTTATCTAGACAGAAATGACAAATCTGGGAAAACGATACAGGGCAGCTGAGCTATTTAACTGCTTATTTGCCTGGACTAATTGTCAATATTTGTCCAAGCAAACAAACAATTTACAGTGTTTTCTGGAATGTGTTGCTTTTAGGAATAATAACGTATTAATAGGGACAGGAACTCAGTCCACAGGTCTCTTGGTTGATGGTACTGTGGAATTCAAAGCAATAAATTCTCTCCAAATATATAGCAGTAGAAAAGCTGCAGCCTTTTACTTGCCAAATCCCCTGTGTTTAGTTAGAAGATCAAATATTTTCTAAGGCACTCCAGTATAAATTAGATAATCTACAGATGTTTTGGTACTGTGAATGGCAAGACTCAAGTTCACTTTTAATGAACCATATTTTAATGGCAGTCTCTCCTATCTACCTAAATGACAAAAAGCTCATCTAACTTTGTAATGAATCTCACAATTGTATCATTTCTTGAGCCTCTATCTTTGCACTGTACTGGTCTTCGATAGCAGTGAGTTGACAGTCTGGAGTAAACTGTGTTTGTTAGCAAAGCTACAGTATCTAAAGAAATGACATCTGGAACAGCGGGAGGTGCTGAAAAGTCAAGTGTGGAATACAGGAACTGTTGATGGGAAATGGGTTTGTGAGGAGAGGAGGGAGCAGTGGAATAGGAGGGAGTCTGATGAGATAAAGGGGGCCATGGCACTCCATGAGACAATATTAAGAAGAGAAAAAAATAACTTAAAAGAGGAAGAACTGTTGGATGATTGATTAGTGTATATTTAAGGGTATGCATGTATCTACTGGGAGTGTGAAAAGGACCTGTGTGGATGATCAAGCAGGTGCATAAAGCATTGAAGGCTAAAAAAGGTATTTGAAAATTAAACAAAGAATGTACTAGTGGCTGTGATAATATTTTTAAAAAATGCTTAAACTACATAAGGACTAAGATGTCAATGGCAAACCTTGTAGGATGTACTGAGACATTGCATAAAAACATAATTAAATGCTTACAGTACTTTGTCTATAAACCAACATATGTTTGCTCAGAGGAGGAGAAATTTTGCTAGAAAATCAAGAAATGATAAAATGATTTATAGAGTAAAGGTTGAGAAAACAGACAATCTAGCTCTGATTTCCTCAGGAAATGGTGACTGAAAGAGTGCTATATTACAATCTTGTTTGGAAAAAAGAGGAGATGGGTAAAAATAAATTGTCAATATTTAAGAAAAGATTGAAGGAAATATGAGGAAACTGCCCATCTGAGAGTTAAATTTAGCAATAGGAAGATACTGGAATAAAATGCTAATTAAGAAGAGAAATTGTGAACATCTAGAAATAAGGTTTACTCTTTCCTCTTTTCCTTAAAATCCATCTCAGTTTCTCTTTCACCCCCAAATAAAAGCTTCTCCCATCGTGTTTTTAGCAAGATCCTGCTCAGCCACATTCTTACTTTTCCCTACCTCTTTTCCCTTTATTCTTGTAGTTGATCACCTCAGTTTTTTTTAACTTGTTTACATTTGAACAGGCAGATATTATATTGGAACTGGAGCTGGGCAGGAAATAGTTTTCCCATCCTGTGAAATTTTTTGAGATTTTTTTCTCCATCTCAAATTGAGATAAAAAGATATTTGATATAAAAAGATTCAGACTGGGCATCTAGGAGAATTTGCAAATGTATCCAGGTGCCTATCTCCCATTAAAATACATGGAAGGTGCCTAGATGCTTTCAAAAATCCCACTACGAAAAAATAAGACTCTTTAGGCACCTAAATACTATTAGTTATACCATAAAGTTAATAAGTGGTGGAACAGGTTAAGGTAATTAAACCTCTGTTGCATGGAGATCCCTTGACTTCAGAGGGTTGTTTGGGGGGCACAATTGCAGGATAATGACGCTAATGTTCTTTTAAAAATTACATAAATAGTGAGAGAAAAAATAAATCATGATAAAGGATTATGACTGATAATTACAGGGCATTAAATGTACTTGTTGCTGTACTTGCAGTTTGAAAGAGCCACAATGAAATAGATATTTCTCTGAAGTGGTTTCTGTTGTACCTGCTGTATTTATTACCTGTCCTGTATTACTTTTATTTAATTTTGTATCTAAGATTCAGTTGCCTATTCAATAAATTCTAACATTAGTCAGATTTCTTGGCTGACATAAATATTGATTTACTCTGAGTGATGATAGAATCAATCTCTTTGAGGTATGTGAAAATACTCAGAGGAATCTATTCAAGCAGTTTGTGCTTGAATGTGTATGTGTATAGCGTGTGTATATTTATGTATTTGTTATACATGATGATTAAACCAGGAATGCCCAAGTAGTACAAGAGGTTAGTTTATTTGAGCCATAGCATCTTCTTCACTATCTTGTGTACTGAGCTCAGTAAATGTGTCATGGTGAATAAAAATTCCCCAACTGTACTCAATTGAATTAAAAAAAAGTTGAGTAAATAAGTCAATGGAAACCAATGACCTGTTCTTGAAATGTCCTGTTGTGTTCCTTAAACGAATAAAGGAACTAAAAATATGTCATTTCTATTGTCATGAGAAAATAAATCAACGTACAAAAGGATACTGTGTTCAGTGTATTGTATTCTGCTCACATTTCAATTAACCTTGGAGTGATGAGCTTGCATTGTAGGGTTGTGTACTTTAGCTTGAATAGTTTCATTATTTGAAGGAAGGGGGAAGGAGTATTATACAGTTCTCTCCTCCATGTTAATCCAGTATTCTCTTTTTTATGATGTAGAGCAAGGTCCTGCCCTTACAATAGTGGCAGTATGGCTTTTCTCCTTATTCTCCTTGAAGAACCATATTCTACTCTGTCCATTGTGAAGGAAATGTCTGGGTTCCCCCATATTCCTCTCACAGTATTTCTGATGAGAAGATAGGAGTCATTATTTTGTTCTGCAATTTGTTCTCACTTTTACAAGGGCTGAGGAAGATTCTCCTTTTGGGCACTAATATTTAGAACTAGATTGTTGTCCTTTCCCTCCCACCTTGTGACTCCTGAATGTCTGGTCACAGATACAGTCCTTGAACTCCCTTTCACCTTTCCCTCTCGCATTCTCTCTTTCTCTTACTGCACCACACACTCACCAGTTTCCTCAGAAAATATTATTCCTCACATTCACTGCATGTACACTTATGCCAAATAGTTCCTACTGATAGCAACAGTAGCTGCATTTCTGGTCACAGATTCACAAGGGCACTTTCCATCTGAATCCCATACTGCATTCTGGAATGCAGATCTGTTTGGTGTGGCCTAGAAAGTAGATGTGACTGATGTGGTATGAAATGCAAGAGAGTACCAGAGAGGTTGCTCTCCCCCCAGTGAGTTTTCTGTGAGATCTCAGCTACGGTTAAGATTTGCTCACAGTAATGGAGGGTAACTGGAGCAGTTCTACCTTCTGTACCATATCTGATGCAGATTGTCCATGTAGGGCTGAATGAAGACCCTTGGGAGCAACAGGAATGTGTGTTCAATGTAGAAATCCAATTTACAAAGCCACAGAACCCTTTTTAAAAACTTGGTCATTCTGCTGTTTAACCCATGTTCCTAAGGTGAGGATTTTTTTCTTTGTGAATATCTCCACGCCATTCAATCCATCATAATCCACTTTTTTCATTCTTCTTTCCCCTAAAATGCCAGATAGAAAAATGCTTTTAATGATCTCAGTGTGCTTTTCTTTAACATCATCCCTCTCAGGTCATTCTATGCACAGATGATTCTCTTAAATTAGAAGCCTTTTGCTTCTAATTTCTTTCTTCTTTAGTTCCCACTTAAGTCTTTGCCCAATTATCTATGTTGTGTAGCAGAGGTTCATGCTGGGTGCTACTTTCAAGATTTTATATACTTTAATTAAAACTCCTCTTCTGTCTGATGTGTTCAATCCAGTTCAAACTCCTTTTGTTTGTTAGCATTATGTATTACTTACCATTCCTTAACGTACATACATAGTAGATCCAAGTTTGCTTCCATGATATATACTGTTTTGTTCTAGTTGCCTCCTTGTTTATTAGTCAACATATTGTACTTTCTCCCTCTATATGCCACTTACTTTCTACCATTGACTTCTACCCCTATGCTGTGGCTTCCCCTTTGACTCCAGCTCTGTCCCTACTTAAAAATATCAGATCTTGTTTACTGTATGTCTCACATTATTCATTGTCTTAGCTATCCATACAGCTGTGCAAATAATTGAATTTTTAGTTGAGTGGCAGTTTGGGGGGGAAAAAAGTTTGGGGTCGAGTTTAATTGACACTGATTTTTTTTTTTTGGCAAATCAAAAAAGTCAACTGAAATTTTGGTTTGGGTTGAATGAAAGCTTCTGCTTCTGGTCATTTTATACCCTTTTAAAGATAATAGCAAAGGAAATGAAGGGCTGGATGCACAAAACAACTGGAGGAGCATGTGGAAGGGCCTCCTTTATCCCCAATAGCCCAGTAATTAGGGCATTTACCTGGAATGTGGGGGTTACAGGTTCAAATCCCTCCTCTGTAACAGGAACTTGAACAAAGTCTTCCTCTTCCCAGGTCAGCATTCTAACCACGAGACTATAGAGAAGTGTGGGAAAAGCCTATCTCAGTGTTTCCTGTTGAAGTTGTTCCACAGTGTATAAATAATTAAATAATCATATCAGCAAAGACTTTCACTTGGTTCTTCTAATTCCCAAATGCCTGCTCTACTCACCAGCTTCAAGGAGTCATTCTCACTTTCTCTCTCTGGCCCAAGTGCTATTCCCACTGGGCAATTGGGAATAACACATTGGAGTAGGGAAGCCACCACTTCCCTGCTATCAATATTTTGTGAAGGGCATCTAAACCGCTTACGAATCTAGCATGAAAATGTTGCATCTAAAAAAAAAAATGTGTCAAATTTTGGTTGACCAGAAACTGCATTTTTGGTGGATAAACTAGTTGTTGAAACACTTCACACAGCTCCATTTCTCACCTCTGATATCTTCACCCCCTTCCTTTTTATGTTACCTTTATGTACTGTTTGTCAGATCTTTGGAATGGGGATCCTGTCTTTAAAAATATTCTGTAAAGCGCCACACAGAGTTATACCACTACAGGAAAACCACTCTTTTGTGAACTAATTGTGGAGTGAGAGGCTTATAAAATCAAAAAGTTAATACAACTGAACATCTCAAAGTTATAGTAGGTACGGTGCATGTGTTGCATTATTGTGCCCGGCATCATTTTCTTCTTGTCCTGATTTCCTATTCATTGCAGGCATCAGAATGTGAAGGATTGTCGGCTTGTTCTTCATCAACATCACTTTTGTTGTGGGGTTGGTTTTATTTTATTTTTTATTGGTTTTGAAAAATGGTTTGTATAATTGGTCATTCATAAGATTAGTTTTCATAAAATCAAGATTCTAGTGTATTTACATGTTTGTTACCCAAGTTATACTTACTATTTTTATCTAACCTCTATCTTAACTTTTTGCTGAGGCAGAATTTGACATTGTGAAGACAGTGAAAATTAATCCTGCCCTTTCAGTGTTCTAAATGGATGTATAAATATAGCACATAAATTAGCATATTACATTGTGCATACATAGGGATAATTGATGCATACATCAACATAGTAATGTTTATAAATTATAATCTATATAAGCTGGTAAAATGACTTAGTGGAGGGGGAGGGAGAACTAGCTGTATCCAGCAAGGTATTTATCACAAGGGGTAGTATTTATAAAAGGAAAGTAAAATAAATTAATACAATAGAGAAAGAACTAGAAAATGTTGCATTCCTATCTTCTGAAATTCATTTGTGTCCCTCTCTTTCTCCAGCAGCTATTCTTAGGGCTTGTCTACACTAGTAGTTTACAGTGCAGCAAGTTTCAGCACTGTAAAGTGTTTGTGTAGACAGTACACCACTGCTGGGGGCCGTGTTCCCCATGCTGATAGCTACACCCCTTGTGGAGGTGGGTTTTTTTGGAGTGCCAGGACCACACAAGCCACGTTAAAGCGCTGATGATTCCTTTCCATGAGTACCCATGTAAGGGAATGTGAAAGGGAATAAAAAATGAAGTTATAGTTAACCAAATATTAAGCAAGCACTGGTTAATTCTTGTACTCCCTGTATAATCATGTATGTATTCAGGTGCATAGATTAGCATATTATGTGGTGTCCAAACGTAGCGTTTGTAAGTACTATTAAGACTACTATGTTTGATATTGAGCTGAACAGCATATATTGTGTTATGAGGCTTAGGAATGTGTGATTGTATACTATGTGTATATAGTCTTATATTAGATTAAGTCAAATGTTTTTCTTGCTGCATATGATAAGAAATGAATCCCCTATGTGAATGTCCACCCCTGGAGCAAACTCACTAGATGTTATAACTGGAATAGTTGTAAAGAATACACTTCATTTTGATTTGTCCTATCTAGGTTTTTTTATGATCTTGGGACAAATTTTTCCCTGTTGAAACACCAGTGAATTCAGTGGAGTCTTACCTGGGGATGCCTTGGGATCTTTAAATTTTTGGTCTTGACTCCTGAGAGAAATGGGATGAGATTTTGTTTTCTGTTTTGTGTGTGTGTGTGTGTTTTGTTTGTTTTAGAGATCATGAGTTAAAATCAGATTTAGTGGAGCTTTGAGAAATCATTCAAGTGCTTAGTCACAAGTTAGATCTGACTGCTAGGCTTTATCAGAGTATCAACATTTTATATTTCTTAATTATTTTAAAGAGAAAAAAATAATGTAATGAGAATCATATCGGGGGGGGGGGACTGTCACACTGTATATGAAATAAAGGTCATGTCATTTCAGAAGTTAGTTATTTAATTTAGTTAAAAGATTTAATTTCTTTAAAACTTTGAAATTCAACCAATGAAAGTCCTTTTAGAGAAAACATTTCATTCTTTTCTGGGGTTTCACTATTAACATTGAGAGGCAGGTAGTACTCAGAAAGAGGTTGGATGCCAGGATACTCATACGCCAAGCCATTTTGTCAGTGGAGTAAGAACTGGGATAATCTACCAGGCAATGGGATAAGATTTGTATTGGTGGTCACGAAGGGAGAGAGACCATGTACCAAGATATGGACAAAGCAACACATAACAGAAGAACAAGAATTGTGGATATCATACGTTTTTCCGGGTGAAGAGTTGTTCTGGGATCCACTGTGTTCCAAATTAGGGTGAACACCTCAGTGAGGGATTCTTCTCACTTTATTGATGGTTAGAAAGCTGCCTGTATATAGCACATAGCACACATCAATATAAAATCTGTGTACTTGGGATGATCTTTATAGTTCAGGATCTTAAATGCCTCAGTCTGGGGAGGTGTTCTTTATGGGAATCTATATTCTGTGCAAGTTGGGGTTGAGTTTGTCCAGGGAGGAAAGAAGCCATTTTTCAGAGGCTTTCTCTGCCCATTTTCTCCCCTGTTCATCCCAGTACTCTTCTCCTATCTCCTTTAAGTCAGTTGGTGTGAAATGCAGATCACGATTAACCTTCACAAAGCATCTTTGCTGCAGCACTGAGCAATGGTACTTTCACACCTTCATGATTTTGGATGTTGTTGCCATGGTTGAACCTATTTTACTGTTTCAGCTATCTGTGTATGGGGTGGGGTGATACTCGGATTTTAAAAAAACTCTACTTATTGTCCATGAACTCTTCATACATCTTGACTCAAAGATTTGTACATTTTAATAAATAAACATTCCAAGGGTATTATTTGGTTGAGTTGAGGCAGAGTTGCTACCTAAGAGCTAGAAGAACTGAAAGAGCAATTGGGTTGCTTAGAAAAGTGATTTTGTTGGGCCCATTTGTAGTGGTGAAGCAGGAATACACAGTCTACCTGTGGGCATTTAGGCCCTGCCTGTACTTGCAATAAAAAAAAACTTCAATCGGGGAAAACATTCTGTGGAGTTGGGTTTTTTTCCCTTCCCCGAGTGCTGTTTTTTTTTCTTCTGAGCAAATAATATTTTTTTAGCCAAGTTTTGGTCTTAAAGTTCAATCTAGGTGAGGTACTTTTTTCCCATTCAACTAGCTAGGAAAAGATTAGGGCATTTCAGCTAGGGACATAGGAATTTTTTATTGGTTTAACTCAGTTCCCAGGTGTATGAAGAGGATAGTGGTGACTGGGGATTTTCCCTTTGATTGAAGAATCTGGATTAAATTTTCTAGAAGTAAAAGAATTTATTTATGAAATAATCTTTCCAAGAGTTTTAATTATACCCCTATTTTTATTAACAACTTTTTATTGTGTGCATGAATAAAGAGGTGTGGACTTGAGACTGCTTTATCTACCTCTGGACTATATGAGTACAAACAGCTTTTATAAGGTTGTAAAAGTCACTGGGAAGCTTCTAGAAGCTTGTATCTAATGACAACCTCTCAGTGCCCCCATACCACCAACTACTTAATCAGTTGCCTAACTTTGTGTGTGAACAATCCAATTAAAGTCAATGGCTACTTACTCTTAAAGGTTATCATGGGTCTAAATGATTTGCTGGATTGTAGCTAATATCACAAGATGGTACTGTAGAGAAGTTGTGGTTTTGTGATTGTTTACATAAACAAAGCAACACAAAATATTATTATATTGTCTATGGTGAGAGCCACAACCACAGAATAATTCAGTTTAATGCTTGTGTTGCCAATGACTTATAGTCAAGGTGCACTCTAATCTTATAAAATGATTACAGCAAGAGTTTTGATATATTAAAAAATGTATCTTTAGGTTCCATATACTAATTTAATTGTTCATCTCCATTTCATAGATATAAATACAAAACACAATTTAAAATCCTCTTTCTGGGAGGTGGGAAACTCAGACCTTATTTTACAGATACAAGTTTGGAGTTAGTGGAGTAGTGAACTCAGATGCAATTAGTTTTGGAAGGTCAATTCTTACCTTTAAAAAATATATGCTCTAGCTTTGACAGCTGCCTTGGTTAGAGCTCACTGTTTCAGAACTCAATAATTTCTCTTCTCCTTCCTTTTTGAGGCTGAATTGCTCACTGGTATGTCTGAGATCACAGCAGCTTCAGCTACCACATATTCAGGGCAGATGTTTTATTTAATCCTGAGTGATTCAATCTCATAAAACGGCGATGGATGACAATCACTGAGCTGTGAAATTCCATGTGTATCTGTGACTATTGTTTTATAAATAAAAATTCATCACATGGGGAGTTTCACTATAGTAACAGTCGCTACCTTCAACCATGTAGCAAAGAAACAGCTTGGTACATCCAAATTAGTCTTCCCTGATAATACTAATGTTGATTTTCTATGACATTATTCCATATCATTCATAGGTCCATTATTTCACAAAAGAATGCTTTGGGATTTGAGTATATTTTTTGATACACGTATGGCAGCCGGGCCAGTGTATCAAATAGATATAATTTTCATCTCACCAACACATAGTGCAACTCTGCTATTAAAGACTGCTTACCTCATAAAAAGAAAAGTAATATGCTATCAGGGAAAAGGTAATTTTAATATAGGAGGTTGAGGGCTGGCAAAGAAATAACACAGGGAAATGGATGTGATTCAAAAAGTGTGTGTGGGGGGGGACTTCAGGAGCTTAAGACAAATTTTCTTTATATTGTGTGGCCTGATGTGCAGAGAGGAGATTAAATTGAATATTGATTTTGGAAAGGTGCACCTATGCTGTTAAGATGATAAAAAAGAACACTCTCAAAAGAAAACAATGGGGAAAAAAATGATCATCAAGGAGACTTGCACTTGGAGACAACATCATAGCTGTGATCTTCTCCAAGAAGTCATAGCTTCAACTCCCGGTAAAAATGTTGAGCTGATCAGAGTAATCAAGGGGAAAAATACTAAAATAATTCTTAACAAGCCTAAGAGCTTGAAGTCTATGATGAAAAATTTCTGCCTATAGCCTTGAGCAGCAATAGAGAACCACTCCCTCTCGGACACCTGACATTTACCTCCTTCAGAAGACAGGATACTGGGCTAGATGCACCTTTGGTCTGATCCAGTATGGCCATTCTTATGTTCTTAAGAGGTATGGCTATCCAGTGAGATCAAAGATGAAATAGGAGACAGTAACGATCGAGAATATCAGGCTAATTCTTGAGTTGACCCAAACCAAATTTAGTTAGAAATAAATAAGTTCAATGGAAGAATTAATTCAGAATAGTTGAAGACATTTTGCTTCAAGAGAGTGGAGAGTTAAGTGTGTTAATATGTGTTTGTATTCACAGAAACTATGTTTCAAAAGCCTTTGAAATGTTTCTATTTCCAACCTAGCAATCCAAATTTAAAATAAATCAGTGATAGCCAACAAACAGGGTATAAAAGATTCCATCCCTTCATCCCTCCCCCTACCCCAGGTTTTGGACTAGAAACCCATTAGAAAGGAAAGATCCAGTACTTTTAGTGTGTGAACCTTCCACTTCTAGGAACCAAAGGTCAAGTCTTAGGTTAATCAGAAACACAAATGTGTTTCTCATTCTAGATCCTAGAATACATCAAATCACACCATTTGAGTAGCCTTGGTGTAGGATGGAGGTTCATTAGTGCAACAGATAGGCCTGAAGGTAAAATGCTGGGCCTGGAAGCTTCCACAGCACCTGCATGTACTAGACTACTCTACTGTTTGCTTATAGAACTACACTGTCATTCACCCATGAATTCCAATAATAAAAAGCAAAGAGGAAATAATTTAGCAGTAAAAAGTAGAAACAATTGAATACTATTACCACAATCCTCAGATATTGTCAGATAAATACTATTGTGATGGATGCCTTAGAAATACAACAGATAAATTAGATAAAGTAGCTTGATTTTGAAATGAGAGTGGGTCATACAGATAATTTGATAATTGAGTAATTGTGATTAGCTAGAAAAGCTTGTTGCATTGTTTTGTCTTGGTTTACACCACATTTTGTTTCCTTGTCTTCTATCCAAATTCTTCTTGGCAGATTTACAGCTGCTTGTTTCTTGATGCTGCCATTCCACCCTTTCCCTGCCTGACTATTATAATGACCAGTTGTCACCCATTTGATGCCTACCCATGTTCTTTGGCTTTGTCCTCTCTGACAAAAAGTGGTTACTTTTACAGTGAGATAACAAATGTGTGATAGTTATGTCACTTTAAAATCCTAAGGGGAGAAGAAAAGCTCTGTGTAAGCTCAAAAGTATGTGTCTTCCACCAACAGAAACTGGTCTAATAAAGGATATTACCTCACACATTTTGCAAGTGGAGACAGGACATTTGTAGTGTTTACCACAAGATGGCGAGGCTAGGTGGATAGATCCAACACCTGTGGTTGACATCAGCTAGTTTACTACATGTGCTTTGCCTCCACTATGTTTTTAAAGCAATGTAACTAACACACATTAGTTATCCACTATAAAAACAAAGCTGTTTTGTCAATAAAGCCACAACTTAGTGCTACTCAATTAGTTCAATACTGGGCAGATGGAGTATCACACTAGAACAGTCAGGATCTCTTAGCTGGTAAATATTTAGTGGTTTTATTTTTACACTGAGCAGAGACCATGATTTTCACTTTACCTGATGGATAACAAATGAAATGGATAATTTATACGGCAATTTGAGTCACATACATGATTTTTTAAAGGAAGATTAAAAGACATTGAAAAGAGTGGAGTTTATGAAGCATATTGTAATATCTTGTGAGGCAGATTGGGCCCTGGCTTATTTAGAGAGCACCTCTCTGCATGTGTCACATTACAGCAGTTGAAATCATCTGTGGCATTCAAGCTGACACCTCCTCAGATTTAAACAGGACAGTGGTAATAAAAGGATGTTTCCAGTGAGGGGTCTTCAAGACAGGAATTTCCTCACTGCTGACAAAGCCTGAATGTCTTGATCTTCAGGGTACATTTCAATCCTCTTCATTTTCCAAGAGTCGATCTGATGAGGTAGATTGAAGGATTGGATAGGTCAGGAGTGAAAGTTTGTTCTGGTGAGTATAGCCTAATGGCTAGTAACTGGATTAGGATCGAGGCAATCTATTACCAATTCTGCCACTGGGTGACCTGGTCAAGTCATTTCACTTCTTTGTGACTCAGTTCTCCTCTGTAAAATGGGGGTAAGGATACTGATCTCTTTGTAGAGTACTTTGAAATCTATTGACAAAAAGCTTTATATAACAATTAGGTCTTATTAACTGTGGACATTGGTTCACTTTATAATCATATGCATTCTTTACACACATTTGGACAAGCTCCTAGAGCTGTAGATAAGTAAATGTATCACGTATTAATGCAGAAATTAATTTGCATTGTGACCGTACTTACAAGAGTCAAAAATAGTAGATTTTCTATAGCACAAGATCTTTATTACAGTAATAGCCAGACTCTAATGGTGGCTCACTTTACACAGTTGCTGTTTATAGTTCAAATACTGGGAGACTGATAGAAATCAAGATTTCAACAGAAACAAGAGAAGTGATTGTATCTTTTGTGGAGTACAAAATTAGGAAAATTGTTGCCATATGAAACATTAGTATTGAATTTTGGGGAAAAAAAGGAGATTTAAGGAAGGAGAGAGGTAGAAACTGAGAAATCTGCACATAGGAACACCCTAAATAACCAACCCACATACATATTTTCTTTATTCCCGGGGCACATGGCTGATTGCAATGAACTCTCCTTTCCATGTCGCTCTTTTTTCATCACTCTTTATTAGAAGTCTTATTGTGTATGAGTCCACTTAGAGATCAAAGATGGACAATAATTATAACACCGTTCAGAGATATATATCAACATGTGTTTTGAAATCATAACTTCAGTCTTCTCTTAATTGTGTTATTAATAGTCAGGATTAACAAGTACCCTGATATTGCTCAAATGAAATAATCTACATTCTGTCCTCAGTTAGAACCATGGAAATCCCTTAGACTACAAATGACTGTTTAATAGACATAATTTAGGGATATAGCCCAATATCTGACAAAATACTTGCAGATGCTCTATGCAGTTGTATATCATTCCTGAGATGGGATTATTAAAAAGATTTAGACACATCAGGTACTGTATAATCCCATTTCACTAGGCAGCAATACTGTACCATGCCTACTGCAAATATGCAGCCTAGTACCCAGAGGAACTCCTTCTACATTAAACTAACTCAACCTGTGTGTTTGTGAGTGTGTATCTGTGTGTGTGCAAATTTTATGATAGGCAACAGTCAAAAATCAGAAACAATATTAAATACATTATTAGATCAGTGATTAAGTACGTTGACAAGTTCTTTGAAAACAATGGGACATAAAATACTAAATACAGATCCATTTGTATTGTACAGATTCTTGTATTCAAGATGTTCTTGGTGGATGCGTCATCCACTTGGTAATAAAGCAGGTACAGTAATTCCTCAATTAAAGTTGTCCTGGTTAACATTGTTTTGATGTTAAGTTGCTGATCAGTTAGGGAACATGTTCATTTCAAGTTGTGCAATATTCCCTTATAAAGTTGTTTTGCAGCTGCCTACTTTGTCCATTACTTTCAGCAAGAGCAACCCATTGGAGCTAGCTGGCAGGGGGGCTTGGAAAAAGGGTGGAACGAAAGCCCTCATATCAGCTCCCTGCTCACCTAAGTTCCTGTGCAGCAGCTGCCTGGTAGGCTATCATTTGCCAGAAGTTCAGCTGTCCCTCCCGCACTGTCATGTGCTGCTCCTGCCCTCTGCCTTGGAGCTACTCCCAGGAGCCTTCTGCTTGCTGGGGCGGGGGAATGGAGGGACTAATGTCAGGGTGTCTCCCTCCCCCCGCTCCTGCACCCTGCTTACCCCTTCTCCATATAAAGCAGGGTGGGGACACGGACTGAGAGAGACTGAGAGACAGGGCCGGCGACAGAAATTTTGGGCCCCCCTACTCTGAGCGTTTGGGGCCCCCCTACTCTGAGCGTTTGTGCCCCCTCCCCCCGCCCCCCCTCCTCGCCAAGGGCTGGCCCGGCTCTTGATGCAGGTGGGCGGGGGAAGCGCTGCAGTCGGAGGTGCCTTGGGGCAGCTCCTGGGGTGCGGGACGAGCAGCCGGCTGAAGGGCTCGGGAGGCAGCCAGCCGCGGCGCCGGACACAGCTGGGGAAAGAGCGGCCAGGGAGATGCGGTGCCCATGGGGGATGACTACGGGTAGAGCTGTGTACCGGTCCCCGGACTTCAGGGGGCCTCCCTCAAGTCCGGGGCCCAGTACAGCTCTACCCGTTGTACCCCCCTGTCGCCGGCCCTGCCGAAAGAGCTTGGGGAAGCAGCTGCTGTCTCAGCTTCCTGATCCACTTAAAAAGACAATATACTTAAGAGTGCAGTCAGCATACTTAAAGGGCCAGTGTGCATCTCTCTCTCACACAGGGTGTGTGTCTCTGTCACTGTCTGCCATGCTATCGCCCCTCCCTCCATTCATGTTGCCTTGTAGCGTGTGAGGCTACATTAACAACGTATTAACCCTTGAGGGCTCAGCCAAAACTAGTTCATGATTTAGCAGTAAGTTATTCCCTAGGAAATATCTCACCATCTACTTCACCATCTCAACCAAGCTTCACAATCATCATTGATGTGTACAGTATTAAATTGTTTGTTTAAAACATATACTGTGTGTGTATATAGTTTTTTTGTCTGGTGAAAAAAATTTCCCTGGAACCTAAACCCTCCCCTCCAATTACATTAATTATTTGGGAGAAATTGGATTTGCTTATCATTTCACTTAATCACATTTTTCAGGAACATAACTACAATATTAAGCGAGGAGTTATTGTAATGCACTTGTTTTTAAAGAAAAAATTCCCTAAAGTATGGAGGGCTACTAACAAAATATGACTCTTTTACTAATGGCCTATTACTAGTTAACCAGTTTTAAAAAACACAAGGAGACTTGCACATGACAGGGAGAGAATTTCAAGGAAAGTGTATAATTGAGGCAAAATTCTGATTTCAGTTAAATATACGCAACTCTCAACAATTTGGCTACATGTAACTACAGAAGAAAAGATTAGTTCAGATAAAGCTAACTTCTAGGACATGAGAATGGGCAATAAAAGTAGCAAAAGCTAGAAAATTACTGGGGTTGGGTTTGTTTTCATAGCATTTTGGAAGATATTAAAAAGTTTATCTATTTCTGACCTCCCTCCCCTATAAAATTTCATAAAATGGTGTATCTTGCTACCAGACTCAATTAAATAGATGTTACTTGCATATCAAATGAAAAAGGATTATGCCTCTAGATTATACGTTCCACTCTACTAGTCTCTTAGGATTTATATGGAGCTATAAAAAGACTGGAATACGAGATGATTTTTTAAAAGGATGAAATATTACATTCTCACTTTGCCCATAGGAAAAAAGAGGACATAGATTTCCTGACTTTGAAACATTTTTAACACTACATACCGTGTTTCCCCGAAAATAAGACAGTGTCTTATATTAATTTTTGCTCCCAAAATTACATTACATTATATTACAGCGAGAGGCAAAACTGGAAGTACGTCTTATTTTCGGGGGATGTCTTACTTTCGGGGAAACAGGGTAGGACATCACAACCATCCTATTTTCTTACTGAAGATCAAAAGCCTAGTTTTCTATTGATAAGAGACTGAAATTCTCTCTATTGTCAACTTCCTTCCCCAATTTATCCTTGAACTGTTTGTATTGTTGGATTATTGTAACTCACTATATCATGGACTAATGGTGAAGAATACTATATTTGTGCAAAATATACTAGCCCACCATCTTAGCAGGAAATGACTTCAAGAACACATTGCTACAAGGCTTCATATCCACCTCTGGCTGCCAGTTGGCTTCAGCTGCCAATTCAAGACCCTATCCTTAATCTTCAATGGATTGATGGTCAGCTACAACATTCATGACCCAGGAAAAGATTTGTGTTCCTCTGGGAAAGTGCTGATGTTGAATGTCTTGATAGCCAGATGTGGAGAGTTCATTGTCAAGGGCACAATGTGTCAAAATCTACAGGCAGTCATGAATCTGAGCTCTGTCATAAACATTTTCAAAGCCCACTGCAAGACTTGCTGTTTTAAAGAAGCGTTTCTGTAATAACTAACAACAAAAAATTAATACAGCAGCAACAAATAGAGAAACACAAAATATAAAGCAGAGTACGGGATAGCTGTCAAATCTGGGAGAGGTGAAGGATAGAGTCTGCTGTCAAATTCACTGTGGACATCTAAATGCAAATGATAGTTACTAAATATTGAGCTCAGATGTTACAATGATGGGTTCTATAGAGATTCTTTAGGTCCGTGTTAATTATAGGAACATGGATGAGTCTAATCCATGTGCCAGACTGAGTCTTCTCTACATGGATATGTGAAGGAAGGGAAAGTGCATACAAGAGACCTTTCTTTGCCTCGCCCATTCATACCCGAGAGAACCCAAAAGGCAGAGGTTTTTATCCCTGAAACAGAAGAACCTACATCTAGAGCAGCCCTAGATCCAGAGTTTGGATGTGGATTGGAACCTGCCCTATTTCTGCACCCAGAGTCAGGTGTGGGGAGAGCACGGCTCACTGCACCCTTTAAGGTATAATACTTGTTCCTCCTAAGTATTCTACATCAGAATGAAGCCCCAGATGCATTCTTCCCATCTCAACACTCCACAGCACCCTCTTACCCCTACCTAATGTGGTTATGGTTAAAAACTTCTCAGTCTAGACTCATGTGGTTTGTACAGTGCCCTACACACCTGTGGGACTGTGTAATCCACAATATTATGCTAGTTAAACCCCTACATGTTTGGATAAGTAAAGTAAAGGAAATATTATGAATGCACATCATGATGATTCTGTGGGCACCATTAGAAGCTTCACAATTACTGTGCTGCTTGTTACCATGGTATTCCACATTCCAAGTGCATTATAAATATAGTCATGCTTTGACTAAAGCTGCATAGTTAACTTCAGCAACAAATGTAAGATTTTCAATGGCAGTAGCCATTACATTTCATATTTTATCAGGAGATATAAAAGTTACCTACAAGTAATGCAATGCCTGTGGAACTAATGCTTCCTCTTGCTAATATTGTCCATTAAGTAATGGCTTCTCATTGCCAAAACTCCATTCAATACAGCAGACCAGTTCTGAAGGTAGCACTTGTAAGACTGTTTAGTGTACCTAGTGATAAAACAAGCTTGAGATATACCGCAGCTTGAGAGCCTGAGCTCCAGGCCAAGCTGCAAGATCTACACTAATATTTTTAGTATGCTAGTTCAAGCCCTGTTGGCATGAATCAATCTACCTGGGTTGGGAGGCTCACGCCCAGCTGCCAAGTCGACAGATCTACCCTGATGCATAGCCAAAGAGCTGCTTAGTCGTTTCCAGCAGGCAAGGCATACAGACTGACACAGACATAGAGTGAGAAGGAGGAAATACTTTTACTCCAGAAAAGCCAGTATATAGCACCAGTTATAAGGCCTGAGATTAAAAATAAGTAGAATGTGTGGCATGATATCAAAGTATATTTGACAAGATAAATCTGCTTCTTTTATGCATAATGTTAACACAATGAAAATAAAGTTTTAGAAACATATTTACAGTAGTTTGAGGAATCACAGATTTTGAAACAGGAACTAAATCCTGTCCTTCCCAAAGGCTTTATGGATTTATGAATATCCGCTGCAAACATGTTCAGACAGAGAATTCAATAAAGAATAGATAACAAAATGTAAAACAAGAAAAAAAAAAGCCTCCCCCCTGTCAGGAATATGTTTCTTTTCATTTGGAATTGCTAAATACTTAAAATAATATATGGCCACTGTTCTATAAAATCTTTGCTTAGGGTTAGAGAGCTTGGCATAATCAGAGAAGTATATCCTTTCTGCCTCCTTGCAGTTAGTTGCATTTGAGTAATCCAGCCTACTGACTGGAAGTGCAAATTTGCTTCGTCCTGCACATGCTGTATTTATCCGTCACGAATATCCACAAAACTCAGCAGGGATTTAGCCGAGACAGGCAGATCATTCCTTGTAGAAAAAACAGTAATAAATCTGGGAGGGTTTACTGTTTGTACAAGATCTAAAAGCGGCTTTCAGAATTTGCCGGAAGAGGCTTGTATAGCCATGAGTAAGGAGATTATGTAAACTGCTGAGGAGAGCTGAGAGAGTTTGCAAAGGCTCTGCCTGGCAGGAAGTCTATGTTAAATAAATAAATAAATGAAAAGCTCCTTGACTTCTCTTATGCCACTGGGCTTTCGAAGCTCACTGCTGTCCACATTATACATTCCAGATTCCTAGTTCAGATATCAGTCAACCCAACAGTGCTAGTTTCACCCACACCAATCTTCTTGTCATTCCTTCATTAATAGTACTATTAAAGTACAGAATAGCTTCGTTGGGTAAAGTACTTTCTGAAGTCTAAACCTTGGGCTCTTGTCTGCCACCTCTGGTCTAGTAGTTATTACCCTTTTCAAACACTTCTCCCTCACTCTTTACTATTATTCAATTTGTGAAAAGTTTTAGTTATGGATTTAAACTAGCAGTGATGTAATTCTCCAATTTATATGAGCCCCTGCTGTTGTGAAGAACTTGAAATTTTGTGTAACTGTACCTTTGGGGCTCTTTTGTGACTGTGATTCTATTCAGTCTAGCTTCTTATATCACCCTTATCACCATAATGAATGAACACCTTCCAGTAGTGCATTAAGTGATAAAACTAACATCTGTCAGATGATTGTGAAAGGCTCCTTCTCTAGAGGACCTGAAATGAAGACTTGTTCCGCAGGATGCAAGGCTGAAGTTCTTGTTCAGATTTTCTGTAGACATATACATTACCCTAATGTCAACTAACTGAAGCATGAATCAGAGAGGTAGCCATGTTAGTCTGGAATAGCAGAGGTAACAAAGAGTCCTGTGGCACCTTAAAGACTAACTAAAGTATTGAAGCATAAGTTTTCGTGGGCTAATACCCACTTTGTCAGATGCAAACCATAAATATATACATAACTGAAGTATAAATCTCTGTAAAATATCTGTGTGTATGTAACTTCCCTTTTGATTGCAATCACAAAGACAACTCCCTGACTTCCACCACCCACCCAACACATTGTTTTGGGTTCCAAAACAATAGAAAACTTATAGAAACCCCTCTATGTTGACACCATACTTTTCCCATTGTTAAGATCTCCAATCACAAATCAAGCCAGGTTTACTTGAAGGGTTCATGAACATTTCCAAACCATTGGTGACAAACCTGGGCTATGTTCTGAGTTTATAATGAAACCCAAAAACCAGCCAAGCATCATTTGGTTCTGGGTTTCCTTGCAAACCTTCTCACTGTTCAGCTGCACACTTCTTAAAACACAACATTTGGATGTGTAAATATTTGGTAAGTTATAATTTGAAGGCACGCATCAGTGTACGTAACTGTGTTCATCTTGGAGCAATGTGAGAATTTATTTTAATTTTAGGCTTCTATACAAATGAGTAAGTATAGTCGATTGAAATATTAAATTATGCTCCTAATGCAAATATATTTTAAGTCCCAGTTTACACACATGCATATAATTGATACATTTGGACAAAAAATGGGTAAATCACTTATGTATTGTACATACACAGTATAAACTTAATTCTGTTTCTGCACCTCCCTATTCTGTTTCACGCCTCCCTATTAGGAAATTAACATAACTATGATTGTCTTTCTGACCTAACTCCTTACATGGTCACAACCACAAAGGGATTTCAGATTGCAGTGCTCTACAAGCATGACATGAACAATGTATACGTTTTTAGAAGAATTTGTTTATTTTTAAGCCTATGGAATTAGCTCTCAAGAGGCCCAGTTGGTGTAAACCAACATTATTTTAGTGGCTTAATGGAGCTAAACCAATTTACATCAGTTGGTGATGTGGCCCAATGGGAGTACTTTGAAGATAGATGATGTTATATTACATTAACTATTATTTTATATACTTCACTAACAAGGAAGCTACCGTACATGTTCTTGTTTTACAGTTGTCTGCAGGTTTTTCTGATTAAGATGGGTTGTGTTTGAAATGCTACAGTTATAAAAGTCAGAACTGATAATGGGCCCAATCCTGCTGTTGTTGAGGGAATTTTTCTGCTCATTTAAATGGGACTTGGAGAAAAATCAACTTTATTATTACATGCAATATATTAGTTAAATAGAAGAAAGAAGTCAAAGACTGGCTTTTGATCATAATCTGTGAATAGAAGCTTGGTTTATTTGAATGGAAGTTCTTTTTTGGCTTTCATGATAAACATCAAAGAAATGAATGCTTCCATAAACTTTTATTCATGTAAAGTATATGGACTGCCTCATTAATACAAAACCACTGACTCAGTTGTCAAAGAGTGCAGCTGTGAATTTTGGTAATTGCCTAATTAATCTAAAGATACATTTTTCCTATCATGATCAAACTAATTGATTTCAGTGCTAGAGTCACATTCTTCAACAGAATTGTCTTGATTTTGTTTTGGGATAGTGACTTGTGGCATTTTGATAAGCTTAGTCATGTTAGTAGAGCTGAGTGAATAACTATTCCTCCACCCCCTCCAAAAATAATTCAATAAATTCCAGGAAATGATTTAAAATAAATGACTCAATGTGTTTCCTTGTTATTATTCTAACAGCTGTAGAGCTGAACTCAAAATTCAGGGCCACAACTACTTATTAGACATAACTATCTGTAAGGACTTTGACAGAGTTGCCCCATCCCTGGGATGCACCGGGTTGGGGAGAGTTCTGTTCTAGAAAGTGCAATTGGCTACATGTTCTTAAGGATGCATGCATAGACTCCCCGGAGCATAGATGGCCAGTTCTAGTAGGGGGATTGACTATAGTTCTGCCTACTCACTTCTTTTTGGCAACTTGCTCCTAGGGGGAACAACACAGTAGCACTCCCTATGTTCTTATCTGAGCCATGAAAATGCAGGAAAGACTTACTCTACTTTCTCATCCCCAAATACAAAGCCATTCAAGGGCTGAGAACAATTTAATGTTCCAAGAATAGATTTAGGAATAATCAGTTAGTCTAGTATTGCAATTTTTTTAAAGTAAAGATTTAATAAATATAATTTCTCAAACTCTAAGCTCATGTGTTACTAAAGTGTAGGATAATGGTAAGTACTGTCGCTCTACTTATAGCTATTAGTGGGATGCAGTCTCTATAGAGTTACCTTAACATCAGTCATCCAATTTTTGTGCTGTTTATATTATTGTTGCTCCTCCACTGAGTGGTAGAACACTTCAGGCTGGGCAGTTTTCCGTTGGATAAGAAATCAGTGACAAGGACACTTTTGGACAATTTTGGACAGTGATCTCCATGCACAAGGCAGCTGAAGAAGTTTCATCCAGGATGACACTTCCTGTGGTACCTGCTAGTTAAATGTGGAAATCTAGGAATTATATAACTTCGTACACATGCACAACTAAAAAAGGGAAAGAGATGCTTTCCACATGAAGGAACATATCTTGCCTTCACCTCCCTAGGCACAGAGGCTTCCATGGTAGTTAGAACTGCATTGAGTAAGGGTTGTCAGGATTCCAACTGATTTTGCATTGCATTGCAAGTGTACAGGGGGTTGAAAGCCATATGACCTCTGTTTGTTATTTCTCCCATAAATAAAGTGGACACAGTGGCTACAGGGGGTATTTCAGTTGAGTGACTGAGTGGATTGGCAAGGGGAAAGGAAGGCTTCTTCTTTATTCCACCCTCCTTGGAGAAGAGGAGTGCACATTACTTGGATGACCTAGGATTTGGGACAAAATGCTTAATATTGGGAAATGGCCTCAATCTGTCCTGTTAATTTGTGGGCTCAGTTAATTGTGGATACCAGGGATAGGAGCATTTATTGTTATATCTGCTAAATTGGAGGTCATTCTTGAGAGTAGATCATAGAGTATTAAGGATTTGTGCTTATAATTGCAATGATATTGAATTGTGAAAGAAATAAGAGTCATGTTAATGACTCTAGGCAATTAAAAAAAAGCAACAGGAAATAACCCACCACCACCTCTTCTATAAAAGAGGGCTGGAGGAATGGTGAATGCTACCATGACAACAAGAAATGTTAGCTGAAACTTTATATTTTACAGGAATACTCAGTACTTCATTTCATACAAATAATTTAAATTGTTTTAGTGCTAAATTACTACTCACAATACCATGGTACCATCCCTTTAATGGCTAATATAGCTAAGTTCCTGGACTGCTTTTTTTAAAAAGTACTAGTAAGAGTGAATATAGGATAGTTGTTTTCTTTACTGATTTCTTCTTTTATCGCTTCTAGGGATGGGAACAGTATCTGACCTAAATCCTCTTCTGACCCCTCTTTCCCACCCCCTGATATGACAGATATTTTACCTCTTTCAACAATACTTTCCCACTCAATGTCCTAGATCCTCAAACTACTCAAGGGAGATTTTATGTTGTTAAATATAAAGGAAAACCATGTTAGTAGTACATTTTAACCATAGGTGTCAGTGAGTGAAGGAGGGAACCATAGATACAACATGAGGAAGCAGGCAGCCAAGAATAAAAGATTAAAATTCTCCTTTGCTATCGGAGATATTAATGATGTTGTGTATTTTTGTACTAATGATTTACATTAAGAATATCTAATAGCTGAAGCTTTCTAACAAGAAATACTATATAGCAATATCCTAAAGTATTTTGAAAGCCCAAGTTCCCAGGGGAGAAAACTTTGGTGAAAAGAAAGTTATACATTATGTTGGGACACAGGAGAGCTGGGTTAAATTTCTGGCTCTGTTACTATCTTACTATGGCAAGTCTTTGTCTGACAGGTCTTCAAATTCAAAGTGAAAATAATACTACCACTTCTCTCCTATACTTTGTCTGGCTTGTTAGTTAGGTTGTAAAGTCTCTGGGGCAGGGACTGTTGCTTACTGTGTCTTTCTACAGTGTTAGAACAATTGTGTCCTAATCTTGGTTGGAGCCTCCATGTATATGCATAGATTTTAAAAAACAATTGGTCTAATTCACCTGCTTTTCCAGTAGCATCTAAAGGCCCCAACTAAAAAGAGGATGCTTTTATAGTCTCATTCTCTCTCTCACACTTGCTCTCTCTTTTCTCTCTCTCTCTCTCTCTCTCTCTCTCTCTCTCTCTCTCTCTCGCCTAGGATGAGATTTGCAGATCAGTCTGGAGATGTAGATGAATCTTCCAGTATGGGTGGAGAAAAATTACATAAATGATGTCACTTAGATCTGGAATGACAAAAGAAAGTTATACATTATTGGTCATTGTGCTGTTCTGGAAGATCCCTCAATGAGAAATGTGTGCCGTGTATAAATTTGATTGTGTAATTGAAAATAAATTCAGATAGATACATCATTAAATTTGGGACTCTTGCTGCACTCATCTTTTTATGTAAATATGTATAGAATAAAGCAGGCACACACTCTCTGGGCTGGGATAGGAGTGGAAGATGGGGTAACAGGGTGAGGTTGCGTTTAACTGAACTCTACTAGTTCTCAACTGGAATATAATCCCTAGGAATTAGAGCTAACTAGTGGCATCTTGCAGCATTACTAACACAGGCACTCAAAATCAGGCCTGAGGCCCCTAATATCATGAGATTTTAAAATATATATATAAATTTTGATTTATTTTTATATGTCTTCCAATTTATGAGCTGAGCCTTCTGACTTATGTTTTCAGGCTATTTCTGAATAAGGACGACTGCTAGGAATTTACTTTTTCTTTTAATGGGAAGCAGGGATTCTCATGAAATCACTTGCCTCCTGGTCCTTGGTCTTTAAGAAAACCACCACATATTAAAATAGTTAACAACCTTGAGCTTGAGCACCAGGAAGTCATAACTATACATCTGCCTCTTGCACTCCCTCTTCATCAATGGGTACATGGCATGGTTGAAAATCTAAAATATGGTCTTTAGTGTGCTTGGAATGAGATGTTTCAACACATTGTTGAAGCTATGAGCAAACCTATAAGCAGAGCAATATCAACTGAACTGTGCAGAGAGTAATCTGTGCTGTGCACAAACAAGGATGCACAGAGAATTGTCTAAGAAGAAACTAGTGATTAAAGTTTTGGCTGATAATCACTTTGTGCATGCTTGAATTGTGCTGCTAAACCCTTTTCTGCTCAAAGCCATCTGTATGAATTGTACATTTGTAAACAAACACAGATTAGGGTAATTTATTAATCCTTTGTCTGCTGTCCGCTCATTATTTCTACTAAAAAAATAGCCTACTTCCCAGCTCCCAAATATTTTAACCTCTCGGGACCAAGATAACATTTTAATTGGCTTACCAGTAAAAATGGGTTTTTATTCCTCCACCAAATATGCACATTTCTATATGTAATTCGCTTTACAAAATGTAGTGCCCACATGTTTTTAGGATTTAGTATAGTATGTTAACTTCACTCAGCACAAATATGTCAGGGAGTCTTATAAATTAATGGACCCATTCCCCGTTCCAGTGCGCACACACAAAAAATCCTACAGGAAGGTCAAGAAGCTGGTGAGAAATGTTATTCAGGTTATCTTCTTTCTCTGTGCCAACTCTTTGTGGCAGTTTGTACTTCATTCTCCTAAGTGAATGACCAAGCTTTAGAATCGCAGAGAAGCTAAGTACTCTGGCCTGACAGTTAGCCACAGGAAGGAAAAGATGTATTGTATATACAAAGAGAGATGAAAGGTCAGTTAATTGAACTTCTCATAAGTGTTAAGTGATGAGCAGCATAGAGAGGAGCCCTATCGTTACATGTTCTGTACTTTGAAAGGAAGAAAGTATAGAAGGTCCTTTCCACCAATTATCTACTAAATTGGTACAATAAGGCACCATGCCTACCATAGTTGTCATAGAGCAGTGCAGCAAGATGACTTTATCAGCTGGAAGGCTTGAGGTTGAAGAGATTAAGTACATATAGACTAGAGAAAAGTCAGCTGCAAAGGGTTCTTATAGCAGCGCTGAATATCTGTATTTCCAATTATTTCCCCTCAGATGTATTACACTGCATTTTCCCCAATCTCTTTGACTTTCCAAATACCATTGACTTTATTTATTGAACTTGTCTGGTGTTTGCAATCCCTCTCAATTTAGTAGAGCAGCATATTTTACTAACAAGATATTTATACATTTTGCCAGAGCATTAATGGAGTTCCCATATAAGATCAGATGTGATCCAGATACACACATACTTCTTCCCAGAAGGTAGATGAAATCCTGCCTGTTCTATCCCAACAGAGACTAGGGAGTACTGAATTTATTGCATGGCAGCATGGCAACATAGCAAGAATTTTTAATGAATATGTAAAGTCTGAGTAGTACCCTAGGACTGAATAAATGTAAACATAGTACCAGCATTTAAGAAAGGGAAAAAAATAAGTGATCTGGGAAACAATAGGCCCCATTAATTTGACCTTATGTGTATGCAAGGTCTTAGAGCAAGTTTTGAGAAAGAAAGATCGAGAAAATAAGGACATGATAATTGGGATAAAATACAACATAATTTGACATTATAACAAACCTGTTCTTTTTCTTGGAGAAAATAACCCATTTTCTAGACCAAAAAAATGAAGTCGATCTAATGTACTTGGATTTCAGTAAAGCATCGGATACATTTCCACATGGAAAATTATTAGATAAATTGGAGAAAATTGGGATTAATACAAAAATAAAAAGATGAGTGTGCAGGCCATGTGGTCTCTCAAATGACTCCAGACCCCACTGTTTTTTTGTGTGTTTGTTTTTCCTCCCAGTTCATATCACATGAGGGGGCTCTTTGAGTCAAACACACAGACAAAAGAAAGGTTCTTGTCCTTCTCTTTTTCTTAAGAGAGAGGGGAGTCTATGTAAAAACAAAGAAAGGCAAAGGTGGCCTGTCTCTCAGACAGTCTTTCTAGATTCATCTCTATGAACTTGGTCTATCAGAGACTATGTCCGCTTAGTGGCAGTGCCAGCATCAGCTTTTTTGCCACCCTAGGTGGCAATGCCTTTAGCTTAAAGTTCCAGTTATTTTGTCCTACAGACTGGACCCCTGTCTCAGTCTTGACTCACCCCTGCCTTTACCCTCAGGTTAGTTCCTTTGTCCCTTCAGGTACTTTTAGCAGTCTTTCTTCTTGGGTAGGCAGTAGAGGAGAGCCCAAATTAACCCCCTCCCCAGCCTTAAAAAGGATTTACCTAATATGGGAAACCTTCTTCTGATCCCCATCCCCCTAAAAAGGAAAAGTACCAGTAGTGTCCAAGGTGGTATTTTGTATCAGGTGATCTTATCACCTGACCTTGCAATGTCAAAGCAACTGTGAAACCTGGTTTATTTGCAATGTCTACAGGAAGGAACTTCAGGCAGATGGGAGAAAAGCATCTTCAAAGACTCATTGTCTTTTTCTAATGGCCCATAAAGGCTGATTGCTTACTGTCTGGTGGGTGTTTCTCCAGGTGTAATTGTTACGTAGTCAATTTTCCTAACTTCAGATACAGAAATGATACATTCATACAAATCGGATAATGCATTCAGTAGATCATATTTTTTTCAATGATATCTTAGATGAGATATCTTGCTTGAAGTATATCTTAGTTATGCCATATTCACATCATAAGCATATTCCTATGAAGAATATCGGTTGTAACATCACAATTAGCACAAGAACAAATGGGCATAAACTGGCTACCAGTAAGTTTAGGCTTGAAATTAGAAGAAGGTTTCTATCCATCAGAGGAGTAAAATTCTAGAACAGCTTTGAAAAGGGAGCAGTGGGGTAAAAAAAAAAAGTTATTTTAAGATTGAGCTTGGTAAATGTATGGAGGAGATGGTATGATAAACATGCCTACAACATCATATGGCACAACTGCAACTGCTATTATCAAATATCTCCAATGGACGGAGATGGGTCACTAGATGGGAAGGAGTCTGAGTTACCATAGAAAACTCTGATGGGTCTTGCCTGCATGCTCAGAGTCTAACTATATAGGAGTGGGAAAGAATTTTCCCACAGGTCAAATAGGCAGAGCCACTGTTTTTTTTTTTGTTTGTTTGTTTGTTTGTTTGTTTGTTGCTTTTCTCTATGGTGTCACTTTATGGTTTAAACTAGAGAAAAGGGTAGATTTTCGGTAACTTGAAGTCTTTAAATCAAGATTTGATGACTTCAGGAACTCAGCCAAGAGGTTAAGGGCCTATTACAGGAATGGGTGGGTGATGTTCTTTGACCTGCAATGTGCAGAAGGTCAGACTAGCTGATCATGAAGGTTATGGGTGTAACATCTGTGAGCCTAGATACAGGCACATAGACCCTAGTGCTTAATTTGGACTTAGTTCCCTTGATAGGGAAATTGCTCTTGACATGTTTCCATCATATTAGTGGGCTCTACTAGTCAGGAAGCTGCTCCTCTTCAGTACCCAAAATGGAGATGGAGGCCTTGGTTATGGAATAGTTCTCCCCACTTGGACCTGGACTTCTCAATATGGTCAAGGGATGGAGTCCCATCAACTAAGTAATCCCAGAGCAAGTTCCCTACTATATGAGCATCAGCTGATATACTCTGAATCATAAAGTGCAGTTGCAGGATAGTGCATCAAAAGTATTCTATTCTGGTTTAGGGAAGGTTATTTACCTTCCTTAACCTGAAATGAAGTATAACTTAAAAGCTTTTATACAGAGTATGGAAACCCATTTAGTTCTAAACCTTAAAAATACACTAGCTAGAGCTTGTGTTTCCTTCTTTTAATGATGGCTTTGCTCATAATTGAAAATATAAACTTGATTCTAACACAAGAATACTTCAGTTTCTTGTCGATGTGACTCCATTGATTTAACTGGTGCTGCCTTAAAACTGGAGTAACACAATGATGAGTCAGATCCTATATATTTTCAGCAAGTTTGCAAAGGGGCATGGAGAACTTTAAACAATGCTTTTGTGCTGAACAGATTTCCCAGAGGGAAAAGATTATTGTATTCACATAGCTACCTAACTCAGGAACATCTGGACTAATCTCACTGAGGCTTCTCAAAATATTCTCTTTGTGTTGATGCCAAGTTTAGAGACCCAATAGGATAATACTTGAGCAAGTGAAAATGGGTTTAGGAGGGATAGGCTTCTCAATCCTAATTGCAATGTCTGCTGGAAATATATACATACACACAGAATAAGTAGTATCATAAGAATTATTATAGCATGATCAGTATTATTGTGACTACCTGAATGACTTTGCTTTCATAGGTTTAAACATCTAGCATTCTTCTCATCGTTCCAATGAAATGTACATGTACGACTTTAGCAAAGAAAATATTCCTATTAATGTAGGCCTTGTATATGAATTCCTTAGTAATTTATTACCTTGACTTTTTATCATAGTGATATTTGTGTATTTTCATTAGAGGGATTAAATAGATGTATAATATAATGCAGAGACTGATTCTCTTACATTTCTAGCTAAGTGGCCACTTATTAAATATTGCTGCTCTGCTTTCCACTTTGATATGAGAAACATTACATCTTAAAAGCATTTTGTGCAATCTGCTTATTTGTTTTGCAGTGGCTGCCTTTTTCAGTAAAATCAACAAATGTTCTTGTGGGGCTAGGGATTAATGGCAAAAAATCATGTGACTGTACAGCACGCACCTTGCGGAAATTGATCAAGAGAAGTGTCACTCAACCACCTGCACTTAGTCAAGTCACTAATTAATTCGTGAACATTGACTTGAGTTGCAGATTTGCTAGTGAGCAGGGGAATAACGTCCTATCCTATAAATACTGCCTTGATTTAATGAGGCTTTAATAGGATTAAATGGTTTTAACTTTATGACTTTGTTCTTGATTATTACTGGTCGTATGTTTGATATAAAATAATAGGGATTTCACCAGGGATCAAGAGAGAGTGGTAAATATGTAAAGTGCAAGACGATAATCTTGTGGAAAATGCATAAATGTAAAACTCTTGGTGAGCTTTTCCAATAGGTGTTAGAATAGTCGGCGATTATTTTACTAAAAATAACAGGGAAAGAGAGCCCAGAGGATTAAAATCAGACTAATTTTTTAAAATAAAAACTATGTTAAACAGGAGTTATACTCAAATATGAAACTGTTTGGACATGAAGCCAGAGAGTATCCAGTGCTACATCCCTTGAGAAATAATGGATTTGTAGGGACTCTCCTCCATTACTACCTAGCCCTACAACCAGCAGGTCTTTGTGGGATGAGTGATAGCCATTTTACTTCTGTGCCCTTCATCACCATTTCAGGAACAACTTGAACCCAGAGATTTCTAGCAGGCATCAGTTGCTATTCTCAGGAGAATACAGGAACTATAGTTGTTTCTGTTTCTGACTGGAGATTTATTGCTCACTTCCCCCATATACCCGATATACCCTTATACTGCTGTGCATGGGGCCACCCACAATTTGTCCCTAGGAAATCACAACATCTCAAAATGTACTTTGTGTGCTGGTTATGTGCTTGTCAAAGTTGGGACATGCTAGAGAACTATTACCACATGGTTTTAGAAAGTGATATAGAAGCAGAACATTATTTGTCTACTGAAAATAACTATTGTAACCTAATTTCATCTTGTGACATATCAGGGTGTAACCCAGATGTGTGTGTGGGGAGGGTTGTTACCTTTACCATGCAACGTGGAGTGCCTTGCAATGTCTTAACGTTTTAGCAACCAAATTAAATGGCTCACAAATAGATTTGGCAGCATGACGGTCACTCCCAGATGTGTTTGTGTAACTGAAGCCTGCCAGTCACACTCTGGCACTCAACAGTCTTGGTTATACTGCAGGGTGACCCCCAACACACCCCAGTCCCTGATTCCCCCCCTGAAATGTATGTTCTGGACCTCTTGTATGCCCTCTTCTGGACAGTCCAAATATATGAAGTCGCTTATGCCTTTAAGTGAATAGTATACATACAACTTGCCACCCTAAATGGAGCACCCCAGACACTTACATTTAAACAAACTCGATAAAACAATATAACACATTTATCTATATATATAAAAGTCAAGTGGTGTATGTATGTGTGTATGTATGTATGTACGTATGACTGCGAACTCCTCCCGCACCGTTTGAGCCAGAGACTTGAAATTTGGTACAGTGAGGGGTCTTGGGGTCTAGATGCTGGTAAGGGTCGAAAAAATTTCGGATCTCACCTCTTACGCCCCCCAGGGGTGAAAGTCTTTCAGGGCCAATCACATCGGCTGGGCGGTTAGGTGGTGATGATGTCATAATACCACCCTCCAACAGACACCTCACTCGCTCAGCTCACCCCTCCCTCCTCCAACGGAACCCCGGAGATCCCTCAGTTCTCTGCCCCTCCCCCCTCCCAACGGAACCCCGGAGATCCCTCCATTCTCTGCCCCTCCCCCTCCCAACGGAACCCCGGAGATCCCTCAGTTCTCTGCCCCTCCCCCCTCCCAACAGAACCCCGGAGATCCCTCAGTTCTCTGCCCCTCCCCCCTCCCAACAGAACCCCAGAGATCCCTCAGTTCTCTGCCCCTCCCCCCTCCCAACGGAACCCCGGAGATCCCTCCGTTCTCTACCCCTCCCCCCTCCCAACGGAACCCCGGAGATCCCTCCGTTCTCTGCCCCTCCCCCCTCCCAACGGAACCCCGGAGAGCCCTCAGTTCTCTGCCCCTCCCACCTCAACCCCGGACTCCATCAGCTTGTGCCACCCCCCCACCTGCGAAGGTCCCCGGAATCCCTCGGCTCTGGGCCCCCCCCCCCCCCGCGATGGATCTGAGTTGGGTTTGGTGGGACGGTAAGTGAGGTGGGGGTGTCGGGTTCGGTCGGGGGGGGTGAGGTGGGGGTGTTGGGGTTGGTCAGGGGGTGTTGCGGTTGGTGGGGGGGTGAGGTGGGGGTGTTGGGTTTGCTTGGGGGGGTGAGGTGGGGGTGTCGGGTTTGGTCGGGGGGTAAGTGAGCCGGGGGGTGTCGGGGTTGGTCTGGGGGGGGGAGGTGTTGGGGTGGGTGCCCAGACCAAACCCGACACCCCCTCCCCCGGCTCACTTACCCCCCGACCAAACCCGACACCGCCACCTCACCCCCCCACCAACCGCAACACCCCCTGACCAACCCCAACACCCACCCCTCACCCCTCACCCACCCCAACACCTTCCCACCCCCCCAGACCAAACCCGACACCCCCTGGCTCACTTACCCCCCGACCGAACCTGACACCCCCACCTCACCCCCCCACACACACCAATCGCAACACCCCCAGACCAAACCTGACACCCCCCGGCTCACTTACCCCCCCGACCGAACCCGACACTCCCACCTCACCCCCCCCAAGCAAACCCGACACCCCCACCTCACCCCCCCACCAACCCCAACACCCCCTGACCAACCCCAACACCCACACCTCACCCCTCACCCACCACGACACCTTCCCACCCCCCCAGACCAAACCCGACACCCCCCCGGCTCACTTACCCCCGACCGAACCCGACACCCCTACCTCATCCCCCCAAGCAAACCTGACACCCCCACCTCAACCCCCCACCAACCGCAACACCCCCTGACCAACCGCAACACTCACCCCTCACCCACCCCAACACCTTCCCACCCCCCCAGACCAAACCCTACACCCCCCGGCTCACTTACCCCCCCGACCAAACCCGACAACCCCACCTGACCCCCCCAAGCAAACCCAACACCCCCACCTGACCCCCCGACCAAACCCGACACCCCCCCCCCCCGGCTCACGGTGCACTGTGTAGCACACAGATTATTAAATACACTGTTCGGTCGGGGGGTGAGGTGGGGGTGTCGGGTTTGCTCAGGGAGTGAGGTGGGGGTGTCGGGTTTGGTCGGGGGGTGAGGTGGGGGTGTTGGGTTTGTTTTGGGGGGTCAGGTGGGGTTGTCGGGTTTGGTCGGGGGGTAAGTGAGCCGGGGGGTCTTGGGGTTGGTCGGGGGGGTGGGAAGATGTCAGGGTGGGTGAAGGGTGGGTGTTGGGGTTGGTCAGGGGGTGTCAACTGTCTGCCCCCTCCCCACCTCCGACTGACCCGAGCAACGCCGGGCACTTATGCTAGTTAATTATAAAGAAAGAGATTTTAAGTGAGTACAAGCAATGAGGCATAAAAGTAATAAATGGTTAAAAGTAAAATAGGACCACTGTTCCCTCTAATTTTTACATCCATGTGCAGAATGAATTTTCTTGTGTGACACATTACCTTCAGACTGGTGCACGTAAAAAAATCATGTGGTGAGGGTGGGGCTGAAAGGTTCCAGGTGCAGGAAGGAGCAAAGGGCTAGGGCAGAGGATTGGTGCAGGGGGTGAGGGCTCCAGCTAAGGGTGGAAGCTCTGGAGTGGGACAGGGATGAGGGGTTTGGGCTGCAGTGGGGAAAGAGGGTTCCCCTCATCCCTCTCTCACTGCAGCAGCTCAGAGCTGGGTGAGAGGCACATCTCCTGGGCCGCAGCAGCTCAGCACCTTGCGGCTTCCAGGGCATGTAGGTCAGGACTCCCCTAGAGTCCAATGTCTGCTTCTTTTGTCATTTTAGGCGTAAAAAAGTGAGATGGCCAGGGAGAAAGAGAAAGGGTCTCTTTGTGTGTTTTCCCCATATTTTTATAGTTTCAGTACTTCTTTGAGAAATATTTCCAGCTGAGAACCAGGAGATGGGGTATGGTGGTGGAAGGAGACCTCATTCTGTTTCTTTGCTAAGATGCAGATCTCTTTGTCCCTCCTTTCTTGCCAAAGAATGGCCACCGGATAAGTGATGACCCATCAGCGTTGTTAACACCTGACAGGGGCATCAGCTTAGGGTTTGGACAAAGATTAATAAAATAGTGTATATGGTGTTCATACATGGGTGCATTCCATCACATATTCCCAGTTTAAGGTAATGTTTTATTTATTGTGTCTTGAGAGCTTGTTGAAAGTGTGAGGTTATATGTCCAGATTTAAATGGTAAATGCTTTACTTCTGGACTTTGGACATGTTTCCAGCAGATTTTCAATTCATGAAGGGTTACCTGGTTCAGAGAAATACATACTTGATCCAGTTGTTGCTGAACAATGTACAATGTATGTAATACATATAAAAACATCTCATCAGGTTGCACACAGCTGGCCACTGGCCTGTATGCTTAGCGCCACAATGAAATCAAAGCTAGCTCAGTGGGAGATCTTCAAGGATAGTGGAGAACAGTTTTGAAAGGATAACCTTGGAAAAGCTTTAAACAGAGTTACATGGCTTGAAGTCTACAGTATAAAATAAAATAGCCCTGGCTTGGTTGAATGACTGGGCTAAATGTCACAAAGATATTGCATGTGAGACACAACACACTCACTCCTTGGGCTGTAAGAAAGAGATAGCAGACCGGCTGGGGGGGTCAAAGACCAAGTTATGCTACAAGACCTTATTATAACAACCATGCCTCTTCTTCCCTTCCTTTCTAACTCAGGAAAATCCCACCTAAAATGCTGGTCCCGAGGTCTGCTAGATGGTTCTAGAGGTAGATAGATGATGGTGCTGGAGATGGTACAGCTGGTAATTAGGGATAAATTTCCCCCCCCCCACTTTCTGATCATTGGTTCAGGACCTAAGCTTGGAAAATATACTGATCCTGAAAGCATGTGAGCCAGTCTGACAAAATGCTGCTTTTATCTGGCAAGTCATAAAACACCGGGAATTATAGAGTGCATGTCACCTAATATATTTCCCCCCATTATTTTTGTTGCCACTGATTACATAATAATTTTAAATGTAAACACCATCACTAACATAAAGTTAATAATGACCCTATCCTGAGAGGCTCTTTAAATCTTATCCTGCTACTATGTCACAAGCAATTCCACTCTTCAGGATTTAGCTATATAGATTTAAAATATACCTATCCAAGTGTATCCTAGAGAGGTGTCTCTAGGCACCTTAACAAGTGATTAACAGTACGATATAGTGAGATTCCAGAAACATTAAGGTATCCATTTCATCAGAATCTCAGACAGCCACATGCCTACAGAAAGCTCCTTTCTGCGCCTTCATTGCTATAAGAAGCAAGATGAACTGAATAGTCCCTTAAAGATAGGATGAGAAAACATCAGACATGATTAAATTAACCTCCCCTCCCATCCCTGAGCTTTAAAATTCAGGCCAAACCTATTTTTTTATGCGATTATTGCAACTGCATGCACAGGTGCATAGATGTCATATTAAAAAAAGGGCAGAATTAGCAATAGTCCAAAAAGTGCCCTGACTGATGCAAAAGGGCCTCATCTCACTCTCTTCCTTTCAGCAAGTGTCTTTTGTCATCAATGGGAAATCTGTTGTTCACTGAAGACAGCCCTAATTTTGTAGTTGTGGCCCATGGGCCAGGGTAATTAAAACTGCAATTCAGTGAGTTTCATGAACCTATTCTCAGCTGAGCCAAACTATTGACTCAAAGTCGGCTTGGGAAAGGCCATTAATCTCCTTATTCTTATTATAAAATCAGCACAGCTGGAAAACAGGTACAAAATGCAATCTACAGTAACTGAAAATCAGGTGGTGCATTTAAAACATGCTCTCCTGTGGAATTAAAATACCCTGGTCTGAGCATATGAAAATGTTTTCTCTGGTGAGCTCCCTAACTGAGATCAGATGGGGCCAAATAAAATCTATGTTTGGAGGCTCAGACAAAATACAGTAGAAGATAAAACAAGGAAGGCTATACTATAGCAGATTTTGCTGCACGGTGCTGCTCCTGCAGAAGTTAATGGCAAAACTCCCACAAACTTCCCTTAGCTAAGGGAGTGCATTTCACACTCCTACTGTGGACATTAAAGTCTGGCCTGTGATAAATCTGAATCTGAATGCGAATTTATCCAGCCTACATACAAGCACCATCCTGGGGATAGCAAACTTCCTTAGCTAAGCACTGACTGTAACTGGAAGGTAATATCATTGCCTTGCAGATGAAGTTGTTACATTAAGGCAATTGGTCATAACAATAACAATAATGTGATTCACAAAATATATAGCCCTTCAGTTAAATGTTACATGCAGAAACAGTAAATTAATCCATTTTTCTTGGTGGTTTAACTAGACAATACTCATTTCTTTATATTGTTTTTATCTCACTAATAAAGGAGTTCAGTGTTTTTAACATATTCTTACTAGGCAATGCTCCAAACTTTGCCCTCCAGTTGGTATTACGGTATCAGTAATTGCTGCCTCGCATTAACATTTATTTAAAGCTGCTGATTTAACATTTAAAAATTCTGAGGTTAATGGATCTGTATTCACAGATCCATTAACCTCAATAAAAATAAATGGGACCTTTTGTGAACTAAAATAAGTGTGGATCAAGGATACACTTTCACCAATACTTACTGATAGAATTTAGATTGTACTGCTAAAATGTCAGGTCATAAAAAGGGCTAGTAATATAGTAATATTCAAGGTGAATTTCAGTATTTCAGGCACTCTTGTGACCCAAGATACGATAGTTTAAGATCAAGCAAGTTCAGTGTTCTAATTGCAACATATTCAGGGTGGATTGGCATGCAAATGGTATGTTGGGTTTATTTCATTTTATATCAGAATGAAATTGTGTCTTGAATGCATATGGCATTTAATGAATAAATTCTGATATCATAGTTAAATGTCTTTATCATTTATCTTATTTATATGGAAACTGACTTCTACCTTGCAGTACAGGAGAAAGCTATAATACTCTGGAAAAAAAATAAGTGGAGGAGCAACATTTGAGGGGGGGGGGGCAACAACCTAGAAAGACTGGCTAGAAAGGACCATAAGTTCATCTGGTTAAACCCCTGCCTCATAGCACTTCCAATCAGCTTTAAAACAGCACATCTTGAAATATTATAACTTATAAAACCTTTTCCATCCTGGAGTTACATTCATTGACATGAGTATGACTTTGCCTTTTAGCTACGGCAAATTAATTCCAATATAGTTTTATGACTCTTGCTATTTTCCTTAGATATTTGTTTACCAAAACAAAATTCCCTCTCAGACTCTTGTGTGTATGTATTTACAGATATATGTCATAAAGCCTTTCTAAATTGCTAATACAAAATACTGTATTAAGGGCCATATTTTGCACCATTGACTTCACTGGGAGCTGAAACAGGCCCTGTCAGACACTAAAATTGCATGCTTATGTTCTCAGCAGTTAGGAAATGGCTCCTTTTGCATTACGATAATACAGGATCACATAGTAGTTCTCAAAAAATACAAAATTATATCACAGAATTATTTTCCTATAGATGAGTAAGTAATTTTGATGGGTAACTCAGTGGGAGGATGAATGTTTCCTAAACTATTCAGAATATGATCTTTTCTTATGTGCAGCCATATTGTACTGTCCTCTAGACTAGATGGCTCAATGTCAAGCTAAGTTAGCTTCATATGTATCCAAGTTATAAAGTAAGCTGTTGCTTATCAAGTACCATAGTGTTTTCCTAGTAAGGCACACAGCTACTTTGAGTAAGATTTTATGTTCCTCAGTAACTTAGAAAGTGGAAGTCAATGGGACTGCAGCTTCTAAGTCACTTAGGGACCAGTGAAATTTGCACCTTACATCATTAATATTCTATGCATGATCTTTTGCTCACCCCATTGCCATATTCCAAAATTTGGTCAAGTTTTAAATTTATTTTCTTGCTGTAAACTCCCTGACAAACTAAAACCTCTAGAGTTATGCCCAGAGGTGAAAGTAACTTAAAGCACTTTCTTGTACTCTGGAATCCTGAGGACGGGGTGGGGCTCAATCGGAAGAGGTGGGGCCTTTAAATCCCCAGACCTTTTAAATCAGGATTTATAGGCCCTGCGCTCAGGCTGTGGTAGCAGTAGCTGGGAGCCCCAGACCTTTTAAATCACCCCGAGGCTCCATCAATGGGGCTCTGGCAGCGATTTAAAGGACCAAAGGCTCCCAACTGCCGATACCGTAGCAGAGCCCTGGGCTCTTTAAATTGCTGATGAGGTCCCATGGGTCCTGGCTGCCAATGTGAGCCCTGGGGCTCCAGCGACAGGGCTCCAGTGATTAATTTCAGTGGGGTTGCATAGATATACGTGAAGTCAGAATTTAGCCTATGGCATGAGTGTACTGAGATTCAAAACAATGTACGGAAATTCTTTCCTTGGAAATCAGTGTTGATCAACAGGTCTAGGACACAACAAACAGGTAAGCATTAACATTTGATTTAAAAAAGAATCCGTGACAGGTCCATAGATGTCAAGAGAAATCATGTTCCACAGGTTCGTGTACGTAACATGCTAAACTACTCTTGTCAAACAAAATGAGAAAACTACAATTGAATGTTGACATTTTTCATGACTAGTTTAGATCTACTGTCATAATATATATTTTGATAAATAAAGCCAAGCCAGTTTAGAAAACACTCAAAAACCATTTTTTAAAGTAGTTCTCTATTTAGCAAAATAGACAATGTCAGTTTTCTGCTGCTGTGATTTTGTTTCAACTCTACTAAACATGAACTAGATTGGATTCTCATGTTAGAGACTAGAATGCATCACTGTGTGAATTGAAATGCATTACTCTGTGAATTGGAATGAATTAGGCACACTCTATTGCACTGCTGTCCTGTCATATTTCTGCCTTTCTAAAAATGATATCTGTAGGAATTTACTATTAAATCTAGGACAATACTTTCTAAACAAAATTTATTGGAGGCTTTCATCTGTTAAATTTCATTACAAGTCAGATTAACTCTTTTTAACACTGGAAATATGTTTATAACTCTGTAAATTGAACTTAGTGTTGTCCATGTTCTCTGTAACATGGTTGTTTTGGTGGTAAAAGTAAACTGAAATATACCATGATAGTGGATTGCAGAGCACCTAATTTTAGTTGATAGAAGTGAACTTCAAGAATCTGTTTTATTTTAGTGGAAAAAAAGGATGTACTAAAATCTACAACCATACAGAAGTGTTTTACCTTTGGAAAAGGGACATCTGTTGCCAGGTAACAGTTATGGCTGGGATATTCAAATATGTCTAAGGAAGTTAGGTGCCCAGCTTTCACTGAATTTCAAAGATCATTGATAATCCCAACGTAAACTGGAAGTTTAGAAACAGTTTATGCTGGTTTCTAAATCTTTGCTCTCCTATAGAAGAAAATTATACAGTCATGCTATCTCTGAGTATTTTAGAGAGATCAATTAAACCCTTCTCCCTTACCCCTAAAAACCAGGCTAATGAAAATGAACTTTAAAAAGTCACTGTATGCAACTCTACTTTTATAGAGAGATGGTTACTGATGTTGTGAAGTGTTAAAAGTTAATGAAATTCACAAGACTCATTGTTTCAACCCAAACTGTTGAGAGTGTGTGAGGAAGAAACTCTTTTTGCTGCCTGTTCCATTTTCTAAGTGCCTTGTCATACAAGTCTGAATCTGTTTGTAACACAAAGCAACATCATTACATATCCAACATTCTGAAACCATAGATTCTTCTTCGAGTGATTGCTCACATGCATTCCAGTTAGGTTAGGCACGCGCTGCGGGCCTGGTTGCCGGGAAGATCGCGGCCAGGAGCCCTTCGGGGCCCAGGCACTGCTTGATCTCGCGGCGCCGATCTGACTCCCGGTACCGTTCGACCTCCCGGCACCGCAGTCTCGGCGCCGCACAGAGCTGAGACCATGTTCCAGGTCTCCGCATGGACGGTCCCGCCGATCTGAGTCCCGGCACCCTTGTTCGGCAAGGTGCCGGTCACACTCTCGGCACCGGTCATACTCCCGGCACCGCTCAGTGAACTGGCACCGGGGACGATCTCACCACTCGCCGTCACGACACCGCTCTACATCTCGGCACCATTCGGCTCCCAGGAGGAGATCTCAATCCAGGCGCCGATCACCATCCTGGCACCGGTCACGGCGTTACTACAGGTCCCCGGACAGACGGCGCACCCCATCTCAGCACCGGACGCCGCCCCGGCACTGCCACGCATCAGGACACTGGTCCTCTTCCCGGCACCGGACACCACCGCGTCGGCACCGCTCGTCGAGTCGGCACCGCTCTCCAGACCGGCACCGCTCACACTCACGGCACCGGTCAAGGAGTCCTCACCATTCCGGGCGTAGGGAGTCCGCCAGGCCGGTAGCCCAGCATGACTCGCCGCCCAGGCCTCAGCAGCCCGCCAGCGTGGTGGCCCCCTGGCCCTCTTCATCGACCTCGGTCTCCCCGCGCTCGGTGCAGGGGCAGCAGGCCACACTCCACTCCAGCTGGCCAGCATGGGCGCCCTGGGCTTATGACCAGCCCCAAGCCACCCAATCTGAACCCGGGTTTCCCCTTCGGTCGGAGGGCACCAGTGAAGCAGTGGCGGGATCATCTTCAGCGGCCCTTCACTCTGAGGTGCCCCCTAGCCCAGTGGAGCCGGGTCCCTATGCCTCCCCGGCTGGGGTTGAGGCAGTGGCTGGTACGACATCTGCCAGCCCACCTTCAGTGGACCTCTCGAATTACCAAAACCTTTTAAAGCCAGTGGCAATGAACATGAATTTGCCCATGGAAGAGGTCCCGGTGGTTGAGGATCCGGTCACTACCATGTTGACAAAGGGCACGCCAGCCAGGGTGGCAGTGCCCTTCATAAACACCATTAAACAGAATGCAACAGCGGTCTGGAAGAATCCTGCCTCCATTCCTCCCACTGCCCGAGGAGTGGAGAAGAGGTATTTCGTCCCTGCAAAAGGGTACGAGTACCTTTATATCCACCCTCCTCCTTCCTCTCTGGTGGTGGACTCCATGAACAATAAGGAGCGCCACGGGCAGGAAGCCCCGGCCCCTAAAACAAAGGAGGCTAAGAGACTGGACCACTTTGGTAGAAAGGTTTATTCATCGGGTGGTCTCCAGCTCAGAGTGGCCAACAACCAGGCGCTCTTCAGCAGGCACCACTTTGACACTACGGAGGCCCTGGCTAAGTTTGAGGCAACGGTTCCTCCAGAGGGCAGGCAAGAGTTTAGGGCCTTGCTTCATCAGAGTAGGGACATTTCTAGGTATGCCCTACAGGCAGCCCTCAACTCTGCAGACTCGGCAGCAAGGACAATGGCTTCCGGGATTGCCCTCCGCCGTGCTGCGTGGCTGCAGTCCTCCAACCTGCCACAGGGGATGCAGCACACGATTCAGGACCTTCCTTTTGAAGGCGCAGGTCTTTTCTCGGAGGCTACGGATGCACGCCTCCAAACTTTTAAAGACAAGGGTGTGACCCTCAAAACTTTGGGGATGCACACCCCTGTATCCCAGAGGTGTCCCTTCCTTCCCCCAAGGAGGCGATTCTTCCCTCCTGCGCGCCCACCCCAGGACTCCCTGCAAAGGAGAGGGCGGGCCTATCACCGTCGCTCAGGGCCACGGCAAGGGGGGAAACAACAGGCCCCTAAACCACCCCAGGGGCCTAAGCCGAACTTTTGAAGGTGCGCCCGAGGGCAGAGCACCAGCCAGAGACCTGGATCCTCCCTTCAAGGATCGTCTGTCCCACTTCCTCCGTGTGTGGTCGAACATTACATTGGACCAGTGGGTCCTCCGCACGGTGGAGTTGGGATATTTGCTTCAGCTGTCCACCCCCCCCCATCCTCCCTCCCCGTCCCTCTTCAGGGACCCCTCTCACAAGCAACTCCTCGTACAGGAGGTGAGGTCGCTCCTCTCACTGGGAGCCATCGAGCCCGTACCAGAGGAGTTCAGGGGGAAGGGGTTCTACTCCCACTACTTCCTGATCCCCAAGGCAAAAGGGGGCCTCAGGCCCATCCTAGACCTGCGCGGACTCAACACCCACATGATCAAGTTCAAGTTCTGCATGGTCACCTTGGGCACCATCATTCCCTCCCTGGATCCGGGAGACTGGTTCGCTGCCCTCGACATGAAGGACGCTTACTTTCACATAAGCATAAAACCTTCACACAGACGCTACCTCCGCTTCCTGGTGGCGGGGAAACACTACCAATTTGCTGTCCTGCCCTTTGGCCTGTCCACTGCACCCAGGGTTTTCACCAAGTGCATGGCGATGGTAGCGGCGTTCTACCCGTACCTCGACGATTGGCTGATCTGAGGCACCTCCAGGGACCAAGTGAGCTCGCATGTGCAGCTTGTCATCAGCACGTTCGACCGCTTGGGGATACTTCTCAACAGAGAAAAGTCCACCCTGGAGCCAACTCAGAAGATCGAGTTTATAGGGGCCCTCCTAGACTCCACTGTAGCAAGGGCATCCCTTCCTCAGCCTCGCTTCCTAGCCATTCAGTCGGCCATCCGAGAGCTGCACGCCTGTCACATGACAACGGTCCGGGTGTTCCTCAGCCTGCTGGGTCACATGGCGTCATGCACGCACGTCACCCAGCACGCCAGGCTGAGGCTGCGCCCGCTCCAGTCGTGGCTGGCGTCGGTCTACAGGCCGAACTGGGACAGCATAGACGCCCTCCTCACCATTCCCAGAGCTACCCTATCCGCTCTGGCCTGGTGGGAAGATCAGGACACTGTGTGCCAGGGTGTTCCCTTCCTCCCTCCCAGCCCCTCCATGTCCCTGGTGACGGACGCTTCATCCCTAGGTTGGGGAGCTCACCTCGGGGAGCTCGGGACTCAGGGTCGCTGGTCGGTGTCAGATCTCTGCCTTCACATCAACGTCAGACAGCTGAGAGCCGTTCGGCTGGCCTGCCAGGCCTTCCAGGATACACTGCAAGGTCACTGTGTAGCGGTGCTTACAGACAACACCGCAGCCCAGTTCTACATAAACAAACAGGGCGGAGCCCGCTCCAACCCTCTGTGTCAGGAAGCGCTTCTCCTTTGGGAATTCTGTATAGCCCACTCCATTCACCCAGTGGCCTCATTCCTCCCGGGAGTCCAGAACACGCTGGCAGACCACCTCAGCAGATCTTTTATGACACACGAGTGGTCCCTCCTGCCAGATGTCATCCGGCCGATCTTCCTGAAGTGGGGGTTTCCCCACGTAGACCTATTTGCCTCCCGGCAGAACAGGAAGTGCCTCCAGTTCTGCTCCTTCCGCGGCAGCTCCCAGGGCTCCCTGACAGACTCCTTTCTCCTACCCTGGACGGGACACCTGTTCTACGCGTTCCCTCCGATCCCGCTACTGCACAAGGTGATCCTAAAGATCAGACGGGACAGGGCACGTGTAATCCTCATAGTCCCAGCCTGGCCCAGACAGTGCTGGTATGTGTCCCTCCTCCAGCTGTCCAGGGCCCCTCCCATCAGCCTCCCGCTGTGGTCGGATCTGATCTCACAGGATCACGGTCGCCTACTGCACCCAGACCTGCAGTCCCTCCACCTCACAGCGTGGCTGCTCCATGGCTAAGGGGTCCGGAACTATTGTGCTCAGACGAGGTGCAAGGTGTTCTTCTGGGAAGCAGGAAACCATCGACCAGAAGCACCTATACAGCAAATTGGACCCGCTTTTCAACTTGGTGCAGGCAACACGACACCATTTCCAGTGAAGCCCCGATTCCGCTTATCCTGGATTACCTGTTAGGCCTTAGACAGCAAGGCCTCTCTACCTCCACCATCCGGGTCCACCTGGCTGCTATCTCGGCATTCCACCCTGGCCAAGCGGATCACTCGGACTTCTCGGACCATATGGTATATCGTTTCCTTAGAGGTTGGACAAACTCTACCCGAACGTTAAATGTCCCATTCCAACGTCCCTGGGATCTAAACCTTGTGCTTTCCCATCTTACCATGCCCCCTTTTGAGCCCCTCGCCACGTGTTCCTTACTCTACCTTTCCTGGAAGGTAGCCTTCCTTGTAGCGATCACCTCGGCTTGTAGAGTGTCAGAGATCCGTGCACTGACCTCCGAGCCACCTGACACAGTCTTCCATAAGGACAACGTGCAGCTACGCCCCCACCCGGCCTTCCTGCCTAAGGTGGTCTCCCCCTTCCATATTAACCAGGACATTTGCCTTCCAGTATTTTACCCGAAGCCCCATTCCTCGGGAAGGGAACAACAATTACACACGTTAGACGTCAGGAGGGCTCTTGCTTTTTATTTAGATCGTACAAAGCAATTTAGAAAGACAACTCAACTTTTTGTTGCAATAGCGGAGAGAATGAAGGGCCAGCCGGTCTCGGCCCAAAGGCTCTCCTCCTGGATTACCTCGTGCATTCGCACCTGTTACGAACTCGCGGGCAGGCCCGTCAAGAAAATAACAGCACACTCTACGAGAGTGCAGGTGTCCTCTGTGGCCTTCCGGGAGGGAGTTCCAATTACGGACATCTGCAGGGCGGCCACCTGGTCCTCCGTCCATACCTTTGCCGCCCACTACGCTATAGTCCAGCAGACCAGGGACGATGCGACGTTTGGGTCAGCGGTCCTACGATCAGCGATGGGTCAATCCGATCCCGCCTCCTAGGTATTGCTTGTAGTCACCTAACTGGAATGCATGTGAGCAATCACTCGAAGAAGAAAACAGGGTTACTTACCTGTAACTGTTGTTCTTCTAGATGTGTTGCTCACATCCATTCCAAACCCACCCTCCTTCCCCTCTGTCGGATTAGCCAGCAAGAAGGAACTGAGTGGGTGGCTGGGTCGCATGGGTACTTATACAGCTCCATAAAGGCGCCACTCTAGGGGGCTCCCTGCTGACCCAGCCTGTAGCTAGGGGAAAAATCTTCCCGGCAACCAGGCCCGCAGCGCATGCCTAACCTAACTGGAATGGATGTGAGCAACACATCTCGAAGAACAACAGTTACAGGTAAGTAACCCTGTTATCTCATTAATTCACACTAGTGATTGGGAGACCCATTACAGATTATTGCATATTTGCCCTAATTCAGCAAGACGCTTACACATGTGAGCAATCCCATTGACTTTAATTGGGACTATTCACATGCTTGAAGTTAAATAGGGACTATGCATCTTCCTGAACTAAGGCCTTCATGGACTGATAAGTGAGCAAAAAGGCATTTTTTTTTAATGAAAGGTGCTACATCACAAATTTTGACAAGTTTAGTTTAATTGTAAACTATTGCTTCATTTTATGCTTGTAGATATACAATAGCATATCTTGCAAAAGTTATGAAGTCTTAATAGTAGGAAATATCTCAGGATTATATTTTATTAATCAGATTTCTATGTTAGCTTAATGAGAATTAGGGAACATGGGCTGTACTTACATATGGTGATGTGTATGTACTTTTGTTTTCATCTTTATATTCTAATGGTTGCAGTGAGAGGAGAAGCCATCCAAGGAAATATATATACAGTATTAGATTTGGCAGTGCATGATAGTACAGTCTTTATTGTGGTGTGAGTAAGTGCTTATTTTGTCTAGTCTTTGCAGATCATTCATCAATATACTTTATTCTAATGGCTTTTCTATTTCTCACTAATAAGTAGTCATTGATCTTTAATGTCAGCTGTTTGCCAGAATATTGCTTGATACTCAGTGCCAAACGCTGACAAGGAGTTGCTTCTCTATGTGTGATTCATTAAAATAAGATGACAATGTTGTAATGGTCCAAAACATACAGTGTACCAGGTCATTACAGCTTGTGTTGGGTCAATCAATACCAAAGAACAGGGTAGAATTTTTATAATGGCAAGAAGAATGCAGTTTGTATTTTTAGTCAGTAAAATGGAAATTCTTTATTTGCTGAGCAGCTCTGACCATTTCATTTGTAACAGATAGGAAGACATTATCCCTAGAGTCTAATGCTTCCACCTTAATAATAGAAAACCTAACTCTGCTACACTTATTGATACTTAGAGTCTAACTTTGGTGCTCTTACTGGCAGTGAACCAGTAGTTTATTTTGGTGGTAAAAGTAGGGAGTAGAATAGGGTATTGCTTGAGTCAGAAGTAACGGTGGAAGAATCAGGCCTAAATTATAAGGCATGAAACTGTCCTATAAGAGATCTGTTCTCCTAAGTGATTTTTCAGAATGGTTCTTGGACTTTTGGAGTTTTTAGCTGGATTCTTACTGCCTCTGTTGGGAAGACACACATTTTCAATGACCTTACCAGGCTTTGGGAATGGCTTGCAGCACAAACTTTCCTTTGCAACATAATGGTAGGGCTCAACTTATAGTGAGCCCCATTTCTGCGGCTATTCTGAAGCATGTGTGAATAATTGTGTTCTTCAGTTCTGGTTTTCCAGTAAGATATTAGTATACTACATATTTGTTTTAGTACCAAGAAGCATACAGCTCATTGTTCTAACTTAGACTAGTAATAACTGATGCACATTTCTGTTTCTGTTGAAATATCAGAGTCGAAATGAATAGTCTGCAAGTACTAAACAAATTACATTTGATATTTGTTTTTGTGTATTTCTATAAGGTTTTATTTATCTCATTTTATATCCATTTTTTCTTCTATTAATTTGAGCAAATATTAACAAACTGACTAAGGTTAATGTTTATTTCAGGGCTACTCTAAGCAAAGGCATCAATTTTACCTTGAATGGGGTTGAGTATGTTATAAGGTTATATTTATTCATTTTCACAGAATCAAACTCCAACAGTTACCACATAACAGTCACATGAAGTTCTGGGATGCAGCATTTTTCACCAGGTTGTTTCTATTTGCAACTTCAGCGGCATTTTATTAAAATATATGTTGGCAAACAGCCAAGTACTGAGAGTTAAACTATGCCATGTGTGGCTTAAATTCAATGTCTTCTCTGGATCTCACTGTAGCAGATATTTGAACAAAACCATTCACATCAATTGGTCAGCATTCTGAATGTAGCATTTTATGACCAAAAGAATTCCTTTCACGAATCCATACTTCCATACACAGTTCCATTATGTGATATGACATATGGTGCTGCATTTAATCCCACATAGGGCCTGATCCAGTGCTTAATGAGGTCAGAGGAAGGATTTCCATTGATAACCTTAGCCACTGGATCAGGCCTGTATCAGTTGAAATCAATAGGAACTGAATAGGTTAAGTCGCTTATGGGTTAAGCACTCATGGATCTAACTAAGAAATTTTATTCAAAGTGAGTTTTATGCCATTATAAGTTATAAACCAGAAAATATTGGAAGTTGCAATTTCCTGAATTTTGATACTCTGTTTTCTGCAGGGAAAACATAAACAGAAAATGTTGGGTTCGTCCAGTTCTGAAGTCCCAGCAGACCCAATGACTGGGGGGGGGGGGGGAGGGGGGACAGATCTCTGCATTTGTTCAGTCACATGTCTTAAAGGTCTGTAAACCCATTAAAATTCCATGTTGTCTCAAATTAAAAGAGAAAAAAACCAGCATGAGATTTTAGATCTATGACGAAGTACGTAGCATATCTGAGGGCATGTGTTATATGCCCTCAGACACTAAAAATTGATTGGACATTAATAACGGGCTTTTAATTCATTGGGCAATGTTTTGTATCAGGTACTTACCCTGAAAGTTGTTTATACAAATCCAAGTTTATGTTTGTTTATGTTTACCACAAACAGTCTGAGGCAAAAGAACAACATGGAAATGTTTCCAATACATCAAATGCATTAAAATCTTAACAGATAAATAAATTGAAATAGTGTGAGGACTGTGTTCCATTATTCCTTTTACATGATTTATTGGAGCATGGCTTAGTTAGTGGATTGAAGATGAAGTACAAATTGCTACCATTATTCCAAGAGCATGTTCAAGTACAAAAATATACAATCATGAGTTTTAGTACTTCTGAGCATCATTCACAGATCCTGGTTCATTTCAGATTTAAAATAATTGTAAAATGAAAAGATAATTAATTGGTATTTGATTTTAAAAACATTTAGGGCTGACTCCTCATATCACCATGAGTCTTGAAAATATTAAGCTACGAAGCCAAAATTTAAATGTATATTTTCTTCTAAATGTTTTTGTGTATATGGAAATGAGATATCACTACTAGTGACTTATGAATCAGGCCAGCTTGCCCACGCTGACTTTATAAAATGACTTTTGACCCTTGTGGGATCTTGAGAGAGTAGGCTCAGTGACAAGTGTGACATTGGGGGGGGGAGGGGCTATTCATTTGTTTTCCCATTTAAGCAATATGCTTTTATTCAAAGAAGAAGTAAGTACCAATGGACAAATCAGCTCAGGTTAAGTAGATTTCAATGAAAAAAATTACCTCAAAAGATAACGAGTATTTTATTAGCACAGCATGGTGTTCAATTTCTATAATATGAAACTGAGGTACGACTAGAGCTGGGCTAATAACTGATTTTTCAGATCATTGGCAGCTTCAAAACATTGGGTGCTAGGTTAGGCTGAACCAAATCCAAAAACTGAGAACTTAAATTAAGAGAAATTTGTTTCAGGTTGAATATTTAAATGGCTCTGAATTGCCAATATGAATGGCAATTAATAGTCTTTGGGCTACAAAAAAAAAAGAGAAATACAATGTAATCTGGTGGTAAGGGCACTTACCAAGGATGTGGGAGACTCAAGTTCTTGCTCTGTTGACAATTTAATTATGGAAACAGAAGGGAACAGGTTCAGCAGAAGAAACTGAGAGAGCCCTCTCAGAATATCCCATAGTCTTGTAATTGTAACATTCTCTTGTAATGGGGGAGACCCAATTTCACATTGCTTCTCCACTTCAAATATAGGAGGAATTGCATGCAGGTATGCCACATCCTGGGTGAGTGCTCCAATCACTAAACTGAAGGGTATAAAGAAGGCTTTTGTTGCCACCACTGTGCATCCAAATCCTGGAGAAACAAATTTGCCTAAAGTATTTTGCTAATTTGTGTAAAATTCACCAGTAGTTTTGGACAGACTGAAGCAGCCATTTTTTAGCAAACAAGCAATTTGTCTGAATAGTTTTGCCTAATTCTGGGTCAGATATAAATGTATCTAATACTTAATGCAACTTGTTGCATTCCACAGGCAACATCCTTTTAAAAAAACAAAAACAAAAAACCCTCTCTTTTCAGAGATATATTTTAATCCCTCAGGAAACATTATTTTAGATAGAATGGGGGTGACTCCAAATCAGGAAGGGTTAAATCATAGAATCAGACAACTGGAAGGGACCTCAACAGGCCATCTTTCTAGTCCAATCCCCTGCACTCACGGCAAGACTAAGTATTACCTAGGGGATCAGCAACCTTTGGCCTGCGGCCCACCAGAGTAAGCCCTCTGGTGGGCCAGGATGATTTGTTTACCTGCCGTGTCCACAGGTTCGTCTGATCACAGCTCCCACTTGCCATAGTTTGCTGTCCCAAGCCAAGGGAGCTGCAGGAAGTGGCAACCAGCACATCCCTCAGCCTGCCCCCTTCCCACAACTCCATTGGCCTGGAACGGTGAATCGTGTCCAATGGGAGCTGCGATTGGCTGAACCTGTGAATGAGGCAGGTAAACAAACTGGCCCAGCCTGCCAGAAGGATCAGCCTGGCAGGTAGCAAGTCATAGGTTGCCGATACCTGGTCTAGACCATTCCTGATAGGTGTTCGTGTAACCTGCTCTTAAAAATCTCCAAAGATGGAGATTCCACCACCTCCATAGACAATTTATTCCATCGCTTAACCACCCTGACAGTTGGGAAGTTTTCCTAATGTCCAGCCTAAATCTCCATTGCTGTAATTTAAGCCCATTGCTTCTTGTTCTATCCTTAGAAGTTAAAAACCATTTTTCTCCTTCCTCCTTGTAACAACCTTTTCTGTACTTGAAAACTGCTATCATGTCCCCTCTCAGGATTCTCTTTTTCCAGACTAAACAAGCCCAGTCTTTTCACTCTTCCCTCATAGTTCATGTTTCCTAGTTCTTTAATCATTTTTGTTACTTTTTGTTGTATTTCCTCCAATTTGTCCACATCTTTCCTGAAAATGTGGCACCCAGAACTGGACATGACACTCCAATTGAGGCCTAATCAGTGCTGAGTAGAGTGGAAGAAATACTTCTCATGTCTTGCCCACTCCTAGTAAAACACCCCAGAATTATATTCCCTTTTTTTGCAACAGTGTTACACCGTTGACTCATATTTAGCTTATGATCCACTATGGCCCCAGATCCCAACCTACAGTACTCCTTTCTAGGCAGTCATTTCCCATTTTGTGTGCAACTGATTGTTCCTTCCTAAATGTAATACTTTCCACTTGTCCTTATTGAATTTCATCCTATTTACTTCAGACTATTTCTCCAGTTTTTTCAGATCTTTTTGAATTTTAATTCTATCCTCCAAAGCACCTCACAGCTTGGTATTGTCTGCAAACTTTATAAGTGTACTCTCCATACCATTATCTACTATCTAACCATCACTGCAAGGTGGAATTTTAACAAAGTATTTCTGCAAACCCATCCTTCAGCACATCTTTGCTAAAGGTCTGTGCATGTGGTTGAAGCTTTTGGGGAACATTTTGATATGTTTAGGGAACACTGCAGTCAATATGCTAAAGATAGTTGGCTCTAAGTCTGAGTTTCATTAAACCCAAATTTTACAAACTTTTTATTTGGTTACTATGTGAGAGGTAGAGAGAGGATGGTTGAAACCAAACTGAAATAAGATGTTTGTTGGTAGGGAAAAGCATTGAGATATCTGTCCAGCAGATGTATCTTCAAAATCTCTTACAGGCCAGTACCTGACTCTTATCAAAATTGTTCACTCCTCCTGATTCCCCAGATAGTAATGGTGGTATGTAGTGCCGTTAACCATCTACTGTGGTTGGTCAAAAGACTGCGGCCATACCTCTCAGTTACAGACCTCACAATGGTCATCCATGACTTTGTTATCAATAGGTTTCACTATTGTAATACATTCTATTTTAGGTGACTCCTGAAAATCAATGAAAGCCACAAATACGGAGTTGCCCAACACCTCATTGATACAAGACAACATAAAACCATGAGTGTGCACATTTCTCTACTGTGGATTACTTTTTGCTTTTTCAGTTTAAGAGCGTCTGTAATGATAAGTACAGGTAGGAAATGGTCTGGGACCTAGTTTTATGACATATTGCCTCTTACTTTCTTTACCATCCTGGCAGCTAAGATCCCTTGCTAGCAGTTTGCTCTCATTACCCATGTTTGAGAAGAACATGTCTGGTAATTGGGCCTTTTTGTTTGAGGATTCCTGCTTTTGGAATTCAGTCTCTTTGACAATACATGGGAGCTAGATTCTAGCAACCTTTAGAACATGATTCAGGACTAATTTGTTTTGTGTTTAAATTACTTTAATTGAAGCACCTGGCTACTAGAGAGATTGTTAAGTAAATAAGTTAATCAAATTGCACATTTAATAGCAATATAATCAGGATCATATTGCCTTTGTAAATTATTAGCATATTATAAACAGTACATGATATCTGTTTACATATATTTATTAATATATTAACATACTGGAAAAGTATTACAAATGAATTACATACTAGTATATTCTCTGTTTTATTTTTAAAATGTGGGGCTGCAGCTGTTTCATTTTTAAGATGGAGCAGCATTTAACCACAGTATTTTTTTAAAAAAAATTACATTATTCTTCATCCCAAAAGAAAAGAATACACTATGAACAGTCATAGTGACATCTAATGATATATTCTTATTTGAAAAATTAGTCTGACGTATTTGCTGTTGTTTATAATTTGCAACTCAATGAACATTCCAGGCTTCACTATTTTGTGTAAAGAGAATAATAGATCACAAGCTTAACTATTGCCATTTCATTTGTTATGATCTAACAAACAAACTCAACTGATTGTTTTTTTCACCTGGAGCTCCAGTGACTACACATAAGCAAACAGAATCTTAAATTTGCAAAACATTCCTTTATATTTAGTATAAGCCAGCCAAAATGCCTGTGTTACCTCTCTAACTACCACAGATCATACAACATAAGCAGCATAGGGGCGGCTATCCAGTCTCCCAGGTGGGCAGGATTCAAATCCTTATAAAACATTGAATAAGGAAGTGATACTTCTCTCCATGTAATAACGTCAATGCATAACCCAATAAAATTGAACACTGAGATGCTGAGAATAACTAAGTGATGCAGACAATTGGTTGTGGTAGTCACGATGTAACATTTGCAAACACAGCCAAATAAGCACCTTTTGAAATAGAGCGATAAGAATATTTCTGTTCTGCTTTGATTACAACAAGACACAATTGCAATGAATATTTTAATCATATAGAGGATACAGAGCCAGATCCTCATCATGTTTAAATCAGTATTGCTGCACTGATGTCACCAGAACAGACTAGTTCTGTTGAAAACCATGGAGCTATGCTTATTATTTCAGGTAGCAATTTGGCCCATAGTGTCTTCTTTTCCTACAAACAAGTAGAGCAGAGTGAATAATTGATAAATTATTGATACACCCCAGTGAATTTAGTCTCTGTGTATACTTGTGAAATGTAGTCTGTGATCAATTTATATTTTTTTCTGAAATGTATTTGTTATTAAAATGCATTTGCTTAACAATTTATATGAATAATTCTTGTCTATATTATTATTATTTTATTATTTGTATTACCCTAATGGTGACCAGATTCTCATTGTGCTAGGAGCTGTACAAACACAACACAACAATATGGTCCGTGACCTAAAGAGCTTAAAAATTAAGTATAAGACAAGAAACGACAGATAGATACAGATAGACAAAGAAATAATAAAACAGTACTGATCAGCATGATGGGCAGTGGTCTCAAACAGTTTGTTTTGTATAATCAATATTTGAATTCAGTTTGAACATTAGTTTTGAAGGGACACACCACAAAGCATCATTTCTGATTTTTTATTAGATTTTTGATAATAACTGCTATCGTATTCTCTTTAGGCTTTCTATCATCCCCATCACCATAATCTCAAAGGCAAATATTCACATTTGCAAGTTGGAAATTCTCTTTCCACAAATACTGATAATTACTTACTGTCTTTGATCTGCAAATATTCTTTCACTAGAGAAGTAGTTCTGAACACTTTTTTCCCCCATGCAGAACACAAAGTCTACCTACCAATAGATTCTTGCCAAGATCCGCCCCATCCCACAACCTTATATGACCTCAAAGGATTGTATGACCTTGTATGACCTCAAAGGATGTATGACCTCATGTACACTCCTCACAGGTGGATTTTAGGTGCTGTGGGTAGAGGGCATGAAAATGGATGCTTTGTGAGCACAGTACGAGCACTGTGGGAATATTGCGCTGTGAGCACGGAGAGCATTGCATGAGGTGGGGCCTGGGTGGATGGACTTAGTAAACTAGATTGCGGCTCTGGTGCACATGATGAGGCTGCTGCTGCATGATGGGGGCTAGGGGACTAGAGAGTTGTTACTGGGCTTGGTGCTGCATTGGGGGTTAGATCATATTGATAGTGTGTGGAAGCTGAGCAGGTGAGGGACCTGGTGCTGGGGCGGAGGGAGGGGGGAAGATGCTGATGTCAGTGCTTCAGCCTGTTTGTACACTGCTGAGTTCTGGGAACAGTAACCTATTCAAGAGGCTGTGGAGTCAGCCTATTTGAGTGGACTTTCTTGTCCCTAGGAGCTGAGAACGTTGCTGCTGCTTCTCTATGCTGCCATGGGTCCTTGTGACCACAGGCTTTTGATGGATTTTTTTTTCTCAGTTAGTAGAATGCTCCCTTGTGATTTATCAATGGATTGGAACTTACTGGTTGGGAAGACCTGTGCCAAAAAGAATTTATAGAAATCAACCACAGAAAGAGCATAAGACAATTCCTCTTTTAAATTGAACAACTATTAAAGTCTATTTTTGTAGACTGTGTAGACTGTGTCCCTCTGTTTAAGCATCAGTTCTTGTGTTCAAAACCCTCTAGCCCCTCCGTTGAAGGAAATATGACAAAGATTAAAGTAAGCTGGTTCCACCTATTTCTCTCTCTCATATTGGTCCTGTTGGACCTGGAATTGCTGATGTGTCCCCAGCCAAATGGACTTCCCTTAGAAATGGCTATCAGTGTCATAGAGCTAAATTAAATACTATAAGGAGGGTGCAAAATTGATAAAAGGTTTAGAAAAGCTGATCTATGAGGAAAGGTTAAAGATTTAAACACTGGGTATGTTTAGTCCTGAGAAATGAAAACAGAGGTGGGATCTGATAAGTCTTCAGATATGTTAAGGGCTCTTATAAAGATGACAGTGAATGTGGGACAGAAATAATCAGCTTAATTTGCAACCAGGGAGATTTAAATTAGATATTCAGAAAAACTTTCTTGCTATAAGAATAGTTAATTACAGGCACATGCTTTTAAGTGTGGTTGTGGAATCCTCATCACGGGAGGACTGTTTGAACCAGTTAAATAAACACATGTTGGGGATCAATTCAGTATATTTAGAGAGACAATGTGGGTGAGGTGATATCTTTTATTGGGCCCAGTTCTGTTAGTGAAAGAAACAAGCTTCTGAGTTACACATAGCTTTTCTTCAGGTACTCAGAGTATCACAGCTAAATATAAAATGGATCAGATTGCTTAGCATAATGAATTAACACATTGTAAGAAACCATTCAAAGTAAAGTGGGCAGTTAATACCTCTGCAGCTGTAGGACAAAGGAGTAGGGTGACCAGATGTCCAGTTTTCGACCTGAACATCCATTTGAAAAGGGACTGTGGCTGCTCCTGTCACCAATGTTGACTGGGCTTTTAAAAGTCTGGTCGGCGGAGCTGCAGATCCAAAGCAGGTTAGTCCCTACCTGTCCTGGGGCACCACGCTGCACCCCAGAAACTGCCAGCAGGTCTGGGGAACCAGCCAATGGGAGCTGGAGGAGAAGTGCCTGTGGGCAAGAGCATCACGCCCTGACGACTCCCACATAGGAGTCAGACCTGCTGGCTGCTTCTGGCATGCACCGTGGTGCCCCAAGACAGGCAGGCAGCCTGCCTTAGCCCCCACACTGAACCGCTGAGTGGGAGCTGCCTGAGAGGCCAGGAGCTGGCCCTACCCCAGAGCCAGCACCCCCAGCCCAAAGTCACTCCCACACCTCAACCCCTGCCCCAGCCCAGTGAATGTGAGTGAGGGGAGGGGAGGGCGAGCCCCTGAGGGAGGGGGAATGTTGTGAGCATGTGGCGGGACCTCAGGGGAAGGGACGGGTTTAGGATGTTAATTTTTGTGTCAATAGAAAGTTGGTAAACCCACAAAGGAGGGATAGTGGGTTATAGATCTGTTGTAATGCACCATAACACCAGCGTCTTTACTGAGTCCATGGTTTTTAGAGTCTAACACAGTTATGAATTGAAGATCCCAGGCTTATTTTTTGAAGGTATTGAGCATGTTTCATTTGAAGACAAGGACTGAGAGGTCAGATGGTGTTCACCCATGTGTGATATGGTGATTTTTGTCATTTATCATTTTTCTGTGAGAGCTCATTCTTAGTCCTGCCTCAGGGCAGGGTCCTGGACTAGGTGACCTCTCAAGGTACCTATATTCCAGACTTATATTTCTATGAAAAACACAAAGCAGTTGTGAACTCAACTTTACAACCTGAAGCAGCCAATGCAGTGAAACACAGTTTGAAACATGTCTGTGTCTCTCATAGTGGCCTTGCCATCTCAATATGTCTGAAATGTGGGGCTACTTTTTTTTTTTTGTAATCCATACATAATACAATAAAAAGAAAGATGATCTTGAAGTGAAGAGTTGCTGTCTGAGCCTGTAGCCTTCCATTTGTCAGCAACTTCTTTGGCCAGTTTCACTAGGGTTTGGAGTGGGAATAGGGTTGGATGACGGTGTCTTTTGAGGATCAAGGTCCAGAAGATTCTTGCACACCCACTAATTTTTGTCTTTGCATACTGGCCCATACCCTAACTGGACTAGTTTCATCCCATGCTCGGCAGGGCGACTTGATGCCAAACTGGGAAACACCGATTTAAAATGCTGCATTATTGATACCTTCTGTCAATTAACCTATTTAAAATGAAACAAAACAAAACAAAAACAGACTGTATAGGAATGGAGGGCTAGACTGTTGTCTCTAAACAGAACACAATGCAATAGGATGATTTTTAAACCATGAAAGGGAGAAGATTCAAGAGCTGACGAGATGGGGGGAAAAGAGGGCAATCACTTTGATTACAGCTCATTATTTTTAAGGACATATTTTTAGTGACTTGGAATTACCAGAACATGATCAGTGTCTGGCCTAATGTGCAATGGAATATATCCCCATATTCTAGTTATCATAGATAAGAAAGTGTAACCCTCACACCTCCAGGGTGTGGGGTTCTGTCCCATCTAATGGGAATGAAACCACTTAGAGTAAGAAATTGAGTTTGCTCAAAGCCATAGCTAACAGCTAGCTGTCTTTTAGCTCATGCTATAGAGGCTTATGCATTGAGGTCCCAGGGTCACTCCCACCTGCAGACAACTGGGGTCTGTAGGCATTACGCAAGCTTTTGTAGCATTTAGAACTTTGAAAACTCTGACTTTCAGAAATGCTGTGCACCAGCAGTTCCCAAAGATTTCAGTGCTTCTTGTTTCTTTTCAGCACTTCTGACAATCAACCCATGAGTGTAGAAGATATTATGTCCAAACCTACTTCCTACATCTTTTATTTTACACTAGTGTAAAAGCCCGTGGACACGGGCCAATGGAAACGGCTCGCGGCTCACCCACTCGCTAAGCTCTCTCCTCCCTCCCCCCACTCCAATGCCCCCCCGCTCGCCCAGCTCCCCCCCAACGCATCCCCCTCGCCCAGCTCCCCACTCCCCAACCCACACCCAGCTCCCTCCCTCCCCCCCAACGCCCCCCCACTCAGCTCCCTCCCTCCCCCCCAACGCCCCCCGCTCATTTCCCTGCCTCCCCCCCAACGCTCCCCCCGCTCATCTCCCTCCCTCCCCAACAGCCCCCCTCGCTCAGTTCCTGCCCCCCCAATGACCCCCCCCGCTCAGGTCCCTCCCCCCCAAGGACCCCCCTCGCTCAGCTCCCTCCCCCCAACGACCCTCCTCGCTCAGCTCCCTCCACCCCAACGACCCCCCCCTCACTCAGCTCCCTCCCCCTCCAACGACCCCCGTCACTCAGCTCCCTCTCCCAAATGACCCCCCCGCTCAGCTCCCTCCCTCCCAACAATCCCCCCCTCGCTCAGCTCCCAACCCCCTCCAACGACCCCCCCTCGCTCAGCTCCCTCCCCCCTCCAACACTCCCCCCCCCCGCTCAGCTCCCTCCAATTATGTCTAACTTTATATGTATAACTGCTCCTTGGTGCTCTAGCTCCATGTGAGTGAGGATCCCTCAGGCGGGCATGCACGGTGGCCATTTTGTGCCTCCGAACTACAACCCCCAGCATGCTGTTTGTCTGGGCCGTCTCTACTGCGCATGATGGCTTCACACAAACTTCTCTAGCCGATTATTATATAGGATACCATATGGACACTGTTGTCACCTGAAATGTTTGCTAATCACTCTGTGGGCTGTCTTTAGAAATCTCTCTGCACAGTAACTCAGAAAACCATAAAATGTCACACGAAATACCTATGAATACTATGGGGCACTGGTCAGAAAAAACCAGCAAGAGCCTGATTTATGCACTCAAGTAGCAACTCTGAAATGTTTATATATAAGTTGTATCAGCTTAGCATCCATTAAACTTGTGATGTTTAATACAATGGAATCGGTACCCAACTTGGCAAGTTGGACTGTTGGCTGTGTTGTGTGCTCCATGTTAAACTTGGAGTCAGGGACAGCTCCAGGCACCAGCGCTCCAAGCGCATGCCTGGGGCAGCAAGCTGCGGGGGGCGGCCTGACATTCGCCATGAGGGCAGCAGACAAGCTGTTTTTGGCAACAATGCCACAGGACGTGTAGACCTGCAGAAACGCAGCCAAATCCACGGTACACTGGACCTCCTGCAGGCGTGTCGCGGAACTTCCACACTTGGGGCAGCAAAAACCTTAGAGCCCCCCTGCATGGAGTTCATACTATGTTCAGTTCTGCATTACTGCACCTCACACAGATAAGTTGCATTCAATGAAATGCACAGCCAGAAAAAGTCCACTGAGTCCAGAAGACAATGAAAAACATAAGCTAGCAATCAGTGCAATGTGTCTTCAATCATTACTTTTTTAGTAATATGTAAAGTGGTATTTACTTTGAAAGAGTGCCTTTCAGTAACCAGGAGGTGCAAGACAGCATAGGCCTGCTTAAAAACATATCTTACAGCTTACTATCGCAACTATTACACTGAAACACTGCACACAGTTAAACCTTCAGACTACTGTTGCAGAAATACTTATCAAAAATACAACTCCTAGAAGATTTGTCTACTTCAACAAAGAGCTGCTGTAGGAGTTACTGCTTTCTTAATGGGGAGCGTAACCTTTTCCATGAAAGGTACAGTCTGTGTGAAATGAGTCACACAACAAGTGAAACAGAGGAACTCGGGGGCTTTATGCCAATGTGGGTCAACAGTTTTCTGGCATTTTGCCCTAGACACTCATACTTTTAACAAGAGAAAAGTCTTTTTCTGCTCATGAATTTTCCTTACCAGAAGAAAAAATGTTGCAAAGAATTTTTTAAAATATCTTCTCTGGGGAGAGTTGTCTTATTTGTCCATCTAACTCTTGCTCTAATGTTCTTCTATTACTTGAGGTTCTTCACCCTTTTTGTAACCCTGCCTCCCTGATGGGATATTGCATTGTTCCTCCCTGAAACCGGTATATTCCTATCAGGGTAACAGTGTCATTTAATACAACTCACAGCACCTAGCCTCCAGTGTTTAGTGTAATTAAATTGTGAACTACAGTCCCAATAGTCGGAAGACATCCTGTTGGTTTTACATTTTAGTAGTCAGGAGATTTTTAGTTGAATTCCTGGCTCTGCCACAGATTTTCTGTGTGGACTTCGGTAACTTGCTTACACCTGCTGTGCCTCAGTTGCCTCTTGTAACTGAGTATTCTGTTTCACCAATCTTTTGTGTGTGTTGTCTATTTAGATAGTAACCTCTTATGGACAGAGATTGTCGTTTAATGTCTGCATGTACAGTGCCTAGCACAATGGGCCCAGACTCCCAATCTCAGTTGACATCTCTAGGTGTGAGTGTAATTCAAATAAAATTAATATTAAATATTAAATAATATTAAAATTAATAGGAGTATAGGGACATAGGACTAGAGTTGACAAGTCTAGTCCACTCTAGACTAGGCAATACCACCATATTATACCATTCATAAATTTATCACGCTCCATTGTAAAAATATGTATGTGGCTTGTACCCACTCCTCTGTCTGGGAGGCTGTTCCAGAATCTCAGTTTTCTGATAGTTAGAAACTTCTAATTTCCAGCCTAAATTTGTTAAGTGCAATTTATTTTTGTTCTTGTGCCAACATTGTCCTTAAGTTTCTTCTCCTTCCCTGGTATGTATCCCCCAATGTATTTATAGAGAGTAGGGCTGTTGATTAATCACAGTTAACTCACATGATTAACTCAAAAATAATAATCACGATTTTTAAAAAATCATGATGATTAATCACAGTTTTAATCACACTGTGAAAAATAGAATACCAATTGAAATTTATTAAATATTTGTGGACATTTTTCTACATTTTCAAATATATTTATTTCAATTACAGCACAGAATACAAAGTGTACCATGCTCACTTTGTATTATTAATCTTTATTACACATACTTGCACTGTAAAAATGATTACAGAAGTTGTACAAGGTGAATTGAAAACTACAAGTACTGTAGTGCAATCTCTCTATTGTGAAAGAGCAACTTACAAATGTAGATATTTTTGTTAGATAACTGCTCAAAAACAAAACAATGCAAAACTTTGAAGCCTACAAGTCCACTCAGTCCTACTTCTTGTTTAACCAATCATTAAGACAAACAAGTGTGTTTACATTTATAGGAGATAATGCTGCCCACTGCTTGTTTACAATGTCACCTGAAAGTGAAAACAAGCATTCGCATGGCTCTTTTGTAGCCAGCATTCATAGGTATTTACATGCCAGATATACTTAACAGTCATATGATACTTCATGCTGTGGCCACTATTCCAGAGGACATACTTCTATGATGATGATGCTCATTTAAAAAAATGCATTAATTATATATGTGACTGATTCCTTGACGGAGAATTATATGTCTTCTGTTCTCTTTTATCTGCTTTCTCACTTATATTTCATGTTATAACAGTCTCTGAGGCCCAGCACATCTTGTTCATCTTAAAAACATTTTCACTGCAGATTTGTCAAAACATGAAGAAGATACCAATGTTGAAGTTCTAAATATAGCTACAGCACTCAACCCAGGGTTTAAGAATCAGAGGGTCAAGATGTGGAGCATGCTTTCAGAAGTCTTAAAAGAACAGCTCTCCATTGTAGACACTACAGAACCCCAAACCACCAAAAAAGAAAATTAACCTTCTGCTGATGTCATCTGACTCAGATGATGAAAATGAACATGCATCGGTCCTCACTGCTTTGGATCATTATTGAGCAGAATCCGTCATCAGCATAGACACATCCTCTGGAATGGTGGTTGAAGCATGAAGGGACATATAAATCTTTAGCGCATCTGGCAAATAAATATGTTGCGATGCCAGCTACAACAATGCCATGAGAATGCCTGTACTCACTTTCAGATTGTAGTAAACAAGAAATGGACAGCATTATCTCTTACAAATGTAAACACCCTTGTTTATCTGAATTATTGGCTTGCATGCATCTGACAAAGTGGGTATTAGCCCACAAAAGCTTATGCCTCAATACTTTTGTTAGTCTTTAAGGTGCCATGGGACTCTTTTTTGCTTCTGCAGATCCAGACTAATACAGCTGCCTCACTGATTCTTATCCATATGTAGTATATTTACATGAGTTTCCATTAAGATGTTAATATATGCATCAAAGGGCAGATTTTGGGTCTTTGAGATATTGGTTACCCATAGAAGCTTATACACTCTCTTCGTTAGTATTCACTTGCTTGACTCAGAACTGTTTATAATGTCATAGTTCCAATTCTGAGGTCCAAACACCTGACTTACAAACTCACAATGCTGGATTTGAAGTACATAGCAATGGGAATGATGGAGTTCAGGAACTGGGTCACCCCTAAAATGCTAGATTTTATAGTTTGGGATTGGAAATGAATTAAAATGCATTTAGTTATGTCTTTCTCATTCCCATTTCTTCAAGTCCGAAAATTAACAACATGCTTTGGGAGTCTCCACAGAGCCACAAGCCTTGAAAAGCAAAGAGACACTGCAACAGGATTACAACTGAACAGTGGGCATACTAATTCATTGGAGATATTTATGAAGTTTAAGCCAAGATCAACCACAACTCTTGGCAATTTTATCTGTCCTTTACATTGATGAACACTAATTTACACACAAATATTTATAAAAGCTATAAATTGTGCTGCTAATTCACTGTGAGTACAATAAAAGCAGAGATGAAATATTTGTTTCTCATTACCAATGCATCTATCATCATTACCTTATATTTGTTATAACTTGAAAGCTCTTTCAGTCTTGTGTTTGGATGTGGAATGGTGCCTGCTGTGTGTAGCATTACAGCACACAGTAAAGGTGAAGAAGACTTCAGAGTCATTTTCTTGCTTTTCACATTTAATTTTTCAGTTGGTGCTTTACAGGCATCTGAGACAGATGGGATACTCAAGGGGTTTGGGGTTCCTCTGCTGGTTTAATAGTGATTGTGACACTTGTAGGAGTGTGGCATTGAGAGAACTGGTGAACACATCAGATGGAAAGAAGGGATGATCAATTATTCACCACACACCACCAGCTAAGAGAAGCAAACTGCTGCCTGTCTTTCTCCTTTTTTCTCACACAAACCCAGCTTACCCTATTTGTTCAATTATGTTATTTCCATTCAAACCATCTCAAGATAAGCCTGTTTGTATGAATATGCTGGAACATTCGTCATTAGGATATAGAATAAGCTGTCCTTGACATTCACTGCCCCATGCCGCCACCTTTCTTTTAATTATTTTGCCTTAAAAATGGTGCATTTTCCAGATACCTGCTCAGCATGGCAAAGACAAATATATCTTTAGGAAAACTGAATGGTATTTAAAAGCTATCTTTTGAATATAAGAATAGAAAGTTTCTTGTCACTCTAAAATTTCAGATGACTGGAAAACAAGCATAGTAACACAGCAACATTTGATGACAGGACTCCCAATCTTCAAATATCTCCATGAGATTGCCCTTAGTTACAACCTTACCATGTGTGCTTATCATATCCCCCAGCAGATGCTATTCTCTAAGGAAAAGGTGAGTTGGCTTCTGCCTTTCTTTTGTAATTTGGAAGAGCAGCAGTTGGGAGTCTTAACAAAGCAATAGCAGATGACATTCTTGTCTTTGCTCCCTGCATGGAGGAGAGAAAAAATTGTCCAGCGATGAGGGAGCTAGTCTTGGATTTGTAAGATGTAGGTTCAATTCCCTGCTCTTCTCCTGGTTATCTCTGTGACCTTGGGGAAGCCACTTAACCTCATTGTGCCTCAGTAAATGGTAATAGTAGTACTAAGATATCTTAGAGTCATACCCTGAGGACAAATATGTTAAAGATTGTAGAATCATAGGGTTAGAAGGCACTGTAAGGGTCCGGCAAAGATGCAGGATTTGTGTCTAAGCCATCCTGACAGATGGCTATCTAGACTCCTTTTGAAAACCTCCAGAGTAGAAGTTTCCAGAACCTTCTGAGCAGTATGTTCTATTGTCCTGCTGTTCTTACAGTTAGGAAGTTTTTCCTGCTATTTAATCTAAATCTGTTGTGCTCTAGTTTGAACCAATTGCTTCTTGCCTCTTGTGAGGTCCTCCGTGCCAGAAAAGAACAATGTTCTCCTCTTTTCCAAACTAAACATACCCAATTCCTTCAGCCGTTGTTCACATTTCATCCATTTGATCATAGTTGTCACTTGCCTCTGGATCCTTTACAGTTTCTCCACATCCTTTCTATACATCAGTGACCAAAATTGGACACAGTACACCAGCTGAAGCCTAACTAGTGCAGAGTAGAGCTGTACTATCACCTCCTGTGACTTGCATGCTATGTCTCTGTTAATGCAATCTAAAATTGCATTTTCTTTTTTTACAACAGCATTGCCTTACTAATTCATGTTGAGATTGTGATCCACAACAACTTCCAAATCCTTCTTAGCATAGTATAGTATGTATCCTTACTCAGATAATACAGTAATTGGGGCTGTGTAATTAACTTAGACTGAATTGGTCCTAATCTAATCATTTTAGGATGCAACTGAAGATCTTGACTGTTTCAGTTGGAGTTATAAATACCCGTGTACAAACCAGGCTCACAACAACAGACTGGAATGCAAGTTTGAAAAACACTGCTGCGTTGACAAAAAGGGACCAGGAATAGATTTTTTTCCCCAGTTTTGTTTAAATACTTTAAGCGGAAAAAATAATCTTGGGACAAACATCAGGAAGATCTTGCAAGTTTTCCCCAGAAGGAAAGGGAAACACTAATTTCTCTCTTGAAAAGAGACTCATGTTAGAATGTGACACATACTACTCTCTATTTAAGTCTCAAACTTCAGCATCAGATAGATAGATTAGATAGATAGATAGATAGGTTTTTGTGTAGTTTGATTGTTACTGGCTACTGTGTATGTGTTTAACTTCCTTTATAAATAAATAATAGTTCAATGAGTTTGTGATTAAAACAAAGAATTGGAGGCAAGAACCATAATTGGAACTCAGTATTCAAAAAGGCTGAGGCCAAATTCAGAAAACTGGGTTATCTCCTCTTGCCTTTATCACTCTTGGTTCCAGCTTAAAGGTTACCGAACATTCCTTTAAAACAGGGATGGGCAAACTTTTTGGCTTGAGGGCCACATCAGGGTTGTGAAACTGTATGGAAGGCCAGGTAGGGAAGGCTGTGCCTCATCAAACAGCCTGCCCCCCTATTCACCCTTTCCACTTCCCGACCTCTAACTGCCACCCTCAGAACCCCTAACCCATCCAATCTCCCCTGCTCCTTATCCCCTGACCACCCCTTTCAGGGACCCCTCCCTCAACCCCCTTATCACTATCTCCTGACTGCCCCAACCAAAGCCAAACTTTGTTGCTTGAGCATCATGATATGATTTTATTATTTATTTATTTATTTTAATTCAATAATAATAATAATTAATGGTAATAATAAATAATTAATGAAAACTGCATCTTTCATCCTAGGGTTTCAAATGATGCCATGTTCTAGACGTTTTAGGGTTAGCATTTATTAATTCCATTTTACAGATGGGGAAACTGAATCATGGAATATTTAAATGTCTTGCAGTGAGTCAGTAACAAAATTTGGGAATAAAATGTCAGCACAGAAAAAAATACAAAGGCATGTGTTGTTTCTGTCATAACATATAGAGGATGCTGTTGCATACAAAACTGAGATTTCCCTGACAGCAAGCATTTAATGGGTCACATTAAGTTTTATTCTGTAAATTACTGTATCCTTCAATAGACAATACTTTTGCACTCCTTTATTTCTCCACTGCAGTGCTGAAGGTGGGATTTATTAGGCAATGCTGACTGTTAAAACCACTCTAATTACTTTTCTTCTAAAAACATGTTTTAGAGGCAGTTGTAGAGGTTTACACTGCTCCTTAGAGATAAATGAAAACAAATGTTAGAGTTTAAGAGAAAAGACAGAACAACTGATTCATTTCTCCTGTTGAAAATGCAAGAGATTTCCAGTTTGACTCCCTCCCTCATCCCTGTCTTGTGGAGGCTTTTCTGAATTGGAATATTCAGGCGAATATCTTTCTGTCAGTCTGTTGATTCCTTTTGGCACTGTTAGGCTGCTTTGTACATTTGTTGTAAAGTTGTGTTTTGGAAACTAACCTCATGCTTTAGAATGTTGTGCCCACTTCAGGATTCCTAACAAAAAAAAAATGGTGATGAAATGTACATCACTTGCTGAAACAGGGAGAAAGCTGGCAAGAGCCAGAAAGATTTATACCAGAGCAAAACATCTTCAAGTAGGATTGGGACTCAATGCTGCCAGACTGTCAGGAAGAACAACATGTGGACTTTCTAATACTAGAGATTAGGTTTAAACTAACTGCAGATGTCCAACTGGAGATGAAAGCCTCTGAAGATAAGTGGAAACATTTTAGAAAGATTGAAGGATGAAGCCATTATGATATAAATCCTTTCGGTGCTACCATAGTCATTAGAAATATCTAAACTGCATAATATGTTTATTTTGTTTCCGTATTTAACCCCAATTACCCTTTTCTGGGGAATTCTTTTTACATTTAATTCTCCCATCTCACTCTTTTAGCTCCTGAAAGCCTCTTTCCCTCCTTCCTTCCCCCCACCCCATGTAAATTGCAGCAGGTGCATGGAATTGAAGACATCACAATTAAATGTAATCAAATATTTTAGGCACTAATGAACAGCTCCAGGAAAACAAGTCAAAAGAAAAAAAAAAAGCCTTTAAGTGAGTGGATTTTCAAACACCCAAGGCACCATAGGGCCAATTAAGGGAGTCAGACACCAGGACACATACTGGCATTAATTATCTTTGAGTTCAGGGAAATAAAAAATAAAAGCAACAATTATCATAATAAATCTCCACACACTGCTTGTAAATTGTGCTAATCTACAACACACCTGGGTTTCAGAGATTTAAGGCATGAAAGTGAATACTCAATCAGTTGGTAACGACCTCACATAGAGGCTCATGGGATATGTTTCTTTTCTGTGATCTGCCAATCAGACAGAGTGTCTAAAATGATGTCCAACATCCACAGCAGCTTTATTCTGTGTTGCAAAGAAGCACTATAAAGAAAAGAACAGCATACTACATTCAATCAAGAAAGTTCCAAATCCTGTGGTATGTTAAGGGCATGTTTACTCTAAAAAACATGAATTCTTTTTTTTTTTTCAAGATTGGAGTTTGAGTCGCAGTCTCCCCAAATAACCCGAGAGTCTGTTTAATTTTCTGTCTAGCTAGAAGGACTGTGACCATAGAGAACAAATATTTCTTTGGTGCAATAAGAGTTTCTGTAAAAGGATGGAGGGAAGAAGCAACAAGATGGATGCACTAAGCTAGAGGAAAAATAAAAAATACAGTAGTTATTAAAAATTGATCTATGTCTGATTGATGTCTTGAGTCAATTGCAAACAGCTTGCACCAGAAATATTGGAATCTGGGATAATACGTTGCCACTCTCTCTTCTGTACACCTGACTTATACAATCTGGTTTAGCTCACAAGTGCAGTGCAGTAAATAAAGTCAGTATAATCCCCAGATCTCTTTTCTGCATAATTTGCAGGAAGATGGGGGTGGGGGAAGTCTCTGCATCCTAATACAACACTGAAGGGAGGCTGTGGGCCAAGAAAATTCAATGATGATGAGATCTTTGGGGGCAGGTGAGAGGAGGGACCACTAGGTCAGCACAACTCCATTGGAATATTTGCATAGAGACTATGAGCTTTTGCTAGAATTTCAGCATTAGGCTGACATATTTGTGGAAATAGGCATGGGGGTAGTTGCATTAAAGCCCTGCAGTTGTCTGATGATAGATTTTGGAGGATAATTCTGTTTGTACCACTGAAATACCCATTAGAAAGCCCAGTTTGTGGGTTATCATGAGGCTAGACAGGTTTCATGCATATGTCCTTCATATGAAGCATTGCATAATGCCTTTCAGGGAAGGGACTCTGTGGATCATAGGAAGAGAAAGAGAGAACTTCCAATTTCCTTACCCATGTTCCCTTTCCTCTACTCTCCACATCTCATATACTTATAGACCCTAAAGTCAGAAGGAACCATCATGATCATCTAGTCTGACTGCTTGCATATTGCAGGCTGCAAGCTCACCTCACCCCTCTAATAGATCCCTAAGTTATGGAAATCCTCAAATCATGGTTTAAAAACTTCAAGTTACAGAGAATCCACCATTTACACTAGTTTAAACCTGCAAGTGACCCAGGCCCCATGCGGCAGAGGCAGGTTAAAAAAAAAAATCTAGGGTCTCTGCCAATCTGAAAGTGGTGCGGGAAATTCCTTCCTAACCCCAAATATAGTGATGTTAGAACCTGAGCAGCTGGCAAAACCCACCAGATATAGAGCTGGGAAAGAATTCTATGTAATAATTCAGAGTTCTCTCCATTTGAAGATATTTGCTGCTAGCAGTCACAGGTTGGCTACATGCCATTGTAGACAGTTTCACCATTCCATTCCCTCTATAAAGTTATCAAGTTCAGTCTTGAAGCCAGTTAGTTATTTGGCTCCCACTGCTCCTCTTGGAAGACTGTTCCAGAACTTCATGTCTCTGATGGTTAGAAACCTTTCATAGAATCATAGACTATTAGGGTTGGAAGGGACCTCTGGAGGTCATCTAGTCCAACCTCCTGCTCAAAGCAGGACCAATCCCCAACTAAGTAATTCCAGCCAGGGCTTTATCAAACCTAACCTTAAAAATCTCTAAAGAAGGTGATTCTACCACCTCCCTAGGTAACCTATTCCAATGCTTGACCACCCTCCTAGTGAAAACGTTTTTCCTAATATCCAATCTAAACCTTCACAACTGCAACTTGAGACCATTACTCCTTGTTCGGTCATCTGCTACCACTGAGAACAGTCTAGATCAATTTGTCTCATTTCAAGCCTAAGATTATTGATGACCTGTTTATGTCCATTTTTCTTTTGTCCACGTTGTTGCTTAACTTAAGTAACTCCACTCCCTCCATGGCATTTATCTTTCTGGTGTAGTTATAGAGAGGCAATCATATCTCCCCTCTGCCATATTTTCTTTAGGCTTAACAGCCCAAGCTCTTTGAGCCACCTTTCATAAGGTAGGTTTTCTGTTGCTCAAATCATCCTAGTAGCCCTTCTCTGCACCTTTTCCATTTTAATAAATCTTTCTTAAACATGGGAGACCAGAATTGCACATAGTATTCCTGATGAGGTCTCACCAGGGCCTTATATAATGGTACTAATACTTCCCTCTCTAATGGAAATACCTCACCTGATGCATCCCTGGACTGCATTAGCCTTTTGCACAGCCGCATTACATTGAAATCTCATACTCATCCAATGATCAATCAATTCACCCAGGTCTTTCACTTCCTCTATCACTTCCAACTGGTACGTCCCCAGCTTATAGAAAAACTGTGTCACTTGCTTGGTCTTACTTAAAGTGTAAGTGCTTTAGGGTTGGGTCCATACTTTTCTTTATGTTTGGAAAATTTGCACAGAAGTAAATAAAGAGGTATGGTGGATCAATAAAAAGGAACTTCAACTGTGGAAAGGCTCAGAGGTGTGGAGGCCAAATGTGTGGGTTGTAGATGAGAACAAATAGGGAACCATTAACTAGTATTCAGGAAGGTGGGACTAACATGTCTACATTTATCGGAGGAATCTAGGACATAGTTGAAGGATACTTCTTAGAATTTAAGACCTTCAGGACAAGGTCCATTCCTTCAACTGTGTCTTGTGAAGCACCGTGCTCCCTGTTAACAACACATGATACCAATTAATAAATGCTAAAATAGTCAAGGAAATATGAGATTTTGTGCAGCTCCAAAAATTATAGCTGGATTTGGCAACTGGGCAATTAAATGGCAGATGGAACTTAAATTGGGTGAATGCAAAATAATGAAACATCAGGAGAACTAATTTTCATTTTACATGCACACTTCTGTGTTCCAAATTAGCTGACACCTTTCCTGAAAAAAGAGCTGTGGTAATTGTAGGCAGTTAAATTAAGATATCTGCTGAATTTTCAGTGGAAGTCAAAGGCTAACAAGATTCAGTATTGTATGTATCTGACATCCTTTCTTTTCCTGCCTGTGTAAAGTGAATAACTTGAACTGTCAACATCTCCATTTCTCTTTAATAAATTTACAGACTTTGTATTAATTAATGGTGCAGGTATACCCCAAATACTGAAATTTGTTTCATCATCTCACCCCAAAAGGGCATAACTGTACTTAAAAAAAATCCAGAAAATGGAAATCAAGGTTATAAGCTCTTTGGGAGGTCATGTACAAGAGAAATGATAGGAACTTGGATTGTTGGTTTAGGGCCAGATTCTGACACACTTGCAATGAGGCTCAGTGAGGCTTATTCCACCATTAGTTCTTTTAGAATCAATGGGCTTACTTGTAAAGTTAGGTGCTACTACACCAGAGGAGTGTGTTTCAGATCTGATCCTTAGAGAAGAGACATGATGGATGAATACTAATAACAGATGGCTTGTTAAACACTGAACTACTGCTTCTGTCCGTCCAGATTCATAATATGAGAACAAGGGGGCACTCAGTGAAACTGGCTGAAAGCAAATTTAAAACTGATAATAAGATATTGCTTTTTGCAGCTTGTAGAAAATCCACGAAGTTGACAGCCACAGGAAATCACTGAGCCAAACAGCTTAAAGAGATTTAAAAGGGGCTTTCTACGTTTACAAGTACAGCCTATATAGCTATCCAGTAAGCTAGAAAGTTAGATAAAAAAATGGATAATGAGAGAGAGAGAAAATCATGCTTCACAGCATGTGCAGACCATTTGCTTGCTTAGGGATGGCTCTCTCTATGGACCAACACTGCCCTTTAATAAAACTTTTCATTCTAATTGATTAAAGAGTAGGAATACACTTCCTCCTGAAGCACCAGGTCTAGGCTCCTGCCAGAGGCAGAATATCACAGAAGGCAGAGACAGACCAATTATCAGCTCTTGCAGCTACAGTTGTCTTAAAAATCTGCTATACAGGGAGTGTGGAGCGGGATGATGGAATTAGCAAAATTGATCATGTTTGTCATTAGCAGTTGTCACCGAGGGGCTCTTTATATTACAGTAAGGTGAATGAGAATCCCATTTAATATCTGTTTCAGTATGAAGTAGACATTTAGTAGTAACTGAACCCTTGTTATCACCAAAATACTTCACAAAATATTAACTAATTCTCACAACACCCCCATAAGGTTGGTAAATATAGTTATTTACATTTTACACCCATGGAAGCCTGAGATCCTAAGAATTTAAGGGTCACACTTTTCTGTCACTCAGAGCCAGCCTCACAATTTTGTGACAGACCAGTGGAATTATTTTTCACTCTCTCTTGATCATATCATCGAAAGTGGTTTGGGGATAGTGTCTTTGAGAGGATTCTTTGCATTTATCTCTCCTTGAAAACTACCACCAGCTTGGCCTTCTCCTGAAGAGAGCTGAAGCTGATTGTGCTGGGGTCTGTGTATAATGTAGTCAATGTCTGAAAATAAATTGAGGCAATTCTCTACATACATTGGGCATTTAGAAGCTGCTAGAGTTTCATCATATTTCTCCAATTATTGAACTACATAATCTAGATTAATATTTCTGGCTAATGGAATATACCCATACTGAGACGTAAGCTCTCTGGGGAAGTACAATAAATCTGAGAGATGTAATTAAAACACATTAATCTGAAACGTTGTGTGTGTGTCTTACCTTTTTTATTCTTTTTCTCTTTTATTACTTCCCTTTCTAGCCTCCCCTTTGTGGGTCATTCTATCCACCTCATATAAGATTTTTTTATTTTCTCTCATTTTTGTGTTTTACTTGTCTTCCTCTCATTTTCTCTTATTTTCCTTTCTTGAAAAGCAGCATCTCCTTTCCCCTCAGACTTTTTCACATTCGCCCCTGCTCTTGCTGACCCCCATGCTCTCTCCCAGATTATGTTGTCTCTTTGTCCCGTCTCCCTTTCTCCTACTCTTATGTTTCTGTCATGTTTTCTCTCAACAATCTCGACTCTCCTTCACTTTTTTCCTTCTGTAACTATCTCTTTCTTCCACCATCTCAAACAATAATTAAACTTGTATGGCAAATATTAATTAATAAATAGGGAGTCACTGTTGGGTGAGTAAGCATTACTCCCCTTCCCTCCCCTCCTTTTTCAGATGGGGAAATTGAGGCAGAAGATTAAGTGAATTGACCAAGTTCACAGAGGGAATCATAGCTAGTAATAGAAATCAGAAGTTCCTTGTTCCCAGGCCCATGCTTATTTCTGTAAATCACCCTGCCTCTTATTCTTGTGAGCTGCCCATTGTCTGACTAGATGTTATATTGGTGGGATCTGTATGAACAAATTCAAGTACTGGCAATCAGAAGGGAGCTTTTGGTGACCCTAAACTTATATTGAGGAGCACTGAGTCCTCCTATGACTACCGTCAAACAATGGGAGTGAAAGTAGCTCATCCATATATATGTATGTATGCTGATGAAGATATATAACTCAATTGCCAGTAGATCTTTAAATGCTTAACTTTTATATTGCACATGATGGGTCTGAATTGTGAAATCACAATCAGTTATTCAAGTTTACCACAATACTTAATTGAGTGAAAAGGCAATGGAGAAGAAGCTTGGTTATCTGTACTTAGGCACTGATCCAGCATAACAATTAAGCAGCTTCTTAACGTTAAGCACATAAGTAGTCTCGATAAAGTCAATAGGAACGCTCAGACATTTTAAAATAAGTACCTGCTTAAGTGTTTTGCTGGATTAGGCTTTTATATGTCAAGCATTTTTGTTCATCATAGATGATGATAGAAATAGGGTTAGTATAAAAATGTTAAATATTAACAAAAAGTACTTGGAAAGATTAAAATCCAACCAAAATTCCCATATAATTCTCTTGGAATACCAGATGGGAGCAGAGATTCCAGAAATCACATAGCTTCATGGAAGCACTAGGAACAGCTCTCTAGCCGAAGGTTGCATGCAAGCTGATTTTCAGTGGCACTCACACTGCCCCGGTCCTGACCACCGGTCTAGGGGCCTCTGCATTTTAATTTAATTTTAAATGAATCTTTTTAAACATTTTAAAAATCTCATTTACTTTACATACAATACTAGTTTAGTTATATGTTAAAGACTTATAGAAAGAGACCTTCTAAAAGTGTTAAAATGTATCACTGGAATGCGAAACCTTAAATTACAGTGAATAAATGAAGACTCAGCACACCACTTCTGAAAGGTTGCTGACCCCTGCTGTAGAGGATGGCCTGCTCTATTACCCCTCATGCTTTGGGACAAGATTGCTATAATTATGCCTCCCCAGTCTTCCTTAACACTGTGTATCACTTTCTATAGTTAATATAGAGTTTATTTTCCTAATGTTTGATTTAAATGATTCTTGGAGACATTTAAGTCCATTCCTGTTTTTCTTTGTTGTCTAAGTATAAAGAGGCAATGTGTTTTTTTTATAATACCTATTTTACATATTTGTGTGAATAGGCAAAAATGCATAACCAGAACCAATAAAGTATCTTTGGGTTTATAATTTTCACTGTTTATTCTTCACTTTAGTTTCCTTTAGCTTTTTTCTGTTGGGATAGTTTGAGTTTGCATGTAGGCATTTTAAGCAATAGTTGCACCCCATTCTCTGGTATGCTATAAATATCGTACAGCATCAAGGCTTACTGTGTTAATGACTATAGTATTGAAGGGCATATTATATGTACAGGGGCATTGTGAGAAACAAAAAGATTCTTTCTGGCCACAATATAATAGATAAAGATAGAGGAGACAGAACTGTGAACCTTCACAGTATGGTGAAGCAGTTGTCCTCCTGAATGTCAAATCTGAAAGAGGCAAGCAAAACACACTATTAGGCTACATAAATATTTATTTTTGCATGTTTGAAATATTCATTAATTCAGACACTCCAAATCACACTCATGGCATCCCTTTGCACATCAGTTCTTGTGTGCCTCATTCACATAGCCTTAGAAAATGAATACATAATATAATTAAATACATAAATAGAAGCTATCTTTAATAAGAGAATCACTTTGGATCTTCCTGCATGGGTATGGTTAAGCCCCTCCCACTCAAAGATGCCATATTCCCAAAACAAAATGGAATTCTTTTCCTACCACTTTTGTGTCATTAGCTATACCCAAACTTCATAAATTATGAACCACAAATCATACAATCCTAAATTACGCCCAAACTTCTTCGTTCAGGTGCTCTGAGAAATCATTAATTGTCTTGCTGTGACACTACACAGGATTTACCATTGTTTCTATGATGGAAAGTAGTTCCTAGATCTGGTTAAAAAAGGAAATTCCAAAATTTCTGATTGGGGAGAAAAAGGGGAAAATATTTTGAAATTGTTCATGAAAATTCCCATAAGTGTTCCTAATGCCTTTCCCCCAATTTAGTACTCATCTGTATAATGTCAGTATGTACTGAAGCAGCTGTGATTATTTGTTGCTGCACGCGCCAGTGATTACTGGTTAAAAGGGGCTGATGGTATTGCTTGTTCATTTTCTATGGGGGTTTCTGTACTATTGAACTTTGTTCCAGCACAACTCAGATTTGCAGACCTTCAGATTCATCTGTTTTCTTGGGGTTTCCCAAGATCAGTGGGTTGAGGGATCTGTGGGACACATTATTTCCAGGCAGATTTTTAGTTACTTGTTGAGCTACATTAATATCCTTGTTATAAAAACTGCCATTGTTCAAAGTTGATACATTCATAGAGGAAATATGTCAATTTTGCAAAGGCCAAGAAACCTCTGTTAGACAGTTTAATACCAAGGCAGGTCATTCAGGTGATAGTGGACTCAAACTGTCACTTCCACAAGTTATAACATTCTTTATGTGCAATGAAGTGGCATTCGAAATGTGTGAAATTAAGACAAATTCAAGTGAATTGCTTTCAGTCTGATCCTGGTATCCAAATGCACATGGATTCATATAAGCTAGGTGCAAACATTTCAACACTGTTAGGAAATCACTTTTGGAAAGTATTTTTTTGATCCACACAGCTGAATGGTTGCAACAAATCCTAATCACTAAGGCCAAATTTCAGTTTTCCTCCTCTTGTGGCCAGGGCCAGCGACAGAAATTTTGGGGCCCCATACTCTGATCGTTTGTGCCCCCCCCTCCCCCGCTCCCCCCTCCAACCCCTGCCCGGCCCCAGCCTGGATCTGAAAGTTTCAGCCACCATGATAGGGGAACCGGGTGAAATGTTGGCCCCACGGGGACTTCCCTGGGCCCTCGCCCGCACCGCCCTCTGGCCCCCAGGCCAGGCAATGCCCCAGCTGCGGAGGGCCAGGGCTGGACTCTGCGCGGCCCCAGCCCCGGGGCACTTTCCACAGCTGGGCTCGCGGATCCGGCACACCCGCCCCGCTCCGGCAGCTACTCACCGCTGGCCACCTGCTGGGTTCAGTTGTCGTCCCACGTGCTCCGCTGGTGGGAGCCCGGCATCTGCCCGCCCCTTGCCAGCCCGGGCATCCCACGAAGGGGGCGAGGGCCGCCTGCCAGCGCCGAGCCAGGCAAGTTTGGCAGCAGCAGCAGCCGGCTCCGGCCGGGGGTGTGAGCTGGCCGCGCTCCCCCCCTAGCAGCCCGGCCCCGCCGGCGGTGCTGGCTGCCCGGGCAGGGGAGGGGGAGTTAACCCTGGTGGCGCTGCCCCCGCCTGCTCTCTGGACCTGCCCGCAGGGGCCTGGGGAAGCGCCACGCGTTCTACACAGCTGTGGTGGGAGGGCGGGAAACACTGCCCCCTTCTCCAGTCAGGACCGGTGACAAGGGGAGACACTACGGGTACAGCTGTGTACCGGGCCCTGGACTTAAGGGGGCCCCCCTTAAATCCGGGGCCCGGTACAGGTCTACCCATAGTACCCCCCTGTCGCCGGCCCTGCTTGTGGCTTTGCACTGACGGGGACTTCAAAATGTGGGCAGCATCCGTAGTAATTGAGTAACTTTTTGCATACTTCTGCGTGATTACAGTGAAGTTACTAATGAAGAGTAACTGCTACATGATGATGCTTAGTGTGCTAGTGAGAAGTAAAGCATAGGTAAAAAAATATGCTGAGAAATCTTGGACCAGTTCTCCTGCATGCTTTTGTACAGCACTGTATACAAATTGCAGAACCACTAAATACCACTTTTCCAGATTATTATTAAGAAATCTAGGGAATAATGAAAATTATGAATTTTCACAGTGTATTACCACTAAATTAGTTAGTACAGGAATGTCTCAATTTGTGCTTCTGTGGGAATATTCAGAATTCTGTGATCCAAGAGCTGTGTGAAGTGTAGATCTATAATAAACATATAGATACAGTAATGTAAAACAAGTACAAAATTTACTAGTAAGTCATCATTAGCCAAATTTGAGTTATTTTCCCTTTTACAGTTTGTGAGAATATTCCCTTGTTTCATTATATGCATATATGGAAGCCTATTTTAAAGAAAGAAAAGAAATATAATTTAGGTTTTTATTAAGCAAGTTTTGAGCCTGGGAATCCTACAGATTAAATCTAGTTATAGCTTTCCCCATAAGTACATATTTAAATGTTCAGAGACTATTCATTCCATAGTGCCCTGATGCATGTTGTTTATTTTGTTATATATTTATGTGTACTTTTAGAAATTTAAACAATTCAGAATCATTGTTCTACAAAGACCACAAACTGAAAACTTTCCATCTCAATAAATACATTAGATAAATAAAATGAAAGAGCCACCGGGTTCTAAATTACCAAGACATTTTCTCCACACATAATAATACTAATTTGTAATTGCATGACCTGGAGCTGCAGAGACTGGATACATGGCCGATGTTTCTTAAACTTAGTTTCGAGATGTTAAAATTGGGCTTTTGATACATAAGAATAAAATTGTTTACAAGCTACAGGTCAGCAATATAACTTCTATTATTGTTGGAGTTTTCCACAAAACACAAAGATTTAAAATAACTTATGCATCTCATATTTTTTAAGGTAGATTGTTCTTTCTATGGAAAGTCAACAGGAATAGCAAAACACAAGAGGATTCAGCCTTTTGGTTTTTGTTTAGCCTATTGTGGGGTTGCAATCTGGCCATGAAGTTTGGATTCAGTTACATGAATTCTCACAACGAGTTCCTGGTATTTGTTTGAGGTTTTGTCTCGGGCCTATCTCTAGCTTGCACTCTAGCCTCAAAGACGATTAATAATAATTAATTAAACCATACAATATCTCTTTAATGCACGTAAATGAAACTGTAAATGAATGTAAACAGTACTATTATTTTGAATATGTTTAAAACCAAATAGTCACATTTTAGATAAAATATGTTTGAATTCTTTAGACTGAATAACTTTAGATTTGAGTCCTATGAAAACTGTAGTTCTTTTGGAAATAAGCCACTTATTTGATTTCTAAATATGAATATAGATCCTAACTTTACGACCCCACCTTTGAAAATTTTGGCATAAGGGAATTGCTTATGGAGCTGAAAATAGAACCCAGGTGTTCTGTTCCCAAATTACCATCTGGAAGTTAAAACAGAGAATAGAATTGTGATTTGAAAAAAAATATCTAAGTGACCTAGGGTTGTTATTAAAAGCCATGTCTCCTGTCTTTGCCCCTATCAGGACTCATGCTAATATTTAATTGGGATATACATTCATATTCTAGGCTAGTCTTCTTTCCTACCCCCCACGCACTTTGGTATACAAAAGCACAACATGAGAATTTATGATCATGAATATGTAAATTCTTACCCTGACTCCTGCAGAAATTTTTTTTGAGAGAAAGTCACAGACCATCTGTGTAACTCATTATCGACTAAAAGCCCATAAGCTCTTTATGTGCAGTTGTAAGATTATGATCACTGTTTTATTGTTGATAGCATTAATGTTTGAGTGCTGGTATTGATAGATATGATGTTGCTGCAGATTTACTGTGGAGAAATCTTTATTAATAGTGTATCCAACCATAATGAAAAATCATAAACTTTGCTTCTCATGCTGTTTGCTTTCATCTAAGTCTCTGCAAAGCTTGAGCTAAGTTTTATGCTAGAGCAAACAAAGTTCCCTCAGATCAGGGGGTTTTTTTCCAAGAGCGAAGCAGCAGCTCAGGAAAAGACCTTTTCATTTAATGATGAACTCTCCTTTTCAGGCTCTCAGACATATGCTTTCTTCTAATAAAATGCTAGCACATCTGGTCTGGTGACTTCACAATGAATTTTTGCTATAACAAGAACCTTGTTTTGGAATGAAAGTCCCTTAGTTCCTATGAAAAACATCAATAGTGGAGCCAAAGACTGACATTTGAGGGGTACTCAAATAATAAAACGAATTAAGATAGTTTGCCCTTAGGATATTTCATCACATGCATGTGCAAATTACAGGTATCCTATTTGTTTGGGTTAGAGGCAAGATAGGATCTTTCTTCTTGGAGTTGTTTAGCTTTTAAGTTTTACAAGTTTGGACTTTCTCTTCTCAAAACATCTGCACGGAAAAGGAAAGTTGTGACCAATATAGCTCCCAACCTCCCCAGTGTTTTTTTTTTCTTTCTTCTTGAAACCAAGTTCTGTTCTGCATTTGGAGAACTAACCTGGAACCCTGTTCCAGAGTTTAGAATGAGTGTAATGAATTGAGGATGAACTTCACACACGGTCAGAGGACCAGCACAAAACGTATGCAACACTTAGGCAATGGGGTTTATGATAAGATGAGATAATAACCAGCACCTGCCCTGTGCTGCTTTTTGATTTAAATATAGCACACTATCTTGTGTTATACATAGTAATAAGAAACACCCTGAAATGTCATATAAAAAGTCAAGTTTTTTTCATTACATATCATTCATTACATATCATTACTCTTTTCCTTAATTGTTTAATATTTATTAACTACTGAAAGTAATGGTTTAGACTGGATACACATACCTTATTGGTATATTTCCTCTAATACTGATGAGGGTGGGGGAAAGCATGTGTTTTTCCTCATGATACTGAAATATTTTGATTTATTTTTAAATGTAAATGATTCAGGTTTCAACGGAGTTTCAATTGAGGGCATAGTATCTATGAAAAGTTATGTCTATGACATTTAGTAAACATTTGTACCCATCATGCAAACATTAATTGTGCTCTGTCATTTACAGTGGAATTGCTCACATCAGTAAAAGGTACTGATTGGCATAACCATTTGCTGGATCTCTCATGATCTCAGTGTCCATATGAGAACAATTGAAACTTTTGTTGGAAGACTCAGCATAGAGAGTATGGGGTGAATGGACTATAAAGTGCAACTGTCCTCTCACTTCTAGTGGTATTCCTTCCATATCAGAACTGAAACACGCTGAGGAAAACATGCCTGATATTGAAAACTAGTAGCTTCACAGGATATTTACAGCATAAGTGCTTTATCTAGTATCTTCACACACATTAATTTGAAATTAATTAAGTTTAACAAAGAAATTTGATGAGGTTCAAACAGGTTCATCAAGGACAAGTGCAGAGTCCTTCACTTAGGACAGAAGAATCCCATTCACTGCTAAAGACTAGGGACCAAATGGCTAGGCAGCAGTTCTGCACAAAAGGACGTAGGGGTTACAGTGGACGAGTAGCTGGACATGAATCAACAGTGTGCCCTTGTTGCCAAGAAGGCTAACAGCATTTTGGGCTGTATAAGTAGGGGCATTGCCAGCAGATCGAGGGACATGATTGTTCCTCTCTATTCGACATTGGTGAGGCCTCATCTGGAATACTGTGTCTAGTTTTGGGGCCCACACTACAAGAAGGATGTGGAAAATTGGAAAGAGTCCAGAGGAGGGCAACAAAAATGATTAGGGGCCTGGAGCACATGACTTATGAGGAGAGGCTGAGAGAACTGGGATTATTTAGTCTAGAAGAGAAGATTAAGGGGAGATTTGATAGCTGCTTTCAACTACCTGAAAGGGGGTTCCAAAGAGGATGGATCTGGACTGTTCTCAGTGGTACCAGATGACCGAACAAGGAGTAATGGTCTCAAGTTGCAGTGGGGAAGGTTTAGGTTGGATAATAGGAAAAACTTTTTCACTAGGAGGGTGGTGAAGCAATGGAATAGGTTACCTAGGGAGGTGGTAGAATCTCCTTCCTTAGAGGTTTTTAAAGTCAGGCTTGACAAACCCCTGGCTGGGATGATTTAGTTGAGGTTGGTCCTGCTTTGAGCAAGGGGTCGGACTATACGACGTCCTGACGTCCCTTCCAACCCTGATATTCTATGATTCTACGATTAAAACTGCTTTACAAAAAACAAACAAAAAAAAAGACAAAAAAAAAAAAGAAAGAAAGGAGAAAGGGAGAATCAGCAGGCTATATACTCAACATTTTTTTTCATTCCAATAAAATAAGGAATCAACAATTAGGAAAGGGCAGAAGAGAATCAAATGCAAATAACAAAGAAAAGCTATATATACATACAGACATACTGTGGAGCATTTTTCCTTAAAGCAGGTATCTTAAAGTGTCCTAAAATAACAAATACTGCTGAAATCAAATTCTGTCATTTTATCATTGAAACTATAGGCTTGTTGATTTCATAATTGGCTTGGCCTTGGATCTCACTGCACTACCTGTAGGGATTTTACCACTAGCCTTTCTTATCAATTTTTAAATAAATCCCACAGATTGAGTACAGTAAATAATAAATGATAAAGAGCTTGGTAAGTCAATATTTAATTTAATATAGACTCAGGGAAACTAACATTTTACATGTACATATTACTATGGTTCTTGCTTAAATGAAAAAAAAAGCTAGGCTTTGTTTTCAAATGGTGAGGAAAGCAAAGGATATAGGTGCACAAAAGATTTGTGGGATGGTTCTGAAGGAGTATAATTCTATTAATGCAACTAACCGGAAGTATGCACATAACCAGTTTTTCAGTTCAGCAACCAAACTAAACACCTCTAAAAAATAAAGGTGGTGTTTTTTTTTCCAGATTGACCAGAAACATTTTTTTTTCATATATAGAATGGGTGTAAATATTCATAATACCCTACAAACTAACAGCCCAATCCTGAAAATACAAAGTACTGCATACATTTTTTTCAACAAACATCCCAGAGCAACCAAAACCCAAATCTTGTTCAGTTTAGTAAGATGTACTCTCAGGAGCTAATTTGTATAGGAATGGACCCTTGAGATTCTATTGCTGAAGTTCTTAGGGATATCTCAACAACAAAAAGTTGTGTACAGTCCAGCCTACCCAAGTTAGCTTGAATCCAGTGAGCACAAATACAAATAACAGTGCAGGCAGTAAAAGCCCAGCACAGACCCTGGGTGTGTACTTGGCTCAAAAGCCCACTCTGAAACACACATTGTTCTGTCTTCATTGCTATAGTTATCCATACTAATTGAATTCTGGCTAGCTTGGGTACGCTAGCCAATGCACAGCTTTTACTTTGTAGACATACCCTTAGTCACAGAAAAGTTTCTGGTTTCAGAGCAGCAGCCCTGTTAGTCTCTAAGGTGCCATAAGTACTTCTCCTCTTTTTATGGATACAGACTAACAAAATTATTTCAGCATAAGCTTCCATAGGCTATAGCCCACTTCATCAGATGCATAGAATGGAACCCACAGTAGGCAGGTATATGATGTGGTGTGTGGTTGTTGGTGAGTATTTGCTTTGGGTTGGGGGGGGGGGGGGCTGACTGTAAACGAGGACTGATCTGTCTCCCAAGATCTGTGAGAGTGAGATCAGAGAGCCCCCCCCCCCAACCTGAAGCAAATACTCACCAAAAACCACACACCACATTATATAGCTGCCTACTGTGAGTTCCACTCTATGCATCTGATGAAGTGGGCCATAGACTATGGAATCTTATGCCGAAATAAATCTGTTAGTCTCTAAGGTGCCACAAGTACCTCTCCTCTTTTTACAAAAGTTTCTGAAATCCATGTACCACATAACTGCAGGACTGGAGTCAGAAAGAATGAAATAATTTAGATGTGAACTCAAAAATGGTAACTGGATTGGGAGAAAAAAATAAGTAAGCTAAAAGTAATATTCCTCATGAATTATTTATTGCCATGATAACTTGTATATAGGTTTTATCTCAAAGTTATGAAAATTTAAACAATAATAATAAATAAAGATTTTTTTGTGGTGGAAGTGTCAAATTTTCAGTGTGCTTCTGATTAAATTGAGCTCCTTAGCAAGATTCAGCAACATGTTACTGGTCCTCCATGAGCCTGAAGCACTGTAGGTTGCATCTTTAGTGTACATACTTTTTAATATACACAACCACCAATTGTATCCAATAGCTTTATATGTCATCTTAGGAAATTTCATCCTTCCATCATATGATCCTTCCATCATATTCGACATAGCAATATAAATATTTTTCCACTCACACAAATCCTGTCTCTCTCTCTTCACTACTTCCGTCCACTAACAAAGTGTGAGTGCATCTAATTAAGTTTACTATTCTGTGGTGTATCACTCATACTTTAGGGGAAACAATGTAAGATAAACTATATCAATGCTATAGGCTGCAGAGTCGACATCTCGTATTAGAGAGATTTATGTGGTCTACCTTAAACATTTAGCTTTTCTACACAGTTATTAATCAGTCTGGTCTGATCCTAATGTTACCAAGTGACACAATTTTCTGAATACCATACAAGCTGCTTCAGATGAAAAAGGGGGGCTTAACTGTGGTCAACAATGAATTCTCACTAGAAAGAGAGGGGTGTCTTCTACAAATTCAAGTTTGACAAAAGCTATTAGGAGAGTCATTCAATATAGTTCAGTTATTTGCTGAGAGCCTCACTGATCCGACCATCTTCCTCAAAATAGGGTATTAGGATATGCTTTATTATATATGTGGTTTATTCACATTGGTAAGTAATATCAATCACATTAGAGGTTTTTTAAAATATATATATATATATACTTTTAGGGCTCCAATCCTGCAATCCAATCCAAATGGTAAACACTTCTGATCGTACCAATCCCACTCAATTTAAAGGGACTGCTCAGGTGAACAGGGACTTCCTGTGTGGATCAGATTACAGAATCTGAGCCTGAGGACCTTATCTAACACATATTGAAGTCCAGGTAAATACTCTCATTTACTACAGTGGACATTGACTCAAGTCCTAGATAATCAAAACAGGTTTGCAAGTATAATACATTAGAAATGTAATCTATCAAGATTAGAGAGACAAGGTGGGTGAAGTAATATTTCATTGGACCAACCTCTGTTGGAGAGAGAGACAAGCTTTTGAGCTGCTCTTATGGGCTCTGTATAGATTGAAAGTGTGTTTCTCACCAACAGAAGTTGATCTAATAAAACATATTACCTCACCGACTTTGTCTCTCGACTATACTGGGTGCAACATAGCTAAAACAACACTGCAAACATTTGTCAAGATTGTTTCTCAAGGGTGGCGGGGGGAGAGATGAACTTTCAAAGTGCACCTGTCCAATTGAGCTTCCTCTTTTGTTCTGTGTATCTTTTTTGCCTCAGGACAGCATCTAGGTTTTTAAAAGTTATTTTGTTTATTTCAAGAGTGGTCTCAATGGTATAAATCTCTGACAAACTTATTTTATTATTATGAAAAATAATATTCTTTAGTATTTATACAGCATAATAACTTTTATCTTCAAAGCACTGTACAAACATTTACTCTCTTAATTCCCATTTGTGCTCATTTTTTTCCCTCTTTGTAGTACTATTCTATTTTCTTTCTCTGGCATCTGTGTTTGATGAAAAAGCTTCCATGTCACAATCATCATTTCAGTCTAAAATATGTTAGATATTTCTTCTCTTTCCAGATTTAAACATAGACTAAACAATGTCTATGATATGAATATAGTATATATATTAGGCTATGGATTAGCAAATTTTAAATCAACATTTGTTTTCCTGGATTAATTACAGTATTATGAGTGATAGCTACTGCCAGCAAGCTAGAATTTTACTCACAGAGGCCTGATCCAATAAAGCATTTAAGCACATGCACAAGTTTCAGTGTCTGATCTCAGAAAATTGAGCCAGAGGCACCCACCCATCATGTAAAGTTTCATGAATGGTTCAAGTTTGGTAAAGTAATAAGTAACTGAATGCAGGATCTTATAACAGAAAGTGCTGGGAAGGGGATGTCAACAAAATGCACTTCTGCCTGTGCTTCCTCTCACGTACAAGCGAGTGAGAAGCAGGTAGCTACGTGGACTGAAAAATCAGACCCTTCAGCTGGGTTGAAAAAAAAAATATATTCAACAAACAACAATTTGCAGCTAACGCCTGGTAGAACTTTAAGATCTCTTTGGTCCACATCTAGAGCAATAGATTTGATAAACGAGCACCTTCTCCTTCTGAGCCCTACGTGCTTGGAGATAACAGTTGCATAGCACTATGATCCTCCCATTGGCTAAAGAGGGCTGAATGTCTCTGCCTACAGAGAGCTCATTAGCTCACAACTGTGGCAGGGTGCTGGCCAGGAGTGCCTGAGCCAGCCCTGCTGGCCCTTTAAGAGGGAGAAAAACCCTCTGCAAAACCTCCCTGCAGAGAAGCCTAATCAGCCACCTGGGCTGCAGAGCAATCAGCTTGGATGGGTTGCACCTGGCAGCCTCCCCAGGGGAAATAAAAGCCTGCCAGGCAGGAAGCCCAGGGTGGTGGTATGGCGGTGTTTAGAGGAGCTGAACTGTAGAGCTGTGAAGGAGCTAAACTGTAGAGCTGTGTATAGAGCTGTGTATAGTAGGTGGTGGGGCTGCATAAGCTGCACTGTGAATAAAGAGCACTGTTTGGAGCCAAAGAAGAGTCTCCTTCCTGTGTTTGGAGGGGGGCAAGAAGGCGATCTGTCACACAATGCATCAGCCAGAAATGCGTATGTGACATAAGAAGGATCTGGCAGACTATTTGTATCAGTATATTTAGTTAATGCATCCCCTTTATCTGCTTGTGAATTATCCATCAATAAATAGTCATTGTTATTAATTAGTTAATTATTTGAAATTTTTGAATGAACGGTTTATGCTCTCAAATTATTCACTGCCACTGTTATTTTGAGTATTAGGTATTCATCATTTTCTATTACTAGGCATTTAAACCACATTAGCATATTACATTTCCAAAGTATTCCTTAATTTCCTAAAAATGAACAAAACAAAGTCGACAATCCCTCTCCCCCCAACAATATGTTAGGTAGGAACATGAGTGCATATCTGAATCCCAATGAATCTGACTATCAAATCCCTTTGTCAGGACTAATGCATTTCCTTGCAACAAATCTATTTTCCTATCATTTTTGCAATTACAAGTTCCTCTAATAGCTGAAGCTTACAAGAACTCATGACATTGCCCATGCCACACTGATGGGGATTTTGTTCACAGAATTATAGATTTAAGGGACAGTAACTTCTGGAAATGATAGGTTTTAAAAACAGCACACATCATTAATTTTTACTGAAGTTAATTGGCAAAACAGTTGGTTCATGAAAGGTGTTCAGTGACTTCAAGGTAAACCAAGCATGAATGCAAATATATATTGTTTGACTACAATATGTTTTATGTTATACTTCTAAAATCTAATGAGTGTTGTAATCATTTAAGCAAGTATAGTGTCAAATATTGTGTGTTAACAGTGTATATGCAAAATCTTGCTTGCCATACTTAGAAAATAACTTCATTGACTTCAATAGAGCTGCTGCCATGATTAAAGGCCTCTGTGTTAAAGATAATTAAAATTAATGATTAAAATGCCCCAGATTGCTGAAATTCAGAGTAAATAATTTCCTGAAGTACCTGTATATAAAGATTCCACAAAGTATTTCTCCCAAGTCACCATGCTCAGTGCTGGGATGAGTAGCTTGTTCCACTTAATTTTGAACCCACTTGATTATGGGTTCAAAAATTGACTCAAATGTTGCCGAGTTTTTATTCCACTTAGGAAAGACTGTAACAGAAGACATATAGAGGGAACCCCCCCCCCAAAAAAATAGGTGTGAGTAGTGGAGGATCGAGTGCGAAAAGTGAAAATCCAATACAGAAAAATAAGTAGAGAATGATGAGAGAAAGTAGATGCAATAGCCTAGCACTTCCTTCAAATGGGAAGAGGAAGTAGGAGGAGGTATCTTCTATCCCTGAAGCACAGTACAAGCTTTCTTTAGCTAGAGGAACACTTTGGGACAGATCCTCGGGTGGGGAGAACTGTTGTAGTTTCAATGACTTCAGTATTCTACCAGTTTATAACATCTGAGGGGCTGGTCCTTTTGGTCTAGTTTTTAATTGCCTCACTCTTCACAGGAGGAAGAGTGAGTATATACGGTATATAGACATCTTGAGAGAAGCATGTTTTAAGAAGGGATTCAGAGGAGGAGTGGTGGGAGAGAAGCAGAAGGACAGAGATTGCAGAAGGATAGAGATTCCAGAACATAGGAATGCTCATAGAAGAAGGGCTAAGAATGGTGGTGTGTGAAGGACATCACAGGACAAGGTTAGTTGTGTAGTTTGGGGCACAACTATTTGCTAGCAGCTGGCAAATGTTGAGTTTTACAATCAACTGCTGCTTGTTTTGCAAATCCAAAATATAGTTTGAGGGTAACTAAACCCCTGAAGTGCAACCATCCCCAGTGCAAATCTGAGTATCCAAATTACTTAAAGGAAAATGTTTCTTTGTTTGCACTTTGACAAGCACCCACCCTTGAACTTCAACAAATCCCACTTTTCCAGCTTGTTGGCTGCCATAACACAATTTGTCTCTTCTCTCTTTAATATACAGTAAGTACAATCAGGAGCAAGGTGACATTGCTAAAACTAGCCTGCCTTTTGTAAAATGGCATTTTCCTTTTTTTCAGGTACTTAAAACACTGCTATTAAGCATTGGGAGGCGAAGATACCAGACAAGAAAATAGCAGACAACACTGAAGTGCCTCAGAAGAGTTCAATCTACAGGAAATCTTGTGTGACTACAATCTCCTACAGTAAAAGCTTTTATTCACAACAGGTAGGTCCATCAACTAAAACTTTTCTGCAGGTTTAATGAACACACCCTTCCTAAAAGTATTGTCTTTTAATATTCTCCTCCTAAATACAGAAAAAACCAAGCTGGTATTAAATATAGCTCTTTATTTACTGTTAAATTTTAGTAATAGGCTCATTATGTGAGTAGAAATGGGAAAAGCATTGAAAGTCTGAATCGTTCATGAATATGAAATGCTAAATATTTAACACCATGCACACCATATATATATGGCTAAACCACCCTGAACATGCCCGATCCCATCTGATCTTGGAAGCTAAGCAGGGTCGGGCCTGGCTAGTACTTGGATGGGAGACCTCCTGGGAATACCAGGTGCTGTAGGCTTAACATGGGTGTGGGGCTAGCAACTCCACCCCATAAGGGAACCAATTGCTACTGAAACACTAACACCAGTTGAGTTAACAAAGTCCTGTGGCACCTTAAAGACTAACTATAAAGTTTTGAAGCATGAGCTTTCGTGGGCTAATACCCGTGTATTAGCCCACGAAAGCTCATGCTTCAAAACTTTATAGTTAGTCTTTAAGGTGCCACAGGACTTTGTTAACTCTGCTATTCCAGACTAACACGGCTACCACCCTGATTCTTAACACCAGTTGGTGGCCCATACCCTGACTGGGGGGTGACGAGCGAACAGAGAGAGAGATACCATATACACCCACTGCTAAGCTGTGCCAAATGTGTTTAATATAAAGGCATGATATACATTGATTAATACAGGTGAAATGCATGCTATTGCCTAAAGCAAACATAATTTACCTAGATGGAGCACTTAGAGGCTGAAGCAATTAAATAAACTCCCTGTACAGACATCCTGAGGCCTTCCATGGATGTTTATGCTGGACTAGCCAGAGACCTAATCTTTGTTTTGTGGTAGTTGTAGGGTGACAAGACAGCAAAAGTGAAAAATCAGATCTAGGTTGGGGGGTATTAGGAGCCTATGTAAGAAAAAGATTCAACAATCCGGACTCTCCCTATTAAATCGGGACATCTGGTCACCCTAGGTCATTGTGTATTTCGCATGTGCAGCCATAAGGTACAGCTTGCATGATGAGAAAGACCTTGCACTGGCCATGTGCACTCTGGTGAATTTCACCCTAGATGAACATCAGAGACCTTTCTGTGCTCCTTTAAAGAATATTTGTTATTTTTCCAAAGAGCCATAATGCCTGTGAGAAATGAACTAAGTAATAATGCCATGGCTAAGTGGCTAAATTCTTCCTTTATCTATATATATAAAAGTCAAATGGTGTATGCGTGTGTGCGTGCGTGCGTGTATGTATGCTGCCTTACTCCTTCCACACCGTTTGAGCTAGAGACTTGAAATTTGGTACAGTTATAGGCTTTAGGGGCCTAATCAGGGTAAGAGTCGAAAATTTTTCAAATCTCACCTCTGACGCCCCCCAGGGGTGAAATTCTTTAAAGCCCATTCACATCAGCTGGGCAGCAGGTTAAAACCTGCTGTTCTCTGTGATATAGTTATGATGTAATAATACCCCCCTCCAACGGACCCCGCACTCGCTCAGCTCTCTCTCCCCCCCCCCTCCAACGGACCCGAGCAACGCTGAGACGTCTGAACAAAATTTGTATTAATAAAAAACATGGTAGTCTTTTTACATCCCAGTTTCCAATTACAAATACCCCGAGCAACGCCGGGTATTTTTGCTAGTAATAATATAAATATATGTTTTGTGTGGGGAGGGAAGGGAGGTTGGAGCTGTAGATTTAGATATGTCTAAGATTCAGGAGCCCAACTTTAGGCACTCATTTCTTAAAATCTCACTAGACAATATATGTATGTGTTTCTCTCTCATTCCACACTTTCTTCACATCTTTTCTATGTTCATTGTCTCCTTACATTGTACCCTCCCTGACACAGGAACTCTTTATTGCTATATGCATAGTCTAATCCTGATCTGGTCCTCTTGGAACTATTGAAATGTAAATGTGAAATTATAACATTCATGGATTACAAAAGGAAAATGATATATGGTTGTAAAATTTGTTTTAAATGTTTGCCATGTATTTAGAATGTTTTAAAAATAATATCTATCCTTCCCCTGCCTTTAGCTAGTATGACTCTGTCTAGGAGCAGAATGACTGGGCATCTACTAGTGATAGTAAGGGCTTGTCTACACTGCAGTTAAAAACCTGCAGCTTTCCTGTGACAGCTGATTCAGACTGGCAGGTATTGGGCTAAGTGGCTGTTTAATGGCTATAGAAACATTTGGATTTGGGTTGCAGCCTGAGCTTTAGGACCCTGTGAGGTGAGAGTCCCAGAGTTTGGGCTGACACCTTAGCCTGTATGTGTACACAGATGTTAAACAGTCCCTTAGTGTGAGCTTCACGGGCACGGGCCAGGCACATGTGTATACTTGCAGTGTCTTCTAAACAAATCCCCTTTTTCTAAAGAAGGGAGGAAAGAGGCAGGATGGGTCAGACATAAAGATAACCATAAAATCTACTGGCTCCCTAAGAAATACCTAATCAAAATGGAGGCAGGATCATTCTGCACATTCTCTGCTGCAAGAGATGACAAAACTTAACTGCATTTTCAATAGGCAACAAGGAGTAGCAAAATGCTGTGAACCTTATAAATAAAGTGTAATGGACTCATTAAAAATTCACATACTCTGATCTTTGTCAGAAGTGCTAGGAGCTGGAGCATTTGTAAACCTGTCATCTTTCCAGGAACTTTTGAATGAGATTCAAGATTAGAAAGTTGTGCACTAGCAAGAACCTTTAGTATCCAGGAGAAATTACATGAATCTGTTTTTCCCATCATTCAGTCATGATGAAAATTAATAACAATATGATTGTTTTTAATTCAAAGGGTGAAATTTACATTACAGTTCTCCTTTCTGAAGGGAAAGAAGCTCCACACCCGCACAGTTTTATCACAGGCCTGAGGGCACTATAGTTTATTTCAGCCAATTAAAATAACAATTACTGTTAGAGACACTAATAGAAACACCCTTCTGCTAGTTAGTTCTGCGTCCCCAATGGCATGATTAAAACCCCTCAACTTCAAATTATTGTACTGTATGGCTGCCCTTACTTCAAAAGAATATTTACAGTAGTATTGTACAGCATTCATTCCATTGAAATACTCATTTTCACACTTTGACTGTCTAAATTGTTTTAGGAGTCCTTTTCTTTTCTGCAACTTGCCAGTGCACGCGTTGCTGGACAGAGAACATCTATGCTTTTAATGCAAAACAAACTACAGTTGATTGATCTCTTTTGGGCATGGATTGTCATTTACCAGGTGTTTGCACAGTGCTTAGCAGAATGGTGCCTTGACCTGACTGAGAATTTTAGTTACTATGACAATATAAATGTTAAGTAATAATAATAATAAATTGATAAATAATTAATTTACTATATTCACTGCATATGATGGCTCAGACTTCACATGACAAAACTCAGGAAATTCAGTCGAATAGCTTCCACAATACTTCTTTATGTATATTTAAATATTAAGTATTGCTGCATCGGGAGCTGGCTTGAATATCTTCTGGGGTAAGATATTGCAGCTTTTGTTTGTCTGTTTTCCATTGAGCTCTGCCTAGGCATTGTTTTTTTGAAATTAAATAAGACATACTCTTACACTGGAGTGTTGCCTAGAGAGAGAGGGCAGGGGGAAACAAATTTCTTAGGGATCAGTCTTCAGCTGTGTCTAATTAAAATTCAGACGTGTCTGGGGAGGAAAGACAGAAAGATGTCTCTAAGGTGTCTCCCCTCTCTTATCCTGAGTTTTCAGGGAGTCAAAATGCCCCCTGGAGCAACTTTGAACAGCCCCGAGGACATTTTATCTTTCCATGGCTGCAGCCATCCACTGCAACAGCTGAAGATCTAGAGGAGCACTGTGAGAAAGGAGAATCTTCTTACTCTGGCAACCCCATTTCTTTGCCCCTCCCCACCTCTCACCTCACTTGTCCCCTACACAAAGGTATGGTGGGACAGGCAATACAGAGCTGGCTTTTGCCACTTCAAGATTTCTGTGTGTAGAGAGACTCTTAGCAGCATGAGGCAGCTGAGAACAGTGAAAAGCATCTGGATCAGCAGCTGAGGATTGAGCCTCAGTGTCTGAAAAGTTGCTCTCAATGAATGCACATATTTTACATCATAAAATGCTCACCAGTCTCACATCTCGTGACTGTACAACTTTTTTTGATCTATTACTCCAGAAGATGCTTGGTTTGTGAATGAATTAAGACTCTCCGGACTTTTATGAAGTTTTTAATAGACGCACATGAAAAATTTTGTTACAAAATCCCAAACCAAGCAAAACTGAGGAGCCATTTCAACTGTTTTGCTTTGATATGTTGGATTTCCAAGGGGTGTGAAGTCAGGAGAAATTAACACTAAATGTGTTGCCCAAATCCCCAGAAAATCGAGTTTTGCCCAGGGTGTAGTCTGTAAATAGTATTCTGTCCAGTCTTTAGGTGAGTAACCTGCAGGACAGTAAGATTAAGGATGGGATTTTCAAAAGCACCCAAGTGACTTAGTAGCACAGTCCCATTAAAAAGTCAAGAGTACTGATGCTCCTATGTCTCTTATGTATTTTTGAAAATCCCACTCTGTGTAACTTGACCACTGTTGCACAGTAAAGGAGCATCAGAGACTGGAAAAGAATCAGAGAGTTCTCTCCCAGTTCTCTGTTCAAACCAATGGATTGTACATGCTTCCTAAACACATAGGAAATGCAACCTGAGTTATATTAATTGGAAATGCAGAAGGGCCATTGCAATCCCATTCCACCTTTATAGTTAGCATAAACATTTGTGTTGTGTGAGCATGGTGCATGTTTTCTTTTGTTGTTGCTGCTGTTCTTTTAAATTGAGTTATTACTTCTGAGATGACCTTGACTGACAAATTGATTCTGGATCTCTGTGGATATGGGTTCAGAGAGTCTTAGAAGCTTTTCAGAAATAATGTTTGTTCCCTTAATATTAAAGTTTTACATTTTTCATCTGCTCCTAATATGACTTCAGTAATCACCAGTGTTCTATCAAGAGGATCTTTAAAGCATGCTTAAAGCTGTTTAAATAGAAGGTCAGAAATAAATATACATTGATAAAGAAGCAAGGAAAATTCCATTCTCCATTCCATTGACATTGGTGGAGTTACTCCATATTTACAGCATGGTAACTGGTAGCTTACGCCTCTGGAATTTTATGAGGAAATTGATGTGAAAATATGCGTGTATGTATATAAACTCACAAAACTACCATTCATATTTATTCAGCCAATGTTCTCTCATGCTTTGTGCTTCAACTTACTGTATTGTGTATCCCCTAGACCTCTCCCACTCCAGTCAACATAGGTAAGAAATTAAAACACTTTTAGGGATACTGAAAAGTGAAAATTCTCACAGTGGCTCAGACCAGACATGGCTGTAATTGATTCCATTGAAGCATCTCACAGTGATCCATGACCCTCATATTGCTTTTCTGCCTGTGTGGTCTGCTGGTCTAGTGTTAGGTGCCCATTGTGCTGTAAGGTGTCACATATTTCGTGAGTATAAACCAGCACGGCTTTTTCCGTCTAACATAGACCTTGATTTAAAAGAAGCGGAAGCATCATGTCTGTTTTAAATCATTTAGGCATAAGAACAAAATCAACTTTATACTCGGCATTCTCTTACATTGGATCTGAAGTAATTTCCAGTTTGTATAACATCCCATAATATATTAATGAAAGGGGATCCCAATGAATCTTTAATAAATGCAGCTGTTAATATCTCATTACTGGTAACTTTTATCAATGGACATAGAAAAAAGACAGTGAGGCTTGATTGTAATGTGTAATGCTATTCCCATTGCAGGTTTAAGATATATAAGGGATTCAGATGGTCATGGCCATTTGCTTGCTTGTGTGTATTTTAAGGATGGCTAGGTATTTTCTCTCCTCTCATACCAGACTTACAATTTTAACATATCAGACAGACAATAACCTTATCCATCCTTATTTGGCTTAATCACATACACTGTAGGGGCAAACTTCTATGCTTATACATCCTAAGGTAAAACTTGATGGAGCAGCACAGAGGGTTCAGGGAAATCTGATCATGGATTAATGAGAATGTTGCTGAACTCCTGCCTTCTCTAACTCCTACCTGAGATCAGGAATAAGACCTAAGAGGGGATGGCATAGCTAAGCACATCATTAGCATGATGCGGACAGAGTTTCAACCCACTTCTCACCCCATTCCCATTCCCATAAGTTCTGTACCCCAAAGAATCAGGCATGCAAGGGCTTGATCCATATTATTCCTCTGGGCAAAGAACTACTTTACTTGTTCCCATGTGTAGCTTCCACTTCCACTAGAGCACACCATAGTGCTTTGTGGGAGGTCAATTCCATTGTTACTAGATCAGTGAAAAATATTCACTTTGTTTTGATCCTTTATATTTACATGCTTTTAATTTTGAATTACTATTCCATAGAAACCCAGTAGTCAATCTGCATAAATATTCATATGGTATTTCCAGGTGATTTTTATATTTAAGAGCAAAGAATACTGAAGCAAAAGAGCAGTTGCCTTGACAGCCAGTAGAAAATGTAGCACACCTGCCAAGAAGGCAAAAGTTACCCACAGGCTTCCCATTTAGTTAAAATCTCTTGCTTATTCTGCAGGAGTTCTGCACTGCATGTTGCTACAAAAGAGGATTGCTAAGGTCTATATGATTTTCTAACCAAAGTGAGGCTGGAAATGTTATATGGAGGAAGGTGAGGGAGAAATGGTCAGGGAATTAATGCAAAGAAGAAAAGGGGCAGGCATGATGGGCTAATTAGTCTTGTCCTGTTTCTAGCAAGCTGTCTTTATGCCTGAACCATCTACTGTCTAATTTGTAACATCTCCTTGTTACTGGACTGGGTTACTGGACTGGGACTGAGAAAATAAGCAATTTCTTAGGATTTTTAATTCCAATTGGTGTGCCTCATTTGCAGCCTGTCATGTCAGTGTACTTCATTTAGCATAGTAGTAATCAACATTTTAGTTGTATCTGTGGTTAGTATAGTTTTTCTATATGTCCGTGCTAGTGGATTAGCTCCACAATATTTAAAATAGTCCCACAGAGCAGCATAATATGGGCAGTATGTGCATAGCTATACAAATATTTTTGTTTTCTGTGCACTGCACATTTCAGTTTCTTCAACCCTATGGAAGGCAGCTGCCGTTTTGTGTTCAGTTCAGGTGTAGCCTGTTAGAAGGACACACACACATAGTGTTTTCTCAGGAAGATTTTACATTTGTTCAGTCCTGTTTTGTATTTTCCCTTAATCTATTTTTGAAGGTCACTAATATTAAAAACACATGGTTGCTCTTTTTCTATGGAAAACATAAGAATTGAGATAGGATTTTGGTTATTTATCTCAAAAGATTTTTTTAAAAGTTCGGTTCAATTAGTATAAACATCTAACAGTTTGAAAGTATATTTATGATGGGATTTTAATTCCTCGCTGGCAGAGAAAGGGGCCAGAAAACAGTTAATGTAACCATTTGCACCAGAAGGATATTCTGGGGCCAATTTAAGATTAGGCTCAGCTATGATGGAACTGGATGGCTGAATTAAGGATAAATCCCATCTGAGAGGAGTAGGGTGACTAAGAAAGGAAGGACTTCAAGACAGTAGAAAAGAGGCCTAAGGAGAGAGTAAATCTTGGGAACATCTCTTGAGAAGTCAGCACTAGCCGGGACAGTCACTTTTTTAAGCCCTGTCAGCTGTACTGACTTTTCTTTTCCCCAAAGGAGGCATTTGTTCCGTTTGCTCCAGCCTGCTTAATCAGTTGGCAAAAGCAAATGGGAGAAATGCCCCCTTTTGTCAAAAAAGTTGGGTGAGATGCGGAGGAATGTGCAGGGGTAGAGGGGTGAGTGGAGATGACAGCCCCCTGCAGGAGGAGAAGCAGGGTTGGGGGGGGGAGACAATGTTCCAGCATCTCCGCTGCCCTGCCCCCTGCCTCCCACAGGGTTCCAAACATGAGCAACAGTCTCACAAGGGGAGACAGTAGGGTTCCAGCAACCAGCAACAGCCTTTCAGGGGGTATCTCAAGCGAGCAGCTGGGGTGTCCAGTTTTCTCTGTGGGAAATATGGTCACCCTAGCGCTGCTGGCAAAGGCTAGGAGGGACACTGAATAAGCATGAGCTCTTGTGGAGAGCCCTGACAAAAGGACCAGACACCAGGGAGGCATCTCTGCCTCAGGATTCTGGGAGAGAGTTTGAAGTGTGTCTTGGGAGAGGACGGCAAGAAGGCAGACCTCCAAAGGGAACACTCTGGGAGGTGTCACTCTGCACAAGAGCAGGAAAGAACTTTGAACAGCCTCCAAAGGAGTGACCTGAGGAGGGAGGGCTCTGCAGGGCGGGGAAAGGGCTGTCTAAGGAAACAGCAAGGAGTCTGAAGGACCAGAACTTAGCTATTTGTTACAGGGTCCTTCTTCTGGAACACAGAGTAGAGGAAGGCTCTGGGTTCCCCTACTGGCCTTCAAGGAAAGTGGCATGAAACTTCCACAAAATAAAGAGTTTAAGTATCATTGAGCCCAGAGCCAGGCTGAAGAACCTGGCATAAGGTACTGAACTATTATTTTGTTAGACTCTCTGTTATCCTGGAAGGGGTGGGAATGAATATGACCTGGAAAAGGGCTGAGTCATGAGAAGAAGCAGACCACCACAGGGCTAAAGTAGCTATGCCCAACCCTGAGAGAGTATGACACAGGGGAGTCACTCTCTAGATTCTGTTATAATAAGAAACAGTGAACTGGCTGTTTAACAGATTTATTTCTGTGTTTCATTCAAGTCAACAGAATTTGATTTAATCTTAGTTTCTGCAAATTGAATTAGGACTACAATAATACATGTTTTCTTGTTAAAATACATGTACATATACAAGACAATTTAGTTTTAAAGAACAAAGTGAATTCCCTGACCTGTACTGTTCCCCGCTTCATCCACTCCTCTCTCCTATCCCTCCATTTCTTTCATGGAGAGAGTGTGAGTTTCAAATTATCAATTAGAACTGTCCCTCTCCCCCTCCCACTGCCATTTCTTGGGAATATCCAAAGCTTGTTATGCGACTGTGGCTGCACTCATATTTCAAATAAATTATCCTGAACTAACAAAATAACTGCCTCCAAATATTTGTCAATTAAATATAACTACAGAGAATTCTGATAGCGTGAGGATGGTTGTGACATGGGTTTGGTGACATTTGGTCCTCATACATAATATTTGGTCCATTATCTTATGGAAACATTTTCCAACATGTGGAGGGTGAAAAGTGTGTGCCCTTGTACAGGGATGGTGCAAGGATATTTTGCGCCCTTGGTGAAACTTCCGCCCCGCTTCCCACGGCGCCTTGCAGCAGCTCCCTCTCTCCGTCCAGTGAACCCTGCAGCTGTGCCCCACTCCCCCTCCGCCCAAGGAGCCCTGCGGCAGCCCCCCCGCCCCAGCTCACCTGCGCTCCGCCTCCTCCCCTGAGCACGCTGCTGCCGCTCCACTTCTTCTGCCTCCCAGGTTTGCGGCGCCAATCAGCTATTTGGCGCGGGTGGCGTTCTCAGGGGTAGAGGCAGAGTGGAGGCTTGGGCGAGGAGTGGTTCCTCTACGCCCTCCCCCCTCATTACTTGCTGTGGGCAGCCCTCCCCACGCCCTCTGGCCCTAGCTCTTCTCCGCTCCACTGCTTCCCCTGAGCATGCTTTTTGTCACCTCAAGCCACTTGGCGCCCTAGGCAGCCACCTAGTGCTCCTAGTGGTTGCACTGGCCCTGCCTTTCTAACCCACTTTCCCAACCCAAACAGTGGGCAAATATAGGCTTTTCGGGGCTCATCAACTATATATACATTTTTGTTGGTACACCAATTAAGCTCTATTTTGAAAATATCATCATGTACAACATTCACTAAATAAAAAACAACACATAGTAAGCATGGGAAAGAAGCACAACAGAGAGTAGAGTAAAGGATTCTGTAGTCAATATTTTTTCTTTAGAATGATCATATGTTCCTCTGAACCATGCATAAATAACTGGCAATACTACAGATGGATCACTATAAGTTGACACATGGCACTTGGGTATTGCTGTTGCACTGTATGGGTTATAACTAGAAGCAAGACTTTATAGTTATTGCCCTGTCAAAGCCAGTGTTTTAATCACCACCATCATTACTGTCTCCATGTTTTACATTATCTACAAGCCAGTAAGTCAAGCCAGTTTGTCATTTAAGGTAAGAGAGGTTCATTTTGATATATGCATATTTCTAATATTCATTTTTTATTAGTAAAAGAGATTCAGTGCAGAGTCAAAACAGAGAAAGTAGAAATGTGTAGTAGAAGTGTTACATTTCCTTAAAAAAATATGTTAGAGTGATAATTCCTGGGAAACACTGGAAGGCAGGAGTTACCACATGACTAAATACATCTGGTCATTTTTTAAATGTTTTTTTTCTGTTCAGTTTAATTGCAATGAAGGTTTTTTGTGGGAATGTTGATTTTGACAACATGTCCTATAAGAACAAGTCTAAACTTTCTTTTGACTTTCTTATTTTGTTTTGAATTTGTTGAAGCATTTCATTTTAATTATAAGTTTGATTAATTTTGTTTCAATTTTATTTTATATCAATTTATTATTTTAATATGATAGTATATTGTCATATTTACTTGTAACATATTATATTTAATATTTTAATACAATGTAAAAGTCAAAATGAAATCAATATTAGTGAAACAAAACATTTCAACTTTATTGAAATAAAACATTTCTATGGTCTCTAATCAGAATTTTAATTCCACAGGAAATTTTGAAATTTCAGCTTTTTGTTCTGATCTTGAATGGAAACACTCTTCAAAATGTCTGCATTACTGCACAGTGAAAATTCTGATTTCCCGCTATCTCTAGAGCTTACTTTGGCTTTCCAGAATTAGTTTAGGAATACCAATGACCATTCCTCCAAACAGAAACCAGATAACAATGGCCTGATTTTTATAAATCTGGAATAACTCCAGTGAGCTCAGTGGAATTGTGCTAGTGTAAGCGGGAAGATAATCAGAAACTAAATGTGCTTGACCATTATTGTGGAGCCAATCCTGGGCTGAAATTGAAATCTGCATGCATTTAATCTATTTCCTGTGCATTCACAAAGGATCAGGAATAAGATGAAATGCATGTCAATCATTGCTACCTGCAGGTTGTGTATTGGTCTTTGGGAAATGAGTTGGTGACTGCAGTCCAGTACTTTATGGATAAGTGACCACTGTGGCAAGGTACCTTCTCAGTCTCACCACCTTACCTGTTTTTAGCCTTGCTGAGACGGGCTTGGGTAAAACAGTCCCTCTAGGATGCAAAGGGGCAGTCCGTTCCTTCTCTCAGCCAGTTTTTTGGGGCTTGTTTTTCTTTCCTTATGGGAGGGAATGTAGCCTCCCCGCCTGGCGAGGCTCGCTGTCTTGCTGCTCCTAGCCTACTGGCAGCTTGACTCCTTTTCTCTCTTCCCCCTCTTCTCCCAACAGAGGAGGGTTTAAAAAAGTCTCAGGCAACTCTTAGTTGGAATCAGCCATTCAAGACTATGGGATTGGGCTACTTGGGTTGGCAAACAGTGCACCCTCAACAGGCCATCCACATTGCCATGTTTGATTCCAGACCTATGTTGTACTCTGATGTGGAAGGGTTGTAACGACAGAAACCACCTTGTTACTCTTGCGTTTCTTTCTTTGTTTTGGTGCATCCACTTCAGAGGGGCATGGTCCGTGATGAGGGCAAACCTCCATCCAATTAAGTACTGGTGAAGGCTTTCTATGGCCCAATTTACCACCACACATGCCTTTTCTACTATGGCATATTATGTTCCCTGGGGAAGAGTTTCCCATGGAGGAACAGGACTGAGTGTTGTTCTTCTCCAACCATTTGTGAAAGAACTGCTCCAAACCCAACCTGAGAGGCATCAGTTTGGAAGGGGTCAACAAACATGTGGACAATAGGGATTCAGTGTACTTAGATTTCTAGAAAGCCTTTGACCTGTAGTTACCCCTCCTCAGTTGAAAGGGAGGAGGGCCTTTTAACCTTTTGGGACTGTTTTCAAATCCTCTCCTCCATCCCCCCAATGTCCATCCTGAGTTTATCACATTACATAGAAAAGGCACCAGAATTATTGATGTTAGTTGGCAGCCTTGCCTAGAGGACAAGCGAAGACTTGACTATGCACGGAGATTGAACTTTCCTTTCACTGCTTTTGGTGGTCCTTCCAGGTTGGGCTTGAGGTGCATTTGTCAGGCAGTGTGAGTGAGCTTGCACTACCAGTACCTGGACTTTACCTCTGCTTTCTATAAATAGAATACCTCTGTCAAGCTGGTATCTTTCACAAGTGTTAAATTAACTTTTGGATTAATACTTCCAAATCAACTGCAGCCAAAGTACAAAAAACATTTGATCCATCATGCTGAGGTCCATGAAGCAGAGGTGTGCTGGAAGGAACTTTAAAATGTAATCTTGTAGATCTCATTACACCTGGGAAAGTAGGGTTGACTCTTGTATGTCACTTCTAGGGAAATGCACAAGCCAAGGCCAGTGAGTATTTGACCAGCAAATCCACTCGTCACAAAGTCCATGTGCAGCTACCAATATAGTGAACCAGCATTAGGAATGCTACAGAGTTAATGTTCAACTGTCATTCACCCAGACTCCAGGTTGTGGAGAGACATTTTTGTGTTCACCTTCATTGGTACGCCGCACACAACCGTGGCTTTGTGAAGAAAACCAACATTTCACTCAGTTTAAGAAAAAATAGGAACAAAGGAAAGAAGTTATTTGTGGTATGTTTAATATCTAATAAGTGCAATGGAACATATTTTTTTTGAAGAAACCAATCACGTTGCCCAAAATTGTTTTAAAACCGTAATCATTTAGCTAGTATTTGGGGAGACCTAATAAGCTAAAGAAAGAAGAGTGCACATATATTCTTGATATTCACATTTAAGAAAATCAGATACTTAGTACTTTCTGTAGTGATGAGTTCTTACTATTATAAATATTTTCTTTAAAAAAAATTATTACTTGCACTTGGCGTGAGACATATTTCGTTGTTGTTCCTCAAGAAATAGAAAGCTTTCTCTTCCTTTATTAAGCATTATGAATTAAATGCAAATAATTGCTGGCTTGACATGGTTTAGCTGCTGCCCTCCCGCACCTCAGCTCCATAACTCCTTTCTTTAAATCCAAGAGTGGCATATTTGTTGTTTGTGAAATAGAGCAGGGTCAGCTTCTTTCATATGCTCAAAGACATTGTGATACTGTCAGTGATTTCAAATCCTAATGCTGTCTTGTGTGCCTCTTAACTTCTGTCATATGTGTCATGCAAGGCACAGTACAGTACATGGACTTTCATTATTCTCTGAAATACTTAAACTTACGCTCACGTGAAGTTTTCTCTGCCAATACAACTATTGGGATGTATTTAATTTTATTTAGGTGTATTGTACTTCTTCCAACTCTCTACAGAGAAAATTGTGCATTCCATTGGTGGGTTGTTATGTGAGTATTCTCCCACTAAAATTAAGGGAATGCAGACTGATTCTGCCTTGATATTCACTTTCTTTGCTGAGAGAGTAGCCTTATAATATGATGCATTTTGTTGCTCCCATAATTGAAAGATTATCATTTTAGCCTGATGCCCTCATTGCAGAATGGATACAATTCTCAAAGAAGTTTATTGTATCTTTTCATAAGCTTCCATTCTTTGAGGTTGCATAAATGAGATGTGGAGGAGGAGGTTGATGTGAAATATATGATTTGGTTCGTAAGAAAATTCTTCTTGTACTAAGAATCCTTTGTGAAAGAGCAATAGAAGCTTTTAATAATATCCACTGAAGTGCAGAGTGCTATTGGAGGAGTAGAAAATTTGCCAATTCCAAAGTATAGAATATCTGCAGAAACATCACCTAGTCTTCATGACTGAAGACTTTGGAATGGGTAGTGACTGTTACTGTAAGATTCATAACTTTGATTTGAATATACACATCAAGTTGTACTGCTATTTTTTTTCATTTTCCAGAATGTTATACAGAGGGTTTCTCCCTCACATCACACTGTGTGAAATATTATACAGTTATTTAAGTATCTTACTATTTTAATCTTTTCCCTACTGGTTTGGTTTCTTAATTAGGAAGTAGAACTTCTGTTGAACACTTCCACCAAGAGTTGTTTCAGTTTTCCCCTAGTTCAATGCATATATCTGGAATACAGCTGGCCTAATATTTTCTTCATTTTTGTTTCTCTGTTTATATTTAATTTCTCCCCGGGATTCTAAGATTAAAATAGTCACCTGGTAGATCATCCAAGATCTCACAGTTTTAATTCAAGACAACAACAAAAAAGTAGGCCAGACACACCAGAAAAATGGAAACGAAATATATTTTACTTTTTTCTCATTGCATAATGGAAAGGGTGACCAGATGTCCTGATTTTATAGGGACAGTCCTGATTTTGGGGTCTTTTTCTTTTACAAGCTCCTATTACCCCCCCCCCCCACACACACACACCCTCTGTCCTTATTTTTCACACTTGCTCCCTAGTTACCCTAATAATAGAGAAAGTGTGTGCTTGAGAGAAAATAAATACACAACATTTTAGCTGTCTCTATGTCATCTTCTGAATGAGACCATGGTATTTACCTTTTACTGGATATTCATTTTATCTATTAGGTGGTCTAAAGAAAGCACTGTATAATGCTTAGTGCATATTTTGTGGTGTGCCTGAACGTTGGTGGTCTTTTACTGCTATTACAAACCAACATTTGTACAAGTGTCAGTAATGCAAAGTTTGTAACACCAAAGTAAAATCAGGCTTGGGAGGAAGCAAAAGAAGTTTTATAGACTTCTTTTCCCCACCTTCAGTGCAGAATTTGGGTTTTTAAAATATTTTGCCTATCTTTAAAATTGGAATTACATGAGCAGTTTGACCGTCTGGGCCAAATTTTAATCCTGTTGTCTGATTGTGCATACCTAGTTTTGCGTATGTCACTGACTGCATTACAAAAGTACATATGCACCATCCAGCAGCTACTTGAATGTGAAGAGTGGACAACAGACAAAAAATGTACAACAGTGTTTGTGAATGCAAACAGTTGAATCGAGAGAGGAACATTTAAGTTTGGCCTCAGAGGGTGGAAATATGGGTTACTGAGCCCTTTAGAAAATCTAGCCCTGAATTTACTTGGGGAGTCACAATGAGTGATTTTGCTAGCCGTCTCTGTAACAAGAAAAATAAATTTTAATATTCACAAAAATCTATATGGTGATTACCTTGAAATGAAACTTTAAAAATGCTTTTGATTGTGTCCTCCTAAATTAGGCAAACACTTACTATTTTCCACTCGTGTGCTTTGAATGGAACTCAGATTTATACAACTATTTTGTTTAACACCTTCACCTTATATTGAATCAGAGTTATGTGAAATATCTGGCACAAACTGCAGAAGTACTTTAAATTGGCCTTTGTTCAAATCTGATCTATATCTGTGCGCCAGCAGTGATTTATTGGACTATTCTTATGGTTGCTAACTGCAATTAACAAAATTCTCTTCTGCTCCCCTCTTCCCCCACACTGTGTCTGGGTATGTGTGGAATTTATCAAACTGCTATTCATGGTGAATTTTGAGGTAGGCAGGTTCTTTCGGACTAGGTCACTTAGGATGGTTACATGAGGAAAGTCACATTATATTTCACAGGCCCTTGCCCTGCTTATCCCTGACTCATGTGATTAAGTGGGCCAGCTCAGTTCAGCAGAAGTCACTTTCATTTGGTTTGACAAAGTGGGTGTATTTAGTTATGGAACATGCTAAGTGGCTTTGTCCCCCCTGAGGGGATGGCACATATAGAGACTGCTACTACTTCTGCCAAAGAATGTGCCCATTAGGCCAAAGGAAGTAAACATTTGTGCTTTTTACATTCAGACTAGGCCAGAGATTGGCACTCTTTGGCATGCAGCCTGTCAGGATAAGCCCTGTGGTGGGCTGAGCCAGTTTGTTTACCTGCCACATCCGCAGGTTTGGACGACTGTAACTCCCACTGACCACGGATTCCTGCTGCAGGTCAATGGGGGCTGCAGGAAGCAGAGGCCAGCACATCCCTCAGCCCGTACCACTTCCCGCAGTCCCTATTAGCTTGGAGTGGCGAACCACAGCCAGTGGGATCTGCAATCCGCTGAACCCAAGGACACGGAAGATAAATAAACCAGCCTGGTCGGCCAGAGAGCTTACCCTGATGGGCCACATGCCAAAGGTTTCCGATCCCTGAACTAGTCCCTGGATTCAATCCCAGCTGGCCATAGTTACCATTCAATTCTCTCATCCAGTCAGGAAAATCAGAAAAAGAGAACAGATGGTTGGTCTGATGTTTCACAATTTATACCTGGATTTAAAAATATATAAAATAAAAACAAAAAATGGTGGAATGGTGAGCAATCAAAAAGATTTACCCCTGAACATACTATGTTCAGGTGAACATGCACCTTCTCAAGCATCAGATCTTGGATTAATATACACACGTGTTCTATTTTGACCCTGTTTTTGAAGCTTCTTTAAAATAATCTATCAAGCATTTGCGTGACTCAGCGTGTCCCTTTTTTCATATCATTGTTCATTTATTAATGTATTTAATACATCAATTACATTTATCAACTTATACCAAGTTTTAGCTAGGCCCATATGTAATTCACAAAACATTGACAATCTCTCATTTATTTTAAAGCATTTATTTCTGGTAAATGAGAAGATGAAGTAGTTTAAAAAGAAGTCCTTGTGTTTGGAAAATAGTTTCTAAAAATTCATGATATGAGTTAAATAACGTTGTTAATGGACTTGAAATTTCCAGTGAAGTGAGAAGCTTTCTAAATAACATATAGAGAAACAATTACCCCATTCATTTTAATTTACTTCTGATGTTCAGACTCAAATAACAGAAATATACCTTTTACTAGAGTTCTTGGTATATAAATCAATGGAAAGAATGGTATAATCATTTTATAACAAATCCCTCAACTATAGCAATCTATGTTACAATATTATACAAAAAAAGATAGAGGATTGGATGTCTTAGGGCATGGTACTGAGATACAAAGACTTTCATGTGAAGCCAACAGTTAACATCCATGAGAAGTGACTCTAAAATGACTCCACCTGACAGCAGTTACATGTACTATGTTAAACAAACTGATGGTCACAATACAGCAAGTAAAGCTTACTGAATAATGTTTATTACTGAATTTCACAATATTTTAAAATAGATTTTACAATTGTTTATTATTCCATAGTTTATGGCATTGGACAAGAAGCTGTCATTATTGTGAATATACTACTGATATTGATAATTTACTCAGCCACCTGGCAGTAGGTATAAAATGCCTCCAACGACAGATGGAATGATGCATCGGTTGGAGTATACCCCAGTCATATCACTGGTTGTGTCCAGTCTAAAGCGGACCCTGCCATAGTGCGGGAATAATGCTAGGGAAAAACAAACATTGATAATTTACTCAGGCTTAAGGCAAAAGAGAACGGAGAGGGATGAATACATTTTGTTTTACTCACTGAAGCCCTGGTGCTGAAAAGATTTATGCATAAGCTTAACTTTATGTTTGAGTACTCCCCTTGAAACCAGTGATCAACAGAAAGCGCATAAAGTTAAGAACATGTGCACTGGTAGTGTAATAATTAATACACATCACACATACCATGGAACTATTTTCAGCCCAGAGGGATTTCCTTTTATTGTATACCACTTTCTCAGATAATCTGTCTTTCCTATGACACCATTCTTTCCAATAGCTCTTCTATGCTTTTATTGTGCTTTTCATTTCCAAAGTTTGGTGTACCAATAATTCACTTCCTCCAACTTCAAAATATTCCTCACCAACAGTTAGCTTCAAACACGGAACACACATTTAACATGACTGTTGCTGTAACAGAGACTAATCTATCCATTCTTTGGCTCCTAATGTCTAGATAAAATAGATTTTGTGTCTGTCCTAGACTAACATTGTCATTTATTTATTTATTTTCAATGTATCTTAATTTAAAATACATTGTACATGTGGATACAAAATAAAAGTTGCTTTTTGAGGATTTTATGTTATGTTGAGTTGTATCATGTAATTTCATATTAAATTACACTTTATCTGATGTGAAACAACTCAATACGGCATGACAAAGTTAGTGGATGGTGACTCACTAGAAAAGTAACTGAATTTTAAAAAGATACTTCTTTGGTCACCTCCTAGAGATTAGGCAGCATATTTCCTTCTGGAATAAATAAAAAAATCATATTTATAATGCCTCAAAAGTATGAAATTAGTGGTCATAAGTTATAATCCTCCCAAACTGAATTCCTCGCCTCACAGATGTAGTAGAGTAAAGGCAGTTTCCTCCACATAGGTCCTCAGATTAGCCCCAAAAGGACTACCTCTCTTGTGGAAGTGTAGTTTAGTATTCATGGGTCCTTCAGACCTCTACAACGCTGCTGAGCTTGATAACCAGGATTTCAATAGTGATGGTAATTTCTGGAGTATGGTTTTCAGCCAGATTTCCAGCCAGTCTAATTTCGTGCAAACAACCAATTGCATACCAAGTACTACATTGGATGAGTGAAGAAGGTGATGCCATACTTCACTACAATACTATGTCCCAATCCTTCAGTGCACAACATGCATGTGGACTGCTGCCTCTGCATGAAACCCTGTTAAAGTCAGTGGAACTCTACATAGAAGCAGCACTTGCACATGTTTTCTGAAGAGAAGTTGGTGCTCCACTAGTAAAGCTTCCACAGAAATGTGTTCTTTATGGGATTGCAAGCCATTCTATTCTGACACTAATGTAAGTGGCCCTTCCACATAGAAGTTAACAGGGGCTTTACTACTGACTTCAATGGCTGCATGATCCAACCCTGCATCTTTTAGGGGCATGAGTAGGCTAAAAATTTGATAAGATATTCAGCCATGTTATCAGAAAATGTTCAGTCAAGCAAACTTCAGCCATGTAATGGTGTCAAGACTCACCGGCGCAATGCCTCCCGCTGGTCAGTCTGGGAATTAGCTATTGCCAGTCATGGAGCGCCCACTGCACATGGTGACTCACGCGTTGTCTGCGCTACTGGTTTGGGGCCTGTGTTGCTCCCTGCTCAGCAGCATCCACTTCAGGACACTGCCTTCCAGCAGTGCCCCCTACTCCATTCTTACCTCCTCAGTGGCCAACCACAACCCCAAAGTCTAGCCCCTATTATCAGGGCATGTTGCAGTCTGTCTCAGCCACTCCTCCACAGCCAGGTGCAGTACAAGGAGACTCAGGCCCACCCACTATGCTGGATCATGACCCAGGGACCCACTAGCAGCAGCCTCTCTGCCCTCCTTCTCGCCCCTTGTCAGACTATCATCCCTGGGCTATTTTCCTTTTGGCCCCTTGCACCTTCTCAGACCTTCTAATCAGGGGCCACAGTTTGGCAGATAATGGGCTGGAGTTCTCTGCTCCCCCCAAGCCTGCCCAGAACTGCTCTGTCCAAGGTGCTTATCTTCTTACCTCAGGAGCCAATCCTTCTCCCTTGGTAGTCAGGGAGAGACTGAATTCTCCTTAGCTAGGCACCCTGCCTGGCCCTTATTTGCTACCTTTCTTGGCCCTGATTGGCTCTCCACAGGCCTTTGCTGATTGACTGCTGGTCTGGTCAGCCTCTCTGTTCTGTTCTAACCCTGTTTCTCACTGAGTGCGGCAGCCGCCCCGCTACAAGTCCCAAATGATTTATACTTCACTGTTTTTGCAACAACCCATGTGTGATCTAACTCTCTGGCTAGTCATGCAAAAATCTAATTGAAAATATAAAGAAAAAATTAGATTTTATATCACTGGTGTTTAGTTGTCTTTTCTCTTCATGAAGATACAATCACTATAATGATAGACTGAGGGCAAAAGAGATTAAAACAGTTGTGTGAACTGTCTCAGCAAGTGATGGTTCACAGGAGAGCCTTTATTTGCACTTTCTGGAGACTCTGTGTGGGTAATTGCAGGTAAGTGCACTGGTTACATTTTCTTCAATAGAACCATTATAATAGAAATTATAATTAAAGGTCTGATATTATACTCATGACTAGATATTTGGGTCAGAAATTGTGCATGCGCTACCTTGAAGCCTATTCTAAAAATGTATTTGATTAAATTTATACTTTATTGCATCCCTTCAGGGGTATGATTATGCAGCCAAAATGACTCAGTTAATTTCAAAATGATGATTATAAAAACTGGCAATTTTATTAAGTATTTCAGTCTTTGAGTACATTGTTTTTTTGTAATTCACTGTTGTTGAAACTGAAAGTTGAAGGCGAAAATGTGAATATACATGCATCCACACATACTTTATATATGTATGTATGTGTCTGTTTTGCATATTAAATTATCTCTATATATCTAAAGTATGTGTATACTAATATAGCCATACTTTCACTTGCACGCAGTGGAGGATATCTTCCCAGGCACAAATGAGAACTACCTAACACCCTTTGAGAGTTGTTTGGAGTTAGGCACCTAACTATGATATGTGCTTTGACAATCTCCAACAGTGTGGAGGACTATTACTAGGATATCTGTTACTGTTACATCCTCATAGTAGAATCATCGCTATTATCACAAGATATGTAATAGCACTATTGAAAGCAGAAATGAGCAGAGATGAAAACATACCACACTCCCCCGCTATATATTTTAATTCTCATCACTTCAAGCCAGGTGCAGAGCAACACATTTGTAGAAGTGATTCAAAATGGCTTACAAAGAGGTATTTTCTGACAGATTGATATAATTCCTGAATGGACAGCTTTTTAAGAAGACTTTTCTCATAAGAGTGAACTATACAATATTTTTTAGCATATGGTCAACAGTCCTGTCCAAACCACCAGCTTCTGCTTCGCTTACTTCTTGAAAGGGTGGAAGGAAGATGGAGCTTACTGTTTCAAGCCAAGAACCCTTTTGCTGAATCTTTATATTCTGAAACAGTGAACATGACATTAAGTAATATTTTCTCATATAATAAGAATATAGTAGATCAAATTATTATTTCGAGCTGTCAACAGATACTTTGAATGCACACTTCGTTCACTACCTTAGGTATTGATCAGATTTTCAGTATTATTAATATTAACAATTTTATGGATATATTACATTCAAATTATGTATTTATTTAGAAGAATATGTTCATGTTGCTTGAGGCAATTACTGAATACTTCTACATACAAAAATACTTCCTGTTTACAGAAATCTCTAACACCATTTTAAATAGATGGTAATTAATTACAAAGTCTGTAAAATCAAGTGATTATTAACTCATTATACTGATTATCTCAGTTTTCAGTGAGTTTGAAATCAATCAGCAATATATTTTCTCCACTGTAAATTCATCAAAATGAAATTAAAGCCTCACTACGAGCAGTAATCTTCTTCTTGACCTGATATTAGAAGGAGTGAAAGAGTGATCCAAGTATTTGTTTCTTTAAGATATATTACTTTGGTTCAACAAACTACTATATCCTCTTATTGCCAGTTAAGGACATGGTGTGATAAGTCCCAATTTGGAGCATGCTTTATCTTCTTTTCTGTAAGCAGTAGAATTTCTATGCAAATACATTAATAGTGCATGATTCTCATGTTTGCCTGAAATTAGGTAGCATCAGAAAATCCCCCACATTTGTACGAGAATGACTTAAAACCTTGGGGTGATGGCAGGTATTGTGCAAAGTGCTAAGAATCTGTTGTGAACGAGTAGGATGAATATTGGAAGAGTCCATTCATTCCCTCACCCATCAGATGCAGATGAATTGGTTTTCCTGAACTGTATTGTGACTCTGTATGTGTGTCTTTAAAATGAGTGGAGGTTTAATAGCATTCAAAACAAAAAATAATTAACACATTCTCTTTCCACCCAATCTGACTCCAAGGCTGCTGCCTTTCAGCAGTTGCAGCATTTCAGTAATGAAGTAAATGTTTAATTTACAAAGCACTTTAGAATCCTTTGACATGAGGGGAAACATACTTACAGCCAGCACTGTGTGGTATGTGTTGTTACTGTATGCATCCAGTAGTTTGACATTGTTTTGTCAGGGGATAGTATAGAAAAGAAACAAAGGACTTCATGAAAATGAGACTGTCCCTGGTTGTAAAGAGTTAGAGAAGATTACTCCATTTTTCTATGAAATGATCAATTGAACCCTCAATATCCATTTGAAGTGAAGTCCCTTGTCTAAAGGTTTTGGTGGATTCTGAGAATGAAAATGGAGTTTTCCCTCAAACGCAGGGGTTTCAGGTCTTATGGTTGCTACTACTCATTAAATCAGCCTAGCACCTCCATAATGTAACTCTGGGAGACAGGGTTTATTCAGGGATTCTTACAAATACCACAGTCTTAAGCTCTGACACTTCAAACTTAAGCTATGTGCATAACTTTAAATACATGAGTAGTGTCATAGACTTCACATAACTTTTATCGTCATAAAGTTACACGTGCACTTAGGTCTTTTCAGGATCAGGGCCTAAATTCTAATTGTACCTCATTCCTGAAAGAGGAGAAACTGTTTTGTATAGCCTACAAAAGCTTATGCTGAAATAAACTGGTTAGTCTCTAAGGTGTCACAAGTATTCCTCATTTTCTTTATGGATACAGACTAACACGGCTGCTAATATTAAACTTGTTTTGAAGAGTTACACTAGTGGGGTGTTAAAATAAAATAAAAATTGTATACTATAAAAATCATGCTATATTCTTCTGTCAGTTACACCAGTGTAAGGGCCAGTTCCTGCTGACATCAATTGAAAGAATCCAAGTGACTTCAATGAAAGTTGTGTAGACAGGTTCCTAAATGTGGAGTAATTCTAGTGCAGTCAATGGAATTTGCATTGCTTTGGTGTAAGTGACTCAAGAATCTAGCCAGTAACGTGTACTTGTTGGCTAATAAAGATGTACTTTTTAATAATTAAAAAGTGACATTTTCTACTACCTGAAATCTTACAGAGCAAATTTCATAAGAAGTTGTACTGCTTAGCAATTTTAGGAAAAATAGCAATCTCTGGGAATCATCTTCATGACATGCTGAGCTTGTTTGCAGCTCTTTCAACCATTACTGGAAAGTCTGATTTAGAATGCCAACAGGGCAACATGTCCATATATTAGTAAGACCTTTCATTAAATCTTTACTTTTAAAAATAATTGCTTCTTTTAATCTATAATGGAACATGGACTTACAGGCTGCCTGTGATTAAAATTAAACCTTATTTGTCTTTTAATATGGTGCTATGTTCTTCTGTAATTGACTAGGGATCGATGCCAGCTCTGTGATGGACAGTAAGCTTATCCAACATGACAGAGATAGATTTCAGGGAAGACAGACTTCGCTGTTTCTGTGTACAAGGGGGATGAGTAGGGCATATCAGGAACATTTAATTATTTTGTAGGTAATTATTCATTTGAGGGACCCAAGTTTCAGAGCAATATCAGAATAGAAGAAAGACCAATACAATTACTGTTTGTCTAAATGCACTGTTTGCATGGCTTAGTGGGAAACCATAATTAGTTTTTCATTGCATTTGCATAAAGTAATGTTTTATATAATGAGGAAGTTGAGTTTATGCTTAAATCAATGTGAAAAAAACGTATTTTATTTTTACACAATAACACTGCCTTGGGTGTGGGGGAAATAATAACAAAACCAGTCTGATTTGTTGTGGGGTATTTGGTTGCTTGGTCAGTTTTTTGTTAGATATTTCTTTTTCCAGAAAAAAATAGATCATTTTAAAGAAGGCAGTACTTGAAAGCTAGACAGCATGGAGGTGAGCTTTACCAAATACAGGGTGTCATATCATAAATATGTTTTGGCTTCACTAGACTTGCGAATGTGTTTATATATATGATTATTGATCAGGAAACTGGTTTTCTTTTTCTGCATTGCCTGTGTCCATTGCACCATAAACAATTGATATCTCAAAGCTGGTTGCTTAGCTATAAATATTAATATACCCCCACCACCAATATTAACAGACATAAAACTCAGCTTTATCGGCAGTGTTTGTGAACTGGAAGGACTATGTCCATAGCAGGTATGACTCAACTTTTAGGATTTCCATTTTACAAAGCAGAGAAAGTTAAAGCCCTCCATTTGTCTTTTCCATGGTAAAATGCAGATGCAGATGGATGCAGTGGAATACACATGTTGGTAAATGAATGCATTTCAATCTTGGCTATATCCTCTACTCACTATGCAAAAGCACCCTTCAAATAAAGAGGACTAGTTCATCTGACACATAGCTCAGCCCACTACAATATGTTGTTTAAGAAGTAATTCCAGGCAGTACAGCATGTTTTCCCCCCATCATTTTTTTTAAACAATGCCACAGAAGTTTTCACATCCTCTAGACGTGCGCAGAAGGAGCCTCCATCTAATCTCTCATTCAAAGGATGGCACTATTAATATTACAACAATTTTTTTTGGATTCCACTCTGGCATTGTTACTGTGTCTCAGCCTAAGAACTATTCAGAATTGTTGTTGGGGGGTTGAATATACAACACTCTGTCTTAGAGGGAATAGTGCTACCACAATAAGAATAGTCTCAAGCCCTTAATAAGTAACAACAATCTTCACCAAATCAGAAAGAATAAATTGTATTGGTTTGGAGTTGCTGTATCTCTCCAGAGAGAGTACATGAAACCATGTTACTAACAGAGCTGGAGGGGTTGATTTTTGTATTGACTGAACAGAGTTCATTTTGAAGAGTAAGTTTTTAGTACTATTTTGTATACTGTTTGAGATTTACAAAGCCATCTCTGGGAGTTAGGAGCATAGCTGTTATCAATTACAATGGGAACTGGGCATCTACATTTCCTATGTGGCTTTGAAATATCAGCGTATGAACCTAATTTACTAAAGTGTGCGCACACATGATTGTACACACAAAAAATACATGTGTATCTGCACATCTTATCTGGACAGGGTCTGCCTGCATGGGATCCATCTGCATGAGCTAGGTCTTGATCTGATTACATACAATGGTGCTGCCTTTGCTCTGGAGATACTGCTGCTTTAATACCTCATTCAGCTGTTACTGTTTCGAATTGGAGTACCTTATCTGTATTCTGGGTTACAGAAAATTGTGATCACAGAAAGTAAACCTGGAACTGTCCTACTATCTTAGTGCATTCAATATAGTTGTAGCTATGTAGGTCCCAGGATATTAGAGACACAAGGTGGTTGAGGTAATCTCTCTACCTTCTTGGTGGTTTTCATAATGGTTCCATTTTTGTCCAGTTTTCTGTAAAGTCAGCATTAGGTCATAAGTATGATCTTTTCACATCCTAAAATAAATTCAATTTTATAACAACAGTATGACACTCTGGGAAGTGCAGTTCTGGGGTATTATTGCAGTTCCTGAATGGCTGAAGTTACACAGCCTTCACCCTCTGTTTCCCAGGACACCTGAAGCTTGCAATAATAACTTTGAAATGCACTGTCTGGAGTGTCTATCACTTAATATTCATTAAAGCTGGTCGTGCATATTAACTAATTCATGCAATTTCCATAACTTACAAAGGATAAATTGCCCATAATTTACACAGATAAATTGTAAGCAGATGTGGATGTTAAACACTTGCAGTGTTGGGCCAAGTTATTGCTGGAAAGATTCCATGGAGAAGTTCTAAAAAATGTTCTTGGTAATTTTTCATGTATTATGTGGAACAAGGGCAGTATAACATGAAATAATACATGACAAAGTGACAGTGCATAGGGAGGATAAAAAGAAAAGAACGAGCTCTTTTAAAAATTATAGCTGAAATATTTTAAGCAAACTTTGTTCTTGAAAATGTTATTGGATTGGTAAGCACTTCATTTCAAAGGCTAGCAAAAAGCAGTCATTACATATTGCTTGTGCGGTTCTGAAACTTAACTGCATTTCAGATTAATGTGAGAGGAGGTTCCTAAATACCACCTACATTGGAAAGATGTCACGGGAAAGAGTGATTGTACACAGAGTTCAAATTCCTTTTGCAACCATCAAGAATTATCCAACCAGAAGTGAAATACTTTTGTAAATTCAAGCCTTGAATTCTCACAATTTACCTTATGAGTGACAAGCAGTTTTTTAAAAATAATCAGTTATTCAAAGACTTCATGACAACAGTTTGAAATAGCCCACATAGGCTGAGGAATGTGTAAGCATTCATCCTTCCCAGTCTCCATTATGGTGTTATTTAAACCAGTCAACATGAGTGTGAAGTGGGTGTAGAAAGCTAGCCAATCAGAATGGTAGCTCATGATTCTCATTCATACTCAGAACCCTTTCCACACTGGCAGTGTAAATGGGAACTTAGAATCAGGTCCCTTGGGCACTCATTTATACTCATTTTTAGTTATCCCAATGTCCTTTTATGCTGTTCTGGTATTTTCCCCTTTAAAATGATGAGTGTTAAAGAGTTGTTAGTATAAATGAAAATTAATCTCTGGCTCAGGCCAATGGAGAACTGAGCCTGTTAACTTTTTTTATAAAGGAGATCTGACACTGATCACTTCAAATAAGGGAATTTTACCAATTGGAGTTACTTCTTATTTTCAATGGGCCTATGTGTGCCTAAAACTGGGAAATTCAGTGAACACACCTAACGTAATAAAACTGTTTTCCCCATGGATGTGATTATATCAAATTTAGAGTCACGGAAAAAAAAGTTCTGGTAAGGTCCAAAATATTCATGTTTCTATCCATATGATTACAGCCTTCAGAAATGGCCGTTGGTTACCACACGGAGCAGACTTACCGTGCAACACTGTCAGTTTTCCCAGAAAAAAACTGAGATTTTTATAAGGATTCTCAGATCTGTTCTTACGTCTAGGCCCAGTTCTCTAATGGAAAGGACCAAATGCTACCCTCAGATAGTCTGTCGATGCAATAAATCAGTTGCAGAAATTTCCAGTCAAGTCAATTACTTGATAAGATGTGGGAGTCTTTACATTATTAATAAGAGCATTGTTTTTCTTTAAAGCAAACCAGCTTTTCACTCTGTGTGTTAATTCTCTCCTCCCAAAAAACCTTTCATTTTTGTTTTCATGGAAAATGAAAAGAAAAACCAACTTGAGGTGAAACCGTAAGTATTTAGCATGAAAATTTATTTTTAAGGGTTTTACCACTTTCTAAACAGCTAAAGTGCCTTTGGCAGTGCTTAGGGCTATTTTATTTTATTTTATTTTATTTTTTGGCAAGCTTTCAACACCAGATTACTAGGTCACCCAGGGAAATTCTGGTAAAGTGCAAGGCAAAATAAAAGTAAAAAATCCATCATGTAATAGATTTGGTAACTGAACTATCCTCTTGCCCTTTGAAGTACACCCTGTCAGCCAGAGCTGAAGAATGTTGTCAGGCTGGTGCAGGTGTGCCTGTAATGTTCTTTTTTTGAAAAAGAGAGGATTTCAGTTGCTTACTAATAAGGGTGGCACATTCTCTAAGAAATGCATCCTTTAAAAAATTAAAATATCGGAATATTACCTCCTCTGCCTAAGCTGGCACATATCAGGTTTATACATAAACATTATTTTATGTTGCACTAACAATGAAAATTCTATTGAATCTGCTAGGGTAGAACACTGTCTCAGTCAGGTGCTAAGGTGGTCATTTAGCTTTATTTTGTTTTTAGTTCAGCCATGATTAAGGTTCAGGGATTTTGTAAGGATTCGTTAACATTTGATGGCTTTGTCCATTGATTAACAACTCCCCTCAGGAAAAAAAAATTGAATACTGTTCTTACTGATATTTTAATTTGAAAATGAAAACAATGAGCAGCCATACAAGTCTGTTTTTTCTCGATGATGTCATTTTACTTAATGAGATAGCTGGTTGGAAAGTTTCATAATTTTTCTGTGAGACAGAAAACATCTTTCTTGGATTTCTGCCTCCCCCACACAGTTTGCAGTCAGCTCTACCTTCAAGTCAAATCTGGAAAAGTAATGCCCGGAACATAAGCAAGTCAGATTTTTAAATCATCTCTTGGTATTCTATTCATGTTATAATAATGAGTTTTTAATGGAAAGCCATGTGGGTGGAAAGGTGGGTACCTTCAGTTACATACTTTGAGGGATATCGTGCTGTACATCACCCATTACCTACAAAGTTTCTTCATTAAACTTTATAAGGAGGGTCAAACCTATCACTCATTTGATTTAAATCAGTAAGTCAGGTGAAAGTTTGCAATTTTTCTAAAAACACTGATAAAAGTTGGGAGGGGATTCTTGCACAGAACATGGCAAAAATAAATACTGGAGCCAAGACTCAGAATATTGACAACTGAAAGCATGGATGAAGTAATTTGTTCTTGCACAGAAAGATGGTTCATTAGATAGGAAGATACAATATGTCCCATCCAGTTTTCTGGATATAACCCGTAGCCATTATATTTGGTGTACATTCAGCAAAATATGTCTCTGCACAATAGCATGCAGGTATAAAACAAATATTTTAGGATAGGAGTATAGTAACAAGTATTAGAGCTTCAGAAAAATAATGGAAGGTAAATCAGACAAGCAGTATAATGTTAGATTAGTTTCTTGACCACAATACCTCCCCTGTGCCATTTAGGTTGCTGAGGCCATCCAGGATTCTTCCATCATAGAGACATCCCTAAGAATGGGGAGGCACTATGATACCCTGTCACTGTGACACTAATGATTTCTGCTCCAAAACAGCCCCTTAGTGAAGTTAGCATTCAGGAGCAAATTAGAGCTAAGGTCTGAATGAGTTATTTCCTAAAGTAAAAGATCTCAGGAGCAGACCATATTTGCCTAGACTCGTATCAGCAGACGGACCTGCTTTGCCAAACTAATCAATTTTGGCTATTTGGATTAAAATGCACTTTCAACTTGGATGCATGGGTAATCAAATGTTATCCTTACTGTATGACTAACAGGCAGCATAACTGTATTTAATATGCCCTTCTTGAGGCGAGGTCACCTTACCTTTAACCTCACTCATTAAAAGTGGGGTAGTGATGCCAAAACAGAGTGAAAGGTGTTTCTACCTGGTGGTGTAGACTCATCTAAAGGATCCTAAAAAACATTTGACCCTCTCTCAAGATTAGGGTGACCAGATAGCAAGTGTGAAAAATCGGGACAGGGAGTGAGGGGTGATAGGAAACTATATAGGAAAAAGCCCCAAATATTGGGACAGTCCCTATAAAATCAGGACATCTGGTCACCCTACTCAAGATAGAGCTGACCAGACTCAACTGAGAGTCTTGATTTCTTCTGAGTGCTTACTACTGCTGAAATGACTGATAAGCAGGCCTACGGGCTGAGCCTTAGACTTGGTGGTGTGGATGGTGTTGCAGTGAAAGACAACACAGAGGAGATAGCAGCATTGATGTTTCCCACTACCCAGTGAATCAATAGAAGCTGAAATCACTAAGGCCTGGGGTATGTGGCAGGAAGTGATGCAGAATGTGGCATTGCAGCTGAAGGCAGTGGCGTCTACTCAGGCAGGAAGTGGCAGCATTGAGCAGTGGCAGAAAAAGCAGCAACAAAATCAAGCAGTGGCAGAGGCGACAGTGAAAGCAGCAGCAGCAGAGGTGGAGGCATCAGAGTCTACCCTTTCTCTCCCCTGAGGTGGGAGCTGAAGCCACCTGAATGTATCATGGGACTCCAAGATTTTGCTGGCCTTGGATAACAAACTATGAGAGTAGCCAGCAATAGAGGGAAAAGGGAAGAGACATGTGAAAAGGGACTTCTACCTGTCTGACTTTCACAATGTAAGGTGGGAAACTGAGGCAAAGGATTACTGCCCAAGGTACTTTGGCTTAGTTGTTTTATTTACAGTTTGTATAATTCCAAGACATTGTTGCAGTTGTGTTTTCGTCTCTTAGTAAGTTTTCTTTTGTCATACACAAGCTCAGTGCTTATGAGTGGGGAAATATAGCCTCTAAATATGGCCCCAACGGTGTTGTGTAGTCCCCCCAGAATAATGGATGCATTTAAGCCTTTTCTGTTTTGTATGCTAACAGGAACTGCTAGATATTAATGCCCACTGTTGTTGCTACTGATATTACCTGGCAGAAACATTACATATTTGTTACATTTTCAAGTGTATATAGTAATATCATAACTTGAACAGCACTGAAACACAGTTACCTCCAAGGTAATACAGGAAGTATTAATCTATGAAGGCATCTATGACTAATCTATGAAAGCATCAGTGTTTGCATGTGTGTGTGTATACACTATACATTTTTAAAGTGAGAAAGTAAAGAAATGTATTATGAATGTGCCATACTTCAGGCAAGAATTTAGTAGCAAGAGGCTCTACACTAAAAAGGTTAAAACTATCTGACCTGCCTCCAAGCAGTAGTATTTACAGGATTCTAAAAGATAAATGTACCATGGTTGTGTGTTGAGCGAGATTTTTTTTCAAGCAATGTTTATTGTGACTTTGTAACTTATAAAAAGAGAAAAATAAATAAAACAAAGCAACTTGGAAAAAGATAAAGGAGGAGAAGAAGGAGCATTTAGACACTTTGCCTTGGTCTACACTAGGAGGGGGATCAATCTAAGTTATGCAACTTCAGCTATGAGAATAATATAGCTGAAGTCAATATACTTAGATCTACTCACTGCAGTGTCTTCTGAGTCGATTGTTCTCGCTCCCCCGTTGACTCCACCTGCGCCTCTCATGGTGATGGAGTACAGGAGTCCACAGAAGTGTGCTCGGGCGTCGATTTATCGCGTCTAGACTAGACATGATAAATCAACCCCTGCTGGGTCAATCACTACCTGCCGATCCAGTTGGTAGTGTAGACATACTTGGAGTATTATTTCCAAAGTTGGAATTTTGCCAGGACTTCAGAGCCAATGATTTACTCTTAAAAATAAGAAACCCTATTCATAACATCTTTACTTATTACAAGTAGAAAACCAGTACACAGAATTATCTAGCTCTGTAGGGGAAATTAGCATGTCACTGTCATGTGGTTTCAGATATCTCATTTATCTACAGAAATTACATCGTCAGTTACTTCATCCTATGTCTATTACAAATAACTGTTCTGTAAGAGAAAAAGAGGAACAAGGACTTGATTCAGTCTTGACAAGTGCCTTTACCAAGGGGAAAACAGTTCACTGATGAGCTTAACAAGAGAGGCTTGTAGAATGTGTAACAGCTGTGTGTTCTACAGTTAAACTTTCAGTCTCCAATACCTGGCCTCTACCCCTCTCTCTCTCTCTCACACACACACACACACACACACACATTGTTATACTTCATTATCATAATTATAGTCATTATCTGCATCAATTAAATTTTAAAAAAAGGAGGTACCATATTCCTGAGAAGCATGAATCACATAAATTAACCTTCATGCTCTATTGTGGGAGACTGATACTAACACATTTGTCTTGATTTACTTGAAGGATTGTCTGTATGTGACATTCTAGGACCTAGACCAAAAATGTTTTATTACAGTATAGTTTCATATAAGCCAAAGAACTTGAACTTTTGCCTCTTTTTTTCCCTACAGTTAATGTAACTTGGACATGCAAAGCTGTTTGGAAAAAAAATGTATTAAACAAAACCTTTAAACTTGGCTAGTATTCAGAGTCCACTAAGGACTGAATAAGAATTTTATAAAACTCATTGGTAAAGCCATCTGGTCTGGTTGCTTACCAGCTTGGTAACTTCTTATGACTTCAGTGTTTTCGTAAAGGCATATTGATTTCATCCTAGAGAGCACTATCAACCTCAGACTGAAGAGGAGCTTCCAAGAGGATCAAAGATAATGGATATTTCCATGATGAGGGACACGGTTCATGCTTGTGCACGGATATTATTAGAAATATTTCAAAAGCCTGCTCGTCTCTCCCAAATCTCTGAACTTAGCACCTGAGTCATTTTAAATTGCAGCAGTTGTGAGAGGGCCATTGTCCTGCCTAAGACTCTTGGATCTCAGCCTGCCAGTTTTCATGCCCCATTAGAACAGTGCTGACTTTACATATTATATAGAAATGTCTAAAATTCTGGTTAAATATGGCTTTTGTTAAGGTTAATTTTGCAACAGTGAGGGGTAATGTGGTTTCAGATTTATCTGTCAGTCAACTATCTAAAGGGGGTCTCCATGCTCTTTTTTCTTAGCTACTTGAAGCATAATTGAGTTTCTAATAGACTTTTATTGTAGCTACATCAGGCTAGAGGAAAAGTTAGGGGAGAAGTTAGTTTAGTAAAAGAGGGGCATTGTTGCTGGCTCAATAGATATTCTAAAAGACTTTATGCCTTAAGAATGAATGATAGCTATCTCCACACACTGGTAAAATTGAAAGAGGATTCTTATTTGCAAAAGTCTTGAATACTGCAACATGATGAGATAGGTCAGAGAGGCCAATATAGATATTTTTCACGCTGTGAAAAATTGATTTTTTTGTTTGGTTGGAGAGGAAAGGTGGGGGACGGTGGCAAGAAATGTCCCATACTTGAGTGTTGTTGCTTTATATAAAAAAAATGCATAGTAAAATTAGAGTAATTGACTGCTTCAGGGTGAAACCTGAGCACAAAAGAGATCAGCAAGGAATCCTTCCAGGCACAGTTTTGCAAAAATGTCTCTCTTGTTTCTTTCAAGAAGTGACCATGTTGGCCTCAACCAGACTCATAGATTTCTTTTAGGGGACCATTATGATCATCTAGTCTGCACAATGAAGACCACAGTTTCACCCACAGATTTCTGCCCCAGTTCTCTAAATGCTACTCCCCAAGGATTTAACTCTTAACCCTGGGTTTAGCAGGCCAATGCCCAAACACTGTTGTATCTCTAGAGCATTAGTGGGCAACCTGTAGCCTACGAGCTGTATGTGGCCCATCAGGGTAACCTTCTGGTGGGCTCCCAGACAGTTTGTTTACATTTTCACGGCTGCATACATCTCCCAGTGGCCGCGGTTCACTGCTCCTGGCCAATGTGAGCTTCAGGAAGCAGCAGCCAGCACATTCCTTAGGATTACCTTGATGGGCTGTGTGCGGCCCAGGGCTGCAGGTTGCCCACCACTGCTCTAGAGGAAGTTCAAATTCTGGTTGAAGACTAAATATCAACAAAGTCTAAGTACTAAAACCATCCAATCCAGATGTGAGATGTTTGAATAACTTATGTGTAATATACAAAAGCACTTTCACATTGGCAAGTAACAGGCTGTGTTCCTGACTTGTTGAATATAATGCATTGCACCTTGACAAAAGTTAGATTATTTTAAAATAATTTAAATGCAATAAGATTTTCAGTACATCAAAACTTCTTTATACTATTTATCGCTAGCTACACTGTTGAGGATGTTCCCATAAATACTGCACATTTTTGTGTTGAAAATGTATCATTTTAGTTCTGTGTGATTTAAAGTTTAATCTTGGACCTGAAATATTCAATTCCATCTCAGGTATTCGCTCTCAGCATCAGCAAGGACAGTACTTGAGGTTTTATTTATTCAGCGCTGGTTAATGTTGTAATTTAAATATCACTGTCAAGTTACATTGCCACAAATGTCACATATTTGATAAAGCAACAGCACATCCAAGATAGTTGTATTCTTCTGATTAATTAGAGAGAGTTGATAAACTGATTAGCTTGTTTGGTAAACAAGTCCTTGACATGTAGGGGATACCAATGGGTATATTAATGCACAATTCCTGATTTACAATTCATATTATCTGGAATTTTGTCTGTGATCTTGAATTTGTGTATATAAATGTTTGTTCTTTCTTATACCTATCTTCCAACAGCAGGGCCGGCGACAGGGGGGTACTACGGGTAGAGCTGTACCGGGCCCCCCGACTTTAGGACACAGCTGTACCCGTTGTCGTCCCCCTTGTCGCCGGGCCTGGAGAGCGGGGAAGGGGCGGGGAGTTGGCACGGCTCTCCCCCGACAAGCGAGCCTGGCCCCAGCAGGAGCTGTGAGCCCAGCCGGCGGCAGCAGCGCTGTCCAGGGGGGGGGGAGAAAGGGCAGCTCACGCAGCTCTCGCTGCCCGGGGGGGGAGCGTGGGCTGGGCTGGGGGGGGGCAGCCGCTGTTGGCTGGGCTGGGCGGGGGCGGCTGGGCTGGGGGGGCCCCCATCCGCTGTCGGCTGGGCTGGGGGGAGGGGAGGGGAGCGCCGGCTGGGCTGGGCTGGGGGGGGGGGGCAGCCGCTGTCGGCTGGGCTGGGGGGGGCGGCTGGGCTGGGAGGCCCCCATCCACTGTCGGCTGGGCTGGGGGGCCCCCCAAACTATCAAAGTAGGGGGCCCCCAAATTTCTGTCGCCAGCCCTGTCCAACAGACACACTAGTACACACAGATCCTTCCCTTTATTGTTTTCATTTACGTTGCTTGTTGCTTTATGAAGAAATGGTCCCATAATACTATAACTTCTGACTGAATAATACATCTTAATAATATATGTATTTAATGTGCTCAATACTTCATTTTTCATGGTATTGGACTATCAAGTGATTCTAATTTCCATTTTTAATCACTGTTTGCAATTTGCACTGGTCAAAAATATTTGCTGAATAACTCATTTGAGGAGTCCTTCATTGCTTAAATTGTATATTCTTCAATTCATTTTTTCATACCTGTTCAATCTTATCTTTTTCACCCATTTGATATTTTATTCAGTTTTGTTTTTGTAGGGTTGCAGCTATGCGTGAAAGAGATTGACTTGTAAAGAATATTTTTAAACATGCTCAGAGATAAACATGGGATATACATAGATATGAGAAAGTAAGGGAGTTAAATTTGCTACTAATCTTTCTTTGTGCTCACTATTTTTGGAAGCAGCTGATACCGGCCACTGTAAAAGACAGATACTGGACTGGAAATACCCTGATCTGACCCAGTACAATAATCCCTTTGCAACTATTTTCACTGGCATAATATCCTTCAGAGTTCAGTGCTCTGAAAAAGAAGGTAAAAAACTCCCAGGGCGGCCTGTCCCCTTTTGCACTGACTATGGAGAGGGTGAAAGAGAAGCAGCAGAGTGCCAGGAATGAGGGAATGGAAGACCACCAGGAGACAGGGAAACTAGTGTATGACTGCTTCTGCTGCACAGGCTCATCCCACCTACATTCAGGAAAACCACAGATGCAATCCTACATGTTCCTTTTCCAAGGTAACAGATACAACTTGTAGACACCACTCTGTAATAGCACAGATAACTCAGCTCAGTTGGGGGATAGAACAAAGAGGAGGAGTCGGTGTGACAGACTATATAAAGAGGACTGGAACTACAAAGAGGGAAGTAGGGTTTTTGGGGGTGGGAAAGGTAGACAGGGAATTAGATGTGTTAGGACTAGTGCTGAGTGAAATTTTTTGGTAATTTTTTTTCATTGAAAAATGCAGATTCAGGTTGATTGAAACATTTTGCAAACATTTTTGTTGAATTTCTCAAATTATTTTGATTTAAAGACATTAAAAGAAATCAAACATTTAATCTGCTCATTTATAAAATAAAACATTTTTATTTTCATTTTGAAATCTATTTTTTGTTTAAAATTTATCTTCAATTTTATTTTGTAAAAACAAAAAAGAATGCAAACAAAATATTTATTTTCAGGCAAAATGATATATTTGGTCAATCAAAATGATTTTTCTTTACCTTTGGGCTGTCCATTAAATAAATAAATAAAATAAAACAAATCAGTTATTCACACATCCCTAATTAGGGCTAGGTAAAGAGCCATGAGGTGAAGAATGGGGGTGTATGTCGATGTGAAGGAACATGGTTATAGGAAGGAAATGGAAATGAGGAAATAATGTGTTGATTAGGATGAAGGAGCAGTGAGCAGGAATAAGACTACATGAAATCTGGAGTGAAGGGTTGGGTACATTTTGTAAATATGTGTTTGGTGGTCCATTTTGAATGATCACCCATCCATTATTTTAAGGCAATGCTTTATTTGCTGTCTAGTGTCCATATATCAAGTAAATATAGATTTCTCATTTCCCCATATTTCCCTCAATGAGCAATCAAAGGCTCCTACCCATTGGTTCAAATACAGGAATTAATGCCACAGATAAAGAATTGTGGGCTGCTGCTATCCCAGAAAGAGAAGTTTGTGCTTTCCCCTTCCCTCCTCCAAACACTCACCTTTTCTTCAACGATAAATAGTCATTTTAGTCCCATTGAACCACCATTTTATGACTGCTTTTCTAACAGATGTTAGGCTGCTTTCCATATAAACTTTTAATTGACTTATTATTTTCTAAGTGAGCTTCTCCATACGTGGATAGAAGTTACTCTCGTCCAAGCCGTGGTTTTAAAGATGTAAATGTATTGCAGGTTTTACAATAACAGCTCTTTCCATCACAAAAAAAAAAAAAAAGGAAACGTGTATAGTTTAATTCAGCAGCTTATCAAAGGAAAGTTTATGATAGTACAACAGTTCCTACCCCTTCATCCTCCCCCTCCCATACTACATATACAAAAGACACCTTCCTAATCCCAAACCAGAGGCTGGAGCTATAAAGGCTAAACAATTCAAACTCTTTCATATGATGTACCCAAATCTAAAGATAACCTGACTTGACTGTGATAAGGGGTCATGGTTCATGCTTCAATATAGATATGTAGTTCAGACTACTGAGAAATTTATAGATCATGCTACTGGAAGGTCTGTCTGAAGCAAGAACCCTGACTCTTCTTCCTAAATAACTCTCAGCATAAAGTTTGATTCATTTTTGGCACAAGGGGGAATGTTTTAGTTTTATAGTTTGAAGCAGAATTTCCCATTGGTTAATAAAATTTTAATCATCCCATGTCTTTATTGCTGATAAAGTTTATGATCTTGATCAATAAGTGGTACTTAGTGTATCCCTAATTATTTATTTCCTCATAATTATTCTTCCCTTGGATATTATCTTGATCTATCTTGATTGAGACATAGTGAAAAAAGTTTGCTTGCAATATAAAGCTGCTCATCTTTTCTTCCAAGTGGCCCATTTCTCCATTTTACAGAGATTTCTCCTGTAACAGCTGTAATATCCTAGTATTTTTTTACTCTTCAATGTTTAATACACTGCTTCCCTCTTTCTAGAGTCATGCTAAATACCTGGTTAGATGGCTATCTTTAAATTAATATTTCTTACATATCTCTACCTGCAGTCAATTTTTAAAATCTAAATAACAATCCAGACTGGACATGGCATCTGTATAACTCTAAAATTCTGCCCAACCTTGATTTAAAATGTGATGTATCTTTTTAAGAGCATACTTTTTATATCTCTTTATCCATGATTACTTCATATTTCATGAAGTCATCCTGAGTCCATTACCATTTTGCCACATAGTTTTTCACAAGCTCAGAAATTTATGCAATCTCTGTTACTACCAATAAGCCAAAACCTGTCTACCTTTCTAAGGTATGTATATAGTCCCCATTGTTCAAGTATCTGAGCTTCTCGCAATCTTTAATGTTCAAGAATAGCAGCCGCCCATTAAAGATTTGATGGTTTCAATTTCAATCCAGATTTAACAGCCTCTTAGAATTGGTATGCTAATGTACAACCTTTCCCCCCCCCCTTCTTTCTGTGTGTATAAATGCATGTCTCTTGTTAATTTACCTTCAATAGGTGTTAAATCCTGCCTGACAGAAATCCATTTCAAAAGGTATTTTTTTCTCCTACTGATAATAGCCCATCTAAATTTAACAGCCATCTTAGAATTGGTATACTAATGTACAACTTTTTTTTCTTTCTTTCTTTCTGTGTGTATAAATGCATCTTACTTCTGTTCCATTCTATGCATCCGATGAAGTGGGCTATAGCCCACAAAAGCTTATGCTGAAATAAACTAGTTAGTCTCTAAGGTGCTACAAGTATTCCTCGTAATCTTTAATGTGTTTATTTATCCTCACAACACCCATGTGAAGTAGGTAAATGCTATGGTGGACTGAAACACAGGGTGACAAAGAGCCATATTTTGATGGTAGATAGGCACTTAGTGGGGATTTCAAAAGCATTTAGGCCTTGAAATCAATGGGAGTTAGGTGGTCAGGCATCTATCTGCATTCCTAAATGCCTTTATAAACCAGGCCCTACATAACTTGACTAAGGTCACACAAGAAGTCTGTGAGGGAGCAAAGAATTGAACCTATATCTATGGCTAGTAACCAAACCATTGGTTTACTGCTCCTCTTGCTTTCTGCTCCTGTTATACACCTGGATAGTAAAATTGAAGCTGATAAACCTATGCAGATAAATAAAATATTTTCATCCTAAGACATTGCTAGCACTGATATATCTCTATGATGATTAGAAATGTGTTGGTTTTGAACATATATGATTTTAAAGTATTTTCTAGAATTAAAAAAAAATTGCTCTCAATTTTAGTGGATGTTCAACTGAGTACATACCATAAATATGGTTGCTTCTTGGGACATGTTAGCACCTTACAAAAATGAGAAACTTCAGTCAATATTATCAGCATGAGAATAAGTGCACTAGAAATCAGTAATAAACCCTGAAAACACCAGTGCTAGATGTTTTATGCATAATTTATATACGTGTCACTACAGAAGGTTGAATGTCTCCTTAGTTCTGAATGCCAAGGGCATGAGGGGCTTTTTACCCTTCTATAATTTAATGAATTTTGATATCTTTTCACCTTGCAGTGGTTGCATTGTAGTAGATATACAACCAGCAAATATCTCATAATAGAAGAGGAAGTAGTACTGGTACAAAACCATGGTCATCATAGGTTGTGGTCCATTTTTAAACATTTTTTTTAAAATACTAAAACTGTGTGAAATACAGCTTTTTTTGTTTCATGCATTTTCACAGGAAAATTGTTGCTCAATTTTGTTTTCTTTCACACAAAATGACCCCCATTGGATTTCAAGTTTTCATTTTTGCATTTAAAACTCCCAGAAATTTGATTTTTTCCCTGTCTTTCTGATTTGAAAAATTGACCCATTTGGGTATAAGTGCTGTACACTATATTGAAACAGCTAGCCTCATGGAAGTTACCCAGCAGTTTGTGAAATGCTTAAAATTTCACAGGCTTAACCTGTCTGTTGCATCAAAACTGATGTGGGGAAATCATTTTGGCTTGCAAAACTTCATATTCATAATTGTTTTTAAAAATTATTTTGGGAGGCAGTAACATGCACACAGTTTTCTGAAACAGACAGTTTCCTGGAGGATCATAACAGCTACATCCCTATATCCTAAATATGACTATTTTATAAAACTAAACTTACTCCCAGGTGGAGAGTTGGCATGCCAAATTTCTGCCAAGAGTGAATTTTATAGCCAAGTTATAAACCTTTGAAAAATGGACTTTATAATAGAAGTGCTGATAGACTCTTAGTTACAATGGCTTTAGCAAATTCTGCCATAATAAAAGAAGATTTTCTAGCATTCAAAAATTATGCATTACTGTAAAGACTCTAGGAGTAAGCCAAGATCATATTTACCATAATCGAAAACTCACACCTGCAGTATGAGTCTATTGGTTCTCCTGGCTCCAATTTACCTAGAAGCAAAATGTGATGGCTTTAGTAGAAGTGTTGTTATAATCTAAACAACCCATGTAGGTTCAAACAAAAACACTATCATTGGAATGTGAAATCTGGCATTTCTGTCTATCCTATTACCCAAATCACCAAAGGTGAAGTGTTAAAACCACCATCTTTTATTACTGTTTCCAGCATTTACTGGTGCCCGTCAGGCATAGTGATCGTTACAGACTGTAACGATCTACACCACTTGCATTGACTGACACACAAATGTCACTCAAGATAGGATAGATGGATGATTGCTGGTCAGAGTTGTGTACCTCTGAGATGGGAAGAACCACCAGAGATAAAAGGGATTGACACAGCTAAACAGAAATTGTTGCGTGAATGAAAAGATGAGCAGGAAGAGGTGTAACTAGCCCCTTTATAAAATTACTTCAATATTCTACATCACACTCTAGCGTATAGTACTGTTGGGGTACATTTCTACATAATAATTATAATTAATAATAATACCTACATCTTTTATAGAATATTATTTTTTTAAAAGAGGTGGTGGGAAAGAGATTTTGGCTTTAAGCCCACAACTCCTTCCTCAGTGCAGAGTAAAACGTGCAGGAGTGTTTCACATCACAATTAAGGTTTTGTGTTAAGCATATGACTCAATATCCCTATGTGCCCATTCTTTTACTCTCAAAATTTCAGGGTGACAAAAATGGGCAAAGTGTTGGAAAAGTATGGACATGTCTGAGACATAGATTTAAGTGTGCCCTTCTACATACAAATGAGGTGCTTAGCTATACCTTCCCCTCTGGCCTTAAGCCTCCTCCTGGAGAGGAGTACTGTATTAGTCATAAAGCAGCTCTCTCATTAATACAGAGCTGAGTTCCCTGTGCTGCTCATAAACTTGTGTATATGTGTGCAGCACTCCACACCAGAACTTTTCAAGATCAAGCCCTTGGAGGGAATACCTTTAACACCTTTCATAAATCATCACAAGTTTGTTCTTATTCTTGCCTACATTAATATTAATATGCAAGTGTTTAAATAACCAGCTTCACACATGGTGAAACTGAAAGAAAGCTGATATTTAAAATAAACATGCAGTCTGCTTCAGCCAGATTATTGCCTGAGGAAAGTCAACTGGCACTTACTGAAACTGCCCAATAAAAATATTCCTTATTATTCAGATGGCCAGTCACTGGAGTTTTGAAGCATTTGTAGGTCATTAATGCTTGAATATTATTCCATTTTTAAAATACAAATCTTTCAAAAATATATTATTATTTGTTCCAGAAATCCACATACCTGACTAGCTATCATTTTATAAATGGGCTTTTCATACGCATTATAGAGCATCGGCAGTCACTCAATTTTTAAGATTGGAACTAGAGTTGGTCAAATAATAGGTCTTTGAGTTTGTTGCCAATTTTAAAAAGTAAAAAAAAAATGTTTCAGGTCATAGCAAAATGATTTTTTTCAAAAAATCAGTAAATCAAAAAGTAATAAAACCATTTTGCATTGAACAAAATATTTTGTTTCAACAAATTAAAGATAATTTGAGTTTGACCATTTTTAAGTATTGAAGTTAAGTTGTTTTCAAACTAAAAGGTTGAAATGTTTCATTTTGAAACAAACCACTTAATTTAGATTTTGGGGGAGATAGGGGTTGGGCTTAGAAACAATTAGGCAAAATCAGCACAAATTCATGAAACATGTAGGTGTTGCCAAATCTCTTTTTTTCATACAAATAAAGATTTGGCTGAAAATTTTTGTCCACCTTTAGTTGGGACTAATTTTCCAATATAATCCCAATTTTGTCACACTCCTCTGAAATGCACTCAGATATGGATTGAGTCAAATTTTGGAACAAAATTTGAGGTGAATATAATGACAGATCTTTTATCTGTGACACCCTAAAAATACAGTTGTGACTATAGATCAAATTTTTGCCAGTTTCTAGCAAACATACTAAAAGAGGTGAGAAAGATAAAATTTACATCATTTTGGGTTTCTTCATCAGAGATCTAATGACCATAACCCTTTGTTTCCTGGGTTTCTGATATTTGAGGTTTGTGTAATGGCCCTGCAAGTGCTTACGAATGCCCATGAATTTAACTTCATCTGGGCAAAATGTATCATATTGGAATATAGTACAGTGAAACTATCAGAGTGTGCATAACAGGGCAGATCCAGTTCCCTCCCTGTGAATATGAAGAACCTCTCAACACATTTTAGATGTGCTATGTTGGTGCTGTATATGAATACTCAGGTGATGCCCACTGTCTGTATGTTGCCAAATCCTGCTATATGTGGCAACCTTAAGGTACCAGGACAGAGACAGGGATGAAGCAGTATCCACAGGGCATGTGTGAATCCACTCCATGATTCAGGAAGTAAATTACACCCCCTTCTAATCTTCTGTTCATCTCCCAAGCAAATAAGTTAACTGCTTTGGTTGGGTGCCAGTGTGTGGCTTTTAGCCAATATGAAAGGGCTTTGAATTCAACTCAGCAGCTTAGTAAAACACCATGGGGAAGGACAATGCTATGTTTGGAAAGTGCAACATATTCAAAGGAAAGTTTGCAGCATTTTCCATAAAGATATTGGAGAGGTGACGATTGTATAAAAATATACCGTGATGGGAAGTTAAAATATTGTTCTGTGCTACAACACTATGTTCTCTGGTTGCTATTATTACTATTTGATTATAATGGAGTGCCACCTGAGTGGCGGAGGTGGAAAAGACAGATTGGACAAAAAAATCTTTGAAAAATAAGCCTCTGGGAATTCTGATTTCACACATGCAGAGGTGTAATGGAGAAAACTAAAGACTGTATCACAATGCACAATCACAAGTGGGTGGTGAATTAAAGTTGCATAGGCAATCTTAATTCTGGCATGTCCTAGCTTTCGAGTCCTTGACTTTGCAACCTTAACATTCTTTTAACATAAGTGTGTGTGTGTGTATGAGAGAGAGAGAGAGAAAGAGAGAGATTGCATTTATTCATAGCAGGTTTTGTGCCAATAAAATAAAACTGTAGAAGTTGCTATGCTTGTAGGGTGATTTCAGCCCACTTTAGACTTGCTCTTCACCGACTTAGTGGATAATAACTAAGCAATTAAAATTATTTTAGAGTTGACATATAAAATGTGTGGCTGCTACAGTCTTCCTTTCAAGACTAGGAAAAAATCCTACCGAAGCTGCAGCTGGAAAACAATTTGCTGAAAATCAGCTGAAGCGGGAGGTTCCAGCTCATTGGAACTCAATTTATTACATGCTTAAATACTCCTGGAACAACAGAATATGTGGCCAAGCACAGAGAAGAAAAGGCAAGTTTTGTGTTGATAACAGTGTGCCAAACTACAGTATCTACTGGAGAACTAATAGCAGCTAAGATCCTATACTCCTCAACTAGTGGGATATGCAAACTTGTGAGATCAATTTATTTTTTTTTCATTAAAAAGGTTTCTGACATACTTTCCCTTTCTAGAAATGAAAATGATTAAACCAAAGCTAGTTTTGAGAAAAAGCCAGGTTTGCCGGCCCTTCAAATGCAGACCAAGGTTCAAGAGCATTTCTCTTCCAAATTCCAGCTCAGAACAGAGGGATATAGGGGAAGTATAGTCCAGCAAGAGCTTGAGAGTTGGAGGCTAGGACAGTGAGGAATACTGCAAAAGTTATCGGGGGATACGTAGTAGCATTTTCTCAAAATAGTGGGAACAGTGAGAGAGCTGAATGGAATAATAGTGTGTTGTTCAGTCTTTCCAAGCAAAGCGTGAGTCTTGCCAGTAGTTTCAGAAGAGCCTTAGAAGGAAAGCCAAAGGACTGGGGAAAATACTCCAAAAATGTGTGTTATGGAATAGAAAGCTGGAGTTTGGCAACACCTGGAACTTTTTGTAGGTTTCTACTAGAGCTGGGGTGGGTTACTGTGCAAGAAGCCCAATCATAAAGCACTAGATGTGAACCCAAGAATCAAAGAGGGGAGCCTGGAACCAAGGAATGAAAAGTTGAACTTTCCTTGGACTTTTCATTTGTTGGATTTTGGAACTCTGGAAGGTGCTGTTAGTATTCTTTAAGTCCTTGCCAGTAGTGTTAATGTGACCAAGTGTCTTTCTCAGTGATTTGTTGACAGTGAATTATAAGAGTGACCATTAATTGTCAAGGTTCATGGTGGCTTTTGCAGGTTGCTCAAAAGTTAAGCAAGTCTGTGCTAACTTTCCCCGAAGACTGAACATGGCAACCCCAGGAAAGGGGAGGCAAAAAACATGCCCCTTGGAGCCCATGCTGGTGCTGAGTGAGTATTTCCTTCACAGAGAAGTAATCACTGTCTGGCAGATTGCAGGGGGAGGGTATTACTTAACCAAATTGTTGCTGTTATTCCCAAATCTGAAAGATCCAAGAAGGTAGAGAAGTTTTCAAGATTGGGACTCCATTGTGATGCAGGGTGCTGTATAAACACATAGCACACTCCTGATTTGGGGAGTTTATCATTTTAAATGGCAATATCTCCAGAACTGATTCAGCTGACCAAAAGCATTTTGCAATAAACAGGATTTACTGTTGTCCTACATCTCTTTATTCTACTGGACTTCACATTTCCTCTCCATGAATCCACAAGCAATTTGGATAGTGAAAACATTCTTTTGTTTATAGTGAAAATATAAGAAAGTACAGTGATGAAAGGGTGTTTCTTCTTTCCTTTATGCAAATGAAATGGTCAAGGGTAACAAGTGGTTCAGGGGATTGGTAGTAGGATAATAGAACCTTTAGTCTTTGGATCCCAATTAAAATCCAACAATGTAGACTATAAAATACAATCACATTGATACTATTTTGTGGCCCATATTAAATTAATCTGATTATCTTTGTCCAATTCCCAGTGGACGGGTATTCCTTACACGAGAGCACTACAACACTGGCACCACTCCTTTGTTAATATTCTCAGCAGTATGGCCGAGGACTTTTATTCCCAGAAGAGATCCCACAGAGTTGAGGGAGACTTTTAGAGATGTCTCTGTAATGCTTCACCACTTCTTCCTGTAGTGTAAGTGTTCTGAGGATAATAAGAACATGCAACTAACCAAGCTGTTGAATTACACACTAAAATTCATTTATTTATTTTTAATTCAAAAGTTTTGCCAGACTTTCTTTGCAAGTAATGCTTTTCACACCACTGCACAAATAATTATTGTCTCAGACATTCCTCAACACTGAACCCAGGAGCCCAATCCTTTAGCATTATTTGGAAGAAGTTGTAGGCCCTGTGTGTGTAGATACCAAGCTTCTTCTGAATCTATCTGAGTATATCTTTACGGTCTGCATACTTTTTTTCTACACCTTTTCAGTTCTCAATACTAATATGAGATTGAAGGGGGCAGAACACAAAATGCCTGCTCCTAAACTCTATCTTTTACTAATGAAAAGCAAACATTTTCAGATAAAGGTAATTTGCTCCCCAAGTCATTGGCATCTCCTTATGTTATCCATCTTGGCATCTCATTTTGTTACATTTTGAACTAAATGGAATGTTCAGCAATGCTTCATTATACATCTTATCAATATGGTACTGAATAAACTAATATAAATCCTAATCCAAAGCCCTGTGAAGTCAGTGGAAGTCTTTTTGTTTATATCAAAGAGCTTTGCATCCCTTGTCTAAAAGGGTTACAAAACTACAGGGGTATCAAAATATCACTCATGTTTAACAGAATCTGAGTAACGAACACACAGTTTGGGGATGTTTTCAGTTAGAAAGCATTCAAATATGCAGTTTAGGCTGCTTCTGAAGGAGGATTGCTCTCTCAGTGTAAAATAGGTCGATGTCAACCTTCATCCCAGCTGTATCTAGGATTTCATTTAAATGTGCTTTGTCATAAATGTGATTCTGACCTCTGTTTGCTAAATTTACGAGGTCTGAAAGAAAGCAAGCATTTTAAAACTGACCTTTCCCAGATTAATTACCAACTTCCGAACATGATTATGTTTCATATGTCATTCTCCGGTATTAATTCCCTGTACAACATGGTTGAATGCATGTGTACTTGTCAGTCTTGTTTTGTAAGAATTAATTAATGGGAGATGCATGTATGAATTTTAACATTTTTGTAACTGATTATCATCTTTATTTAATGTTATATTCAGCAACTCTTACCTTTATGCTCTAAATGTTCCATATGTATTTGTGTTTTTCTCCATCCAAATTAAATATCTGCTGTCTATATAACTACATATGAAAATAAATGAAAAAATTCAAAATTAAAATGAAACACACTTGGCTTAGCAGCATTACACAAGAGGTTTTTAAATTATTTTTAAGATAAGTTGGGTTCAAATTAAATGTCAAATATAATTTGGTGTAAGAACATATGATTGTCCTTAGAGAAAATCTAAGCACTCTGGTCTCCTTGCCAAATTCTTACTTGCATAATAGTGAGCTACAAGGTTATAGACCACAATGTGGCAGAATGCCAGACTATAAAATGCATGCTAAAGCTACTAAAACCTTCAATCTGAAACACATTCATCTTAGTAAGGAGTTTGAAGCTTCCATATAATATGAAGTGTATTGACATTTTCTTAGCTCTTGAGCAAATAGAGTGAGAGACTTCTGAATCCTATTTATTTCAGCATTCCTCTAGTTTAACTTTGGCAGACACAAAACATTCATATACAAATGAATGTTGACATATTTATTTAACATCCCTGAACAGATTAGACTGCTTTAGAAGTTCTTCAGTAATCAGCCTTGAAAAATATAAACTAACACTCACATCCCTAGATAGATTAAATTGTTTCAAAAGTTTTTCATTAATCAGCCAAGAAAAATGATATTGAAAAAATAACAAGATATTTGAAAATATTTTTAATTCACCTCCTGATAAAATCAAACAACTTCACCACCTAGTATGTGTCTTCTTACATATACCACACTATTAAAAAAATACCTTTGAACTTGGGAGACAAGGGGCTTTATAGTTCAATGACAGCATCAGTCTGATCAAGAAAGTACTTGTGAACCTGTTCAAAAATAACTGACTTGCATGCACATAGTTTTTACTGTCTTTCTTTCTTTCTTCCTTCCCTTCTTTCCTTCCTTCCTTCCTTCCTGTGGATTTTCTATATTGTCAGATGAGTTCATTGGCTGCATGTTATGCATCACAAAACACTCTCAAAATATACAGTAGAGTATAGGTTTCAAAATCTTACCTACAATAAGTGGGATTTAGTCACCTGTGACCTTGAGAGCCGGTGTCAAGAATGGGCAGAGGGATTTTCCTTCTTTTGTTCATTTCCAATTTCATGTACTCCAAAGCTACTGTAAGATCATTAAACATTGAAATAAACCGGCAAAGGACAGGAGATTCATAGTCAAAAATATAATATACCATGTCCTTCGGGGTAAGACATTATGAACCACAATAAGAAACGTCATTCGGTGATATCCTGTTGTTTAATTCAGCAATTAGAATGTGTACATAGTGTGTGTATAATATTAAACATAATACACACACATAAAACAATGCACTGCAGACAAGTCAGTTTCAAAACTTATTGTATAATAACAAAACAAAGGTTTAGTCATGTAATGGGTTAAGCAACTGCAAATTTTGTTTAACATCCAATAACAGCTTTTGAGTGTAAAAAAACCTTGATAATTTTGAGTTACTCAAAAACATTTGAAAATAATAGATTTTATTATTAATATTATTAATATAACACTGTGCTTTGCACTGTAGCAATATGTGTGTCCAAGGATATCAAAGCACTCAATGTAAACACCACAATACTTCTGTGAGATGGGGAAGTCTTATTATCACCATACTATAGAGGTGAAATTGAATCACAGAGAGGTTAACATGTACAGGGTCACAAAGAAAGTTTGTAGCACAGCTAAGAATTAAAAACAGGGATTTTTTTAAAATGCTCCATGTCGTGATTTAGACACAAGTTTGTCATTTCCATCATAATTAAAATCATCATCATCATCATCATCATCTCAGGCTGAGACTTTCTATGCCTAACTGTATGAACAGTGTTTTCAAACCTGAGTTATAAACCTTAGATAAACTTAAAAAGGCTGTTCTAACAGAAATGTCTCATTGACTTCAGTAGAACCAGCAACCTTTCTAATGTATTGGAGTATTGGAGTACTAAAGAAAGTAAATAAACTTTTCTAGCTTTTAAATATCAGGTGCTTTAAATTGAAGAGTCCTAACACAAGAATATAAGATTTCAACTGGCTATCTTTTTCACATTGGAAAAGTGCTAGTTTTATCTTTAGGGTAAATTAACCTAAGGGAACTTGAACTACAAGTAGTTTGTTAAAAAAAAAATAGCCACCAATATGATCCAAAACTAGAAATACTACCAAAAATATTTCTCTCATGAGACTACCAGACAGACTTCTCAGAGGCCTGGATAATTTTGGATAAGATTTGCATAGGTATCCAAGCATCTAGATGTTTATCCCATTACCTGGGGTTGGGTAGTCAGGCAAATATCTTCATTTCTCCAAGGCAGCACCAAGATCCATCTACTAATATATTCTTTGATGCAGTCAATCCAGCATTTCCTTTGGCTTTTGGCAGCTTCCCCCCCTCCCCCATACCCTCTCCTGCTATGCTATCTTCACTGTATCCTCCTCTTCATTATCCTCTGTATGTATCCAAACCAATGAAGTTGTGCTTCCTGAATTTTGTCAGCCACGTCATTGACTTTGGAATTTAAAACAGTATATAGGCCCAGTTCAAATTTTCAAAATTCAATTTTCCATCAAAAATTTTCACAATGTTTTTTCAGGTTTTTCAAAAAAAGCCACAGAGATTGTATTACTCCTCTACCCCCAACTTTAGTAAGTTTTAGATTTTGACCCCCCAAATCAGGGGAGGGAATTGACAATTTTTTCATAATGTTTCTGGCCATTTCTAATGATGTAGCTCTTAAATTGAGGATCTACAAGAAAGGAGCAAACCCCTAACCCTACTTTAACTTACACCTTCTTATATCTTCTTTTAGCTCCTCATCATGTAAGATGCATGAATTTAGACCACCCCCTCTTCCACATACTCATATGTTAGCAACTAGAAATAGTGCTGTCTGTGACTGAGTGGAAGGAAGTCTGTTAAGGTGAAATAATCTAAGATCTAATACACTAAGTTGTTCATCAGCTTTGTAATTTGTGCAGGTGACTAAGCAGGGATGAAAGTTCCCCATCATGAGCTTCCATGGATATCAGACCAGTTGATAGGCAGCAGTAGTGACTACTACCCCCTCTGTATGTTGGGGTCGTCTCAGTAGCTACTCAAATAATGGAAACAGTGGGTGAAATCCAACTTTAACTTCAATAGGCCAAAGATTTCACTTCAACTTAATAGGCTCTGTGGTAAACCCAGACCATGCAGCTACCAGAGGGGGTAGTGGTAAGAGAGGTAACCACAGGTTAATTGGGTTCAGCTGAGTAGAGGTTGCCAGGGACTTCAGCAAGATCAGCTGCTACCAATTAAGGGCTGTCAGAGACCTTTTTAAACCTGCCCCTGGAGGGAGGTTGTATTCCCTGGGCAGAGAGGAAAAAAAACCCACCCAAGGAACTGCTTAAAGGGAGGAAGAGCTTGCCCTTAGGCTTTCTAGGTGGTCTACCCTTCAACACTTGTCTCTCCAGAGCATAAAGGACTTGGGCCTGGTGAGTCAGAGAGGGCACTTTGCCACAGCTCAAATAGGCCCTGTAGCACCTCTTCATGTACTACTCGGTACTTGGTCTATTCAAGACCGGAAAAGAATCTTTCTGCAATAATCATAAAGTTCAGTGGCATAGTTCCTACCACTTATCATGAAGTGGAGGGGAATCACAAGTTTTAAAAGGCCTTCTAGAATTGAGTGAATGTCACCATAAGTGTGTTCTGATATTGCCAGTTTCTGGGGAGCAACACATCAAAAGTTGTTTTGTGGGCAAAATGGGTCCAAAGCGTTAAAATTGTTCTAATAAATATCTCTTTTCCGATTTCCTCAGTCTGATATATTATGCTGGGCTGTTGACATCCAACCATACAATAGAACAAAAATGGCACTAACTAATTTATGGATAAATTGTCCTCTGATGGACACCCCATTCATCCCCACTAAGCCAAATTCATTGATGATGTAATTTCATTGACTTTAGTGGACATCTTCACACTAGGGAACAATTGGGTCATTCAGCTTCAATGGAATTACATGAGCTGATGCTGAAGATTTAATTGAGCCCATAGTTACTAGCCACCAAGAGTTCTGCAAGACTATGCTGGTGGAAATGATCATAGATGTTTAGTAATGCAGCATAATCTGCAGCTATTCACACATTTTGATTCTTATCTCTAAAACACCGTTGTCACATATTCCTACTGCAGTCATTGCTCAAAAATAAATAAATAAAAATAACCCTCAACACTTTCAATTGTACTAACCTTGGTTGTCCAGAAAATTAGGTTATTTTCTTTCTGTATTCTGGCAATTGAATAAAATGTTAACAATGATATATAGCTCAAAACTATCTATTTCACAGTTAAACAAATCAAGAATATTTTACATGGACAGAAAATTCCATTAAAAGTCCTTTAAAATATATCACATTTGTTTCAGGAACTGGGAGTTAATGTAGCTCAGAATGAAGACATAGCAGCAGGTTTCTTATACTGCACTATTGCCAGGAGTTATTGGTATTTTTCCAAATAAGTTAGTTCACTTGTTATTTTAGCTATGGCAAGTTATCAACATAACATACCTAGATATCCAAAGGCAATTTGAACTCTTTATTCAACAGCAATACCACTGAGATGTGTAATTATATGGAACAACTTTATATCAATTCATTAGGCTTGCCAGGAAATTCTAGTATTAAGTACATCATGGTTGAACCCTTTCAAGAGAGGTTGTTTAGGTTGTTATTTTTTTATTAATGATACTTTCTAGAAAGATCTAGTCACATTTAAGCTTTTGTAATTTTTTAAAAGAGATTTATGTTTTTCCCCAAGGTAATTAAGAGAATTTGTAGTAAAAAAAAATTATTAAAACTTAAAAAAATCCTTTGGAATAAAAATTGAGCTCTTTTACAGAATGTAATTGCAGAGAAGGAAATTCTGTGGTAACTTCTTTAAACAAGATTAATGCAATTTTTTTGTCTGTTAGAACTCCCTTACCCATAAGTTTCAGGATTCTGTAGTAATGTGTACCATTTGAGAGTACTTTTTATTATTTTACAAAATATATCTACTTTAAGTGTAATTTAATTTTTTTTTAAAAAAATAAAATTATTGCAGTCTGAATCTGATTCAAATGTAAAAGACTTAAAACAATCCTCTTCATAGTAGAGATGAGCCAAACTGGTTAGAAAGGGTCTAAATTCTTTAAAATATTATTAAAAATCAATGAAAGACAAGCTAAATATGGGTTTATGTGTATTATGCAACTAAGACTTCAGACCCTGCATACCAGGTCTCATGCACACTTTCCTATAAATGATATTTTTTTATTGGTCTTACTGGAAAAGACTTGCTGAGGTTGGTTTCTAAGCTGCCACAGTAATATCATCATCTTATATTAATATAATCATTTATCATTATATCTCATATTTTTGGGTGACTTACATCTTGAAGGGTCCCCAACTGCTTTCCTGCCTTCATATACACAGTTTGTTAACCATTCCATAAATTATACACTTCTTTGACAATAGAACCGATTAAAATAGGAAGTGAAAAATAACACTAACCAGATGAATTAGCAATAGAATCTAATTAGCCTGATAGAAATTTGTCAAGGACATCCATATTTCCAGGGGCAAATCATTTTGCCTGAGTGGCATGTGCAGTCCAAGTGGCTCGAGCAAGCAGGTAAAATAAGCAGTATTTGATCCAAAGTTGCAGGATATCTTGAATGAAGGTCACTATTGATACCTCCAGATATGGGCAGATCCAACTGTATACACATATGCATGGTGGTGGTTATTGTTTCTATTAGCAATGATAATACTAGTTTGGATACAATGGCGGATTTAAATTGAGTCAAACAATTTTTGAGGCTTGAATAGGTCAGTTAATTTCTACATGCACAACTTTCTATACATCCTGATTTTGACTAAAACAGAAGCAGCAAGCTGAAAGAATGTCTATTCTTGCATGAGTTGAGATGCAAAGTACAGTACATCCTCTTCTGGTGAGCTTCCAAGTGCACATTCTCTACTCAAATAGCTCTGAATATATTTCTAGAAGCTTTGGATATATGACATGAAATGTCCAGTTGCCTACCATATGACATCCACTTTTTGGCCCCAGTAAATCAGGTAGTTTAGACAACCCTGTCCAAACAGGAAGTGTACGACCCTTGATTTTGACTCATGGTTCATCTTCTGACTCAGGTCAAACAGACTATTATCCCCCCTATGACATAGATAAATGGTATTTTCAAGTGGCTTGTGATATTTTTGGGGAAGGATATTGTATACACCACAGATCCACCACTCATACCCCCAAATCCCTAGTTTAGCAAACCATTTAAATACATGCTGAAATCTATCTCAACAAAGCACGTAAATGACTCCTTAACTTTAAGCATATGTTCCAGTCCTGTTGAAGTCAATCAGACATATTTGGATGTAAAATCAAGCACATGCTTTACTGAATAGATATGGACTGCTGAGTCAGGGGAACAGTTTTGATCTTGATTTCTAACTACTATAGGTGATTTATGAGCAAAGGTCAAAATACAACTTTAATAATTATCTGTTAAAGGCTTCCTTCAAATGAAAATGAAGTTTGATGTCCAGTATGCTGGTGCCCATAACTATCCCCAGACAAGATAAACACATTCTCCCAGAACTCAAAATTGCTTCATCTAAGAGTTTTGACACTCTCCTTCCCATCTCGTGGTGACTAAGGACACTATGGCCTGTTTTGAGAACCCCAGCTTATTCTTACTGATTATATACTCTCCTGTGTGAGAAGATTGTCACAAACAACCAGCAGGTCTGGCCTAACTTGATAATTTGCATAAACCATGGTCATTGCCACTCAGAAAGCCTCAGACACAACAAACTGAAGGAACAAGCATTCTAATCCAGCAGTGTCCAATAGAAATTCGATACTAGCCACACTTGTGGTTTTGAATTTTTCTTATTTGCCACATTATAAAAAGGATTTAAAAACATCCTACGCATACACACTAGCACCTGTTGCTGTTACACGCACACACACACATCCACTGTCGTTTGTGCTGTTGTGTCTCTCACACTATATCCTAGCCACGTTAACTAGCTGTATATGAAAGCACGCAACCTGTCTTCCATTACTGCTGTCTTTAATATACCACCGCATGGCGCATGCATTAGCCACACTTCAATAGCCTATTTGCCGCATGTGGCAGTGGCGAAAATGTTGGACATGGCTGTTCTAATCCCTCACTGCAAATACCCTACTGTTTGCGCTTTCTCTCACACACACACATATGGCAGCAGAGCAACATTGCTCAGAGGTCACACTAGGCTTGTGGTGACCAGCATGTCTCTTCAAACATGTACTGCATCTGGAAGCTTCTGTACAAACTGACTTTCATGACCAGAAAGAACATCTTAGTCATAGAAGGAATGGGCAGTTGAATTCCAGCCCAAAACATCCTTTTGGGATAGGCCACTGAGCTGGCAACTCTCTCTGAAGGCCACATGCTTCCTAATCTGTCAAAGTACTCATGGTACCAGAGAATTCACTGTTATCCCATGACATGTGTATAGCAGGGAGTACTAAACTCAGATGGGTTTTGCTAGAATGGCTACAGCAGGACTAGCTCCCTGACTTAGCTCCAGGTATGCCATCTCAGCATTGCTCGGAGAACCGTTTGGTACTTGTTAACATTTATTTTTAATACAATCCTTTGAACTCATAAGAAGGAAAAAAAATCAATTAAATGTAACTTTCTTGCAGAGTTAAGTAGACAGTGTTAAATAAACACCAATTGATTATTAAAACATGTTTGAGCATTAATTATGTAATAGATAGATGTCTGTGTCCATTAAATAGCTGTTAAACCTCAATAAGAATGTTTTCAAAAGTCAATTATAATTCCGCTAACATAAAACACCTGTCTTATTAGATCTGAATTAAATGCATGTTTGTGAACTTTTATCTAAATATTTTGTTCTTTTCTCCCTCTTGAAATGGGTATTAGCCCACGAAAGCTTATGCTTCAAAACTTTATAGTTAGTCTTTAAGGTGCCACAGGACTTTGTTACCTCTAGTAACTAGTAGTTCTGCACACTGCCGCTAATAAGCCATGCACATTGTCTACCTCACCCAATCCTTCTAATTGTGATTGTTTTCAAATAAAAGCTTCCACCAAAGAAAACAGAAATCAAGCCCAAATCCCAACATCTCTAATACATACTTCTCCGGTAGGAGGAGAGTGTGTGTGTCTGTGTCTGTGCTTTGAATTCCTAATTAAAGGCCTTTTAATGAAAGGCAGCATAAGTCTGAATCCGTCAGTTCTCCCCTTGTCCTTGATACATACAAAAAGAGAGAGAGAGAGATTTTACTTTTAAAGAAGCTCCAGTTTCTTGAGACATTTGTATTCAAATATTACTCTCTCCTTCCCTCTCTTTCTCATGGGAGCACAGTTCTACTCTTCAAATGAAAAAGAAATAATAAAACACATCAGGCACAGTGGACCTCAGACCTAGTGTTTCTCTCCTTGTCTTGGAATGTTATTTCCATATAGAAAGCTACTCTAATGGGACACTTGTAAATGGCAGGGAATTTAGCCCTTGTGGAGCCTTCTCCAGAAATTGGATTTTTGCTTAAGCAAACAGTAAACCATGCAGCAGGGAAAAAGCTATTTATTTGGCTGCCTGTTGAAGAGCCTTACAAAAATACAATTCAGTCTGCTATGATCAGCCAAGTCAATCTAGTATGTACTGAAAAAAGGAATCCAGCTTCTTCAGCTAGATGTTGAGGCAGCAATTTAAAGTGCAGTGAAAGTTAATATCAACAAGTCCTAAATTTAAAAATATTTCAGTGTGTGCTTTTCAGAGAGATTGCGCAAACTAGCTTTTGCCATTAACATGAAGATTACATGAACCTTAATCAACAACTTGTTTGCTGTAAGGACATTCTTAGTATCTGTCCAGTTTATGGGGCAAACTATAGTTTAAAAACACAATCAAATAGAAAAATCTGGTTCCTTTTCCATTTTCATGCTTTTTGATATAATCTCCAGTAAATTAAGTCTGAATGGTATTAAATGGACATTTATGTGCATCAGGAAATGCAGTTAGTATCTACAACCCAAATTATTTTGTGTTCTTTATACTCCAAAGGATAGTTTTGCTTCATTTAGGAAACAATGATGCCTAAAATAGTTGGGAAAAATGTTGATTTTCCCCCCAAAATATTCCAAAAATGTCCGCTAATTCAACTAATTAAATACCTGCCAATGAACACTGGTAGTATCAAAGACTTCAGAGCCTAGGACACAATCTGGAGCTCTTCTTCAATGAGGATTGTGAATTCTCAGCATCTCTGAATATCAGACCATTTTGGCCAGATTTGTAAATACAGATTTAATCCTTAATCTTGCTAGTTGTTCTATACTGAAGGAATCTTGTGTGATTTGGAATGTTATTGAAGTCAAAGGTTTTCCCCAAGCTACATTAAATATTTTTTTCAAAATCATAATGAGAACTGCATAATTTTTGGCACCAAACATTGGTCCTCAGTACTTTTAGATTTGGCAATACAGATCTTAATTTCTATTATTTTAATTGACTGGTACTGTATTTAGGGTGGAAAACTGGCCCAAATAAAGTTAATGGGGGTTTTGCCATTGATTTCAAAGGAGCCAGAATCTCACCACTGGTCTTGGAAAGATCATATATTGTTGGGAGTTCCAAAATTCCTACATGATATTGATGCACATTAGGTTTCATTAAAATGATACAACAATTTATTAATTTTCACTCTTAAATAGAAGAGAGTCCTACTAAGCGTTAAACTCTATGACTATGATTATGATACATAGTGTAGTTTGTCACAAGCAGTACAATTTTCACTATTTTCTTGGGTTTATTTTGGGTGACGCCAATGCTGGAGATTTTTACAAAGGAGAAAAGGTGTTTAAAATGGTTAATCCATAGTGATTTAAAAAAAATGTAAGGTAATTATTGTTGGTTACAGTGGGATGAACATGAATAGGGCACAACGAATATATTTTTTCACTGAAAGTATAGTTTGCTGGTACAGAACCAGGTAGTAAATCAATTGCTATAAAAACTATATATTTGGTTTTAGCTTATGCATAAGTAGAGATGGACATACTATATTAATTGTCTGTTATTTATTTATAAAGCAACCTTCTCTGGTGGATGTAAACAAAATGCATCTTTAAATGTAATTTTTTACATAAAGTTGGTTGGGGTGGGTGGAAGGCAAAATATTCTAGCCACACAGTTCTGTGCTCATGTGACACCTATGCATAGGGTCTTTTTCTGAGTGAGGAAGGATAGGCATAAGAATTAGATCTTTTTTATTTATTTCTAGCTCCTTCCAAACATAGTAAGTTATGCTGCAGACCATATAGTAACTTCTGTTGTAAGCAATTTAAAGTTTTTCCTCTTCAAATATTAATGTATAAAAACTGATATTGCCATGACTGAATTTGATCCAGGACCAAATGCTGCCATTTCCAGCGTATTTCTGAGGGCAAATATGAAGAAAATGCTTCTCCTTTGCAAAACAATGAATTTTCCCATACTCATTTCCTGAGAAGAAATGTCAGCATGTCATGGCGTCAAATCCTGATGTTCTGCATCAGATCTAACTACTTTTTTCCCATAATAATATGCTTGGGATTGTGTCTGAACTCCTCAGAGGGACATTCCCCAACAACATTCCAGGCAGAATTAGCTTTGTGTGAAAGTCAGGAGGTCAGTAATTTACACAGAACCCTATAACATAAGCTTGGCCACTGGCCTCTCCCACCCCTCCCTTCCATTCCATTGCAGTCTCTCTCTTGGCTATGGCTGCCCAACAGTAGTAGGCTCCTTCAGCTGTATTACCACTTCTCTGTAATTTCCATAAGGTCACTGTAAAGGCGTGTGTCCCTCTCTGGCCCCAACTCTATGTGATCCCCCAGAAAACGGTACTAAATCCCCTATGAGATCTTGATTCCACCTTCAACCACGGAGGGAGAAAGTCAGTCCCTTATGTGCATGGATTATGGTCAGCAGTCTGGGCCCCAGTTTTTTATTGATTTTGTTTTTCCTCAAAAGGAGTCTACAGAGTAAGGCCTGAATAAAACTTGAGTAAGGACTAATAGTACATACAGCTTCCTGGAGTACAGATGACAGTTTATCTCTAGTGAAAACGACAATTGTCTTTCATGAAGAATTGGAGGTGGAGAGGAAGAATGTTTCCCATTTACTGTACGGTGAGGTTTCCACCCCACCTAGTTCCACTTTAGTACTACCTTACATGCCAGAAGCAACCCAAAATTTCAAAGATGTGAATGGTATGTTAATGGAACCCCAGCAGTCACTGTGAGAGTTAACATCTACTTCTTGTTCTTTTGCTTTTGGGATGTGCACACAATAATTACAAATGCAGGTACTAAATAAGACAGTATGGAGTTACAAAAATCAATCAATCAATCATCATTGCTAATACCTTGCAATTGTAAATGAGCTACCATGCTAAAGTATTTTTATATACAGTACCTCACACACTTCCTTTTATGTATTACATGTAAAAGACTATGTTAAAAGAACATTAAGGTGCTAAGTCAAGCACTCAAAAGTTGGGATATGAAAGTATTGTGGTAGCCTGGCAAGCCCAGCCCCACACTCACCATTCAAATTGCTGCTAGGTAGAGCAGCCTCAGCACTAAGCCCTCCCTCCTCTTCTCCCAGGGAAGCTGTTTACCAGCTTTGCTTTCCATTTTAAAGTGGCAGCTAACATGAAGAGTCAGAAGGGAGAATCAAGTTGCCCCTGCTGCATTCACAGGAGTGGAAGGAAATGTTCCTGCAAATCTGAGTCACATAGCAAGTGGCTGAGAACACTCACCAGCCTCATTCTAATATGGGGGAGGGAAGATAGTATTGGGATGGGGGGAGAGGAGTCCTCTACTGGGGAGACAAGACTCAAAGGGCAGAGGACAAAAACAGCTGGGGAAGGAGTATGAGGTTTCACAGAGCAGTGAGGGATTCCAAGTGTAATTTGGGGGGGGGGGGGGAGGGTGAGAGGAAGGGATGGACACAAAGCTGCTAAGGGACAGAGGGTTTTTCAGAGAACAAGAGCATACCAAGCACTAAGGGACTAGGGGGTACACAACATTGGAGGAAATACAACGGAGTTATAATAGAAAGTGCTCATAAGTAGAGAATGCTGAAGCACAGTGCTGTGGACAGGGCCATACACACATTCACTTCAATGCACACATGCTCAAAGACTCACACTTATGGTATAAACATGGTGCTATTTGGGGTGGCTTTTTGGACAAGAGGAACTGAAGTCTTCTGTGCAGTTGCTTGTGCAAGGTTCTTGGAAAATCTGTCTCAAAATATAAAGCCCAAGTTTTGTCTCTCTCTCTCTCTCTCTCTCTAGGAGTTGGAAGGTGCAGAAATGCTTGTGGGCTTCTCTCACTTTATCTGCATCAACAGTACAGGCCAAGTCCCCAGTCTCTAAACTATTAGCTTCTTAGATAGCTAGTAAATATATAATTAAAGAGCAATGTTCCAGATCTGATCTGTGCAGAGTTGTATATGTGCCATTGCGGGTACATCTGGAAAATGCATAACATGCCAGTTCTATTATTTGACTTGTATTCTGAGTGGAGAAAGCCAATAGTCTAATTAAGGACCTACCAGGCCAAAATAGACTCTGTGACTACTAGCGCTCAGAAGTTCTGTAAACTTCCAAGGATCAGAAGCTGCAAATGTCTGCCTGTCCTCCTCAAAAATAGCTGCATATTGCTATCATGACCATGTTGCCATGGTTAGAGGCATAGAGTTGATATTACAATCATGCTCACTGAATTTAAATGGGAGAGACATTTATGTCTGCCTCCTAATAAAAGGGATGTTCCAGATTTTCCTCTGAATTAAAGCAGTGTATTTCCTCTGTAATGATCCATTAACTTTGTGGGGATTGATGGAAGTTACTTTGGATTTACACCGGAATGACTTTTAGCAGAATTTGATCTGCAGGATTCTTCTCTATCTGACATTAGTCATGGTAAATATCATAGTAACTGGTTGGTCCTATACTGTCTCTCTCCGGTGTAGTTCTGAAACAAAGCTGTCATCAAGGAGCTGAAAAGGTAGAAGGAAAAAGCAGATTCTTACCCTGTATAAGTCAGCCTGTTGCAAAACAACCATCTGTTGCCTTTTGGATCTTGCCCACTTTAGAAGTGCATAGATATTTTCTGCTGGACTAGGCACTTAAGACACAACATGCTTGTGCTTCTTCCTAATTGTGATCTTTTTGGCATTAGACTTTAGAGAGCAGGTTGTATCTCATCTCCCACAGAGCTTCTCAATATTTTTTTACATTTTAAAAAAAGTCACAACTATTAAAAAAAGGTACAGTAACATATGATACCCATCCAAGCTGATATTGTATATGTAGATATTTTGGTGGCATTAGGCATACACACACATGACATCTCTTGAGAAAGCAAACAGTTGGCATTTTTTCTTCCTTACAACTACACAATCTTTATTGGTTTAGCTGGAACTAATTCATTTTTTTAAAAAATATCCTCCGTACTGTATGTTACTTGGTTTACGGTTTTAAAATAATGACTATATTATTTGATTTTAAATATTTTTTTTTAATTCCTGAACCTAAATTTGTTCTATTTGATACTGTAATTTGCTAGTAGTCCCCTGAATTATTTTTTAAAGTTGTCAGTGGCTGTATTATGCCAGTTTCAAAAACATTATGAAAAATTTATTTCATTTATTTTTCATGTTTTATATTAAGCTCTGCTTGCGGATATGCATTTTGTATTTCAAAACAGATTAGCAAAGTGAGAGCAGTGACAAAAATCTCATTTCATTTCCAACTGTCCTTCCTGTATCACTTGCATTCCATCCATACGCGTTGTAACAGCAGTAAAAATGCATGACAAGTTTATACTGTACATGGAATGTAAAGCAGAAAACATTTTAATGGTCGATGGAAGGGGTGAGAAGCTGGGTATGGGGGAGAGCTCCAAAAGCGTATTATTCTATTATGGTATTTAAGTGCTTATTCAATTAGGGCTAAACGAATATGAACAATGAGCAAAACTGGCCTTTATAGTTTTAACTAGAAGCCAGGTGATGATTAATTCTTTGGCATCTTTCTCTGAAGCCAGATATAGAATTGACTCAAGTGCATTATAGAAGACTAAATGGCTCAGTGAATTATGCTTCCTCTCCTTTATGGAGTGAAGAAATGACATTAAGTAAATGCTGGAGTGAAAGTCATGGTATTTGGGTGTTCTCTAAGCATTCAGTTCATGATCATTCAGGAATCATTCACTGGAGACGGTTGTATATAGCCATTAATTTGTGGTCTGGGAGCCTCTAAGTAGTGTGTGATTCCTACTTGATATTTTCCAATTACCCATGCTGTGAAGAACGTGAAACCCTTTACTTGACACCTTTTTAGTATTTGTGGAGGTTTGGCAGGCTTTTCTGTCAATTAAAACTTTCACAGTGACTTACAATGATTATGCTGTTCTCCATCTAGTAATATGTTGCTGTGAACACACGTGTATTTTTTCTTTGTCCTGTGTGTATACATTAGAGTGGAGATGAATAATGATCCCAGAAAGATCCATTAGCAACCACACCGAAAAACTTTTCAGGGCCTACAGTATATAATGTGGTCATGTTTGTCTATTCTATGCATGTTAAATGGAGCAATGATGATACCTTAACACTGCAGCAATCAGCATGTGTTTGATGATGATGGCGTATGCTATAATGTGGGGAATATAGGTCATAGAGTCATAGGACTGGAAGGCACCTTGAGACATCATCTAGTTCAGTCCCCTGCACTCACTGCAGTAAAGTATTATCTAGACCATCCCTGACAGGTGTTTGTCTAACCTGCTCTTAAAAATCCCCAATGATAGAGATTCCACAGCCTCCCTAGGAAATTTATTTCAGTGCTTAACTAGCCTGATTGTCCAACTTAAACCTCTCTTGCTGCAATTTAAGTACATTGCTTCTTGTCCTATCCTCAGATGTTAAGAAAAATAACTTTTCTTCTTCCTCCTTGTAACACTTTATGAACTTGAAAACTGTTACCATGTCCCCTCTCAGTCTTCTCTTTTCTATCTAAAACCGTTCTGTTTCAGACTAAACAAACCAATTTTTGTCAATCTTCCCTCATAGGTCATGTTTTCTAGACCTTTAATCATTTTTCTTGCTCTTCTCTGGACTCTCTCCAATTTGTCCACATCGTTCCTGAAAACTGGTGCCCAGAACGGGACACAATACTCCAGTTGAGGCCTAATCAGGGCAGAGTAGAGTGAAAGAATGACTTGTGGGAGTTGGGGCAGGGGCAGGGGCAGGAATGCGCAAGCACCCACCAATGCTAGGGAAAGTTGGCGCCTATGGCTGTGGGTTTACAATATTCATCCTTTTCAGGTACTGAACATGCTGCACCCACCGCACACTTTATGAGTGACATGTTAAAAAGCACAGGGAAATAAAATAAATATTCAAACAAAAAGAGACAAGGGCAAAAAACCTGCAGATTTGGGGATTCATAAGTTTTTTGGGTGCTCAGCTTGAGACACTTTAAAGGGACCTGATCATCTCTGAAAATTAGTCCCAGATTATCTAAATGTGGGCATCCCAAAATCAGTGGCCAAGTTTCTTGGTCCAAAAAAATTATGTAAGTAATAGTATTTAGAGTGGTGGCTAGGAAGGTAGCAAAGCCAGGACAGCCAGGAGAGGCAGTGCATTTGGCAGGAGCCTCCGTTAGAAACAAATGCCACCCTTCCAAACAGAACATCTGAGGAATGCTTGCAGTGGAAACACATGAATACTTATTTCAGTGTGAATCTTCCAGCATTCCCTAAAGAACAACAGGTTGCACTGTTTTACATCCCTGACCCAAATGGGATGAGGTAAGCCCTCCATCTCTACTCACTACAGTGAATCAGTAGAAAAATGGTGTCAGTATGTGGACCTCACCTGCATGACACTATCCCTGGAAATCAGAATGAAATAGTTTTTTGGATTTTTTTTAAAAATATGTCTTTGTAGGGTTTTGGGCTATGACCATAATTGCTGAATGTATATTATCATCTTTCTCCCTGACTTTTTGTATGATGTTACTGAAAAGGCCCAGTGGCAAAGTGTTATGTGTTTTCATTATTGCTGAATTGTAACATGCAGTTACTTCATGGTTAGTGGGTTTAGATAAAATGCATTATTTTAAAAGAAAGAACAGGACTAAAAATTACTCACATCAACCAATTCAAAGGAGAATTCCAAATCAAGCCAACCATAACACTAACCAGTAAATTAACAGGAAACAGAAGCAATAATTCCTGACCCATAAAAATATTAAGCAACAAAGAAAAGATAAGTGACAAAACCAGATACTGTGTGTGTTCAGTAAACCAGACACATTATGGTACCAGCCATAGTGTAATACCAGACAATATTACAGTTGTTTCTACTAACCGGTGATGGGTCATTGATGGCAATGTGAATTTTTACCACTGGCTTCAGTCAGAGCCTGAGCAGACCCTAGTAATTAGAATGTATCTTTTCTTTTCTTTCTTTATTACAGACTTGGGACCCACTCCTGCAAACACTTTCACACATTAAAACTTGAATAATCAGCTCTGTATTTTTTTTTGTCATGATTGGATTCTTCCCAGGACATACTGATATAATGTGTGATTTAGTTCATTCAGTGCTCAGAGTTTCATACTTGTTTTTCTTAATGGTTTATTTAATATATATATATATATATATATATATATATATATATATATATATATATATATATGAAATTGTTAGGAGGTAAATACATAACATTAAGTTATTATTATTGATAAAAATGTTAATGTGACTTTTGTAAACCTTGACAAAGGTTGACTGTTTTCATACCAAACACAGTACAGCTGTAGGGACTTAAGATTCTATTTTTCCAAGATGATGGGCTTTCACAGATCCCATTGAAGTCCATTGATGTGGAGTGTGCCATACCTCTAAAAATTATGCCTTTAAAATTGCACCTGACCTCATACACTGAGACACCCAGCTAAAATGATGAATATGCCATAAGGACCCAGATAGAATGGAATCTTGTAAAAAAAATAGACTCCCTTCCTGTGGGACAGAAGGAATTTTAAAGCTTCAGGGCTGTGTCTGTCTGTGTGAAACCACACACTTACCTGGTGATAATATCTTCACATATGTTATCAGACAGATATATAGAACTATCTATCTATCGACTGATCAATCGAATCATATTATATATGAAAAGAATATAAATATATGTGTGTAGTTTTAATTAACATTTCCGGCTAGAACGAAAATATTTCCAACACTTGAGGACAGATTTTCTAAATGTGAATGTCAGAAGATTTTACATCAATAACTTTAACTATAATTTAGAGTGAGAATAAATGTGAATTCTCAATTGCACTGAAAAAGCACCTCCAAAGACAGTAAATGTATGCATTCTGTGTTTAGGGGAACAGCAGTGCAATTACTGTATAACCCTGCACTTACCAACCATTTTAACCTCAATTTAATGTGCATAGTAACTCTCCCAGAATGACCTTGATAGTACTGAATGTTTTGCATTTTTAAACAGGCTTGAACAAATATAAAGAAGTGTAATTCCAATTAATGAAACATTACATCCAAACCTTATTTAGTGTTTTACAAGTTGTATGTACAATATCATAAATGAGATTTCTTTGCTGAGAGTAGTGCCCCTTTCCTATTGCATTGTATGTCTGATCAGTTATTAGTTTGAACATGGAGTGATGCTATTTAAAGACTTACAAAATCCCCCATGTAGTAAAAATGGTATCCTCCAGCTAAAACCTGACATGGTGCAAATAATACATACAATAATCTATATAGTCTTCAGTGGCAGTTTTCTGTTTCTGAAATCCCTTGGAGACATCTACATTCTCAGCATCTGAGACAAACTTTCTGTGCATTGGCACATTTTGAAACTTCAAATGCTATACAGTGCTATCACGACAGTGGAAGAGCTGATCTCCAAGTCCACTGTTTAAAACTTCCTCAAGGACATTTTCATTAGAACTTTGTACATGGGCAGTTCAAAAGACCCAGACATTGATTTTTAATCAGAAGTCTTCTCTGTCCTTTCATATTGTTCAACTTTTTGACAGAATTTCAAAAACCACAAAACTGTGGCTGCTGAAGATTCCAGACAGGAATTTATGCTGCTTATTTGATTTCTTCAGGCCACATCCTTCCTGTGTCCTTATCAACACTACAAGGAGAGGAGCTGTCTTGGAAGATTTGCTAAAAGGCAGAAGCAATTTCACAGCAATCTAAAAAAAAATCTAACCTTTACACATACAGAAAATCTCTCTTAAGTAAATAACCTTTTTAGCTGTAAATTTTTGCCAAGATATTCATTTATCAAAAACATAGATAAAAATCACAGCATGTTTATCTCTTTTCAACATTTCAAAATTGCATTAAAAGGAAACAGCCACCAATGCATGTGGACTGTAATAGAAAGCCTCTAGCAAATGAGATCATTTTATTTTTAAATAATATTGTCAATTTAAAGTTTGTGGTGCTGGAAGCTGAGCAATTAATTATTACCATCTGCATTTCATGTCCTTGCCTCATTTATCACTTTCATGGACACTATGTAATAAGGTTCATTTAGCCTCAGCTGCACTTCCAGGATATAGTGGTTCAAAACTAATAGAATTTATGAAGAAGATAATGAATGAGCAGTGTAATTACTTATGTTTAAGGAAAACCATGATCTACATGATCTTTATGAAAGACACATTGGTAGATATTTTAATTGCTAGGCTCTCAGGTACCACCGTGACATACAAACCTAAACAGACATTTTCCACTGTTTTCCTCCTTTATTTGGTTAGACCCATTATCAAATGACACATTTAAAGAGGAAGATCCCCATCAAGGCAGAAGTGGCCATATTTTCTGCTGAGGGGGGATTTTATGGAGTCTCACTAGGCCCTTTGAGTCTAGTCTAGTCTAGTCTACATAGGTTCTTGTATCATCCTCTTCTCCATGGAACCGAAGTGCTTAAGTGCTCAGATATCAGTAAAGTACTTAAGCTAAACTTTAAGTACATACTTAAGTCCATTCCTTTTTGAAAAGAGACAAAGCACATGTTTAACTTTAAGCACATGCTCATGTCCCATGAACTTCAAAGGTACCTAAGTACCTGCTTATGTGTTTTACTGTACAGAGATGAACATAAGCACTTGTTTAAATTGCTTTGTTGAACTGGAGCCTAGGATACTCTTCCACATGTACATGAGTTGATTCAACTCACAACTACTAAAATACTTCTTGTCCTGAACAGGATTTTGTGGGAAAGGAAGGAGCTGGTCCCTGCTGAATGTAAGATCTGCTGCTTTTTTTTTCATGCAGAAGGAATGAGAGGTTGTCATTTATGAAAGACTTCATTTATGTATGTAGCATATAGGGGAAAATTAGAGTGCTAACCCCAGTGATGTGCTGTTTTGTTTTGATTTTTTTATTATTATGCACTTGAGCCTTTTGCCCAGGTCCTGTAATGGAATGCAGTGAAAAAGATGATCTTCAAATACAGCTAAACTCTTTCAGTATTATTATTTCATAAATCTGTAGTTGTCATTAGTCATTATGCTTATGGTACATAACTATCATCCTAGGAATGGTACAAATGTGGATAAGTTGTACCATTTAAACTAGGCCTGGCTTTCATAAGGCAAGGAGAGAGATCCATGCCCAGTTTTGTGTTTGCATGCGTAATTTTCATGTACACTTAACCACCCTCTCATTTTGTGTGCCCACACAATTAGTTAAGTGCTTTTCAACCCATGTTCACACATAATACCCACCATTTGCAAATGCAAAAGTAGTTGTTCAAGTGTACCAGCAAAAGCAGATGGGAACCTCTGATTTCACTCTGAAAATCAGAAATTCATAGGATAATGCTTAGCTAGAAGTGAACTATTAAAACCACTTAGACATCAGTTATTACTGTAAATTGTTCCACATGGTTCTTAGTTTCAGGATTATTTGTTGCTGATATAAAAATAATTTAAGGAGGGAAGACTTTTACTATAATAAAATGTTACATCACTTTCTCATCAACCAATCAATTTCTCTCTCTTCTAACAGCTTTTAAAATCAAATAATAAAATACCCATAAAATCAAGTCTTTTAGTAAAATAGAATGCAGAGGAATTTTGGACTTTATAATGGCTTGTTTCACAAGTACTGGTTATCATTCAGTAGATAATTTGAAAATAAGTACCACTGAAAACAGACATGTAATTGCGAACAAGGAGTAATTATGAAGGGAAGGAAGGGGAGGTTATAAATTGTTTGATAAAGTTCATATCGTTCCATATGTGACGATACAGGTGCTCAAAATGATTGGGAGCTTGCTTTTCTTAGCAGACCTGTTTGGGAAGAAAGAGGCAAAAGGATATAATGAACTCACATAAAAACCTCATCCCAGCAACATGAGAAAGTGACATCTATGCTGCCACACTTTGGGATCAAGAGATATGTACCCATTTCAGTTTATTTGAAAAACCTAAGACTTCCTGTTTCTACACAGTTCTGCTAGCAGGATTGTGAATTCTTACATGTGAGGAACTGTAGCCCCCTGTTCTGAACGAAAGAGCATCAATGTATTTGTGAAGGTTCAGTCACTGGCTTTCTTTTACATGTTCATTCTTTGAATATATTTTCACAAATATCCTGCAGAACTAAATAAGACCGAAACAAACAAGGCTTAGCTGTTGTAATCTGTTGACCTACTTCTGCTATTTTTCCCTTTCAATAAAATAGGACACCTATTTCTTATGCTTCATTGATTAACAGTCAACATTCAGAATCAGACACCTCATCATTTTAGTATAGTCTCTGAATGCATAAAATACTCTCAGTTGATAAGGTTAAAAATCAATACTGTGTGAAGTAGGTGCTTTCAATTATGTAAAACCCAAGCTATAGATAATACCCATGTATCTTTAAATTTAAGAACAAATGCCAGCAGAAAAGAACTTCTGACACAATCAACATAATTGTTCTAATGGTGTACTATATGTCATGGATAAAAAGTATATTTCCCTTCTCTCCTGTGTTTTACATTTTGTTTGTTATTTCAGCATACTGTAAAGCTGTTTAAAATCCAGACTTGGTTAAAGTGTATAGTCCCAGTGATAGCAACTTTATATTCATGCTTATGTATGAGATATAAATCTAGATATAATTTGCACTGGTAGGGGTTTGCAAAATCTGCTAGATTCAGTGCAAAAGAGTTTTGGGAGAACCTTAGCTGTAGCTCAGCATGCCATAGAATCCAACTCCCCAATATATGTTCTGTGTTTAGGAGTCATTTGAACCTGAAACCCAAATCAAGATAGTCTCGGGAATGTTTATACTCCCGATGGTATGTATATGGAATGTACTTTATGTTCCATCCCCAAGCAAAGAGGGTCTCCAGGATATCTGCCTTACCTCCAACTATCTTTGTAGGGGTAGCTCAGTGGCTTGTCAATGTGCTCTCACCTTCACTTCAGTTTGAGAGAAGTGCCTGGATGGCCAATATGCATACTTCAGGGAAGAGGGTCAAATGATTGGTCCTCTCTCCCCATGTATTCCTTGGATAATAGTCTGGGAGAAGGTTCATAGCTCATATCTCCACTTTATCCATTGGATCCCCTGCTTCCAGTTTATCTTAATCCTCAGTTTGGAAAGCTGTTGTTTGATCTTTCATGAATACCTCTCCCTGAATACTTCTGACCTCCTTCCTTTATCAGACACCCCTCTCCTGCCTGTTGTATTGGCCTTTGCTGATCATGCAGGATGATTTCTAAAGGCACTTTTTTAAAAAAAAAAAGGAACATAGATTCTTCCCACATAACTCAGCAAACACATACTAGCCCAAAGTTCATTAACAAATAACACCATACAAAATAGCACCAAAAAAAACCACACTAGAATTGATTAGTTCCACATTAAAATATCTGGTAATCAGAGGAGAAATGTAGCTGTTTCCTCAGCAAAGTGATCCATACCCTATATACAGATAAGCTGAGAATAACATAGAAAGAAAGAAAGAAAGAAAGAAAGAAAGAAAGAAAGAAAGAAAGAAAGAAAGAAAGAAAGAAAGAAAGAAAGAAAGAAAGAAAGAAAGAAAGAAAGAAAGAAAGAGAAAGAAAGAAAAGGGAATAAGCAAGTAAAGGTGCACACAGCTTCTATGTTAGTGGGTTTCACTTTCTTTACACCCCTTCTATTTATTTTCTCTTCTTTTCTGGGGTAAAGTGGTAGGCTTCTGAGCATTTAAGTTACATTAATACTGTTGAAATTTCTTAATCACTTGTTGAATTATTGGAGGGATAAGTCAGAGGAAATAAAATAAAATTCAGCAGCAGGCATGTGTAAAGAGCTGCATCAGCCCCCTATTCTGCCATCTTGTGTTTGGAAAACAGTCCCTTGACAGTTATGCACAGAATCTATTCTCAAGTGGATGAAGCTATGGCCCACCTGAAGGCCTATGGGGACACCAGGAATCCATCTCTAAGTTACTCCTCAAAATCATGTGTAGAACGGGGTGATCCATGGGAGAGGGATTTGGGGTGAGTATTTGACTTGGTGGCCCACCCCAGAATTCTAGGACTTGGTCTGTCCTTATCAAGTAATCAGAATATAGCCAATCCATTTTATAAACTATGTTGTAGCTTTGATCTCCTTACCTGCTCTCTCCCACTGAGACATGTTGGACTGGGAATGTCATTCTAAACTTCTGATTTAATTTAAAAGAAGTTCAATGTTTTTTCCATCATAAAAAACACTGCCACAATATGTGGAATTTACTTTCTAGTTCATGGTCCCATACTATCATTTATTTTTATACCAGGATCAGTTTTATGTAGCTAAGCACACTTGTGGGCAGTGTAAAATCATCATGGTTATGTTATTAATATATTCCATAAACTAACAAGAGTAGACTGGCACCTGTCTTATCCCATTATAGAGTTGAGACTTTCCCCCCCCCCTCCAAAATATTAAATGATATTGGGAGTCAGTTTATAGCTTTAGTGTCATGGAAAATGTGTAAACTTAAAATTATGACATCCTGACTTACAGGAAAACTAGTTAGTTTTAAAATGCCATCCCTGTCCCCACCCCTCTTTTCATTGGCACTCACTGGCATACATTGCTGACTCTCTTGTCATTTTTATACTCATGAACAATGTGTCTGTTGCAAATTCATGGCATATAATCCTTATTACACACCCTACCATCACACATACACAGAATTTCATTAAACCAGAAGCTGTGTGTGGGCAAAGATGCTGGAATGGAGAAGCATTGGTGCAATTAATCCGCTTATATTCGTACTGTATCTTTATCCTCACAAATGTTTTGGGGAGCTTACTCCAGGTTTCTAATCAAGTAATTATAAAATGTGTTGACAGACTATTGTACTATAGTATAACTAGTTACATGACTTTCACATACTCCCTCCTCGCTTCACCTACACACAGATATCTACCTCAGTTAAAGCTGTTGATAATGGAGGAAGGGGGAAAAATAATCCACCCATCAGATGACAATTTGTGCAAAGAATTCATGACTCGAGCAGTAACAAATGACTGTAAAAATACCATATGACTCCTCTTCCCGCTGCCCTTGGTGGAACAAAATTGATACAGAAGGTTTGGGCTGCAAACCAAGAAAGTGAATAAACACACTCCACTTGCAATTGGAAATCAGATTTGAGAAAATGCTATCAAGCGCCTTCTAGCATTAGGAGAATGGAATAAGATTGTTTTAAAGGGAAAAGGGAGCCAGCCGACATACAAAAATAAAAGATGAAAATGATGGACAATAAGGAAGCTAAAAAGCAAGACTTGGAGGGTCCGATTTTCCACTCCGCGAAAGCACTTTCTTGTGGGAGCAACTCCACTCATTTTAGTGGAGCTATAACAGAATTAAATTGATGTCACAGAGTAGATAAATATGTGTGAAAATTGCTGGCAAAGAGATGTCCTAAAAGGTATGAAAATTGCTCTCTGTCAAACCATTTTTGTTTGGTAATTTACCATCATCCCTCTTCAAAGTTCCCTAGAGTGCCATACAAGGGCCTTATCACATACCCACTAAAGGCAATGAGAGAAATCCCATTGACTTCACTGGCACTAGATCAGATCCTAACAGAGGAGAAGATGAGGCATAGACATTTCTTGCATTGTCAGCCGGTGAGTAGGCAAGTTCATCACATTGCTGCCTTCCATGCTCTGTACAGAGAATTGGGTTCTGGGTGCCCACTGTACTGAGTCAAAACCTCTGACTTTTATGCATCTTAACCTTAGCTATCCTCAGTTTAACCTCAGCTATCAGCCAAGACACTCTTACTATTCTCCTTCTCATTTCAAATTTCAGCTGAAAAACATATGTTTTGCCTCTCCATGTCGTTTTCCCTTTGCTACTATTTATTGTTTACATATTAATGACAGGAGACTAAATTTGCCCCTTTCGTTTACTGACTTGCTGGTATATACCGAGGCAGAGGGCCCCGGTAGCAAAAACTCCAACAGGGATCTAGATTAATTAGATTGTGTATTGCATTGTACCATTCAATGCAGTCCAGGCCAAGCTACTGCCTGGAAAGAATCTGAGGAACCAGTAAGAAGTGGTCTGACAAAACAAATAAAGTAGGACACAGGTATGATGGAATGTCAAGAACCCCTCTCTGAGGTCAGTTTACATGTGGGCTTTCCAACTTACATACTGGATAGAGTGTGTTATTCATTAGCAGAAAAACAATTGTCAGTAACATAAAACTGTTCTTCATGACTACAGAAATTTCAGTCAAATGGACAAAAAGTGTAGAACCAAATACAGTAACGTTGCACAGAAAATATGCAAGAGGTACAGGGAATTTTACTACAATATTTGTTTAATTATGTTTGCCTAAGTATGGCAGTAGAACCTGAAAGCTGAATCTCAGCCCACAACATATCTCACTCCCCGAAAAGTACAATAATAAAATTTAGCACTTATCACGTGTTATAAGTGTGAAGGGTGCCTTGCCTGGGTGGGGTTTGTTATCTGAGACAGGTAACGTAGGAGTTTCCCTGCCATGGGGGAGGGAGGAGCCTCGAGCCCATGAAGAAGGGAGGAGCAAAACAGTCAGTTCCATCTTGGCTGGTCTCCGGGGAGGAGGCCAGGGCCAGAGAGCTCCATCTTGGCTGGTCTCCAGGGAGGAGGCCAGGGTCAGGAGAGATCCATCTTGGCTGCACATGAGGCAGGAAGCTTGCCAAGGTAGCTGGCAAGGGTTGTAGACCATCTTTGGCTATAAAGATGGCTCTACCTTTTTCTGATACTTCTACTTAGCTAATGTGAGTATTACCATTTGATTCTTCTATTAAGCCGTGCCTTTGGGGTGTTCTTTGCCTTTCAGACCAAAGTGGGAAACCCCAAATGTAAAGTGTCTGTATTTCTGCTTTAACCTTTTTCTTTATTAAATTTTCTAGTTATAAAACCGTCTGGTTTATTTCCCTTAGGGTTTTTCTCTGCTTCCAGTCTGGGAAGGGGGAAGGGAAGGGAATAGGAACCAGGGCAGCTATGGGCCTAGCTGAAGTGTGAAGACTGTCTCTCCTTACCGTCAGGTTAGATGCGGGAGGGAGGAAGCAGTCTTCAGGTATCTGCCTCTCAGGTACAGAGAGACAGGGGTGGGGGAAGTCTGCCTTCAGCCGGGGAGGGTGAAGGACAGAAATCAGCCTCCAGGTATCTGACTTTGAATCCCAGGAAGGGGTACAAGGTTAGGGTCTGGCTCTCAGGTTGAGAGAGACAGGGTTAAGGGAAGTCTGCCTTCAGCTGGTCTGGGTGAAGGGAAGCAGTTTTCCGGTGTTTGACTTTAAAACCCAGGGAGGGGGGACAAAGTCAGGGTTAGGGGAAGATCGGGGGCCCCTCCAAGGTTTTGGAAGTATACCCGATTGGTGGCAGCGATTGGTGACCCCAAGAACCCCAACTGGCAAGGTGGGGGTGTGGGGGGAAAAGGACTTGTTGGTCTGGCATAGAAGAGGCACAGCCTTTGTACTCAAGAGCATAGAGGCTGGGGGTACCCCCTCTTACATCACTGCTTAAACATTTATATTATGATAGTATTTATGGTGCTACCAGGCTGCTTACCCATTATGGTTGAGCTGTTCAAACATAGAAAATGACAGTCCACAACCCAGACCATTTTCACAGTAAAGAACCACTATAAAATCTTTATGGCTTTTCATCCATACAGCTCAGTGTGTCACAAAGATGTGTGACTATTCTTTGTTATTTTACAGAACGGGAAGTTGGGGCACAGTCATACTGTGTGCCCATGGGAGAGACAGGAAAAGAATGGAGGTCTGCCATTGGACTGAATATCTTAAATGAAAAAATGTGATCTTCTAAGATTGTTATACACACAATTTAGGCACACAATGGGCTAGTTTGGAACAGAGTTGCAACCTTCACTGAATTTCCTGGCATTTATGAGTTTAGCTGGACCTTTAACCTCAAAATAATGCAGTTTTCTATCTCTGAATAGTATCACCTTCCCATTATAATTTTCTTGCCAATGCCTAAATTACCATCCTTTTGTTTAAGCACTCGACTTCAGACCCTTTGATCTCATACTCTCTGATCCGCTAATTATCTCATCTATCTTCTGTTTCTGCTTTGCCTCCTTTGAATTCAGCTTGTCACTTTTCCCCATTCACCCCTTAGTGCCCCTTCTCTGAACTGCTTTCAATACACAGAGTATTGGCCCACTTCTGTTTCCTTTTCACCCTAATCCACTGTATTTATTCCTTTCCATTTCACACAGTGTGACAAACACTTCTCAGCAGTCACCTTTTATATTAGTTTCTAATTCTAGCATGTGTTTGAGTAACCCTTTTTTATTAGCAAAAGCTTGATACATTTGGCTCAAATCTGACTGATTCAGAACACATCATCTTCAAGGGAACATCTATTATTATGCCTAATAATTTCACTAGGGAGTAATGCTCTGGATCCAAGGGGGAGTTAATACCAAAAGTGTCCATTATTTAGTCAGAAAACTAAAGATTAGTGCACAATAAACAGTGTCCTTGGGATTCAAATATATAAACCTTCTGACAGATGGCACTCTAAGGTAAAAAGGAAGGACAATATACAGGGTCTTAACCACATCAATCTCATTGAGGTGAATTAGTCATTAGGCTGAATCCTTGTTTATTGTGCTAAAAATGGACCTCCAAGTAAATGGATCTTCTGTTAACCATGTAATCATCTGCAGATGGTCTACACAGTGCAACTTATGCATCTTTTGTGTAAAATAAATCCTTCCCCTTTGAGGCGTATTCATGGAATACACTCATGAAATACACCTGGAGCACCGCTAGGTGTCAAAACATTTCCTACCAGTTCAAATTAGGGAATAATCAAATTAGACCTCTGTGTCAGCATAAACAGACTCTTTCAGGTATAAATAAGGATCAGAATTAAAAGGCGGCTGTGATTTTCTGTAGAATTTTTGTAAAATGCTGGCTGATTATTTTGTTCTACTTTATATCTCAGGACAGAAAGCTCTCCTCCCACCCACAGTGATTAGATGTGAAATCCTTTATTATTTATCAAGGGTTGGTAGTTCAGTGATATATGAAAGTGGTGATTGCCACCAAAGAGTTGCGCATCTATCACTGTCTAATAGGCACTGACAGATTTAAAAATTTACTCTAGCTGTGGAGACGTTAGCTACGATTATCTTGTGTGTCAGAGCTCTGTTTGGTGCAGGTGGGGTCACTGAGCCTGTTCCACCACCCAGATTCACAGGGCCAGCCTCAGCCAGGATGAAACTTAGAGCTGCTTGTAGGCAGTTCCAGTTTCCCTCACTGACATAGAATCCCTTGGTGGAGAAAGGCAGAGGTGCAGACTTAGAGCTGTACCCTACAGTTTCTCTATGCCAGAGGAATTTCTGTTGATCACTTGAAGTCATAGTACAATCCCTTTATGTTGCAAGGTGGTGTGTGTGTGTGTACAGGGCCGGCGACAGGAGGGTACTACGGGTACAGCTGTACCGGGCCCCCCGACTTTAGGGGGGGCCCGGTACACAGCTGTACCCGTTGTCGTCCCCCCTTGTCGCCAGACCTGGAGAGCGGGGAAGGGGCGGGGAGGCGGCGTGGCTCTCCACCGGACAAGCGAGCCTGGCCCCAGCAGGAGCTGTGAGCCCGGCCAGCGGCAGCAGCGCTGGGGGGGGGGGGGAGAAAGGGCGGCTCACGCAGCTCTCGCTGCCCGGGGAAGGGGGGGGAGCACCGGCTGGGCTGGGGGGAGGGGAGCACCGGCTGGGCTGGGCTGGGGGGGGGGGCAAACTATCAGAGTAGGGGGCCCCCAAATTTCTGTCGCCAGCCCTGTGTGTGTAACAAATCTGGCTTGCCGTATTTTCATAGTGAAGGCTCATTGTTACCATCTGTTTCCCCACTCACCTTTTTCCACCAGGAACATAATGGTGGGCCCTGACAGTAGGCAGGCAGGCACACTGTTAAAAAATATTTATTTAAGGTGTCAAACTCTACCCCATCTGTCTCATTGTCATTTTTAGGATGGTATAATAGTTAAATAATAATACTTAGCATGTCTGTAATATCTTGAGTACTGACAACACTGCCTTAATCTGATGTCCACTTCCTGTCCAGTCATATATAGTTTAAATTAAAAGTTTTAATTAAATAAAGGTGAATTTCTGTTTTAATCCTTTATCTGTTCTTCCCCCCGGTCTCCATCAATTTTCAGTGGTAGATTGTTTTTTATGTTTTATTTATTTTTTCATCCGAATTTTTCTCTGTCCTTCCTTTACTCGTTTGCTTACAGATCCTCTGATCTTTATTACACTTTCACCTTGTGTTTTTTGTTTGTTTTTTAAATAGGGTTTATTCCATTTTCTACCTATATTTCTCTAGACTTTTTTCTCTGCTCCTCCTTTTAACATAATTTTTTAAGCCTTTTCATAGATGTATATTTAACCCAATATCATTAAAGAATGAGTCTATTTTTTAAACTTTTCATGTAAGAATGGATTGAATATGAAGCAAAAATGTTTTCTCTTCCCTGGTTGTTGTTACTACTATTGTTGAATTGTATGTTTTTTAGCCAGTTGAGTGAAACATAGATCCTCAACTACATTTTTCACTGTGGTTGGTGCAAACAGAAATCACACGTATATAGGAATTTATGTGGGTGAGTTTGCATGCCTATATGCACAAGCTATAATGAATACTGATAAACTCAGTGTTCAGTTGCAGCAAACAAATTATTGTCTCCTGCTGGTTCCCTGATAGCTTTTATTAGTGGTCAGTGATGGCAATAGTTAGGTTTTGTTGTTGTTGTTGTTGTTTCATAAGAAGAAAGTGTTCTCATCTCCTTCCCAATAGGGACCATAGATGCACAGTTCATTTGCCACAATCCTATTGAACTGCACAACAGAGCAATTTTTTTATTATGATGATATAATTTGCATTCCCTTTAAATCTAAAGCTCTAGTTCTTCAAGTTTAGTTATCTATGGTTTTGGTTTTCAGTTAATAATTCACTGTGATTTTTTTTAGCTTCACAGTATCAGAACTTAGGCTGCTCACCCCTATCCCCCAATGTAGTAGTCTGAAACAAAACACAATGGCTTCATTCTTTCAAAAAACTTGTGAAGTGTCAGCATCAAAGTCCAGGAGGGTGGAAGTCAGAGTCTTATATCCTCACCAAGCTCCTGGCTTGTAGTACCTTCCCATATTTAATTATACCTAACAAAACATTTGCCATAATCAATAGCTCTCCCTACAATTTGCTTTTTAATCCTTCTCCATCTATTTTCTCTATATTACTTACATGGCCCCCTTTACCATAAAATCTGAGCACCTTACAATCTTCTAGGTATTTATCTCACAACCTCCCAATGGGAAGTACACTTACTGTTATCCTCAGTGTTGGGAAACTAAGGCACGGAGAGGCTTAGTGACTTGGCTAAGGCCACAAAGGAAATCTGTGGCAGTTCATGGTTTATTCTGTCTCCCCCAAGTCCTAGGCTAGTGCCCTACCCTTTATATTCCTCTGATATTCAGAATGACAAATACCTTGTTATAGTGACCTGAAGGCATTTCCCCAAAAATGATTGCTACAGAGAGGTTACAATATACGGAGTTTACACAAGTCAAACAAACTGTAAGCATGAGTTGACTCCAGGCAACGTTTAGTATTTCCAAGTTGACTGAACTGCTGGTGTATGGGCTCTGTTTAAGAAAGCTGAGAAGACTATTTTAAAACATCCCTGATGTTTACACTGACTTTTGATAGAGGCTTGTCTCTACTATATTGTAGTCTGATTTACAGGGCCACATGCTGCCACCTTCCTCCTGACACTGACACTTACAGGAGTTTTGTGTATAAATTGATGGGCAAATGTGACTTTTAGTCATTATTGCACCTATTACAAAGAGTCTTGAGATTGAGCTGTTTTTCTTACAGAGTGTGTGTCATTTGATGACATTGGCTTCTTATTTTTTCTGGTTATCTCATTGTGTCCTTTTAATGTAAGAGCTACCAGTAGGCTGTCTTGGCTGTTCATATCATCCATATCTTTTAGATGCCAGATAAACCTTAGTAGACTTCTTAAAAGTACTAATGGTCTCTTTTTTCTAGCCAATCAGTAAATAGAGCTATTGGCAATGACTCTTCCCCTTCCACCTCTCTTAACGTCAACAAACCGTTGCCTTCACTCTGTTTTTGACATCTGACAAAAAGCCACTATTGTTTATTTGTTACCTTTAGCAACTTAAATAGAGCAGTAAGAAGTTAGGACATGGCTGGAAAATTAATCCATATCATTTTGCCTAGATACTTGATGCCATAGAAGGAAATATGGCCGGAATTCATACTAATTGCAGCTTTATGGATTTTCTAATTTTATGCATTCTTCATTAGGCACATTGCTTATTTCCCATTTGATAACCAAGAAGATTAACACTAATCATGGGCCGTTCATAGACTTATATTTGAAGCCAACATTAAAGCAAGCATGGTAACATCCCCAGATAAAGTCACTAATAATAATTCCAGGCCATTATAATTGTTCTCTGAATTTCTGTTTGGTGACAACTTTTGTGATAATTACACACCATCAGTGTTCTAATGAACTATGAGACTCATAATGCTCGGACATGATGCACAGGAGCTTAGAAACATGTGTCACTAGCAGCTTCACTGCAACTAACATACAAAAATGTAGGCTTCATTAACAGTGTCCAGAAAGACAGATGAATCCCAATCCTGCTTAATCCAGTAGTTAATTTATTGACTGACTTTAACAGTGACGGCCCTTTGGTGGATTTTTAATAGTTTCTAAGTTGCTTGCTGTGGTTTTAATAGACATTTGCTTCATTGAACTCAATAAATACAGAGTGCAGTTTGAAATCTTGCAAACTGAAAAGGAAACAACTGACAGGTTAAGGGGTTATGTTTGTTTGTGGTTTTTTCCCCTAAATCTGCCTTTGAACTAAGGTCCATGTCAAACTAATTTTCTGTTCCTAGATAGGAAATAATACTTAGCTGAAGACTGAATACTTTGGGGGAGGGGGATTGTGCAGGGGTGGGGTTATCTACAACTTTCATTAAGACATTATTTCATTGAAATTAAGTTTCAGAATGGGAGTAGCAGAAGAAAAAATGTTGCTTCATTTAGTTATATCTATTGACATGTTCTGGGTAAATTTTGATTGGTTTTATGCAGATGCTGTATTTGTTTGATACTATTTTATTCACATTTAATCCAGGCTTTGGTTAAGCTAAATATTTAACAATCTTTGGATAATCAATTTTTGCCCTTTTCAGTATCTCTCAATTTGAAAAAAAAATTGTAAGACAATGAGGTTTCATATCTTCTCTCATGGGATGGTCTGTCAAATTGTGACTTAGAAACTTAGAAAAGTATAAACTAAGGATGAATTCTTAGTTTAAGATTATTATAACTTTATAGTTGTATTTCTGTTTGAGTAGGAAATACTATACAAAGTCCATAGTTATACAGAGGACTGTTTCTATGTCAATGAAGTAAGAAATATTTGTCATTACTCTGCCTCCCTCTTTGTACATTCCTAGCTAGGCTTTTGTTTGCGCCTCTCTATTCTCAATAGAGAAAGCTAACACCGGAATCTTGAACCTTAATTTCAATCTTTCAATTAGTTTCTAATCTAAACTCGTCACCACAGATTTTTTGTTTCAGGTTCCTTTTACTTCTCCTTCTTTCTGCTTTTTGTCCACTTACATTTTGAGGCAAATACCTTCCCACCTACCCAACATATTTGGGGGATATAAAATAACAAACAGGTTGGATCCAAATCCACAAAGTGCCGACATTCTAATGTGAGTGTGGATAAAATCCTAAAATGACATCTCACAAGACATTAGTTCAGTCAATTCTAGCCTTGAGTTGTCTGGAAATGGAATCCGCTATTGTATCCTAAAACAAATCCATACTCATAGGATATGTCTTCACTACATCAGTAGGTCGATTTCCTTTAAGTCGATTTTTTAAAACAGACTGTATAGAGTCGATTTTGTGTGTTCCCACAAAGCACAGCAAGTCGACAGTGTCTGTCCGCACAACTGTTGCAAGCATTGACATAGCAAGCGTTGCACTGTGGGAACCTATCCCACAGTTCCCGGAGTCCCCAGCGGGCACCATTTCGAGTGCTGCACTATGGGTAGGCGTTTCATAATTTCGCGCCCTTTTTTCATGCCGCCAACCCCATTTTGAGCGGTGCACTGTGGGTAGGAATCCCATTATTCGCGCCCTTTCTCCGCGCTTCGCTAACGCCATAGCACTGCAAGCATGGAGCCCGCTGATGCCACCGCTGCAGTACTGGCCGTTGTGCGGACCTCACACACTGTTGTGGATTTTATGCTGTACCGTCTGCAGAGGAATGCGATCCGAAGACAACTGCGCTTTCTGGAACCCGATGACAGTGATGAGGAGATGGACCTGGACGTGCACAGCAGGGACAGGGACACTGACGTTTTTGGAAGTAGGGTGACCGACAATCTGGCAAATTTGGTGGCAATGGGGCAGGCTCATGACATGCAACGTCGATTCTGGGCCAGGGAAACAAGCACTGACTGGTGGGATCGCATAGTGCTGCGGGTCTGGGATGACTCCCAGTGGCTCAGAAACTTTCACATGCGTAAGGGCACGTTCATGGAACTTTGTGACTTGCTTTCCCCAGCCCTCCGGCGCAAGAATACCAGAATGAGAGCGGCCCTCACAGTTCAGAAGCGAGTGGAGATAGCCCTCTGGAAGCTTGCAACACCAGACAGCTACCGGTCAGTCGCGAATCAGTTTGCAGTGGGTAAATCTACAGTGGGGTCTGCTGTGATGCAAGTAAGCAGAGCAATCGTCGAGCTGCTTCTACCCAGGGTTATAAACCTTGGAAACCTGCAATCTACAATAGATGGCTTTGCCGCCATGGGATTCCCTAACTGTGGTGGGACTATAGATGGGACTTATATCCCTATCCTGGCACCGGACAACGAGGCCGCAGAGTACAGAAACCGGAAGGGATATTATTCTATGGTCATGCAAGGAGTGGTTGACCACAAGGGATGTTTCACCGACCTGTACGTGGGATGGCCGGGAAAGGTTCATGATGCTCGTGTGTTCAGGAACTCTAGGATATTTGGACAGCTGCAGCAAGGGATTTTCTTCCCCGACCAGAAAATTACTGTGGGGGGTGTAGAAAAGCCGATCGTTATCCTTGGGGACCCAGCCTACCCCTTAATGCCCTGGCTTATGAAGCCCTACACTGGAGCCCTGGACAGGGGTCAGGAGCTGTACAACTACAGGGTACAGCAAGTGCAGAATGGTAGTAGAGTGTGCATTTGGCCGACTGAAGGGGAGATGGCGTTCAGTACTGATTCGCTCAGACATCAGCGACAGAAATATTCCCATTGTTATTGCTGCTTGCTCTGTGCTCCACAGTCTCTGTGAGAGCAAGGGGGAAACATTTATGGCGGTCTGGGAGGCAGAGGCAAATTTCCTGTCCGCTGCTTACCAGCAGCCAAACAGCAGGGAAAGTAGAAGAGCACACCATGAGGTGCTGCGCCTCAGGGACGCCTCGAAAACCAGTTTTATGAGTGCCCAAGATGGCGTTTGAGAACCCGCTCCCTTGCTCTGCTCAGCCCTAAGCTTGCCGTCGTTGCACCCTCTTTCCCTCCCCCCTCCCGATGCTTGCAGAGGAAATAAATTCACTGTTTTAAAAATCATAGTTTCTGCACCCTCTTTCCCTCCCCCTCCCGATGCTTGCAGAGGAAATAAATTCACTGTTTTAAAAATCATAGTTTCTTTATTGCTTCATCACAAATACAAATACAGGAGATCACTGGCAAGGTAGCCAAGAAGGGGTGGGTGAGGAGGGAAACCAGCAGTCGCAGTGGTGGAGGAGCGGGGAGGGGGCGGCAAGACAGCAGCTTTTACAAGTTTTTAGAGAAACTCAGTCTGCTGCTGCTTGTGCTGGCTTGTGGGGTAGAGTGGGTTGGTCCCCGGAGCTTCCCCCCCCCCCCGGGTTCTCACCCCACGTCTGGGCGGGGAAGCTATGGGACTTGGGGAGGGCGGGAGGTGGTAACATAGAGGCTGTAGAGGCGATCTTTGGCCCTGCTGAAGCTCCACCAGACAACAAAGCATGGCACTTTGCTCCTCCATTATGTGGAGCAAAGCATCCTTCTGCCGTTCTTAACGTTCCTGCAACTTTTCTGCTGCAGCTCTTGATTCTTGCCTTAACTGTAACAATTTTTCCCTCCATTCTGTCTGCCGTGCGGCCTCAGCATTAGAGTTATGCAGAAGTTCGTTAAACATGTCATCACGCGTCTTCTTTTTACGCTTTCGTATCTGCGATAGCCGGTGTGAGGGGCAAGAGGGAGGATTCAGAGATAACTGCAGCTGTTGAAGAAAGAAAGGTATAAGATTATGAGACACATACAGTCGCGGAGAACAATGGGATTACTATGCAGCGGGGAAACACAGTATTCACAGGCCTGATATGGTTTCTGTACAAGGTCATATTCCTCACCTAAAAGTTACTGGATCAGTCAAAAGTCACAGAATCAACTCACGCACGAGAGAGCCTCACCACGGCAGCTGAAATCACCATGCAGCCGGCTACGGTAAGGAAAGCCATACTCTTTACAGCAGCGCTCAGATATTCCAGAGTAACCCCGCCCCCTTCCCCCCACCGCATGGCTCCCAGTGAACCGCGAAATGCAAAACAAAACCAAAAACTCTCTGGCTTCGGGCTGGCTGCGGAAGCATCTGCTTGTAGGCTCAAAAGCCCTCTAACTGCTCTCGCAACGGGCTGGCTGGGGCAAGGGGAGGGCTGGCGGGGGGGAGAAGGGAGGGGCTGGTGGGGGGGGCCTTACAGGCTGTCTCACTCAGTGTGTCCAGACTAATTGCAGTCCGTATTTCAAACAGGCAACCATGAATGACATAACTCTGCTTAGAATTTCTCTGAGAGATAGAGAACTCATGCTGCTTGAGTCACTGCAAAGTCTTGGTCCATTCTCCGCAATGCTAGCCTGCTCAATGATACCAGACTATTTACTACTTTCGTGGCGTGGGATGGTCTCCTATCACGGGGGGCCAGACAAGGCGGCTCTCCCCAGAAATCTGGTGCGGAAGATTCATCGCTACCTCCTGGATAGCTTCATTGAAATGTCCGTGGAGGACTTCCGGTCAATACCGGAGAATATTGACAAACTCTTTGAGTAGAAACTGACCAGCAATGAAAGCACGCTAAGTCCTTAGGGCAAGTTAATCATTAATAAATGCTTCCTTTAAAAATCACGAGTCATCTAATCCCTTAAAAAAAAACACTCACCAGAGTTCCCTTTGCCAGTTTGGGTACCCGCTTGGGAGGGTTGGCTGAGTACTGGCTCCAGGGTGATAAAAAGCTCCTGGCTGTCTGGTAATAATACTGTTTCTCCGTTTGCGTCCTGCTGTTCCGTGATATTTCCCTCCTCCTCCTCCTCCTCCTCCTCATCTGAATCCTCCTCAGACCTGACCATTATCCCATGGGTGGAGTCCACGCAGACCGGTGCGATGGTGGTGGGGGCGCCGCCCCCCCCATTATCTGATTCAGTTCATTGTAGAACTGGCATGTCCGCGGTGGACCCCCTGAGCGTCCGTTTGCCTCTTTGGCTTTCTGGAACCCTTGCCTAGGCTCCTTAATTTTCACGCGGCATGGTTGCGCGTCCCTGTTGTGGCCTCTTTTCAGCATGGCCTTGGAGACCCTGGCAAACGTGTTGGCATTCCGTTTGTTGTTGCGGAGTTCCAACATCACAGATTCCTCTCCCCAGAAAGCAATGAGATCCAACACCTCACGATTGGACCATGCTGGAGCTCTTTTCCTCTGGCTGGTCTCCTGTGCTGCTGAGCTCTGCATGGCGTCTTGTGATGCTGAGGTCTGCATGGCGGCTTGTGCTGCTGATTTCTCTGAATGGCGACTGAGCTGTGCAGGTGAGCTGGCCACGCTGACCAAACAGGAAATGCTATTCAAATGTTCCCGGGTCTTTTCCTGTCTACCTGGCCAGAGCAGCGAGTTGAGAGTGCTGTCCAGAGCGGTCACAGTGGAGCAGTGAGGAAGTCCAGAGCGGTCAGAATGGAGCATTGTGGGACAGCCTCTGGAGGGCAATAACGTCCCATTCGTCCTCATTAGTCCACAATCGATCCAGAGAGGTCGATTTCAGCGCTACTCCTCTCGTTAGGGAGGAGTACAGAAGTCGATTTTGAGGGCCCTTTAAATTGATGGAAATGGCGTCTGTGTGAGGACTGGTACAGGTTTATGTCGAATTAACATCGCTAAAGTCAACTTTAAGCTGTAGTGGGGACCAGCCCATAGACTTCCCTTCCTTAACTCATGTCTAGTTTTCAACAGTAATTCTTCTTGCTGAATAACAAGAGAAGCATGTATATAATTAGAATGAACATGTTTTGGAATAGGATTTAGAACATGCTAATGTTTCAAGCCTACCTTTCTGAACGGTTGTGCATGACCAAAGGATAGGTGTCATCACTGGAGTCTGTTTAGACAGTATAAGTAAATCTGAGGAAGCTATAGCTGGTTGTGTTGCATCTGAGATAAACACAGAATACTAGAAAGTGTGTTTATTAAAAGGGCAAATATGTCATGCTGGTAGATTGTAGGTACAGATGTGCATGTGATCTGAGCTCTCTGGATGTTCTCCCTAGGTATAAATGGTGCAGAAAGCCTGAGATATTCAGCTCACTGTAGGATTTCTTGATGCTCTTAAACAGTATATGGTTTCAAAATATCATTTGTTCTTGTACAGCTTGTTAAACTAAGGAGAGTCTTTTCTTTGTTCATCATCAGTTGGGTATACAGTTTATTTCACTAATACTCCAGAGGACTCAGGTTACTCACACACTTTTCCATATGTTACTAATTTTCAGTCATGAACCAACTGCAAGTTGCAAAAGAGCATTCTGGGTTTGCATTTGTAAAATACCTGAAGACAGGTGTGTGAAATTATTTAAATAAAACAGCTGACTTTGTTCTCTAACTGTTACTCTGGATGAGCATTTCTTTTAAAGATTCAAAAATGTTTCATTAAGGAAAGAATGAAGGACCTGGTAAAAGATCTCTTCAATCGATTGTATAATTCTCATCAGAAACTTATAGATTGATTGAGATTTCTGGGACTCATTGGTTTTAGTCATTGAATTGCATGAAAAAAGATTTTGCCATGCTGTTTAAACCAAAATTAGAAATAAAAGACAAATGCAAAATGTTTAACTTTCACAAGGATTTGTGGTGGACCTGAGGAATGGTTTTGAGTCAGTTCTTGTGTTATCTCATCCAGGTTGATTATCTCCTATTACATACTGTTCCAGTTTAGAAGTTTCTTCTTTAAGTAATACTCAATATTGGATATTTTGCAGTAATGTGAGATGCTTTGTGTAACAATCTGCATATTAGTATCCAAAATGTTTTTTTCAGAAAATTCATAGCATTATTGGTGTCACAGTAAACCAAAATGTTTGAGAGATATTTAAGATGTGCCTAATTCTCCTTGACATGCATTTTAAGTTTTTTTCCATTTACATAATCCAGCTCTTTGTTTAACTGGAAACATTGTGGTCCCTTTGTTCCTTTGTGTGATTGTGGAAATTTAGTGGGAAGCATGTAATGAGGGGAAAGTTGGCTATCTTTCTTCTTCCCTCTTTCTATATATACACAGGATAGATAAAATATAAGACACCTAACCATAGAATCATAAAAGATTAGGGGTTGGAAGAGACCTCAAATCAAGAACAAAACCAACTAAATCATCCGAGCCAGAGCTTTGTCAATTTGGCCCTCAAAAACCTCTAAGGATAGAGATTCCACTTCCCTAGGTAAACCATTCCAGTGCTTTACCACCCTCCTAGTGAAATAGTGTTTCCTAATATCCAACCCATTGAGCCCAACAATCTAGCCAGCTTTCTATTCACCTTAGAGTCCATTCATCCAATCCATACTTTTTAACTTGCTAGTCGATCTGCCCAGCCTTTAGAAATCTCCTAGGTGAGATGGAAAAGTCTCCTTTAAGTCTCTGCATATCTATCTATCTATCTATCTATCTATCTATATATATATATATCTTAAAGAACCTACTAAAACCTTCATTCAACCCTAGAAGGAGGTGTGTATGTGGACAAGAGAGGGAGGGTTTCACATTTTGGTGTGCAGAGAATGTAGGTAGTTGTTAAATATTAGAATAAATTCCTGAAAGTTTAGATGTGCATATGCAGCAAACCACCCAAACTCCAAGATTTTAGTGGGGCAGTCATAGATAATATAAAGTTAACATGGATATTGAATTATATGTCCTCCTGAGACCCAAATAATTGACACATGAAGAATGATGGGTAGGAGATGGGGTAAAAAAAAGGAGATGAAATTCAAATATAGAGACAAAATGACCCCGTTTCTTTTCTTCTTTCCCTCCTTCTCCTGAAAACAGTAGGCCCAAACTGTCAAGTTATATACTGAACTATATTTTTTATACATTTTTAAGCTGGGCAAAATGGCACTATGCAGAGGCATGTAGCTAAGACTGCAAAGTGATTTATCATCGCCAGCTGCGGTTTGCTCATCACATCACTTTGACTGGCATCAGTATGCCAATTTACAGCCAAAGGCAATGCTTGTCTAACTGTGAATTTGATTGCCCACTCTTTGATCAGTGTTACATCCAACCACCATTTATCCAAAAAGACACTAAACAATTTCATTGTGCTTGAGAGGTAAAACTGAAAAGATGAACTGTGCACCAGCTCAAGTGATACCTTGTGAAGTGCCACTTACTGTGGTGATGTGATTTGGGCAGGCAGTGCAGTGGCAGAAGGTTTTCATCTTTGCAGGGGATAGGATATTTTAGGAAAACGGCAGAGTGCAGTAAACAATGAAAACAACAACAGAAACTCCAGGCTAGAATTATTGTCCCATGGAAATATCTCTTCCAAACATTTGAAAGCAGCCAACCTGAAGATTTTAAGGATAATGCCAATCCAGTATAAAATTAACCAGCAGAGTCAAATTGACTGTTGGAAAGTACAAGATTATTATGTGGAGTCCTTTTTGTTTCAATTAATATTAGTGTTACCAGAGAGCATAAAACAGGATTTACATTTTAGGAGCATCATGCATTTGCATATTGGAAACATCTGTCCTAGAATTTGTTTTGTTACATTGACAATTATCATCCTCAAGTTCTTATGGCTGGAAAGTCTTTATTGGATTGAAACTGTGTCATTGAATGCACACAAATATTCATGGTTGCTTTTTCTGTAGCTCAGCGGTACCAGAACAATGGCCAGTGCCTGTGTAACGGTGCAACATTCGCTATGAACACAACAACAACTACTGCAATGCAGGTATATCCCCCAAAATGTCAAGTTCACCATTAATGATATTTCCCCCTTGGAAAGAAACAATTTTATTATCATAGGAACACATGTGAAGGACCAGGGAAATCAAAAAGGGAACTTCCCTTGAGCACCATAGTAAAAATGATGTGAAATAGAGGTCAAATAAAGAGCTTTCCCCAGCAATTTTGGGGAAGGAATTTTGCACTGTGCATACTATCCTACAGTAACCTGAATGCAAGAGAAGTGTGTGTGCATTACACAACACTGCATGGGGTGTGAGAGTAATTTAAAAGACAATAAGGTAATTGTGGTTGAAACAGCATGTGGATGTTTTTCTCTTTGCTCAAGCTGAAGTCATTACTTCCTCATCCCATTCAGGTTAATTATCCTGATTAATATAACTGGAAAGATATTTGTTACAACCAATATTCATAAAATAGTTTATATGAAGTAAGTTAAGGTCCAATTCTTCTCATATATGATGGAAAACAATGTAATATGCCACTCTGGAATGATAGGAACATATATCATAGATGTATGAAACAGGAAGCGTATCGGCAATCGTTTTAGAATTTTGTTTCGAGTTTAGAATTTCTCCTTGTAATGACAGTCGTATAGCTCTCAGGAAAAACACCACTGTTCAATTGTCTCCACTGAACTTGTTGTTATAAATATTACAGCGAGTATCACACCCAGAGGTCAAAGAATGACCTGTTCCTGCGTGTGCCTTCTCTTGGCCAGAGCTGCCTGTGGAGCAGACTTCATCTTGGTCGCAAGGGTGCTAACATTACAAATAAGTGCAGTAACTCTCAAGCATTATATAAAGTTCAAACACTAAACACATTCTTATAAACTTAACAAAGCTAAAATACCAGTGAGTCAGGCTGGTTTCCAGCTATGCATTTGTTATTTTTCAGTGAGGCCTAGGGGCCTATGCATAAGCTGGCACCTGGTCTGTCAGCATCACAATTTGTATATGTAACTGAACACAAAAAGAAAGTGTTTTCAGTACTGGTGTGAATATATATGCATAGTGACAGAATTGCAAATACTTATGCAGCTGTGTCTGAGCCATAAGCAATTTACATGAACCTTCTTCATCTTTATAAAACATATAATCCTCTAATGAAGGAGAAGAAACATCATCATAGTACATCTATAACTAATGCTGCAATGCCAACGGTAAATATTCTGAGCTATGGTGATCATCATCATCATCATGATAAATCCCAATTGAACATAGCCTCCTTCTAGACTGAGCGTCCCCTGGATCGATCTCTACCTATGTCCTTAAGATGGTCTAGTTGGATGTTCACTTTATATCCATCATGTGCACTCTTATTGTGCCACCAAACCTTTTGGTGACCCCATGATCACTAGCCATGTAGTGGCAGTCCTTGGAATTCATTCGTTTTCTATACTAATAATGTGTCACTAGCAAAAAAACAAAAACAAAACAAACAAACAAAAAAACACTGAAACTGAACCAGTGCTGATAGAAGAGAATGCATGTTTTGGCTATGAATATCCTCACTGATCTTGTCCTGTCACTCAACGCAGAGCCCCTAATGAAGACAATGAGAATTAAAACCTCCAACCCATTGCTCTTCAGCCTACACCAACATTTCACTGCCATACAATAATGTTGGAATAAAAGTGACTGTATAGATCCACATCTTTGTGATAAGCTTAATGTCCCAATGTCTCCACAGAGACCATTGAAGGACTTGAACATGGCTGCAGCTGCTCCTATATGAGCATCCACATCTTTTGAACATCCTTCAGCACTGTCAATGATGATCCCTAAGTATTTGACAATAACCATTTGCTTAAGATTCTGTCTGAACAGGTTAATACTAAGCATGTTGTAATCTTGAGTTAGAGTCTGCTTTTGATTTTAATGGCTGGAACATAGTTTATCTGGATTAATATCCAGACCAACATGCAATGCTTCTTGCCCAACCAGATCAGCCATCAGTTGTAGTGATACGCCACATCAAGCCAACAAGGCAATGTAATCAATGTTTTCAGGATCTCCACATGCCTCCTCATCTAATCCATCAACTAGTCATTACCAGTGTCTGACAATGATAGTGACAGCACACGGCATTGCTGAACTCCTTTGGAAATAAGAAACCATATTATGTATCTACCATTAACTGAAACCAAGCTTATATCACCAACACTGTCTTCCCAGCTATGCTGGGTCATCTCAACAGATCTCACAAGTTTGCTCAATACACTAATTGAAAACCTAACAGAAGTCTATAAAAAGTGTTGCACGTAGCTTATTAAATTCAACCATCTTCTCTAAAAGCTGTCTCAAAGTAAAGATCTGGTTGACAGTGGAATCAGGTATAAAGCCACACTAGGTATGCTTGTCTTTGTTATGAAGTGCATCACTAATTTGAGACATTAACATGGATACAAAGAATTTCCTTGGGACCAAAATAAGTGGTCTTGATGCTACTTTTGGTCTTATTGCCCTTTTTTGACCTGAGGCAAAATAACCTCCTTCTCGCAGTCGTCAGGGAAGAGCCTATGGAGCCATGATGATGATGAAAAGATGAGCCCATGCTCATTTGGAGAACAGCAGACAGAGCGAGCAGATGTGGGGCTCTCACGGTGGAGAGAAAGTTGGCTAGAGCTAAGGATTAGGAAAGACTGGTACCTAGCAGAACTCCAGAGGAAAAGAAAGAGTTTAAGATTGTATTGCCTTAGACATTTTTGCATTTTGAGTGCCTTGAAAGTGTTGTAGCCAGAGAGTTAAGTGCCTGCATCCCAGAAGGCAGAGCAGCATAAGACCAACTAAAGAGAAAAAAAAACCAGTCTGAGTGGGTTTGACTTTGGGATGTCATGAAGTCATTGTGTATGCTGAATGGAAGTCAGAGCATGTAGTTTGTGGCAAATCCATAGGCTGCAGTTTGGTTGCATAAACTATTTGGCAGTCAATTTTTGAGTAATGAACATATCCCTCAACATTAAAGTCTGTCTGTGGGTATCTTGTGAACAGAAAAAGGATGTCTTTGCTATTGACTGTGAATTATTGGCTAGGCTCTTTTTCAGAGGCCCTTATCTGAGCCAAAGCCTTCTCCAGTTGGAAACTGTTCACTAATTCTTTCTGAGAGGAGTTCATTCATCTGTGCTGTCAGTGACCTGGTTTCTCAAATGAGCTGGGACACCAGACAATTTGCTGCTATTTCAATTCTGAATAAAGTACTGTGCATTGGTTTTGGTTACACAAGCAGGAATCCAGGACACAATCAGTACGAGGATGTCTGCTAGACTACTTATTTGTCTGATCACAGCTTCACACAACAGGTTCTGCAGTAGCAGGCTTAGTGCTCATTCTCTCTCTTCCTCTCTCTATTAGATCCTAATCTGGGTGAACAGCTGCATATCCCATTGGCTGTGGGTGTTCAGCACTCCTCTGCATTAGGCTCATAATGTTGCTTTTCTGCCTGTAACTATGCAAAGACTTTTACTTCTGTATTGAAAGACTGGATTTTTTTGGTGTGGCATTTTTTATTCCCTTCCACATAGAACTTTAGTTTTTCAAGGCCAAGTATTTGGAGAGCTAGAAGGTACTGTAAGTGCTTGTGATTACATTTACCAACAGCATGACAACACAAATTTTAGAATATCCAACAGAAAAGGTAATCAGGTAGCCAAGGAGAACAATTATCTTCCCTACTAATTGGCAAGTTCCTTTTAACCTTTAATTAACTGTGAATTTTCAATGGGTCTGAATGATGTTGCTAGGCTTCTTGCTGGTAGAAGGTCATAGAAAGATCTTTTTTCCCCCTGATTTCACAGATACCGTATAAATAAAATATAGGTGCATATAGGATGTATAAGGTCATAATCCTCATTTGCACTTTGAAGTGCATGAAGTATGAAAATATTATGCTGCTGAAAAGACTGGTGCTGCCAGGAGTTTTTTTTTCTTGTAGCTTCAAAAGAAAATTCAAATGGATTTACATTCTCAGTTTGTTTCTCTTGGCACATATTTGATACAGCCAGCAGCCGTTACTTAAAAGGCTCAAGACTGATGATTAGCATAGAGCCTATTATGCCTTCTTTAGACGCCATCCTACAGAATACTCCCCGTGGGGCAAAGGTTAAGATACACAGAAAAAACAAAACACTATTCTCTTGTGTGCCAAATTATTTAGCATTCTGGAGAACACATCTTTTCAGATGTGCTGCTCCCTTTTGGTAATGGTTTACCACAGAAAATACAGCACCCAAGCATATACAGTTTCCTGTTTGCCATGTGCCCATGCACATTCTGCATGTTCAGCATAGGCAAGGATATTTAAAAAATTATCTGGCCCAGCTCCCCTCACCCTGCACACAGATCAAGCATTGGTGGTTGTGAGGAAAGCAATCCACCCTTGCAGGCTGCAGAACACCTTTGAGACACTATTTAGCTGCTAGTGTGGCTACAATGTTCAACTCTGTAGTGCAGAGGAGGTGGGAGATGAGAAGTCCATGGATCCATGTCTTCTCTGCCCCTCTCCTTCCCTTCCTGTTCCCACCTTTGGGTGTGCATACCACCCCAACATGCCACCCTCAATATGGCTCTTCCTAGTCTTACCCACACCTTGTAAAACACGGCCTTACCTGTTCTGCTACAAGGAGATGTCTGCTCTGCAGAAGAAAGGGTAGTATTTAGAATCACAAAATATTAGGGTTGGAAGAGACCTCAGGAGCTCATCTAGGCCAACCCTCTTCTCAAACAGGACCAACCCCAACTAAATTATCCCATTAGATTTACCATTAATTTTGACAGGTGTATTGTTTTCCTACCTTGGGCAATTTACAAGATTCAAACCACTTTTACTAACAGGACACCATAAAAAAGAGTGTCAAGCTAATCTGGCATAGCTTGAAACACAGTTCATAAATCATCAGGTATAGAAGAATAACAAGCACCTGCTATAGCTAGTAAGGGGGTTCCCACACCTTTTCACAGCATTAATCACTACAGTGTGAAGTGGCACAAGCTCACCCGTTCACAACTGTATGGTAACCCATTTCTTCTCCTAGTAATGATTGATGAAAATCCCTATAGCACTACAGTAATTATTTACTTTGAAAAGAAAAGCAATATTAAGAAAATATTTAATACATTTTAGCTAATTATAACACACTTTAACAGCTGGAAATGATGAAGAGACATAATGCCATGTCATTAGCTGAATGGGCACCATCAGCGAGTACTCTGAGTCCCACAGTGTGGGAACAAGTGAACTAGCTTATTTACCAGAAGTGACAACTATGTGAAATAACAAAACTGAAAACAAGATGAAAGTCATCTACCTGGTTTTGGGTCTTGAGTCAATAAGAAGCTCATCCCAGTGGCACTGAAAGATTAATGGAAATACCAATAAGAACCATTATCAAAATGATAGAGAATTATAGGGCAAGGATTAGCCACTAGAAGGAGTCCTTTAACCTCCGTGAATGAAATAGAAAATATACATCAAAGGTAAAAATCAGATTTGCTGGTGTTCAGACAAAGCACTGACATGCTGGGATGTGTCAACAGACAGAATCCTATGCTTCTACTAACAAATTACTCTTATGCAAAAGGCCAACAAAAACCCCAACCCCAAACAAACATAAAACAAAACAAAACAAAAAGCAGACACTATAGTTCCCTTCCTGCTCCCATCAAAGTTAATGGCCATTTTACCACCAATGCCACTGGGAGCAGCGTTGGACCATATATGTTATGGTTTCCATTCTCAGAAACAGTTAATATTTTCATTAACTGATGAAAATTGATATTTTCATTAACTGATGAAAATTGATATTTTCAGATGATAAAGATCAATTGAATGTTGAAAATGTAGTGATCTTTTTGACTCAGAGAGATCAAACAATACAAAGAATTTTTAATAAAATGATGACCCTGGCAGCATTTAAACTCTACCTTTGAAATGTAAGAGACATACTTTAGCCACAACAAATCTTGGATTACTCTCTGTATGGTAACTTTCCCTCAGTATAACTTACTGTAGAGAAGGACTTAGATGAACTATTAATGCTTACAGCCAGTCTTCTTCCCCTTGGAGTTGAATCTACAGTTTGAAAACTGCTTTGCCTATCAACTAAGGCGTAAATTGTACAGTAAAGGGCAGCATGTACTTGCACTCCTCCAAGAGCAGACCTGGGACTATATTGCATCTCCGAGAAGTACAGTATGGTTCTTGATCCCCTCCTTGCTTTACAGGATAAGTATTACTTTTTCCTCCACACCGACTTGGCTGCATGGGCTAATTTATTGGGAGATAGAAGCAAGGCTCTACACACTCCCCTTCTCAGGATTCTGCTGAGCTGTAGTGATTGATGGGCTTTAAATTACAGTAGCATTCTAAGAACAGCTCAGAATCTCCACAGTATTGTGTGTGTGGTTCCACTTATTCTGCTATCACTGGAAAGCCCCCTGCCCTGGGTTTTGTGAGGGCAGAAGTGTAGGAGATCTCCACTGTGCCTGAACAAGGAATATTTATGCCAGGGCCTTTCTGGAAAAGTTTCAGCCTTTATAAACCAATAAATGATCTGTTCCCCTTCTCCCTCTATCCCCATCTTAGATGTAAACTAAGACACTGTTAATACCTTGGGATCCAGCTATCTTACCTCATCCTATCAAACCCAGCCCTCTGACACTGCTGAACTCCACAAGTACAATATAGCAGGAGAGGCCCACGTAGGTGCTGGGGGCAGAGCATTTTCAGGATCAGGATGAATGTTATGGGACGTTTTGCTAGATGAGGTTAGACTGTTTCTTCAGCAAAGACTTCCATCCAGAAGAAGAGAGAATTTTGTTGTTCCATGGAACCTAGTGTGAAAGGAAAGAGGAATACATCTTTGGGCTGGCTCAGTTAGTTTTCTTTTTATTTTCAACTTTTGTTTGATACTTAGGTACTAATATCCAGAGAGTGTGACCCCCACCCTGATTTACATTGACTAGTGCCTCAAAGTAAAGATACTCATAGTCCTGAGATAATAAAAACCTTACAAATACCAGAGTGATAGACAAAAAGAAATCACCACTTAGCACCAGGATTACCAGCCTTTCCTTTATAAAGGTAACAGTGCTATTTAGAATAACACAGCTGCGGGCATGAGTTCCCAAGTCTCATCTGGTGCAATAGGATTTAGCTGCACCTGCCTCTTTTTCAAGGAAGACCCAAAGATTATGACTGATTGTTATGGCCTTGCTCCTCCACACTCAGACTGCTGCCCTCATACAGGCCCCATTTACTTTAATGGGATTCCACATGAGTGAACTGGTGTATATGCCAGGGAGACTTGTGCCTGAAGAGAACGGGGCAAGATTTGCTCACCTATCCATAAATTGCTATGGATGTGCTGTTTTTACTGCCATAGTTAAAATCTTAGCTTACCCACACCATTAACTGCCATTCTTCCCTAACCACTTGGGAATATACAGCTATATATAAAAAATGCGATATATAATTAGAAGAATAAGATGGTCAGTCTTGCTGAAGAAGAATGCCTCTCCTTTAATTAATCTCCCACAGGGGATTAAAAATACCTAGAGATGGACAGAATCCCTTTCTAATGATGCACACAGTCTGTACAGCCCTTAGCACAGAGAATGCCATCACACATCTCAAGCAGTGGCATCTCTGTGGTTTATGTGGCAAGAATCAACTCATACTTTTTTTGCCTCTTTCTTAGGATAAGCTTAAAATGGAAACAAATATTTATTCTTTCTTCTCAAAGCTAATTAAACTTTTAAAGCTTCCTGCCCTTGCTGCTAATAAGCCCTTCACGGTCTGAAAGATTAGCAACATTGCTCCACCAACAGCCTCAAACCAAAGACTCTTATTTGCTGGATCACGTGGATACCAGCAGAGCCATTCACATCCGCAACACCACCTCGTTTTTCCTGCTATGTGACACTAACCATTATTTAAAATGCATTGTTGGTCAGTAAAGGGCTCTGAAAGTGGGTTTCTTGCACCTTTTTGTCACAAAACATTTGAACGTTTTCTTCTGCTCCTAGTGAACCTAGGTCTTTCAGAGATTCATTCCAGTTTGGAGAATGAGAACACAAATAAACACAGATTCATAACAAAATGCTACTTAGATGGGCATGTGATGAACTTCCTAAGGCATTGTTAGGTTTGTAGATATTTTTAGTGAATGCTTGACATAAAATATAATATAGTTTATAGAACCCCCTCTTCCATGAAACTAACAAAGCTCAGCTCCACTTGCTGAAGGCAGAAGAGTCTTGGGACTGATTAGTGAACAACAGCAGTCTTCAGATGTCAAACAGTAGTCAAAATAGCTTTTTTACTCTCTCTCTTCTTTCCTATGTGGAAATCTATACGACCACATTTTATACAACAATATAAAGTTAACTTTGTACATATTAAATATATTAAAAATTGGCTGACGGATAGGCCTCAAAATGAAATTTTAAATTGGGAATCATCACCGTGTGGGTGTGTCTCCAGTGGGGTCATGCAGGTATCAATCCTTTCCCTATGTTATTTAACATTTTTATCAATGATCGGGAAGAAAATAAATTAATCACTGTTAAAGTTTGTAAATGACACAAAAATTGTGGAGAGTGGCAATAATGAAGAAGTGTCTGATTTAGAGAGATCTGGATCTCTTGGTAAACTGTGTGCAAGCAAACAATATGCGTTTTAATAAGGCTAAATTTAAATGTATACATCTAGAAACAAAAAATGTAGGCCAGACCTACAGAATGGGGTACTCTATCCTGCAAAGCACTGACTCTGAAAAAGGTTTGGGATTTATGGTGGATAATCAGGTCAATATGAGCTCCCAGTGTGGCCAAAAATGCTAGCGTGATCCTTGGATGCATAAACAGGGAAATCTTAGGAGGATTTCTTCCTCTGTATTTGGCACTGGAGTGACCGCTGCTGTAATATTATGTCCAGTTCTGATTCCCACACCTCAAGAAGCATGTGGATAAATTGGGGAGGGTAAGAGAAGAGCCCTGAGAATGATTAAAGAATTTTTAAAAATGTGCCTTATAGTGATAGACATAAAGGGCTCAGTTTATTTAGTTTAACAAATAGAAGGTTAAGGGTGACTTGTTTACAGTCTACAAGTATCTACATGGGGCACAAATACTTAATAATGGACTCTTAAATCTATCAGAGAAAGATATAGCATAAGCCATTGGCTGGAAGTTAAAGCTAGGTTTGCAGCTCTATTTCTGTTTCAGAAAGCATCAAACAGCAGGTCAGAAAACACCAGCTGGCTAATTTTGCTTTAGTCTATTTGTTTTGGAGTTAGTATTTTGAACAAATCAAGTGATCATGGATTTGTTTTCTTTACATGTAACTCACACTCACTGAAAGTGCTGCAAAATACAGGTGTTGGCTGAAAATTAATGAATGAATGGCAGCAATGGGTTGTGCAAACATCATTTACTGGTAGCTATGATAATCTACCTTGTTATAGTTACCTCTCAGGTAACCTTTCCTTTTACAGAAAGGATTAATCTGAGGAAAAATAGCTCTTTCTTCATGTACTTTGAAGGGAATCTTCTGTTAGGGCTGGTGATTGTCCTGGAGCAAAATAATAGTCAAAGATGATACATGTCATATTTTACTGTGGTCTTTTTGTTTCAATCTTAAACTGAGAGAGCTTGCATATCATAAAAACAGGTGTTCCCACTACCTACTAATACATTTGGTACCAGTGCTCCATCAGACTCAGTGCTCCTATTGATGTCCAATTTCATGCTCTTGGTCAATGTTGAAATGCATATCGATCTCTCTTTATACCCAGGGTGTACATGAACATCTACAAGATTGTTCATAAGAATTACCAGGGAACATTGTCAGGTCCCAGGCTCACTGGCAATCAGCCAGTAACTGTGCTCAGCATTCACCAGAGAGGAACTCTTTAATTTGAAAAAGGACGTTCCTGAGGACCTTTGCTGGAGAAAGATGCCCAGCAAAGGTACTGATCCAGCATATCCCTTGGACAAGGCACCTCCGGGGCCAGTGCCATCTACTTTTGAAGACTAGTTTGAATAAGGCCCCGATAATAATTCAAGCTATCTGAACTTTGGAGGCTGTAAAACTCTTGAGGTTTCCCTTTTCATGAGATTTCTATTATCACCTGCTTTTTAGAAATCTGGAAATATCACAAGTGAGGTATAAGGATACCTGGTTATACTTCTATCTCTGCCACTATCTATGCACTATGACACAAATAATAGAACTTTTTGTTGCTTGAGCCAAAAGTGCACTGCTAGGAGTATTATCTATTTAGCAGTTATTTGGATGCAATGTATCCTCAAACGAATGTTCATCTCAGACTGAGTTATCGTCAATGGTTTTTGGGTTTCTTTTCTTTATCACTCATTCATCACTGTGATTTACAAATGCTTTTCTAGCAAGAGTAAGTGCCCAAAATCTTATAAAAGTCCTCATTTTAAAAAAACAACACATTAAAAAATATAAAATGATATCAAAAGGAGGGAGGAAAAAACCAGTAACAGGAAACGATAGTGCTGCACAGTCTTTGAATGCATACTAATACTAGTGCCAGATTTCCAGACCTCAAAGTGACAAATTGGAGTTTGACTTAAATCCTCACATCTTCCTAGTGTTAATCTCAGCAGACAAAAAATTGGAATGAATGGAAAGTGCTGACTTGGCATTAAGAAAATGAGATGGTTTGATCCTAGCATTATAAAGCATTTAATAAGACAATGAGGAGAATGCAAGGTAAGGGGAAGGAAAACAAAGAGAGAGAGAGGAAAAGGGGAAAACAGAGGAGGAAACAAGATACTAAGAGAAAGACAAAAGAACAAAGAACAAAGACTGAACCGGTAAGGAAGAAATAACAGGAAAGAAGATTCATTATGGAAGCAACAGTCACATTAAAAGATTACTTCAGTTACTCTAGTGAATATGGCACCCTGTCATAGGATACTCAATGATCTCCCCAGCATCACTCTCCCTACTCAGCATTCAGATTCTGGTAAGAAGGTAGAGCATTTTGCAGCAGAACTCCAATAGTTAACACCAACAAGAGCCTGACTGTGATTGTCTCTAAATGCAAGAACGACTACTTTGGTGCAGCCTACCTCACTCCTGGCTTCTTCCCACAACTTACGAACTGTTGGGGAGATGGAGGACAAGGAAGAAGAAAGCAGTTAGGAAAAATCAAGGGATGGAGGGGCAGGGAAGAGAGAGGAGGACAAAAGAAAATAAAAAGGTATCTTCTACCCAAACATAAACACCAGGAGCAAGGGAGGCTGGGAGACTGTGAGACTGTTCCCATTCAGGACATAATCTTTAATTGTGGGAGAGCATTAGAATACCATGGTGATAGGCTCCTTGAATATGGTGGGAATGCACAGATTTTACAGTGGTGTGCATTGTGGAAACCCACTACCCTTTCATAGACAGTGGCCAAAACCTGTTGCTTCTGAAGAAAATTAAGGTCTTCTGCAGTGCGCCTCATTAATTCTGTAATATGGGGGAAATCTCCTTCCTCACTCTCTCTGTTGGCCAATTTTTTTGCCTTAAATATGAAAGGTATTGTTGGCTCCATTTTGTGTTTTCCCCTATAAGCAAAATTTTAAGAATTATGGAAGGCACAATACAGTTTAATTGTTTTCCATTGTCATAACAAATGATGTATTTTCCTTCTAGTAAAGGTCTGTTTGTGGTTTTCTCCAGAGTATGTCAGAGCAGGTCTGTGCACTATCCATAGAAAATCACTAAGAAACATGAAACATGCTCCCACCACCTGTAGGAGACCAAACTAGAGATTCACACATTTCTCCCTGTGGAAACACATTGTGTTGTTTCTAACTCTCTCTAATACGACTAATTGAAAAATGTGATTTTTTTTCCTCCACAAAGAAAATTTTGGCTTTTTGTTGAAAAAACAAACAATATTTTGGAAACAAACTGCCAGAAACAGATAATTTTTCAGTTTCCCGACAAATAGTTTGAGGTGCTCAGACACTTCCATGAAAAAAAAAAAATTCCTTTTCTAGAAAAGCCAATTTTCTGTTCAAACAAACAAGTTTTGACAAATTTTTGACCAGATCTATTCTCTAAGGCACCTGTCCTTTATTTTGATACCAACACACTTTTACAATACAGCAGTATTTTATCCAAAGAACTGTACTCCTCTCTCTCTTTCTCTCTCGTATTGTGACATACGTATATATGAGGCTATTTCTCATTTTATAAGCTTTCACTTATTTCTGCAGTTAGCCTTGAGGAAAATGTTACCAGACTGTTTACCAGTGTTGCTGTTGCAGTGTCTTACGTTTTGCTCTGAAGGCAGTCAAATCCAATGTCAACCTGATTTCTGATGAGAATTTCTAGATCTCCAGTTGGCCCTTGCAAACTTTACTTTGGGAGCTGTTACTTCTATAGGCTCTGCTGCACTGTTAAAAGACAGGGAGAGGAAGACCTTGAGATGGCTATGGTGGCTTAATTTTCCCACAAGAAACACAAACACATGCACACACACACACCTCTCCTTTTATTGGAAATTTTGATGACTAATTACTTTTCTTCTACCACTGCTACTTCTTCCTCCTCCCCTTTTAGTAATTAAAAAAAAATCCAGTTAATAGAATGAGAACAGATAAGGCAGATGCCAAATTGAGAGAAAACTGCTTTCCCAGTGTTTGATAATTATGTTCTCTTAGTCTGTCCTGCCATAACGGTGTTTTCCTCCTCCATTCCCTCTTCAGCAGAAAAACTGCATGCAGCTTATGGGAATGATCAAGACTATTTCATGATGAAAATGAAAATTCTAATTTGCTGCAAAGTGTATACCACAAGGTCAGGAATAGGGATACGTGCAGATAACAATATAAACTGTTTTTGAATACCATTTAGTTCCAGGGAAAATCTGGACCCTTAATTAAGGCTGTGCTCTTTTTCATCTCACGAAGATCTCAGCCTCAAACACGTTGCTACCTGTTAGATCGTACATGGCATACCTCTTACTGCCTCATTGCATTACCATTTCTTTTATGAAATTTCTGTTCGACAATCACTTCACTATGATATTTTATTCTCTTTTGAAATCAAAGTTTAATTCTGGGCAGGTGGCTGTTATCTGAGAGTAAAGGAGGAAGGGACAGAAAAAAAGTCTTCAGTTAGAATTTTTCTGCCACTGTTCTGTTTGACAAGAGAACTCTTTACAGGTGATTGAAATAGTTCACTTTGTGTAGGAAATTTGTAATATTCCTGTCACTTTCTGCATGCAGATGACAAGCTGCTGCCAGCTGTACGACATCGTTTTCTGCAGCTTTGGGGACTGTAGTGATTTCCATCCATTCAAATTCATCCAAGCCACCGAACTATTCCCATCTCCATCATTTCTAGAGCCAGAGCAATTCGCCCACATTACAACAGAGATTCCAAAGACTTTGTGAATTACAAGCTGTTTCTCATGTTTACTGATGGACTGATATTTGGGAAATGACTGAGATAAAAAGAAGTGTACAGTTCATTTCCACTGAAACCATTTCTTTCTTTCTTTCTTGTGTGTGTGTGTCCACACACACACACACACAGAGAGAGAGAGAGAGAGAGAGAGAGCTCAGTTTCTGAGTGTGAGACCTCTGGGAGAGGAAACTGAAGTAATTGAATTGGATTAGACAAGCCAGCAGAACAAAGTCACATTCCATGAGATTTTTCCAGCGTTGAGTATATGAATAGTAATTATTTAAGGATTAGTGCAAGTCTAAGATGTGGTCCACTCTGAATACTCTTCACCACGTATAAACAAAAGCAAGACATAATATAGGCTGTTTAAGCTTCTTTTTATCTGTAATAGATTTCTTTTAGAGCTGTGAGAACTTGAAAAAATCCTGCTTGGTGAGTAAGCGCTCTCTTATTGTTTTTCAATAAAGAATTAAGCCCTTTAAGCTTACAATCCTAAAGAGAGCTTAATTAAGGAGACTTATTCTTGCTTTAAATTATGTCCACTCCCATTTTGATGGCTGTTTCTTTGAAGTACATCCGAGAAGGAGAGAGGAATATTTGAGAGTGACAGGTCTAGCTGGCATTCTGCTTTTCCTTATGACTTCCAGCTTCACAGTTCTGTCCACTTTAGGCACCACTTGAAGGTGACCTGCAAAAGCTAAAATTTGAATGGATTTGGCCCCAGATTTATTAGCTGGCTGTCCCCCAGTGATCAAGATGTTGAGAATATTCAGCACATACATGAAATTTTAACTAGCCCACCATTAAATATAATTCTCTTTCCCCGCCTACTGCTAACTCTAGGTGTGCCAAAGAACCACCAGTATTTATCATTGTGTGACTTCACCTAAATTGGAAAGCTCATGGGTACCAAGAGACTATGCTGTAATTTTTAGTTCATTTGGGGGGAGCTGCGCGAAGCATCGGATTAGGATGACACTATGGCCTTGTCTCCCCGCCCCTATTCTAGCTAGAGGCTCTTTGGACATGTATTTTTCTTTCCTTAAGAATGGATTGGTTTTGTTCCCAAAGGGCCTCTGCCATTGCTGCTCATTGCTTTCATGTTGCTTAGTAAATCTTGTGACTTTACCACTGGTGTGAAACAGATGAGATAAGGTGTAGTACCCAGCCAGATAATTGAAGCACAGTGTTGTGTATGGATGCTATGAGGAAATCAGTGGCATAGTGCTCAGGCAGGGGCTGAACAAAACCACCCAACCCCCCTTCCCTCCCCTTCTTAGCCGATCCCGAATAAGCAAAGTCTTTAAAAAAAAATGTTACAACTTGTACACATCTAGAGGTTTGGGTGATTTTTGATGCTAGGTTCTAGAGTTGGCCAAACAATCTATTTATTGGATTTGACTCTTTTTTGGTTTGTGGAGTCCATAGTTCAGTCCATGGTTTGTAATTGTTAGTTAAGTAACTTTTAGAAATGGATTTCAGCCTGCTGGTTTTCACAGGCTGTCCTCAGCTAGTGTCCCTCTCTATTTGGAGTTCAGTACTAAGTGTGTGGGTTTGGTTGCCTAAGTCACATAGGTTTCTCTCCCTGATTGGGTGACCTTCCCTTTATAAACAGGTGCAATGCCTGAAGAAATCATTAGGGCATTGAATCTGTCAAGGGACAGATGGGCTCGTTTTCTTATTCCTTCCACAAAATGTACCCACTCTGTCAGAAAAAGAATTTGTTATTGGCTTGTTTCATCACCATAACACGCAGTCAGTCAGTAAGAACCAGAACCAATATCAAATATCTTATAGGACCAGCCACAGCCAACCAACTCATTAAAAAAATTATTAAAAAAAATAAATGAACACTTGTCAGAAATCAGAATCTTTCACAGTCACTGTGGCAGAAAACAAAGAAAAACAAAACCACCATCTTTTTTTACTTACGTCATTTTAAAGTCAAATCCAATAATTTATTTTAATAGTTCACCCAGCTCTTGCCAAAGGAAACCCAGAGGTATTTAATTTATTTTATGTCAAATAATAGTTATATTATTTTAAAGAGTAATCAAGTTTTCTTGACTTGATTCCCCTTTCATAAATACATATTCCCCAGTATTTTTTCTAAAGGTAACACATTCCTGTTTTCCAAATGTATCTTACTTTTCTTTCTGAGAGTGCCTAATAGCATGTTTTTTTAATTGTATGTATTTATTGGCAAGATTCTTTTCAGTCACAGTGGTCATTTCCAGCTGCTGAGTCATAGTTAGGTCATGCACTAAGTAATGTAGCTGGAGCTATTACACAGTTTATAGTATCCTAACTGTTTGTCCTCAACCAGCCTGTCTGCATGCTTACTAAAGGCAGCACTTTAGGGAAGTAGTAGAGTAGCAGATAAAATATCTTGCCTTTGTTGTTGTTGGTCTTTGTTTTAAACAAGTATCTTCAAGACAGAGAGAAACTGTACTGAATAGTCTTAAATTCAGGGCTATTTGGATGGATTAATTAAGTAGAGAAGAGAAACTAAGGAAAGTAGAGTAACTAAGGGCATGGCTAAAATTGCATACATAGAGCACTTTGAGTTAAACCAGCCTTCGGAGACTGCAGAAGGGAAAGCGCTGCAGTGTGTCCACACTGTGAGCTGCAAATGTACTGCATGGTAACATTTGCAGCACTTGCAGCGGCATTGGGAATGGTGCATTATGGGCAGCTAACCCATTGAGCACCTCTTCCCATTCTGGTGCTGTGGCTTGTAGGAAGGGTGTGGGGCATTCTGGGTCCTGTCCCAACCCCTCCGATACATAGGTTTGTATCCCAGCAATCTCTGTGTTTCCATCCACATTTGGCGCCATCTTTCAACATTTTTTGTACTGCACACTCTGTCTTCCCTTTTGGTCTGCGGGAATGGAGCCCAAACTGCTGAGGAATATACTGACGAGTCTCGCCAGCACGTCACATTTGGCAGTCAAGTTACTCCTTAAGATCCAAACTGACAGTGAGGACGCTGACGATTATATTGATTCAAATAATGCATACGACACGAGATTGCTTGTGGCATTCATGGACATGTTCACTGCCATGGATTGTCGCTTTGGGGCTTGGGAAACAAGCACTGAGTGGTGGGATCATATTGTCATGCGAGGCTGGGATGGCAAGCAGTGGCTGCAGAACTTTTGGATAAGAAAAGTCACTTTCATGGGACTGTGCAATGAGCTCACTCCCACCCTGCGGCACGAGGACATGAGATTGAGAGCTTCCCTGACGGTGGAGAAGTGGGTGGCTATTGCAATCTGTAAATCGGCAATTCCAGACAGCTGCCAACAAGTTGCTAACCAGTTTGGAGTGGGAAAGACGACCATTGGAATTGTGTTGATGCAAATTTGCAGGGGCATTAATCACATCCTATTCAGAAGAACTATGATTCTGGGTAACCTGCATGACATTGTGTCTGGCTTTGTACAAATGAGATTCCCTAACTGCAGAGGAGCAATAAATGGGATGTATATTCCAATTCATAGAATATCAGGGTTGGAAGGGACCTCAGGAGGTCATCTACTCCAACCCCTGGCTCAAAGCAGGACCAATCCCCAACTAAATCATCCCAGCCAGGGCTTTGACAAGCCTGAACTTAAAAACCTCTAAGTAAGGAGATTCTACCACCTCCCTAGGTTACCCATTCCAGTGCTTCACCACTCTCCTAGTGAAAAAAGTTTTCCTAATATCCAACCTAAACCTCCCTCGCTGCAACTTAAGACCATTACTCCTTCTTCTGTAATCTGTTACCTCTGAGAACAGTCTAGATCCCTCCTCTTAAAAAAAAAAACCCTTTTAGCTGGTTGAAAGCAGCTATCAAATCCCCCCTTATTCTTCTCTTCTGCAGACTAAACAATCCCAGTTCCCTCAGCCTCTCCTCGTAAGTCATGTGCTCCAACCCCCTGATCATTTTTATTGCCCTCTGCTGGACTCTTTCCAATTTATCCACATCCTTCTTGTACTATGGAGCCCAAAAGTGGACACAGTACTTCAAATGAGGCCTCACCAGTGCTGAATACAGGGGAATGATCAAGTCCCTTGATCTGCTAGCAATGCCTCTATTATACAACCCAAAATGACATTAGCTTTCTTGGCAACAAGGGCACACTGTTGACTCATATTCAGATTCTTGTTCACTGTAACCGTTAGGACCTTTTCTTCAGAACTGCTGCCTATCCTTTCGGTCCCTCATCTGTAGCAGTGCATGGGATTCTTCCGTCCTAAGTGCAGGACTCTGCACTTCTCCTTGTTGAACCTCATCAGATTTCTTTTGGCCCAGTCCTCTAATTTTTCTAGGTCCCTCTGTATCCTATCCTTGCCCTCCAGCATATCTTCCACTCCTCCCAGTTTAGTGTCATCTGCAAACTTGCTGATTGTGCAATCCACGCCATTCTCCAGATGATTAATGAAGATATTGAACAAAATCGGCCCCAGGACTGACCCTTGGGGCACCTCACATGGAGTCATTGATCACTACCTGTTGAGCCTGACGATCTAGCCAGCTTTCTAGCCACGTTATAGTCCATTCATCCAGCCCATACTTCTTTAAATTGCTGGCAAGAATACTATGGGAGACTGTATCAAAAGCTTTGCTAAAATCAAGGAATAACACGTCCACTGCTTTCCCCTCATCCACAGAGCCAGTTATCTCATCATAGAAGGTAATTAGGTTAGTCAGGCATGAATTGCCCTTGGTGAATCCATGCTGACTCTTTCTGTTTCCTCTCTTTTCAGTGCTTCAGAATTGATTCTTTGAGGACCTGCTCCATGATTTTCAAGGGAATGAGGTGAGGCAGACTGGCCTTTAGTTCTCTGGCTCCTCTTCCTTCCCCTTTTTAAAAGATGGGCACTACATTAGCCTTTTTCCAGTCATCCGGGACCTCCCTCAGTGAGCCTGCAGACCTAGCCAGCCACCATGTTGGATCTGCTTGTCTTTAACAATGAATTCCTGCAGCTGCTTGGAAAGAGTTTAAACTTTTGTTTTCCTTTCCAAATGTCTGTTTTGAAAAGGTCATTGAGTGAGTAATAAATCTTTAAAAGATTCAAAGGCTGTGACAATGACTTACTCCTATTTTAGAGATGTGGCTTTGAGCTGGTGCAGCAAGAGACCTTCCTGGTTTTCATTTTAACAGTTTGCTTACTTATCTTTTAAAATACTATGGCAAAGTCACCTGCTTCACAGTAGTAACAAAAACAGGTACTTTTTAATCAGGTAGCACTTCAGAAGCTAACCCATCTCCAAAGTAAAACAAATCTCACATTTATAAGGTCCTGGTCACTCTAGCACCTCAGTGTTGCTTTTATAAGAACTCTTGTTACTTCCTTCCTAGCCCATATTGAGGGGAGATGTGTAGCTTGTCATAGTCCATGAAAGTGTTGCCTTCTGCTGCTTTGGAGACTTCAGAAAGGAGACCTCAGGACCCCAAATATCTGCGCATTCATATGCACTAGATGAGAACAGATTGTAGGTGCCAGACAATGAACCTAATTGACATACCAGGACATCCAGATGCTGGCCCTGGGTATTCTGCATGTGGTTGGGACTGCCCAGACTTGTCAACTGAGCACAGGGAAGACACAATGTTCAGGTCAGCTGGAGGGAGGGAGATGCCAAAGTGGGAGATGCAGACCCTCCATTGCTCTTAAAAGGAAGTGAGAGAGTACTCAGAGACCTCATGACCCATTGAGCCACTGACAGGGACGAGTAGAATGTACACTGGACCAAGAGTGCTCCAGAAAGGGACTCCAGAAGAAATAGATGATTACCAAAAGCAGATTACTTCCTCTATCATAGCAGCTCAGCTCTGCTGGCAGACACATTGGTGAGGCAGAGCCAAGGCTCCTCCCATTTGCTGCCCACTTCTGCCTGCTTCCTATTCACCTTCCCATTCCGAATGCCCCATGGAACTTGCTTCTCCTCCTGAAGAAGGACATGGCCACAGAGATAACTGAACAGGGAATTCAGAGAGAATGGCAGAATCTTATGAGTAGGTGTCATTGAATTATGTTGCATTTAAGATCTACCCACTGTTTCAGTAGGTATTCACCTGAGGGCCAAAGCCACACCACTTTACTCATTCAGTGGTAAGATGAGCAAGATTTGGACCTTGTGATAGCAAAAAGCTTCTTAACTATTATTCATACAGGGAGTCAGGCTTTTCTCAGTGCACACCTCAAAGTCAGCAGGAAACAATGCAAGCACTAGCCCAGAGGAGCTAAGATTTATTTTCGTGCTAATGAAGTTATGAAGGATGTTTACTTATACTGAAGCCAAGGTAATTGCCTAGCTAGATGAAGGGACAGGACACTACCCAACATGTTGCACTAGGAACATGAAAAATATTAATAAAATGTTACAACCTTTCATTTGTGCTCCATATTGTAACTTGACTTGTTAGCTGGTGCCAGTTCTGATGAGTGAAGGTCTAAGGCACTAAAACTTTGCACCAACTCTGCTTTGATCAAGAGATGTTTCTTCTGCCTGTATGTATCAGACTTTTGCTATAATTGGCCCTACCAATTTTCTTCACACTTCAACTGTGCAGAATATGTAGCACATCGGTAACAAGCTGTCTTGTGTTGATAACAAGCCTTTTTAATAAATCACTCATCCTTCCTATAATAATAAGATTTTCTGCTATATTTTCCTCCCAGAAGTTAAGGAGAAAAATAATTCTGCCAGCTGTATTGTCATTTTCTTGTCTGTTATTTTGGTTTCATTCCTTTGTGGCATGACATGGCGTAACATAACATGGAGATAGAAAGTAAAGCATGCTATTTTTTTCAACACACCACTCTCACTTTCTGCCAGAATCAGCTCCATAATGAAGTCACTGGACCAAAGAGAGAATCAGTAGGGGGAGAGAAGTAGTGGAAGGGGCAAGCAATGAGAAGTAAAGGAGTAAATGAAACAGCATCAGGCAAAAAGAGGAGGAAATAGACTATTAAAGGTCAAGTAGCATTTTCTCATTCTCAAAAGTATTCCATTCCTTTAGCTTTCTTTCAGGGCTGTGGAAAATGTTCATTTTTATTGATTACCTATGTTTTAAATGTCAATAATTTTTTAAAAGGTGGTTCTGATGGTCACAAATAATGGCAGATTTCCTGCACAGTTCCTCTATTGAATGAGCACAGCCGAAGAATAAGTTTCCCCACATGACCGCAGTGCCCCATCAGTGTTTCTCAATTCCTACGGAGATTGATTCTCTTCTGGGAAATTAAAAGGCAGTTCATTACCCATGCTCAATCAGGGCCTCATCCAAAGCGCTTTAAAATCAGTGGGAGTCTTTCCATGACTTCAATGAGCTTTGGATATGACTCTTTATCTTCAGTTTCTCTGATGAGGTTATCGATGAGACTGCCAATAAATACTAACTGGGATGGTGGCTTTTGTGATCTGGTCTATTGACCATTAGATAGTGGATTGAGACACCTTCCTCCCATGCGATCAATTTCACATACACCATCAAAGAGCTATCTGAGAATTATAACTTTTGGCAGCTGCTGAACTAAGATGGATTTGAAATGGTGACCTTTTATTAATTTTAAATGTGATTTTAAGTACAACATGGGGTTTATGCTTAATCATGTAAAACAAGAAGTTTCAACTTGCATTGCAAGCTAACAAAGACAGAACCGGTAAACTGTGCTTTTATAAAAACACTAGAATGGCCACCCTGGATCAGACCAACAGTCCATCTAGCCCAGTATCCTGTCTTTGGCAGTGGCCAGTGCCACATGCTTCTTGCAGTTGGAGGTTTAGGGACACCTGGGGCAAGGGGTTGTGTCAATCCTCACTTGGCCAATAGCCATTGAATGGCTTATTTTCCACAAATATATCTAATTCCTTTTGACCTCATTTATACTTTTTGCTTTCACTACATCCCTGGCAACAAGTTCCACAGGTCGAAGCAGTATTTTCTTCTGTTTTAAATCTGCTGCTTATTAGTTTAATCAGGTGACCCTTAATCCTTGCATTATGTGAAGAGGTAATAATACTTCCCTATTAACTTTCTCTTCACCATGCATGGTTTTATAGACCTCTATCATATACTGCTCTTAGTCATCTCTTTTCTGAACTGAATGGTCCCAGTCTTTTTAATCCATCTTTTCACGGAAGCCGTTATGCCCTTCTATCATTTTCATTGTCCTTATGTGCACATTTTTCAATTCTAATATATCTTTTTTAAGATGGATGGACAAGAACTGCACACAATATTTGAGATGTGGGCATACCAAGGATTTATATAGCATCATTATGATAGTTTGTTTGATTTTTTATCACTTTCCTAATGGTTCCTAACATTCAATTAGCTTTTTTTTCTTTAAACTGATGCTGCACATTGAGAACTATGTACAACGACTCCAAAATCTCTTTCTAGAGTGGCAACAGCCTGTGATTGCCAGAATTAACTCTGGACCCATTTCTAAAAATAAGTGTTACTTTACCTATCCTCTGGTTATCTGGTACAGAGGCTTATTTAAGCTATAGGTTATATATTATATTTCATAGTTCTACAACTTCATATTTGAGTTCGTTCAGAACTCCGGATAATACTATCTGGTCCTAGTGACTTATTACTCTTTAATATATCAATATGTTCCAAAACCTCATCTATCTGGGACAGTTTCAGATTTGACACCTGAAAAGAATGGCTTGTGAATGGGGATCTAACCTGCATCCTCTGCAGTGAAGATTGATACAGATAATTCATTTAGGTTTTCTGCAACATCCTTGTCTTCCTTGAATGCTCCTTTACCACCTCAATTGTCCACTGTCCCTTTGACTGTTAGGCAGTCTTCCTTGCTTCTGATATACTTACAATGAAATGCTGGTAGGGAAGGAGGATCCTTAGCTAGTAGTTCTTCAAATTCTGTCTCAGCCTGCCTTATTCTACCTTTTACATTTCACTTCCCAGAGTTTATGCTCCTTTCTATTTTCTCCACCAGAGTTTGACTTCCATATATTGAAAGGATTCCTTATTGTCTCTAATTGCCTCTTTATCTCTGCTGTTTAGCTATGATGGCCTCTTTTTTTGGACCTTTTAGGGTTTTTTGTGTTTTTTTTTAATTTGAGACATATGTTTAGTTTGAGTCTCTATGATGTTGTTCTTAAATATTGTCCATGCAGTTTGCAGGCATTTCATCCTTGTGACTGTTCCTCTTAATGTTTATTAGCTAGCTTCCTTGTTTTTGTGTGGTTCCCTTTTTTGAAGTTAAATACCACAGTATTTTCCCACAACAAAGATGTGAAATTTAATTATATTATGGACACTGTTACCAAGTGATTCCGCTATATTCATCTCCTGGACCAGATCCTTAATCCATTTAGGATTAAATTGGTCTCTCTAATAAATAATTAAATGAATATGAAGGAAAGGGGTAGTTAAGCACAGTAGCTGACAAGTTAGTGAAAATCCCCACGCCATTTTCCACTAGCAAAATATACTGACTTTTAAATATGACAAATAGACTCAAACATCAAAACATAAGATAAAGTTGTTAGATATAATAAAAAGTACACAAAAAAGGTAAATTTATGTAAGAAGATATTGAGAAAGCTATGTATTAGAGCTGGATGGAACTGTATTTTCGGAACTTTGATAGAACCGTACTTTGTTCGAATATGTGGTTCTGTCAGAATCCAAATGCATCGTAAAACTGGGTAAAATTTTGTTTCAGAAGAAAACATGAGGGGAGGAAGATGTTTTGATTTTCTTGGAACAAAACAGTTTCATTTTTCATTTTCAAAAAACTTTTCATTTTGAATTTTTGGGAAAAAATCTTATAATACACAAAAATTTTAAAAGAGAAAATCTAGATTTTTTTTAATGAAATGCTTTGAAAAACCAGTTTCTTTTCCCCTTCAGAATTATACTCCATGGAGGATTTCTAAATTTCCAATTTTTCTTCCCATTCAATAAAAAGCCATATTGTGAAATGTCAAAATTGTGCACAAAATGAAACTTTCATACTCCATACAGCTCTAATATTTATACATGAGGTACTCCCTTATTTTTTTAAAACCTATATTGTGTGCCACAGGAGACGATTCTGTAAGTTATTAAGGTTAGGTTCCATTTATACTTTAATACTACAAGACCTGACAAATGCTTCATTTCAACTTCTTTTTTTTTTCTTCTAATAATGTATCTTGGTTTAATTTGCTCAAAGTTAGAGTTGAGTGAATGGCAAAAGAATGAGTTAGAGCTGAGGGAGACAGCTATTTGTATGATTGCTTCACCTTTGCAGGAAGTGTTGGGCAAAGTTCCCTCTAAGCTGGGCAGCCGCACAGCTGCCTATTAAGCCCCACACAGGGGATCAGGCGGCGGCAGGAAAAGATGGCCCTCCCCCAGCACGGACCTGCCATGGTGGGGTGAGGTGTCCCACTCCACCAGCCACAGCACGACCTGCCCTGGACTTGCAAAGGCCAAGGGAGATGAGTCCCTCCCTCGGCCCAGCCCAGCCCAGCCCAGCCCAGCCCAGCCCAGCCCAGGCTGTCTGTAGCTGCCAGGAAGAGGACCTCCTCTCTCAGCGCAGCCCAGCTCTGCTGAAGCTGCCGCAGCCGGAAAGAGGCACCTCTCCCCAGCCCCGAGCTGCTGCGGCAAGAGTGTATTCCGCTAGTATTCTGAGGCCCTGCACATAGGGTTATCAGCAAACTAAGGAGGGTTTGACATACTAGTGCTGGTACATCTATTGGCCAGATTTTCAATGATAATTAAGATTAGCAGCCATGTTAGTCTGTATCCGTAAATAAGACGAGGAACACTTGTGGCACCTTAGAGACTAACCAGTTTATTTCAGCATAAACTTTATACCCAGGAAAGATTATGCTGAAATAAACTGGTTAGTCTCTAAGGTGCCACAAATGTTCTTCATCTTATCCTATTTAATAAAAGACTAGAGAAGTTTGTGTGAAGCCGTCATGCGCAGTAGAGACGGCCCAGACAAACAGCATGCTGGGAGGTGTAGTTCGGCAGCACAACATGGCCGCCGCGCGTGTGCCGCCGAGAGGGAAGCAGGGTCTGGATCAGAGGCTCGGAGAGCGTGGGCAGGAGGGTGGCTGGTCACAGAAGGCGCAGGCAGGGGGTCCTTGGAGTGGGGGGGGAGGGGGGCTGAGTGAGTGGGGGAAGCCCTTGGAGTGGGAGGAAGGGGGGGCTGAGCGAGTGGGGGGGCTTGGAGTGGGGGGGAGGGCGGCTGAGCGAGCAGGGGGGCCTTGGATTGAGGGGGTGGGGGCTGAGAGAGCGTGGGGACCCTTGGAGTGAGGGGGGGGCTGAGCGAGTGGAGGGGTGGCCCTTGGAGTGGGGACTGAGCTGAGCGAGCAGGGGGGGCTTGGAGGGGAGAGGGGGGAGAGAGCTGAGCGAGTGGGGGGGCCGTGAGCTGTTACCATTGGCCCGTGTACACGGGCTTTTAGACTAGTTTAATGATAATTAAGTGACTTACAATTATGATAGGCACCTAGTGAGATTTTCAGAAGACACTAGGCACTTAACTTCCTTTGAAATCAATGGGAGATTTAGGAACCTAAGCATTTTAAAAATATTCCATGCTTTAAATACCTATAGAAATATGGCCCTAATATCTATCTATATCTAGATATAGATATAAATATATAGATATAGATATAAAATAAACAGTTGTAAAGAGTTATGTTAACCAAATAGGTTTGGGGTTTAGTTCTTTATCTGCCTAACAAGCTGTATACTTTAGGCATAAGTGAACTAGATGATAGTCTTCTCCATGCAATCTAAGGGTTTAAGAAGCTAATCTTGAACTGTTAACCAGACAACACTGGAATTACCTGTTGAATAGGTATTTGTTTCTATGAAACCTCCCGACTTTGAGGTTGAGTGGAGCTGTAGGCTTCAGCAACTGTAAAATTTTAAATACAGACCAAAACTGTAAAAGGAACAGAGCAAACTTAAGGTACTGGGAGTCAGAACAACATGGCAGTTTTATATATATAATTTGTCTTCGGGGAGTTAAGTGCTGATGGTTTCCAGAAACTGAGATTGTTGGTATTCCATGAATGTCAACCACGGGAGATTATGATATCTGTGCAAGATCTGGTGCATCCCCAGGGAAAATGTCTTGTTCAGGAGTTCTGACATTTTAACTGATCTGTTTTTACTTTCAGCTGTTTTTCAGTTATTAAACTCCAAGCTGATAGTACAGCATACATTATGAACATTTACTCTCACTAACAAAGGATCCGTGTTCTCTTTCAGAAAACCCTAAACCCAGGATAAATTGGTGACAAATTTGTGGCAGAAAATTATATTAGAAATTCCTGGACATAGAAGGTTATTTTAATTATATAATAACCCAACTTGAAGTTAATAGGTTTCCTTTCCTCCAGTAAATATCTGTCTCTTTGCATAAGCATTCAAAAGTGTGTATGCTAATCTATAGTTTACTATACACACATGGTCTGATGCACATTAAATACCAAAATGCACATGGCCCTACCATTATTTTGAACTGCTTTTACAAAAACTATTTGGGTAACTATTCTGTAGCAAGGGACATCAGTCACTTTCAGGTTTAAACTAAAGTAAATTGTGGATTGTCTGTAACTTGAAATATGTAACTCATGATTTCTGGACTTCAATAACCCAGAGGTCATGGGTCTATCACAGGAGTGGGTGAGTGGCCTGCACTGTCCAGGAGGTCAGACTAGGTAATCACGATGGTCCCTTCTGGTCTTAAAGCCCGAGTCTATAAAATATGAACACGTGAAAACCAAAAGTAAGCAGACTAAATTGTCCTTTCCACCATTGCCCCCATTCAACTTTTTAGTTCAGAGGAGCCTTGTGTGGTTAAAACTGCTGAAACATCATTTTTTCCACTTCTTATCATACAGTGGGGCTTTTATGAATACACCCTGCACTTTTTTCAAAAAAGTTGCACTTGTTTTGTCACTTGCAAATAAGTCTGATCTTTCTCTGTAAGAATCTGCAGCACTACCTCATTAATATTATGATCAAATTTCTTTACTGATATTATAAAGGAGGTAAAGCCGACTTTACTAGCATTTTATCTCAAATGCCAATAGCCATTTCTTCTTGTCTGACTTAAGAGTTCATTCCCTGAATCCATATAAGAATACTGAGAACATAAGCAGTTTCATCAGTGTAATCTCTGTTTTGATGCTGCTGTGACTGTCTTTGAAGAGACTGTTTAGTTTCTGTAGTACTGCGTTGATTAAATCTCACTTGTCAAACAGGTATAATGAGTGATCAAACTCTGAAGTATATGAACTGTGTGTTTTCAGATTTTCCACTACCTCCACCCCTTACTCCATTTCTGTTTTCTTTGTATGTGGAATACAGTCACTGCTCTGAATTTCGTATTATAACAGTTCAAAGCATCCTTGTTCTTTTTTTCTCCCCAGACTTAAGAAACCCACTAACATTCAATAACCTTTAAAAGATATGATCTGTCTTTGTGAGTGAGGAAACTTAATAGTAGGAATACTTAAATATGCAACCTATAATTCAGTCTGACTGACACATTAAATCATAGCCTCCAACTGCACTGTTGCTCTTTAAGAAATATGCTACCCTCAGAAGAAACATAATTAATGGATGATAGAAATAAGACTATAATATTTAGTTTGGTTGCAACAGTAAAGCACATTTGGGAAACATTTACTGGAGCTCAAAGAAGATGGATAAAAATCAATACTGCCTGTTGCCTACATAGCTGTTTCATTCTCCAGTTGCCAACAAGCCATAAATTGGTGCTAGAATTAGAATTCTGACATATCATTAATCAGAGAAATAAATATGAAACAGCTTGATGAACCTTGCTATAAGAAACACAATTTCAAATAAAAAGGCATCCCATATGTGTCATTTCTTACTCGAGCTTTATGTAATACAGCAAATTGAATCATAAAGTCTGGCAAAGGGATACCAGCATTGTTGACTTTATTTTTTAAGAGGAATGCTCTAAAGATAACATTAGTTTCACATCAAACAAATCAGTTCTGCCTTAATGTGGTTTTAAATACTATTTTTACTGATGGAGGTGGGTTCCTACAAGGTTCCTACAGGGGCAGTTGTGCACTTAATATGCCACTTTAAATGTTTTATTGTTTACATCTCTGTCTATCATGATACAGCTGTCTGGTCCTTGTCCTCCCTTTTCTTGGCAAGGCATACTACCCTGATTCCATGCTGCTAAATGCACCTCTGACACCAGTTGAGTAACATCAAAAATGAACTTGACTTATTAAAATGAACAGGAAATTTACCATTAACTTCCACAGGGGGCAGAGTGGGATGGGGTGGATAGGGATGAGGCCAGGCCATTTGGAGAGGCACGGTGTTCCCTACCAAGTCCTCCATACAATTTTGCAGTCCCGATGTGGCCCTCAGGCCAAAACATTTGCCCACCCATGAGTTAGAAGTAATTACTTGTAACTGTATTCAAAGACACCAAACAAAAAAATCCCCATGTTTATCCCTATCAAGGAACTCACTCTTAAATAACTTTAAAATTACAGGGGACAGGGTTGGGTGGGAGGCAACTGTAAAGTAGATATGTAAATACATTTTGGGATGCCTGGATTCTGGACTCATAATGATCATGTTACACCTCTCTGAGTAACGCTGAAGCAATGTTTCATCATACAGGTGTACGATGAGGAAGATTCTATCTGAAAGTTTTGAAGCAATTTTGCAGTATTTTCTCTCTTTTTTAATTAGCAATAATCAAATCCACATAAAGAGACAGTTAAAATTAATACTTTGGCTGCTAGGTGGCTAGGTTTCTTACATAGCTGATGTCATTCACAGCTTGGCTGTGTACTAACAGACACCACAGAGGTAACAGGAGAAGTGTGAGAGCCATTGGATGCTGTGAATCTTCTCTGTGTATCAGTTTTAAAAACACCTGCACTAATCAGTGCTGAGCTGGTCTACTGTGAAAATGGCAAAAAGGTGCTCAATAGACTTTGACTTTCATAATTTCTGTAATAGGAAAGAGCCATGGGTTGACTGATCAAATATAATCCATGACTGTTCTGGCCCCATTCAATATATGCAAGTAATTTTTACAGCTGGAAGAACTACAAGATTTTACCAAATTTGTGAAAATACAAATGTGCCATTTTTTAACCAAACAAGTTACTAGGGAAAAACACTTTCAAAAGCTGTTTTTCCATGTAGCAGAAAAATGCTGCAAGGTGTACTTTTGGGACTCTCTGTGGTCTTGAGCCTTCCTGAAAGACAAAGGACAAAAAACTGTTTTGAGGCTGGGGTGGGGTGGAGCATTACATCCTACATGGTCTCTCTAGACATCTCTGAATTTCTGGACTATTAACCGGTATCCCATAGCATGATTTACACTAGTGATCTGCTTGTTTCTACAACTACAACTCTTGACACCTGAAGAAGTGCTCTGTGTAGCTCTCTCTCACCAATGGAAGTTGGTTCAGTAAAGGATATTATCACACCCACCCTGTCTCTTTTTTCAAAAAGTTATTGTTATTTGTTTGTTTTATCAGATTTTTAAGAAACCCCTGAATATATAGATTTGTTAAAAATCCTTGCTACCAGACTAGCAATTCCATGTGCCAGTTCTTTCAGTAGTCTTGGATGGTAATTACCCAATGCCTTTTATTTGAGCACATTAAGCTTTTTAAGATTTTCTTCCACCTCAGATATGGTACTTTCGATTTCTAGACACTCATTTCCATCAGCCATAGTGCTTTCATGCACGTGTTCCATACATCATCCTTAATGAAAACCAAAACATTTATTTCCTATGACAGTTATACTTTGGGCGTGGGGGATGAAATTTCAAGAAAATCAGCATGTTTGAGCAGGGCCGGTTCTAACTTTTTTGCCGCCCCAAGCAAAAAAAACCCCAAAACCTAGCGCCACCCTAAGCAAAAAAAAAAAAAAAAAAAAAAGAGTAACAAACCCCCCTGAGCGCCTCCCCACTGAAACAACCTCCCCGAGTGCCGCCCCACTGAAACACACCCCCCTCTGAGCGCCGCCCTGCCAAAAAAAACTCCAAGCACTGTTCTGCCAAATTCTGCTGCCCCCCCCCCCCCCCCCCGCCCCCGGCGCGCTCGGCCTCCAGCTGCGGCTCCGGACAGCTCCGCTCCGCAGTCGGCTTCAGCCCGCCGCCCACTGCTGGCCAGACGTTTTATGACTCATAATCACATAACTGAATTTATGTGATTATGAGTCATAAAACCCGGCCGGCAGCCCCCCCACCGGAGCGCTCGGCCCCCGGCTGCGGCTCCGGACAGCTCCGATCCGCCGTCGGCTTCAGCCCGCCGCCCGCTGCCGCCGCCTCCTCTATTCCTCCTTCCCTCCTCCTCTCCATCCCTCCCTTCTCTCCATCCCCCTTCTCCATCCCTCCCTGCTCTCTCCCTCAGTCCTCTGCCTCCTCTCGCTCCCTCCATCCCTTCTCTCTATCCCCTTCTCCATCCCTCCATCCCTTCCTTCCTCCCTTCTCTCTATCCCTCCATCCCTCTCTTCCTTCTCTCTATCCCCCTTCTCCATCCCTCCCTTCCTCCCTTCTCTCTCTCCCTCCGTCCACTGCCTCCTCTTCCATCTCCCTTCTCTCCATCCCTCTTTCTCGCTGTCCCTTGCCTCCTCCATCCCCCCTGCTCCCTACCCCCATCTCTTCTCTCATCCATCCATCCTCTCCCTTCTCACCTTCATGCCTTCTCTCCCTCCGTCCCCTCCATCATCTTCATCCCTCATCCCCCCTTCTCTCTCTCCCTCCATCCTCTTCATCCCCCATCCCTGTTCTGCTTATTCCTCCATCTATCCCCCCGACCCCCCTCTGTCTCTCCCCCGCCCGGCGCTGGGGGGCGCTGGGGGGCGCTGGGGGGCGCTGGGGTGCCCAGGTGGGGCCATGCCCCCCCCCACACCCTGTCCCATTTTTGCCATCCCAATGTCCCGTTTTTGTCTAAAGGAAATATGGTCAGCCTATAGTAACTGCTCAGGAATGTAGACAGCCATGTAGGATATACACGCTGGGAATTCAGGCCCGTAACATACTTGATGCTATCACAATACCAGCAACTTATACTAGGAACACTTTTATGTGACCATTCTACTGTTTATGTTACTCCATGAACGATCCTGTTGACTTCAGTGGAGCTGCTTAAAGAGAAACGTATCGTTCCATTTGGGAAAACTATCAGAACCTGGTCCCTTATACTTAGGTAGGTCCCTGTTACAGGTGAAATATATTTACAAAGTTAACAATAAAAATACATTAAAAAAACATAATTCATTCTAAAAATATTATTTTTCATTTCAGAAAGACAGGGATGTTTGCTTTACCCAACCATAATTAGATGAAGAGGAAAAAGAATTAATGACATTATTAGTTGAACAAAGCACTAGGAAACTCCTATAGTCAACTAGGTGTCACTGTGAGAATGTGGAGAGGGGATCTGAGGGTCTAATGAATACAGTTTTAAGCTAAAATGAGATCTTTGAAGAGAGATAGAAAAAATAGTTTTTTACTGTAAATCAGCGTTTATGATTGTTTGTATTTAACCCCTTAACCTTATTATTTTACATGATGTATCCCATGGAGAATTGTTATTAAAAGTTTGCTATAATAAAAATAAAAGAAAAAGAAAATCACAATGCAAGTGGCTTTTCACAGATTAATCATTTGCTGCTTTTCTAGGTCCCATTCCCCTTACCCTCTTTTCTACTGGACTTTACAATGAGTTTTGCTTTTAACATGTTGGGGGATTAATCCAGCATATCTCTCTGGCTTTGCTCTCTGTGATCTCACAGGATAAACTCAGAATTAAATCCGCGTACCCTTTCCGATTGAGGAGATAAGCCTTTAGATAAAATGTTATTTCAGTTGCTGTCTTATCCGGATGTTTGAGCTGCCAGTTAAATTGTAAATTAAAGGCTCAAAACTCTGGATTATGGACTCTAGCTTCATTATTAATGAAAAATATGCCCTTTTCACAGTTTGTCATTTTTCTTCTTTCTTACAAACCCTCAAAATATGGTAAATCGTTTTCCATTCCCTGTTTAACAAAACAGACACAGTAATACAATTTTCCCATTAAAGGACCAAGATTCTAGCATAAATAATTGCTTTCTGTCTATTCAGTCCACTCCAGTGACCAGCCTATGGCAATGTGAGTTTGTTTCAAAGTGCACTGCACTTTGGAATAGAAAGAATAAATCAGAACTCCCTCTTTTACAGTGTTTTGCAATGTTTGCAAACTATAACCTGTGACCAGAAACTTCACTAATGTGAAACTTTATAGTTAGTCTTTAAGGTGCCACAGGACTCTGTTACCTCTGATATTCCAGACTAACACGGCTACCTCTCTGATTCTTCACTAATGTGGTTAACTTTTGTACACAGTCTATCATTTTTCCATTCTCTTTAGCTCCTTTTCTCAGTTATCCAGTGGGAGTTTGTAATTTCAGATATTTCTCCACACTCCCAAATTAAGTCAATTAAATAAAGACAGATCACACTACAACACAGCTACATCTCTTCTGATGCCTTCTTGTAAGGAAATGTGTTCTTCATGGCAAGTTCTATGTAATTACCAGAGGAGATTAAACCCATCCTTCAGGCAAAATCTCATTTTCTTATATTTTTGGTTTGGTCAGTGGATATCATGTTAATTTTCTATTTTATTTATGGTTATACTGTTAAATGAAAAGAGTCCTATTTATGTAGACAAAAATTCATGCCCAAAGTTTAAATATTGATAAAATAGTTTCCTTTTTTAAAAGTTGACATCTTTAGTAATTTATGGGTGAAAATCAAGTGGTAGTTCATTCAGATGCAAAGCCTATATGAACACCTTTGGTCTTAGGAACTGGGAGAGAAATCTCCCAAGAAAAGTCTTGCAAGATTTACAGTACTTCTCACTGGATCAGCTGCAAGAATAGCCTTTCACATGGCATTTCCACTTCTGGTCCCTAGCAGAAATAAGTAAATGTTGAAGTATGTAGCAATGAAAAACAAAAGTCAGAAGAGAAGGAAAGTTTTTTCTCTCCTCATCTGAACTGATTTATTCTGTAATCTCAATGTGACTATAGTTAATCAAAGTAGCCCTGCAGATATTTCCACTGCTGCATTACACATACGCACCTCCAGTAGAAACATATCCCCATTTCCCTTAGGTTGACAGCAGAATTATTTTGAGATACTCACACCTTAGCATTTAAAGGCACTTTGTATATCACATCAGAGGTAAATGAAGTGCACTATTTGGTTACTTGCTGTGTTGGATGATGTATGTCTAGGTATACAACTGGGAGCCAATATGCAAGAGGGTTTTAACCCACAATAGAACCACCATTCTGAGAAAGCATTGATATTAATGGACTGAAGCTACATATAACATTTGACAATTAATTGTTGATGATGCTGGTTTAATCACAGAGCTTCTAAGAGAAAGACTAAACAGGGCTAGTAGACCAATTGATATGTGATATTTATGGTTAGCTGGGCCAAAAATCTGGGAGTATTAACAAACCAGTTCTGTGTATATTGCTGTATATTTTATTAAGCCACAGAGGGCACTACTTGAGTTTACTATTGATTAGCTCTTTCTTGCTTCAGAGTTCTTCAATGTCTTATCCTGCTGTCATTGAAGTCAATGCTAAACCTTGTATTGACTTCAATGAAAGTAGAATTGGTCCCCAAGGCAGAATGTCCACTGACCCTTACTTATGGGTCAGGTGTCTTTCCCTGCCAGAGATAGTTAGAGTTGTCAGTTAGTTTGGTGCATCAGATATATGCATAATATTCTCATCCAAAATTAGTGTTGCTGCCTACTGTAAACCCATTGCTGTGATTCAGCCCATAGGTGGCTGCTCCTCTGATTACTTCATATACCCTGGTCCTGCAAATGCATCAACAGACCCTGCTCCCATGCAGATCAATATGGATGTCAAAGGAGCTCCTATGGGAGCAGGGCATGCATTTGCAGGACCGTATCCATACTTCTATGGTGCTTTAGGATGAAAGGCAATACATATATATTTACATTATTAATAATAGTGGAGTCTTCTATGTAGGTGCATATTGATGAATGTAATGTGGGAACTACATTGTCAGTGAAGAGGTATGGCAGAGAAAATAAGATTACCAGAATAGAAACAACAAAATAAACCTCATCTGTCAGACGAAACTTTTACAATCCATCCCTTTTGTGTGAGAAAGAGTGTGAGTTGTTATATAATCACATTGCCACCTTGCACCAAAGGGACTCTAGTAAGAAAAGGTTGAATTTTCATCTCAGTGCTCATTTAATGCTAGGTGGTGCTCTGTTCATTCCTCAGGGCAAAAGAGAGTGAGATATTTTCTCTCTCTGTTTCCAGAAGATGGAAATGCAAAGAGTCAGAATATCTTAGGGAGTTTTCAGTAATGCCTCTCAAAGATGGGATTTTTATTTGATAAAGTAGGAATAACAAACATGTTAGATACATAGCCCTTGATCAAACAAAACACGAGTGTTAAAAGGCAGCAATAGGCCTGATGGTTACAGCAGGAAACTGGAATTCAAGAGACCTGACTTATCTTTTTGACTCTGCCACAAGCTCCCTATGTTGCCTCCAGCAAGCCTCTTAATCTCTCTCCTTCCCACTGCTTCCATCTTTAAAACTAACAATATACTGTCACAGATCCTAGTGAGTTCCCCAGCCTGGCCACCCACTAGGACTGCTGTAAGGGGAAGTCTCCGCATCCCAAGGTCCTTCCAGCTCTTGGAACCTGAAGCAAGTCCATTGTCCCTGTAAGAGTGTCTTCCCTCTCTCTGAACCTGGGGTACAGAGAGGGATCTCTTTTATGCCAGACCAAATAACTACAAGCTGCTTCCCAGCCTAAGTTAAGTCTTTTCACCCCCAACACCCACACTCTACCAGTAGGGAAATGGGGGTACCCAAGCTGCCACCATCCGTGTAAGGCTTCAAGGCCCTGAAGGGGGGTACACGGACTCTCCCAACCCCCCTTTTCCTCTCCCTGAGAAAAAGGGACCCTCAACGCTGTTTCACTCTCCCTGATAGCCTAGGGCAAGGTGCACACAGCACTCTGGTCTCCCTCTCTGTGAGATTACCAGATTCAAGGCTCAGATCACTTTACTAGAATTACCAGACAATTCTTATAGGTATAAAAAATGTAATAAAGAAAAGAACAAGCATACAATTAATACACTACACAGGTATAGAGTTTTCTAACCTCAATCTTCTTGCATAAACCAAGACCCCCCCCTCCCCCCTCCCTCTGCTAACTATACGGATAGGGACACCTGAGATTGAATGCAAAGTTTATGAGGGATACAATCTTACTCACTGTCTTAGCTAGTTATGAAGACATACAAGGAAAGGACAAGGTGGGGGTCCATAGCTGGACAAAGGGTTCTGAGTCAGTCCAAAGCCCAGACAGAACTGCCCTGAACTTCCTGGTCTCCCTGTGTCTAGCCAGACTCCTCTGATGTCACTGCCCTTAGTTAACCCTTAGCAGGCAAACCAACTTTCTAAGACACTCCACACTCATGACAGTCCCACTCTTGGAGTCTCCTGGTACACACTCAGGGATCACACCTATCTGGAACCACCTTCCTAGTATTGGAACCTTCTGTCTTGTCACCTCATCCCTCTGGGAACATAGCTCCCTAATACTTGAACACACACACCCCTTCCAGAACTCCACCCAAAAGGTATGAAGCTTCTCATTTACAATTTAACTATTCCAGCTGCACACAGCAGTTGTGAAGCAGTCAAAACACACCCATGCTTTGTACAGCCTAACATCTTTATTTTCTTTTATCCTTAATCATGTAAAGCACAGGATAATAAGGACAATAAAAAAACAATAAACATCTGAACCACATCCTTCACTTTTGATCTAACCCTTCTCTCAGGAGTCCTTGGGCAGCCATCTGGATGCAGGAAGGAAGGCAGACAGGCAGAGTATCCATGCCTCATGCAGGCTGGTTTTCCCACACTTTCCTGATTTATTCACACCTTGTCTTTGTTCCAAAAAGTCTCAAGACCTTCTCATCAACCACCTGAATACCAGGAGGAGGAAGCTGGAAAAGGGAATACTCTGCAACTGTGGGGCCTATTTCTGATCTTGTCTCAAGTCACAACTATGGGCAGAGTCCCTCTGGGCCATGTCCACTGCCTCCCTTGGTGCCTGCAGGGAGCAGTGGACACTGTCCAGGGTTCTCTGCTCTGTGTCCCCCCCTGGAGCTCTTGTTTTCTTCCTGTGACTCTCACTCCTGTTTTCTTTATTTATGGCTAAATATGGGTCTAAATATTTATGGGTTTAATGGCTCCTCCCCTTAAGTTAGGAGTGGTGGATTTAATGATGGACCCACCTATGTTCCAGCACTTCAATAGTGCTGGTACATTGTGAGTGGTCTCTCCCTTGTGGACTGGAGAAAATGCCCCTAAGCATACCAGCTTCTGCCCTTAAAACCAACAGTACCATAAGTCAGTGACATCCTTGCCAGCTTCCCCACATAAGCACAAATCTCTGTCAGACGACATTGCCAAGGTGACTTCATACCTGATAAACCCATTTGAGACAAGTCTTTAGTCTAGAATTAATAAATTTCCAATGTAGAGGGTACAGTCAACTATCTTCTATTGTTATTCTTTTGCCACTATCCTTTGGACTTCCAATTGAACATGGAGACAAACAAAGCATAGAAAAAAGCAAAAGGTGGCATATTGAAAATGGAGTTTGCAGCCTGCCAGAGACTCATAATTAATTAATACACAATTAATAATTTGTACAGATATATTCCAAATACATCTTACCTACCTTTGACAGCACTGGTGATCTTTCTGCTGAAAGTTTCATAGGGCGGTCATGTTTATTTAATAAATACTGCTTATTTATCTCAGAGTTTTTATTCCTCATAATATTCACTTGGTATTTAATATAAAATGTATCCTTTTAGAATGAGTGTTGTCTAGAACAATTGATCGTTGACTACATTTGTGGCTTGTGGATCAACCATCTAGTTGTTAGACATCTAATCCATTGGGCTCAGATCCTGGGTAGCAGCCTGAGTAATGGCCGGACCCAACCACTGAAAATTTTCTGGAGCAGGGCCTGCTGTCCTGAGCCACTTGTGTAGATCCTCACCCCTAAACTCTGTTTTTTTTCCTTTTTCCCAAGTCTATCTTGTAACAAAAGCACTACTAGAATACTATATACAGCAGTTTATCCAGTTAGCTTGTCATCCCACCTGCAGTGACAAGTGGTTGGAAAATTCTCCAGGTCCTCTTGCTCTTCCCTAGCAAAGGTGTGTCTCTGCTCATGCTTATCCATCTGCCCTAGAAACTCTCTTCCCAGGCCAGAGTCTCCCACAGCCAACGCAAGCCAGGTGGCTGTGCTTCCCACTTAACCACGGACACCTCTTCCACTAATTTCCTCCTCCTTATTCTGGACTTTAAAACAAAACAAAAACAATCAAACAAACAAAAATTAACAATGAAAGGGTTCAGGAGGGGAAGATTAACTTTGCAAATGGCACCACAGTGATGACTAATCAAATCAAACTCGGAAAGCAGCATCAGCATCAGAAATTATCCTGAGAAGGGTTTCTGAAAGTTGATGGGTACCTTAATGTGTGAGTGGAGCACAGATTCTGTAGCAGAGGTAATCACATGAGCTCTATTGCTTAGACTGTATGTTTATATTTTCTTATGAATTCTAAGGCTTACACACAGATGCTCTGAACTGAGGGTGAAGAGGTTGTGGGGAATAGAAAGGAGGTACAAACTTCTGAATAAGCTAAGTATTTTTCATTTACACTGAGAGTACTGAGTTTCCCACCACATACTAGCCCTTTTTCATGAATAATCTTTTTAATCAACTGCAAGAAACTTTACAAAACACAGCAAGCAGTGACCAGACTTTTTGTTGTATATTTTGCCTCATCTTCAGGTTTTATGTCATGTAGAGCAGACAACAGTTTTCAACATGCTTTTGTCATCTCCGTTTTCTGTTTTTGTTCTAGTTGCTATAATTTACACAATAAGGAGAATATCTTATTTATTACACTCACCACCCAGGCAGAGGGAAACTTTGTGGTTAGAATGCATCTAACAGTGAGATGCCTTGGGTTTGTTGCCAGAGTTATTTGACAAAGATGCTCATTTTCCTTACAAGTAAAACTAGGTGGCATATCTAAGAATAACCACAATGTATGTCCCAGGGGGAAACATGAGTTGCTGTAGAATGTACAAAAGTAATATACTTAAGATTGAATCCTGCAAACTCTGATTTTTGCTTTCTTAAAATTGGTGCATTGTGTTTGGAGACAAAATATTAATTTAGATAGGGCTGAAAAAGCTGACATTGTGTTAATTAATCCCATCTGCTATTATTATTGTCAGGGCAGCTGAAATCTGTTCACTAGAGATTCAGACTCTGATCAACAAGCCCTTGTAGATTCACCTAAAATTACAATTCTTGGTCCATTACACCCTCTGCCCAAAATTCTTGCATCTGAATTTTACCTTTAAAAATCAGACTGTTCTCCTTAGTGTCACGTTCCAGTTAACAAGATCTTATTCACCCAAGTAGTCCATTCAGGCCCACTGGACTGTCCAGATGAATAATTGCTCATCAATGTGAGTAAAGACCACAGTCTGGACTTTAATCACTGTTTAGGTTTTTTAAAGGAAATTTACATCACAGTTTTGCATATTCAATTGCTAAACAGTAAAACGAACTGGCTAACGAACCACTGCAGTGGTTCTCAAATTTTTTATATTGGTGACCCCTTTTGGACACCAGGCCTCTAAGCGTGACCCCCCTTAGGGGTCGGGCTGCGGGGGGGCTGCTGGCAGCCCTTTGGGGCATGGGGCCGGGCTGGGGGTGGTGGGTTCCAGCAGCCCCCTGGAGCAGGGGCTGGGCTGTGGGTGGGGGGTTCCAGCAGCCCCCCAGGGCAGGGGCCGCCTGGAGACAGGCTGCATGGAGCTGGCCAGGGCCGGGGGGGCACCGGGAGCCCACCGCGACTGGCCTGAGCTCGCGAGGGTGCCGGGCGCAACCGGGCTCAGCTCTCAAGGGTGCCTGGAGCTGGCCGGGGGGGCAGAGCGTGGGGAGCATGCTGCAACCAGGCTCGGCTCACGGGGGTGCCTGGAGCCGGCCGGGGGGGCGCAGGGAGCCCGCCGTGACCAGGACTGAGCTTGTGGGGGCGCTGGATGCCAGCAGCCCACGGCAGGGATCGGGGCCGGCTGCAGGCAGCAGGGGCTCGCGATCCCCGCTAAACCAGGTCGCGATCCCCAGAGGGGTCCTGACCCCCCACTCTGAGAAGCAATGCACTAGTGTGTGATTCAGTAAAACTACTAAGAATTTCACATTGAAAAAAGGAACGAGAGAGACTATCCTGGTGGAAGAAGTCCATAAAGAGAATGGGCTAAATCCATTGCTGGTGTAAATTCTCTAACATTCATCACCAGGGATCCGTTTGTCCTAATTTCTCTTTTTAAAGTGCTTTACTCCAACTGAGTTTTAGTTTGCTTAATTGTGTTGGCATTTAAAGTGCAGATGTACTCGGAGGAGAGACTGAAGAAATGACATCATGGGGCTTCATATTGATCCTGGTCTAATGACTTCCAAATCAAATTTGCTCAGTTTACAAAACAAAAGATAGTTTTATTTTTCTTACTTGCTAACGTCGCAAACTATAGATGGCTCCTTTCTGATGATTAGACTATGTCTTTCTATCCCTGACCTCCAAATCAGTAAATAAGATCCTGGAATCAGAGTTTATGCAACAAATTTTGAAGATTTTTGAGTTTGAACATGATGGGAAAGTTACAATGGTATTTGCTAAGATGTGAATTTGAATCAATGTAGTTATATGTTATAAATCCTATGTGGACACCTTATTATTCTGATGTTGAGTGTCTTTTTTGGTTTAGTTTAAATCTTGTTCAAAGCAACATAAAGTAAACTGAAAACAAAAACAAAATCATGCTTATACTGGAATAAGAGTGTCCATACAGGGAGTTATATATAACTATTTCAGTTTAACTATACCTATATAACTGGTAAAAATTTCCTGGGTAGACAACCCTTATTCTTATTTGGCTTTATTAGGGTATTGAGATTAGTAAACCCCAAACAGAAAGTAGTCCTTTGTTTACAAGGTAAATAGATGTGAGATGTTCCAAACATTGCCAGAAGAAAAGCAAGACACCAGGAATGTGATTTCAGTAGGCCACGATCTTATTAAGTAACACAGCTGGGAACTATCGAGCAGTAGTTCATCAAAATGTTCTTTTCAGTTTTAAAGTTTTCATTTTTGTGTGGCTTTAGACAAAAACCTGGATATTTTTGGTGATTTTTTTTTCATGAAAAACATTATTTTCACTGTACCCCCTTTTTAAAAAAAATAAAAACATCTAGCTGAAAATATTTCCACCAGATCTTGCTGTCATCGAAATAGTCTGATCAACTTTGGATCAGACTCTATATGAAGTCAAAGGAAAGGACCCCAGTGACTAAGTGCTTTGGATCAGGCCCTGAGGGAGAAGACATGAGACAGCATTTTTTTTTCTTTTTACCCCCAAGAGCTCAGAGAATCTTACCACAAGAGTTTACATCACAAATGAACAGCTTGCTGCCACTCTTACTACCTAACAAAGTTCATCATAGTTCTTGGGGGCATCTGTTATAATCATAATACAGTTATAAACAATTTTAAATATATGATGAAACAATGTGCAACCATAATTACAGTCTGTGCATTGCATGCTTCGTCTCTGATTTATTCATTTGCCAATAAACCATTTTCAAAAGATAACGTTGTAGCTGTTACACTGTCACGTGAACTTCTTAAATAGCAAGTGTTTAGCAGATATTCCAGAATCATTGTGGAGCATGCATTCTACATAAATTCTTTGCAATTATAATGCTTTAAAAAAAATACGGTATAAGCCCTAGGTAACAAGTTTCAGTCTTTCAAATGTCACCCATCTGCACTGATGAGGATTTGCTTATTCACTAGCACTACCGTATTGCTTACATCCTCCTCCTGGGGTTAACTGTATCATTACAGAGAAACAGGAAAGGAAAGAAGGCCACTGCCTTAAAATATGTAGTATTTACAGTCTCCAGCTTTTTAAACAAGAATGTTTTTCCCATTCTTCATTGAACTAATCTCACTGTAGAGGACTGGAATTCATTCCTCACCCACCCTTCTTCTTTTTTTCAATGTGACACACTTGCAGATAGGATTCTAGCACTCACAGGAAAGGTCTGAATCCAGTAACTCTGATCTTTGGAGATAAGAAGCAGAATCTTATGGGAGCTCATAATGAGTGGCTTTCAGTAGAATGATTAACAAGAGTTGTGAGATTTGATTTATTTATTTTTAAAGCATGAGGCGATTACAGGAAAGATGTTTAAAATGCTTTTATTCCGACTATAATAACATCAGGGAGATGTGAACTTCACTCGTAAATGAAGTTTTCCTTTCTTCAGGATTTCAAAGAGAGCTTACTAGACTGGGGTGAATGAATGATAGCCCAGCTCTTAAACACCACAGACCACATTCATTTTGTTGCAGCCCGGTCATCCAAAAATGCTAACGTTTTATAAAAGAATCAATCCCCTGAAAGTACTAGATGGTTGTTAATAGATATTCCCCCCCCTTAAAATCTGATTGGTTTGCTCTTGGCTAAGAACAATTTCATCATGAGTCACCAATAAAATAAAGGTCTGAGTAATTCACAAAAAGGGAAAAATATGTAACAGCATATGAAGATTTCGAACTGGAATCCAGATCCAATCACATTATGAACCCAAACACATTTTATTAAGTGATATCTATGAAACTGGCAAGAGGATCTTGGTAGTATCCCATCACATTTCTGATGTATGTAAGAGAGAAAGGGAAGAGGAGTTTTTTTTCTTCACAAATCATAAGGGTCATTTGATCAGCTGCTCTTTACAGAACAGAGGGTGCGTGTGTGTATGTGATCAATATATATAGTGCTCCTATAGTTGAGGTGTAAATTGAATTATATGGTGGCTGAACACTTTGAAAGTTGCCTGTATGAGATTTTTTAAGGTTAACATTGACAGCATGTTTGTAGTGCAGTGTACAATGTATAACACAGGTTTACAAAACAGTTCATGAAAATATGAAGTTAGTGCATTTAAATTGTTTTAAAGGAATTTTTTGTCTTCCCATCAAGAAGCTCAGATCATGATCATGTGTAGAGAAGGAAGAACTGGAGCAGATGAAATAAGAATTGTGTATGTTATCTCTGCAACCTCCCTTCTCAGAATCTTTATCCCAAAATTGTTAACTTAGAAAAATTTAGATAACGTTCAAAGTAGGATTTGTTTTGAGGACTGCATCTGAACACCACCAACCTCAGAAGGTGTTCTGCATCTAAACTTAGATTTGAACCTACATTTTGCAAATGGCTCCTGGGTTTACAGTAAGCTGAATCAAAACTTTAGATCTGACCACGTTCTTATTTTGTAGTATTCAAACTATGGACCTGATCTAAGCCATTTTCTTGTCAACTGTTTATATATTTATAATTTCAGTTTTTTTGTGCCCCTCTGCTTTTCTGGGTTGCAGCCAGGAGCAGGGGTGAACATGCCAAAATAGATGCTGCTTTCCCTGTTTTTTTCTGACTCAATGAGAGGCAGGAATTGCTGGGGTACATGAGAGAGGCTAAAAGTCCTATATACTCTTAGTCATGCAATTTGTTCTGAAATGCACAATAATCCCATTGACATCAGTGGAAGGTGAGGATGAAGTGCTTTGCAAGAAGCACTTGGCATTCTCGCAGGATCAGGCCTCATTAACTAGGCCAGAGATCGGCAACCTTTGGCATACAGCCCACCAGGGTAAGCCCCATGGCAGACCAGTTTGTTTACCTGCCATGTTCATAAGTTTGGCCGATTGCAGTTCCCACTGGTCATGGTTCACCACTCCAAGCCAATGGGGGCTCTGGAAAGTAGCGGCCAGCACATCCCTCGGCTGGTGCTGCTTCCCGCAGCCCCCCACTGGCCTGGAGCAGCAAACCGCAGCCAGTGGGAGCTGCAATCAGCCGAACCTGTGGATGCAGCAGGTAAACAAACCGGTCTGACCCACCAGGGGGCTTACCCTGGCAGGCCGCAGGCCAAAGGTTGCCAACCCCTGAACTAGGCTGTCCCTGTTGGCATACCCATTATGATCCAAGAACCCAAACTTACAAACCCTTACTCATGTAAATAGAAGTAGCCACATAAACAAGGATTTATTATTATTAGGCTCCAAATTTTGCAGACCCCAGAGGTTTGATTACTATGAATAAATATCCAAATATCTGCATATATTGGAATGAATCCCAACACCAATCATTTGTAGGCTCTTCTGTCACTAATAATTAGGTGGAATGATACTTGAAGACCGAATCTCTATGCTTGTGTAATCAATGGATTTTAACACAAGAATTATATTCAGAAAGGTCAGTTCTGAAAACTATTATACACTTTATCTTCACTTTTTATGCTGGAGTCCCCAGTCCCTGTTTCAGACTACACAGTGGTGATAGCTGTTGTTAGTGTCTTGGGCACATTAAATCATTTCTATGTGTTGCTGAGTATGTATTAAACAATACCAGTTCTCATTATGGAAGTGTTAGAAATTCATATCCATAGAGAGCTAGATAGATCAAAATATTGACTCTTTCTTCACTTTCCCAGTCTGTCCAAACATCAATAACAGTAGCGGGGAGTGGGGGAGGGGAAATAATACGTGGTGGAGGGAGGGGATAGTAGCAGTGGAATAATGTACCTTCTTTCTATCAGAATTCCAGAGTTTGCTTTAATTAATATTGATTTTATCCAGGTGTTGTACATACCTTAGCTAACACAAGTCACAAGGCCACATCTTATGCATTAACAATATGTAAAGAAAAAAAAATCAAATGCTGTTAACGTAGGAAGCCTTAGAAAATGTAGAACTATGGTATTTTGTTTTCAAAAACTGATCAGAGCCTTGGAGTACTATCTCCAAAAGTAATATCTATCCGATATCCTTTCAACCCCACACCATGCTTGTCAATGCCCTACATTAAATACTGACCTGTAGGTTAGCTAAACCTGGAGTGTCAGTACTGACATTCCTGACCCCATACAGTCAATGCCCTTTTAGATACTTCCAGGATACCTTTGTGTAATCTGGTAACCTAACCTACCTGATACCTGTCCTGAAGAAATTTGAGGCTCCTGTTTATAAGGCATGTTAAATGGTTGCATTCCCACTATAGCCACAGGCACAGAGTTGGACCATACAACAGCCCTATTATTAATTTTCCAGGTCCCTAATGACTGTATATACAGGATTAGACCTGGCTGAAATGCACTGGTTGAAACTTTTCACCAAAATATACAGAGTTGAAGAAAAAATTAAAACACTGAAAAAGTCCAAATGTTTGGTTTCAAGATTCTCAAAATGAAACTTTGATTTTATTTCCATTTCAAATGACTTTTTCAGTTCAAAATGTCCTTCATTTTTTAAAAAAATGTTCAGAAACACTTTTTTGTTTGCCAACATTTGTTTTCAATTTTTCTACATGGCCATCAAATCAAAAAAAGCAATTGTTTGGAGAGCTCTACACAGAACAGTATGAATGCTGCTCCCTGAGGGCTCATCTATGACATTCAATAAAGGCAAATACAAAGTACTTCACTTAGGAAGGAAAAATCAAAATACACAATTGCCACATGGGGAATAACTACCTAGATGGTAGTACTGCTGTAAAGGATCTGTGGGTTATAGTGGGTCATATACCGAATATGCTGTCACAGAAAAAAAGGCAGATATCACTGTGGAATGTATTAACAGGAGTTTTGTATGTAAGACACGGTGAGTAATTGTCCTACTGTACTCGGTGTCAATGATGTCTCAGTTCGAGTACTGTGTCCAATTCTGTGCACCACCTTTTAAGAAAGGCATGGAGAAATTGGAGAGAGTCCAGAGGAGAGCAACAAAAATGATAGACATTTAGCAAACCTGATCTCTGAGGAAAGGTTAAACAACTGGGCATGTTTAGTTTTGGAAGAATAAAGATTGAAGGGGTACTCATAACAGTCTTCATATCTGTAAAGGGCTGTTATAAAGAGGACAGTGACAGATTGTTCTGCAGGTCCACTGAAGATGGGTCAAGTAGTAATGGTTTTAATCTGCAGCAAGGGAGAGTTCAGTTAGATATTAGGAAACCTTTTCTAGCTATAGGGATAGTGAAGCCATGGAACAGGCTTCCAAGGAAGTTTATGGAATCTCCATCACTGAGATTTTTAAAAGCAGATTTGACATACACCTGTCAGGGATGGTCTTAGTTTGCTTGGTCTTACCTCAGAGCAGGGGGTGGGCTTGATGATGTCTCAAAGTCTCTTCCATCCCTACATTGCTGTGATTCTATACTGAAAAATTATTTCATGTTTGAATTTGGTTAGGAAGAATCAATCGAGCTGACAAAATGTTAACTGTGACTTTACACCAGGATGTACGTTCAGTATGGGGTCTGTTAAGCATGGTTTAAACCTTCAGAGTTTAACCACGATTTGTCCTTATCTATCTTGGCAGTAAATTTGTGCTCAGTCTTGTATTAGTTGACTTGATTCTTCACAACTACATGGAAACATGGTAACGTTTTGCAGTGAAGACAAATACTGATGGGAGCAAACTTTTATCATGTGTCCTAAAATTCAGGAAATGCCACTTGCTTCTTTGCTATGGAGGTATAGCACCCACACATACACTGCTCCTTTTTAATTAGAATACCTATCGCTTGTGGGTAAACTCCTTAGGCAAAAATTATGCTACTTCCATCAGCCAGTAAGTAGGTTACTCTCTAATCTAGTCAGGTGCTTGATTATCTTTGTCGTCTGCACCTCTGTATTAAAAGTGATGGTTCTGGAGAGCCACCCATGTTTTAGGATTCTAAGGATTGCATATTGTTTTGTTTTCATAAAATATATAGTTTCAGTTGGGATTTTAATCGTTTATACTTCTGACTTTCATTTCCTCACCTCAGGGCATCAGCTGTTATCAGGAGCCCAGAGCAGAAGAGATCTTTCCAAGGTCGTTACAGACTGTGAGTGAAATAATTTGATTTAGTGTTATTAGAAGTTGATTTTGCCACTGCTACTGCTCCTGTTGTACCTTTTCTCTGGATAGAGGCATAGGTGGTGGAACTGGGGGCACTTCCACGTCCCTTGGCTTGAAGTCGTTTCTATCATCTACTGGGTTTACAGTTTGGTTCAATGATGCTCAGCACTCCCACTATACAAATTGTTCCAGCACTCATGAATTGAGGGCTTTGGTCCCCAAGCCTGTCACTGCAGTTCAATCCAGAACACTAATTTTAACAAAAAAAGAAAAAAGAAAAATATTTTTAGTAAGGGATGTCTTAATTACAGGTTATAGCAAACATTTACAAAGTACTTACAACTGTTTTATTGCATTAGACATTAAGCTCCACTGGAGATTTTTTTATATGGCTAGTGATTGACGTGACAGATTAGAGCAGCTCAGGATTTATTGTCTTTAGGGTAAAAAACATGTTAAAAATAAACAATCAACAAAATTCCTTTCAGTACTTGTGGAGAATAGGTAGCCCTCTTTCTTTTCCTGCCTAGGTCTATAATCCTGTACTGAGGTTATCTGAGCCTGGGATCATATATCCTAAGGGATTTATTAGTCCAGATTCTCCAGCAGAAAGACAAACATCTGAAGTTGGTAGCAATCCCTATATTTTTGTTGCCTAAAAATTTCCAATATATATAAAAAGTGAGAAACTCTAGCCCTCCATTGTCTGCAGCAGAATTTTGAAATTCACCCCTAGAGCTAGAGAAGTGCTTTTCTTGGTCCCTTAAAATTCCATGCTGGTTTAGCTGAGATGTAAACATTTGAAAATTACTGTTTCTGATCAATTGTTTGAAGTGTAGAAAAATGATAACTGAATATGAACATTGAAATCTAAGGTCACCCTTTGCCATTCTCAAAGCAAGAATAGAAACCTTGAGCAGATATCTCTTCTGGGAGGAAAGGAGAGCAAGGTGGGATGGCTTCCCATATAGTACTATTCTTTGGACCCGGAATTCGACCTCACATACAAAGTTTTAGCTGATGCAGATTTTTAAAGGGCAGAGGCAGCAATAGGAGCACTGAGACTCCAGACAAATAAACAATTTTATTAATTTTTCCATCTTCTAAGATCATCATGGGTATATTGACCCAACTAACTAGTTTAAAATCCCATGTAATTACAGCATTGTCTCTGCTGGGTTTGCTTTCAAATTAATTGCAGTCAATGTTGTGGCAAATTAATTGTGGGAAATCATTACAGATAAAGTGCAAGGTGCTAATACTTTAAAACAATCCCGTCCTGCTACGCTAGCCAGAACCTGCTTGTCTGCCAGACTCATCTGAAAATGCTGAAGGGTTAATAGCAGCCTCTGAAGGGGTAAGAGGACTTTCATTGAGCCACTACTTGACCAGGCAAATTATATCCCTATTCAGCATGTGTCATTTGCACAACTTTTCAGTGATTTCTTTCCCAAGGTAATAGGTCTAGCAGCTAGCTAGCTGGCTGCACTGCTGCTGCTGTTGCTGTGCTTCAGCAGCTGTCATTTTGACATATTTTATGCTTTCTTTAAAGAGAGAGGTTGATTGAATGTGAGAAAAGTGGAACTTTGACAGGCTGTCAAAATCTCTTGCAGTGCAAACCTACCTGCCAGCTAACTTGTTTCAGGTTTATTTCAAAGAAGGTTTCCGGCACATGAACTTCCATTACTAATCCTAGAAGTTCTTAAATCAGTAGCTTCCATTTTGTCAAAGTCTAAATTAAATAATTTTCACCTCAAATTGGGTTAGGTTCCAGGAAATCCAGATACATCTGAGAGAGCAAGAGCATGTTCCCCTCTTTTATTCCTCACTGCCCCCAGCTCTCCCTGAACAGGCTGGATTGATGAAAGGATAACTGGTCTTCTTTACTACCTTCCTATTTTATTTCAGTCAGTTTTCCCCATTCATAAACAACCTTCTGAATTTTTTTTAAAAAAGTTCATTAATTGGCCAGGAGCAGGCAAAAATGAATAGAGATGAGCTGATTTGAAAGACAGAGGACTATGACCATCTTCTGGCTTCATTCTCTACACTGTTAATCTAATTCTTTCAAAAATTGTTTAAGAACTTCCATTTGTCAACTATGTCTGTTGTGTCTGCATGGCCTGGTTAGTTTATTTGCTCCACAAAGGACCATTGCATTATGTTTCCTTGTGTACTGTTTTCACTTTCAGAGGTGGCATGCATGGACTGTGCTTTTACACTAGTCTGCAATATTTATTCAGAAACATTTTCAAAACTGCCTCCAGATCTGTGTCCATAAAATCTATGCGGCCTCTTACTTGCATGCATAAAATTCTGCATTTCTACTTTATAGAATTTGCAGATAGTGCATATATCAACATATTATAAAAAACTACCATAAGCAAGGTAGTTGGAAGGGTTGCAAAGCTCACTGTATAATGCGTCTTTTGCACAGGCATTGAGCTGGGTCCATCTTTCTGAATATTCTGTTGCTCAGTCTTTGCCATCCAAACCAGCCTGAGACATGTGATTAGTGTGGAGTTGTACAGAGTAGTGAGCCAAGCAGATTTTTGAACATTTCCTAAATAAGTAACAGGCAATGTTCACCATTGGTCATAATATGCTAAGAGCAGAGCCGCCTCTAACTTTTTTGCCGCCCCCAAGCAAAAAAAACCCAAAACCAAAACCCGAGCACCGCCCTGCTGGAGCAAAAAAAACCCCAGAAAACCCCACCACCCGAGTGATGCCCCGCCACCCCGAGATTGCCGCCTCTTACAAAGCGCCGCCCGAAACACGTGCCGGCCCTGGGTAGAAGTGACGAAATAAGTATAACTTACACTGACTTGGATATAAAAAAATGAGTGACAGGCCCAGGAAGCAGAAGGGGCTAACTAGAAGCAAAAAACAAAATGATATATATTAAAGGAATCCTCTCTCTCCACCTGAGTTACAACTGAACCATTCCCAAAATTCCTGCGATCAAATTTACTTAAGCGGGTTTAATCCCATTTACTACAATGGAAGTTGCACCTACTTTTATAGAGTTTGAGACTGGTGCCCAGACAACACCTTTAACAGGTGTAAATTACATTCACTTTGCACATGCAGTTGATCCAATCTGTATTATTTTGACTCAGTTGTATCAAAGTCTGTTGAGTTACCCAGGTGTAAAGGCAGAGAAACTCCTTTGAGAGAAGAATTTAACTCAGTGTAACTCTCACATCACTGCTGGATTTGTCCTTAAGCCTTTCTTCAGGAAATATGACTATAATCTACTGGGACATAGGAGAGGCACAGACCAGCTTTGCTTGGTCCAATCCATCTGGTCTGATAGAGTATATCTACATGCTGCTGGATGCATGCCTCCCAGCCCAGGTAGACGGTCATGGGCTGGCTATGCTCAAGCTACATGCTAAAAATGGCAGTGTGGATGTTGTGACACAGGCGATGCATGGTGTAGCTCCTTGAATACAAGCCTGTGCAACCCCTTGGGTCCATATTTAGGTGGCTAGCCGGTGAGTCACCACCCATGCTGCAAAGTCCATGCTGTGGTTTATTGGAATGCTAACTAGACAAAGAGAGAGAGTCTATGTCTGCTGGGCTGGGGGACACACTCACAACTGCAGTGTAGACATTCCCTAATTATCTTGTGTACTAGTGTTTTATCTACCTGGTAGGAGCAAACCATACTGGCTAAATATCTGAAGATAAAATGACTCCTCACAGCACCTTATAGAAGCCAATACTTTAGTGGCGGGAGTGTTAATTCATATGTAAACATGTATAACAGCGCACCATATAAAATATTCCAGACAAAATGTTATTGCTGATTACTATGCGCAGCTGAAAGAGACATGAATACATAAGCAAAAACCGTAGTGGCTCAGTGACCTACTGATAGTGCTCTGAACTGTCTCCAGGGAAACATGCCCTTTCATTCCTTGTTCTTACCTCTCTGGACAGCAATGCCTGTCTGTACTGAGTGCAGAAGCAAACTCATCTCTTAGGAAGTGCCTTGGCAGGGAGTCCACTCTATCTAATGAAAATGCAGCTTTGCTGAGTTCAGAAGGTGCCATCCAGTCCTAGGTTAGAAGGATGGAAAATCATAGGAACATCTGAGATAGGAAAGATACAAGCCTACTAATCCCTGTTACCTATTGCCGTGGGAAACTTATGTGTAGAGTATGTTAATTTGATCCTACTAAAAGCCTCCCATTCAGTGATCCAGAGGAATGTGAGACACCCATTGGGCCCCTCCTGGGTGAAATTTTCTTCCTTGACAGAAAATTGACAATCGGTTTTATGCTGTGTCCAGTAGCAAGGATCCCTATGATAAAGCACCTAGTTCCACTTATACTCAAGGGCCTTCTCTACACTACACTTTTTTACCTAGAACATCTTCCTGTTATTACCATCAGTGTAGTTCCATCTGCAGCCACAACTGTCAGAGCACTAATGTAACCAAGGCAGCCACTGACATTTTAAATACTGTTACCCAGACCTACACAAAGCAGAGATTAACTGACACTGTGGTTACCACGGATGGTCACCTGCACACCTGTCCGTACTAGTGCTTCCACTATTACTATCACAGGTAATAGCATCAGTGGAAATTTTAAGTGGAACAAGGTTAATGTGGAATATGGTTAATCTGGTTAGTGTATGAAGCTTTAATGACAGTGTGTGCATAGCAGTGGTAAAGGATCAGCAGTGTTCAGAAATTAATATGAGCAAAACTGGGAGCAAAAATGACCACTTGGGGCTTGGTTTTAGGCAGAGTTGAACACATTAACTACATCAGCAGCTGTGGGAGCTCAGCTCTTCTGAAATATCTAGCTATAGAGACCACAGACTCAGAATCCAATGCATCTCCTCCAAGGGCAAAATTTGACTCTGAGTTGGCTTTGAGATTAAACCATAGATCTTAAAGAAAACTCAAACCTCCTTTTTCCATCCTAACAGTGATGGATATGTTAATATTACTCAGAGTAAGCACCTTTTATTATGTGTGTGTGTACAGTGGCTGGTACCTCATCTCTGGCTAGGGTTTTTAAGTGCTGCCACAACACAAATATTAAGTTAGAATATTAATATTTCATTTAGTTGAATTGAAAAAAATCTCCTTTTTTGGAGATATTTGTATACTGAAATGACATGCAAGAAACAGTTTCTAGCCATGAATACATATAGCTCTTGCTGTTTCCTTTCTTAATCCTACTTATATTTAAGTCCTATATTATCAATTTTATTTAATAAAATTAAAGAGCTGACATGTAAAGAGTAGAGATACATTAAGAGAAACTATGCAGGCTCTACAAGCCTAGCACAAGGGTCTATCTGTATGCAGACAGAATCCCATGCACATACGAACAGGAGTTGGCATAGAATATTAAGGACAATACTGGGAATGTGAGAATCTGTACTGAGTTTGTTTGAATGCTAATAAATCATGAGATCTCTGTGTTTTCTCACCACTGGGGCTTGCTGCATAAGAAATCCACAATGCAACACAAAGAAGTGTCCCATGTGCGTCTCATGCTGGCTTAAACCAGTGCAATCCAGGCAAAGAGGTGAAGGGTTACCTTCCACTCCAATATTTTGTAGGTGAGGTGTGCTATTAATTGTTTAATGTATATATTTACAATGGAGCCTTTGTTGCATTGCTGTGAACATCCTTCCTAAAACCTTTCTGATTTTAGATTAAAACTTTTTCTAAATAGCTCTCCCCACTACCTGACATATGAGCTGTGTTCATCTTCCCTATCATAGTTTTTTCTAAGACTGTCCACCTCTCTGAATCTAATATATTCAGACCACGATTCATACTGAAAGGCAGGTTCTGCAGCCACCTATGCAGAGTGGAACCACATGAGAGACAGCTCATTTCTTTAACACCACTAGGCACAACTGAAGGCCTCTCCACCGTGTCCTCAATATCACATGAAAAATAAAAGAAGAGCAGTGGTGGCAGAAATATGTTTCCAGGTGGAACTAGAATACCCCAAGAATAAGAGAACACTTCCCACTCCTTCCCAATTTTCAAAATTCCACTACCAAAATGAGCCAAAAAATTTAACAAACAAATTCGCTTCTCCCTCAGCTCCATGGCACTGGTATTTCTCAAACAGGGTTTCACTAAGATGAAACTAAGAGTAGCCATCCTACCTGTGAAACAAAACATGCTACTGATCCATGTCTGCTCACAGCACCACTGCAATGAAAACAAAAAAAAAAACCCCACGCCTTTCTGTCCGAAAATGTGGCTATAATTTTCCAGGCACACCATTCCTCTTTCCATGCCCCGGGCCAGGCTTTCAAAGGTAGGACTATTATTTCTCAATGGAGCAGGAAAGGAGCTGCAGAACATCTATATATATAAAAGTCAAATGGTGTATACATGTATGAGTGCGTGCGTGCGTGTATGTACGTTCCCTTACTCCTTCCACACCGTTTGAGCTATAGACTTGAAATTTGGTATAGTTATAGGCCTTAGGGTCCTAATCAGGGTAAGAGTCGAAAATTTTTCAAATCTGACCTCTGACGCCCCCCAGAGGTGAAATTCTTTAAAGCCCATTCACATCAGCTGGGCAGCAGGTTAACACCTGCTGTTCTCTGTGACATAGTTATGATGTAATAATACCCCCCTCCAACGGACCCCGCACTTGCTCAGCTCTCTGCCCCCGCCCCCTCTCCAACGGACCCCGCACTTGCTCAGCTCTCTGCCCCCGTCCCCTCTCCAACGGACCCCACACTCGCTCAGCTCTCTTCCCCCCATCCAGGGCCCCCCACACTCGCTGAGCTCCCCCCTCAGGAAAGAATTGAAAATTTTGAAAATCTCACCCTCCTCCCTCCCTCCAACGCCCCTCCCCCCACTCGCTCAGCTCCCTCCCCCCACCAAAGGACCTTGCACTCGCTCAGCTCTCTAGCCCCTCAGGTAAGAATCGAAAATTTTTAAAAACTCCCCCTCCTCCCCCCACTCCAATGCCCCCCACCCACTCACTCAGCTGTCTCCCCTCTCCCCCCCTCAACAGACCCCACACTCGCTCAGCTCTCAACGCTAGGTCCCCCCCCCCCTCCGACGGACCCGAGCAATGCCGGATATTTCTGCTAGTATAAAATAAGTTGAAAAGGCCGTGAAAGACCTTAGGAAGTTAACACATAGAGCCTGGAGCTGGCTTCCTATCAGTTATTGGTTCTATATCATTTGTAGTCTGTTGAGATCCATAGAGAATTACATTAGGATTTTTGAAAAGTGAAAACACTATTACCTGTGTTCTGACATCAGAAGGAGCTGGAAGTTTCCTGTTAAGAACTCTGTGGAACTGGAGTTATAAACCTCAGTTCAATCTAGCCCAATTTAGTCCTTCATGCTAATGGAAGTGTTCCATCAGAATAATGAAACCTGAGAGAATTAGAGCAATGCAGTTCTTTCTATTTTGCAATTAAGGAGAAAAAAACTAAAAGAGGGAAGTGCATGAAAACTTGTGAGGTTGGCAACAAGGCAAAAATGTATCTGTGTGATTTATACAGGCTTCTATGCATCTGCTTCACAGAATCTGTGTGTTTGCAAAGAGAGACTCATTTCAAATTATAGGAGAAACACCTTTCTATACCATTTCTGATGGAAAAAATGTTCTGATGATGATTCTATCACATGACTCCTCTTCCAAGTATTTCATTTGCTCACCCAGAAAGAGGAATGGTGTGAATTTTAAGGCCCCGTCTATCTTTCTGATTTTCCAGTGTATTTTGGAGCAAAGGGGAAAAAAAGGTAACCCAACAGAGAGGGAAGGAGGAAGAGTTATACTATCAACTTATTCTCTTGCTTACAGTTAACTTACACTATGGGAGCATTCTGTGCAGTGCTCCCATAGTGTATTCCTTATGGGTCTGAAAGATCAGGTGCCTGGTGTTTCTACTTTCTCCATGAATGTAATTCTGCAATGCTGTAATTCTAACCTCTCTGGTTTTTTTGTGAAATTTCAAATAATTGTCAATTTTGTTAATTAACTATGGTATTATAGTTTTTACATCTTTCTCTCACTCTTTCCTGCTTGTGTGTGTGTTTGAAAGAGGGAAAAAGAGATACACATACCTTAAAAGTAAACATAGCTTTATATTATTGTTTTATTCAAAGGTAATTTTCTGCATTTCATAATTGCAGATGATGTTTTCAATGAAAGCATTCAGACCTTGATTTTTTCCCCCTTTCCCTAAGTTACTTCTTTATGATTTTAGTTGCATAGTTGTTACAGGAATCCTTAAAATGCAATTAAAAATAAGGGTTCTGGTTAGTCTGCTGATGTCAAAAGTACATTGATACCACTTATCTCCTTCAGTCAGTACAGTGCTTCTGTACTGTTTTCTATTGAAATCTGTGCAAATATTTTATGGTGAATCTTGTTTCCACATAGAGGAAACATTTACAGCTATGTCAGTGTCACCTATAACAACAAAAATTGGTATATTGGTCTCTTGAGTGTTATGCCCGCAGCCCATCCAGGTACAGATGATTTATTGCGGTCCCATTGTGTACAAAAAGGATATCATACACAGGATGCATACTAAGGCCTGACAAGAGTTGCTCAGCTGTAGGTGTTAAGCTCCTCTTATCTGCATCTGAGTCAGTCTCTTTGAAGTAAACTCACAGATTCACTTCATGCCTTAGGAAAGCAGAATACTTAAAAGAGATGCTGTAGAGAAGCTCCCTTAAAAAGCCACAGGATGATCAGGCTGAAATTCATTGGCCTTCAAGTATTTTTTTTTCTGCATTGACACACGACTATCTTTTTAGTCCATTGTAAGTGCATTCTCTATTACCTATTGATACGCAAAATTAAAAAAAACAGACAAGCAAATATTCTCTTCTGATTTTCCCATCTATTTTCTTTATAGCCTTCAGCATCTTGTAGCTTTCCCTTCAGCTCTGCAGAATAGTTTTTATCGTAGCTGGTAAGGATGTAAAATTCACCTGACACACATTGCCTTCCCCATGGTAGTTAACTGACAATTGAATAGTCTCTGTAGATGTTATAAATAAGGAACGTTTGAAGAAGAAAATATATTCACCAGTTGAAAGGAGAAACAGTTGGGTCACAATATGAGGCGAGGAACAACTGACAGTCAGACCCACAGACAGCTTTATAGATCCTGTCATCCAGTTCTGCTCCTTGGAGTTTACTCATTGAGATAAATGAATTATTCGCAGGCAGCTGTATTATTCCAGAGGTAGACCATGAGCCAGATGCTTAGCTAACGTAAATCAGTAATACTGTATGTGTGCCAGTGGAGCTATACCAGTTTAGGATCTGGCTCCATTAAATTTACCTTTAGATACTGTTAGGCTCCAGGTTATTGGGGCTGCAGACAATGCCAGGTCAAATAAACAGTGTCACTTCCTATCCCCTCTTCCAAAGTCATGGAGGACCCTAGTGACTGTGGAAATGGTGTGAGAGACCTTAATTGGACTTGGATCAGCTACATGTCATTAATGTTTGGTGGGAGTAATGGAAGGGCTTCACAATTTGGGGCACATCCATGTCAAGGTTTGGAGGATGGGCTGAGCAGGGAGTGTGACATTGTATCTGTTGCTGTGCTGTGTATCTACTAGAGTGCAGCTCTCCAACAGTCACTGTCTCCTCCTCACACTACACAGACATGGGTCCTGCAGGAGACAATACTGCAAATGTGGTGAAGGCTTAGGAGACATATTTACTTCTTCCCCCATCTCTATGGCCAGAGGATCCACCCCTATGTCACTGATTATATTGGGTAGTTGTCTGTCTTTCTCATTAGAGGTTGATGATGTCTGTTTCCAACACAGGACATAGCAAATGAGGCAAGTAATAGGATACATTTTATTAATATAATAATGTTGATCTGTGCATATTTCTTGCGTGGTGAATTTTTGGTATTAAAAATTCCCTCAAACTGAAAGGAATACATTGTTAAAAGGGCGGCATGTAACATATAACACCTGAGCAATGGAGAGCTGCCATACACAGGGACAAAGACTGAGAAATTCCATTACTTGATCTCAGTGGCTTTTTGATAATATTACGTGGTCTCTAATTTAGAAGAGTTATCACTGCAAGTTGAAAATAGCTGCTGTTGTGGGCAAAATTCCAAGAAGTTTGGTTCAGATTACCTCAAGTGTCATTACAAGCCACAAGCAATTGGACATTTTTGTTAGAGGTTATTAGGGCTATTGATCTGGAGTAAATGGAAAAGAAGGACTAGAAAAATAAGGTGCTGCCATACAAAGCATTGTAGCTCTTGAGTGCCCTGATCTAAAGGCACATGTTTTATATTTAGCCACATGATTTGATTTAAGGTATCTGGACAAGAAAAACATCTTAAAATAGCCATGGCACTGTACTTGGGGAGTAAAGGAATGATTTAAAGTCCTATTTGTTTAGTTTTCTCCTTCCTGTTCAAGTTTCCCCTACTGAGTCTTTGGTTGCTAAACTCCATGTCTTCTGCTGACATCTGGAGGAAATTCAAACCCCAGAGGACTCTGATTTTTTGATAGCACCGAGTAAAAGATTGAGAGCCTTTGGAACTTTTATTTGCATTTTAGTTTTTGATGCGAAGATAATTGTGGATTTTGTATTTTATTAAGAGGAAAAATTCCCAGCTTCATATCCAAGCAGGAGCATTTGCAACTAATTTAAAAGCTTAATCCAGGGATATAGGTGATAGAGCTTGAATTGCTTATTCAGGGATGGGTGGGGGAAGGAGAGAGAGAGAGAGAGACCTAAAATTAAACCTTTGAGCTTTGGAAGAGTTCTATTAATTTTATTTAAAAGAAAAAGGAAGGTAGAGAAAGGAAGAAAGAACATCACTTGTTTGCACTTCATGGCTTCATTCAAGACTAGAATTAACAACATACAGTGAGTCTTCCCTTGCAAAATTCCCAGTCTGGATAAGACTCAGCTCTTTAAAGAGGAATATCCAAGCACTTGGGGATGGAAAAGCATGAGAAATTTTGAATGTTTACCCTAAACCAATCCTGTTGAACATTTGCCTATGACAAAGGCACCTGGTTTAACCTTACAGTAATATCACCTGATAAACTAAAGAAGACATAATATCGTCAATGGTCAATTTCCAGTTGCTTTCCTCAATTCTAACCTTTTCCTAACTTTAAGATCCTCTTATAATCCCTTATGTTCTGCATAAGGCCTAAAATGTAACCCTTCTCTCATGGGTCTCTAGCCCGGGGTAGGCCAGCCTGAGCCTGAGAAGGAGCCAGAATTTACCAATGCACATTGCCAAAGAGCCACAGTAATATGTCAGCAGCTCCCCATCAGCTCCCCCACTGCTCCCAGTGCCTCCCACCCACAGGCAGTCCCGCCTATAGCACCTCCCCCCAATCCCCGCACCTCCCGATCAACTGTTTCATGGTGTGCAAGAAGATCTGGGGGAGAGGGGAAGGAGCGAGGGCATAAGAGACTCAGTGGAGGGGGCGGTAAGGGGTGGAGTGGGGGCAGGGCCTACGGCAGAGCCAGAGGTTAAGCAGTGAGCACCCCCCAACACATTGGAAAGTTGGCACCTGTAGCTAGAGCCGCGGAGTCAGTGCCTATACAAGGAGCAACATATTAACTTCTGAAGAGCCACATATTACTCTGGCGCCACAGGTTGGCCACCCCTGCTCTAGCCCAAGCCCAGATATCTACATTGCAATTTTATGGCCCCACAGTCCAAGCCCACTGCCATGGCAGTCATGGGTTATTGCAGTGTAGATATACCCAAAACGTTCTACTGGAATCATCAGCACAGGCATCATCAGCACAGGAAAGACTGAATAAACTGGTAAATTTATTTCTGACCCTAACAAATGACAGGGGAAGAGCGGGACGGAGAAAATGAAAAAGAGAGAAAGAATATGTGACATTCTGTTATAGCACTCACCATTAGGAGTCTAAGAGGTCAAGATGCCACAGTGACCTATTCAGCCTCCTTGACTTCCCTTAATTCCAGCCCATCCCTAAACAGTGGGTCCTGTTATAAATCTAGGTTGTCTTCATGGGTGCAGATCATTGGAGGATAAGTACCTAAGAGACAACCCTATAAGCAACTATTTACATTATTTTTCCTGCTTATCACAGCATATTTACTTTTATGCTGCATACAGTCTGTGTATGCAGGAGCCTCATCAGCAGAGGCCCATCAGAAACTGAAAAGATTCATGGATTTTAAGGCCGGAAGAGACCCTTTGATCATCTGGTCTGAACTCCTGTGTAATGACAACAGAAACTCACGCCATTATCCCTGTAACTGATGAACATGCCTCTGAAGAGAAGGGGCAGTTTGGGGGAATTTTTTTTTTAAATTTAAACCAAAAATGTAATCAGTTAGCCAAGGAGTACTGCTGAGAGTCAGGAATAGATTAGTTTTTGTTCCTGAAACTCCCTCATACATAGCTAGTTATTCCTTTTCCTCGGAAATTCATAGTTTCACTAGGTCAGTGCCCAAATATCTTACCATTGGTAAGCTGTACTGGGCATGGGTAGGTCTACCCATATGACTGTGCAATGCCTAGCGCAATGGCACTTCTGGGTCCTACGACAATACACACATTAAATTTCCATTATATACAGCTGCCATTCTGGGGAGCAGAGCAAGAAGCAGTATCATAGGCAGCTAAATCCTAGTTCATATATGGCTTTCAAAATAAGCAGGGTGAAATTTTAGCCCTATGAAAACAATGGGAGATTAGTAATTGACTTGAATTGGGCCAGTATTTCACCCCAGGCCCTCAAAGAGGAATCTGCATTGGATCAGGAATGAGTGCAATGTGTGGAATATCTGTGTGAATCTGGATTGGGAGGGGCCTACGTGGTTGGACATAAGAAGCTACTGGAGCTGCTTCTCCAGTACTTTTTCACCAACCTTACTTGGAAAGGAGAGATGAGCAGTTCATGTGCTCTTGTCATTAGCCTGGGAGAGAAGACTCTTGAGTTCTTACTCTTAGCTCTTGCATAGACTTTCCCTGTGACTTAGAGCTCGACTACGCTTGCAGATGTAGAGCGCTGAGAGTTAAACCAGCCTTCGGAGACCATAGCAGGGAAAACACTGCCGTGTGTTTACACTGTCAGCAGCAAGTGCACTGGCATGGCCACATTAGCAGCTTTTGCAATGCCACAAAGAGCAGTGCATTGTGGTAGCTATCCCAGCATGCAAGTGGCTGCAACGGGCTTTTCAAATGGGGGGGGGTGTAGTGTGACAGGGAGTGTGTGGTGTATATGGGGGAGAGAGAGTGGGTTTTGGGGGGGCTGAGAGCATGGCAGCATGCTGTGTTGTAAGTTCAGACAGCAGCAGATCCCTCTCCCCCCACCACACACACACACTCACAACAGCAGTATTCCACAGTAATGGTTTGCTTTGTCCCAGAGCAGATAAGTAAGCTGGCTGTCAGAAACGGAGCTTTGAAAGGGGATATTGCATGCCTTCAGCCAATTTCAAAACAATGAGAAGAGTGGCCACTTGACGTCAGGGGATTATGGGATGTTTCCAGAGGCCAATCACAGTGTAGTAATGCAACACCTCATCTGCAATGACACCCAGGCATTTCAGCCGGGTTGCAGAAAGCTTTATGCTTCTTGTGGAGGTGGCTTACTAGGAGCACTCCAGCTGCAAAGTCCCGGTGCTCTACGTGCCTTGCCAGTGTGGATACCTCAGGAGTTAGGAAACATGGGGCAGCTTTAAGGCACTCTAACTTGCATGTGTAGCCAAGCCCTTAGTCACTTAACCTCTCTGTGCCTTAGTTTATCCATCTGTATAATTATAATAACATTTAACAACCCCACAGAGATGTTGTGAGGCAAAACAAATTAATATTTTTAAAAGTGTTTCAAAAAGGCCTAGAATGAAAGAGGCTTTAAAAATTTAAAGCATGGTAGTGTTATTTTATTCTTATCATTACATATACTGTGGCCATCCTGGGGTTTACTATGTCAGCAAATTAAAAGGGCAAAAACCCAGTAGTTAAAATAAACATTGTATAGAAGTTGTCACACTGGCTGAATGTGTTAGCTTTTATTTTTGGAAGCCTTTGGTTCCTGAATAGATCACAAATGAAAATGAGTCTTCTGTTCTCAGACTAGCTTCCCATTTGTTCACACCATAAAATCACTGCACAACTTTGTACAATTGATAGTTTCTATTTAAAAAATGTCCAAGCCAGGAAAAAAGGCCATGGTTGCAGGTTTGCTATGTGGGAAATGCTATGTTCCTCTCAAACAATAAACCCAACCAAAATAGTTTTAATGCAGTGTTACAACATGCATATAGTTGTGACACATTATGTATATATATTACAACAAAATGAATATTCCTACTCATTGTATCTCATGAGCCCTGGCAAAGAAATCTTGGAAAGAGACAACAAAATATTTTTAAATCACTTGAAAAATAATGTACTTGTAAAAAATGTAAGGTGTCCGGGAACTTTTTTATTGCTTATATTAAGTGGATGAAATAGAACTGGTAAACAAATCATGACACACATTGTCAACTATTATTTGAGTTAAAAAAATGCACCACTTGCAATATGTCATTTACTGAGGATTTTTACAGGAAGACAAGTGTCACTATCTGAGTTCAGACTATAAACTCAAACTGTCAAGTGCCTGACTTTTATAAAACTCTTCCTCTGCCCTACAATCCTGTATTTTCATGTTGCTTTAGATTATTTTTCAATCAATAAAACTCGAGTGTAGCACTTACTTGTTGAGCGGTAAGGTTAAGTTCCACAGATTTTTCTCCACACTGTGTTCTTCAAAAAGTTCCTGTATGATGGCTATTGATTTAGGCTCTTATGGTCCATGCTGTTACATGACATGGAGGTGTTGGAGGGCCATATGTAGAGGAAAGGTAACTCCCTTAAGCTATGGGGCACAGACACTGTTATTTTATTTGGGAACTATGGTTAAAAATAATAAAATAATAACTGCTGAGTATTACATTACATTACCTAATTATTCTAGCAGCAATAGTCCCCTCATAACTCAGGGGTTTTTTCTTTATCCCAGGAAGGGTACAGGCCTCTGATGGTCTTGGCTGCTTGAATTGCTTCTCTTTTTCACAGAGCATCAGATGGTTGAAAGTCTCTGCTTCAGGGAGGCTCTATCTCCATTCTATCCTTTCTGGGAAATAGTTCAACAAGGAGGATTTCCTCTTCTTGTGAAGGGAAATTCTTGTTTGTATGGGTGAAGATCACCTGTCTCGCCTTCTCACACTATTTCTGCAGCTAAGATGACTATTTCCCTCCTTCTTTCACAAAAGCTATTGACTCTCTTTCTCTGTACATGAGGGCTTCTGATCTCCTCTCTATAGGGAGACATGAGATAGATCCAGCCAGCTGCCATTCATCAGACTCATGATTGGCTTGTCTCTCTCATAGACTCACAAACTTTAAGGTCAGAAGACAAAAAGGATGTGAGAAAAAACATAACTTATGCCACATGAAGCATGTCAGCATGGTCATAGAAGAGAGCTGAAAGCTTTCAGACACTGCATGGATAGCAGCTCAGACAGCTGTGCTGCCACAGGTGGAGACACATCTAGAACCAGATTTGTTGAGTGTACACAGAGACCTCAGGAATCAACTTGAACTGGAAGGTTTGCCTCTGATCTGTGCCGTGCTGCTGCTTCCAGCCCCACCTTCATAAGGGGAAAATACAAACAATAGATTTATGGGAGCTCAAAACTTGTGGCTCCTTGAAGCCATTTTCCTTCCATGCAGTTTTACGTGGAATTGTGCAACTGCCCCATACCAAAAGCAATTGACTCTTTCCTTATTCTGGTTCTGCTCTGCTAGCTGGCCCATTGCTGTGGGGAAGAGCCAAAATCCGCCCATTCACCACCCTTCTCCACCCAATGCCTGTTCACCTACACAAAGTGAGCAGCCCGGCAAGATTCTTCCCTGTGCACAGACTTGGTGATATGGGCAAGTCATAATTTAATCTTTAATCTCTTTTCACTTGTTACATCACCTGTAAAATGATGATACAGAATATTTACTTACCTACTTTACAATGGTGTTATGGGCATAATTCATTATTTTTATCATAAACCTTCAGATCCCCAACTATTCCATAATGAAGTATTTTATTATTTATTTGCACATTTGAAACAATATTTATATTTATTAATGTACCACTGGGATTAAGCAAGAGCCCTGAAATAGAACCTAGTAAAACCACTCTGTTCCTCTTGGTAAATGTATTTCTTTTGTAGAAACAAGGAAACACACAGGAATAAAGAGGAAGCGCAGGTTGCGTAAGATAAAAACCTCTAGCAGACCTTGCCCCAGTCATCTGACATTGCAGCTCAATGTGTTACCAGTAGACCACTACATCATATAATGTGAAGGTGTTGGTTTAAAGGCCATTGAACACTGCAAATTAGCCCAGTCCATCACACTTAAAGAAACACCTGTGCTAAATATATTTGTGCTGATGATATACTGTTAGATTCCACTTTTCAGTAGCCTTCATAGTCTCTTGGGATTTACCTAAGATGCTGTAGACATAATTAGGTTAAATTCTCTTAGCTATCTTTTATGTTGAGCAGGTATTTATTCTATAGGATAGGCAAATAGAGAAGGCTGAGGTTGGGTTTGCCACTTTTAGCAACCTGTTCCTAAACTATCCCCCAAGCTTCAGGATGCAAAACATTTCTGAGAGGGCAACATGTTATGAGAACATCTCATTGCAGAAGTTTGGGTTCATATGCTGCACACTGGGATGGATGATTAGGACAGGTTTCTATTCCAGCACGAGCATCTAATAATCTGTGATAGTATTTTGACCCTGTTTTTGTCTTACATGTCACTGCAGAATTCACCTAGTTTGGGCCACATGTTTATCTCCTTTCTTTTCCTTGTACAAAGACTAGGGTGACGAGATATTCCAATTTTATAGAGATAGTCCCGGTTTTGGGGTCTTTTTCTTATATAGGCTCCTATTATCCCCCCCACCTCCTGTTCTGATTATTCACATTTGCCTCCTGGTCACCCTAACAAAGACTATCTGAGCAGCACTGCATAGTCCTCTTTTATATATTCCCAGTGGAAATTTCATTAGCTGTTCTTGGGACTATTGGTTAACCCTGTAGAATTCAACAGGCACCACTAGAAAACTCCTGAGATCATCTGAAATTTCCAATGGGAATGCCATGTTGTTTTGTATGTCATGCAGCTCAGTACATTTGGGGCTAGGTTACACCATGTGAGCATAGCCCTGTATTTGGGAATGTAAAGAGTGAATACACGCCAGAGTGAGTTTGAAGACATTCTGATTTAAAGAAGCATGATCTTTATCAGAATTCCTCAGTTCACTTACTACTTCATCCTGTTAAGGGATTCAGCATATTCTCCTTTTCGTTCGCCATTGGGTAGAGTTGGGGAAAGATAGCTCAGCTTACTGCCCACCCCCTCTTGGGCACTGTGATGCTCAGGGGGAGCACCTTGGTCACAGCCCTGTGCTTTCCTCAACGCAGGTAAAGCAATTCTGGCCAGCACTTGTGCAAGTTGCACCAAGATGGGAAAGCTCCTTATTCTTTCTCCGTCCCTTGTGCTGTATAAAGCCAGTCAGAATCTAGGCCTATATTACAACTGAATTTATCACTCCTAGCCTTAGCAGTGAAGTGAAACCTTGTCTAGTGCAGGGTTCTTTAAGAGGTATCTAATACCTGTTAGTACCTGAGAGCCATTCAAAAAGCAAATAAATTCAGTATGGAGTCACCCACCCTTGCACACTGCACTGTTATCTTAATTTTTTTGTACAGACAAATCTACAGGTAAGTTTTCCCTCAAAAATTTAGGTCTAGGTCATTTTCTTATTGAAAAGATCTGCATGCTCTCCTTGCAATTCCTTTCATGTATATAAAACTACAGCAAGTCTCCTTTGAGTATGGCACATATACACCCACACTCTTAGGGTCCAAATGAAGTAAGCAAATGCAGCCAGTGTTAAATACTGATGTCCTAACAGGACTTCCAGATTTCATATTTGGATACTACTATTGGCACTTAGGAGTTTAAAACCCTGTTTAAAACATTTCAGCTTCTGATCTGAACAGCAAACTGCAGGATTAGGATCTCCAAGGGCTCATGATTGAAAACTGTACTTCTGGAGCTGCATTAAAGAGAAGAGACAGTGTGTAGTGTAAATAGGGCAGGACTTTTGCTCTAGTTAGTTTTGTCCACAATTAATTGCAATCTAGTCATGATGCATTTCTGTGGCATATAGTGTACTTGGAAGGTTTTTAACTACCTCTAAAATATCATTCTTTACCTTTACCAATGGGTCTGCAATCTTTGCACTGCACTTATGAGACTGTGGAAAGAAATCAGAGTGCAATCTCTGCAAAGCAGAGGTGATAAAAAGCTATGGGTGATAAAAGCCATGGGCCAAGTTCACTGCTAATGTAAGCAGATACAACTCCCCTTTGCTCCATAAAAAGCAAAAAGTTAAGATTTTAGGCAGATTCTCATGGTGCTGATAGCCAAATGTGTATGCCATTTAAATTAGGTAAATGCCAGTGAACTTCATGAGGTTGTATTAACATAACTGAGATCAGAAGTGGTCTCTTAAGGTATAAATTTCCATATAGTTTGAAGACAAGAGATGAGTTAATCCAAGGTCCCAGATTTTGGGAAAGTTCAGCTCTTCAGTGAATGACTCAAACCTCCAGGTCCAACATCCCCATTTTAGGTGCCTACTCTAGTATGGTGAAGACCGGTGCAAACCTCAGTGACTTCAGGTTGGAAGAGTTTGCATGAACTTTTACTTGGTTTTGCTCATCTGGATTTGTCTGATGCCTAGTTTCACATTGATTTATGCAGTGCTTCTCAAACTTTGGTACTGGTGATCCCTTTCACATTGCAAGCCTCTAAGTGCAACCCCTCCCCCATAAATTAAAACCACTTTTCTATATATTTAACACCATTATAAATGCTGGAGGTGAAGAATGATTTGGAGCGGAGGCTGGCAGCTCGCAAACCCCCCCCCCCCCAGGTAATAACCTTGCAACCCCTGAGGGGCCCCAACCCCCGGTTTGAGAACCCCTGATTTACAGGATCAAATGAACTCAAAACTATTTGATGTTTGGCAAATCTCTTTCATTTCACCTGGTTTCTTATCCAAGGAAAAGGTAACTGACAGTGTCACATGGTTTTAGTGTACAATCAGAGATAGACTCACCATCACTCTGAACTGGAATCTGCTCTCTTCCAAGATTTGCGTTCATGAAAACTCTTAGTAATACAACCTGCAAATGTATGTTGCTGTTTTGTCCAACCACTTTAACTTGCTTATTATATGCATTTTGGGGAAGTGTTTTCATGATCAAATGCAAAAATTTGTTCATTTAAATTCTTCATAAAAAAAATTGTTAGTGGCAAAAAAAAAATCATAAAAACTAGAACTTGACTGGAAATGTTGAGAGTGGAAAGAAGGGTTAAATTAACTGTCATACAGTTATTGGGTGAATACAGGGATAACTAGGCGAGCTTTTATTTGGTATTGAAAATATCACGAGGCTGTGATAAAGACTCAGATGAGGCCACAGTAGCAAACTGAGAATGAATTTGGAAGGTGTCATGGAGAGAAAAGGGGATTTCTGATGTGATTTGAGAGTTGGTAGCCAATCTGCATGAATTCCACTTTCTCAAATAACTTCTCAAAAACGTCTACAAAAATTAGTATTTGCACTTTTTCATACTTGTGGCAGATTTTATGGTTATCCATGCTGGTCTTGCCCCCACAGGATATTAAATAATACCAGTCTTCAAGCAGCACAGAGAAGAACTAATTGTCGTCGTTCTTCTATTTCATCACTGCTGCTGTAATTGGAAGTTATCTCCTTATAATTGCATCTTTAGTGAGTAGTAATTATAATTCTTATCATTAGCTTTTACTTTTAATTAGTTTTTTTCCTCTGATAAATACTATTTTGCACAAATCTCTTGTCTGACTTCAGAGCACAGAGGAAAAAGAAACACAGAGCAGAAATATATTATTGTTGTTAAATGCAAAATAAGACTCTGTTTAACTAATTTTAAGATAGTGACACAATCAGCAAAAACTGGGAAGATAAAGTGAGTGTAGTGTGGGAGTACATGAGCCACTCACAGGAGGGTGGAGCTTTTATCTTAACTTTGATCCAGTCCACACAGGTTTCCACGTAATTTGATTGTGATTTAGCATAATTTAAAATTGGTTGCAGCCAAACTGAGTTTTAAAACAAAGGACTTAAGCACATGCTTAACTCTAAGCATGTTATTAATATTAATAATAGTTATCATGTTTGTTACAGTAGTGCCTAAGGACCAACTAAGAATTATACTAGGTGCTATCCAAACACATGATAGCAGACAGTCCATGCCCCAAGGAGCTTACAATCTAAATAAACAAGACAGACACAGGGAGAGTGAAGGAGTTAATCACACAAGCAGAGGATGAGGACCAATAGGATGGCACAAGTGTCATGGTTGTGTCACTATTTCTTTTCATGAGATCACTGACAGACATTGAAAAGGTGATATTGAGATATAAATATGTACTAAACAAAAAATCAGACGGAGTTTTGGAGTTTCAGACTAGACAGAGTATATGGGGCTCCATTGAACTTTTAAACAGATGGTGCACTGCACTGAGGAATGGAGTTGTGTGCACAGAACACTGATTAAAAGCAGGCCCAAGAAAATCACATTTTTTCCTCAGACACATGCATGCACCTATGGACTCCAGAATTTGTCACGATAAGCGATAAGCTGTCAAGATCTTTCCTAATTATTTGGTGTACTAAAAAGATGTATAAAATCATTTTTCAGCATTTTCATTGAAAAACACAATCCACATGTGCACAGAAATTTGGTTTTTTTCCCTTAGATAAATAAAAGCAATTTGTGGATGCAAAAGTTTCATCAATAAAAAGAAGCTGTCTTTGAGTGGCCTTTCTACAAAAGAGAAAAACATATAGAATGATCAAAATACCAAACTTTGTTGTTCTCCTATGGCTTTTGAAATGCTATAGTTTGCCACCACCAAATCATATCTATATAACAGTAGAAACAGATAACTTTCCACTTCCTGGCTGAAATATTATATACCAAGATTTAGCTCTACTGCAGTCTTTAACTGTGGGTTATAAAACCCTGAAGAACAGGGATTTATAATGGAAATGCTGACACAACCTTAAGTAAAGCAGCAAAAAAGACAAGAATACAACGTAATTAAAGCAACAAAAGCCCAGAAAACAGTACCTAAGCAGGTCTCCTTGACAGGCTCTCAGAGTTTTTTAGCTGTACTGCTTTAACAACAACAAAAAATTTTGACTGGATATATTAGAGAAAGAGAGAGCAAAATAGCAATAAAATGTCTGAAGATCTGCATTTGAATCAGTTGGGTTACAGTGATTACTTAGGCCATAAGAAAATCCATGAAGGTCATAATGCCATTTATCTCATTTTAGAACTGGTATATCTATTTTTTATTTCCTTTATAGATTACACATCATTTTTTTAAAAAACACTGTTGAATTAAAAAGCATTTGCATTTGCTTTTTAGAGCATAGCAAACTTCTAAGGAGACATAATATCAGTAATTTAATTGATGCTTTCTTACATTAAACAATATAATTGACCCAACCTAATTTAACTAAAATTAAAAACAAAAACCCCTAGTTTAGCTTGTGTTTAATTTTTAGAAATAAAGAAATTTCAATTACAGGAACTGAATTTGTACTCTTTATGCACTGAGAACACCCACTGACATAAACCAAGAGTTTAACTAGACAGGTGGCAGAAGTAATACAAGATCCATTTTCTATACCATATATATCCATTTATCCATATTTCCATATATATTTATATATTTATATCCATATATATTTATATATCCATATATCCATTTTCTACAAGCTTTCTCCATATTTGCACAGCTTTTTTTCAATACAGTTAACGTACCCTCAGAAACACATAAATTATATACATTGTCATTATGTAAATAATTTACCTGTAGATGTTATGCATATCATTAGGTGTCTAATTTACTGTATTGCCAACTCCACATATTCAGAATTCACAATCAGACCAAAAATAATTAATGCTTTTTTAAAAAAATATTACATTTGAAATCCTTTCTGTTTTCCTTGTGGCTTTTGAACTCACAGGATGCACATTTTTTTTAAGGTTTTTCTCTGCAACCACAAGAGCTAGAAACAAAAACCCTGAAATTTTTGATATAGTCATGTGATCCCGGTTAAATCTTGGGATTTAAGGAAAACACCAAATATCACAAGAGGGTATATACTCAGGATATTTCTTGTCATATAATATTTTAGAATAACTTATGCCCACTTTAATGAAGCAGTTGAGTGTGTGCTTAAATTTAAGCATGTGAGTAGTGTAGTTCCACTGAAGACTTCAAGATAAACATGTGCTTAGCTGGTAAGAGCCTGATCCTACAAATTACTCCATGTATGCATAGCTACCACCCACACAATGACCACTAAATTTATTTTCATGTAGAATAACTTGCTGGATTGTTGACATAAAGGCTGGAGAGATGTTTTTGTTTCTGTTTTTAAATTGTGGCAGTCATGAAACTGATGAGGTATGCATCTTATTATATTGGCATATATTTTGCACCTTGGCATATATTTTGCATGTTTAGGCCCTGATAATGCAAAAAACATACACATGTGAGTAGAGTAATTCCATTTCACATTTTCAAATATATACATGGTTTCAATTAGTCAAAGTTTAGTGACAAATGGCACTGAGGTCTAGAAACACATTGGTAGCAATAAAAACTTACAACATCCTGTTTACCAAGTTGCAAAGATCATCTTCTCATTTCCAGATCATGCCTTTATTAGTCCATTTTGTCACATCTTAGAAGTCAACAGACAGACACTCATTAGATTTAATTTATTTTATACCAGGGGCTGCAAGGAGGTGCTATAAAAATTGGTTGCATGTTTGTTACAGGCTTTTCCTATTATGGAGGATTTGTCAGCTAGAGGAATTGCAGCTAGTCACCACTCTTTGCATCAAGAGGCTCATAAAAGTGGAGGAGAGCAGAGAATCTGGCCCATAATCTGCTATTATAATTCTAATTAACTGCATGCTTTTCCATTATCCTAGTAAAATCTATAGACAACCCATGTAAGTTAATAAAAATCACATTTCCTTTATTTAAATTTCTTCACGGACATTTTCAAAACAAAATATATATCAGAATTTTCACTTATCCATAGTAAGTAAAATCAACAGAGGACATATTTTCAATTATTTGATAGATTATAAAAATATGTCTAGGTTTATATTCTTCATGTACCACTAGAATATGTGAGCACTTTACAAAATATTTCTGGTCTACACAGAGACCTGATTCTTCCAACTCCTCTGATCCACATTGGAGGTAGATAGATTCTGTAAGAACTTAATATCTCTCTCCATGGCCTTCCATTCTAGTTCTTCTTTCACACTTTCTGGGAGTAAGCAGAGTAATGTTCCCTACTTTTTGTGAATGCATGTCTTATGGGAAGGCTAAGCCAAAGAGTGGATTCTGCATCTTGGCGTTGGAGGGGTCAGGTTTGTTGTCATCCTTAACTCTTGTGGAATGGAGGAGTTTCACTCTCATCATTGGTCACCAAAAAGTCTCAGTCTCCCATTCTGCTTGCCTTTCCCATTCTCAAAGCTCCATTGACTCCGATGACTGTAGCTGCCTAGGAAGGCTCATTGAGAGCTTTGGACACTAAGATGAGGACTTAACATTTGAGCTAATATTCAAAGAGCAGCTACTGCAGAGATCTGAGTCTTTAACATGTGTTTGTCATTGGGTTGGCAGTTATGATTTGCACTAGTTAAGGGAGTTGTTTTTTTAATGCCTGTGATTAAGTTGCAAAAACCAAAGTCTGAACTCAAGAGTGAATGGACCCCCTTGGCCAGTTCTGTGTTTGACTTGATGAGATATTCTTTACTGGCCAACCTAATCTGGAAGGAGGCTGTTTTAATTGCTATTTGGTGTCTAATGCCAAAGAGAAGTCCTGGAGGACTCCCAAAAGACCCGGAGGCTGCATACCCGTGTTATGATGGTGGAGCAGACTCCCTCTATTGAGGGTCGTGGGATAATATTGGCTAGTTCTTCAGGGGGAACCCACTAGCATTGCCCGAGCCTGACAATTTGCAGCATAGACACTGAATTGAGGGGAAGGAAGTCAGAGAGACTGGGGGGAAAGCTCTGGAGATTGTGGAGCCTTATAGATTACTTTAGTCAACAAGGTGGTCAGATGCCTGGGAGATGAATGTTGAATGAAAATAAAGAGACATATTGCAGGTGCTCCAGCATCAGACACATCTTTAAATAAAGAAGTGATTTATTATAAATACAGGGCATTGCCTCAGCATTCTTTAACTTGGGCTGTTCATAAAACTTTTATTTGTTTTAGAGTGCATGGGCAGCAATTCTGTATAAGGCAAACATAATAGGTTTATGACTAAGACATATTTCTGCCTATTAAACTGGTTGGGTAACTAAATGTTACCAATGATTGTGAAGGAAGGAGAGGAGAATGAAAGGAGATTAGTGGATGCTTTTTATGCACTATTGTAAATCAAAATAACTTTGATTTGCAACCTGAAATTTAATAGCATAATGTATTTTGTGGGGAGAAGGCGAATGATGGAAAAATTTTGTTTAAAAATCTGTTTGTTTTTTCACATGCCCATTATTTTTATTTGTAGCACAGTTTTAGTTCATAATAGCTGGATTAACATGATAAATCATAAGGCTTCAAAGAAGTCTATATTTTGTAGCAGGTCACTAACCAAGGAGGGAAGAAAGATTCAATGGAAGAAAAAAGCTGTAACAGCTTTATAAGAGCTATTAGGTTGTGTGGGAGGTCAAAAAGTGCTTAAATAGGCATTTACTCAATGGACCTGAGCCATTATAATATATTGAGTAAATAAAGTGTGCCAAAATACTCTGCATACACTGCTGGATAAATTATATGCCTTTAAAATCCTTTTACGTTTACAAGAATATTATGGTACTCATTTAAAAGTCTCAATCCTGGACTGCATCTCAGCTGTGCTCAGCACAGGCAACCCAATGACTTAACTGGGAAACATGATTAAATTCTGCTTTACCAGCAGGGACCAGACCGGGCACTCCCTGCTTGTTGAACAGATTTGGAGCGTGTCCCCCACTCGAGTTCCTGGGTCTCCCATGTAGATTTTGTAAAGAATGGCACTAGTGTGTGCACACAGCTAGAATATAATGGTTCCCGGAGGGAGCCAGAATTCAGATGCTTGTTGCTCAGGAAGAACAGTTGCACTATCACTGTCTCCTGCATGTGTGCGAGGGATGTGGAAGGAGTCTCTTTAAACCTTCTTTTCCACAGTAACATTTTTCCACTGGGCCAGCCATGACTTGGCCCCTAATGTGTAAATAGAAAGGCAGGAAATCAAGGAAGTCAAAGTTAGGGCTAACATCACATCCCTACTGTATGTCAGGCTTGTCTGTTAGTGACAGCACAGCATGAGTTAAAGGCAAAATGTCAGGCTCTGCTTTGAATTTCTTACCTTGTCAGTTTGTGTCACACCTTTACATGTAAAAGTACCTAGCTTTGCATTTAATAATATACAGGCTGGATTCTTCCTGTATGTGGCATGGAAAGGGAAAAGTTATTTTTTTTAAGGAGTGCTTGGGTGTCTGCATAGGAAACATGCTGCATCCTTCCACTGTGGGAAAGGGGGTTATGGCAATGCAAGGACCAGACAGTCCAGGGATCCAGGTGACTGCTGTTCCATACAAAGTTCATAGGCATTTCCACCCTGGTAGCAGTTAGCACAGCTGTTCCCCTCCATTTTAGAGATGCATCCTACCCCTGCCTGACTGGAGAGGGAGATGGGCCCATGGGATAAAGAGGGTACCAAGGTGGACTTATTACTGAAAGAAGCAGTGGTAAGTGCCACAGCAAGCTGGCATTTGATTTGCTGGCAGCTGCATTGACAGTTTACAGGTTTAAGTAGCTTTTCTACTTCCTTTTCAGTGGGTAATTCCCCCGGCTACACACAATTGTATTTACAATAGACTGGGAGGTCTTTCTCATGGTTTAGAAAGTGGAGGGGAGCAATGCTACTCTTTCAATATTTATATTTATATAATTGGATGATAATTGTATTGTTTACTTACATTACACAGAACAAAGGAGAGTAATTAGCCCATGATTTCAGTAATCTACCTGAATGAAAACTACAGTAATAGGAAGTAACTGTCTACCTAAAAACTATAACCTATGCAGACACCTTATTATTACACATAAAAACAAGATTCAAACTAGTTCTTGAGATCAGTACAGTCAAGCCTTTTAATAATGGCAACCATCAGGACTCAAAAATTGTTTGTTCATCATAGCATTTGATCATGATGACAAGTTCTGGTGGCTGATAAATATAGTCTAACTACCAAGCCACACACGACCAGTTCACTTCAATTGATGCCTATGGATAAGTGTTGCCATACAACCCCCTCCCCCATAACACCTGATTTACTTCTTAAATAATTTACATTAATGTACAATATAATTGCATCTCACTGTTACTTTGTTTTCCTCTCTCCTCCCCCCCCCAAAAAAAAAAAATCTGATTTATGTATCTACTGGTTGACTTTTATCATATATTTAGATTGTAAGCTCTTTGGAGCAGAGACTTGTCTTTTTTTACAGTGTCTAGCAATGTGGTCCCAATCCCTCACTGGTACTTCTAAGAACTACCAGAGCATAAATAATAGTAATGGTAAATATTAAACTACTTTAACATTCCATTCTTCACACTAGAAATAAACAAACACATTGAAATGGCTTCCCTTTCTGTCTGCCTAAAGAAGCAGATTGCAAACCTGAATGCAATTTGCACAGTAGGCCAGGTTTGCAAGTAGCACTAAATGTTTTAGGCAGCTGGCCTTCTGTGACAGAGTGAATTAATATGGAAGCAATAGGAAATCTCCCAGGGATTAAGTTTTTGCCAGACATCATCAGCTGTGGCTATGTGTATGTAAGTGTAGGTGTCACTATAGTGAAACCGCATTTAAATTATTAGTAGACCACGTACAGTTTTCATCAGTGTTTTAAGATGATCAATGTGATGTTTCAGCCTATTGCAAAAAGGTTTTAAGACCTTTAAGACCTATAATGGTACCCTTATGGAATGACATGAATATACAACAGGATCAAAATCAGCAGAATTCTATAAAAAATAAATGAGGTCATATGTATTGAAATTATTCTACTCAAAACATCTACAGAATTTCAGAGAGAATATTACTTTTCCTATAGAATTTTTAAACCATCCTATATAATTTAGCAGTTACATCCGTGCAGGAGATAGAAACTACAGATTGGTTTAAAATTATTTAAGAATGCTATTTTTTTCTCTATATGGCTAAACCACCCTGAACATGCCTGATCCCATCTGATCTTGGAAGCTAAGCAGGGTTGGGCCTGGCTAGTACTTGGATGGGAGACCTCCTGGGAAAACCAGGTGCTGTAGGCTTAATGTGGGTGTGGGGCTAGCAACTCCACCCCATAAGGGAACCAATTGCTACTGAAACACCAACACCAGTTGGTGGCCTATACCCCAGCTAGGGGGTGACAGGCAAAGAGAGATTTATTCTCTAACTCTAGAGAATGTCTCCATAAAATGTATATTTTCCTTATTCAGGCCAGTGGGCACAGAAAGGAGAAGGTTTAGTGGCTGCAGCTTTATTCATTGCATCTGCCTTTACAATCATGAGTAAATTAGAGCAGTCCCAAGACTGTTCTATCCCGGAAGCTATTAATCCCCAGCTGGGGACAAGTATTGTAAATGTGTAATAGAGCCATGTTTTTCTACCACCTCTCATGTCCTGCACTAAACATAATTTTAGTTAAAGAAGAGGATCAAGTTCCAGTTTCATATGCCTGATATCACTGCTATTGAACAGGAGTCCAAATGAGTAGCATTATACCATGTGTTTTCTTGCCGGAATATTCCAGTATGATCATCTTCTGGCTCGTCTATGTTCAGATATTTAATTGTGGGGAGTGATTTTTTTTTCTTCTGGAAATCAGTTCTTATTTAAATAATGCTCGTCGAAGCCTCAAATCAAATTTTAAATAATTTTCAATTGATTAGTTATAAATCAAAATTTTAACCCCGGCATATTGTTGTTTTTATCTTCAAGTTTAATAGCAATGTTATACATTGTATAAATGGTTTAAGAGCATTAGGGCTTTTTAGTGACTATAAACTATATTGCTAGTAGTTGTTAAATATTTATAAGCCTACTGTTACGAACAAATCATTTTCTCGATCTATTTCACTAATAGAAATTATTTATAAGTACACCATTAATTATTTAGGTTTTCCTGGTATTATATTTGCATTAATAATTTAAATGCATATAATTATCTATTAAATCATATAAATATGATTTAACTTCATTTAGTGTCTGAAAAGCAAACAGCAAGTCTATCAGTGACTGAAAACATATGAAACAATATACCCTTCAATAACAAGCTTGCATGCTTGCTACAACTCATGACAGTAACCTGCTGAGCTAACGTACCAGCTTAATATCTGTGGTATGTAATTACTGTACCTGTGAAACTTTTTGGATTCTCAAGTCTGGAATGTCTTTTGTCCACTGGTTATTGTGATAATACAAGCAGCCAGCAGCCATAATACAAGTTTCTGTACACTGCTCACCAATTATCTCAATACCACCTGAGGGAGATTACCTTTTTATAGAGTAGATAAAAAATTGATTCACACCATAGGACACATTGGCCATCTTCTCATTAAAAACTTCAAAGAATGCCACAACTGAACCAAATGTATACTAGTATAGCTTCACCCCATCTGTTATAACTCATCCCAAGGGTAACTTTGATTTTGTGGAGCACACATTTGAACATTTCAGTTTGACACTGGTATCAAATGATTTGACATAGCATTTTGGAATGGTAGGAAGATAAGATTCATGAGTTTCTTGCTATATAACATGCTCTGCTATACAATACAGTATATTTAAGTAAACAAGCTGCTGATTTCTCATGAAGTTGTGTCTTGTACAAAACATAATTATATGACTAAGAATGAAACCAAGTTCAGGTCTTTACTATGCTAAAGTTACACTAGGTTCAAAAGCCTATCATTATCTGTATGAAGTCTTCTGGAAATTACAGTCCTTTGCCATAAAACCTCAGTTAATATAGTCTCTCTGTTATTATCAGTCTTTTCCTTATCAAGGACTCCTTGTGTTGAGTCATTCAATAGCCCATTTGTGCCAATTTCCCAGCAGTCAGATCTAAAATCTTTTGGTCTTGCAGAAAACCTAGAGATAGAAATCTTTTGGAGAACAATCTGAAATTAGAGACACTATTTTTCCTCTTATTTTTCATCTGGCAAGGGGAGGGTTTAGGGGGTCTAGATTCATTACAATACTTATAGCTTTGGTTTGAAACAATTTACCCCTTTTAATGTTTAACTTCAGCAACACAGTTTATGGAAATATTCCTCCTGGAAACATTATTAACAGAGACTTTCTTCAACCTTTTCCAGCTGCCTGAATGCACTTGGACATATTCTATATCCAACAGTAAAACCTATCAGATTTTAATAGATTAGATTTTCCAAATGGGATTTACTGGGAACACCAAGCCTCCTAGCAGGTATCTGCCATATGCGAATGACTTGTCATTTTGCAGAAGTCTGGACAGCCCCCCTTAAAAAGAAAAAAAGAAAGAAACAGAGGGAAACTGTATAGGCATGTCACCTGATCTTACAGTCTCTCTATGGGTCCCAGCTTTTCCTAACTGGTGTACTTCAATACACCCACAATTAGACCAAACTGTAAACTCTCAGCCCTAAATCTCCAGGGCTTGTAGTCTTTTGTCCCTTGTTAGTTTCTTAGCGAGAGCTTCGTGTGGGACTGTTGCCCCTCTGCTATCCTGGGCCTTTCTGCCTCCCACTTCCACTCTGTTTTCGCTTCTTTATGGACTTGTTTTCTTTATTGGTTCACAACTGTGAGTGCATGCCTCCAGGATTCGCAGCTGCATGTGGGTGTGGTCAACCCAATCGCTGTAAACAGGGAAGACTCTCCCCACCCTTCTTCCAGTGCTCAGTATGGACTCTGCAAAACCCATTACAATGCATTAATAAGGTTGCCAATTTTGATTGGATGTATTCTGGGAGATTTCATCACATGACACAATTTTTAATTAAAGTTTAATCTTTAATTCCTGGAGACTCCAGGCCAATCCTGGAGGGTTGGCAACCTGAGGCATTAATGATACCATAGCATGTTCTCTGTAGCCGCTGGATATTTCCCCCCAGGGTCTTAATTTGACATTGTAATCACGCAAACTTTAATTAGACACTCTCTTATGACCCTTTTTATTCTTTTAACCTATTTCCAACCATGCTGGTTTAGGTTACAAGTGAGAGTAATTTTAAAGGCTTACAAAGCAACAGGACCCAAGGGGGCACTTTTGGATAATGTGAACTACTGTGCATAAGGAACAGAGCTGATGTTAACATGTATGTGTTTTTAATTTGAGGATTATGTTAGAATTGAATCACAATCTCCAAGGTGAAGAACAAGTGCTTTAGCGGAGCACTTAACCTTAGCTGTGAAAGTAACATTAATTACCTGACATACTTGTAACTGACGTCCCAGCACTACATATGCTACAGAATTGTTATTTTCACACAATGGTGTGTGGACACTCAGAGCTTCTATCAGTGGTACCTAATGTTCAATTGAAATAAGAGGTCATCTTATCAGCTCAGAAAATGTTAATTGTGTATGTCTCTATTCCCATGCCGAATTCCCTAATGCCAATGCCGGTCAATGTCTTCCTTTGACAAGCTTTTTTTTTTTTTGGTGAACAATGAAGTGTGATCAAATTTGCGGATGATTCCCAAACTGGAGGAGGGATATACACGTAGCAGGACAGAGGCTAGTGCAGTGTGAAGTGCAAACAATGGGAGAAAAAATGTTGTGTTCATAAATGTTAAGATCTAGGGAAAAATGCTTGATTGATTAGCACAAATCCAGAAGTGATGGGGCATACAAGCAAGTTTTCATCAATCTCAATAGAGGAGTTTATTTACATCTTGTTTCCTTTATACCATCCTTGTATTCATTTATACTATTAATTTACTTATATTACAATTGCTGCAGGGAAGCTGTAGGATCAGGAAATTGGGAAGGGCTCAAGATGTGGGCAAGGCAGTAGCATTACTACTTTGACTGCTACAACTGTTCACCTGTGAAAAGTTTTCCATTTTTATTATCATCTTGTCCCACGACCTCAGCCCTCTCTTATTTGTCTGTTTATGCACCTGTTGCTTCTTGTCATGATCCTAGATTATAACACTGGGCAGAACTGTATTTATTTTATTCACTTGTGCAGAAGAAACAAAAGGGGACCTGGATCCCTGATTAGGGGATCTAAGCACTACCAGTTAGAACTGAATGATGGCTTTTTTCTTTTTTTAGTCAAATAGTTTATTCCCCTGAAAATGCAGTTTTGGGTGAACACGAAACTGTTCACCAACATGATATGAATTTGCCTAATAATTTTGGCCCCAGTTTGTTTATTTTTCTGGATTGGATACATGCACCATTCATAAATGGTTTGGGAGGAGAGGATGCTTCCTTTAAAATATTTATTCCAGTGCTTAACATACTTCCCTCTATCTAATACTGTATCTCATAGATATTTGAATTTGGCTTTTCTACATTGCAAGTAAGTGCCCTAGCCAGTAGACTGTGGGATATTTAGAGACAAGCATTTCTCAGTCTCTCCTGTTGAAGGTACTCACAGTCTCTGTGTATAAATAATTAATCATTGGAGCACAGGCTTGAATTTGGGTCCCACCCTCCCAAAGTGAATGCACTAACCACTGGACTATAGGATAATTGTGTATCCCTCAAGCTGTCCACTTGAAGTGGTTCCGCTTTGAATAAAATGTATGGCTAGTCATTGGGCCACAGTATAAAAGTGTACATGCTTCTATAGCCTGGAGGTTAGGGTACTCACCTAGTAGGAGGGACACGCAAGACCCTCGGCCAATTACATTTCATTTATTTAAACATTATTAAAATTCTGCTTTTATCAATCCACTGATTTATTTTTATTTTTTTGTAATATTTTATTTTGGTGTGTCCCAAACTGACTGATCTTTTTTTAACTGCCAGTGAACCAAAGCAATCAGTTATTCATCCAGCTCTATTATCAATATAGATAAAAATGTGTGTGTGTGTATACATTTCCTGCTTCTGTAACTTTTAAATGTATACTATAACTTCACATGTAGTTTATAGTAATAACTTCCTTATTAATAACAATGTAAGTGAAAAGTCACTGTAATATTAATAAGAACCCTACCCATCAAAATATGGGCCAGATTCAGGTACCTTTAGTAATTTTATATAGTACTTGATTATGTGAGTATTCCCATTTCAGTCAATGGAAGTACTTGTGAAACATGGTCCTACTGAATGTAAGGCTATAAGAATCTGTTCCTATCTAAGAAGATCCTTTGGCTGAGGGTGGAAGAGATATGTTGCATCACATTGCATCCATGCCTGCGGACTCTAGAGTTTTGGCTTCATTTCCCTATGCATAGATCTTCTGATGATGAGGCCACAAATTAAGTATATTCAACATTGGTAGATATAGACACACAAAGAGAAGTGGTAGATTGGAAACAGGTCTCTTTTATCAATAGAAATTTTGCTACACTTAACTTTTATCCAGTATGCAAATAGTTAAAGATTTAATGTTCTTTAACATGATTAGGCAACATTTTTAATCATCAAGGAGATTGACCTAAATGCCTGATAGACTGAAAAAAATTCAGCCTTATTCAAATATCTTATTATTACAATTGTCATAATAACCTGTTATATGGGTAGGAGGCCTCAAAGGCTCTGGACACAATCATACCAACAAGTGGCTTCCAAAGTCAACTGAAGTGCCACAGCCCTCTTATGTCATCTTAATGATGTCTACAGAGTTTTCAAACTGTTCTTACAGTCAGTGTATTTTGTTGAAGGTAAATCACTAAAGTAATTTCAGAATAGAAATATTGAGAAAATATTTAAATCTGAGATGGGACTATGGCTGTACCACCCTGAACACGACCGATCCCATCTGACCTCGGAAGCTAAGCAGGGTTGTGTCTGGCTAGTACCTGGATGGGAGACCTCCTGGGAATACTAGGTGCTGAAGGCTTCACACCAGGCAGTAGGTATAAAATGCCTCCAGCGACAGATGGCACGATGCATCGATTGGAGTATCCCCTAGTCATATCATTGGTTCTAAGCAGACCCTGCCATAGTGTGGGAATAATGCTAAGAAAAAAAAAATAATCTGAGATGGGCCTGAAGCACCTCTCCCGATATGAATAATCCTGACAGCAGATTATGATGAATATAGATCCAGGCCCAAACCAAAATCCTAGATCCAAACCCCTCTGCACTTTTTATACAGATTTAGATGCACACAAACTCACCTCTAGTTTAGATAAGGCTTTTCAAAAATGAGCTGGCATTAACATACGCAGTTTACCTGGCTACTTGGCTAGTTAGGTTTCCTGGCTTTCCTGTTATCCTTTCCCTTCCCCTAACACACCCCACTGCCCAAAAAAATAAGGTGGGGGAGAGGTTATATCTTTAGTATCCAAACACAGTAAGCCAAGTACATTCCTGGTATAAGTGAGATCCCACTGACAGTTCTACCATGACTTTCTGATCTGAATGCTGCACGCAGTGTAGTTGAAACTCTGTTGGTCCCAGGATATTAGAGAGACAAGGTGGGTGAGATAATATATTTTATTGGACCATCTTCTGTTGGAGCGAGAGACAAGCATTTGAACCACATGGAACTCTTCTTCAGGTCTGGAAAAGGCAAGCTGTGTGTCACAGCTAAATGCAAGATGTAACAGATTGTTTAGCATAGGTAGCTAGCACATATTTTAAGGGAACAATCAAGGTAGAGTGACCCATTAACATCTCTGAAGGGGCACCAACACCTCTGCAGGGGCACCTCTGCAGGGACATAGGGCAAAAAAAGGGGGTTAGTGGGCAGGGCTGGCCCACAACATTTTGGCACCTGAGGTGGGGAGCTCTAATGACGCCTCTTGCTTGAGCCAAAACTTTGGAAGGTCTCAATTCTGCCTTCTTCCTGTTCTACTCCTCTCATGGTACTGCTCTGTTATCAACCCCAATAAAGGAGAACTAATAACTTAAAGTACCTTGTTCAAAAATTCTAAGTAACACTTAACTTGCAAACATCTGAACAGAAAATGTAACTTTTCTTGTCTGTATAATATACATCGGCATTGTTATCTGTTTGTATAACCGAAGTGGTACTTTTTGTGTCTTCTTGGTTGCAAAGATTCGAACTGCTTCTCTTTCCTGAAGGTACAAACTCTGGGCCAGCTCATGCTCTGTTGAGATGGTTGCAAGGCTGACCAGCCTCTCCTGTGTTGTTGATGAGCATAGATGTGTTTTTATTAATTTCAGCTTGGAGAAGCTACGTGTCTCCACTGGTGACTGTTACAGGAAGTGTTAGAAGTATGCACAGAGCAACAAAGGCATTTGGAAAGAGGGTGGTCATCTTATTTGTGCACATATATTCCAGAAGAGCCTTTGGAGTTGATCCTGCTGAAATGTCTTGAAAGGGCTTTTAGTTCATCACCTAAATCACTCCCTTCAATATTGCACATGTCATCATGTGTCAGCACTGTCTCTAGTGCCCTGCATTGCTAGTATAGGTCTTCTTCAGGTATAGTGAGGAGTTTTGCAATATCATTCAGTATCCCAAATATACTGCTGTGTTTCTTGATCTGCATGAAATGTTCTTCAACTGAGTGTATTGCACAATCTAGACGCTGGTTAAAGATTTCAATTTTGAATTGTTGTTTGGGGTCTCTTATGGGATAATCCCATGCCTTGGAATCAAAATATCTTCTTTGGTCACTCTTGTATTCTTGAATGGGTGGGGAAATAGCTTCAGTGTGAAGTTCCTCTGCCAACTTCTATGCACTCTTCAGAATGTTTTGAAATCCTTCTTCTCCCCAGTAAGACTTTCTCCCCAGTATGACTTTGCTTTGTCTTGTTGTTCCATTGCTCCAGATATAGCAAGGTCAACACCTTGGAGTCTCTTGCTTACAGCATTTAGTTCAAACAGTATGTCATGCCGCAACACTAAGCACATCGAAATTCAAAGTTATGTATGTTTCTGGTGATTCCATTTCCCTCTGCCACTGTTCTCCCACAAACAGTTCCTCTCATAGTATTATCCTCCATAATGGCAACATCTATCTTCCCAATTTGGTGTTTGATAGGCTTTATTGCCTCTACTCGATTTTTCCATCATGTAGCACTCAGTGGTTTCAGTGTCAGGGAGGATGTTCCTATATGTTGTTTCAAAATTTACCATCGATGAGTGGATGCAGAGAAAAATACATAGATGCTTTGAATTATGTTCAAAATTCAGCAGTCTTATTAGAAGCTGATGCTGCATCACTGACCACCAAGTTAAATGAATGAGAGCTGCATGGGACAAAAAGAACTCAAGGGTTTAACTCTCGGATCCAGTCTGCATTCCTCTGTTCTTTCCTCTCATGTTGGCACCACTATCGTAGCCCTGACCTCTCATGTGACCTATTGCAACTCCAGTATCTTCCAGCTTTTTAAGAAGTGCATTTGTCATACCAACTCCTGTAGTATCATCAATATCAATACATTCTAGAAAATGCTCTGTGACAGTCACCATTGCAGGGACATTTTCACTAGGTCCTGTTGTTATTACAAAATGCACCATTAAAATAATTTGTTCCGTATGGCTGATGTCATATGTGCAGTCCAGAATAACAGAATAATATCTTTCTGACTTCAGATCTGCCACAATCTTCTGTTTTACTTTTGTTACCAGTAACTGTATGATCTCATTTCGAATTGTTTTTCAAGGTAGTGGTATGTGCACATTTCTTGGATGGTGATTGTTATTTAACCTTAGTTTCGTCTCAAGCTCTTTCCACCTATGGAATGCTCTCTGGTGATTTGCTGCCTTCTCTTGGCCTTCCAGATTTCTAGCCAGATTTTTCCAGTCCTTTGTTCCTGTAGAACCCAATGTGGCTGGAACATTAGACTGGAAGAAATTGCAACAAAAGCAGTATGCAGCATTCTGGGTTTCTGAGTACATAAGCCATGGCGTCTCCACTTTGTCACCATTGTGGATTTCACGAAGTTAGATGGAAACTTCTATTTTCATTGTCTTTGGGAACATGAAGTTTTTCACTTGTTGTGGCCTATGCAGTACAAGGACGTCCCTCAGGCTACTGCTCAAGTGGGTCCACAGTTCTGGATCATCTACTTAAGAAACTAAACTCAGCAGCAGCTGTTTCTTGCGCCTCTACCACATTCTTCTCTAATCTACACTTTTCTTCCTGTTCAGCTTGTTAGTGGGTTACAGATTATTGCAATTAGCTATAAAAATGCAGGGTCTCTGTTCAGTCTATGAGCTGAATGTTGTCTAATATATACAGCATCCAACAATGATCTCACTAGAAACCCTTTTATTTGGTGAGTGTGTGAGAGAGAGATAAAGAAAATTACTTTTCTAAAGTAATCAGTGAAGGTTAGTCCTATAAAAGATACTACGTCACCCAGCTTGTCTCTCTCATAACCCAGGACCAGCATGGCTACAACAACACTGCAAACAACAGAATACACACATAACCTTCTTTAAACAGACGCTGGTGTCCACTGTGCACAGACAACTAACTCCCTCTGTGGAAATTTCATCCAAGGCACCACTGCCAAGTCACCAAGAAGCAGCTCTTTTGTGGTCTCCATTTCTCTAGAACTCTCCTGTTTAATGTACTGTTCACTTTTCCTGCCTCAGCTCTCCCTAAGTTTTACCTTGGAAATCCCTGATGGAAAACTCCAACTTCAGAACCACATTGTCTAGAAGGGTGGCCTGGCCATTAACTCTCCTATGCAGCTGTTTTTGCAACCAAAGTAACCTAATAAAAAGGTTTGATTACCCATCCAGAGCAAGGAGAATGTTTTAACTCACACAGACTACTTACTGACTTTCTGGATACTGTTACTCTCTAGGATAACTTTAACTCTTTCTATAGAAAGTGTTGCTACATCAATGACTCATTACATGCATGGAATTTGCATCTTTTGTCATAAAACTATCTTTATATTTGAAACCTGAGCATATTTGATATGGAGTGACTGAGAGACAATAAACATAAAATGTTTTGAGTCACTTTTCACAGTAGATCTCTACTGCCAACAAAGTGCTTTGAACATATAAGTCATCTGGTTGGATAGCACCATCCTACAGAAGAAATCACTATGCTGCCATAGAATGACCCTTAGTATAGCATATAGATGGCTATCCTTTCAAACTAAGGGTAAAATGTACTAACTGTACTTATTTTGTATTGTTGCTGATACTGGTACATTTTGTTAAATAATTGGAGTTATTTGGGGAACATTTAATGTTTTTCCCTGTGATAACATGGAAACTTTGGCCCAATCTTGCACTCTTAATGTAAGACAAATTCCCATTGACTAGGAAAGCTGGTTTATAGATCTAATTCTATTCAAGATATATAGTTGTGCTTTCTAGCATTCTATTTTAAGCCTATATCACAACCAGAAACAGATATCAGTTTCTCAGATATCAAACAGTAAATACTGATAAGTCTCTGAATGAAATTACATACCATGAGGAAATGCAAAAAAGGACATATAAAATAATAATGATGTCTTACATTTGCATAGAACATTTCATTCTAAAGCATATTATGAACAATGTACAGTGCATGCAGTGATCACTGAAATTCAGCTACTGTTGGACTGGAAGCCAGCAGCTAGACAGATAATCAGTGCATAGTATGTTGTACAACGGTGTTGAAATAGACATTGGTGTACATTCCTCCTCTTTTAAAAAATGCCCTCTGATCCTTAATGTGCAGGCGCAAACAGGACCTAAATTGTTACGGTCTTTTCTGAAATACTCATATCAAGCAAATTGAATGGAACTTCATCTATCTTTTTTGAAAGGTTGAAGATCTGAACTTATTCCTGATATAATCAAAGTACGTACCCATGACGCCTGCACTAATATGAATGAGTGCCATTTGGGTTTTCCAGTGGTAATAAGACAAGCATTTGGAAAGAGAAATCAACAAATCAAAGATTTACCTTATCCAGTGAATTGCCTTTTAAATGTAGTTTGTATACAGTTTGCTTGAGGTATTGCTTAAAAAGAAGTTTTTAAGATGATTTGAGAGGTATAGATCATCATTATTGTTTGCTTTCAGTGGAGGAATTAACATTTTAATCTGAATACTTCTCCCAATACAAAATTCTGTAGCTTGATTTAATGAAAACAGTTTACAGAATGAAAATATCTTCCACCTGAAGTACTTAATGGAGCTTATTTGTCTCAGTCAGTATTTAAAAGCAAGTAGTACTGGCACATGAAATTATTCTGTTTGGAGATCCACATTCACAGCCAGTGTAAAGTCAAACACTCCATGCAACAGACTAGCTGAATTTAACAAAAAACCTGTGAATTACTGCCACTGATGCTTGATTGCATAAATATCAATATTTATACCGCTATAAACTATGTTTATGGCACTGTAATTGATGAAGCTATTAATACTACCTAGACTTAGGACTTGCAATTATATTGCTATAAACTTTAATTTATAGTTATCATAATGGTCTTTAGCACTCAACTTGGGGCCTGAAAACATATTATAAATCCATAAAGCAAAGGTTATTTTGCACCAAAGTGTGTTCCCATTTTTAAATAAGAATTTGTTTAATTTGCAGTTATGGTTACAGTTTTTTAAATGCACTTTTTCATATTTTTTTCTATTTGTTTAATTCTAAACACATGGAATGATCTTCTTTGTGCTTTCTATAGCACACTCAATAGAGAGGAATAAACGTGTCGGGAACCTCTTCACCCCTAAACAAACATCATGATATGTGTTTGATAACAAGTTTTCCACATTCATAGCCATTTCTTCTGTGTTATAGTAATGTTGCCTAGGCTACACTGGTTAAAGATCTAATCGTTCTGAGAATGTAGGAATACTTTACTCGGTAGCGTCCATGCCTGTGCCTGTCTCCTTATGGGGACTGGTCAGGAGGCAACTTGGATAAAATTATTATTGACCCTACACTTCCTCCAAACATTGAGCCAAATCCAAATCTTTAGCAGTGGGGGCAACCTACAGCCCATGGGCCTCATGCAGCCATCAGGATAATCTGATTGTGGGCCGTGAGGCATTTTGCTGATGTTGACTGTCTGTAGGCATGATCCCCCACAGTTCCCACAGTTTGCCTGCAAGTTGCCCACCACTGCTTTAGAGTTTGTTTTGAAAAGGTTTTGGCATTTTTTATTGAACATCTTTGCCCTTTGTTTTTTCTACTGTTATATAGAAAAAACAAGCAAGAGAAGGGGCTATTCTCAACATATTTCTGAAAAGTCATGTCAATTTGATAAGTGTCTTTGTAGCAAGATCTCTAAATCAAAAATGTTTGAGTAGGTTTGATTAATATTGGTGCAAGTATATGAATTTGAAATGCTTATCTGAATTAAATATTTGATATCTGACCCTTTCAAAGATTTTCCTATCAGTAATCAGTGGGTGATGAAGTTCCCCATCTACCCAGGCAGAGTAGATCATTTTCTTCATGGAAAAGTAAAGTGCCTCTTGTGCAATATTATCCCTAGAGAAGCCCCAAAGTTGCAGAAGGATCTGTGCAGGGGAGGTGTTCTATACTAATTTTCAAAATGATCCATTCTGTGCTATGGACTCCTTTTCTTCTGGATTCCAGGGGAAGTGAGAGACGAGCTAAGTTGGGCTTCAACTCTATGCATGTTTTTGTTTATATTTGTTGTGTTTTTTAAATAAATATCTTGAAGCCATTTAAAGGGTCCAACACTATTACATCTGTTCTCCACAAGGTATTTCTGTTCTCAGAACATGGAAATATCATGAGATGAACATGACCCAATAAATAGTTCCATAGAGAGTAGGAGAGGAGACGAAAACATAAATATAAATATAAATACTGCGTTATTCATGTTTGCCAAAATACTAAGTTATTTGTACAGACATACAGCCCTCATCAAAAGTACTATGTTGAGCGTTCAGTGAGGATGTCTTTCCTTACTTTTATTATTTACATTATGGAAGAACCTAGGAGTCCAACGCATGGTATTAGAACCTCACTGTCCTAGGCTCTGTACAAACACAGAACAAAAAGATGGTCCCTGATCCAAAAACCTTGCAAGTGAGGTATAAGACAAGGGACCACAGATAGAGGCATACAAACAGGACAAAAGCAGACAAAGGAACAATGAAACAATATAGGTCAGCATGATAGGAAAAAAGTATCATTTCTGTCTTTTCAAATGTTCTGAAGGAAAGTAAAAAAAACAAAAACAAAACAAAAAAATGCATTCAATGTAGTTCCACCTTTTTACCTTTTAGTGTAGAATAATATTTCTTGCTACCAATAAGGAAAAGATTTATACCACAGGAGGACAAAAAACCTTTGCATTCTTGTGAAATCAGGGTAGGATGCATGTAAATGAGACACTGGCTTCTCAGGAACTGTCTCTTCCCAGTTGGTTATGCAGCTCTGGACATTCTACTTAATTCAAAGGCTGCTAGAAAATTAGAACATAAAGAAGATGAATAAAAGCACCATTTGCACAAAAGTTGGTTGTGTACTTTGAAAAACAGACCTACATTATGGATGGTCAAAAATACTTTGTGTAGTGATGGTGCAGAACTGTCGGAGTGGGGGGAGCCTGCAAGTAGCTCATCCCATTAAAGAGAGAAGCATAGTTTAGCTGGGTGCACTGAGAGTAGCAACATTAGCTGTCCCAACTTGGACAGGCCCAATAGGAGGACAAAATATGCCATGACCCCTCCTATGCACTAGACACTTCCAACAGGAGACCATGACTGCACGTTTTCAAAATGTAGCAAGAGTTATCAGCATGGTTCTTGAGACAACATTCCTTGTCCATCATGCCTTTACTACTGAAGTGGTGCATTCCCTCCCTCTCCTTGCACAGTTGTGGATAGAGGCATAATCTAGATGTTTAACTTTCTTTACTGCAGAAACTACAGGCCAAAGCCAACCTGCCTTACCCTGTGGCTGTTCACATGACTAAAATGAGCAGGGAAGTTCCAGCAAAAGGCTTATGCACGTGTGGTATCAGTGAACCATCCCTTTCCTGGGGTTTGACTTCATTGCCAAAAGTAAGTCAGATTAAACAGATTCAGAGATTCCAAGGACAGATGGGACCATTATGATTACCTAGTCTGACATCCAGGGCATAGAACTTCCCCAAAATAATAATCCCTTATGACCTTGAGCATATCTTTAAAAAAATATAATCTTGATTTAAAAATTACCAGTGACAGAGAATCCACTATGATCCTTGATAAATTGTTCCAGTTATTAATTACCATCACTGTTAAAAATGTAGACCTTACTTCCAGTTGTCTGAATTTGTCTAGCTTCAACTTCAAGCCATTGTATCTTCTGATAACTATCTTTGCTAAACGGAAGAGTCCATTATCAAATATTTATTCACCATGGATGTAGTTTTAGAGTGTGATCAAGTCACTTCTTAACATTCTCTTTGTTAAAATAAATAGATTGAGCTCTTTGTGTCTTCCAGCCGTTAGATTGTGTGATACTTTTCTCTGCCAGATTGAAAAGCCCATTATCAAATATTTGTTCCCCATATAAGTACTTTTAGACTGTAGCGAAGTTGCTCTTTAGCCATCCCTTTGTAAAGTTACATATATTGAGCTAAATATATAAAGCAGGCTTTCTAATCCTTTAATCATTCTTGTGGCTCTTTTCTGGACCCTCTCCAATTCATCAACGTCCTTTTAGACTTGTGAACGCTAGAAATGGATATAACATTCCAACAGCAGTCAAACCTGTTTCAAATACAGAGGTAAAATAACCTTTCTACACCTACACAAGATTCCTCTATTTATGCATCCAAGAATTGTATTAGCCCTTTAGGCCACAGTATAACACAGAATGTTCATATACTACTGATTATTCACCATGACCTCAAATGTTTTCCAGAGTCACTGCTTCCCAGGACAGAGATCCCTTCTTGCAAGTATCATCTACATTTTTTTTCAGATGCATACATTTGCATTTGGATTTATTAAAAAGGATATCACTTGCTTGTACCCAATTTACAAAGCAATTTAGATTACTCTGCATCAGTGAACTATCCTCCTTATTATTTACCACTTCCGGAAACTTTGTGTTATCTGCAATCTTGATCAGAGATGATTTTGGGTTTTTTTCCAGGTCATTTGTTAAAATGTTAAATAGCGTAGAGCCAAGAAAATATCCCTGTGGACCCCATAAGAAACACACCCACTTAATGATGACCTATCAGTAAGACAGTTTTTAATCCAGTTAATGTGTGCCATGTTAACTTTAAATCATTCTAGTTTGTTATTCAAAGTATTACAGAAGTCTAGGGATATTATTTCAAACTATTACCTTTATCAACAATTTTTTTTTCTTAAATGATATTATATTAGTTTGATAGAATATGTCTTCCTTCAGAGTTCTGACTCAGCAAACAGCAGCAGAAGTGTTACAGCTAATTCTAACTATCTCAGTATGTCTTGCTAGGGGAGGCATCTTCCTCTGTAATTCATACCTCTTTGCTTACTGATCTGGCAAATTTTCCCTTATTCCCCTCCCCTTAAAGCAAAACAAAACTGAAAAATGCACATGTGCTTGCCAGGCAGGTTTCTCCCAAATTCTCACTGCTATAATTAAAAGCTACATTTTGTTTAAGCAAATTAGGAGTTACAATAAAGTGGAAGGAACATGTGAAATGAATAATTAACATTGTATAGACTTCAGCATCATAATTAAGATTAAATACTGCATATATTCAAACGAGATTAGCACAGCCATTGAAAACTGAAATGTGCTCAGTGGGAGAGCCTATGCTGCATTTGCTAAATAATGTTTTATGAAGAGTATTCCAGAAACATTAAGCATAAGGTTGTCATATATAAAATGATTAAAATTTTATACAAAAGGAGCTGTAATTCTGGTAAATGAAGCAATTTCATTTCCCTGTTGCCTCCACCTTTAGGAATATACTGTAAATGGAAAGTGGCTCAATGTGGAGTCTTGCTAAATAGAATATGAATGCCCGTGTAAGAAGTTAATGAGCATTGGATGCCTCTCTCTCTCTCTTTCATCCCAGAGCATCTTTTCTGACATGGGGAGCAGTACAGCATTGCCATTAATTCCCCCAGTAAGCTAAGCCTCATCACAAATTCTATCATTCAAACTCACAATACACATGGCCGTTGTCTGAAATCCATTACCATTTCCATTTTATAGGCCTGATAGGCCTGTGTCAAAATCTGTAGAAATGAGTATGATTTGTTGTACTGTTTCTATAACAAATGAATTTTGGATATAATGCTGAGTTAGGCCAATCCACGCTATTCTGCTCATAGGAATACCATGCCATAATCAACTGGCCTGCTACGAAAATATATTGATGGTTCTATGGTATTTCACTTGCCTTCCAAGGCTAGCAAGTTTTGACTGCTTGGATTTGAAATCAGAGTTTTCCTTCTCCTAGACAAACTTGTCTGAAGAGCTAAGCAAACCTTGTCTGCTCTGGTTTTGAAATCAGAATGTTGCTTCTTTGTATACGTTCACTACTTTTTGTTTTTATTCTGTGGTTTTTAAATCACTTCCACAGAAGACTCACATGTTTCTTGTATTAACACTTCCATTGTCTTACAGTCATATTTAACAGGGTATTAGCAGTTTCTCCATTGCTTCTGAAGTGTTATCCATCCCCACTGTGACAAGTCCACAGTACTTTTCATGCCTCCAGCTAATGACATAGGTCCCAATTTTGCAAAATGCTTAAGCACATGGCTAACTTTAAGTACATTAATAGTTGCATTGACTTCAATGTGATAACAAAATGCTTAAGTACTTCCCAGGAGGCATAGTGGAGAACTTGGAACTATTATTTTATGAATATCATATATGCCTCTCCGTATGTGTTTATGATGTGTTACTTGCTATGGAGTTAGATCAAAAGAGGACTATTAGAAGAACCAAGCATGATAGGGAACATAATGCCATAGATAAGGAACATACCAACAAACATAATAGTCAGGTTAATAACTGTGAAGAGACGAATCCTAAACCCCTTCACTAAAGACGTAGCTGTTTTTCAAAGGCTGGAGATCAAAAGACAAGACACTGATCAGTAAGAAGATCCTCCCAGCAGAAAGAGAAGTGGGCATGGGGGATTGTCAGCTGCTGTAGGCTAGCACAGACTGACAGAGTCAGGATCTGCAGCAAGTGGAATGTAATGTGGTGTTCAAGAAAATGGAGGGGATCCAAGGCTAAGTCATGTTCACCTAGGAGATTGAGGGAAATGCCAAGCATTGAGAAGACAGTATGTTGTTGTTTGGTTGTTGTTTGGTTGTTTTAAATCCATTTCTCTAAGTGTTGTATACCTTTTTGGTAAATAAATCATATTTTGTTTTAAAGAAGCTGCTTCTGTATGGTACATACTGTTACCATCCCATGGGCTCCTGAAAGGTCCCATTGGCAACTGTGCAAACCTAGAGACCCAGTCCAGGAGTGGCTGAATTATAGGCTGTCGCCCGCACCCCCGAGAAATGGAGGCATAGTCTAGTCACTTGAAACGGGTGCATTCAGATAACTGGAAAAGGGTCCCAGAAAGGACAGCCTTAGGGACTGTGACAGTTCTTAGCTCTTTCATACATGAATTTGTAGTAGCAGAAGATTGTTGTCAAAGACCCTGGGTTCAAATGCTGCTGACCATGGTGAAGGTTCCTTACATTAGTTGGGTTTAGATATCTGCAGAAAGCTGCAGAATAATTCCTGCTTCTTCACTGAACTCAAGTTCTGCCCCTGTAGCTTTAATTTTGTTATATTTAATCAGGGCTGGTCTCAGTGATGTGGGTGACTGCCAGGATCAGGGGATCAGTGGTCAAGAGGGCGCTAAATCACCTCAGCAATCACAGCAGCAGTGGTGTTGGCTCCTTTGGCTGCTGGGGTGTAACACGGAACGAGGGAGGGGAACTGCTATTCCCGACCCGGCCTGGTTGTGGGGTCAGGCTCCCCTCTCTGGATTTGTTCCTGCTGTCGCCACTGTTGCCTTACACTCAGGCTGGTTGCCAGGGGCTCCATGAGGCTACACATCCCTGCTCCCTTTCCAGGATGTGCTGCCTCTGCATCTTGACCTCAAGTGGGATTCAGGAAACCCAGAGCCCCAAGCTGCAGGCAGTCTCTTGCCCTGCCCTGCCCCGCTCACCTTTCACCTGCTCCAGTCCAGATGGCAGTGGGGAACCCACCTCTGTCTGAGCTGAATGCTGAGCTAACACCTCTCTTCCTCCTCCCAAAAGATCTTTCCCCTCCAGCCGTCCACACAAAATTGGTCCCAAGATTTGTCCCTGTGCCCGTTCATCTATGGAATGAGTGATCAGGGGACAGCTACACACCACTGCAAAGCAAAGCAGGGGAGGGGAGGGAAGGAGGAAGGAGTGAGCCTTTTAGAGAACCAGATCTCCCTAGCTCTATCCCAATCCTAGCAGATTCTCCTCTGTGGAATGACATTACAGACCACTATGGAGAATGAGGAGTAAGTGTAGCCAACAAAATACAAGTTTGCCCAGGGTGTCATTCCCCCTAAGGCCAGCCCTGTGTTTAATAAACAAAAAACTATTCTGAATAAAATACTGGAACAATACAAAATGTAATATGGCACACGTTAAATTGATTAAAAACTGGCTAACTGATTAGTCTCACAAAGCAATTATAAATAGGGAATCATTGAGAGGTTGTGTTTCTGGTGAGGTCCCACAAAGATCAGTTCTTGGCTCTATGCTTTTTAATATTTTTATCAATGACCTGGATGAAAACATAAAATCATCACTGATCAAATTTGCAGAGAATGCAGGGGTAAATGGAGAGGGCTGGTCACTGATAAAGAGTGATCTAGATCTCTAGATGCAAGCAAACCATATATATTTTAATACATCCAAATGTAAATAGAAGAGAAGGGTAAGGGTGGACACAATTGCAGTCTCCATTGTAAACAAATATTTAATAATGGGCTCCTTAATCTAGCAGAGAAAGGCATACCAAGGTACAATAACTTGAAGTTGAAGATAGACAAAATGAGAGAGGAAATAATGTGTAAATTTTTAATAGTGTCAGTAATTGACCATTGGAACAGTTTACCAAGGCTCATGGTGGATTCTCTATCACTGACAATTTTTACATCAAGATTAGATTCTTTTTAAAAGATATGCTGTAGCTCAAAGAGAATTATCTTGGGGAAGTTGTATGGCCTGTATTACACAAGAGGTCAGAATAGGACAGTGGACTGAGAGCTCATGATGATGTACAATCCAGCAATCTCACCCCTTTTTCATCTGATACAGAATTTGGCAGGCTTCGTCATGCAGTGCCAAGGCAGGTTCCTGTTAGTAACCTTTACTGCAGGGGTAGGCAACCTCTAGCACATGTGCCAAAGGTGGCACACGAGTTGATTTCCAGGGGCGCTCACATTGCCCGAGTCCTGGCCACCAGACTGGGTGGGCTCTGCATTTTAATTTAATTTTAAATGAAACTTCTTAAACATTTTAAAAACCTTATTTACTTTACATACAATAGTTTAGTTATATGTTATAGACTTCTAGAAAGAGACCTTCTAAAAATGTTAAAATGTATTACTGGCATGCAAAACCTTAAATAAGAATGAATAAATGAAGACTCAGCACACCACTTCTGTAAGGTCACCGACCCCTGCTTTACTGTTACCTGTTGCCCAGCTTTTAAAAATAATAATTAATAATTTGTCTAATAGCATCAGCCTTGCCAGAGCAAATATAGGGGCTGCTTAAAGACAATTAAAGAAATATATAAAAACACATCTATTAACACAAATATATCAAAACTGGTGAAGTAATCCATTGAAAAGGAGGGAAACAAATGATCAGTAGCGGTTATTTTAAATAGAGGTTTGAAAGGGGGAGTTAGCTTTTTTAAAAGTAGAGTAAGATGAACTGACCTAATTTAATTTAATTAAACCCATTTAGAATCATGCCTTTAGTTAATCCAGTGCAACATTGTGTGTAGCATAGGCCTTAAGCAGCCAAAGCAAACTATGATCAGAATCACAACTGGAGGGCCCCAAAGAACACAAGACATGATCGACAATGTCATCTTTTAATTGAGGCCATTAACAGAGTTTTTCATATGAGACTGCTAAGCCTTTTGGTGTGGATTTCATTTTTATTGTTAAATTTATATATTTTTTAAATGTGTAAGGCACTGTGATATTACTGAGGGTACAATCTGGATTTCTGAACAGCTATGTCCACTTAAATCTCCACCTGGGTTGTCTTTTACACTGCTTTGCTGTGAGAACAAACCATTCCTGGTCCTCCTCACACATAGTCTCTAGCATGAAAAATCACTCCCAGGTGAAATATGTGAATATTCTGGCCACGTTTTTTCAGGATTCTGGAGGTATGATGTCACAGCCTGAAGCTACCCAGCGCCTGTTCCAGTCAGTTACAGTGAATGGTTCTGGGCAGCTTCTGATCTGGTGTACCTGTTTAAACATACACCATTCCTTTCTCACTTGTCTTTGCATCTGTTTCTCCATTGTGCTCTGGCATCTTTAAGTAGATGTCTGGGCCGGCTACCTGGCTGGGTGTCACTGAGGGTCAGCAAAGTGCAAGTAGCTGCTACGCTGCTCAAACGCATTGGAGCGGAGTCCAACACTTGAGGCTGGAACAGATAAAGGTCATCCTCTTGGTTATCTCCTCCCATCTGGCACAGTGATCAGTAAAAATAAAAACATATCATGAAAATATTAACACAAATGTACTCAAATATACCTTATAGTCATGTGCAGGATTCCAATATAACCAAAATAGCCTTGCTTTCCACAGCTCCCATTGTCTGGGAACAGCAAACTGTGGCCACTGGGAGCTGTGGGTGGCCATGCAAATGTAAACAAACGGTCTGGCAGCCTGCCAGCGGATTACCCTGATGAGCCACGTGCACTGAACTACAGCTATAATCCAATGATCTCATTTTGATTGTCCCTTATGCATAGTTTCCACAGCACCTCGAGGTTTGTCTATGTAAAAGTGTGAAACTTTCTGGGATCCCGGGTATTCATTCTGGTCTAACTTTATATTTGTTACGCATCAGTGAGAGTTTGCTGTCTAGAGTTCTCTGAGCGGTACGTAGTGATACATCTGTCATGCCTCCCTTCTTTGTACTGCACCTTTAACCGACGTTAGAAGTCTCTGTTTTGTCAGCAGGGAAGGTGGGGCACTGCTGTAAGGCTGTTCTCAAAGACTGAGACACACACAACTGTGCTTTCTCACAGAGATCATACATTAGTTCTTTGTTCTTGGTGTTGTCTTGTTTTTTTCCAAGCATCTCCCTTATGAAAAATAAAAGTAACCTAGACTGGAAGTACATATTGCTCTGTGTGTCTGGAATATATAATATGCCTGTCTTTCATATATATTGTTATTAGTGGTTTATATTCTGTGTGCTAGAAGCTTTGGAAAAACATTGCATTGCCGCTGTTCTTCAGACTCCTTATAGGGCTGTTATGATGTTTGAATCATTAATTATTGTAAAGAACTGAGATCTTCCTCTGGAAGGCACTGCAGAAATGCAAAATATTATTATAATTTTAGCTATAATTTGCAACCCAGGATTACTGTTGTGCTTTTTCATTTGGTTGTTTTTCTTGGGAGCTTATTTGGTCATCTCAAAGGATACTTCTTGTTGTTTCTCCTTTCACAGTGTTTCTGGTGTTCAACTGCTCAAAACGGTGTTAGAAGCTTCTCTGTGATTTTGATCTAGGATTCATGTATATTATAGCCAATTTTGCTAACAGGGGCCAAAGAACTGGTATGTAGAAAAATCAGATTTTGTGGCTTATGAATTCTGAGGATTTTCATATTTTCCCATGGGAATTCAGAATATAAGGCTGAGATTTTCAAAGTTGCCCAAGAGAATTGAACAAATTAGGCATACAGAGAGTTTTAGTGAACCAGATACCTAAATCTTCATTTTCTTTCTCTGAAATTAGACCTATTTTCACTCCTTCAATCATGTGTGCCATGTTCTCTTAGGCCTGATTCAAAGCCCATTGAAGTAAATGGGAAAAAATGCCTATTGACTTGAAAGGACTCTGGATCAGGCCCTTAATTCCTGGCTCTCTCATGGTTTTCCAACTCACAAATGCTCTCTACATTTTCTTTTGTGTCCTCTTTCATCTTTTCTTTGCCATTTATTATTCTCTTTTGGCGTCTCCCATGTTGCTCTAGCTCTCTGGTGTTCCTCTGGATCTTCTCTTTGCTTCTTTGGCTGCCTTCCATGTTCTGTGTTGTTCCGAAATGCACAAAAAGGGTATTGATATGTACTCAATATAAGAAAAAGCAGTGATGATGAATTTATACATTATCCAAACAAAGAAGAGGTCTATTTAACCCTTAATCATCTCTTTCCTGCACAGAAATATCAAATATTATTATAGAATAGTTTGTTTTATATTATTTACATACTAAATCAATCTAAATGCAGTATACTAAATGCATCTCAAAGCATTTACAAATAATTAGATATGCATAGTGGGATAACTGTATAGGCAAATCACAGTAAGTAAGCTTACAGTAATCCAGCATTCATACTTAAAAATGTTTAGATTGCTCTAGAGAACTAAATAATTTTACCTTAGTGTTTTCTGTAATAAGCACAGAGAAGTAGAGAGGATACTATAAATAGCATTGATTGAATAATCCATGGCACCTAATATTAATTGTGAATTTAGCTTATTTTTCTGCTCACAGATCATTTATGAACAGACTTTGTTTTTTATTAAACTATTGGCTGAAGAGTTTATGCAGATGGATCTCAGCCTGCGTGCTGTTTATAAATTATCACTTTGACTATTTACTTGTCCTGAATTGTGGTGTGTGATTAATCATATAGTATTGTTTCTGCTTTCTGACTGTATAGCTAAAACGTTTGAAACAGTGAATTTCAACTAGGAAATCTTGTTTTTTGCATTCAGTTGGATGTGAACAGGGCTATTCATACAAAGTTTTCTGCAAACATTTATGCAAATGTTCACAAATAGTGAAAAAACAAAGGGTGCAAGCCTGGCTGAACTAAGCCACACCTTTGCATCCTGAACAATTGTTCACAAATACCATTTTGTAATATTGGACTAACTCTAACCGGAAATACTGACGATATGTTACCTAATTATATCCACTGGCAAAACTGAGACGTTTTTAATAGCAATAAGTGTACCTTACACACACTGTGGATGTTAGAAGTTCTATTCGGTGAAGAGACAAAGGAACACCTGATTGTTTTTAAAGAATCACAAGGGGATAATTCCCCTTGTTGGCTTGATAGTGACTCACTGGTGGGTTGCACTGTCATAAATGAGATGTGAATTTTACCAGGCTCTTTAACCAGCATGTGGAACGCTTACAGGTATGGACAGAAGAGTCCCATAGACATGCGACAACTAAATGTTAGTCTCAAGAGGTCAGACTGTTATGAGCTGAAGCCCATGACACTGAAAGCCCAACAAAAATAAATGAAATAACAGCCTTGCCACTGTACAAGATGCACTGTAACTAGTTTTGTGATTCAAACAGTTTATATGATTAGCGTGGAAACAACCCCTTAATTAGGCTTTAAAAAATCCTCAAAGATGTTTCTTTCATGACAAATATATCCCTATACTCCAATTAAAATCAATAAGGGAGTTACATATGTAAAAAACTACAGCAACATTATGTTGAGAAAAACTAATGAAAGCAAGAGTTATAAGCCTAAAATGCTACCATGTCTCTAGCAGATTTTGTTTTAGTGTTGAAAGCTTCTATTTTTATACAGTAGATCAAGTGCTATTATAAAGATATATCAAAAGAAAGAGAGAGAGAGAGAGAGAGAGATTATGATGTGTTTCAGCTGCTTTATTCTAACTTTCAGCTTTCTATTCATATTTAATCTTTAATATGGTGTGATTGGCATCTGTATTTTGCATTCAAATATTCTATGCCTAGGGGGTGTTGGCTCAATTTTAGCTCTGAGCTACCCCAGAGCATGCAGTTCAATATTATTAGCTATTGGTGCACTGAAATAGCCTAATAACTTCTATTTAGTGACATGGTTGGTGGTAGTGCATCATGTTGCTATACAGAGACTTGAGGTTTTTTATATGGATTTGGAATCTCAGGAACCATGCTGGCTGAGAAAAGATGCACCGCGGAAGTGATATGCTCATTATTTTAGAAGGAGATTGGCAGCACTGCAAAGGGGCATAGTCATCTGATTGGCAAAGAAATAGTGTTTTAAGCAAGTGTGAAAGAAAAAGTGCTCTCCGCTTTTTCAAGCAAGTGATAGAATACTGAAAGGGAATACCCTATCAGTGGATAAGGATAAGAGTAAAAGCATATTGCAGATGGGTCAAGGGAATGGCAATGACTGACATGGCAAGTTACAGTACAAATACCAGTTTGAGTGTTCATCATCCTACATTTTTACCCAGCAAGGGCTCCAATTGAAATAAATAGTGAGAATAGAAAACTTGCTAACTAACTTATGAGGAAAGATATTTAGAAAAATATTAAAGGACTCTTTATAAGGTGAATGGGACAGTGAGAGATGATTCATGCCATCTGACTGGTTAACGAACATCATGTCCAAATTCCTCGTCCAAACAAATTCAAATTGTACCATCCATTAAAAAAGTCAACATCCAAATACCAGTTTGCTTTTTCCCCATCCGCCCCCAGTTTATAACAGTAATAAAGAGAGCAGAACAGGTCATTTCATGCAGCTGCAATGTTCCAAGCTGTATGGGCCCGGAAATATGCACTAAATCAGGAACACAAGATGACTGTTATGTGGACTTTTCAAAAAGATGACTTAGCTGCATGCAAGATGATGGGGCACATTGAGGAAAGAGTGCACAGTTCTTGTACATTGTGAGTATTGTTTTATTAATTTAGATGGAGTATACAGGTCCAAAGAATTAAAAGGGTTAACAAGACCCTATCACTGTCCAACATGAAACAGTGTAAAAGAAAGTTTGGGGTTTGGTGGACAGGGCCCTCAACCTGCTTAGTGCCATGACAAACCACTAAAAAAACATTTAATCTTTTATTAGAGATACTGTAAAAAAGGAAAAACAGAGCATTTGAAATGTAAAGTATTAAATAAGGTTTTCATTATAACAGCATTCCTTGTTCCCTTTCTCTCAAGCTGGACAGTCTTGAAGGAAATCCAACAATCTTTTACATGGTAATTATCTTTTTTGGGGGAAAGAGAAGTTGTTAATCAAGATGTTGTTGCTGTCCTTGATGTTAAGTCTGGTCCTGTTTCCTAGAAGTCAAAACCAGACAAACACACACAAAAGAGGAGAGAAACGATTAGCAAAGATGGAAAATACAGCTTCTGTCTCTGATGTTGACTCTCAATTGCAAACTCAATGCTGGAGAAACACAGACTTTACTGGCTTTACTATTGAAAATAGAGATTCAGGGTCTCTTCCCACTATCCTGTTTCTGATTGCACTTTTAGTCTCTATTTCATTTATGTTTAACATTTATAACATTTTTGTTTTAAAATTTAAAGTTTGTGAAAGTATTGAGACACCCAAAGGGTTAACTCAAAAATTTAACACCACAAGACAATGGCTGCCAGGCCAGGGAAAGTGTCTGTGTCAGCTTTGCGACCTTGAATGAAAAATGTGGATGGATTTTTAGAGGATTTTTTTAAGCCAATTCATTTTATACATACATTTTCTTTTAGAATAGGTGTTTTCTTAGATTCTACAGCCCTTGCTACATTGTCTACAATATATTATGAGACCAAATACATATTTTAAACATGCTCAGCTTAGCCTTGCCAGCTAAGCCTTTGAACATTTTTTCCTAAAATGATTTTACACTCCTGAAGTCTCCATTATATAAATTGCAAATTATGAGCAGATGACACATTTAAGTTGCTTACATTTCTAAATAACATTTTTTTATTTTATTTTTATACTTTTAATAAGTAAAAAAAAAAATAAAAAAAAATAAATGGAGATATACCAATCTCCTAGAACTGGAAAGACCTTGAAGGTCATCGAGTCCAGTCCCCTGCCTACACTAGCAGGATCCGCCTGCCTACACTAGCAGGATTGCCCTAAATGGCCCCCTCAAGGATTGAACTCACAATCCTGGGTTTAGCAGGCCAATGCTCAAACCACTGAGCTATCCCCCCACCCCAACAGGCAAGATAATTTTTTTTTTGGCCTGGGCTTTGATAACTGCTGGATTCTAACAACATTTTGTTTTACTGCTGCTTTTCTGTGTCTGGATTTCAAAAACTGACTCTTACACTTTTTTCCTCCTCTTATGTTGACAAGCAGTATTTTTTTCCAACTTACTAGGTGTTTTTCACTTGTTTTTCCTATGGTCTGTTGTTTGAACTGACTAATGCCTCCTGCACTGCTCTTAATTATTTTTTACACAACTATTCCCAGGTTACATTCCCAGCTGTATATTTGGAAGCCGTTAGTCATATAGAAACTCCTATTTTCTTCTTAGTAATTTTGACTAAATCATTCATAGTCCAATAATTCAAATCAGGTTGTCACTCTGCCTGCAGTAGCCCACACAATTGATCATTCACAGACACATTCATTGGGAAGGACCCATTTCTTTGAGAATGCCTGTAAAGACTTCTGGAGGGAAAAAAGTATGTACGGTGGTAGTTGTTACCACCTGACCTTGCCTTTACATAATTGGTTTTATCAATAAGTGTTTTACCAAGTGGGACTGCACTGAACTGAGTTATACTGCCATAACTAGGCTTCAGTATCAAACCAAACATTCTTTTTTAAAAAAAGTATCCAGAGGCAGGATACTTTTACTACATGCATCTAACAAAGTGGGTATTAGCCCATGAAATCTTATGCTCTAATACTTTAGTTAGTCTTTAAGGTGCCACAGGACTCTTTATCACTTATGCAATTCCAGACTAACATGGCTACCTCTCTGATTCTTAACTTTTTTTAACACATTCACTTTTTAATATCTTTTACAAACCCCAACTTTTTCTCTCCGAACTCTGCATTGTCATTTGTGCAAAAGTTTTTTAACTTCCCACTCTCTTTTCTTAATTACTTACTTATTTTTCACATTTCTCAGCTGAATACTTTCAGCAGCTTTAAGTTTATCTTTTTTTATGTTTTTGCACTTATTTAACATAGTTCACTTGCTTGGAAAGATGTACTCACTAAATATAATCCTTGAAGGATAGGTGCTTCTTACTTTGGATTTGGTAACAGACATTGTTTTCTCCACGATCTTTCGGGAATCTTTACCATTTAGTTTGTTTGCTTCTATAGAACTTTCATTTGCTTTTTCTGCTTTTTACATTTATTTCTTAAGGTGGCACATTTTTGTTTGTAAAGTTTTAGTCGTGAGAAATAATCTTTTTGAAACGGCTGCCTTGATTTGGGTTTCCTTAGGAATAACCCTTCCCCCCCCCAAAAAAAAAGTAGATAGTATTTTCTATGGCTGTCAATGGATCCTATTTTATGGTATTTAACACACTTTTGCTGTGCTTTACCAATACTTTATTATTTATGGCATTTAACAGGTCTCTGTTGATAACTTTTTTCTTGAAGACCACTCTCTGGAGAGCCTTTTTCACCTGGTTCCAGTCTCCTAATACGTCTCTAGGGAGGCCATGGTATCTGTCCTTAGTTTTAATCTACTTCTCAGTGTGGTGTTAACTTCTTCATATTTAAACCTTTAAAATCATCCCCTGCCATTTTTCTTAATGCTTGGTTGCAACCCTCACACTAAGAGGTATGTATATAGGTTACCTGATTCAGATGAGTGGATCTGAATCATGACACCAGTATTTTGGGTTTGGTTCTGAGGTCTTAGCCACTCCGGAGTACGTTGGGGTGGCTTCTAAGATCCCGCCCATTCAGTAGCCTCTGAGACCTTATCCACTCAGTTCCCAAGAACTCAGATGCCTCCAAACTCGTGTTTGAATTTTCTTTATTGGCATACTGTCAAACTAAACTTGAGTTGATCAGGCTCAAGTATAAAGGGTGGGTACAGGGTATACCACACATTCAAAGTTACAAAACTAACCTCTTCCTTTCTATACATTTACACATCACATTGCATTTATTATACATTGTATTACAGGTATTGGGATTGCCCTGGTTATTTTATAGGAACCAATCCCTGTACAGCATGCTCTGTCCATACAGTGTCCATGCGAAACTTACTTTTTTACATCATCTTTATGTTTCTGACTTTAATTCTTTTTATATTTGTCCATTGGATATGATTCATTGGTAATTCCCCATTATTTTAGCTAGTAAAAATATTCTATTTCTATTTTTCTGATCCATTTACCCCTAATCCTGTCTACCATGAAATGAGGCTGTACCCATGTCTAATTACTCATGCCCAGCCAAGTTTACACTGCCAATTAGCATAAATATAGGCCCAATTACCTCAACAGCAAGACCTTGAGTTTAGGCACCCTGGAAGGGTTTTCAGATTTTGAGTGGGTGGGTGGGAATACAAGAGGATATAAGCGCCAGTAAGTTAAGACACCAGAAGGCATGCTTGGTGTTGGGGAAAATGGCAAGTAGGAGTTTGCTAGCTCTTCCTTTTTGAGGTGTAGACAGGTAGCACTTGCATTGAAGAGGAGCGACCCACTCAAAGAGGTTCATGCCCCAATTTAAGGTATGCAAAGAGTGCTCTGTGGCAGCAATGAGTGGCTTTAGATTCCTGAAGGTACCTCAGACTTTCTGTTGCTCTGCTGGGACAGTCTTAATTGATGTGAGTACTGCTCTTGGTAAAGAAGACATCTCTGGAGTTTGGCGTGGGGAACAGACTGCTGTCTACTTAGATCCTGCAATTTCTTTTAAATGCAATCCCCCATGCTATATAAGGAATTCTTACATAGTGAGCCATCCATAGAAGCTGCAGAAATCTCAGGTCCCCTTTCTAGTTTAGATCTCCTGTTGTGGTCAGGGGTGTGGAGGATGGGCAGTTGGACAGATGTCAATGAGTCAGAGACTATCCCTGCTTTCCAGATTGCTGCACTGTCACCCATTAGGAAGCTTTTTTCAGAATACTGGACATATGAATCTGAATTGTAATAGAAGTAATTGTGAAAGAATGGTGTCTTCCCACCTCCTCAGTAATGACAGTGAGATGGGCAGAGTCAGCACCATCTCTGCACCAGAGAACAGAGATGAGGGGAAGTTTGGCTCCTCCATGTGGCCATTCAAGCTAAGCCTCATGTGAAAAAAAAATATGTTGTCTATAGGAAATCTTATACTTCATGGTGGCATGAGGGTCTTACCATAATAGGATTTAAAGTGATGGGTGAGACCCGTAAAGGAAAGTACTGTGTGGCATAACAAACAGAACATAACATAATGTATATATTCCAAATAAAGAATGGATAATTTAATAATTGATAAAGGGAATATCTTCTCTTTTATAGATTTTTCTGTACATGGAAATAACTTCAGATACTGGAAGCCAATTTCTGCTGTCAGTTACACCTGCACATCCTCATTGCACGTGAGGGAATGTGTCCATGGGGCTATAGTACAATAGAATTTGGAAAACGAATAGTTTCTTTTAAAAGGGGGTTAATACATTTGAAAACAAATTACAAGGCAATTCTTCTTTCAATCACCCGCCTTCCCCCGATAGTGATATTCTTTGTAAACAATTTGAAGGGATCTTACTTGAATCAGCTTATACTCAGTTGGAATTTGCTTTTAACAATAAGTTGAGCTTTAATAAGCTGGTACCCAGAGTTTGTGCCATGCTGCTTCAAATAGATAGCAAGGCTATGAGTAAGATCAAAGAGACATGGTCATGGGATCTTAACTGCAAGGCAGAAGAAGAAACAGAGAATTATACTGGGATGGTTTCTATTTTTTCCTGTATATAGAAAAGAATGATTCACTTTAATTTTCTACAAAGAGTTTGCACCAGTCCTTTAGTCAAGAACTTCCTTTTTCTTCTGTGGCAGAGATGTAAAACTCTGAAGACTTCTTTATTGAACTGAATATGGTTCTCATACTCACTGGGAGACTACAGAACACTGGCAACATATACAGTAGCAAAACTGATAAAACAGCAGTATGTGCTTATTATGTGTCTATCAAGTGTTTTTTTTAAACCTCCTTTGTTAACTTTAAAACGAACAACTAGATTTTGTGCCCTGTACAAATCAGCCATTCCTGCATAGTTTTGAATCATTGGGAAAACTGAAGGGTAGAATCAAATTCATACCTAAAGTAAGCAGGTTCAAATCCACATACTTCAGTGCAGTATTATCCACGTATCCAAGGTTCAAATAAGTACCAGCATGCTCGGATAAGAGATGAGAAAATTTTTTCAAACAAATACTTTATTCACTGACAATGCAGATTCAGTTAACACAAAGCTCTTAACAAATTTTATATGAATTTTCTGAATAGTTTCTTCAAAAAATAACATTTTGGGGGCTGTATTCACAAGGGGACTAAAGAGCCAATCACAAAATATCTGGGGAAGAAGGTAGTAGTACTACTACCCCCTTTGTAATCTTGAGCCCAGTGGTTAGGGTACTCACCTAGGATGTAGAGGACCTGAGTTCAATTTCCTCTGATGCAGAGGAGAAATTTGAATGTAGGTTTTCAGTATTACAAGAGGATGCCTTCTATGGTGGGGCTCTCTCATTCTCTCCTGTTCAAGCTGTTCCAATTCATATAAATAATTAAATAGGCATTGGAGCAGGGCCTGTAACCAGGCTGTAAAGTCATTCCCACTTTCTCTTTGGCCAAATGACCTGGAGTGGAGTGTTGAGGGCCCTGGCTGAGGGCCCTACAAAAGCCTATTGCACCCTGTCTCTCTCCACTGTGGAATGTCAGAGCTAATGTTTGATTCCATTAGGAGTCTAGGTTCAGTCTGTTAAACTGAACTCACTTTAGGCCCTGTAGGGCATCTGCTCTGAGGCCCCCCTACTATAAGCTGAAATCACTTGAGAGCTGAGATCACTTAAGAGCTGAAATCACTGAGCACTGTGTTAAGTAGGGGAGGGCCTGAAATTGTATTGCTGAACAGCTGATGGAGTGGACCAGTTTGACTGACCGCTAGCAGAGTGGCTGGCAATGCGCAGCAGCAGATGGAGCAGAGCAGTTTGGGTGATCGCTAGCGGAGTGGCTGGCGATCAGCAGCAGCAGCAGTGGACGGAGCAGAGCAGTTTGGGTGACCGCTAGCGGAGTGGCTGGCGATCATCATCAGCAGACGGAGCAGAGCAGTTCGGGTGACCACTAGTGCAGTGGCTGGCGATCAGCAGCAGCTGACAGAGCAGAGCAGCTGGTGAAACAGAACAGTTACTGGGCAGCTGATGGAATGGCTCATGGTGAGGACTGCAGCAGAACCCCATGGAGTGGCGGGGCAGTCAGCCTCTGACCACGTAAGGTGCCCCTTAACCTGCCCCACCCCATTTCCACCCAGGCCGGGAGGTAAAATTCTGCTAATGAACTTTTGAACCTTAGTTAGTCTTTAAGGTGCCACAGGACTCTTTGTTACCTCCAGAGGCTTGTGGGACTCAAGAAGCAAAGGTGAAAGACACAGACCATCTGCTTGTGTGTGTGTGTAGGGGGGGGATTCTGGGTCATGGTTTTGGTTATGAATCCTGGTTGTGGTGTTTCCCCAGTATAATGCCACATTGTTTCTCTCTGCTATAAAAGGGTTTTGGTACACTCAGACTCTGTGCTTGCGAGAGGGGAAGTATTGCCTCTTAGAGGCGCCCAGAAGGGTGGTATATGGTTGTTCCAGGTCACTGGCTGGTGGCTCGAGCTGGTTTTGTATTGTGTCATTGGAATGGAACCCCTGGATACTGAACCCCGGATTCTTGTTGCTGCCAACTCCGATGGGCAGAAGGGTTACAATTGTATTGATATATTTATATTCCACATACATTCAAAGAGGTTTTAAAGTTGGTAAAGGAAACATACTGCCATGGATACATGAAGAATATGTGCATTCATAGATCAGTGCTCTGAATACAGCTCAGGTAGACAAACCTGAGTCAGCTTTATCTTGAGTACAGGAGAAGTGAAGTTGCAGGACTACCGGATGGAATCATGAGTAATTACCAGAAGTTCTGGGCAGACTAGTACAGCCCACATGAAAGCATGTGCTGCCTCAGCTTTATTGCTCTGGTACTTGAGATATCTAGATTAAAACTAAATGCCTTTACATTTGTAGATAGGTTAGCATTTACAAACTTAAGGCCAATCAGATTTCAGAGTGACTATAAGGTGCATGACAAATGTAAGAGTTCCAAAGAGTCCTGTGGCACCTTAAAGACTAACTAAAGTATTGAAGCATAAGCTTTCATGGGCTAATACCCACTTCAGCTACCTCTCTGGTTCTTGACCAATGTAAGGTTTATTAAGTTGAACAGTAAGAAATGCCTAATATCTTAAAAACCATTAAGAAATATTTTTCAAATCTTGAGAATTATGATGTCTTAATTACTTAAAATACACATTATATACAATAAAAGCGTATTTGTTTTTTACGTTAGGAGAATAAGAATACCATTTAATTAATTTTGAATTTGCATTGCATAATTACTTGTTAATTAATTAATTGCATTTACTGAAATTAATTGAATTGAATTTGAATTTAAACAGTTGAACTATCACCATCACTTATCAAGGGTTCAAAGCTGCAACCTATCACTTTAAAATTAATATTCCTGGTTTACAAAGGTGAAAGGATAATAGGTCCTTAATCTTCAAATTATGAATAAATTGTGAAATTGTTTTCTGACCTCTTGTTTTTATCCCTCCACTTCTTCTAATTATATATAACTTCTAACTTTGTTAGCAGAATTACCATAGGGATAGGCACTGCAGAAGATGGTGGGTGTCATGGTTCTTTGGGGTGCATAGCATTGGTGACCATTACCCTCCCACTCAAGAAGCACAAATGTAATACATTGTGACTGTATACCAAGACAAACACCCTAGTTATAAATTTGGATTGAACCTCAGACCTTCAGCAGCAAAAGCCACTTTCACTGAGCTAGAGAAGTAGCTCCCTTAACTTTAAAAGCATAAGCCTGAAATATGGGCTGGTGTCTCTACTAAAGGGAGATCTTATTACACACACTAACCCACTGTGTTAGATAAAGAACCAATATTCAGGCTGATCTTTATGCAGATATGCATGGTGATAGTGTCCTGTGTTGTCTACTCTCCACTGTACATCCATACGAGAGCAGACAGAATTTGGCACTTACATTTTCATGAGAAGGATCCTCAAATTCTTTTTCATTAGAAAACCCAAACGGCAAGTAGCTTCTTCTCCCTGACAATTAATCCCAACGCTGAATATGGCAATGGAGGGCATTTATTTTACTGCATTGTGGCGATCCACAAGAAAGGCAGACACACTGTGTAATGGACATTCATCTGCTCTGTAATACTTTATTAATATCATATATTGGCATAGGTATGAGATGTTTACTGCATTCCTGTGTTGTCAAGGAGCTATGCAGACTGACTCATTGCAGCGTCTGAAGCTGTTAGGCCTGCCTAGCTTACCATGAGGGGATAGTAAACCTACAGGCAAAATATATATGCTTGTAGAGTGCTGTTTAGAAATCTCTTTCTAAAAATGCTTTGTTCCTACTATTAAAATTGAACAGTTCTTGGTTTTAAGAATGTTGTTTGGTTACTATACCGACTACTGGTCACAGACTCCTGGAAGGAAGAACCACCGGTGCCAAACCCAGTTGGAATTGCTGGGTAAACCCAGGGGATACACAATGCTATGTAACCAGAGCCTAGTCAAAGTGTGGTAGAATTGGAGAATTTCAACCCCAGAAGGATGAAGGCTAGAGGCCTGACACCTAAAGGAGAGAGGTGTACCTAGTCCTGCAACAGGTATTAGCCCACGAAAGCTTATGCTTCAATACTTTAGTTAGTCTTTAAGGTGCCACAGGACTCTTTGTTACCTCTGATTTTAACCTGTAAATTAAAATGTGACAAGTGATATGAACTTACAGAGCGGTGGAATGAGCAGTAAAGGTGAAGTTATTCTACTGATAGAATGATGCTAACTTGACATTAGTCTATAATTCCTGTTGCATTCACTGCGGTACTGTATTCAGAACACATAGAGAACAAACACCTACGCCCAGATCTACTTTGACTTCAGTGGAGCCATTACATCCATGGTGGAGCTGGCACATTATTGTTATTAAGTTTACTTTGAATATTTTTTTCATGTTTTATTATAACCTATGCCAAATCTTCTTGTTTTTTAACAGTTACAATAGAACACACATGGAAATATTGGGTGCTGATCCACTGTCTATGTTATTACATGCAATCAATGCCAAGGTGGCAAAAATAAAACATGCACAAAACAATAAGCTTCACTTAGCAGCTGCTCGTATTGAACATGTCTGATGATCTCTTGTATTAAAAGGTTTTCATGGGCTTTGATTTTAGGTTCAGTAGTGCACCTCTGTCTTTTATGAAATCTAAATTATTCCAGTTATTACCAGTTTTAGAAAAATGCAAGTTAAATTACAGAAATAATCATATGCTTCTGCTGTTTATTTTTCTCATTACAAATCATATCACAAATACTGTAATCATATACCTCAGGAGCATAGGTATCGCTTGATGTTCTTATCCCCAGGTAGCATGGCTATTAGACTAATTGCCCGGCAATTTAAAATCTGAAAGTATCGGGAAGGATTTTGATCACAAAACCATAATTAGAAAGTCCTTTCAAAATCAAAAAGGTTGTAGTTAACAATTCTCACTTTTAGACTAGGACTTACATGCTATCCAAGTACCTCCCAAATATATAAAAATAGATGAGTAACAATTTCTCACTCTTCCATTTCCAGCTTATAGATGCAATAGCTTGATTGATATATTGTATTTTCTTTATCTTTGTGTTGTCAAGTGAGCGGGTGTGTTGTTTGTGTTTGAGATAAGAAATTATTTAGGGAACCAATTTAAAGCAATTAGTTTAATTTCTATTTCTGAAAGATTTGCATTTTCACCCATAGTCATTCTTATCTCCTTATGTCTGGGCTTTTTGACATTCTACTGTTGCAATTACTCATTCTCATGAATAAATTGTTTTGATACTTCTGGTTCAAGTCTTGTGGAAACTTCATTGAAAATGAAAATGGTTTTTTCCCATGGCCAAAGTTTGGATTCTTGTGAAACAGCCATATTAAAAAATGCTTTAGGATTCTCTCTTTCTCTCCCTCCTCTCACATACACACCCCTTTCCAGTCTGAACATGTTATAAACTCAAATTTCATCAATCACCAAGTTTTGTAGATATGCAGATAGAACAAAAATGTAATCTGTAGGTGTGACAAAATGCTTATAGATGTGAACAAAATTTGGAGGCTGATGGCAAGTTTTGAGTTTGCACTACTCATGTTTAATGGTAACCATGTCTTTTGCTGGATTAAGAATAAAATGCTCAGCGCCTTGTCAAATTGAATCCTAAACATCTACATTTTGGTACAAGCTGATTATATGGACTAATGGAGCAACAATCATTAGTGTCCATTCATTTCCAAGAAATATCCAGCACTGAAATAGATATTATTGCAATCAGCAGAGTATTTCATGCTGATTATTTAATTTAACTTTTTTTTTTTTTTTTTGCCCTGTGACATCTTGTTGTGGTATAAAGAAGTATGGGGAGTACATTTATCACCCAGCCCTGTTTCTCACAGATAGCACTATAACACTTGTAGGATACAAGTGCAGCTTGTCAACTCATCTTGTAACCCAGTAACTCTACCCCTTTGTAATGGGAAATTATTGGGATTCTGGTAACACCCCACCCCCAAAATAACCAAGAAACACCAATGGAGATGTAATGGGAAACTGCTAGCAAAGTGACCCCACTATATACCAAAAGAATATTGTAGAATGGCTGGTAGCAATTCAGCCCCCAAACATCAATGGGAAATTCTGGGAAGAACTCAGCATCCCATACACACTTGCCCTTGCACACACAGGCTTCATTTCATTATTTTGGGGTATAGATTTTGCTATATGGAGAGCATTAATGTTTTGAACTTCAGCCATCTGAAACAGAGGCCTGGTTCCATTCAGCCTGCAATATTCATCACATATAATATGTATGATTTTTGAATATTTCATAATGGACTTTTATAAGTTGCACTCATATAAAATACTCAATGGGCCATTATTAAGTTTTCCCCTATGATCATATTATTTTAGCAATATACATGAGGATCGTTCTGTTCTAGAACCACACCTGCAACTGTGTCTCTTCATGATTATGGTGTTCATTATCCCGCCTCACCCTACATGCCCATGTAACTCTTGTTAATGTTAATGAATGTTACACACATACACTGATAGGAAAATTGATACTTGAAATTTCAGGATCCCACAGGATAAGACATGCAGTACATGCTAAATCCTGGCATGCATGCACATAAATGGAAAAAGGATGTGGTGACCCTTAGGAACTAGCTTAGAAAGCCATTCACTTCAGGGTATATCTCTTCATTGTCATTCATCATGCAGGAAAACCCTCATAATAGAGCCAATTCTACCTCTAGCCCACACAGACCTTAACTCACTATGGCTATCCTATAAAAATTGAATCATGGAACTGCGGGGACAGAAAATGATATTGATGAAAGAGAAAATAATAGCACATAATTTAGAAATCCCTGTACTGTATTTATTTTTGTGTTCTTCTCAAGCATCTTTATTCCATCTTTGGGTTTTGCCAATTGAAAACAGTGTCAGGAGATTAGATGTGCTTGATTAAGAAAAGTTATCTAGTCAAATTAAACATGAAATATGTTTGGACCATCTCGCAACCAAGGAACGAGAGAGAGCACTTGTGCAGTGGAGATGCTTAATCTTAGTGCACGTTGACTAAAGTCTGATTGCTTGTGCTTTCAGTTAATTTAATTCTTCAAACTCAGTTTCCTTCAATTGGACACTATCAGCCAAGGGTTAAACAAGGATTGTGAATGGCTTAGTCATTACACTAATTGAATCTATTTCCCTAGTTAAATTTCCTTCAGAGCTTCTTGTCAATTCTCAGACACAGATGCACTTGAATATCACTACAAAAGGTTTTTTTTTCTCCTGCTGATAATGGCTCATCCAAATTAAACAGCCTCTTAAAATTGGTATGGTAATTTCCAACATTTTATGCTTTCTATGTATATAAAATGCATCTTACTTCTGTGTGTTCCATTCTATGCATCCAATGAAGTGGGCAGTAGCCCACGAAAGCTTATGCTGAAATAAAATGATTAGTCTCCAATGTATTCCACAAGTATTCCTCATTTTCTTTATGAATACAGACTAACACAGCTGCTAATCTTAAATCTCTCACGAGTGTCATTCAGAGTGAAACTTGCAAAATCCAAAAGAACATCACAAACACATGACAAGCCAAAAGTTTCACAGTTGCACAAAAGAGAGAAGGCAAATAGGACGGTACATTGTTTTGCCAATGTTGTGGTATGTACTAAAATGAAAGAAGCACCATGTCACATGTGATCTTGATGCTGCTCCCACGGAAATCAATGGCAAAGTCCTGTTGACATCAATAAAAACAGGATCAAATCTTTAATATGACCAGTTTCTCCAATTTGGTTTTTCATCTATCAGATCAGTTTATCTATCAAAGTAATTATCTCCCATCTATCACATATGCTATTTATGTTTATCTATAGTCTCTTCTAAAAATATAATAGTACATCTTTTTAAAGTTTTGAAAGAAAAAACACACACATGGGAACTAAAAATATGACTTTGGTCTAAAAATTGGGTGAGCATAAGAATGCCCATATTGGGTTAAATCAAATGTCCATCTAGTCCAATATCCTGTTTTACGACAAGACCAATGCCAAGTGCCCCAGAGGGAAAGAATAGAACAGTTAATCACCAAGTGAGCCATCCCCTGTTGCCCATTTCCCAACTTCTGGCAAACAGAGGCTACAGACACTAACTCTGCCCATCCTGACTAATAGCCATTGATGGACCTATTCTCCATGAATTTATCTAGCTCTTTTTTTGAACCCAGTTATGGTCTTGGCCTTCACAACATCCTCTGACAGAGACTTACACAGAATGACTGTGGATTATGTGAAGAAATACTTCCTTTCATTTGTTTTAAACAGGGATCGGCAACCTTGGCACTCGGCCCCCCAAGGTAAGCACTCTTGGTGAGTTATTTAACCTTGGACGGGTTATTTACCTGCCACCTCCACAGGTTCGGCCAATAGCGGCTCCTGCTGGCCGTAGTTTGCCACTCCTGTCCAATGGGGGCTGCAGGAAGCAGTGTGGTGCTGTGGGAGCTGCGATCAGCCGAATCTGCGGACATGGCAGGTAAACAAACCATCCAGGTCTGCCAAGGGTGCTTACCCGGGGGAGGGGGGGCACATGCCAAGGTTGCCGATCCCTGGTTTTAAACCTGCTGCCTATTAATTCATTTGGTGACCTCTAGTTCTTGTGTTTTGAGAAGGAGCAAATAGCATTTCCTTATTTTCTTTCTTCACACTAGTCATAATTTTATAGATCTCTATCATATCCTCCCTTAGTTGTCTCTTTCCAGGCTGAAAAGTGCCTCTCTCCTATCACCTTGTCAATTGCTTTTCTCTTTTCAATAATTGACTTTGGACCTTAAAAGTAGTTCAGGTTCCTAACCTAAAGATTAATGCAGAGTTTCAGTATGGAATTTAGTCAAAAAATGCTCAGCTGGATGGCATATCCCCTCAAGAAAATTCTCCACTTTGGAAGGTGTTTGGAATCAAAGGGAATTCAATGGGAGTTTTGCTCAATGGGAGTTTTGTCACTGACACTAATGGAACAAGGACTGGGTGCACTAATTTAACAAAGCCATTCACTGTGAGTGTAATCTGTCCACCACTCCCTTTCTATAAGCCTATATTGATGATCTTGCAGGTTTTGGCAGATACATGCTTCTACGAGGCACAATATAGTTGCAATTCTTAATGTTACTAGAGAGAGCCCTATAGACATGTGGCACTGTTTGCTAGAACTGCTTTTGCAAATGAATGAATTGGATTGTTTAATAGTGAGCCTTAATTTGCAATCTTTGGGACATACCCTTCTCTTGATCCACTTTAAGTCGATAGAAGCTATGTGCACGAACTAAGCCCCTTAATGATTCACTTTTCAGTATTTACCACAGATGATCATGCTAGTTTCCGGGGTTTCACTATTTAACTGCAGCCCCAGCAGAAGATCTCATATTGGTCAAGTTAATATAAGTCATTACTTCACTTGTTACTTGACTACAAAATAATGATTTGCAGCCATGGTAACTTCCAGCAAAGTCCTGAACTGATGCTAAGGATCAGGGATAAGAGTTCTCACTAGATCAATGATTAAACAATAATTCTGATGCCGTGATGCTTGTATTTGTATTGTACAAAATGTTTTCATATATAATAAAAGAATATAGCAATGTACATATAAACAACATTCTGAACTGGCTGATTTGTGTATAAATGTATCAATAGGTGGCTTTGGGTTACTCCTCAGGAGCAAACTCAGAAGCAAAGTGGATGCTCAGCTTCTTTACAGGAAGATGCTCTTATCAGGCACGTACTACCCAGTACTAGTTTTTGGAAAATATTTCAGTACTCAAAGATGCCACTTCTTAGGGTACAGCCTATTCAATTTCTTACTTCTTCAAGGAATACCATAAATAATTTCAAATTTTACATATAAATTGTTTTCTTAAATCAAATATGGAATTCCTCTCACAGACTGCTTTACTTTGTAGTGTCATGGATGGCATTCAGTTTAACGTTTTCTGTCTTTTGTAGCATTCTCAAGTGATTTAATTTACTCATTTTGCAGCAAGAGTTGCTATCATGACAGAGAAGTTTATGTTTGTAAATGACAGATTTCTATTAATACTAAGGTCTCAACAGGATTTTTGAGGTGGTTTCTGAAATATTCTCTTTCATGTCAAATGCATTCATTTGTAATCAGCAAATTAAGTTAAATAATGTAACCAGAAAGTAAAGTTCATTCACAGTATATTTTATGTACATCATGAACATGGATGAGTTTTTAGAGCGGTAAACCTTTAACATAGAAATGACATGTAGGAGTCATTGGGACTCCTGGGTTAAAGTTCTAACCAGCTTTTCAGTGTACATGAGCTATGTTGAACCACTCTTTAACATCCCTAAACTTGGCTGACAATTTCTCCTGCATGTTGTTCTGAGGGGTAAAGATATAAACTTTAAGGTTAACTTAATTCTAATAACTTTGAAATAAGAAAGTTAGAAAAAATGAGACACTTTTTGTTTTTGAGGGATGTCTTTTTTTAAATCTTATGTCAATGGGGTATGGTTCTGTGGACTCTAAAAGTGTGGTTCTCATATTTATTTGATCGTGTGTCCCGTCTTCTTTGTATAGGTAGTTGTTTATTTTCTCCCCTGGAGTCTTGCCAGCAGCCACTGCTCCTGGCCACCCAGCTCTGAAGACAGAGCGGATAGCGGCAACTGCTGGTGTGCTCTAAAGGGCTAACCATTAAGCATTGTTTGTTTGTTTGTCCCTAAGAGAACTAGCATCTCTGGGCATTATTACAAACGTTGCAGGATTAAGTTTAGCATTATTCAGTACAGAATTTTTTAAAACTGTCAGTGAGTCACAGTGAGATTAGTAAACTTGAATAATTAAATCTTCACATTTAAGCATTTGTTTAAAAAAATAGAACAAACTAAGTGTTTAGTCCTTTTTTCAGTGTGAAAACATTTCTAAAAATATAAGCTGATTACTAGGAAGAAAATGGTGCTGTAAAACTTTTTCCTAGAAATCACAGGTTTTTCAGGGACTCCTTCAGTCACTCCAACTACATATAACTGCAGAATTCCAATAAGACAGCTTTAAATTAGTTGATATATTAGCCAGAGAGAGAAGGACAGAATTCATATGTGGTTATTATAGAATTTTGGGTGGTTCCATTACATAAAAGGGGCAACGTCTATGAGTCAGCTTGGCTGATCAAATGTGCACAGATAAAATCTTTTTATAACACCACATACCACTAAGATTCTTGTGTGAGTCTGTATTCCCTCCATTCCCCATGCCACAGAGCAGGAAGGCAAAGAGCTAGGCTCAAAGTGTCAGAGCTAGCTGGCAGCAACCACCAATTTTTCCCTGACCAAGAGTAGGGTAGCAGCAGGGCTGGTGACAGAAATTTGGGGGCCCCCTACTCCGATAGTTTGGGGGCCCCCACAGCCCAGCCGGGCCCCCCCCAGCCCAGCCGCCCCTCCCCCCAGCCCAGCCGACAGCAGATGCCCCCCCCAGCCCAGCCGCCCCCCCCCCAGCCCAGCCGACAGCCAATGGGGGCCCCAGCCCAGCCAGTGCTCCCCCCCCCCAGCCAGCTGACAGCTGGCGGCAGCGGGAGCAAGAGCGGCGAGAGTGGCGTGAGCCGCCCTTCCCCCCCACCCCCACCCCCGACTGCACTGCTGCCGCCGGCCGGGCTCTCTGCTCCTGCCGGGGCCAGGCCGCTTGTCCGGGGGAGAGCGCGCCGCCTCCCCGCCCCTTCCCCGCTCTCCAGGTCCGGCGACAAGGGGGGACACAACGGGTACAGCGGTGTACCGGGGCCCCCCTAAAGTCGGGGGGCCCGGTACAGCTGTACCCGTAGTACCCCCCTGTCGCCGGCCCTGGGTAGCAGTACCAGGGAGGCTGAGGCCTAACTGGAAACTCCTTGCCCCTGATGTGTACTCAACACTATGGACATCAATGATGTTGGCACATTTCTTTTCTCAGTCTGAAACCAGAACATTCTTTCCTGTCCTATGATTGGCTGTTTGCTCCAGCATCACCTGCTTGCGGTCCCTTTCCTACCAGGCTCATTCTCTTTGTCCATAGACTAGATTTCAATCTTCCCTCCTTCCTGTATCTCTTTTCTTCTGCCCCCCTGTCCCTGTGAAGCTATGTACCTTAGAACCATGAATTAAACTGTAGAAGTCTTAGAGAACATTAAAAGTAAGTGATATATTTTAGAAATTTTTTTTCAAATGATCTCAGATATCTTCTCTATATACTGTCAGGACATTATGCTATGGTCTGTTGTCTGAGTAGGCTAGATGTTTGAAACTGGGTCCATAAACATCCCTGCTTCCTGTGTAGACAAAGTTACATGGATGAAGATACATGGATGTGGCTGTATTCACCCAGAGAAAGGTGGAAACTGCACATCCTTATAACTGTGGGGGTAAATGCACCCAAACACAAATTCACTTCTGGAACAGAGCATGGGGTGTTTCCTGAAGGGTCTCATTGAATCTCCACCAGGAGAGAATAGAGCTGACAAATCCCTGTTGATCAACCATTAGGCCAAGGCTACCCAAAAAATGGGCGGCACTGCATGTGGAGGAGGTGTGACAAAATCAACAGGGGTGTGCCAGTGAGACTTGGGATGTCTTACTACAAAGAAGCTACCCTTCTACTGACTTTACAAAGCCAAGAGGCAGCATAAATCAGGACTGATATATACAGGCACGCTGGCTTTCCCTGGAGCTCCTCTTGATTTACACCAGTGTAGAGATCAAAATGGGGCATGCAGTGTATACAACATGCTCTTTCAATACATATAAAATATCCTCTTATGCCGTGAATGATGGAGAAAATCAGTGCCTTAGCGCTTGGATAATTTTCTACCTTGTTTGAGGAATTACTGCCATCGCTGGGAGCTTTAAGTACCTAAATGGCCTCAGGCTAGGCTTGTAAATGTAGACATGTCTGTGTCACAATCTCTATTTACCTGCATTTGAGCATCATTTTTGTCAACGAGCCATGAAAATGTGTGGACTCACAAAAAGAGATACTAGGAACTGATTACGTTAAATTCATGCAGTAATAAAAATTGAAGACTTTGGTGTCTTAAGAGACCATCACAGTCCTTTTCAAGGAAACCTAATGTTTCACAAGGCTCTATTGTATTATACTGTATAGTTCCCAATTATAAGGGCTTTTCTGTGTATTTCAATATCCAATGGAAAGAAATTTATGCACCCATGATCCAAAATAATCAATAATATTTATTTTATGTTGCAAGAGCAACTTTAAAATATGCTAAATCTCTCTACTGATTGGAAACAAATAATAATTTGCTTTGTGATTTTTTTGTGACTATATGTTTTTAATATATCAAGGGATAAAGAAAGGAGGGTTGCAGGCATTTTTCTTTCTAATGCTGAATATTTATATCTCTCTGAAAAAATATCACATTTCTATTGAGATATGCTGGATGGAAACGAGCTCCTCTGTTCCCAAGCAACATCTATCTTTTGGTGTTTGCATTACTCCACTGTATTTCTAAGAGACTATTGTGCACAAATTGATAGCACGTACATGGATGACAAATTGTTTTTCATAATGTAATCACAATACATCACATGTTTTGTTTTGATGCAAAGTGGCATTTAATTAATATGTGCTACATTTTAAGGGTGTCCTTTCCCCCGAACCTACTTGGCAACAGTGATACGCCTAGAAGGCAAACTGCTACAATACATGTGTATAACACAATGCTGTGTTAATTCTTCTTTCTGTTAGCACTGGTTGTGTGGATATAATGTCCTTTTGGATCTCTGTTTCTCCTCTTTCCAGTATTATCGGCCCCAATCCTGCAATTAGTTCTGCACAGATAAAAACTCATAGAGTCCCTGATGCATTCTCAAGAGTCTACCCCCACCGACGTAAGATCTGCCCATACAAATCAGCTCATAGATCAGTAACCCTTACTATATGTTGGGTAAGCTACATGCGACATATTGAAAGCATCTTGGTCAGTATCTGCAGTAGGGGTAAGTAAATATACTGAATATTTTCATTTTTAGGAAGTTCATGGAAAAAAATATGGCTGAGCACTGCTTTCACCCTGAGCAGTAAAGGGAGGGAGAGTCCCCTGTGTTAAGAGAGCAAATGGCTTGGCATTTGGTATAGCTGAATGAGGTATTCTCCCTTTAATTTCTCCAGTCCTTGGAATAATTTTGGGAATCTCCTCCTGATCTCAGGATCTTGCTCCAGGCATAGGGCTCTCACTCCTGGTTGGCCAAGTAGAGCAGTGCATACACTTACAATATACACTTCTTGGGATATAGTCACTCTGATTGTTGGAATGAGCACAAATTATCTTTTCATGTTTAATAGGAACTGTCCTGGGCTTTTCAGTATCATTTTTGTCTCTTAAAATGTTGATGTTTTATCCTCCTGTAATTTACAGCCTCTTAGCCCAAGTCCTGTGAATGCAATTCATCTGGTATGGGCCAGCTGTGGATATTTAATCCCAGTGTAGACATACCCAGAGTGGCCGTCCCTCATGGTGTTGAAAATCAAAATCCACTGGGGGGGTGGAAAATGGCTGGGTAAGATGCAACCATCTCTAATGTTTTACCAGGCTGTAGATTCCTCCCCTTTTTCTTTGTTGGCTTTGTTTGACGTAAGATGGTGTGACTCTTTAAGGAAGCAAATTGGTGCTACATGGGCCTACCCTTAACTGCAGTGTCCCTTACTTCCATATCTTCCATATCTCCATATCTTTCATATCTGTTGTAGCCTGAACTCACCAGCCTCTCTGGGTTTTCAGGCCACCTCCTCTGTACCAGTTGTGCTGCTAGCTGTGTGTGCAACTGTTCTGGTTGAGCTGGATGGCTCGCTTGTCTGTTGTCCTTTCCCCTTTCACTGCTGGGTGTTGTGCAATCTGTGGGATCTTTGTTCAGTCCTGTTCTGACACCATGTAGGGTTTACAGAAACCCAGCAAGCCATAGCTTGGGTAAATGCAAGACTCTCTTTAATTCCCATTTACACAGACTTTTGTCTCCTGGCTCTATGACCCCATAACTTTCACAACTAACACCACACTTGCAGGATGAAAGGGAGAGGAAGGCTTCTTACCCCATCTTTCTGCCCTGGCATAGGGTAAGTCACATACTGGACTAATCCTGTAAAATTACTATGGCAGTCTGAAACTAGCAGGTACTGGGTGTCAGCACAGTTAGTTGTTCATCTTCAGAGGTAACACCTGAACACAGGCTGAGGTTAACAAACAGAAAATATATCCTTCTACCTTTGACAGAGAGATCCCATGTTTATGGTGTGATTTCCACTGTATTTCTTATGATAGTGATGGACTAACAGCACTCACATCTGTCTGCCCCTTTGCGGACACAGAACAAATCCTTTCTGGTTGTAATCATAAGGCTCCTTTAATCAGCAAATGCTAAGCTTGCAAGATAAGAGAATATAAGTGAGTCTGGTTCAATCTCTTAAAGCAAAACTGCATGTTCAAAGACATGGATGTCATTGTAAGGAAATCCTCAAAATAATGCGGATTCAGTTGTTTCCCAGTAATGAACTAATCAGAGTCCCAAGAAAATGAAAGGTATAGTCCACCTAAGCTCTTTCCCTTTAGGATTCAAAGTAAGCGGCTTTTGTAGGACCACATACATCGTTAAAATAATAGAAATCTCATTGTGGCCCTATGTTATGCTCTGGGCACCCATTACATAAATAAAAGTGCACAGTAAAAATAATAATGCAGTTGGAAAATAAAGGACTCTTCACTCCACCATGAGACATAAACAAATATCCACCCGCAAATATAATGCTGATAATAGCACTAAACCCAAATCTCTGCTCTCCAGTAGCCTACAGATAAAGTTGGTCTTTGCAGCTTATTTATACAATATGTGTGTCCATGATAGCTGGCTAAGGGTGTGTGTGTTGGCAGGGAGAGCCTTTGAATATTAGGTGCAAATTCACACACAAATTAACTAAACCAAAACCCACAGTAACCTATGAGTGAAAAGTAAAATTTAATTCTTTTAAAGTAAAAAGATGACAAGGAGCAGGCTTTTTTCCCTTCTCCCAGATAGTTTGAATCCCAGCTGTGCCATTAGCACAGCTCTCTGACTGCTTTCAACTGTGTGGGGATGTTTTTTCCTCTCCTGAACACCCACACATTTGCTGTTCTGCAGCTAAAGGTGAAGTTCCACTCTGCAGCACGGAATTCACATGAACATAGTTATACCTGTACCTGCTGTTCCACTTACAGCAGAGCATGTCATCACAAAGCCTTCAGGGGGGTTGAGTTCACCTCTCATGCCACAGCTATATACGTTGTTCTGTATTCTAGCTTTCTCTAATAATAGGTTTGGAAGGACAATTAACAGGAATACATAATACTTTTTCCCCCCAGCTACTGACCTTTATTTGTAATGCATTTCTTTTATACTGTTGATATTTAATTTTGAAAGTGAACCCCTTTCAGGCATCACAATAGAGAGCTATGTTTTAGTTACTCATGTTAACAATACTAAGAAGTGGCTAAATTAGAAGCACAGTCAAGAACTGCATTTTTTCTCTCTCTTTTGTTTTATTCTAACTATGATATGATTGTATTTCTTAATTATTTCTATTATCTAGAAATGATCTACATTTGATGCTGTTCTGATATAACCCAGAAAAATATTTTTAGGACTGAACAGCACAAATTGGGGAAAGAAATCCAAGCCATAATTTCTCCATTTAGATAGAAAATTCATACTTTGCTCCAGCAAATTTGAATATTTTAGTCCATTCCTAAACAAACTACTGAGCAGAAAGGATTTTAATTAAATTTATGCAAGGATCCTGGTTTTTAACTTCACAAATCAAACCTTTATTTATATGGTCAGCATTTCTCTTTTAACGCCTGGCTAAAATATAATTTACATTTGACAGTCAAGCTCACAGCAAGAAGGCTGCTAGATCCACCCCAACAATGAGAAACCAACTGTTGTCAATTTACTGCAGTTACATGGAGGTTTTTTTCTCCTTTCAAAAAAAATCAAGCTCCAGAAGATTTGGCATTTAGTTATTTAAAAATAGTAAAGAGGCATTTGATTGTGTAGATGATTTTATAGGTAGCCTGGAGAGAGATTCTTTAAATAAAAATATAAATTAGTAGTAGATCAAATTGAATGAAATTTATTAAAGATTTATTTGGGAGAGGATGAGGAAAACAGTAATTGAAGAGTCATTGTTATTCCATGAGTGACCAGAGTCCTATTGTGCCAGGTATTGTAATATGCACATAGTAAGGGGCAGACCCTGCCCTGAAAAGCTTATAGAATAAGGCTCCAATCCTGCAATGTCTTGGAGCATTACTGAAGCCAGTGGGATTCTGGGCAGTCAAAGCAGTCCACTTACATGCAAAAGTTGCAGAACTGGGACCTAATATTAAGATAAGACACAAGTAAATGTAACATACATATTAAGGGAATATGTTATTGTGCTGCCTTAGGAGCAGGGCAAGACCTAGATTGTGACTTGCTCATTCACCATCTGCTTCCTGCTTTTTCCTCTACGATGGCTCACTTGTCCTTGTTGGTGCACTGAGGAGAAGGCAGAATCAACGCCCCTCTCCCAATGTCCCTGACCACCTACATAGCAAGGGGAAGCCTGCACAAGTGAGTAACAGGGCTTCTTAATCCTTTTACCTCCCCTGCGTAGAGATTCACCAGAGTTCATGATTGAACTGCAAGGGCCAAATCAAACTCCCATTGAAGTCATGGGACTTTTCTATTAACATCAGTAGGAGCTGGACTGAGTCCTAGCTGAGGAAGTTGTTGCAAGGGCATCAGCTGCATGGAATGATTATTTTTCTTCCTTGTCCTTGTGACAGTTTAGTGCATTCCCAGAGCATTGTTGTTTTTGACAGAACTGACTTGCACATCTGCACGCAGCAAATACCTAGCAGTCATGACTGTACAAAGGCATCTTAGCACTCCTGAAAAACGGTTTTGTTAGAAATTTTTCCAGAAGCCCTTCTAAAAACCTTCCCCAAATGTTGCAATTACTTTGTCCAATGACTATTTTTAAAAAGCTTGGTGTTTTATGTGCACACAGTACTTGTCCTTTTATAGGCAGGGACTTTGAGAAGACCTTGCTGCTCCAGGGCAGAATACCATTCCCTAGTTACTTTGTAACAAGTGTGTACAGCATAATTTGTTTTTAATATTAAGGAACAAATCTTAAATCACATGGCCTTTCAAGATATCAGGCAACAACAGTGGGACATGCTTAATGGGGTGACTCCATGACTACCTTTCTCACATGTGTGGAGTAAGTAGTAGATGAGATATTGTTCCCCAGGACTGATCTTTATGGTTCATGAAAATATGAAGATCTGGCAGGAGATTCACAGAAAGCTATAAGCATAAGCGATATAAAAACTGCAATAGAGCTTCCTCCATCCCAAGTTGCCACACATTTGTGGGTACAAATGGCAATTCAAATTGTTTATGAATCACAGAGGTAGCTGTGTTAGTCTGGAATGTTCCCTTTTTTGTTTTAAATTATGATTAATAAGACCATCGTAGGATAAAACAATGCTCCTCCGACACACATTTATAGCAGAGACTCATTAGTGTTGAAAATGAGAGAAGCAGAAGAACATTGTACAAAGAGACCCCTGTCCCCCATTCTGATGTGTTCTCACTCAGTGTCTGACTCTGACACCTTTGCTCTGTAGCCCCAATGAATGTACTGAGCATACCTGCAGAGTAAGGTCAGAAGAATAGGCTTGTGATGAAGATGGTGGGTTGAGATTTGGAGGATCAGTCTACTGGTGGGCTCTGTCAAAGTCTGTGTATCCTAGGTAAATAATGTAATCTCTGGGGCTGAGCTACACTACAGGGGAAAGGGGTCAACCTAAGATATGCAACATCAGCTATGCAAATAGGCCGATTTACCTGGCTGTTCTCACGCCCGCAGAAACCAATACTACCAATAGACCAGGAAGATATTCCAAAAGATTGATGATGACGGATCCAATCTGTAATGGGATCGGCTGCCTCCTGAGTAGCTCTGTCGTGTCCTGAGACCATAATCCCAATTGCCTGCCACAGTTTCTCAGTTGATTCAGAAAGTATTCTCTTTGTGCACTAAAACTCCTCCTTAGAGTCTGGTTTTATTGACAAGAAGTTCAAAATAAACACAAACAAGTGTTCATCCCCAGCTTTTAGCTAGACGCAGCCCATCCTCCCTGAGGTACTGTCTCAAAATGCCTATGGTGCTTCACTATCTTCCCTGCAGGATACGTACTCCACAGCCTTCCTGCCTAGGAACTTGTCTGGTATCTCAGGATTTCCCTACAGGAGCCTTCCTCACCTTCTACCACAGCTTCCTCTTCCTCTATTCTGTTCCCTTCTGGTGCTTTATAATGACCAGCTGCCCGCTATCGCACCCCACTGAGAGGCTGCTAATGTGGCACAGATGTGCTGGACCAGCTCCCTTTGTGACATAAGCTTAGGAGTGTCCTCCAAAGTACAATTGTCCTACGTGACAGAGGCTGTGGAGCAATGTGCTGCTGTTCTTTCGTATCATTGTTAAGTTATGCATTGAGGTGAGGTATGGCTTAATTTGTGACACTGCTGATAACTATAATCATGTCCTTGAGTCACTATAAAAGCACAGACCAACTGCTGAAGGTTAAAAGCTGCACTTTCCATTTGAACAAAAGATGGAACATGTATTGTGTTGGTATTTTTTAAAGAAATGGAAAAGTAAAACTCCTTTTCACTGACAAAAAAATGGGGAGGGGGATTAATGAAACAGTGTTTATTTAAATGCATAAGAGTAAACAAACTGCAAAAATTGCAATGCAATGTAAAATTACTTAGTTATATCCCTGAAAAAATTGGGTTTATCATCAAAATGACAACATAATCTTAACAGTTTCTGTAGCAAGAGTGTCAGGAGATCATTAATACTCTGGAATGAAAATACCAAGCAAAATTTAAGCATTTAATTATATAATGCAGTTAAGATATCATTTGAAAGACAAATGATTATTCAATTTTAGGTGATATTTATTTAGCATATTTAAACATAAAAGTACCAAAACAAATAATATTTAAACTGGAATTTGATATAAGTGTTCATTCAAAGGAAAAGAAACAAAGATTATACTGCATGTGTGTCAGAGTAAAAGGAATGATATTTATTACTGTGAAGTATATTTCAAATGATGGTTTGAAAAAATACATAGTCATGTTATTTTGTGTTTGGATTATGAATCCAATTAATAATCTGCAATAAAAATGTGGTGGGTGAAATTCTGCTCCATCCCCCCTTATGCTGATGAAAACACCACAGCAGTCAATGGATTTACACAAGTATAATGGAGAATAGAATTTCATTCAGGGCCATGAACGTACATGCTGTTGTGCATTTAATATTGTGGTATTGATTTTTTTGGAACAGATACTTAATCATATTTGAAACATCAGTGTTCAAATAGTTTTAAATATGATATGACCACAGTGCGATGTACATTTTAGTGAATTACACAGTATTGGAGATGTCAAACCTAAGAAGCAAGAAAACAAAAAACAATTTAAAAAATAACTCTCCAGAATGATGATGGAATTTAGCCTTCAGCTGATAAATATATTTCATGCTCTCTCTGGCTTTAGTTACCTAAAACCAAAGTCTGAATGACAAACCAGAGGAAACAATGTATCCACTGGTTAAAGTCAAAGAGGAAATCATAGGTAAGCAGATAGGACACTGAGATAAGCAAACATTCTAATAAAACAAAGCACACGATTAAAGAGGGCAGATAAAGGGGAATTGCAAAAGAACAAAAAGGGGGGGGGAGCTGAATATCACTGGTTGGGGCCTTGAGGAAAGAGATCACAGAGGACATTAAAAATATAGTGGCATGCCTGTGAATGTGATATGGGGTAATCTTAAATGAGAGAGTCACAAGAAGAAATGAACTATATAGCCCACGAAAGCTTATGCTGAAATAAACTGGTTAGTCTCTAAGGTGCTACAAAGTCTTCCTCGTTTTATTTATGGATACGGACTAACACGGCTGCTAATCTTAAACCTGACAAGAAGAAGAGAAGCTTTTGATGTGGCGGTACTAGCAGATGTTCGTTGGGAAAGACAATGATTGCACAGAGAGCTAAGACAGATCGAAATGGAGCCCCACAGAGTGCTGAAGCATGTTACCAGTGACTTTATGCATATAACACTAGAGACAGTCAGTACAAGCATCATACACTTCATCCCATTAGAAACATGAGGTAAATGGAGGGGATTAGATTTCTTCCTCCCCTTCTTCCCTCCCCTACGTTATAAAAGGATAAGATGGAGAGTTAGACCAAGCACCAAAAACAGGATGAATAATACTTTTAAAAATACCCTTTTCAAATTAACATAAAGAATAGTGGAGCCCAATAGCAGAAAAATTGGCAAAACTGCCCTCACTATGCATCAGAATATGCTAGACTAATGAGTTGGTTGTACACTTCCTCACAAGATGACTTTTGATGATTACCGAGCCTAACACATTATTGAACACCGAATTTTCAAAACTAATCAGCAGGGCACTATTTACAGTATGTTATATTGTGGACATAGAATATATTATGAAAGGTGCTTGTGTTTATCTGTCTGTCTTATGTGATGGAGAGTGATAAATAACTAGTTTTTTGTAGCTTAATACATATCATTTTTGTGATTATATTCTAAATCATGAGTGCAAGTGAGTAGGACCATAATTAACCAATCAGGAAACAAGATAGACACACTTATTTTTTAATATCCTAGGTTTTTCTAAAATAATAGAGAAGCTATTTTCCTGTGTGTAATTAACTTCATTTTGGGGAGGGGCATTTTTATGGACGTGTGTCATGCAGGCCTAAGGTTAGTCAAGAAGCACAGGACATGACACAAATTAGGACATGATGAATAGAGCTGATTGAATAGTTAATTTTTCGGTTCTCTGGCAGTTCTGAAAAATACATAATTAAAAAAAAGAAGTTCAGGTTGAGTTGAACTAAATCTAAACAATTCCCACAACACCCTGACAAACCAAAAAAATAAGGTACTGTCCCCATCTCATTACTTGTAACATTCCCCCTTTGCCTGAAGTGAATGAAGTGGGAGTTTGAACTTAGTTCTCTATCCTATTCACAGATCTTGTTGACTTCTCTGTTTAGTTGGCCTGATGGTAATCTTCTTTGAACTGATCGTAGGTCAAGAAAACATAAGATGTCCATTCCCTTATATGGCTTAATTCTGTTAATATTTTTGAGTTCCTGTTTGAATGATAGCTACTATATAAAAATATGGCATTGTATAGAACAATGTGTGCTCACATAATGTTTTCCTGAACTGCCTTAGTGTACATGGTCAGTTGGAAGGTTAACAACGTAAATGTCCACTATTATGATGGTTTGGAATAAGAATAGATTATATTTTGTTGGTTTTAATTCTATTCCTCACTAAAATCTGGAAAATTTCAGACTGAAAAATAAAAGAAGAAACAAATTAAATTAATTTTATCCTTGGAAAAATCTTAACTTAGCTTAGTTCAAGATTGGAAGAGGTTGTTTGAGTTGTTTCCTATTTTATTTCAACTAGTTTCTCCATTTTTATTACCAAATCTCTGTTTTACAAAAACAGAACATAAAGGATTACATAAAGCAGGAATTAAATTAAGACCATCTCCCCGAAGAACTTTATACTGTAGCTTGTTAAAAATGATTTTACACAGATCACACATAGCAAGTGAGTGGCAGAGCCAAGAATGAAACCCAGGAGTCCTGACCCTTAGTCCACAGCTATCATCACTAGATAATACTCCCTTCTGTTATTGTATAAATAAAAAAAAATAATTAGCCCATTCTCAGACCTTGTAGGTTACATTTAATTATTCTTCATTAGGAATCTGTTCTAAGATATGTATGTGCTTAGATATAAAACATAAACCAGTTCTCTTCTATAACAGAAACAGAATGGAAAGCCTTCCTAATCTGTCATCAATATTCCTGTCACAGTGATCCAGACTATCCCTTTCAAGGCTTTCCCTGTTGAGGAGACCAGAAACTTTGAAGTTACCATTATAAAGTTTCCTGCAACTTGCTCTCTTGGGGGCAGGAAACCTGGTCAGGATTTCATCCCCATGTAACAAATAAGGGGTTCCAGTAATCTCAGTAAGCCAGTGGAGGTCTCTAGCTCTATCTGTGTTGAGACTTTGTGTCTCACACTCCTGCACAGATCTTCTAGACACTTTCCCTGGAAGCACAGCTTCATTCAAACCATGCTGCCAGGTCCTCCCCTGCCTCCCAAACAGAAAACATGGGGCCCCACAACATGAAGAGACTGAAGGAAAAGTTCCATCAGTACAACTGTCCAACAGAATCCTTGTGGGGGTTGGTGGAGGAACAATATATGGAGAGCCCCTACCTTTGGCCAGCTCTCTCCTCAACAGCAGGTGGGCTTCTATGGGACCTGAGGAATAGGACGGGCAACACCATGTAAGTATCGCTCTTTTTTTTTTGTTTGTTTTTCATGAGTCCCCAAAGAATTCCTATTAGACTGCTTCCCCACATGTGTGGGTAGAGAAGTCAGTCCGTGTCCATGTTCACTCCACTTAGCATGGTTAATAAATGGTGCAAACATTAGATTAATATGACTTTAACAATCGTGCAATGTCTTGACACAAATGATAATTTGCACAGCATCTCAAACATTAGATATAAATTTAAATATAATAGATTACCAGGATGTTAGTCCACTTTCCTAGGTGTAAATATAAAGAGAAAGAACACTATTAAAACAGAGAAATACTATATGTTTCTACTGGGGTTTTATAATGGAACCTAATTCAACACAGAGTGTTTAATGATTTGGATGCCTTTAGGAGCAGTTTTCAAACAGGGAAAACTTACTTTAGCTTGCACTGTGGAAGATTCCCCTCAACTCTCCTATAAAAGCTGATGCCTGTACATCATGTTTTGGTCCTATCCCCACTGGAAATAAAGAAGGCTGTTTGGATTTTACCTAATTTTTTTAAATATAGCTTATCAACGTGTCATGCCCAGCTCACTAACCAAGCCAGTGCACTAACCAACCGGTGTCATGAATCAGCTGAATGGTAATATGTCAGCAGAAGGCAGTTCTATTCTATATAGATCCTTTATATTGTCCTTATCACCATAGTATCTGAGCATCTGCCAGAAATCTATTAAGTGAGGTGACTAACATCTGTCTTGTGGAGTTTCTTCTCTTTTTCATCCTCTCCTAAGAGGGAGAGTAGTTTGTCCACTACAGTGTAGTTTTTCGGTATGAATTTGGGTTTTCTTTAAATGTAAAACCCAGTGGGTCTAATAATAGGGCAGGCAAGAAAACAAGAATTCTGTTTCACACACACACATACAAAAGTTTTAACATTTGTTTTTGTTGCACATGAGAACAAACCCAAAGACCTTTCTAACTTTTTTGCAAAAAAGAGAGAGAGAGCTTACAGAATAGACATTTCCCCACCCAGTGGTAATGGGATTGCATGAGATATAAGGGATCCAGGCTCAAGTCACTGCTTTACCTGATTCAGAGCAGGACCTTGGCTATCCTGGGCATCCTCTCTTTCTTGCATTGACCAGAAATTCCATCCTAGCCCTATGGAAATTTCAGCTATCCTGATATACTTCACAAACAGTTTCAGGTTTGAGGAACTGACATTATCTGAAGGGGAAAAAAATCCAACCAGTCATATCAAAGAAGGGCTCCTGGTATGCAGTCAGGGTGGAAAATTGTGAGATTTGTCATGGTTTATTGAGAGGTCATTCAATAGTCTCAAACTACTTCCTGAGAAAGCTCTGTTTTCTGCACAGACAAGCTTTACACTTGTAATGAAAAGTTTCCTCTCACCTAAGGTTCTCAACCATGATCTTCTACCAGAGCTCCAGGAAATTTTTAAGTATCATGGTTTCAGACCATTGAGTGCCTTGAAATAAATGGCTGCATGGTGAGGCAATTTACTCACTCAAAGAAAGAGACACATGTCATGTTTATGGGGTAGTTACACCACTATCCCTGCTCTGGTCTCTCCGAGTGCACTCCCATGGGCCTCGGACCTTTGTCTTTCTTGAGGTGGAATTCTGCAATTCTCCGTCTCCTAAACTGGTCCCCGTGTATCAACTGTGCATATTAGCAGGTCTCATTGGGTTCAGAACTTTCTTTTGTTCTGGAGTCAGTGACTAATGACAAATATAGTGAACAGAAGCCTTCTTGAAACCAAGGAAATTGTTTAATTCTAATACTAGGAACAAAGCATTTAAATAAATAAGTAAATAGCATACACATGTCTATCGTGCTTGTAATACTGGTGCTAACTTAGATAGGCCTAACTTCTTCTGACACCCCAGCGACACTGTCAGTCTGAACAGCTCCCCACCACCTGCCTTCCTCCCTAGTAAGAGAGAATGAATCTCTTTTTAATCCAACCAGAGTTTCTTTGTCCTTGTCAGTTTCTGGGATTTTGGCCCTCTTTGACCAAACCAGTTTGGTAGGCTCTGAAGAAGTCAACCCAAAATCCTCAGAACCAGTGGCAGTCCCATTGTCTCATTAGAACATTAAGTATTTGCCAGGAGTGGCTCATGTTGAACAAATATTTCCTCTTCCTGCTTGTTTTCCCAACAGCCCTGTTGATTTAACCTAATATAGTCATACAGTAAATATCCAAATATATTCATACAATGTTTATAAATTATTAAAGTCCAACACATGCCTTTTGCTGGGATTAGGAAAGGAAGCAATCTCATTTTAGAGGAAACAGGTAGAAGGTGGAATTTTAGTTCTGGGAAAGAGGCAGTCACTCTCTTCTGTGATGTCTTTAGGTGAGGTGGGTGGATTGGGAAATTCATGTTAGGGTTGTCTGTCACAGAGCTAAAGGTGAGAAGAAAACATTTTTAAACTAGGAAAGTGTGATTTTGAAAACCTCACAAGTAGCAGGCAGAATCAGGAGCTGCTGTAGACTTAAAGCAATTTTTAATTCTGTTTTTGTTCAAATTGACAAGATTTCAAGTTGAAGATGTCCCTTTAAGATCGTTGCTTTTTCTAACATCAAGTTTTAATTTTGGAAATCAGCGATCCACCCTTCACAGTAAAGAACAGCAGATGCCATTGAGGGTTTGTGATCTTCACTGTGACACCTCATTTGACATCAGATGTCTTTAGCTGAACCTCTTCTACTTTTTGGCATTGAAAAAAGCCCTACTAAAGTATTTAATGGAAGGAATGAGTAATGCTGAATCAAACAACATACTCAAAACTTAATCATATTGAGCAAATCAGGTTATAAAGGCATCAACTCAGTGGGAACTCAGAACAAGTAGCCATTCCCTGACACAGAGTAATTAGCATTTACGTAGCACTTCTAGAAGTGCCATTAACTAATTTACCATCACAACACCTTAAGAAAGAAAAAGTGTTGGCAAACTTTTTTTCCTAGCATCAGTCATTAATAGAAGTTACTTTTCCTGAATCCCATTCCGCTGCTTGGTGACTGAATCATGCCATTTCCTTATAGATTTGTGAATTTGGCTGCATCTACACAGCATTTTTTTTACCATGGTCTCATCTGACCCAAGTAGGGGCATATCTAAATGACATGTAGTAGAAAACACCAGCAGTTGGTGTTCACTAGTCCTTCCCTGTTGCTAGCAATAGTGCAGTTGCACTTGTGCTAATGAAATAGTGGGAAGAGTCTTCACAATTCTCAAGGCAGACAAGACCATTGTGTGTAAGAGGGCCATGTTTTGTTATCCACATACTGTCTGAACCATCTAATGTGAGGTTTTCTTTAAATTGATCTGCAAATTTAAATGAAAACTGAATTAAGTACTAATTTCTATACTGGATATCCTTGCTAACAAGACTGTGAATGGAGGTGCTTGGGAACTTTCAGACAAAATGCTTGTACACCCACTGTCAAGCAACCTGAAGTGTCAGGTAAACCAAGATGTTCATGGCAATCTCAAAAAGGCATTAGATTCCAGCCTTCTAAGAGTTCACATGGAGTTTTTAAATACCCTAGAGAAATCCTTGTTTTAAATTTGCAGATTATTAGTGACAGTAAATTTCTCTCATTGGAGCGGCACTGAAGTCATTAACATAGTTTGTAAAGCTGTGCTTTTGCTGCTGTGAAGCTGGTTGCTGTTTTAGGTAACAAGGTTAATAGTGACATAGGAATTCTGAACATAAAACATTCCTCTCAGGACACCATAACTAACTTAGTGGAACCACAATTTAAGAATAACATTTAATCTTCACTTACTAATTTTGCCAAACTGGAAGCACTGAAGAAATGCTTCTTATCTGCTAGTCTGAGAACCAGCACACACAACTTGTGGTTTGGAGCTAATAAGTATGGAATTCCTGATGTCGTGAAAAAGAAAACTCAGTAGAAACAATTTCAATAGTGCATGTGTACAGGAAATTTAAATGGCAACCAGTCCTTACTTGCATGGAAAGTCACCATTTCAAACTTATTTCCGAACCCCGTCCATCCATAATTGCCCTCTCATAATTAAGCTGCTTTACATCTATTGTTCATTCAGATTCTTTCAGTTGCTTGATTTCTATCTCTCTAAGCTAAATTGATTCACATATAAACTAGAGCTATATCAGTGGTGATATTTGTGTGGAGTAACGGGGAGATTGGAGAAATACATATTATTATTGCTATTTATTTCTATTATTTGTGTTGTTAGAGGTTGAATTCCACTGCCCACAGCCCATATTGTCACAACATAATCTTGAATATCCAGGTATATCTTTGTTACTTACCAATTAATTTTCCCTTTGCTGGTTCCTAAAAGAGGTCCTGTGGTCAGTTAATATTCCAACAAATATTTTCTCATTTTTAAATTCTCCACTGTCTTTGCACTAACATAGTCCTACAAGCTTGATGGACTTCAAAGAAAGGGGAAATAACCTTTTTGCTCTGCTAGACAAGTTCTTCAGGGATTAGAACTATCTATTTTATCTATTGTGTAAAAATCCTCTCTTAGTCTACATAGACCTATATTCATACTGATTCATATTTCTATCATTTTGCTACATTCAAAAAGCAATGTCTTAATGGTAGTACATAACATAGCCATCATGTGAGACAAAGATTTCGTTGGCCACAGCTTAATGTGTCTTTTTCTAAAGTGTCAGGGGAATTGATTAGCCATTTTACTGGAAATGTGAATATTCACAACCCAAAAATTTGGCATTGCATATTAAAATATTTTCCCCACTTGTGACACTTAGTAATGGGATGAAATAACTCAGTAGTTCAACCTGGATAAAGCCCTAGAAGGTTGGATAAATAGACAAACCTTCTCTGAACCTCTTGCCTCTATGACATTGAGCTAAATTTCGTACATGATCAGGCCCCCTTGTGAGATTTCTATTGTTTCCTTCTTTCAGTCATAATGGAAACACTATACTGCAAAAATAAACTTTCTTGTGGTATTATTTTGGCACTTCTAGTTTCAATTCCACCTGGAATAGGCATGGCAAAAGTGAAAAATAATTCTAAAAAAAAAATCAAAGGAAGCATCTGAGCCTCAAAAATAAATTTCCTTGGCATTGTTTCAAGTTAAGGGTGAAAGTTTAGGTCAGTTTTGAATTAATCTAAGCTTGTTCATCCATTCTTATTGCTATGACATGCTTGGAGAATGGTAACTTCATCTCTTTCTTTCCATAAATTCTGCAGACAGTTCAGCTAACTTGTTTATACCCATTTACATTTTATGTGTCAGGTCGCATGTCATAAAATATAATGAAATTTAACATAAATGACAGAACACCACATGTTGCCTAAAATTAAAGCATAATACATTCATTTTTAGTATTTGATACTTGCTATCAATTTTGATCGTGAGATAATTTGGAAATACATATGCTGAGGGGAGAAAAGATAATTATGAAGTATTGGTGGGTGCCGTACAGGTCTGCTTTATTCTCTGCCCACAGATATCTCTTCTAATTACTACACAATCTCTTTTTCTTATCATATTTAAAGTGATGGTTATGTTATAGTTATATATTTAGTAAAGTTGTGGATTTGTTATTGTAACTAAAACAACTATATAAATGACATATATATAATATGGACATAAAAAGAGCTTTGACTGTCTTGTTTATTTGGCACTTACCAGACATAATTTCTGGGTTCATAAGAGAAAAGAACATATGAATGGGCATACTGGGTCAGAACAATCGTCCATCTTGCCTAGTATTGTATTTTCCAATAGTGGCCAGTGCCAGATATTTCAGAGGGAATTAATAGAATGAGTCAACTATAGAATCATCCATCCCCTGTTGTCCAGTCCCAGATTCTGGTAGTTGGAGATTTAGGGATGCTCATAGCATGGGGTTGCATACCTGATCATCTTGGCTAATAGCCACTCATGGGCCTATCCTCCATGAATTTACCTATTTTTTTTTTCAATCCAGTTATACTTTGGGCCTACACAACATCCCCTGGCATCAAGTTCCACAGGCTGACTGTGTGTTTTGTGAAGAAGTACTTCCTTATGTCTGTTTTAAACCTGCTATCTATTAATTGTGTTGGGTGACCCCTCATTCTTATGTTATGTGAAGGGGTAAATAACACTTCCCTATTCACTTTTCCCACATCAGTCATGATTTTATAGATCTCAGTCAGATCCCCTTTAGTCGTCTCCCATGCTGAACAGTCCCAGTCTTTTAAATCTTGCCTCATATAGAAGGTCTTCCATACCCCACTCATTTTTCTTGCCCTTCTATGTACCTTCTCCCATTCTAATATATCTTTTTTGTGTCAGGGTGACCACAACTGAATGCTGTATTCATATTGTGGCATATCATGGATTTAAATAACATCATTATGATATTTACTGACTTACCTATATTTTTTCCTAATTACTTCTAACATTCTATGAGCTTTTCTGGCTGCCAGAGCCATCCACAGTGACTCCAAGATCTCTTTCTTGAGTGGCAACAGCTAATTTAGATTCCACCATTTGTATGGATAATTTGGGTTGTGTCTTCCAATGTGTACTACTTTGTACTTATTGAATTTCATCTGCCATTTTGTTGCCCAATCATCCAGTGTTGTGAGATACCTTTTTGTAATTCTTCACGGTTAGCTTTGGACTTAGTTATACTGAATGTCATTTGAAAACTTTACCACCTCTCTGTTTACCCCCTTTTCTAGATCATTTATGCATATATTGACATCAACAACAGAGTTTGATAAGTTTATGGATGTGATGGTATGATGAGACTGCCTATAATTGCATGTAACTGATCTGCAACTGCTCACAGCAAATTTCTCAATTGCCTAGTGTTGCGGCACTTCTGGAGAGGGTTCTGAGTAATTACAGAGAATTATTTCCCAGGTGTGTTAATGGTCAGTCTTTCCGACTAGATTCACTGTAACTTAAGGTCTTTAAATCATGATTTGAGGACTTCAGTAATTCTGCCAGAGTTTAGGGGTTTATTAGAGGAGTGGGTGGATGAGGTTCTATGAATCAGTGGTTCTCAACCTTACCCTTCTTGCGATTTAGCTTGGTATCGTGACCCAGATAAATCCACCGAAATGCCGCCAAATTGAATATTTCCACTTTCGGTGGCATTTCGGTGGACATGCCATGTGTGTCTGTGTGTCCACCGAAATGCCGCCGAAAGTGGTAACGACCAATTCAGCGGGTTTCCGGCCGACACACTGAGGCATTTGGTACGTCAGCCCAAATGCCACCAAAGGGGGAAGCATTTCATTCGGCAGAACTTCAGCAGCGTCAGGGGCTCACGACCCCCCGGGAATCACCCCCCAGGGGATCATGACCCTCAGTTTGAGAACCGCCCTGCCTCCAATTGGAGCATGCTTAGCAGGAACAGATGAATGTGGTCTTCGGGGCGCAGATCTGTTCTTTAATCCTCAATGCTCCACTGTGGGGCTTGTACACGACATTACACAGCCTCACAATTTTCCAAAGGCCTGGGTGAAAGTCCCTCTGCGTGGCTCTCCATATGCTGACAGAATTTCTCCTACGGGCACATGCCATCACCATTTGCTTACAGGGAGTTTCCACAGAATGAGTTCATGAGCTATGGACCAATAGATTATGATGTATCAGTTTTCTCCATTCATTCAATCCAACATCTCAGGACATCTCTCGACATCTTCTCCAGGATGGTTTGCAATAGTTCAATTTTAATATGGGCAAAACTCAGCCTCATTCTGCGCAGGGGATAGATTTGCTCAGTGAGGAGTCTCATCATATATATTCCAAGAAAATGATCTATGACATAGGCCTTACTACATCTTAGCAGGAGTAAAGGTATCAACTTATCAGATATGACTAATAAAAACATGAGTAGCAATTCATCCTACCATCAAGTTCCCAGGCTTACCCCATGTGCCTCATTTATTTTTCTGAGCCTTTTGGTAGCACCTACCAGTGACCCAGCTCAGATCTCTTTTCACCCCTTTCACTGGACCACACTCCCTTGATGAAGATGCAGTGAAGGGAAATATCTCATAAGCATTCCAAGATGCAAAAAAATCATTAAAAAAGTATCTAAAAAAACCAAGAGAAAAATCAATTGAAGTTAATGATAACAGTACAAAACAGATAAAAACTACTGGTCTACATTTCCTTCTTTGACCAAAGAGACAAATACTTTCAGTTAAAGTAAAAAAAAAAAAAAAAAAGTCAGACCAGCAAAGGGTGATAATCAAATTTTTGGATCCTGTCTCTTTCAGTTTATTTTTTCTCTTCTCAACACAATCCTGATGCTTCTCCCATCTTGAATCTGGAGTTATGACTTTTTGGTTCTTATGATATGGTCAGGTGTTGAGTTGGACATTATCATTCTATCCAGGAATGGACCGTTGGTATTAGTATCTTGGCAATGAGATGTTTCTTACTTCTAAGCTAAAATACCTGGTATGTTCACATTTTATTGAGTATTGTAGATAATTCTACTTTTTCATTTTTGAGTCATGGACCTCTTTAAACATAACACAGCAAGCTGTATACATCATTCAGTATAATAGCTTTTTTCTTATTCAGGCTAACATACAAACATGGCAATAGTCATTACCCCAGACAGAATTTACCCTTCTTTTCAGGTACATAGTCCCTTTCTGTCCATTTGCTAGGACTTCCATCTTCAAGTGGTTTTGAATGATAATGAAATGCTCATTCTCCTGGCCTGGAGTGTAAATCTGAAGCAACTTGCTCTCCCTAAATCATAATTTTAAAAAGCCCATACTCTCAATAAATCTATGTTTCTTAATGATGCCCAGTTCTCTAGAGAAAATGTGATATTTCAACACACATTAGCCACAAGGGATAAGCAAATTTCATGTGTCAAGGTCAAAATAAGTCACTTTAGAAACTAGAGAGGATGTTTATCCCCATGTACGACACAGTATAACTGGGGATGTTGGGAGAGCACATTTGCCTTCCTGTGAAGAACAAGGTGCCACTAGGTGCTGAAGAACATACAGTAGACTTGATGGACTAGTGGTATGCTCTGGCATGGCAAGTCTGCCATACCAGATCAATGTTTCCTCATTCCAAATAGTGTTGTTTTAGGGTTTAAGAGACTGTAGTAAAAAACTGCAGAGCACATGGGGTCAAGTCTGGGAGCTGAATACCAGTATTAAGGCCAGAATAGTCCCTCTGTGTGTAATGTATCAAATGAGATTCTATTTTCTTAAATTCATAGAAAATTCTACGATACTCTTACAGCCAGATCAAACACAATCCGATTTTTTTAATTGTGTGCTAATGTAGCTCAAAATATTCAGTTGTTTCATGTTTTCAAAGATGCTTGGAAAGCTTGTCCTATTATTATTTTTTAATTTAGCAGGCAATCTTTTTCCCTACTTTTGTTTAATCAGTGTTAAAGCATTTTCAGTTTCAGTTCAAACTGTCATGAACCAATTGGCCAACTTATGTCAGGGAAAAGCTATCTTTCTGCTAGTTCAAAAGAGAATCTTGCTTATTATCAATAAGAATAACGTGCTTATTGCAGAATAATGATCAGGCAATTTGTGCTTGATGCAGTTATAAATAAGTCTTTGAAAGCATTTTTTATTATTGTTATTTTAAATAGAGGCTATGAAAAGCCACAAGAAAGGTTTAGTCCTGTTAATATCACAAGCTGCTTTCCCACCTGCACTCGGAACAGCTTTACTATAGCAGCTGTCTTGGTTAGTGTTGGCACACAACTGTCGGCATAGGATACCCATGGTTTACATAGGAAATGAACAGAACACAGCTCCAATGGGAGCCTTTAATGATCTGTAGTCTCAAAAGCTACCATGTATGGGCACTGGACTTTGAAGTTCTGAGAGGTGAGATGTTTGAGGAAGATTATTTAAAGTCAATTAACTTTTGATATTTTTAAAGAGGTTTAAGAAAGCTGTGATGATCTTTACATTTTCTCTTTAATGTTAATTACATACAGTTTAGGTTTGCATTAATATGTTTTGTACAACAGCTATGATGAACTAGAGAGAGGGCTTTAAAGAATGATGTAACTCAGTCCAAACCAGGTTAACTTCAGCAAACAGAACTTGGAATTTGTTTCATTTACAGTACAGTATTTATCAAATACTAGCTGTGAAAACTTGAGCCAGGTTGCAGCAAATCACTATCATTGAGTACCCTGGGAACAGAATTGGGTACATGCTGCAATAACATTTCCATGTATATTAATATGAATTTATAAACCAATTTTCTTCTCTGTTCATACCCCTTGTGTGTGCTTTTGGGTGAAATTCACTGGTTCAGAGTAATGATACAAAGTCTTTACTCTGCTTAAGTCTTCAAAATGCTCTCTCTCTCTCTCTCTCTCTCTCTCTCTCTCTCTCTCTCTCTCTCTCTCTCTCTCTCTCTCTCTCTCTCTCTCTCTCTCTCTCTCTCTCTCTCTCTCCTAATTACAGCTTAGGACACACATCCTCCCATAGATGATAGATGGGCCAGAGCATCCTTTAACTTGGGTAACAGAGTAACAGAGACCATGATGCCTGGAGCTGTAGGACCAGTATTCTAGACAAAAGAGTATGATATATTGTAACACAGTGGTAGTGTCTAATACTTTTGTTTTTTACAGCCAGTGGCCTATTTTGAGGCTGAATTCTGATTCCGGGTGTTACTATAGAAAAATCTTCATTATTTCAAGTGTCTAGAATGAAGTCTCAGACAATAAACCATTTTCTGAAAACTTGGAGTACTTTAAGTGCCATAATATAATGTGGCTCTTTTTAAATCTTTTTGTCATAGTACTAATGTTTCTTTCTGTCTCTCTAATTGCCAACGGCACCACATACTACCTAGCTTGAAATATAGGCAGCTTTTGGCATTGGTTTGTGCAAGAAACTGTTTATGATTCGGAGTAGTAAAAGTGTCAAATACGTTGTTGTTATTTGAAAAGTAGATGCAATTTCCTATCAATAAATCTGAAGTAGAGAACACATGGTGACAAAACATTTTCATTGACAACCTAAACCAGCTCAGGGCATTTTCCAAAAGAGAGAGGGAATACCAGAATCTAATAAAAATGTCTACATTTCCCAACAAAATGCTCAATTTCCCTGGAGGGAATGTGCATAGATCCATTTTTCAGATAGAGTATCAGAAAAGCAAAAACCTAACTTAAAATAGGTTATATCCAGAGCTGGAAGAGAACCTTGATCTCTGAAGTTATAGGCCCATGTATTAATCCACTAGACCGTATTCCCTCACAAAAATTGCTGGAAATCTCTTTACTTAGTTAGGCCAACTGTAAAATCCATCTAATAAAGTTTAACCACCCTTATAAAGTGCTTTGAGGTCTACATATGAAAAGGCACTATGTAAATGAAAAGCATTAGAGACTTTTTTTTCCCAGATAACTAAAAGAGAGAGGATTTTAGTGATTTACCTGGGAAATGAAGTGGCCTTGGGTTTTAGGTACTGGCTATTGAATTAGAAGATGTGACCTCTGATCTTGACTAACACTATGTAATATTTTGTACAGTATATGAAGATGTTGTGGAGGGGGTGTAACCCAGAGTGTGGGGAAATGGTTGGACTGTGGGGCCCAATGACCCTCCCCCCCCCCCCCCCCCCCCCCCCGCCCTGCACCATCAGAATTGGCTTTGGTGGAGTGTGGCTTTTTTTGCCTTCCCCACAGCGGGTGTGAGCATAGACCTTTTTTGTGGAGAAGAAAAGGTGGCAGGCCACATGTCACAACTTGTTTGGGATGGTTGGGTGGATGGTCAGTGCAGAGGTACTCCATAGAGAGGGCAGCCAGTGACCAGATAAATGGCCTGGTAAAGGACTTAAAAGGAGGTACTGGATAAAGGAACATCACAGGGGAGAGGGTTGGGAACTCCTATGATTGGTACTTCAGGGATCCCCCTTGCCTGTTCTCATAGCTCTTCTTGATCCTCCTATGAGGCTGCTGGATGGTAAGGTCCAAACCATGGGTTGTTTGTGGGACCTGGATGGAAAAAGGGGGGCTGGTGGGAGCCCTAGAAAATCAATTTGAATATGCATAGATTAAACAAAGGGTGGCTGGTGGAAGCCTCAGAGTATTGAATAAGCATGGATTTGCCTGTACTGTCCAGTTTATAAACTGGGTAGTCCCAGACATCTATATAATAAAGTTTCTGCCTGATTAAAACCCAGAACAAGTGTCCCATCCTTATTGTGGTGTACCGCAACAATTAAGTTTACTGTGTATGATAAAATATGTACTCCCTCCCCACACTCCCCATTTGCCAACCATATTACTTAGCAGGCCGAATAGGCAGGGTACCCACAAGAGTTTCCCTTTGGGAGCCCGTGGACTGTAATAGTATGAAGTGACATAAAAGCAGCTTCTCCAAAACTAAGTAGGATTTATTTTGGCAAAAGATTCACAAATACTTAGAAGTGGATTTAAAATAACAGAGACTTACATACATATTGCCTTACCCATGGTTGGCATTCTCCTCAAGCCCCTGGGTAGACCTGACTTAGACCTGGTGCCCCTCCATATTCACTTGGCATCAACCTACAGCTTGCTTACTGCAAACACCCAACTCTCAGCCTCTGCCAGCCTGGACCATGCTTTCCCAGTGTACTTCAGTATCAGGTTTCAGACCACTGAAACTTCTCCCTAACCGCTTGGTGGAGCCATATTTCAACTAGTCAGGGTCTTTTGAGCAAGATTTTCAGCCTTGGCAAATAGCCCTGCCACCAGGATTGGGGCCAGGGAATCTCACTTAATGGCTATAAACTTGGCTACAGTTGAGGGTACATCTACACTACCTGCTGGATCAGCAGGTAGTGATCAATCTATCGGGGATTGATTTATCGTGTCTAGTGTAGACGTGATAAATTGATCCCTGAGCATGCTCCCCATCAACTCCTATACTCCATCTCTGTGAGAGGTGGAAGCGGAGTTGACAGGGGAGCAGCAGCGGCCAACTCACTGCAGTGTGGACGGCCAGGTAAGTCAACCTAAGATACGCCGGCTTTAGCTACACTATTCGAGTAGCTGAACTTGTGTATCTTAGGTTGACACCCCCTCTTCCTCCCACAGTGTAGACCAGGCCTGAGGAAGTGCTTCCTATCTAGGTCATTGATTTATTTTTCTTGCCTCTTTAATTTTATCTTTTCTTCCTTGTTTCTTTAAACACCTCTGTTTTAGATCCAACTGTGCATTCAGGTAGGGTAATATTCAGCTGCACCAAGGTGCATATGTAGTTCATAAAAAAATATTTTTATGATCTCCAGAGTATGTACATTGGTGGGAGAGGGAAGAAGTATGTTCTGTCATTGAAGTTTCTTTACATTTGTGTATATGAAGGTTGTGAAAGGGGAATGGGAGGAAGCAGTGATGGTGAGCAGTAAATTGTTTGTTGCAGTGCAATAATAGGCAAAAAAATAATGAAGGCAATTTATAAAGCAAGGTTAGAGCTATGTGTTGCAGAATTAATTATTGCTGGTCATAGATTTGTGCCACCTTTACTCTGACCTCAGTACATTGTCGCAGACAGAGTACAGGTGCAACAAGTGGAATGACCAGGTCAGGCTGACACTGTAGGTGAATATAAGGAGCTAGCAGGCATTAATAGTTGTTACCAAGTCTTTGCAGAAATAAAAGTCGGTTATAATGAAAAGTCAAATAACTCTTCTGGTGTTAATTTTCATTTGATTTGATTTTCACTTATACCCCGATAAATCAGGAAGTACTTCAGTGAATTCAAACAAGTGATTGCAGTATGAGAGGAGAATAAGGCCATACAATTTTAAAACTGTCTTATTTTTGAGCTGCTAAGAAAACTTGTGAAGTTTGGAGTTTATAGGGCTTTAACTGGAAGAAAATGTTTTAGCCAAATCTCTGCCAAAGTTAAATATTGACCAAGAAAATATTATGGACAATGCACTTGGCCTACAAAGAGCTTGTGATTAAAGCTAAAGATTGAATTCAAACACTGAAATATGAAATATTTTAATTTTGGTTTGTGCAACTTTCAGATCATTTTTAGCTTTAAATGCCTTCATAATTGTATATGGACACATGCATATTCACACTCTAGAAAAAGGGTTAAATTAGGGTTACTTATGAAACATTACAATTAATATCAAACTGTTGAAGTAATAGATTAATTTAATTATTTGTGATCATATATATCCAGTCAAAGAGGCTGCTCAAAAGAAATCAGAAAACAGGGGATGGCTTGCTCAGCCATGACCTCGCTTACAAAGTGTGGAAAACGGTGTCATCTCAAAATATTTGAAGGTTTGACTGGTGAAAAGCTTATTTTTTCCATCATGATTTATAGATGTGAATCCTGGGCAACTAGACCTGCTGACATGAAGAAAATTCAAGCCTTTGAGATATGGTTCTGGCATGTCTGTAGATGGAAAAGATGAACATTTATGTTGACAATATTATTTGAGAGATGCAAACTCTGCTCTCAGAAAGCAACAGGCATAAAATTATATACTTTGGTCACAGAAGAGATGGAAATAACCTTGGAAAGTTATTATGGAAGGAATGGTGGCAGGTCATCATTGTAAGGGATGACCACCAAGGAGATAGATAGATAATGTGCAGCAGGTTAGTGAGAAGTCAGCTTCTAAGTGTGTAAACTTAGTGATGGATAAAGAAGGTTTTTAAAATTCTGCTATGATGTTGCCAGTATTTAGACATGAATAAATGGTTTTATTTATTATATAAGGAAATCATAGTATATATTAGTCAGCTGTTTGAGGAGCTATAAGCAATGTTTCCAGTCAGCATGGCTTTAGTCTGTATGGGAAATCAGCTATAATACCTCCGTAGTGTCTTAATATCATATTCTGACTGTGGTATTTAAAAGCAGCTAATAGCCTTTGAGGGCTATACTAACCACTTCTAGTATGTATAATAAAACAGCAAAAGAGCCTTAGTGCGGAATGGTTCACAGTTGTAATTCTACATTTTATACAATGTATTTTTAATCTCAAATGATAGAACATATATTTTGTGCAACATAAATACTCTTTATGACCAGTTCAGTTACTGTGTCTGTACAGATGGGATATCACATAGGTAACTGAGATAGAAAGTTCATGGAGTTTTGATAGTCCACAAAAAATAGTAAAGTTTGAATGAGTCATGATGTCACATGTGCCCCAAGATGTATTTCAAAGTAGTCAAATACTAGATGAAATCATATCTTAAATATTAACATATTTGGCAATTAAACTATTCATCAAAGATATTGTTCAGTGCATTTTATTAGCTAGCTGAATAATGAAAAATAATGAAGAAAATTATTCCATGGATGGTAGCATTATTCACTCACTTTTATATTACTCAACAATAGTGTTTCTAGACTTTTGTATGACCTCTTTGAATAGTTATGCTATATCGTGTTCTCTCTGTTGAATGATTTTGTTGACTATTTATCTGGCCATTGTAGAGAATTTCACTCAAGTCTGTCCCCAAACCTGGTCTTTCTCTCTCTCACCTTCTAGCCAAGAAGAACCTTTTATATAATCCTGACAGAGTCATATGGAGTCCCTCTTGGTCACATGACCCCTCTAGGACTACATCTCTCATTAGCAAACATGGGGAAACTTTTTGTCTCCCAGATTCTTCTTCCCAAAGTCTTGGCCACAGTAAAAGTGAGCTTCAATATGCCTGCTCTTAAAGGATCACCATGCTATGTTACAATTTAAAATGTTCATAGTATATGAATTAAAGGAAAACAGTTTGGTTAAATAAGCCAGAAAGACAAACATTCCCAACTAAAACCTTCCCAATGATCTTCTACTACTGCTTAGCCTCTTTCTGCCTGCCCCGATAAGAATCAAATAGCTCATGACCATGTAGACAGTCATCTCCATCTTTGAAATTGCTGGTAGCATTATTCAAACCGGCCACTCAACAGCAGCAATCAAAGGGATTGCTAAAAGTGGTCTGATCCAAAGCCTGCTGAAGTCATTGGACACAAACGCATTGACTCCAGTGCTACATGTTATGCTGAACAGGAGACAGGGTCATAAGAACCACCCACTCTCGGTCTTTTAGTTCCTCCTCTTGCATTATGACGTATAATCCTTTTTCAATCCTCCTGTCCAGCTTCATGAGAATCTTTCACTTCCATAATCTTGGGTGTGTACAAAATCAACCTACATCTTATTAAGTAGACTTCACCACTAAGCATGATTTGATCTTTTTAGCTAAAAAACAAGTGCAACTAGATGTAGAATTGTATACACCATTGGAAGCCTTCATTCTAGTTCTCTTTCTGTGAATTTGTCTTAACTTTTGCCTTCTTTTAAGAGTAAAAACCACATGAGCATAATTGTTCTGCTTTGTAGAGCACTGATGTGAAAGGCAGATTGTGCTGGAGAGATGCATTGTGCTATCCATTGCTTTATGTCACAGTTTTAAGTCACTGAATAAGATTATTGTACCTACTACAGCCCCCTTTAAAGATAAAACCTTTCACAATAATTTTGCCCTAATACAATATTGTCAGAAAGCGCAATATGCTTACCTTCATGAGAAAACCTCTCTAATTGGAATTACTGAACCTTGACTCACTTGTCACAGCTACATTCAGGGTGAAGGTGAAATCTTTGAGAAGTCTATTCTTGAAAATTAGACCACAGCTTGTCTGAATAAAAGCATTATAAGAGAACACATGCATATGCAATATATTTTTTCGCCAATTCTTTTTTCCCCGTTCTCTGCATATACATACAAAATAAACAGAAAAAAACCCTTGAACTTTGTAACAATTGAACTTCAATAATACTACCTAAATTGTTATCAGTTAATGAATGTTATTTCTTGTAGTGGAAGAGTTAAACAAAATCACAATGTTAAACTTTGTAACAGGTGGGGGAATTGCAGTGAAAGCCATTGAGCTTAATGGGAATTAGTCATGCGTCCTTGATTGTTCAGATGTTGGAAGAGGGACCTGAATAACTCACTAAGGTAAGTGCTTTTCCTAAGCTCCTAAAGTCTGGATAATAAATAGAAACAAATCATCTCCTAGTGATTACTAGACATATCTTTGTAGAATTCATAGCAACAAAACAGGACAGTCATGTTTTAGCATTTTGTTACCACAATTACAAAGTGAGCATCAAAGCAATAATCATGAGACTCTGTTCTTTATTTGTTTTATTTTTGCTGGAGAGATTGTGAGACAATTTAAAAAAATGTAGTTTAATAATATTGTCCTAATAATGGAAATGGAATAAAAGAAATTATGCTCAATTTCAACTCTTGATCATTTCTGTATTTTCAGAGTATATGGTGATAAGCTTTGTATATATTTCCAGAGATAAAATTTTTTTAACCAGAATCTGTAGTTGATGCAATATTCTTGAGAAGATAGTGAAAAAAATCCCAGAACGTATTTGGCCAATTATGCAACACACCACCATTTTGGAAAAATTCTTTCTAACCTCAGCTGATGATCAGTTATATCCCTATAAATGTTACTATTCTAAATAATTTACCTCTAATCATTTCAAAACACTAGCATACCTGATCAAGTAACCATTCATGTTATGTTAATTAATGAAGATTTTTAATTTATCACAGACTTATTCTTATATCTTTGTTTCATTTAATAACTTGTTGCATTCATAAAATTTAGAATACTTTACAATATTTAATTACAATAATATAAAGCAGTAAAATTAATTAATAAAATAGTTGCTGTCTGTAACAATAACTGACCGGTCACTATAAAGTTTTATAAAAATTAATTTCCTAATAATATAAGGGTTTCATAGTGGTCACCAAAAGGAATTATTTTAGGACAGAAAGTGCTGCTGTCAGTGATCCTATTTCCAAAGTGACTTGATTAAAATGTGGCTGGTTTTGCACCTAAAGTGCACAAGATCAGGCAAACGATATTGATGATGAACCAGTGTGCTTGTTCACATGGTCCTACTTTAGTTTCTATGCTGTTATCAAAGTTACATAGTCCAATGAATTGAGCATTTTGTTATGAATATGGCATATTAGAGCAGTTAGCCTGGAAATTTGAACCAAAGTTCTCCTTGTCTCCGAAGAACAGTGCTCAATGAAAAGATCTTTTTCGTTAGCTCATTAGAAGTAGAGTCTATAGTTATGCTACTTCCCCTGATTGTCATCCTTGTTTGCATATCATGGAAATCACTAGAAAGTGAGCTACTAACAAATGACTGCCTCTGAAAAATCTGTTATTAAATTATTATTCAGAGTTCAGGAGTGTTGATATGTATAATATATAAGTCAATTGGGGAAAAAAACAGAGAGCCTAATGCTGTGTGGGAAATGTACCTACCACCACTGCTGATACCCTAAACAGCCATTCTGTATTGTACATTAGTTAAAGGTCTTTATGAAAGAGCAGAAGGAGAAGGGAAAACATAAAATGTAGAATGAATTACTTAAGATTAAATAGTTCTTATTACTGAAATCGGCAACATGTAGAGCAAACGGCAGATATTTTCTACAGACAGATGGAATGCTCAGCTATCCCAGCAGCATTAGTATGAAGTATCTGGTAAGATTCATTTTTTAGACATTTGCATATAAATATAAACATCATTAGTAGGGGCTAATTGCCCTGTAGGAACTAAAATGTGAGAATTAGCATCTTCAGGTTTTTTTTATTTTTTTTTTTTAATTTATTTTTTTATTATTTTCAAAGTATCTCTAACACCCATCATGTTTGGTACTGCATGGCTGCAACAGATAATTGCTACCATTAAGAATCTCAAATGCAAAATCAAAACCATTTGGCATGGCTTCCAGGGCCACCCAGCACAGTAAGTAACCATAGAAAATGACTATACTAGTTTTATGTTCATGCATATTCATAAAGGCACTTAATTTGACTTTCATAGTAGGGGGCTTTTGAAAGTTTGCCATCAGATCAGCCCCCCAAAAAGACCTAACATCAAAGGTAATGTGATATTGTATATCACACACAAAAATGCTTCTATGTGGCAGCATGTAACACAAATAATTATTTATTTGAACTATTCAGAAGAGAAATGGTACTTCTAGAAAAATGTAGACTACAAGCGCGTGGCTTCCTTGTTTGTTTTATTGATTACGAAGGTCGTGGGTATATGTTATTCAAGTCTTGGTTCATGGGCCAAGTTTCTGCACAGATATATAGGCATCTGTGTTTATTATCTTTGACTCATGAAGAACATAAGGAAGATTCTGTGAATCTTATGACAAAGCTGATGGAAAAAATGTCCATATTAACTCACAGTATCAGTTAAAAAAAACAACTGCATATGAAATATTGAAAAATTATTTTGTGTTTCTGAACTCAGGTGCTGCCTTGCTCCAGTATTATGTTCAGAAGAGCACTTGCTGACACCATACTTAAAAAAAGAAAAGAAAAAAAAACATTTCCATGACATTCAGCAAATATTTGTTCTAGTGGAACAAATGTGTTAAATTATAGATTAGAACCAGCACAAAGAAACCTTTACAAATGTTTCATTTTCAGTTTTGCACATAGCAAACAACATTATACTTAAATGAAGCCTTCCTTGTTAGAGTAAAACATCTGCATAACAAGATATTGCACTAGATTTTCTAACATTTTTTTTCAGCATGGATGCACAACAAAGAACTGGAAGTCACTGATTATTGGTTGTGGTGTTTTCCCAGATAGTTCTGACTGCTTTTCTTTCTGTTTCCCAATTGTTTCATCTGCCCTTTCTCCAACTCATCTGTCTTTCTCTGATTCTCTATCTAGTTTCTTATTTTTCCCTTCGTTACTCTGGACAGTTTCTTGCTCATCAAATGATGAATACTTTCTGATAATATAGTCTCTCAGAAAATAACACTGGGACCACAAAAATGGCGAGGCAGCTTTAATCTTTATGCTTTAGTGCAAAAAAACATGCTACAGAAACCTGTGAGTGTTCCATAATATGCTACAATGAACCATTATGGAGTTGGGAATTAATTAAAAATTAATTAAAAATTTTAAAAAGTAAAAGGCATTTTTTTACCTTCCCAGTCCCCTGGGACTGAAATGTCCTTCCCCATCCTGGTCAACATGTAAACTCCCTCTCCACCTTCAAGTATTTCCTTACATCTATCCATTGCAGACAATAATCTCCTATGCCAGGTTCCAACTAGCCACATGTAATCGACATTTGCACAGTGTGACTTTCTGTCCACCTCTAGGTACCCCAGGTAAGATTCTTTGTGCACTACAGCCTGTGAATTAAGAGAACTGGGACTACTAACACAGGCATTTGATAGCCTTTTATTCAAGGTTCCAGGTTCAGTTCTTGCTACTGATAGCCCTCCCAGGGTCATTAAGTAGTTAGCATGGTATATTCCATGCAAAACAAACATTCTCTTCACCATACTTTGTGTTTACTTCACTGCCTGTCCTTATCTCATGCCTTGTGTCACATCGTGCCATATCCAGTCTATATTGTATGATTCCGTGAGTCAGGAAGTTTTCATTTTCAATGTAAAGAGCCATGCACATCTGTATCACTAAATACAATTAGATAATAAGCATAAAAAATGTCTGTTATTGCACACCAATAGGGAAATAGTGTTTCAGTGCCTATGGAAGACTCTGTAGCAATGACTTAAGGAAATACATGGGTAACCAATATAAGGAAGTTTAGACTGCCTTTGTATAGAGCATTAATTAATTAAAAATGGTACAAAATAATTCTATTTTCGTAGGTTTTTAAGCACTTCCAATTCTGGTCTCAGGCAGGAAGCAAGAAAAGACTAATCTGGACACTTTAAAAGTTCAAAAAGGGGAGGGGAGGGTTTCAAGTTTTGCTCTCAAAATAAGTGACAGAAGTTCAAGGCATGCTCATATTTAATTGGATCTCATTCACCCATTCATGATCTTTAGTGCATTTGCAATTAAATATTTCACACATGATCCCATGCACAGTGAATTACAGAACCTATTTCTCTAAAACCACCCCGCAGAAAATGGGTGCCTTGACTTTAAAAGGGGCTGTCTAGAGTATTCATAAAGATGCATGCAAGAATCACAAAATAAGATACAGCCATAGGGTGAATAGGATTTTAACTCTCTGAACCTTTCATTTAATCTGTATCTGAGATCAGTCTTTTTGAAAGGTTGTTCCATAGCTAGTGGTTTCCTTGCACATTAAACTTGACACATTTTTGTCCTCTTTTTTTTTAGCACAAGAAAACAATTGTTCTTCATTCAATGATATTTGAAACAGGAAAGGCTGCCTTCAGTTGTTAATAGCTATTGCTTTTAGTGAATGTAGCAAAATACAGCAGAAATAGGAAAGCAATTAAATCATAATTTGACTATCATCCTCGTTATCTCCACCATTCTTATCATAAAGAAATAATATATGGCAACTGTGGGAAGGGGGAAGGGGACAGAAAACATAGATGACAGCATAGTTACAACACAATCAATAGTCATAGGTAAAAACTAATATCACTTAAATATGTGAATTACATACAAAAACATTACAGAGCAACTCTTTTTGGTTTGGTTTGGTTTGGTTTTTTGCTTTCTCTTAGTGACAGAACATTTCAAAGAGTAGGGAAACAATCAGTACATAGATGCCACTATTATGTAAAAGTTTGCAATACTCCAGTCAGGTGCAGTGACTTATGCGTTAGCAATAGAACACATGAATATTCTCCTCTGCAGTGTTTAAGCTCAAATGGAAAAGAAATAAATTGAAGAGGAAAATATGAATGTCAGTTTGGAGTATATATGTGCAACAGTTAGAAACTGAAATATGTGTAAGTGTGCAAATCAAACTGGTAACAATTCAGTTATTCACTGAAAAATGCCATGTGTTTTTTTCTCCCATTTTCCCAGCAGTGTTTATTTGGTGTGTAGGCGGTAGGCAATAAAATAACTTGTTGAGTCCTTCTTTTAACTGAATATTCTAAAGCCATTTTTTCATGGGCCTATTTAACAAACTTTCACTCATATTTTTGCCATTGCAGCTCAGTAGTTTTTGGAGGAGACAAAGTTTCTGCATTGGACTGAAATGCATTTGCTCAAGGAAAACAATTTAAGAAAAATAATCCACCGACTCTGTAAAATAACCTACACTATTCTAAAAACATTGCAGTTTAAAATTACAATATGAACTAATCTGTGAATTTGGTGCATCCTCTGTGTAAATCCTGCTGAAGGTTTCCTGCTAGCTCCTCCCCACCCCCCTATTATGGAAAGCGATCTAATACTGGAGGCCACCAACCCAGGGGCTCCTGCTGGACCCAACAACCTAACCCTGGAGACCTCCAGCACTGACTCAGGGGATCCTGGCTGGGTCTTCAAACCCTGCACTACCATGGGGGTTGGCCCATAGGCTGAGGCAAGGCGAGGATAGGGGATGGGGGGTTTCCCAGGGAGGGGAGACCCTGAGATCTGTGTGGGAACTTCAGGGGTGCAGCACCGCAGGGAAGAGGGCACCCAGGACCTGGGAGGGGCACGGGGCCAGCAGCAAGTGGGACATTGGCTTCCAGAGTGTGCTCCAGATGCTGGAAAGAGCGAATTCCCTGGATGTACCAGTGGGAGGCGCTGCTGGGGTGAGTCACCACTCTATTACAGGGTCCCCCAAAAAATAATGGGCTCAAGTCAAGGAATTGCAAAATTGCGGGAGCTGTGGACTGTTCCTTTGCAAGTGGCAAAAATTTACTGAAGGAAGGTTGACTTGCACGGAATGAGATATTGCTGTTTATTTTTCCAGATGTGTTAAATTAATGAAAAGTGGTTGCCTGGCTTTCATTGTCTTCTCTGACTGACTGCCTGTCTGGGCTAATGAGATTTCTAGAAATGCTTCTAAACTATAAACTGCTAGGTAGAGGACTATAAAGATAAGCAGAGTCATTGTCTGGAATAGGGAACCATGAAGTTTAATAAAAAATCACATTTAAAATGTGTAAGTCCTCACCAGAATTTCACCTTGCTTTTTTTGTTTGTTTGTTTGTTTATAATATTTTTTTGGTGAATGTGAATAGGGAAATTTGTGGTTGATACGGATTATTGGATCTGAAAACTGACCCCTAATAGAAGCATACCTGAATATTAATTGCTATAAAGAGACCTTTACAATTGTGAAGCGATTTTTCAAATCATTATCTAGAAAAAAATGTCAGAGTTAAGAAAGTCAGGTAACACTTGTCCCCAGCTGCAAGTCTGCCAGAGCTGAGGAAGAAAATTCTGTACTATGTAGTCTTACAATTTATATTATGCCTCAAATATAAAATAAACATCCAAATTGGTCTAGAAGGACTTGGCCGTGATCTGCTTTAAAGATAGGAAGAAAGTGTTATTACTTTGGTCATAGTGGAATATGTCCAGCTATGGCTTAAGCCCAAATTTACTGACTACCATGCAGTTTCCCATAAATTAAGAAAACACACCGCCAAGGAATAGGGGTTTATGTTTATGTCCAAATGGCAAATAGTAGAGTTTAAACAGGAATGGAACTAATTGAACTTGAACTGTGAGAAATTTTTTTACACAATTTAAAGAGTTTTCAAAGTCAGCCTGTTTTTTCAGTTTAAGCTTTTTTTTAAGAACTTGCGGGGGAAGGGATGTGTGTGCAGTATGTCAATAACATTTTCATTCAAGATGGAGATAGCGTTTTACACACTCTAATTATCCTTGAAAATTCTGAAACAGCTAGGTACTCAGATACTATGCTGGTGAGGATGTTTAGAATAGAAGAATAGAAACTTTACATTCTCTTTCAAGTTTAATTTGTATTGCTCGCTGAAATGAAGTCACATAGAATTGGTTCTCAGTCCCCGATTATCTGAGACCTCCTTGTGCTCAGCAAAGCTAATTTTGCTTGTTTTTTCACAGAAAGTATTGTCTGTTACCAGGACCTTTTTTTTAAAAAAAAAAAAAAGACAAATACCAATGAATTCCTTCATTTTCAAATCATTGATGCCCTTCTGGATTAAACATCCATATCTTGTTGATCAGGAGGATAAAGAAAATACCTCTCCCGTAGAGTTCTCCCCTGCTGCCATGGCCTAGTTATTTTGTTTTTTGATGGTTATAGACCTTGGCAAGGTTTTTAAAGGTATTTGGGCATTTTAGTGCTTAGCGTTGGTTCTAGACTCCTCAGTGCCTAAATCTGTTTTGAAAATGAGACAGGCTTCTAAATCAGCTATGCATTCCAATGCTGAACACTTCTACACCTAAATATTTATAAAGTCTGGGTCCTTGTCCTTCATTTGTATTTGTCTGACTGACTTAGATCCGCAAACAACAGCTTAGAGAAGTTGGGCATTCAGTGTGTGAAAGCTCTGCCACCCTTGCCCAAAGCAAGTGTGCCCTTAGTTCCCAGAGAGGAAGTCTGGATCCCTTCCGCAGGACCAAGGTGTCCTGATGGAAACACTGTTGAAATGGTGCTTTATTTTTTTAGCAAGAAAGTAGGTGCCATTGTTTAGCTCTTACTTAAATTAGTTTAAGGAAATGAACTGTACTAATCATTTTATAATAGTTGAGATTTCTGATTCTCAAAAAAAAAAAAAAATTGCCCAAAGCCTCCACATCTTGAATGAAGGTACATGTGTACAAAAACCATGCAAAAAACTGGCACTTGTGTATGTTTTCTCTGTGGGAAAAGCCACATCAGAAATGTCAGGGACATGAAATCACCCAGTATGAAACTGCAAGAGATTTAATGCCTACTTTCACACAGTGCCAGTATTGACCAAAAATAGTTAGACCTTCCCTTTCTCTCCTCCTCCCCTCATGCCTCTCAGGATTTTCAGTTTTATAATTTAGATTGTACAATAAAATATTAGCTCTTAGTATCATTGTTCATTTAAATGCAGGACATGGCCTTGGAGCAGAAAAAGATAGATATATGAAAACAAGTCTGAACTTCTGAATTACATTAGTGAGGTTTAAGTTCTTCTTTGAAGGATGAAGACTAACACAGATTCAGGTCTGCAAGATTAGCCACAGGAAATCATCAGCTAAATTAATAAGTAATTTGAGAATGAGTGAATGGAATAGCAGAATTTTAAAGACAAGCATTAGCAGTTAGCATAAGGTTAGACTTGCTTTAGAAATAGTAATCCAGATCATGCCATGTTATAATCCTGTCATAAAGGTAATGCAAATCTAAGAGACAGACCAAGTATAGTGGTAACACAGCCCAACACAAAGGCATGGACTGAATGCTGTTGGCTTTGGGGGACATGTCTTAGCTCTGTGTATTTATTAACAACTTTGCCCCAGATCACCCAGTCCCCTGGGGAAACTCACAGTCTTGAAGTTTCCCTTGTGTTGTTTCTTATGATTTCCACCACTGGAGAGTTAGAGTGGTCAACCTACCACAGCAGAAGCAAAGGAGTTCAATCCCATCCAGATGCCCAGAGATTCTCTGCAAGTCCCCATCCATAAAGAGAGCCTGTGCTTCTGCACTAATTCTGAGGGTCCTTCCAAGCTTTCTGTCCAGTGCCAGCAGGGATTGACTTGTAAGACCAGTGTAGACCACCCCTGCATATAGGGGTTTCAGCTAAGGAAGTAATGTGTTAACTCTTGAGCATATTTCGGATAGATTTGGTCATGATTCCTCTATTGGGTGGCTGGGACATATATGGACAGGAGAGGTTCTTGGCAATATTATCTGGCCTTTTATTCCTTCTTAAATTACATTCTACAGAAAAATCACCAACAGGAGAGGGATATAGCTAAACACATGTAAGAGCTACAGAAAGGAATGAATTCAACCTTACTCTCTCTGTCTATGGCAAACAATTCTGTCTTTAATGGAGAAATCTTACGAAAATTTGCAAAGTGCTTAATTAGAGCAGTGTGTACTATTAATATGGGGTGAAATTCACCTCTATGCAGAGATCTAGCACACAGCCTGTACACCACTTAGGCCCAACTCAAGTCCCCAAAATAGTTCATACTTGATGGTTAGGCCCTGTTCTGGTCACAAATTTAACCTTTTCTTCTGTTCATGAATTATCCACAAACAGACTTCAATGTGTACGAACATGTTTGTTCATCAGTAAAGGCCAGATTCTCTTATACAATGTGACCACCTTGGCCTATCTGGAAAGGTGCCACATCTCCCCATGGGGGCATTCCCCAGGCTTGGGGAGTCCCTGAGCTGCCATGGAGAGTGGGAGGGAGTGCAGCTGGAGTACTACTATACGTTTTTCTTGGTGGGAGAAGTGACCCAGAGAGGCATAATCAGATGGTGTTGTGCAGCCCTGCGGCCTCATAACACTGGACCCCCCGCCACTCTCAGCTGTACCTAGGGGACAATGGGCACATATAAGAATCTGAACCAAAGTGCTTTATGCAACGTATTTCAATCAATTAATTGCTCATGATGTTCACAGTAATTAGTGTTTTGACTATTCCGCACTTGGAGCTTGATATTTGCCTGTGTGACTAATTCATTTAAATCTCGTATTTTCTTTGCACTGAGTAAATTGCTTGAAATTTCGTAAACAGGAATAGCGCTTGAATAAGCTAGTAGGACTAGTTGTCTGTTTCAAGATGACTGGGTAAATACTTCCACACAAACCTTTGCACAAAAACATATTTACAAAAGCATTCACAGGCTGTTCCCTTCTATTCAATTTCTTCTGCATTTAAAAAGATTCAGTGATGTAAATAGTTACGGAAAATAAATAAAAGGGTCACAATTACCATTAAAGCAAATTTGTACTGTTTATTTGAATGAATGTTTGCTAACTTTTTTAAGTCTCATTTAGATCAAGTGCTTATATATAGTAAATTTTAAAAAAATCAAGAAACAGAAAGATGTCAACTTCTGTAGTTTAAGGGCCTGAAAATAAATTTGCATTACTTTAATAAATCCTTTGCTAAATAGATTGTTAGTACATCTGTCTTACTTTATTTAATGCATATACATATACCTGCTTGGTTCCACTGATATAGGGTGCTAAATTTGTAGTTGCTGAAAATCTAAACATATAAACACAAGTTAATCAAGGAAAAAACCTGAGTGCCATTTTTGTCCCAGCCAAATCCTATTCTGAGGGCTTCATTGGTGCAAAGATATTGTGCTTCAGCTTTGTGCAGGAGGGAATGTCATTCTCCAGTAGAGAGGACTAGTACAAGAACCCTGTGTATCATTTAAGTAGAATTTCATTGCTTCATAAGATTTGTGTAGGCCTCGTGCACGGGGGAGACATTCACCCATTAAGAGGTTGTAGAAATAAATATCTTAGTGTTTTGCTTATATTCTTTTCAGATAATGTACAGTATATATGTTGTTTCTGTAATTAAATGTCCAAAATATGTATTACATTCTTTCAGATTAAAAAGAACTCATTTTCTATGCATAGGAATCTCAACAGACTCTAAATTGGAATCTAAAAAGACAGCACTTTTAAAAGTTCTAAATAGAGGAGTTTCTCATCTAGTTAACTTTAATTATATAAGTTTCCCCAGAACTGCTTTTATTTTTTCAGCACCACATGTGTGTGTGTGTGTTTGAGAGAAGGGGGAGGGGGGATGGAAAAAATTATTTTAAACACTGAAAACCAGGGACTACTAGTTATTTCACAGCAGTGGAAAGTGTTGATGCTTGATATTACATCTTTCATAATATAGCTACCTACATTTCCATATTTATATTAAAGTTTAGTGTACTCTCTGTGTGTGCGTGAAATGAAAGTTCAAACTAGTGACTCATTGTTATGCAATAGGTTACTGGGTTATTGATATTTTAACATTTCACTTTGGCAAACATTAAAGCAATTGCAGTAAAGTATAGAAATAAGTATAGATTTAGAAATAAACTGTTTTTGGATACAAGTAGGATAATTGTTGTCTGATCCAATAGAATTATTTTGAAAGTTATATATTTAAAAAGGCAATAATATTTCCCATATCCTAATAGAACCTTTTTTCCCTCTCTGAGTCATAGCTGATAAACCTCTCTTTGGAACAGAGATAAAGTTCATTTTAAATAATAATGTTTTGCATATCCCCATTATGGCAGACACATTATTCTGAAAAGTAAGCTGTGCTATTTCTATGGGCTATGAAAACAACAAAAAAGTGAGTTTTCAGTCAATTAACAAAAAAGAACAAATGGTCTCACCACATAATTAGACCTTGCATATCATGAACATTGTTCTTGTGACTGCTTTTATAATTTAACATAGTTATATCAGAGAGGTTAAAAATTATGCATGCAGTCTTTATTATATTACACATATAAGTTTGAAAAAATCCTTTCCCTGAACTAAAAATAATAAATTAACTAAATAGATTCATTGTGTCGAGAAAAATATATTTCTTGAGCCTCAAATAATTTAATTCCTTTTTATTCTAGGCATAAAAGTAATTTTTTCCTAGGGGGAAATTATTGCTTAACTACTGTTATGTATTCACCAGCAGTCTCAGCCACTCAGCAAAAGATAGTTCTGAAAAGGAAGTAGAGAGAACTGATTGAAGAGAAATCCTCAAACTAAAATGAAAAATAGAAGACTTCAGACTTCATGTGTTTCTTTTATAAAGAATTTGCAATAGTTCTTGTGTCAAAAAGATTTTTATAAGTGTTTCTTCATGCTCCATTCTAGGGATAATCCTTCAAATGCTTGCTCATGTAACATTCCTCATGTGCATAACCATTTGCAACATAGGACCTTTAAGATATGGATACACTTCACAGGTTCATATTCACATCTGAGCCCAACTCCCAACTACTATCTACACAAAAAACCTTCTCATATGCACCAGAAGCCTTTCAAATTACTGACATGTGGTCTCATCCAGGGGTATGAGTCTGAGCCCACATCCTCCTATGGCATCCAAGCCCACTCGTTTTTCAGTGTAGCCACAGCAGACGCCTGGGCAAAAGGCTTATGTTCTGGGAGTCCACCAGTGGTATGGACTCCTGGGGGAACCAGCTGGGGTATTCTGTGTCCTACTAGAGCCCAGAATACCCCAGTCTGAACCTCTGACCAGACTGTTGCTAGTGTTAATTTAATTGTGAAGACAATAAACAGAGCCCTATACGTTCATCCAGGCTTGTTCAGCTGTGGTTCCTGCATGCTAACTGTACCATATGGGCCAAGAAGAACAGAAGCATAGGGGACTTGGTTCCAGAAAGAGTGAAATTGCTATTTGAGGTGGCAGTATACTTAGTATGGCCATTTTTCACTTTTGTTTGGTTAGTTTCTCAATGGGTTTCATATCCTTGATATGAGTTGGTTTTGTATTACTGTCTTTTATAGCTTGATGGCAGCAGGTCTGCCTATAAAGTTTTAAAATTGTTTGTTATTTATATGAATATTTTAAATAAAGTGTTTGATTTGCAAGCAAAAACATACTCCAAGGTTACATAATCAGGTTTTATTAAATTCATTATTAAATTAATTACACTAATCCTTAAGCTCTGTTGTGTTGAGTTACCTGAATAGTTTTTATAAAATGCTTGTAAAAGGAAACTCTATGGCAGCAGTCAATGGTATGTGGACGTACATGAACAATTTTTATTAACTTCTTAAAATGCATCAGCCCCAGAAATTGTGGGATAAATATGGGATAATTTAAACATGGGAAAACTATATTATGTCATTTTTTTATCATCCATGTCATCCTGCAGACTCATTATGTGGGTGCACCTATTGCACTATGTTGGGTGGAATAGCATCTGCACACACTCTTTACCACATGTCTGGGGTATTTGAGCAACTAAATGCACGCAAATTTAAATGTGTGGGCTGCTCCTCTATGCCTGCTCCTGGCCCAGTCCCTCACAACTTTCTGCACTGGCCTCTGCAGTGCTGACACAAAGACCTTTCTCTGGTTGGTTGGTGCGGTTAGAAAAGGGCACCCCTGGTGGCTGCAATTCATCAGACCTTTGTGTTCATCTTCCATACCAGCATGCAGATAGAATATTCTTACATAACCAGAAGTAGTAGCACTTTCTTCTTTTTTTAGCCTCATTATTTGTTAAATGCAGAAAGTGATGCACTTGTTGAGATTGATAATGCATGAGAGTCAGGAAATTCATTAGAATATTGGGACCCAATCCTGCCTCTATTGAAGGCTACTGGATGATCACTTTTTTGAAAATCCACACCACTTGTCTAGATGCCGGAATCTAGACATGCACTCCGAAATTAAGTCAGCAGCCATTTTCAGAATGCAATTTTATGCTTCAGTAGATCCAATGTGCCCAAATTAGGGTTGATGCCTGAATCATGCATTTATATTTCCTGAATCTGGTGAATTTAAAAGCGTACTTTACTGCTGCCGTTATTCGGGTGTGTTTTGTTGGTGATTGCTTTTAATTTTCATTCTCTTATAGATAGAGGAAAAAAAATAAAAAGTAAAATGTTGATTTTACATTCAGATGAATGAACTACTTGCTCTTATTTAAGATCCCAATTCAACAAAGCTCTTTAACATATGTGGCTATGGCTACACTACAGATCTTACAGTGGCATTGCTGTCCCACTGCAGCTGTGCCACGATAGGTCCCCCATGTAACTGCTCTATGCTGGCAGAAGAGAGCTTGCATGCTGGCATAATTAAACCACACCTAACAAGTGGTGGTGGCTAAGTCAGCAGAAGAGTGTTTCCTACTGACATAGCGCTGTCCACACTGCACTTTTGTCAGTGATACTTTGTCAGTCGGGCATGTGGGTTTTTTACCAACAATAATACTAGTGTAGACATAATGCAGTGTATGTCCCATTAAAGACAATGGGGCTTATGCATGTGCTTAAATGCTTTGTGCATTTAGGCCCTAATTGAACTATTTCAAAAGCAAAGCAATGCACTGCTAGGTGAAATTCAGCCTAATGCAGAGTCCCAGGCTATATACACACTACAGCTTAGGTCAGTATAAGTTATGTTACTCATGCATATGAATAAGCCTCTGTCCTGAGTGACGTAAGTTTCACTGGATGGCGCTGTGTAGGTGGGAAAGCTGCTCCCACCAACATCAGCCCCCACAAGTGGCAGCAGCTGGAGTAATTAAGTAGACAGGAAAGCTCTCTCCTGTCAGCTTAGAGCATCTGCACTAGCAGTGCTACAGCTGTAAGTTCTGTAGTGTAGCCATAGCTCCAGTCTCTGCACCACTTGAGACCCACTGTAGTCTTCAAAATAGGAATTAAGTTGTGCTTAGTCCTTATTCTGGTCATCTGCAAAGAGATGAGTATTACCCACCTATTCAGAGGCCTTGCACAAGACCCTGTCATCATTTGTGACCACATCAATGGTTAAATGGTGTACATACAGAGCCTGGTGTAGGATTTCTGCACTGGATGTGCATTTCATCCCTCTAAGAACAAGCATGAAAAACTTCAGCCCACAAAGAAACGTTCTGCTAAGCTGTAAACATGTGAAAACTGGAATTGCAGTAGAAGCTGCTGTCTTTGCAGCCATCACTAGCATAGTTAACCCAGCTCGGTGGCAATGATCTTTAGGAAGTGATTTTGAAAAGTGGCCTCTTTTTTTTTTTTTTTTTTTTTTTTTGCACTTAGAGATAATTTTCTGGTACAAAAGCTGTTATCTAAGTACCTGAATGCACTCACAAAATAAGTACTTAGATGGCAAAACAGCAGCATTTTCACTCAGAATTAATTGTGGGTGCAAGGCTGCAACCACAAAGGAGATGGCTGTATTGAAACTCTAATTAAAAAAAAAAATCAGCCTCTTAGTCTTTTTCTGTTTAGAGCATTTCAAAGATACTCAGTCATGTTCATATTATTCATTAAATGATTAATTTTAACCAAATAAATTGAGGCTACAGGAAGCCTCACAGTATAAAAGACATTGAATGTTAGGTTCATTTTGTGTGTAATATATTCAAGGACAAGTCACCCTAGTACTTCAAGCAGTTCACTCATTCACATACTTTACTGTCCAAGCTAAAGTGGTTTACCTTGTTAATGTATTCTGTGTTGTTTTTATCTATGCAAACAAAACAGAACTAGATTCCCCTGGAATATCACGGTGACCAGAGAGAAACTGTTGAGTTGCCATGTACTGAGCTCAGATGGCAGTGTTATGCATTTAATTACTTTGCACAGACATTACAGTTGAAATGGGGTATAGACTTTAGCTGTGATTTTTGTTGTCATATTGTCCTGTCAATGTCACTTGAAGCTCACACTTCAATCACATAATACTTTAAGTGATGAAGAGAAATTACCAGGGTAAAATTTTCATGAAGGAAAGTTTCATATTATCAGCATTATTATCATGAATTGCTAACACAGCTCATTAAAATGAAGGCATGCAATTTTTAAGGGCAGATTCATTTTTCATAGTATTGCAGCCCTGTACGGTATAACCTTATTTACTGCACAGAGGTCTCCATGGGTTGTGAATTAATCATTTAATAGCCATATCAGGAAGGATGGGAGATCCTAAAGAAATATGGAGCTCCAATATGGCACATGATAACTTTTCCCTTTAGAGGTATTATTTTAAATAGCAAATTATCACTTTGCATATAATAGAACATGAATGATCTGAATCCACATTGTCCTATAGGCATTAAGGGCTGTATCAGCAGCTGGGACATTCTAACTGCAAAGAACAGAAGCAAATAGATTGCATCCATAGGGGCTGATGTAGCAGTAGCTGGGGCAACAATCACTCTTCCCTTTCAAAAGGTTCTGTGTTTGCATCCAACAGTCCCAGTGACCTGGTTGGGAGGATAGGTGGATCCATCCCTTTTGGAGTATTTAATATTCCTTGTGATACTAGACTCTCTTCACCCATGCACTCAGAGATCACGTGGTTTGGGGTTGTGGTTTACCCAGGAGCACTACTGGTAGGGTGAAGTGGAAGAGTGAACTGATGGAAGAGGTTTGAGAACCAAGGAGACATGAACCACAGCTGTATGGTGTAACATCTGAAATCAGGTTTAAAGGTAAAATCAAAGGAAGCGAGACCAGAAGGGTTCTCATGCAAACCACTGCAACCGACATGGGTCTGACACTATCCTTCTACAGCATCCTATTGCATAGAGACATAGAGAATAAAAATAAATCTATTCTTCCCTCTGCAGTGTAGGAGTCTAATGGGAAAACTCAGCCAAAGAGAGATAGTGACTTACTTGAGGTCACTGTGATCTGGCAGAGTGGGCAAGGCCTGCCTGTCAAAATAGGTGGATTCTAGTGCTGTCTGAGGCACTGCATTACTGGGAGATTTTTGGCATGTAGTTTAGGATAGGATTTTGAAAAACTCTTGATGTTGTCCTCATTCTTCTATTTTGAAATCAGTGGTAAGAATCCATTAACTTCAATGTGAGCAAAGTTAGGCTGATGTCAAGAGCCCTTCAAAATCCCACCTTTAGCCTCTATGTAGCTCAGTTACCACATTATTAATTATTATTCTTATTTACAATGTGGTTTTGCCCAGGTGCTGGACACACCTATGACGGGGTACTTCCAGCCACAGACAATGTGCAGTTTAAATTATTTGTAAAAGGAATGTGTCCAAACTTTGCAAATGAGAACACCTTTCAGAACCTTTCTTTAGAGCTGAATGATACAACATCATGTTTTCTTGTGTAATTATGATATATCATACCGATCATATCAAGGCAGGGTAAATTATAGCCTTCCTCTGTGCTACCGCATCAAGTTGCTGAAAATCTGGAATGAGGGAAAAGTGAGAGTTTTCATTATAACAGCAGAACTAAGCAGTCCCTCTCTATTGCTAAAGGGCTCTCCTCTCTTGATCGCTCATCTGGTATTTTCCAAGGCTTCAAAGGCAGTACTCACAACTGGTTATATTAGTATATTAGGTCTCCTCTGCCCGCTCCAGGAATTGTGGAATCTTGTGGAATCTTCAGAAGATAATCTGAGAGCTCTAATGGCGCCTTCTGTTCTTCTCGCAGCTTCTCCTCATTCTCAAATGTCATGGTTGCCTCTCTTTAGCCTTTTAGCTTCTTCCCTTCCAGAAAAGTTCCTGGCTCATTCTAAAGGTCTCTGGTGACCATTCCTAGCTTCCACTGGCTATTCTTTCAAAAGGTGGGCCATTGCACTATGGAAAAGTGAGCCAAACCAAGTTTCCAGTCAGGGGGTTTGGAGGATGATGGTTGTCCAGGAGTTTTTTTGGGGGCTATATTTGCATAAGCACCTCATAGGTCTGGAGGGAAAAAAATCCTTTCCAGGTTCACACACAAATAGGGGGGACTCGCCAGTTTTTGGATTAATATTTTGTTTATTTTTGTAAGCATATTCAATGTTATTTAGTGGAACATTTTCTCTGCTATAGAAACAATGGATTCATTTGCCTGATGTATTATTGTCCTTATCAATATATTCAGTCCTTCAAGCATACATATTCAGCCATTCTAATCCACATATTCACTCTTTCTAACATATTCTCCCTCTTTGTGTCAAGGAAACACATTCATGTTTTATTTTCATTTCTCTGTGTCAAGGAAACTCATTCATATTTTTCATTCATCGCATTTGTTAGCGAAGTATAATTATCTATAACTGAAATAGCACTGAATGCAAGTAGTAGCTCTTATAGAAATAATTTGATTCCAGTGGGATTCATTTCATGCTCTCTGGACCCTATTCTATCACACAAAGAGTTTGTTGCTAACAACTGGCAACCATTTTAATTGCTAGGATAGTTCAACTTATGTCAACCACAAATATGCAGTGAACACTGAGTCTTGGTGAAATTTGATTTTGATTATTTTTTGTTCAAATGGAATTGATGCTCTTCATAATGTATCCAGCTTCTCAGACCTGTCTAGAAAGATAGGCATTTGTTAGGACCAGTAGTATCCTGTGCTAGTGGACTAGAGTCTACATCCAATAGAGTAGGACTCAGAAGAAGTCTGGTGAATAAATATGAGGCTAGGGAACAATAAAACATGAGCTAAAGTGTGAGAGCTTATTTTTATTTAAAGGGATGTGGTCAATTTGAAATTTAGTAATTTTAAAAACCCAGATTGAAAGTAGTTTCAGGCACTGCCCAAATTTACCCAGATATTTTGTAGTTTTAAAATCAGATTTTCTCATTTTTAAAAAAAATTCTCTTGACTACTTTGTGAAGATCCACTCAAACAACTTTAGAAGTGATTGATAAACTAGTGGACCAGGTCCTGAAAACATTTAAATACATGTGTAGCTTTACATACATGATGTCTTTGCGATGATATGTGACTGAAGTTATCCATGTGTTTACCTGCTTGCAGAATTGGAGTCTAACAGAGCAATTAACTATATATATGTGAAATGAAAAAAATGAACACAATGGAAAAAGAGATAAATCTAAGTTGCTCTAATTTCAGTCATAGCAAATTAAACTTAATTGTAACAAGAGTAAACAGTGTAATATAAATGTGATTTTTTTTTCAAGTGGTCAGGTCCCTAAAAACAGATCTAGAAATAGGAATGATTTAGTATGTTTAGGTGAAAGGAGCAGAATGGATTTTGCTACCATCAAAAACTACACAGAGACAGTTTAAGCAGTGGTCAGAAGGTGGTTTAGTCAGTTGACACAGTGCATGGAGAAGTGATGAGTAGCAGAGCCAGTCAACATAATTTAATGAAAGCTTTATGGTTGAAAAATGTCCCTATCAAAAAAATTGGGGGAAAAAGGACATTTTCTTTTCTTTTTTTTTCTTTTTATTCAGTGTTATACCTCCTTTTTTTCCCTTTAAATTTTTATTCAAAACATTGATAAAATTTCTCTGTAATATGTTCAATTTCTGATAATTTTTTTAAAAAAGAAAAAATGCTTAAAAGCCATGAAATTTTTAGAAAAAATGAAAAACAGGCTGCTGTCAAACAGTCTGAAATTAAAAAAAATTGATTTTTTTCCAGAAATTGTTTGTTTTTCATCAGCTCTAGTCAATAGCTTACAAGTAGGAAAGGGGAGCAGATGGAGAAGATATGCACAGTGTAGCTTAAAAGAGTTAAAGCAAAACTGATTAAAGATAAATGACTAACTCTTCAAGATTTGTTCAGCTAATCTGTGTACGTCTGAGATCTGTATTCTATCATAAATGCCAATTATCTATATTTGGTCAATTTTTTTAAAAAAGAAATAGACATATTATTATTATTTTCCTCTGTGGCTCAGATTTTCAGAAATGCATGTAAGTAATATGTACAGAAAAAGCCAAATACAAAGTGTTCAGCACCAGAGAGTGTTGAATTATGTAATACAAATTTTAATCTAAAAAACCTACAGAGTGATGTCTTTGTTTTTTTTCCCTCCATTCTTCTGCCATATTTGCTTAATTCAGCAGTAGCAGGAAGTGCTGGCTGAAGATGTTAAAAAAAACAACCTTTGTACAAAATCCAAATTTCAGCCTAAAAGCAATGTGTTGGTTAAAGTATAAATATGGACAAACACAGGTTATTAGAACAGAATCCTGAATGTTATCTTGCTACAATACATTGTTTAGATTCCCAGATGCTTTCTAGACTATAGTATACATTAGAAAATTCTCAAGGTAGTAACATTTCAAGATTTCTGAAAATCTTTTTTGCCCTCTGCTAAGTTATGAATTCTCTGTTTCTGTATAAGAGTTAATGACATAAGAATTGCATTTGAAACTAATTAGGAAAAAGGTTAAAGCTAAAATACCTGTATATGTTACATGCAGATTATTTTGCGTGGGAGTGAAAGTATTTATTTAACTTAAAACTGAATTTATTTGCTCATTTTGCAATTCAAAAACAGAGGATGCAAAAAACATAGTTTAATCTGTTTAAAATGAGCAAAAAGGAAGGAAACGCATGATGATGATTCTGTTGAAGAAAATTCCTTAGTAGCTGGAGCTATATATGTCTGATGGGTATGTGTGTTAGTATCTAAGAGATGAATTTCCCACACAAATAGCTTTAACATGATGTGCAAAGTTGTTAACCTCAATGATGTGAAAAACCCATCTACTGAAAAGGTTCCAAATTTGGTTTCAGTCCAAGAAGAACTCAGCATTTCAGACTTCAATTCCAGTGTTTTGATTTTGCAAATTTAGTAAGAAATAACATGAAAAAAAATTCTGGTTTGTCCTGGTTTGATCAGAAATCCTTAGAACAAACTCTCAACTGTTATTTTGATACTTCTGGACCAAGAGACCAAAAGCACAGAAGTAAGTGAAAATAATACTTTGAACTTCAAAAGAAGTTTGAATTTAGTTTTTATTCTGTCTAGGGATCGATGACTCAGTAGAGTTAAAAGAAAAATTAAATTTAGCAAATTGTTGCTCTGAATTTAATCAGTTTTGTGCATTGCAATATGGAGGAACAATCAGAGACCCTGTGGGATGTGTGGATTCAGGCTTTTGGTTCAGGAATAAATATCAGTTACAGAGCTCGGTTCTGATCTACCTCAAGGTTCAGAGACGTTTGATGGGGCCGGACTTAGGGAAAATGGCACCCTGGGTGAAATTTCATTTTGGAGCCCTTGCCCCCCATGGGCATGATGCCCCCATTGCCCCTGATCCCCCATGGGCTCCCCAGACTCCCTTTCCCCAACCCCTGCACTATGCCACCTTCACCCTTAATCCCTGAACCTCCCTCCTGCATCCCTAACCCCTGCACTGTGCATGCCCCCCTTTACTCCAATCCCTGCATTCTCCTCCTGTGTCCCTAACCTCTGCACTGTTCCCCCTTCACCCCAGACCCTGCACCTCTCTCCTGTGCCCCTAATCCTTTCACTGTGCCTCCTTTGCTCTTACCCCCTGCACCTCCCTCCTGAGACCCTAACACTTGCATCCCCTTCCTGCACAGACATGGGGAAACTGACCGAACTGGATGCACAAAGCAGCGGCATTGCTTCTCACTCCCACACTGTACGCTGCTCCTCCACCCATTCACCCTCTGGGCTGAATAAGGAGAGGGCAGGAGAACAGCAGCTGCTACTACTTCAGTACAGCCCAGGTGGGGAAGTGACCTGAATGCAGGAATCCCTGGTGTTGTGTGTGTTGGGGGGGGAGGGGGGGGGAAGAGTGTTGAGGGGAATGTGTGTGTGCCTGACTCTGTGACTGTGCTGTCTCTTTAAGAAATCCCTCAGGGTCAGGATCCTGAAGGCTTGTGTTCAGACACAAGCAGCCACCTTCAGCTCTGGATCCAGCACACACTGTCCCATCACCCCAGCTCAGTGGAAATCGGGTGAGGGGGACACCCTGACACAAGCCCCCACACAGCAGATAGGAGACCACTCCCAGTCCAAGGGGCTACTATGGGGAGAAAGGGTGGCAGACAGGAACAGAACCCCTGCTCCAGAGGAGTCACCTGGTCACCTGGTTCAGACAACTGGTCATCCAACTGCCCACTGCAGCTCCAGTCTCTGACCCCCATCCCTTCTCCACAGGTGCTGCTCACCTATCTGCCTGCTGCCACCCTCAGCCCAGCTGGCTCTCAGTAGGCCAGGTAGGAATCCAGAGCCTGTGCATGACACCCACTTTGGCCAGCTGCCCTGGGCGAGGACCTGGGCAACTCACCCCAAAGGCCAGACCTAATGTTTGGTTTGGGTTCATCTCCAGTAAGAATAAGTCTCAAAGGATGCCTATACCACTTGACAAAAGAATATAATAGTTCTTGGGATAAAGAATTCAGCCAGGACAAACCAGAATGTGTGTTTTCATGTTATTTTCTGCCTAATGCCATAAAATTAAGACATTTGGGATTAAACCCTGAATTGCTGGGTCCTCCTTGTGCAGTGCTTAGGCCTCAAAGGAGTCAGAACACAAATGAGAATCTGACCTTTCTCCTTTCTCTCTTGAAGAATGAGAGGCTATATGTAGTGTCATCCCTTGCTTCATGAATGTGTTAGATGGTGCTGAAGCACACTTCTTTGTTAACCCTACACATGATTGGGAATTGCTCAAAACAAGAAACATTATTAATGTAAATTTTCACAAGATAAAAGGCCAGTTTCTTTGGGTTTTTTGTTTTGTTTATTTTAACATAGATTCAGTTATTCTCTAATGTCACTCTTGGGAGGGAAATTCTTATAGTTAGTTAGAAGCTCCCAGTGCACAAGAACTAACAGCACAGTGTGTAACATTGTGTTCCAGAAATGACATCTATTATCTGTTGATGCTGCAGAGAAAGCTACCAACAGGCTCACATACATTATTTGCTTACCACTTCAGTTTACAACAGCACTGCTTTGAACAAACATGGCTAAAGTCTAAGATATTTATATGGCCCCCAATTTGGAGAGTATCAGAATGCTTCACCATCTTTAATGTATTCATCCTCACACTAATCCTGTGAGGTAGGGCAGCATTATTATCCTCACTGCACAGATGGGGAACTGAGGCACATAGACCCTTAGTGACTTTCCAAAGGTCACACAGGACATCTGTGGCATAGCAGGAACTTACATCCCAGTCTGTCAAATCCTAGATTAGTGTCTGAACCACTAAAGCATCCATCCTTTCTAACCCTTTGGGCACTAATGAATTACCACAGAACTTATTAAGATTTACATTGGCATTAGGAATGGGCAACATGAATTGGTTAAAACAAGAATGAACTTACATACCAAACTACAGCCAAATCTCCTGCTTCATGTGACTAGGGGTATAGTCTGAGAAATTTCAGTCAAGGACCCCTCCTTATACTGCTTCTTGTGCTGCATTCTCTACTTCCAGATTTAATGACCTTCCAGTTTTGTTGGAAAATCAGGGCCGGTGACAGGGGGGTTCTACGGGTAGAGCTGTACCGGGCCCCGCACTTTAGGGGGGGCCCGTTACAGCTCTACCCGTAGTCATCCAGCGCGGCTCTCCTCCGGACGAGCGCGCGTGTCCCCGGCCGGAGCAGTGAGCCCGGCCGGCGGCAGCGGCACAGTCCGGGGGGAGAAAAGATGGGGGGGGGCGAGCAGCAAGGGCCGCTCCCGGGCTCTCGCTCCCGCTGTGGCCAGCTGTCAGCTGGGGGGAGCGCCGGCTGGGCGGGGGGGGGGGGGGCGGCTGGGCTTCCTCCCCCAGGCACTGTCGGCTGGGGGGGGGAGCGCCGGCTGGGTTGGGGGCCCCCCAGCCGCTGTGGGCTGGGCTGGGGGGGGGCGGCTGGGCTGGGGGAGTCCCCAGCCGCTGTGGGCTGGGCTGGGGGGGGGCTAGCCTCTGTGGGCTGGGCTGAGCTGGGGGGCCCCCAGCCGCTGTTGGCAGGGCTGGGAGGGGCCCAGCTGGGCTGGGGGGCCCCCAAACTATCAGAGTAGGGGCCCCCAAATTTCTGTCGCCGGCCCTGTGGAAAACACTGAGGGGAAATCAATTATGGAGCACATCTGCCTCTGTATGTGTGTATGGAAAGAGAGATGAAGGGCTGTATCTGCACTGATATAATCACAGCATCATGGCCTATCTTGAAAACAACAACAGCAACAAAATGTATCCGGGAGCTTTTGTATAATGGAGGGCCTCACTGAATAAACTTACATGGTGAGGGAAGTCAGACATACAAGTAGATTTGTGCTGAATCAGGCTCTTGGCTATCAAAATCTTTTCTTAAGTGAAGGCTGTAATTGGTAACCATTGTAGCTTTGGTGCTGGATAGAATACATACTGCTAGATCTTTATAAAAAAGCCCATCCATGATGTAGAAGTGAATCTTGATCGTTTCCTTAAAATTGTTACAGTTGGCATATGTGAAATGTATTCATTTTTGAAATACTGTCCCACCCTTTTCTTATAATAAGGCAGACTATAATGAATCTATGATCTAAAAGGTTAGAAACAAAAATGAAAATACAACCATATAAAAAAGAGACCAAAGAGAAGAAAAGAAATATTTAAATTTGGGGGGGAGGAGTTTGCTTTTGCTTTTTCAGTTGACATTTTATTGAATGTCACCGAGAATGAATAAACAAGCTAATGAAGTTTTTGCTAAATCTCTGCAAACACGCTTTGAATCCAAAAAGCCCACTCATCCCATAATCTCGAACTTTCTGTTTGGGGGCCTATTTGAGTGTCCCCTGGTTTTGCAGTGATGCATTCATTCAACAAAAATGTGATCGGCATCAAAGGCTTAAAATTCAGATTAACCACTTTTTGGCACCTCACCTCTTTCCAGTTTGAACTTGGAATCTCCTCCGTGCATAGACCGCTAATGAGCAAATCCTCGCTTATGAATTCAGTTCAGAATGGAATTTTTTTTTCTTTTGCATAATGTCTACTTTGAAGTCAGGCAGTCCAAGAAAGTGATTGATCTCACCCAAGTTCATAACTTTTTCAAAGTACAGCCGATATCATTAAATTTTAATTAACCCTTTGAGCTCCCTCTATGATGTAAAGATGAGGGAACATCAAAGGCTCATGTGTTAGAGCAGCAGTGGAATCTTTTGAGCTGGCTTAGCCTCATTGAAGATATCTCAGCTGCAAAATATTTCAGCTCTGTAGTCAGCTCAATTCTAGTTACTGGCTCTGCTCTGCGTTGGAAGAGGCAAAGCTATTGTTATAGTCTCAGCTAAAGCTATTTATAAACGGTGATACTGAGCATTCCTTTCTCTATTAGTGTTCCTCCCCCATTAAAAAAGTACATTATAAAATTATACAATAAATGACTAAATAACATTCAATGTCTTAATTTTTCTTTATTTGTCTATAGTCACATTAAATATGCTTCTGTTAGTTGCCTTTATGAAAAATCTCTTATAGCATGTTATGGAAATTAAAGAAATAGGGTTCTATAGAAATTCCTATAAACATTATTCACTTCCTTTTTATCAAATCTGTATAATTCCTTATCCGGGTAGAGGGGTTCAATTACAATGAGCCTCACAGGTATCTATATAAAATCAGTTTTTTACAGCAGAGGAAACAGCTGGACTTGAGAGATGTACCTCCTCACAGTCCAATTTGGTTTTGACCTGCACTTTGTGCAGCCATTTACATCATTGCAAAGTGATTTGAACCGAATTGCTTTGTACTAATTGTGCATAGTTGTAAGGTTGTATAAGGCACAGAGAAATAATTAATTGAGCCTTCGGTCTCTCCTTTAGCAGGAGATGGCTGAGAAAGACTGACTATAGGTCTCTGCTGCAGCGGTGATCCAGTTCTGGATAAAACTCATATCTGGGAGAAGGGTAGGTGTAGGAGGGTAGGTGTAGGAGAGATAGTGTAGGTGTAGGTGTAGGAGAGATAGTGAGTGAGAGGGGAAACCCACTAGACCACTTCACTGCACTGTAGCATGAGTAGGATAGCGGAGGCAGAGTCTATCTTTTTTCCTTTTCTCTTGATGGGTGTCAAAGAGATTTATGACAGAAGAAATGGTGGGGAGGAGAGACTCATGATGGAAGAGTCTATCCTTCCTCAGTCATCACCTCTTTGGTTAGTGGCTTTTGGTTTTGAATGGTTGGCATTTTTGTGGGGGTAGGCATGGGGTGGAAGTCAAAGTAAAGGGGGGCTGCCTTCAGCCAGTATTTCTTTCCTTTAGTTAGGGGACTGATGGAAGAGCTCATATCTAATGGATGTGAGCATCTTGTAAGAGGGAAAGAATGTGTGTATGTGAGGTTGGCAAGTAGGATGTGTACTGGGTGTAAAGGAAATCAGCCTGCATTACGTTTGATTGCCTGATGGTCTCATTGTATTATAAGCATAGTCACATTTCATCTCATACTAGCGAAAATACCCGGCGTTGCTCGGGTCCGTCGGAGGTGGGGAGGGGGCAGAGAGCTGAGCGAGTGTGGGGTCCATTGGAGGGGGAAGGGGGCAGAGAGCAAACCAGACACCCCCAACTCACCCCCCCCGACCAAACCCGACACCCCCACCTCACTTACCCCTTGACCAACCCCGACTCACATTTTCACCCCCCCACCCAAACCCAACACCCCCACGTCACCCCCCCTACCAACCCCAACACCCCTGACCAACACCCACACCTCACCCCCCGCAGACCAAACCTGACACACCCACCTCACTTTCCCCCCCAACCAAACCCGACACCCCACCTACCACCACAAACAAACCCAACACCCACACCTCACTTACCCCTCGACCAACCCCAACCACCCTCCTCACCCCCCCAAACAAACCCAACACCCCCACCTTACCCTCCCACCAAACCCAACACCCCCTGACCAACCCCAACACCCACACTTCACCCCTCACCCGCCCCGACACCTTCCCACCCCCCCAGACCAAACCCAACTCCCCGGCTCACTTACCCCCCGGCCAAACCTGACACCCCCACCTCACCCCCCCGACCAAACCCGACACCCTCACCTCACCCCCCCAACCAAACCCGACACCCCTACCTCACTTACCCTCCGACCAAACCCAACTCGGGTCCGTCGGAGGTGGGGAGAGGGCAGGGCAGAGAGCTGAGTGAGTGCGGGGTCTGTTGGAAGGGGGAGGGGGCAGAGAGCTGATCGAGTGCGGGGTCCGTTGGAGGGGGGAGGGGGCAGAGAGCTGAGCGAATGCAGGGTCCGTTGGAGGGGGTATTATGACATCATAACTATGTCACAGAGAACAGCAGCTGCCCAGCTGATGTGAATGGGCTTTAAAGAATTTCACCCCTGGGGGGGCGTCAGAGGTGAGATTTGAAAAATTTTCGACTCTTACCCTGATTAGGACCCTAAGACCTCTAACTATACCAAATTTCAAGTCTCTAGCTCAAACGATGTGGAAGGAGTAAGTGCACATACATACATACATACACACATACATACACGCACGCATACACCATTTGACTTTTATATATATAGATATATTTATGGGTGGGAAAGTAGCTAACAAAGGTGCAATTTTCCCCTACTATTCCTGGCTGCTCAGACACCGGCAGAGTTCAGAGGGTAAGTTCCAAGCTAGTGAAGAACCTGGTCTCATATACTTCCGGCAATGAGTAAGGTGTATGGACAGCTTGTACAGGAACTGGGTAGACCCTTGTATACCAGCCAGAGATTGAGGGCGGTAAAGGTGGGAAGGCAGTTTTTGTAGTGTTATTATATTGTTCCCTTTTCAAGGGCAAAGGAGCTTGATGTAACCTGATTAAACAGACATGGCTAAACCTGCATATTAATAAAGGGGATGAATTAAAGTTTTTGAAGTGATTACTGCAAAAAAATCTTCTAGAAAATGGCAGCTTCTTCCTCCACACCCAAGTTCTAAACTGATGAAAATATAGACAATGCATAGATTACTAAAAGAATCTTTCCACCTGTCAAACTGGTTTAGGATTACAGACAAGGACAGCATCAAATCCGGTGTAATGCATGAATGGAAATGAAGTTGTGACATCTAGTAAATATGAACGGAAAACAGACATTGAAGTGGAGCTTTCATAAGGAACTCTCTCTTTCAAGTCTCACTTTTCCCCCATTGGCAAAATAATGGGGTGTGTCTGTGTGTGTGAGAGAGAGAGAAAGAAAGAAAGAGAGAGACAGAGAGAGAGATGCAGCTGTAGCATTCACTACTTAGTTAAATTCTTAACTGCAAAGAACAATACAATTTCAGTACAATTTCTTGCTCTCAGTTAATCACATAATGGTATATTTTATACATAGGGATCTAAACACAAATGTGTAAACAATGTTATATCTATTTTTATTCTTCAAAACAATAAAGGAAAGATGGGGTATATTCTCCTAAATCACTTAGGCTCTTTTTAAAAATCTTCCTACTACGGTGCATGTAAGATCTGTGCAGTGGCAGATTTTTTCACATCTGAGGAATCCCCCTTATTTTTTTTTTATTTTTTTTAGGGAGTGGGGGAATTAGAGTCACCCTAGCATCAGGGATGTGCCTATGCCATATCTGTGAAAAACTGACCCAAACTGGCCATCACATTTTGCATGTGCTCAGTAGAGACTTGTTAGAACTTGGCAGCTAAAAATCTCTGAAGATTCTGTCTGCACTGAGCATTCTCCATGCTGGGTCTGCAGGAACTGAATATAATTTCCCCTGCAATCACTCTTAGTAGCCAAGGGCTGCTGTGGTTCAAGGCACAGGAACTGAGGACAGGGAACCTGTCTTTTCTGAGCTCTCAGTGTCTTCCCCTTTTCGTGCGCTCAGGCAGTGTAGAAGAGAAGTAAATACAGAGGAGTGAGAAATGGGGTAGGGAAGGAGATAAAGGGGCGGGGAGTGAGCGCAGAAGAGGAGAGGTTCAGGAACCGGTAGAAATAAGAGGATAGGCTCCTGGTGGAGATGACAGGAGAAGAAGGAAGGGGGAGGAAAAATACTATGTGATCAAATAATTAAAGACTGTATCATATTGCATATGCACAAGGTCAACCTTAATTGCATGGTCAACCTTAATTCTGACATTTCCTAACTTATTGGAAGTGCTTGATTTTGCTTGATTTTGCAACATTCTGTTAACATTATTTTTTATTAATATAATATAGACCTTGTACAGTGCAATAGCTGAGTGGAAATATATTTGAGGGACATTCTTTAAATAAATTCAAATCAAAGGCTAGTTCTAGATAAATAATGAATGACTTCTCATAAAACACTTTTTATTCATAAATATAGTGGGTTCACTACTCCAGCCTAATGGGGACTGAGGGAAGCGGCGGCCAGCAGATTCTGCAGCCTGCGCTGCTTCCCACAGCCCCCATTGGCCTGGAGCAGTGAACCGCTGGCAGTGGGAGCTGTGATTGGCCGAATCTGCAAGTGCAGCATATAAACAAACCATTCTGCCAGGGGCCTTACCCTGGTGGGCTGCTGCCAAAGGTTGCTGATCCATAGGCTATACCCTATTTATAATCAGAGAAATGAAGTAACTGTCCCAATATCACACAACATGTGACTGGCAGAACTGAAGAGGAGGAAGAAAGCCTGCCAAGTTCTTGCTTAGCACTTTTCATCAGTAGGTCTCAAAGGCCTTCACAAAGGTCAGTATCATTTTCCCCATTTTACAGATGAGAAAACTGAAGTTTAGAGCAGCAAAAGTGATTTGCCACTCAGCACTTCATTGGCAGAGTGTGGAATAAAAAGCAGTGCACATTCCACTGAGCTACACTCTGATATACCCAAACTATACAACCTGGACCCATGTCCAGATCTGACTTCCTCATGGCTCAGGAGGTCTGGATTTTGATTTCTTTTTTATTGTTTTTCTTTGGTTTGGTTTAGCCTCAATGGAGAAAAAGGATAACGATGAAAGTTGAATCTGGCCACCAACGTTCCCCAAAGTTCAGGGTGTTCTGAATGTGAGGATTTTTTCTGCATCTGTCTCTAATATAAATGTATTGTGAGATATTAAAATCCAAATTCAATGTAATAAATCATGTTCCCATCCATACTTCTGTCTACTATTTCAGATACGGAAGTAGCACCAGCTCTTTGCTAAATTTAGAACAGGAGATTACTGTTGCGTATCTAATACACTATGTTAACTTCTGGTAAATGTTGTCTAAGATGCTGTACTAATCTTATATTATATTTATATGGAAGAGTTATGTTATCTTAGACGACTCTTAACATATATTTCTTAATGGCAACCTGTATCGCACATGACCATTTGAAGAATGGGAGAAAAAAAACCAGCCAATTTTCTAAGTCAAGCCAGTATTTGGTGCCATATGTGCCAAAGTGCCATCTACCATAGTCCTACATCATTGAAATAATGAGCTTATTTAATAATAGCCAGCCAATAGAGGGTATAATGTATATGATAGATAAAATAAATCATCCTATGTAAAGTAACAATAGGCATACTTTATGTAAGTGGGATCAAAGTGGGACAAACATTCAGTTATTTCAGCATCCCATTTATTTTTAAGAGAACCATAGTTATGTATTTCCATTTAGCAGGCAGTTTTCTGATCTGCAATTTTCAATCTAGTTGACTTTTAAACATAAAAACATAAGAATGGCCGTACTGGGTCAGACCAAAGCTCCATCCAACCCAGTATCCAGTCTACCGACAGTGGCCAATGCCAGGTGCCCTGGAGTGAGTGAACCTAAGAGATGATGATCAAGTGATCTCTCTTCTGCCATCCATCACCCTCCTCTGACAAACAGATTCACAAATGGGAATCTTTCCCTGTACAGCACCATTGTTTGCCCTTTTTTGTTTGTTTGTTTGGTTTTAGTTTTTTTTAGCAGGAGGAGATTTGGGGTTGATCTTGGTCTTAATGGCATATTGATGAATATCTGATCACATATGCAGACTAAATAGGATACATCTGGAAATGTTGTACCTAGCAGTAACATATTCTATGATATTTTAAAATATTATGAGGCTTCTAAGGGTATACAAAATGAGTGTCCACTTAGGTGACAGAAGCTAGCTGTGGAACACTAACACTTTAATAGTTTTTCATACAGCCATACAAAGTGCTTTGTGGGCTCTTGTCTGAATCAGTTCTTCTGGCTTCTAGGTTGTAATGACAAATCTCAATATTGTCTGGCAGCTTGTATCCTCAAAGTAAAGCTATGGGAGTTGTGAAAATCAAAGGCCACTGGGCAGAGGAGAATTGGCCAGGTCTGTGATAAAGATCATGAAGGAAGGGATGCAGAAATTGGCCTTGCCTAAGGTGGTCTGACCTTAGGCCAGCCTGAAATCATTCTGATTTTTATAAGTCTTTTCTTTTCATAACTTGCTTGTTATGTACTATCTGTCATACTGAAAAGACCAATAGGTAAATCTGAAGGTAGGGGGGAAAAGAAAAAATGTTAATCATGTTCTAAATTATATCTATTCTGGGTGCATAGTACTTGTTAATGTAAAATGGGATCTTCAGCTCTAACTTCCTATACACTCTTCTTAAAACATATCTTTGAATTTCAATGTCTGTGCACCAAAAGAGCTGAAATAGCATTTCCAAAAAAAAAAAAAAAGAAGAAGAAGAAGAAGAAGAAGACTGTAATACAGGGCATATTGGATAAGAAACCTGCAGTAACAGAAGATATTTCTAGTGACATCAAACATGGATTTTTTTTGTTCTATTAAATGAATTTAGCACTCATTAGGGTGATGATTTGACATTTTAGCATGTTATATCCTTTCCCTCTTCATAGGCAGCAGAAATGCAAGCTTCCCTACTGCAATATCCTGCCACTGTGCATCAATTCTCAATAGAAGGGCCCAATTGAGAGGGAGATTTGGTTTCATGTCCACTCAATCCAGGCATCTCGACTGGAACTGTTGAAAAGGGTACTAATATTGTCAGGCTTTTTGCTATGTCAGTTGCTCTGCACCAAAGAGATGAAATAGCATTTCCTTGGGAATTCGCACTCCATCTAGTCATTTCCTATTATGGCTGTCACCCTCCTGTTGCTACACCCATCAATAGACCCAGTCCACCTACTTAATTTACATGCCTTGTCAGGTTACTTCTGGTTTCAGTCACTTTCAGCTAAGGGTGGATTCAAATTAGAACCCCAAAGCTATGGTTCTCTTTTTTTTCAACTTGAACCCAAAATTCTCATGGTCAGCACACACACAAATCCCACAATCCTTTGTTGTCTCAAAGCACTCAACTCCAGACAAAGTGGGGCTTCAAGGTTCTCTGTGGAGCCAGCGCCATGGGCTTTGATAGTGCTTTTTCTCCACACACCTAAGTGTAGTGAAGTTGGAAGAGAGCCTGTGTAACTTAGAAGAGGATAATAGTGAAGAGCTGGAGTATGGGTGGGAGTTCAATTGATGCTTCGCTGTGGCAGCAGAAGCAACGGAGAAAGAGAGCTGACTGTCTGCTTCCTTTCTTTCACTCAGTCCCATTTTGTCTTAGTGCTTGTGTGATTTAGCTGCAGGGTGTGTGACTGAACAGACATTTCTTTATTACCTGGATGAGAATCGGTGTGCTAGAGGAAACAGGCTCCCTAGCAATCCCAACTCTTCCAGGCCTACATGATTAATACTTTGTACAGTTTGAAATTTTCCAGCCTAAAGTCTTTTCTGTTTCAGTGGAACAAATACCAATTATACAGGTCATATAATAAAAAGGTGATGAAATATACACAGCATTTGCAGCTAATTATTGAGTTAGCAACATTTTGTGTTTTGCATGTGACCGAAAGCAACACTGAAAAAGTCAGGCTACTATCCCTTCTAAATCATAATGAAGATCAACAAAAGAAATCCTAGGTATTGCTATATTGGGCCCAGTTCATCCCTTGTGTAACCATATTAAAGCTAGTGTTTAAATATCGAGGATTTATTGGGCCCCAGAGTCACATTTTAAAAATGTTTGCACTTAAACCTGCTTGTAATGATGAAGCCTTTTGTAGTCTCTCTTCTTGCTTTTTACAAACTAAGACTAGGTGGAATAGATTGTAAATGTATTTTATTTTTTCTTGTCTTCCTGACCCTTAAGAAATTAGTGTGTGACTTTGTAAGACATTTTTGGATTTAGAAGCCTTCAATCTTTTGTATAACATCAAAAATACAGGGAGGTGGTCTCATCTTGTAAATAAGATTCATTTTAATTCTTTCTTCTGAAGTACTTCAGTGGAAAAGGCTAGAGTTCAGGGAGAAACTATTTAGAAAACAATTTTGCCCTTCAGAAAGCACAAAGACTTTGAAAAGGACAGGAAGTGAGAAGACCTCATTACAGTAATATGAATTACACCAAAATCAGATTGGCTGGAAAACAAATGGCTGCATTTACATTCTGTTACTGTTGTGCATTACAATGATAGTTGGCTACATTAATATTGCAACTGCTACTGCTACAGGGTAATTTGTGTACATCATCAAATAATCAGTAATTCTAAATCTAGATAATGGTATTATTAGTCACATTATTCTGAATTTCAGATCAATTATTAAGAAGTATTATGAGGTGTATGGGAATATTTACACTATTTAAATGGTCAAATATCATTACACACACTGGAGGATCAACCGTCAAACTATTGCAAATCTTAAGCATAGAAATTATTTCGACATATGTTGTGCCTTTGTAACCCATGTTCTTCTTCAAGGGATTTACAATATTAAGCCAATTAATTACATGGGTAAAATCTTGCGTAGCAGTCTAAATCTGCTGCCATGATGGGGACTGTGAAAGTATCATGTCCCCTAAATTAAGCAGAATCCTAATCATGACTATAATACATGATGGGAAAATAACTGGATAAATCATCTTGTGATAGTGGCACAGACAACCACACTACTTCCTGCAACATCTTGAATTTTCTCAGAGATAGGGATATTTGCCCAGGGTCCTGTACAAAAGTCCAACTAAGTACAGTAATTACTTTCTGCCTACATCATTTTTTCTTAGAATTTCAGCTACAATTTCGTTCTTTCTTCCTATGTGCTGCTGCTGTGTTTCACTCCAGAGAGGGCTGGATTTCAGGAGTGGGCAAAATTATTCTTGAATTATAGACAGCTACTTTTATGGTTAAGTTTGGAAAACATTTTCTGTTACAACCTCATTTTCAGTTATTTACATTATGTACAGTTTGCAATGCCCTTTGGAATGAACAATGAAGTGGAAATATAAGTAAGATCATTATTAAACGCAATCATAACTGTACTCAAATTATTGACCAATTCAAACTTTCAGTAAATTTCTTTGATTTTAAAAGTCTAAAACAAACTGTGAAAAGAAAAACAGCATCTGGGTATACACCATCACATTTCTAGTATGTCTCTGTCCAGGAAAGAAAAAATATGGAATCAAAATATGAGAAAATTATAAATCAGAACAATGAGAAATGTGTCTAAAATCTCTAGGGCCATGCAGAGATTAAACTATTAACATATTGGGAGCTATTTTTTACATGCCTCATATTTTCTTCTTTAAAAATCAGTATCTGTTTCAAGGAGGTAGAGGGGAAATAGTAATGTGGACAGATGATTTCTTTTATTTAGGAATTAGAAGGGCCAAATTCATCCACAATGTAACTCTATTACAGTCAGTGGAGTTATACCAGGGATGACTTTGACTTTTACGTTACAATTGCTATGCTTCTTCACTTGGTAAAGAGAGAAATAAAAGGATAAACACACTAGAATCATGCAGTCAGTAGTTCAGCGTTGTAGTAATATGGTTATAAGCCAGGTTTCTCTTCTCTACAGGGAGTAAAATATTACTTAGTGTTGTTACATAAGCAATATAGTGTGGCTTAAAATTACATTAAAAAAACATTAAAACGATCATTGTACTTGTACCATAAAAATGCTATACTGTAAAACACAGCTAACACTGAAACACACAGCTATGTATCCTCCCTAGACTAATTATTTAAGAAAAAAAAAAAACACCACTGTACCAAAAGCAGTCTTAGCCTTATCTGTTGCTGTCCATATGCAAAAAATAAAATAAGTTATCTTGGTGGGAAGCCTAAGAATGTTGATATTCCTCAGGGATTATTCTGTCCCAATAGTGTAGCATAACACTACAAGCATATGGGGTATTCAGAAAGCCCCAACCAACAGTCTTGGTGCATTGACTTCAATGGAAGTAGTAGGAATGCAGAAGGCCAAGTGTGCACTAATGCCATGGATGGACCGGAATACTCAAATAAATCAAATCAGAGATACTAATGTAAACTAAATTTTCTTATCCATTGAGGTAATGAATCAATAAAGTATGATATTTGCTTAGAAACCTTCCATTCTACAGCCACAAAGGGAATTTTCAATATTATTGTATGCTATATATAGACCTGCTATATACCTGCTTTAACTCTCTTGTTTACAACGCCTTTATATTTCAGATAAGTCCACCAGTTTTCATTCTGTGAGGCCCTCCACAAGTGAGAATAGTGTTTAGTTCAAGATGGCTGTTGTTACAGAGTACAGGCACAGAGTGGTCACTTTTGGACACTTTACTTTTGTTCCCTCTTGTTTTCTTTCCCCCTCATCTAAAATAAAACTCATCCAGTCTGAGAAATCATGTTGCTATGAAACTATGGTAATGCTGGATAGTGTTTTGTAAGGGAAGAAAAAAGAACATGCTTTTTATTGGACTCTAAGGATTCCAAGAGATATAGGGTCTGATTCTGAACTCACAAAGATGTAAACTGAGAGTTACTTTGTTGTCAGGTGTGAACCTACATTGATATAAAATACAGAGTGAGATCAGAATCAAGCCCATGCTGTGACTGAATGTTAAAAATTGATTGGATAATTGTATGGTTACTGATGACAACTGCAGCTATGCAAGATAAAAAAGATTTTTTTAAAAACAAAGTAAAGATGGGGGGTAATCAAATCTTATATTTCATATCCTAAGTTGATATCTAGATGGGGGATCAGAAACAAATTCTTGCCTCCAAGTGCATATTTCAGCATTCCTCTGAACCTTAGATACTAGCTAATGCTGAAGGCAGGGGTACTGTGCAAGATGGACCAGCAGTGTAAGCTGGTTTGCTTAATCCTGTGTTCCTTTGTTTTTCAGTCTTTGCTGCTTCAGGAGACACAGGTTGTGTAAAATACTGGACTTTAGGAAAAATACACAAAAAATATACCTGATGGCTTTTCCCTTCTTAGATCAGAGTGAAGTTTTAAAGATTTTACAACTTAGTGGTTGTCAGATGAGCAAAAAACAGTTGGCTAAAATGCAAGCATTTCTAACAAGAGTTGTCTCTCTTCTGGCAGAACCAGCTTCAAATAATCTGCCCACTGAGAGCAGCTCTGTTTGATGTAGCCAGTTTCATAAAAGATGATTCAGGATTTAGACCCCTACAGGGTCCTCATAACTGAATATAAAATAAAAAATAAGGAACAATCTTAAAGATTTAATATATAAAGAATAACCTCTTTCTGATGTGATGTTACTTTTTCCCCCAAATTAAATGTGCCCCTACCAAAATAAAATAAAATAAAAATAAAAACGAATTATGTTTATGTTCTTTAAGTCAGGAATGAGTGCAGGCAGATTTTGTGATCATAAAGAGCTATACCTGTTCTTTGTTTGGTCTTGTAGCTGTTAGTACTTTAGAGGTGTGGATTTATTTAATTCGCATGGACTTGATCCTCTGTTCTTGCCAAGCTACACTCCACATAGGACCCAATGGGCTTGAAGGGAAAAGGTGCTTTGTGTTTATGCCGCATTTGTGCTCCTCTGATTCCTGGTATTTGGATACTCTAACTTATTCCTACCTGCAGAATCCCCAAGGGTCAGTGCTCTAGTTTGAGTCTGATGCAGTGCAGTGTGCTCTGGCCACGCTGCCTTTGATGGGGCTATGAATGGCATAGCACCGGCATGGTTAACTATCTTAAGACTATTCCAGCTTTACGCCACCCTAACTCATGGGAATTTCCAGCCACCCTCTTAAGCTAGATTTAAGGATGGTGAGGGATATATGTGTGGAACGTGGGGGAGAAACAACTTATGATAGACTGTTGTTTCTTTCCTCCAGGAGAGCTCTCTTAAACATCAGGGCAGGTATCATGTAAATATCCTGCTTTGCTTCTGTGCAGGTGCTACTGGGGGAAAGTGTACCTTAAGGCCTCTTTCCCAAGATATATGCACCCATGAAACAAAGGCTAGGATTTGTTATACAGTATCTGTATTGGTTCTTGTAAGAGGGGTTTTCCTGTTTCCTGCTCCTGAGTACAGAGATCAGGGCTCTTATATGCCAGACCAACAAAACTTTAACTGATCCCCAGCTAAGTTAAGTCCTTCTCCCCCACACCCCCACTTTGCCAGCTGAGAGATTGGGGTTACCCAATGCTGCCACCATTCGGGTGTACTTCCAAAACCTTGGAGGGGCCCCCGAACTTCCCCTTTACCCTAACTTTGTCCCCCACCCTAGGAGCCAAAGTCAGACACCTGAAGGCTGCTTCCCCTCCCCCTTCCTCCTTCCGGGCTGAAGGCAGAGGCAGACTTCCCCTAACCCTGTCTCCCTCCCCGAGAACCAGAGCCAGACACCTGGGGGCTATTCACCTCCCCCCCTCCTCTCTTCTAGTTGAAGAGTCAGGCACCGTTCCTCAGCTGATAACCTGAGCTGATCTGTTTACCTACTCCCTTCCCTTCTCCCTTCCCAGACTGGAAGCAGAGAAAACCTTAGGGAATAAAACTAAACACTTTATAACTAACAAGATTTAATACAGAAAGAGAATAAACAGAGCTACAGTACACTTCACAATTTAGGGTTCTCTAACTCCCTTCTGAAACGGAAAGAGACACCCCAAAAGGCACATGCTCATAAAGAATCAAAAGGTTATGCTTACAGTACAGCTAATTAGAATTATAAGAAGAAAGGTAGAGTCATCTTCACAGCTAAAGATGCTCAGACCCTTGCCTTCTACATGGCAAGCAAAAACGAACTGAACTCCAAACTCCTCCCTCCCTCATGGCAGGGAAACTCTACATTACTTGTCTCAGATGACATTAACCCTCTCCAGCCCTCTACACTTATGACATTTCTTTAATAGGAAAATGAGATAATTGGCTAAACAACATTTTATCAAGGTGCATTCCCTGCGTCTGAGCCATTAGATAACTTTGATATCTGATATTAGGGGCCAAACAAAATAAGGCAGTTTTTACTTCTTTAATTTCCATCTACCAACCAGCAAGCATTTGACAGTTGTGTATAGCAAAGCATGGGATATGCAGAGCATTCTCTGGAATTTCTTAATTAGAGTACCTGCTTATCCAAAGGGCAAAATGTCCACAAATGATTCAAATCATATACTGTCTCTTCCAACTGACATTTAGCCTTTACAATTTAGCAGGTGTGCTATTTTCACATAATACATTCATATGTGACATATGCACAATATGGCACAATGTGGACATTTAAAAGTAAAAAGTTTTTTTGTGACCCATAGACCTGTTGATTAAGAAGCATGATTTGTTTTAATACAGACAGGATAGGCTCAAAATCTGTAAACTATGAGAAAGTTAAGATCTGTTTGGCTTGGTTCCGGCTCTAGTTTTTCAGGTATTCCTTTTCTTTCAAAAGAAAAATATGTGTTTGAATGTGTGTACTTATGTGTGTGCTGGGTTCTGATTGCCTGTAAATAAGAAACATGGATTCCGTTTTCCAGAAATACTTTTAACAATTGGCACATCCAATGTAAGAAAAATAAATAAATGAATCAGAAAACATAAATAGTTTTAGTAGCTCTTTGGCAGGCCTCAATGGGTAAAGCTTTTTCCAGCTGTACCAACCTCTAATGTGTTTTTAAAAAAACAAACCTTAAGGGGAGACTTCAGTGATATTTATATCTTGTCTGAAGTTTAAGTCTTGATATACAGCATACAGCAATATTGAACAGGTCTCGTTTTCAAATTAAATTAAGCTCTACATGCAAGCTGCCAGCACCAGGGAGGGTTGAAATATTTTGGTCAAAAAAAAATTCAATGAAAAATTCCACTTTTGTTTTAATTGACTTTATTTAAAAATGTCAATTTAGACAAAATCTAAAAAAATGAAATGAAGTGTTTCGATAATGTGCTGTTACAACATTTTTTGGGAGGAAATGTTTCAATTTTTCATAATGAACTGACTTGTCAGTGACTTTTCAAAACCAGATTAATGGGTTTTTACATTAAAATATTTTTTAAAGTCAAAATTGGAACAAAATGTTTTGATGCACCTGAAATGAAAATTAATAGGAATTTTGTTTCATGGAAAATTTTGATATTATGCTTTGTCCCATTTTTGATTTTTTTTTTTAAATTGTGGAATTTTCTTGTACAGAAAGAAGCAGGAGATTAGTATTCATAAGGAGTGCATGATTAAAGGGAAAGAATGGATAGGATACATTAGGAACTAGTGCATCTCTAGACCAAAATGTACATCTGATGTAAGATAATACAATTCCAATGGAAAACTCTGGGACAAATTCATTGGTAACATAAATAGGGTAGATGTTCACCATAAATTGATCAGAAAATGTTTAAGAAGTAAAGTAGTGTGACGTCCACCTAATGTGTACTCAGAGGGTTGTGTAAAATGAGTCTAAATTATACGCTCAGGGGGCAGAAGTATTGGTAGTGTATAAAAAGTTTATAAGAAAATGTAAGGTAGAGTTTGAGGGCAGCTTTCCTATCCGGTTACTAGCTTTCTTTGCAATACTTCACCAATGGCATACAAATTTCACTCATTTTGCAGACATACTGTATGGCAATTTAGTGCAATTTTATAATGTTTATCGATTTTCTAATCAAATTATGTTTGACATGTGATGTCACAATGTATCTCATTGGAGTGTTGGCCCCAGGAGTATGGTTGATGTAATTTTTAGAGCAGGGAAAAATTTTGTTGGCAAATAGTTTATTCATTGAGAAAAGCATGTTGCAGTGAAACATAACCATACATGAATTTGTGTAAAATTTTATTAATAGTTTCACCTGAATAAAACTGCAGAAATTTCAAAATAAAAAAAATAAATAAATGAGCAAGTGACTTTTCATTCAAAGTGATATTTCATTTCAAAATTTAGCTATATTTACAACAAGGGGGGGTTAAAACCCTGAAAATGAACAAAAATTAATTTCAAATCAAATGAAACATTTATTATAACCTAAACTTTAAAAATGTGTTTTTGTTTCCTGGAGAAAAACTGAATAATTGTTGTTTAAGGTTGATCCAAAGAGTTTTATTTTTGGATTTTTCATTTTAGCCATCGAACTGAAAATCACCAGCTCATTCAGCTCTAGTTATTTTACCTTCTTCTGTCTCATGTCAGCCTGAATAGATAATTCAATTAAATCACCACTCAGTAAGAGCACCTTTCTTTCTTTCTTTCTTTCTTTCTTTCTTTCTTTCTTTCTTTCTTTCTTTCTTTCTTTCTTTCTTTCTTTCTTTCTTTCTTTCTTTCTTTCTTTCTTTCTTTCTCTGCATACTTTTATACTATAGGTAGAATGCAAGCAACTAGAGTTTAAAGAGTAGGACTGAATCTGTCAGCCTTTCATATCAACCTCTTTCTCAAGTGATGCTAGAAATGTCTGTTTCAGTTAAGGAAATAGGCTTTAGCTGTCAACCCACCCTAGACCTTCTTGCTGTTCATATGTGGTGCTTTTTGTTTTGCTAGAGTTGATTGGGAAAAAAAATCTGTGTTTTGGCTTTTTTATATTCTAAGGTTCTCTAACTCTTTACAAATGGCAGCAGTCACACAACTGAGGAAGAATCCTTTGATATTCACATATATTGTAATATAGAATAAAATTTTATTTTCATCCTATCTTTCATGCTTTTTCAAGTTTTAAATCCTGTAGAGTTAAAAAGTCATGAATGTGAGCATGGTAGGGGAAGAAATCATTACTTTGAACCCAAGACTGTAAGTAATTTATCTAAGGAAACTTAAGGCATGAATCTCTTTTTATTTTGGCTTTGTATGTGTACACTCACATATATTCAGATATGTATATATGTGAATATGTAAGTATGACATACATTTGTGTGTGTGCTTATACATATGCATATAAGATTACAAATGTATATCACATAAATATATAGAGTATGAAAGAGATAATGGGCCAAATTTATGTCTCAAGTAACTATAGTTTTTAGTCTGCTTTCAGCTGCAGTGCATTTGGCCTAATATTTTATAGGAATCAATGAGCTTATACTTTTGTATTTCTTTTATTTTCATTCAGATTCTTTATACTTGATCATGTATTAATTTCCTGTAAAACAAAATTATTTCTAAGTCTTGGGTTCTTGAATACTTATTTCTCATGGTTACCAGGTCTGAATGCTCAGTACATATGTGATGGAGCTGCCAGTTTTCATCATTTTTCTGGATGCACAGACATATAGACAGGCACAGAGTCAAGTCTGCTTTTCAGTTATTGGAGTGGGATGATGCATTGTAAGTAATAGAATTTACACTGATTTACTGCAAGTTACTGTGAGGTAACAGGAAAAGTTTTCCAAAATTGCCACTTTAAGCATAACATAACTTGAATTCATCAACATAGAACCTTGCCTCTCGTATAACACAAGAAAGCTACTGGCTATGCTATCCATCAGATTGTCTTTCTGGGCTATTCAGGCCTTTAAACTTACTGAATTCTGTAATTTAAGGGGAGGAAAACATTTGTGTTTTATATCACTACATTTCAGGATTTTATTAGTGTAGGAGGTTTCCCAAATGAGTATTTCAAGTGTCAGATGATTTTTGTGCCCCTTCTAAACAGCATCAATATCCACTGTTCTTTAAAGAAGTATCTAGAGTAAGCACCCCATAGTCATAGGTTATCAACTGTAAATGCATAACAATTATGGTTCTTGAGGTAAAAACATACTTTTTATATTTTTAAACAATGATTTGTGAAGCCTTTTTTTCTTTGGAATAAGCTTAAAATGGCAAGATTCATCAGCAACTTGAAACCAGCATTGGTCACATCCTTTGTGTGTCTGCATTAAATTTTGTTGGGTTTTTTTTAAGTCAGAGACCCCAGCTTACATAATTTCTTTTAAATCACACATAATCGTTGTGGGAGGGAGAGATGGAACCTGGGAAGGTTTTCAAGAAAACGATAAAACAAACAAAAGAAATGCCAAGAACCAGTTTCTAAAAAGAATAATAATTGATGAGCAATAAAATGTTTTTGTAGCAATTCCAGGGGATGCCCAGCATGGTCTAAGTAAATAGCAGTGCCTCTTGAAAATGTTACAATTAGGAGTAGCCAGTTATTTTAGGCTTCTGGAATAGCCTTATCTGAGTGGCTATGCTATTCTTATCTGTCTAGAGAGACAGTCTTAAAACAAACTGATATTGATAATTGTTTATATAGCAAAGAAGCTTCCAGGGACTAAGTGTTACTCCACCTTTGACAGTAAAAATAAATAAATAAATACATAAAAATTGTACATGGGTCCAGCTCTGAAAGCATTTTCCAGTAAAGTGATTCAGGGTGCAATGTAGTGCTACAATTCTTTAAAAGCACTTTAAGAAGTAATATTAAATTAATGCCTCAGAAACATGGAGGGGGGAGAAAGCACACTGATTTCCTAAGGGAACTCTTTCAATGTTTTCAGCATCAATAACGTAAGTTGCCAGTTACTGTGAATAAAAAATAATTAAAGTATGTCTTACATACACACAGCTTATTTGATCTTTATGATGCCCCAGCACCAATGCTAGTCCTGATTTCTGTATTGTTATTAAAGGAGGGAGGGGGAAAGCCCAGAGGAACATCAAATCTGTCGAACAAAATCTGAGACCAAAATCCTCCTTTATACTGATAGATATTTTCTGAAAATTCCCAGGAGGTCATGTAAAAAAGGAATCTTAGTTCTGATGCAACATCATATTCCACATGAAAAAGTATTGATTTGATAATAGTACACTTTTTTAACCTATGCATTATGTTTGAAACACACATTTTTGTACTTTTATGGCCCAGATTCTGAGGTGTGTGCATGTACAATTCTGTGCAGTTAATTAGTGCATGAATGTCTGCAATTAGCCTATGTAGACATGATAACTTCAGGATTAACTGATCCATGAGAAATCTAACTGATCATTTTTTGTGTGAGTTTATCACAGTTGCATGCACATCTTTCAGAAACTGGGGGCAAATACTTAAAAAGGGAAAAAAATCAAATATGTGGGATTGTAAAACCAGGAAATGTCATCTTAGATTTGTGATGGCAAATTCTTTGAGTTATTTGTGATGTCACATGATAGATGTACCATAGGTATATCATTGTTACTTACTACTAGAGCTGATAAAAAATGGGTGAATTTTTTTGCCGAAAAGGTTGATCTTTTTCCTTTCATTGAATTTCAGAATGGTATGACCAGCTCAATACACCTGTAATTATTATTCTTATACAGGAGGACGTGTGCAGGGCCAAAGCATGAGGTCTTTGCTTAGGCAAAATTCTCTTTGAAGTCACATTCCTCCTTCTTATTAAGCTACTGGGGTTGCTTATTTTTGCTTCTGTACGCTTCTCTTCTGTGAATCTGTATGGATGGTTGTGTTCAATGAGAATATTCACAGTGCAAAAAGTTAAGCATGTGCATAATTTTGACAAGATTATGGCAACAAAAGGTCTGTTGTTCTCTACTTGACAAAATATTATGCTAAGATTTTTTGAGCTCCAGGCAGAGATGTGTGTGTGTGAAGAAGTGACAGGGGGTGAATAGAAACAAAATTATAAATGTTAAGTTGAACATTTTATTTTGAATTTTGAAAATGAATCAGGATTTTTAATTGCAACATTCTCCATAGAATCATAGGATCACAGAAACATAGGGTGGAAAGGACCTGAGAATCATCAAGTCCAGCCCTCTGTGCTGATGCAGGCCCAAGTAAACCTATATAATCCCTGACAAGTATTTGTCCAACATGTCTTAAAACCTCCAATGATAGGGATTCCACAACCTCCCTTGGAGACTTGTTCCAGAACTTAACTACTCCTATAATCAGAAAATGTTTCCTAATATCTAACCTAAAATCTCCCTTGCTGCAGATTAAGCCCTTTATGTTTTGTCCTACATTCAGTGGATGTGGAGAATAATTAATTGATCCCCATCCTCTTTATAACAGCCGTATATTTGAAGACTGTTATCACATCCCCCTAAGTCTTCTTTCCTCAAGACTCAACATGACCAGTTTTTATAATCTTTCCTCCTAGGTCAGGTTTTCTAACTGTTTTATCATTTTCTCTTCTCTGGACTCTCTCCTGTTTGTCCACATCTTTTCTAAAGTGTGGTGCCCAGAATTGGCCTCCAGCTGTGGCCTCACCAGGGCCAAGTAAGGCAGGACAATTACCTACCATGTTTTACATACATCACTACTATTAATACACCACAGAATGATATTAGCCTTTTTTTTTTAGAAACTGCATGTTTCAGAGTTTTCATTTTTAAAAAGGGTCATTTTTCAGTGAAAATATTGTGATTTTGAATGAATGAGAACTTGTTCAGAATTTGAATTTCCAGATTTCTGTCTGAGAAAAATCTCTTGGCATAAGAAACATGCACAGATCAAAAAAGAGATCTTGGAGTCATTGTGGATTATTTTCTGAAAACATCCACTCAATGTACAGTGTCAGTCAAAAAAGAAAACAGAATGCTGGGGAATAATTAAGAAAAGGATAGATAATAGGAATAAAATATCATGTTGCCTCTATATAAATCTGTGATATGCCCACATCTTAAATACCATGTGCAGATGTGGTCACCCCAGCTCAGAAAAGATATATTGGAATTGGAAAAGGTTCATAAATGGGCAACAAAATGATTAGGGGTATGGAACGCCTTCCATATGAGGAGAGATTAACAAGACTGGGACTTTTCAGCTTGGAAAAGAGATAGCTAAGGAGAGATATGATTGAGGTCTATAAAATCATGACTGGAGTAGATAAAGTAGATAAGGACGTGTTTTTAGTACTTCTCATAACACAAGAACTAGGGGTCACCAAATGAAATTAATAGGCAGCAAGTTTAAAACAAATAAAAGGAAGTATTTCTTCACACAGTGCACAGTCTAACTGTGGAACTCCTTGCCAGAATATGTTGTGAAGGCCAAGACCATAACAGGGTTTAAAAATAACTAGAAAAGTCCATCGATGGTTGTTAGCCAGGATGGGCAGGAATGGTGTCCCAAGCCTCTGTTTGCCAGAAACTGGGAAAGAGTGACGGGGGGCTTGGATCACTTGAAGATTACCTGTTCTGATCATTCCCATTGGGGCACCTGGCACTAGCCACTGTCAGAAGACAGGATACTGGGCTAGATGGACCATTTGTCTGACCCAGTGAGGCTATTCTTATGTGAAAATATCCATGGAAGGAAGAAGGAAGGAAGGAAATTTCTATGTGGTAAAATGACTCAGAACAAAACAATGGAAATGTGATATGAAATGTCAAAATCAGCTGGTGTTACTGTCTCACACTTCTAATTCCAGGAATTCCACTGAGAACAAAGGGGACATACAATCTGCATTCTGGTTGCCAGGCGGCTAATGCATTCTGAAGCACACAATAGTGAACGGGAGTCTTTCTAATTACTTTAGTGGGCTTTGGATCAGGATTTCTGTTTGTCTCTTGGGAAGTCATGTACTAATAAGATTTCAAGAAAGTAGAGAGTCATTAGCACAAAACTGTGTATGTCACCGCAATGTATTGAATTATGAAATCTTGTTTAAGTTTGCTGATAATATATTCTTTGTTACATAATATTGTTGTCCACAATCTTGTCAAAGACAGCAGCATCTCAGAAAATGCCAGTTCAGCAAGGCATAGGAAAAGATGGTCCACTAGGAGGTACAGATGCATCTTAAAAGGCTAAAAAACCAAGGACACAAGAACAGGGAGAAGAAGGAGAATTTACTACCCTCCAAGTTTTCTATATTCTAACACTTCCTGTGTATACAGTACATGGTTAAGAATAACATGGTTAAAATATATTGTCTAAACTACTCATTTGGTCCACCATTTCCAGCAGTCTGCTATCTTATCTTTTGGACAATCTATCACTGAGTTAATATGGGTTCTATAAACCAGCAGAACAGTGGACCTGGTATTTCAACAGATTAGTCCATAGCCTTTTATCTCTGGAGCCTAGTTCAAATTCAGTCCTGACAAAATGTATAGTAATCCTTTTATGGGCATTATCATCTCCAAAGATAATATAGACTATACTATCTTTAGAATATTATCTTCTATAACATAACTGGAAGATGGATGCCGCTCAATGCTAAATTCAGAGATATGATTTCCTTTTTCATTAAAAGTATGTTGGAGGAGTTCTCTAATATTTCTGTCTGCATTTCTCTGTCCATATGAATATCACCGACTGTCTGCACATTTGTTACTCGTCCTTTATAAATAACATCCATTTCACAGTAGTAAAGATGTATTTTAGCTCAAGTTCTTTCTTGATGTTCATTTTTGTTTTACATATTCAATATAGTATTAACTCTCTCTCACAGTGAAGAAAAGTTACTTTCTATGTTAATATTAATGAGTTCGATTATGCAAACTCTTACATTGGTCAACATTTACACCAAAAGTCCAGTTGACTTCATGGAGTCTACTCAGTGGGACTAAAGGTTGAATACTCTAGCCCAATGTGATCCTGATTTGCATTGCTGTTTACTATACCATCCATAAATGTATGAATATAGACTTAATTTCTCTTCATTCTGTGTATAAAATTAAGATGTTGAAATCTCCAAAGCCCATAAATTTACATAATCCATTAAAAACTCAATGTTTTCAAATTATAATAATGATTTGAGTTACGCACACAAGGCAGAGAAATGTATCTTTATGTCGAAGACAACTGTACTTACCCATGTTACCAGTACAGTAGAACCTCAGAGTTACGAACACCTTTGGAATGGAGGTTCACAGCTACTATTCTGAAATCTGAAATGTTTGTAACTCTGAAAAAAATGTTATGGTGTTTCTTTGAAAAGAACATTGACTTAATACAGCTTTCTTAATATGCAGAAGAAAAACTCTGCTTTTAACCATCTTAATTTAAATGAAACAAGCACACAAGCAGTTTCCTTGCCATTTAAATATTTTATTTTTTAGTAGTTTACGTTTAACACAGTACTATACTGTATTTGATTTTATTTTATTTTTTGTCTCTGCTGCTTTCTGATTGTGTTCTTTTGGTTCCAAATAAGGTGTGATTAACCAGTCAGTTCATAACTCTAGGGTTCATATCTCTGATGTGCTACTGTAGTCATATCACCTTATGCCGTGAGCCCAGTGGATCTCATAAGAATCAGATCCTTGTTCCCAGTGAACTCAATACAAGTTTTGCGATAGATTTCATTGAGACCATGATTTTGCTGAAGATAAGCATGCATAGGTTGATTCAGCACTACTTGGATGGGAGACCTCAAAGAAAACTCTAGTGCTCAAGAAGTAGTGCATATTTATAATTAATTTTAGAAGCTTGTATTTGGTGAACATAAACTAAGTCAATGAGCATCTCACAAAGACTAATATATTTATCCCAATGATATTCCTACCAGGCAGAGAATATTATCATTCCAGTTTTATACACAACTGAGATACAGAGGCTTGACCAAAGTCACACCGGAATTCTGTAACAATGCCAAGAAGAGAACCCAATTCTCTGAAGTCCCAGTCAGTGCCTTAAACACAGGTCTAGATGACACACTTCCATCCAAATCCATACATAAGCAGTGGTCCAGTGTGATATGGGAGGTGACACCTTCGAGGTGAGAAATAAAATGAAGACCCTAATTGCGATTAATAATCCCCTGAACCATTTTGTGCAAGGAGTGAGTGCTCTGGTATCTTTCCCAAACTCCAGATCAAGTAGTTATGTTCCAATTCCTTATAATTTCCCCTACAATTTCAGTTTCAATTTTTCTTCTCTTGCTGATGTTTGTTAAATAGCCAGAGAAAGATGAATTTCTGTGTTGGGTGAAGTAACATCTACATCTTTCTTTCCTGTATTACCTGAGAGGGATATTGGGAGGCATAATGTATTGTGAGGCGCTGGAGGAAGCACATAAGTCTGTAAGGAAGAATTTTTCTTGTATGATTTTTTTTTTTACTGACTTCTAAGGATAATATAGAAGTGGTGGAGAGAGGCTCCATAAAGTTCATTTGATCTTGCCCAGGAAAGGTGGTGGCATGTAATCTTCAGGGTAAAGTTTAAAGCAATTACAATTAATGGAGCAAATATTGAGTTCTCAGAGTATCCGGTTAAAGTAGGTATAAGAGCTAAGGTAGTGTCATTGGGTTTGCAAGACTCGTGGAGGTTCCCCTTCTCAAGGAAAAGAAAAAAGAATCGCAATATTAATGAAGATAACAGAGAAAGGTGTATTATGTATTATGTACCTGTGAAAAAGTCATCTTATTCAGACTATGAAGCTACTTAACTGTGAGACTAATATATTTGTCCTAACAAACAGAAAATAGGGAGAAAGACACATGTTCATTTTTGTTTTACATATTCAATATAGTATTAACTCTCTCTCACAGTGAAGAAAAGTTACATTCTATGTTAATATTAATGAGTTAGATTATGCAAACTCTTACATTGGTGAACATTTACACCAACCATCCTGTTGACATCAAGGAGTCTACTCAGTGGGATTAAAGGTTGAATACTCTAGCCCAGTGTGATCCTGTTTGTACACTACTCCAACATCCATCTAGAAGCTTTCTAAGGGATAGCTTAGAACTCCCTTTCTGAGCCTATCCACAAAACAATCATTTCCATTTTTCCCGAAAAGCCACTTCTGCAATGTGTACCAATATTAGTTTGCAAAAGGCCCAATCCTGTACACACATATGCACGTATGTAACTTCGTGCACAAGTTGGTCCACTTAGCTTAATAAGACTATTCAGTGTGTAAGTGCTTGCAGGACTCATGCTATGTCATTTTCTCATGTCTCTCATGGATAAACTGTTCTCCCATGTATTGGGAGGAAAGAGTGTAAGGGCATACTGGAATTGAAGCTAGGGATTGGCATGAGAGAAAGATGAGGAGGAGATGAATTGCAGCAGCAGGTTGGGGAAGGTGAGTGTAGTGAATGTAACAAGACAAGAAGAGCCTATCATCCTGATTTATTTGCTTATTTATCATAACTCCATTCCCCACCCAGCTTCTGTCTATATGTGTTTAGATTCCATCTTCTTCATGGCAGGGATCATATCTTCATCTATGTTTGGAAAGTTCCTAGCAAGTTGTTGGAAGCTATTGTAATTTTAAATTAAAATTATAATTCAGACACTTCTATGAGCCCACTCTCATCAGTTGCACTTTTCAATTAATTTCTTTGATCGTGGCTGCCTTTTCTTTAGTCTGAAGCAATATTTTGAGTGAAATATTTTTTTTTCATTTTATTCTACATTATATCTCCTTTAGTCATTCCTCACTGTTGTGCCACAAGTTCAGGGCATATATAACCTGGTTCATGTTGCATGATCTGCTAGTGCCCTGATCAGCCAAGCAGAGAATAACATTCAGCAGAAACAGAAAGGACCACAAAATCTCAATGTCTGCTCTCAAGGAGCTCACTGTGCAGCCATGTGTAACAGTCATACACTGAGGCTTTTTAAGGTTGTACAGTTTCTGGGGCATGGACTGTGTTTGAAAAAGTCCCTATTATTCTGTTTGCACTACTGCAGACCCATAAATAATAGTGCCAGTTCTCCCCTTGGCCCTGATCCTGTGAATGGGTGTTGAACTTCCTCCACTTAGTTTAGAGGCCTACATGTGTGTTATATCCCTTCCACCATCTTGTGTCTTTCTGGTCTATTCAGATTGTAGGCTTTTTGGAGGATGGGCCATCTGCTGCTCTGTGTTTGTGCTATACCTAGCACAGTGGGACCCTACTCTTAATTGGCCCTTAGGCAATACCATAATAAATATGATTATTATTACCATCACTATCATCCCAAACCCATGGGAGCCACTGCAAAGATGCCTATTTTCTTCTTTCCAGCAGTAGTTCAAAGGGGTTGTTGTGAAGTATCACAGACTGCAAGGCTGCAGAAGTAGCACACAGAATTTGTGAGGAGGGGGTCCAAAGTCTTTGGATCAAGACTTAGGTGACTTGCCCAAGGTCAAACAGGAGTCTGGGGGCAGAGCCAGCAACTGAACCGTGGTCTCCTGAATCCAAGTTCCATATCTTCACTATCCTGTCCCTTTATCTTTTTCTTTCTAACATTCTAGAGAATTCCAGAATAGTAATTTAAAAATATTAACAGTTAAATTAAAATTAAACCTTTTTATCAACATCTTGTCACATTCTTTAAAATATTTTAATATATTAATATGTCAGACAAAATTAGCCAACTCTTTTCTATTTTCCTTTTGTTGTTGTTACATACTGAATAACAATTATTAATGTTTAATAAAATTCTAGACAGTCATATATCAAATAATTGCACCCCAAGGCATGTGCCAAGAGTATGTGGATTAAAAAGAAAACATTCTGCATAACAGAGGTTAAGACACAACCCTATACCAAGAAGTTCTGTTTTTCTTTGAGTATCCTAGCACATGCGGAGAGACAGTCTCCCTGTCCCTTTTCATATAGATTACACAGCAGCTGGAGATGAAGATTGATGAAGGAGCCACTCTATCTGGCTCCTCTTGTTTCCTTTGCTATAAAATGTTTCTAAAGTATCATTCCATTCTGAAAAGCCCCTACTATCTCTTTTCCTCACCTTCCTTTTAGAAATTAGACAGCCTTTATATGTGAAGGCGGTGACTTTTATAAAATAATATGAAATAATGGTTTTATTTTTGTTAGCAGCTGATAGAAATTTAGATAATAAATCACTGGAAGCTGAGTGATATAGGTGGTGTTATACATTGAAACTACTTCACAACGAGCTAAGCAAAATAATTCATCCATTGTGTAAGCACAACTTTATAACAACTCATTTATACTTTGGGTTAATAATAGTCCATCTATCTCATATAAGCAAAAGATAGGTTTGCGTTTCCTAAACTCATTTTATCCTTTCCCTCCCCCCATTCCTCATCCATATACATTAAAGCTAATTAGATAATATTTCTTTAATATTGTAAAATGCTAAATGAGTTTAACAATATCTTTTCCAATATATTCTATTGATATTGTTTCATTATTCACTCAGTTTGAATAGTTCTTTCTGAAGCCAATGTTTATCTTTTAATTATTATGCCATTAAGGCTTGGACCCAGCTCTGCTTCATTCTTTCTATGTGACATTGAACAGGTCACATAATTGTTCTCAATCTCTTCATCTTTCTCTGACCAAATACCCTTTGTCTGTCTTGTTGAATAATAATTTGTGGGTTGGCCACAAGCCCTGAGCAAGAGGCAGCGCATAGTCAGAAAGTCACAATCTGAGTCCCACTTCTTGCTCCTTTCTCCCAGGATGGTAGAGGGAGAGTACCGTATTTTTCGTCTTATAGGACGCTTCGGCCTATAAGACGCCCCCTCGTTTTTTAATAAAAAATCCAGACAAAAAAAAAAAAAAAAAAAAAGCGCCTCGCTCTCCCGTCCCCGCCGCGCGGGCGGGCTGCCGAGGTTCCCCCCTCCCCGCCGGACCAAAAAAAAATGTGCACCCCGGTTCCCCTCTCCCCGCGGCGGGGAGGGGGGAACCTCGGCAGCCCGCCCGCGCGGCGGGGACGGGAGAGCGAGGCGCTTTTTTTTTTTTTTGGTCCGGCGGGGAGGGGGGGAACCGGGGCGCACATTTTTTTTTTGGTCCGGCGGGGAGGGGGGAACCTCGGAAGCCCGCCCACGTGGCGGGGACGGGAGAGCGAGGCGCTTTTTTTTTTTTTTTTTTCCCTATAAGACATTCGCCCTATAAGACGCACCAACTTCCCCCCCCCCCCGTTTTGGGGAAGAAAAAGTGCGTCTTATAGGGCGAAAAATACGGTCATTAACACCAGCCCTATATGGGGTGGATTATTTTCCCTGGTGCACTGGCTCAGCTTCACTGGCCCACACATTAAAGTCATGGAGACAAGTCTCTGGTAACTCCCTGAGCATCTGTACGGGGAAGGCAGTAGCTCTCCTTGCATTGCTATCTACCATGTGCACTGTTACTCTGTGAGTGCTTTAGCTGGGTCACAATCTAGCTCTTGGACTGTAAGATCTGTGGGACAGTGTATGCTGTAACTATGTGTAGTAAGAGCTATTCTCCCTATTCCCTTCAAATAAAATTTAACATTCCCTGTGTAACCCATATTTTCCGCCTCAAAATACTGAACTAACTCCTTTTAAAAACTCACATCTCTGACTCCTCTTAACATCCTTATTCCACACGGAAACTCAGTTTGTATAAATGCCATTATTCCATGCCTCTTGTTCTTGCATTTGATATTACAGTAGTTCAAAGAGAGTTGTAGAACTTCCCTTTATTCCCTTGTGAATTGTGTACACCCACCAGGGCCGGCGACAGAAATTTGGGGGCCCCCTACTCTGATAGTTTGGGGCCCCCCAGCCCAGCCGGACCCTCCCCAGCCCAGCTGCCCCCTCCCCCCCAAGCCCAGCCGGCGCTCCCCCCCAGCTAACAGCTGGCTGCAGCGGGAGCGAGAACCCGGGAGCGGCGTGAGCCGCCCTTGCTGCTTCCCCCTCCTCCCCGCCCTTTCTCCCCCCGGACTGCGCCGCTGCCGCCGGCCGGGCTCACTGCTCCAGCCAGGGACATGCGCGCTCGTCCGGAGGAGTGCCGCGCTGGATGACTATGGGTAGAGCTGTACCGGGGGCCCCCTAAAGTGCGGGGCCCAGTACAGCTCTACCCATAGTACGCCCCTGTCGCCGGCCCTGACACTCACATGGAAATCACTATTTAGCGGTAAAGTTTCCAAAAGGGCTCAAGCCTTCCCTTCCTTTCTGGTAGGTGTATTTGTTACTTTCACACTGCTCTATCACACTGCTTGGTATAGGACACAACTAAGAACATCAATTTCAGTAGGGATGGAAAACAGGGCATGTATCCCAAACTGGTGGTATATTATATTATAAGATTTCACAAAGCCAGTACTAAATGTGTGCTTCCAATATACTATGCTAGTTAGTATGAAGCCACAGACAGTCCTATTCAGGCCCACTATCCCTTCATACACCACCCAGACAAACCAAACGTCTATGATAAATTATTATTAAACCCAGTAAGCACATATATTCACTTCTTCTAGTTCCAAAGAACAATATACGGTCAAAGTATATTTCACTATAGTATATTTAGGTATAGTATACCTAAAACCACACTGGTAGTTTGGCTAAAAACTAAAGATGTATTCATATAAAAAAAAGAGAGTTATCAAATGGTTAAAGTGAATCATATACATTATTTGATTTCAGAGTTTGTAGATCAGGATATTCAACTGACCATCATAGGACCTAATCACATCAGCCATACCATCAGAGGTTCATTCACCTGCACATCAACCTATGTGATATGTGCCAGCAAGGCCCCTCTGCTATGTACATTGGCCAAACCAGCCAGTCTCTACGCAAAAGAATAAATGGACACAAATCTGACATCAGGAATTATAACATTCAAAAACCAGTAGGAGAACACTTCAATCTTCCTTCTTTCTTTACGGATACAGACTAACATGGCTGCTATTCTTGAACCTGTCAGGATAATAGCAGTGATCTTAAATCTGCTAGTTTGCAATGAGTGTCTTTGTTACCTCCAAAAGATTGGGGATACTCAGTCCTTTGTTTAAAGCTTCCCTTTCTTAAAAATCATAATCCAGAGATGTGGATCAGGAAAGAAGCAAAAGGTGATGTCAAGTCTCCAGTTTATATCCTCAGCCCATGTGCATGGAAAGTTACTGTCTCAAACATAGAGTGATTGATCCCATGTTCTCTGACTCGCTGGGCCTCTGTTGTATCTGAGGTTTCTTCCTGAGGCACCCATTGGAAGAGCTGATTCTCCCTAATGGCCCCATCAACTTGACTGGCTGGTTTTGATGTAAATCTGTCTTGGCAGTATTACCCAGGAACATAAAATGTTTGGAATACAAACTCATAGCAAAGATTCATAACTTCATATACAATGATGATACACACATATAAACAGTATAACATTGCTCGACAGATTACAACTTTTCCAATGGTGCCTTACAAGGCGTATTTTGTATAAGGTTTAATCACAATTGTGCAACAGTGGGGATACATCAGTGGTTGTAACAGTGGGGATACATCAGTGGTGATACATTAGTGTAAACATAGTTATCTTTTTATACAGCATCACAAGCTTTAATTTTTCTGCTGAAAACATGCCACCCTAGATAGCCTTCTTAAAGGCCTGATGTGAAAATCCTCTAATGTCAATGGCAAGACACCCATTGACTTCATGGGGTTCTTGGATCAGGTACTAAATTCTAATTTATTAAATAAATTCAGTCTGATCTGATTCCTCCCTACACATGTTGAGTTGAAGGCTTCCAGGCTTCAAGGTGCACCAGAGCTGTGGCCTTACACATTAGACCTGTGTATGCTGCAGTTCTCAATATTTCTGCAGATGCCCTCAGTGGTGTCGCTTTGCTGCTGTGGATAATTGGCAATATGTGTTATTGCAGTACTGAACATTGTTTTCTGTAAAACTCCTTTTCAATATAACTTTTCAGTTTTCCCCGGTTTTGGAGTGGGGAAGAAAAGAACGGGGCACAGAAGCTTCTGCATGATTAATGGCATGCAGCCTGCTTCTCTGCTCTCTGACACCTGGGCAAAGTGAGTGTAAAATGCTCCTTCACCAGAAATGTGCATGCACTGTCAATAGTGATAGACAAATGGACAAAGTCCAAGACAGTGGAGATTCAGGCCCTTTTGTATTTAACATCTAGATGTTACAGAATAACATTCTATTATTAAAAGCTGAACAGAGCTGAACTTGCGTCTGTAAGAGGGAAAAAAGGGGGTTCTGAGTATACTTTGCTGAATATTGTCTCTCTGAGGTAGCCTTTAATGCTCAAGGGCTTAATTTGCTGATTCAAGAACCAGTCTTGAGAAATGTTGAGCATTTTCTGCATGGTGCTGAAATCCCTCAATTTTTATTCACCCTGTGGGAGTTGAAGGCGTTTAGCATCCTGCAGGATCAGCAGCATAACTTTAAGTTTTCAGATGTTAATCGTGTTGACTGCATTATTTTGTCTTAGGTGGTGCGGAGGGGAGGGGGGAGTATGGAGAAAGCTCTCTTGATGTTTGGATCATTACACCTGGGAACAAAAAGCAGTTCTGGAACTGTACAGGCACCATTCCCCCCCTACACATGTCTTTTGCAAAAGACAGTCAAGGCAGCAGTCTGATAAGAGCTGATAGCTATTCCAAGCATGTTCCTGCCTGCAGGGTGCCCTATTCATAGGAAGGTGCCTCAGGAGATTTAGGATTGGGTTGGGGATTATTCAGGAGGAAAAAGAGAAGAAAGGGGGAAAAAAAAGATGTGAATGAATAAATGATCTGTGCTGGCTTTCTCTGGAGATATGAAGTGAATACTCATTGTATAATTTGATTTTGATACTCAGATCTAATTAGGAATAATCACATTTACATGAATTTCCCCCCTGCTTTTTAGTTTCTCATAAATGTGCTTTGGTAGGTTGTGCCACCTTATATTTTGATATACTACTCTCTTTATCATTGACTTGATAGTTCATGACTTAACTCAATGTATCTGTTATGTTTTTAAATGAAACAGTTTCCTACTTTTATTTCCAAATTGTTGGCAGAATTTTAAACAGATGGGACTGATGGGTTTTTTTCTTTCCAACATAATTCAATGTCTACAACTGTGTTTTGTATTATAATAAACCACATCTCCCAGAAAATCAGCTCAAGATCCTGTTAGCAGTGGAAATGCATTTAAATAGGGATTTTCTATTTACTTTTTTCACTCCACATACTGCAGACCTGTCCAAAGCAAATTTAAAAAAACCTACTGGAATGACAACATAAAAAATTATATTCCTAGTAATACAAGCCTCTGTCCTCAGGGGCTTTGGGTATGTGCATTACAACTATTGTCTAGAGCAACATTAGCATACCCATCAAAAGCATTTTATCCAGGTAGTGTTCTTACTTGTGAAACACAGAATTACTTTATTGTGGAAAGCTCAATCAACATCACTGGACTCAGAATCTATTAGATATTATTCCATTGGAGAAATACCTTGGTCCTGCAAAAGACTGTGTTCCATCCCAGCAGAGCCATCTCTGGGACTGGGAGCAAAGAAGTCAAGCCACAAACCAAGATTAAATGTGGATCCTTTAAATACCAAAGTATCTGACTGAGAACTACCTGTACAAATTTCATTGATGGGACTGGTTTATTAAAATCTAAACCTAAACTGTACTGAATGTACAAAATATCATTTAATAATATTCAAATCTAAATCCCCATTGGTCCTCTCCTCCCTGGTGGGTATTGGGGTCCTATTGTGCTCAATGTTATATAGACAAAGAGAAATGATTAAAAGAAATTCACTGCCCCAAACAGCTTAAGAAAATAACAAAGTTTATAAAGTGACACTCCTAGAGTGCAACACCCTATGATAGAGGATGTGTATTCCCTGGGGAAGTGAGGAAAGAGTAAAACCCACTTATTTACCACAGCTGCTTGCCCTTATTGCAGGCATCTGTGAGTTGCCACTTGTGTGGGACTGGTGATTCTGTCTATTCATTTCACCTGCTCTGGGTGCTTCGAACTGGAGCAATCCCTGGTGCTGTCAAGTAGAAGTAAACCTAGCTCCTTTCCTTTGTGAGGAAGCAATTGTTTGTTTAGTTTGCCTAGTTCATTGGTTCTCAAACTGGGGGTCGCGACCCCTTGAGGGGTCATGACTCGATTATGTGGGGGTCGCAAGCCCCTGTTGCCAGTGCAGTGTATTATCATGCTCCTTGTAATACTGTGCCACTTAGGGTGTACTGAGCATGCTCACATGAACTGAGCATGCTCAGTAATATCAGCTGTAGCCACTGCCCTTCTCCCCACCTTTATTAGCCATAAGATTCTGCTGACTGCTGTTTACAGGGCTTAAAAACTGGCAAAGGGGGCAAAACGGAGGAAATGGGTGGCTGGAGTCTGAGCAGGTGGAGGAAATGGACTGGTCAAGGTGGGTCAAGCAGCTGGAGAAAGGATTAACAAAGAGGCGAACGGGCAAAATCAGGTGTCTGGGGGGAGAGGGAGGAGTTAAGCCCCGGAGTGAGGTGCTGGCAGAGGGTGACAGAGGGAAAAATCCAGCACAGGCAGGGGCAACGGAGGTTTGCAGTTGCCCCAGTGGGACTGAGACACCAGTATTTGCAGAAATAGTTTGTAGTGGGGGGTGAGAGACATTTTTATTTGATCAAAGTGGGTTTTTTGTATGCGCACATGTATCTATGACATATCTAGCACATTCCTATGGAGAGCAGTATAATACACTACAGAATGCAAGAAAATGCTACCTGTAGATATTTGCTATGTTTGGTAGCAGTTTTCTACGGTAGCTTTATATGGTAGCACTTTCTTACACCCTAACTATGAGGAACTGCTACAGTAGCACATTTGTACAAGGAGCAGTATAAGACACTGCACCAGCAGCCAGCCCCGACCCTAACCCCTGCCGGCGGAGCCCCAAGCCCCGGCCCCAGCTGCACCAGCAGAGGAAGGCGGGCAGCAGGGAGCCCTCTCTCCTCCCTCCCCTCTGGCAGAGGCAGAGTCAGGGGAAGGTGGACTGCGTCCCCCGGTCGGACAGCTCTCTGCCGCCTGGGGCATGCTGCAGGGGCGGGGGCCCAGCATGCAGCCAGCGCCAGGGCAGAGAGCCCCCCTTGCAACCTGACTCCGGCTGCCCCCTCCCCCTGTGCCTCCCCCCATGAGTCCCCCGGCCTCCCCTTGCTGCCCCCTTAGACCTTCCGCGGACAGGGGCAACTCGGAAGCCTCCCTTCTCTTCCCTGCAGCAACATGTTGCCTCCCTGCAGCAACTTCTGCCGTTGGGTCCTAGTGCCCACCATATTCCATTGTCAGTGACAGTGGTGAGTGAATTTGCTGCTGGGGGAGCAGGAAGGGGGGGGGCTGTCCCAGAGCTTTCTGCTGCTGGCAGGGAAAGGGATGGGGGGAGTCCTCCTCTCTGGCCCCAGTCCCAGAGCAGCCTGCCTGCACCCATCCCAAACTCATCCTCAGCCCTGCCCTACCCCAGAGCCCACACCCCAGCAAGAGCTTATCCCCCCCACCGCACCCCCAACCCTCTACTCAGGCCCTGAGCCACTCCAGCACCCCAAACCCCTGATCTCCAGCCCCAGCCAGAGCCCTCCCCTCACATCCAATCCTCTGCCTCATGCTACATTACATTATCCAATATTCATTAAAAAAAATTATAATAAGCAATGCTCTGGGAAAAGGGGAGAGGGGGGTCCAAGGTAAAATTTTTGCCTAGGGTGCCAAGATATCCTTGTACAACCCCCCCCCCCCCCGTTGCTCCTCCCCCTCCCCCCCCCGCCCAATGTGTCCTTATATTTTGCTCTTGCGATCTGGTCAAGCCCCAGCCCTTGCTGCAGTGGGCTGCCGGCAGCACCCCGGCCCCAGTCCCTGCCGCAGCAGGCTGCCGGCAGCAACCCAAGCTCCAGGCCCTGCCACGGCGGGCTGCTGGCGGCACCCCAGGCCCTGTCCCCTGCCCTGGGGGGCTGGCACCCCTACACCCACACACACCCAGCTCAGCCTCTGCCCCGGGGGGCTGCTGGCACACACACCCCCCAGCCTGGCCCATGCCCCGCCCCTGAGTCCGACCCCTAAGGGGGGTCGTGCTTAGAGGCCTAGTGTCCGAAAGGGGTCACCAATAGAAAAAGTTTGAGAACCACTGGCCTAGTTGTTATCAAACTCTTTCATATTGTGACCCTATTTTCCTTATCAGGACACTCCCATGAAGCTGGGAACTAGCCAGGATTCCCCCTTTGAAATACAAGACACTCTTGATTGGTTAGTCAGTTATAATTAATATCTACTTTCTGACTGAGCCTTGTCCAGCTTTGCATTTTATTTCTCTTTCCTTTGTTTCTGGATTTCTCATAGTAGCATTTATATATATAAAATGACACATATTGTATAGTTTAATTCTGGTTTGACACAGTTCCCTGTTTTATTATGGCAATGGCATTACTTGGTGTGTATGTGTTCTAAATTAATTTATTAAAAATAAATAAAATTCTTACACATTCTTATTTACAGTTGTTAAACTGACAACAAAAATCCCCAGCATGAGATCTAGGTTTAAACTAATATTAATTTAGATCCTGGTTCTGCAAGCAAGCCTGAGTAGCAAAGTCCTGCACCTGTGCAAATATGCACCCACCTGGATCCAGTTACACAATAGAGGACTGTGGCAGTGTTGCCAATTCTCATGATTTTTGTATAGTAACCCTCACAATACATGCTGGTTGAGGGGTGAAATGTGTGAATCTCAGCTTTTCTTTAAAAATAATCTAAGTTTCTAGCCCTCTTGGCTTCTGAAAGAAACTGGAAAATATGAACCCTAAAGACTCAAGCAGCAGAAGGTAAATAAGATTTATTATTTTAAATATCTGATTCTAATCCAGCATTATGATTTAGGGGGTGGGGTTGAAATGTGATTTTTGAACAATGGGATTGGTGATACTGAGATTGTATTTGGGGTGGAGGGTGTGTGGAAACCTTTATCTGATAGTTCACACTTTAAGCCTTGGTGAATTGTAGCAATTTAAGCTGTGACAATTAGATCTGAGTAAATTCTACACATGCGCATGCACACACACACACACACATGAACATGCACACACACACACACACACAAGTGCACACATGCACAAAACCAGCCCTGTGAATATTCGTTTGATTTCTCAGTGAATTTCCTCAATGGTTTTCACACCTCTTCTCTATTTGCTTTCTATCAATATTCTAACAAATGACTTTAGTGGCAGGAATATTTGGTGAAACAGCCAATTTTAAGCACACATTGCAAGAATAGTCACAGAAGCAAGTATTCACACCAGAAACCTGATCCTAAGGGTTACTCACCTAGTCAGGGAACACAAATATATCATACAACCTATGTTTCCAATCAAAGCAACTCACATTTGAGTACCAAATTATTTCCATGAATTGTGGGTAAATATGCCACAGATCAAGACTTACTGGCAGAAATCATGATGTCTGCTTTCAGACAATTCAAGAAAAGAAATGTAATTTATTGAATTAATTATTTGTAAAAAATTATGTTCTTCTATTAATGCTATAATGTGTAACACAACAGTAGAACTATGTAAAGCACTTGCTGTACAATATGTATTTGTCCTTATTTTCTTTTCAGTGGATGAAATGAAATATTCAACTAACATACAAAGGTAATGCAATTAGGATAACTTATATAGCAAGTTTCTGTCTCTGCCTTTCTCTGCTATAGTTCTAACTAGACTCAGATGTTATATTAAAAGAGCAAGGTGTAAAGTTGCACATACTCTTTTTAAAATATATTTTAAATTTGATTTCCGGTGATACTAAACACTATTTCAAATTAAACGGTGTTGTAATGACCACCTTCCTTAATACCGTTATCCTGTCTTGAAATTCTTAGTGAAGATAAAGTACTGTAACTTGAACCAAGTAACTAATAATAAAGAAGGACTTTCTTTTAAATCTGTGGAGGTCAGAACCCTCCTGTATCATTCATTTTAGATTTTTTGGGGGGGAGAAACAGTAGCTGGACATATGCATCTGGTTTTTCTTTTGAACATTTTCTGGTTCCTGTCCAACTTTTCTCTTTATCTCCCATATACCAGCTTCCAGGTATCTGTCTCCTGATAGTAGAGATGTTTAGAGGATTAGTGCCTTGACTGGCAGGTTGACTAACATTGCAGGTCTGCTCATGTTGAGCTTTCCTTCATGTTCTAAAAAAAACTACCACAGACAAGGTTAAAAAAAACTTGCTTGTCTTATCAAACTGTACATAACTTCAAAATATAATCTGGACTGGGATAGCTTTTATTGCAGACCCCAAAGAAGGTAGAAACTGAATGATCATTTCCAGTCTATTTGTCTAATAACTTAGGGAGATGGCAGGCTATGTAATTCACAGGGAGAAATGGCAGAAAACTCACATCATATACTGTAGCAACTGCTAAATTAATAGATTACAAATCCATTTTATTTCATAAACAAAGTAAAAGCTGAACATTGTCATCTCCATCCCTGTGTGTGTGTGCGCGCGTGTAAAACAGCATGGTAGGCTAAGTCTCAATATCACAAAAGTTTAAATAGGAACCAATTTTAAATAATGTAATTTGTATATGCTGTACAATGCAGAATGAAATACAGAAAATAAATATAAAATGCTGATGAGGAAACATATATTTTTCACTTCACACCATTTAGCACAGTAATTTTTTTTCCCATTGGCAAATTATAAATTTCCTCACAGAAACTGGGAGTTGAAATTCAGAGTTTATAGTTTCTTTCATGTTCTGTTTCCTACACACTGAATGTTACAATGCAGCCATGATCCCTGATTGGGGCCCCTAAGCATGATACAGATCACTTTCTGTTTACTCTGTATGAAAAAGATGTGTCTATGGCAGTACGTGGGAAGCATCCATGCAATACTAGCCATTAACTGGAGGAAGTGAATTTGGTGAATCATGGGTGGTAGAGTTCTAATGATGATCACAGCACTCCTGTAAATCAAGCCAGGTCAATCTTTTTCCAAGTGCAAGAAAAAGTTATAACCAAGATCTACAACTTCATATCCATAGTGATTTACAGTAGAATCCATTTCATGAGGCCTCAGTGAACAGTTGAGAATACTTTAAAATCAACTGTTTGTGACCCACTCCCAGACTGAAGGCCTACTTGATTAAATGAAGTATCTCCTTTGTAACACCATTGACTTTCCTTTTACCTGACTTCAGCATGTAGCTAACTTATTTGTAGTTACATTATGGATGAATTTGACCCATAAAGTACATTATGTTTTGTCTTCTCATTGGTTTTCATTATCAAAATGTGTATATAATACCTAGCGCAATGGGGCCCTGATACTTGATTGCTGGTATCTGGGCAACTTTGGGAAAACCTAGTGCTTGGAATGTTTGAAAACAGAAAGTGTGCTAAAGCATAAAATAGTGTGTGTATTAGTGTATGAATGAACATTGAACAAGAAAGAAGTTGTGGTTAGCAATATGGAGTAAAGACATAAAGAAACATACATTAAAGGCAGCATGAGCTGAGCTAAGCAAAGAGGGTGTGGGGAGAGCACAACAGGAGACAAGTTCTGAAGGTAGCCAAAGGCTGGAACAGAGAACTTGGATTTATTTGGGTAGCAATAGGGAACCTGTGTAGGGTTGAAATAAAGGCTGAATATGGTGTCAAGTGTGAGGGAGAGTTATCTACAGTGGAATTGGAGGTGGCCATGGACCACTTCCAGGAGCCATCATTTTAAAAACATCTCTCTTTTGACAGACTAGACATTTTTGGCAGAAAATAGACTATACAAAAATTCATTTAATCAAAAAAACAATTTTCTATAGACTAACACTTTCAATGGAAAGCTTTCAATCATCCTATTTAAAATTCAGAAAAGAAACCAAAGCAAGTTTGTTTATTTATTTATTTTTTGTGAATGACCAGTGGACATTTGCCTCAAGAATTTGGTCTTCTGTTTCATGTTTACCCTTTCCCCTTAATTAAATTTTAAATAAGACCCACTTTCCAGTTTCACTGTACTCCTGCATTTTATTCTTAACTAGTGTAAAAGCCCGTGGACACGGGCCAATGAAAAGGCTCGCGCCCCCCCCCCCCACTAGCTAAGCTCTCTCCCCCCTCCCCCCCACTCCAATACCTCCCCCGCTCGCCCAGCTCCCCCCTCCCCAATTCACACCCCCCAATTGCCCAGCTCCCCCCTCCCCAATGCACGCTCCCCCTCACCCAGCTGCCTCCCCCCAACCCACACCCAGCTCCCTCCCTCCCCTCCCCAACGCCCCCCCCCGCTCAGCTCCCTCCCTCCCCAACGGCCCCCCTTGCTCAGCTCCCTCCCCCCCCCCAGCCGCCCCCGCTCAGCTTCCTCCCCCCAACGCCCCCCCCGCTCAGCTCCCTCCCCCCCCCAACGACCCCGCCTCGCTCAGCTCCCTCCCCCCCAATGACCCCCCTTGCTCAGCTCCTCCCCCCAATAACCCCCCCTTGCTCAGCTCCCTCCCTCCCAACGACTCCCCCCCTTTGCTCGGCTCCCTCCCCCCCTCAACGACCTCCCCCTCGCTCGGCTCCCCCCTCCCCCCTCCAACATCCCCCCTCCCCCCCCGCTCAGCTCCCTCCAACTATGTCTAACTTTATATGTATAACTGCTCCTTGGTGCTCTAGCTCCATGTGAGTGAGGATCCCTCAGGCGGGCACGTGCGTTGGCCATTTTGTGCCTCCAAACTACAACCCCCAGCATGCCGTTCGTCCGGGCCGTCTCTACTGCGCGTGACGGCTTCACACAAACTTCTCTAGCCGATTATTAAATAGGATAGCATACATTACTTCTTCATAAAATGCCATTGACAGTAGATATATGATCTCTTCCTCCTCATTGGCCCTATCCTTATAGGATGGGATTTTGAAACCCAGCCCTCATCCTATGGATGTCAACGGGACTTCTAACAATGACTTCAATATAAGCAGAGTATTCCAAAGAGAGATCTCACTCATAATAGCAAAGATTTTTGTTACGTTTTTTCTCCTATTTTTAAATGCCCCAGATAGGTTGCAATAATACAACAGTGTTTATTATTTTATGTATTGATTTTATATCACCCAAAAGTGTGCTGTGTACCTTGCAGAAGGCATAGGACATATTTTCTAGATCAAAGTGCTTAAAATCTAACTAGGATACTTGTTGGGAAATTTTCCCCATCTGGCTGGAAAGCTTTTGAGTGCCTGTCAAGTGGAAAAGGGAAAATTCCTTGAGCTTCCCTCTCATGGAGCCCTCATCAAATTGCTTCATTGTGAGTTTGATGTCAAATCCCACTGAACCCCTCGAATCCATGTAGATCTGAAGTGTTCTGATACAGGTGTTCACATGTATGCCTTATACCTCTGCTCCAGCTTTCCTGGATTTCCTTGCCTCCTGCTGCTCATTCATACCCCTTTTGAAGTCTTACTCAGCAAAATAGAGGAAATGCACAGAAATTAATGGAGCCATGGTTTGCAATACATTTTAATGCTCTTATGGCTATTTGTACAGGTGATGTATGTCTCTCTGCCCTGGCCCAGTGACTTACTATGCATTTCATACCAAGTGAAGGCAGAATTTGGACCAAAATGTTTTGTGACTTTTTGATTGGATTTAGAAATAACCAGGTAAAAATAAAGGGCAACCCAAGCATCGCTCAAAACTGCAGAATCTCTTGGCACAGTAATGTTTATAGAAAATTAATGTCATTGCAAGTCTCTTTCAGATTATTCACATATTATGTGATTGAATGACCTGTGTGTACAAAAAGTGCTTCTTGCACTTTGCAAACTTACTACAATTTTACCCAGCTCCCTATGGAGATAATCCATTGTATTTCTCAATAGTTTAGGATCTAGTTTTGAAGACTAGAACTCGGGGGGGGGGGGAGACAGAGGAGGTGGAGGCTTTGCTGGTAGGAAACTGAAAAGTAACTGAAATATTGTAATGTTGCAAAATATTACCTTTAACTTTGCTAATTAAATTGTTATGGAAAAATTGCAAGGAGACATGAGCCCTAAGGGAAAGCTTATGGCTTTTTTTGAAGTATTCCTACCAGAAACCAAACCTTACAGCATTTATAAAACATTGTTTCATGAGGTACAAACTTAGATATGTTGAGTTGTTTTGAAGTGGCATCAAATAATTGATCAGCAACTATAACTGTGATTATAGAATAAAATCAGAGCTGAGTAGTAGCAAATAATTGCAAAAATAATTAAAGTCACAAATCTTCCTGGTAACAATATGAAACAATCCTTTTTAGTACCCCACAGGGATGGGACTGCTGGCTTTCACTGGGATTAACACCTGTGGAGGGGTGGCAGGTAGAGGAAGGGGAAGAGAAGAGGGACGTGTACATTGAAGTAAAATAAATTAGCCTACTTTTAAACAAAAATTGAAAAAAACCCAACCATATATACTTATATGTAAGAGTAAACCTTAATTTTTAAATGATATATTTCTTCATAGAATGGGATTTTATTATAAATCATTTAATGATCTTTTAAAGTAGTTGATTTAAAAACCCCACGTATTAAATTGTTGATATGTTCGAGTCATTTAAGCACATTTATGTCTGCCTTGATGCATTAAAATGGTGAAAGTACTGTACATTTCTCACCTAAAATGATCTATAATGGTCTGAATTCAAGGTGTGGTGGGAGTAAGTACTTCTGTTAGCAAACAAGCAATAAGAAATACTCTTGTCCCAAGTTCTAGGCCCTTTTGACCAAAGCTAAAAGGAGCTCTGTGCAAAAAAACAAGTAATACATATTGTGGCAGACCCAGGGCAGACAGCTGCCAGTAAGGCCTGCAATTAGAAGGCTTTCCACAAGGGAATCAGGTCCAGCTGAGCAGGGCTGCCACAGTCAGAAGCAGAGCCAGCTGAAGCCAATTAAGGAGGCTGTCAGAGCCCTTGAAAAGAGACTCCTCCACAGAGAGGCTTGTGGGAGTTTGAGGAGGGAGTTCTGGTGACAGTAACAGTTAGAGGAGCGAGTTGGTGGAAGCAGAGAGTGTGAGGAGCAAGTTGGAGGAGGCAGGGACGGAGAGGCTGCTGGCAAGCAGGAGAAGAGAACTAAGGGTCCCTACCAGAGGGGGACCTAGCTTTCCTAGCCTGCAGGAGCCTGTCCCTGAGAGGGAGAGAGAGGGAGTGAGCTGCTAGGGAGTAGCAGAAAAAAACCGAGTCTGGTACGATCTGGCCAGGGTGCCAGTGCTGTGACAGCAACCCAAAGGACTTGAGCCAGGGGAGCAGGACAGCCACCTTGTCACAATATTTTATATATCCATTTCTTATTGACTTTCTCTATGGAATTATAATGCTTTAGATTTGCTCAGAATGGGTCCAATCCTGCTCCTATTGAAGTTAATATTAATGTTGTCATTAACATTAATGTAAGGTTCGGCATAAGGTGTGTTTTATACATGTATATAGAAGGGGCAGCGTTTATTTATTTAATACTAGATCTCGAGCTAGATGATTTTTTTTTTGATTAATAGTTTATTTGGTGAAAAATGAAATTTTGGTTTGACCAAACTATTTTTTTAAATTCAGGCCAGGGGTTCTGGAACAATTTGCATAGTGAGGGTGCTGAGAACCATTAAACTAAAGTGTAGACTCTGTAAAGAATGGAAATCACTTCAATCCAGGGAGTGCAGCAGCACCCAACCCCCAGCAACCTTAGTTTCAGCACTTATGAGACTTAGGTGCCATTCACAAAACCACCAGTGGAGGAGCACTCACCTCCCTTGAACAAGTCACAAGATTTGCATAGTCTGAGGCAGGGATTGGCAACCATTGGCACCCAGTCTGCCAAGGCAAGCCCCCTGGTTGGCTAACCCAGTTTGTTTACCTGCCGTGTCTGCACGTTTGGCAGATCACAGCTCCCACTGGCCACGGTTCGCAACTCCATGCCAATGGGGGCTGAGCGAAGTGGCAGCCAGCGCATCCCTCAGCCTGTGCCACTTCCCGTGGTACCAATTGGCCTAGAATGGCAAACCACAGCCAGTTGGAGCAGCGACTGGGCAAACCTGTGGACATGGCAGGTAAACAAACCTGCCCGGCCTGCCAGAGTCTTACCCTGGTGGGCCGCATACCAAAGGTTGCCAGTCCCTGGTCTGCAGTCTGATTCTGCCACCCTCGTTGGTCATATTTACATTAATCTGAGCCAATTATTGCTGTCAATGTGCTCAAGCAATTGTCTCATAAGCAACTCTCCCCCAATGCAAAACCAAGAAAGAGTTGATTCCTTAAAGGAGGTTTTGTCTATTTGTCTGCAGATTGCAGACTCCGTGTTCCCATTCCCTGGATTATCAAAGAACCATTTGGGAAATATCTCTTAACACTCCCATGCAATGTAAAGCATTCTTTGGGGGAAGTTAATTAAAATCTACACTTTTGCCTCTCACCTCTCAGAAGCAGTGGGATTTCAATCTGTTTATTTCTCATAAGACAAAAGCAGTTTAAAGAAAATATTGCTGGGAAAAGTCACATTTCACAATAGTACTAAAAGAATTACATTCTTACTTGCATTTTTGAAGTGCAAACTTAGTGATGGGGCAATACGGTCAATGGTAACAGGAAAAAATAAAGGGAACATGACCTAAAATAAGAGCCCATGTAAACCTGAAGCAAATTTCTTTTTTTTTTCTTTTTTTGAGCCCCTTAACATTAGGTATGGAATAAATTCAGCAGCAGGTATAAATACATGATGTAGAAAAAAAGTTGTGAAATGTGGATCACAGGGAAGAATTGTGTCCAAGATCAGGTTTCACTAGTCAGCAGGAAGGCATCATTTAAACATGCCATATTTTTTAAATTATTATTAGCCCAATCTGATCAGACAGAAAGCATTTGATCAGAATGCTTATGTCTAGCAAAAGTCCCCAATAAAACATCTCTTGAAGTCAATGAGAATATCCTGCCATATTTTCCATTGTTCTGTTTCTGATCCTGATCAGCTGTTTAACCCAACTGCTATATACATTTTAAGTAGAAATGCATATCCTTAAACTGTCTTAGAAATTAAGTGGTTAAATTGTTCCTTTTTGGATCATATGGAACAATATCAGTCATCTGGTGTCAAAGAAAAAAATGTTTAATCTTTGACAGAAATGAATTACTTCATATAGGACAGCTACATTTTGTCTGATACTTGTTGTCAGCTTTCACTGGGAGATGAGGAACTAAGAAATAGATTTCATCAAATTCTGAGATGGGAGGAAATGAAATCTTAGCAAAGAAAACAAGTTATGCCTCTGAAATGAACAGTACAAGCAAGAAGATCTATCAGGTGAAAAGTGAATGTTAAAATCGTTTGCCAAAAGATGGCCTAAGAAGTTCTGGGGAGATAATAGAGAATAAAGAGCCCTCATATTATTAGTTTGTGAAATGTTTCCTCATTTAAGACATCTAGGAATTTTTGAATTATCTAAATATTCTTTGATTTTTTTCTTTTTTTTTTTATGAATCTCAAGTGAGCTGTCTCTTTTCATCAGATCTATAATGTAAAGTTAATCACCATGTTTCAATATATCTAGTTCTGTATGCAATTTCCCTTCTGATAATTTCATTTAAAAAAACAGACAGCTATCTCTGTCCTATATCAATGAGAAATAGAATCTTTCAGTTGTCAAAGGATGGGTAGTAGTGGCTTGTTGAATGGTAATTGGATATGGAGGCTGTCAGTCTAAATCTCTGGTTGCAATTGGGCTTCTGGAAAAGTGAATAAACGTGGACAAAGTCTCTATAGGTCTGGGGTTCCAGTTTGGTTCAGATAGATGCATCACTCTACAAAGGTTTTCCCAGATTTATTCCTATCCTTGTACCTTCTGATCCTAGCCACACGAACTGTTTCTTCTCATGGTACTTCTGGGTCCTGTCTCAGATCTGGAAGCAAAATCCAATATCCTTTAAAAACTTGGTGTGAGTTTGGTTGCAAAAATGGCTGAAGATGTAGAGGCAAGATCAATTTTTATTTCTCTGAATTCATTCATCCATCCCTGTTTGTGTCAGAAAGTCACTAACATCTGATGGCCTTTGGCAGCTCGAACAAGTTGGAAACTCAGTCTAATTCTTGAGGAACTGAATCATATCACAAAAAATAAACCATCAGCCTTAGCACTGAACTAACTTCGCTCCTTTCAGCATGAGGATTTGTAGATTCCAAAGCCAGAAGAGACCACTATGACTATCTACCCAGACCTCATATATAATACAGGCCATAGAATTTCCACAAGATAATTCCTAGAGCAGATCTTTTAGAACAGAGATTCCCAGACTTGGTTCATGACTTGTTCAGGGTAAGCTCCTGGTGGGCCATAAGACTCTTTTGTTTACCTGAGTGTCTGCAGCTATGGCCACTCGTGTTCCCAGTTCGCCATTCCCAGACAACGGGAGCTGCGGAGATGTACAGCTTTGCTCCTGTCCAGAGACAGTTGGGAATAGAACCTTTTGGCAGCATTTGGTAGGGCAGCTGAAATACTGTGGTGGTTAGAAGGCATAAGAGACATTGCATTGCCACTAACTATGTTCTAGCTCTTTTAGATAGAGGAATCCAATTCTTGAGACTGACAGATCAGTCCAGCAGATTGAACTAGCATTAAATTCACAAATATTCCCACACTCTGAAGTCATGTTCTATGATTTATTAAGAACTAGCGAAAATACCCGGCGTTGCTCGGGTCAGTCAGAGGTGGGGAGGGGGCAGACAGCTGAGCGAGTGCGGGGTCCGTTGGATGGGGGCAGAGAGCAAACTTGACACCCCCACCTCACCCCCCCAACCAAACCCGACACCCCCACCTCACTTACCCCTCGACCAACCCCGACTCACATTTTCACCCCCCCACCCAAACCCAACACCCCCACGTCTCCCCCCTACCAACCCCAACACCCCCGACCAACACCCACACCTCACCCCCCCGTAGACCAAACCTGACACACCCACCTCACTTTCCCCCCCAACCAAACCCGACACCCCTACCTACCACCACAAACAAACCCGACACCCACACCTCACTTACCCCTTGACCAACCCCTACCCCCTTTTTCTCCCCCCCAACCAAACCCAACACCCCCACCTTACCCCCCCACCAAACCCAACACCCCTGACCAACCCCAACCGCCACACCTCACCCCTCACCCACCCAGACACCTTCCCACCCCCGCAGACCAAACCTGACCCCCCCGGCTCACTTACCCCCCCGACCAAACCCGACACCCCCACCTCACCCCCCACCAAACCCGACACCCCTACCTCACTTACCCTCTGACCAAACCCAACTCGGGTTCGTAGGAGGTGGGGAGGGGGCAGAGAGCTGAGGGATTCCAGGGTCCGTCAGAGGTGGGGAGGGGGCAGAGAGCTGAGGGATTCCGGGGTCCGTTGGAGGGGGGAGGGGCAGAGAGCTGAGCGAGTGCGGTGTCTGTTGTAGGGGGTATTATGACATCATAACTATGTCACAGAGAACAGCAGCTGCCCAGCTGATGTGATTGGTCTTTAAATAATTTCACCCATGGGGGGCATCAGAGGTGAGATTTGAAAAAAATTAGACTCTTAGGTCATTAGGACCCCAAGCCCTCTAACTGTACCAAATTTCTAGTCTCTAGCTCAAACGGTGTGGAAGGAGTAAGCATACATACACGCACGCATACACCATTTGACTTTTATATATATTGACTAGCGAAAATACCCGGCATTGCTCAGGTCCGTTGGAGGTGGGGAGGGGGCAGAGAGCTGAGCAAGTGTGGGGTCCGATGTAGGGGGGAGGGGGCAGAGAGCAAACCTGACACCCCCACCTCACCCCCCCCGACCAAACCCGACACCCCCACCTCACTTACCCCTCGACCAACCCCGACTCACATTTTCACCCCCCCCACCCAAACCCAACACCCCCACGTCACCCCCTACCATCCCCAACACCCCCTGACCGACACCCACACCTCACCCCCTGTAGACCAAACTTGACACACCCACCTCACTTTCCCCCCCAACCAAACCCGACACCCCTACCTACCACCACAAACAAACCCGACACCCAGACCTCACTTACCCTCGACCAACCCCAACCCCCCTCCTCACCCCCCCAACCAAACCCAACACCCCCTGACCAACCCCAACACCCACACCTCACCCCCCACCCACCCCGACACCTTCCCACCCCCCCAGACCAAACCCAACACCCCCGACTCACTTACCCCCCGACCAAACCCGACACCCCCACCTCACCCCCCGACCAAACCCGACACCCCTACCTCACTTACCCTCTGACCAAACCCAACTCGGGTCCATCGGAGGTGGGGAGGGGCAGAGAGCTGAGTGAGTGTGGGGTCTGTTGGAGGAGGGAGGGGGCAGAGAGCTGAGTGAGTGCGGGGTCCGTTGGAGGGGGTAGGGGGCAGAGAGCTGAGCATGTGCGGGGTCTGTTGGAGGGGGGTATTAGGACATCATAACTATGTCACAGAGAACAGCAGCTGCCCAGCTGATGTGATTGGCCTTTAAAGAATTTCACCCCTGGGGGGGCGTCAGAGGTGAGATTTGAAAAATTTTCAACTCTTACCCTGATTAGGACCCTAAGACCTATAACTGTACCAAATTTCAAGTCTCTAGCTCAAATGGTGTGGAAGGAGTAAGTGCACGTACATGCACGCACGCATACATACACGCATACACCATTTGACTTTTATATATATAGATTCAGCATCAGAGATATGATATGTACAGCCTATTTTATGTGTAATAAATATGAGCCCTGAATCCATTTCATGCTACTTCAGTAAAGAGGAAGGAGGATTTGTGGGAGGAGAGAAACTACAAAGAGAAGAAAGTTTCTTCATTAAGCTGATGTCACTTGGAAGGTTGTTATTTCTTCTCCTACTCCTTCAGCAAAAAGCTTAATGGCAGAAGCCTCTGATCACTGACATGAAGAGGTTGGTTAATGGAGAGATTCAGGAACACACTTATTCAGGGAATACTCTTTTACTGAAAATGGCAGCGGATTCTGTCAATGGTTGTGGTGTTTCCAGTCTGCTAATCCCAGTGGAATATAAACAAGGAGCACATTGGCTGTTGTCCTATTTGCTGCCTGTTTTCCTCCCAGAGGAGAGCTGGCACTTCTGGCTGAAATGTCAGAAGAGAGCTGGGTTGTTAAGTAGCTATTTTTAGCTTTTACTTTTCAAGTTTTTTTTCTTTGTTAGTGCTCATCAAGTAGAAGTAGCTATGCTTGATATATTTATAGCTAAGTAAAATAAATACACTTGCCCTAACCATTCCCATGTATTAAGAAAATGTTACCATGTATATAATCATTTTTTAAAATAAGAAATTGAAATACGGTTATTGTTCCAGTCTGACACAAACCAGCAGAAGCTGGTACATGGCACTCCATCCTACACTACCCTTGTGTGTACACAGTGCAGGGGAGATAGGGCAGAAGGGGATAATTATTTCACTGTACAATGGCAGAAGCTGGGAGTATTGTATGGACCACATGCTCAAGTCCGCATAACTGGCAGCTCCCCAGGGCAATGCAGAGGTGAAGTCATCCCTTGCCCTTTGCAGCAGTTGATTTTTTAGTAGGCCACAAGTGAGTTGGAAGATAAGGCTCTGCACCTAACCCCTTTCCCTCACCATTGTGCAACTTCATGATAGGGCTAGGCAGTATCTAGCCATGTGTTTCTTCTTGATACACCTATGCTGTTTCTAGGAGTCCCAACTGTATAGGACCAAATTAAGAGTGTGGATTTTCAGCTGCATGCAGCAGGTCAGTGTCCAAATGTAAATTTTGTAATTGTCTCCCATCTTAATAATTGCTGCATCAATAATACATTGAACACATCTTACATAAAATGCTCTTTTATTGCACAAGACTTGAGGATGAAATCACTGTCAAAGTAGTGTCTAATGAGATGTTCTCAGTACCTTTCCCAAAACTGAAGAAGAGCTCTGTGTAAGCTCTAAAGCTTGTCTGGCAACCAAATTTGGCCCAATAAAAGATATTATCCAACTTGTCTATCTCTCTAATAAGATTCTACCCTGGAATTTACCCTGGAATCTACCCTTCTGAAAGAATTCGAGGAATTTAGCAGAGCTGTAGTCTCAAAGGCTACCTCTAGCTGACCAATAAGTGTATGGTGATTAATAATGTCATGCTTGAAACACTGGAAAACCAGCATTAGCACAAGAATGTTTCCTATTACCACTTTGTTTATAAACAGTGTAGAATTAACTTAATGTTCAAACATCTCATCTCCTTGAGCTGTTAATGCACTCAAAAAATGTTACAGAAGGAGGGAGGGAGTTTCAAATCCCATTCATATAACTGAGATTTGAAATGAACTCCATGGCTGATGGGCACCCTGGAGCTTATTCAGTTTGTCAAAGCATATGAAGTTTCTCCTGTATCAACACATTAGCTTTTCTCTATGATTCACAGCACAGCCCCCAATATATAAGTGTATTTCCTTCACTGGTTTAAGTAAAATATTCAGGGTGATCCTGTTGTTCAGGAGTATAATATCAGCTTAAATTAGATAACATCTAATTAAATAAAAAGAAATAGAGTCGAGCCGAGGACTGGGAGCAGGAGCCACTAAATGGCCCAACCACCTTTCCATCACTCAAACAGGTGAGGTGCTCCAACCCTCACAGCTCTGGCTACTGCCTTACCATTGGTTCCCAGATCCCAAAGCCTTGTTGGAAAGCAAGCATTTAGTATTCTTTAATATTTGGAAAACTGAGAGTCCTTGGGCCCAAAAACAATAAAGTGTATTGGGAAGGGTGGTTGTAGACTGCCAGACAGTTTTCAGGAAAGTAAGCCCGGTACCTCCCAAGAGAAGGGTGTGGAGAGGAACCTGGAGGTAGTAATGCCAAACTGAGTGTTTGTAGCATAATGTTTTTCTGAGCATTTAAGCTAAAACATTTAGCTCTTTTGAGTAGCCTATGTGTTTGGGATATTCAGAAAATATTTGATTTGGGTAGCATGTTCTTTGTAGGGACCTCATAATGAATGTAATATTCTATGCAGTGCTTGTTGCAACTTAAAAACAAACACATGTACTCATTGTCTGTGTGTAGGCTCTGTACTGTGCTACAGATCCATTATTTATAGATATTACACAATACTATCACAAGTCTGAGAATTTTGGAGTGCTCTCCATGACTACATAATGAGTGCCTTGCATATTTATTTCAAAATGAGAATTATAATTATTATTTTAAACCAATCTGTGAAAGATGGAAATTCCATAAAAGCCATTAGACTGATTATAGTCCTGTAGTATTGTCAAAAATAATTTTAATTGGTAAGCGTAAGCAAGCCTGCTCTAACAGTTTTGCTCTTTAATTGCATTCTTACCAAATCACTGTCAGGCTGAATAACAAATATTTGTTACTTTAAAATGTACATTTCCTTTTAGGCTGTGTGTTGGCTTTAACTTGATGCTGGGAGATCTTTGCTTTGTTCGTTATGAGATGACCGAAACTTTTCAAACTGATTACCTTGGTAAATTCTAGCAGCCGATAGGCTCATATAGAGTGAGTTTATCCTGAACTTAATAACTTATCTATTACCAGCTTCTGTAAATGTCTCAGTTTTGTAGTGTTTTCTCAATCCCAATTATCCTCCTCTTCCTGACTCTCTAAAAAAGCAAAAAGCAAACTGTGTCAGTAATATAAATTGTTTATGCCTCGTGGACAGTTATAACACACACACATAATTAATTACATGGAATTAGGAATGCTTTTCAATTAACTTAAAACTCAGGAATAAAATGTTAACACACTATGCAATTCTGAGTGGGAGAGGAATTTTTTTTACATAGTTATATTAAAATTATATTCAGCATATTAATTAGTATTTCAGAATGGCTCTGGATTATTGCAGAAGCAAATCACAGTAAGAAGCAAATAGCTCTGCATGAATAGTGTCCTATCTTTCCTTGATTTATACCCTCTTGGTTATAATCCTGTTGATTTGAATAAAAATCAAAGCAGAGTTTCAGTGTAACCATTTGATCTGAATGTTATAAATAAAAGTAGTTGCACATATCTCAAAACTGCATACAACATGGGATTTTTCACAAGCATTCTGCATTGGCCTAAATATGCTGCCATTTGGCATTTCACCATTTATTTCTCTGCATTTATCTGTATTCTCATAACACCTAGATACCAGAGTCCTATAGTGAGAAATGCTGTACACGCCTATAACAAAGAGAGAGTCCCTGCCCCAATGGGTTTACAGTCTAAGTATGAGAACAGAGTTAGGCCAACCCATAGAAATTTGGCAAATCTTTTCTTATGTGTGGTGTTATTGAACAACAGTCATGGCTCTTCAGCTAATGATGTTTCATTGCTAGCCCACCTAGAAATTTTTCAGATTTCTCTTATGACCAAAGGAGACTGTGCAAAAAGTGAGACATATTTAATCTGCATTATTTTTGTGTGTGTGTGAAAGAGAGAGATTGTACATACCTTATCTTTAAAGAAAACAATATCATTCTATTGCAGGTGCTTATATCTTGCCTATCTCTGTGGTATCTGAGTGCCCAGCAATCTTATCTGAAAGGTAACAGGTTTTTTTTTCAGTATAAAACTGTGTGCCCTGCATGTATTTATCATACAAGTGTTTGCCCTGCTAAAGGAAATGTTATGTCATCTTAGTTACAATTCTCATTAATGTGTACCTTACCCAGTATATAACCTCAGTTAAAATGCTTCAATGACTATGTAGTACAATATAACTACTACACTATTCAAAACTTGTATGTTGTCATAAAAGAAAGTAACACTGATATGAGGATGGCGTGCACTAAATATGACATTGACTAGGAATATAAAGCATCTTGGCCAGATCCTTATTATAAGAAAATGTGGTCCCACAAATTTTGTCTCTGTAACAGTGTATCCACTGTATTCATAGTGTCGACCATCTTCAATACCATAGTTTGTTTATTTTAGAAAGGGGTGGGGGAGTTGTGCTCTGGCCATGTGTCTGTGCATTGTGGGAAATAATTACAATATATAGGATATAGTCAACAGTTGTCAATTTACCACTGCAGGAAGTCAAGATAATTATTGTGGCTGAACTTTTAAAGGGGGTAATATAATTTCATGACCATTAACAATACATGCATTTAGTTGTGTGAGAAGAATATAATGATCTAATCTTAATCTTTAAGATTCATGCTGGTCAGTGAATAATTGGCTAAAAACAATGATGTGGTTTGTGAGAAAAAGAAACCATGAGGCAATGGTCAGTTGAATGAACCAGTGGTCTCTCTTTGGCACGGCCAATATGGGATCAGAAGTACAGCACATTCCTTTTCTAAAACTAAACTCCTTCTGATTTTGGTATAACTGTTTGGTAAAGAAAGCATTAATTAAAATGAAATTATCAAACTATGACCATATGAATACACGTACAAATACAGAATTAAAATAATGAGAAGCTCCATTAATTGTCTTTTTATGTGCATTTTGAGAATGGTATTGACTATTGAGATCTTTCATTTGTAGACATTGATTCTTTCTCAATGTAAAAATATATCTTAATGTGGCTTTTACATGGCTTAGGGGTTGCTTTTGTTGTTTTATCACTGCGATGGAGGAGGGTGCACTGTCACAAAGGTAAAATAGCATTGCAACAATCAAAAGTAAATAAAACTAATTTTAAATATAGTGCTATGAATAGAACATGAAAAATCTGCAGAGCATTAAACTGGTATGATACAGTAGCTACTTCGAACAGTGAACAATTAGCAGATTCTGAATAGCTGTCTTGTAATCAGGGCCCAGTGACTCTTTTTAATTGTAACATGTAAGTGTAGCATTTGTTGCCTGTTGCAGTGTCATTTAGTGGATATAAAGTAACTGTTGAATAAACACCTAAGCAGCCTTGGCAGCTTTAGGTGGAACATAAAGTGTGTATAATCAGCAGTCAAAAGAACTTCATTTGGGTGTTATAATAAATGAGAACACTTTAGAACACAAAGTAATGCTGTGCTTTGTTAATGAAAGTTGCCATTATCACTGCCTCAAACTTGTACAGACACTATGGTATTGTCTACTATAAATGGCTGTTGAATCACCATGAACAAGTGTGACATGAAATACAGTGCTCTGTCATTGGCTCTCTGCTATGCTGTGCTTTCCCAACACATAGATGATGAAACAGATAGCAAGCTAAGGTGCTTGAAGCATAGCTCATGCAACTGGTGGCAGGTCACAGCATTATTATAATGCATAATAGACTGAGTTTGAATAGTCTCTTTCATCATCCTCCACCGCCACATATTGCTCCAGTTTCTGATTTAAGTTTATTTTGAATCAGCTCTGTTTTTTGGTCCAGAATCAGTTGCTAATTTAAATCTTACTGAAGGAACATCTAGCACCTGACAAGACACAGTGACAACTTTTTTTCTTATATTTTTAGGAACTGAGTCAATAACTTGCTTAAGAACATCCTAACATTAAGTAAATCAGGTGTTCCATTGACTACAGTTAAATTCAACTCATGCTTCAGGCCTTAATGAATTTAATGTGATAGCAGCCAGAATGTTATGTTTCTATAAAAAAAATAAGTGTTTTCTGTGTCTAGATCAGTGGTTCTCAACTGTGGTCCACCGCTTGTTCAGGGAAAGCCCCTGACGTGATGGACTGGTTCGTTTACCTGCTGCCTCCACAGCTTTGGCCAATAACGGCTCCCACTGGCCGTGGTGCACCACTTCCCACAGCCCCCATTGGCCAGGAGCGGCAAACCAAGGCCAGTGAACAAGCAGTGGACCACAGTCGAGAACCACTGGCCTAGACAGTGGGACAGCTTCTGATAGAGGATTTCAATCATCACACCCATTGAGTTTCTTACACAAGTTACACTTGCTGATTATGATTGTGGTTTTAGAGGTCAGAACTTTTTTAACAGAAGTTAATGAGCAGCCCTTAGAAAATAAGTATATTTTGTCTATATACCCCATAAATCTTTGGGCCATTTCCCTTGTAATGGCTTTCTTTTGGTTGTGATTGTGGAATTATTTCTTCCAGTGGAAAACAGATAGTACTTTTGTGCTTTACCATGTATGCATATATTTACTTTGGCAATACATTTTCCCCATTTAGCAGATATTTTCCTCATTGCCCCTGGTGGACAGGCCTTTCAATATCTCTGAGATCTGCCAATTCTTACCAAACATTAAAAGGCTACAAAAAGTGTGTGTGTGAATGAGTGAGGGGGAGGAAGAGATTAAATTATTTTGTAAATCAAATACTTAGTTCATAAATTTTCAGTGCAAAATAGGTTTCTGTGTAATTTTGCATCTGCTTCACATGAGTAATGTAACTAAAATGTCATGCTGCTTTCCACACATTTTAAGCAGACAGTTTTTCATAACAGATGCAAATTGCGTTCTCTAATGCTACATATTAATACACTAATGGGACATGGACAATAAATATGGATATTAAACTACTTAATTTAACTGGCTTATTTGAGTTTCCCAAAACTTGTATTAGCTATTGCACTGAAACAAAAAAAGCTATGTTCTCCTATAATTTCACTTAAGTGTTTATCCTGCAACATATATGGCACAAGTGCAGCAGTCCATCAGTATGCTACATGTTGCATGATCAGTTCTTCTGGTACTCAGTACCTTTTTGAGATTGAATTAACATTCTCCAATTATTAGTTACTCCTTTTAAAGAGCTCCAGACTTTGATCTCATGTGTTCTACTTCTTGGCATTCCATAACTAACTGTGGTATGGAATAGTATTTCAGAGGCTGGTCTAGTGCATGACTTACTCATGCATCTTGGAATACTGCTGTGTTGAAGGTGACCACATTTATTAAAATGAAATGTTGATCATTTCAAGAAGAAATAAATCAGAAATGTTATCAATTATACTGTGCCTAGATTATGTAAAAATTTTGAGGGCCCTGATTTCATAAAAGTACTCTCCACTCCCGCTGAGAAAGTGCTCAGCATTTACAGAAGGCTCAAGATAGTAGCTCATTCCAGTTCAGCAATACACTTAAGTATATGCTTAACTTTTAAATAAGTCCTTAAGTTTTTATTGACTTCAAGTTAAGCATAGGCTGAAATGAATTACTGCAAGTTCTTAGAATTAAGACTTCAGCACCATGGACAGCACTAGCATATTGTATTCAATACAACTGAATAACAACTATGTATCTGTTTTCAGGAGTGTATTCGTGCGTTATCTAATTACCTTTTTAAGTAACAAAAATATAAAACTGTATTTACCAATTTCTATATTTAATACACTTTGTGAACTTTTAAATTATCAGTGTTTTCTTATTGTATGTGTGCAGAAGAGAAATTCATTGTAGTCTGAAACACTAAAAGGCTTTAAAGTTTATGGATTATATTTTGCTTTCGATGTGCACATAATTGTTAATGTTGAATGACAGTTATATCCCTACAAACCCCTAATCATGTGTGTCTTCTATTTTATTACTGTAAATCCCACCCTAATATATTATGTGTATTTAGTATTCTCTGGTTTTGTATTGTCTGGTCTTGCAGCTTTGGTAAACTGTAAAAGCCTGTAATTGCAAAATTCTATTGGAGATCCCATGAAGCACACTGTACTTGGAAACATACAATCTGTAAATAATCTAGCCTTTAGTACTTTTCATTACCTATGTTTTTATAAAAATCAATAAAAATATTAAGCACCAAAAACATGTTTATAAGTCATGTTGGCAATAAAGTAAAAAACAACCAGAGAAATAGAGAGAGAGCAGACAAACAGTGATGAAAAGTAATTTTTAGAGCCATCACAGAAGAGTGAAGATGAGGAGCTGCTGTGAGAGTTCAGCAGATGTCCGACCTCCAGCATCAGAATGAAGGCAATGGACGAATCAACACAAAAATGAGAAGAAAATTCTGCTAATTACTAAATCTTATTCTTTGCACCTTCACTTGAAAATTATGAGTAATTCATTGTGGACTACATAGATCTCCACTCAAGCAACAATGATTAAAAGTTTTTCTTCATTGCAGATTTAATTATAATTGTATTTCAGGTGTTTTTTCTACCTTGGAATTAGAAGTAGATAAAAAGAGGAAAACACTGTTCCATCACAAAAGTCCTTTAACATTATTCATTTTGACCCAGCACAAACATCAGATTATGAAAAAGGAAAACATCACTGAATGAGATATGTGAACGGGAATATTGAATAAAAACTTGCTGATGCTGGTTCTGAATTAAGACCAGGCAAATTGACAGAAGACCACATAGATTTGGGCTGATAAGCCTTTTTCACAAGCCAGCATATCATGTAATGATATTTACTGTATGCTAAAGATGTAACCAAAGACTAAAATATACTTTTAAATGCAATTTATGATAGATCTTTGTGCTCTTGCTGAACAACTCAGAAGGGGGAGCACTGTAAGGAATTGTTATATTTAATTCTTGGACAGCAACCAGGAAACATGCAGATTCTCAATTTTTTCTGATAAAAGAACCACTAATTGTTAGTTACAGCACACATTGCCTTACCACATGTTATGCATGTGTCTGCATGTGTCTGATGAGGTTCTTTTTCAATGACATCATATTTGTGAGACAAAAAGCATTTACCATATGTTTAAGCCCTTAAATGCTTTCCTGAATAGTAATGGATTTAAGCATATGCTTTGAACTGTAGTCTGACAGAAGTGTCATGTTAGCAATGGCAAATGAAGAATAATGTTGACAGCATGGTAATGTTTTCGGGATTACTGATGGCAAATAAGGTATATTATAACAGGTCTCACTATTGGGTGGTTTGCTCCTTAAATAAAAATTAATTTACAAGTAAACAATGGCCACATTACTGAAAATAACACTACAATATTAGTAAGTTATTGTCACTACAATGAAGCTTAGCATAATCTTTTTGAGACATTTGTATACAATAGAGTAATTTAAAAGATAGGATGGGGAGGAAGACTAGGAACCACAGCCACCTTAATCCTGTTAGGAAGACAATGTGAATGTCATGATTCTGTTGTATTACAATAAGAGAATGCATTCTGCTTCTGTGACAGGTTTTTTTTTTTGTTTTCTTTTTTTATCACTGGATGATAGACTAGTGTTCACTAGACTAATATGAAGTATTACAAATACAATAGTATTAAGCATTAAAATACATCATTGCAACATTCATCTGTCTTTGTCATGGAGATAAATGAATGTAGCTGATGTCAGATTTTCATTAATTCTGCTACCTTGAGTGAAAAAGCCTGTTAATGTGACTTTACAAAACACAATCCTGTGATGTGCCTAATCAGGCATAAATTTTCCTTCAGAGGGCTTTGGGCATGCTCAGCACTTCACAGGATCAGGTATTATAACAGTTAAACTTCTTCATAAATATATCATAATATAATATATTATTTAATATATATATATATATATAAATATATATATTTATATAAGGGCCCACTCCACCCTTTAATATTAGACAACTCTTTACCTAGTAGTAAGTGTGTGTAGGATCAGGCCCTAACTCTATAAAGATATTGATATATTAAATAAACAGGAGAATAGTTGATATAGCCTTCAGGATCTCCTTCTCACCTCCCAGACTGTTAAAGTCCTTTTCAGGAAGCTACATGCATTATGAAGAGGGAGAAGAAATTGACTTGAATTTTCAGGGGTTCATCTAATTCCAATATCTAGCTTGCACCATCTCATATGTTGGAGAAACTTGGGGTATTTCTTGGGTGAATGCTCCCCTTTCTCCTTTGTAAGTGACTTCATGGAATTATTTGTGATTTATCCCACTGTTAGGGAGAGAAATACCAGGGCCTGATAGTGTAGAAACTCACACTGGAGCGGAAAGAGTTAAGGAGCTGATCTGGGCCCATGTGGCCCACTGCACCTGCAAAGTCTGCACAGAATGGAGGAGCAAAGGAAGCAGTGTAGCTCATAGGCAGGCAGTGGAGGTGAGTTGACCTACACTCTGAGTTTCTGAGAAGTAGTACTACAAAATCTCTTGCTTCTTGGGGATTAGCTATATTGACCTGAGTGAGTCTACAAAGGAGGAAGCTGTGACTCTCTGAAGATAGACTGTATCTTTGTATTTTAGTTATTTATTTTACCCTGTGAGAAGCAAGGGGAGTGGTAGGAAGTGACCCAAGGAAGTAGTCGTAAATCATCCTACAGGCCTCCACTGCCTACCATTGGGCCCTAATGGGGGACAATAACTGAAGGCTATCCCTCACGGGGAACTTAGTTGAGGGAAGACCCTGCAGATAAAAGGTCTGAACCAAAATACCTTAACCCTTATGGAAGAACTGAACATCTTGCCAAATTCTGAAGACTTCCTCATTATCAAACTCTACATGTACCCTGAAAGCAGTGGACTTTCAAGTGTGACATGACCAAAGTCAATGAAAGGACAGACCACATCAGGGAAGATGGTAATGGAAAAAAAGGGACACACTGCCTGATCACTAGGCACCACTGCTGCTTTGTGTCCCTCATCAGATAGGCTCACATTTGTGCAAGTGTAGTAGCTAAGTTCTTCAGAATATGCAGCGCCATGCATCATAAATACTGTACTAGGATAAAAAGATCAGGGTTTTATGTAAAAGGCAATAAACATCAACTCTATTTTAGATGGGCAGCATTTTTTCACTAAATATTTTACTGAAGGAAAAACAGCTTCAGAAATGTAAGATGAACATATCAACCATATAAAGCACATTTTAATGAAATATAGGCAGGCACACAATTATGCCAATGGGAAATTTCTTTAGCAAAAATGATGAAAATGAAGAATATTTTAACATGAAATCCTGTGCAGTGTCTTCTCCAAGAAATAATCAAGTTAATAAACTGGATAATTGGAAATTTCACACTTCATAATTTGTAAAATATCCAAGGTCCAGTTAAGGCAGATGAGGATGGTATAAATCATTTAGGCCTTCATAAAGAAATGAAAATAATAAGATGAAGCTACTTGTATGGTGTAGCAATGTAATGAAGAGTGCGTTCTATGTTAATACAGAGTTACAAGTTCCACCAAAAGTAATCCATTCCATTAAATCTATGAATATCTTTTTTCTAATTGTCAGAACCCATCTCCCTCCTTTCAGTCCACCAGCAAATTCTTCTACCCATGACTGCATCCTCTTCCCTTTTCTTAGTGGTTGAGATATTTTCCCACTGCATTAAATGGTTACTATTAAGAAGTCTGTGTTTAACCTGTGGCTAAGTCACTGTGATATCAAGATACTGCATTTCCCCCCTCCCCCTTTATTTTCTGGAATAAGCATGTGATGATTTTGGAATCTGTCTGTCTTTACAATTCATGAATTATTTGAGATTATGAATTCTCTGTATATGTCTTTATCAAGATGCAAACTCCATTTTGAATATGACTTCTCTGTCGTCTTCTCTGTGGATGTAAATGGCAAAGGATAGAGATACTCAGATAACAATACAGCATCATTAAATCTGGATGGTTCTCTATTCAGATACAAATATCCTAGACAATAGGCTATTCCTGCCCCCAGGAGAACTAATTTAATAGGGGGCAGGTCACTTGACAATGAAGTAATCGGGTAGAGGTCTGTGAACTTCTGAGAAGGGAGTTTACATAGTCATTTAACCGAGGGGCTGGATGGTTTTAAAATGGCAAGAACTACTGTACTTGAGTCTACACCATTTTCACCAGCTCACACTGAGGTAAACTGCTGCAGAGGCCTGATATATCAGGAAACTAATGAGGGTCATTGAGTTCAGACTCTTTGTTGTTTTGAAAATGATCTCTATTCTCTTGTGCTTTATCTCTTGGGTAAAGAGCAACAGTGTTTTAGAATCCTGTGCAAAGTCTGTTATCTGCTACAATTACCATGTGCCCCTGAAAATTTAACCCAAAGTGTCCATTAGGGTAGAGTACTGGGGAGGAATAATCATATGCTCCAGGGGAGTCTTGGGGTCACCAGTGGTTTCAGAGGCTAGGCAGTTAAACAGTGAGTTATCCGCACTCAGGAGGAGATGTTGTACAGAGAATCTGTGCCCTGAGAGTGTGTGGAGAGATGCCAAGCCAGAGGAAATGACTGGACTCTGTTAAGACTAAGGATATGTAAAGCACATGAAGATTCAGAGTTTGGATCCTCTTACAGAAGTCTGTGTGTCCAGGAGGGGGAGTTTAAATAGATCTGTAACGCAGAGAGAGCTGAGGTATCTCATCTCCATGGTAACAGTAGATGTTGGCTTCTTAGTCCAGGTGACCTCAATGACCACTGGACCTCAGTGTTGCAACAGAATATTTTTGTATGTAGTATTGTGCCATGGCATTCCAGCAACTTAGAAGTTTGAAAATTCCCCAAATTCCTTTTCTGTTACTGCTGAAAGGACCTCCTGTATTGAGACTAGCCCAAAGACCTCCTTTGTTGTGCCTATATATGTCACACTTCAACGTTGAAGTGTGGTTTGACTGGGTTTTGTGTGTGTGTGTGCACATGTGTAATGTAAAACCTTTTGTTGTTGGAAAGGTCAGAATGAATATCAGACACTTCATAGGCTTTTCTTTAAATCCTGAATAAAACCCATCTATCCCTTTCACTGCTCCTTCACTTGGTTTCAGACAGCTTCTTCTTGGTCCAATTGCAATGGGAATTGGAAATGCTGCCTCCTGGTTCTGAACCTGAGTAATGTAAGGAAGTGGGCTGCAGACAGTTCGTGGTATGCCAGGGTTGGAGGAGACATAGGGGATGCTCCCATTGTTCTCTGGCTGCAGCAATGTCCCCTGGGACAAGGAAGCTGGGGATCAAGGTGAGACCACCTTCAGTCCTAACAGAGTCATAAGTTGAAATGGCCTCTGGGACCCCCAAAACTGGGGAGTCATAAGTTGTCTTTGAACAATACTCTATGTTCTCACTATGATGAACTCTCCTTTCCCTCTCTATAGCACAAGAGATCCAGGTGGAAAGCCTCATACAAAAGTGCTGGAAATTTTTCCATTGTTTCCTATTGGTTCCAGTTGGTCTAGCAGGGTTTTGCAGCAGAGCAATGTGTATATGAGAGCTAGTACATCCTGGAACTACTGGTTGTCCAGCAGAATCTAATACAGATATATTAAAGGATTCCAATGGAGTTTGCTGGAATTTTCCCTGGTGGGACTGGTATCAGGTTCCACATACACCCTCCCTCCCTCGTCAAGGGAGGATGGCTGTGCATAGCCCTAGTGCTGTATACATGGAAACATGACTCTCAGCTTGAGAGAGAGAGATGAAGCTGAAAGATAACACTATTGCTGGCTTTCTAACAAGAGGCAACAGGGTAACTTTCAGGACATGGTGTGTGTAAGCAGATAGGTAAGCAAGAGAATCCTTTTCCCTGTCAGTGAGAGGGTTTGCATCCAAGTGGAATGCTTCCTGTATAGGGGAGGCTTGAAGTAGCTCCTTTGCCTAACTGAAAGTGAGAAGTCTGATGTGGTGCTATTTAGGAGTGGAAAGAAATGGATAGAGCCACAGTGCAAGTAAGTGACCATATGTCCAGATTTTATAGTGACAGTCCTGATTTTGGGGTCATCTTTTCACATTTGCTGTCTGGCCACCCTAAGTGCAAGCCATGTACATCTAGGTATTTAGCACAGGGACTGACGTGAAGATGCCTTGCATGATGATAAGTTTATAAGTTTTTTAAGTACTATTCTTAAATTAAGTATATTTATATTTGGCTAAGAGATGTTGATGTATTGTCCATGATTTCCATTATTTTATTATATGAAATAGAATCTAAAGTCATTATCGTGGAAGCGAGGATCTTTTGCACCATTCTGAATTGTTTATAATAAATGAACAACATACATAAATCCACACAACAACTCCCTATTCTGCTGTATATTCTAAGAGTTCAAAAATCCCTAAGCCTTTTTCAGTATAAAAGGCTTGCAAGTCCGCTGACCATTTTTTATATATTTTTTTAACACAGCTGGTAGAAAAGCTTTGACTATTTGGCGAAGTGAGCATCTTTGTGAGTCTCCCCATGACCCTTTTATTAAGCAGCTAGCTGTGTCAATAGCGAAACTGATTCTAATTACTTCACAGTAGTTGAAATGATTTAACCTGAAGCAAAGCAATTGTTTTTATTCAAAAGTGTGCACACCTTTCCCAGTGACTTTTTAAAATACAATTCTGACCCTGAAAAAGCAAATGAAATACTTTTTTTCTGCAAAACTACAGTGCCTAAAATATTTTACCTAATGCAAGAAGGGATTCTCTCAAGAGCATTAAAAACAACCCAAACGCCAATGTTAATAATATTGGCTTAAACTCTCCATTTACCTCATGCTATGCATACAATATGTTCTCTGGAAAAAAGCCACATTGAATATGAATAATGGTATATTTTTCTGGTAAATTTCATATTGTCAAACATCTGGTGAACGGCTACAGCAGAAATAACTTACTTAGAATTTCCTTTGTATAATAATTCTACAATCTTGCTTAAACTACTAAACTGCCACCCAATATAGCATGGGGCTCCAATAGGAATCTTTAATATACAGTTGAACATTTTTCTTCTTGCATACCAAAACAAAATAAGAAATAGCACTGAAATCTGTTAGCATTTATGGAAACATATGTCACCATCCGAGTTGTTCTTGACAAAACTTAAGTTCAGCATGATGATGGGAGGCTATCCAAGCTGGGTAATACCCAAGTTGGTAAGGGTTTCAACAAATCTCTGTACAAGCATTTCTGGATTTAGTTTGTGCTTATGAATGAGTTGTAGCTAAAAGCCCTTTTCTCTTCTGAAATGATGGCTTCTCTGCATTTTGAATTCTTACATCATTCTGAGTGTAAGTTATTGTAACTTACAAGCCAAGTTGAAGGGCATGGTTGTAAGAGGAAAAGGAGTGGACAAGAAGAAATACGATGTCTGCTTAATCTTCTCTTATGTCTTCCAGTCCATTAGTCTTCCTCAGTCAGTACACTTCACCAACTTAATACTCTTCCTTACTCATATGACAGAGACAAAGTGGATTTGTCCCTATATGGAGAATTATTTGTTTTAAGAAATGAATCTATCTTTAATAATATCAATATACTTTAAGGTCAATTATGTATTAGAAATAGAGCACAAAACATAAAGATATAAAACAGTTGTTCTACAAACAAAATAGAATGGTGATCTGATAGCCCTAATCAAATGGGGCAACAAAGCTTCTTAAAGGATTTATACAAATCTAAAGCTTTAATTGATCAGAGGTGTAAGATATTGTAATAAAAATAAAGAATTTCAGTGATCCATAATAGTTATATTCCGATAGAAAAGATTAATATGGTACCATAAACTGAGTTATTTTAAGTTGGAAATAAGAAAAATAAATTGCTTGTACCATTTGGTTAGTTGAATAGAAAGTTTGATTGTGTAGGTAAGGTGTTTGATAGGAAACAGAGTGCTTCCAGATTTTTTTGTCTTTTTGGATGGCATACTAAATAAAAACAGAATTGAAAATTACAGACCCAATAAACTGAGACTGTGCAAACCAAGTGTCTACAATACAAGCAGATCATTCTTTGCCCTACCTCAATGCAGGGGACAGCACCTGGGAATTCAACACAGGACTACTATACCCACTCTACAACTCCTCCCTAGTTTTGAGATGAATAAATTCAGAAAACATAGGAACCTAATTATAATGGTGTATGTAGTCTGGTGGGTAGAAAATTCTCCTAGCCCCACTTTTGCAAAGCCATGGTCAGAATAGCTGTGTTCTTCATTTATGGGGAGTACCATGAACACAGAACAAAAAATACCTATTTTTGCATAATTGTCCATTAAAGGGTGTTACACCCTTTCACACATGCTGGTAGTTTTGCATTGTTCTGGTAGCTTGAAAGTTGGTAAGCCTGGATTCACTCCACATAAGGAGAACCTGATGCTCCCATTGGCCATGATTCCCTGTTCCTGACCAATGGGGACTTCAGGGGAAGTACCTGCAGGTGAGGGCTGTGCATGGAGCCCTCTGCCCTCCCTCCCCCCAGGGGCCACAGGAACATGATGCCAGCTGCTTCCGGGAGAAGTGCAGGGCCCATGGCGCCACAGGAGTGGCAATCCCGCTAGCCAGATCCAAAGCCCTGACAGGTCGGATCTGGCCTGTGGGCGATAGTTTGCCCACCCCTGTTTTAAAACCATGATCTTTGAGGAAAGGTTAAACTGGTATGTTTAGTAGTGAGAAGAGACTATTGCAACCTGATAAATCTTCAAGGATGATAAGGCTATTAAAGAGGTTGGGGATCAATTGTTTTCCATATTAACTGCAGGTAGGACAAGAAGTAATGGGCTTAATCTGCAGAAATTGATAATTAGGTTAGCTATTAGGGAAAACTTCTTAACTATATTAAAATAGTTAAGTACTAGAATACCTAGACGACCTAGTAACTAAATTTACCAGTGGAGGTCATGGAATCTGCCCCCCACTGGAAGTTTCTAAGAACATGTTAGACAGTGTCTGTCAGGTCAGGGATAATCTATATATATCTGGTCCCGCCTCAGTGTGGGGGAATGGATTAGATGACGTCTTGAGGTCCTTTCCATCCACTGTGCCTGTACTCTTTAGCAGTGGTAAGACATTACATTATGAAAGAATGTAAGGTTTTTGTGGATTATTCAGTCTAACAGCCTGACCTCCTATAAATGACAGAAACAGTTAGCCACCATTGGAATTTCATGTTGTAAAGAATGTTCTGGTCACATAATTATAATGTTCATATCCCACTTCAGTGTTTGTTAAGAATGGATACTGATTAACCTTTAAAGTAAGGTTACCTGGGAAAATATGGCAAAAAAGTGAAAGAATACTGAGAAACATACATAAAGTGTCTTACTTGCCTTCCAATTTTTTTCATATAGCTAAACAGCTTGGTATTCTATGTCAAATGACATACAAAACAACAAAAACAGCAAAGGGGAGAATAATGCACTCCAAATTTGATGTTTAGTGTAGGTTTTTGTTTTGTTTTGAGAGAAGCTAATTGTTCATAAACTGCTCTGAAAAGCTACAGCCCATGCAACTCTGAAATAACGCCAATACTCCTCATTGCTGAACTGGAAGATTGGGTGAGTGAATTTAGTTGGATTCTCGCCCACACTAAAGAGTGTGATTCTGTGAGGTGCTAAGTAGCAACAAATGTCTTATGATCAAGACAGTTGAGGTACTCAGCAGCTCTGAAGATAAGGCCTGGGTTTTCGGTGGGATTTAAGCCTTTCCTTAAGTGCACAGTTGATCAGAGATGTTTTCCTGAATTTTAGTCTGTGGGGCTGACTCCATCTCCTTCTCTTTACTCTCCTACTCTTTACCCAGTGTATCAGCAGGTGCAGGGGGTGAGATGTCCTATGGTATCTTCATAACTTTCACTGCTCTGCTAAATGTCTTTATTTTTTAACTTGCAATGTTTAAAATTCTTAGGTTTGACTATCCTCATTTGACATCATAAGGTTTGCTCAGTCCACAACACTGACATACGCGTTCAGCTCTTTTGGCTTTACTTCCTACTGAATTTCATCATTTTTATAATTAACCTTTCTATAGAAGAAACCACCAAGTTGGCTTCTATGGGGCAGCCTTCATTTTAACTGATCCTCAAAGTGATTATTTTCCCAGCAATAAAGCTGAAGGGTTATAGGAAAATAACTTGCACAGTGACTAATTTTAATAAGGATAGTATATCATTCCAGATACAATCCGAAACATTGGCCAACTTCTGAATAATAAATACTCTTTTTTGGGGTCTTATTTTGAAGTAAGAAAAATAAGGTGACTTTGGAGAATCTTTGAAAAGATTGCACCTCTTTAGACTTCAAATATTTCTAACTAGCTGGATCTGTCAGTCTCTCTCTTATCTACATACCTTGAGCCTTATGAATGTGTTTGTGATAATTGCTTTGTTGTTAGTGCTTTGACACTGAATGACAGTACTTTTCAGTGCTTGACAGCCAAATCTATTGGCTTACAACAGCCCTCGTACACTGTGAGTTGTTCTCTTTCTGTCTAGTGACAGTAAGAGCTTCCAAGTTGACAGAGGGGAGCTTATGCTTCTTTAGCAGTAAGAAGAAAGCCAAAGTGGAATAGGAGGGAGGTTATTTCTATCAAAATAAAACCATTAATTTAGTTCACCCGTGTTGCATAATACAATGAAGAGTGGAGCTGAAGGTTACATGTTAAAACAAGTTATTTTATGTTGCTTACTGAAAATTTTACCACTTAGTAAACTATGAAGGTCTTCAATTCATGTCTGAAAAAAATGTTTTGCAATGAAAATCCTTCATAATAAATTAAAATCTCCTCAGTGAAATCTATTAAAAGGAGAGTATTGGTAGTATTGTATATAAACACGTCACATTACAAGTAGTTATATGTCATTTTTAAAAAAAGATGAATTCTTGGCAAAAACCTGTCAAAATGGAGGGGTTGAAGATAGATTTATTTAAAAGAAAAACTAATGTGGCAAAGTAAAGATTAATTTTTAAGTAGTTCCTTCAGGAGAAACATTATAAGGTATAGACAATCATCATTTGGTGCTTGCAAATTGAGTTCTCATTGCAGTCCAAATGGATGAAAGGTACCAGCTCCTCCCAAAAAGAAGAAATACTCTCAAACGAAAACCCATAAATCATCTTAGCTTATAAATTCCATGCTTAATTGCTTGTTAGGAATATGTTTTCAAAGGCTCTGAAGATGAGTGGCTTATATGATCAAAGGAAAGAACGTTATTGATTACTGGATACCCCTTCTGTTCATAAACACCACACTCCTATAGTCAGAAGTAATTGTTATTCAAGCTTGTTTGTGTGTGTTTCAGTTTAAGCTATTGACATCTGTAACACCCTACAGGTTTTGATTCTGAGGAGTAAAGGAAGTTGACTAGGTTGACTTTGGGGAATGTTTTTTGTTTTTATTGCTCTGTGAAAAGCCACATTTTTCCAAACTAGTTTGAGTCACTTTTAATCATATTAGTATTTAAGAGTACTTTGTTTTCTCACTTGTACCCTCAAAGAAGTAGTCATTTGAAAGTGTAGATCTGGGAGGAAATATTGCATATCTATGCAGCTGTTCACTGATCTCTGTACTCCTGTACAACACCAGTCAGTTACTGACTTGCATTAAAAATGTGAGATTGTTCAGCCATTCACTCATTAGAAACATACTCACTTATATTCACTTTGGCTTTACCTCAAGGTATAGACACTTTGATATGTTCTTCAATTCAGGCTTCTACTGTAACACTATTTTGTTTTCATCTGAGTCAGGACAGCAGGATGTGGTCCACTATTCAATATCAATATCCATTGTCTTCAACAATGTAGTCTTTGAAATCCATGGAACTTTTGACTGAGTAAGGACTGCAAGGTTGACCAAATATTTGAGACCTAATAAGATCAGATTGTAGAATCCTAAAAGGTAGGGATAACATTTAGAATGTGGTGATCTTCACATCTATCACTTTGTCTAAAATATGCAAGAGTCTACTTGGACAAGAATCTACTTAGATGTAATTCTGAAAAAGGATTTTTATTTAAATCAGTGTTGAAGTCGGAGTGGGCATATTTAAAACACACAGGCCTAAATTCTAGGCTGAACTTCTTGATTCTGAATAAAATAGGAGTATTGAAGTCCATACTGAAGCATTTCCAGTTTCTAGTATCTGATCTTTCTCCATAAATTCTCCTCAGTCCCCAAGCTAGCCTTGATTGAATGTAGAATTTGTAGGAGTGATTTGTGTTAAAATATATTCAATCTTGTGGGAGCATTCCTTTTAATAAAAAAACAAAACACTAAAGCAAGGAAGTTTGCCCACCAGATGAGTTTTTCAAGTTCTCAAAGGTCATGTAAATAGACCATCATGTTGCATAGACTGGCCATTGTTTAGCAATTTCATTCTAATTCTTTTCAGACATAGGATTTCCATAAGTAGTATGTGTGATTTCATCAATGCCATTTTAAATCAGCTTATCCTTCCATCATTTCCTCTATTTTTCATTTTGGCATTGATTTGAAGATTCTGAGCTTAGAAATATCCAACACATTCTGGCTTCATGAGAGTAGATTTTAATTTATTTGCATTTTAGAAAGAAGTGCCCCTAAAGCATCTTGCATTATGCGTTATATCAATTATCTTGGTGGAAGAAACACATAAAATACATTTTAATTATAGGTCATGACCCAGAAAATCATGAAAATCCTATTCTGAATTAAATTGTTGCCACTAATTAGCATTCTTGTTTGCCAGTAGTAGACTAAATTCAATTGATATCTTGCTAATATTGGTTATTTTGTTATATATTACTGACTTTTAAAACATTTTGATTCTGGAAGGCATAAAATACCCAGGTGTCCACTCATTAAGTATTTTTATAACATTAAAAAAAGATCTCTAAAATAATGCTCAATGGCTTTATACGCAGTATGCTGTAGATAAATGTCTTTTTAAAATGTTCTAAATTAGTGTTTATGCCTTATCACCCAACCAGCAAGGAATACACAATCTGAAATCTTGGTGCTACAATGTATTTCCCAAGGACTTCATATGCAGTATTTGAAATGGTTCTTTTTTTTTTTTTATTCCTATAAGACAAATTCAAAGGCTCTAGATACTGGTAATGGGACACCAGACTTTTCACATCTTATCTTTTATCAATTCAAATTCACACCAGTGCACTGATGATCAGAAGTTTCAATATCTGATTGCTCTTCATTGGCCTACAGTATGTGGATTTCAGTCTGTTTCCTGGTGGGAAAGTGCGCAAATCACACAAAATACCCCTGTAAATTCCTCTTTTGTTTGTATTCTCAGCAGGAATATCAAGGACGGATTAGAAGTAGCCCCTGTAAATCAAGCACAATATGTTGGTGCAATAATGTGGAAATTCTAGGTACCATCCTCTGTGTAGTATCCAATCTTTGTATAAAGTGGATTTTTTCCCTTTCATGCTTCCAATATAGCACCTTGCAGGAGCATTCAATTCACTTAAAAATGCATGGCTTGAGTCTCCTGTCAGTTTACCCTAGTGCAAATCAAGAGTAACTGCCTATGGAGTTGCTTTGGAATTACATCAGCATAACTGAGCAAAGAGACCATTTTTATTATCCAAACATCATAAGATATTTTATGAAGATTAGCCTATGAACACCCGAAGCAGCAACAGCCCTGTAAAGTAATAACATTTGGATTAGATTCTCTGCCACAGTAGAATATAATGTAAGGGCACGTAGAAGATAATAGATAATGAAAGTGAAGATTCTGTAGGGTGTCTTCATAGCAGAGTGAACAGGGAAATTGTAGACATACAACATGACTCAGACACAGACTACACCTAAATTTATATAATCTCAACAGATTATATTACAGAGTTCCTCTAAACAGAATATGTGATACAGTGTTCTTAAATGGGTAGTTTTTGTTAGATTTCTGTTGGCCTACATAAGGCTGAAATTCATTTTCCTATATTCTGGCAACCTATTTAGTAATATTTTACAATTTATGCAACACATTGGAAAGTATCCCAAAGTGTTTTACAAATATAGGTCATGTCATATCAGGCCTTCATTGACTGAAGAAATACAGCCACTTCTGTAGTGGAATGCAAAACCTGTTTTAACAAGACCTATGCCTAACAACTGTTGAGGAAAGGAATTCAATTTATTTAAAAATACAGGTGGGAGGGGCAGGGGATGTATAAATAAGGGAGTAGGATTATAGTTACCCAGATCTGAATTTCTCAAGACATCAGGCTTAACCACCTACCTCTCACAAAAATTGCTGCAAGCAATGAAGATCTTGGATTTATATCTCTAAAACTCCATCAGCATAGGGTCCTCTGTTGTGATTTGGGGCCATAGATTCCGTAGTGACTCAAAGGAAAGAGTGGCACCTTATATTCCCAGATATTACCATGTTTATCTCATTATATTTGATATAATCAAAATTTAGAAAATTATTACTAATTAATATAGGTGGGAGGATGTAGGCATTTTGATGTCACTATTAATTATTATGTAATTCTGATAATAATAAAACACCAAATCATTTATTTTCTTGTCTAAAGGAGCATAATGGAAACCACAGTTTTGGAGAAAGCATAACTATTTGAGATCTTATTCCAGAATTATGTTGATTGACTGGAGGGAGTTCAGAGACCAACAAAGATGATAGTGTGGAGGGGAATTTCTTTACAGAGTTAACAGAAGGCCAAATTATTATCTCATTCACATTGATGTAAATCCACTGAACTCAGTAGAGTTGCTCCATATTTACACCAACAAGCTGGGACCACCTACAATATAAATGTATGTACAGTAGCTTGGCTAAGGGGAACATGACCATCTTCAAATAGCTGCAGGATATAAACACCAAGGAGGGCATAAACACTAAAGCCATGTCTACTCTACCTGCTGATCTGGCAGGTAGTGATCGAACCCCCAGCACTCTCCCCATCAACTCCAGAACTTCACCACAATGAGAGGTGGAGGAAGAATCGATGAGGGAGCGTCAGCAGTTGACTTGGTGCCATGAGGACACCAAGGTAAGTTGACATAAGATAGGTCGATTTCAGCTACGCTATTCGAGTAGCTAAAGTTGCATATCTTAAGTCGACACCTCCCGCCGAGTGTACACAGCCTTAGGAAGGTGAGACGTTAATTAAGGTAGAAGTGACTAGGAGTAGGGCCTGAACTAATTGTAAGTGAGCACTATTAGACTTTTTCTAATTAAGATAGGTCCTCTAAAGTACACTATCATCAAACCAGTCTATATATTGTGGTATGCTCTTAGTCTCCTTAATTTTCCAGATGCACTCTGTGAGCTGTGAGTCTTGTGAATCAACTGGGCTACTTGTATATCTGGAGTAAAATAACCAGCAAATTCCATATAAAACAGTCAAATTCAGTTCACCCTGAGACTCAATAATATTACAGTATCAGGTGCAATACATGGAGAAAAGAAAAATGCCTCTAGCCTACTAAATCATGTAATAACAACTAAGGCTATGTCTACAGTGGAGGCCTTACAGAAGCATAGCTGTACTGATGCAGCTGCACCGCTGTAAGATCTCCCTTGTAGTCACTCTGTAGCCAGCGGGAGAGAGCTCACCCATTGACATAATTAAACCACCCCCGAATGAGAGGTGGTAGCTAACACTCACACATCAGTGTTAAATACAGGTATGGCCTGCCATTTAAAAACTATACCATCTGCTTATTGTTGATTTGTCTGCATAGCTTGATCAAATGTTGGGTGACAGTATCAGGCTATTTATTAATTCTCTACCCAACTGAGGAGACATCATCAGATAGAGGTGAAGGGGAATGGTCAAGGGAGAGTGTATCATCTGTTTTGTAAAGGGAGTGTGGAGAAAGTCCAACTCTGCCCTGGCTATATAACTTTTTTCCCCGTCTTCGATTTGGTGTTCTTCACTCATAGCAATGTCTTTGTGCAATGCATATGCCACAGTTAGCAATGGTTTGAGTATAGAGGGTAGAACTTTCAGAAGCTCTCCACATTGGTCTAATTCAAATCACATTTAAGTCAATGAGAGTTTTAAAAATCTACTTTAAGGGGAGGGGAGAAAAGTAGCTGAGAACTTTTGAAAATCTGACTCATAGTTAACAGTGAGAAGATACCTTGTTTGAGGTCTTGGCTTGGAGAGCAGTCCCTGATGCTACTTTTGTCTTTATACTTAGCTGGTAGAATATACAGAGTATATAGCCCCCGGGGCCAGATTATTGAAGTATTCAGCTGCATTCACATATGGGGCCAGATTTTCAAAATTATTCAGCAGCACCCAACATGCCATGCTCTGGTTACAATCTGGTTACAAATGCCACATTTAAAGCTACTGGAAGTTGAGCTCTTTGTAAAATCTGTCCCTTATTCAAATGTTTGGAGGAGTCTGAACTCTTGAATATCTTGTTCCAATTGTGGGTTCTTAGCTCTTTTTAAAAACTGGAGCCAAGGGGGGTTGATCAGACACTGGTCCCAGTCTAGACCATATAGTCAAATATCTAACTAATGTCTCTTTCAAGGTACCTGGTCTGGTCTGGCCCATCCTATGCAAAGCACATTTCTTGGACCAACCAGGCCAACCTTCATTATTATTTGCATTACCATTGCACCTAGGGGCCCTAAATCAAGGACTCAAGATCATGTTGTGCTAGCTGCTGTAAAAACACAGAATAAATTGGTGGTTCTCCCTTAAAGATTTTATAATCTAAGTATAAACCAGGAGACAGTGGATGAATATAGACAAGGGATTACACATAAACAATGAGCCCATCTCTGCTTGGCAGTTCCTAGCACAGAACAGAAAATGGTCTTTCAAAATGGTATTAAGGTATAATAGAGTAGGGTTCATGCAGGATGTTTAATTGACATTGTATCTTTGTGAAATTATTATTATAATATGCATAATTTGTAGTAAATCTACCCTTCACATGTGGGATATAAAATGGGACACTTCTATTGCCAGTTGGTGTACAGATATTAAGTGTGATTGGAGCCCTATGAATATCTATGTTAGATATATTAATAGTGGCAGCTGAGAAAAATCTGGAAAAGCATCTCAACTAACATGTTATGCTCCTTAGAAACAGATCAGTTCAATATGTTTCTTACTATGAAGGAAAAGGTAGTAAGAGGGGTAAGTTCAAGATGAGAAATTACTGGGGCAGTGAACACAATATGATAAATCTGCCACAACAGGATTATAGCTACTTCCCTGGGAAAGAAATCAATGTTCACCCATATGTTGAAACACATTCAGAGGGATCAGATGTAGGTTAGAGGTACATATGTCACTATCTTGAATATGGATATTGAGTATTGTGGTAATAATTGTTGCTTTAAAAAACACTAACATTTAGTAGATGTGCAGAGATCTGGTGCCACCTTTAGCTGGTTTTTCCCAAGCACCAAATCAAAGCCAGGAGAGGAAGAGATGGACAGCAGCATATTTCCACAACATCAACCTCAAGAATATTATAACATAAAGGGGAAATTACACTGGCCCATGTCGAGATTATTTTAAGAAAAATGGTTTGGAGGGGGAAATAAAGAAGTACTGTATGTAATATTTTTACTGGTAATTGATTAGGCCTTATGCTATTTATTGTTATTAACAATAAAAATAATATTGTGGCAGTGCCCAACAGAACCATTGAGGCTTTGAGTTCCATTATGCTATACAAACACAAAGGAAGACAGTGTATTAAATGATACCAAAGTATTGGGGAAAGGGCATAAGTCATAGAAGAATCATAGCAGTTTGATGATAGACACAGGTCTCACTTAGTAGCTTTTTTTTCTCTCAAAATGTATATTCAATTGAGCGAAGGGAAATGGGAGAAAAGGATGAAAAACTAGGAGGAAGGAAGTACAGTAGACTCTCTTGATTATCTAGGATTGGATTAACCAGGATGTGGATTAACCAGGATGTCAAAAAAAATACACGCAACTCGCAGGGCCAGCTCTGGCTTTGCTGCTGCCCCAAGCGCACACACACACACAAAATAAACCCCACCAGGGCAGCCAGTGAACCAACACCCCGTCCCCCCAGCACAGGTGGCTGGTGAACCACCCCCCCCTTCCCCATATTTCCTATGGATGGTGATTGTCCGGGATTTTATTAACCAGAATTATTTTTTTCCTATCATCCTGGATAATCAAGAGTACTGTATGGAAAAGTAAAAAAGGAGAAGAGTGGTAGTGAGGGAGAGAAAGGAAGGTGAGGAAGGGAAGCAGGCTAATGGAAGGCAAAGGGAGGGATATTAGCAGTGGAGGAGTAAGGAAACAAACAGACTAAGTAATAACTCAATTTTAAAAAATCAGTGATTCTGTGATGGTCTTAGGCAAGCTGGAATCCCAACAAGGCCTTTCCCTGTCCCGTAGCTGCTCCTGGTTGTTGTGGGGAGGGAAGAAAAGCCCCTGATGATCCCAGAGGTTACCTCTTCCGAAAGTGGTGCTGCTTTCTTTCCTTCAGCCTCCATGGCTGCTTGGTGGTGTGGAAGCTGGGTGTCTGTAGAGGTGAGTGCTAGAGTGAGTCAGGAGGTCAGGGTGTGAGAACTTGTTTTCAGTATGATATCTGTCATCTGATTCAAAGGGATCCAACCTGTGGAAACCTTTTAGAATCAAACCTGAAAGGAAGAGAACCTCATGAGCAGCCAAATGCCAAACAAAAAACTACTGAGTTTTGGGTGAACATCTTGGTGCCATGGTATGTCACTTTCCCAGTTTTATGGATGAGGAGACTAACATTCAGCTAGATTAGGAGATTTACCAAAATAGCACAGAAAATATTATTACAGTAGAAACTGAACCAAGATCTCCTCCCTGATCCACAGTTTCTCCCAGCATATCACTTATTCGAGAGCTGAATCTCACTTTCCCCATCTGAAAAACAAGTAAAGGTAGTTATCCCAGTCAGAGGCTGAAAATATGTAATATTTAATATGTCCACATCTACATGAAAAAGTTTAGTTTTCCCATTTTGCATAGACAGATCTAAAATATCTTTGGGGAGGAAGAGATAAGGGATCAGCAGTCTGTGCAAAGTCTGTGAAATGGCTTTTTGATCTTGCCCACACAAGAAAATTTACCAGGAACCTGGAATGAAATTCTAATTCTGACTTGTGTGATTTTGGACAAATCAAGTGTTTGTTTTGTATTATGGTAGCAATCTTTACTAGGATCCCCAGGTAAAGAGTGGGACCCCATTGTGCTAGGAGCTTTACAAAACACATAACTATGGGCTGGTCTTCACTGGGGGGGGGGGCTTGACTGAAGATACGCAACTTCAGCTACGTGAATAACGTAGCTGAAATCAATGTATCTTCAGCCGACTTACTTGCCATTCTCATGGCAGTGGCAGTTGGCGGCATGCTCCCCCATCGACTCCAGCTTGTGACAAGCTGGAGTTACAGAGTGGATGGGAGCGCCGCGGGCGATCAATTTCTCGTGTCTTAACAAGATGCGAGAAATCTATAACTAAAAGATTGCTTGCTATCCGCCGATTCAGCGGGTAGTGAAGATGTATCCTACGAGATTATTTCCTTGTTTGTATACATACTTCATGGAAATGTCTTGAGGCCTAACCAAAAGAGCTTAGAAAGTGCTACACAAATGCAAAATCTTATTAAAAGCAGTTAGCACCAAAGCTGGAGCTAGACCTCTGTAGATGTGAACTACTTTGGTCATGCCTGAAGGGGTCAGACCTCCATAATCCTCATGCAGTTTGTAATGTAATGTTTTGTGGGGGGGAGGGGGTCACCAAATTTTCATGTCCTTCAGGGTGGGGGAAAACTTTCAATCTCCTGAAACCTACTATCAAAATTTCAGGGATGCAGAACCGAATTACACCAAATTTGTCTCAAAGTGTTTCACTGAAAAGTCAAATATTCCTGATGGCCCAATTGCCCCCTTTGTCCATCTGCTATTCACTTACAGAGCAAGTGAGTTAAAATTGTTGAAACAAAATACATCACTTTTTTTACCAACAAGAACAAAAATGGTTAAACATTAATTAGTGATTAAGATAGCAATTTCTGGAAGTAAAGCTTTGCAAAGGCATCATGTGCATGGGTGTTGGATTTTTAAAAAATAAATGCACATTTTTTGTTTTTAAAGGTCCAAAACTTGACTACCCTAATAACATAGAAGAATATGTATAGGATCCTGAGTTTCAAGCCTGAGGGAGTGTAAGAGATTGTTAAACAGAGATGGCAATTTTTAAAAAAATGTTAAAAAATAAGAATTTATTTTAACAATCAGCCCAATACACTAACAATACATATTAGTGTGGGGAGGCAAATTGCCAGCTTTAGAATAACCAGGGATTGTGTAATTTATCAAAAAATGAAAAATAATAGGAAGGATTTAGGAAAAGTTTTAAATGATATAAATTTAAATGCTGATAATCTAGTCAATTTCCTCCTCATAATCCAGGTTCCATTATATTTTAAAGACTGTACGTGTTCTCAGAACTCATTATTTATTATCATCACTATTTATCCTCTGGATTCACATCCTGTGTGGGCTGCATAGAATCAATCAATTAGTATCTTGTGGGTCGGTGTCTCGAGGATTAAGGCGCTCATATCTATTTGTAAATCATGCAAATAAATAAGGAAAGGCGGATATCAGAATCTGCTGTTACCTAGATACGAGGGACTCTGATTCAGAAGCTTTTGATCTTATCACCATGCTGAAGTTTCTGCTATGAGCCTGAAAATAGCTGTACTTTTTATTATTTAATTGTGTATATGTATATATATATTGATATAAGGATTAAAGGGAAGGGAGATAGCACATACACTGTTTGTATATGTCTAATGTTCACACTTTAAACAAAGCTCATTTCTGATTTGAAAAGTTTCTTCCAGTTTGACTGATATTCCATATTCTTAAAATGGAGGTTACCACTTATACTATAAATCTGTTTATGTAGAATGAACTGAATTGAGGGGGGTGCTGGCAGGGGTGGGAGTCACTAGAATGATGTTTCAATCATCCCAAACAAGCACCACTAAAACTTTTCTGGCATGAAGTCATAATTACTGTATATATCATATTATTACATATGAACACTATCTGGAGTATGTTAGCAGGTTTTTTAGATGTTCTGTATCCATGCATGATGAGTGAAGCTGTACAGAGAAATTAAAACTACTGCTCAAATTACTCATATACCTTATACATGTACCCTACCCTGAGGTAACAGTTCTCAAGTACGTAAAAATGTGTTACAAGGAGAAGGAAGAAACATTGTTTTTCTTAACCTCTGAGGATAGGACAAGAAGCAATGGGCTTAAATTGCAACAAGGAAGGTTTATGTTGGACATTAGGGAAATCTTCCTAACTATCAGAATGGTTGAGCACCAGGTAGTTCCATTCACTTGATCTACCAGATTGACATCCCAATTATATAATGTGTGCCTACTGTCCTTTTGGTAAACATGACACATTGTGTAGATGCTACCACAGATTTTCAGTACCTGACTCATTAGCACCAATTACCTATTTTTAACTATATCATCCCTAAGTAAATCTATATTAATCTCATGTAAAATGCTTCATTTAATAGCTAGAGTCCTATTAATGACTCTGCAGCAGGAGCACCATGTGACCTTGAACAAATCAGTTTAGCTTTCGGGTCCCTCCGTTTATTTACCAGTAAAAGGGGTAATGAAATTCTTTCTCTCAGGGGTGCTATGGGTATGTGTTTTTGTAATGGATGGACTCTGATGAAAAGTGCCACATAAGTATGTTGTTCTAAATTTTGAAATCTAGTTGGCATATCTGACATGGAAAGTTGCAAGTTGCATAAGGGTTGGTAAGTATTTTTGTTTTTGTAATTTTCAAATGGAGTTCAGCTCCTAGGTCTTAAACTTCTTCCAAAACTCATGTCATGACTATGGTTTTCTGCAGTTGAACGCTCTTTTGAAGCAATCAGCTGCACTAGTGAAGAGTCCCCAAGAAGCACAGTGCTTAGTACACTATATTAAAAAGATACAATGAATTCTAGAGAAGTGCTTCATTATGAGGAGAGAAGGACATGCACAAGGATATTGGAAAAGGCCTGGACCACATTCTATTTGCAGTTCAAAAACCTTCCCACTTCCTATAGGATGAAGAAAGGTCACACATCTTTTAACCTCCTCCAGGCTACCAGTCAATTGAGCTGCCAGTTTGGAACAAACTGAATGTTACACTTGCCAGTACCATCTTTGGAAATTAGTGAAATTCTTTAACTTGGTGTTCCTGCTGCCTTTCCCCAACCACACAATTACACCAAGGCATTTTTAGTATGCCTGCACTTAATGAGCGAGCATGATTGATTTGTATTTTTTACTTTATTAACTTATCTGATGTTCTCTCAATTAAGTCCAAGTCTAAAAATGCTTTTATAATTGAGCCACTTGATGCCTTGTTTTGACAACCCGTATAATGGAAATGCCTATACCTACTGTGTAATCTATTTATTGTTTTAAATGTAGCCATGGAGTAACATGTAACTGTAAGTCTTAATGGCACCTCTCAAATTTTACAGACTCATAGAATCAGATGACTGGAATGGACCTTGAGAGGTCACCTAGTCCAGTCCCCTGCACTAGACCATCCCTGAAAGGTGTTTGTCCAACCTGCTTTTATAAAACTTTTCAATTACAGAGATTTTATAACCTCCCTTGCTGCAATTTAAGCCCATTGTTTCTTATCTTATCCTCAGAGGTTAAAAGGAACATTTTTTCTCTCTCCTCCTTGTAACAAACTTTTATGTACTTGAAAACTTAGTCCTCTCTTCTCCAGATTGAACACACTCAGTTATTTCAATCTTCCCTTATAGATCATGTTTTCAGACCTTTATCATTTTTGTTATTCTTCTCTGGACTTTCTCCACTTTATTCACATCTTTCCTGAAATATGCCACACAGAATTGGACACAATACTCCAGTTGAGGCCTAATCAGCATGGTGTAGAGAAGAAGAATTACTTTTTGGGTCTTGCTTACAGTTCTGGCAATACACCACAGAATAATGTTTGCTTTTTTTACAACAGTGTTAAGTTGTTGATTCACATTTAGTTTGTGATCTATAGGAGCCCGAGACCCCTTTCTGCAGTACTCCTTCCTAGGCAATCCTTTTCCATTTTGTATATGTGCAACAGATTTTTTCTTCTTAAGTGGAGTATTTTGCATATGTCCTTGTTGAATTTCATCCGGTTTTCTTCAGACCATTTCTCCACTTTGTCCAGATATTTTGGATTTTTATCCCATCTTTCATAGTACTTGCAACCACTCCCAGACAGGAATCCTCGACAAACTTCATAAGTGTACTCTCTATGCCATTATCTAAATCATTGATGAAGATATTGAACAGCGCTGGACCCAGAACTGATCCCTGATGGTGCATCTTTTTCCATAATTGTGCTGTTGTGCTCTTTACTCTAATAGTCTCTTGTGTGACCCTGAGGGATGGCTGTGCATAATGGTAAAACCACTGGCAGCAAGAACATTCTTCTCAATATGAAAATTATTTCTGGTTAGGTTATAGATGCAGTTTTGTAAAATTCCTACTAATAGTCATTTCTTCCATTATTTGTGACATTTTGACTCATTGCCTTCTCCATTTAAAAAAAATTACAATGAAAAGCCAGTAATTACAGCATACTAAAGCTGATTTATGAGGTATGAAAAAACTCAACTTGGCTTCAAATTATAGAACTTCTTCAAAAATAACTAAATTAACAGGAGAATATCCCTCCAAATGTTTAATTATTCTCAGAAAGCTGCATAAAGCATTTCCCAGCTCCTACCTAGCTCCTATATGAAGACGACAGTTCAACCTCTGAATTTTAAGCAAATGTGGATCTGATTCTCTAACTTGTGCTTCAAAAAAATGTCTGGCAATTTCCTGGCAGTGTGAAGCAAGATCAGAATATAATCTCTTGTTCCATCCATATTCCCCAAATTCAAATAAACTATACAGAAGTCTATGTACTATAGCAATTACTCAAGGCTCAGAACTGCAGCTCAGAAAAAGTTAATAATTCAAGTAACCCACTGGTATCAATTTACATGTTTTTTTTTCCTTGAAGTTTGAAAGACAATAGAATTTTTAGTTAGCTAGTGCATGAAATTTCTTTGTTTGCAGAATGTCATCCACTTAGCTATCACTTAATTTAACCCCGGGAGATGTGATTTAAGGGCATGTCTACTTAAAAGGGGTTAGTCTAATTTCAAAATGCCTATGCAAGACGCAATTCATTAGAGAGCAGTAACTCTACATTTACTGTGAACTCTGGAGTCCTCTTTAAAAGTGTACTAAGTTTGATGCAAATTGAGTTACTGTACACTCCTGTTCATGTACATGCAGTGTTTCTGTGCACTAATTTGGTATTCCTCCAAGTGCTATTTCACACTACTTTGTGGGACTCCATTACTGAACTGCCTGTTTACAGGTGTGCTGTCTCCTGCTCTGGGATCAAGTGGACCCAGGTGTCCCCTCCCCTATTTAAAATATGGAGCTGTGCCATGATCGGCTGATTGGCATTACAGCAATATAGCAATATAGCAGCCCTTACAACATGCTTTGAGCAGCTGCTTAGAGCCATGCTGAGATCCTAGATCTTCTTGCCATCTGGAGAGAAGCATCAATGCAGCAAGCTTTTTGGGGACTGCAACCAGAATAAAGATGTGTTTTTTGAACATTTCTAGTCAGAGATCCGCAAAGGGTCACGACTGGAATGTCAACCACGCCCACATATACAGCAAACTGCTCAGGAAGCCGTATTACCAACAGGATGCCATGGAACTGTCTGTCCATAGAAATGTAATCTGTCCATTTTTTGAGAAGCTGGACAGGAGTTTGAACAGTTGCATCATTACTGAACCCAAAGAAGTTGTGGACCCTGAATCCTCCTCCTCTCCTCCCACAGCGTTCTGTGAGAGGAGAAACACAAGAAGGGCAGTTGAAGAGCTCTCATCAGAAAACCAAGATCTCTTCAGGACTCAGGATCCTCAGCGCAGTGTAGAAATCAATACCAGGTCTCAGCCAGAAAGTCAATCCGGGACTGAGGAGGCACATCCTATGGAGGGAACCTTGTCATGTATGTATCTGTCTTTACAAATTATTATTTTATTATACTGAGGTGTTAATTTATGTTTCGGGTACCCTACAGCTGCAAACATTTTTGATGGATGTTACTTGGGAGTCTTTCTGAGTCTCCAGCCCTTGCCTCTCACCCTGAGACCCATGTCCCCCTTCATTCTTTTGCGTTCCCATAAACCTTTTTTAAATAACAGCTGCTCCAGCTTTCCACTTGGCTTCTGTCTCATGACACAGCCCTGACCATTGATAGTGTACAAGCCCGTGCCACAGAGGGCACAAACCTATCTACTTCTTTTCATTTCACCTCCCCACCTCTATCCTGACTAGCAAAGTGCTTTCCTGTAAAGAAAAAGTATGTATGCAAACACAAACACACACTCCTACACACCTTTTGCTTCCCAAAAATGGCAGCTGGCAACATGATACATCCCTGACTTCTATCCTTCTTTCCCCTCCCAATGCATATTTGTATAATGAAAATATTCACTTGAGCCAAATTCATTTTTAGACAGTGTTAAGAAAAAAGATTGGTGAGTATTCTCAGTTTACATGAGGTAGATGTGGGTGTTGAAGATAATAAAGGTTCTAAGATTACAGCTCCCTGATGATGTATATCTTCTCTGTAACATGAGATTGTATAGGAATGTAATGGCATGGAGATGGGGCCTGTTGTCATTCAAAACTGAGGTTAAGCAAGGATGCATTATTGCCCCAACCCTGCTCTCCATCTATTTAGCAGTCATTTTGGTCCTCACTAAAGACCATCCCCCAAATGGAGTTGACAATAAGTACAGAATGAACTGGCGGCTTTTTAATCTTTGACATCTCTTCAGGAAGTCTAAAGTCCTTAGTGTGTCCATTACTGATCTTCAGTATGCTGCTGACTGTGTCATTCTCATGCACAAAGAGAATGACATTGAGTCACCACTGGATTTTTTTGCACAAGTCCTGAAGCCCAGGACTCTCTCTCAGTATTGAGAAGATTAAAGTGCCTCATCAGCCTTTTTCAGGCCTTCCACATGACCCACCACAAATTACCATAGAGGGACAAACTTTAGAGATAGTTGAGTGCTTCTGTTACCTTGGTAGCCAAGCTTCTCAAAAAGTAAAAGTCAACAATGAGCTCCAGTAATGCACAATGTGCAAGTGCTTCCTTTGGGAAATTTCTCCAGCAGACCATGGCCTACAGCAGGACACCAAGATCCAAGTCTATAAGACCATTGTTGTTCTTACAGTCCTTTATGGATGTGAAACCTGGATGACCTATTGACAGCACCTCACGACTCTGGAGGGGTATCACCAACAAAGACTCGGAAGACCCACCTTTCACATCAAGTGGGAAGACTGCTGCACTAATGCCAGCAGCCTCCCTGAAGCTAGTGTCACCAACCTTGAAACAATGATCTTCATGCACAAACTCCATGGGACATTCTATGTGGATGTCAGACTCTTGCCTCCCAAAACAAGTCTTCTACTCTCTGATCCCTCACGATTGAGACACACTAAAAGTGTATCTCAAGAAAACTGATATGAACATCACAAGCTGGGAGGAGCAAGTCATCAACTGCCCTCAGTGGTGCCACATCCTCCATCAGGCAGTGGCCCACTTTGAGGAAAAGTGCCTTGTCTTTCAAGCTGAAAAGAGAGGAGGAAGGAAGGGAAAAAAAGGAACTTTCTCCCAATAGGCACCCACCAAGAAATGTCTGTACTTACTGCGGGCAGATCTGTGGTTCCAGGATTGGACTTGAATCATCTGTAAATCTGTGATAGAGATCATCCTTGAAGTGAGATCTTGCCAATGATGATGAGTCATCACTTCATTTTTAGGGGTATTCTGGCACCATCTGATCCTCCCCACAATGAAATCATCTTTTAAGAAGGCCAAGGTAGGGATCCTTTCCTACATCCTGCAAGCCTGTATTACATGGGTGACAGGAAGGAGTCCAACACCCTTTCAGTTGATGTTTACTATTACTTCAGCTTCCCCTTTGGGTCTTCCCCCTCTATATAAGTCCCAGAGACCACAAAGTATCTTCCTGAAAGTTCCCAGTTATGAATGCAAAATCTCAGACTAATTGTTGAACTAACCAGTAGAGAGCAGAGTACATGGGCATTTGCACTACTAAGAAAAAGCTGAGCACATCCAGTCTAGATGTTTCATCCTCTGGGGTAACCAGATTTCTGCTTAAACTCCTCCACAGTATCCCTCTCATCTTTTCCTTTAAAGTTTTAACAGCATTCATGTGTTTAAGAACCACTAATTATGATGAGATGGCAGGGAACAGGGAAGGGGCTGGCTCATACCTTCCCTGGATTTCTGCAAGATTAGCAGTTGCTTTTATAAAATGTGTTCGCAGTAGGATATAATGCATTAGATACATTTGTTAAACACATTTAGCACCTAATCCACTCAAGTCAAAACAGGCATTCAAGTTATCATTCCACATCCTGGCTTTGTGCACATAGTAATTCAATATCACTCATCTAACTTTAAGGCAAATGAAAAAAGATATCTCACCAACTCCTACTTCTCTATATTTTTATTTCACACTTAACACCCTTTTGCAGGCAATTAGTTTCTGCCCCTTTTTTTGCCATTTTTAAATTAGCCCATTCCAGATTTATGAATGAGCAAAGTTACAGCCCACAAAGGCAGCACTGCTTGAATGCTAAAATAATGCTTGTTGTTGGAGTGCTGTGCAACTTTTCTATTCTCTTTATTCACTTTTACATATTCTCAAGCCAGTTTACTTGAGTTAATTTCTGTAGTTTCTGATGAAATATCCATAGGCAGATTGAATGACCAGAGAACAGGTGTACCTGCTTATACCTGGGCTAGCTCTCCTGAGTTCATTGGCCACATGTGACGAGCAATGTTCAGATCTGAGCCAGGGCTTGCTATCTGGTGGTGCTGGGAGCTCCAGGATCGTTCTTCTCCTATTTTAGGAGTGACTTGGAAGGTCATAGGTTAGGGGTGGAGAGAAGGAGAGGGAGGGAGTGTGCCAGGCCAAATCTAGCAGTAGCATCCAGTGTGGCAGGGGAAGGTAGCTTAAGTGTTGGATGAGGGAGTTGAAGAGCAAGGAGTCTGTTGTATAACTGAGTCACTGTTCTGCCCCTGAACATGGAATTTTATTAGAATGGTGACAGAACCATCCCTGAGGGGGGGTTGTAAGAACAAGTTAGACAAAAATACCTCTCAAGGATAGTCTAGGTATACTTAATCCTGCCTCAGAGCAGAGGGATGAACTGGATGACCACTTGACATCCCTTCCAGCCCTATATTGATATCAATGGTACTATTCCTAAATCTGTTCTTGCTCACCGTCCTCCTCCCTCACATCCACTACCATACAGTTGCTGGCTGAAACCTTCCATGGCCTCTGCTGCCTAGGTTTTTGCTACAGTTTTAAAGTAAAGGTCCAAATAGCCTTACATCTTCCTCTCCTTTTTTCCTACATAAAGAAACAAGAATTCTTAGCTAGAAAGTTACAGATCTTGAGAAGTTATTGGCTTTACCATTTCAACAGATGGGGTAGTCTTGTATGAGGGCTTTGTCACATTGATTAATTTGGCTTAACAAATAGGTTCAGATTTCCTCCCCCCCGCTTCCCCAATAGGACAGTCTCTGTTCTCTAAGGTGGTGAGAGTACTATTGCCACTAGGATCATAATTCCACTATGTGTGGAAACAGCAGAATATGCTGCTAATATCTCCTGCACTGACTAGCTTAATTAGTCTCAATCATGTGGGATGGTGAGTTGCAGCTACATTCACTGACAGCAGCTGGAGGTGGGCAATGTTTTTCCTCACCTACTTATATCTGGCTGGGTCGCCCAGTGTAAGAATGGCTAATAGTCTGGAAGTTTCCCATAGTTAAAGCATACAGCTCGGTGCTTCTTACATTTGGCATGTCTCAGTATAGGACTGATTACCAGGAACTTTCCTCGGACATCTCAGTTAACCTTTATGTCTCTCTCCCCGATCTATAAGATAGGGATAACATTTTTTATGATTAGCATGGGTGTTTTGAAGGCTAGTAAATCTTCACGAAGTGCTTTGAAAATCTTAAAAATTCAGTACCTCCGCAAAGAATTTGTGTTTCTGCTTGTAGTGGACCTGACTCCCAGGGTTCAAAGAAGAAGCATTGTCAACCCTCATTGACTTCAGCAGAAGGTGAAGATGCCCAGCAGCTGTCAGGCTGAATTCAGAATAGAAATTGGAACCTATGTTCCTGCTGCCTGTAGTAATAATTGAAACGGGACAATACTTTCTAAAGAGAGGTTTTTAAGTCCATGAGGCTTATTTTGAAAGGATGTTTTATTGATGGAAATGTAAAACAGCTAAGTATTATTAATTGCATCCTTTATAGTACTGGTTTGTGGCATTCAGTCAGACATTTCAAATCTTCATTATTATATTGCTGTTCCTTTGTGCAAACTCCGATTCTCTTGCAAAAACCCATCTCTAATACAGTATATACAAGAAATTTGAGCTATGCATTCCAGAGAAAATTGGTTGTACCAGAATACTTTTGTTTTGTTTGTTTGTTTGTTTTTCCTGTGTACTTTTACCATTACATTTCTAGGAATTCCTTCCCCTGTGCAGAGTTCAGCAGCCATTTTGTTACTGTCCTGTAAAAAGACAGAGTGAAATCTCTCAGGAAAAAATTGTTTTTTCAAAGCCACTAAAGGATTTAGGTACACAACTCCCATTAATTTCAGTGGGAGTTTTGTTCCTAAATCCCCTACGCCTTGAAGACCTTTTGCGCAAAACACAAACTAAATGGCTTGGTTCAGATACACAATGATTAGTAAGTTAGAAGAAAATTGTTTTTTCTTCTTAGAGTTTGACGGGAGGGGAGGGCCTAACTTATTTCAGAATAAGCCCAACCATATGTCTATTATGGCCAGGTTCCCCATCAATCCTGGTATTGAGAGTTTCTAGTAAATGTTTTGTTGGCTCATGATGGAGTGTTAACATTTTCCCTGCCAACTGCTGGATGGGGTCTCTACCACTAGACCATTTTTCTGTATCTTTGTACTTATCATAAAAAACAGAACAGGGTGTGTTGAATAGTAAGTGCTAGAAATGTCCCAAAGAAATTTTTTTTTCATGGGATTTCTAGCCCAATTTTAGAGACCCAAGAGGGATTGGGTCTCTTATAAATAAAAGAATGCTTATCTGACCTGATCTGAGAACAACTTCAGAATACTGTATTCAGGTTTTCTCAACATTGCTAAGAAGGAGCAAATATTTTCATAGTATTGCTTCTACAATTGACTCTCAAACACAGGCATCATAGTGCTGACTATCTTTCTCTTATTATACATAACAGTTAATAATTAATCAATTTTAAGATATTGACAAACAGCTTATTTTATTTTATATCATTGATTTTTAACTACATTTATTTCCCCTAAACTAAAGAACACAGAAGATATATCTCTCATTGGTTTCCCCTAAATATCCCCTACTATAAATGTTTGTGAAATATGAGCTCATTACCTTCCTGGATTTTTGTGTGACAGCAGTCAAGGACCAGTGAACATTTTGAAATCCAAAGAAAAGAAGAATTTAAACCATAAGTAATGTGCTCATGAAAAGCATGGAAAAGTGAAGGACGATGTCAAAAAATAATATAGAATTGCAGATATAGCTCTGTTAAATTATATAACATAGGTTAACATAATAACATAATATTAAGGATCTGGCAAAGAGAAAAATAAAGACATTTGGATTTAAGGCTGCCACATGGCTCTTAGCTTGTTGTGCAAAAGTAGTTGCCAAATATTTTTTACAGTGCTAATGTACATTAATTGTTATGTTACCTTGTAATCTTTGTATTCTTTTCAAAGTTTAGGGCCTACAATATGTTTCATTTCTTTCTTATGTTGCTGTGCACTATGCTGTTTTATACAGAACAATGTAATGCAGTGGGCTGTCATTTTATGTTATCAAAGAAGAAATAAAGAATATGGTATTCATAAAATCATTTTAAAATGCATTTGTTCTGAGGACTTTTAATGTCAGGTTTCAACCTCATGCAAATGAAAAGGACTGAATTTATAAACACCTCAAAAATCATGATTTTAATGAATATGTCAAGAGATTTCTAAATGTCAAGATAATAATCCCTTTTATGTAGCACGTGCAAATATCATATGACCCTAAAGGAAGTAACTTGTTATGCTAGTCCACAAGGCGTTTTTCTATTACTGTGTTTGGCTCCCTTATCTAATTTGGCTCCCTTATCTGTGTTTGGCTCCATTATCTATCTTAATCTAAAAGATTAAGAAACTACTTCAGTTTCAGGGCTAAATTATGTCATGACATCATCATCATCATCATCATTTCTACACCATCAATTAGAAAATTCTTAAAAATAATTTGACCTTTGTGACATCATAACTTCCTAACCTGTTTAGTTCTACACAGGTTTATTCTGAGTTAACTGCTTATCTTCCATCCATGCCAGGAAACCTTTGTGTGCAATCATTTCTGCTAAGTGTACAAGATTTTACTATTCAACTGCTGTTCATTAATTTGTTCACAATATTCACTCAGCAAAGACATATCCTACAAGTCACACCAAAAAACTGCAATGAAATAATTTTATCTTGGGGAGAAACAAAAACAGAAATTGCTCTTGTGTGCCCTTTCTCAGGCATGTCAGGAGAAATCACCCATGCATGGGGCCAACATAAGGCCTTAACAGCCACTTAAACAGGCCTTAAATGGGATTTTAACAGATGCATAGACCTTGTGTTGGCCCCATGCACAGGCATGAATTTCACCCATGGTGGTGCTTACTCCTGTACAGTGTTTCACTGGGACTACACATTTCAAAGTCAGGGTTTACATGATTGCATTGAGAACCTGAACAACTGGCTGTTCTGTGGTAAAAAAGGACTGTCTCTAAAGGGAAATAGGTCTATTTTAGAATAAGCTACTGCACTTACAGTGAAATCACCCCTTTAGAGAATCACAATGCCCTATATAAACCATGTAAAACCCTGCCTGAGCCTTGGTAAACCATTGAAGTTTGTTTAAGGGTTTATGTGGGATTAGAGCAGTGCACTGGGCTTCATATAGGCCTTCTGTACTGGGGTGAATTTAATCTTATCTGCATTCCCCAGCGGTTCACTTTTGAAAATCTTATCCATGATGATATATAAAAATTGCCTAAATGAGGCTGCCACTCATCTCCCACTCAAAGTCAGAGACTAAGGCCTGGTCTAACTGGGTATGGGGGCGGGGGAATCAATCTAAGTTACACAACTTCAGCTACATGAATAACAGCTTAAAACTACAATGAAATAATTGTAAAACTACCTACTTAGATCTACTCACCGCAGTGACTCGACTGCTGATGCTCCCCTGTCGACTCCGCCTCCGCCTCGTGTTCTGGAGTAGCAGAGTCGACGGGAGAGTGCTTGGGGGTCGATTTATCCCATCTAGACTAGACTCAATAAATTGCCCCCTGCTGGATCAATCGCTGCCCACCAATCCGGCGGGCAGTATAGACATACTCTTAGGCACCTAACAACCTTCTCAAAATTCCAACATGTGCTGATTAGATAGAGTACTGTTTATTAAATACACACACAAAAAAAATAAAAAAGTTGCATAAATGTTACATTAAAGTTGTACCATTAAAGCCAAAAAATGTAAAGTAAAGGTTTCACTAATGAGGTCATCTAATCGGGATCATATTAAGTATCCTGTATATTTACTACAGCTTTCATGACAAACAATATTAATCTATGCACAATCAAAGAGCAAGAGTATAAAGTGCTCTGTTTAGGATACACAGTTGAGTTAATGCTGCCGCTGGAATCTTAACTTTTGTATATCCTGGGAACTTTGTGCAACCCAAGCAAATGATTAACACAGTTTTGTATTTAAAGTTGTAATTTTTGTTTTATTTTCTTGAGAGAAGGGAAGCAGAATGGGGAAGAAAAGCACTTCCAAATCCTGAAATGGAAATAATCATTTACACCTTTCTTAAATATCTATCTGTGGTGGCATAAACACTTAAGCCACCTAAAATCCTTCATTATATACAGACTGATCAAACTATGTTCTATATAGTTAAAGCTGAGTGAGCTATCCAGTATAAGCCTGATATAAAATGTCTGAAAAAAATGGAAAGTCTCCCATTGAGTTAGTAAGCTTTGGATCAAGCCTTTTTAGGATGAACTTTGACCCACTCTAAACTCACCAGTTTTGAAATATCAGGACATAGTATATTTTGCACAAAGATGGGTTTTGTTTTGTTTTGAGAGAAATATATATAGGATTTCAGTCTTCTATCTAACTTTTTTAAAAATTCATATCTCCAAAAGAGGTTGTTTTACAAATATTAAATTTGCTTTGTTTGTTGGTCTCATTTCAAATAAGTGCACTTAAATGATGGGGGAGAAGCTTGGGGGGAGGGGGAGCAGGCAGGGAGAAGAAGGAATAAGAGAAATCCCCACATTTCAAGTGTGTTCACCTGTGGGAATGTCATGAGGTTTGTGATAAAATAGGAACTATGTGCAAAGCTATGTGGATCTACGTCTGGATTTGAAATGTAAGTACCCCCAACACTCATTGGCTGAAATTACTGTGTATCAGCCTGCTATAGTTCTTTTCACTTTTATTCCCATCAATGTGTGCCACACATTTGCACTGCTGAACACCTGATTTTTGTGGTGTATGGGCCCATATTTACCCTGATCACTGACATCAAAACTCCCAACAATATTGCAGACATTTAGAATTATCAATATGATCCAAGTTTAATTTTTTAAGTGTCAAAAATAATATCGTGTTTTATAGCATTGGAACACTTTTAACAAAACTAAAAAGAGAGAAAAAATCATACTTGATGGAGTATAGTTGGTATGTTTAAAACATAGGGTGCATTCTGCATTCCTTATTTAAACAAAACTCCCCTTGTGTCTAGTGAGAGTTCTGCCTGGGTAAGGAGTGCAGGATCAGACCTAAATAAAATGCATTTGAAAGTAATTAAAGGCATTAGCAATTTCAAGTTATTTAGCAAGTGTCTAGGCAAACTCCATAATTACTGACAGGTGGACTAGAATCAGGCACTGCAATTCCCTGTGTAATTGCAAGTTGATATTTTATGCACATCCATTTTGATTTTAACACCAATTCACACAAAATGTGTCTCTCTCGTCACATAATTATGTGTGAAGAGATTTTACAAGATTCCTATTTCCTAAGGATCCATTACAGTCTATCAGGCAAAATATGTATTTAGTTTTTCAAACTGCATATTAGAATATAAGAACTTTATAAAAAATAAGATGTATTTACCCAATAGACTGTAAAGACTTCTTTGGAATCACTATAAATACATATTCAACTTCTATTATGGTAATATGAGAAAGTGCTCATATAAGGCACTAGCCTGACTAACACAAAAGTCATTGTAGCTGCAAAGAATTAAATCAGTGCAGGATTTATTTTATCAATAATCCATAGTACAGTAAACCCTCGATTTAACGGACCTCGATTTAACGGACTTCGGATGCAACGGACAAAATTTCTGAGCAAGTCTGATGCATTCCTGATCCATTTCTGGCGGGCTGGCTGCCGGCTCCCGACTGCTGCCCGGTTCACAGCAATGGGCGGGCTGGCTGCCGGGTCCAGGCAGCAGGTGGGCTGGCTGCCGGCTCCTGACTGCTGCCCGGGTTCAGGCAGCAAGCGGGCTGTGGACCTGTCGCCCCGACCCTGTGGCGGGCGGGCTGCTGCTCCGACAGCTCATTTTTTTAAATTATTAAATAACGGACTTTTTGATTTAACGGACACCCCCTCGCCCGAATGAGTCCGTTAAATGGAGGTTTTACTGTACAGAGTTGTTGCAATATTTTAGGGCCTGGTCGTGTAAAGACTTATGAACATGAGAAGTCCCACTCAGTTCTGTGGAACCACTCAGATGATTAAAATTAAACACATGAATAAGCTTTTTCATGACTGTGTGTGTGTGTGTGTGTATGGATATGTAGGTAGATAGCTCTATATAGGTTCACAGACTTTCTAACTTCTAAAGCTACCATTTTTTAAAGAAAAACATTTCAATTTGAAATGTTGGCCAAGTCTTACAAATAATTGCTCATTGTGGACTAGTGATTCACAGAATTCCCTTTTAAAGAAAAAAATAATATTTTTCAACCTGAACCTGCAACAGTAATATTTAATTATTTTAGGTTTGTTTGTTTGTTTTCTTGAAGAAATTAAGTTTAAAAGCAGACTAAGTGAGTTAAACTCTAACTTTCAGTGAGAGTTGCATGCAGTGTTGTGAACTTCAGCAATTTTATCATTATTCTTGTAATAATTGATAGTTTTCTTAAAGCCCTAGCTCCTGGAATTCTGTGATCACATGAGAATCGCAGCTTTCCGTTTTCTCTTTAAAATGTCCGTTTCTAGCCCTCATAAATATGGCGCAAAACTTAAAAATGTGACCCACCTTCTCTCAGTAGGCTCTCGAGCCAAAAAGAATGTGAGTGTGTGTGTATGAGTGTATATTTAACACATGAGTTTTGTGGACCTGATATGACTTTTGAACGTCTGGATTGGCAATACAGTAAGGTGGCTAATAGGCCTAAATGGATTTTAGAAAAATGTTTACATCTAAAAACCTCCTTCCTGACCTTGATTTCTGGGCTTGATTCTACTACATGCCATACCCAGTAGCCCCAGTCAGCACTGGGGCCCTATGATATGGAGGGCTAGGTTGTGGTATTTATGCAATAAGCCTGAGTAGTGGACAATTCAGAGCCACACCATACCAGGAAGATCACCAGGGAGATTGTGCAGTAGGTATGCAGTCTCTCCCAGCACTGTGCAATGTGCTCCAGTGCTCTCCTCTGACCAAAGAGGGAATAGGGACTGCTATAGGGAGAGATCCATGCACAGCTATGAGGCAAAGGAGGCTGTTTGCATATCTTTCCACCTCTGCAGAGCCATGCAAGAGCCTCTCAGAATCTGGATATCTGCAAGTGTCCCTATCCTGTGGTGAACATCCCCTTTCTGAAGTGTTTACAGTGCGAGAGCAGAATTTGACTCAGTCTTCAGTAGTTCATGGAGTGATGGTAGTAGAAATTAAGGTAATTGCAGAAAATATTGTAAGTTTTATGACAGGTCTAAGAACAACTGACAAAAAGACAGTGTTAAAGGCTCATGAAAGATGCAACTATCTGACATAACATCCTCATTTATATGTGGTAATACTGTTCATACAGAATAATCAGGGAAAAGGCTGTGCTCTAACTTATTCAGATGAGCCAGTATTAGGCTGATATAACTGTTGCCAGCATGTTCATGTGTTCCAGTTGTTTTTAAACTGCATTTTACACAAGGGGAAATTGCAAATACTAAATGTCTAGCATTCACTAGGGGCATTACAATTTCTGAGGCATGAAGCTAATACATATTTGTCTCATTACTGTCAGCAGATCAAAGTTATTCCATGGATGGCAAGGGCTCATAACTCATAGGAGACACAGTTACAAATGACCTGTGGGAGGTCACAGACACCACAACTTCCTAAATTCATAGTACAAGCTTGTCATTAACAAGAAACAAGGGAAAAGATGTTCATAGTCTTTTAAAAAGCTGATTTTCATAGAGAAACAGGTGAAAGATTTTATATTTTCTTGTCCAAATTGGTCAAACCCTGTGCTATACTTTCCAAAATGTGCAGTGTCTTGCTTTATGAATATACCTACCCCATTTTTGTCATATCACTTGACTATTGATATTCTCTTGATGAAATATCTCTAAAACATTTAAAAGGTTACTCGGCTTACATGTTATATACACAGAGTCCTCTGTTATCTCTTGTAGTGACATCTCAAATCTGGATCTTATCATAGTAACCCACACATTGGGTATGTTTCAACAGGCAGCAAGCATGTGGGTTTTTAAATTGTGTTAGTTCAAAGTGATTGAAAGCTGCATTAAGATGGAGGTTAATGTGTTTGAAGCAGTACCGGGTTTACAATGGTGGTGCCATGGAGCCGGGCCCATGCTCAGAAGGGGCCATAGCCTGCTCCACTTTCACTGCGTCCCGAGACCCTGCCAGCCCAATGGCTCCCCTCCACCCATCACTTGTTCCTTTGGGACTGTCTAACAAAGGCTCCTCTCTGGCCCCTGGCCAGACCCCAGTGTACCTCTGGTTCCAGGCAGTCTCTGCTTCCCACCACTGTGGGGGTCCACCTGTCTCCCTGGAGCTGAGCCACCTGGGACTGGTGCAAAAGCCTGGCCAGTCTGAGGTAGTTGTGGGAGGCGGGGCAATGTGGGAGGCTGGGCTGGGTCCTGAGGGAGTGGCTCCTAAGGGAGCCTGGCTGGAGCTGACCCTGGCCTGGCTGATTACGCCCCTTCTGAGGTGCTGGAGTGATTGCCTGCCCCTGGACCTGTCATGGCTGTACTATCAGGTGCCTCCCAGCGGGGCTGGTGAGTGCAGCCTGGAGGCAGGGCATGGGAGAGTGGGTCTCTTGGGTGTTGGGGCACTAAGGATTGCGGGTTCTGTGTGGGGTACTGGCCAGTTGCGGTGAGACTGTGGACAGGGGCGGTGTTTTGTAGGGCATTGGGCATTTGTGGGAGTGTCTGGGGTAGGACGTTGGACATAGTAGTCTGGGTGAGGGCTCTGGCCATAGGGAGCCAAAGCGGGAGGGTGTTAGGTGTGGCACAGCATAGACCCTCCCCTGACAGGAACGGGCATTTTGATAGTACAGGGCTATGCAGGGCACTGAGTCTGGCTACTGCTGGTTTGTAAATAGTGCCCTTACACTGGTCTGGGCAGAGTAGGGATGCTCCTGCCTTGCCATACCCATTGCCCCTGGCTGGCCCCTTGCTCTGGAGACTGATCTCTCCACACCATGCTCCATTGCCTCCGGGGGGAGACCAAGAAAGTGTTTGTCTCCAGGCCCACAAAAGGTTAATCCGGCCCTGATTTGAAGCTGTTAGCTAGCTGCATTGAAGCCAAAATTTGCCCCAGACTACAACATGGGCAGCCAGCAGTGCCACAGGTAAGGATGTATTTTACCTCCTTAGCATTTATCTTAACAATCATGTTAATTCTCAGCTGTGCTAACACAGCTGACATGAACATCCTTCTTTCCCACCCAGACAGGGCCATTGATGGCTTCTAGATTAGGCTCCAAGAACATGATCTACATAGTACCATCCTAGAAGATCACTCAGAAGCTACTGCTGCTTGCCTGTTGGGCTGCAGGGAATATATTCCATCATTTGTCCGACAACTGTACTGTCTTTTTGTGTGTTTCTGGGTATGATTTAAGATGTCAGCTTTGATTCATAAAGTCATATATGACTGCCTCATAAATTGCTTCTTTCCCTGCTTGCGGTAAAGGTGTAACACTGATCATGATCCACAACCCCAGTTACCTGACATGAACCAGGATTACAAAGGGTAATTCTCCTGCCTTGTGGCAGGGGTGAGTCACCATGACTATTTAAAGTATTTTCGTGGCTCCCCTCATCATACTATCTCAGCACCTCACAACATGCTTCTGAAGTTGGGAAGCTCTATTATCTGATTGTATAGATGGGGACCTGAGGCACAATAAGGCTGGGCAGGACTACTAATATTATATATATAGTAGATAGACAATATCATCTACAGTATAAGGGTCCATATTCTGCATTGACAGGGAGATAGTTGAGATGACCACTTGCAACTTTTCCATCTCTACATCTAGACTCTCCACACTGCAGATAACAGGGATAAAATTGCCCAAAGAATGCAAAAGCACATCATTCAAGCTTTCTGGTCTTTTGTTTAGTTGTGCAGTATTCAGTCCAGGTATTTCTATAAATAATAAACTGAAAATGCTATCATGTTCAATACACATATAACCATCCTTCTATCACTGTGCTTTGTAGTGACTGATGAATACAAAAAAAAGGAATTTACACTTGTATGTTGTCCCACATGTTAGAATATCGGAAGGCCTCACAAAGTGTTATTAATCTTATTTTACATATAGGAAAACTGAGAGACCCAGGGTATGTCTACACAGCAGTTAAACACCCACTGCTGCTCCATGCCAGCTGATTCAGGCTCGTAGGTCTTGTGTTAAAGAGCTCTTTAATTTCAGTGTAGATGTTCAGTCTTGGGCTGGAGCCTGGGCTCTACTACCTCCGATGTGGGAGGCTCTCAGAGCACTGGCTGCACCCCGAGCCCAAACATCTATAGCACAATTCAATAACCCCTTAGCCTAATCTGAGTCAACTGGAATGGGCCAGCTGAGGGTGTCTAATCACAGTGCAGACATACCCAGAGAGATGAATTATTTTACCTCAGTCTCACTACCTCATTGGTAGGTGTCCTAGTATCCAATATCCAAGTCTGATTTAGCAGTTTGGTTCAAAGAAGTAGAGCTGGTTGTCAATTTTTTGATGGTGCTCTTCCCTCCCTTCCCCCATCAAAAATGCCTGTTAGACTAAACCAAAGCATTTCTGGAAAATTATAGCTTTCAATGACATGGGGGAAAGAGAGAGAGGCACCACCTCCAGAATAGCAAAAAGCACTGTGGTTAAGGTACTCACCTGGGATGTGGAAAACTCAGGTTAAAGTCTGCCTTGTTTTCTTAGCGGTGTGGATTTCTCTTTCATTTTTTGTGAACATTTTTTAAAGGTCTCGTTTTCAAATCCTCAATTATTTTCTGGAACAGTTTTCCCACCACTCCTACAAATCGGTACCTGAAAGATCAAGTGCTTTTCAGTGCTCATGAATCTGCAAAGTCATACTGGAAGTCTGATAAGGACACCCTCTGCAATAAGATTTCTTTTCTTTCTGCTTCTGGAAATAGCAGAACAACAGTTGGCTCTAATGGAATTTCATCACTGCTTCTGGTCTGAAACAGAACCTAGAATTCGAGACATTGCAGTGAAAAAGAAAAGAAAAACCCACACACCATATAATTTTTTTAAGTTAATCTTTCTTCTAAGTATGTTGAGTTAGAATATTTGGCGTGCATCAAGGGGCTGTTTGATTTTATTTATCTATCCAAACCCCTTTTCCTGTTTCTAGACTGGATTTATCTACTGCTAGTCAACTGTGCTGTAGTAACTGCCTCTACTTCTACTAGGGTTTTTGCTGCCGTTCTGTTTTACAATTGACTGTCTCTAAGTGCTTGGGATGCTGTGCTCACCATGACTTTAAGTGTTGAATGTCCTAGCAGGTTTATAAATGGATTAGGACCTTTTCTAAGGTAGAGTGGCTTTCCAATCTCTTCCCTTTAATTAATCTCAACTCTAGGCTGGAAACAGACAACTTTCTCACCAGGTGGGTTTTTCAAAGCTTTTACATTTCTAATTTTATTTTATTTTTACATAGAATTTAATGTTCTTGCAAAGTGCTGAATTAACAGCCTTGCAGAATAAATTGTTCCATTTATCCACGGGACAGTTATAGCATGGGCAGTGCTAGCAAAACACTCCCCATGTTGCCCTGCCAACATACATCAACTCATGGTACTTCAGTCTTAGTACCCAGCTCACACTGAGGCCAGAAATAAGCAAGTCCATTGTGAAGAGAAGTTTTCTTGATATGGATCCTGTCTAGACCTGGTCTGGAATTTTCTTGACAAAACTTTTTTTTGGTCAGAAAATGCCAGTTTGTTTTATAAAAGCCTATTGAGTTTCTCAGCTCCGGGATAGAATTTTTGGCCAAAATGAGAGAGAGTAAAGCCTTTCCCTCCTCCCCTAAATATACATATAGAGTCAATCTCTCCAGCCAATGAGTATTTATTTATACAAAATGGAACAGTTCCAACAGGAGAGCTTGAGAGAGACTGGTTCTATAGCCCAATGATTAGGTCCCTTACATGGGATGTGACCTAGGTTTGACTCCCTGCAATCAGGCAGACTAACAATTTGGACCTGCGGCCTCCCACGTTCCAGTGAATTTCCTATCTGCTGGTGTGGGTGTCTCATTTTGTTTTTTCAAGAAAAAACATAAAGTTCTCTGTTTCATTTGGAAGGTTTCATGAAATGCAATTCTTATTTTCAGCCAGCCCTCCCCTGACCTCTAGGAAATGAGCTGAACCATCAACTCAGTTCACATGACCATGAGATGTACCATTTCTGGTCTTGGAAACACTGAGAGAGAGACTTATATACCGGTATGTGTTCTTCTCCAGGCAGAGGTATTGCTCTTTAACATGGAATGAGTATTATTTTTTAGGTCTATTGCAGGTGTAGCATTGCAGTTAATAAAATTCAGCTGTTCTCTGTTAGAAGATTATCCACTGTGGTCCATCTTCTGTAGTCATTACTCAGACAAAACTACCCCAGAGCTTGTGGCCAGTTCTTTCACATCTCTTCCCTTTCCCCAAATCCTTCCCATCTATACCAACAATTGGTTAATTGGGTTTGATACAGGGGATATTCTGAAGGGGAGTGAGAAGGAAGGAATCTTCCCTAGTTAAGCTAAGGAGCGGCACCAGGAAAAAAATTTCCCCTTAAAAGGATGCTGAAAGCACTATTTTCTTCCCAAACCTAGACACTACAACCCCTCCCCAAGCAGACGCACAGTCATATCACAAAAGGCTGTGTTATTTACTCAGCATACTATACATATGCTGATGGAGCATGCATTTCAAATGCAGAGCTAAAACTAGTGTTCTGATCTGACAGTTATTTCTCTGACTAAAACCCCTTGTTAGCCCTAAATATAGGTAATGTATGTTCCTTCTTCATTTGCATGTATAGTTTACGTATGTGTCACCGGTTATCACCTTTGATGAAATCACACATTTTTCTGCTTACAAAACAACACCAATCTATAAATGGTTTGTCATGTTAATGTGAAGCTGTCAAAACCCCTACATTATAATTTGGAATCCCTTCAGTGAATGAATTCTTGTATTTTCCTATTGATTACATGTGATTATTGATTAATCCTAGGCTTTTACTGAATCTGCTTGTCATAAGACTAGCCTCAGACTGAGTCACCATTCATTTTCTGTTGAAGTTTTTCATGTGTATATTTTTCGTTTTGTCATGTTATCTACCAGCAAAAATAACAGCCACTGCAAAAGTGACAAAACAAGTTTTACAAAGAAAATAATATAATCCACTGCTGTGAACATGTCACTTCAGGCAAAAACCGTTATATGTGCCGGGTGGAAAACCTCTCTGATATCTTTTCTGAAATAACTTCATTATTCAATGAGAGGGTTTAATTATTTAAGTAACAAAAAAGATGAGCTCTCAGGATTTACATAGTTTCTTTTTACTCTTTTAAAGTATTTCCTTATTTATTTTAGAGCTACAAGCACTGGCAAAACCCCATCTGACAGGCAAGCTATTTTGTTTATACATACTGGCACGTACACACACACAAAAGCACTTTGTGCTCTGCAAACTCCTGAATGTTCCATGCTGGTGTCCCATGGTAACACTTATACTGGCAGACACCATGGACCTACCATGGACCTCACATGGACCTACCATCACCAAAAGATCTTCCCCCCCCACATGCTTTTCTCCTGTTTCACAGCAGCTGAGTTGAGTGTCGATCCTTAGGCAAACCCCACCTTTCTTATGTCTTTCTGCTGCAATCTGGTATGTATGTGTGCATTTGCTGCTAAGACTCAAATCCTTACCCCCTGTTTCTTTCAATTTCTCTCCTCCTTTCCAGTGGACACCTACTCATCACTCTCCAGTGAAATATTCACAGTTTGAAACTGGCTCATTGAAGTTACCTTAGTGAGGTGATGCGTGCAGCAGAAGTTTTTCTTTTGTATCTCTGCCCATGACACCATCACAAGACTCTCTTAATGGCCAGATGGCAATCCAAACTCAGTTTATTTATAAATGCCATGGGCAGAGGGAAGAGAGTGTAGAGGATGGATGGCTTGTTTGCAGAAATGCTGATCTTTGCATGTTTAACCAATTAAGCCTCTATGTAATGATGCTTAGAATTTCCTGTTGAGCAAAAAGTTGGGTTGAGCTGAGATGGTAGGGGGTAGAAAGTGACATAGCAAATTGACCAGGAACAAAACAAATATACTGGTTTTTCCTGTGTGTTTGATTATCCTAAAATATGCCATAAAATTGCATTGCTTGTCTGCTACCCAAATTATTTTATTCTCTGCTATGGGATCCTTGTAAAAGTTTGGATTGGGCTTTTAAAAACAATATTATTAAGGGAAAATAGGAAATGAGTTTTAAATGATTAATACAATTTTAAAATGACAGTCTATGCCTCTTCTAGCATGAGGAGGAGATGAAAATGTCATGTATTTGCTACAATCTTTGCCTTATATGATGTAGTTTAATGCATGATGCAGTACTACTGAAGGGAAGTGATAGATGCACCATTACCTGGGTCATTTAAAAGTGGACTGAACAATCCACTAGAAAATATTTACCATTGATTTCAGTTGGAAATCATTAAACCCTGAAAAATCCCACCCTTTCTGTCTCTAATACCTGTGGCTCTGTGACCTTTCATTTTGTTACACACAGTAAATTTCCTAGCAGCACAATGTAAATGCTGTCCCAGCAGTTACCCCAACAAGGTCATAATACACTGTTTTTTTGGAGGTGTTTTTCACTGTTTCAGTCTTGACTTGCCTTTGTTACTGTGCTGAGAAACTTGTAAATAGTGCATGGAGTTTTGGTAGGAGCTGAGACTCTCTTTGGGTTGGAACAGTGAGGTGTATCACTCTATAACAGGCCAGTTAATGTAGAATCACAAGTACTTCAGAAGTTTGATCTCTTATCTCAAATAACATTTCCCCCCCATACATTCCTTCTCCTCCAGGAGAGTTTGCTATCATTTTGCAGCACAATCTGCACTTTTGTTTTTGCTTGTGTGGGAGTACCTGTTTCCTGACTTTGTTGCTCCTCTGGCATTTGCAGTGAGGAAGAACAATTTTTTGTTCATTGCTCAGCTTATCCTTAATTTTCCTAAGAGTGGAAGGAGGGTTTTTTTTTTTCCTTTCACCATTAGTTACCTTACAATGCAAGTATTCTATAAACTATAACAGAGACATATTAATTCTGAGGACGATGTCATGCAATGCTAAACATGGAGATGAACAGTCCTCTACAGATGATGATCATTAAAAAAAAAAGTTTTCCTCTTAGAAAGAGAGAGAGGGTGTTTAATATATTTGTTTTTGAATGTGTTACTTTACTATGTTACTTTAATTTGGCCTCACCTCAAAGCACTTGCCGAAGCCTCTTAGTCACAAATGATGACAAATGATAATGAACTTACCTAGATTTATTTTCCTAGAAACCCAACACCCTCTGTAAACTAAATATAAAAATCACTTCATCCTCCACTGAAATTCAGATGAATGTAGGGTGAAAATGGAAGCTGTTTAGCAGAGCCCAGCAACACTTTACAACAGTATTTAAGGTAAGACAGGATATTACGAGGAACTGTCAAAGTCACCTTCAGGGTATAAAATTGTTTGCCAAAGTGATAGTTCAAGAAGTTGAACAGGATAATTATTAGCCAGTCTCTGGTTATTAAAGTATATTACCAAGAGATATATGAGGTTGGAATTATGACTAGCCATCTCAACACTTTCTGCTCCCCCTGCATCTCCACTGATCCCCTACTTCCCCGGCTCATGGAATAATTGTGTAATTGACTTCACAGAGAATTAGAAATGGACTCAACATGTAAGAGCCAAGCTAGAAACAAAACTAAGGCATATCTCAAATATATTGGTGGTGTTCAGACTGAAAAGCTTGGGAAAATTGACTGCAATCTGAACTACCATCTGTGAATCAGGCCTGTGCCTCTTTGGGCTGGTGAAGAACATGCTTGGGTTCCTTGTTAACTGGTCTCAACAATAAATCATTCATAGAGGTATCTCTATCAGCTTCCCTGCAAAATGTTATAGTCCAGGCAATCCTGGGAATCCTACACTTGATATAGAGGGCCTCATAAGCTAGTACTCTGTTTCCAGTCTACTCTTGCTGAACAAAGTCATGGAGAAGGTGATTGCAATCATACTACAAAAATACCTGAACTTGTTTAGTATCCTAAAACCCTCACAGCCTCCACATCAGGATATGGCATAGCAGATCATCTATCAGAACTAGGTGAGCGATCTCTAATGGCCTTGGACAGAGGCAACGTCTCCATGCTGATATTACTTTATTTTTTCAGGAGCCTTCAATGCCATCAGTCATGAAAGGCAGCAGGCTCAAATAACATGGCAGAAACAGATGGAATGACAATATTTTGACAACTTGTGTATATCCCCTTCGCCACCACTGCAGGGTCTGCAGTTGCTAAGGTGACCCAATGCCTGGAAAAGATAAGTAAATGATTGAAGGCCCACTATCTTGGACTTTAATCAGAAGTGATATTTAAGAAAAGCTTGCCATCATACTGAGCTTACCTTCAAATTTTAAGTTAAAATGAAGCATTGGAGACTCTTCTGTCATATGATGACCTTTCCACTATGTTCCCGCTGTTAATCACCTACAGATAAGACTACTTGAAAACTATAGCTTATCCAGCATGCAAAATTACATTTAGGACTTTAATGCCCAATCAGACAGGTATGAATACATCACACCCAGTATGCTATAGATCTACTGTTTGCTTATCTGTTTCCAAAGAGAATACAAAGTCCTATCTGTCTAGGCAACTATAACCTACATCACTTTTTTTTTATTTAGACTTGTACATACATCCACTTACAAAGCACACCTCATATACTACCTAATTGCCTAATAATCACTAATGAATGTATACTCTTTGTACTCCTTTGAGACAAGGACGCATACAACTCAGCTTTTCTTTGGCATTTTAGCTTCACTCAGTTCTCTAGAATTTTTGAAACAGCTGTTGCAAGTGGAATTCAAGAATCATTCCTTGACTTTCTGATCATCTGTGGTCATCCCTGTAATATTACAAGGGCATTACATGATAAAAAGTAACTGCAATCAATCCTTTTCTCATTTTTCCCCACACTTTCTTTCTACTTCATATAGGTTGGTACTTCAAAGGATACCTGGTTTTCCTCATGTTAGAGCTCCCTGTTTCAAAGTTCACCATCTTTCACAAACAGACAAATAATGAAGAATCTCTGTCACATCCAGATAATTTAGGCTTTAGAATTAACAAAACAACAACTCCTGATTGATTAGCTAAATCCTGCACCTTTTTTAGTAGAAGCGTGATGTATGTGGTATGGTGGTAATTTGAGTATAATAGAAGAAAGAGGTATGCATTTTTGTTTCATCTTCTTGTCCAACAGATCAGTTCTTTTGATTAGTTTCACTGGGCAGATTCTTTGTCTCAAAACTGAACATATTCAAAGGAAGGTTGTTTTTTTGCTTTCCTACCAAAGGTTTTCAATGTAGTTATTTAATTTAAATATTGCTATAATTTACATAACAATTATATAAGTACCATTAACTCCATAAATCTCCTAATGTTACCTCTTTCTCTGAGTCATCTTACATGCACTGTAGACTGTTCATCCCCCTTATGGCAGTATAAATTAGGGAAGATAGGAGGATAGTGGTGGTATTGACAATCCCATGACCACAACCTTAGTTTTAGGATTTCTTAAAGCCTATACTAAAAAGTCTTATCTGCATATAGGAGATCCTACAATGTATTGGCCTTCTCTTGTGCAACTTTAATCAAATGAATAGAGGTTTACAGCAGGGGTCTCCAAACTACGGCCCGCGGGCCGGATGCGGCCCGCGAGGCCCTCTGATCCGGCCCGTGGAGATCTTTTGGGCTCTTTGGAATTTTGGGTTCTTTTGAGCTTTTCGCTGGGACGGCTCCGCGCTGGGGCCTGGTAGCGCCGCGCGGGCCGCCAGCCGCGGGGCCGGGACGCGCCGCGTGCTCGGCTGCCGCTGCGGGGCCGGGACGCGCCGCGTGCTCGGCTGCCGCCGCCGGCCAGGACGCGCCGCGTGCTCGGCTGCCGCCGCGGGGCCGGGACGCGCCGCGTGCTCGGCTGCCGCCGCGGGGCCGGCTCAGAGCTGGGGCCGGGACGCGCCGCACCGCCTCGCAGCTACAGGGGGCGAAACAAGGAGCCACCCACTGCCAGGCGGTGAACCGGTCTGTGGGGAGAGACCGGGTTGAGCGGGTCAGTTGGGGGGGGGGGAGAGACCGGGCTGGGTGGGTCAGTTGGGGGGTGGGTGGGAGGGAAGGAGGTTTTGGGGTGAGAGACCTGGCTGGGTGGGTCATTTGGGGGGGGGGTTGGAGGAAAGGAGGTTTTGGGGTGAGAGACCTGGCTGGGTGGGTCATTTGGGGGGGGTTTGGAGGAAAGGAGGTTTTGGGGTGAGAGACCTGGCTGGGTGGGTCATTGGGGGGGGGTTGGAGGAAAGGAGGTTTTGGGGTGAGAGACCTGTTTGGGGGGGGGTTGGAGGAAAGGAGGTTTTGGGGGGAGAGACCTGGCTGGGTGGGTCAGTTGGGGGGTTGATGTGTAGTGTTCATGTGTAGTGAACAGGTGTTCATGTGTAGTGTTCATGTGTAGTGTTCATGTGTAGTGAACAGGTGTTCATGTGTAGTGTTCATGTGTAGTGAACAGGTGTTCATGTGTAGTGTTCATGTGTAGTGTTCATGTGTAGTGAACAGGTGTTCAGGTGTAGTGTTCAGGTGTAGTGAACAGGTGTTCATGTGTAGTGTTCATGTGTAGTGAACAGGTGTTCATGTGTAGTGTTCATGTGTAGTGTTCATGTGTTCATGTGTAGTGAACAGGTGTTCATGTGTAGTGTTCATGTGTAGTGTTCATGTGTAGTGAACAGGTGTTCATGTGTAGTGTTCATGTGTAGTGAACAGGTGTTCATGTGTAGTGTATCAATGTGTTATTAAATAATAACTGAATAAAATAATATTAAATAAATAATTAAAAACAACATCCATGTTTTGATTCTTTTTTATTTGGACCTCGAGTGTGTTGTCGGCCCCCGAACTGCTATTTGATAGCTAATGCGGCCCTCGGGCTGAAAAGTTTGGAGACCCCTGGTTTACAGGATCAGGCCCTCATTGTGAAAGGAACAAAGTCTGATATCACTGCCGCCTTAGAGTCAAGGTTCATTTGTTGTTGCACAGACAATAGCCCAATGGTTAGAGTGCTCAGCTGGAATGTGGAGCAGGGACTTACACCTTGATCTTCCAAATTTCAGGCAGATGCTCTAATCACAGTCCATAGAGTCAGTCTCTCACTCCTTCTCTTTGGCCCAATTCATATTTAATTATTCATACAAAGAGAAACATCTCCAACGTGTCCGTAAGAGAGATTTTTTTTCACAAAACTGAACTGTGGCTTTCCAGCCAACCCAGTGATGAGTGCCTTATAAATGCATGCAACAAGTACTATGTAAATAGTGAGAAAAACAATTCTATATGTATTTCTCTTAATTTAATTCATGTAACATGCAGTCTTGTACCATTTAGCTTACAATGCAAGACACATCCATTTCTGGTGATCATTATCAACAATTGCTATGATGTTAATCCCAACCAGGTTCTGATTTTTAAGGATCATGTTGATGACCTATATAAATACATCACTCCTAATTTGGAGGGTGAAATGTATCTTTCCATTAGGTAAAAGTTATTCAGCTGCTATGGTGATTTGTCCCCATTAAATTTGTGACTACTGTATGTAATTGGGACTTCTGGTATGATACAACATTTATTTGGGGGTGCCTTCATTTGGAAAATACCTTTTTGGTAAAGGGAGAAAACTCCCCACCACTATTATCACAGTAGCTGTGTGTTGTTAGAACAATAATTGCATTGTGCATCTTTTCATCTCATCACCGAACTCTGCCTCTCAAATACTATTCATGGAAGGAAGATGATAAGATGATAACTTGCAGTCTCACCACAAGGAATTAAATAATGCTGGTCTCCAAAGATTTCATTGGTGTCTTCCTCTCCTCCCACCCCCAGAAAAAAAATGGGAGAAAAGGAGTGAACAAAAGCATCAGACTGAATTTAGGAGAAGAGTGAATAAGAAATATGAATAGATAAAGAGCCCAAAACGTGCGTTCAGTGAGCCTGCCATTCAAGAAGCAAACCTTTGAGGGAACACTGATCATCACCTCCTCATGGGGTTGACTATTTTGGTTCTGTAACGTCATTCTTGTAAGCACAGTAATCGGGAGACATTAGCTACATAAGTGCATTCACCATGCTAGAAATGATGATTCACTGGCACTGAAAGGTTGTTTCTGAAAATACCACTTACAGGAAATGACTTTTCTCGGAACAGTCTATAGCCAGTGCAGAGTGCTGAGGAAGAATGCCAGCAGGTTGGTGTGGAAGGTATGGAGTACCTACCCAAGCATTTTTTGCATCCATATAAAGTGATTACTCAATATAGTTTCTAAATATTGTGATTAGTAAGAACATCCCTATAGTGCGAGCACACTTTATGCAACTGGAATCTTCCCCCATCAGGTTTCCTACCACTGAGGGCCCCTGCAGATGCAAGTCCTGGCTTCAGCCTCACTCATAGCACCAAATGCATCGCGAGCACTACTTCAATGGAGTTACAGTCAATGTGAAATTGGTCCATCTTAGTTCATCATATCTATTTTACAAAATATACTTCCATATGGTAAATATTAATAAACCATTTCACACAATGTTCCCCATAATTCATAATCAGTTACACCCACTAGCTGGGGGAGGAGGGTGTTTCATGATAAATGTGTCTTTAGAAACAACAGTGCATGAGAGAAGGGTCAACTCAAATGTTTATCATTTATGGACAAATTATGAAGAATTTACTCTATTCTTGGAAGTTCAATGAGTGCTTTGCCTGAATAAGGACTAAATTAAATCCAAGCCTCAGAACATCTCCTCTGTGAACGTAACTGCCTGCTCAACTATAAGGTAGCATTTTCCATCTTGTTTACACCTTTTCTCTCTACCAAGGACCTGTCACCTCGACATTGTTTTGGGATGGGCCTGAGGCATGACAGAGTGGACCAGGGGACTCTGCAGCATCATCACTTGCTCAGATCTTAGATTTCTGTATAGAAATATAGAAGAAAGTTAATACTGCTCTGAACTGTTGACCTCCCAATGACTTTTCCAGACAGTTACTAAACCAATTGCAGCTGCTCCCACACATGTAGGGAACCAGACATGCTTACAGGGCCTGGATGTCCTTGCTTAGAGATCCAGAGTTGGGAACCTACTCTCTAAAACACCACATACCTTAGTTCAGTGTTGCCTCCTGAAGATTTCAGATATAAATACAGAAGTTAAAATAACTAAGTACCAGGAGACTGTGGTTTATTCAACAGATTGCCACAAATGGTCTCCATGCCTTCTCTAACAGATTTCACAACTTGATTTTATGTTTAGTTTATATTTTTGTAATGTTTCCCATTTACTCCATACTCAAACAAATGAAAAAAATAAATAATACTAAAACAAATTGCCCAACAAGGGCAACAAATCAAATATGGATAGAAACAATTTCATAAGAGAACGTCAGATAAATGTTTGAAATTCAACAGGTTAAGTCCTGATTGCATTGAGGTCATTGGGAGTTTTGTCATGATTTCAGCAGGGCCAGGGTTCTCCCCCTCCCCCCATAATTTTTTTTAAAATCCCTTTTCTGATTTTTCCAAACTTCCAAGAAAAAAATGCTGCCCTCCGTGATGAGACCTGATATGCAAAATTTCAGTAAGATTTGTTCTTTTGGGGTGATTGGTGAGGTGGGTTGAGAGTCGTGTTTATGGTGATGGTGTCAGTCTTAACTAGGGAAAAGTTACTGCTGCTCTGTAATTATTATTTTGTATAGTTCCTATAGTGTGCTAGGCACTGCACAGTAAACTTCCCATGGGGATCTGTAGCCCCATTGCTGTCTTTGTAATACGTAATATTTTTCTTATCTGTTGGCGGTGGTGATTTACATTCCTTCTCTTATATATATTATATTTACATGAAGCCTTTAGACAAGCTAAAGAGTAGATAACCCCAGGCTCTCATGGTGCAGTTCTTTTACCCTTCAACTGAAATTGTGTTTACAGCTGAAATAAGGAAACCTTCACCAATGAGAATAGAAATCATGGGGGAAGAATGGCTGTAGAGTTTAAATGTGACAAAAATCTGGAAAAAAAAATCTTATCTCTTGCTTGAAAAAAGTTGTAATTACCCACTAAGATAAAAGCTGTTGAATTTGTAGCAATGAAAATATTAAGACAAATTAAATACCAAGCTTATCTCTTCACTGTGGTATCAATATTTTATACTAAACATCTGTTCCTTATATCTCATCTCAGAAACACTTCCACACTTTATCAGTGCAAGCCCAGCTTTTCAAAGCAAATTAAGCTAAACAGTTTGCCCCTAATCACCAATTGATCACAACATGCAGGATGGCATATATTGATCAGCGAGAGCCCCATTTTTCCCTGTTCAAGGGAAAAAAAATATGGGAGGAAACATTTGATTTCCAGCCTGAACAAACGTGTTAGGCACAAAGCCCAGATGTTTCTAAAGTGGGATATATGTAGGGATAAAAGAGGAGAGATAATTTAGAAAAAGGGAGAAAATGTACTATACTAGTTCAGTAAGGAAAAAGATAAATTAACCGAAAGCAACCACAGCCACAATCTAAATTTTGGAGGTAACAAAGTCCTGTGGCACCTTAAAGACTAACTATAAAGTTTTGAAGCATAAGCTTTCGTGGGCTAATACCCACTTCGTCGGTTGCATCCGACGAAGTGGGTATTAGCCCACGAAAACTTATGCTTCAAAACTTTATAGTTAGTCTTTAAGGTGCCACAGGACTTTGTTACCTCTGCTATTCCAGACTAACACGGCTACTACCTCTCTGATTCAATCTAAATTTTGTCATCCATAGTTTCAGTGCAGCTTTTTATGGAGTATTCAGCAGGAGTAGAGATGGTGGAATCTCACTCTTAGAAAATAATACACAAAGATGTTAGTTATAGTCATAGATATATTGACTTAAATGCTGCTCTCAGTGAAAATGATGTAAATCTGAAGTAATTCCAGTAAAATCAATGGAGTTTCTTCAGATTTAGATCAGTCACTGAGAGCATAATTTGATCCATTATTCCTTGATTTTAATATCAGTCTTGAAGATCAGAAAATTTCACAAACATTACTTTGTAAGTAATAGGCTTGACACTGAAGCATACCCTCATATGATTATACCCTCATATGATTAACATTGGACCACTATTTGTGCTTGGGACATATACCACCGCATATATTGCACATCAGGTCATACCAAGGTTCAAGTACCTATAGTGAACAAAACAAAAGGTACTTTTACAACCTATTAGCAAATACACTTTTTAAAAATACTTAGTATTTTGAATCTGCCTTTGGTAAAAAGGTAGTAAAGGGAAATTAGAAATAAATCTCTATATATAAAAGTCAAATGGTGTATGCGTGTGTGTATGTATGCGTGTATGTACGTGCACTTACTCCTTCCACACCGTTTGAGCTAGAGACTTGAAATCTGGTACAGTTATAGGCCTTAGGGTCCTAATCAGGGTAAGAGTCGAAAATTTTTCAAATCTCACCTCTGACGCCCCCCCATGGGTGAAATTATTTAAAGGCCAATCACATCAGCTGGGCAGCTGCTGTTCTCTGTGACATAGTTATGATGTCATAATACCCCCTCCAACGGACCCTGCATTCGCTCAGCTCTCTCCCCCCTCCCCCCTCCAACGGACCCCCACTCGCTCAGCTCTCTGCCCCCTCCCCACCTCTGACGGACCCGAGTTGGGTTTGGTCGGAGGGTAAGTGAGGTAGGGGTCGGGTTTGGTCGGGGGGTGAGGAGGGGGTGTCGGGTTTGGTCAGGGGGGTAAGTGAGCTGGGGGTGTTGGGTTGGTCCGGGGGTGTTGGGTTTTGTGGGGGGGCGAGGAGGGGGGTCGGGGTTGGTCGAGAGGTAAGTGAGGTGTGGGTATCGGGTTTGTTTGTGGTGGTAGGTGGGGGTGTCGGGTTTGGTTGTGGGGAAAGTGAGGTGGGTGTGTCAGGTTTGGTCTACGGGGGTGAGGTGTGGGTGTTGGTCAGGGGGTGTTGGTAGGGGGGTGACATGGGGGTGTTGGATTTGGGTGGGGGGGTGAAAATGTGAGTCGGGGTTGGTCGAGGGGTAAGTGAGGTGGGGGTGTCGGGTTTGGTCGGGGGGGTGAGGTAGGGGTGTCAGGTTTGCTCTCTGCCCCCTCCCCCCTCCAACAGACCCCACACTCGCTCAGCTCTCTGCCCCCTCCCCACCTCCGACGGACCCGAGCAACGCCGGGTATTTTCGCTAGTAATGACATAAAAAGATTACTTTGGAAAATAAGAATTTAATCCAATAGGCTCCTTCCCTTTGCTTCCGCTGGATCCGCATACCTTCCAATCTTCCATTGAGGGCAGAGAGAACTGACATTATTTTCCCATTGCCAAATAAATCCCAATGGCAGGTGCTCTGCATGCTTCAGGGATCCATTTTTGGAGGGTTAGTCCATGTATATGCATTTTTATTACATGAATAACATGGGTAATATATATTTTCAGACTTTTGCAAGCTCCAAACGTATTGACTTCAGTGGATGTTCTGGGTGTGCAAAGACCATAGGATCAGGTCTCACCATTTGCTCTCCTAAATACTCAAAAGGAATTCTGGAGCTCAGGTTGCATTGCAAAAAGCAGCAGTATAGACTTTCAGACTCAGCTGAAGCCTGGGCCCTGAGACCCTCATGGGGTCTCAGAACCTGAGCTCCAGCCCAACCATGAACTTTTAGATTGCAAATGTATAGCCCTGCAAGCATAAGGCAGTTGACCTGGGCCAGCCACAGCCCCGCGGGGAGTCTTTTATTACAATGGAGAGATACAGTTGGTGTCCAAGAGCACATTTAAGTGATTTAGGGTAAGTAGGGTACTTGAGCTGTCTTTTAAATTTAGAAGATAGTAGTATTTTCTTTGGAAGACTAAAAAGTACCACAAGGGCAGAAATGTTTGGGAAGCATTTGCATATCTGATATCTCCCTTTACAGTAATAAATTACTGGACCACATTCTGATCTCTGTTATTACCATGTAACCAACTGGCACCAGTGGAATTGCATATCTATGAAAAAAGTAAAGGTTATATTTTATATCTCTGTTATGGCTCTGACTTTGTAATGTTGAGTAATGAGGTCATTTGCCACATACAAGTACTGAATTTTAGCAAACAGATGCAAATTGTAACTTTTTTACCTACTGTATTGTAGTGGTTTGAGTCCAAGGCTCCTACAAAACTCCAGGCCTTTGTGACTGTCAGCTAGATAGTGCCAGTGTTGCTTATAAAAATTCAAAGTGCAAGGAAGTTGAAACAAGGTTTCCCTCAAAACTTTTTCTTATTTGGTTCTTTGCAAGGAGTTATACTAATAGCATAGCCATTCGACTTTGTTAAATTATGCTGATTATTCTGTGTTTTGTTTTATGGAAGACATATGTATATTCTGAGCATAGAAGCTCACATACCAAATGTAACCTTTTCAACTCCCACAGATTAAAAAACTCACAGTGCCTTGGTTTATTACATTCCACCTCAGCTAGGGACACATTTTCAGTAGGAAAAGGGCAAACCAGAAAATTTGCTCATGGAAGCCAATTTATACAAGCACTTGAATAGTCTAGCTCTTCACATATTAAATCTGGTGTTCATCTTATGAACTCTTGGAGTCACCTTTGTTATTTACAGTAAAATGTCTGACTATCCTACAGTAACAATACAAATAGAAAAGCTATAATAAGCACAGTTCTTTTCTGGAATCAGGTAGACTGAGTGTGATGCCCTGTGAACTCTTTCAAAATGCTCCCTGCTAAATCAGAGTATGACAAGGTGTCAGCATTGTCAGATCAGTGGTGAAGAGTGAATAGACTTGAATTAATAAAGGTCAAAATTGTCAAAAGGAAGACCTGCCTAGTGGCATGTCAGCAAACACTCATATATTGTATCTGAAATGGACACTGCCGGCACAGAGTTGAAAACCAAGAGCTCAGGCAAGATCTGGGTATGGCAAAACCTTTGGATCTCTTCGGAACATTTCTAGGTGTTTCCAAAGTGCTTTTAAAACACTTTTTATTAAATGGCACACAAAGAGATGGTTTATCATCTACCCCTAAACAGATGGTTTATCATAAATAGTTAGAATGTACTGTAAGGACCATTCAAGATAGAGTGGCCCATTAACACCTCTGCAGTCATACTACTTAAGGAGGAATTTAGCGGGTTACAGATTGTAGTAATAAGCCATAAATCCAGTGTCTCTGTTCAGTCCATGATTTTTAGTGTCTAGCAGAGTAATGAATCAGAGAGGTAGCTGTGTTAGTCTGGAATAGCAGAAGTAACAAAGAGTCCTGTTCTACTGCCTGCATCCGACGAAGTGGGTATTAGCCCACGAAAGCTCATGCTTCAAAACTTTATAGTTAGTCTTTAAGGTGCCACAGGACTTTGTTAAAGAGTCCTGTGGCACCTTAAAGACTAACTAAAGTATTGAAGCGTAAACTTTCGTGGTTGCATCCGACGAAGTGGGTATTAGCCCACGAAAGCTTATGCTTCAATACTTTAGTTAGCAGAGTAATTAATTTAAGCTCACAGGGTCATCTTTTCAAAGTGTTGTGAAGTTTCCTTTGAGAATGAGGACTGATAGAATACATAGCATATAAGTAGTTATATCTGACCTATCTGCTTATGCTAAACAATTTGTTCCATCTTACGTTTGCTGTGATGCCGGGAGTACCTTTCCCATCCCTGAGGAAGAGCTCTGTGTGACTCAAAAGGTTCTCTCTCTCACCAACAGAAGTTGGTCCAATAAAAGATATTTCCTCACCTACCTTGTGTCCTTACATTAATTGTCTCACACCTTCCCTGGAGGTGGATATGTATTATTCTTATTTTGCAGATGGATTAAAAGAGGTACAGAGATTAAATACCTTGCCTCAAGTTATTAATGGACCCCTTCTCCCAAAGTCAGAGCTTGCCTATAATTAGACTACCAACTTCCATGAAGCCACAGTAAGCAGACTCATAAAAAAGACAACAATTATTTGGGACTGTTCTGATATCAATGTGCTAAAAAAAAAAATGTGGGAGAGGGAGAGAGAAAGAAATCAAGAATCTTCAAGATTACATTTTTCCACTACTCTGCTCAAACTTTCCTTTCATTGTTGTTTGCCTCCCCCATCAAAGTTCTCTCTATATAATAATAATCACAATGCATTTTAATACATCAGTAAGTAAAAACTGGATCTTCGAGGTGTATTTTTTTAAACACATGGTGGAACTCCCTTTGTTAAGCACCACAGAAGTGTAACACTTGACATTTTATACCCTGACATAATATCAGACTCATTATCCTACACTGTATAAAAATTTCTTTGGGCTATTATCAGATGACTGTCTTGTATTTCCCATTACAGAAAGCTAATTGAGATTTATTAGTGCAGTGGGACATTTTGCTCAAATAATGAATCTCTATTTTATATTAATTCTATTTCCTTTTTTCTCAGACACAACTCTCTAAATATCTTTACCCAATGTATGATATTTTATATGTGATTTGAATATATACATCTTAAAATTAATATTGTAATTTAAACGAATCAAAATGAGACTATCAAAATAAAATGTTTAGACCTTAATGAAACAAGATGGTAAAAATGATTAATTTAGATTTTTTCTGTCAATTTCATGAACATTTTAATTCTGACAAAACTCCATTTTCAATGGAAACTTGTTCTGCCAATACATTTTCAGCCAACTCTTCTCAGCACCTTGCAGAATAAGCCCAAAAATCAACTATATTATTATTTGAATTTGTTATATATAGTTCCTTATAGTAAATGTAAAATCAAGGACAGTGCTATCAGATGGAGGATGGCATCTATTGCAGAAAAGTTTATTGAGGAGTGCACAAGTTGACTAAATTTAGTCCACCTACTTTACGTAGATATAGCGGGGAGGTAGATTCTGTAGGTCTGAATGCTTGCAACACTAGTTTGTCTTTCAGTTGTTCAGGGAAACTAACACACTGCAAGTGTGTAGTATATTATAAATTATTTTCCTAAATATTTTTTTCAAAAATAGGCCTCATCTTAGTGCTTGTTCAGGAGCATGAATATGCCAAGTTTGAAGTTTTACAATGGTTATTTTTGAGTTTTCCATGTGCAATAAAGCATATACATATATATTATGGGTAAAATGTGCTTTCTTTTCCTGCTCCAATAACTAAAAAACAGATTAGGGGACTGATCTCACACTACTCAATTAAATGGGAGCAGAATCAGGTCCAGGCAGATTTTTATGAGGCATTTTACTTGATTAAAATGGCTGTTGGTTGAAACAAATAGAAATTTCAATCTAAAAGTAACTAAAAAAAAGATGTTTGAAAATGGGGATTTAAAAATCAAAGGGCCACCTCATCCTTAAATATAATATAATATTGCTGGTAAAATGGGATAACCCATTCTAAAACTCAGCAACAAAAATATCAAATAAACAACATTCCTAAAGTATGCAACCCCACAGTAATGTAGGTCCAGACCAAATAAATGTTGTTCCATTAAGTAGGAGCATAGCTAGTAATATAAATTGTTCTACATGTTGGTCTATCCTACACATACATCCATAGCAAGCCTATAAGCTCCTCACGTAACATGCACGTACATTCAATATGATCTTTAACATAGCAGGTGCGATGCTAGACAGAGAAATCTACCTGTGTGTTCTAAAAAGGGTGTGAGGATAGAAGAACCCTTAAAAGCCAGGCAATACTTCATAAGCATTTTTGTCTGCAAGTTAGTCAACCTGTACAGTCTGTTGTGCATGTCATATGTCTGCTTCCATCTATTTCTCCAGCTAGCTATTAACAGACATCACCGTACTAATGTTCTCTCAGTATTTTAACATAGGAATCCCACAAATATTTATCCTGTGGTAACCCCCGAGTTCCAGGGGTGCAGGTGCTTATAGAGAGGAAGAGTGGATTGGAAATCATTTACAGTTTAAACAACATTAGGAAGCATGAAATAGCACTGGGGTGAAACTGTGAAGAGGGAGATGAACTTGCCCTTGGCTGGAAACGTTTATACTTTCCGCTATGCTGGAGAGAGTTCAATTGTGTAATTTTAAGGGGGCATTAAGTATGAAAAAATAATTTAAGGTCCTGTGTATCTTTCCTTTGATTTTTTTTTAAATTCTTTGAAACTTGGTGCAACCTGGTTCATTACGAGGAATAATGTTCTTCAGAGATATATTTAAGAATTCCAAAGATGTATCTCTGACAGTGGTGATTAGCCATGTTCATGGTGGCTTCCCTACAACCAGGGAAATCACTGCAGTGTCTCTGTAATGGGGTAGTCTGTCCCCCTATGGGCAGTGGTACCTACAGATAAGCCTATCATGTGGCATGACCCAGTAGGATTTTCAGAGGTCTGAAGTATGCAGGGACCTAGAAAACAGATGATATTGGAAAAAAAGGACACCGTCCTGGAGAATAAGTAGTGTTACTGACTTTCTCTTTAAAAGAATAGGACCAGGAGCTGTGCACAGTGGGTGAGGCAAGGTTCTCCTCTTTCCCAGCCCATTGGGAAGTGACAAGAGTTAATAAAGTTCAGTGTTAGCTGCCTAACCTGGGGTTCCTGGGCTGGAACCTAGAGGAGAGGGTAGGTCTGAGTTCTCCTACCTCTCCCCCACCAAGAGAGGAAATACAAGACTCGGGACATAAAGAGACAAAAACAAATGGATAAGTTCCAGGTTGAGGCTGAAGCCCTGACATGAAGACCACAGACTTTCATTTTTTGGACTGTTTGTACTTCTCTGTACCCCTTAAAGGGTACTGAACTGAAAGATGATCTGCCCAGAGGGCCAGGCTGTGGAATCAGCAGACCACAGCAATACCAAAATGAAAGATGACTGGGTGTGCTAGAGCAGAACCATATCCTGCCAGGAGGGGGTGCTGTGAAAGTGAGTACACCCTTTTACAGTCCATTTAAACCACTTAAGCAACATTTTATCAAAGATCTTCTTGTAGTCCCATCTTACACATCACTGTGTCATAGAGGGAAACTTTAAAATAATAAAGACATACTAAAAGACAACATTATGTACAATATTTATTTTATCTACTGCTCATCTGACCACTATTCTTGTTTATAACCAGTCAACATTAGCCCATCCAAAATGGAGTCTGCAAATTACTGATTTCTGCTCAGTAGTATAATATTTGTTGATTCTGTGATGAGGGTTGGTCTACACTAGAAAATTAGCTACCTCACTCAGGGGTGGAAAAAAATCCACAGCCCCAAGTGATGAAATTAAGCTGACCTAAGTCTCTGTGTAGACAGTAATAGGTTAGCAGGAGAATTCTTCTGTTGACCTAGCTACCGCCTTCTAGGAAGGTGGATTACGTATACTGATAGGAAAACTCCTCCCATCAGTGTAGTAGTGTCTATCTCTGCCACTGTAGCATTTTAAGTGTAGACAACCCCTTAAGTGATGATACTGTAAAGCCACTTAGCCATAATTTGATCAGCTGAAATGGGAGCAGCATTGTACACTGAAATACAATAATTTTGCTTAGGGAATGATAGTCAAGACTTTAATTCTCTCAATTGGTGAAGACTGAGATTAGAGCACCTCCTGAGACACAGGAATAGATTGATATATGACTCAGAGATCCTTAGCTAACTTTCACTTAAGTGTCACATGTTTCTTGGATAAAAATGAAATCGAAATGGATAAGAAGGAATGGATTTGCTGAAAACCTAAAAGCATTCTTTGGGCATATCCCAATATCCTGAGTCATTTTATGAAGCAGAGGTAGCAGATGGGTCCCTCGCCATATTATATGTGCTATGGTTCTGACTGGTGCTGGGGAAAAGTCACCTGGGAAATCTGATGCTGCAAAAATATCACAGTATAAAAAATTCATTTACTTATGTTTGAGTACACACTGTTGAATTGTGATTTTCAGTCCTATATTACTCATCTCAAGATTTATATCTGCTCATTTGGCAGTTACGTCACTTAGTATTTTCCAGTTTATCTCTGTCAAATGCATACTGCAATTTAAAAAAAAGTGTGTAGTGAATTTCACTCTTGTGGAGTCTAAACAGCTGTAGACTTACAGTAGCTAAGTGATATCCTAGTTATATACAGGAAACATTTAATCCAAATGTTGCATCTGTTTAACAGATAGCAACACTGAAAAATAGTTTAGAAGTGAAAAAAATATGTCTCCAATTGAAACTGCAGAATAATTTAAGATAGGCAGAATGTAATTACTACAGTTGGGTGGGAAATATTTCTCCCATTGTGCAAAAATGTCCCCATTTCACATTGGGATGAAACAGAGATCTTTTAACACTGTGGGTTTTGTCTGGGGGTGGGAGGTTGATAGAGAGAGACCACAGTAACCATTACCCTCACCTGACTTGTGGGAGGCCCAGGTTTAAGTCTGTGTCTTCCAGTTGAATGTCTTTGAGCAATAGAGTTACTCTCTCTTGCCCAATTAATATTTAATTATTTATACCTTATAGGAGAGCTCTAATAGGAGACATTGAAAGCAACCTATTCAAGAATACCAAGGTCAATAGCCAGGTGGTTGGGGCATACATTTGGAATGTAAGAGAGCCAGATTTCAGAGCAAGGATTTGAACCTGGGTCTCCCACACCCTGGTGAATGCCCTGACCACCTGGTGATTGACTATTCTTTGGTGGATTAGTTTTGTCAAAACAGATGCTTCCTTGAAAAATGTGGGTCTCAATGAATTGGCATTTTTCATGAAAAAATATTTCATTGAAAAATTCCAGATAAGCAATAGTGATTGCCCAAGTTGAAGTTTGACCAATGTGAAGATACTTGGCAACACCTCTGCTCTTTAAAGATGTGTTATAGGATGTTTAATGACCACAAGTGGTCAGAAGGTGGACCTTGGTTTAACATTTCATCCACAATATGTCACCTCCATCAGCACATTAACACTGTGTTGGAGTGTTACATGACCCAGAGATAAGACTGCCACCTACAGAATAGACTTGGTTTTTAATATGAATATATTACAATAAGGTCAATTAATATTAGTTTTTTTAGCTCCCCTAAATGTATTTTTTCCTGAGGCAAAGATGAAGAAGCATACTATATGAATAGGTCAATTACAGCATGTGATGGAGCAGGGATCGGCAACCTTTGGTACACAACCCATCAGGGAAATCCACTGGCTTGGCCGATCACAGCTCTCACTGGCCACAGTTTGCTGTTCCAGGCCAATGGGGGCTGCGGGAAGCGGCGCAGGCTGGGCCACCACTTCCCACAGCCCCCATTGGCCTATAACGGTGAGTCATGGCCGAGGAGATGTGATCAGCCGAACCTGCAGATGTGGCAGGTCAACAAACCGGCTTACCCTGATGGGCTTTGTGCCAAAGGTTACCAATCCCTGTACTAGAGCACAAAAATAAAAAGGTATATAATGTTAAATAGGTTTAGTGCTGGAGTTCTCAAACTTCATTGTGCCACACTGCCTTCCAACAACAAAAACGACTACATGACCCCGGGGAGGTGGGGAGAAACGGGGGCAAAGCCTGGGCCCACTTGAGCCCCATCACCCCGAGTGGGGGGAGGGAGGGGACAAAAGCTGAAGTCTTTAGGCTTCAACCCCTGCTGGTGAGTCTCAGACCCCAGCAAGTCTAACATCAGCCCTGGTGACCCCGATCCAGTTTGTTGTTCCAACCCACAGTTTGAGAATTGTTGGTTTAGTGCTATGTTGTCCAATCCAGTGTTGGTAAAAAGAAGCTCAAGCTCAAGCAAAAACGGGCAACTAGGAGAAGAGCAAGGGGACCATAAATCGACATTGTTTCTGTCTCCACCTTTGAAAGGACAGAAGCCTCTCCGTGCAAGTACTACAGGGACAGTATGTATTTAAGAAGCTTGATGGTTGGGGCAGGGAGTCAGGGAGTGACATATAAGAATTAGCTCTGTATGCAAATTCTCCAGTGTCTATGGGAATGTATGGATAGCACATGCCTTACTTCCTAAAAGCATCTGCAAACTCCTCCAAAGTATCAAACTACAGACTTCTCTCAGTATCCCAACCTCCCCATGATGTTTTTTCAATGGCTGTCGGTAATGTTTCTCAATGGCCTACCATTGTGTAGTCATGATTTCCAATGGAAGCAACAATACTACACATTCATTTTATGTAAAAGCAATCTGAGGATATTGGTTCTAGGATTAAACTGTTCTGAAAGGACAAAAAAGTCAGGTGAAAACATGGACTGTAAAACATCTTTATTTGGATGCCCTGGAATAAAATTTGATTGATTGGGTCTGTCTATGTGGTTAGCCCATATTTAGTTTTATTACGCTGAATATGGTATTCCTATGTGAGGCAGTGACTGTGTAGGTACTTGATTTATTTAGAGCTGTTTGTTCTTCCTCCTATTCTTCCTGCATTGACAACTGCAATTATCTTAGTATCTCAGCTTCCCCTTTAGTAGAGAGAAGTTCTTTAAATCCTCTCCAGTTTCATTCAACAAGTAAATACTTCTGTCTTTATCACAGATTGCATAATTCACAATAATTCCATGACACACAGAGGAAATTTTCTTACTGTATTATCCCTCTGGTTCCGCAGGCTGCTGTAGAGAGATCATAGGCAGCAATTCCTGTGCTCCCAGTAGTGCAGAGCTTGAAGTTGTCTCCGACTCTTTTGTAAGAGTGTAAAGAGGTGAAAGCTATACCCATGCTAGGAACAGGCACAAGCACAACTTTCTATGTATTTTCCTTTTGTCTCAATTTGAAGTGTAATTTACCCGTAGTCACCATAGTGTTTGAGCAACTTAACAATGTTCACAGCTCTCCTGTGAGGTATGTAGGGACTTCTGTATGTAAGTATCTCCATTTATTCAAGTGGGGAAACAGAGGTACAGAGAGGGTAAGTGACAAAATTCACATAGGAAGTCTGTAGCAGAGCCTGGAATGGAACCCAGAAGACAGGACTCCTTGTCCTGTGACTTAATATCATCATTATCCCCCTCTCTAGTGATAACTACTTGGTTCTGACATCGTTACTGGTTGTGGCAACTGTCTCAAATTGTCAAACAGCTGTACATTACAGTTTAGTGAGAAGTCAATAGAATCCCTTCCTCGCCTTTTCTGTATCTTTATAGTCATGCTCAGCTATCTGACTATAGATAGTCTAGCATCTAGAATCCTCCTGCCTCAGCTAATATTAGAACAAATTGTTTTCCTGCTGCCACTCAGTCATGAATTTTCCTCTTCTTCTCTGAATGGCCACAGATATATTTCATACTCTCTGGTCTCTGGTTAGCACACAGAAAGTTAATGACCAATTTTAAGGACTGTAAAACCATAACATGAAGCATTTACCTTACAATTCCTTATATTTGCTCATGTTGTACAATGCCAGTATTGTACTACATGAGAAACGAAAAACCAACAAATTGTTATTGCTGTGACTCCTGTTGCAATGTGTGGTCTTTTAAACACCTTTTAATACAAAGTAATGAGGGTATCATGTTATAATGTGTTTTAGATGTAGCAAAGACAAGATTCTTACTTTCAGTGTGTAAGATTTTCTCAGGGTTCCCAATGACTGCCAGCTGTTTAACCCAAGTCCACTCTCAATAGGGAAGAGAATAAAATTACCTTCGGCTTTTTAAAATGATAGTGATTCTTGGAACCACATCTTTACAAAGCAATCGAATGCTTGTTGTGGAGAAGAATGTCCACATGGCTGCCTGAATAATACATCTGTTTAAAGGTTTGTTCAAAACACAGCCTTAAAGCATCAGTCCATTTAAGAGCTGTGAAATGCCATGAATAGGGTAATTTTGAGAGTCTCTCTTTTCAAGCTATTGTCAGGTGCCTTTTCATAAAGAAAGAAAGAATCCAATACATTTTAGAACAGTTTGTGTATTTCTCTGATTATGTTACTTCTAAAGGAATAGATAAACTTCGGGTTCAGTTTGGATGAGAGATGAACTTTGTGAGTTGGCATAACTGGGCTGGAAGTTTTCACAAGATGAGCATTCATGCAGAATTTTAAGAACTTCCTCTTTCTGGTTGTGGCAAGGAATGCCACAAAGATCAGTATATTTTGCTATATTTTGGCACTTCCAGAGTAGAACTGGACAGAAAACAGCACAGTGCAAAATTAAAAGGTGTTCCCAGAATCTCCCATCAAATTAGGGGGTTGGAGGGGAACGTGCTGACTTTGGGTTCAATTCAAGCCCCATTGTAAATGCAGTTGCTCCTCATGACAATTGGGGACTGCTCTGATGCTGGGCACCAGAACTGAGAGCAGGGAGAATGTCTGACCTGTATTCTCAATGCCCCAGTGCTGGTGCCCTGGATAGGCATGGACAACAAAGAGGAAACAATCTGACTCAAATATAGATGAGTGAGGAGCAGAGTGGAAGCGGGGAAGGCAGAATGGGATGGCCAAATAATAGCAGAGGAGTTATAGGGACAGGCTGAGAGAGATATAAATGAGGAGAATAGAGACCGAAAAGTACATGATGGGGTTTTGAAGGGGGAAGTCATGTTGGGGGTAGACTGGAGAAGATGGGGGGCCAGTGAGTCTCTGAATACTAGAAAACATGCTCCTCTGTAAATTGGAAATTAAATTCAGGAATCCTGGGTTCAGCAGTCCCCTATTGTCATAAAATAATTGTGAAGCCCTATGGTAAAATGTGTGATTCATTCCTCTGTAGTGGCTGATCCACAGGAGATAACACCTACTGCCCCTACTAGTTACTCTATTATAAATGAAGTGGTAGAGAGCTTCTGATTACACTGAACCATGTGGTTGTCAACATACTCTCACATGATAGAATTTCTGTTTGTTTTCAGTTTATAGTAAACCTAGTCAATTACATTTTAAAAAAGCTAATTATAAAGAATGTTAATGCTGAAAAGTCAAGCACTAAATTATAAAATGTCTACCCATGCTCATGTGTATTATGATTGTCTCTAGTTACATGATCATGTACTGTGAACATCTATTGTGGGCATTCATTGAGGAGGTGTCCTCTGGAAAAAAAATAATATCTGATCATGTAATTAAGGACTATATCAATGGATATGTAGAAGAGGGTTAAACTAAAGGTGAATGGGCAACCTTAAATCAGCATTTCTTACCTTTTGAATGAATTATTTTTTACACTTGGCAACCTTAAATATTCTTTTCCTTTTAAAGGTATGTGGTTTTTTTTTAAAAAAATCTCTCTTTCACTATTGGCTAAATTATCAGCCTTTCATAGAATATCAGGGTTGGAAGGGACCTCAGGAGGTGTCTAGTCCAACCCCCTGCTTAAAGCAGGACTAACCACAACAAAATTATTCCAGCCAGGGCTTTGTCAAGCCTGACCTTAAAAACTTTGAAGGAAAGAGATCCTACCACCTTCCTAGGTAACCCATTCCAGTGCTTCGCCACCCTCCTAGTGAAAAAGTTTTTCCTAATATCCAACCTAAACCTCCCCCACTGAATCTTGAAGACCATTACTCCTTGTTCTGTCATCTGGTACCACTGAGAACAGTCTAGATCCATCCTCTTTGGAACCCCTTTTCAAGTAGTTGAAAGCAGGCATCAAATCCCGCCTCAGTCTTCTCTTCTGTAGACTAAACAATCCCAGTTCCCTCAGCCTCTCCTCGTAAGTCATGTGCTCTAGGCCCCTAATCATTTTTGTTCTCCTCCTCTGGACTATTTCCAATTTTTCCACATCTTTCTTGTACTGTGGGGTCCCAAAACTGGACACAGTGCTCCAGATGAGGCCTTACCAATGTCGAATAGAGGGGAATGATCATGTCCCTCGATCTGCTGGCAAAGCCCCTACTTATACAGCCCAAAATGCCATTAGACTTGGCAACAAGAGCACACTATTGACTCATGTCCAGCTTCTCATCCACTGTAACCCTTAGGTCCTTTTCTGCAGAACTGCTGCCTAGCCTTTCGGTCCCTAGTCTGTAGCCTCCAGCCTATCTACCACTCCTCCCAGTTTAGTGTCATCTGCAAAGTTGCTGAGAGTGCAGTCCACGCCATCCTCCAGATCATCAATAAAGATACTGAAAAACCAGCCCCAGGACCGACCCTTGGGGTATTCCATTTGATACCAGTTGCCAACTAGACATGGAGCCATTGATCACTACCAGTTGAGCCCAACAATCCAGACAGCTTTCTATCCACGTTATAGTCCATTCATCCAGCAGATATTTCTTTAATTTGCTGGCAAGAATACTGTGGGAGACTGTCTCAAAAGCTTTGCTAAAGTCAAAGTCTTTACATGGCTACACAGAAGTAAGGGGTAGTAAAGTCCTGCTTGGACTGTGAGTGGGGGAGAATAGAGGCCTTTTAGCCAATATTCTCTGCTATGAGAGTGGCCGTGGAAGGGGCAAATAGTATTAATGAGCAGGAGGAGCTTCCTTACTCACCGGCTGCAGTAGCTGGTTGAGTGAACAGTAGGGAATAATCTGCTAGACAAAAAGGGGCTCAAGCAATGTGTGCTTTCCACAGAGCAAGTGGTAAGCAAGGGAAGAATCATGACTGAATCACAATTCATTCTCTGGCTTGCTCCTGTAGCGGTACAGCCATGTGCTGCCTGTTACTCAGGGAATATTGTAACATTACAGTATAGTCTTCATTCTTGTTATGACCTTGAACTATATTACTAGTGACTAGTCGTATATTTCAGTGATTGAGTCCAGGAATCAGGAGGGTGAACTGGCATTGTGCTGTGTAGAATAATGTGGAACATCATGCACTCAATGCTATAAGCTCTTTCTTTCTTTTTTTTCCTTTAAACCATAAGTGCTGAAAGATGTAGCTATAGCCTTACAAACTAAACAGTAGAAACTAACAAACTACTACAATTTTAATCCAACAATGGAAAAGACTTGTCCCATTCCTGCATCAGCCACCAGTATATAATTTTAAGAACTCATTCTGACAGAATTATTTCAGCCTCTACACAGTATGTTTAAAAAACATGTATTTTATCCCTTTTGTTATTTGATACTGATAATTCTGAAATAAAGGTAATCCTGTCCTAGTTATCCTATTTAATTCTTTCATTAAATCATCCTCAACCTGAATATAGTATCTTTAAAGAGACAAATGTATAGTAAACCTGAAAAGATGTTTTATTTAGATTAAATTACTTTTTTTACCTCTCATCTAATTTGCCTTACAACTCTCATTGAATGTTCATTTAATACTGTTTTAATACTTCTGAATGGTAATACTAGGTTACATAGCCATATTCTCAATCCTCTATAGAAGTCAGAAGTTATGTTGCATGTTAGGAAGCAAGCAAAATAATTTCCAAATCTTTTTTTTTTAAAACAATCTTTGTTCTTACTGTGAAAAGAAACTGCTTTGATTTACAGAAAACTGTTTTTTATCACTCTATACCACTGGTCACAGACTCCCAAATTGAAGACTGCATGTGCGTGAACTCAATTGGACCTGCTGGGTATATACGGTAGATATACGGAGTCTTGCAGCCCAGGGCCATGTCTAAGAATGGAAGACTTACAGAGCTTCAACCTTGGATAGGTAAAGGCATGTGGCCTGACACTTGATGGGGTGCACTCAGAGAGACTATAAAGGCAACCAGTTCAGCTAGCCCAGTGGCCACGACCAGCATAAACAGTTAGGTAGTCAAAACATTTGTCAACATTTTTTTAGATTTGTAAAAAATTTCATGCATAATTGTGTGAATTTTTTAAAGTTCTTGACTAAAAAAATGTTACTTTGAATCAAAACAAAAATATTATTGTTTGGGGTTTATTTTTTCCTCTATGAAAAGTCAAAACAAAAAAAAAGGAGGGGGGAAATGTTAATTTAATTTATGTTCAATTCAAAATAACTTTTTTTTTAGGAATATATTCATTTAATTCAAAATATTGTGTGGAAATTGCATTTTTGACCAAGTCATTAATTAAGCTGATTTTTGTATAGCAGTATCACACAAACTCATATTGCAGCTCTAACTGAAAATAATTTTCCAACTTTTATGATCTTTCCTTATCCTTTATTACAAAAAGAGGAAGTAAAGTGGAGGAATAGTTCCCTTTTTGCAAGCATTTTTCAGCTTCGGGGGAAAAAAAACAGTATCCTTTCTATTATTCCTGAATTATTGGAGGTTTCTGAGTTTCACCTGAAATAATAGAGCACTAGCTCTTGTTCTGACTTATATTTGTTTGCAGCTATATACAGGTAGCTGCACTTACTAAATGTCAAAGTTCTATAAACCTTTGATTTCCATATGATTAGTGTGAGGTACAACTATTAATTGTTTATGATGGGGTTTATAGGCCCCACACTAAGGATAAGGGAGTAATGGAGCAGTACTGGGTCAAGAATATCCTGCCTCTCAGTAATTGCCAGGCATGCTCCTTATAGAGGACCCGATTAAAAGGCAGATCTTGCAGCTGGGGGAGGCGGGAGAAAGGGTGGGTAGAGAAAGTCTATCTGCAGCTGAGGAAGGACCGAGGACTGTGAGGAAGACCTGACTACAGGGAACAATTGGATTCTGAGAGTGAGCTGGGAAGCCCCCTCCTGAGGCTCTGAACTCTTGAGTGTGCAAGCAGAAGATTGTCACCATGCCCTATACAGAAGGAAAAATAGGAAATATAAGAAATAGCCCAGAGCAGGCTGATCTGGAGTAGCAGACAAAAGGGACTGAGTTACATCTTGCCTCTCTTCATTTGGGTCCTGAATTGGGACCCAATGAAGAAGAAGGGTTTTAGTCCCCCTACCCTTCTTTCATCCTCTAGTTGCCTGCAAGATTCTGGAAGATTCTTGGAGAGGTAACAAACTGTAACTTAGTAATTGGCCCCCTGGACTGCCTGGAAGAGCCATTTCAATGGGAGTTTTGTGCCTAAATACTTTTGAGGATCTGGGCTTAAGGGACCACCCCAGGTTTATTCAGTCAGTCAGTTATAAAGCTGTATACAGGAATGTGGAGAACGATCATGCTTCATGCCAATGGGGACTGCTGGAAGTGGCGTGGGCTGAGGGATGTGCTGGCCACCACTTCCCGCAGTCCCCATTGGCCTGGCATGGAAAACAGCGGCCAGTGGGAGCTGCGATCAGCCAAACCTGTGGCTGCGGGAGGTAAACAAACCGGTCCGGCCTGCCAAGGTACTTGCCTGGTGGGCTGCGGGCCAAAAGTTGCTCATCCCTGAGCTATGGTATATGTATGTGGCCACTGATAATTACACAACTGTTTTCCAGTATGTTTTCCTTTTCACAGTACAAAGCAAATTCATTCAGATAAATGAAAATAAAAAGAGTGTGTATGGCATTATACTATATGGTGTATGAGTGGAATATGTTCTCACTTAAAATAAGCTACTTAACGCCATTGCCTTCATTTGACACTAATGTATCAATGCCTGTGCTACTACTGATTTGCTTTCTCCTTGGGAACCCCCACTCTCAATACCCTTTCATTCATGCAACTTCTCTGTTTTATTCTCATAAACAAAGTAATCATAGAGCTACATACAGATCTAGTTTTCTTTTGCCCTGATGGGTTTGAAAGTATTGAATGGGGAATCATATATTCATCCTAATCTCAAAAATAATGGATGTTCGAAGTGGCCTTCAGAGTGATATGTGCTCAGCAATACCCCGATTATGCTCATTACTCTAATTAAGGCTATGTCTACACTATGGACCTTACAGCAGCATAGCTGTACTGCACAGCTGTGCCACTGTAAAGTGTACTGTGTAGCTACTCTTTGCCGACAGGAGAGAGCTCTCCTGTTGACATAATTAAAGCACCGCCAGCACGCGGCATTAGCTCTGTCATCAGGAGAGCTTCTGTCCACACCAGCACTTTTGTCCGTGTTTTTTTCACACCCCTGACCAACAAAAGTTTTACCAATAAAAGTGCAGAAAAAGCCTAAGAAATAAGCAGTGTAATGAGTAAATGCAGTAGAAGTATATAAATGTAATTTTTGTTGAATATTGGTATTTAGCATACTATTAGCTAAAATGTCTTCTGATTTACAAATTATTTCTGAGTCCTGTGTTTCAGCCTGTAAGCAGCTCTTTAAATAAAAAGTGTATCTATCAGAATTAAGTATATTTCACACAACACTCTAGCTGTTGTAGGCATATCCATTCCTTTTTTTCCAGACAATTTTGACACTGCATGTGATTGGATTTGTGAAGGTCATCCACATTGTAATGAAGTTGAATGAAATCTGAGGGGTGGCTAAGAAAGATTCTACCATAACTGTCCACCAAGTCTTGAAATATATCAGTAACCACAAATTGTATCATCATGAAATTTTCACACATGGTAGAACTTCATTTTTTACCTGTAGCAAAGGGTGATGCTTGACATTTAAACCCTACCATGGTATTGAACTCATTATCTTGTGGTCTGATATAGATTTGCACTGGATAAAAAACTGTTTCAGAATTGGTAAACAAATGCACGTTTTTTTATTAAAAACAATTTAATTTATGTATTTGCTTTTTTTAAATTGCTCTTTTCTCAGACTCACACATATATAAAAGCAAAGATTTTTAAAAATGGATACCTAAGTCCATATTTAGGATTTCAGTTGCCTGACTTTTAAAAGTGCTGAGCAATCCACAGCTCCCATAGAAGTAAGTGGGTGCTTAGTACTTTTTATATGTATTTAGGAATCTATTTTTCAGCATCTGTTTTTAAAAACGTGGTCCTGGTATTTGTGTCCTTATGTATGTACCTATATTTCTCGTTACATTTTTATGTGGCCCCCTTTGCCATAGTATCTGAGCCTCTATAATATGTGCACACACAAAAGATAATCAAGCACGCCATCTATATCAGGGATCGGCAACCTTTGGCATTCAGCCCACCAGGTTAAGCCCCCTGGTGGGCTGGGCCAGTTTACCTGCCACATCTGCAGGTTCGGATAATTGCAGCTCCCACAGTTTGCTGCTCCAAGCCAATGGAGGCTGCAGGAAGCAGTGCAGGCCGAGGAATGTGCTGGCTGCCGCTTCCCGCCAAGGGGTTTACCCCGGCGAGCCATGTGCCAAAGGATGCTGATCCCTGATCTATATTCTTACTGGATGGTCATATAAGTAAAATACATCATTTACTTTGTGTTGATTTGATAAATTATCATTTAAAATATTCCTTCTTTGCCTTCAAACCATGTCCTTAATTTCTACTTCTTTAGGAATTCATAATTCAGTATTAAAAGATATGTAACCACCGTGAAAAACCTATAAAACTATTCCAAAACTGATGTAACTTACTACTCTTAAGTCAGTCTCATACAACAGTTACTTAAGAATGGCAAAATGTTTTATTAACGGTGCCCATTATCCTCCTACTGTACATAACAGTAATTTGAAGTTTCCCAGTTCTCCCTTTGATGATATAATATTCTTTAAATTGGCATGGTAATGTAACTGCATCTAGTATCTAGGTTTAGTGAATTAAGATACAGTGAAAATACAAGAAAGAAAAAGGGTTAGTAATCAATAACCAACTGAACAAATTGTATTCCCTATGCAAATCTTTCCGTTTTGTTTCACTTCAAGCTGTGAAACTCCCATGTAATTCAGCTTTATAAAATGGCTTCTGTGCACCTTTAATTATAAAGGCATGTAAAATCACAAAAAAAGCCTTTAACTTCATTTATTAGAATGCTTACAAATGGTTTCTCAGGATTTTTCTTGATCAATTAGAAAGCTAATTGGAAGACCACTTTTTTTTCAACCTCCATTGATCACCTTAAGCTATCCCTCCAGTTAACTGATAACACTTCTCAGCTATCATCCTAATAAGTTATTTAAACTTAGGGACCTCCTAATGTCATAAGGCTGCAGCATGAATACAGTTTTGTCTGTTGGTTTTGTAGCTGATCTCAAGGCTGGTGGTTCTCTGAGTTCATAGTCTAGAAAGATTTTGTTTGTTACCTTCCATCATCTGGGATGATTAAAACTCTTTTATATCCCTTAATATTGGGTAACAGTTTTCCCTGGAACTGAGAAGATTGGAAACTACAGCTTAGAACTGACTACTCTAACTTTCCTGGTAGACTTCACTTGACTGGAGAGAGGATTCTGCTTGAACTTTCCATTGGGCAATGCCACTGCTACATTTCAGAAAAAACTAATATTTTCATTGGGATATACATGTTCCAAACAGCTGAGTAGTTTATTCTCTTTATGCAGTCTCATGCAGATGCTGGTGGGCTATCTTTCGCTGGAAATATGGCCTAGTCCAGAGATGGATTTTAGTTAGTTATTTATTGTTGTAAATATATGTTTTTAATTAATTACTTAAATTAATTTAATTAATTAAAATAATTAATGTTGTAAAGTAATATAGTCATGGGGAATCCAAGGTGAAGAGAAGCCAGAGTTGAAGGATGGAAGAGAAAAGTATCTACAAAAGCAAAGTTTTTAATGCCATATTACATACTATGAGAGCAAAACAAACAAAAATCCTTGAACCAGTATGAAGCTCTTCTAATAGGAGTTTGTGGCCATTTAGCCCTGCTTCCCACAGCAAAATAATTATGCCCCAGAAGTCTCTGCTACAACAGAATGGTGTGAGCAAGAGTTTAGCAAAAGTTCATTTTAAAAGTGCTGTTATATGTGTAAGAGGTTCTTAACCAAATTTTGGCAGAATAGATGGAATTGTTCCAGTAGATACGGCGAAGAACAAATATTGAGTGGCATATAGTCAATACAGCATGATTCTTCAGTACAGAGAAACAACTGAGAGGCAAATGATGAATACAGTAGAATGAAATATAGAATAAATGCTGAAAGGGATATGATCAAAATAACTGAAATGCCCTCCCCCCTTAATCCCCCCCACACACACGTTGAAGGTATTTGAAGGAAGCAAAAGGACCACTCCATTACACATTTAATTCAATGCTAATCTTTCCACTGATTTCAATAAAAATTGAATCACTTTCTAACTGGATGGAAGGGAGACTGAGGCAGAATGAAAGAAAGTAGGGCATTTGGAGAGGACAGATGAAGCAAGAATTTGGTATAAAGGGAAATGAGTGGAATGAAGTGAGCCTGGACAGAATTATTAAAGGCTTAAAGCAGCTTGAACTTTTTCCAAAAAATAGGAAACCAGTGCAGAAGTTCAAGAATGTGGTGTTCAGGACAGAAAAGTGGAAAGGAAGGTTATCTTCACAACTGCATGTTACTTGAAGTGGACAAGGGAGAAGGGACAGGGCAAAGAGGATGAGGGTGGGGTAATCAGGTCAGGGATATACAGGAGAATATATTAAGAACTTGGCAGAAGGAATGTAAAAGAAGGGTGAATGGTTCTTAAACAGTTGTGTTAAATACTATAAATCTCTTACTGAACACTGTCCTTAGGGAAACATCCTTCATAGAGTCAGCCCCAGAGATTATATTTTGCTGTTCAGTAGCTAATTGTTAAAAGAGAGTGAGGGAATCCTTCCTCCCTGGATGGAAATTGTGTTTGCTAATTATACTTTGTCTCCTTTAAAATTCCAAATGTCAATCACTTGCTCAGAAAGTGTCCACAGTATAAAAATATGTCTATTATGCAGAGCTGTTTATTCTATAGTTGTGCCAGCTGAAGATACATGTTTGAGAAATTTTTTCTACCACTGCCACCCTTTGGTTGAGATGTTTAACTTAGTCCCTTCTTTTCATCTCCAGTGGCTGTCCCAGTGGAAGTTGGAAGTCTCATGGCACACTTTGAAGAGTAGAGGATAGCCCAATATCTTACTAAACCTGTCCCTTAAGTAAAAAATGATCTGATGCCTCAAGTGATATTTTCCATTGCTATTTAGTGGAATGGAAAATTCAATGGAAGTAGATATTTTGGGGCAGGTTTTTAATGGAAGTCTAAAGGAGGAGGAATATCTGAATTGCACTATCTGTCTAATAAACTGCAGATATGATTTTACATAATTTCTTTCTTTAGCATTTTAACTTGTCATTTTAAGCAAGAGGAGAGTAAAACATATCATTATCTCCTTGTTCCCTCTCCAGTACGAAAGCTTGAAAAAATTACAATGAAAATCCCTATAGTTTGACTGTGGAATAAGAAATAATCAGGCAACAAGATTGAGCTATCATTGTATTTGTTTTAATAGTAGTAAGGGCTTAAAGTTTAAAGAGTATGGCTCCATATACCTTCTTCTTTGTCAAAGTAGGGTTTTATAATGAGCTATCTAAACATACTCATAAAATATAACCCCAGGACTTTATTTTATGTCTTGGATCACATGGGGGAAAGGGAAAAAGCAAAATAGCTCTTCACCTCCAGCCACTGTATTAATGCCTGTCACTGGATTAGTACTGAGAAAATTAATTCAAGCAATAAAAAACCAGCTGTCAGGCAGTGTTATTCTCTTTGGAGGTGGCAAATACACAGCCTATTGCCAAAGAAAACAACCTCTAACATTAGCTCTGCCCTGCACAGGGATGAATTCTTGCCTCATCCAAATAATTTCAGATTTTAGAGGTCAGAGTTTGCAAATTGAAATTCATGGTCAGCAGAGTTGGAGGATCAATGCAACACAATTTTGTATACAATATTCAAATAAAGAATACCACAGTTTTATCCATTGTCCGAGTTCATGCATGATTAGAAAGCAGCTAATGTTTGTTTAAAGGATATGCATGGATTGTTATTGGATTCAAAATCTGTGGAATTCTTATTTGTTAAACTCATTTTTAAAAAATGTATGTTCTTGTCATATAAGCAATGATGTATCTTTTTCACTTAAATAAGCCTTTGTTTGAGATAGCAGGCTTCCAAACATGACAATCTTTGAAACTGTAAATGCAAACATATACAATAGCTAAGACCTTGTATGCGTTTAAGTACTGAGAAAGATCTGGACATATCTATAAATAAAATAAAATACTTACTCAGGAAGCTTCAGGGTTTTATCACTTTATGCATTCCCACTTCAGTTCTGATTCATTGGAGTGGCTGACAATGTGTTGAGAAGAAAGTACTCTCCCCCCTCCCCTTTAAAGGGAAATTATTTGGGGTTGATACCTGCTAACTTGAACTCTTTAAATCATGATTTGAGGACTTAAGAACTCAGCCAGAAGTTAGGGATCTGTTATAAGAGTGGTTGGGTGAGGTTCTATGGCCCTGCAATGTGGAAGAGATTAGCTTAGTTGACCATGATAGTCCCTTAAAGTCTATGAGTCTTAAGAAGAAGACTTGCTATGAGTGAGAAATAGAAGTACAAAATAAATAGGGTGACCAGATGCCCTGATTTTATGAGGATAATCCCAATTTTGGGGTATTTTTCTTATATTGGCTTCTATTACCTCCCCCCCCCCTCCACACTTGCTGTCTGGTAACCCTTAAAATAAAGCACTCAGGCCCAGATCTGCAAAGGGATTTAGACACCTACAATTTCACAAGACCCACAATGGGGTCCACAAAGCCTGTGTTAGGTGCCTAGACTCCCTACTCAATGAAAGGGAAGAGTTAAGAGGCTAAAAATACAATCCACAAAGCCAGCATGCAAGGGGGGGAGATCACCTAAGCAAGCAAAGATGAGAGGTGTGCCTTTAGCCCAGGGGTGGGCAAACTACAGCCCACGGCCACATCTGGCCCACAGGACTGTCCTGTCTGGCTCCCCAGCCATGGAGGCTGCCCCTGACCCTCTCCCACCTTTTCACCTCTCTCAGAGCCACGCCACCACATGGGTAGCACTCTTGGGAGTGGGGCTGCACACTCCCATGGGGCAGTGTGTTTGGCTCCGTGCGGAGCTAGACACGCTCCTTCGCTCTTCCAGAGCTATGCAGGCACCACTCTGGGGGACGGGTCTGCATGCTCCCATGGGACAGCGCATTTGGCTCCGTGCAGAGTTAGACACGGTGCTGTGAGCAGCATGGTAAGGGAGCCGGGACCAGGGAATTGGCTAAGGGGTGAGGATTTTCAGGGGGCAGTCAGGAGACAGGGATCAGGGTGGGTTGGATAAGGGGTGAGGTCCCAGAGTGGTTATTAGGGGTAGGGGATCTCTGGAAGGGGTGGTCAGGGAACAGAGGGGGGTTGGATGGCCTGGGAGTTCCAGGGGTCTGTCAGGGGGCACGGGGATGGATAGGGCTATGGGCAGTCAGGGGACAGGGAGCAAAAAGGGTTGGGTGAGAGGGTTGTGAGGGGGCAGTTAGGATGGGAAGGTCTCTGGAGGGGGCAGTCAGGGACCAGGAGCAGGGGGTGTTGGATGGGTCGAGGGTTCTGGGGGGCAGTCAGGGGGTGGGAAGTGGGGGGGGGGCAGATAGGGGGCTGGACCAGACTGTTTGGGGTGGCAAATCTTCTCTATCCAGCCCTCCATACAATTTTACAACCCCAATGTGGCCCTCAGGCCAGAAACTCTGCCGACCCCTGCTTTATCCCCACCCCCTCACAGACATAGGCACCTAAGTCTGGGCTACAAGGAGGCACCTAGCTTGGCTAGTGACCACAGCTGGGAAGCCTCTCCTAGAATAGGGTGCCTAAGTCATTTCTCATATGAATGAGTTAGTGACCTTCCTCACTCCATGCAAAATCTCCAGTGGAAGAGGAGGAGATGCCCACCTTATAACTTAAAGCATGCACCTGGGATGTGGAAGACCAAGGTTCAGTTTCTTCCCAGCTGCTTCATGAAAGGGAGAAAGGATTTGAATGGGAGTCTCCCACCTCTCAGGAAAAGGGCCTATGTATTGAGCAAAAGAATAGTCTGGTGTACGGATCTCTCTGTCTCTCTGCTTGAAACTTTTCTAGTTGATCTAAGTGATTAATTAACAATTTGGAGCAGTTGAACTGGACCCTGCAACTCCCAGCTTGGTGCCCTAATCACCAAGCTAGAGTGCCATTCTTTCACTTTCTGGACTAATAACTCTTTAAATATTTAACCAAGATGGAATAGGTTCAAAAAGAAAGATTGAAGGAGCCCCACACTAGACTATCCCATAGCTCAGAACTTAGAGAACTCTCCCGAGAGGTGTGTGGGAGACCATTATTTAACTCCCTCCTCCTGCTCAGGCAGAGAAAGAATTGAACCAAGGCCTCCCGTAGCCCAAGCAACTGCTCCAACCACTGACCTAAAAGTGAAAAGGGGATATTAATAATCACCTGCCCTCCCTTCCTCTTCCTGAATGGGATCTGATTTGGGAGATGGCCTTTGCGACTGCTGGCTGGCCCAGGCCTCACCCGCAAGTTAAGTGCTCTTCCACCTATCTTCTCCTGCTGCATGGATTGCTGTTTCTTGGGGAACTGTTTGCCTAGAGAGGGCCAGCAGTTGCAAAGCTATATTAAGTCACTGTTCAGTTGTAAACTTTTGAAAGAACAACCATAACATTTTGTTTAGAGTTGTGAACAATTTCTATTCCCAACGTGTTCATAACTCTGAGGTTCAACTGTATAAAGTATTTTGTTCACCATTCTTCTGTTCCCCTCTCAATAACCTATTTAGAAGTGCTGCATTAAAATGAGCACTAATACATCTCTCAAAGAAATAGGGTGCTACTCCTCAGAACATTTGAATCCATCTGTTTAGCGCTAATCACAATATATGTAAAATAGGTAAGGTGAAATACAAGGGGAAACTGTTTAACATTAAATAAATCAGAAGCCATTGGGAGTTCTAGTACTACTTGTAATAATTGTCTAAGTTGCTTAATATTGCAGCAGCTATTTACTTTCAGAATTAGCATCCATTATCTTGCAAAATATTTTTAAAACCTTTATTTGAATCTCCAAGGGTTGGCAGGGCATGTTAAGGGTAGTTATTTAAAGATCCAATAGTCTTGTGAGAGCTAATTTAATCTCTATATCAAAAACTGTTGCTTGTTACGAATTCCTCCCATCTCCTCTGGAAAGCATCTTTCTGCATCTGTGTTAACGTGTTTATGTGCAGCTGGGAAATCATCCCTGAGTTATATGTTTCACCAGAAACTAACTGTGCTTTCATGTAAGCAGGCTTAATTCGTCTTTCACTACAGCTGAGCTGAGCTGGGGGAAAAAGCCATTAAAAAAAATAACCTACCTTCAAATTTTTCAGATCAAAGAATGCGGCTTAAAAATAAACACAAAAGCTGAAGGAAAATATTTTGAAAATTCCTGCTGCATTACAGCATTTAAGAAGACACATATTTGTGGGGTCGGTGGGCAGGGTCTAAGAGATTCTATATTCTAAATCTGACAATCACTAACTTACTATGTGCCCTTGACATGTCACTTTGCCTTTCTGACTATTTTCCTATCAATATATTTATCTGTCACACAGGGATGTTGTGGGACATAACTGGTTAATGATTGTACAGTGTTTTCAATATATCAGGACCAATCCAGTTTCTGGTGCAGTCAATGGATTATTTTCCTTATGGGATCAGGAGCAGGCCAATAAAGTGCAATACAAATACACAGCAGTATTTATTATTAGCGTACTGTACATATGTATGTGTACAAACTGTGTACATATTTGAGTGAAGAATTACAAAAATTACAGTCTTGGGTTAAATGTAGTTGAAATCTGATGAGCAGATGCTCACTTTTTGCAGATATTGTGTATATGGTAATTCAAACAAATAAAACAGTAATTAAAACAAATTCACGGCCTATAACAAAATGTAGCTATCTCAGAAAATGTACTTAAAACAATTTTTCCATGAAACATCTGCATGTTTGCAAATCGTGTAGGAGAACTTTGCAAGAATTTAGTTAATTTTATTCAGCTTCTTGAAAGTTTGTCATGTAACTATATTACGATAGCTAAGCACAGTTTGTGGTGGCAATGCTTCCATTTTATTTTCTTTCTGGGTGGTTATGGGTATTCTGGGTTTTACTGCTCATGTTTCTCATCCTCATAATTAAAATTAAGAACAAAGCATGTTATTAAACAAATGAGATAGAAACACAGATAGTGCAAGCAGGAAAAGATGCAATGATTAAAGTGGCACAACAGGGAATATAAGACCAATATCAATTAAAAATATAGTCCAGCAAATGACAAGGATATAGGCCTTCATTAAACCCAGTGTGAGGATCAGGCTGTTTGCTGAGGATTTTTGTGGGAAAAGGCATCAGTGGGGACAGGGAGGAGTGAGTGACAAAATGATAACCATTCCTTCATGCTATGTAGCTGCTCTGCTGCCACTCCACTGGTACTAATTCAGCACACTGACAGAAGCACCCTTTCAGTATATTCATGCTGTGGCAAAAAAAGGGTGTAGCAGTACGGTTTCTGTCTCTAACACTTCCTATGCTTATCCCTACAGCCAAACACACTGACCCTCAGGAAGTCCCCACAACTCTGAGCTTTGTGCCAGACAGGAGGCATGGATGTAGTGTTGCCCCATAAATCTAGCTTCCACCAGTAGATCTGGAGGGATACTTAGGGGCCATGTGGGTGAGACCTAGGGTACATTCAGGGCATGCAACTCTAGAGAATAGAATGGAACTATAATACAACATTCTCTATTTATATTATTAGAAAAAAATTACATAAAATGATAAAGGCCCATACCAGAAAGAAATCAGAGAGAGAGAGGGAGAGAGAATCAAAAGTTGAGCTGCCTGAAAGAATACCACATTTCTTTACTATGTTTAACAGATATGTATTAGTAATGAGTTCAGCTACTTACATTTTAGATACAGTAAACACTAATTCCTCCAATATGAAAGTGAAGTTTGCCTGATAACATATAGGAAACACTGTATCTGGGCCCTCCAATGTATAAACATTTAATATCCTACCCAATGAGGTGAATGAAAGGGTCTAGTAATTTGTTATATGCACAGCTACTGGAGACAGGTTGCCCAATTTGTGATTACAAGGGCCTCTGAGTCATGAGGGAGGCAGAGAGTTTGATTTTATTTTAATAGGTACTATTTTAAGACATTATAGGTGGCCCCAATCTAATGGTTTTGCAGATGCCTCAAGATTTGCTTATTTTGAGCTTGGACAAATGAGATACATCTTAAATAGTTTGCCAGAGTGAACAACACTACATAACGTACTCCAGAGGTCATAGATGTCAAAATGTCCTGCAGTGGCTCAAGAGGAGGAGGGAAGGAATTTGGTTAATCAAAGCATTTATAGCCCAAACTAATCTTTTTTAGCATTTCACTTCCGGGTGACTAAGCAAAAACTCACCCTTCCCAAAACAAGCATGTTTCTGATATACAAATACTCATTTTTGAAAAACAACCCTCTCACATTCATATACTGGAGCGGGAGCTTAAATTGTCATTTATTTCCATAGCACTGACCTGCTGCTTATGGTCCTTTCTACCACTTTGAACTCCTTGTCTGATGTAAAAGGTAAACAGTAATTGACATCTAATTTTTGTGAGATAAAATGAGTTAAAATTGGTAGTTGGGTGTTAAATTACTCCTGAAAGAGTGGCTGGGATTTGGAGTATGGGAGAAAGAGATTCACATAGCCCCAAAAGCAAGAGAAATAGGGTAAAAAAAAAAAAAAGTATTCATAATAGCACAGATAAGGTATTTGTATCTTTTCCCCTATTTTCTCATTGTTACTAGGAACTAGTTTTCCCAATGGAAGGATACTTTGCATAAAATACAATACAACTATTTTAAAACAAGTTTTTAAAGTGCAATGTAAAATTAATGCACTATATTCTTCTAATGGTAATAAACTGAGGCATACATTGTGTCCTGATACATGCATGTGTGTAACTTTAAGGACACTGATTTCAGGATGACTACATACATACCTACATACTTTAAAGGGGCTGTGGTTCATTTCTTGTAAGATTGAAGCCAGCTGGCTGGCACCCAAGCAATGCAGCAATAGTCTATTTTGCACATCCTATCACGACTTATTGGTATAGTGGGTGACACTCAAATGGTTAGGAGTTTTAATTCTGTTTCCATAAACACTTGAAAGTTTAGCTGAATCACCAAAGTTTGCATAAAATATAATTTTCTGAAGATGAAATTCTCTGTGGTAAATAAAGTCTTTCCAAGCACTCAAATAGCACAGCGATGCAAGCAGTGTAATTCAAAGAAAATGTTCAAAACATTTATTAGAACTATTATTCCCTGCTGCTGATGGAACAAATTCAGGAATCAGTCATACAGAAAACTGACAAGAACTGAAGCAAGGCAAAGAATTAGCAGCTTCACATCATAACTGTCCTATATACTCTCTTCACACCTGCCCTTCCCCCCTCCCCTCCTTTCCCTTCCCTTTTCTTTGAGCATAGCTTATCCCCTCCTAAGTAAACTCACCCAAAATAAACAAAATTGTGGAACTAGGATGTTTGTTCAATGCCTAACAGAATGGGGCTCCATTTTTGGTTAGCCTTTAGGCACGATTAATAATAACTATGGGCATGCAGCTGCAACATCTATACAGGGAGGCTTTTGCATAAGACAGAGAAATGGGCACAGAGCTTACTAGCTGACGCATGCTGCTAGGCCTGTACTGACCTGAGCACTGGTTAGGAAGGTAAGAGGGTGGCAAGAAGTAGGCATGATGGGGGAACAAACAAGTGGTGGTCAGTGGTACAAGTATAATCCAGTATGTGCAAGTGATATTCTTAGTTATTATGACCATATTTCCCAAGGAGAAAACAGGACAGAACGTGGGGCTAACCTGAACCCTCCCCCCTCCCCCCTCCCCCTGTGAGGCTAGTTCAAGCTGCTTGCTTGAGCCCTGCCTGGCGCAAACTGGTCACCAGACCCTTTCTCCTCCTCCCCAGGCACTGCTGGCATTGCTGCTCACCTGAACCCTGCCTGCCTACTGCCCAAGCCCTGCCTCCCCCACTGCATAGGACTGGCACAGCTGCTCAACCTCTCCCCATCTTTTGGGGGGAAAGAGAGCATTTGTCAGTTGATCAGTTGGGAAGAGAAAACAGAACAAGTTCCCACTTTTGCCAAAAAAGTCTGGACAGCCAAGACAGGACTTAAAAAAGGGACTGTTCCAGCCAAAACAGGACAAATGGTCACCCTATTCTTAGTACCATCTTAACTATTCCAGCACTCTCCTGCTGCCAACTTACAACATTGCTTTACTCAAATATACAGAAGAGTTGACCTTAGGAGAAAAATTAGAGCAGAGGCTGTCATGAAGGTCAGCAAGAAACAGACTTAGCAATGCTGCTGAGAGTTCCCATGTTACAGTATTTCTTGCATCCAATGGCTCACTGATATACACATGGATACAAGTTGTTGCTGGCCCACCTACCTCAAGAACCCACACCTCTCTGGATCATCAGGAACATGGTCCCATGTTCAGCAGTCCCACCATGGGCTCAGCACTGCTTTCTCTTACCCTTCATTGACAGTCCTACAAGGAACAAACCCTTGGTGTGTGTATAAATGGGTACAGATTTATTGATCTCAGATGATTTGCAGTTCCTTACACCAGCTCTGAGACTGGTCCATTCTGCCAAATTACATTGAAAATATTTAACTTCATAAGACCTGATTTTAGGCTGATGAATCTATTATAAAAATATGCATTGGTCAAAGTTCTCTGCTTCTGCTGAGTACAGCAAAGGAAAGGGGGCTGAACCTCTCAAAAATTATTGTGGTCTCAGGTTATAGCAGAAAGGGCCCTCTTTGCCCGCTATCTGCCTCCTGCCGTGGGGACTTTATGGACAGAGGAGCAAGCTACACCAATACTACACCTACTGGGGATTCGCCTGATTCAGTGTCCCACAGCAGGGAAGTTATTGACAGTTGCTGCTCCTTTTCCACTGTCTGAATGGCACAAAAGGAAGGGAGCTGGGTAGCGAATATGGTGTGTGTTCTTTTCTGTGTCACTTCATCCTCAACACTGAAATACACCAACTTATTGATTGGACTCAGTATGTGCTATCAAGGATAAGAAGTCATTAAAATAATAATAGTAAATCTAATTTCTACTCAAACACCTATAAATATTTGTATCGAAATTCCCTTTGTGTGTGTTTTTAATACCCCTTCTGGACAAGCATGATTTGTGTTAGATGTGTTTTGGTTTTGCAGATTTTACTTTTTGTTTCTGCATAGAGAGGTAATTCTGAATGTTAACAGCCTGCTCATGTATGAAAGTTCTACTCAGTGGGAAAAGGCTACACAGCTGGACTGATGATTAGAATATTGTTGAACTCAATATATAGAGCTAAACCCTTCTTTCAGTAGAGTTATGCCTGCTCAGAGCCTGCCTGAATTTCTAAAACTGTTTTCTTCAGTCGATTGATGAAGGGAATGAGGATAAAGGAAAAATCAACAAACGAGTGTGTGTGTATTTCTGTATTACATTGTAAAGCAACAATTTAGCTACAGGCAATGCACTGTGTTTTCATTTTACATGGTCATAGGTATCAGAGCATAATAGTTAAGCATCTTGTCTTCTGTTTAATTACAGAGCCGTTCCATCTTCCTCTGGAATTGGACAAAAGATTTTAAAATGGCAGAATAGTGGGGGGCGGGGGGCTAGTATAAAAATGAAATTTCAGTGATTTCCTTCTTTTTTTGATAATCTAGTGGCAACAGGAAATGAATTGATTGAAATTATTTTCTCTGTCTTCTGCAAAGAGTGCTTTGCTGTTGGTTTTTTCCCCCCTTAGTAATAGTGGTAAATGATCTATTATGCAACTGGCAATGCCTTTCCCATTTCAACTTCATTGAAACTGATGAATGGTGTAATAGGGTAGACAAGGATTAGTACACAATTGGATATTCTGATATCCTAAAAAAAAATCTGCATGTCCATAATTTTTGCATTTTAAAGAGATACTGAATTAATGTTTTGCCATCTTCTCAGCTCTTTGAGCCCCTGTGACTGAGATATCATTTGGCCCACTTAAACAGAATGTCACACTGCAAAAGTTCCATTTTGACCAGCTCATTGCCACTGAAGACTCAGTAATGTTCACTGTCCATTTTCAGCAGCTGCCGCAGTCACAGAACCCAATGTTTAAAAAAATCTTCACACACCCCCACACCCCAAATGGTACACTTATTAAAGCAGTGCCATATGTCATTATTATTTGAAATAAAAAGTCATTCTCTGCATAATGTTTAAACATAAGGCTATAAAATCGTGTTGGGGTAGTGAACAAGGCTGCTGGCAAGGCTATCTGACCCATCTGGAGTCTGCAGGCTCACACAGGACAGCTTCCAAGCTTTCCATATAAAATATAAGGGGGGGGGGACAAGTGATTTATGTGTGACTTTCATTTCCTACACCAAGGCAGAAAATGCATATCACAAATATTTACAAAGTGTAACATAGCTGTGTAACAAGAGCAAGAATAACTTTTCTAACGAATAACTCATATATATTATTTTTTTAACTAAAGAACACATTGACTTGAAAGTTCTCTTCTGATATCACAGGGTTGAAATATTTTTTGCCCACTGTTAAACTGATTCTCCTTTACATTCTGGTGTTTTCAACCTCCTTCAGCTTCTCTTTAGACATCTGCCATATTTAACGGGGGAGAGGGGATATTTGGAATGCTGGTTCATTTTATAACGCAAAAAATCTGGCTCCCAAGTGTGTTAACTCAGAGCCTGAAGAAGTTTGTCACACTTCAGAGGAGAATAGAAGGACTAGGATCAAGCAGACTACTCAGATAATTACTCCCTCCCAAAAACAGGTGCATAGGGTGTGGGTGGGAATGGGCAGAGTCTTGACTCCACCTCCTCCTATTCATTGCTCAGCACAGCTGAGCTGGCATGAAGGAAGTAGTAATTTTCTGCTGTTGTATAGAGCTCTCAACTTTGCTGCATTATGTGATATATACCAAATAGGAACTCACTCTGCTTCCCTGTCCAGCTGCACCATGTTCTGAGACATGTGCTAAGGCAGGGCAGGTGTGGGGGAAGGAGGAAGAGATCTCCTTGGGCAGCTCTAGCCCCCTTTCCCCCTCAGCTCCTTTTCTCCATAAAGCAAGGAGGTCTGTGAAGGGACAAGCTGACCAAGAGTTACGAAAATACTGACACCCAGACTGCTTACTCTCTCATCCCCCAATCATATTAATATATTGGCAGCTGTGCTCCTTCTTACACAGGGTTCTGCTCCATGAAAAGGGAGGGAGGAGCAGGGAGCCCAGAACTGCCTATGGGCAAGGAGCTGCTGAGAGCCTCTTGGGACTGGTGGGCAGGGGACAGGAAGAAACACTTGCAAATAGGGCAGAAAAGCTTCCATTAATTGAGTCAGAGGGTAGAAGGGCCTCTGCTAATTGTAACAGAGCAGGGAAGAGCATTAATTGAATTTGCTGGGCTGGGGCTTGCATTATTTGAATCAGGACAATGTGGGCAGGAATCACCCTTCCCTCCCAAAATCTGCCTCCCCATAGTGCCCTTCAAGAGGCCAGGCAGCGTCCCTCTCCCGAAAGCCTGACTCCCAAGCCAGCTGGGCAAAAATCTTAAAAACTGATCACAAAAGAGCTATAATTATTCAGAATCTGAGAAACATTTTAAAGAAACATGTTTTGTACTTTAAATATTAAAACATGTTCTTTATAGCGTGACATGCAACAAAACCTGGACATTCCATTTTCCGTCTATTTGTTGAACATTGGCAGTGTTGCAGATTGAGAGGTGTTGGTACAGGCCAGCAGTTAAGTACTGTTCACAGGACCAAGGAGGAAGCAGGAAAGGAAACTGTGACTCAGAGGTGTTTTTCAACATCGGAGGTCTATGCTGAACACTCACTTATGGCCCCTTGTAGAGTACATACACTGCCAGACTCCCCCGTACTGGTATAAATAGCAGTGTAGACAGTGAGGCACTGCTTAAGAGAACAGAATAAAGTCACACCAGAACCTTAAGGTACATACCCTATATGGCTGTGTTATGCCTTCCCCATCGATGCTGCTATTTTTACCAGTGTAGTGTCCTACTGCTGTGTCTCTGCGGTAGCCTTTCCTTGCTGCAGGCACCTGCTGTAACCGTTCCCAGCAACAGGGAAAGACTGGCAGCAGGGGAAGTAGCAGGGAAAAGAGGGAGCTGCCGGATCCTTTCCCTGTTGTGCCTCCCCACTGCCCCGTGGTGCAAGTGGAATCCATTTCTTACCAGTATGGGGGGGGGCACAAGGGACACATGACCTCCCCCTGTGCCTCCTCCCAGCCCCAGCCCATGGGCCCCATGTTCTTCCCATCCCCTCCCCAAAATTCCCCCTCTTACCCGGAGAAGGGGGCGGTCTCTGTCCTCCTCCCCTCCTCCCACTGCACCACACTGGTGAAAGGAGCAGAACATTGGACTGCTGGGTGGCCCCAGGCTCACAGCTCCTCTGGCATGGCTGTACTGCCTCAGCCCTTCCACGCAGGATCTCCTCCATCTGTACAGCAGCCCCGCCAGAGGACAGGGATGGGGGTGGGGATTGAGATAATACAGCAGCGGTGCTGGAGGAGTTGCTAGCATGGGCCACACCGTGGCCCCATGTTCTGATCCTTTCCCCACTGCAGTTCCCGGGAGTTCAGGCCTGTCCTCCAACGGGACTGCTGTACAGATGGAAGAGACCTTATGTGGAAGGGCTGGGGGAAGAACAGCTGTGATGGAGTGGCTGCCGGCATGGGATTGCCAAGCAGCCCCATGTTCTGCTGTTCCTCTTTCCGGTATACTGCACCAGCTATAAATATAAAGCTGGTACAGCATACTGGACCATATCACCCTACTTGCACTGCTGCTACTGCCAGAGCTTTTTCTTGCTGCAGTGAAAGACTCCAAGCAGCAGGGAGCTGCCACAGCCTTTTCCCACTGCCTCCTTGCTGCCAGCGCTTTCATTGCCACAAGTAGCTACACACCTCAAGGTGGTGGCAACCTGTTTTTCACTGTGACATGTAGCTACATGTATCCTAAAAGCCACTTCCAGTGTAGACAAGGCTCAGAGTTGCAATGCCTCCTAGGGCAGAGCAGCTTGCTAAAGTCTGTAGGAAAAGTCACAATCTATCACAAAATTTCACAAGTTTAAAAATAAGATTTACTTTACTCATAAATATAATAAGTTATTACTTATTTACTTAATTCCCACTCTTCCCACCTAAGGTCAGTCTCACCAATCCATGATTTAAAAATCCCCCTGTAGTACCTTTTGGATTTACTATACCTCCTCCCCACAAAGCAGCACTATCTCTGTTTTCATGGCCAAATGTAAAAGTAGTAACTCCCTTCCCTCAGTACATCTGTGAATGCAGAATTCATCAGTCTGCTTAAGCACTGAGTGACTCTGTGTGGGAGTTAGCTCAGTCACTCTGCATACATGTTACAGCTGAAACCAACAGAAGGTACTGACAAGATAAATGTCAGGAGAAAGGAATGAGACAAGGTAGGTGAGATAATATTGTTTTATTGGACCAATTTCTGTTGGTAGAAGGTATGAGCTTTTGAGGTATAGAGAGCTCTTCTTCAAGTCTGGAAAAGGAAGTTTCTGAGTTAAATGTCAGCTTCCTTCACCACAGCTCAAGAAGAGTTCTTGTACTTTTTGCCCACAGAAGCTGGTCCAATAAAAGACTTTACCTAACTTACCTTGTCTCTTCCATGACCTGGAACCAGCACAGCTACAATAACCCAGGAGAATGAAGTGTGAAATTCTCTCTGCTTATAAATATGTCTAAACTAGCCATGGAAATAAGGAATGATGTTATCTAGAGTGAAAGAGGGGAAATATTTAATAATTGAGAAAGATAACATTTAATGTGGTCCTTTGATTAATTCAATTTAAAGTGATATTTGAGAGTTAAAATAGTTTTCAGGTTTTGTTTTTGTTTAAATGGTAAGAAATTGTGAAGCTGTCATTACTGCTGGGGGAATCCTTCTGTGATGGGGTGTCCACCTCCCACTTGCTCTCAAGGTATTAATAGAGGCCAGATGGACCAGTTAGGCTATATTAGGCTATGAGAATGAGAGGAAAGCCCTAATTAGGGGAAGCTTGCCTGTGTGGAACAGGTGGGCCTTCGATAAAGATAGGGATCTGACAGTATAAAGGAGCATGTAGGGGAGTAGACTGAAGTCACACTCAGGGTGAAGGGTGGTGTGTTTGGGGCTACAGGGGCAAGTAACCTGTCATTATTCCCTGAGAGGAGGGAATTGTGAGGCTGGCCAAACCCAGAGAAGGGGGTTCAGCCAGAAGATAAGGAAAGGGTTTAGGGAAAGACAGTAAGATATCCGAGAGAACCAACCTTAGCTGCTGGCTAAAGGATTCCTGAGTTAGAATCTGGAGCAGAGGGTGGGCTCGGGTTCCCCTACTAGCCACTGAGAAAGTAGCACCATCTGGGCAATGAACAGGAAGACAGTCTGAGCCCATTTGTTAGGAGAGACTCTGGTATTCTGGAAGAGGGAAACATGGATAGTGACCTGGCCGGGGCTGTGTCATGAAGAGGAGGTTGCAATTCCTGCAGTGTGACTACTTGAAGGGGTGTCAGCCTGCCAGAGTGGACTTTTCGACCCCTCCAAAGAGAAGTTGGGTCCAGATGACATTCTTAAACATCTGCTGTTGCTTGACCAAATGCACTATAGCAGAGCTTTTTTCATCTAGTAGCCAAGCTGGATACCTTTTATATATAGATAGAGAAATAGATACAGGCTTGTTTTTGAAATCTGTGGTACATTCTGGTTCAAGTCAGACATTCTCAATAGTGTTGATTATATTTCAGGATGAAATAGGATCTCTTGCCATATAAAAGATCTAAGATATGTGCTTCCCAAAAGTTTTCACTTGAGCTTTAAGTAAAGGCTTGGGCTGAGTCCTAGTTTATCTAAATCTCTCCACATTCATCTGTCTTTATTCTGCAGAATGCCCATTTTTCTGATAAGTAATCTCACAGTAGCCCCCTGTTTGGATTGGCTGTGAGCCTCCACTTCAGAAGTAATTATATGTCTTGCGTCTATGGAAAAAAATAAATATATTCAAACAGAAGACAATTGCATTACAGAAAAACAGAATACTCAGGTAGCTATAAAAAGTGCAGAGAATGTGTCTTGTCATGTATCAGGACGGGCAATCCAGGCCAGATAGAACAAGAAGCCCCTTGAAATTTGACCCCAAAATTTGAGTCAAATCTCTTTTGAGTTTCAGAAAAGTTTGGATAACTGTTCTCCACCTTCCTTCGTTGTTTTTCATTTCCATGCATATCTTCATCTCCTGATTCTCAATATGACCAAAAGTTGAAATGATGAAACACCATAACTTTGGCAATTCTTGATATTAAGGTGATATAGTTTCTACTCTATCAGAAATATCATAGAACTGTCTGTTCTCATGAGATTGCCAGATTATTATTATTTTAAGTTTGAATTTTGTGGTTTGGGTGCTTGAGAGAAGCATCCAGATACTTGGATGCTGCTTACCCAAAATGACTTGTCAGAACTTTTTATAAAGCTCCATTGCTACTACCAATCCTCCTGGTATCCTTCAAAAAAGATGATGTAGCAAATGCCTTTTCTTGACTTCCCAATTGAATCCCAAGACTTGGGCACAGTTAAGAAAGGATCAACCTTGTCCAGCAGTTTTTCTTTCAGATAACTAATTTCCCCCTCAGCATTTCAAGACGCATTGAAGCCTTCACACACTATAGTCCAAAAGACTACATGTTAAGAGCATCTCTGGTTGTATCTTATTTCCACAGCAAATATGTGCTATAATACAGTAACCTCTTTATTAGATAGAGCTGGCACCTCTGTGGTTCCAGCATTGGAGTTAATTCAAAAATTAAGTGAAGGATTTCAGTTCCTGAGATAAGCATTTTTGTTCCTGTCAGATGCTTGGACTTTCAGTCCTGTTTTGCTTTTTATTTTTTAAAAAATCTTTTTTTTATCTTTGACCTGCTACATAAAAGGGTTGATGTACATAATAAACATGACCTAGTTCTAATCTTAAAACTGCAAGTGTCAGTAACTTGTTAGGGAGTTTGATCTCCACCGAGCTAATCAAGGCTTAAGAGGCAACCCCAATAGAAAGTATATGGTATCATAAAAATTCCTCAACATGTAACTTTATAAATTGGAATGAAAAGGCACAAGAAAAATGTCAGCAAAAATGCTTTCTGAGATTGTAGAAATGAGGGAATTGATACATTTCTGGCCTATCTGTGACATAAAATAACACACACTGGAAATACATTAGAGGCCGAGGTATTTTTCTGCTTGATAGTGGAAAACAAAAATATTTAGCAGCTTCAAATGATCAAATATCTAGAGGACACTGCATATGAATTTGTCTTCCTGGCGGGAAGAAGACGCTTCTTAAAGCATACTCAGTGACCAAAAGCTCACATCAAGAAAGAAAATGATTTAATTGGCAAGTTTCTATGCATGACATGCATCACTTCTAAAAACAGGAAGGACTGCTGCCGTTCAAATGCTGCTTTCATTTATTTCTATAATGTGGTCACCTGCTAGAATATACTGATCAGCAACTGAAGAGGCTAGCTGTGTTGACTGTTGTATTAAGATTAAAAGTAATAGTGAAGAATAGATCTCCAGTGATAAGAAGCAGCACATAATCTTTATTCCAGTGTTTGAAAACTCATCAGTAGTATATATACTATCCATGACTCCCTAACAGTTCTACTTGAAGTAATGACTTATAGGTGAATAAAATAAACAAACATATGCCTGGTCCAACCAGGAAAATAAAAATAGCTGTTAACTAAAGAGCTCTGAAGATAGTTGAAATCCATGCCTATCTGTCTAGTATTTGTATTAAGTAAGCAATGAGACATTCTTTTACAGTAGTGTCCAGAGCTCCAGTCAGGATACAGGCTAAGCCAGTGGTTCTCAAACTTTTTCTATTGGTGAGGGGGGGAGGAACAATGGGGGGTTGCAAGGATATTTTGGCACCCTAGGCAAAAATTTTACCTTGCACCCCCCCCCCTTTTCCCAGAGCATTGCTTATTATAAATTTTTTAATGAATATTGGATAATGTAATGTAGCATGGGGCAGAGGGTTGGGGTATGGAGTGGGCTCTGGCTGGGACTGGGGATAAGGTGGTTGGGGTGTTGGAGGGGCTCAGGGCTAGGGCAGAGGGTTGGATGTGGGGGGAGGGCTCTGGCTGGGGCTAGAGATGAGGGGCTTCGGATGCTGGAGTGGCTCAGGGCTTGAGTAGAGGGTTGGGGTGCGGTGGGGGGGGTAAGCTCTTGCTGGGGTGTGGGCTCTGGGGTGGGGCAGGGCTGGGAATGAGTTTGGGATGGGTGCAGGCAGGCTGCTCTGGGACTGGGGCCAGAGAGGAGGACTCCCGCCATCCCTTTCCCTGCCAGCAGCAGAAAGCTCTGGGACAGCCCCCCCCCCTTTCCTGCTCCCCCAGCAGCAAACTCACTCACCCTTGTCACTGACGGTGGAAGTTGGCAGGCACTAGGCAGTTGCTGCATGGAGACAACATGTTGCTGCAGAGAAGAGAATGGAGGCTTCTGACTTGCCCCTGTCCGCGGAAGGTCTAAGGGGGCAGCAAGGGGAGGCCGGGGGACCCATGGGGGAGGCACAGGGGGAGGGGGCAGCCGGAGCCAGGTTGTGAGGGGGGCTCTCTGCCCTGGCAATGGCTGCATGGTGGGCCCCCGCCCCTGCAGCATGCCGTGGATGGCAGAGAGCTCTCCGGCCGGGGATGCAGTCCACCTTCCTCTGACTCTGACTCTGCCAGAGGGGAGGGAGGGGAGAGGGCTCTCTGCCGCCCCGCCTTCCTCCACCGGTGCAGCAGGGGCCGGGGCTTGGGGCTCCGACGGTAGGGGTTAGGGTCAGGGCCGGTTGCCTGGTGCAGTGTCTTATACTGCACCTTGTACAAATGTGCTACCATAGCAGTTCCTCATAGTTAGAGTGTAAGAAAGTGCTACCATATAAAGCTACCGTAGAAATCTGCTACCAAACGTAGCAAATGTCTACAGGTAGCATTTTCTTGCATTCTGTAGTGTATTATACTGCTCCCCATAGGGATGTGCCACTTTAGCAGTTCCTCATAGGTACGTGTGCGCATACAAAAAACCCACTTCGATCAAATAAAAAATTCTCTCACCCCCCACTACAAACTATTTCTGCAAATACTGGTGTCTCAGTCCCACTGGGGCAACTGCAAACCTCCGTTGCCCCTGCCTGTGCTGGATTTTGCCCTCTATCACCCTCTGCCAGCACCTCACTCCAGGGCTTAACTCCTCCCTCTCCCCCCAGACCCCTGATTTTGCCCATTCACCCCTTTGTTAATCCTTTCTCCAGCTGCTTGACCCACCTTGACCAGTCCATTTCCGCCACCTGCTCAGACCCCGGCCACCCATTCCCTCTGTTTTGCCCCCTTTGCCACTTTTTAAGTCCTTTAAACAGCAGTCAGCAGAATCTTATGGCTAATAAAGGCGGGGAGAAGGGCAGTGGCTACAGCCGATGTTACTGAGCATGCTCAGTACACCCTAAGTAGCACAGTCTTACAAGGAGCACGATAATACATTGCACCGGTAGCAGGGGCTCGCGACCCCCACATAATCGGTTCGCGACCCCTCGCCCTTGACACACAAGGGACACACAAAAGGAACAGGGGGAGAGCAAGTCCCCATCCCTCTGCATGGCTCCATAAAAGCAAATGCAGGGATGAATACAGAAGCCATGGTCTGATGCCTCTCACACACATGCCATGTGAGTGGTCAAATTGGGAAAGGACAAGAGGAGTTATGATTCTGTTCCTCCTGCTCCACGTACACACACACACATACAATACATTTGGTCAATGAGACTGGCTGGAGGTGAGAGGGAGGGGAATATTCTGTGCATGGCAACAGTGTGGAGCAGATTACTTCCCTGGCACAAGAGGGAAACACTCCTCTGAGGCTCAGTTCTTCTGGTATCTCTGAAGTGTAGGCTGCACAGGGTGCCACTGACATGGAAAGGTTTACACACCAGCCTTTGCTCATGGCTGTGCCTAGAACCACAATCTTTCCCAAAATGTTGTTTAAGAAATTCAAAATATTTAAAATATTTCCATATTGGAAAAGTATTTGTCTCTGTAGTTGTTTCTTTCCCAGTTTCTTTTACTACAGCATACAGCACTAAGACATCGTTTAATATAAATGCCACAAACCAGTAAAAAATAAACACAAAATAACACAAGTCTTGGAATGCAGACTTTCATTAGCATCTGAATATTTTCATTGTCAAGACTTCTGTGACTTAGCCTTCATGCAATATGTACTGCATAAGAGCTATACAGTCTGTTCATAATCTATAGCATTTATTTATACAATATAGAACACGAAGCAATCTTTAATTCTCACGCTATAGGATATCAAGTTATCTTTAATTATCACTGCAGAATGGTTGTGCAATCAAATACTGTTGGCAATCAACATTCATTATACAATAGCATAACTGCATCTGTTCATATTAACAGATAAGCAGGAAAAATCAAAACAGCATCTGATTTATCCACTAAACTGTCTGAGCAAAATATTGTATCTAGCTCTCTTAATATCTCTGCAACTTTGATCTGATTAAAGTCCAAAGAAACAACCACAGATGCAAATATTCTAGTGCCTCAGAAATTAAATTCAGCTATATTTCAACAGACTGAATAGCTGGAGCCATACTCCAGCTGAAGTGATTATAGGCACAGCATAAACTTGTGATAGAGGGCTGTCTAAAGCTCTGAGGCCGCAGGTGCAGGATTATAGTCCTGTATGAAACATACAGTATTATGTCTAAATACACCAGTACAAAATTAATTAAGCAGTTGATCGCATAATAAATGTATGATGGATAATCTAATGGAAACTAGCAGCTCAGAGTCAATAACAAACTTGATTCTTTTATTAAATGCAGCTGATTTTTAATTCTGCTATTTACAGGATTTTCTGCCTAATAGAAGATATTAAAAAAATCTATTTTGAAAATGAGAATTCAGTTACAGTATTTATCTCTGTTGGAAACTATACTGTGTAAGCAATGTAGAATGTGGAGATAGACCTATCTGAAAGTAATTCTCTAAGATACTTGGCTGAAAAGCACATCAAAGCACACTGAAATAATGAGACAGGCTCCAGCTGTTGGATTCCAACAGCTTTTTGATTTGTGCTCTAGTAGAAGCTCCAAGTTTTGATCCTGTGTTGATTATTTCTATGGTATTGAAGTTGATTTGTGCATTATTTAAAAACAGGCAGTCGACAGCAAACAAGGGTTAGTTTGCAAACTGCTTCTTAAAGAATGGTTTGTTTCTGTCGTGTAAATTATTGCTTCCTATTCCCGTGCTCTCTCAATGCACAGTTGCCCTGGTAAAAAAGGGCCCGTTCAGGAAATATAATGTATTTTAAAGAATCAAATTAAGGTAATAGGAAAGACCGCTGGAAAATGGCATGAATGATAAAAGTTGTGGATCCCACAATTTTCATGTGGTTTTGCTATTTTCTAGATAGAGAGGCAATTGTGGAAATGTGCTTTTAGAGCTGTTGCCAGAATGTCTTTCCTCCCTAGAGGCTGAATCATTGCTAGGAAACCCTGCCATTATAGTGAAGAAGCACCTTTAAAGCCTTATGTAAAATGTTAATTTAGAACCAATTCTATTTGTATTATTTTAATTATTACTTATATGGTGTATGGCATATGTATGGCACTTTACAGACAGATAAAACTCCTGAAAAATGCATAGTGCTAAGGGCCTCTTTCTGCCCTTGTAGCTTCCATTGATTTCTTGTGAGGGCTTAATTACACTTACAGCTTTATAGCGGTTTTGGTTATATCTGCCCTCATATACAGCTATAGGGATAGTGCTATAGCGTGTCCACACTGAGACCCGCCAATGTGGCCACATTTTCTGCACTTGCAGAGGCACGGGGACTGATGCATTATGGGCAGCTATCCGAGCATTCAGCTGAGTGCAACGTGCTTTTCAAACGAGGAGGGAGAGGAAGAACGTATTGTGTATATGTGGACGGAGAGAGCGAGTGGATCTTCGGCTGCTGAGACAAATTTCCTTTTAAATACAGAGCCTGCTAGTTTTCTCTTTCACACAGCTCACTCCATAAACATTTGCATTGCTGATTAGCCGAGTTTAGAGAAAAACTCTGAAAAGGTACTTCCATATTCCTCCAGCCGAGTTCAAAACAAAGGGAAGAGACTTCAATTGCCTTAAATGGCTCAGGGGCGTCTCCAGAGATCACTCAAAGCGCTTGTAGTATTAATACCCATTCACAATGGAGATAATATGGAGCAGTAAATACTCAATAGCTGTTAATCCTTGGGGAAGGGAGGATTACCAGGACCGGTATAACTGTGGGTTTATAGAGCTCTACGTGCCTCGCCAGTCTGGACGGGTAGGGAGTTATAGCGCTCCTGGAGGCTTTATAGCGCTATAAAGTGCCAGTGTAATCAAGCCCTAAATTACAGAGCAGAAAATCAGCAGACATCAGTAGCAGCTGTAAGTGCTCAGCCCTTATCCGGATAGGGACTATGTCTATTTCCGTTCTTACTGGATTAGAGCTAGTTGAATATTATTAAGCAAATACATGAAGTTAACTGTCATTCATCAGATAGATATATTTCAGTATATAACCACCTCTACAAATGAATATTTGGGTGAGAATAGAATTTTGATTTTTAAAAGTTCGCCTCCTTGAGCAACTGATTGCCATTAATTATGACCAGGCGGAGACAATCAGACTAGTTAATCTTGGATGTTCACTTCAAAAACCATCCATATGTTTGGAGGCCTCTCTGAAGGTTATCCAAAGCCTGAGGTGTGAATACGTAGGTTATGGAACCAGGCTTTTTCAGAATATCCTATATTATAAAAGACAAGCGAACGGTGTGTGAAGCCGTCATGCGCAGTAGAGATGGCCCGGATGAACGGCATGCTGGGGGTTGTAGTTCGGAGGCACAAAATGGCCGCCACGCATGCCTGCCTGAGCGATCTAGAGCACCAAGGAGCAGTTATACATATAAAGTTAGCTGGGCTGTCGGGCACATGACGAGGAGTTGAGGGGGGAGGGAGCTGAGTGGGGGGAGGGGGCTGGGCAAGGGGGAGGTCGTTGCAGGGGGAGGGGGCTGGGCGAGGGGGGTCGTTGCAGGGGGGAGGGGGCTGGGTGAGGAGGGGTCGTTGCAGGGGGAGGGGGGCTGGGTGAGGGGGGTCGTTGCAGGGGGAAGGGGGCTGGGCGAGGGGGGGTCGTTGCAGGGGGAGGGGGATGGGCGAGGGGGGGTCATTGCAGGGGGAGGGAGGAGGGGTGAGGGGGGGTCGTTGCAGGGGGGAGGGGGCTGGGCGGGGGGGGGGGGCACAAGCCCTTACGGCTGGCCCGTGTACACGGGCTTTTACACTAGTTTAATATAATTCTTGATTTTTTTATGCCAGGATGAATTTATCCCAAGAGCTACTTTATTCCTAGTGAACAGATTTTTTCATGGCTTTTGGAACTTCCTTCTCTAGTGCCTACATGAGATCAGGACATGTGGGCTTGTATGAATATGGAAACAGCAATGCTGCAGAAGGACATGGCAATGTTTAATAGGGACAACTCAAGTGCATGGGAGAGCACTCATTTGGTAGCATAAAAGGATGGTCTTACTCCATGTACCTGTGAATGACAGAAAACTGGGCTGACCCAGATTTTTTTATGAGCTATCACCAAAGGCTAGATTCAGGGTCAATGCAAGTTTGGTGCTGATTTTCTGGTCAGTTCAAATATTTCACTAATCCTTTATCGGAAATAGGAGATTAAAACTATCACAGATATTTCAATAGTAACTGGATGTGACTTTAAAATAATAGATTATTTTAACTGGAGAATGAGTAGTGAAACTAGTTAATTCAGGAAATAGGGTTTATTGTGGCATGAACTATGTTTCAGAGGCAAAATTCCGTTGATTCAGGTGGCTATAACTCCACTGTGGAATCAGTACATCACTGATGGTGTATTACAGTTAACTTTAAATGGGTCTCTGTTCAGATATCTTAGTTTGGAGAGGGGTGCCATAAGCATATCATCTGGCTGTGTCAAATGTTGTGTTTGTGCACTATACTGACATAGTGTATGTTCACTGATGGTGAGGAAATTTTCCCTCCAGCCATGAAGGAGCTTTTGAGCCAGTCCCCAGATGCTTCTGCATCCATTAGGATCACAGTGACCCCTGAAGTGTGAATGTACCCCTCACCTTCTACACTGGGAATGGCGATGAAGGATGTAGTAGTAGATTTTTCATCCAATGCCCAGTCTCCATATGCTGACACATGGGGAGTGCCTGCAGAGGTCTGTTCCACACAGTGGATATGCAGCACCTGGAAATTCATGAACCCACAAGCCCATTTTTTATTTGTCTGCAAAGGCTGTAAATGTAAATGGAGGTATCAGCTTTGCTGTAAGAGCCTTTGACCTACTGGTGCCTCAGGGGACCTGAGAGTGTTTCAAATCCACATTTTCTGAAGTACTCCAACTCCTCTGCTTGACTCATTTTCTCTATGTATGGCTAGACTGAAGATTGTAGCGTGTTTATTTGTAGCACTTCCCAATGTAGCGCAATTGGTATCCCGCTAGAGACTGTACAAATTGAAACTTTGTAGCGCAAAATAATGGCTACATTTGTGGTGCTTCTGCCGGCAGTAGCAGTTGCGGGATAGGGCAGGTATCCCAGCATTCAGCTGGGTGCAACGTGTTTTGCAAAGGAGGGGGGCGAGGGGGAACTGGGAAGTTGTTCACAGGGAGATGAGATCTGGCGGTCAGTTACTTTTCCTTAGCGAAAACTGACAGGCTGTCTATTTCAGACACACAGCTCCGTCTGCAAGCATTTTCACTGGTTATTTGCTGTGTTAGTTGTTAGAGAGAAACTGCAAAGCTACTTCCGCCTTTATAAAAACAAAACCTCACGTCATTTGCCTTACATGGCAAGTTCATTGTCTTTAATGGCTTGCTGATGGCCCTCAATGGGTTGCTGATAGCTTTCCATGGCTTGGAGGCATGCAAGAGATCCGATGGGTGTCCACATTCCCACTCTTGCGCTACAACGTTAGCGCAAAAAGGCTTATCCCTCTCGAAAAGGAGGTTTAACACTTGCGCTGTAAAAGGGGAGTCATTGCGCTAAATCTCCCTTTGAAGTGTGTTCGGTAGGAAAATTATAGCGCTAAAGGAGGGTTTTGGCGGTGCAAAGCACCAGTCTAACCACGGCCTAGGGGATTTGAGGGTAATCATTGTCCCAACACTCTGCACATAACATGGGGAGGGCAATAGCATGTGTTGTTCGCTAGGAGTGTGGTTGGCTGCTTGGTGTAATGTCCGACAGATGTTTCATTTTCTGCTAATCATGAGAAAAAGATTCAGACAACATCAAAAAGCAAACAGGAATTGGTTAAAATATTGAAGATCATTGTCCACGTGATTGTGTGTTATGTCAGTGCTCAGCAGGAGATGAAGTGAAGGTCAGGGATGAGAGAGAGTCAGATGGCTGGAGTGAGCAGAAAAAAAAGAATGAAAATGAGAATTTTCAGGATTCAGGTGTAAAATGCGATAGCCTTAATATGTTGCCCCAAAATTCTGTTTCAGTATTTGGATACGCACGTAAGCAAATACATACATAAAGCAGCTATATAACAGGTGGGGCTGTGAACACCACTTATTAAGGTTGCCTATTATAAAACCCTATTTTCAGTTACTTATACCTTTGCCATACTTTAACCATTTGGGCTGAAATTTTCAAAATTGGTTGTCTGCCTCAGGCTACACTATTCTGGAAATTTTTAGCCAAAAGAGGTCAGTCATTTATGAGCGAAATGCTGAGGAAAAATATTGTTTTGTTTATGTTAAAAAGTTCTTGTGATCTCTGTGCTTAAGAGCAAGGGATTGCCATTTGATAGGGCATGGCTGTTGTGTCAAGGAAGTGCCTTTTCCCATCCTGTGAAAATCTGCCCACATTTGGCCAAGTTATAAACATTTGAAAAATTATAATTTGCAGATACTCAGTAGACTAGAGACTTGGTAGATTACAGCTGAATTTAGTGGTGCTGGAACAGTTTTTACAGTGGGGGTGCTGAAAGCCAGTGGTCCCCAATTTTTTATCTCACACTATTACCTTTGTCTGTGCCCCATATCCCCAGAGCTGGCTCTGAGATGGGGGGCAGGAGGGAAGAGACATGGACAGGAGTAAGGAAGCTGAGGCTGAGACCACAGTTGGGGCAGGAGTAGGGCCCCAAGTGTGGGTCTTGCAGCCGGGATCCCGCATGTGGGGCCAGGAACAGAACTCTGAGTGTGGTTCTGGTGGCAGCCGGGTCCCTGCGTGCAGGTCCAGGACTGAGCCACTTCAGCTTTGGTAATTTTGGAACGAGGACTTTTCCTCTCAAGACAACTTGCATGTTAGGGAGAGAAGGTTTATAGCTGTAAGACATTTCCACTTTCCATATAGATTGAGAAGAAAGGCATGGAGAGGGAAAGGACCAGACTTAGCTTAGCTGAGCTCAGAGTTCAGAGAGATCCCAAGGAAGTGAGATTGCTATTCTTCTTTTTCTCTGTAGGAAAGGGCTAATAGTAGAGAAGTAATGTAAACAATTTGTGGTAGGAGACTGCATTGGTGATGGGAATATAAATACAATAGACCCTCAATTGCCAACACCAGAATTATGAACTGACCTATCAACCACAGACTTCATTTGGAACTGGAAGTATGCAATCAGGCAGCATCCGAGAGCAAACAACAACAAAAACACTAATACGGTACAGTACTGTGTTCAATATAAACGAGTAGTAAAATAAAGGGAATATTTAACCAAAAAAATTTGACAGGGCAAGGAAGTGGTTTCTGTGCTTGTTTCATTTAAATTAACATGGTTAAAAGCAGCATTTTTCTTCTGCATAGTAAAGTTTCAAAGCTATATTAAGTTAATGTTCACTTGTAAACTTCTGAAAGAATAACCATATAGTTTTGTTCAGTTACAAACGTTTCAGAGTTACAGATAATCTCCATTCCCAAGGTGTTCATAACTCATACTATACATCACAGGAAGTTGCCATTTACTGGATGGGATTCTGAGGGGGTGTCTAGGGCATCAGAGGATGGGGACAGAGTATGTTCCCATGCAGACTCCTGCTTCGTTTGTTGCAGAGGTCAAAAGACCAGTAGTGAATGAAGCAGGAGACAGCTGAAAGACACCATGGTCTGGTGATGAAGGCAGTTGATTGCTGCTCTGGCTCCGCCACAGAGTATATTTTTAATGCAAGGCAAGTCACTTAAAAACCATACTTTTTATTGGGGGCTACTCGTGTATTTCTCAGTTTCTGGGTGCTTGCTTTGGTTGCGATTTGCAGACATGGTGAGCACTCACAGCTGCAACTGAAGTTTATGGGAGCTGTGTTGAACATAAATGCTATATAAGCTAAGGAAATTAAAAAACCAAGTCCTAGTCATCTCAAATTGGGCACCCAAAAGTAATGAGTACTTTTTACCTTAATCTCTCTGTGTTTCAGTTCCCCATTTGTAAATTGGGGATAATAATTCTTTGTCTCATATTTAATGTTTTTGAAACACTCAAATACAATAATGTTGAAAGATATAGAAAAGCCAATGAGGAAACTAATATTACTGTCTTCAGAGCAGAGTATGAATAACATGCAGGAGATAAAGCACTGGTCCATATATTGGACTATCAAGATAAAGACAAAAATGGAATAACTTCCTTAATTGAACACAGTCCATCATGTGCACTGAATGAAGATGGGATCCTGTGCAAGTACTCATGTAATTAGACTGTATCATAATGCATATGCACAAAGGGATTGAATTAAAGTTGCACAGGCAACCTTAATTCTGGCATTTCCAAACTTCTGAGTCCTTGACTTTGCAACCTTACTAATGTTCTTTTAGTATATGTTTTTGTATGTAATAAATTCCTATCACTACCAGCACATTTCATGTTAAGTATCTCAGTGAAGGATTTGAATATCCTATAAGGGACCCATGTTTGAAAACAGGGCTTCTGTGTTTTCACATTTTTCTTTTCCACTCTTTTGTCTAGGCAGCATTTCCCTCTTCTTTTGAAACTCAGATGCGGTGAGGATGAGAGGCAGTGAGGGCATTTCACTTCAATGGTGGGCTATTTTCCAGTGGAACATACATTTTTGGTTCCTAAGAACTGAAATTGTGTTTGTTCATACAGAAGATCCAGGTTACTTTCATGTATGCTGTTGTGTTGCTCTGGTCCCCTTATTCTGACTTCCAAGCTCTTCTGTCTCTGACATCAATTGCAGAAAGTCTGCATAAGGATCAAAGAGCAAAGCTGAAAGCAGAATTTATACTTGCTAACTGTGTAAATGGAACAATTGCACAGTGGCTAGATTTACCATGTGTCACATTTAAAGATAACAATATTAAATAAAATATTGGATGAAATGGAACATGTCTGCAATTGTCAAGCATTTTTCTGCAGGTTTTCTATCTTTTCTAGCAATTTTCTTCATTTTTCTCCCTCACAAAATATGACAATATTCTGTGATTTTCCAACCATTTGGGGCCAAATTTGCTGTCATTTTCTGGCTGTTGAGAGATTTAGTGTTTTGTATTTCTAGACCTTTCAACCTCACATAAACCTATTCACTTCCATCTTGGTTGTGTTTTCTTTTTAAAAGTATGCAAAATGAACACTAAAGAAGATCTCAAAGTGGAGGTGAATAACTCCTCTTGCCAATACAATGATATGGGGGGAAAATATCTTCACTATATTCCTCTCTGAGATGTTTTCCCTAGATTTCATACTGCATTTGAGATCTACAGTTATCACCTGTACAATATTCATGGATAAGATTTCATGTGAATTTGCATTTCACAATTTTATACTATGCATATTACAATAATCCTAATTCATATTTGTCTTAACTCCTAATTAATTGGGTTTGTCCTGATGTCTGTGACAGCTTCCCACTAAGCATCATACCGCTTTAAGGCCCTATTTCAAAAAGTGCTTTATATTTTATATGTGGATTGATGTGTCTTTTTTGGGTACATCTACACTTACTGGCAAATAGGGTATATCCACTGCATGACCAGCTCTCATGTATATAAATAGAAGAGAACACAGTGAGGACAGATGAGGTAAGTAGAATAGAGTGCCTTACAAGCCTCAGGCTACATAAACTACATGGCTTCCTACATGTCTAAGCAATGCCTCCCACATCTGCACAGTCATTTTTATCAGTGTGGTGTCCCACTGCTGGAGACTTTCACTGCACTGTGTAGTAGCAATGCACCTTTTGCTGCTGTATGTAGTGCCTGGGCTCCACATGCCACCATAGGTGTAGACCTAACTTTCAACACAATGGCCATTGGCTCATCTATATCAGAAAAAACACAAGAAGCAATGGATGTGGTTTAACTAGACCACAACTTTATTCACTTAACAGATCTAGGAGGATCCAGCAATACATTATAGAATGTAGGCCATTATTTCCTCACTTGTTTCCCCTGCTGTCTACTATCCACCTTTCCATTCTTGTCCTAGTGAGGTAAGTGCTGGGACTCTACTACCTTCCCCACTTATAAGGGCTAAGGGGGCTGGAAAAAGGATGGCCAGTATTTGATACTGTGCCTGAAAATCCATACTACTTCTCACTTGAACAGTTGCGATGATCCAGAAGTTGGACACACTGTACTATTAGCTATTCAGACTTTCAGATTCTGATTCTACACATAGGGGTACTATGCACTTTTGAATACTTTCTTCTTTTGAATACAATTTTCTTTTGAATACAACTTTCTTTTGAATACAATTGCTTCTATCATCCTGACCCCTAGCACTAATTGGACTGCAGGTGTCGCTTCTCTGATCCTGAAGGAGTAGGAACTGAATTCATGTGCAGGGTTAAAAAAACCTTTTTCTCCCAACCAACCCAAGAACATACCCCATTCAGTTGTAGTGAGCACATTTAATTGTGTATGTATTAACACTGGTGCAAAATCTCAGGCATGTGACAGGTATAGTGGATAGAACTCTAGCACCTTTGCCTCATGTTTCTCTAATGAATCATCAGTTCAGTCTTCAATAAGAGTCCATAAAGCTTTGTAACCAAAAGTGAAAAAATACACTTTTCATTATGTATGTGGGAAAAGTGGTTTCCTGACATTTAAAAAATGTGACAAGGTGGTTAAAAGGACATTCTTGTGACAGCGTGCTCCAGCAGAACAGGGTCCAGACTAAAGGCATGTCTACACTACAGGCCAGATCGGCGGATAGCAATTGATCTTTCGGGGGTAGATTTATCACATCTAGTCTAGACGTGATCAATCGATCCCCGAGCACTCTCCGCCTCCTGTCAACTCTGGTACTCCAGAGTTGGCGCAGGCAGAGTTGATGGGGGAGCAGTAGGAGTCGACTCATTGCCATGAAGATGCCGTGGTAAGTCGACCTAAATACATCGACTTCAGCCTTACTATTCCCATAGCTGAAATTGCGTATCTTAGGTCAATTCCCACCTGCCTGCCCAAATGTAAACCAGGGCTAATAATTAGGAGATCTGGGTAGTGTTCCCAGTTCTTCTACTGACTTGCTGTGAGATCTTGCATAAGTTATGGAAGGGAGATCATATAAACTCCAGAGGTACTCTACAGGAGATGAGAACCCTCACCGTAGATATAAGAGTGGGGCCACTGGAGTGATTCCAACCACTCCTACTAGTCTATCTGTTACTCAGTTAAACCTCGTTCCAGAACCTGCTGACAGAACTAACAGAATCTGCACGGACACTTAGTTTTACCTATTATTATGACATCATCAAGGTTATTGGAGCAGAGTTTTGCCCATATCCATGCCTGTACTGTAACTAGGTCCAGAAATCTGAAAACTCAAGAAACTGCTATAGTGACCCCTCCACGAGCTTCTAAATGATCTGCTCCTAAATTGATTGGGTATGCTTGTTGGCTATGCTAATATCTTATTTTGGATGCATTGGCACGGTGTGCCCTGTATGGAAACACTGAGTTCAGCCAACATACACTGATTGCAGTGGGAGCTGTTAGGTGTTCAGAACTTTAAATCAGACCACTTATTTAGAAGCTTAAATGTGGACTCAGGAGCCTAATTTAGGCATCCATTTCTTAAAATCTTGGCCATAATATACTTAGTTTTCCAACTTATTCTGTTTATCACTTCTACACATAGTAAACAGCTCTGTGCTGTTTGAAAAATACAAAGCACGTTAAAATGACTGAAGCATTCAAATAGACTACTCTCATAATGTAGTAAACACAAGGTGAAGATAATGAATGTATTGCATAGCTTCAGTGTTGTTACCAAATATATTTTAGTAGATCAAGGCAAGGTTTAACTTTTTCAAGGTAAAACAAAAAAATCCCTGTACCAAGTCAACTGAAAAAAATTAACCCTTTGGTGTTAGAAAGTGAAATGAATCCATTTTTTTAATCTTTAATCATTCAAAATGGTAAATCTGTGAAGATTTATGTTTTCAAAGCAGTTAGCCAGTCAATAATATTGGCTACAAAATTCTGATTTAAAATATGACCTTTTGAAGATGCTATATAAAATTAAATTTTAATGAGTGGTAATAAATGGTGAAACTTCCATAGCAGAAAATACAATACTAGCCTCAAGCCCTTGCTATATGCCATTCACTTCAGCACCATATTATGTAGCTTCTCTTTCATTATTTGCAAGCATAGGGAAGATGATGATAATGCAACACTCTGAAGAACTGAAAACAGTTTTAATACTGCACTTAAATGCTGTCTTCTTAGTCGAATAATTATGTGGACTGCTCAGTTGCTTTCGCGATGCTGCTTCTGAGAAGTGCTGTTCTGTTAAATACAAAAGGACAGGGTGGCATTTTAAGTTTATTTATTCCATTTTTATTTGGTTACATTGACTATTTGAATAAGAATTTCTTTTAAACAATATAAGAGTGTAAGTTTATTGCTCTATAAGAAATAATTGTGCTGCAGTTTTGCAGTGCAGAGAGCAAAAGCCTAATGTTGGTGACCCCTCAAGGATAAAAAGAGATTTCACAAGAGTCATACAGAGACCAAGAGGGGAAGTAAGGAGGGGGGGAGGGGAAAGGAATATCAACTTGCATTATTAAACTGGTAAATGACATTAGAATTTCAGCCTCCCCACTATCAGCAATGATTGGAATGAATCCACGAATTCTGAATGGATCGGTAAGCGTATCCCCAACCATAGCCTCTGGCATAGTCTTGTATTCTCAGTCCCTAGGGTGCTGAGTTTCATTTTCCCATTTGCTAAATGAGAACAATTTATCTTAAATCGACGATAATCAGAGTAAACACTATTATTAATTTATTTGTTTCCAGTATAGAAAACATAGGATGAAGCTTTCTTCTTTTTATCAGTGCTTTTTCTACCCTCTTTTGCCCTGAGGATCCTATTAGTAGAGAACTGAGCAACTCTATTTCATCAGAAATAAATTATTCCTCACTTTTTTAATGTAAGTACTGAAGGGCTATAAAGATTAGAAATATGTTTGAACCCACTATCACTTGATGTTATTTTCCTTGATGTACCAAGCATCTTTGGGGGAAGTGAAACAACATGTCCTTTTGATAGCAAAGAGCAAAGTTACTTTAAAAGAACTCCAGCAAGGATTTTGGTTGATGTACAAAATAATTCAGAATCTATGCAGAAATATTTAACATACTGTCTATGTGATGAAGACCCATCAAAATTTCTGGTGTATGTAAGAGACAGAATGTTTGCAGGGCAAAGAGGTGGCAGAACTAGTCACCCTCATTTTAAAAATGATTAGAAAGCTGCAATTCCCAAGAAACACTACGCTAATTCTCACTTTCTTCACAAAGGGGCTAAGGATGAAAAAACACCTTTAATTAATAAGCAGTGTTGGCACTACTTTGGTTACAAGCTGCTATAAATGAAACTCTAATTGCTACAGAACAGAGTATTGTATACAAATGCATTTTACTCTTAAGTGCTATTCTTTGTTGTAGCTATTCCACCTTCTTGTATATAATTGAAGTAGAAGTAGCCTTGCTATTTTTTTTTCAATATTCTCTATTATCTGTCTATCTAAGGTGGTTAAAAAGCCCTCACAATAAGTTATTAAATAGATAAAATGTGATGGTATTGTAGGAACGCCTCAACACAAATTAGGTTAAGCTATGTAAGGAGCTTTTACTAAACAACTTATGCATGTAATTGTATAATTAAAATAATAACAAAGAGAAAAGGGGAATATATAGAGCTGGAATTATCATATTCCAACATTGGATTTGATATTTGTATGTTGTCTGTTTTATTACATTTTTTTCTTTTAAATAACACTTTATTTTGTATTACTCTATAAGGTGACTTTAACAACATTTATTTAGCTCATAGATGTGCTCTGAGGTTTAATTAGTTGAAACTTGTAATGCACTTTGAATCAGATTAGAATAATTGATTCTAAAATCTTTTGGGGGGCAGAAACTATATCTTCCAATATGTGTTAACAAAGCACCTTACACATTGTGTGTGTTATTGGAATATTAATAATGGGTGTATGTAAAATAATAATAATAGTCCTGATCCCATTGTCTTTAAAACTCCAAAATTCTCACTTCAATCGTCAGGAACTGGAAGCTACCAGAATTGCAGGGCAATATAGCTGTATTAAAATCAGAGGCTAAAGTCATACAGATAAGTGTTTTATTAGTAAAAGGCTGAGGAAAATAGAGTACTGGATGTTCTCCTATAGAGAGCTGTCCAAATCCATCACAATATATTTCATTAAGGGGAAGTATGTGATAAATGTTAGATTACTTTATAGCTATCTACAACAACCTGTTGCTGCATCTTCATAAGAATGCAGCTCAGAATTCTTAACTTTAGACTGTTTGCAACTATACAATGCCTAAAAAAGCATAAGCAGTTCTCACTTTCCCTTTTCTTTAGAATTGCTGAGTGAATGAATAATCACAGATTTCAAAAGGGCAGAAAGAAAGGCAGGTAAGTACTAAGATATTTATTTTTGACATGTGGAATGTGTAATATATGTTGTGCTGGAGAATTCTTACACTATTTGGTTAATCTCACTAGCTAATTCACATGATATGATAAATGGAGTCTTTCAGCCAAGAAAAAGAAATGCTTTATTTCTGCAGCATTGTATTGTACCTGACACCTTGAGTATCCTGTTCCCAGCATACTCAATTTATTTAGTGCACACTTAAGCACAAGTTTGTTTCTGTTTTTGTTTGTTTGATGGTTTGTTTTATGTGCATGGTGCTAGCTCATTTTAAATTTAATATTAGAATGCAGTCCTTATAATATCTTATAGAAATGGCTAGTGAGAACAAATCCTTGCCACTGCAATTTACAATTGAAATGTGTGTTCCAGATTTTTAAAACTACATCTTTATTTAGCTGCATCTTTATTAAAACACTAAGTTCAAGGGACCCAACATCTTTCCTTCCCTGGAGATTTGTGCCACCATGAAGCCTTCCTGTGCCTTCCTCATGAAAAAAGCCCAGAGGTGCAGCAGCCCCTGCATGCAAACTTCCACCAGTGAAAATCTCCTGCAGGCCGGGCTCACCAGTGGGGTCCCAGATGCTAAACTGAATCCTGCACCCATTTCTCCTCCTCTCATGTGTTTAGCCCCAACTGCTCTCACGTCATTTCACGTGTTTTGTAGAAAAAAAGTAACATCTTCTGTTGCAAAGGACTCATGCCTAGCAGGTTGTAAAAATATCCAGATATTAATAGCTCAAGGCTTACCAGATACCTGATGACTTTTCTTTGGGCCCAAGAGGTGCAGGTCCATATGAGAAAGAAGGGTGATAATTGGCCAACTGTTCCCATTCAGATCATCTTTGCAGAGCACAGCATTCTGGATCCCTGTCTAGTTGTGGGAACCTCAGTTCTCACATTTTATTTCATGCTTAGGCTTTCCTTTTGAAAAACTACATTTGCCCTGCTGACTTTGATTACCATTACTAGAATTTCACATGGACAGCACGGCCTGTCAGATGCTACCTTCTCCATGCAAAGAGAAGACCAATTTAAAAAAGAAAAACACTACAATTAATGATACGGCCCTGAATGTCCAGGACCTTTCTAAGTCTGATCCAAAACTTAGTAATGTCAATGGGAATCTTTCAATTATAATAAGCTTTGGATCAGGCCCAAATGTCTCTTGGCTCATAGGTCTTCAGTGGTTCAGCTCTCCTATAAGACTGACGGTAGGTGGGGGTTTTCTTCAGTAAAGTGTTCAGCTGTAACAATACCCCTTTAGTACATGGAGCCTTTTTAAAAGGTGAATTTCCTGTGAAGGAACAATGTTGAACTAATGTTGAATATTCGGCTCCTTGCAGTTTCAGAAATGAGAAAAAGCATGGTGTTATTCAGCTGGTTTGAGGTATGCATGAATCCCCATATTCATGTTTTTTCAGCTGGAGAAATCAGAGTTTAGGTTTTAGATTAAAATGCCCTACACTTTTGGAATCCAAGTGTCTGATATTTATGTTTACATCCCTCTTGAATATCAAGAAAGACAGGAAATTCCATGCTATTATTATTATTTGATAAATCTACAGTACGTAAATTATGCTGCATTTGTACCTCAGAAGCGCTCTTTGTTAAAGAAACATTACAGCAGCAAGGAGAGGAGCTTTTTTTAAAAAAGAAAAAAAGGATGATGATTATAAACCAAAAAGACAGTGTTTATATCATGGTCCCTAGGAGGCAAAAGTTTACAATCGCAAAAACACACTTAACCTTTTATATTATCCAAGGTTGTCACAGCAAAGATCAGCAAACAAATTTCAGAGATGTCTTTAAGATTATTAGAGCTGTTGGAAAACTAAGCACTGACATTATCTATGTAAATTTGGAATACATGGTTAAAAATGAGCAGAGACAGGTTCATGACAGGCGGTTATTTTTTAAGGGAGATTAAAAGAAGAAGGATTCCATTGATTCGTGAATTGAAGGGGAAATCCTGAGATATAAAATAAACTGGATTATTACATAATATTAACATGTTCATCTCCTGTCTGTTAAAAAGGGGTCAGGTTCTAAAAAACAAATAATTTTTGAAGTAGTTTTGTGTGAAAATGATTGATGTCAAAAGGATTAAAATTAAATCTTACTAAAAATTAAAGAAAAAACAAACACTTCCCATTTTCAGAGAAAAAGTGGCAAGCATGCATTCACCAGAGGCCCATCTTGCTTTCTTTGCAATCAATGCCCAAATTCCCATTAGCTTGAAGGGGAAGCAGGCAAGGATATGGTGTAATAATCATTAACTGATAGGATTTATAAAGTCTGTTATGAAAACAATCACCGGATTTATAAAGCCTGTTATGAAAGCCATCAAGGTCTTTTCAAATGAAGACAGAAGAGAAATTCAAATACAAATACTATCTCCATGGTTATTCGCAGGCAGCAATCATTTGGCATTGCAATGCAAAACAATCAAGCACCAATAAAACACTAGTGGTGATGTTGTCTTTTAAAAAAGAGAGAGGAAAAATGAAAAGGGGAAAAAAATCTCTCTGAAGTTGAAGAACATCCTCTGCCTACACTAAACGAAACGATACAGATAATTCCAGCATCACAAACACTATTTGTGATTAAATTAAATGGTAGCTGTTTCATCATGCTAACAGGGGTCGGCAACCTTTCATAAGTAGTGTGCCGAGTCTTCATTTATTCACTCTACTTTAAGGTCTCGTGTGCCAGTAATGCATTTTAATGTTTTTAGAAGGTCTCTTTCTATAAGTCTATAATATATAACTAAAGTATTGTTGTATGTAAAGTAAATAATATTTTTAAAATATTGAAGAAGATGTATTTAAAATTAAATTAAAACTCAGAGCCCCCTGGACCAGTGGCCAGAACCTGGGCAATGTGAGTGCCACTGAAAATCAGCTCACATGCCGCCGTCGGCACCCATGCCATAGGTTGCCTACCTCATGCTATATTATGCATCACATTTTTATTGCTGTATTTAAAACATCCTTTTTAAAGAGTTACAGCTGATTTTGTGAATAACAAAGAACATATCCTGAAAAGAGATTATTATTATTAATAATAATTAATAATAACAATAATAAAAATCTTCACTGCAATTATAAATCAAAATAATAGTTGCCATTAAAAAATTAAGAGAACATTGTCTGGAAATGACATATTGTACAGGAATATCTTCCCCACTCAATTTCCGAGAAGCTGATTTCCATTAGTTACAGCAGTTACAGAACATTAAATATCCAGCAAATAAGATACATCCTTCTGATGCTGAAGGACTTACATAACAAGAAAGTTAGAGCTTTGGAATGAGGAACTGATTTACAATTTTATCGGGGAGATCCAAGTGCAGCACATAGGTCTGCATGAGGTGCAGTAATTTGGATCTCTGTGAATTTAGGTCAGATATGTCACTCTGGTTTAGCTCAAATTGGGCAGCTGTTGGAAGGTGAATGAAAATGCAGATGGATGAAAAATCAATATGTACCAAATACAATGGAAGGGGGGAATTACATTGGTAAGGAGAGAATGAATATATATGAACATTTTTTAGTCTGGTCCTGCAACTCTTACCCAAGTAATTACACCCATGAAAATCAATAGAACTGCCTGTGTGCTTAAGGACTGCTCTTGTGAGTAAGGAGGATATCAGAACACCAGTATGAAATCTACTACTTGCATCCAGTAAATGCCACTAGAGTGGCATAACAAGAAACATATTTTGTATCCAATATGGATACTAGCTCTGTGACAGCATCTCGGGTTGTATGTGCCACTACTACAAGTAAAGTGAAAAGCCTTTTCAAAAGCAAAGGTGTAATTGACCATATATTGGAAGTCACAGTTAGGTGCTATAATATATAGCTTAGAAATTATAGCTTTAGCTTCATAGGAACCATATAATAATCAAACAATGATAGGCAGCCATAGCTGTTTATTGTGAAAGTGCTACATTTTGACATTATAATTTTAGAACTTTTAGATAATGTTTCTCTTGCACTGAAATTTAGGTGTATTGCTGCTGACCTCAAACACTGAATGCTGGATGTACAGTAAGATGAAAAACTTCAATAAGTAAAGATCAATAAGATAGATTTTCTTGGTACTTCTAAAACATAAAAGGTTTTCAGGTTGCTAAAATTCTACCTATAAATAAATAGCAACTTTCTTTCATAAAATCATGATTATAAAATCTGCCATCAGGAGAAATATTTAGTGTAAAATAACAAAAAGTCATTTGTTATATTCTTATTTGCAGAAAATTAATAGTTATCATGTATATTGTGGTAGCACATAGTGAGCTATAGACTAAGTGCACCAGAAAGTATAGAGATGACACCCTTTCTGTACATTCTTTATGCAGGTTTAAGATTAGCAGCCTTGTTAGTCTGTATCCGTAAATAAAACGAGGAAGACTTTGTAGCACCTTAGAGACTAACCAGTTTATTTCAGCATAAGCTTTCGTGGGCTATAGCTCACTTCATCGGATGCATAGAATGGAACAGAAGTAAGATGCATTTATACACACAGAAAGAAAGGGGGAAAAAGAGGTTGTACATTAGCATACCAATTCTAAGAGGCTGTTAAATTTAGATGAGCCATTATCAGTAGGAGAAAAAAATACCTTTTGAAATGGATATCTGTCGGGCAGGACATAACACCTATGGAAGGTAAATTAACAAGGGAAATGCAATAAATTAGTGTAATGAGAGAACCAATTGCAAGTTCTGTTAAGCCCTTGGATTATTGTATCCAATTTGAAAATTAATTGCAGTTCCTCAGTTTCTCGTTGGAGTCTGTTTTGGAAGGTTTTCTGTTTCAAAACTGACACCATCAAGTCTTTAATGGAATGGCCAGGAAGATTGGCATATATCACATTGGTCGATGTGCAGGTGAATGAGCCTCTGATGGTGTGGCTGATGTGATTAGGTCCTATGATGGTGTCAGTTGAATGGATATGAGGACAGAGTTGGCAACGGGCTTTGTTTCAAGGATAGGTACCTGCGTTAGTGTTTTTATTGTGTGGTGTGGGGTTGCTGGTGAGTATTTGTTTCAAGTTGGGAAGCTGTCTGTAAGCGAGGACTGGTCTGTCTCCCAAGATTTCTGAGAGTGAGGGATCATCTTTCAGGATAGGTTGTAGGTCTTTGATGATGCGTTGGAGAGGCTTAAGTTGGGGGCTGAAGGTGACAGCTAATGGTTGTCTGTTACAGCTTTCCCCCTATTCCATTTTGTTTCTTACAGCTGTCCCCTTACTCCATTTTGTTTTTGTTCTCCTGTGGCCGCCCCTCCCTGGCTGTTAAGTTGTTTACCAGGGCCACTGCCCTTCTCAAAGGGAGGGCTCCTTAAGTTGTTTACCAAGAGCCATTGCCCTTCTCAAAGGGATGGCCACTTGTGCTGCGTGCTAAGTGGGACAACTGCCCTGTTCAAAGGGTTGGTCCTGTTATCACCTTGTTAAACCTGGGCTCAGTGTAGGGTAGGCAATGTCCAAAGCTGTAAGACCTAATGTGTTTTTGAGATCCTGGGCATGAGTGATAGGCCTCATGTGCTTTTGAGTCATGAGGTGGAACTCACGCCTATGGTCCAGGACTCTGCCTGTCTCTATGCTCACCTGCAGTTTTTCCCTGTAACTCCTCCCCTGTGACAGAGGGAGCCTATCAGGATTACTGGCGGGGAAACTGCCTCAGTTTGCCTTTAAGAACAGGCATTTTTGAAACAAACATCAGAAAGGTTCCTGCATTGCTACCTGGTCTGATCAGCCAGGGGTTCTGGGGGGGTCCTTTCTCCGCTCTCGTTTTATTTTTGAGCGTACCCCTATTTTAACCCCCCCCCCCATGAAGAACGAATTGCTGCCTGAGAGACCTCCTGATTATCGAGACCGTGCCGAGCCCTCCTTGCTTCTTCTGATGCTGTTGCTGCTTCTGCCTTTGCTGCTGCCTCGGGGACTGGTAAGAATCCTTCTGTGAAACTTTCTATACTTAATTACTTTAGCTGCTGGCTCTGTTTCCCCAACACACAGACTCAAATTAAACCTCTCTTAAACTCCTTGGTCTGTGTCTTAAAACCTCTCTTAGACTTAAACTAAACCTTGGTCTGTGTCTTAAAACCTCTCTTAGACTTAAACTAAACCTTGGTCTGTGTCTTAAAACCTCTCTTAGACTTAAACTAAACCTTGGTCTGTGTCTTAAAACCTCTCTTAAACTCCTTGGTCTGTGTCTTAAAACCTCTCTTAGACTTAAACTAAACCTTGGTCTGTGTCTTAAAACCTCTCTTAAACTCCTTGGTCTGTATCTGTAATCTGTTTCTTGCTTTGCAGCACCTTTGCTGCTAGAAATAAGCCTGTGCCTTCCTGGACTGTACCTGGGCACACACCACCCTGCCCTCTGAAACTACCCCTAGTATAAGGTGCACCCATTAGGTTAGATTTTGTCTTTTAGTCTAGATAAGTTGTAATTTCATTTTGCATAGCTGTAGTTAAGTTAGGTTTAGGAAATTGCTTGCATTGTACCCTGTAAGTTAGCCTTAAAGAATTGTTGCATTGTGTTTTGTTACTTGCTAATTTGTGTAGTTTTGGTTAAGTTAAATCATAGATAAGATTTTGCTGTGTTTTGTATAATTGTCTCTCTGCTGTTTCAACTTGCAGCCTGTCTGTTCTGTGTCTCCCTGAGTTTAAATCTCCCTCCACCACGTGCTCCTCTTCCCCCATCCCCCAACCTTACTTATCTACCACTTTCTTTCTTTCTCTCTCTCTCTCTCTCTCTCTCTCCCCCCTCTCTGCTGTTTCAACTTACAGCCTGTCTTCTCTCTCTCTCTTTCTAGCATAAAACCCCATTGGTTACCCCTTTTCTCTCTAACACACCTCACATTTTACATTAACATTTTTACCTAAAATTGTTGGTTATTTAACACATTTTACCCATGCTGTTAGTTGGTTATATACTGCTGTGACACACTCTTTACATAGAAATTGTTAGCTACCTGTTACATTTATACTTCAGTGTTAATTGGTTACCAACTGTATTGTACCCCACTATTGAAACCCCCTATCCCATTTACTAAAAGAAACCCCTCCCCAATTGTCTACTTTAACAAACCCCATACCCCTCACTATTAAATTTTCCCTGTTTTTGCATTTTCTTAATAAAGTTTATTTTGCACCCCACCTGTATGGTAATTGCTCCCCAAGATCCCATATACCTGCTGGCAGGGACAATGGTGTTCTGTTTTTGTCTTTGAAACAGTTTTGAAATAGAAAAACTTCCAAAACAGACTCCAATGAGAAACTGAGGAACTGGAATTAATTTTCAAATTGGATACAATAAACCAAAGGCTTAACAGAACTTGCGAATGGTTTTCTCATTACATTAATTGATTGTATTTCCCTTGTTAATTTACTTTCAATAGGTGTTATGTCCTGCCTGACGGACATCCATTTCAAAAGGTACTTTTTTCTCCTACTGATAATGGCCCATCTACATTTATCAGCCTCTTTGAATTGATATGCTAATGTACAACCTCTTTTTCTTTCTTTCTTTCTGTGTGTATAAATGCATCTTACTTCTGTTCCATTCTATGGATCTGATGAAGTGAGCTATAGCTCACGAAAGCTTATGCTGAAATAAACTAGTTAGTCTCTAAGGTGTTACAAAGTCTTCCTCATTTTATTCTTTACGCAATCATTTGAGTTTCCTGGTATGCTGGTAAGAGAAACAACAAAGGAACATAGAATAGGGCAGGTACAGCTACAGATAGAGAATATTAGGAAGTTTTGTTATTTACATAGTTTCTGTTCTTAATAAAGGGTTTATCTGAAACTTGTCTTCTCATTAATAAGATAATACACTTTAAAATGCCAGTCATAGACCAGAACCCTGTTGTGTTAGGCACCATACAAACAACAAAATGATGTATAAGATGATTTTGCTTTTTTTTCTTTCCCAGATTTTAAACACTGATCTCGGCAATCATTTTACATTCCTATTAAAGTTAGAGAAGAGTATTTCAGTATAGTATTAATAAGATTACATCTTGGGAAACAGGATGACAAGCAGCAGATGGAATCAGATGGATTCTATCCTTTGATCTGCCAGTGATTTCTTTTGTGATCTTCAGCACCTCATTGTGCGTCTTTTAATCTGTAAAATGGGAATAATAATAGCTCTTCATCCTCTGTCTCTTGTATATTTAGACTCTAAGTTCATTTAGCCAGCAACTGTTGCTTGTCATTTGTATGTACAGTGAAAATCTAGCCATATATCTTCATTACTAAAATGGCCCCCTCCGCTGTGGGGGTCATTTGGCATTATGCTGAAACAAATGATGGATGATAATAATAATTAGAGGAGAATATATTCACTGTATCAATCTGCTGTAAGGCTTTCTTGGATATATATGTATTTCAAGATGTTTTCTACATCTTTCTTTTCTGTGATGATTTGAATATGGCTACTCTTCAATGGCAAATCATTTGCTAACACAATTACTTTGATTTTAAATCCACCATTATAAATACTTAAACAATAGGAATTTCAGATGAAATACCAATTATTGTAAAACTCAGATACATAGTTTATAGGTCTTGTTACATATCTGCATGGAAGTGCAATGTTAAGAAATTCATTCCCTGTCCTCAGCCTGTGAGAGGAAAACAAATTTTATTATAGGTCTGATAGTGACAAACTGAGTGTTTGTATATTCATTTATGTTTATAAATTAAGTGCTAGAAAATCGCACATGGCTTAATAAGTAGGGATGGTAAATCTTTGAACATTTGAAGTTCATTCCAGAGATATATGCATATGAAGAAGTTCAGATGTCTACGAAATTCAACCTGGTAGTTCAGCCTCCCTGGTCTAGGAAGTAGCCTGGAAATCCTGGGGGATGAGGGAGAGAGGGAAGCTTCAGAAAAGTTCCAATTCTTCTTTCTTCTGCTGGGTATGAAAATGATGAATAACCAGTATTTATTATCATTTTACATTTAGAGCTCTGAACAAAATAAGAACGTATAAAGGCACATGATTAAATTTATTAAATACTTCAACCTGAGGTCACTGAAAATTTTCAAAAGAAAATGAACAGGTTTGGTTTACGTCCCCCCCCCCCCGATTTTACAATTAAAAATTAAAGTAAGTTTTATCTAGTGTTTAGTACAAACTCTTTTTCTCCCTTTCTGTTCTCTCCCCCCATCCCTCTGGCCATCTTTTCTCTATGGAAAAAGTAGAGGGAATGTGGTGTCGGTTTTTTTGTTTGTTTTGTTTTGTTTTTAAGAAACCGTTTAAAAGTGTAAAGTCCCCACCCACACACACTTTTGGTTTTTTTACCATTTTCCAGTGGCAAAAGTAAATAAATGAGAGAGTAGTTTTTCCCCGCATTCCCTAACTTTTCTGCCCTTTTCTAGTTGAACAATTGGAAGGGGAGGAGTAAGACCTGAGGAAAAAGTCAGCGTTTTTCCACTATTGCAAAATGAAAAATTTCATCAAACAAATTTTTGTTCATTTTAAATTAGCCCCATTCCTCAACATTAAAAAGCATTTAATGCATAAGTTTATGCATATCAGAATGAACCCAAAGACATGGAACTGGGAGGGTTTGATTCCCATTGTATTTTGATTCAGAGCTCACCTCTGGTTTGAGTCCCTCCTCCCCAATAGATGAAGTCTACAAAGGGATTATTGTGATTATCTACTGATCTCCTATATAACACAGAATATAATATTCCACCCAATAATTAATGTTGGAGGGGATTACTCTTTTCTACTAAGTAAAAGACTCCAGGATTGAAACTCTGAAACATAAATTGTCTCTTGAGTCATTCTGAAGCAAAAGAAACAGTTACATGTGGGGATGAGAACTCTTTTTGCTTAGAATATCACCAGGTTCAGTCATCTCTAAAATTTACAGGTTCAAGAATAGCAGCCATGATAGTCTGTATCAATTAAGAAAGCCAGGAATACTTGTAGTCTCTAAGGTGCTACAAGTATTCCTGGCTTTCTTAAATTTACAGTCTATCACCCAGATTTTAAATTCTCAGCCATTTATTGCCATTTTATACCTTATGAATTACATCTGTATGGCAGCATGGGCTTTCACTAGTAACACTGATTCTGATACTACTACTTAAGTCTTAAGTGTTAAGTCTTGTAACACTTTTCATCAGTTGATCTCAAAGAAGGTAAAGATAATTATCCCCATTTTAGACATGGGGAAACTGAGGCACAGACTTGTCCAAGGTCACCCAGCAGGCTAGTGGAAAAATAGAACTCAGGTTTCCTGAGCTTCAGTATAATACTCTATCTATTAGGACACACTGTCTCCATAAATTAATAGAGTTTCAACAGTGGGAACAGTGTTTATTTGATACTGCTTTTCTATAGATTTGTTCATTCGTCCTTATGAAGAAGCCTGAATGAAATGATAAGGTACATGTTAAAATTAATTCTTGGTTGTACAATCATATTAGGTAACTGAATACGTTTGTCAGAATTTCATTCAGAAATCAGTTGCACAGCAATCTGATAAAGAATTTAGTGAGAAATATAGTTCTTTGTAGGAAGAGGTAAAAAGCAAGTAAAATAAAATAACTCATGTGACATACAACTTTTCCTTCAGCTTTTGCATGGAGTGGTCCATTGATTAACCCCAAATGGTCCTATCAACTTATCAAGAAATGCCTTATGATCATCACCTCAATGACAAAGATGGTGGAGACAGGAAATAGAACAGTTGCTCTTCAATATACCGGTATACTATACTCCACACACTCCCCTTTGCAGGATTCTACTGTCACAGCCTTATTACAGCTCTGAGATCCCATGCACACATGTAATCCCCTGCTCCTTTTGCTGACCCTGATGCCCTCTATCCCACATACACAACTCTAGCTTCAATGACCTGTTCCACAGCCAGCTCCATAAACCAGCTGTCCCATATAATAATGATAAAAAAATTGCTTTTTTTAACATTGATTGAGGAAATTGATAAGAATAAGTATTATCCTCAAGCTACACTGTCTTTCTTTCACTCTCCTTCTCTGTAGAGTTTCTTCCAAGAAACCTCTCTAGTCCCTAGTCTTTGACTTGCTGGTACAGACTGAAAGAAACCTGGCCCCACTTCTCCTATGATTTCTGCTCTACCTTGCCACACCTATTCCTGCTCCTGCTCCACAGCTTTTAACTACCCTCACACTATCTTCGCTTCTTCCTGTGTCCTTGGGAGCTGGTGGCATTCTACAGGGTAGTCCATAAAATTTCTTACTCCCATGCAATATTAGGGGAAGCTAATAGAGGGAAGCTATCATTGTAAGGGTTTCTGCAGGCTAGCAAGGAGACTGAGTAGCAGCATTTCTCAACCAGCTCCTACTGCCTCTGGCAGCCTCTCCAGTTCCATTAGTGGTCCTGCAGTGATGTATAGCCACACTCTTTGCCTGGGCCCTCGACTGGCTCTGAACATAACCCTTGTTGTTTATTCATTTAATTGTTTCTTTGACACTGTGTGTTGAAATGAAGTCTGTTGGAATACTTCAGACTCCTCACCCTCGTATCTTATGTAATTATATAGACTATAATCAAGGAAAGCATAGCATTTCTTATCTTAAGAACCTACATTTTGTTGCCAGGGTTTTAAATTAAGTAAACAGTCTATAGACCAAATGTAGTTTTAGTGTGTTTCTAGGCAACTGTTGAATCATAATCATAGACATGTAGGCCTGGACAGGACCTTGAGAAGTCATCAATCCAGCCCTCTGTGCTGTGGCAGGGCCAAGAATACCTAGATCATCCCTGACATGTTTTTGTCCAATTTTTTTTTAAAAACTTCCAATAATGGGGACTCCATGGCCTCGCTGGAAGTCTGTTCCTGAGCTAAACTACTCTTGTTGTTAAAAATATCTAATATCTACCCTAAAACTTCCTTGCTGAAAATTAAGCCCATTACTTCTCGTCCTCCCTTCAGTGGGCATGGAAAACAATTGATCATCGTCCTCTTTATAACAGCCCTTAACATATTGGAAGACTATCATGTTCTCTCTGTCTTCTTTTCTCAAAGCTAAACAGGATCTGGTTTTTTAACCTTTCCTCATAGGTCAGGTTTTCTAAACCTTTTATCGTGTTTTTTGCTCTCCTCTGTATTCCAGTTTGTCCACATCTTTTTCTAAATTGTCGTACCCACAATTGGACACAATACTCCAGCTGGGGCCTCACCGGTGTCAAGTAGAGTGGGACAATTGCCTCCCGTGCCTTAAATACAACACACCTCTTAATATACTCGAGAATCATATCAGCTTTTTTTGTAGATGCATCCATTGACAACTCAGAGTTTGCAGTCCAGTCTAATCCCCAAATCCTTTTCAGCAGTACCATCACCTAGACAGATATTCCCCGTTTCATAGTTGTATATTTGATTTTTTCCTTCTTAAGAGAAGTACTTTACACTTGACTTTATAATGCTTTGCAATATCAGTTTGTGAACTGGACTTGCATTTTGAAGAGCTATCCAGTACAGCTCATTCAAGAGAGATATTAATGGAAGTGAATATTTACTGGTAAGATATACAATCAAGTTAAGACTCAGGCTACACTACAGCGTATGTTGGCAAAACTTATGTTGATCAGGGGTGTGACTATTCCACCCCGCCGAGCGACATAAGTTACACCAATATAAGCATTTGTGTGCACAGTGCTATGTCGGTCAGAGAGTTTCACAGCAGTGTACATTTTTTAATGCAGATAGGAGAGGTTCACCAGACGTGGTGCAGGTGTTGTATAGACGTACCCTCAGTATATGCTGGGCATAAAAGAGATTTGCCTGAAGATAAAATCCTACACACTGTTGTTTTTTCCAAGGCAATGTATTTAAGTGGAGGAATCCAGAAACCCAGAGATTCATCTTCCTATATTTTAATAAATGAATGTTTTGCATCCTGGTTGCTCATATTTTGTGATCCTTTCATAATCTTAACAGTACCATTGATTTCCTTTAGTCTGTTATAGTAATTTCACAGAACCCCAAGTTCTATTTCATATTTATCCTGCAAACATAGGGAGAAGAAAATGTTTGTACTCTTTGCTTCTCATTCCTCCCTTCTAAATTTTATTAACCCTAATGTGGATTCATCTCAGTAGCCCCTGTGCAGTACCACCCTCAGACAGTCTGATTTAAACACTCTTTTGGTTGTGTGAATGTTTTTTTCTAACATGGCAGCAGTTCTTTCCTCTCTGCACAGCGTGTTACTGTTCCTTGGTATCTATAAAGACATTGTAACCATAGATACCATGCACAATTCAAACATGAATCTTCCAGGCAATACAATTTCACCTGTAAATATTTTGATGAGGAGAATGATAATGCTTCAGATCAAGGTCTCAACAGAGAAAATGCATATATATATTAACTGAAAACACTGATTAAGGGAATTAAAGCAGCATTCTCAGCAATGCTGCTTCTTAGGAATAGAGGATAGAGTGGAATATAAGCCTCAGAACTTCCACATGGCAGTGCAACGTGCTACTGCTGAGCCAGTATTGGTATTTTTATTTTTGTGTTAGTAATGACTAGAAGCCTGATGCAAAACCCATCACAGACAGTGGGTGTCTTTCCATTGACTTCCATGGGTTTTGGATCAGTCCCTCTTAGCTGTACTGCTAGCTTTATGTAAGTAATTTGTGCTGTAAGTAATTTGTAAAGTGTTCTATTCCAAATGTAGGCAGAGTTGGCTCATCCCTTCATCGCCAAGGTTAATATATTGCAGTAAATTGTAGAGCTAGTTAAAAAACATGAAATATATGGGGCAAAAATGAATTGACAGAGTTTAGCAATGAAAATATTTTTGGTGAAAATTTTCTCCGTGAGTCTCGTAAATTGAATGTTCATAAAACTTAGTGCATGGATTTTCCAATGAAGACTTTAAAACTGAAGCTCCCTCTGGTCTGTGTGCACATTAAAAAGGCCATCATGCATTTTTGAGGGTAGACTAATCTAGGAGATGAGAAATACCTAATACAGCACCTTGTCCTTAAGGACCGAAACCACACACCAGATGGAAAACAAACTGTGTGTACAGCCTTACCAATATCTCTACTAATGCTACCAGAGCTACAATATGTCATTGTAGCAGCTTCATTAACCCTGCTGCTCCTGTTGGGGATGCCTTGTTGTTTGCCCAGTTTCTGGCTGTTGTCAGTGAATGGAGTAGATTAGAGGATTTTAAATATCCTGTTTATTGACATCTCACTTTGTCCTTGGATCGTGCAAGATGATGATGCGGATATTACTATGTAAATTGTTGCAAATAGGAATATCTAGGACTGTGACTGCTGCCATACCTGTAAATTATGTTGCTATATTTAGAACTCTTATAGATCAAACTTTAGAAGCATAGCTGTTGGTAAAGATGGTCATCTCTCCCCACACACCCACTTTTTACCTGGTTGGTATTTTCTGTTTTCTCTCTTTGTTCTGTGTTATGATTTTGATATATTAACCTCTTCCCATTTTCTTACTAAATGTGATTATTTTCACATTTTGTTTTTATTTTTTTCCTAAATCATAAAAAAAGGGGAAATGTATCGCTCTTTTTCTTAGTGGCAGCAGTAGGCCCGTGGAAGAAAGGAAATGTGATGACTGTAAAATCAGCCTGCCCATTTAAAGATCAGGAGACCTAGGCTAGCCAACCCTCTAATAAGCCTTGTCCTGCCACACTCACACTTTGTTTAGGACTTAAAAGGGAGGAAGCTCAGCAGTTTGAGGTAGTCACTGGAGGAGAAAATTTGAGCTGGATTATGTTTAGATTGCTGAGTTTACTGTAGTGGTAGGCCCTAGGAACAAGGGGCCAGGCTCTGTGAAACTCCTGAGGCCAGTAGAACTGGGAGCTGAAAATAAGCTGAAGGGAGATGAGACGCTTCAGCCTAGAGAGGGTCAAAAGATGCTTTGTTAGTGTTTTGTATGGTAGTTCTGTTGAGGTGTCCTGGGGAGAAGCCCTGTGACCTATGACACTAAGAAGAGTGAAATGCTGATGAGTTCTGTAGTGATTTAGAAGAACTTTGGTGCTGGACTGAGGAGGGGGGAGAGTGGGGCTGGGTGAAGAGACTTTGAAGAGGCCAGCTGGGAAAAGCCCTCTTGGGGCCTGACCAGTTACAGCTGGACTCGGATAACCTGGAAGAGGATTGAATTTTTAAGTGATCAGGTTAGAAGGCTAGGTCACAGAAGATCCAGACAAAGTTGACCTACAGGTGAATTCTACCAAGAGGAAGGCCTAGCAACCCTATGCCCAGGCACAAGGAGGTCCCATCCGGTGAATCGTTTCTGTGCATGTGATACTCACTCTGAAGCAAGACCCTCAATAACAGTAACTGTATGAGTTATATATGCAGTTGCATAGAGTTTGTACTTAACATGCACATCTGTCTTTTGACATCCAGAAGCAGGTAAGTACCCCATGTTTCTTACATCACCTAAGGCATTGCAAAACCTAGGGTCAGACCCAGCAACCCTTTAAATTTGATTTATTAGAAATGTGGAGGTCTCCTATGCCCCTAGGATGTTTGAAGATGCAACTTGAGTCATTTCTTGGATTTTTTTTATTTGACAGTTCAGTATATTAACACTATAAAGGAAGCAGAGCTCTAGGGCTCCCTCAAAGTAAGAAGCCTGTTTCAAAGGCAGGAATAGAAACAACCTAACACTGTCTTTATGCTTATACAATCGCCTTTCCACTCCAGGCTCTTCCTGGTGTGAGTGTGAGTGCTGTTGATCACGCAGGGACAATTCACATCAGCAATACTTGCCACAGCAAGCTGAATAACCTCCTTACCTTCAGTACTATCGCGATGCAGAGGTTTCATTTTCTCCAAGCAAAAAGCAGCTTTCACTATAGAGAAAATAAGCCCTGCTTTTCATTTTGGAGAACTGCAAGACACCAGGAAACAGGTTAGGTGGAGCAGCAGTTCTGTTCCTCTTCCTAAAATTTGGCAAAGGTAAATGTTATCCATTTGTTTGATTTGTGTGGGCATGCACACACCCACAATTTTAATTTCATAATTATTATAAAAATGTCTATCTAGCTGAATTTTCTGTCAGAAATGATTGAGTTAAATTTCAGAAATGAATGAGTTAATAGAATTCATTCTTGTAAATTAATAACATTTTAGCTTACCAGAAAATATGTACTTATCTAGAATGTGTATATATTGTATGAACTGCATGGGGTTAACTCACATCCGGCAACACCAAATCATTGCTTAAGTGTGAGATCTTACTGAAAATATAGTAAACATTAGTTTTCAAAATTCAAATAACATCTATCAGAGTCTTCAGCAATGAGTGCTAGAATCCTAGGAATAATGACAGTAAGATAGTATATTTCCTCCAGCCCATGATCTGAGCCATGCTACCATCCTAACAGATAGTTTGTATCATGAAGGTAGCCAATCTGGTGCTCTGTCATGGAGCAGTATGAATTGCATAGTGGAGTGCCCACTGGTGAATACATCCTAATAATTTTAACCTAGGTTCTGTTAACATTAGTGTCCCCATGCACTGAAGTTGTTGTGGAGGTGCATGGTGAGATACGGTCTTTCATGGTGCCAGGCCTTTTTTTTTTTCCTCCCACCAAAGCATAGGGTAAAGATCATTATTCTAGACTTGATAGTGTGGTGGGAAATCGTGCAGTATGTTCCTGAGAGAAAGGTTCCTTCATTTACAAACCCTAGAAATGTGGCAACAATGAATTAGAATTAGTTGGTATCTAATTTGGCTTCATGCCGTCTCTGTTTCAGTGAATAGTATCAGGTGAAGAGCAGGTTTGTTTTGCTCTATAGGTTCAGGGTGTCAAACTGCAGACTCCTGCATTCATGGGGGGCAGCTGTCCTGGAAAAGACTCCCCTCAGGAGATGAGGAGTGCAGGGCAGGTATCACCATCTGCCAGGGAGGAATAGCTTTACATTTCAGCGCAGCCAAAAGAGACTTCCTATCTGATCCACTGGATCACTGAACATTAGGTACCCTGGTTCCTTCCAATTTGTGGCCTATGCCAGCCACCTTCAGGTCCCTTGGTGGAGGGGGACTTTCATGTGGTTTCAATAGTGACTTCTCTTACTAATGCCAAACTCCACATAGATTTGCTGCCATCAGAGGCTAGCAGCCTAGCTTCCACAATAAAGGAATCACTAGATGCCATGCAGCCCAAGAGGGAACCCTTAAATAATGTGGTTGGACAGATATTCACAGTCTAGATATCTAATGACAAAATGAGAGAGAAATTTAAGGTATTGGTCAGTACCTCAAAATGTACTTGCCTTACTATCCCTAATGTAGAGGAAGTATTTGCTCAGCTCTTCCTGTCTAAGGAGATGAACCCCACACTGGAGAAGCAGGACGCTTCTAAGATCAAACCCGGGAAGATGTCCAGAGGACAGCATTCCCCTTTAAGGGAGTCTAAAGACTGAACACAAGAAACTGTCCACACTAGCAGCAGAACAAACACCTCACTATATTACTAGTGAGCTGATCTTATTATGTAAAAAGTTTTGTTTAGAAAACAATTAAATTGTTATTTATAAAAAGGAAATTAACCTTTAAAATAGCTTGGAGGCAGAGATTCTAATAGAACTTGAATTCTAGTCATAATCTGCCTTGTGAGACTTGGCCTCCTGCTGGGAAGTACAAAGCTATATGAATAATATAGTAGCTACCACTGAGAGCATCATTCACTGAATGTAGCAGTTGAAACAGTGTCAGGGGAGACTAAGTTCTGCTTACAGTTGCATCATTAAATCAAGAGTAACAGCTGATTCAATGAAAATGATATGGAAGGATTTTCAAGAGTATTTACAAATACATCAGTCAAATTCTGCTCTACTACTCTGTATTTACAGGGGTATTACTCAGAACTGAATTTGACCAATGTATTTCTATATACAGATGGGCAGGAAATGGAAATGGGATACCTACCCACAGTGCACCACTCTGGGAGTCAATGCGGAACTATGAACATGATCTGCCGAATTAGCCCACTTACTGGGGACACAAACAATTGAATGTATACCATCGGCTTTCTTCATTCGAACTCTAGACATTAAAGTCAACATTAGTTCGTAGTGTAGACACGTCCTTTGGCTGTCAAAGACCCAAATGGGCTACAGAGGTTCTTCATGGATTCCAGAGACAGCATCTTGTTCTGCATAGGTTTAGTGGAAAGCAAATGTGAGATTATAGTGTGGGGCAGAAAGAGGAGTTTTAAGATGTTGATCAAAAAGTAATTTAATCACAAAAATGACTACAAATTTATAGTATGGAAAAGTAAGAAATGGTAGGTCAAATCTTCGTTGTTTTTCTTAGTGCTGATTCAAGGATATGACCCTCACTGTTTAGTCACTTGGAATCCTTGCCATGTTTTCAGGAGCACTGTATTTAAAAACAAGATAAATAATTGGTGTTATTCACTATGACTGTTTTATTATTAAAGGAATAGGTCAGGAGGGGAACAAAATAGCAGGCATTTACCAACAGTTACTTTAAATACGTCTCTGCCATATGCCTCTCAGTGGAGAGCTTTCAATAGAGATTATACCTTAGAAAAGGGTCCACCTCTGCTTCCCTAGGTAAACTAAAACTAAAGAATATTATGCCCCAAATTCCCATCATATATAGCTAAAACAGTTTATAGATGAGTGTATTAATTTAATTTAAAGGTGAATGAATCCTATTTGGTTTGTCATGGATAACATAAATAGTTTATAAATGAGCAGAGGTAAATAATTTGACTAAGTCCACTGAAACCAAAGAATGCATTTAAGTCAGTTACTTAATAGAAGCCATTCAACAAGTGGTATTAAAACAGGCAGATTAATGACTTAGAATCTTAAACTCAAATCCTAATATTTCTCTATATTTTCCAAGGTAAATTTAAGCCTCCTTTCTAAGAATATAGTCTAAACAATCTGGTGTTTAACACGAGAAGCTGTTAGTATCTTAAATGCCAATAGCTTTTCAGTTCCCCATTCCATTTATCGTAACAAAATCTTAAATTTAATCCTTTGGCAGTATTTTTGCAAACTCCATCTCACCGATGGATGCTGAAGTCTCAGCGATGTCATCATGTTGCAGAACCAGTGCTAGGCTAGAAGCTTGGTTTGTCTTGTTGCTGTGTGGTGGCTTCTGTATTCTTACTATCTTGTAACTGCTACTGTTTGCTTGCTTGAAGAGGTATTAGCTTGGTATGATGAGATGAGATGAATGGGCTGAATTAAGAGTGTAAGAGCAAGAGAGTATAAAATTGTAAACATGAGAGTGCATAAGGGTTTTTTAAAAAAAGAACAAGGATAAGAGTGCATGCCTCGGTGCAGAGGAATTTCCATTATCTGAAGATGGAAGGCATACCTTTTCCAGGGACTTGATTATATTCAAATATCACCAATGTCACCTTTCATTGGCTCAACACCTTATTGAGATGATCTTGGTAACATTTTAGGTCATGATTATGTAATTAGGTAATGCATATACAGTAGGGTTGTAGTTCTTCAACTGTATGATTAGACTGCTTTAGTTTTTGTGGTGGAAAATTATCAGAATATCTTTAAAGACAGAGTTTTAACTTTCTTTTATTCAGTTCATTTGTTGAGATAGATAGCCCTTGAATTCAATCAGAGTATAACAGGACTTGAAAATAACTTTCAAATGAGTCCAAACACTTCTGTTTCCTATATAAAAGTCTTGCCGCTCTCAGAATAACTTTTTAATTAAATGATTGTTAAAGAAATCCTTTAAAATTAAATGGCCATCAATGGAAGGTATGATCTTTTCTTAAAGATCCTTGGGGATAATCTTCATGTCTTTTTGAGTTTGGTATGGAGTTGCTTAAGTATTGGCAGATATTTCCCAATTAAGGACCATGTACTCAAATGTTTTCTTATACCAAAAGCCAGTTATAGTATCAAATGTCCTTTCTTTGTTTGTACACCAAACAACTTATTATTCACATAATAATGGTATCAAGCAGTTATTTTATGAAGGACTTGTATTTAGATACAAACAGTTTCAAATAAACATATCAAAAGGAAATTTATACCATCTAAATCATTTGAGGGACAACAAACATTTTCATAATTGAAAGGAAACGTGAGTTATAAGCAACTGATATCATCTTTAAAACATGTATGGGCATGAATGTTCTCAAAATTTAAAAAAGGAAGACTTTGGCATATAATAATATATATAAAATTATTATATGCCAAACTCTTCCTTTATATAATTTTGAGAACATTTATGCAATTATTTATATATATATATATATATATATATATATATATATATATATATATATATATATATATATATATATATATATATATATATATATATATATATATATATATATATATATATATATATATATATAAATCAGTTCCAGAATGATTTTTCAAGAATTCTTTCTGAGTTTAAAACTAAAGGATTTCTCCTTGCAAAGAGTTGGGATGAGGAAGCCCATTTTATGACTTAGGGCTTGTCTACAATGAAAAGACTACAGTGGTTCTCCCATCATTATGGGCAATCCTCTTCCTTAAAAGGTGGTAGCTAGTACTGCCTACACAGGGACCTAGGTCAGCTTAACAATGCCACTCAGGGGTATGGATTTTTCACACCCTTGACTGATGTAATTAAACCTACCTAATTTTCTAATGTAGACAAGGCACCACATCTCTTTGGTATATCCTGAATAAAATATTATCCTCACATTCTTTTAAGCACCAAATCTTTTTCTAAAACATAAATATCTTACAAGGTTGTTTTCTTAAGATAAAGACAATGTCAGTGTCAAACTAGTGGTCTGTATGTAGAGATTTTCTGTTCTTTGAGAAGACATTCTTGTTAGCTGGTAGCCTTTTAACCAAATAGATTCTAGATTTACAACCTACCATTTGTAATACATTTACAATTTGCAGTAATATTCTTATTGTATATTCTATACAAGGTATAAATTACAATACCCAATACTGATATACATTTTCAAAACCTAGTACAAAATAAAATAATATAGAATGTTAAAGCAAAATAGAGGTTATAAAGTTGCATCCCAGAATCTGCATAGACACTGTTGAAGGTAATAAATATGACTAAATAGAGTCCTCCTTTTTGACTTTTGGTGCCTATTACTGTTTTAATAGACGGCAGAGATTTCCTAAGAATTTCCTTAATTAGCTTAAACATTTAATTTAATTAAACAAGTAACCAAAATCATGAGCAAATAAGATATCATATCCAAGTATCATGTGAATAGAAATGATTGTATATCCTAAAATTCAGAAAGGGTGAAGGCATGGTTGTAATAACATAAAATAATAATAATAATAATAATTAATAATAATAAATACTTTTGTTAACCATTTTTGCATCCATGTTGAGGTTTATCCCCATTTAAACTGAGAACATTCTGCAAGGGTATTTCAGAGTTCTCTTCCTCAAGAGCCCACGGACACAAACCTTGTGCTAAAAACTCAAAGCATCTTTTTGTGCCTTCCAGAGGTTTGTAGGCCTTGCAGAATTTCAAGAGATTGTACTATATTGGGAGAAGAATTTTCCCCCAGTTACTGAGTTATCCAGCGCATTTCATGTTCCCATCAAGTGAAAGTCAATTCTTTGCACATCAAATATGATTATCCAACATCAAGTAACATCAGAGGAGAGCCTTTAGATTTCCCTTTCTTAAACTGCCCCTTGTGAGCGATGCTCGCCAGCAGCTACATTCCCCTCTAAAACATTTTTTTCCTCTATGTTCCTGGATTGCCCTTGCTGATCTCCTATACTAGAAATTCCATACAGAAGGTAATTTTGGGAAATGACTTCTCAAAACAGGAGGTTAAACCTTAGGATCATATGTTTCTGCCCTTTCTATTTGCACTTACGTGCCAAAAAAAGCACTTGCATACTCTATCAAAAACAGCTTCTAATTAGGCTATAATAGTTACTTCAGAAACACTGTGCAAATGATTTTGTTTCTACTCTCTCTCACAGCATTCCCCTTACAATGTATATTGTATACTTGTCTATGAAACTTCTGTTGCGGTTACTGCTGGAATCCACTTTTGTGCAGAATTCTGAAAACAAATGGCCCCGGACAATTGCCAGTAGATTTAGTATGAGTCATAAAAATATATTTATATTTAAAGGACCTCAGATTTCAGTCTTACATTTATTGTAATCTCCCATCACAGAGAGATGAAATAGTCCTTTCCTAGGTATCTAGTAATAGATATTCCAAGTGGGAACAGAGGAAGGTAAAGGTCATTATTCAGAACAATTTACCCTCATATGAATGGATCAAAGGAAGCAGTGTTGAACCATCATTCATTCAAGGCTGTGAGAGACAGTATTTTGAGCACAAGACAACGGGGAAACCTGAACTGATACTTGAGCCCTGCTAGTGCTACTGTTATGCATTTTTACGTACATACTTTACTTATAATGATCCTGGAAGATGAAATAGGGCTACTGAGTGAGAGTAGGTGTCTGTGGGAAGGACATTTATCCCCACTTAGTCTGTAATGGGAAAGGACATAACTAAAATCATATAACATCTTCCTTATTCTTCTGTACTTGAGACTCACAGCAATAAATGTGTGTGCCCATATAGTCATTTCATCTAAAAAATGATTCAGGCTCAGGACATATTGATTATATATAGCCTTTTAATTATATAATATTAGCAAAAATACCCAGCGTTGCTCGGGTCTGTTGGAGGGGGGGAGGTGGAAGAGAGCTGAGCGAGTGCGGGGTCTGTTGGAGGGGGGAGGGGGGAGAGAACTGAGCGAGTGGGGGGGGGCGTTGGAGTGGGGAGAGGGGGGGAGATTTAAAAATTTTTCGATTCTTACCTGAGGGGGGAGAGAGCTGAGCAAGTGCGGGGTCCGTTGGAGGGGGGTATTATTACATCATAACTATGTCACAGAGAACAGCAGCTGCCCAGCTGGTGTTAATGGGTTTTAAAGAATTTCACCCCTAGGGGGTGTCAGAGGTGAGATTTGTAAAATTTTCGATTCTTACCCTGATTAGGACCCTAAAGCCTATAACTGTACCAAATTTCAAGTCTCTAGCTCAAACAGTGTGGAAGGAGTTAGGGAACGTATATACACGCATGCACACACGCATACACCATTTGACTTTTATATATATAGATACCTGTGCAATATGCCCTCCCTATGCTGTATGTTTGGACAAAGGTTTAATAAGGTAAAATAACTAGAAGTTGAAGTTAGACAAATTCAGACTGGAAATAAGGTTAAACATTTTAATTGGCGGGTAACTAACCTTTGAAACAACTTTCCTGGTCTTGTAATGGAATCTCTATCATTAGATTTTTTTAAAAAATCAAGACTGTATCTTTCTCTAATAGATATGTTTCAGTTGACACACACATACATTCAGGGAAGTTCTGTGGCCTGTATTATATGGGACATCAGGCTACATGGTCACAATGGCTCCTTCCAACCCTAAAATGTGTTAATTTTATTTCAAAAAATAAAATTAGTAGTGGAAAAGAGCCTTGTGGATAAGGAAATAAAATTCTGCTCCAAGAGGAATTAATTAAATAAGAGATCTTAATGATCAGATGGTCCCTGAAACTAAGTGGGTATCTGAAGTGACTCATAGAAAATCGGGTGAAATAAAGATCATGTAATATAACACCAATATAATAACCTCCAAAGAAAGGGACAATAATAGCCACAGAGCATTGTTTATCAGGCATAAGTGAAACTTGGTAAATGATAGAGGCAAATGAACTAAGAATCTTCTGTACAAAGCTATGAACTCATGCAACATCACATTGGACAATGATTATAAAAAAGCACCTTTAAGGTAGTTATAAACATGGGTAAAGCCAAAGAAAAACTTGATACCACATAATGTGGATACTTGTGGCTACTTCATTTCATGTACTTCACTCATGATATGGAAGCCAGATTAAAACAGAACAAGAGGAAAGAACAGATGGATGTTGGTGGTAAACAAGGTTCTAGACCCAAGAGAGAAAGAATTGTCCTGTAGCTAGGGCACTAGTTTAGGCTTAGATTTAAATTCCTGTCTACCATAGACATCCTAGGTGTTCAAATCTCTTTGGCTCTGTGTGCCTCAGTTTTCCATCTGTAATATGGTGATAATAGTACTTCCATAATCTTACAGGGGTGTGGTGAGGATACAAACATTAAAGACTGTGAGGCACTCAGACACTATGGTGATGGGTGCTATATAAGTAGTCAAAGAGAATTTTTTCCTTGACTTAAAGAGGATCAGGATTAGATCCTACTAAACAAATATACCATTACTATAATTATTAACCTACTTTTTATAAGATCAAAGAAACAAACATATATTATAGATTCTGCATTATACCATTATTTTAATCATATGTTTGAGGGACAGATTTACAGAAGACTCCGTTTTGCATTTTGTATTCACAGTACTGCATTGTGACTTCAGGTTCAGATGCAGAATCACGCAGAAAAAAAATCTGACTATAGGGCCCAGTCCATTCTCCGTCACCACAATTGAACGCCTTCAGCAAAGGAAGTTATAATCAAGCTGAAAAATCAGACCAGGAAAATATGCTCACCAGGCAATGGCACCCACTTCTTTGATGTTGACTCAACTTTCTATACTTTGTGATCTCATGATTTTTTTATTGCAATACTGTCTATGTGGAACTACTCTTGAAGCATTAGCAATAGAGACCAAATGATAACCTGATCTTCAAAAGTTCCACTGTCTCCCTTTGTACTTCAGTTTAAATCTGTCTCTATAAAACTCTAGATAGCATGGATCTTTACTACCAGGCAGACTGCTTGTCTCCCCTAGGAACTGCAATAAAATAGCTATTTGATATCTTTATCAATGATCTGGAAGAAAATATCAAATCATTGCTTGTAAAATTTGCAGATGACACAAAAATTGGTGGAGTGGCAAATAATGATGAAGACCCGTTATACAGATTGATCTGGATTGCATGGTAAAGTGGCCTCATTTGAACAATATGAATTTAATAGAGCCAGATATAAGGCTGGGCTTCTAGGGAAATGATAGGCAGCTACAGTTACAAGATAGGGGACTATATCCTGGAATTCAGTGACACTGAAAAAGACTTTTGGGTAAAGGCAGATAACCAACTGAATGTGAGCTCTCAATGCGATTCTGTAATTAAGAGGACAAATGTGATCTTTGGATACAAGGAGAGATGGATGTCAAATTGGAATAAGGAGGCTGTATTACTTCTGTATTACATGGCATAAATTACATGGAATAAGCAGGCCATATTACAAATTACCATTATTGGAATGGTTGTCTCCAGTTTTGGTGTCGACACTTAAAAAAGAATGGTGAGAAATTGGAAAGGATTCAGAAAAGATCCAAATAATAAAAAATTGAGTCTTCAGCTAAACATTTTTTATTCTGTTTTCTGATGAAAAACCAACACTTTCCGTGAAAAATAATTATTTAATTGAAAACCCAATTTTCTATTGACTAACAGTTGTGATGGAAATTTTTCAACCAGCCTGAACTGGACGTCTTTCTAAAGGATATGCTATGACTGAGCTGGAAGTTATGGGCTTGGTGAAGAAATTTTTGAGTGAGGTCCTATGGCCTGTGTTATGCAGTAGGTCAGACAAGATTAACATAATGGTCCCTTCTGGCCTTAATATCTATGAATCTATTAAAAGTGATTCTCTGTGGACAGCCACAACAATTTAGCTGTTGATTTTTATTTATTTATGTATGTATTTCTTTACTAGTACTGCTTGACCTGTACATTTGGGAACGGGAGGCAAGGGTTTATCATGGAAAAATCTTCTGCTTTCACATTTTTCTTCCCTTTAATTCTGTCAGACCTACATTATTTGCCTTCAGAAATCATCTGTTCAATGTTTTAAGCCTGCTGGCAAGGAGAAGCTGATTGTAGATGTGGAGAGAATCAATCTTACTTTGTTGATTTTGTCATATATTTGCAGCAGCTCCTAGAAGCCCCTAAAGAACACTCGGGCCCCATTGTACGAGGCATAGTAAGAGACAGTCCCTACCTGGAGAATTTGCAGTTTAAATAAGCGATGCAGACCAAGGGTGGGAGAAGAAACACAGGCAGAGAGAGGAGAAGTGACTTACCCAAGGTCACGTGCCAAGAATTAGAACAGGGGTGGGCAAACATTTTGGTCTGAGAGCCACATAAGGTTTGCAAAACTGTATGGAGGATCGGGTAAGGAAGGCTGTGCCTCCCCAAACAGCCTGGCTTCTGCCCCTTCCCATTCCCGCCCCCCTCAGAACTCCTGAACCATCCAACCCCACAATCCTTGTCCTCTGACCGCCCCCTCCCAGGACCCCCCCATTCAACTCCCTAGTGCTCCCGTCCCCGATCACCCCACCTCATCCAACTGCTCCTTATACCCTGACTGCCCCCTGGAACTCCCTGGCCCTTACCAACACCTCACCCACCCACCGCTCCCTCCCTGCCCCTTACCATGCCGCTCAGAGCAGCTGGAGTTTGCAGCCCTGCCACTACACTTCCTGGCAGGAGCAGCGGGCCAGAGCACTGGCAGCTCAGTGAGCTGAGGCTGTGGGGGAGAGATGGTACCAGGGGAGGGACCGGAGGTTGCTGTCCTGACCAGAGCTCAAGGGCCGGGCAGGACAATCCTGTGGGCCATAGTTTTCCCACCTCTGGATTAGAACCCAGGTTAACTCAATCCAAATCCCTGTCTACTGGATCACACTGACTCTCTGAAATATGTCTGTATTAAAGGGAGCATGACTCAATCAGATAAGCTGCCTACCCTTAGATGGCCCTCTCTGGATCCCACTTTTCTTCCTCTTCTGAATAGGAACTGCAGAGTTTGCTGCAAAACTGTGACAAGCGAGCCCTACAGAGGTGTGCAGCCCTGTGTGAGAGAGGTCTGGAGATCTGAATTAGAGCCCTTCAAAAAAAAAAAGGTCTTTCTGGGTGTGGGACCCCGTATTGTGTGGGCCTGTGCTCTATTTCAGACCTATCGGGTAAGCTGGATCTGTAGGATTGTGGTGCCAACTGATCTCTTGATTTAACCCCAGATGTGACTGAACTGAGAATAGTCCCCCCACCTCCAAGACAATAGAGAGTCACATTCCTCCCCTCTGCCTCTCTCTACATGGAAGCAGACAGTCCTGAGTGGACATATAGCCCTTCTCTGCTGTCACTTTCTTGGAGGTTCCCCACTGATGTTTTGATGAATGGTCTGCAGGTCTGGAGCAGGCCAGGCTGTAGAAATCTGATCAACTGGGCTCAGGGTTTGTCCAGGCTCAGAATTTGCCCCTGTACATTGAAAATTACATACTACTTCATGGAAAGGTTTTTCAGCTTATCGATGGGGATTTGTAAACTAATCTATAGGTTTGTACAGCAAGGATATAATTCTTTATATAATTTTTAGTGTAGTAAACATTCTAAAGAAAGGATAGCATTCTCTTGTACATTTTCTATACCCTTACTGTCAGATGTACTGACCACCCATATCTCCCATCAAGACCATTGGAAACTGAATGCTCAGCAACTCAGATAATCAAGCCATATATATTCTAAGAGTATATATATATTTCGATTAAGTATCTACCAGCTGGAATAGACTTCTAAGCAGTTTAGTGCAAGAATTATCATTTTGTTCTGTGTTTGTAAAATACCTACCACCACCTGATTCTTTAGTCAATTAGGGGGGCTGATAGGTATCCCACTAATAATAATTCAAAATAAAGTATGGAAATTTCTGGGTAACACACCATTATGTGTATCTCTGTACAGTTTGTAGGGGGAGGGAAGACGATTGATGTACAAGTCCACAACAGTTCACCCTAAAACAGTATGTAGAAGCAAGTACATATTCTTACCCAAATGCATTTGGAGGTACAGCTATACTTACAGGACACAGCTAATGATGGCTATGGTTTTTCATGACACTACTTTGGCATGCTTCAGCATGACCTTGTCAAAGTTAAAAGCTCATAAAATTCCTATTTACTTTTTATGGCACTACGATTCTGCATAACAGTGCTTAAAACAAAAATACAGTATAATTATTCTGTCGATCAAGCGGCTAAGAAAGGCATTTTCCACCAGCTTTGCGTCTAGCAAGCTGTAAATAATTTATAAAACTAGAAGTCATGACTAAGTGGAGGTGTTTTGGGGCTAGTTAAGCACTTGTCATAGCTCTGTGGTTTAAGCAACCCCACTCACAAAGAGCTGGTTGTTTACTTTTATCCTGGGAGTGTAAAAATGGTCGTTTGTTCTTGTCGTATTGCTGTGCATGTACCTAATAAAAATATCAAGCTGTCAATAGAACTATGAACAGGTGTACGGTGTATGTAGTAATGATGTTTAATTCATTTGAATTTCCAGACCATTTAGTTCCATCCAACAAACAACAAAAATATTTTCTTCATTACCTCCAATTAATGTAAATGTCAACTGTGTTGAATATATTATCATACAGATAATACAGCATATTGATTAATTTGTGGAATATTTTGCATTTAAATGACTTTTTGTTTTATAATATAATCAAGACCAGTCACCGCTCTATTATGGAGATCAGACTTTTTTCTGATTGTATCCATTTCTAACTCAGGAAAACAAGTTTCCCTAAAGTTTCTGAGTTTACCCCTTTTTGTCTAAGCTATTAACCATTTTAATAATAGACATTTTATCGATGTATGGCAAGATTGATCAGCTCTATACAATCTGTTCATGATATATACATCAAGTAACAATTTAGGCACTTTGATGTTTTCTTAACCTCTTTTAAAAGAGTTGCCTATACGTCAGAGGATTGTAACATCCTGTGACGCTCCCAAAGGGTGACAAGGTTATGAGAAACTTCACCACTGCCATTCCTTAGCATGAAGTAGTTTTGTCTATGTCTGCTGTGGACCAGCTCTTTGAAACCACCAACCTCTGCCAGTAAAAGGACTGACTTCCAGGCCTCCACAGACCTTGCTCAAAGGTTGGTATGTCTCTTGGAGCATTCCATACAGGCCTGTTGTAATACAGTAGCTTGCAGGGTTCATCTCAGGACCATCACTTTGCTTAACACCAGAGTCATACATGTATTTATAGTGAAAACAAAAATAAGTCTATTATCAAATAATCAAGATTTAAGTAGTAGTGGGTAAGTAAATGAGGCTCATCACATTACAGTAACACACATTAGTGTAATTCAGTGTTAATATGCTCCTTAAAGGTATACCCCAGCCAAATAGCCCCCTTTGGGCTCCTCTTATAGCCTTGTGTTAATAATACTGCACGGCACAATACTGAACAGCAGTGCAGGATCCATGCTTTGTGAGAGAGATGGTTGGGTTTCAGGTTACCAGGGCAATAAAACAGCTGGCAATCTTATAGGATGCCCATGGAAGGGTAGGATTTGAGAAACCTTCATCATGTGACTTGTACCTTCCCCATGAGGCATTTCAACCATTCCCAAAGCACCCTGTGGCCAGTTGCACAATGGGATAGCTACCCACAGTGTACTGCTCTCTTTATTGATGGAAGAGCTGCTATTGTGGATGCGCTCTGCTGCTATTGTGGATACTAGACATATAGGGCTGGTCTTCACTCGCGCGGCACGGGATCGATCTTCTGGCGATCGATTTATCGCGTCTTGTTAAGATGCGCTGAATCGATCGCCCAGAGCTCCCCCGTCGACTCCGGAACTCCAGCTTGCCAGGAGGCGCAAGCTGGAGTCGACGGGGGAGCGTTCCGCCGACTGCCGCCGCCATGGGAACGAGAGGTAAGTCGGCGGCAGATACGCAAACTTCAGCTACGTGATTCACGTAGCTGAAGTTGCGTATCTGCCGTCGATTCCCCCCCCCCCCCCAGTGAGGACCAGCCCATAGTATGGACAGCGATTTAATTACAGCAGTGACTGTATGTCGGCATAACTTGTGTCGACAAAACTCTGAAGTGTAAACAAGGCCTACATGTCCATTATCTGCCTGCACTCCAGGTAAAGCAAGTGTAGTCAGTTTCCAGTGTAGCTGTACTGAGTGGTGGAGGCAGTAATTAATTCTGCTTGGTAGAATTGTGTTTATGTGATCTGTCTATTATTTTGAGGTGTGTGAGCTGTGATTGTGATATGAGAAGATCTATGTTTTCCACCTTCTTGTGTGTGAGGAAAGGGAAATGTATACCTTGGCTTCAGGATGAAGTATTCATTTGTTGTGTAAGGTATGCCGATAGCAGGGGATGGGCTTGTATTACCAAGGATATCGTCATCAGTAAGGTGGAATACGAGTGGATTCTAATGCTTTAAGTGAAAACCTAGGTTGGGGTGAGTTAGTGTAAGGGAGTTGAAAAGGCCATGAAGTAGTTCTTAAATTGTACACGTGGTATTCTATATGAAGAGTTGGCAAAGTTTTTGAGTGTATTCCAGGATTTGAAACCTCCCAAATCTCATAGCACCAAGAGCCAATGTGAGTATGTGCATACTGAGACATTGCTGAAAGAGCAACCTTTATTAAAGGACAAAAAAAAAAAAAAACCAACAACACATTAGGCAGATGAGAGTGAATGGATTTGTAAGAAGATGTAAAGGGTTTTTGTGTGTTAGAGGGGCACATTGGGGCATTGAAGGAGGAGGACAGAATTGAGGTTGGAACCTTAACTGTGCATTTACTAGTTTTAAGAAGTTTGAGTTTTGCACAACTCAACATTTTGCAATGGGGTGACATACTTCCAGGCAATTTTAACATAGTTTTTGCCATGAATAGATATACACTGAAAATTAACCAAGTGAATGTCAGCTGAGAAGACGGATTCAAAAGATTCCAGGTCTCTATTTCTAAGAGTATGTCTTCACTACCCGCCGAATCGGCGGGTAGCCATCGATCTTCTGGCGATCGATTTATCTCGTCTTATGAAGATGCGAGAAATCGATCGCGTGCGGCGCCCCCGTCGACTGCGGAACTCCAGCTTGCCGGGAGGCACAAGCTGGAGTCGACGGGGGAGCGTGCCGCTGCCCACCGCTGCCATGAGGACGAGCGGTAAGTCAGCTGCAGATACGCAAACTTCAGCTACGTGATTCACGTAGCTGAAGTTGCGTATCTGCAGTCGATTCCCCCCTCCCCCTCCCCATAGTGGAGACCAGCTCTAACTCTTCACTTCTCTCATTTCTGACCTATAGGAAGTCTACTCACCCCCTCTTCCTGAATCTGCCCAAATATAAAATGAGTGTAAATAACTCTTACCTATTTCATAAGGCAGTCATATGGTTTACTTCATTGGGGTTAGCAAAAACGTTTTGAGATTCAACAAAATAAAGCACTTTAAGGGGTCAGTTCCACATCCATGGAAATCAATGGAAGTTTTCTTATTGATTTGAACTAGGAGCAGGATCAAGTTCAGAATCTGCCCACATTTTTCAGACCTGGATACTTAAAGTTATGCTTTTTATTCCCAAATTCAACCTAAACTGAAGTGGGTTGAGTTTTTTGTACATATGTCATTTCCAGTGAAAGCAGTGAATGAAACTGCAGGCCCCTGGTTTGTCATTTGGTACCTCACAGTGTTACTGCAATACCTTTTCTCAATGTGTAACAACTTGAGGCTCTGAACTCCAAATTCTGGCTTTCCACATAGTATGTATTCTTCATTGAAGGAGTAATTGTGCCTCTGAGGTTTCAAGATTAACAGTGGACAAGAAAATGAGCAAACTCTCAGAACTGAGCTAGCAACAAACCTCATTGACTCTAACCAAGCATAAGAGCCAAAAATATAGTAACACGAAGTGCAAGATTACTCCCTCACTGTGATTTCAGATTAAATGTAGTTAAAGTTGGCTTGTTCTAGGCCAGGCTGGTATATGTCACTAAGACACCAGGACATCATGGTTTGAATAATAAAGCACTAATACCAGCACTGTCAAGAAGATGATTTAATGGTACATGCTGAGTACTCAGCACTTTCAAAAATCTGGTGCCAAATGTAGGTGCCTATATATGCATTTAGTAGCCATTTTAAATATTTTGGGCACAAATTTTTCCTTGCCAGATTTAGACGCACAGCTGGAGAGGTTAGAAATTATAGTACTGAATATGCACAGACAGTAGATTCAAACGTGCAAATCTTTCTCATCATAAACAGCACACATTGCGAGGAAAACATGGACAATATCATCATCATCATCATCATCATCACATCTCTCTATATTGCTACAGCAGATATCACTGGCCAGTGATGTGTCACATAGTCTTCCAAGGCTGGTTTGTTTGATTTTTGTTTTGTTTTTTAAGTGTGTGAACAAATTTTCAGTCTTGTGAAGACTTACTGTGTTGCTGCTATTGTTGTTATGTAAGGTTCTGCATACAGGCACTGGGCCTTAGAGAGGGTGTTGTGTGAGTAGCAGGAGAGTTTGCTCTCTGCCTTGGTCTATGAATAGAGTTCATTCTTGACACAGAATTGCTCTTTGGGAACAGGGCATTGGTGTTAGGTAGAAGTTCCTAGCAGAAGAAATCATTTTTATTTCGAGACTGGTTTATATATGCAAGTAAAACAAATTACACTTAGAATACACCCAGACTCCATGTCACACGTTTCTCCTTTACTAAGAAGCTGACCTGCAAGACCACGCACATCTGCTACCCCTCTGCAGAAGGGAAATACTGCTTTCAGAACAGGGCACTGATTTTGGAAGAAAGGTCATCCGTATTTTATTTGTCATGTCTTATATGCCCATGCAAATACTGAGGTTCTGTACCTCTGAGAGTTGGGAAACCTGAAGAGATGTGAGTAGGGGAGGCATCTCTGTACTTGTTCCCCTGCTAATATACCAGTAGTTCTGAGCCACTAGTATTTTAAGACATTGCCTATGGTACTTGACTGATGATGTTCTGTCTCATCCTGGTGATCCTCACCACAGCCCTCCTCCCCAGCATTCTTGGGTTGCGGGCTCTGTGCTGAGATTCAATGTCCCACCACTACCCACTGTTGCAGACCAGAGTTTTGCATGGGTTTTTTTTCACATTACATATTTTGGAATGCTTCCACCGCTATGAGAAAAGATTAAAAAGAGAAGCGAGAATGGAATTCTGGAAGTATAATAATAATAATAAAAAGATGGAGATATACTTATCTCATATGGCTAGAACCTTGAAAAATCATTGAGTCCAATCCCCTGCCTTCACTAGCAGGACCGAGTGCTGTCCCTGACAGATTGTTGCCCCAGATCCCTAAATGTCCCCCTCAAGGACTGAGCTCACAACTGTGGGTTTAGCAGGACAATGCTCAAACCACTTAGCTATTCTTCACCCCCAGTATTCCAAATTCTGGAGTGCAACAGGTAGGGCAAAAGACTCTGGGCTGCAACTGGCCGCACACCATAACAGATTAGAGAGCATATGATTGGTGCAGAGAGCAGAAGACCTGAAATTGGCTGGAAGGTCACAGTAACAGTCCTTGCCCTGATTCAGGAAGCAGGATTTGGTGAGGCAAGGAGGAGGGATTTGATGAGGATGGCCAGCCTTGTACCACTAATTACAAAATTATGTACCAATATGTGGGGGCTTCTGATGTAGATATAGAAGAAAAGGTACCGAGGTACTTGCCCTACTTGAGGCTATCCCCATACCTGACATTATCATAATAGCTGAAAGGGTATCTGGAGCATGACTGCTTAGGGGGGAATGTCACAAGCAACATGCGAGGATAACGCTACCCATCTTCTGGAGAAGTATCCCACCTTTAGACTTCTAACCTTCTAAATCTGTTCTTGTCACACTGACAAGCTCAAAACTAATTTGAAATAAATAAAATGGTTGGAACTGAGTTGAATTATCTTTGCTGCATCACAGACTTTCAAGGAACTGAATGATGATCCAGCAAGGCATTGACTAGCAGGCAAGGCTAACAGCAAGAGCAACAAGGGAGGGATTTGGAAAAGGAATTACAAATGGAAAAATCTGTTAATAAAAAGAGCATGCTTAAAGTTATTCTGTTTCTCCTAGCTGAGGTCAGAAAGAGCTGTTTCATATAGCAAAGCTTTAATGCTTCATGAACACACAGAAAAGTTAATCCCAGACTGGCTAAAAATGCCAGGTTCATACCATTGAAGAGGGAAATGTTATACGGTTTATAGATTTGCAAAATAAAATACAAGACGAAAATATAAATATTTTCTTGCCATGCAGGCTAACATATCTTTGGAAGAAGTTTGTAGAAAAATGCTGATAATGGCTGAGACGTACTCTGTTGGAATTTGCAAATATAGGAAAGAAAGGAGTAGGTTAAAGGTGTGGAAAGATTAAGCAGGGGATCTATTGTGTATAATTTATTAATCCTTAGCAAATTATAGATTATAATACATTAAGACAGGGCCTCATTATCTGTGTAATACACAGGCAAGTTAATTGTTCTCTAGTTGTAATTAAAGTATAAAAATTTAAAAATAAAGGGCCAAATTCAGAGATGGGTATTAATTGAAGGCAATAGAGCTGCATCAGTTTACATAAGCAGAGAATCTAAGCCAATGTATTTTGAGCTTCAATAAGTGTTTCCTGAAACATCATATGATAGTAAATAAAATATTATTTTGTACTTTGCAGTTTGCACTTACAATTTTTGGCAATACAAAGCCAAGAAGGAAAGAGGAGAAAATCTTTGCCCTTGACTCCTCGGTGTTGTATTTTTCAGTGGTGTTTCACTCGAGTAGTTTCATTTTGTTCAGCTCAGGTCTGGACTTCTAACATGTAAAACTCATAAAACCTTTACTATATCAGGCACAGCCATTCCAGTCATAGTGAATGCCATCGCCGCTCAGGAGGTGAGGGTCTGCATGCATGTAATCCTGCTGCCCTGAAACCCTTTTCTGTCACCAAATCTTGAGCTGCTTGGCTAGAATGCAAGTTATTTTATGACCAGAAAGCAAAAGTGCTTCAATTTAATGGTTGTTTTGAGTCAGTCTTTTAATGTTCTATCCCTTTTATCCACACTGTTCTGTGTCATTCTCTTGGCAGTTGTTCTGCTTTGAGTCATGCAAGCATGACAAGAGAATAGTGCTCACTCATGCCAATAAGAGGAAGAAATTGAACTTGTTAATATTAAATAAAACACTTTTTTCTCTGCACGTTTTGTACTATTGTCTAAGTATGTATAACTTTTTAATACACATTAGCAAAGCCAACGATACTTAGGTTTGCCTGGTTTTAGTGCTTTAGTGAAGCCTATAAATCAAGAGTTAATTGAACAACAAAATATATAAAGACAGTCCCCCGAAACCCCTTCTTTAGTAATTGTTTCTTCTCTTAAGAGAACATTATCTCTCTCACAGATGGTCAGAATGGTGTATTATGGGAAATCAACTACACTTGGCTTTTTTCCTGGTCTCTCTATTTAGTAACTGCAGCATTTAATCCCCAAAGTATTATTTAACTCTGCTCCAGATACCCTTTTAATCAACAACAATAGACTTCCCAGTTGGAAAGGTCCCTTTAAGGTCCCCCAGAACAATTTTATTTTATTTTAATTTATTTATTTATTTTGCTTAATGTTTTGGACATTTATAAACATCTGCCAGAAGTTTTCTTCACTTTCAAATGACTTGAGAAATGAATTCTGAAAAACAACCCACAGCAGGATAGAAATAATTCCATAGTACTAGTGATATCCCGGAGAAGATAAAATATCTGCAGATTTCCTCCAGTGAGGCAAATGGGGAGGGGGGTGGGGGAAAGGGAATAATATGAGAGATATATTCCCATATCTAGAGAGGAAGGTATAGTCCTATTGCTAAGGAACAAGCCTATGGTTTGGCTGTCACAGACTTTTGTGATCAACAAGTTGCCTAGTCTCTCTGGGTGCCTCAGTTCCCCATCTGTTTTTCCCTACCGCACAATGATTTTGTAAAGATAAACACTTTACAGATTGTGAGGTGCTCACAGAAAGTGGTAATGGAACCTCTGAGATACCTTATATATCAAGAAAATATCTAGCATCTCTGCACTGGGTGGGTGAACTTTGTGTATGTCTTAATCTTTTGGTGACTTTTTCATCCACTTCCAGTGAAGTCCTTCTGTTTAATCAGAAACATTACAATGGTTGTTGGAAAGGGGGAAATATACCTGTGTCACCTTCACAGTAAATTGTGAGCCAGGCAGGTTAAATGTGGCCTTGAATTCTAGCCCATATTTTTTACTCACACTTTAACATTTATAAATACTTCACTGCTACAGAAGACTCAGAGCAAATGTGTAGGTTATACAACTAGCCTTGTTACTCATTTTTAAAATTTGTGGCTCATTTCAGGAGCTTAAATATGTGATATTTTCCATTTACTGTAAACTATTTTCTTGAATATCTTCCCTAAGGAATTAAAATGGGATAACTATGGAGTACCTTTGTGGTAAAGTATTATGTAGAAAGATTTAGCATGGAAAAGGGACTATAACACAGGCAATCTTTCCCCCCCTTTAGATCCTTCATAGTCTTGGTTTCTCCTGCTGTCTCCACACCTGCAGAAGATATTATTAGCCTGAGAGAGTTCTTAATTTGATTTGTTTTTACACTTTATTAATTTAGCTATCAATATTTTTACAGCACTCATTTCACACACAATGTTGTTGCATTCATGATTTATCTCTTGATCTTCATTTTTTTCCCTCGCCACCTTTGTTCCATTTAGCCAACTGCTGTTCTGAATCATGGTTTGCTTTCTACTAAATCTACTTCTTGCAGAAGCAAATTAAATAGTGGACTCTGGTATGCTAGTCTATTAACCTGGGAGATATATAGATACCATAGAGATGTGTTCTGGTACAAACACTTAGGATACAGTTGCTTTGGTGTACAATCCAAATCAGACATTCACCTCTTGAGTAGCAGAGTCGGAAGTGGGCAAATAATGGAAAAAACAAACAAAATTCCATACGTGGTCACTTGAATTTCAGAATAAATTGCTTTTTGCTGCACTTGCTGCCTTGTGGAGTATACCTTTTTTGAACATTCTAGTGACTGAGTTTTGCTCACTTTAGAATGAGTGAAAGACCGGCAGAAAGGGAATTTCTGGTTCACAGCCTTGTGTATTTGCACTGGATATCATATCATTTATACAAGATAGGACGCAACTTGGCATAGCAGGGGGTTAGGATTTTTAAAACCCTCTTTGTAACCCTGGCAGTTAAATCAGACAAGAATGTAGCTAGCTACAGCCTACATATCTAAAATTGCACACCTCCATCTACCTGGGAAAAAAATATCAGCAAATAGTTTATTCATTATGAAATGCAGTTTGGGGTCAGGTGAAACTGCTCAGGAAATTAGGTAGAATTTGGTGAATAGTTTTGGCTGAAAAAAATGGGAGAAATTCTGAAAAAGTTGAAATAATTTTGTTTTAACATTTTAGAAACAAAACTTTGAATTTTCAGTTTGATCTGACATATCATTTCAGAATTTTAGCTAGATTTAACCTTGCCCCACCCACAAAAAAAAGTAGGGAAATAGCCTCCTTAAAAAAACCCCAAAATCTTTCCCTCAATCCCAAATATATATTTTTTTTATTATTTCCACTAGAAAAATTGTAAGGTCAACTAAAAAATGATTTTCTTCTGTTTGACCACCAAATAGAAAATCAATTAATTGCCTCAGTTTACATCTGCACATAATTGCTTATGTGAAAGTGATGAGACAAAACAGAATTTTAACTTAGCATGTTGACAAAAGCCATATTGGGTTTTTTTCTTTGAATAATGCCTAGGTCAATGTCTGGATTGGATATAGAGAACTCACCTGAAAATGGCAGAACCCTGTTCAGATCCATTCCCCTCCTTGGGTAGAGAGCAGACTTAAGCCAAAAGGTTTCACAATTTTCCCAAATTATCAAATCCAGTGTGTCTTCTCTCCCCAAAAATATCAGAGCCTATTGGCATGTCACAGATCTCCTGATTAGAAAAGCCATGCTCATCCAACCAGGGAACTGGAACAATATCATGTGATTTGTGTGACCAATTGCATTTAACCCATACAGTCAAGGTGCTTTTTTCAAATATACTTGACCTATTCTAACACATCTTCTACACCTAGGTTTTCCAGATGTTCTGATTTGTCTTCAGTGTCTGATCTGCTTCATTTTCCATGATGTGTAGGAGAGGAAATGTATGTGCTATTATTAACTAGTACCTTTGCAATATAGAACTGTGCAAAATAGACAATCCATTTTGACCATGCTGATTTATCAGTGAAGTTAAAGTTTTGTGGAAGAATTGTGGGAAAAAATTGGCTCTGTTGCTCTTTAGAAAGAACTTCTGTGCATTTACAATCTCCTTGTTTTATTCTCTTCCCCTACCCCCGCTCTGTGCCTTAAAGGCAGTTTGTTTTTTCTCTTACTGTTCCTGTGGAGATGGTTCTCTTCCTTTCTGTTCCTAGGCAATCTGGGCCTCCAGGCTGCAGGGTGCTTTATTTTTGGCCTCTAGCCCAGTGTTTCAGCAAAGACTCCTCTTAATAGAGCTGACATCCCTGCACTACCTGCTTTTCTCTTTGCCTTTTCTCCTTTAGCCCAGGCATCTGTTTTTGTTTTTGCTTTTCCTTTGTGGGAGGAGGGTAAGAAGACAGACACTTTCTTTTCATTGTAGAGGAATTTCACTTTCTTAGTCATTTGGGCTAGAGAGAGAGAAAAAGCACAAACTCGAGAGAGAGTGTGGTGTTAGAGCACTTGACTGAGAGCTGGGTGATGAGGATCCAGTCCCCCTCAGCTCAATAACTCTGAGGGAGCACAACATCAGAGTATTCCATAGCCCAGTGGTTAGAGAACTCACCTGAAAATGGCAGATCCCTGTTCAGCAGGGCTGGCGACAGAAATTTGGGGGCCCCCTACTTTGATAGTTTGGGGGCCCCCCCAGCCCAGCCCCCCCCCCAGCCGACAGCGGATGGGCCCCCCCCCCAGCCCAGCCAGGCCCCCCCAGCCCAGCCGACAGCGGCTGCCCCCCCCCCCAGCCCAGCCCAGCCAGCGCTCCCCTCCCCCCAGCCCAGCCAACAGCGGATGGGGGCCCCCCCAGCCCAGCCGGCCCCCCCCCCAGCCCAGCCGACAGCGGCTGCTCCCCCCCCCCCGAGCCCAGCCCAGCCGGCGCTCCCCCCCCTCCCCCGGGCAGCGAGAGCTGCGTGAGCCGCCCTTTCTCCCCCCCCCTCTCCCCCCCGGACAGCGCTGCTGCCGCCGGTCAGGCTCACAGCTCCTGCTGGGGCCAGGCTTGCTTGTCCGGGGGAGAGCCACGCCGCCTCTTCCCCGCTCTCCAGGTCCGGCGACAATGGGTACAGCTGTGTACCGGGGCCCCCCTAAAGTCAGGGGGCCCGGTACAGCTGTACCCGTAGTACCCCCCTGTTGCCGGCCCTGCTGTTCAGATCCATTCCCCTCCTTGGGTAGAGGGCAGACTTAAGCCAGAGGTCTCCCACATTGCAGGTGAGTTCCCTAACCACTGACTTAAATGTTAAGAGGGAAGACATCATTGTCATCTCCTCTTTCTTTTCCCCATATGTTCTTGTTTGTTCCCAAAACAGCACAGATGCCTAACTCTGAAAGGTTTCTCAGCTGACAATCACAAGTAGACTAAGTGCCTTTCTGCAGCCTGCACTTAGGTGCCTATCTCCGTGAGAAGGGTAGGGCTTAGCATACACCCCTTTCATTGGCTTCTACCATTGCCTAGGGTAGGCAACTCCATTCCTAGCATGCTGGCTTTTGTGAATCTCAGTTTAGGCCATCTGTCTCTTCCTGTGTATCATACAGGAGTTTAGGCACCTTACTCGGGCTTTGTGAATCACACTGATTTTCTAGGTGCCTAAAAGTTAGGTGCTGTGTCATTCAACATCACAACACCTAACTACTTTTGTTCATCTAGCCCTTTGGGTCTGGGCCCCTCTTCTTGAGTAAAGAAAGTCACACAGGATAAAGGCAGCTCTGGACATATTCATTCCTCCCCTCCTCCCAGAGTAAAGATATTATATGAAATGGTTTCACCACAGCAATTTGGATCATTGCCTTTGGATGATTTTAGATCCAATTTGTCTATATCTTCTTATGGCTTTATTGTGTAGGATATACTCATATTTGCCAAACAAGTAATTTAATACGTATAACATTACATATATAGAAATTTGCTTGTCAGTTTGATACATTGCTTACTTTCAAACCAATGGCAGCGGCTCTTTTTTATACAGAAATCATTATTTTCACTGAACAACTTCACTAGAAGTGGGGATTCCAACATGACTGTTGTTTGTTTACGCACTGCAAAGCATAAAAAGTGATTGAAGGTTGCTCCACTAGTTTGTCTAGCTTTGAACATTGCTACCTGCTACACTACAAAGGACCCCAAGAGCAGAACTACTGTAGTTCAACAGAAAGGTGAAAGATTATTAAGTAATACATGTGGGAGATATCCTATCATAATCCATACCATTTTGTACAGGACTGCTGTGAGCCCCTCACTCACTAATCTGGCTCTAGCTCTGTTGCTGAGACCCCATCACCCTTCCCTTATCTGAGGATTGAGGGGGTTGTGTCCTTTTACGGTGACCAGACGGCAAGTGTGAAAATTTGGGATGGAGGGGAGTAATAGGAGCCTATATAAGAAAAAGACCCCAAAATAGGGACTGTCCCTATAAAATCGGGCCCTCTGGTCACCTTGTCCTTGTTGTACCAGTTATTAGGAGTCCCAGCACCATCCCCCTCCCCCCCCCCCCACCTTCTTTAGGAGATGCATTCTCCGATATCTGTTTCCAGTTCTTGTTTATCAGAGAGACGGACCCTCTATTGAATAATCACATATACTCCACACCTGCCAACTTGTGACAAAATCACTTTTACCACCTAGGTTCCCTTCTGAATCCCTGGGCTGCTGAGAGGAAGGTGCAGAAACCCAGCCCCACCCCACTAGGCCCCAAAACCTGGTCCAACAGTGATCCAAAAGGAGAAATGAGAGAGCTTTTCTTCCTGGCACAGAATGGAAACTCCTGGCTCAAGGAAGGGTTTATAAACTCTCTTTGGATGTGCGGGAGTCAATAGGATTGTGCTGCACTCTTCTATCCAACCAATCAGCCTCAGCCACTGCCACCCTCCCAAGCCCCAGTGGAGGCTCAGTACCCACAAGAATGGGAGAGAAGGGTGCAGTCTTGAAAGGGGCCATGGGTTTTCTTTCCCCTACTGGGTGAGGCAAAGCTTCTCCCCACACACACCCATTGTACTTTCTTTCTTTCTTTTTGTATCATTTCCCAGAGTTTTGCAAAGCTCCCCTGTCTCTGATTTTCACTTTTTTCCTTACTAGCTGACACTGGGAACGAAACATGCAGCCGATCCTGGCCCTTTATTCCCTCTTTGGGAGTTTCCCAGTTTGTTTATTGCTTAGAACTAATCAACAAATGTTTCACACAAACAAATGTCTCTGGATTGCTTGCAATTTTGTCTAGATGTATGCTTTATACTTATTGTTACTACTGTATGAATAGTCACTTCAGTTACAGGGTGCTGTGTTTCTATTCCCTGACCAGGTTAATATCATTTTAATTACAGAGGGGAAGTGTCATTAGATCACTGAACATTTAGTTTCTCCAGGAGAGAATGTGAGCATTTGGTGAAGATAATAGGATCTAGGTGGAGAGGATTAAAGAGATTTCAGAACTTTTTTTTTAACCTTCATTTTTAAGCCTTTTCAGTCAGAAAAGTTACATTAATGTAATACGATTTTCCAGGTCAGATTTTAAATACAATTTCTTTTTTCACATTCACACAAAATAAAAGTTTGTGTGTGGGGCCACAATGTTCCCTTGCCTTTTTATTTGGATTTATATCAAACCATTGACCAGGGTTTTCCTAATGACTATCCTCAATGGTGTGCTATGTCATTAGTGCCCTCAGTGCTACGTTCTGGAGGTTTGGTAAAATAGTTCTTCCTTGTGGTTATTATGTTGCCATCTCATACGTAGTAATTGTTGTACATCTACCAAAAGCATTGGTTGAATTTACTGGTGGAGTGCTGTGTGGTCATTAAACAGCCCAAATATTAAAGCATATAGCAGAGAATAAAACAATTAATAAAATATGTGATTCTATTTAATATATTAATGGTAATTTGCTGTCATTCATCTTTATTCACTATGGTTAATAATACATTGTCATGGTAGCACATGTGTACCTGCATGTGTCTAGTTTGGAAGAGTTCGATCAAAGCAGGGGTGGCCAGCTCCAAACTGTGCCCTCTCAGAAGAGGTTGTAAGCCTTTCACAAGTGTAGCCAATCATCATTGTGATACTGGGATGATACTGTTGGTCTAAGCTGTGGCCTACACTTGCGGGGAGAGTGGGGGAAGATACACAACTTCAGCTACAGACTAGCGTAGCTAAAGTCAATGTACTTAAACCAACTTACTGAGGCATCTTCATGGCAGTGAGTTGACTGCTACTGCTCTCCCATTGACTCCGCCTGCACCTCTCGCAGTGGTGGAGTACAGGAATCTAAGGGAGAGCACTTGGGGATCGATTTATTGCATCTAAACCTGATAAATGGATCTCAGAGCATCGATCCCCGCCGGAATGTAGACCTGCCCTAAAATGAGTGAAGAATATAGGTTACTGGAGAACAAAAGGGTGCCACAAGGTGTAGGGATGAAACAGGTAGTTTACAAACTCACACAATAAAGATGTCTTATTTCCTATCAGCCTCTTTGGACAATGGCAACCTGTGGCACAGAATGTGTTCATGTTCAGTTAGGTTCAAGGACACTTACACTCAGATTCCTGTAATCTGAAAGGTGAAAAAGTGAGACTGTCTATTATGAATGTCTTTAAAAGATCCAATCTTCTTTTAAGGTTATGGAGTTGACTAATAGCACAGTGTCTCATACTGAGGGGTCAAATAATTGGTTTGTGGTAACATATGTAACCAATTTTAATTAAAGAGATCATAGGGAAAGAGTACTTCTTCAGAATAGTTACTAGAGGTAGAGGAGAATCCAGTCGGAACCATTCAAAATTATTAAACTGCTTTGGCTACTGAATGTTTCATGAGATAAGACAGGAACTAGACATAAAAAGTGTCTGTCTATATTTATATCTCCGTGTTCTGATACAGAGATAGATACAGATACTGCAGCTCTATATTCATATTCACCAAAACACCATTTTAAGGAAGTTTTGTTTGTCTTCTGGAAAGGGTGTATTAAAAGTAATATATCAAGTTTTGGTTCTTGGGGGACAGCAGTTCCATATCTATCTACCTATCTTATCTATCTTTGTGTACAACTGCCCACTAAAAACCTGCTGCTTTTAGGAATAAAATAAAAAACAAGAACAAACAACAGCATGAGAAGCCAAACTGCACTGGTAATATATAAATGTTGCCCTGGTCAGCAGGATTCCCATTCCAGTTTAGATGGAAACCTTGCTGTGCTGCAAAATCTATAGTTTATCTAAAAGCATTGAAGGCTAAGGGCCAGCACTTCAACTGATATAAATTGGCCTAGTCCTATTTAAGTCAGTGGAGCTACTTCAGTTTACTCCAGCTGAGGATCTGCCCCTAAATGGGTAAAGAATGAAACTATTAAATTTACCATAGTAGTCTCAGTGTGAAGTTCCATGGATGACCTGTGGTGCATGAGTCATTTGTTGGTGGTCTGTGGAGAGCTAGTTGGTCATGTGGTGCTGACTCTCCTCCCTTGTTTTCTGTTGCTCTATCACGTTAAATGAAACTAGAAATACATTGAAGGCTGGATATTCAATGTATAATCAGCACAGCTCAGAAGAGTGGGGGTGGGAGAAAAGGTGGCTCTAAGCTGGCTTTATGCTCACCCAGTCTTGGACAAGTATTTAACTGATCCTTTGCATAACTTAGAGCAGTCTAAGAACTATCCTAAGTTAGACTTACTGCAGAAGACCCATAGGGACCTGAGGATCAGGTGGAATGCATGATGCTCTATCCCAGGGATCGGCAACTTTTGGCACACAGCCTGCCAGGGTAAGCCCCCGGTGGGCTGGGCCAGTTAGTTTACCTGCTTTGTCCGCAGGTTCGGTCGATCGCGACTCCCACTGGATGTGGTTTTCCGTCCCAGGCCAATGGGGGCTGCAGGAAGTGGAACGGGCTGAGGGATGTGCTGGCTCCCACTTCCTGCAGCCCCATTGGCCTGGAGCGGTGAACCATGACCAGTGGGAGCCACAATCAGCCAAACTTGCGGACGCGGCAGGCAAACAAACTGGCCTGGCCCACCACGGGGCTTAACCTGCTGGAACACATGCCAAAAGAGGCAGATCCCTGCTCCCACTGGCATGCTCTCTTCTTCACCTCAATACACACCCTAGGTGGTCAGAACTAGGACTGAAGATCTGTCCCTAAATACTTTCCAGTAATAATACTTTTCCATGTAAGCAATTGCTGTAGATGCCACTTGGATGTTATTCAGCCACCAAAAGGAGGGAAGTTGGCTGTGCAATCCTGAATGGGGGAGAAGTGATTTTGAGTGTAAGGCAAAGTGTTGTTTGAGACGGTCTCTCCATTGTGATGATATTCACTCTAGGAGTCAAATCCAGGCCCAGTTGAGATCAATGACAAAACTCCCTTTCATTTCAGTGGGGCCAGAATGTTATCCTAAATTTTGAGAAGTACTATCCTAACACATCAAAACCTGTCCAACTATGACCTTAATGCTACATCCCAATTATGTCAGCAGCATGTACAAGTCATCCAGCACTAGTATTGCTACTTGGTAATATTATGAGATGTAACTAGACAATGCTACAGGGCTTTTAATAATGAGATCCTCCCTTTCCCAGATACTGCCACAGGTGTTTCAAAGATTAGATTCTTTCCTTTCTTTGTTTCCATCCTGTCCTCCTACTGGTCTTTAAGTAATATGTGCTCCTCTGTCACAACTGCAAATTAAAGCCAGTAAAACAAAGCACACTAGCTCCTGCTCCTGCTGCACTCACTGAATGTGCTGCATTCTGAGTTGTAGAGCAAAAGTGACAATGCTAACTGACTTGGCAGGTTTCTCTCAGGCAGGTGTGGTTATATGTGGATTTAAATTTTCTTTACTTTGAATCTCGGTGTATCTGGCCTGGAGTTAGGAGAAACCAAGTCACACAGAAATTTCTAGTCACTTGATCTATTTGATTTTTTTTTATTATTATTTTTTATTCATATATATATTCATAGAGAGGATTAAAATAAAATACATTTTGAAAGAAACAATTATTAGGCTGTTGTGAGCTTCAGCTCCCTTTCTGGATGTATGGAAAAGCATGACTCTTCACCTGAAGAGTCCACACATGGCAAGGCCACACATTTTCCCTGTTTGTTAACCCAAACAGAGTTGGCTTGTTTGACATTCACACTTACTTCTTCATTGCATTGTTTCCAAAATATAACATATTAAGTTAATGTTTTTAAAGAAACTAACAGGATGCAAGCATAATAATAAGCATATCTTAGTATGATTGGTCACTGTTACTCTGAATGGTATTGTATTGCACAAGTGGTGTCTTTGTAGTTTCCTGCTTAAGAGATAGAGATGTCTTTTTCCCTTCGTTCTGATTTGTATAGAATAGAAAGATTAAGAACCCAGCACAAATAAAGGGGATATGACATGGCTTAGATATCAATGAATGTATTAGAGTTCCTGAATCAAACTTTTTTAAAATAGTGATATAAATTTTAGATACTTAAGAGGATAAATACCTACTGAGAATCTAGTATAAGGTTGATTGAGGAAGTAAATCTACTTTTTGAATGCCTACAAAGAAAAATCAAATGAGAAATTCAGTATCAAAAACATCAAAGACAATAATGCAGTTGCTTTCATCTCCCACACATGCTAGCACTTCAAAGAAAAGAAAAATGCTTGCCCTTCCTCCACTACCCTGAAGGAGGATGATTCTGTAGCTGAAGATAAGTCTCCATTTCTTCAAGAAAGCAGGCAAAATATAAATAAATAAATAAAACTATAGAAAAAAGTAATGATACAATATATATTTTTTGCTAACATAATATCAGTATCATTTGACATTGCCTGCACCGAAGAATCCTATTTGCTTAATAAGATGTGGCAGGTTAACACATATCCCTTGAAATCTGCTACCCATCCAGAAATTTCAATTTAACCTGTTAAAATAGTTTAGAACTTCTTAGAACAGAAGTGAGACTTTTCCAACTAAAGTAACGTTTTCCACATGGTGTTCAGCCGACGATGCATCCGACGAAGTGGGTATTCACCCACAAAAGCTCATGCTCTAATACATCTGTTAGTCTATAAGGTGCCACAGGACTCTTTGTTGATTTTCCACATTAGCTGCGACTTTCAGGAGAAGAGGGCTGGTTATATCTACCCCTTATAGAGAAATGAATGTACTCTCACATTATTTGAAAGATGTGAAAGATGACATTAGGTTTCATGATGTGCTGAAGGGTGACCTTGTTATATAAGTATTGCAAGTGACCTGTGGGTTTGAGGGACCTGCTCAGTAACTCTCAGACCAGACCAGTCTCCCACTCTGGCAATGTGAATGGAGGAGGAGGCAATTCAATGCCCTTCATAAGCAGTTTGTGACCCTGCTTCTGCTGGGAGTCCAGCACATTTGAAGGTTGGCCATACTATAGAGAATCATAAGTGTGCAGCTTCCAAGAGTTTAAGCAACTCTATGTAATCATTGGGAATCTGGCCTTGAAACAATCTCCAAAAATAAATAGGAACAAAGATTAGAGCATTTCCATCAGACACTCACACTAGCAAACTTGCATGTTCAAGCAAAAGCTTGAAGCTTGAAAAGCAGGAAGGGTGGGTAACCAGGTAACCTGATTGGAGATAACAAGCTGGTTCAGCCTAATTGGACTAACCTCGTTACCTCCCACCTGGTTCTTGCCTACTTTTCTATACCTGCCTCTAGACACTTCCACTGCTTGCATCCGACGAAGTGGGTATTAGCCCACGAAAGCTTATGCTTCAAAACTTTATAGTTAGTCTTTAAGGTGCCACAGGACTTTGTTACCTTGACAGCTACAGTATTTGAAAATCCTCACCAATGAGCAGTAACAAGATTTAAAAGTGAAGCCTCTCAACAGAGGGCCAATGCACTCAGTCTGCTGCTTTATCTAGTTGGGCTATTTAGCCATCTGTAAACTAGTTCCTTTCATTTTCAGAGTTCAGTGCCGTAACATACATGGGAAAAGGGACAGGGAGTAGTCTGATAGTTGAAGTCACAATAATTTGAAGTAATTGACTATAGTCTCACATCATGGTTCTTGGAATATCAGCCAGATGGAAAGACATTCATAACATGAAAGCAAATTAAGCATGTCACTGCTAAAATGAGAGCTTGCCCAAAGGAGCATTGTTGTTTGGAAGTAGCTGTGAAAGAGAAATGTTGCTTCTACTGCAGTGTGGCTCCAAGTTTTGCAATGTATTGAACATAGGGGAAACATAATTTCTAGAGAAACTTTAATTATAATGGGCTCAAGATAAAAACTGAACCTGTGTAGGATTTTTAGTTTTGTTGTTCGAACAGTGCATCAAAGGGTATGTCTTCACTACAGCAGTAGGTCGATTTCCTTTAATTCGATTTTGTAAAGCAGACTGTATACAGTCAATTTCGTGTGTTACCACTAAGCACAGCAAAGCACAGCAAGTCGACAGTGTCTGTCTGCACAACTTTTGCAAGCGTCGACATAACGAGCGTTGCACTGTGGGTACCTATCCCACATTTCCAGGAGCCCCCAGCAGGCACCATTTCGAGTGCTGCACTATGGGTAGGCATTTCCAAATTTTGCGCCCTTTTTCTGCGCCGCCGATCCCCATTACGAGCGGTGCACTGTGGGTAGGCATCCCATAATTCGCGCCCTTTCTCCGCGCCGCACTAACGCCATAGCACTGCAAGCATGGAGCCCGCTGATGCCACGGCTGCAGTAATGGCCATTGTGAGGACCTCGATCACGGTTGTGGATTTCATGCTGTACCGTCTGCAGAGGAATGCGATCCGGGGACAACTGCGCTTTCTGGAACCCGACGACAGTGAGGAGGAGATGGACCAGGACGTGCACAGCAGGGACGGGGACACTGACATTTTTGGAAGTGGGGCGACTGACAATCTGTCAAATTTGGTGGCAATGGGGCAGGCTCATGCCATCGAACGCTGATTCTGGGCCAGGGAAACAAGCACGGACTGGTGGGATCGCATAGTGCTGCGGATCTGGGATGACTCCCAATGGCTCAGAAACTTCCGCATGCGAAAGGGCACGTTCATGGAACTTTGTGACTTGCTTTCCCCGGCCTTTCGGCGCAAGAATACCAGAATGAGGGCGGCCCTTACAGTTGAGAAGCGAGTGGCGATAGCCCTCTGGAAGCTTACAACACCAGACAGCTACCGGTCAATCGCGAATCAGTTTGGGGTGAGTAGATCTACAGTGGGCTCTGCTGTGATGCAAGTAAGTAGGGCAATCATCGAGCAGCTGCTATCCAGGGTTATAAACCTTAGAAACCTGCAAGCTACAATTGATGGCTTTGCCGCCATGGGATTCCCTAACTGTGGTGGGGCTATAGATGGGACTCATATCCCTATCCTGGCACCGGACCACGAGGCCGCCGAGTACAGAAACCGGAAGGGATATTATTCAATGGTCATGCAAGCAGTGGTTGACCACAAGGGACGTTTCACCGACCTGTACGTGGGGTGGCCGGGAAAGCTTCATGACGCTCGTGTTTTCAGGAACTCTAGGCTTTTCAGACAGCTGCAGCAAGGCAATTTCTTCCCCGACCAGAAAATTTCCGTGGGGGGGTGTGTGGAAATGCCAATCGTTATAATTGGGGACCCAGCCTACCCCCTAATGCCCTGGCTTATGAAGCCCTACACAGGAGCCCTGGACAGGGGTCAGGAGCTGTTCAACTACAGGCTGAGCAAGTGCAGAATGGCCGTAGAGTGTGCATTTGGCCGTCTGAAGGGGAGATGGCGTTCGTTACTGATTCGCTCAGACATCAGCGAGAGAAATATCCCCATTGTTATTGCTGCTTGCTCTGTGCTCCACAATGTCTGTGAGAGCAAGGGGGAAACGTTTATGGCGGGCTGGGAGGCAGAGGCAAATTTACTGTCTGCTACTTACCAGCAGCCAGACAGCAGGGAAAGTAGAAGAGCGCACCAGCGCGCGCTGCGCCTCAGGGACGCCTTGAAAGCCAGTTTTATGAGTGCCCGACATGGCGTTTGAGAACCTGCTCCCTTGCTCTGCTCTAAGCCTGCTGTCCTTGCACCCTCTTTCCCTCCCCCCTCCCCATGCTTGCAGAGGAAATAAATTCACTGTTTTAAAAATCATGGTTCCTTTATTGCTTCATCAGAAATACAAATACAGGGGATCACTGTCATGGTAGCCTGGAAGGGGTGGGTGAGGAGGGAAACCAGCAGTCGCACTGGTGGAGGAGCGGACAGAGGAGGGGGGGGGAAGGGGGGAGAGGAGGGAGGGCCAAGACACAGCAGCTTTTAAAAGTTTTCAGAGAAGGTCAGCCTGCTGCTGCTTGTGCTGGCTTGTGGGGTGGAGTGGGTCGGTCCACGGAGCTTGCCCCCCCCGGGTTCTCACCCCACGTTTGGGTGGGGAAGCTATGGGAGTTGGGGAGGGGGGGAGGTGGTTACACAGGGGCTGCAGAGGTGATCTTTGGCCCTGCTCCACCAGAGAGCGCAGCATGTTGCTTTGGTCCTCCATTATCCGGAGCAAAGCATCCATGCGTCTTTCTTCGCGGTCCTGTCGCTGCAGCCACATTTCTTCCCTCTTTTCTGCTGCCTGCCTTGACTGTAGCGCTGATTCCTGCCTTGCCTGTATCAATCTTTCCCTCCATTCCGTCTGGTGGGCTGCCTCAGCACGCGAGTTCTCCAGCAGTTCAGTGAACATATCATCGCGCGTTCGCGTTTTCTTTTTACGCTTTCGTATCTGCGATGCACGGCGGGAGGAGCAGGACGGGGGATTCTGAGATAATTGTTCATCTGTGGGTGAATGTGGGCAAAGAAAGTTTGAAAGTTATGAGACAGATACATTCAAGGTTATGAGACAGATGCAGTCTCAGACGGTACACAATGGGAGTACTATGCCATTTGCAACCTCAGTATTCAGAGCCCTGATATGATTTCTGCATAAGGTCATGTTCTACACCTAAAAGTGACTGAATAGCTCACAGAAAAGTCACAGCATCTCAGACACATATGCATGCCTCAGCCCAACACGGCTTCTGAAATCACCGTGCAGCCGGCCATGGTAAGTTAAAAGCAGCACTTGCATATTGTAGAGTAACCCCACCTCCTTCCCCCCACCGCGTGGCTCGCACCGAACCGCAACCTGCAAAACAAAGCACAAAAATCTATTGCTAAGGGCTGGCTGGGGCTCTTCTGCGGAGGCAAACGCTTGCAAAATGACTCTTCAAATTCCCCGCTAGCTACCGCTTCGGGCTGGCGGCGGGGGAGGGGGCTGGGTGCGCATTGGATCTTAAGCGGAAGCAACCACTTGCAGACTGTTCAGATTCCCTGCTAGCTACCGCTACGGTCTGCCGGGTTGGGGGGGAAAGGTGGGGGAGCGTTTTTGGGGGGGCGATTGGTCGGTCTTCAGCAGAAAAGATTACTTTGCAGCTGGGAATCTTTATCTCCCTACTAATTGCAGTCCGTGTTTCAAACAGGCAACCATGAGTGACATCACTTTGCTTAGAATTTCTCAGAGAGATAGAGCGCGCATGCTCCTTGACTCCATGCAAAGTCCTGGTCCATTCGCCGCAATGCTAGCCTGCTCAATGATACCAGACTACTTACTACTTTCGTGGCGTGGGATGGTCTCCTATCACGGGGGACCACATAAGGCGGCTCTCCCCAGAAATCTGCTGTGGAAGATTCATCGCTACCTCCTGGATAGCTTCAGTGAAATGTCCGTGGAGGACTTCCGGTCAATCCCGGAGTATATTGACAGACTCTTTGAGTAGAAACTGACCAGCAATGAAAGCACGCTAAGTGCTTAGGGCAAATTAACCAATGCTTCCTTTAAAAAATCATGCGTCATGTAATCCCTTAAAAAAAACCACTTACCCCCCTGGGAGGCTTGGGAGGGTGCTGGCTGCAGGGCGATAAACAGCTCCTGGCTGTCTGCTAACACGGTTTCTCCGCTGGCCTCCTGCTGCTCCGTGAAATTTCCCTCCTCCTCCTCCTCATTGTCGTCCTCATCAGAATCGTTCTTGTCCCTGACGATTATCCCATTGGTGGAGTCCATGCAGACCGGTGCAATGGTGGTGGGGGCGCCCCCCATTATCTGATTTAGTTCATTGTAGAACCGGCATGTCCGCGGCGCGCCCCCTGATCGTCCGTTTGCCTCCTTGGCTTTCTGGAACGATTGCCGCAGCTCCTTAATTTTCATGTGGCACTGTGTGGTGTCCCTGTTGTGGCCCCTTTCTAGCATGGCCTTGGAGACCCTTCCATAGGTGTTGGCATTCCGTTTGTTGTTTCGTAGTTCCAACATCACGGATTCCTCTCCCCAGATAGCGATGAGATCCAGCACCTCACGAGTGGACCATGCTGGAGCTCTTCTCCTCTGGCTGGTCTCCAGAGTAGATGAGCTCTGCATGGAGTCTTGTGATGCTGAGCTCTGCATGGTGGCTAGTGCTGCTGATAGCTCTGAATGGCGACTGAGCAGTTCAGGTGAGCTGGCCACGCTGACCAAACAGGAAATGGCATTCAAATGTTCCCGGGTCTTATCTACCTGGCCAGAGCAGCGAGTTCAGAGTGCAGTGCAGAGCGGTCACAGTGGAGCTGTAGTGAGGCAGTCCAGAGCAGTCAGAATGGAGCATTGTGGGATAGCCTCTGGAGGCTAGTAATGTCAGTTGCGTCCCCACTAGCCCACAATCGACCTTGAAATGTCGATTTTAGCGCTACTTCTCTCATCAGGCAGGAGTTATAAAGTCGATTTTGAGGGTCCTTTAAATCGACTTTAATGTCATGTATGTGAAGACAGGTACACATTTAATTCGACTTAACGTCGTTAAAGTCAACGTAAAGTCGTAGTGAAGACATGCCCAAAAAGTGGGGAATTTTCAAGACTGGATGTAGTACTAATAATGAATTTAAAAGTAATAGATTTTTCTGTGCTATGTTTGTCATTGATATATTTTTGTATTTTGGCAATGAAAAGTGTATATTAAGTACTGTCATTGAGAAAGACTTTCTGAATTGATGATCCAGGAAACTCCTGCCACTTGCAAATATGGAGGTACACACCTACCTGTGGTATCATCTCACAGAAATATAGAGCAGTTTATAGAGCAATATTTTCCCAGACCATTATATTATTCTGACAGTGATTTTGTTAGGCACTCAGGAACTATATGGATGACTGTTGTATAAATGCATAGACAAATAAATATATCTGATATTTGAGTAAGTGAACCATGATGACTGGCTGTCACCACAACATTGTTTCAGCAAGTACTGATACCGTCCTGCAGTGGTGAAGGAGCAGGCAGTACATACTTTGATCCAGTATGTACTATGATTGGTTTTGTTTTTTAGAATAGTGAGAAAAATCTACTAAAAGTTTCCTGATTCAAATACACAACTGTCTGCTTCCCACCAGCATGCTGCCAGTGGATTTCAAGCACTGCCCAGAAAGGACAATCAACAGCACTGGATTTATCCGATTCATTTACAATCAATGGAGCTAATTCTAATCTCAAGTACATAGTTGAAACTCTACACTAACTCCATTAGACTTTGTTCAGATGCTCCAGATTTGCACCAGTATGCCTGAGGTCATAATCTATCTTTCGATATGGAAACTGTTTCTTTGCATAGTAGTCAGCTATGCTTAGTGGGGTTGTTCCATGAGTTTGGACCCATTTGGACACTGAGAATGACAAAGAAATGAATAAATGTGCAAGGAATAGGAGCTAAAATGAAGCCTGTTTGTGATGGTGTCATAAGTGTGGAGTGTTGTCTTGCCTGTATGGGGTTAATGTTACCTGAGAGAGAGTGACGTAAGAGCTTCCGTGCCACGAGGGAGGGAGGGAGTTTTAAGTTCAGTTTTCCTGCCGTTCCAGCGTTGGCAAGAGACCCAGTTTTTCGCCTCTAGCTATGGAGGGAGAAAACTTTTACTTTCCTTCCTATATTCATAAGTAGCTGTGCTATGAGTAATATGTAGTTTTCCATAAGTTTCTGTACTTATTTAGAGTGTCGCTAACCTTTTCAGAGGGGAAGTTAGAGAACTCTAGATTGTGAAGTTGTATTGTAAGTGTATGCTGTATTCTCTTTTCTTTATTAAATCTTTTTAGTTATAAAAAGTGTTTGGTTCTTCTCATAAAGGAATCCTAGCTTTGGATTTAACCCAGTTCCCAGGTACAGGGAAGTCTGTGTGTCTAAGAGGAAGGCTCACAGTGTGAAAGCCTCAGGGCGGTTTCTCATCTCTCTCGGTAACAAATGGGAGGGGGAAGGGGGAAGGGAAGCAGCCTCTGAGTGTCCCGGCTCTCAGGAAAGAGAGAAGGAGTTTGGGGGAGACCCGGTGCTCCCCTCCAGGGTTTTGGAGATACACCCAGATGGTGGCAGCGATACCCCAATTTCCCAGCTGGTAGAGTGTGGGGTTTGGGGGTGTAAAGACTTAACTTAAGCTGGGAAGCAGCCTGTAGTTATTTGGTCTGGCATAGAAGAAACCCCTCTCTGTACCCCAGGTTCAGAGAGAGGGAATAGACACTCTTACAGATGGCTAAACCCATAATATAGCTATATCATGTATTATCTATCTATCTATCTATCTATCTATCTATCTATCTATCTATCTATCTATCTATAATTATTATTTTTACGTAGTTTGACTCAGATGGCTTGGCATAGGAAGAACACTTTCATAGATTTCTGAAATAAATCTGAAACATGTTCTTTATATTTTTAGTTACAGATTAATATTTTGAAATTGTTTCAAACATGCAACGGTGGACTTTTGCTTCCATTTTGATGGGGGGGGGCAGCTTCCTCAGTTCAGAAATGAGCTTTAGGACAGAGACTTTCATCTCAATGTAGGAAACATATGGACCATCAATGCTTGTTTGTCCAGTGCCTTTTATTATAAGTAATTAGACGAAATTGGAATGGCTTCTCCCCATAGTCCTCCCAACTCCTAGTTGAGAATTCTATTATTGCTTGGTATACTGATTTTCCTATGCATGATGTATCTGGATGTGTTTCTGATACACCATCCAAACAAAAATTGAATTTTATCAATTTCTGTGGCAGAGAAGTGCAAAATCTCCTGCCACCCATCAAGCATTTTCCTTCAAAATTTGAACAATACAAATGTGGTCATCCTCTCTTCAAATGTAAGCATAAAACACTCAATTATGATAATTACTTTAACCCAGATTGTCCCCTATGAATATACATGTGTGTTTGAATACACTTCAATCCCCATCTCTGCCAAAAAGGAGGACTCTACCACTTCTATGTGCCCCTCAGAGAATCTACCGGAGGACAATGATTGAAACAGGGCAGGTGAACAAAGACAGATCTGGTAGGACAGAACTGAAATCTCTTGACCCTCTAGAGATTCCTCTCTACTCACCTCCCCCACCCCCAAAAAAAGAATATCTCCTTAGGTTGTATAATATCTTATCCATGAGACTTCTCTGCCATAGCCCCTGAGTTTAAATCCTGTAGGCACCTTGGTTATGTGGATCAAAGGAGCTGGTACAACAGTTGCTCTGTGAGGATGGCCCTGGCATTACAAGTACACCTGGGAATCTGCAAGGTTTGGGGGCAAGCAAATGTTTGGCACTTGGTGTTCAATCAGCACCTGTACAGAGAAGTATCTGCACAAGACAGGTAAATGTGCATAGTCCTCAGCAATGTTACTAAATCTCTCTTCCCTTACTGAACTGAGAACTAGTGTGATGAATGGAAAGGGAAGAGCTAAGGCATAGACAGGACATAGATGCTTGAATGCTGTTTTGTGAAAGCAAATCCTGTGCAGAGAAGCTATTTTTGTATATAGATGATTGTTACTCCTAATGCCAAACATGAGCAGTGGTTCTTTTGAGTGTTTTCAGAAGCTGCACTTACACAAAATTGACAGCAGAAGCAGTCATGGGGATGTGAGATTTTTATTTTCCCTTTGTTTTTGAAATACTATTTGCAAATATAATCTGAAATAATTTTGTATCTTAACATATGGTATATGAAATAAAATTACTGAATTCTCTGCATAAGGCTCAAATTATTTGATTTTAACTCATTTATGCTCTGACCTTTATGGATAGACAAACTGCCCTTACTTTAGGGCTGGTCTCCACTACGGGGGGGGGGGGGGGATCGACTGCAGATATGCAACTTGAGCAACGTGAATCACCTGGCTGAAGTTTTTGTATCTGCAGCCGACTTACCGTCCATCCTCAAGGCGGCGGCAGTCGGCGGTGTGATCCCCTGTCAACTCCAGCTTGCGCCTCCTGGCAAGCTGGAGTTCCGGAGTCGACGGGGGCGCCGTGCGTGATCGATTTCTCGCATCTACATAAGACATGAGAAATCGATCGCCAGAAGATCGATGGCTACCCGCCGATTTGACGGGTAGTGAAGACATACCCTTACGGCATCGTTCCTATAGAGATGTTTGCTGCTCTGTTTATTGCAGTGCATGTAGGGAAATATAATATACGCCTCTAAGCTACCATAACAACTTCCATTGATGTGAATGGAAGTTGCATGCATGAAATGAGTTGATAAGTTCACATAATGCTCAAGATACATTTGTGTGGTACCGGGTTTTTCAGCCTTAACTTTGAATTTTGTTCTTTTGAGTTTGTCACAACGACTACATTATTTAAACATCATTTTATGTCTCTGAATATTAAGTTGAGTTGCTTTGGCCATTTAGTAATGCAAAAAAGATTAAACCCTTTAAGGATTTGCTAGCTGACACAAAAGCTCTTATTGTAAAAAGTTAATCTCTTGAAAATGTTATACTATTTACAATGTTGCTTCCAATAATTAAGAAATTTAAATGAGTCATTCATAAAGCTGTATCAACTGGGTATTATAGTTTCATATGAAATAACAATATCAATATTAAATGTTCATATTGTAGGATGAAAAAGTGTTTTGTGTCTTAAAGGAAGCTTATCTTCTAGTGGAATTAACTTGGAACAACAGGCACTGAATCCTATGTCTGGTTCCTCATTATATGCTGAGGACTGGGATTTCCTCATTGAAGGGCACAAGGTATATACTAAACCTTTCTGTTTCTCTAGGACCCTTCTGTATAGTCAGCAATCTCTTTAGCTATGTAGCAAGTGAAATCACAACATTAACGACTCCAACTGCATTTACAATTTTTGTTTGAAATGTTGTGCACTTTAGGCCAAACCTGGTTCCAAATAAAATAAATAGCAAAACCCCATTGATTTCAATTTGTCCATAGTGTCAGTGGGAATTTTGGCCATTGACTTCAATGAGGCCAGCATTTGGCCCTTAATGATTTTTATCCTTTGCTTTTGCTCAAAATTCTATATTTATATTATTTGATTTAGATTTACAGATCCATATGTGCTTCTGGTTAGTTTAGGTTTGGAAGACAAGGGCAGTTGAGATAAAGGTTACAACTGTTTACAAATGTGGGGATTACCATTTTACCATGAAAATCCTCCTTTGCTTTCTTTTAATCAATGTCATATTAAAATCCAATTCTAAAAAACAAGAAGGTGAGCATGATGATATATAAAGTAAAAAGCTAATCAGATGACTGCACTTTGTGGTAATCTATGTCTTCCCCTTATCCCAGCTGTTTCATCCATCTAATTTCTTCCAACCCATGCTTAGTGCAAATGTAGGTCCCAGTCCTGCAAACACTTAATACCAGCCATAGTGCTTGTTAACATAATTTGTTCCATTGAATATAATGGAATTACTTAGCTAGATAAAGGTACTCATGTGTATGTGCTTTGCAGGGTCAAGATCTTAGATCATGACTGAATTCCTCTGGACCAGGAACATGGGCCAAAATCCTCACTGGTTTTAGAAAATACCATTCCATTGGCTCCATTCCATACCATCTGCAGATACCAAAGATGAATTTGACCCCCTGCCTTTTTTTGTCTATAAATTGCCATGCTGAGGTATGGAAAACTTTAACCAATTGTATTGTAAAATTTTCAGTAAGAAATCAGATCAGATCATCCAGGTCACAGAGGGGCTTTTATCAACTAACTTTAACAAAATCCATTTTCTAGATGGTATTAGTGTTACCATAAGCTGCCTTTTCCTCTCTATGGCCAGACCTCGTACATCAGAAGTATGTTTAAACTAATTCGTTGGGAAAGATGTCTGTATGTTGATATTCAGACCTTTATTAAATGAGCATGTACATTAACTCAGTGTTTCTCACAGGACACCTATGTATATACTGTTTTTTTGTTCTGTGTGCTCTTAGCACAATCCAGTGCATGTCTATGATTGGGGCTCCTAGCTGCTATGGTAATACAAATAATAAAAATAATGGGATTCACATTTAGTGAGGGTGAGCATGGCCACACTTCAGGCGTAGAGAAACTCTGTAGAGAAAATTTTTATGGAGATTCAATAGACCAAATCAAGCCTGAGTCGCAGATCTGACCGTTATCACTCCTTTTTGGGTATCTGTAGGAAGCAGATGTCTCTCCTACAATTTGCTCTAAGACCTAGTCTTATAGGTTTATAAAAAGTGTCTCGGGCTATGTCTGTGAAATGCACCCACTTCCTGGGTGTGCTGTTCTGTCCCATCTAGTGTCACTGGGGGTGGAAAGGGGAGGAGAAGGGAGGGAAGGGGAGGGGAGAGAGAGGGAGATTAATGAGTTTGCCTTACAAGTTTAGTTAACAACCCATTGGCTTTTAGCTCATGTGGTAGAGCTCCAAAAGTCCCCAGTTCAGTTTTGTCATCTGACGTATAGAGTCTGTCAGCATTGCACCTGCACTGTAATGAAAAACCTGGCTTGTGTCTACTGCAGGTTTTTAATTGGAGTATATTATAGACATAACCTCAGTGATAAATAGGCTGATGAACTGAGATGCTTTGAGGATAGGTTCTGTTGAAGCATCTGCTGTTTGATCAAAACAGTTTTATTCCAGTCTAGTTTAGGTCCAGTCTCAGCCAGCAGAAAACTCCTGAGCTGACAATATTTGAATATATCCATATTAGGGCTTTTGCAATTCTTTTGTAGTTCTTGGAGTATGTGCAGTTTGTTAATTAGGTAGAAATCTGCAAGTACTTACAATGTCCAGGCTGCACATATGTTTGTTAAATCATATTTGGATGACTTTTCTTTAGTTAACATAATTAATGTCAAGTCACAGTTTTCTTTAACTCAAAATTTAATTGCTCTGTTTTATTTTATTCTCTCTTAATTATGCTATAACTTTAAAGAACACAACCCTTTAGAAGTTCATACTTCTTTAATCTTTATTATTACTTGGAATGCCATAAAACAATATATTGTCATATATTAAATAACCAAACTTGGCACAGAATCATATTAGAAAATGGCTGAAATGTCACATGGACAGAAACGTTTAGCAATAATAACTTGAAAAATCTGGAAGCTGTTTTTTTTAATGTTGGCATAACAGGATCAGGTGTTAATACCATAGATTTTATGGTATTCCAACATAACTAAGAAGTTAGGCACTTGGTCACTTCTCCACAGAAAGATAATGAATTACACAGTTAGATGTAAAAATAAAATATTTTTAAACTCATCAGCTATAGACAGAAGCCTAACTAAACAAATTTAATTGAGAATTAATTGAAGTGGGTATATTTTAAAAGAACTCTTTGCAAATGAGAGCTTAAAATATTTTTTTCACTCCAATTTTAGAGCCCAATCATACAAAATCTTGTGTATAGTCTTTTCTCAGTCAAGTTGTCTCTTACAGGACTCAGCCCATAATTTTTCAATCAAACATATAGTGTAGTTTCCCTAACAATATATAGCACAATTTCTTCTCAATGAGTTTATCACGTTAGTGTAACCAAATGTTTTCCTCAACGTTTTATGTTTTTTTCCATAGTTGAATATTAAAGCTAATCTTTATTTGCTTGTTTGTTTTAAAAGTGGCATGCGTCTCATTTAGAATAATGGGCTACATCCTCTGCCCCTGAATGAATGGCTGAGAGAGAATATTTAAATATGTATTTAGTTATTACATCTAAAAAATTACATTATTGCCAAATGTTAAGCAATTAACATGTCTGGGGAACTGAGGTCTACAAACACATTTCTCCATTCATTTGTGATTTTACTTGATATTATATGCATTGACGCATGAATTAAAATAGGTGACAAATATTCTCAACATTAGTATAGTTTGTTAATGGACAGAAGCAAATGGACTGATCACTTGCTATTTTTAATTATCTGTTTAATTTTAATGAATGAATGTGGTGCTCATGAAAGTGAAAGACTAATAGCACTAGCTTGAGTCAGATGTAGGACTAAATTCTGCTCTTGCATCTGCAGTGCGGTTCTCTTGTATATACAGTAAAACCTCCATTTAACGGACTAATTCGGGCGAGGGGGTGTCCGTTAAATCAAAAAGTCCGTTATTTAATTAAAAAAACAAAACGAGCTGTCGGAGCAGCAGTCCGCCCGCCACAGGGTCGGGGCAGCAGCTCCGCAGCCCGCCTGCTGCTGGGACCCAGGCGGCTGCCGGGAACCGTCAGACAGCCCGCCCGCTGGCGGGACCCACTGGCGGGACTCGGGCGGGAGCCGGGAGCCAGCCCGCCCGCTGGCAGGACTCGGGCGGGAGCCGGCAGCCAGCCTGCCAGCAGCTGGGACCCGGGCGGCAGCCGGGAGCCAGCAGACGGCCGCCAGGGAAGGGGACCAGGGCCGCAGCAGGGAGGGGTCACGTTCTGATATTTATCTGAAATTTTGTCCGTTGCATCCGAAGTCTGTTAAATCGAGGTCCGTTAAATCGAGGTTTTACTGTACTGCACTCAACACCAACAGTCATGTGTGCAAGATAATAGGTATTCTATGGGTAGACTAGGCAATAGAGATATGCACTATGGATGAGAGAAGCACAGCATGGATCCGAGAGGAGACTTTTGCCCCATAGTGTGGGCAGGGACAGTGCAAGGTTTCCCATACTGCTTTGACAATACATCTCCTTCCTGATCTGCAGCACTCTTGTTCTTCTGGTCTTGCCCTTCTATATGTAAGTGGGGGAATAGTCCTGCTGTTGTGGGGAACTCTCCTGGCTTCTGTACTACCCCGGTGAAATGGGCTAGCAGAAGGATCTGAGTCCTTGCTCCCACTTCCTTTACCCAGAGGCCTCCCTGACCTTGAGGGCTCCCCTTTCATTCTCCTGCTGGTGGAGTCCTCGTAACCCCAACCAGGGCCGGCGACAGGGCGGTACAATGGGTACAGCTGTACCGGGCCCCGGACTTAAGGGGGGCCACCCTTAAATCCGGGGCGGGCCCGGTACGCAGCTGTACCCCCTTGTCGCCGGGCCTGTGAGCAAGGCTTTGCTTCTCCCGGCCAGGCCACGTGGCCAGAGTGCATGCAGGGTTGGGCCCCGCGGGCAGCGGGAGACCGGCCGGGGGGGGCCGCATGATCTGCGTACTGGGCCCCAAAATTCCTGTCGCCGGCCCTGACCCCGACAAGGCTTGGCCCAGGATTTCTGGGGGGCTCAACCCCAAACCGTGCTGTGGTTACCAAGGTCAGAGGCTAGGGTGTCCCCACTCCAGGGTGCTCCCTCTGCACTGGGCACTTCACTGGCCCACATACAACTTAAAGCAAATGCAAATTATTTAATGAACAATTTATCTTAAAAATGAACAAGGAAGAAATAGAACGGTTAGGGAAAACACATCACCCTGCTCCGTGGCAGGGAGCATCACACACAATGTCTCTGGAGTGTCAGGACAGTTTACAGTCTGTTCCTTGTAGGGCCCAGGCCTCCTTCTTAGCTGTGCTGCAGGCTTGCTGTGACTTGGACGCTTCCTCTGGTGGAATCCACACGCTCCCAGCCTCTGGACGGCTCCAGCCCAGTTCCACCCTCTGTGTCAGCTCCACACTGCCTCAGCACAACGACTGTTGCTGCTCTGCCTCCAGAACAGCCCCTCTGGTCCCTCTGGCTGTTACAGCTCTGCACCCAGCACACGGCTTCTCTGCAGGCAGCTCCTATGTCTCTGCCCCCAGCACTGACCTCTCAGCCTCTGATTCGTGCAGCTGCTCCCAGGGCAGGTCTGTCTCTCTGGGCTGAGCTCTGGCTTTGGGACTGCAGCTCTGCTCCCAGCACAGGGTCTGTCTCTCTGGGCTGCTTCCCTGGCCCCTCCGGATCTGGCACAGCTCTATTCTCTAGCTCCGCTCTGGCCCCTGCTCTCCCCTTAGCTCGGCCCCACTCTGTCTGGCCCAGGCAATTCCAGCTCACACACGGAGGATGGGACCCATCCTGCCCTCCTGACTCCTTGATTAGTCCCCCGGCCTTGTCAGTCAGGCTGACCTGGAGTGCTGGCCTCTCCCCATTGCTCCTGGGGACCGCCAGTCTCAGGGTCCTGATTACCCATTGACCCTCCCCCTTTAGGTCCTAGGAGCTAATAATCAAAACACCCCACTGAGTGTTAGTAAGGGGATAACAGTTCCCTTACATTCCCCCTTGCTAAAATTCTGCCATAACCACAATATTTACACCAGTACATCCGGAACCCCATATCAACAACATACACCTACAGCATATTATATCAACAACCCATTAACAATTATCAAAAGAACATCCAACATATTAAACATTTCATATCTACTCCTTCATACCATATATGACAGTATTCATTAAAACACTACATAGAACCAATAACATAATCATTTCTAAATTTAACAGGCAGTACACCCATATTAGCCCTCTGGGACCTTCTTAAATATGGTGGTTCGTTACTCATATTTTCTGTTTCCATGTTCTCGGGTAATACTGGATCAGCTTGAGGAATCTGGCCATTCTCATTAGGGTTTGTGTTTGCCCCACTCTGCTCCCCTCTGTATTGAGTTTGTGGGATTAGAACCATCCCCCACCCCAGTTGGTTTCCGTCTCCCCAGGGCATGCTGATCTATGCCTCCTATGGTCCCTAACTGGACTAAGAGTGCAATGTTTTAGCTGGTCCCTATGTACTACTCTCTCTGGACCTCCTCGTTCGGGCTGGATAACGTACATTGGCAGTTCGGGATTAGTGTGGGTGCCCACGGTGTGAGGATTTGGCTTCCATTTGTTCTGTATTTTATTACCTCTCTTGCATCTGTGGCTTCTAACTAGTACACAGTCACCAGATCTGATGAAAGCCTTGTGATCATAAGTCCTTTTCCTACTTTGGACTGTGTCTTTAGCTATCCTGAGAGGAACTTCGCTGGTTGTCTTTGGTCTGTCATGGACACCTTTGACCCAGTCAGCAAAATTCATCACCTCATCCTTGGAAAAGGCTTCTTGATGTTTCTCTGGCAACACCCTCAAGTTAACCACCTGTGCAGAAATCAGCCCTTGGCATGCCGCTTGAACTGGAACTGACTGTCTTTCACCACAAATTTGACATGATCAACTCAGGACTGAATAGAGATAGCCAACTACAAGAGCAGTTTCTCTTCTCTTGCTGTTCACACCTCCACTTCAGCTGCTAAAGGAATAGCTCACCCTTCCTGATTAGAGGTTGTAAGAGTCTGGTATCCCAGCCCTGTTCCCTCGAGCACAAAAGCTGGGACTCTTTACTAGCCAAACCACTTAACCAAGTTGCTTCCCAGCCCAAATTAAGTCCTACACCCCGAGACACCCCCCTTTTTACCAGTGGGGTTCCTAGGGTTACCAATCGCTGCCACCATTCGGGTATACTTCCAAAACCTTGGGGGGCCCCCGAACTTCCCCACCCTAACTTTGTCCCCCTCCCCGAGGGCCAAAGTCAGACACCTGAAGGCTATTCACCTCCCCGCCTCCTCTCCTCTTGTTGAAGAGACAGGCACCTGGAGGCTGCTTTCCCCCTCCCCCGCCTAACCTGACGGTAAGGAGAGACAGTCCCCACACCCCAGCTATGCATTTAGCTGCCCTGGTCCCTATTTCCCTTCCCTTCTCCCTTCCCAGACTGGAAGCAGAGAAAACCCTAAGGGAAATAAACCAGACGATTTTATAACTAGAAGATTTAATAAAGAAAAGGGGATGAAACAAAGATACAATACACTTTACAATTTGGGGTTCTCTAGCTCCCTTCTGAAACGAAAAGACACACCCCAAAAGGCACAGGCTTAATAGAAGAATCAAGTGGTTATACTCACAATACAGGTAAGTTGAAATATAAAAGAAGAAAAGTTGAGATATCTCAACTAGAGATGCTAGTTGACCCTGGTTCCTGCCTCCGGCCTCATGGCCAGCCAAAATGGAACTGACTTTGCTGTTTCAGATGACATTAACCCTCTCCAGCCCTCCACACCCATGACAGAGATGACAAGCTACTTCAGCCTGATTGGACTAACCTTGTTATCTCCTACCTGGTTCTTGCCTACTTATTTATACCTGCCCCATGACACTTCCACTGCTTGCATCCGACGAAGTGGGTATTAGCCCATGAAAGCTTATGCTTCAATACTTTAGTTAGTCTTTAAGGTGCCACAGGACTCTTTGTCAGTTGGGCCATAGATTTCCTTCATGGCCTGGGTCTTCAGCTGTTGGTCAAAATTTAGAAATAGCCCTGGGTCTCATTTTCGGAAGCATTCAATCACCATTTAGGCAGCTTAGTAGGGGACAGATTGTTCACAAATGCTCAGTAACCAGCAGCTCCCATTGTGAGATTTATGGCAGAATATTCTTGAATTGCTCAATGCCCCTTGTGACCATACATTTTAGTGTCTTTATGGATTCTGAGTTCTCTTGAAAATCTGAGGCTTAACTTCTTTGTGCATCAATTTCCCTATATGTAAAACGGGGATAATATTAACTCATCAGCTTATTTATTATTAATTATTATTATTATTATTATTATTATTATATAATTTGTATTGCAGTAGCACCATATTATGCTAATCATGATACAAACATAAAGTAATAAGTATTATTACTGTATTACCACTCCCACAGTGCTTTTCATTACCACTCCCACAGTGCTTTTCATTCAAATTGCTTTACAAAGGGGGGTCGGTATCATTATTTCCGTTATACAGATGGGAAAACTAAGGCACAAAAAAGGATCCAAAGAGCTTAATTCATTCTTTATAAAATGCTTATGGGTCATTTGATGACCCTTTGTGTATAAAAATGCAATAATTGACTTTATAGTTCATTGCCTATGGTTATCTTATTTTGAAATATTATGTGATTCTTCAGCTACTAAAAGTCATACAATCTGAAACGGTCATTCATGTTTGATGCATAGTCATTTTTCACAGAGACATCTGAAGGCCACTCATATAAGAAAACTGCTAAGCACAAAAGTCCTCTATTTCTGATATCAGTAGATACTTTCGAGTTTTCCTTCAATGAGGTTTTAATTTAGCATTGATAAAGGAATTTGTGATGTTTTATGTGCTCTAATCTAATATTCCGCCTGTGACTTCATTCAGAGTTACTGTATATTTTAAAATCTCAGTTTGGAAGCCAGATACCACAGGAGGATTGCACTAGAAAAGTCTAAATTATCAGTTATAAGCAGATCTAAAATTTCTAGTATTAAAATATCCCTTGAAATATGCATCAGTGAATCTTAAAAGGGATCATATAAAATTAATCAAACCCACATTTCAGAAGCAGCCACTTGTTCATCAGGGTTTTGGATGTCACTTTTAAGTTCTGTATTTTGCAGGCATTTACACACAAACAAATTGTTGCATATACACACAGAGAGAGGCTGTATGAGCTCATTTCCTATCAAGCAGCACATTTTAAAAGATAATGTAGTTATGACACCCCTGAACAGTAGGAAATTGGCACACTGTGGGCCTGATCCTGAAGAAATTAGCCTCCAAGGCTCATGGGCTGTACAGGAAATAATCTCTTCCTTAGTCACAAATATTGGGAAAATACTGCAAAGATTTTCTACAAATACCCACTCACATTTTTAAATATATGTAAATTGACTGTTTATATTAATTTTGTCTAAGTCTATAACCGGTTCCATTGCTTGGCCGCTTTAGAAACTCATCCTGCCTGCCTCTTTAAATCAAGGCCCTGATATTGCAGCATATGAGTAAATTTACATGTGTGAGCAGTCCCCTCAATGCTCACACATGTAAATAGTTCAATGGGCCTACTAATATGTGGAGTTCCTCACCGAAGTAAGTGTGACAAGACTGATGTTTTAGTTTGAAGCAAGGTCTGGCGGGTAAGTACATATTCCCTTCAAGATGCCAGACAGAGTTAGACATACCTGCATTCCAAGATCATGAGTTTAGATGAACACGTACTTCTGGTTTTCTTTAACCATGTCAGAAGGAGGTGCTTAAATCACTTTCTAGACTTGACATGTCCTGTTTGCTGAGGTTGAGAGGTCAGTATGTGTCACAGTAACAGCATTACACCTATAGGTTTTTTCTTTCCTTTTATGATTTCTGGATGTGCCTTTGTCAAAAGATAATGATACTCAGACCTTTGACTAGCTTATGGCTCCTTTATTTATTTTCAATTCATACAAAAATAAAAAGGGGCATAAACAGGCTTGTCAAGTGTCATGCATCTTGTGTGATGCTACATTTTCAGCCTGCCCCTCACATATTGTTGCATCCCAGGCTGAATGTCATGCATTCAACTGGGCTTTGGGAAACAATTGGGTTGGAGTGGTGTTTTGTTTTGGCTGCTGGCAGGGACAACTATGGTGCTTGCTGAGCTGGCAGCTTCTCTGCCTCCCCTTCGGCATGGTCATATCCCACGCTTCCTGGTTTGCAGCCCATGTGGCACATCCAAAAGGAAATAAGACTTTGGCAACAGTTATGGTAGCTACTGGAATAATGGGGGACACAGAGGTTAAAAGTAGCAGCAAAGACTATTCTGAAAGATACTATTGAGGGGAGCTGGGGAGGATCAGGAACTGCTAAGTGAGCTAAGGTGGATCAGCAACTGTTGGTGGACAGAAGCTAAAGAAGAAGCATGAGCTATTGGGAGGCAAATTGGTTAGTGGGACAATTTAATTAAGAGGAGCAGCTTCTGGGGGAGTATCATGGGAAGAGGAATAACACCAACTTGCAGCACTCCCACACCTGCCCAAAGTTTTGCTCCAATAGCTCCTCAGGCTACATCCCTCCTACCAATTGTAACCTTTTCAGATTCCCACATATACTCCTGGCTCCCCGCCCTGACTCCAAGTCTTCTGATATGTGTAAAGAATAAATTCCTGCCATCCCACACCTGCTCCCATTGCTTACAGGAAATTCTGTGAGGAAACATGGTATCAAATGAACAATTTTCACAATTATTTGTAAATCCAGGTTTCAGACAATATGCAAATGATGTGCAATATGTAAAGTGGTTAATTTGTAGTAAGTGTCACACATGGAGCTGTTCACTTCTTGAGAGCTATGCATTTATCCAAGCCTCAAGTGTCCTGATATGTATTACAAAACCAAATAAAATGAAGTAGCCCTCAGAACATGCAACTCCATGCCTATTCCCCAAACAAATCTGATTACCTTCAAATATCCACCTCAGCAGCATCCCAAGCAAACAGATTGACCTTGCATCATGACTTGAAGGTGAACTGAAGCAGGATATTTTGGACCATAAATATTTTAGGTAACTGTAACAAACTAGATTTACATAGGTGTATAAGTGTTCAGAAGTATCTAGATCCCTCTTCTTCTGTGAGCATTTTCAATAATAACCACTTAATGGTGAGTATATCTAATATAGCAAATAACTTCCTACATAAAGATTTGAAATGCCTTTGTGTCATGTTTGCTTTATATGCAGATTATATATTTAGAGTACATTATCTGTGTTTAATTTAGACTGTAAGCTTGATGGAGCAGGAATCAGGTCTTCTTACAATCATAGAAGTGTAGGGTTGGAAGAGACCCCGAGATATCATCCAGCCATCTGTGCTGAGGTAGAACCAAGTAAATTCCCCATTTTGTCATTGTGCATTTTTCCTTCTTACGTGAAGTACTTTGAACTTGTATTTACTGAATTTCATCCCATTAAATTCAGACAAGTTCTCCAATTTACCAAGGTTGTTTTGTATTCTAAATATATCCTCTGAATTGTTAGCAAACCCTCCCATCTTGGTTTCATCTGCAAATTTGAGAAGCATATCACTCCATTATGCAAGTCATTAATGAAAACATTGAATAGTATCAAACCCAGGGATAATACATGTGGGACTGCACTAGATACATCCTCCTAGTTTAACAGCAAACCATTGATAACTACTCTTTGAGTATGGTTTTCAGCCAGTTATGCACACACCTTATTAATTTCATCTAAACAACATTGCCTGTGTTTGCTCATGAGAATGTCAGAAACCTTACTATAGAAATAGATATATTCCATCTACCACTTCCTCCTATCCAGTAGGCCAGTAAACCGTCAAAGAAGGAAATTAGATTAATTTGACGTAATTTGTCTTGACATATCCATGCCAACTATTCCTGTAATGCTGTTATCCTGTAGGTACTTACAAACTGATTGTTTAACAAATTTGTTCATTATCTTTCCAGGTAGTGAAGTTAGGCTGACTGATCTATAATTCCCCCAGTCCTCTTAGTTTCCCTTTTTAAAGATAGGTATTATGTTTTCCCTTTTCCAAACCTCTGGGGTCTTACCCATCCTCCATGAATTCTCAAATATAATTGTTAATTGGTCTGAGATTATTTCAGTTAGTTCCCTAAGAACCCTAGAATTAATTTCACCAAGATCTGCCGAGAGAGAAAGAGAGAGAGAATAAATATTGATTATGTTGAGTATCTGGTCACAATTATCTTTAGTTAAGACTGAAGCAAAATAAGCATTAAATACCTCAGCCTTCTTCATGTCATTACTCATTAGTAATACCTTTTCTTTATTTTTGACTTTTATACCTTTTTTGTGCCTTAGCCTTTCTGAGTTTGTTCCTACATGTTTGTGTTATTCTTTTATTATTATTATTATTATTATTATTATTATTATTACTATTATTTGCAATGCTGGTAGATCAGATGCTTGCTCTTTCCAAGTCTGTAAGTGTCAGCTGAACACTGACAAATTCATAGCTGGAAACCAGACCAGATCACCTGTATGCTAGTATTGTTCAAGATAGGTGTTAGATTTGCAAGGATGCATTAAGTGTTTAGACTCTCATTTCTTTTTCCTAGTTAATAAATCCTTAGTTTACTATAGAATTAGCTATCAATATTGTCTTTAGTGTGAGATCTTGGGTTCAAATTGTTCTGAGGTAAGTGATTGGTCTCGAGGGACTGGGAGAAACCTGAACATTTTGTGATTTTTGGTTTGTGATCATTTATCCAAATCACATTTGGATCTAAAAATCACAAAAATCAAAAACACATTTATCCAAAATTTGGATCCAAAAATCATTTTGTTTTTGTGATGATCCAAATCACATTTATCCAAATGATCATTTGTGATGCCAGTTATGCACTAGTAATTCCAATTCTTCTTATTTATTCCCTTTACGCCTTGCTTTTTTGCAGGGCTTTGGAGCGGGGCCCGGAGCTGGAGCCCGGAGCACTGGAGCTGCAGGTTTTTGCCTGGAGCTGGAGCAGAGCCAGAGCACCACTCCAAAGGCCTGCTTTTTTGCACAGACATCTAAGATGTTGATCAGATTCCCCAACTGATTTCCCTCTTGTTGCATCTAATCCTATTGTAATTTTTCATGTTTGTCTAGGATTATCAGATAGCAACTGTGAAAAAACAGGACGGGGCTGGGGGGTAATAAGCGCCTATATAAGAAAAAGTCCCAAAAATGATACTGTTCCTTTAAAAATGAGACATCTGGTTGCCCTATGTTTGTCCTCCCTACCCCCAGTAACTAGCTCTCTGTTAAGGTCACCACTTTTTATACTCACCTTTTGGCACCTGCACCCTTTGCACCTGGTTGTGTGTGTCTTATATCAAGCATGCTGCTGGTACTCAGGAGATAGATCCATGCATAGCCATCAATATGCATTTGAAAAAATCTCTGTGGATCCAGTTATACTCCATTTACTCCTCATGTGAAGCCAGACTAAGAGAGTAGGGCTTTGCACTTTGTTTTGGTGTAATTATGGTATATTTCAGTACAATAGGGTTTTTGTGCTTAGATTCTGTAATAGCAAGGTCCAGTGAAGGGTTGATTGCTACCTTGCTGAATCTGCCTTAGGAAGAGAAGGTGATTTTTTCAGTATTAGTAGCAGTCAGAAGGACCATAATATATTTCATTTTTAACCCCTCTTATTCCACAGCAATATTTGGTCAGAGTCAAGAGATTAAGCTAATGATTTTTACTTCTGGGATTTGCCAACCATTACATATGTGGAATGCCAGATTCCTTCTGAGCTGTCACTGGATAAATATGTTCCAACTGCATCCACCTGTTTATCCTCTGACTGCCAGTAGAGTTATTGGTTGTCAGTGTGGCATCTTTAAATCCATTTCTTCTTTTTTTGTGAAGTGTGGGGAAGAGGGCAGAAAGGAATTAAACATTTGTAGGTTCAGAATCATGTGTTATGAATTTTCACGAACAGCAGAACTGGAGCAAACTCTGCACTGGTTGCATATATTTCCTGCTCAGTGGTTTAGTGGACATGTCTATACCTACACATACATATTTTACATGGGGCCTTTTAAGTGTAAAAGCAGAATATTATGACTGAACATATTTAGTGTAACATTAACGGGCTAAAATTGTTTATTCTGTGACCCTAATAGTTTTCTGTGTCTCTAGTTCATCCTAATATATTTCAGTGTATAGCTCACTGCAAAAATACTCTTTCACATGCAGAGAGATTTTTGTTTTTGTTATATTTTATTTTTCCAGAGAACAGCTTTAACAGAAAGAAGAATGAACCAAAATTAACGGTTGATCAAGAGTACTTAGGGCTGCCACCCTTGGCATTAATTAATAGATTTTATGTGAGCACAATGCTTTTCCTGATACATTGTGATGGCTAAAAATTAAACTTAAACTTGATCTAAGATATATCAGACTGCCATCATTTCCATTACTGAGAGAGAAGGTGGATGAGGTAATATTTTTTTCTGGATCAGCTTATGTTGTGGCAGGGGGCAGGGAGAGAGACAGGCTTTTAAGTTAATATGTGGTTCTTCTTCAATTTTTCCCAGATTTAAAGAAGAGCACTGTGTAATCTCGAACGCTTGTCTCTCACCAACAGAAGTTGGTCCAATAAAATATATTACCTCACCCACCTTGTCTCTCTAATATCCTGGGAACAATGTGGTTACAACACTGTGCTGCGTAAACCATTTACATTAGCATTTTAATTTGATGTGAACCATGTGGTGTCTTAGCCTGTGTTTTGGGGGTTTTTTCCTTATAAAAAACCCTGCTGTGCCTCTCAAGATTTTTCTTGGTTAGTTGTTCATTTCCTCTGCTACCCCATTTCAGGTGGAAACAGTTTATCAGAAGCATGCTTTGCAATAGAAAGTAAAAACTGTGTGTGACAAATAGTAGGTCTTCATACTTAGTAATTTATGTGATTATAAAGAAAATTCATTTCTAGGACAATACATTTCTATGAGCACCTTCACCACAAGAAGAAGTTATGTGGCAAAGAGTAGAATGGTCTCTTTTTGGCTTTAAATTATCAATGGGATAATAATAATTTTTTTAAAAAGGCCCACGGGGAATTACTCACTTGTTCATCATTACACTGTGATTCTAGCACTAGTTGGAAATCATCTTATCAATTCTGCAATACTGGGTCCAAAACCCAGCACAAGATCTTAGAATGGACATCTGCTTCACTCACATGGGAATGGAACTGAAATTTTTTTTTCAAACCTCACTGAGCAAGCTCCATAACTTTTCCTTCCCCGGGGGGTGAAGTATGTGTGATATGTAAAGATTATATTAACAGAACTTTGGGTTTTGAAACACAATGGAGCAGATTTTGCAATAGGACAATGTGCTGGAGTGTTCTGAGATTTGCAATTTAAATTACTAATATCTTAGTCATCTTATCCTTTACTTATTATCTTAGAATTCTGAGTGGTTTTAATGATAGTAAGATTTGCAAACTTATGAAAAACAGGACCTTTGTGAATAATATTTTACTATGGTCAGCCTATTTGCGAGATTTCTATAACTACAATATGTAGTATCTATAGAATTTTTTTTTTTTTTTAAAAAAAGCAGACTTTAATGAACTCTAAGAACTAGTAGCTAAGATCCCATGGGAAGAAAACATAAGAGAAAAAGGAGTTAAGGAGGGCAGGCAATTTTTTAGAGATAATATTTAAGGCACAACATCAAACTATCTGAATGCGAAGGAAAGACTGAAAAAAATAGCAAGAGTCCAATATCGCTGCATCAGAAGCTTTTTAATTACTTAAAAGTCAAAAAGGAATTCTATAACAAGTGGAAACAGACAAATTACAGATGAATAACAGATGCTCGTAGGTAAAAAATCAGAAAGATTAAGGCACAAAATGAGTTACTTCTAGCAAGGGATATAAAAGAGCTAATAATGGATGGCATCAAGGAGGCTAAAATGTTTAATGCCTATTTCTGCTATCTTAAATGTGATGTTAAAGTTGCATGAAACATTTGAAAGTTGTTTGCAGTGTTGTTGTAGCCATTTTGGTCCCATATGAGTACCTCACCCACCTCATGTAACTTTGTAATTTTTGAAATTTCTCCCAGTTGTAAAATATATCATATGAAACTTCCATTTGGTATTTTCTAACATATTATCAATTAAACAGTATATAATATTAAATTTATATTTTTTAAAAAAATATTTTATTATTATTTATTTGTATTGCAGTAGTGTCTAGAAGTCTCAGTCAAGATTGGGACCCTATAATATTAGGCACTATGTGAACCCATAATAAGAAACAGTCCCTGCCTTGAAGACATTACAATCCAAATAGACAAGATAAAGCGTGGGAGAGAGCAGAGGCACAAAGTGATGAGTGACTTGTCCAAGTCAGTGGACAGTACCCTAAAGGTCAGTGGCAGAGCCAAGAATAGAAGCTAAGTCCCCTGATTTCTAGTCTAGTTCCCTATTATTAAACTGCACTGCCTCCCCATAGCCCAGTTTACTATAGGGTGACTCTATAGATTCAGAAATGCTCTAACAAAGAAAGGCACATTTTACAAAAAATTGGGAAAGTCCATTTCAGTGGCATAATAATACTGTATGCACATGTTTGCATTCTGTGGCTTTATTTGTAGCTAGTAATCTTCTTCCTCTGATTCTTCTTTTCCTTCACTCTCTAAGCTCTGAATTTGTTTGTTTTCTCAGAACAAAGCTTACATGTTTTAGGAGGCAGTGTGTGCCTCCTGCTATAGCTTTGGCACCTTAACAGTGCTGTTCTACACTTTTTTACATTACGGCATGACCACATTTAAGGCTGAAGATATCTTATTGTAAACACAATATTCAAAACACACAAACTTCCCCAAAAACAAAGGGAAAATTCCCCTGTATTAACTTTTGAAAATGTTCTCAATTTTCCAAATTTATTTGCATAAGTTACTGAGCAAAGGACCCTTGCAGTGTTTTGAGGACTTGGGGGGAGGAATGATAGCGTGATACAAGAAAGAGCTTGCGGTGAGGTTATATGCCCCTCAGTAAGATAAGAAAGAGAAAGTTAACTAGCCATTCCTTGGTGCAAACACACACACCAAGGACAAATACACACTGCGAATTAACAAGATCATATAAACCCATCAAAAGAGGATGCAGTAGAAAAGCCAATAAGGGGAAGAGGAAATTCTCTTTATTTTTCTTCTCCTTCCAACCACACTTCTCTACTACTTCCCTAGATTATTCTTCCATCCAGCAGAAAACAAGGGACCAGCAAAGAGCAGTGAGGCCATGCTGAGGGAATCAATAGAGGGAAATAATTCATGGCACATGTCTGCAACACAAACTCCAGAAAAAAACATGTTATTTGCTCCCTATGATGGGACATATCTACTCCACACCAGCCCCAACAGGGTTAACTCTGCTTTGCAGGCTGAGGAAGCCTCACCCTTTCAACCCTGCTGAACATGCTCAGCCTGAGGGCTGCATATAAAAGCTACAAGAATAGCAGCCCTCTTAGTCTGTATCTATAAAGAAAGCGAAGAATACTCGTAGCACCTTAAAGCAGGGTTTCTCAAACTGGGGGTCGCTCCCCAGGGGGTCGCGAGCTCCTGCCGCCGCAACTCACGGCGACTGGGGCTGGGGCGCAGCCGGCAGCCCACCCGCAGCGGGCGGGCTGCCAGCTGCGCCCCGCCCCCGGTCCCCGCCACAGGTGGCCTCCCGGCTGCACGCCGGCCCCCAGTCCCCACAGCGGGCGGGCTGGGGGCCGGCGTGCAGCCGACAGGCCCCCCCCCCCCGCGGCAGGGATGGGGCGCACACGGCATCCCGCACACGGCAGGGACGGGGGACCGGGGCGCACCCGGCAGCCCTCACGTGGCGGGGACTGGGGGCCAGGGCGTCCGCGCGTTTTGTGTTTTTTTGGTGGGTTTTTTTTTTTTTTTTTTGTAATTCGGCGGCTTTTCGGCGGAGGGGTTGCGCTGTGCTGCCGGATCACAAAAAGGGGTCGCGGTCTCAACTAGTTTGAGAACCGCTGCCTTAGAGACTAACTAGTTTATTTCAGCATAAGCTTTCATGGCTATAGCTCACTTCATTGGATGCATAGAATGGAACAGAGGCAAGATGCATTTATACACACAGAAAGAAAGAAAAGAAAAAAAATTGTACATTAGCATACCAATTCTAAGAGGGCTGTTAGATGTAGATGGGTCATTATCAGTAGAAGAAAAAAAATCCCTTTTGAAATGGATTTCTGTGTCAGGGAAATTAACTCAGGAAATGCAATCAATTGCTGTAATGAGTGAACCATTCGCAAGTCCTATTTAGCCCCTGGCTAATTGTGTCCAATTTGAAAATTAATTCCAGTTCCTCAGTTTCTCGTTGGAGTCTGTTTTGGAAGTTTTTCTGTTTCAAAACTGAAACCATCAAATCTTTAATGGAATGGCCAGGAAGATTGAAGTGTTTTCCTACTGGTTTTTGAATGTTATGATTCCTGATGTCAGATTTGTGTCCATTTATTCTTTTGCGTAGAGACTGACCGGTTTGGCCAATGTACATAGCAGAAGGGCATTGCTGGCACATGATGGCCCGAGTCCCCTTACTTGGGGTGGCACACACCCCTGAGTGATGCACCAAAGGGTCAACAGGCCATGCAATCCCACAGAGGTGGGCTACTATGCTGACTCTGGCTCTTGGGCCACACTGTCTCATAGAGAAGGGTCGTTTATTGACTCTGGCCATTGGGCCATGCTGCCCTGTGTAGAAGGGCTGCCTTATTGATGCCAGCCACTAGGCCAAACTGCCATGGCCATAGTAAAGCTCATTAGTATAAGAACTAACTGGTTGCAGTACAGCCTTTTCCCTTCTTTTGGACCACACATGACCCAGCACCCCATGGTGGGATGTACCTACCCTCCAACTCTCACCAATATATTTGAAAATATAAACTTAAGTTATTTCAAGTAAGTGTCTGTATGGAAATTTTGTGAAAAAAATATTATTTTTGTTGTTGAGAAAGGGATTTTAGCTCAACCAATCTGAAATATACTTTTGACTTGATACTTCTTAATACTGTAAGAATTGTAAATGAATGCTAGTTTGCAGATTTCTAGTGCACATTTAGATGCACTTCTGCTATCTTTCCCTTATTAGTGGGTGGCCTTGTATATTTGTCAGTTAGTGCCCCCACTACCAGGGCGTGGACACATGTTCGGTGAATGCAGGGCCTGGGCAAGCCTCCACAGAGGGTAGGGAGTACCACCCAGCCCCACTCCGCTCCCAGCCTCTGTCCCCGGCAGTGTCTCCACTTCCAGCCCCACCTCATCCCCCTAACCCTAATCTTCACCCTCCCCCACACACCTGGAGCCACAGCCCCACTCCTGGCCCCTGGCTCCTGAAGGAGGGCCTGGACTGGGATAAGGGAAGGGGGTGATGTGAAAAGTTTGGAAACCACTGATTTAAAGAAACCTGCTTCCTTACAGGGTGCGGTGCCCATACGAATATGGCTGGTGCCATTCCCCTATACTTTTTTATTTTTTATAGTCCTGTAACCCTTAGACATGGACCAGGGCCCCATTGTGTGAGGCACATAACGAAAAGGTGACACCTGCACCAAAGAGCCTGCAGACTGAGTATGAGATGAGATCACAGATGGATACAGACACAGGTGGGAAGTACAAGGAAACAGTGAGACAATATTCGTTATCATGATGGGTAGTAGTGTCAGCACACCAGCAGCCTAATCATTGTCATTTGTGACTGAGCTTTGATTCATGCCTCAAGAACTGCACTGTCAATAGGCTCAGTAATGTATCAAGAGCTGAAAAAAGTAACCATGGAAAACCCCAAATACAAATGACTCTCAACTAGAATCCAGGACATAATAAATAACGCAGCAATATCTTGCAGCATAAGTATGGTCTCTGCTGTATGCTGTCTGTTCATATAGTTGAAATGCACTGTGACAACACATTGATATCACTAAGGTTAATGACTGACTGATTAACAGTAGAGTGCACATTTGCCAGCAAATGAACTGTAGTAACTATTATAGGAAAGCCTTTGAAAAGCATGGTTTAGATTGGCACAAAATTACGGTATTATATGAGATGGTGTCTTCCCAATAGCTTGACAAGCAGCCCTATGAAAGCATTTCACCTTATGTGCACTTTGAAAACACATCTAGATGAAGCTGTTTATTTATTAGTGTGGGGAGGAATGGTGGGTATCATGTATATGTTATTAATGTGATTCAAGGCTAATTTGACCACCATCATCATTCCATGTGGAATGATCCCTACTACCAGATAGCTAATTCAGACAACAATGAGGAGTAACAAATGTATTATCTGAGCATACCTGACATTGGAGGCATTTGGTATCAATCTTAGATTGGATGTGAATTTTGCAAATGTCCCCTGTGTTTATAAATAGCTGAACCAAGACCACAAATCTTAACACCCTCAAATTTAGGTATCTTTGAAGTCCATATCTGAACTTTGCAACTTGAACCAATCTCTCTGATCATTAGTGTGAGTTAACTATCTCTGTTAAGATTATCTCACTTTTGTACAATGTTGCAGTATTGTACCAAACTATTCAATAGACAAAACCAGCTAGGAGAGCATGTCATTCTTCCACTTTGGAATCAGATGCCACATACTTTAACACTTCCATTGTTTCTCTTTGTAACAGTCAATTTAGGTCTGAGGCTTGCTACAAAATAATAGTTGGTATCCAATCAGAAACTTCAGAGGCTATTTCAAAGTCATCTTCACTACCTTGCATACCTATCTTAATAATACATGAAAGCACAGACAGAACAGCACCACTGTGAAGTCACATTTTATTATGACGACTGTTTGTGCAATTCCATGCTGATGAAGTTGGAACTGCTGAATATTGTATCATGTTGAAAAGCACCAAGGATAGCATTTGCTTCCCTGGATATCAAGCAAAGAAATGAAATATTTTCCTGGGTCACCGAGTTTGCCATCTTCTGGGTTTTGATATTTGATTACTGTCTGTTTAAAAAACACAAACTTGAATGGAAATAGCCAGGTGTCTATTTAAAATTTTGTATGATCACAAAAAAATTGCCTCTGCAATAAATATTTAAATCACTGTACAGCTGATGACAAATAAATATTATATCTATAGTGCTTAGCTATTATGATATTATTTAATACTAGCATAAGTGCCCAGCGCTGCTCGGGTCAGTCGGAGGTGGGGAGGTGGCAGACAGCTGACACCCCCTGACCAACCCCAACACCCACCCCTCACCCCTCACCCACCCCGACACCTTCCCACCCCCCGAAGCAAACCCGAAACCCCCACCTCACCCCCCCGACCGAATCCGACACCCCCACCTCACTTACCGTCCCACCAAACCCAACTCAGATCCGTCGCAGGAGGGGAGGGGGCCCAGAGCCGAGGGATTCCGGGGACCTTCGCAGGTGGGGGGGGGGCACAGGGCTGATGTAGTCCGGGGTTCCGTTGGGGAGGTGGGAGGGGCAGAGAACTGAGGGATCTCCGGGGTTCCGTTGGGGAGGTGGGAGGGGCAGAGAACTGAGGGATCTCCGGGGTTCCGTTGGAGGAGGGAGGGGTGAGCTGAGCGAGTGAGGTGTCTGTTGGAGGGGGGTATTATGACATCATCACCACCTAACTGCCAAGCTGATGTGATTGGCCCTGAAAGACTTTCACCCCTGGGGGGCGTCAGAGGTGAGATCCGAAAATTTTTCGACCCTTACCAGCATCTAGACCCCAAGACCCCTCACTGTACCAAAATTCAAGTCTCTGGCTCAAACGGTGCGGGAGGACTTCGCAGTCATACGTACATACATACATACATACATACATACACTCATACATACACCACTTGACTTTTATATATATAGATTTTAAAGGGTTAGATGTTTCTTGTACATGAACAGATTAAGCAAAATGTGACTAATGCCTAACTTTTCCTTGCCCTAACCTGATAGAGAATCTACAAATGAAAATGCATGCTCTGAATTAAGGGCAATGGACACTCACTTATTAGACTGAGGTGGAAAACAGTTTGACTATCATGCAGAATTTTCTGAGATATTGAAGAATTTTCCTGTCATGAAATGGGACAGAAGTTGAAGTTTTGAAATCTGAAAATCCAATAAATAAATAGATTTGGGACAATCTAAACATTTTATTTTGATAATTTCAAAATGTTTTGTTCCAATTTTGTCCATAATATTACTTTAATTCAGTCAGATTTCAAAACAAAAAGTCATTTTGAACCAGAAAGACATATTTCATTATGAAAAAGTCTAAATGAAACATTTAAACAATTTTAAAATTTCTCTACATATTTTCAAGTAAAAATATTTGTTGAAACTGTCCCTTTTCCAGTGAAAAAATTCTGTTTTGACAAATTGACATTTTTGATGAACATTGTTGACAAAAACAATCCTGATGAGCTCTATAATTTATAAAATTTTTAAACTTATTTACTAATTTCCTGTAACCAAACTTTTTTTTAAAAAATCACTACTTTTTTTAAACATTGGATAGTGTGGAATAACCAAATATAGTGTAGCGGTTTAAACTGGAAAACTATATTCAATATAAATATTAGTATTTATATTTATTAGTGAATAATCCCTCTGAAAGGTAATGGAACCACCTGTGTGTCATACAGAGGTTTGTAGGACTGTGTCCTTAGTCCGTTGTTGATTTTTGTAGAAGAAACAAAGGAGTCAGATTGACTACTGTACCCAATGTGAAGTATCTAAAATCTACAGGCTCTGGAGTAGTGGTGTTCTTATTGATGCTACAGCAGAAACATAAAATTAACTTTTTTCTTTCAAATTTAAAATTAGTTGCAGTAACAAAATATCCCACACCCAAGGCTGTTCTTAGGGAATTAACGACCAGCTGAGGTTAATAGCTCCGTGCTTTGTGTTAAGCCATCAACTTTCCCAGCTGGTCATTAATCCTGAGGAAATGCCCTATGTTTTGATAGTTATCATTGAATTATTAAAGACATTAGGGATCAGGAGAGAATTCAAAGTAAACAAAGTGAAATCAGAAAAGCATTTCTCAAATTTAATCAGGGTTATACCCTTCAAAAACAAGTGGAAAAATAAATCTAAACAAACACTGTTACAATATTGAATTTATTTCACCTAGAATGAGATGCTGACATTGGTTCAGTTCTCCCATGTTACCATCAGAAATTCAGTTACTACTGAATCCTAACGTTGCATATAAACCCTGTAGTTCTTGATAAGGCCTATCTGCTGAGTACTAAAATGTGGAATATGACCTATAAAAGAACCCTCCAAAAACAGAGATTCAAAGTGTGTTGTCCTTGTTTCTATCCAGATGTGAAATACTTTTCTTCTTCTTTCACCACAAGTATAACTGAGAAGTTATGATTGCAACTCAATACATACAAATGGTTTTTTATGTGAGCTATTTATAACCCAACAGATACTTGTCTCATTTTACAGTTGATTTTCATGTTGTAGGTGGTTGACATATCCTATATTATAAAAGACAAGCGAACGGTGTGTGAAGCCATCATGCGCAGTAGAGATGGCCTGGACAAACGGCATGCTGGGGGTTGTAGTTCGGAGGCACAAAATGGCCACCGCGCATGCCTGCCTGAGCGATCTAGAGCACCAAGGAGCAGTTATACATATAAAGTTAGCTGGGCTGTCAGGCGCATGACGAGGAGTTGAGGGGGGAGGGGTCTGGACGAAGGGGGGGGGGGGTCGTTGCAGGGGGAGGGGGCTGGGCGAGGGGGGGTCGTTGCACGGGGGAAGGGGGGCTGGGCAGTGGTGGGGGGGGGCACGAGCCCTTACGGTTGGCCCGTGTACACAGGCTTTTACACTAGTTTAATAATAATTAATAATGCAAGTGTCCTTGCTGCTAAAAAGCTATATTTTGCATGTTGATTGAAGTCACTTGAATTACTCTTGAAAACTATGTGAGCAAGATCTGGCACACAGATACTACATTGTCAGGTTTGAAATGCAGGTACTTAAAGTTGGGCATGTCAAGCCACATTGATGGAGCTTAATTATATAGTGCCCTGATTTCCAAAGATCCCATTGCCTTTAGTGCAATCAGTGGGTGCTCAGCATCTTCAAATATCAGGCCATATATGCCTAAGTAGGTACTTAAATATGATTTCTCTTTCTCTGTACAGGAGGAACAATCTCTATGATCTTGTTATAGAGATCGTAACAGGGTAGTCGGTCACCTTAAGGGTAGTGGTCCAAGGGGTCACTAGATTCCAGTTATATGGCATGTCTCTTTAAACTTTTTGGAGGTCTGATGTATACTAGGAAACATAAGATATTGATAGTGATTGGACATGTTTAGTAGCAATTGGACAGCTAACATAGTGAATGCCAGTGAAAATGAGATAGGGTCTGAGACTAAAATAGGGAAAAAGACCATTAAAAATTACTTAGATAACTTAGATGTCTTCAAGTCACCAGAGTCTGATGAAATACAAACTAGAATACTCAAAGGGACTGACTGAGATGGTATCACGTCATTAGTGATTATCTTCTAAAAGTTATGGAAGACGGTAGAGAGGCAATGGTCCCAACATATATGCTGTCTCCTCCATCATAGCAGAGAAGAATCCAACTGGTGAAGGATTTCTACTGAATCCTCTAATCATGAGGACTAAGCATGGGAAAAGGGGCCAGCTAAAGGAAAAGCTGGCTAAAGTAATAGAATTGGCCTAAATTACAACCCCAGCTCCAAGCAGGAGACCTGAGGAAGGGAACTCCTGTCTTAAGGAGGTAAACCAGAACTGCTTGAAGTATTACAGATTGTGCAGGTAACACCAACCCAGAAGGAGGGCTGTGGGGATTCCAATCCTAAGGAAGGCAGACAATTGGGGTGGGAAGAGACAGAGACTGGCTTCCTGAAATGCAATGCAACTGCACCCAGAGAGGCTGAGAGTAGCACTGAGGAAGCTCTTCAGTAACCTGCTGGGAAGAAGCCTGACAAGGAGACAGAACTCCAGAGTGGGAGTAGTGGATTCTGTAGCCTGCAGAGATGTTGACTAACAAAGAAAAAATAGGAACAGTCTGGTGAAGCCCGCAGTGATGTTGACAAACAGAAAAAATAGGAACAGTCTGGTGAAGTGGAAAGAGATTGTAAGAAGCTGTCCTTAGCCACCTAAGATAAGGTCCCTTGGCTGGAACCAGAGGAAATGGTGGGCCTGTGTTCCCTCCCTCAGAAACAAGGAAAGTACAAGCCTCTTCAAGTTTTCTGTTAGTACTTTTCCTGTTTATCCCAGAAGGGGGCTGAACTGAAAGCCCTCCCCCCAGCCCATTTGAAAGTATCTTCTTTCCCCAGGGTCTTTTTGGTCAGATGCCAACCAAGTTATTTGAGCTCCTTAACCATTTACAGGTAAGGAGGAATTCTAGGCTACCCTTAGCTGTATGGTTATGACACCATGTATCCACGAATTCCCATAGTATTCCCATAGTCTGAGAAAAAGGAATGGGGAGGGTGCAACCAGTGTTTAAAAGGAAAGGGATATGAAGTGAAGGTTATCCAAAAATTGCCATTGGCATCATACTGGGGTATTGCCCATGAAGGATTGCGTCCCCTTTGAGACACAGGACATGCTGGGAAACTGTTCAAAGGCAATAAATAACTCGTATTAGAACAGGAAATTTAGCTAATATAGAAGTGTAAAGCTTGAGATTGAGTTTTCGTGTTTATTTGCTGTTTAATTTGTATGTTTGCTTTTTCTTACCATTTCATCTTTGAATCTGATTTCTCTATTGAATAAACTGTATTTATTTTTATCTCAAGCAGCTCTGTGTTGTGCAAACTGTATGGTGTGCACTAAAGTGAACTGAAACTCAAGAGCAGATTTCATGTCTTTGGGAGTGGTGAGCCAGAGGAGAACAGTGTGAGTGTCTGATAGTTAAGAACTCCAGGACATGAATTTGGGGGACTAGAAGGGATTGCTAACATCACCCTGCAAGAAGTACTTAGGTTGGTGGAAGCCAGTGTGGGGCCTTATGCTTGTCGCCTGGGTACAGGTGTCAGAGCACTGAACCATAACAGCATAACAAAGTTACAAGGTGGTGACCAATTGGTCTAGGTGATCCCAAAAAAACTTAGTTGTGTGACAGGCATTGTACCCCAATATCAGCAAATGGAGAATTACACTCCAAACACTTGCAACAGATCCTAATGGATTCAAAGTGAAGGAGCAAAGTTCAAAGGTACAATCTATTTTCTTTTGTTCATTTGGGGCTAAGGGAAATAGAACAAGGGAAAGGGGAAATGAGCCAGGTAAAGTCCTTGGACACAATGGATAAAAAAGAAGCTTGGGAGATTGACCCCCACTCTGCTAGGTACTATACAAATATGGGGAGAAGGGAATGGTCCCTGCTCCAAAGAGAAGAGCAAAATTTGGTTCCTTTCCTAGTCAGACCACACCACATGCCTGAGCTACTAGTGGGAGGTCTGGAGGATGAATGGTGGAAATCCTTCTCAGCATAAAGTTCGAGTCAACAAATGGTTCTTGGCCAAAACCACACAGCATAGTTGCGTCAATTCCATAAAGTTACTCAGTTTAAGATTTCCAGAAAAGAAGCTTTACAATCAGTGATGCAAGCCCAAAATATTATTTAAGAGTATTGATCAGAGAGAGAGAGAGAGAGAGATTTTAATCACTCTAGAAAAATGGCTAACTCATTTCTCCCACCAGGACATTTGATCACTGAAAGGAAATGGAAAAGCATGGAAACACCAGCTGCTTTTGAATTAATCAGAATTGGCTTACTAACATCCGAGATGAATCAAATATGGTTCTGTTTGGATGATAAAGGTTGATGATTTGGAGCTGGTTTGGGAGTCCTCTAAGGATCTTCAGTGACTTTTATTTGTCTAGTTACAAATGTCTTTGCTACTCATTTGAGATGGATCAGTTATTTGGCTGTTTGTCCCGCTAGAAGTTAAAGGTTAGAGTTGTGTGAATAATCAGTTTTTAATTTGGTGGGGAAAATTGTTGGAGTGGGGGGAGGTAAATTGTTCTGCAGTGACTGAGACAATATTATAGATATAGATATGGATATAGATATAGATAATGTTTTGATAGACCCACATCTGCATTTTTCAGTGGGGGATGTTGCCTGATCTATTGATTGTGTTTTAATGAATTAACACTGTGAAGTTTGTTAGGTTCTTTTAGCAAGATCAGGGCCAGTATCATTAAAATTACTGTTCAGTTGGGAACCCCAATGTGCACAGTTGCAACTCTCACACTTAGGAAAAAACTTTTGTTTTTATAATAGTTTTATTAACACAGTCTGCAGAGTTACAAACACTCCAACCCAGGAAGGTATATAGTAGAAACGCAGAATGAGCATCTGAGAATCCATATCCTAACACTGTCTCATGCAGAAAAACCTGAAGTGTTCATCATCATCATCACCACCAGTAGTCATCATCCTGCCATCTCCAAAAACAAGCCAGGAGACAGCTTTTATAATTGGCTATACAGTAAACCCTCGATTTAACGGACCTCGATTTAACGGACTTCGGATGCAACAGACAAAATTTCTGAGCAAGTCTGATGTATTCCTGATCCATTTCTGGCGGGCTGGCTGCTGGCTCCCGGCTGCCGCCCGGGTCACAGCAGCAGGCGGGCTGGCTGCCAGCTCCCGGCTGCCGCCCGGGTCCTGGCAGCGGGCGGGCTGCGGAGCTGTTGCCCCGACCCTGTGGCGGGCGGGCTGCTGCTCCGACAGCTCATTTTTTTAATTATTATTAAATAACGGACTTTTTGATTTAATGGACACCCCCTCACCCGAATTAGTCCGTTAAATGGAGGTTTTACTGTACTGACTTAGAATAATAGAATCATAGAATATTAGGGTTGGAAGGGACCTCTGGAGGTCATCTAGTCCAACCCCCTGCTTAAAGCAGGACCAATCCCCAACTAAATCATTCCAGCCAGGGCTTTGTCAAGCCTGACCTTAAAAACCTCCAAGGAAGGTGATTCTACCACCTCCCTAGGTAACCCATTCCAATGCTTCACCACCCTCCTAGTGAAAAAGTTTTTCCTAATATCCAATCTAAACCTTCCCAACTGCAACTTGAGACCATTACTCCTTGTTCGGTCATCTGGTACCACTGAGAACAGTCTAGATCCATCCTCTTTAGAACTCCCTTTCAGGTAGTTGAAAGCAGCTATCAAATCTCCCCTCAGTCTTCTCTTCTGAAGACTAAACAATCCCAGGTCTCTCAGCCTCTCCTCATAAGTCATGCCCTCCAGGCCCCTAATCATTTTTGTTGCCCTTCTCTGGACTCTTTCCAATTTTTCCACATCCTTCTTGTAGTGTGGGCCCCAAAACTGGACACAGTACTCCAGATGAGGCCTCACCAATGTCGAATAGAGGGGAACAATCACGTCCCTCAATCTGCTGGCAATGCCCCTACTTATACAGCCCAAAATGCCATTAGCCTTCTTGGCAACAAGAGCACAATGTTGACTCATATCCAGCTTCTCATCCACTGTAACCCTTAAGTCCTTTTCTGCAGAATATGCCTAAAGCATATTCAGTAGGGGTTTTAGCCACTTTCCTTTATTTGAACTTCCACACACCCCTAATGTTGGAGAGCACTTCTCCCACAGATTACTATGCCCTTTGCCTCAAGCTTGTTAGCATTCATTAGTTACCATGACATTCTTATGGTTGGGCATCTGCTGATGTTTCTAAATTAAAATATCCCAGGCAGGTATAAACTAGCATCTTCTGGTTACATGTCAGCAGTTTAGTCATTATAGCATTCGATCCTGTAATACCTTCAGATCCAGGGTTACTCCTTGTTACCTGCTTATGCTAAAGCATTGGGGGGAATTATGTCTTGTTTAACTACACTTATTGTTTACAGGCCTGAGGCTTGTAGGCTCATTGTTTTACTGCTTTAATTTAAACTTGTGCCTTACCTAGCAAATACCTGTATCTGTAGGCTAAAAGGGGAAGAGGGGAAGTTGTCTGAAACATTTTGTCCCAGATCTATTAAAGATCCCTTTTGCACCCCCATCCAGTGAGGTGCTGGCCTCCCTTAACGGCTACAAATGTTAGGGATCCCAGTGAAGTCCCTCCTTGCAATCTAAGGCTGTTAAAGAGCAAGGGCATAATCCTGGTGTCCTGGTAAAGCTCACTTCTCTCAGTACAGGCAAATATACAAACTTAATTGAGGACTTATTTATACTGTGAAGTAATGTGTTCTACAAGTTTATGGTTTCGTAGCACACTAATGCCTTCCCTGCTCATTAACTGGTCTGTGTAGAGCCTTCTCATGCTCTTTAACACAGTGCTATTTGAAACAACACTATGTTAACACACACTAAGGAACGCTTAGTGTACACCAGCAGGGTCAAGGGTTTATTTATTATGAGAAAGTAAAGCATGTCTGTACTGAGATGAAAGAGCCAGAGGAGAGTAATGGAAGGAATAAGAGTGGGCATGAGGAAAATCATGTGATGGCATTGCATGGGGTCAGTGAGGCAAGTGGGGGGGTTGGAGCAGGAAAGCAGATGAGGAGAAACTTCTGCTACTGTAATAGGAAAGAAGCAGAGAGTTGTGGAAGGGGAAGGAAAGACAAGTAGAGGGAAGGAGGAGGAAGGTTATGTATTTTTGTTTGTTTCTCTTGGGAGAAAACTGTAACATCCTGTTTAGAGAAAGGAGTGGAGGCAGGAGAAGGGGGAGGGTTTCAGGAGTGTGTCAAAGCTGATGAAAAGGCAGCTGAGATTGCAGACATGGGATTAAATCTTGAGAGGTGGAGTTGTTTAACTAAGAAAAACTAAAGGAGGAAAGAATGAATTCATAGTGGAGGAAGTCAGCCTGGACACAAGATATCTGCTGAAGAAGTGGATATGGGGATGAGCCAAGAATACACCTGGAAGAAAATGGCTACCCAGGTATTGAACTGCATTTCATTGAACAGCGCAAAGTTAGAGTCAAAGTTCATACCACTTTGCCAGATATTAAACAAACCTACCAGTTTCTGCAAGATAATACTGGAACTCAACTTCCAGAAAGACATCAATGGAATGCCTTGGGGATAGCCACATTACCCATAAATTGCAAAGATACTGGTGAGCTATATTGGTCAGACCAATGAATGCCCCAAAACCCTTATACAATAACTTATCATGTAAGGTAGATAGGTATAGGACTTGATCTAAAGAACACTGCTGATAATGAAAAGACTCCCATTGGCCTCAGAAAGGTTTGAATAAAGCCCTAATCATTCCTGATAGACACAAAGCTTCAAAAATCTGATTAAATTTCATGGTATTTAAGCATGTGCTTACCACTGAGCACACAGTCTGCTGAACAGGGATAGACTGAATGACATTTTTCAATGCTTTGTTGAAGCAGGGCCTATGAGCTTATCTTGCAAGCCTTCCACATGCAAAACTTCCACTGAAGCGGAATGTCATAGTATAGCATACAGCAGGGATCAGCAACCTTTGGCATGCGGCTCACCAGGGTAAGCTCCCTGGTGGGTCAGGCTGGTTTCTTTACCTGCAGCGTCCATAGATTCAGCTGATCACAGCTCCCGTTGTCCAGGGTTCATTGTTCTGGGCCAATGGAGGCTGAGGGAATTGAGCAGGCTGAGGGATGTGCTGGCCACGCTTCCCGCAGCCCCGATTGGCCTGGAACAGTGAACCGCAGCCAGTGGCAGCTGCGATCAGCTGAACCTGTGGATGCTGCAGGTAAACTAACCAGCTCGGCCCATCAGCTGCTTTCCTTGACTGGCCGCATGCCAAAGGTTGCCGATCCCTGGTGTAAATAATACTAAATTCTGCCTCTGTGCAGGGGACTGGGCTAGATTGATTATTAATCCTGCTGTAAATCACAAGTAAGACTGAAGAGCAAAGTACATTGTTTGCATGCCAAGAATCACTTTTAAACCCACGTCTTTACAGAGGTGCCCATTATTTGCTCACAGCTACCTGGCACACCTGATATGTGTTGGGTTGCAGATTGAAGGCCAGACTACAAAATTGTACAGATGGGCACAGTCTGTAACCTGAATGCAAAACCTATGCAACAGAAGCACAGCCATGTTTTAAATGCTTTAATTAAAATGTCTAGCTTAAAATAAAAGCTTAAACCCTATCACCTATGGTCCTTATCCTACAAACATATGCATGCTGACCTTTATTCATGCAATGGAAATCAATGGGATTTCTTTTGTAATGAGTGGAGTGCATAAATGTAGGATAAGGGCCTTTGTGCTCACTCCCAAGGAGCACAAGCCTCTTAAAATCAGCATATCTGCAGAAACTTGTGTATGCACACAGCAGGGGAGAGTCTGCCATGGATGAGACCTGTTGTAGATCTGGGCAGTTCATTGCAGTAGCAGGAAGTGTAAATAGGCCTGAGTCTTATCCATTGCTTTCATACATAGTGTAGATCCACTTCCCTATTACATATTAGAATAGTCTTCACTTTGCTCAGCCCAATGATAATGCTGGAGTCATTATCTGAGTTTACTAGCATAAGCAAATGCTTCCTGAAATACAGTCTTTTTCAAGTTTGAACTAAAATTACATTTTAAACCACTGTCAAATAGACAATATTTTACTTGGCAAGAAAGGTACACATACAAATTAAAAAAATAATTAGAAAGCACGACCGTTAAAAAGAACACTATTAAGATTGCAAGGTAAAGCACTCAGGAGAACATATTTTGGACAAATGGTTTATTTGCCAAAAAATGCAGTTTCAGGTCAACTGAAGCTACTGATGAATTTGTGTTGAGTTTGCCAAATAGTTTCTAACGAATTGAAAATTACCGAATTAATCAGGTTGTTAAGGAACTCTAGTGTTTGCTTTTTGCATGTGGAAGATGAAGGCATTGTCCTTCCAGTGCACCAGTTATTGGTGTGCAAGCTGAGGAATAGGCGCTATTAAATGCATTAGTAAGTACATTGTTTTCCTATCATACTAGATTTAAAAGGCTGTTTCTTTCTACTGCAATGATTTAAAAAAAATCGTTCTGATATCCCAGTTATTCCCCATAACCCTTTCTTATGCTAATTACAAGTGGCTAGGAGCTTTCTATGATTTTTTTTATGAAAAAAATCAATGTCTGTTCTGTTCCTGCTATTCACACAGATAAATTATTTGTTTAAGTCATCTTTACTGCAGTAATATAAAACATTCTAGAAGTGAATCACATTATTTTAAATACGATAAAATTTAAAAGAAGAAACTCCAACAACATAAAAGTATGCAATTGATCAGAGGATTTGTTTGTTTGTTTAAGTGTTAAAAGCAATTTTTTTTAACACAGATAGTTGCCTTTCTTTAACATTATCATAATTGAAAAATAGGGATATTGGTTAAGTGCTGATTTTGACATACTATCTTTTTATTAATTCAAAGATGCATAGCTCTATATTACAATAGAGAAAACTCCCATGTAATTGCTCGTTTCAAGCAGTATTTATTGTAGTGAAAGCCCTAGAGAAATCTGTTTGACTTAAAATGGCTGAAATATTTTGTTAAATTGTCTTAGCTGATGTATATACTGTCAACCAATAATAAATGGCATTGGCACAGGTGTGAGCACAAAGTGTGCCCGGTGTGCCCAGGCACACCCTAATGTCTCAAAAAAAAGTGGGTTTCAATGCAGTGTGGCGCCTTTTAAGAAAATAAAATAAAATTCCCTGGGTGCACATCCTAATGAAATGTGCTGTGCATGCCTATAAGGACTGGTAGCATAAAACTATCACAAGATTGCTTACTACACAGCTCTGCTGGATACTGTTCCAGTTTTTTGTCACCTTCACAATACTAATAACAGTTTAGTAAATAAATAAAATATTTTCTCAAGCATCTGTCTAATCATGTTAGATTTTGTGTCCAGGAAAACTAAGATATAATAGTCTTTCAGCAAAACTGAAACTGATACCACAGACACCAGTTTTGTTAGTATTGATTCTGAACTTCTTTACAGTGGATTATTCTAGAGGGATTACTGAGTGAGTAAATCTGGACTAGAACAGCTTCATGCTTTGCATGTATTTGAATGGTAAACCACTCTTTACATAATTATTGTTGTTCACTTCAAATGACATCATTGCCCTTGAAGTTTAAGTGTTTCAATATTATTTTCTCCATGCACACAGTACACACTCTGCTGGTGTAACTGGTGAGGTCAATAGAGCTGTGCTCCTTTATACCAGCGGAGTATTTGGCACAGTATTTTCAGTAAGAAATTCCTAGGTAAATTTAATTCTCTAGGAGACTTACTAGAGATCTAGTTATACATCTGTACTCCCCCTCCCCATATTTTTCTTCCTCTCTGTCTCCCATCATTCTGATGATGTCTATGGAGTTTTAATTCTACTTGAAATCATTTACATTCTCCCAGTTAGCTAAAAGTCATTGGGAATTAGGCACCTGGGTGTCATTCATGACTTTGAAATTTTCTATCTAGAAGTAGAAAATTATTAGCATCAAATGTCTAGGAAGAAAATCTGGGACTCCAATCCCTGCACATTGCATCAAAAACAGTGTTGACTGACAATTTAGAGAATTTTTAAATGACTACTTCTTAAAGAAATGGGGCTTATAATGTCATTAACAATTTTTGTATGACAACACAACCCTGTATTAAATTTTAGAGCTTGCCAAACACACCTACCAATCAACACCTGGATCCAGGGCCGGCGACAGGGGGGTACTACGGGTAGAGCTGTACCGGGCCCCGAACTTTAGGGGGGCCCCGGTACACAGCAGTACCTGTAGTCATCCCCCCTTGTCGCCAGACCTGGAGAGCGGGGAAGGGGCGGGGAGGCGGCGCGGCTCTCCTCCGGAGCAGACAAGCGCACGTGTCCCCAGCAGGAGCAGTGAGCCCGGCCGGTGGCAGCGGTGCAGTCCGGGGAAGAAAGTGCGGGGGGGGGAGGGGAAGCAGCAAGGGCGGCTCGCGCTGCAGGACCCTGCACTGCCGCCAGCCGCTGTCAGCTGGGGGGGAGCGCCGGCTGGGCTGGGGGGGGGAGGGGCACCTGGGCTGGAGGGGGGGGGCGAGCCACTGTCAGCTGGGGGGGAGAAGTGCCAGCTGGGCTGGGGGGGGCCCAAATGATCAGAGTAGGGGGCCCCCAAATTTCTGTCACCAGCCCTGCCTGGATCCAGCAGGTATTCTGCAAAAGGTGAACTCTATTGACAAGTATGCTTTTAAGCCACCCAGCACTTTCCTTTTCCTGCATATGATTAATCAGCTACTCGTAACAGCATAACTAGTTAGTTTTCTCCTTCTTTTAAAAATATTGCTCACATAATGTTTCCTCACATTATATCTGTAAAATAAATATTCCACACATGGATTTGTTGGTGTCTTTAAATAAATATTAGGAATATTTTCTTATAACCATAGTCATCTTGCTTTGTTTGCATATTTCACTTAAGCCCGAGAACAAACATACATAGTTATAATCATCTTCTTTGTCTGATTCTGCACCAAAAAGATGATGTTCATTAAAGGGCACTCTCAAGATAAGCAGCAAATTTGACTCTAACACAAGCACCATTCAACTGAATTTATTGTTTTAAACATTACCAGCCCCAAACAGGGAATTTTAAAGCACTGAATCCCAGCTCCTCTTGATTGCAGATGTGCCTACCACACTGTTTTTAAGTGCTGTTGGCTCCTTTCATGAGAGTCAACAGGGGTTTGAACTTGACAAAAATTCTGCTCTCTGAGCACTATGCAGAGCAGGCAGATTGTTAGTTTTAATTTCTTGCTGATGCATAAGAATGGACCAAGTTGTCTGTCATCATATATTTAGACTGTAAGACAGGGATTGGCAACCTTTGGCACACGGCCCATTAGGGACAGCCACTGGCAGGCCGGGATGGTTTGTTTACCTGCAGCACCCACAGGTTCAACCGATCTCAGCTCCCACTGGCCACATTTTGCAGGATCTCCAAATCACTTGAAACACCTCTCAGTTTTCTGCCAGCCACAAATTTCATAAGCATGCTCTCCCCACCATTATTTCAGTCAGTAACTATAATATTGATTATTACCAGACCCTGAACAAATCCCTGAAGGACCCCATTAGATATATCTTCCCACTTTGATAGTGAACCATTGATTACTACTCTGAGTAGTCTTTCAATCAGTAGAGCACCCACTGGCCCCTGTCACATTCTGGTCTTCCGTCCAGACAAGTGAGGGGTGGTAACATCACTGACCTTGTAACCCAGAGTGCCTTAAAATGCTCTGCTTCTATAGTTCCCGTGTCTGGGCACACCCATCCAGCATATAAGCATGCACTGAGTGTCTGTGTGATAAATTGCCCTGAACCGGCAACTTTGACTCCAGTAACCTGCTAGTTATGCCACAGTCTGGCCTCTGCCAACTTTGGTTACACCTGGCAAGATGATCTTAACATTCTTCTGTCCCACATTTTCCTAAAACCACATGTTTTGTGATGTCCATCGTGTTTTCTGGGCCATTCAGAGAAACCATAAGGTTTGCTTGCTCCTCTAAAGAGAGAAAAATACATATACAAATTTGTGTACAAATACAAAGAGAATTCTGAATTTTTTTAAATTTGAACAGTGAAAATTTTCAAAATTCTCAGAAAATTATCACAAAATTCTCCCCCATATTTGTTTCATCTCAGTCAAAATATTCCAAAATGAAATCTCTCATTTTGATTTCAATGTTTTTGTCTTTATAATATGAAATTTTTAAAAAATCAAAATCCAATGTCATTTTGAAGGGAAAATTCAAAACTTTTCATACCAAAAAAGTCAAAAGGAACCATTAGGAAATGAATAGATAAGTCAAAAGATATCATAATGCTGCTATGAAAATCCAAAGTGCACCCATACCTTGAATACGACCTGCAGTTCTGATCACCCGATCTGAAAAAAATAAAATAATTAGAATTGGAAAAGGTACAGAGAAGGACAACAAAAATTACTAAGGGTAGCTTCTAAACAAGGAAATTTTAAAAAGACTGGGACTTTTCAGGAAAAGAGAGAAAATGGTGTAGGGATATGATAGAGATCTATAAAATCATGAATGACATGAAGAAATTCAATAAAAATGATTTACTCCTTTACATAACATAAAACCAGGGTCACCCAAAGGAATTAATAGGCAGCAGATATAAAACAAGCACACTTAGGAACTTTTAGTGTACACCAGCAGGAAGTACTTCTTCACACACCACACAGTCAACCTGTGGAATTTATTGCCAGGGAATGTTGCGAAGGCCAAAACTACACTGGGTTAAAAAAGAATTAGATAAGTTCATGGAGGGTAGCCAAGATGGTCAAGGATGAAACCCCAGAGTCTGGGAGTTCCTACCCTCTGACTGCCACAAGCAAGGATTGGACAACAGGGGATGGAGCACTTGAAGATTGACGGTTCTGTTCATTCCCTCTGAAGCATGTGGTATTGGCTACTTTTGGAAGACAGGAAACTGGGCTAGATGGTCTAACTCTGTGTGACTGTTCTTATGTAAAATGGAACATTTTGCAATTTAAATTTTTCCCCCTTCTACCTCCTCCCCCAAACAGAATTTCTGCAAAATTGACATGATTTCACAAAGTGTTTTGTTTAAAGTGAAACTGAGTTTTCTGACCGTAAATCTTTTGTTAAGCTTTTCTAACAACGTGATGGGGGCTACAAATCCTTCACCAGGAAAAGGAGGGTTTAAAGAGCATCTTGGGGCTCAATCATCCTCACCCTGCCACACCTGCAGGGCATGCCAATCTTGGAGGGGGAGCCTTGAAAGGGAGAAGCCCAGTTCAGAATGGCCCAGCCCAGGGAGGTGGACAGACCTCTTTCCACTAGTTGCCAGGATGGAGACACCAGTAAGAGAGGGATAGTTTGCTAAGACCTTTGAACCTGGAGACTAACTGGGGAAAAGGCGCCCGTTGAAGGCACAGTGCACTGAGGCCCTACAATTGGTTTAAGTTACAAGTCCAGCTCAACAGAGGAGGGCTGGGGGACCCCGACATTGAAGGGAGAGACTGAGGGGCTTCCTAAACTACAACCACAGCTCCAGCAGGAGTACTTGAAGGGACCAGAAGGATTGTTTGAAATACAGCCCAATTAGTATTAGAGAGACTGAGAGTGACTTTGCAGAAGCTCTTTAGTATCCTGCAAGGAAGAAGATGTGAGGAGCCACAAATCCAGATTGGGAATAGCACAGTTCACAGATCTGGGGAAGACACTTACAAACAGGGAAAGGTAGGAGCAGCCCAGGGAAAAGGCATAGGTTTGAAGTAACAGTCCTTAGTAGCCCAACACTAGGTCCCTCAGCTCAAACCCATAGTAGAGAGTGGGTCTGGGTTTCCCTACCTTGTTCCCAGACCAAGGGGTAAAGAGCAGGCTACTGAGTTGAGAGAAGTCAAGAACAATGAGCCCTGGATAGGGTCTGGGAGCTTGGTATCGAGACTGCTAGTTGCTGGAATTTTTCCTGTCTTTTTAGACTGGACTCTGAATTACCCCAAAAGGGACAAAACTCAAGAGTGACCTGGCCTGCTTGCATCCGATGAAGTGGGTATTAGCCCACGAAAGCTTATGCTTCAAAACTTTATAGTTAGTCTTTAAGGTGCCACAGGACTCTTTGTTACCTCTGCTCTTCCAGACTAACACGGCTACCTCTCTGATTCTGGCCAGAGGACTGAGTTATAAGCAACTTTGTTTTAATTTTCAAAAAAATTAAATCTTTAAAATGAAAAGACCACTAGTGGACCTGGAAGGCTAGCAGGAAGAACGGTAATGGGGAAAACCTTTGCAACACCTCACCTAGCCGTGAGGGGAAACCGTGACTTGTGAGTCACTTTGCCATAGACCAGCTCTATTTGGTAGCCTATTTTAAAAAATGTTGTACATACAGAGACCCTGATTATACTTCAGGATGGCAGTTAATTAATACAGAGGTCAGCAAGGAGTGTTTTCTCCATGTACAGGATTACTCTAGAAGATAGCCTACATCATGCATTGCCAACTCTCTAAAAAAGAATAGAGCTTGATGGATGAATAGTCTAATATACTATCTTGTGCAAAAAGCTCCCACTGCTAATACATGATTCATGGTGGGGGGGGGGGCAAATGGGAAATATAATATGAGGGATGAATTACAAAGGACTTGTCTTTTCTCAGATTCTTAAACCCATCCCAGTTTAATTTGTGAAATCCTGTGTGAACAAGGAAAGTGGACTGTTGAAAAAAAGACAGCAATGGGAGCTGCTTACACCTGTTCTTGGCAACAGATTTTTTTTATTGACATGTCACTGGTAAATATGCAAATTTCATAGCTATAGTAAATAAAATGTCACTTTCTGAATAAATTAGGCATTTTATGCTATCCTCTGAATTGCTAATGACATCCTGTGTAATATGATGTTTATTCCTCTCCAGAGGCAGCATTCTCTAATCTGCTTGCACCTGTGGCTTTCTGCAGTTGCAAAGAAGGCCTTCCAAAGACTGCCTTTCCCAGTGGAACATAGCTGATATTCAATGTGGCTTAAAGAATATTACTTTCTAAATACACTTCTGGTCTTGCCGTTTTGAATTTGCATAGACTTTTTGACATGCAGTTGTCAAATTCAAGTGACAGCAGCCTTTGTCTTGTAGTTCACCCGCTTCACCTTGCATACCAAATTAAGCAACTACAACAGGGTTAATTCTGTGTGTTTGGTTTGTTTAACCAACACCTATATTTCTTAGAGCAGGCTGGCAGCACATTTATCTGTTGCCTCTGGCATTAGAATGACATGAGTCCGATATCCCACTGTAATCAACAGAAGCAGAAACTTTCTGTTGCAGTCTTTAGTAATAGCAATGGGCAAGCTTTAAAATGATTGAATATCCATTTTGAATCTAAGTCCTTTCTCCCCAAATCTTATGTTTTTTCCAAAAGCTTGTGCAAAACCGTCCAGATGGCTGACATTTTCTTCCCTCCCTCCCGCAAAAACTGTTCTCCACATAAAAGCCAAGAAATTAGTAATGAGTGTGTAATGCAAAATTATGAACCACAAAGAGTGGTTTTCACATCTGTGAGACACACACACAACCTTTCCCAGGCTGCATAATTCAACAGGAGATCAAAGGGCACACCTCATCTCCACAATACGCCTGACATATTTCAAGAGTGAGCAAGAACTGAGCACTCCTTGCCCATGGGACTGCTATTGTGATTAGCTATTGCATGAGGTAGACAGGAGGCCACAGGTTCTTTAACAGACTCTCACCTGGCCCTCCTAAAGCGCCAACACAAAGCACTTTATGGACCTAAAGTTATAGACAGAACCAACTTTTTTTTTTAACTTGCAACCCTTGAAGACTATAAAAATCCATTTTCCATTGTTCATCATTTCTTTGCCTTTGCCTTCTCAGTGTGTGAATGCATTTATTTACAGACAGCAGCTGATTATAAGCTAACATTTGGCTTTATAAATAAAGATTTTTGTGAGACTGAAAACTGTGCAAAGCTTAACCACGCTTCCATGCGTGCACGCACACAAAATAAACATTTTTAAAAAGCCGGTGGGATGGAATCACTTGCTTTTTATTGCTGCCGTCTTGTAAGCATGGTGTGAGATATTCATATGGGAATCAGCTAAAAGTTCATTCAGCAAAACATAGCTTCTATTTTGATTACTATAAAAGCAGGATTTTCAAGATGATACTGAAGTTTTCCGCCATCCTCTATAATACTTTCCTCCATGACATAATTGCTAGAGAATTTCTACTGTTAGAGGCTTTCCTTGGAGAAGACACAACCATAGGGGTAGGGGTGCAGGGAGGGTGAGAGTGGAGTCAGTCAGTGGCCTGCTGGGGGAATCAAGAGTCAGAGAAGCATTCAGCTGTAAGGAGGCACTCAAGAGGTGTGTCTCTTTGCATGTCCATTGAAAGTCAATAGGAGTTAGGTACCTCACTCTCCATATGTGTCTTAAGAGTATATATACACTGCCAGATCTGAAATACTCAGTCTGATGGTAATGTAAAAACATTTACTTTACACAAGTGACTATACTCAGTAATTAGCCTTCAAGGTTCAGATTCAATCTTAATTTTCCCTTCACTAACACGTACTCCTGTTTGAAAAACTGGGGATTGGGATGAGTGAAAACCCCACTTTTTTATAAGGTATGTTTAAATGATGTAATTGTTTCCTTTAAAGAATCACGTTTCTGCTCTCATCAGGTTACAGAATGTGCTAAACCCTAACAATGTAATCATGCTAGGGGTCACAATATCACACTTCATGGAAAGAATGTAAAACACAAGGTTCTCTGAGGAAAAACAGTTAAAGTATCATTCTCAATAATTGTTTTGGCCTTTTAAAAACATAGAAGCTGGAAGCCATAGGATTTCTCTTGTCCTGAAAAATGAAGCTATGGTACAAATTTTTTTCCAACAGGAATTCAGCCTGTTGGGCAGGTGTGACATACCTAGAGGACAATCTAGATTAGGGAGTAATTGTGCTGTCCCTTCCCACTAATGTGGGGTGCTCTTTATACTGTTTTGCTGCTTTAACCTCTCGTCAGGACTGCTCACAAACAGCCTCCAGCCATGTAAGTCACTCCAGCTTGGTCTGTGTAGACCTACAGCCTGCTAGTCACACCTAGGCTCTCGCCAGCCTGACTTATACTGCAGGGTGACTCCAGCACACTCCCAGTCTCAGATTTTCCCCCAGAAATGTATGTCTCAAATGTTCTCCAGGTTGATACAAGATTATATAAAGTCTCTCAGTATATTAATAGAAATAATATGCACACATCTTATTACCCCAAATGGAGTTTCCTAAACACTTAGGAACATAAGAATGGCTGTACTGGATCAGACCAAACGTCCATCCAGCCCAGTATCCTATCTGCCAAAAGTGGCCAATGCCAGGTGTCCCGGAAGGAGTGAACCTAACAGGTAATGATAAAGTGATCTCTCTCCCACCATTCATCACCACCCTCTGACAAACAGAATCTAGGGATATCATTCCTTACCCATCCTGGCTAATAACCATTAAGGGACTTAACCTCCATGAATTTAAGTTCCAACACACTGGTTCAGATAAAACAAGTTTATAAACTACAGACAGATATGTTAAGTGAATATAAGCAATGAAGTATAAAAGTCAGAAATAGTTACAAGAAAAATAAAGATAAAATGCAACTAGTGCCTAATTTACCAAACTATGTTAAATTGAAAGCAAAGTTTTTCTCACTCCATATTCTCAATACTCTTACTGGCCAAACCGCTGATGCCAGGATACTTTCTTCTGTCTAATGTCTTTCTTCCTTCTGGTGCAGTGAATCAATGAAAAAAGAGAGCAAGGAGGAGAGAGGTCCATTGTGGTGTTTGCCATTTCTTTTTATAGTCCTGTCCTCCCTTTGAGAAGCATTTCCAGTTGGTTTCAGAGTAGCAGCCATGTTAGTCTGTATCCACAAAAAGAACAGGAGTACTTGTAGCACCTTAGAGACTAACAAATTTATTTAAGCATAAGCTTTCATGGGCTACAGCCCGATATTGAAACATAGTGACAGGAAATCTGTGTGGACAGGAACCACATGCTGTTTCCTTGCTACAATGTAGATTATCTGTGCATGCCTCCTCTCCTGCCAGGGAATATTCACTTAGTAGAAGAATATTCACTAAGACCCATTGACAATGTTTACACCTGCCTGAAGTGTCAACTTGCCCTTTGAATAGGTCGTGGGGGTGGGGGAGTGGCACTTTATGTAAAAGATAGTGTAGAATCAAATGAAGTAAAAATCTTAAATGAATCCACATGTTCCATAGAATCACTATGGATAGTAATTTCATGCTCTAATAAGAACATAACAATAGGGCTCTATTATCGACCACCTGATCAGGACAGTGATAGGGATGACGAAATGCTAAGGGAGATTAGAGAGGCTGTTAAAATAAAGAACCCAATAATAGTGGGAGACTTCAATTATCCCAACATTGACTGGGTACATGTCACCTCAGGACGAAATGCAGAGATGAAATTTCTTGATACTTTAAATGACTGCTTCTTGGAGCAGCTGGTACAGGAACCCACAAGGGGAGAGGCAACTCTAGATTTAGTCCTGAGTGGAGCGCAGGATCTGGTTCAAGAGGTAACTATAAAAGGACCGCTGGGAAATAGTGACCATAATATAATAACATTTAACATTCCTATGGTGGGAATAACACCTCAGAAGCCCAACACTGGGGCATTTAATTTCAAAAAGGGGACCTGTGCAAGAATGAGGGGGTTAGTTAAACGGAAATTAAAAGGTAAAGTGACTAAAGTGAAATCCCTGCAAGCTGCATGGACTCTCTTCAAAGATACCATAATAAAGGTCCAACTCAAATGTATACCCCAAATTAAAAAACAACGCCAGAAAACTAAAAAAGAGCCACTGTGGCTTAACAGCCAAGTAAAAGAAGCAGTGAGAGAGAAAAAGGCATCTTTTAAAAAGTGGAAGTCTAATCCTAGTGAGGTAAATAGAAAGGAGCATAAGCACTGCCAAATAAAGTGTAAGAATGTAATAAGAAAAGCTAAAATGGAGTTTGAAGAACAGCTAGCCAAAAACTCAAAAGGTAATAACAAAATGTTTTTTAAATATGTCAGAAGCAGGAAGCCTGCTAAACAACCAGTGGGGCCCCTGGATGACAGAGATACAAAAGGAGCACTTAAAGATGACAGAGTCATTGCAGAGAAACTAAATGAATTCTTTGCTTCAGTCTTCACGGCTGAGGACGTTGGGGAGATTCCTAAACCTGAGCTGTCTTTTGTAGGTGACAAATCTGAGGTATTGTCACAAATTGAAGTATCAGTAGAGGAGGTTCTGGAACTCATTGATAAACTTAACTGTAACAAGTCACCGGGACCAGATGGCATTCACCCAAGAGTTCTGAAAGAACTCAAATGTGAAATTGTGGCACTATTAACGAGGGTTTGTAACCTATCCTTTAAATCGGCTACTGTGCCCAGTGACTGGAAGATAGCTAATGTAACGCCAATATTTAAAAAGGGCTCTAGAGGTGATCCTGGCAATTACAGACCAGTCAGTCTAACGTCCGTACCGGGAAAATTAGTTGAAACAATAGTAAAGAATAAAATTGTCAGACACATAGAAGAGCATAAATTGTTGGGCAAAAGTCAACATGGTTTCTGCAAAGGGAAATCGTGTCTTACTAATCTATTAGAGTTCTTTGAAGGGGTCAACAAACATGTGGGCAAGGGGGATCCGGTGGACATAGTGTACTTAGATTTCCAGAAAGCCTTTGACAAGGTCTCTCACCAAAGGGTCTTACGTAAATTAAGCTGCCATGGGATAAGAGGGAAGATCTTCTCATGGATTGAAAACTGGTTAAAAGACAGGGAACAAAGGGTAGGAATAAATGGAACTTTTTCAGAATGGAGAGGGGTAACTAGTGGTGTTCCCCAAGGGTCAGTCCTGGGACCGATCCTATTCAACTTATTTATAAATGATTTGGAGGAAGGGGTAAACAGTGATGTGGCAAAGTTTGCAGATGATACTAAACTGCTCAAAATAGTAAGGACCAAAGCAGACTGTGAAGAACTTCAAAAAGATCTCACTAAACTAAGTGATTGGGCAACAAAATGGCAAATGAAATTTAATGTGGATAAATGTAAAGTAATGCACATTGGAAAAAATAACCCCAACTATACATACAATATGATGGGGGCTAATTTAGCTACAACCAATCAGGAAAAAGACCTGGGAGTCATTGTGGGTAGTTCTCTGAAGGCATCCACGCAGTGTGCAGCGGCAGTCAAAAAAGCAAACAGGATGTTAGGAATCATTAAAAAAGGGATAGAGAATAAGTCGGAGAATATCTTATTGCCCTTATACAAATCCATGGTGCGCCCACATCTTGAATACTGTGTACAAATGTGGTCTCCTCATCTCAAAAAGGATATACTGGCACTAGAAAAGTTTCAGAGAAGGGCAACTAAAATGATCAGGGGTTTGGAACGGGTCCCATACGAAGAGAGATTAAAGAGGCTAGGACTTTTTAGCTTGGAAAAGAGGAGACTAAGGGGGGATATGATAGAGGTATATAAAATTATGAGTGGTGTGGAGGAGGTAGATAAGGAAAAGTTATTTACTTGTTCCCAAAATAGAAGAACTAGGGGCCACTCAATGAAATTGGCGTGCAGCAGGTTTAAAACAAATAAAAGAAAGTTCTTCTTCACACAGCACACAGTCAACCTGTGGAACTCCTTACCTGAGGAAGCTGTGAAGGCTAGGACTATAACAGCGTTTAAAAGAGAGCTGGATAAATTCATGGAGGCTAAGTCCATAAATGGCTATTAGCCGAGATGGGTAATGAATGGTGTCCCTAGCCTCTGTCTGTCAGAGGGGGGTGATGGATGGCAGGAGAGAGATCGCTTGATCATACCTGTTAGGTTCACTCACTCCGTGGCACCTGGCATTGGCCACTGTCGGTAGACAGGATGCTGGGCTAGATGGACCTTTGGTCTGACCCAGTATGGCCGTTCTTATGTTATGTTCTTATGTTCTGAGGAACTGGTTTGACAGACCCTCAGAGTAGGAACATATTTTAGTAACACCACACAATCTAATCTTATTACTTTACATCAATGTTGCCACACATATTTTACCAGGACAATAATGACCAGCAAAATTATGAGTTTTCAAACGATACATCACAAGGCATACTTTATACAAAGATTATTACAATAGTGTGGAAAGTATTACTACAGGAGTACAGTGTGTCACAGTAGGCAATCGCTTTCAGGTCAGGTGGGATTTTAAGGCTAAAGAAATAAACCCATATAACCCCAACATAAATCCCATCTATCCTCCCCAATGACTGGCTATATCAGACAGATGGATCCTTCACTAAATTGCTGTGTCAGACTTAACATAATTGTACAAATGACAGAGCAAAATAAAATAACGTAAGTGGGAAAACCACTCTGGAAAGAATATGTTGACTAAAATTAAATTCAGTCATGTCATTTCTGGTCATAATGCCGTGGGTTCAGAGTTGTAACTTACTTTAATATGCAGTGCACTAGCTAAATTGGGCGGCTGTTGAAGCTGCTACAGTCATCGTCTTTCCTTTTCCTGTTTTACTGCATAGTTTTATAAAACACTAATTGTAGCCTGAGGAGAGTGCAGAAATACCAAAGCAATTGCCACTGCTTTAGAAACAGGCAGCTGTAACTTGCAATCTTCTTCCCCAAGTGTTGTTCTTGGTTTTATTTAAAATAGATCTCACATGGGCAGGGCCGGCGACAGGAATTTTGGGGCCCCGTATGCAGATCGTGCACCCCCCCCCCCATCTCCCGCCACCGAGGGGGGCCCCCCCTGGCTCCCACCACCCGTGGGGGCCCCCCCCGGGCCGGTCTCCCGCCGCCCGCGCCTCCCCCCACCCCCCGCCTTGCTCACAGGCCCGGCGACAAGGGGGTACAGCTTGCGTACCGGGCCCGCCCCGGATTTAAGGGGGCCCCCCCTTAAGTCTGGGGCCCGGTACAGCTGTACCCGTTGTACCCCCCTGTCGCCGGCCCTGCATGTGGGAAATCTTGACCCTGCTGAAGTTAATGGTTGTTTTGCCATTGACTTCAGTGGGGCAAGGATTTTATTTTACAACTGGTAATACGACACAGACTTCAGTAGTTCTCTGTGGTCATACACAAAGCCTCTTTTGGTGAAGAGAATAAGTAATCAAATTATAATCCTGACTCATCAAAAGTTAGCACCATTAGGTGGGAATGGCAAATGTATTTAGCACTGCCCTATGACTTGTGAGACCTTGGTTCAATTCCCAGTTCTGCAAGTGGATTGCTGGGTGATCTGGGTCAAGTCATTTTCCTGATTTGTAAAATGGAGATAAGGGTACTGACCATCTTTGTAAAGTGTTTGGAGATGTATGCTGAAAAGTGCTATCTAAAAGCTAAATATTATTGTTCAAATGTCAATGAATCAATCATATTTGTATGAATAACTAGTTTCATATTGAAGGGAATAGGTGTAATGAATTTTCTTGTGTTTGCAAGAAGCCAATCTAGAAGCCAGGGATTTTGATAGAGTGCAGTAGTCATCTGGCCAGACCTCATTTCTCCCAGTCCCACCCTCAAAACACCTGGTATGCCAGGACTAAGAAGGGTGGCAAAGAACTAATCTAAAATATTCCATACTGGAGTTTCACTTTAAATAAATCTCTAAGGTACCAGAAGGGGCTTTAGAACATCAGTTTAAATTTTAAAAACAATGAAAATTTCTGAATGCTCACCTCCTCCTTAGAAAATAATTTGAATTAGTTGTGCTCTAAAAACTCAAATGGCCAGAAATGCATTTGGTTAGCTGTTAAACCAGTTGAAAAGTCATTTTTCATTACCAATGACCAGCTCATAAACTCACAAGGTATTGATTCTGTCTATCTGAGTGTAGATCATTTAACAGTTCAGATCAGAATTATCCCATATTATCCCCCTCACTGTTTTTCTGTGTATTTTTGCTCTAATCTGAAGAGTCTTTTTCCCCCTACTTTCCTACTTACAAAACTCAGTTTCTACAAAGATTAACAATAGAGTGAATTCTGATAAGAATAACGAGGGTTATTTCCCAGCTACACTTTTGCTTTCTTTGCTTTTTCTTCTAATTCTCTAATGATCTATGTACCTTATGCTGTTTTCTATCTCAGAAAATCCAAATGACCTTTTGAGAGTTTTGACTCAGAATGCTGAGCCATGTGCTCTCATTTTTCTTGTGTTGGGCTTTTATTCTAATATACATCAAACATACTCAAATATTCCCCTTTCTCCTCCTGTAAGAGTGGGTATCCCAGCCTCTATGCTCTCGAGTACAAAGACTGGGACTCTTCACTAGCCAAACCACCCAACTAAGCTGTTTCCCAGCCAAATTAAGTCTTACACCCCTAGACTTCCCCCCTTTTTACAAGTGGGGTTCTGGGGGTTCCATGGCTGCCACCATCCGGGTGTACTTCCAAAACCTTGGAGGGGCCCCCGGACTTCCCCTTTACCCTAACTTTGTCTCCCTCCCCGAGAGCCAGAGTCAGACACCTGGGGGCTATTCACCTCCCACCCTTCTAGTTGAAGAGTCAGGCACCGTTCCTCAGCTTATAACCTGAGCTGATTCTTACCTACCCCCTCTTATTTCCCCCTCTCTTTCCAACCTGGAAGCAAAGGAAGCCTTAAGGGAAGTAAACCACATGTTTTATAACTAACAAAATTTAATAAAGAAAAAGATTATAGAACAGAGACACAATACAGCTTGCTATTTAGAATTCTCTACTTCATATCTGAAATGGACAGTGACACCTCAGATAGGTACAGGCCTAATGCCAAATCAGAGTTTTTTACTTACATTTAGCTAAGTAGAAATATAAGAAGAAACGCTGAGTCATCTCCACAGCTAGAGATGCTCACGGACCCTGGCCCCTGCCGCATGGCCAGCCAAATGAGAACTGACTCAAAACTCCTCCCTCCCTCATGGCAGGGAGATCTTACATCACTTGTCTCAGATAACATTAACTCTATATAGGCAGAGTATTACTCTCCAGCACTTTACACTTATGACACCTCCCGATTCTGCTTTCTGTCTCTAAGTCTTATAGTGGAGGCCCAATTATATTTCTGATGGACCTGTTTACAATCTGTCTCAAGAGGACATATCACAGAGAATCCCGTGTTTCCTTTTTCCTGTGATTTTCTCAGCACCGGCTTTCTAGGAATTTTAAAGCACACAACTATCACATAAAGGATTAGATTGCATCATTAGGCTGATCTTGCAATAACAGGGTATAACTTTCTTGTGATTATTAATAATCAAACCCCTAGTTTCTAAAGAAAAAGATTTATGGCTGAAATTTGAGAGATACCAAAGCTGCTTAGTAATATATAAAAAGCTACTTAGAAATATATTTTAAAAGTTTATATTTTAACAGGAGAAAAATAAAGCAAAAAAATTGACACCTCTAAGGAGTGTGGGGATTTGTGGTGGAGTTTATTTGGGTTTAATTTTGCACAGTACCCTATTTAGTTCAAATTTTCACCTTAAAATCAAAGCAACTATTCCTTATTTCATATTTTAGGTCCTCATTCAGTAAAGCACTAAACATGTGTTTAACTTTAAGCATGTGAATAAGTCCTTAGACTCATTGGATAAAATCCTGGCCCCATTGGAGTCAATGGGGCACTTTGCCATTGACTTCAGTAGGGTCAGGATTTCACCCCCTGAGTTTTCCTTGTCCTCCCACAGGTTATTCTGTGGGAGATTGTAATCTGGCACAGAGCTATATTTTTATTATTGTTTGAATTGCAGAGTAAAGCGATGGACTAGTAAGGTAGATTTGTTCTGCCTCATCAAGAAATTTGTCAGTTAAGTTCTGATTGCAGAATCATCATCATTATTGCCAATGTCAGAGGCAGAAAAGAATTCATATTCCTGGTGTTTGTAGTTCCTATAGGTGGATACAAAAATAATCACTTTTCATTTTAAACTAAGCACTTTTGCCCTGGGAAACCCTGAGAGAATAAATATGAAAACCCACAATGTTTTTCCTACTCTTACTTTTCTAACTAATCATACTGTAGGGGAAAACATTATTATACTTAACTTTAAAAATAGTCTGTGTGGCAGAAATAAACCCTGTTCTGTCTTCCACTAAATATGTTTTTTTCTGGAGGTGGAGGAGTGTCTTCCACTAAATATGTTTTCTGTTACATAAGGAAAAATATCAATACAAATTAATTGTTAGAATACCCTATTGTTTGTACAATTAGAATGTAATTCATTTTGCATCTTCTGATTCGCTAAGAGTTACTAAATAATCTTTCACTAGTCCCAAATTAATCAGTAATGCCCAGTCTGCACATTTTGTTTTTGTTTGCACTTCTTTCATTTCAAGCAGAAAAACCCTGAGGATTTTTGATTTTAAGATGTTCTGACTACAACTTATGAGCTTAATAGCCATCACACTGAATTTATGATCCTATATTGCACTTTAGGGAAAGCTTCTGTAGCTTGCTTGCTGGCTTTGTTTGCAGTAGTCAAAGCCCCGGAGACATCAGCATTTAACTGTGGTTTGAAAATGACATTTCACCAGATTGGGTGCCCCACACAGCATCCCTAATAACAAATGACTTTTGGGGGTTGTTTGTTTGGTTTTTGGACAGGGGAAAGACAAGGTTGTGGAACCACACACATACTGTGTTCAGGATATTTTGTCATGTTGTTCAGTAATTCCTGAAGAGAGTGACTTGCTGTTTTCTCTGTGATGAGCTGGAACATGAATGTAACTTGGAATGAACCAGATTTAAAAGTCACCATACTGCAGCAAAAAAACTTCAAGACCAGACTGCAAAGAGAAACTGCAGCACTGCAATTCATTTGCAAATTTAACACAATCAATCTGGGACTGAACAAAGACCTTGAGTGGCTTGCTAATTACAAAAACAACTTCTCCTCCCTCCCAGTTCACACCTTCAATTCAGCTGCTAGAAGAATACCTCACCCTCCCTGATTTGAGATAACAAGCTGGTTCAGCTTGATTGGACTAACCTTGTTATCTCCTACCTGATTCTTGACTATTTATCTATACCTGCCTCTGGACACTTCCACTGCTTGCATCCGACGAAGTGGGTATTAGCCCACGAAAGCTTATGCTCCAATACTTTAGTTAGTCTTTAAGGTGCCACAGGACTCTTTGTTACCTCTGCTATTCCAGACTAACACGGCTACCTCTCTGATTCTTGGAATGAACCAGTGTCTTATGTTTGTATTCATTGTTAGTTTACCCATTGGTCAGCCCTTTATCACTATGATTAACCATTCAGACTACAGACATCCAAAAAGACATTTTTAAAGCCTCTCCTGAACAAAACAAAACAAAACAAAACCAAAAAAAAAAAAGAGGGGGAATAAAGCAAAGTATTAGCAAAACACAATGGGTTAATCCTTGACATGATAATTTAGACCAAGACTAGCAGATGAACAGAAGTGCTGTTGTATGCGAATGATTAATAGCTGCTACGATTGCAACTGTGACAAGTGATTAATAAAGTTTGTGATTAAGAAAAATACTTTCCCTTCTTTTCCTAAGTGTGCAAATCTTGCAACTCCACCTTAGCCTGCACAATTGTTTAGTTACAATGCAGATCTATTTGTAATTCAGATGTCACTAAACATTACTGATTCAAACATCTTCAAAATAAAGTTGTACTTGATCTGTTAAATACTAAGGAGATGAGGAAACCCATCACATCCCTTGAAAAGGCTCTTTAACCTGGTGAAGGATTGTTTTTTACATTTAGTTATCTCTGCTCAATAGCATTTTAACTACCAGCTTGGAAAATGTGGTATATTAACATAGAGCTGTTTGTACATTTGGGAATTCTACAAGCTAGTGATCATATGAGAACTCAAGCTGCAGAGTCCAGATCATTTTTCCATAACTAAGTCTGTGTGAAATATTTGCTCTGAGCCTCAAACCCCTCCAGAAATAGCTTTGGGTTTGGTGTGCTTCAGAACGTCAGACCATACTATTGAGAAGCTGTCAAAGATGGGTGGAATTTTTTTGCAGAGCTACACTCAGATTTCCAGCCAGCCTCCTGCCCTACTTCTTCCACCCCCACAAAACTCATTATTCATCCTATGGTATCTTTCCTATACTTGGAGTTCAACCCCATGCAAAGCTGTAGAGGAAGGTTTATTTCAGCCCCTGTAAATTGAACATTCTAGGCTCAGTTGGCAAACCCATTACATATCAAACCTTAAAATAACTCAGTAAGTATCATGAACCAGAACCATTTTACTTGAATGACAGTACAGAAACTGATAGTACACAAACAATGGTTCGGAGAGCAGGGCCTCCTGTACGGTGCCAAAACCTGGGTCACATACAATAGACACCTCAATCTTCATGAATGATATCATCAATAATGCCTCCGCAAGATCTTCTGAATCAAGTGGGATCATCAATGCACCAACATTAGTATTCTGTCCCAAGCCAAAACCTCCAGCACTGAAGCTATGATTATCTGCCACCGACTCCATTGGGTTGACCATGTTCTTCAAATGCCAGACAGTCGACTCCTGAAGCAGGTACTGTTCTCACAACTGAGTCAAGGCCAGTGGATGAGGGGAGGGCAAAAAAAAAAATGCTTCAAAGATATCCTCAAAGCCAACATGACAAAATGAATATTGACATAAACTCATGGGAAACCCAAGCCCTCAACTGATTGAAGTGGAGAAGGACTTTGTAGCAAGGATTCCAGCTTTTCAAGACCCCAAAAAGACAGCAGAAAGCAGTGAAATGGGAAAGGAGGAAAGAATATTCTGCAGCTCAACTCAACAATCCAAACCCACTCTTTCTCTAGATCTGTCCATTAGCCACCTGTGAATCCATCCAGCTATTATTTCATGGAAGACAATCATCCTCTAACTCCAAGGGATTGTCGATAGTTAAACAGAATATAGGAGGCCCCTCTTTCTCTCTTTCTTCCCTCTGATATGATATGCTCTTCCCCCTTCAAAGGGGGCAGAAGGGGAAGGAGCCTTAGACTCCTCCCATTATCTCCTCTATAAATCAATAGGCCATGTAGTGTTTCAAACAGTCAATAAATTTGGGATCTGCTGGACCAGAATGGGTAGTGAGTCAAGGTCCCTTGCTGAAAATGGCTTACGTTTACATCCGAGTGTTGGAAGCGCTATCACTCCAGCTGATCTCTTCTGTACAATTTAAGACAGGGATCGGCAACCTTTGACACATGGCCAGTCAGGATAAAAGGGTTTGTTTATCTGCCACATCTGCAGGTTCCTCCAATTGCGACTCACGCAGGCTGCACAATACCCTTCCCATCCCAGTTCGCCATCTCAGGCCAATGGTGTCTGTGGGAAGCACATCCCTTGGTCTGCACCGCTTCCTGCAGCCCCATTGACCTGGGACAGCGAACCGCAGCCAGTAGGAATCACAATCAGCCAAACCTGCAGACATGGCAGATAAACAAACTGGCCCGGCCTGCCAGGGGGCTTACCCTGGTGGGCCATGTGCCAAAGGTTGCCGATCCCTGATCCAAGATGAAGTGAAAGTTTGTCTTTTAAGTAACTTTTAGGAGCCAAACCATATAGTGTGTTATCAAAATCAACAGCGCCTTGTATATTATGTAGAAGTTACTGTATATACTCATTCGTAAGCCAAATTTTTTTAGTAAAAAAGGGAAGAATCAGAAAAGGGGGTTGGCTTATGAATGGGTATAGAGCGGGAGAGGTTGGACACAGCCCCTCCCCCCAACCAAGGGGGGCAAAGAGAGGTAACACAGCCAGCAGAGCCAGAAGGGAAGAGGTGGGGCCAGAGTCTCTTCGCTACTGGCTGCTCTCCCCCCTGCCTCCAAAGCAGCTGCAGCTCCGGGGCTGGCAGGCTGCAGCTGTGCCATCCAGCCTCACCCACCAACGCATGCTGCAGCTGTGCCATCCACTCTGGCCCACTGGAGCAGGCTGTGACCGTGCCACCAAACCCAGTGGAACATGCAGCTGCACCATCCACACCCAGCCTGCTGAAGAAATTCTGGCCAGGCCAGAGACATCCTCCCCTGGCCCGCTCCAACTAAAGTAGGAAGGGATGGGATAGGGAAAGTGTAAGGATCCCAGGCCAGGGGTGGGTCCATGTAGGGGATGCTCAGTGGAATTAGTCCCCTGATCCCAACTTCTCTCCCCCCTTAAAAAGTTTCCCGCCAGTTGCTGTCCCAGCCCACCAGGGTAAGCAGCTGGCGGGCTGAGACACTTTGTTTGCTTGAGGTAAACAAACCTTCTCGGCCTGCCAGCAGCTTATCCTGATGGCCCAGGAGCCAAAGTTTGCCAATTTCCTGAATTTTAGGGTCAGTTTATGAATGGGTCATCAAAATTTTCCATTTTTATTTATCCATTTTGTGGAGGGTCGGCTTATAAATGAACCACCTTATGATTGAGCATGTACAGTAATTCATTAATTGCTTGCTTTATGTACATTAGTCATCCGTTTCCAAAATAAGAAATAATCAACATTCATTTTCCTTTTTATGTCTGGTAACATAGTTCCCTAGCATTATATTATATCAATGCTGACCTTTCTACCATAATACATAATCACTGCTGTGGTATGATTTTTTTTCATAAGGTGCAAAATCTTACTTGCCTGTTGAGTTTTAATCACAGATGCAACTTCTTTATTAAATAAGTCTACTGTAGTGTTATTGACTGATAGAAAAGTCACTTGCCATTTGTAACAGTCACAAGTTAAACCTAAATGATCTGAAATTATATGTGCCCATTCAGCTGAAAGAATTGCTGGCATGCTAAAAAGATTAGCTGATGTACTCTTTATTTTCCCACTCCAGGTTCTTTCCTGGAGCAAACGTGCTTTCATAAGTGAAACCTTGTGTATGCTGCAAAATAGAATAGAATGCTGTAACTGTCTTGACCTTTTTAAATATTTTTTATTGATCTTGCTTGTTATGATCCCAGTAAGCTTTGGAGAAGAGATGGAATAGCTAGCCAATCAAAATTCAGAATCAAGAGGGGGTTTGGCTTACATGTTCAAAACTATACAAAACCAATACCATCACTTCTGAAGGATTCCCCCACCCGCCCTCTGCTGTAAACAGTCTCTAAAGTTTTATTATTCTTTCACTAAGGCATCTTTTTTAAACAAACTACAAACTGTTGCTAAACCAATATGTTCTGTAAATCTTAGGGCTCTAAGTGGGTAACCAAAGACAGCACTCTCTGAAGGAGCACAAAGACAGGGCAGATTCCCTTTGTTTCTGGTTTGTTGTAGTATTCATTCTGTATACTACATTAATTCCATTTTTTTAAACAATCTTAACCTTTGGGGGCAAGCATTGCAAAATGGTTGCCCAACCCTATAAAATGAAGCAACAACTGCTAAGCATCACTATTTCTTTCTGAATGACTCTCATTCCTCTTGCAGAGACCATGCTATTTACATTTGGCTGTTGATATTTTAATTAGCAATGTAAGTGCATTGTTTGCCCTGTGAGTTCAATGGGAAAAAATGCTACAAATAAACAGCAGTTCCCTCTTGGACAATCACTTTGTAAATTAGCTTGCTTTGTCAATAAAGCGCATGCCTATCAGTGCTTCAAAACAGCAGGGGCAAGGATGTTCATTTACTTAAGCAGTAGGTTATACCATTAGTGTGCATGATTGGTGTTAATTAGAAATGTGTGTGGATGTCTCTGTGTCACACAAACCACTTTATAAAAAATCTCTTAACAATCAGACCAATAATTCATGAAACACGAATGCTTGCTTTTGTTCGGGGTTTTATTTTTTTAATTCTTTCTTACTATCTATTACTCATATTAGAGTAGCAGTGAAAATGTACTAGGTGTTCTACGGACATACAGAAAGAGACAGTCTCTGCCTTGAAGAGTGTAGGATCAAAGGGACTGAAACTGCAGATGTTGGCACATATGAGTCTCAATTCAGCCTAAGTATGAGGTGTTCTTAACTTTAAGCACATGGGTGATTTCATCCTAATTCCACAAACCATTTAAGTATGTGTTAAGGTCCCATCAATGTCAACACAATTTAAGCATGTCCTTAAGTGGCTGAATTAATCAGAAATAGGCACACTTGAGTCACAGGACACTCCTTGTGCACAAGGTTATGCAAGTGTGCATGTGTCTGCAGGATCAGACCCTGCACATATGTTGATTTGCTAAGGTATATTTTTAAAGCAAATTTCTGATGTAGGTCTTGAATGGAGTTTTTAGGGTTATATTGTGCATTGGCTTCATGAAGTACTTTCCTTTGGTTTCAGTACTGGGTTCTTTTGAGACCCTGATGCAGAGAGAATGTCATTTAGCAAACCACCTTAGCTAACTTGAGCTAAAATAGCTGTGAATGGACACAGCAGCTTGGCTCTTAGCTTGGGCTAAGAGCTCAAATTCCATTCCAGGCTTCCATATAGGCTTTATTTGACTTGCAAAACAGAGTTAAAGCCTGAGTTGCCATATCTTCCTTGCTATTTTAACTAAAGGTAGCTAACCCAAGTTAAGAACATGCTTTCTTTTGCAGGATAGATATGCTCTTAGACATGTTATTCAATGTGTTTTGTTCAAATAAAAAAGGTCAGTTAAAAGAAAATGCTTAATTATAAAGGTAACCAACACAGCTTGCTTAAAGGAAATTTTTTCAATACTGACGATACTATTGTTTAAAAAAAATGGGGAGGGGGGTCAGAAAGGACCCTGTTCCCACTTCCTTTATTGCTGGGACTGTACCTTTAAAGGTAGGTAGTGTTCAGAATCTGGGTAAGCCAGTTCCCTGGGCAAGGGGGGAAAGAGAGAGACAGTGCAGTTGGTGTTTGGACTAAGGGGGGAAAGAGAATGACTGAGGCATTTTCTCCTGTTACACCTAGGGCCCTTTTATGAGCTGACTGTAGAGCCAATCTAGAAATGAGCCTCCACACATGAAGGTGTCCACCCCACAGAGGACTGAGGGGTGCTAGCGTGGCTGAGTAGGCCAATTAACTCCTCAGGCTGCACCTGGAGCAGGAGCCAGGCAGCAGGACATTAATTAGGAACCTGTGGGGCCCCTAAAGCTAGGTAACAGCTAAAGTGTGCAGGGCTGAGAAGAAAGGGTAGTTGCTTTCTGGGAAGAAAGAAAATTGAAGAGAGAGGGGGCAGTAGGGAAATAGTCTACAGTTACTTCCTGGGAGAAGGATTCTTGGAACTGGTACACCTAGAGAGAGAGGCGGGGAACCAGAGTGTAGGAAGCGGTCCAAGAAAGGGGCAGTGAGAGAAGACAGAAAAAGTACAAACCTACTGAGCTGAGGGTCCCTGGTCTGGAATCTTGAGTGGAAGGCAGACCTGGGCTCCCCTATGAGACACTGAAGAAGTGATATTGGGGCAGTGAATGGGAAGACCGCCTTGGACTGTTGATCAACTGTATCCCAGAAGAGGGAACACTGGGTGACCTAGCCAGAGGGCTAAATTTTGAAAGACATGCCGGGGGTCCTAGCGTGAGAGCAGAGCTGCTAACCAGAAGGAGAGAAAGAGTAATGGTGTGCAAATTGCAGAACAGGGTGTCTACCTCAAGAGCTAATTCACAGAGTGACCAGGAAGAGGCACCAGACCAGTGGTGAGTAGAGCACCGCATCACACAGTGCTCTACCTAAACCAGTGATCCCTAAACTTTTTCCATTCCGTCCTATTTACCTGTAATAGAACTTGTTTGTGTGTGTCCTGGGTGCTGCTGTTGAGAGCCAGGCACTGGGACTGGGATCTGGGCTATATGTGAGGTGGGGCTGGAGCAGAACTGTGAGGGAAGAGTGGGGTTGGATAGCTCCTTCCCTGTCCCCTGTGGGGGTTTCCCTGGACCCCGCCACATCTCCCCAAATGTTCCTCTGTGCCACACTAGGGGCTAATGATAGTTTATAGAAAGCTGAAAGGAAAGTATATACATCAAATGTGCAATACAACCATAATAGTTTCTAGATGCATTTGTGTGTGAGGATGTGTATATGCCAAACAAATTCTAGTTCTCCAAGAATATTAGGATCTCTACCTCACTGATATCCTTATTCTCAACCAGAAATGACTATCCTTTGTTTATTACACCACACTTATTTCTATAATAACCCTTTGTTATATCACAGAGGATTGTGATGTTTGGCAGACGAAGAAACAGCTGGAGATCCTTAGTAATAAAAAATGAGGGGGGAAAAAAGGGGTAGAAGATATATGGACACAAGATTGTTTCTAGTCTTTTCCACCAGGTGCCAAAGTTATTCTTCATTAAGGGGAGAGTCTTAGAAATATCTCACTGTTAAAAATCAGTTGATTTTGACTTGATATATTCTCATGTCTGTGGGCTACATCCTGCCTTCCTTTTGCAGGCCACTGAACTCAATATAAGTTTTGCCTATTAAAGACTAAGGATAAAATCTTGGCCCCATTGAAATCGATAGCAAAATTCCTATTAAGTTCAATGGGGCTATAAATCCACCCTAAAGGCCTAATCCTGTTCCTACTACAGTCAATGATCAATAATGCCAGGGACTTCACTGGGAACAGTGTAAGGCCATCAGAGATGATCCAAAGCTCACAGAAGTCAGAGGGAGTATTTCTATTGATTTCAGAAAGCTCAGGATCAGGCATTGAGGACTTCAGAATTTGGCCTTATGTTTGTAGATGTATTAAAATACAGAACCAAATTATGTGCTTGGTTACAGTTGTAGCTACAAGCTAACCTCACTAAAAGTCCAGCGGAATGAAATGTGTCTCTGCATCATCCTTAATCACTTCAAATTAAGGTAGAATTTAATCTACTTTATATGAATATCATGATCATCTTTAATACTGTATTTAAGCAACTTTTGGCATGAACTTGCTCATTCACATCCAAAATACACTGATGTATATGTTTGCTTGTCTTTTGTGTGCCATAGTGATTGAACAGATACTAAACCCATGTGTGAAATGATTGGGAACATTGATTTGGTAATGCAAATCCTAACCATTATTCCATCAAATTTTGTTTCTTCTGCAACGGGCCAGTCCCTGATGCTTCAAAGGAATGTGAAACATCCCATGATGCTAACACAGACCCCAATTCAACAAAGTAGTTAAGCAAGTGCCTAACTTTAATCATGTGATCTGAAATCAATGGGATTTAGAAATACATTGCTAAATCAGGGCCATACCCAATTGTGTGTTGCTGTATATTGGTAATTCCCTTTTTGAAACTTGAAGTGATCAATTTATGCCTTGAAACATGAGTTTTAACTAATAAAATTTTAGCTTCTACACCTACATATATTATTGGCTATAAAATTATCCTGGTCTCTAAAAAGTAAGTTAAATAAATAATCCAGCTATAGCTTCCCTGTATACCACAAAGGAAAATTTATGTATGTTACTACTCTAATCTTTGTTTTCTGGAGAGAGATTATTTTAAATTAGTCCAAAATAGAAAAAAATAAGTTGATTATCTAATATAAGAAGCATCCATTGCCATATGAAGCAATTGTACACCAAAACTTAAACTGATGGCTCTCAGTTTTAATGTGTTCCCCAACATGTATAGAGTTAGTGTCTGAGTTTAAATAGAATTTACTGCAGAAGGTCAACCTGTGACAGGGAATAACAAGTATTAATGAAGTACTCATTTTGACTTCTGTCGAGGAAGACTGTGTATGGACAGTTAAACTTGTGACCTCCAGATCTCTCACAGACCAACGCCTGTAGAGGAAAATCTTCATAATTTTGCTGTTATATTCATCTGACAACGAATAAATAATGATGATCAGTGTAGGTCAGGAAATTCTTCCATCCATGTGGGATATATTACTGGGCCAGATTTTCAGTTTGTGAAAATTAGCATATTTCCACTTATGCCAGTGGAGCTATTCCAATATACACCAAATGAATATCTGTACCATCATTTTCAATAGGTTACCATAAAGTAGATGTATTTGTATCTTTACAGAATGCTCCTATGCCAAAGCCAAGAGTCCTAATTTTAATAACCAGGAGTCCTGATTTTGGTAAAGGCAGAATGGCCTAGTGGACAGAGCACTGGGCTAAGATTCAAAAGACCTAGGTTCTCTATTCCTGGCCTGCTGAGTATCTTTGGGTGAGCTACTTTGCTGCCTTGTACCTCCATTCCCCGTATGGAATAATGATATTGACTTCCTTTGTAACATGCTTAAAGATCTAGGGATGGAAAATGATAGGATTTGGGTATTATTATTTTACCAAGATGGACCAATTTTTTTTTAAAGAAACTAGCTGGACTAATCCCATGATATGACTAAGGTGTATTTCTGAATAAGTGCTCTGCAGATTGCTGTTGGCCTGAGGCTGGAAAAGATACCACATTGATTTGGTTTTAAAGGATTTTGTAAGCAAATGTATACAAAGTATTTAAAGTCCCTGGGAGCGGAGTATTCAACAAAAATCCACAAAAGATCTTGCCAATGTTGCAAGGCGCAATCAGTATAATCTATAAACAGTAAATTAAATCTTATTATCCTGTGATTAATACTAACAAAAACATGAGGCACTCTTTCATAACATAACCCTCTGGCTTGGTCACCCAGTTTTCCCCTCTTCTGGGATACAGTTTATCAACAGTCCAAGGCGGTCTTCCATTTCACTACCCCCAATATCACTTCTTCAGTGTCTCATAGGGGAGCCCAAGTCTGCCCTCCTCTCAAGCAGCTTTGTACTTTTTCTGTCTTCTCTCACTGCCCCTTCCTTGGACTGCTTCCTATACTCTGGTCCTCCTCCTCTCTCACTAGGTGTACCAGTTCCAAGAATCCTCCTTCCAGGAAGTAACTGCAGACCCCTCTCTCTTCAATCCTCTTTCTCCATTAACCACATTGGTCATCAAAACATAAATGCTGATGATAAGCTACACCATTGCTTCTTATGCTGGGAAGAGGTTCAAGTGAGGAAGAGTCAAGCCATTTCAAACTTCAGGCACTGATAGCTTGTGAAATCTTTGGGCATTTCACTCCTCTCTCTCTCTGAACTGAGTCTGTGTGCTATATTGGGTTTTGCCTGATGGGTGTGACATTCAGAGCACCCTCACTTCCCATTGACATAAATAGGAGCACTCGGTTCATTCACAGTGGGTGTTGAGCAAAATGTTCTCATTTCTGAGATACAAGGGTTCTACCTTGCACCTTTTGAATGGTTTTTTTTACCAGTAATTTCAGAGGACATTGTATCAAGTTCCTAATATTTTGAAGAACTAAAAAATATTGGGTCTGAGCAGCAGTGATTTGAGGATGCCATATATTTTAAGTATGCATACCCCTTTTGAAGACCATAATCCATGAGCCATGTAAAACAAAAACAAACATGTAAAAGCTGCCCATGTCCTAATGCCCTGTATTTCTCTCTCTGTCATAGGCTTTTCGTATTGTACCTGTTACTTTAGGATCTGATCTTCTACTCCAATCTTCTTGTCTTCTGTGTGTCATATAAAGTGGTAAGTGAGGTTTTTCCCCACTGACTGGTTTTGTTTTTTTAAGTTTTATTTTGTTTTTGTATGATAGATTTATACTTCAAGAAGATATTTCTCAAAACATAAGGTGAAATCAACCTTAACAAAGTAAATGACAATGCTCATATTTGTTCAATGGGTCTAGGATTTCAGTCATGATGTCTTGGAGTTCATAGACTAGGCACAACTTGGCAAACAGAGAATCTGACTCACAACTAAGATTTTCAAAAATGACTAGTGACTTTTGGTTGTCCAACTGATTTTCAGAAAGTGGTGAGTACCCCTTCCCTGAAAACCAAACCTCTTCAAGGTGCCTGAAGTCAGGCACCTAAATACGGAGGCACCACAAGTCACTTTTGGAAACCTTGGCTTATGTATCTAACTAGATTCAAATAGTGTGAGCATCCATTTCTGAAATGGACAGAAACCCAGCTATGGATTCATCTGTGACAGTCACTGGTGACAGGTTAAGAAATGGATCAATCATTGAATAAAACTTATTTCTATCTGACACTAGCTCCCTATTTTGTTACCTAATACCACTTGGGATCATCAGAGGTGAACCTTAGCTTGCCTTTTTTTTTTTTTTTTTTTTTTTTTTTTGTCTGGTTGGTTGGTTGGGTTTTTTTTTACATTTTGTAATAAATTCACTTTACTCAAGTGTGATAAAATGAGTCATGCTAATAATTATAGTGGAATAACATCACACTTCTTTGTCTATTTCTAATGCACCCACTGGACCTAAAAAACTTGAATGTCAGTCCCTTTAAAAGCATTGACCTTGGCATCACCAAATCAGCACAAAAGGATTAAAAGCTGTAGAACATGTAATTCTGATTTGTTTTCCAAGAGATTTGTACTTAGAGGAGGGAGCAGGTACTTCAGAATTGTCAAGACCATCAGGATAGGGAGAAATTAATTCTTGGAAAAGGTTTCTTAAAAGCATGAAGCTGCTCATATAGAGAGAGTGTGATTTGTAGAACAAGAGTTTGCAGGCCTGCTTTACTTCAGCTCAATTGAACCATCTGTGTATGACATTGTATTGTTTTGACAGAGAAATGAGTGCTGATGGAAATGTAAATATCAAAGAGGAGTTGTAACAATTCATTTGACATATAGTGCCTTATTTGGTGGGTTGTTGGTAGACAGGTTGCCACAATGCAGAGGGAAAATTGCTAGAGGTTTGTTGATGTCGAAGACTTTTATTTTCAGCTTTTTATTTTCAGCAACTATTGTATATGAAAAAGAGTCTTTCGGACTTCATGTCAGCCTGTGGTATATGTGTGTGTGTGTGTGTCCTTCCATTGATACCAAGCTACTAGTCCAAGATTCAGTTGTCACAGGTTGACATAAAGTCTGAAAGACTCTTTTCCATATATCAGCAGTTTATGTATATATATAAAATAAAACTGCCTAAATATGGTTTTGAGTTCTAATATAATTATTTATACTACATTGTATTGCACTCATGCGCTTGGTTTTTCTTTTTGTGACCTCATCATCCAATTGAAAACACTTACAAGTTAAAAACTGGGAGTTGCTTACGTGAACATGACTTGCTATTCCATCCTCTGCTAAGAAACCCTGCTTAGTTCATATGTGTACTTCAAATGTATGGTGAAACAAAGTGTCCTCTCCCTTAACCCCAAGTGCTGTCCTTGTGTTGGGCTGCCAGTAGAGAAGAGACCAATGACAGAATCATATTCATGCATAAAAATTAAAGACAGTGCCATAGGAAACACTTTCTCCATCATTGAGTCAGGAGCCAGACTCAAAATTACTTTTCAGGTGGTGTGGAAGATCATGGTGTACGGCAAAGAAATTCATGAGGAAGAGATGCTGCTGGTAGGGGTGACTATTACAGTAGGCATGAGCTCCTTCTCACTTGCGATTGATTTTATTTTTCTTATCGTGCAGTCTCTTCTATCTGGCTTGTAACATCAGTACAGAAAGTTCGCTCTTCTTCCACATTGATCATCTCTGACATGCAGTTGGGCACCTTATCTGTACAAATCCGTCTGAAGTGTTCTACATTGGTCTCACCCCATTGTTAAAAAACTAGCATGATGCCTTTGAATTGGGATCTAAAAGTCTGTCAAGAATATACTCCCCTCTGATTCTTTAATGTACTTTGTGTGGATCCTGTTTCATGGTGGCTAATGAGCTGTCCCACAAATGTTCTGCAACATTATCATCAGTCACTTCATAGTGCTTGTACATTCACATTTTTTTCTTCCAAGAGACTGATAAAAGAGAATATCTGTATGAGTCCAGTGTGAAAACTGTTCCCTACTTGAGCAGTCTTCTTCAAAGCCCTGAAGAGGGTGCATAAGATTTCTATAAGACTACACTGAGCAGGTTTAAGTTACACAAAGTGTGTGTCCCATGCTTGCTTTTAAATTATTAAAAATTCATAAATGGCTTTGTAATGATCAGAAAGTTATTTAAACCCACAGAGGGTAGAGAGCCATCTGTTTACTACATGTTCTGTCTAACTGTTTTACATCTACCTAGCATTTATGAGATGTGAAAGGCAGTAAAAGAATTTCTCATGTGATCTCTGAGTGTGGCCCACAAATCTTTTGCAGTATTGTGAACAGTCAAATATTGGCAATTGGAAAAATGAAAAAAGAGAATCCCCTGAGTTTTCCCTCTTGCAAAAGATTTCAGCCTGTTCCAGTGGAATGGACAGGGGACCAAGAGCTAGGAACTCCTGAATTCCTGTTTGAGTTCTGCCACTGATTCCTTACATTGCTTAGGGCAGGATTTAACCTCCCCTTCCCAGTTTCTCTTTGTCTAAAATGGGTATACCTCTTTCTTCACAGTGAGGTTGTATGCATTAATCAAATAGTTATCTTAATGTCTTTTTAAAGATGTAAAGAGATGTAGTAGTAACAGAAGAAACTGTACTAAGAGATTCTCTCTGTCTCTGGATGAGGATTGACAAAATATGTTAGCTCAAGGACCAGGTTGGGCCAATGTTTCAAAAACTACTTAGTACCCATATTTGCACATATTCACACACACAAACTTCCACACAGACCCTCTGAGGAGTCCTGATAGGCCCGGGCCAATTTCAGCTTTTAATGTAAGCTTTTAATGAAAATAAAAAATGACGACACATGGTCTAATCTTTTGCCATCAGAACCAAAATATTTTTATTAATATTTATGAACATTTTAAACTCTTTAATATGATCTATATCAATTATTAAAAAATGTGTTTTACCAAATCACATCTCTTATTTGCTAAAATTTGCAGCTATAAGCTGAGAGAGTATGTCACATTTTTGGTCTAATAGGCATGCGCATAAAAACAAATTGCAAAACTTATCAAATGCCAAAAAATTAACAAGTGTCTAAATTTGACGTCCCCTTTTAGCTTGAGACCCAAGCCAAATGGCACTCCTGGCCCCTCCTCTGATTGGCCCTGGTTCCACATACAAACTGGTAGGTGCATAACTTCCTAACTAGCAAATGGTGGTGTGCAAGTCTGGCAGGTACAGTAAGGGAGGCCAAGGGAAGCCATTTTGAAAATGTGAAATTTTATGTAAGCAAATTTACTAGGCTAGCTGCTGGTCCTCATAAAAACAGTCTTTGTCACTTGGTGTCTGTCTCTTCAAAAGAAAAGTCCTGGACATTTACCTTTGTAAAACTTTGTGTAGTATTACTGCCCCTTGATGGAAATTTGGGAGCTGATGAATACTTGCAACTTTGGATCTGCATGTTTCATGAACTCTTCAAAATGTCCTTTAAAAGGAAAGTGCTGCAGCCACCCTTCAAAATTGATCTATAATGGATTGGATGGCTTCTGAGGTATTTTATAAATGTTTTGGATGTTTCAGTGGTATGCTGGATGGCACTGTCCTTATGTTGCATTCTTCCTACAACCTCTGCCCTATTAAACTGATTTATCTCCTATTATCCTTGGGTTACAAAACAAATGTAATTAAAATAGTAATGGAGGCTGTGCTACTCACTGAGATGGCTGACCTTAAACTTAAAAAATCCTAGCATGTATCCTTTCTCTTTTCTTCCACCTGTTTTCCAAAAGTCCAACTAATATTCTACCACTCAGATATTTTGCCTGTTCCATGACATAGTTCTTTTTCAAGTGGCTTCTTAGAACAGATGTTCCCAAACATTTATCCTATTCTCTGCTGATGCTTTTTTACTCAAAATACCCAGCACATTGCATTGCTGCTACTGTTTTTATCGGGGGTGGGGGGGGGTAGGGGGAGGAAGGAGGGGAAATAATGCCTGTATTGTCAGATTGATTCTCAAACTGCTCCACAATCACATATGTCATGTTCAGCCTCATACAAGAGCAGACCCTCCACCGGGAGAACACTGCCTGACCCTCAGCTTTAACCAGGGAGGTACTAAGCATGCTGTACAAGCTCTGGAGGGGTCACCAAAAAGAGGGATTCCTAGCCTTTTACTCTGTTCTGCTGTCTGGAATGGCTCACAACCAAGTACCATCCCCAGGGCACATAGGCACCGACTCCATAGGTTCTCCAGGGCTGGAGCACACATGGGGAAAAAATAGTGGGTGCTGAGCACCCACCAGCAGCCCTCCTTATCATCTCCAACCCTTTCCCCCCTCCCGCCCTCCAGTGATCAGCTGTTCAATGTTGTAGGGGTGTTATGGGGGGGAGGAGTAGAGGAGTGGGGTCAGGAAGAGGCAGGTTGGGAAAGGGCCTTGGGAGGAGGGGTGGGGTGGTGGCGGAGCACCCCTGGGTAAACCAGAAAGTGTGTCAGGGCAGACTCTCAAAAGCAGGGCAAACACCTCAAATTGGTGGTGTGTTCTGTCACTAGATTTCACCAACCCAGTAACAAATGTGAATTCCTAGATCACTAAAATAGTCTTACCACAGACTCAGAAAATCTTCTTGGATACTCGAGTCTATCTTGACACTCAGGCAAGCTGGACTTAATGATAAATGATTACTTATACCAAAAATCACAAAATATTCAGGTTTCTCCCAGCCCTGAGAAACCAATCACCTTGCCTAAGATCAATGTATAGATTTCACCAAAGACAAAGTGGGTAGACAATCCTATATTAAGCTAATTAGGAATGTATTTACTAGGAAAAAGAAATGAGTTTTATTTTAAAGTAGGCAACATATACGTACAGATGAGTTCAGTCTATGGTTCCAAAAGGTGACAGTGATGGAGTAATCTGTCAGCCCTGAGTGTTGAATACCAGGTTGACCCTGGGGATCTCTGTTTTTGCTGCTTTGTTTCTGCCCTTATAAGAGTCCAAAGGCAAAGAGCTGAAAAATCTTCATGTCATCTCTCGTTATTTCCCTCCTCCAGAATTTGACCTGATGGGAATAGAGTGTGCTTTCCCCCATGTAGCCCCTTCATGGGTAAGAGGGCCATAAACCAGCCTTTGCATTCTGATATTCCACTATTGCCTCCTTAGTTCTTCTGAGGGAACCACTTTTCCTGCCTAGGTTCACAAGTTCAGAGCAGGCATTTTTAAATTATAAAGGAAAACTTGCATATTCTAGAGAAGAATACAGACATTTCAAGGAGGATTAATGCATGGATCAACTTATAAGCATTTCATCAAATCAAAACACTATGTGTTTGTACAAGACCACCACTTATCTTAAACAATATCAACATACAGGTGAGCCAGTCTGGTTTCCAGCTATGAATTTGTCAGTGCATAGCCAAATCTTACAGATTTGGAAAGAACCGGCACCTGGTTCACCAGCATCATACACCCTATGACATTTTTCATCTGAGTTATTTTATCAGTGAGCATTACTGAACTGATTTCATCATAGGATGATAGAGTGGATTGTTAAAGGTATTTAGGTGACTAAGGATAGAACTAATCACCTAGTAAGAATTTCCTAGCCCTGGTCCTCACTAGGGCTTAAAGTCGACTTTAGCAAGCTAAAGTCGATTTAAGCCTGTACCCGTCCTCACATGCATGCCCTTAAAGTCGATTGAAAGGGACCTTAAAATCGACTTTATAACTCCTCCCTAACGAGAGGAGTAGCTGAAATCGACCTCTCTCTGGGTCGATTTTCAGCTAGTGAGGATGCAGGTGACATTAAGCCTCCGACCTTCTGAGCAGCTCCGCGAACCCCCCGCCCGCCTGAGCAGCCCCGCGCCGGACCCCCCGCCCAGCCAAGCAGCCCCGTGAACCTCCCTGCCTGCCCGATCAGCCCCGCCCTGGACCCCCCCGCCCGCCTGAACAGCCCCGCCCCGGACCCCCCGCCCGCCCGAGCAGCCCCGCCCCAGACCCCCCGCCCGCCCAAGCAGCTCTGCGGACCCCCTCCCCCCGCCCGCCCGAGCAGCCCCGAGAACCCCTCCTCCCCCACCCGCCAGAGCAGCCCCGCGCCGGCTCCCCCTCCTGCTCGGGTGGGGGGAGCCGGCACGGGGCTGCTCGGGCGGGCGGGGGGTCCGGCGCAGGGCTGTTCAGGTGGGCGGGGGGGTTACCGGGGCTGCTCGGGCGGGCGGGGGGGTTCGCGGGGCTGCTCAGGCGGGCGGGGGGTCCGGCGCGGGGCTGTTCAGGTGGGCGGGGGGGTTCGCGGGGCTGCTCGGGCGGGCGGGGGGTCCGGTGCGGGGCTGCTCAGGCGGGCGGGGGGGCCACCGAGCTGCTCGGACTGGGGCTGGTCCCCTGGGGAGCGTGCCTGGCTGCCCCGAAAGGTGGTGACAGCTGGGGACTCCCGGCACTGTGGGATACCTACCCACAGTGCAACACTCCCTATGTCGACCCCTGCAAAAGTTTAAGGACAGACACTGTCGAGTTGCTGTCCTTTGTGGGGATGCACTAAGTCGATTTTCTAAAGTCTACTTTAGAAAATCGACTTAAGGGAAATCGACCTACTGCTGTAGTGAAGACATACCCCTAGACAACTAGCTCCCAATTAAATCTATGGGAGTTAGATGCCTAGGGACTTTAGAAAATCCCTCAAGGTGCCTAATCGCAATTTTAAATTCCTAAGTGCCTTTTAAAATCTGACTCATTGGCTATATGGTACTTATTTGACACTAGTAGCTATAGAGAGTTAAAGCCATGCATCATTCCATGTCAAGGTGAGGGCTTTTTTAAATGGTTAACCCAGAAGGCCAATGGAACCTATGTAATTTCAGATTACAGCATTAAAGAATGCAATCTACCCGATAGGCCACTCTACTGATAGCTTGTTAGGGAATTATCATGATCTTTTTATTTTGAGTATCTCTTTTAAATGTCTCTTCTCAGCTTTGTTTTCACAAGTTACCATTGTATAGCAATGACCTGCTACTTATCGCCAGATGCTTCATGAATGGAGTGGCCAAGACTTTTGGCTAACCCTAATTTGAGATTGGCTAAAAAGTCTGACCCCTTTTTTGGACCTTTGGAGATCTCTCTCTATCATACGTAGGCAATCCTGACACTCTTCAGTTAATCATGTCTTTCGCATATCAAAATTGGATAGCTGAAATGCACAGGTTTAAAGAGGTCTTTAGAAATTTAATGTAGTATATAATGTGGCTGTTGTCTCATGGGCAGCCCATTACAACTGTGCTTTGTGATATGTGATGGCTTCCAGTTTGTTTCTGGTTAATTCAGGATGCTATCTTTGACCAATAAAGAACTACTTTTCTTGGGGTTGGTGTTTCTGAGACCGTGCTTCTCCTTGTGCGGCCATGGAGATGGGTTAACCTATGCAGGAAGGAATGCCCCAGCTAAAGGGTGCCACTCCAGAGGCATCAAGCTGCTTTGTGGGATGTTATGTCGATCAACCTGCCTCCTATCGGTGCAGCAGAGGAAAAGTGAATGTGCTGGGCCACCCCAAACTGGCTCTCACCTTAGATTTTGGCTCCTTGTTGCTGTTGCTTCCTGATATGTTGTTGCTGTCTAGAGGTTGCTCTAACAAAGCACAAGAGACTAAATTGCCAGATAGACAGAGATAGCAGGATCAAGGGACTGCAAAGGGGTTCTTTATGCTACTTTTGTATCTCTTCCTGACCTGTATTCTGAGCACATCCCAGAATCAAGCTTTTAGTTTGGTTTGGCTTGTTTTGTGTTTCATTTAGAAATCAGCTATTAAGCCAGTGTCAAATAACATGCTCTGTCCCATTTTCCACCTCACTGTTTTACAGTTGAAACCCTGAAGTTGCCAACATGTTGTCTGAATTTGTATTGCTGCATTCTATTTGCAAACCTAGTTTATAAATGTTGCATTCTGGTTGGTTAATGATACAGGATAGCTCTTAACTTGCCCTTGGATTGCAGAAAGTGAATATTTGATTTTTAACTTAAAAACAGTAGCACTTGACCTGAAGATAGTGAAACTAAATTTGTAAAAGTGTTGTATATATGCTGTTGCTGATTTTAAAAATATATATAAATCAGCCATTAGATATGCATTGAATACCTGTTCAAAGCTACACTTAATATGGAATCCCAACCTAAATTTTAATATTTAACTTGATGAAAAACAAATGCAGATGGTTAGCCAAAGCTGCCATTGATTCCTTTTGATTTCAGTGAACTTTGGATTAAGTCCGTTGTCCCTTAGGAGCATTCTTGTTCTCATGCCTCACTCTTGCAGACTGTTATTTTTAAAACTATCATATCTTTTTGTCCCTATGAACAGTTAGCTTGGAAAAGTGAGCAATGAATATCATCATGGAGACTGACTTTTATCTTAACCTTCTAGGTCAACAGAATTTAAAAGAGGGGAGGAAAGAGCATAAGGTCTCTTCAGTCTTTCCAACATGTATGAATCAACTTTAAAAAAAAAAAGAAACACGCACACTTTAGAGGAAAAGTAATTATTTCCAGAATAGATTTAATTACCAAGATGTTGTTATGGAAAATTGTAATATCAGCCTTTAATTACAATTATTAAAAGATGTTCTATCTGCAGTGTAGGTTTTGTTTTGGTTCTCCCTCGCCCCTCCACCCATGTCATTATGACAAAATATTATGGAAAAAGTAATATCCTACTACAGTGTGTTTTGTGGGGTTACTATGTTGACAATTAGTATTGGTTCATATTACTAAAATGCAGCTGTAGTAAATGATCAAATATAATACACATGACTGCGTCTTTTATTGCTCCCTTCACTATTCAGCTTCAAATTTTGCTGTGGCTGAATGCCATTTCCAGTTAATTGGTATTCAGCCAGATAATGCAATTAGTGATTTGGTGCACCTCTGTTAGCCAGGTATATTATTTCCAGTTGGATTCTACCATTCTGCAGACAACTTGCAAAAAATGCAGGATGAGAGGTTTATCTGCTGAAATAAACTGTTACAGGGATGTAGTTTATCTCCAGTTCAGCTCGGTATGGCCTTGAAGAGAACTCTATCCCAGCTGAAGCAATCTAATTCTGGTTTATGTTTAGTAATCAGTAGGATAAGACTAACGTACCAAGTACAGTAATGTGGTATGAGATGTTATGGTGATGTTGACTGACAGTGTTTGTGGCATGGAACCAAGCCCACGCACAATACATGTGAAGATTGGGATTCATTAATCTACTACTAGAGCCAAGAATTAGGAGCTAGGATTGCTGGGTTCTGTTCTCACTTCTGATACATCTTACTGTGAGACCTTGAACTTATCAATAACATCTCTCTTTGTTTATCTGGAAAATTATATAAATACTAGTTATGCTTTATGTAGCTGGGAGGTGTATTGTGAAGCTGAATTAAGTAAAAGTTGCTTGATAAGCATATACTTACATACACTTGTTTATGCTGTATAATCCCAACCCTTGAACAGTAGGCTTTAAAAAAACAAATGAAAGTTTCACTTAGGTTCCTCAATGAGACACAAAGATGAGTGGCTCGGGTTGTGTCAGGGTCTTAGGAGAAGTTCTCCTTTCCCTTGGGGAAAAAAAATGGCAGTGATGTTTTGTCCAAGTAAGGATTGTAGGTTTTGGCTCAGTCTGCGGTGAGTTTCTAGAAATACCCGTGGTGAGTTTCTAGAAATATAGAACTCAAGTCATTACTGTATGAAGAGGAATATTCAATACACATGTACTTTAAATTAACAATTAGTACAAATAGCTTTAGAAAAAAATGAACTCCTAAAAACATCTGCCTATTTGACTTTCTGATTAATTGGACTGAGTGACTTGAGCATTCTTTCCAACTTCAGTTATACTTTTCTCCAGTATGTAGGGGTGAATGATCCCACTAACCTATTTAATAATAAATATCCTCAGTCCACACAGGAGAAAACTACAAAGTAAAGGCAAATTAAGAAAAAACTTTATATATTACTAAATGTCTTTATAAATCAGTGTTGAGTTAGAGATAAAATGACATCTTAGCTTTCTAAAAATGTGTCCTTTTGGTTTTTGTTTTTAATTGCTAGCCTTTGATTACAAACTTGAAAAAAGAGTTATGGTTGAAGGTGAACAAGTGATCCTTCTGTCACATTGCATTCTCCTGTCTTTGAGGAAGGCGAACCTTTTAAAGGTTTGGTTATGGAAAGAAACTTTTCATTTATGTAACTCCTGGAGCTTAAATATGAGGTTATGTTTATAATTATTGTGGACATGATTCAATTAAAAAATACCTTTTGGCTTCTGTGCTGAGAAGATTAAAAAAAAAGGTGATAGTTATGTGGCCACATGGTGGTACTTCATAAAAACTGGCACAGAAGACTGTTAATGAGACATGGAATCTTTCATTTGCAAGTTGCCAGTTCAAATTCAACTCAGGTCAGTAGTGTTATAAAGTTATTATAATCTGATGGCTATTCTGATGGTGTACATGAAATGGATTTGTAGTCTCCTTTCACTTCTTCATGGGCATTTGCGCATATAAAACAAAGTTCATATTAATTATCACCCTTGTCAGTTTCAGAGGGAAAAGGAATTATATTCTCATCTCTCAAGGTGTCTCAGGAGGTGAGGCCTGGGGCACACCTCTGGGGTCAAGTTGAGATACCTGTATTGCTGTTGCTTGTTCTTTTACTGCTTCTGTGAAGCTGTTAAACCAGCTACTCTGACGAGCACTCATATTGCACGTGGACTTATGCACACAATATTTTTTAAAAAATAACATTATCTGAGTTAGTGTATATTTCCCCAGAGAAGCCTCTGAGAAACCCTGCGAAACTATATTAAATGAAGTGATGTTGCATCTTTTTAAATTGCTTGCAGTCATTATAATTCCACTAAAATGCTTGCTTCTCTCATCCTTAATTCCTTTTCTTTAGCTACGTGATATATTTTTAACCTTCTCACAAAACAGGAGAAAAGCCAATAATTCTACCAGTGGAACCTTAGAGGGTTTCTTTGTTATGTAAAATGCTTGTAACGTTCCAGATGCTCTGTTTCCCTCACTAGATACTCAGGAAAACCTAAAGGACACTCTATTATACAGGGAAAGGATTTTTTTTTTATAATTGGAAAGAAGAACAAAGAAATTATAGGATTTAACAAGATTAGGAGGTGAGGAAGGATCAAATTCTAATATCTCATGTGAGACAAAATGTGATGCTGCATTTATGCATGTAAACTCTGGACTTTTTTCAAGTTACACAGTGATGAGCATCTGAGATCAGAACCTGGCTGAGGGAGCCCCAGTCACTCAAAGAGAAGAGGCTTCTTTGGCACAAGTTTCACATGTAGATCTGGGCCAGAAAAACAGGCATACACACAATGAGGACTTTTCTCTGTCTATTCCTTCTCTTCATGGATGTTGCTCCCCAGAGAAAGCTGAGAGTGGAGTATAAAGGGCAAGGCTCTTCCAAAATGTAATGTAAAAGTAGGAGAGCAGAGAGCAGATGCTAGTGCTACCGTTGGGGATACTTCTGAGGATCCTGCCTGCAGAGGGGAGGAATGTTGAGTGGGTGTTGCACTGAAGGGGGTGAAAGAGGTAGGAGATCAGGATGCAGAGTAGGAGGAGGTTCTAAGGCTGTAGGGAAGGAGGAAGATAGGTTGTGACTGATGTTGGAGGTGAGAGATTGGAGGTTGCATCAAAAGAGTGATGAATGGGGGATTAGGAGCCAGTGTGAGAGTCTGAGCTGGGAAAGGGAAGACCAGAAGTGTATATGTGGACAAGAGATTACAAAAGAGACTTAAGATCCTTAAACTATGGTTGGTACAGAAAGAGAGGGGAGAAATCTGCCATGTACAGTTGAGTATGTTCAATAAGACTAGGCCTAAAGCAATAAACACTGATTCTGGAAGGATTGTTACAGAGACCACACCCACATACTAGCTTGAGCATGTACCATCCATTTTTATACTTTCCCTGTAGCTACTACTCCATGCTCTATAGTTAGCCACACATGGCAGGTGGGGAGAGCAGTAACCATGTCAGTGGAGTGGTGGCAGCTTAGGTAAACCATGCATAAATTCACTGTAACTAGATGGCACTGAGATACAGGGCTCATCTGTTGATTTGTTCTCTTACTATATGCTTGATCTTTCAATAGAAGTGCTAGTTAATTACTGCTGTCACAGTGACAGGGGCATCTTATCTCATACCTGTCATCTGCCTCTAGGTTCAGTCACCTAGCAACCCAACGAGCTTGGCTGGACCCAACAGACCCCTAAGTGACTGTGTTCCCTGATGGGTCAGAAGAGCCAACAAATCATCATTTAAGCCCAATAGCAACAGTACCACAGTGGATGTATGATGTATTACACATCTGCAATTTTAGCATACCGGCTTCCTGTCCCGCTCTTGCTCTAACCCTTGTCTGCTCCACTCCAGCCCTAGTCCTTGCCTATCTCTGAACTCCTGACTCCTGGCTGTGATCACTGACTTGTCTCCTGACCACAACTCTGGCTCATCTTGGGTTCTATTCTGATTTCTGATTCCTGGCACTGACCATAAGATTGCCTCGTGACCATCCTGGCAGTTCTACTCCAACCACTAGGCCAGACAACCTACACCTCAGTCTGGGACAATATCAAGATGTGAGAGGGGTTGGAGTGGTAGGGAAACCCTAGGAACAGCCAAGCTTGCAGGGAATCTTAAGAAGAAGTTTATATTCTGTTGTTGCTACGTGTACAGCAAGGAAAGCCAAACTCTAGGAAGGGAGAAAATCTGACCTTTGTACAGTGCATGTATTCTGCTTGCAGCAGGATGGAATCCCCACTTGCATATATTCCCCTCAATTCCCCTGTCATTTGTCATCCTTAAGTTGCATAGTGCTTTCCAGCAACTTGAGTTTTTATCTTGGATTGAAGGACATATTACCAGCATGCTATTGTTGGGAGGAAGTTGTAGAAAAACTTAATTATGTGGAAAAGTCAGAAAAGGACAAATCTTCTGTACGATATTTTGAAATATTGTACACCTTTTAATTTACCAAATTTAAATCTGAGAAGAATTTCTATCAAACTCTGCTTTGCTGCAAAAAAATCATAAAATTGTTTCCAAGAAAAACTTGTCTCCAGGAGTTTTTAAACTTCTTTATAATTCCTGACATTCTGCTCATGCTAGAATGACTTGATTCAGCTGCTGTTTTATGTCATTTTGAATCACATCACTCAGGACTTTGATTGCCTCACTTTCAAATTTCTCTTGTTCAATATACGATACAGGGTAGTTCTAAATGTATTCAGATCACAAATTATTCTTGAAGCAAATAGCTATTTATTTCCATTCCCCAAAGAAGTGATAGCACAAAAGGCAAAATGTCAGAAAAGAGAGAAAATGTTGGTTATAACACCCTAAAAAGAAAGATTTTGTCAGAAGAAAACTTTAACACTCTAAAACTGGCTGAAGTCATATCACATTAATTCCTACAAGCTGCTTTCATGTACTAACAATCAAATGTGGCTGCTGCACTTTTCTCACAGGCTAGAAGTTCAAAGGATAAATGCTAGAGATGTGGGGTTTAGGGATTGGAGTCTCGAATTCTTGTCGCTTGGGGGTTTTCCTTTTGCAAAATTCAAATAAGGGTTTGTTCAGAAGAGAATTGGATCTTACTGATCTCTCAGCAATTGTGGCAGGCTAAAGGGTGAGTGGGTGGGTGGGCAGGGCATGAGGGAGTGTTCTTGGATTAATGGTTCCAGCTAAAGGCATTTCCTTGTATACTCTCTGAGAAATGTCTCATGGATTGACATTTATATGGACTTGGGAACTCCATAGAACAATTGGGGAGAAGAGAGCAAGTAACCGTCAACATGGCAAGACAACAAAACACTGTGATATGGTTTAAATAGGCTGAAGCTCTATTGAATCAGTTCTAATAAAACTACTCAGCAGATAGAGTATGAGACAGTATGTGTCCACTATCACCCTTTAATAAGTAGGACAGCCTGGGGAGATTAACTGGCATCCCAACACCCCATCATATCCACAAACCTTTTCTTAACTTAACCCAAGGGAAGAGGTAGGAGCAGCAATTGTGGGACACCAAGTCATAGCATCGGTAAGGTAAGGGAATTATCTGCACTCCTCTGGATGTAGCAGGAATAGCCAATCCACTGTGACACTGGCAGGAAGTCCACCCCTTCATTCCGTGTCCTGTGCCCCTCCCCCGTTGTCCCCTCTAGTAGCTCCACAGAGGTTCAGTGCATGCTGGTAAGGCAAAGTGAATAAAGGGTGAAAGTGAGGACTAGGAAGTAGAAACCTCTGCTGGGGCCCGAGGGTGGTTTTTTCCCCTCGCTGGGCTAGTTGAAATCTTATCACTGATCAGGCTATGAGAGGACTGGTTCTAGGAGGCAACATGAACAAACATAAAAAGTATCCAATCAGTGGGTGAAATCACCTGAATTTGATTTATTTTCCTTTTGTTCACATTCTGGATTGAAGAATCAGAGAGGTAGCCGTGTTAGTCTGGATCTGCAGAAGCGACAGAGAGTCCTGTGGCACCTTAAAGACTAACAAAAGTATTGAAGCATAAGCTTTCGTGGTCTAATACCCACTTCATCAGATGAATCCCACGAAAGCTTATTCTTCAATACTTTTATTAGTCTTTAAGGTGCCACAGGACTCTTTGTCGATTCTGGATTGATTTTGACCAAATTAAAAACACTGAGGGGAAAAGAATGACATGTGAGAAATGCTGTTACAACACAGCTGTGGAATACTGACAAAGAAAAATCAAAAAGGGCTTAATAAATTAAAACACAGATGCAGAATTCAGGGAAAATGTAACTATCTATGGTAGACCCAATCACTGCATTGTTAGCTAGTTTTGTTTTTCCCCTATAATGAAAGCATCTGCTTGGGTCGGGGCTAAATCAGAGGCAATGTAAGAAAAGCTACTGCAGGAGCAGTGTTCCGTTCAGTCTCAATAGCTTCTGTGACTTTACTGGTGTGTCTACATCAGCAGCACCCACTTTCATATCTGGGATCTGACCCTCAGGCTCCCAATCAAATGTATCTATACTAGGACTAGAGGTAGAGCTGGAGGCTATTAAGCCAAAAATCAGTATCCTAAAAGAAATGGTGGTAGGAGACTGAGCTATTGTATTTCACTGGGGTATATCGATATTGCAGTGGCTGTACATCCCTTTGTATTCCTATTAGTTAATGTTGTACTAGACACTGGGTTGAGAGTGGGAGGCCCACTATGAAACTCTGATTTCCTAGTTACAGCTACTCCACTTGAACTGCTCTTTGATTACTGTCTTGTGTAAAAGGAGATTAATTATTCATAGTCACTTGTTTTAATTCCACTGCTGTCCATGATCCCAGCATAAATCAGGAGTTCCTCCACTAAGGCAGTGAAGTTATTCTAGATTTACTTTGATATAACCAAAGTCTGATCATGGTTCAATTTGTCTGGACTCAATTCATTATTTACACCCATAAATCCTGTTTGTTTCAATAAGAGTGCAGGGCTGGATTTTAACCCATTAAGTCTAAGGGTATATCTACACTGCAATTCGAAATCCACAGTTGGTTCATGCCAGCTGATTTGGGATTGTGTGTCTTAGGCTAGGAGGTTGTTTATCTGTGGTATAAACATTTGGGTTCATGCGGCACCCTAAGCTCTGGGACCCTCTGACCTCAAAGGCTCCTAGAATTGAAGCTCTGTACCAAACCCAGATGCCTACACTGCAATTAAATAGTCCCTTAGCCCAGGCCCCATGAAGCTGGGTCAGCTGGCCCAGCCTGCTATGGGTGTGTAATTAAAGTGTAGACATACCCAAAGGGATAGCAAATTGTGCTCTAAATACCCGCAGACACAACTCCACTGGTAATTGCATGCAAGTATGTAACAGGGGGCCTTCAACTGTGAATTAACCCTTAGATGTTGAATTCCCTGCAGAAAGGAGTATGTTTTCCCTTTGTTTAGTACACCACTGAACACAGTGACACCAATCAAAAAAGCACTAGCAGTTACATCAACAGCCTTACATTCTTCATCCCTGATAGCCTTTTCCTTCCTGAAAGAAGCCACTAGGGTCAAAATGCAATAGGACAGCATGCATAAGTTGTAGAGAAACTAAAATGACCTTAAATGTTGTGAGTGGCTAGATAGAATGAATGGCTGAAGCACTTATCATGTGATATGAAGCTTTTTCAGTTCAAGGTCAGAAGTATAAATTCTTCCCAAGTGGGTAGTGACCAAAAGCCCTTACCACCTGAAAGTGACATCGCCCAGTAATAATAGAGAAATGAGAATGGAGAAAAACATGAAAAGCTTTTGAAAGTGCCCTTGCAGGCTAATATTGTTACTCCAGTGAATAAGTCTCTTAAAGGCTGCGAGCTTATGGCCATTTATCTGGTAGGCTTGCTATTCATCTCCTCCTGAGTGTAGTGTAAATGCACTGTATTAGGGTCATGATGAAGAGCAAACCTAAAAAGTAAAGATATTAGAAATCAACCAGCCAGTCAGAGGAAAAGTGTAGACTATTGCAAAAGGAACTGTGGAAACAAAAGGTAACAGTTGGAGGGAGCGAGCTGCAATGGGATAACATCTTAAATGCAAATGGACAGGGGTAAGGAGGGTGGCAGTTTGAAGGTGTGTGTAACACAATGCCACTGTCAGGAAGTAAGGAGGAAGGGCTGAGTGTGGGTTTTAAAAACTTGCATGTCCTTTGGAAATATTTTTGGAACAAAAGTATTGGAAGCAGCAAGAATATACTAAAGCTAAATCTTGCCTGAACTGATCAAAACCCCCAAACTCATTTATGCATTTCTAAACAGGTAGCAATGATACAAAAAAAGGATGTATTGGAGCCCAAACCCACTCTTATATTTGAAGAGAGAATAGTGGAGTCAAGAAATGTTGCGTTCACTTCAGAAAGTTTCAACCTATTCATGCGTACTGGGGGATCGATGTATGGTGATTGATCCCCTGGAGGGTTGATTTAGTGAGTCTAGTGAAGACCTGCTAAATTGACTACTGATTGCTCTCCTGTCGACTCTGGTACTCCACAGGAACGAGAAGCATAAGGTAAGTCCAAAAAATCGACCTAAGGTATGTCGACTCCATCTACATTATTCATGTACCTGGAGTTGCTTACCTTAGGTCAACTTAGCCCTGTAGTGTGGACCTGCCCTAAAGGGTGGAAATTAGGGTAGACTAACAAGCTTTGGATATCTTTCAGTGTGGGGCAAGATGAACTGATCCAATTGTTCTTGTCTTAATCACCCATTTGGAAAAAGCAGAACAGGAGCTGAAGAACTTTCAAACAATGCTCACAATAAGCATAGATTGGCTCACATCACTGAACACTTCTGAAATTTGGCTGGAGGGCTTACCCTGTGGATCAAAATCCAGATCCCCATTCTATATCCGGGACTTATTTCAAGTTGATGAAATTTATATGAAAGGGCAACAACTGAAAATCATTAAAATATACAGCTCTAGAAAGTCAGCCTGGACCCCTGAGTCAGCACCGGCCACGGCAGAAGTCACAGAGGTCAGCTTCAGTGATAGGATGTTTCTGTCTTTTATCATTTTTCTCTCTGAGTTTCATTTGAGAGTTTAGGGCTGGTGAGGAAAAAATTGCTTGGATCCACACCTAGAGTCACACACAAAGTGTATGGTAGAGCCAGGAACAGAACCTAGATCTTCCGAATCCCAGTCCAGTGATTTAACCATAATAGGACTATTTTATGTGACAGTCAATGGAAGGCTCTCATCACTTTCTTTGACACCACACTTCTATAGTAGGGCCAGGTGATATTCACCCAACAATTCTGAAGGAACTCTAATATGACATTGCAGAACTATTGCTTGTCATATGCAATCTATCCCTTTTAGCAGCTCTGTACCAGATGACTGGCGGATGGCTAATGTGATATTGATTTTTTAAAAATCCCTGGAGGAAATCCTGGCAATTACAGGCTATTAAGCCTAAATTCAGCATCAGGCAGATTGGTTGAAACTATAGTAAAGAACAGAATTATTGAACAGACAGATGAACACAATATGCCTGGGAAGAGTCAATGCATTTTTTTGTAAAGGGAAACCATTCCTTACCAATCTATTAGAATTCTTTGAGGGTATCAACAAAAATGTAGACACAAGCAATCCATTGGATATAGTGTACCTGGACTTTCAGAAAGCCTTTGACAAGATTCCTTACCAAAAGTTCTTAAGCAAACTAGGCAGTCATAGGATAAGAGGGAACACAGGCACCGACTTTCCAATATGTTATGGCATGCTCGACCACCAGCACTGCCCGCTCCACCCCCACCCTGCCTTGTTCCACCCCTTCCCCCAAGCACGCCACATCCTCCGTCCCCTTCCTTCCCCCCAAGAGCCTCCTCCATGCTGTGAAACAGCTGATCATGGGTAGGAAGGGGGAGTTGCTGATGGAGGGGCTTCTGCTGGGTGCTCAGCACCCACCATTTTTTCCCGGTGGGTGCTCCAGTCCTGGAATACCCATGGAGTCAGCACCTATGAGAGGTAAGATCCCTTCATGGATCAGTAATTGGTTAAAAGATATGAAACAAAGGGTAGGAAAAAATGTCAGTTTTCACAGTGGAGAGGGTTAACTAATGGGGTTCTCCAAGGATATGTATTGGAACTTGTACTTTTCAATATATTCATAAGTGATCTAGAAAAAAGGGAAAACAGAATCAGGGGCAAAATTTGTAGATGATACAAAATTATTCGGGATACTGAAGTCCAAATCTGACTGTGAAGACTTACAAGGGGACCTCACAAGACTGCGTGTCTGGACAACAAAAGGAAGATGAAATTAAATGCTGATAAATGCTAAGTTATGCACAGTTGAAAACATAATCCAAACAGTATATACAAAATTATGGAGTCCAAATTAACTGTTATCGCTCAAGAAAGAAACTTGGAGTCATCCTGGATAGTTCTCGGGAAACATCTGTTTAATAAGCAGCAGCAGTCAAAAAAGCTAACAACATTGGGAACCATTAGGAAATGGATAGATAACAAGACAGAAAATATCATAATGCTACTATAAAGCCATTGTATATTTTGAATACTGCATGATCTTATGGTTGTCCCATCTCAAGAAAAGATATATTAGAATTGGAAAAAATTCAGAGAGGGGTAACAAAAATGATTAAGGGTATGAAACAGCTTCCATATGAGGGGAGATTAAAAATACTTAGACTGTTCAGAGTAGAAGAGGGATAATTAAGAGGGATATGATTGAAATCTATGAAATCATGAATGGTGTAGAAAAAGTTAATAGGGGAATGTAATATACCCCTTCACATAACACAAGAACCAGGGGTCACTCATTGAAACTAAGAGGTAGTAAGTTTAAAACAAAGCTAAGGAAGTACTTAACAGAATGCTCAGTCAATCTGTGGAACTCATTGCCAGGGGATGTGAAGGCCAAAAATATAACTGGATTCAGAAATAATTAAACCAGTTCATGTAAAAAGTCCATCAATGGCTGATAGCCAAGATTGTCATGGATATAGGAACTTGCTCTAGTTTCCTTAAACCTTCTGTTTCCCTGAAACCTGGACTGGGACTGTACAAGACAGGTATTTAGGGCACTGGATGAGGTACACCACATTGTGATTAGGTATGTGTAGAACTCGTGGATCTTGAAACGAGGAGGAGGAGGGTGCTGATCATCACAGCAGTGGAAATAGTCTATAGATTTAGCATCTGTTGTTCTGAGTCAGGTTCCACTTTGAGTTGGTGTGTCCTGGTCTGTGGGGAACTTGTTTTTGATGATGAGCTTGGAGTGATTGTGGGGGTAGTTTGAAAGCCAGATGAGGGTTTTTTCCTTCCTCCCTCCCTCCTTTCCTCTGCTTTGACTGGAGGGGCATTGACAGGCCACTTCATCTTGAATGGTCCCTTGAAATATGTGTTAACTACTTACTCAACAATCTGTTCCACCTTGTATTCAGTGTATGCTATGAGTACCTATCCCAGACCTGAAGTAGAGCTCTCTGTGTAAACTCAAAAGTGTATCTCTCTCACCATAAGAAGTTGGTCTAATAAAAATATTACCTACCCTCCTTGTCTCTCAACTATACATATAGTGTGGCATTTTAAAAGAATACATTCAATTGTGTAGCATTAGAGATATCCAAAGGAGTTAATCTTAAATTCTGCATTTTCCTAGTGTTGCTCTCTCTCATGCTAAATGGTGTTTTTCTTAAAGTCCCAGCTCATGGAGTCAGGTGATTACATGAGAATGTCAACTTTGATATATATATATTTAGGGAGTTTTTAAGTTTTGTACTTGCAGGGGGGAAAAAACTACAAAATGTGAATTGTAAAGGTTCAATGGGAAATAGACTTTCAAGTGTATTATTTTTAAAATCTCATGCAGTTTAAGACAATATGATGACTTTAGGGTGGCTGACTCCTGACTTCTGTACATGAGCTCTCACATAACAGGGTTTGTCGCCCCTATACCTGGCAACCAGCAGCCCCACTCCTTAGAAGAACTCTACTTTATTTCACTTTACATTCACCTTGGTTTTATTAAACCACACTCACCTAACAATGCTCTAGCTGGGGAGGGAGAACTCATTATTATAATGCCTTACTAGTGGATGATCATCATCAGTGTCCTTTCTCCCTCCTCCCATGTTACTTATAAATACTGTAAACATTTCTCTCTGTCTCAGGTTCCACTATTATTTTTTGACACATCTAAGGATCAGGCCAAATACACTCATTGCTGGGGAAGCATGAATGGTGAGGGTGAGGGATCGGTGGAAAGGTAACTACAGTAGAGAGAAAATGAGAACAATATTGAGGAAACAGCATGGAATATTTTTTTTTCTCTTTTTCCATGTTCAAAAATTCTCTTTGAGTTTAGTTAATTTCTGACTTGACTTTCAACCCTATAAACTCTCAAGTACATTCCTTAAAGTGAGGTCTTCTTGCTTGGGGCAACCTATTTACCAAAATGGGCTAACTGTAATTGACATGGATTTACTAGATGCAACACTATAATGGACAGCTTGAGGGTTTGGTTACACTTACAGCTCTATAGCAGTTTTGGTTATACCTGTTGTCGTATACATAGGGATAGCGCTATAGCGTGTCCACAGTGAGACCCGCCAGTGGTATAGCGTGGCCACATTTTTGGCACTTGCAGCAGCACGGGGAGTGGTGGATTATGGGCAGCTATCCCAGCATTCATCTGGGTGCAACGTGCTTTTCAAACAAGGGAGGTGAGGGGGAACATGTTGTGTGTATGTGGACAGAGAGAGGGAGTAGATTTTCGGCTGCTGAGACAAATTTCCTTTGAAATTCAGAGCCTGCTAGTTTTCTCTTTCACTCAGGCTCACTTTGTAAACATTTGCATTGCTGATTAGCCAAGTTTAGAGAGAAACTCTGAAAAGGTACTTCCGCATTCCTCCAGCCGAGTTTCAAACAAAGGGAAGAGACTTCAATTGCCTTAAATGACTCAGGGCATCTCCAGAGATCACACAAAGCACTTGTAGTGTTAATACCCATTCAGACTGGAGATAATACGGAGCAGTGAATACGCAATAGCTGTTAATCCTCGGGGAAGGGAGGATGACCAGGACCCATATAACTGTGGGTTTATAGCGCTCTACGTGCCTCGCCAGTCTGGATAGGTAGGGAATTATAGCGCTCCTGGAGGCTTTATAGCGCTATAAAGTGCCAGTGAAACCAAGCCCTAATTTAAACCCAACTACAGGAGCAAGGCATGTTCCTACCAGTTGGAAAAGTATGTATAGTTCCCTTCCTACCTGTAGATTTCAATCTTTCCCAAAAACTTTAAGAACTAGTTTTGGAATTTGTTATGATGAGTCCTTGGGACATTTCTGCTTTGGAGATACATTCAAGCATATTTTCCACACGGCAACTTGGCTAGGCTTTGAAAAGAGGATGTTAGCATTTTAAAAGCCCTTTCCTCTCCCCCCCCCCCTTTTATTATATGAATCAATGTTCTTGAGGGAGTCAAAGTTCAACCCTCCTGGTGCATTACAACGCCTTGCATTCTAATATTAGAGCACCAAGTCCCATTTTACTTTGTAATGTGAAGCTTTACTTTGGCATTAATTTCATTCAGAAAGCAGCTGCACGTATAAACAGATTCCTTTTAAGCGAAATGGGAAAATATACATTTATCAAATAACTTTCTTTCAGTAATGCTGCAACAGTCTTTATTGCATCAAAGTTGTCAGCAATCAGACCATCTTTCTGAATAAAGATGTGCCAAATCATAATAGCAGAGTTAATACTAAATAAGCAATGGATGAGTTCTAGACTAGTGTCTATCTACCTATCTGAGCTTTTATAATATCTATTTATTTCTACCCACATCACATAGCTGTGGCAAATAATTATTTATTTCCTAAACAAACACAGAAAGTGACACTACCAAGATGAAAATCACATTATTTTCAAAGTTTATTCCCTGGAATTCTAATAACACCTTATTAAAACTGAAAGATTTTTTCAAAAAATCAAATTTACTTTCACTGAGTATCTTTTACCTTTTCTGATGTGTGTTTCTATATAGTGAAATGAAAATAATCACTTCTGCTTTCAGTGGATTGTAAGTTTCATGCTGGTTCAGCACAGGGCTATTCTGTTTTCATTTCCAGCATAAGAAATTGTTTAAACTGCTCAAAACAATTTTCCATTTTTTATTGCTTTTGTTTTAGTTTCGCTTTTTTATTCATTTCAAGAAAGTATTTGTTTACATTGGACTAGGTCCAGCAGTGTGGATTAAGGAATTCTATCTGAGTGAATTCTGTGTATAAATGTGGGGTCAGAATATCCAGGCTGCCAAAACTTTTGAACAGGAATCTTAACTATTTGGCTGCATGGAGGGAAAGAGTACTGCCTTTGTAATAATTTTCCACCTCCCTTGATCCTCACATTAGCCCCTTTGCTGGGCTTCCCAGGTTTTAGCATGGAACAGAGGATCAAGCTCTATGCAGCCTCTGGATTTCAGTGAAGAAATCAGGGAAAGAGGTTAAATGCTTCTTAGCCCTCCTTGGCTGCTACTACTGAACATCTTCAGAGAGACTGTGCAGCCCAATCTATGGATTGTGTATTAATTGCATTGATTACTTACGAATTCTAAGTTATCACTCTGAGGGTTGACAGGTTCTTGCCCAAGATCAGGTGCCCTATTAAAATTACTGCTCAGCTGGGAACTCCAGTGTGCACAGTTGCAACCCTCGCACTTCAGGAACCCTTTCTGTATTTAGCAAAGTCACAGACACTCTAACCCTTCAGGTTTGATAGAGATAATACAAAATGTATATCAAAACATCCATATACTCACCACTCCTGGCAGTACAACCTGAAATGCTAGCCATTATTTCATCATCACCATCAGCTTCCTCATCACCAGTGGCCAGTATCTTGGCACCTCCCAAGGGCTACATCTCTCTAGACTTCTCACACAGCCTGGGAGACAACTTTTATAATATGTTACGCTGATGCCACTCTGTCCAATGTATATTCAGTCTGGGTTCTCCCCTCTGACCTATTTGTATTTCCTCACCCTACTAATTTTGGGGTGCTCTTCTAAAGGTTAGTGTATTAATGATTTCCACTTATTATCATATTCATGAGTTCGTTGCCATGGCACTCTTGTGTTCAAACATGCAGATATTCTATTCTTAAATATCCAAAAGCTGTGTTAGCTCATTTTCCTGTGGTTAACTGGTGTTGATATGGACAAACTTTCCCCTTATATGCTTCAGTTCCAGTTCCCCAAAACTTAGGTGTGGTCATTAGGCCATTTATCTGTGCCAGCGTTCATAGGCCCCAAGCCTAATACTAACTGCTAAAGCCAGAGTCGTATAGGTTATAGTCCTGTGGGTTGTTTACATTACTGCTGAATACGATAAATCCTAAAGCTAACTCTGTGGGCTACAGCTGTGCCCTTGTAGCATAATTCTTGCTTGAGCCACAGTGAAGGTAGAGATAGGGGACCACCAGAGAGACAAAAAGCCTCCATGTCATGCCTTTTTTGTTTTGGATTGGAAGGCTTTTAATCCTGCCCTCTCTACAGCTCTAAAGCCCTGCCCAGTAAAGGACCTAAATTTACTGAACACAGGTATTTAAACCTGAAATGCTATTTTGTTCTCTCTAAGACAGGGGTCTGCAACCTGCAGCACACCAAAGCTGGCACGCGAGCCGCTTTTTAATGGCATGCTGCTGCCAGCTGAGGTGTCGGCTGCCGGCCCCGCTCAGCCTGATGCTGGCCTGGGTGAACGGAACCCCAGATCCTCAGCGGTCTGAGCGGGGATACCGGCAACTGGTATCCCAGCTGGCAGGTGTCGGCAGTGGGTATCCCAGACTGGCAGCGGACTGAGTAGCTCAGCCCACTGCCGATCTGGGGTTCCGGATGCCAGCCCCCTGCCAGCCGGGGTCTGGATCACTGGCCCCACTCAACTCACTGTTGGTCTGAGGTATCGGCAGCCAGCCCGGTGCTCTGCTCCTGGCCTCGGACCAGCACTCTTCAGCCACCCATTGCTGTGGCCCACATTGGAAAACTTAGCAAGGGCAAGGATCACACTAAACTGATAAGATATGCCTTTTAGTTTTATTTTAAATGAAGCTTCTTAAATATTTTAAAACCCTTATTTACTTTAAATACAATGATAGTTTATTTATATAGTATAGACTTCTAGAGAGAGACTGGTATTTCTATCCTTCCACTAATGCTGATAACATCATGGTGATCAAGAGATATGTGGCATGGGACTGACTCACCACTGTGTTACTCCAGTTTCAAGTTAATGTAACACATACAAAAATCCATGGAGTTACACCAGTTAAAAACTGTAAAAATAGTGGTGAATCAGTGCACCATTATCTGCAGCTGGAGAAATTAGAACTCACATCTTTAAATCTGAGATGTTCATGTTGAGCCTTGGACCTTTTAGAAGCATTGTAGCAACTTGGTGTATGTTGAGAAGCCCTCAAATTTTTCATTAATGTTCACCTACCATCTGTTTTCTAGAGGGTTGTGCATTGCGAGATGAAGGCATAAAACATTGTTGTGTGTTGGATTTGTTGTTGTTTCTTAACCTGATCTAAGTAGAATTCTGAATTCCCTGCAACGGAAAGTGTGCATTTCCAAAACATCTGACAAGCAGTAGCTGTAACCACTTCCACAATAGTGTCTTAGTAAGCTTCCACTATTAAAAAATCTGTGGCTGTAGTTGTAAGAGACTGGCTGATCTAATTGATCCCAGCCCTTCAGGGAAGCTGCTCTTCATTTAATTAAGAGCACAGCCACCTGCTTGGTATACTGGTATCTAGCAATTCATTTGACAGGTCCATCAGCAGATTAGGACAGTCTTTAACTGATGTGCAGTGCTGAAACACTACCACATTAAGCTGTAAAGCTGATTTTTAATCTGTCATAATACTAGCTGAATTACAGTTGATTGGAATATTGAATTCTGGAATTCTGATTGGCTGGAAGGAAATCAAATCCGAGGGAAACCATGCTGCACTAATAGAATAATAAGACAAAGTGCTTGAGAGAAATTATTTACACATTGCTTCACAAAGGTCTAGATAATTCACTTAGTTGGTAGTATCCAGCAACAATCACCTCTAAGATGTTCAATCAAAACAGAATTTTAGCTGTTTCACATACATTGCAAAACCACTGGGGGGAAAAACAGGATTCACTAATAAATTTACTATTTACTGAAAAAATATTATTTTACCTTCATATGTTATCAACTGCATATTAACACTAGCAAGCATGGTTTACACATCACAAGAAGATCAGTTAACCGTCTGGAGTATAAAACTACTATAAAGGTACAAGACTAAAGCCAAAGTTAAGTAGCAGCAATTTTCAATGTAGTTTAAGATGACTAATTCTGTAAAACAAATGAATGAGGTGAAAAAATTGGTTTGAAACCACAAGAAATATTCTCATTAATCAAGTTAGAGCAGAAAAGAGAATTTACTTAATTGCCTCATAATTTTCTATCTCCCTATCTAAAAGAACCCTAGTAAATAGGCTTAAGTCAAACATGCATTTTGATATTTAACTCTTGGATTATTTTGTTACAGCTGTTATTTTTTCTTACTATAGTTACCTTTATAGGTATGTCTTCATATATGTATGTATTCTCTTGTTGTGAGGTACTTTGGATATTGTGAGACAAGGCACACACACGTGGTTAAGTAAATAAAGTAAGTGAGTTTATTGGAAGGTCCCGGTCTTGGCACTGAGAGGGCTGTCAGATCAGTGCGACCGCAGAAGGAGTGCCCGGACTCTTCGGAGCAGTAGCCGGGAAGAAAGAAAGAAAAAGCCCCCAGATAGCCCACAGCAGTGTGCTTAAGTACACCCACACATTTACATCTCATACATACTCATATCTCATTTGCAAGCAACAATTGATTGGTTACGCTTATTGACTACGTAATTCTACCTTAGTTTCCCCAATTAGTTTCCCACGCGTTTGCTCTCATACAGACGGGGTAAACACTCATACAGCTAGGAATTTGCTTTCAAGCACATACAGATAGCAAAGCGAGAGAGAGAGCAGAAGGCAGACAAAACACAGCAGGCAGCTGGAAGACTGTGTTCTGAGCTCATCTTCCCAGGAGACAACGAGCTGCCGTTACCTTGAGAGCGTTGTTTATGGCCTAGTGCCCTTTCCAGGAGGGGGGCCGAGGGAGCGCTTCCTACTGCTAGGCCCTGCACCGTGACAATGTCTTGCGCGTTCTACAACCTTATGCACTCTCCTGGAGTTGACTTAGAAACGCAACTGCACTTCCTAGAGATTGCCCGTCACAGTGTCTTCTGGTCCTAACACTCTGAAGACCAAGAATTTCCCCGTATAAAGAATGGTTATAAAAATACAGCAAAAAAGGCTTAAGGGAGTCTTTAATGTATGATAGTTTGCATAAAATATGAGAACAACTTTGGCAGTAACACTTGTGTGACCTCACAAACCTGTTCAGTCATTGTGCATTTGTTTTGCCTCCTATCAGATGACCCTTTTTTAGCAATAGGATGTCTTAGGCAATAATGTAAATTACGGTAGTTTTCCCATGCATGGATGAATAATAGGTGACCCGCACTTGATACAGATAAGATACAGATGATGCTGATGGGTAAGGGGAAACATTTTGGAGAACTTGCATATCCGTAACTGGTACTCCTCTTACTAAATTGGCTGCCCATTGAATATTGGATCATATTAATAGATTCCAAGGCCAGAAGGGACCATTGTGATGATCTTGTATGGCCTGTTCTATAACACAGGCCATAATACTACCTAGAGCAGATCTTTTAGAAAAACATTGAATCTTGATTTATAAATCGCCAGTGATGGAGAATCCACCACAACCTTTGGTAAATTGTTCTGATGGTTAATTACTTTCATTGTTAAAAAAAAAATACATCTTTTTTCAGTCTGAATTTGTCTAGTTTCAACTTCCAGCCATTGGATCATGTTATATCTTTTTCTGCTAGACTGAAGAACCCATTATCCAATATTCCCCACTAATAAACTGTAATCAAGTCATCCCTTAACCTTCTCTTCGTTTTGCTAAATTTATTGAACTCGTTGAGTCTGTCAAAGTGAGGCCTGTTTTCTAATCCTTTAATTATTCTTTTGACTCTTCTCTGAACCCTCTCCAATTTATCAACAACCTCCTTGAATTGTTTACAGATTACAACTGGCCACTGTATTCCAGCAGCACTCATACCACTGCCTAATACAATAATCTCTCTACTCCTTCTCAAGTTTCCTGTGTTTATGCATCCACAGATCACACTAGGTCTTTTGGTCACAGTGTCACACTGGGAGCTCATGTTCAGCTAATTATTTACCATGACCCCTAAATCTTTTTCGGTGTCACTAGTTCTCACAATAGAGTCCCCTATCCTATAAGTATGAGCTACATTTTTTGTTCCCAGATGTATTCATTTACACTTAGCCATATTAAAATGCATATTGTTTGATTGCACCCAGCTCACCAAGCAATCTAGATCACTCTTCATTATTTCCCACTCCCCCAATTTTTGTGTCATCTGCAAATTTCCAGTGGTGATTTCTTTATTTTTTCCAGGTCTATTAATAAAAACGTTAAATAGTGTAGGGCCAAGAACCAATCCCTGTGGGATTCCCCAGGTTCTAGATTGTATCTTCAAAGACCTCTAATGAGACAGTGCTTGATTATATGATGATTTGTCTCACCGTTTATCCTACTCCTATTAACAAATGGTGTAATATGAAGGTTCCACCCTTCTCGCTAAAATTTTGTCTGCCGTATTTAAACAAAGAAATGTAAGAACAAAAGTGTTCTGTTTTTTCCCCAGAAAATTTATAATGGCTTTGAGGCCATGTAGTCTCGAGGTTAAGGCACCATGTGGAGTCAAGAGTGTGCTCTTTTCCCAGCTGTTCAGCTGATGTATTGTGTAACTGTACACAAATCACCAAGGCTAACATTTTCAAAAGCAGCTGTTGATTCTCGGTGCTTCTGTTTTTGACTGTACAGTTTGTAGCACCCTGCCATCTTATCTTCAAAGGCACTGAGCACCAGCAGCTGCTATCATCTTCAGCTGGAATTTTGTGTACTTGGCACTTCTGAAAATCAAGCCCAAAGAAAATCAGCGTCAAGTAAGGTATCCAGAATCAGTGTCCTCTTTTGAAAATATAGACCTACCATGTCTTTACCTCAGTTTCTCCATTTGTAAAATAGGGATGGTGATATATATCTACTTTGGTAAAGCATTTAGAGGTCTATGGAACTAAAGTGCATTTTATGTGTTACTTTGTTTTCAAAATTAATTTTGACATGTTATTATTCCAATAGGATCATGCAAACATTTTTAAAGTGTGGCAGCAAAAAATCAAGCCAGAGAAACTAAATTACAGATGGAAAATAAATTAATGTCAATTTGTAATACAGTTCTCCATTCTTTTCAAGTTGATTTTACTATGTATCACACAAACTGTATATTTATTTAAATGATAGTAAATAATAAACCCCTTCTGGAAATTCTTTTAAATGTCCATTTGGTGGCTAGACCAAAATGATTCCTTGCCTTTTGGCCATATAAAGTGAGGTTGTTTTTTTTTTCTCATTCAGTTGTCTAAGATTTATCTATGAGATTTAACTAGTAGACTTTTTTTCCCCAAAGAAAAAAAAAGATTAATTATGTATTTACCTGATGGATCAGAACAATTTATTCAGCATGTAATACCCATCTCAGACTACATATTTCAACTTCTACTCAAAAGAACAGAATGACTTTGGCAATGTTCCCAATACTCAGGAAATTAATATTCATTTAAAAAAATATTCTATTTTGACATGAGAGGAGAAGAGAGGGGGAAAATTCTTTATCATTTTCCTTTATATATTTTTAAACAAAGAAAATAAGCTACATTTAAATTTTCCTCAGTGTTCCCAAAACCAATCAAAATAATTCGAATCAGCCTTCTGCCTGATAAATTTCTCATTCCAGTCCCAATCCTGAAAACATTCTGTAAATGAATTACATAGGACTTTCCATGTCACAACATTAAGGGTCCTCAGATGTTTTTGTGTGATACAAGTACCGTTTGATTCAGATATGTCCAGCTAGAGTTAGCCACCTAAATCCAGTGATGGACATATTAAGGGGAGGAGGGAGAGAAGCGGTCTGATTTTCAGAATTGCTTAGAGCTGCAGCTTCTGTCAGACTAATAGGACTAGTGGGAGCTCAGTATCAAAAATCAGATCCCAATGGGCCTGTGCCTGCAAAAGTATGTGTAGACTATTCCTTCCACATGGAGTCTCAAAGATTATTGTTGGGCTCAATGCAGGCAAAATCTGTGTGGAATATCATTCAGGTGACTTCTGCACAGTCATTTGGTCCTTGTTCGTGGCTCTTTTCTAGAACTGGAACCTAAATGTGCATTTAAGTGTCTAATGTTATGGCCAACATTTGCATACTTCTGAGGTGCTTGGGCTGTACACGCTTTTGTGAGAATCAACTATTTGTTCATGCAACTAGAAATACCACAATATTTCACTTAATACTGTATCTTAAATAACAAGTCAATATTTACAAAAAGTACACAATTTTGCTGTCAGCTAGGGGAGGAGGAAGGACACTGCCAGAATCATACATATTGGGCTAAAACAAGTGTCCCATGCTGCAAAAAATTATGCTGTAGAATAAAAGTAAAAGTAGAGTAAAATATTTAAGAACACATTCTGCCTTGTGTCTGTGTTTCAGAATTTTTGTTGTTTGTTTGCTGGTTTTGTTTTTAAATATCTTCTTAGAATTTCAAAGTTGGATGTTGTCACTGAGATCTATATATATAAAAGTCAAATGGTGTATGTGTGTGTGTGTGTATGTATGTTCCCTTACTCCTTCCACACCGTTTGAGCTAGAGACTTGAAATTTGGTACAGTTATAGGCTTTAGGGTCCTAATCAGGGCAAGAATCAATTTTTTTTCAAATCTCACCTCTTACACCCCCTAGGGATGAAATTCTTTAAAGCCCATTAACATCAGTTGGGCAGCAGGTTAACACCTGCTGTTCTCTGTGACATAGTTATGATGTAATAATACCCCCCTCCAACAGACCACCGCACTCACTCAGCTCTCTGCCCCTCCTCCCCTTCAACGCCCCCCCACTCGCTCAACTCTCTCCCCCCTACCCCCCTCCAACGACCCCCCCAGTCGCTCAGCTCTCTCTCCCCTCCCCCCTCCAAGGGCCTCCCACTCGCTCAGCTCTCTCCCACCTCCAACAGCCCCCCCACTCACTCAGCTCTCTCCCCCCTACCCCCGCCAACGGCCCCTGCATTCGCTCAGCTCTCTCTCCCCTCCCTCCTCCAATGGCCCCCCCACTCGCTCAGCTCTCTCACCCCTCCCCCCCCACTCCAATGCCCCCCCACTCGCTCAGCTCTCTCACCCCTCCCCCCCACTCCAATGCCCCCCCACTCACTCATCTCTCTCACCCCTCCTCCCTCCAACACCCCACCCACTCGCTCAGCTCTCTCCCCCCTCCAACTGCCCCCGCACTCGCTCAGCTCTCTCCCCCTCCCCCCTCCAATGCCCCCCAACTTGCTCAGCTCTCTCCCCCCTCCAATGGCCCCCCCACTCGCTCAGCTCTCTCCCCCCTCCCCCCACTCCAATGCCCCCCCACTCACTCAGTTCTCTCCCCCCTCAGGTAAGAATCAAAATTTTTTTAAATCTCACCCCCCCTCCCCCCCTCCAACGGCCCCTGCACTCGCTCAGATCTCTCCCCCCTCCCCCCTCCAATTGCCCCTGCAGTCGCTCAGCTCTCTTCCCCCTCCCCCCCTCCAACGGCCCCCACACTCGCTCAGCTCTCTCTCCCCTCAGGAAAGAATAGAAAATTTTTAAAATCTCACCTCCCTCCCCCCCCTCCAATGGCCCCCACACTCGCTCAGCTCTCTCCCCCCACCCCCCTCCAATGGACCCCGCACTCGCTCAGATCTCTCCCCCCTCCAATTGCCCCTGCACTCGCTCAGCTCTCTTCCCCCTCCCCCCTCCAATGGCCCCCGCACTCGTTCAGCTCTCTCCCCCCTCCCCCCCACATCTAACTTCAAGAGGATGAAATTAATTAGACAAAATGAGACTTCTGAACAAAATTTGTATTAATAAAAAACATTGTAGTCTTTTTACATCCCAGTTTCCAATTACAAATACCCCGAGCAACGCCGGGTATTTTTGCTAGTATTTATATATAAAAATAATTCTTGTAACATATTCTTCTGAGGAAGGTTTTACTTCCTTATTTCCAGGTTCTCTGAAACTGACTTATATAGATTTGCAAAATGTATGGTTGGGATTTGGTAATGCTAGTTACTTGAAAGGAATATTGTTTAGATCAAAGCTGTTTAATCTATTAAACTCTTGGCCAGTCACTTCCATGAGCAAATTGGTTCATGGGTTTTATAGGGTCTGGGGAACAAGAGTGGTGTCTCAGTTCAGTCCACAAAGGATAAGTGTCTATTTTACAAAACCAACACTTACATTTAACGGAGCAGAGCAGAGTACTCTTTAAGCATATATAACCAGTATGGAACTCAGAGACCAAATGATCGGGGGCTCAGAGAATGAGGTTGCTATTGATCAAGCCTGAAGTGGATAAACTAGCAAAATAGTGTAGAAGTCTACAGCATGCCTCTGCACAAAATATTTAAATAGAATAATTCAGCCTTTTGTGGTTGGTTGGATGGATAGATAGATCATACAGACAGACAAACATACCACCCAACGAGATCATTAAAATACATGGATGTGATCTGACTTTCTTGGTATATGAACAGGTGTAGGCTTTCCTGTAATAATCTCCACCATTATGCTCAAGACATGAATACATTAATTTCCGTTAGAGAAATCCTGATTTCCACAAAGATCAAGTCTATTATATGCCTTCTATATTTTACCACTTTTTTACAGGGCTGGAGGTAGTGTGTGCTATCACATCCACTCATAGTGTTTTTGGTTTTTTTCTTTTTGGTATTCTTTTAGGGCCAACTAGCTTGCTAGCTAGACACCATTGTCAAAGTGTCCATTTTTGGCCTGAAGTTTGACCTGAGTGTTTGTTAACGTAAGCACTACCATTCTTCAGATGAGATCAGTCCTGAATGCCTCAGGACTGTGCTTTTTAATTTTATTTTTAAATTATTTACTTGAAACTTAAATCATAAATGAACAATGTCAATATTCCAACACTGAGGAGGAGCCCTACCATAACACATCCATAATTAACTCACTGAAAGAAAAATCTATGAGGAAACCGATTTTGTCTTGAGGTTACATGTACAATATGTTTTAAAGTATAGACTTTATAAATTCTATCTCTGAAGATATCAATTCAAATCTTCACGTATGTTATATGTTCAGATGTTTTAACTGGTTTCGTTACATATATGTGTATTGTAATCAAGGGGAACACACAAAGAAATTAGCCCAATGCTATTTTATCAGCAGTGCTCCAGCAACTCCTGCTTCACACTCTGAAACAGCTGGTGTGCTTTTAACCAATCCTGTCAGCTGTGTTCCCATTCTCAGGACACTGCTGTATGGTGGCTTCAAAGGAACACATCGTTACACACATTATGAAGCTGCCACTCAGTCTGGCACAATTGGCAGTCTCTACTCAGCAGAGGCACAGAACTGGAAAAGAGGAGATGTTGCAGATCAGGACTGAGGTGCATTAGCAGAGGTGTGTGAAAAGTTGGTACAACACCTGTCTTTGCTGCTCTTGGTTTATTAGTTCCTCCTTTTACTGAGCACAATATACACTCACATTTTTTAAAAAAAATGTTAAAGAAAAAATCAACAACGATTATTTAAATACCTCTACAGCTAATAATAAAATGAAACATCTATCGAGGATCGATTTATCACGTCTAGTGTAGATGCAATAAATAGATCCCAGAGTGCTCTCCCCATCAAATCCAGAACTCCACTGCCACCAGAGGGGGAAGCGGAGTCAAAGTGGTCGACTCGTGGCCGTGAGGGCGCGCAGGTAAGTCGACCTAAGATATGTCGACTTCAGCTACACATCTTAGGTGGATTTCCTCCTCTTACCCCAGTGTAGACCTGGCCTAAGAGATTATGAAATTGAGATTTTAGAAATCTTTCTCTTTTATCCCCGTCAATCTAAGAACTACCTTCATCCATTTCAATGGGATTTTTGGCTGCATTAGGATCAGTAGCATAACTGAAAAATCTCATCCAGACCTTCATGTGCTAGTTCATAATTTATGAATTTACACCATTTTCCACTGCAGTCAATAAGTGGACTCTTCTAGCAATAACATTACAAGATCTAGTAAATCTGTAAATACCTGCAAACTATTGCATTTTCATTTTTGTGCCTGTTTTAAATTGTGCATGGAACTGGCGGAACTTAAACCTCTAACTGCCTGATTAGCAGGTTGCTGGATGTATCTAAGTGTTATTATTTGCTTTCCAATCAGTCACAGGAACAAAATTGTCCTTGTCAATTAGAGATCAACACAGAAAATAAAGCTCTCCTAGCGCAAGCAGATTGGTTTTCTGAAAAACACTAATCTGTTTGTTAAGCAATTATTCCATAATAGGCAAGATGATCTGTGGAAGAAAATTTGGCTCCTCAGATTAAACTTTTATTTAACTCCCTCTCTGCAAATTCTTAATAGGTTTTTGAGACCATAATTTTATGAAAAGGGGTCCAACTGATATACAGCCAGAACAACGGGTTGAAAGTTTAAAGTTTATCTCAGGGATCGGCAACCTTGGCACACAGTATCGCAGGGTAAACACCCTTAGTGGGCCCCGCCAGTTTGTTTACTTGCCAGTTCGCCGATCGCAGCTCCCACCTGCCACAGTTCACCGTCCTGGTCCAATGGGGGCTGCAGGAAGCAGTGTAGTGCTAGCCCCCGCTTCCTGCAACTCCCATTGGATCGGGATGGTGAACTGTGGCCAGTGGGAGCCGCGATCAGCAAACCGGCAAGTAAACAAACCAGCGGGGCCTGCTAAGGGTGCTTACCCTGCGGTGCCATGTGCCAAGGTTGCCGATCCCTGGTTTATCTACAACTACTGTGTATTACATATTAGCCACCTTATTTACAGCGTAAGTGTATATTACTCACCTTAATGAAGCTTTGTGTGGTAAATTATTAGTCAGGGCCTCCAGTCATGCTGAAGGTCAAAGAAGAAAAATACATACTATTTATTAAGTAGGGTTCAAAATCTGCACCCTGAAAGAACTGAAGGGGTTGTGGATCAGGACAGAATTTGGCCCAGACTGTAATTAACATAGAACAAAAATAAAGCCCATTCATAGTAAGACTGTGAATGCACAATCCACTATGTGGTATAGAAATTAATCTCCAGAATAACTGTGCTATTTAGCATTATGATAGAGGCTGGAACTGTACATCCAAAAATCAAGAACACTCATTCTAGTTTGGGGGCTTTCTAGAGTAAAAATTATTTGAATGGACATAGTGCACTTTTTCCTGTGGGTCTTGGGGAAGTACTGCAGGAAAACCTTTGATGCACTTGATTAGGCAACAAGATATCAACCTTCTACGTTCAGTCAGATACTCATATGCTTAAATATAGTTAATTAGTCTCAGTACTCTTTAAAAAAAACCATACACACCCATATCAGATTTTTTCTTTTTTCCTTTCCTATAGCTTTTCAGTGATACAGAGATTGGTTAGTATGTTGGTTGTATGATACTCTGCTCAAAACTCATCCAGAATAGATCACCAAGCAAACATTTCTATCATGAAAGCTAAACTGATGATGCATTTGCAATTTTTAAGTCTGGGAAAAGGATTTCTTTCAAATGGCCTCTTGTGCAAGTGTTAGGACCAAATGGAGCCAACAGGTTCCCTTCTCTAACTTCACTCACTGGCATTGCACAAAGGATAAATGTGTCTTGTGTACATTATACTGCATTCTGCTCCAGGCAATACAAAGGATTTTGGAGGGTTCTGAGGAGTTTGGTAAGAGACATAAGCTTGGAATACAGCCAACTTTGGCAGTTGTAGGTACTCAGAGCTTCTGAAAATCAGACTATCAATCTCTCGATTTAGGTGCCTAACTTTAGCACCAAACTTTGAACAATTTAGCCTAAACACTTCCTATGACACTACACCCCAATATTCTTCATGGAGATGTTGTTGATATGATTCTAGAATAACTACGGTATATTTTATGCAAATGGGTCATGTGAGATATCAGTGGAAAGGTTATGATTTATTGAGTATGATAATTCTATTTGTATGCATGTATCATTTTCGTATCTGAAGTCAGGAATATTGTCTATGCATCTGTTACAAATGTGTTTACACCTGGAGAATGCCCACTACACAGAATGCAGTCAGTCTAGTTGACTGAGGGAGAAAGGACTATTAGAGAAAACAAAAGGTCTTTGAAGATGCTAATCTCCCTCCAGGGAGTCTTTCTGGGGATTCTTCAAACAGCCTCTGAGTTATCACTGCAAACAACATGTAACCTAGTCACCTGGTACTGGATTCCATGATAATACTAGTGGTTTTCCCCTGACTGGGTGTGGGAAACAAACTGGGAGACAAAGGAGCCCCACCATATGCAAGAACTATTTAAGGCAGGGCGTTACATCATTGGGGTTCTCTCCTTCATGGCCTATCCACCCAAGAAGACTGACCAGGGTGGGGGGAGGATTGAATACAGGCTAGAGGGTTATCTAGCCTGTGAAAGGAACAACTGGAGTTTTAAGTTGCAAACAAGTGTGGCTTGCCTTCAGGACTCTCTGAAAACTGCCTAGAACAACATTCAGGGTGAGACTTTGCTGCTTATATCCAGTTTCTTTCATAAATTAAGCTTAGATTGTGTTTTGTTTTATTTGTTAGGTAATCTGCTTTGCTCTGTCTGCTATCCCCTATAATCACTTAAAATCTATCTTTTGTAATTAGTAAACTTGTTTTGTTTTATCTAAAACCCAGTTTGTGCATATCCCTCTCCACATTGATGGAGGGTCCGGATTTCATGAGCTTATGCGATACAGTTCTCGGTACAGTGCAAGACTGTATCATTTTGGGTTTACCCTCCAAAGGGGCTGTGGGCCTATGAAGTTGGTTAGTGCCCTAGCTGAATAGCCTTCCCATGGGAGGAGGGGCGTCAAAAAGCTTGTCTGCATATTATTATAGCTGGGTGTGTCCGTACGTATGTTGGTGAAAGTGAGAGACTGGGAGCGTGTCTGCAGCTTGTCACAGCATTACAGGATCAGTGGGAGCCCCGGCTGGTGGGTCGGGGACTCAGTGGTACCCCAATTCCAGGCCATACCCTGGAGGGGGAAACCCATCACACTTCCATCTTCCCAAGATTCAGGGTCTCTGGTGTTTTGGGAGTATGGAGTGTTCTAGGAAACATTCATTGGGGGCCTAATTTTCATAAGTGCTGAGCACCTGAAATTTCCATGGAAGCCAATGGGAACTGTGGGTGTACATCTGCTTTGAAAATCAGACACTTCATATGTATCTCTGTAACTCTTCTGCCAAGCAGAGTTGGCAGCAGCAACAAGTGCAGGGTTCAGTATATAGGGGTTTATTTTCAACAATACAACAAAAACCAACTTGAGTCCCCACCTAGTGACCGGAGACAACTATACATCACTCCCTAATTGCTTGTAAGAGGAAATACTATCTCACTTGCAAGCACAAAGTAATGTAACACAAAACTTTTATTAAAAAGGAGGGAAATAATATGGCATTAAGTTGGGGGAATACTGTAAACAGGGTTTATAAATATAAACCATGAGCAGAAGACCTGCCACCAAGTAAGTAGGGCAATGTCCTTTTACCGTCAGATTCTTGAATCCAGCAAAGTCCCTTTAACATGCCCATCCCTTCTCTGTACCCCACTCACAGTTGCTTTCCTTGGACAGTGCAGACCCAGAGTTCAGAGGTGCATCTGCAGAGTCCACCTCACACTCTGGGTGGAGGGTGGGTAACAAGGCACCTTATATACTCACCCGCTTGGGCACTCATTCACTGACATTCTCCACCACCTGCCCTGCTGGCCACTTGCCACAGCTTCAGCCTCCACTCCCCCCCCCCACCCCCATCGCCCCCACACACTTAACATAGCACTTATTGATTTCAGCTCTCAGTGATTTCAGCTGGTAGTGGAGAGCCTCTCACCTGGTGCACACTGAGCAATTTATTGCATCAGAGACATGGTCCCAAAGTAGGTCTAATACTAGGTATTAGTGATTTCAGCTCTGTAGCATGTACAAAGACTCTCATTTGAGTCTAAATTAGCTCTCTTATTACACAATGGAGAAAGGAACAGTCAAGCAATTCCTGAGGCCCTTAGACAAGACACACAGCACCAGATACAAGTTGTTCCCATCCTTTCTTAGCTCACTGGGCTTTGGAACCCATTTCCCCTGCCTAGCGAGTGCCATTTAGTTGAGGGTGAAACCCTTAATCAGGCAATGCCAAGTACAGTTTTGCTGCCCTTGATTTACACAACAAGGATAACAACCCTTTATTACTCCTGCCCCAGTAACAAAGAGGCCTGAAAATCCCACAGTAGCCAAAAGTGACCACTTGGGTAAGCAATCCCATCATGCTGAGCACTTAGGCAGGGTCGGTGTGCCCATGCAAATGAGATCAGCACCTGAAGTCCTTTTCACAGCTCACCACTAGCTGTCAGGGGAGAGCTCATTCAGACTCTGCTTACATCTCAATTCCTTCATCTGCAAAAAGGGATTCGTTCAATTTGTGCATTGAACAGAGGTTTGGGTGTTCAGCTGTATTAGAAAAATGGTCCAGTGGTTAAAACACAGCCTGGAAACCAGGAGATCTAGTTTCTATTACAAGCCCTGCTACAGACCAGCTCAAATGTAACTTTGGAGAAGTCACTTAGCACATCTTTTCCCCAGTTTCCAGATCTCTAAAATTGGGAGAATACTTTCCCTCTACATCTCAGATGTGTAGGGCGCTGTTTCTCAAATGTGGCCAGTAGAGGGTTTCCCTGCAGCCACAGCAGTTTCCTGGGCAGTGGGGAGAGGGAAGCATCAGCCTCTCCCCTTCTTCCCTGTTGCTCCTGAATGCACCGCCTCTTTGGAGGCACAGGTGGGACACACAGTGCTTAAGGAGCAAGGGGAGGCAGTGAGAAGGCAAGCGTTGAGAGGCTTTATATCAGGGGTGGTCAACCTGTATTATATCAGGGGTGGTCAACCTGCAGGTCTTCAGAAGTTATTATGTGGCTCCTTGTATAGGCACCAACTGTGGGGCTGGAGATACAGGCGCCAACTTTCCAGTGTGTCGTGGGTTGCTCACTGCTCAACCCCTGGCTCTTTCACAGGCCCTTCCCCCACTACATCCCTTCCCACCCTCTCCCCTGAGACTGCTGTACCCTCGCTCCTCCCCTCTAGAGCCTCCTGCATGCCACAGAACAGCTGATGGGGAGGCATGAGGAGGCACTGATCAGAAGGGCTGCTGGTGGGACGCTCTGGAAGTTCGGGGGGAACTTATGAGGGGTGCTGATGTATTAAGGTGGTTCTTTGGCAATGTACATTGGTAAATTCTGGCTCCTACTCAGGCTCAGGTTGGTCACCCCTGAACTATATAGTAATTCTTTGTCAAAGAGAGAGAAATAGCGAAATGTAAAGTGAGGCTTTGTGTGTTAGGACGTGTTGTAATGTTGAGGTGTCAGAACTACAGTCCAAAGTATTACCCCTAATCATCCTTACCCCCTCTTCTTTAGACACTGACTCTAGCATAGGTTAAAAAAATGCTGCTAGTTATGTTCTGGTCTGCTGTGGCAGTTCAAAATAGCTTTCTGTCTCACTCCGGTGGTTTCATGGAGGTGGGATTGATCTGTGAATCTCTTGCATGTTATGTTTGAAATATTTATCTGAGGTTGAACTGTCAGGTGGTGTCCAACTCACTCATTACTAGGCAGCAGAGGGGGAGGCAAGCCTGTCAGGAAGTTATCATTTTCATAAGATATGGCTCTGTTTTGATTTTTATGGACAGCAGGTTCTTTGCTACACTTTGCAGCAGAAAGAACTAGTTGCAAGGCACTTGATTTAAACAATGGAAATGATACACTGAAGTTAAAGGTGAATTACATCCTAACACTGTTGAAAGCTTTGTGGTTACTCAGAATATTCTTAACCTTTTTATTTCTCTCTTACTCTTCACAATGTTTTCTTCACTTCCCTTTTCCTCCTTCCCTTTGCCAGTAGCTCCTCTTCATGAAACATGCCAGGGAGTGTACTTACAGCCCAGTTTAACTAGTAGCTGATAAATTACATATATTTTGTTTCTTGATTGGGATATGCTACCAATCTCCTTTTGGTTTAGAAAAGCATGCCAGGAAGGGTGGGGTGATGAAAGATTTACTGTGATCAAAGAGTTGAGGGAAATTCTCATGGTTCAACCATGCACCCATAGACACATCCCTTACCTCCATTACATCATTAATTCAGCTTTGCCAGAGATTATTTAGTGAGAAATAAAGCATCAGGTGAAATAAAACATGCCAATTAACTATTGTATACTCTCTGTCTATGCCAACATTATGCTGAAATATGATGCTATAGTTTAAGGCTTCCATTGCAATTTTCACAGCGGGAAACCCCGACGTGTGTGGGGCTGACATTGGGATCCCTGACCTCCTGGGGCTGAAAGTGCAACCCCCCCACTGTCAGCCATGAGCAGCCACTGTCAGCCCTAGCCCCCCCCCCCCCCCCCTCTCAGCCATGGGTGGCCAACAGCAGAAAATCATGGAAAAGTAATAATGGACTTTATTACCACAAATAATAATTTTTATTGTTACCTTTTGTCCATTATTACTTTTCCGCAATTTTCCTTCGCTAGTCCGCAATTCACTTCCAATTTATTGACAATCATCCTGCAATTCAAGTAGGACCTTAGACTATAGCTATTTGATGAGAACCTTGTATCATACACAACCCAGACCAACCATTTTCATTATATTGTGGCTCCCAGGAACCTGGCGGACATTTTTACATTATACAAACTACCTAACACTGTAGTTCTTAAATATTTTCATTGTCTGAAAAGCACATTTTATAACTATGGGAATAGGAATGTTATCTGTAGGTCAAATTACTGTGTTCTGAAGCATGACCCAATTTTCAGTTTAATGTATGTCCTATTTGGGGAGTGTCAGGAAGGGAGAAAGAAAAAAGAAAATATTCATTGTCTTTGAGATTTCAGTTTTATTAAAGAACTGCTGATTGCAAGTTATGGGATGCTATAAAATTAAAACAGCCTTATTTAAAAGCATTTTTACTCATCTAATGACACAGAAAAGGTAGTTTTGTAGTTGCGGGGGCCTGATGTGAGATGATTTCGATTGTGTTCTTATAGAGATATTTTCTATGCTTGTTATAAAAAAAAAGTCTTGACACTTTTTACATTTTGATAATTAATCTTTAATTCAGTAGCATTAACTATGAACTATTAGAGAAACAATAAACCATGAATCATCAGCTATAAGTAGAGAGCTAGTTTAACAGTCAAGAGATATAGCACTTTTTAATTTTAGATATACTGTATATCAAAATGAGTAAATCCAGGGTTAAAAAGTCATTCACCACAAATTTAGAAAACAACTAATGAACTCTTTTTTATTATTTATCTGAGAATACATATAACAAAACCAGGACCTGATTCCACAAACCCTTACTCACAGGAGTAGTTCTTACTCACTCTAGCGATAAATATAAAGATGACACTGTTAATAGAAAGTATGTATACAGTACATGTGAAAATGTGAAATTAGGATTTGGTTTAGCCAATTCTTACCCATATGAAAAATCCTCATGGACATAAATAGCACCCTTTTCAATAGGGCTGTTAGCTTCAGTAGGAATAGCATTTATTCCAATCCATTGAAACTGATGGATGAGTACTTATGTAATAAAGAAAAGATAACAACCAGATGAATCTGGCTACTATTGTATTTGTGGTATTAGAGTAATAGGTAGCAGATGCTGCACCTATGCTGGTCAAGTTTCATCTGTTGTCACAAAGTCTGGTTCTACAGTTTGCACTGCATTTGATAGTCCCCTTAAGTAGCATCCAGCTGATTCAGAATGCAGCTGCCGGTCCCTAAGTAGGGTCCGTTTCTATGAACACACAACATCTGCTATTCATGTGCTATATTTGCTGCCTGTTCAGTTCCATATGCAATTTAAGGTGTTGCTTCTACTCTTCATAAACCTACAAACCTAGGACAGGCACGTAGATGCTTATGAGAAAATTAGGTTTATCTCCTTATACACCCTCAAAAGTTGAGTCTGAACTCTCTTGTAGGGGCAGCAAAAGGAATGCCTTCCAGGCCTGCACAGACCCACTCTCTCTTTACAGGTTAACGACAGGGACTTTCCAACCCCTAAGCACTCCAAATGTTCCAGCCCCTGTTCCCCAGGACACTCACAGACTTCACAGAGATATCCACTACTCCCACGGTAAATATACAGACCAGTTTACCAATTGCACTTCAGGAACATCACTCCGCTCAATACATTGCACATAAATATGTTTGTTGTAAAAAAGCAAGAAGGAATTCATTTAATAACTAAGGGAGAATTAAATAATGTGAAGTAGGTGGAAGTATTGGAAACAAAGAGTTACATCTAAAATAAAATCATAATATTCCTTCTAGGACCTACTATTGCTCACCAGAATTTTTTCTGCCAGATAGGCTGTAGAATCATTTTTCCTTAAGGTAGCCATGCGTTCAGCTTGTCCCTCAGTAAAGGATGCAAAGTGTAGCTCTGTATTTAACATAATAGTTCAAAATTCCATTGTCTTCACTTATAAAGAGGACTGCCAGTTTTTCTTCCTGTAAATTTCCCCTCTGGAAGATTTCACAATCCCTGCATTAGCATTTGGTTCAGACTGTATATGAACATCCATTGTGAACCATACAATTCTCAATTTACATGTAGCAGATAGATAAATAAACAACTCTTACCTGAGAGAAACCTGTTTTTCATCTTTTCATGACCAGCCCCAACTCATTGACCAGCATTTTCAGTGTAAATACATAATTTCTTTCATATTCTCTTAACATACATATAGGGACAGACATATCAAAGACCCATTGTTAAGTACAAGTGTGCATAACTTCCTGTACATAAATATCAGACCCAGATTATTCCCGTTAACCATTTGCACCTCTGTGCCCTCTGCTAGTGGGCACCAAGAGGTCCCTGGGTTACACTCAGTACCTGGAAATTAGCTTTTCCAAGATGTTTTTGGTTATGGGACTTTAACTCACTTCTGATGTAAGATTTTAGTTTTTGTATAATCAATATTTTTATGCATTAAATTATCTATGCTAACGAATTCTGGTGTTAAATGGAACATTGGTCAAGTAATGTGTGTATTTATAACTTATTATACAGTTCCAGGTTACCAGTGGTATATGTGTGAAATAGAACTATAAATAAATAAACAAACATACTTTCAGCAAGTGCACTATTGCTGCAGAACTAACTAACTAATATTTTGGTGTCCTCATATGGGACACTAATTATTGCTGGTGGCCGCACTGATACTTTTTCCTAAAGTTAATTAAGTAATATGCACATATATACATCCAAATCAATGTAATTTATTTGTGTAAGGTTTTGGGGATTTTTTGTAGACTCAATAAAAAAAAATCATGCACAGTTATCTCTGTTCTTCACTGGACCTAAAAGAATAGAAACACAAATAAGGTGTTTGCACGTTCTTGTCTTTTTTATTATTGTTTCTTTTGCTTTTTTGGTAAAAGTGGTTGTCTGTACAATTCTGAAGTAAATTTTAAAATGTTTTGGCAAAATAGTTTTATTATATTATCGGGATGACTTCGATCTGGGGAGTGAAGGGGAATGTTGGGGAGTGGAGGGATGGTTGCAGCTGCCCCAGGACTCCTCCAGGCAGGTAGAGGGGGCTCAGAGTTTCAGCCAGCCTGGGGCCCCTCTGGACAAGGGGTTAGGATGCGCGCCGGGCTTCAGCCAACCCAGGGCTACACTGGGCAGGTGTGAGAGGGGTGGGTCTCTGGGCTTTAGCCAGCCCAGGGCTCCTCTGGCCATGGGGAAGGGGCACTTGGGGCTTCTCTTGGTGGGGAAGCTTATGGCGCCAGGTGCAGGGGGGGTTGGGGCTCCAGCTGCTAAGGGGAGCACGGGCAGAAGGGGTGTAGTTGGGGGCAAGCTCCCCAAAGGGGGGATCCGCTACTGCCCATGCACCCACCACTCACCTCTTCAGTCAGCTGCTCACCTCCTGTATTCTTCCTCAGTCCCCTACCTGCTGCTCACCTCCTCACTCCCCTGCCACAGACACTCCTCTGCCAGCTGCGAGAACTCACGCTCACTGTTAGCTCATCTCCTCACTCCCCTGCTCACAGCCAGACCCCCCCTGCCTGCCTCGTCACCCTGCTGCTGACTCGCTGCTTGACGCCTTACTCCTCCACCACGCAACCTCCCCCCACCATTCACCTCACTGCTTGCCTCTTTACCCTCCAACCCCATCCACCCACTGCTCACCTCCTCAAACCCCCCCCCCATGTGCCCACCATTTGCCATCTCACCCCCTCTTCGCTGCATCACTTTGTTCCTTAAGCATTGTGTGTCCAACCTGTGTCTCCAGAAAGGCAGTGCATGCAGGAGCAACAAGAAAGAGGGGGTGGCTGATGCTTCCCACTCCCCTGCACTGCACAGGAAACTGCCATGGCCACAGGGAAACACAGTGTCCACATTTAAGAAATGGTAGGTTAGAGGATGCATCATAGAAAATACCTTTCCACTTTTCCTCTCCTGTTTACTCTCCTACACTTAGGAAACAGAAAGACAATCCTCCAGAGGATATGCAATAGTTAATATAGTTATAGTTAATAATCCTCCAGAGGATATGCATATATTGAATATCAACTGTCTTTTGAAGAAACAACACAGTTGAATTGGTAGCAGGCTTGATTTAGCTGATTAGGTGAAGTTTCCTAAATAAACAGAATAATTTGTGCTCAGGATAGACTAGAGGTTCTGAATGAATACATTTGTGTATCATGAGTGGCTCTCACAAGTGAGAAATGTTACATTACTGCTAAGAACAGCTAAGACAGAACTAATGGTGTGTTTAAAAAATTTATTGCTGCTCTCATTTTCCCCCCTGAATCTTAGCTTTTACCTTTGAATTTAATTACACTTTCCTCAAGTCTTAAGTCAGAAGGGTAGTTGTGGGGAGGGGATGAGGGGTTGTATGTGTTTAATCCATCCAACTACACAATTATTAACGCCATGAGGTTAAATAGATGAGGTGGTGTGTATTTAATTATCCTGTATTTACTTTTGGGATTTGGGGTTACCAGGGAAAAAACATTGTGGATCTGACAGGATTTATATGCTGGTGTTTAATAATGCAATTTTCTGGATTTTTCTTTTTTCTTCCTTCCATGGATTTAGGGGAGTGACAGTTTGACAGACCACTTTTAATGGATTTTATAGATTTTTAACAAGATTTGTAATCTTCTCCCACTCCTCATATCACCATGACACACCTTCTACACTTTCTTATTGACAGCAGAATTCCATTATTTAACAGACATGTTAGTGGCAGTAAATTCCACATCCAAACAGGATCTGGCAAAACTTGCTTTTCCTCCAGGCTGGATTACTCGGTTAACTGCCTCTGGGAATAAGTATATGGACACTGTAGAAGTGACAAAGAAGCCTGTGGCACCTTAAAGACTAACTAAAGTATTGAAGCATAAGCTGGGTATTAGCCCACGAAAGCTTATGCTTCAATACTTTAGTTAGTCTTTAAGGTGCCACAGGACTCTTTCTCACTTCTGCAATTTCAGACTAACACGGCTGCCTCTCTAATATATGGGCACTGAAGATCTTCAAATGGTTCAAAACATAGCAGCCCAACTCCTGGGCAATAATGGCTGCTGAGAGTACTGCATCCCAGAGATCTGCTCACTATGGGTTCAAACATGAAAGATGCTGCCCATTCTGGCTCTAATCCACCAAAACCCTTAAACTCATGCTTCGCTTTAAGTGCACAAGTAGTTCTATGGAAGTCAGACCACCCATGTGTAGAGGTGTTTAAAAAAACCCTGACAAAACACTGTTCGATTGAAAAAAAACTGTTTTGTTGAAACCAGATTTATTTATTTTTGGATGAAATGCACAGGTTTCAATGAAAACTTCACCCGAAAAGAATTTGTGGTCAAGAGTGCAAGAGAATGAGTGAGACTAACTTGATAATCCTGTGGCTAGCGTTCTCACCTGGGATGTAGGCAGTTCACGTCTTTGCTTTGACTCAGGCAGAGTGCCCTAGCCACAGGACTATTGGATGTCTGGGGTCAGTCTCTCTGTCCAGTTTTCATGGCTCATTTTTGTTCCATAAGGGAATTAAATTTCATTTTAAAACCTAAACAACTTTTGTAAAACAGAATTTTTTGGCCAGCCCTACTCGTGCTCAAAGTTAATCATGTGTATGTTCACAGTGGTCCATAATGACTCCCCATAGGACATTGGGTTAATTCCATAATACAGTGCTCCTTATCTTGAAAGCTTTTCATGGTACAGGACACCTTTTTTTCTAAAGGACCACAGGGGTCAGTCCAAATGGACTGAAATGATGTGTGAAAATGTAGGAAAATGTTTGCAAAAATCTCCCAATTTTGTCTTGGGCCATTCATGGTAAGAAATGTTTTCCAGATTTTCCTGAAATGATCAGTACTACATTAAAACATGCTAAAATTTGAGTTTGTGCATCCTTTGCTGGAAAAGTTAGTTGAATAGAGCTGATTGAGAATTTTCCAATAAAATGTTTTTTCATCAAAAAATGTCAAGTCATTGAATCCAAAACTGTTTGCAGGAGAGGATGAGTCTTGATTAATCTCCCAGATGAAATTTTTGTTAAAATAATTTTGAAATTGTTAAACTCCAACATTTTGACATTTTTGAAATAAAAAAATTATTTTTCTGTTCAAAATATTTTTCTTCAAAATTTTATGTATGCTAAAAAGTTAAAAAATGTCAAAATCAAAATTAAACATGTAAAAACTATTGGAACAGAATATTTGACCCAATCAGATTATTAGCTCACAAAAATAGTTGAGATTTTGACATTTTGTCCTGATATGGGCTGTGGGAAGAAAAAAAAATCTCAAACTCTCATGTAATGGGAAACCTCTTTCCGACCCAGTTGTCCTGTTAACCTCAATTTTGAAACACTGTTGTTCATTAAAACACCAACCTTTCCCATAGCACCTAAAAGACTAATAGATTTATTTGGGCCTAAGATTTCCTGGGTAAAAATTCCACTTCTTCAGATGCATGGAGTGAAAATTAGTGTTTTTCATTATTACTCAAAAATGGTTCTGTTTTCTAGCAAAAAAATAAATAAATAAAAAATAAAGGACATCCTCACAGGTATTTTCAAGAAAAATCACATCATTTTTGAAAATATCTTATCAAACACAAGCTCCCAAATGCCTAGGTATTTTTCTAGTCTGTATTGGCAAAAAGATTAAATTGGTTAGTCTCTAAAGTGCCACAAGTACTCCTACTTTGAATGTTACCTGATGAGCCCATTTTGTCTTTTCATACAATCATAGACTATTAGGGTTGGAAGAGACCTCAGGAGGTCATCTAGTCCAATCCCCTGCTCAAAACAGGACCAACCCCAACTAAATCATCCCAGCCAGGACTTTATCAAGCCAGGCCTTGAAAACCTCTAAGGATAGAGATTCCACCATTTCCGTAGGTAACCCATTTCAGTGCATCACCACTCCCCTAGTGAAATAGTATTTCCTAATATCCACCTAGATGTCCCCCACTTCAACTTGAGACCATTGCTCCTCGTCTGGTCATCTGAGAACAGCCTAGATCCATCCTGTTTGGAACCCTCCTTCAGATAGTTGAAGACTGCTATCAAATCCCCCTCATTCTTTTCTTCTTCAGACTGAATAAGCCCAGTTCTCTCAGCTTCTCCTCATAAGTCATGTGCCCCAGCCCCTAATTATTTTTGTTGCCCTCCGCTGGACTCTCTCCAATTTGTTCACATTTTTTCTGTAGTGAGGAGCCCAAAACTGGATGCAATACTCCAGATGTGGCCTCGCTAGTGCCAAATAGAGGGGTATAATCACTTCCCCCAATCTGCGGGTAATGCTCCTACTAATGCAGCCCAAAATGCCATTAGACTTCTTGGCAACAAAGGCACACTGTTAACTCATATCCAGCTTCTCATCCACTGTAATCCCCAGGTCCTTTTCTGCAGAACTGCTGCTTAGCCAGTCAGTCCCCAGCATGTAGCAGTACATGGGATTCTTCCATCTTAGGTGCAGGACTTTGTGTTTGTCTTGGTTGAACCTCATCATATTTCTTTTAGCTCAATCCTCAAATTTGTCTTGGTCACTCTGGACCCTGTCCCTACCTTCCAGCATATCTACCTCTCCCTCCACTTTATTGTCATCTGAAAACTTGCTGAGGGGGCAATTCACCCCACCCAATCATTCCTATCATTACTGAAGATGTTGAACAAAACTGACCCAGGACAGACCCCTGTTGCAGTCCGCTTGATACTGGCTGCCAACTAGACATCGAGCCATTGGTGACTACCTATTGAGCCCGATGATCTAACCAGCTTTCTATCTTTTGATGAGTCTGCTTTGTGAACATCATAAGCACAAGCTTTGCGGGGTTTCTCTGGTAATAATTAAGAGCTGTAGTGAATTTTGTTTGTTTGTGCTTCTTTGCACAAGTATTTAATATTTGATTCCAAAACCACATATATTCTATCTCATTATTTTTCCAAAATAGTTTACCAACAGATTTTTTTTTGCAATATCTCTAAAGCTTCTAATGCATTCAAAGAAATTAACAAGGCAAATTAATAACATTTTGCTCTGTATTGAGAATAATGGACAACTAAAAATTATACTCTGTTGGAAATATAGATTTGCCTAATGTGAAATCTAGTATTAATTATGCTAATGGGGAGAATAAGAAAAATGTGCTTAAAGGACTGTTAAAAAACGTGGGCTAATTCCACAGCAATAAAAGTAACTTTTGAGATAGGGTTTTATCTGCATAAAGTGACTTTTCTGACTGGATATGCCATTCAGTGGTTATGAACCACAAATACTGTTTTGAAAATGTTTTCCTCAACTGTAAAAGATATTACCAAAAATAAAAATTAGAAAAATTAATGGGGCTATGGGTATTGATCACATTGCTTCGCATGAACATCAAATAATTCAGGAAAAAATAATTACCAAACAGGACAAAAAAAGCACCAATAAAAATTCTACTTAAAGATAAACAAGATTTTCTGTTTTGTAGGAAATTCCACGATTTTATAGTTTTTTTGGTTATGAAACAGAACAAAGCCAAAAAAATTGAACTTTCCCACAAAACATTTTTTTTGTGTAAAAAAAGATACAGTACTATAGATATATTTCGGTCAGGATAGTCTTAGATGTTTTCTTTCACTAGTGGGTATTCTTGTTTGGGATCAAGTTCTGATAATCTTGCTCACATCTTATAACATGAGTAGCCCCTTTAAAATCAATAGAAATATTCATGGAGTAAGGTGCTATTTAGAGTGGAGTAAAGGAATCAGACTTTGGCCCTTAATGTTGGCAGAGACCGCAGAACACAATTGATACAGTAGTTATCTCTGTATGATAAGGGACAAAGGTTGAGAAGAAGAAACAAGAGAAGACAAAACAATAGAGAATATGATCAAGATAGATGTTTTTAATCTTCCAATTGGATGTTGTCCAAGAGGGTAATGGGTGAGAGTGGCTGGAAAAGAATTCACAAGAAGGAACTTTAAGAGGTCCTTCCCTCTCAACCCCATCCTGGGGTTAGATTAAGAATTCCTAGACCACCCCTGTCAGGTGTTTGTCCAACCTGCTCTTAAAAACTTCCATGGCAAGGATTCATAGACTCATAGACGTTAATGTCAGAAGGGACCATTATGCTCATCTAGTCTAACCTCCTGCACAATGGAGGCCACAGAGTCTCCCCCACCCACTCCTGTAGCAAACCCATAACTTATATCTGAGCTACTGAAGTTCTCAAATCAAATCAAAAGACTTTGAGACTTTAAAGATTCCAAAACTTCCTTCATAAACTATTCCATACTTAACTATCCTTACAGTTATAAAGTTATTTTTTCTGATATCCACTCTAAATCTTCCTTGCTGTAACGGAAGTAAGGGGGAAATTGAATGATGAGTCCATGGGAGATTAAGGACATGTAGCTAAGAAGACCTGCTCTTGTGATAGCTGCTCTTTTATCTGACAAACCAGGGACCTCCAGAGTTACAAGGAAAAGCTATTACATCTTGAGTTAAACAGTCAGGGTAGGGCTACACTACCCGCCGGATCGGTGGGTAGCATTTGATGTATCGGGATTGATTTATCATGTTTTGCCTAGACATGATAAATCAGTCCCTGAAAGCACTCCCATTGACTCCGGAACTTCAGCTCCGCAACAGGAGTAAGCAGAGTTGACGGGGGAGCCACCGCGGTCGACCCACCACCGTGGGGATGTCCAGGAAGTCAAACTAAGGTACTTCAACTTCAGCTATGCCTTAGGCTCTTCAGTTTGGGCTGTAACTTTGTGGACTGGGCACAGTAGAGGGCCTGTAGCATATATTGACTGGTGGGTTACACTATGAATGGTAGCCACCTTTTCATAGGAAAAGTAAACAAAAGCTCTCATTTCGAGGTAGAAAATATGATTACAACTGTGAGAATTACATATTAAAGAATTAGTAGTAGTTGCTAGAAATGTGAACAGTTCTACATGCCTAGTATTGGTTTTTGTCATTTTTGAGGGATGTAGTGTGGTCTCTACTGAGCTGTCAACTTGCCACCCTTTTGTAGGCTTCAAATTAATAATTTTTATTTCTGCGCTATGAATTGGATAGGGGAAAAGTCCTAGAACAAATACAAGTGAGCTCATTTTTCTTCTGTTTAAATTCATAATTATCACATTTTTCTATTTTATTTCTCTTGAAAATTTTCAAAGGTTGAATATCAATGACACCCATGTAATAGAATTTACATTTGAAAGAATATTCAAATATACATCTGAAATTAATACACGTTTGTCACAAACTTTTCTCTCAAAGAACATTAAAGTATAAAGTCTGTTTTAAACAGGATCTGTTTCTTTATCAGTTATCATTTTCCTTGTTTTAATTTTTAAGCATACAGTATTTCATTTTTAGATATGTATAATAGAAATGCAAACTAAAGGTTTTTTTTTTAAAAAAAAGTGGTTTGATTTGTGCAAGATTAAAAAAAGAATCATACTAAATTTTCTACTACCCCTAGCTGTTTGGGCTGTATTTTCAGCTTCTTAACTTCAGCAGATAGATACTGCAGCTTGCTGATGGAGGATCATTTCTCATTTCATTTTCTGACTTTTCCTTCTTCTCCTTTGAGAGCAAAACTGTATGAAACAGCTCTTTAAAATTCCATGGATTTTTTTTATTTTTGCATGGCAAGCTCTAGCCATTCACAGCAAATACGAAGTTTAAATTCCATAACTCATCCAGTAGGATGGACCTTGAACTAATATTCTTTAAACATGGCAAGGATCTTCAGCCTAGCCTCCAGTGAATGCCATAATCACACAGAAAAATTTAAAAGAGATATTGACAGGAAAAGGCATTCTTTTCAAGAGACCTATCTAGCTTGGTGCTAGTAAAAGTTTTGAGGCTTTAGGCAATTGTTCTGCATATTGTTTGCATCCTATGGATTCTGTTTTGTTCCTGAAATAAGAGATTTAATTTCTTGGAGTGATATAGAACATGAACATGTGCACATGTACACACACACAAATACATATAAGCCCAGGCACAAAGTAAACTGTGCAATTGTATCCTGTCTTTATATCATTGCTCGTGTTACAAGTTTTGTCAGATTCAGAAGAATGGTGGTAGATAATTGGCCTGAGATGTAAAGCTACACTCTGCTGTTCAAGGAACAAAGAGAGACAGCTTTAGCCCACAAGGCCGTATTTTGTGAAATACTCTTCCTTTTTAATAATGAGCTGATGCACACTGCTATTGCCTCAGCTCTAAAAATTCTGTAGCTTCACCGCGCCCCCACTCCAGCAGTGTTGTACAAAGTATTTAAACTGTAACAGTGACATAGACCACCCTTTTACAATGGTATCAGGTTAGTACCTATTTGCCATCATACTAAATAAAGGGAAACAGTTATAATGGTGTTGTAAGGTAGCATGATCCTTATCTGCAGCCTACTGAGCTCAATGAGGAAGACTCCCAAATTACTTCAGTGGGCTTCGGATCAGTGAGAGCCAGGGCCAGCGCTAGCCATTAGGCGACCAAGGAGGTTGCCTAGTGCGGCAGGAATTGGGGGGGCGGCGTATTGGTGTCCTCAGCGGTAATTCGACAGCCACGGCTCCTTGTCGATTTGTCCACCAGCGGCAATTCAGCAGCAGGTCAAAGCCTCTTCTGTCGTTGGCAGCATTTCAGCAGTGACTGCTCCTCACCGATTTCGCCGATGGCGGCACCTTCTCAGCAGGGTAAGGATTTTTTTTTGCTTTGCCACCTAGGGTGAGAGTCCTGGTGAGAGCTACAATATTCTCACAACATACATGACTTCACATGTGGACAGTGGATAGCATCAAAAACAGTTATACCAAATGTCATGGACCCAGCAGCTGGGCTAACTGCTGTCACACTCAGTAAAGGCAATGGTTTTACTACTTCATATGTGGAAGTGGACAAATATTTGACAGCTAATCAAGCCGCACACATCCTGCAGAAGTCTGGAATGATAAAAATTACAAATGTTTCCTCTTTTTTTAATATATCGCTTACATTCATGGTAACACACAACACTAGCACACAATATCTGGCAAGTTACAATTTTCAAAAGCAACAAAATGATTTAAACTTAAAATTTTGAAAGTGAAAAAGGTTTATACTTCTAAGCCGTGGTCTAAACTGGGTAGAGGTGGGGAGGGATCAATCTAAGATACACAACTTCAGCTATGAGAATAGCATAGCTGAAGTCGATGTGCTTAGATCGATTTCCCACGGCATCTTCGTGGCGGTGAGTTGACTGCTGCCACTCCTCTGTCGACTCCATCTGCGCCTCTCAATGTGGTGGAGTACAGGAGTCGATGGGAGAACGCTCAGAGATTGATTTTTCATGTCTATACTAGATGCAATAAATCGACCCCCACTAGATTGATCGCTACCCACCAATATGCTGGGTAGTGTTGACATACCTTTAGACATATAAGCATTATTTAAAATATTACCTTTTTGTCATTTCTAAAATGTCCTCTGAGAGCAGCTCCTGGAAATGAGTCTACAGAGTTCAGTTTCCAGCTAACATTACAATGAGTTCCATTCTGGCACTGTGGGAATAATAGACACCTGTTTCTAAGAGATTAGAGTAACACAGTATGACTAGGGATGCTTCATCATACAGCTTTTGAGGGGCATTAGCCATATAGTTTGGCAAACGGCAAATCTGACACAATGCTGTTGAAATCACCATGCCATCTCACTACGTGACTATCATGTTGTAAAAGGACGTTATGGATGCCATGACATTGCAATGGCTAAGTGTCATCACTTTGCCATACCATTCCAAAACAGCCCATGCTCTGGGGTTATGATATATTGGCAGAAGAGGGACTGCTGCCTGGAGAGGAGACTCGTCTTCCCCGTCTCTGTGCTCTTAGCGCATGATCCAACTCACAGTGATGTTGGCAGGAATTCTTCTGTTGATTCATTGGTTCAGATTGTAAGGATGGGCTTCTAGAATACAGGGTAGTTCTTCACCAGCTTCTTCCCCCTGCAGGCAGGCTTCTACTTTTCACAATCTCTTGAATCTTGTGAAACCTACAGGTAAAGTGTATGTCATGTCTGTGATGGTGCATCCCAAAAGGCTTTATGGAAATATGCTTATAAATGCATATATGACATAACTGGAATACGATTTATGCTACATATGCCATGTAACATATCTCTGTAAAGGTTATGATCTACTAAATCTATTCCATCTATTTGTATGCATGTATCATTTTTGTAGTTGAAGTTATGAATATTGACCATGTACTAGCTTGATTTCTAAGTAGCCTTAGTAAAAGCATTTGGTCAGCTTCTTGAAAAAGGAATGTGCAAGTTAAGTGCCCAGTCAAGAAGCACTTAATGGACAATGGACCTTGGGAGGCTTCAATCCACCTAAGAAGTCAACCTAAGAACATTCAAGGTAGCATATAAACAATGGCTGCTACCTGGAAGTTCTGAGTCATGTATGGACATGTGACTTGTCCATGTGACTCCAAAACTCCATTTTGTAGATAGATTCTACACAGGGGAGGATGGGAGTCTACTTTAACCCCAGGGGGACCCCTCCATTTTGCTTGCAGTTGGCTCAAGTGATAGCCTCTCCACCCCCCAGGATACCTGAAATAAACTGGAACAAAGGACAGTAACTACAGAGGGGTATGAGTGACTGTTGGACCCAGACTAGAAGGAGACTAGTCCCGTAAAAGGAAGCTTGCTGGAACACCTCTGAGGGTGATGTTTTATCTGTATTCAGTTTTCTTACTGTATTAGGCATAGGCATGCATGTTTTATTTTATTTTGCTTGATAATTCAATTTGTTCTGTCTGCTATTACTTGGAACCACTTAAATCCTACTTTCTGTATTTAATAAAATCACTTTTTACTTATTAATTAACCCCCAGAGTATACATTAATACCTGGCGGGACAAACAGCTGTGTGTATCTCTCTATCAGTGTTATAGAGGGTGAACGATTTCTGAGTAAAATGGATTTATTTGGAGTTTGGACCCCGTTGGGAGTTGAGCATCTGAGTGTTAAAGATAGGAACATTTCTTAAGCTGCTTCCAATTAAAGCTCAGGGACGCAGTTCAGACCTGGGTCTGGGTTTGCAGCAGGCTAGTGAGTCAGACTCAAAGTAGGCAGAGCACTGAAGTCCCAAGCTTCCAGGGCAGGAAAGCAGGGGCAGAAGTAGTTTTGGCACATCAGTTAGCAGCCTCAAGGGGGTATCTGTTGGCCAACCTGTCACAATGTCCCCCTCTACTGGCTGCCCCACAAGGAAGTAACAACCTATTATTGTTACCAGTTTCTTCTTAGGACCAAGCACAAAAGATTTTATTCTGGATATGGAGACTGAAGGTTCAAACACAGCTTGGCCATCCATGCAGAGAAAAGCTTGTATGTGATCATGTAATTAAAGTCATTCATCAAGTTTGCCTATCCACTACCTTTTACCAGAACTAAATTTATACTTTTTTAAAAAACGTGTGTGATTATATGGAAATTATTTGTCAATATGAAAATTATTTCATTAAATAACTTGTCAAATATCCTAGAAACTTCACAAAACTTGTCAGCTATGAACCTCGGTCCAGAATCACAGTTGATGTGAGTCATTGTAGCCCCATTGACTTCAGTCTGGCCTCTCATCTTCCTGCTTGACCAAGAAATAACTATACATGGTTGGTGCTATATAAATAAAAATGGGATCCCTGATTTTTCTGAGCTGCACATGCAGTAGCAATGAAATCCGCAGAACAGAATCTATCACATCAGATTTAATTCCTCTAACACAGTGCTAGGCTTCATCATGACAGTATAAATCAATTAATTGGTTTCTCAAATAGCAAGTACTTCATATTCACCTGCTTTTATACAATGAACTATTAAGTCATTTCTGTCCTTGGATCTTGATGTTTAAGTATTAGCCATGACATTTCAACCTGCAAACAATGGGGTATGTTCTTCTCTCAAAGCATATGCAACTATTTTAACATAACTGGAAGTTGTAAACATACATCAAAAAGGGCATATCTTTATATAATCATTGTTTATTAAGTCAAAGTTAGCTCTCTCCAATTTTAGGTACCAAAAATATGGACTGTGTAATTGATTTATAAATTTAATCTAGTTTATGCTGTGATTACTAACCATTGTCCTGATTGCACAAACTCAAGGCCACATTCTACTAATTTGTGTTTGTTTATTTGTTTGTTCTTAAAGGAAACAAATTGTGACCCTTCCAAATAGATTTAAAAGTGCTGATTGTTGAAACATATCTTTAATGGTCCACAGATCGGCAGATGTTACCGGTACCAGTGAGAATTCAGAAACCAATATGCTAAATGCACCGATATTTATTTGAGAAAGAATCACACAAGCATTTAAGGTTACATATCAAGAATCAGAGAGGTAGCTGTGTTAGTCTGGAATAGCAGAAGTGACAGAGTCATGTGGCACCTTAAAGACTAACTAAAGTATTGACTCATAAGCTTTCATGGGCTAATACCCACTTCGTCGGATGCATCATTACATTACATAGTACACATATCTTCCTAGAAGCCTTAGCTCCCCAAGCATAAAGCCTCAGTTACTATGTTGGCCTTTCACAGTATCCTGATTGGCAAACAAAGCAAGTATATCTACCAATTCTAGATGGAGACTTTTTTTCTTCTCTTCTTTCCCCTCTTAAGTACTTGGTTTGACAAATATCCCCCAAAGTAGGGTCTAAGTCACCCAAGGACTTCTTTCTCCCAGTCTTGAACCTCTTCAGATGTTAATTGGGGAACTCTGTCTTTACTAATTTACTTTGCTTAGCATTTATACCTTTTGTTACCAAAGGAGTCACATGACCCAGAAATATGTCTTGGGGCCTTTCATCGCTGATTTTCTCTAATTAATATTTTGGAAGAAGGGGCTGAAGAACAGACTCAGACCAAAGCTCAATCAATGTTTACCCTCTCATCAATCATTCACCAAACTCATGCTTACCACATTTATTCACATCAGTCACAGCAATTAATAATAATTTGGCACCAGCCAAACACTGATTATCCATTCTGTTATGTGCAGGTTCAGTCTATGCATGAAAAGATAAAATATTAGTGCTTAATCCATAAATTTAACTCAATCGATTGGAAAAAAAAATCTGTGATTCTGGTTTTTGGTTTACATTTTATGCATAGTGTTAAATGCCATATATACAAGTTACAACAAAGATTAAAAGGGAGCAAATAACATTCAGAACTTTTTTCATATCTTTATTTGAACCCATGTGATCATCTTACAATCATACTGCTTAGTCTTTGAATCTACAATTCCAGGACTAGAAGCAGAATATTGACGTAGCAATTGTAGAAAGTTTAGCCAAATATTAAATTACTATCCCTGCCATCTTCCTTTAAAGCAATCTGCCAACTTGTTCCCTTATCAAACTACTTAATTTTTTTCTGGGGGTGAGGAAGAATGTTTTTTACTGATGCAGCAGCATTCCCAAAGGCTCAGATCTTGCCCACATATAAAATTACACTTTGAGCTGATCAGAAAAGTTTCATCAAAATTTTCTTCAGTTGGAAAATAGTGTTTTGACTAAACCAATTTTTTAATGAAATGGTATCAATTTCAATGAAATCTCACTTAAAAAATTGGGAGAGGGAACTTTTGTCCCATTTTGAAATTTTTGGAATTAAATGTATTTATTTTGTTTCAAAATGACTTTATTTTGAGATGTACTTAATTTTATATAAAAAGAACATATATAAAAAATGAAGAAATAAGGCTCAAAATTGAAATGAAACATTTTGAATGTATCAAAACAAAATGGTTTGACCCAAAATTAACATAATTACTTTCCAGTTTTGTTAAACCAACAAATTCAAATGAACTGTTTGTCTGATTTAGGATTAAAAAAATGTAAAATATTGAATTTTTTTTTGTATGATGGAAAAATCCTTTTTCAGACCAGCTCTACTCACATGATTTTTGCCAAAGGTGTGATCTACACCGTGGTACAAGTTTGTAGCGTCTTTTATTTCAGTTCAAGAAATTTTTAGATTAAGCTACGTCAAAGTAAGACACTCTGAATCCCAAATAAGGGTCCACACACAGGTTTAATTAAATCAGGGTCAAAAAACACCATTAGTTAAACTGGTGCAAGTTTATGTGTAGACCAGGTCTCAGAGACCTAGAGAACTTTAAAAACCTACAATAGCCACCATATTTGAGGACCTGGTTACAATAGTGTTGCCTTTTGCTTCCTTTTCTGGTTATGACCCAAATCCGTCTTGTAGTCTGGCACCGTAAACTGGACTTGAAATATATCTAAAGGCTTTTGTGTGGTTCAAAGAATACAACTATGTTGTAATATGGAGGAGGTGGTTGGGTATGACAAATCAAGTTGCAACATTATTCGTAGTGTAGATTGGGGCTTGTTTACATAGGATGATGTCAGACATGAGATCAAGCCCAAACCACTGCATAGGAATATAAATGAGGTGCATTGTAGCAGGGTGCTGGTGCAAAAGGCACCTAATTAGCCCCTGCTCAGCCAGCCCCAATCAGAGGAAATGGATTGGGGCTGGGAAAGCCTGATGCCTGGACTAAGGATTGGCTGCACCTTACACTGACATTAATCCCAGGAAAAATAATGGGACAGCTGAAAAGGGACTGAAAGGGTGGTAATGTTCTGACTGCCATTATTGGTGTGTTTATGGAATATAGATCTTGTCAGACTAACTTAATATCTTTTTTGGATGAGATTACAAGTTTGGTTTATAAAGGTAATAGTATTGATATGATAGATTTCTGTGAGGCACTTGACTTGGTACTGCACAACATTTGATTAAGCAATTGGAATAAAACAATAGCAATATGGCGTACATTAAATGAACAAAAACTGGCAAACTGATGGATCTCAAAATATTATTGAGAGCAGGGAATCGTCAGTGTTTCTAGTAAGGATCTGCAGGTATCAATTGTTGGCCCCATCCTATTTAACATTTTTGTTAATTACCTGGAAGGAAACATCATTGATAAGGTCGGCAGATGGCACACAGATTGAGAGAGTGGGAAAGATTGTTCACTGATGCAAAGTAATCTGGATCACTGGTAAACGGGGCATAAGCAAACTATGCATTTTAATATGGCTACATGTAAAGTCAGACCTCTAGGAATAACAAACAAACTATACTTTCAGAATGGAAAGTAGTGACTCTGAAAAGGATTTAGAGTCATGATGAACAATCAGCAGACCATGAACTCCCAGTGCAACGCTGTGGCCAAAAGGGCTAATGCAATCTTCGGGAGTTATAAACAGGGGAATTTCAAGTAGGAGCAGGGAGGTTATAGTATTTGGCACTGGTGTGACTGCTACTGAAGTACTGTGCCTGGTTCTGGTGTCTACAATTCACCAGATTTTGATAAATTTGAGAGTAGGGTAGAGCCAAAAGAATGATTAAAGGGTTGGAAAATATGTCTTACACAGAGAGACTTTTAAGGAGTTTTGTCTGTCTGTTTAATTTAACAAAGTTAAATAGTGACTTGATTACTGTCAATAAGTATCTAAATAGAGAACAGAAATTTGATACTGAAATCTCTTTGGTCTAGTAGGCAAAGACATAACGGATGGAAGTGGAAGGTAGACAAATTCAGATAGGAAATAAGATGATTTTTTAAAAAAATTAACACTGAAGGTATTTAAATCATTGGAAAAATTGATCAAGAATTGGAAAATGTTTAAATCAAGATGGGATGTTACTCTAAAAGATATGCTGTAATTCACACAGATATTATTTCAGAGGAGTCCTAAAGCCTGTGTATACAGGTGATCAAATAGAAGATCACAGTGGTCCCTTCTAGTCTTATTAACTGTGATTTATTAATCTGTGACTCATTTAGCCAGAGAAGGTCAATAGGGATGAATTTCTCTATTACAGGGTACAATGATTCCCTTGAAAATTATTGTTAATCCTAGCATCTTTAACCTGTCTCAAGATTTAGATTTTCACAATATTAGACAAAAAAAGTTTTTTAGAAGTAGACGTTTTGTGCAGAAAGGTTTGTTGTATTCCTCTTTCCTTTTTGCCACATTGATTTATTTTTGGATTTTTAAACTAGGTTTTTTCAAAAATTCATTATTTCAAAAGCTCTAATTACATGTGAAAACTAGTGTGAAGTCCCAAGAGAATCCTTAATCCACATAGCCAAACACAAATTGTGGTATTATTGGCAGTCCTTAAGGCAAAACTCTCAAATTGAATTAACAGGTGTACTGGGTATATCTGAGACAGGACTGGGATGCAAGGTGACTGTGAGAGCTCTGTTCAGACCTCCATTTTCATAAACACTAGGATTCATATGGGCTCAGTGAAAGGAAGAAATAATGCCTCAAAAATAGGCCAGGCACAATCTAATCACACACTAGGAAATAAATCCAGCTATGGTTTGTCATGAGGCTCATCGCTTTTTTAAACATACATGATTACTTTTAAATCACACATTCCCTTTGCAGGTTTGCTTTTTCTACCCATATTAATTGGGCAGGTTCAACCTTTAAATATTAAGTACAGAATTACATGCTATAGACTGTCTAAATGAAATACTGTGCAAACATGCAAGCACACTCTCACTCTGTCTAACAATTCAAACAGGAAACTGGAGTGCAGGACTGCTCAGTTGTATTCCTGGTGCTGTCACTTATGGCCTGATGGAAAGCCCACTGATGCAAATAGAAAAGCTCCCACTGACTTCAGTGGACTTTGGATCTGACCCTCAGTGACTCTGGACAAGTCTGGTAATTTCTCCATCTCAGAGCCTATATATAATAATACCTTAAACTCATCACTTGTACTTCCATGGTGCCTTCCATTTAGGTATATATATACAAGGCTCAATATTATAATATTTGAGTACCTTATAGCTTTACGTAAATAGAAAAGGGTGGTCTTTATTTAGATCTATAATTCTTTCTTCTCTTCCTTCTTCTACGAATGGAAAGACCAGGTGGCTTTGGTTTTCATATTTGGAATGAGAGATTGGACACAATGCAGTATCTTACAAGGTTGATGTCATCAAACATTGGCTGGATAATTGCAAGTTGGAAGGTAGACAGCTCTTCTTGAAGAATGAGTTCTTGGATGGAGGATAGGAAGATCTCTGAATAGTTGATATGAAGTTGGGTTAAAATCAGTTACATGCTGAAAGATTAAGGGAATTTTAGCAATTTATTTGTCAGTATTTAGATTACATGCAAGAGCTGATACACTGGCCAATCTGCTATTCGAATGAAGGTTTTCATTAAATAAAACTCCTGCACTCAGAGAACTGATACCAAATTATCTCTTTGGTTTCTCAAGACAAACATCAGTAAAGCATAGTTATAATTATATGTTGCTCTGACTCTGATTGAAGTCAGCAGATTCCATTTGAGGATTTTAAAAAGTTTTGCAACTACTGTATGAATGAAATCAGCCTCATGGTTCTATCTGTAAGGCATATACATATTGGTATCCCCATTCTACAGATGCTAAATCTGAGGCACAGAGATAAATCTGTGATAGAGCAGGGGTAATATTAAAGTTTCCTGAATCCAGTCCCTGTGTTTTAAAGACAACACCACAGACTAACAGTACAAGTAAGGATAAATAGAAAGAGTGTGGGGGAAATAATTTTGTGGTTTTTTAATTCAGATTTTCTCTTTCCTAGAAGGTTTTCTGGCAACAGTAGAGTTAGTGAAATTGACATTACAAAAATCGACGTATTGAAACCTGAATTTCTAATGAAGATTTTAGGGGCAGGATGTCTCTGTTAAAACACACCTGCCACTTCTAGTAAGGTGTGGAAGTTGATAATAGAAATGAGCTTCTTGAAGACCCTTTGTGGGTCTCAGAGCAAGTTTGGCCTTCCAAGTAAAGCAGAAAAATATCCCTGATTTTGGGGAGAGCAGGAAACAAACACTTTCAAATCTTCTTAATGCATCATAGAGAAGCAAAACAAAATGACCAGTTTTTAAAATGACCCTTTATAGATCAACTTTAATGCCTAGAAAGCTATCTTAGACAGGCATTCTGAGGTTTAATTAATGTTTGTAAAACACAGAGATCCTCAAAGGGAAAGGTGTTGTCAAAATAGAAATTATTATTATTGCTAATCCATTTCCAGCTTTGTTTCTGCATGTGTCAGTCTCTTCCAGGAAACTAAGTGACTTGGACTTGCCCATCAAATAAAACTCTTTGTGGCGCAACCAGAAAGGTAGTGGTTTGAACAGTTTCTTGGCACCCACATTCATTCCTGGACAAAAATCAATAAAGTGACCTGTTAACAGTGGTTTCTGTCAGTTTTAGATACATCATGCCTAGGACTCCCTCGCTCAGCTCATTAACTTTTCCACCAAACTGATGTGTTTCATCTCTGCTTCATTAGTTTAGGATAGAAGGCATTTTTGTTCTATAATCTAACAGTGGGGCAGATTTATTAACAATTTTTTTTTATGATCTGTGATAGAGAACTTTGGTATAACAAGCCAAAATGAAAACCAAAAATAAAGATTCAGATAAAGCAGATGAGCCCTGACAATTTTTTTATTACTCTGTCCATTGAATTAGATTCATATTGCAGTCTCAAAACAGAACTTACCAAACAAAGAGAAGTAAATGTTCATTGAAAAGAAGTCTTTATTTTGCAAAGAAAAAAATATCTTGATGATTAATCTGATATGTGAATTCATGCATAACTAGACATATACATTAGATGTTTTTTCATCTTTGTCTGAAGCATCAAATATTAAAACTGCTAGGGGATTTGATGGACTTACAATCTGATACAGTAGATCAATTTCTGTTTTTTCTGTGACTCAATTTCTAAGATAACTGGTGGATAGACCAAGGATTGGTCTCATCATCATCATAATACAGTACATTGCACTTCTGCAGCATTTATTTTGAGGGGCGCTCAAAATTTTTTTTATGCATGTTAATTAATCTGCTCAATACTGGTGAGAGGTCCTATAGGTAAATGTCATTCCCATTTCAAGGATGGGAAAAGTGGGGTATAGAAAGGTTTAGTGTCATAACTTGACTGAGCTGGAAATAGAAACCAGGAGTCTTCCTTCCTGTTTTAAGTCTGGTTCTCTTCGCCACTGTTGGTGATTACTGCTTAAGCTGTATTTATTTAAATATATGAAAAAGTACCTGCCCATTTAAAACTTCCAGGTGCTTCTGCATGATTTGTAAAAACACATACACAGAGATGTAGTCACAACAGTTGGAATGTGTCTTGTTTTTGTTGCTTTGAAGGTTAATAAAAACCTTGATTAATTTAGAGCAGCTGAGAGGTACGGCATATGAGTAGCTGCAAAGTCAAAATTACCATTCTCAGCCTTAGTTATCTACTTCTTAAACTAGTACCCATTTATTATGGAAGATATACACAGAAGTAGAAAAGTAAAAGATAATAGGTAAGATTTTCTGAAGCAGGAAAATCCAATTACCAAAGGGACTTAGGCACATAGCCTAGGCTCTTAAGTCACGTTGGCACTTTTGAAAATGTTAAGCAACATATGTACTTTGTTTCCACAACTGCTTTATGGGCATTGCTTAAGTGAATCAGAAAAAATAGGATTTTATAGCTCTCGTCCAGATTTTCCATTAATCTTCTTTCTAAAAATAGAACTATTTATTTTCTAGTCCATTTACTAATAATTATAAAAATATAGGACTATATAAAAACATCTAAAATGTAACTAATCGAAGTACGGTGCTATAAGTAATATGTCATATATACGAAAAAGTATATTAAAATGTCATATGTAGTGTAAGTGATATACAACCAGTAACAAACCAGGCATTCCAAATAGCTAGAAATTGTTAAAAAGCCAATATTAGAAAAGGGGCTAATTGGCTGGTGACTGCTTCCTATGTATAATAAAGCCCTTCTGATAAATAATGGTTTTCTTCACCGATCCAATACTATTACTTATACTCCGGGTTTAATTTATTTAACTAGAGATGCTGAAATTCCAAAACATAATAGTTGGTGTTTGCTCTGGATGTGCACTAGAGCTGGTATACCTGCACGGTTTCCTTGAACTTGCACAATCAGTTTTCAGGGCTTGGCAGCAGCATATTATTTTATGTATTATTAGGTCTCTTTAAAAGCACCCAAAAAGTATCCTTTCATGTCTGCAAAGTTCAAAGTCCCTGCTGTGAATAGTTTACAGTCTGATTAAACCACACACAGGCAGAAAGGTGTGGGAGGAGAATGGAATACAACAATTAAAAAATAACTATGTAAACACTTGCCTATTTGTAGTGTTTCGGTTTTTAATCTTTACTCATTCTCTTTCTTGTTATTTCATAACCCTTTTGCCTGATCCAAAACCACCAAGAACTCCCACCAAGAACCCCTTTTGCCAATAGCTTCCTACAGGTCTTGGAAATTCCCAATTCCCCTTGCTTTTTGTTTTATTTACAAAGTGCCAGTAGTATCTCCTTCCTCTTCTATCTTCCCCCATGTTCCTGTTTTCAGAGGGTGCTGGGTCATCACTGTTCTTTATGTAGTTTTCTGTGAGTGTAGCTGCCTTCCATAAGTCATAATTGCTGTGGTGCAGTTGCAATGTAGGAAAGAGACCCACTGCCAGTAACTTGCTGAATGAGGATTAAATAAATAAATGGAGATATACCAATCTCCTAGAACTGGAAAGACCTTGAAGGTCATCGAGTCCAGTCCCCTGCCTACACTAGCAGGATCGAGTACTGTCCCCTGACAGATTTTTTGCCCCAGATCCCTAAATGGCCCCCTCAAGGATTTAACTCACAACCCTGGGTTTAGCCGGCCAATGCTCAAACCACTGAGCCATCCCTCCCCGCCGATTGGATATGGGGATGCTCCAAAATCCCTATCTTGTTACCTGAGGATTATAGAGCAACTTTATATGAGTGCTTATGCGGATTCTTTGCTGTACTGCAAGGTATTCCCTAGCAACCACAGCGAATTTATAGAATGTTTCTGTCCCTGAGCTTATTCTATGGGCCACTGGCAAGGCTGAGCAGAAGTGCTTTCCTATTTGACCTGCCCTAGACTTTCTGCTCCCAGAAAAGCTCCTTTTTGGATTGGAGGAAGCAATGACCCTTGCAGAAGGAATTCCTGTAGACTCCTTAAAAGGGAGAGGCCGTAGGGTGACCAGACAGCAAGTATAAAAAATCGGGACGGGGGTGGAGGGTAATAGGAGCCTATATAAAAAAAAGACCCAAAAATCAGGACTGTCCCCATAAAATTGGGACATCTGGTCACCCCAAGTGGCCACCTCTTCTGACTCTGGGCCCAGTGATACTCAGACCAGATGATGACCCTGAGGCCTTCCTACAGACGTTTGAGCGGGTAGCCAAGGCAGCAGACTGTAAAGAGTCAACTTGGGCAATCCTCATAGCACCATTCCTGATGAGTGAGTGGTAGTGGCTCAGAAGTTACAAGATTTGGTAACACGCTGGCTTTGCCCAGAGACCAGCTTAGTGGGGAAGCTCCTGAATCAGGTGGTCCTAGAGCAATTCCTAAAGGTCCACCCATAGGGGCACAGATCTGGGTAATACATTTCCAGCCAGCCTCAGTGGGAGAAGCAGTCAAGCGAGCTGAGGACTACTTTGAGGCTGAAGGATGGGAATGGCATGTCTCTCAGGTTAGCTCCAGTGGAGTAACTCACACTAAATGTTGCAGTGAAGATAAGCCCTAAGTTAGATCACAGACAAAAACACATTGTGACAACCTGGATGGGTTAGTAATTATGATTATCTCTGTGATCATATGGAAGACAGACTTCCATCCTACTTTTTTGTCCTAGCACAAGTATAATTAGCAACAAAATCCTGCTAGGTAATGGAGTTGTAATTGGTTAAAGAAACAACGATGGATTAATTATCTGGGGCTGTAATTAATTGGGGTTATTTTTCTCAAGTTTAGCACATTTAAAATGTATTTTACTAGTGAATTAATTACGTATCACCAAGCTGAAGTCTTATGACTCCAGTGACAGCAGGTAAAACCCCTTTTATACTCAATTCCTGGCTGGATATCATTCTATCAACTAATTTCCACCATAAATTCTAAAATCAGTCAGCAAAAAAAAAAAAAAGATGAGATAACAGGGGTGGAGAAAAGGGTGGACTCACCTTATTCTTTGACATTTTGTGATGGTGTATGTGCTTAAATCTGACATTGGTCAGATCTATCAGTTTCATCCTAGTTCTTAATGAACCTCATCTCATTTTACAAAACCATTATACAATTGGCATGATTAGCAATCTCTAGTCCTTAGTGATCCAAAGCTGGAACAGCAGTGGTGTTACAAATTCTGGGTCTAATTCACTACTGCCTTTTATCGTCGTTTACGGCTCTGTAAAGTGTGTGTAAAATACTTCCCGATCAGAACAGGAATATTTTAGATTCACTTTGCACGGGCGTAAAATACTGAACAAGGTGAAAGGCAGTGGACAAGCAGACCCCTTGACTACAAAAATAAAGTGACAGAGCTGTGGGGAGAAACCTGTATGTCTTCCTCAGTATTTCTACAGTCCTAGATATTGGTCCTAACTGGAATCATTGGACCAGATCTTCCTGTGCACGTCAGATGCATTCCATCACAAAGTACTTATGAAACAGACTTAATACTTGTAGCAGTCATAACAAAAGCTTCAGTTTAGTTTTCTGTATATGACTCATCCTCTCCTTGTGAGGTGATATAGTTATAACGAATTGGAAACGAAGTTTTAAATCATTAAACAAAATAATTGTTCCACATATGAAAGCCAGTTTAAATGTTACATAAATAATGTGTCTATAGATGTAATATTAATCAGTTCCAGAACATAGTTAGAGATGCAATTGTGAATTTGAAGGTGATTGCCTTTTTTTTTTTTTTTAAGAACCAGTCATCAGAGTTTTCATATTCACAACCCATTCAGTATCCCTTAGACAGGCTATTGGAAAATTATGAAATACACTTAGTGATGCTGCTGTAAGTTAAGAGCCTATCACCACTCTACTTTCACTGTAAGAGTGAAATTCTGTTAACAGTAATATAGACACAGACTGGAGTACAACTTTTCATTTCTTTTTCTATTTGTTGCTGCAGAGATGTGTGGAAAGTAAAAGTATAGGTATTTTGTCATCAGCTAAATTATGTGTACTACCTGCTACTTTGGTGATGTGTAGATTGTCATGCAGAGGAGTGAAAAGTTGACTAGGTGATACTGGATGGAGATTTCCCTACATATATTCTGCCATTTAAGAAATGCAAGGGAGGAAATGATCACAAATTACTGCCAGTCCCAAGTGGTGTAACTTGTATTAAGTGGAGGTTCACAGATTCTTCCACCATAGGAGGAGACCCTTCCAAGATGGAGGACAAATATGACACCCTAGTCAGGAATGCAATATCCTGAACAGGTTCGTAAAGATCCACCCAACATCTAGGGATCTCATTCCACAGGTATGAAGCAAGCAAACATCCCCTGCCCCAGACTGGAAGTGTCTCTCTCATTCTATTTATGGAATGGCCCTAATAGGAAGCCATGTGCTGTTTCTATCTCCCTCCTGAATCCCAGGATTTCTTTCACCCTCTTCCAAGCAAGCCCACATACTTTTCTACGCCTTTTCTTATTTTTGTCTGCAAAGGGTCAGAATTTAAGCCAAATACTTAGCTAAAACTGGCACATAAGAGCAATGCTTCAGAGCAATATCCTTGGCCAAATGTTAAAAGAAATTGATTGAGGAAGGTGATCTTTAATTATAAAAACTGGCGCCAAAAAAGTAGATTTTTTTTTCACTCTTGCAATTAGAACATGCATGTTTAAAGGAAATTTTACAGTCAATTAGTCCTAAATGAAACTCACTTTGTTTTACAAACTAACCTTTTTTGAACAAAAAGGATTATTTAATGCAAAAGTTATTCTGCTTCTGTTAGATTGTATCACAATGAGTCATGTTTTGCAGTTACATGCACCCTTCCATTCCCAGGCCTATTGATGTTGGGGTACAAGGAACTGCAGGTTTTGGCCCCAAGAATTTAATACAGAGATGTGAACTGCTCAAACTTCCAATAACATAGCTTGAGTTCTGGCTTTCAACCCCGGCATAAAGTCTTATTACATCAGTCCTGTAATCAATTCATTGATCCCCATGAAATTAAGGGTGCAGTATAAAATCCAGTTAGGTTTTTAAAGCCCTTGATATTTTTTTATCTCTGATTATTGGCATTCACCTTGCCTAGTAGTCAAATTTTGCTCTCCTCTCCAATTGTGCAACTCTGAATCACTGGATATGGTTTTGCCCTCATTCTGTTATTAATCAGCCCCAATAGGCCTGGAGCGGCAAACCGTGGCTAGTGGGAGCTGTGATCGGCCAAACCTGTGGACGCTCCAGGTAAACAAACCTTCCCGGCCCACCAACAGGTTTTCCTGATGGGCTGCATGCCAAACTAATCCCTAATCCCTGCCTTATAGCATGTGTTTAAAAAATTATAAATGAGGTTAATGCATGCAGCAATTTATAAACTTTTCATACAGACTAAACACACTGATAGAAGTCCAATACCCATCTTAAGCATATTAACATACAGGTGAAACAGACTGGTTTCCAGCAATGAATCTGTCAGTAATCAGCTGTGACCTAAAGCCTTGGCAAGAGCTCGTGCCTAGTCTGCCAGAATCACAGAGGGCAGAAAATTAATTTGTTTATATGACCTTTTACTGCATTGATTTCACTTCAAAGTGATACAAATGTATCCAAGAGGCCATATAAAAATGCAGGGGATTGTTTGTTTATTATGAGAGCATTTAATACTGCATGTTAATACTTTAGTGAATGAAGTATAGAGGTTAAATTCTGCCCTTAATAACATCTAGACACCTCGTCTGCATTCAGGCCTGCACTGATGAACCATAACTAGTAAGAACCAGTCATGAATAACAGCATCATTAGCAAAAGAATGTCCACCATTTTCAGAGACAGAAGTGTATTTCATTATTGAGAGGAAGGTTTTCAAAGGCACAAAGCGCAGGTAGGCACCCAAATCCTATCGAAAGTTAATAGGATTTGGGTTCCAAACTACATTTGTGTGTTTGAAAATCTGCCCCGGTATTCTTGCCAAACATTGGCTATGCATATTGGCAGTCACAATAATTTGGGAACTCCGTTCCCCCAGGACAGAAGAAATGTAGGACTGGTGTATGCAGCCCTCTTCTGTAACTGACCCCACCTTCCCAGCAGCTCCTGGTGTAGCGGTGTGCTAACACTTGAACGAGAAGAAGATGAGGAAAGTGTACTTGTCTTTCAAAGATATTTTTGGCCACTGAGAAACCCATAGGTAGTCATGCTAGGCTTCCATGTTTCCCAAAGCCTATTCTAACTTATTCCAGGCTACACCAGCCCCCGAAGGAGCCCAGAATCTGAGTTACAAAAGGAACTTACCGTTTCCTTCCCCTGTCCTTATTTCTTTTTGATTTGCAGCAATAAGCCAAATTCAGAGCTGGTGTAAACAAGTATAGCTCCACTGAAGTCAAAAATTTGAGGCTAGCTGGCACAGTGGGTTACTGTACTATTTTTCATTTAGAGAGACATGGACTCAAATACTGATAGCTGTAATAGAGGTTGAGATTGGTATTCCATTCATCCTAACTCTAGTGGTTACGTCTCTCACTCGGGCTGCTAACTTTCTAATTTCTGAGGACCAGATCCCACCTCTTTCCTTGAGGCCACACCCTGACTGCTCCTTTTCCTTCCTCCCTCCATCACTCACTGCTGTTCACCCAGGCCTGCCGATAGCAACTCTGGGCCCCAGGGCAGAACAGTCAACGGTCCACCTGATATTTGGCCGGTGCTGCAACTGGACTGCCCGGTGCCCGGCGAGCTTCTGTCTGCACTGCTGGGTGTGCTTTTCTGGGGTTCCATATGCCCTCTTAATTGCCTTTGCCACTGCTGGTACCACCTCTCACATACCTAGGAGCTCTGTGGCCTGCCCAGAAGATTTCCACCTCCCTTCCTTAAGTGGGCTCCCTCTGCTCCAGAGCAGGAAGAGGAACTGCACCCTGACATGGAACCTGCTGCCTGCCCTGTCCATAAGATGCAAAGGGGAGGCAGCCCCTGCTGAGCACGGGCTAGCAACAGCTGATGACGCAGTGCCTCTCATCCGCAGTAACCAGACTTTTGGTGTCCAGTCAGTACACCTGACCAGATGCTTCCAGCTCCCTTGACCAGACTTTCTGTTCAAAAAATGGAAACCTGGCAACCCTAACACACACATACAAAGAAGTCTGAACAAGACTCTTTTTTCAAGAGAGGCTCAGAACTGGAATAGCCAGAGCATTGAAAATCAGGATTTAAGAATGAGGAAGTTTGCAATTTACCTGACTGTGTTATGTCTGGTCTTGTCCAAGCCTATCATCTTGATCAGCACTAAATTTAGCCACAAATTATTCTGAAAAGAGCAGAGGAGGCAAAAAGAAGAGAGATCCCAATTCAACCCTCCTAATTTTGGCCTCTCTGTCTAATAGACCATGTAAAATAGTAACAAGCAAGGTCAAAACAATCCATTATAGCCACAAAACAATACCTGACTCAGTGTGCAAACACTGTCATGGCTCTTGTGTATGAACATAAGCATTAACATACTAAAGATTATGAAAATTTTAAAAGAATTAAAACAACTTTTGCACAGTGAGATTAGGAGTTTTGTACATCCTGAAAAGCCCACCCAGTAATTGTGTAATGGACAGTCTCACTTCAAACCACAGTATCATGTGCTACTAAATATAACATGCATAACTGTGAATTGTGTATTAAATAAAAACAACAACGTACATGCTGAGATTTTGAAGTAAATACTGAAATGTTCCCTAGTAATTGTAGAAATGACTGCCTCCTTGCATAATATTCCTGACATTATGTATTGGATGCCTTATTTATTCATTACCTGATTCTGTGCACCTCTTAAATAAGTATTTTGTGAGGCTTGAGCACAGGGTCAGCCCACAATATTTTGACATCTGAGGTGGGGATCTCAAATGACGCCCCAATTCCCCTCTCTTGGGCCAAAATTTTGAAAGGTCTCAATTCTGCCTTCTTCCTATCCTGCTCCTCTCATGGTACTTCTCTGCTACCTACCCCAATAAAGGTGAACTAACAAAATTTTAAGTAACGCTTAACTTTCAAATGCCTGAACAGTAATTGTAACTTTTCTTGTCTCCGTAGTAAACACTGGCATTTTTCTGTTTGAATAAATAAAGTGGTGCTTTATTTATACACCTTTATAAAGTTGTGAAGAAAACTTAACTTAGGGAAATAGATTCAATTAGTGTAATGACTAAGCCATTCACAGTCCTTATTTAACCCTTGATTGATAGTATCCAATTTGTAAATTAATTCCAGTTTGGCAGCTTGTTGTTGGAGTCTGTTTTGGAAGTTTTTCTGTTTTAAAATTGACACCTTCAAATCTGTAATAGAATGGCCAGGGAGATTGAAATGTTCTCCTACTGGTTTTTGAATGTTATGATTCCTGATGTCAGATTTGTGTCCATTTATTCTTTTGTGTAGAGACTGTCTGGTTTGGCCAGTGTACAATTGCTGGCACATGATGGCATATATCACATTGATAGATGTGCAGGTGAATGAGCATCCAATGGTGTGATTTCCTCAGGAAACCAGTGGTGTCTCAAAGATAGCTGGGAGTGCTGGTAGCATAGGGCCTGCTCCTGTGCAGCGTAGGAACAGTGTAGGGCCTGTTCCTGTGCTTTTTCAGGGAGTTTCTTGAGCAGATGGTGTAGTTTCTTTTGGTAATTCTCAGTGGGAGCAGAGGATAATGGCCTGTAGAATGTGGAGTTAGAGGGCTGTCTAGCAGCATCAGACAGAGACTTGACAGTTTGACCGAAACTGGTTTAAGCATTGGCCTACTAAACCCAGTGTTGTGAGTTCAATCCTTGAGGGGGCAATTTAGGGATATGGGGCAAAAATCTGTTGGATGATTTAATTTGGGGATTGGTTCTGCTTTGAGCAGGGGGTTGAACTAGATGATCTGCTGAGGTCCCTTCCAACCCTGATATTTTATGAAAAGAATATGATGCATTTACTTAATACTCCTGTATCATTATCTGAGATCTTGTCTATCCCTCAGTGCATCTAGAAGTCAGAGCATCCACAAATGGTGGGGAGGAATGGGCAAGTAGATGGCTTTTCTCTTTTAAACATTCAGAATCCCTCATCCGCCTGTTACTTTTGAAATGTCCAGTCATGTCAGACCTTCCCTATTGGTTTAATTTAAATCTACCTCCCTTTAGGATTCCTCTCTATGCCTTGTCAGTTCTAGGTGCATTTTATTTAGATTAAAAAATGAAGTTTGTAGATTCCCTGCTGGAGGTCAAACAGTCTCCTTTGTTAGAGAACTGCAGCAGTCATGAAAATGGTAAGGACTCTCCTGTTCTTACCCACTTGAGTTGAAGTGGCTTTGTATGCCGCATGCTGAGACCTTATACTTGGGTCAGTACAAGGTTAAATCTTTCCACTACTGATTTTGTAAGTCAACAAATTTAAAAAATGAATTTCACATTATAGTGAAAAAAGTCTCCTGAAAAATCATTTGTCCCACTACAATATGCAGTTAGATAGGAGTGAAATATATTCCATTAATAAAGTGGAGTTGATTTAACTTACATTGATAGAAATTGAGAATATTTTTATTATGCTATAATTCTTCTCTGCTCGCTTTCTTCAAGGCGAGTACTGTGCTTGGAACTAATTTTCATCTATTACACATTTCATAATACTATTAGTCTGATTAATTAATGTATAATACATCCCGGAGACTAATTTGTTTACTCCTAGTGGGCTCATTAGGACTTGCTGTATGAATGTGAAATTAGATTTTAAAGTGAGCCACCTTCTAAAGATTGAATCATATGTCTGTTTTGCAGAAACCTGACAAATGAAAATCATGTAATCTATATCCCTTTTTTATGTGCACACGTGCATTAAAACATTACTAAAGCTAGAGACAATGCAGCCCAGCTTCCTGCAATTAGATAAATGATTTCCTTAATATTTCCCATAATTTATATGCTGCACACCAAAATAAGGTATATTAGGATAGTATGCTGTTTCTTCAAATTTTTCTCCACAGGACTTCTCCTTTGTTATTTCTATTTACTAAAGAGATCATCCAACTATCATGAATGAGTGAGCTCTATAACCAAGTGGTATGTTGACCAAACATTGTGAAATTTGGGAGCATTTCCTCAAGTGTTGTAAAGAAGTCTGGAGTTCACTGTGTGCTATAATATCATACTAGAATTTAATGATATTTAAACTTTTTACTAAATTGACCAATTCTAAACTTTAATTTCCACATGCTTTTTTCAAAATGGTTCTGGTTTTGCATAATAAGCTAGTAGAAATGCATGGACATTTTAATTAATGAAAATAATGTAGGTAATGTGAGAAACTGTAAATGGTCATATAAAAAACAAGAGTTCCAACTCCTGCAGGAAAGTTCTTAGATTTTGCACATTGTTTAAGATTTCTATTGTTTTTCTTTATCTATGAAATATTCATTTATGTCATTTCTAATTCTTTCTACATTTCTATTCTATAATTGCTGTTTATTCAAATGGGCGAGGCAACAGAATGCTTTGCATTTTAAGAAAGGTTCCTAAAAGGATATATCTCAGTCTGGTATATTCTGAGGATTGGTAACCTTGAAAACTTCATGGGTTAGTTAAGGCAAGTACCCACAAGTTCAGCAATTCATCCTTATCTGAACTGAACTCTTTGGTCTGCAAAATTGGACTAGAAAGCTCACCAAAACAGGCTCTCTGATAAGATTTCCTGTTAAGCTATTTCTATGTGAAAATTCTGACTTTCTCCCAGGAAAATCAAAGATGCATGATATGAAAATCAGTTAAGCATTTTTTATCTCCTCCAAACTGTCACTAAAACACTCACATTAAAAGAAGAGATATTTGGTTGTTTTTCATTAGTTTACCTGAATTGATTTAACCGTCCATAGTCTTTGCTGTCTTTGATGTGTACATGTACATTTTTATAAGGCTACTGAAAAACCACCTATGTGTTGAAAAGACACACATATCTAAATATTGCAGTTATAGTTGTAATACTTATCTTTTCAGCAGATTTTTAAAATTTATTTATCATTAAACCTGTAAAGATTACCCCTATCAGGAACCCTGTTCTCTTACTAAAAAGAGAGACAGCCCAAAGATCAGCTCTTGGGATGAAATCTTGGCCTTACTTAAGTTATTGAGAATTTTGTCATTGACTTCAATTGGGCTGGGTTTTTTAAAGGAGCTGTGATGCAATTATCACTCACTGTTTACTTCATGTCAAAAAGAATGACCCAAATGTATAACTTATGACTAGCAAATGTCAGTTCTGTGAATGAGCTTCCTGATGTTGTAATTATATCATTTCACACAAATGTATGTTGTGTATATTAATAAATCTGCCAAGCTGAATATGAGACATTCACCTTACTGTTAGGTACCAGACATGCATCCAATCTATTACAATGCCAGTGTACACTGTTTGTCAATTGCTTAGCATAACATTTATTGTATATATAATATCAGTTTTTGACACCAGTGCTTTACCATTGCATTGCCAGTTCTGTGATGCAACACAGTGCTTCTTGCAAAAACTACTTTATCTCCTGGGAAGATAGTCTTGCCCACTAATGGCTATTAGTGCTGCTATAAATAAAGACTAATATTGAGTCTCCTTACATATAGGGATGGTGGTGCTTATGCTTTTGTTTTGCCATTTGCTAGTTTCGAATTTTGGAGCAAAATTTGAGAGTTGTCACACTGCCCAGTATCTTCACCCTCACACCATTTTGTGAGAAAAAGTCTGTCTCTAGAAGATTTGCTTGCAAAGCTGGTTCTGTAAACAGCCAGTATCTTGTGAGTGGACCAGAATTAGATATGCTCAGTAACATGCATTTTACAGAACAGAAAATTTAAAACACAGAAGCCATTCACCCTATTACAATTTATTATTCAAATTGATTATTACACAAATCTTAAACCAAAATAATTCCATATTCCCATAATTTTTTTTACTTAAATTGATTATTGAAAAAGTTTATTTAACTTTTAGAATTACATCCCTTATAAAAAATGTATTACTGTTGAGTATTGAAAAATAGCTGGAGACTTATTCAGTATTACTGGAACATCGTGGCATTCTCACTGATGGATTTTCTTCAGTAGAGTTATCTTGCATTTGTTCCTGTAGGATATTAACCTCATTAATGTACCTAGATGCTCTCCTGGAAACACTGTTGCACTGGAAATACTACTACTGGTAAATGTAAGGAATAAATAGATGGCCCCACTGCTCGAAGTTTTTTAAATTCTGTGTTTATAATGTTTAATTATAATGTCTTTACAATGTTTTTATAATATAATTATAATATAATATAATATTATAAAATAATAAAATAATTATAATATAATATAAAATAACAATATAATTATAATATTTTTATAATGTTTTTTTTAAATTCTGTGTTTAGAATGTCCACCATTTCAGTGATCTGCATCACTGTTAGAGCTGTATAAATTCCAGATACTATCATGCTTGAGGTCCCACTTAATAGCTGAAGAGGAAAGAAAAGGCCTGTCCACATTACCAGTTTTTGGTTATACTAGGGATCTTGATATAATTAGGGAACAGACTCACATATTTGTATTGGCATGACACAGATTTGAAGCTTACTATAAATGTGCTCCAGGGCATGTTGAAGCTCTGTCAGATGATAGAAGAGGGAGGCCATAGACTAAAACACAGTTGTCAAACACTCCACCAGGAATCTTTGTCTGATATACTTAGGGCTAAATCTTGATTCATTCACTAGTTTTGCCTTTGACTCCAATAGGAACAGGAGTAGTCCCTGAAAGTAGTTGCTGGAGTATCCTGGACAAGCTAATTTGTTTTGCTAACACAATTCAGCCATGTTAGAAAAACCGTTTTCAAAATGGATCTAACTTTCCCCTAGTGTGGACAGGGCTAATGAAATTTCCTTCACAGCTTATAAGCACCTCTCCTTAATAATCAGCCAGAGGGATTGCTGTCTAGTAATAGGAGACACCCTCCAATCCCAGTGGAGGCTAGTAACATGTACCATAGGAGTGGATAAGCAATGCTGACAAGCAAAGACGTCCCCAGAGCCATTCTGCTGCTGCAGATATTCTATCTGATTCAGAACTGGGTAAGCAAGTCCTTCTTAATGAGTCTTCACTGTCTGTCTTTGACCCACCTCCACAGCAGTCCATTTTCTACCAATCTATGCAGTATGATTCTGGGAACAGAACCTAAGCCTCTTTCATAACAGTTTTAAGTGAAGTGTTTAATATTAAGCACCAAAATCCCTGAGTCATGTGTATTGCTGCCCTTCATCTCTGCTGATTAACGTTTTAGATTTTCTTAAACAGGTAAAACAATTTGAGTGTTGTCATTGATGTTTCAGTGAGAGAGGTCAGAGCTGACATGCAAAAAGTAATCCTTGTTTGGAGTGGAAAGTTATAGTGTAGCAAACACTAGCACTCTACACTATGCATCTATGTAACCAAATGCAAAGTGGTGCAATAACCTGAAATTCAATAGTTTTACCTTCAATTTCAGCTGTCTGAATCTTTTAGTAAATATCTCACCCTATGTACTTTTTTGAGGTAGACATTTTCTTGCTAAGCTGCCTTAAAAAGCAGCTATTTGTGGGTCACCAACAAGCATGTTTCAGCAAGCAGAAGGTTACTAGGGAAATATCTGCCTCTATTGCTGGCCTAAGAGTAGAATGCTTAGTATAAACTTTGAAGTGGGTAGTGCAAATAGGGTAACCAGATGTCCCAATTTTATAGGGACAGCCTTGATATTTGTGGCTTTTTCTTATATAGGCTCCTATCACTCCCCACCCCATCCCAATTTTTTCACACTTGCTGTCTGGTCACCCTAAATACAAATAGGCTGTACGTGTGCAGTCACTCAGAAATGTACAATAGTTGGAATAACTTCAATTTACAACTGAATACATTCTTCAGGTTTCCCCACCACTACAGCTGGTAAATGAAATCAAATAACCTACAGGATCCGCGTACTGAAGAACTTTTCATGCTTTCTGTTCAATATATTTTAAAAAATTAAAATTTTGTCACTTTCACCTCCTTTTGCCCAATCCTATCCCCCAACCTTCTGCTATTGCGTCATTGTGTATGTTCTGCAAGGACAGATTCAGAAAAGGAGCAGTGTTCCAATCTTAAAACAAGATTCTGTTTTGAAATTCTTTTTGATGAAAAAGACATACTTAAAACATTATCTTTAGTAATCACATTGTTAAAAGATCAAAGTTGTTTGTTACTATTGTTGAAAATTAAGAAAACATTGGGGTTTTAAAATTCTTTCACACTTTTATTTAAGGAACATAACCATACATATTTAGGTAGTGAAAGATAAATATTAGAAATGCTGTCAGAATAATTGAATTATACTCCACAACAAGTATGCATTATGACAGTAATATAGTGGCATCTCTATGGAGAAGCCCTAGAATAGAAGAAAAAGTAACAAATGTTATTCTGAGGGTGGTGGATTTTTCCCCCCCAGGAAAGTTCTTTTGCATTTAGAAAGTGAGGGATGGAACTTTAATGAATTCTGTAATTATATATATGAACTTGATCAGTAATCCTTTCCTGAAATGTGTTCAATAAAAGCAAAGTGTTATAATAGAAAATTATCTTTATATTTTTTCTACAAATTGAAATTGCAGGCACTACTAATACATGCACTTGCATTTTAATTATTTTCTGACTGGAATATATGGTCCCAAATGTCACGATTGCCTCCCAGGAAAACTATATTTCAATATCCCCCAGAAAATCTTCTGGTTTGGAAAGAAAGTTCCTACTTGCAGCTTTCTGTACAGGGTGATGTTCCAGAAAATGCATGCATCATGGACCTTCATGGACCACCTCATGGTGATGTAAGTGAAACACCCCTGGTGATCCACAAGCACCTGCAACACCACGGAGAAGTACCCCTTCCTATTGATGTATTCTATTGCAAGGTGGTCTGGTGCCAAAACTGGAACATACAGTGAAACCTCGATATAACGGACTAATTCGGGCGGGGGGTGTCCGTTAAAACCGAAAGTCCGTTATTTAATATTTTTTTAAAATGATTAAATAACGGACTTTCGGGTGACAACGGACACCCCCCGCCCGAATTAGTCCATTATATGGAGCCAGCCGTGAGTCAGCCCATCCCACCCCCTCCCCCCGCCCGGCTCCCCGCTGCGGGGAGCCGGGCGGGGGGGTTGACAGCTCCCGCCTGGCTTCCCGCTGCGGGGAGCCGGGCGGGAGCTCTCAACCCCCCCGTCCGGCTCCTCGCTGCGGGGAGCCGGGCGGCGGGGGGGGGAGGGGGGGGTTTTGACAGCTCCCGCCTGGCTTCCCGCTGCGGGGAGCCGGGCGGGAGCTCTCAAACCCCCCACCCCCTGTCCGTCTCCCCGCAGCGAGGAGCCGGTCGGGGGCGTTGACAGCTCCCGCTCGGCTCCCCCCAGCGGGAAGTCCGGCGGGAGCTGTCAACCCCCCCGCCCGGCTTCCCGCTGCGGGGAGCCGGGCGGGAGCTCTCAAACGCCCCCCCCCAACCCGAGGGGGTTGACAGCTCCCGCCCGGCTTCTAGCTGGGGGGAGCCGAGCGGGAGCTCTCAAACCCCCCGCCCGGCTTCCCGCTGCGGGGAGCCGAGCGGAGGCTCTCAAACGCCCCCCCGGCCGGCTTCCCGTTGCGGGGAGCCGGGCGGGGGGGTTGACAGCTCACGCTCGGCTCCCCCCAGCGGGGAGCCGGGCGGGAGCTCTCAACCCCCCACCCCCCCGGCTCGCCGTTGCGGGGAGCCGGGCGGGTGGGTTGACAGCTCCCGCTCGGCTCCCCCAGCGGGGAGCCGGGCAGGAGCTCTCAAACCCCCCCCCCCCCCGCCCGGCTTCCCGCTGCGGGGAGCCGGGCGGGAGCTGTCAAAACCCCCCGCCCGGCTTCCCGCTGCGGGGAGCCGAGCGGGGACTCTCAAATGCCCCCCCCCGCCCGGCTCCCCGCTGCGAGGAGCCGGGCGGGGGGGTTGACAGCTCCCACTCGGCTCCCCCCAGCGGGAAGCCCGGCGGGAGCTGTCAAACCCCCCGCCCGGCTTCCCGCTGCGGGGAGCCGAGCGGGGGCTCTCAAACCCCCCCCCCCGGCTCCCCGTTGCGGGGAGCCCGGCGGGGGGGGGGGGTTGAGAGCTCCCGCAGGGGTCCCCGCTGTGGGGAGCCGGCCGGGAGCTGTCAACCCAGCCGGCTCCCTGGGGCGGGAGCCGGCAGCCCCCAATAACGGATTTCGGATGCATCGGAAATTTTGTCCGTTGCATCCGAAGTCCGTTAAATCGGGGTCCGTTAAATCGAGGGTTTACTGTAGTACCATCTATCACCCCTCCCCAGTTTGGAAAACTCATGTCTGAAAAGCCATCCACTATTTCACACACATTTCCCAGTGTCACGGCCCTTCATCGCAGGATGCAATTTATTTCCCTTCACACTTGCATTAATGCAAGTTGCAACCCACAGTCAACTTCCCCACTCCAAATTGATTCACAACCAACTAGTAGCAGTCTGGAGTCACCAGCTTCCACACAGCAATTGCCACATGCTTCTCTACTGAGATGGCACCTCTCATTCTGGTGTGCCACACACAGTTCCATCCAAAGTTCTGCATCCTAAAGTTCTATAACCACTGCTCTTCATCCCACACCTGCAGGACAATATGATCCCAACATTCAGTGTTTATTTTCCCAACCCAAAAGTGATGGTCTGCCCTATACAGCTGCTCTGTGAATGCCAAAAGAAATCTAGAGTTGCTCCTGTCCATCTCATGCAGAATGTCAGGTGACTGCAAGTCTTCCTCAGTTAGGAGCTTCATGATTAACTGCACTGCATCCACAATGTCTTCATGACAGATAACAGAGAATAGCAGTGCAGGATCCATCCCTTCTCACTAAGATGCTGGGTGCACAACAAATAAGGGCCATTGCAAAAATGCTACGAAACAAAGCCGGAAGCCTATAGAGTGCTGGGACAGAAAGCAGTGCATTGTGGGACATTGAGCCTGGTCCCAAGATTCTCTGCTATCCGCTCCACCTTCCCACAACACCTAGCAACAGAAGGTGTTTAACTGGACTGTGGGATAAGTACCCACAGTACATTGCTCACATTGTCAATGATGGTGCCCCCGATGTGGATGTGATCTGCCAACAGAAGGAGCAAGTGTGAACATGAAATTCCAATTTTTATTATATCAACTTTTGGTTGTAAACATCACTTTTGGTGACAAAATTGGTAGTGTAGGCATAGTCTTATTGTGAGACGTCTACTAATATGAGGGGTTTAAAATTCAGTCAGTAAACCTGCATGGCATTGTTATTCTCCTGGTGTACAACACAACTTTATCATTTGTCAAATTTGATCAAAATTGGCAAGACTCTGTTTGTAGTCTCAGCAAGGTAATTTCAATCTTTTAAGAGTAAAAGGTTCAAGGTAAGGTGTGAAAATGGAATATAGAAACTGTACATAATCTTTTATTCCTACCCTCATACATTCTGAGACACACATTCATCCCTTGAAGAGCTCTTCATCTGAAAAGATGGTAGCCATGACTGAGCCATTTAAGGGGTTAAAGCAGAAAAAAATGGGGAGAAAATCAACACTGCCCATTCAGGAAAATGGAAGCCCCTCCATTTAAATAAAATCAAGGGTGTTACATTATCAGTGTTTCTAATCTGTCACCTCCAATCAGAAAAAGCAACAATCAGACCATTAAAATCTATATATATAAAAGTCAAATGGTGTATGTATGTATGTGTGTGTGTAAGGTTACTCCTTCCACACCGTTTGAGCTAGAGACTTGAAATTTGGTACAGTTAGAGGTCTTGGGGTCCTAATGACCGTAAGAGTCAAAAAAATTTCAAATCTCACCTCTGACGCCCGCCAGGGGTGAAATTCTTTAAAGGCCAATCACATCAGCTGGGCAGCTATGTTGTTATGATGTCATAATACCCCCTCCAACAGACACCGCACTCGCTCAGCTCTCTGCCCCTCCCCCCTCCAACAGAACCCCGGAATCCCTCAGCTCTCTGCCCCCTCCCCCCTCCGACGGAACCCCGGAATCCTTCAGCTCTCTGCCCCCTCCCCCCTCCAACGGACCCCGGAATCCCTCAGCTCTCTGACCCCTCCCCCCTCCGACAGAACCCCGGAATCCCTCAGCTCTCTGCCCCCTTCCCCCTCCGATGGACCCGAGTTGGGTTTGGTCAGAGGGTAAGTGAGGTGGGGGTGTCGGGTTTGGTCGGGGGGGGGGTGTGAGGTGGCGGTGTCGGGTTTGGTCGGGGGGTAAGTGAGCCGGGGGTGTTGGGTTTGTTCTGGGGGGGGTGGGAAGGTGTCGGGGAGGGTGAGGTGTGGGGGTTGGGGTTGGTCAGGGGGTGTTGGGTTTGGTGGGGGGGTAAAGTGGGGGTGTTGGGTTTGTGTGGGGGGGTGAAAATGTGAGTCGGGGTTGGTCGAGGGGTAAGTGAGGTGGGGGTGTCGGGTTTGGTCGGGGGGGTGAGGTGGGGGGTGTCAGGTTTGCTCTCTGCCCCCATCCAATGGACCCCGCACTCGCTCAGCTGTCTGCCCCCTTCCCACCTACGACTGACCCGAGCAACGCCGGGTATTTTCGCTAGTCATTCATAATGGAAACATAGTCTTACTTTTATCAGTCATCTTGGACATCAAAGTGAAAGCTTCTTGTGATCAACTTCAGTAGAGAGATCCCCAATAACACAATAATATCACACATTTCTTGGAAAGTCTGAGATTTTGGGGGGGTTAAAAAATCTAGCAGCTGTCAGTTCTGTCATCTATTAAAAATAAATGGTTATTGAAATAAAAAAGCCACAAACACACATGAACACAGCATTCTATTTAATAAATTCTAACCTTTCAGAGTGGGAGCTTTGCTAAAAATGAAGAACACAAGGTGAAGGACAGAATGAAGCACGCAGCCTGCTGCTCCAATGCTTCACTGAGAACAGATGGTCTTCTGAAACAGTCCATTTGTGATCATTCCATAATAAAGATTAAAGTTGCATATCCCCTACCAGAGGTGCTTTCGGCAGCCTGCCAATTTACAGAGTAAATTCTTGGCCCTCCCCCTTCAGCATTTGATTGCACTCCACCCCCACTGATAAATCTTTCCATAAAAAGTCAAAATAAAGAATTTTATGTGATAATTATTTTTTCAGCTATAAGGAACTGTTTTATTGTTCCAGACCTTAATCTTACAATAATGTTGTTAGTCACACACGTGTTTGAGCCATACTCTGTTTACAAGGTATGTTAGGTTGATAATGAGACAATGAATGCAGGGCATTTTCTCATTGAATCTGTCCTTGTGAGCTAAATGTGGAGGTGTAACTGGAAGGTGGCAGCTGTAACTCAAATTGTAAACACAGTTGAGAGTCTGTTATAAGTTAATTTGAGTTTCTTATCAAAAGTTGGTTACATACTATTAGTTCTACTGGTTACAATGGATCTCACTTGTACCATGGCAAGTTGTGTAACAGTGAACAATTATATAACAACTTGGGATAGTAACACAGAATAAATGATAGCGTCTTGTAAATGACGTGCTTACAGTTTAATGTGTTGTAACTGCTATTTCAAACATCCACTCACCTCTTTTGTTTTTGTAAATTCTTTGTATAGAAGTTTGTCCACCTGACACCTTGTTGCTACTAATTGTGTTTTTAAATACATATACAAGCACAGTATAAAGAGAATATTAAACATATGACTGAATTATAAGTCTGTATATCAATAAGCTCTGATAATGAACAAACAAATATTTATTTAGGGCCTGGCCCTGCTACCATCGGAAACAATGGGAGTTTTCCACAATAACTTCAAAGGAAGCAGGAGTATGTCTTGTCTACACTGGCCCCCATGAACCAGTTTTTCTTCGGTATTTTTGGATGGAGGGGGAGTTTTTTAATTCTTGGTGGACTTTTGCTGAACTGCTGTGTAGCTGGATCTCTGATGCGACCTATAGGCCCCAAGCCAGATCAGCTGAAGAAAGAAGTCACAAAAGAAGTATTGCAAGAAGCTGGGAAGCCAGCTCTGAAAGAAGATGAAGGAGCTGGAGATGCCAGTATGGACCTTATTGCTGGAAAGACGAAGAAGCAGAAGCTCACAGCTTACCAGACTATTAACAAGTTCTTGGATTTGTCCCTGTTTACACACAGAGGCTTCTTGCTCTATCTGTCCGGCAATGTGATTATGTTCTTTGGACTGTTTCAACTATGGCAACTATTTTCTTTCCTATTAAGACTCAAAGTGGAACACATGCTTTCCTTCTCCCTTCTTCAGTCTTTTACTGTCATGTTCACTAATTATTCAGATCTTTTCTGTAGAATTGTATGATTTTTATCTTGATGAAATTATGTCAATTTTACAATTTATAAAATGAGGGATAAATAATTGTGTTACATACCTCAAAGGGTGCTGTGAGAGATAATTAATGCATATATATATATATATATATATATATATTAGTTCATATATCATTTTAAGTACTACTATTTTTCCACAATACTGATTTTGCCTGTTTATTTTAGATAATGAATAGATCTGAGTTGCCTTTATCCATGTCTCAAATTACTGGATACGTTACTGGATAGATTTTCTCCTCCCCTTTCATTTCTGCTGTTTGAATGCCAGTGGAGGAGCCTTCACTAACATTTTGATTGCTGTTATGGCATTGTCTAATTTTGTGACATCACACCCAAGAAATGTGATTGATAGGGTTTTGGAAATAAGCCTGGATATTTCTAGGGAGCATGGCCCAATGTAAAAAAAGAGGAATTCTAATGTGTTCGAGGCCCAGTTACTACGGATAACTTAGCTGGATGCTGTAGATGTTAAATTGGTCTAGAGAGATGAGTTTGCTGAATGATGCTGAAAGTAAGAAGCCTTAGAATTGCCTAAAAAAACTTAGGCTCCATCTGCAAAGAGATTCCAGTAGTTGAATAATTGTGACTGTAGTAGGGTGCAATACAGATTGCCCACCCAGGATAGTCAGAGCCAAACTGTGTTATAACCTGTTATCAAACGCTTTTTGCCCAAGAAGAGGTCTATGCTACAACACATTTTTATAACATAGTTATAGTGTAGTTTGTCCATGCCACCACTCTCAGGGCAAACTGTGGTCACAGCCATGCAAATAGAAAGGTCATTAAACAAGATTAAAAGGCCTTTGTAGATGGGCAAAAATTTACTGCTTTTTGTTGTTGTTATCAGTTCTGTTCAAATTAAGTTATCAGGAATTGTGAACTTGTAAATACAAGTAGACTGGAATAATTTATTCTCCCCCTGCTTTCCAGGCATTTTTTCACCTAAAACAAAGTACTGCCATCTTAGGTCAATTGTAATAACCACTCAGTGCTGCAATCAGAGGATTCTAATAACATGTCCTTTCTTTGTTCTTTACCTATAATAATTTCAGAGTCCATTTTCTACAGTTGCTGTTCACCTAGCACTCAATTTGGCATCAGCAGAAGTTCTGTGTGTGGAGAGGTTGCAGAACTGTGCCTTATAAGAATAGGCACTTCACATAAGCTCTGCTGTTATCTTAATCAATAATTTGATCAATGATGCTAAGATCCAACACAGGGATCCATAATCCAGTTCATGTTTGTCAAAGAGCAGTTTGGGCCCTATTTAAATTGTATTTGGCCACATGTAAAGAGAATTTCTTATACTGGTCCTAAGAGCAAAATTTTATATTACTTTTTTATAAGCATCTGCTGTACAAGTATATGACAGAGGCACATTGATGCCAAGTGGCAAAGGGTTTGCTGTTGTGTAACAGGAATTCCTAACAGGCCTGACAAACTCACTACCCCAACACACTGATTTCATGGTATTCAGGGGCTCCAGAACAGGGGGCTCCCTCCCACTTTTTACCAGCCATAAGAGCAAGTGACAGTGAGGGGGCAGAGAGAAGCAAACAGGGCAAACAGGTAAAAGAGGCAGTGCAGGACAGTGGCCTAGGGGTGAAGAGGTGGTGTGGGAGTGGGGGTTGCATGTGGTCACAGGGCCACGGTTTGAGCGCCTGTGACCCCCCCCCCCCCCCCCACACACACACACTTTTAAGGTGTTTCCACTTCTCCTGGTGGTATTTATTCCTAAACAATGTCATGCCAAGTCTCTAATAAAAGCTTTTCTCATCCTCATCCTCATAATGGTTGTGAGATCTTTGTACTGATGATATTGGAGGAGTTGTGTATATGTACTGAAAATATATTTTACAGTCTGTGTCCAAGGCAAAGCTGACAAAAACACTGATTCGCCTGCCTCTCTGTTGGCATGTTAGATTAAGCATTGTAAACCAACACAATGGAAGTGCCACTTACGTATGAAGGCAACAGAGCAGCAAGACACTGGAGACTGAATCACAGGGGGGTTGTCCTGTCTCTGGAGGCAAACAATGACTTTGGGGAATATAAAGAGAATGCAAAAAGATACCAATTTATCCTTCACTGAGAAAGCAAAAAGAACGGGGCTTTTTTGCATTTGTGATATGGGGATCACTGCCATGTTGGTTGGAGATGCTGGGAGATTCCTTTAGGTGAGATAAACTACTTTAAACAATGGTTTTAGCCTGTTAAGTTTAGATTCTAGGAACCATGTTATATTTTTTGGTTTATATGGAATAGTTTTTGTTTCCAGCAGTATCCTTGTTCACTATCTAACCTTATGATTGCCTTTACTATACATATACCAGTGTTGTGGTATTATATTGAAGCTGATCCTCAGCTGAACCAGATAAGCTGGTGTGTGGACTGTATATTGAAGCTGATTCTCAGCTGAACCAGATAAGCTGGTGTGTGGACTGTATGATGTTCTGTACCTCGAAGGGAACACCCAGCACTCCTATGTTCATCTTTATAATATGATTGTGTGGTATCTAATGCAAAGTTTGTCATGTCAGGTGTCTTTGGAAGGCTCATGATGTACTGAGCATTGTTAAGAATCAGAGAGGTAGCCATGTTAGTCTGGAATTGCAGAGTCCTGTGGCTAACTACTTTAGTTAGTCTTTAAGGTGCCACAGGACTCTGTCACTTGAGCACTGTTGTTATGGTAATGTTACAGTGACCTTTGTTATAATAATGTTATAGAAATCTTGTAGGTTTTTCATGTATTTTCATATATATAGTAATAAGGCTGAAAATGTGTCCTCATTGCTTAAAGCAAGCCCAGGCAAAAACTTTCCAGAAGCAGAGGGGCAGTTCATACCTCATCATGGCATGTGTCATAAATATTTACAGGGCAGCTGTACTGAATTGCCTTACCTGTAAGGCATTAATCTGTTTAGTTAACCTAGTTGGCACCTGACTAGAAGGATCACTGGGGAAAGAAGATAATTTCACATCTGAATGGGGTGGAGGTTTGGTTTGTGCTCTTTGTTTGTTCCCTCTATGGACGGAGAGAGAAAGCAGGCAGGAAAAACATCTCCTGAAAACATACCTGAAATGAGCATCTAAGATTATAAAAATTGTAAGTAGGAGAAGGAAATGTGTTAGATTATCTTTTATTTTAGCTTGTGAATTTTCCCTATGCTAAGAGGTAATTCCTGTTTTGTAACTGAAAGGCAGAGCCAGGGGGGAATCCTCTGTTTTTTAAATCTTTTTATTTACCCTGTAAGGTTACCTTCCATTCTTATATTGCAGGTGTGACTCTTTTTTTACTTTTTTAAAAAATGAAATTTGTTTTTTAAAGAGCCTGATTGATTTTTCTAAAAACCAAGGGGTTTGGTCTGTGCTCACATTGTAACCAATTGGTTAGTATATTATTCTCAAATCTTTCCAAGAAAGGTGGTGAAGGAGTTTGGGGAAATATTTTGTGGAAACAGAGACTCCAAGTGGCCCTTTTTCTTGAATTTTTGTCTAAATCATGTGGTTGTGGCAGTAATACCATCCAAGGACAAGGAAAGGATTTGTGCCTTGGGAAAGTTTTAACCTAACTTGGTATAAATAACCTTAGGGGGTCTTTCATGCAGGTCCCCACATCTGTACCCCAGAGTTCAGAGTGGGCAGGGAACATATATGGGACAAACCCAGCCCAGCCTCTCGGGGACAAAGGACACTGGCCTAGGTAACAACCAAGGTTCTGCTGGGGTCAGTCATTCCCATTCCTTTGGTCAGTTTGGGACTGTGATGAAGTAATGCTCACCTGACTCTGAAGTGTGGAGGGTGGGCAAAGACAAGAAGGAAGGAAGAACATGATAAAAGGGAGAGACGTTCCCCATGCTCTTCCACCTCCAGCTTCAGACATCCCCACCAATCGACTGAAGTGTGGATCAAACGGGAGAGCCTGGCTGAAGGGCAACCAGCCAGCCTATGCTGAGCAGCATCTACGTTTGTAAGGACACTGGAAGTGTTAAGATCAGCTTAGAATGTGTTTTGCTTCTGTTTCCTTTAACCAAATCTGGCTTATTATGCTTTGAATAATAATCATTTAAAATCTATCTTTGTCGTTAATAAGTGTGGTTGTTTATTCTGCTTGAAGCAGTGTGTTTGATTTGAAGTGTGTCAGACTCCCCCTTGGGATAACAATCCTGGTACATATTAATTTCTTTGTTAAATTGATGAACTCATATAAGCTTGCAGCATCCAGCGGGCATAACTGGACACTGCAAGACAGAGGTTGCTAGGGTTGTGTCGGGGACCAGAGATACTGGCTAGTGTCATTCTGTTGCAGAGTCCAAGGAGCAGTTTATATGCCAGAGGCTGTGTGTGAACTGCCCAGCAGTGGGAGTTCTCACAGTAAAGCAGGGTAAGGCTGGCTCCCAGAGTCAAGGATCTGAGTGACCTAGCAGATCATCGATCCAGATAACACCAGAGGGGAATGTCACAGACTGTTACTTGGGAGACAGCTTACCTGGTCATTTCTGTGAATGTCCACTGGTGAAGGTGTCAAGAGGACTCAGGATGCACCTAATGTTAACCTGCAAGACAAAGTAAGATCTGGCAGAGCCATGAAGAGATTGTTTGGGTGGCTTCCAGGAATTTCTCCTGCTGTAGCACAGTCCCCCTGAACCCCATCATTTCAATCTAACCCAAATATTCAATTCTTTGAACACTTCTCTAGCACCATGTAGGAAACAAATATTTCATTAGAAGAATGAATTCCAAAAGCAAGGATCTGCCACTCAAAATACTATGCCCCTGCCTCTCTTACTATAGCTGCGGGGGGGGGGGGGGAGGGAGGGGACAAGGTAGGTGAGGTAGCACCTTTTATAGGACTGACTTCTGTAGGTGACAGAGACAAGTTTTTGAGCCACACAGCCACACTGCTGGACACCAAAAATAATGGACTGACAAAGACTGGATTGATGGTTTATTACAACTATCTGTAACTCACTAACACCCTCTTTTTGTCCTGATGGTAAAGATGTTAATGGGCCACTCTATCTTGAATGGTCCCTTAGAATGTGTTAATTACGTATGCTAACCAGTCTGTTCCACCTTGCATTTAGCTGTGACACTGGGAGTATCTTTCCAAGACCCAACCAAAGAGGGGCTCTTTGTGGCTCATAAGCTTCTCTCTCATTAGCAAAAGTTGGTCCAAAAAATAATTACCTCACCCACTTTCTTTCTCTAATATCCTGGAACAGACCCAGCTACAACTACCAGGTATACCGGTTCTAACTGGGACAATTAGTGAAAGTGTATCAGATAAAAGCAGGCTGTATGTTGGGTCAGAAAAAAAATTGCATGAATACACACACACATACACACAAGAAGGTGTTTATTTTTATGTATAATTCTCTTTATAAATGGATAAAGTATTGAGATATCTTTCTATAATCATGCTATATACATTGTTTATCTTTTCATGTTTACCTCCTGCTTTTGATTTAAATATTTGTAGACATTTTTTCAAAAAGTGATGGGGAATCCCAGAATTTTAAGTACTATTGATTTTTAGGTTTTTGTGTTTTTTTCTTGTGATTGTATCTGAAAAAGTTTGCTTTTAAAAACAAATTGAGTCACATCAGTATGACATGAATTTTTAAGTACTGCAATATTGTTACAGTACTTACCTGTTAGAATTACACTATCCAAAGCCTGTGCTAATCTAAACAACTTGAAATTGGATAAGAACATGTCTTTGAAAATAATATGTAGAAAAAATAGTTTGACAGGCTCCAGGGTGAATTTAAAATCGGTTAAAGAGTAACAGTTGCATTATGGAAAATTTTGAAAAAAGTTCTGTTTAGAAACAGGTCTACCCAAATGTCCTTTCTTTTCTTAGATGATTCTTCCTATTTTTCTAGGTGGATCATCTGCTATAGATTTATGCATGAAATGAGCCATGCATATATGCATTTCTGCATACAAAGGGCGAGTGGTGGTTCTACACCAGCCTTAGCCCTTGGATATTCTTCCATGGGTGCTCTGAAAAATAGCCTCTGTTTGGATATTTAGAGGTGGAACCAGGAATAGTGATGCTCTTTGTGGCTGTATCCCTTGCTATATACAAAATACAAACTTAAATGTGTTCTTTGAAAAATGGTTTGGACTAAGGACTGAAGCAGGTGTGAATCCTTAGATGGTAATGGGCAAAATTCAGCGGTGATGTACATAACTTATAAATTCACACTTCATTGTAAACTGATCCATAAAAAAAAGGAAGTTGTGGAATACTGCAAGAATTCCCAGCTGATTTGGATGGAGTTTGTACAAAGTGGACCTATATTCTATTTCGGTTTGCCTATGACTACCTAAAAAGCCAGAAACAAAGTGTCTGTCTCTCTCTGGCCCTTGAAAAATGCACTATCTTTGCCTGCTACCCAAACAAACTGTATGCCAGAAGCCTCCTCAGAGGATGATTTTTCCATTGTGTGTTAGAAATTCTTGATATCACAGTTCAGGAACTAAACTGTAACCTGAAGGATCAGAATAGGAGGGCAGGCCCAGTACTGTCAGAGGGAGATCAGAATTGGTTACAACCAGGGCCAGTACAAAGAGATTTCGCATCCTAGGCAAAACTGTGCCCTCCTCCCCATCGCCTGGGAGCCCTACGGCAGTTCCCCTCCCACCCCACCCCCCACCTGGGGAGCTCTGCGGCAGCTTCCTGTCCCCCACCCTTGCCTGGGGAGCCTTGTGGAAGCTTGCCCCCCAACCCATGAAGCCTTGTGGCAGCTCCCCACACCAGCTCACTTCCCCTCTGTCTCCTCCCCTGAGCACGCTGCCGCCGCTTCACTTCTCCCACCTCCCAGGCTTGCAGTGCCAATCAGATGTTTGGACTGGCAAGCCTGGGAGGGGAGGAGAAGCAGAGGGAGGGGCGTGCTCAGGGAAGGATGTGAAGTGGAAGTGAGCTGAGGCAGGGAACGGTTCTCCTGCCCTCTTCCCTCTTCACCTCAGCTCCACTGCCTCCCTGAGTGTGCTTTTTGGTGCCCCCAACCACCTGGCACCCTAGGTGGCCGCCTAGTTCGCCTAGTGGTTGCACCAGACCTGGTTACAACACAGAAAGCTACTTTACTGTGCAGAAACTTGCCAGTGAAGATGAGGCCTGAGGCTATAGCTACACTAGAGAGCCACTATAAAAGAGCTCTCCCATTGGCTTAACTACTCAGGTCTCCATGAGCAGAGATAGCTCTCCTGCCAACATAGCACTGTCCACACTGGTGCTTAGGTGGATGTAATTTATGTCACTCATGGGAATGGTTTATTCACACCGAGTGCAACATAAATCATGTTGACGTAAGCTGTAGTGAACATAGCCTAAAATATGAAAGGACTAAAGGTCTGTGATAAACTTTATACCATTTTAATTTTAGATGTTACAGAACAAATGTCAGTAAACATTTTCTGCTGCCTCTTTCTTTGTAGAAGTTTTAAGATGTTCTTTGAATGCACATGAACTTTTGTTGTTACTTTGCGCTGTGCTGTTTTAGTAGCTGGTCTGGTGTTATCTGTATCTGATGTGGGATTACCACTACAGACTTGCTTAGACACATGGGGCCAGATACTTAGCTAGTATAAATCAGCATACTGCCATTGAAATCTATGGAGCTACACTGATTACATCACGGGAGGGTCTTGCCAAGTATTTGTTTGACTCTAGGGTTAAGTTTTATAAACCAAATGATTAATATTAAGAATGCTCACACCGTTTAAGTGAAGCATCTTCTTGAATGCATTGCCTTCTTTCTGCTTAGTGTGTTGGAAAGGTTTCATAAATATTTCCAACTAAGGAATTGTTGTGTTTATCACTGTCAGGATGATTATAACATGTGCAAGTCATACAGGACTCAACCCATCACAGTATCTTTAAATAGATATGGTTAACAAAAGGGTCATGTGCTTTTGTTTCATTATGCAGTCCATCACAGCTGATTACCAGGCTATGTGCACAAGTAGAAGCTCTCTTTTCTAATGAGTATCCTCCCTTTGCTGTGACTCATTCAGTGATGCCACAATCCACTGTTTGCACCATCACAATTTATTACCATGGAAGTGAGTTTGATGTCACAGAACATTTGATTGTTGATTTCACTGTGAATGTAGTTGACAAGAGGAATTGACTGATTAGGAAGGAAAAAGCTTCTATTACACACATGCATCTTTGGTAATCAGCAGCGATAGGGAAGGGAATACAGCAAAATACATGACAGTTAAATTGAGTCAGTAAGAAAATATGGCTTGAGGATGCTGGTAGGAAAACAGATTACTGTGCACAAGATTTTTAGGCACTTTATGCATTAATATTAGGATGACTTTGTCCCAAGGAGGTGAAGCAGAATTAGAATTCTGTGTATCCGTATTTAATTTTAATCAGTTATTGACTGGAGACTGAGCTACAGAATATTTGTAGCTAGTTTTTATAATATACCTTTAAACATAGTAAATTCCAATATTAAAGGAAGATCATTCAAAATACCAGAATGAAAAATTAGCATAGTGGGAGTCTGAAGATGAAGAGGCAACTTAAATAATGGCTAGTTACAAATTGTGAATATGCTCATTAAAGTGCCTTATAGTTTAGAAACAGGTGTTTTAAGTTAATGATTGCCAAATAATTTTATCTCCCAAATTACTAAAAATGTACAGACTAGATAGAGAAACAAGAACTGGTAAGGTAAATCTTAATAATTGTCTCTTAATGTCAATTCAGGGATGTGATTCCCAATAGGTTAGTCACAATTATTAACTATAAATACTTAATTGTTTAAGGGAAAGGAAGAAAAAATGAAAGAAAACAGGGCACAAACAATAAGCAATGGTTTCTTCAGTTCCAATTAGTTCTGTGACTGACAGATATTTTTGGTTTATTGGACATTCAAAATAAATTGGAGGGGGGATTGTTTCCCCTCAAAACCAAAATATTTTAACTATTTCTGGAAAATTGAATAGCCAGACAAAATTCATCTCTGGTCAAGCTAAACATTCTGTTTGGCATGGCATATATTTTGTTTCTGGACCTTTTTAATAAAAGCAATTTGAATTTGGAAACTTAAATCCCCTAGATTCACAAGGGGATTTAAGTGCAAAATCAAATGGAGGAGAAAGAACAGATGGTGTCCTCCTTATCCCCACTAGCCCCAGAGCAGGCACTTGAACCCCCTTTCCATGTGAATGCCTTAACTACTAGTCTCTGGGGTATGAGGAGGGCACCACTGCCACCACCATCATCTGCTCCTCCTTGATTTTGTGCCTAAGTGCCTTTATGGATCTAGCCTGAAATCCAAACACTTTGTTTTCAAAATGTCAATATAAACTACTTTTCCATTTCCAAAGATGTGTGTGTGTGTGTGTGTGTGTGTGTGTGTGTGTTTTCCTTTCTGATCAAAGCAATTTGCTGAAATTGACACCAACTGGAGAATAAAATGTGTTGATGGAAAACAAAGTTTGGGCAAAAATTATTTTCCTCGCCTACTTACAGTCCCTCTGTATGTGTCTCTGTTGGTAGCTTCAAATACAGACATTATACCTTAAAAGTGGTTCTATTCAGTTGGAGACACCTTTCACTAAGTAAATTAAAACCCAATTATATTAGTCCCAATATCAGTAGTGTGTCCTATTTTAGGTCATGATTACACTACAGAGACCATAGCAGCATGGCTACACTGTTATGCTGACATAACCTGTAGTGTGCACGTACCCTGCAGAAATAGAAGGCTTTTCACCATCTTTATAGGAACATATCCATTCCAAGCAATGGTAGCTTGATTGAGCAAAGAATTCTTTGGTCAACAGAGCTGTATCAGATCAGCATGGCTACGGCATTCGGGAGGTGGGGAGGGGTGGAGAGGGTTTGTGGATTTTTCACCATCCTGAATACCATAATTATGTTGACCTAATTTTTAAGTGTAAACCAAGTCTTTAAGTTATGACTAAATAGCCGACTAAAATAGTTGGTGAATCCTGTTTGGTTTATCATGGGTAACATAAACAGTTGATAATTGGGCAGAGATAAATAATCTTAACTAAATCCTATGAAACTACATTTTAAACTCAGTTATATAAAAGAAGCCATTCAAGGAGTTATCTTGAGATAGGCAAATAATTAATATTAAAAATGTTAAACTAAAATTAAATTTCAATATTTCTTCCTGTTTACCAAGCTTAGCTTCTGTCTCCTTTCTAGAAGTATATAGTCTAAACAATCTGTTATTTAGTAGGCAAAGCTGTTAGTACTTTAAATTACAATAGCATCTCAATATTTTATTAAATATATTTTAAGAAAAATGTAATCTAATTACTTAGCAGAGCTTTTGCACATTCCATCTCACCAGTAACGCTAAAGTCTCTGTGTTTTCATCAAGTTTCAGAAGCAGTATGGGACTGGAAAGTTACTTTTTCTTGATGCTCTGAGGAGACTTTTTTTCTTTTTAGCTATTTTGTTGCTGCTGTTTCTTGCTTGTCTAGATAAGATGAACAAACAGCTGAGCGTTGAGACTCTAAGAGAATAAGCATCTATGAGAATGCATAAAAGCAAGAGTAAAACGACATAAGCATAAGAGTGCACTTAGTTCACAGAGATGCATGCTCTTCAGTTTTCATAGTGTCACTGAAATTGGAAGACACACCTCTTGAGGAGCTTGGCTGGATTTAGATATCAGCCACTATCAATTTTCATTATCTCATGGCTTCATGGAATTGTATTGCTGGTATCTTGTAACTTTATATAACTTAATGGTTATTTTGCTCTAGCCATTTATGGGGGAAAAAATTCTCAGAACATCTTTAAAGATAGTTAAAACTCTTCCTTGTATTAAATTCATTTTCCGAGATATCCTGTTAGTTCTATTTAGGGTTTAACAGACATTGAATTCTGTTTCAGATTAATCAAAACACCTCTATTTCCTATACAAAAGTTGTTCAGTTCTTACAATTAAGTGGTTCCTTAAAAGTATCTTTCAACTTAAATGGTCATCAAAGGAAGTATTACCTTTTCTTATCAATTAATGGAAATGTTGTACTTGTCTTTTGGGATTTGATAATGAGTTGCTTAAGCATTGTCAGATAATTGACTAATTCCCCAATAAATATCAAATTTTCAATACTCAAATGGCTTATTTTAATATAGCATCAAATGACCTTAAAATATTTGTAAATAAAATATATTACTACTAGTGTAACAGCCCATGTACATGGGCCAAAGTGCTTAATGCTGTTTGGCCGGGCCGTGTCTACGGCTCGCGGCAGCGCACGCGCGGTGGCCATTTTGTGCCCCCGAACTACAACTCCCAGCATGCTGTTTGTCTGGGCCATCTGTACGGCTCGCGGAGGTGCACGTGCGGTGGCCATTTTGTGCCGCCGAACTACAACTCCCAGCAGGCTGTTTGTCCGGGCTGTCTCTACGGCTCGCGGTGGCCATTTTGTGCTGCCGAACTACAACGCCCAGCATGCTGTTTGTCTGGGCTGTTTCTACTGCGCATGACGGCTTCGGACAAACATCCTCTGGCCTTTTATTATATAGGATTTGCATAGTGATGGTTTCAGGCCATTATTATTATGAAGCTTTCATTTAGATACAAAATATTTGCAAATATACATCTCAAAAGATGCTTATGATGCTTAAGCATTTGATGGATGACAAAGGTTTTCACATTAAGTAGAAACCTGAGTTTAAAGTTTTAAAGAAGATACTGATTATGTTTTCCAACCATAGATATTCTAGTTAAAGTAAAAATAAGGAAAACTTTAGAGTATTTATAAAATAAATCACTTGCAATATCAATATTTCTAGAAATCTTTATAAGTATTTTAAAAGTTTTTCTCTTTGAAAAGAAGATGGGTGAAGAAGCCCACATTATGACTTAGGAGAGTTAGCAGAGCTATAAACTAAGCATCAGTTATCTTTGGAATACAGTAAACCCTCGATTTAACGGACCTCGATTTAACGGACTTCGGATGCAACGGACAAAATTTCTGAGCAAGTCTGATGCATCCAAAATCCATTTCTCGGGGGCTGGCTGCCAGCTCCCGGCTGCCACCCGGGTCCAGGCAGCGGGCAGGCTGGCTGCCAGCTCCCGCCCGAGTCCCGCCTGTGGGCGGGCTGGCTGCCGGCTCCCGCCTGCAGGCGGGCTCCCGGCTCCCGCCCGAGTCCCGCCAGCGGGCGGGCTGCCAGCTCCCAGCTCCCGCCTGAGTCCCGCCAGCAGGCGGGCTGGCTGCCGTCTCCCGGCTGCCGCCTGGGTCCCAGCAGCCGGGACCCGGGCGGGCTGTCTGCCAGCTCCCGGCTGCCACCCGGGTCCCAGCAGCTGGGACCAGGGCGGTCTGGCTGCCGGGTCCCGGCTGCCGCCTGGGTCCCAGCAGCCGGGACCCGGGCGGGTTGGCTGATGGGTCCCAGCTGCCGCCCGGGTCCCAGCAGCCGGGACCGGGGCAGGCTGGCTGACGGCTCCCGGCTGCCGCCCGGGTCCCAGCAGCGGGTGGGCTGCGGAGCTGCCGCCCCGACCCTGTGGCAGGCGGGCTGCTGCTCGACAGCTCTGTGGTTTTTTTTATTATTAAATAATGGACTTTTTGATTTAACGGACACCCCCTCGCCCGAATTAGTCCGTTAAATGGAGGTTTTAGTGTATACTGAATAAAAATGATCCTCACATTCCGTTACACAGCCAGATCACTTTTTAAAACCTAAATATCTTACAAGTTTGTTTTGTTAAGATGAAGATAATATCTATGTCAAAGTGGTATCTTGTATGAGGGGTGGGTGTGTCTGTCTGTGTCTTGCTCTTTGCGACAATATTCTTGTTAGCTGTTTGATTTTTAACTAAATGGTTCCTAGATTTATAACCTAGACTTTGTAGTACCAATAGGATCAATATTGTAATAACTTATAGTAATATTAATTATAATACTTGTATAAATAGCCATATCAAAGTCATTCCCCTACACCACACTTTTCCAAAGATTTGTGTGCACCCTTGATTTTAAACAAATTTCTCATTGTACTTGCATGCTTAAAGCTAAACACATGAATAAGGATTGGGTACTAAGAATCAAATTCTTTTCAGGAAAAATTCCCCTTTATCAATCAACAGAAGGTTTACCAGAGTAAGAAATGGTTTACACTGATGTGAGATCAGAATCAGGCCTACAGCTTGATAGCTCCATAGTTTGGTTTAGTGTTGCATTGCATTGTTGTATGTACTATTAATAGTACAAATATACCAGTACCTGTGAAATCAGGATAAAGAGATGATTGTTTTCCCATTTTGTGTTTCCACATAACACAGAAATTAAATTCCAAATCTCACATTAGTGTAATATTGAGGTTACAACTTGAAATACTCCAAAGTCAGGGAATGCAAAAATTATTTCTTATAGCAATCTTATTTCACCTGCATCACACTGTCAAAAGATGGTATATTTTCTACACTGAACAACAGCATAATTAGTTATGAGAGTACTACATGGCTGAAATTTTTTAAATTTTTTAAAGTCACCTAATAGATCTGGATCCTTAATTATTCATTTTAATAATAGTTGGGTGCACAAATCCTGAAGGCAGTTTTGAAAATCTCAGATCATATGTATGTGATTTATGGTTCCCACAGAATCATTAACTTTTTCTCTCTGACCTTTGAGTCTTCAAAATTGCAGTTTAATAGTGTGCCACTGGAATTTGGTATTTCATGGTCACCATTTTTTCCTTAACAGTTGGCAAGAGACAGTGTTCTTTGGGATTTAGGAAACTTTCTTAAATGTCAAATATTGGTTTTCCTTCCAAATAAATTGTTTTCCTTGACTAAGTAAACAAATTAATATGAACAAGTACTAGTCCAGTCTTTATGGTTTATAGAATCAGCAATACTACTGACAATGATTTGAAGAGATTTCAAGAGTCTTCTAAATGTTACTGACGGTTAATGTGCCTGTTTCCTTGGGGTTGTATAACAATATGGGAAGTGTACACTGTACTTTACAGTGATTGTATTGTGTTATATTATGATGTCTAGACCCTCATCAGCACTCTATGTAATATTGCACATAGTAGACATTGCCTGCTTTTTAAATAGACTCCATATATGCAACAAGGTGATCAAATGATTTCAGCATAGTGGAATGGGACCCAGACACTTTGATTCATGAGTAGGATTTAGATTCAATATGTCTCTTTATTTTTCATTACCACAGTGAGAGGCTGTGGTACTTCGTTTGAGTTTTGATTTAAAGGTGTGGTTCCTTGTAATAGAAGGAATAATAAGGAAAAGCACCACCAGTGTTTGCTTGTTTTGTTTAGGGTGACCTCTGTTTGACTCCAAATGTTGCTGATGCCATAGAAGTGATGAATGGGAAAATCTTAGCTGTCCATTTATGAGTATGTCACTAAATGTTTTGTTTAAATGAGATACAAAATAACAAAAAATCTTAATTATAATTATAATCCATTTCCCCAGCTGTGAAGGCGATTTTGTGGCAATAGGCGATGTTACTTGATAAAGCATAAGAAGGCAGGAAGACATCATACAAAATTCAATCAAAATATCTTGCTGATCCAGTGTCCTTCAACTTTTGGATATTACCATGGGAATGACTCTAGGGACTTACCTGGCTGTGTCCTGAATGACACAGTGAACTTCTGCTCTTCTATTCCCAATATAGTGGAGTCATACAGTGTTACATTGGTAGTTTGTTAATGTTCATAAAGAAGAAATCGAGTGAATCATTTCATGTACATCCCATTCCTGAGGGCCCACAGTGAATCAGTAAAATCTTAGCTGCAAATTAAGCCACTCCCACTCCCTCCTGGTATTTAAAAAGGGGGAGGAATGGTAGGGGAGAGGAGAAGGAGAATTGAACTGAATGGGTCTGATGAAGCCCATGGGCAGATAATGGGGGGTCTTTCAGTTGCCCCCAGTGGGCTTTGGATCAGGCCAGTAGGGAGCAAGTAGCAGGATGAAGATATGAGCCTGGGATATATAAATGGGTGATGGGTTTAAATGAATTGCACAACAGTTAGAGTCAGGTAACTGGTTCAGATGAAACAATTATAATAAAAAAGTGAAACATGAACTAGAACTAAACCCAAAACCAAACCCAGATCAGATATAAAAGGTAATAGGAATGAACCCAAGAAGATTATGGAAATCATTATAAAAGCCTATACTATTTAATGGAGGATTTAAACCAAATTTAAATACGGAAGACATAAAGTGAGAGCTACATACATAGGTACATTTTTAATATGTGGTTTAAGGTCAAATTAGAAGGCTTCTAAGACTTCTCAGTTAACCACACAATTGTTTATTAAAAGCCTATTTAAAACATTACATTGCTCCCTATAAATATTCATGTTTATTTTAATAAGTGTTTTACAGATTTATTTTAATTCCACCTAAACTCCCTTAGTGGCTAGACAACTTCATATTCAAATCCAGGTGTGCAGGCAAATATGGAATGCATTTTCAAAGTGCTGTAGCACAGTTATTAAGAGTATTATTAATGACAGCCATTTTTTTTATTGTTTTTGATTGCCACAGGAGAAGCCTGCAGCTGGGATTCTTTGGGAGCTGCTATTTCAATAAAAACAATGAAATCAGTTAGCATAGGTAATAAAATAATTATAGTAATTTATTTTTGCTATTAAATGTTGTATCCCCATAGCTAATCATCCACTTCAAGCTATTACTCAAAGTTCCCTGGTCAACTTTGTCTTAAAGTTAAACTTCATGAATTTCTATGCACTGATAAATCGAAATCTAATAAATCCCCACTGTGCTTTTCTTGTAACATTAGTATGAACAACTCTTTATATCATGGTAATATAATGTTACACAACACTAGTGAAAGATGTTTTCCATTGTCCTGTCAATGTGAATATTCATTCTTTGCCTACTTGCCTACCACGTTACAACTGTAGCAGAGATCAGTCACTTGTGGTTAGAAAGTGCTCATTGTTCATGAACAAAAGAAGCATTAGGGAAGAGTCTGTTCATGGGTGTTCAACAGGCTGTATATTTGAGCTTGCTGAAAATATTTTGTTCCAGCATTCATGTCAACATAAGTGGCCATCATTCAATACTGAGCCCAATAATTAGTGCGCTGATGCCACTATTAATTGTTTTCTTTGATTAATTTCAACCTTGCATCATTTTACTTTGATGGGGCCTACAATATACCCCACAGATTGTAAAAGGAGGGGGGTAGAGTTTATTTTCAGGCTTAACTATAGAAAAATGTGTTTGCTATACTTGAATAAAAGAAAAAGAAACATTTGTTTGTATTTTTATATAAGAACTGGTTTTGGCAAAGGAACAAGTGAAAAGACTTTGGAACAAATCCTGATCTTTCTCACTTATGTAAGTGTGGACTAATTCCACAGATTTACAGTGACGGTATAGAAATCAGAATTTGATGATTCATAATTTTGAAATTATTTCCTGTACACTTTTGTTGTTGCTGGTGGTGGTTAACTAGACAAAGTAGATTTGTGCTGACAAAGGTTCAAACTATGGTCATCCTTAAAAGAAAATGTTTCATCGTTTAATAGGCATTCAAATTCCCATAGACTGCCGATGTAAAAATCAATTTCCTGAGAGTTATTGCTAAGCACAGGAGAATGGTGTTCATTTAAAAGGCTACAGGTACAAGTGTCTCTTCATAATAAAGTACAGGAATCAGATATTGTGATAGCTCTGTATAGGTCTGATCCAAAGTCCATTGAAATCAATAGAAGCAGTCCCAATGACTTCAAAAGGCATGGAATCAAGCTCTATAGCTCTTATTCAGCGAAGTACTTAAGTACAGCCATAATCTTAAGCATGTGGGTTGCTCCAATGAATTCACTCATTTGTTTAAACTTATACCCATATTTTATTATGATGCTGTGACCTACCTACCTACTTCTAAAGAAAAAAAAACTTCTCAGTGAAAAATATGGGAGTGGCAGTAGCAATCCATAATTAAGTTTGTACTGTGAGTTTCTACCATAAGGCTAATTTGGGAGCTACTCCTCTTCCCATCCTCTAAAATCTTTTTATTTTTTAAGCTTCAAAATAGCTAGATTTTTTCCAGCGATAAGGTAATTTTTTCTGTCAAATTGGACAAGGGGTTCCAGAATTAGAACATCCTGCAATTTTAGCCACCAAAGGCACATGGAAATATGTGGGAGCCATGAACGTCTTAAGGATAATGAAGGTTTGAGGAGCTGATAAATCTAAGAATTGCATAGGGTGAGAATTTGTCAGAGACGGTGCTTAGACTCCAATCCTGCAAACTCTTATGGATGTACTTAATTGATCTATTCTCATCTTTTGACTTAACCAGAGCATTCCTGTGCTAAAAATAAGACAAATGAATAAGTGTTTGCTAGATCAACACTTTAGAGAGCCAAAACATTCCCAGTCTCATCATAATCTGCAGAAATAAATTTCTTATCTACCTATGTAACTTCATTATAGTATAGAAACGACAGTATAAAAAACTGCAAATTGTGCTTCAGATTGCAGTATTACCAACACTCACCATTTTATTGCAAGTTTTACAATATGTAGTGTTTTTTTTCTTAAAGCCCCAGCTCTAGGAGTCGTGTGATATCAGGAGAATCTCAGCTTTCATTAAAAAATTCAATTTCTAGAGGTTGTGATTGTGGAGGAAATATTTAACATGTGAACCTTAATGACTCAGACCAGAAGTCAAATAAGAACCTAAACTGTACTATTTTAAAAATCTCATTATTTTAAAGCCAGTGTTATGATTTAGAGTGGAGGAGGTGGGATCTGACATTTGTGGTATTTTTTTAATCCTTAGGTTGGGTAATATTACATTTAGTTAAAGTCTTCCTTTAAAGATTTAAAGACTTGATTCTTTTCTGATCCTAGCTGAAATATGAGATGGGATGGTAGTGGTGTTCAGGTATGAATCTGGATTATTCTGAACTTTGGTTTCTGATTCGATGTCATGTGAGAATTCAAGTCTCAACTGCAGGATACCCACATTTTACAAACTGTTCTTGCAAGATTTCTGCCATGTGGAGTCAAACTTTGTGAATGTAGCTGTTCTCATGAGATTTTTGTCTGTCTCTAAATATAAGGCAGTAGACTCTTTCCAGATTGGGACCTGACCTGGAACCATAACTTATCAAATCTGGATCTGGATAATAAAATTGCATACACCATTTGGACATGAGGTTCTGGGTTTGACCAGTCTCAAATTAATATATGTAACATCTCTTTATTGCTTAACCTTTGAAGCAATAGGTTTTTTTATGGACTATATGTTGAGTTGATGAGAACTATTCATTTTTCAATAAAAGATACATCTGTAATGGCCAATTCAGGGATAATACTACTTTATATTGAAATCATCATATGTAAAGCTGCTTTAGAAAAATAGACATTCTAAACTGATAGGCAAACAATATAACACCCATGAACATTTTCAGTCAATATAAAGCTGCTCCTCTTTCAAAATACAGCAAAATTTGTTCACTTAGAAGCAAGAAAAAATCCTGTGATGGATTTAACACAGTGGATAACCTTTTCATTAGGCAATTATGTGTTTCAGTCCATGGGATATGCAGTGTATATTTTTTGTTGTATGTTTTCAAATGTTAGTGACCCTATTTCATGGAATATAAGTCACACAGTGAATTTAAACTTCTGAAGAAAATCAATAGATGAGACACCGAAGACTATTATATATGTGCTGAAAATATTTTTTTCAATTTCTCTTTTTAAAATCTTTTTGCTCAAAGCTCAACTCAAACACCCTCAAAGAAATATTTGAAAGTCTTGGATGATGATTACCAGAGTTTGGGATTTTACTGTAGAGAGCTTTTGAATCTTTGCAGTATTTGAAGTTCCAGTCACCAGGTATAATGTCCTTGGTTAAGACACAAGTCAATGTAGAAGAGAGTTAATCCAGTGAGGAATAATAAAAGGTATCACTTTACATCAGTTTGAATAGTTTTTATTATCTACAGAATCAATAAAAAACAAAATTTTCAGGTACAATTTACATTCACACTAATGTAAGTAAAACTGCTATGTTAGTAGTATGTAATTAATTGCAGCTGCTAATTCTGAGTGTTAGAATAATAGTTTTATTTCATCTTGGGAGGAGGGTGACTTCTGAACATCTAGAGAAGTGTAAACAGATTTTGAATCTCAATGAGATTTTCCCTCATCCTTCTTTCCATTGCACCTTAATCAAAATATAAAAGCTCATCTTCAGAATGTCATTCTAATGGTATCCTTAGGCTCCCTCCCTGCTAATACCAGTTTCTTTAATATGTCCAGAATACCTTTTCTGTGATCTTTGCCCTGTCATTTCTATTTACCACCTGTCTATCAGACTTTGAAGGTTCTACCACAAAACTTTGAAGATTGTTTTAGTTTATAGTCCAAATTCTGTCCTAAGAAATCTACATTTGGGAAGTTGTATATACAGTTCTGAAAACAAAATTTGGTCCAGCATATGTAAATTCTGCATGGCAGCTGGTTGAATAACAAAAATGTTACATTTTATCAATAATTTTAAGAAACTATTATTCCTCTTGTATATGTATCCCAGTTAAGGCTTCTTAGAGTTTGCAAAGATGTAGAACTCATGAAATTTTCTGCTTAATTTTTTTAATGCATGAATTCAATCCATTATTGCACTTTACAAAGTTTTCATTTTCCAGTATTGGAAAAGAAAAACAAAAAATAAATATGATTTAGGGGACTAGTTCTGAAGCTCAAATACCAGGATCACATATTCTGAAGAAACCATCACCCTTTTGCTACCAATTAATCACCTGTAGGGGTCATTTAATATTTTCAAATGTCAAACATATTTGCAAAGCCAGGACTGGTTTGAGAATACTTCACAATCCAAAAATCCATCCAATATTGACAAAATTAGCATTTGCCAAATGCTACTCAACAAATAGTATGATTCACCAGTGACTGAGACCCAGCTAGGAAGTGCATTTGTTTCTGGCTAAGTATTCAGATTTTTGTATGGTTAATCGAAGTCCAACTCAGTTATTTTCCCTATATTACTAATAGGGTATTTATATTTGTACTTATATAGTGTCAATTCTGAGTTGCTAACACTGTTTCATGCAGAAAGTGTCTTGGTAACTTTAACCACTGTGGAAGTAGACTTGATATTTTGTGTCTTCATATTCTTTGCAATTTCCTTGTTTCTAAATGTGATGTTGATCAAGAACAAAGAAATGAAGATTTAGGAGATTGAGGAAACATGTATCTTCAGTTTATATACTTTTCTGAATATTTTTGTGTTCTGATAGGATAGCAATATTTTTATTGTATTTAAAGGATGTTACATTTCTTGAGTATGGTGAAACCCACCTAGAGATTTCGCAAGGCTTCGTCTCAGTGCCATGCTTATTTTAATAATATATATATATATATATATATATATATATATATGAAAATTACTTTGAAATTGAAAGGTGCTGCTTTTTAGTTACAAAAATGTCAAATGTTAGTACTCAGACTGAATCAGCCAAGATTTTAGTTCTAAAAAGCTGTCATTGTCTCTCCTTTTGAAGTTAACATGATTAGTATTGTGGCAGGGTGGGCCTGACCCAGCCTGCCACCCCTTTAAGAGGGAGAAAAGCCCTCTGCAAACTCCCTTGCAGGAAGCCTAATTAGCCACCTGGGCTGCAGGGCAATCAGCCTGGATGGGTTGCACCTGGCAGCCTCCTCAGGGGAATATCAGCCTGCCAGGAAGGAAGCCCAGGGTGGTGGTGGTATGGTAGTGTGGAGTGAGAGAAAGATCTGTGTGTAGAGCTGAACTATATAGAGTTGTGTAGAGCTGCAAGCTGTAGAGCTATAAAGAGCTGTAAGCTATAGAGCTGTGTATATTGGTGGTGCGGCCTTGCACTGTGAAATAAAGAGCACTGTTAGAGCCAAAGAAGAGTTTCCTGCCTGTGTTTGAAGAGGGGTGAGAAGGCGGTCTGTCACACGTGGTGTTAGAGGTGGGATCGCTACACCAGCAACCCAACTGGTGGCCCAGAGATGGAGGGAACCCTACAGTCGCTCGTGGAGCAACAGAAGCAGACGCAGCAGGCCATGCACGCCTTGCAGCAAACCCACCAGGAGATGCAGCAGGCTCAAGCCGAGCAGCAGAAGACGCTGCAGGACTTTATCCAGGAGCAAGCAAAGACCCAGGCAACTCTCCTGCAGCACCTGGTGAGTCCAGGGGCAGGAGAAGGTATGCGGCCGCTGGGCTGGGGACTTTGTAAAATGAGCCCGGCGGACGACCCGGATGCCTTCCTGGGCACTTTTGAGAGGGTGGCCACCACAGCCGGGTGGGAGCGGACCACCTGGGCCCTCAAGCTTGCTCCCTACCTCGTGGACTAAGCCCAAGCGGCCTATATGGCCCTGGGCACTGTAGAGGCCCAGGACTTTGACATTGTAAGAGCGGCTATCTTGGACCAGGTTGGTTTATCACCAGAGAGATACCGGCAGAAGTTTCGGGGGGCCCACTGGATGCAGGCGGTACGGCCCCGGGCCTTTGCCCAAAGGCTGAAGGACTGGGCCACGCGTTGGCTGAGGTCGGAGGCCCGGTCAGGGGAGGAAATCATGGACTCCCTGATCCTGGAGCAGTTTCTGCTCAGCCTCCCCGAGACCGTGCACACCTGGGTCAGGAGGCACCAGCCAGAGACGGTGGAGTCTGCGGTGCATCTGACCAAGGCGTACGTGGAGGCAGAGGGACCTCGGGGAGAGGACCGACCACGACGGGTCCGGGACTTGGGGCATCGGCCCATGGACTATTCCCCCCCCCACTAGAGGAAAAAGGACTGATGGGGAGCCCAGAGGGGCACCAGAGAGAACTGCCCGGCTTACCTGCTGGCAGTGCGGGAAGCCAGACACACTAAGCGGGACTGCCCAGCCATGGAGTGTGGCTACACTGACTGGTGTGGGTGGACTGAGGTTTGGGGGCGGAAACCGCGTAAGGGGATACCCACCCTGCGGGTGCAGGTGAGGAGGAAGTCCCATCAGGGGGTGGTGGATTCTGCCTCCCCCTACACTAGGGTGACCAGATCAGAAGAGTGAAATATCAGGACACATTGGGGGGGGGGGGGGGAAGATGAGGAGGGGGTGCAAGGGGAGGGGCGTGAGCGGGGGGGGGCTCGGGACACGAGGGGGCGGGGCATGAGTGGAGGGGCGGGACACAACAGGCACAGGGGCACACCCCTGACCAGAGCCATGAGAGGGGGCACACAGCCCTAGGAAGCTGAAAAAGGGGTTGTAGAAACCATGGGGCCAGGGATTAAATATACTATTATTTAGTTTATATATTTAATGAAAATAAATGAATAATCTGATAGTGCTATATTGTTATTGTTTTTATTTTGTGCCCTCCCCTCCCCCAGACACGCAGGGAAGACCTGACGGCCCTGCATGACTTGGTCTATAAAGGGTGGTGGGTGGCACCCTACGACTGACTCGAACTTCGGGGGGGGGAGAGGGCAGCTTTTTTTCCTTGTGTGCGGGGAACAGCAGTGCCAAACTGCCTGTTCCTGCACCCGGCTTCGACCTTTGGTCCCGGCCACACCACGTGCTTACCATATAACTATGCCCCCCTGTTTTCCAATTGCGCTTTAGTGCAGCTGTGCCTTGCGTGGTTTTAAACTGTGGGAGGTTTTCTGTGGCACAGCGGGGAAGATAGTAGAGGTGCTGGCTTTGTTGGCGGGCAGTTTTAAGGGCTCTCCCCCACCAGCACCCCCCAATGGGCCCCCCACTGGCTAGCACCCAAAAACATATAAACCTCCCTCATTGCCCCGCCAGCCCCTCCCCCTCCCCCCCCCCCCCCCCCCTCCCCCACCGTCCCCACCTCCCAGACACTCATCCCATCATACCCTGCTCCCTTCTCTGGCCACATTCACCAGCCCTACTGGGAGGTCTTTGGCTCCTAGGGTGAGAGCAATCCTAGCTTGGATTTAACCCAGTTCCCAGGTACAGGAAAGTCTGTGTGTATAAAAGGAAGGCTCACAGTGGGAAAGCCTCAGGGCGGTTTCTTATCTCACTCGGTAACAGACGGGACGTGGAAGAGGGAAGGGAAACAGCCTCTGAGTGTCCCGGCTTTCAGGAGAGAGAGACTGAGTTTGGGGGAGTCCAGGTGCCCCCCTCCAGATACACCCGGATGGTGGCAGCGATTCCCCAAGTTCCCAGCTGGTAGAGTGTGGGGTTTGGGGGTGTAAAGACTTAACTTAGGCTGGGAAGCAGCTTGTAGTTATTTGGTCTGGCATAGAAGAGTCCTTCCTCTCTGTACCCCAGGTCCAGAGAGAGGGAAGACACTCTTACAGGCACACAAGTTTGAATGAGACTTTAAAAACATATAGGAAATACAAATTTAAGGATCAGCTCTTGTAAACAGTTAAGCCCATTAGTAATTTTAAACATTTGAGTAATTTGATTGTTACCTGTGGAACTAACCATATGAGTAAAATAGCACACAAGTTTACATTACTAAAGCATCAGGGCCTAAGTAACAATGATATATTGCATATAACAATTACACAAAGTGGTTAATTGTCCCCAAATGTATAAATACTGTGGTAATCTACACAGTATAAAAGCATAGACAAACCTCCAAGTTTTGGGGAAGGTGAAATGAAAGGAACAACACTCAAAGTAAAAATGAAAGGAACAACACTAACCAAAACTGGTCTGAAACTTCTGTATTTTTAATTTTCTTCTCTTCTCCAAATAGAGGGCAAAAATGTATTAATCTTTTGGAAACTTGTACTCAACTAACCTATTCTGTACAATGATTTAATCACAGATCTTGCACATGAGTATTTTCTCACTAGCTCTGTGATCATGATCATGACTAGCTTTGTTGAGCCTTTTGTCTGTAGATCTCAAAGCACTTTACAAAAGAGGAAGTAACATCATCCGCATTTTAAAGTTGGGGAAACAATCACAGAGCAGTGATGTGACATGCTCAGGTCACAGAGCAAGCCAATGACAAAGCCAGGAAAATAAACCATATCCCCTAACTCCTAGTCCAGTGTGCTATTTACTAGGCCACACTGCCTCTGTAAAAAGTTTCCTAAGCTTTACACTGCCAGCCTTTACTATTTTCAGCTGAAGTCTGGCTCTTTGATTAAGGGATGCCATTACTAATTGCTTTTAAACGTTGCTGGGACATTTCTAGTTCAAAAAGCTTAGTTCTTCAGCAATATCTTAAAGTTTGCATCTTCAGACAGTTCATTAAAACTTTATATGATGTGGAGTGGGCAAGTAGGAAAGAGTCAGGAAAAGCAGCTAGTACAAAATCCTTAAACAATGGCTAAAACCTGGCTGACTTTCTAGAAAACAATGGTTTTCTGCGTCATTGTGTCCTTATGCCCATTTATTCTGTTGCAGTAAAATGATCCATGCTGGTTTCCATGGCTGAGTTTGCATCTCTCTCTTACAGTTATACACTAGATTTCTGAACAAAAGGTCAGAGAGGGATAATATGTCAAAAGGGTATAATTAAAGTTCAGAAAGATTAATACCAATGCTATTTAGTGAAACTGCCTTTTAAATATCTGTTACTTTGATATTTAACATCTTTGCTGTTAAAATGTTAGTGCTCTTTAAAACCACAGAATCAATGGGACACTTTTGGTTTACATATTTTCTTGTGAATGGAACAGGTAGGAAGCAATCTGTTTGGGTTTTTTTGTTTGTTTGTTTTTTGTTAGGTACTTGAAATTTTAGCTTCAGGACAAAGAAACATTTCATTCAACTTAAAACTAAATTTGCTCAACTTTGAGAAATAACAAACACAAAACCATCAACCTGAAATGATTTTTTCTATTTTGGCCACCAAACCAAACCTTAGTTATTTGCATAACTCTAGTAGCAGCTAGGAAGATGGCTAGGAAGTTATGAACAGTAAGAAGCAGGAGTTGCCATTGTTTTTCTTACTCATATGAACATGATGCATCTTGTGTTGACAGCACAAACAAATCTGAATGAGAATATTCATAATGGGCCAAATCCTGATGTTCTTGTTCAGTACTTAGTCATTCATTACTTGAAGTCAATGGGAGTTTTATTTGAATTATGATTAAGAAACTGGTCCTGTAACCCTTATTCTCATGCACATTTCTTACACAAATGAATATTATGATTGAGGAATTGAGCCCTAAGTATAGACGTCAAGATTTGGCCAATAAGAGTATTACAAAACATGATTGCAATTAATGTACGTAGAAAGGTATCTTATCATGGAAAAAATACAATCACTCTTCTTTCTCATAAAATATATGTTACAAATGGATGGGTCACTACAAAAACTAATTTCCCCACACTAATATCCCCTACTGTTACTCACACCTTCTCAACTATTGGAAATTATTACACTGGCCTCATTACCACTACAAAAGTGATTTTCCTCCCTTGTATTCTACTCTTGAGAATACTCCACTTCCACTTTAATTGAATTGTCTCGTTGACACGGACCCCTGACTTCATAAGGCCACTCCCATCTTTTCATGTACAGTAAACTCTCGATTTAACGGACCTCGATTTAACGGACTTTGGATGCAACGGACAAAATTTCTGAGCAAGTCTGATGCATTCCTGATCCATTTCTGGCGGGCTGGCTGCCGGCTCCCGGTTGCCGCCCAGGCCACAGCAGCAGGCGGGCTGGCTGCCAGCTCCCGGCTGCCGCCCGGGTCACAGCAGCAGGCGGGCTGGCTGCTGGCTCCCGGCTGCTGCCCGGGTCCTGGCAGCGGGCGAGCTGCAGAGCTGTTGCCCTGACCCTGTGGCGGGCGGGCTGCTGCTCCGACAGCTCATTTTTTTATTATTATTAAATAACGGACTTTTTGATTTAATGGACACCCCCTCGCCCGAATTAGTCCGTTAAATGGTTATATACCTGCCTACTATATTTTCCACTCCATGCATCTGATGGAGTGGGTTTTAGCCCATGAAAGCTAATAATAAATTTATTAGTCTCTAAGGTCCACACATACTCCTCATTGTTACAAAGTATGTGACTGTTAAATGCAAGAACTATATTATAATGATATGTATAGCTTTAATGTCCACCCAAAGCAAAGACATTTAGAGTTAACCCTGCCTCCTATTTTATATCAATAAGTTGTTGACTCAAATGTGGGTGTAGTTTTGAATGAAAAATTATATAAGATCTAGTTGATGTCATTAATGGTAGATGCCTAATTACATTTAAATCTGCACACTGAATTTGGGTTTGCTTGGTTTAATATCAGATTACCACTGTTTAAAAATAGCTTTTTTTTTTTTCATTAGTGGTCTGCACAACATGTGACATCTGCTTTGTGGTCAAATCTCATTTGGAAGAACATTTTCTCTATTACTGATATGAAAAGTGTGTTTCTCAACTGTTCTTGTTTCCCTTTTGTACTGAAACGTGATGTTTAGCCATCAATTTCTAAAACCAAAACACTTATGCTTCTTTTAAACTCTGTCATGCTTCTTAAAAGGGTATTAAAGATTTGTAAATGTGTGATAATTACCTTATGTTGTCAGATCCATAAATAATAATATTCATTATTTGATAAGCCCATGCTTGGCTTACAGTCTAAGTAAGATAGACACAGAGTAGACAGGATGCTTTGAGAAGCCCAGAAGAGGGAATCACTAGGAATTTTTAAAGCATACAATATTTGCCTCATTTTCTGTAGGTTATAATCTAATATTTGATGATTGCACACTATAAAATAATAAGTAAGATCTCTCTTCATCATCCCAGCCAAGAGACGTGAGATCCAAGGACCAAAGAAACCGATTTTTGCTGCTTCTGAATGTCAGTTGAATACTGTTTTTAAGAAAAGAAAAAGCAAATGAGGTATCAGAGTGCTGATCTATCATATATGCTATCTCTCCCTCCTCTTGCTGGCTCTAGTATCTCCTGAGGCCCAGAGGAAATTAATTAGCTTTATATTTGTGCAAAAGAAAGGGTGATCCCTGGAGGCTAATCTTAGATGAAAGTGACGTGCAAATTCACTATAAAGATATAGGACCCTGTAGTGCAGATCCTCTCTCATTTTTGTCAGTAATCCCATGGACACCAATGGGACTATTCAGGTAGCAGTTTGCAGAGTCAGACCCTGAAGAGAATATATCTATCAAAAATGGCACATCCTAGGCCAAATTGTGCCCTGAGTTATTATCTACAGGTAGCTCTCACTGAAGTCAATGAGAGTCTCATGCATGCATTAGAAAGCAGAGTTTAGCCCAAAAGGTGCAACTATCAATATTAAGAATGTAATTACTTATATAAATGTAACTGAAACACATAAAGAGCCAATCACTGAGGCCATCAACAAAGTTCAAAGTCTATCTGATGTGAGAGGTTCTGGTAAAATCAGGAAGTTATACAGGGAATGACGCTCTGCTTGCTGTCACTGATGATGATGGTGGAATGAGAGGGAGCAATAAAGGACTGACTACTAGGTTGCCCAGAAGCTATCCTGGGCTCTACACTGCTCCGAGAAGCAAGATAGGGACATTGGCCAGAAAGGCCAATTACCTGCTGCAGCAAGCCAAATGACTGTTAGGTGTGAACCAACTTCTTTCAGACTGAAATGTCAAACTCCTCTTCTCCCAGCAGTATGCACACACATGATTAAAGTTGGGCAAGTGATTACATACCTTCCCAAATTGGGGCCTTAGTCTCTCTGTGTGTCAGTTCCTCACTGGAAAAAATGAGCATAGAAATCCTGCCTTTTGTGGTGCCGAAACAGCTAACTTTGGCCCCTGAATACACAATTCTGATATTCTTTTACTTAAAGTTATAAGGTATACAATGAAATAACCCATATTTGAATTATGTATTCTTTCATTAAAACCTAACAAAGGCCTGATTTTTAGGCCAAGTTACTTTCAGTTGATTCCTTAGATGCTTTAAATTATTTCATTATCCTTTTTCCTGCATCCTTCAGTAATAGAACTTTCTAACTATATGAATACTATCTTGTTGACTTCAAAAGGAAATTTATGGTTGCAAGGGAAGAAATAAACAAAGGCCTGTTAATATCCCCCACATATTCCAGACCCTAAAAGAATGACTTCTTCATTTTTGCCTCTTTTTCATTTAGATTTCTATTTAATACTTTGAATAAGCCTTTATTAAACTAAAACACAAATGAAGTTGGAAACAAAATGTAGCATATCAAAAGGTCTCAAAATATACTTAATATCAAAACAGATATTTCAATTCAACTCCTGATAAGTAAAACAGAAACCAATTCAAATAACGCTACTTTGATTTCTCCATGTCAGTGCAGCCAATATTTCCTTGCTAACTGGTCAAGATCCCACATAATGAAGCTATAAGTAAAACCTGCGTGGCTCTAAAATAAACATCTCCAAAGCCCTATGGGAAAAATTGTTATCTTTGAACAAACTGGACATTATGGTTCCATCACAACCACTAATGCACCTCTTAAAAATATGCAAAGGACCTGCAGAGAAAGAAGAGTAGGGTTATAGACATATACCACTTCCTCCTTCTGCCTCTGTATCAATGCCTACTAGACTCCCAGTGGGCACTAAACAGGGATGCTCAAAGGTACCATGCTAGTTTCCAGGATTCCAGATTTGATTTTCCTCATATTTGTAATTTGTCTTTTCCACTTTTTCAGTGCATGTATTAGCAATATCTTCTATTAAGGTCCACCTGGCAGCAATATCAACTTTCCATCACTGTGTTGATAATTGTTCTGTATTCTCTAATGATATGACAATCAGATCCGTGAAGGACTGGAAAAGTTGTACCCTCAAATAAAATAATCCATCCTCTCTCCCACCCCACCCTGGGACTTGAACCTCATTGACTGAAGTTCTGAAAGTGGCTTTCCTGATAGCTATCACTTTGGCCATGAAGGAGACTGAACTGCATGCTCTGACATCTGAACCATCTTTTGTATAGGAGAAAGTGTACTTGCAGGCTCCTCTGAGATTTTTTTCTAAAATTTTATCTATTTTTCATATTAACCAGTCAACTTACTCACATATGGTTCACCCCAGATCACACACCAATAGACCTAAGATTCCCATTGTGCTAGAATATTTAGATCACAATCTAAATAGACAATACATAAAAGGATGGAAGGATGTTTGGGGTAGGGGATAATTTTCAAAGTTTGTTCTCTTTTGACAATTTTGAACTTTGAAAATTACCCCTACCCCAAACGTTCTTCAATCCTTTTATGTATTGTCTATTTAGATTGTGATTTAAATATCCTAGCACAATGGAACCTTGATCAGGTTGAGGTCTCTAGGCACTAACATAAAATTAATCTTAGCTCATTACACAGTTGGTCCTTTGCACCTAAATAACTTTAACATTGGACTAGGTATCAAGCAGCAGAAATGAATCCTAGCAAATATATTGTGGCAACAAAGAGATCGATATAATTGTATATGAATCATCTATTCTTTTCTTTCTGTCTCTCATCTATCTAAAACATTTGGGAAGCATCCATCACTGTGTAATCTGGGCACTTGATACATGTACACTAGATCATTGATATTTAATAAATAAGATGATTGGAGTTAGTAGTTGATAAACTAAATTTAGAGCCCGAGGCCTGATCCAATGCACATTGAACCCAATAGGAGGCTTTCCTTGACTATAACAGCAGTTGGATCTGCCCCCTGGAAACCACTGCTGCTGATGCTTTGAAATGGCAATGAATAATTTTGGCTCTTTGGTATAAGAACTCAGGAGAGCTGTTGCAGTGATATCAAATTATCTTCATGTATTTCATCAGATCATGGTGCTTTACTTGACACAGAATCAATTTTAAATCTCATCCATAGGGCGAATGAGAGATGAATAAAGTTGCTGCGAGTCCTACTGTGCTATCAGTTCTCTGATACGGGAGAATATCTTCAGTAAGCTTTATTGTAGGATATTTATTTTAACTTTGGTTTAAGATATGGAATGCTTATATTTCTTCAGTTAAAGCCCACCCTACTTTTACTGCAGCTGTAATAAAACAGTGAAGGCTGGCACCAAACCTTGTTTTGTTATAGTTTACTAAAATGATATCTGAGAATATATTTATAAGTACTGCATACTAGTATGTTAAATATTGACTTCCCTTGCTAACACTCCATCACAGTAAAACATATGGTGACACTGTAAGTAAAGTTCAGTCAACATTAAAATATTGCAAAATAAATACTGTAAATGAAAAGCACATTTTAAAATGCTAAATTAGGAAGTTAAATAAGCAATACAGATCATTGATGCTGCACAATGACTCATTCATTGTCACCAAACTATCAGACCGAAAACCTAGTAATTGGCAAAACAGATCAGCCCTTGGCCCTCCAAAGCTAGTATTCTGTTTCCAGTAATGACCAATTCCATATGCTCCAGAAGAAGGGAATATAAATTGTATCGTAATGCACCTGGCTTCTGTTGCACATCTATGTATTGGGGGTGAAATCCTTTTTGACTCCTATAGCAAGCAGCACCTTGCGGTATGAGACTTGATTGCCCTTAGCAATATTAACTATAAATATTACTGATGGCAAAATTTTACTATCCATCCTCTTCTTAAAAAAAATCAATTTAGAATTATTTGACCCCACATTTTAACTGTCACATAAGTAATTTTAAATCTCACCTAAGGTAGGTTTGCATGGATATTTTGAATATTATTTCGTCTAAAGAAGTAGTTTAAATATAAAGTTCCCCTCAGATAATGAGAAATCTGTAGCCAAGGTATTACTAATGAAATAAAATGGAAGTTTGGGGATGGTTTGCTGATATGTAGTAAAAAGTGAAGATATTTCTTTTTCAATTCTGAATATATAGTGTGAAGTAATTGAATTTAAACAATGATTACTGAAGAATGGGGAAGTCAGATAAAGTAGTTTAATCCTCTAGATTATTCACAGTTTCAGGTTAATGTACATAAAGTACATTATTGCAATTCAGCCATGCAAGACCTCTTAAGGTCTAAGAATTTCTAGTTGCTTTCTATGCCCTTGTAAGAAACAGCATCTTAAAAGTCACATTTCCTAGCTCTTAATATAATTGTCATGATGTTTGCTATGACATCACTGTATTCTCTCTCTCTTCCCAAGCGTAGTATTATCACTTCTCTGTCAATCAGAAGTCAGCATGGTAGCAAAGGGTGAATGAATAAATGCTGATCTTGTCTTGGCTTCATCTATTCTGCTTAACATTTATACTGTGCTTAAATACTAGACTGCTTTAAGGATCTATTTCTCAGCCAAATATTTATTCTGTGGCATATGATTATTAGACTGTAAAGAAACATAAACCAGATGTTTTCTAAATGCTTATTTCTATTGAATAAGGTTACATGTCAGATTCAAACACATTTTATGATACTTTTGTGATGTAGTGGCGTTTCATTAGCAAGCAGAACAGTCAAGGGGGTCACAAAGGATGTTCCAGCCCCACACCAATAATGCAGGCATAGGAAAAACTCCTTATTTCTCTTATTTGAAATATGTTTTACTTCCTAACAAAGGGTATGTTTACATAGCAAAGAAAACCTGTGACTGGCCCATGCCAGCTGACTAATTGAGCTCAGGCTGCTGGGCTGTTTCATTGCTGCATAGACTTCTGGGGGCTGGAGCCCAGACCTTCAGACCCTGCGGGGTAGGCTGTTTCTTTCCTGTGTAGAAATACCCAAAGTTACCTGAAGACTTCAATCATGGGCCCATTAAAGTCAATTTTAACATTTCCATTGGCATCAATGCAGGACAAGGCTTCAAAGTGAGATGTTCACCCAGTGCAACTGCAGCAGCAATTCTTGCACAAGAGACTTGGGGTGGAGTGAGGAGCACAAAAGGACAGGGTCATAGTCTCTTGCAGTCAGTAGAACGAGGGCACCACTGGAAAACAATCCTGGCATTTTTGAAATTACATAGACTCTGTCTTGCCTCTGCTCAAGTGAAACAAGGTGTGAAAGTTTCTTGCATCCTCTTTCATCCGGGAAGAACTCAGCCACAATTTCACCCTAAACTAGACAGATATAGAACATGTAGATAAACAAAGGAAAGAAGATTAAGAAAGGGAAAGTCAAATGTAATGTGTGTCACATTATAGAGTGAACAAGTCATATAAGTACAGAAGAAAATATCAGAAAAGACTGAGAACCTAATCCACACTCTGTTAAATGGAAATATTCCCATTGACCACTGTGGCTGCTGCATTGGGCTATAAAATATTCAAGAAAGCAGGATCAGAGAATGCAGCGGTGGATGCCACAGTAGTGATAACAAAGGTGAAGGAAGTCGGTTTTGAAGGACAGGAGTGTGAGTGTATTTGGCACACAGGAGAGGGATGTCATTCCATTCATCACAGGAAATGGTAATGGGGGTGAAAGTGTCAGGGAAAGACAAAGAAAGTAGTAAGGAGAGAAGAGATTGCGGTAGATGCCAGGAATGAAGTGGAGAAACACAGGAGAAGAGATGTAAGCAGGGGCAGGGCTGTACAGAGCTTTAAAAATGAGGTTGAGACATTTGAATGTATAGTGGGAGAGACAGTAAAGGGATGTAAAGAGCAGAGGCACAGGTGATATGGACAAAGATTATTTTAGCTGCTACAAACTGATGAGATGAAAGAAAGCCAGGCAACGTGATGAAGAGGAGGAGAAAAAGGTTTGGGCCATGGAGGCCAAGAAGAAGGGAAAGGTGTCGTATAGAAAGAGTGAGGGTGAGCTTTGTTGAGAGGCTGAATGTGAGGAGAGAGAGAGGAGTCAGAAATATGTTTATTTATTATTTGGTATTACCATAGCACCCAGTCATGGGCCAGGACCCCATTGTTGAAACTAGGAGTGCTGGGGATGTGCCCACACCCCCTGGCTTGAAGTGGTTTCCAACATATATGGAATTTTCCGTGACTCTCAGCACCCAACCTATGCAAATTGTTCCAGCATCTCTGCCCCACTGTGCTAGGTCCTGTACAAACATGAAACAAAACAACGGTCACCGGGCCAAGAAATGTGCAGTCTCAGTATAGGACAAGAAACAACAAATGGACACAGACAAAGAGAGAGGGGAGTACAAGGAAACAATGAGACAGTACTGGTCATCATGACAGAGTGTGGCACAGGCATCGATTTTTCAAAGTGCCAGGGGGGGCTTAACTACCCGGCTCTGCCCCAGACCCTGACCCACAACTCCCCTTCTCCCAAGGCCTCACCCATCCCCCATCTCTTCCCGCCCAGTTTGCCCTCTCTGCCGAGCACACTGCGTACTCACTCCTCCTTCCCAGCCTCCCTGCACACAGGAAACAGCTGATTATGGCAGGTGGATGATGCGGGAAGATGTTGATTGGCAGTCCACTTTGGTGTTTGTCTCCATGGATACACCAAGGGGGGCATATTAAGGTTGCATGGGCACCCCAAATGCTGGCATTTCCTAATTTTCAGGTGCTTGACTTTAACAACCTACAGAACATTCTTGTAACATTGGGGCTGCAATACTTTTATATATATATATATAATATCAGTACACACCCACTCAACTGTTTTTCTTCATCAGTCGAAAACAAACAGGAGAATAGAACCAAACTACAAAATGACCTGGAAAATTAGAGAAAAGGGAGTTGCAATCAAGATCATCATTCTGTGGCTTGGATCTATCCTCTATTCTGTTTAAACCTGTCACTTTGGTGCCTGATCAGAATTGAGGTTATGTATGTAATTTTGTTTCCCATTTTTTTTCTTACTGTGAACAACTTCTTAAGATAGAGGCCTTGTTGCCTTCACCTCCTCTCCCAGCATTCATATCCCCCTTGTCTACATGAGAGGAATATTGGGATATTACTATGGAGACAAGATGCAAATAAACTCCCTTTAAGGAGATGAGAAAAGATGCTTGGTTGCCTTCCCTGCTTTTGCATTTGTTCTGTTGCTTTCTTCTCTTAGGGTGTGTAGATTTATTAATACTGACTCTCTCCTTGTTGCCGACAGCCGCTTTGCTCTAATTTCACCAGGTTGCTGTGTATCCTGATTCTGTTCTCCTGCATGTTACTGTCCCTCTTGATTTTGTGTTATGCATTACTATGATCACAACTGAATTTATACCAAAAAGAACAGACGTGAAGCAGCCATCCTGGATGCAGACAGGTGTTTGTATCTTCATATGTAGCTGGTTTGAAAAAAGCATCTGGAAAATTTAAGAGCCCTAGACTGGGCTACAACTAATAGGAAATACAATAGTCTGAAGGGAATCTATGTTTCACGACTGAAGCAGAAGCAGCTCTTCACGTCTGAGAGCCACTCATTGCACTTAGAAATGGAAAGCCTACTGCATCATTGTACAGATTATTTTTAAGAAAGTGGTCAATGCTAGGGAGGAACAGTAAGTTTACTAGTTTTTACTCTAGAATAGCAGGATATATTCTGCATTTTTTATTGCATTCGGGGGGAGAAGGGGTAACTGAATAACCAGAAATGGGCCAAGCATTCAGTACTCAGATTCAGATAAGGATCCCGTTTAACATTAGCACAAGAATGTCACAAAGTCGCTGTAAATAATTTCTCCCTTCTCTTTCACTTTTGCTTTACAAAGATTTTTTTTCCATTGTGTTTTTAATTTACTCCTTTAATATGTTTGCACTTCAGGCTTCTTAAGAAAATTAATGAAAAATGCAGCCACAGTTAAATAAAATGGTAGGAATAGCAGTAACCTGTATAATACAAATTTCATAATGGATTTAATACTTTCTTTAAAATACATGGAATACCATCTGCTGTTCAATAATCCCAGTGAAAGGCACCATCCCAACTCCCACCATTACAATCTTCCATTTGCCATCTGCAGTGGACAGAGGTGGACAGAAAATCCCTCCACTGGAAAGATTTTGAAGTTGATGAATTTCATTTTTAAAGACACAGGGGCAGATTCTGTTTTCAGTTACTTACAAATTGACACTCTTTAAGATAATTACTTTGGATCTATTACTGAGATTGAATCTAGCCCTAGACATAGGTACTAAGAAAGAGGCTTATGGAAATCTTTATTTTAATATCTATTACCCCTGTCCCTCAAAATAAATAGATATGGAGATATTAGGATATTGCAAAATTCTGCAAATTACTTAGAAGAGTTTCAGTCTCTGAAAACTATTTTTAATAAGCTTTGAATATTTGGCTACTGTGCCATGGATATACAGTTTAATGAATATTTTTTTTAAAATTGCTTGCCAATCCATGTTCTCTATGCAATTTGCATGCAAGATAGACCTGATCTGTAGAAGGCTTCACTTGCTGTATGTATCATCCTTTTCAGAATGAATATGTATACATATGTAGACAGCCTATTGCAAGTAATTCCTACCTAGTTTCAGTATGTGGATTCTTCTGCTATAAAATATGAGGGTTGCAATTTGACCTTAATACAGACATAGGCTTAATCTACACTATAGATTCATGTTGGTATAACTACATCACTCAGGGGTATGGAAAATTAACATCCCTGAGCAACAAAGTTATACCAACCTAACCCCCACTATAGACAGTGGTAGGTCGATGGGAGCGCTTCGACAAAGCTACCACCTCTCAGGGATGGGAAAGCTTTCCTGATGGAAAGCTTAGTGGTCTCACTAAGTGCTACAACAGCAGAGTTGAGTCAGTCAGCTTTGCTATTGCAGTGCTGTATGTGTAGACAAGCCCACAGAGTTTAAAGCAGTTGATAAGTGCAAAGTAATGGACATTAGAAAACATAATCCACACTATACGTATAAAAAAAGATCTTGCCATCATTATGGATGGTTCTCTGAAAACATCCATTCAATGTGCAGCAACAGTCAAAAAAGTTAACGGAATGTTGGGAATCCTTAAGAAAAGATAATAAGATGTAAAATATCATATTGCCTTGATATAAATCCATGGTGTACCCATATCTTGAATACTGTGTGCATATCTGGTTGCCCCATCTCAAAGAAGATATATTGGAATTGGAAAAGGTTAAAAAGAGATCAACAAAAATTATTAGAAGTATGGAACAGCTTCCATGTGAGGAGAGGTTAATAAGACTGTGACTTTTCAGTTTGGAAAAGAGATGACTAAGGGAGGATATGATAGAAGTCTATTAAATCATGACTGGTGTGGAGAAAGTAAATAAGGAAGTACTATTTATTTATTTCTCATAACACAAGAACTAAGGGTCACCAAATGAAATTAATAGGCAGCAGGTTTAAAACAAACAAAAGGAAGTATTTTTTACAGAGCACATAGTCAACCTGTGGAACTCCTTGCCAGAGGATGTTGTGAAGGCCAAGACTATAACAGCATTCAAAAGGAACAAATAAATCCATGGAGGATAGGCCCATCAATGGCAATTAGCCAGGATGGGCAGGGATGGTGTCCCTAGCCTTTGTTTTCAAGAAGCTGGGAATGGACAACAGGGCATGGATCACTTGATGATTACCTGTTCTGTTCATTCCCTCTGAAGCACCAGGTATTGGCCACTGTCAGCATATATAATCATACACCCCTATTTTGAATCAAATTCAAAGCAATAAGCAAAGGAAATATTTCTTTGTATCTTTATATTTCATTTATATAGAGTCTCTTCATATTCATTTGTGGATTTAATAAAAAAAACTCAGGTACCTGAGTGTAACCTGGAAATACCCCTTAATGTGTTGCAGGTACTATAGATCCTTGTTTCTTGATTTAAAAAAGAAAAAGATCATGCATACTAAGATACCAATCGATAGTATTTTTATAGTAAGTACCATGTTGATTTCATAACATCTTTAATACCATCTCATTTGTAAATGCTTTGTTTTCTAAATGTAACACACAATGAATTGCTAATCTAGTCGATATAGATAGCTGTGCCCTCCCTTTGGATACATGTACAACTCCTATTAGTAGTAGTACCTCCTGAAATATAAAGATAACTGGATTTGTCTGCAGCTGTTACTCATACAAATACTGCTCTCCTTTCTATGCAGAGTCTGAATGGCTTTTCAGGTTCGAACCCAGAGTACCTCCCAGGTGGATTCCCTAACCAACAAGAAACAGAGCAGTGATACTCAGACCTTAGTGGTTCAGGATCAGCATTACCCAAAAGAGCCACAATAGTGTGAATTAATTGTTTTATTTACTATAGTACTATATTTTTATATTTAAAAAATAGGACAGAAAATAATTTAGTTTGTATATATATATGTGGGTGTACATATATAATATATAGGGATGGTGTCCCTAGCCTCTGTTTGCCAGAGGCTGGGAATGGGCACAGTGGGGATGGATCACTTGATGATTATCTGTTCTGTTCATTCCCTCTGACGCATCTGGTATTGGCCACTGTTGGAAGACAGGCTACTGGGCTAGCTGGACCTTTGGGTGAGAGAGAGAGAGAGTATACACACGCACACACATACACACAAAATTCTCACAGCAAAATGACTGACCGGGTATTATTATTTTATCAATTTTCAGGATACAGCTAAATATCACAAATTCAAACTGAGTTTTCAATTCCCAAATCTTTGCAGATCGTTAACAAGCACTGCAAGATTATCTGCCAGCAACAGGGATTTTTTTCACCTTAAAACAGAAGCAAGTAACATGATTTCCATCCTAGTGCATCTAATCCACTTGGAATCAGTAATGCTTTACCTATAGACGGGGTTCTCAAAGTGTGGGCCGCCTCCTGAGGGGTCGCAAGCTGCTTTCTGCCGCCAAAAAGCCGCCGCCGCGATCGCTTCCACATTCCGGCGGCTATTTTCGGCGGACATGCTTGCATCCGACTAAGTGGGTATTAGCCCAAGAAAGCTTATGCTTCAATACTTTAGTTAGTCTTTAAGGTGGCACAGGACTCTTTGTTACCTCTGCTATTCCAGACTAACATGGCTACCTCTCTGATAGTTGTTTCTCTGAACTCCTTAACATTGCTTTTCTTTATGAGGACACAGGCAATTGCAGAGAAACTTTAACAAGTGTGCAGAGGATTTGTCACCTATGAAGTCACTTTTTCATTTGTAAATTCCAGATATCAGAGCAGTTTTTCTGTTGTTTGGACATGCAGTGTAGTAACTGGGGGATGAGAGGCAGCTGTGCTTTAGACCACATGAGGTAATTTGCAGACACATTTTAATTGCCTTTTAGGGAGCATGAAGGAATTCCAAATGGTCTAATGAGTTCCAGCAAACACCTGTGAAATGCTTTTAGATGGCCATGTAAAATTGAAATTAAGAATGAAATATAGCAGAAAGTCAGCATGCATATTCAACAAAGAGGGGGAAATCATTTTTTCTACATATACTCTTTCTTTTAAATAGTGAGAATAAATACTCCTATTAGTATAGATTCGAATTTTATAATGGACTTTTCTGAATGGAATAATTAGGAAAACAGAAAACCATTCTCTGCTATACTTTAAAACTGCTGACAGTGAAACTAAAAAATTTCAACTCCAAAGTGTAAAATGGTCTTTATAAGACTGTCATTATATATCCTTTTTATGTAGCCCCTGAGAATGTTCATGAAGATCTTACTGAAGTTTTGTTATTCATTTAGGCCCCAATCCAGTAAAACACTCACACACATGCTTAATTTTAAGCACTATGTCATGAAATCAGTGGGATGATGCCTGCTTAGAATCAGACACATGGACACACAAATAAATATTTTTGCTCCTTTGGGGCCTTAAAATGTACAACAGAATCTCAATCTTACATATAATCCAGACATCCCACAAATGAGAATTCAATTTTACATCAATTATATTTATAATCTCTGTCGCATTTTTTCTAATAAAGCTTTCTAGTGATTAGTACATAGGGTTGAGCGATGGAAAAATTTGATGGCAGTGACTTGTGATTTATTATTGTTTAACATTTATATTATGAAAGTGCATAAAAGCCACTTGTCACCTTAAGTAGGGTAAGTCATTTAACCTCTTTGTGCTTCAGTTACTTTATATGTAAAATGGGAAGAATAATATGTAGCATCCTTAACATGAGTGCTGTTATGGTTTGGTGTGAACCTATGAAGAAATAGGATCTGATGGGGGTGTTGATCACTCTCAGGAAGCATTCAGAACCTTACAGGATCAAATATAACATGAAATGCTATGAATGGTTTGTGTGGAAGGTGCTGTGTATGTGCTAAGTATCAAGTTATACTGGCTTAGGTAAAAAATCAATGGCGAGAATTTGTACCATGAAGGATTTCTAAAACGTTCTGTACTTTGTCCATTTAAAAACAACAAAAACAGTGCTAAATACCTTTGTACCTTCAAGAAATCTTAGATGTTGGTGAACTGGTAAATACATAAGATGTACATGAAAGATGCAGCAAAAGAAGATCATTTTGACAGGAAAAAGTATGTTTGACATTTTGCATTTCATCATTCCGAACTCACAAGATTGATTTGTGGCATGCACAAAGGTCTAAGACCTTTTTGGACATGTTATACTTCTTAAATGATGAAAAAGCCAAATATTTTTCTTTACAGAAAAAAAAAAAGGTTATTTGAATGACATGACTGAAATGACATTTCATCTCTAGAATAAGATGCTGTGCTGTGAAGCTACTGTATCATTTATTTCCTTAAAGATTATTTTTAATGGATTATTTTATTGCTATCACGCATTTTGTCTTAATGTATATTCTGTCTGGCTAGCAAGGACTATGTCATTTAGAACATGAATGATGACGAAAAGATTGTGTACTACATACTGTATGCTGTTACTTAAAAGAGATATTTAACATAGTAAAAAATGATGTAAAACATCCACTTCCCATGTTCTGATTAATATTCTGGAAATGTCCTTTTTTCCCCCATAGATTAGATAGTCTTGCACAATAAATTATCCACTTCATATGTCAAATGTGAGAGAGGTGGTCTCTCTAGGTAGAATTATGCATTATCTCACTTATGTAAAGTTGTGATCCAGTGATTTCTCTCTTTGGTATCTGAATATTTTTTTGTAGTAGAGGAAGCAGAAGGGGAACAGTAGTAGACATGAAGACAGCAGAAAGGTAGGATCAGATGGCATTATAACAGGCAGCATGATACAGAATTGGCAGCACAGTGTCAATAAGTGCCAAATAAAGCAGCACAGTAGTCAAAAAGGCTCAGGATGGCAAGGCAGCATGAGATGGCATTAGGGCTGGATTAACCAATTAAAATAACCATTCAACAAAGACAAATACAGTGATAACATGAATAATTCCTCAAGAGGACAAGGAGACTGAAGGTGGAACACAGTACCTGCGCTTTGGGTATCAATCCGTCCAACACTATTGAAATCTGGAAGCAATGCACATTTCATTGGCTGCTGCTAAGAGTCAGAGTTGTCCAAGATTGAAAGTCTGAATTTATCAAATCCAGATAATTTTTTCTTGTTATCCTGGATTTTTTAACAGGCTCTTATGTTTACTTGAGTGGAGTAAGGGTACTTGTTCACTTTAAAAGGCTAGTGTCAAGGGAAGGACCCAAGAACGCAATGCCGAAAAACCTCTGGCTTAGAGCTTTTTGAAACATTTCCAACGCAACAGTTTTCCAAAATGTTTAATGGGAAAGTGTCAATTTCAACAAAAATTTCAATTGTTAAAAGTCAAAATGAATCATTTTCAATTTTATTGTTTTGATTAATTTTAACTTTTTTCTAATGTACTAAAATTATGTACGTATAATATAACATAAATAATGTATGTAAAATATTTTCCAACCTATTGAAAAAAAATGTTATTTTGCAGGACATTTCAAAATTCAAGCTTTTTGTTACAATTCAAAACAAAGAACATCTAAATTTTAGCATTTCCTGCAGAATGGAAATTTTCATTTTCAGATCAGCTCCACACCTTTTCAGCAGAAGTTGGGGTTACATCCCATGTTTAACTGTTTTCAACGCAGACGTGATGGCTAAGGTACCCACAAAACATACATAGAACTTTAATATCTCCATCTGAATAAAATTATAATGAAGACTTATAGGACAAACCTTAAAAGAGGCTTAAACTTCTATATCTTATTGAAGTAGGATGGGCTGTTAAATATAAAAACACTTTTTATATTTGAACTAGGAACACACAAGTTTGAAAGAAGTGTTTAGAGATAGGAGAATTATGGGGGATCTTTATCCTGTTTTGGCTTCTAGCCCAGGACCTGGGTTCTCTTCTGATATGGGAGCAAAAGTAGAATCTTACCTTTACTGTAATCACACCTTGTCCTCACATACAGATTTTATATCTGTCTTGCATATTCTTTCTGCATAACATCTCCAAGAAATAGTCTTTCCTATCTACCCACAGAGCTAAAACTTTCATCAAGCTCTCCTCATCTCGTGCCTTGATTACTGCAACATGTTTTTCTCTGGCCTTGTCAAATACAATCTTGTCCCAGTCATATACATTCAGAATGTTGCTGCCACTTTCTGTTCCCATCACTTTGACCATGTCACCCCACTCTTTGCATCCCTCTACTGGTTCCTCCTTTTTCTAATGTATTAAACATAAACTGCTTGTCTTCACATATAAGTCCCTCTCCTACTTACCTCTTATTTACTGCTGATATATCAGTGCCCATCTCTAACTGGCCCATGATGCCAGCCTCCATTGCCCATTTGTTAAATTTTCTAACAACCATCTTTGGGTTTTCTGCTATGCCGCCACTCACATTTGAGAGGAGCTTTGTGTAAGTAGCCACAAAGTTACCTCATTATCCTCATTAATTCATCCTTAAAACTCACCTTTGCTGTGATGCCTACAAAAATGTTTTAGGCTGCTTGATGCTGATACACTCCCTACTATGCTGACCAGTGTTGTCTCATTGTTTCCTTGTGCTCCCCCCTCTCTCTACATCTGTCTGTATTCTGTTGTATTATACTTAAATTGAAAGTTCTCTGGGGTCAGGGGACATCTCTTTTTTCTACACTTGTACAGTAGCCAGCATAATGGGGTCCAAGTTCATAACTAGGGCTCCTAGACACTGTTAATATAAAAATAACTGCCAAGCACAGGGATTAGGTTTGTCTGATTCAGGCCTCCATCACCCTAGAGGTTTTATGTAGGAAATCTGGCAAATTCTGATTTCCTTCTTTCTTTTTCTCCCAGTATTTAACTACCGTATATACTCGAGTATAGGTCGACCCGAATATAAGCCGATGCACCTAATTTTACCACAAAAAGCTGGAAAAGTTATTGACTCGAGTATAAGCCTAGGGTGGGAAATGCAGCAGCTACCGGTAAATTTCAAAAATAAAAATAGATACCAATAATGTTTTTGAATACCGTATTTATTTCAAAGAAAAACAGTAAACTAGCTCTGTAAGTGGAAAAGAGGGTCAATAAAAACAATATGGTATCAACAATAACTTTAAAAGTACAAAAACCTTAGCTCATTCAGCAACCAAGCTACAACACAAGAGTTAAAATCCTTCAAAACTGGATTCCTCCTCATCATCTGTATTTCCAAACAGAGCTTCAGCATTAGCTGGTGTGAGGTTATCAGCATAGACATTGTCATCATCACTGAGTTCGCAGTCATCACCATCACTGCTGTCGTTCTCATACAAAGCGCTGTCTTCACTGCCATCCATAGCATTACTAATGCCACATTTCTTGAAGGCGCGTTGCACCATGTCCTCCGGAATCTCTTCCCAGGCATCACGAACCCACTTTGCTATCAATTCTATGTCGGGCTTCATCAGATTTCCACCTTTTGTCAGTCGGGCTTGACCAGATGACATCCATTCATGCCACATCTTTCTCACACGGTCTTTGAAAGGTTTATTTAAACACACATCTAGCGGTTGCAATACAGATGTAAGCCCACCTGGAATAACGGCCAAAGTAATTTGAGAAGATTTTGCCATTTTTTTTATGTCATCAGATGTGTGGGCTCTGAACATATCCCAAACTAGCAATGATGGTCTTTTCTTTAAGGCTGCTCCTGGTCGTCCTTTCCAAATTTCTTCCAGCCATTTTTTTGTTCCGTCTTCATCCATCCAGCCTTTAATATGTGCGCGCACTGTAATTCGTGGTGGGAATTTGACCTTTTTAGACAAGGTCTTTCTTTTAAAAATAATGACAGGCCGCAGCTTAGTTCCATTAGCCAAACATGACAGAACAACTGTGAAATGGTTTTTTTCATTTCCTGTGGTTCTGAGAAAAATAGTTTTGTCTCCCAAACTTGCCACAGTTCTGTTGCTTGGAAGATCAAAGGTCATAGGTGTTTCATCCATATTTCCAACATCTCCCAGGCCATAGTTATGGATCCTTCTTTGTTTTATGATGAATGAATGGAATGACATCACTTTTTCATCAAGGTCTTTTGGCAACTTCTGTGAAATCTTTGTTCTTTGCCGCAAACATAGGGCAAACCTATTCATGAAGCGGGTACACCATCCTGCTGACGCAACAAATTTTTCAATGCCTGGTGCTTTTAATGGGTCATCTTTAGCCATTTCAAGGGCACGTAAGCGAATTCCCATGCGTGTTACGCAGTAACCATTTTGACGACACTCCATAACCCATTTATGCAATTCAGTCTCTAGAGCCCCATATGAAGTTGTTAAACCACGTTGAGCTTTTTTTGCCTTTGGAATCTTTTCCAAGTCAGCTTTCTTTTTCCGCCATTCCCTCACTTGTTTTTCATCAACACAAAATTCCCTACTTGCAATACAGTTATTGCTTTCCTCTGCTCTTGACACAACCTTAAGTTTGAAACCAGCTTCGAATGACCTGCGTTTTTCTTTTGGTCCAGGATTACCGGTAGAAGTATTGGGATCCATTTCTAACAGGATAAAAAAAAAAAGACTTGTACGGGTACCGTACGGTATCTTTTGAGGCCTAATGCAGGCTGATATTACAGAAAGTGATGACATGACTGTTTGCATAGAGCAGCCTGTGTTAGGGCTCATAATATACATTCTACCAGTGTCCTGCCTGTGCCCATTAAATATACAGCCTGCCTCTGTCCATGAAATATACCGTACAGCCTGCCTGTGTCCATTAAATATAATGCCTGTCTGTGTCCATTAAAGCAGTGGTCGCCAACCTTTTGGTCCTCAGGGACCACTAAAGTGGCGCGGCGCGGGGCCCCCGGGCTCGACTGGCGCGGCCCCCCCCCCCTCGACCGGCACGGCGCAGCTCCCCCTTCCCCCCCCCCCGGCCTCAGCGGCGCAGCGGGAAACAGTAGCGAGCCAGCGCTTGCTGGTCGCCGGGGACGGGGCAGGACAAGCGCCCGCAGCCTCTTGCCTGCCCAGGGGGCGGCCATGAGGGAGCCCGCCGCGGACCACCAAAATTTTCTCGTCCACGGACCACCGGCTGGCGACCGCTGAGATGACCTGAGGTCCCTTCCAACCCTGACATTCTATGATTCTCTGACACAATTCCGCTGCATCGCCAAAGGGAATTGCACATGGCCCTCTCCTTGTCCCGGTTCAACAGCAGCCCCTGACTCTGAGGTTTGCCCCTCCCTTGCTTCACACCCCATTTCCATCCATCCCCACACCTTGGGACTCATTTTAGGCGGGCTAAGAACAGGGACACAGGCGCCGCACCATGTTCCCGGCAGGCAGGGGGGGGCTCCCCCCCCCCCCCCATAGGGACACACTGCTGCGGCGCAGCGCTGTACCATGCTGGGGGGGGGGGGGCTCCCGCCGCTTGTCTCCCTCCCCCCGCCCCATAGGGACAGACGCGGCGCCGCGGCGCTGCAGCTTGCTTCGGGCGGGGGGGGGGCTCCCGCTGCTTGCCTCCCTCCCCCCACCCCATAGGGACACACGCGGCGCCGCGGCTTGCTTCGGGCAGGCGGGGGAGGCTCCCACCGCTTGCCTCCGTCCCCCCGCTTGCCTCCCTCCCCCCGCCCCATAGGGACTCACGCGGCGCCGCGGCTTGTTTCGGGCAGGGGGGGGCTCCCGCCGCTTGCCTCCCTCCCCCCGCCCCATAGGGACTCACGCGGCGCCGCGGCTTGTTTCGGGTGGGGGGGGGCTCCCGCCGCTTGCCTCCGTCCCCCCGCCCCATAGGGACTCACGCGGCGCCGCGGCTTGTTTCGGGCGGGGGGGGGGGCTCCCCACTGACTCGTCCCCCCACTGACTCGAGTATAAGCCGAGGCGGCTTTTTTCAGCCCAAAAAGTGGGCTGAAAAACTCGGCTTATACTCGAGTATATACGGTATAACATCCAGAGTGAGCAGCAAAATCCATGTGACATACAGTAATATAAGACCCAACCTAAAATAAAGTAAAACATTAGACTGTAATCTCATGGCGCAAGGACCATGTATTTTAATGATTTTTGGAGCACCCACAAGCACATTTAGATGCTAGAAAATAATAATAATACAGTAAAACCTTGATTTAACGGACTAATTCGGGCAACTGGGTGTCCGTTAAAGCCAAAAGTCTGTTATTTAATAATAAAAAAAAACCAGTCCGCAGCCCGCCCAATTAGTCCTTAATTCGAGGTTTTACTGTACTTCCCCTCCACCGAAAAGCCGCCGATTTTTTTTTAAACAAAACAAAACAAAAAAAGTGCCATGGACCCCCATGCGCCCCGGACCCAGTCCCCGCTGGCGGCCGGGGCTCGGGGATCCAGCCGTGGATCGCGGCTCGAGCCTCGCTCCTCGGGGCTCCATCTGCCACACTCCTTGGGGCTCCAGCTGCTGCCCGGGGAGCGCGACTGCAGCCGCCGCCCAGGGAGCGCGGCTTGATCCGTGCTCCCCGGGGCATCAACCAATGTCATATATGCCATTATATGCCACCAGTGTCCCTCTGCTATGTACATCGGCCAAACTGGACAGTCCCTACGAAAAAGAATAAATGCACACAAATCAGATATTAGGAATGGCAATATACAAAAACCTGTAGGAGAACACTTCAACCTGCCTGGACACACAATTACAGATTTAAAAGTCACCATACTGCAGCAAAAAAACTTCAAGTCCAGACTGCAAAGGGAAACTGCAGAGCTACAATTCATTTGCAAATTCTGCACAAACAATCTCGGATTGAACAAAGACCTACAATGGCTTGCTAATTACAGAAATAGTTTCTCCTCTCTCCATGTTCACACCCCCCATTCAAATGCTAGAAGAATAACCCACCCTCCCAGATCGGAGATAACAAGCTGGTTCAGCCTAATTGGACTAACCTTTTTACCTCCCACCTGGTTCTTGCCTACTGTTCTATACCTGCCTCTGGACACTTCCACTGCTTGCATCCAGGAAGTGGGTATTAGCCCACGAAAGCTTATGCTTCAAAACTTTATAGTTAGTCTTTAAGGTGCCACAGGACTTTGTTACCTCTTCCACCTTGTTTCCCTTTGTCTGATCCTTGTCTTTGTTCCCTACAATCTCATCTCTGTTGTTTGCTCTCACCAAATTCCATTGTGTTATCTCATTCACTGTTACAGGTACTTAGCATTCTGTGAATGTTAACAGAGTAATAGTTATAACCCCACTGTGACATATGTATCATTATTTTAATGAGGTTTAAGATCAAATGAAGTTTCTTTTACATCACCGGCACAAATTTGCTTCCAGTAAACACCTCTGGATGATTCTTCAACAAAGAGTGGGCACAGAAAAATCAGTAGAATTGCTATTGTCATAAATAACATTGTGTTGTGAAAGGAGCAGACCACTCCCTGAAACATTTTTGTTCCATTTTTGAACAAGAATCAGAGCAGTATTCAAAGCCTGGTCTGCTATGAACCAGGGAATCTGGAGGCTCACAGAAAACCAAACATGGGGAAAAGGAGTTAAGTAGGTTTATGTGAAGGCACTTAGCACTTAAATACTGGGTAAGATATGCAAACTTGAAAACTCCTCTGACTCTGCTGCATTCAAGATATTATTTAAACAAAATAAGCATTTTAATTCTTAGGGTCCTTTAGAAGTGACTGATTGGTCTCGTTACCATGGTAAATATCCTTGGGGCAGTAGAGTCCAAATAATATTACTTTCCCTCAATAATAGTACCTCTTTGTGGGATAAGCTTAGGAATTCCCAGCAGTCTGGAAGCACTGAAATATGAAGGAAGGCTTTGCTTTTATCTATTTTTGCCAGCAAATCCTCTTTGTGTACCGTGACTTAATTTTGGGGGTCTTCCCATGCTCAGTGCTTGAACAATCAGCGATTTAATGGCTTTAGAATTAAAACTGGGTGGTATCTCTCTGTATATGTGGCGAATGCAAATGTGGAGCTTATCCTGAGACTAAGCCTTCATTTATTTTTTCCTCGGAAGTTAAGAAGATATCTCTGTCTAGATATCTTTGTGAAGGGATACTCCCTTGCTCAGGATTGGAATGGAACAATAGCTTTAGCCCCTCTAAAACCCAGTATAGCCCTGACTGTGGAACATGTAACTTCTCTGAAATATGAGCACAAACAATTAGTCGTCTTGACCTCTCTCGAGATACTTTTGCCTTTGCAGGGCGTGGAGACAGGAATGTGACTTCAGAAGGGCTCCCTTGAAAAGGCTGAGGAGGTTTTGAATCTCTTCGCTACTCAGTCAGTAAATAAATATTGCTCATCTCTGACAGTACCCTGTGACAGAGGGCTATTCCTCCTCTGAAATGCAGTAGGCAGGCTGGGGCATACACCTGGGTTTCTGGATGTGAAGGAAGTGTACGTGCATAGATGTCGGGTGGATCTGAGGTTGTCTGCAGTATCCAAAGCTTTTCACATTAGCCACTGCAGTGGCTTCCTCTCTGACTGTAAGTCTGGTTTGACAGAAGAGTGGCTTTGCCTGCTTCATTTCTTATGTGAAGTCCAAAGGGTAGGTGCAGGTCAATTGGCAGGGACACTGCTGCATAAAAGACTGCAATGGAAGGGAGAAGTAACTCCTTCAAGCAGAAATTCTAGTTCAGGCATCATGTGAAAATAGTCAGCCGCAGAAAAAAGCCTGAAGATACAGTACTAATATTATTAGACTAAATATTGGGCAGCAAAGGGTTTTGGCATGAGGGTCCTAGAGCCTTTGATATAAGGACTTAAAGGGACGGGTGACATATATAGTAAAAATGTTCTGTTGTGCATCTAGGTGTCAAATGTGTTATTTCCAGTGAGCAGTGCACCACTTTTGAGGATTTTAAAACCATGTACATTTTGGCAAAGCTTAGGTTGCACTAAAGGCATCAGGATTTATACATGCTACTTCGGACTCAAATAAAAATTCTAAGTATCAAACACACATTTCCCAATCTTAGGCTGACCATACGTCCCGTTTTGAACGGGACAGTCCCGTTTTTTTAATGTTTTTTAACCGTCCCGTCTTTTTGTCCAAAATATCAATTTTGTCCCGTTTTGGGGGCAGGACTCATAAAACGTGGACTCATAAAACAGGACCCATAAAACATGGAGTCATAAAACGTCCGTCCCCCCCCGCCCCCGCCGCCGCCGCCGGCGCGCTCGGCCCCCGGCTGCAGCTCCGGACAGCTCCGATCTGCCGCCTCCTCCAGCCCGCCGCCCGCTGCCGCCTCCTCCTCTCTATTTCTCCTTCCCTCCATCCCTCTCTTCTCTCCACCCCCCTTCTCCATCCCTCCCTTCCTCCCTGCTGTCTCCCTCCGTCCATTCTTTGTATTCTTTTGATTGTATTCGTGTGCTAGCCACGATTCTACAAAATACAACGTTGTAAATGAAAAGTCACTTAAAAACCAAACAGAAGTGGTTTGACTTTGTCAGAAATCTCCTCCCCCCCCCGCCCCACCCAGCCCCGCCCCGCATCTTCCTCTGAAGTGACATTGACCCACTTTCAGGAAGTGTTTCCATTTTGATGGATCCATACATCCTGAAGTGGTTCCAGAGAGCCAGGTGCTGAGCCCAGTCATCCTGCCTCGTGGCAGCCTGGCAGAACTCCAGTGAAACTACTCTGGGTTCACACAGTTGCAGGATGCCTCCTCTCGCTCCCTCCATCCCTTCTCTCTATCCCCTTCTCCATCCCTCCATCCCTTCCTTCCTCCCTTCTCTCTATCCCTCCATCCCTCTCTTCCTTCTCTCCATCCCCCTTCTCCATCCCTCCCTTCCTCCCTTCTCTCTCTCCCTCCGTCCACTGCCTCCTCTTCCATCTCCCTTCTCTCCATCCCTCCTTCTCGCTGTCCCTTGCCTCCTCCATCCCCCCTGCTCCCTACCCCATCTCTTCTCTCATCCATCCATCCTCTCCCTTCTCACCTTCGTGCCTTCTCTCCCTCCGTCCCCTCCATCCTCTTCATCCCTCATACCCCTTCTCTCTCTCCCCCTCCATCCTCTTCATCCCCCATCCCTGTTCTGCTTATTCCTCCATCCATCCCCCCGACCCCCCTCTTCCTCCCCCCGCACAGCGCTGGGGGGCCCAGGTGGGGCCATGCCCCCCCCCCCGTCCCGTTTTTGCCATCCCAATGTACCGTTTTTGTCTAAAGGAAATATGGTCAGCCTACCCAATCTAGATGATACATTCCAAAGGTTTATATAGCTCCAGACTGAGCACTATGGGCCAAGAAAGCATCTGCAAGAGTCAGAGCTACATCTCTCTTTACAAAAGATTTGTTACAGTGGCTGCCCTTACGCAGTTAGTTTAACTCTGCCAAAAGAGACAGACCAAGTTTGGATCTGTAGCAGTTTATCATCATTTTTAAAAGAGCTCAGCCTTCTGTTTTATATGTCTAAAGCAGGCGGTAGGCTCTTTGCAGTCGTCATTTCTATGACAGACAAGCGTATTGGCTTAAAAATGTAAAGCCTCTCACCAATGCTTCTATTTAATAAAAGCATACTGTTGTCACTCCGTGGAACAGAGTGGGTACCATTGTGAAATTCACAATGAAACTTGGGATGTGGTATAGTTTCATTGCAAGAACTTTGTGTCACCCCTGCAAGTATGAAATGCTAAAAGCTGTGGCACAGCCGACTGTTATAAAGCAATTTGGATTTGATTTATTTACTCAGGAAGTTAGATTCTTTGAATTTTCTGAGTAGATTAATATTATTGTAAAAAATTGTGAAAATAGAATACTATGCTGCTAGCAGTGGAGCCTTATTTGTGTTTCTGTGCCTTACTGGCCAGGGATTTTTGAGATGCAACATTCAAGAATTTACAAAGGATTATACTGAACCAAAACACAGTCTTCCTAAATTATGTTGTCCAAAACATGAACCATCCACTCATGTAGTCTTTATATGTACAGAATGAGCTGCAGACAAACAGTACTGTACCCATCATTAATTACTTAATTACAGAATCACTCCATCAGTAAGTCAGCACAACATCTGTGACCCTGTATGTCACTGTAGCAGCCCCCTGCTTCTATCCCCTAGGAGTCTCGCTGAGGCGGTTCTACTGACATAATATATTCATTATCCATTAGATCTGGCACACGGTCTGCAGTGCTCAATTACAATACAATCGAGCAAAGGGCCTAGTGTCAGCCAATGTAATGACTTTCTGATTATCTGTCTTTAAATGATGAATGAAATGAAAATGTACTACTCAAACCAAATATAGGATTGTTAAAGATGCCAAATGAAAATTGTGCATAGACCCTTTATGGAAGGAGAGGTACAGTGAGGGTATGCTTCACACTTAAAACTAACTCAGTAAGAATGTTTCTCTAAGTCATTGCAACCCATCTGATCCTTCAAAGTAGAGAGAACCATGTTTACACACTGTATCTCAACATAGCATTGATATTTTAAGGACACTTGATACTTCAGAGCAAGGATTTAATTTTGGATGATTTTCAGTTATTTTAATCATCTACTTTTTTGTCATCACTAGTTGTTTGAAATGACCTCAAGCTTAATATTATTGCTTTTATTAGTTCTTCACCTGACCTGGATTATTTTTCAAAAACCCTTTTTGTTTTGTATTAGCTGAGGTATACAATAATTAATGTCAAGAATCAGAGAGGTAGCTGTGTTAGTCTGGAACTGCAGAAATGACAGAGTCCTGTTGCACCTTAAAGACTAACTAAAGTATTGAAGCATAAGCTTTTGTGGGCTAGAACCCACTTTATCGGATGAATGCAGTAATGCAATAAATAATGGTTCACTTCCAGCTTGATGTTTTTTAATTTAATAATAAAAAAAGAAACTGCATCTCAATAGTACCAAAGTCCTTATGCCCACCCTTTTATCCTGCTCCCCTTTTTTCTTTCACACATTTGGTTGCTGCTTGCTCCCCCTTCATTCTGTTTCAGTTTCACCTCTGCTGTAGGTGTCAAATGTACAAAGTAAATAAACTGGAAAAAGAGGGAGAAACAGACAAAATATTTTTCAATTATATTAATCTTACCACTTACCAATTAAAACTGGCCAGATTGTCCTCTCTGACAAATAATCACAAGAGGGGACTTTTAAAGATAAAACCTCCATGAGGAATCCCTCAGGGAAATTTGCCACTGTTCTCCCATTCCTTGGAGGATGAGGGGTTGTTTGGTTCTAGCAGAAAAGCCACCCAGGAGCCTAGAAGATCCCATTGGATCTGAAGTAGGCCAGTACCATCCATAGTGAAGCCTTGAACCTATGCATGGCTACTACACCCAGTGTCTCCTCTCCCCACTTCTTGGCAATGTGACTTCATGAAGCCATGTAACCAGGGACACCCCTGGCCCCAGAAGCGTCCATACCTAATTGTGAATACCCATAGAAAAGTTAATACAGACGAGGACTTGCCCTCTGACACTCCAGGTAGGATAATGGGCTGTATTAACATTCCTCTGTAAGTTTCTGAGTGCTAGAGGATACCTTTGAATCCCTGCCTCCTTTGGCCTGATGCAGCTCATTTATCAATGGATCCCAAGGCACAGAGGTCAGGGATGGGCAGTGCTACAGATTCATACAAGCCTCCCTTCCACACAGCGGTCTCCTTCATGTGCGTCTCTGAGGGTATACGTATACTATAGCAGGAAGCAAACCTCCCAGCCCCCAAATAGGCACACTTGCTCTAGTTTTCCTCTAGCTTACCCACAAAAAATAACAGTGTGAACGTTGCAACTCAGATGCTCAGGCCCACCCAACACTGTAGAACTGTGCTCAGGTGGCTAGCGCAAGCCTGAGCTGCACTGTCTACACTGCTATTTTTAGCATGCTCAAGTGAAATTAGCGTAAATCCATCTACCCAGGTTGGCTCACTAGTAAACACACCATTTCCCCATGGAGATGTGAGCTTTTAAGATGACCGTGTCCCTTTAAACAGACTGCTATGAAAACAGAAATTTCAAAACATGCCAGGATTATAAATAAGTGGGAGACTAAAAAACATTTTGTTATTCAAATAATTATGAAGCAGGTGTTTGATAGTACAGTCATTTCTGTCTGTGTTTACATCTTCAGTTATTATTCTGTTAATTATAATTAAAAATCACTTAATGCTGCATATTGGAGCACTTGCTGAATCTAACTTAAATTATAACTTCCCACTTTACACCTTTAAATAGAGTACTTTGGGCTTTTGGTTGTTGGGCAATTTGTTGAAGAGGTCTAGTTCACTCTGTCTTTCAAACACAGTACCCAGCACACTCCTGGGGCCAGGGACCTGTCCATTTTATTGCCAGTAAAGCATTATGCATATCTACAGTATGGTGCTTCATGAATAATAAATACTAATACAATTCTGGAGTCCTTCCTGTATGAGAATCAAGTAAAGTAAAGACGCCCATGTCCTTTATAAAGAACTCCAGTGTAGACATAAAGCTTGATGATATGTAATTGCTGAAACAAACATGATCTTAATACATCTTTATTTCTGGTGTTTGAAGAGTTGGGGGGTGAAAGAAGGGATCAAGTAAGATATTAACTTGGCTTAAGCTTATCGTATTTGGACAAAATCAGTACCTTTATGGCAAGTTTAATTTTAGAGGGAAATAGGATTGATCTGCAAATCTCAGTTTCTGGTGAAAACTTCTCCAAAGTGCAGCAGTGCTCACATCTTAAGGGTTTGATTCAACATTAGAAAGAAGAGCAGCTGGAAAGTTTGGTATCTGGAACTCCCCAAGGAGTGTTGGGATCTTGTGGTTTACTCCAGGCCCATCTCTAATGTTAAGATAAAATGTGTTGGTAAGTGTCTCAACAGAAACCAAGGATATGGAAATATGGCAACAGGACATGAGGTATTGTGATACTACCTGCATGGGAAAGACCAGTTCAATCCTAGCAACACATCACAATTCCAATTAATTTCAACAGAAACTGTGCTGTGTTTTTGAGGATGTATCTGGGCTTATCAAATCTAGAGGTTGTAGAGGGCTATTGCTCCCTTCCCACATAACATTACTTCCATATGTCAGAATCTCATTATTTTTTCCAGTGAAAATGGCATTGCATTTCAATTTGGATGCAAAATGATTATAGCTATGTCACAGAAATCAGTGGAGATTACAATGTGTAGCTCTACTCTCTACTTTTTCCTTTGTAAAAGATATATCTCATCAACATTCATGATGGGTGAGCCTCAAGATATTCAATACACAAGCACTTTGGATGCTTATCCAGAACTCAGAGTCTGAGTTGGGCTTACACAAAATGGCAGATATGAACTTTGAGGAAGTTCAGAAGTGGATTCAGTGTCATGCAGGTCCCCATCTCCTGTGGTTTGAAACTCAACTGGGAATCTGTCAAGAAAATGTTTTTCTCAAGACTTGTTTTATTTCCCTGTACTGAATATTTTAGTATTTAGGATTAAACCATAACCATTTTATCTGGAAGCTTTATTCAGCCACTTCAAATATGCCGTGAGAAAAGTTTATTCTTACAGTATTATGGTTCCTGTCCCAGATGAAACCAGAAAATACAAGAAGCAAGATAAATGTTAAAAGAAAATAGTCATATTCCTCTCTCCCAAACTCTAGGAAAGGTTTCAGTGTGGTTTATTTCTGGGATAAAAATGGGGCTCATTTCAAATTATATCCAATGTGCTTTAACTATCTCTCCTCAACATTCAAATTAAGCAGTCCATGTATTCTCTCTGTTTAGAAAACAGAAACAAACTCAGTAAAATACAATCCCTTCTTATACTATAGCTTAGGATCTTTTATGGTTAGCGTGAATTATAGTGTATGTGTGCAGATGTGGGAAATAGAGAAATGCAATTATTCTAGCTTTCAGCATGAAATTTCCCCCTAACTGGTTTGTATAATAGGGATCTCGTACCTCAGGCACAGCTGGTTCTAAGGTGTTTTATGGGAAGAGGTTTTGTTTAATTGCAAAGAATAGACTCTTTTTTAAAAAAAAAATGAAAGAAATATTACTGATATGCAAGTGAGATTGCATGGGGGGGGGGCTGTACTTATTATTATTTATTAAACAACTATCCCTTGTGCCTTCCACTAGAGTTTTTTAACAATTGAGTTTTCTCTAAGATTTCTCAGAAGGTTTCTTTATCAGATAACATTGAGCTCATGTACACGTTGATTCCTGTCAAATATAACAAGTGATTCAGTTTAACAGTGTGGTGCACAGTACATGAGCACATATGGCCACACAGGCATAACACAATTATGCAAAATTGTCCAGCAAACCTACCAGAGAGAAAAAAATCCATTTTTAATGGAAGATTTTTTTATGGAATGCAAACAACTGCAAAGGGAACATGCGACATAAATCCCATTTACTTTCTTTGGATGATTAACATGATCAGATGTTCCTGTAGCATTTGCTTGTAGACCTTTTCCCCTTCCTCATATCATGCTTAAAAATTGAAAGACTCATTCACGTAAAATGTTCCTTTGGATATAGTCCAACAAATGTGGAAGGTGGAAATTTTTGACATGCTATATGAATTTTCTTCATATACTTTTCTCATTTGTATATAATCCCCAGCAGACCTGGCAGCTTTGCAGATTTATAGTATCAGGTAACAAAGCTGGGATAATGCAGTACAATATAAAGCCTATGCTGTTTCTTAGATGGAGGGCGAGAAGGAATGACCTCTGAGGGAATAATGCAGCTCTGCCTCATTGTGCTGCAGTGTTTGTTTGTTAGAACAAAGGTAAAAAGTTGAAAAACGGAACTGAAGAATTCAAAATAAAAGCAACAATCTGAAAAGGAGAGAGAAATTTGAATGACTTAATAATGACTAAAATGTATGCAGACTTGCAAATTCATTGACTTAAGTTGCAGCACAAATCTGAAAACTGATATTCTAGTTTAGTTACACAGTAACTTTAGGGAAAACAAAGACTGATAGTCATACATAGGGCCTTGATATTTCAGGATACAGGGTCCTACTAAAAATAAATATAAAAACACTTCAGAGCAACTAGCCCATATATACTGCATGAGTTAACTGTAGTGTGAGGACATAAAACCAAAAGCCATGGCTTACACAATAACTTACACAATAACTGGGAAGTTCCTCTCTGTGTCATGCTCCTTTGCAACACATCCTGGTTGCTCTGTAACTGTGGAAGACCAGGAAATCTATAAGCACTCACAATATATCCTCTTCTTTATAATAAAATATAACAAATTAGATTATAAACCTGTGTTTATAATGATCAACAATTGATCATCCACCCCCCTGACCATCTGCTTCTTGTCCTCCGACTTCCTCCTTCCAAGATCCCCTACTCCTAACCACCACCCCTGAGAGCCCACCCCCATCTAAGGCCCCCTGCTCCTTGTCCCCTGACCACCCCCTCCAGAGACCCTCCTGCCCCTAATCACCCCCCAGGACCCCACCCCCAATCCAGCCCCCCTGCTCTCTGTCCCCTGACTGCTCCGACTCCTAGCCACACCCACACCCCCTGACAGGCCCCCTGGGGCTCCCACGCCTTATCCAACCGCTTCCCCCCATCCCCTGACTGCCCCCCCGAGACCTTCTGGCCCTTATCTGACCCCTGGCCCCAGCCCCCTTGCCAAACCGCTCAGAACAGTGTGTCTATCCCGGAGCCAGAAAAGCTGCCATGCTGATCCTCCAGAGCGTGCAGCATGTCTGGCCCGGAGCCAGACATGCTGTCATGGAGCCCCACCCCCCAGAGCACTGCTGAGGCTGCGTGGGGGGAGGAAGGGGGGAGGAAAAGTGGGGAAGGAGGGAGGAGCTAGCCTCCCCAGCCGGGAGCTCGGGGGGGGGGGAGCAGACAAAATTAGCCCGCGGGCCATAGATTGCCCACCCCTGTCCTAAGAAGATTGTTGCCAAAAAAAATTTTTTTTAAAACTGTTTCCTAGCAGGCAACTTTGTGGCATTTTACCCCCTACGTGAATCTACCCTCTAGTTGTCTTGCACCCTGAAGAGCATTTTTTCATAGTTTCTTACACATTTTATCTGCTCCTTTCCAAATTCACATTTCTTATTCAGAGTGAGGCCAGCTTGTTGGAAGCTCCTCTAAACTGCAGCTAGTCGTTCATCATGTTGATTTTTATCTCTGCCATATCTCAGCACATCATCTGCATGGCAGAGGATGCCAGGCAGACCTGACATGATCGAAAAGAGACTTTTTTCCAAAATGTTCTGGTGCTTAATATGTGGTCAATAGAAAAGGATTAAAACAGTACCTTCTAAATGGGGTGATAAATGTAGATAAAGGTATAGTTTCTTTAGCAAGAGGGATTTGCCAGAAATCTGCTATAGCATCTAACTTTGAGGCCACTTTGGTCTCTGATAACTGAGGTAATGTCTGTTCATCTATGGGAAGAATGTGTCTTTCTCTGTACGTGCTTTTTTATTACTTTGTATAAATTCCACAATAATTATGATTTTGCTGTTGGGGTCCAGTACTAAAAGCATCCCTGAACACTAGTGTACATCCCTGTACTTCTATCTGGAAAGGAACCCCCATATCTTTCATTATCTTAAATTCTTTTTTGACTTTCCCTACCATATAAGAATGTGATGTGAGACTGTCAGAGCAAAGTGAGTAGATGATGGCATCAGTTTTAGTTTGTATGCCCCTAACAAATTTTTTAGCCATGTTAAAATGTGTGGATACATCTCCTGTATGTTTTGCTTTTTTGTCACTAATATATTCCAATTTCTGTACTAGGTATAGTTTTTTATTGCTGGAATCCCTAGTAGAGGATTTTCATTCTTGTTTTAAGTATATTTTTTCATTCAATTCAACTTTTCATTCTTTCTTCATTTTCTCAAACTGACCACAAATATTCAATGCATTGTTCCTAGCTCCATGTAGAATCTTATTTGGTCTTTGCAGATCTTCATCCACGGATCAATTATAATCTTCTTTTTTTTTATTTCAGTGACTGCTGCCCAAGTATCGATTTTAAATTTGAGGTTTTGACAGATCAGATTCATACTCTGTGCACCATGGTGTTATCTATGCTATTGAGGATAAAATCATGAATGCTGTGGAGAAAGTGAAAAAAGAAGTTTTAATTACCCCTTAACAAAAAACAAGAACTAGGGGTCACCCAATAAAATTGCAAGGCAAATTAAAACAAGCATAAGGAAGTACTTCTGACAATGCACAGTAAGCCTATGGAACTTGTTTCCAGGGGGTGTTGTGAAAGTATAACTAGGTTAAAAAAAGAATTAGACAAGTTCATAGAGTATAGATGCATAAATGGCTATGTGTTAAAATGATCATGGACACAACCCCATGCGCTGGGTATTCTTAAGCTTCTGATTGCCAGGCGCTGGGACTGGATGATGGGATGGATCATCTGATAATTGCCCTGTTATGTTCATTCCCTCTGAGGCACCTTGCCTTTGTCAGAAAACAGGATACTGGGCTAGCTGGATAATTGTTCTGACGCGATATAGCAGTTATGCTGATATAGACCTTAGAAGTATGGACTCATTGTCATCTAATGATAACACTCCCTCTTGGATTGTTTCCACTATGCTTAGTGACCTACCTGCCATTGCACAATATCTCATTTTGTGGCAATTCCTATATTCTGCCACTTTTGCTAGACATTGTTGCCAGCTATGGCTTCGTGCCTTGCCACATCTTCCACGTTTCCAACCTTCCTTCATATAGTTCCAAAAACACTCCCACTCGTTCACTCTTCTTATGTTTTAAATTTTGTCTGATTGCTCCTTTTCACATTTGTGACTTTTCTCTTGACTATGGTAATATTGCCTGATGCAATCTCCCCTGTTCTACTACCATGGATGTCTTCAGGGAAGAACTTCAGGGGCTGATCTGATTTGCATAGGCACATCCACCTCGCCTAGCATGAGCTCACAGCAGCCCAAATGGTCACTTCGTCTGCTGTGGGATCATCAGGTTCTCTGTTATTGGGGAAGGAATAATGAAGTGTTGTTACCCTGATTATGTGAGTCAAGGACTGTGGACCTCTAGTTGGCCTTTGTTATGATGGAGGGACTTGCCATCATCTAGGTAGCACTCACTAAGCAAGGGATAGGGTTTCCAAAGCCCAGTGAATGGAGAGAGGCTGTGGGCAGGCACCTGTACCTTGTGGTATAGACCTTGTCTGAGGGCCCTACATGCCTATTACACCTCCCTCCTCCACTGTGGAATATCAGAGCTAATTTTTTATTCCATTAGGAATCTAGTTTCAGGTTGCTGAGCTGAATTCACTACTCTGTGTGTGTGTGTGTTCGTGTAGCTTTTGCTATAGGTTTAACTGAATGTGTGCTGATAAACTGGTGTTTCTTATACTAACAACTGTCCCGTCTTGTGTGAGTTCTTCTTTTTATGTTCCATACATGCAGTGTTCAGCAAGTATGAAATGTAGTGATAAAAGCCTCAGCTATATCCCCTTGTTCCTGGGACCGCCTATTAAATTTTGCCCTTTCATATATGATGTACTGTCTGCCTATGAAATGGACATCAAATGCTTCCTTCACTTTGGTGTATTCTTTCTTTTCCACATCAGTGAGGATAGGGCACATAGGATATCATAAGCAGCATCACCCATGGGAAATACCAGGAAATTTACCTGGTATTCTTGTGATTTCTCTATTAAACCAAAAGCCGTCCATAACCATTCAAACCTCCAGATGCAGCAAAACCAACTGTTATACTAGAAAACTGAATTTAGATTTCCACTAGCCGCATGCTATCTGTCATTGCCTTCGCTGCTTCCGCAGTAGACCTCACCTACTTTTGGAACATTTGGGACCCTCAAGTTCTCTTCTTTCAGCCTGGGCTTTGATAATCAATAGTCCCTACTGCAGAGTTTAAACTATTAATCCCCAGGAACTCATTTGAGGTAGAACTGAGAGACACTACTAATGCAAACATCAATTTTTTAAAAAAGGTGTTTATAGCAAATGGTATGGTCTCATGGATGGGTGAAAATTAGATTTATTTAGATTTCCTTTTAAAATTATTTTTAAGAGTCAGAAATAATGGAACAGGTCCATTGTGAATAGAAATCTAACCTCTCCCCAAACTATCCTGCCAATGTGTCTCAATCCTGTTTTCAAGAGGTGTATAGTGAGAGAGAAGGCCCCTTCCATGCTGATGAAATCCTTGTCTTCTGTTGATTGGGTTGATGGTAATTTTTGTCATATGGACTTCTGTGCACCGAGACCTGAATTGGGACCATGAGATAGATTGCCTCAATGTTTAGTGCAGTAACTAAGCCCTTTCCCCCTCCCTCCCCATATGTATTTGGCTATTTCTTTTCAGATATGACTGTGGTCAAAGGCTGCTAATTAGTTTCTGAGTGGACTCAAGTGTTGATTTTTTTTGTTTTTTAAACACCCATGTGATTTGGGAGTTGATAGAGTAGTACCTGGGTCATCACCTCTCTGCCCTTACATGCAATCAGCACATAAGCTATCACCCTAGTTTCAAAGGGATGAGGCTGGTGCCTCTGCTTTTTCCATGAGGATCCTAGACTCTGGAACTAACTTCCTTTCTTGTTCTTAATTAGCCTGGATCTGGTGATTTTCAGGGTTCATTGCAAGATTAAGCTATATTCACAGGCTTTTCCAAATGAGATAGGTTCAGTGATTTGAGGTTGCTGCATATAATTTTATGTAGAGTGGGCTACATGGGTGATTTACTGGAAATTTTAGGGATAGTTTGGGAAGTCAGGCAAATCTGCTTTCTGTGATATTGAATATATATGTTGCAAGAAACTGAAGACTAAAGAGAATTCTTATTCTCCCATTGAAATAGGTGGGGGATTTACTTACATAGCTCTCACTGATACTGATGAGAGCAACCTGACTTTTGCAGACCATATTCCTGTGAGATCTCTCACTGACATGAACAAGAGTGTTTATGTTCATAAAGGCTACAGCATCAAGCCCTTGGTTGCCTGTTCGTTGATGAGAGAATCTCGCTCATCCCCCATGATTATATAAAGCATATACATTTATTTATTTTTCTATCTAAGTCTCTAAGTGCTTGTACAAACAGTAGGACAGATATACCAAAAGGATGAGGTATGGGTGCATGTATATAACATGTATGAATAGGGTCTGTAGAATCAAGCCTTAAATCAGGTTACTCATTAATATCAGTGAGAATTATGTAGGTAAATCCCGTGCACAGAAAGAACACATTGGTCTGTAGTTTCTTGCAATATTAATCAACAATTTAAAAACTCAATAGCTGGGAGGAATGACTCTTCCCTTATTTTGTTAAGATACTGTATTTTCTTTTTTCTTGCATATTATTAATACCAGCTCCCAACAATGAGCCAAATTCAGACCTGGGTGTAAAAAGGTTTGTATTCTGAAGCTAGTCATTTGTCCTGTTTTTGTAGTAGAGTAAAACTGCATGAACTGTGTGGGTTGCCTCAAATGGATAGCAATGCAAAGACGAGTGGTTAGAAAGCAGCATTCTACTTCAAATTATATTATACAATGATAATTTATAAACTGATGAGAGGCTGAAGGGGGGAAAAAGCCAAAACAAAACACCCCAAGAGCCTCCCAACAGTTTAAAAATTAAAATTAGCTTTTTATTCTCAAACTACTGGAGACTCCAATCCTCTCACTTACTTGGCAGGTTTTGACTGAGAAGCATGCTTTTCTTATACTCCCCTCCCCCCCTCTTCCCCCCCACATCAAAATATCATGGGAAAGATATTATGCATTCCCAACCTGTCAGTTTTGGCTGCATTACAGAGTGCTCAATTATGCTATAATCGAATAGCTGCCCAATGTAGGCCACATAATGACTTCCTGATTATCTGCCTTTAAATGATGAATGAAATGAATATGTAACATTCTGCTCAAATATAGCACAGTTAGCATGCCAAACCAAAACTGATTTTGTGCTCTTCTGCCTGAAAAACATATATTTTATTGTAATTCAGTTCAACAGTTCTGTTGCTTGTTTTCCCTTCATTAAGATAAACATTGAATGAGTTGTCTAGGAGAACATTAGTCTTCATTTTTGCTTTAAACAGATGCTAAAGGTGTTAAACATTGGTTGCATTGTTCTCATTCCTCTCTTTATGTTGTCTTCTTGATAAAAAGCAAGGTCAGATTTATATGAACAGTTCCTATTGGGAATATTCCAATACAGATTGGCACAGCAGCAAGTCTATTCTGAGTAATGTATTGCAAAGACAAAAACATTGAGGTCTGAATACATTATTTATTGGCGATAGTGTTAGATTTTTTTCATCCCCTGTCTACGATATCATGCAACGAATATGCCATTAGAAAATCAGACTTACCTATAAATTCCACCTATGTGTAGTGTACACAATACCTGCCCAAGTCAGGTAACTTCCTCAGCTTCATGTAATCAGCTTTCTAAAGCAAAGTGGAGAGATTGTTCCAAAGTCTCTGCCCAAGTGACTTTCTATGATGGGCTCTTTTGAAAGAACTCTGAATTAATTTTAAAGTTGATTACATGTGCCAAGCTGATGTGTCGGAATTGCCATGTGATCAACATATTTAAAATAAGTCATCACCAAAGGATGTGGTTAACATATGAGACATAATTACCTGAGTCTTTTGGCTTGTAATATATTAAGAATATAGTTACTCCATAGTTACATGCCTCTGAAGCAGCCTTTTTTCACTTACATCATCCACTAGTGCATAGAACTGTAGCACTGAAAGGGACCTCAAAAGGTCTTCTAGTCCAATCTCTTGTATTGAAGGCAGGGTTAAGTATTATCTAGACCATCCCTGACAGGTGTTTGTCTAACCTCTTAAAAATTGCCAATGATAGAGATTCCATGATCTCCCTCGTCAGTTTATTCCAGTGCTTAACTACTCTGACAGTTGGGAAATATTTCCTAATGTCCATAAACTGCTCTTCTTCCATTCAAGCCCACTGCTTTTTGTCCTATCCTCAGAGGTTAAAGCAAACAGTTTTTCTCCCTCCTCCTTGAAACAAGTTTTATGTATTTGAAATCTGTTATACAATGTGGGGTAATGTGCTCAAAGGGGTGTGATTTCTAAAGCACACTAATATTACTCATTAATTGATCTGTGTAGACCCTACTGGTGTGCACTAAAGGTTCCCCTAGTGTGGTTTAACATAGCATTCTTTCAGACAGTGCTACATCAAAGCACATCAGCAGCCTCTACATTGACCAGTAATGCACAACACATTACTGCACTTTAGATACAACCACCACCCCCATCCCTTTCCACACAGCACATTACACTACTGTGTAGACAAGTCCTTATTAGTCATCCACTGAACCTCTTATAACTGGGGGGGGAAAGAATGATCTCCTTGTGACATGGAGGATGATCTGAACAACAGAATATGGCAAATTTAGAGGAGAGGAAAGAGAAAGCTAGTTAGGGTTTGTTCCATTGCTCTCTTTCATATATGTTCCTGTTTTAGCCATAGGGGTTCCCAAAGCAAGAGACACTATAAAATTAACTTTCATAACTATGTGGACTATGCAGGTTGAGAGGGAAGAGGCATAACTAGAGCTCCCGCCCTTCTTCTTCAGGAGTTGTGGTAAAAGGGATTCCTAACTAAAAAAGCAAACAAGCAGGTGGCAGGAAAATCTTTGCTGTGAAAGTTCAATAAGAGCCCCTTTCTCCAGTACCTTCCAGGGAGAAAATATCCAGTTAAGCCACCAGGTGTGTGCCTTAGTCATTTCATCTCTTGCAGAAAATCATGTATTGCCCTACATCAATTATAATATTGTAAGCAGTTCTTAACTATAATTAAAATATTTATCCCATCTCCAAAGCTAAAAAATGAAATTGACAGGCAGAAATCTTTTTAACAGCTTTCTTCCCTTAACACTTAATTTTAAAGAAATCCAACTACGTTCTTGTTTTGGATGGTAGGAGCCCAACTGTCTCTAACTGTTCTAGATAAACATTCTTAATCTTCCTAAACAAGCAACATTTTGAAAATCTTCCAGTCTCATGCAAGAGGCATTTTTAAAGAATTTCAAACTGTTCAAGTATTTAGTGGCTTCTATGAACCTGAGTTCGTTTCCAACTTTACCACTAATTTTAGATTTTGTGCTATTTATGTGTGAATGCCACATTCTGTACTCTGCTCTGTAGCATCGCATGAGAGTATTGTAAATGGAGCATTTATGAAAATCAGTGGCCTCTTTTCCTTTTACTCTGAATGCTTTGTTATTCAATTTTTAGTTATTAATTAAATGACTGGGCTTCCAAAGGCAATTTTTATTATGAGCACATCAGAAGCAGAGGTTTTTTTCCTTTCCTTAACTTCCTCACCTTTCCCCATCTTTTTTTAAATGTGTTCTGAGGACACAAGGTCATCACACTGAAATTATTTTTTGTTTGTTTTATTACACAAAAACGACATGTTGAACTGACTAGTCAGTTTGACTGCGTAGCTGGTTTGTGCTGGACCTTTCTGAGGTAACATGGCTCTGACAGGCAGGAAACATTCCTGAGGTAGCCTTTAGGCACAGTATATTTTGAGTGACATCCTCTTCCCAGAACCTATAGGAGTTACCAGATTTCTAGTCAGCTTTCCTCTTCAGCCCTTCCCCATGCAAAGAGTTACTAGTCCATAGATGAAGCCTATATAAACTAAAAAGGGGAGGAAAAACAAGAAGGAATGAGGAAATAGAAGTTGAATTGTCCCCTCGTTCTTAGTACAAGCTTAGTATATGTGTAAGCTTTTGTAGTTCCTTTGCCTAATTGGGTATTGAAAAGTGTCATAACGTCTGATGGTGGTCTGAAAATTAGTAAATAAAGCCCCCAGCCCACAAACACTTATGCATGAGACGAGACTAAATTTCTTTACAGAAGAAAAGCACATGTGTAAGGGTTTGTAGAATTAAGGTTTAAGGGCTACATTTTCAGAGCACATTAGGTTCACTTGTCTCATTAAATCTAATTTTTCTTTTGTTTGTGTTATTTATAAACCATTTAACAATTTAAGTTTTTCATTCACTTTCTTGCGGGTTTCATATATATTACCTAAAATATATAGTCTGACTGCCACATTTGGGACAGCAAAAACCATAGAGCTGTCTCTGATGGTAACTATTGGTAATCACTAATACTGACTGGGCTTTGCTTTAAGTGAGGCTTAATGCAGTGATCTCTGAACAAGTCATGCAAGTTCTCTTACTAAGACAAGTCAGCATTGCACTGTATGTAATAAAGCACAGCCATGTAGCTTGAAGTCTTGAAGTTGTAATAAGTCTGTTGTTTGTATTGAAGGCTGTCACATATCATTACGTGGGATATCCTTTAGCATGAATATGATACTGTTCCTTCTGATGGTTATTTGAGAAATACTGTATGTATCCAAAACACTACAAAGAGAATGTGAAAACAAAATTAATTTTAAATTTTATTTTACATACTACTACTTAGGAACAAGCTGACTAAAAGAACACAATTAGGATTTGGTTGGAAATAGATCTGTGTGTACGGAATTATTTTCTTTTAATACTCAGAGAGGTAGCCGTGTTAGTCTGGAATAGCAGAGGTAACAAAGAGTCCTGTGGCACCTTAAAGACTAACTAAAGTTTTCAAGCATAAGCTTTCGTGGGCTAATACCCACTTCATCGGATGCTTGCACAAAGTGGGTATTAGCCCACGAAAGCTTATGCTTGAAAACTTTAGTTAGTCTTTAAGGTGCCACAGGACTCTTTGTTATTTCTTTTAATACTGTGGTCCAAACTGTTAATAAAAATGGTTCTATTTCAGGATAAAAGAAAAGATGTTATTTTTATTACATACATGTGACACATGTCTAAACAGGATGTAGTCCATGCAGAAAAGCAACCTGTTTGGAATAGCTCGTAGCTGTTTCCATACTGAATTACTTCCATTAACTTTCAAACCTCAGCTTGCATCCGGCTTGCATCCGACGAAGTGGGTATTGGCCCACAAAAGCTTATGCTTCAATACTTTAGTTAGTCTTTAAGGTGCCACAGGACTCTTTGTTTCAAACCTCAGTCACCTATCATAGGCCAATCAGTGTTTAAAACAAGCCAATCTCTGCTCATTTCTTATGAGACTTTCATTTTGACTCTGAGGAGACAAAATAAGTGAGAGAAGCAATGGAGCTTGGTTATGTGTATTGAAGATTTTTCTGGATAAGTCAAAGTAAACCCGCTAAAGCGAAATGTAAATTCTGTCTTGCAGACATTTCTTGAGGGAATGGGATGTTATGTCTGGCTACTCTATAATACATCTGCTTAGAGAAAGCAAGTTAACACTAAGCATCTGGAAGCATATAATAGAATCATGAAAAGTGGTAATATAGAGAGCACTGTCAAGTCAGAATTTCATTCCAACCACAAACAGCAAGGATGGATTCCCTGAAGAAAATGATGGATAAGTCAGTTTCTGCCATGGAAGGTTTGGACTTTGGACAACTAATATAACTGTTAGAACCTCAGTACCAACTTCCCGCACCCAGATTTGTATCCAGATACTGTGATTGTAGACATACATCACTGAGTTTGCCTATAGCTAATGTTAACATTCAAAAACATTCAGTCTCAGCAGACATGAGGGTCCAGAACACAATGACCATTACCTAGTCTTTTCTCATTCTCACAGCTCTCTGGATCACTGAATATTACAAAAGAAGATGTACGATTTTTGGTTTCCAAGCTTTTGACAATAGGCATATAGGTGTAGGTTGCTTCTCCTATCATGCTTAATAAATGGCAAGCTGCTTCAGATAGTATGCGTGTGGTACTCCGCTAATTTTGCAAACACGATAAAAGCTTTATTGACTGTAAAGTGAAATACTAATTATCACTTATATCACACTTTTAATCTTCAAAGTACTTACTAACATTAACTAATTAGTCTTCACAATATCCCTCTGAGGTAAATACCAGGACTTGACAGTGAGGGGGATGTCAGCTATGCAGACTTTTGTTGGGAAGACAATACAGCAGGGCACAGATTATCCAACAATATCTTGGAATGCATTGGAGGCAGCTTTTTATTACAGAAGGTAGAGAAAGCAAGTAGGGGAGAGGTTATTCTAGGTTTGATTCTGACAAACAGGGAAGACTAGTTGAAAAGTTGAAGGAGGAAGGCAGTTTGGGTACAAGTGATTATGAAATTAAAGAGTTCATGATTCTAAGGAATGGCAGGAGGGAAAACAGCAAAATAAAGGCAATAGACTTCAAGAAAGCAGACTTTAGCAAACTCAAAGAACTGATAGATAAGATCCCATGGGAAGCAAGTCTAAGGGAAAAAAGAGTACAGGAGAGTTGGCAGTTTTTTAAAGAAACATTATTAGGGGCACAAGAGCAAACTGTCCAGGGATCAGCAACCTTTGGCACACTGCCCGGAAGGATAAGCCTCCTCACCGGCTTGTTAACTGTCGCATCTGCAGGTTCAACTGATCACAGATCCCACTAACCACTCTTCACCACTCTAGGCCAATGAGGGCTGTGAAATATAGATGAACCTAATATAAGGTGGGTTCACAACTGGTTGGAAAAATATACTCAGAGAGTAGTTATCAATGGTTCATAATCAAACTGGAAGGGCATATCAGTGAGGTCCTGCAGGGATCTGTCCTGGGTCCAGTTCTATTCAATATCTTCATAAATTATTTGGATAATGGCATAGAGAGTATACTTATAAAGATTGTGGATGATATCAAGTTGAAAGGGGTTGCAAGTGCTTTGGAGGGTAGGATTAGAGTTCAAAGTGACAAACTGGAGAAATTGTTTTAAATAAATAGGATTAAATTCAGTAAGCACAAAAATACAAAATACTATACTTACAAAACAATAATCAATTTCACAAATACAAAATGGGAAATGACTGCCTATGGTGTACTGCAGAGAAGGATCTGAGGATTTTAGTGGATCACAAACTAAATATGAATAAACAATGTAATACTGTTACAAAAAAAGAAAACATAATTCTGGGATGTGTTAGCAGGATGCGTGAAGTAATTCTTCAAATCTTCTCAGCACTGAGAAGGCCTTAACTGGAGTATTGTGTCTAGTTCTGGGCACCCCACTTTGGGAAAGATGTCAAATTGGAGAAAGTCTGGAGTAGAGTAACAAAAATGTTTAAAGGTCTTAAAAACGTGACCTATGAGGAAAACTTTAATCAGTTTAGTCAGGAGAAGAGATGTTTGAGAGGGGACAAGATAAGTTTTCAAAAACATAAAAGGTTGTTATAAAGAGGAGAGAGATAAATTGTTCTCTTTAACCACTGTGGACAAGACCAGAAGTAATGTCCTTAAACTGCAGTAAGGTAGATTAGGTTAGACTTTCATAAAAACTTCCTAAGTGTAAGAAAAGTTAAGTTCTGGAACAAATTACCTAGGGAGCTTGTAGAATCTCAGTCATTACATGTTTTTAAGAACAGCTTAGACAACTCCTCTCAGGTATGGTCTAGAATAATACTTAGTCCTGCCACAGTGCAGGGGAGTGGACTAGATGAGCGGATAGGGTATTTATACTGCTCCCATCACTGTAGAATCTGATTATCAGGAAGTGAAGTCTGACAACAGACATTGGCTCCATTTTGGGAAAGGTGTCCTCCTACTTAACTTGAAGTACTGAAGGCTACTCTGATTCTTCAGCAGGTTTTCTATCTCCTCTGTTGCACTGTATACTGTATGTAGGATGGTATTATTCCCTTCTATGGAGAAACCTGCGGGAGAGGTCGTTTTACACTAGAAGCCTAACATTTCAACTTAAAGAGTTCCCAACTCCTTGTGCAGTCTGTGTTCAGAGTTTGTATGGTTATGGAAGATGTTGAGATATTGCCATCCAAACATACAATCCTAGGTACATAGCAAAACCTGTGGCTCTCAGAGGGTACACAGAGGACCAGAGCATCTCCACAGGGTGACAGACCTATCCTTGTCTGCTTTCCCTAATACTGGCATTATGTATCTCTGACAGCTGTCATGATCTTCCTGCCCTCACCAGAATCAGGCTAGCGTCAGGCACAATGGAAATTTCTTTCCTAAAGATACAGCTTATTTGTGCAGGAGAGAACTCTTTCTTGGTGTCTGGGCTGATTCTGTGGAATGAACTAACACAGGAACTAAGGTCCTGACAAACATCACTGTCTTCTGCTGCAATTGCGTTTGGCTTCTTCAATATAAACACATAGCAGCAATATACAAAAAAATAGCCTGCCCTTACCGAAACACCAAAACACTGCACTGCACACACAATTCTCCCCTTGGGGAGAGGATAAGGGAGAGAACAAACCACATGAGACAGATTTTAGTCACATTGCTTAATGCACTGTTGGAAGGCATTCAGATACTATGGTTATGAAGGCTATATAACAACTTGAATAGAATAGCAACCTTCTCTCCCCTGAGGAGGGTGTGGATTGGAAGTCAGCACAAATCCATAGGTTTACGGGAGAATAAATCCAGGCAGAGCATCAGTGTCCTGGATGCATACCTCAAAATCCACAGAGTAACCAACCCCTTATGTTCAAAAAGAGGGTTTTAATACTCAGATTTGAATGTGTTATCCAGCAACAGTGTATCATAATATTTAGTATCAGACAATAAAAAGTGATTCATTCCATACCTATTTTAATATCCACTGTTGCAGGGTACCCTTGGGAGTCCCGTAGAAACGAGGCTCACACACAATGGCTAGATGGAAAGTGGTGAGTTTATTGAAGGTCGTGGCATCACCATGCTGGGGGCCCCGGGCAGCACAGCCACGATATGGAGGCCCTGGCACATCCAAGCAATGCCCAGGGAAGAAGCCCGACACATAAGGGTGTGTCAGCACAGAAATACTCATACTCATTTGCATCTCATACATAGACATATCTTATGAATAGTAAGCAACAAGCACCAGTTGGTTGATTACATGCTGTTCTGCACTTGTTTTGCAATCCTGCCTCAGTTTACCTATTTAGTTTCACACAAGCTGAAATTCACACAGACCAAGTAAACAGCTTACACAGCTGAGAAACTGTTCTCAGACACACACGAGATAACAGGAACACAAGGCCATTCTCATGCTGATAACCTTCATTATGCCGTTCCCTGAAGACGACTTAGAAGTGTAACTAGGCCCCTACCGATTGCCGTCACAATAATCTTCCGCTCACTACAATCCACGCATAAAAATACATCAGAAACCGAGTTGCCTTTAAAAAAAGCCAAAGAGCAGACATTTGGTGCATTGTTGTTTGAGATTGTCAATACATCTCCTTGGGCATATTTTGATGATCTCACTCAGGTTGATTAGCATTTTACTCTGCATACAGTCCTCCAGTCAGAGGGACTACTGGTAGTATATAAGGGACTACTCGATTTGAATAAAAAATTCCTTCTGTGAGGGGTAGATGCCTGCGCTGCTCAAGGAGATATTAATGGTGGAATTAGTGCACCCACCACTTTCTGGTGACTAGCTTGCCAGCTTTGACTAGAGGAATGGTGCACATGCTTGCACTTCCTAATGGGTGGACTGTATCACTTTGGAGGAGCTCATCTACCCCTTGTCTAAGAGAACAACTATGTGTGGTTGCTCAGCCTCACAGGCAGTCCGACACTGAATGTGTATACGAGGCCACTGGGAGCATTAGTAATGGAACATGGGTTGTGATGTCATCAGTAAACTGACGGTGTTCAAAGTTCAGCAGACAGGCTCTTAAAGAAAATAGAAAATTAATATTTAACCAGATTACTACATTCTGTCTGCTTCATTAATTTTTTATTAATCTTGTGAAAATGATGTTGATGGAAATAATATTGACAGGGCTTTTTTAATATCTTCTGGTAAATGGAAACTTGTCATTCTAATGAACATGAAGCGTCTTAAGACCCTATTGGGTAAATGCGGTACTTGAACCAGAATAGTGGGAGCATGATGCCCTATTAGTTTGCATCATTCATAACTAATTCCTAGGAGATTCATCCTGATGGAGATGTGTCATAAGTGTTTGTAAATATGCTTATGTGGATATTAAGAGATACTGTAATAAACTAATTTTCAGGTGATTTCTTGACACTTTATCACTTTAATGGGGATTCTGAGCAATATGCTTTAAAATTACTCTTGAGCAATCCCACAAAAAATAAGCCATTACAGCAGCAACCGGAGTTGTTGTGAGTCCCCAGCAGCTTTTCATCACACTATATAGCTGCTTTATTCCCTCGGCCTGCACCACTTCCCACAGCCCCCATTGGCCTGGAACGGTGAACCATGGCCAGTGAGAATTGCGATCAGCCAAACCTGTGGACATGGCAGGTAAACAAGCCAGCCCAACAGGGCCAAAGGTTATCGATCCCCTGATCTAACTTATCTAAACATTTATTAGTCTATTCTTTCCATATTTAGGCTTGTGTTCCTTCCACCTTGTTGTTAATATGAATTATATTAAGCATCTGGTCACAGTTAAGTTTTCTATTGAAAACTGACACAAAATAGGCATTAAACATTTCAGTCTTCTAGATGCCATAAATTAATAGTTTAGGCCTACTGCTATCCTTTGTCTTTCTCTTGGTCTTGCTCCATATTTATCTACAGAACTTCTTCTTCTTATGACCTTATATGTTTCTTGCTAGGTGTGCCTCTTTTTGTGCCGTAGCCTTACTGATATTGTCCTTACATGCTTGCACTATTCTTTTGTACTCCTCTTTAGCAGTTAGCCCTTGTTTCCATTTTTATAGAATTCCTTTTTGATTTTCAGATCATTAAAGAGCTCCTGATGCAGCCATATTGGCCTCTTATTATTCTTTGTATCTTTCCTTCATATTGCTGTTGTGCCTTAAATATTGTCTCTTTGAGAAACTGCAAGATGCCCCAAACTCCTTTTTTCTGAGAAGTATAAATCTCTCCAAAAGTTTGGGGTAGAGTATTTGGCTCTGGAATTTTGATTACAGGACATCTCAAGTTTCACTAACCACTGGAATTTACCATAAAAAAGGATAACTTCAAAACTTAACATTAGTTTTTGAAGCCAGTTCCAAGCTCCCAACATCTATTTTATACAGGGACTGGGAAACATGTTTCTTTCCTTTAGTTTTGCTAACAGGATTCAACCTGGCACTATAATGCACATAAAGAACAAGTCCAATACCGCAAACCATTTTCTGTTTTTTTATCTGTGATATTTGCATATTGCTGTACTCAATTATATCACATTTGTACAGAGGCCCAGTCTTTGCAGTGTAATGACTTCTTGATGATCTGTCTTTAAATGGTGAATGAATAGAATATGCAGCCTTCAAGCTGCATATAAAACCAAGTCACTTGCCAGCAGAATCGGCTTCTATTTTTTAATTTGTATAAGGGAGATTAGAAATGTAAGTATTCCATCTGTCATTTCATCACTTTCCTAACCTGTCTACAGATTGTTACATTATTTTGATATCTTTCCAATGCTGCTTCCATCTTCCCAGAAAAGGTACCTGAGATTCAAAAAAAAAAATTGCTTTATTGGGTTAATCTTACGATTTCAGAACTGAGTTTAACTCAAAATCAAAACTCATGGCTACTGGTGAACCACAGATTCTTCTTGTTCATGTGAGCCCCTCCATCACCCACTTCAGCATGGCACTTCTGAAATGTAGAAATCTGTCACTTCTGAGATAAACCCACTAATCTACCTCTCTCTTTGTCACATTCTCTGTACAGTGAGCAGATTTCTTCTGTGGATATTTTCAATCACTTTTTTCCAGTGCTACCATTGTGTCATAAGCTGATGGCTTTAACCAGTGATTTCCTGTTTTTCAGATTTGACGAAGACATCCAAACACCTCTCTGTGAAATGTTTTCAGAGTGCATCCCCTGCTGAAAGTCTCCTCTAAGGTAATCGTTATGAATGACAGAAAGTGTGTCATAAATAAAATTGCTGAAACTGTTTCTTGCTCAGCAAGAATTCTGTGTACTGCAATATTCATCACCAGCAGCATTATTCTCTCTCAGTCTTGATGGTAAATACCTCTGCAAATCTTATTATTGGATGGGCAGGAGTTAATATCATCCACAGCTTCCACTTTGCATCCTAGTCTTCACATTTTATTGTTTCATTTCTCGATTTGTATGATCTTTGCCTCTTTTGCCCTATCTGGTCCAAGTATCCAGCCTGATCTTTGTGTGTCTGTTATGTGTCCTTTCAGTGATGTGCCTGGCCTCTACAAGTTGAGCTAATACTATTAGTAATGCTGGTTACTTCTTGTTTCATCCACTGTACGCTTTGGCTTCCTTTTCTAGTAACAACATTCTCAGGATTAATTGTGATTTCTGTTCATGGTGGCAGGTTTATGTTCTTTATGCATGAAGTGACCATATCCGTACTAAGATAGTAGGTGTGTAGGATAAGCCTCCTCCGTCACTCTTTTTCAGCTTAATTTGATGCCTCTGAATTCAGACAACAGGTGTTTATCTGATTTAAACTCATCAAGTACATTATACTTTAAAAACATTAGTAACAGGAGTTATGAGTTTGATGCAGAAATTACTTGGTGTCATTCTTTGGCTTGTGTTCAGCAGGAAGTGAGACTAGATGATCATAATGGTACCAAGTTCTGTGTTCCAAGTTATGCTGATATCTTTTGTGATTTGGGATGGGAAGGGTCTGGTATCAATTGTGTTATTGTCAGCTTCCTGTTCTCAGAGCCAATCAGAATGCAATATAAAAATCTAGCAGGGATTCAGTTACATTTGTGTAAATTAAAACAATTCTGATATTTTTGTTTGAAATTCTTTATATGTCACCTGCTATAGTTAGTCATCGCAGTTTCTTTTCATAAAGAATCTCTGTTCTCATCCCGCACAAAGGATGTACTCAAATTAACCAGGTAAAAGTGGGTATGCCATATCCATATTGTTACTGCTGCTGGTTAAAAATAGGGAATTCAAAGTGGGGAGCATAATTATAACTGTTTTAAGTTCATGAATTGGCTATTATTTTTATAACGAAGATATTGTTTGGGGTAATGCAAGAGGATGATTGTGCATTTCACAGCTGTTTGGTGTTTCATGTGTGAAATATGGATGGTTTTTTCTACTGTTCAAGTGCATTTCCTTAGCATAATTAATTCTTCTCCATCTGATTTTTCGTGCTGTGATTTGCTAGCAAAGAGAAACGTTGCCAGAGAGAGCCTGGCTGCAGAAGCCAATGATGCTTAGGACAAATAGGAAAAGGTGACTGGGTTGTCACAGGTTTCCCACTGGAGCTCACTATAACCCTTGCTAGCAAGACAAGTACTTTAGAGGTACCCAAGTCTGCATTTGGAAACTCAACTACGCTTCAGAATGTTGTTTTCCATGATTTCATCTGTGTCTGTGGAAGAAAGCCTGAAGGTAGCACACAGCCATGGGATTCCTTACAATTGAAGGCTGTGAAGAGCTGCTGAGTAAAAACATGAAGAAAGCCTATGCACTACAGATGGGTGGAAATTCTCTGATGGAATATTTTTTCATTAGAAAATTTCAGTTTGTCTAAGTAAAAAGTTTCACAGAAATATGTTGATTGCAACAAATCTTTGTCAAAAAAAAAAAACTGAGGGAAAAAAAAACATTTCCATAGTCTCAAAAATGTATTTTGATCTTTTTGGAATGGAATGTTTCAATTTTCCTTTTCAAAATTATTTTGTTTCAATTTATTTTATATAATATATTTATATAATATAAAATAAAGACAAATCAGAACTAAGTATCTTAGAGCTGAAACTATTTGTTGTTGGTTTTTTTTTTTGTTAGGAAATTTTGAGGATGGGTTTTTGGTACTGATGATTTTGGAACAGGAAAAAAAATTGAAATCACTAAATTCCTCATGAAACAAATTATCTGGTTCCTATCCAGGTCTAGAGTGAAGTTTTATTGCAGTTTATGGGTGGTGACAAAGAGGCAGTACAACAAAATGCAGTGCTACAAATAAAAAAAAAACATGTTTGAAATAACTGAAAATAATAGGAATTAAGAAAGTTTGGACATAGGCTACAGAAAAGGAGTTACTAGAAATTGCTAGGAACAAAATTAACTCATTTTCATGAGGGAAAATAAAAACTTGTGGCATCCTAGAAAGCTATAGTATTAGAAGTATTGATGATGGAAAACCAGCATCATGATGTATCAAGTGATTATTCTGTAGCATGGCTGTCAATTAATTTTCATGTTCGTGATCTAGAATCTTGAAATCTAGTATGCTGGTACGCTCTGGTATGCTCTTTCATTACGGGTCATAGAGTACGTGAACAAACATTCTTAATCTGACTTGACTTTATCAACACCATTGAAAAGCCACCATTCTTTTTTATCAGGTTTTACATGCTCACATGTCTTTTTTAGCTATGCTATTGAAATTTGGTGTGCTCATTTATTATGCACTGCTAATTACAAGGGAGAAAAACAATTTGAAATCTTACATTTGTATCACAGGTCACCAAAATGTCACAAGTAATTATTTGCCAAAAAATATTTATATTAATTCTTCCCATAAGTAAATCACATTGTTTATGAGGGCGCCAGTTTGGAGACAATGACAAAGAGTCCTGGAGAACCTTAAAGACTAACTAAAGTATTGAAGCATAAGCTTTCGTGGGCTAATACCCACTTCGTTGGATGCATGCAGTGGAAGTATCCAGGGGCAGGTATAAATAAGAAGGCAAGAACCAAGTTAGAGATAACAAGGTTAGTCCAATCAGGCTGAACTAGCCTGTTATCTCCAATCAGGGAGGGTGAGGTATTCCTCTAGCAGCTGAACTGGAGGTGTGAACAGTGAGAGAAGAGAAACTGCTCTTGTAGTTAGTTAGACACTCCTAATCCCTATTCAGTCCTCAGCTGATTGTATCAAATTTGCAAGTGAATTGCAGCTCTGCAGTTTCTCTTTACAGTCTGGTCTTGAAGTTTTTTTGCTGCAATATGGTGACCTGTAAATCTGTAATTCTGTGTCCAGGAAGATTGAAGTGTTCTCCTAACAGGTTTTTGTATATTGACGTTCCTGATATCTGATTTGTGTCCATTTATCCTTTTTCATAGGGACTGTCCAATTTGGCCGATGTACATAGCACAGGAACATTGCTGGCACATAATGGCATATATTACATTGGTGGATGTGCAGGTGAATGAACCAATGATGGTGTGGCTGATCTGATTAGGTCCTGTAATGGTGTTGCTGGTGTAGATATGTGGGCAGAGTTGTCATCGAGGTTTGTTGCATGGATTGGTTCCTGAGTTAGAGTTATTATGGCACGGTGTACTGTTGCTGGTGAGAATATGCTTGAGATTGGTGGGTTGTCTGTGCACCAGGACTGGCCTGCCTCCCACGGCCTGTGAAAGTGAGGGATTGTTGTCCAGGATGGGTTGTAGATCACTGATGATGTGTTGGAGAGGTTTTAACTGAGGACTGTAGGTGATGGCCAGTGGTGTTCTGTTGTTTTCTTTCTTGGGTTTGTCTTGCAGCAGCAGGTTTCTGGGTACACGTCTGGCTCTGTTGATCTGTTTCCTTATTTCCTCGTGCAGGTATTGTAGTTTTGAGAAAGCTTGGTGAAGATCTTGTAGGTGTTGGTCTCTGTCTGAGGGGTTGGAGCAAATACGATTTTACCTCAGTGCTTGGCTGTAGACAATGGATTGTGTGATATGTCCACAATGGAAGCTGGTGGCATGAAGGTAGGCATAGCTGTCAGTAGGTTTTCAGTATAGGGTGGTGTTAATGTGGCCATCATTAATTTGCACCGGGATGTCTAGGAAGTGGACCTCTCACGTGGACTGGTCCAGGCTGAGGTGGATGGTGGGGTGGAAGCTGTTGAAATCATGGTGGAATTCTTCCAGAGTTTCTTTCCCATGGGTCCAGATGATGAAGATGTCATCAATGTAGCGTAGGTAGAGAAAGGGCGTGAGTGGACGAGGGTTGAGGAAGCGTTGTTCCAGGTCAGCCATAAAGATGTTGGCATATTGTGGGGCCATGCGGGTGCCCATAGCAGTGCCACTGGTCTGGAGGTATATATTGTCACCAAATTTGAAATAATTGTGTGTGAGAATAAAGTTACAGAGCTCAGTGGCCACTTGTGCTGTGGCATCATTGGGGATACTATTCCTGACAGCTTGTATTCCATCTCTGTATGGGATGTTTGTGTAGAGAGCCTCTACATCCATTGTGGCTAGGATGGTGTTTTCTGGAACATCACCAATGCATTGTAGTTTTCTCAGGAAGTCGGTGGTATCACGGAGATAACTGGGAGTGCTGGTGGCATAGGGTCTGAGTAGAGAGTCCACATATCCAGACAGTCCTTCAGTGAGACTGCCAATGCCCTAGATGATGGGGCATCCAGGATTTCCAGGTTTGTGGATCTTAGTAATAGATAGAATAACCCCGGTCGGGGCTCTAAGGATATGTTCATTTGTTCCTGTGTTAGTGTAGGGAGTGTCCTGAGTAGATGGTGCAGTTTCTTAGTATATTCCTCAGTGGGATCTGAGGGAAGTGGCCTGTAGAAGTTGGTATTGGAGAGTTGTCTGGTAGCCTCTTTTTGGTAGTCAGACCTGTCCATGATGACAACAGCACCTCCTTTATCAGCCTTTTTTATTATGATGTCAGGGTTTTTTCTGAGGCTGTGGGTAGCATTGCGTTCTGCATGACTTAGGTTGTGAGGCAGGTGATGTTGTTTTTCCACAATTTCTGCCTGTGCACATTGGCAGAAGCATTCTATGTATAGGTTTGGAGACAAAAGCTCATCTGGAGTCACCACTTTGATTTATCAGATTTTAACCAATAAATCTGTTGAAAACAAGTGAGTGCCCCATAGGCACCAACACTAAAAGTCACGTAAACCCAAAGGATGATAAATTGACCCCTGATAGATCGATCTCACAGCGTCGAAGTGCTCCCTGCCGTAGTGAAGACCTGCCCATAGTGGTATAGGCCCAGAATTAGGACATGGTGCCCGTGATGTGTGGAATGGGTTGATGTATTGTTTTTTATTACCTCATCTAAAATTTTATAATAATTTATATAATTAAAGTACCTCCTTCCTTCCCCTACTAAAGCATTTGGAGACACTATAAAACAGAAAAAAAACCTATTTAAAATGGAAATAAAAATATTTAGAAGTCAACAGTTGCAATTCCGACAGCAGCAATATCTATTTTTCCATATGCTTGGGGCAAAGTTGCTATAATGGAGAGAATAAGAAATAATTATGGTAAAATCATGGTACGTGTCGGCAAATGGTAACTTTTGACTGGCATCTTCTGTTTGCTCTATAGTATTCTGGTCTTTCAAGCTACCTTAAATAGATCATTAAACTTAATTTTATAATATTCCTCTGCTAAAAAAACTTAAACTCTTCTATCAAGTGCCTTATTAACTGCCTTTCTCTCAAAACTAACTAATTACAATTTTGTTGAATTTTTCCTCATGCATAACCCCTTTTAAAGCTGAAAAAAAAATCTGATTTCTCGTTGGCTTCTGCCCTCCTACCCCCTTGTGAGTAGGGCAGCACCTTTCAAATGATTTTGATTGGGATACTTCACAGCCAGCTACTTACATTATAACCTTGAGGTTGTCTTTGATAGTAAATCAGCTTTTAATTACCATTTTAGTTACACTGGAAAAAATTATTCTATTATTTCCAGAACACAGTAAGGATTCAACCAACGCTGTCCCAAGAGGATACAGTTATTTTAAGGCCTTTATTACTAATTATAGCTGGCTTATTACTGTTCATTGTTCACTGGTCTTCTAGAATGATTGTTTACTTAGATTTCCTCAGCTAAAAGTGCTAATCCCTTGAAAATCAACATGAAACATTGCACATGTGTTGAGATCTTCTCACTGTTAGCTTCCAGTAATTTTTTGGATTCATTTGAAAATTCAGCTTGTGTCATACAGGAGACAGGTGGCAATGGTACAGTGAATTACAATGTCACCATGGGCTCCCTTGCCTGATATAATCCTGGATGGTTAGGTGAATTCCTGGATTTATGCTTTGTCTGTTAGCATTGTGAACTGCCTTGGAATTTTTGTATGTGATGAAAGTGATTTCAATGGGAGTTTTTGTATGGAATTTATAGAATTAGCATAATGTTTTGTGACCTTTGCAACCTTGCTTGCATTACTAAATTGAATACATAAAACAAATCGGGTATTATGTTGCACTAAGCAGGAAAATGAACTGTATAAAAGGAAATGGGAGTAAAAATGTCATACATAAAAGCTTCGTTGACGCCTTAAAACACAGTTCCTTTTTAAAAATAAAAAATGAAATATGAAATATTTCAGACACAAAAAGCATGTTAGATCTGTCACATAAAAAAGAATAATTATCTCACATAAGTATTCAGTTATTCAATATGATTCAAAAAGATGATTCAATATGCATCAGACAAGTGTTCCTGCTAAAATATCAAGTTTACACAGAGTTTTTCTTTAAATATAATGTAAAGTGAAATTTGTGGTGTAAGTTAAATACATTTTTTAAAATGATCAACATCCTCCATTTCCCGTGTACTTATTTTTCTCTCAAGTCTCTTCATCACTACAATCTCATGATACCTCCTGCAAAAACTTTAATAGAGAATGATCATTTCCATTATTACTAGATTCACAGATAAATGTCATTAACACAGAGATAAGGTTGCCCGGTGGTATCTCATGACTTTCCATAACATCAAGTTCTGCAGAACTAAACATCCGAAAACTAGAAACATGCCCACTGAACCGTAACTCTGCCCCCTGAAGGTGACAATAGCTACTGGGAATTTTCTGCATGCATTGCAGCTACATGCACTCTATTAGATGTAGCTGTTTTGAAAGGGAGAGGGATTAATTTGCAGCGCATGAAGAGCTGTGACCATCAGGTGAGGTGATCCTGATCCTTTGGGTGTGTGTGCACAAAGGAAAGCAGTGCATGTGCACCTTGAGGGATCCAGTATGCCCCATTTCTGCCCCGGCTTTGGTAAATAGTCAGTACCATGCACAGAGTTCTTTTTCCCATGGAGATTGTCAGCCAGAGGTCCTGGAGCAATTTGTATAGTGGGGGTTCTGAAAGCTATTAGACAAAACTGTAAATGATGGAAACTACATCAAACGAGGAGGTGCTGCTACATCCTCAGCATCCCTAGTTCCAGCACCTAAGCTGTCAGCAGTCAGGTGGGATATCAGAGTGGTCTGTGGGTTCAGTGACAGGGAAGTGAAAGTATAGAGTTGGAAGGAATCTTGTGGGCAAGACTAAAAGGGGTGATAAAAGGGGGCGAAGGGGGAGAAAATTTAGCAAATGTAGAGTTGTTTCTGGGGAGTAGGCTCAATGTTTGAGAGTAGAATAGGTGTAGTTAGCTTCTTTTCAGTAAAGCTCACCTAAATAATATGATTTACCTTAGCACTCTCCTCCTATGTCCTACTCCCTGAGTAATGTGTACTATTTGCAAAGGCAGAATGTGAGAATGTGTGTTATGGGCATATTGGGTCAGTGCTCAAAGAGAAGGCAGAATTAAGGTTACGTTGGTGTGTACCTTAACTCAGAATTTCAAAGGTTTGAATTTTGTTGAAGTTGGTGTTCTGAAAGGGCACATGATACTAGGCAACCTTAACTCTGTGTTAACAAAGTTTTTTGTCAGTGAATATAAAATTGAACAGTGGGCCCTGCCTCTCTTTGTACACCAATTCAACCCATTCACTTCTGGTAAAACTGAGAGTCATGTCTGATTCACTTGGTGTTGGTTTTGCAAGCCACAGATAGTTTTGTGATTTTCATTTTGTGTTCATGGCTTATAAGAACATGTTTTCCACTTTAAGAGCCAGATTCTGCCCAGCCCTTAGTTAGAGGCAGAGTAGAAGTGAGAATAAACATAGGAGACTTTGACTCTCAACCTCATAAGTCCTGTATAAGCACCAGTCTGAACTGCAGTCCACTAGGGAATGTGTGTGTGTGTGTGGGGGGGGGGGTGATGGGTCCCTACTCCTGCAAAGGGGTCAGAGAGGAGTTAGGCCAGTAGCATGGATGCTTTAGTGGTAGGGAAGATGTTTAGACACAGGTTTCTTGTGTCCAATCATTACCTTTCTGATACTTTAAAAGTGGGAAAATACATATCTAAAAGTAACACTTTGGATATTTTTCATTTTATTTTTTTCTGTTGTGAAAGAATTAACTCACAGCTAGCTCCTCCTTGTGGCCAGGCATGACAAAGCAGCTCTCCTCCAGTCACTTTAAAGTCTTTCCCCTTGCAGGGTAGTCTATGAACAAAAAGGAAGTGGAATGAATGTAAATAAATACAGGTAATAGAAAAGCAAGGGGGATGATTCCTCTTGGGGTGCTACAGAATCTGGGAGGGAGGGGCCATCGGGCAGCAGTCATCTGGGAGAAGTTCCTGCCTTTCGTCAACCCTTTCTTCAGAGGCTGAAGATTTGTTCGCTCTCTGGATCTTCCATAAGCAACCTGCTATTCTCCCCTTTTAAGCTCCTCCTCCAAGCTATGTATGCATTGCAGGTGTGGCAAGGTGGAGCTGCCTGAGCTCAGAGCAGCTACCTAATCCCTTGTTGTCCAGTGTGGGGCTTGTCTACTACATCACACCATTTACAATTTTTTTAAAAAAAAGTTTATTTTTTTCTATAATATCATTTAAATATTCAGTGGGAATTTCCAGACTATGCAAACTCCATCATTTCCCACCAAGTGAATGAACACAAGTAGAAATTGTGCTCCACAGTTTTACGAAGCAAATTGCACAGAATGGCAGCAACCTTTATGTCATGTCCATGCATTCTGTAGCAATTGCTTACAAAATAGTTTGCTCACTTTTCTATTATAGATATTTTATTTCCTCATTTGCACAAATTTTATTTGTTGTTTTTGCAATTCTGCCATTTCCATTTGTATTTATGCAAAAAGAATTCAAGGGTAAATGTCCCTCAGATAATTTAAAACACATCTTATACTGGCAAAAGTTCAGTTTCAGATGAATATCCTACAGTTAGTGCAGAATGACATTTAATTTAGATGTTGAAAAGTATAGATTATTGGATCTAGAGGGTTATACCTTGGCCAGTAATGAGTGCAAAAGTGACATATGACTGATGTTATTGTTTGCAAATTATCATACTGCTGGTGAAAGTAACTATTAGAGACAATCAAATACATCCCAGAGGTATAGTGAAATCATTACTTTCTGTGGGTATCTTGTGATTTATCCAAAAGACATTGCATTATAGAGCACCAGGGAATTTGAGAGAGAGCGCCCCATAATCTGTGGGGTCATGACCTCATAGATTACACAGAATGATGAGTTTGTGTTGTCAGAGTAATACCATCCCGAAGACACAGTATTGGCAATGTGGGTTAGGCTGATGGGATTATAGCTATAAATTGATTTACATCACACACAGAAATTTTAATGTAATGCCCTCTTTATCAAACAAACAACTGGATTGTTAAAGATTTATTTTACGGTGAGCGAGTTCATTGAAGTGGAGGATGAAGTGTCAAAAACACAAGCCTTATTAATAATCTCAATTCCCACAATATTTTTTTTCTAAAAAGCAAACTGTTTCCCTGTGTGTTGTGTTTATCTCAGCCTGTAGACTCTTTTGATGAGGTTTGTCGTCCTTTCACCTTATACCTGAGAATAATAAATAAATGATAAATAAAACTGAGAATGAAGAATTCACATAGTCCTTAAGGTGAAGGAAGGGGATGATTGTTTTGTTTTCTTATAATTTTTTTTAGAAACAGCACAACTAAATAGTATCTCTTATCAGTGTAATCTCAAATAATAAGAGCTGCACAGATCTGCAGAATAAACTGAGAAATATGCTATAAAATATACCTCTTTTCACAAACCCAATCCTTGATGCCTATGAAATTACTGTTTAAATATGCAATTTAAAGAGCAAACACTTTCACTGTCTTTTCCCTTCTTTACAAAGCTGAGCCACTACTTAAATATTTTGTTTTGTGCCACTTCAAAGTGAAGAAATATCAATAAGTGTGTTAGGTTTAGATAATCCAAAATTCCTTTTACTCAGCTTCTTATTCTATATTTATCTGTCTGGTTTAGAAATCTATGCCAATGTGTTCATCTTCCACCCAAATCTATTCATCAAGCATCAAAACTCATCAGTGAGATGGAATAATGCCATTTAATTAGTCTTTGATATACAGCTTAATTAGGCCTTAATAAGGGGTAGTGCATCCTAAAATCAATTATCTTACTCTTCTTAATAAGAGCAGCTAATTAGTAGGTAAATCGCCACAGTTCCCCTTTCATCCTACAGTTTTCAACAGTCAGGTGAAGGAGATTATGCTGATGAAATTATCCCCCTAGTAGCTAGGAGATATTTCTAGCTGTTCCTTAGAAGATGCTTTGCCAAACAAGTTGAAGTAGGTAAGGGGTGGTGGGGCTGGAGGGAAATAGAAATAAAAAGTCTGAGGCACAAAATGCTCTACTGAGAATTCTAGCTGGATTGATTGTGTCAGGTCAGCCAATGATATAATGCCTTGCCTGCATTATACCAATTGTATGCAATAAATATGTCCTTCAATTCATTTTGGTACACTATGCAATGTCCTGTAAACCAACATATCTGTTCACTTTGTTCAGATATGTGTTGCTGAAAGCAAAGGCTATTCCTCTGGTTTTATCTTTTTTCCTTACAAAATAAAGCCTTATATTTGGACACTACCTTTACATCTGAGAAGGGTTAAGGAAGGGGGTCCCTGAAAGAATAACCAGAGACTCCTCAAGAAAGATGAGTAGAGTGATCACCATTCAGAGTAAATATTTACTCTCAGATACCAAAGTTCCTTCCTATTTTAAGTGCAGAAAAGAACTGTAATACCTCAGATTGCACTGTTTAGTAAATGATGCCATTGTAATGGTGATCACAGCAGTCAGACATATACATGGAAGTATTTGCAGAGCAGCATTTGTCTCTGTTATTCTGACCAGATTCCTTATTACAGTGAGGTAATTGTGGGGAAAGATCATGATTGGAGGGAAAATAGAAAAGGCTGCTGCTTTGGTGTGTACAATTTACATCTGTGTTCATTACCGATAGGCCAAAGATTGAGGATCTTGCTCAGTCCTTACTTGGTAAAAGTTTCCGTGTGTCTGGCATTAGTTATTACACCCCTGCTTCCCTTTCGTGCTTGTAATTTCTTTAAAGGACTTATCCTTTTCAAAATGCCACCTACAGACACCAGGCTGCTCTCAAACAGTGCCCATAATTTCATCTAGTTATGGGAGCTAATGTATTTCATGTCATCACAGCTTTCTCAGACTTGATGCCAACTCCCTTTGAGTTTTCACTTTAGCCAAGAGGAGACTATTCCCCTTCAGTCAGTCCTTTGTGGTTATGTCCCAGTGGCTCAAGGGCACTCCAATTATATGATAATTCAATCAGTGCAGCATTTTGTTTGTTGCTGCTGCTGCCGCCCCAGCCTTCATGTATCCACCCTTTTCAGCTGAGCCTCCTTGCCAAAGATACCAGAGAGAGATTTCGTAACTGTGAATGGGTTTTGCTGTTGCTTCAGTTTTCCTTATGCTTATTGCTGCAGCTTTTCTAGACACTTTCTAGTGTTAGTCATTAACCACAACACAATGCCCCTGTTTTAAAAGTCTCGGCTTGCCTTCTGTTCTTTGTTTTTCCTCTCTGGTGCATTAGTCATGCTTTTTTGTGGAAGAAAATGTTCTAACATGCAACCCCTTCCCCCATGAGGTTTGGTAAATTGATGCATTCCTTTTATATCTAATCCTGATTCAGACTCTGATCCCAATAGTTCAGTTCACGGTTTAACATGCTACTGAGCAGTATGTGATAGCTGTGAAAGGCAGTGCTATTTAGTTTGTATTTTAATGGGTTGGGACAGGAATTTCTTCGGATTGTGACAGTGAATTTCTTAATCCTCAAACAACAAATCTTCCATTAGATTTTAACTAACTGGGCTCTGTATTAGGGACGGAAGCTGACACAGCTCTGGGGAATACAGAATCCAAACCGGAATCCAAGCATAATGCACCCACATGGCTAGTGCACAACTTGTGAATCTGAGTAGCAACCCGGCTCCAGAATACTTTCCCCTATGTGGCCTTTGCAGCTGAGGGTTCACTGCAGTTCAGAGATTCACTGGCCTTTCCCTTAAACAGCTCACAGCCCCTTCCTGCTTTAATGGATGGGCCACCATAGAGTCCAGCTCCACAATCTGCACAAATTTCTGAGTCCCCTTAGGAAGGCTCTCAGTAGCCTGCTCCCCATGCATCTTGCAAGCACAATTCTAGTGGTATTGCTGTATATTGGGCTCTCCTGGGCCCTTCTGCATCTGTGAATATTTATTCCCAAGTGTGAAACTCAGCGCTTCATATCACTTCCATCCTACTTGCCCCCAGAACAAAGAATATCAGTGGAGTACAGAGTTGTGCACTGGGGAAAGAGGGTTTTTTTTGGTTGGTTGGTTTGGGTTTTTGTTTGATTGTTTTGGTTTGGTTTTTTTTGAAGACTGTCTTGTTGGGGAAAGTAGGCAAAATATCTATTGTCTATTGGTGACATCTGACAACAGGTAGACAGTACTGCTACTCCCACCCTCTAAAAAGTATGCTCAGATCCTGTTTAGAACAGCAGACAAACACCACAGTGTATTTGTCTCAAAACAAAACAGGCAATTCTCCATTTTCAGTTGAAAAATCTCTATTCCATTCATGGCAAAACTGGGATTTTAGGTGAATTTTCAGATTTTTACATAGTTTTCAATTTTATGCTGGGTTATGCAACCCTTCCTGATCATTGTCATGGCTTTTCATTGTAACAACATCATCCCTCTTCGTGTGGGCTTCCAGTGGCTCCTCCTTATCCACTACAATGACTACAAACTAGTCATCTTCCTTTTTAAGGCCCTTCACAACCTATCCCCACCCTACCTATCATCTCTTATACATTATTTAGGTTTCAATTCCTGCCTCTGCTATGCCAGCTGTGCCTGCCTTCAATGCCCATTTGTTAAATTTTAAAACAAACCCCTTTTCACTTTCTTCCATGCAACCCCTCATGCAAGGGAGGAGCTCCCCGTAAATACCTTCCAAGCCACCTTATTGTCCTCCTTCAAATCCCTCCTGAAAACTCCTCCACTGTAATGCCTACAAAAACTTGATAGGGGTTAAGCAGCCAGTGTGCTATAGTCGCTTGCTTTTAATGTCGTCCAGTTCTGTCTCATTGTTACCTTGTGCTCCCACTTTCTGTCTATTATATCTATCTCTCCCTTGTCTTATGCTTAGATTGTAAGCTCCTCAGGGAGCTGTTTTTGTACAGCGTGCCGCACAGTGGGATCCTGTCTTATGATTGGGGCTCCAAGGCACTACTGTAGTGCAAACAATAAATAACCAGCACAACAAAAGCCACATCCCACCAGGAACCCTTACACGTACATGGTTCTTTGAGTTGAATGCTTTTTAAGCTCTTCTAGCTTCTTACAGTTGATTTGGTTTTATATGTGTGAAATCCACTTTTTAAAAAAGTCAATGGCTTTTAAAATTATCAGTTGTTAGAGAATGAGAAATATTAGGAGTCTTTTCATGGACCTCCATGGCTTTGGGGATTAAAAACTGGGTTTTCCTCATTTTCCCATCCACACATTGTAAGTGAAAACCAAATAGGAACACAGAATAGATATCTAGCAGTATAGGTGTGTTTCAGTAGTGTACAAAACTATGAGGATGTTTAGTTTATGAGAATGTTTAGTTTCTTACAACAAGACACTGAATCAAACTGATGCCATATAATTATGCACAGGGTAAGAGTAACAACAGATCCATTATATTAAGGAAAAATAAACCTGATGTATGATGGATGCTCATTGCCATTCTCCCATCTTACCATGAGATCCAGATCACTCTGTGGAACTGATCTGTCATTGTTTACCCCTACCAATTATTTTGGCATCTGCTGTCATACAGTAGAGATGGCTGATATAAGGATCCATTTCTATGATCCCTTTGCAGGATTGGTGCATTAATCAATAATGTTTATGAAATCCTAAGCATTTATGTCCTGTTGAGAGTCTTACTTAGATGAAATAGAAGATTAAGACTAGGGAATCTTGCAGCACTAGGTCTGTTCTAAGCCCTCAATGACACATTTGCATGAGTGGTGAGGAAGAGATGTCTGCATGAATGCCATTTAGACATGTGGTTCTGCCTCAATAACCACCATTTTTGGGATTAGTTCCTTCCCATCTCCTGATTCCTCACCTAGCCAATATTGTGCTCTCTTGATTTTCAGTTCTTTCCTTTAGCAACTGTTTTCCTCTCTTTCTCCCTTTTTATAACTGCACTTTGTAAACCTTTCTCATTATTCTCTATCTTTGCCCACACTTTCAATGTTAGCAAACAATTTCCCTGCAGCAACTTTGCTGTACAGAATTGAAACGATAACTACAGATACAGCCACAATCCTAAACTTAATGGGGAACAATATCTTCGGACTCTTAGGCAAATTTGTAGTATCTGCCTATTTTTATTTTGTCTTGAATTATTTATTTGTATGGATTTCTGTGATACAGTAAACATAAATCAAGGTTTATGAATACATAAACTGCTACTCTCTGGGGCGCATTTTCGACGAGTAAAATGGGTATAAAAGATGTGACTCCATCGGTCACTAAAGATCAGTGCTTTGAGGTTATGGGTTAAGCAGCAGTAAGTTGTTTGCAGTCCATTCCAGCTCTCATTTAGATCAGTGGGAATACTCCCAGAGACTTAATTGGGAGTTGGATTGGGCCCTCAACCTTTTGGCAGAAACTAAGTGCAACCAGGGCTCTGGACAGAATGTTTTCTTTTATTTTAGATGGTATATGATGGTTTATTTAGATGGTAAATCATCAGGATATTTTCTGGCTTACCAGACGAAATGTGTTGTCTGACCATTTTATATATTTTAAAAAATAGGTTCCCATGTCTCCTCAAAGTGCTGAAATTGATTCAGCCTTTTAAGTATGATTGTCTGCTACCTGGTTATTGAGGACAAGAGCTGAGAGTATTAAATACACTACTGAGGGGTGGGTCACTGTTTTTCTCAAGTATTTGTATCAGAATGAAAGCACTCACAAACTCTATCCATAAGGACCATGTAGGGAGCCACTCAGATGGAATTGGAGATGTGTGTGATCCAGATCACCCAAAAACATTGAAAGGGGTTGACAATGGGTAAGTGGATGTGAGAGATTGATGGCAACGGGGAAAGAAAACTAATTCAAACAATCCCAGCCCATTTGGGCTGAACAGTTTGTGACCATGTGCTGAGAATCTCACAAATGTGACCATTTTCAAGCCCCATTTTAAGTTTAAACAGATCTGAGCTTTGAAGTGAATGTTTTGCATAGGTCTAATAGCTGCTTGTTCTTTCCAGGTAATTCTGCAACCTAGAGTACTGCTAAATCATGTACAATGTGAAGATGTTGAAATCCTGCATTAAATGAATAACTATGCAGCAACCATTAACAACATTTTAGACTCTTAACAGCATAACTATTGTATTTTCTTTAAATGACCAGAACACACATAAAACAAACCTAAAAAAACACAAACTTTGCCCTTCTCATCTATGCGTAGATTGTAAACCAGGGGTAGGCAACCTATGGCATATGTGCCAAAGGCGGCACACAAACTGATTTTCAGTTGCACTCACACTGACCGGGTCCTGGTCACCGGTCGGGGGGCTCTGCATTTTAATTTAATTTTAAATGAAGTTTCTTACACGTTTTAAAAACCTTATTTTCTTGATATACAACAATAGTTTGCCTATATATTAGAGATGTGTAGGAAGAGACCTTCTAAAAATGTTTAAATGTATTACTGGCACACAAAACCTTAAATTAGAGTGAGTAAATGAAGTGTCGGCACACCACTTCTGAAAGGTTGCTGACCCCTGTTAAACTCTTTTTCATTTTTCTTTTCTCTTTTTTCATTTTTTTGGCTGGATAACTCCTACCGTGTTTCCCCGAAAATAAGACCGTGTCTTATATTAATTTTTGCTCCCAAAGATGCGCTAGGTCTTATTTTCAGGGGATGTCTTATTTTTCCATGAAGAAGAATACGGTACACATTTATTGTTGAACAAAAAAAAAGGAAATTTATTACCTGTATACGGTACGGTAGTAGTTGTCATCACAAACCAGCATAACCAGACAAACTTATGTTCGGGGGAGGCCTTATTATCGGGGAGGCCTTATTATCGGGGAGGCCTTATTTTCGGGGGATGCCTTATATTACAGTGAGAGGCAAAACTGGAAGTAGGTCTTATTTTCGGGGCACGTCTTACTTTCGGGGAAACACGGTAGCACACATTTGGGATTTGAGTGAAGAAAAGCCTAAAAAAGAAGAATAGCAACTGCAATAAGATCTACAGTAGTTGGAAGGCGAAGAAGGTCTGTGGATGACACAGCCCCCTGCTTCATTCTTTCTGTAGACATCTGGATATCTATTGCCTTATACAGCCATTTTCCCCAGTGCAGAATGTAAAATACTCCCAAATCAGAATGTTCAAGTGTTTTGCACTGACTTTCCTATGGTACAATGATTATACAAGGTGAGGCTCCACTGGTTAGTACTAGCAGAATAGTAATTGGTTTGTCTAGAAATCTGACTCCTTTGTAGAAAGGTGACAGTTTCCTTTTGATTTTTTTTCTCCACAGATGCCTCTGTGACCTTTCTCCCCTTTCAAAATCTTCCCTTTATTGATAGTGAGCTCTGCTGATTAAAAGGCTAAGATTAAGATCAAAACCAAGAGATGCAGGAAGCTGAATATTTTTACTTATACATTAGTTTACCAGGAAGTTACAAACTGCCTCCCTCCCTCCCTTCTTCCTCCCAATCAAGATACAATCATCTAGCTTCTACATGGGTCTTGGGAAAAGCAAAAATGTCAGCAGCTGTACCACAAATTATGAATTTCACCTGCATTTAAAATTTAATTTAAAATAATCTAACACTCTCTTCTTTTAAATGCCAGCAAGTTTGATATTTCTTTTTAGTAGTGGGACTTGCTTTCCTTGCTGGATCTGCTCTGAGAAAAAACACTCTACACTCCTTTGGTTCTAAATTGTGAAGAAGAGGTTTTAACTAGAAATCTCAGTGCAATCAGTACATAGAATCCTCAACAGCAGCAATTCAAAGGCAACTTCTGTGTATCATTCATCCCTACCATTTCAAACATTCAGCTCCCCAAATTTTCTCTCCATTTCTGTTATGCTTCTCTCTCTCTCTTTTTTCCCCCATCTTCTTTTTTCCTTCCTATTGCCCACTTCCCTCCATTTCTTTCATTTACCCATTCCTCTTTCTTACTCTGAACAGTCCCCCACTTCAATTGCAAATGGCCCCACTCCCTCCCACAAAAGCCCCCCCTCTAAAATTGGTTTCTCTAATATAAATAGTACAATAAGTAAAAGTAATCAAACTACTAACCTTCTGTGTGCTTGCCATTATAGCTGGGTGAAACTTTTTCTCAAAACTTTTTTTTTTTTTTTAGAAAAATGCAGATTGACGCCAAAATGTTTCACAAATTCATTTAATTTTTTCTAGTATTTTTTTACACAAAACTACTACAACTTTAAAAAATGAAAACATTGTGATGTTTTTAGAAATTATTTTTTTGTTCAAAATTAGTTTTTGTTTCAACATTTCCATTAATTTATTCTTCTCAAATGGTGTATGTAGCTGTGACATTGTACTGCAATAATAAATTTTTAATAAATCTCACTGTATGTAATGTTCATCCTCCATTTTGTTTGGATACTGATAACAGAAAAGACTCTCTCTGTCTCTCTCTGTACTGTTAGGGAGTTTTTAGTTTTGCTCCTATTGTTTTTCTTCATCTAAAATAAAATTAATTAGCGCCAAAGTAATAGAAAGAATCCTGCTGACTTCAGTGGACTTTGGATGTGTATTTTACATACAGATCTCAAAGTGCTTATTACAAAGATGAGTAGGGATTATTATCCTCATTTAACTGATGGAGCATAGACAGGTTAAGGGACTGGCCCAAAGTGACATTGAATCCATTGTGGAAGTGTGGATATCACTCAGTTTACCTGACTACCACCAGCCTTGTGTTCAAACTAAAGCTTCCACCAAAAATATTTGAAAATGACTCTTTATGAGCCCGAGCTAGTTGAAAATTTTTGAAATTTCCATCTTCAGTGAAATTTTAAAGAAAAATTCAAATTTTATCAGGTTTACAGTTTCACTTGAAATGATTGCAAAATTACAATTTTCAACTAGTTTTCATCATAACCTAATAGTGCTGTGCAGATGCTTTATCTATTAGCCTTATTTCCTATAAATATGTGTAAATAGATGGTTGACTCATGCAACCCATTGTTCAGAGCTTTGAAGCAGTGTTAAAACTAGAGCATAAAATACAGCTAATTATATGAGATGTATTATTTCTGGGCAAGTTACCTTTAAAGAGTTTAATGACAGATGCAAATAAAGCATTGTGTTCATCTCTCCATCTATCATGGGCAAGATTAAAGTTGGTTAAGTGCTATGTAGCCACAGGAGGCCAGTGCTTACATCAAATTATCTGAATGGATTTTCTCATTTAGAACCAGTATTTAAGGTTTATTCATCACCCTTTGGTCCTGCTGTGGAGCCTACATAAGGTCAGTGGACATCTCTCATATGACTGCTGTTTATCCAGGGATACTATTGCAGTTCTGTTTGACATTCATATATATCCCAGCAGTTGTCAGTGGAAGTGGGTCATTCCACTACTAGAATACTAAAAGACAAATTAAATTTGTGATCTGAAGCCTCATAATTCACACTTACATCTGCCACTCCTCTGCTGCACCTGGGGATGGCGGATCATGTAGGTCCTCCACTAATTACTGGATTTGTCCTCCATTACACAGTGCAGAGGGAGGCATTTGCACCTAAGGAATGGGAAAAACAAAGACCTGTGGAAGGCCATACAAATCAATATGTAGCTATTATCTGATAGGGCAGCCATCTTCAGGCCCCCTATATCAAAACACTCAAGTCATGAGAACCACAGTATGCTGTCTTCGCTATCCCGGAAAGTAAGGAGTTAGGGAACAGCCAGTGTGCTCTGCTGTTCTCCTGAAAATACAAAATAAATTAAAGCCAGATTTTCTATGCAAATTCACACTGACTCAGTCAGCATTAACCTGCATTTTGGATGTTGTGTGCACTATAAGAAGGCTCACAAAAGTGCAGCTTGTGTTCCAGAGCAAACTCCAGCACAGAAAGGGTAACAACTGTGCTGCTGGCAATGGGATTTGGGGAGCTCAGAGCCAAGGGGAGACAATGATGGCAGGGTTTTGGCACTCTTAGGAAAGGAGGATTTATCATATCAGATCATAACCTATATTTTCAGACTGGAGGTACTGCTGGTACGAGAGAACTGGACTAGACATAACTGCAGCCATTTTGTGTACTCAGACACCATTAAATGAACGTGAGAATACCGCATAGTCAGGAATAGTTTGGCCTTTGCCTAAGCAGACGAAACAGCTGTACTGCAGCAGTGTTGCCAAAAAAAATAAAGTGACATATTCATGAAAATGTAAGGAAGTGTGGATAGCTGACCTTGAATTTAGTGTCTTTGACCATTGGTTTTTGCTGGAAGTTGCTTTGTTACTAAGTAGAATTATGAGCACTATGCTACTGTTAGCGAAATTTTTAGTTCACTAGGGGTTACTATGAGTTTATGTGTTTTGTTTTGATAGAGCTATAAAAGAGATTCGTTAGAATGTAGAATTTGGAGAGGTTTTTGAGGAACTAGGAGACTGACATCCAACTCCCTAGCATTGAGGAGGGAGGCTGGACACCAGAAACCTCCTGCTGATCATTCAACACTGTCTCAGATTTGGGGTAACTATACCTGGGGTGCTTTAAACTATTGTTTTTTTAGATGTGTGCTTTAGAACCAATAAAACCAAGGATTTGGGGGTGAAAGCACTCTTGTGTGTAACAATAATTTCATAGATGGAGGAGCTGTATCCCCATTAATTTATGTCCTGAAACTGCCTTGGGAAAAAAAAATAATTACCATAGTTTTGGATTCAGAAAACCCTGGGTAACACTGTTAAAAAAGTATCAGTCCTAATGGATTCTTTGGCTGAGACCACTCGCATTCACACTGTTACCATTCACAGCTAAGGGGATAGGAAATGATGTCTCTTAATTATAATTATTATTTTAAATGCCTTTTTAACTACATAGTCATTTTCACTAAACATTTTTGTCCTTGTGCCTAGTCACACCAGTTTTCTTTCAAGGTAGGTAAAGCTAATCTCACATTTCTTTTTAAAATGATAGTTAAAAATAACAGGCCAGACCCTCATTTGGTGACAGTAGCAAATTGCTGCAATCTTGGCTTTGCAAATGATTCAGGGAAGTAATTATTTTAAAACAACTGTATGGAAATTAAATTTGAAAGAAAATCTGGAAATATTTTTATTGATCTTATTTTTATAACACCTAAATTTCTGGCTGTGTTTGATTTGATACTGTGCCTTTAAACCAGAAACTTGATGATGATCTTAATATTATATATTATATGTTGAAATAAGCTAGATTTCTATCCACGTGCATAACAGCCTGTTCAAACTTTAGATTGTTAACATGGAAACAAACTATGCCAAATCAAAAATAGACAGTTAACCAAGATATCTAACCTTTACAAATTAATTTACAATCAGACAGTTATTACAATTACTGTTTTTAATATACCGTGAAACCTCGATATAACGGACTAATTCGGGCGAGGGGGTGTCCGTTAAAGCCGAAAGTCCGTTATTTAATAATTTTGTAAAATCATTAAATAACAGGACTTTGGGCTTTAACGGACACCCCCCTCACCCGAATTAGTCCGTTATATAGAAGTTTTACTGATCACGGCCGGGAGCCGGGAGTCAGCCCGCCCGGCGGCAGCCAGCAGCCCGCCCGCCCGAGACCCCGGCTGCTGGGACCCGGGCGGGAGCCGTCAACCCGCCCGCCCGGCTCCCCGCTGCTGGGACCCGGGCGGGAGCTGTCAGCCCCCCCGCCCGGCTCCCCGCAGCGGGGAGCCCGGCGGGAGCTGTCAACCCCCCCCCCCCCGCGGGAGCTGTCAACCCGCCCGCCCCGATCCCCGCTGCGGGGAGCTGGGCGGGAGCCGGCAGCCCGCCCACCCGCAGGCGGAAGCCGGCACCCGGCAGCCAGCCAGCCCACCCACAGGCGGGAGCCGGCAGCCAGCCAGCCAGCCCGTCCGCAGGCGGGAGCCAGCAGCCAGCCAGCCGGCAGCCCCCGAATAACGGATTTCGGATGCATCGGAAATTTTGTCCGTTGCATCCGAAGTCCGTTAAATCGGGGTCCGTTAAATCGAGGGTTTTCTGTACTTGATAACTATTCAACATATCCACACAAGGGATTTATCCATTTTTAAATTGTTCAATTTAATGACTATCCAATAAAAAAATTACCACACACTGTACCTCTTCTGCATACTTGCTCATGAATTATGATATTTTGGAGTGAAGTTATATATATAAAATGTTTTTTAAAATACTTAAAAACTAAAAACAGCCCAGAGAAGCAGCTTTTGTGCAATCATTGTAAGTGAGCAAATTCCACATGACTGTGCCGTGAGCTGGCTGAATTTTCTTCTTCAAGAGATTGTACACATGAAATTCACTCTTGATCTGTACATGCCCCATGCATGGTTATCAGAAATTATTCCCTCAGTTGTATCCACTTGGGCTGCTTGACATCCCTCTGCTATTGCTTGTTTCTGTGAGCTGGTATAAGGGCCCAGCTGCCCCAAAGCTCCCTCGGTTACTTTTTGCCACCCATGACGGTCATTGAATTTGGTTGGGTTGCCTTAGCAGGTGCTGTCAGTGTGCTCATAAGTTTCTTGGAAATAGTTAGCTGGTCACCTCAGTCACCAGGCATCAAGACCTGAGTCTCTTGTTTTATGTTGATGCCTGCGAGTGATCCACATTCAAGCTGCTTGAAGTTTGAGGGGAAGATCATGTTTGGGTTCACTGCCAAATTTTCAAAGACTTTAAGCCAAGGACTAGAAATGACAGAGAAGCAAGTGTGAAGTTTTTGCTCATGGAGGTGTCCTGAGATCTCTGTCAGAGCTTAGCTGTCCTGTCTCAGCACCAAAGGTTTGAACTTCAGTTAGGAGTGCATCTCCTATGTTGCCTGAGACACAGCACTGCTCACCCTCTCCAGTACCTCAGAAGAGGCATAAGACCAGACCTCTAGACAGATCACAAAGAGAGGAAGGTCAGGCACCAAAATCCTGAGAGATGGAGATAAGAATAAAATGCAGCCCAAATCCAAGCACTCCTCTTCCCAGGTAGCACCAAAACCACTGTTGGCTCCAACACTGAGACAGGCACCATCAAGTCTGTGGTACCTTTTACATCTGTGGTACTAAAGCCAGCTGAGACCATGCCATTTTCCGGGGAACAAATCAAGGAGCAGTTCAGATAAAATGATGGCACAATGGACTAAATATTATCGGTATGCTCCTTAAACCTCCAGGAAAATAGCATTTACATCTTTACTCAGATTTGTTCCATTAGTACATGAGTGGCTGGGATATTTTTAAAAGATTTGTAGACAGTATCAATTGTTAGAAGATATTTTGGGGAAGGGGATTATGACCCAGATACCACATGTTAGCAACAGATGGAGGGTAGACATTTGAGTCTATATCCATGGACTTCCTAGACATGCCAAGATGGGCATGTTTTCACTCTGATCTCCATTTTCACACTATTTCATAGAGGGGACCATGTGTGTTTTCTGTCAAAAGATAAGATTTCACCGGTTGGCATGGCTATTGCGGGATGTATGAATGGATGATATTTTAGGAATTATGTACTATATAGAACATAGTGTTCCAAACTGCTGGAAGTGAAACTGGTCATCAGAGGTGAGGTGATTCTCAGTGCTAACTCAATCAAGAATGAGATCAATTGACATTTTTCAACCCAGCCCTGCCAAGTGTTTACAGTCTAGACAAGGTGCAGGCGTGGGCCTTTATGAGACCCAAAAAAGACCTTGAAAAGGGGGACCATTGGGGTGGACTAAAGTTAATAAAACACCCTGGCTCTGAAAGAGACAAAAGGACTTGAACTATTAAAAAAGGAGAAAGAAGGGCATAAGGCCGTTACGGAGGCAACATTACCAGTGTGTGAGTCTCATGAAAAGTGAATCCCAGCTCTCTCAACAGGACAAGCCCTGTGCCGATTGACTATTGGGTGAGAAAAAATGTATTAAACAGGAAAGAAATAATAATTATAGGCTCTAGATGGCATTTTATATTTTTCTATTATCTCTAACCATATGTTCCCACTCCTTATATTTGCTTCTATCTGAATCTTTATCTTAAGGTTTGTCTAATAACTTATATTTGGTTTTACTATAGACATGACTAAGACCTGTGTGCTAAGGAGAATGTTGAGCTGAGCTGAGGCTTGTGAATGGGGGGCACTGCTTCCATGGAGGCTGCAACTTTGTGCTCAGTGCAGGTGTCCAGAATTGAGGGACTGGGTACTGAAGTGTGATGTACAAATTGGGATGTACAAGCAAGTTGAAGGGATCTGTATCCTGGGACCAGAGCAGAATTATGTGGCCTTACTATCTCCAGAGATTGAACCACAGGTTCACTTTGCTCTGCCCAGGGACTCACGTAGGGAGTCTAAGGTCTGCTAGCCTGCAGATGGAAAGGGTGGGGATTATGCATTCTGGAGCAAGGTGCTTGTGTCACCAGCCACCAGTAGTTTTGGGTGAGTTTCCCCCCGTGAGCAGAGACAGCACCTGCCCTAGCACTATAAGCAGGTGGTAGCGATTCACCACATTCCCCTTGGGCAACCCTAAAAGGAGTAATAACACTTTCTGCAGCAACTATCACAGCTTGATCGTTGTAACAAAAAATGCTGTGCTACACCATGTATATGAAGAAGACACTTGTCTTGAATTAAGTATTAACCTGTGTCAGAACAAGGGAACTGAACTTCTAAATTAATGGGAACTGCCTGAGCTAGTCATAGTTTAGTAAGGCCTGATCCTGCAAAGATTTACACATTTGGGTAACTTTTCTTATGCTGAAAATCCTTTTGACGTTGAGTGTTTGTGCTGTTAGAATGTAAAGTTTTCATGGCAGGTACCTCTTCATCTGTATTCTAAAGCACCACACAGACCTATGATGCCATATAAGTTAATAATATTGATGACTGACTTGTATCAGGAATGAATTTGGCACATTATGTTTCCTTTTGGGGGGGAGGTTGAATCTAGCATGTCAAGTAAATGTGGATCCAGAATTATGTTGACCAACCAAGAAATTATCTTTTTTAGCATGTTCATGCTTCACTGAGTGTAAAAAGAAATTCTCCTTCATGCCCTCAGGTAGTTGTATGGGCTTCAAATCACTCAGGCTATTCAGCTTTTATGTAGTTTATCAAAATAAATAAAGAAAACAATTTTACCCTGCTGATATTTATGTAATGACTTCAAAATTAATCTATTGATTTATAAATATACAGCTCCCTTTATCTGAAACCTAGGGGGTATGATTATTTCAGGGGACTTTAGGTGATGGTGTGTGGGCTCTCCCAGCTCAGAGCTCAGCTTAATTAGTTTTTGTAAAGTAAAATAAAACAAGACAGACCTACTGTCTTGTTTCCGGCATCAATTGCTTTTTTTTTTAAATAGAATTACAAAATTAGTGTTTGAAGGGAATGAAACAGATGTAATAGATTTTTCATTTTATTAATAGATTTCATACTGTGTCTCAGGAAATCTTAATTGAAAAATTAATTAAGATAGAGTAAAAATGCTGTCATGAGGACTGAAAATTGTCTACAAGACAGTAAACAATGGGTAATGAAATATAGCAATATATCGCATTAGGGGAGATATGTAATGAAGTATCACAGGGATCAATATTAGGACTCATTTCATATCTTCATTATTGACCTGCAAGGGTGAGTGAAGAAAACACAAGCAAAATTCCCAGAGGATACTGCTTTGGGTGGAGTTGCAAGCACTACTGAGGAAACTAGGTACGCTACAGAAAAAAATTAGAAAATGTTGTTCATCATGGGAAAATGCAGGGTAATACAATTGAGAGAAATAATTTTGAAGTGATGATGCTGGGAATGACCTTGGGATGCTAATAGAAAGTAAATTAAATATGAGCCTAGAAAGGAAAATTTATTCTGCACTGCATATATAAAAGCATCCCATTTCAGAACAGGAAAATAGTAGTCCCATTCCATAAGGCACATGAAATATTGCATTCATTTCAGGACACCACATTACCAATAAAATACTGATAAATTAGAGAGCACTTGAAGAAAAGCAAGAAACATGATCAGGGAGCTGGAGGGAATGATTTAGATTACAGCAAGGACTAGGCAAATATTGGAAGGAAAGTTTCACAGATCTTCGCTGAATATTTTAAGGGCTTGTTTCTTGATCATGTGAACTCGATGATGTGAAATTGCAAAGTTCCTGTGGACTTAAGTGGTTCCAGCTCAAGACCCTATGGGTCAGATTTTTCAAAAGAACGTAGATGCCTAAAGATACACATTAGTGCCTGTGTGATTTTCAAAAATCAGTAAGCAGGTTAGGTATCTGATTCCAGTGATTTCAATAGAACTTCAGGACCTAACCTGCTTAGGTCCTTTGAATCACACTTGGCATCTACCTTCATCTTTAGATACCTAAATACTTTTGAAAATCCGGGCCTAAATGAATTGGCTTCAGCCATATTAACACTTAGTTTTCATTTACTTTCTTCAAACTTTCAAGATATCAAGTTTCACAGATATGAAAGTCACACTTAAAGAAACATCAGTTAGGTACATGAATATTCATGAAAATGAATTTGGGAAATTCAGATACTGTTCTGTGCCAGAAAATGCTTATACACCTCTATATTCGGGGAGCACAAACTATCTATCCATGTTAAGTATTAATATCATTCCATAGTGTCTAACTGCCTCACGTTCGTTAATGCATTTATCCGCAAAAAACCCCTATGAAGTCAATTAAGACAATGCTATCATTTGCCTTTTACAGAGGAGGAACTGAGACACTGGGTCAGATTTTTAAAGGTATTTTGATGCCTAAAGATGCAAACAGATACCTCGGGGGCTTTTCAAAAATGCTTAGGCACTCATTGCTTTCAAAGCCAGTTAGGTGCTTTCAAAAACCCCTTTAGGCACCTCAGTACCTTAACAAATATGGCCCTAAGTGTTTTGTTTCAGGTCATAAAGGGAATCTGTGGCAGATAAGGAACTGAACCCAGGTCTTTGGAATACCAGGCTAGCCCCTACTTTCTGACCAATCCCTAGCAACTCAAATCGTGGCAGATTACTCTTGTGAGCAATTCATAGAATCATAGATTATCAAGGTTGGAAGGGATCTCAGGAGATCATCTAGTCCAACCCCCTGCTCAAAGCAGGACGAATCCCTATATTTGCCCCATATCCCTAAATGGCCCCCTCAAGGATTGAACTCACAACCCTAGGTTTAGCAGGCTAATGCTCAAACCACTGAGCTATGGGGTTACAAAAAGATCATACCATAACAACATTTTTACATAAATTCATACATAAATTACAAATTAAAATTAAGGGAATGGCAATCTGCTCCGTTATTCTGTGACAAGAAAAAAGAAGCTACATTTGGTAAATTATTTGTTGTGAATTATACATTTCTTCTAAGGAAATATTAAAAGAGTTAGATATATATAGCATGGCTAAGCATCAAGTAAGGGGGAACAACATAACACCCTAAAAATAAATAGCAAAGGGTGGAATCAATTATTTAGGGAACTACATGGTGGCATATTGGAAATTATGATGAAAGTAAGAAAGGAAAAATATAACCCATGTATCAGGAAAAGCCTTCTGTCGCTGAGATGGATTTGACTCTGATTCAGACCCTCAGAGAGAGTTTCAGAAATCCAGTCATTTTGGATTTCTAAAACTAGGCTGGACAAGACACTAGAAAATGTCTTGAAGCCCAGTTCATACAGCAGCGGGGAGTTGACTGAATGGATAGTGTGTTCTTTTTTTTTACCTCTAACTGCCATACTTCATTTCTGGGGAAATGAAAAAGATGCTTGAAAGTCACAAGGAGCTGTCAGTAATTTGTGGAATGTTCTGTTTTTCATTAAAATGTGTGTGCGTGTGGTGGTTGTCAGATGTTGCTCTTTTCTTCACATTGTGGCTCTTCTTTTCCCCTCTGAGTGCCAGATCATCCATCCTATCAAAATAGCCATAGGAGTAGGGCTGGAATCAGGCAAAAATCCAAAAGATTATCATCCAAAACTCGAAATATTTTTGTGGTGGGAGGATGCTTTCTCTCCCCACTGCCTTCTTTCCCTATAGAATGATCTGAGGTCCCAGGACAAACTCTGAACAACCTATGGGATATGGAAGAGGCTAATCACCTTCCTTATTTGCTGTTCACAGCTGTCCAAGATGGCCCCCATTAACTGGCAGAACGTCATACTACATCAGGGGTGGGCAAACTATGGCCCACGGGCCCTTCCTGACCGGCCCCTGAGCTCCCAGACAGGGAGGCTGCTCCAGCCCCTCCTCCTTCTTTCCTTTCTCTCCCGAAGCCGCAGTGTGTCGTGCTGCCAGCACTCTGGCTCGCCACTCCAGGGTAGCTGTGTAGTGGCAGGGCTGGCTTTAGCGGGTCCTGAGCTCCTGCCACTCTGAACGGCTTGGTAAGGGGGCGGGGCTCTGAGTTCTTGCGGGGCAGCATGTCTCACTCCTGCGAGCCAGAGTGGCATAGTAAGGGGTTTGGGGCTGGGCCAGGGCCTTGGATAAGGAGCAGGGAGTCCTGGGGGTCTGTCGGGGGGAGGGGGGGGATTGATGGGGTCGAGGCAGTCAGGGAGCAGGGGGGGCTTGGGGAGGGGGTGGAGTTCGGGGGGGGGCTGTTAGGGTAGGGGTCTCAGGAGGGGGAGATCAGGGGACAAGCAGCTGGGAAGCTTAGATGGGGATGTGTGGTCCCGGGAGGTGGTTAAGGATTGGGGGGGTTCCAGAGGGGGGCGGTAATGGGACAGGGACTAAGAAAGGTGGGATGGGTTGAGGGTTCTGAGGAGGATGGGAAGTGGGAGGGGGTCGGATAGGGGATGGGGCCAGGCTTCCCTACCCTATCTGGCCCTCCATACAATTTTTAACCTCGATGTGGCCCTCAGACCAAAAAATTTGCCCACAACATACTACATCATTACAGTAAAAAATGCATGACCACAAGGGAATAGAGCCCTGTAAGTCAATTCATGGCTACACTCACTACCACAAGTCATAGTTGCTGCCTGCGACGCTGATACACTATGTTACTGCTTCTGTAGATATAGTAGAACATTGTTTCATGGTCACATAGGTCTAGATTTTCAAACTGTGGTTCAGTTTATGTTTAGGTAAATACTGGGGATATATACACATGTGTATGCTTGGACAGCCTGGCACAGAATGTAACACACAATCTCTTCCAGTCAAGTACAAACAGATGCACAGGAGTCTTCATCTTTTTCTGTACTGCTTAAAAATTATTAGAAATACAAATAATGTTACACTTCATGGCAGCTTCCATTACTCTTGGGCAAAATTAGATAAATGAAACCCACAACTAAGGAAAGCTGGATTTCAGACATGTGCAAATGATAGCAGGATCACTCATTTTAGATACCAACATGTGTTTAATGATCTGGATTAGAGGAAAAACTCTTATGAGGAGCAGGTGGCAATATTTCTCAAGTGAAAATTAATGCATAGAATGGAATATAGTAGTTGTTACCTTTTAGAATTTTTATAAGAACAATTTTTGGATAAATATATAGCAAGATAATTGTGGCTATCTAACATTTTTAAAAGATAAAGATGAATGTAAGATGAATTTCCAAGTTTTAGTCTCCATTGACTCAGTCACTTTGAAACTCAGTTGGGATTTTGACATGGACTTCAATGGAAGTAGGAATGGACCTACTTTAGTGTCTCTCTTGACTTTGAGGTGCAGTAGCAAGACGTGTGTGATATTAGATAATTTAGATATTACAGTTTTTGTCTGGTAAAATATATTACTCCATCTATCTTAGCTCTCTCATATGCTGGGACTGACATGTTACAACACTGCAAAGAAGTGTCTCAATATACATGCTAGAAGCCAAATGGCAGAAAATCTACCAGGAGAGTGGAAAGCAGCAACAGCTTCTCAATTTCTGTGAGTTAGCGCTGTCCTGGAAAGTAGCAATGGCAAGAGCAGCTATGGAATTGTCAAATTAGCATATCTGCACAATAGCTTCTTTCACTAGTGGAACTCCTGTTGAGCTTCTAATGGAATTTAAAACTGCCCTCCTCTGGCAGAACCCTTGAGGGAACTTCAACTTTCCTTCCTCTATTAGATGGTTATTATGAGTCAACTCAGCTTTCAGAGAAGATGGCAGTTGTTGAGGGCTTCCTCTCCCAGAATTACAGGGCCGGCGACGGGGGTACTACGGGTACAGCTGTACCGAGCCCTGGACTTTAGGGGGGCCCTCTTGAGTCCGGGACCCGGTACACAGCAGTACCCGTAGTTGTCCCCCCTTGTCGCCGGGCCTGGAGAGTGGGGAAGGGGTGGGGAGGTGGCGCGGCTCTCCTCCGGAGCGGACGAGCGCGCATGTCCCCGGCAGGAGCAGTGAGCCCAGCCGGCGGCAGCGGCGCACCACCACCTGCAAAGAGGGCGAGGGCGGGGAGGCTCCGCAGCACGGTAGGGCTTCACCCGCCAGGTCCAGGGGAGAAAGGGCGCGCGCGGGGGGGGGGGAAGAGCGGCAAGGGCGGCTCGCACCGCTCCTGGGCTCGCGCTCCCGCAGGACCCCGCACTGCCGCCAGCCGCTGTCAGCTCGGGGGGGGGGGGGAGCGCCGGCTGGGCTGGGGGGCCCCCAGCCACTGTCAGCTGGGGGGGGGGGAAGTGCCGGCTGGGCTGGGGGGGGGAAACAATCAGAGTAGGAGGCCCCAAAATTTCTGTCGCCGGCCCTGCAGAATTAACACGAGTATCTCAAAGCCAGACATACACCTTTCCTCTTCAAACATCCTCATGTTTCTCCCACTTTGTTGGGAGCATATGTAGTAGAATTAGTATTGATCTGTAGTGGTTAGTGTGTTGACTTCTGAAGAATTTTGAATATGAGTTCAAGTCACAAAATTTAGATCCAGGTTTCAGTCCTCTAAAGCCTGGATCTTGGTTTAGCCTGTTTATAAAAAATGGAGACCAATTGCAAAAATTTAGGTCTAGGTTTGGCTTTCTGTCTCCCCTGGGTCATTGAAGTGGGGAGAAATGAATATCTGGAGTCAAAGATTTAGTTCAGACCCATCTCTAGAAAATACTTTTAAGTACCAGTAATTGCAGGAGTGCTATAGAAAAAATTGTGTTATAACAACTAGTAAGTACTGTAGAAGAATTAGGGTTAATTTTGGAGCCATCTGGGTATTTGGTTCTTTCAGATGAATTGTCTCATGTCAAATTTTATGAAGATGAGCTAGTCCTTAAAGCAGAATGAAATGGGTTTTGTAGATATATTTTTAAAATTAAGAATCCCATCAGGAGCAGAATAAATATATGGATTTAACAATAGTGAATTCAGAGGTCACCTGGAAAAGATGACATCATAGACATTGAAAATGGAGTGAATCAGGAATGAAGATAATATGCTGCTTTAGCTGGTTGTGATTTCACCAGCTGTTGCAGGGCGGAACAGGTCCCTATTTTTAATTTTAAAGTCAATTTAAGAACTCCTTACTTAAAGTCATCCCGGTTAACGTTGTTACATTACTGATCAATTAGGGAACACGCTTGTTTAAAGTTGTGCAATGCTCCCTTCTAATGTTGTTTGGCTGCCTGGTTTCTCTGCAGAGCCTTGCCTGTGTCCCCGCACCCCATTCTCATTCCCCATTCTCCCCCCTCCTTCACGGCCCCAAATATACCTACAATGCACGCCTACAGTCCCACCCCTTTTGTACCCAATGGGAAGGGTTAGGAGTGAGGTTGTGCTGCTGTCAGGGACAGGCGTTTCTTTTGTCTTTGAGTTTTATACCTCCCCTCCAAACGTCTTTACCTGCTCCCGACTGGTTGCTTGACTTGCCTTGAGATAGGGGTTGACACAATCTTAAAGTGTGCACTTGAATAACACTCTAACCACTCTTATTTGTTCCCATTGTACTAACAAATCCATCTGACTAGGCAGAAGCAACATACACAATCTTTGTACTTTATTTACACATATTAGTATAAGATATAAGAGTATCAAAAAGTCAAACCCCAAATTCTATCCCAGGCTAACAAACAGACCTTTTACTCTAACGGTGGTCTTCAGGATTATAAAGTTTGGGTGTCTTGAGTTGGGAGTTTAGAATTTGAAGTAGTTGTGGATTTGGTTTGCGGGATTTGTTTTTCTGTTTGTTTGGCTTGGTATTTTGGAAAATTGAACTTTACACTTGACCTCTGTAGATGTTTCCTAAAGTAACCTCTTACAGTAACTTAAACTTCCACATGAACTACTTGCATGTCACTGTAGTATATGGTTATGGGGGCTGTGAGGCACAGGGGGAAGAAGAGGAAGGAAAAAGCTTGTATAAAACAACCTCAATATACAAAAGCTAATTTACTTTCTAACATTTTATGCTGGCAAATTTCTGAAAAAGTATCAGATAAAGCCACTTTTTCTCAATGAATACTGCTGAAAATTTATAGAATAGCTAATGTGAAAAACTCAATTCACTCTTCTTGAAACTGCCTTCACATTAATAACTTAGCCCCTCCTAAATACTCTTCTTTTTCCTCACTCTTTGTTTCCTTTGTTGCACAAATATTCCCAGCCTTAACCAGCTATTTGTTATCTTCCCTTGGTTAGTTTCCCAAATTCTGCCTACTTGTCTGTCTCTCCTTTGCGACCACTTCAAAGCAGAAACCATCTGTTCATGAATCTTAGAAAAGTACCTAGCACAGGGATCGGCAACGTTGGCACGCGGGATCGCCCTTAGTGGGCCCCGCCGCTTTATTTACCTGCCGTTTTGACGACCGCAGCTCCCACTGGCTGCAGTTTGCTGTCCCGGTCCAATGGGGCTGCAGGAAGCAGCGTAGTGCTGGCCCCCCGCTTCCCAGAGACCCCATTGGACCGGGACAGCGAACTGCAGCCAGTGGGAGCCGCGGTCAGTGAAATGGCAGGTAAATAAAGCAGTGGGGCCCGCTAAGGGTGTTTACCCTGCGGTCCCGCGTGCCAACGTTGCTGATCCCTAACCTAGCACATTACAGACACTACCGTAAACAAACAATTCAAATAATAATAGCTCAAGACCACAGTGGTAGTTAGGTTAAAGAGTAAAAACCTATTTTAGCATATTAATAGCTAATCTAATCAAATCTCATCTTTCTAGTTGCTTTTGCCACTATATTAACAAGGAATTAAACTGCCTCTTCCATTTAAAAAAAAAAAAACACAATGTCCTGTAACTGGAAACATTGGATGATGGCAAATCTAGATGTGTTGCATTATGGAGTGCATTAAAATTTGTTTTTATCCTATATCCATGTCTGTTCGGTTGAATCTATAATCTGTGGATTCTCACTTGGAGCAAACTGCACCATTTTCTTTCTGCATTCAGGACTATAAGCAGGGAATACTCCTGATGTTTTCTTTGTATCTTATTCTCTACGGAGCCTATTAATGGAAAAAATAAAATATGGGGTAACAGGTAAAGTCCAGGCATAGATTCAAAACTGATTAATGGAGGATAAATAAAACTTATGGTGAATAGCTGCTCCTTATAGTGCAGAGACAATAATGTTGAGGGTAATCAAGGGCTAGTAGTTTGGGACCAATGGTGTTTAATATATTAATGATTTAGAGTAAGATGATTTTTTTCCACTGTCACTACATTATTTTGGTTTTATAAAATCTATGAAGGATTAGAGAAACTCCAGGTGGATTTAATAATAGTGGAGGATTGTGTTAGTGCAATGAAATATAATTAGATATATAGAGAATAGTTCACATAGGCAAAAATAAACAACAGTTCTCATATATTCTGAGTTTTGGAGGACCTTTTGAAGGAAAAAGTTTAGGAGTCTTATGTCAACCTACTACACAGAGCTCACTGCAGAGTAATGGGTTTTTTAAAAGGTGAATGGGGAACCGGGATGCATCAGGAATAGAATAGAAAATAGTAGTTGAAATAATATAAACTAGAGACACAATATCAAAGACCCACCCTCATTTGGTGCCCGAGGCCAGCCGAGGAACACTTAGTGCAAGGCAGAAGGTTGGAAGGGCAAAGGTGGCTTAAAGACCCTCTTTGTGATCCCACAGTCACAGGGCTGCTCGCACTGGTCCACTCACCAGAATCCTTTAGGCACCCAATGCTAGCGTCCTCATAGGGCTGTTATGGAAGTAAATGTCAAAGGAAGACCTGACCATGTCCCCGTTCCCTCCTGGCCATAGCCATACCCCCCAGCACTGACTGCAGGAATGCATGTGGCATGAAAAGTGCTACAGTAGCTCTGCCCCACCCTGAAGATCAACCTATAATACAATGGCTGGCTAGGTTGGCTTTCAGGGAATGTTTTCCCAGGGCAAGTGGTGCAAAACTGCCTTATTGCACCGGATGATTGTCCCTTGTACCAGTGAATCCATTTTTGGTTGCATCATTGTTATACACTTACTAAGAAAGACCCTCCAATTTATTTCAATCCCTCCTATCTATCTTCCCTTCAGGGACCCATCTCACAAAGAACTTCTGACCTAAAGGTTCAATCTCTCCTTCAGATGGGACCTGTAAAGGAGGTTCTGCAGAATTTAAGAGGGAAAGGTTTCTGCTCCTGTGAATTCCTAATCTCAAAAGCCAAGGGAGATCTCAGGCCTATTTTAAACCAGCGTAAGATCAACAATTATCTAACAAAAAGAAAGTTTCCCATGGTCACCCTGTCATCCATTATTCCCTCACTGGATCCCAGTGTATGCTGGCCTCAGTTTAAGAGATGCATACTTTCACATGTTGATACGCCAAGGGCATAGAAAGTTCCTCAGATTTGTAGTGAAGCACTCACTTTACCAGTTCATGGTACTTCCATTTGGCTATCTGCAGCTCCTCAGGTTTTCACAAAATGTATGAAGGAATGAAGACCATTTGTAGAGCAGCATGGGGAAGCTTGCCCTGTTACTGCATTGTTATACCAGTTTTGTACATAAAGATAGGACTTCATCACAGTTCTTCCTTCGACAACCTTCATTGGTGCTATACAGTTACGTAGTGGGGCTGGTATTCACATCACAGGGGAGATGGGACTTGTGCTAGTTTCTCGAATGGAGTTGGAGGAAGAGAAAGCAATGTTGGTGATGAGCCCCACCCACCTTTTGGTCTATTCTCTCTCACAAATTCCACTGCTCAGGTGCAGAGGGTCTGAGGGATAAGGGAATAGCATGCCATGCAAGCAGCACTTCTCATTCCATTCCTGTGCCAGGGTTCCTTCTTGTCAAAAAAAAAAAAAAGGGGGGGGGGGCAGAGGGAAGCATTTGGCCCTAAAATGTGTTTAAAACTGTTATATGTTTTTCTCATTTAATTTGAATATTCTGACAAATACTTATATATTTTGGAGGAAGAAGCAAGGCAGGCACAGTAGCGCATGGGTGGTATTGGTAGCTATTGCAAAAAGAAGGGCTGATTATTAGCCCACCCATGTAAAACCTCTGCTTTGTCCTATTTCCTTTGTTTCACATACATATACTTTCTCTTGTCCTCTTCAGCATCAAGCTCAAAGGCTCTCAGACAATATTTTAGATAACTTACCAGGCATTTCATACCTTTAAATAAACTAATTATATTTGAAATTAATAATTTAAAATTATAAATAGAATGAAGAAGAAAACATGAATATTACAAACTACTGGTAGATTTTCAGCATGGCGTGTGGGGAATTAGGTGCACAAATCCCATTTATGGTAATTGATCTTGCGTGTCTAATTCCTCATGAGCCACACTGCACACTTACCCCCTACTGTCTTTGGTGATACAGAGGACCAGAACTGAGGGGGAGAAAAGTCAGTGATTTATTTGATGATCTGTCAGTCATAATGGCAACCCGAGAAAACTGCAAAGCCGATTTTAACCTCTATAGAAACAGCTAGTTAAACCATATGCTTTTTTTCTTCTTCCAGATGTCATCATCAATCAATTTCTCATTAAGAAAATAGCAATCTAAAATACAAACAAACCAAAACAAAACCCCCACAACCTAATAAAGATTCTGTTTCTATATACATAGTCCAGAAAATCAGATTATAAATACTTTATGGAGTAAATTTTCATATGGGCAGCTATCCTCTGCTCCTACAGTTCTTCGGTTGCTGGCTCCAATCTGAGTGATTGTTTTTCTCACTATCAGATTCTGTGCACAATTTTCATAGGTGCAAGTTATGCCCCCAAACAGAAAGGATAGGGTCTGAGCTCATCTGAAAATGCAACCCCATTAAGTTTCTGCAGCAAAATATCTTTTTCAGTGTGCTGTACATTTCATATGAATTTTTAGCGACCTTTAATTATGCATAGTATTGTATATATTCATTGTATCATCCCAATTTATTATTTCAAATTACTTTTTGTCTTTTCTTAAGCCTAGAGGTCAGATATATCCGCTTATGCTCAATCAACCTGAAAGAATTATAGAGGCTTTCTGGCTGCTTTTGTGTGTTTGGCTGGTTAGTTGTTTAAAAAACCTCCCCACCACACAATCCATTGACAGGTAACCAAAATGTTAATGTTAGAATAAACAGCATTAGCTAGTATTTGTTTTGCTGAAGGCTGTCAAAGGTAGAGTCAGTGTACACAGAGAGCTTTTTATCTAAGTGGGATGTCACTTTCCTTACTACAGTGCTAAAATTTAAATGTGGCTAAGTATCATATGTTTTACTTCTGATCTGTGCTTTAAAAACATCCTGGAAACCATAGGCCATCATTTTTCCAAATATAATGAACCCTCTCTTCTTTTATAAATAGCATCAACATGTTGTAAATGTTTGGTAGGCTGCTGTTAAACAGCTGTTTTGTTATTAATATTTTAGTGCCCTATGTTTTCCTGGATATATTGACACTTGCTGTTATTTCAAATGCAGCTTTTCTTGCAGTTTTTAATGGTTTGTGTATATCTGTAGTCAGTTTCAAGATCTTGATGCTGTCACAACATGGTAAGTAGGCAAATAAGCTAACATAGTAGTTTCAAGAAAGCTGATTTTCTTTGCATAACTTCAATCTGCATCATTTTGCATGACTTATTAGCAGGAACTCATTACAAGGCAAATCGCTTACAGACCAGGGGATGTTCTGATTCTCAGAGTGTATTTCTTCAAATAGTTAAGCACTGATCAAAATTCTGAATTTTCTTTGACTGACAGCCAGTTTGAAACTCACAGAGACTGCTTATTGTTTAAGATTTTGGTGGAAAGGCATACATTTTTAAAAAAACTTTACACCTGTCAGGCCTAGTTATATGCAACCTGGCCCAATATTTTCAAGTCTAATTTTTTAAAGGTCATGTGTGAAAGTATAATCGAGTTTTTAACAGTTTAATTTTCTTTTCACCCCCATCTTTTTACTGTTCTCCCCTTGCCCACAAATGATTGTGCTCATTGAAAGGCAGGAGAATGACAGTACTGGGGAAGTACTTTTTATTCATATACCAGATATAGTGCATCTAGCCATAAATGTATGCTTTCAACACACAGCTTTGCTATTGACCTGGACCCTGTGCTGAAGATTGCATCCTTTTTAGGGATAACAAATGATTCAGTCCCTTTCCAAGCTTAATCCGGAGCCTCACTTTGCCAAAGACCACCAATTGTACTGAAATACATGTGGCGATTGGTTTTCTGATATGAACTACTATCTGTGAACAGAACATCAAATTCTGTTTATTTAGGAACTTATGTTAGACAAAAACAGCTGTCCTACAGTGAAAGAATTAGCACTTTATCTACTAAAGCAGGCACCCAGTCCACCTCTTCCTAAAGCAAATTATAAATCTAGTGAAGATTGAATGGTTTTTACCTTTGCCATTTAATTCCAAAACAAAAGTTGGAAAGAACAAACATCACAGTTCTTCTCTGTGTGAGTTTTCTATCATCTGTTACAATAGTGACTTCAGAAGAAAATCTAGCTCTCCATTTCGCTTCTTATCAGATGGTGGCTTTTTTGAACAGTCACATGAATGCTTTAGAGGGAACTATTTTAATTCTATATTTGAGAGGTTTTTGTGAAAAGCAAAGAAAAAGCTGCCAATATACTCTACAAGCAATTAGCAAATTAAAAGCCAAGACTAAATCCTTAGTCTTTTTTTCAGGTAAAATTTGAATTGATTTCAAAGGAAAGGAGTTGTGCCAACATAAAGTCTTCACAATTGGCTTCTTAGCAAAAAAAGAAGAGCTATTGTACCCACCACTCCCTTTTGGTGTCCTTAACGAAAGAGAAAAATTAGCTATTGGAGCAAGCTACTGCATCATGGCTGCCATGCCCACCATCTCCTGTGACCCTGAATCTTCTTCATCCTACTTGTGAGAGATGTCCTGACCAGACTGGGCCAGAAAGAGAGATCCAGATGAGTCTGTCACCTCGACCAGCTCTCTCTCCTTTTTTCCTTCTCTCTAATCAGAATCTGGGTTATCCAGCCAAGACTGCATATTTTGCAACATTGCTGAAAGCCCATGACAGGAAAGAGACAGCTAAAAGTAATGCTCAATACTGGTATAGATTTGCCAGGTGTCGGAGTGCCTGATAAAACTGTGTGTTGTGCCTGTGGTTTTCCAGCAGTGAAGTTGCATGTGAAGGTCAACGCCAGAGATAAAAGCTGCATTTTTTACCTTTACTATTATTTTTTTCCCTCCCCTTACGTATGTATTTATCTTGTTTTGTCTTCTAGGAAACAGGATTCAACTTTAACAACAACAGCCACAGCCCATCTCAACTAAATCTTTTCTCCCCAAAGGACAGTTATTCTGATCCTTAATGCAATCTAAAAATACTGTTTTGTTGGACAGTGATCAGGTTATGTTAACACCTTTGGCTCTTTGGGCTCCTATATTCCATTCTAAATGAACACTGCGGGGTCTAGGAGCCTGATCCAAAGCTCAGTGAGGTCTACAAGTCTCTGTTGGTTTCAGTGGGTTTTGGATCAAGGCCTAAATACCCATCTGACCAACACTAGTTCATGTTAAGTAGTCATAGTGAATTCAAAAGGACTACTCACATGTGTAAAGCTTCTCACATGAGTAAGCATTTGCATGGTTGGGACCTAAGTCATCAAACAGTATTTATGCCATGGCATTTTGTTACTATATCCCAGCTTGTGTTCTGAAGCATCTAAGTTAGACTAACAATGTTTCCAAAAGGGGGAAACAACCATGAAAAATAGGAACTAAGAGTAAATGTATCTAAAATGAAAAAAAATAAGGATGAGAATAGCCCCAAATCATTTATAATGTAAACTAAAAATATTAAAATGTTAAGTAGAAACACTTGAAAAGATAATAAGAAAAGATTATTTTTTCCAGCTGAGCTTCCCATTGAAAGGAGAATTTGAAGATCCTTTTGTTCTGGTCTTGTTTGATCCTTTCACAGTGGTCCCACTACTGCAAAGCACTTAAGTGTGGACTTAAATTTAAACATATTTTTCACAAAGCCCTTAAGTATGTGCTCAGGAATGGGATTTCTCATATGCTAGAAATTACATATTTGCTTAACAGCTTTGCTGAAATGGGCCTTCAGCCAAGGACCCAGAATCTGCCTCCTAAACCCAACTACCAAGTCAGAATAATATCAAAGTATGCAATTCTGTTAATACACATGATCATTTGGCTGATTGTAGCTAGTCACAAGCCAGGGTTTTTACAGGCCATTTTATGACACATCTTGTATTGCGTAATGTGTTGATTGCAATTATAATGGCATTTGCTATATACAACTTGGTCCCTTAAACCACCAGAGTCCATTCAGCCCTTCCTCATCCCCCTACCCCAATTTTGGTTAGCAGTTTGCTGGTATACATTACAGGGAATAATGTCTATTACATTGTTTAGTCCTTGAGTAATTTCTGAATTCAATTAATTATTTAATTGTGATAGACAAAGAGAGAGGAGGGGGGAAAGGAGATGTGACTCATTTAAAGTAATGTGGCAGACTCTCAATTTGAACATTTATTAGGCTTTTAATAATCAATTTATGTAAACAGCCTGTTGACTCAGTGAAGTTATGCTGTAGTCTAATAGCCCCTCCATTCCTAAGGAGTCCAGCATAGCACTGATGTTCAGGTCAATGCTTTGTTCTGATGTTGAGAGGTGAGCTTCTGAATTTTGATTAAGTTCTTTTTTGTATTCAGGAGTTTGAGGGAAAGCAGACTATAAGTCCCATTTGTCTATTAAGAAAGCTCAGAGAAAAACCTACTGAAGTTAAGTAGCTTGCTGGTTGAATTCAATAACAGTGAAAACTTCAGTTAATCAGGTTTGGCCTCTCTACTAGATGTTTATGTGACAGAAGATTTTTCTGGATTTGGTTTCATAAAATATACGGATGAATAGGCTGATTAAAAGAATTTGAACAAGATGCAAAAAAATATTGCTAACAACTGTAGCCGTTTTTCTTTTGTAGGAGTTACATACCCCTGGCAGATAAGGACCATCTTCTTGCTATGCACAATAGTCTGCATAGTAAAAGACAGCGAGGCTTTAAGCATTGTTATATCATTTTGACAAACCATTCATTATACTTTCTACCCCGTTTCCCCCAGAAATGTCTCAGGTTTACATAGAGTTTAAATCAAAATCTGTACAAAGCACATAGAATAGCACTTTTTATCTTTTATCCAAACTTTTTTTATTCAACCCTATTTTCAGAGAATCATTTCTCAAATTATTTTTTGTTAAAGCAACAGATTTTTCTCCTCATTCTTTTCTGAAGTTCATTGTTCTTTGGAGGTGAAAGATCCAGGTTCTTATAAAGCAAAATGTCACAGTGCACATTATAAGCAGGGGTAATAAACTCGCCTTTTCTTTTTGAATGCATTTCAGTTAGAGATATCTGGACCTAGGGCTTCAAGATTACCCAATTTTCTATTACCAGTGAGTCTTGAACACCTTTGAACGGTACATGTATACTTTTGCCAGGCTCCAGGACAGTTCTGTGATAGGAATTACTGTTGACTAGAGGTTGAGTAGAACAAATTCATTTAATTTGAGATGAGGAACTCTGCTTGTAGGAGTGAGCAAGAATTCTTTTCTAGTAAACAATAAGGATTGTTTGTTTTTAATTTAGCAGATGCTTATTCATTTAGGGGCATACACTAGTGCCAGTGCACAGCCCAGAAAACTGGCTGTACACTGGGATGTTCTGTGGAAGCAAACAATTATTCCAGCCACTGCTTCATCCCCCTGGCTATAGTAGCTGCCTTAGCTCCTGTTCCCCCTCTTTAGGGTCGATCTGCATAGCCGTGGATCTGCAGAGATTGTTCCACTTCCAAAACCACTGCACATTATAGCTTCTGCCATGCACAGCTCCACTTCATGCATGCAGTAAGGACCCCTACATGTGATCTCATCATGGTAATCCCCAGTGCATCAGATCCTCTGTGTCCAGGAGGCTCCAAACAGTGTGGGACAGTGTTGCCAATTTTCTAATCACACACAACCAAATTCCCTTCCTCTACCTCATGCCTGCCCCTGCCAGAGGCCCTGCCCCACTCACTTCATCCCCTCTCCGTTGCTTGTTCTTCCCCACCCTCAGTCACTTTCATTGGGCTGGGGCAGGTGATTGAGGTGTAGGAGGGGGTGAGAGCTCCAGCTGGGAGTGCAGGTTCTGGTGTGGGAGCAGGCATGAGGGGCTTGGAGTGCAGGAGAGGAGTCCGAGCTGGAGCCGGAAGTTTCAGAATCTGTGAGCAGACTCAGAGCTGGGGCAAGGGGCTGGGGTACATGAGGGGATGTGGGGTGCAGGTTCAGGGAGGGAGTTTGGGTGTGGGAGGGGGTTCTGACTTGGGGCAAGGGGTTGGAGTGTGGGACCCCTCCTTATCTTAGGCAGCTCCTGGTCAGCGGTGCAGCAGGGCTAAGGCAGACTCCCTGCCTTCTCTGGCTCCACATGGTTTTCATATGTGGCCGACATGGGGCAGCCGGGCAGCTCTGCACAGTGCGTGCTGCCGATGCCAGCAGGTGCCATCCCCACAGCTCCCATTGGCCTTGGTTCCTGGCCAGTGGGAGCTGCAGAGCCGGCTCTTAGTCTGGGGGAAGCTCACAGAGCCTCCCTGGCTGCCCCTTTGCCTCAGGGACATATTAGCTGCTTCCAGGAGCCATGGAAGGCAGGGAACCTGCCTTAGCTCTGCTGCACCATCAACCAGTCTTTTAATGGCCCAGTCAGCAGTGCCCCCAAGTCCCTTTTCAACCGGGTATTCCAGTCAAAAACCGGACTCCTGGCAACCCTTGTGTGGGAGAGGGTTAGGATTTGCTTCTTCATTTACATATAGCCACTTCACACAATAATATGGCTGATTACAATTGAAGAAAGACCCTTTAAATGAGGAACCTGAACAAAATAGAAACAAACCACCAGTGTCTCTAGTCTATACCTAAGAGAATCATTACTTTAAGAAGCAAAATAGAGTTATGGACCAAGAATATGAATCCTCTGATGAAATAAATTGTACAGAGGCTAAACCATAAACCACATAAATCAGCAAAGCTGCTTTCGATGATTTTGTTTAAAAACTTTGTTTTCTGATTTGCATGAGGGATTAATAATAATAAAGAAAATGATTTTGAAAAGATGAGGCATCGGATGTAATTTTATATCTCGGGATTATAAAATAAAACACACAATGGAAATTCATCTAAAAACTTGCTTACATAAGGTGATTCAGTATTGTGTAATCCTTTCCAACCCACATAATTGCAACATTGGAAATATAATGCTCATAAAACTCAGATGTTAAAGTCATACAGCATTCAGGGACCTTATGTATGTTCCTATAATGTATTTGACTGAGAAGCCAGCCAAAGCCATTTTTTAACAAATTGAGAAAGTGGTTCATATTTACAGGACTTTGAGAAACTGCATTATGCATGACAAGCAATGATTTAAAATAGGCCTACAATGTTCGGACATCTTCTTTTTCTTTTTCAAGTCTCCATTTGGGCTCGTTTTTTGAAGGATGATCTAAAATAATCTTTTTGAAATGTTTGATTTTTATCCTAAATTAATGTCTTTAAGAAAAACTTTTCTTGAATATTGTATGACCCCAAAGGTAAAATGCAGAATCTGTTTTAGCATTAGTTTGCATAATATAAGTAATTATACTCAAAAGGGAAAAAGAAATGTTTGATAATCTGGTATGTTACCTTTCTGTATTTTGATTCTTTTTCTGTGTCACATGTGACTGGTAAGACTATGATTTGAAATTTAGATCATATATTATATACAATATAGCTTTGTGATGAATAATTATTTAAGAAACTGTAGTTGGTTTTTTAAAAGTTCAACTGTTACTTTTAATTCTTATCCCAAAAAGACAACTATCAACTTGAATAGTTAAAAACACATATATTTGTATTTTATAGGATTTTTTTAAAAAAATTTATAGGATTTTTTTTAAATGACACTTACACCGTAGTATCCAAATACAGTTCTGATTGATTTTTAAACAAATATTTTTATGAGCCCTAAAGAGTCTGAAATTATACAGATACTTGTAACTGAATGTTAGGCAAATATAAAGAAAAGCCCAGATTAATCCCATTTTGGGGGTCTGATTACATGAGGTACAGAATGTCCCCAACTCAGACTACAGTGGGAGTTAAGAGTGACCAGCACCTCACAGGATCCTGCCCTTGGTGACAATTAGCTACCAGTCTGAGACTAAAGGTTTGATGTTGCACCATTGAAATCAGTGGACATTTTTCCATTGACTTCAATGGGAACAGGATTGGGCCTATGGACTTAATTCAGGAATGTGCCTAACTACTCTTGGGACTACTCTTGCTTGAAGTTATGCTTACGTGTGGATACCTTGCAGAACTGAGACCAAAGTGGTTAAATTCTTCCTCTGTAATACTTGGGCAAATCAGGTGCTCAGATACTGCTCTAAAAGCATAGTATGAACATCTGGATATATAGGGCCTATCTCAGCAAAGCACTTAAGTACATGCTTGTTGTTATGGACATGAATAAATCCATATAATTTTAATCTTATGCATGTGCTCAAGTGCTTTGTTAGATTGGGGCTATAGAGTTTGTGGTGTTGCATGTGTGTAACTGAAGGCAGAATTAAGCCCTGTATGTCATTATTTGAGCATGAAAGGACCTAAAGAATTATTGCTTTTTGCTGATTTACTGTATCAGCCCTCTGAAAACAGAGGTTTATAATGTAAGTGCCCTCTGAAGTATTTCTATAGCATCGCTAGCATGACACTATAATTCAAAAGACAGAATATCGATGAAGTCAGGATGTACAGGAATGTAAACAAGCTTTTAAAGATAAAAAAAGTCAAAGTGTTTGTTAAATAGACCACAACAGAACTGGTCCATTATCATTGCAAAAAAAGCTTTATACTTAGTATGTCCAATTATCTAAATAGCTCAAAAACATAATCAATCCATCAGTAGTATTCAGCATTCTAACTCAATACCTGATTGTGAATTCTCTGTGTTGGTTCATATTTCTGCCAAACGTTGATCCAGAAATGTATTAGCATCTGCCAGTGATGAATAAACATAAGATTGCCCTCCTTGTGCAATTCTTAGTCTGGCTGGATTTAGCAGATCGTAGTCCAAGTCTCAATTCCTTAGATATTCTTAACATCAAAGAAAGAGTTTACTGCCTTTAACAGGGTCAGTGCAGTTAGGTTAATCTTTAATCTTGACTCCATTATGGGAAACCTCTGTGGCAAATATTTTGATGTCTGTTCAATAATAATAATTTTGTGTGTGTATGTGAGCTTTCATCCAAAAGTCTCAAAGTAATTTATGTCATTTAATTAAATGTTAAACACCCTATGTAAACCAAAGTCTTGGAAGAGCAAGTGACTTGCCCAGTCACAGTGAAATATAGGCAGGACTAAATAAAGAAGTCCTTGCTCTTGTACCCTTTTCTAACCATTAGACCACAACTATGTGTCTCTGTCCGCTTCTTGGCAGCTGAGTGTTGACATCACACAAATCCTCACTGTTGCATTTGGAACATATAATCAATTAAAGTTCCTACCCTACTCTGAACAGACTCTATGCATATTCTTTTTATTCAAAACATGCCCTCTTCCTGAGTTCTAGCTTTACTGGTAATTGAAATAACAAAACTGTAAACTTCAGCCTAAAAATTCACTCTGTGCTTGGCTGCTCCTAGTATTTCCCAGAAGAGACTTCTCTGCCCAAAGAGCTGTTTCCACCTTCCTTATATCCAGGATGGAGTTAATGAGCTAGATTGGGCACTTGCACCAATGAGTCATCAAGGATGAGTCAGCATCATCCTGCTAAGTTGTAACACCTGCTGATATGGTGTGTCTTCACCCTGTGAGAGCATCCTTGTTGGATGTCTAAACAGGAGTACATGACCATGGAGACTGCACTATCCTCTCATCCCAAGATATTTTCCCTTCGGGTCGTGGTTAAGGCACATTGCATAGGACAAAGTAAGGAAACAGACATTACTGTTGCTGCTATCACCATACCTCTTTTGCCATTGCACAGTCTCCAGAGCTGTCAATCGGACACTTTTCACTAACACTAAATTCACCTTTTATCTCCTTCCCTGCTTCTGACAAAACTGAGTCACATTCCCTCTATGCTCAGAGTGATACATTCTCTGTCACTTGCTCGTACTGTCTACTGTGGATGCAAAATGTCACTAATTTTGCTGGATCCTGTTTCACTTTCAGTATTGATTGACTTCTGTTTGACCCACAGCATATATAAACTCCGAAAGCTGTTACCAGCTACTGAAATTGGGTGCTGTGCTGTCCTCCATGAGATCTGTGAACTTTGTGTATAATACTCATCACTGTACAATAAATGTAGGAGGGGTGTTCAGGAAAGCCAGAGCTCATTAATCAGCTTCTCCAAACTCATCTGACAGTGGAAGCCTCCATGAATCTGACACATCTTACTCATTGCAAGTTCAAGAAGCCTCTGCATGTGGTACATGTCTATCTTAGTGCTGCATTTGATTCAGTTGACCAAGTAATGCTATGGAAGGCTTTAAAGGGTGTAGGTGTCCCAACCATTCTGCTGGATTTGATTAGCAAGCTGCATAATAGAACCACTGCCCTTTGTATGTGTTGGGAATTGGATTTCATTACCCTTTAAATCAGTATTTGGATTCAGGCAGAGCTGTGTGTTGGCCCCTGCACTGTTTTGTTGGGCAATGGATTTCATAATGCAGCATTCCATCAGCTCCATAGACATTAAGATCAGTGATCTCTTGCTCTCGTACCTTGACTATGCATATGGCATTGTTCTTCTAGCACAGAGCTCCAATATATTTCACAAGGCACTCCAGCAAATAGAGGAGGTCCAACCTCAACCCCAATCTCTCTGAATAATGAAACTGTTGAAGCAGTCTCCAGATTTTGCTATTTAGGTTCTATACTTACCATTTCCTCCAACCCCCACATGGAGGTTCTCCACCAGATTGGCATCTCAGCAACTGCCAGGGGTTGTCTACAATGAATATGAAATCAACATAATCTCGGCACAACAATCAAGTTCAGGGTCTATTCAAGCCATATCCTTGCCATACTGCAGGATAGTTGTGAAACATAGACTCTGTGCTGCTCAGACTGGGCAAAGCTGGAGGCTTTCCACACGGAATGCCAACATTGTATATTAGGCACAAAGTGGAACAACTTCATTTGTAATGCAGATATTTATGGTCGCTCTGGTCTACAGAATACTGGGGCCACTTGTCTGCGGACATGTCACAAGAATGCCACAAGATGTTTTGGTGAATGCCGTTCTGCAGGTGGCTTGTGACATGCAAGATAAAATTCCACCAAGGGACTGGAGACAGTCCAGAAATAGATCCCAGTTACATGGGCGCATCACATCTGTTCCGACGTTGGACTTGCGGCCCGTTGAGCCCTTGCATCCTCATAGGAATGGACCAAATGATGAACGATCGCTATAGTCATCCCTTCAGCTAAGCATTAAAGAAGACTGTAGGTGACAGGGACAAAATCTTATATTAAAAAGAAGAAAAATGTTATTATAGAAAACATGTTTGAATGTTCCTGGTCATTTCAGGGGGATTTTGTGAGACATTTTACAAAGAAAGGTGCTGAAATTATGTTTTCATGACAAAATTGAGACTAATAATGTAGACTATTGAATAGTATATATACGTATATAGTTCACAGGTTTTTAATAATATTAAGGTCTAAATTAACTATTGTATGTGGTGAAAGTTAATGAAATGATGAAAATTTTCAGAAATTGGATAAATGTGGCTTGATTCAAAGTCCATTTAAGTCAAACTCACTTTGATTATAATAGCTTTTGATCAAACCTTTGGATGCTTTTATTTTATTCTTTTGAGCTTCTCCCCTAAAAAATTAAGAGTCTTTAAAATACAGTAAATGGAGTATATGCATGATTTAAAAATTCTTTATTAACTTTTCAAAAATAAGCCAACAAAAGCAATGAGTTGAGAAGATATTTAAATAATGTGTGACGGACCGCTCTCTCACCCCTTCTCAGGAACAGGCAGGAAACCCTTCTTTTGCTCCAAACAGTGCTCTTTATTCACAGTGCAGGACCCCACCACCAATATATACAGCTTTATACAATACAGTCTTCAACTTTATATAGTTCAGCTCTACAGCTCTGCATACAACTCTAAACAGTTCCAAACATACAGCTCTGAATAGCTCAAACCACCACCCTGGGCTTGCTTCCTGGCAGGCCTTTTATCCCCCTGAGGAAGCTGCCAGGTGTCACTCATCAAGCCTGAGCCCAGGTGGCTGATTAGGCTTCCTGCAAGGGAGCTTTGCAGAGGGTTTTTCTCCCTCTTAAAGGGGCAGCAGGGCTGGCTCAGGCACTCCTGGCCAGCACCCTGCCACAAATGCAACAGTCATTATTACTTATGTCAAGACAAAGGAATGCAAACAATTTTTTCTATTTCTTTGTGCTTATAATTTGGGCTTTCTTTTTAATTTAAAAAAAAGAAAGAGACAGCAGGTCATCAATGTATAATATGTTAATATGCTAATTAATTGTAATATTAATACATATTAATATGTTAATTTATATTAGTAACACATGTAATCTAAAATGTTTTAGTAATGACACTATATATCACAACTGCATTCATGTATACATATGCAAATTTTAATCTTTTCCACAGTTGCATTGGTTGTGTAAAGCTCCATGAAAGCTTTAAGACAATTCTTTCAATGATTTCAAATAAAATGGTTTTTAGATTTCCTGAAAAATAATGCTGCTCCTATGTTAATGCATTATGGCACCCTAACTGTGGATTAGTAGGTCAGGATATTTTATATAAATATGCAGTTAATTGTGTAAAGCTATTTTGGTACTGCAAAGAGAGATGTGTAGGTGGCATCTTACATCTCTGGAGAATGCCATTTGCAAAATCAGGAATTAGTCTTTGTTTCCTCTCAATTTAAATAAAAATAATTATAAAGTGAGAGAGGGGAAAAAGAAAATGAGAAACAGACTTTAGAAAATCCTTTAAAATATTATCAGTACTCTGGGGACATCATACATAAACAAATACATGAGAGAGGTGCACCGAAGCAACAAATGTGCAGTCTCTTATGTTTGGTAACCAAATGCTTATAAACCAGCTGTCCGAGAATAATAAAAGAGTGGTTCATTTTCCTGCTCTATTTTGAGTTTAAAAGTACAGTTGTAGTAAAACGTTTTAGGATTATATAATCTCAGGAAGAATTTGTAGTATTGACAGTTAGCAAATTAATTTGTTTAATTGTAAATTTAGGAAACTTGTCCTGGAGATATTTGGTGAAACATCATTACACAAGGAGGGTCACACCAGTATGATAATTTAGTCACAGATGGGTATATAAGCACTGGATATAGAATTGCTAGACTCGGGACATTAGGTAAACACCGTTCACTGAGAATTTTTCTGATTTTCAAAAGTGCAGCTGAAATCCATGGGAACTGTAGATACCCAAAACCTTTGAATAGCTAGTCATACATAAAGAGCAGAATGATATTCCTTTAGAGGATTCTCAAACTTTTTGTTTCTGAGCCGACCCTCCCCACCGCCAAGATGCTATAAAAATTCCACAGCCCACCTGTGCCACAACAACTGTTCTTCTGCGTATCCAGTAGATTAAAAGCTCTCTGGTTGGGCAGACCCTCTAAAATCTACTCACAGTCTCCCAGGGAGCCCTGGACCCCTGGTTGAGAATAGCTGTTCTAGATGAAGTACAGTATGGGTTTTAGCTCAAACTGTTTTTTGTTTGTTTCTAACATGTCAGAAGTAGCTTTCATTGGCTACTGCTAAATGGTCCTCAAGCCAAATTTGAGCTCTGATGTGTTTCATAGTGATCATTCTTTAATCAAACCAACTGTATCCAGATAGAAAGAATTCCCATTCCTTCTAAATGTTCTGCAGGTCATGTGACTTAAACATTTGCAACATCATGCCTCTCTGATCATATTATTTTAAAGTGTAAATGCCCAGAGATAACAGCAGCAAAACAAAGACCATGTCCACATCATCACCAGTCACATGCTCTGCACTTAAAAAAAATAAATAACCATTGAATGATATGCACCAGAGGAACAAAGGAGCTGTCTACATTATCTCTAATTGCATACCATGTGCTTTAAAAACCACCCACAAAAATATCACACTAGAATTACAAAGGAACAAATCTCATTATCCCCATTATCTCATTCTTATGGAATTAAAGAAATAGTGGTTTGCACAGTAATTTACAATTTTTAGTAACATTATAAACATACACAAAGGCTTTGTTGCATTGTGAAATTCAGGATACCAAGAATACATTTTTTAAAACTATTTAAGGGCTTGTCTACACCACGCAGCTTTTAGCGACAAGGCTGTGTCGACACAACCTTATTTAAAAGTCAGCAGGTGTAAAAATGCTTTCAGTTCCGCGAGTGGTGTTAGCTTTGTCGGCAGGAGAGCACTCCTACCGACAAAGCCGTGTTCACACTTCCACTTGCGTTGGCAAAACTCTTGAGTTTTGCGGAAAGCGACGCGGGTCAGGGGATGTGCTGGCTACCACTTCCTGCAGCTCCCATTGGCCTGGAACAGTGAACTCCGGCCAGTGGGAGCTGTGATGGGCCAAATCTGCAGACGTGAAAGGTAAACTAACTGAATCAGCCCTCCAGGGGGCTTACCCTGACAGGCTGCGTGTCAAAGGTTGCCGATCCCTGATTTATTGTGATGTTATTTGAACTAATTCAGGAAAGGGAGACCTGTATCTTTGGCCAGAAGAGGTTTTTTTGTTGGTTTGGTTTTTAAAGACTGGTAGTAGCTGTGCTTTGACACTTTTGCTGAGAGAATATCAGCATTTGAGATTTTAAAAAATAACAAAACTGTGCATAATGCCTCCCCATATACTTAATGAAAGAACGGATATTCAAATTACAAATTACTCTCATGCACATCTGCCTCTGATAATGATGCAAGAGTGCCTCCGGTTAGAATGGCTTCCAGTGTTTACATTTGTGATTTTTATTTTCCATCCTACTTTTTCTTATGTCTTTTTTGATTTCTCATCCAGCCTTCCTTTTTTTTCACTAACAGTCAAGATAAGACAGTAAGGTCACCTTCAGTGTGAGTTTTCCAGGTTTATTTAGATATAATGAATAAAATTATAAATTCTATTGAGGCTTTTTAGAACTATTGAAAATTATCAATGTGTTACACAGCTGCATTTCAGTTTTGTTTGTCTGAGCCCAAAACAGAATAGATTTTATAAATAGAACTAAATGTGACCACAGAATGTGCATACTAATCAGTTTATTTTAAGATATTGTTTCTCAATACTTTTAAGATTTACCCATGCTGACGGGAAAAAAATTACATATCATTGGAACAATTTCTTCCCAAAGTTACTAATCATAATCTATTTCCCACATGAAACATGTAACAATAACAGGTTCACCTTCTCAATCAATGGTGATCTACAAGAAGGCCCTGCTCCACTTGTAAGGAAAAAAATTATCCAGATATTCTAGGAAATAGAACATTAAATCTGTGCTGATGGATCTATTCTATTCAGTCAGCCCAATAACTCTTTTTAGATAAGCTAATTAGAATAAAATACACCTAGCACTCCTTTCCCTCTTTATGATCATTCCACTCCCAAAGCAAAGGTGAATAAGCCAAGAGGCTGAGTGAGGAAAGTATTGGTAAGAAGGTCAGGGGTGTTCCATGTTCCCTCTGAAAATATTCTTCTTCCACCAGTGATTTTCTTAAACTAGGAAATCCAACTTTGAATAGTTAAGACATCTGGAGATTATATATACACACCACTCCCCCCAAATACAGTCTAAGGTAAATCACACCTGAGTGCAAGAGAATGATTTTTCCATTTGCCTGAGAGCAGAAATCTCAAAGGTGACTTTAAATGTGGGTGGGAGTATTGATCCTATCCTTCCTTGTCAAGGTGAACTGTGAAGTACCCTTGAATGACCACATTTCCTCCTGCCAAGCCTGTCATCCAGGAAAAGAGGCAGTTTTACCCGTTAGATCAGAAGCACCATCTCTCCAGCAGGAGGAGACATCCACATGAAGTTGTCCCTATCTCCCTCTAGGGAAGCACAATTCCGGCAGCAGTTGTTGTACCCACGATTTGTGCCCTGTGGCTGCTTAGTAACAGCTGCAAAAGAGATCAAGAGGAAAGTGAAATGGCTTCATGAAGCACTGAATTTTGCTTGGATATTCACAGGGTTAGTAGCAGATGTTGCTTCAGAGTCTAGCTAGTCCCCTATTCTGCCTATTCCTAGCCCAACCCAATACACCAAGCTATTCAGAAATCCCTTCCATCTCCCAATGTGAGTGGTGGGTGTATTGTCTTTCTCTTGATTATTTTGGCAAATTGTTTTAATATTTCATCTCCTTTTGCTGTTAATTAAGTGTTGACAGAATGGCTGATTAGCTGCTTCCCTAAATTCAGCACCTAGGAACTTGTTTTTGGCTATGAAATTGCTTATGCTGAAATAAAATAGAAAATAGTAGCTGTCAGAGCTTGAGTATTGGTCAGTCATTTATTTAAGTCCTCTCCCTTTTTTCTCTCTCTATTCCTTGGAGGGCATAAGATGTGTTTATGGAATCAGACACCTGTATAGTTGGTTTTTTTTTTAAAATGGTAACATGCATTCTATTGTTAAAAACATCCTGATCGCAAGAACATAGGCCTCATTTAGCCAGGGTGAAGGCATGTATTGATGCCAATCTATGCTTTGATTTCAACTTGGCTTGTTCCCTGTAACTCTGTGCTGGCAATTTTAACAGAAGGTGCCTTGTACAAATTACAGCTTGTTCAAAATGTAGCTGCCAGAATAATAATTTGAAGAAAATATTCACATCACATTTTTTCCAACTTTTAGATCCTTTGCTGAATTTTTCAGTCGGTTGATGCTGTCCTTCCATGTGTTCCTTGATTAAGAAGTGAAACCTTTGAACAGGCCAGTTTTGAGATTCTTTGCAAATGGGACTCAAGAATCCAGGATTATTTAGGGCAAGGATTGGCAACCTTTGGCCTGCAGCCCACCAGGGTAAGCCCCACTTACAGGCTGGGCTGGTTTGGTTACCTGTTGCATTCACAGGTTCAGCCAACCACAGCTCCCAGTGGCCACGGTTCACCGCTCCGGGCCAATAGGGGCTGCAGGAAGTGGTGGCCAGCACATCCCTCGGCCTGTGCCGCTTCCTGCAGCCCCCATTGGCCTGGAGCGGCGAACCGCAGCCAGTGGGAGCTGCGATTGGCCAAACTTATGGATGAGGCAAGTAAACAAAAGAGTCCTGCCCGCCTTATCCTGGTGGACCGCATGCCAAAGATTGCTGATCCCTGATTTAGGCCTATCTTGAGTGTCCACCATTAACCTTGCATATTCAGTTGGATCACTGACTTACCAGATTTTGTTCTTTGGCATACCCACTCTTCTGACAAAGTTACACGGTCTTGACTTCTGCATTTTGGTGTATAATGCTTCATTATGGATTTTTGATACAGAAGAGATTTTCCACTCTTTCTTTACTTTCTCTATAATTACACTATAATTGTTCAACTAACTTTACAGGTGAAGTAGAATTCAAAGCCTGAGTAATTGGCAGCATCAGAGGTGGGCAAAACCTATATCCCTAAACTGGAGTTGGGTCTGTATTTCCTTCAATGTCCCCTTATGCATAAAGATTCCTGGTCATTGGATCTACATGAGCACAAACCAGTGGCCCTATCCATCCTTCGAGGATCTTTGGACCCTGTGCAGATCCATACTTAAGCAGAGGGTCAACTCAAGGCTTGATCTGAGTGTTTACATTGTCTTTAAAAGATGCCTAGTTGTGCCAGTGAATTTCACCTGAAGAATAAATAACAGTAAGATATAAACTCCTCATCCCTCATAGGTATAAACAGAAATACACCATATATCAGAATTGCCACCTAAATCTCATAATTTAATTGGGGCCTTTATAATCACCTAATTATAGCCCAGAAATTTAAGACATATTGTGGCTATGTCCCCATTTCAGGCAGATGGGATGCGTCCAAGAGATGTGGAATGTTGCTTATATTTTCCATGTGTCCATTCTGTTGGGTTCTTTCACCGAATGGAGTTCTGAAACCATTTAAAAAAAAAGTTGAATTTTTTGTTGAATATTCGTAATTTATTTTGATTGTACTTGGATTACTTATCCATATTATACCTATCATAGATGAAAAATTACATTAATGAATAGATTACACTCATCCATGTATTTATAGATTGAATATCCCTGAGGGAATGTCACCAGTCCACATTCTATTCCTTATATTTGTCTCTTAGTTGTGTATTTTTTTTAAAAAAGGAGGGTTTTATGCATTAAAAAGAAAATATGCAAGTGCAAATAGAAGCAAAGTAACTAAGCCCCTGATTCAGCAAGCACTTATTCTTTTGTTTAAATCCCATTGGAGTCACTCAAGAACATGCTTTGAAAGCATATGCTTAAGTGACTTGCCAAAGAGGGATCAACATAAATATATACTGAAATGCCTTGCTGAATCTGGGTTTTAACACTTTGAGGTGCTCGGGTCCTTTTTAGAATAAATCCTCAAATTCCACAATGTGGGGGGGGGGACGGGGGGATGGATAAATTGCACTAATAAAATATGTTACTTATATCCTCATTTGAAAGACTAGAGTATGAAAAATTGTGGCTTCAGGCCAACTTCTGACTTTGGTTCAACTATATTGCATATTTAAGCACAAATATACAGATATAGGGAATATACAGATGCCTTAAACTTCAGGATAGGTTCTGCCACCTTTACTCACACTGAGTGGCACATTACCATTATGAACACTCCAACTGATTTCAGTGGATTACTCACAGAAAAAGGTACTATTCAGTGTTACTAAGAGTGGTAGATTTGGGCCCATGTATTCTGAAAGATATCAAAGATCTGGTAGTGATGTACATTATTGTTTATTGTTATCAGACATAAAGATTATCCTATCTTCACATTTGAAGACAGGATATACAGCTTTATAACTGGTAAAAACAGTCTCAAGGTATCTGATTTTAGTTTTGCTTTTCTTGAAAAGTTACCCTTTCAGAACTAATTATTCTGAAGGACATTTCCATTCAGGCTACTTAGGAAATATGAACAGCTGTTGAACCTTAAATTCTTCTGAAATGTCGATGCACAGTTGTCAGACATGTTCTGAAATTGAGTTCCATTGAATTACATGTTAGTCTCATTTTTTGTGTGACTAATAAATGTTCTACGTGTAGTCAAAATTAAAATGTGGGGAAAAACATGGGAAAGATAGAACTTTTAAAATTGACAGCCTTTTGCTGACTACCTACCTAAGGCCCAGATCCCTCCGAGGTATCTGCAAGCATGGATACTTACTCTGCGTGGATGGGACTTCATGCTGGAAGTCTTTCATCTTTCATTTTAATTATAATTTCCAGACACGTAAACTAAATCAAGTCAAGAACAATAAAAAAAGAAAAACGTGACCTCAAGGAGTACAGTTCATGGCATCAGGATCAAGAGCTCTATATGCAAGTCAGTTACACAAATTATTTCAGTTATACAAATATATGAAGACCATAAAATTAAAATAAGTAAAGAAAGACAAAAGGTCAAATTAAACTCTAGCTTTTAGTTGTATCAGAATCACCTACTTTCTCTGTAGTCTGATCAGTGAGCTCCCATGGAAAATCATTTTATAACCTTACTCTAATCTATTATCACTTTTTTGCCCGAAAAAGGATTTGACATTTAGCAAGAAAATATATAGCATTTAAGAAATCATTTCTCAGTAATTTAAGGTGTAATGTCCTGTTTTGAGGTCACCTGGCTATGTCAGAAAACATTAACAGGGAATCTCCTTGGAGAAAAAATGTTTTTCTTCTGAATACACAGTAGGATTCCACTCTGTTCCTTGGAGGCCTGATCCAGATGCCTTTAAAGTCAAGAAAAATCTGTCTGTTAGCTTAGATCAGACCTTAGTTGAAGAGAACATACAAACATCCAATATTTCCCCCCCTCCTCATTGCACCATTTGGGTTCATTATGGTTTGGATTGTTGGGTTTTTTTGTGTTATTTTTACAGGTCTCAAAATTAACCTTTAAAATTTCTTTCAGTGATTATGATAAATAAATAAAAGGGCTAAAGATACAGTATGAAGAGTGGTATTTTTTGCACTGGGGAACCACAATCGTGGAAAGGATCCTATTTTGCTAGGCACTAGAAAAACACAGAACAAAAGGATGCCAAAGAGCACTTTGATGCCCTACATTTATTTCCAACTGCCTCTGATTTTTCTTACTTAGACACATTGGGCCAGATCCTTGGATCTATACTTTGCGTGTCCAGCATTGTCACTTTTATTCTCAATCCTGAGACTGCTGGGTGCTCCTCTGATTCTAAGGCACTGACTGCATAGAGCAACTCAAATTGTACAAACTGCCCCATAGTCCTAAAATAGTTGCTCTATGAGACAGGAATTGCGGAGCTGTCGGGATGCTTCCTTCACTCAGCCACATCCCCTGTCTCAAGGGGCCAGAAGAACAGCTGATGTAAGAGTGGTTACAATGGTGCTACATCACCTGAGGATGGGAATATTTGAGCAACTGGTCAATCCAGCTTTCGGATTACTTAGTGCCACTGGAGTAGGATGAAATAGCTGGAGCAGGGCCAAGGATCTTGCTCACTTTGCAATATGCGTATCTTATGGAGAATTAATGCACCGTTTTATTGAATATTTTCAGCTCACTATTGAATTTGTAGCTTTTTAAATTTTAGGATCAACAGTGTCAATTTCTTGTCCTGCTTTTCCTGCTAAAGTGCCAGTAATGCCACCTTCTCCAAAGCTTATTGAATCCAATCCCATTGACAAGTTTGATCTGTGTGAAGGGAAAGATGAAGCCTCAGAGGACAAACCTGCATCTGAGGTTTGCTCACTAACTCTGCTCGTTGTAGGTCAGGTTACTTTTGCTGAGGAAACTTCTCAGCTGATTTCCATTCCTTCAGACCCTCTACTCAAGTTCAAAAAAAAAGACAATCTCATCTGAGAAGTCAAGTCACAAAAAACAGTAATATAATTGTACTTCAGTTACTATTTAGCGAGTTCACAAGTGGAAGGAAACTTGCATTACATTCAGTAGGTAAATGCTATGAATATTCACAATGCCCCTAGTCATTACCAATCTCAAGAGTGAAAAACAAAAATACTGTTCTTGGAAGGAGGGTTATGTCCATTTTAAAAAGAGAATAAGCCTAGAAAAAAATAACCCTGTTAGTTTCCACTAACCTTATTAATAAATCAAAAATATAATAGCCCAAAAAAGGATCAGACTCTAAAAATCAAAGCCCATCTTCTCCACCATCTGATTCCCCTTCCCCTTAATTTCAACAACAATAATAACACAGATCTAATTTTGTACTGAGATGTATTTCCTCAATAAGGTGACATTAATATATGCTAGGTGTCAGCCTTATTTAAAAAAAAAAAAATCTCCAGGAACAAACTGTGATAAACTCCACCCAACCAGCAATGATCTATCAAAGAAGGGGGAGGGAGGTGGAGATTCAAGCTGAAAAGGTGAGTGGCTTGCCCAGTCTTAAAGGCAGGGGTAAAGGTCAAAATAAAGCACAGTATGTATAACAAATTTAAAAAAGTAAATTCAGCCCTTTAAATCCCTGGGAGAAAGGTGACGTCACAGAAACCGAAGAGGCAGTATTCTTTGCTATTTGTGAATAGTATAAATCAAATGTCACCATTCTTCTGCAGCTATATTAAAGAAGATTTGAAATTGTTGGGATAGGTGTTAGTCTAAAGAGTAAGAAGGTCCTGTTAGATGTTTTCAATGTGGCTTTTGAATGTGTGTAGCTAACCGTGAAAATATGGTAGGGCTGGAGTGTAAGGAGCTATGTACCTTATCAGTTTTTTGTGTGAAATAAACCATATTACTTGTATTTATACTAATTGCATAATTCACCATTCAAATTACAGTATGTAAATACATAGTAATCAGCTAAAATTTGCTTTGAAAAACAAGGTAATTCCCATAATAGAATCTACCTTAAAAGAATGATAAGTTAGGGAAAACAGCCTGGCGTGGCCCTGCCCACACTCCACCCCTAGGAGGCCCCCTCCTGCAGTTCCCAATACTCTGCCTTGACCCAGGCTGACTGGGGCTGGCTGGCCTGTCACAGGGACTTGGGGTGGCTGGTGCTCGGACTGTGCCACCCACATTCTGGGGGACCACAGTGCGGATGCTATGGACTCCTGTGGGAATGGGGGGCAGAAGGGGAGGGGAAGGGCAGGACCTCGGACAGAAGGGGAGGGATGAGAGCGAGCCTCTCCCAATGTCCAGATCACCGGCCGCCCATGGTTAAAACATTTGTAATAGTTCTTCCTTCACAGTCCAAAACTGTTCTACTTACAAATAGGTATATACAAATACACTTCTCCAAAGAAGCTCACTCTTTCAGTATTAAATAATCTAGCATCGTTTCTCTAAATTGCAGGTTGTTGTCTTTGACTGACATGTTTACCCAGATAATGTAACAGTTTTTCTGAAAGAAATCTACTTAGTGTCTAGATGACATAAACATGTTTTTCATGAAAGAAAGAAGTCCCAAAGTGTTCTTTAAAATGTCTCTTTCTCTCATTCTATTTCTTGCTTATAACAAATGATTTACTGTCTTTTACTTTCCTTCATGTAGTTATTAGTATTGGTTCAAGTGCAAGTGCAGTCTGCATATACATACATTAATAAAAAGTGCATTTTTCAGCACTAGCATGGGTCATTATTTAGAAAGATTTTTCCCCTTTTATGTTATAGAATCCCAACTGATGGTGTTAGTGTCATCCTACAATGGTGACATTTGGCATGGCATGTATAGATGTGTGACGCTATCTAATATGCCACCACATTAGATTCCTAAAACTCTAAATCCTTCTTTTTCTTGTGTAAATATAACCCCTTTACAAGTTTTTCTGACCAGCAGCTATTAATTTCCCTAGATCATGACAAGTAGCTAATTTAGTGTAGCTTCAACTCCACAAAGGGGTATATTTGATCAAAACACCTTGTAAACTATGGACAGTGTATCTTTTTTTCATTCCATGCAAATGAATTCTGTTAAACTAGTTTAAAGGGGAATTTTGCATTTACCCAAATATCTAGGCATTAATTAGCAAATTTCCCATTGAGCTTAATCTAATTTCAACAAGTAAAAATAATTAAAAATGCCAACAGTTTATCATCAGTCTAAATCACAGCCTGATAATCAATTTTGACTGTACTCTTTTCTGGTATCTCTGTTTGGATAAATGCTGATTGAAATAGGAGTTGAGTTCTGTATATGCCAAGCACAACAATTCCTTCAGTATTCACCCCAACACTATTGCTTCATTACCTGCAGTTGTTTCCCCTTGCACTTAGTGATCCATTTGCTGCTGACATGCTTTTTATTTGGAATGATTTGATTAAAATCAATAAGTTATTGGGAAGAGCTCAATTAGCAGTCTCTCACCTGTAATAGCATTGACTGTTAAGCTTTCCATGTGTGTTAATCACAGTGTTTTTGCATGACTCTTTAGTCCAGGAACACAGTTTAAAAAGATAATTTAAAAAACAAGCCTAACCTGGGCCTTTTTATTATTGTTTCCCCAGCTGTAGATGTTTCTATACTGTACAGTATTTTGGTAGGAAAGTATGAATAATAATAAAGACTTACCTACATTTTCAGGCACTTTATGCCGTAACAGATCACTTTCCTTTGTGCCAAATTCTCCTTGTCTAAGGCCTGGGAGGAGCTACTGGCTGCATGTGAGTGTAGTGTCATTGGGGATACGGGGTATCTTTCTTCCTTTCTCTGGTTTTGTTTTTGTTGTTCAGGGGGCTTTGTATTTTTAATGTGTGTCAAAGGTTCCTGGAGCCATTGGAGAGTTGTTGAGGTTTTTTTGTTTTGTTTTGTGTGTGTGTGTGTTCTGTAGATATCTAAGTGAATTTAAATAAATATACCCATGCTAGCATCTAAATGTACTTGTTTAACTAGTTGAAAATTCTAATGCTTCCCTATCTGTGGCAATTTCAAAATGCACTAAAGTAAAATTTATGCCATTTACTTATTTTAGAACAATGTGAGAGCTAGTGCTTGCTATTCAAGCCCTGAATCATCCTTCTCCCCTCAACCCCAATCCCAGCCTCACAGATCAGTGCTGCGAGGGGTACATTTGCATATGATTCTGCTCTCCTGCCACATGGCCCTCTGAGGGCTCTGCTGCACCATTAGACCCACAAAGTCCTCTCAATAGGGTCTATTGTCTCTCCTCCAGGAAGTGGATGGAAACTGGATAGAGAAAGGAGAGAAGTCCATGTGCTAGGGGCTAGGGTGAGGGGAAATGCACATCATCCCATCTCAGGCCCCATTGATCTTACCCAGAAAAGATAACATAGTGGAGACTGCTTTATCTCCTTCATGAGACTCCTTCCTCAGGGGCCTTCATGGTGTGTCCCTGGTTGCACAGCTCCTACACAAGCATGCAGACAGGCCTCAGGAAGGGATCACAGGGAGCCAGAACTGCTGTGGAGGCTAGGGGACCTTCATGCAGATAGTTCTGGCTTCCTGAGAATCCTTTGAGGTCCCTCAGGCTTAGGGGTGGACCCTGCAGCCTTTTCCATGGAGGGATAAATGCATACCTCCCGTTTGACAGGAAAATGTGAGAGGATATGTAGAAAGAGGTCTTCAAGACCTGGTCTTCACTAGTTTAAAAAAAACCTGTGTTCTTAACTGGAATTAGTTAACTCATGTTAACTAACTCAAGGTAAAATCCCAGTGAAGATAATTCAGTTTGTAGTCTTCTCATGAATTATCTGGTCAGATGAGAGACTACAGGCCTATCTTGCACTCAACCTGCTAACATGTGAAAATTACAAACTGTCTTATCTTCGTCAGGGTTTTATCTAGTTAATCTATTTGAGTTAAAAACCTGCATTTTTTCCTAGTGAAGATGCAGCCAAAGAGTGTCACTGGACAAAGACTTCCTGCAACACATTGTCCTGTTGCAGGAGCTTACTTGGGCCCCGTTAAATAAGATAAACACCCAAAGAAGGTGCTGTCAAATCCAATGTAAGGTGATGATAAGCCAGAAGCAATTTCCATTTTCATTATAGTACCATCCCCGAGGATCACATTAGAGAAGTATATAATAATGGGGTATTACGTCACAGGAGTCTAACATACTTCATATCATTTGGAGAATGTTTGTGTGTGATGTTTGTGTATATAATGTGTGAGAGGGAAGAACTCAGTAGTACATTGGGTTAATTTAATGGAAACCTGACTTCAAATTCTACATAAAGAATCAAATAAAATGATGTAATTATGTCTTTCCATTGTGGATTCCACCATTCTGTGCCCTTTCATGCTGTCTGCTTTCTGAAACCCTTTCATGTTGTCTGCTTTCAGTCTTTTGAGCACTGTTTTCACCCACTCTCCTTTACTGCTTTTATGGATCTCACTCCCAACTTCAGTACTTCATATCCCTCTCCCTATCTCTGCAGCGAAGTCTTCATTTTCCTAAATTGCAAGCCTTATTCTCTCTTCTCTTCTCTTCCCTTCAGTGCATTCTCCCTATCTGCCTCTTTCCTGCTTGCTTTGTTATCCCAAGAATCTACTTTATTGCTAATCATCTCTCCATGCTCCCCCTACTTCCCTCTCATGCTCTCTGCTCTGTGTCCTCTTTTCTATAACAGCCTTCCCATCTCACTTTTAGTCAGATCTCGTATTTCTTCTGCAATCTCCCAACAATCGGCTCTGAATTCTGAGTCAACTTAATTCTTCTCTTCCTATCCTTCACATATGTCACCTCTATCTTGCACTCCCAAGGTTTCATCACCCTTAAACCTTTCACAGGTATGCAAGGAGCCTCACAAAATATTTATTTATTATCTATACATATTTTGCCAGTGCTTAAATCCCAGTCAAAGATCAAGGCTCTATTATGCTAGACACTACAAAGGAAAAATAACAAAAAAAGGATAAGCTCTGTCTCAGGAAGCTCATAGTCAAGGTATGAGACAGGGTAACCAAAACTGATAAAAGCAGGGTGGAAGTGCATCTTCTGGCACACAAAGAGCTTGCCGATTAGAACTTAGACATGACATGAGTGCGGGAGAAAATAAATGAGACATGGAATCTGAAATGTATCAGATTTATGGTCCTTGTCCTTTAACATTCCTCCTGTCCTGAGAGAAGGAATGTATATTTTTAAAAAAACAGGAACTCAGTGGAATTCACCCTGTAAATTAGAAAATCTCCTGCAGAACAAGAGGAATTTTAAGGGGGCAAGAGGGTTATAATTTACACCCCTTTGTGGTTATAACATTGGCCTGGAAATCTCATAAGAGTAGGAACAGATTTTTTATTATTTTTTTTGGTGAGATTTCCAGTATTTCCTGTTTCCAGATGTGCTGGAATTGACAAGGGAATAGCCTGTTATGCCGTAACTTTGCACCACTACTTCCTGGCCAAGATAAATAATGCAAGAGAACAAACACTTGGGTTTTTGTTTTGTTTTTTGTTTAAGTTAACCGAGTTTTCTCAAACCTTTGGCAATGGTTTAAGATTATTATTATTTTAATTTGAACCTGTTCACTTGTTTCTGATCAAGAAGAATTTACTGCCCCCCATTACTTTTTTTAAAACAGCTTATCTCACGTATGCTTGCTATCATTTATAAATAATGACACGTGTTACATCATATCATACTATAACATTACATTAAGAATCTGGGCCATCAAAACTTTCAAGACAGGCCTCCTATGGAGGCACAGTAGTCCATTAATCTCCTGTACCCTTTTGATGTTTTCTTTTCTTTTTAACCACCCCTCACAATTGGAGTAACTTCAGTTAACGGTGCATGGGAATACAACTTTAAAAAAGCCCAGCAGCCCTCGGTACTCTTTTATGGATCAGTTCCGATTAAGCCTCATTGTATAAGAATGGACTGATGAACCTCACACAAATAAGGTAAAGAAAGTAGGATGAAAAGGGGATTATTTCTTCTTCTGTCACCTCTGAGAGTGCAGTTCAAAATAATCCAGTGAGATTTTAAAAAAATGTAGGGGGAAGGTGCACCCAAGCTCTGGCCTAGTTTCTACACTATAGAAGTATCTCTATCATAACTACAAGCTCTTGTTTGTGTTTTAGTAACAGCACTTGAGGTGAAATCTGAGAACTGACATTTATTAGCAGGTCATTAGTAAGTCAAGTGCTGCTGAAAAGGCCAGATGAAGGAGTAGCAGGGAACAGATGAACTTTCCCACAGGAACAGTGTGAAATACTAACAAAAAAACAAAACAAAACAAACAAAACCCATAACAACCAGAGCTCAATTAAAAGGAATAAAGAACAAATATGGTAATAAATATATTTTATGCTCCATTAGTGGACTATTTGGAATAATAATGATGATTAACAATATAACAACAATAATATAAAGCCTTTGATCCAGAGAATCCCCGGAACATTTACAGTCTCTGAATATTATAGGCTAAATTGTGATTTCAAACTATGGGGATTGTGCAGAGGCACACCCAGCCTAGTGAGAGCGCCAGGACACATTGTGCCTGAGGCAAACTGAATAAACCTTGAAATGGAACACAGGTGGAACGTGGCTGTTGCTACATCTGTTGAAAAGGTACAGCATGTGTTCCTTCCTCTGTGAGGCCAGCTTCACTGACCCGTGCAGAGGGTCAGGCCTACCATGTTGCCTTTGGAGAGAGATTAACATCACAGTAGGCAGTAGACTAACAAAGCCTTGTGCCCAAGGATTGTCCCCAGTCCCTGCACAGGAGCACAAATGTGTGTGTGCAGAGGAAAGACTCCATGTACAGTAAAACCCCGATTTAACGGACCCCGATTTAACGGACTTCGGATGCAACGGACAAAATTTATGAGCAAGTCCGATGCATCCCAAATCCATTTTTCGGGGACTGCCTGCCGGCTCTCCGCTGCTGCCTGGGTCCAGGCAGCGGGCGGGCTGGCTGACGGCTCCCGCCCAGGTCCCAGCAGCTGGGACCCGGGCGGGCTGGCTGGCTGACGGCTGCCGCCCGGGTCCCAGCAGCCGGGACCCGGGCGGGCTGGCTGACGGCTCCCGCCCGTGTCCCGGCAGCGGGCGGGCTGCGGAGCTGCCGCCCCGACCCTGTGGCGGTCGGGCTGCTGCTCCGACAGCTCATTTTTTTTTATTATTATTAAATAACTGACATTTTCATTTAACGGACACCCCCTCGCCTGAATTAGTCCATTAAATGGAGGTTTTACTGTACCTTCTTTGTCCACCCACTTGGGACCAAGCAATTTTAAAACTATATATATGCAGGAATTGCTTCAGCCATCAATGAAATGTACTGTCACTTATATGGAAAAGTACTATAGAATGTAATAGTATGGTTCTATAGAATTTATTTAACAGAATTATATTAGAATTATTCTCCAATCCTATAAAATGTAACAGAACCACCCCAAAGAATTATATAAATATAATTGAGGCAGGGAGACAATAAGATCCACATTTTCAAGGATGCTTATGCAAAGGTGCACGTGCTTTTTTTGCCCAGGCATTTTGGATGTGTTCAACACTTCTCACATGTATATGAAAAATTGCATGTACTTTAGCACATCTTTTTCTGAAAATCTGAGCTTGTAGTCCTTGCCTAAAGACACAGCAACTCTGGCAAAACAAGGAATAGAATTAGGTGCCCAGTCTCTGCTCTCAGTCTGGTGATTTAAGCAGAAGGACATCTTTTCCTATCCATAAGCATCCTGACCTGATGTTTAATTACATCTGTTTGCATACAATTTTCTCTTTTTTTAATATATTTTTATAATTTTTTATAAGTCTTTGTGTAGTTATGCCTCTGTCTTATCAAGACATATCAACCTATGGTTGATGGTCAACAGTGAATTTGTACTATGCTATATATATGTTTCCGCTGAATGGTTTTGTACTCGTCTTTTTCTGCTGTTGCTGTACTATTTATGCTTACTTGTGAATGCAAAATTACATTAAAATAATTGTTTAAAATATTTTGGAGATGCAGAAACTGTCATCACAAAGATGATTTTCTTTTACTCTACTACCACAAATTACAGCTCTCTGAATTATGTTTAAACTCAAATAACATTATCACTTATGACTTAGTTGTGACTTCTGATATTTTAGGCTTCTATATGTTTCAAATAATATCAATGTTGGTATTTAAGATTTATTTATCTTTTCTGACAGTATTTTCCAGGAGATTAGTTGGGTGGTTTTGCTTTGTTTTGTTTTGTCTATATATTGTCTACTCCTTGGGAAAAAAAAAAAAGATTTTCATTCATAATATACACAATATACAGCAGGCATTCAGGTTGAACATTTTTGCACTGTAGTAGGTATATCCTAATTCATTTGAAAAAATGGGTTGTAATATAAATCTATTAGTATATAAAAGGGTAGCTGGATTTTTTCATAAGGAGAAAGATTTCTAAACCACAACACAAAAGGTTACCATAGCAATTCTTGGCATCTGCAGATTATAGAAAGAGGACCCTATTTAATTCTCTGGAAAACAATCAATGGGAAAATGAAAGGCATGTCTCTGAGGATGAATAAACACAGTTGTCATACTCTACTCCCTTAGTAAACACTTCAGTTTTTCAAAGTAAATAGTATGGGCCAGATCTCCAGCTACAGCTGAGAACAAGTTGGGAATGGTAGGCAGCTCAAGGGTGAAGTTAAGCTCTCCTTTTTACTCCCTTAAAATGGTGGTTTGGTCCTTCAGCCTAAATTAGATCGGCCCCAAGGCTACATCATGTCAGTCAGCTGCCAGTGGTGAATTGGTGGGATATAAGGAGACCCCAGCCCTGCCCCTTTTGCTCCAGCCGAGTTCCCTATATTAACAGCAGAGAGTGGTTATGGCATAGCAACTGTATGCCACTGAATTATCTTATTACCCTGGATGTGTCTTCCGTGGCTGGCTAACTAGGCTCTGTGGTGCTGTGGTTGCAAAGGGGTCACATCCAGAGCCATCCCTTGGTTACAGCGAATCAGGCAACTGCTCCTGGCCCTGTGCTTTGGGGGACCTCGTGGATAGGTGCGATTGGCCGGAACAATCAGTCCCGGAAGTGTCAGGTCGGTCCTGGAAGTGATAGATTTGTCACCTTTGCCCTGAGCCTCGCACCTTTGCCCCGAACCTCGCAACCCTGGTCACATCACACCCAAAATTCTGGACCTATAGCTGGACAAAAGAAAAAAGAAAACCTAATTCCCTTTCTCGAACAAAAATGCTGAGTTTGTTCCGATTTGTGAGGTTGGCTACAAAATCCTCTGCATGATTTGAGAAAAATGTTCCCAAATCCCAAATCTTGGCACAATTTGGCATAAATTATTATAAACCTGAACATTTAGATCAGAAATTCTCCATTCATTATTGGCTATATATTATTTGTTATTCTGTCATCCAGTTAGATATCAAAACTGCAATAGGTGACCAGCCACCCACAGAAGAGCAGTTCACAAACAGCATGCAGTCTGAAAAATATTTGTTCGCACGTGCAGCAAATATTTCAGAATGATGAATACATCTGAAGATATTCAAGATCAGTTCATGAATGATTAACACAAAGGGTGTAAATTTGTTGTTCATTACCAATAGTTTGACCAGCTCTACTAAAAACAATGGAAGGCACATTTAGGATACAGTGTATGCAGAACAAAAACATTCTTTAATTACTTTAATTGAAGATGGCACTTCAATACTTTGTTCCCCAACATCACCACCTTAAAAATGTATTTTTATGGCAACTCTGGCTGTGCCTAGACTTTTAAAAGATGCAACATTAAAAACAGAATTGCAAAAAGGAGTGTGTGTGTGTGTGTGTGTGTGTGTGTGTGCAAGAGAGAGAGAGAGACCGGGGATGAGTAGTACTATAAAGGAATAGTGATGCTATATAGGTACACAGTCAAACAAAGCAAAAGCACCAGATGCGGTGCCATTAGCAAAGGATGTAAGAGAGAAAATTAATAGTTTTTAAAATACCTAGGAAGCAAGAGGATAACAAAGGAATGTGCAGGTCCCTTACTTAAGAGGGTGGAAGAAAATATATGGCAAGGAGAAAGCTGAAAAGCTTAATAGCTACTTTGCTTTAGCCTTCACTAGGAAGAATAACAACAGGAATCTAAATGCACTAATAGTAATAAAGAAAGGAAAGAGAGATTCAGGAAGGAATAGGTTAAAAACTACCTACCAATTTAAATTGGAACATATTAAAATAAACTCTGGGGGGCCAGGCAGAATTTTCCCTAGAGTGATCCAGCATCAGTATCAGAACCTTTGGCAATTAATTTTCTGAATTCATGGAGGTGAGGTGAGGTCCCCATGGGGGCTGGAAATGGATAATATAGGATGCAATCTAGCAGGCATGAAGATTCTAACTCTCAAGTTCTTATTTTTGATTCTGATCTCCAAGCTTTGTTAAGCGAAAGTGTGTCCTATGCCATAGTGTGTAGTCCTGGCTGTGAGTCATCTGAGAGACTGAGCTGTTGATCAACACTTATCTTGCCAATGGTCACAATTCAACACATAGCCAGCCCCATATTGAAGACTACAGTGTAGCATATTTTATTATTTCAAAGAGCCATGTTTTGGGTTACAAACACATAGTAGGCTTCCTAGTCATTTCATTCCCTAAAATAATAAGAGCTAACATTCCTAACCCGCAACACTGTGATGCGGTTGATAGTCATGTTATTTATAAAAGAACAGGGACCCAGCAGCATTGTGCTAATCACACCTAAAGAGGAAGCATGAAATCATTGTGGTTGTTGTTCAATCATTTATTGATAATTATTTCATAAGCTGCCATCTGTAATTAAATTTAAACTGTCAGTGGTTCTATGCCATAGCCATGTCATTAAAAAATGCCATGTACAAATTACATAATTTTTTCCAATGGGAAATTCCAAAGGCATTTGAAATGTTGTTTTTTTAATAGAGTGGATGAACGAAACTGAAATTCTAGTGAAGACTCATGATCTCTGAATACTGCTATCTTGGCCCTCGTGGCTTCCAGCATTTGAAATATTTTTGAGTGTGGCATTATTTTCAAACATTTCTATTTTTCTTTGTATTAAACCATTTTTGTTTTTCTGTAATGAATATCCCACATACAACCTTAACATTTCAAGCTCAGATTTCAGACTAGCATAGAGTTATAGAGTTTAAGGCCTGAAGAAACTACTAGATTGTCTCGTTTGACTTTGTGTATATGACTGGTTACCAACAGCACCCATATTAAATCCAGCAACAGAAAATAGACCAAAGTGTTACACTAAGGACATTAGATCAGGGGCAGCCTAATTTACTGATCCTCTGAGCCACCTACGACAATATTCAGAAGTTCAAGAGCTAGGGCATGCCTGTCAGGGCTCAGGGCTTCAGCCCCACTGCTGATGAAGCCTTGAGCCTTGGCAGCTCTACACCACAGTGCTGGAGCCTCAAGAACTCCTCCCTGATGGGCAGAAACCACATGCAAAGCAAGGGGGCAGGGGAGTCCCGTGTGCCCCCTCAGATTTTTGCCAGGGTTTGCTTGCCCAAACTGGTCACATGGTGCTGTCAGTCCCCCTCCCTTCATAGAGCTACCGGAGCTATTAGATGGGAGCTGCAGCCCAGAGGAGAGGCAGTGGCAAACAATGGCAGGGAAATGATTAACTGAGAGATGGAGAGGTAATCTTGGCAAATGACCTGCACTCACTCGCTGCAGAGGAAGATGCAAAAAACCCCAAAAGTCACTGCCAATCTGACATGGGGGAAAATTCTTTCCCAACTCCACATACAGAGTTTGTTTAGACCCTACCCATGTGAACTGCCCAAGCACCTGAGAAAAAGAATGGTTGGGGCCGCCGCAGCTCTGGCCCATGCCACACTATGTCCCATCTCCAGCCGTGGCCATTCCTGATGCTTCAGAGAAAGGAGATAAAAAAATCCCATCCAGAATACACTGGAGGGCAAAAATCTCTTTCTGACTCCCTACCAGTAGCTGACTAAAACTCTGAAGCAGGAGCTTTAGGAACATAAGAGAAAACCGTAAGGGAGGCCCTGGGCTCTTGCGTCCCTGCCTCCTACCATCACAAGTAACTATGTGATACAGTTGTACTCATAAATTTGTCCATCTGTCTCTTAAAACTAATGAAGTGTTTGCCCCCACAACTCTTATTCGGAAGCTGTTCCAGAATCTCACTCCCCTGATGGTTAGAAATCTTCTAATTTCCACCTTGAATTTGTTCAAGGCCAGCTTATTTCCATTTGTTCTTGTGCCAGCATTGACCTTTAGTTTAAATAGATCTTCATCCTCCCTGATATTTACATCCCTTCTGCCTCCCCCTCCATTTCTTTCCTCTCCTCCCCCCTTTCCCCACCCCCATTATATAGAGAGCAATTCTGTTCCCTCTCAAACTTCTTTTTGTGAGCTTAAATAAACCAGGCTCTTCCAATCTCCACTCATAAGACAGGCCTTCCCCAGACCACCATCATAGCTCTTCTTTGCACCTGTTCCAGTTTATATTAATCTTTCTTTACGGTAAGTGACCAGACATGGTATGGAAGAGAATATAGGGATTTCCAGATTGACTGTCACATATGATGTCGGTGCTGTGAAATCTCTCTTTTTAACAGCTAAATCAGCCATTTGTACACCTTGCCTTGCTGCTGGTGTAGGAGTGGAGAATGGAGGTGACAGAACCTGCCCTCCACTGGGAGGCCCACACTGCCCCTGAAATGATTCATCTTGTATCCTTTGGGAAGCCTCTGCTGGCAGGGCACCCTCAGAGTCTGAAACTATAGTCTAAACCTGCCCTTGGCCACTGGAACTCCTGAGGGAGGTCAGACATGCAACTCATGCCTTGCTGCCTCAGATCCCCTGTAGCACAGCATAGCCCTGGAGCAGGGTGGTGAAATGTGCATCTCCCTATTTCTGGAAAGGGTGACATGAACACCATATATGTACAGTACAAATTATACACACATCTACATACCCTCTGCAGCCCACTACACCCTAGTTAGCGTATCACCCACTGCACATGACTCGCTATACCTACCATCCAACCCCTGTGCTGGCAACATACACTTCTCCCTTTTTCTGAACACACCACCAACTCCCAAACGATACCTGTTCATAGTTTAACCCCATCCACCATACAAGCCCCTGCACAGCAAATACTTCTCACCCTAAGCAAGACCCCACACAGTGTCACCTCCTGCAGCTGAGAGCTCAAAACAATGATCACTGAGACCCCTGTCTAGTGACACTGTCTGTGTCCTCTGCTCAAAAATCCCCTCTCTCTGCCCCATACCAACAATATCTGTAGGCTATATCCGAGTTTTGATGGTTCTATTTGTGCAGAGCTATTTCCTATATAGTTGATAGATTGCGGGGCAGATCCTCAACTGCTGTAAATCATCATTCTGTTGACATCAATGGACCTACTCTGATTTACAAGAGCTGGAGATCTGGCCTCATTAGTTGAACCGTTCTTAGTCTTGTCAGATAATGCCCACATTACCATGCTGTAGTAAACAGAGACTTGTTTTAGAAAGTGCTGACACATTTAGCATCTGGGGAACACCCTTGCGCCTTACTGAGTTTATTCCTCCTAGTTTGACAGTTGGGTTACAGCGCATCTATAAACTGACAGCCATGTCAGTCTGAATACTTTTTTGTTTGTAGTTTTGACTGTGGTGCTTTAAGTGCCTGTGACATTTTTCTATCAGCTTTATGTGGAGAGAATGTCATCCCGGTAAACGCTCTCTGAAATATTTGTAGATTTTTTGCTCCTAATGTAGTCATCTGAGCATATTTGTTGATTCCATAAATCTTGGCTATCCACAATAGCTCTTTTAGTACTATTTAGATGGGGACTTGTATAGTGCAAGTCACTGAAGTGTTCTGTTGGAATCCTGAACAGGGAGGTTTTGAATTTAGCTTGTCTAATATATCTGTAGATTCTGTCTCAGCAGTATGCCATTTACAGTGTGATGCTTGGGAGGAAGCTCTTGAATGCTTTATGGAGTTTATACAGTAATGCCTGCATTTTGTTTGACTATAGAAAAAGTAAAATGTTTTGGCTGTATCTATAATATCTAATATGTGTGTTATTAGATATCTGCAAATGAGTGAACATGTTGCACTACAGTGTAGATAGTTTCCCTAGAAATACTGTATCATATTGACAGTATGGGTGACCATAAGGTCAAGGTGGCTCAGAGATAAAGGCCATCTGTTATCTTGGCATGTTATTTTACTAGCGGGCATTTAATGTGTTTGTACTTTCGCAGTTGATTTGAAAAAAAGGGAATTACAAAGACATTGTCACACATCCTTTTTAAAAAGGACCTCAGATAAACAAATTAGAAAATTAAAACCCCATGCATTACAAATTAAAAATCTCTGCCAGTGCTTGCGCTAACCATAACTTTTTGAATCTAACACCCTGAATAGTTATTGTGAGAGCTGTTCATTTTTATCATGCTGCTTTGGGAAAAAAACCAGGCAGCCACATCAGCGTGGTTACAATAAACAGTCTTAATTCGCACAAAGGACTTTATAATTATAAGCCCTTCTTATGTAAAGTAGCCAGCTCGTCAGTTTTGCTGGCAAGCAATAAAATCTTAATATTTTCATGTGTTCTCTATTTCCATTTTCACTTAGAGAGGTGTTGGCGTGTGCATTAATGTATCTAGCCTGAAAGTCTTGCTGCTGAAATGGAAGATTTTGATTTAACATTTATAATGCAATCAAATATCTATTTCCTTATTGTGCAGCCCTCTGCTCATAATCTTTGGAGTCACCTTACGGCACTTTATCAGAGCATTCATATATGCTGTTTGGGTCTATGCACCTCATTGCCCTCTCCCCTCTCCTTTCCTCTATTACCATAACATTCAAAATACTCAACAACAGGAAAGGACTCAGAGACCACAGAGCAATCATACTTTCCCAACATCAAAGTGAACCAAGACTGCTAGATGAACCATCTTGACCATCATGAAACAGGACTTTGACATTGTAATGCATTGACATTGCTCTCATTTAATCCTCTGGGGTTTTTTTAAACTCAGACAGGAAAAAGAGAATATCCTAAGACCTACGCAGCCCGTAAGAGAACAAGGATATAAAAAGTATTTGCAGCCTTGCTTTGCTTTGAAAAGAGAATAACACCTACCAAACAATATAGGGATTGTCAGCAGAATGTCACATATATTGTTCGGTATTGTGAAGTTTCTCTCATTAACCATTAAGTTAAAATAATAATGAATTGATTAGTGACTAAATTGTACCTGAATGTTATTGCTAAATTGGTGCCTAAAAAGATAAAGGCTTTATCACCCCCCCCCCCCCAACTACAAAAAACACAACTTATTGTTCAAAATAAAAAACTAGAAAAGAAATGAAATTTTTCTATTGTAATGGACTTGTAAAGTAACACTCCTGAGACAGAGATGCCAGCACTACAGAAACAAAGCAATTACTTTTTAGGAAAAAGAATGACATCACCAGAATCACAGAAAGATGGGGCCAGCTATATGTAGATTAGTTTTATTTAGGAACTAACAAAGATGTATTTAAAAATGTAATAGCTAAAAAGAGAGAGCTCACAAAAATATGAAAGATCAAACTACCTGTAAAACAGATAAGTGCTGTGTACAGTACATTTCACGCTTCCTCGGCTTCAGACAGATAAGCACAAGTTAAATTTTGTGTGAACCCGCCTAAGGCTGTGAGCACTCCATTAGGTTCTCAGGCATTTGACTAATTGTGAGTATATATTTTGGGTTCTGATTGCGCCAACAAGAAATGCAGCAAAAGTATTTTTCTATTAGTATTAAAGTAACACTGGAAGGACTGAAAATTGTGGGTTTTTTAAAAGTGTTAACATAATCTAATATTAATAGTAACATTATCATGAAATAAAAAGAACCAATGAAAACTATTCCTTGGAATCAAGCATTGCCCTTAATTATTTTCATCATCCGATGCTTAGTACAAGTGAGCTAGAAATTGAAACTGACTGCAGACAAAAATACAACTAGCTACTCTATATTTATTATCTAAAGTACATGAAATGCCAAAAATATATGATGCAGTTAATGAAATTAAGATTTTTAACATATTTTCATTTTTAGCAATATAGCATATCATTCTACAGGTAAAAAAATCTGTTTAATAAATATTATTTCTACAGAGCTCTTTTGATTTAAAATACATGTTTACTTACAGATGCTGCAGCTACATGATTAAATTATAAAAGTTTATTTCTCTTAGGTTGTGGTCTAGAGAACTATCCTGTACTATCTTGTTGTTTTTACTAAAAAAAAAATCTTTTATGATAATTGAACAAAGATATTATTTAAATAAAACACCTTCTGTAAAATACTGAATGCAAGGTCAAAAATCATACTGAATCTATTAATCATTATTCTCTGGAAATAAGTGTTTTTAATAGTGAACTGCAAATTTGAAGCCCTCATCTAAGTATACAAAAATACTTGCACAATCTATTTTCAAATTGTTCTGTATCTAGGCACATGAAACATATCTAACTGCAGATATGGTACTGTAGATAATTGCCTATCAAATTAGCATACTGCAGTGCGAGTATGTATTATACTTGCTTATCCAAATTAGTAAGAAATATTTTATAAAGACAAAAATTTGTTGGAAAGGAAACTCACTGAGGAGTTTAATTTACCTGAGAAGCTATTCCCTTTAGCTCTGCAACCCTCCCCCCACATCAGAATGATTATTTCATATTATCCTATTTGTAGGGCTAGATAGCACTATGATGTGAAATTGGCAGGTAAGAGGGAGTTTAAAATCCAAAATATTGAATTAATTATTGACATTGTGTTGTTTGGGGTTATTGAAGGGCATATGAGAGCTTCCTTTTCCTCTATTGCTACATGGGAGAATTAAAGAGGGCATGACATATACACTGATGTAAACACTTTTTTTTTTTTTTTTTACCAATGGTCTTATCAAAGGACAAATCTTTCCCCTGCAAATAATCTTGTTTTTTACTCGTTCGGGATGCCTAAGTGAAATGTTTTCACATCATGAACATATAAGCAACTTACTTTATACCAAGTTCAAAGAATACAAACATTTTTTTTTAATCCTCTCTTTTTATCTTTTGAGAGAAGAGAGGGTATTGAGGCAGCCAATTTGATCTCAGGTCTTTCTATGATCATAGGTGTCCATATACTAAAGCCATTTAGCATGCACAGATTTTTTACTTTATTGTTACAGAAGCAAATTACCTCATGCCACGCACAGAAAATATCAATAAGCATTAATCTATCTATCTATCTAGATATAGATAGATGTAGATATGTCTATCTATATATGTATATATATATCCATTTCCTTCCTTAATAAGGGAAAGATGTTCCAGTGATTGTTCCGCCATCAAAGAGGTAAATTTACAAACACTTTTTCTTCTCTCTTTACTCTTTGTCAAAAAAAAGTGTCTCCTCTCTTCAGCGCAGTGCCATAAGCTCTGAGAAATGCATAGTGATTCTTAATAGGAAACATAATGGAAAAATATTAAATTGCACAACTCAGTTGCAAATTATGAGTGCAGGCCTCTCTCTCCTATGGGCTGTATGCAGGCTTCTTTGTTATCCAAAATTGCTTCAGTGGTTTTCAGGAGCCTGCTTGTATGTTTGCTGCTGTTGATACCACCTCTATGCCCCTGACTGTGACATCTTTCAATGGGAGCTGCATACACATGAACAAAGAAGTCACACTTTTTCCTTGTTTTTTCTAGCATCTCTTCTGCTGTAAAGAAAGCCAGGAATACTTGTAGCACCTTAGAGACTAACTAGTTTATTTATTTAGTTAGTTAGTTATTAGTTTATTATTTACAGACTAACACGGCTGCTATTCTTGAACCTGTCTTCTGCTGTAGTTACTCCGTCTTCCACTGTACCCAATGAGTGGTTTGAGGAGCTGTTTGCCGATCAGAAAGGGTGTTCAGTAATATATAAAATATGAAAGAAACTGCCCGTCACTTACAGCAAAAACAGTAACTGCATCAGAGGAAATGCTCAATTCATTACTTTACAGATCAGTTTTGCCAGTCTTACTCATGTTGGGAAATTAAGATTTTTAACATACTTTCAGTTTTAGCAATATAACATATCATTCTACAGGTAAAAATCTGTTTAATAAACATTATTTGTACAGAGTTCTTTTGATATTACTTCAGTGTGAAAAAGGGTGGTTGAACTGAGCCATTAGTTAACTGAACTCTCCCAGGCAGTAGTCCTTCATTTTCTATCTTAGCCAACTGTGTATCACTCATTGTTTGCAGGTTTGGGAGTCACAGGATAGTGAGCTTTCTCCAGTTGCCATACTTACAGAAAGAGTTGTATGTAATTGTTTTGGGCCTGATTCAGCCACTTAACAAAAAAGTATTTATTTCAGTGGGGTCACTTGTGAAATAAGGGATGTAAAGGTGGCAGAATCTGGCCTCTTGTACATATTGGCTTATGAAAACTCTCTCTTCATTATCCCTGAAATGTATCTTCATTATTTCCTGGGGTGCACTTGGTTCCATACATTCATGAACAAACTAAGCTGCAGGAACATTACATCTTCTGCATCTACTAGCTTTAGTACCTGCACCATCATCCCAAATCAGCATTTTCCCGCTTGGTTCCATACATTCATGAACAAACTAAGCTGCAGGAACGTTACATCTTCTGCATCTACTAGCTTTAGTACCTGCACCATCATCCCAAATCAGCATTTTCCCGTCTAGTTCAAATCATCAAAAATATACTTGCAAGCTGCTTTTATATCTGTTATGTTTTGAGCTATTTGTTGTTGTGGTTTGTTTTGTTTTTTCAAGCATAGTATTGAAGAATGCAAACTAAAATGAGCCATTATCTAAGATGTAAGCCAAATATATAAACTTGAGTTCCATGAAAATGTTTAGTAATTCAGCATAAAATGATCTGGTGCAGTTTGGATTTATCCCACTGCTTGGCAGTTAATCTATGTTTTATGGATACAGGATTGCACGAACAGCAGTGGGAAAAGATCCCTGAAAAGGTAGTGTTTTAATCATTCTTCCACTTAACTTCTACCTATGTGTGTTGCTCAAGTATATGACTCAGAATCTGCATCTGTTCCTACATCTCAGAAAGTTTTATGTGCCAAAGAAATCACAAATGATATAATGTCTTTGGCAGCACCAGCTACAAAAATATTCTGGAGATATGTAGGAAAATGCAGATCAAGTTATGTGGATTCCACCCTTCTATCTCTTTAGTCTTCTGTTTTCTTCTTTTGTTAAGGAAATAGTATATCATTTTTTCAGATTAGTACAGACAGTTCGGAAATAAGTAACACATGGATAATATACTCTAGTTTTTATTTAAGACATTAAAAAAGATCCCATGTATTCCAGATAAAACACACTTGCCCCCAAGGTAAACCCAATTAAACTCCAATCTGAATCCTATTCTTGTTTGGAGAAGTGCAGTTATATTAAACAGTTATTCTTAGAAGTTCTGATATGGATTTTCTAATACATTATTTGGCAAAATTAGCATTGAATAACCAAGCTGTGATGGATAAATTAGTACTTTAGGATGGGTTATATACAAGGCTGTGCAATTGCACAGTTAAATTAATCACTTGTGGTTAAAAAAAGAAGAAAAAAAGAAGACGACTTGACATTCTGATGTTTGTTACATGTTAATTTTATTTACTTATTACATATAAATATTCTCATACGTTTCCAGGAAACCATGACATTTTTCTTCCACTTTCTAAATGCCTCACAAAAGAGAGATCTAATTAGACTGCGAGAAAAAAACAAAGCAAACATAAACTGTGGTTCAGTCTTTTTACACATAGGGCCAGATTTTAAGGTCCCAGTCTCCGTTTTTGTGGATACAAAATATGGAAGCAAAAATAGTAATTGGAATTTAGTCCTTGTATGCAGGTCAGCACAGTTCAGATCAGACTGAAAATCCAAGTCAAGCCAGCTGCTTAGAAGACCTTCTCAAACTGGGGAGAACCCTTCATATGCTTTGGTATTTGGGTATACAGAACTATAAGCCAATGTTGACAGCCCATGCAAACTCTGAAACATTGTTTTCCCTTTCTAATCCTTACCTACAAATTGTGGGCAAGAGATAATATGAAGACTCATGACTAAAGTATTTCCTGGGTTGCTACCTACAAAGATGGGTCATTGCTGCTAATTTTGGATCCAATCGGGATGTAAATTTTTCCAGGGTTTGGGGTGATCAGTTATGGCCTATAGGTTTGGGCTCATCTCTACTTCTTTGATATGCTGTCCAACACAGCATATGATTTTCATCTTTGTTTCATGCTGTTTATGCTTTGACATAAAATGTGATTATACTGTTTGTGTTATGGTGTTATACACCTTATTCCATTGCATGGAAACAAATGGTTCTTCTGAATCATAAACAACTCATTTTCAAGCTTGTGAAAGAATGGCAGGATCCTCTGTTATCCCATCCTCTCGGCATATATAAGCAAATTCTTGACGACTCACTGAAGCAGGTGTGCCTTGTTAAATTCTATCCTGGATGTGAAGGACCTGAGATTAGCTCACTTGAGAGTAAACCAGGATCGGAGACAGACATTTTAAAACAGAAACTAGATTTAGGTGGCTAGGCGTGGGGTGCAAACCTAGCCAGATTATGTTGTTTAGTATGAATTATTTTTAGTACTAAAGTTAAGCCCCAGAAAAGAAGTAACTTTTGACCTTTTGAAAAGCCTTTTGTTATAGTAGGATGAGCACTTCTAATGGTCTTTGTCTGCTGCACTGTGCAGCAAATGCATAAAGACTTAAAGAAAAGTAGATGTTGAAATTATCCAGTTGAAATTGTGGTATTTATGCCCCAGCTAAGAGTTGAGAGGAGGTGCAGTCCTGTCCCAACAGTAACAGCTGTTTAAGCACTAATATAGGGCAGGTTTTCATGATGCTGTGGTAAAAATACATGATTCTACATTACCAGTTTACCTGTCCAGAGCAGCTGCACTACTGATGTCATTGAACTAGGCAGTGGTGTAGGAATCTCTATTTTAATCTCCTAAATGAGGTTTATTTCTAGTTCAACTGCAGCTAAGGTAACTTGAGGGAGGAAAAGAAGTGGGTGTGTAAGGGAGAAGTCTTAAACTGGCTGCTTCTATCTATGTAATTTATGGCCCCCATTACTATAGTATCTGCACTTCTCAAAGTTTCAGTGTAATTATCTTTGCAACAACCCTGTGAGGCAGGAAAGTATTATTATCTCCATTTTACAAATGAGGAATGGAGGCACAGAGAGACTTTGGGCTTGTCTTTGCTGCTGAGTTAACTTGAGTATTGCCCTGTAAGAGAAGACCTTCCCCTCACTCTAAACTCTAGGGTAAAAGTGGGGGATCTCTTATGCTGCAGACCCTTAACTGTAAGCTACTTTCCCAGCCTAAGCTAAATCTTTTTCCCCAAAACCCAAACTTTACCAGTTGGGGCTTGAAATTTTGCTGCCACCATTAATGTGAATCTCCAAGACCATGGAGGGGGCACATTAACACCCCAAGAGAGTAACATTCCCCTTTCCTCCCTTTCTATCTGGGAGACTGAAAACACAGAGACCCTGTCCACCCTCCCTCTCCTCTGGCTACTGAGAGAGAGATTCAGACACACAGACCCTGCTCCACCCTCCCTCTCCTCTGGCTACCGAGAGAGAGATTCAGACACACAGACCCTGCTCCACCCTGGAACTGGATCAGATCTATAGCTAGGACAACTTTAAGGGAAATAACCAAACACTTTTTATAATAAAGAAAAAGGTTTATTGAAGAAAAGAAAGAAAAGTATACACTTATACAGACTTCCCAGTTACTTATTTCTCTAGCCCTAACCCCTTCCTTGAGATTTCTCCCTCTGATGAGGTCAGAGACACCACAGATCTCCTCCTTCCTCTCAGGAGCCCTACTGATTCTCCTTTGTGGTTTGTGGCCCTTTGGCCACTACAAATGCTCTATTATCAAAAAATTATTAGGAACAATTCAGTATTCCCTAATGAGATTTTGTAAGAGTGGCTCAGAGGCAATGATTAAGCCATAAACAACTACTGAAAGGACATCAGAGCTAAGTGAGAATCAGAGGGAGAAGGATAAATACAAGGAACAGTACAACGAAAAAAATATGAAAAATTGATTCAATAATAAAATAGTATAGAAAATGCTCTTTCATCCCTATTTTTTTCTTGTGCTAATATTATGAATTATTTTTCATGCAGGAGAAATGTGAAATTCAAAATGGATAAGCCACTTTCTAATAGCAACAACCCACACCTGGATGTCCATTACTAGCAGACTCGATGAGCCTGTAGCTCCATGCCATATAATGTACCCTAGGTGTGTGAAGGCAGTCTGCTAATGCACACGATGGCTGGGTTGCTGACTTAGCAGTGTAGTGTGGGGAATCTGCTATAGTAAGCTGCCCCCACTGTACCTGTCTCTAGCTGATGCTACTGTATCTGCCTCTCATTTTCAGGAGTACAACAAATTTATCACAAACATTTAAAAAAAGAAAAATGCATTGACTTTTCTAAAAGCAATGTGTTAATTAACATCAAAGGGATGAAATTTGACTTGCATTGCCTGGTGAGTGGCATTCTTCCACAGTCCTGGTTGCTATGGTGATGAAGGAAACTCGTTTGTTCTGGGTCACTCCTAAATTTGCACATGAAAGCATTAGAGATTACTGCTGTCTAATCAAGTTATATGGAAAAGTTTAAAGGGAGGTACAATGTTTTATAGCCATCAACCCTCAACAGAATAAAACACAATAGCTGAAAAAAGGAATTATCTCTTGCTTTTAAAAACATACCAGGAAACTTCAAAATGGTATCAAAGCTTTTTTAACCATACATCTTGACTGTTTTTATGCTACCTTCTAAATGAGGAATGTAGAATCACATTTCTAATATGGAATTAGTGTATGTATTGCCAAACTCCAGGGCCAGATTTGGCATAATGAGTAAGGCATGTGCATTCATTAAATGATTTTACTTTTGAACTGTATAGTCTTCTATGTCACATTATTTGCCATTCTCACATCACTATGAAAGTACCAAAAATGTAGTTACATTGAGAAGGGTTAGAATTAAATCCTCAAAAACAAGGCAATCCAGGGCAGACTCCAGAATTCCAGCTGGAGGCCTCACAGGTAACCTTCACCCTGTTGTGACTAGATGATGGAACTGCACAATTGCTCAATATTTGAAGAGGCTATGCAATGCCCTAGAAAATGACAGAGTTATTTAACAATATCCAACCATATTTCCAACAGAAATACCTTTTCTTTTGTATAGTCTTTTATTGATATTATAGTTAAATAAATATCCTTTATGGTCTTTTTGTTCAGTTGTAAGAGAGGAAGAGAGTTGCCTAATGTACATCTACTAATAACATGTAATACAGTACAACCTTCTCTTAACAAATTGTTTTTACAACTGTAGAGCTTTAACTATAGTGATGCAAAGAGAACCATCATAGAACAAGTTATTATTATTTACATGATCTCTCAGTGTCTGTGATTGTACAGTATCTCTGAGGGACCAGAACTGTAAAAACCTAGAGACCATGTTAAGATGTCTTTTAATAGTTAACTTCAGTAGAACAAGCATGTATATTCATTTCTTAATTGTATACAAGTATATTCTAGCTATGAAATGATGTTGTCATGGAAGCAATCAAGAATCAGCAATAAGGAAATTATATTTGATTGACCGAGGATCTTTTTTTACAATACAACTTGCTTTCTTTTTAATCTATATATATAAAAGTCAAGTGGTGTATGTATGTATGTACGTATGTATGTATGTATGTACGTATGACTGCGAAGTCCTCCCGCACCGTTTGAGCCAGAGACTTGAAATTTGGTACAGTGAGGGGTCTTGGGGTCTAGATGCTGGTAAGGGTCGAAAAATTTTCGGATCTCACCTCTGACGCTCCCCAGGGGTGAAAGTATTTCAGGGCCAATCACATCGGCTGGGCGGTTAGGTGGTGATGATGTCATAATACCCCCTCCAACAGACACCTCACTCGCTCAGCTCACCCCTCCCTCCTCCAACGGAACCCCGGAGATCCCACAGTTCTCTGCCCCTCCCCTCTCCCAACGGAACCCCGGAGATCACTCAGCTCACTGCCCCTCCCCCCTCCCAACGGAACCCCAGAGATCACTCAGCTCACTGCCCCTCCCCCCTCCCAACAGAACCCCGGAGATCCCTCAGCTCTCTGCCCCTCCCTCCTCCAATGGAACCCCAGAGATCACTCAGCTCACTGCCCCTCCCCCTCCAACGGAACCCCGGAGATCACTCAGTTCACTGCCCTTCCCCCCTCCCAACGGAACCCCGGAGATCACTCAGCTCACTGCCCCTCCCTCCTCCAATGGAACCCCGGAGATCCCTCAGCTCACTGCCCCTCCCCCCTCCCAACGGAACCCCGGAGATCACTCAGCTCACTGCCCCTCCCTCCTCCAATGGAACCCCGGAGATCACTCAGTTCTCTGCCCCTCCCTCCTCCAACGGAACCCCGGAGATCACTCAGCTCACTGCCCCTCCCTCCTCCAACGGAACCCCGGAGATCACTCAGCTCACTGCCCCTCCCCCCTCCAACGGAACCCCGGAGATCACTCAGCTCACTGCCCCTCCCCCTCCAAACGGAACCCCAGAATCCATCAGCTCTGTCCCGCCCCCCACCTGCGAAGGTCCCCGGAATCCCTCGGCTCTGGGCCCCCTCCCCGCCTGCGATGGATCTGAGTTGGGTTTGGTGGGATGGTAAGTGAGGTGGGGGTGTTGGGTTTGGTCGGGGGGTGAGGTGGGGGTGTTGGGTTTGCTTGGGGGGGTGGGAAGGTGTCGGGGTGGGTGAGGGGTGAGGGGTGGGTGTTGGGGTTGGTCAGGGGGTGTCAGCTGTCTGCCACCTCCCCACCTCCGACTGACCCGAGCAGCGCCGGGCACTTATGCTAGTAATACATAAATGTTGAAGAAATAGCTTTTTAAAATATTTCATTTCATAGTGCCATGCTGATAGGTAGATAGATAGATAGATTATTTGATAATCTTAGTGCTCAGTGCCACACTAATAAATATCTATATCAATATATCTTTAAATATATACCTATATAAACACACACAGACACACATCTTTTAAAAATATTTCACTTCTCAGTGCTTAAGTTTTTACATAAACTTAGGCTCTGTGAAATGAAATATGTTTAAAAGATGTGTGTAATATAAAAAGATGGCCTCCCCCCTACTGTTGTCATTCATGCTCAAATTCAATTTGAAATCAACAGGAGGAACTTTGGCCATAGCTAACATTCACTTTGTGCTGACACAATATTAGAGAGACATCTCTAATATCCTGGGACTGACATGGCTACAACTGCACTGACACAATATGTTAGATAGGGAAGGCAGAATAAGAAAAGAGAACATTCTCATTTGTTAAGTGGAATATAGACTAGTCTTGTGATGTAGGTATGACACACAGGGTACGTTTACACTGAAAAAAACCAAAACACAGCAGCAAGTCTCAGAGCCCAGGTCAAATGCCTTGGGCTGCCAGCAGTGGTTCTCAAACTTTTTCTATTGGTGACCCCTTTCAGACACCAGGCCTCTAAGCGCAACCCCCCTTAGGGGTCGGGCTTGGAGGTGGGGCAGGGGCCGGGCTGGGGAGGGTGCCAGCAGCCCCCCGGGGCAGAGGATGGGCTCGAGGGGTGTGTGTGCCAGCAGCCTCCTGGGGCAGGGGCTGAGCTGGGGGTGTGTGTGGGTGTAGGGCTGCCAGCCCCCCGGGGCAGGGGCTGGGCTCAGGGGAGGATGCCAGCAACCCCCCTGGACAGGGGACAGGGCACGGGGTGCTGCCGGCAGCCCGCCACGCCATGGGCCAGGTCTGGGGTTCAGGGTGCCACCAGCAACCCGCCGCTGGCCCGCCGCAGCAGGGGCCAAGGCCCAGAGCACCGCCAGCAGCCCACCATGGCAGGGGCCGGGGCCAGGGCTCAGGGCGCCGCCGACAGCCCGCCGCAGCAGGGGCTGGGGCTCGGGGCGCCGCCAGCAGGGGTCGGGGCCAGCTGCCAGCAGCAGGGGCTCGTGACCCCCACATAATCGGGTCACGACCCCCACATAATCGGGTCACGACCCCCACTTTGAGAACCAATGGGCTAATGGGATTCCCACTATGGGGCTAAAAGTAGCAGTGTAGATAGATGTTCCCTCTCTGGCTGGAACTCAGCTCTGAAACCTGGTGACTGGGGAGCTTTTCAGAGCCCAGTCTTCAGCCTAAGCGGAAATAGCTATGTGACTATTTTTAGCCCGATAGTGCAAACCCTGTGAGTTCAAGTCAATTGATGCAGGCTCTGAGACTTGCTGCTGTAGGGTTGTTTTTTCTTTTTCATTGTTTGTTTGTTTGTTTTGAAGCACAGACATACATACGGTTACAGTATAACTGGTAGCACCCAGAAAGTGTGTGCAAGTGCACACATATGCATGCTCAGATAGGGTAATTACCATGAAAAATAGTTTTTGAAAAACTGTATTGTGCATGTATATATCCATGGAAGAAATAATATTAGAGAAATAATTATTAGAGTAAATACATACTTATATTATTCTTGTTATTATTTATGCTGTATTCACAGTGAGCTAGGTGCTTAGAGGAGGATGTCAATTTTGTGCACCTTTATTCTCTGACACACATCTCCCTTCTTTCTTTATCCCATCACACACTACAGCCCCTTCCCTCCACACCTCACAGAAATGGAATTGCATTTGTCAGTGAAGCAGAAATGTGTTGTTTCTATAATTATTTAGTCAATCGATTCACTTTATATGCTCCAGGCCAGTGGTTCTCAAACTTTTGTACTGGTGACCCCCTTCAGACAGCAAGCCTCTGAGTATGACCCCCCTCATCAATTAAAAACACTTTAAAATATTTAATACTATTATACATGCTGGAGGTGAAGCGGGTTTGGGGTGGAGGCTGACAGCTTGTGACCCCCATGTAATAACCTCGGTACCCCCTGAGGGGTCCTGACCCCTGTTTGAGAACCCCTGCTCTAGGGCCTAATATTCAGCTGTGGCTTGGGAGCACACAGCATACCCTCAGAGGGAGTGTTTGTACAAAGGTGGTGATGATAAACCATAGTTGGCCTCCTTGAATCCTGAACTGGTTATGGGTGGGTTGGCTCCTCACCACAAATTTGAAAAACAGTTGTAATTACACCAGGTGCCAACAATGGCCCCAAGGACCCGATAAACTAGCCAGAGATTGCTGAGGCACAGGGACACCCTGGCCTTGCTTCCTCTACTAATGCTACGGTACCGAATTTTTCTGGAGATTGGAAAAAAGGAGGTAAAAATGTTTGCAAAGGAAGAGGAAATTTAGCTGCACCTCCCAGGAGTGATTTTAGCGGAGGGGGAGCTGAACATCCCGCAGTCTACTTTGACAACTCCAGTGCCACTGGAAGATCCTTCTATGCTGGATGATTCTCCAGTGGCTAGCAATGCCAGCTATAGGGCTATTTTGCTTAGGTAGTAAAGTGCAATGCAGCCCAAACATAGGAAAATATTTAGGCACTAATATTTTTTAAGAAAAGCAATGAGCTTCTTTTTCCTAATTTTTATTTATTATTTGTCAGATTTGTAATGTAGTCTGTTTTACATCCACAATAACTGCACCAATTTATTTAATTATGACATTGCCACTGTGTAACGTGTTACTGAAAGTTAATAATACAAAATAAAATGTGCACTATGGTGATAAATGTTCTATGATCACAGCCCAAACATTCCAAGGGGAGAAGAGGGACATGAACCCCAAAGAATATGCAGTTGAAGAACTGATTGCATACAGTGTTGTTGTGATATAAAAATATGTTGGGTAAGGTCTTTTTTGAAAGCTTGTAATGCTCTGAAGTTGATGGCCATTATGAGATATGGATACAGCCTGTGGTTATGAAGCTATGTATATAGAAAACTGTGTTCATAACCCTGTACCACAATTTTAAGTACATCTCACAACAGGGAGGGGTATTTCTCAAGCCAGGTATTTACACAAAACTAGGCAAAAGTAACAATCCATTGTACAATCCACAAAATGGCAACAACATGGGCCATTAAAGATAATGGAAAGACAGTGAGATAACTGGGGAAATCTATAGTGACAAGAAAAAAAACCTTTAAAACCTCTTATAAAATGGAAGGGGGTTTAAGTTAAAGGTTTCTAGAAACACAGAGACAGTCACTTGGTGGGTACTGTTTATGAAACACTGTCTCTCCTCTATTGCAGAGGGTATGCTGGGAAATTATTCACAGGCAATAGGTAACTTGTATTAAAAAAGGGATTTTATGGAATTGCAAAGCCAGAGGTTGCATTGACATGTTTATTTTATGTGTAACTTTTATATCTTTGCTCTCCCTTACTATTTCATCTTTGAATCTGTGGGTTTTTTCTATTAAATAAACCTTTCGTTTATTTTTATCTCCATTATGCAAACTCTCTGGTGTACATGTGCAAAAACAAGCTGATATCTGGGGATGGGCGCTGGTTTCATGCCTTTGGGGGTGGGAGGTAGGTGCGGGAGAGAGAAATGGACAAACCACAGAGGAAAGTCTGAGAATCTGGTTGTTAAGAACTCAGGAAGAACAGATTTAGGGAGACTCAAGACTATAATGGCTGTTAGTGTCACCATGCAAAGAGTAACTATGCTAGTGGAAGTCAGGGTCAGACCTTATGTTTATGGAAAGGCTACCAATGTCAGGGATTTAAACCAAAGTTGCACAGCATAAAGGCATCCAAGGTCACAGGGCCGGCAGTGACAGATCCCCTTACTGATATGGGTGATCCCAAAATGTCAAATGTTCCAAATCTATTAACTTCCCATTACAGATGTTTCTGAAAAAATATTAAGTTTTTCTATATAGGGGATTAAATAGATGTCTTACCTATAAGTGACAAAATTTTGGTTTCATAAAAACATTACATTTGGTGCCAACGTGGAAATTTATCAAACTAGTGTACTGACAGTATTTCTCTGTGGTCTGGAAGCAACTGCATTAGATGAAAGAGACGTCAAAAGGCTGGAAGCAGTTGAGATGAAAGTTCTTTGAAACATGGCAGGTGTAAAGTGGAATGATTTTAAGACAAATGAAGTCAGAAGGAAAGCAGGATGTGAAATCAGGGTACAAGATTGCTACAGTCGAACAGATTACAATGGCGAAGACACTGTAGAAGACAAACAGAGGATAGGTTGCCACAAAAAAAAAATGTAAACCCAATCAAGGTTAGTCCAACCTAGAGGCCGATGACTGATTAATTGGCAGGAGGTTATACACAAGGACATGATAAGACTGATCTTAATGGATAAACTAGCCATGGACAGGGGTTCTGTGGGTGTAATTGGTTGGTAACAGAAATTGGTAGTAGTATGGTATTTCTGTGATGCAATTTTGTTTATTTACAAGGAATGTACAAAGTCTTGTGTTTCTAAATGGAGAAGGAACCAATAACAAAAAGGAGCAGTTTCTTAGTTTTCCAGCCCCTCAAATATCATTAGCCCCTATCAGACCCAAAATCCCTCTCTCTAGCTTTTTCCAAGGTCACCCCACCCCGTACTTATGGGCTCCTGTTTTGTTTTTCTTGCCTCTGTGCCTCTCTCTCTCTTTTTGTCTGTGGCTTCAGTATCTGTGTGTTCTCTCATACTCCCACACAAACGTTTCCAATTATGTTAATTGAAGAGTGAGTTCACACCTATCAACCTCATCAGGATTGTAATCCAGCCTGCAACAAGGTTTCATTCAGCTCATAATGAAAAGACTGGGTTTAGATTGATTCAAGGGCTTTTTTCTGATCCAACAAACAGACTCGACCTTTTGACCAAGGGCCCCCCCAAACCTTGCTGAAGATTTGGAAATACTTTGGTCTATCAGGGCTCTGTAAGATTGATGAGTGACCCCTGGTAAGCTTTTAGCATGTGTATAGACACTTCTGTTGTTTCTAAATTGTTTTCTATTGTAATGCTTTTACTTTAAGAAGAAAATGCTTGCTTTTAGACAGAGCTGTGGGATAACTTTTAACTGCAGGCAATATGCTGTTTATAGCAGTTGGAGACAAAACAAAGGAAAGGCACTGGCCTTTAGACAGACTGGCTTGCTGGAGATATCACAGTGTAAAGCTGAGAGCTGTGCAGCCTAAAAAACCTCTGGTCAGAAGGAAGGGGGCTAAGAGTTCTTGCCCAGACACAGGTGACTGCTGGATACTCGAAACCTGCTGGACACTCCTCCACTGGACCCGAGGGCATGGGGGAGGGAAATACAGGTGCAGTTACCCAGAAATGGTGACACAGGGACATGCACAATATATATTATTTTTTCAATGAATTTTAGACCAACTTTAATCATAATTTCTTATTGCAATTTAAAATCCCTCCCTTCCTGTTGCATCCTGTTTTGATCAAAGACTACGCTATTAATTTCCTCCATTATTCTAATTCAAGTCTACAACCAGCTCTCTGTTGGTTATTATATTGAGTCACTTGTCAAGTATTCAAGCAAAACAGTATTTTGCTAAAATGAAGGAAGTTCCAGAAAATATAGATAGTTAAGTTTTGAGATTGTGCTCCTATTCCTAACTGATAGAAGAATAAAGGGAGGGGAAAGGCATTAAAATAGATCCATTTTACCAACACACAAATGCTTTGAGTATATGATTCCATATAATAAGGCACTGGCACTTATTTAACAAAACACTGCAATTATGACTGATGAATTACCACTGCATTTTAATTCCTTTGTCTGGAATCGTGATAGGACAAAACTGACTGTAGAATGGGTACGTTGGTGATTCAAAAGGAAACGAGAAAAAAGGAAATGCTAATGCTAAAGAAAAAATCATTATTAATTATAATAAATGATTTTTTAAAAATATGCATGGTAAAGGAATGAACCAGAGGAGATGAAAAAAGGTCAAAAAATAGAAAGGGGGGAATTAAGTGATAATTGGGGGGATGGGGAGCAGTAGAGGTGAAAAATAAGAATCCAAACTTCTACTCTGGAGAACCCATAGCACGTGGATCTCCAAATGTTCACATGTAAGATGATGATGACTCCAGAACACTGTGGAGTTCCATGGAGCATTAGAAAGCAGGAGGAGTTGAAGGAGGGGACTGGTTCTCTGTATAGACATCTAATCAGAGTTAATTCAGCTGAACATCCCACTAAACCATTTTGGCTCCCTTCTATGTACAATTACTATCTTTGGGGGAGCCAGGCAATGACTCCCCCAAAGTGTTCTGCGGGAGATGTACACCAGGGAGGAGCGTGATGCAGTGTAGGGACCAACAATTCATGAAGGATGACACCTACTTCTGCTGTTCTAGAAGGTTACTTATTCATGTATTCCCGGGATGCATTGGGTTAGTGTGCATCATTCCTCCTCCCTTTCAAAATCTACAGGTTCCCACTCACATCCTACTTTGGAGGATATTTTAAAAGACCCTCCAGAGATTTTCCTTCCTTTATGGTCTCCTCCTCCCATAAATTCCTCTGAGAGAGGGAATAATGGTCTCAAGTTTCAGTGGGAGAGGTTAGTCACCTAGTCCAACCCCCCGCTCAAAGCAGGACCAATACCAACAGAATCATCCCCGGTTTGTCAAGCGGGGCCTTAAAAACCTCTAAGGATGGAGATTCTACCACCTCCCTAGGTAATCCATTCCAGTGCTTCACCACACTCCTAGTGAAATAGTGTTTTCTAATATCCAACCTAGACCTCCCCCACTGCAATACGAGACCATTGCTCCTTGTTGTGTTGTCTGCCAGCACTGAGAACAGCTGGCCTCCATCCTCCTTGGAACCCTGCCCTTCAGGTAGTTGAAGGCTCCTATCAAATCCCATCCACCTTCTCTTCTGCAGACTACCAAGGCCAGTTCCCTCAACCTCTCCTCATAAGTCATGTTCCCCAGCCCCCTGATCATTTTTGTTGCCCTCCACTGGGCTCTTTCCAATTTTTCCACATCCTTTCTGTAATGGGGCTGTACCAGTGCTGAATAGAGGGGAATAATCACTTCCCTCAATCTGCCGGCAATGCCCCTAATAATGCAGCCCAGTATGCCATTAGCCTTCTTGACAACAAGGGTACACTGCTGACTCGTATTCAGCTTCTCATCCACTGTAATCCCCAGGTCCTTTTCTGCAGAACTGATGCTTAGCAAGTCAGTCCCCAGCCTATCGCTGTGCATCCTAAGTGCAGGACTCTGCATTTGTCCTTGATGAACCTCATCAGATTTCTTTTGGCCCAGTCCTCCAATTTGTCTGGACCTGTCCCTACCCTCCCACCTCAGAAACCAAAGTATTGGTCTTTAGCAGATGTTTACCTAATGTACCAATTCTCAACACAAAATTGGGTGGGATGTTCAGGCTTTAAATTATTTAATTGAACTTGAGCAGCTAATATTGACAAGTATTTTTCTCTTTAGCGCTGTTTCCCAAGGATGAAAAAGAAACAAAATGAAAATATGATCCCTAAAGACAAAAAAGGAGAGCCCTGAAAATGACAAATATTCTTCAACTGTGCTCTGTATCTAGAGAGGGAGAATTTTTTTTCCCCCAACCAGGGTAGCATGTATCTGAGTCCTCTTCATCCCCTTTTCATCTGTCTTCTCTTGCTGATTTGAATGAGCAGATCTGAAGCACCCAGCTTACCAATGGCAGGCATAGGGACCATAAGTAGCAAAACAACACAATAACCTTTGGATTTCTTATCACTGGTATACATATATGCATCATTTGGAACATAGTTTTTTTTTTCTCTAAACTAGCTGAAGCTCATTTCTAATGAAAATTACTACTGTAAGTATACTTCTAAAAGCTGGTAAAATACAATATAGTTTTAAGAGCTAATCCTATTAAATCTCTCACTCTCTGACACTATAATTCTATCTATTTGTCTTTCATGCAAGGGGAAGCATATCTTCCAGAGTGCCTTAGGTTCACTTTAACTTCTTCAGTGGCTTGAAGTTTTAGAATAAAGAAGTGAATAGAAAATGCTTGTAATATATACTGCAATGAAATGAGTTTGCTTCTTGCAGCTCTTTTCTATATTGCATGGCTCACAAACAGCAGCATGCTTGGCACCAAATCTACAGGAGAAAGTTGAGTTGTATTGTGAAATGGCAGCAGTTATTGCAGCATGGTTTCTGGACAAACTCACAGTTGTCAGCTCTTGGACCAGTAAAGTATGGAGTTGATGCAGGGGAAATGTTTAGCCTCTAGGGGAAGAAAGCCAACTTCCATGTTCATTAGCAACCTCTGTTGACCATCCAAGAACAGCAGAACCATCCAAGGTAGCACTGTCTTTGTTCTCTTTGCTGGAGGAAATTGCTGGAAGATGCCCCATGTGTGGCCAGAGAAAGGCATGAGTAAAATACAAAAGAAGGAAAAAGTGAGTGAGTTACAGATTGAGATGCAGGCCATTTAACTCACTTGCTGGGTTCAAGGACAGACTTTCTTTGCTCCTCTCCTTTTGAAATGAAGTTTTAGCTCCTTCCTCTTGAGTGATACTTATAGAAAAAAATGGTCCATCAAATGGATGATTAACAGAACAGAAAACTATTTGGACCAACATTTTCGAAAGCTGTCACTGATTTTTGGGATCTGAATTATTGGGTGCCCAGGCTGCGACAGCTGGGTCTTGATTTTAAAAGAATGCTGAGCACCCCTTCCCCCCCAAGCTCCTCTTCAATTAAGTGGAAAACGTGGGTGTTCACTGCCACAGTTTCTGGGTTAAGTGAATTCTGCTCCCTTGGTGATCTCCTCAGGGACATTCCTTAGGGTATCAGACCTCTAGCACAGTGGCCCCCAACCTTTTTATCACCGTGGACCGGTCAATGCTTGCGGCCCGGGGGGAGGGGGGGGTAATACTATTGATAGCCGCGAGCCCTTTTTAATTTTTCCCTCGGCGCGGCGGACCCTTGTATGTCCACCGAAAAGCCGCCGAATACAGCTGAACATGCCGATGCGAGCCGCGAGCCCTTTGCTGTTTTTCTCTCAGCTCGGCGGACTCTTTTATGTCCGCCGAAAAGACGCCGAATACGCCGATGCGGAAGGGAAGGCAGCCCGGAAGGGAAGGCGGCCGATGCGGAAGGGAAGATGGCCGCGGCCCGGTAACAATTGATCCACGGACCGGGACCGGTCCGCGGCCCGGGGGTTGGGGACCATTGCTCTAGCAGTCACCTCCCTAGGGACAGGATCATGCCTTCCTTCTCTTCCCGGACCAGAGTTTTAGGCTTGCAGTACTCTTACAATTAACCATACTTATATCAGTGGGTCTGAATTTAATCCAGTGTCTGCAGTTCTGCTACCTCCCAGGGGCTATACAGTAGACTCTCGATTATCCAGGATTGGATTGACCAGGATGTCAAAAAAAATATGTGCAACTCGCAGGGCCAGCTCTGGCTTTGCTGCCGCCCCAAGCACACAGGAAAAAAAAACCCCACCAGGGCACAGGGCAGCCAGTGAACCAACATCCCCTCACCCCAGTGCAGGGTGGCTGGTGAACCAACCCCCCATCCCCATATTTCCTATGGATGGTGATTATCCAGGATTTTATTAACCAGAATTAATTTTTTTCCTATCATCCTGGATAATCGAGAGTCTACTGTATAATTTACCAGTGACCAGCAGAGTTCACAGAACACAGTACATTTATTTAGGGCAAAACCATTAGGGAGAACACATGTAATAAAACAATAAACAGTCTATATACATGCTAAGTTTGCCAGGTGTCCCTCATCTTCCATGTGGAGACCCTGATAGGTTTTCTGAAGTCTATCAAATCCTTCCTGTGAAGATCTCATGTCAGTTCTTGGATCAAGTGAGGAACTTTGAGTCAGTTCAGGCTAACACTTTATACAGTTTGTGGGCTTTATTTTTCTTGGAAAAGGTAAAATGAGTCAGTGCTCCTATACCCACAGGCCAAAGCTTCAAAGGCTGGGTATCTGCATAACTGGTATTGGGACTTTGCGTTAATCATCCTATTGTAATTTCAAATGCTACAGGAAACCCATGCAGCAAGCCAAGAACCCAAAGACACATATGACACTTATTGATACAAAAGTCTATGCATATTCTATGTGCCCATAGTATCTGGCACATTTCAATATAATAGTCATTGAAATGTTTCATGCTTCCAAGATCTCTTATCTGTCACACTCCATACTTTTGAAAATGAGGCCCAGCTGTCTCAAAATCAGTAGCCCAAAAATCAGCAGTCACTTTTGAAAAGTTTGGTTTTTAATTTAAAGTTAAGCGCTTTGATGGCTCAAGTTAAGAGAGCTCTACAGTTCCAGTCCTATTAAGCACAAAGAGCAAAATGTATTTTCTGATGCATATTTCACTAGACGATACAGTTTGCATCCTCAGTCATTCCATAATGCAACAAACTCCTGTGTCATTAGTATTTAGGCATGGTGTCATTCACTCTTGTCCTCATAAAATTGTTAAAATTGTTAATCCTTTTTGTGTGGTGTTTGATTAAAATAGAGCAGTTACAAAAAGTCAAATTAAACAACATTCTATTGACATCAATGGGAGTTTCACTTGATTAAAAACTGCCGAATTTGGCCCAAATAAAATGAATCAGTTTAAACAGTTAGGAACTGAAATACGGTGTTCTAGCTTTTAAATATTAACTAACTAAAAAAGGTATTTTAAATATTGCAGAGGAAATTGGCAAAAAAGTGTGTGTGTTTCTTTATAGAAACTATACAATGTGTGTGTATACTGTATGTATATTCATGTTTGCCATGTGGATGTACACTACCTTTTCTAACCAGCTAATACTTAAAATAAAGCTGAAATATTATATTTTAATATTTGAAGAATACCAATATTGTCTAATAATGGCGAGACAAGAATCTGTTTCAGACATTAGGTAACAATGTAGACAAAAAGGGCCAGATCATCAGCATATTTCTTCTGTAGAGCTGTCAATATGTCAGCTTAAATAGCCTATCTACCAGTACTATAACTATATTCATAGACACATATGCAAGGAGTGTGCGTATATACATGTATGAGTATATACACAAGAGATGGAGAAATAGTGTTGAGAAATACAGTAGAAATAATTTATGTGCCACAGTTTGTTGATGTGAAGGCAGGTAAATAGGTCTCTGGTCTCCTTTTTGCACCTTGTTTTTCATAAGTGTCTTCTTAAACAGTTTAATTTTCCTTCTAATGAATAGGGATGAAAGAGAACCAAAATCCTTAATCTGCACATCATCAAATTTGGGGGACATTAGGATCCAGATCTGAACTTTGCACCTCAGGTCCCTCACTAACTATAAACAGTGCTGTTTGCAGTCAATTCTTTTGTAGTATTGATCATTCTCCAGGATCCTCAGCATTTTCTTTATACTGCCCACCACAATTTTTTCCATGTCTTATGGATTTTGATGTTCATCGGCCACAAATTATTCCTTCCCATAAATGCAAATGAAGCAACAAGACACATTCTCACCGCTTACAACTTTCCAATTAAAACTAAAAAGACATGGAGGGTTGTGTCACAACCTATGATATCATGGGACAGCCAACAGCTGGCAATGAAAATTCCCTAAAGGAAATAGTCATAGATGAAAACCAAGAGAGATTTTCCAAGACAGAGTTTCTTTTGAAGCTCCAGTAAAATTTTTCCATTTACTTTAGACTTTCTTGACTTTTGTGGGATCCCCCTGTCCTTTAGGACTTCCTTATCCTCCTCCCACACTTTTTAGTCAGTTTGCTCTTGATTAGAGATTCTACCACCATTTTGAACTCTACTTTCTTGTATCTATATATCAGAGAGAGAGATTTTTTTTCTGAGCTGTTCAGCAGAAAACATGAAAGCCACAGAAAGGTGTGGATCATATTTCTGTGGCTTCTTGTGCTAAGGAAGAGAGAATTCATTCAAGCTGCATAATTTCTAGCCAGCTGTATGAGCACTTCCCAGGGTGACCTATAATGAGCTCTCCACCTCCAGGAAACCTTTCCACCTGATTCACAAATGTTGTCCCTATGCACACTCAGTAACAATAGTTTGGAAGCTGACTGTTGACTTAGCCAAAAAAAAAAGATTAAGTGGCTTTCATAACCACTGAATTCCAGCCAGGTGCTTGTCTAGCTGACAAAATGAAGAAATTTTTGTTTGAAATTCCCTGTTTTCAAAAGCAAGTTGATCTTAATCAACCATTTTCTTTTTTATATACACTCTTTCTAGGTTATGGAATGCTTATTAGCAAGTGGTTTGTTGCCAGTTATGGTTGAAGAACCTTTCTCCCACACCGTTAAAACATGCAAGGCAATGTTGATGCAAGACAGCTTATCAACATAACCCTGGAGTGTAGACCAGGCATAAATGTCACTTGACCGTCTATGTAACTGCACAGGAGTTTTTCTGTTTGCCATGTTACCAACACTTTAGCATACCAACCAAAGACTTAATTTATGCACCTTGCTGGAATGAGTTTGTTCCACAGGATTCCATGGTACAGTATGAGGAACATCATCTTGTCCAATTTATAATTGTGCACAATAATTTCATTGAAATTGTGCAGCTGAACTAAGTACAAACAAAATTCTAGCACTTCAGGAAGGCAGATCATGAAAATATTTGGATTCAATAAATAATTTATTCTTTAATTACCTACAAAGATCACAGCAGTTTATATCTTTAAACACAGCAATACATGTGCTGCTGAATGTGAAATAAATTCCTGTTGTGCTATTAGGATTTTTTGGTTTGGTTTGTTCGCTTGTTTTGTACATTTTTTTGATCCAGCAGAAACTTTTCTGTTTACATTTTTATCAGTATTTGATTTTTTAAAATTGAGAGTTAAGGAACTCATTTTAACATTATGTTAAAGGAAGCTATTTCCTCACTTCTCCATTATCTTCTTCTGAGATACAATTTCATTCTGAATGTGTTATTTTCCAAGTTTAGTGCCTTTGAGTGCATACCATTCCTATCACTGATGGAAATTTCCTTTAACCATTCCTTTAACTAGAATATTACATAGGGACACTCAGGGAAGAGTATTAGGACACATCGCCAAAAAGCCAAATATCCCCCCGGTCTCAAACAGCAATGGATGGATCTGCAAGTGTTTGCCGTGGGAAGGTTGTACAGCCTACACAGTAGACAATTGCTTCCTCTGGATGGGATAAGGATGAAGGAAAGGGATGCAAAGAGCAAAGGGGCTGATGCCAACTGAAGGATTGCAGGTTCTCCTCTTGATTTTTCTCCATTTGAATCAATAGAAGTTTAGCTATTAACTTAAAAGGGAGAAAAATCAGGCTCATATAATTCATTATAGCTGGGATGAGCCCTTCCCTCTTTGGGGATTATGGGTCAGCTCTAGTGATGTGGCCGGTACCATTACCTCATATCGATGATAGAATCTTTTCCTGCAGCTAAGTTTGGCCTGAAAAGGCCAGGATATTCTTTGTGCTTCTATATTAAAATGAACTATATACTCACCAGGGGCTTAAACACAGCTAACTCACACTTCAATCAACCTGTCATACTACTTTATCATATAATATGCTCCATGTATCCATGACACAATTTAACATTCAATTCACGATATGACACAGGTTACTATGGCATTTTCAAAAAAGTTTTCTTTAAGTTTGTTCATCATCTTGATGCAGTTATTATATTCATAGATGCACAAAGGGACCATTAAATCATCCAGTCTGATCACCTGTATAACACAAGGGATCGAATTTCATCAAGTTATTTCTGTATCAAGCCCAATAACTTGTGTTTGATTGAAGCATATCTTCCAGAAAGGCATCCAATCTTCAATAAGATGGAAAATCCCACTTCCTTTTGTAGTTTGTGCAAATGGATACAGATTTTAATGTAACGTACTGTGATACCATGTATCATGATATTTGTGATAAGTTAATGCATCATGACAGTAAATATAAAAGTGCTCAGTCTCTCACATAAAATCTGATTCACTCTATTTAATTTTATTTTAAAGTATGAGTCAATGGAACATTTGCTACCAAACTGAAGGCCCTAGTAATTTGAGTGTTTTAATTATAACATTTGTGTCCTAGAAATGGATTTGGGGTTGGCTGGCTTGTTCATTTTTATTCTCCACAAATCTGAAAGGTTGTCAAGGAGGATTAATTTAGTCGATAGAAACATTTTGATTAAAGTGAATTTATTTTATTTTTTTGTAGCAGTGTGGCTACATTTTCAATAGAAAGACACAAAGGGTGAAAGGTTTAAGATTAGCAGCCGTGTTAGTCTGTATCCATAAAGAAAACGGGGAATACTTGTGGCACCTTAGAGACTAACCAATTTATTTCAGCATAAGCTTTTGTGGCTATAGCCCACTTCATCAGATGCACAGAATGGAACACACAGAAGTAAAATGCATTTATATACACAGAAAGCATAAAAACTTGGAAATTACCATACCAATTCTAAGAGGATGTTTAATTTGGATGAGCCATTATCAGCAGGAGAAAAAAAAAACCTTGATTGTAGTGATAATCAAGTGGATCTGTGTCTGACAGTTGACAAGAAGGTGTGAAGGAAACTTAACTAGGGAAATAGATTAAATTAGTGTAATAATTAAGCCATTCACAGTCCTTGTTTAACCCTTGATTGGAATGGCTTAGTCATTACACTAATTGAATCTATTTGAATTGGTATGGTAATTTCCAAGTTTTTATGCTTTCTGTGTATATAAATGCATCTTACTTCTGCGTGTTCCATTCTATGCATCCAATGAAGTGGCCTATAACCTAGGAAAGCTTATGCTGAAATAAATTGGTTAGTCTCTAAGGTACCACAAGTATTCCTCATTTTCTTTACAAAGGATGAATGTCGCCCTGGTGCAGAGTGCCAGAACAAGCACATATCTATATATATAAAAGTCAAATGGTATATGCGTGCGTTTATGTATGCGTGTATGTACGTGCACGTACTCCTTCCACACCGTTTGAGCTAGAGACTTGAAATTTGGTAAAGTTAGAGGTCTTAGGGTCCTAATCAGGGTAAGAGTTGAAAATTTTTCAAATCTCACCTTTGATGCCCCCCAGGGGTGAAATTATTTAAAGGCCAATCACATCAGCTGGGCAGCTGCTGTTCTCTGTGACATAGTTATGATGTCATAATACCCCCTCCAACGGACCCTGCGCTCGCTCAGCTCTCTGCGCCCTCCCTCCTCCAATGGACCCCGCACTCGCTCAGCTCTCTGTCCCCTCCCCCCTCCAACGGACCCCGCACTCACTCAGCTCTCTGCCCCTCCCCACCTCCGACGGACCCGAGTTGGGTTTGGTCAGAGGGTAAGTGAGGTAGGGGTGTCGGGTTTGGTTGGGGGGGTGAGGTGGGGTGTCGGGTTTGGTCGGGGGGTAAGTGAGCCGGGGGTGTTGGGTTTGGTCTGGGGGGGTGGGAAGGTGTTGGGGTGGGTGAGGGGTGAGGTGTGGGTGTTGGGGTTGGTCAGGGGGTGTTGGGTTTGGTGGGGGGTAAGGTGGGGGTGTTGGGTTTGGTTGGGGGGACAAGGAGGGGGGTCGGGGTTGGTCGAGGGGTAAGTGAGGTGTGGGTGTTGGGTTTGTTTGTGGTGGTAGGTAGGGGTGTCAGGTTTGGTTGGGGGGAAAGTGAGGTGGGTGTGTCAGGTTTGGTCTACGGGGGGTGAGGTGTGGGTGTTAGTCAGGGGGTGTTCGGGTTGGTAGGGGGTGACGTGGGGGTGTTGAGTTTGGGTGGGGGGTGAAAATTTGAGTCGGGGTTGGTCGAGGGGTAAGTGAGGTGTGGTGTCGGGTTTGGTCAGGGGGGTGAGGTGGGGGTGTTGGGTTTGGTCTGGGGGGGTGGGAAGGTGTTGGGGTGGGTGAGGGGTGAGGTGTGGGTGTTGGGGTTGGTCAGGGGGTGTTGGGTTTGGTGGGGGGTAAGGTGGGGGTGTTGGGTTTGGTTGGGGGGGCGAGGAGGGGGGTCGGGGTTGGTCGAGGGGTAAGTGAGGTGGGGTGTCGGGTTTGGTCAGGGGGGTGAGCCGGGGGTGTTGGGTTTGGTCTGGGGGGGTGGGAAGGTGTTGGGGTGGGTGAGGGGTGAGGTGTGGGTGTTGGGGTTGGTCAGCGGGTGTTGGGTTTGGTGGGGGGTAAGGTGGGAGTGTTGGGTTTGGTTGGGGGGGCGAGGAGGGGGGTCGGGGTTGGTCGAGGGGTAAGTGAGGTGTGGGTGTTGGGTTTCTTTGTGGTGGTAGGTAGGGGTGTCAGGTTTGGTTGGGGGGAAAGTGAGGTGGGTGTGTCAGGTTTGGTCTACGGGGGGTGAGGTGTGGGTGTTGGTCAGGGGGTGTTCGGGTTGGTAGGGGGGTGACGTGGGGGTGTTGGGTTTGGGTGGGGGGTGAAAATTTGAGTCGGGGTTGGTCAAGGGGTAAGTGAGGTGGGGTGTCGGGTTTGGTCAGGGGGGTGAGGTGGGGGTGTCAGGTTTGCTCTCTGCCCCCTCCCTCCTCCAACGGACCCCGCACTCGCTCAGCTCTCTGCCCCCTCCCCACCTCCGACGGACCCGAGCAACGCCGGGTATTTTCGCTAGTATAAAGTAAGTTTCACTTAAGCCCTAAATTGTATTCTACATTGTATAGTATTCTAGGTCTTAAATGAGATATTTCAGGAGGTGCCTTAGTCTTATGCTGGCTTTTTGTGTGAATTTTACCACTGTGCAGCTCCTAATGGGCATTAAAAAAAGTTTTATATAAATCCAAATATATTCAATAAGTAAAATAAAAATATTTATATCACTTGTGATTTGGAAAATTAAAGTTATCACACCCTGAATTTCACTCCATTTTCAATACACATTATTACATTTTTTCATATGGGTGTAATCCCCAAATTCAGAGTTTATAAGACAAAGCAGTTCTGTTGATTTTCAGCATCTCCTTATTTTTAATAACTTTCTTGCTGTTGTAGAGAAGAAATCTGTAATATAATGGGAAAAACATTGTGGGTCGAGAACATAAAATATCAAATGGTGATTAGAAAACCCCTGAGGAAAAATATTTACATCACAAAGTGTTCTCTTTTCAAGGAATCTTTGACGTCTGCCATAGGACTCCACATACAAAAAATGTCCTGCTTTGTTTCTTTTTTAAATTAATCATTTGAACATTTTTGGGGGCTTCAAATGTTTACTGGGTGATTATTAACACACTGAAGTGCTGAAAGAAAGCCTATGAGACTACATATTCACCCTCATAGCCTTTTTATATTGTATTTTGACAGACCATCAATTGGAATTTTTAATTCAAAACTATTCTCAAATGTTGCAGTGTTTTTACACAGTATATTATCAAAGTATCAAATCCTTTGATAAGGATAATTAAACATGCCAAGTTTGTTTCCATAACCTTAAGTCTGCAATTGCTAAGACTTTCATGTTACCACAGTTAGTTCAGCTCTCTCTACTCACAGGAAAGTCAATGGCAATGCTCTATCCACTTATAATTCTTAATAAATTTACTGATAACATAATGAAATTGGTGGGGAGGTAGACACGAGAAAGTGGGCTCCTAGAAAGCTCATGAGATACTGTGGTGTTTTGATACAACAGATATCAGATTTTCTTTGTATCTATTGACATCAGTCATCAGAGATACAGGGCACCAAAAAAAGTTGTCAACTGCTTTCCTTGCTGTGCAGACAAAACAATATTTTAGGGTTGTTGAATTAGATGATAAAAAAAGTTGTACCCATATTCCATTGCCTAAATGTTTAATTTTGCAAAGGATTGAGCAACTCTTAAAGTTGCCAAAGACCCACCTTTCCCACATAAGTCAGTGTGGTTGTGGGCTTTCAGCACTTTAAAGGATTGAGCTCCAACTGCCAGCCCTTAGAGAAGTCAGGCTAGGACCCTCCCAAGGAAAGGTTTAGGATCAAGTGCATGGTTCCCTTATTTGTACACCTATACCTACTGCAAGGCTTTGATCCTTATGCATGCACCTTCTGCAGAATGATCCAGTATGAATAATTTGTGCTGGAGACAATCATGGGTAAGGTGTTTCTGCTAGTCAACATATGGTTTCAGAATTTATGTTAATCTATGTTGGGGAATGTTACATTTTGCGTCATAATTTGGCCCCCAAACTTGAAGGAAATATTTATGACCCTATCTAACGCTTATTAAAGCCGATGGCTTCAAATGGTTTAACATTTTCTTTGTATCCCAACGTAATATCTGATGGGGGGGGGGGAATCTCTTCCCTATCCTGTTTCATGGTGAATAACCATCTAATAAAAAAAAATAAAAAAAAATAATGATTAATCCTTCTCATTTGCTTCCTCTTTATCTAAGGGGATTGGAATTTTACAGGGCTGATGCCCTTGATTTTTGTCATTCATATATACTCCTAGCAAGAAATTCCATTCCACAGAATAAGGCCCTATTTATTTTAGATTTATGTAGAAGTTGGCAAATTAAAAGTACTTTAATAAGGAGAGTAATGATAGCTCAGGAATAAGATTTAGACTGAGTGCCAGTGCCAATGAGTGCATTAATGCTATTCAAAAATAGTGCATGTAAAATAGCACACTACTGATAGGAGTTGATTATGATAATTTTGTAGTGCAAATTTTTGAAAATCAGATACTATAAAAATATACCGTTAACTTTATGTTAATAAAATATTTTGCTTGATGCCTTTTAAATTATTCATTTGAAGTAGTCTAAAAATATAAAAGAACTCTTATTATCTTTCAATTTACATGATTACTTTAAGTTCACTTTTTTTTGGTTTAACATAAACAGAGTGTAAAATTCCCATCAAGCTTTTGGGTATTTAAAATGTGTAATTTTTATGCAAAAATAGGAGGCTGTTAGGATTTTAAGCTTGCCATTAGTATAAATATGATTTCAATTTCTGATTTGAAACTATTTTACACTTTTTAGAAATTACCATGTTTGCTGATTTGAATCATTATTTCTGCTTTGATTATGTATGTGCTCTTCTTAAAAACATATAGTTAGTTAAAAAAGAAATTAAAGGTTAAAAAAACTATTGAACTGCTTTTAATGCTTGATTCTAGATGCTCCATATCACTAGTCTAGGGACCAAGGTCACCCTGGGAGAAGACGATTGATTGAATATTGAAGTCATTCATTTTTAATTAATTTGGGCCATGTATTAAGTAGAGAGCAGTTAATCCAACAGTACTCTCCAGAACACTTTAACGGTGACTGCATAGGACAGGAATCATGAGCTGAGCAAGAAGCCTACAAGTTTGGTTGTATGAAGAAGGATTCTCTCCTGCATTCCCATATAGGCACTGATTCAGCACAAGATACTTAAGCTTTTATCTAAAGCATGCAAGTTGTGCCATTCAGTCATCTGACTTTAATGGGACATTACACTACTCAGCTGTGGGACAACACCAGAAGAATATATTTTCAGTTTACATGAGTGCAAGGAGTTCTGACAAGAGGTGTGTGCCAGCCCCATTGCTGTGAGAGGCCTCAGAGAAGAGATGCCTTCACTTTTTTTTGCTTCCAGAAATGCCCTGTGTTGTCAGTGGCTCTGACAGAATTTATCATCATGCCAGGCTGTTCTGAGGGAGAACCCCCAGAAAAGATATGACTTCACTCTCACTGGCCCTAATTTCTAGCAATAGTTTAACACTCCATCTACACATTGGCTTGAAGCAACAGCTGAGCATGTCTTGATTTCCAAGAAAGGTGAAGAATCATAAAAGTAGCAAGTGCTAGAATGATTTTCAGCAAAAAGGAAAAATCATGATGACATTGTCTAATCTGCTTGCTATTTGCTATCATGAAAAGAGACTTTGTTCTTGTGTTTATTCCAGTTATATAGAGGTGTCCTGGGGTCCCTGGAAACATTGTTTGGTTTACCTTGAACACTGATGAAAACTAACACTTTGCTATTTGCCTAGCGAGGACACCAAAAGAGAAGTTTTCTTGTAAACAACTTGACTGATGCCCCCAGTGAAAATGACGGAAAACTAGAGAGATCAGCAAGAGAAGCTCTTTAATGGGATCTTCCTTGTGTGATCAAGGATTCATTAGATGTAAATGCTCAGGTCCCACAAAGGTAAAAAAGCTTCAGAAAGAAGGAATGTAACAGCTGCAGGTGCTGAAGCCTCAGGTGCCTTCAGTAAGTAGGCAAAGAGTGATACAAAACCAATTAATATTGCACTTAATGGGCAATAGATGTTCTCCTGTATTTGACAGCATGCAGTAATTATAATTATTTTCAATAATTTAATATAAAAATTTAATAATTTTAATTTAATTTTAATATAAAAATATAATTATTTTTAATGTTGGTTGTTTAATTCAGTAAGTGACCGTTGGGATTTGATCACTTATCTGGTTCTGTTATTTTTTAAACATTGAACCAAATACCTAGACATTTTAGACAGTCCAAATTTTTCAAACCCGTATGCCTAAAGTTAGGTACTTAAATTCATATTTAGGGACCTAAATCAATGATCGGATTGTCAAGGACACAGGTCATTGAGGGTCACTGGGACCTACAGGGGCTTAGAATAGAGCTGGCTGAAAAATTTCCCTGAGAAACTTTTCTTCAAATGAAAAATGGGTAACATATTTGCAAACATTTTGTTTCCATTTTCCGACCAGCTCTTCTTTATGCCTTAATCAGTAAACTAGTTTTATCCAGATGCCTTCATTTAGATTTGAAAAGGTTGTCAATCATCTTGTCAAATGAAATGGTCTAAAAGCAAATGGTAAGGATTTTTATTCCTATGTGCATACATGTGGCCAAGACAAAAGCAATATAGGAAATAAGTTCACGATGACATAGAGAAATGGAATATGTTTAAGACTATAAACTGGGTGCATCTTAGTAGTTTTAATATTAACTGGTGCACTGCAGGTAGTATTCCTTTAATGGGTATGTACCAATCATTATGCACTATTTCACTATTTGCCTTAGTTAAGGTTTTGCTCTGTTTACCAGCTTTGTTCCTGTTGCACATCATCTTAGAGATGCTTTGAATGGTTGGGCAGAAAGTTTATGCGTCTCTGCTGATGGGGAGGGAGGAAAGCATTTTGATTCCTCAGGCACTAATTACCCATAAGAAGTTATGGATAGTGATTATTCAGCCTGAAGCCTTTCTGCAGGTAGATGTTTCGAACAGAAGGGGTTAGAATCAGGTCTGTCATATATGAGGCTGTGGTACTGATAAGGCCTTTGGGGCATGTTTTCTTTATTTTGAGCGATATAACATGTTGTGATGCTGAACATCAGGTTGTGTGTCAAAATGACAATCAGCTCACTAGTCTAAAAGATGGTGGTTTTCCTTAAACAAGAGTTTGTTTAAAAAAAAAAACCTGAAGCAGACACAGGGGGGGAAAAGTTCTCCCTCAATTTTTCACATTTGTATCCTGTCTTTTATATGGAATTGGACTAACTCTCTGTGCAATGCTTTTCAATTTGAACTGATTTATCAGGTACTTATATAATTGTAATTCATTCGATGAAATGTAACCATGCTACATGTAACCATAAAATTACAGATTTGCAGCTTCAGAATGATGAATATACATTCAATAGACATCTGTTGCATTGACGAGAGGAAGGTAATATGACATTTCCATATATACTTCTACCTAGTTCTCCCCCCAAAATAACCTGTAGCTCTGCAAAACACACACTATGTGAGATTGTGGGGAATAGACCTAATTTTGTTTCTCAGATATAATTATTTTCTCTGCCCCTCCAACCCCCCAATTTACAAAGTTACCTTATTTCAGGCAAGGAAAATTGGATAGAACTCCCTTCAGAGTTCATCAGTGCCACGCATTCATCCAGAGCAAGTCACTATGAAATTCTAGCCCCATTTGAAGTCAACTGGAGATTTGTCATTAACTTCAGTGGGACCAGGATTTCATTAATGGTACTTTTTCTCCTCGAGGACCAACAATGGTTCTTCAGTACTCCCAGCCCAGGGAGTTAGAAATAAATCAAACACTGATCTCTGACTATTAATACTGAAACGGACCTCTAGGTGTGAAATAATCCCTGCTTCTTAAACTTTGGGAATGTTTGGATGCACTTCCCAGTTCTGACCATTATCTATCCACTGCCTACCTGGTACCTATTTGGTACCATTAAATATTTTTAAAATGAAGGGATAGATTAAAAACACTTAGATGTGTAATTACATGCCTATTTTGCAGAAAATTACTGGATGGCACAAATCAGGTAATTGCAAATGAAAATTGCCAGAATTAGTAGTTTGTTCATTCACTTATTGCACTTGCCTTGCACATGTGAACATTGTATGTAATAGCTCACATTTCTGAAAATCTGCCCCTGAAAATATTGTAACTTTGCTTGCTGTTTTCCAATTTTATGTTTTTCTTAGCTAAGTTTCTTTCTTTTTTCTTTTTCTTCTCCCTTGGTCAGCTGTCATAAAACCCAGATGCTAAACTGTGAAATAAATTTTTTTCAATGGCATTTGTCTCCTTGGGAGGAATCTGAGCTTGTTTTACTGGCAACTATGAATTACCACTGGGTCTGTCATGTGGTTAGGTTGCAGATGGCCTGCCTGGGTTGCTTGTTTCTAACACATGAAATCTCCCCTTGGACCCTGCTGTGACTCTGAGAAATGTATGCACTATCAGCTGCATGAAAACAGGATCATGTTTTACTTGTATATGACATTAATTCTCATTGTCTCATTGTCTCAGCCATAGGATTAGTTGTGCAATACAGCTGCTGCTTCAGGTGAGAAAAGGTATCAGGGGGATGGACTGGTGAGCTACAGTGAAGGACCTCACATAGACATAATATATCCTGGCTTGCCCTCATGAGATGCTACCATAGCTGATAGGGAGAGTAAGTGGGAAAGTCCATTACAGTATCAAAATGAAAACTTTTTTTCCATGGGCTCACTAGTACTAATAGGTCTTACATGACAAACTTTCCTAGTTTATAGTAAAAAAATAAAAAGTATCAACATATTTCCTAAAATAGCCATGCTTCTTTTTTTTCACAAGAACAGTTTCCGTGTAGAAAGAAGCTCTTTGGGTCAGTGTAATTCCCCACGTCTTCCCTCTGCTGCCTCCCCTCTAATGTAACTTTTTTCTGCATAGGGCCCTGATACAAAACCAGAGGCAACATTGTGGATTATTGTTGAGGGTTAGTTTCACTGATACAATTTACACACACACACAAATACAAATTCTAGCCCAGCCTCTAAATATTTTAAATATCAAAAGTTTCTGGTTACTCCAAAGAGGACTAATGGGCTTACAACACCAGCATGTACATCGTAGTTTTGGCACGAGATTACCCAACAGCCTAAATGATAAGAATATGAACACAATGTCCTATTTTGTTCTTTATGAACTCAATGCTCATGAAAGGTTTCCAGTTATTAGTTCTTAAGTCTGTTCCTTTATCCAGAAATACAAGTACAGCTTGGACATAAACATCAAGGGGCATATTTTCAGGAAAGCTCATTGCCCATTTAGGCACTAAACAAAGTGATCAGTTTTTCAAATCCACTGAGTACTTTGGAACATTTGGCCTGATTTTTGGTCCTGAGCAGAACTGGTTAAAAGTTTTCCAATGGAATGTTTTTCTGTCAGAAAATGACATTTTATCACAACAAAAACTTTCAGTGGGAATGTGTTGATTTTGATTAAATTAAATTTAGGAAAAAACATTAAGTGTTCAGATATATTCAGAATGGAACATTTCATTTTTGTGTTTGTTTCATAACCTTTTAAAGAATGTTTTATTTTCTATTATAAACATTAAAAATAAGGCAAAAATGAAAATGTCTTGATTTTATAAGCATAATGTTCTGATTGACACAAAATGAAATTGTTTTGAATTTTTGTTTCTTTGGAAATGTCAAAATTAGAGAACTTGCCAAGAAATGGAAATTCTCATTTGTGCACTGCTCGAGTGATGAAACATTGAAATTATGTCCCTGAGGTACTTTGAAAATTTGGCCTTCTGAATCTACACTTCAGTAAAAAACCTGTGGCACTGACTCTCAGAGACCAGGTCAGCTGCATTAGGCTCGTACGGCTTGGACTGCAGGGCTAGAAACTTGAGGGTATACTTTTGAGTTTTTGCTGGTGCCTGGGCTTTGTCACTCCCCCTTTGTGGATCTCAGAGCCCAGGCTCCAGCCCAAACTTCTACACTGCAATTTTATAGCCCCACAACCTAAGTCCCACAAGTCCGAGTCAGCTGAGCCAGTCCAGCTGCTGTCGTGCCATGGATCTTTTATCATACCCTAAGCGTTTACTCTGAAAGCCAGGGTGCTTGAAGAAGCTCCAGCAGAAGTGTTTCTTTCTTCCTTTCTGACATTTTGATACATGTGGATCCTAGAGCTTGCTTTTTCACCATACCAATTGATAAAGTATCATATACAGCTGTAATGGGTATCAAAGAAAATGACGAGATGGCTGGAGGTCATCAGGTAGGTCCTACTGCAATGCTGCAGTCAGCAGGACCAAGAAAAAGCTTCTTTCAAAAAATGATCACTCTCCTCCTGTTTCTATTGACTCCTCTCCTATAAACAAATATTTAAAAATATTATTCCCCAAAGAGTTTTGTTATACATTTTCCAGGTAGTTTGATTTTTTAAAAAGTTAATTATTTTGCACCCTTTTCTACACCTCCAATATTGGATGTGAGGGATCAGCAATCTGATCCATTATGCCAGGAGATGGGATATATTAGATTTGCTGGGACAATGGTCTGATCTGCTGTGACAAGACACAAGATACTAACCTAGAAGGGCCTGGCACCTTACAGGCAAATATTATAGCAAACATATCACGAACAGATCGGACATTAATAGGATTTTAGAATGTGAAATTTCAGCATTTGGATCAGTTGCAGAAGGATTTTATTAATTATTAACATATGTTGCTATGACAAAGAGCCTGATTTTGAAAAAAGCGAAAATGAGAAAAATAAGTTAATTATCCCACAGAAATTGCCTGACAGAAAAAAAGTTGTCTTCCATCTCAATGCACAACATAGAGATTGAGAAGATTATTCTCTTTTTGCATTCACATGCAAGACCTCCCCCCTTGAGTTCCGTGGGCATTGAATGTGTGTTTTTGAGGGCATAATTTGGTCAGTTCATAGATCTGCATGAGTCAGAGAATATAAAATAGTAGGATGTAACAAATTACAAGGTACTAACGTTGCACCTTCCCAGTTTTCCCTTTCTCTCCCTCTTTCTGAAGTAAAAAAGTTATAAACAAAAACAAAACCCCTGCCTTCTATTTGATTACTGAGTAAAGGTTAGTGACTTCACTGCTTATTCTGGGAAAGCAAAAAAATGTTAAAGTACATCTTCCTGGGGAGTAACTATGAGTAAAGACAGCTACAATTTTTATTTCCACAGTATCTTACCACCTGGTTTCCGTGTAAGTGACCTTGGGATTCTAAGGTATTCACTCAGTGGTAGTTTGCCACTTGAAGTTAAAAATTATTTGCCTTCCAGCCATGGGGCTGGCAGCTTTATTCTTCTTGTATAGCAATTGTTCCACTCTGACATTTATGGTACAATTGTGCTTCCATCCGTATTCCACTGTTTGCTATTTATTTGCATTTTATCACATTTATTTTAACACATAGTCTTCCATACTCATTTACAAATCCCCTGAAATTAGCTAAGAGTCATAGCCATAATTTTTCAGCGCAAATTGGACATTTACAAGCAGCTGAAAGGCTGTGCTGGCTATGGGAAAAGATGTAATCCAAGTACTAATCTTATGAGCATCCATCTGAATAACCACCTTCCATAGACAACGGAAATACCCTGTCTATAGGATTTCTGAGAAGGCTTTTGGATCCAGATTATTATTGAATTCTGGCCCCTTTGCATGGCCGCACTAGTGAAAAATAACCAGAAAATAGCCAGATCTTGGTGTGGTCTCCATTGGCTCCTTCCACTGTGCCAGTTCCCATGCTCAGCTTTGGTATCAGGGGTGGGGAATGTGTGTGGCTGAAATGTACCACACTCCAGGTATGCTCTAACTCAGGCCAGGGCATAAACAGTAAAGACATATCCTGAGCATCTGGGAGCAATAACTGGCTCTCTGATAGACCCCCTACCTTTGCAGTGGGCAGACGCTCAGCAAACATTCTAGGCTTTAAAGTGTTTCTATATGAAATATTTATAGACATATAAATTTCACTTTTCCATAGTGATTTCAAATCTATCTAAGGTTAGCAATGACCAAAAGTTGTTCTCATCTGATGGTCAATATTATGTGGCAGCCAATATGAAATGAGTTTGATGCTTGCAGTCCAAGTCTCAGTTTATAAGGGTCCGTATCACACAAACCACCATGATAGGTAGTAACCATTATTTGTGGCAGTGTTAGGCAACAGGGAAAGAACTGAATAGAAAGAGAGAATGAACTCAGTTCTAGCCATGGATGTTATCCTTCCCTTACCCCAAGAAAATTGGGGCAAATTACATTCCACACGGAGCATGCAGTTTGGATTGCTGAAATCTAGGCTGATCACAAGGATAACACACTAGTGCTATTTGCACACTACACATCAAAATATTTTCCCCAGACATTTTACTAGCTGTACAGTATTTGGTTCATATATAAAGATAAAAAGACAAGACATTGCTGATTGCCTGCAGATTTTTTATCCTGTTTAAAATAAATCACACACACTTTTCTTCAAACAATGTGGAGAATTAGCCTGGTAGAAGTAGAAAGTTTTACAGCCACTTATTAACCAAGGCATATAGCCTGGCATGTGCATTTTGGAAAAGCTTCAGACATACTGGCAAAAGATCCAGGCTCACATGGAAGCTTAATATAATTTGCCATTTTTATGTCGGATTCTGCCTCATGACTATTGAGAAGAAGTCACTGGTTGGTGCTTTAAAGGAAAGTAATAGTAATTTCCCATAAAGCACAAATTAACAGTGAGATACAGAAAATATTGGAATTCAGATTGGGTGCCACTATGTAAGAATAGCTGAATAACATAACAAATGTTTGCATGAATAAGAATTACTTATCAGCCCTTTGAATAAAGGCAGCCTATGCTGTGTAACTTAAAATAGAGCCTTTTTACAACAAAATTGGAGTTGTTAAAGTGTTTACTAGGAGTACACAATAAGATAAGAGGAAAAACTTTTGAGTTTAAGCCCATCTGGAGAATGAATATAAAAAGAGTGTACAAAGAGAAGAAATATTTGAGAATCATCATAGAGGAAAATGAAAAAGATCTGAGGAAACAGCAGTAAAAAGGAGCATGAAGACTTATGAGACTTAGGTGAAAAAATGTTCAGGTCTTTGGAGTGCATTCGTCTCAAGAATTTATCATCATTTTCAACACTGCCTCTGTGTTAAAAAGTCTGTGCAATGCGAAGTAGTTAGAATCATTTTCCCTCTGGAATTTTCTGAGATTTGGTGCTTCAAGCAGCAAATACAGCTCCCTTATAGTGTTTGATATAAATTCATACTAATAGGGCTCAGTAGAATTTTCAGCAAACTAGTATCCTCTTCCACACATTGCAAAGGTTCATCAGGAATAAAATTAATGATTGACAATGCAGTGGCCATTTTAAGAAATTATTGAATGGCTTGTACAGTTCCCTGAAAATCACCATTTTGCAGTTTCTCCCTCAGAACAATATATGTATCATTTTCCATATCACCCTCTGATAAAACCACATATCCTGCTATGATTTAAATTGGTCCAAATGGTGCTTTCATCATAAAGACGGTGAAACATGGTGTGTCTATCCCACAATAGGGCACAGTGGTGGTGGTTACATAAGAACAGCCATTCTGAGTCATCTAGTCCAATATCCTACCTTTCAGCATTGGCCAATGGCCGGTGCTACAGAGGGAATGAAAAGAACAGCAATCATTGAGTGATCCATCCCATGTCATCCACTCCCAGCTTCTGGCAGTCAGAGGCCAGGACACCGAGAGGGTTACATCACTGACCATCTTGGCTAATAGCCATTGATGGACCACTCCTCCATGAATTTATCTAATTCTTTTTTTAACTCTGTCATAGTTTTGGCCTTCATAATATTCCCTGGTAAGGGGTTCCACGGGTCAACTGTGTGTTGTGTGAAGAATTACTTACTTTTGTTTGTTTGAAACCTACTGCCTATTGTTTGTCATTGATTGCCTTTTCTATAGAGCAGTAGCAAAAACAGTTGTCAGACATCCATGGGAAAAAAAACACATTTTTTTGTAAACCTTTGGAGACTCTGTAGATTGTGTTATCTGAGGAATATTGTTGCAGCTCTTAATTTTGTGGCCCCCTCTATATATTCGCCAATTGTGCCATTTGTTGGAAAAATACTTTAATTTTTGTTTTTACAAAAGAAAGACAGCTAAACATTTGGCAATTCTCTTTTGTATTATAGGCTTATAATTTTTCTCAATCATTGTATCTTGGATAATTGAGTATAGTATGCCCACCAATGGCACTGTATACTTTTCATCATAGACAAGATTATGTTTATCTTCTCTCTATGTTCCATGTATCATTTTGAAAACTGACCCCTTGCTGCTTTTTTTTCACTGGGAGACAGTCATTGAACCATGAGGAAAAGAATAAGTCTTGTGTCTATATGACATTTAAACACATATATACACGCATAAAATAATCTTTAGAAGTCCTTTCTTTAGGACAGTCAATTGATCACATTCTCACAATGGTGTGATAGGGTAATCCAAAATAGTAATTACTAGCTTAAATTGAAACTGTTCCTGAGAACTTTATTTGGTATTTATGGCTGCTTTACTGTATTATTGTTAGTGGATGCAATGGGTAATTGGTGCTGTTGGTTAATAAGCCTATTCTTAGGGAGAAAGACATGCTATATTTTTATGCCAGGCTCATATGCTCAGTATGGTTATTTATGGAATGCATGCTATTATTATATTTGGAAAATTGATACACAGCATTTTTTAAGATATGGCATATATTTGTTAATAATCAAAGAAATACTGGGGTCATATCCTCAACTGGTGTAAATCAGTGTGGGCCTGCTGAAGTCCTAGCATTGTGTCTAAGGAATTAACTTTTCCTGTTTCTCTCATATTTTCTCTAAAAATGCAACCAATCTGGCTTCATAAATCTGCTTGGGTTAGAGATATAGGGGATTTTTAGGAGGTAGGTGGTGGCAGTACTGTGCCAATGGATGGAATCTTCCTGCATTTCTAAGGATCCCAATTTCCTGGAGGAAAAAACCATCAGTCTGACTTTTGCAAACACACTGGCCAAGCTCCAAAACTATCTTATTGGATGAACTTAAGAGACTGTATTTTCAGTCGATCAATCTTCTCTCCCCATTTTGCTTCCCCTTTTTCTTCATTTTTCAGAGTTTTGCACTCTGTTTAGACGTAGGGTAACCAGACTGCAAATGTGAAAAATCGGGATGGGGTGGGGAGGTGGGTAATAGGAGCCTATATAAGAAAAAGACCCCAAAATCAGGACTGTCCCTATAAAATCGGGATATATGGCCACCCTATTTAGACTCCACTGCATGCCTAAACTTCTTGTTACAATATTGCAGGCCCTCAGCCAATACTACCAGTAGAAATGAAATATCCCAGTAGTGAGGATCACAAATATTGTCTTGTGGTACTATGAGCCACCTGTGGAAAAATCTGCATTAACAATGTGAACACAGAATACTTACCACTTACCACAATTACCAGGCACCTCTACGCAATGGCAATGGTCTTGACTAACTTTATAGCAGAGACCCTTCTAACCAAATAGCTTCCACTCCTAAACATCTAAGATATACAGTATATGCAGGAGTCATGCAGAGTAAATGTATGCTTCCCGGCCGCCCAAGTCAAAATAAGCTGGCTGTTCTGAGTCTCTCTTGCTAGAATAAAAAGTTATCTCTGGTTTCATCTAGCCCTAAAGTACCTTTATGTTTTAGTTTAGTTATATTTTAAGACTGTAAAAGATAAGTTTTAGGCTTAATTGAATTGAATTGAAAGCAGTATTCAGTTTGATTAGACAAGTAAAATCTAGGGATGTCTCTACTTGGAAATAGCAGGCTAAAACGCCAGCATAACACAACTAGCTTAATGGGGGAGAGGCGGGGAGCTTCAGCTGGTATATTTCATAAAGTCTTTCTCATCAAATGAGGAAACCTTATTCATAAGCTTTCTGCCATATGGGTTCTAAGGCATTTATGGTTACTAGTTTCCTTATTAGTAAATTCATTTTTAAAATGAGCAGCTTTAACTGTATATTCAAAAGAGTACATATCCTTGGGTTCATATTTGAGTTTTATATCCCTTTCAATAGTACATTCAACTTGCATTCAATAAGTTCAATTCACATATATAATATAAACCAGGGATCGGTAACCTTGGCATGCAGGACTCCAGGGCAAGCACCCTTAGCAGGCCCCGCCGGTTTGTTTACTTGCCAGTTTACCAACCACAGTTCCCATTGGCCCTGGTTTGCCATCCCGGTGTGGGAAGCGGCGCGGTGCTGGCTGTTGCTTCCCGCAGCCCCTGTTGGACCGGGACAGTGAACTGCGGCCAGTGGGAGCCACGGTCGGCAAACTGGCAAGTTAACAAACCAGCGGGGCCCGCTAAGGGTGCTTACACTGAGGTCCTGCAGGCCAAAGTTGCCGATCCCTGATAGAAACCCACAAATAATATTCTATATAGTGGTATAAGCAGATATGGAACACCATGCTTGTTTATTAGCCTGTACATTTAGGGCCTGATTTTTAAATATGCTAGTGAGGCCAATGTGTGAGCAAAATACGAGCACAGTTACTATAACAGTATATGCAAACCACAATACTTACCTGCTGAAATACTTAATTATCTAGTTTGCATGCACAGTCACAGTAATTGTCAGTGCAAATTAGGTGTACAAATGTGCATGCATGTGTTGTATCTGTCATTTAAAAAAATGTTAAAAATCAGATAGTCTGACAATTTGAGAAGAGGAAAATGTAATTCTTCTTTCTGAAACAGATATTCCAATTTAGCTCAAATAAAGGCTCATCAGAAAACTCATGAAGCCCTTTAGTTCTTATGCAAAATGTCACAAACTGAATTGTTTTTGCAAAAATCTGTAATCAAAATTACAATCTCAGACATTCACTTTTATAAAAGAAAGCAAGCTATATTTTAGCTATAGATCATTCCTGAAAACTATTGAAGGTTTGGGGTTGCTGTATTTATGAGGGCAAATATTGAGCAATGACTCCATCTGTACCATTTTCAGAATTTCTGAACACAGAGAAGCTAATTTCCAATAGCCAGTTAAGCTTTTCTACTGAGAAACAGCTCTATGTGGTATCCATTAAGCTTGTGCAACAGGTGAAGAGGGAAAGAAGGAAAACAGTCGTGAAGCCCCTATTAATAGATGTGGGTGGGTGGGAAGGGAGAGAGGCAGAGCAAAAACAGCAGCTGCAATAGCAGCTGCACTTTCTGCCAGATCCAGAGTTTCACCAGACCCATCAGTGTTTCCCATTACATATACATTATTAATACATTCATTATTTTTAATTAATAATGTATATATAATAGGGAATACTGGTGGATCTGATGAAAACTCTGGAACTAGTTCCCACTTAATATATACACACATTTCTTTCCTACTGGTAGCAGTATTCCCCATTATGGGTACAGGAAATCTCTCACAAGTCAGTTAAAAAAAAACACCTTCTAAACTGGGTTAGCATTGAAAGTTTGATCATTGTAATTGCTTTAATCCTGCAGAATGTTGCTTTCTGTTTGATGTGTGGTGTTTTCCTATAAATAAATGAATAAAGAATAATTCTAAATGAGAAAAAAGAGAAAAAAATGGAAGGCTGGTTGATTTCTGTTCTTTCCCCACAACAGAAATTACAAATTAATTTTGTTTCCTTTTTCCAGTTCCTTGCCAGAGCTCGACCAACACCTGAGGGATCCTGAACAAACCTCAGAGTAAGTAATTAACGTTCAAAGCCTCAGCATTCAGACACCTTTTACACTTTCTCTTGCTTCCAACTAGCAAAAAAAAAATTCCAAACAAGGTTTTAATTAACAGGTGAGTTTAATTGATATGTAGGTTGTCTCTGAACAGAAAGGACTTTAGTGAGGAGGAGGGGAAAAGTCCATCATACTCACTTCACTCACAGTTGAAGACCATTAATTCATTTGCACCTGGATGTTTTGAAGGAATCAATTTACTGTAGTGAAGAAAGGAGGCAGAAAATCAAAAGGTTGGAAAGCAGCAGAGAAGGAAGAGCTCTGCTATAATTGAGTGTGCTTATCAGAGTGATTTTTAACTTTTACTAAGTACCCCAATGTACCCCAGTAATGCTTTCTTCCAGGATAGAAATACCATGTAAGTAATTATTGCATTAGTGGGATATACTTGGTAGAACTCATATATTTCTAGGGCACCTCACAGGATTGGGCATATAGTTTCCTGACTAAATGTTGTCAGCCTTTTAGCTAACCATTTCAAAATAGGTAGATAATGAAAATATCTAACCTACGCTTGTACCTACAAAGGATTCTTGATAAACTGATGACCCAGCCTACAAGGCAGCCAAAAATAATGTGTAGGTACTAAACAACTGAGCACGAGTAGGTACTAAACAACTGAGAGTCATTTTCAAGTAAGCATAGGTGTACACCATTAGATCAGATGCAAATATCATTGTGAATAATGAGATGACTGTTCTGTGACTGGGTCCCTAGGTGCAGTTGAGGATCTACTAAATATCTCGGTGTAAGGGGTTTTGTATTTGTTCACTATTAGTTTTGGAGATATGGAAACAAAGGGAGGACTAAAATGTCAGAAAAGAGAAAATGTTTGTACATTATTCAGCTCCTTATCAAAGGTGGTAACTTGCATGTGAAAGAGAGAGGAGCATCTTAATATGTACAGGAATGAGAACTTCTTAAATGTGGAACATCGCTGTGTTTTTGAATAGGGAGTCCCCCCTTCATATTCATTTCATGGCAACACTGCGTATTTGTGGGATTTATTTAGTTCTGTTTTTTAACTGTTGGCTTCAGAATGTAATCCAAAGAATCATGAATGCTGGTAATAAATTTAATCATATTGTTAAGTAGCCAAATATTTACAGAGACTGGACTATATTATCAAGATGTTTGCTCATTTCTAGCATGCATTCTGCTTACATGTTCTAATGCTATGGAATCTCTTCGTATGCTAGGAATAAAATCTGCACCCTGTCTGTTATGTGCACTATTACAAGCATTCCGGTAAATAATTTGTATACGATTAGGGCCGTACAAGACATCTTTCTCCTCCTTCTATGCCACCTGTGCCACTCTTACTACTGTTGCTGAGTGCATATTGCATATGTAGTCCCATTTAGTTTACTCATGTGTAGATCTATTAAGTAGTCACATGGTTAGGAGTTGCACTTACTCTAAGAGATTCCTCTAATTGGTCTATGCAAACCCATGCTTGAATATTTAGAAATTCTTGTTTTGGTATTAAAACAGTATAGCTTGTCTCCAAGAGCATTTAATCTATCTTTTAAAAATAAGTGGACTTTCTAACAGTGATGTCCCCATTTATCTTCCCTGAAAGGTGATATTTCACAATCAGGTGCACCTATCATAATAAACCATTAAAATGGCTCCAGCCTTTCAATGTATTTTTAGAATTTCATATTTCACCAAGTGTTGTTATATATAATTCATGGCAGTGGGATATGATGGGATACGACATTTATCTCATTTTGTGAAGAAAGGCCAAATAACTCACAGCTGCATATCTTCGAATAAATTATAATCATCCTCACTCACCAGCTTTTATTTTCTTATTTCTCTTCACTTTAATTTATGTTCTGTGAAATATTAATTCTCTTTCGAGAAACTTGAGTGGTATAACTGCAAATGTCTACATCCTTATCACAGCACAAAGTTGCAGGTTTTTATGCTTATAATTAAGCCAGGTGTGTATTTGAAAAGAGAATTCATACTGGACATGGAAATCTGAATAGGGGAAACAGCACTGAGAGTAGTAGAATGAACTGTAGTACAGAACTTTACTGAAAGGTATCTTCTCATTCCAGATATTTAAGCTGATATTATGGGCTTTATCCCTTTTTCTACACAAACACATGTCGTCTCTCTGTTTCAGATCTCAGCAGATCCCTTTTTCTGTCTGTGGGTCAGTCACTAGTATTTCTAATTTTGATTTGTTGATGTTGCTAGGTGATGCTTTTCCGGGAGCACAGTGCGATAATGAGCCCAGTTATTAATTTAATGCACGGTCATTAGTATGGGATGTAGTGTTCTCCCGTGGAGAGAGCATTTAACTGTAACTCAAAGAGAGCCAGGTTTAATTACTGGCTCTGCCACTGGCATGCACTGTGAAGTCAGTGTCTCTCTCTGCCTCAGTTTTCACTTCTGTAAAATGAGGATAATAGCACCTCCATTGTAAAATACCTGAGATTTACTGGGAAAATGTTGTTATTTAAGAACTAGGTATTATAATTATTTATTAATTTCAACAGGTTTTATTTTCAAAAGCACCCGGAAACCTCTCACTAGGCACCTACCTACATCTTTAGGTGCCTAAGGGAGACATGGCTGGATGCTGCTGCATGACCACATAGATGATTCATTTGACTCCAACCTATTACACTGTGCTGTTTGAGATGGTCAGTGGGAGGTATGACTATCATCATTGTCTCTAGTTGGATATGCAGAAGTTTCTCATGCTAATGATAAATCTTTGTCCATTTGGTGTTGGAGTTCTATCCTGGAACTTAGATGGGGCTGGCATTAGACTGAGACAAATATTTTCTCTGCTCTGTATTCAGTTTTGGCTAGTCTTTCTCACTGGGGAGGTTCTGAATGTGCTAGCCATGCTCCGGGCCACAGTATGTGAGCTGGACCCATGTCCTTTCTGCTCAGCCCAAAAGGAAAGAACTGGGCCCACTGTTGTCAGGGATTGTCAATATTGTCTCCGTGTGAGATATCTCTGTTCAAGAAAGCTATTGTGTGGGCTCTACTTATGAAACCATATTTCTCAGTGAAGATGCTGCCATATATTCACCTGGAATCATCCTTGGGGGAACATCATTAAGAAGGTAGTGGCAATTCGGTTTCCCATGATTTCTGTCTTTCACATTCACTTGACTACATTGGATGATGAGACATCACCCTCCTTAGATACAATTGATCGTGACATTTTATAGGGATATCTTCAGTCATTACTTGGAGTATTCGGTTAAGTATTCTGTTCATTTTTGCTTGACTGGTCCCAAATGTAGGTTTAGGCCAGTTGCTTTCCTGCCCAACAGCTATTTATCAAACCTCCTGCTCAGTGTGTATATGAGGCTGCTTGGAGAGTTAGTGAGGAAACATGGACTGCTGCTAATGATCAGTTCTATATTTCCATCATATAAAATTTGGCTGGCACAGTGAAACAAACAACCCATTGGACTAGTTCTTCATCCCCATTAAAGCTGCTTTATGACACGACAGTGGTGCAAAGGGGGTCTGCAAACTGGTCAGAGATTACCCTGTGCTGAGGAATCTCCAATTCTTGAGATTGACACAGCCAGTTCTACAACAACTCTTCTGACCTTCAGTTGCAAAAAGAGGCATGATTAACGATATGATTACACTGCCCTTCTATTCTAGCTATCCCCAACTGCTGGAGCAGTTCTGGAGGGTCATTGGCAGCTGGCAAATTTATTCTTTTCATTATTTAGATTTAAATATTATAAAGATATCTATGCAGAGGCTGCAGGTGCCTGGCATTTAGTTAATATTGCATATAACAGTGTTTAAAAACAAACATTCAGACAGGAAAAAAAATAACGCAACTCGGCCAACCAGCTCCTTTGCACTTCCCACCATTCTGGTAATATACCCTCAGCCCTCTCCAAAATCCCAAGAGATGGTGTTTGTAGTGTGTCTAGATGATCCCTGAATTCAAAGAAGGGGGAAGAGTTTCCAGAGCCATGTAATCTTCACAGAGAAGATCCTACTGACAGCCCGGACCCATACTCTCTTTTATAATGAGGGAGCTCCAGCTTGAGGGCCCCTGATAATCCCAGCTGTGGCACATATCATGGAGCATCCCCGAAGATGATTTAAATTGCTTTGGGGATTGACCCAAGGATCAGGGGCAAAAAAGCTTAAAGGCACCTTTGGGTCCTATTCCCTTGAGCTGGGCACCAAAAACCTATCCCAAAGGTCTGTCTCAGTAGCTTTGTAAAACTGCAGAATGGCAGAGGGCAAGGTGGCTAAGGCTTAATCCAGATAATACCATAGTGTGGATTGAGGGTCAGTGTAGCAGGGCGGCGACTCACCCCTGTGGCGCCTCCTGCTGGTCCGTCTGGGAATTATCTCACCAGCCTTTGTAGCGCCCTCTGAAAGCCGATGTTCCGCTTGCTGCTCTTGTCCCTTGTCCCTCACGGACCCTGGTGCCCTCTTACTAAGGGTGCTGCACCCTTGCAGTACCCCCACTAGTCTTAGGGTCTCCCCTCCCTGGGGGACTCCTCCACCCCCTATCCCCACCTTACCTCAGAATGGGCAACTGCCAGTCACCACTTGCCCCTGTTCCCTGAGGCAGACTGCAGTATCATTGCCACTCATCACAGGCAAGGGGGCTTGGCCTGCTGCTTCTGCCTCTAGCTCTGGGCTGCCCCCTGCAACCGCAGTACTCCTTTGTTGGGCCTTCCTCTAAGCCCAGCAGCCTGGGGCTCTCAGACTAGAGCCTCCCCAGCTCCTCATGCCTAGCCCTAGCCCTGCACCACGCTAGGTACTGCTCAAGCTCCCCGCAACTAGGCCAGTCTGCCTCCTCTGCTCAAGGAGGAGACTCACTGTGTCTCTAAGCCCCTGCCTCACAGCCTTTATACAACCCCCACACTACTTTATACTCACAGCCTGCGAGTGTTTGGGGCGTGGCCACACAGCTGAGCCTAAACTCCCAATCAGGCTGGGAGTTTTGCTGGCTCCCGGCCACAACACCTTCCTGGGCTGTTCCAAGCCCTTCGGGCTGGGAGCGGGTGGTCACCCCGCGACAGTCAGCAACTGGAAGACTTGGCAGGAGTAATGCTGGCAATCCAGAAATTTCTTAACTTTCAGAGTTTTTAATTATTTTGTTTAATTACAAAATATCTTTTATCAAAACCAAATAATTTAAGTATTTAAATCAATTTAAATAAAATGATTTCACTATATATTGAACAGCTGTACATTGAGAGACAAATTAATAAATAAGACATTATGTACTATCCACTGAGACTCATTTAAAAGGAAGTGCGTGGCAGAGCGGGGAACTGTCTTAAGTACAAATGTCTGTAATGTCTGATTCGTTAATTTGTCCCTCAATATAGAGTAGCAATCATCATCATCATCATCATCATCATCATCAGTGTGCACAATCATGAAATACTCCTAAAATAGGCAGTTTTCAGCTTTATCATAGGGTGAGTCATACTTTAATAGAGTTTCTCACAGACCCCCTACCACTATCATTTGTCATTGCACTACATCCCTGTTGACTGTACTGTAATTGCTTTCATGGAAGAGTCATATTTAATATACAATGATTATATATGACATATTAGTTAATCATAACATCACCCGATAAATTAACAATAAACTAAAATCATTGGCTACATAGCTGTCTTGTAATGCAGTTTAGCATCTGGAAAGAAGGAAAGCTGCCATCAGCTGATCAGCTAGCTCTCTAAGGGCCACCAGCAGTTAATATCAAGGAGTTAAGCTAAAAATATAAATAGTGAGGAGGAAGGGGAGGAAGACATTATTCAAATGTTTAAGCAGGATGAACAAAAAGGAAATTCATATAGATGCTTATTCTTTAGTAGATTTTAGTCATTTTGAGGTGCAACGATTGAATGTCCAGAAAGCAGGAGATAAAACAAGAGTATTAATGTTCCTACTTAGCTGGGATAGAAGTTAATCTACTAAATGTCAATCTTTACTGAGATCCTGTAAAAGTTTTAACGTAGCCCTGTATACCAGTGGCATCAGTCTGTGCCTATGGGCTTTTTTGCAACCTTCCTCTATGGCAATGTTGTTTCCTTGTATATGCTCATTTCTTTTATCATTTAGCATGATTCACGATCAATTATATTAGTTCAGAATTGGGGGGGGGGGGAAGGCAAGTCATTCCATCATACCTTAATGGCTGTATGTATAAAGACCATCATATTAAAAGACCTCTGTGAAGAGTCTATCTAAATGCAAAAATCTGGACTGAGCAGGCAAATAAAATGTTGCCTGAGTAATGTTAAGGTATATAACCACAGTTGTAGGCATGTGTGTATATTATGACTAGTCCATAAATGTAGTGATGAGGATGATCAGTAAAAAGCCCATGTATGTGTGCTTTATAGTCTATCCACACACTGCTTTCTGAGAGACATGAGAGGTATTATCCTTATTTTGCACATGGGAAACCCGAGACACAAGAGTTATGTGACTTGTGTACAGGTACATGGTGAATGAGTGGCAGAACCAGGATGAGAATTCTTGAGTTCTTGGTTGCTAGTCCAATACTCTGATCAGGACACGCAGCCACATGCTATTTTAATATTGTTTCTATTCCATATTTACTACAATTCAGTTTTAACTTGGATGAATGTAGTGATAATAGAGCGCCTTTCAGCAGTCCTGGAGACTTCAGCCTACTGTTTATCCACAAAACAGCTAGAGCAAACCTCCCCACACTACTCTTCCAATATGCCTCATTGCTGTTCTAAAAGAACCACTTATTGTGAAAGAGTAGATTCTTTTGTTGGGCCTTGCTTCTGAGGTGTCAAATATTGCCACGGCTATTGTTTTGGGATGTGATCAGGTAACTTGTATAAAGCCATAGGTACAATTTTATATGCAGTTAAAAGATAAGGCCCCTGCCCTGTGGAAATCACAGTCTAAATTCAGTGCACAGTGAAATAAACATAGAATGCGCTTGTATCATGCAAATCATTGATCATCACCACATAGCATCATTCAGTCTCTATCAACCTTAACTAGCTTTTAACTGTACGTTGCTCTAGACAGGTATTCCATCAGTGTCATGAACTAAGTTTTTCTTGTTGAAAAGATTTACTAGTGCTTACTCTCCTAACCAATCAAGATGTGGCAAATTGTTTTGAAGTAAAAATTTCAAAACCATCACTTAGGCTCCTAACTTCCATGTAAAATCAATTTCAATTTTCATTTAACATTGCAAGTCAGTAGGACTTAGGCTTCTAAGTGAAAAGCATTTCCTTTATGCTGTGCTAGTTTTTAAACCTTACTTTTTTTATCTAGTTGGTTGGATTTTATTTTTGTTTGTTTTTTGTTTTTCCTCTCTCAGAGATCCTCTGTGGCTGCCATTCAGTTTCTGAAATACTTACTGCCACTTTGATGTCATAGTACAGTTAGCCATTTGTGGACATTGCAATTACTGTCGGCAATTACTGAAGCATTATAATGCTCCTTTGTATGTCGTATGTCATGGAAAAAAACATGTTTAAGATTTTATCTGGATGATAAAACATTCTGAAATTTCTAAGTATGTCATCCAGTCTGCATAGCTTCTCTTACAGAGCAGAAAAAAATAGCATGTTACAGTGCTTTCACTAACAGCCAGATGAAGATCCGATGAAGTCAGTGGCAAAACCTATTGACTTTAAGAGGTACAGGAGCTGGACCCAAGTTTGCAGTGCATTTTGTGTTTTCTGCCTTTTTCTTTTTTTATACAAATTGTTATATTACTTGGCTGTCCTTGTCTAGAACTACATAATTCTTGCTCCTCTTTTAGAGTTATCATTTTGAGTCCTAGAATCAATTCAGCATTTTATTGCCTATTCTGTGGTTTATTTTTGCATTACATTTTCTCTGATCCTCTGTGATGAGAACTACTGTAGGCCTAGGACACAATGATTTCCATGGTTCCTTTTGGAAAGACAACTGTGTACTGAGTGGGCGAGCAAGGGACCAGCAAGAAAAAGAACTGGGCAATTTAGTAGCTGAGGCTGAGACATACAACCTGGAGGGAGCTGCAAATTTATATTAAGGATATATAATAGTGAAGAAGTGACATAGAGGGAGGAAGGAGTGAAGAGGTGGGCCAAAGGAAGGAATTGTACAGCTGATTAAGGGTAGTTTACTGTTATAGGGTTAAAATATTGCTCCCCTGTAAGAGAATGCCCTTCCCCCACTCTAAACTCTAGGGTAAAAGTGTGGGGGTCTCTTATATGCAAGACCAAATAACTGTAAGCTACTTCCCCAGCCTAAGTTAAATCCTTTCCCCCAAAACCCAAACTCCTCCAGTTGGGGATTGAGACCCGCTGCCACCATCAATGTGAATATTCCAAAACCATGGAGTGGGGCACATTGAAACCCGCCCTCTCCCTTAAGCCACCTAAGAGAGAAAAGAACACAGACTCTGAGTGACAGCCCCTCCCCCCTGTTACCTAGGAGAGATTCAAGCACACAGACTCTCACTAGCTGTAGCTACCCGATCCAAAGCTAGGATCCCTTCACTAGAATTACCAGACAATTCTTATAACAAAGAAAAGGTTTATTAAAGAAAAGAGAAAAGCTTACAACTTGCACAGACTTCACAGGTACTTAATTTCCTAGCCCTAACCCCTCTCTTGAGATTTCTTCCCCTGATGAGATTAAGGACACCACAGATCAATTACAAGTTTATACAATCATCAATTCTACTTACTGTTAGTCTGACTAGAAACTTATGAAAGGGAAGGTAGGAAGATGATTCATACTCCAGAGCTGGGGAGAAGAAGAAGATGGAGTCAGCCCAATGCCCGGACAGAAGTGAAACTAACTCTCTTTTGTCCCTAGAAATTTGCATTCTTAATATGTCATAGCTTCTTTGGCTTCAGGTTAACACCTCACAGGTAAAACAGTAATTCTAAGGCACTTCACACTTATGACATCCCCTTTGATCACTAAACTGATACCAGTGTGCTATTTCAATGGAGTGTTGGGATCAAAGGGTTAAAAATATAAACTAGGGACACAGATGGGGTTGATCTGATGCTTAGTATGACTATTTAGTCTCCCCCCTCCCTTCTTCTGTCTCTCTTATATTATTCAGCTCTGTGCATTAGATCTTCTTTAGTCTTTGAAGTCCTACCTTGCATGCTATTTTTTCTTCAAAAACATTTTTTTCCTTATCTGGAGATTCACAGCTTTGTTGCTGCTCTTATGTTGATGAAGCATTTTCCTAGAGATGTGTTTATTTTCATTCATATGCCATTGTAGTCTATTGCTTCTGTTCTGAATGTTGTTCCAGTTCTTAGCAGCCTCTTTTCATGGTTGCTTTTAGCATGTCCAATCCTCATACGTCAGTCTTTTGGAAAGTTTTAAATTCTTCAACTGATGGTTGAAGAATGTGCCTAGTAACATAAATAGCTTTATGCTTATGTTACTAGGCACAACCTGAATTATAACCTGTGTACTCTGTTCCGTTTCATGTACATGTTCATTAGTAAGTTAGCAATGTTGTTGTAAGAAGTTGCACCAACCATTCCCTGATGTTGTATACAAAAAATACAGTATAGTAACTTTAAAATGTTTAAGAAATAAGCTTTCTACTTATGAACTTTTACTCCCTATTCATAGCAGGTTATTTTAGGTAGGTAACAGAGACTGTTAAACAAATTAGTACTTACTTGTTTGGAATATTTTCAGATTTTGTGGAAGTCTTTTAAATGGCAAAGTGCTAGAGCTAAATGGTTGAACTAGATTTTTACAGGTCACTGGAGATTTTATTTTAACATTTCTAAAGATACTGTTCAACGAAAACCCACTTCTAAACTTCTGCTCTTATTTATATTCTTTTTTAACTGTTTTTAAATAACTTCTGAAAAAGTGAGCATCATTGTTCCTAATCTCACCATGTAATATTCAAGAACCTTTTGGCTCTTTCCTTAAGTATTCATTTTATTGTTTGAGCATTGGCATCACAGAGTTCTCAGTGACAAAGAAAATGGAGGTTACAAAAGAGATTTAAAGATTCTACAAAACAGCTTGCAAACCATTTAAAAAAAACTTACTAGTAAACTTGAAGTATTGAACAGATAATGAAGTTAAGTAGTTCAAAATAAAAATGAGTCATTGGCACTATATTAACAAACATACTAATCTTGGATTGCTCATGATTTGGGAAGAGGATTGCTGATGATTTGGGAAAGAATTTAATGCAACTAAAGTCTTGTGAGGAAGCCCAAAGAGTAGAAAATGGAACAGTTGTATTATCAGGACTCATTTTTAAAAGTAACCAAAAGTCCTGTGCTGTACATAAGTACTTGACAAGATGGACTAAGAGGTTTGCTTGTAGTTCAGGTACAATTGCAGGAATCTATGATTCATTTAGGGAGCCTCTCCCAGAGCTGAACGATGAAAGAAGCTAGTGACATCTGGACTCTATTGAGAAGTAACTATTTTGTATTTTACTCAACATGTCACAAATGTCATAAATTAACCCAGATGACCCTTTTGATAAATGACTATTCAAAAAATATCTCCCTCATATAGCACTTGTCATCAGTAAATCGAAAGCATTTCACAGAGGTAAAATTTCCTCATCTGTTAAAGTGAGATGATATTGATTCACAAAGAGTTGAGGTGACTGACCCAAGATCATCCAGCTGGCCAGTAGTAAATCCTGGAATCAAACCTGGGTCTCCTGAGTGATTTCTCTATGCTGTAGAATACACTGCGTCCCAAAGAGATGAGCTGTGCTATTCTGATCATATATCGTACAACGGTGAGCAGAAATATTTTGATCACATCTTACCGAAGGCTATTCTGGGCAAGACCACAGAGTCAGTATTCACAATAAGAATTGCCTGTCTTTGACAACCAGCATTGCTGGACATGATGGCTTGTGAAGTAATTAGAAAATTTAAGCAGAATAAAGAGGACACTTTGTAAAGTAAAGACCGCTGTGAAATTCTTAAAGCTTCAAAAACAGTAGCATTCTCCTATGCTATATTTAGTCTACTCCATATACCACACTTGGGAGAGAAGGCAGGATGTTTCCCTGTGGCCTTCACCAAAGCCAATGCTACACTCTCAGAACCAAGGATAACGAGTCAGGTTCATTTCATGCCTAATGCTCCTTGAAGGCTGAGTTCTGTCCTCCGTAGCAACCATGTTTGCATGATAGCAAGCAAAAATTGACTCAATGTACTATAATATAATTGTCACCTGCCAAGACTCATTGCAAGGATGACCTTGTATCAACCATTGTTTTTGTGATTTATTATTGTATTTTCATTTCTTTAAAGTACTGTATGAAATTTTCATTTAAATACTTCTCTAGAACTAACCTGGGGAATTATAGTTTAGAAGCTGAAAGATATTACATGGGAAAACCTCTCAGACATCTTAGTTGGTTAACTGGTCTTTGTTCAGATCAGAGTTTCCATCTGTTGTGTTATATGACACATGACAAAACCAATTTGGTCTTTAATCCATAAAACAGACTGTCAACCTTGTCTGTCTCTTTTGGTGTCATTGCTTGTTTGACTATGACTACAGTTGTGAAAAATTGAATAAAAACAGGTCTCTTGCTTATATTTGATATGCATTTTTGTAGATGTTTTATTCTATTTCCATATATACATTTTCTGAGAACTAATCTTTAAAATTACTTTTTTACTTATCTTCATGACTCTAGACTTTGAAGTAATACTTCAGTGACAGCTGAACTGAGACATTTTAACAGCTTCCTGAACAGACCTCTCTGTATTCTGTACCATACTAAAGAACTCCTTTCCTCTTGAAAATTTTATCATGTAGGAGGCTATTAAAGTTATGAGGATAGGCTGAAGCATGAATAAATTCTGAGACTTACCGATGATGTCATTATAGTGGTCAATAAAATACATGGAAGCAAGGACTTTTCATGCCACTAGGATCAGCTAACCATATCAGGATACATGAGCAATTAATTCTTTAATTAAGACAAATGGGTGACATTAGCCCTTCTTAAACCCTGCTCGTCAGCATTTACAAACAGTAAAAGACTGATGTCTCCTTCCCAATAAATGTACCTTTTATTTTTCATTTGTTGACAGCACTCATTCTTTCCACTTTGAAAACAAATTCACTGGAAAACACTGCTGACCACAGAGATATAAACAGCTCCATTCAGTCAATGCAATTTCTCATTGCTTAAAGGTATCATGATTTTAGTATATTCTCTAGCCAACTTGCATTCAGTTTTTGTTGGGTTTTTTTTAATTGAGGAAAAATACAGTCTTACTCTGCCCAAATACAAAAACCTCATTCAGTTTTTTAGGCCATTGTTGTATTCAGCGTTGTTAAGCCTTTTCAGTCCCAGGATATTAGAGAGACAAGATGGTTGAAGTTATATCTTTTATTGGACCAACTTCTGTTGATGAGAGAGAGAGAAACTTTTGAGCTTACCCAGAGCTCTTCCTCAGGTCTGGGAAACTTATTCAGGCCAGGTCAACACTACAGATTTATGTACCCTGAACGATGTAGTTATACCAATCTAACTCCAGTGTCAATATAGCACTGTCTCTGGCAGAGCTTTTCCCATCAATATAGCTACCACCTCTGAGGGTATGTCTACACTATAAAATTATCCCAACCTAAGTTACATTGACATACAGCCACTGCAATAAATGAAATGCTTTTGCAGGTCCACACTACAGTCCTTGTATCGGTGGTGCATAGTCTCCCCAGGAGCACTTGCACCAATCCAACTGTCATTGTGGGACATTGTGGGACAGCTTCCGAAAGCCAGCAACAGTCAACGTAAGCAACATAGTCAACCTAATTACATCAACACGGACTCCATGCCTCTCAGGGAAATGGATTAAGTATGTATAGTGGGTGAGTTACACCTGCTGGAGCAACATTTTGATGTAAACACTTGGGTCACATCTACGCTACCCGCCAAATCAGTGAGTAGTGATCAATCTATCGGGGATCAATTTATCGCATCTAGTGTAGGCATGATAAATTGATCCCCGAACGCTCTCCCTGTCGACTCGGGAACTCCACCACCACGAGAGGCAGAAGTGGAGTCAACAGGGGTGCGGCAGTGGTCAACTCACTGCCGTGAGAACGCCAAGGTAAGTCAACCTAAGGTACGTTGACTTCAGCTACGCAATCTTAGGTTGACCTCTTCCCCCTCCTCTCTCCCCAGCGTAGACCTGGCATTACAGAGTTAGTCAACCTAACTCTGTAGTGTAGACCAGGCTTCAGGGAGGTGAATTAACTGCTCCAACTGGAGAAGCTCTCCTGTCAGCATAAAGTGTCTTCACTAAAGCAGTATAGCGGTGAAGCTGCAGCACTATGAAAATAAGCTCTGAGTGTCACTGCAACATAGAAGATGGAGCAGGTGTTTAGCATAATAAGTTAACACACATTTCAAGGGACCATTCAAGGTGAAGTGGCCCATTAACACCCCTTCAGCCATGGGGAGGAAAGGAAGGGGGAGAAAAGAGCTAGAGGGGGCTTGTTAGTGGGTTATAGATTGTTTTAATAAGCCATAAAACCAGTATCTCTATTCAGTACATGATTTTTAGTGTCTAGCAATGTTATGAATTGATGAAGTTATGAATTTTAAGCTTTCTTTTGAAAGTATTGTGCAGATTTCCTTTGAGGGTGATGCCTGAGAGGTCAGATGTAAAGTCATCACTTTGTGAAAAGTGCTCATAGACCAACCAAATACCTTGGAAAAAACAATGAAAAGTCCTAGTGGCACCTTAGAGACTAACAAATTTTTTTTGGCATAGGTTTTTGTGGGCTAAAACCCACTTCCTCAGATACATGTATGAAGTAGATTTTAACCCATGAAAGCTTATGCCCAAATAAATTTGTTAGTCTCTAAGGTGCCACTCGGACTCCTCGTTGTTTTTGCTGATACAGATTAACATGGCTATCATTCAGAAACTAAAGACCCGAGACCCTGCATCAATACAGAAATAAAACCCACTCCGACCTCACACCTCTACTTGTTACTATCACCCCACGCTAGAATACATATGGGCTGTGCTCAAACAACTACCACCCATACTCAGTAGGAATCCCATCCTGAAAGAAATGTTCCTTGTACCCCCACTTCTGGCCTTCAAACAACCCAACCTCTCCAATTCCATCATCAGACACAAGCTCTGTAGAGACCAGGACACACCCACTCAAAGCAGCACCAGACCCTGCCAGAACAACATGTACCAAACCTGCAGACATATCCCACCTGCTATAATGATCAGTACCCCCCACGATACACCTTTCAAAATCAAGGGGGCCTACACATATGTAACATGACATGTGATGTACCTCATCCAGTGCACTTCATGCCCCAACAGCAGCTATGAAGTGGTAAAGCCAGACAATCACTTCGCTCTTGAATGAACTCCCGAAGGAAAATGATAAAGACAAAAACACCATGTCGCTTGTGGATGAACGCTTTTCACAAAGCCATCACTCCATACCTGATATTATCCTCGTCCTCCAAGGAAACCTGTACAACACTGTCAAAAGATTAGCCTGGAAGCTTAAACTCATTATTCTGCTCAAAGGTGTTTGGGGTTTTGTTGCACCCGCTGCCTTGATTCCAGTATATACATGATTTACAGTTTGGTTCAATGGCTCTCTGCATCCCCACTAAAAAATTGTTCCACTCCTGACTCTGCTACACATTACAAATCATGGACTGAATAGAGATATTGGGTTGATGGCTTATTACAGTCTAAACTCACTAACAACTGCCCCTTCCCCAGTTGCTCTCCCCTCACTCCCCAGCCTTCCTTTCCTCTGGGAAGTGTGAGCTATGTGCTTTTTATTATTATTATTTATTATTTTATTATTAAGAACTCTGTGTGGGACTGTCAGCCCAGGCAGCTGGGGCTGGTACAGAAGGGCCATGAACACCTCAGAGGAAGGAGGAAGGATAAAGGGGCAGCTGCCCCTCCCCCCCCCAGCCACTCCGTACTGACAGCGGAAGCTGCATGATGCGCTGCAGAGCTCTTCACTAGGACTCTCTTCACCTGCACGGGGCTCTCTTAGCAACTGTGACCTGTCAGGCATATATTGCATGGTCTCCCCCCCCCCCCCACCCAAGTACTTAAAAACAAACATAAAATCATTATCAGTCATGCACTGATAGTAAGAAACAGGTTACGTGAGAAATGGATCATTTTCTGACACAGGGAAAAACGAAGACAACACAAGACAAAGTAAGGGCAGCAGCGGAGGTTCCAGCAAAATGCAGAAGCCGAAAATATGACAAAACTTCTTTCACCCTTGGTTTTAAATGGAGTGGATCCAACAATGCACTGAGGCTTCAGTGTGTTGTATGCGGTGAAGTACTGTCAAACAGTATGGAGCCCTGCACATTACACAGCATCTCAAAACAAGACACCCTACCTTGGTATCTAAACCCAATGATAACTTAACAGGACAAAAAAAAGTTGTTGATGGGTAAAGCACTGTTAACATGAAGGCTACTAGGGCTTCTTACCATGTGGCTTTGTACATTGTCAAAGCTGGTAAGCTACACAAGGTGGGTGAGAAACTACTACTTCCAGCTGTAAAGGAAATGTGCTCAGTGATGATAGGAGAGAAAGCAGCACCCTGGCTAGACATGATCTCACTTTCTAATGACACAGTTATTACCATATTGTGGAGATGGCCACCAATGTAAAACAGTAGGTCCTAGAAAGTGTTCATCAGAGCCCATATTACTCAATTCAGATAGGAGTCTACCAATATATCAAATGCTGCACAGCTACTGGTGTATATTCATTTTGCTACAGCAATTTACAACACAACCGATAATAATTCTCCACCTGTACAGCACGTCAGTGACACTCATTGGATATCCTTGTTGTCATATCCGGCTGACATATTAGAGGGACTGAATTCTCTGAATGTCTCACTTCAGGGATGAGATGCAAATGTTTTCATTGCTAATGATTGGATAGCAACATTAATTAACATGGTCTTCACATGCGCAGCAGGGATCTGTTTCCACACATACAAGGATGTTGTGCAACAGTGTGTTGACCTGTCAGTTGACAGTACCCAGGTTGCAATTGGTCAGCCCTTAAGGGGTCTGCTGATCAGTTGTGTGAATATTTTCTTGAAGTGGGCAAAGACAAATGTAATCAATGGATCAGGAACACATTCAGCTTTAAGCCAAATCCCACAGATATGCTGTTCTCAAAAGAAGAGGAAAGCCTTATTGACCTGTTGGGCAAAATGGAAGCAGTATATGATATAGAGTGCTGTTCACCTCGTGTTCAGCTGAAACTGTCAAAATTACTTCACATATTGTAACATTAGAAATACACACCAGAGGGGAGAGAACTAATCCCCTTCACAGACTGTCAGCAATACACATTTTCATTGTTCCAAAAATAGTTATAGTGCTGAGACAACTTTGGGGTAAACTGCATGGAAATTCAAATTCTACTGCCTTTTCCCTCCATCTCTTTGTGCTAATACTGCACTACACCATTTTAAATAAATAGTTCCAAACTGTCTATTCAAATAGGAAAAATCCCTAGAAAAATTTATAATAAAGTAAATTAAAATGTACTATTATTTATATAGTTAATGTTAGGCACTTGACTGACACAAAAAAGAGGTGGATCAAGCCATGAAGAGCTTAAAATCTAAGAGGCTTTTCCAACGCCTATTGACGTTAGTGGAATTTGGACCATTCACTAAATGAGCATGTAACTTTACAAGGAAGACTAAAGAGGCTAGGATGACTAGGGTACAGAGGTTACACATGCAAGATTATGAGTATACTTAGCTGTAGCCAGCGGTCAAATTCCCTGCAGGCATAAGCATGTGCACCTCCTTTGTGCTCAGTCTAGTTGCTTCCTCTTACACCAGTGGTGGAAATGCCTTGACATCTCATGTTTGTTGATTAGCCAAATACATGCAAGGCAAATTTATGCTCTCAATCCTCTGCTCTTTGCAAAGAGGGACTGTTACCATGGTAACAATACAACACATGGCGTCCGTTTCTTCATAGAGTTACAAGAAAGCCTCTTAAACACACTACATGATATTTAATGTCAAATACATTACTTCAGTCATTGTTTCTGGTGGAAAAGTAACTTCATGGCATATTGGTGTGATGGCTTTTGTCATTTGTAATGTTTATTTGCCATTAAACTTTCCATCAAGTTCCTGTATTTTAAAGTGTATGTTAATAGTTTTTAATGGGTTGAGGCAGGAGATGGGGATGAGCTCAAGGGCAGCTAAGTGGAATTATTGCCTGAATGCTATATTCCGGATTCCTTGTATTTTCACAAGGAGTATATGGTCAGTTGTGCCTGGAAATGATGACAATTTGTCTTGATTCTGCAAAAGGAACATTTCTCTAAATCTTTATCTTGATATGTGCCTTCCTTTGAAAGCTAACTACCAGACACTGAACAGATTATATTAAGCATGCAAATGTGGGCACCTAAAGTTAGGCAACTAAATACAGATATTTTTCTGTCCCAGGGTGGTCTCCTGTGAGTCCTTTCAGGCCTTAACTGTAGACTACAACCATTCCAGTTCTCCTTTACCACCAACATTTTTATTGTATATGTACAGTGAGTCGCCAGCTTCTCCATTTGCTTCTGGAGAAGGGTACAAAAGCAGCAGCCTGTTCTGCCTACTCCTGCCTTCCTTCAGGCCCCCAACTCTTCCAGCTCTTCCTTTTTGTCAATGTATATAATCCTATCTGCTGGCGTGGATTTTAGTTGTAGCACTACTCCGTGAAATTACACCCTCTGTCAAGTGACTGTCTTCCAATTAATATATACAAGTAGGAGTTTGGGTTGCCAACTTTGTAGTATTTAAAAACTAGACACTCCAGTAGGAGTGCCAGAACCTCCCCTACTCCCATTTGCTCCTCTTTCCCCTCCTCTGCTCCCAACCCCCCTTTGCCTGGGTCCAAAAAGAGCTACAGCTGCATATCAGAGGCAACCCCAGATGCAGGCAATTACCCGGTGCCTCTCCTGCCCACAGTAAATGGACTTTGGGTGTCCAGTCAGTAGATCTGATTGGATGCTGTCAGGTCCCCTTTTCTACCAGACTTTCCAGATGAAAATCGGCCACCCTAGCGTGATTATCCAGAGTCACTGGGAACCCACAACTCCCAGGACCTCTGATAATCAGCCCACTATTATACAGGTGCCAAAATATGGATTTAGGATCCTAACATTAGGTACCCAAATTTACAAACGTCTTCCTGTTAAAGACTAGACCACTAAACTTTTCCCCAGGGCAATGGATGAAATATGTATGCCTTTCATTGACTGTAGTAGTTAAAGATGCAAGATAAGATTTTCAAAAGCACTTAAGTTACTTAAGCACTTAAACCCCACTGGAAATCAATGGAACTTGGGTGCCTGTGTCATTTTGGTGCTTTTGAAAACTCCCAAAGCATTCAATAAGAACAAGAAAATGACTTTGCTGTCTGTTTACCTGGCAGGGGATGTGTAGAGGGATGGGGGGATTGTTTTGAGTCTTGCATCCACCTGACTGGGCAGCTAGAGCTCTTGAAAATGGCAGCACTTTGTATATGCTGACACACCAAATGATTACACCTCAAACAGGTAAGAGGACAATGACATAGGGAGCATAAAACACATAAAATGTCAATAATTAAAATGGAGACTAAAGCTATAATCTGAATGAAGTTAATCACTTCATTTTACAATTGACAGTTCAGTGAAGTTTGTTTTAATATTATGTGCAAGCTGAACTGCCAGGTTTTATTTGTCAACTGATATAACTAGCTCTAATCCAGGATACTGGAAAACCTCTCCTGTTGAGTTTTACCTCTTAACCTCAAATGAAAACTGGCATTCCATCTGGATAATGTCCAATGTGTCACATTTTGGTAGTCATCAACCACCTCGCCTTACACATCAAGAGCGCTGATTAAACAATCAAGATTTTTGAAATGCCTTGAGGGAGCTGTACGCTCTTTGCATCGGTAATTAGCATTCAGTGGGAATACTAAAAATGTACTCAAACTTCAGATGTAAAACTGCATGTCACATACTCTGTATAATCACAACTTGTATTCAAAGTGTATGCCACCAAAAGTTTAAGGCCTCAACCGTGGTCCTGCTGTTAATTTAAGCGCGTTTTTTTACAAGTTATCCTTACTACACAGCCTTCTATTGACCTAACAGAGTGAAACCTTTTCTGGAGCTGTGTACTTGGAAGACTAAAACTCTGACTGGTGACTATTATAGGGCAACTGGCTAAATAAAACATAATACAGTTCTGAATGCAGAATTGGAAGTTAATTCAGTTATTAAAACTGTGTTTAATGTGAATATCATTTCTCTTGTTTTTACAAATCGTAACTGTATGACTTAAAATCCTTGTCCCCATTACAAATACATACACTGCCAGTAGCAATACAAGTGACTGTTTACAAAAGCTACTGTAAATATTGATTTAGAAGGTTAAATGATTAAGAAATAAGATATTAATAAGAAAAACAGGAACTAAGTCAGAAAACCTTTTTAAATGTTGTTATAGAGATACAAGGCTTAAGTATTGTTTCTGATGTGTTTTGAGGTCTTTGGATGAAAGAAAAACTGTAAAAGTGCAAAGTATTGTCCTTATAATTATTAAATGTGATGTATATGGAAAAACTGGCTAAGAGCAGAGAAGTTCAAACCAAAACCCTGGATCTAAACATACCCTTGCTTGAGGCATTCAAAGTCAAAATTGGTTATGATTCTCAGTTTGGCACATGGCCTTGTTTTATAATATGGACTCCACCTCAGTGATGTGGGCCCATCATCAGTTAAGGCTGAATTCAAAGTTACTAAAAGCTAGTCAATGTGTTACTTAAGCAAAGTTTAACCTTCAGTTAAAGGTTTCCTTGAAGGGAATGAGAGGGGTGTGGCGAAACAGGAGGTGGATTTCACTTTAAAAAATTAAAAAGACACATTATTTACTATTTTACAAAAGTCTTTGTACAACAGTTCCTGGAAACACATATTAAAAACTATTTTCATTTCAAAAGGGCCTTTTCCAGTTGTTAATCTCCTTTTTAGGTCAGATTCCCAGGTAGTATAAGTACTCCATAAAAGTTATAGCAGCTGAGCACTTGGCCACTACATTTCATGTCTCTCTCAAGGTTTTTTTGTTTTTGTTTTTGTTATGTTTTTTTCTGGAAAGCTTGATGAAAAATATTTCAGCTGTGTTTAAGTAAAGAAATCAATATTTTTGTCATAAAAATGTTGTGACCTATATTTGAACAGGTCTAGTGCCGCGGTGGTTTGGAGTACAAACTTTATTTTTGGTAGAAAGATAGTCCCTAGATTAAATGCATGCTTCTTGTGTGGTGAAAGTGTTTACATTTGGAATTATGAAGGTTTTTAATGGGCATTTTATGTGCCCAGTACTTCAGCATATGATAATGGGGTTTATATTAACGATTTCCCAATAGTGTGCATGAAATAGGTGTGTGAAAGTTGCATGAAATTTGTTTCAGTTTTTAGTCTTAGAACACTATTGTAAGTGCACATAAGAAAGTTGATTGGAATTTCTGATTCAGTGATTGGTGTATGTGGCATATGTACTGTGAACATTCCAAAGAAACCCTGCTAGAGTAGATAGAAAAACATAAGACATTGGGGAATGTTTGTCCCGATCACATCATGTTTATTTAAATGTTTTATAATGGTCTTTAATTACTGTTTCAACAATTTACCTACTATTGATATAGATATCACCTGTTTGTAATTCCCAAGGTCACCCCTGGTTTCTTATTTTATTTTTATTTTTAAACAGTGAGATGGCATTGACTGCTGATCAGCTCTCCACCGATAGAAGCCAATTTAAATTATAGATGGCATACTCTTGTTAGTAGTTCATCTGTTTAATTCTGAAATTCTTTCAGACCTCTTGGTTGACTATCCTCCACTCCACATGCCTTTTTACTATTGAAACTATCAGTTTGTTTAATTTTTTTCTTCTTTTGCCATCTATATTACTGACCATGCCTTATCTTTATCCGTGAAAAATAGTCTTGATTCTCTGACTTATACTGATATATCATGTAACTCATTGTTGTCCCTGCCAGCAGGTATATGGGATCTTGGGGAGCAATTACCACACAGGTGGGGTGCAAAATAAACTTTATTAAGAAAATTCAAAAACAGGGAAAATTCAATAGTGAGGGGTATGGGGTTTGTTAAAGTAAACAAATGGGGGGGGTTTCTTTTAGTAAATGGGATAGGGGGTTTCAATAGTGGGGTACAATACAGTGGGGTACAATACAGTTGGTAACCAATTAACACTGAAGCATAAATGTAACAGGTAGCTAACAATTTCTATGTAAAGAGTGTGTCACAGCAGCATATAACCGACTAACAGTATGGGTAAAATGTGTTAAATAACCAACAATTTTAGGTTAAAATGTGTCTCAGTGGTGTAAATGTAAAATGTGAGGTGTGTTAGAGAGAAAAGGGGTAACCAATGGGGTTTTATGCTAGAAAGAGAGAGAGAAGACAGGCTGTAAGTTGAAACAGCAGAGAGGGAGAGAGAGAGAAAGTGGTAGAGAAGTAAGATTGGGGATGGGGGAAGAGGAGCACGTGGTGGAGGGAGATTTAAACTCAGGGAGACACAGAACAGACAGGCTGCAAGTTTAAACAGCAGAGAGACAATTATACAAAACACAGCAAAATCTTATCTATGATTTAACTTAACCAAAACTACACAAATTAGCAAGTAACAAAACACAATGCAACAATTATTTAAGGCTAACTTACAGGGTACAATGCAAGCAATTTCCTAAACCTAACTTAACTACAGCTATGCAAAATGAAATTACAACTTATCTAGGCTAAAAGACAAAATCTAACCTAATGGGTGCACCTTATACTAGGGGTAGTTTCAGAGGGCAGAGTGGTGAGTGCTGAGGATACAGCTCCAAGGGGGGAGGGGGATTTAACTAGTGGTGGCTGCAAGCTGGCAGCCCAGGATACAGTCCAGGAAGGCACAGGCTTATTTCTAGCAGCAAAGGTGCTGCAAAGCAAGAAACAGATTACAGATACAGACCAAGGAGTTTAAGAGAGATTTTAAGACACAGACCAGGGTTTAGTTTGAGTCTGTGTGCTGGGGAAACAGAGCCAGCAGCTAAAGTAATAAAAGTATAGAAAGTTTCACAGAGGGATTCTTACCAGTCCCCAAGGCAGCAGCAAAGGCAGAAGTAGCAACAACATCAGAAGAAGCAAGGAGGGCTCGGTACGGTCTTGATAATCAGGAGGTCTCTCAGGCAGCAATTCGTTCTTCATGGGGGGGGGGGTTAAAAACGGGGGTATGCTCAAAAATAAAACGAGAGCGGAGAAAGGACCCCCCAAAACCCCTGGCTGATCAGACCAGGTAGCAATGCAGGAACCTTTCTGATGTTTGTTTCAAAAATGCCTGTTCTTAAAGGCAAACTCAGGCAGTTTCCCCGCCAGTAATCCTGATAGGCTCCTTCTGTCATAGGGGAGGAGATACAGGGAAAAACTGCAGGTGAGCATAGAGACATGCCTGGGCAGAGTCCTGGACCATAGGCGTGAGTTCCCACCTCAGGACTCAAAAGCACATGAGGCCTATGACTCATGTCCAGGATCTCAAAAACACATTAGGTCTTGCAGCTCTGGACATTGCCTACCCTACACTGAGCCCAGGTTTAACAAGGTGATATCAGGACCAACCCTTTGAACAGGGCAGTCATCCCACTTAGCACACAGCACAAGTGGCCATCCCTTTGTGAAGGGCAATGGCTCTTGGTAAACAACTTAAGGGGCCCTCCCTTTGAGAAGGGCAGTGGCCCTGGTAAACAATCTTAACAGCCAGGGAGGGGCGGCCACAGGAGGAGAACAAAAACAAAATGGAGTAAGGGGACAGCTGTAAGAAACAAAATGGAATAGGGGGAAAGCTGTAACAGACAATTGTTTTTAGCTCTGTTAGTCTTTGACTTATACCAGTGTAGGCAAGGGAAGAGTTCCATTCATCAGCTTTGAGGGTAGGCAGCCCTTCAATGTTCTTTGGGTAAAGAAGTCATTTAGCTACTCTGCAATGTTTTTAGACTCCATAATTGCTCCCTTTACATCCTGATAATCCAGCAGACCCAGTGACGCTCTTGCAGCCTTCCTGCTTCTGACATACTTAAATAATTTCTTATCATTTGTTTTATGTCTTTGACTAATTGCCTTTCAAAGTCTCCATTAGACCTCCAAACTTCTATGTTATGTTTTACTTGCCATAGTTTGTTTTCTGTTGTCTTTATTTGAGCCTCTTTAGTGAATTGAGTGTTTCTAAGGTGTGATTTTAATTTTTCTTTGGACGTAACATCTAGTTCAATGATGTGATTTTCATACTGTAGATTTTGGCATCTAGAGAAAGGTACACCATACTGTGACAAAAGGATTCTTTAAAGAATAATCAGAGGAACAGCCATTTTTGTTACTGAATAGACAAAACCATCTCTTGGGTTTTGTGGGAACATTTTCAGAGTTCTATGGAACACAGACCCCCTATTCAGAACATGTCCTTGGGAAAGTCTCTTATTCTGCCAAAAAACCCACCATGCATAAGGAATATTAAATAGAGTCCACTGATGGAGATATCCTTTCCACACAGGGCATATTCACTCTCCTAATATTGATAAAATTACATGAGCAAAGTGGTTGGTCTATATTCTCCAATCAGTAATACAGTTCTTATGGGAGTCATGCTTGCATATCAACAGGGGAAGAGTTACCACTATATATATACTTCATTGCATCTGCCTTTGTCACTTTTTAACATCATTGCCACTTTTCTGTTACTCTCTCTTTAAGTGAATGAACACTTCCATTATATTGTAGTCATCAGAATTTGCATGGTGTGATGATTTATAATGTTATATTACATTACGTCATAATTTAGTGGTATGTATACCACTATCCTGACTATATTAGGAGTAGGCAGTAGCAGGAACATCAGAAGATAGTGAGCAAGAGAGAGAAAATGAAATTCTTGATTTAGGTTTTCTGGATAAACCAGGTTTGAATAAACCTGGTCAAATGATATTGAATACATTATTCCTCAGTTTTATAGTTTTATACTCTTTGACCAGATCTAGCAAGAAGTTTGTGTGAACTCAGTCTCATATTGTGTTTTTAGCATATTAAAATTGATTGTGAAATGAAGTGAGAGATGTGCTAATACAAACTACCTGTACTATAGTTTTGATTTAAAACAATAAAAGCAACAAGAACAACAAAAAACAACAAAGCCCTGTGTTTACTTTAAATATAAAGAGGTGCTTGGATTTTATTATTTAATTCATGTGCTATTAATTTTTATCGCTTTGCAGATTAATGTTCTGCATGAGGACCTGACGAGGCAAGTTGTAATGTAATGCAATGTAATGGGATGCTACTTGTCGTAAATGCAGCCCATCAGTTCCAGAACACACAAACACACACTTGCCACAATACTGAACCTACTGGCAGAACTAGAAGCAGGTACTTCAAGTTATCCACAGATAATTTGCTGCCCATATGTCTGTAACTGACACTCATAAGAACGAAGAAACAACAACAAGCGATAAAGCTTATTAAAAGATTTTTGCTGACTGTACAATAGCTGTGATGGTAGCCTAAGTGTTTTCACTGTTCTCCAAGTATGCCATTCACTTGTCTGCAAGCACTACCATAAAGTGACTGGATGCTTTTCAATCTCTAAATTTCAGTTAGGTAAAATGAGCACTACGCTATTTTGTGCATGCATGCTTGCTTACCTGAATTGTCTCCAGGGATGTCCTACTTCCCTGCCTGAAAAGCTGTACCATACCCCAGCTGGTAAACATTACTTTGGCTGAACAAATGTGATAACCATTTATATTAATCTATGTAAGCTAAGGTTGCTCATTTTGGCACTTCTGGATAACAGATGTCTGGGTTTCGTTTTTGTCTGTTAAACTCACCAAATTGCTCAAAGAGCCACCCTGAATTGTAAAGAGAAAGTAGCTCATCAACAGAATTATGTTGTTGCTAATAATGGGGTAGAGTAGACTCTTGATTATCCAGGATGAAAGGAAAAAAATTAATCCTGGTTAATAAAATCCCGGTTAATAAAATCACCATCCATAGGAAATGTGTGTGTGTGTGTGTGGAGCAGCAACAGAGCCAGAGCCGGCCCTGCAAATTACGCATATTTTTTTTTACATCCTGGTTAATCCACAACCTGGTTAACCCAATCCTGGATAATCGAGAATCTACTGTATTTTCACACTTTTGGCTGCAAAAACTCAGATAACTTCCAAATAAGCACATTTTTCTACCCCCCAACTTTAAAGGACTAGCTACTCTACTTCTCCCTCAGGGCCTTATTTCTTCTCTATTGGAGACAGCAAGTCTTTTACCTTCATTTCAGCAGGCTGTCCTTAAAGTTCATGCCTTCTGGAGGCTAAGCTGAAGATGATAAATTGTTAGCTTGGCAGGAAAGTATGCTACGGTGGTACATAAAAGAAGCTCCAATGGTCATGCTTAAACCCTCACTACTTGCCTCAGATAAATAACATTAGCTCTGTATTTGCAGTATTCCCTAGGTGATTCCTTCACTATATATGGGGAATACTGCAACTTCCAGTTTAAATAGGAAAGTATCTACCAATGTAACCATGAGAGAGAGATGGACTCTAGAAGAGTTTAAGAATCATAGTTTTCCAAAACAAAGTCTCAAATACAATTGTTTAATTTACTAATTAATTCCCCCCCTAGACACTTAACAAAAAAGTGATTGTAAAACGGGGGGGGGGGGGGGGAGTTGTAGATACAGTATTTCCATGGTTTAGTGACCAGATAAAGGGTTCCCTTTTTATTCAGCACTACCTTTGCAAATTTCATTGCAATCACCAACAGCTTTCCACCTAGCAGACACAAAGAAGTTATTCATCAAAGCAGAGGTGTACGCTACATGAACAGGTGAAAATGTGATGAAGAGAAGTGTGATATCAATTCTGTGTTTGTTATACATTTAACCCATGCCAGGCTTCATTTTATACACAGTATTTCAGTTTCTGTTCAAAACTTAGTAGCAGATAAGCATCTTTTTCTTGAGATAAACAAGTTATATAATGAATCAGAGTGGTAGCCATGTTAGTCTGGAATTGCAGAAGTGACAAAGAGTCCTGTGGCACCTTAAAGACTAATGAAAGTATTGAAGCATAAGCTTTCATGGGCTAATACCCACTTCGTCGGATGCATGCAGTGGAAGTATCCAGGGGCAGGTATAAATAAGTAGGCAAGTTATATAATGTTAATTTCCAAATCAGAATGCAGACGTACTCTCAAAATTCTGCAAATGTTTCCTAAGGTTGCTGCAAAACTTCTGTGAAATGAAAAAGATATTTTAAATCAGCTTCAGTCTCAGTACCTCATTTATGACTGCATCATTTAGCTATTGTTTATTATAGATATTTTAAGCTAATATCAAGAGAAACCCATGAATATACAGTAATCTGATTAATCAAACAAAACTCCTATCTCTAAGAGCACAGTAAAGACAATAATATCTGCTTTCTCCTTTCTTACTGGTGATTTTAATTCTTCAATATTTTTATACTTGATAGTCTAGTATATTAATAAAATATAAGATACCATAAATATGCAGTACAGCCAGGATAATATCTCAAGAGATTTAGGACAGAATTCCTACTTCTACTAGGCACCAGCAAGCAGTAACATGTAAAAGAAGAACTGAGGGCCAATCTAAATACCACAGGAGCCCATTAGAGATGAAAACATTGGAACAGCAGGGCAAACCCTTAACTTTTCTTCTTCTCTGTCTTTAGTGTTTCCACTATACTAGAAGATGATCAAACTACTAAGTGTACAGCCAAAGCTGGTGGAGGAAAGTGTTTATGAATTCAAACATCATGTGTCTAGCTGCTCTGTAGGGAGGGCACAAAGAGCCCATAACAGAACTGCATAATGGCCTGGGCATGATGGCAATTCTTGTGCTCTCTTCAGGGTAAGGACTGCTCTAGTCTTGTAAAGAGCTGGTCATACACATCAGAGAGTGAGATCCACTTCAAGGATTCCACAGCCACACTACCTCTCTGCCCCTAGCAGCATTGTGCTACTATGTGTCATTTCTTAGCTTGGGCCCTGTGTATTTAGACAATTTATATCTGAAAGAAGTAAAGTACACAAATGATACAGAATTCTTCTATAAGAACATTAAACAGCACAGTATTAGTCTTTTGTTATGACTTTCTGTTCAGCTAAAAGCCAGTGATGGAATAGTGGCTTTGTTTCAGGACTAGTATAAGCCAAACCTGAAAAAGAGATGTAAAGCCACCTCAAATAGGCACATACACAATAAAAGCAACTTTAGCATGCACTTGTATTATGACTGAAATTAGCTTGACACACTGCTTTCTCAGTAACCTGTTACTGCTAAAAATAGGAATGCAGGAAGATCTGGAAACCATGCATGAATACACGTGGTCCCTGAGTCCTAGGCTATGACCAGTAGTACCCCTTCTATAACAGACAGTTTATGAACCAGCCTCACCATTATTATGAACGAGTCAAACCAGGGTTGGCCAACAGCCAATTCCAGGTAATCTGACATGTATCTATCTGTATGGAGCACCAGCCAGAATTTGGATTTTTGTATTCCTAAAACCAGTCTAATAAAAAAGCATTCAGTAGGCTCTCTGAAAAGTAGGATGCGGCAAACATTCATTTAATGTATAGAGTTATGACCATTATTTAAAAAAATAAATTGTAAAATTTAAAAAATAGTAAAAGTAAGCATGTAGGACTATAAAACTCCATCCAGCTAAATGGCTAGCAAATGCATTTCGATTATGAATAAAACAGCTTTGGCACCAATACATATGAGTGCCAAATAAAATGTGATATTCATCTACAATTCTTTTGGTCAACAGAGTGAACAATTTTTAAGGAACTTCCATTAAAAGATATTGGAAAATAGGATTCTTTTTTCTGTAGTACAATACTATTATTAAAACTTCACTGGCAGAAAAGATTTTTTTTTTAACAGAACATATTTGAACAGACAAATCATGGGAGGGAGGGAAGCATTTGTAAACATTTTAATGAATTCTGCTATGTTCATCACCTCTTTGCTTTGCTATCACACACACATATTAGTGCAACTTGGTATTTGGAGGAGATCTTCTTATATGTAAATACCTATATTCACACACTAACTAGAGTATTCATATTATACAGGTATTTGCTATTTGTGCTGTACCACTTAATTATGAACTTTTAATCATCCAGTCAGTGAGCAGAAACACTCCATGATTTAGATTAATCACACATGATGAATAATGAATAGCAAATAGGCAAAGACATCGCCAAAGCAACTAGCTTACAAGCAATCCATAGGTTTACGTGTTGTAAAGTATGAAAACAAATATAAATAGAAAATACAATCATTTAAACCAAAGTTCATTTTCTGGATGATTTGCACATGGACAGGTTAAAATTGTCTGAATATTGTTTACTATGTAGAGATATTACACGTCCATGCTAATATAAATTTGCTTTTCAAGCAAAAGATGAGAAATTTAAAATCTAAAGTGAACAAAGGCAATTTTGGTCTACTTGTATTATAAAGTGGGTGATTTTTTTTGGGGGGGGGGTTAATATAACTGAGTAAGTTCCTTTTTCAAACAATATAACTGCACTGGGACTAAGTAGAGCAGAAAGCAGGCAACATATTATGGATAACAGTGCAGAAGGCTTTAAATACTTTTATAAAAGATATAATTTCAAACCTGCTAATGAGAAAAAGCTGTTAAGAATTCATTGTGAAAAATATTTATAATAGAACAAATATACTCATAATGTGATTTTTTTTTCATATAATAAGTATTTCTATATAGTCAAGATGAGCATTTGTTACAAGTTTGAATAATACATAAATGCCTTTGACACAGGATTATTTATATATCATAGACACACTACATGAATGTGTAGAAAAAGAGAGACATTGTATGTATTAAAATGTACTAGAAACTATATGTAGACTTCACCATGGTTTCACATGTTTTAGCACCACGCTTATTTTCTTAATAAGAATGGAAACAAAAAGCTAGATGCATCATTTTAAAAACTACAAAGCAAATGTCCATTTTCCAAATAGTAGCCATAAATCAGAAGTATGTGAGATCTGAAATCTGGTCACCCTTGATTGAGCTACAGGGTTGATTTGCCTTGATTTGCCTTGATACCACCAATAAATCATAATGAGCTGACATATTAAGGGGTTTCCATACTAGCTTTTTCTTCTTAAAATCTTCCACCATTGATACTATGCATGCCTCTCCACAAGTGGTACCAGTGGTGGGAATGTGCGTGTATATACCATTGCCAACATTGTAACTGCTGTGCAGGTCTAGACTGCACATTTGTTAAAATACTGGTGACCTCTGGAAGTCTGTCTACATTAGATCTCTGTCCATTCCTATCAAGAGTGAAGCTTGTCAATGGTAACAATGGAGGGAAACAGAGGACGCGGTGTAGTGTAATCCCTTCAGACACACTCAAAGGGCATGTCTACAGCACATTTTGGCCTCTAAGCCTATGTTGTCAGACGATGACTAGTGCCATAACAAGAGCTGCATTGACAGCACTTTGAAGTTGCAGCTCAGGCTCTGAGGACCATTGCACCCCTTAAGCTTCAGAGCCCAAACTCCAGCCTGAGTTGCACTTTGAAACACTGCATATATACTGCTATTTTTAGAGCACTAGCATGATCTCCACTAACCCAAGTCTGTTAGCCTGTGCCAGGAGGCTCCCTCCAACATGCTATGTAGATATACATATTAACTAGTAAATCCATTTGCTCGTTCTCCCACTTAGGCCTTGGCCATACTATAGTTAAAATCATACTAGTTGCAACTGCATTTAAACATGGTTATTGTTGGTATAATTTGTGTAGTTTTCTCAACTAGTGTGGACAGGAATTAGTTCTGTGTACTCTTTACTGTCATATAACCATAAATGAATGCGTTATAGACTGGGGATTCATAGACTTTTAAGGCCAAAAGGAATGATTAGATCCTCAAGTCCCCTGCATGACACTGGCCATAGGAGTAAATGGACAAAATTCTTTATTGATTCCAATAACTTCTTTGAGTAAAGAATATATTTGATATTTGGGTTATATAATGCATTGCTTAGCCAAATATCCGTGAACATTTTAGTCAACCATTCTGAAAAACATGGCTTTTGAAGATTACAAATTTAAGTCTCTGGTTGTTAAGCACCTAGCTCCTTTAGACACTTAACTCCTACCCTTAGTCTATATGTTTTCATGATCAATAATGTTGGCATAGGCATTGGGATTCCTGTGGCTGAAATGTTCCACAAATATTATCATTAAACCTCCTGGGTTTTTCTTTTATAAATATTTTATTTAGGAAGCTTATCAGGCTTACAAATCATTGCCATGTAAATATGAGAAACACACTGATAATCATTGCACATATTGATATTATTGTTTTATTTAGAAAAAATATAATTCAGTAATGTAATCAACAAATCTCTCTTTGATGGGGTATTATTAGAGAATGAACAGTATCCGGACTCTGTTTAATGGAACTGTGCAAAATATCTGTACATACTATCTCTCTGTCTCTCTCTTTTAAAAAAATATTATACATTCTAACAACATTGCCTGTAGACCTACTAAAGTTTTGTGTGTGATTATAAGACTATTTTGAAATAAGGATATCCTTGGCAAAATATTCATTTTGGCACTGGCTATTTTTCCCAACCAAGAAATTGCATACTTACCATATCACTCCAAATCTTTTACTGAAGCAGTGGTTTGCCCTTTAAATAAAACAGCTCTACTAGGCTGATTGAGATTTGAATTCCCAGGTAGCTTATACAATGAGTTTCTCATTTGTAGCCAAATGTTTCTAGAAGGATGGTAGTGTTTGCAGAGAAGTGAATGGCATACTTGGAGCACACTGATAATACTTAGACTACCATCACAGCAATTGTACAATCAGCAAAATGCTTTTATAAGCAAATTTATATCTAAAACTTCAGAAAACTGTTTGGCTTTAAAGTAAATTTATGCCAAATCTGAAATAGAATTCTTTAGGTACTAGTTTTAGGGCAGTTAGATAATTAATATTACATCAGCACCACATTAAAAAAAACCTTTGTTTCCCTTCAAGTTTTATCCTGTGATAAATTATTTTTATAAGTTCTGCCAGCACTTTTTTGTCTTTTTAACTATATTATTTAGCCCTTTGACATTCAAAAGAAAAAGTCATTGATAACTAACTAATCTTACTGAAAATTCAAAGTTGTGTTTCTTTGGCTGCTTGATGGCATGAATCCTTGTGTCGCAAATGTCTATCATTTTGAATTATGTTGTATGCATGGTTGGGTTCCTGAATATGGTTTGATTTATTTGTAAACTTCCATAGCTATTTCCCATAACATTCCCCACAGCCTCCCAATTTCCTCTGATCTAAATATCAAAATGATCTTTAACTGCCCCAGTCTCCCATGGTACTAACATTGAAGTTAAGCATTATGGGTGCAATGCATGAAGGCACCTACGTCCCATTTTTCAATGCCACCACTATTCACAAAACTTCAGCTCAGCTGCTGCCTAACCCTGTAGGCGCCTCAACTCATTCAGCCCATAGGTTTTTGCTCCTGGGTAAGCACACTGTAACCTCACTCTAGACACCTGAGCACCGATCTCCTACCTGAGCAGATGCACTACTGCCTTATGATAGGCATCTCAATGTATTTCTTGTGCCTAAGCACTAGAGTGATTCACACATTTGGAGAGATAGGCATTTTGCTGTCTACGTTGCGATCGGGGTCCTGATCTGGTCGGCAGGATCTAAGTGGGGAAGGGAGGACCTCCTCACTTATAACCTTTAGCCTAGTAGATAGGGTACTCATCCAGGGTGTCAGAAACTCCCATTTCAAGCCCCCAGCCTTCTGAAGGGGAGAAGGGATTTGAACAGGGATAAGACACCTCTCAGGTGAGTGCCCAAACCATTAGGCTATGGTCATTCTAACTATTTCACTGGCATAGAAAATATTTAATTATTGCTTAATTAAAGAGGAACAACTTCAGTAGGATAGATCAGGGATCCCCACATCAGAATATTCCATATCTTAGTGGCTCAGACACTCACCTAGGGTGTGGCAGATCCCTATTCAAATCACTTCCATGCTCTCAGGAGGAGAAGGATTTGAACCGGGGCTCTCCTGCATGCAGTGTGAGTCCGGTCCCTCCCTGGTTTGGGGGGGGGGGGGGGTTAGTGGATTGGTAGCAGAGAGAGAACTCTCTATGCAACTGAGACTTGGGCACCTACTTCAGAGAGAGAGGGGGCAGAGCTTAGCGCACACCTCTCTCATTGGCATCTCCCATTGGCCAGCTTAGCATCTCCCCACCTAGCACACTGGCTTTGTTGATTTTACTCTAAGGTGCCTAAATCTCCCTATTTGTTGAATAGGGAACCTAGACTCTTAACTTAGTCTTTGTGGATAGCACTGATGCTGCTGTGTTTTTTCTAGGTTCCTAAAAGTAAGGCACCACAACGCTAAATGTAAATGTTATTGTGAATCCCACCCTGTAGTTCTCAGCTTCGTATGGGAAAATAATTTTTTTATACAGAAAGCTATATTTATAGAGTGGCCTCTGGTCAATTAGAAACCAAAGAAATAACTAATTTAGATCAGTCTTTGCAGGCAAATTTCCTAAGAAAGAAATGTCCATATATGAAACAGTGGGTAAAAGAATTTGGACAGACAAATTACTGCAGAGGAATGGACTTTGATCTGGAAAAGAGACCAGCAACTTCAATCTCTAGCACAATAAAAGAGAATTTATTTAAGATGTTGTTTCAGTGGTACCTCATACCAGCCACATTAAAAATATATATTATGACTGAATGGAAATAAACATTGGAGAAACTGTGGTGAATGAGAAGATTTTATAAATATTGAGGGGACATGTCCAGCCATTAGAGAGTTTTGAGATAAGATCTGTAACCAAATATTACAAATTGTTGGATATTTCTATTACCAAATCATCCTTAGTAATCCTCCTGGGACTTCCTAGTGGAAATGGTCATACTAAAAAAAATAATAATGAAGAATTAATCCCTTATTTGTTAGTAGCTATTAGATTGTTGATTGCCTCTCATTGAAAAAAAAGAAAAGAAAAGAAAAATAGACCAAAATTAGAAGAATGGTTCCAAAAAATATGGATGGTGGTTGTTATGGCAAAAAGTAAGTCATCTGTTATGTATCTAGCAAAATAAGCAGAAGACAAATATGTTTATTCAATACCTAACATTTTTTTTTTGCATCTTAGTGTTTGATAGACAATACCAGTTCCTGCTGCTTATTCTCTGCTCAAATACTGGGCCAAATTCAGCACTGGTGTAAGCCAGTGCAATTCTTGTATGTTATTGGAGTTGCATCTACTTACATTAGGTCTAAATGTAGCTCTGTCTGTTTGACATCATACCAGTTTCCTGCTAAATGTCATGTTCAAAGTGAGGATTATGGCATAACATTGGAGAATAGGATGCAAGAACTGGTGAACTCTTAAACAAAATCCTGTTTTCATGCAAATCTCTCTAGTAATGAAGAATAGAAGAAGAACACTGAAAATTCAGTAATACAGCTCTGTCTGAAAGTATAAAACAACCCTTTTGGAAGCTGAACCTGAGTGCCAACAGCTCCTTCAGATTATAATAATACTTAGCACTTTTATAATGCTTTGTACTTTCAAAGCACTGAACAAACAAACATTAGCTAATTCAGATGCCTTCCTAAGCTTCAATGGAGAAAAATATTCAAATAAAATTGTCATCCAACTCCTAAAAAAAAAAAAAGTATCAGATTTGGCAGCTTCTCTAGTGTTTTCCAAGAAGCAGCCAATTTATCCCTATTCTGAATACCAATCAATTCTACTTTTTACAACTGATAAGATGTTTCCTAATTAAATTATGTTTTAATTGCCTTTGACTTTTAATGCAATGGAAATGGCAATATGCTTTCTGTTAAAATACCTCCTTCCCCCCTGTACACAAATTCATATCTATCTACTGTGATTGTCATTATACAGCAAAGAGTTGTATCATGGTGGTATCAATTAGTTTCTCTTCATGAACAGACTATGAAACAACTGCAATGTTTTAGACACCCTTGTGTTATAAATGGTGCCTTTTTAATTTTGAGAACTGTATCTGTACCCAGTGATACTTATTTATACTGTAATAGGATTCTCAGAAAGAATGATCCAAGTAGCATTTCCTGTAATATAGTTATAGCACTAATGAACCAGTGCATCCACTGGTTATGTTAATCCTGGGATGTGATATTTTCCTATTTTCACTCATTTAATCATCAACAGCCTTTACAGGCAGTTAATGAATCACTGCACCACAACTGTGAGGTCGATAAATGTTTTTACTCTCTCCCTCTTTTTTTTTTTTAATAGATAAGGAATACCTGAGGCTAAAAGATTAACTATGGTCACAAAGGGATGTGGTGGTGTAGCCAGAATTAGAACTCAGGACCTCCTTATTCCCTTTCATGTTGACATGTCTTTCTCGAGTAGCAATACAATATTTTGGGGTATGATGGGGACCACATATGGACTCTATGAATAAACTAATCACCTGATCCAAATGCCAAATTCCAAATAGGCTGCCCAGTTCTGAATGCTTGCTCTTGTTGTCTGAAGCACCCTCAATACACTCCATACAACAGTCACCTTTTGGAGAAAAAGCAATATCCTGACAGACAGTTTTTCCCCTTCATCTCGGGGAAATAGTAGTTTCACACCCTGCATCTTTGGTCAGTACAAACTGTATTTCACTTAACCCTGAACTAAAGAAAGGTAGGCAAACTATAAACATACACTGCTGCGAGATATGGAAAAACTTAGATTTCTCTGCACTTTGAGATAACCAGACTTGAGGAGGATTTGACATTCATGCTGCATTTAGTTAACTGACTCAGGAAAATTATTGCTACTATAGTACTAAGAAGAATACCAGCTCGAGGTCTAAACACAAATAATTGTCCTATGTTCTGGATTCATTCATTGTCATACGGACCTAATACTTTGCTACATGCTTCTCGATCCTGGTTTACAAATAAAGCACAAAGTACTGTAGCTACATTTTCTAGATATTCCTACAGTGAACTGATAATGATGCATTTACTGCTGAGTTATTTGATGTAACTAGTGGACATTTTTGTCACCGCACGCGTCCTTAATCTCCCTAGGATCCTGCAGGAACCAAATTATTCGATATGAGAACCTTTGATATTACATGTTGTATTTAACATTTCAAGACTCATTTGAATCAGCTCAGTTCACTGAACTGCTAAAGCGTACAGGACAACAGATCATGTAGAGAGAAAAACCTATAGATGTATTTAGTAGCCTGAAGGGGTATTACATAAAATCATGAAAATGAGTCACTGAAGATGGTGCCAAAATCTATTGGTGTGGGGTTTTTTGTTTTTTGTTTAAGTAAAACAGACCAGGTACATTGCAAAACAAAAGAAAAGGGTAGATAAATGAATTACTGAGATTTACCTGCTATATTGGGTATGTGTATAAGACAGAAATTCTATTATGTCCTACATATATCAGTAATGCATGAGTGAACCAAATCTAATATTGATCTAAAAACTACTATATCACAAACTCTCTCTCATACACACACTTTCAGTAGAGATGTGCAGGCGATAACATACCTACTGTGCCTGGGCAATGTACTAATGGCTATTGCAAAACACCTGCCATTGTAAACATTCATCCAGTTTTTGCCCACAGCAGAAATGAATAAATAAGCTTTTATCCAGTTGTGTTAACACATGTAGGTTGATTTGTAACCTTGTTGTAAAATGGCAAAACACATTTTTTGGGGGGGGTTTAAAGCAAAGTTTGTGATGCACTGAAGAATGTATCTCTTTGTAAGGCTTTCTATTAGAACAGTGTCTTTGACAGAAAGCCTTTGGTAAAAACCTATTTTTATAATAGTCAAAGTACTATTTTTTGAGTTCAGTACTACAAAAAAGAATGAGTGTGTTAAGGTAATCAGCCTCTTTTAGGTTTTTGTTCTGTGTTTTTAAATCTGCTGGTAACAAGGAGCTAATCCTGAGATTTTACTCTGGTAACATTCTTACTAATTTCAGTGGAAGTATTTTTTAGTAATGCCTGTAGGATTGAGCCTCTAATTAGTCACATGTGGATAGTACACTTTTTTAAAAAGACACCTTGGTTTCTAGAGGCAATATCAAGTTGTGGTAAGTTGTTGCATGGACCTAAACTTCAGAAATGCACATACTTTCCCCACCATTGCTTGCTGGAAAGATGATGGGCAGTAGTTATAGAAGACACAATGAAGCCAAATTAGATTTCTCTTTACAGAATATTATGTTGTCTGCCATATAAAAGATAAATATGTAGAAATAAATAGTGAGTGTACAGTACAATCCAATGGTGATACACATGTAATACAAAAAGGCAGCATGTCTCCTTCTGTGCTGTCAAAATAATGTAAGGGTCTGGTTCAAAGCCCACAGCAGTCAATGTAACTGTTACTGCTAATTTCAATGGACTGTTTGTTGATTATGCCCTAAATTCAGAGTATCTCTTCTGAGAGCAACGTGACTAAGAACAGAATTTTACCCTCTTACAGGTATATACAAATATAGTAAAAATTAAAATGACACACATGAGTTTTCATTTATATAGTTAAGTTGCATGTTATGTAATGCACATATACAAATTGGGTCTAATGTAATGTTGATATAAACTATGGAGTAAGATGGTTAGAAGACAGTTAAGTGATAAAATGTAGCTTGGATTTATTGGGGATTCAGTGGATATGCAAAATCAGTGAACATATACTTAGGGAGAAAACTGGGATAGCAAAAGAAATAATTAACATGCAAGTGTAATACTGAGGCTGAGCAATTCATGCATAATAAATACAATCTTTGCTCCCTTTTCTGTTTGCAAATTTTCTAAATAAACTCCTAATTTATATGTTTCAAAATATTTGCAGAATATTCACTTCACTTCTCAATTCCTTTTTACCATTTATTTGGGGTTGAACAAGCGCAAGATTCTTTGCCACTCCTTTTGGTCCGTGGCATGGTTTGTAGGTGAATTCTGGTCCTGTCTCTTCAAGCTTAATTTAAAGTCTTTCCATAATATTCTTGTACGTCCAGCCCACCTCAGACATTTGCTTTCCAGCCTATCACTGATAGTCCCAAGTTCGTCTTCCCTTAATTTCTCCCATGCATCCTCTGTCTAACCTCTACTTGCCTGCCATTCTCTTCAGTATATTATATGCTGTACATGTTTTGGTCTGTAATTCATCTGAAAGCAGGTCCTTGCAAATATTCATTATTAAAATTCAAAGGTTTTTTTTAATGGACATGAAGATCATGCAGTATGTTTCTTTTCCCTGATTGAAGGAGTTTCATTCTTATAAGTTTCTGGTGTGAACATTTATATTTACAAATTGTAAATTCATTGTCCACACACATTCAGCAATAGTTTCTTAAAATTCATTGTTTCAGCATTCCTACCAGAAAAACTCATTGTTAGAATAATCATGGAAAGAAGGCGCAAACACAGGCAAAATGAATTATTCTGACACCCCTTTCTCTTGCTGCTTGTGTCAGAAATAATTTCTACTGTCAATAATTATGTTTACTTTTAATTAAAATAAATGAAATAGCTAAAAAATTGAAAGCATATTCTCAAACACTTCTTCTGGATCCATCCAAATATAGTTTAGGGTAACACTTGTGTATGTTTGTGTCCTGATTTGCCTCAGACACTGTTGATTGTTTTTCCTCTTTTACCCCATTTCACCTTTCATGTGTAAATTACACTATTTTTGGTATCCAGAGGATGTGCATATTGTTGCAACTTAAGTCTACTTCGTCATATACACCCATTTTCTCACTAACTCGCACATGATGCGTAGCATGGCCCACCATTTATGTCATTGTTAAATTTCACCCATTACATCTGCATTATGCATTCAAGATGCATGGCACCACTTTGTCTGTTATTAGATAAAGAGAATATTATATTTAAAAGGATGCAGCTAATGGAGGTAAAATATACCGTTAGTCGCCACTCAGAATTATTAAATACAGAGACAGAGTTCATTGTGCCAATGTTGATAATTGGTTTTATGGACAGGGACCAAATTTTCGAACTGGTCCAAGGATTATGACTACCTAAACTAAAGTGTAGATATGGACAGAAAAGTGAGTAAAAATGGCAACTTCTTACTTTAAAAAACCTGCTTCCAGAGTATATATTCTGACTAATCTTCTTGTATTTCTGACCAATCAGTTTTTAAATTTTTTCTTAGCACCTCAGGGCAATAGAACCAACAGTGTGTGAGCTGCATTCTATTCTAATGTGTGTATCATCAATGCAGTTGAGTGAATTTCCAGTAGCAGAATCTTTCTTACGGGCAATGATGTAAGAAACCAGTTTACTTTTCGTATCCTAGGGAGAGATTTCATGGTGGGTAGTTAGGGAAAAAATATCTTTACTAGTAAATAAAGCCCATACACTTGAGAGGGAACAAAGAAGCATTGGGGGGAATTCTCAACTCTGTCAAATTCAAAAGGTGTCTTTAAGTCCCCTCTGCACTGGTACTGGAGCAGTGGAAAAAAGATTTATGTGAGGCTGAGGATCTAGCTATCTGGGTTTATAGAGCTGTACATGACATCAGAAACTAGCCTGCAAAGTGTTGGATGTCAGCAAGAACATGGAAGGCTTCAAACACCCCAGACTTCACTGGGGGGAGAAAAATGCAGCAGACACACATATCAAATAGGAACTAATTTGATTGTGAAAGCTATGGTGTGGTTTTACTTTGGTTTGTCTTCTGCTTTTGTTTACTTTTTAATAAGGCAAAAAGACATCTATGGTGTTTAGTCAGGGAAGACAAGTGAAAATTTCAGGACTATCAAATTTCTTCAAGCTCTGGTCCTGGTAGGGTGACCAGATGTCCCAATTTTATAGGGACAGTCCAGATTTTTGCATCTTTTTCTTATATAGGCTTCTATTACCTCCCACCGCCTGTCCTGATTTTTCACATTTGCTGTCGGTCACCCTAGGTCCTGGACTAATGGTCAGGAAAAAAAAATGTTTTCAATACCTGGTGAACAACTCCTGGTGCAGATGGTCATTAGCTATTACCAATCCCTCAAGATGTTTTTAAAAAAATCTTTCAGCATCACATAGGCCTGGGTAAATCAGAGAATTGTTTGAAAATAAAACTGTTAATAGGTTGCATTTTTTTAAAAAGTGAAAACTAAATAGCAGACCTTCTATAGCAAACAGATTGATTTTAAAAGTATTAGATGCAAAATAAACTAAAGAGACAAATGAACCAAGCAGTTGAATACTTGTTCTTATGGCAGCTGCCTTCTCCTCTTTATGCCTACTGCATCAGCCTAAAGTCCAACTTTATGAAACATCTGTAGAACACCTGCTTTAATTAACATATTCCAATACAGTATAACTGAATTTTCTTGGCTCCCTTTCCATCTTCCTACTATGATGCCCTTAAAAAAAACTAGAATGGTTTTGAATCTAAATACTTTATTAGAAACTGTTCCAATATAAAGGTATAAAAGTTAGGATGAAACCCTGTATGTTCTTTTCATAATCTCTAAACATACAGTGTGAAATAGGGTTTTTTTTTAGAAAGTACTCCTGGACTAAGTTCAGTCTGTCACAGCTGCCTTAATTTCCTTATGCACCGCAGCATTTCTTTAAGTGTGGAAATGATAAATGAACATTTTTCTTTGCCTTATACATATTTACAGAAAATAAACTGTGCATGCATATCACTGTACGGACCTAGTGCCCACACTCTTGCACTCAGTGCACTAAATCTAGGGCTTCCCAATGATTGTTCACTGCAGTTTAATACCACAAATAACGAAAGGTGATCAGGCATGAAAAGTACTACTTATCTTGCACCCTACTTTGCACAAACTAACCGATATCAGCTAAGTTCTTCACTCTTCTTTCTTTCCTACAATAATCACAAGATCAGATGCTTAGGCTGTAAACTCCCCAGAAAAGGGACCATATCATCTTGTGTATTTGTACACCACCTTATGTATATTGGGGTCTAAATCCTAACTGCAACCGTTTGTGCTACCAAAATATAAAGCTAGTGCCGCACTTCCTTTGCATGTAATAGTAGCTTTACAAAACGCTCTTTCATATAAAAATTTTTGCAATAAGAAGAAAATAAAAACCACAATGAATAAAATCAGTGTTTTACATAAAGGCTAATATGGCAAAAATAAACTATAATTCATTAAAACACAGGAAAATGTAAAGTAGAAATAATTTATTCAGTTATTAATTTACTTGAAATGTTCATGGGCTGAGCAGTTTCAATCATTAATAAACACCAAAAGATTATATATTTCTCTTTTAAAGTATTGGGATACTATCCAGTACCATATAGTGCTGATATTTTTCAAATTTCTTCAGCCACTAACAAAAAATATTACTCCTATTCTGAAAATGTATACTGATTTTTAAAGATCTCTTCTCGACAAGATTTTGAAATAATGTAGGTTCACAGATGTGTGCCTAATTTCTGTATACATTTACTATGATAGAAAATGCAAATTGGATAACCAAACCCAAAAATTACCTAAATTAAATTTGATTTTGTACACTCTATTTGGGTAAATTCACATGTACATTAGAGATGCAACCATATAACTTCTTTGAAAAACTGAATCCTAGTTCGTTTTCTTTTTAGCTAAAGATATATTGCTTCTGCTATTCTATTATTTTAGTTTGGTCTAAAATCACATTAAGAATATCCTTCATTTAGAGTGATAAAGACGTTGGGTCAGATCATCAGTTGATGTGAATCACCATAGTTCCAGTGGCTTCAATGCAGCTACATTGATTTATGGCAGCTCAGGATCTGGCCTCTGATCTTCACCATTCTTAATTTTTTCTAAATCTGAAAAATCTCTATATTAGCAAATAAACTTTTTAATTTAGATTTGAATCCTGATTATTTTAACATCCTCTTGCTGTATATAAATTATGGAGTGTTTTTTGAAGAAAGCTCTAGCTACCCCATGTCAATATCTATGAAGCAATTAATCATAATATTCCCTATACAGAATATTATCTATTCCTACACCAAAGGAAACATGCCCATAATAGGAAAACCTCAGTCTATCCACTTAAATATCTCTTGCAATCTTTAGTCACTGTCTTGCTGTAAAAGGGTAACGCACTTTTCAATAGGCTTCAGGATAATAAACTCTGCTATTTATTCTTCAGTAGGTAGTATCTCCACAGCAGAAGATGACATATTGCTTACTATTGAAGGCCACAATTTCACACATTTACCCTAAAAATTGGATGATAAATAAAGTTCAATGTCTACTATAGTTTGAATAGAGATAGTGAGGGGTCTCCTAACTATGGTCAGACTCTTTAGAGGGGAGCCTTGTTTTCCATCACATTCTAGAAAACATCTAAACTGATGAGCAGTAATGAAAATTGTTAGACCATGCCTATTAGTAGATTGTGTTCATAGTGACATTATTGTTGCATGGGAACAGGACATGCTTGCTCTGTATTCTGGTTAAGTCCAATGCAAACTGTGCAGAGTTACAAAGGGATCTCATGAACAACAAAATGGCAGATGAAATACAGTGTTGATAAATGCAAAGTAATGTACACTGAAAAACATAATCCCAACTGTATAAAATTATGGGGGTCTAAATTAACTGTTGCCATTCAAGAGCGAGATGGTGGAGTCATTGTAGATTGAAAAACATCTGCTCAGAGTGCAGCAGCATTAAAAAAAAGCTAACAATGTTAGAAACCATTAAGAAAGGGATAGATAATAAGACCAAAAATATATAATACCACAATATAAATATATGGTACACCCACACATTGATATGCAGTTCTAGTCACCCCATCTCAAAAAAGATATATTAGAACTGGAAAAGGTACAGAGAAGGGCAACAAAAATGATTAGGGTTATGGAACAGCTTCTGCGTGAGATATTAAAAAGACAGACTGTTCAGCTTGGGAAAGAGACAACTCAGGGGAAATGTGATAGAGATCTATAAAATCATGAATGATGTGGAGGTGAATAAGGAACTGGTGTTTACCCCTTTATATAACACAACAACCAGAGGATATCTGATTAAATTAACTGAAAACAAACATAAGGAAGTACTTCTTCACACAACCTGTCCTATAGTCTACCTGTGCCATCATTTCCATGGTATGTTGTGAAGGCCAAAAGTGTAAGTGGATTCAAAAAAAGAATAAGTTTAGATAGGAGAGGTCCATCAATGGCTATTAGCGAAAATGGTCAGGGATGCAACCTCATCCTCTGGGTGTCCCTAAACCTCTGACTGCCAGAAGTTGTGGATGGATCACTTGATAAATTGCCCTGTTCTGTTCACTCCCTCTGAAGCAGGTGGCACCTGCCACTGTTGGCAGACAGGATACTGGGCTAGATCAACTATTGGTCTGAGCAGCATAGCCATTGTTATGTTCCTATGTATCAGTACATGGAATTAATTCTCCTAATCTGTTATGTTAATTCTTGCATGTCAAGAAAATTAAGTTCTTGCCCTGCCCTTATATTTACTAGAGCTTACTGAGCCAAGTGAAGTTCAAGGATTTGCAAACCTGTAACTATTTGTGGGTTCATAAACTGTTTATTTTCTAGCTATAGGAAAATCTGTATTGTCTTAGTTAAGGACAGAAAAACATCACCCAGAAAACCTAAACGGTTCCCCTGAATCTATTATGTATTGTAAACCACACATATATTTCTGCTTTCTCTCTTCTCACCTTGGCCATTTTCAATACCTCTACCCCACACCCACCACATCACTCTCTGCATTTTCAAGACTCTTCCATTGGATGATTTCTTTCTGCTTCTTTTTTTTACATTCTCACCACTAAGCAGAACACTAACTTTTTAACGTTGTTGGGTTTTTTTCTGTCAGTTTTTAAACCTCATGATGTTTGAGTGGGTTTCAGTATTACACAAAAAATGTTCACCTACTGTATCCTTTACACTTTGCTAGCTTCCCTCCCTTCATCTCATTCTACATGTATTATTCCAGAAATATTTCCACTGGCTGAAACTCCTGGCAATTAAACTGACTTTTCAGCGAGGTCATGCATTAGAGCTGATCTTTGTGCTGCCATTTACTCCTGCTGATACCCAAGACTGTAGGTAACTCATTTATTCATGCTACAGAAAAAGAATATTTTTTGTACTGCTCAACCCACACCAGTGATGCTTCATCACAGCTGAAAGAAAATACATTTCTGATGCCAGAAACAAGCATTCATTTCCCCCTTAGTTCAATTTAGAAAGCCCCTAGTTTCCTAACAATAACCAAAATATCATGTATTCTCCTTTTACTGTTATCATTTTCCTCGTGGTACAAAAAAGGCAGGATATGTAGGTAAAACTATATACTTTTTTATTTTATGGTTACAGGATGGGATCTATAAAGGGACTTCTATCTTGCAATGCTGAGTCCCACAGCACCTTACTTTTAGGTGCCTTGAAAATAACAAGAACACTGCAATCCACAAAGTCTGAGTTAGGCACATATGTTCCCTATTGCAATGAATGGGGAGAGATCGGTGCCTTGAAATGCTATCCACAAAAACTAACATGCTAGGTGGCTCCCCAGTGTTGACCAAAGAAAGGCAGGGTGCTAATCCTTGTCACCCTCAAAGTCAGATGCCTAAGGCACTTCTTGTGGGAATGAGTTAGGAGCCTGTCTTGCTCCACACAAAACAGGAGCAGGAAGTTGTTCCCACCTTATAATGTCTAGCTCAGTGGCTAGAGCACTCACCTGGCATGTGGAATACGCCAGAGACTAAGGGAGGCTAGTCACAATTCAGAGCAAGTGCATTGGTATTTCCCCCTCGAGGTACACCAAGGGCACCCACTTTTAGACTCCTGACTCCTCTGCTATCCCCTCTCTTGGGCAGAGACCGGTCTCTCTTTCCCTTCTGACCACTGTTCTTCCATGCTGCACAGTTCTCTGACTGCACTGTAGGTTTCCCCAGGACGCCTGCTCCCCAGAAGCTGCAAGTAGCATAATTATCCAGTGATAAGGTACCACCCAGCTTTTCGGAAGCAAGCACATTTATTCTTGAGGTGAGAAAAACACAAGAGAACCTAGTTGCATGCTAACAAACTTGCCAGAGATCACTCCAACTCCAACAAGGGCCACAGTAGGAATCAGTCCTTCCGCCCTCAAGGGGTTACAACTTTGTGCCACGTTGTTGTTTTCAGAACAAGCCCCCCCAGTTGCTATATGGGGATCCACGATAGAAGGAGGGAGATAGACCCAGACAGACACTGATCGAAGCACAGCTATTTGCTGGGACAAGAGTTTTATTGTTCAGCAGCAAAACTGAAACCAACACAAAAGTGAGGTTTTGCACAGAGGATGTGGGAATGCTCAAATATTTCAAGAGACAGGACATCACACCATGAATGTCAGCCTGTTCTATGTATAGCTGGGATCTTTGATCTTGAGATTGCAGGAGTAGGCAATCTGTTGGCAATGGTTTTCTTTTCAGGGCATAGCTTCAGAAGGTTGGGCCTAGAGGTAGGAATTTGCATTTCCCTCCTCCCAGTGTTTCCTAGGAAATCCACTCAATTAAAATTTCATTCTTGTCTGGCACGTGGTTTAAAAAAGTCATCAGATGTTCATAATACTTCCCAAGTTATTTATCTCTTCCCCCCCCACCAAAGACATTACATACAATCCCACCATACATATACATTTGCACTTAATACAATTAAAACCTAGGATACTTAAATTTCATTGCATTAAGATAAAATCTTATCGAATTAAGTTTGTCCAGGTTTTTTCATTAAATTGCCATATCTGTCACAAGATCACTATCAGCAATATCCCACTGTCTGTAATGAGGGAAACCCTGTTCAAATCCTTTTTCCTCCTGTGACAGAGACGGATAAATTGAATCTGGGTCTCCCCTTCCCCATCCACTTACCCCCACCTCGGTTACTATTGGGATAAAAGTTTATAAGGTGGGTTCTGTGGCATTACCTCCATTTCCTGCTTCTTCAGCCAGTCTGAATGGGACTCAAGCCATTAAGTGGCCTCTGAGCACACAGATCAGACCCCATATGTGACTGGGTGTACAAATACTTATCTTCTCCTGGTTGGTAAATTGCCCTGGGGTTTAGATCGGAATTAGGCATCCAGACATCTAGAGGGAGGCAGCAGAGCGCATGGTCAGAGATGAAAACACACGTGTTGTGGGAATCTTTACCCTGAAAACATAGGTGCCAAGTGAGTTTGTGTCTACAGGGTTGAGCTGGAGTTTTGTAGAGCACAGTGGAGCTGAAACTGACACTTGGGTATCTAATCTGCTTTGTGGATCTGGGCCATCACCTCAATATTAGCTTTAAAGAGATGAGTCCATCACTGACTTTCTGTGTCTCACCAATGCTAAAATGACCTGAATACAAGTGCCCAATAGTCTGCAAGACCAAACTGAAGATTAGGCAACCTGGCATGCTGCCACTGAATACCATAGCCATTTCCTTTGCTATTCTGCTAGTCACAAAGCTGAGATGATGGCTCTACTCTCCAAAGGCCAGAATCTGATCTGAAATCAGTGTAAATCTGGAGCAACTATTGACATCATGCTGTTATGAAGAATGGGATACACTTGTACAGCAGACTGGGCCTCTGAGAGATGCCCTGAGATTAGCAAGCACTCTGTGCAAATCTCAGGGCACATACAGTTTGGAAGGCCCACACCCTGTGGACTCTCAGGGCAATATCCCAGAAACTCTGACTTCAAGTTGTGAAATTTCAGTATGTCACACCCCTCCTTCAGGTTTTAGGAATTTTGTGTGCATGAAGATGCCTAATTCTGGCTTGCTAAGGGTGCTGTTTACTAGGAGCAGACCCCATTAGATCACAAAATCCCTTCTCAACACTGGCTGTATTCTCCTCTAGACCTGCCAAGGAGACCAAAGACTTATCTAAGAGACAACAGTAATGTACTCTGACAATCAGTTGGCAACCTTCTTGATTAGAATATCTTTGAAGTGTTCTTGGTCAGCACAATCCCTATGGAAGAAAGGGGCTTTGGATCTATAAATCAGTAGTTTTAAAATATGCAGAAAGAACATAAAGTAGGTGTTCAATACCCTATTCTGCTTTGCATTACACATGTCCAGTACTCTATTGTGTTTCATTAGGGATGACCATGTCCACCAAATGTGCTGTCTTAAATTGCTCATGAATATATCAATTTTGCCACACTCCTGTAGATGGAGAGGGATGACATAACTTTTGCTGTTGCAATATGTACCTGTTTCAACTCATCAGTTGTCTGTAAAAGGCTTCTAGCTGGTATACAAGCTTTCTCTAGCACACTGCTGAGCAGGGATTGGATGCAAAGTATCCCTAGCCCCACTATTTCTTTTTTGTTCCCTTCTTCTTTCCATAATGCAAAGTTGTTGATGGCTTTGAATTGTTCAGAGCTGATCAAGCATAGAGTAAGTAGCGTTCTACCTGCTCAGAACTTCTCATTTGTGCTGTTTCAAAGGCAGGTTATAATTCTCACAAGGTATGATGGGTTGGCTGTGAAACAGAAAACAAAAAAGGCTGAGGGAGCTAAAGACTAGGTGAAAATACCAGCCTGGCTTCAACATTTCTCTTCCATCCATTTGCTTGACAAATCACAATCAGCTTCAGACAATATGTAAAACTTGGCACATGGACAAATTACCCATCTCTGTATCATGCATGCTTCATACTTGCTGCACTATCAGAAGTGAAAATCCCAGTGTTAGAGAATTCCCTTCCCTCCACTCTTCCTGCCTCTCCTGGAAGTTAGCTGCATGCTGAGCAGATATTTCTCCCACACTATTGTGCGGTTATTTTTCAGATTTCTTGGAACAGATATTCTCATATTTACTTCTGATTTCCTTCCTGATATTCCTCACACTGCTATGCTGAAAATATATTTCCTGACGTGGAGGGGGGAAAAAAAAAAGACATAGCAATTGTGCCACAAATGATATACCAGGATATATAACACGTTGGAAATTCTACCAATTAACTAAAATAATCCTCTTTTGAGAGGCATCATGTAGATATAGTAAGTTTTCTTTTTATTCTGAAAATTTTAACTCATTTGTTAGAGTAAATCAGCTTTCATGAGACTCAATTTTAAGGCCAGAAATTACCACTATGGTCATGTTGTCTAATTTCCTACATAACATCGGCCAAAGGATCTCTGCCAGCAATCTTTTACAAACTCATAATTTTTGTTGGAGCATATTTTTTAGTAAGAGATCCAGGGTTGATTTCAAAGATGTCAAAAGATGGAGACTCCATCACATTCATAGGTAAATTGTTCCAACAGTTGGTTAATTGCACTGCTAAAACAACACACCCTAATCTCTTGTCTAAATATGTTTAGCTTCAGCCACTGAATCTCGTTATTCCATTTTTGTTAATGAAAGCCATCTGTGACTGTTGAGGAGCTGTTATAGTGATCCAGAGGTTAATACATAAGTAATAATTGCATGAATACTGTTAGTGACCTGGTCAGCATGGTTAAGTTGTTGTATAGCTATGGAGGATTAATAAAATTTCCTGTATGAATTTATTGCTCTAACTTAATTGGTAGAGCCCTGGAATGCAACCTGAACCTGATGGGACTTGACTATTGGTGTTTGGATCCAGGTTGGGTTGGAAAACAACCACACCCATTCATCTTGGGTCAGGACTCCTCCTGCTTGCCCACCTCACTGCACGAACACTGCAGAGTAATTGTGCTGATGAGTCACAACACATCTCATTCCATCAGGCATCTGCCATCCACCAACCTCTGCGGTGCTGCATAAATAGGGTGCACATCTACCACTGTGTTGATCCTAGGGGAAAGAAAACAGTGGTGGTGTTGACCCAGGCTCAGGGTCAGACTGGAAAATGGTTGACTTTCTCGGCTTGGGTTTCAAGTGGTTGGACCTGGGTTGGGCTTAAAACGTAGACCTGAGCTGGCCACTAGGGGATCTGTAGGAAGAGCAAAGGTGAAAGCTATACAGTTGTTTTAGGTAAGTAAACCCAAGCACACATTTGGAATACAATGGAGAAAGCTGGTAGCTTCAAAGATCCTGGCTCCAGTCAGTTGCAAAACTTGTTTTTGCCTGGTTTGGCGGCTAGAGATCAGAATTAAAAAGACTTGTAGAGGAGGAGAAGTAAGTTGAGGAGAGGGGGTCACTTAGCAGCACTGCCTAGGAAGATGGGTTGAGAGAGAGAGAGAGAATGTGCAGAGAGAGTATAAGAAATTTGGCCTTCCCAGGTCCAAGCAATAGCCTTAAGGAAAACCTGGGCATGTATACAGTGTTTTATTGTTTTTAAGATACATTTTTGCTAAAAAGCTTTTGTTGTGTATATAAATAACATTGCTTTAAGAAGGCTAGATGATCATTGCCCCAGAGGGATATTGCAACACTTATATGATCAGTGACCCAAAGGGAACAGAATTTCAGGGTCTGAATATAAGTCTAGCCTGCCAAAGTAAATCATGATTGATACATGCAAGACTGCAATCCTGGTCCCAATATGAGTGCAAAAATTGCATGATTCCGTCCTGAGAAAGATGCCGCATTTGGAGTTCGAGACCTGAGTAGGTGTGCTTGCAGAGACCAGGAGGACTTAGAGGTGCCGTTTGCCTTATTTGTGAACACTGTCTATTACCAGAAATCTCTCCCTCGTGTAGGTACTTGTAACAATGATTAAGTCACCTCTTAACCTTCTCTTAGATCACTGTGTGAGCCCACTTAGAAATACCCCCATTGGATAAAGATTCACTATTTACAAATACTTTTTTGAGATCTCTCGTTAAATAGTTTAAAACCATTTAATATGGGCTAGGTCCATTCTGTATAATGCTAGTTTTTATGAGAATGTCATGCAGCATTGTTGTCAAATGCTTTCCAGAATCTAATGTATGCATTGTAGTTGTAGCCATGTCGGTCTCAGAATATTAGAGACAAGTGGGTGAGATATTATACTTCTGTTAGTGAGAATTCAAGTATGTCAATATAATTACCTTTGTCAACCAAACTTTTTATGTAATCAAAAATTGCATGTTTGTCTGACAAGCGTAGGCCTATATTCTAAAAATCTATCAATGTAGGCTACACATCCTGTTTGGGACAACTCACCCCTTAAAAGCAATTCACTTTTGAATACATCTTTACTCTTCATTTTTGCAGTTTACAATTTGTGTCTGGGCACAGAAATTCTTTCCATTAACCTAATTGTCACAACATTCCTATACAGAGGTCCCTTAGCAGAATCAAGGCACATCACCATCTATGTTATGTGAGAACTTAGTCTGCAGTGTCTGACACAGACCTCTCTCTTGAAATGGTGTGGGAGAGGTTGCGTGTGCTTCATCCTTGTATGTAGGCTTAGTCTTCAGGCAAGCGGACTGCTTATAATTTATAACTCTAACAAACTCTAACAATACACTCTGCTAACCCCACTTCTCAATTAACCTTGAAGAGCTGAGAGATACTTCCCTGCTGATTTCTGGATTGCCCCTTAAAACTCCTGTTCTTTGCTTACAATTAGAAAACTAAAGTCACAGTCGAAAATTAACTCTCCTGTAGTTTGTCTCCAACGAGACATTGACAGTATGCTTCTGTACCACTACTGGTGCACCATATACTGGTTTGCTTTGCTTCTCCACATAGACTTTCTATTTTATGGATTATAGAATTGAAGACAGTTATGTTTTACCAGTACCATTATAAAAAGCCCTGCTGCTGTGGATTATACGTCTCTATGGCTTCTTTACTGCTGTTTTTACATATCCTGATTAATTTAAGCTGCTACTTTTTTTTTGGCCTTGCCAAGTAGCTGGAGGGAGTTTTATAGGATCCTATCAAGTGCTGTTTAGTAGCCTGCTTCTCTTTTCTTTCTTGAACTTCTGGTTTGCTTTCCTGTGACTTTTTACTCCTGGTTCCAGGTGTGTGCTAGAAAAGAATAAAATCTGAGGTCTGTCACATAATACTCAATGTTTTTACCTCTTCAAAGTGCTTTACAGTAATGAATAAATACACCAGCCTGACCTGCCTTTGACTCATCTTAATTGTAGTCTCATGAAGGAAACTAAGAGTCAAGGCTAATGTGGGCCATTAAACAAGTGTCCATTATGGAAGTTAGGGCTCTGTGTTGTATTGCTCAAGTCTGCTACCTATTTACAAGGGCCTGGAGGGTAACTCAGTGAAAGTACTGTAACTCCTAACGATGTGGAGAAAACGCCTCTCCATCAATCTCAGCTTCTCAGAGTTTACCCTCGCATACAGCACTAGAATGAAACAGCACTGCAGCTGCACTGAAGGCACTGCTACACCAACAGAGCTTCTCCCATGATATTAACTATGCTATCTCTCGGAGAGGCGGTAGGTAGCTCGATGGGAGAAACTCTCCTGTCGACACAGCACTGTCTACATGGGGTGTTAGTTGGTATAACTATGTTGCTCGGGTGTGTGGATTTTTCATACCCCTGAGAAATGCAGTTATACCACGATAGATTTCTAGTGTAGATCTGGCCTAAGTCTTCAGTTAAAGGAGTCAGTCTATGACCTCAACTTCCCTTTTGTACCTTAAAGCTTCACTATTTCTAACACAGAAATATGATTAAACAGACTATGGAATGAATTGTTTGAAAGCTAAGGCTGAGGCTGGGTTGTGCATCCCTAACACAAGGATAAGAGGGGGATGGGGGCATGTGCCTGGACTAATGACAAGCACGGTGAAGACATTCCTCTACCGTTTTCATTAAACACAAACCATTTGATGGGAAATGCCTTTCTCCCTTATTGTTGTTCTCTATCATTAAAGTTTCAATTTTGGAATTGGTGTGCTACAGGTACTGAACTCACTGCACCCAAATTCTATTAAGGGTACCTAAATGGGCTCCTTTTGACTTTAAAAGAGGTGGCCTGTGCTTTGGAATGCCATACACTGATTTGCCTGAATATCCCTATATTTTTATTGTGAGCAAGGCTAGCTTGGGGCAGTTGTCAGACCACGTTTTGTATATTATGACATAGTTTGTTTCACTCTCTATCTTTATTCCATGTATATAATTAGTGCAAAGCAAACAAGCACCAGATGTAATATCTCCTATACAAAATAAACCATTCCCTATATATTAATACTGCTTCAGTTTCACAGGGGAAGGTATATGAAAGGTGTACCACAGT